>CM073575.1:77581410-87581410 GCA_037074715.1 Magnolia kwangsiensis | reverse complement strand
AAAACCTTCTGGTTGCTCCATATAAACCATTTCATCGATGTCACCATTTAGAAAAGCTATCTTTACATCTATCTGGTGGATTTCTAACTTATAGATGGATGCTAGAGCAACTAAAACTCGGATAGTTGCTACTAGAGCATAAATATTAAAAAAAATCAATACCTTCTTTTTGTGTAAATCCTCTAGCCACTAATTTAGCCTTAAACCTTTCTGTGATTCCATTTGTTCTTAGTTTTCTTTTGAAAATCCATTTATAGCTTATTGGTTTTGATCCTAGGGGCAAATCAACAAGTTTTCATATTTTATTTTGTAATATAGAATCCATTTCATCATTATAGCTTCTTTACAAAAAGAAGCATCCTGAGATCTAAGGGCATCATCTATTGTTACCGGATCATTTTTTATGTTATATATCAACATGGTTTCCTCTGTTATGTTATCGTTATCTTATTCTATTAGTAAAAGGTAGAAGTTAGGTCCAAATGATGCACCTATTCTGATCCTCTTGGTTCTTCTAGGTTCTATGTCCTCTTTATCGAGATTGTTGATATCTTGATCAAGTATCTGATAACTACTGCTTGTATTAGGATCTCGAGATCTTATCTCTTTTCTAGTTATAGAAGAGAATGAGTTCTCATAAACCTCGGCATCTCTAGATTCTATTATGGTATTTAACAGGATTGCATGATTAAATTCCACAACTAGAAACGTATAAGCCTTACTATTTTATGCATATCCTATGAACATACACTCAAGAGATCTCAACCATATCTTGGGTTTTTAAAGCTTAGTAAGCTGAACTAAGGCTCTACAACCCCATACCTTGAAGTATGAGATGTTAAGAATCTTGTTCTTCCGTAGTTCATATGGAGTCTTATGAGTCTTAGAGTGAGGTATCCTATTAAAGATATGACAGACAGTTAATAGGGTTTCTCTTCAAAATCCTGAACTTAAACTTGCATTATTTAGCATAGAGTTTACCATGTCTATAAGAGACCTATTTTTTCGTTCTGCTATCCCATTTTGTTAGAGTGAATAGGGAGCTGTAATTTGGTGAATTATACCATGAGTTTTGCAAAACTCCGAGAATTCTAAGGATAGATATTCTCCTTCCCTATCTGACCTTAGAATTTTAATCTTTTGGTCTAACTGGTTCTCAACTTCTGCCTTGTATATCTTGAATTTTTGTAGTGCCTCATCTTTATTCTTCAATAGGTATACTAGGGTATAACGGGAGAAATCATCTATAAAGGTTATGAAGTACCTCTTTCCTCCTCTTGTTATTGAACCGCTCATTTCACATATGTCGCCATGAACTAGGTCTAGGAGTTCTGATTCTCTTTTCACCCTTGGAAACCGTTTTCTAGTTATTTTGGATTGTACACAAATACTACATTTGTCATTAGGTTTTGTATACTTAGGAATTAGATTTAGATTAGACATATTATCTATACTACGATAATTAATATGTCCTAATCTAGCGTGCCAAACATCATGTGAATCAGGCATATAAACGGAAGAAGAATTTTCATTCATAAGGTTCAACTTAAACATTTCATTGGATACATAACCCTTCCCTACATGTACCCTATTTTTAGACACAATCAATTTATCGGATTTAAATAGGAGTCTGAATCCAAACTTAGTAGACTAATTGATATAAGATTTCTCCTAATATCTGATACATGTAACACATCGTTCATAGTAAGGACTTTTTCGGAAGTTAGATTAAGACGTACCTTCCTTTTCCTACAACCTTGGATGTGGAGGCATTCTCCATATATAGTTCTTGATTATCCCCCACTATTTCGTAGGAATTGAACATGTTGTAATTATTACAAACATGTCTGGTAGCGCCAGAATCTACCCACCATTCAACATCCTCATTTACCATATTAACTTCAGAGACGACAGCTGCCAGATTCGTGTCTTCCGTCATATTGATTTGCTGTTTCTTTTCTTGCATTTTCTTTTTGTATTTTCGGCAGTCTTTCTTAAAGCGACCAGGGATTTTGCAAAAGAAGCATGGACCCTTCTTGGATGTGTTCTTTTTGAACCCTTGGTTATTAAGTTTAAGTCGGTCATCTTTCTTGAAAGGTGGCTTCTCTGATTCCCAATTCACACTATTCTCGACTACATTAGTGTTACTTAGGGCCTCCTGTTGTTCTTCTTTTTTGTCACGGAGCCTAGATTCTTCTTCTATTCGAAGAAACATTAGGAGTTCTTCTAAGAACAATTTCTCTTTTTCCTATTTGAATGATTTTCTAGTATCCTTACATTTAGGTGGAAGTTTATCAATAATGATGGATACTTGGAAGGATTCGTCGAGATTAGTGTCGTCGGTAATAATCTGTTGGATGATGACCTGTAACTTATGTGCTTGATCAAGGACAGGTTTTTCATCTAACATTTTGAATTCTAAAAACCGACTTACAAGGAATTTTTCGTTGCCTTCGTCCTTTGATGTGTATTTGGTGAGCAGCGCCTGCCACAAATCCTTAGCAGTCTTCTTTTGATGGTAAACAGCGTATAACGAGTCAGAAAGAGTGTTGAAGATGTGACCTTTGCATAGGTAGTCGTTACGCTCCTAATTTTGTATCTTTTGAATTTGTTCTAGCGTATCATTGTCAGATGGTGGTGAAGAAGGATTTTGAGTGAGCACGTGCTCTAACTAAGTGATGTGAGGAAGAGATGTACCCTCGATTGCTATCGAAGAAAATTTGAGCTGTCGATTGGTGTAATTCGAACAAAGTCAGGATGACCTATAGAAGAGGCCATAATATCACCTTAAAATTTTTATTATTATTGGAGCGGAGAAATAGAAATTGAATAAATTAAAGATAGGCTTAAGGCGCGTTGCGATGTCGTTATCTTTAAGGTGATATTCGCATCCTACTGGTAATTAAACCAATTTGCAAGAGGGTTACAACAAATCCACCTCCGGGATACGATAAGCCTCTTCTCCAAGACCAGAGAAATGTGGGTTTCGGCCTGCAAAACCGAAAAACTGCATCCCGAACATACTTTACAGGGTACACCCCTGACTTCTGTCTTGTTACAATTTACCCCCTGAAAACTGTTTGCAATTTACTGCTTGAAAAACTATTTGCAGTTTAGCGCCTGAAAACTGTAACTTTCCAAAAACCATCCAAAAACAAAAATGGAGAAGAAGAAGAAGATGGAGAGGAGATTGTTGGAATTGTGATTTCGGATTGACCCAAAGATGGGTTTATATAGAATCACAAGAAATGCTTTAAAATCCTTTTCATGAAAAGACGTCTTCTTCCATGGTGTCTTTTCAACAATGGCATCCCTCCATTTCAAATTCAAATGATGCTCCCTTTACCAAGAGGCACCACTATTCACAAATGAATGGTCACCAACAATCACCAAAAGCTACAACTCCTCCCAAAATTTCTTTATATAAATTAAAAGTTCCTTTTCTTCTTATTTTGAAAAAACCCAACATCCTATAACTGATCATCTTAACCATATTAGTGGGTGCCCATGAAATGGACAGGATGGTTACATAATGTGATGGAAAGTTCATCCAACAAAACGTCCATTCATTCAATGGTTAAGATCTTCCAATTAGAAGACATGTGGGCCTACTATCTTGCACAACTGTTTTATGGAAATATCTTTTGTAATGGGTTCCATAGTTGGCATATCTCATGGTGTGCCTACTCTGATGGGAAATGACCCACATGTATACAAACAGGCCCCCAATTTTACTTCATATCTCATCATCTTCTTCAATCTTTTTCTTTTTCTTTTCCTCTTTTTTTTTTTTTTTTGCAGGGTGTTCCTGGTGCATACAGTGAATCAGCAGCTGCCAAGGCCTACCCAAATTGTGAAGCAGTTCCCTGCGAACAATTTGAAATTGCCTTCAATGTGACTTTCTTTCTTCCACTCGTAAATTTACATAATGCTCTTATTCCTTTTCTTTCCTATGTTTCATTGTGCATTCACACACCAAATGTGTATTGAATGAGCTTGGAATTTTATGGTTGATTGAATGAAATTGTTGGAAATATAACAAATGCAATGTCTTTTGATTGGTTTACGTTTCCGTCCGCAAATGTTTCTAAAGATACAAGCGACACGGAGGAAGTGGAGAGCTCATCTATTTCCTGTTTCATTCATGTTGGCTAGATCATCTTATATTGACCTTCTCCCATGTTTAGCAAGGGCCCATTCAGTGTTGCTTGTAGAAAGTGTAGAATTGTTTCTCAATAAGCAACTATATGGAATTTTTTTTTTATTTTAAAATTTTAATTATTGAAAGTTGTTTGTGAAAAACTGATTCCCGATAGACATTTTTGTTAAAATACATAAGAAAGAAATCAGGCTGATCCAACCGTCACATGGTGACCATGTGAATTTGGAGGGGTCATTAGTAAGTTTGGTAAAGCATTACGCCTCCTACATAGGCACTCATTAATTTTACATGTTACTGACATCATCATCATCCCAACTAATTGGGGTTGCTTACATGAATCCCGTTATGCTTATCCACTCAATCAAGGGCCATAACTTTAGTTAGAATATAGGTCTCCCCCCTTACCCAACATTTTGTCCCATAAAGCTTGGATGGTCTTATATCTATCTTATAAAATTTCCCTTTCAATTTGAGTGATACTTGGCGATCACATAAAACTCTAGAGGCACATCTCCATTTATTCCGCTCTCCTCGAATTCTATAGGCAACATACTTCTCAATCTCTCCACTCTCATGAATTGTTGACTAAGATATGGAAAGTGGTCATTGTAGGAAACTTCTTGGTCAATAATCTTAACTAGTTCCTCGTTTCCACTCCTACTATGACTAAATTGCACTCGTACTCATTTCCACTCCTACTATGACTAAAATTGCACTCCTTGTACTCGTTTCCACTCCTAATTCCTTGTCTTCCTATATTTCTTGATTAATTGTTTAAGTAGGAAAATAGCTTTAGTGGTAGACCTCCCTGACATGAAACCAAACTAATTTTTTAATATATATGTCTCATGCCTTAATCTTTGCTCAATCACTCTTTTCCAAAGTTTCATAATATGGCTCATAAGTTTAATCCCATGATACTTAGTGTAGCTATATATGTCTCCTCTATTCTTATAAATAGGTACAATGGTACTTCTGCCACTTGCTTCAATCTTAACATCTTGAACAGCTTTATTAACCAATTTATTTTATTTATTTATTTATTTTTTTCAAAAGCTTTGTTAACCAAAATCACCTAGTATCTCCCATACACTTCCAAACTTCTATTTGTATACCACCTAGTCCGAGGGCCTTTCTTGTTTTCATCTTTCTCAGCGATTCTTTTACTTCATGTATTCTAATACTATGAAAGTATCTATGGTCACCAATGTCATTTGAATTTATGGTTCTTTCCATCCTTATGCTTTTTGAGTGGTTGCCAAGATTCGAGGGCCTTTCTTGTTAACTTTGTTAACCAAAATCATCCAATATTTCCATCCTTATGCTTTCTGAGTGGTTGCCAAGATTTGAGGGCCTTTCTTATTAACTTTGTTAACCAAAATCATTTTTTTCCTTCCAAAAGCTTTGTTAACCAAAATCACTTAGAATCTCCCATACACTTCCAAACTTCTATTTGTATACCACCTAGTCTGAGGGCCTTTCTTGTTTTCATCTTTCTCAGTGATTCTTTTACTTCATGTATTCTAATACTATGAAAGTATCTATGGTTGCCAATGTCATTTGAATTTATGGTTCTTTCCATCCTTATGCTTTCTGAGTGGTTGCCAAGATTTGAGGGCTGTTAACTTTGTTAACCAAAATCATCCAGTATCTCCCATATACTTCCAAACCTCTATTGGTATTCCATTTGGTTTGAGTGCTTTTCTTGTTTTCATCTTTCTCAATGATTCTCACTTCATGTATTATAATCCTATGAAAGTATCTATGGTTGCCAACATCATTTGAGTTTATGGTTCTTTCTATCCTAATGCTCTCTAAGTGGTTGCCAAGATCTGAAAATATCTTCTCCACCTTTCATTGATCACATTGTCCTTGACTAGTGCCCTCTAGTTATTGCTCTTAATGTATCTAACATGATAGAGGCCCCTACTCTTCTTCCCTCTCATTTTTTGCAAATTTAAAGACATCTTTCTCACCTTGTCGTCTCCAATCTATTGTAAAGATCATCGTTTTCTTAGCAATCTTTTTGGCATTTTTATATTGTTTAAAATTTTCATCATTTGTAGTCCCTTTGCCACAAGGTGTACCAAATCGGTTACAATACAGGCGTATCAGCTGTTTTGTATCGGTAACGGCCATGACTGTTTTGCGATATGAGGTTTAAATGGGACATGGCTGAAATTTGGAAGCATAATGGCCATTACCCTATAACAACAATTTCAGGCAAAAAAGGATTACTTAATTCTTCTCCTTCTTTTTCTTCTACGTCGCAACTCCCTCTGCCTCTTCTTTTTCTTCTTTTATGAGGTTGCAACAACTGCTGTGGTGGCCGCAACTCTCTCTTAGTCTCTCATCATCATCTTCTTCTTCTACTACGAGCCTGCAGCGGTTGTGGCTACATCTGCAGCTGCTGTTGCTCTCTCTCTGCCCTCTCTCGCTCTCTTTCCCTCCTCTTTTCATTCTCTCTCTCTCTCCCCCCCCCCCCAATCGAAAGTGAAATGTGGCTGATCAATATCCATGTTTAAGGTTTTATTTATTTATTTTTTTTAAATTTATTTATTTATTTATTTATTTTAAAACTCTAGTGGTGTGGGGCGTCATCCGTGCATGCACACTATTTCTTGGGCCTACCTTGATGTATGTTGTATATCCATGCCATCCATTAGTTTCTCTAGCTCATTTAAGGCAAGGTCCCTAAAATGAAGCAAATCCAAATCTCAACTCACAAGTGGACCACACGGTACAAATTAAATGCCCACCATTAATGGGTTCTTAGGGTCCATTGTAACATTTATTTGCCATCCAACCTGTTGATAAGGGCACACAAGCCAAGATGAAGGGAAAATATAAATAGCGGCCTGATTCAATACATATAGTCCTAAGAAGTTTTTAATGGTGGGAATTCAACACTACTATGTGGTCCACCTGAGATTGGGACCTGCCTCATTTTTGGGACCATGCCCTAAAATGAGTTGGCAAAATAAAAGGACGGCATGGATATACAACACATATATTGACATGGGCCCTACGTTCATGGCCTCATCCAAATCGGATTAGGTAGTGCAACACACGTGACCGACCTTTGTGGTGTGTTGACGTGGAAAAGTTTTGTGGGCCCCACTATGATGTATGTGTTATATCTACATCGTACATCCATTTTCTAGATTATTTTAGGGCATGAGCCCAGATATGAGATAAATGCAAAGCTCAAGTGGACCACACTAAAGAAAATAGTGGGATTGAACACCTACATTGAAAACTTCTTTGGGCCATGGAAATTTTGAATCAAGCTGATATTTGTGTTTCCCCTTCATCTAGGTTTGTGTGACCTTATGAATAGTTTGGATGGCAAATAAACATCATGGTGGGCCCTAGGAAGGTTTCAACAGTGGGTACCATTATCCCCCATTGCTTATTGTGGTGTGGTCTGCATGGGCTTTGGATCTACCTCATTTTTTGGCTCGTGCCCTAAATTATCTAGCAAAATGGATGGACGGAGTGGACATAACAAATACATCACGGTGGGGCCCACAAGACTGTCACGTTAACACACCATTGAGGTTGGTGGTGTGTGTTATGCTCCACAATTAGTCCCACCTAATTTGGGCTAAAAAAAAATTATATATGAGGCATGTATTAACTTAAGATTAACTAATTAATTTAAAATATGAAACCATTGTTGCTAAATCAGAATACCAAAATCTAATTGTTTGAATGATTTTAACCATTAATTTGCAGATACTTATTTTTTGAAATAAGACCATTTGATATTTTCATTTTTCACCGTCCAATAAATGTCCACTGATCCATTGGTCGGATAAATGCCAATAAATTGGATGACTTTGAGGCCAATTTGGGGCATCAATTGGTTTGTCAAATCGGCCGTAAATGGATGGCGCTATACATTCCGATTTAATTTCGCTTTTTTCTTAAGATTTATTGGGAGAAATGATATCAAATTGTTTGATACATAAATTACATGATAGGACATAAAAGTCTTTAGAGTCTATATGTTGAAATGAAATGTGTATGAGTTGTAACTCACGAGGTATGTAATTTAAAACATGCAAATGTGAGATGTTTTGGTATTACATTCATTCTAATAAATTTATCATTCATATTATATAGTTAGAAAATTAAATATAAAATGTTCATAGTCAATCCCAGGTTGTCAGTTTCATAAATTTATCAGATAGCCCGATACAACATTCTCGACAAAGTGGACTGTTACACTACTATAAATATATTCAAAACTAAAAATGAATGAATATTTGGAACATTTACATTATTCTGGATTTTCTGCATATTTTTCGAATTTTTCTAAGTAAAATTTTTTTTCAACCGAAATGGAGGCATGTCGGCTGTTACGCCCCTTGTATTGGCCGTTATGTTGATTCTTTGTATCGGTAACGATGGTGACCGTTATGGCACCGTTACCAATATGGAATGTTGAGACTCAAATATTGGATATTTATCCCCTTAATTGTACTAGTTTCAACTACATTTAAATGCTAAATTGATTTACTAACATATATTTTCTGCATGCGAGGTAATTCTGGAACTAAGAATGAATATATGCTCAAAGTAGTAGAATTAGGGCTTAAAGGAGTTCAAGTTAAAGGCATGAAGATTTGGAGCTTGAATACAAAGATATGATGTGCTGAAGATCCAAGAAAACCGAGTACCAAAGATGGAGAAAGGTCTGAAAAATCAAGCAGTTAAATAATAGAAATAACAAGCCTTCAGTCCCACCAAAGGCAGGTTCGGTCCAATCAAAAGTGCCAAAAACAGTCCAACAACAAACAGTGGATTTTCAGAGTAAATTTGGCTCGACCGAAAGACTGTTCGACGAGACCTAAGTGGTGTTCGGTGTGATCGAATGTGGTTCGGCCCGACCGTAAGGAGATAGAGAGTATATGGAGTTTTTGGAGAAATTTGGCTCCAATCAAAGGAACGTTCGGCTAGTTTTGGTGCGACTTCTGTCCGACCAAAGGTGCTCGTCAGTGTGACCGAAGCGTAACAAAAGTGTGCGATTTCGAAGTCCATTTAAAGCCAATGCGAGATTTTCCTATTTAAGGGGGTGTTTTAGGCCATTCTAAGTACGAATTTGGGATTGAGAGAGAGACCAATTACTGGCAAAGCTTCCACCGAGCCATTATTCTTCTTCAATCCTTTAGTTCTAGTTTGTTTTTCAAGTTTTTCTTTTGTTTTTGTTTAAGATGTTAGTCATGCTTGGCTAATCTCTTAGCCAAGGCTAAGGGATGAACCTTTTGATGAATTTTTTTAATATTTAATTTATTTTCAATAAAAGTTTTTAGGTTTTTGTGTTGGATTATAATTGGATGTGATCGAATTCGTAGATTAGAGAAGGAATCAATCTGTTAAATTGATTGATCTATTGTTGCCGATGTTCAAAATATCGGTATCACTTTATGTATCTCACCCTTAGGATACGGATACATATCAATTATTGCTCGGGATATATCGGTTATATCGTGTAATGTATCGTTGTTGTTGGAAACATGAGGAAGCATTGGGTAATTGGTCAAATTTTTCAATGAAACTTCAGTGATTGTTAAAAAGGACATCAATACACACTTATAAATAAAAATATTACAAAAAACAAGTGCACATTATAGGTTTTCTTTGTGTGGGGTCCTAATCTATAGTTTTCTAACCGAATTGATGCAAAGTATATTCAAAGTCTATTCATATAATTTATAAATGTAAGAAGACGTGTGGAAACACAAGTAATACGTTCAAAAGCAAAAGAAGAATCACTAGATCAGGTTACAACCGTTACATACATGTTTGTTTTTATGTTTGAACACAAAGATTGCGACAGATTTGTGAGAAATTAGAAAATTTTGATTGTTTTCAATTTTCCGTAACTCGATCCATCTCCTCCAAATCTCAAAATCGAAGCTCCCAATCCATAGTTTTTTATACATTAACAATTTGACACTGATTTAACATGATTATTAGAAGGAAAAAAAGGATGAAAAATCGACAATGCTCACTGAACCAAACATGTGGGATATATCCCACTACTTGTGCGTTTCGTATCGCACAGGTGAGATACAAGATATATCGTGGGATATAATGGCCGATATCGTTGATATTTAAAACACTGATTGTCGCCTCCAGGTACAATAGATGCTTTTGATTCCCTGTGATTGATTGCTTAAATCTTCATAAGAGATCAAACATATCTTAATTCTATTATGTGTTGGATATTGTTATTGAATTTACCGCTATATTTCTGATTAGAACGGTTTGAAATCTAGTTCTATTTGAGTTATCAATTCGAGAAG
This sequence comes from Magnolia kwangsiensis, assembly GCA_037074715.1. NCBI lineage: Eukaryota > Viridiplantae > Streptophyta > Magnoliopsida > Magnoliales > Magnoliaceae > Magnolia > Magnolia kwangsiensis. The sequence goes on along the minus strand of CM073575.1, from coordinate 87,570,934 downwards.
ACATTAAATCCATAAGTTCTTGATTGGGGATTCCTAAACCCTTAGTTACTTTTATTATTTGTTTAAACCCTTTTTAATTACTTTTCTGCTAAATTAAAAACCCAGACAACCCATTAGCTTTGATGTGTTCTCGCCAATTCCCCGTGGACGATCTCGGTCTTACCTAGTTTATTACTACAATGTAGTCCTACACTTGCGATTGCCCAATACGGAACACCTTGCTTTGCCAGCTAGGCTTTGAAATATAAATGTTTCTTGTTAATATCTTTTTGTACATTGTCATTCCACCACTAGTTTTCTTATATGATTTGCTTTTTCCACTAGATACTCTTAAAACATCTTTTGCCACTTTCCTAACTAAAGTTGTGGCCTTGATAGTGGAATGGCAGAAAAGGATTCATGTAGCTGACTGTAATTAGTTGGGATAAGGCTTAAATGATGATGATGACACTCTTAAAAATTCTTTTGCCACTTTCCCAATGCACATATATATCTAATTCCACATAACATTTACTTCTTCCTCGACAATTCACTTTCCTTCTTCCATCAATTTATTTCTAAATATTGTTGTTTTCTATCCTTATAAATTCTATTGCATAGTTTTTTTGACACCTATTAATTTCACCCCCTTTCTTCCATCTCTCAATGTAAACATCCATCATCATTAACGTATGTTGCGTGGTTAGATTCTCTCCTGGTATAACGTTGCAATCATATATTTTAATTGTTCTGTCTTCCTGAGTAGAAGGAAACTTATTGGGCTATATGATCTACTTCTAAAAGTTACTAAATGTTTGTCTCTCTTTCTAAAGTATGTATTTGTTATAGATGATTGTATGCCGTAAGTACGGAACAGTATAACTGCAGAGACACTTTGGGCGCTCCTTACCACTGAGTGGGGCCCCCATATTCCTTAAGGAGCATCACCACTTCCAGGCCCAGCCTACTCCCTCCTATGGTATGGCTAAGCGGAGATTTCGCCCCTTTCTAAGTTAGTAGAAGCTTGGCTGCCACATGGGGACGCCCGTGTGACGGTCGTGCTTGGCCTTGCATCATCGCATGCCCCTCCCGTGCCATCGTGTGACACGGATAAGCCTTCCGTGCACCCCTGCCACCGACGCAGTAGAACATATACTATTCCAGTTTCGTGACCCCACCGCCCCCCACCAAAAAACATGTGTGAGCGCGCATTGGCAGGCGGGCGGCACAAGCGCTGACAATTGGCACACTTGGCGCACTTGCGTAGTAAGTAATGGAGGAGACTTTCCTCGACGATGCCTTGCCCGCAATGGCCCTAGCCCCGCCTGCGTAGCACAACGTCCCTGTTCGTTGCCCAAGCACAACGATGCATGTGCCCGTCACCTCGACTGCCCACCGCCTTATCATGGGAGCCGCTGCCCTTTCGTCCAAGTATGACGCTCAAACACGCTCCCCCGCCACGCTGCTGGCGTCGTTGCTTAAGCATCCCTGCCACACCATGTTTCCCATGATAGCGTGTTGTTGCTAGCACGGCGGCGGGCTCCTCGTGCTGCTGGTGGCATGCTGGGTGCTCCCCGTGCTGCTGCTGGTGTGTGCTGGGCTGTTCTGCTGGCATACTGGAGTGCTCCCTGTGCTATTGCCATTGTGCTGGAGTGCTCCACGTGCTGCTGCCGTCGTGCTGGAGTGCTCCCTGTGCTGCTGCCATTGTGCTGGAGTGCTCCACATGCTGTTGTCGTCATGCTAGAGTGCTCGTGCTGCTGCTGGCGTGTTGGAGTGCTGCTGCAGGAGTGTTGCCTGTGTTGCTGCTGCACGCGCACAAGCATGATGCCGTGCTGCCGTGCGTGCCGGCCGTGTTGTTGTTGCTGCTGTGCATGCGGATGCTAGCGACGCTGTAGCACTGCGCCCGCGTACTGGCCGAGGACCAGGCAATATAACTACAAAGACTTTGGGCTCTCCTTACCGTTGACTAGGGTTTTCGGCCTCGACTACCTTAGGGGGAGGGTGGCCTTGCCATTGCCCCACCCCTCCTGCCCTACGTGCATGGATTGGCCGCGCATGGCCATGCATGGCCTCGCGTGCCTGACGTGTGGCCATGGCTTGGCATGACATCGCGTGCCCCACGCATGGCCACGGGTGGCCTCGTGTGGCCCTGTGTGCCTCTTGCATGGCCTCGCATGGCCTGAGATGGCATCGCGTGCCCCACACATGGCCATGCGCCACGTGTGGCCTTGTGTGGCCTCATGTGCCCCTTGTGCCTCTCGCATGGCCTCGTGTGGCATCATGTGGCTGCGTGCGCCCTTGTTTGCCCCTAGCATACCATCGCATGACCTTGTGTGCCCTTCTTAGGCCATCGCATGGCCTTGTGTGCCCTGTGTGCCCCTCCAATGGCCTCATGTGGCCTCGCATGCCCCGTGTACCCCTCCCACGCTACTGCGTCTCGCCGCATGGCATCGCATGCTGTTGCAATCCCTCGTGTGCCCCTCCTAGGTCATCGCATCGCCTCATATGCCCTCGGTTGCCCCTCCCACGCCACTGTGTGGCCTTTGCTTAGACTTTGTTGCCTCCCTTTTCGTGCCTAGCGAGCCTGTTCGGCGTCTCTTGCAGGGACCTCGACCGTGTGCGTTTGTTCCACTCGGGATGATGCGCATTGGTTTGGGTTGGAGCGCGATGCTGGGCATGATTGTGACCGTGCATGAGTGGTGCTCGGTAACGCTTTTGTCCCATGTTGAATGCTTTCGAGAGTGGTGCTAGCTGCGGCCTCGCCCAATGTTGCTGCCTAAATTCATGCCCAGTGAGCTTGCCCAGTGCTGTGCGAAGAGATCGTGGCCGGTTGTGAAACCCTCCGTCTCGGAGGCGATGAGCGACGGTCGGGGCTCGAGTGCAGCACAGGGCATGATTGTGATGGCATGCCAACCACTCGAGCATGCCCCGTTCCACTCTTGGCCCGACGGTGTCACTCACGTGTGCCTCGGTGCTGACTCGGCTGCCTATGCGTCGTTGGCCGGTTCGAGGGAACTCATCAGCAATTGCTTCTCCCCCCTCTCGCTCCCGCCGTCGCGGGGTGCTGTGAGGTGGGCCTCGAAGCGGTGGTTGTGTCCATGGCTTTATCGACCAACGGCCACCCCGGGTCGTAGCACCCGTGCGTGCTTTCGGATGTGGAGGATGTTATCGGCCGGGCTCTGAAACCCTGCCTCTTCCTTCTGTCGCTCCTAGCGAAGGACGGCCCGCTCCGCTGCCCGACCTCGAGTCGGGACGGCGGCGTCGTGAAAGGCTGCTACCTGGTTGATCCTGCCAATAGTCATATGCTTGTCTCAAAGATTAAGCCATGCATGTGTAAGTATGAACTAATTCAGATTGTGAAACTGCGAATGACTCATTAAATCAATTATAGTTTGTTTGAATCAAGTCAAGGATAGCTTCCCCCATCTTGTTTTTTTCTCCCAAAACCTGTCATATCTCTGTACTTTCTTTTCCTACATAACCACTAAGTCTTCCCCTATAAATATCCTCTCCATTTGGAATTTCTTGCGTTCATCCATATTCTCCTAGAATTGTCTCTTGATTCTATTTTCTAATCCTACTTGCAGGTGCATGTGCACTAATGACATTGATTATACCCTTAAAAAAAAACTAATGACATTGATTATCTCCTCTCCTAACACAAGTTTTGTTAATAAAATCATATAATTTACTTTCTTAACATCTATGATTTTATTATCTACAACTATCCTTGTTATTGTCCTTTCTGATATACCAAAGTTTATATCAAGTTCTTTTGTTTTGGCCCCTTTCCACTTGGTCTCTTGAATGCATGCTATGTTAACTCTCATTCGTTCGATTGTATCTACTAACTCTATACTCTTACCTATCAACGTTCTTATATGTGGCAAGTTCATACTACTCTCCTAGACTAGCTTCTTTGCCTGTATGAGTTTAGAATGGCACAGGAACTCTTGCTTCTCACAGCAACTGGGCGTTGTTGTGGTACATTGCTTCTGAGGGAGGCCCTAGTCAACCCTTGGCCAGTTCTCACTATGCCCAGGTTCTGATACTGCACACTTACGGGAATGCTTTAATATGAGTTTGGAATGTCATATTGTTTGGATTCATGATGAAGTTATGGCATATATTTGACATTGGCTGCCAGCCTGACACAATGCTCCTCATTTATCCAGGATTGGGACCGGCAATGAGAGCAGCAAACTCCCATAGTTGCAAACTTAAATGGGATAAATTGTGGAACCCATTGAGGCACAGTCCCAAAATCGGATTGCTTGATGGTCCTACCCTCTGATTCATGGACACTTATTTGTTGAAAAACTGTTAAATGTTTTAGGTCCTCGAATCCAATAGCGAGATAAGTAAACAAAGCCTTTTTTTTTTTTGTTCATGATACATCTAAACTAGTTACCACAATTAGGACAGGTTATGTTGAATTTTTTTGGTAGCTATATAAGCAATTTCTAAGAAATTTCTCTGTGTTTGTGTATCATATACCAGTCTCACAGAATATTAGATGTTTTATGATCTGTGTTGTACTGCTTTCTATCAATGACCAGAGTCCTCTGTAAAATCCGTGTACGCATGAAGTAAAACACCTGAACTCGTGGGGTGCACCATACTGTATGTGTGATATGCACTCCATCCGTCAGGTGCTCCCCTCGACTGTGGGCCCTGGGGTAAAAAATTAGTGCAGTTTACGACTCATTTGGGTCATGCCACATGGAACTATGGGGAGGAGATGCTAGCCTTAGTTTTGTATTAAGAGAATTAATTAGAAAGAAATGGACACGCCCCTTCGGAAATGGGGGTAGCCATTTAGGAATAAAAGCTGTTACTGATAATTGATTCTTAAAAATTTCTTAACAAGTTGGCTAATCAAACACATGCAATAGGTAAAGAAGTGTTTTTGAGAATCAAAATCACCAAAAAACAATTACTTTAGCGATAATGCCAAACAGGCCCTAAGTATTCTGCTTGATGACATGATAAGGTTTTGCTCAATTAGTTGTTACTGGTGCTGATCTGAACACCGCCATTCTTTATAAAAGATTGTAAGAAAATTGATTCATGGCACTTACAGCCTCAACGTTGGTGGAAATTAAATATCAATGGGTGCTCCTTGGGAAATTCTGGGATTGGTGACAGAGTATCTATCCAGACGACCTTCCAGGATTTGGACATTCTGGATTCACGTGCAACCATGCAAGGTGTACAGTTGAAGAGTTACGACTGTTATTTAAATGGTGCAAAACTTACATAGAAGTCTAGCCTTGTATGCATGTGAATATGCACACGTGTGTGTTGCATATGTGTGGGAGCGCGTGTGAATGTGTTCGTTTGTGTGTGCAATTTTAGTTTTGCATTTATGCAGGATCAATTTTCTCATTCTTCTTCAATTATAAACTCTTTCTTCTGTCTGTTATTGCAGGCCGTTGAAAGTTGGCTTGTTGACCGGGCAGTTCTACCCATTGAGAATTCTCTAGGGGGGAGCATCCATCGGAATTATGATCTTTTACTTCGATATGGGTTGCATATTGTTGGGGAAGTGACACTTTCAGTTCGGCATTGCTTGCTTGCCAATCATGGTGTGAAAATTGAAGACCTGAAGAGGGTTGTTAGCCATCCTCAAGTGAGTCTATAGTTTTGAGATCTTTTCTTTTGTTTTTTCTTTTCTAATGTTTTGTTTGCGAGGAGGGAGATTTTCATTTCTTGTTATCAGATAGGTAACTTCATAAATGTTTCAGGCTCTTGCGCAGTGTGAGAACACACTAACAAAGTTCGGGGTGGTCAGAGAAGCTGCAGATGATACTGCTGGTTCTGCACAAGTACGTGCTGGGGTTCTTGTGAAATTGCTATTTTGGTCCTGAGTCTCCTTTCCTGATTTGAGTTTGTTGGTGCAAATGTAATAAAATTCCATAGCATTTGCATATCTGATAATGGAAGTGGAAGTCAGCTGAATTTAAATTGCAGGATTGCGTTTCTTATTCTTGTTTTTTTCCGTTTCCCCACAAAAGGCTGAACATGCCTATCTTCCTACACACACTCATTTAATGAGGATCAGAACACACTCCAGGAACACAAAGGATATGAAGAATAAATTCTTGTCTCCACAGATTTCAATATCTTAACATGCTTGAATATTCGCATGTTGTAGTTCGTTGCTGCCCAAAAACTCCAAGATACAGGTGCAGTTGCGAGTTCTCGTGCTGCACAGATCTATGATTTAAATATTCTTGCCCAAGATATTCAGGTGTATAATCTATTATTACTTAATGAGCTGTATGATCTTGTCATTGTTTGGAATATGCATGAATGTGTAGGTCATTCTCGTTTCATTCCATATGTAGGATGACTCCGATAATGTAACTCGATTTCTCATGCTCGCTAGAGCTCCAATTATTCCAGGCAAAGACAGGCCATTCAAGGTAACCATTATTGTAAAGAGAACCTGTTATTGATTGTCAGAGGAGAAAATAATTTGAGAAAGAAAAAAAAGCCATATAGGGCTGGACATCCAACCTGTATTTATAATGTGGAGATGCATAATTACAAATATGCCCTTATGTAAAGGCATTAATAATGCAGGGGCATTTTCACACCGGGCTCGAGTGGGGTAGCCCATGGGATGCGGGGATACACTCGGGGTGGGTGACCCATGTGATTCGGGGCCCACAGGGAAAATTTCGTGTTTGAGACTCCTCACCAGTGGTGATTAATGCGCATTTCACATCGGGCTCGAGTGGGGTAGCCCATGGGATGTGCGGACACACTTGGTGGCTGGCTCATGTGATTTGGGGCCCACAAGCCCACGAGGGGTGTTCAGTTGAGGTCCTAACCCATGAGATGTGGGGCCTGGGCTATGAGATAAAGGGATTAATTCCCCATACTCTAACAGTTCGAGCTTTTAGAGCAAGTGGTTAATTGTCCTGCATCAATTAGTCTTAATTAACTTAAAGAGAAATAACCCAAGGACCAAAGGTCCACAACCCAAAGAGCTAACAAGCCCACTCGCAGATGTCTACACTGATTATATATATATATATATATATATATATATATATATATATATATATATATATATATAATTTGAATAATATTCACTTGGTTATCTGTAACTAAAATGTTTCCCATGCTGGAGTTTCAGAATTGGATTGACGATTTTTGCACTGATGATTTTATTTTTCCATCATTGTCAGACAAGTGTAGTTTTTTCTTTAGAGGAAGGACCTGGTGCACTTTTCAAGGCGCTTGGTGTTTTTGCCATGAGGAATATCAACCTTACGAAGGCATATTCTGACATCTCTTTTCACTAAACATTCTTTTTATCTGTTAATCTACCTGTTAGCTTTTATTTTTCTCCCTTAAGAGTATCCAGACTGTGAGTGCTCGTCCTTTATTCTCTCTTCTTATTCCTCAGATCGAAAGTCGTCCGCTGCGGAAGAAGCTGCTGCGTGTACACGACTCCAGTAATGGGAGTCCAAAGTAATCTGCTAAAACCATTCCGTTTCATCATGTTTCTTGCTCTTGTCGCTGATGATAGGAACACAGTTGCAATCGATTTTGTTGCAATTGCCTGCTTTCAAATTCCTTGCCATCTCATACTTCTTTGGTGGATCTTTATGCAGGTACTTTGACTATCTTTTCTATGTGGATTTTGAAGCATCTATGGCAGATGAGAATGCACAAAATGCCCTTAGGCATTTAAAGGTAGATGTTGTTTAACTTACTGATGGAAGGATTTTCACATAGGCATTTGAGGAAAAATCTTCTACATGTTTTTTTTTCCCCTTAGCTGGAGATTGCTACGTTCTGTAGAGTTTTGGGGAGCTATCCAGTGGACATGAGTGAGGCTGGAACTACTTGAAGCCAGGTAGTCTCTTTTGACGTTAATTATTTGTTGGATATTATTTTTGTTTGAGTGTATAAATAAGCAAATGAATGCGAATTTCCTAATCTTCTCAAATGAAGTTTAGCTTGCACTTGGCATGCATGCCATTTTATTCTTCAGATTGCTATTCGTCTGAAATGGAATATGTTTGACTGGAACTGAATTTCTCAAAGAAGAAATTTTTCATGGTATCCATATCATTGTCATAGACAAAAATGTTAGAGCTATCTAGGACTGTACCTTTTTAGGAAAAGAAGTCATGAGATGTTCCTTCAATTATTATTATTATTTTTTCTTGTTGAGGACATACAATCCCGGTTATATCATGGTGGTATGGCTTCTATATTTTCAAAGAAGTCAAGGTGGGACTATACAAGGTTCAAATTCTGAATCAATTTGGCATGTTCAAGAACTTGGTTGAGAACAGACTTTTTTGGTTGTTAAAAACTAAGGTCCTGTTTGATGTTGCCTCTAGGAATTGCACAATTGATTCTCAACAAACAATTCTATGGAATTGTTTATTGGAAATTGCTTATGCAAAATTAATTGCCAATAGACATGTTTGGTAGATACACATAGATCGAGGTTCTGTAGGTGTCCTTTAAGACAACAGTCTGGTTCAGCGAGCCAGCACCCTGCGTGTATGGAATTGGATTCCACACCAAGCTATGAACTTTTGAGGTGCAAGTTGGGGGCCCGAGTGGGTATGTGTGTGGCCCATCTTTCACAATGGGCCAGGCCACCGATGGACCATGCCCAAAAATCTCCCAAATGACAATTTCTAACCTTGCAATCAGTGGTCCGCAATGGGGTCTTTTTGCAAGTGGTCCACCCACAGTGTGGCTCATGGAATCAACGGTATGGATCACCTAACCATTAGTCCCATTTGTACGAAATGATGCCCGAGGCATGTATAATTTTAAAGGATGGTGGATCATATGATCACAAACAAAAATCAAGGACCAGTCATCAGTGAAAAAATCAAAGAGGAACACTTGTTATATGCATCATTGAGCCAATATGTTCAAATTGTGTACCATAGTATAGATGGATTGTAATCAGAAAAATCATAATAGAAGATATTTTTTACTATGGTCTTTCCTTATTAGCTTCAACGACAAACGCTACTATGTACTTGTTACTGCTCTCTTTAAGGGAAGACAGTTGATAGAAACGAGTTTTTGTGTCTCTCAAGCTGCATCAGATCTTTGAACTAAGCCGTGAGATTGAAGACCCACTCTCCTCACTGCCAATCAGGGCCAAATACCACTTTTGTACAATGAGGATCGAGGGGATGTGTCAAATGCCTTCCCATGCTTCAGTATATAGCAGGGCGTTTGGACTCTAGTGTCCTTCTTGTCTCTCATTTTTTAGTTTTGCCTTCAACTGGCATTGAGTATAGGATCAAGGGGATGTGCTCGGTGGCCATAACGGCCATCACCATTACGGTCTCTCTTTTTTTAAAAAAAATTATTTAAATTAAAAGAAAAAGCTTGGAAAACCTATATCTACCTTGTAACATTGAAAAAAAAATCCGAATATTTTGTATCTGCCCTGTAACTATCCATCATGGAGTTGTTATGGCCTTTACAAGGGGCATAATGGGCTGTTAATGGCGATTACGAGTTTTCTTTTTTTTTCATAACGGCTGTTACGGCAGTTAAGACCCTGCAACGTATAACGGTCGCTGCCGTTATTTTTACGTAACGGCCTTTACAACACACCATGGATGTGTTGGATGCCTCCCATTCTACGATCAATGGTTGAGCACTTGGACTCTGAGCCATGGATATGAATATCTGTATTGTATTGGCCGATACGGCTGTATCATATCCGTATCAGCAAGAGCCAATATGCGATACGGGGTCGTATCGGCCTGATACGAAAAACTTGACCTGTATCGGCTTGTATCCGATATAGGCAGATATGCCCATAAAAGTCATATTAATTTTATATTTTTAAAAAAAATCCAGTAATGTCTCATCTTTTTTCATTTAAATCATGGAAGAAGCTTAAAAACACATTTTAGGCTAGATCTAACCTATTTTGGGATCAAAACAAATGATATGAATGGGATTCAACGAATTGTGGACTATTATGCGAAAATCGAAAAGAAGGGTAAACCTTCACTTTTTTTTTTTTTTTTGGCATTTCAATGTAATGGGCTCTAGTTCACCAAATCATGCTTGATTTACGTTCAATTAGGGCCCATTTAGTTGACCTTCAACAAGTCAAACAGACATACAACATGCTTATCAAAGAATGGTTTGATACACCGTCCAATACATGATCAAAACACACAAAAATGATGGATTCTTGAATTTCTCATTTCCCCCTTATTTTTCTAATATTTTTTCATATTTTTTTGCTTAAAAAAATTCTGATCGATACAGGCTGATATGACCCTGATACTGATACGCGACGTCATATCATATCATTTTTCTGTTAGGCCAATATGTCTACCGATACCGACATTCAGAACCATGCTCCGAGTAGTATTTGGGTGGTTCAGAAACATGGCATAGATTTTCTACACCCAGTGTTTTAAATAGTAGTAGCATGATGTGTAGTGCTCAACCCTCTATAGCATGTAGCATAAATACGTAGCGTATAGCGTAAGCTACGTGATACTTCTATTTTTTAATTTAAAAATAGGACAAATATAATAAATAGTGAAAAAAAAGGAAAAAAAATAAAAATGCCTAAAAGATGATTCATTTGATCAATTATAAGCATGTTCAAAAAATTTATTAGTTATCATTTATCACATCAACAACTTTCTAAGCAAACCACTTTAATTAATAATGTTTAATAATGTCTAATTGAAACCATAAGTCACAATTATGAAAAGAAATAAAAATCCCATAGGTTAAAAATATCAAGTATAATACAAGTGTCACATTCCTCAACATTAGAAACAAAGAAAATATGAAAAAAATAATAAAAAAATAAAATACTAAAAAAATGCATTGTAGCTTATGCTATGGACGCTATGCGCTACGTAGCTGTAGTGTACTCTACGACCCCTGTAGCGTACCTACAGGGGATTTACATTATTTGAGACACTACATAGCGCGCTACGGCCATGCTACGCTACGTAGCGTACACTATGGGCGCTATTTGAAACACTAGCTAAACTGCAACAAGAAGCAATCGTGTAGTTGACCCAGTTGCCAAGCCGGGGATGTTAGGAGATTGGTCTCTAAAGATAAGTAAAAGACCATTGTATGGGGATAAAGCTCCTTTCTCAGTCTTTGTCGTAGGCTTTTATCCGTAGTGGTTGGAGAAGGATATAACTAAGCTCGTTTGAAGCATATATAGGGAGGTGATTGAAATGGTTATCCTGAGAGACGGGGAGACCGATAGATCCAAAAAGTTTGCTTTTGTGTGCTTCCTTTTTCGGATGATGCTAAGAAGGCTTTTGGAGTTCCCACAGGCGAAGAGCGGGTGGATGAAAACTAATTGTGAACATTGGAAAGGAAGGACGCATATAAAAAGAAATGCGGTAGGACTGAGAGAAGGGGGGCAGAGGGCACCACAAAGGTAGACGAAGTCTTCAGTGGGAAAAGTTGAGAAGCCGGGCCTGACAAAATCTAGGGGGAAGAAAACATTTTATTAAAGGGAGTTCACAATGGGGAAAAATAGCAAAACACGGAGTGTGGAAGGAACAACTTGAAGGAAAATCCAAGTTGTAGTGAGGGATTCATTCTCTTTTAGAAGACATCTTCTTAAAGCATTTTTGATAGGGAAAGTAGATTTCGAAAATACGTAGAATAGGTGTGAATTTAGGTGTCTAAAAATTGGGACATTGTAATCCTAGTGGGGATGAAGAAACTGGATTGGTGCTCCGTTTTCTTCATGTTGTCATCGGAACATGAAGCGGATACAATCCTCTTAGAAGGGTGGGAAAATTAGAAGCAGCCATGATGAGTATCTTCCAGTGGAACAAAAGAATGGGCTTAGTGGGGAGAATTGCATGGTTCAGAGTTTGGGGGGTTCTTCTCCATGCCTGGGATGTGGTGATTTTTGTTGCCATCCAATTGTGCATTGGCACAGTTGAGGTAGATTTGAAGGCAATTGAGGGTTTGGAGATGGCGAGGGTGAAGATTCTCTTTATTGTCTTAAGAAAAGGGGGTAAAGATTCTTTATGACAGCATCTCCGAAACAACTATCCCCTTGATTGTAGAAGGCAAATCATATGATGTGTTGATTAATGTTTTAAATAACGCGTAGTGTTCAACCCTCTATAGCGTGTAGCGTAAGCTACCTGATATTTTTATATTGAAGTTTAAAAATAGGGAATAATATGATATATAGAAAGGCAAAAAAAAAAACAAAAAAAAAAAAAGAAAAAAAGAAGAAGAAGAAGAAAAGAAAAGAAAAGGCCTTAATCAAGACCTCCACCGTTATCACATGGACACTACACATAGGGCAACTACTAATATCCAAGTGCTAGCCCACATGATGGACTGAACGGGTTAAATCCATACCACACACACACACACACACACACACACACACACACACACACACACACCCCATAGTTGGCCCCACGTGGACCGTGCCATAGAAAACAATGCACAACCACCCAAACACTTTCGAATAAGTATGGGTTGCATGCATGCCACAAACACACCACAACATACCCTTAAAACCAAAAAAGGAAAAAATGAAAAAAATTTGCATAGCAACCCTTATCCTCCAGCATTGCATAGTAACATGCGACACACACACACCATAGCAGGGCCCCTAAAACCAAAAGAAAAAAAGAAGAAGAAAAAATTGCATTGCAACCCTTATCTTATATAACATTGCATAGTAACCAACATCCTAAAATGAAAAAAAATAAAAATAAAATAAAATTAAAATAACCCAAAGGGCATGTTTGGATTCATGGAAAGCAGGTGAAAGGAAATTATGTTTCCCAAGAAACTCACTTTCCGTTGTTTGTTAAGCCTTTCTTTGTGAGAAATTGTGGTAAACATCATTTCCCACTTTCTTTGTTTTATTTATTTTCCACCTTCACCCCTAAGAAATGCATTTTCCCATGGTGGAAGGAAAATGAGTTTCTTGAGGGTTAAAGTCAAATGTGCCACCGTCCATGTTCAATCGCCTCAAATGTGCCACATGTGCCACATTGTGCCAAACGAGACATTGTTCATCTCCGGTTATGCCCTACATGTGCCATCATTTATCTTATCTTGTGCCCCACGTGTAAAGAGCCCCTAATGTGCTAATGTGCCACATGTGTAACACTATCTCCTCTTGCGCCCCACATGTGCTATTGTGCCACATGTACCACAATTCATCTTACTTGTGCCCCACATGTGCAAAGCACCCCACATGCACTAATGTGCCACATGTGCCATTGTCCACCTTCAATCCTCCAAATATGCCATGTGCCAATGGTGCCAATGTGCACTAGTGTTGTCATCTAGCTTTAGTATCAACATGTCAAAGTGCCAATGCATGTCTTGTGCCACATGTGCCACCATATAACTTAAAGCACCTCACATGTACCATGCGTGCCACAATTTAGCTTCAAGTGCCACATTTGCCATTGTTCATCTCTAAACATCCCACATGTGCGACATGTGCTATTTTGGCACATGCTAGTGACTGCCTTTTTCGTTTTGCCAAACAATAAACTTGAAAATAGATCCTAAATTTCTATGAAAATTATGTTGAAAAACAAACAAGGAAAACAATATTTCCTTTCCCACAGTTTCCTGGAAATAAGCTTTCCCAAGAAACACTATTAAGCTTTCCTAGGAAACACTATTTACTTTCACATGCTTTTTATGAATCCAAACAAGCCTTAATAGAAACTATAAATTTTCATATGAAATGAAAAAAGCCATACATATGTGAAAAGGGGGAAATTTGACTTCTTTTTCATTTTTTTTATTTTTTATTTATTTAATTTTTTTTAATTTTTTTTTTGCATAGCAACCCTTATCCTCCAATATGGCATGGTAACATACCATAAACACACCACAACAAGGCCCCTATATATAAAAAAATATATATATATTTGCATGACAACCTTTATCCTATCCAACATCGCATAGTAACCAACATCCTAAAATGGAAAAAAAAAATGAAAAAGCTCTAAAAGAAACTATAAATCTTCATCTGAAATGAAAGAGAACTCATTAAGAGATATTAAGGGGCAATTATCAAGCTTGAGAAGAGATCCAAACAATAAAAAAATGGATTTTTGAGCTTCGTAGCTATACAAATGTGAAAGGGGGGAAATTTGATTTTATCCTTTGTTCGAGCTCTATTGATCTTGAGAATATAGCAAATGGTCCTCCTTGCAGGGTCAATTAATTGGTCAAAATCTCCCCTTCAATGGCTTTGTGGATCATAAGAATCAAAGAAAGGGAATTGGGGCAGAGGGGTCTTGTGTCTACCTAGGGTTTTGAATTGAAAACCCTCTTTCAAAAACCCTATTGTTTTAGCTTTTGAAGTTATACCATTTATGATATGGCATAATTCCACAACCATACACATGGAGGCCCATTTGTTGATGGTTAAGATTGTTTGATATAGGTAAAAGTATAAATATTCTCCATCTACAATGGGACCTGCTATTTGGAAGGTCTAGATAGCTCAACATCATTGCCATGTGTGAGAAGAATGGGTCACCACCATTTTATATCAAAACTGGAACTAACAACATATAAAGTGTGTGTGTGTAGCGTAGTGTTCGAAGTATTGGTATCGCTACTAGTTTCATTGGCTGGTGATACGGAAACAATATCGATATCGCCCATAATATCGTCGATAACGGAAATGCGGGAAACATGGTGAAAATGGTGGAATTTTTCAGTGAAACTTCAAGAGATGTTAAAATACACATGCTTGCATATTTAGGAATTAAAAAATTACAAAAAGAATGTAGGCATAATAAGTTTCCATTTAATGAGGCCTAAAAGCATGTGCCATTGTAAGAAATTAGTCCAACCATCTCATCCATCCCATCTATCCATCCAACCATCTAACCTTCCATCTAAACATCCATTGATATTTTGGAATATCGACAACACACAATATTTTGTCGAGAAATCGTCGACAACTAGAGAGAAAATGAAATATTGTGGTCTTGATATCACCCATGTTGTAATAGCAATAATATCGCGATATTATCGATGTTATCATTGGCAAATTGAACACTGCATGCAACCATGTGCCCATAAAAAAATTGAAATCTTTTTAATAAACAGATTTTTGGCGATAATTTATTGCCGATACACTAGCGATACGAGTGACATCTAGAATTTACATAGTTGAAAATATTAGCTATACATTGCGATATCAATACATTGACAATACAAGCAACACCTGAAATTTACACAATAGAAAATGTTGGCCATATCGATACATTGGCGATACATCATCGATACCTGGAATTTCTAATACCACTAGTGTTATCGGTATCGCTACTGGTGTTATCGGTATTGCCGAGTTGGAGATAGAGATAATATTAGAGATATTTTGATAATATCGGTGATAATTTGAACAATGCGTATGCTACGATGCTACATGCTATGTAGTTTGTAGTGTATGCTACAACGGGAAGTAAGCTTTTTCTGCATTCTACATTGTGCGTACTACACGCTATCTAAAATACTGGTGTTGATCAAAGAAGGAGAGAGCTCTTCAAAAGGAAGGGGCTCATTGCCATATCAAGGAGAGGAGTTTGATGCAATTGCTGGAAATAATGGAGGCCAACAAAGCTTTGGGAGCAAGGTTGATGCACCAAATGCAGGAGGGTTGGTGGAGAGAGTGGATGTGACATGGATGCCCACCCAAGTTGGGCCCACATTGTGGATGAAGAACACGTGGCCCATTAAAGGGGTAAATAGACTATTGTTGTGGTGAAGGAGCCAATAGGATTTCGGCATGTGATGGAAGCTGCTGAGGAGTGAACTCATTGAGAAGAAACAAGACTTGTCTGAAGCTGCCATGCATTAATGAAGAGAGGACTCGTAGTGGGAAGATGTGTTGGTAGAACATTGGTAGCATTAATGAAACAGTGACATTTCAGGCGTAAATATCAGCAATTCCAATCTCATTTAGAAAAAAGATGCATCTCCCCGACAATAATGTCACGAGAGAAGTTATTCTCCTTCCATTATCTCGCAAAATGTAGTGCGAGAAGTGTCCACTGCAAAGATAAAGTCTAAGGCACGTGAATCCTCGAATGTTTGGCATAATGGATGTGTGTGAAATGTTAAGAAGGGGTATTACAGGAGGGGGCCTGCAAGCATCCCTAGAAATTATGTTTAGTAGTGAGAGCGCTTGGGGGATAGAAAGGCAGGAAGAGAGGTCCATCTCTCCAGGAAGGCAGGATTGAGGTTCATTACTGAAGTAGCTAGGTGAACGGAAGCTCTTGAAGCCTATCCTTTAAGACTTCGTACTACATAAAGAGCTTAACATCAGAATTGTCAAGTGCCTCTTTTGAGTCTTCTTTGATGGTGATCCTTCCTTTATGGTCAGTATCTAGGTCCAAGAAAGCAAGGATTGAATGGGTGAGGAAAGGACTGCTTGGATGAGTTAAGGAGAGCAAGTCATCATCGTAGGTGAAAAGAACTTGAAGAAGAAGCTAGAGGAAGCTTCTATCTTGTTTGAGGAAGTGGTTGTCACTGAAAGTTCAATGAGCAATGTGTGGTGGATTGTGATTGTCATTGAGGGTAATGACTGAAGCTGGATAAGCTGTTTGAAGAATTAGAAGAAAGGGTAGAAGAGCAGAGGGAAGGTGGTAACACTCTAAGTAGTGGGAAAACGGGGGAAGAGAGATAGCAGGCTTGAATTGTAATATACTTGGAATTTTGAGGGGTAATTTTTTTCCAATTATTTAATTATAATTGATCATCAAGTGGATTATTTAAACCATTTAAACCAAGATATGTGACAATATGTCCTTTGGATCACCAATCCAAACCATGAATCATTGATCCAAACTATCTAAATTGAATAGTAACTGATTGATTTTCAAATCTATCATTAAAATTATCATTTGATAGATGTATCATCAAGATCTTGAGAATTGCCCATTAGACCACTTGATCTTTTAATAGATAACCATTTATTATGTTCCTTGACACAATATCAACAACGCCATATAAAAATCTTGATTCGAACAAAAATAAACAATTGCGATTTAAGGCCAATAATTCTTGGACTGTCAATTTTAACATGTTTTGTGGACCCTAGTAGAGTATACTAATTTTTTTTTTATTTCATGACTCTAGTAGATTTTCAATACCATAATTTTAAATTATTTTAGCATATGTAAAATCATAAAAATTATTCATATGTATTATAACCATACATTTGAGCAGGCCCATGGTATCCTACACTTATTATTATTATTATTTTACCTTGAAATTATTTTTCCATTGATCTTTGTTATAAAAACTTCATTTTGATATAATGATTGGATATAAAAACTTTTAGTATGACTTACACAATCGTGGCATGTACACACTCGATTAATACACCGTACTTCACATGAACGCATATGTACAATAATTGGTGCACCGCCACATGTGATTTTCTTACAATTAACTATGGTCATTTTGATCATGAAATCATTTTTACAAGAGGGCATAAGGTATAAACAATCTAATCATGCTCTTAAATCAATGAGGCTGTACTTGTGGGATCCACATCTCCATGACACGTATGTATATATTATTTGTACCTTCATCCACCCTAAAATCTCTCCTCATTACTCACACCCTTAAAATGAGAGTTATATGTGTTTACCATGCATGTGTATTAATGCAAGAGGGCTTTGGCTCCTATATATAAAGCATGCCAAACCACTCCTTGTAAGTACTCACACTTTAAACAGAGAGAGGGAGAGAGAGAGAAAGAGATGAAAAGAGAAGTTTTGTGAGCTTATCTTCTGATTTAAACCATTTATCAAGTGAGTGCTCTAATACTACATCTCGTAGATGTTTTAGATCAAATCTAAGTGGACCCCACAGTGTAAAACTGAGATGAACCATGGGCTAACCATGAGGTGAGCATGCATGGTACCCTACACATTGCCTCACGTGAACAAATGCATGGGCCCCATGTGTGGACATAATGAATGGTAAGGGTGGGGCCCACCCTTCTATAAGATTTTGTATGTGTGGATTTTTCCATCTAGATTTGAATTTTTGTTTATTTAGTTATTTATTTTTGTTATTTTTGAAAATATAAATGAATTAGTTGGTTGCGGGATCTCATCATTAAAATTATAATGGGCCATAATAAAAGAAAATTGACATCTCTCTAAAAGGACCCCGCCATAAGATCATGATGATTAGTAGTAAACTTATGTACAACTAAGCTTAGATATAAAGCGTAATTTTGGAATATTGTTGTGATTACCTTAAGATGTGGCTGTGGGCCCCACGAAGATTAAATACATTCCATAAATAGGCCTCACCACTAACCTTGATGTATAGGGTGAATCATTTTATGGTAAATTTTTATATACTATTAGTTAATCATTATAAGATCATTGCCTTATTGTGTGTTGAGCCACATATGTTAAGAATGCCTAAGAAATGGACCCCACCACATTATCATGGACGATTGATCTCAAACTTTGATATTTGAATAGTCGGTTAGATTGTTTAAAGTAACCAGATACGTGGTTTGACCCGAAGACCATGTGATCTTTGGTGGGCCCCAAATATTAATAGCATATAAAATTGGGCTCCACTGCAAGATCATGTCTATCAGATTAAATCATTTATGTTTCTCATATCTTGCATTATGTTATAATCCTGTAAGTGGTAAATCCATCATAAGCACTTAGTGCAAAGGTGGGCCCCACATAAAGTTAACTGTACCTTTAGAGATATTATTCATTAAGTGTAAATATAGATTGAAGACCTTATAAATCTAGATCCAAACTGTTGAAATTAGAGAAAAGATCATAATAATTATCTGGACCATTAAATAAATAATCAGATCCAATCTAACCATTGATCAAAAGTTTAATAAGCCAATTAAGGGATTAGATTTAAGAAAATTAAAAATCTACTTGATCTAATGTTAGATCGGATCATTTGATCAAAGATCAATCAGGACTACTGGACCAAAATCATGAAAAATAAAGAAATAAATGATCGGATTGGATGAATCTAAACATGCAATTGTCTTTAAGGTAGATCTTGATCCTAAGTCAAATTAACAAAGATTAATACTTTTGATCTACGGTTAGAAACATGGTAAATGGACTATCTACGGCTCAGATATAAGAAATTAGGGACTTGATTGACCGATTCAGTGGACTAATGTAACAATATTAGGATTTTACTCATTTTTGCGAGTGTTTTAAGAAAATGCACACTAAGAAAGAAATTAACTTGATGCTTGTATTCTAGACATGACTAAAAATAAATAAATAAATAAATAATTTATGAATCGTAGACCCGAGTGTAGTCATTAGATCGATGAAGAAATGATTAAAATGTTAAAATGGTCGAATAAGGAATGGACGTTATGTGTAAGTAGTCACTATCACAGATAGATTTTTCTGCATGCATTGCATAACATTACATGCTTACTTTTACTTAACTTTTATAATATGTTAATATTTATTAAAGTATGCAACTGCCTTGTATTTGATTTGTCATTTTGAGAACACCAAACAACTTGGGGATCGAGTTATCCCTTAAATTCTTGGGCAAAGTTTCCAATGAAACTCGAGTTGGTACCAATATGACATCCTCCTTGGATTATGGTCGAGGTTGGGGAAGGAGTTTGGTCATCTCTAGAGTGGGTCACTCATTGCCAGACTATACAGTTACACACGGTATGCGAGATACCTCAAGCCAACGTTCACGTAGGATGTGAGTAAACTCCTACACGTGTTGGGCTTGTATGGATCTTGGTCGGATGGTATTGGCAGGCCAGATGCTGTGTGCAATTATGGCCCTGGTTGTTCATTAAAGAAACTGTTCATGTGGTAATGTGGCATACTAAGATTTTTGTATATGCATTTGTATTATGCCTATGTTGTGAATCATGCGTACAACTACTTGCTGGGCTGTTAGCTCATTCTGTTGATTAGAAAACCATCCAGGATAGGGAATTGAACTGGAGTCTCCACATGTGGAGTGATGACTTTGAGAGGCGTGCTCTTGGAGATTTGCTGTGAGAATAAAGAATTTTTCATTTTATATTTATTTCTTTTAAACAATAATGTGTGAACATGGGTTGGATATTAGCCAGTAGATAATTGATAATTTTGACTGGATACATGATGATTAATTGGGTTTACTATTTGTGATGATTATTATGGTTGTGTGTATAATGTTAGTCCCTTCCCATCGAGTCACATCTTCGACTTAACTACTGAGTCAAGCTAACTCGGGTTTCTAGAGCCGGGGTGTGACATGAATTGTTTGGTGAATTATGACGAAATAACAGAAGTTAAAAGGGTAAAATATCAGGAAAAGAGGCGGAAGGACAAAGAAGATATATACTAAGTATGCATTGAAGATGGTGTCTTTGAAGGTTAGAGGATTAGGCCACTTGGATGGTAGGATGGCAGTGAAACATCTCTCTCTCTCTCTCTCTCCCTGAAGTGTAATAGTAACTGTTTTATTGAGAAGCTGCAATGACAACCATTAAAGCATAAAAAATACATCATGAACAGTTAATCAGATTACGACCTAGAATCACAAACCCACATAGACAATATTTCATAAAGATTTACATCAACATCCCCTGACCAACCAGCTGCCCATTCCATCACGTCTCTTTTTTATTGCCACACTATCTCTTCCCACGATCGACATTTATTACCGAAATATCGATTGTTGCATTCTCTCCTTATATTCCACAGGGCTGTTAGCAAAACACGATGCCATGTCAGAAGCAAAACCCGCAGCATTGGGCTGCCATGCCACACCCAAAATAACTCAATAACTGATTGAGGCATAGCCCATTGAGAACCAAATTGCTTGTGGGAACCAAATGATTGAGGCATAGCATTGGGCTGCCATGCCACACCCAAAATAACTCAGTGACTGATTGAGCCATAGTCCATTGAGAACCAAATGCTTGTTGGAACATGTGCCTAATATGTTGCACACATGAGCAATGAATGAAGTTGTGATCTATAGACTGTATCACTTATACACAATAGGCAAATATTGGGAAGGACCATTGATATTTTTTGGAGTTGTAAAGATTCTGTTCCGACTGAGTAGCCAAGCGAAAGATGCCACCTTAGGGGGTGCCCCATATAACCAAAATGCATGATTATTTTTTTACGAGCTCGAAGTCGAAGGTTCCCTAAGCATCATATAGAATGACATGACTGAAAATCTTCCATTTGGTGATCTCTTCCATACCCATTGATCTTGGAGAGCTGGAGAAGGATGAGTGTTGTGGAGCTGCCTATCAAATGCGATCGCATATTCGCATATGCAATTGCATATGCGCATATACATCTGAAAATCACATATGCCATGATGGCGTATGCGACCAGTGTGCATATGTGATCACATATTCTAAATATGTAAATATATGCAAGCCAATGGTCAGAAATTTGATCGTTGGCACTTTATTTATTTTGCAAAAAATCCACTTTTTGTCTATAAAAAGGCACTCAAATGCCCCCCATTGACAACTTCCATTCACTTCAATATTCTCTTTTACTCCTACTTACAAATCTTTCTTACATTCTCCTAGTTTCAAGTTTTCAAGTTTCATCTTTCAACTCTCAAGTTCCAACTTCCAAGCTTCAACTTCCTACTTTCAACTTTCAATCAAGATTCAACATGCAAGAATACATTGAAGATTCTACATGACTCTACAATCACATTTCTCTCTCATTCATTCTACATTTCTCTCTTTCTAGTTTGAAGTTTTTTGACCATTGGCACTTATTTTTTATTTTTATAGCAAAAAATCCACCTTTTGCATATAAAAAGGCACTCAAATCCCCCCATCTGCAACTTCCACTCACTCCAATACTTTGTTTTTCTCTTACTTTCAAATATCTCTTACATTCTCCTAGTTTCAAATTTTCAAGTTTCGTCTTTCAACTCTTAAGTTCCAGCTTCCAAGCTTCAACTTCCTACTTTTAACTTTCAATCACAATTCAAGAAGCAAGAATACATTGAAGATTTTGCATGACTCTTTGTAAGTGCTAGTATTCTAAGCACACATGTAGTTGTCAAATTTCATAGACAAAATATTGGCTGGATCTTCAACACATTTCAGTCCTCTACGGCACTTCATGAAGCGTGACTCAACATCACAATAATAGAAAATTTGGAATGGTTTCAAGTGATTGATCAAGTGTATGCCAACCTTCAGATAAAATGGCCTTAGGAAAAGACCAAAGGATAGCGTATTTTATCATGGCCTTTATATGTTTAAAATATGAAAGTTTTCTTTGTAAAGTTGATTCTGTTTGGCCATCCCAACCTTAAGTTTGGCCAGCCGAATTCTGTTTGGCCAACCCAATCTTAGCCTCAGCTAAGTTTTCAACAACTTCAAATTGAAAAATCTGTTGTAAGTTCGGCCAGCCCAACTTGGCTCAGGCTAGCCTGAGGGTGTCCTGGGTCAAGTTTCCAACAATCGAAATTTTCAGATTTTAAGGGGATTCGCCCAGCTGAACCTTGAATTCGTCCAGCTGAATTTTTGCTCCGGCTAGCCAAATTTTCGATAAAATTTTATCTCGCGAAATCTGAAAGCTGTTGGAATAATATCTTTGAAATTTGGCCAACCGAAGCTATTTTTGGGCTGACCGAATAACCAAGTCCTTTTGTTATAAATAGAGACCTCCTCTCATTGTTTTAGATATGAAAAAGTGTAAAAACTTTCGTCAAACAGAGAGAGAGAAAGTCAGGTCCTTCCAAAGCTATTTGTGTGGTAATTCCTATTTTGTTTTAGCTTATTCAATTCCCTTTCTCAAGTTAGATTTAAATTCAATTACAGAGTAAGCAATACTCAACTTAAGATTAGAAAATTGAATCTGCAGCTTTTAGGGTTTTATTATTTAAGAAACTATAGATCCCTGGATCATTTCTGGTTGAGCATACATTGATTCATCATCATCTAAGAAAGAAGATCGCTGCATTGACTTCATCTATATCTTCACATCGACGTTTCGTCTTCAAGAAGATAAGTATCCAGTTTATTATTTCATTTGGGTTTGTTGAGATTGCCCGGAAATCTCATCAGGTTGAGTAGTGGTTAGCCTGTGAAAATCACTAAAAGGTTTTATTGTGGTAAACCTGTGAAAATCACATGAACTACAAGAGGTTTTATGTGGTAAGCTTGTGAAAATCACGATAACTGTAAGAGATTGTTGAGGTGGTCTCGTGAAAACTTTAAAAATAGTGGAAAGCCAAAATTACATGGAGTAGGTGTGTGTTGAACACTGAATCACTATAATTCTCTGTGTATTTGTGGTGATTATTTATCTTATTCTCTGCCTTTACTGTTTTGAAAGATTGATTTCAAGGACGTCGTGAAATAAGGTTGTCCTCTCTAAAGTTTTTAGGTGAAGGTTGTCCTACGAATTAATTGGAATCAAGGTTTGAATACCTTTTGCAATTGAGAATATATTTTCCACGATTTATTATAAGGAATTGATTTAGTCCTATTCACCCCCCGCCCTCTATGACATCTGTAGCTCATCTTTCACTCTACAACTACATTTCTCTCTCATTCAAGTTTCAACTTTCATTCTACATTTCTCTCCTCTTTGTTTGAAGTTTCTACATTTACTCGCCAGTCTCTTCAAACATAAATTTCTTTCTCTTACATTCATTCTACATAGTTACATTCATACATTCTCTCTCTCTCTCTCTCTCTCTCTCTCTCTCTCTCTCTCTCGTTCTTTACATTCTATGTTCTCTGATCTCTACATGCATTCTACATTTCTCTCTTTCTACGTTTCTCTCTCTCGTTCTCTACATTCTACATTCATTCTATATTCTAATCTTCATTCTATACATTTCTCTCTCTTTCTCTACATTCTCTAGTCTACATTTATTCATTTTACATTCTGCTTTCATAATACATTCTAATCTTCATTCTATACATTTCTCTCCTTCTCTACATTCTTTACATTCATTCATTCTACATTCTATATTCATTTTACATTAATCTTCATTATATGCATTTTTATCTCCCTTTCTCTACATTCTACATTCTCTACATTCATTCATTTTACATTCTACACTCATTCTACAACTCCAAGATTCAAGAGTCAAAACATTTTACAACTTACAAGTTACAACTATAAGTTTCAACTTTCGAGAATCAAGACTCAACTTGAAAAATCTAGATTCTACAAGACTACAACTACAAGATTCAAGACAAGATCGAAGAATTTAGATTCACACTTTTTTTTTTAAAAAAAAATGTAATTGTCTATTTGTGCTTGTGTGATTGTGTAACTCTCTCCCTCTCTCTCTCTCTCTCTTTATCTCTCTCTTCTACAACTATAAGTGTAACCTTGACTCTCTCTTTCTTTTTCTCTCTCCCTCTTTCTTCTCTTCCACTACCAGTGTGTGTAAAACTCTCTCTCTCTCTCTCTCTCTCTCTCTCTCTCTCTTGTTCCCCTTTCTTCTCTTCTACTACTAGTGTAAGTGTGTAACTCTCCTTCTCGCCTTCTCTCTGATTTATTCCATAGTCTTTAGTCTTTACATCTTAAAACTTAGAAGTTATAACGCCAATACACATTGTCTTCTTTCCAATTATATTCTTTGAAACCCAAGTCGAATGACCCGGGTTGGAAGCATCGGCACCATCATAGTGCTACGGAAAAGACTCGCATAGTATGTGATTTATGTGGGCATGTGAGTTCTAGTGGCATTACACGCCACAAGCAACACCTCGTACATATACCGGGGTCAAATGCAAGAGCATGTGACAAAATTACTCTGGAAATCCAAAGGGAAATCATTGAGCACATGGATAAACAAACAAGAAAGAAATGCAATAGTGCCTTAGTTCGAGAGGAATTTATGGAACGAGAAACATATAAGAATAAAAATGTAGTTGATGTGGATAAAAGTAGTCCCACCCCCTATGTCGACATTCTAGTCTAGACCTCTAGCCTCGAAAAGAGCTTGTGGGCATGACCCCATGGATAGATGGTGTAGACCACACCCTTAGGTTGTGGTCGACCAAAGGGGTCGGGGTAAAGGGTCCGCTTAAACAACATTAGAAAATCGATATAAACAAAAAGATAGAAAAATCACTATTCAATATATCACTAAGTGGTTTTACTAAGCCGGTATTGCTTTTAACACCGTTAAAATGAAAAATCTTTAAAGTTATGCTTGAGGCAATAGGTCAAACCCCCTTTATATCATGAAATAAGGGAGATGTGCCTCAAAGTGGAGGTTGATTATACACGATCTTTTATAACTAAATATAAGGAATCGTGAAAAACCTATGGTTCACTCATGGCCGATGGATGAATCAATAAATCCAGTCGGACTCTTATAAACTTTCTAGTGAATTGTTTAGCTGGGACAATGTTCTTGAAGTCCGTGGATGCATTGGGTCATCCTCGTATGACGGATTATTTGTTTAAATTATTAGATAGTGTAGTGAAGGAAGTCAGAAAGGAATACATTGTCCAAGTAATTATAGACAACATAGCCTCGTATGTAGCTGCCAATTGTCTTCTTATGGAGAAGAAGCGCTGTTTATTTTGGACTACATGTATGGCCCATTATGTTGATCTAATGTAAGAAGATATAGGTAGGTTATTCTTAAAAGTGATTGCAAGGGCTAGAAGAATCACAATCTCTATGTGCAAACACGCCCTTCTCCATTAAACGAGAAAACACATTGGGTGTAATTTGCTACGTCTAACAGTCACCCATTTTACTACAACTTTCTTAACACGGCAAAGATTGCATTAAAAAAATATGAACTCAGAAGCTTTGTAGTGTTGGACAATTGGACAAATGGGCTTTGGTCATAGAAGGCTGAAAGTTTAACAACCATTCTTTCACGAAATTTTTTGACACAAGTGATAGAGGCATTAAAAGCGTTTTAACTCTTAGTCACTATGTTGTGATTGGTGGACGGAGATGAGAAACCACCAATGAGTTACATATATAATAGGATGGAGATGACGGGAAATAAAACATGGACTATTTTCACTATAGAGACCATGATTATAGGACCATTTTAGATATTATAGATAGAAGATGGGACAATCTAATATCATTTCCACTGTATTTGACTGCCTACATCTTTAGCCCAGTCTGTTTATTCACTTCCCCTAATTTGGTAGAATCACAGACTACGCATGTGGTTGGATTTATTAACGAGTTGGAAAGAATGGTTCTAGATAATGAAGAACAAGACACGATCTTAGCTCTTTTGGACTTTCATATGAAAAGTGAGGGCATATTCTCAAGAGATATAGTCATCAGGATGGGAAAATGAAATTGCCCGATAAGTATGAATGTTTTAGACTCTTACAAATAGTTTTTTACAATTTAATCTACAAAGTCTAATCTACTTAAACCGTTTTTCTCAGTTGACTGGTGGGCTACCTATGTATTGGACCCAAATAGGAAGGATCCAGCTCTAAAGAAGCTGGACATGAGGATTCTTGGACTCACGTGTTCTGCTAGCGATTGCGAGCGCAACTGAGGCACGTTCGAGGTGGTAAGTTAGAAAAAATGAATATGTTATAGTTTGGGAATTATAAATAAGTCCTAGTCTAATTAAATTAATGCATAATGTACTTTCTTTCATGTAGATTCATATCAAGAAAATGAATTGTCATGAATAAAAGAAGCTTAATGACTTGGTCTTCATCCAATACAATCGGCAGTTGTGAGAATGATTCCAAACCAGGCGAGAAAAACCTGGTTTTTATGACCCTACCTGCTTAAATGAGCTAAATGTAGATAATGAGTGGCATGTAGAGACGGAGGACCCGGTCTTTGCTGCTGAGGAGCTGACATGGGCCTAAGTTGAAGATGCCGCATATAGATGACACCTGAAGAAGGTACCTTTATTCGAAGGCGGATGAGAGGGGGAACAGGCAGTAGCAGTCAGTCGATGGAAGAAATTGAGGAGATAGAAGAATGAGATGGTGATCAAGTTGAAGATCAACCATTGGATGTTGATGAAATATTAGTACGTATAGATGATGAAGAAACAAAAAAAGATGAAGTATACATGGAAGAAGGAAATGACTCCGATGACAACAACGATGATGACGATGGTGGTGAATGGTGATCAAATGCCACAATGGCAAATAGATCAATGTATATAGCATTAGACATTTAGATGATTAGTATTATTTTGTTAGTGCATAACCATTAAGTTGTAATTTGTAAATAATATTTGTACAATAATTAATAAATAGCTTGTTGATTGTGTTGTTAACTATATTGTTGGATGTAGATGTACTTCATTCATTGTTTAATTGATTTTATTTTTCTCAAACATATTTTAAATATGTAAAATTACTTATCTATTAACTTGGGAAAGTTCCCCCTACTTTCTCATATTTTTTTTTTACATTTTTTTCTCCTATCTTACATTTTTTAAATTTTGAAAAAAAATAAAATATAGGCATGTGCTGTGATTTAACAAGATTGGGAGCCGCCCTAAAAGTATTTCTAGATTTGTCTCCTCGTCATCTGTGAATGCTCTTTGACATTAGGGACACCATGCTCCTCTGCCGTCTATATGGGAGAAACAATTGGCAACTGAGATATTCCTTATGGGTACTAAACTTGCAAAGGACTGAAAATTTGCCATCAAAGGCCTTTCTCCACATCAAGAGTCCTTCCAAAAGCGAATATGTGGCCCATCCCTAAGAGAGTAGACCACACCAGGCTTGAACAAAGGAGCATTTGAATTAGTGGCTTTCTTAATACCCGAAGCTCGATAATATGAGGACTTCTTTATCTCTCATCCCCTTTCTTCAACACCATATTCAGGGACAAGAACTTCTCTCCACAATATGCCCGCTTCCGATCCAAATCTCTACAACCATTTTCTTGGAAGTGCTGCATTCATGTCTTCCAATGTTCTAATGCCTACTCCACCTTCAGGTAGTGAAAGATCTGTTGAGAAGGAGAAAGATATCATACTACAACAGGACACAAATATGCAAGCAAAGGTCATATCCATTCTTGGATGAGCCATGTAGCTGCAGAAACAAAAGCTTTTTGTTTCAACGACAATCACCACATCAGATGACACCATAGTAATGTGGAATAAAGATAAAACTCAGAGAGGAGAAAGAAGATATTGGAAGGTTATCAGTTTCGATCGTTGGCAATGCAATAGGGGAGAGCTTTAGATGGGTTACCAACTATGTATGATCCAAATGATCCTAGGACCGAGGTTAGTTCTGGGATGAGAGAAACTTTTTGTATGAAATGGAGGTTGTCATGGGTTTTGGATGGGGATTCAATATAATAAAATACCGTATTAGAAGCTAGGAGGAAGCAAAATAACTACATTGATGAGAAATTTTGAGGAATTCATGAATTGAAATGATCTTTTAAATCTTTTGTTAGCTAGAGGATGTTTCACGTTGGTCAAACAATCAAGATTGGGCATGTATAAATTAAAAAGATTCCTCGTCTCAATGGAATGAGAAAGTCACTTCATAGGTGTTGTCCAATTTAGATTTGAAAATTGGTGGCTAGAGGTGGAAGTGTGCGTCCATTTAATAGCCAAGTGGTGGGTGGAATGTGTGGTGATTGAATGGGCAGGGTTTAGATGCATGGAAAAGCTTAAATACATAAAAATGAAGTCATCCGGATCTTGCATTTCTTGAAGCATGAGGGCCTTCGCCAAGTGGTTGTAGAGGTTCAACTTGATAGATCTTCCTATGCAGGGGGTGAAATATACTTGGTCCAATGGGCAGAGTAATTCGATCATGTCCTGCTTGGACATCCATGGTGTCCCCTGATTGGCTGGCAAGATATCCATTGGTTCAACTTAAAGGTCTTCCTAGACCGATTTCGGATCATAGACCAATCCTTCTTGATGTGGAGCTTGAGAGGTGGGGACCCAAACCCTTAAGGTTCGAGCTGTCTTGGCTAGAAGTGGATGGATTCTTTGGGCTAGTTAAAGACTAGTGGAACTCCTTCCAAACACATGACAAGGCTGGAGCTAGACTGCACCATAAACTAAAGCTTTTGAAAGATGAACTAAAGACCTGGCACAAGGAGGTTTATGGTGAAAGGGAAGCTGAAGTCTTGGTCATCATGGATGGGATTCACTCCCTTGATTTGAAGGAAGAAGGATCTGTCTTATCTGAGGAAGATTGTGTGGAGAAAGGAGTTACTGCTGGAATATTTGAAGTGTCTCAAGGAAGATGAAATTATATGTCGTCAATGATCTAGGGCATTATGGTTAAAAGAAGGCGATAAAAATATCCAGTTCTTCCACAACATAGTTTTAGCAAGGGCAAGGAATAATAAAATTTCTTCGATTTTGGTGGATGGAGGAAGAGTGGAAGAAGAGTCATAGGTATGTGAAGCGATTTTTGGCTTCTATGAAAAACTCCTTTTAAATAAAGCATGGGTCAAACCACCGGCTGGATCTTTTGGACTTTGACACTTTATCAATGGATAAGTCTGATTTCTTAGAAAAACATTTTTCAGAATTGAAAGTTAAGGAGGCAATGGATAGTTTAGCAAGGGAGATAGCTCTGAGACCGGACGGCTTTCCCCCACTCCCTTGATCATTAAAAGCACCATCCAAGTACATGCTCATATACCGTAGCGAAAAGGGGCAAGTGTTTTGGAATGTCATTAGGAGGGATGTGCTCGATTTCATCATCGATTTCTTCAACAAGGGTTACTTAAGGCCGAGTATGGCGTGTCCTTTATAGCGGTAATCCCCAAAGTAGGAGCAGGTAGCATTAAAGACTTTTGCCCAATAAGTCTA
This sequence comes from Magnolia kwangsiensis, assembly GCA_037074715.1. NCBI lineage: Eukaryota > Viridiplantae > Streptophyta > Magnoliopsida > Magnoliales > Magnoliaceae > Magnolia > Magnolia kwangsiensis. Next base: position 87,541,137 of record CM073575.1, on the reverse strand, counting down.
ATTGGGAGCCCTTTCAAGATCCTCGCCAAGATCCTAGCTTCTCGCTTCTGTGAGGTGATAGGTGATGAAATAACCAAGGTGTGTTTGTGGGAGGGTGTCAAATGTTGGATAGTTCCCTGCCCTCAAAGTCCATGACTGCATGGACTCCAGATTCAAAGAAAAGAAGCTGGGAATTATTTGCAAACTTCACATCAAGAAAGTGTACAATCATGTTGAATGGGACTTTCATCATTAATGTTGCAAAGAATGGGTTGCGGTGCTAAGCGTAGAAGATAGATTTAAGCATGTGTTGGTTCCTTGTCCCTCTCATTACTCATAAATGGATCCTTGAAAGGCTTCTTCAAACCTTCTAAGGGGCTTCGACAAGGAGAGCTGTTATCTCCCTTCCTCTTTTTAATTGTTGTGGAAGCTTTCAGTAAGATGCTATCTAGAGTTCAAGAGTCCAATCTCATTAGCGGCTTTCGGGTGTCCAAGCTGAGGGAGGCCTAATTCACACCTTTAGTTCGCCAATGATACCACTATCTTCTGTAATGTTGATCCTTTCATGATGGACAATCTTCGCAAGATCGTAGTGTGTTTTGAGGCGGTTTCGGACTTAAAAGATCAACTTGGGAAAAAGTGAGATCTTGGGCATCCATCTATCTAAAGAAGTGTCTAATCTCGCAACTATATTCAGATGCAAGGCTGGGGCTCTCCCCTCATTTTATTTGGCCCTCTGCTATGCATTGGCAAGTCTATCGTGCACTTATGGGATAAGGTGGTTAAGAGGATTGAAAGAAAACTTTCAAAATGCAAGAGTCGGTACCTATCCTTTGGTGGTCACCTAACGCTTCTTAAAGTGGCCTTTGCTAACATGCCTCTCTATTATATGTCCATTTTCAAATGTTTGGGAAAGATTGGAAGGGCTAAGGAGGGAATTGTTGTGAAGGGGATCAAAAGAAGGCAACAAATTCCACCCTTTTAAGTGGGATGATGTTTGCAAGCCGAAAATGGAAGGAGGGGCTGGCTTAAGGGATCTTCATTACATGAATATGGCACTTCTCGGCAAATCGCTTCAACGACTCAGAATCGAAGAAGCAAAGTCTATGGAAGGAAGTTGTTGTAAGCAAGTATGGGCTGAAGGAAGAGGGATTGGAATTGAAAGATTCCTCTCTCTCTCTCTCTCTATTGGGCCTCCAGTATCTAGAATCTATGAAGATGGAGTTCAAGAAAGGAATATCATATTTTGTAGGAGACGGTTCAAGTGTTAGATTTTGGGAAGACGTGTGGTGTGGTGACTAGCCACTATCCCAAACCTTTCCTAATTTGACTTGAGTTGCAACTTCCAAAGACATCAAAGTTGTAGACTATTTTTTCTCTAATGGTTTAGAAGCTTTCTGGAATCCTCCGTGTAGAAGAAATTTGATGGACGTTGAGGAGGAAGAGTTGCTCTCTCTTATAGGTTGGCTTGTCTTGTTATTCCAACTGGTGGAGGTGACGCCGTTGTTTGAAAAGGCCACGGTTCAGGAGTATTTTCGGTTAGGTCTTTTTTCAATATGATTCAGCTAGCTGAAGTGAGGAACAAGAGAGATCATGCCTTTCATTTTTGGTCATGTGGAGCCCCTCCTAGGGTCATGACTTTTGTATGGCTAGTGGTTAGGAAGAAAGTTTTGACAACAAACAATTTGAAAAAGCATTCAATGATTATCCCGAATATGTGTTCCCTTTGCAAGTAAGCGCTGGAGTCAATTGACCATCTCTTCATCCATTGTCTCTTCACTTCCAAGTTGTGCTCTTCTTTTCTTTCTTCCTTCGACATGCCATTGGCCATGCAAGGTAATGTTAAGGATCTCCTTTGGGCTTGGCACGCGAGAGGTTCAAGAAGCAAGGAAGGAGCTATTTGGAAATTAGCTCTTCCGACTGTTTGGTGGGTAACGTGGATCAAGAGGAACAACTGCTGCTTTTGCAACTCGTCATGTTCAATGGAGGCAATGGTGACTAAGGCTTCGGTGTTGGTTTTCGAACGAGCATCCATGTTGAAAGTGTTTTAGCACTAATAGTCCGTTTCTGTTTGTTGTTGTTGCTCTTTGTGGTTCTTTTCCCTTTTTTATATACTTTTCCTGTCGACTTTTGCTGGCGAGTTTTCTTTAGTAAAATCTTCATTACCCTTCACACACACACACACACCCTATGTAAAGGAAACTTATTGTTGTGGGTAAAAATGGATTGACCAGATGTATGAGACAGATGAGCTGTGCAGCCAGACTAGATGACTATGGATTACTTGAGGGCTGGAAAATCACCCTGACCTTTGGTGTCGGCTATTTTATACCTTGGTCTCAATGACAGGACTCAGATACCGACCTCGGCCTTGGAGACCGACCTCAGGTGTTACTGACCTCGGTCTCAAGGGATGCCCTCACCTCGGAGGTCGGCCTGGACCATAGACCTCGACCTCAGATCGGCCTGGACCAAAGACCTCGACTTCGGAGGTCGGCCTCAAGTACCAGCCTCGACTCGGAGGTCAGCCTCGGATATCGACCACCACCTCAGAATGCTAATACACTTACAATATATAAAGATAGGATTATCCTCCGAGATATTCGCTGAGGATCTCAAGAAGTTAACCACGACACATCCGAAGGAAGATCTCTTCTGTAATACGCAATCACCATCTAAGAGGCATTGCCATATACATCTCTGATACCAAAGGCTATAAATAAAGGCCTCCTCTATTGTTAAAGGTACGACAAATATTCTAATTCTACTACGCCTCCTGCATGTCCATATCATGACTTAGGCATCGGAGGGTTCATGGCCTTAACTGGCGCCCCCAATGTCTTTTCTTGTTTTCCAATAAATCACAGGTACTCTGGCTAACGGGAGGTGAGGCAAGATCGACCAAATTTTTGCATCAACAGTTGGCACCATCTGTGGGAATGATACCAAAGCCGTTCCCATCTCATCGAGGTTCTACACTGGCGAAAGGAAGAAAGAGAGCTCTGGCCACCATTGCTACAGCTGCTCCTGCGCCAGCGGAATAGTCCGCGGACCAAGGAGATCCACCTTCCCAACTCCAGGCTGATTCTGCCCCCATAGGCCCTGTGCAGAGGTCATGTAACTGGGGAGGTCAACTTGTTTCTTTGGAACATCAAGTCAAAGCCTTCACCGATAATATTAACTAGATAATGTAGATCTTGGGAAGACAAAACCCACCTCTTGACCAGGGGATAGATGCACGAGCAACCACTGAGGTCTCTGCACCACCTCAAGCACAAATTTACTCACAGAGAACCAAGCAACATCCTGGGAGTCGAGCCATGCGCCCTCCCACACCTCGGGAACTGCTACGCCTGTGTTGAGGCATAAAAAAATATGCCATTGCATTGGTCAGAGAATTCCATGGTGCGGATCTTTCTAGGGATATTTTGAGTATTTTGGTAAAATTCCAGCTTCAGGTGTATTTTGGGTATTTTGGTAAAATTTCAGCTCCAAGGGTATTTTAAGTATTTTGGTAAAATTTCATGTCTAGGGGTAGTTTAGGTATTTTCGTATAAGGGATTGAAAATGGTAGTTTGATAAAAAAGGGTACACAAGTGTTATTTTAAGGGAGAAAGGCTGTACACCACCATTTAAGAGGGAGCTTGATAGACACCATGGTTTAAGAAAAGAAGAAGTCCAAATGTAAAGCAATAAGTGGTGGTGATCACCACTTTGTAAGAGTGGTGGGGCCTATAAATACCCCCACCCCTGCTTCATTTAGGTCGGTTGGATTAGTTGGTGGGCTAGGAAATGAGAAAGAAGGAGAGAGAGGCAAAAGTTCGTTGAGCGATCCGCGCAATGGCAGAAAGCTGTTGAGCAACCTGTGTAACTGCAGAAAGCTGTTGAGCGACCCGTGGAACTGCAGAAGGCCGTTGAGCGACCCGCGCAACAGAAGAAATCGTTCCACCGCCCGCGCAACGTCCTCTTGAGAAGAAATTGTTCCACTGTCCGCGCAACGTCCTCTTGAGAAGGCTTTCATGCCATTTTGAATAAAAGCATGTCCAAACCCAAAACTCCATGCGCCTCCTTGCCTGTGTACTCTTACTCTCAGACAGATGGCCTCCACAATTTAAGAGTTCGCTCCGTAATTCAAGGGATCGCTCCACATTTCAAGGAAAGATGATAGGAACTGATCTTAACGGTCCGATCAAGTAAGAATGAATAAAAGGATGATCAGGATTGATTTCAACGGTCAGATCAAGGGCTTCAAGCCCGCACAAGCCCCGTTTCCTGGAAGACTGGTTGATTAGATCAACATTCCTCCTAAGTCCTAGGAGATGACCGAAGCAGGCGCCGGAATGCTGCCGAAATTTTCATCGGGCTGTTTTATCTTTCATTCATTACATTAATTGTACTTTATTTTCAGAATCAAGGGAATTAGAGGATGTAAATGAACTCAGATAAATGTGATCGATGTTCTCTCAACAAATTCTTTGATATCATTGAATAAATTCCCCAAATCAGGTGCATTTGTTTCTTTGTCGAAACAAATTTCGACAAGAAACAAATGCATTTCATTTGGGGGATTTATTCAATGATAACGGTCTCTTTGATCAACTCTAGTGATTCTTTCCTTCAACTCTGTATCTGGGGTTATTGTTTAATGTTGCTCCTACCGCAACACCCTTTTTCGATTGTTTCCTTTATTCATGATCTGCATAACCCAAGCTTTCAAATGATGATCTTTCCTGCCAAATTAATCGGAATTAGTATCTCAATTCATTATAATTTAATTTAACTTTATGCGGTATTGATAATTTTTTAAATAGATTGAGAGTTTCTTCTCTTTTTAAGCTGAGTGTGATATTTGCAATATGATTTAATCAATCTTTGCGCTTGTCATTGTGCTTCGCATTGTATTCTTTATGTTCTTTATATTGCACTCTTGGAGATTTCATCTTTAGCTCCAAAGGTTCAACCGCTGAATTTTTTTACTGAGTCTTCTCTAGTTTGTGCTCCTTAGTATTTCTTCATAGACTTTTCCTTGGATCTTGGCTGATTCTGAAAAATATACAAGACTTCTTTCAAATTTCATTTAATCACTTTCCATAGGTCATAGAAATTACTGATGATGATTCCATTTGTTCTCCGTCTCCTTCAGATCTTGTACTTGGAGTCTTGCGATACCATTACTAGAATAGTGAGAAATTATGAATCGGCATATGAATTCCTTCGCCACACATAAGAGATTATCAGAAAGACCAAGGCATAGATTACTTTGAAGACATTAAATCCTGCCTCCTTTCCAGGTCAACTTTGCATAAAGATTTCTTTAGAAGATAATATTTCTGAAGTGAAGCCTGCTGATACCCTTGAAGGATAGATAATCTTTGCTGCTCCTTTAACAAATCCAAATAATATATCCGGATCTTTATATTGTCCGGAAGAGAATGATAATTCTTTGCTAGTTTATTCTCTGCCCCCTTTTGAGAATCTTGTGCGATAATACTTCTCCATTCATTAAGAAGGTAAGAAACGAAAAAGCCTTACGGTGCTTTTGTCAATATACTAATTGACCTTGGAGACTTGAGCTTTGAGTAGATAATCGCCAATATCTTGAAGGCATTTACTGTTGACGTAATTTGAACTTGATTCAAGAGAAACACATTTCAAGGAAAGATGATAGGAACTGATCTCAATGGTCCGATCAAATAAGTAGAAAACGTCAGAGAAAGCAAAGTTTGTTGTGATCAAGAGTAGTGAATTTCGTGTAATGGACGGAACAATCTCTGTTTTGCCAATAGCTCAAGAAGATGAGGAAGTACGGAAGATAGTAACATCCAAAAGTCAGAAAGTTCGATCTTCTTCCGCAAGAAGCAGCATCTCGCCAAGTACTGGGTCGATTAGGCGAAGTGTCATGAGACACAGTCTCGCTTCGGTTATACGATCATTTCATTCGAGAAAAACAGAAAGGCCCGTCACTCTAAAAGGTCTTTCAATATCGTCAACTATAACCGTAAAGACATCTACCGCAAAATCATCGCGGGTTCAGAAAAATAAGGGGAAGGCGACCGTAACCAGTGAATGTCCACTCACAGCACCTCCTGCAAAAGATTTCAAGCAAACTCATGCATTAAGAATGCCACGATTTGCGTCAGCTAGTCCTTCAAAACGACGGTACGCTGGTTTCAAATCAAATAATAGTTCATCTTCTTCAACAGCGTCAGCAGTGCGACGTTCACTTCCTCGTTCAATATCAAGACAATCAAAGTATAAAGAAACAGAAAGCTCATCAACAGATATTAATCAGCCTGATCAGTTTTCGCTAGATGAGCATGTGGCTGAAGAAGTCCTTAATATGCCGATAGTGACTACCGTAAACAACACTGAACCACAAGAAGAAAGGCCACAACCGTAATCGGTTAGATTTCAAGAACCTAAGCCTAATATTACTCAGAATATAACGTAGGAAAAAATCAGGCAGATGGTTATCGAATCTATTCATCTAGAGAATGAACGAAGTCGGAATAAAAAATTTCGATATCAGACACCGTATCCCCCTGAAATAGAAGAAATGCCATTTCCCGCTGACTTCGAACTCCCGGACTTCCGGAAATTTAACGGGAACGGATCACCAGAAGAGCATATGATGCATTTCATAGCAAAGATGGGAAATTTCTCTAGAATTCCTCAATATTGTCTGCGATTATTCGGATCTTCTCGGACAGGAAGATATTTCAGATGGTATTCAGGTTTAATCCCAGGATCTATTCATACCTGGGAACAAATGCAGGATGATTTTATGTCAAACTTTTTCTCTTCGGATCGAAAAGTTAGTTTGACCGAACTGGCCTCTATTCGCCAAGAAGAAAATGAATCAGTTGAAGAATTCATCAGTCGATGGAAGGACTTGGCAGTATCATGTCAACATCCTTTGCGGGAATCAGAATAAGTAGAACTATGTTTAGAAGGCATAAGACCAGAGCTGGCGTGCCACCTGATTAGTAAAGACTGGAGAACCTTTCGTGATTTTGTTACAAAGGCTTATGCTCTTGAAAAGATGATGGGAAGAATGTTTGCTTTTCAGTCAAAATCAGCTCACATAACTCGGAAAGAAGAAATTAAAGAAGATTATCAAGATATGGAAAAAGACAGCGATGAAGAAGATAGAAATGGTCGTACGATTATAATGACATATAAAAGGTTCAGGCAAAATAAAGATTATATGAAGTATTCGTTTGCAAGAAAAGATATGCGTCCTATGCTGAATCAATTGTTGGCTATGAAGAGTATTGAGTTACCTCGGCTAAGACACCTCGAAGAAATCGAAAATACAAGAGGAATGGATTATTGCAATTATCACCGTAAATTTGGGCATCATACAGAAAATGGCCCTCAGGAAAAAGCTACAAAAGATGATCGATAAGGGAGAAATTGCGATGAAAAGAGCATGACAGAAAGAGAAAAATGGAGAACGACAAAAACTCGATAAAGAAAATTTTGGGGGCATCCACGTTAAAAGACAATAACATGCTTTGTATGGCGAATCGTCAGTAATTGACAAGATCAAGCTGTCATAGCCTGAATATTCAAATAAAAAGAAGCAAGTGAGGCAAAAGATGTAAAGCCGCGATAAAAAGCGTATTCATTGCAGATATGCATTGCAATACTTGTCAGTTCAGGAGATGATCGCTATTTTGGTTTCGAAAGATATCGGTATGATACTTCCAAAATCAAAAGGGGGCAAGATGGGTGAGTAAAAAAAAACATGTATTTCTCACCATAGAATGTATTTCTTTTGTATTTGAATAAAATGCAGATTTTTAAGCATATCAAGTCATCGCCAAGTGCGAAGCACCAATGACAATCGCCAAATGAAAAGCCAATCGCCAAAATTAGCAACTATCGCTATCACCATCAATCCCTTATCAAAAATGTTATCATCGCCAAAAAATTATTGATTCTCAGAACATATCAGTAGCGGCGAAATATCAATTATTGATCTGAGATGTCAATTATTGGTCTGAAATATTAATTATTGATCATCTTTTGGCAGTGGAATAAATTATATAGCCAACCACACATAAAGTTGACGACAATGATGGTTGCTTATCATTCAAGGCAACCTATCCAAGCTTATACGGCCAACTACGCATAAGACCTATCAAGATCGTCATTCGGGCAGCGGCGTGAAGCCAGTGGCCCTAAAAAGCCCTTGAAGGTCATCGTACGCATACCCATGCGGGCAGCTGATGAAGCTAGTGACTAAAAGCCTGAAAGGCCAAAAGTCCTCGACGGCTAGTCACGCGTGTAAGACCAATGCCGTCTGTATAGCTTTCCAGCAACGTCAAGGGGAACGGAGGTAAATGCCCTCCCGTGAATGGGCCTGACCTTGCAGACGAAGAAAAAGTGGGCCGCAGTATGAGCTCTTTGGGCCATGTCCATAGATAGGCCAACCGTGCGTAAGACCCCCCAGATTAAGGGTTATTGATTCCAATACCAACTCATGAGGAAGGGCTTAAACCTACTCATTGACGGACTGACGACCCTAGATTTGGTACCCTAAAGGTAGCCTTGTGCGCTCTGTGAACTTTAGAGAGTTACCGCGGCCAACCCTGTGCGTAAATCCAACCGAGTTCACGGCCCCGGTAGCTTCACTGGGCCCCTCTGATGGATCGCAGTTTTTGAACTCTCTAGGCAGTGAGAAGTCCAGTGAACTCCTAAGAGTTATAGAGACCATCACGTGAGACCCGACTCTTGCATGAGTCTAAGAAACTGCTTGCTCCAACTACTCAAAAGCTTAAACTGTGTGTTGCTCCAAATACTCAAGAGCTTAAATTGTGTGTTGCTCCAACTACTCAAGAGCTTAAACCGTGTTGCTCCAACTACTCAAGAGCTTAAACTGTGTAGGTGTCAGTCCAGTTGAGTCAAGTAGGTGAAAGTACAGTTGAGTCCAGTAGTGTTAGTCCATTAGGTGTCAGTCCAGTAGTTTCAGTTCAAGTCAAGTCATGTCCAGTTAAAGTATGATCAGTCAAGAGTATACTATCTCCATTGCTTGAAAGCACAAATTAAGTTTAGCATTCAAAATGCTGCAGATATATATTTCATTATAGATATGCTCAAACATGCAAAGCATAAACTATGCATAGCATTCAAAATGCTGTAGATACATATTTCAATTTAGATATGCTTAAATATGCAATTGCCTGATGAAAATTTTAAACATTGATTAGACAACATGCAAAAATGTGTTTCTCTTGAATCAGGTTCAAATTACATCAACAGTAAATGCCTTCAAGATATTAGCGATTATCTACTCAAAGCTCAAGTCTCCAAGGTCAATTAGTATATTGACAAAAGCACCGGAAGGCCTTTTCGTTTCTTACCTTCTTAATGAATAGAGAAATATTATCGCACAAGATTCTCAAAAGGGGGCAGAGAATAAACTAGCAAAGAATTATCATTCTCTTCTCGACAATATAAAGATCCGGATATATTCTTTGGATTTGTTAAAGGAGCAGCAAAGATTATCTATCCTTCAAGGGTATCAGCAGGCTTCACTTAAGAAATATTATCTTCTAAAGAAATCTTTATGCAAAGCTGACATGGAAAGGAGGCAGGATTTAATGTCTTTAAAGTAATCTATGCCTTGGTCTTTCTGATAATCTCTTATGCGTGGTGAAGGAATTCATATGCCGATTCATAATTTCTCGCTATTCTAGTAATGGTATCGCAAGACTCCAAGTACAAGATCTGAAGGAGACAAAGAACAAATGGAATCATCATTTGTAATTTCTATGACCTATGGAAAGTGATTAAATGAAATTTGAAAGAAGTCTTGTATATTTTTCAGAATCAGCCAAGATCCAAGGAAAAGTCTATGAAGAAATACTAAGGAGCACAAACTAGAGAAGACTCAGTAAAAAGATTCAGCGGTTGAACCTTTGGAGCTAAAGATGAAATCTCCAAGAGTGCAATATAAAGAACATAAAGAATACAATGCGAAGCACGATGACAAGCGCAAAGATTGATTAAATCGTATTGAGAATATCACACTCAACCTAAAAAGAGAAGAAACTCTCAATCTATTTAAAAAATTATCAATACTGCATAAAGTTAAATTAAAAATTATAATGAATTGAGATACTAATTTCGATTAATTTGGCTGGAAAGATCATCATTTGAAAGCTTGGGTTATGCAAATCATGAATAATGGAAACAATCGAAAAAGGTGTTGCGGTAGGAGCAGCATTAAAGAATAACCCCAGATACAGAGTTGAAGGAAAGAATCACTGGAGTTGATCAAAGAGACCATTATAGCAGCAACGGTGTTGAAAGATAGTTCTCTGATCAAATCGCTAAAAGATGAAGTCGTCATAGCTGTTGTAGAGACTTGCTTCAATGAAAAGAGAATTTTATCCTCTAGTGAAACATTTGCTCGACACTCCTGGCTAGGGGCATTCCAGTCTTCTGTTCGAGTGCCATCATTCAAGTCTTCTGTTCGAGTGCCATCATTCAAGTCTTCTGTTCGAGCGTCATCTTTCAAGTCTTCTGTTCGAACGCAATCATTCAAGCCTTCCATTCAAATGCAATCATCCAGTATTCCGTTTGAATGCGAGCATTTCAGTCTTCCGATCGAATGCGATCATTCAATCTTCTGGTCAAAGTATGATCATCCAGTTTGCCTTGCAAGCATGATCATCCATTCATCCTTCAGTTGCAGTTCATTCAAGTTCTTCAGGCGGATGAAGGTCGATCCTCCATTTGATTTCAGGAATCAATCAAAGAAGGATCGAGGGGGCATCTGTTGAGGCATAAAAAATATGCCATTGCATTGGTCAGAGAATTCCATGGTGCGGATCTTTCCAGGGGTATTTTGAGTATTTTGGTAAAATTCCAGCTCCAAGGGTATTTTGGGTATTTTGGTAAAATTCTAGCTCTAGGGGTATTTTGGTAAAATTCCATATCTAGGGGTAGTTTAGGTATTTTGGTAAAAGGGATTGAAAAGGGTAGTTTGGCTGTACACCACCATTTAAGAGGGAGCTTGGTAGACACCATGGTTAAAAAAAAGAAGAAGTCCAAATGTAAAGCGATAAGTGGTGGTGATCACCACTTTGTAAGAGTGGTGGGGCTTATAAATACCCCCGCCCCTGCTTCATTTAGGTCGGTTGGATTAGTTGGTGGGCGAGGAAATGAGGAAGAAGAAGGAGAGGCAGAAGTCCGTTGAGCGACCTGCGCAACTGCAAAAGGCCGTTGAGTGACTTGCGTAATTGCAGAAGCCGTTGAGTGACCCGCACAATGGCAGAAGTCTGTTGAGTGACCTGCGCAATGGCAGAAGTTTGTTGAGCGACCTGTGCAACTGCAGAAGTCTATTGAGCGACCCGCGCAATGGCAGAAAGCTGTTGAGTGACCTGTGTAACTGCAAAAAGCTATTGGGCGACCCACGGAACTGCAAAAGGCCGTTGAGCGACCCGCGCAAAAGAAGAAATCGTTCCACCGCCCGCGCAACGTCCTCTTGAGAAAAAATCGTTCCACTGCCCGCGCAACGTCCTCTTGAGAAGGCTTTCATGTCATTTTGAATAAAAGCATGTCCAAACCCAAAACTCCATGCTCCTCCTTGCCCGTGTACTCTTACTCTCAGACAGTAGGCCTCCACAATTTAAGAGCTCGCTCCATAATTCAAGGGATCGCTCCACATTTCAAGGAAAGATGATAGGAACTGATCTCAACAGTCTGATCAAGTAAGAATGAATAAAAGGATGATCAAGATTGATTTCAACGGTCAGATCAAGGGCTTCAAGCCCACACAAGCCCCGTTTCCTGGAAGACTGGTTGATCAGATCAACATTCCTCCTAAGTCCTAGGAGATGACCGAAGCAGGCGCCGGAATGCTGTCGAAATTTCCATCGGGCTGTTTTATCTTTCATTCATTACATTAATTGTACTTTGTTTTCAGAATCAAGGGAATCAGAGGATGTAAATGAACTCAGACAAATGTGATCGATGTTCTCTCAACAAATTCTTTGTCATCATTGAATAAATCCCCCAAATGAAACGCATTTGTTTCTTGTCGAAACAGCCCGCCGACTCTGATTTGCATCACACGTTAGAGAAGAAGAGGCATGGAAAGGCTCCCGAGGCGGTAGCCAAGAACGAGAGCCCCTGGAAGGCAAAACTCAAGGAATTACAAGGTCAGGTCAGCGATATCCACCAAGCCTACTGCGCCCAAATACCGACCTCCGTCAAAGCTATGCTGGAGGAAACTGAGCCGCCATTTATCGACGACATTATGGGAGCAACTCCCGCCCAAATTTTGAATGCGGCAAATCCCCCCTACTCCGGGTCTAGCGACATGGCCGAGCATTTGGAATCGTTCATGGCATGGATGGATCTCTACGGTGCGTCAAGCCTTCTCCCTGACTTTGTCGGGGACTACACGAAAGTGGTATAAGCAGCTAAAGCCAAGATCCATTAACTTCTTCACACAGCTCGACAAAGCTTTCATCAACCAATTTATTGGTGGGAAAGATGAGAGAGAGCCATCGACCCACCTCCTTACGATCACTCGTAGGGAGAATGAGCTGCTAAAAGACTACGTCATCTGTTTCAACGCTGAAGTGTTCAGGTTGATGGTTATTCTGACCAAATAGCTTTGGCCGCCATGGTGGTCGGCCTTAGAGGAAAGTTCCTTTTCTCTATTGGTAAGAACCCCCCAATTACCCTTGCCAACCTACTTAACAGAGCTAAAAAATATTCCAATGTCAAGGAGTTCTTTAGTTTATGAAGAGCTACTCGAGAAGGAAACAACTCGACTAAGGATAGAAAGCGAAGGGAAGAAGGGGAGCCCTCTCCCTTAACGCGAAAAGAAAGAAAAATGACGTCCAAGACCAAGACCATGATACCAATCGACATTTGGAAAGTCGTTTCCATCGGTACACTCCCTCGAATACCAAGCCGGAGCAGGTACTTAAGCTAGGCTGGTCAAGGAAACCCGACGACCGAGTTGAACCAATCAACCGAGCTTAGTAAGAAGACTCGTTGGCCAACCCCAACCTACTCGATTAAGAGTGACCTCCCTTTTTAAAAAGGAAAAAGGTGCTCATGATTCTACTATTGTATTTGCTACTACTTTATGGGTTCTACAATAAAAGAACTTTCCTAGGTTAGGGGAAGAAAATTCTTTTAAATGATTTCTCGACTATTGAACTACGCGATTGACTACGAGGGCTTCCCTTAGGGCAAGAGAAGAAAGTCCTCCACTACATGATCGACTACAAGGGCTTCCCTTAGTGCAAGGGAAGAAAGTCCCCCATTGTGAATTCTACTATGAAAGAACCTCCTCAGGTCAGGGGAGGAGAATTTCTTTCAAAATCCTACTATCCGAGATACGTGATTGACGACTAGGACTTCCCTCAGTTGAAGGGTAGAAAAGTCTCTCCTATTAGTTCTACATCGCACGACCTACTCGTTCTACTACGATTGGTCGACGACTGGGACCTCCTTCAATTAAAAGGAAGAAAAGTCCCTCCTATTAATTCTACCATGCACGATTTACCACTGAACACTCGACTTATCGATCCTACGATTGATCGGTACACTCACTCTATTCTGTCTGACCTCTCAACCTCCCGACCTCTTCCGCGCGAGGCATCACAGTGTCAGTCCACACTAACTTACTTCCCAAGCTCCTGAAGAATGCTTGGAAGTAGGGGGCTACTATTATGGGTAAAAATGGACTAACCAAATGTATGAGACAGATGAGCTGAGCAGCCAGACTGGATGATTATGGATTGCTTGAGGGCCGAAAAATCACCCCGACCTTTGGTGTCGGTTGTTTTCTACCTCAGCCTTAGTGACAGGCAAGGTGTTCTATAATGGAAACGGCCACCACCATTACCTTTATAATATGGGTCATAACGGCTGTTGCGGCCCCCGTAACAACTGTTATGGTCTCTTTCTCTCTCTCTCTCTCTCTCTCTCTCTCTCTCTCTATTGGAAAAAAATCCTGAAAAACCTATATCTACCCTGTAATGTTGATTAAAAAGTATGGAAAACCTGTATATTCCCCATAACAGACAATTACGGGGTTGTTATGGCCTTTATAAGGGATGTAATGTGTCGTTAACGGCAATTACAGATCATTTTTTGGAACTGTTACCTATATGTAATAGCCTTTACGGCACACCATGGTAACAAGCCTCAGATACTGACCTCGGCCTTGGAGACCGTCTTTAGGTGGTATCGACCTTGGTCTCAAGGGATGACCTTGACCTCGGAGGTCGGCCTGGACCATAGACCTCGACCTTGGAGTTTGGCCTCGACCAAATACCTCGACCATGGAGGTTGGCCTCGAATATCGACCACCACCTTGGAATACCAATACACTTACAATATATAAAGATAGGATTATCCTTCGATATATTCGTCGAGGATCTCAAGAAGTCAACCACGACACGTTCGGATGAAGATCTCTTCCGTAATACGCAATCACCATCCAAGAGGCATTGCCATATACGTCTCTGATACCAAAGGCTATAAATAAAGGCCTCCTCTACAATAAAAGGTACGATAAATATTCTGATTCTACTACGCCTCTTGCAAGTCCATATCATGACTTAGGCATTGGAGGGTTCCCGACCTTAACTGGCGCTCCCAATGTGTTCTTTGTTTTCCAATAAATCGCAGGTACTCTGGCTAGCAGGAGGTGAGGTAGGATCAACCAGATTTATGCATCAACACCTATTATGTGCACTTGTTTTTTTTTTTTTTTTTTTGTGATATTTTGATTTCTAAGTGTGTATTAATGTAACACCCCGGATTTTTGCCAACATGGGGTTAGACGTCCTTAGGCAATGGGTCAACCATATCACTCTCATAACTCAATTCCAAAGCCAAAGAAATCATTTAGAACGAAATTCTTTAGAAATTTAACGTGAATTAACTAGTGCTACACTAGATTACCTGTGAAATAAGCACCAACCACTTTAAATACGATTTGTAAGACCCAAAACCTATAGAATCGTTGACGCTACGTTACCCTAAAACCTAGGATCAAACTTTAAACCTGTTTGTTCTCAGGAACCCTTTGAAACTTTGTATTGGATCTATACCGCACGTCGAAAGTCCGATATCTATAATATTAGACCATTATGACCGCCTAGTTGGACTTGACAATCATTTTGAAAATCAAGCCCAACCGATATCCTGAGACCATTTTACTGAGTCCGGAGTGAAAAGAGTGAGAAAAGGAAAATATTTAGAAAATTAATTCAATTTTTAATAAATCTGGCACGTGTCACTGGCGCGCTATTTTTAAGCGTTCTGACCATTAGATTTCGACCCAAATTTACCCTCGGATCAGGATAGGTGGCCCTTACATGTCATAGCACTTGTGGCCCTGATCGAGTTTCGGTGACTGCTGAACTGAAACTGTTCTGCCACGGTCGATCTGGAAATCCGACCGAA
Organism: Magnolia kwangsiensis; assembly: GCA_037074715.1. Lineage (NCBI taxonomy): Eukaryota > Viridiplantae > Streptophyta > Magnoliopsida > Magnoliales > Magnoliaceae > Magnolia > Magnolia kwangsiensis. The sequence goes on along the minus strand of CM073575.1, from coordinate 87,525,711 downwards.
CTGAAAACTTAGCTTGACCTAGATCCAATATTAGAGAGCTTAAGTCCGACCGCATTTAGTAACAGGACCTCCAGAAGTGCTCCGTTGGATCGGAACAGACCCGATTTGGTTATAACTTAAGTATACCTTGACTTCAAGTCTATTTTCGTTATGTTTGGGCTTATAAAAGGGCCTTAAACTCTCTCTCACAAATCCCATACGAATTTTCAAACCCTAGCTGAGAAAGAGAGAGTGGGAGAGAAGTTGGTGGTTCTTCCTGGGATTCTTCCCAGCTTTGCTACGTACCTAATCCACCTATCCGTATCGCTTTTCCGGCGACTCCAGCTTCGTTCTTAGTTAAGAAAACCTAACCCTAATCAGTTCTAGAGGTTTGAATAGCGTAAGTGATGAAATAACTAACCTATTTCATGCTACAGGTTACCTTTGTGCCGTAGACAAAGACTTAGAGTCTCTGTCGAGTTCGTTGCAATTCTACGGCGTAAGGTGCGGATTATATACGTTTAGGTTATGGTTTTCAAGACTTTCAATGTTAAGTAATGATTTATTCTTACTTAGGATGCTATTTCACATGTATAAAGTGTTGTCCGTTTCATTTTTCAGATATACGTTAATTATATTGAATATACTGTATTCCTCGTATTTGTAGAAAATACCGTATACGTATGAAATATGAATTTGTGTTTGCCATGATTAACTGCCGTCTATGTATGCTAGATGTATATGTAACAACTCCTGGGCTAAAGGTTTAGTCCAAATACATGATATGCCAACATATGATATGTATTTAGTATGTGTAGCCTAAGTGTATGTGAAAATGACTGAATGAGTATAGACTTTGTATTCGTGCTTGCCATGACAATCTGTCGTGGATATATGATTGTTGTATGGGCGACTACCCTTTGACGAAAGGACTTGCCCTAATACGTATGCTAACTAATACATACATGTATGACCTAATGTGTATGCTAAGTGTTTGTAAATAGATTCGTATGAATAAATACTTGTAAACTATTCTTTATATGGGTGTTGAGATAGGATTCTCAGCCACTCTAATGATGTGTTTGACTTCCTTCATTTACTCTATTTCATACTCATTGCTTTTACTTAGAAATGCATAAGTGTGGATACATGTTTATGTTGTACTACGTAACATGCTCAATTGATTATATGATTTGGATCATTGCTCCATTACTGTCTTGAGTATCGCATATGCTAGATCGTTGTAATTGAATGTGATTGGGGCTGTGCTACAGTCCAGGTAATCGGTAATCGTTCTGTAAATAGTGGTTGAGGTCGTTTTCACCACACAGGATGAGTTTAATGAATCTGAGTCGTACTTGGGTTGTTCGGCAGTGGTTAGGCCACACGGAGTGCTTATGCATTCCATGTCGTTCAACTCAATGTACGTTTGGCCTAGTTGAGCTTATCAACTAACCCGATTGACCGATGTTTGATCACCATGTTTGGTCGCAACTGTTTGAATCTAAGACACCGAGCTTACCAGTGAAACACCCGTTAACCGTGGTATCATGATCCCCTAAGACTCATGAGCAGGGCATGGTGGTATGGAACACCGTGGTCGAGCTGTCGGCCTACGCTGGGGCCACAAACCTCCACCAGTGAGCACCCTACTCTGAGCAGATTATGGTGGTATGTGACACTATATTCTTGCTGTCGGCCTACACTGATTGGTGACGAGCCCTTTGTAGTGACCTTGAGTTTATCCTGACACTGTATAGGGGCGACGAGTCTTGTTGCAGTCTTGAGGATATAAGTAGGCCTGTATTGATAAGGTGATGGGGGAGAGGAGCAATGATTGTGCGCAACAGCCCTGACAGCCCTTGTAGCGACCTAGAACCATAATATCGTATGAGATTCCCTAGGACTGACGACCCTAGAATGGATTAACGTTGGGAAATGATACAAGGGAGGTGTCTTAGCTTTCCAATCTTGCTGTATGAAAAGGACTAATAAGAACTTGGTAATCATACTCATGACATCGCACTGCATGTGCCATTGGCGTTGGTGTGAGAGCACAGTGGTAGTGATTCATGCCGCGATCGTTAGATGATGTCGCATGAGGGAGTTTGTGGTGAGGGCATTCATCATTACCTCATATCATTCTTGCATTAACAAGAGTATATAGGACATGTTTGATTGTACTGGTTTATCATTACTGTTTGATTGAATTGATAACATGTTAACCTTTGCTGTATAGTTTCCACTGAGTTAGCTACTCACTCCCACGTTATGGGACGGTGTTTGCAACACCAACCAATCCCTGCTTTAGTTTCAGATGAAGGCATTGCTTGTGAAGCAGAGCCGGACTTTATGATGATGAGGAGGATTTCTCCTATATGCAGATTCTGATCGACGGGGTTACAGGGTTACTGATTAGATGGCAATACACTTGGTATTATGCCTTTTATTTAAACACCCATGTATATTCTTTTCTTTCCATTTTTTGAGTATACATGTATTTAGCTTAACCTGGTAACATGTTTACACTCTGGAGACTTATAATCAATTATACATTTTATATATATTTATCACAGTCTTCCGCTTGAGAAACTTAACTGTCTCTGGAGTATGATATGCTGTTTTGGCTTAATCTACCTCATGTTTTATGCCTTATGCTGATAACAATTCATCCATCATTGAAAATGTTGCATAAGTAATGTTCTGGAACTCGGGAGTGGAGTTTATGCTCGACTCCCGATTTTCGGGATGTTACAATTGATGTCTTTTTTAACATCCCTTTGAAGTTTCACTGAAAATTTGACCAATTTCGCAACGTTTCCCCATGTTTCTCAAAAGCAATGATACATTATGTGATACATCTGATATTTTCCATGTGATAACCGATATATTTCTGTATCCCAATGATGTGATGCATCCATCGATAACGATATAGAAGACATCGATTACTTTTGTAGGATATTTGAATGATATGAACTCATTTTGGATATAACTGCATCACTTCTGTTAGATAGAGCATAGTTTATGCCCCTACACAATGGAAAATTATTATGCATACTTGTTTTTGTAAAATTTTGAGTTCCAACTGTGTAATCATGTCTCTTTCAACATCTCCTGAAATTTCATTGAAAATCCCATCATTTCCAGATGTTTCCCCAAATTCTTTTTCCCTTTAGAATACGATACATTCCCCGATACATGCAATATATTCCATGTGGTGCCGGTATGTCTCCATATCCCAAGGGTGTGATACGGGGTGTGATAATGATAGATAAAAATGGGTTGCAAGCGATGCATGAACCAGATCTTTACAAATATATGATAAAGAACTAATCCTACCCTAACATACTGATCTTTTTCAGTGGAAGCGCACCACATACCATGTGATCATACCATTTACCAAAGTCAACAGCATACTTGCTAACCATGGTATGAAATTCATGTCGGGTCTTGAGCGTACTTGGCGATTTATTATCTATACTTTTAGGTTGTTGATAGGTTCTTAAAGATGGCACATTACACATTGCATTGTAAACACTTGAGTAGACACCTAATCTTGGCATTCTATCTTGTTAGAAACAAATGTCAGTCATACATTGCCGTTTTGTCAAGTTTTAATAACAATGGATCCTAATTTTTGAAGTTTTTCACCTCTCAATTGCTTTTGTCCTATGAATATATAGACCCAGATTTTCATGTATCATTCTAGGCTTAGAGATGCATCAACGGAAACTCCTGTTGAGAGACAATAAGTCTGGTTTAAGCATAGTACATGTATTGCATTTTAGGCCATCACACAAGTGTGCACCCAACCGTGGCTGTTTGACCCTGAACCCAGCCTAGGGAAGCTAGTAAAAAGTAGATTTTTACTTAAAACTAGGGTACCAGGTCAGAGGCTAACCGTTACCACCACCTTGACATAGTAGCATGGGTCACTCCAATTGGATGTTAAACCACTCACCACTGACCTGGTATGAATGGGGGTGCTACCTAGGCTAGCAGTAAACACTTTCTGACTGGCCCTGGTAGCCTATAAAAGGGATCTAAGACCACATAGGTGGCAACATATGTATGACCACACTTAACTGAAGCATGCCTCTTGAATTTGATGACCAATCATCATGAATTTTTATAGAATCAAAGAACCTCTTGACTGCTGCCAACCAATCAAGGAATTCCTCGATGTGAACCTGCTCCTTAAACTCTGGTAAATGCACTTTGAGTCAGAACTCTTGGTCACGGCCTACTCCGCGATCACCGTTGCCTCATCCTGTGTGTTTGTTCAATTGGGGTTCAATTTCCTTCTTGTTTCTCATCTTGCCAAGCACAGTTCCCTGACATGCTTGCTGATAGGCTCACTTGGAACATGCAAACCAGTCATGCCCATGTTTATGGTCAGCTTCTCCAACAAGGAATGAATCTCATCAGTAGACTGTTGAAGGTGTTGAATTCTGTTCTTGTCACATATTTCTCCTGGAATATACCTATTTACACCGTCTCAGACATGATTCACTCTTCTACCTCCATGTCCACCTTATTTGGCTGTCAAACCATAGAAATATGTCCAGATTGATTTGCATCAAATTTTTTAGCCTTGGATTTTCATATGGACACCTTTGGATCAACTAGAAGTAAGAGGGGTCCTAGTTTGTTGAAAGAGAACTACTCTCACTCTCATCTCAGCTCTTGTAATACTGTCCTTGTATTGCTAATCACTGCTAATCAATACTAGATGAAACTCATGCAACTTGTCACGTTGTACTAAAAAATTAACCAATAGCAAGCCGTAAAAAACCTCCAAATTCACTCATTGGATCTCTTTTCCCTAAATGAGAAATCAGCTCTTTTCAAAACAAAGATAATTAACCAATCTCAGACTCCTTCCCTAATCCATCTCTCTCCTAATCCCTAATCTATATGATTATTTTCCCTTTTGCACACGTCATTCCCAGTACAAAATAAACTATCTCATAGCATTCTGTATCTGTGGGTTCCACCTGGACTTTGATGTTGCTGCCCCTCTCCTTTTTAGGGGCATTGATCTTCTTCAATGATGATAGTGGGCCACCCATTACTACATCCATTCATCAGGTGGGCCATCAGTGTATGTTGAATGTACACCTAGGCCATCTTTTTTCAAGCCAACTATTTTTCTCATAAGACTGGCCAGACTGATGACTGGAGTGGCACAAATTTTGGGCAATATTCACTTCATGATGATCTCGCACATGTTCCATATTAGTGCATGTGTGGCAATGCTCCTTTACCATCTCACTCTATTGACTGCCATTACAAGAGGCTTCTAGAATAGAACTAGACATTATAAATTTCTATTTGTGAATTGCTATCTAACATTCTTGTGTTTTCTGTTGCTAATCCAGGAAGCATGTAGATGAATGTCTTAATTGACAAGGAGAGGGGGCTTCCATGTTCTGGTTTGTCAAAATTTTGAGGAAAATAAGGTTAGAATTATAGCTCAAGATTTTTGTAGAAAAGAAGTTTGTAAGATTCAATATGTAAGCATTGGTTATCTTTATGAATTGAGAATTGCATTGATTTATCCCCCACCTTTTGAATAATAACATCATGCCTGCCCATTGGCAGATCATAGCATTCTCAAATCCTTTTTTTTTATGGGACTCAGTTCATGTTGCTAATTGGCAAAACATGATCTCAGTATTTTTTATTTTTTTTTAAATTTTTTGTAAACTGTGCATCTGCTTGATCCTAGAACCAGATGATTAGTAGAAGCACGTTGAAATGCTGTGTGTGTGTTTGTGTGTGTCTCTATATACACATGTTTCCGTCTCTTTGTCAGGTCTGATCTCATAATTTTACTTTGACAGGTCTGACCTCATAATTTTACTTTATTAGTTGGGAATCTTTGATTTTCAGCCTGAGGATATGCAGCTTCCCCAAGCCCATTGTCCATAGACCCTCAGAATATTTTTGGATTTTTTTTTTCCTACTTCTGTAGCCGCATTTCGTTTCTTTCCAGTTTGTTTGGAGGTCATTGATTGAAAAGTCGGTCACTCTTGTATTCTAATTCTCTCCCCGCATCTGAATCTGTTTGACTATGCACATGCCTATGAGGTACATTTGAGGGATTCCTATCTTCTACCTAGAGAGCACTGTGTAAAGACGGTCATGCGGGCATGAGCAATGAATCAATATCCATTTGTTGTCACCCCGTATATACAATAGATTACTTTACAGTCTGTGAACCAATGCAGTTCGGCCCATGACATGGAGGGATTCATTTTAGCAGCTCCCTGTCATCAGTAAAGTGTTCACAATACGTAAGTGTCAGCTTGATTTTGTCCAGTTGGCAAGAGGTACTGGCATCAATACATAAGTGTGCACACATGATTGTTGCACAATGAACATGGAGATCACTTGAAGAAAGCTATCATGGTCTCAATTCGAGAGCACAGACTACGGCTGTACGTTTTATTAGTCTTCTCTGACCAGAAGGTTCATCATTGAGACTTCTGGATATTTCCTGGGAAGGCTTGAGGCATTTAAAGTGAGTCCCAATGAGGGGAAATACATAGGTGCTTTTAGGTTTTCCAAAAGAGAAACTGTCTATCGTGTGGATGTCATGAAAGGGATTCACAGGTTAGTCTGTTAGTTGAGGACCGATCCACTAAGAAAGATCACCGTTACAATTGGCCCAGCTAGTCATACCAGTATGCCATCTTTTGTGTAAACAGTTTTTTTTTTAAAGTCCTTCAAAAGGATATATATATATATATATATATATATATATATATATATATATATATATATATATATATATATATATATATATAGGGAAAAGGTTCTATACACTCGGCCATAGTATACCTTCCATAAGGTTAAGTGCTGACAGCACGTTATTCGTCGGATGGTGAAAATTTTAAACAAATGAGAAATTTTATAAGGAAATTGGATAAACTGAACTAGTGTAACCGATTATTAAAATATCCCTCCACCTCTATCTCTCTCAAGCTTATTTTATGCCAAAAACTGTGCGGTAGAAACTTACAAGGGGCCTACCGTGGTCCTCTTTTTTTTTTGGGAAATCCACCTCGTCCATCCATTTTTTTCATATCATTTTAGGACGAGGTTAAAAATGAGCCTGATCCAAGACTCAAGTGGGCTGAAAACGTGAAGATTGAACGTCCACAGTTGAAATATTCGTGGGGCCACAAAAGTTTTAAATTAGGATAATATTTTTGTTTTCAGTTCATCTCCATAGGAATATTGTTAAGAACGGTATGGATACAATTGAAACATCACTTTTGACCTAGGGAGGCTTCAATTGTAGAAATTTCCCTACCCACCTTTTCCTTTAGTGCAGCCCACTTGAGTCTTGGATCCGGCTCATTTTTGTCCCAGTGTCCTAAAATTATCTCCAAAAATTTGATGGATGGGATGGATTTCTCACAAACACTATGGTTGTCCGTGATGGAAAACAGTGCAACCCTGACACGCCAGAAAATTTCTCAACGATAGAAGTTCAATGCTCACTGATTCTATCCACTTCAAGTGCAATCGCGGATTCGAAGCGGATTGCGTGCTGAATAACTCAGTACCATTAGCATACTGAATAAACTTTGTGGGTCCACTGTTATTTATTTAGTTTATCTACTCTGTTCATCGGTGTTAACAGATAAGTTTAGGTCTTGAGAACAAAAAAAAAAAGCATATACAAAGCTCGAGTGGACCACACCATAGTAAATAGTGTGATTAAACCTCTACCATTGAAAAATTCTTGGAGGCCATAGAAGTTTTGGATCGGGCTGATGTTTGTGTTTTATATTCATTCATGTCTTTTTGATATTATTAACAGGTTGGATGGCAAATAAACATTAATGTGGGCCCTAGGAAGGTTTTAACGGTGGAAATCATTATTCCACATTGTTTCCCGTGGCATGGTTCACTTGAGCTTTGGATTTATTGAAATTTTGGGATCAACCCCTAAAATTAGTAGGAAAAATGGATGGGCGGTGCGGATAAACCACATACATTCACAGTGGGCCCAAATGAGTTTACTCATTACGATAAAAGCGTACTTGAGTGACTCAGTACGCAATTCGAGTTCTGCGGATTAGCTTATGACAGGTTGAGTAGCGGGACACGCTGCTAAAGTGATGTTACTGTAGGCCCCACCGTGGTGTATATTTTGTATCCACACCTTCCATTCATTTGGAGAGATCATTTGAGGGCAATATCCAAAGAATGAGTTAAATCCAAAGCTCCAGTGGACCCCAACATAGAAAAGAGTGGGACAGTGACGCCCACCATTAAAAACTTCTAAAGGCCACAAAAGTTTTAGATCAAGCTGATATTTGTGTTTTCTCTTATTTCATGTCTTCTTTAACTTTTGAACAGGTTGGATTTCAAATAAACATTACGGTGGCCTTAGGATAGTTTCAACGGTGGGAATCACTCTCCCCACTATTTTCTGTAGTGGGGTCCACTACAGATTTTTATCTTCCTCATTCTTTGTCTCATGCCCTAAAATTATATCTTAAAATAGATGGATGGTGTGGATACAATACATACATCATAGTGGGGCTCACAAAACTTAGTGACGTAACTTCAGTAGCCGACTTGCTCAGGACGTGGATTGCGTCCTACCCCCATCTCTAGCCCCGAATGGGCAGTTCTATAGGCAGGCCCATCGTGACGTTTCCGTTATCCAAGCCGTTCAACCCTTTTCTAAGATCATTCTAACGCATTAACACAAAAATGAGGTGGATCTAACGCTTCAATGGACCACACCACATAAGGCTCTTGCATTTAATGCAACTAGCCTTTAATGTTTTGTGCATTTAATGCAACCAAGCTTATTATTTGGTGTGATCCACTTCAGCGTTGGATCTACCTCATTTTTGTATTACTGCGTTAATATGATCTTAGAAAAAGGGATGAACGACTTGGATAAATGGATACATCACTGTGGGCCCACCTACAGAATTGCCTATTCGGGGCTAGAGACAGGCGCGGGTAGGACACAATCTGCGTCCAGCTCTCAATATCTAATCCGCCAAAATCCACTTCCTTTAGGAACGCATGTCCTACTCCGTCCAGGCAGGGCTACGCGAGGCCTAACGTGATGTAAGTGTTTTATCCACTCCGTTCAAAGATTTTCTTGTATCATTTTAATATATGAACAAAAAAATGAAGCAGGTCCAAGGCTACGACAGGTTACATTACCTGACCCACCATGATGTATGTGTTATATCCATACTGTTCATTCACTCGGAGATATCAATTTAAGGCATGAGACAAAGAATGAATCAGCTCCAAAGCCGGAATGTACCCACCACAGAAAACAGTGGATAAAGTGATGCCCACCATTAAAAATTTCTAAGGGGCACAAAAGTCTTCGATCAAGCTGAAATTTGTGTTTTCCATTCTTTCATACATGTCTTAACTTATAAGTTGGATTTCAGATAAACATCATAGTGGGCCTTAGGAAGGTTTCAACGGTGGACGCCAGGCTTTCGCAGAAAATACGCATGAGAGAGGTGGATGGATATTTTAATAACTAGTTTCACTGGTTTTGTTTCTCCAGTTTCCTATAAAATCTCCTCAATTGTTTAAAATTTTCACCATCCAAACCAATAACATGCCGCCACCGCCTAACCTTATGGAAGGTATAATGCGGTCGAGCGTATAGTACCTTTTCCCATATATATATATATATATATATATATATATATATATATATATATATATATATATGCTTTCTTAATAAAAGTTTGTTTTTTGGTCATGGCCGATCAGTTATTCAATGGTCAATCTTCAAATTCCACTAGTTGGGGCTCACTTTTGAGGCCATAACCCAACCAAATGGTATGGTGATGATGATTCAGTGGAGGAAAGGACATGTAATACCTTGGTTTTCCCAATGGTCGGTAGTACGTTTGTATGCCTGTCTTGATTACCCACTCATAAGTAACCTTCGCACCTGTAGTAGTACCCCGGTACCTCACATCTTTGTTGCGTATGAGCGCGCATCATCTGAAGCCCCAAAATGGGACTTAGATTGTCCGTGCGCAGTACGCACCCGAGTAACCTGAACCCCGGGACTTTGAAATTCCTACCATATCGACTGGCACATTGCCCTAATCGTGGGGCTACCATTCGTTCATCCATGTGGAGCTCCATTTGTGAGATATGCCACGAAGAACCGCATATACACATATATATGGGCTTGGGCATATAGCTCATGACCCATTTTAGAAAGCCAATTTCATAATTTAGTGAAATATGTCAACACTCTCCACCCACTAAACTCACACATCACCATGATATGACCATGATGTCATGGTCCCCTCACCACACATGCACATGAAACATCACCCCATTCACACCACATGTACATTCTCCTTATGATACCTCACCTAGAGCTGTCTGCTCCTATGACGCATCACCCTCCATGCATGAGCCATGGCCACACAATGTCAATAAACTCTATTAACTAGCTAATCTAAGTAAACTTACCCATTTCCCCAACCAAGGGTTAACTCTCTACACAAAAAAGGGTTAACTAAAGTGTTAGCCATTTCTAGCAAGAAAATTTTCAAAGAAAAGAGATGAGAGAAAAAAGGGGCAGAGAGGAGTGTGAAAGATATAGAGTGGATCACCATTGTTGAGGAAGATCCAAGTTATCCAACCATGAGGTGGGTTGATCTATCCTTTGTATTACTTCCTTTATTTTCTTTATGTATATTAAAGTGGGCCCCACCATGAGATCATGGTGGTGTTTGGGTGGCCTCAAACCACATCTAAGTGGGCCACCCCTTTGAGGAAGCATGGGAATGAAATTCACCATTGAATTCCCATAGAGGCCCACTTTAATATATGCGCTGCCACTTGATTCTTTTTAATTATGTAGTTGTATTTGTAGGTCCATGTATCTCTAATTGGTCTGAAATTTTGTGTGACGATAGCGGACTTGGTAGAGCATGTTTGTACTAAATTTACGGTCAATCCGATATGTCTAACCCCTTCATCTTATTAATGTAATTCGGACTAGGTTTGTTGTCTACCGCGGCGGTTAGCATTAATATCCATCCAAATGACCGAGAGTTTATGGGTCCACAGATCTTCAATTAATCCCAAAATCTGTGTGATGATAGTAGATTTGATAGATCATATACGTACCAAATTTGGGGCCAATGTGATGTATCTAATCCCTTTATTCGATTAATGTAATTCAGACCAAGTTTGTTGTCCTGTGCAATGATCAGTTCTAGTATCCTTTTAAACGGTTGAGAGTTTATGGGTCCACAGATCTTTAATTAATCTCAAAATTTATGATGATAGTAGACATGATAGATCATGTACGTGCCAAATTTGGAGTCAATGTAATCTATCTAAGTCCTTCATCAAATTAATACAATTTGGACCAAGTTTGTTGTCTAGTGCAATGGTCGGCATTGACACCCTTCTAAACGATTGAGAATTTATGGGTCCACAGATCTTCGAGTAATCCCAAATTTTGTGTGATGATATTACACTTGTTAAATCTTGCATGGACTAAATTTAGGGTCAATTCGATCTATTTAACCTCTTTATCAGATTCATTCAATTTGGACTAAGTTTGTCAGCATTGACACCTTTCTAAATGGCCAAGAATTTATGGGTCCATGGATCTTCAATTAATCATAAATTTTGTGTGATGATATTAGTCTTGATATAGCTTGTATGTATTAAATTTAGGGACAATCCAATCTATTTAACCTTCTTCATCCAATTAATGCAATTCAGATCAGGTTTGGTGTCTAGTGTCGTGGTCAACATGGATACCCTTCTAAACAAATGAGAATTTGTGGATCCACATATCTCCAATTAATCCCAAAATTTGTAGGATGAATGTAGACTTCATATAGCATGTATGTACCAAATTTGAGGCCAATCTAGTCCATATAATCTTTGATACGGGCCCTACCATGATTCTTGTTTGCAATTCAACTTGTCTGAATGGTCACATAGACGAAGGGGCCACACAAATATTAGCTTGTCATAGAACTCTATCCCATTGCGATGTTCATATGCCATCTAAACATTTATAAGGTTATTTCTTCTAAGTTGGACTGAAAACACAAGTATTATTTTGATTTAAAACTTGGTGGGCCCCACCATTACGGTGGTTAGTCCAGCCGTGGGCCCCACTTTGATGATTATGCTTGGGCGGTGAGGCCCACATTCATGTATGTAATCGTACTTGTGCGGCCTATAACCGCAGGCCCCTTTTTATAGGAATGTTAGGCCTTCAAATAGGCCAATTCCAGTGTATGTAATGAAATTGTCGATGTGGACCCTATCACGAGATGTGTGTCAACCATTGAATCGACCTATTCAAGTAAGGCATGTAAATGCCAATTTTTGGACCACAATTTACATTTGGGCCAACTACATAGTCGCTCGATGCGATATAATGATGTTTGATTATATTGATGTACGGTTATAATGATGATGATGGTTGTGATTTTATTGTTTGTTTGGTTCATTTGGCATGTTGTAGTGTAATAATGTATATAGCCAATTATCAATTGTTTATTAGGCTTTAGAAGAGTCCCCTTGCCTATTGGGCCTTGGAAAAACCCATTTTACTATCAAGCCTTGTGAAGCCCACTCGTTCATTGGCCTTGTGAGAGTTCACTTGTTCATGGGCCTTGGGAATGCCCACTTGCTTATCAATCTTGAGAAAGCCCACTAAATGAATTGGGCCCACTTGAGGGGTGCATGAATTGAAGTCCAAAGGACTTGGGCCCATAACCAATTAAATGAATGATGTATATAGTGACTTGCTAATGGTAAGACAGTGTGTGCGTCTTGCATATATTCAGCAGTAGCATAACATGCTCATATATGCATTTCCAAGAAGACAAAGAACAAGAACTTTCGGATCCTGCGGGATTAAATAGATATTGTGAACCTTGTGTTGGTGGAGTGGATTCATATGATGATTGTTATATATATATATATATATATATATATATATATATATATATATATATATATATATATCCCCCGTGTCGGCCAAGTGAAATATATGATATGATATTGGGCTCTTGTGTGGCCAAGTGGATTTATATATTACATTCTATGGTTGTAGGGCGGCCCGTCTACGCAATGAGGTGACAGGACCTGAGGTTATGTGATGTGTATTGCCGGACAACCCTTTGAACGCAATGAGGAGACGGGCCCAAGGTATTGCTGGGTGGCCCATCATATTTCCCCAATGTTAGTGACGAGACTTAGGAGTAGTATGGATGTTTGGTGATGACCCTCATGTTGGTCTAACCGAATTCATGGATGGTTTGATCTCGATTTGAAACCATACAAATGCCTCGGGGGACGTCAGAGTAACCTTCTTTTATGTGAAGAAGCCCCACTTTTCCTAGCTTAGGGAGGTCATTAGGTCTTTAGGGTATGATACACAATTGTTACTCCAATTGGCCATTGAGAAGCCCACTGTCTTCATATGCATATGTGTTGGGAGTAAGGGAGAGTGTGGTGAACCTACCATAGGGGAAGGGTGAATTGCTCTCATTCCTTGATTTAAAACCTCTGATAGTGAAATTCGATACATTCATGGGTTGAGTGCGTCCGCCGGGAGTGGAGTAGGCAAATAGTTGAACCACTATATATGATTGTGTTTGAGATTGTTATTTGCGAAATTATTTAATTATGCATGTGCTTGAAAGTTTAATTATACATATGCATGATTAGATGAATGCTTAGTGATTAAATAAGTAGCACTGCCCACACACACATGTACACTATCTTTATATACTAGTTGCTTATTTGCAAATCATGTGTAGTTTATATGATTGGACCTTCTATTGGCTTGAAAGCCTTAGAGGTATATTGCATTTCTTAGTTTAAGTTAGGCAATTATTGTTTTTAATTGACATAAATTTTATGTAATACCCCGTACATTTTCGTACTCGGGTATTACCACAAATACCCAACTTTTGAGCCATGCACCTACAAACCTATCAGGAGTAATCTTCCTCCATAGATTGAGCCATCTGAGTAGCTAATTATAAAATTAATAGCTAGATTTCCACCTGGATGGTCTCCAAGACACATAGGACCGTTGATGATCTACTTTGAAGCAATTCAGTCATTAAATTTCATAATCATCCGAGATATCGTACTATTTAATTATAAAAGCAGTTGCTAAATTTTCTCTATTGGACTAGAAGCCTTTATAACTAATGACAATCAGATTTGAAACAATTTGACCTTGAATTGCTGAGGATTGACAGTTAAATTGTAGATTTCAAGTTGTGCGACTCACTTGAGTAAGTGAATTCGCATAAATATTGTGATATCGTGATCTTACTAGGTAGATTGTGCTGATTTCGATCCTTAAATGTACAACTCTATCAACGTTGGGAGTAATTCGAACCATAAGGTGATGACTCTTGCCCTTGAATTGCTGAGGATTGACAGTTAAATTGTAGATTTCAAGTTGTGCGACTCACTTGAGTAAGTGAATTCGCATAAATATTGTGATATCGTGATCTAACTAGGTAGATTGTGCTGATTTTCGCTTTCATGTTAGATTAAATGATAGTTTCCCTTTCTATTTTAACTGATGGTTGATCTCTAATTTTCATGATACATGTGTTATTAATTAGAATAGATCCTTGAATCATATGCTTAACATTGATCCGATATGAACACTTACATGTTGCACTTGAAGATTGTCTATGAACTTGAATTGCTATATCAATTTGTGGAAAACTTCACTTATACATGTATATCCATATTGGGATGTAACTTGATTCATTACGTTTATAATGGGCCCTTGATCTAGTGGCCATTTTGTGTATTGGATTAAATGGATTTCTATTATGGACTTGTCATCCTATGGAACATATACACCTTTGTGGCTTTTGGGGATAATCCTTTTTCATCATATCCTTTAATAGACTATTTGCCTTACATGGCTTTGATTTAATATTTGACCTATGTAGCTTGATTTGATATTTGGTCAATGTGGCTTTAATTGAATATTTTCCCAGCGTGGCTTGATGGATTATTTTTGTAAAATCCTGAGATGGTAAGTTCCACTTGTTGAACTACGATTGGCTACTAGTTGAGGAGGATATCACTAAACGTTCTAATGTTGGAGTCTTATAAACTGGGGATGGTGATATGGGACACCATGCTCGAGTTGTTGGCCTATGCTAGGTGACGAGCCCCCCATGGTGACTTTTAAGCTTTCTTAAATTGGTTGGTTGAAATTGGAATAATAATAGTTGGGCTAATCATGCATTCATAGCATACAGGTGATGACGGGTGGCTAATTCTGGATGTTGTAGCACATGCCCTTAGTCGTGATATCATTTCACTAGCTCTCAAACCATCGACTATTGACCCACTTTTGGTGAGCTTGGTCACTACGCACATACGAGATGTACTTTCACTAGGGCTGACCACATGCATGGGTTTTTCCCAAAATCCAACTGGATGATCCCCAGTTGATGTGCATTCATGCATATATGCATTTAAATAAGATTGCATCATGGATTGTTTTGTATGCTTTATTGTTTAAACATTGGTTAACTAATGTGGTGGTGTATAATCTTGAGGGGAATTCACATTGAGCTAGCTACTCATTCTTTGAATATTTAACTGTATAGGTTATACAGATAATTTAAGTAATACTCATGATTGGATTGATGAGGAGCAAGGTTCGGATATCGGGGATATGTAGTTGTACATGTAGCTCAAAACTAGCAGCATTTCATTTTATTTTACTTATTAAATTGTGACTTCTTGTAAATGTTATCCTTGAGACATTGGTTTATGTAAGCCTTCGGGCAGCCACTGGAATAATCTATATATATATATATATATATATATGAACTTCCTTTTATGCTTGATTTGTTTTTATTCCGCTAAGCTGTGAACTCTGAAAAAGAAAAAAAAATATACGTGAAATTTGGTTGTTTTTAAAAGTTAACACTCGAGTTTTCAGAAAATAAGTTGTATACATGAGTTTAAAAAATCAGGGCGTTACAGTTTGTATAAGAGTGGAGTTTAGACAAACCAAGCCTTGGGAAAATGAACTTATACAAACTTTAAGTGTCGTAGGTTAAGATGTTAGAATTGGAGATTTGAATCTAAGTGAACCTCCTATAGACTTAGGAAAATTTTGAGAATTTAGAGACCTAAACTTAGGTTCGCTTAGATAATATTAGTAATGCCATTCAAACTTAAGTGAATTTTTCCTATAAATAAGGAAAATTTTGAGAATATAGAGACTCAAGATTCTAGGTTCCATGGAAAATTGTCTGGATAACCATATAACTTATAAACAAAACTTAAACTATCAAGATGTTTGTTCGAACTTAAAAACTAAACTTAGGTACCATGGGAGAACAAATGCCCACTATGACGTAATTAAGATGAATGACATTCCTTATATTTAACTCCCAAAGAACAATTTTAGGAATATAGAAATTTTACTTTTTTCAAAATTTCTTAGTTAGAAATAATATTTTCACGATATTTAGCAAATGATACGAACTTAGGCATCATAGGAAATTCCTTAGCCACCCTATTGTACATTACATCAAACATAATCACTCCCTAAACTTAAGGAATTGTACTAGAAATTACAATCCGAATTCCCTAATACATCTCATTAGTTAGAGACAATATTTCTCACAAACTCCAGCACTTAGAATTAACTAGAGGAGAAGTTATAGAATTTTGGGTAGACTTTTAACCCTAGACTGCGCGTAATTAGGACTACATTCTAGAATCTTGATAAATATAGCAAATTTTAAATTCAAATTTCATGTAGTAATTCTGATCCTAAAAATTTTAGGTAATGCATTACGTAATTAGAATGCGTGGTGAAAGAGCGATAGTCATCTAGGTATGTTTCATGTAGATTTCGTATACCCTTATTGTGAAAATAGAAAATTTCATGATATTCCCAAGTGTCTAGAGTAAATGAGACCACGAACTGACGGGATCTTGTTTTAAGCAAGGTGTACGTGGTCTAATCCAAATTCTAAATCCTGACAATTACAATGATCGCAATGCCCTAATCAAGCAGAAGATCAATATTCATCAAGGATTAGGGAAGGATATTGATGAATTCGCTACCTTAATAAGATAGAAGTTTGGTGTATCAGGCTTAAACCCACTATAATTATTTGTTTGTGTTATCCCAAACACTGAAAATA
This sequence comes from Magnolia kwangsiensis, assembly GCA_037074715.1. NCBI lineage: Eukaryota > Viridiplantae > Streptophyta > Magnoliopsida > Magnoliales > Magnoliaceae > Magnolia > Magnolia kwangsiensis. The sequence goes on along the minus strand of CM073575.1, from coordinate 87,508,516 downwards.
GAAAAGATTATTCTACTCTAGATAGTTGGGTACTATCATAAAAATAAAAATAACAAAATTCCTCTTTAGGTATTAGTTGTTACTCAATATTTGAATAAACTTCTAATACTAGTAAATACTATAGGAAAATGCAATGTTGATATATATATATATATATATATATATATATATATATATATATATATATCCTTAGTTTTTTAGTAAATACTGAAAGGATTTCTAACCTTTAATGGAGCCTATGCAACTTAGTCGATCTGTTGGACTAGAAATATAAGAGTAGTGATAAAATTAGGCAATACCTTCTTTAAATCCAGGTTGTGATGGGACACTTGGACTTATGCAAGATACAAAACACCAATAGGATAACCCTACTACTTGTACCGTTAATAATTAGGATGAGAATTATCAAATCTCGAGGAAGAGATTCTTCTTTAATGGGGGGTAGATTGTAACAACCCCAATTTCAATAGTTAGTCATATATATGTATACAAACACACAACCTTTATGGAAAAATAGTGAATTCTTAGATACACTACAAACTAAATTATCCTCGATCCTATTCACGATAGAAGTACTGAATTTCGGGGATGAAATTCTCTTTAAGGGAGGGTAGATTGTGACACCTCATACATTTCCATACTCGGGTGTTACCACAAATACCTAACTTTTAAGTCATGCACCCACAAACCCATCAGGAGTACCCTTCCTCCATATATCAAGCCATCTGGCCAGCTAATTATAAAATTAATAGCTAGATTTCCACCTGGATAGTCTCCTGTACACCTAAGACCATTGATGATCTATTATGAAGCAATTCAATCATTGAAATTCATAATCATTCACGATATATTAGTATTTAATTATAGAAGCAGCTGCTAAATTTTCTCTATTGGGCTAAAAACCTTTATAACTACTGACAATCAGATTTGAAACAATCTGACCCTGAATTGTTGAGGATTGACAGTTAAACTGTAGATTTCAAATTGTGCGACTTACTTGAATAAGTGAATCCGCCTCGTCTTCTAACTAACAACCTATATGGTCTATTAAAATGGATACACAGAGTGGATATCGAGACACATCACTGAGGCCCATTGGGATTCTTTAGATCTGTGGTTATTTGAGTTGAAAAATGTCCTTAAACCCACAAAGATCATGGAAATAGGGCCCACTTTAGTGATGGACCTACCTCTAAATCAGGTTGGGGTCCTAATTTGAGTCGGTGAAATGAATGGATGAAGCAGATTTGTCAATTACATCATGGTGGACCCCACATTAGTGTGAGTGAGAACCAAGGGTAGTGCACCACTGGTGCATTGGACCATTAACACAGTCAAACGAGTGTTGACCCGTGAAAATTTTAAAAAGAGAGAATTCCCTCTCTCTTTCCTTCATTTTTCACTAGCGAAAAACAATGTCCATTTGATTGAATTGTGACCCACCATAAGTGACCAAGGGAATGATCTCAACCGTCCATTAGGTGCGATCCTGTAACGCCCTGAAAATCAGGAGTTGAGCAGAAGTTCAGCTCCCGAGTTCCAACGCATCACTTATGCAACATAGATAATGATGATTGAATGTTGTTCAGATTAGTGCATTAAACATGAGTGAGATTATACCAAAACAGCATATCATACTCTAAAGACAGTTAAATTTCGTAAGCGAAAGACTGTGATAGATATATAAAATATATAAACTGTTGTAAGTCTCTGGAGTGTGAACATGTTACCAGGTTAAATATATACATGTATACTCCAAAAATGAAAAAAAATGAAGATATATGGGTGTTTCAAAGGTGTAAAATAATAAGTGCAAAGGCATCTAATCAGCATCCCTGTAACCCTGTCGACCAGAAAATGGTCTACATAGACCTGCCTCATAGCTGCATGTAGGAGAAACCCTGCTTATCATCATAAAATTCCAGCTCCGCCTCATACGCATCGCCATCATCTGAAACTAAAATAGGGTTTGGTGGGTGTTTAAAACACCATCCCGTAACGTGGGAGTGAGTGATCAACTCAGTGGAACAATAAAGCAAAGGTTAACATGTTATCAATTCAATCAAGCAGTAATGATAAAGCAATACAATCAAGCATCCCTAAGAAGTCTGATTAATGTAAACATGATACGTATTAATGATGCATGCCCTCGCCTACACTTCCTCAGCGTCTTCATCTCACGGCGCACATAGAAACTCCCGAAAGTGCTCTTCTTCGCCAAAGCACATGCAGTGCGGTGTATGCTCATGTTAGCCAATACTTAATTAGATTGATTCATACAACAGTGTTGGAAAGCTAAGGTACTACCCTTTATACCATTTACCCAACATTGATCCATCTAGGGTTGTCAATCTTAGTTAATCACATATGATAGGCAAGTTCAGGTTACTACCACCAACACCCTACTAACTGGCAGTCTATTTTTGAAGGCTCGTCACCAACTCGACTAGGGACCACAGCCAGGCTGCGCTAGCATAGGCCGAGTTTATACTCTAGTTTCTACGGAAAGGCTCGTCTCCTCAATGCAGTCTAAGAGTATGCTCGAGGGTACTACAAAGGGCTCGTCACCTAATCAGTGTAGGCTGACAACTCGAATACAGTGTCCCATACCACCGTATTCGGTTAACGAGTTTGGGTTGCTCACTGGTCACTACGGGAAGACTTATCACCCCAGCGTAGGCCGACAGCTTGACCATGGTGTCTCATACCACCATGTCCGGCTCATGAGTCTTAGCAGATCGAGGTACCAAGGTTGAACGGGTTATGACTGGTAAGTTTGGTACCTTAGATTCAAGCAGTAGCGACCGTACATGGTAAACACACAATAGGACAATCAGTTTATTGAACAAATTTGACTGGTACAAGTGTACGTTGAATTAATCAACATGGAGCGCTAATCATTGTTGACAATCATTGTACAACTCGGATTCACCGAATGTAACAAAGGTAGTGAGACTAGCTCAGCCACTCAAACAAGAATTGTTACCGATTGCCTGGACTTGTAGTCCCAATCACAGTAAAATGCAATAGGCATTCATATGCATTAGTTAAGATAGCATGTAGCAGCCAATTCAGATATAAATCTCATTTAAGCATTTTAACAAACACATAAAGTACATGTTAACATACATATACATTTCATCCACATATCACATAGCAACGAGGTAGATTACCTAAAGGAACTTGTACGTATAAATAAGGTAATCGAGAATCCTATCTCAATACCCTCATTAAACACATTTCATCAAGCATTGTCTCATTTAAGCATTTTATCAAACACTTAGAATACACATATTAACATACATGTAATAAAATAGTTATAACATGTATTATGGCAAATCCTTTCACATAGGAGTTACCACATGCACAACAATCATGTATTTACGATCAATAATCATGGCAAGCACAAATCCATATTTTATATTGATTCAAACATTTCAACAAACACATGGGATGCATTATAAATCAACATAGCCTATATATATATTTAACATACGAAAAATCTCGATTCTAAGTACATGTGATAGCAATCAAGTCAGTTATAAATCATTATTGACATTGAAGGCCTTGAAAACCATAACCTAAAAATCTATAGTCCACACCTTTCACCGGTAGACTCATAACGATCTAAGTTTCAACACTAAGTCTACGTCTATGACACGATGACTACCTATAGCATGAAATAGGTTAGCTATTTCATCACTTATTTATTTGAAATCCTAAAACAAATTAGAGTTAGGTTTTCTTACCTAAGAATGGAATCGGATTCGCCCATATAGCGATACAGGAATGGTGGTTAAGCACATGGAGCGGCGGGATTCAATCCCAGGAATAAACTCCAACTCTCACTCTCACTTTCTCTCTCTTTCCTTCTCTTTTCTCTCTTCTCTCCTTTAGGGTTTTCCAAATTCATATGGAATGAGAGAGGGGGTTTAAGCCCTTTATATAGGCTCAGAAGTGATGAGAATGGCCCCATGGCCAAGGTATACTTAGGTTACAGCCAAATAGCGTCTATTCCGATCCAACGGAGCACTTCTGGAGGCCCCTTTGCTGAATGCGATTGGACTTAAGCTTCCTGACACTGGATCTTGGTCAACCTAAGTTTTCCGTCCGATCGGGTTTGCAGATCGACCGTGGCGGACCAGTTTCAGTTCGACGGTCACCGGTACTCGATCCTAGTACTCTGACCTGTGTTGGCAATTTTTCCTGATCTAAGGGTGTAATTGGGTCAAATTTTGATAGTCTGGATCCTTAGATTCGGCCTGTAAGCGAGCCGACTCAATTCACTTAAGTTTCAGTTCATTTTCGAAAGATATACTCGTTTCTCACACACTTCGCTCTGGGCTCAAGTTGTGCATTTCTGGGTACTATTAGGACTTGATTTCTGAGGTGGTTGTCAAGTCCAGCAAGGCGGTCATAACCGTATAGTTTCGTAGTAATCAGACTTTTGACGTGTGGTCCAGGTCCGATACGAAGTTTCACGATGATCCCAAGAGCAATTGGGTTTAGAGATTGATCCTAGGTTTCTAGGTAATGTATCATTAGCAGTTCTACTCGTTTTAGGTCTTACAAATCATATTTAAAGTGGTTCAAGCTAAATCCATCGATTGTTTAGTTCAGTACTTAACCAAATTCTGCCCTAATTATGATAGAATAAGGTCCTAGGGCCATTCTATGCCCCTTTTTAGCACTTCTAGTTAGTATATTATTTTAATTAATTTTTTAGTAGTTCATCATCGAGTTTACTTTGTCTCCACTAAATTTCATGAGATTTCATGCTGTAGAAAAATTCTAAAAATTCCAGAAGCAGCAGCTGTCCAACGAATAATTTTCAGACAGTTATTACAATGACCTACTTTTAACTATATTAAATATTTTATTATATTTTTTCACTTATTTTTATATAAAACTACACTCATTTACCTTCATTCAGGCTTTTAAATCGCCTAAATCGGTGTTATAACGAGGAAGATATAACTTTTTGAAGTCAGATGACCGCTGGACATCGGGGCGATGGCTCCCCCTATGGGCGATGACATCCCCCCCGCCGCCGAGGTGCCGAAAATGTGCGGGACCCACCTCGGGTCCTCCCGATTTACGTCGTTTGGCCCTCCGAGTCTGTTTGATGTGGTTTCATCAATCCAATATTTGAAATGGGTGTATCTTTCAATTTGGAATGGGTTATGTGACGTGTAATATATGATTTTGGGGCAGGAGAAGCTAATCTATCCAAATAACCTATTTATATCATGAGATTATAAAAAGGTTAATGGTAAAAATCCCATTTTATCCATGTATTTACCATTTACAGTAAGTTTTAGTTTAAGTATTATTCTTCATCATTTAAACTTTAAGATTAGTATCTAATATGAAAGTACTTGAAAAAATTTAAAGAACGAGGTGGTGAAAGGTGAGATTTTGAAGGAAATAGGTTGAAAGGGGATTTGAGGTTTTAGGATTGACTTATGAGAAGTCAATTTAGGTGTTATGATCAACTCATTTCCCAAGGACGTCTAACTTCAGGTTAGGAAAAATTCGGGGTGTTACAGATCCTCAGATCTGACCAAACCCTAGAATTTTCACATGTTTACACGTGTGTACATGCACACGAGTTATCATAATCGATGCGTACGTGCAGTGTATTTTGAAAACGGAAAAAGATTCCACTTCTCCTTCTTAGCTGGCATCCACATGCATCCTCCCCTTACATCCTAGCCCTCCACCTGAGCGGATCTCCACCATACATTCTAAATTGACTTTATGGCTTTCTTCGCAATGAAAGAGTCGCTACAGTTAAGATACTTGGAACCCACCGAGTTTCCTCTCATCACACTCCAATTGGTGGGTCTTAGAAGACTCAGGAGACCAATCTGGTCCGTCCATGACTTCAGGATCAAATGACCAACCATCGAATCCACAGTTGCCATGATCACCCAACTCATCTTCTCCATTGGGCTGAAAAACCCACCATTTGGTGATGGACCCCATATCCTAATCTGAGTCCTCCATTTGATGGACCATATTACCATAATATTGTTGTGATGTTAGATTTAGGCCATGCGATCAAAATCGCTTGCAACTATTAATAGTTAGAACATGGAGTTATTGTTGGGTGTAACTAATCCTGTGATTAGTTGGCATCCAAATCATCTAGAAGTGGATTAGTAGAGCCTTTAAAAGGCTGCCTTTTAGGGCAACCCTTCCAAAAATAGAAAGTTATAGAGGAGAGGAAAGGGGCGCCACACCAGGCCGAGTTTGGAGCCTAACTCGCTGTCGAGTCTAGGGTTGGGTTGGTTCGGATGTTGTTGGAGTTATAGTAGAAAGAGATAAAAGAAAGAAGAGAGGAAAAGAAAAGAGAAAATGAGAGAGGAGTTGGTTGAGTTTATGACTCACCATCCAACTCAGGCCGAGTTTGGACTAGGTCTGAGTTGTAAAAGAACTGGTTTGAGCATCCCTAAAGTGCAGAAGATTGTTGGATTTCTAGTAAGGAGTGTTGAAGAAAAATAAAGAGAGAAGAATAGTGAGAGTTCGCCAGTTCTCCATGGGTTGCCAGGTCGAGACTGAGTTGACTCGTTTCCCCTGTTTGATGCTGAAATCCAACGCCATTGCGGGTTTGTTGAGTTTGGAAGAGAGAGAAGGAAAGGAAGAAGAAGAAGAAGGAAAAAGAATCAAGAGAGAGGAAGAAAGGAGATAAAATCAAAGGAGAAGAGAGGAAAGTGAGTGGTGTTGCTGCCGAGTTGACTCGGATGAAACTCGCTCGAGTCACAGGACGGGGCATATGCGTTTACACCGAGTCTAAAGGGTGCTAGGCTTGCATGAGGAAGCAGGAAAGAAGAAAGGAAAATGTGAAAAAAAAAGTAGAGAAAGGAAAGAAGAAGAGAGAGGTAAGGAAAAAGGTGTAATGGTGAGTCGAGTTGACTCAATCGAGTTAGCTCGGTTTGAGTACAATAAGGCTGGCCTCATTCGGATCAAAACCTAAAAGCCTCCGTTGGAGCGACCTTGATCCCATCTAGCGATGGAGAAGTATGACCATATATCGAGTTGAAGCCACATTGGACATCAACTTCTACTTAAATCAAGGAAATTAAGGTAAATTAGCATCCCATACCCTCTATTGATAGCTTAACTGAGATTAATTTAGATTGTTAATTCTCCTATAATCAAATGTAGGGCTCAAAATCCCAAGCGTCATCTTATCCGCATAAATATTGTGATATCGTGATCTAACTAGGCAAATTGTGTTGATTTCGATCCTTAAATGTACAACTAATTCTAGCAATGTTAGGAGTAATTTGAACCATAAGGTGATAACTCTTCCCATTAAGCTTTATGCTTTCATGTTAGATTAAGTGATAGTTTCCCTTTCTATTTTAACTGATGATCGATATCTCTATTTTTCATGATAGATGTGTTATTAATACGAATCAATCCTCCAATCATATGCTCAACATTTATCTAATATGAACACTTACATGTTGTACTTGAAGATTGTCTATGAACTTGAATTGTTATATCAATTTGTGGAAAACTTCACTTATATATGTATATCCATATTAGGATGTAACTTGATTGATTGCGTTTACAATGGACCCTCGATCTAATGGCCATTTTGTGTATTAGATTAATGATTTCTATTATGGACTTGCCATCATGTGGAACATTTGCACCTTTGTGGCTTTTAGGGATAATCCATTTTTATCATATCCTTTAACAGACTATTTGCTCTATGTGGCTTCAATTTAATATTTGCCCAATGTGGCTTAATTTAATATTTGGCCAATGTGGCTTTGATTGAATATTTTTCCTACGTGGTTTGATGGATTATTTTTATAAAATTCTGCGATAGTAAGTTCCACTTGTTGAACTACGATTGGCCACTAGTTGAGGAGGATACCATTAAATGTCCTAATGTTGGAGTCTCATAAACTGAGGATGGTGATATGGGACACCATGCTTAAGCTATTGGCTTATGCTAGGTGACAAGCCCCCCATGATGACTTTTGAGCTTTCTTAAATTGACTGGTTAAAATTGGAATAATAACGGTTGGGCTAATCACGCATTCATAGCATACGGGCGATGACGGGTGGCTAATTCTGGATGCTGTAGCACATGCCCTTAGCCATGGTATTGTTTCACTAGCTCCCAGACCATTGACTATCGACCCACTTTTAGTGAGCTTGATCACTACGCATGTACTATATGTACCTTCGCTGGTGGCTAGCCGCTTTTGGTGAGTGGGTTACTACGCACGTATGAGATGTACTTTCTCTGGTGGCCGGCCACATGCATGGATTTTTCTCAAAAGCTAACTGGATGAGCATCCCTAGTAGATGTATATTCACACATCCACGCATTTAAATAAGATTGTATCATGGATTGTTTTGTATGCAATCTTGAGGGGAATTCACACTGAAGAAGTTGGTATCAGAGCATAACTTGGGAATACTTGAAGATAACATCACATATCTGCTGATAGCTACCCTGCACTTTGTGATTGTTGAGAACTTAGAATGATTAGATCTCCATGTTCAGATAACTTAGAGATTTTCTGATATAGCTCCCTACCTTTGAGATTGCGAGCCTGCTTAGTATTCCAGTCTCGATCGTTTCTGACTGGGGTCCGAGGATCAGTAGGGTCATCGTAGTGCTGATGAGGCGTATTTGGAGTGAGAAGCTGAGATTTTCAAGTGTTATCCCCGTTTTCTTGTTATTGACTGCATTCGAGGGTTGTGTTTTTGATTTTACATAGTGAGATAATTTTCTTCTTCTAATGAGTTATGACTAGTTGCGATGATTAGGTAAATTTCAAGGATGAAATTTTTATTAGGAGGGGAGAGCTGTAAGACCCGTATCCTAGACCGTACCGTTCCGTAGGGTTCCGCGATCTTTCCGGTCGAATTTCGGCAACCTTCGACCTTTATCTGATGTTTGCGCGCAATCCTAACCCGAGTCCTGTCAATCCGAGTCGACTCGACCCGAGACTTATACCAGTGCGACCGCGCTGTCTATACGGTTTCGATGCCGCGTCTCGCTCGTCGAGGCGATACCCTAGCCAAAAGATGTGGGTCTGCGTTCAGTTCGAGGAAAACGCTGCGTGTCGCTAAACTCAAGAGAATCTCTACCCAATGTCCCATCCATCAATCCCATCAATCCCATCAATCAAGGTACACATCACACTCCATCACTCACCCATCCCCAAGTACAATTACGCCTCTCCTAAAGTCAACACTCTCTTACACAAGTACACATCACCCATCACACCCATCTCTCTCTCTCTCTCTTACCCCTCTCTCTCTCATTCTCTCTCCTCATTCTCCCAAGCAACCCCTCCATGAGAGAGCCTACGTCCATGGCTTCAAATGAGAAAAAAGAGAGTTATGGTATGTCCCACTCTCCTACCCCAATCTCACATCTTAGCCGTCTAACATTCATCATCATCCGTTAAAGTCAAAGCCGAGAAGCTAGGGGTTTCATCGGACCAAGTAAGAACGACAATGGTGGGTGCTTCTCTCTCTCTCTCTCTCTCTCTCTCTCTCTCTCTCTCTTTTCTTTTCTTCAATTTTGTGTGATGTGTGGCTCACTCGAATGGACCCCACCCTGAGGTATGTCTTACCCACACTATCCGGGTATTTGGTGGCCCACCTGAGTAAGGCTCGCCTAAATATGTGGGGTACCCCAGACAGTCCGGCGTCCAGGGACGGTCTGGACGTGAATTGAAAATAAAAGTGTTAGCTTGATTCTAAACTTTTGGGGTGGGTTGCTCATGTAGGCCCCACCTTGATGTATGTATTCAATCCACGCCGTCCATTCCTTTCTTAAGCTTATTTTAGGCATTGAGCCAAAAGATGGGGTCAACCCGATTATTCGGTGGGCCATAGCATAGGAAATAGCATTTTCTACCCTTGAAATCTCCCCTGATGTTTTTATATACCCAAAAATCTCGAACATTAGACTCATTTAGCCTGTCATGAGCCGTACAATCTCATGGCCGGGATGGATTTTCTGGATATGGGCCCCACCTGTGAAAAATCAACGAGAAACTAGTTTTCAAAAAAAAAAAAAAAAAGAAAGAAAGGGAAGAAGGTTACTGACAGCAGGCGCTGCTGCTGTCAGCGTCGTGGACGGAAACGGACCGGGACCCACGGTCCCAGCCGTGGGCCCCACCATGATGTATGTTAATATTCACACCATTCATATGGTGGGCCACCTCCTAAGGTGGGTCCCCTCTAAATATTAGGCTGATCTGAGTTCCAGATGGCCCACATCATGGGAAACTATGGGATTGAACGTCTGCCCTTGAAAACCCTTTTGGGTGCCATAGAAGTTTTGGATCTACGTGAAATTTGTTATTCCCCTTGATTCAGGTCCCTGTGACCTTATGGACGGTTCGGATGGAGAATAAACGTTACAGTTGGCCCCATGTGGGACTCACTTTTTTTTTTTGGAAGCGGATTGGCTGACATGCCTGCACAGCTAAATAGCTGTTGTATTGGTGTCTGCACCGCTGATGTGGGGCCACCTTGATGTTTATGGTCTATCTAGACCATCCGTACATGGCCCCATATCTATATATAATTTAATACTATATTATGTGGGCCCCACGTGGGACCCACTTTGAAGTTTGCATTGTATTCACACCGTCCAATCCTGGATGGTGAGCATCTAGACTCTGGAAGCAGTTAAAAATAATAATAATAATATAATATAATATTATATATACATGTAATATACAAACGTATGTGGTGGGCCCCACGTGGGACCCACCTTCCATGTAAGTTGATTGGCTATTGTGGTGGTGTCACCAAGATGTATGTGGTCCCACACCATTTGTCTGTTTTTGGCAGATGTGGGACCCATAGCTGATGGTGTTAGACACACCAGCTATACGCTACTGTGGTGGCATCACTAAGATGTATGTGGTCCCACACCATTTGTCTATTTTTGGCAGATGTGGGACCCACAATTGATGTATGTGCTACATCCAAACTGTCCATAACCTAGACGTGGACCCCACCTGTTGCATGATGTCAGCAACGTGTGAGTCTGATCATGGAGGTATGTGTATATCCTCACCATCTGTCCATTTTGAAGGACATGTGGGATCCACTGTGATGTAAGTGTTTTATCCACCCTGCCTAGCAGTCACGGCCCACACGTGGGAACCACCATGAGGTATGTATTATATTGTAATACCCCAAATTTTTTCCAACCTGGGGTTAGACGTCCTTAGGCAATGTGTCAACTAAAACACCTGGGAAATCGCTCAGAACCCAATTCCATAGCCAAAGAAATCACTTAGGATTAATTCCTTTAGAAACTAAGCATAAGTTAGATAGCGCTACGCTGGAGTAGCTGGGAAATAGTCCCTGATCCCTTTAAATACGTTCTACAAGACCCAAATCGAGTAGAACCAATGACGCTATAATACTCTAAAACCTCGGATCAAACTCTAAACCGGTTTGTTCTCTGGACCACTTTGAAACTTTGTATTGGATCTATACCGTGCGTTGAAAGTCCGATACCTATAATCTTAGACCGTTAGAACCACCTAGCTGGAATTGACAATCATTTCGAAAATCAAGTCCAACCAATAATCACAGGCTATTTCATTGAGCCCGGACAGAAGAGAGTGAGAATAGGGTTAGATTTGGAATTGGAAATTCAAACCTGGCACACGACTTGACGCGTTATTATTAAGTGTTCTGACCGTCAGAATTCAGCCAAATTACACCCTCGAATCAGGAAAAATTTCTATTTCATATCATGAGACTTGTAGACCTGATCTACGTGCGGTGACTGCTGAACTGAAACTGGACCGCCACGTGTGATCTACGAACACTGTTGGTCTGAAAATGGGATGTGAGCGACATCCGACACGTACGAACTTAAGTCTGATCGCGTTCGGCCAGGGGACCACCAGAAATGTCCTTTTGGACTAAAACAGCCCCGATTTGGATATACCTTAAGTATACATTGTTCCCGAGCCTATTTCGGGCATGTTTGGGCTTATAAAAGGGGTTGAAACCCTCACTCCTCTCTCCCATCCGAATTTGGAAAAAGCCCTAGGTTGAGAGAGAGAAAAGGTGAGAGATTGTAAGAGAGAGTGGAGGAGAATTTCTTACTGCTTGTGCCACCTGCTGCACGTGGTTAAGCAACATGCTCCAATCACTTGGCCGGTGATTTCTCTGTGTTTTTAGGTAAGAAAATACCCTAAACTCTTGCTGATTTAGTGTTCCTTCATTTTCATACCATGTTAGCTTATGGATCTTGTAAATGAGGTTGCCTATTCGCCGTAGACGAAGCGTATACGCTCCGTTCGAATAGATACGCTTCTAGGAGATAAGGTGCGGATTTTAGATGCTTTGATTGACTGTTTCCAACGCTTTCAATGTCGTTTAATAGTAGATTATCGACGGCAACGCCGTTTGACATGTACAACATGCCGTCCGTTTCCTGTTTCGTAAGCAGACGAGGAATATGAGATTTAGGGCATTTTAGTCATTTGTAGGAAATACTGTTTTCATCCATAATTTGTTGATGTGATTAACATGGCTTCTTGTTGCATTAGGATTCTAGGAATGCGTGCATAATTAGTTTGGCGAAGAGATTCGCCTAAATGCGCACTTTGAGTCGACATACTATATGTAGACTTAAGTGTGTAGTTTAAGTGTTTGTATAAATGCTTGTATTAGTATGTATTGAATTAAATGGTGTTATGAATTAGTTTGAGATTGATTTCTCAATTAATATGCTAATGTAAATGGTTTCCAACATGTTAGCTATATGCATGATTTTATTATATGTATGAAATGCATGTGCTTGATGATTTACTTAAGTTGTATGTTATAACATGTGTTAACATGCTCACATGGTTGTATTTCATTTCAATTACTCTTACATGATGGCTGATAGGAATTCAAAATTGTTTGGGACTATACTTAGTCCAGGCAGTCAGTAACTAAGTAAATTCGTGGTTGGCTTATCTTCGCCACGAACGACGCGTCGATGAACGCGAGCCGTGTTTTGGAGTTGGCGGCAGTGGTTAGGCCACACGAGGTGTTTTACGCACTTCATGTCGTTCGACTTGAGATGCGATCGTGCTAGTCGAGCCCGTCAAGTAACCCGACTGGCCGTTGTGTGTTCGCCCTATATGAGTCATAACTGCTTGAACCTAGGGTACTGAATTTACCATTGTAAACCCTATCAACCATGGTACCTTGATCCATGAAGACTCATGAGCTGGGCATGGTGGTATGGGATACCGTGGTCGAGCTGTCGGCCTACGCTGGGGCCACAAACCTCCCCGTAGTGACCAGTGAGCACATATGTCTCGTGAGCAGATTATGGTGGTATGAGACACTATATTCTTGCTGTCGGCGTACACTGATCAGGGGACGAGTCCTTTGTAGTAACCTCGAGCGTATTCTGAGTCTACGGGAGGCGACAACCCTTCCTTAGCAGTGAGAGTACAGTAGGCCTGTATTGATAAGGTGATGGGGGAACGGTGCAACGAGTGCGAGCAACAGCCCTGACAGCCCTTGCAGCGACCTACAACATATACATCGTATGAGATTACTAGGAGTGACGACCCTAGACAGGATCTGTGTTGGGATTGATATAAGGGAAGTACCTTAGTTTCCCAATACTGCTGTTCGAATGGACTAATAACAACTCAGAAATCATATCACCATTACATTGCATGTGCCTGGAAGATGTGGAGCACTGAGGGACGATTGCATGCCGCGGTCGTAAGATGGTGGCGTATGAGGGAGATCGTCGGTGAGGGCATCCATCACGTCATGTCATATTGCATTAACAACAGTATTAGGATTGTTTGATTTACTGCTTTACTATTATCGCATGATTGATTTGAGAACATGTCAATCCTTGCTCTATTATTTCACTGAGTTAGCTACTCATTCCCACGTTACGGGATGGTGTTTCCGGACACCCACCAGTCCCTATTGTGATTGCAGATGATGACGCGGCCTGCGAGGCAGAGCTGGACTTGATGATGATGAGGAGGATCCCTCCTTTATGTGTGTTCTGATTGACGGGATTACAGGGAGGTTGATTAGATACCTTGACACTTGTCATTTTATATTTTTAGAGCACTCATGTATATTCTTTTGTTTACTTTTGAAGTATACATGTATGTATATAACCTGGTAACATGTTCACACTCTGGAGACCTACAATAGTTTATATATGCTATACATACTATCACCGTCTTCCGCTTGTAAATTTAACTGTCTTTGGAGTATGATATGCTGTTCTGGCTTAATCTCACTCATGTTTAATACATTAACACAGACAACATTCAATCATACATATCTATGTTGCATAAATAACATTTTGGAACTCGGGAGTTGGATTTTTACTCGACCCCCGATTTTCGGGATGTTACATATATGTAAACCTCTTATCAATGACTGTGGAGCCCAATTTAAATGTATGTGTTTCATTCACCGTCCACCTGTGGAGGCTGCTGGACTGACGTCCCGCAGCTGTGGGACCCATGTGGTATGCGTTATATCCACAACATCCGTCCACGTGGGATGTGTGGACCCCACCAGGATGTATGTCTCATCCTACCATTCATCACCTGGATGGTAGTAGCAATATAGTACCTCCTGTACAGCTAGTGGGCCACCATGATTTATGTATTTTATCAACTGTCCATTTGTTGGACTGTTGGGTAGCAGCCTAGCAGCAATTTAACTGCTGTGAGGGTCATCGTGATGCATGTGTTCCATGCCGGCCGTTCACCTATAGCATGCAGAGCCCACCTTGATGTATTCATTTCATCCGCACTGTCCGCTAGACTGGGATGGTGGGACTCACCTCGGATGTATGTGTCCTATACAGTTGTCCGTCTGTTTTGCCAGCATGGATACCCACCTTGAGCTGTGATTTGATCCAAGCCGTTCATCTGTTTTGGCAGTAGGTGGGTCGCACCTTGTTGTATTTACTCTATGTCCACTCCGTCCACCTATCCAGATCGGTGGAACCCACCATGATTTTTGAATTCATCAATGCCATCCACCTATTTTGCATCCATGCCGGCCATCTGCGAGAGTCGCCGTGATTTATGTATTGTACGTCTATGCCGTCCATCTAGTTTTCCATAACATTTTACGGACCGGCTCACCTTGATTGTACGTATTTTATAACCACGCCGTCTGTCCATTTTGATGGACGTATGACCCACCTTAATGTGGTGTTTATGTGACCTGATTGCTAGGGCCTAAAGTGATGTACGTAAGGACTATTTTGGTGCATTTTACGGCCCATATGTGCAGCCCAATGAGATGTTTGTATGGCCCATTGGTACGGCCCAATGATGCAACCCACCGTGATGTGTATATTAGGCCCAATGGTGCGACCCAATGTATCGACCCGCCGTGATGTGTAGGGCCCACATGTCATGTATTCATGGCCCATGGGCAAGGCCCATTGAGATGTATTCGAGCCCATGGGCAAGGCCCATTATGATAGGTATTAAGCCTATGGGTAAGGCCCATTGTGATATGTATTAGGTCCATAGGCAAGGCCCATTATGTTGTACATGAGGCCCACGTAGGAGGCCTGTGGTGATGCATTTACGGCCCATGGGATGAGGCCCATTGTGATGTATTTGAGGCCCATGGATGTGGCCCAATATGATGCATATGTGGCCCATGAGTAAGGCTCATGACGATGTATGTTAGGCCCTTGTGTGGGGCCATTGGCCATTGTATGTTCGGCCCTATGTGGGCCACTCCTTGGGAGCAATGTTGGTTAAATGACCACATTGATGGGCAATGATGGTTGAATGTCCACATTGTACCTTTCCCTAAGCTTGGTTAGGCCCATTCTCATCATTCTCTAATTCAAGGGGCTGTCCATCTATAGACCCCGCCTTGCATTGATTATCGATCATCGATTCTGATTTATCGTGGCCAATTACCGATTATCAATTGAGGCTAATTACAGATTCTGATTTGTCGTGGCCAATTACCGATTATCAATCGAGGCCGATTACCGATTCTGATTTGTCATGGCTAATTACCGATTATCGATCGAGGCCGATTACCGATTCTGATTTGTCGTGGCTAATTACCGATTATTGATCGAGGCTCGTTTCCGATTATCGTGGCCGATTGTCGATTCTGATTGTCATGGCCGAATGTCGATTCCGATTGTCGAGGCCTAAGGTGATGTATATGTGACCTGTATTTGAGGCCCGTTGTGATATATATATGAGGCCTATGAGATGAGGCCATTGTGATACATTTGAGGGCCAGGTGATGGAGCCCATTGTGATGTATGTTAGGCCCATGTGAAAGGCTCATCGTGATGTGTATTAAGTTCTTGAGTGAGGCCCATGGTGTTGTATATTTGGCCCTTATGTGAGGTCATGGGTCCACTGTATGTTAGGCTCTATATATGCCATTCCTTGGGGGCAATGTTGGTTAAATGTCCACATTATTAAGGTCGATTGTCGATGACGGTTATTGATACTGATTATGAGTATATGATAGCATAACATCATGATACATGCCCATACACATCATCTGCATGTATTATGAGATGTGATTGATCATTACATATATCATTGAGCATGTTGCTATGAGACTCTCTGATAGGCGGAGGTTATCTCACGTGAACGCACGGTATGCGCATGATTGATGCATGACTGGATTGTATGTCTCATGCATCTTGTATTGTGTGTTATGATTACTGTACGCCCTAGCAACAACAGGGTCGTAGCCTCCACAGGCATAACGTGGATGGCCAGATGGGACACCAAAAATCTGTTCTACATGGGGTGCTATACATATCCTTGGGTGAAAGTCCCAGAACTCTCTTGGTTCCAGAGGTTTCTTCAACGTCTAGACCGAGTGGGTAGATGAGCGCTGAGTGCTGATTACCAGATGGCTGCGCTCTCCACTATGTCGTGGTCGGTTGGAAGGAGGTGCGGCCTTACCTGCCCGAGAGGAGGGGACAATGCTAGGCTGAGTCTGACCAGCTGGAGGAATGGGTCCGCTATTGACGAGCCGGGCCCGATATTGGTAGGCGGATAGTGAGGTCTCTTCCACTCACCTTATTGCACGCGATGGGGCGGCAATCTGGTATGGAGTGTAATAGACCCCGGTGATTTCCCAGAGAGGAACCGTACTGATATGTGGACTTATTGAGTAGGAGTTGCATGTTCATTCATTCATTCATTCATTCACTATTCACTTAGGCGGTGGTGCGCAACAAATTGTTGTGTACCTTCGTTATGGCAAGGATTTCGGTTGGGCGCGCGACTAACTTGAGATCAGGAGTTTACCACGTTGAGTCTGACTATCCAAATTTAGGTATGGGACTGGTTTGGATAGAAGTCCCTTGTGGTGGACCCTGTAACCTGCAATACTACGTACTATCATCCTGACTTCACACTCCAGCATGGTCATTTCATTCGCATCGCATATTGCATTATATCTGCATGCATATGACATTTTGGGTTGCTATGTTTCTGCACTTATATGGCCTAGACAGACTTAGTAGGATTTGTGTATTGCATTGCATCCTCGGCATCTGATATTTGGCTCTTTATGACTCCTTATTGCATAGTTATTCTATATTGCGTATTCTGATATTGATTGACTTATAGACTTGTCCATACTTCTGCTTACTCTGTTATTGTATGATTTATATCTTGTTAATATTTCTGCTTACTCTGATTATTCTTGCCCTTGTCAGTGTTTCTGCTTATTTAGATATTGTATGATTATGGCATTGTATTGAATACTTGACACTTACCTTGTGCACACACTTGCACCACCCTCTAAGCTTTCTATAAGCTTATGCACGATAGATGCGTGCAGGTGATGTTAGGTTGCAGCAGTGTTGAGCTTGGAGCGTGCAGTGGTCTTCTGGAGCTTGATTTTCTATTTATGTATTTTCCTTTCAGTGTTGTAATCAAATGATTATATTAGTAGATATGTGATGATGATGTTGCCTTTGTAAATTGGGTAATCTTGTGGCTATGCTAATTACTAGTTAAATGTACAAAAAAAAAAATCCTCCTCGTAGGATTCCAGGATCGGCATCTGGCATATGAATGCTAGGAGCCGAGAATGGGGTACTATGGAGGCTGTCAGCACCGAATTCGGCGATCGGGATTCCTATGAATCCGATTTCCAGGTTTGGGGCGTGACCGAACTAGCCACTCATTCTTTAAATATTTAACCGTACAGGTTGTGTAAACAATTTAAGTAATACTCATGACTGGATTGATGATGACCATGATACAGTTATCAGGGATATCTAGTTGTACATGCAGCTCAAGTCTAGCTGCATTTCATTTTGTTTTATTTGTTAAATTGCAACTTCTTGTAAATGTTATGCTTGAGACATTGGTTTGTGTAAGCCTTCGGGCAACCACTGGACTAATTTATATATATATATATATATATATATATATATATATATATATATATATATATATGAACTTCCTTTTATGCTTGATTTGTTTTTATTCTTCTAAGCTACAAACTCTGAAAAAGGGAAAAATACATATGTGAAATTTAGATATCTTTAAAAGTTAACACTCAGGTTTTCGAAAAATAAGTCTTATACTCGGGTTTCAAAATGAGGGCGTTACATTTAAAATAGGTTATAATCAAACCCCCCCCCCCCCCCCCCCCCCTCTTATGACATAACCTTCATTTTCTAGCTTCGCCAAGCTTCCGCACTTAGCACATTGCGCTAAAGACTGCAAATTCAATTGTTATCAGAGCAAGTTCTTGCTGAAAGTCTTAATCGCCTGGAGCGAGATCCAAAGGAGCTTTGGAATGATGTTTAACCAAGAGGGTAAGGCAGTCACACAACCATCATACTTTAATGGGTCTAACTACACCTATTGGAAGGCTGGGATGAGGATATTTCTAATGTGTTTAGACCATTCAGTTTGGGAAGTTATCGAACAAGGATAGACGATTACCATGGAACAGGTCGTGATTGATGGTAGCAATATTAGCACTCCCAAAGAAATGGAGTGTCGATGAGAGAGTAGTGCATACCTATAATGCCAAAGCTCTCAATGTTATTTACTGTGTAGTTTTCCCTCACGAATTTAGACACATGCACTCGTACAGTAAAAAAGATCGAAGCTTCAACTTTTAACTGAAACTTTCATGGAATTCTACTCTAAATTGAATGACATTTGTAATTCCATGTGGGGTTTAAGAGAGAGGATTCTGGAAGGGCCCATATGTAGGAAAATACTAAGATCCTTACTAGATAGGTTCACTTTTAAGATAACCTCTATAGGAGAGTGTAGGAACATAGATGAGATGAAAGTAGAAGAACTTATAGGTTCCTTACAAACATTTGAACTACACTTTAAGGTCCCCTCTAAAGGTAAGAAACTAGCCGTCCTAAAAACATCATATAGGCATTCACATAAACATAAAATAGTAAATTCTAAAAGTGATAGTGATGAGGAGGAAGAGGAAGAGGAATTAGCTAAAACACTTAAGAAATTCTTCAAATTTCCTGGAGGGAAGAGTTGTGACAAGAAGGACAAGAAGGTGGACAAACATAAAAGAAAATCTACTAAACTATATATACAAGTCCAACGTTACAACTATGAAAGTTATGGACATATTACCCTGGATTGCCCTTGCAAAATAAATTTTAAAGGCAATGCAATGGCGAAAACACAGGATGATACGGAGGAGTCTGAATCCACTTTGAATGACTCCTTTAGCGTGCACCTTGTTGGCTCACATCACACCATCCCTCACTAGAAACTTGGGAGACCAAAACTCTACAAGAAGGTGAACTTAAAAGGTCTCCTTTTGGCTGAAATGGTAAATCTGAGGATTAAGCCTCATTTATAAAATATGCAATGAACCACATCTGCACAAGCCATATAGGCCCTTTAGCTGAATATATCCCCTTAATATTGATCTCATAGAGACCTCTGTACAAGTGACTGAGAATGAACGGCGCCAACGTTATCCATTTCCCTTGAATAAGGCATTCAACTAGAGCAATGTATTCAATCGTAATTTGTTGGGCATTAACACACAGAAGATGGCGACAAATCTAAAAAAGGAGGAAAGCAAGATGCTCGAGCTCCTCGACCGGTCTGCAAGTTTGTTGTATGTAGTCATGAAATTGTTGTACCCTTTGACGTTCTTATTGGGAAAATTCTTGTGTTGTCCATTTTTAGCCTTTGTGTGATAAATCATCCTAAAGGGAAAAAGTTCAGTCATATGGCAAATGTCTTTGATAGATACGCTCATCGGACCACAGCCAAACATAAAAGTGTTGGTAGAAGTGCTCCAAAATGATGTCAAGGCAAGAAGGAGATGAATGTTAGGCAAGTACTCAGAAAGCGATAGTTTAATGCATTCAAAAATACCGAGCTCTCTCCATAAACCCCGACATTGAGCCAATACTCTGTTGAACCAGTCCTCCCATCCACGAAATGGTTTCGGCCATAATCCCGGCGTCTTTAATGCATTGGTCACGTCAGGAATGACCCCGAAGCTAATAATGATGTTTTCTCCTGGGCAAAATGGGAAGAATGGATTTAAAGGCCACAGTGCTTTGGTCAAAACTTTTGGAGAAAATGAAGGACCTAGGCAGAAAGCATTCTCATGGATCAAAGATTTAAAGATCATCTCCTTTATACATCTTCTTGTAAACAAATCCATCACCGACATTATGTCTTTTTGGTTGAAAGTTGGTTTAGATGAAGAAGAAGCCATGACTAAAGAATAAGAGCAAAGTAATGGAAAATTCAGAAGATGGAATATAGAAAAAGAGGATTGTGATCCATAATGGATGCGAATATGAAGCTACACACACACACACACACATATAGGCAATTAAAAAGCCACATTAATAAGGAAATCATGCTTATTACGGCAGAACGAATCTTTTGAGACACGTGTTAATCCAAGATTTGTCCAATGCCTACAGGCAGTGCGACTGGCTATTCTTATTTTCAGCTATTCAGGATCGAACACGTGTGAGCTGCATGTATGCGTGTTCAACGGTCATAGGATTTTCTGCAAATACGTATGGCTACATGTTGAGAGGAAACCACAATGTATCAATCGCATTGAGAATGATCGACATGGGTGCAACCGAGTCTGGGTGGCTAGCAACAAGTAGCCAATGATTAGGTTCATACGATTGTTGGACAAGTGTCTAAAGACCATAGAGAGTAAGAATGTGGGAAGTATTTGGAAGCAAAATGAGGAAAGAAGCGGTTACAATAGCCGTCAAGACGTGGGAAACATCTACAGCAATGAAGCAGTGTTATAAATAGATGATCAAGTAAGCTTAAAATTTCGTCTCACACCAACTCAAACAAACTAGCAAATCAATTATCTCGTTAACTTTACATTCCATAGTGTAATCATAGTTCTTTATCAAGTAAATTATTTTCCTTAGTATAATTACAAGTTTTCTGTCCTAGCTAGATAGAAAGTCTATGTATCCGGCTCAGACCCACTACACAACTTTTCTTCCGTGTTGGCTCGACCACCTATGAACAAAAGTTAGTGCGTTGCCTTTGAGGAGTGTTAAGGACATATAGCCAATAGAGATTAGGCTCATTTCTACAACCATAGGTACCAACACTATAGTACACATCATCAATGAAAGGAAGACCAATGTATTGGGAGATTGTATCCCATTCCATGTCAAGGATAGGTCCTAAATTACACCTCGTTCTGACATACGGATCGAGACATAGATTCTTGAGCCTTGAGAGTAGACATAATTTTTAAGGGGGGTAGAATTTTATGAGCCCAATCTAGTTAGGTCAGCTAATACAACCGTTGGGTTAAAATAGAGTAGCGAAAGCGTGGTTGGCCCCTTCCCCACTGGCCCAGGATTGAAGAAATTGATTCAAGTTATACGTAAGGTTAGGTCAGTAAATAGGATTTGAACCTTCCTTAGAATGTCAATACTGAAGTCTTTATAGGGAAACAATTAGGGCTTAAGTGTTAAACCTATTCATATTAAATCATAGGCCTAATAATGGGAACCATCGTCAAAACTCTAAATAGATAAGAAAATAAATTGTAGCAAACCATCAGGGTATAAGCAATAATAGAATACGTCAGACTAGTATAGATGTATATACCTCACCATGTATATAAACTTGAATCAGTAGAGTGTAGGCAAAATGAATAATAGAATCTTTACTCATTATCCTTAGCCAATTTCGGGGACAAAATTATTTTTAAGGGGGTAGATTGTAACACTCCAGATTTTTGTCAACCTGGAATTAGACGTCCTTAGGCAATGGGTCAACCATAACAATTTGGTAATTTCTCATAACTCAAATCCAAAGCCAAAGAAATCATTTAGGACTAAATTCTTTAGAAATTTAACGTGAATTAACTAGCGCTACACTAGATTACCTGCGAAATTAGCACTAACCACTTTAAATACGATCTGTAAGACCCAAAACTTATAGAATAGTTAACGCTACGTTACCTTGAAATCTAGGATCAATCTCTAAACCTAATTGCTCTTGGGAGCATTTAGAAACTTCGTATCGGACTTGGATCGCACGTCGAAAGTCTGATAGCGATGAACTTAGACCATTATAACCACCTAGTTGGACTTGACTATCACCTCGAAAATTAAGGCCATACGATGTCGTGGGACTGTTTCCTTGAGTCCGGAGTGAAGAGAGTGAGAAAGCGAAGATTTTTAGAAAATTAAATATAATTTTAAGTAATCTGGATCATTTCGCTTGCGTGTTATTTCTAAGCGTTCTGACCGTTAGATTTCAACCCAAATTCAGCCTCAGATCAGGAAAGGTGGCCCATACATGTCAAAGTATTTGTAACCTTGATCGAATTTTGATAACCGTTGACTTGAAGCTGGTCCGCCACGGACGATCTGGAAACCCGATCGGGCTGAAAACTTAACTTACTAAAGATCCAATACTAGTGAACTTAAGTCCGACCGCATTTGATAAGAGGATCTCCAGAAGTGCTCCGTTGGATCAGAAAGAGCTCAATTTGGTTATAACCTAAGTATATCTTGGCCCCAAGGCTATTTTCGTCACTTTTGGGCTTATAAAAAGGCCTTAAACCCTCTCTCACAAATCCCATACGAATTTCAAACCCTAGCTAAGAAAGAGAGAGAAAGAGAGAGAGAGAGAGTAGGAGATTCACCCAGGGATTCTACCCTGCCACTCCATGTGCTTTAACACCACTACTGTATCGCTATTACGGTACTTCTGATTCCATTATTGGATAAGAAATCCTAACCCAAACCTATTTTGGAGCTTAAAATAGTTAAGTGTTGTTGTAGCTAACCTATATTCATGCCTTAGGTTGCCTATCCGTTGTTGATGAAGACTTGTCGTCTAAATCATATCCGTTACATGTTTTCTTGTTTAAGGTGCGGACTATATACGTTTAGGTTATGGTTTTCAAGGCTTTCAATGTTAGATAATGATTTATTCATATTGTGATTACCATTACACATGCCAAATGTGCTATCCGTTTCGATTTACGTATATGTATACTTTATGTTATAAATAGCATATTTCAAGTATATACCAGAATACCTGTATACGTATGGAATATGTTGTTTTGATTGCCATGATTAATTGTCGTTGTCATATGCTTGATATGTATGCGGCAATTCCTGGGCGAAAGGACTTGCCCTAAAATGTAGGGAAATCGACATATGTGATGTATGTTGAATAGGGTAGTCTAAGTGTTTGGTTAAATGCTTGAATGAGTTAGTAGTTAGTAAAGGGTGACATTTTAGGTTGTTGAGATATGAATCTCAATCACCTTAACTGTGTGTATGATTTCCTCCATGAATTGTGTAACTTAGATTAATCATGTTAAATGTGTGTATGATTTCCTCCATGTGCTGTATTTATATTTAAGTTATACTTCACGAATGTTTATATGAATGTAGGATATGAATCACATGCCTGTTATTGAATTTGTACATGATTGGGGCTGTACTATAGTCCAGGTAATCGGTAACCGTTATGTAAATAGTGGTTGAGGTCATTTTCATCACGCAGATGAGTTTAATGAATCTGAGTCGTGCTTTGAATGTTCGACAGTGGTTAGGCCACACGGAGTGCTTATGCATTCCATGTCATTCAACTCAACGTGCACTTGGCCTAGTTGAGCTTATCAATTAACCCGATTGACCGATGTTTGTTCACCATGTTTGGTCGCTACTGTTTGAATCTAAGACACTGAACTTACCATTGAAACTCCCATTAACCTTGGTACTGTGATTCCCTAAGACTCATGAGTCGGACATGGTTGTATGGGACACTGTGGTTGAGCTATCGGCCTACACTAGGGTGACGAGCCTCCCCGTAGTGACTAGTGAGCACCCTACTCTCGTGAGCAGATTATGGTGGTATGGGACATTATATTCTTGCTGTCGGCCTACATTGATTGGTGATGAGCCCTCTGTAGTGACCTCAAGTATATCCCGATACTGCATAAGGGCGACGAGTCTTGTTGCAGTATTGAGGATATAATTAGGCCTGTATTGATTTAGTGATGGGGGAGTGGTGTAACGATTCCTTGCAACAGGCCTGACAGCCCTTGCAGCGACCTAGAACCATACATCGTATGAGATTTCTTAGGACTGACGACCCTAGAATGGATCAATGTTTGAGAATTGATATAAGGGAGGTGTCTTAGCTTCTCAATCCTGCTGTATGAAAAGGACTAATAAGAACTTAGTAATCATACTCATGACATCGCACTGCATGTGCCATTGGTGTTGGTGTGAGAGCACAGTGGTCGTGTGTAACACCCCAGATTTTTGCCAACCTGGAATTAGACATCCTTAGGCAATGGGTCAACTATAACACCTTGGTAACCTCTTAGAACTCAATTCCAAAGCCAAAGGAATCATTTAGAACCCAATTCTTTAGAAATTTAATGTGAATTAGCCAGCGCTATACTAGATTTCCTGCAAAATTAGCACCGACCACTTTAAATACGATCTGTAAGACCCGAAACTTCTAGAATTGTTACCGCTATGTTACCCTAAAATCTAGGATCAATCTCTAAGCCCAGTTGACCTCGGGACCATTTGGAAACTTCGTATCGGACCTGGACCGCGCGTTGAAAGTTCGATAGCGATGAACTCAGACCATTATGACCGCCTAGTTGGCCTTGACTATCATTTCGAAAATCAAGCCCAATCGATGTCCTGAGACCATTTCCTTGCGTCTGGAGTAAAGAGGGTGAGAAAAGGAAGATTTTTTAGAAAATAAATTAGAATCTGGAACGTTCACTCTCGCGTTATTTTTAAGCGTCCTGACCGTCAGAATTCGACCAAATTTTACCCTCGGATCAGAAAAATTTACCCTTACATGTCCAAGGACTTGTGGCCTTGATCGGAGTTCGGTAACCGTTGAATTGAAACTGGTCCGCCACGGACGATCTGAAAATCCGATCGGACTGAAAACTTAACTGACTAAAGATCCGATGTTTTACGTCCGACCGCAATTGATAACAGGACCTCCAGAAGTGCTCCGTTGGATCAGAACAGACCCGATTTGGTTATAACTTAAGTATACCTTGGCCCCAAGCCCATTTCCGTCATTTTTGGGCTTATAAAAAGGCCTTAAGCCCTCACTCTCTCCTCCCATACGTATTTGGGGAAAACCCTAGGAGAGAGAAGAGAGAAAAGAGAGAGAAAGTGAGAGAGAGTTGGAGTTTCTCCCATAGATTCTATCCTGTCACTCCACGTGCTTCAACACCTCTACCGTATCACTATTACAACGTTTCTGACTCCGTTCTTGGATAAGTGAAGCTAACCCTAACCTGTTTTGAAGCTTAAGCTTAGAATAATTCCAATGATGTTATAGCTAATCTATTTCATGCTACAGGTCACCTTTCTGCCGTAGACGAAGACTTAGAGTCTCTGTCGAGTTCGTTGCGATTCTACGGCATAAGGTGCGGACTATATATGTTTAGGTTATGGTTTTCAAGACTTTCAATATTAAGTAATGATTTATTCTTACTTAGGATGCTATTTCACATGTGTAAAGTGTTGTCCGTTTCATTTTTCAGTTATACGTTAATTATGTTGAATATACTGTATTCCTCGTATTTGTAGAAAATACCGTATACGTATAAAATTTAAATTTGTGCTTGCCTTGATTTATTGTTGTCTATGTATGCTAGAAGCGTGTGTGATAACCTCTGGGTGAACGGATTAGCCTAATACATGTTTCATCAAAATATGTTGGGTATATTATATTGTGTAGTCTAAGTGTTTGTGAAAATGACTGAATGAGTATGGAATTCGCTTTCGTACTCGCCATGACTAACCATCATGAATATATGATTGTTGTGTAGGCAGCAACCCTTTGACGAAAGGATTTGCCCTAATACGTATGCTAACTAATACATACCATGTATGACCTAATGTGTATGCTAAGTGTTTATAAATAAGTCTGTATGAATAAATACTTATAAACTATTCTTTAAATGGGTGTTGAGATAGGATTCTCAACCACTCTAATGATGTGTATGAATTCCTCCATATACTTTATTTCATGCTTATTGCTTTTACCTAGAAATGTAAGTGCGGATTCATGTTTATGTTGTACTACATAACATGCTCAATTGATTATATGATTTGAATCATTGCTCCATTACTGCCTTGAGTATCTCATATGCTAGATCGCTGTATTTGAATGTGAATGAGACTGTGCTACAGTCCAGGCAATCGAAAACCGTTCCATAAATAGTGGTCGAGGTTATCTTCGCCACATAGGATGAGTTAGCGAATCTGAGTCGTGCTTGGGGTGTTCGGCAGTGGTTAGGCCACACGGAGTGCTTATGCATTCCATGTCATTCAACTCAACGTGCGCTCGGCCTAGTTGAGCTTATCAACTAACTCAATTGACTGATG
Organism: Magnolia kwangsiensis; assembly: GCA_037074715.1. Taxonomy (NCBI): domain Eukaryota; kingdom Viridiplantae; phylum Streptophyta; class Magnoliopsida; order Magnoliales; family Magnoliaceae; genus Magnolia; species Magnolia kwangsiensis. Next base: position 87,481,590 of record CM073575.1, on the reverse strand, counting down.
CTTGTTCACCGTGTTTGGTCGTCACTGTTTGAATCTGAGGCACTGAGCTTACCAGTGAAACTCCCGTTAACCATGGTACCAAGATCCCCTAAGACTCATGAGATGGGCATGGTGGTATGGGACACCGTGGTCGAGCTGTCGGCCTATGTTGGGGTCAAAAACCTCTCCGTAGTGACCAGTGAGCACCCTACTCTGAGCAGATTATGGTGGTATGGGACATTATATTCTTGCTGTCGGCCTACATTAATTGGTGACGAGCCCTCTGTAGTGACCTTGAGTTTATCCTGACACTGGATAGGGGCGACGAGTCCTGTTGTAGTCTTAAGGATATAAATAGGCCTGTATTGATAAGGTGATGGGGGAGAGGAGCAACGATTGCGCGCAACAGCCCTGACATCCCTTGCAGCGACCTAGAACCATAACATCATATGAGATTCCTAGGACTGACGATCTTAGAATGGATCAATGTTGAAAAATGATACAAGGGAGGTGTCTTAGCTTTCCAATACTTTTGTATGAAGAGGACTAATAAGAACTTGGTAATCATACTCATGACATCGCACTGTATGTGCCATTGGCGTTGGTGTGAGAGCACAGTGGTAGTGATTCATGCCGCGATCGTTAGATGATGTCGCATGAGGGAGTTTGTGGTGAGGGCATGCATCATTCTTCATATCATCCTTGCATTAACAAGAGTATCTAGGACCTGTTTGATTGTACTGCCTTATCATTACTGCTTGATTGAATTTATAACATGTTAACCTTTGCTGTATAGTTTTCACTGAGTTAGCTACTCACTCCCATGTTACAGGATGGTGTTTGCAACACTAAACAGTCCCTGTCTTAGTTTCAAATGACGGCGTTGCTTGCGAAGCAGAGCCGGACTTTATGATGATGAGGAGGATTTCTCCTATATGTAGGTTCTGATCGACGGGGTTACAGGGTTACTGATTAGATGCCAATACACTTGGTATTTTGCCCTTTTATTTAAACACCCATGTATATTCTTTTCATTTCATTTTGGAGTATACATGTATTTAGTTAACCTGGTAACATGTTCACACTCTGGATACTTACAATCAATTATACATTTTATATATTTATCACAGTCTTCCGCTTAAGTAATTTAACTGTCTCTGGAGTATGATATGCTGTTTTGGCTTAATCCACCTCATATTTTATGCACTACTACAGTCGACATTCATCCATCATTGAAAATGTTGTATAAGTGATTTCTGGAACTCGGGAGCTAAGTTTATGCTCGACTCCCGATTTTTGGGATGTTACATAGTGATTCATGCCTCGATCGTTAGATGATGTCGCATGAGGGAGTTTGTGGTGAGGGCATGCATCATTTCCTCGTATCATTCTTGCATTAACAAGAGTATCTAGGACATGTTTGATTGTAATGCTTTATCATTACTGCTTGATTGAATTGATAACATGTTAACCTCCGCTGTATAGTTTCCACTGAGTTGATCACTCACTCCCACGTTACAGGACGGTGTTTGCAACACCAATTAATCCCTGTTTTAGTTTCAGATGATGGCGTTGCTTGTGAAGTAGTACCGGACTTTATGATGATGAGGAGGATTTCTCCTATATGCAGGTTCTGATCGACGGGGTTACAGGGTTACTGATTAGATGCCATTACACTTATTATCTTGCACTTTTAAAATATCCATGTATATTTTTTTTATTCATTTTTGGAGTATACATGTATATAGTTAACCTGATAACATGTTCACACTCCAGAGACTTACAATAAATTATACATTTTATATATTTATCACAGGCTTCCGCTTACAAAATTTAACTGTCTCTAGAGTATGATATGTTGTTTTGGCTTAATCCACTTCATGTTTTATGCACTAATACAGCCGACATTTATCCATCATTGAAAATGTTGCATAAGTGATGTTCTGAAACTCGGGAGTGGAGTTTATGCTCGATCCCCGATTTTCAGGGCATTACAGATCTTCCATAAGACCCTAACATAGGTTTCACATGGTTCACCTCAAATCCAAGGTTTTGACTGGTTCATGTTTAACCAGATGTTTATGCTCTCCACAGAGCAAGGGTCCGCACAACGCACCCATTACGTACACTCCCGCCAGAGGCCTCCTTAAGGACTTGCAAGGGTGAGAAACACATTAAATTTAATCCTACAAAGGAATGATCAAAGGGTCCTCTGGACTCTAAATACTTACAGATAAGTAGATGAGTCCCATTTAGCACATTGATAAAGATCTCCTACTTGTTGATGAAGAATCTTCTGCTTCCTTAGATTTGTAACTCAAATGATGTACCAACATATGGCGACGGGTTGGGTTAAGGTTATGTGGAATCCTACTCTCTAAATATTTTTCTATTAGGAAGATAGAGCGATTTCAATCATCTATGCATTTAAGGTGCGATTTCAATCATCTATGCATTCAAGGTATCCCAGCTTAATGATTTTCCATTAAGGTAGTACATGGAGGATCCTTGAATGTGGAAGTTCATTCTCCAATCCACTCTATTAAATATCAATGATGAGGATGGATTGAAGGATGAACTCCCTTGAGAGAAAGGGCTTTGGATAAATGATCTAAGGTTAAACACTCAAAAGCACTCTCGTCTTTCTCTACCAGCAACAATATACAACTTCTCTTTATATAGGCAAAAGGTTCCAATGGATATAAAATGGCTACATTTATGACAGTTCGATATTATCGAGCAGGTTCGATATCATCGAGCGTATACTCTCGATTGTATCAATGGTCCGCTCGATGACACAAATTCAATGTCATACGCTTTTGAAAACCTCTTACCTACTGGTCGGGGGAATTAATACTCGTGTCGATGTCATCGGATTTCGAACTCCGATTTCATCAATGTAAGGTTCGATTCCTCGACATTTGAAAATGAGAGAGACTTGCTTGATATATTTCAGGTTTATAAGAATGATCGAGGGACCTTCGATATCATCGGAATTTGAATATCGATGATATTGATAGATGTGTCGAGGCATTAGTAAATCCAGAGGATTTTCGTTTTAAGCTTGCTAGACAGTTTTTGTCCCTATTCGATGCATCAATATAGTATCGATATTATCGATATTTGAATATTGATTCTATTGATTGACCCTCGATCATAGATAAACTAGCATGAAATATTTTTCAAAAATTTTCACGCCCATGTCCGATATCATCGAGAGCCTTCTGATATCATCGAGATTTAAACTTCGATGGTATCGAGGAGGGCTTAGATATATAGAAGCATATATGATTTTCTTAAGTAAAAATAGGGGTGCTGAAGATCTACCTGTTGATATTATCAGTCCACTTCGATAGACTCGAGATTTAAATATCGATGGTATCGATAGGTAGTTCGATACATCGATAATTTCGTCCAGATATTCATGTGCTTGCTGGACACATTTTGTCCTCATTCCGATGGAAGCGATATGGCATCGACTGCATCGACAGTGCAAATCGATCATATTAAGACGTGTATCGATAGAATCAACAAAGTAAGAAAAACTTAGAGATTTTTTCTTTTTAAAAATATTTTCTCACTTATAAACCCTATAATGTTCTATCTTGTTTTAAGGATTTTATTCATGTAGTGTTTTAGGACAGGGGATGTGAGGCTTAGATTTACCTATGGCGAGTTTGCACACATCCGGTTGAGGCAAACGCTTTGAATTGATCTTCCTATGAGGCTTTGAAGTCTGACTGATCCAATTGTCACGCTAATTGACAAACCAGGGAACTTTCAAATACTGCTTGTTATATAATTAACCGCGTTTATACTAGAAGATCGAATAGTAAAAATGCTTATGAAACATGGTTTGATAAGAAGCTTATTGTCAAATACTTTTGAGTTTTCGGCAACAAGTGCTACATCTTGCGTGACCGAGAAAATTTGGGTAAATTTGACACCAAAAGTGATGAAGGGATATTTTTAAGATATGTTCTAAATAGTCAAGCGTATTGGGTTCTTAACAAGAGGACTGGTGTAATTTAGGAATCCATTAATGTTGTCATAAATGATCATCTGAATACATCTAACACTAGTTCAGAAGATGATGAACTCTCATTAATTGATAAACCAGACTCTTCATCCAGTCGAAATAATGACACTGAACTACAATCAGTTTAAGATCTTCCAACTGATTAAATTCTTAGAAACCCTCTCATTGTGCGCACTCATAAACAATTAGAAGATATGTGTAACTACGTGTGCTTTACATCTCAGACAGAACCGGCTAATGTAAAAGAAGCACTTATTGATGAAAACTGGATTATAGCAATGCAAGAAGAGCTCAATCAGTTTGTTCAAAATGATGTATGGCATTTGGTTCCTAGACCTAATGATAAACACATAATTAGAACCAAGTGGATCTTTTAAAAATAAGTTTGATGAATTGGGTACCATTATAAGAATTAGAACTAAGTGGATCTTTTAAAAATAAGTCTGATGAATTAGGTAACATTATAAGAAATAAGACAAGACTAGTTGTATAAGGGTACACTCAAATAGAAGGCCTCGATTATGATGAAACATTTTCCCTAGTAGTACGTCTTGAATTTATCAGACTGTTCATATCCATTACTTGTTATAAAATTTTTAAAATCTATCAAATGGATGTCAAGAGTGCTTTCTTGAATGGTGATCTATATGAGGAGGTATATCTAGAACAACCTAAAGGTTTTAATGACCCTAGACATTCTAACCATGTTTATCATCTGAAAAAGGCACTCTATGGTTTAAAATAAGCTCACAGGGCATGATTCAAAAAGTCGAGTAAGTTTCTACTAAGTTATAACTTTGTAATGGGAAGAGTTGATAAGACACTCTTTGTAAAGAAATACAATGATCACATTCTAATAGTGCAGATATATGTTGATGACATTATTTATGGATCTACTTTGCTAACATGTCTGTTGAGTTTGCAGAATTAATAAATTCTAAGTTTGAAATGAGCATTGTAGGTGAATTGTACTATTTTCTAGGTCTGCCATTGAAATAGCTTGCTGATGGGATATTTATCTCTAAAACCAAGTATGCTCTAAACTTGGTGAAAAAATTTAGATTTTAAAGTTGTAAGAACTTCGATACTCCTATGAGTACGACACTTAAACTGTCTAAGGATTCAATAAGTAAAAGTGTAGATCCTAAGTTGTATCACAGTATGATAGGTAGTTTATTATATTTAACTGCGAGCTAACCTGATATTGCATTCAGTGTAGGTATTTGTACTTGATATCAATCGGACCCTAAAGAGTCACACTTGATTGTTGTTAAGCATATTTTGTGATATGTCGCTAGTTATGCTAATCTTGGTCTTTAGTATCCACATGATACTAGTGTGCAATTAACTGGTTATATAAATGCTGATTGGGCTGGTAACATTGATGATCATAAATCGACCAGCAATGATTGTTTCTTTGTCAGGAACTGTCACCCTCCACAGCTGAAGCTGAATATATTACTGTTGGTAATGCATGCACTCAGCTTGTGTGGATGAAGAGAATGCTAAGTGATTACGGAATTACGTAGGAATTCTATAGTTTTATATTGTGACAATTCAAGCGTAATTAATATTTCTAAAAATCCAATTCAACATTCATGAGCTAAACATATTGACATTAGGTATCATTATAATAGTGAATTGGTGGAAGATAAGATAATTTCATTATAATATATTCAGACTGAGAATCAACTTGCAGACATATTCACAAAATCGCTCAACAAAAATAGGGTTGAAAAATTAAAATTTGATCTTGATATGTGCAATATGAACTGATGATTGAAATAGTGGTTAAGACCGCTTGAGTTGAAGTTGGAATACGCCAATATGTCCAAGAGGGGGTTGAATAGGACTTTTTAAAATTTTTGTGAATTATTAAAAATCCTATCACACTAATCCTATCATAGAGTACAGATTAGGATTACTCAAAATTAACTCTACTGGCTTCCAAGCCTGGTAGAGGATCCAATCATAGAGCTATTTAAATGATAATCATGGTGCAATTATAGTCTATGATGGATGTGACTGTGTGTGAAGTGTGAGGAAGTATAAATGCAGTTAATATAATCACACAAAAGATCAAACACAAGAATCAATCTCAAACACAGTCATTTTATAGTGGTTTGACTACTTGTCTACTCCATTACTGGCTTCCACATTCAACCCTTGAGTGACCGGATTTCACTAAGGAGGTTTCTCATGGTTCACCTCAAACATAAGATTTTAAAACAGGTTCACCTTCAACCTTTACAGAGGTTTCTACTTGGTTCACCTCAAACCTTAGAGTTTTGTTGGCGCACTCCTAACCAGATGTTTATGCCTACACAGAGCAAGGGTCCACATAACGCACCTAGATGTTTATGCTCTCCACAGAGCAAGGGTCCACACAACGCACCCCGCACGTACACTCTCGTCGGAGGCCTCCTTTGAGGACTTTAAAGGGTGAGCAACACTTAAGACCCAATCCTAGAAAGGAATGATCACAAGTGTCCTCTGGACTCTAGATACTTATAAATAAGTTGATGAGTCCCATTCAGCGTAATGTTGAAGATCTTCTTCTTGTTGATGAAGAGTCTTCAGCTCCCTTGATCCGCAACTCAAAAGATATACCTTTACTAGGCTTTAGGTCGGGTCAAGGTTATGATGGAATTCCACTCTCTAAAGATTTTTCTATTAGGAAGATAGAGTGGTTCCAATCATCTATGCATTCAAGGCATCCCAGCTTAATGATTTGTCATTAATGTAGTAGCTGGAGGATCCTTGAATGCGGAAGTTCATTCCCCAATCCACTCTATTGAATATCAATGATGAAGGTGGATTGGAGGATGAACTCCCTGAGAGAAAGGACTTAAGGTAAATGATATGAAGCTTAAAACACTCAAAAACACTCTCTTCTTTCTCTACCAGCAATAAAGGCAACCTTCTCTATATATAGGCAAAAGGTTCCAACGGATATAAAACAGTCACATTTATGACAGAGTTTGATATCATCGAGCAAGAGTCTATATGATCGAGAGTATACTCTCGATTGTATCGATGATCCGCTTGATGATACAAACTTAAATGTCATTTGTGCTTTTGGAAACCTTTTGCCAACTGGTCGATGGGATTGAGACACACATCGATGTTATCGGATTTCGAACTCCTATTCTATCGATAGATGAATCGATCTATCGACAGGTGAAAATAAGAGAGACAAGCCTTGAAGATTTTCAGGTTCTAAAGATATGATTGGGGAACAGTCGATGTCATCAGAATTTGTATATCGATGATATCGGAGACCGTGTCGATGGGATCAATAAATCGTATAGATTTACCTTTAAGCTTGCTGGATGATTTGTGTCCAATCTCGATCTAATCAACCAGGTCTCGATAAGATCGACATATGAATATCGATTTCTCAACTGGCACCCCAATCAACATTTAAAAACATCCTGAAAATCATGCTGGAGGAAACATGCGCCCACTATTGATGTGATCGATTGACTTTCGATATAATCGATATTTGAGTTCAGATTGAATCGCACAGTCATCGATATATCGAAGCTCATAGTAGTTTTCTTTAGAAAAACAGGGGCGCCGAAAAACTGCCTGTCGATATTATCGATCCACCTTCGATAGGATCGATATTCGAATATCGATGATATCGTCTGAACCGTCGATATATCGATAAATAGTCCAGATGAATGTTTGATTGCTTGACGCTTTTTGTCCTCACTTGATTGTATCGATTGATATGCTAAGGACATCAACAGAGCAGGTCGATCATATCGAAATATGAATCGATATAATCGACAATGTAAGAAAAACTTGAAGATTTTCCTATTTGGTAAAAAGTTTTCTTACACAAAAACCCTAAGATGTTCTACATATTTTTAAGGGTTTTAATCACCTGGTGTTTTGGGACATGGGATGTGAGGCTATGATTTACCTATGGCGAGCTTCCACACATCTAGTTGAGGCAGACACTTGAGTTGATCTTTCTGTTAGGCGCTGTTGCCCGACTGACTCCACTTTCACCGTAATTGACAAACTAGGCACTAGTAGGTGCACTTTCAATCTCCCCCTTTGTCAATTACGTGACAAAATACCCAAAATACCCTAGAAAAATATCTAGACAGATACATCCTAAATTGTGTGTACATGCATTAACACAATTTTATAAATTCTAATCACCAATGTACACAACTAGAAATTTCTTCCCCTCACTTTAAAAACTTCCCTTTCTTATTGCGGCTACTCCCCCTAACACCTGCAATATATAAGAGCACAAATATCCAATTTTCCACATGGGTGTTTATAATTTTTCTTTCCCTTTTTGTCAGTCATTGACAAAGATATAGCAAGTGATATTGACTGAATAGTTTAAGCATATGGGAGAATCATAGTCAGATATATGTATATAAATGAAAGCAGTGTAAAGCATACATCATGAGTAGACAATATGGATTTAAAAAAGCACTTAAGGTATAAGATAAACATGCAGACCATAACCCCAAAACTTCATTAAACCAGGGAGACAGAAATTCAAATGGCAGGAATATAAGAACTAGATTCAGCCATATGTAAAATAAACTTCCCAAGATTGGCAAAAATATCCAATACTACCCCAGACAATAGCAATTTAACCTAGAAAAAAAATAAAGCCCATTTGTGGGCACCCAAATATCAAAACCAGTATTTTAACCCAACCGTGGGCATATTCAACCAAAGAGAAAAAAAAACTATGCATGGTGAAAAGGCTATCATACACACCACTGAGAGCGTAGAACATCCAAAAAGATATTGATGTTCATCCGCAAGATAAGAGTAAAGTGTGTATGATAGCATACATGAACCCGGATTCACGGAGTAGAATGAGATGGCATCGTGTCGGCACGTCGGCACGTCAGTAGATCCACCAATTGTCGGACCGTGCTCTGCGCTCCTTGAACCATCCTTTCCAGGACAGTAAACCGTTCCTTAACTGAGTGCATGTCCTTCTAAATGGCCCCAATCTTGTCTAGTTTGAGCCTTTTGCCATCCCAACGGTTGACATAGACGGAGCGACATCAGGTCCATGAGGTGCATCATCAGTCATTGCATCTCCTTCCATGGGATCACCACCTTCTCCTCCTTCCCCTTCTGTATGAATTTCTTCCTCAGTTTCCTCCTTTTACTTGTGAAATATTAGATCCATTTTCTGAATATTCTGTTTATTAAAAACTTTGAGCGAAAAAACCAGATCAGTTGTAGACGGAAAGCCAATGCTTTGACAGATTCTACTGATAATCCAGGGATATGGCAGATGCAGATCTTTGGAAGTATATATGGCATTGACAAACTGATTGACAATCAAAGTTAGAAGGCAGATATTTATCCCGGTTGCAACGGAATAGACTATCATGACCATGAGACTTGTGAAATCTGATCAGTTTGTACTTCTTAGGTACAAATTAGTGGTAAAGATCCCATGCATGACTCGAAACCGGGGTTCCATATACCTATCTTTTAGGGCATTCCCTTGATGCCATGCAATATCTCTATCATGATATAGGTATTTGGTTATCTTTGATCGCACATCTGGAAGATCAAGATCCCAGTTTTGAAGGCCTTTTGGAGCCAACTGTAGATGGAGGATGTGAGCTACAGTGGCGGGGGTGATAAATGCATCATCACCATCCAAGGATACCATGAACGAAGGAGGGTCAGCCACCGGGGAATGACATGCAGCAAGGAAGTTACGTGTCCTTTCCAGTTGGCATGGTCCACCAAAATCCAGGATGGGTAGCCAACCAATTGCAGCAAACAGGGGTTCTAATTTGTAGAGTACTAAACACTCCCTATCTACTTTTCTATCAAAAATTAGCTTCCTATTGGCATATTTTGGTGGGCGTTGGATAGCCGGAGGAGGAGGCGCTGGTTGAGACGGTGCAGGAACTTCGGTTTGGGACCCACTGCGTCGTGTTCTTTGCCGTGTGGGGGTCCCACTGTCCTGGATCCTTTTTGTCGGGTACCTCTCGAAGACTCCCCCAGCCGAATGTTATGTTTTTGTCTTTTGCCATGTGGAAGGAAAAAGGCTGTTTGAAGGATTTGGAAAAAATGACAAAAATGCCCGACAAACCAAGAAAAGAAAGTTTTGACGACGTTGGAAGAATATTACCTGGTTGTGGAGGAATTTAATTAGTTCGACTTGGCTTCTGATGATTGGTCGAGAGGATCGGACAGGGAAGACGAACGAAAAGCCTTTTAAAGAAAATCTTTTTTTTTTTCATCCTATTGACTTTTATCGGGCGCTATCTGTCGATCATATCGGCCAACGTATCGATTGTATCGAGAAGTTGTCAATCGATGCTATCGAGACTACCCATGATGTTATCCAGGGTCATGCGGCTTTTCATATTCTGAAGAGCCATCGATTGTATCGACCCTCAGTCGATGAAATCGAAAAGAGGCCGACACTTGTATCGAAGGTAGATAATATTTAGAATTTTTGTAATTTCGATACACTATCGGGTATTTCTTGGCTTGATCAGTATATGTCATAAAAATTTGTACCAGTTCTGTACAATTATAAACATGATAATGTTTATATACAAAAATTCAAGGTCTCCAACCTTAGATGTTATATTGAAAGCTCAACAAAATTGCATCATTTCAGCAAATATCTAGATCTAGATGCTTAATCTAGATTTGTTCCTTTTTCTGCTTGATATATCAGTGTATATGGGATTTAATCATCACACAGTTCGATTTTCCTTTAACTACCCATTTTGAGACAGATTTCTTCATTCTGTTCTTTTCTTTAGGTGGTGATGGATCAGTGCTTCTCCTAGATGGACTTTTAACATTCTGAGTTTCTCTGATTGGTTTGAATTTTCCAATGTGATTTTGATTAGAGTTATATAGAGTCCTTCTAGGTGCTAAACATTCAAATTTATAATGACCAACATCACCACATAAATTACAGACAAGAGAAATTCCCATATTGGTACTTGAAGCCGTAAGTGTTTGGTCTTTATTTCTAGTTTTCTTTTTTACTTTTCTCATATCCTAATCCACTCCTGTCTCTTCCTAGTCTTCCCATCCCTAACAATTTTTTCCAATTTCTCACCACTTTGAGAAAATTTGTAGTTTATCTCAGCAAATTTCTTGGATTTTTCTAAGTTAATACAAAGTGAGTGGTTCTCATTTTTGAGTTGTGAATTATCATCTCTTAGCAATTCAGCCCGGTTCATAAGTTTTGATAATTCTGCTTTCAGGGATAGGTTTTCTCTTTCTAATTTATCATTGTCTGTGTGATATTGTTGCAAATCATTGGCTAAATGTATGTTTATTTCCAAGGTTTATCCAAGTCTTTCTGCAACAATTTCTTCTTATTTTCAGAAATGCCGAGTTTTTTAAGGATATGGATGCTATGAATGTATAGTTGATTATAAGCATCTTGCAATTTATCCTTTTCAATTTCTTCCTCTTCTTCTTCTTCAGACTCGGATTCCTCATTATCAGATGAAAATGATTTAGTGGCTTGTTGTTCTTTTTCAGGTTCAGTTGAAATGATCGAAGTAGTGGAGACCATGAGTATTTTCAATGATTTCTGATCTCCATCACTTTCTGAGTCACTATTTTCTGAGTTTGACTCTTCTGTATCATCCCATGTGGCAGCCATCACCTTGCCCTTGGTTTTTCTGTTTGGGCATTCAGTAGATAGGTGTCCATACTCATGACAGGCATAACATTGTGGTTCTTTGATTCTTTTCCCAAATTTTCCTGTAGAAGGTTTGTCATCTACCTTTCTACCTCTATAGGGGCGACCGCGATTCCTTTGAAAGAATCTTCTAAATCTTTGTGCTAGTAAAGCCACTTCCTCATCTTCATCTTCTTTTTAACTCTCACTGTCCTCATGTTTTATTTTTTTAGAGGTTTTAAGGACTGTTTTTTTTTTTGGGTTGTGTGAAGTGTAGTTCAAAAGTTTGTAGGGAACCTACTAGTTCTTCTACTTTCATCTCATCAATATTCCTACACTCCTCAATTGTTGTTACGTTGGGATTAAACCGTTCTGATAGGGATCTTAAGATTTTTCTACATATTTTAGGTATCGGAACCTTCTCTCCCAATCCACCCATGGAGTTACAAATGATATTCAATTTGGTGAAAAACTCCATAAATGTCTCATGCTCTTCCATCCTGAGATTTTCGAACTGTGAAGTTAAAAGTTATAGTTTAGATCTTTTCACAGTACTTGTGCCTTCATGGGTTGTTTCCAGTAAGTCCCATGCTTCTTTAGAGGTCCCACACATACTTATTTGATTGAAAATATCTTGGGACACGGCACAGTAGATGGCGTTCATTGCTTTTGCTTCAGCATTTCGCTGTTCTTCGTCAAACGCCGTCCACTTTTCATTAGGTTTGAGTTTAGTGATTGTGGTTTCATTTTCAAGTACAATTTGTTCAGATGGTACCACATATCCTTTTTCAACTACATTCCAAACATCATGATCCGAAGATCTCAGGAAGTAATGCATTCTAGCCTTCCAGTAAGCATAATTTGAACCATCAAATACTGGAGGTCTAGTGACAGATGAGCCCTCTTCTTTAGCCATATTTCAACTTCAGTTAAGATCACTCTCTAGGCGGTGAAGCCCTTAAAGAGAGACCCACTCTGATACCAATTGAAATAGCGGTGAAGACCGCTTGAGTTGAAGTTGGAATATGCCAATATGTCCTAGAGGGGAGTGAATAGGACTTTTTAAAGTTTTTATGAATTATTAAAAATCCTATCACACTAATCCTATCACAGAGTACAGATTAGGATTACTCAAAATTAACTCTACTGGCTTCCAAGCCTGGTAGAGGATCCAATCACAGAGCTATTTAAATGATAATCATGGTGCAATTATAGTCTATGATGGATGTGACTGTGTGTGAAGTGTGGGACAATTAGGTCGACCACCACTGTCCTGCTACCCAAATTTATCGAGCAAGACTAATAGGTCTGAGTAATATCTGATGTAGTCCCTGTAGCTGTCGTGAGTCTCACTCCCTTCACAGGAGCCATAACCAAACCTAGCCGCTTGACCACAGCACAAGAGATGATAAAAATAGTGGACCCAGTGTCCACCAACAAGAAGATAGGTGTATCTAGGATGTGAGCAGGAACCTCGAATGATGTCAGTGCTGAATTTGCCTCGGGCGCCTCAGTTGTGAGTGCATGAACTCGAGCCTGCTGTGGGTGATGCGGTGGAGGAACCTTGGGCCGTTGTGGCAGCCTGAAACGAGGTGCTGGAGGTCTGAAGGAAGGATGAGCTGGTGCTGATCGAAGGGGTGGTGCTGAAATAGCTTGAGGCATCGGACGACCGATCCTCTGAGGCGGCTAGAAACCACTATCTTGCATCATGGAAAAGCAAGATATCTCAGTGTGGCCAGGCTTCTTACAATAGTTGCACCACATATCAGGATGTCTCACATGGGCAGGAGATGCCGCAAACCCAAGTGGTGAATCGATATGAGGCCTCTTACCGAGGAAAGGCCTACTCGAGAAATCAGGTTGCGGCCTGGGAACCATAGGTGCGCGCATGCGGGACAACCTCTTCCCATCCTACTCTGCTCGCAAGAACATGCTCACCAACTTAGCATAGGAAGAGATGCTCGCATAGCACATCTTCGATCGAATCTCGGGTCGTAAACCCTCAAAAAAAAGCTGCATCCTCAACGGCTGATCACCCAGAATCAAAGGAGCATACCTGCCCAGCTCCGTAAATCGGTTCTCATAATCTGTCACCGACATGCCTCCCTGGCGAAGGCGAAGGAACTCACTCTCCTCGTACCGGTAAGTGACCAAAAAATACTTCTCATGGAAGCAAGCCTCAAATGCCACCCACGTCCAAACAAATCCCTCCTCAACTGTACGGAGGATGCTGTCCCACCATAAGCTAGCCTCCTTCTCAAACATGAAGGTGGCAAGCTCAACCTGCTCCACCTCGGAACAGTGCAACGGTCTAAGCATCTTAGAGATGCGGTCTATCCAATACTCAGCCTCCTCGGGTCTATGAGTATCCAAAAATGTAGGAGGCCTCAAGAACTGAAATCGCTCGAAAGTGTCGCTCGCACTAGTACTCCCAATAGGGTGTAGAGGCGAGGCAGGTGGAGTCGCCCCCATCGACTGAGCAAAGATACCAGCCATAGAGGACAAGAACTGCAGCTGTTGTTGCTACTACTGTATCTACTGCTGCTGCATCAACAACATCATCTGCTCTAGCCTATCAGGAGGCAGACTAGACTATGATGTAAAAGGTGTCGACGCAGATGCATGGTTCTGCTCAGGAACCGCAGGTGTGACAGGAGACACCACAGAAGGTGTCACAGGAGGCGGCCCAACAGCAGGACTAGAAGCTGGCTGAGAACTCGGCATGGGATCAGAACGAGATGGGCCCGAATGGGGGTCCATATGAGTATCGCTCAGGGCAAGGACCCCGTCTAGCGAATCACCCAGAGAGAGACGGGCCGAAGATCTCGAGCCCTTAGGTGACATACCCTACACACAACAGAGGGTAACAACCAATGAGATTAGGTATTCACACAGTTCATCCACAACATTAACTTCACAAGCCAAAGAAACAACATACATTTCATTAACAAAATTGTCACAATACATGATGTGCAGCATTACATGAATCGTGACAGAGAAAGCATGTGAGCAAAATGACTAAGCTTCAAACACTAAACAAGTATCAAAATATCAAGCCACTCACAAGAATAAGCAATAAACAAGTAAACAACGATACGAAAAGGACTATTCCTCAGAATCTGGCGATGGAGGAGGGGCACCCTTATCCTGCAGACAACACAGGATCGTCTTCAAAGTGTGGGTTACTTTCCTGAACTTGTGCTTCACGTAGCCATGCAAATCAATAATATCCTATCGAAGAATGGCCCGACCCTCCTTAAGCCTAACCAAACGGGCTTCTCTGTCAGCCCTATCACGATCATGCTCCTGAGTTGCAGGAGGAGGACTCTCATCAGTATCCTGAGCCTCCTCTTCCTCTTCATCCTGCACTTCATCCTCTATCTCTGCCCCACTTTCTTCCTCACTCCCCTCTCCTTCTTCGCTTACAGACTCATCCTTGATTTCTTCAAGTTGGGCTTGTCGTTACCGAGGCCCGATCTTCATCTGGTTGAGAGTGGTCTCGCTGATGTAATGGACGTCGCTGACAATTTCGCCCCAAGTCTATAGCCAAACTCGAGCGTAATCTTGCATATGAGTCAGCTGAAGGGGAACGACTCAGTCGTTCTATTTGATCACGCGATAAGGATGATCTGTCGCAGTACAAATGTAGGCACGCACAACTTCGCTCCCTGCCCCACTTGGTATAGGAAATTCACCATGAGACGCGTGCACTCATTGCGATTGCTCCACCTGGGGTAGACATTGAACGTGCAGATGTGGTGAAGCAGACAGAAATCACCCGACATATGGGTCGCTAAGAGACTCCTATTAGGCTGCCATTCAACCAGTTAACCCACATAGAAACCTGGTGCGGTGATCCCTTTCACATACACTATTCAGATTCCTCTCACTAGCATGTACTTCGCCAAGTAGCACATTTAGGAGTCGAGCTATCAACCCAACATTGATTGTGGCTTCTCGGTCTCTGCTAAAGGGGATTTTGAACTACAAGGGATCTAGCATAGGCTCTCAAATGTGGGCATAGTAGGCTCGGACAGAGCTCACGTTGGCATGAGACTCGCCTTCAAATAATGGACCCCACCCAACTTCTTCCAGGTGCTTGAACAATAAGTATTCGTCAAAGAGTCGTCCATCCATATGCGCTTCAAAAAGAACCCTACGGTCCTTATAGACCCCATGAGACAACTCGGCCAACAACGCTTTTCTTAATGGAGCATGGGGATCTAAATCCTACTTCGTCTGTACTTTTCTCCCAGCGCTTGAACTCGCGGTAGCTCCTCTAGGCCTTCTCGAACGAGCCGGGCGACTAGGCCCAGCCTCATCCACAGGGGCTCACTTCTTCCCCATGAATGAAAGGATGGAGGAAATGAAAAATACTGCCACAATAAACTCCATGAAAGCCATAAAAAATGAAGAAAATGAAGGAAAATGGCTGAACTATTTGGGTCTCCACGGATCTGAGCCTCAAAGAGGGTGGAAAGGCTCAAAGAAAGGGAGTATTGAAGAAAGAAAATAATAAAATGAGATGAGTAGTGAGTTGGCACAATTTTGAAGCTTAAATGAGGGATTTAGAAGCTCAAATCAAAGGAAATGGAAGGATTAGGTGATGAGTATGGCTGAGCACGGTGAAGGGATGTAGGATTTTATGAAAAATGAAAGAAAGAGTGATTGGAAGGATGATTTGAGAGGGAATGGAGTAGTTTTTAAGAAAAGGGAAAGCTTGCGAGAGGGTTTTGTGAAGGAAGTACTCGATTGGGGATGATATAGACGTCGAACCCTGGACCAGTGGGTCCCACTAGGCCCCACGTGCCATCGGCTCGAAGGCCCAGTCCAGACAAGCCTGCTGGTCGGTGAGGCCTCGTTGGCCACTGAAAAAACCAGTGAGGACCTCCCTACTCCCTGGGTCTAAAAAAATATGGGTCCCACCTTGGGTCCCCCTGGAAGTGGTCCGTTTGGCCCCCGCTTTCGATTCGAGCCGTTTCGGGTCGTTTCGGAACAAATCTGATCTCTATTCACATTTATCGATTTCTGACATCTGGAATGGGATGAAACGCAGTCTATACACATCAATTGATGGTCTAAACTTAATTTGGGGTCGTCGTGTGTGATCAGGAGTGTGTATGAACTCGATCTCAGCGATCATTTTGAGTAAACTTTCGCCAATCGACACATATGGGGGTCCTACACCTGTTTCTAGATTATTCTCGCACCCTCTTACACTATAGTGGCATCAACGTGCATCGTGTGACCCTAACCTAGGTCTAGTTTAATCCAGATCATGCTCTGATACCAACTTCTAATGTCTTGAAATTCGGAGGTCGAGCATAACTCAGCTCTCAAGTTCCAAAACATCACTTATGCAACATAAATAATGATGGATGTATGTTGTCTGTATTAGTGCATAAACATGATGTAGATTAAGCCAAATCAGCAGACATAATTCAGGGATTGTGAGAAAATGTAAGCGAAAGACTTAAGTACATATATAAACCAAAAATAATCCCCAAAAGATGTGTGCTCTGCCCAGGGTAATAAGTACAACTGTTTCAAAATACATGTAGAAAACTGTGACAAATCAACATAATCATATCCCAGAATCCCCGCCAATCAAGACAAGGCTCACATGAACCCACCTGAAAACTGCATGAATGAGAAAGCCTCCTCGTCCTCATCAAACTCTGGCTCCGCCTCGCAGGCATCATCATCACCTGCAGCTAAGTCAGAGTCTGGTTAGTGTTTAAGCACCATCCCAGAACGTGGGAGTGAGTGATTAACTCAGTGAAACTATACAGCAAAGGTTAATATGTTATCAATTCAATCAAGCAGTAATGATAAAGCAATATAATCAAACATGTCCTAGATACTCTTATTAATGCAAGAATGATATCAAATAATGATACATGCCCTCACGACAAACTCCCTCTTGCGACAACGTCTAACTATCGCGGCATGAATCACTACCACTGTGCTCTCACACCAACGCCAATGGTACATACAGTACGATGTCATGAGTATGATTACCAAGTTCTTATTAGTCCTTTTCATACAACAAGATTGGGAAGCTAAGACACCTCCCTTATATCAATTCCTAAACATTGATCCATTCTAGGGTCGTCAGTCCTAGGAAATCTCATATGATGTTACGGTTCTAAATCGCTGTAAAGGGCTTGTCACCAATCAATACAGGTCTAATTATATCCTAAATACTACAACGAGAATCGTCGCCCTATGCAGTGTCAGGATATACTCGAGGTCACTACAGAGGGCTGGTGTAACATCCTAAAAATCGGGGGTCGGGTAGAAACCCAACTCCCGAGTTCCAAAATGTTATTTATACAACATAGATAATGTTAGATGCATGTTGTCTATAAAAAGGCATTAAACAAGATTGGGATTAATCCAAAACATCATATCATACTCTAGAGACCGTTAAATTAGCAAGCGGAAGACTGTGATAGTATGTATAACCTATATAAACTATTGTATGTCTCTAGAGTGTGAACATATTACTAGGTTAAATATATACATGTATACACCAAAAATGATCAAAAGAATATACATGAGTGCTCCAGTACTATAAAATGACAAGTATCAAGGCATCTAATCAACCTCCCTGAAATCTCGTCGATCAGAACACACATAAAGGAGGGATCCTCCTCATCATCATTAAGTCCGGCTCTGCTTCACAAGCAGCGCCATCATCTGCAACTAAAATAGGAACTGGTGAGTGTCTGAAAACACCATCCCGTAACGTGGGAGTGAGTGATTAACTCAGTGGAATAATAGAGTAGAGATTAGCATGTTATCAAATCAATCATACGATAATAGTAAAGCAATAAATCAAACATTCCTAAATACTGTTGTTAATACAATATGACATGACATGATGGATGCCCTCACCGACGATCTCCCTCATACGGCACCATCTTACGCCCGCGGCATACTTTCTTCCCATAGTGCTCCACATCTTCCAGGCACATGTAATGTGATGTAGATATGATTACCAAGTAGTTATTAGTCCTTTTCATACAGCAGGATTGGAAAACTAAGGTACCTTCCTTATATCAATCCCAACACAGATCCTGTCTAGGGTTGTCACTCCTAGAAATCACATACGAGGTTATATTTTGTAGGTCACTGCAAGTGCTGCCAGGGCTGTTGCTCGCACTCGTTACACCGCTCCCCCATCACCTTATCAATACAGGCCTAATTATCCTTAAGACTGCATCAGGACTTGTTGCCCCCATGTGGTGTCAGGATAAACTCAAGGTCACTACAAAGGGCTCGTCACCTGATCAGTGTAGGCCGACAGTAAGAATATAGTGTCCCATACCACCATAATCGGCTCATGAGAGTATGGTGCTCATTGGTCACTACGGGGAGGCTCGTCACCCCAGCCTAGGCTGACAGCTCGACCACGGTGTCCCATACCACTATGTCAGGCTCATGAGTCTTAGGAGATCATAGTACCAAGGTTAACAGGAATTTCACTAGTGAGTTCGGTGCCTTAGATTCAAACAGTAATGACCAAACATGGTGAAAATACATCAGTCAATCGAGTTAGTTGATAAGCTCAACTAGGCCAAGTGCATGTTGATTTAAATGACATGGAATGCATAAGCACTCCGCATGGCCTAACCACTGTCGAATATCCCAAGCACGACTCGAATTCGTTAAACTCATCCTGCGTGGCGAAAAAGACCTCAACCACGATTTGAATAATGGTTACCGATTACCTGGATTGTAATATAGCCCCAATCACATACAAGCTCAATAACAGACATATGATTCATATCCTATATTCATATGAGCATTTATGAAATATAACTCGAACATAAATACAGTACATGGAGGAAATCATGCACACAGTTAACATGAATAATTTAGGCTAATCAATCCATGGAGAAAATCATACAGTCAGGTAATGTGATTGGGATTCATATCTTGACAACCTTAAAAATTACACTTTACTAACTACTAACTCAATCAAGAACTTATACAAACACTTAGACTACATTATTCGACATACATCATGTATCTCGACCATATAACATAATAAGGCGATTCCTTTCATCAAGTAGTCGTCGCATATGTAACGTTCATGAATCAATGACAAAGAATCGTGGCAATCATAACAGCAAATTCCATACGTAAACGGGTATTCTGGCATATACATGAAATACTCTATTTATAACATAGACTATACATATATGTAAATCGAAACAGATAACGCATTTGGCATGTGTAATAGCATTCACGTCATGAATAAATCATTATCTAACATTGAAAGTCTAAAAAACCATAACTTAAACGTATATAATCCGCACCTTAAACCAGAAAACACGTAATGAGTATGATTCAGAGGATAAGTCTTCGCTACGGCGGATATGCTACCTAAGGCATGAAACAGGTTAGCTATAACTTCACTACAGCTATTCGAAGCTCCAAAACAGGATAGGGTTTGATTAACTTACCCAAGAACAGAATCAAAATCACCGGAATAACGATTCAGATACGCAGGATCGATACGTAGAAGAATTGGGAAGAATCTCACAGAGAACCAACAAGTTCTTCTCAATCCTTTCTCTCTCTTCACTTAGCTAGGGTTTAGGAAATTCGTATGGGATTTGGGAATGAGGGTTTAAGGCCTTTTTATAAGCCTAAAGTCGATAGAAACAGCCTTAGGGCCAAGGTATACTTAGGTTATAACCAATCGGGCTCTTTCTGATCCAATGGAGTACTTCTGGAGGTCCTCTTATCAAATGCGGTCGGACTTAAGCTCACTAGTATTGGATCTTAAGCAAGTTAAGTTTTCAGTCCGATCGGGTTTTCAGATCGTCCGTGGCGAACCAGTTTCAATTCAACGGTCACCGAAATTTGATCAGGGCCACAAGTACTTTGACATGTATGGGCCACCTTTCCTGATCTGATGGTGAATTTGGGTCGAAATCTAATGGTCAGAATTCTTAGAAATAACGCGCAAGCGACACGACTCAGATTACTTAAAATCATATTTAATTTTTTAAAAATCTTCACTTTCTTACTCTCTTCACTCCAGACTCAAGGAAATGGTCTCAGGACATCATTTGGCCTTAATTTTTGAGGTAATAGTCAAGTCCAACTAGGCGGTCATAATGGTCTGAGTTCATCGCTATCAGACTTTCGACGTGCGGTCTAGGTCCGATACGAAGTTTTAAAGTACTCCCGGAAGCAACTGGGCTTAGAGTTGGATCCTAGATTTCAGGGTAATATAGTGTTAATGATTTTATAGGTTTTGGGTCTTACAGATCATATTAAAAGTTATTGGTGCTAATTTCACATGTAATCTAGTTTAGCACTAACTAATACACATTAAATTTCTAAGGGGTTTGGTTCTAAATGATTTCTGTTAGAGGTGGTACTCGAGTCTAAGTACAGAATTTTCTAAGGCATTACAGAATCATTTTAAATCTAAACATCAATGGTTCGAATGTCTCAGGTTTCATCCAGATGAAGATCCATGGTTGGATTAGTGGTCCAATGGTCTAAGTGTGATGATCAAGTGAAAGGCTTCAAGTTGGACCTTAATGAATGGTAGATCTGGTGATCTACGACTCTGATTTGATACTTAAAGTTCACTTTCAAGGGAACGCGATTGTCCCTCTTAAGGTTCAATAATTGAATGGACGGATTTTGAATTATTAATTATTAGTAACTATTATATGTTGGGTGTGTACCTTCATGCCAGTTGCTAACTTAAACTACAATGGTAATACCCTGAGTACTAAAAAGTATAGGGTGTTACAGTCATCGAACCTACCTTCGATGTCATCGAAGAGGCCTTCGATGTCATCAAGCAAGTCTTCGATGTCATTTAGGGGGCCTTCAAGTAACTGAACATGGTGCCCAATATGTCTAGCGAGTTTTATCGAAAATCCATAGAAAATTCGATGTCATCAAGCAGGGCTTTGATCGAACAAGTCCTCAAGTTATCGAAAAGTGTCTTCAATTTGTCCAGCGACCAACTCAATTTTCCTCCATAAATTCGATGTCATCAAATGTGTCCTCGATGTCATCGAATAGTGATCGATGACATAGTCAATGTGAATACTACACTTATTCTTTCGACTTCGTTCCTTCTCCACTTGATTTTTTTGAATCTTACGACCTTGAAATCTTCAATCTTTATCTCCTAAGATCTGCTCTTTGCTTTGGTGATATTTGAGTTTCAAATCCATGCTTTTAGCACTTTTTCCAATCCAAGCTCTTAAATTCGCCTTGCAACGCAGACATAGATAAAATAAGACATTAAGTCATATCATGTTCATAAAACCAAGACATAACTAGGGGATAATATGAAATATTTGACCCTTAAAAAAATCCCCAACCAGCATTTTTCTAGTCCTGAGCAAAGTATGCGTGAAATAAATCTCAATGCTTAATGTACAAAACCTTTTTCAGAAAATAATCTTTTGTGCACTTAAGTATGAATGGGTAGAAATAAGATACAAAAGTGAAATTTTGAAAAACTAGAACCCAATCACATGAGCAGTCAATCAAATAAGTTCTTTGTCCATTAAATCGAAGCATAATTTGCATATCAAGTTTTTCAATGTGCGCAGTGAAAATCAACTTACTTCCCATACGAATACTATCAATTCATCATGTTAGCCATGCTCATCACCTCAAGATCAGTTTGAGACTCAACCACTGATTCCAAAATTATCCTCTTCTCCTTCTTTCTCCACTTTTTAATTTTATATTGATGATCAAGTTTTATTCATTCTTTTTATTTTTGCATTCTTTTCCAAATTTTTCATTCTTTTTTATGACCTCTTTGTCGATCTCTTATTTTTTAACTAGTTCTTTTCTTCTTTTAAAGTGGATAAAGTTCTCCATACTCAATTCTCACCATTTATCAATGATTCACATACTAACAATCAGAACTTCTAGTATATCTTACAGAAGACAAATTGAATGTGTCGTGTGATTTAAATTAACATGATACTCAAACTTCCTCTTAATCAAAATTCAAAATTCAATCTTTATATTATCATACCCAAAGCATTCTTAAGTATACAATTCATCGCTTCCTAAATAGATTTCAATTTGAAACATTGAAAATTTTCAAAAATTTTTGCTCAAAACTGAAAAAACACTGATTAGGTTACCTAATCCCCCATCCCTAATTGAAAATTTTACATTGTCCTTGAGGTAAAAGAATTAAGTATATAATACAAAAGAGGCAATGAAAAGAAAAGGGAAGTGATGGAAAGGTAATACTTGAAGAAGGAATTCTAAGGCTTTTCTAATGATCTCAACATGAAGATGGGTTAGCACAAAATAAAACTCAAAAGAGTATAAGCAAATTATCCTAGTCTTAAATCATATGAAAGCACTAAACCTAGACTATACCTCCGTCAGATTAGGAGGACAATTCTGGTAAACAGGATCGATCAAAAGTATGAACATGTCCTCTGAATCAAATTTCTTAATAAATGGCTTTAATCGATGTCCATTCACTTTGAAAATATTGTCATTGGTTGGATTCTGAATCTCGATGGCCCCATGAGGATAGACATTAATAATAGTGAAGGGGCTGGTCTAAAAAGATCAGAGTTTACTTGGAAAAAGATGTAATCGGGAATTATACAAAAGGACTTTCTGACCTGGTGTGAATGATTTTTGAAGAATGTGTTAGTCATTAAACACCTTCATCCTATCCTTGTAAATTCTTAAGTTCTCGTACGCATCATTCTGAATTTCTTCAAGTTCATTCAACTGAAGTTTGCATAGCAACCCAACATTGTCCAAATTGAAGTTTAGATTTTTAATAGCCCAGTAGACCTTATGTTCCAACTCCACAGGTAAGTGACAAGCCTTCCCATAGACAAGTTTAAAGGAAGACATTCCAATAGGGGTCTTGAATGCAGTACGGTAAGCCCATAAGGTAGCAGTCAAGTGGATTAACCAATCCTTACGGTCAGAGTTAACCATTTTCTCGAAGATGTGTTTAATTTTTTTATTGAAAATCTCAGCTTGCCAACTTGTTTATGGGTGGTATGGAGTGCTCATTTTATGGAAAATGCCATATTTTTTAATTAAGTTTACAAATGGCCTATTACAAAAATGTGAACCTCCATCACTAATGATGACTTGAGGGTTATGAATCGAGAAAGAATATTCGCTTTTAAGAATTTAATGACCGTTTGATAATCATTGTTCTGGTACGGGATCACTTCAACCCATTTAGTGACATAATCTACTGCTAGCAAAATATATAAATTTTCAAAAAATTAGAGGAATGGTTGATGAAATTGATGCCCCAGTAATCAAATGCTTCAATGATCATAATGAGGTTCAAGGGCATCATATTTTGATGGTACAATGCTCCCAATTTCTGACAATGCTCACAAGTTTTACAAAACTCATGAGTGTCCTTGAACATAGTGGGCTAGTAAAAGCCGCACCGCAGAATTTTGACCATGGTCTTTTTAGCAAAAAAATGACCACCATAGACCT
This sequence comes from Magnolia kwangsiensis, assembly GCA_037074715.1. Lineage (NCBI taxonomy): Eukaryota > Viridiplantae > Streptophyta > Magnoliopsida > Magnoliales > Magnoliaceae > Magnolia > Magnolia kwangsiensis. The sequence goes on along the minus strand of CM073575.1, from coordinate 87,457,405 downwards.
GAGAATGATAGAAGGAGATGACACTTTAGTGTTCATTATTTGGCACACATCTCCTTAAGATTTGGTCTGGGCAATATTTAAAAAAAAATATGGATCATTCCAAAAGAATTTACATACCTCGGTAAAGAATTTTCTCTTATCTTGCGTAGTCCAATGTGTTGGCGTGAAACTTGTAGCAAGATAATTAGCAATATCTACAAACCAAGGTGAATGGAAGAATTTAAATAATTATTCATCAGGGAACATGTCATTTATATGTGTCATTTCAAGAAAATCAGAGAGATCAAGGCGGAAAAGATGGTCAGCCACTACATTCTCTACTCCTTTTTATCTTTTATTTCTAAATCGAATTCTTGGATAGGAGGATCTATCTTATCAGGTGGGGCTTAACATCATTCTTAGAGAAAAGATACTTGAGCATCGCATGATCTATGTAGATGATGATCTTGGTTCTAATCAAGTAGGACCTAAATTTGTCTAAAGCGAACACTATAACTAAGAGTTCTTTTTCCATAGTAGAATAGTTCACTTGGGCCAGATTTAGAGTTCTACTTGTTTAATGTATAATGTAGGGCTTCTTTTCTTTTCTCTAGCCTAAAACTGCCCTAAGAACATAATTAAATGCATTATACATAATTTCAAAAGGAAGGTTCCAGTCAGGTGGCTACATAATGGGTGCAGTGGTTAACATGCTGTTAAGCTTAGAAAAAGCTTCCTAGCATTACTCAGTCCACTCGTATAGTACATCCTTTTGAAGTAGATTGCATAAAGGTCGATAGCGGTGTCTAAAATCCTTTATGAATCTCCTGTAAAACCCGATGTATCCTAAGAAAGATCGCACATCTCGTATGTTCTTGGGTGGAGGTAAGTTAGAGATAAGATCAATCTTTACCTTGTCTACCTCAATTCCTTTGGATGAGATGATATGTCCAAGGACAATCTCTTTACGAACCATGAAGTGACACTTCTCCCAATTCAGTACCAAATTCTTTTCCTCACATCGCTTCAGTACACATTTAAGATTCTCTAAATAATCGCTGAATGATGGACTAAAGACAGAGAAGTCATCCATGAAAACCTCTAAATATTACCCCATCATGTCAGAAAAAATACTCATCATGCATCACTGAAAAGTGGCGGGGGCATTACATAGTTCGAATGACATCCTTCGGTAAGCAAAGGTGTCAAACAGACATATAAATGTGGTATTTTCCTGATCTTCAGGGGTTATCTCTATCCTGGTTGTAGCCCGAATATCCGTCAAGAAAACAATAATAGGAATGACTAGCTAGCCTTTCCAAGATTTAATCAATGAAGGGCAAAGGAAAGTGGTCCTTCCTCGTGAAAGTATTCAATTATTTGTAGTCAATGCACATTCTCCAACCAGTAGTAACTCTAATTGGTATGAGTTCATTGTTGGCATTGGCTACGATGGTGATTTCAGACTTCTTAGGAACCGCCTGAGTCGGACTCGCCCATTAGCTATCAGATATAGGGTATATGGTACCCACATCCAATAGCTTAAGAACCTCAGCCTTAACCACTTCCTTCATATTTGAATTTAATCTACATTGTGGTTATCAAGAGGTCTTTGCATTATCTTCTAGATAAATGTGGCAAGTACAAATCAAAGGTCCTATTCCCTTGAGGTCCACAATCGACCATCCAAGGGCTCCTTTGTGCTCAATGAGAGTAGAGATAAGCATACTCTCCTATTCTTGCTCAAGCTGGAAAGAAATCACCACCGAGTATGTCTCATCTTAACCTAAATAGACATATTTCAAATCAAAGGGCAAAGGTTTTACGTCAAGGTTCAATGCCTTGAGGTTAGACGGTAGATGCACTACATCAGTTTAGGGTAATTTTTTAAATTGTGGACTCCACCAGTTAACTTCAAGTACCAGCACAATATCAAGCATGACACCCATCTCCCTAATTATGTCTGTTGGAGCACAAAAAAAAGATGAAATAAGATTGAAGGGATAGAAGATTTGAGAAGAAACGAAGAAAGAAGAAAGAAAGAAGAAAATTGAGTACCATAGTAAGTGGTTGCGCAATCCACGCAACCAATAGTTGGTTACGTGGGTCGCGTAAATGACTTAATAAGGTGAGCAATAAATAGTTGGTTACGCGGGTCGGGCAACTAACTTCATGCGTTGCGTGGGTCACGCATTCAAGATCAGAAGCAATCTGTTATAGATGGTTAGATTTGATACAAGGCGGGCCCCATGACACAAAGATCGAGGGTTCGCATGTGTGGATGCCTATAAATACCCCACTCCCCCTTCATTTTGAGGTCGGAAGAATTTTAGAAGAAGGTCAGAGCTCTAAAAGAAGTTAAAGGTAGGAGAAGGGAGAGAATTTAGTTACGCGGACCGCGCAATAAGAAGTTAGTTGCACGGGTCGCACAACTAGGCTGTGATATAGCCAATGATAAAAAGGGGTCGAAATGCTACTAAAATCATCAAGTTTGATCTTCATAACTTCAAGTTCTCCTTTTGCATAAGGGATAAGCTCGAAATGTTATCATCAGGTATTCCCAATTGATGCTCTGATACCAACTTTTGTCGTGCCCCAAACTTAGAGACCGGGCTCACAAAATTCCTGATCGCCGAATTAGGTGCCGACAGCCTCCGTAGTACCCCATTCTAGGCTCCCAACGCCCATACGCCATATTTCAATCCTGTGATCCTATAAGGAGGATTTTTCAACATACATTAATCTTGTAGAAGCATAACCATAAGTTTACCCAAATCACAAAGGCATCATCATCATCACATATCCACTACTAAAAATAGTTGAATACAATACTGAAAGGAAATACATGAATATAATAAAATCTCCACAAAGCTCATCCTCCATGCTCCTACCTCAATGTTACTGCAACCTATTGACACCTACATGCAACGATCATGCATAAGCTTACAAGAAGCTTAGAGGGTGGTGTATGTGTGTGTAATACATGTAAGACCTGTATCCTAGTCTGTACTATTCCGTCGACACCTGCGATCTTTCCCGTCGAATTTCGACAATCCACGACATATAATGGACGTTTACGCTGACCCTAAGTCGTATCCTATAGATTTAAGTTGGCTTAATCCAAGACTTATATCATTGCGACCGCACCGTCGTCGCGGTTCCAATGCCGCGACTCATGCACCGATCTGATACCCAGACGAGGAGATGTAGGCCCACGTCCAGTTCGAGGAAAACACCACACGTTTGTAATCCTAAGAGAATCTCTACAACATGTCCCATCAATCCATCAATCAATTAATCAATCACCTCATGTCAAGTACACATCACCTTTCACCCCATCCCCAAGCAACCACCAAGTCAACTCTTTCTCACCCTCTCTCTTACACAATCATACTTGTCAAGTACACATCACACATCACTCACCCTTTCACCCATCACACCCATCCCTCACTTCTCTTACAACCCCTTCTCTCACTCTTTCTCAACACACTATTCCCCAAACAAACAAGAGAGCTCATGTCCAAGCTCTTCCATGTGAGAGGGTGCATGTGTGTGGTCCATTTTTCCATCCCAAATCCATCATCCTATCCACTCAAACCTCATCTTCCACCATCAAAGTGAGACACAAGGAGATTGGATTTTCAACGGACCGAGAAGATCGAAGGTGGGTGCTTATTAGGCTAGGTTTTATGTTTTGATGATGGGCCAAGTGAGGCCTACCGATTGATGGTATGGATCTCACTTGGGACCCTAGATGTGGCCGATGGCCCACCTTGATTTTTTTTCATTCCATGATGGGGCATTTCTCCATGGACCCATCATGATGCTTATTTTCTAGCTTAAAAATGGGTCATCTAGACCTTACATCTTAGTGGAGAAGGGATCTCCACTGTTGATCCTTGATGTATGATTGGATGCTTGAAACGGAGGGCCTATAGTGTTGGGGTCCCTCCATCACACGTGTCCCTCTTTCTCTCTTTCTCTCTCCCTTTATTTTTATTTATTTATTTTGTGTGTGATGATATGTCCATGAGGCCCACTTGGATGGACCCCACCATGAAGTATGTGTTGGGTCCAAGTCATTTATAGGTGGGGCCCACTTTAAATGTGTGTATATTCCACACTACCAAGCCATGTGGTGGCCCACCTAAGTAGGGCCCACCTCAACGTTATATGTATGCCAAAAAAAAAGAAAAAGAAAATAAGAGTCCAGCGTCTTTGTCTTTGGACGTGAATATGAACCCACAAATATTAGCATGGGTCTAAAAGTTTGGGGTGGGTCACTTATATAGGCCCCACATGGATGTATAAATTCAATCCACACCATCCATTCCATTCTTCAGATCATTTTAGGCGTTGAGCCTAAAAATGATGCTGATCCGAATTACTGGTGAGCCATAACATAGCAAACTGTGATTTTTACCGTTGAAAAATTGCCTGATGATTCTATACGCCAAAACCCCTCAAATATTGGGCTTGTTTGAACAGTCTTGAACCGTAGAGTGCAATGGCTGGACTGGATTTAGCCAATGCGGGCCCCACATGCAAAAAACCTAAAAAAAATAGGTTTTCAAAATTAAAAAAAAATTATAAGGCAGCGCTTGCTGCTGCGTCAGTAGCAGCAGACCCCTGCTGCGTGTAATGGGTGGATGCCAGGGGCCCACGGACCCAGCTGTGGGTCCCACCATGATGTATGTTTACCATCCAAACCGTTCGGTTGGTGGGCCCCTCCCTTAAGTGGACCCCCTCCAAATATGGGCCCGATTTGACACTCAGGTGGCCCACATCACAGGAAACAGTGTTGATTGAATGCCTGCCATTGGAACCCTTTTGGGTCACCACAGAAGTTTTGAATGAATATGAAAATTAATTTTCCCATTCATCCAGGTAAGTGTGACCTTATCAACGGGTTGGATTGCAGATAAACATAATGGTGGGCCCCACATGGGACCCATAGTGATGTATGTGTTTGTCTCCCATCATCCAGGCGGACGGTGGAACTTACTATGACGCATGTATTCATGCACGCCGTCTACAGGGGACGGTGGAGCCCCTGTGACCTCACCACTTTCCACTGTTTGGATAGTGGGACCCACCATGATGCATATGTTGCATCTAAACCGTTTATCCATTTTGAAATATCATTATATCGCATGAGTTAAACAATGAGGCAGATCTAGGATCAAGTGGACCACATAGTAAATAGTAGTGGGATTGAGTCTCTGCCATTGAAATCTATTATTGTCATAAAGGTTTGGATTATTAGGAAATGTGTTTTCCTCTTCATCTAGGTCTGTGTGACCTTATGACCTGATTGGATAGAAAATAAATGTTAGGGTGGGCTTTGGGAACTTTAATGGTGGAAAAATCACTATCTCCACTTCTATTTGGGTATGACCCATTTGGTATGCATGGGGCCCAATTGGTGTGGCCCATTTGAGACACATAGGGCCCATGTGATTAGGCCCATTTTGATACATTCTAAGGCCCATGGATTATGGCCATTGCAATGTACATAAGGCCCATTGGTGCGGCCCATTGATGTGGCCCACTTGATGAATATAAGGTCCATGTGATATGGCCCATTTAATGTATTTAAGGCCCAATGGGGTGTACCTAAGGTCCATTACAATGTGTGATCCCAACATGGTTTATGTAATGATGTTTTATGGGAGGGTCATGCCTTGGGAGCAATGTTGGTTTGACATCCACATTGTAAAGAATAATGTTGGTTAAATGTCCACATTATGATTCTCCCTTGGGCCCATTGATAAGCCCATACTTGTTACGTGTAGGCCGTCTAGGCCTATCTACGTTGAAAGGATAGTTCATTTCTTTATAACATACTTAGTATAATTTCATGCCTCATGTCATACGCATCATATGTATGTTTGATATGGGTAGTGACTAATCATAGCATATGTCATTGAGCAGATTACTTATGGGACTCATTGATAGGAGTTACCCACATGAGCGCAGGTACGCGCAGGATCACTGCATGACTGGATAGTGTGACTCATGCATTTCGCATATGTGTGACATGATCATTGTACGCCTTAGCGACATCAGGCCCATGGCTCCACAGGCACATCGTGGATGGCCGTATCGGATACCAAAAATTATTGGCTCTAGCATTGTGGGCACATAAGATGTCATTGAGTGAAAATATTAGAACCTTTTTGGTACCAGGAGATGCTCCAACGTCTAGACCGAGTGGATACACGAGTGCCCGAGTGCCGAATACCAGTAGGCTACGTCTCCCACTGTGTTGTGGTCGGTTGGGAGGGGGTATGGCCTTATTCGCCCAAGTGAGGGGGCTATAAGCTAGGCTGAGTTTGACCAGCTCGTAAATGAGTCCGCTATCGACGAGCCGGGTAGGTATTGGCAGACTACTAGTTAGGCGGATAGTGAGGTCTATTCTGCTCGCTAGGCTGTGCAGCTAGGGAGGCGACAGTCAGTGTGAAGTATACTAGACCCCGATGTTGTCCCAGAGAGGAATTGTACTGATATGTGTACTTGATGAGTACCGACTTGCTTGGATTGCATCTCGCATATGACATTCAGCTACGTAGGCCTCGCATTGCATCGGTATGGCTGATAGCATTCATGTCTCACATCGCATGGCCTTGGTATGGCCGATAGCATTCATGCCTTGCATCACATAGCCTTGGTACGGCTGGTTATATTCATGGACTTACCGCATATTTTTGCATTACTCTAATATTGTATACTTGGCACTTGCCTTGTGCACACACTTACACTACCCTCTAAGCTTTTGTAAGCTTATGCATGACAGTTGCATGCAGGTAGCATTGGATAGCAGCAGCGCCGAGGCAAGAGTGTGCATCTGTCTATTTTGGAGCTTTTTGATCACCTTGTATTTCTCTTTCCTAATTGAACTTAAAGTTTTTGATATAGTGGATATGTGGTGATGTTGTTTTGTGACTTGGTTATGCTTGTGGTTATGCTCCATTACAAAAAAAAAAATCATACTGAAAATCCTCCTTGTAGGATCCTAGGATCGAAATCTAGCATGTGAGTGTCGGGATCCGAGAATGGGGTACTACAGAGGCTGTCGGCACCGGATTCGGCGATCGAGAATTTTGTGAGCCCGTTTTTCGAGTTAGGGGCGTGACAATCCATGTGTCAAGCATATAAATATTAGAGTAAGCAAAAATACTGTCAAGTCCATAAATACTATCAACCTTATCCAAGATATGCGATGCAAAGACATAATAAGGAAATGTCGTATACTAAGAAAGCAATGTAAATCAACCACACAATGCGGAGATATAGTAAACCAAATGTCATATCTAGGCCATACAGTACATATTCATAGTAAACCTAATGTCATAAGTAAAGGGTTCAATCCAATATGCGAATGGAAAAGAAATGATAAAGCTGAAGTGTGTAATCAGGATGATAGCAGGTATCGCAAGCCATGGAGTTCATCACAAGGGACTTCTATCCAAACCAGTCCCATACCTAAACTTGGATAACTAGACGCAATGTGGTAAACTCTTAATCTCATGTTAGTTCCGTACCCAATCGAAATTATGGTAATTGCGAAGGTACATGTAATGATCTAGTTATGCACCATCGGTCTGAGTGGATAGTGAATGAATGAATGAATGAATCAATCAATCAATTAAATGGTGAGTACGTAATCCCATACTCGGTACATCCCACATGTCAGTATGGCTCATCTCTGGGATATCATTGGGGTCTACTACACTCCACAATGGCGGCTGCCTCCCTACCCACACAACTAGCAAGTGAAAAAGACCTCACTATCCGCCTAGCCAGTAGTCTACCAATACTTACCCAGTTCGTCGATAGCGGACCCATTTTTGAGCTGGACAAACTCATCCTACCTTACAGCCCCCTCACTCGCGGGATAAGGCCACACTTCCTTCCAACCGACCACGACATAGTGGGAGACGTCGCCTATTGGTATTCGTCACCCAGGCGCTCATGTATCCACTCAGTCTCGACATTGGAGTCTCCTCCAGTATTAGAGGATTCGGCAACTCTCACCCAAGGACATCCTATGTGCCCAAAGTGCTAGAACTAAATATTTTCGGTATCCCATCAGGCCATCCACGATGAACCTGTGGAGGTCACAACCCTAATATCACTAGGCCACCAAGTGATCATGTCGCACAAATGCGAGATGCATCAGTCATACTATCCAGTCATGCATTAAAGCTGCGCGTACTGTACTATCATGCAGGGTAACTCCATCTCTTAAGGAGTCCCCTAAATAACTCAGCCTAATGAGGCAAATCTGTCTCTTAAAGAGTCCCCTAAATAACTCAGCCCAATGAGGTAACTCTGTCTCTTAAGGAGTCCCCTAAATAACTCAGCCTAATAGCAATGCTATTATCAACCATTCCTCACAACAGGCATACAAATGATGCGTATGGACATATATGATGATGTAATACTAAGCATGATCTCAGTGTGTCCTATTAGGCTAAGTATACTAGCATGATTATTAGATATAACAGGTGACCACCGGTCTTAACCGGTATATCACTTAAGAGAGTAGGGGCTGAACGATACGCCTTACTAGACATGTAGAAGTCTATATGGAATAGTTCATGATAAACTATCCTAACCTATTCAAAATACTAATATATCATATATCCTAAGGCAAGGTCCACAGAGGGATGGTGGATCTAACACATACATCGAGATAGGCTCTACACAGTAGATATACTAAATCTGGTCCCACATATTCTTCCATTTACGGCAAGGGAGGTGATGATGATATACTTACATCGAAGATAGGCCTCACACTTGTCCTAAGAAGGTAAATGGATAGTGGGGATGATACATACATAACATGAGGTCCTAACAATCGATTACAAGGTAGGATACATCTCACGAGGTGAGTTAAGCGGGTATACAATAAGTGGGCTTCCTTGCTCCCTTTATCATGAACAACTGGGCTTTACTATGAGTTCTTGATACGAATACAAGGTGGGCCTAGGTAGGATCCACACATCTAGGGCTATGTAACCCTACAAACGGTCATGCTCATCATCTAAGTGAGGCCTCGAGTTTGGGTTACTAAGCTTGGATAAACACATGCATCTAGGTGGGCCACATTCCTTATGGAAGGCCCGGTACAAACACAAGATGGGCTCCAAGGCTTGGGTGGTCCTACAAGGTATGGTGGAAAGCATCAATATCAAATGGGGGCCTAACAGATTGGGATAACCCAACAAGAGAAGGATGGGTATCACTAGCATTAATGGGGCCCAATGATTTGGGATAGCCCAATAAGTTAAGATGGATGGAAATTTGGGTATCACAGTGGGCCCTACAAGGTATTGTTTTCAACGGTGGATGTTTAACCACCACTATTCGTATGATGCGGTCCACTAGAGACTTGGACTTGACTCTCAATGGGGTCCACGGCCCTATGAGATCTAGAAGAATGGATGAACAATGTATAAATAACACATACATTATGGTGGGACTCTACTCAAGGTTGGGGTAAAAGAGAGGATGGGGAGATGGGCTTCATGGTGGGCCCTAGGATGGTTCCTAACGGTGGACATTTAACCACCATTGCTCCCAAGATATGGCCCATTTGAAAATCAGAATCATAACAGGGCCCTTGGCCCTCCAAATATCTAGGAGATGGATAGACGGCGTGGGCCCATCACTCATACAAGGTGGGCCTACATAAGTCGGCAGGGTTTATGGCCTAAAATAGGTAGACAACATATGTATAACACATGCATCACAGTGGGTCTCATATAATCACAACGAGCCTTATAAAATTATGATGGGCCATGGGCCTAATACACATCATAATGGGCCGCATCACATAGTCCTGATATACATCACAATGGGCCTCACTCATGGGCCATATATACATCACAATCGATCGTATCTCATGAGCCTCTTACATCGCAATGGGCCACATCACATGGGCCTGATATACATCGAGTGGGCCTTATCACATAGGCCTCATATACATCACATCGGGCCTCACACATGGGCCATCATATTGGGTCTCAACAAATGGGCCAATATATATATATCACATCGGGACTCATCAAATGGGTCCCAAATGCACCGTATTGCACCTTACCTAATAGGCTAAAAATACATCACCTGGGCCTCATCAAAAGGGCCTAATATCCATCAAGTGGGCCACATTGCATCGGCCGCACCAATGGGACTCATATACATCAAGTGGGCCGCATCAATGGGTCGCACCAATGGGCCTCATATACATTAAGTCGGCCGCATTAATGGGCCTTATATACATCAAGTCGACTGCATCAATGGGCCGCACCAATGGGCCTCATATACATCAAGTTGGCCACATCAATGGGCCGCACCAATGGGCCTCATATACATCAAGTCGGGCCCATCATTCTAGCTGAATTATCTACACCATACATCTATTTTTAGAGATCATTTTAGAACATTACCCAAAAAAATGAATCATATCAGAAGATCATCTGGACCATTCCACAAATAGCAGTGGAGATAATGATTTTCACAATTAAAACTTCACAGGGCCCACCATCACATTTTTTTCCATTAAATCTGTTCATACAGTCTCAAAGACCTAAATCAAGAGGAAAAACAAATATTATATTAATCCAAAACTTCTGTGGTACCAAAAGGATTTCAATGGTAGCCGTTCAACTCTCCACTGCTTTCTGCAATGTGGTCCACTTGATAGATCTGCCTCATTTTTAGTCTCAAGCCTTGAGACGAGCTTGCCAGTTGGATGGATGGTTTGGATGTAACACATACATCAGTGAGCCTCACAAAACTGCTTACGTCATGGGGCCCACTGATAAACGGTATAGATGAAGCACATGCATCGACAGTGGAGTCCACACTTGCAATTTGGGTCCCACCATCCCAGGGATGGACGGTGTGGATTAAAGTGGCTATATAACTGGCTACTGTCCAGGGTACACCAGCTAATCTACTTTCGATCTAGGTGGGTCCCACGTGGGGCTAACCATCATATGTTGTATAATATATATTTTACTATTATAATATTTTTATTATTTTATTTTATTTTTAAGCCAGCGTCAAAGCCCTGGATAGCCTAAATGTAAGGCATATACATTATGGCAATCCCACCATCCATCTACATATGTCATGGTGGGTCCCACTTGGGTTAGGCCCATGGCTGTTGGGTAGCATGGATATAATACATATATCACGGTGGGTCCCACCGTCCTAACTGGACGGTGTGGATGCCACAGTGCACCAAATCAGGGCCCCACCATCTGCGCTGGATAGTGGGATGAAACAAATATAGCATGGTGGGTCCCACGTGTGGCCCACCAGCTTGAAAGAAAGCTGATATTTGTGTTTTCTCATCGCCCAAGTCAGTCCAAACAGACAGCCAGTGGTGGGCCCCAGACATGGCAACAACATGGGCCTCACTTGGACAGTAGCGTGGTCCACTGAATGTACAACGTGCATAAAATACTTGCATCATGGCGGGCCGCAAATAGGGAAGAGAGAGAGAGAGAGTCATGTGATGGAGGGACCCCAACACTTGGGCCCTCCCATACATTGCAACATACATTAAGTGGGTCCCATCACATGTAAGCCCACCAATCAAAATGAACGGTGGAGATTCCTTCTCCACCAAGATGTAAGGTCTAGATGACCCTTTACATACTAGGAAAAATAAACATCATGATGGGGTCCATGGAGAATGGTCACATCATGGAATGATCATGTGAATCTGTAACATCTTGAAAATCGGGGGTCGAGCAAAAACTCCACTCCCGAGTTTCAGAACATCATTTATGCAACATTTGCAATGATGGATGAATGTTGTTCATATTAGTGCAGAAAACATGAGTGGCATTAGACCAAAACAGCATATCATACTCTAGAGACAGTTAAATTAGCAAGCGGAAGAATGTGATAGATATATAAAGTATATGAACTGCTGTGGGTCTCCAGAGTGTGAACATGTTACTAGGTTAAACATATACATGCATACTCTAAAAATGATAAAAAGAATATACATGGGTGTGTAAGAAAAAGGCAAAATACCAAGTATATTGGCATCTAATCAGTAACCCTGTAACCCCGTCAATCAGAACCCGCATATAGGAGGGATCCTCCTCCTCATCATCAAGTCCGGCTCTGCTTCGCAAGCATCGCCATCATCTGCAATTAAAATAGGAACTGTTTGGTGTGCGCAACACCGTCCCGTAACGTGGGAGTGACTAATTAACTCAGTGGAATCATAAATCAAAGATTAGCATGTTCTCAAATCAATCATGCGATAATAGTAAAGCAATTAATCAAACATTCCTAGATACTGTTGTTAATGCAATATGACATGACATGATGGATGCCCTCACCGACATTCTCCCTCATACGGCACCATCTGCGTCCACGGCATGCTTGCGTACTGCTCAATGCTTCACATCTTCCAGGCACATGCAATGTGATGTTGATATGATTACCGAGTTATTATTAGTCCTTTTCATACAGCAATATTGGAAAACTAAGGTACTTTGCTTATATCAGTCCCAACACAGATCCTGTCTAGGGTCGTCACTCCTAGTAATCTCATACAATGTTATATTTGTAGGTCGCTGCAAGGGCTGTCAGGGCTGTTGCTCACACTCGTTGCACCGCTCCCCCATCACCTTATCAATACAGGCCTAATTATCCTTAAGACTGCATCAGGACTCGTTGCCCCCATGCGGTGTCAGGATAAACTCAAGGTCACTACAAAGGGCTCCTCACCAATTAGTGTAGGCCTACAGCAAGAATATAGTGTCCCATACCACCATAATCTGCTCAGAGTAGGGTGCTCAGTGGTCACAACGGGGAGGTTTGTGAGCCCAGCGTAGGCCGACAGCTCGACCACAGTGTCCCATACTACCATGCCCGGCTCATGAGTCTTATTGGATCAAGGTACCATGGTTAACAGGGTTTTCAATGGTAAGTTCAGTACCCTAGGTTCAAGCAGTTATGACTCATACATGGTGAACATACAATGACCAGTCGGGTTACGTGACGGGCTCGACTAGCACGAGCGCATCTCAAGTTGAACGACATGAAGTGCATGAAATACCTCGTGTGGCCTAACCACTGCCGCCAACCCAAACACGACTCACGTTCATCGACGCGTCCTCTGTAGTACATAGAAACCAACCACGAATTCGATCCATTACCGACTACCTGGACTAGGTCATAGCCCCAAGCATTTGTGCATCAACGTCAATAAGCATAGGTGAGTAACAGGAATGAAGTACAACATTGTAAACATGTTGACACATGTTATAACATACAACTTAAGCAAATCATCCCACACATGCATTTCATGTATATAATGAAATCAATACATATAGCCAACATGATGGAAATCATTTACATCAGCATATTACTTGAGAATTCAATCTCAAAACTCCTACACAACACCATTTACTCAATACATACTAATACAAACATTTATACAAACACTTAGACTACACACTTTAGTCTACATAGCGTATGTCGACTCAAAGTGCACTTAAGGGCGAATCTCTTCGCCAAACCAATCATGCACGCATTCCTAATATTCTAACATGATAAATAGCCATGTCAAACATTTTATCAAAATATGGACGTAAACAGTATTTCTTACAAATGACTAAAATACCCTAAATCTCATATTTACCGTACGTTTATGAAACGGAAAACGGACAGCATGTTGTACATGTCAAACGGCGTTGCTGTCGATAATCTACTATTAAACGATATTGAAAGCTTTGAAATCAGTCAATCAAAGCGTCTAAAATCCTCACCTTTTTACCTTAGATGTGTATTGTTCCGAACGGAGCGTATACGCTTCGTCTACGGCGAACAGGCGACCTAAAGCACAAGATGTATAAGCCACTTCGCTATTGGAATCGACGGAACCTTAAATCAGCAAGTGTTTAGGGTTTTACTTACCTAGAAATGCATTGAAATCACCAGCAAAGTGATTGGGATGCGTTGCTTAAGTACGTGCAACAGCTAGTACAGGTGGCAGGAAGATCATTCCCACACTCTCTCACAAACTCTCACTTTTTCTCTCTCTATAGCTAGGGTTTCTAGCAAATTCGGATGGGTGAGATATGTGAGGGTTTAAAGCCCTTTTATAGCCTAAAACCTTTCCAAATTAGGCTTGGGAACAAGGTCTACTTGAGGTATAACCAAATCGGGGCAGTTCTGGTCCAAAGAAGCACTTCTGGAGGTCCCCTGGCCGAATGCGGTAGGACTTAAGCTCATGGATACTGGATCCTGCTCACACCCAGTTTTCAGTCCAGCAGAGTTCGTAGATCGCACGTGGCGGTCCAGTTTCAGTTCAACGGTCATCGCACCTAGATCAGGTCTACAAGTCTCGTGATATGAAAGAGAAATTTTTCCTGATCCGAGGGTGAAATTTGGCTGAATTCTGATGGTCAGAACGCTTAATAATAACGCACAAAGTCATGTGCCAGATTTGAATTAAAATTTCCAAATCTAACCCTTTTCTCACTCTCTTCACTCCAGGCTCAATGAAATAGCCTCTGAACGTCGGTTGGCCTTGATTTTCGAAACGATTGTCAAGTCCAGCCAAGCGGTCATAACGGTCTAAGATGGTAGATATCAGACTTTTGACGTGCGGTCTAGATCCAATATAAAGTTTCAAAGGGTTTCCGAGAACAAACCGTTTTAGAGTTTGATCCTGAATTTTAGGGTAACGTAGCATCAACGATTCTACGAGTTTTGGGTCTTGTAAAATGTATTTAAAGCAATCAGGGACAATTTCACAGCGACTCTAGCGTAGCGCTAGCTAACTTACGCTTAATTTCTAAAGGAATTAATCCTAAGTGATTTCTTTAGCTTTGGAATTGGGTTCTGAGAGGTTACCAAGGTGTTTTGGTTGACCCATTGCCTAAGGACGTCTAATCCCAGGTTGGCAAAAATTCGGGGTGTTACAGAATCATTGTGGGCCATTGGCTACACCTAGGGTACAAAGTGAGATCCATACCATTAATCGGTAGGCCGCACTTGGTTTGTCATCAAAACATGAAATCTAGGATTATAAAACACCCACCGCTGGATCTTCTTGGTCCGATGGAATGCCAAACTCCTTGACTCTCTCTTTAATGGAGGTTGATGAAGGTTGAAGGGTTGAGATGGGAGATGAGAGGGATAGGAGGTGGGCCACACTTGGTTCTCTTAGAGCTTAGAATTGCTTGGACCGCCAACCTCTTTGGTTGCTTGGAAAAGTGAGTAGAGAAAGAGAGAGGGGGGGGGGGGGGGGTGGTAGTAAGAAAGAAGTGATGGGCATGAGTGATGGATGGAGTGATGTAAGAGTTGACTTTGGGGTAGCTTGTGTAAGAGGGGTATGGATTGTGTAAGCGAGGTGACATGTGAGGTATGGGTGTGATGGATTGAGTGATGGGTTATGTACTTGATTGATTGATGTGATGGATTATAGAGATTCTCTCAAAATTCGTAACCCACAGCGTTTCATCTAAAAATACACGGGCTCACAACTCTTGGCCTAGTTATCGCATTGGAGCGCAAGACGCAGCATTGGAACCGCGGCGACGGTGCAATCGTGATGGTACAAGTTTCTAGTCGAGTCAAGTTTGAATCACAAGATGCTACTTAGGGTCACATGTAAATACCGATTATAAGTTGAGGATTGTCGAAATTGGACAGAGAGGATCGCGAGAGTCTACAGAACGGTATGGACTAGGATACGGGCCTTACAGCTCTCCCTTCCTAATAAAAATTTTGTCCTCAAAAATTACACTATCACACAACTAACTAGATCTCACAAAAGAAGGAAATCATTTCAATATGTAAAATCAAAAGCACAATACACACATGAAATCACGCATCAATAAGGGGATAGGGATAACATTCACGAATCTCAGCCTCAATGTTACTACAACCTAATGACACTTGCATGCAACAGTCGTGTATAAGCTAACAAGAAGCTTAAAGGGAGGTGTATGTGTGTGCAATACATGTCCCAGGCGTATAAATATCAGAGTAAGTGGAAATACTGGTAAGTCCATAAATGCCATCAATCTTATCCAGGCTATGCAATGCAAGACATAATAAGAAAATGTCATATACTAAGAAAGCAATGTAAATCAACCACTCAATGCGGAGATATAGTAAGCCAAATGTCATATTTAGGCCATATGGTGCAGATTCATAGTAAACCTAATGTCATAAGCAAAGGGTGCAATGTAATATGCAAATGAAAAAGAAATGACAAAGCTAAAGTATGTAATTGGGATGATAACACGTAGTATCGCAAGTTATGAGGTTCATCACAAGGGACTTCTATCCAAACCAGTCCTATACCTAAATTTGGATAGCTAGCCACAACGTGGTAAAATCTTGATCTCATGCTAGTCACATACCTAACCAAAATCATGGCCATTGTGAAGGTACACATAATGATCTAGTTACGCACTATCGGCCTGAGTGGATAGTGAATGAATGAATGAATCAATCAAATGGTAAGTACATAATCCCATACTCAGTACGTCCCACATGTCAATATGGCTCATCTCTGGGATATTACTGGGGTCTAGTACACTCCACAATGGGTGCTGCCTCCCTAGCCACACAACCAGCGAATGGAAAAGACTTTACTATCTGCCTTACCAGTAGTCTGCCAATACCTACCCGGCTCGTTGATAATGGACCCATTTATGAGCTGGTCAAACTCAGCCTAGCTTATAGTCCCCTCACTTGGTGGATAAGGTCACACCCCCTTCCAATCGACCACGACACAGTAGGAGATGCCGCCTACTAGTATTCGGTACCCAGGCGCTCCTGTATCCACTCGGTCTAGATGTTGGGGCCTCCTCTGGTACCAGAGGATTCTAAGACTCTCACCCAAGGACATCCTATGTGCCTATAGTGCCAGAACTAAATATTTTTGATATCTCATCTGGCCATCCACGATGAACCTGTGGAGGCCACAGCCCAGATATCGCAAAGGCACCAAGTGATCATGTCAAAAAAATGCGAGATGCATGAGTCATACCATCCAGTCATGCATCAAACCTGCGCGTACTGCACGATCATGGGGGCAACTCCATCTCTTAAGGAGTCCCATAAATCACTCAGCCTAATGGTAATGCTATGATCAACCATTCCTCACAAAAGGCATTCAAATGATGCGTATGGACATGTATCGTGATGTAATACTAAGCACGATCTCAGTGTGTCCTACTAGGCTAAGTATACTAGCATAATTATCAGATATAACAGGTGATGGCCGGTCTTAACCGGTATATCACTTATGAGAGTAGGGGCTGAACAATACGCCCTACTAGACATGTAGAAGTTTATATGGAATGGTCCACGATAAACTATCCTAACCTACTCAAGGTATTAACATATCATATATCCTAAGGCGGGGTCCACAGAGAGACGGTGAATCTAACACATACATCGAGATAGGCTCTACATAGTGGATATACTAAATTTGGTCCCACATATTCTTCCATCTACCGCAAGGGAGGTGATGATGATGTACTAATGTCAAAGATAGGCGTCACACTCGTCCTAAGAAGGTAAATGGACAGTGGGGATGATACATATAAAACACGAGGTCCTAACCATTGATTACAAGGTAGGATACATCTCACGGGGTGAGTTAAGCCGGTATACAAAAAGTGGGCTTCCTTGCTCCCTTTATCATGAACAGCTGGGCTTTCCTATAAGGGCTTGATATGAATATAAGGCGAGCCTTGGTAGGATCCACACATCCAGGACTATGTAACCCTACAAATGGTCCTACTCATCATCTAAGTGGGGCCTCGGGTTTGGGTTACTAAGCTTGGACAAATACATGCATCTAGGTGGGCCACATTCCCTATGGAAGGCCCAGTACGAACATAAGATGAGCTCTAAGGCTTGGGTGGTCCTACAGGGTATGGTGGAAAGCATCGATATTAAATAGGGGACCAACGGTTTGGGATAGCCCAACAAGGGAAGGATGGGTATCACTAGCATCAATGGGGCCCAATGATTTGGGATAACCCAATAAGGAAAGATGGGTTGAAAATTGGGTATCACAGTGGGCCCTACAAGGTATGGTTTTCAACGGTGGATGTTTAACCACCACTATTTCTATGATGCGGTCCACTAGGGATTTGGACCTAACTCTTAATGGGGTCCATGGCCCTATGAGATCTGGAAGAATGGATGAAGAATGTATAAATAACACATACATTATGGTGGGACTCTACTCAAGGTTAGGGTAAAAGAGAGGATGGGGAGATGGGCTTCATGGTGGGCCCTGGGATGGTTCACAACGATGGACATTTAACCATTCCCAACATGTGGCCCATTATGAAATTAAAATCGTAATGGGGCCCTCAGCCCTCCTAATATTGAGGTAATGGATAGACGATGTGAGCCCATCACTCATACAAAGTGGGCCTACACAAGTCGGCAGGGTTTATGGCCTAAAATGGGTAGACGGCGTATATATAACACATACATTACGGTGAGTCTCATATAATCACAACAGGCCTTATATAATCATAATGGGCCAATTACAATCTCAATGGGCTGCATCTCATGGGCTTAATACACATCACAATGGGCCGCATCACATGGGCCTGATATATATCACAATGGGCCTCACTCATGGGCCACATATACATCACAACGGGTCACATATCATGAGCCTCTTACATCACAATGGGCCGCATCACATGGGCTTAATATGCATCAAGTGGGCATCATCATATAGGCCACATAAACATCACATCAGGCCTCACACATGGGCCATCATATTGGGTCTCAACAAATGGGCCAATTTATATCACATCGGGACTCATCAAATGGGCCCCAAATGCATCGTGTTGCGCCTTGCCTAATAGGCCACAAATACATCACCTGGGCCTCATCAAATGGGCCTCATATACATCAAGTGGGCCACATCGCATGGGTCGTACCAATGGGCCTCATATACATTAAGTGAGCCACATTAATGGGTCGCACCAATGGGCCTCATATACATCAAGTCGGCCGCATCAATGGGCCGCGCCAATGGGCCTCATATACATCAAGTCGGCGGCATCAATGGGCCGCACCAATGGGCCTCATATACATCAAGTCGGGCCCACTGTTCTAGGTGAACTATCTAAACCATACATCTATTTTTAGAGATCATTTTAAAACATTAGCAAAAAAAATTAATCATATCAGAAGATCATCTGGACCATACCACAAATAGTAATGGAGATAATGATTTTCATAGTTAAAACTTCACATGGCCCACCATCACATTTTTTCCATCCAATCTATTCATACATTCATGAAGACCTGAATTAAGAGGAAAACAAATATCATATTGATCTAGAACTTTTGTGGTACCAAAAGGATTTCATTGGTAGTCATTCAACTCTCCAATGTTTTCTGCAGTGTGGTCCACTGGATAAATCTACCTCATTTTTAGTCTCATGCCTTGAGATGAGCTTGCTAGTTGGATGGACGGTTTGGATGTAACACATACATCAGCGGGCCCCACAAAACTACTGACGTCATGGGGCCCACTGATAAACGGTATAGATGAAGCACATGCATCGACGATGGGGTCCACGTTCCTAGATGGTGGTGACCCCACATGTGCAAATTGGGTCCCACCATTCCAGGGATGGATGGCATGGATTAAAGCAGCTACATTGTTGGCTACTGGCTAGCATACACTAGCCAATCTGCTTCCGATCTAGGTGGGTCTCATATGGGGCCCACCATCATATTTTATATAATATATATTATACTATTATAATATTTTTATTTTTATTTTTATATTTTAATTTATTTATTTATTTTTTTATTTCTAAAACCAACGTTCAGGCCCTGGATGGCCTGGATGCAAGGCACATACATTATGGCAATCCCACCGTCCAGATGGATGGTGAGGATAAGACACATATGACATGGTGCATCCCACGTGGGTGGGGCCCACGACCGCTGGGCAGCATGGATTTAATACATATATCACAGTGCGTCCCACCATCCCAGCTGGATAGTGTGGATGCCACACATGCACCAAATCAGGGCCCCACCGTCTGCACTGGACAGTGGGATGAAACAGATATAGCATGGTGGGTCCCACGTGTGGCCCACCAGCTTGGAAGAAAGCTGATATTTGTGTTTTCTCATCGCCTAGGCCAATCCAAACGGACAGCCAATGGAGGGCACCCAAAATGGCAACGACGTGGGCCCCACTTGGACATCAGCATGGTCCACTAAATGCATAGAGTGCATAAAATACTTGCATCATGGCGGGTCACAAACCGGGAAGAGAGAGAGGGAGAGAGAGAGTCATGTAATGGAGTGACCCTGACACTATGGGCCCTCCCTTCCATACATTACAACATACATTAAGTGGGTCTTATTACATGTGGGCCCACCAATCAAAATCAATGGTGGAGATTTCTTCTCCACCAAGAAGTAAGGTCTATATGACCCTTTACATCCTAGGAAAAATAAACATCATGATGGGGTCTATGGAGAATAGCCCCATCATGGAATGATCAAGTGAATCATGGTGGGCCATCGGCCACACCTAGGATCCAAAGTGAGATCCATACCATCAATCGGTAGGCCCCACTTGGCCCATCATCAAAACATGAAATCTAGACCTATAAAACACCCACCATTGGATCTTCTTAGTCTAATGGAATGCTAAAATCCTTGGCTCTCTCTTTAATGGAGGTGGATGAAGGTTGGAGGGTTGAGATGGAAGATAAGAGTAGGAGGTGAGCCACACTTGGCTCTCTTAGAGCTTAGAATTGCTTGGACGGCCGACCTCTTTGAAAAGTGAGTAGAGAAAGAGAGAGAGAGAGAGAGAGAGAGAGAGAGAGAGAGAGAGAGAGAGAGAGAGGGTGGTTATAAGAGAAGTGATGGGTGTGAATGATGGATGGAGTGATGTAAGAGTTGACTTTGGGGTAGCTTGTGTAAGAGGGGTATGGGTTGTGTAAGAGAGGTGACATGTGAGGTAAGGGTGTGATGGATTGAGTGATAGGTTGTGTATTTGATTGATTGATGTGATGGGTTGTAGAGATTCTCTCAGAATTCGTAATGCACGATGTTTCTTTAAAAAATATGCGGGCCCACAACTCCTGACTTGGAATCGCATCGCTGCGCAAGACGCGACATTAGAACTATGACAATGGTGAAGTCGCGATGGTACAGGTTTCGAGTTGAACTGATTCAGAATCATAGGATGAAACTTTGGGTCGCGTGCAAACGTCGATTATAGGTCGAGGATTACCTGAATTCGACAGGGAGGATCGCAGGAGTCTATGGAACAGTACAGACTAGGATACAGGCCTTACAATACATACCGGACCAGTCTCTGAGTCATGAAACCCAGTCTCTTATAAGCAAAAATGAATTAACCCGAACAATAGTTTGAGTCATGTCTGCTTCACCTTGAGCACTAGAAGGTGATGAGTACTGGACTGTCATGACATCTTAAAGGACATGAGCTTAAAATACAAGGAGCTTTAGAATAGGTCTACCTTCACCAAGAGACAGGGGACCAATAACACGAAATGCTGATAAAAAGAATCCCGAATTAGCCCCTCCTATAATATATCCTGGGCAAGTAGTTCCACAGTTAACATCACGTGACTTCCCGGCTTTGATTTCTCTAAGAGCCCAATGGACAAAAGAGCAAAAAGGAAAGACGCTACCCATAGGATCACCTACTTTTGTATCACCTTGATCAATCAGTTACAGTGGAAGTATAGGAAAATTGAACAGGTCTCCCCTCTTCATAAGCCCCATAACATCAAAATATTCTCATCTTACTCTGACTATAGCTTCATCAGGAAGTGGGGAAGCTACAGTACACATGGTCGGAACAGATCAGGAAACTATGCCAACCACAGAAGACAGTATGAATGAAATGGCACAAGCACAGAGAGCACTGATGAAAGAGTGTAAAAATCTCAGGGAGGCTTTGACAACTCTTGCTCACAATATGGCCTAGATAGCGACTCTTCCAATGATGGGCATGACGAACGGACAAGAACATCAACCCGAAGGCTTTTAGCCACTGGGGGCAGGATCACTTAAATCTGCTTCGGCAGTGAGAACCATAACTCGAGAGGAAGTATGACAAGTTGTTGAGGAATCTCTCAGAATAGAAAGGAAGAGTGGGAATGACAGCCAATTCAGATATAAAACGTTGTATCCAAGGGAAGTGGAAGATGTTCTTTTTTTCGATTAACTTCAAGCATCCAAACTTTTAGAAGTTTATCAGGGACGGATCACCAAAGGAACATTTGATGCATTCATCACTTGAAAGTGCACCTATTATGTGCCATGGTTTGTCAAATACTTTGTAAGTTGAGTTAGTCGGACGACAGCACCTAACAAGAAGATCAAGTCAAGCGTCTGCCTCATCTGGATGTGTGGAAGCTCACCAAAAGGTAAATCATAGCCTCATATCCCATGTCCCAAAACACCAGGTGATTACACCCTTAAAAAGAACTAGAACATCTTAGGGTTTCTGTGTAAGAAGGCTTTTTATCAAAAAGAAAAATCAGTGAAGTTTTTCTTACACTGTCGATTACATCGATTACCCTTTCGATATGATCGGCCAGCTCTGTCGATGTCCTCGGCATCTCAATCGATACAATCGAGTGAGGACAGAATGCGTCCAGCAATCAAAACAATCATCTGGACGATTTATCGATATATCGACTTAAGTGTCGATATCATCGATATTCGAATATCGATCATATCTGAAGTGGATCGATATAATCGACAGACTGCTTTTCGGCGCCCCTATTTTTCTAAAGAAAACTAACATATGCTTCGATATATCGATGACTGTCTGATTCAATCTGAACTCAAATATCGATCATATCGGGAGTCAGTCGATCATATCGACTGTGGGGCGCATGTTCTCACCAGCATGAATTTCAGGTTGCTTTTAATATTGATCAGGGTGCCTATTGATAAATCGATATTCATATATTGATCATATCGAGACCAAGTCGATTGGATCGAGTCAGGACATAAATCGTCCAGCAAGCTTACATGTAAATCTATACGATTTCTCGATCCCATCGACAAGGTCTCCGATATGATCGATGTACAAATTCCAATGACATCGACTGTTTCCCCGATCATATCTGTGACCCTGAAATTCTTCAAGGCTTCTCTCTTATTTTTCACCTGTCGATAGATCGAACCATCACTCGATGAAATCGGAGTTCGAAATCTGATAACATCGATGTGTGTCTCGATCCCATCGACCAGTCGGTGGAAGGTTTCCAAAAGCGAAATAACAATTGAGTTTGTATCATCGAGAGGTCGGCCGATACAATCGAGAGTATATGCTCGATCATATCGATGACTGATCGATGATATCGAACTCTGTCATAAATATGACCATTTATATCCGTTGGAACCTTTTGCCTATAAATAGAGAGAGTAGTCTTCATTACTGGTAGAGAAAGCAGAGAGTGCTTTAGAGTGTTTTAACCTTCCTATCATTTACCTAAGCCCTTTCTCTCAGGAAGTTCATCCTCTAATCCACCCTCATCATTGATATCTCATAGAGTGGATTGGAGAATGATCTTCCGCATTCAAGGATCCTTCAGCTACTACCTTAATGACATATCATTAAGCTGGGATGCCTTGAATGCATAGATGATGGGAACCTCTCTATCTTCCTTATAGAAAAATCTTCAGAGAGTGGTATTCCATCATAGCCTTGACCCAACCTAAGCCCAGCATATATACATCTTTGTGTTGCGGATCAAGGGAGCTGAAGATTCTTCATCAACAAGAAGGAGATCTTCATCATTACGTTGAAAGGGACTCATCAACTTATCTGTAAGTACTAAGAGTCCAGAGGACACTTGCAATAATTCCTTTTTAGGATTGGGTTTTAAGTGTTTCTCACCATTTGAAGTCCTCGAAGGACGCCTCCGACAGGAGTGTACGTGCGGGGTGCATTGTGTGGACCCTTACTCTGTGGAGAGCATAAACATCTGGTTAGGAGTACGCGAGCAAAACTCCAGGGTTTAAGGTGAACCGAGTAGAAACCTCAGGGTACATTGTGTGGACCCTTGTCCTATGTGGGCATAAACATCTAGTTAGGAGTACGCCAGCAAAACTCCAGGGTTTGAGGTGAACCGAGTAGAAACCTCTGTAAAGGTTGAAGGTGAACCTGATTTAAAACCTTAGGTTTGAGGTGAACCATGGGAAACCTCCTTAGTGAAATCCGGTCACTCAAGGGTTGAGTGTGGAAGGCGGGAGTGGAGTAGACAAGTCGTCGAACTACTATAAAATGACTGTGTTTGAATTTGATATTATCTTTCATTTATGTGATTGCCTTGCATGTCTTTATATATGATCATATCCTATGCACACACAGTCATATTCATCACAATCTCATCTATACATTGTTTATCTTTTAAATAGTTTGTGATTGGATCCTCTATCAGGCTTGGAAGCTAGTAGAGTTAAGGTTGAGTAATCCTAATCAATACTCTGTGATAGGATTAGTGTGATAAGGATCTTTAATAATTTATAAAAACTTTAAAAAGTCCTATTCACCCCCCTCTAGGATATACTGACCTATTCCTACTTCAACTAAAGCGGTCTTCACCGCAATTTCATCACCAACATGGGAAATTTCTCCATGATACCATAATATTGCCTACGATTATTCAGATCTTCTCTCACAAGTAAGGCATTCCGATGTATTCTAGTTTGGCTCCAGGATCTATATGGACTTCAAAACAAATGCAGGACGCTTTCATGTCAAATTTCTTCTCGTCAAAATGCGATGTTAGCATTACGGAGTTTGTTTCGGTACATCAGAGAGAAGGGGAACCTATGAAGAAATTCATAGACAGATGAAAGACATTGAGAGCCTCTTGCAGACAGTTGCCAGAAGAAAAAGAACAGGTTAAGATGTGCTTGAACTCCATGGAAACGAGAATCATGTTTGGGCTTGCCAGCGCCGATATCAAGACTTTTCGTGATCTAGCGACCAAAGCCCACACCTTAGAGCTGATGACCCGAAAAATGCTAGCGTTTCACTATGAAACGGCCAGAAGAGGACCTAGTAGGTTGATCGCAAATACTGTGGACCATGAGAAAAGAGGTCAATAAAAGAGAGATTCAGGAGAAAAAAAAGACAATGAAAAGAAGAATCAAGCCGTCCTAGAAGCAAATTCAATGGAAAAAGGCCTAGATCGCTCAATTCTCATGAAGGGTTTACTTTCGATAAGGAAGATGTTGTCCCTATGATGAACAAACTGTTGAAATCCGGTATGATAGAATTTCCTACACCTAAACGCCCTGAAGACGTGACGAGAGCAAGAGAAAGAGATTTCTACTGCTATTATCGCCTGATGGGACATCCGACAGAAAATTGTTATATGTTGAAATACATAATACAAAGGATAATAGACAGAGGTGAAATAGTGATAAGAAAACAAAAGGAAAGAGATGCGAAGGCAACAATGCATATGCTGACGATCTGGGAAAAGACCCAAGAAAGAATAGGGAAATAAGATTGTAAGACAGTAAGAAAGGTAGCAATGATTACGCTACAGTCTGGAAAAAGGATAGTGAGCCCCACGAAGTAGAAAATAGGGGTTACAAGAAAAGAAATCATTGAAGGTCAGTACAATGGTGATAAGAGAGAAGAAAAGAGTGAGATAACGAAGGTAAGTTACGATGTGATAAGTCACTTGAAAGGCATACCGGCTCGATTGAGCGTTTATGATGTGCTTAAGTTGTCGGAGGAATTTTGGCAGAGTCTGGTTCGAGCACTATCTGATCATGATGTCAGAGAAACATTGCTTGCAGAAATGGAAAGTGAATAATGCAAAGAACAAGAAGATTGCATGCTAGTTGTCTCCTTCTTTGATAATGATTTAGTCTGTGATATAGGACACAACAGGCCACTGACGATAGAAGGCCACATCCGTGGTAAGAAAGTTAAACAGATTATGCTTAACAATGGGTTTGTGGTGAATCTGCTACCACTGATGATGTTGAGTAAACTGGGTTATCCTCGTTCTGATTTATGCCCCAGTGGAATGATGATACATGGCTTCAATTAAGACAGGCAACGTGCACTCGATAAAATTACAGTAACATTGGAGATAGGAAAGTTAACTACTGATGTCGTTTGTCACATCATAAATGCCTTGATGACATACAATCTTCTCTTGGGAAGGTCGTGGATACATCAGTACGGGATTATGCCCTCTACACTGCATTAATGTTTCAAATACTATAAAGACGGGATACAGTATAAAGTAATGGCCAACATGAAACCTTATACAGAAGCCGAAGCCATCTTTGTGGACGCCAGTTATTATAAAGGATTTGCCAAAGAAGAATAGAGAAAGAATGATGAAGGTAAAACCCGAAAGTATATTCAAGCGAAAGTGATGAAAGAGGAATTAGAAAAGGCAGAATCGTCTGAAATTGTGAAAATAAAGAAGAGATTCTATTTTGTGTCGAAACATCCGAACAGTTAAATATCTTATAGTCCAATTATACAGTATCATTACCATATGCTAAAAGGAACAAGCCATTCCCTGCTGTTTTAGAAAGATTTCAAATCAGGGCCAGCGCAAAATATTTGGAACCAATTGAGTTTTACGCTCCCTCATAGGCGAAGAAAGAGGAAGAGGCTGAAAATAATGTTTATCACAGGAAGCTGACACCAAAAGATCTTAAGAAATATAGCCTGGCAAGCAAGAAGATCATGAAAAGCATGGGTTTTGATTACGAAGAACCCACTGGCCTAAATCACGGGAAAGGGATCCAGATTCTTATTGGGGTTGGTCAGAAAAGGTGAGGAAAATTTCAAGGATTAGGGGCAAAACCAATTGTGAACATGGTCACAGTTGAACAATGATTAGAGATAGATTCTAAGTAGTTGAGCATCTTAAAATAGCTCCAAAGCAAATGGAAGATAGAGAGCAGCCAACGATAGACAGTTTGTGAGAAATAAATTTGGGTACAGAAGAAGAACCAAGGAACACATTCATTAGCGTCGGCCTTCTTGAGCAAGAGATAGAGAAAACGTTGAACTTCTTAAAGAAAATCGAGACATCTTCGCTTGGACATATGCAGAGATGTCAGGTCTGGAACCATCAGTAGCCATGCACCGGTTGAATATTTTTAAGGAGAAAAGACCGGTTAAACAAGCGCAAAGGCGATTTCACCCTGATTTGATTCCTGATAGAAGAAGAAGTAAACAAGCTGATAAAAGTTGGGTTTATCAGGGAGGTCAAATATCCCAAATGGATATTAAATATTGTCCTAGTAAAGAAGAAAAACGGACAAATCAAGGTGTGCATTGATTTCAGAGATCTGAATGAGGCTTGTCAGAAAGATGATTTTTCTCCCGATAACCGAATTGCTTATTGATAGTACAAGTCAGTATGCTATCATTTCATTCATGAATGGTTATGCAAGTTATAATCAGATTAGAATGGCACCTGAAGACGAAGAAGCAACAACGTTTAGAACTTTGCTAGGAATTTACTATTATAAAGTTATGCCATTTGGTCTTAAGAATGCTGGAGTAACGTATTAGAGGGTAATGCAGAATATATTTCAAGATATGCTACACAAGTATGTTGAGTGCTATGTGGGCGAATTGATGGTTGGGTCAGGTAATCATCAGGAACATCACGAACATCTGGTGTCAGTCTTTCGTCGACTAAGAAGCAACTAAATGTGCTTTTAGGGTGTCATTAGGAAAATTTCTTAGTTTTGTTATCAGGAATAGAGGCATAGAGATCGATCTAGGGAAAGTTAAAGCCATTCAAGATATGCAACCTCCAAAGACATTGAAGGAATTGAAAAGTTTACAAGGAAAGCTAGCATACATTTGCCGTTTCATCTCAAATTTGGTAGGGAGATGTCAGTCATTTTCTCATTTAATGAAGAAAGGAACAGAGTTTGTATAGGACAAAGCCTGTCAGAATGTGTTCGATTCGATAAAGGAATTGCTAAAATAGCCGCCGATATTGACAGCCCCTATAAAAGGGAAGCCACTCATTTTATACATATCTGCAGCAGAGAATTCATTAGGAGCCTTTTTGGCATAGGTGAATGAATCTAGGAAAGAGACCGCTCTTTATTATTTGAGCCAAACTCTGATGGGCACAGAATGTAATTATTCTCCAATTGAAAAGGAATGTTTGGCGATGATATTTACAGTGCAAAAGTTAAGGCATTATTATCTATCTCATGACATAACTTTAATCTTGAGAGCAGGTCTAATAAAGTTTTTAATGATAAGATTGATGCTATCAGGAAGACTGGCCAAATGGATGTTGTTACTTTGAGAATACACAATCACATATGAGCTAGCAAAAGAGGTAAAGGGGCAAACAGTGGTGGATTTTCTAGCAGCGCATCTCGTAACAGAGAGCGAGACCATTAGTGATGATTTTCCCGATGAACAGGTTCTGTTAGCCGAATCGCACAGTCCATGGCAGATGTTTTTTGACGGTGCTTCTCAAGCATCAGAGGCAGGTGCCGGAGTGATATTCATTACTCAAGGTGATTTGTTACCTTACTCCTTCACGTTGGGTGCCTCGTGCACAAACAACGAAGCCAAGTATAAAGCCCTCGTCATTGGAATGGAAATTGCTTAAGAAATGAAGATAAAAACACCATAAGTCTTTGAGGATTCTAAATTAATCATAAATTAATTGATGACCGAATTCAAGATGAGAAAGCAAGAGCTCTTACCATATTGTGAGCAAGCACAACAATTATTAAAGCAGTTCTGCCATGTCGAAATCAAGCATGTACCACGGGTTGAAAATGTAAAAGCAAATGCTTTGTCCAACCTGGCAGTAGTTCTGTCATATTTCCAAATAGAAGTCCTCCCTAGGTAACTATAAAAGAAAGAAGATTTTTTCCCTCTTCAGAGGTCATCGATGAAATTATTGAGGCACTTCTCATATCGTGTTTAGAGGTGATGACAAATGATTGGCGTCAGCCTTTCATAGATTACCTCAAATACGATATCTTGCTAGAAGACCCAGCGCAGAGACAGCAAATCAGGTAAAGATCGGGCAGTTCATTATATGTAGCAAAGTACTGTATAGAAAATCCTATAATGGGATATTACTATATTGCCTAGATAAAAAAAGAAGCAGGTCAGACGTTGCGAGAAGCACACTCTAGAGAATGTGGGGCATATCAAGCTGGCCGAAACTTATTTCATCGGATACATCGAATGGGATACTATTGGCATACAAAGTTTAAAGATGCGATAGATTATGTAAAGCGGTGTCATAAATGTCAGATTCATGGAGATGTTATACACATTCCTCCAAAAGAACTACACCAATCACTCACCTCTTGGCCCTTTTCTGCTTGGGGATTTGATGTTATTGGTCCCATAAATCCACCTTTGTCCAAAGCAAAACAGTATATTCCGGCAGTGACAGATTACTTCTTTAAGTGGACAGAAGCAATTTCATTGCTCAGCATTATGGAAAAGATGTGGTCAATTTTATTCGACACAATAATATACTGCCACGGTATCCCGAAGAAAATTGTCACTGATAATGGCACTCCTTTCCAAAACAGAGGAATGGAAAAATTGTGTCAGAAATTCAGTATTCATCACTTGTTTTTAACACCTTACTATCCACCAGCCAACGGATTAGCAGAGGTATTCAATAAAATGATGGTGAAAATACTAAAGAAGATGGTGACAAGAAAAAAGCATGATTGAGACAAAAGGTTGTAAGAAGCATTGTGGGCTTACAGAACTACCCATCGGATAACAACCAGAGCAATACCATATTCATTGGTTTACAGCGTAGAGGTGCTAATCTCGATCAAAATACAAGTTGTGTCACTCAGAGTGGCAGTGCATCGATCAATTATAGATGATGAAAATGCAAAAATAAGGCTGAAAGAACTGGACCTACTTGATGAAAAATGCCTAGAAGCTCAACAACGATTGTAATCATATCAGGCAAGGATATCGGCCGCCTTTGATAAACGAGTCAAGTATTGCTCTTTCAAAAAAAGGGATATGGTGCTAATGTTGAAATGACCGATAGTGGTCACCCACAGGATAAGGGGCAATTTCAAACCCAAGTTTGACAGGCTATACATAATAAAAGAAGTATATTCCAATGGGGCATGCAAAGTTATAGATCAATAAGGATGAGGCATAAGTATACCGGTCAATGCTCGCTTCGTCAAAAGATATCGTCCTTGAAGAAACATTCGATTTTGATCCAGCGTATTATCAGAATAATATACTTGCATCAAAAGGGGACAAGAATAAGCAAGGTTATGGCTATATACTGTCAGATTTATGAATAAAGAAGAAATTTGTGAGCGCACCAAGATTACATATCAGGAATTGTTACAAAAGGAAAGTGACCATCGCTAGCATCATCAAGCGAGCTTTACAGAATTTCTCTAAAATTTTTATCATCACCAAGCTGATATATTATGAACAACTCACGAATATCGTTGAAGATATTCGCAGAAGTGGTGGTATATCAATCTCAATCAGAGATATTTATTATTCTCGCGACAATGATGGCTACCTACCATTATCTTACAAGGCAGCCTAGCTAAGCCGTCAAACCCTAAAAATGGCCAGCTACGTATAAGACCTATTATTTTTTCCATTCGGGCAACAATGAGAAGCCAGTGGCCTTAAAAAGCCCATGAAGGCCATCATATGCATACCCAAGCAGGCAGCGAATGAAGCCAGCAACTGAAAGTCCTAAAAGGGCTAAAAGTCTTCAACGACTAATCATGTGTAACGCCCATGCCATCTATATAGCTTTTTAACTGCGTCACAGGGAATGGATGAAACTGCCTTCCTGTGAATGGGTCTGACCTTGCAGGCGAAGAAAAAATGGGCTATAGTGTGAACTCTTTAGCCTTATCCATAGATAGGCCATGTTTCGACAAGAAACAAATGCATTCAATTTGGGAGAATTCATTCAATGATAACAAAGAAAGAATGAGAAAACAAATATCATAGAGTATCTTATTTATTCTAAGTTCATTTACATCCTCGCATTCCCTTGATTTTGAAAATATAGTACAATTAATGCAACGCAATGAATGAAAGAGAAGGTAGCTCAGTAGCAATTTTAGTAGCATTTTGATGCTTTTAAAGTTCATCGCAAAGGCAGATGACTTATGAAGACTTGAAGTCCTTAATTTGGTTGTATGATAGGCATTGATTGTCTTTCCATTTATCCTTCAGTCGTATAGACAGTCTCTTCTTTCTTATGGAATTCTCTTTCTGTACTTCACATTTCCTTCATTTTCCTCTAAAGTTGTACTTCACATTTCCTTCATTTTCCTCTGAAGGCGGAGCACACAACCCTTGAAATGTGGAGCGCACATCCCTTGAAATGTGGAGCGCATACCCCTTGAAATGTGGAGCATGCATCCTTGAAATGTGGAGCGCGCAACCCTTAAAATGTGGAGCGCACATCCCTTGAAATGTGGAGAGCACACCCTTGAAATGTGGAGCACACAACCCTTAAAATGTGGAGCGTGCAACCCTTGAAATGTGGAGCGCACATCCCTTGCAATGCGGAGCGCACTTCCCTTGAAATGTAAAGCCCACAACCCTTGAAATGTGGAGAACACATCCCTTGAAATGTGGAGCGCGCAACCCTTGAAATGTGGAGCACACAAAGTCTTATCCTAAGACAAGAGCCCATGGAGAATGACGTGGCTTCAAGATAAAATCCCTTACAAAGTGGCGCACAAGAGAAGATTGCGCACAATACTTGGCTCTGGGACAAGGTTCTGTTTGAAAGTGGCTCACAACACTTGTATTAAGATAGAGCTCCCTTTGAAAGTGGCGCACAACACTTGTATTCAAATAGAGCTCCCTTTGAAAGTGGCGCACAACACTTGTATTAAGATAGAGCTCCCTTTGAAAGTGGCACACAACACTTGTATCAAGACAAGCGCACAATGCTTTCCTTGAGATATGGCCCACAATGCATGTCATTAGGACAAGCGCACAATGCGCTCCTTGATATATGGCGCACAATGGAGAGCTTTAAGACAAAACATATCAAAAGTCCTTAAGAAGTGGCGTTAAAGCTTTGTGTTAAGACAAAGAGGTTGTGCGCTAATCCTTTTGGAAGGAGGTTGTATGAACAACCTTTGGAGGATGTTGTGCGCAGGCATCTTTAGAGGGTGTTGTGCCCAAGTCTCTTTGACATGGGTTGTGTGGTGAACATGTTATGCGCCTCACAACACCTCCAGCGCACAAGGCTTTTGGGTGGACAAATCTCTCTTCTTTCTTCTCCCTGTTTCTCTCCTTCTTGTCTCTTGTCCAAATGAGGAGTGAGGAGGGGGTATTTGTATGCCTCCCAGGATCCTTCCTCCCTTAAACAGTGGTGATCACCACTTCTCCTTAAGGCAATGACTAACCTCCTTCCTTTATATAGTGGTGTTCAACCACTTCTTCCTTAAATGATGGTGTACCTCCATTTCTAAGACAAGTACCTCATTTCCTCCCCTCATACAAGGCAACGCCCATCCACTCATTTTTACCAAAATAACCCCATGCATCCTTTTTTACCAAAATAACCTGATCCACTCTTTTTTTTACTGAAATACCCTCATACACTCCTTTTTACCGAAACACCCCCATACACTCCTTTTTACCAAAATACCCTCATTCACTCCTTTTTACTAAAATACCCTGTGAGATCCGTATCCTAGTCCGTACCGTTCTGTAGGCTTCCATAGTCCTCTCGGTCAAATTCCAGTAACCCTAGACCTGTATCTAACGTTTGCGCACTATCCCAAGCCAAGTCTTGAATATCGGAGTCAACTCGACTCGAAACTTGTACCCTATCGACCGCGCCACCACAGCGGTTCCGGCACTGCATCTCGCATGCCGAGATGATACTTAGGCCAGGAGATGTGGGCCAGCATTCAGTTCGAGAAAACGCCGCGCATTTGTGAAATCCCAAGAAAATCTCTACAATATGTCAAATCAATCAAGTACATCTCACATCACCTAAAAGCAACCCAAAGTCAGCTCTCTCTCCACCCATCCCTTTTTAAGTACACCCATCACTCACCGCATCACTCTCATTTTTCTAAAATCCATCTTCTAAGCAACCATGAGAGAGGTGGGCATCCATGGGAGAGAAGTCATGTGTGGCCCACCTCCCTACCACCCAATCCAACTGTCACGCCCCAAACCCGGAAATCAGATTCACAGGAATTTTTATCGCCAAATTCGGTACCGACAGCCTCCGTAGTACCCCATTCTCGGCTCCTAGCATTCATATGCCAGATTTCTGATCCTGAGATCCTACAAGGAGGATTTTTTTTATACATTTAACTACTAATAAGCATAACCACAAGTTTATCTAAATCATAAAGGCAACATCATCATCACATATCTACTAATATAATCATTTGAATACAATGCTGAAAGGAAAATATATATGTCAAAATCAAAGCTCCAGAAAACAGCTGCACGCTCCAAGCTCAATGCTACTGCAACCTAACATCACCTGCACGCATCTATCGTGCATAAGCTTATAGAAAGCTTAGATAGTGGTGTAAGTGTGTGTACGAGATAAGTGTCAAGTATTCAATACAATATCATAATCATACAATACCGGAAAGCTATTAATCCATAAACCATACAATGACTGAATAAGCAAAAACACTGATAAGAGCAGGAATTATCAGCGTAAACAGAAATACTGACAAGATTATAATCATGCGATAACAAAATAAGCGGAAGTATGAACAAGTCCATAAGTTAATCAATATCAGAATACGTAATATAGGACAGCTATGCAAAAGATGAATCATAGATAATCAAATGTCGAATGACAAGGATATAGTGTAATACACAATTCGAAAGAGCTAATAAATATCATCACTCTCATCTAAGTCACACAAATACAGAAACATAACAACCCATAATGCCACACGCCGAAGATGTAATGGAATATATAGTATATGATGCTAATGGAATGACCATGCTGGAGTGTGATGTCGGGATGATAGTACGTAGTATCGCAGGTACGGGGTCCACCACAAGGAACCTCTATCCAAACCAGTCTCATACTTAAATTTGGATAGTCTGACTCAACGTGGTAAACTCCTGATCTCAGGTTAATCGCGCGCCCAATCGAAATCCTTGCCAAAATGAAGATACACAACAATTAGTTACGCACCACCAGCCCGATTGGATAGTGAATGAATGAATAAATGAGTATGCAACTCCTACTCAGTAGCCTGTCAGCACAGTAGCTTGCCAACCGCTGGTAGCTCACACAGTGTGATAGCTTGCCCAGGCCTCAGCCCTGCCCACATCACACCTGCCCACATCAGCATCCGCCCACGTGCTCCCGCCCACATGCACAACAGTTACGGGATGTCATAATATCATGTCAGTCCTCATATCAGTACGGTTCCTCTTTGGGAAAATTACCGGGGTCTATTACACTTCACACAACCTGCCGCCCCAATCAAGCGCACAACTGGGTAAGTGGAAAAGACCTCACTATCCGCCTGTCAGTAGTCTGCCAATACCTACCCAGCTCGCCGATAGCGGACCCATTCCTCGAGCTGGTCAAACTCAACCTAGCCATGCTTACTCTCTCGGGCGGGTAAGACTGCACCCCCTTCCAACCGACCACGACACAGTGGAGAGCGCAGCCATCTGGTAATCGGCACTCAACGCTTATCTACCCACTCAGTCTATACGTTGGAACGTCCTCTGAAACTAAGAGGGTGTTTAGGGATTTTTACCCAGGGTCATCTATGGTGGCCCGATGCTCGAACAGATTTTCGATGTCCCATCTGACCATCCACGATATGCCTGTGGAGGCTACGACCCTGATGTCACTAGGGTGTATAGTAATCACAACACAATGCAAGATGCATGAGTCATACAATCCAATCATGTATCAATCCTGCGCATGTCATGCGCTCATGTGAGATAATCTCCACCTATCAAGGAGTCTCACATCATCCTGCCCAATGACATATGCAATGGTCAATCACATCTCATAAAAAACATGCAGATGATGTGAATGGACATGTATCATGATGTTATGATGTCACATACTCATAAACGGTACCAATAACCGGCGTCTACAATGTGGACTTTTAACCAACATTGCCCCCAAGGAATGGCCCACATAGAATTAAATATATAATGGGCACATGGCCTCACACAAGGGCGAAATATACGAAACAGGTGGGCCCTGGTCATGGGCCTAACACATATCACAATGGGCCTTGCCCATATGCCTCAAATACATCTGGATGGGTCGCACCCATGGGCCTCAGATATATCACAATGGGCCTCAAATATACTTCGCAGGTGAGTCACATACCTGGGTCTAATACACATCAGTATGGGGTACATCACATAGGCCTAATATACATCACTATGGCCACAACCCATGAGCTTTAAATACACAATAGGTGGGCCCTACACATGGGCCTCAAATATATACCATGGGTGAGCCTCAATGGACGGGTCACCAATACAACAGGATGGGCCTAATGACATCGACCCCATAAATATATCGAATAGGCCGCACCAATTGGGCCTTACATACATTGCAATGGGCCATGACCCATGGGCCTTGCATACAACACAATGGGCCTTGCAACATGAGCCTCATATATATTTAAGGTGGGCCTCAACAACAGGCCTCATACACATCAAGGTGGGCCTCAACAACGGGTCTCATACACATCAAGGTGGGCCTCATATATGGCCTTAGCAACAGGCCACAAATATATCAAGATGGGCCTAATCAATCATATGGGCTAAATCAATCAAATGGCTGATACGAGCAGGCCGATCAAATAGACCGATACAAATGGGTTGTGCGTCATGGAGTTATACTAAGCATATTATAAAGTAATGCCCTATCCTTACAACGCAGTTGG
The DNA here is from genome assembly GCA_037074715.1 of Magnolia kwangsiensis. Taxonomy (NCBI): domain Eukaryota; kingdom Viridiplantae; phylum Streptophyta; class Magnoliopsida; order Magnoliales; family Magnoliaceae; genus Magnolia; species Magnolia kwangsiensis. The sequence goes on along the minus strand of CM073575.1, from coordinate 87,421,450 downwards.
CTTAGACGGTTTGCATAAAAAAAGTACGGGCCTACCAATGGGCCCTAGGGAGAGTCGCAATGCGGACATTTTACCAACATTATACTCGCAATGTGGACGTCAAACCAACATTGCTCCCAAGGTGTAGCCCGTAGTAAATAACATTACGTAAACCAGGTTGGGATCACACATTGCAATGGACCTTAAGTACTCCCCATTGGGCCTTAAATACATCAAATGGGCTATGTCATATGAGACTTTTACTCATCAAATGGGCCACATCAATGGGCCGCACCAATGGGCCTTATGTGCATTGCAATGGGTCATAACCCGTGGGCCTTAGATTGCATTAAATGGTTCTCGACCCATGGGCCTTATACATATCAAATGGGCCTAATCTCATGGGCTTTAAAATACATCAAATGGGTCCAATCCCATGGACCTTGGAACACATCAAATGGGTTCACTCTATGGGCCTTAAATTACATCAAATGGGCCTAATCCCATGGGCCTTGGAACACATCAAATGGGTCCACTCTATGGGCCTTAAATAGTTCAACAACTAGCTACATTCATGGACCCAATTAAATTTAACTGTGGTGGACCTCAAAAGTGCATTCATTAATCCCAACATTTAAGGAACTAAAGGTATAAATCATTTCCTCTAAGATCTTTATAATATGGTGGGTCCCACTCCTCAAAATTTCAGCCCAAGGCCAACATAATTATAACATGTTGCTGTCCTAAATTTGGGCAATCCATTGGAGTGGGTCCAAGGCTTCTAAAACTCTGAAAATTGAGGGCCAAGGTCCCTCATCATGCATACAATGAGAGGAAGCCCAAAAAGGTGGCCCACCATCAGAAGAAATATTTTTGAATTATGGTTTTTTTATCAAGGCATATTGCTGGACTGCACAGCAGAAAAAAATCTGGGAGTCCAACCATCTTGGCCCATTCTTTTGGATACCCAAATGGGGTCACTTGAGGCTAAAATTTCACAGACTAATACTTACATAAGTGGGCCACACCCTCACAAAATTTCATAATTTTTAGATATATTTAAGTATTTTAATTAATTTAAACAAAACAGACTGTCCAGAAAAATCGGACAGACCTGGACGTCCCAACGTGGTGAGCCAGTCCGGCCCTCACCACGGTGTGTACAGGGGTCCATTGGCCCTGAAATTTGGTAAGTGGGTTCTAACATAAGTGGACCATACTCTTAAAAAATTTCAAAATTTTTGGACATTTGTAAATATTTTAATTCATTTACATAAATCAATCTGTCCTGAAAATCGGACTGATCTGGACACCATATTATAATGGGCCGGTCCCGCCATCACCATGGTGTGTACAGGTATCCATTTGCCCCAAAATTTTGTAGGTGGGTCGTACCATAAGTAGGCCACCCCTCTGAAAATTTTTATAATTTTTAAAGACCCATAGGTGTTTTAATCAATTTCAAAAATCCAACTGTCCATGGTGGAATGTTGCTAGAACAGTCCAGAAAATCCATACTGTCCACCTCACTTGGACCACACCTTTGGGACCCCAATGAAGGTCAGTTGGGGCTGAAATTTGGGGGACATCAAGATGAGATCCCCACCTTTCAGAAAAGTATATTTGATAGGTATGAATAAGACAACCAGAAACTGTGCAGAAAATTCTGGACAACAACATGTACTTAGATAAAATTTATTATATAAGTTAAATAAAAAGGGAAATACATTAATGGGCCACACACACCAGAAAATAAAATGAGGGAAAAGAGAGATAGAAGGACAATTTGGCCATAGGGAAACGGGCTCCACTACTATTGAGCCCTCCCAAGATCAATCACACCCGCACATCATACCAATATTTACATTTACAACATGGATCTTGCACATGCATGGCCTATAATTAAAATGCATGGTGAGGATGTCATCCCCACCATGGTTATAAGGTTTAGATGACCCAAACATAATATGATATGAAATAAAACTACCATGATGGGGCCCATAGAGAAAGGCCCCATGCATGTATCATGCATGCATAAGATAGGCCTTTAGGTCACAACCATGGGATTGTGTGGGATCTCCACCATTGATTGGTGGGTCCTACATTTCCTTCATGAAAGAAAGAAAACATCTAGGCTATAGAAATCATATTTTTTTACATCTAGAGGAGCACCCACCGTTCGATCTTCTTGCTCTTATGAGTTCCTTAGCACCTTAGCTTTGATTCCAATGGAGGAGATGGGGAATGGATGGTTAGGATTGGAGATCATGGGGTAGGAAAGTGGGCCACACTTGAAGTTTTGAAAGAGAGGGAGAGGCTCGAAGAATTTTCATACGTATGGGATTTCTCTCCTTAGATTTTTTTGAGTTTGAAAATGAGAAAGAGAGAGAGAGAGTTGTAAAGGGAGAGAGAGATGGGTGATGGATGTGGTGAATGATGGGTGCAAGAAAATCTTGACTTTTGTGGCCATTTGTGTAAGAAAAGCATGGGTAGTGTAAGAACTTTTTGACTTTGAGGGCTTTTGGTGTAAGAGAGGTATGGGCTTGTAAGAGATTCTTGACTTTTGTAGTTACTTGGGAATGGGTGAAAGGTGATGTGTACTTGACATGTACTTGACATGTGATGGATTCATGGATTGATGAGATTGATGTGACACCTCGTAGAGATTCTCTTAGGTTTCTCAACGCGCGGCGTTTTCTTCACACCGAACGTTGGCCCACATCTCTTGACCAGGGTATCGCCTCGGCGCGCAAGTCGCGGCATCGGAACCGCAGCGACGGCGCGGTCGCTATGGTAAAGGTCATGGATTGAGTTGATACGGGTTGACGACATACAAATTAGGGTCACACGCAAATATTTGTTAAGGGTCGAAGGTTGCTGAAATTCGACCGGTAAGACCGCGGAAGTCTATGGAACGGTACGGTATAGGATACGGGGCTTACACCAACCATCTAATTCCACCATCCTCCGTCAAAGTCGAAGCCAAGGACTTTGGCGTACCATCGGACTAAGAACGTAGCCAATAGGTGGGTGATTTTTGTGTAATTTTAATGATTAAAGGGCCTACATATGGTGGGACCCATCTTGATGTATACATTGTTTAAAGAGGGACCCATAGTGGCGGGGTCCTCTCTCTCTCTCTCTCTCTCTCTCTCTCTCTCTCTCTCTCTCTCTCTCTCTCTCTCTCTCGTTATGGTAAGGATGAGGTGTGTGGCCCACACGTGGACCCACCTTGGCATGTATATTTCATCCACGGCATCCGTACATGGGTTATCCGGACCGTCCAGATCATGGTCCCACATGATATATGTTTGTATCCACCTTGTCCATCCGTGGACCCCACCTGATGTCTGTGTTGTTCACACGCCATCCAGCCCAGCCACGTGGGACGTGGATCCCACTTTGATATATGTATTTTACCCCGTTGGGTGGTGCTGGATGAGGGATACCATGATGTAACTGTTTCATCCACCGTCCAGCTTGGACGGTGGGATCCATCTGGCAGTCCGATTGGACGGACCCTGATGAAGGGAAGAAGCAAATATCAGCTGGGTCTGACACGTGTGGCCCACCCATGTGGGACCCACACGTGATGCATGTGTCTCGCATCCAGGCCGTCCGTCCAGGCTTGGACGCTGGACACTGCAACCCCTTTTCTAATATAATATAATAATAATAAATTATAATAATATATGTATGAATATATTATATATGTTTATCTAATGGGCCCCACGTGGGACCCACCTACCGCGTTAGGGATTAGTTGGTGTACCTACACAGCTATATAGCTACTGTATTTACCTCGGTAAGGTTTTATGGGTCCCGGATGATGAATGTGGGGTATATCCACATCGTCCAGCTCTTTTGACGATGGGACCCTCCGTGATGCAGGTGTTTCATCTCAGCCGCCCATCATCAGGACGCTGATGTGGACCCCAGCAGCATGCAGTTGCTGGATTGACGCCAGCAAGTTCTAGGTCCCACCTCGACGTATGCGTTTTTACCAAGTTGTCCATTCATTTTGCAGCGTGTGGGGGCCACCCTACACATGTTGCACGTGTGGAGGTAAGGCCCGCCTTGATGTATGCCTTATAGCCACACCGTCCATCCAGTCCAGGCCTTGGATTGAGGAAGGTTCAAATCTCTAGTGAGCCACGCACGTGGCTCCACCTTGAGGTAAGTGTTTCATCACACCGTCCATTATCTGGACGGTGGCGCCCAACCAGGATGTATTTGTTATATTCAAAGCGTCCAGATGGTGGGACGCACCTGATGTATGCTTTGTATCCTGACCGTCCAAACTACTGGACCCAACGAGATGTAAGTATTTTATCCATGCTGACCGTCAAGATCATGTGACGCCCATCCATTGGGTAGAACGGTGGACCCCACCTCTGACGTATGTATTATATAAACACTATCCGTCCATTTTTATTGGGTATGGGACCCACCCACACGCGTTGCATGTGTGGGGTGGAGCCCTACCTTGATGTATACATTTTGTCTTTGGACGGTGCTGTGGGGCCAGCCGTGATGTATTTGTTTCATCCACATCATCCAGATGATCTGGACGGTGCTGGACATGCTTGGATGTGTTGAGGTGCCCCACTGTGTTGTGTGTGTTTCATCGATACCATCCAGAATGATTGGATGATGTTGGACAATGTTTGGGTGGTGCTGTAAACCCCACCTCAATGTATGTTTCAAATCCACACCGTCCAAAGTGTTTGGACGGTGCTGGACAATGTATGAAAGGTGCTATTTTACATGGGCAATGTTTGGGCAGTGCTAATTTACATGGATAATGTTTGGACGGTGCCGTGGGCTCCACTGCAATTTATGTACCCACGCTCCCATCTGGTGAGGGCCATTCGCTGCGTATGCGGGGCCCACCTGTTATATATTAGGCCCATGTGATGGGGCCCACCTTTGTGTACATGTTCTATATTCGCACAGTCTAAGGGCCTACCATTGTGCATGTATCGTATATCTACACCGTCCATTTGTGTGGCCCACCGTGATGAATGTGTTGTATATGTAAGCAGCCCATGTGATGCGGCCCACAGTGATGTGTATTAAGCCCATGTGATGCGGCCCGATGTGTTGTATATGAGACCCTTGTGTAAGGCCTATTGTGATTATATATGGCCCATTGTGATTGTATGTGGCCTATTGTGATTGTATGTGGCCCATTGTGATTATATGTGGCCCGTTGTGATGTAATTGTGGCCATTAATGAGGCTCGATGTGATGTATTTATGGCCCAGTGTGATATATATTAGGCCCTTGTATGAGGCCATGGGCCCACTATTTGTTTGGCTCTATGTCAACCACTCTTTGGGAACAATGTTGGTTAAATGTCCCCATTGATGGGCAATGATGGTAAAATGTCTATATTGTGACCTTCCCTTAGGCCCATATTAGGCCAATTATCGAGGCCGATTTTGATTGTTGAGGCCAATTTCGATTATCGAGGCCAATTCTGATTGTCGAGGCCAATTTCGATTGTCGAGGCAAATTCTGATTGTTGAGGATGATTCCGATTCTGATTATTGATGCCGATTCCGATTGTTAAGGCTGATTCTAATTCTGATTTTTTAGGCCGAGTACCGAAGCCGATTTCGATTGTCGAGATCGATTGTTGAGGATAATTTCAGTTTCAATTCCGATTGTGGAAGCCGATTGTTAAGGCCGATTTCGATTTCGATTGTCGAGGCTGATTATTGAGGCCAGTTTCGATTCCAATTGTCAAGGCAGAGTATCGAGGTCGATTCCAACTCTGATTGTCGATGCCAATTGTTGAGGTCGATTCTGATTTCGATTCTCGAGGACGATTGTTGAGGCCGATTCTGATTCCGATAGTCGAGGCCGATTCCGATTGTCGATAGCGATTCCAATTCCGATTGTCAAGGCCCAATGAGATGCATATGCGGTCTATATTTGAGGCTCATTGTGATGTGCATACGACCCATGTTTAAGCCCCAATGTGATGTATATGCAGCCTGTATTGCATATGCAGGCCGTATTTGAGGCCCATTATGATGTGCATTCATCCCGTGTTTGAGGCCCAATGTGATACGTATTCGGTCCTTGTTCAAGGCCCAATATGATGTACATGAGGCCTATGTAATGAGACCCAATATGATGTAAGCTACGCTGAGTTTAACCTCCTCGTGAACGGGTCCACTATAAATATGCCGGGTAGATATTGGCTGACTACTGGCCAGGAAGATAGTGAGGTCTCTTCCACTTGCATGGTCATGCGTCAGTGGGTGACGATTTGCATGTAAAGTGTACTAGACCCTGGTGACGATCCTAGAGTTGAACAGTACTGATATGTGGACTTATTGAGCAGGAGTTACATACTCAATCATTCATTCATTCACTATCCACTGGGGCTGATGGTGTGTAATTATTTGTTACGTGTACCTTCACAATGGCTAAGATTTCAGTTGCGGCGCACGACTAACCTGAGATTAGGAGTTTACCACATTGAGTCTGACTATCCGAATGAGGTATGAGACTGGTTTGGATAGAAGTCCCTTGTGATGGACCCCATAGCCTTTAATACTACGTACTATCATCCCGACTTCACACTCCAGCATGATCATTCCATTCGCACCGTATATTGCATTATATTTGTGGCATGTGGCATTTTGGGTTACTATGTTTCTGCATTTATATGGTCTAGATACGGCTGACGGTATTCGTGAACTCATCAGGAATTGTATATTACATTGCATCCTCAGCATTTGATATTTGACTCTTTATGACTACTCATTTGCATAGCTGATCTGTATTGCATACTCTGATATTGTTTGCCTCATGGACTTGTCAATATTTCTATTTACTCTGATATCGTATGATTCAAGATCTTACCAGTATTTCTGACATTGTATGATTATGACATTGTATTTGTGTGCTTGGCACTTATCTTGCGCACACACTTTCACCACCCTCTAAGCTTTTTATAAGATTATGCACGATAGATGCGTGCAGGTGGCGTTGGTTCAACGACGTTGAGCTTGGAGCATGCAACTGTCTTTTGGAGCTTTGATTTTATTTTGACATATGTATTTCCCTTTCAGCATTGTATTCAAAGTTTCTATTAGTAGATATGTGATGATGATGTTGCTTTTGTGATTTGGGTAAACTTGTGGTTATGCTTCTTACGAGATAAATATACATTGAAAAATCTTTTTTATGGGATCTCAGGATTGGAACCTGACATATAACCACTGGGAGCCGAGAATGGGGTACTATGGAGGCTGTCGACACCAGATTCGATGATCGAGATTCCTGTGAATCCGATTTATGGGTTTGGGGTCTGACAGAAGATGGTATCAGAGCATAACTTGGGAATACCTAAAGGTATATCACATATCTGCTGATAGCTACCCTACACTTATGATTGTTGAGAAGTTAGAATGATTAGGTCCCCGAATTCGAATAACTTAGAGATTTTCTAACATAACTCCCTACCATTGAGATTTTGAAGCTGCATGGTATTTCAGTTTCGATCTTTTTTGATCCGAGATCCGAGGTTTAGTGGGATCATCATAGTGTTGATGAGGTGTCCTGAGAGTGGGAGGCTGTGATTCGCGAGCGTTATTCTCATCTCTTCGATGTTTGATTATGTCTAGTATTGTATTTCGGATGTCATGTTTCCTCATTCTTTTGAGTTCTGCATATAGTACAAATTTTGAGGATGAAATTTTTTTAGGTGGGGAGAGCTGTGAGACCCGTATCCTAGTTTGTACTGCTTCGTAGGCTTGCGCAGTCCTCCCGATCGAATTCCGACAACACTCAACTTATATCTGACGTTTGTGCACGATCCTAGGCTGAGGCCTGCATATCAAAGTTGACTCGACTCGAAATTTATACCCTAGCAACCGCATCGTCGCCCGTCTCGTGTGCCGAGGCGATACCCAGGCCAAGAGATGTGGGTCGGCGTTCAGTTGGAGAAAACACCGCGCATTTTTGAAATTCCAAAAGAATCTCTTCAACATGTCAAATCAATCAAGTAGATGTCACATCACCCAAAAGCAACCCAAAGTCAACTCTCTCTCTCTCTCCACCCATCCCTTTTCAAGTAGATCTATCACTCACCCATCACTCACCCCATCACTCTCTCTCTTTCAATCTCTCTCTCTCTCTCTCTCTCTCTCTCTCTCTCTCTCTCTCTCTCTCTCTCTCATTTATTCAAAATCCATCTTCCAAGTAACTATGGGAGAGGTGGACGTCCATGGGAGAGAAGTCATCTGTAGCCCACCTCCCTACCACCCAGTTCTGAAAGTGCCCTTGCAAGTGCCCTGGTTTTTTAATTAGCGTGTGTGTTGAGTCAGTCAGACTGAAGAGCCTCACAGGAAAATCAATTCAAGCGTTTACCTCAACCGGATGTGTGGAAGCTTGCCATAGACATCCCATGTCCCAAAACAACAGGTGAATAAAACACTTAAAATAGGTTAGACATCATAGGATTTTTAAGTGAGGAAACTTTTTCAAAAATAAAAAAATCTCTAAGTTTTCTTGCTTTGTCGATCTTATCGATACACGTGTCGATATAATCAACCTGCTTTGTCGATGTCCTCGATAACAAATCGATTCTATTGGAATGAGGTCAATTGTGTCCAGCTAATTGTGTTCAGTAACCACTACATATCTGGACGGAATTATCGATGTATCGATATCATCGATATTTGAATCTCGAGTCAATCGAATGTGACTTGATAATATCGACAAGTAGATCCTCGGCGTCCCTGTTTTTACTTAAGAAATTCATATATGCTTCGATATATCGAAACCATCCTCGATACCATCAGAGTTTAAATCTCGATCATATCGACAGGCTCTCGATGATATTGGTCATGGGCGTGAAGTTGTCCAACAACATTTTTCAGGTGATTTTAAATTTTGATCGGGGGTCACTCGATAGAATTGATATTCAAATATAGATGATATTGAGACCAGATCGATTGCATCGATAATGGACATAAACTATCCAGTAAGTTCACTGATAAAATCCTTGGATTTATCGATGCATCGACACGACCTTTGATGTTTTAATTTAAACCAATCTGATTTAAATGATTTTAACTCGTAAGTATACGAATCAGATGTAGATATGGTACGTATTACGAGAACGTTCCCACGAGGACTGGTTATCACAATTCAAAATTTAAGACTCTTCTTAGCTAATCCAACGAATGGTTTAACAAAATATTAAGTAAACTAATATAAATTTATGAAAAATAACTACGAGCAATAACGAGGAAGATTCAATCGATGAGAAGACTAAGACTTTCGAATCCATCCCTAATTATCCTAACTCTTGTTTTATCTGCTGATTCACCCTAATTCAGATTGATATCAAAATAAACAAAGCACACTCTATGTCCTTGGTCGGGCACATAGAATGTATAATCCTTTAAAGCATATGGATCACATCTTTCCATCCATGGTCAGGCATGGAGAGATGTAAATCCTGTTTCTTCCTCTATAGGAGACCTGTTCATGGTCAGACACAAGCACCTAGAATAATATTCCAAACAACATCCATATCTAGACTTTGGTCAAGCTCATAGAATGGAGAAGTACGGAAATCTCAGGAAAGCACACTAGAAAAAAAATTAAATCAATCCAATTAAAATAAATTCAACATAAACAAGAATCAATCAAATTAGGAGCTTCATCTCAGCCCTAGCTAAGAAGTTTAGCAATCCATAAAATTAATTAGGAAAAAGGAAATATAAAATAAAAACATTAAAAACATCCTTCTCTTCTTTCTTCTTCTTTTTCTCTCTCTCTAGCTCTGGCTCTCCTCAAGCTCTGGATCTTCCTCCCAAGGTCTCTGAATGCTCCCCACGTCCAAAACCTCCTTATATAGCTGCTGGAGTGGTGAAAATCGGACTTGAATCGGACTTGAATCGGACTTGGAAAGCTATCGCATGCGCAGCGAAAGCCTTTTTGCAGCCAAGTTCAGTGCCTCAAAACACGCCACTTTCCTCGCTCAAATTTCAAAGAAACACGGTCCCTTAGGATTTTATTGGGTCCTCTACATGATAAACGGTTCAGATCTGCCATATGATCAAAGATGGTGGGCCAAAACCGCGTAGAAAAGTCAGTTTTCGCGGATGTACGAAATCTTTCACACCATTTCACTATTGTGATCGATGGGCCCCACAGAAGCATTTACTAGAAAATCCACCCCGTCCATTGGATTCAGGATGAAATTTCAGTCAAGAATGGGTAGTTTTGAATGTCTATTGGCATGTCTCAGAGAAGAAATAACTAAAAGATCAGATTTGAACCCTACAGGGCAACCTTTTTGTGGCCCCTGTATCGCACACATGTGCACGCATGGATGCAAAAGGTCAGCATGATTTTGTAGCTCTCGAAGCCCTCTACAAGATGGACGGTGTGGATTATTCGTACGGGGCATGTGTGGGGTCCACTATCGACCGCAAAAAGGGCCAGCGGCCGTGCATTGGCTGACGCTAAAAGGAAAATTTCCTTTTCTTTTTTTGTTTTTCGGTCAGAGACGGTCAAACCGTCTCTGATGCTTGCCGTGCACGGCTAGTGCATATATGCACTGTACATATTCCGTACATGTGGGGTCCATGATGATGTGTTTCTGAAATCTGATCCAGTCATTCATCTTCTCATATTAGTTAAGCCGTCAATAACAAAGTTGAGGCAGTTCCAGATATCAGGTGGGCCCCAAATTGAAGATTAATAGGCTGATCTGTCCGTTGGCCCACTTTTCGAGATCGTTAATGGCTAAAATTTAATATCTACGGTTAATTCGTGGCCCACATCGCATGTATGAAGTTTCGAATCAATCGGATGGTGGGAACCATGTGATCTTGCATTCTGGACCATTTTTGGGCCTTTTTAAATGTGGAGGGCTTGATTTCCTCGGGTTCCTGGCATGTAAATTCTTCAATATTGGTCCTCTGGGGTCTGTCCTTTTGCTTTGGTTACTTCAGAGCGTCAAATCCACGCTTTTAATATCCGTTTTCAATCAACGCTCTTTATTACATCCTGCAATAAAAACACATTTAAAATACAACTTTAGGCTTTATCATGTACATAAAATTAGGCAATAATCGGGGTCTGATATGCAATATTCGACCCTCATCATAACCCCCAACCAGCATTTTTCTAGTCCCGAGCAAAACATGCGAAAAAAATAATTTTAGAAATAAGAGACAATTCCTGTAAACTCAAGTGACTTGTGAACAGATAATTAAAATGTAAAAATTCTAAGATTCATGAATAGTATGTGGAATTTTCTCTAGGAATCAAGCTCATGATAAACTTCATAATCAAGTTCAAAGTATTAATCCATTTATTAGAACATTCCAAACATTGAGTTCCATGAGTGTATAGTGTAATCTCGGCTTACCACTGTTAAGAGATCCAATTGTCATTTTCATGATATCATTGGTAAGTAACAATGGAATGCATGACAACTAAAACTAACACTTTCCTGACAGGTTAACTTTTCATTATACCAGCCTTTGATTTTGTTCATAAACAGTAACGCCAAAGAGGGGAATCAAATCCTCACCTATAGGGAGCAAACCTATGGTGAAAACTTGTCACTTAAAATTTTTTTTTTCTAACTATTAACCATGGGGGATTGAATCTGCACCTATAGGGAGCAAACCTATGGTAAAGATTACCACATGAAATTTACCCTTTTAATTCTTCTTTACTGCACATGAAATTTTATTTTGGCTGGTTCCTTTCATGCTTTGAGATTACCAAGTTAATCATTCAATATCGAACCGGAACCTTAATGTGTAAGGGAGATGTGATATGCAAAATCATGACTCAATCAATGTTTACAACTTCTAATCATGGGTTAAAAATTCAAACTTAAATGTGAAATCTAATAGACAACTGAATCCAAGAGTCATAAATTACCAACATCACGTATCTTTTAATTTTAAAATCACAACTATCCTTCAAAGTCACTTCAAATTCAAAAAATTTTAAAAATTTTCACACTTTTTGCTCAAGACCAAGAAAATACTGATTAGGTAACCTAATCTCCCACCCCCAACTTAAAATCTACATTATCCTCAATGTAAAAGAAATAAGCATGCAATGCACATGGGACAACGAAAGTAAAAGAAGAGTGATGAAAAGATAGTACCTGGACGAAGAATTAAGAGGCTTTTCCAAAAAATATCAACGTAAAAGCGAGTCAGCACAAGAGAGAAATCAACAAAAATAATAAAGATAAAATCAAAAAGAAAATCCTACCTATACCACTTTCGCAGGTGCTCTCGATTACATTTAGCGTATGCAATAAGCCTTTAAACCCCTAGGTTACCTCTAGTGGACGAGTTGTAGTCTCGTGAGGGATTGCAGTAATGTTACCCACAAACATTGAACTAACTAACTAGAGAAAAGAAATAAAAATAAAAATAAAAGTTGGGTTGCCTCCTAGGAGCACTAAGTTTACCATCTATCCTAAAACACCATAAAATAAACTACCCTAGTCCTATAAAAGCAGGAAAAAACTACTTGATCATGCCACAAGGTTCCTCTTCTGGCCAATATCTTGATAAGTTTCTCAGTAAGTTCCTCAATAGGATCATCCAAAAGCCCTTTTTACAATAGGTTTGGACGCCTTGGAGCATGACTTTCCAGAAAAACTTATATACCTCATAAGAAACTTTCATTTGCATTGCTTGAGGTATCAAGAGTATATACGATTCACCTGCAACAAAAGAAGTTTCAGCGTTAGTATTCCATGGTGAATCAGAGACTACACATAAAGAAAGTTTAGAAAACTTATAAAAAAGTGATGCAGTCTCAACATATTTTGATATTTCACTCTTCAGTTTAATTTTCAACTCCTCTTCCTTTAATAGTAAACATTCAGATTCTGGGGAAGGAGGGGCTTCAGAATGAGGTTTCTCTTGGTCAGTGATAACTATTAAAGTATTTTCTTGCAAGGCATTCACTATTTCTTGTAACATGGGATCATTTGAATCTATAAAATGTGCCAAAAAATCCTCTAAAGAGTTGGGACATTCAGCTGAGCATGATTTATTTTCCACATTCGGGATTGTGATGATCTGCCCAAGGAATCCATCATTTTTTACAGTGGATGGAAGTACATTCTCTTGCTCCAACCCTGCGCAAACAATTTGATGATCAAGAAACGAAGTATTGATGTGAGGACTCTGCTCATTAATACTACTCAGAAGAGCTATTGATTCGTTAAAAGTGTATGACTCAGATGGTGGCCTCAACTGGGTGGTTTCAATTTCTAGAGTCATATCAAGCAGTTCGTTCATTTTTCGAATCATATCATCATCCAATTCAGGGGAGTGGCCCAAACATGTTTCACAAGAGTAAGAAGGGTCAGTTGTAATGATCTCATCCTCCACTTTTAAATCAGACATGTTAGATGAGAGGAGTGACTCATTTTGACCGACCACTTCGTATACTTCTCGATCACTGAATTGGACCATACTTGAGATTGATTCCAGGGAAATTTGGGCTGAACATTCATGATCATCATCCTAATACATATCATCATCTAATTTCCTGTCATGCACACTTGGGATGGGATTTCTTTCCTCACATTCTATTCCTAGATTGGGTGAAGGTTCAAATAAGCTGACCTCTTCATCATCATTAAACTCAAGTGTCTCATGTGAGTGAAGTGCGTTATCATTATTGTATTCGAAAGACACCCATGTCTCTTCACCATTCCTTTGAACCGTCATCGAGATCGATTCATCTGGAAATTGAACCATATACTCATTAACATAATTCAATTCTTCATCCCAAATTCTAGAGTGTTTTAAAAGTGAGTGAGGATTACCTTCCTCGCATTGTATTTCTGGATTGGGTTGTGGCTGAGATGAACTAGCTTCCATCAGCGCATCATAAGTAGTGAATCCAAAGGAATAATCAACGGGTTGTAATCGGGATGAATTAATCTCCAGTAGTCTATCAATGCGTGATTCAAGTGCACCTAATAATTTCATCAAGTCATAAGCTGTGTAACTCGGAGATGACTCCTCTTGGATCGTTTCTAATGGATATTCAGAAGTATGGAACCTAAGAGAATAATCATTATAACATGTTGTTGGTTCATTTCCCCAAGTTTGATGTTTCCACTAATTATAGTCATACAGATCATAGGTGGGAGAATCTGATGGTTGATAATAGTCCTCACGCCTATAGTTATGATAATCACAATACTCACGTACTGTCTTATTAATCCGTAGGGTGTAATTATTCTCCCGTATATGATCGAGTAAGGACTTCTTAACCGGTGGATCATTAGATTTCGGTTGGTTCTCGATGATAGTTTCAGAAAAGTTTTGAGACATTGGTGGATTTCTATCATAATCATCATTCCTATATACGTTATTCTTCTCAGCATACTGACATTCCCACCCGTGCATATACATGGTGAAACTCTAATTCTGAATCTAATTCTAAAGGAAAAATCCTACACCAATCTAGAAATAGGAAGAGAGATAATTAGAAAGAAGTTACCAATTTGGAGGTCTGTGTTAGAATCCTGTAAAAGAAAACAAAACAAGTTAGTTTCTAAAAACAGAAAATCTAAAATTAAAAATTTTCTAAAGAACAACAAAGAAGAGTTAGTTCTAAAAAGGAAGGAAATCCTAGAATTAGAAAGTTACTAAAAATAAAAATGGAATGACCATGCTGGAGTGTGATGTCTGGATGATAGTACGTAGTATCGCAGGCTACGGGGTCCACCACAAGGAACCTCTATCCAAACCAGTCTCATACTTAAATTTGGATAGTCTGACTCAACGTGGTAAACTCCTGATCTCAGGTTAGTCGCGCGCTCAACCGAAATCCTTGCCATAACGAAGATACATAATAATTAGTTGCGCACCACCAGCCCGAGTGGATAGTGAATGAACGAATAAATGAGTATATAACTCCTACTCAGTAGCTTGTTAGCACAGTAGCCTGCTAACCGCTGGTAGCTCACACAGTGTGGTAGCTTGCCCAAGCCTTAGCCCTACCCACATCACACCCGCCCACATCAGCATCCGCCCACGTGCGCCCGCCCACATGCACAATAGTTACGGGATGTCATAATATCATGTCAGTCCTCATATCAGTACGGTTCCTCTCTGGAATCACCGGGGTCTATTACACTTCACACCACCTGCCGCCCCAATCAAGCGCACAACTGGGTTAGTGGAAAAGACCTCACTATCCGCTTGTTAGTAGTCTGCCAATACCTACCCAGCTCGCCGATAGCGGACCCATTCCTCGAGCTGATCAAACTTAACCTAGCCATGCCTACTCTTTCAGGCGGGTAAGACTGCACCCTTCCAACCGACCACGACACAGTGGAAAGCGCAGCCATCTGGTAATCGGCACTCAACGCTTATCTACCCACTCAGTCTATACATTGGAGCATCCTCTGGAACTAAGAGGGTGTTTAGGGATTTTTACCCAGGGTCATCTATGCTGGCCCGATGCTCGAACAGATTTTTGGTGTCCCATCTGACCATCCACGATATGCCTGTGGAGGCTACGACCCTGATGTCACTAGGGTGTACCTAATCACAACACAATGCAAGATGCATGAGTCATACAATCCAATCATGTATCAATCCTGCGCATGTCATGCGCTCATGTGAGATAATCTCCACCTATCAGGGAGTCTCACATCATCCTGCCCAATGACATATGCAATGGTCAATCGCATCTCATAAAAAACATGTAGATGATGCGAATGGGCATGTATCATGATGTTATGATGTCACATACTCATAAACGGTATCAATAACCGGCGTCTATAATGTGGACTTTTAACCAACATTGCTCCTAAGGAATGGCCCACGTAGAATTAAATATATAATGGGCACATGGCCTCACACAAGGGCCAAATATACGAAACAGGTGGGCCCTGGTCATGGGCCTAACACATATCACAATGGGCCTTGTCCATATGCCTCAAATACATCTGGATGGGTCGCACCCATGGGCCTCAGATATATCACAATGGGCCTCAAATATACTTCGCAGGTGAGTCACATACCTGGGTCTAATACACATCAGTATGGGGTACATCACATAGGCCTAATATACATCACTATGGCCACAACCCATGAGCTTTAAATACACAATAGGTGGGCCCTACACATGGGCCTCAAATATATACCATGGGTGAGCCTCAATGGACGGGTCACCAATACAACAGGATGGGCCTAATGACATCGACCTCATAAATATATCAAATAGGCCGCCCCAATTGGGCCTTACATACATTGCAATGGGCCATGACCCATGGGCCTTGCATATAACACAATGGGCCTTGCAACATGGGCCTCATATATATTTAAGGTGGGCCTCAACAACAGGCCTCATACACATCAAGGTGGGCCTCAACAACGGGCCTCATACACATCAAGGTGGGCCTAAAAAATGGGCCTCATATATGGCCTTAGCAACAGGCTACAAATATATCAAGATGGGCCTAATCAATCATATGGGCTAAATCAATCAAATGGCTGATACGAGCAGGCCGATCAAATAGACCGATACAAATGGGCTGTGCGTCATGGAGTTATACTAAGCATATTATAAAGTAATGCCCTATCCTTACAACGCAGCTGGCTTAGACGGCTTGCATATAAAAAGTACGGGCCTACCAATGGGCCCTAGGGAGAGTCGCAATGCGGACATTTAACCAACATTATACTCGCAATGTGGACGTCAAACCAACATTGCTCCCAAGGTGTAGCCCGTAGTAAATAACATTACGTAAACTAGGTTGGGATCACACATTGCAATGGACCTTAGGTACTCCCCATTGGGCCTTAAATACATCAAATGGGCCATGTCATATGAGACTTTTACTCATCAAATGGGCCACATCAATGGGCCGCACCAATGGGCCTTCTGTGCATTGCAATGGGTCATAACCCGTGGGCCTTAGATTGCATTAAATGGTTCTCGACCCATGGGCCTTCTACATATCAAATGGGCCTAATCCCATGGGCTTTAAAATACATCAAATGGGTCCAATCCCATGGACCTTGGAACACATCAAATGGGTCCACTCTATGGGCCTTAAATTACATCAAATGGGCCTAATCCCATGGGCCTTGGAACACATCAAATGGGTCCACTCTATGGGCCTTAAATAGTTCAACAACTAGCTACATTCATGGACCCAATTAAATTTAACTGTGGTGGACCTCAAAAGTGCATTCATTAATCCCAACATTTAAGGAACTAAAGGTATAAATCATTTCCTCTAAGATCTTTATAATATGGTGGGTCCCACTCCTCAAAATTTCAGCCCAAGGCCAACATAATTATAACATGTTGCTGTCCTAAATTTGGGCAATCCATTGGAGTGGGTCCAAGGCTTCTAAAACTCTGAAAATTGAGGGCCAAGGTCCCTCATCATGCATACAATGAGAGGAAGCCCAAAAAGGTGGCCCACCATCAGAAGAAATATTTTTGAATTATGGTTTTTTTATCAAGGCATATTGCTGGACTGCACAGCAGAAAAAAAATCTGGGAGTCCAACCATCTTGGCCCATTCTTTTGGATACACAAATAGGGCCACTTGAGGCTGAAATTTCACAGAGTAATACTTACATAGGTGGGCCACACCCTCACAAAATTTCATACTTTTTAGATATCTTTAAGTATTTTAATTAATTTAAACAAAACAGACTGTCTAGAAAAATCGGACAGACCTGGACGTCCCAACGTGGTGGGCCAGTCCGGCCCTCACCACGGTGTGTACAGGGATCCATTGGCCCTGAAATTTGGTAAGTGGGTTCTAACATAAGTGGAACATGCTCTTAAAAAATTTCAAAATTTTTGGACATTTGTAAATATTTTAATTCATTTACATAAATCAATCTGTCCTGAAAATCGGACTGATTTGGACACCATAATATAATGGGTCGGTCCCGCCATCACCATGCTGTGTACAGGCGTCCATTGGCCCCAAAATTTTGTAGGTGGGTCCTACCATAAGTAGGCCACCCCCCTGAAAATTTTTATAATTTTTAAAGACCCATAGGTGTTTTAATAAATTTCAAAAATCCAACTGTCCATGGTGGAATGTTGCTGGAACAGTGCAGAAAATCCATACTGTCCACCTCACTTGGACCACACCTTTGGGACCCCAATGAAGGTCAGTTGGGGTTGAAATTTGGGGGACATCAAGATGAGATCCCCACCTTTCAGAAAAGTATATTTAATAGGTATGAATAAGATAACCAGAAACTGTGCAGAAAATTCTGGACAACAACATGTACTTAGATAAAATTTATTATATAAGTTAAATAAAAAGGGAAATACATTAATGGGCCACACACACCAGAAAATAAAATGAGGGAAAAGAGAGATAGAAGGACAATTTGGCTATAGGGAAAGGGGCTCCACTAATATTGAGCCCTCCCAAGATCAATCACACCCGCACATCATACCTAAATTTATATTTACAACATGGATCTTGCACATGCATAGCCTATAATTAAAATGCATGGTGAGGATGTCATTCCCACCATGGTTATAAGGTCTAGATGACCCAAACATAATATCATATGAAATAAAACTACCATGATGGGGCCCATAGAGAAAGGCCCCATGCATGTATCATGCATGCATAAGGTAGGCCATTAGGTCACAACCATGGGATTGTGTGGGATCTCCACTATTGATTGGTGGGTCCAACACTTCCTTCATGAAATAAAGAAAACATCTAGGCTATAGAAATCATATTTTTTTATATCTAAAGGAGCACCCACCGTTCGATCTTCTTGCTCTTATGAGTTCCTTAGCACCTTAGCTTTGATTCCAATGGAGGAGATGGGGAATGGATGGTTAGGATGGGAGATCATGGGGTAGGAAAGTGGGCCACACTTGAAGTTTTGAAAGAGAGGGAGAGGCTCGAAGAATTTTCATACGTATGGGATTTCTCTCCTTAGATTTTTTTGAGTTTGAAAATGAGAAAGAGAGAGAGAGAGTTGTAAAGGGAGAGAGAGATGGGTGATGGATGTGGTGAATGATGGGTGCAAGAAAATCTTGACTTTTGTGGCCATTTGTGTAAGAAAAGCATGGGTAGTGTAAGAACTTTTTGACTTTGAGGGCTTTTGGTGTAAGAGAGGTATGGGCTTGTAAGAGATTCTTGACTTTTGTAGTTACTTGGGAATGGGTGAAAGGTGATGTGTACTTGACATGTACTTGACATGTGATGGATTGATGGATTGATGAGATTGATGTGACACCTCGTAGAGACTCTCTTAGGTTTCTCAACGCGCGGCGTTTTCTTCACACCGAACGTTGGCCCACATCTCTTGACCAGGGTATCGCCTCGGCGCGCAAGTCGCGGCATCGGAACTGCAGCGACGGCGTGGTCGCTATGGTAAAGGTCATGGATTGAGTCGATACGGGTGGACGACATACAAATCAGGGTCATAGGCAAATATTTGTTAAGGGTCGAAGGTTACTGAAATTCGACCGGTAAGACCGCGGAACTCTATGGAACGGTACGGTCTAGGATACGGGGCTTACACCAACCATCTAATCTCCACCATCCTCCGTCAAAGTCGAAGCCAAGGACTTTGGCGTACCATCGGACTAAGAACGTAGCCAATAGGTGGGTGATTTTTGTGTAATTTTAATGATTAAAGGGCCCACATATGGTGGGACCCATCTTGATGTATACATTGTTTAAAGAGGGACCCATAGTGGCGGGGTCCTCTCTCTCTCTCTCTCTCTCTCTCTCTCTCTCTCTCTCTCTCTCTCTCTCTCCGTTATGGTAAGGATGAGGTGTGTGGCCCACACGTGGACCCACCTTGGCATGTATATTTCATCCACGGCATCCGTACAGGGGTTATCCGGACCGTCCAGATCATGGTCCCACATGATATATGTTTGTATCCACCTTGTCCATCCGTGGACCCCACCTGATGTCTGTGTTGTTCGCACGCCATCCAGCCCAGCCACGTGGGACGTGGATCCCACTTTGATATATGTATTTTACCCCGTTGGGTGGTGCTGGATGAGGGATACCATGATGTAACTATTTCATCCACCGTCCAGCTTGGACGGTGGGATCCATCTGGCAGTCCGATTGGACGGACCCTGATGAAGGGAAGAAGAAAATATCAGCTGGGTCTGACACGTGTGGCCCACCCACGTGGGACCCACACGTGATGCATGTGTCTCGCATGTATTTAATAGGTATGAATAAGACAACCAGAAACTGTGCAGAAAATTCTGGACAACAACATGTACTTAGATAAAATTTATTATATAAGTTAAATAAAAAGGGAAATACATTAATGGGCCACACACACCAGAAAATAAAATGAGGGAAAAGAGAGATAGAAGGACAATTTGGCTATAGGGAAAGGGGCTCCACTACTATTGAGCCCTCCCAAGATCAATCACACCCGCACATCATACCTAGATTTACATTTACAACATGGATCTTGCACATGCATGACATATAATTAAAATGCATGGTGAGGATGTCATCCCCACCATGGTTATAAGGTCTAGATGACCCAAACATAATATAATATGAAATAAAACTACCATGATGGGGCCTATAGAGAAAGGCCTCATGCATGTATCATGCATGCATAAGGTAGGCCATTAGGTCACAACCATGGGATTGTGTGGGATCTCCACCATTGATTGGTGGGTCCTACACTTCCTTCATGAAAGAAAGAAAACATCTAGGTTATAGAAATCATATTTTTTTACATCTAAAGGAGCACCCACCGTTCGATCTTCTTGCTCTTATGAGTTCCTTAACACCTTAGCTTTGATTCCAATGGAGGAGATGGGGAATGGATGGTTAGGATGGGAGATCATGGGGTAGGAAAGTGGGCCACACTTGAAGTTTTGAAAGAGAGGGAGAGGCTCGAAGAATTTTCATACGTATGAGATTTCTCTCCTTAGATTTTTTTGAGTTTGAAAATGAGAAAGAGAGAGAGAGAGTTGTAAAGGGAGAGAGAGATGGGTGATGGATGTGGTGAATGATGGGTGCAAGAAAATCTTGACTTTTGTGGCCATTTGTGTAAGAAAAGCATGGGTAGTGTAAGAACTTTTTGACTTTGAGGGCTTTTGGTGTAAGAGAGGTATGGGCTTGTAAGAGATTCTTGACTTTTGTAGTTACTTGGGAATGGGTGAAAGGTGATGTGTACTTGACATGTACTTGACATGTGATGGATTGATGGATTGATGAGATTGATGTGACACCTCGTAGAGATTCTCTTAGGTTTCTCAACGCGCGGCGTTTTCTTCACACCGAACGTTGGCCCACATCTCTTGACCAGGGTATCGCCTCGGCGCGCAAGTCGCGGCATCGGAACCGCAGCGATGGCGCGGTCGCTATGGTAAAGGTCATGGATTGAGTCGATACGGGTTGACGACATACAAATCAGGGTTACACGCAAATATTTGTTAAGGGTCGAAGGTTGCTGAAATTCGACCGGTAAGACCGCGGAAGTCTATGGAACGGTACGGTCTAGGATACAGGGCTTACACCAACCATCTAATCTCCACCATCCTCCGTCAAAGTCGAAGCCAAGGACTTTGGCGTACCATCGGACTAAGAACGTAGCCAATAGGTGGGTGATTTTTGTGTAATTTTAATGATTAAAGGGCCCACATATGGTGGGACCCATCTTGATGTATACATTATTTAAAGAGGGACCCATAGTGGCGGGGTCCTCTCTCTCTCTCTCTCTCTCTCTCTCTCTCTCTCTCTCTCTCTCTCTCTCTCTCTCTCTCTCTCTCTCTCTCTCTCTCTCTCGTTATGGTAAGGATGAGGTGTGTGGCCCACACGTGGACCTACCTTGGCATGTATATTTCATCCACGGCATCCGTACATGGGTTATCCGGACCGTCCAGATCATGGTCCCACATGATATATGTTTGTATCCACCTTGTCCATCCGTGGACCCCACCTGATGTCTGTGTTGTTCGCACGCCATCCAGCCCAGCCACGTGGGACGTGGATCCCACTTTGATATATGTATTTTACCCCGTTGGGTGGTGCTGGATGAGGGATACCATGATGTAACTGTTTCATCCACCGTCCAGCTTGGACGGTGGGATCCATCTGGCAGTCCGATTGGACGGACCCTGATGAAGGGAAGAAGCAAATATCAGCTGGGTCTGACACGTGTGGCCCACCCACGTGGGACCCACACGTGATGCATGTGTCTCGCATCCAGGCCGTCCGTCCAGGCTTGGACGCTGGACTCTGCAACCCCTTTTCTAATATAATATAATAATAATAAATTATAATAATATATGTATGAATATATTATATATGTTTATCTAATGGGCCCCACGTGGGACCCACCTACCGCGTTAGGGATTAGTTGGTGTACCTACACAGCTATATAGCTACTGTATTTACCTCGGTAAGGTTTTATGGGTCCCGGATGATGAATGTGGGGTATATCCACATCGTCCAGCTCTTTTGACGATGGGACCCTCCGTGATGTAAGTGTTTCATCTCAGCCGCCCATCATCAGGACGCTGATGTGGACCCAGCAGCATGCAGTTGCTGGATTGACGCCTGCAAGTTCTAGGTCCCACCTTGACGTATGCGTTTTTACTAAGTTGTCCATTCATTTTGCAGCGTGTGGGGGGCCCACCCTACACATGTTGCACGTGTGGGTTAAGGCCCGCCTTGATGTATGCCTTATAGCCACACCGTCCATCCAGTCCAGGCCTTGGATTGAGGAAGGTTCAAATCTCTAGTGAGCCACGCACGTGGCTCCACCTTGAGGTAAGTGTTTCATCACACCGTCCATTATCTGGACGGTGGCGCCCAACCAGGATGTATTTGTTATATTCAAAGCGTCCAGATGGTGGGACGCACCTGATGTATGCTTTGTACCCTGACCGTCCAAACTACTGGACCCAACGAGATGTAAGTATTTTATCCATGCTGACCGTCAAGATCATGTGACGCCCATCCATTGGGTAGAACGGTGGACCCCACCTCTGATGTATGTATTATATAAACACTATCCGTCCATTTTTATTGGGTATGGCGCCCACCTTGGTGTACGTGTTCTATATTCGCACAGTCTAAGGGCCTACCATTGATGCATGTATCGTATATCTACACCGTCCATTTGTGTGGCCCACCGTGATGAATGTGTTGTATATGTAAGCGGCCCATGTGATGCGGCCCACAGTGATGTGTATTAAGCCCATGTGATGCGGCCCGATGTGTTGTATATGAGACCCTTGTGTAAGGCCTATTGTGATTATATATGGCCCATTGTGATTGTATGTGGCCTATTGTGATTGTATGTGGCCCATTGTGATTATATGTGGCCCGTTGTGATGTAATTATGGCCATTAATGAGGCTCGATGTGATGTATTTATGGCCCAGTGTGATATATATTAGGCCCTTGTATGAGGCCATGGGCCCACTATTTGTTTGGCTCTATGTCAACCACTCTTTGGGAACAATATTGGTTAAATGTCCCCATTGATGGGCGATGATGGTTAAATGTCCATATTGTGACCTTCCCTTAGGCCCATATTAGGCCAATTATCGAGGCCGATTTCGATTGTTGAGTCCAATTTCGATTGTCGAGGCCAATTCTGATTGTCGAGGCCAATTTCGATTGTCGAGGCGAATTCTGATTGTTGAGGATTATTCCGATTCTGATTATTGAGGCCGATTCCGATTGTTAAGGCTGATTCTAATTCTGATTTTTTAGGCCGAGTATCGAAGCCAATTTCGATTGTCGAGGTCGATTGTTGAGGATAATTTCAATTTCAATTCCGATTGTGGAAGCCGATTGTTAAGGCCGATTTCGATTTCGATTGTCGAGGCTGATTATTGAAGCCAGTTTCGATTCCAATTGTCAAGGCAGAGTATCGAGGTCGATTCCAACTCTGATTGTCGAGGCTAATTGTTGAGGTCGATTCTGATTTCGATTCTCAAGGCCGATTGTTGAGGCTGATTCTGATTCCGATAGTCGAGGCCGATTCCGATTATCGATAGCGATTCCAATTCCGATTGTCAAGGCCCAATGAGATGCATATGCGGTCTATATTTGAGGCTCATTGTGATGTGCATACGACCCATGTTTAAGCCCCAATGTGATGTATATGCAGCCTGTATTGCATATGCAGGCCGTATTTGAGGCCCATTATGATGTGCATTCATCCCGTGTTTGAGGCCCAATGTGATATGTATTCGGTCCTTGTTCAAGGCCCAATATGATGTACATGAGGCCTATGTAATGAGACCCATTGTGATGCATTTGAGGGTCAGGCGATGGAGCCCATTCTGATGTATGTTAGGCCCATATGAAAGGCCCATCGTGATGTGTATTAAGCATTTGAGTGAGGCCCATGGTATTGTATATTTAGCCCTTATGTGAGGCCATGGATCTACTGTATGTTAGGCTCTATATAGGTCATTCCTTGGGAGCAATGTTGGTTAAATGTCTACATTGTCGAGGTCGATTGTTGATGTCGGTTATGAATATATGATAGCATAGCATCA
This sequence comes from Magnolia kwangsiensis, assembly GCA_037074715.1. Taxonomy (NCBI): domain Eukaryota; kingdom Viridiplantae; phylum Streptophyta; class Magnoliopsida; order Magnoliales; family Magnoliaceae; genus Magnolia; species Magnolia kwangsiensis. Next base: position 87,396,923 of record CM073575.1, on the reverse strand, counting down.
TGATACATGCCCATACGCATCATCTGCATGTTTGTTATGAGATATGATTGACCATTACATATGTCATAGTGCTAGTTGTTATGAGACTCCTTGATAGGTGGAGAGTGTCTCACAATAGCATGCAGTATGCGCAAGATTGATGCATGACTGGATTGTATAACTCATACATCTTGCATTGTTTGTTGTGATTACTTTATGCCCTGGCGACATCATGGCCGTAGCATCCACAAGTATATCATGGATGGCCAGATGTAACACTAAAAATCTATTACTAGCAATGGGCTGCCATAGATGGCCCTGGGTGAAAATCCTTGAAGCCTCTTGGTACTAGAGGATGCCCCAACGTCAAGACCGAGTGATATACATAAGCGCCCGAGTGCCAAATGCCAGTAGGCCGCGTCTCTCATTGTGTCGTGGTCAATTGAGAGGGGGTGTAGTTTTATCCGCCCTTGTGAGGGGGCTGTAAGCTACGCTGAGTTTAACCTCCTCGTGAACGGGTCTACTATAAATATGCCGGGTAGATATTGGCTGACTACTGGCCAGGAAGATAGTGAGGTCTCTTCCACTTGCATGGTCATGCGTCAGTGGGTGACGATTTGCATGTAAAGTGTACTAGACCCTGGTGACGATCCTAGAGTTGAACAGTACTGATATGTGGACTTATTGAGCAGGAGTTACATACTCAATCATTCATTCATTCACTATCCACTGGGGCTGATGGTGTGTAATTATTTGTTACGTGTACCTTTACAATGGCTAAGATTTCAGTTGCGGCGCACGACTAACCTGAGATTAGGAGTTTACCACATTGAGTCTGATTATCCGAATGAGGTATGGGACTGGTTTCGATAGAAGTCCCTTGTGATGGACCCCATAGCCTTTGATACTACGTACTATCATCCCGACTTCACTCTCCAGAATGATCATTCCATTCGCACCGTATATTGCATTATATTTGTGGCATGTGACATTTTGGGTTACTATGTTTCTGCATTTATATGGTCTAGATACGGCTGACGGTATTCGTGAACTCATCAGGAATTGTATATTACATTGCATCCTCAGCATCTAATATTTGACTCTTTATGACTACTCATTTGCATAGCTGATCTGTATTGCATACTCTGATATTGTTTGACTCATGGACTTGTCAATATTTCTATTTACTCTGATATCGTATGATTCAAGATCTTACCAGTATTTCTGACATTGTATGATTATGATATTGTATTTGTGTGCTTGGCACTTATCTTGCGCACACACTTTCACCACCCTCTAAGCTTTTTATAAGATTATGCACGATAGATGCGTGCAGGTGGCGTTGGTTCAACGACGTTGAGCTTGGAGCGTGCAACTGTCTTTTGGAGCTTTGATTTTATTTTGACATATGTATTTTCCTTTCAGCATTGTATTCAAAGTTTCTATTAGTAGATATGTGATGATGATGTTGCTTTTGTGATTTGAGTAAACTTGTGGTTATGCTTCTTACGAGATAAATATACATTGAAAAATCTTTTTTATGGGATCCCAGGATTGGAACCTGACATATAACCACTGAGGGCCGAGAATGGGGTACTATGGAGGCTGTCGACACCAGATTCGGTGATCGAGATTCCTGTGAATCCGATTTCTGGGTTTGGGGCGTGACAGAAGATGGTATCAGAGCATAACTTGGGAATACCTGAAGGTACATCACATATCTGCTGGTAGCTACCCTACACTTATGATTGTTGAGAAGTTAGAATGATTAGGTCCCCGAATTCGAATAACTTAGAGATTTTCTAACATAACTCCCTACCATTGAGATTTTGAGGCTGCATGGTATTCTAGTTTCGATCTTTTCTGATCCGAGATCCGAGGTTTAGTGGGATCATCATAGTGTTGATGAGGTGTCCTGAGAGCGGGAGGCTGTGATTCGTGAGCGTTATTCTCATCTCTTCGATGTTTGATTATGTCTAGTATTGTATTTCGGATGTCATGTTTCCTCATTCTTTTGAGTTCTGCATATAGTATAAATTTTGAGGATGAAATTTTTTTAGGTGGGGAGAGCTGTGAGACCCGTATCCTAGTTCGTACCGCTTCGTAGGCTTCCGCAGTCCTCCCGATCGAATTCCGACAACACTCAACTTATATCTGACGTTTGTGCACGATCCTAGGCTGAGTCCTGCATATCAAAGTTGACTCGACTCGAAATTTATACCCTAGCAACCGCACCGTCGCCCGTCTCGTGTGCCAAGGCGATACCCAGGCCAAGAGATGTGGGTCGGCGTTCAGTTGGAGAAAACACCGGGCATTTTTAAAATTTCAAAAGAATCTCTACAACATGTCAAATCAATCAAGTAGATGTCACATCACCCAAAAGCAACCCAAAGTCAACTCTCTCTCTCTCTCCACCCATCCCTTTTCAAGTACATCTATCACTCACCCATCACTCACCCCATCACTCTCTCTCTTTCAATCTCTCTCTCTCTCTCTCTCTCTCTCTCTCTCTCTCTCATTTATTCAAAATCCATCTTCCAAGTAACTATGGGAGAGGTGGACGTCCATGGGAGAGAAGTCATCTGTAGCCCACCTCCCTACCACCCAATTCTGAAAGTGCCCTTGCAAGTGCCCTGGTTTTTTAATTAGCGTGTGTGTTGAGTCAGTCGGACTGAAGAGCCTCACAGGAAAATCAATTCAAGCGTTTACCTCAACCGGATGTGTGGAAGCTTGCCATAGACATCCCATGTCCCAAAACAACAGGTGAATAAAACACTTAAAATAGGTTAGACATCATAAGATTTTTAAGTGAGGAAACTTTTTCAAAAATAAAAAAATCTCTAAGTTTTCTTGCTTTGTCGATCTTATCGATACACGTGTCGATATAATCAACCTGCTTTGTCGATGTCCTCGATAACAAATCGATTCTATCGGAATGAGATCAATTGTGTCCAGCTAATTGTGTTCAGTAACCACTACATATCTGGACGGAATTATCGATGTATCGATATCATCGATATTTGAATCTCGAGTCAATCGAATGTGACTTGATAATATCGACAAGTAGATCCTCGGCGTCCCTGTTTTTACTTAAGAAATTCATATATGCTTCGATATATCGAAACCATCCTCGATACCATCAGAGTTCAAATCTCGATCATATCGACAGGCTCTCGATGATATTGGTCATGGGCGTGAAGTTGTCCAACAACATTTTTCAGGTGGTTTTAAATTTTGATCGGGGGTCACTCGATAGAATTGATATTCAAATATAGATGATATTGAGACCAGATCGATTGCATCGAGAATGGACAAACTATCCAGCAAGTTCACTGATAAAATCCTTAGATTTATCGATGCATCGACACGACCTTTGATGTTTTAATTTAAACCAATCTGATTTAAATGATTTTAACTCGTAAGTATACGAATCAGATGTAGATATAGTACGTATTACGAAAACGTTCCTACGAGGACTGGTTATCACAATTCGAAATTAAGACTCTTCTTAGCTAATCCAACGAATGCTTTAACAAACTATTAAGTAAACTAACATAAATCTATGAAAAATAACTACGAGCAATAACGAGGAAGATTCAATCGATGAGAAGACTAAGACTTTCGAATCCACCCCTAATTATCCTAACTCTTGTTTTATCTGCTGATTCACCCTAATTCAGATTGATATCAAAATAAACAAAGCACACTCTATGTCCTTGGTCGGGCACACAGAATGTATAATCCTTTAAAGCATACGGTTCACATCTTTCCATCCATGGTCAGGCATGGAGAGATGTAAATCCTGTTTCTTCCTCTATAGGAGACCCGTTCATGGTCAGACACAAGCACCTAGAATAATATTCCAAACAACATCCATATCTAGACTTTGGTCAAGCTCATAAAATGGAGAAGTATGAAAATCTCAGGAAAGCACACTAGAAAAAAAAAAAATAAATCAATCCAATTAAAATAAATTCAACATAAACAAGAATCAATCAAATTAGGAGCTTCATCTCAGCCCTAGCTAAGAAGTTTAGCAATCCATAAAATTAATTAGGAAAAAGAAAATATAAAATAAAAACATTAAAAACATCATTCCCTTCTTTCTTCTTCTTTTTCTCTCTCTCTAGCTCTGGCTCTCCTCAAGCTCTAGATCTTCCTCCCAAGGTCTCTGAATGCTCCCCACGTCCAAAACCTCCTTATATAGCTGCTGGAGTGGTGAAAATCGGACTTGAATCGGACTTGAATCGGACTTGGAAAGCTATCGCATGCGCAGCGAAAGCCTTTTCACAGCCAAGTTCAGTGCCTCGAAACACGCCACTTTCCTCGCTCAAATTCCAAAGAAACACCGTCCCTTAGGATTTTATTGGGTCCTCTACATGATAAACGGTTCAGATCTGCCATATGATCAAAGATGGTGGGCCAAAATTGCCTAGAAAAGTCAGTTTTCACGGATGTACGAAATCTTTCGCACCATTTCACTGTTGTGATCGATGGGCCCCACAGAAGCATTTACTGGAAAATCCACCCCATCCATTGGATTTAGGATGAAATTTCAGTCAAGAATGGGTAGTTTTGAATGTCCATTGGCATGTCTCAGAGAAGAAATAACTAAAAGATCAGATTTGAACGCTACAGGGTAGCCTTTTTGTGGCCCCTGTATTGCACACATGTGCACGCATGGATGCAAAAAGTCAGCATGATTTTGTAGCTCTTGAAGCCCTCTACAAGATGGACGGTATGGATTATCCGTACGGGGCATGTGTGGGGTCCACTATCGACTACAAAAAGGGCCAGCGGTCGTGCGTTGGCTGACGCTAAAAGGAAAATTTCCTTTTCTTTTTTTGTTTTTCGGCCAGAGACGGTCAAACCGTCTCTGATGCTTGCCATGCACGGCTAGTGCATATATGCACTGTACACATTCCGTACATGTGGGATCCATGATGATGTGTTTCTGAAATCTGATCCAGTCATTCATCTTCTCATATTAGTTAAGCCGTCAATACCAAAGTTGAGGCAGTTCCAGATATCAGGTGGGCCCCAAATTGAAGATTAATGGGCTGATCTGTCCGTTGGCCCACTTTCCGAGATCTTTAATGGCTAAAATTTAATATCTACGGTTAATTCGTGACCCACATCGCATGTATGAAGTTTCGAATCAATCGGATGGTGGGAACCATGTGATCTTGCATTCTGGACCATTTTCGGGCCTTTTTAAACGTGGACGGCTTGATTTCCTCGAGTTCCTGGCATGTAAATTCTTCAATATTGGTCCTCTGGGGTCTGTCCTTTTGCTTTGGTTACTTAAGAGCGTCAAATCCACGCTTTTAATATCCTTTTTCAATCAACGCTCTTTATTACATCCTGCAATAAAAACACATTTAAAATACAACTTTAGGCTTTATCATGTACATAAAATTAGACAATAATCGGGGTCTGATATGCAATATTCGACCCTCATTAACCTTCGATATCATCGGTATTCAAATTCTAATAATATCGAGTATCCCCTGATTATATCTGATGACTTAAAAATTTTCAAGCAAGTGTCTCTCATTTTCAAATGTCGAGGAATTAAAACTAGTATCGATAATATCGGAGTTTAAAATCCGATGGCATCGACACGAGTTTCGATTCCCTCGACTAGCTAGTAAAATGTTTTTAAAAGCGTATGACATTGAGTTTGTACCATCGAACGGACTATCGATACAATTGAGAGTAAACGCTCGATGATATTGACCCTGCTCGATGATATCAAACTCTGTAATAAATGTGATCGTTTTATATCCGTTGGAACCTTTTACCTATTTAAGGAGAGCTTGATTTAAGTTTCTTTTAAAGAAAGAAAAGAGCGCATTTGAGTGTTTAACCTTAGATCATTTATCCAAAGCCCTTTCTCTCAAGGGAGTTCATCCTCCAATCCACCCTCTTCATTGATGTTCAATAGAGTGGGTGGCAAATCATTCAATAGAGTGGATGACAAATCCACCCTCATTCTCCAAGGGAGTTCATCCTTTAATCCACCCTCATTCAATAGAGTGGATGGCTAATCCTTCCGCATTCAAGGATCTTCCAGCTACTATCTTAATGGAAAATCATTAAGTCGGGATGACTTGAATGCATAGATGATTGGAATCGCTCTATCTTCCTGATAGGAAAGCATTTAGAGAGTAGGATTCCATCATAACCTTGACCCAACCCGTCGCCATATCTTGGTACATCATTTGTGTTGCGGATCAAGGGAACAGAAGATTCTTCATCAACAAGGAGGAGATCTTCGTCAATGTGCTGAATGAGACTCATCCACTTATCTGTAAGTATCTAGAGTCTAGAGGACCCTTTGATCATTCCTTTGTAAGATTGGGTCTAAGGTGTTTCATAGCTTTGCAAGTCCTCTAGGAGGCCTCCGACGGGAGTGTACGTGGTGGGTGTGTTGTGTAGACCCTTGCTCTATGAAGAGCATAAACATCTGGTTGAAGGTGAACCATTCAAAACCTTAGGTTTGAGGTGAACCATGTGAAACCTCGGGTTAGAGGTAAACCGCGTAAAACCTCCGTTAGGGACTTATAGATGATCTTTGGCCAGTGTGCCTAAAAGTGGGTGCGATATGTTAACCCTTGCTCGTGAGAGCATAAGCAGTCAACCTCAGTGTAGGTTCTAAAGGTTGAAAGTGAACCTAATTTAAAACCTTAGGTTAGAGGTGAACCACTATGAAACCTTCTTAGTGAAATCATGTACACTCAAGAGTTGAGTGCGGTTACCAGGAGTGGAGTAGACAAGTAGTTGAACCACTATAAAAATGACTATGTTTGTGATTGATATTCCTTTGTGTGTGTGATTTACTTTAATGCTTTCACCGTAGGCCTCCAGTATTTGATGGCTAAAATTACGCATACTGGAAGGCTATGATGCACTACTTTCTGAGATCTTTAGATCATGAAGTCTGGGAAATAGTTGAAAGTAGATATGTGCCACCATCTAAACAAATCGTCCTTGATAGTGGCACAACCATCATAAAACCCAAATCCAAAGAAAAGTGGACGGCGTTCGACGAGGAAAAAAAGACTGCTGAAGCTAAAGCTATGAACGGCATCTACTGTGTCGTGTCCCAGGATATATTCAATCAAATAAGTATGTGTGAGACATCCAAGGAAGCATGGGATCTATTGGAAATAACCCATGAAGGTGCAAGCACTGTGAAGAGGTCCAAACTCCAACTCTTGACTTCATATTTCGAAAGTTTTAGAATGGAAGAGCATGAGACGTTTATGGAGTTTTTCACCAAGTTGAATATAATTTGCAACTCCATGGGTGGATTGGGAGAAAAAGTTCTGGTGCCAAAAATTTGTAGAAAAATTCTAAGATCCCCACCAGAATGATTTAATCCTAAGGTTACAACAATAGAGAAGTGTAGGAACATAAACGAGATGAAAGTAAAAGAATTGGTAGGTTCCCTACAAACTTTCGAACTACACTTTAAACAATCCTAAAAATCCAAAAACACTGTCCCAAAAACTTCAAAGAAAACAACATATGAGGACAGTGGAAGTGAAAAGGAAGATGAATATGAGGAAGTGGCTTTGCTGGCACAAAGATTTAGAAGATTTTTCAAAAGAATCGCGGCTGTCTCTCTAGAGGTAGAAAGGTGGATGACAAACCTTCTATAGGCAAATTTGGCAAAAGGACCAAAGAACCACAATGTTATACCTATCAAAAGTATGGGCATCTATCTACTGAATGCCCAAACAGAAAAACTAAAGGCAAGGCAATGGCCGTCACTTGGGATGATATAGAGTCAAAATCAAAAAATAGTGACTCAGAGAGTGAAGGAGATCAGAAATCATTAAAAATTCTTATGGTCTCCACCACTCCAATCATTCCCATGGGATCTGAAAACAAAGAAGAACAGCAAGCCACCGAATCATTTTCATCTGATAATGAGGAGACTGGAGGAGAAGAAGAATAAAACAAGCTACAAGATGCTTATAATCAACTGTATATCCATAGCATCGAAATTGTTAAAAGACTAGGAATATCTAGAATAAAAAGAATACTTGAAAAATCTGATGCCTCCAGTAGCAACACAGAACTTAATCGAATAGTTGAGTCAAATAAGAAAACAAAATCTACTATAAAGAATCCTATCATAAAGTGGGTAATTAAAGAAAGAAAAATTATCTTGCTACTCATTCAAATCATCTAACAGAAAATGACACTAAGTGGTCCCTAGACAGTGGTTGCTCAAGACACATCACAGGTGACAAGTCCCTTCTTTCAAACTATAAAAATATTTATAATGGGAGAGTAACCATGGAGATGGAACCACTGTTAAAGTAATTGGAAAGGGAATCATAAAAGGGATTAATTTTCTTAAAAATGAGAATGTTTTCTTCATAAAAGGTTTGGCACATAATCTCCTAAGCATATCTTAAATCTGTGATAGTGGGCATGTGGTAAAATTCAACAATCAAGAATGTGAGATTCTAAACAAATCAGGAAAATAAATAATGAAAGGTCATCGCACAAACAACGACTACTACATTATCAGGGAAAAAGAATGGACTGATGCTTAGAAGTACTGAGCATAGAAAAACATGTCCAGATCGTTCATCTAGATCTGGATAGTTGCTGAAATGATGTAATTTTGCTAAGCTCTAAATGATATATCTGAGGTTCCTCACCTCAATCTTTTGTATATAAACATTTTAATGTTTATAGTTTTGATGTGTGCATTGCTGAACAAAATTTTGTTGTACGGTTGATACGTAGATATACTAATAGTATACATGAAAGTGTGTCTAAATGTTGAAAATTGAAAAACATTCACCTTTAAGACACCTATCGATAAATCCATAGATAGGTTCGATTGCATTGCCCGAAAATCGATACCATCGTCGATCTCTCGAGAAGCTGAATCGTCAGGACGGTTAGACTTCTTTCTGATCTTCATTGAAAATCTTAATAAGGTACCCCGATATGATCGACACTATGTTCGATGATATCGACAGTTACTTGGAAATTTAAGACAGAAGAACGGAAAAAGAAACTCGCTGGTTGATCTTGAAATGGGATTACATCTCTCAAAATAATTTCTCTCTTAAACAAACATATCTAAAAGTATAGTTCTTCCACAACAACAACCTTCAATGAAGAACAAGAAAGGAAAGAATGAAGCAATTGGCTAATCTCCACTTTTCAACCTAAATCTTATAGCAGAACGATCAGTTAAGAGGAAGTGCATTACATTGTTTGGGATCATTAATCTCTTAGAATTGATCGGTTGGGAGAATATCATGAATCTTGGAGGAGGATTTCAGCATAATCTGGTACATCAGTTCTTAAGTTTCATCTACCATGTTAAAAACACTCCACCAATCATCTCAGTCGCTGTCACAAATCGAACTGAATACATCACTCCTAGACCGATAAGCAGGCTGATTGGGGTAGAGGTCACAAGGTTACCTGTATCAGATCAAAATTTGAATGGTCTTGGTGTATGGGGTGAAGTTACTCGGGCGCTGTGTGATGGTGCTACTACACCAAGAAATGCAAAAAATACACCATGTTAAATATCTCAATCCTACATATAAAATTCTTCACAGCATTTTTAACACAAATGTCTATCCCTGTGAAGTCTCTGGCAACATGCTTTCTCCTTACATGCTAAATGACTTGTATGATGTCCATCTTGGTATCCATGTTTGCCTCCCCACTCTTATTTTACAACAACTGATTCGGGTATCTTCAGATGAATCCATCACTATAATTCCATTCACATGCCTTGTGACCAAGCTATCACAACACTTTGGGCTGCCTCCTACCAACGATCTTTCGCACCCACGTATTTGGTTTAATCAAGATAATATCTGACATATCATGGCCAGTACGCCTTGTGGAGGAACCAATTCAAGCTCAGAAAAAGAATATTCTATACGCAGCCCCATCTCTTGCGAAAACATTCAAGCTGTTGTCAATCGAAGTGCGATACAAGATCTGCTTGATAAACACTCCCACATGATGAAACAGCTGGATAAGTGTGAAGTCCGTCTTCTGAAGATCAAAACCATGCTGGCAACTCTGCAAAATGATACACAGCAAATTATAAATGTCCCGTCAGCACTGTAGCAGTTGTTGATTGTCTATAAAATATCCAATGCATCACTAATCTAGATTCTCATTGAAATGCTGAAGGCATTAATATCTTTTTGGATGCTCTTCACTCATGCATAGGTGTGATGCATTTCTAAAGTTTTTTTTGGTATAAAAACACTTTGAGTAAAGAAGACTTAGTCTCTTGATGGTTTTGTTGGGATGAATGCTAAACAACTGCCAACCTTGGGCGGTATATTTTTTTGGATATTTATTAACTGTGCCTGAATATAATGCTTATTCTTTTTACTGGCATAACTGTGTTAAGATCTCCTAGTGTATCTAAGTTTCTGATATCTACTCTCCTATGGAATGCATGTGATTTTATTGATTATCCTATCTGCTTTACTTGCTTTAATATGCATCCATACTATCTACCAATGATGTATGCTTTAAACTGATCTAAACCTTTTACATCTATATCTGATGGTTTTCCCACATGTCTTTAAACTTCAGTCAATATCAACTATTGTATCTTTGTCAATGACTGACAAAAAGGGGGAGAATAGTTCAAACACCCTGAATGAAAAATTGTATATCTGCTTGAATGGTGTTGCAGGTGTTAGGGGGAGCAGCTGCACTAAGAAAGGGGGAGTATTGCAGTTAGGGGGAGCAGATACTGGGTTGTGTACATGGTTCACTAGAAATTGTAAAATTGTGTAAAATGCATGTACACACAATTTAAGAGGTGTCTGTTTAGATACCGTCCTAAGGTGTTTTGAGTATTTTGTCACGTAAATGACATGGGGGGGATTGAAAGTGCCCTTGCAAGTGCCCTAGTTTGTCAATTAGCGTGTGTGTTGAGTCAGTTGGACTGCAGAGCCTCACAGGAAGATCAATTCAAGCGTCTACCTCAACCGGATGTGTGGAAGCTCGCCATAGGTAGGACGGTGGGCAAGATGGTGGACCCCACCTCTGATGTTGTATTATATACACACCGTCCGTCCGTTTTTATTGGGTATGGGACCCACCCACACGCGTTACATGTGTGGGGTGGGGCCCTACCTTGATGTATGCATTTTATGCCCACACCGTCCATCTCTGTAAGGTGCTGTGGGGCTAGCTGTGATGTATTTGTTTCATCCATGCCGTCCAGATGATCTGGACAGTGCTGGACATGCTTGGATGTGTTATGGTGCCTCACTGTGTTGTATGTGTTTCATCCACACCATCCAGAATGCTTGAACAGTGTTGGACAGTGTTTGGGCGGTGCTGCGAACCCCACCTCAATGTATGTTTCATATCCACACCATCCAGAGTGTTTGGACAGTGCTAGATAATGTATGGAAGGTGTTGTTTTACATGGGCAATGTTTGGGCAGTGCTAATTTACATGGATAATGTTTGGACGGTGTCGTGGACTCCACTGCAATTTATGTACCCACGCTCCCATCTGGTGGGGGCCATTCGCTGCGTATGCGGGGCCCACCTGTTATATATTAGGCCCATGTGATGGGGCCCACCTTGGTGTACGTGTTCTATATTCGCACAGTCTAAGGGCCTACCATTGATGCATGTATTGTATATCTACACCGTCCATTTGTGTGGCCCACTGTGATGAATGTGTTGTATATGTAAGCGGCCCATGTGATGCGGCCCACAGTGATGTGTATTAGGCCCATGTGATGCGGCCCGATGTGTTGTATATGAGACCCTTGTGTAAGGCCTATTGTGATGGTATGTGGCCCATTGTGATTGTATAGGGCCCATTGTGATTGTATAAGGCCCATTGTGATGTAATTATGGCCATTGATGAGGCCCGATGTGATGTATTTATGGCCCAGTGTGATGTATATTAGGCCCTTGTATGAGGCCCTGGGCCCACTATATGTTTAGCTCTATGCGGGCCACTCTTTGGGAGAAATATTGGCTAAATGTCCACAATGATGGGCGATGATGGTTAAATGTCCATATTATGACCTTCTCTTAGGCCCTAGTTAGGCTGATTTTTTAGGCCGATTCTGATTATCGAGGACGATTCTGATTGTTGAGGCCGATTATAATTGTCAAGGTCGATTCCGATTGTCGAGGTCGATTATTGAGGACGATTCTGATTTCGATTGTTGAGGTCAATTCTGATTCCGATTGTTGAGGTCGATTTCGATTTTGATTGTCAAGGTCGAGTATCGAGGCTGATTCTGACTCCGATTGTTGAGGCCGATTTCGATTCCGATAGTCAAGACTGATTCTAATTGTTGCTTTCGACTCCAATTGTCAACGCCGATTATTGAGGCCGATTTCGATTCTGATTCGAGGCCAATTTTAATTGTCGATATTGATTCTGATTTTTGAGGCTGATTTCGATTGTCGAGGCCGATTGTTGAGGGCAATTCTGATTTTGATTGTCTAGGACGATTATCGAGGCCGATTCTGATTGTCGTGGCCGATTGTTGAGGCCGATTCTGATTCTGATTCTGATTATTGACACCGATTGTTAACGCCGATTCCGATTCCGATTCGGTTATTGACGTCGATTGTTGACGCCGATTCTAATTTCGACTGTTGAGGCCCAACGAGATGCATATGCGGCCCGTATTTAAGGCCTATTGTGATGTGCATTCGGCCTGTATTTGAGGCCCAATGTAATGTATATGTGGCCCATATTGTATATGTGGCCCGTATTTGAGGCCCATTATGATGTGCATTCAGTCCATGTTTGAGGCCCAATGTGATGTGTATTCAGCCCGTGTTTAAGGCCCAATGTGATGTATATGAGGCCCATTATGATGCATTTGAGGGTTAAGCGATGGAGACCATTGTGATTGTATAAGGCCCATTGTGATGTAATTGTGGCCATTGATGAGGCCCGATGTGATGTATTTATGGCCTAGTGTGATGTATATTAGGCCCTTGTACGAGGCCATGGGCCCACTATATGTTTGGCTCTATGCCGGACACTCTTTGAGACCAATGTCGGTTAAATGTCCACATTAATGGGTGATGATGGTTAAATGTTCATATTATGACCTTCTCTTAGGCCCTTGTTAGGCCGATTATCGAGGCTAATTCTAATTATCAAGGCTGATTCTAATTGTCATGGCCGATTCTGATTGTCGAGGCCGATTCCGATTGTCGAGGCGAATTATTGAGGACGATTCCGATTCTGATTGTTGAGGCTAATTCTAATTTCGATTGTTGAGGCCAATTCTGATTCCGATTGTTGAGGCCGAATATTGAGGCCAATTCTGACTGTAATTGTAAAGGCCTATTGTTGAAGCCGATTCCGATTCTGATTGTCGAGACCGATTGTTGAGGCCGATTCCGATTCTGATTGTCGAGACCGATTGTTGAGGCCGATTCCGATTTCGATTTTGATTATTGAGGCCAGTTACGAATCCGATTGTCGAGGCTGAGTATCGAGGCAGATTCTGGCTCCAATTGTCGAGGCCAATTGTTGAGGCTAATTCCGATTCTGATTGTCGATATTGATTCTAATTTTCAAGGCCGATTGTTAAGGCTGATTCTGATTTTGATTGTCGAGGCCGATTCCAATTGTTGAGGCTAATTATTGAGGCCGGTTCTGATTCCAATTGTCAAGGCCAATTCTGATTGTCGATATCGATTCCGATTCGAATTGTCGAGGCCAATGAGATGCATATGTGACCCATATTTAAGGCCCATCGTGATGTGCATTCTGAAAGTACCCTTGCAAGTGCCCTGGTTTGTGAATTAAAGTGAGCATTGGGTTAGTTAGACTACAGAGCCTTATAGGAAGATTAATTCAAGCGTCTGCCTCAACCGGATGTGTGGAAGCTTGCCATAGATAAATCTAAGTCTCACATCCCATATCCCAAAACATTAGGTGAATAAAACCCTTAAAACAAGTTAGACATCATAAGGTTTTTAAGTGAGAAAACTTTTTTAAAAAATAAAAAATCTCTAAGTTTTCTTGCTTTGTCGATCTTATCAATGCACTTCTCCATATGATCAACCTGCGCTGTTGATTTCCTCGATAACTAATCGATCCTATCGGAATGAGGGCAAAAGTGTCCAGTAACCACATACATATCTAGACAGAATTATCGATGTATCGATATACCTATCGATATCTGTAACACTCCAAATTTTTTTCAACCTAGATTTAGACATCCTTAGGCAATGGGTCAATCCTAACACCTGATTAACTTCTCAAAACTCAATCCAAAAGCCTCAAATCCCTATTTCCTTCGAAAATCTCACCTTTCACTACTTTATTCTTTAAAATTTTCTAGGAGCTTTCATATTAGACACAAATCTTAAAGTTTAGGTGATGTTGATCAATACTTAAATTAAAAAGTACTATAAATAGTAAATAAATAAATAAAAAGGGTTTTTAACTATTAACCTTTTGGAATCTCTCAAAATAAGTAGGCTATTTGGATAGATCAGCTTCTCCTACCCCAAAATCATATATTACATGTCAAATAACTCATCCCAGGTTCTAAAATACACCCATTTCAAATATCAGACGGTGAAATCATCCCAAACAGGTCAGCGAGCGGTGAGGGGATCGCCGGTTTGGCGAGGCCTCGGCGAACTCGTCCGTACAACGGTCTGGCAGGCCAGTTTCTGTACTTTTTTTTAAGCATTTATTTTAATTTTAAAAAATAATATCTCCTTCATTATAACTCCGATTTAGGTGATTCAAAAACTAGATTGAAGATAAATGAGTCTAGTTTTATATAAAAATATGTAAAAAAATATAATAAAATATTTAATATAGTTTAAAGTAGGTCATTATGAGAAACTATCTGATAATCACTTGTTGGACATCTGCTGCTTCTGGAATTTTTAGAATTTTTCTACAACTCGAAATCATATGAAATTTGGTGGAGTCAAGGTAAACTTGATGATGAACCCCAAGAAAAATAATAAAAATAATATGATAACTAGAAGTGCCCAAAATAGGGCATAGAATGGCCCTAGGACCGTATTCTGCCCTATTAGGGTAGAATTTGGTTAAGTACCAAACTGAATACTCAGTAGAATTAAGTTGGATCACTTTAAATATAAACTATAAGACCCAAAATTAGTAAGACTGCTAATGCTATGTTACCTAGAAACCTAAGATCAAAATCTAAACCTGTTTGTTCTCAGGAACCCTTTGAAACTTTGTATTGGATCTAGACCGCACGTCGAAAGTCCGATATCTACAATCTTAGACCATTATGATCGCCTAGTTGGACTTGACAATCATTTCAAAAATCAAGTCCAGATGATATCCTGAGACTGTTTCCTTTAGTTCAGAGTGAAGAGTGTGAGAAATGTTAGAAATTAAATAAAATTTATGAAATCTGGCACGTTTCGCTTGCGGGTTAAGTATAAGCATTCAGACCGTCAGAATCTGACCCAAATACACCCTCAGATCAGGAAATATTTCTCACTCAGGTCAGTGTACTTGGAATCCTTGATCGAATCTCCGTGACCACTGAACTAAAACCGGTCAGCCACGTGCGATCTGGGAACACTACCAGACTGAAAACTTAATGTGATCAACATCCGGCATCCATGAGCTTAAGTCCGACCGCATTCGGCCAGGGGACCTCCAGAAATGCTCTTTTGGATTGGAAAAGACCCGATTTGGCTATAACCTAAGTATACCTTGACTTAAAGTCTGTTTTGGTTATGTTTAGGCTTATAAAAGGGCCTTAAACCCTCAGCCTTCTAACCCATACGAATTTGGGAAAAACCCTAGGAGAAAAGAGAGAAAAGAGAGAGAAAGTGAGGAGAAGCTGGTGATTCTTCCGGGGATTCTTCCCAGTCTCTCTACGTGCCCCATCCACCCTTCTGTATCGTTATCCCGGCGATTCCAGTTTCGTTCAAGGTGAGAAAATCCTAATCCTAACCTGTTTTAAGGCTCTTATGGGTACAAGTAGCTAAGTAGCTGACTCAACTTGTGTTGTAGGTTGCCAATCAGTCGTTGACGATGACCTAGAGTTCCGATTCGATTCATTACGCTCCTACGGCGTACGGTGAGGATTTTAGACGCTTAGATTGACTGATTTCAAAGCTTTCAATGTCTTTTAATAGTAGATTATCAACGAGAACGTTGTTTGACATGTAGAACATGCTGTCCGTTTTCCATTTCGACTGCGTACGGAAAATATAAGATTTAGGGTATTTTAGGTATTTGTAGGAAATACAGAATACGTCTGTATTTTGCTGAAATGATTGCCATGGATATTTTTCATGTTATGATATTAGAAATGTGTGCATGATCTGTTTGGCGAAGAGATTCGCCCTAATGCGCACTCTGGGTCGACATACACTATGTAGACTAAAGTGTGTAGACTAAGTGTTTGTATAAATGTTCATATTAGTATGTATTGAGTAAATGGTGTTGTGAATTAGTTTGAGATTGAATTCTCAATTACTATGCTGATGTATATGATTTTCACCATGTTGGATATATGAATTGATTTCATTATATATATGGAATGAATGTGTTGGTTGATTTGCTTACGTTGTATGTTATAACATGTGACAACATGCTTGTATAGGTTGTATTTTATTTCTATTACTCTCATATGATAGCTGATGTTGATTTACAAATGCTTGGGGCTATATCCTAGTCCAGGCAGTCGGTAATGGTTCGAATTCGTGGTTGGCTTCTATTTACCACGAAGGACGCGTCGATGAACGCGAGTCATGTTTTGAGCAGGTAGCAGTAGTTAGGCCACACGAAGTGTTTTATGCACTTCATGTCGCTCAGCTTGAGATGCGCTTGTACTAGTCGAGCCTGTCAAGTAACCCGACTGGCCATTGAATATTCACCTTGTATGAGTCATAACTGCTTGAACCTAGGGTACTAAACTTACCATTGAAAACCTTGTTAACCATGGTACCTTGATCTATAAAGACTCATGAGCCGGGCATGGTGGTATGGGACACCGTGGTCGAGCTGTCAGCCTACGCTGGGGCAACAAACCTCCCCGTAGTGATCAATGAGCACATTTGACTCGTGAGCCGATTGTGGTGGTATGGGACACTACATTCGAGCTGTCGGCCTACTCTGATTGGTGACGAGCCCTTTGTAGTGACTTCGAGCGTATTCTGAGTCTACGGGAGGTGACGACCCTTCCGTAGTGACAAGAGTACATTAGGCCTGTATTGATAAGGTGATGGAGGAGCGGTGCAATGAGTGCGAGCAACAGCCCTGGCAGCCCTTGCAGCGACCTATAAATATAACATCGTATGAGATTACTAGGAGTGATGACCCTAGACAGGATCTGTGTTGGGATTGATATAAGGAAGGTACCATAGTTTTCCAATACTGCTGTATGAATGGACTAATAACAACTCGGTAATCATTATCCATATCGCACTGCATGTGCCTGGAAGATGTGGAGCACTGAGGAACGCAAGCATGTCGTGGGCGTATGATGGTGCCGTATGAGGGAGTATGTCGGTGAGGGCATCCATCATGTCATTTCATGCTTGCATTAACAACAGTATTTAGGAATGTTTGATTATTTACTTTACTATTATCGCGTGATTGATTTGATAACATGTTAATCTTTGCTCTATGATTCCACTGAGTTGATCACTCACTCCCACGTTACGGGATGGTGTTTCAGACACCCACCAGTCCCTATTTTAGTTTCAGATGATGGCAATGCTTGCGAAGCAGAGCCGGACTTGATGATGATGAGGAGGATCCCTCCTATATGCAGGTTCTGATTGACGGGGTTACAGGGTTACTGATTAGATGCCAGTACACTTGGTATTTTTCCTTTTACCTTCACATCCATGTATATTCTCTTCTTTCTATTTTGGAGTATACATGTATTTAGTTAACCTGGTAACATGTTCACACTCTGGAGACTTACAACAGTTCATATATTTTATATATCTATCATATTCTTTCGCTTGCTAATTTAACTGTCTCTGGAGTATGATATGCTGTTTTGGCTTAATCCACTTCATGTTTTATGCACTATTATAGCCAACATTCATCCATCATTGAAAATGTTGCATAAGTGATGTTCTGAAACTCGGGAGTTGGGTTTCTACTCGACCCCCAATTTTCAGGGTGTTACAATATCATTGATATTTGAATCTTGAGTTAATCAGAGGTGACTTAATAATATCGATAGGCAGATCTTCGGCGCCCCTGTTTTTACTTAAGAAATTCATATATGCTTTGATATATCAAAGCCATTCTAGATGATACTGAAAGGCTCTCGATGGTATCAGTCATGGGAGCAAAGTTGTCCAGCAACATTCTTTTTCAGGTGGTTTTCAATTCGGATCGGGGGTCACTTGATAGAATCGATATTCAAATATTAATGATATCAAGGCCTGATCGATTACATCGAAAATGTACACAAACTTTCTAACAAGCTCACTGATAAAATCCTTGAATTTATCGATGCATGGACACAACCTTCTATATCATCAACATTCAAATTTCGATGATATCGAGTATCCCTCGATCATATCTAATAACCTGAAAAATATCAAGCAAGTCTCTCTCGATTTCAAATATCGATGACTTGATCCTCGTATCGATAATCTTGGAGTTTGAAATCCAATGGCATTAATACGAGTCTCGATTCTCTCGACCAGCTAGCAAAAGGTTTTCAAAAGCGTATGACGAGTTTGTGTCATCGAGTGGATCATCGATACAATCAAGAGTAAACACTTGATGATATCGACCCTACTCGATGATATCGAACTCTGTCATAAATGTGACCGTTTTATATCCATTGGAACCTTTTGCCTATATAAAGAGAGCTTGTTTATTATTGCTGGTAGAGAAAGAAGAGAGTACTTTTGAGTGTTTAACCTTAGATCATTTGCCTAAAGCCCTTTCTCTCAAGGGAGTTCATCCTCTAATCCACCCTCATCATTGATATTCAATAGAGTGGATTGTAGAATGAACTTCCTCATTCAAGGATCCTCTAGCTACTATCTTAATGGCAAATCATTAAGTTGGAATGCCTTGAATGCATAGATGATTAGAATCGCTCTATCTTCCTAATAGAAAAACATTTAGAGAGTAGGATACCATCATAACCTTGACCTAACCCTTAGCTATATATTGGTACATCATTTGAGTTGCAGATCAAGGAAGCAGAAGACTCTTCATCAACAAGGAGGAGATCTTCGTCAATGTGCTAATGAGACTCATCTACTTATCTGTAAGTATCTAAAGTCTAGAGGACCCTTTGATCATTCCTTTGTATGATTGGGTCTAAGGTGTTTCTCACCCTTGCAAGTCCTCTAGGAGGCCTCCGACGGGAGTGTACATGGTGGGTGTGTTGTGTGGACCCTTGCTCTGTGGAGAGCATAAACATCTGGTTGAAGGTGAAACAGTCAAAACCTTAGGTTTGAGGTGAACTGTGTGAAACTTCAGGTTAGTGGTAAACCGCATAAAACCTCCATTAGGGTCTTATGGAAGATCCTTGGCTAGCGTGCCTAAAAGTGGGTGCGTTGTGTTGACCCTTACTCGTGAGAGCATAAATAGTTAGCCTCAGTGTAGGTTGTAAAGGTTGAAGGTGAACTTGATTTAAAACCTTAGGTTTAAGGTGAACTGTAGTGAAACCTCCTTAGTGAAATCTGGTACACTTAAGGGTTGAGTTCGATTACCGGGAGTGGAGTAGACAAGTAGTCGAACCACTATAAAAATGACTGTGTTTGAGATAGCTATTTTTTGGTATGTGTGATTTGCTTTAATATTTTTATATCTGAATATTTGAGATCACACCTCACACACATACACAGTCATATCCATCATAAACTAGTTTGCTCATCATTCACTTCTTAAATAGTTTGTGTTTGGATCCTCTACCGGGCTTGGAAGCCAGTAGAGTTACTTATGAGTAATCCTAATCTATGCTTTTTATTAGGATAAGTGTAATAGGATTCTAAATAAACCATAAAAATTTTAAGAAGTCCTATTCACCCCCTTCTAGGACATATTGGCATATTCCTACTTCAACTAAAGCACTCTTCACAGCTATTTCAATTTGTATTAGAGCGGGTCTCTCTTTAAGGGCTTCACCACCTAGACAGTGATCTTGACTGAAGTTTGAAATATGGCCAAAGGAGATGGCCCATCAGTCACTAGGCCTCCAGTATTTGATGGCTCAAATTACGCATACTGGAAGGCTAGAATGCACTACTTTCTAAGATCTTTGGATCACGACGTCTAGGATATAGTTGAAAGTGGATATGTGCCACCATCTGAACAAATTGTACTTGATAGTGGCACAACCATCACAAAACCTAAATCCAAAGAAAAGTGGATGACGTTCGACAAAGAAAAACAGACTGCTGAAGCAAAATCTATGAACGCCATCTACTATGTTGCATCCTAGGATATATTCAATCAAATAAGTATGTGTGGGACATCCAAGGAAGCATGAGATCTATTGGAAATAACCCATGAAGGCACAAGTACTGTGAAGAGGTCCAAACTCCAACTTCTGACTTCACAGTTTGAAAGTCTCAAAATGGAAGAGCATGAGACATTTATAGAAGTTGAATATCATTTGCAACTCCATGGGTGGATTAGGAGAGAAAGTTCCGGTACTAAAAATTTGTAAGAAAATTCTAAGATCCCTACCGAAACGATTTAATCTCAAGGTAACAACAATTGAGGAGTGTAGGTACATAGACGAGATGAAAATAGAAGAACTGGTAGGTTCCCTACAAACTTTTGAACTACACTTCAAATAAACCCAAAAATCTAAAACAATTGTCCTAAAAACTTCAAAGAAGACAAAACATGAGGATAGTGGAAGTGAAAAGGAAGATGAAGACGAGGAAGTGGCTTTGTTGGCACAAAGATTCAAAAAATTCTTCCAGAAGAACCATGGCCATCCTTCTGGAGGAAGAAAGGTGAACAACAAACCTTTCACGGGAAAATTTGGTAAAAGGACCAAAGAACCATAATATTATGCCTGTCAGGAGTATGGACACCTATCAACTGAATGCCCAATCAGAAAAACTAAGGGCAAGGCAATGGTTGCCACATAGGATGATACAGAAGAGTCAAATTTAGAATCTAGTGATTCAAAGAGTGATGGAGACCAGAAATTGTTGAAAATTCTCATGGTCTTCACTACTCCAATCATTCCCAAGGAATCTAAAAGTCAGGAAGAACAGTAAGCCACTGAATCATTTTCGTCTGATAATTAAGAAACTGGAGAAGATGAAGAAATAGAAAAAGATAAACTGCAAGATGCTTATAATCAACCCTATATTCATAGCATCCACATGCTTAAAAGACTTGGAATGTCTAAAAGCAAGAAGGAATTGCTGTAAAAAGACTTGCACAAAACCTTGGAAATTAATACACATTTAATCAATGATTTGCAGCAATATTACTCAGACAATGACAAGTTAGAAAGAGCCAATCTATCCCTAAGAAAGGAATCTTCAAAGCTTATGAAATAAGTTGAATTATTAAAAGATGAAAATGAGCAACTCAAGAATGAAAATCACACACTCCGTTTTGACTTAGAGAAATCCAGAAAATTTGATGAAATAAACTACAAATTTTCTCAGAGTGGTGAAAAGCTAGAAAAGTTATTAGGGATGAGAAGACAAGGAAGAGACAAGAGTGGTCTAGGATATGAGAAAACTAAAAAGAAAACTAGAAATGCAGCTTCAACAACTGAAAAAATCTGCTGCTTCAGGTAGCAATATGAGAACTTCTCCAGTTTGTCATTTATGTGGTGATTTGGTTCATTATAAGTTTGAATGCTTAACTCCTAGAAGGACTTCATATAACTCCGGTTAAAATCACATGGGTAAATTCAAACCAGCCGGTGAAATAAAAAAATGTCAAAAGTCCATCCAAGAAAAGCACTCATTCATCACCACCTAAAAAGAAAGACAGAATGAAGGAGTCATTAGATTAAGTGGGTGAAACAAACATGAAAACTAAATTTACCACAGTAAGGAAGTCTGTCTCAAAATGGGTAGTAAAAGAAAAACTAAATTGTCTAATGACTAATTTTCATATACCCTGAAATATCAAGCATAAAAGGATAGTCTAGGTTATCCATCTAGATCTGGATATTAGCTGAAATGATGAAGTTCTTTTTGCTGAGCTCTAAATGATATATTTGAGGTTCCTGACCTCAATTTTTGCACATAAACTTTAAATGTTTATAATTTTGGTGTGTACAGTGACTATACATTATTTTGATATGTATACTATTGATTCATAAAAATATTAAAGTATACATGAAGAGATGTTTGAATGCTAAATACTAAAAATACTCAACGTCGATATGACTGTTATGGGCATTTTCGATCAAATCGATAAATAGTCTATATCATCGATATCTCTTCGGAACTTGAAAAGGCACACGAGTAAGGATGTCATTGATGATAGTCTTGATAACATAGGAGGAGTTACATCGATATCATCAAAACGCTGGTGGATGATATCGAAGACTGTCGCCTGATAAAAGGCGGTCGAGCAAAAAAAGGTTCTTTTCTGAAAAAGACTTTTCATTTTCTCTTCTCTGTTAAAACCCTCAGCCGCAAGATCATCGGTGGGTCTCAGAGTTACCTCAAAAACTGGTATTGTCCTTCCATTACTTCCATTCCAGATTATATCTACCTTTTGGTCAGGTATTTTTAGTTTCTTTAAAAAGGGAATTTTGTCCGTTCTTCCCAAATCTGTTGATACGGGTAAGGACAAAGAAGCAGTGTTTGGTCCTAAGGAGTCATCCAGAGCCTCTCGATGAAAGACTCTTACCTCAAAAGAAAAGGCAAGAGCTCCCGAACGTGGGACTCCCACCCATCAAAGATCTCGACAAACCCAATGTGGCGGGTGCCAGTCTGAACCACCGGCACCTCCTCCGGCTAGAGTAACTTCACGTCCAACAAAATACATGGGTAGAAAGCTCATCCATGAGAGAAAGGTAGATAGGGATTGTCTAAAACCATACAATCTAAAATTCCTGTTTGTTGCAATCGATTGGTTGCCCGTTCTAGATTTCGGTGGACCATGCCAACTCGAACAAACATGCAACTTCCTTTCAGTGTGTCACTCACCTGTGTCTGATCCTCCTTCTTTCATGGTCTCTCTAGATGGAGATGATGTGCTGATCACGCCTGCTACAATGGTTAATATCCTCGGACTGACCATGGTCCCCGAGGGACTCCCTGATATGGACCTCAAAAATGTAGAGATTCGGTCCATGGTAATAAAGTACCTTTGTCATGATAGGGACATCCCTTGGTATCAATGGAATGCGTTAAAATCTAGGTACATGAAACTAAGATTTTAAGTTTTACTTAGAAGTAGCAACCGGTCCGATCTCATGTGTTTTATGACCATGCTAGTGTACTCAATCGCTAAAGGGACAAAGATTTGTCTTCCAATTCTGCTTGTCTATCAGTTGGTGAATGTCATTCATACATCCAGAGACCTTCATCTGCCATATCCCTAGATCATAAACATGCTATGTAACGCCATTGGCTTCCCAACAACCACTGATCTGTTACATCCTCTCCAAGTTTTTAATAAAAGCAACATTCGTAAAATGGACTTGAGGTTTCACAAGTACCCTGAGGACCCAGAGGAAGATATCCAAGCAGAAGAAACTGGAGGTGAAAGTGGTGCTCCCATGGAAGGGACTGAAATGGCCAGAGATGAACCCCCTGGACCCAATCCAGCACAGTTAACACCAACGCTCGGGTATGCCAAACAGTTCAGGCTAGACAGGATTGGCACAATTCAGAAGGATGTCCACTTGGTGCAAGAGAGGCTTATTGTCCTAGAACAACTGGTCCAAGGAGTACAGCAGACTGTCCAACAACTGGTTAATCTGATGACTTGCCATCGGGACGACACAGCGCCATCCTACTTGGCTCCATAGTGCTAGTCGTTGAATGCTATCATATACACCTCAGTCCTATTTCCACGTATGAACATTAGTATTTTTTTTAGATGTTCTACGCTCTCATGGGTGTATGTGATAGCTCTCTAACTTGCATAGTTTTTTTTCTTGGTTGGGTGTATACGCCCATAGTTAGGCTAATACGGATGGTTATTTTTGGGTGCACATACATGGGCTTGATGTTTTTTTTATTGGATAACTATTAATATATTGTTGTCTATGGTAGTATGTGGTTTGGATATTTTCTAGATTTGGCTGGTTATAATTCGAATCCCTTTATTGCCATGATTATATCTCATAGGTCCCCTGGTTTCTCTTATTTTTTATATGGAATGTATGTGCTGTTCTTTTAATAGTTATCTACTGCTTTAATTAAACCGTCCAGCAAGCTCACTAATAAAATCTTTGGATTTATCGATGCATCGACACGACCTTCGATATCATCGACATTCAAATTCTGATGATGTCGAGTATCCCTCGATCATATCTGATGACCTGAAAAATATCAAGTCTCTCTCATTTTTAAATGTCGAGGACTCGATCCTCGTATCGATAATATCGGAGTTTGAAATCCGATGGCATCTATACGAGTCTCGATTCCCTCGACCAGCTAGCAAAAGGTTTTCAAAAGCGTATGACATTGAGTTTGTGTTATCGAGCAGACCATCGATACAATCAATAGTATATGCTTGATGATATCGACCCTGCTCGATGACATTAAACTCTATCATAAATGTGACTGTTTTATATCCGTTGGAACCTTTTGCCTATATAAAGAGAGCTTGTCTATTATTGCTGGTAGAGAAAGAAGAGAGTGCTTTTGAGTGTTTAACCTTAGATCATTTACCCAAAGCCCTTTCTCTCAAGGGAGTTCATCCTCCCATTCACCCTCATCATTGATATTCGATGGAGTGGATTGGGGAATGAACTTCCGCATTCAAGGATCCTCTAGCTACTATCTTAATGGCAAATCATTAAGCTGGGATGCCTTGAATGCATAGATGATTGGAATCGCTCTATCTTCCTAATAGGAAAACATTTAAAGAGTAGGATACCATCATAACCTTGACCCAACCCGTAGCCTTATATTGGTACGTCATTTGAGTTGGGATCAAGGAAGCAGAAGACTCTTCATCAACAAGGAGATTTTCGTCAATGTGCTGAACGGGACTCATCGACTTATCTGTAAGTATCTAGAGTTTAGAGGACCCTTTAATCATTCCTTTGTATGATTGGGTCTAAGGTGTTTCTCACCCTTGTAAGTCCTCTAGGAGGCCTCCGGCGGGAGTGTACGTGGTGGGTGCGTTGTGTGGACCCTTGCTCTGTGGAGAGCATAAACATCTGGTTGAAGGTGAACCAGTCAAAATCTTAGGTTTGAGGTGAATCGTGTGAAACCTCGAGTTAGAGTTAAACCGCGTAAAACCTCCGATAGGGTCTTATGGAAAATCCTTTGCCAGTGTGCCTAAAAGTGGGTGCGTTGTGTTGACCCTTGCTCATGAGAGCATAAATAGTCAGCCTCAGTGTAGGTTGTAAAGGTTGAAGGTGAACCTGATTTAAAACTTTAGGTTAGAGGTGAACCGCTGTGAAACCTCCTTAGTGAAATTCAATACACTTAAGGGTTGAGTGTGGTTACCGGGAGTGGAGTAGACACATAATCGAACCACTACAAAAATGACTTTGTTTGAAATTACTATTCTTTGGTTTATATGATTTGGTTTAATATTTTCATATCTGAATATCTGAGATCACACCTTACACACATACACAATCATATCCATCATAAACTAGTTTGTTCATTATTCACTTCTTAAATAGTTTGTGATTAGATCTTCTACCAGGCTTGGAAGCTAGTAGAGTTACTTATGAGTAATCCTAATCTCTTCTTGTTGTTAGGATTAGTGTAATATGATTCTAAATAAACCATGAAAATTTTAAAAAGTCCTATTCACCCCGCTCTAGGACATATTGGCATATTCCTACTTCAACTAAAGTGGTCTTCACTGCTATTTCACATTCAGCCTGTGTTTGAGGCCCAATGTGATGTGTATTCAGCCCGTGTTTAAGGCCCAATGTGATGTATATGAGGCATATATGATGAGGCTCAATGTGATGCATTTGAGGGTCAGGCGATGAAGCCCATGTGATGTATGTTAGGCCTATGTGAAAGGCCCATCGTGATGTGTATTAAGCTCTTGAGTGAGGCCCATGGTGTTGTACATTTGGTCCTTGTATGAGGCCATAGGTCCGCTATATGTTAGGCTCTATATGGGTCATTCCTTGGGGGCAATGTGGTTAAATGTCCACATTATCGAGGTCGATTATCGATGTCAGTTATGGATACCGATTATGAATATGTGACAACATAGCATCATGATACATGCCCATATGCATCATCTGCATGTTTATTATGAGATATGATTGACCATTACATATGTCATAGTGTCGGTTGTTATGAGACTCCCTGATAGGCGGAGATTGTCTCACATAAGCATGCGGTATGCGCAGGATTGATGCATGACTGGATTGTATGACTCACGCATCTTGCATTGTGTACTATGATTACTTTACGCCCTAACAACATCAAGGCCGTAGCCTCCATAGGCATATCATGAATGGGAAAATGAGACACCAAAAATCTGTTACTAGCATGGAGTTGCTATAGATGGCCCTGGGTGAAAATCCCTAAACCCTCTTGGTACCAGAGGACGCCCCAACGTCAAGATCAAGTGGATATACATCAGCACCCGAGTGCCAAATACCAGTAGGCCCCGTCTCCCATTATGTTATAGTCGGTTGGGATGGGGTGTGACCTTATCCGCCCTAGTGAGGGGTTTGTAAGCTAGGCTGAGTTTGACCAGCTCGTGAATGGGTCCACTATCGACATGCCGGGTAGATATTGGATGACTACTAGCTAGGCGGATAGTTAGGTCTCTTCCACTTGCATGGTCACGCGTCAGTGGGTGGCGATTTACATGTAGAGTGTACTAGACCCCGGTGATGATCCCAGAGTTGAAAAGTACTGATATGTGGACTTATTGAGTAAGAGTTGCATACTCATTCATTCATTCACAATTCACTCGGGCTGGTGGTGCACAACTATTTGTTATGTGTACATTTGCAATGGCCAGGATTTCGATTCGGGCGCGTGACTAACCTGAAATCAGGAGTTTACCACATTGAGTCTGACTATCCAAATGAGATATGGGACTGATTTAGATACAAGTCCCTTGTGATGGACCCCATAGCCTGCGAAACTATGTATTATCATCCGACTTCACACTCCAATATGATCATTCCATTCGCACCGCATATTGCATTACATCTGCGGCATGTGTCATTTTGGGTTACTGTGTTTCTGCATTTATATAGTCTAGATACGGCTGATGGTATTCGTGAACTCATCAAGAATTGTATATTACATTACATCCTCGGTATCTGATATTTGGCTCTTTATGACTCCTCATTTGCATTGTTGATCTATATTGCGTACTCTGATATTATTTGACTCATGGACTTGTCAGTATTTTTGTTTACTCTGATATCGTATGATTCATGATCTTACCAGTATTTCTGAAAGTGTATGATTATAACATTGTATTTGTGTACTTGGCATTTATCTTGTGCCCACACTTTTACCACCCTCTAAGCTTTCTATAAGCTTATACACGATAGATGTATGCAAGTGGCGTTAGTCGCAGCGGCGTTGAGCTTGGAGCGTACAACTGTCTTCTAGAGTTTTGATTTTATTTTGACATATGTATTTCCCTTTTAGCTTTGTATTTAAAGTTTATATTAGTGGTTATGTGATGATGATGTTACTTTTGTGATTTAGGTAAACTTGTGCTTATACTTCTTATAAGATAAATGTTCGTTGAAAAATCCTCTTTATAGGATCTCATGATCGGAACCTGACATATGGGCGCTGGGAGCTGAGAATGGGGTACTACGGAAGCTGTTGGCATTAGATTCGGCGATCAAGATTCCTGTTAATCTGATTTTTAGGTTTGGGGCGTAACATATCCCCATTCACTCATTTTTACCAAAATATCCCCATTCACTCCTTTTTACCAAAATATCCCTATTCACTCCTTTTTACCGAAATAAGGAGTGCACAACCCTAGGAAGGATCTGTACCATGGAATTCTCTGACCAATGCAATGGACATGTAATGAGATGAAATATTTTTCATGCCTCAACAAGCCAACCATGTGTAAGACCCCCCTAATCTCTGGCTTGATTTAAGTAGTAACTCATGAGGAAGGGCCTAAACCTACTCATCGATGGATTAGTGGCCCTAGATTTGGTACCACGAAGGTCGCCTTGTGTGCCTCGTGAACTCTAGAGAGTTAGTGCGGCCAACCCTGTGCATAAATTCAACCGAGTTCACGGCCCTGGTAGCTTCACTGAGACCCTCTAATGGATCGTGGTTTGTGAACTCACTAGGTTGTGAGAAGTCCAGTGAACTCCTAAGAGTTATAAAGACCATCACATGAGACCCAACTCTACTACTCAAGAATCTAAAAAATTGCGTGGCTCCACTACTCTAGAGCATAAACTCTGTGTGATTATCTGACTAAACTGAAACTTAGTGCCACCAACTAGGACGAGAATCATGTAGGAAATCCTTTACTAACAGTCATAAGAGATGCATAAATAAAAGTATAATTCATCAATCCGAATATTGCATAAATACATATGCATAAGTATAAAATGAAAATGCAAAAGAGAATCATTTTCAAGAACATCACAAAATACTTGTATGGCTTGCAATTCAAAGAGCACTTGTAATAACAAAAGATAATACGACAAAGTTTCATCTCTCATAACTCTCCTACCATGCCTAATGTTGTTAAATGTTGGTGTAAGTTTTCCTGAAGATGAACTTGAGTAGCTACATGTACCAATTTGGCATTTGAAATGATTTTGGTAGGGTCTAGAATGCCAGCTAACTTTTTCTCCAATGAAGCAATTAGCTCTTCGTTCTTGGCCAGTTTAGACCATTCGGCGTCCACAAAATGAAGGCTGGATTGTATCTTTTCCTGTACTCTCTT
Organism: Magnolia kwangsiensis; assembly: GCA_037074715.1. Lineage (NCBI taxonomy): Eukaryota > Viridiplantae > Streptophyta > Magnoliopsida > Magnoliales > Magnoliaceae > Magnolia > Magnolia kwangsiensis. The sequence goes on along the minus strand of CM073575.1, from coordinate 87,367,901 downwards.
GATATTCGAATCTTTCTCCAAATCCTGCTTCTCCAACTGGATGATCTCTTACTTTAAAAGAGTAATGCGGTTATAGATAGTTATCTTATTATCAGTAAAATTCTTCAATTGCTCTCGCAAGGATTACTGTTCTTGGTCATGACGAGAAATGATGGGAGTAATCTGGGAAACTTTCTCTTTAGAAGATGTTGTCTCCCATACTCTAAGATTTCTGGCAGAGCAACCGTATTTCAGCTGACTTCAGAGCAACTATTGAATTATAAAATCTCAAGAGAGCATCGCGCACAGAAGAAACATTGACTTTGGCCATCCTTGCAGCACTATCTAGAACATCTATGGCAACTGCTAGATTTGACCTTTGATCAGGGTCTTTAAACATTTCGACAACTACCGACATGGAATTCCTAATCAATGTTAACTTGTATGTCTGAATCTTCACAAAAGATAACATATCCGACAAGGTGCTAATAAAACCAAAGCTAGTTGTGCCACTCTGAGGTAAGTTCCCTGTTAAAAAGTTAAAAGGTAAAGTTATAGTAGGACCGTAAATATAAATGATAAGAGAAACGTAAACAAGGAAAGAAATATAACCTCTGTTGGCACTGACACAACAGGAGATTGCATTTCTCCGATAAGAGGAAGACCAGATCCTACCATCTTAACAAAAGAAGGAGCTCTGGCCTCAGTGCTTGAATCTTTGGTAGTGGGAGTTAGCAAATCAGTTGGCCCCACCAAAAAAATAATTTCGCAAGCCACTGTCCTTGAGGGCACCAAAGAAGCCAAAGAGACCCTCAGGGAAGCTACTGGTACAGTAGGAGGAAAATCCACTAGGCAATATGAGCTCCCGAAATAAAATAAAAAACATAATAACATATAAGAAAAATGATGATGAAAGAAAGAAAAGCAAATAAAGAATAATAATATTTTCTTACCCTGTGAATATCCATATTCCCCATAGTCCAGGGGTTCATCTTCTTCTTCCTCCACCATTGGTGAAGTCCTTGCAGGGACAGTGATATCAGGAACAAAGGGAAATGTTCCTCGTTAGCAACAACACCCTCCGTAGCAACATCTTCTTCGCCATCAATGTTGGCTTTTCCTTCCTCATAGTCATCATCCTTATTCTCCCCTTCAGTCTCATATTCACCAGAAGCGGTATTTTCAGACGAGGAGGTTGAACCTTCACTCTCTGAATCTCCTTCGCTTGCTTCTTCAATAATAAGCTGCTTTCCTTTAGAAAGAGGAGACCGACTACTCCTTGGCTGAAGAGCTGTATTGACTAGAGTCGGAGAAGCAGAAGCAACGGTCCCTTCTTTAGGTGAAGGGGGAAAGGCTTGGGAGCACGTCCGAGACCTTGTCATCGGCGATGAGGGACTGGGATGGACTATCTTAGGTGCAAGAGAAGGAGGTGGTTGATCTTGAGGATTAGCTGAAGGAGTTGGCTGATCTAGAGAATTGGCAACATCTTCTTGAATTGGAGAAACAGCTCCCGTTGTCTCCTTAACTATCCTCTCAGAGTGGTCTCGAGGAACTTTTGCAAAATCTCTAATGACTCCATAGGCTACCCATCCTTCATTTTCGTTCACGAATGGGATCATCTACGGATATCTTAACGCAAAGATGACCAGAAAAGGGGGCATGACTTGTCTCTGGTATAAAACCTACCCCTTCTTTGATTGTATGGCCCCTGAGCCTCGGTGGTGAAAGCCAGACAAGCTTAGACACCAGCAAACCTTTCCTTACCAAATATGATTGGTGAACCCACCATCTCATGTGACTGTACGAGGCCCTAGGGGTACGATCGCAGCTTGGAATGATGAAGGAAGAGTTGACTCGACAACCCAACAATTGCTTTCATATCATCGCCCAATTATATAGACCAGTCAGTGAAATTAAAGGTAGGAATCACCGGCTCTTTAAAGTAAGCAGGGTGCTTTCTAGTTGTTTTAAAGCACTTACGTGAAGGCTCGGCTGGGGATGATGAAGATTTTGTGGCTTGAGGAGATGATGTGTTCGGTAATTCTTGGTGCGAAGGATGTGTGGTAGGAGGATCGACGACAAGGAAGGTCCTTTTCGAGCGGGCCATGATGAAAAGACTCAAAACCCTGAGGAAAATCAGTCAAGTTGAGAAAAAAGACCAAGTCTAGAAAATTTTGTTAAGAGTTGGTTGAGCGAGTCGCGCAACTGAAAGAAGTAGCGCTGACTCGTGCAATGGGTTTGTGCCTTGCGCAAATGAGAAGTCCATTGTGTGGGTCGCGCAACCAGATTCAGTTGCGCAAGGAGAAAAAAGTGAGACAGAGCTTCACTATAGGAAGTGGGAAGTGAGAAAATGAAATGAGATTGGCTATTTATAGAGGACGGGCCCGAGTACGATACTCGGGCACCCGTTGCGAGGGTCACATAACCACTTCAGGAAGTCCAAAAATTTTGGAAGATTGATCCTAATTTTGGAAGATTCAAATAAATAAAGAATGGATCAAGGGGGCATCTGTCGGAGCACAAAAAAGATGAAAAAAGATTGAAGGGATAGAAGATTTGAGGAGAAATGAAGAAATAAGAAAGAAAGAAGAAAATTGAGTACCATAGTAAGTGGTTGCACGATCGGTTGCGCGGGTCGCACAAACGACTTAATAAGGTGAGCAATAAATAGTTGGTTATGCGGGTCGCACAACCAACTTCATGTGTTACACGGGTCACGCAATCAAGATCAAAAGCAGTCTGTTATAGATCATTAGATTTGATACAAGGTGGGCCCCATGGCATAAAGATCAAGGGTTCGCACATGTGGAGGCCTATAAATACCCCACTCCCCCTCTCATTTGGAGATTGGAAGAATTTTGGAAGAAGGTCAGAGCTCCAAAAGAAGTTGAAGGTAGGAGAAGGGAGAGAAGTTAGTTGTGCGGACTGCCCAACCAGGCTGTTATATAGCCAATGATAAAAAGGGGCCGAAATGCTACCAAAATTGTCAAGTTTGATCTTCATCACATCAAGTTCTCCTTTTGCATAAGGGATAAGCTCAAAAAGGGAAGATTAGATGATCAGACCCGCACAACATTCCTCCTAGGGAGATGATCAAAGCACAAGTCGAAATGCTACCAAATTCGATATTCAGATTCAACATTCGAACTTTGTTAATTCATATATTTAGATGATCTATTTTAGAATCAGGGGATATTAGAGGATGTAAATGAATTCAGTATTAACAGAGCAATGATTGTTCTTCATACACTTTCTTTGTTATGCTCAAATAAGATAATTTCCCCAAATTGAATACATTTGTTTCTTGTTCGAAACAATATCATCATCTAAATCATGGGAGTGGGCCAAGCATGTCTCTAGAGGATCAGATGATAAGGTCAAAAGTATTTTATCTTCCATGAAAGAGTCAATCAGGTTAATATCTTGGAAATCATCATCTTCCTCTGACTTTTTGCCCGTATTGAAAAATATATTTAACTCCAATGTCATATTTTCAAAAGATAAACTCATGACTCCATTCTCCAATTAATAATTGCATTTGATGTGGGACGGAATGAACGACTAAGAATGATGGGAATTTGAGTGCTCATGTCCACGATGGGTTGAGTATCCGAGATGATAAAATCTATCGAGTAGTTGAATTTATCAACATGAACCAACACATCCTCAATTATCCCTCTTGGTATACGAACTGAGTGATTGGAAAATTGTAATGTGGTCTGAGTGGGTTTTAATTCACTTAAACATAGTTATTCGTAGACTGAGTGTGGGATCAGATTCACGCTTGCTCCTAAGTCAAGAAGTGCATGCTCAATCCGGTAATTCCCAATTACACAAGCAATGGTTGGGCTGTCAGGATCTTTGTACTTCTGTGGCACATCTTTCTTTAGGATGATACTCACTTTCTTTATTAAAAAGATTTTCTTTTGAATACTTTACCGTCTTTTGATCGTACATAAGTCTTTTAGAAATTTGGCATATGAAGGTATATTTTTAATGGCATCTAGTAGAGGAATGTTGACCTTCACTTTTTTTAGCACCTCTAGAATGTCCTGAGAGTTAGAAAGAGGTTTTGGTGCAATCAACTGTTGGCAAAATTGAGCAATTGGATTACCTTGAGGTTCCAGTTCTAACTCTTGTGGAGTGTTGCTAGGTCTATCGGTTTCATCTATTTTTGAGTCCTTAGACTTTTCAGCCCTTACCAGAATAGATTTATCAATTATTTTCTCACTCCTAAGAGTGATGATAGACTTATCTTCCTCCATTTGATTTGAAGAGCTTGGGTCACTAACTTTATATTGTTGTTTTGGATTGGGAAGAAGTTGAGCTGGAAGGCTACCTTTCTCCTCAATCACATTTTTTATTTCAAGCCCTTGTATGGTATTTGTAAGGTCTCAAAAGGCTTGTAGCATGCCCTAATTGAAATGCTCTTGATTTTGAAGATGTTGTAGAATTGGATCCTCCTGAGGTTTCCCTTGATTTGAAATTTGATTAAAGAATCCTTGAGGAGTAGTAGCTTGTCCATTCCTCCAACTAAAATTGGGATAATTTCTCCAACTAGGATTGTATGTATTGGAGGTGGATCCATTGAAAGGCCTATGGTAATTATCATAGCATTAGATTGCTCATTCAGTACTTCTTGAAAAGTAGGCATTGTTGGGAAATTTTCAGTTGTGTGAATGTTGCAAGCACAAATACTGTAAATAATTTTCTAAACCTTATCCTTCTTTAGTTCCATGGCCTTGAATTTCCTCATGAGATTAGCCACTTTTGTATTAATATCATCATCCTCTTTCAGAAGGTATATTTCGCCCCTCCTTTGATTGAGCGAGCTTAGAGGTGGTGCTCAATCTTGGTGAGACGTCCCATTATTGTGCATTTTTAGCAAGTTTTTCCAAATAATCCCACACATCATCGGCATTTTTGTTCATGAATTCTTTATTGCACATTGTCTGGACCAATTGGCACATGGAGGATGTCAGTTCATCATAGCAAAAGTTTGTAATGCGCCACATTTCAAAACCATATTGTGGGCATGAACTGACAAGATCCTTGAATCGCTCCCAACATTGGAAGAATGTTTCATATTCCTTTCGGGTGAAGTTCATGATTGACTTTCTGAGGGTGTTCATTTTATGGTGTAGAAAAATTTTCTTTATGAATTCCCTTGTCATGTCGTTCCATCTACCAATAGATCGAGGGCGTAGCGAATACAACCACGTCTTAGCTTTCTCTTTCAAAGAAAAGGAAAAGAGTTTTAGCCTGACCGTGTCATTAGACACATTAGGAAAATATAAAATGGTTATGATCTCATCAAACACTTTCAAGTGTAAATATGGATTTTCAAATTCAAGTCCATAGAATTTTGGAAGGAGTTGGATCACCCCTGACTTGATATCCATATGTCCCGTATTTTCTAGAAAAACTGTACATGAGGGCATGGTCACCCCCTCTAGTTGTAAATAATCTAATAAAGTAGAGGCAGGAGTGCTTGATGCACCTCATTCTCATACTGGATTTTCTCAACCCTAGGTTGAGGTGGATTTGGAGGTTGATTAGCCAGTTGATTGGCAATCATCACTTCAATTAACTCTAAGGATCTCAAGTGGTGTCCATTCCTGTGATGGATAGATAAACCCTCAACTAATCCTCCTTCATTCAAGAGACGTCGAGTGTTATCACGGACCCACTTGGGCATGAAACACTCTCAGCCCTTTATTTCATAATCTAACCTAAATCTAAAAAGAAAGAGGGAAATAAAAATCTAAAAATAGAAAGAAGAGAATTAGAAAGAAGTTACCAAATTAGAAGTTTCTAAATTGGGATCCTGCAAAAGAAAAGAGAAAGTGAATTAGTTTCTAAAAAAGAAATAACAAAGCAACCTAGTTTCTAAAAATGAAAAATGAAAGTTTCTAAAAATAGAAAGTTAATTAGTTTCTAAAAACAGAAAAGGAAAGTAAACTAGTTTTTAAGAACGGAAAAAGAAAGTTTCTAAAAAGTTAGTTTCTAAAAATAAATTAAGAAAGTTTCTAGCCTATAATTAGAAAGCAAATTAGTTTTTAAAAATGGAAAAGGAAAGTTTCTAAACCTAGAAATAGAAAGCTAAGTTAGTTTCAAAAATAATTCAAAGAAAACCATAACCTGAAAATAGAAAGTAGAAAAAACCTAATATTAAACTAATTTCAAAACTAGTTAATCTCAGAAAAAAAGCAATCGTTAGTCCCTGGCAACGGTGCCAAAAACTTATACACAACCCAAGTGTAGGGTCGCAATGCAGTAATAATCTTGGTGAGACCGAGTTCCAATCCACAGGGACTAATCTCGTGTGTATTCTAAAAGCAACTAGAAGTAAAACTAGAAGACGATGCAAATCTAAATCTGAAATTAAAGGGAGTAATTGTGAAAGTTTTAATTAGAAACTTAAGAAATTCAAAGGTGGGAACTAGGGTTTTCAAGGATCCACTTATAGCAATCAAGGAGATCTATACTTGATTCAAGGACACAACTAGAATCAAAGTCCTATCTTATCCAGTTGGAAGATATAGCAATAAAACCAAATCTGAATTTTCTTTGACCTAATTAACAATGGATGAGAATTGTGAGAACTGGAAGTGATTCCATCACCTAGCCATGCCTAGTAGACTATGGCAAACAACAGGATATACCAATTTCCTCAATCAATCATAAGAGAATTATGAAGATTAGAAGAGATCCCATCATCTAACCATGCCCAAGGGACAATGGTGAATAATAGGATTTTCTAATTTCACAACCTCAAATCATAAAAAGAATATACTCAAAGCTATTGCAGATCTATTGTAATTTATGTCACAACAAACCATTAAGAACTGAAAGTAGTCCTTAAGTATCAAACTAGAATCAAAGAGAATTCAACAAAAATATGAATCAAAGTAATAGAAAACATCCTATAACGCTACAAGCTTCACCTCTTACCACTAACTAAGAGGTTTAGCCAACCATATACATGATTGGATCTAAAACTCTAGAAGAAAGCATGAAAAACTACTGAAGAAAGAAGAAAAATGCTTGGTGATGGCTCTCCACCCTGGTGCTTTGCTCCTCCAAACCCTAGATAGATGCCCAGGGATGCCTAGGGACTCCTATTTATAGTTTTGCAACACCTCCTTTCGCACCTCCTAGGAAAAATTCAGAAACTGCCTCAAATTTACACACTCAACGTAACTCTGCATAACTTCGCGTGATTCGTTTGATGACATTGAATTGGCTACAATGTCATCGAATGTCTTTTATACATGTTTTTTCCACACTTTTGTAACTTCATCCGAACTCTGTAACCTTCTATGTCATCGAACCTACCTTCGAGTCATCGAAGAGGCATTCGATGTCATTGAGCGTTATTTGACAAATCGATAATGCATGCAAAACGGTCCAGAGAGTTTATTCAATTTCTTCAATGAATTTAATGTCATCGAAGAGGCCTTCGATGTCATCGAGCTGGTCTTTGATATCATTGAGGGGGCCTTCAAGTAATAGAACATGGTGCCCAATGTGTCCAGCGAGTTTTGCTGAAAATCTGCAACAAATTCGATATCATCGAGCATGACTTCGAGTTATCGAACAAGTCCTTGCTTCATCAAAAAGTGTCTTCAATTTGTCCAATGACCAACTCGATTTTTCTCCATAAATTTGATGTCATCAAATGTCTCCTCGATGTCATCGAACAGTGATCGATGACACAGTTAATGTGTATACTACACTTATTCTTTCAACTTTGTTCCTTCTCCACTTAGTTTTCTTGAATCTTGGGACCTTGAAATCTTTAATCCTTGTCCCCTAAGTTCCATTCTTTGCCTTGGTGATATTTGAGTATCAAATCCATGCTTTTAGCACTTTTTCCAATCCAAGCTCTTAAATTTACCTTACAACATAAACATGGATAAAATAGGACATTAAGTAGTATCATCTTCATAAAATCAAGATATAACTTGGGGATAATGTGTAATATTTGACCCTCAATAGTATACCTCTACCATTATTCAATCCAGTCAGTTCTTCGCAATCAAAACCCATACTCTACATAATCTTTCTGCTTATGGAACTGTATCTCTCTAAATCTTGAGATGTTAGTCTTTCACAACTCACTTTATTGCCAGACTTTTCTTCCGTCTTTATCTCTAATGGGGTATGGAACTCAATGGGCTCAGGATTCTTTGAACTGGACTTGACATGAAATCTTTTAGCTATAGTCAGAAATGGTTTATTTCTTTCAGTGTATGGTAGTGGCACTACATAGTTCGACTGCAGAGTTTCTAATTATTTAGGTGATAGTAATTTCAGAGGAGGTTGCCCAGGTTGTCTCAAGTGTTTTAATACTAAATAAAATTTCTTTTTCGTGTTCACTTTTCCTAATAGTTCTATTCTCACAACTTTATTTTCTAATACCTTTGTCTAGTTGTCTTTTATAGCCATGTTTCTATCATCTTTCTTCATGTCTTCGGCTACAAATCCGTCATAGTAGCTTGCATCTGTGAAGAACTATTCTGCCTCTGTATACGGTCTTGCATCAGCCATCACTTTATACTGGATCTCGTTCCTAGAGTATTTAAAGCACTGATGCAGAGTAGATGGTATAATATCATATTAGTGCATCAATAGTCTTCCCAAGAGGAGATTGGACATGACATACAACATTCATTGTCAGTTCTCCTATTTCTAGCGTCAGTGTGATTTTTTTCAGTGCCAATTGTCTGTCTTGATTAAAGCCCTGTATCATCATTCCACTCGGGCATAAGAGAGGGGCGATATCCAAGCTCGTTCAGCACTGTCAGCGACAATAGATTCACTACAAACCCATTATCTAACATTATTCACTTGACTTGTTTATCACTAATATGACCAACAATCATCAATGGTTTATTATGTTCTCCGTCACAAGCCAGATCGTCGTTACAGAACATAATAATAGACATAATCATTTTATGCTTATGGCTTTGTGCTTTCCATCTCAACAAGTAGTGCTTTTCTAATGTGATTGTTGGACAGAGCTTGAATTAAGGTATGTCTGACATCTTCCAATAATCGTTGTGCATCATATACGCTTAGTCGGGCTGGGATGCTTTTCAAGTGATTTACTTCATCTTTATTTTTATCATCTTTTCTGTCATCGGAATGTGTTCCAAATGTTTCTCCTTGTACTGTTTCAAATTTCTGCTTTCGGAGGGGACTTGTTACTCTTTTTCTTGAATGCAACATAATTTCTACTACTTTGCATGCATCATCTGAAGATTTGATGGTACTCATGTTACAACTTTCTTTCTTTTAAGATTTTATCTTTTCACACGTGATCTCTTGGGCAAACAGTACTTTCACTATTGCTTTTCTGTTTCTTTCTCTTTCCCTAGCAAGATTTCACCTTTATTTATCATCCTCTACAATATGTTCTACAATGTAAAATAATTTTCTGTGGGGTGTCCCAGCAGGCGATAATGATGGCAATAGTTCTTTTCTTTTATTTTCTTAGCCTCTTCAGGATGTTTAGAGGGAGGCAATTTTATTGTGTCGGTGATTAACAATTGATTCATCATGGGAATGGTGTCTTCTCTTTCGAATGTGTACCCTTAATGAGAATCAAATGGTCTGGGTCTTTTATCACCAGCACGTCCTCTATAGCGGTCTGTGTCTTCTTTTCTTTCTATTCTTTATCTATTGCGAGGAAAGTTACTTTTCTTTTCCTAATTAATGACATTTGTCACCAATCTATTTTGTCCTCTTCTGCCTATCTCACTTTGAAATGCCAACATTCTCCTAGTCATCAACTCAAATGCATGTGCCTTTCTAGCAAGATCGCGGAAAGTTCTTATGTCGGTGCTTGTAAGGCCGAACACTATCCCTATTTTCATAGAATTCAGACATATTTTCACTTGCTCTTTTTCTTCTAGTAATCTTCTGGATGATGCCCCCAGGGTTTTCCATCGTTTGATAAATTTTTCTACTGGCTCATTCTCCCTCTGCCACACAGAAGCTAATTTAGTGATGCTAAAATCCCTATCAGACAGAAGAAATTAGACATGAATGTGTCTTGCATCAACTCAAGTGCATGTGCCTTTCTAGCTAAGCTTAAATGCCACCGAAATGCCTTTCCTATCAAAGAAGAACCAAATAATCATAAACAATACTGTGAGACTATAGAAAAATTACCCATGGTCGTAATGAAATGCATGAAATGTTCTTCTAGAGATCCATCTCCATTGAACTTTTGAAAGTCTGGGTGCTTGAAATTAATGGGGAATGACACATCTTCCACTTCTTTGGGGTATGACGTTCTATATCAGAATCTTCCCGGGTGCTCTTGTTCTCTCTCGATCCTAACAACGTATGTTATTACTTGTTGCATTTCATCCTGCGTTATTACTCTCATTGAGGGAGCCGATCCGTGTGACCCTACTCTCAGTGGTTGCGAGCCTTCAGGCTGCTATTCATGGCCATTCATGGTAACCATCACAGGAGGGGTCACAATATGGGCCACGTTGTGAGTAATGGTGGTCAACGGTTCTCGAAGGCTCCTGCATTCCTCCATTAAGGTTCTTTGCTCCTGTACCATTTCAATCATACGTTTATCTGTAGTCAGCATTGGGTTCTGACTTGTTCCTTCCATACATACAGCGGCCTCACCGCTTTCTTAATTGAGTTGTTGCTGGAGTGGGACAAGAGTATGCTAGCATGAGAGGACTGGATGAGAGAGGACTCCCGTTGGATCCTTTAATACTCCCACAGGATTCGGACGATCGTAACATAGTTTGTGGAGGCGTTGTTTGTGAAAGCACAATGAATTTTGGGAAAAATTATTTGTCTTCTACGGGTGATTTGCCTTTCTTCCTTCCTAGTCCACTAAAAATTTACAACATGAAGGGCTGGGAAGTCTTGCGAAGTGGAAGAACAAGGGGACTTTCTCAGGTATAATGCCAGTGAAGCAAGCACTAGGTTTCATTTTGTAGCATTTCATGTTATCGGTCCCCTGAACATTTATGATGGGGTTAGTTTAATAACCGAACGGGGTCAGGGTGTGACACCCCGGTCACTACTTCAATGTGGGTGGGGCTAGATGGTTGGACGAGCTACTGTTGCAATTGACTGTAGTGTAACTTATCCCACATCAGAAGAGTTTTCTGAAGTAATGGTGGTTATATATATGGTTTAGACCTTCCCTGTACGAGGTCTTTTGGGGGCAACCCCAAGAACAAAATCGTGCGGGTCCAATGAGACCTAGAGCGGACAATATTATACAATGTTGGTCAGGCTGTTACAAATGGTATCAGAGCCGAGGACGGATCTGCCCTCATGGGGGATATGTGATGCCCCAATCACTACTTCAATGTGAGTAGGCGTGATGTGGGCGGGACTGGATTCCGGGGCAAGCTACTAATGTAACACCCTGAACTTCTCAATACTGAGTATTGAAAGTCCTCGAGCATTACCGTGCAAAGTAACAAAATATTTACATGTGTGCGACACCAACCTAGATATCTTAACCCTACATCCATTCCCCAACAATAATTGAACCATTGGGAATGATCTCCATTCATAGATCCAACAATCTAACCGTTGATTTTGAGACAAGCGATCCGTCATGTGATTTGACGTATGTACCCTCTCTTGAAGAAATTGGTGAATAACTCTTTATCCATAATGATTTAGATGTAAGTTCTATTGTAAGAATTATTTAGAAATGGACATAGAACCAAGTAGAACCATTATATTTCACAAAACTCTTAGATTAGCAATAATTATCAAAATGCCATTAACCTAGATCCCTGAATTCTAGATCACATGGTTCCCATGATCTTCTTGATGAGAAATTTTATACCATGCCTATATATCATAAATTAACTTTACATGTCAAATTTCAGCCCTTAGATCATTGTAAAAATGGCTCAATTGACAAATTAGCCCCTTAACCATTGATTTTGGTGTCCATCAAGTGAAGAAACCTCGTGGGTAGTTATAGTTGAATATTTTCCTTCATATGAATGACTTAGATTGCCCATCATATGGACTAAGAAGGAAATATGAAGACCCCACTCTGTAGACTTTTCTTAGGCATGAAGTTATCCTTTCAAGGCTTATCAACCCTATATAAATCTAGATCTTCAGATCTAGCCACTTTCGGCCACCTATCACAACTTAAATTTGGAACACACCTTGGCCTCACATGACTACGACATCATACAAAATTTGGACCCCGATCTATGATCCTACACCATTAAATGCTAAAGCCAGTTCCTTCATTTTGACGCAAAAGGTGATATTTTAGATCTAGCCTTTTCCCACCATCGATCAACTACCAAGTTTCATCCAACCATACACCTATCTTGACTACAATTTTTTTCAAAAATTGGGCCCCAATCATTGAACGTGGACCGTCAATTAAGATCAAGTCCTTTTTAACACCTGCTAGGAGAATTTTTAAGATTAGCTCATGTAAGATTCCAATCTACTTCATATTTGGGTTCATGGACCAACATGGTGTAACTAGAGTGACGAGTGGAATGGATTTTCCAAAAATGCATCATAGTGCACCCCACTTAGCCTCTCATATATGTCACATCCACAAGTGGAAACCTTATCTAAAGTGAATCACGGTCAAACTAGGAAATCACATTTTTCCTATACTCAAGATCACTCCAACCAGCGTGGAGTCCTCCCCACCTATTTTTAAATACCCAACATAGACTTTTTCCAACAATAAACAATTTCCCCCACGTTGACCAATCTTGTGGCCCACCTGGAACTCAAATCAGCTTCATTTTTTACCTCTTGGGCCAACTTAACATGAGGAAGCTATTGAAAGGAGAGGATTTCTCACCAAACATCATATTGGACCACACCTTCACCCCAACCATTCATGAAGCCAAGAAGCACAGGAAATCATGTGCATTACACGTAACTAACTTTCCATATTAGTTTGGTTCAACGGTGAACCTAAACCCCATGTTGACTAGCAGTATGGACCACCTAAGCCTTGGGCCCACCCGACCTTTGGCCAGAGTCCCTTATATGGCCTTCCAAGATGAATGGACGGTATGGATTAGTCACAAACATCGTTGTGGGCCTTATATCGCAGTGCACGTACACCATGGTGTAGCGCACCTGATGTGCATCAGACATGTCAGCCCGACTGACCAACGCTGGCACAAAAATTTCCCAGCACCGAGAAACATCTCTCTATTTCTACCTTCCAACAGAGGACGGACGGATGGACGTTTAAAACGTCCATGGCCCCCCCATGGTCCCTTCTTTAAGATCCGAACCGTCTATTGGGTTCATACAACGGGATCAAACAAAACCCAACTGTTACAACAGTTTTCCTGGTACATGTGGGCACACGAGAACTGGTGCAAAACAGTCCTACAAATTGGTTTAAGTTATAGTCTTTATCCAATGTTAAAATTTAGAGGTTATATGGGACATGGAACGTTAATGTGGGATTAACGTTCCGAGCATTCTTTTACCATCCATAGGGCATACGGCTTGAATGGTTTAAAATGACTTCTTTAACCGCTCTGATTTATTCTTACTTGACCCTTTGTCGAATTGGTTAATATTCCGAGCATTCTTTTACCGCTACGATTTAACATTTGTCCCACGTCTTGATGATTTCCTTAAATGCCTTTGATGGCCTATACCATGCGGTGGAAATCCCTACTTATTAAATTTGATTGGCCGCTGATCAATGGGTTCCATTAAGCATCCTAAGGTGGGGGAATCTCATGAGCCGGGGATGGTGGTCATGGGGCACTATACCCGAGCTGTCGGCATACGTTGGGTGACGAGCCCTCCGTAGTGACCATTGAGTTACTTAAATTGGCTGATTGTAATTAGAATAATAATAGTTTGGCTAATCATGCATTCATAGCATATTGGCGATGACGGGTGGCTAATTCTGGATGTTGTAGGATGTACCTTAGTGTTATTGAGGTATCGTTTCTCTAGCTCCCAAACCATTGACTATCGGCCTATTTTTAAGTGGCAAGTTCAAGATCCAACTGAATGAGCATTCCCAGGTCAATAATTGCATGGGTGATGAGCCCAAGACCAACTGGATGAGCATCCCCAGGTCAATCTGTATTCATGCATCCATTCATTTAAATAAGACTGCATTTTGATTGTTTTGAAAGCTTGTTGTTTGTAACTATGCTTAGCTAAGGCGGCGGTGTGTAAATCTTGAGGGAAATTCACACTGAGTTGGCCACTCATCCATCAAAAATATAACTATACAGGTAGCATAGCTGGCTTAAGTGATATGCAGGTTCAGACTGATGAGGAGCTGTTATGACGGTCAAGGATGCATAGTTGTACCTACCAAGGAAGTTGCATGATCTTACGGCTTTCGTTTATATGCTTTTATATATTTCTCATGTATGTAAATTTTGTAATGTTAATGTGGAGACATTGGTTTGTATAAGTCATTATGGAAAAACTCTTGTATTCTCTGAATGTAAATGAAAATTTTCCTTTATGCTGACTTGTCCATTCTATGTCTATCTGCTAACTCTGATAAAAGAAAAAGATTATATATGAAATTTGGCTCTTTTTAAGTTAACACTCGGGTTCTTGGGAAACGGGTTATATACTTGGGTCCTAAAAATGTAGGGTGTTACAACCGTACTGGGTAAGTTACTGTTGTAGTTGACTGTAGCATAACTTATCCCACATTAGAAGAGCTGTCCGAAGTAATGGTAGTTGTATGTGTGATTCAGACCTTCCTTGTATGAGGCCTTTTGGGGGTAACCCCGAGAACAAAACTGTGCGGGTCCAGTGGGACCCAGAGCAGACAATATCGATAGTGTTGGTCAGGCCGTTACATGGGGTGTCGACCTATAGTGAGATACGATAACCCATTCCTCACCATTGTCCTGTGCTAACGGCAATATAGATATTACTCTGAGAGTAGCTTGCGACATATCACTTTCGGTCGGAGTCAGTCATATCTTTTGGCTCAGAGATTGATTGTGAGCATATTCTACAACGAACCCAGTCAGTACGAAGTAGAAGAGTGTTTTATTTGTAGAAGTTTGCATTGTGATTTGACTGAAATTGTACTTCCTGTGAAAAAACCACGTGATATATTATCAGTAAGAATTTGAACAAATTTACACTTTACTTTGGAGATAAAGGGGAGGATGTTCCCATTGAGAGTCATCATTTTGGCATTGGTATGACGCCAAACAGTGATAAAAGTCTTCTCACTAATTTCTAAGCTTATATTGAATAAGAAAGTTCCCCAGCCGAGTCGTCATTTTGTTTCGATAAGAAATGATTATATTTGATTTGGAAAATTATCTTATTCAAGAATAACAAAGAAAGAATAAGAGAACAATCATCACAAAATATTTTATTCATTCTAAAATCATTTATATCCTCATGTTTCCCTTGATTCCAAAATAAAGTAAATACAACTATAGAATACAAGAATCAAGTAAATTCAAATATCCAAAATGGTAATCTTCTGATTGAAGAAGTCATTGTGCGAAAATGATATTATCTCGGTTGATCTTATAGACTTAGAGAACTTTGCTCCTTTCGAATCATCTAAGCTTTCCACAGCAGCCAAACGATGTAATTCATCCTTAGAAAGTTACTGTCCACGAAAAAGAAGTGTTGCACAGACAATGAGTGAATTCATTTCATCTAGTTTCGCGGCCACCCTGTTACGCGCCAATAGGTATACTCAATACCTGTACTAAGTCTGAAGAAGTTTTGATTTCTGCTTACTCCCGAAGTCTTCGAATGATGTAAATGAAGAGAACAGAGGGGTATTTATAGGCCTTCACACGTGCAAACTCTTGATCTGGGCAACATAACTTTATTGCATGGGGTGGATCCTATTACACGGGGCACAATAGATCATCTTGATCTTCTGTTGTGTGGCCACCATCTAGGCATTACGCGCCACATAATGACTTTTCATCTCTTATATGTGTTGCACGTCGTGCAACCAAAAGATATTGATTTTCATCTTCTTCTTTTCTTCTAATTTTATGCTCCAACAAAGACGGCTTCGGCCGATGTTGTTTCAACCAAGCTGCTTCTACATCCATCTTTAAGGACCTCCCCCCAATGGATGATATCATCTCTTCTTTTCAGAAGGATTTTTCGAGGGAGACGCCATGGCCGAATCTCCTTCACCTTCCAGTAGTCTATAGGAAGTAAGGGTTGAGCTTCAAGTCCTGTTACAGAAGGGTCTAGAGGCGTCCAATGATGTTGAGTTGGTAAACAAACTTGACCAATTGGTTGAAGCTTACCATGTCTACTCCTAGTCAGACCCGAGCCTTGTCGACAAAGTGCCTATTGTCCAGGAACCTCAAGCACTACTCAAGACCTGCTTTCATGTTGGTATTGTTGTCAACTGACTTGAAGCAAAACGAGTTGCTGCCAAGTCTAAGAGGACCTTTGCACACACCACTGCCCAAGACCTCGAAGCCAAAAATGCTGTAATGAAAACTTCTAAGGTCAAGCAAGAGAATCTAGAGGTCAGAATTACAGCTCTAGAAGCGGAGCTACTTGCGCTGAGGCAAGAATTTATGGGAAAGCATGTGGAGCATCTTCAGCACAAGATTGAAGTTTTGCAGTTGGCTATTGTTGTGCATTTCCAAACAGCGGAGATCGACCGACTTTCTTAGTTAGCGGCTAAGAAGGAGGCTTCACTACAAACAGCAAGGGGCCAGTTGGGGATGGCTAAGGATTCACTACAACAATTTTCGTCTAAGGAATTTTGATTGTAATAACTCTTACTATATATGAACGGCCTTTGAGCCACCTTTTACAACTTGTTCCCTCTTCTGTTTCTTGCTCTTGTTATGGGTGACCGATTGTTAACCCATTCCTGAAAATTTTGTGGATCATGGGTGTAACGTCTCAAAAAAATCCGTACGAAGACCCGAGTACCACCTCAGACAAAAATCCTTAAGGATCGAATTCTGTAGAAATTAGACTGAAATTAATTAAGTACTAAGCTAAATTAATCGGTGGATTTAGAAAAACCACTATCTATACGAAGTGCCAGACCCAAAACTATTAAAGTTGTTAACTCAGCGTTACCTAAAAACCTAAGAGGAATCACAAAACCCAGTTGCTCTCGGGAGTGCACTTAAACTCCTTATCAGACCTAGACCACACGTCGAAAGTCCGATTACCGCAAAACTATAGGGTTATGACTGCCTTACTGGGCTTGACAACCATCGCGAGAATCGAGCCCGAATAATATCCAGAAATGCACAACTAGAGCCCAGAGTAAAGTGTGTAAGAAATGCGAATATCTTTAAGAAATGAATCAAAACTTAAGTGAATTGGACCATGCACTTGCAGGTGAGATTTAAGGTTTCAGATCGTCAGTTTCTGACTAACTATACCCGTGGATCAGGGAAATTTCCTTACACATGTCAGATACTTATGGCCCTGATCAACTAACGATGATCGTTGAACTGAAACAGTTCCTCCACAGTCAATCTACAAACCCAATCAGATCAAAATCTTAACCTGGCTTAGATCCATGGTCTGGGAACTTACTCCATGATATTGGCGCATAATGGGCCTCCAAATGAGTCTCGTTTGTCCAAAATGGATGCCTTTTAGCTATAACTTAAGTATACCATGGCCCTGGGGCCATTGACATCACTTCTGAGTGCATATAAGGCCCTTAAACCACCCCATTCCTATCTCATATGAATTTTATCTAACCTTAGGAGAGAGAAGAGAGAAAAGGAGAGAAGAGTGGAGATCGAAGGGAGATCCTTGGAGTTTGCTGCAGTACTTCTGTTCTGCTACTCCACGCATTAAATTGCCTTTACGTCTAGCTACTCAACTCATTTCAACTTCGTTTTAGGTAAGAAGTCCTAATCCTAATCTGTTTTAGAAATCCAAATAGAGGGTCGACAAAATAGATAACCTATTTCATGATTTAGGTAGCGGTTATGCTGTAGACGAGGACGTAGTGTACGAACCGAGTTCGTAACCGGCGTACTGACGAAAAGTGTAGACTATAAACATTTAGGTTATGGTTTTCAAGGGTTTCAATGTCAGCAATGATTTATGTCTAACTTGTTTGCCACCATATGATCTTAGTTACGATGTATTTAATAAATAATACGTGTGTATGAACTATGTGAATATATAATGCATTCCATATGTTTGTTGAAATGTTTGAATGAAATTACTATCATGATTTGTACATGCCATGAATATTAATCTAGAGTACATGCTGGTTGTGTGTATGACAACTCCTTTGCGAAAGGATTTACTATAATATATGTTATAACTGAGTTAGGGCATGTATGTGGTAAGGTGTAGGATAAGTGTTTGATAAATTGTCTGAATGAGTAATTGTTTAATGAATTGTAATTATTAAGGGTGTTGAGATGGGATTCTCAACTACCTTATCTATATGTATAAATTTCTTCATATAACCTTAATTTCACATATGTGATTTATGTATAAAAATGCCTATGTATAGTAACATGCTTTATGTGTTTGATAAAATGCTCAAATGATTATTGTGTTTTAATTGTTTGCTAAATGCTGACATGATTATCACATGTGACTACCTGTTGCATTATGTATGATTGGGACTACTACATAGTCCAGGCAATCGGTAACGGTTTTCGATCAAGTGGCCGAACTGGTTTCACCACAATGGATATGTTCGATGAATCTGAGTCGTATGATGATTATCGACAGTGGTTAGGCCATGAGGAGTGTGTATGTACTCCATGCAGATTAATTTAGCGTGCGTTCATACCAGTCGAACTTGTCAAATACCCCGATTGACCTATTATATGTTTACAATGTATGGACTCTCCTACTTGAATCTAAGGTAACGCTTACCAATGTAAAGCCCGTTTTAACCTTGGTACCACTATCCGCTAAGACTCATGAGCCAGGCATGGTGATATGGGACACTGTAGTAAAGCTAGCGGCCTACGCTGGGGTGACGAGACTCCTCATAGTGACCAGTGAGCAACCCAAACTCATGAGCCAAATACGATGATATGGGACACTATATTCAAGTTGTCGGCCTATGCTAAGGTGACGAGCCTTTCGGTAGTGACCTCAAGCATAAAATAAGCCTATGTTGATGGTGACGAGCCTCTCCGTAGTGACCTCGAGTGTAAACTTGTGAACTTACCTATCCACTACTTCCATCAGGGGTGATGCTCTATAACTTGCCTATTGTATATGAATAACTAGGATTGATGACCCTAGATGGATCCTTATTTGGGTAAATGATATAAAGGGAGGTACCATAGCTTCTCAAATATGCTGTATGAATAAGCCTAATAAATTACTTGGCTAACACGACCATGCACCGCATTGCATGTGCTTTGATGAGGAAGTGCACATTTAAGGAGTTTTCCATACATGATCGTGAGATTATGTCACTAAGAGAGAAAAGGCGAGTGCATGCATCATTATAGCATACCATTTCTACATTAACAAGAGTATTTAGGATATGACTGTTGAACTGTTTCATCATTACTGCTTGACTGAGTTGATAACATATTAACTTTTACTTTATAACTCCACTGAGTTGATCACTCACTCTCACTCTGGGACAGTATTTTAAAACACCAACCAGACTCTAATTTAGATGTAGGTTGTCGTGCAGCTTACATGATGGAGATGGACTTCATGGATGAGGAGGAGGAATTCTCCTATATTTACCTATCAGGCGAGTCTCTGTAGACCTTGTTCTAATTCGATGGGGTTGCAGGGTTACATGGACTAGTTGGACAGTTACAATTTAATATTTTGTAAATTTTGTATCAAACACTTGTATATATTCATCCTGGAACAGATTCATATTTGGAATGGTGAAAGACTTTCATGTTATAATTTAAGTACTTAAGTCTTCTGCTTGCTTAATTTAATTACACCTGGAGTATGATATGTTATTTTGAATTATTCCCACTCATGTTTAATGCACTAACATGGACTATATTTAATCATCATTATCTATGTTGTATAAGTGATGCGTTGGAACTCGAGAGTTGAGCTTTACTCGACCCCCAATTTTTGAGGCATTACAGTGGGTTTCTCCCGAATTCGAAATAATAACTAAGCCCACATTCTTAAGAAATAAGAACGTGTCTCGGTTTTATCACTAGGATCTTTATAGATAGTGCGTACTAGGTGTTCATTATTTAAACAACATCTAATCCCCATCTCATTCCTATATCAGCACTTCTTACGATCTTTCTCTATCTCAATGGCTTCCAACTCATCTTCCCTTATTACAGGCACTGAGTCCTATCTGAAAGAAATCCTTAAATGGGGCCTAAAGGATTATTCCCTATCTAGCCTATTATTTAATGCTAATAACGTTGCATTAGATGTTTCTTCCTTGGCTGAATCAGACGTCATGCTTGGAGAGCTTATTCAAAAACTAAAACTTCTATATGCCATGGGAACATGCTACTACGATCTGACCTTTGCTCGTTAGGTGAACTCGGCTTATCTGCGACAACAAGATGCATCCATGGAAGATTCTACTGAGATGAGTGACAAGTATGAATTGTCCCAATATGAGCAGCTACGATGTGCCCAAGCAAACCAATTCAATCGCACCATTCTGTGAATACTACAATCTTATCGACCTTGACTAATATAAGAGTTGGACGTGTGAGATAACTCTTTCTATACTAAGGAGATTGTCATTCCAATGGACATATCATTCATGTACGAACAGATCACCCTATATCGAACACGGTCAAAAGCAAGTCTCAGTGCCAGGAAAATGGCCGAGAGAGTAGCCTCTTCAACTGGGCTTCGTGTCGACCAACTACTCCATCTCTTACTACTTGTCAGTAAAGGAGCGACCTGGGCTAAACTCAAGGAAAAGGATGAAGCGAAGATGCAAGCCCTCTCTAAAGAGTTTGAGGGGATGAAAATTTAGGCTTTTTTAATCGCTTCTAAACTTTCTGTATTTGTTTCCTTTTGTTACAATGTGGCCGATAACTGATAAGGTGATGAATAAACTCCAATATTAAATAAACACTTAAGGGATAAGATGTGCCTTCCTTCTGGCCATTCCCTTTGACTGTGATAGTGTCTTAGTACTTTAACTGTTGGCCTGGCCCTAGTATGGACATGTAATACTTAGCCATTCCTCATAAGTGCATGTCATACCTGGGCCACAATAATAGCGTCACATTCTTTTTTAGGAAATCACATTTATTCCATTGGGTTCCCCATGATCCCAGAGACAGTTCATTGCATCAATTCTTTGGGCACTCAACCATCACACCACACCCTATGCACATTAATTATTGAATCTTCATCTATAAAATCAACCCGTAATCTTTAAATTGCATCACAAATGATTTCAAACCAGAGTTTCAGTCGCCACTATTTAACCCTCACGGATTACTTTACTCTATCGATCAAAATCATGGAGAAAATATTCAAAGAAGGAATCGAATCCTTCTCGCGCTCTTCCTTTTTTGGTGATTCTTTTCCCTTAAAGATGTTGTTGATCTTCCTGAAGATTGACGGCCTCCATAGGAAATATTAAATACTCTCTTAAAACTCTGACAACTTGGAGATGAATACTCTAAGGCTGTTCGAGAGATTAAGCGTTGAGTGCTGAATGCAGGGCTCTACAAGCTTACCAGGAAGCTACTTGGAAGAATAGGCTGCATTGGACTCACGAGCATAACTTTTAATGAAGAAATGTTGTGGTCATTGGAAACCATGTGCAACAATCTATCTAATGACTTGGTCGAGACCTATCAGCTTCATTCGAACCGCGATCGGCCAGAAAATGCTAAGTTGGTCACGTTCATCAAATCCCAGATCATGTTTTATTGAGACGGTGTTGAATCCAGTGAAGCCGAAAAGAAATCGGCCTCTCTGGAGCATGCAACCATCAGTCATCATCTTATATATATCGAGCACACCTCTGCAGAGCTCATGAGCCAGCACGCCTCATGGACAAAGAGACGAAAGTTAGCAAGGAAGGTGAGACCCTTGGCCACGGGAATTCGAAATGCTCAAGTCGGCCCACTTATAGGTCGACTGTCCGGCCTAACAAAATTTTTTCTATAATTATTTTAACTATACTGTAATCAACATAGCCCTTATTTTAGGGCTTTTATTTAAATGAAATAATTACTTTACTAAATTGGTTCGGCTTGATTCCTAATAACTTCCTAGAGTGAAGGGAAGCGATATTTTAAGAAGTGGCCATTTATAAGGGCCATTACAATATTTCCATTCATATCCTTCAGGTGATAGGCTCCTCCTTTGAGGACTTGGTCGATGATATATGGTCCTTCCCAAGTGAGTGACCATTTCTTCCCCAATAGTTGGTCTTTCTACCTGATAGGAAACACCATTTTTTAAATCATATCACATACTTGGAAAGACTTTCCTTTTACTCTTTTATTGCATGCCCATGCACGGCCACTTTGTTGACAATGATTGGGTCTAGAGCTATAATAAGGACTTCGTCCAGCTCCTTAAGCTCGACTAGCATTGCCTCCGTGAACTCTGGAGGGGTCAGCTAAGCTTGATATGTAGTTCGCGATGAGGGGAATACATCATGTCCATAGGTTCATGCAAATGGATTGACCCCAGTGCTGGTACGAGGTGATGTCCCATGGGCCTAAAGAACCTCAGACAGCTTGATATGCCACTCTTGAGAGATCTCTCAAAGTTTTCTTAGAATATTCTTGATCACTTTATTACTAACCTCGGCCTGGGCATAGTATGAAGTTGAATGTAGAATTTTGATGCCATATCTATTGGCCATTGC
Organism: Magnolia kwangsiensis; assembly: GCA_037074715.1. Taxonomy (NCBI): domain Eukaryota; kingdom Viridiplantae; phylum Streptophyta; class Magnoliopsida; order Magnoliales; family Magnoliaceae; genus Magnolia; species Magnolia kwangsiensis. The sequence continues at coordinate 87,345,133 of CM073575.1, read as the reverse complement.
TCACACTTCCTTGGCCGAGAAATCCACACCTCAATCCATGGTAATGGACTCTAGAATCCTAAAATGATGGATGTAGTTTCGATAAAACTAATGATTTCTCTATGACTGATTTTTCTTAAACGCTTTACCTCCACCCAGTTGGTAAAGTAATCAGTCACCACTATGATGAACAAATTCGTGTGAGTTGAGGGTGGGTGGATCTGACCGATTAAGTCGATCGCCCAATCTCGAAATGGCCATGGCTTTATTATGGGATGTATTTCGGTCACAAACACATGTGGGACTGGTCCATTTCTTTGGCATGCCTCACAGCCCTTCCCATATTGGATACAGTCAAACACCATCTTTTGTCAAAAGTAGCCATAACACTTGAGTGTAAGCTTCATCTTTGCTCCTGCCTAATGAGCCCCACAAATCCTTTCGTGGACCCCCTCTATGACGGACATAACTTCTTTCTTTGATAAGCACCAAAGTACAACTTCGTCAGCCCCTTTTTTATACAGTTCACTATCGACCATCATATAATTTATGGCTGACCTTCATACATTCTTGTCAGTTCTAGTACATGGGCTCTACAAATAGCCCATGAGAGGAGCTCTCTAATCAGCCTCCTCTACTTCAATTTGACACTCTCCCTCCGAAATACAGAAGGCAAAGATTTCCTTTAAATGAAAATCATCTGACTGATTAATCCCCTCAAGACTTCAAGTCCCACGGTTAACCATGCCATTTCGTTAGCATCCACATTATGCTCCCTAGTGACGTGCATCAACTCAAACTCTTCAAATTGGTCGATTACTGGACCGTTAAGGCATAATATGGTAAAAAGGATGGACTAGTGCACTTAAGAAATCCTGCCATTTGATTTAACACTAACTGTGAGTCTCCAATGATGGTCATATTTTTCACATGTAGTTCCAATAAAAATTCTAGGCCAATTATCATAGCTTCATATTCGGCCTAATTGTTAGTACAATCAAATTCTAGTTCGAAAGAAAACTCCTACTAATTTCCATTAGGGGCGATGAGTTTGATTCCTGCTCCAATTATATCATGTGTCCTCAACCCATCAAAAAATAATTTCCATTGTGTGAGTTGCACATAATACAGATCTAGGATACTTGGGGGAATTTTCTCCTTAAGATTAGAAGGGTGATTGGCCAAGAAATTAGCTATACCCTAACCTTTTACTACTTTTTGTGGGACATAATATAAATCAAATTCAGATAAATCAAGTACCCATTTACCAATTAAGCACTTAACATCAGCCAATTCAACATGTATTTAACCACGTCAGTGACCGCTATTACATGTACTCTTTCGGCCAATAACTAGTGTCTCAGCTTGGTCGCCATGAAATATAATGACAGGCGATGGTGGAATATTTTCTTTTCACATCAACTAGAGCTCTACTCATGTTGTAGACTATTGAGTGTGATATATTACATATTTTCCCTATTTATACCTTAGTTTTATAAACATGATAGTGCTTAATTGATTTCATTATGCGTGTTTTCATGTGCGAGATGATTTCGAGAGTTTAAGGTAAAATTGATGTCAAAAGGAAGATTTATACTCAAAGATTACTAAATGAAGATTCAGAGATTTAGAAGTCATTAATAAAGAATTCATATGTCAAAGATACAAAAAAAAAAAAAAACCAATTGAGGAATGAAGAGAATCAAAGATTTAAAGTGAAGAAAATGAATCCTGAAATTGTCCTGAAAATAAATATATTCGTGAAATTATCATTAAAAAGCATATTCTGAAACTCTGAGTCTATTTGGAAAACTATGCAGAGTGTGTAAATTTAAGGTTGTTTAAACTCTGAGTCTATTTTAGAAAACTGCACAGAGTGCGTAAATTTGATGCAATTTCTAAATTTTTTCAACTCGGTGGAAAAGTTGAAGTTCCACAACTATAAATATAACTCTCTATGATACTCCAAAGCATCTTTTATGGTTTGAAAATGTCTCAAGGAGCATACACAAGGGTGGGGCAGTTACAAAAGAATTTTTCTTCTTCCTTAGTTTATTTTTCATGCTTTGTTTAAGAGGTTTGGTTTTAATCATGTCAATGGTTGGCTAAACCTCTTAGCTAGGGCTAAGAGGTGAAGCTTGTAGCGTGTTTAGATATTTATTTTATTTTAATTCTTATTCTTATTGAATTTCATTGATTTCTAGTTTGATATTAAGAGAATATTTTCAGTTTTCAATAATTTTTTGTGACTTAAATTACAATAGATGTTGTAATAGATTTGGATATCTTCTTTTCCTATTTTGAGATAGTGAGATTAGTAAATCTTATGAGACCCATATCTTAGCCCGTACTATTCAGTATGCTTTACTGGTCCTCCCGGTCGAATTTCGGTGACCCACGATGCATGGATAGCAGTTGCACGCATCCATGAGTTACATCCTGTCGATCTGAGTCAGCTTGACCCGAGACTTGTACCAGTGCGACCGCGCCATCACCGCGGTTCCGACGCCGCGTTTCGCACGCCGATGCGATACTCGGCCAGGAGATGTGGGCCGGCGTTCAATTCAAGAAAAATATCACACGTTACAAATTCTAAGAGAATATATCCCATCAAATGTCAAGTACACATCCCATCACTCACACTAATCCCCAAGTACAATACCCATCCCCAAAGTCAACTATGTTAAGTACATCCATCACCTTCCACCCATCTCTTACATCACCTCTCTCACTATCTCTCTCTCATTTCCTCCTACGCTCCATAAGAGAAACAATCCAAGGAAGAGAAGCTAGGTGTAGCCCACTTCCTACCTCCCATCTCCACCATCCAAAGTCCATCTCAACCGATAAAATTGTTCCCTTGGAGATCTAGCATGCATTGGCAGAAGAAGGAAGAGGAGATTATAATGTCTTGGAAAAATCCATACAAAAACTCAAGTATCACCTCAGGCAGAAATCATTAAGGATCGAATTCTTTAGAAATTAGATGAAAATTAATTAAGTACTAAACTGAATTAATCGGTAGATTAGTTTGAACCACTTTTTATATGAACTGAAAGACCCAAATCCAGTAGAATCGCTAGCCTAACTTTACCTAAAAACCTAGGATCCATCTCAAAACCCAGTTGCTCTTGAGAGTATCACGAAACTCCGCATCAGACCTAAACTGCGCGTTGAAGGTCCGATTACTACGAAACTATATGATTATGACTGCCTTACTAGGCTTGATAAGCATCGTAGGTATCAAGTCCAAATAGTATCCAGACACACACAACTTGAGCCCGTAGTAAAGTGTGTGAGAAACGCAAATATCTTTAGAAAATGAACTCAAATTTAAGTGATTGGGTCATTCGCTTGCAGGTCAAATTTAAGGTTTCAGACCGTCAGATTCTAACCCAACTACACCCTCGGATCAGGAAAATTTTCCTACATAAGTCAATGTACTTGTGGCCCTGATCAAGTGGCGATAGCCGTTAAACTGAAACAAGTCCTCCACAATCGATCTATAAATTCGATCGGACTGAAAACTTGAATTGACATAGATCCATTGTTAGGGAACTTTCTTTGAACCGTATGTAGGAAATGGGCCTCCAGATGAGCTCTTTTGGACCGAAACAGCAATTCTTTGGCTATAACATAAGTATACAATGGCCCTGGAGCTATTTACACCAGTTCTGGGCCTATATAAGGACTAAACCCACCCCTCTCCCATTCCATATGAAATTTCAAACCCTATGAGAAAGAAGAGAGAAAAAGAGAAGGAAAGATTGAGGAGAAGAGAAAGACAGTGAGAGATCGTTGTTGGGATTTGTTCCCACCACTCCACGTGCCGAATCATCCTACTTGTATCACTATACCGGTGATTTTGACTTCATTCTAGGGTAAGAAATCCAAACCCTAATCTGTGTTAGGTATCCAAATAGAGTAAATGGTGAAATAGCTAACCTATTTCATGCTATAAGTTGTCGTTGTGTCATAGACAAAGACGTAATATTCGAACTGAGTCCGATACGAGTCTACCAACGAAGGTGCAGACCATAAATGTTTAGTTTATGATTTTCAAGGCTTTCAATGTCAGTTAATGATTTATGATTGACTTGATTGTTATCACATGTGCTTAGATGAAATATTTTCCATGTATTACACATATATATGAACTATGTTGAATATAGTGCATTTCATATGTTTGTTGAAATGTTTGAATGAAAATGAAATTATAATTGATGCTTGTCATGACTATTGATTGAGAATATATGATTGTTGTATGTGTGGTAATATAACACCCCGAAAATCAGGGGTCGGGTAGAAACCCAACTCCCGAGTTTCAGAACATCACTTATGCAACATGGATAATAATAAATACATGTTGTCTGTAGAATGACATTAACCAAGATTGAGACTAAGCCAAAACAGCATATCATACTCCAGAGACAATTAAATTAGCAAGCGGAAGAATGTGATAGATATATAAAATATATAAATGATTGTAAGTCTCCAGAGTGTGAACATGTTACCAGGTGAACTAAATACATGTATACTCCAAAATGGAAAGAAAAGAATATACATGCGTGCTCCAAAAATATAAAATGACAAGTGTCATGGCATCTAATCAACCTCCCTATAATCCCGTCGATCAAAATATGGAGGAGAAGTCCTCCTCAACATCATACAAGTTCGGCTCCTCTCCACAAGCAGCGCCCTCATCTAAAACTAAAATAAGGACTGGTGGGTGTCCGAAACACCATCCTGTAACGTGGAAGTGAGTAGCTAACTCAGTGGAATCAAAGAACAAAGATTAACATGTTATCAAATCCATCACGCGATAATGATAAAGCAAACAAAACAAACATTCCTAAATACTGTGATTAATGCATGGATGAAATGACATGATGGATGCCCTCACCGACATACTCCCTCATGCGGCACCATCTGCGTCCGCGGCAAGCTTTCTTCCCACAGTGCTCCACATCTTCCAGGCACATGCAGTGCGACGTGGATATGATTACCGAGTTGTTATTAGTCCATTTCATACAGCAGGATTGGGAAACTAAGGTACCTCCCTTATATCAATACCCAAATAATGATCCTGTCTAGGGTCATTACTCCTAGTAATCTCATACGATGATATATTTCTAGGTCACTGCAAGGGCTGTCAGGGCTGTTGCACACACTCGTTACACCGCTCCCCCATCACCTTATCAATACAAGCCTAGTTTATATCCTTAAGACTGCATCAGGACTCGTCGCCCCCATGCGGTGTTAGGATAAACTCAAGGTCACTACAAAGGGCTATCATGGCTGTTGCTCGCACTCGTTGCTCCACTCCCCCATCACCTTATCAATGTAGGCCGACAACAAGAATATAGTGTCTAATACCACCATAATCTTCTCAGAGTAAGGTGTTCACTGATCACTACGGGGAGGTTTGTGGCCCCAGCGTAGGCCGACAGCTCGACACGGTGTCCCATACCACCATGCCCGGCTCATGAGTCTTAGGGGATCGAGGTACCAAGGTTAGAGGGGCTTTCCAATGGTAAGTTTAGTACCCTAGGTTCAAGCAGTTATGACGAATACAAGGTGAACACACAATGGTCAGTCCGGTTACTTGATGAGTCTGACTAGCATGAGCGCACATTGAATCGACCGACATGAAGTGCACAAGCACTTCGTGCGGCTTAACCACTGCCGATGACTCTAGTACGACTTGGGTTCATCATACACATCCTTCGTGGCGAATAGAATCCAACCACGAATTCTAAACTGTTACCGACTGCCTGGACTAGAGTATAGCCCCAAGCACATGTAATGTGATTCAATAATCATGTGAGAGAGACAGAATCGAAATAAAAGACACTCCAGCATGTTATCAGCATGTTATAACATACATCATAAGCAGTTAACCATATACGAGTATTTCAAACATAAGGTAATCAATTCAATACAACAAGCATGGAGGAATTCATGTACATCATCAAATTAGTTGAGAATCCAATCTCAACGCTAATCTACAACACCATTTACTCAATACTTACTAATACATACATTTATACTAACACTTAGACTACACAACTCTAACGTACTTGAAGTATGTTGATTTCAACATATAATATGACAAATCCTTATATCGAGGAGATGTCTAATACACAACAATCATGTTCTTACATTCAAAACATATGGCAGGCATAAATCATATTGATTTAGGTATTTCAACATACACTTAGTCTACACACATTAGTCTACATAGCATATATCGACCAATATGTGCATTAGGGCGAATCTCTTCACCAAATAGATCGCACATCCATAACTAGTATAAATACACAGTACATACCCATGGCAATCATATTAGCAAAATACATACGTATACAGTATTTTCTACAAATACCTAAAATATCCTAAATCTCATATGCTTCGTACGTATACGAAATGAAAAACGGACAGCATGTTGTACATGTCAAATAGCATCCTCATCAGCAATCTACCATTAAACGGTATTGAAAGCTTTGAAAATAGGTAATCTAAGCATCTAGAATCCGCACCTTTCGCCGTAGAAGCATAACGAATCGAATAGAAACTCTACGCTTCGTCAACGTCAATATGACGACCTAATTCACAAGATACATCAGCTACTTCGCTACTTGCATCGATAGAATTCCTAAAACAGGCTAAGGTTAGGGTTTTCTTACCTAGAATGAAGCGGAGTCGCCGAAAAAGCGATACAGAAGGGTGGATTTGGCACGTAAAGCAGCAGGGAAGAATCCCAGGAGAAATCACCAGCTTCTCCCTCACTTTCTCTCTCTTTTCTCTCCTCTCGTAGGGTTTTCCTCAAATTCGTATGGGTTAGAAGGCTAAGAGTTTAAGCTCCTTTTATAAGCCCAAACATAACCAAAACAGACCTTAAGTCAAGGTATACTTGGGTTATAGCCAAATCGGGTCTTTTTCGATCCAAAAGAGCATTTCGGGAGGTCCCCTGGCCGAACGCGGTCGGACTTAAGCTCATGGATACTGGATCTAGCTCGCACCAAGTTTTCAGTTCGGTAGAGTTCCTAGATCGCATATGGCAGATCAGTTTCAGTTCAGCGGTCACGGAGACTCAATCGAGGATTTCAAGTACACTGACCTAAGTGAGAAATGTTCCCTGATCTGATGGTGTATTTGGGTCAGATTTCGACGGTCTGAATGCTTATACTTAACCCGCAAGCGAAACGTGCCAAATTTATTTAAATGACATTTAATTTTTAATGTCTTTCACTCTTTCTCACACTCCTTACTCCAGGCTCAATGAAATAACCTCAGAACATCAGTTGGGCTTAATTTTTGAAATGATTGTCAAGTCCAACAAGGCGGTCGTAATCGTCTAAGATTATCGCTATCGGACTTTCGACGCGCGGTCTAGATCCAATACGAAGTTTCAAAGGGTTCCTGAGGGCAAACGGGTTTAGAGTTTGATCCTAGATTTTAGGGTAACGTAGCGTCAACGATTCTAGAGGTTTTGGATCTTACAGATCGTATTTAAAGTGGTTGGTGACGATTTTGCAGGAAATCTAGTGTAACGCTGGCTAATTCACGTTAAATTCTAAAGAATTAGGTTCTAAATGATTTCTTTAGCTTTGAAATCGAATTTTGAGAAACTACCAAGGTACTATGGTTGACCCATTGCCTAAGGACGTCTAACCCCAGGTTGGCAAAAATTTGGGGTGTTACAGGTAAATCCTTTGAGAAAGGATTTACTATAGTACATGTTATAACTACTTTATTACATGTATGTTGATATATGTAGTCTAAGTGTTTGATAAAATGCCTGAATGAGAAAATGTTTGTTGAAATGTATTTAACGAGGATGTTGAGATGGAAATATCAATTACCTTATCTATAGTTATAGTTTTCTTCATATAACCTATCTTACTACTACATGCTTTATGGATGAAATGTCTATGTATGACAATATGTGTGTTATGTATTTGTTAAAATGCTCAAATGAGATTCATATTTGAATTATTTTTCACATACTGTCTAACTATCATAGATGAATGCATATTGTGTTTGAATATGATTCTTGAATTAGTGGTCGAGGTCATTTCTCCACACAAGACACGTTTGATGAATCTGAGTCGTACACTGTTTGTTGACAGTGGTTAGGCCACGCGGAGTGCTTACGCACTCCATGTCGATCAATTCAACGTATGCTCGTACCAATCAGACTTGTTAAGTAACCCGATTAGCCCAATGTGTGTTCACCCTGTTTGGATGTCACTGCTTGAATCTAAGGTACCAACTTACCAGTGAAAAGCCCGTTTAACCTTAGTACCTCGATCCGTCAAGACTCATGAGCCAAACATTATGATATGGGACACCGTAGTTAAGCTATCGGCCTACGATAGGGTGACGAGCCTCCCTGTACTATCCATTGAGAAAAATAAACTCGTGAGCTGAATACGGTGGTATGGTACACTGTATTCGAGCTGTCGGCCTACGAACAAGTGACGAGCCTCTCATAGTGACCTTGAGTATACATTAAGACTACGCTAAGGTGACGAGTCTTTCCCTAGTGACCTTGAGTATAAACTAGACCAGCGCTGAGGAGATGAGCCTCTCCGTAGTGACCTGAAACTGCCCATCATATGTGACTAGCTAGTATTGACATCCCTAGATGGATCATCATTTGAAAAAATGATACAAAGGGAGGTACCTTAACTTCCTAAACCTGTTGTATGAATAAGTCTAATTAAGAACTTGGCTAATCACGCACATGCAACGCATTGCATATGCCTTTGGCGTTGGTGTAGAGCACAGCGGGAGTGTTACATGCGTGACTGTGAGATGATGTCACAAAGGGAGTACAGGCGAGGGCATACATCATTATCGCATCTCATCCTTACATTAACAAGAGTGCTTAGGACATAATTATTGTACTGCTTTATCATTACTGCTTGATTGAATTAATAACATGTTAACCTTTACCTTATATCTCTACTGAGTTGATCACTCACTCCCACTCTGGGATGATATTTTAAAACACCAACCAAACTCTGTTGTAGTTTCAGATGATGGTGAGGTATACGAGATGGAGCCTGCCTTCTATGATGATGAGAAAAAGTTTTCCTATCTGTAACTCTCTAGCGAATCTACCTCCCTATGTCATAGTCGGTAGCACTACTTTGACCATGTTTACTTCTTAGTATTCATCAAGAACATGGATCTTCTAGAAGGGGTGGGGTGCTCTAGCCCCTGGTCAAGGAAGTATGCCTCCCTTTTCCATTTCCTTTCTACCAGCAACCCTTTATCTTTGCCATTATTATTTTTGGGTTATTGTTAGCGCTTCCGGTATCGCTGGAAACTTTGGATGAATGACTCATTTTCAGACCCCTTCCTGTGTAGCAAGATGTTTGACCATCCTTAGTAAGGGAGGCCCCCATCGCGAGTGGTGGGCTGAGGCCAACTGTACTGGTCAGTTATGGTTGGCATTGCTGCGGTGATCTTCCTTCCCTCTTTTAAGAGTAACTTTTGACCAAGATGCAATTTCCTGAGCGCATCGGTCACAAATTTGAGCGTGCTGGTAGCTTCATCTAGTTACGACCGATTGATTACCTCGAGGAAACAGAACCTATCATCTCCCCCTAGTAAATCGATTGGACCCATTCCATTAAACATCTAAGCTAAGATTGACCTTCGATCAAGGGCGATCTCTCAAATTGGCAATTACCATATTTAGTTCGATGTTGACTAGAAATGGATCGATATCGATCAACATCACCTCGTCACCTTTCTTGAGAAACTTTGACAACCCACGATCGATGTGGTCTTCAATAATATTCCTGAACATAACACATTTGTTAATCAAATGAGACTGAGTTCCATGCCATTTGCAGTACTCGATCTTTTATAATTCATTCGCCAGGGATATCTTATGATTTTAATAAACTTTTTAACCAATAATATATCAAATATTTCTTCGACTTAGGTGATGTTAAAGGTGTACACTTTTTAAGCTTTTTATGTGGTCAATACGATCGGTTCTACTTTGACCAATGCAAAACATACCAGTGGCTTCTTAGCTAGTACTTCAACGATTGCGATCTTATAATTAAGATCTTTATAATAACTCCCTAGTGACGATTTCGCTCACCTGGCCCCTTCCTGCAGGAGTTCCTTGTAATGAGAGACCTTTTTGGTTAGATCATATAGGTCTACAAACTTCGTACCTATAAACTTCTTTCAGAGTTTGTACTCAAGCTCATCTTATGCTAATTGCACAAACTCAGCTTCAGTGATACCACTTTACAGTGGCTTTTGACATGATATAACTCTCACAAGGTTCCCCAGGAAACTGTCAGAATCAAGCGAGATCGACCATGGTAATCTCCTTGTTTTTAGAGAAGAATTGAGGATGGAACTTCTCTTCCAGCTCTTTCTAGGTATGCACTGAGTCTAGCAATAAATTCGAGTACCAAGTAAAGGCGACTGCAATCAGAGAGTGATCGAATAATTATAACTTATAGTAATCATTATTGGTCAATTCACCACACTGCATCATGAAACAGCTGACATGCTTAATGGTCGATTGACTAGACTCACCTCAAAACAGGGTAAAATTTGGCCTATAATTCCTCGGCAATGATACTGTTGATCTACCTAATCGGGGTATGGTTTATAATAAATTGGAATGGTGTTGCAGCCGAGGACCTGGCCAACAACCTCTTGGACAATTTGCATGATTTGGTCGTGGTCCAACCGTTGAGGATCTAAGACTAGTGGGTGATGTTCACAACCCCAATTGTAGGGTCACAATATAGTAATAATCTTGGTAAGATTGAGGTCAAATCCATAGGGACTGAACCTTGTACGTATTCTAAAAGTAACTAGAACTATAACTAAAAGAAGATGTAATCAAAATCTGGAGAATTTAAGACAATAATTGTAAATTATTTAACTAAAACTTGTAAAATTCAAAGGTGGGAAACTATGGTTTCCAAGGATCCACTTGTAGAGATTAGGGAGTTTATGCTTAATTCATGAACACAACTGGATTTAGAGTCTTATTTTCATCTAGTTGAAAAATAACTCGTTAAAATCAAATATGAACTTCCTTTGATCTAGTTCTCAATGGATGAGAGGTATGGGAACTAGAATTATTTTCATCAGAAAACCATGCCCATGAGACAAAGCAAACAATAACATTTAACTAATCCACAACCAATCTAAGAGAATTATGAATGTTAGGAAGGATACCATCACTCAACGATGCCTGTGGGACGATGATGAATAATAGGGTTCCTAATTTCATAATCACAATAATGAAAAGAACATGTGTAACGCCCTGAAAATCAGGGATCGAGCATAAGCTCCAATCTTGAGTTCCAATGCATCACTTATGCAATATAGATGATGATGATTAAATGTTATCCATATTAATGCATTAAACATGAGTGGGATTATATCAAAATAGCATATCATATTCCAGAGACAGTTAAATTTTGCAAGCAGAAGACTGCGGCAGATATATAAAATATATAAACGGTTGTAAGTCTCTAGAGTGTGAACATGTTATCAGGTTAAATATGTACAAGTATACTCCAAAAATGAACAAAATGAATATACATGGGTGTTCTAAAAGTGTAAAATAATAAGTATAAATGGCATCTAAGAAGCATCCCTGTAACCCCGTAGATCAGAACCTGGTCTACATAGACCCACCTGATAGGTGCATATAGGAGAAACCCTCCTCATCATCATAAAAATCTGACTCCGCTTGGTACGCATCTCCATCATCTGAAACTAAAACAGGATCTGGTTAGTGTTTAAAATACCGTCTCGTAACGTGGGAGTGAGTGATCAACTCAGTGGAACAATAAAGCAAAGGATAACATGTTATCAATTCAGTCAAGCAGTAATGATAAAGCAGTACAATCAAAAATCCCTAGGTACTCTGATTAATGCAAGAATGGTATTTAGTAATGATGCATGCCCTCGCCTGCACTCCCTCTGCGGTCTTCATCTCACGGTTGCGACATGTCAGTTACTTCCTCAGTGCTCTACCGGCACATGCAATGTGGTGCATGAGCGTGATTACCAATTCTTATTAATCCTTTTTGTACAAAAGGATTGGGAAACTAAGGTACCTCCCTTATATCAATTCCCAACATTGATCCATCTAGGGTCGTCAATCCTAGTTAATCACATACGATAGGCAAATTCAGGTGACTACAACCAACGCCCTACCAACAACTGGTAGTCTATTTTCGAAGGCTCATCACCAATCCAACTGGGGACCATAGCCAGGCTGCGTTAGTGTAGGCCGAGTTTATACTCTAGTTGCTACGGAAAGGCTCGTCACCTCAATGCAGTCTCAGAGTATGCTCGAGGGCACTACAAAGGGCTCATCACCTAATCAGTGTAGGCTGACAACTCGAATACAGTGTCCCATACCACCGTATTCGATTCACGAGTCTGAGTTGCTCACTAGTCACTATGGGTGGGTTCGTCACCCCGGCGTAGGCCGACAGCTTGACCACGTTGTCTAATACCACCATGCCCGGCTCATGAGTCTTAGCAGATCGAGGTACTAAGGTTAACGGAAATTTTACTGGTAAGCTTAGTACCTTAGATTCAAGTAGTAGCGTCCATACATGGTGAACATACATCGGGTCAATCGGGTTACTTAACAAGCTCGACTGATCGAGTGTACATCGAGCCGATCGACATGGAGCACGTATGCACTCTGCGTGGCCTAACCACTGTCGACTAGCAGCGTATGACTCGGATTCCTTAAACGTATTTATCGTGGCTAAAATAGTTCGGCCACCGATCGTTAACCATTACCAATTGTCTGGACTACAACGTAGTCCTAATCACACTCCAAGTAATAGCATTCCCATATGGTAATCCATACAGCATGTGATAAATGAAACCAGATATAAATCATACTTGAGCGATTTAACAAACACATACTACCCATATTCTCCAACATAGGCATTTCATCCAATCAACACATAGTAGTAAGATAAGTTATATAAAGGATAATGTAAAGGGAATTGAGAATCCTATCTCAACACTCACAATACATGCATTTAAACAAGCATTTTTCACATTCGGTCATTTTATCAAACACTTAGGCTACACATGACATATACATGTAACATAATAATTATAACAGGTATTATAGCAAATCCCTTTTCAAAAGGGTTCACTATAAATACAACAATCATGTATTCTCAATTAATGAACATGGAAAGCATAAATCATGATTCCATACTCATTCAAACATTTCAACAAACACTTAGAATGCACTAAAATCAACATACTCTACATATATATGTAATACATGGATAACGTCGTATCTACGCACATGTGATAGCAATCAAGTCAGTCATAAATTATTGCTGACATTGAAAGCCTTGAAAACCATAACCAAAACATTTATAGTCCATACCTTTCGCCAGTAGACCTGTAACGAACACAGTTTAAAAGCTAAGTTCGTACCTTTCGTCGGTAAACCTAGAACGTTACAATCTACCCCCCTTAAAGAACAATTTCGTCTTCGAAATTGGCTAAGGGTAATAAGTAAAGATTTTTATTATTTCCTTCACCTAAGCTTTACTGATTTCAAGTTTATATGCGTGATAGGGTGTATACTATTTATGCTAGTCTGGCGCATTTTAGTCTATCCTCCTTAAAAACTTATTCTTTATCTCTTGCTTATACCTTGATGGTTTGCTACAATTTATTCCTTTATCTATTTGGAGTCTTGACAATGATTCTCATCTACTTAGAGTAAGATATATGTTTTCAATGGTCGACCAATACGGAGAGACGGTTGTAGTGGACTTGATCCCGATACTTCGATCACCTACCTGACCAGGGTAGAGGGCTCATTGTATCCCTTCCTAGTCCTGGTGGATCCTAGTCTTCTGCTCAGTCCAAGCAGTGAGTCCATTGGTGTCACCCAGGATTGAGAATTGGGTTAAGCCGCGAATGCTTCGCAGTTGTATATTTCAGTAACTTCGTAGTCCAATCACTTTAAAAAGCTTAGGGAAGGCCCATCATTGAAAGGCTCAAATTTCCTATTTTTAAGGCTGCCCTTTGGGTCTTGGTCTAAGAGAGTCCTCGCCTTAATCTATATCCAAGGTAGGGGTTAATAAACACCTGAATAGATCATCCTAAAAGGGTTTCTAATCGCATAGAGTTGGCCAAGGCTTCTATTATGTTCGTCTTTAATACGAATTAGTTTAACACTCGAACCCTAATTATTTTTCTTCCAGTAACTTCATTATTGACATTCTAAGGAAGGTCTAGCATCTATTTAGTGACCATTTAGTGACCCAACTTTCGATCCTGGGCTGGTGGGGCATGGGGCCCACCACACTTCCACTGCTCCACTTTGATCAAAGGGATGTATAGACCGCCCTAACTAGATTGGTCTCATAATGTTCTACCCCTTTAAAATTATCTCTACTCTCAGCATCCAAGAATTTGTGTATCGATCTATATGTCAGAACGAGTGAAAAACTGAGACCTATCTTTGATATGAAATGGGAAGCGATCTCTCAATACATTGGTCTTCCTTTCATTGATGATGTGTACCATGACATTGGTACCTATGATTATAGAAAGGAGCTAAAACTAATGGGTGTTGTGGTTGATTTCAGGGACGGGTGTGAGTTGGTGGCAAGATGCCTAATCTCTATTGGCTATATGTTCTTAACACTTCCCAAAGGAGAAGTAATAAACTTTTGGTTGTAGGTGGTTGGGCTAACACGAAAGAAAAGTTGTATAGTAGGTCTGAGCCAGATATATTGACTTTCTGCCTAGCTAAGACAGAAAATTTATCACATCAGCTCTTAATCCTAGTTGATCCTGATCTTCTGCTTGATCAGAGCATTGAGTTCATTGGTAACTACCAGGATTAAGAAGTCAATTCAAACCGCGAATACTTTGCTTATATATAGTTCCTCTACCCTGTGTTCCCAATTATAGTAAGTCCTTGGAAAAGGCAATTCTAAGGGGTGTATGGATTTGACCTAATATTAATTCTAAGGGATTTATAAGTTTTTCCTAAGCGTGAATGGTTCTAAGTCAAACAAGCTTCCTGAGAGTTACTAAAGGAGATTATAAGTATTAAGGGGATTCAACGAAGGAATGAGGTCTCACTCTAACCTAATCAAGCCAACTAACTAAGTTTATCTTTTAATTATCTTAGCCTAATTAGTCTTCTACATTCCTTAGTATAACCAGTAGCCTAGTCTTAATTTACATTCCTAAAAGTAATCCAAAGTCTACGCTCATATACTAGACGAGGTCATACTATTTCTACAAGAACTTGTTTAATCGCTTAGGGTCAAAAGTTGTCTGAATGGGATGGAGTTGTCCGAACTTGAATTTAACTGCACTTGAGCACTACATATATGCTCATACTAGCTAAGAAGGTTCTTAGGTTTACGTTATTACTTTATTGGATCTTCTATACTGTCAGACCTTATATAATCCTCATTCCCAAAGTCCTAGTTATTGTTACTCCCTTTTAAATTTCTTAGTTTGGGTCATTAGGCCCGTAGGGTCCATTTTTTATGTTCCAACGCACCCATATTCATGCCATTTGGATCCGTTTCAGGTTCAGAATTCATCAACTAATGACTCAAACTCGTCGACTGATGGCCTAGAGACGACCTAGGTCGATTCACGTGATTGAAGATACTTTGTGGACTAAATTATAGTATTTCGTCTCGCCTGTTAACGAAACCTGGGGATTCTAATGTCGTCTCGAAATTTCATCGCCCCCTTCCTAAGTTAGAGTGCGTCAGTGTGCATCGTGTTACCATAACCTAGGTCCAGTTTAATCCAAATCATGCTCTGATACCATCTTGTAACGTCCTGAAAATTGGGGGTCGAGCATAAGCTCCAGTTCCGAGTTCCAACGCATCACTTATACAATATAGATGATGATGATTGAATGTTGTCCATATTAATGCATTACACATGAGTGGGATTATACCAAAACAGCATATCATACTCCAGAGACAGTTAAATTTTACAAGTGGAAGACTGCGATAGATATATAAAATATATAAACAGTTGTAAGTCTCTAGAGTGTGAACATGTTACCAGGTTAAATATGTACATGTATACTCCAAAAATGAACAAAATGAATATACATGGGTGTTCTAAAAGTTTAAAATAATAAGTGTAAATGGCATCTAAGCAGCATCCCTGTAACCCCGTTGATCAGAACCTGGTCTACATAGACCCACTTGATAGCTGCATATAGGAGAAACCCTCCTCATCATCATAAAAATCTGGCTCCGCTTCGTAAGCATCGCCATCATCTGAAACTAAAACAGAATTTGGTTGGTGTTTAAAACACCATCTCGTAACGTGGGAGTGAGTGATCAACTCAGTGGAACAATAAAGCAAAGGTTAACATGCTATCAATTCAGTCAAGCAGTAATGATAAAGCAGTATAATCAAGCATCCCTAAGTACTCTGATTAATACAACAATGGTATGTAGTAATGATGCATGCCCTTACCTGCACTCCCTCTGCGATCTTCATCTCATGGTCACGGCATGTCACTCACTTCCTCAGTGCTCTACCCAACGCCAAACGACACATGCAATGCGGTGCATGAGCGTGATTATGAATCTTATTAGTCCTTTTCGAACAGCAGGATTAGAAAACTAAGGTACCTCCCTTAAATCAATTCCTAACATTGATCCATCTAGGATTGTCAATCCTAGTTAATCACATACGATAGGCAAATTCAGGTCACTACCAACTGACAGTCGATTTTCGAAGGCTCGTAACCAACCCGACTAGGGACCACAGCCAAGCTGTGTTAGTATAGGCCGAGTTTATACTCTAGTTGCTACGGAAAGGCTCTTTACCTCAACGCAGTCTCAGAGTATGCTCGAGGGTACTACAAAGGGCTCGTCACCTAATTAGTGTAGGCTGACAACTAGAATACAGTGTCCCATACCACCATATTCGGCTCACGAGTCTAGGTTGTTCACTGGTCACTACGGGTGGGTTCGTCACCCCGGCGTAGGCGAACAGCTAGACCATTGTGTCCCATACCACCATGCCCGGCTCGTGAGTCTTAGCAGATAGAGGTATTAAGGTTAATGGGGTTTCCACTGGTAAGTTTGGTACCTTAGATTCAAAAAGTAGCATCCATACATGGTGAATATACATCGGGTCAATCGGGTTACTTGACAAGCTCAACTGGTACGAGTGCACATCGAGCCGATCGACATGGAGCGCATATGCACTCCGCATGGCCTAACCACTGTCGACTAGTAGTGTCTAACTCGAATTCCTTGAATGTATCCATCGTGGCTAAAACAGTTCGGCCACTGATTGTTAACCATTACCGATTTCCTGGAATACGACGTAGTCCCAATCATAGTCCAAGTAATAGCATTCCAATATGGTAATCCATACAGCATGTGACAACTGAAACTAAATATAAATCTTACTTGAGCGATTTAACAAACACATATTACCCATATTCTCCAACATAGGCATTTCATCCATTCAACACATAGTAATAAGGTAAGTTATATAATGGATAATGTAAAGGGAATTGAGAATCCTATCTCAACACCCACAATACATGCATTTAAACAAGCATTTTTCACATTCAGGCATTTTATCAAACACTTAGGCTACACATGACATATACATGTAACATAATAATTATAACAGGTATTATAGCAAATCCCTTTTCAAAAGGGTTCACTATAAATACAACAATCATGTATTCTCAATTAATGAACATGGAAAGCATAAATCATGATTCCATACTCATTCAAACATTTCAACAAACACTTAGAATGCACTAAAATCAACATACTCTACATATATATGTAATACATGGATAACTTCGTATCTACGCACATGTGACAGTAATCAAGTCAGTCATAAATCATTACTGGCAATGAAAGCCTTGAAAACCATAACCTAAACATTTATAGTCCACACCTTTCACCGGTAGACCTGTAACAAATTCAGTTTAAAAGCTAAGTCTTTGTCTACGGCACCACAACAACCTACAACAGGGAATAGGTTAGCTATTCCACCATTACTCTACTCAAATCCCTAAAACCAATTAGGGTTAGGATTTCTTACCCAAATATGGAATCAAAATCACCCGTATAGCGATACAGGAATGGTGGTTAAACACGTGGAGTAGCAGGGAATAATCCTAAGAATAAACTCCAACTATCTCTCACACTTTCTCTCTCTTTCCTTCTCTTTCTTCTCTTCTCTCTCCTAGGGTTTTAGAGAATTCATATAGAATAGAAATGGGGTGGGTTTAAGCCTTTATATAGGCCCAGGACTAATAGAAATGGCCCCATGGCCAAGGTATACTTAGGTTATAGCCAAATAGGGTTTGTTTTGATCCAACAGAGCACTTATGGAGGCCCCTTTGCTAAATGCGATCGGACTTAAGCTCCCTGATATTGGATCCCGGTCAAACTAAGTTTTCAATCCGATCGGATTTATAGATCGCCTGTGGTGGACCAGTTTCAGTTTACTTAAGTTTGGATTTTATTTCTAAGAATATTCACGTTATTCACATACTTCGCTCCGGAATTAAGTAAATAGTTCCGAGATACTATCTGAACTTGATTTCTGAGGTGGTTGTCAAGTCCAGTGAGGTGGTCATAATCATATGGCTTCGTAGTTATTGGACTTTCGACGCGTGGTCCAGGTCTGATACGGAGTTTCCAGATGCTCTCGAGAGCAACAAGGTTTAAAGATTGATCCTAGGTTTTAGGGTAATGTAGCGTTAACAATTCTACAAGTTTTGGGTCTTGCAGATCGTATTTAAAGTGAGTAGTGCTAATTTCATAAGTAATCTAGTTTAGCACTAGTTAATTCTCGTTTAATTTCCAAAGGATTTGGTCCTTAGTGATTTTTGTCTGAGGTGGTACTCGAGTCGTTGTACGGATTTTTTCGGGACGTTACAACATGCTCAAAGCTATCGCAAATCCATTATAATTTAAGTCACAGCAAACCATTAAAAAATAAAAACACTCCTTATAATCAAACTAGAAACAAAAAGAGTTCTACTCAAACATGAATCAAAGACTTAGAGAGCATCCCATCACGCTACAAGCTTCACCTCTTAGCCCTAGCTAAGAGGTTTAGCCAACCATAAACATGATCGATCTAAAATCTCTTAGAAACATCAAAGGAAGAAAAACTAAAGAGGAAGGAGAAGAAAAACTCATTGTCGGCCCGCTCCACACGTCCGCATGTCCTTCTCTCTCTCTCTTGTTTGTTCCCCACGTCCACGACTTGATGCCTGCTCGTCTAATTTTCTCTCCTTTTATAGCTAAGATGTAAGTCGGCTGGGGTCTTTTGCGCATCTCTCTTGCGCAATGAAAACACGAGATGAGTTGCGTTTGAAGTAAGTTTGGGGGAAGGGATAATCCAATCTACTCATTCTGACTCATAGGAAGGGTCAAAACCCCCTTCTCTAGCATTTGGACGATCTGGATCATTGATCCGACTGTGATCTCGATCGCATAATGCCCCATAGTGGGTCAGGCGTCGTCCGCAGGTCCGTTCACACCCTCTTGCACATGTTCCTACGCTGAAATGTTCGATGGGCCCATGATCAGTGTCGATGAGGAAATCCACTCTGTCCATTGGGTTCTCCTCAGAATTTTAGTCAGAGATGACGTGGTATAGCTCGGATTCAGCGTGGCCCATAAAATTTTTATTCCCATCATCAGTTAGACATAGTGGATGGTAGGGGACACATCCTGGTCAGTTTTTGACGAAATTCGGGCAGGTCCTGGTCTGCGGCTTGTGCTACTTCAAATGGACAGTACAAATCATCTTCTTAGATCCAAATGATGGCCCATAGAGATCACCTGGATCTCTTTGTTCTTCTGTTCACAAAGGTGACAAAGAGGATTTTAAATCCTTTTGAGATTCTGTGAGTCAGCAGTCTTTGACCGCTCTGGCCGATTCAGTGCACAACAGCCACACCCCTGTTGTGCACTTGCACAAAGCAGGGTGTGGCCCGTTGTGAAGTCTTTTGCAAGTCCACACCATCCATCCGACTTCTCATCTAATTTTAAGGGCTGAGTCCAAAGTTAGGGCATATCTAAAGATCAGGTGGGCCCCAAATCGATGATTTATGGCTAATCTTTCCATTGAGCCACTTTCACAAAGATCCAATTGCTAAAATTTTACGCATATGGTTACTTTATGATCCTCAGGTCGGATATAAATTTTTATGCCAAACGGATGGTGGGAACCCTATGATCTTGCATTCAGGACGATTCTCGGACTTCTTTATCTTCAATCACTTGATTTCCTCGGATGTAATGTCTCAAAAAAAATCATACAATGACCCGAGTATCACCTCAGGCAGAAATCACTAAGGACCAAATCCTTTAGAAATTAGACAAAAATTAATTAATTACTAAACTGAATTGATTAGTAGATTAGCTTGAACTGTTTTCTATACGAACTGTAAGACCCAAAACCAGTAGAATCGATAACTCTACATTACATAAAAGCCTAGGATAAATCTTAAAACCCAGTTGCTCTCGAGAGCACACTGAAATCCGTATCGGACCTGGACCGCGTGTTAAAAGTCCGATTATAGCTAAACTAAACAGTTATGACCACCTTGTTGGGCTTGACAACCATCGCAGGAATCAAATCCAAATAGTATCTAAAAATGTACAACTTGAGCCCGGAGCGAAGTGTGTGATAAAAGAGAATATCTTAAGAAAATGAACTCAAACTTAAGTAATTTGGGCCGTTCGCTTGCAGGCTAAATTTAAGGTTTCAGACCATCAGATTCTGACCCAATAACACCCTTAGATCAGGAAAATTTTCCTAACATGTCAGTGTACTTGTGGCCCTGATCAAGTGACGATGACCGTTGAACTAAAACTAGTCCTCCACGATCGATCCACAAATCTAATTAGACCGAAATCTTAACCTGACATAGATCCATTTTTAAAAAATTTTCTCTGGACCATATGCAAAAAATAGACCTCTAGATGAACTCCGTTGGCCCAAAGTAGCCACCCTTTGGCTATACCCTAAGTATACCATGGCCCTGGGGCCATTGGCACTAGTTCTGGGCCTATATAAGGACCTTAACCTACCCCTCTCTCATTCCATACGAATTTCCTAAAACCCTAGGAAAGAGAAGAGAGAAAAGAAGAGAAATGTGTGAGGAGAAGACTGAAGGTTAGGGAGATCGAGGCGGTGGTTCTCTCGTACAACTACACGCCCTAGATCGCCTCTTAGCTACGCTACTTAACTCGTTTCGACTGTGATTTAGGTAAGGAATCTTAACCCAAATCTCATTTTAGGAATCCAAATAGAAGAATCTATGAGATAGCTAATCTATCTCAATGTATAGGTACCCATTATTCTGTATTCGGGAACGTAGGATTCAAACCGAGTTCGATACGAGTATATCGACGAAAGGTGTAGACTATAAACATTTAGATTATGGTTTTCAAGGCTTTCAATGTCAGTTAATGATTTATGACTGACTTGATTACTGTCACATGTGCTTAGATGTGATGTTTTCTGGGTATTAAACATATATATGAACTATGTTGAGTATAATGTATTTCATGTGTTTGTTGAAATGTCTGAATGAATATGGAATTATGATTTGTGCTTGTCATGATTATTGGTTGAGAATACATGATTGTTGTATGTGTGGCAACTCCTTTGTGAAAGGATTTATTATAATATAAGTTATAACTAATTTATTACATGTATGTTAATATGTGTAGTCTTAGTGTTTGATAAAATGTATAAATGATAAATTACCTGCTGAAATGTACTTAATGAGGGTATTGAGATAGGATTTTCAATTACCTTATCTATAGCTATAGTTTCCTTCCTATAACTTGCCTTACTACTACGTAATATATGAATGAAGTACATATGTATGATAATGTGTTTTAGGTTTTGTTAAAATGCTCAAATGAGATTTATGTGGGCATTGTTTGTTAAATGTTGTTATAAATATTACATGTATCCATATGTTGTGTTTGAGTTGGTTTAGGACTACTACGTAGTCCAAGCAATCGGTAATGATTCCTAAATTAGTGGCCGAGGTCGTTCGCCACATAAGACACGTTTGACGAATCCGAGTTATATGTTATTTGTCGATAGAGGTTAGGCCATGCAGAGTGCTTACACTCTCCATGTTAATCAATTTAACATACGCTCATACTAGTCGAACTTGTTAAGTAACCCGATTGTCCTAATGTGTGTTTACCATATATGGACGCTACTACTTGAATCTAAGGTACCACTTATCAATGTAAAGCCCGTTTCAACCTTGGTGCCACGATCTGCTAAGACTCATGAGCTGGGCATGGTGGTATGGGACACCATGGTCGAGTTGTCTGCCTATGCTGGGGTGACGAGCCTCCCCGTAGTGACGAGTGAGCAACCCAAACTTGTGAGCCGAATACGGTGGTATGAGATACTATATTCAAGCTGTCAGCCTACGCTAAGGTCACGAGCCTTTTCCATAGTAACCCTGAATATAAACTAGGCCTACGCCGAGGTGACGAGCCTCCCGTAGCGACATGAACTTGCCTGTCCATTGTTTTTAAATCAGGGATGACGTTGCCCTATAACTTGTCTATTGTATATAATTAACTAGGATTAAAGACCCTATATGGATCATCGTTTGGCTAAATGATACAAAGGGAGGTACCTTAGCTTTCTGAACCTGCTGTATAAATAAACTTAATTAAGTATTGGCTAAAACGATCATGTACAGCATTGCATGTGCTTTGGCGAGGAAGCGCACGTGTCCGGAGTGGTGCATGCCGTGATCGTGAGATGATGTCGATGAGGGAGTGCAGGCGAGGGCATGCATCATTATCGCCTACCATTCTTGCATTAACGAGAGTGCTTATGATATGATTGTTGTATTGCTTTATCATTATTACTTGATTGAATTGATAACATGTTAACCTTTGCCTTATAACTCCACTGAGTTGATCACTCACTCCCACTCTAGGATGGTGTTTTAAAACACCAAACAGAATCTATTTTAGCTGCAGATGATGGTAATGCTTATGAAGCGGAGCCGGACTTTTACGATGAAAAGGAGTTCTCCTACATGCAACTCTCTGGCGGGTCTATGTAGACTTGGAGTTGCATCGCTGGGATTACAGGGATTTGGATTAGACGACCATCACTTTTTACCATTTTGTAAAATTTGAAACTATACATGTATCTATTCAACCTGGTGACATGATCATACTCTGGGGGATTTGTAACCACTTATATACTTTATACATCTATCACAGTCTTTCACTTGCCTAATTTAATCATCTCTAGAGTATGATATGCTTATTTAGTGTAATCTCATTCATGTTTAATATGCTAATACAAACAACATTTAATCATCATTATCTATGTTACATAAGTGATGCAACGAAACTCGGGAGTTGAGCTTTTGCCCGACCCTCGATTTTCGAGGCGTTACATCAGATCTTTGGCGTGTGAATTCTTCAATCTTAGTCTCCTAAGATCCATCCCTTTCCTTGGTATTTTTGAGCTTCAAATCTATGTTTTTAGTACCCTTTTCAGTCCAAGCTCCTAAATTCACCTTGTAACACAAACATGATTAAATTAGAGCGTTAAGCATTATCATGTTCATAAAATCAGGTAATAACTGGGGTCTAATATGTAATATTTGACCCTCAATAGGTGATCTAGATCATGCAATATTCAAAGGGTGGGGTTCATCCTCTAATGATAGGTTACTCCTTTGCCTTCCATACGAAAGGACTTTTCAATACAGATAAAATGGAATGAGAAAGAGATTCTTACAGTTAACCACAAAGAACAGTTGTGGAACACTCTTCTCATGAATGAACTGAGTCCAGCATGTTACTATAAACTTAGATTACAACCAAGGATTATCAACTACTTAATTATTGCTATATATTATGCTAATGAATGTAAGGTAGATGACTTGAAAAGTAAAGATTGCACTAAGAAATGTAACTTGCTTAACAAGAGAAGGATTACATTATGTAAATTGACTGGTAATTGAAAGATAATGTTGGGTTTGTTTGGTTTGGCATGAGCCAAATTTTTCTATTGAATTCTTATGTTATTTATAGCTTTGATCCAGCTATTTGGATCATTCCCACATTCTGATGGTTATAGTAACCGCTCTCCATTACTTAGATTCTAGACGCTTCCCACATCCTACTTCCTTTTCTCTCCTTTTACCACTTGTCTGGTGACCATGCGAACTCGATCTCTAATCATTAAGAATCAGTCGTTATTCCTCTCAACCGCTTTCATGGTGCACCACAGCAATTGATACATTATGCCTTCACTTTCCAAAGACTCATCCGTACATATCTGCATATCTCTGAACGCGCCATGTGTGCCCGTATATATCACACGTAATTCCCTTTGATTGGTCTCGGCCGGAATAGGTACGAACATGTCCAACTCAGTTTACCCCTATCCAAGGAAAAGAATAAAGTATCCATATATACAGAAAATGTTCGGGTTTCTTAGGGGAAATTGATGACGCGTTCGCCATAGGAAGAATAAGTAGTGTCAGAGTGAAGGGAATGATGTACAAGGGAAGGGTGAAAGTATTTGTACATCCACATATGAAGAAGCCACAATGGTTCTCTTACCAGATACAAGCCTTTGATAGTAATCTTAAAGATACCTCTAAACAGGTGACTGAGTATGAAGGATGCTTGAGTAGGTTTTTGACCCTATGTCAGCACCTCGAGCATTTGAACGTACTCATTCATGACATGCAGAGCATTCACACAGAGTGAATGTTAGCAGATCTAGAGTAATAGGAAAGCCGTATGTTCTTCATAATCGACCGATCCTCTAGTGGTACGTCTGCATGAAGTGAGAATAAGCCTTACTGGCTTTATTCATGAATCGTTTGGTTTCTTTTTGAACGAAACTAGGGAATACAACTACGCCGAAAGAAGTTGGGTCAGTGCCATGATGTCCAAAATCATTGGACTCATTGGGCCACACCTAAAGAAAAATGTGTTGGTGGGTGAGCTCCAAAATGTTGAAGCTATTGTGAGAAGGGCAGGATCTGATGGGTAATCATGGATGGATAGTTTGATGCATTCGTAAATGCCGAAATTCCTACATGTTGCCTCATGTTGAGATGAGACATGAGCGAACCAAATATCCCATTATGACAGTGGTCTCAGCTAGGATCAAGGGTTCTTCAAGGCATTAGCAGGTTCAGGGATGGATTCGGATTGAATTAGTAGAGTCTCGACTAACAGATGGGAAACAGAGGATCCATCAAGTTAACTTCATCGACATCAATTACAGGTAAGAAGGCCCGTCCCATACAAAAATTGTAAGTACCCTAGTTTGTCAATTAGCATGAGTTATGAGTCTTAGAGTCCGAAGAGCCCCAAAGAAGACTCAAGTATAAAGACTCAAATATTGAAGGTGTCTAAATAACGACAAGGTAAGGAAATGGCAAAGACATCTTCAAAAAACTTATACTAATCCCTCTAAACAAAAACCCTCTATTTAGTCCAAACCTCGTAAGAAAAACCAACTTAAAGAGTGCTGGTTAGTAGTGTAGGAAGAAGTTTGTTCAAAAGAAAATCGTAAAAAATAAACAAGGTTTGATGGCATCAAAGTCTTATCAAACTATCTTCGATGTCATTGAAGAAAGCTTGATAACATCAAGCTTATAGGCTAAACTCTCCAACAATTAAACTTCTGAATTATGGATTTTCTCAATGACATCGAAGGCTCTCCGATGACATCAAAGCTCTCCTTGATGACATCGAAGTATCTTCCAAATTGTCCAACAACCTAAGGTTGAAAATGTAGATTTTTTTGATGGCATCGGGAAACCCTTTAATGGCAACGAAGGATAGTTATGATGATATTGAGCTCAATCACAAAAATGTCCATCAACCTCTTGTCAAAAATGAAAATTTTCTCGATGTCATCGAAGGACCCCTTTGATGACATTGAAGGTCACTCGATGCATCGAACAAAAGTGTCTGGAAACATATTGAAGAAATGTCTGGTTTTCTTGATGACATTGAAGGTCCTTCGATGGCATCAAAGGGATACTTCGATGCCATTGAAGACCAACCGATGACATTGAACCAAACAGTTTTCTGCCCCTTTTTTTACCATTGCAAATCTTATCTTTATATATGAATAAGGGGTTTCTTAGCAATTGGGTGAGAAATAGAGAGAGCCTTGTGTGTGTAACCATAATTGATATCCTACTTCTCAAAGCTCTATTTCCTCATGAAGTTCATCATTCAATCTATGTCTTAAAGACATTCATTAAAGCATTCAAAGCTTATGTCACGTCCTGAACTCAGAAACCGGGCTCACAAAATTCTCTATCACCAAATCCAACGCCGATAGCCTCTATAGCACCCCATTCTCGGCTCCCGACACCCATACACCAGGTTCCGATCCTGGATCCTACAAGGAGAATTTTAAATATGATTTTGATTCAGTATAAGCATAACCCACAAACAAAAACCACAAAAACACCATCAAAAAATCTACTATGATCAAAAACTTTGAGAACAATACATATGAAAGGGAAATACAGGATAATGAAAATAACAGAAACTCCAGAAGCTTGAATGCACACTCCAACTGCGGTGAGGCTATGGCTGCGTCCTGGCATCACCTGCATGCATCAATCGTGCATAAGTTTATAGAAAGCTTAAAGGGTAGTGTAAATGTGTACATAATATGAACGTGCTCAGAATGTAATGCCAGAGTAATGCGGAATCATGCTAATAAATATATGAATGCAATCAGCCGTACCAAGACTATACGATGTAAGATATGAATGCTATCGGCCATATCAAGATCATGCGATGCGAGATGCAACTCAAGCATGTCAATCCTCATCCAAATGCTCATATAGCTCATCAAATATCAGTACAGTTATCATTCTGGTGTCTAATACACTCACGCCAGCTTGCCACCCCTATTCGAACGCACAACTGGGAGAGAGGAAGAGACCTTACTATCTGCCTACCAATATCAGGCTCAGCTAGTCAATAGCGAACTCATTCCTTAAGCTGGTTAAACTCAACCTAGAAATTGCCCCCTCACTTAGGCGGGTAAGGTCACACCCTTTTTTAACCGACCACGACACAGTGGGAGACCCGGCCTACTGGTATACGGCTCTCGTACGCTCACGTATTCATTCGGTCTCGACGTTAGAGTCATCCTCTGGTACCATTGAGTTTATCTATGGAGCCCCGATGCTTAGTAACAATATTTTTGATGTCCGATCCTGCCTCCATGACGTGTCTATGGAGGTCATAGCCCTGATGTCGATAGGGCGTATAGAAATCATGTCATACAAATGCGAAGTGCATGAATCACACTACCAGTCATGCAAAAATCCTACGTGGACCACGCGTTCATGAAAGGCAACTGCACCTATCAGGGAGCCCATAAATAATCTGCCCGAAGGCATATGCTATGATCAGTCACTCCTCATATCAAGCATACATATGATGATTATGGGTATGAATTATGAAACTATACTAAGCATGTCATGTGGTGATGGACTCTATCATACCAAGATGGGCCTAGACGGCCTACACACCACAAGTATGGGCCTATCAATGGGCCCTAAGGAGAGTCGTAATGTGGACATTTAACCAACATTATCCTTACAATGTGGACGTCAAACCATTATTGCTCCCAAGGCATGGCCCTCCATAAACATCATTACATAAACTATGCTGGAATTACACGTTACAATGGGTCTATCAATGTACATCCCATAGGGCCTCGACCGATGGGCCTCAAATACATCAAATGGGCCACATAACGCTGGCCTCAACAACAGGCCTCATTCACATCAAGGTGGGCCTCAACAACGAGCGATAAATACATCAAGATGGGCCTTATCACATACCCACAAAGAGTCATATTTAAGGATCATTTAGACCATACCACAAATAGTGATGGAGATAACAATTTTCATGGTTAAATAATTCACAGGGCCCACTATAAAGTTTATTTTCCAACCAAACTAATCATAAGGTCATAAAGACCTGGATTAAGAGGGAGAACAATTCCTCATTGATCTAGAACTTTCGTGACCCAAATGGGTTTCAATGATAGACGTTCAATCCTCCACTATTTCTGTGGTGTGGTCCACTTGATGAATAGATCTGTCTTATTTTTATCTCAAGCCTTAAAATTATCTTTCAAAGTGGTTAGATGGTTTGGATGTAGCACATGCATCATGGTGGGTCCGATAGGGATGGATGGCATAAATAAGACACATACCTCATGGTGGGGACCCCACTGATGGAAGGTGTGGAGCATACACATTAGTGGGTCCCACGTGTGGCCACCATAATGTTTATTTTCCACACAATCTGTTCACGAGGTCACACGGACCCAGATGAAGAGGAAAAATAAATTTCATAATGATCTACAACTTCTGCAACCCAAAAAGGGTTTCAATGGCAGACGCTCAATCCCACTGTTCCCTATGGCGTGGGCCACCTGACCTATGTATACGACTGATTTTTGGAGGGGCCACTGTCCTAAAGGGGGGCCACCAAATGCGCAGTGTTAAGGTACAACACACATCATGGTGTGGCCCACGATCCCTGCCCCATTCACGTCCCAGAGTAGGATGCTATTGCGTATCCCTGACATTAGCAGCAGCACCTACTGCTTATTTACCTTTTTTGAAAAGAAGGTTTTTCTGTGGTTTTTCACAGGTGGGACCCACACAAGAAGAATCCATCCCACCTATTAGATTTTGTAATTCATAACAGGTCCATTAAGCCCAATATTAAGCATGTTTCGGTGTATAGAAACATCGAAGTGGGTTTCAATGGTAGAAAACACTATTTTTAAAAAAAATGGCCTGCCAGATAATCGGATTGGCTCCATTTTTTGGCTCAACGCCTAAAATGAGCTGAGGAATGGAATGAATGGTGTGGATAAGGTTCATACATTAAGGTGGGGCCTGTATGTGTGGCCCACCTAAAAGCCTTAAAATCTTTTTTTTTTTTAATACACCCACTGTCTGTTCACACTCTTCACACTCTACTGCACGTCCAACGTCTAGGGACACTGGACGTTATGAATACATCTCATCCAGGTGGGTCCCACATGGACGTGGCCCACTTGATTGGTATCAATATGATATTTGTGTTTTCTCATCATCCATAAGGAAGGGCCTGCATGGCTTGGACGGCCATGGGGTCCATTTGATAGATGGTTTGGACATCACATAACTCATTAAGTGGGCCACAAAATAAAGGAAGGAGAGAGAGATAAAGGCACGTATGATGGAGGGACCCTGGCACTATGGGCCCTCCCTTGCATATATTACAACATACATCAAGTGGGTCCCATTATATGTGGGCCCACCGATCAAAATCAACGGTGGAGATCCTTTCTCCACCGAAATGCAAGGTTTAGATGACCCCATCCATGTAAAGAAAATAAACATCATGATGGGGTCCATGGAGAATGGCCCCATCATGAAATGATTATGAGAATCAAAGTGGGCCATCGGCCACATCTAGGGTTCAAAGTAAAATCCATACCATCAATCGGTAGGCCTCACTTGGCCCATCATCAAAACATGAAAATCTAGCCTATAAAGTACCCACCATTCGATCTTTTTAGTCCGATGGAATGCCGATCAACTTGCCTTCAATTTTGATAGAGGTTGATGAAAGATGAATGGTTGAGATGGGAGATAAGAGGGTAGGATAGTGGCCACACTTATTGTTTTGAGAGAGCTTGGGGAGGCTCAGACGTATGAAATTTTTATTACTTGAAAGTGAAGAGAGAATGAGAGAGAGAGAGAGAGAGGGGGAAGTGATGGGTGAAAAGGGATGGGATGATGTGTGATGGGTGATGGGTGGAGTGATGGGGTTGTAAGAAAGGATGGGTGGAGAGAGAGAGAGTTGACTTTGAGAATAGGAAGGGATGAGTTGTTGTACTTGGGGTATGGTTTGTACTTGACATTGATTAATTGATGAGACATGCTGTAGAGATTCCCTTAAAATTCACAACGCATGGTGTTTTCGTCGAAATGAACATGGGCCCACATCTTCTAGCCCGGATATTGGATCGATGAGCAAGTTGCGGCGTTGGAACCGTGGCGACAATACGGTTGCTAAGATATAAGTTTCGGGTTGAGCCGACTTCGGTATGCAGGTCTCAGCTTAGGATCGCTCACAAATGTCAGATACAGGTCGAGAGTTGCAGGAATTCAACCAGGAGGACCGCGGAAGCCTATAAAATGGTACGGACTAGGATACAGGCTTACAGCTTGGATTGAAGAATGAACTCCAACATTCATTAATGATTTAGCAACCACATTTATTGGCAAATTTTTATGTTAGCTTGCATTAAATGATCAGCCATGGGAATCATTAACTAGTTCATAAAGACTCATCAATATCAAGTTAAGTTCACCAAACCCTTGACCCAAAACCTCTGTATCTTTAATGGCATATCATCATATGATTATAGTACAAGAGAGCTGAAGATCCTTCGTGATTCGAGAAGATATTCATCAAGGTGTTTAATGGAGTTCATTCACTTTAAGTAAGAAAGTTTTTTTTTTTTTTTAGTCCATTGTTTGGAAACCATTCCTTATATAAGATTGGGTTTGAGAGTTTGAACTACCAAACTCGACAAGACTTTACGTATCCCTCTGATGGGATAGTATGTTTTTATTGTCCTTGTGTAAGACTTCATAAAACCTTGTGTAGGCCATCGAAGGATGAAAACTGTAGACCTTGTGTAGGTTGTAAAGGTTTATGGTGAACTACTATACATCTTATGCAATGGGCTGAATAATTTAAATATCTATTTATTATGTTTTACTAAACAATATATTTGATTTATCTACCCCAGCAAACATGTTTGACAAAATGCCTAAATAATGCTTTCACTAAGTAGACTTTACTCTTACACTTCTTCTTGTTTGTATTCCTTTACATGAGTATTTATAAGTGCGTGCATGTTAATTATTTAGTTAAAATTTAAAAATTTGTATTCACCCCCCTTTAGGACATTAGCCATATCTTCAAGCTTTACTTGTAGCAGTAAAACTGTAATTTCAAAAATAATCTCTAGTAGGCGATTAGAAGAGTATGTTGTTAGAATATTTTTCACAAAAGGCATCCATCACTGTGACTAGATCATCCTAGTGGAATGATGGAGCAAAAGACGATGAGACAACCATTGTTGGAGTATGAGAATGAGAAGGAAATCAGAATGTTATGAGGAGAAAGCAAATGTGGAATAAAAGAATAATCGAAATGACACTTATATCGGCCAAGGCGGTCGAGCATTTATTAAGGCATCATAGTGGCTTTATTTGGTACAATATAGATACATGTGCCACGATGGGGTTTGGATCTTATTTCGAAAAAGGGTAGTTATAATTGACGTGTGAGGGTATATTTGCTGGTGACAGTTACCGTGACATTGCCATGTGTATAAGGGTACTGCTGCATTAATGAGGGGCCACACATCGCTTTCACCTTTTTCCAAATATGAAGCGACGCGGGGGGTAATGTTCATCCCCATTGTCGCCATTTTATGTGGGGAACCAATCAGAACGAGTTATGTGTGATCTTGTAAGTGTTATGGCTGAAAGCCCCTTTATGTTGTCAAATTTGTGGTGCCAAAAACACTGCTTGTACTTGTGAAATTGTATACATGTTCGAGACACAGTATAGATGAAGCGTGTATGGATGAAGCGAGGTACAGTGTATGGATGTTGACTACATCAGTGATGCACGATGCACAAGTCAAGATATGTCAAGCCACGACATTGTCTCACAAGATCGACTTCGAAAGACAAGACATTTTACAAGTCAAGATTCAAGATTGCGTAATTAAAGCTTTTAAGGACAAGCTACATCAAGACTTCAAGCTTCACTTTCTTTAAAGGGTACATAGTTTAAGAGTTCAATGTCCTTACTTCACTATTAAGGTATGTTTAACCTTAAGTTGACCTTTAGAGTAGGTTATTTTGGATACATAATGCAAATGTTTTATATTTAGAAATTTGGTTTGTTCTAAGACTAGTCCTAGACCTTGCTCGACTAGTCCTAGCACTGCTTCGACTTGTATAAGATTTTCCTAGACCAGTCGTAAGTTTGTTGTGAAAATTTAAGATTTTTTGTTAAGCTTCGACCAGTCCTGGGGTCTGTTCGACCAGTTGTATGAACAGTGTCAACTGCTCCTTCGACCAGTCGTGCACCTACGACTCAAACTATAGCATTGAAATTCACTTGGCTTCGACTAGACGTGAGCAACCTACGACTAGTCGAAGGTGACCTACGACCAATCGTGAAACGGTTTTATCCGATCGCGCTAAAAAATTTAAAAACCTGCTCTTCTACGACCAGTCGTAGTGTCCACAGGTCCATTTGAAGATGTGATTTCTACAACTATAAATTAAGCACAAATTTTAGAGTTTCAAATAAAAATTCAAGTAAAATTAAGGGATCACTCTGAGATAAGTTTGTGTTCATTTTAAGCTACTTTATGCATAATTTAAATTCTCTTTTGTTAGCTTTATTTAATTTAATTCTGTTTCTACATTCCAATCTTAATTGAATAAAGGAATTGTGATATTCCTTATTCTTGGAATCAAATACAGCTACCCCAACTGGTTAAATTTAAAATCAATTAGAACCTAGAACCATTATAAAGTGAGTATTAGACTTTAAACTTCTACATTCGATCATCTACTCCGATTGGTTCTTTCGGGCTGCAACAAAAGGAGAAATTCAGGCATTTTACATTTATTGTAAATTTTATTCTTTTTTATTTCTTTTAAGATTAAGCTAGAAAAATCTCATTGTATTGGTTATCTGAGGAGAGCCAGAAAACTCAGAAGTAGGGTTTTTGAATTGTGTAAGCCCTTTTCTAAAAGACACAGTTGTGAAGGTTTTGGGTGAACCTGTGAAAACCTATTTTGATAGTGAACACTAATA
Organism: Magnolia kwangsiensis; assembly: GCA_037074715.1. Classification (NCBI taxonomy): domain Eukaryota; kingdom Viridiplantae; phylum Streptophyta; class Magnoliopsida; order Magnoliales; family Magnoliaceae; genus Magnolia; species Magnolia kwangsiensis. The sequence goes on along the minus strand of CM073575.1, from coordinate 87,312,134 downwards.
TCTCCTGTGTTAGGATATTAGGAGTGGAGTAGCAATCTGTGTGGCTGTTTTATAACAATTAGTGTACACACAGGCGAACCACTATAATTCTTTGTGTTTTGTGGATGTGTGTTTTATATTTCCTATCTTTCATCATTAAGAATTGTGGGATGTATGTGTGGATGTGAATGTTTTAATATTTACATTTCAAGCACAGTGGGGAATGTTGTAATAATTTAGATTTAAATTTCTGCAATTTATTTTAGTTCCTTGCTATTTATTTTTTCCTCTTCAGTTTGAGTTTTTGATACAAAGACCTTTATAGAAATAAGGTTGTCATACCATAAACTCTGATTTTTGGTGTGTATCCACATCTCAAGACTTGAATTTTGAGGTTGCATTTTAATTCAGCATTGTGAATTAATTTCTTTATTTAACTATATCTCTTTCTTTAATTTCGTTGTTATTTTTATTTTAATTTGGCATAGTCCTATTCACCCCTCCTCTAGGACAAATATCTTGGCCATTTCAAGTGGTATCAGAGCCTAATAGCTCTTTTTAATTTTTATTTATTTGGATTTATTTCCTGAGCTAATCGATCTAAGCTATATTTAAGATGTCAAATTTTGATAGCCTTTTAGTCACTAGGCCTCCACCTTTCGGGCTCCACCTTTTGATAGCACCAATTATGCCTATTAGAAAGCCAGGATGAGGATCTTCCTCAAATCTATGGTTGAAAGTGTGTGGCTAGCCACAGTGAATAAATGGATCCCTCCTACCACTGAAGTAACTGGGATTGATGGTTCAAAATCAATGAGAGTAACACCTTATTTCTTATGGACCACACTTCAGAAAAGTGAGAGTAATACAAATGCTAAAGCACTAAATGCAATCACTTGCGCACTATCACCGGATGAATTCAAAAGAATTATATCATGTGATTCTACAAAGCAAGCTTGACGTATTTTAGAAATGGCACACGAGGGTACATCAATTGTCAAGAAATTTAAAGTCCAAATCCTCACAACCAAATTTAAAGAAATACATATGAAAGAAAATAAAATGTTTATGGACTTCTACACTAGATTAAATGACATTGTGAACTCTATATGGGGTTGTGGGGTCTTGGAGATAAAATACTAAAAAGTAAAGTGTGTGCAAAAATATAACGCTCACTTCCTGAACGGTTCAACTCTAAAGTAATTGTGATCCAGGAACTTCGTGACACGGATACTATGAAGGTTGAGGAATTAGTTGGCTCATTACAGACTTATGAGTTAACCTTTAAAGCTCCAAAAGGTAAATCTATTGCCTTAAAAACTTCTAAAAATAGTTTTCAAGAAAATGATTTAAATTCTGATTTAGAAAATTTTGAAGATGATATGGCCCTTTTGGCAAAAAAGTTTTACAAAATTTTCAAAAGAAAAAAGAGGATTGATTTTCAAAAAACTAATGATAAGAAGAAATCTAAATCTAAGTTTAAGACTTGGAAATCTTTAAAAGATAGTCTGCCAAGAATATGGGCATTTAGCAAACAAGTGTCATAAAAAGGACAAACCCAAAAAGAAGAAGGGTATGTTGGCTACTTGGGATGAGTCCTCTGATTCTGAAGCCTCTTCTGATTCAGAAGATTCTGAAACTGACTTAGGTAATGAAGTGAAAGCTCTTATGATTCTAGCCAAATTTATATTCTCAAATAATGATTCAACAAGTGAAGAAAATCTAAATAGTGAATGTGAAAATGAAGATGATCTTCAAGATGCTTATAATGCCCTATACAAGGAAAGTTGTAAAGTTGCTGTGAAATTGAAACTTCAAAAATAGAAATTTTCTAAACTCAAAGATATTTATGAATCTCTTGTTTTAGAAAAGTCCCATATTTCAGACTGTTTTGAAAAGACAAATTGCGATTTGGATTTTAAAACCTCCCAGATTGAAAATCTTAAATCTGAAAACGAACAAAAGATCAAATGTTTTCTAAAAACTCTAAATCTTTTCAAAAACGTAAAAACCATATCAACTATAAAAAGTAAAATTATATTCCTTTGGCAGAAAAGATAGTTGATTTACTTAAGGAGCTTCTAAAGTCTAACTCACTAGGTCATACTTATAACTCTTACAATCAAAAGAAGACCAACTATCCACCTAAACCCTAAACAGTTATAATATGGGTTCCGAAGGGTACCTGTTTGGTTGCCCACACAGCTTTCAAAGTTACAAGCCATTCAAAGTGGTACCTAAACAGTGGATACTCAAGACATATGACTGGTGATAAAGGTTTATTCACCGATCTTAAAGATATGACTGATGGCTCAGTCACTTTTGGTGATGGTAGCAACCGCAAGATTATGGGCCAAGGTATGATTTAACTTTATAACCTTCCTTTGTTCAAGAATGTCTTATATGCTGAAGGATTAAAACATAACTTACTAAGCATATCTCAAATATGCGACAAAAACCACATTATAAAGTTTTCCAATCAAAGCTGTGAGATTCTAAACAACAAGGGTTCAGTAATACTAACTGGACGTAGAATGTCTAAAAACTGCTATATTGTTAGCGAATCCAGCTCATCTAAACAATCATGTTACATGGTCCATACAGACGAGATTGATTTGTGGCACAAACGTCTTAGACATGTATACTATCGAAATTCATATAGATTGAGCAAACGGAAACTTATAAGAGGTCTACCCAAACTACAAAAAATAGATAAAATATGTCGTGAATACCGGATTGGCAAACAAACAAGAAACTCACACAAAAAGGTAAATTCCAATGCCACATCAAGACCACTCGAGCTTCTCCATATGGATTTTATAGGACCTACCAGGATAGAGAATCGATGTGGCAAAAGATATATCCTGGTAATTGTAGATGATTTTACCAGATATACTTGGGTAGTCTTCTTAAGGGATAAATTTAAAACCCTTGAAGAAGTAAGAAAAGTTCTTAAAAGGATTCAAACTGAAAAAAGTTCTCAAATCAATAAGATTCACAGTGATCATGGATTCAAATTTCAGAATAGCAGTTTTGAGAAGTTCTGTAACGACCAGGGAATATTACATGAATTCTCAGCGCCCAAAACTCCACAACAAAATAGTATAGTTGAAAGGAAAAATAAAGTGCTTCAAGAAATGGCTAAGGTCATGTTGAATAACATGAAGCTCTCTAAGAATCTTTGGGCTGAAGCAGTCAATACTTGTTATATCATTAACCGGGTTTACACTAGTAAAGGTAATAATAAAACAGCTTATGAAATGTGGTTCGATAAAAAGCCTACTGTCAAATACTTTCGAGTTTTTGGCAGCAAGTGCTATATTTTAGGAGATCGTGAAAATCTGGAAAAGTTTGATATGAAGAGTGATGAAGGGATCTTTCTAGGATATTCTTTTAACAGTAGAGCTATAGGGTTCTGAACAAAAGGACCGGTGTGATTCAAGAGTCTATCAATATGGTCATTGATGATCACTTAAACACGCCAGTCTCAAGTCTTGATAATGATGAAGTTCTTGTAATTGATAAACCTGATACTTCATCTAATCAGACTAATTCTGAACTAAGGACGGTTAAAGATCATCCAACCACACAGATTCTTGAAAACCCGCTCACTGGTGTTCGTACCCATAAATAACTTAAGGATATATGTAATTATGTATGCTTTACATCCCAAATAGAACCATCTAACGTAAAAGAAGCTCTTACTGATGAAAATTGGATTGTTACGATGCAAGAAGAACTTAACCAATTTATGAGAAATGATGTTTGGTATCTCGTACCTAGACCTAAAGATAAACACATCATTGGAACCAAATGAATTTTTAAAAATAAGTCTGACGAGCTTGGAAATATAATTAGAAACAAGGCTAAGCTAGTGGTTCAAGGTTGCACCCAAATTGAAGGTATTGATTATGATGAAACCTTCGCACCAGTAGCACTTCTTGAATCAATTAGACTTTTTATATCCACTGCGTGTTTTAGAAAGATTAAGATTTACCAAATGGATGTGAAAAGTGCATTTTTAAATGGCGATCTGCATGAAGAAGTCCATGTTGAATGACCGATGGGTTTTGAAGACCCCAAAAATGTTGATCATGTGTATCGCCTTAAAAAGGTACTTTACGGCCTAAAACAAGCTCATAGGGTATAGTACGAGAAACTAACAAAGTTTCTATTAAACTATAATTTTTAAATGGGATGTGTTGATAAAACTCTGTTTATTAAAAAATATAATGATCACATATTAATAGTACAAATTTATGTTGATGATATCATTTATGGATCTACCTGTACTGACATAACTATTGAGTTTGCAGATTTGATGAAATCTCAGTTTGAAATGAGCATGGTTGGGGAATTGAATTATTTCCTTGGGTTGCAGGTAAAACAATAACCTGATGGAATGTTCATTTCTTAATCTAAATATGCTATGAATTTGATTAAGAGATTTAGATTTGAGAATGGCAGAAATTTTGATACTCCTATGAGTACAACTTTGAAACTCTCAAAAGATTCTACAGGTAAAAATGTCGATCCGAAATTATATCGGAGTATGATTGGTAGTTTACTATATTTAACTACTAGTAGACCCGATATCGCTCTAAGTGTTAGTATTTGTGCTAGATATCAATTTGATCCTAAAGAATCGCACTTGACTACTGTCAAGTGAATTATGCGATATGTCGCAAGTACTGTTAATCTCGGTCTCTAGTATCCACATGAGACTAGTGTTCAATTAGCTGGGTACTTGGATGCTGACTGGGCTGGTAATCTTGATGATAGAAAATTAACCAGTGGTGGTTGGTTTTATATCGGAAACTATTTAGTTTCTTAGTTTAGTAAGAAACAAACTTCTATATCACTTTCAACTGCTAAAGCTGAACGTAATTTGTTTGGATGAATGTATGCTAAGTGATTATGGAATTAAACAGGATTCTATGTTATTATATTGTGATAATTCCAGTGCCATAAATATTTTTAAAAATCCAATTCAGCATTCTCGTACTAAGCACATTGACATTAGATTCCATTATATTCATGAATTAGTAGAAGAAAAGGTTATTTCTTTAGAATATATTCCTACCGAGAATCAACGTACTGACATTTTCACTAAAACGCTCGACAAAAGTAGGTTTAACAAATTAAAATTTGATCTTGGCATGTGCATTCTAAAATGATTATTTATGCCTATTTGTATCATATTGTATATATTTGCTAGGTTAGATTTCAATTTTTGTGAAATATGCAAGAAATTAAATTTTTGGTGGTACTCGACCAGTCGAGGATTTCCTCAACCTGTCGAAGCACGACTGTAACATGCCGAAAATCAGGGGTCGAGTAGAAACCTAACTCCCGAGTTCCAGAACATCACTTATACAACATAGATAATGATGAATGAATGTTTTTTGTAGAAGGGCATCAAACATGATTGGGATTATACCAAAAACAACATATCATACTCCAAAGGCGTTTAAATTTTACAAGCGAAAGACTGTGATAAGTAGTTAAACTAGATAAGAGTGATGGTAAGCCCTCAGAGTGTGAATGTCACTAGGTTAACAGTTACAAGTTTGATTACAAAATGTATAAAATGAGAAAAATGTAATGTCTTCTATCCCAAATACTGAAGCCCCGTCGGTGCAACTCCAGGTCAAATAGACCCACCAGAGAGTTACATGAAAGAGAACTCATCGGCAAACAGCAAGGTCCGGCCCCGCTTCACAAGCAACGCTATCATCTGAAACTAAAAACAGGGACTGGTTGATGTGTACAACACCGTTCCATTACGTGGGAGTGAGTAGCTAACTCAGTGGAATCATAGAGTAAAGGTTAACATGTTATCAATTCAGTCAAGCAATAATGATAAAACAAGCAAATCAAACATTCTTAAATACTGTGATTAATGTAAAGATGAGATGCAATAATGATGCATGCCCTCGCCTACATACTCCCTCATGCGACACCATCTTACGTTCGCGGCATGCTTTCATCCCTCAGTGCTCCACATCTTCCAGGCACATGCAATGCGATATGAACATGATTACCGAGTTATTATTAGTCCTTTTCATACATCAGGATTGAGAAACTAGGGTACTTTCCTTATATCATTCCCAACAAGGATCCTATCTAGGGTCGTCACTCCTAGTAATCTCATACGATGATATGGTTCTAGGTCGCTGCAAGGGCTGTCAGGGCTGTTGCAAGAACTCGTTGCACCGCTCCCCCATCACCTTATCAATACATGCCTAGTTTGTACTCTTGTTGCTACGGAAGGGTCGTCGCCTCACGTAGACTCAGAGTACACTCGAGGTCACTACAAAGGGCTCGTCACCAATCAGAGTAGGCCGACAGCTCGAATGTAGTGTCCCATACCACCATAATCGACTCACGAGTCTAAGGTGCTCACTAGTCACTACGAGGAGGCTCGTCGCCCCAGCGTAGGCTGACAGCTAGACCACGGTGTCCCATACCACCATGCTCGGCTCATGAGTCTTAGTGGATCAAAGTACCACGGTTATCAGGGTTATCACTGGTAAGTTCAGTACCCTAGGTTCAAGCAGTTATGACCAATACAAGATGAACATACAGTGGTCAGTCGGGTTACTTGACGAGCTCGACTAGTACGAGTGCACCTCAAGCGAACGACATGAAGTGCATAAACACCTCGCATGGCCTAACCACTGCCGTCAACTAAAGCATGACTCGGGTTCGTCAACGCGTCCTTCGTGGGGAATAGAATCCAACCACGAATTCTAATCTATTACCGACTGCCTGGACTAGAGTATAGCCCCAAGCACATATAATGTGAATCAATAATCATATGAGATAAACAGAATTGAGATAACAAGTAATTCAAGCATGTTAGCAACATGTTATAAGATACAACATAAGCAATTTAATCATACACAAGCATTTCATATATATAAGATAATTAATTCAAATATAACAAACATGGAGGAAATCAATACATCATCAAAATAGTTGAGAATCCTATCTCAACACTAATCTACAACCTCAAATACTCAATACTTATACAAACATTTATACAAACACTTAGTCTACACACATTAGTCTACATAGCATATGTCGGCCAAAATGTACATTAGGGTGAATCTCTTTGCCAAACAGATCATACACGCATAACTAGCATAGATACACGGCAAATACTCATGGCAATCTTATCAGCAAAATTCATACGTATACGATATTTCCTACAAATACCTAAAATACTATAAATCTCATATTCTTCGTACGTATTCGAAATGAAAAACAAACAGCATGTTGTACATGTCAAACAATATCCTAGTCAATAATCTACCATTAAACGGCATTGAAAGCTTTGAAAACAGGTAACCTAAGCATCTAAAATTCACACCTTAAACCAGAAAACGCGTATAAGAGGTGATTCAGACGATATGTCTTCGTCAACGGCGGATACGCTACCAAAGGCATGAAACAGGTTAGCTACAACATCACTTAGACTATTCTAAGTTCCAAAACAGGGTAGGGTTTGGGTTTTCTTACTGTAACATCCCGAAAATCGGGGGGTCGAGCAAAAACCCAACTCCCGAGTTCCAAAATGTTATTTATGCAACATAGACATGTATGATTGAATGTTGTCTGTGATGATGTATTAAACATGAGTGAGATTAAACTAAAACAGTATATCATACTCCAGAGACAGTTAAATTAACAAGCGGAAGACTGAGATAATATGTATAACATATATAAACTATTGTATGTCTCCAGAGTGTGAACATGTTACCAGGTTATATACATACATGTATACTCCTAAAGTAAACAAAACGAATATACATGAGTGCGCTAAAAATATAAAATGATAAGTATCAAGGTATCTAATCAACCTCCCTGTAATCCTGTCAATCAGAACACACATGAAGGAGGAATCCTCCTCATCATCAAGTCCAGCTCCACCTCGCAGGCCGCGCCATCATCTGCAATCACAATAGGGACTGGTGGGTGTCCAAAAACACCATCCCGCAACGTGGGAGTGAGTGATCAACTTAGTGGGATAAGAGAGCAGAGATTAGCATGTTATCAAATCAATCATGCGCTAATAGTAAAGCAGTAATTCAAACAATCCTAATACTGTTGTTAATGCAATATGACATGATGTGATGTATGCCCTCACCGACGATCTCCCTCATACGGCACCATCTTACGACCGCGGCATGCAATCGACCCTCAAGTGCTCCACATCTTCCAGGCACATGCAATGGTATGGTGAAATGATTTTCGAGTTGTTATTAGTCTATTCAAACAGCAGGATTGGGAAACTAAGGTACTTCTCTTATATCAATCCCAACACAGATCCTGTCTAGGGTCGTCACTCCTAGTAATCTCATACGATGTATATTTTGTAGGTCACTGCAAGGGCTGTCAGGGCCGTTGCACGCACTCGTTGCTCCGCTCCCCCATCACCTTATCAATACAGGCCTATTGTACTCTACTGCTACTGAAGGGTCATCGCCTCCCGTAGACTTAGAATATGCTCGCGGTCACTACAAAGGACTCGTCGCCTGATCAGTGTAGGCCGACAGCAAGAATATAGTGTCCCATACTACCATAATCTGCTCACGAGACTAGGTGCTCACTGGTCACTACGGGGAGGTTTGTGGCCCCAGCGTAGGCTGACAGCTCGACCATGGTGTCTCATACCACCATGCCCGGCTCATGAGTCTTCGAGGATCAAGGTACCATGGTTAACAGGGTTTACAATAGTAAGTTCAGTACCTTAGGTTCAAGCAGTTATGACTCATGCAGGGTGAACATACAACGGCCAGTTGGGTTACTTGACGGGCTCGACTAGCACGATCGCATCTCAAGTCGAACGACATGAAGTGCGTAAAACACTTCGTGTGGCCTAACCACTGCCGCCAACTCCAAAACACGGCTCGCGTTCATCGACGCGTCGTTCGTGGCCAAGATAAGCCAACCACGAATTCGCTCGGTTACCGACTGCCTGGACTAGGTATAGTCCCAAACAAATATGAATCCACATCAGCAATCATGTGAAAGTATTGGAAATGAAATACAATCATGTGAGCATGTTAACACATATTATATCGTACAACTTAAGTAAATCATCTGACACATGCCTTTCATACATATAATGAAATTATGCATATCGCCAACATATAGGAAATCAGTTCCATCAGCATATTAATTGAGAATTCAATCTCAAACTAAATCATAATGAAATCATCAAGCACATGTTATAACATACAACTTAAGTGAATCATCAAGCACATGTATTTCATTCATATAATGAAACCATGCATATGGCTAACATGTAGGAAACCATTTACACCAGCATATTAATTGAGAAATCAATCTCAAACTAATTCATAATACCATTTAATTCAATACATACTAATACAAGCATTTATACAAACACTTACACTACACACTTAAGTTTACATATAGTATGTCGAGCCGAAGTGCGCATTTAAGCGAATCTCTTCGCCAAACTAATTATGCACGTATTCCTAACATTCTAATGCGACAATAAATCATGTCAATCACATCAGCAAAATATGCATGAAAACAGTACTTCCTACAAATGACTAAAATGCCCTAAATCTCATATTCTTCGTCGGTTTACGAAACAGTAAACGGACAACATGTTGTACATGTCAAACGGCGTTGCCGTCGATAATCTACTATTAAACGACATTGAAAGTGTTAAAAACAGTCAATCAAAGCGTCTAATATTCGCACCTTTTTCCTTTTAGGGGTGTGAATTCGAACGGAGCGTATACGCTTCGTCTACGGCGAATAGAGAACCTGATTTACGAGATCTATCAGCTACTTTGTTATTAAACCAAGGGAACACTAAATCAGCAACTTCTAGGGTATTTTTTTACCTGAAAATGTGGAGAAATCACCGGCAAAGTGATTAGAGCGCGTGGCTTAACCACTTGCAGCACGTGGCACAAGCAGCAGGGAATTCTCTCCCACCTTCTCTCACAAACTCTCACCTTTTCTCTCTCCCAATCTAGGGCTTTTTTGCAAATTCAGATGGGAGAGAGGAGTGAGGGTTTCAACCCCTTTTATAAGCTCAAATGTGCCCAAAATAGGCTCGGGTACAATGTATACTTGATGTATATCCAATTCGGGGCTGTTTCAGTCCAAAAGTACAGTTCTGGTGGTCCCCTGGCCAAATGCGGTCGGACTTAAGCTCATGCATACTGGATCTAGTATACATTAAGTTTTCAGTCCGGCAGGGTTCGCAGATCGCACGTGGCGGTCCAGTTTCAGTTCAGCGGTCACCGCACGTAGATCAGGGCTGCAAGTTTCATGATATGAAATAGAAATTTTTCCTGATCCGAGGGTGTAATCTGGCTGAATTCTGACAGTCAGAATGCTTAATACTGACACGTCAAGTCGTGTGCCAAATTTGAATTTCAAATTTCAAATCTGTCCCTATTCGCACTCTCTTCAGTCCGGGCTCAATGAAATAGCCTGTGATTATTGGTTGGACTTGATTTTCGACATGATTGTCAAGTCCAGCAAGGCGGTTCTAACGGTCTAAGATAGGAGGTATCGGACTTTCGACGCGCGGTCTAGATCCAATACAAAATTTCAAAGTGGTCCAGAGAACAAACCTGCTTAGAGTTTGATCCGAGGTTATAGAGTATTATAGAGTCATTGGTTCTACTCGATTTAGGTCTTGTAAAACGTATTTAAAGTGATCAGGGACTATTTTCCAGCTACTCTAGCGTCGCGCTAGCTAACTTACTCTTATTTTCTAAAGGAATTAATCCTAAGTGATTTCTTTGGCTATGGAATTGGGTTCTGAGCGATTTCTCAGGTGTTTTAGTTAACCCATTGCCTAAGGACGTCTAATCTCAGGTTGGCCAAAATTCAGGGTGTTACACCTACCTAGGAACAAAGCCGGAGTCTCCGAAAAAGCGATTAGATCGTGATGGTTAAGCACGTAGGATAGTAGGATAGAATGACAGGAAGATTCACCCACTTCTCTCACACTTTCTCTCTCTCTTTTGCCTCTTCTCTCTCATAGGTTTTTTCAAATTCGTATGGGATGAGAGAGTGAGGGTTTAAGGTCCTTATATAGGCCCAAAACTCTCCAACTTAGATTCAGGGACATGGTATACTTAAGTTATATCCAAATACGGACTGTTCCGTCTTAACGGAGCACTTCTGGAGGTCCTGTTACTAAATGCGGTCGGACTTAAGCTCTCTAATATTGGATCTAGGTCAAGCTAAGTTTTTGTCCCAATCAGACTCCCAGATCGCACATGGCGGACCAGTTTCAATTCAACGGTTACTGAACTTCGATCAAGGCCACAAGTATTTTGACATGTAAGGGCCACCTATCCTGATCCGAGGGTGAATTTGGGTTGAATTCTAACGGTCAGAATGCTTAAAAATAACGCACAAGTGAAACGTGCCAGATTTCATAAAAATATAATTAATTTTCTAAATATCTTCCTTTTCTCACTCTCTTCACTCCGGATGCAATAAAATGGTCTCAGGACATCGTTTGGGCATGATTTTTAAAGTGATTGTCAAGTCCAGTTAGGCGGTCCTAATTCTATAACTTCGTATTATTCAGACTTTCGATGTGCAGTCCAGGTCTGATACGGAGTTTCAAAGTGCTCCCGAGAGCAACTGGGTTTAGAGTTGGATTCTAGATTTTTAGGGTAACATAGCGTTACTGATTCTACAGGTTTTAGGTCTTACGGATCGTATTTAAAGTGCTTGGTGCTTATTTCACAGGTAATCTAGTGTAGCACTAATTAATTCACGTTAAATTTCTAAAGAATTTCGTCCTAACTGAATTTTTTAGCTTTGGAATTGGGTTATGAGAAGCTACCAAGATGTTATGGTCGACCCATTGCCTAAGGACGTCTAACTCCAGGCTGGCAAAAATCTGGGGTGTTACAACGACTAGTAGAAGGAAGCCCATGACCAGTCGTAAATTGCGGTGATTGACTTAAATTGGGGAAATTTTCATTTCTTCATTATTTCAACTTCCCTATCCGACAAGCCAACGCTCGACCAGTCGAGCCCGCCTTCCAAATCCATCAAGGTTAGTGTTGCATTTGCTTATTTTTAGTTTTGTTGAGATTTGGGGTTTTTCTTCACCCAAATTTGATTTGAGAAAACCCATTTCTCAATCCATTGCAACACTTTATTTTTTTCAAATCTTTATTGCATATGACATTTAGAGGAAGAAAGACAACATCCCGTGGTCCATCTTCTTCCAGATCTACTCCTATTACTAAGCGTCATCTTCAATCCTTCGAAAATGATCCATCTTTTGTACGGGACATTAGATTGAAGAATATTATTATAGAACGTCCTGTTGATGTAAATCATGTTACTCCATATGATATCCTTCATATTCTTCAAACTGTAGGTTGAGATAACTTATTGTATTGGGGTGGGCCAGCATACCGGTCCATTACTCAGTCTATGTTTGCTTGCATAAGTAATTTTTTAATGAAAAATTTAACTTTTAAAATAGCCACAAGAGAAGAACCATTTGATGTTGATCGTCATTTGATTTCAGCTCTTATGAAAATTCCTATGAATGATAAGGGCATTCATATCCATACCTTATCTGAAAAATCCTCATAAACTGAAAAAAGTATGCTCGCTATAGACTTATGTAATTTGAACGTACAATGAACACATAAAGGGAATGCACTCCCCTCAAAGTTTTTGTTACCCAAATACAGAGTTCTTCACAAGATTTTTGTGTCCAACTTGTATCCTCGATCGGGTAATAAATCTGAATTAATATCTTTCATGGTTCATGTTCTTCATTTTGTTACCAGAGGTGTTCATGTTTGTTTACCATCCTTAATTTGTCACTCCATTATTTAGTTTCGACTCCATCCAGGTCACAGTGACATCCCTTTTGCTTATTTGATGACTGTGTTAGCTACACATATGTTAGTTGACATGCCTGTTAGAGAAGTCCCTATCCATCATCTGATATTTAACAATTCTAACCTTAATAAGATGAAGCTGAATGTGTTTCCTAGTCAAGGTGATGGTAATGGTGGTGCTGAAGCTGAAAATGAAGAAGAGACTGGTGATCTTCCTCCTGATGACATTAACATGGATGATATTTTTAAAGAAATTGAGTCTAATTCTACTAATGATCCTGATTATGAACCATCTAAGTTTGATGCGCGTCGGCGTGCACTTGAGGAGAAAGTAGAAAATATGAAAGTTAAGGTATACAATATGAATGTTGCTCATGATTTATAGTTCAAATATATGCGCAAATATCTCAGGCGCTTGAACAAGGGAATGCATCAACTTGATCCTTCTATCCCTGCTCCTTCATCTGGCTAAGATTAGTTCTTTTTATTTTACTAGACTGTAATAACATTATTACTCTTCTGCTTTCTCTGTTTGTGAGATTGTTACTACTTTTAACTTATCTCTGTTTATTGATTCTATGCATTGTTTATCCTATTATCCTATCTTTTTCACTCTCATAACTTGTCTGCCATTTGTTCATTGCTTCCTTTGTCCTATTGTGACAAAAAGGGAGAGAATGGATGTCTAAGTTATGTGGAGGGAGTTGCATAATGTATGTTACTCAGGGGGAGTATGTGCAGAGGTGGACTACTATATGTTGAATTGATTTGCAGGTTCATGATATTATAAATGTGTGCTGGTTGATAATAACTGGTGCATGACTATTTAACCAGATATTCTGCTTTATGTAATATATCTTAAAAGTGTGTTTTATCACTAATTTGACAAAGGAGGAGATTGTAAGTGCAATGGTTGAAAGCCCCTTTATGTTGTCAAATTTGTGGTGCCAAAAACACTACTTGTACTTGTGAAATTGTATACATGTTCGAAACACAGTATGGATGAAGTGAGGCACAGTGTATGGATGTTGACTACATCAGTGATGCACAATGCTCAAGTCAAGATATGTCAAGCCACGACATTGTCTCACAAGATCAACTTCGAAAGACAAGACATTTTACAAGTCAAGATTCAAGATTGCATAATTGAAGCTTCTAAGGACAAGCTACATCAAGACTTCAAGCTTCACTTTCTTTAAAGGTTACATATCTTAAGAGTTCAATGTCCTTACTTCACTGTTAAGGTATGTTTGACCTTAGGTTGACCTTTAGAGCAGGTCATTTCAGATACATAATGCAAATGTTTGATATTTGAGAATTTGGTCTATTCTAAGACTAGTCCTGGACCTTACTCGACTAGTCCTAGCACTGCTTCGACTTGTCTAAGATTTTTCTGGACTAAAAGTAAGTTTGTTGCAAAAATTTGGGATTTTTTGTTAAGCTTCAACCAGTCTTGGGGTCTGTTCGACCAGTCATATGAACAGTGTCGACTGCTCCTTCGACCAGTCGTGCACTTACGACTCAAACTACAGTGTTGAAATTCGCTTGGCTTCAACTAGTCGTGGACAACATACGACTAGTCGAAGGTGACTTACGACTAGTCGTAGACACCCTACGACCAGTCGTGAAACGGTTTTATCCGATCGCGCTAAAAAATTCAAAAATCTGTTCTTCTACGACCAATCGTAGTGTCCACAGGACTAGTCGAAGATGCGATTTCTGCAACTATAAATTGAGCACGAATTTCAGAGTTTCATATAGAAATTCAAGTAAAATCAAGGGATCACTCTAAGATAAGTTTGTGTTCATTTTAAGATATTTTGTACATAATTTAAATTTTCTTTTGTTAGCTTTATTTAATTTGATTTTTTTTTCTACATTCCAATCTTAATTGAATAAAGGAATTGAGATATTCCTTATTCTTGGAATCAAATATAGCTAGCCCAACTGGTTTAATTTAAAATCAATTAGAACATAGAACTATTATAAAGTGAGTATTGAACTTTGAACTTCTACATTCGATCATCTACTCCGATTGGTTCTTCCGGGCTGCAACAAAAAGAGAAATTCAGGTATTTTACATTTATTGTAATTTTTATTTTTTTTTTGTTTCTTTTGAGATTAAGCCAAAAAAATCTCATTATGTTGGTTATCTGAGGAGAGCCAGAAGACTCAGAAGTAGGGTTTTTGAATTGTGTTAGCCCTTTTCTAAAAGACATAGTTGTGAAGGTTTTGGGTGAACCTGTGAAAACCTATTTTGATAGTGAACATTAATATCCCCTGTGTGAGGATATTAGGAGTGGAGTAGCAATCTGTGTGGCTGTTTTATAACAGTTGGTGTACACACAAGCGAACCACTATAATTCTTTGTGTTTTGTGGATGTGTGGTTTATATTTCCTATCTTTCATCATTTAAAATTGTGGGATGTTTGTGTGGATGTGAATGTTCTAATATTTACATTTCAAGCACAGTGAGGAATGTTGTAATAATTTAGATTTAAATTCCTACAATTTATTTTAGTTCTTTTCTATTTATTTATTTATTTCTCTTTAGTTTAAGTTTTGATACAAAGACCTTTCTAGAAATAAGGTTGTCCTACCATAAACTCTGATTTTTGGTGTAAGGTTGTCCTTAGAATAACATTTGTATCAACCTCTTAAGATTTGAATTTTGAGGTTGCATTTTAATTCAGCATTGTGAATTGATTTCTTTATTTGGCTATCTCTCTTTCTTAAATTTCGCTGTTATTTTTATTTTAATTTGGCATAGTCCTGTCACCCCCCCCCCCCCCCCCCCCCCCCCCCCCCACCCCAAGATATATAGCTTGGGCATTTCAAATCTGAATGGATATACATAGTTTATTCGAAGATTCGTGCAGATATATGAAGATGGTCCCATGATAGTATAACTAGAGCGCATCAAATAATGCCACGTCATTGCTTAAGCAGATGATGGAAGAGCAATTGTGTAAAAGCGATTACAGGACAAATGACAAAAGGAGCAAAGAAGATCACATAATATTGAATGGTTATAGCGACAGTCAAAATGTGGGAATAAACTAGATAATCAAAGTAAATATATACATAGTAAAGGAATTCAACATGAAGAGAGGTCTCACACCAATCCATTCAAACTCAAACATTACTTTTCAATTATTGATTCAATTACCAGTCAATTACATTCCTTAGTGCAATCATTATGCTTTTCTACCGAGTAAATTATATTTCCTAGTGTAACATTTATTTTTCGCATCATGCTTACATTCCATAGTGTAATCTGTAGCATTAATCAAGTAACTGGTAATCTTAGATATAATTTGAGTTTACGCTCATACGGTGGATTCAGTTCCTCATTTGAAAATGTGCTTTTTAGCTGTTCTCCGCGACCGACTGTAAAGATCATTTCATCATATCTCTTTTATCTGTTCTGACAAGTCTTTTTGTACAGAAGGTAAATGTGTTATCCATCATCAGAAGACAAACCTTACCTTTGAATATGGTCTGAATAGGCAAACAAGCTCAACAGATCTCAATCATATATTATATATCTACTTATTTTGGTGCCTGGGTCTGAGTTGTTTGCTTTGAATTGAATCACAAATTCAATTCTAGCAAACCGTCATTTGAACTATCAAAAACATCCAGCAACACGCCAACCTAGCTGAAAATGATAAATCCTTATTTTCACTCAAAATTTCTTAATCCACTAGTTGATCGAGTGAGTTGCACGTATGAAGTCAGGTCGGGCCAGTCGGGTTAAAATAATTTGAGCCAATGCCTGGCTTGTATGTTCCAACCCGAGAGCAAAACGAATCTAATGGGTAAGCCCGGGTATACACCAGACTGCGCGCGGCGCGTCTTAGTAGACATCAACGTCGGCTTTATCTGCGCATATATCCGATTATTACATGTTTTTATTTTTATTTATTTATTTTTTATATTTTACGTATCAAGACAAAGCCAAACCCTCCTCTGGACTCTCCCTCTCCACCTTCATCCTCATTCCACACCACGAACCACAACCACAATATTCACTATTGCTCGTGGAAAGAGGATTTCTCGCTTCTGAGTCCGTAAAGTTATGTTATATTCGGATCATTGCACTAACAGATCAGATTTCCTTTAAAATGCATCTCTGGTTGCCTGATCTATTGTTGTCTCGTATGAAAAGAACTCCTTATGATGATCTAGAAGGCTAAGCTTGCAAATATAGTTGCTTCTTCAGCTATGGTGTCTGGCCACGATCCCATCGATTCATTTTACAATACCCTACATGCCGTGAAAGATGCACTCACCCCACTCGAATGTGGAATCCGACGGGCCGCGGAAGACCTGGAGTCGTGTTGGTTGGGCCGCCCGAGAAAGGATTTCTTCCTCCAATTGAATGAGAAGCGGCAGCATTGGGATGGGTTTGATGATGAGAAGAAGAAGAAAGGGTCATCCAAGGAGAGGAACTCAGCAAGGGTCCCTTTCAAGACGTTTCTGGGGACGATTTTCCATAATTCGGGGAGCAACGGCCGTGGCAGAACGGATATTATGTCAGAGAAGGGACTGAAAGAGAGGAGGAGGGATATTCAAGAGGATGCATCCTGCGTCAACTGCTTGCAGTTTGTGATGACTTGGTCTCTGTTGCTGAACAGTTTCATTCAGGCATTCCCAAGTCCATTGAAAACCGTTAAGAAGTGTTTCCAGAAACAGTGTGGCCAAGACAATGGATTGCCCAATTTGCTTGTGCGCTCGCCATCGTCTAAAGTGACCCAGAGGACATTGGATGGTTCGTTTTCAGCACAGTTTCAAGACAATGGTGTCACATTTAAGGAAGGAGAAATCTTGTCGCTGGAGCTCTTTCTAGGTTTCATGTTTGATAATTTCTTTCAATATATTCACAAGTTTGATCAGAGTAGCCAAGATAACAATAGTAAGAGTTGTGATGGTACTGATTCTTCTCCTTCATCTTCAACCCAATTCAATCATCTGGGAATGATTGTGGGCATCTTGAATGGAAGGAAAGCAGATGTTAATTGTCTTTTGACCAATCTGAGGTTTGCAAGAGTAGGAGGTGCCCCTCCAAGTCTGGTGGGAGTAACATCTTCCTCCAAAGATGACGGTGAGAATTCTGGGTCCCCTGAAAACAGGGAAGAACGAGAGAGCAGTTCGGCTCAGAAGCTTGCAAATGGGTTGCTAAACATTCCGTTATCGAACGTTGAGCGCTTGTGTTCCTCTCTCTCGACTATTTCATTGACGGAATTGATTGAGCTTGTCCCTCAGCTGGGACGATCCTCAAAAGACTATCCTGACAAGAAGAAGCTGTTCTCTGTTCAGGATTTCTTCAGGTACACGGAGTCTGAGGGTATGTGACTTTATGCTCAAATGCCTTTTATTCATGTTTGTGAGGTATATTTAGTTATGTGGTTGAATATTGTTTCCGGGGTCATATAATTTAAATAGTACTACCTTCAGCTTTAATTCATGAAGCTGCTGGCAAAGCTAGTTAATTACTCCATGAAGTAGTTTCATTCTATATGTTATTTTACAATGTTGTCTAGGAAATGGAAACACCAGCAAATATCATTCTGTAAACATTTGGTCTATTTTCTTTTTAGCATGCTACATATGTACCACATATGTACAGATTGTGCAGTAAAATAAAGAAGTATCTAAATAAAATGTTTACTCATCTCATGGCGGTGACAGCGGTTTACTCATCTCATGGGGTTGTTTACTCAACAAATGTGGTTTTGTCAAAATGTGTACTTGTCCCATGGCGTGACAATGGTTTTAGGTACAGGCAAGGTGGATTGGATCCCAGTTTGAGGCAAAAGGGTGAAGAGAGGTCCCTTTTTGCTGTTTGTCAGTAATGTCCCTTTCGATTAAAGAAAGTGTTTGATTGATATGGGGAAGTGTCAGAGGTTTTCATCCCCAAAGTTCAACCCTCTAGTAGGACTACGGGGTTTGCTTTCGTTCATTTTTGGTATTAAGACCATTCTAGAGCAATGATGGAAATGTTGGATGGGGGGTGGTTTAGGGTTTTATCAGTTGATGTGCCTAGGAATACCTCTAATGACAAGGTGGTGGTCTTGAGAAGCTTGATTGAACAAGGAGATATCATCTTGGCCCTTATTGGAGTGGGGAAGGAGGATCCCATGTCCTAGATAGAGGCAACAATCAGGGGCAGTTCCTCATTTGTTTGTTCGCAACAACGAGAGGTGGTGGAGGAGCCTTTCGCTGACAAGAAGGGGCCTCTCACAACAACATGGAAAGGAGGATCCCATGTCTTGGAAAGAGGCAACGCGGAAGGAGGATCCCATGTCATGGAGTCTCTTTGGTAACAAGAAGATGATCTTGAGAATCTTGATTTAACAAGGATATATTATCTTGTCCCTTATTGGAATGGGGAAGGAGGATCCCATGTCTTGGAAAGAGGCAACAATCAGGGACATGTCCTCGTTAGGTCACAACAATGGGAGGTGGTGGAGCTTGGACTGGATTCTGGGAGGCCATCTAAAGTTTTTTGTTTTTGTCCCTAGGAAAATTATAAGTGGGGAAGGAGTTTGATTCCCCGCTGGTGGATAAGGCGGCTCGCTCTTTGATTTAGGTTTTGAGATTGGTTGATTCTTTAAGGTTATCTTGTTTGGGTGCTTGTAAGGTGGTCCATTTCCAAAATGGGACTGAATAACTTTCTCCTTCATTTTCCTCTAGGGCTCGATTGGGAGTTTGTAAATAGAAGTAAATGGGAAATGGATTTGGAGGTAAATGAATTGGGAGTAAATGGCTTACAAAGTTGTGTTTAGATGGGAGAAAATGAAATGCATTTGAAATCAAAATATTCTGTTTGGATGGGAGTAAATGGGAGGAATTGGAATGCATTTGAATTTTGCAATATATTCACATGAATATATGTGATATCCCAAATCAGCTCGAATATCCCAACTTAGTGTACATATGCGATATTTAATAGAAGGATTGTAATAAGCCCATTGAAATATATACTTTAACCAAAAACGAGGAAATTTCGAGTCTTGGGTAGGCTACAAATTGCCAATATTTTTTAATCGTCCATTTAGATGGCCATCCTTTGGACGGTTTGGATCATACTTTTGGTGTGATTTTAGTGACGTAGCTGATATTTGCTTTTGTCTTGGAGTATCATCAGTGTGACATGTGTATAGTGGACATGTGCATAGCGGCACCTTCGTTTACACGTGCAACTCTCCAAGGATGCTCAAAAAGACATTTCATCCCATTTACTTCCAAATCCTCTCTCGTAGAGAGGATTTCATTTACATGCACATTTACTCCCATTTCATTTCATTTGCATACATTTACTTCCATCCAAACACTTCAAATATCATTTACCTCTATTTTCTCCCAATTCGACCCATTTACCTCCATTTACTCCCATCCAAACGCCCCCCTAGGGAAGAAATGGTTGTTTTGCTTCGGATGAGGAATTGCAAAAAGGAGATTTTTTTGGAGAGGGTTGAGGTCTAGTGCCCTTCAAATGTTGCCCAACAATTGAGCTTGGATTCACATTTATGGAATTCTATTTCATTCCTAGAATGATAAGTTATAGTAAGGGTGGAATCTATGTTTGGGAAGGTGATTGAGTTGGATTGAGAATGATGGACAAGTCTGTGCTGTTTGCTAGGGCAGAGGTGCTGTTGAGGCCATGGGTGGTCTTGAGTAGGATTCTGGAGATGGAGGATGGTACGTCCTTTCCCATATCGGTTTGTGAAGAACATCTCTCTCTCTCTCTCTCTCTCTCTCTCTCTCTATATATATATATATATATATATATATCTTTTTGAGAGTTAACAAAATTTATCAAGAAACCTGCCAAAACACAAGGAAAGAATACAACGACATTAAAAAGCAAGAGCAAAATAGCCAACCGAAGTTGCTACATCAAAAGGGGCTCAAGCCCTAACAAGATGTAATCACCTTGCAAGTGGAAGAACTCTCATTTTGAAAGCATCGTGCATTCCTTTCTTTCCAAACAACCCAAAACATTGCCATAGCAATGAGTCTCCAAGACTTTCTCAGTCTTCTCACTTCCTCTCCCATGCCAAGCCTATATAAGATCGTTAATTGAATTTGGCATAACCCATGCTACATTAGAAGACGCAAGGAAGAAATCCCACACTTCCAGCACAAAGGCACAGTGGATGAAAAGGCACACTTCCTGCACATCTCTTGACAATCCAAGCCGGTAAATCGGCTCGGCCATCACCCAAGTTGCAAAAACGATTGCGCAAGTCACTGAGAATATAGTAGAAGATCGAAGGATGGTGGGGGTGAAGGGTTAACTCAGACATATGATGCTTGCTATGTCTCTGAACCCTCTCCATGTGTCGTCCCATCTATGGTGTGTGGTGTTTGGGGTACATGGAGGCGCCTACTGAGGCGTCTTCTGCATTTTATGCAATTTTGAATATGAAGATAGCCTCTCATATACTTTGTTAGAACCTTTTGCCCTCAATTGTTATGAGTGGATAGAGGTCTTCCTTTGGTGCTACTATGGGACATGTGGAGCATATATGGTAGATGGCAGGGCAAGTGGGGGACACTTGGCCTCTTTTATTGATGAGGTCTCTCATGTGCTAGTTGTATATATGACTGACTGCTAATGATTTTGGTGCTCGCATTGGTGAAGTGGCCACCGATGTGTTGGACATGTGTTTGAAGTTGACATTTAAGGATGATTACAAAGTCATGCAGGTTTCAAATGATATTACTGTATATGTGGATACCCCCCACCACCCACCCACTTGGTTAAACAACTCTCTGTACTCCCCTCAGTACTAATGGTCCTCTCTCCTCTCTTGGCAATGGTAGGCGTTAGGTTTGAAGCTTCTTCAACCTTTCTAGTAACACTCTGGTGGAGCTAGCGAAGGATTCATCAAATAAAATTGCTCCAATTTAGATCCAAGATGCTCTCAGTGGTGCAGATGGTTTGGTGATGGAGGTTGTGATAGTTGATTGGAGCCAGTCTTCATTATTGTTGATAGTGATGAGATGGAGTTGGGGTCAATTTATATGTGGGAGGATGGAAGCCAGGATGATTCTTGATTGGTTGTGGGTTCGGATGTGAATTAGCAACTAAGGTGATTGCTGTGAACAGTGCTGATTGGGTTGGATTGGCACATGTTTACACACTTATGACTCAAAATACTACAAAAAACAACAATACATAAGAAGAATGGGAGAGATTCTTTCTCCATCCTTCCTAGTGTATCCTTTGAGAAGATACCACCATTTGGGGCAAGCTAGCTGCCCACAATACATAACACCAAGTATCCAAGGCTGAGCAAAGTCAATACTCTTTGCAATGTGTGATGTTGGAGGGAGAGAATATAAATTCATATGGAGAGCTGTGTCTTGGTCCTAGCTTTTCTGTTCTTGCTTAATGTGATTCTGGATAGGTATTGGGATTAAGTATCAGGTTTTGGTTTGACACTTGCTGTTCGGAAGTCTGTCTTGCAGAATTTTTTCATGGATCCCTCTCAGATCTTTTCTAAATTTCTAATCAGTGAAATGTTTCAGTTAATGCATTCTTCATGTGTCAAGGGGGTAAGGTGATGTTTCAAAGAATTTTGAAGGATAGACAGATGTGGTTTCACCTGCTTGTTAGATTTTCTGTGTATATTCCACAGACTGGGTTTGATTGATGGTTGTAGAGGATGCTGGATGTCAAGGACATATTCTCCAACTATCAAGCTGGTTCACTACCTGGTTATACAAACAGTAGTGTTCTCAGGAATTTGGTCAGTGAATGTGCCTTTAAAGTTTGGGCATTTGTGTGGATTGCTGCTCCTAACAAAATCCTCATGCACAATCATTTTAACAAATTGTGGGATGGCTCAGCTAATAGATGCTACCTGTGTGGGAAGAAGGATGAAGAGACACTAAACCTTGTCCCTTTCTATTCTTGCTTTTCATACCAGATTTGGTTTCCATCTTCTCCAAATTTGGGATGTCATGGTTGATTTCTAACTCAGTTTGAGTGCTTGATGAAGGCTGGAAACCATCTGCATGGGGTCCTATTGGAAGGATGTCATGGAATATGGTGGTCTATGCAGTGTTGTGGATCCTATGGCTCAATAAAAAATAAAAAGAAATAAGAAAGAAAAAAGGACTATGATAAGGCTATTTCTACTTAGAATCTTTAGAAGAAGATTTTTTATCTGCTTATATCTTGGGCAAGGGTTGATAAGAGATTCAATGACATCCTGGCATCATTATTCTTGGCTAAGTGGTATGATATTCTTCTCAGCAAATGGCGTAGCCCTCAGAGCATCTCCCAATAGGTTGCCCCTCACTTAGGGTCTTTTAAATGAACTTCTATAGATGTTCTTGTGGTAATCCTGGGTTGTATAAATGTTGGGGGTATCATTTGGGATAGCAGTGGGATTTGCTTAGGGAAATTTTTAGCCCCAATTGGTTTCAAGGACTCCAAGTGATTTTATGTATCAAGCGTCATACACAGCTGGAGTATTAAATACCTTTTAGATATGATGGATGGAGCTGTATAGTCATAGGCATGGTGCTTTTTTCATTCTCTTCTCGATTTATTATTATTATTATTATTAAACGGGTGGTGCTGCTCTTGTATCGTCAATACGTATCGCATGTATCACCTATAAAAGGGAAGTTTATAAAGGCTTTATGACGATATTTTCCAATACATTGTTGATACCATGATATATTGTGTGATATCGACAATATATTAATAGACACGAGGTAATGGAATTCTCCCATGTTTCATTTCGGTCCCTGTGCGATACTGATAGTTTTGGCTATTATATCTGCTGATATTATCGACACCCCAAACACTGAGTGCAAGCATCTTGGATTGCATGATTTGGAATTGATCTTTGAATGGTAGCTTCTCTATAGAGTCATTTTCAATGTTACTAGTGCTAGCAATGGTGGGGATTCCCCTTGTGGAGAAGTGTGGGGATATTCCTTTCATATGAGAATGGAAGTGCTCACACGGACAACAACAGCCATGTAAATATTCATTCCTAAAAACTTGCAGAAACGTCACCAAGCTTTTCCTAGCATTTGCTTCTTATATCGGGAAGAGGAGGAAGTTGCCGATCATATCTTTATTAGGCATGCCTTGTCTGGAGAACTGCGAACCACTACTATATTCTTGGCAGGATTGAGTGGGTTCTTAATTGTTCTTTGGGTGACTTGAATAAGGGTTAGGCAGGGATTTTTTTCATTCAACACAATATTTTATGAAAGATGGTGCTGAATGCTATCATATGGGGCTTGTGGAAAGAAAGAAATGAAGGATTTTCAACCGAAAAAAAACTATTAAAAGAAAGAGTGAAAGACTATTTTCTTGTGCATTAGTTGGGCATTGGCGAAATCCAAATTCTGGATTTTTCTGGGACCATCTTCCAGCATTGGAAGCCCATGATAGGTGGTAGATGGAACAAGATTAATGTTCGATCTCATTGGAAGCCTAGTGTGGTGATGAAGAAAAAAGAAAAGAAGACAGATGCATACACGCATGCAAATCAAGGAGGCATTTGGGTCTTGAAGTGGGCATAAAGCAGTCCCAAATCCAACACAAAAGGAGGCCCAATAGTTGATGCAAAACCAGCAACTCAAAAAGGCTATAGGGCAGCTTTCGAGGCTAGAGTTAAGGGCTGATTTCAGCATGATGGTGAGCAAGGTGTCCCGTATCGGTATCGGTTGGCGTAACGGTGACCTCCAAAATCAATACGGATACGGAGGCATAACGACGATACGGGGGCGTAACGGCTCATACTGGCGCAAATTTTTTTTTTTTGCCAAAAAAATATGGATTAAATTCGGAATATTCTAAGCATTCCAAATATGCATTCATTTATAAATTGGAACATGTTTATGGTGGTGTAACGGTCCACTCTTTGGTGAGAAGTTGCATCGAACTGTCTGATGAATTTATGAACCAGATAACTTGAATTTGACTACAAAATTCATATATTTAATTTTCTAACTATATACT
The DNA here is from genome assembly GCA_037074715.1 of Magnolia kwangsiensis. Classification (NCBI taxonomy): domain Eukaryota; kingdom Viridiplantae; phylum Streptophyta; class Magnoliopsida; order Magnoliales; family Magnoliaceae; genus Magnolia; species Magnolia kwangsiensis. Next base: position 87,287,273 of record CM073575.1, on the reverse strand, counting down.
ATCAATGATAGATATATTGGAATGAATGTAATATGAAAATATCTTACATTAGGTGTTTGCAATTATTTTTGAGGAATTTCTCGAACATACCTGTGCACGTGACTGTGATTCTTGTCTATAACCTATCATCCTCAAGTCAAGAATATTAAAAAAAAAATAAAAATTAGTCGTGTCTGATATGCTCCCCTGCAACTTGATTAAGGATTACTTGATTGGTTGTCAGGGGAGCTATTTTAAATACAAGTTTGGCAGTGTCAAGTGTGTGCATGACTGCATGGCTTCTTGCAATAATACTGCTGTGAGCTGTCTGCTGCAAATACTTACCTTAATACATATATATACTCACAATCACAAGTCAACACCAAAATGAAAATCTACTTTTTTGTGGTTTCTCAACCTCCACATCATCATCATCGTCACCATCAGGCTGAGGCTGTCCAATAGGTGTAGGTGCTGCATATCCATAATATCAAGTGCCAAAAGGAAATACTAGATCAACGAAACCAGAGGATGACTGATTTTGGCTTGGCAACGACTCTGACCCCGAGTAAGGATATCCACCAGTGCTCGTCGAATAGCCATATTGGTGCCCATACTTAGGCTGTTGAGAATCTTGAGATTGAGAGTGTGTTTGCTGTGATGAGTAACTTGGATTTGGATCTGGATATCTATAATCATATGGATATTGATCGGGAGGGCTACTCCAACATGAATGTGATGGAACAGGCTCAGTCTAACCATCATAATCATAATCCAATTAACCATAAGAATATCCATCATAATAACCAAGACCATGAGCTTGCTGATGTTCCGGACCTCCCGGACCCGGTGCACCAGTAGATGTATCCTCCTCCTGCTGGTTGTATCGTGCCTCCGTACACTCGTAAGTCCGATCTCGTGTACCACTTCGTCGATGTTCATCGGCATCGCTATCTCTAGACGGCTGTATAGGGCGCTGAGCAACACCAGAAGTGCCAGCACCAGGGGCAGGGGGTCATCGTCACCATCATCCGACACGGTCACGCTACACTGCTCGTACTCTTTTGTTGATCTTAAGCCGTACCCATACTTGGCATAAACGCTGCCCCTCTTACTAGGTCCAACATATCTGCACGACTCTCTTATTGTGCTCTACGTATTTCTGGGTCATCAGTTTCTAATTCTTCACTATCTTCTTCAATTTGCTTTTCCCTTGTTTCCAACCAAGGTAGAAGCGGGTCATCCTCATCATAAATATTGTCCAAGTTTATTGGACAGTAGTCTCCGTCTTCGACAGCTGTAATGCTCCTATGATGTTGTCGCATTCTTAGTTTTATATTGTAGTGCATGAAAACAAGTCTATCTAATGTTCTAGTCTGTAATTTATTCCTTTTCTTTGAATGAATAAGCACAAAACAACTCCAATTCCTTTCGCAGCTAGATGAAGATGTTGTCTGGCTTAAAACTTTTGCTGTAATTTTTTGGAGAGCCTTCGTACTCTCCGAAATTAATCCACCATTTGGCCAGTTGCAACCTAGATACTGCATGCTGTGTAAGAGCATCTACAAAGCTACCAAGGCGATTTTCAAATGTATCTAATTCATTTAACGCCTTTATTTGCATATCTAAGTTAGGCTCTAATCTCTTTATCATATTTTTTAGCCCAACACAAACTTCATCATTCTCAACAAATGATTGGACATATCTATACATAGGATTTAGATAGTAACCTGCTGTATGAAGATTATGATGGAGTTGTCTTGTCCATTTTCTGTCGATCATCCTCCAATAAGACTCTCAGCTTCTACAATCACGTTGAATTGTCAACTTTGCCTTATCCATAACATCGTATAGGAAGCCCATGGTAGGTGCTTCATTAGTTTCAACAAGATGGAGTACCCTCATTAGTGGCTCTATCACTTTTAGGATCGACTTAACCTTCTTCCAATATTTATCGTCCCGTATAGTGTTCACAACTTTAACTGGTGTCCTTGATGTCTTCTTCCCATGTTTTGTGTTGAGCTATTCTCGGGAAGCGAACATCTCACTCAACTCTCCCCTATGCTGGAATAAACTCTCTAATGTTATAAAGTTTGTTGCGAATCTAGTCGCCGCATGCCTCAACAACTCTCGTCCTTTCGTGAACTTTCTCATTATTGCGACTACTTAATTATGGTTGTAAATAAATGTCGTCATTTCTTGCCCTTTCGACCATTTCCTTAACATTCTTCTTCTTTCTAATATCTTCCAATATAAGATCAATACAATGGGCAGCACATGGTGACCCAAAAAGATGTTTTCTCTTATCCATCAACATGTCCTGCAAGCTTATATGTTGCTTCATTATCTGTCACAATTTGCACTATATTCTCCTCTTCAATCTCGTCCACAACTTTATCCATTAGTCCATTAATATAAGTAGAATTTTTTGTTGCCTTTGAGGCATCAATCAACTTATGGTATATAGTTTCTAAGTAACAGTACACCATGAAGTTGATCATGCTGCGTCTGGTTGGGCCAGTCCAACCATCACACATGGTCGTGCATCATCTGGCTTGCCATACAGGTTTAAAGGTAGCCACGTATGCTTTCACATTCGCATACTTTGCATCTGTCCATTTCTCCCTAATCTCCTTAGCCGTGGGAGCTTTTATTTCTTCACTTGCTTCTGCTGCATCATCAATTACCACTTGCCAATATGGGGAATTGGCTGCGTTAGGAGGTATGTTGGCATGTATAAATAACTTTGCTGTTGCTCTAGCTAATTTCTCAACGGAAGTTCTACTCCACATTTGTTTTATCTTCTTTTGTTTAGTTGATTCTTTCCTAAACAGGATTGGATTAATAGAGGATCTCCTATGCTCATCTACTTTTTCATCCAAACGTATAGGGGTATCACGTGAAGATGTCTGTCGTCGACTCCTAAACACACGTTGTAACCCACCAAACCTACCTCCCCCTGTATCACGCACTGACCCATGCATGACAAACATACGACAATGTTCTTCCTCTTCACGAGATAGACGCAAGCTCTCTCTCCTAGCTATAGTTAATTCTCGATCTGAATCTTCGTCAGCATCAATAATATATTCATCACGAACGCTCATATATTCAGGACCAAATACATCCCGTCGAGCTGCATCCAAAATATCATCTTTCTTCTTTTGTACAACAGCATGTTTACCATTCGACTCATTCAGATTAGCTTGCATTAAAAGCATTATCTCTTTCGGTACTCTACTGCATGGCGCAACTTGACCCTTTCGATGTGCCAAATGTTGTTTGAGACGGGTAATTCCACTAGTCACTGGTTTATTACAATACTTGCACTTCATTTGGTGCCTAGTACCACCAACCCTCTCACAATGTTGCCATCCAATATCCTCACTTGTTGTTGGCCAGACCCAGACATTTCTTTAGGTTTAGGTAGATACTAGATAACTAGATATGAGTATGAGTGAATGACCTATGTTAATAAAGATGATTTTATATTTTAACTAAACCCTAAGAAGCTCCAAGGCAAAACCTGTCCAATATAAGTAAATAAAAACATAAAGTCACTAATTTGAAAATAGAAAAAAATTATAAAATGACACTACAAATCTGTAAAATGCACATTAACATGTTCTACTATAATTAACACATCAAATTCAAAGATTAAATCAACAAACTATTCATTAAAAAATGATTTTTCGAATTTAAAAAAATGGCCAAAATTAATGCGTAAATAGAAAAAAATATTAAAAAAATATAAAATGGCACCCCAAATCTGTAAAATGCACATTAACATGTTTTACTATGATTAACACATCACTTGACATGATTAAAACAGTAAAATAATCATTAAAAAATTATTTTTCGAATTTAAAAAAAAAGGGTCATAATTAATGCGTAAATAGAAAAAAATATAAAAAAAATTATTAAATGGCACCCCAAATCTGTAAAATGCACATTAACATGTTCTACTATGATTAACACATCACATGACATGATTATTTTTTGAATTTTAAAAAAGGGGTCATAATTAATGCGTAAATAGAAAAAAATATAAAAAAATTATAAAATGGCACCCCAAATCTGTAAAATGCACATTAACATGTTCTACTATGATTAACACATCACATGACATGATTAAAACAACAAAATAATCATTAAAAAATGATTTTTTGAATTTGAAAAAAAAGGGCCATAATTAATGCGTAAATAGAAAAAAATATAAAAAATTATAAAATGACACCCTAAATCTGTAAAATGTACATTAACATGTTTTACTATGATTAACACATCACATGACATGATTAAAACAACAAAACAATCATTAAAAAATGATTTTTTGATTTTTTTTTTAAAGGGCCATAATTAATGCGTAAATAGAAAAAATATAACAAAAATTATAAAATGGCACCCCAAATCTATAAAATACACATTAACATGTTCTACTATGATTAACACATCACATGACATGATTAAAGCAACAAAAAAATCATTAAAAAATGATTTTTCGAATTAAAAAAAAAGGGCCATAATTAATGCGTAAATAGAAAAGAATATAAAAAAATTATAAAATGGCACCCCAAATCTGTAAAATGCACATTAACATGTTCTACTATGATTTACACATCACATGGCATGATTAAAACAACAAAACATTTTGAAAAAAATATAAATACCTTTTTTGACAAATTTTTGAAAAATGGCCCACTGAGCTTCGATTCAAGAAAATCCATAATATAATGTGTTTTTATCTCAAATACCAAGCCAAGATTGGTCGAAAATAGTAGTAGAAGGATTGAATGAGAGTTTGGAAGGAAATGGTTTTAAAAAAAGTGAAAAACGGATCTTAAAAAAGAAAAAAAAAATGTGACTGTTACGGGCTAGCTGTTACGGGTCAGTAACGGCCGTTACGCCCGTAATGGGTCCGTATCGGCCGATATGCGTACAAAAACAGGGAACGACTGATACAGCCCCGTATTGCGTAACAGGTACCACCGTTACCGTTACGTATCGGCCGATACGTAACCATTTTGGGACACCTTGATGGTTAGGCGTTATTCACAAGAACAAGTGCATAATGGAGAACTTGGAAGTTGGGCCTGGCTCCATGGCTCGGTGCTAGATAAACTCTGTTTCAACATTGAGATCATGGGATCGAGTGCCCATGTAGTGTGGGTGTGTGTGAAAAAAAGAAGAAGAGAACTTGGAATCCTCTATGCCTCTCTATTGGTTTATGTGAATTCCTCACATTTAAGCCAGATTTGATAGTTTTTAATAATTTAAATTGTGATCAGTCTTACTGGAGTCATAATGGTTGAGACTGAATCAGGTTGAAATTATAGTGCTTTCAGTTTGTTTTGATTTATTAGTATCTAGTTGTAAGGGTTAAAATTTAAGTATCTAGGTTCTGAAATTTGAGGAGATTGCTAACAGTATAAAGAGGCTGTTTACAGCTGTTTGAGACAGTTATATATATATATATATATATATATATATATATATATATATATATATATATATATATATATAGGGAAAAGGTACTATGCGCTCGACCTCACGATAAGCTTATTGTGAGGTCGAGCTGTGTGGGCCCCATCGTGATGCATGTCGACCATCAACACCGTGCATTTGATGGGTCCCCTTTAAATTATGGGATATCCCAAAAATCAGCCGTATATAGAACTCAGGTGGGCCATACCATCTAAAATCATGTGAAGACACCGTTAAAACATATAAAAGCACTTGGTGGGGCCCACCTGAGTTTTGAAGGCTGCTGAAACTTGGTATGACCCCTAATCCTAGTGGGACACACATAATGGATGGGCTGGATTTGCAAACCACATATCGGTGGGACCCAAAAAATGATTATGAATGTTTTAATGGTGCACGGCCCCTCTCCACTTCTGTATGTGGTGTGGCCCACACAAGTCACGGATTGACTTGATTTTTGAGACCTAGGTCCACGATGGAATGGTGCATCTGATTGATGGGGTAGATGTTCGAAACACATCACGGTGGGGCCCACACAGCTCGACCTCATGGGACGGACCTGTGAGGTCGAGCGCATAGTACCTTTTCCCATATATATATATATATATATATATATATATAGCGGAATGCTCACCTGCGAACTAGTTGGCACGGACTACATACAAACTTTTTTGAGAACTCATCATATCTGATGAGTCTCGAAAATCTGAACAGTCCACATGAAGCAGAACCTCTTGAAACCCCTTGGAACTAATTTTTACTTTGAACCAAAACTTCGGTGGGCCATGAAAAATGCAAACAGTTTCTTCCCTTGATTTGAATTTCTCTTTGCTATGGTCCACCAGAATCTTAGATCAGGGTGAAAATGCACCCCCTAAGGTTTCATGGGATTCCGCATCTTATGGACCATTCAGATTCAACACCCATGACACGTGTGCAAAGGTGCGCACGTGCGTAGGTGAGCATGCCTCTACACACACACACATACAGTGGCTATATTTTCGAATTTTGTGGAAAAATGTGCAAGACATTAGTATTTGGAGGGTTTGATACTTGAGTTTCAGCAAGTTGAAGCACTTCTCTCCTTGTGGCATTGCTTGATGAATCTTGTACATGTAGATTTTATTTTATGGTTGCTGGAAATCAGCCTGGGATTGCTGGTTATATTATTATTTGCTACAATACCAATAAAAAGTATTAAAGTGCTGAAATTCAGATTGTTATTGCTGGAAATTCTAAGTTGATGGAAATTTTTTACAAGTTCCGAAATTGATTCTTTTGGTTTTATTGTTTATATTTTAGTATTTCTAAGGGCTGGATGTTGGGTTTTATTGTGTATACCTTACCAACAATCATATTTTAGGAAGAATCTTGTCCTTTGTGTCCTATTCTACTAACATTAGCTTGATTACTGGGATTGATCAGGTTCATCAAAACTGTAGATAGGTTCCACATCAAAGCCTGCTTTGATTGGTTATGTTAAGATTAATTTTGATGGGGGCTGTATTTGTAATCTGGGTCCATTTGGTACTGAGGTTTATTGCTATCATGATGGTTTCCTTTATCTGGGCCACGTGGCAAGATATGTCTAACCAGGCGAAATTCTGGCACTTTGGGCAGGATCCCATGTCTTCTCAACTTTATTTTCAGGGAATTCAGTCACTGAGGAAGAGTCTTGAGATGCCGCCAAGTGGGCTTCTTCTGTGATCACGCGGCCTTGGAAATTATTTTCTCATATAAGAAATAGAGATCTTTCTTCTAATGGTAGAGTTCTATTTACTAATGTATTGAGGGATGCAATCTAGGTAGCCAATTTCCCTGTGAAGAGGGAGTGACCAAGAGGGGTTTCTCATGATTGGCTCCTTGGTACCCTTGGCGTAGTCTTCTTCTCATTTCTCTTTAATGACATTTTAGTTACCTTTCAGAAAAAAAAAAAACTATTTTGAGAAACTATTGCCAGCCTTTTCTTCTCCTTGCTCTTACATTTCCTTGAATAATCTCTCTACAAACCTTAATCTTGAATCTTTGCTACATATCAACTCTAATGTCTGCTTCTTTGAATATAACTCCTAAGACTCATACTCAAAATAAAAGGAATTAACTAAAGCCCATAATGGGAAAAACCTTCAAGGGGTGAAGCTATTGAAGGAACAGTTTTCTGGCCCACTAATCATGGAATGGGGCTCCAAAAATGTGATCCATTGGCTTCTAAGAAAGTTTATAACCTTTGATGTTCTCCTTCATTGTAAATGAGATTAGAGCAAACTCTGATGCGGATCACTAGCAAAAGCAGTCTTGCACCTCCTATCTTCTTGATCGGGCCTGCCTTGTCTTGATGGATAGTGTGTTGTAGCCCTTTTTTAATAAACTTCCTTGTTATTCGATAGAAAGGCCTAATAAGTTGTAGCCAAGATAATATTCGTACATGGGGTCATTTGGGATCCAGAAAATACATCTTGGAAATATGTGCTTCATGTTCAAGGATGGAGAATCAGCAAATCATCTTTTGCATTGCCAGAAAGCTTCGAATATTTGTCATATTTTTCCTGGCCCATTAAGGTTCTGTTCTATACCAAACACTTGAGGTTGTTCTCCATGGTTGTGCAGTGCCTAATGTGCTATGGGCCATATTCTTTGGCATGTGGTTCCCCATGCAATCTTTTACTGCATTTTGGAATGCAAGAAACAAATAGAATCTTTGGAAACTGATTGGATGTGCTCCCTTGATTATAATGCTTTAGCAAAACTTTGATGTAGCTATATAGCCCATTCAGAGAAATTTCAATCAAATGAGGATTAATTCACCAAAATTACATAGTTTATTGTAGAACCTTTTTTTTTGGATGACATCAGGGTGTCCCCGCCCTTTTTAAGGCGAGACTAATCCCTTCAGATTCACGTAATCACCCGCAAAACATGTGCATCGGGTAATCCTGGGGAGGGGAGTCGAACTCGGGTTTGTGGGGAGCAAACCCACTACACTAGCCATTTGCCCAAACCTCGTGCGGGTTTATTGTAGAACCTTTTCTTTTTTCCTTTTCCAGGATTGAGGATGCAAGTGGAATATGATAAAGCATTTTATGTTGAAATGACATTGTGTCTCTTTCTTAAAAACATTTTCTTGTCTTTCTGAGTTGTTTACTGTACCCTCTATCTATTAATTGGAACTTCTGTTTGAGTATTTTAATTATCCATAGTATTGCTATTTGTTAAAATCCCTAGGAATTTTGGGAGAAAGCAATTTATATTGGGATATGGCTTGTTGACACTTCTAACCATCAGCCTGTGCCTTTATTTTCTTGGCTAGTTGGATTGGTTAATTATTCCTTGTCAGGTAGACCAGTCTTTCCGTTAAGTTCTGATTCTGGCCTTATTCCATGGAATTTTCTCAATGTTTACTATTCATTTTAACTTGCTACATTTGCTTACAGGTAGGCGGTTTTTTGAGGAGCTGGATAGAGATGGTGATGGCCAGGTAACACTCGAAGACCTTGAAATTGCAATGAGAAAGAGAAGATTACCACGAAGATATGCTCGAGATTTTTTGCGTCGCACCAGAAGTCACATATTCTCAAAATCATTTGGGTGGAAACAATTTCTGTCATTGATGGAACAGAAGGAACCAACGATTCTGCGTGCTTATACCACTCTATGTTTGAGCAAGTCTGGAACATTACAAAAAAGTCAAATCATGACATCTCTTGAAAGTGCAGGCCTTCCAGCCAATGAAGATAGTGCCGTTGCTATGATGCGGTTTTTGAATGCAGACACAGAAGGACCTATTTCCTATGGTCATTTTCGAAATTTTATGCTTCTACTTCCTTCTGAGCGGCTTGAAGATGATCCTCGGTGAGAATTTTGATTATTCATTTGAAAATACATCCATAATTCAACTCTGCGTGGTGTAATTCGGCAGCTGGTCCCCAGCCCTGGTAAGGGTGGATTGATCTCTGTTGGGCAGCTGATCATTGAACTTTCACCAAACAATCATGCATATTCCTGTTTTATCTTGTGATTTGTGTAGGTGTAATAGGATTTGTGAGGCTGACACCAAATAGCTTGTACAAGGTCATATGATAATGATGATGACATGAAGTTATGCCACATAAATTTCAATAGTTCTGTATGTGAATTTGCTGTGATTTTAATTGTAATGTTGGAAAATTTGTTTAATATCTAGTTGGATCCATGTTTAACATGTGTGAGAGAGAATCTAATGTGTCTTTGAGGAGAGGATCTCGAGCTTGAGCTTTCAAGAAGCCGAGAGACGGTGAGAGCTTGTGAGATGACAAAGCTATAACATTCACCATTGAGAAGATGTTGGAATGAGAGAGGATTGTTGCTATCAAGATTGAAGTGGAGTTCAAGGCCTTCATCGTGAGGACATTCACACCGGAGAGAAGTGCATGGGACTGTGTATCCTGATGCAACGATTATGGGCTTGAAAGGAAGAAAGAACACAAGGGGCTATCTCCATGGAGAGCATGATTGGCAGGGAAGGGAGAGGGAGCAGGGAAATGGGGTGAAGCCAAGAGGAGAGAGGGAGGGGGATTAATAGTTGGGATTTTGGAAGTGGAAGAATAGAAAGAAAAGGGTTTAGGGGGGTTCTCCACCTAAAATCTGTCACTCGAGCTGGCCAGGCCTTGATCCCGCATCCTAGGAAATGACTCATAATCAAAATTTTTATAACAAAATTCCACGACACAAACAATTACATGGAGACTTTTTTTTCTTCTTCAAAAGACACTCACACAGGGTTTGGGCAAACGGCTAGTGTCATGGGTTTGCTCCCCACAGATGGTAGTTCGATTCCCTTCCCTAGGATTACCCGATGCACATGGTTTGCGGGTGATTGTGTGCATCTGCAGGGATTAGTCTCGCCTTAAAAAGGGGCGGCGGGGACATCATGTTGTTATAAAAAATAAAGAAAGAAAGAAATATACATCCACTAAAATATTACCACGGTTAAACAAAGTCGTACATAAACTTCTCATTCTAAGTCCTTCACTAAAACATCTGAACTCTAAAGGAAACTGACTCCAAAATAAAGTAAAGACAACTATATGTTCACTCCTTATGCTCCTCTAACTTGATCTTGATCCTGAAATTGAATTCCTAAAAAGATGAGCTTACATGTGCTCAGCTAGAAGAAACCTTACAAGTTCCCATGACGGTTACTTTCAAAAGGTAAAACATTCAAAAAATGATACTTTCCAAGATTAATTCGCTTTCCAAAAATAGCAATATATTAAGAAATAACAGTTTTCCTAATATGGTAGGTTTTTTTTTTTTTTTTTTAAATGATAGTTTTCCAAATAAATACGAGGAGCAATATTGAAGAAAACTACACATGAGTTTAACAAGTAGCGGATGCATGAAGATGAAGTATGCCATTAATTCCATGGTATTCAGTACAATTTACGTTCTTTGAACACCAGGGCCAATTCATTCTCAGTTGGCCAAATAATTTCTCTCTCAACCACATACTTGCATTTCTCCAGATGGACAAAATTTTAGCAGCGTGGATTCCATCAAGGAGTTTATAATTTTTTTCCATTGGACAACTAGAGGTCAATCCTGACATGACTTGAATACTTGGATTCCAAGGGAGTACCCTCCATTGGATAGTTAGAGGCCAATCCCGACATGTCCTAAAATCCTAAATTTCAAAGAGTCCCCAATTGGTAACATTTAGGAGGGAGAACTTTCAACCACGAGGACCCCTCAATGTTCCCCTCTATTTTAAACACTAAAAAAAATCAATCCTTTCCCACTATCTGGTGTTCATGTTATAATGATGAATGTTGCAACATGTTCACATATGCAAATTCTCAAATATAGAACTTTTCAAATATAAACTTTCCAAATATAAAACTTTCCAAGTATAAACTTTCCAAATAAAGAACTTTTCAAATATTACATTCCTACTATGCATGGATATATCGATGCATACACAATGAGATTAAATCAAGATGCCTACTTGTTTTAGAACCACTCACACTTTCTAAATATAGGACTTTCCAAGTATAAAACTTTCAAAATATGGAACTTTCCAAATTTAAAACTTCAAAATATAAAAGTTTCGTATTATAACACTTAAATAAAACCTTTCATAAATCAAACTTTCCATAAAATGGAATTACCATGAATTTTCCAGAAATGGACCTTCTAGAACTTTTCATAAATAGGGCTATAGCACTTTTCAATAACTTTCTATATATAGAACTTTTAATAAATGGAAATTTCCATAAATAAAAAATAAAACTTTTCAATGACTTTCCCTATATGGAACTTAAAATAAATAGAACATTTCATTAACTTCTCATATACAAAACTTTCTATGAATGGAACTTTCCATAAATAGAACAATAAAACTTTTCAATAACTTTTCATAAATGGAACAATAGAACATTTCAATAACTTTCCATATACAAAACTTTCTATAAATGGAACTTTTCTTAAGTAAAATAATAGTAGTTTTCAATAACTTTTCATATATGGAACTTTCTATAAATGGAACTTTCTATAAATAGACCTATAGAACTTTTTAATAACTTTCCATAAATGGAACTTCGATAAATGAGCTTTCCATAATCCAATTTTCATAAACAAACTTTCCATAAACATTTCAAAACAAAATTTTCATTAAAACTTTACATAAATAAAACTTTCAAAATGAAGTTTCCATAACAAAATTTCTATAAATAAACTTTAAACGAACAAACTTTCCTTAAATAAACTTTATATAAATAAATATATAAGTTAGGAACAAGCAAGGATTTCCTCACCTCAGATAGAACGATTGGACCCCTCTCCTTCTCTATTTCTTTCTCCTCTCTTCATTTTCGGCATGGGCACCTTCGTTGGCCATCCATTGCAGCAGCAACCATGTTGCCATCACCGACGGCCGCGACAACAACAACCGCTGTTGCCTCCCTCTTCCCAAACTCTCTCTCTCTCTCTCTCTCTCTCTCTCTCTCTCTCTCTCTCTCTCCCCCCTTCCCCTTGTGAAGTAATTGTCCCACATCCCACACGTGAATGCTCCGCACATGTGTACAAGAAAAGGACCACCTTCCCTTTTTAGCCGTCATCACTTCCCATTATTATTATTATTAATTTTTTTTTTTCAAGTCTCTAGATTAAGAAATTTGCTCTTTCTTTCGTATCTTTATTTTTAGGCTGGGAATAATTTTAAATATTTTATTATCTAAGTATCTTCTTATTTTAGGCATTTTCTTAATTATAGAATGCTTTGTTATTTAGGTGCTTTCTTTTTTCATAGATTTTTAGATTCCATATATTTTATCACAGATTTTAAGGTTGATTATAAATAGGACCTATGGCCCATGGAATAAGACAAGCTGATTAATATTCTTTGTATGAAATTTAATTATTTTCTCTGCAGTGGTTGTTGAAGGGAGGGAGAGCAGTCTCTAGGTCTAGACTTTGGAATGCAATTCAATGTTTTGGCCTTGATCAAAATCGTATTTTGAGGTCTAGGTATTTAGGATATCTGAATTGCGCATTTGAGGAAGGAAAATTGGTATGGAAATGAAGATTTAATTTCCATGTCTGAGCTTATGGTTTAGAGTCTCAACAGATGTAACAAGGACACCACTTTTCTTAAGTTGTCCTGTGGATGTGCCTTCCGCCCCAACACACTCTTAGGCGCATGGAAAATAATGTCATGGTTATTCTTGTCATCTTTTACTATTGGGCATTGTTCAAAAACTAGGAGCCTAGACTTGGCTCTGTCAATCAATGAGTCGGGACTCAGACGAGTCAGTTGGGTAACTTGGATGAGTCTCATAAAATTTGATTAGGTCTAACTTATCTTTAGTTTTTGCCAATGTTGGCTCCAGCTCGAACCCTTACTGTCAAGTTGTATGAAACTGTTACATGGAGTCTTTAGAAAAATGGTGAAGGTTGGCCGGTCGAAAAAAGGAATGGACCATTGGAATAATGGCATGAGCCCTAAGTGTGCAGCATCGGTTGTTCAAGGTGTGAAATGTGCTTCTAGAGAAGGTCAATGTAGTATATATCTCCCTGAGTATCCATGATCTAAAACAGTACATATGATATATATGCATTAGATTTGAGCTATCCATCAGGTGTGCCCTATTGTGGAGTGGCCATTAACTCAAAAGTCACACTAATTAAACAAGCTTAACTATTTGATCAGCGGTCTACTAATTTACACTGAAAAGGATCAGGAAAAGCAATTCCTATTCAACGGGAAAAAATGTCTATTAATTGGAAGACCAGGATGATCTAATAGTTCAAGCTATTTAAGCCATGTGAATCTAAATGCCATTGACAGACCTGACAAATAGTTTAGATCTAACCCTAGGAGTACAATTTTAAATAACATGAGAAAAAGAAGTAGCTTATAAAGGAGAAGATTATGATTTAGAGAGGAGAAACATAAGAGATTGGGATTTGGAAATAAATAGGTGTAAAATCCAAATAAGGATATTAATAAATAGAGAATTGAAAATAAAAATAAAATGTTAAAGACTATAAGAAAAAGAAGGAAAACTCATTCATTTACACCAAGGATTAGTCTTGATTTCAGCAAAATTTTACACATATTGATTCGAGTTGCACCTGTGGGAGTTTTATGTTCTCATTGCTGGTCCCCAGCCTAGATAAAGGATGGTGGTGGTGTTAGGTTGACAACCAGCGTCAAACTTATGCCATAACTTCAAACATGAATCTGAACAGTAATAAGATGAGGAATATAGACTTGGATGGTTTGGCCATGTGCAATGGAGACCAAGAAAGGAGTGAGTTGGTACAAGTTGAAGGTTCTAAAAGGGCAAGGGGAAGGTCCAGAAGGATGTGGGTGGAGGTAGTAAGAAAAGACTGGATGACCTATGGTCTAACTGTGGTTATGGCACTTGATACAGTGGAATAGTGGAAAAGGATTCATGTAGCTGATCCAATTAGTTGGGATAATGCTTAGATGATGATGACTAACTCGGGCTGAGTTTCTACAACTTGGTGGATTGGCCGAGTCATTGCAAAACCCGGCCTAGTTATGTATGGTACTTATCCATAGTGTGAATAGGCGAGGTTCTTAGCCTATCTAAATTAACTTGGCCGAGCTCCTTGTTGATTCACCAAGGAAAAAATAACCATTGGGAACCATCTTCATAGATAATTCATTGAAATTTAGGCAGTGTTTTAAATAGCGGTAGCGAGTTGCGTAGCGTTCAACCCTCCATAGTGTGTAGCGTAAGTTACACAATACTTATATTTTTTAATTAAAAAAAGAAAAGAAAAATATGATAAATATTGAATTGTAAGAAAAAAGCAAAATATATAAATGTCACATTCTTCAAAAAAACATACATCACAGTGGACCCCACGCATGTGGGCCATGCCATACACACACCATAGTGGACCCCGTGCACGTGGGCGATGCCATACACACACAACAGTGGACCCCACGCATGTGGGCCATGCCATACACACACCACAATGGTCCCCACGCATGTGGGCCATGCCATACACACACCACAGTGGACCCCACACATGTGGGCCATGGCCGCGCATGTGGGCCACGGCATAAAACACCCCAAAGGACCCCCACACATGTGGGTCGTGGTATAGAACACTACAGTGGACCCCATGCATGTGTCCCACGTGATAGGTGGATGAGTCAGATCCATGCCATACACACCACAACCCCTATAAAAAAAAAATTTGAAAAAATGAAAAAATAACACAACATTTCAGCATAAATAAAAATAAAATTCATTAACAATGATTAAAGGGCCAAAACATCCCTTAAATAGAGATTTAATCAACCGAAAATTGATTTTTGGGAGCTACATGTCCACGCCACTGCGAAAAGAGGGATATGCGATTCCTCCCTTGTTTGGGCTTCAATGCTCCTGAAATTCCAGCAAGATGATGCTCTTCTAATTCTGATCGAACTCCAAAAACCGGATTTGAGAAAGGGCTCTTCGAAATCTTGGAATCAAAGCTTCAAAAATGGGGAACCCGCGGCTGTTGTGGCACTGCAATAGGGCTGTTCGAAAGCCCTATTGCGATTCTTTCAAGTTTTTTAAAAAAAGACTTATAATATGAGTCTACCACCACCTACTCAAAAGGAAAGATGCCCAGTCACCACCATTTAAAAACAAGTTTTTAACTAAAATGACTTTTATTTTAAAATTCTTATGGTAGTCTTGAGGCGTACGCAATGTACGCTAGACGCTACGTATGTGTAGCGTACGCTAGCGTACGCTACTGCGTATTTATGCTATTTTATATGCTACGTAGCTTTTTTTGTACGCTATGCTACGTAGTGTACGCTACACGCTATGCCACCACACTATTTAATACACTGAGTTTAGGTTTTATTTATTATCAGTAGCTTTTGGATTTTTCAAATATAAATGAATAAAATAGCCTGTAATGATTAGTGCTTTAAATCTGTACTGACATGGGGTGAACCTGACTTTTAACGGACAATATACACGGCATAGGTATCCACATCCAACATTGAGACACTCGTGTCCAAGTTACATTGTTTTGGAGGAAGGATATATAACTGGCTCCTGTACTTTGTGTCAAGATGGTGGATTCTTTTCTTCATTTTGAAGGGGATATTGCAGCCACAAAAAGTTGATTTAGACTCATTGCAACTTTCATGTTCTTTCACATTTAGATTGTCAGGCTTTTCGTTATCAGATTTTTTGTTAGTGGGGAGGGGGGGGGGGGTTGAAGATGACCTATGGAGCACTAATGAATGCTAAAAGTACTGGTTATGCCTACATATTCTAAAGTTACCTAGATGATTTACAGGTGGTACCAGCATCTGGAACCATTTATAGTA
The DNA here is from genome assembly GCA_037074715.1 of Magnolia kwangsiensis. NCBI lineage: Eukaryota > Viridiplantae > Streptophyta > Magnoliopsida > Magnoliales > Magnoliaceae > Magnolia > Magnolia kwangsiensis. The sequence continues at coordinate 87,270,964 of CM073575.1, read as the reverse complement.
GCTGGTTCTTGTCCACCAAGAGATACTAGGAAAGAATAGATCAGTATATTTATTTGGAGTCTCGGGCCTTATTCTTAACCTGAAGTGGTTTCTTGACGTAGATAAACTCATCCTGACAGGAAACCATTGCTAGTTGGAGAGGGCCTTGAAGAGTATCTCTGACTTTTTCTTTCTTCTACAGCCCATAGTATATAACTCTCAAACTTGTTTGACTTGAAAGTCTGTGGAGTCATGTCGAGTCGAATAACAATGTTGAATTCTGTAGAATCTTGAATACACAGACTCAGTAATGTCTGATATTTAAAAATTGAGTTGAGTTGACTAAGTCAAGTTTTGACTTTTGAATGATCCTTACCAAATCATGACCAAAATTGGTTTTTCTTGAGTGTTGATAAAATCTGATTAATTCAAGTCAAATTGGCTGAGTTTTGGAGTTTTTATTTGAGTTTTCAAATAGAGCTACAAACGTGGTGCAACTATCTTATGATAAACTCTTGAAGCTTGTAATTCCCTTAGTTTTCTCATCTTCTAGATGGCAATTGGATTTGGGTAATTCTGTACTGCTTAAATTGTTAGGATTAGTTTTAGCGGTATCTGCATCATTTACAATTTTCCTGGTATTTTATGTTCTATTATCTTGGGGCATGTATGTCATTTACATCTTGATTCCAAATTGTCATTGAAATAATAAATCTTCCTAGGAAGCTTCAAATGCAGATTCGGGCTAAGTTTTCCTAAAATCATGCATTCTTCTACCATGCATTCGTCCAATTGTCCCCATGGGCACCTATGATGCACTTGCTCAGTATGTCGTATACTCATATTATTATAATATCTAGGAATCAGTGTGGCACTGAAGGAAGTAAAAAACTCTCCCGTAGGGCTTGACCTCACTTCCTCATGTAGTCCCTTTTGGGCCGTGATTTCATGAGGGCCTCTCAACAACTATGGCCTTATAAAAATTTGTATCCTTCTTTGCATCTTGAGAGAATCTAGAATGATGCCTTTATGGTCTCCATTTTAGAGCTGTTAGTTCGATCATGAGCACACCAAAGGTGCAAACTTCAGCTTTGACCTTACCGATATTCCCTTCATGTTTTCCATTAGGCATCAAGAACAACGATGACCATATTTTTTTGAGTCAACCAAGTAAATTATATTATCATCCATGGGAAGTAATCATGAAGGCAAAAAGGCGAAAGAGTTAGAAAAGCCCACAGACTGGGCACAACTAACAAAAACGAAAATAAGAATAGATAAACCGAGTCATGGTTGGAGGTCCCACATGGCTTTAATGGAGTCAGGTAGGGGGTGGGAACTAGGGAAGTACCCATGAATAACATCCTGTTTATGACCATATTACGTCAGAACAATATTGCTCTGATTGGATTTGCCTTTGAATATACTTCTATTTTATTCTCTTCAAATGTGCACTATTGCAGTGGTGTATAAGAGCCCAGCAAGGTTCCATTCCAAAGATGGTCAGGGAACAACTTGGAATTGTAACATTAAAGCATCAGTGTCATTAAGAGAGTGATTGGTGACAATGTGGAACTTGGTAAGGAGGCAATTCCAGTTCCAAGCAGTGAGGCCACAACAGAAAAATAGGCAGCTGGTGGTTTCCTCATGCGACTGACAAAAAGTGCAACTGAGTTCAATTTGAAGAATCAAGGAACTGAGATCAGCTTTAGTTCAACTTATGCTGGATTGCAAACAAGCTTTGGAAGTGCATTTTGGAACATTGAATGTACCCAAATAAATCACACCAAGGGACTAACGATCTTGGAGATGGGGAGGTGCATTAGAGAGAGGAAAGGAGAGTGGGATGGCTGGAGAGTACCTCTCCACACATCCTCATCTCATGTTTTATTAGGGTTTCATGGAAAAATGGGAAATTACAAGTTTGCCCTCCTTAAGTAATGACACAAAGATACTATTCTTATGGGCCTAAACACTACCCTAACACATACGATAAAGCCCAACCGATCCAATTAACATAATTACAATGCTTTTCGAATTGAGACTTCCCAAGTGCTTTAGTGAATTAATCTGCAATTTGATCGTGGGATGAAATACAATGAGTGTAAATTTCTTTCTTAGATATCTTCCTAGATGAAATGGCAGTCGACCTCTATATGCTTTATTCTCTCATGGAACATTGGATTATTGATAATATGTATAACAACTTGATTGTTGCAGTGTAAAGGCATTGAAATTCAAACTACGAACTCTAATTCCTTAGGAAGATATTTCAGCTAGACAAGGTCATAAGTTGTGGGTGTCATTGATCTATATTCCGCTTCAACACTTGACCTAGCAACCACATTTTGCTTCTTACTTTTCCAGGTAATCACATTACCACCCAGGAAGGTATAGTAACCTATAGTCGACCGCTAGTTCTGCATAATCTGCATTTGAATAACTAGCTATTTGAAAGGTAATGACATTACATTTCCCAAGTATACACCTTGTACTTAAGGATTATCATAACCACTACTAAATGTGGGGCTTTGGGACTTCATATAAACCAACTTACCATGCCGGCAAAAGAGACAATCTCATGTATGGTGACGGTCAAATAGATGAGCTTGCCGACAAGCCTTCCGTACATGCCAGGATATGCCAAAAACTCTTCTTCTTCAGCCTCAAGTTTGAGATGAGGGTCCATCGGTTTATTTGTAGTTTTGGCACCTAGCATACTTATCTTTTCCAACAAGTCACAAAATATTTCTTTTGACATAGTTTTATTCCAACTCCAGATCTCGCCACCTCAATGCTTGGAAAATATCGAAGATGACCAAGGTTAGTTTTATTCCAGCTCTAGATCTCGCCACTTTAATGCCCAAAAAAATCGAAGAAGATCAAGATCTTTGATTTGGAATTGAAATCAAAGATACAACTTCAACTTTTCCATACCCTAAGTCATCACATGTCATTATAATGTCATCCACATACACAATAAGTACAATATAGCCAGATGAAGTATGTTTCAAGAAAACTTAATGATATACTTTACTCTTCAACCCGTACGATACCACCACACAATTGAACTTTTCAAACCAGGCTCTTGATAGCTGCTTCAATCCATATATAGACATTTAATTTGCACACTTTATAAGATTCCCCGTAAGCACCATATACCCGTGAGGTTGCTCCATATAAACATCTCTGTGTAAATATCTATGCTGAAATGCATTCTTTATATCTAGTTGAAATAGGGGCCAATAAGGATTTGCAACTATTAATATAACAAGTCAAACCGAATTGAGATTGCCCACTAGGAAAAAATATATATTTAGATAATCGACTCCATACACTTGAGAGTGTACCCCTTGGCAACTAACCTAGCTTTGTAACGATCAATTGATCCATTAGGCAAATTTTTAACTGTGTAAACCCATCTACACTTAACTAGTGTCTTACCCGATGTTCCCATGTATCATTGGAATGCATGGTGTTCATCTCTGCGTTCATAGTCCTTTCCTAATTTTCATCTAATAATGCACCCTAAATTGTCTTAGGGATGAAGACGTCAGATAAAGGCGTAAAGCAAGAGCAAACTTTTGATAATTTGTGGATAATTGATTGAAGGTAACAAAATTGGAGATTGGATGCAGAACACATGAACGTTTACCTTTACGAATCACAATAGGTAGATTATTGACAATCTCTATAGACTTAGAATAAGTGAGAATCTCATTAGGTGTAGTAGCTGATGGTGTGGATTGAGAGGGAATAGTCTGTGATACTTGGTATTTTCTCTCTCTTTTTCTGTCTGTTTGTCTGTCTGTTTCTCTCTCTTTTCTGTGATATGTCTGCATGAAATCCTTTTGAGGTGGTGGCTCCTCAACGACAAAATCCAGAGGAAGAACATTAGATAATGTCACTTTCACAGGCGTGGCTTTGGCAACCCCTTTGTTTTTATTATAAAACGAGACATTATCAAAAAAGGTAGCATCAGTTGTCATGCACTGCTTTTTAAGTGAAGGACAATAGTTTCGATAACCTTTTTGAGTATGACAGTATCCTAGAAAGATTCATTTAACAGAACGAGGCGGGAGTTTATCTTGACCAAACCCAAGTAGGTGAATAAAAAAAGTACAAGCAAACACATTGGACAGAACAAAAAAAACTGTTAGATAAAAAATAATAATGAGAACAGTGTTGTGCCATCTAAAATTGATTACGGTATCCTATTCAGCAAATGACACATGGTAAGAACTAGATCACCCCAGAAAGATTGTGCAACATTCATTTTTAATAACAAAGCATGAGTAATTTCAATCAAATGTCTATTTTTGCGCTCAACCACACCATTTTATTAAGTTGTATGAGCACAAGAGGTTTGATGAATAATATACCCTGACTTTGTTCATAGGTTTAAAAGTCCTGAAAAATAAATTCCAAAGCATTATCTAGTCTAAACACACACAAATTTGCACCAAGCTGAGTTTTTATTTTACTATGAAAATTCTGAAAGACATGAAAAACTTCTGACCTATGTTTCATGAGATATAACCACGCCATTGTAGAAAAATCATCAACAAAAGGACAAAGTATGTAAAACCTAACAAACTAAGGCCTTGAGTTGGTTCCCACTAATCGTAATGAACTAATATTAGTGGAACATTACTCCTTGTATCAACCCTAGATGGAAAATGGGTTCAATGATGCGCACTTAGCTGGCATGTTTTGCACTCTAAATTCGACACATTTGGAAGGACTGAAACATGAGTTTGTAATTTTTGGAGAGATGACGCAAATAATGATGCCACTGAATTGTAGGACCCTCAAGAAACACTGCAATACCTATTGATTCCCTCTCCAAATAATACAAACCATTCCTCTTATGACCTCCACTAATTGTCTTGCCTGTCTTTTGGTCTTAAAAAAATATATTAATAAGCAAAGAAGGAGACAAAATAGTTTAGAGATTTTGTTAGTTTACTTATAGATAAAAGACTGAAAGGAAATTTGGGGGCATACAAGACAAGATAATGACAAAGACACATTAGGCTGAGTAGTACCGAGTCCAACAACAATGTCTGAGATGCCATCAACTAACATCACACACATATTTGGTGAAAATGATAAAACAAGGAAAAAGAACTGCGGTTACCAAAGATACTATCCAACACCTCAAAATCGATGGTCTACAGAGAGGGGTGAGATGACAAGAGTCATACTTGACTGAGTCCAAGTGGCTGGCCATAAAGGTGGAAGGAGCATTGTTTGACGTAACTAAAAGAGAAACATGCATATTCTGATGTAGAACAATTAACCACTTGCTCTAAAAGATCGAATTGTTAGAGCATGGAGAATTAATCCCTTTATCTCATAGCCCAGGCCCCGCATCTCATGGGTTAGGACCTCGGCCGAACCCCACTCATGGGCCCCAAATCACATAGGTACCACCTCACACGGGCCGCCCACCCCGAGCGTATCCCCATATCCCACAGGCTACCCACTCTGAGCTCGGTGTGAAATGCACATTGATCACCCCTGGTGAGGAGTCTCGAACACGAGACCTCCCCCTTGGGCCCCGCCCACCCCGAGTGTACCCCTGCATCCCACAGGCGACCCCACTCGAGCCTGGTGTGAAAATGCCCCTGCATTAATCACCCTCGGTGAGGAGTCTCGAATACGAGACCTCCCGCCCTGATACTAATTTGATGCAGGACAATTAACCACTTGCTCTAAAAGCTCGAACTGTTTGAGCATGACGAATTAATCCCTTTATCTCATAGCCTAGGCTCCACATCTCATGGGTTATGACCTCGGCCGAACCCTCCCTCGTGGGCCCCAAATCACATAGGTACCGCCTCACACGGGCCACTCACCTTAAGTGTGTCCCTGCATCCCACAGGCTACCCCACTCGAGCTCGGTGTGAAATGTGCATTAATCACCCTCGGTGAGGAGTCTCTAATACGAGACCTCCCTCGTGGGCCTCGCCCACCCCAAGTGTGCCCCTGCATCCCCAGGCAGCCTCACTCAAGCTCGGTGTGAAAATGCCCCTGCATTATATTCTTCTCGTGATAGTGTGACACTAATTTGTTTACTACCGACATTCGACGAAGTAAGAGTGGGTCTACCATCAACATAGGGATCATCCACCATTAGAGCTTGATTAGCCCTCAAGAGTCTTTCCATGAAGATCCCAACAAAAATCCATGGTGTGATTTATCAGGTCTCAATGATTGCATACATGGTCTCCTCTACCACCACAATCACCTTCACCTCCCATTGGGGTAACCTATTACCTCTATCACCACGATAAATACCATGACTTGTCCAATCGCAACGAACTCCTCATAAACTAATGTAACTAGATGTAGTGGCCAATGCAGCCTTATGAAAACATTACCGTGAGCATTGTCAGAGTCATTTGCAAGAGAGACTCTCTGAAGCCTAGTAACTTCCACAACTGAAGGAATTTATATGCCACACAAAATTTTATCTTTAGTTGACCGATATTCTTTTGGCAAACTGGATAAAAGTTTTATGACTTCCATATCTTCTAGAGTAACATCTGAAGTAATAGGGTGATATATTAAGAGTTCGTCTGATGCAGGACATGAAAATTTAAAGATACTATGCAAGATTCCAAGCTTTAGATCATACTAGTTCAGAAACAGTCACACAAATTCCACATCCCACATAAAGTCAAACACTCAATCAAGGGGAATCTATGCGGGTCCAGGCCAACACATGCTAGGGCTGGATCAAGAAAAGTTATAAACCAAACACTGCTCAAAGGAGAGTAAATTCATCCACACATGCATAGAAATATTTACCCAATCCAAGAGATTCACAAATTTCAATTCAGGGAACCCTAAGGTTGAAGAAAAGGGCGTGAAAATTGGGATTTAAGACAATCTAGGGTTAGGGAAATCAAGTAAGAGAGGAATGAAAGAGAGGAAAGGGTGAACTTGATGACAGCCTGCCCGTGTGGACAGCAGGCCAGGCCTGATGCACATGTGCTGATGGCTGTCCGCACGTGCATGGGGCCCACGAACCCAGAAAACCCTTCCTTGGGTCTGGTCGGCCAGGGCTGGACTACAAACCCCCAAAGTTTCAGCCCGATCCAACGTACGGTTCATGCGTGGTGCTCCATCGAAGTTTCAACCCTCTCGTAAGGCTAAATTCTGAAATCTACTGGAGAGAAGGAATGACTGCAAAATAACGATGGATTTGCAGGTAAAATGACTGTAAGAGGAGAAATATGGATGGTATAAGGCAGGGGCGAATCGGGATGGGTATAGCTTCGTACCACGGTAGTTAGCCTTTCGAAGAAGGGAGGGTTTCGTACCCAATTAGGCTTTCACAACTCAAAAAGGAGTAGGAAAACACAAAATTTTTATTCAATCTTCCATGAGGAAAAGACTACAAGGGGTGTCTATTTATAATAAAATCCTATACCCTAGAACTCACGCCATGTGCGCAATCTATTACTTAAAGATGAAGTAACCACAAATAACAAATTAAAGCAATTTAAACAGCCCATGATGTTCCTAATAACAAAAATAACCAAAACTCAAAGTACTAGATCGTTTAGAATAGTGGGCCATGATCATGAGAACCCATGGTGGGATTCACATGACGATCGGGTCCACTCCAAGGGACCAAAACGCAGTCCTCTAGCTAGGAGGCCCTCCCTGGACGTTGTCTTTGATCTAGATTGATGGTGGGGCCCTCCTTGCGTATGTGCGTAGGGGTGTGAGTGTGCGCGTGATGTCCCCATCAACTCTCCCCAGTTGCAAAAATTTTGCAACCGGTGAAACAAAACTCCTGAACCACTCAAAGATGTCAGGATCAAGTCTCTGAAGCTCCTCCTCAGTGAATTTCATGAGTTTCTCAGTGAGCCACGTATTGTCTGAAGCTGGGCGTGACTTCCACGTAACCAGGTACTTATAAAACCTGCCGTTCGATGTGGATATTATCTGATGGTCCAGAATATCCTTTATCTCCTCTCTGGGTGTGGGAAAGGTAAGTATGTGAGGTAGAGGCTGGGAAGATGGGTCGGGACAAGTAGGTATGAGAGGTAGAAGCTGGGAAAATGGGTTGGAAAGGGTAGGTATGGGAGATAAGCTAGGAAGATCAGTCGGAAAGGTTAAATATAGGAGGTAGAGGCTAGGAAGATGGGTCGGGAAAGGGCCATGGATCAAAGGAAAATTCTGGGGAATCAGGTTGGTTAGGCGAAAGGCTGGATAATGCATCAGTGGCCCCCTAAAATGCAACCAGATCCTCCACATTGAATGTGGAACTAATTTCCACGGAGGGTGGAAGATCTACCACATATGCATTGAGACCGTTTCGTTTTATAATTTTAAATGGTCCAGCGCTGCTCGCATGTAATTTACGAACGACTCCCTGAGGGTACCGTCCTGGCTTGATGCGGACCATCACAAAGCCCCTTACATTGAATTTCTTGAAACGTTTATGTTGGTATGCAAAAAGTGTGTAATGTTCATTACTAGTTGTGATTTTCTGCCTGATTTCTTGATGCAATGAATGAATGTGATGCGCAAAGGACTTTGCAGACTCTGATGGCCTATGAGATAGTGACATAGGGACAAGATCGATAGGCTTCTTAGGAACAACATCACACCAAAGTGTGGCTTTATATAACCCAAACTGAATAGGAAAAAAACAACAACACCAATCATCGGTATTATTTGCTTGTGTAAAAGCGCGACGCACAACTGCAAGGGTTGCAGAATCTTGCGCTTCATCTTCCTTATCACCAGGGGCTTCTATCGGTTCATATTTTTTTTCCTCACCGTCACTTTCTGGGTGCACTACTTCTACTTGCTCATTAATAAGGAACACCTTAGTGCCCTATCTCGTGCCACACTAGTGGGCAAAGTGACCAAACCCCTGACATCTAAAACACCTAGTCGCATCACTTTTGCGCGAGCTAGACTCGACAATCCTTTTTCCCTTATCATCCTTGGGTCCAGATTGAACACTACTGGAAAGCTTGTATTGATATCTAGTGCTAGGCTTAGCCCCAGAAGGGTTGGCCTTAGCGCTAGAATCGTGAGGCTCAAATAGCCTTTCCACAGGTGTTTCAAGGTGTTACTCGACCTCCGACACTACTTGGTACATCTGTTCAAGAGTGTTTATGTCCTTGGCGAGCAACTTTCTCCTAATGTCAGAACAGAGACCCGTCTTAATTCGAGCAAGAGTGAGTACGGGGTCCTCATCAACTTCACAGCGGTCAAGTACTCTTCAAACTTTTCAATGTATTCAGCAACACTCATGGAACCCTGTCGAATAGACTGCCACTCCTCAACCAACTTCAAATGGTAAGAAAAATGGAGGTATTTTTCCTTAAGAGTTTCTTTCATTTCTCCCCAATGGACTATTGGGAGCTCCCTCGCTCTTTCTTTCTTTTGCTCTATAGTAGCCCAAAGCCTCTTTGCGTGGCCCACAAACTTTATCTTGGCGAATCGGACTCAACGAGCATCCAACATGTCATACCACTCAAAATAGTGGTCCATATCTGCCAACTAATCTAGACAAGCTTTAGGGTCTAAGTAGCCATCAAACGTGGGGGCATCTACTCTAACTCCCTTGTGGAGTTGCGCATCGGGGTCATAGTGGTCTTAATGTCCTTCACGGGGTGAGTGCACTGGTGCGCGCCCATAACTGATTCCTTGGCCACCTCCATTCCTTGGTCTATCCTCCTGACCACCTGCTTGAGATTGGACATCTTCCCCAATAGTAGGGTTTGCTCGGGTGGAGGTCTCTAATTGGGTAACGCGCACATTAATTTGTTCAAGGCGATGGTCAATTCGTTATTCAAAGCGCTTACCTAAAGATTCAAACTGCAGGGTTATGTTGTCCGTTGATTCTTGCAATTGCTCCATGTTTAGCGTAGGGTGCAAACCAAAACCGAGACCAGTCTGTGTGGGCATACAACTACCCAACTTAAAGGCCCTTTAACACAACTATATGCGTTTAAATGAAACCAAATGATCCTACAAGACTTCTATGATGAGAGTTAATGCAAACTACACATGAATAGACCAAACCCTAAACATGCAATGCATTCCCCTACAAGAACCCTAAGCTCTGATACCAAATTCGATGCAGGACATAAAAATTTAAAGATGTTATGCAAGATTCCAGGCTTTAGATCATACTAGTTTAGAAACAGTCACACAAATTCCACATCCTACATAAAGTCAAGCACTCAATCAAGGGGAATCTATGCGGGTCCAGGCCAACACATGCTAGGGCTGGATCAATAAAAGTTATAGACCAAACACTACTCGAGAGTAAATTCATCCACACATGCACAAAAATATTTCCCCAGTCCAAGGGATTCACAGATTTCAATTTAGGGAACCTTAGGGTTGAAGAAAAAGGTGTGAAAATTAGGATTTAAGACAATCTAGGGTTAAGGTTAGGGCTAGGGTTAGGGAAATCAAGTAAGAGGAGAGTAAAAGAGAGGAAAGAGTGAACTTGATGCTAGCCCGCGCGTGTGGACAACAGGCTAGGCCTGACGCACATGCGCTGGTGGCTTTCCACACGTGCATGGGGCCCACGAACCCAGAAAACCCCTCCTTGGGTCTGGTCGGCCAGGGCTGGGCTACAAATCCCCCAAGTTTCGGCTCGATCCGATGTACGGTTCGTGTATGGTGCTCCGTCGAAGTTTCAGCCCTCTCGCAGGGCTAGATTCCGAAAATCTGCTGTAGAAAAGGAATAACTACAAAATAACGATGGATTTGCAGGTGGAATGACTGTAAGAGGAGGAATATGGATGGTAGAAGGTAGGGGCGAATCGGGATGGGTGTGGCTTCCCACCACGGTAGTTATCCCTTCGAAGAAGAGAGGGTTTTGCACCCAATTACGCTTTCACAACTCAGAAAGGAGCAGGAAAATATAGAAATTTTCTTCAATCTTCCATGAGAAAAAGACTACAAGGGGTGTCTATTTATAATAAAATCTTATACCCCGAAACTCGCGCCATGTGCGCAATCTATTACTTAGAGATAAAGTAACTACAAATAACAACTAATCAAAGCAATCTAAACCGTCCATGATATTCCTAGTAACAAAAATAACTAAAACTCAAAAGTACTAGATCGTTTAGAATAGTGGGCCACGATCATGAGAACCCATGGTGGGATTCACATGACGATCGGGTCCACTCCAAGGGATCAAAATGCAGTCCTCTAGCTAGGAGGCCCTCCTTGGATGTCGTCATTGATCCAGATCGATCGTGGAGCCCTCCTCCTCGCGTATGTGCCTAGGGGAGTGAGTGTGCACGTGATGTCCCCATCATCATCCCGCATGCTAGCTAGTTTGGCAAAATACTCACAAAGGGATTTATCTCCCTTTTGGAATGAGAAAATCTCATCATATAATTTATAGACTCGAGAGATATTCTGCTCTAAGGAGTACATCTTTTTCATGGTAGCCCAAACATCCTTCGCAATATTCAAGATCACCAAACTGGAACCGACTTTAGGTTCCATATTATTCCACAACCAAGATCTAATATAGGCATCATCATGCATCCACTGTTTATATTTAGGATCAGATTCCTTTAGTTTAGATTCCGTGAGGATGTGAGCCTTTTCTCGGACTAAGAGAAATACTTCAACAGATTTAACCTGGAGAAGGTAATTCTTCCCATTCAGTTTTGCAGATGTTATTGACACATTAAATAAAGATCCAAACACTTCTGGTGATGAGGGACCAATGACCACACCTTTCGGCTCCATAGCTACCTTGTAACTAATTTACTTCAACTTATACAGAAAAACGCTGATCTTTGATCAAATTTATGTACGACTACTCACAACAATATCACATAGGACTTTCCAGACCCTTTTCGTCTAGAATTCGCTTCAACATCAGTCATAATTCTCACACAATGTTACGAATAGACAAGTCTACCAAAAGAAAAAAGAAAAAAGAAGAAGCTTCCTAAACGAAGTAACGGAAGAAAATCAACTTGCGCATCACCTTTACGTGAAAAATCAGCAAGCCTTCTTCTTCATGTCAAGGCTCCTACCCTCCCTTTTGCAGGCAATTCCATTTACTTGATGAAAAACACAGAAAATGTGTTATTTTCTGCACGAAAGCAATGAGGGATACTCTTTCCTTAAGGTCAGATCAGCATGCTAGAGTTTTGGGGGCCTCCAGTACTTGATCCATAGATTAGGGATTTGAAACAAGGAGATTTGGGGCCCGAATCTCACCCAATCATGCTTTTGATACCATGTAGACTAGTATGAAACAAGGAGATAAGAGAATATAGAAAAGAAAGAGAAAGTAGAGAGGAATGGAGAGTGGGACAGTTGGAGAGTCTACCCTCCATGCGTCCTCGCCTCATGTTTTATTACTTCTCTAAAAAAATAGGGAAATTACAAGTTTGCCCTCCTTATGTAATGACATAAATACTACTCTTATGGGCCTAAACACTTACCATACACATACAATGAAGTCTTAACAACCCAATTAACATAATTAACATTCCAAACAGCCCTTTTTAACTTTCTAACAGATCATGACATTTTAATGGGATCCATAGCTATCATGTATGCTTGTACAAACAAACATATTTGGGGTTTGCTTGGTGGCTTCCACTCCATGAAGCTACTTTTACTGCTTGCCCTTAGGTGTGTGCATTTAATTGTTTGGGATGGGGAAAAATTCTAGGTGGGATTGTGATGGTATTTGATGGGTATTGGTGTGAGCATTTTATATGCCAGTTCCAAGAGCCGGGGCAAGAAAGTTTTTTTTAACCTTTGCCAATCTGTCATTTAAAAGACAATTCCAAACTGCTCCATGAGAGGCTTGAGGCATGATCCTTGTCAACATCAAATTGAGACAACCATGTCGTACTGGCTATGTTTTCATATCGTGCACTTGTCATTTGTTTTCTTATTCTATAAACTTGTCTAATCATTGTGCTATTGTTGTAGTTAATACTTAGTAATATATATTTACTTTGGATGTGTAGCGGAAATGGGGATGTTGAGATGGATGAATGGCAAGACCAGGAAGGACAGAATTGGGAACGAGTGCATTTGAGGTAACTTAGGAGTAGCACCTATAGATAATGAGGAAAGTAGAGTTAGATGGTTTGGCCATGTGCAATAGAGACCAAGAACTACAATGGTTAGTAGGAGTGAGTCGGTTCAAGCCGAAGGCTCTAAAAGGGCAAGGGAAGGCCCAACAGAAAGCTGGTGGAGGTAGTAAGAAAAGATTTGAGAACCTATGGCATAACTGCGGATACAATCTTGTGATAGAGTGGAATGGTGTAACAGGATTCGTGTAGCTGACGCCAATTAGTTGGTATGAGGCTTGATGATGACGATGATGATGATATATTTTCTTTGGCTATTGCTGTTTTTCATGTCTTTTTAATGCATTATACAAATTCATTATTCAAGATTCTCTGTGTGGCAAATCTAGGGATCTGTCTGTGAGAGCATTGCGACGTAGAATTTGTTGATTCAATGAAGGTATTGGCTGTATTGTGTCTTAAAAGAATCTGAAAATTTTCAAAGACAACCAGTAAGTCATAAATGATACATCTGGTTTCATACGTAGCTTATGTGCTTTTGCCCCTATCCTTATTAAATCCCCATGTCAATAGATAAAGGACGATGTATTTGCATTCGAGATCTAGATACATCATTTGATTTCTCATTACTACTAGGAAAATGCACAGGCCTTTCTATAGCAATTGGATGCAAAATGGCTAGTCTCTGTTTCATTATTTATTTATTTATTTTTCTTTTCAGAATTCAAGAGTTGTTGCCTTTTTAAGCCTTGAGTGGTAGGTTTTGTATAAATAAACCTAGAGCATAGAGACTTGCGGCTAATAAAGCAATGCTCATAACATACAAATTCCAACGGTTGTCTTTTGTGGATTGCAGTTGGAGTGGTTGAGGTCAAGTTGTTGAGGTTTTTTGTCTTTTTAAAACTCTTCATGAGTCATGTTTTGTTCTTCCTTTTTCTTTTAAATTTCATACTTGTTCTACATTTCTTGTCACATGGAGTTACATGTGCATGAGAATCCTAAGTTCTATTCCCAAGGTGAATTTCTTCTTGCTGCATGTTTGCTTTGTTCATTTTCGTTATTTTAAACCAGAAGCATATTGACTTGCATTTCCTCCAGTCAAATCTCTCAAGGTGCTGCTGGTTTCAAATCTCTTTCAATTTAATTTTGTTACATGTGTATGTGTAGTTAGATTCTTCTGCTAATATTCTTTCAATTTAGTTTTGTTACCTGTGTATTTATAGTTAGATTCTTGATAAGGAGTCGATTTTTACACCAACCCTTATTGATAGATGCACCACTTTTTTCCTACTTCATGTGATAACATTATGTACTTGTACAGTCATTTATATTACTGAAAATACAAAAAATCAGATTTACACAAGGTAGGTGTAATGTTGATTTCCATCTTAATACAGTTCTGCATGGTATTTGATTCTTGATCTTTCCATGGAACCAGCATCCTTTAAGATACTTGTTTCCAGGTTTTATGTTAACGTACTTTTCCATACAGGAGTATTTGGTTCGAAGCGGCTACTGTTGTTGCCGTTCCCCCACCCGTGGAAATACCTGCTGAAAGTGTTCTAAAATCTGCCTTGGCAGGAGGCCTTGCTTGTGCGCTGTCTACTTCCCTAATGCATCCTGTTGATACAATGAAGGTAAATACTCAAGTACTCAATAACACATTGAGCTATGCTCATTGTTTTTTTTTTTTTTTGGTTCTACTTCCCTAATGCATCCTGCTGATACAATGAAGGTAAATACTCAAGTTCTCAATAACACAGTTAGCTATGCTCATCGTTTTTGTGTGTGTGTGTGTGTTTATGCAATCCAATGTCATTTGGTGTGAAGACGACAGTTTTCTATCACAAATGAGTTTGGCAAGGTCTGGATTGATTGACAAAACATTCAGATGGTTTGGTCAGTTTTGAAGGAGCATCTAGAATATTTAGGGCTAGAAAGATGTAAATTTAGGGTGTGTTTGGATTTCCTATTGCCGCCGGACAGAACTGTATATGGGGATCTGTACGGTATACAGCTGATAGAACTGAATACATTCTGATACACTTGTTAGAACGACAGTGTTTGTTTATGAGGGTGGTAATAACTGAATACTGATGATTGTAAACAATTATTTGTTTGGTTTTTGAACTTTTCAGCACTTGTATAGGCAGGGCAAAATTGAAATTGTATTTCGCATGTGCACATGCATACCATACATTCTCCCGAGCCCACCTGCAAATGGTTCCTGATTATTTTTACAGCCACTTACAAACTTCGATTGTTGATCACCATAGGAATGCGACCCAAGAGATAATGAAAGTCCTGCAATCAGATGGTGAGTACCAATCTGCATTCCAACAGAGATGAGATGTAAATTTTTCAAAGGGCATCTGCACCGTTTATTTTTCCAACGTGGGACATTGAGGGACGTTCAGAAGAACACTCATCTCATTCTGGACATTGAGGGACGTTCAGAAGAACACTCATCTCATTCTGGCCTCATATAATCTCAACTATTAATTACATTAAAGCACAAATTTCTGATCATACTAACAGAATTTGAGAATACTACACCCATCACATTACAAAAAAAATTCCAGAAAATTTGATGGAAGATTGTAACTGACGAAAGTGAAATTTTCACAACTGAAAGAGACTACAAAAGCTCAAACTGACCAACCAGAAATTGAAGTCATAGAATAGACTCCAAACTGCCACATAGAATAACAACAACCCAATCAGTATGCGACCCACAACCTTCACCTTCAAATGGTTGATGTGAATAGTCCAATGGTCGTCTATTTCTGTTGCTCCATCCCTATCGTGGCAATGATGACAATGTGATCTGCGAATTGAGTCTATATGTGTACCGCTGCTATTTCCTTCTAAGGGATTGTTGGTGTAGGCTTCCTTTGGAGATCCTTGATTAGGTTGTTCCATGTGGATTTCACTCCTGTACATGTTCTCATTATATGCGCCAGTAATGTGCAGGAGCGAATTGTGAGCGGATTGCCATTGTCGGTGCTGGAGGTTCTGCATCTTCTGTACATGTTTTTCCCATTCAGATCTTGCATCATCTAATGTCTTGAATGACTGATGCCGGCATCCGTTGTATCTGTCAACTTCTTGTCCGTAGTCCTCCCAGTTGTCGTAAATTCCAGGAACTCGGCCAATGATGACCATGTAGTATTTCCCCATGATAAAACTGCATTAGAAAGAAAAGATGAAAATATTAGTAATAGGAAGTGATTAGTGAGAAGACTTTTCCAGTGGGACGAACATGTTCAAGAGAATGAAGAAATGTTAGCAAGTGTGCTCACGAACCTTCGACGATGTGTCCACCTTACAATTGGAATGTTGTTCTTCGTTATTTCTTATGAAACTTGCTATAAAGAAGATACCTACATTAGGGTAGAATATGCAGAATTTTAACAATATAACTGCCCAACAGATTTAGCAGCCGAGCCCGTCTTCCACATCCCTAACAACTTCAAACAAGTATCCCATAATATTTGAAAAACTTGGAATATAGATAAGTAGAGAATACGATGGCATCATCCTATATATTGAAAAATGAAAGAGCCAAAGAGGAATGCGAGAGGGATGGGAGAAAAATGTGAGAGAGAGGGGTTGGAGAAAGAGAACGTGAGATGTCTCTATTATATGTAGGGTTTTTTTTTTTTTAGTACATCATAACAACCCACTTTATGCAATATTTGCAAATAAGCCCACTAATATCATATTTACAGAAATGACCCTACAAAATATTCCAACAGTCTCCCTCAAGTTGGTGATGGGGACATCAGAGGACCTTCTCGGATGTACCAGAGACGGAGACGATTACCCACATTAGTGTAACTTTCTTTGAGGATGGGAGATAAGAGTTCTAGACGGGGCCCGCCAGGTCATTTTGGAGACCCAACATGCATTGGATGTGCATCAGGAAGACCCACCTTGGGATGATGCATGTGGGCTGCTTAGGAGACTATTTTAGTAATAGGATTTCTATTTTGTGTCGATCCGACCATTGGATCTTGTCGATCAGGCCATTGAGCTACCAGATCTTTTAGATCGTGGCCCCTTGGACTCTGATCTTGCTTTCTTTATGTTATTTGTTATTTTTAGGAGCTATTTGATGGTTGAGATTGATAATATATGTTTTAGTTTTCTTATTTTGGATGATGGGCCACTTTGCTTAAGTGAATGACATAGTTGTAATTATACTAGATTTTAATTCTGAATTTTTAATTATAAAAGCACAGGGTGGGTGGAGTTCCGACCCTAGTGGTATTATTAAGAAGAAAAAAAAAGAAGAAGAGTGGAGCTCTTTTGTGTGAAGGAATTTTCCTAATTTTCTGCGGTTATTTATTTATTTATAACCCTCCCTTCCAATTAAATTGTGGAAGGGTAGAAGCTTGTTTGGTGGTGGATTCCAAGGTACATCCTTCCTCTTCCTCTTCTTCTTACATCCTTCCTCTCTCTTCTTCGAAAGGTATTCTTCTTTTTCTCTCGTCTTCCTCTTTTCCTTTCCATTACAACCTTATAAACCCTAAAATTTCTTATTTTCCCAACTTTCTAAAAACCCTAATTCAAAAATCCCTAATTCCCATGAACCCTAATTTTCCTAATTTCAGATTTTTCTTTTTCCTACCCTTAAGCATAAAACCTACAAATCTGTCCATTAGGTGTGGAACATGCCTATGCTAAATTGAAAGTTCTATCCTTCCATTAGTCATAGTTTTAATTGATTTATGTGATTTCTTAGGATGCGGGCATGTGATTTAGGTTAAATCAGATTTTATTTCTTATTGTTTACTCTTAATTAATTGGTAGGTTAGCATCTTTTGTTAATTGAATTACTTTATGGACTCTTCCACAATCTTCACGTTGCATGCTAGCATTAAATCATGTGTCCTGCATCAAATTTGGTATAAGAGACCATAGGTTTAGCATAGGATTTTTGTGTTGCATATAGGTTAGAGTCACATCTAGCATTAGTAGAGCATTCATTGCACATATGATCATATTGCTGAATTTTTGTTGGAGTATCCTATTGTTGAATTTTCAGCTAGTGTTTCCCCTTATACCATTGCTGAAATTTCAGTATAGTAATCTCAAGTTGTCACATTGCTGAATTTTCAGTTTGTAATTTTCAGATTACACTATTGCTGAATTTTTAGTTTAGCATCGTCAGATTACTATTGTGCTGAATTTTTTCAACATAAGATTTGAGGATAGCAACTTGCTGAATTTTTTGGTTAGTGTGTCTAGCGTGATCTCTAGCTTAGTACTATCATTGTCATCACAGTGTCCTAGGACCTAGGGTTTCCTTTAGAGTGCCTTTGTGTATGCCTACTCGTTCAGGGCGTGGTTTTGGCCTACATCCCACTATGAATCTATAGTAGATTGACAAGGCCCTTAATGCTATCAACAACCGTCTGACGACTATTGATGCGCATAATAGGACTACCACAACTCAATTGACCGTGATCAATGCGCGTGTTAATCGGCTTGAAGCCTCCCTTCAGGCGAACCCCGACATTCGGGAAGATGTCCAATCACAAGTCAGGGATCAAGTTGAGACTGTGACACTTGCAATTATTAGCCGCGCCTTAGCCAAATTGTAGAAAGTGATGATTGGCACAGGGATTCAAATTTCCACACTTATGCCAAGTGTGGTGGCAAAAACTGCAAGGTGATCATTGATAGTGGTAGTTACATCAATGCGGTATTTGCTCGCACCGTGGACCGCTTAGTTATGCTGGTCATTCCTCACCCTCAGCCCTATCGAGTCTCATGGGTTGATGCATCTTCAATTCTGGTTTCTCAGCATTGTCCTATTTCCCATCTAGTTTTGTTCCTATACAGACACGTTGTGGTGTGATGTTTTGCCTATAGATATAGGCCATGTCATTTTGGGCAGGCCTTGGTTGTATGACATGGACGCAACACTATTCGGTCACTCGAATATGTGTTTGTTTCTGTATGGAGGCAAAATGATTGTCTTGAAGTCTCTACCGCCCAAAAGCATCCCTAAAAAAGAGGACGTCAAGACATGTGGTCCTGAAGATGTGATGAAACTTCATCTTGAGTCTCTTCCTATAGTTAATGCCAAAGAGTTTGAAAGAGACTAAAACTGATTTGACGTTATATGCATACGCGGCAACTGAGGTCACACCTAAGATTATTATGGAGATGCCACCTGATGTTATACCCAAGGTTAGCTTAGAGTTACCATCTGAGGTGAGTCCGGTATTGGAGGAGTCCAGTGTTGTTATTCCAGAGGACATACCGGATGAGTTTATACCTATGCGAGACATTAACACATTAACTCTACTAAACCTTCATCGCAATCAAATGAGTCTTGGGGAGGATGTGGATTTGGAAAGACAAGTAGATGAGCCTAGGACCCCCATAGATTGCATACTCATGTCTGTGTTCCATAGGCCTTTGGAGTTTGTAATGCAGGGGCATTTTCACTCCAGGCTCGAGTGGGGTAGCCTGTGGGATGCTGGGACACACTCGGGGTGGGTGACCCATGTGATTTGGGGCCCGCGGGGGAGGTCTCGTGTTCGAGACTCCTCACCAGGGGTGATTAATGCGCATTTCACACCGGGCTCGAGTAGGGTAGCCTGTGAAATGCGGGGACACTCGGGGCGGGCGGCCTGTGTGAGGCAGTACCCATGTGATTTGGGGCCCATGAGGGGGGTTCGATTGAGGTCCTAACCCATGCAATATGGGGCCTGGGCTATGAGATAAATGGATTAATTCGCCATGCTCTAACAGTTCGAGCTTTTAGAGCAAGTGGTTAATTGTCTTGCATCAAATTAGTATCAGAGCGAGAGGTCTCGTGTTCGGGACTCCTCACCGGGGGTGATTAATGTAAGGGCATTTTCACACCGGGCTCAAGTGGGGTAGCCGGTGGGATGCGGGGACACACTCGGGGTGGGTGACCCATGTAATTTGGGGCCCACAGGGTTAGTCTTGTATTCGAGATTTCTCACCGGGGGTGATTAATGCGCATTTCACACCGGGCTTGAATAGGGTAGCCTGTGAGATGCGGGGACACACTTAGGGTGGGCGGCCTGTGTGAGGCAGTACCCATGTGATTTGGGGCCCACGAGGGAGGTTCGGCCGAGGTCCTAACACATGCGATGTGCGGCCTGGGCTATGAGATAAAAGGATTAATTCGCCATGCTCTAAAAGTTTGAGCTTTTAGAGTAAGTGGTTAATTGTCCAGCATCAGTTTGCATATGCATCTACACAACATACGCATGACTTGCATGTGGAGAATTAGAAAAAGAATCAATATCTGTAATGAAACATACAAAATGATTGCTGACTCAACACCTATAATGAAACATACAAAATGATTGCCGACTCACATCATAGGTTTAAAGAGTTCGTTATATGTGATGAAGTCATGATTAAAATATGTCCAAAAAGGTTTCCACAGAGAACCAGAAAAAAATTACAAGCCCGTAGCACTGGACCATATAAAATCTTGAAAAGGCTGGGTTCGAATGCTTACTTGATAGATCTTCCACCTAACATGGGTATCAGTTCCACATTTAATGTGGAAGATCTTGTACCGTTTCATAGACATTGTTGAGGCACAAAAAATATTCCATTGCATGTCCATTGCATGTCCATTGCATTGGTCAGAGAATTCCATGGTACAGATCCTTCCCAGGGTTGTGCACTCCTTATTTTGGTAGAAATGAGTGAATGAGGGTATTTTGGTAAAAAGCAGTGAGTGGGGGTATTTTGGTAAAAAAGCAGTGACTGGGGGTATTTTGGTAAAAAGTAGTGACTGGGAGTATTTTGGTAAAAAGCAGTGACTTGGGGTATTTTGGTAAAAAGCAGTGAGTGGGGGTATTTTGGTAAAAAGAAGTGAAGAGGGTATTTTGGTAAAAGGGGTGCATGGGTGTCATTTTAATGAAGAAGTGGTTGTACACTACTATTTAAGGAAAAATGGTTGAACACCACTATGTAAGGAAGGAGGGTGGAAGTTGTATGCAGAAAGAAGTGGTGGTGATCACCACTATGTAAGAGAAGGATGCCTATAAATACCCCTCCCTATGCCACATTTGAGGGGTTGTTGGTTGGAAGACAAGAAGGAAGGGGGTCAAGAAGGAAGGAAGACAAGAGAGAGAAAAAGGGAGAGGGAGAGGGTTTGCGCAGATCCACGCAATAGAAAATGTGTTGTGTGACTCCATGCAATCAAAAGAGAGGAAGAAAAGACTCCTTGCGCCTATCCGCGCAAAACCTCTTTGGAGAAAATCTCCTTGTGCCTATCCGTGCAAAACCTCTTTGGAGAAAAGTCTCCTTGCGCCTATTTGCGCAAACCTCTTTGGAGAAAAGTCTCCTTGCGCCTATCCACACAAACCTCCCTGGAGAAAAGCCACCTTGCGCCTATCCGCACAAAACCCTTTGGAAGAAGTCGTTTGCGCGAGTCTGCGCAACCATTCCTGCAAAGAAGTCCTTTGCGCGAGTCTGCGCAACCATTTGTGCAAAGAAGCCTCTGCGCCACTTTGTGTTGAGGCACGTCCAAGAGAAATCTCCATGCGCCACTTCTCTCTCCCTTTTGTCTTGAAGGCAGGCTTTTCTTGTCTTGAAGCTCTCCTCCATGTGCCGCTTCTAGTGGAGCTGTCTTAAAGCGCCATTTTGAAAAGAGATTTGTCTTGGTGCAAGCCTTCTGCGCCATTTTTGAGTGGAGTTATGTCTTAAAGCTTGGCTCTTGCGCCATTTTGAAAGGGACTTTGTCCTGAGGTTTGGCTTTTTTGCCACTTTGAATGGAAGAACGTCCTGAAGACCGTCTCTTGCACCATTTTCCATGCTCACTTTGTATGGAAGAATGTCCTGAAGTAAGACTTGTGCACTCCACCTTGGATAAAGTTTGTGCAGCCCACTTATGATGGAGGGTCTCAAGAAGCTCACAGAGGGAAAGAAGAGTTTGTCCAAGAAGCTCATAAAAGGAAAGGAGGAATCCGTCAGTACGACTGGAAGGATGATCAGAACCTATCGCACGGCCAGATCAAGGGTTTCAAGTCCACACAACCTATCCGCCTTGGCGATGAACATCAAAAGCATCGAAATGCTGCTAAAATCGCCATCAGACTATCTTATCTGTCATTCATTGCGTTGATTGATTGTACTCTATTTTCAGAATTAAGGGAATCCGAGGATGTAAATGAATTCAAAATAGATAACTTTATGATTATTGTTCTCTCATCTTGTCGAAACAAAATGGTGACTCCAATGGGGATATTATTATTATTCAATGATAACTTAGAAAAATATTCAGAGAACATTTATCACTTTTTGGCGTTTGTATAGACGCCAAAATGGCGATTCTCAGTGGGAACATCCTCCCCTTCATCTCTAAAAACAAAGTACAATTTTATTTAATCAAAGTAACTAACACTGTTCTGAATGACAGGTATACCGCAATGATTTTTCGCCTTACTAACGTGGTTGTCTACTTCACAGCCAATGGATTTCCACCAGAAAGTATCAGAGAAGATCAAATCAGTTGCGATCAAGGACAGACAATACCAAGTAATATTCAGAATAGTTTCTACTTTACCAGTAGCGCAACAAAACGATGGAGAATGGATGATGGTAAACATCCAAAACGAAGGGTTCGATCTGCCGAGTACGGATAACAGATCGATCATGCGCAATACTATGAGGCACGGTTTTACCTCAGTTCATCCTCGATGGCATCAATGATGCAATTTTCACTCTCTTTCAATATCAGTGCATTCGAAGTGTACAAAACACACAAAAAATAAAATAAAATAAAATAAAATTTTTTGTGAGCAAATGTTTATCAGTCTTCATCAAATGAGCATTTTGTTGAAGAAATCCCTAATTTTCCAACAAGCGACTCCCGTGAACAACAGTAAACCTTGAGGAAAGCCTTCAGATGAGAAGTTAGTTCGATTGAATTAGGCGTTGCTCGCCAATGAAAAGATGAATCAATTAACAAATTCATCAGCCAATAGCGAACCCTAGGGGCATCGTGTTTACAACCTGTCAGAGTAGAAGAGCAAGTTAAGTTTGCAATTTGAAAAGAATCAAAGTTAAGTTGCTCAACTCTTATACAAATCGGCTATTTCAAAGTCTTAAGAGAGCAGCAACAGATATTGCCGAAGAAAGAAAGCAAAATGAAGGATCGTCAAAAGTAAAGAATCAAATCTTTCGATAAAGAAAACATGGGTGATTCTACAATTAAGAAAGTAAAGAAAGGGTTCGGACAATTCAAGGACTATGGGAAACATATGGTTGAAAAAGACGATATACTTCCTATGAGGAATCAATGGCTAGCTGCAGAGAAAATCAAAGGAAATGAAGCAAAGAAGAAAAAGGCATTCTACCGAAGATGATCGACGGTAGTAGAAATTGTCATAAAGAAGATATATGGAATAAGCAAGAAAGTAACAACATATGGTCCTGATTGAAGATATTCACTCTATAGAAGGACAGTCAAGAAGAAATCAAGACAAGTATATTCATCATGGGGCAAGTTTTCATCAATATACCTGCCAGTTCAGCAAAATATATCATCCCTGAATACCAAAAGAATCACGGCGTTTTGACTTAAAAGATTCATTGTGTTTTGACTCAGAAGATTCATGGCATAATTATTCAGGGGGTAGATAAAAGCATACAAAATACGTTATCATTTAAGATAATTATAGTTTTGATTTCGAAGATTATTAGCATAATACTTCCAAATCAAAAGGGGGCAAGATAAGCAGAATACCAAGAAGGCCAAAGTTTCAGATAACCAAAGTCTTAGAATCCAAAGTTTCAGATAACCAAAGTTTCTCAGGAATACAAAGTCTCACAATGCCAAGCCTCTGAATGCCGATGTCATACATGAATAAAAGGTAGATTCCCAAGCATATCAAGTTGAAGTATATTATTGTTGTCGAGCACCGACGATGGTTGCTGGATTAGATTAGCAAAACTACCATTACCATCGCCAAATCACTAACGTGAAGATGATTCTATTATGAAAGTTTATCGGAATTGATATTATTACCAAGCTGAAGCTCCATTCGGACCAAAATTTATAATATCATCAACAGCAGCAAGGGTGATATATCAATCATTGACCTGTTATCTTCAATTATCAATCTGTTATCTTCAACAAAGCTCGTATGATCAACTATCACATCAGCGACAACAGTTTATCATTCAAGGCAGCCTAGCCAAGCCCTATACGGCCAGCTATGCATAAGACCTATCATCATCGTCTATATATGACAGCAATGAATACTTGAATAGATCTATATACAAAGCTTCAATGACTTAAAGAGCCCGAAATCGGCAGTAAACTATAATTGCTCTCTGAGCCTAGCCCGAAATCGGCGCTAAACTATAATTGCTCTTTGAGCCCAGCTCGAAATCGACAGTAAACTATAGTTGCTCTTTGGGCCCGAGTGTTGTCTAGTCAAGTCGTGTCCAGTTTAGTCCAATTTGGTCAGGATAAGTTCAGTCTTGTCCAATCAAAGTATGGTCAGTCAAAAGTACACTAGCTCTACTGCTTAAAAGGCATAAACTAAGTTTAGCATCAAAATGCTGCAAATATATATTTCACTTTAGATATGCTCAAATATGCAATTGCCTGATGAAAATTTTAAATACTAATTAAACAACATATAAAAATGCGTTTCTCTTGAATCAGGTTCAAATTACAGCAACAACAAATGCCTTCAAAATATTGGCAATCTACTTAAAAGTTCAAATCTTCAAATATATTGACAAGAGCCGTGAGGTCTTTTTGACTTTTGCTGCCTTGATGATAGAGAAATATTATTGCACAAGATTCATTCTCAAAGCGACAGAGGGTAAACTAGCGAAGAATCATCATTCTCTCCCAGACAATTTAAAGATTCAGATATATTCTTTGGATTCGTTAAAAGAGCAGCAAAAAAATTATCCATCCTTCAAGGGTATCAGCAAGCTTCACTTCAGAAATATTATCTTCTGAAGAAATCTTTATGCAAAGATTGGCCTGGAAAAGGGGCATGATCTATGTCTTTAAAGTAATTTATGCCTTGGTCTTTCTGATAATCTCTTATGCGCAGTGGAGGAATTCATATGCCTAGAATTATGAATAATGATATCACAAAACTCGAAGTACCGGATCTGATGGAGACAAGGAACAAACGAAATCATCATCAGTAACTTCTATGGCCTTTGGAAAGTTATTAAATGAAAATTGAAATTAGTCTTGTCTATTTTTTAGAATCAGCAAAGATCTAAAGAAAAGTTTATGAAGAAATGCCAAGGAGCACAAACTAGAAAAGACTTAGCAAAAGACTCAGTGGTTGAACCTTTGGAGGTGGAAATGACATCTTCGAAAGCGCGATATAATGAGCAACAAATACAATGCGAAGCACGATGACAAGCGCAAATATAAAATGATTAAATCATTATCATATTGTGAATATCACAATCAACCTAAAAAAGAGAAGTTTTTAATATATTTCAAAAAATTATCAATGCTTCTTGAAGCTAAAATTATAATGTCTTGAGATAATAATTCCGATTAATTTGGCAGGAAAGACCATCATTCGAAAGCTTGGGTTATGTAGATCATGAATAAAGGAGACAATCGAAAAAGTTGTGACAGAAGCAACATTAAAGAACAACTCCCTAGACACAGAGTTTAAAGAAAAAGTCGCTGGAGTTGATCAAAGAGACCGTTGCAGCAGCAGCGGTGTTGAAAGATAGTCATTCAAGTCTTCCGCTTGAGCGTGATCATTCAAATCTTTCGTTTGAGCGCGATCATTCAAGTCTTCCGTTTGAGCGCGAGCATTCCAGTCTTCCGATAGAACGATCTTCTGGTCAAGTATGATCATTCAGTCTTCCATGCAAGCATGATCATCCGGTCATCCTTCAGTTGCAGTTCATTCAGTTCTTCGGTCGGAGGAAGATTGATCCTCTAATTGATTTCAGGAATCAATCAAATCGATCCTTCAATTGATTGATTCCTGAAATCAATTGGAGGATTGAGGGGCCATCTGTTGAGGCACAAAAAATATTCCATTGCATGTCCATTGCATTGGTCAGAGAATTCCATGGTGCAGATCCTTCCTAGGATTGTGCACTCCTTATTTTGGTAGAAAAGAGTGAATGGGGGTATTTTGGTAAAATGTAGTGAGTGGGGGTATTTTGGTAAAAAGCAGTGAGTGTATTTTGGTAAAAAGCAGTGACTGGGGGTATTTTGGTAAAAAGCAATGACTGGGGGTATTTTGGTAAAAAGTAGTGACTTGGGGTATTTTGGTAAAAAGCAATGAATGGGGGTATTTTGGTAAAAAGCAGTGAGTGTGGGTATTTTGGTAAAAAGAAGTGAAAAGGGTATTTTGGTAAAAAGGGGTGCATGGGTGTCATTTTAATGAAGAAGTGGTTTTACACCACTATTTAAGGAAAAATGGTTGAACACCACTATGTAAGGAAGGAGGGTGGAAGTTGTATGGAGAAAGAAGTGGTAATCACCACTATGTAAGAGAAGGATGCCTATAAATACCCCTCCCCATGCCACATTTAAGGAGTTGTTGGTTGGAAGACAAGAAGGAAGGAAGAAAAGGAGAGAAAAAGGGAGAGGGTTTGTGTGAACCTGCGTAATGGAGAGGGTTTGCGCGAACCCGCGCAATGGAAAAGGTGTTGTGCGACTCCGTGCAATCAAAAGAGGAAGAAAAGTCTCCTTGCGCCTATCCGCGCAAAGCCCTTTGGAGAAAAGTCTCCTTGCGCTTATCCACGTAGAGCCCTCTAGAGAAAAGTCTCCTTGCGCCTATCTGTGCAAAACCTCTTTGGAGAAAAGTCTCCTTGCGCCTATGTACGCAAACCTCTCTGGAGAAAAGCCTCCTTGCTCCTATCCGTGCAAAACCTTCTGGAAGAAGTCATTTGCGTGAGTCCGTGCAACCATTCCTACAAAGAGGTCCTTTGCGCGAGTCCGCGCAACCATTTGTGCAAAGAAGCCTCTGCACCATGTGTGGAGGCATGTCCAAGAGAAATCTCCATGCGCCAGTTCTCTCTCCCTTTAGTCCTGAAGGCAGGCTTTTCTTGTCTTGAAGCTCTCTTCCATGCCCCACTTCTAGTGGAGCTATGTCTTAAAGCGCCATTTTGAAAGGAGATTTGTCCTGGTCCAAGCCTTCTGCGTCATTTTGAGTGGAGTTATGTCTTAAAGCTTGGCTCTTGCGCCATTTTGAAAGGGACTTTGTCTTGAGGCTTGGCTTTTGTGCCACTTTGAATGGAAGAATGTCTTGAAGATTGTCTCTTGCACCATTTTCCATGCTCTCTTAATGCAAGCCTTTTGCACCACTTTGCATGGAAGAATGTCATGAAGTAAGACTTGTGCACTCCACCTTGGATAAAGTTTGTGCATCCCACTTACGATGGAGGGTCTCAAGAAGCTCACAGAGGGAAAGAAGAGTTTGTCCAAGAAGCTCATAGAAGGAAAGGAGGAATCCGTCAGTACGACTGGAAGGATGACTGGAAGGATGATCAGAACCTATTGCACGGACAAATCAAGGGTTTCAAGTTCGGATGAACATCAAAAGCGTTGAAATGCTGCCAAAATCGCCATCAGACTATCTTATCTTTCATTGATTGCGTTGATTGATTATACTCTGTTTTCAGAATCAAGGGAATCCGAGGATATAAATGAATTCAGAATAGATAACTTCGTGATCATTGTTCTCTTATCGAAATCTTTGTTATCATTGAATAATCCCCCCAAATCAAACACATTTATTTCTTGTCGAAACAGACATTCCCCTAACCCTCACATGAACTTTGATGATGATGCCCCTGACTCGTGGGGATTTAAAGCCTACCATTAAAAACTTCTTGGGGGCCACAAAAGGTTTTGATCAAGCTGATATTTGAGTTTTACCTTTGCCCATATCTAGTTGGACTTATGAATAGGTTGGATCTCAAATAAACATTGTGGTGGGTCCTAGAAAGGTTTCAAGTTTCAACGGTGGGGCATCACCGTCCCAATTATTTTCTATGATGGGTCCACTTGAGCTTTGGATTAGCCTCATTCTCTGGCTCTTGCCCCACAATATCTCTTAAAATGGATGGACAATGTGGATACAACATATAAATCATGTTGGGGCCCACAGTCAAGGTCCCATCAACAGTGTTGGTTCCATATGGCGTCTACAGGCGCGGGTTGGGTACTACTTGGGCATGGTTTGGATGGATCCATAACTGTGGGGTCCATTGTGATGTATGTGCCTTAAATCCACACCATCCATGCATTTTGAAAGCTCATTTTAGGGCATGATCCTAAACATGAAGTAGATCCAATTGTTAGGTGGACTATAACACATGAAACAATAGTGATTGAATCCCCATCATTAAAATTTCGTGGGGTCCACCAAAATGTTTATTTACCATCCAAAACATGTTGGTAAGGTCACAAAGACCCGGATGAATAGACGACACGAATATCAACGTGATCCAAAGCTTTTGTGGGCCCACGAAAAGTTTTTAATAATCAATTACAATTGTTTGGTTCACTTGAGATTTGGATCTGCTTCAGTTTTGGGACCATGTCCAAAAATGAACTTTCAAAACGGATGGACAACGTGGATATAAGGAACATAAATAATATTGGGCAAAAAATGAAGCATATCCCAAGCTCAAGTGGACCACACCACAGAAACAATGTGAATTAAACATATGTTGTTGAAAATTTTTTAAGGGTCCACCATAATGCTTATTGACCATCCAACCTATTGATAAGTTCATAAAGACTTGGATAAAAGGGAAAAACAAAAAAAATATATATATCAGATTGATCCAAAAGTTTTGTGGCCCACAAAATATTTTAATTGGCCAATAACCATTGTTTCGTTTAGAGTGGTCGTTGTCCACCTGAAATTTGAATTTGCGTCATTTTTCGGACAAATTCCTAAAAGCATATGGCAAAATAAATGGTTGGTTCCTTGTGGCATGTCGCAGGTGCGGATTGGATTGGGTAGGTGATGTAGGACATGAAATTCAAGTATGATGTGCTAGATTTTCAGGCTTTAAATCACACTAGTTCAGAAACAATTACACAAAATTCCACATCCCACACAAAAGTTCAAACACTCA
Source organism: Magnolia kwangsiensis (assembly GCA_037074715.1). NCBI lineage: Eukaryota > Viridiplantae > Streptophyta > Magnoliopsida > Magnoliales > Magnoliaceae > Magnolia > Magnolia kwangsiensis. Next base: position 87,241,811 of record CM073575.1, on the reverse strand, counting down.
ATCAAGGGAAATCTTATGCAGATCCAGGCCTACACATACTAGGGCCGGATCAATCAAAATTATAGACCAAACAAGAATCAAAGGGGGGTAAATTCATTCACGCATGCACAAAAGTAATTCCTCAATCCAAGGGGTTCACAAATTTCAATTTGGGAAACCCTAAGGTTAAAGAAAGGGCATAAAATTGGGGATTTGAGTAATTTAGGGTTACGGTTAGGGATTTGGGGTGAAATAGGGGTGAAAGAGAGGAGAGAGACGAACCATAAAAGTACCGCACGTGTGGACAACAACAATAGCCTAGACGCATGTGCGTGTGATCCCGACTGCAAGTGTGTGGGGCCCACTATTCAGAAAAAGGCCAACTTGGCCCTGGTTGGCCATGGATGGACTCCAAAACTTCCAAATCTCAGCTCGATCTAATGCACGTTTTGTGCTTGGTGCTTCACCGAAGTTTCAGCCCTTCTGCAGGGCCAGATTCTGGAAATCTGCTATAGATGGAGAAATGCCTGTAAATATTGATGGATTTGCCGATGGAATGCTTTTAGGAGGAGAAATATGGATGAAAGAAGGTGGGGGCGAATTGGGATCGGTATGGCTTTACACCACGATAGTTAGCCCTTCAAGGAAGGAAGGGTTTCACACCCAATTGAATCTCCACAACTCAGAAATTTAGAGGAACAAAAAAACGCAGCAATTTTATTAATCTTAATTGAATAAAAAAAACTACAAGGGGTGCTTATTTATAATAAAACTCTATACTCCAAAACTCGTGCCATGTGCGTAACATATTACTTGGTAACGAAGTAATAAAAAATAACAACTAATCAAAGCAATCTAAACCGTTCATGATACTCCTAATAACAATAATAAGCAAAATCCAAAGTACTAAATTAATTAGAATAGTGGGATATGATCATGAGAACTTATTGTGGGATTCACATGACTATCAGGTCTACTCCAACGAACCAAACCATAGCCCTCTAACTAAGAAGCCCTTCCTGGACGTCGTCATCGATCCAAATCGATGGTGGGGCCCTCCTTGCGTACGTGCGTATGGGGGCGTGCATGTGCGCAAGATGTCCCCATTAGGAGTACGACCCATGTAACACCTGTTAAGGTGTTATCCCTATTGTGGGGCCCACCTTGATGATGTGTTGTATATCTACATCATTTCTCTCGACCATATTAGGACGTGGTCTCAAAAATTAAGTAGATTCAAATCTCAGGTGGACCACACCAAAGGAAATAATGGTGATTGAGTGTCACCATTAAAAATTCCAAAGGGGCATCGTAAGGTTTTCATAATGTTTATTTTCCATCCAACTTGTTGATAATGTCAAGCATACCTGGATAAAGGGAAAATACAAAGGTCATCTTGATCCATAACTTTTGTGGGCCACAATTTTTATTTTTTTAGAGTCATTCATCAGTGTTTCTTGTGTTGTGGTCCACTTGAGATTTGGATCTTCTTAAGGTTTGGGATTGCATCCTAAAATGAGATGGAAAAACAGATTGATGACGTGGATGTACAACAAATATAGCAAGGTGGGCTCCACATGGTTAGGGTAACAAATACATCACTGTTTTAGTTTGACAACACACAACTCAGAACCTAATACAAAGGAAACCTATTATGCGCGCTACTTTTTTGAAATGTTATGATTTAAAAGCATGTATCGAGGTGTGTGTGTGTGTGTGTGTGTGTGTGTATACAATCCTTGAAGTTTTCATTGAAAAATTCAATTAATTTTCCAAAATTTCCCCATGTTTCTCAAAAAGTGTGATAAATTACGGGATACAAACGATATATCCCATGCGATAACCAATACGTGTCTATATCCCAAGGGTACAATACATGGTGCGATACCGATATTTCGAACACTGATTATGACATCAAGCACTCTATTAAAGTGACAACTCACTATCTCTCTGGAACATGTGAAGCGATGGCTGATAACCCTATTTTGAACGTTGTGTCCTATTGTATGTAGAAACATAAAAACCTGCTCTTCAAGGCTACATCACCTAGTGTTGTTTGACAAGTTCATTCTCTTAAAATTGAGCTAAGGTGGAAGAATCTATCTCTAGTCATATGCAATTGTGACAGATAAGTATCGCCGGTAATACTTGGCTGTACCCATTACGCATGCAGAAGCTACAATAGCTATTATTGCATCAGCTACCTCCTCAACGTCCCATTCGCTACCAGAAGACATTCCATTTACTGCTTCACCATCGGAAGCCGATGAATTTAACAATTGATCCATTGATTTCACCTGAATATCTGCAATACATTTCAGGGTTCATCTATTAATATTAGTTACTAATTAAACTTTATCAACCCACGACATTTCTCCATAGACCACAACATTTAGTTGGTATTTCTATTCAATGGACGATATTTGAAAAATGCAAGATAAAACTGAGACAAACTTTCTTAACAAGCATATTGGATATTTATTGACGAGTATATATGAATCCAGGCATTAGATCTTAACCATGTTGAGAAATATTTACATTGTTTTTACAAGAACTTAAATAAAATTATGTTATTCATGAAAATCAATCTATCTATTCATGTATATGTATTCCGAATCAACTGAGACTACTACATTCCATAGGATAATAATGTACAGTTCCTTCTGTGCAAGTATATTTATAGCGGAACATGTAACTACCGACCATTGACAACATTAGACCTTCATTCCTAACTCTCATAGAAGAATGGATTGAAGAGATGAGAGAATGCTGGAGTTTTCTTACCTCGGAAAATCCCCAAGTGTCCACCCAAAAACCATTAGCTATTGGACTTTCATATATATGAGTTACATAAATAGAAGTAGGTAGGTATGCTGATAGACAGCTTCTCTAACAATTAGAGATATGGTGTATATCCTCTGGATTTGGCAATATCCAGACAAAATCTTGTGAAGAAAATTTCCCTTCTTGTCTCTGTCAAAGTAGATTGCACACGAAAGAGTACTCTACAATTATTTCACAATCCATACACGAACTATGAGCATTGCAAATACAACACAGAGATCGGTTTGTGGTAGAAATGAGATCAAATCGTGCACATTAGGAGCAGATCCAGCCATATCATTGAGATCTGGGTGCTCACTGAAGGATCTACAGTTGCTGCGAGGTCAAAAGTGTTCTCATAACGTGAATGATTGGACGGTCAGTAGAGGGAGTAGAAGAGGATGTGTAGAGTGAAATCGAGGGTTTGCTTGTCTCCTCAAATTGGAACGGGCATTGTTGACTACCGATAAATCTGGCCGTAGCCCTCATCCGACAATGCACAAGAACCTTGTGTACATGCAAGGTCTTTTGATCTTGGATAGAAATAACAACGAGAAGGGGCGATTTTGGGGATTGTAGCCAGATTCAGCTGCATGCCTACACCCCTACGATGACATATGGAAAGCTTTCCCTCTGATTGAGACTACTCCATCCTTCAGAAAATGGAAGGAGGGTGGTGAGGGTGACACTGTAGACAGTGTTCTTTCCATCCACTTTGAACTTGTTGAAACCAACAGATGCTAGCAAAACCAAATAGGAATGGTGAATCATATAGGGGAATACTGATAGAATGGACTAGATACCTTTCAGTGGGATGGGGACACAAAAATTGATTACAAATGTTTACTGTTGGAGCTGGAGAAGATGATGGAAGAATGGAACAACCACATGGCTCGGCTGCTGCGTGATTTCTCAAAAAGCTCGATAATGGAAGCACCACAGATGGGGTTGTTCTTAGAATGACGAGAATAGGGCATATGTCGTTCACATACACCTGCGACTACAGAAACCTACAACATTTGTCATATCATATTCAAAGCACTCATTTAGAACGTTTTTCGTGGTTTTGAATAGGAGACATGGCAATGTCTCATTTACATCAGTTGACAATGCTTGAAAATGGGCAACTGGTGTACAGGCTTTTTTCATTCCATGCCATACACCTGTAACAAGTAATAATTACAGTATATATGATACTATACTGTATGAATACGAAATCCAAACATGTCCTTAGTGTTTGGATATGATTTTATGGAAGATTTGCAATATTTGGGTACTATAACGAAGAAGAATCACCGTAAATCATCATTGAATGAGAATGGTGTAGATTTTCGCTTTCAGTGGTAGGTTTGAAGGAATATTTTTAAAGTTGGGTCGAAAGGAAGCTACAAAACAAAGACGAATGATGTAGGTTAGACAAATACGTTGATAGATGAATGGAGGGAAATAGGCTTCTTCTTATAGCTAGAAATGGGAGGGAGGGAAATGGGTTTCCCTCTAGATAGATAGAAATGGGTGGTAATTGGTAAACTAGCTTCCTCATAGATTTTCTCAAACACCTTTCAACATTAGGTTGAACTTATTGTACGAGTGATTTTTCTTTAATTATATGAATTGGCTATCCCAATTAATTGGGATAAGGCATAGGTGATGGTGATGACTTTTATCACCACTAGACCTATAAAGACAAAGAACCGAAGTCAAGAACAAGGGAGTTGCGGGCCTTTGATAAGTTATTTCGGGTGAGAAATTGAAGTATCCTTTGGCTAGGTAGAAGAAGACTTCCATGCTCTTATTAGATTCCTGGAAGAAACAAGCAGAAACAACAAAAATCTCTATGAAAAAAATGCAAAATATCATGTGGCCAAGAGAAAACAAAGAGGTTAGCACAAACTCTACCATGTTAATTCTTTAATTAATTACAGAATACACAATGTAAAATAAAAATAAAAATTAAATAGTTTGAAATAGTGGCAATTAGGGAGGAAAAAGTCAACCCTATATCTATAAATAATTAAATATTGATATTTATTATGTAAAATTAAAAATTGCACTTGGAATCTCTAGGTGGTTTGTGTGGTATGCTCCTTTCTTAAAACAGGCAGGGATTGGGGTGTCATAGCAGGGCACATATCAAAGAAATCTTTCGTGCTCAAAAGCATGAAATTGTTATCAAGGGAACAAAGATCCAAATTTGAATATTCCACTTCTATGTTTGGTTTGGGGAGGCAATAGTTCGAATTGGGCTGTTTTGGATTTGATAGGGGCATTTGATGGCATAGCGGTGTGGAAATCAGATATGTTCCTAAGGTTGCACATCGAAGTGGGTTAGTTATCAGTCTAAGCTCTTTTTTAAGTAGTATGTTTCATTTAGGTTCCAGGTGTCAAGATTTGTTTGCCGGGAGGGGATTCCTTCCTGCTCTTGCCAACATCCTGGTCTATTATGCCTTTTCCAATATCCAGGTAGTGTCATCCATAGTTTGGAAGGCTTTAGGTTGACTTACTTTGGAATGGTAGGGAAGAGAGGAAAGCATTTCACTTTGTGCAGAGTAACAAGGCATGCAAGTTGTAGGAATTGGCGGAATTGGAATAAAAGGCGTGAAAAAATAAATTATTCTTTTCTTGGGAAGTGGCTCACATATGAAGATACTACTCCATGTAAGAGAATTATCATAGTAAATCCGCATGCAGGAGAGTGGGTGGTTCACTCTTTTGTTCTTCCAACACAAGGCTTCAAGTAATTTATAGGCTGTCGGGGGGGCATCAATGAATTTTCCGCAGGATTGAGCTATGTAGTGGATGATGGCACTCAAATCAGAATTAGGGGGAATCCTTGGTGCCGGAATAGACTATTTTGCCAAGCTTATTCCATATTATATGTCATCTCCTTTAATTAGGGACAGCCATATCCAAATGCTTCGACATAGTGGGAAAAGTGATGGTTGGTGCCTGTATTTCTGTAGGAATCTTTTGACTGAGGAGGCCATTGAATTTGCTAGCCTTCAAGATTGAATCCAAAACACCTCCCTTCTTGTAAGGTTGATAGGTGGTGCTGGCTGTTCAACTATGGAAGTTTAATAGTCTAAGTCCTATAGGCTTCTTAGCTATGGGACTACTTCTCGTCAGGATTCACCTTTGGTCGCTATTTCGCATTTCCCTCGACCCCTGAGAGTGGTTTCTTTCAATTGGTTAGCTACTAAAACTCTTAAGCATCAATCACTAATGAAGTAGAGCAATGACCATTGAGGATGTATACATCATGTGCTTCAAGGATGAACAATCTGTGGATTCTCTTTTCCTCAATTGTGAGTTCATCTGGGTTTGTGTGAGATTTTGGTCCCTTCAACATGCAGTGGAACATCCTATGATTGATTTATCTGTTATTTCAAGCATGGAACTAAGGCATACAACTCAAGTGATAAAAAACTCTTTGGAGTCTTTCATGGCTATCAGTGATGCGGTCCCTTTGTAAAGAATGCAATGGTAGTACCTTTGATAATAGATCCAACACCATAAAAAATTGCATTCCAAAAACACATGGGTAGGGTCTTCTAGTGGGCTACAAGACTGGTTAAGGGATGTAAAAGGGAAATGTATTGCTGATTGAGGGAAACTGATGTAGAGCAGGGCGTCCCGCTCTACATCAGAAACATTGGAGAAACTTGGAGAAAAAAGTGAAAATTTTCAATGAAATTTCAAGAGATGTTAAAGGGCATTTGTTTACATATTTAGGAATAAAACAATTGAAAAAAGAACCATCCATAATAAGTTTTAATTTTAATAGGGGCCTAAACCATGTATTGTCATAAAAAACTAGTGCAATAGTAAAAAAAAAAGTGTTCATATCATACAAATGTAGGTAACAAACGATAAGTAAGACATTCATGAACTAAGAGAAATAAAAAACATACCTATCCAACTATTCCTTTAACCCACATGGAGTTACGTGGTGGCCATAAGTCATCATATCTATCCCCACTTCGCCAACCATAGTACTGCTACTCCACATGCCAACAGTACTGTGCTTAGGTCATCTTCTGGTTATATTAATGGAGGTACTCTTTCAGGTATCTTCGGTACTTATCTTCCTCGAACTTTACGAGTACGTTTAGATGTGGGTATTGCATGATAACCGACTGCGACTGAGTAGGGTCTACAAGAAATAGATTGATTCCAACCTTAACTCTTGGATAAACCGAGCAAAATGATACGATGGGTACCCTAAATATCCCTTTTCATACTCGTAACCATAAGCACTCTCCTATGGCTACCCATATCATGCAATACCTAGACGTGGTTACTGCGTGATAGTAATCGACTGTGGCTTAGGGTCTACAGGAAATAATAAAACCGAGCAAAATAATACGATGGGTACCCCGAATATCCCTCTTCATCCCCGTAACCATAATCACTAACCTATAGCTGCCCACATCCATAGCTGGACAATTGTGACTGAGCGTTGTAGTTGCAATACCCATAATACCCGCCATGTGCATAAGGTGGGGCGAAAGTGGAGCTCCCCTGCTTTAAATTGATATCCATTGATGACAAGTTTCATACAAGAGACTCCTCATCGTGTGTGTGCTTCCTCCACCCTCGTGATGGTGGAAATGTTAGTTGGGCTCTTTTGCTCTCTACGAGGATGATGGACTTGATCCACAATATTTTTCCTGGGTGGCATGGTAAAAATGGGCCTTCTTAGTCAATTGGTTAATAGATTGCTTACTTTGACTTGCGGTGTAAGCCCTACCACTGCCGCCTCCAGCCCCAATGCTTTCACCTCTACCCTCGTCGTTGTGGCTGCCACTCTCGCTTGACTAGCCTCCATCCCCACAGTGACCACCACTTTTGCCCCTATTATCGTGGTCATCACCCCTGCCACCACCATTAAATGGGGATAAAGTCTCATTGTCATCATCGCTTAGGATGACCTGATGTTGTGGAGTATGTTGCGAAGATACCTTGTGACCTTCATTAGGATGTACCAGGCTTCCAATCAATGCGTCGAAGGAATTGGCCTGAGTCCTCTGCTCCCTCCCAGCTTGGTTGACGTCAATATCTAGAGATGTTGCTTCCTCGACTATCATTGGTTAGAGCCTCCCTCAACATCATCTACATCAACTGACTTGTCCCACTCATAAAGTGGGTCATTAGCATCATCGATAAGATGTGCCTATGCACCCATCGACAGCAGGTCCAATGGGTCATGATGTGGCTCCATGTCGTGCTCTGCCCCGTAGCTGCCTCTTTTTCAGCTTCATATTGTAGTGGTAATGCATGGACCTCTACATCTTTTCTTACCCCAATCCGTTCCTCGTCTATGTGGATGAGCGACCACGTGCTCCAATTCCTCTCACAAGGTGAAGAGGAGAGTTTGGGCGAGAGTATGGATGGCCAATAACTTTGGTGTGGGAATGTATGGGCTTGAGATTATAGGCTTTCCCTTATTGAAATTTATATGCGTATTCCGCCACTTCATTTTTTACCCTCCATAAAACCTCTTATATTAACCCTTTTTCTATTTCGGAAGCATCTTTTGTTCCATTCCCCTCAAATATTCCATAGGGCAACCATCTAAACCAGGCACCATCTCGCTTGCCCATCCTTTCCTGTTCCCCGACCTTGCTAGGCCCACATAAGATCATTGAAAGATTCATGCATCACCCAATAGACATATCATGAGGAGACCCCCCCCCCCCCCCCCCCCCCCCCCCCAAGCTTCTGCGCAAAGGGGCAGTGTATGAATAAATGTTTTGTCGTCTCAACAACCTTCATGTATAGAATGCAAATATTGGCAGGTATCATGGATCTTTTCTGTAGATTGTCTATGGTTTGGATCATTATCCTTCCTGCCAAGCACATGAATGCTATCTTAGGGTGGAGCCCCATGGTGTGTGAATGTATAGGCTTTCATATCCTGCAATTCAGATGCGTATTCCTCCACTTCATTTTTTATCCTCCATAAAACCTCCTCTATTAACCGTTTACTATTTTGGAAGCATCTTCTGTTCTATTCCCCCCAGATATTCCATAAGACAACCATCGAAACAAGGCACCATATCGCTTGCCCTTCCTTTCCTATTCCTCCACCATGCTAGGCCCACATAAGATCATTGAAAGATTCAGGCATCACCCAATAGACATATCACTAGGAGATCCTCCCTCGCCTTCCATGCAAAAGTGCAATGGATGAATAATGGTTTGTCTTCTCAGCAGCCTTCATGCACATAATACAAATATTGATGAGTATCATGGATCTTTTTTGTAGATTGTCTATGGTTTGGATCCTTATCCTTCTTGCCAACCACACGAATGGCACTATCTTAGGGTGGAACCCCATATTTGCTAAAAGCAATGAGCATGCTCTAGCCTGCTACATATGTCATTTACCTAATCAGCGAGTAGAAGGATCTAACTGAGAAGCATCGTGATTTATGTTTTTTTCAAATCGTCGTATCCTCTTCATCTGAAGGATGGTAATCTGGTGCAGTCATCCACCTTTAATAAATCCCTTCAAGATGGCAGACACCACACCCCATACTCTCCACAAGGGGAGTAACACCGAGCAATCGTAACATTCCTATTTGGGGCCAACTGAGCGAGTCTTGGGAGCTAGGCTTGCAACGACCTATCCCCACGCCTCACATCCTCCCGAAACTGAATGCGATCCCATCACCAAGTGAGAAGGACATGCCTTCCTTAAATTTAAGGGCTAGTGCAATAACAACTTTCAAATTCCTAATGCCCTATATCTCAATGATTCCTTCCCCCCCAACGCACACACACACACACATTGTACCCCATACTTAGATGCAACCACCTCCCTCCATAACCTCCCCTCTTTCTTACCAAATCTCCACAACCACTTTCTTTGCATAGCTAGATTCTTCAACTCCCTAAATCCCACTCCCCCTTTGGCTATAAGCTTGGATACCTCCTCATAAATGATATTTTTACCGTCTTGGCCCCCTCTTCATATGCTCGTCTTAACTTATCCAATCTCTCCACCACTGATTTCGGGCATTTAAATGGCAACATAAAGTACAATGATAACTTTGAAAGAACTGCTTTGATAAGTGTTATTCAGCCTTCCAAAGATGGATGTCTCCTCTTCCAATTAGATAGTTTCGCTCAGATCTTTCAATCACCTTGTTCCATAGATGTTTTGCCGGTTTCCCCAAGCACAACGGTAATCCAAGATATGTTGATGGGAAAGTTCCCATACCACATCCAAATGTATCCACCAATATTGACACATCTTTTTTAGTCAATCCAATGCTTAACATTTCACTCTTACTGAGATTTACTTTCAGCCTCAAGACCGCTTCATAGCACCGCAGAATCTTTCACTATCAACTATTGTTACTTCCACGTAACAAAATAGTATAGTATCATTCCAAATTGAAGATGCAATCCCCCCTCTTGCAACCTTAAAAGCCAACCTTGTGCCCTCTCTCTAGCATTTTGCTTAGAGCCCCACCTCGAATAGAAGTGGCAATAATGGATCCCCTTGTCTTATACCCTTTAATCCTCTGAAGAAACCTTTTGGCAATTTGTTTACCAACACAAAGAAAGCCGACGACCAAACACGTTCTCTATCTAACCTCTCCACCTCTAGCCACAACCCATCCTCCCAAGCATGTAATTGACAATATCCCAATCATCATGGTCGTATGCCTTCTTTGTCCAACTTGCAAACTACTCTATTGCCTTCCTTCTTGAGTTGATGCACTCATTTGCAATAAGTGCACTATTTAAAATTTGCCCGCTTGCCACAAACATGAGTCATTCTCTCGGGCTTTGGTTACTCTTGATTTTAGGGGGATTCCAACTCTTATGTCATTCTTAGGGACTAGGATCCTATTATATGGGGAGATGGTGGGTTGGGCTGTTTGTATTTTCTATGCACTTTTGGTTATTGTGTTTGGCTTATCTTTGGGTGGGATGATTGCTCATGACTCTCCCTGTTTTCTTCTTTTTGGCTTTTGTATTTTTCGTTTGCTTCATTTTTAACAAAATTGTTACCATTCAAAAGAGGGGGGAAAACTTAATGGAGAAAGACGAAAGGAGATTTACCACTAAGATTAGTGGTAGTTATTCTGTTCCTTTAAGTATCTGGCAATATGAAATTCATCAGATTAGTAGGATTTTGGTACCTTCGATCCATAGAAGATTACGGAATTTTTAATGAGTGGTGCTCACTGTATTCTGTAGCTTGAATTAGAATCCTCAACAAAAGTTTCAACTCTAGGCTGGCGGTGGAGTTTCTAACATAAATTATAAGTTAAGATTGGCACCAACCCCTACGAAGACTAGTGGAATCCCATGGATTTCCATATGCTCCACCATATATGCTCATAAGTTGTCTCTGCTTCTAGAAGGGTTCACTCCTTGGCCACAAGTGGAAGGCTAATTATAGCCATCATTGCTCTTCTTGTGGAGTATGTACATACACAATGTTCAATGGTGGAAGTAGAGTTCGAAATATTGGTATCACGTTATGTATCGCATCCTTGGGATACGGATACGTATTGATTATCGCATGGGATATATTGATTGTATCATGTAATGTATCACTGTTGTGGGAAACATGGGAAAACATTGGGAAGTTGGTCGAATTTTTCAATGAAACTTTAGTGATCGTTAAAAAAGACATCAATGCACACTTATAAATCAAAACATTACAAAAAAACAAGTGCATATAATAGGTTTTTTTTGTATGGGGTCCTAATCTATGCACTGTCTAATTGAATTGATGCAAGTATATTCAAAGTCTATTCATATAATTTATAAATGCAAGAAGACATGTGGAAGCACAAGAAATACATTCAAAAGCAAAAGAGGAATCACTAGATCAGGTTTCATACATGTTTGCACATAAAGATTGCAACCGATTTGCGAGAAATTGAAAATTTTTAGTTCTTTTCAATTTCCCGCAACTTGATCCATCTCCTCCAAATCTCAAAATCAAAGATCTCAATCCATGATTTTTCGTGCAAAAGATGAAAAATGATGAATTTGTAACAATTTGACTCTGATTTAATATGATTTACAAAAGAAAAAAAAAGGATCGAAAATGCTCACCGGATCGAACATGTGGGATATATCCCTACTTGTGTGTTTTGCATCGCACAGGTGGGATACAAGATATATCGGCTGATATCATTGATACTTAAAACACTGGGTGGAAGTTCTCTTCCTCAAGCATTTATAATTGCATATGCTTGTCTTTTTGGTTCAATTCGGCAATCAAGTCACCATGCAAATTCCTCAACCTGTCACGTAATCCAACTTATCCGTAGTCCTTGGCACCACATAAAATTCATCTACAGTCTCTAGTGCATACAAAGCTCTTGTGTTGTCTTGTTATCTTGATGATAATTTTTAATTTCCTGGTACAACCAATAGATGCATGCAATAATGTTCGTCTTTGTATAGATTAGATAGATGGCCCGGACTTCTTTGCCGTGTTAAACAACCAAGACATAATTCTAGGATTAGTCCCTTCTCTTTCCCTTATTATTATTATTATTATTTTATGATCATTGATAAGATGCCGCACTATTTTGCCTGTACCTCATCTTCATAGCTGCAATAAACAGCTTCACTTATTGTGGCCATGAGATGATATTTGCATTCATTCGACAGAGGTAATCTAGAATGAGGATTCTCCATTATAATAAAAACCTATATTCTCTCTTCCCTTGTTTCCAAGCAGAACCTATCACTGGGAAATCTTCTGACATGCATGACTCAGAAATGGACCACAGGTCAAAGCCTAGCCCAAAGCCAAAAGAAGAAAGGAAAAGACTTAAGTGGAGAATCAGTATATCTTCAAGGAAAATAAAGAAAAAACCACTAAACTCCTTGGGCTGTAAACCTAAGCACATGTATTAAGGGATAATTTTCTTTTTTGTTTCTGACCAGATGGGCCCTTATTGTCTGTACAAGCTATATTCTTCTTTTTCTTTACTAATATTAGCCATAAGAATGAGCTGTTGTGCTCCCAGCATTATTTTTATTTTTTTTATTTTTTTAAAAGTATAGTCATGTCTACTACAGACTGGCACTTATAAATGGATCCAAGTTTTCTTGAAGCCAAGAGATGCTGATATTGATTTTATTTATTGTTGCTGGTCAGTTCCCAGTGATACCCCTGGTAAATTTGATGTTTAATGCATCAGCATGATTCACCCTTTGGCCTTATAATGGTTTCTTTGTTTGGCAGACTCGAGTACAAGCTTCAACACTCTCATTTCCAGAACTTGTGTCGAAGCTGCCGCAAATTGGACTTCAGGGTTTATACAGGGGTTCTATCCCAGCCATTCTTGGACAATTTTCAAGGTTACCCTTTTCAACTTGTCTTGCACAAATGAGAGGTTTTTCTAACCCTAGGATCGTCTTTTATGCTCCTTTCTGACAGCCATGGATTGCGGACTGGAATCTTTGAAGCAAGCAAGCTTGTATTAATAAATGTTGCCCCAACACTTCCTGAAATTCAGGTTAATAGTTGTTCCACTGTGTCCCTCTCCACACTGCTTCGTTTTTCCTTCTTGTTTTGAAACCTTTTACTGTTAAAAGCAGTACAAGTATAATGTTACCCATCTGATTCCGTCTTGAACCGCTACAAGAAGTCCTTTTGTGTTCTAGATATGTGAAATAAATTATAAAATATTTAATAGCTCAAAATTCCCATGGATCCAACATCTCCGATAATTATGTGATAATTCATTGTTATACTCATTAATGAATTAGATCCAGTTTTCATTTGTTTATCAGTTAGTTTTCAAATCTTGCTATTTTCTCATACTTGCTCACATTTTACCCCTTAAAACTTTTCTAAATATATTTACTTTTAAGAGCTATATGGTCTTTTCCACAAAATAATCACTACTACACCCAAATAAGCACTTGATATGGTCATATTTGTTATGCATTAGGAGCTAAAGCATTAAATAAAGGGAAGGAACAGAAAAACCATGCATATGCTCTTGTATATTTGATGTGTTTGAGGATTCAGAAACTTAAAACTGTAGATGCCTATTACTTCAGGTGCAATCTTTAGCATCCTTCTGTAGCACAGTCTTGGGAACAGCAGTGCGAATTCCGTGTGAGGTATTGAAGCAGCGGTTGCAGGCAGGCATCTTTGACAATGTGGGAGAGGCTATTGTGGGCACCCTCCGGCAAGATGGTTTCAAAGGCTTCTTTCGTGGGACGGGTGCAACACTTTGTCGGGAGGTTCCGTTCTATGTAGCTGGCATGGGGCTGTATGCCGAAGCCAAAAAGGTATGGCGTTCTTCCTGTGAAAATACATTGGGTGCAATTACTAATCTTGCATTCAAAATGGCGTGCTTTCTTAACAATCGTTCCTCATGAATTACCATGGTTTTCTAATTTATTTGGAGTGGCAAGTGGCTAGACTCTTGTGGCAATGTGTGGAGGATCGAGGGGTTCCTACTCACTCATCCAACCTTTGCATCCTAGTCTTGGTTCTCTCTCTCTCTCTCTCTCTCTCTCTCTCTCTCTCTCTCTCTCTCTCTCTCCCTCCCTCCCTCCCTCCCTCCCTCTCTCTCTCTCTCTATATATATATATATATATATATATATATATATATGGGGCAAATTTTATTGGAAATAAAAGAAAAGCTACAAAGAGATTGCATTAAAAGGATGAAAGATGAAGAGAAATCATCTCCACCTAGAAAACACTGCCAATTATTACAAGTGATTGGATTGGGTTCGTTTACGTATTTCATTGTAGCTTGATTATTAAACCATCTATAAGTTAAAGTCATACTTAATTACTAACGATTTGGGGTGTCATTTTATATATATTTTTTTCTATTTATGCATTTATTTTGGCCATTTTTTTGAAAATTCGAAAAATCATTTTTTAATGATTCTTTTGTTGTTTTAATGATGTCATGTGATGTGTTAATCATAGTAGAACATGTTAATGTGCATTTTACATATTTGGGGTGCCATTTTATTTTAGTTTTTTATATTTTTTTCTATTTACGCATGAATTTTGACCCTTAAAAATAATTGCAAACACCTAAATGTAAGATATTTTCATATTACATTCATTCTAATATATCTATCATTGATAGTAGATAGTTAGAAAATTAAATATATGAATTTTGTAGTCAAATTCAAGTTATCTGGTTCATAAATTCATCAGACAGTTCGATACAACTTCTGACCAAAGAGTGGACCGTTACACCACCATAAACATGTTCCAATTTATAAATGAATACATATTTGGAATGCTTAGAATATTCCGGCTTTAATCCATATTTTTTCATATTTTTTTGGCAAAAAAAAAATTTTGCGCCGTTATGGGCCGTTACGCCCCCGTATCCGTATCGGTTTCGGAGGGCACCGTTACACCAACCGATACCGATACGGGACACCTTGATATTACATAATAAAACAATCAACAAGTTACACTAAGAGAGAATTAATTATTAAAAACTTTAAACATAGAAATTTTATCAATAGCTTGAATCTTGAATCCTTGATGTATACAACTTACAAGTTACAAACAACTTACAACTTACAACTTATTATAAATACAATCTACGATTTACAAATTACAACTTACAATGTTAGAAGTTACAACTTATTGACTTATAAATTTAAAATCTAAGAAATAAACATAGCCTACTCTACACATTGATCCAGAACCCATTGTGGCACCTGATCACCACCATCACCGTCGTCATTAGAGTCATCTCCTTCTTTTACGTATACTTCATCTTCCATTTCTTTATCATTGGTTCACATTAGTACTTCATTCACATCCAATAGTTGGTCTTGATCATTTTCTTCTTCCATCTCCTGAATCTTGTCTACTTGGCCTTGGCTACTACAAGGCTTGCTACTGCTCAGCCCTCTTCTCCACCTTTGAGTGGAAGAACTTTATCCAGGTGCTGATCCAAATGTGACATCTTTGACGTGGGCCCATGTTAGGTCCTCGCTTGCAAAGATCGGGTCCTCTGTCTCTACAATTTACTCATTGTCTTCCTTTAAATCATCTGGGCATATATGATCATGGAAATGAGTCTTTCCTCGCCTAGCCTGAAATCGTTCTCGCAACTTTTGGTTGTACTGGCTGAAAATCAAGTCATTGAGCTTCTTTTGTTCAAGACGATTTCTCTCTCTCTCTCTCTCTCTCTCTCTCTCTCTCTCTCTCTCTCTCTCTCTCTCTTTCCCATGTGGATTTGCATAACATTTCAAGTGAATCATCCCTCTCCAAGATTTGAAATAAGAGATGGCGAACGCACAGAGATGGGAGTGGAGACAGAAAGTAGCATCGAGAAGTGATAGAAATGTTATTCAGAAAGAAGGAACATCTCAATCGAGGGCAACAGAAAGATTGCAAGGATAGCGGGAGGAATAGTTCAGGAATCAGTTTCTTCAGGATTGGAGGAACCATCGAGAAATGAGGATGGCGAACCATGGGAGATAGTCTAGAAACAGAAAATGATCTCGGAGAAGAGAATGGGGAGGAAGACGTCTCCATCGGATTATCCGACTCTATATGTGGAAGGATTTCTAGAGGGCAGGCTCCCCAATAAACTTCTTCAGGGTGTTTAGGAGAGCAAGGGTGGTCATGGAAGTCGTCCTGCCACAAGACAAAGTCACGGCTTCTCTGCGGGGATTCACCTTCGTTAGGATGAGCAAGGAGCTGGTAAGAGTGGTGTCTACGTTGCATGGGGAGAGTTTTGGAGGCAGGAAGCTACTTGTGTAGAGAGCGAGGTTTGGACTTGAGCTCAGAAACAGAGAGAGGGATCCTTATAAAGGAGGTAAGGTCATCAGTGTTGAAGAGAAGCGACATCATCCTCTTGAGATTCCTACGGCAAAGATACCTGGGTCTTTGTCTAAGAGAGTGAGCGTGGCCCTTTCTTCCCACTGAAAGGCTGTGTTGGGTCATTCCCACCCAGAAGCTTCTACTAATGCTGTCTCTAAGCTTAATTTAGAGAACTAGTTGGGGAATACAAAATGGGCTTCGACCGAGTTGATTAGGGGGAGATGGTGGTCCGCCTGGGTCTGGAGGTGATCCGTAAGTCTTGGGAGTCTCTGAGTTGCTCAGTTGTGGCCATCACTAAGGGGCGAAAATATCCCAAATCAAGGAGTGGTTGTGTGATTCTTGCAGGGTATCGGTGAAATTGTATAATATCAAGCCGATTGGTTTCAACATGGAAACGTATGGTATCAAGTCGATTGGTAGGTCAAGATTTGCCTCCAACCTCAGGTGAGGGTGGACCTTCTTCCAATGGTAGGGGATCTTCACAGAGACAGTTCGATACAAAATATTCTCAGGTGGGAGGAATATTCAATGTTTGGGAATAAAGAAGCCTAGTATTACTTCTGGGGAATTTTGTTAGAATTTTGGTTTAGAGATTTTTTTCATCGCCATTGGTTTCTGTTTGGGTGTAGTGATGGTGATCAATTCTCTAATAGAGAAAGGGGAGGAGATCGGGATGGCTAGAATCTGTATCAGTAGGAGAAAAGGGGAGGCAATCTTGGATTTCCTGACGACGATAGTAGTAGGGGAGAGGAGGTTGTCGCTATGTGTTCAAAAGGAGGATTTGGAGGGCTCTCAGCTCTGATGGGGAAAATATTGGAGGTTGCGAGAGGTGGAGGGCGAGAAGAGCAGCCATGCCCTTCCTGCATCCTTGTGACTACAATATACAGACTCTAGCCTCCATTGGAGTATCGAAGATTTTTGGGGCCACATGTTTGTCTTTGGTAGGTGGGCAGAAGGTCGGTGCTGAAGAGAACGGGGATTGTGCAACGCGTGGCCCTGGTTGTGCCATGAGAGCTTTAGAAGATGGGCGCTCCTCTCCCAAGTGTTGTTATAACGAAGGTTTGGATCTTGAACCAACTTCGAACTGCCCGCGTTGCAACAACAAATCACTTGATCTCTTGGATCGGGGGACCATGTGTTAGTAAATGGAGCTTTTCGAAGCTTCGAGAGGCATAATCGACGATGATGCATGGTTGGCTGATGTAGTAACCTCATATTCGAACATGTGACACCAAGTTTTTATTAATGAGAGTTTGGTGTTGCACACATGTGTAGAAATGGATGTGGGGCCCCTATTGGTGGTCCTTCCTCAAGCACGTGTGCCATTTACTTTGCACACTCGTGCGACTTCACTTAAGCCCACACGCAACAACTCTTCAGTTGCTCCCATGTGCCCCTTTTATTAGTGTGAGGCAAGATCCCCTGATTAAAATATACAAAAGGAGGCCGTCTTTCAGAGCTCTTCAAGCCATTATCTCCTTTGATCATGTCTACAATGCCCATACTTTGGGTCTGGAGATTTCCATCTCCTCAAAGAATACAATAATTCTTCTAGGTAGTTGTGTTGCTAGAGCTCTCGGGACCTCTAGGCCTCGATGGGAAGGTTTTCAAAGGGAAGATTCAGAGTTGGCAATAGAGCTTTGGGATCCATCAGAATCGGAACATGGGGAACTGTTGTTGGAAGCGGGATACCGAGAGGATGACCTTCTTCAAAAAGCCATTGTTATCACTCCTCTTCGCTCTGAGAAGAATGGGGACGATCTGTGCTCAAGCCTCCCCTTTAATGGCAGCAGGAGGGATGGTCTCTCTGAGATTAGACTTTTGAGTAGTTTGATTACAGAAGAACATTTTTAGTGGACTAAGGATGTCCTGGTCAGGGGGGTTGTCGGAATCATATGAACTGCATGAGACGTCCACGACTTCTACCAGTTCGTTCAATCCAGGGTAGTTCAATGCCAATAGCACGAGAAGATGCCGAAGCCTAGGAAATCCCCTAGAGGCTGGGGGGAGTTGATGAGCATTGAATGCTCAATTAATTACGACTTAACTACGACAAATAGTAAAGGAAAAAGGGCTTGATCGGGGAAAGGAAGTGACCAATGATCATCATATCATGGAATGTCAAAGGGTTTGGGTGTAGTGCTAAGAGGGTCCAGGTCAAGAGGATATGCAAGAAGGCGAAAGCTGATATTATCGCACTCCAGGAATCCAAGTTACCAACAACGAACAAAGGTAAGTTGGCTTCTAGTTGGGGTATTAATGATATTGATTCGGTTTCTCTTGACGCCTCGAGGGTAGCTTGGGTTATTCTTGTCACTTGGAAATTGAAAGTTTGGAATATGTTAGATTCTTTCTCAGCCATCTTTTCTCTTTTGATTTTATTGCGGGATTTTGCTTCAAGATTCTCTTGGATGTTCATAGAGTAATTTGTGTGATTCGTTCTGGAAGGAGCTTGATGGGATCAAATAGAAGTGGGATGTTCCTTGGTGCATCAACTGAGACTTTAATGTTGGGGGCGTTGTGGTTTGGTGAACCTGCCCATGAGAGGGGCCACTTCCGCTTGGTCAAATGGCCGAGAAGACCTCTCCGTCTTGTTCCAACTTTTTGTCCATCCATTGTAGCAAACTCGCTTTCGTTTGCTCTCCGCATCATCAAAGCGCCCCGTGCACAATTTCCCCTTCATGTATGGTTACCTGATGCAATGGAGGGGCCCACTCTTATTATGACTCTTACACATCCTGTTATTATGGTAGCAACGGGAATTTTTCTCGTTGCTTGACTTATTCCGCTTTTCACAGTCTCTGTCTCAGTTTGATATATTTTTGTTGTTAGCAGATTGGATTGAGAAATATCCATTGGTGAATCTACAGGGTCTTCTTAAAGTGGCGTTGTATCATCGCCCTATGCTTCTAGAGGTTGTTGAAGAAAACTGGGGCCCGAAACCTCTCAATTTCGAGGCGGCTTGGTTAGAAGTTGAAGGTTTTGATCAGTTTGTGGAAGACTAGTAGGCCTCCTTTTCAGTTCAAGGTTTCACGAGATTCAAGCTATTTAGGAAGTTGCAATTGTTGAAAGATACAATCAAATTTTGGAAAAAAAAGGATGTTTTTGGTAAGAGGGAGGATGGGTTCGATAAGATAGTGGAGGAGATTCACCAGAGGATAACTAGAAAAGGGTTGACTTCTCTCAAAAGTACTCTTCCTGGGCCAAGTGGAAATAAAGTGAAGGCAGAGATCGAGGGCAATATGGCTTAAGAAAGGGATAAGAACACAAGATTTTTGCATTGCCTTGCTAGCGTGCATGCTCGAGCTAATAGGATCTCTTCTTTGCTGTTGATGGGGTTCTCTCCATGAATAAAAGTAATATCTGTGATGCCATAGTCTCCTTCTACAAGAACCTTCTGTCTACTAATTGGTGGGCTAGACCGAGGTTGGACAATCTTCACTTCTCTAAGCTCACTCCTCATGAAGCTTCTAAGGTTGAAAAACAGATATCTGAAGAAGAGGTGAAAGCTACCTTCAGCTCTATGTGTGGAGAAAAGGGGCTGAGGTTGGATGTTTCTCCTATCTTGTTCTTCAAAAAAAAATTGGCATGTGCCTAAGAAAGATGTTATGGAATATCTTGTAGAATTTTGGGAAAGAGGCCGTTTGTCTAGGGAGATGGGTGCTTCATTCATTGCTCGTTTTTCCTAAAGTCTAAGGGGCCAAGCAGTTGAAAGACTATAGTCCTATCAGTCTTATTGGGAGCCCATATAAGATTTTGGCTAAGATCGTTGCGACCAAATTCAAGGGAATTCTTTCTTTTGTGATCTCAAAGGCTCAAAGTGTCGTTACGGGTAGACAGATTCTTAATAGCACCTTAGTGGCTCACAAGTGCATTGATTACAAGCACAGAGACAAGATTCCCGATTTGGTGTGCAAATTGGACATTGAAAAGGTGTATGACCATGTCGACTGGGATTTTTTGGACTATATGCTTGAGTGAGTTGCAGCTAGAAGTGGAGAGGATGGATTAGTGCTTGTGTGCATTCGACTTCCTTTTTAGTTTTGGTTAACGGGTTCCCTAAGGGCTTTTTTACAGCTTATCGGGGTGTTAGACAGGGGGACCCCCTCTCCTTATCTGTTTGTGGTTATTGGGAAAGTCCTCGACGCCATAGTAGTTAAGGGCGTCGACAACGGTCTCTTTAGTGGGCTTTACAATGTCCTCAAGTGGGAATTAGATCTTGAATCTCCAATATGCTGATGATACTCCTCTCTTTTGTGATGCTAAGGAGGAGTCGGTAGACAATCTTTGGAAGATTCTAGTTTGCTTTGAAGTGGTTTCGGGGCTGAATATTAGTGTCGCTAAGTCTGAACTATTGGGGGTGCATGTCCTCGATGGTGAATTGGAGCGGTTCGCTAGAGTTTTCGGATGCAAACTTGCTTCCTTTCCTACTACATATTTAGGGCTTCCTCTATGTATTGGGAAGCCGGCCAAGCATCTCTGGGATAGGGTGATAGAAAGAGTTAAGTGAAAGTTAGCCTCGTGGAAATGCCGATTGATATCTTTAGGTGGGCGCCTAACCCTCCTAAAGACAACATTCCCTAACGGTTTATTTTATGGTGCTTCGGGATGGAGGAAGGCAGATTATGGAGACAGGTGAAGCTGATATTTGTGTTTTCCCTTCATCCAGATCTGTGTGACCTAATCAACAAGTTGTATGGCAAATATATGTTACAATGGGGCCTAGGAAGTTTTTAATGGCAGTTCTTCAGTCACCAATATTTTCCTTTCTTGTGGTCCACTTGAGTTTTCGATTTGCCTCCTTTTTTTTTTTCTTTTTTTTTTTTTAGCTCATGCCCTATAATAATTATCTGAAGTGGATGGTTGACATGTATAGAACACCTACATCATTGTGGAGTCCACAAACACCGTCCAATAGGCAACTAGCTACTAGTAGCTTTCGAAGGCAATCCACGTCCAAATGCCTCTCCCCTCAAGGTGGGTAGCTATGTCTCCTTAATACTTTCCTGTTGAGAAAGTCACTTTATCCAACTTTTTTTAATTATAAATTGCATGTGACTTGGATCTGCATGACTTCTCCAATTGTGGCCTACTATCATATTGGAAACAATATGGATGACATGCATTTATCATAAGCATCTTTGTGGGCCCCACATAGCATTCGACAAAAGATATATCAATCGTCTTTGTGCCAAGGGGCAAAGGCGCTTCGCTTACAAAACCAGGACATGAACATGCCTTGAAAAGTTCTGAAATCCAAAGAAACCCTATGTCTATGTACAATGCATAAACCACGATCTCAGATGTGGTAAGGACCACAATGCAATGCCTAAGGCTGTTACGAAACTATTTCGCTCCCGATCAGGGAGTGAAAGCTACACGGATGGCATGTATGTCTTACCTTCCTCCACATATGAAGTAAAAAAACAAAGTAAGGGAATCAGAAAACATAAATGCAAGCATTTCTAACTACAGATCAAGGTTTTAATATTCTACATTATCTATATTAAAAAATACAGAAACATGTGTGGGGAGTTATGGAGGGATATGTACCTGGATACCTCTCGCTGTTTGCTTACAGAGGGTGATGGAACTCCCGAATGGGGCATTGCTGATATCTGGTGTCGATGGATTGTGAGCACGGAAGATTATTAGAAATTTCGCAGATCGAATGGGAAAGAGGAGGGGAAGGAGTTTGTTTCATAGGTAGAAGGTGTTTGTTTCATCACATACTTTAGGATGAAGGTGGAAGGAAGGATAAAGCTAGGAGAACGGAAAAGACTGTTGTGGAGTATATAACAGAGGAGTACTAAACTCTGATGCTCCTTCAAAGCAGGGAGTCTGACTAGCCATCTCATCGACGTCTCTCTTTCGACGACGTATTTTGCCAAGATTTTCCTTGGAAATTGGGGATTTCAACCCCTCTTTAAATAGTGTAACTACATGATCGTATCTAGTGGTAAATACCACTCCACCAAATGGGGTCATGTCGTCATCATTGCTAATTTTCATGTAATTACAGTGGTAATTGAAACAACAAATGCCCCCTAAATATTCCATGACCATAGTAGCAGGATTGGGCAATCTGTGAAGGTTAAGGTGGTAACCCCATGTGAGGGAACCGGCGACAATTTGGTATAGAAAGTCTGCACCATCAGGCTATCGGTGCCTTGCTCTAGCCCACATGGGAATGCGAGTGTTCATGGATGTAGGTTCTTGTGTTTTAAGCATGGTTGACCACTTGTGATAGAGATCTATGTACCCATGGATATCCAATGGTTGAGATATCCATAACAGTGGAGATTTGGGTATATGGATAAGGCATTTATACTGCTTTTTATGTAGTGGAGCATACTGAAGTGTATAGAGATGAAGGGTATCATACTTGGTGCATCCCTCTGAAACCCTAACTCCTTATAAAAGATCCTATCACAAGGTGGAGAGTATGAAAGAGAGGCTTGGAACGTCCCTCTGACTTTTTGAGAGAGGAGAAGAAGAAAAGAAAATAGAAAGAGAGAATCTTCTCAATCCATCTCATTCTTTCATCACATGTGTGAATGTGTAGGGTCCACCTACGGATGGCTCTCAATTGCCCACACCCCAACCTACCTCTTGGTTCCTGCCACCCTCTCCACTCTCTGCTCACTTGGACATATTAGGGAGAGACTTGTTATATTGGAAGATTGGCATCAAACTTCTACAATGATCATACGGCACAAATCTGAGGTAACTTCTTAAGTAATGGATTGTGTATTATTATTATTATTATTATTATTATTATTATTATTATTATTTAATTATTTTAGAACTTGATTATATTTAAACATGGATCCTAAGGTTTCTAAATTCTGGAGTTTTGAAATGTTTTACGCTTCTGTGTCTTATTAAAAATCACCCACAAAAGTGCTATCAAAATAGTCCCCCATCTTATATACTAATCAATTTCATGTTAAAATAAAGATAAAAATAAAAATAAATCTTTCAATGGGCATGTCCATTTGGTGCTTCAACTAGCTAGATTGTAGGATTTATCCTTGGAATGTCTGTTCCAAATTTTCACACAAATAGACGTACGGATTGTTAGATCCAATCAATTCAATTTACCATATTACCAATAGTAAGAACTAATCAGTGATTAATTTGGACACATGGGGGCTGTTTTATGTTTTTTTCTTCCTCCATGCATGGTGTGGCATGGTGTTTGATGGTTATTAATGGTTTTAGAGTTGATTAATGATTGTCATTTAATGCTTTATTTGAAAATTGCATATTTAGATGGTTGGAAGGAAACTGGACACAGTTGTTATGATTGTATTCCATGTCTATCAAGTTGCAATTTTCACTCTTCTTTAAGATCTCAATTTGCTTAGCATCATAGAGAATTGGCCAGGATCGCTATGTAGTTTGATAATGTAGAAGTTTCGAATCAAACCATCCACGAAGATACAAGTGAAGATCACCGTACATCACAAAGAAGAGATACCGATTGGATATAGTGGGACAAGAGGAGAAAGGTGGTTGACCTAGATTGAGCATGCGGGGCCCAAACATGTTGAAACCCTTGGGGTAGCTAAGAACACTATGGAGAGGGGGCATGTGCATGCACCCTTCCTTTGGTCTCCTATTTTATCTCCTACTTGTTTCTCTCCATGTTAAAGTATGCTTCTTCCACTATGTTTCCCAATTTAGAGACCCTCAGTTCCTTAAATCCTTATGTCATAAGGGAAGAAAAAGGGTCTTCCAAATTGGGAATTGTTGGAAGATTGCCTTCCATGCGTTTTCTAAAATAGTCATGATAACTATATTCTAATTTGAATGTAATTAGAATTTATCCCTGTTACGGACCATCACCCAACCTATATCTATGTGTTTGGCTCTCTCTTTATTTAGTATATTTTACAAATGTATGGTTGTAGGATATGTTGGGTACTCCTGCTTTCATTACTAATGGCATTATTGTGAATATTGGAAAATCTTCTCAAATAAGACATGAGAAAGTGGGGGATGTCCAAACCCTAGCTCTCTTCTTCCTTTCATTCTTTTTCTTCCTCTCCTTTTCTTTTCTTCCCGCTGATCCAAACGCACATGGTATCAGAGCCTACATGATCTTGTTTTGATATCTTTGTCATCTACTGCATCTCTCTTCTTTCTTTGTTTTATTTTTGTTCCTTTTGTGTGACGCGGAGATCTAGGATCGTTGGGGGGCTGACCTACACCCAATTTTTAAAATATTGACGATATCAGCTGATATATCCCACGATATATCTTGTATCCTACTTGTGCGATATGAAACACACAGGTAGTGCTGATATATCCCACATGTTTGATCCGGTGAGCATTTTTAATTTTTGATCCCCTTTTTTGTTGAAATTAAATCAATGTCAAATGGTTCTTCATGTTCTCCATTTTTTATTTTTTATTTTTTTGAAACTTTCCTTCAACCAACTGTCAATTGAGACTAGTTTTGAAGTACTTAGGAGAATTTGATGAAATGATCATCACATGCACTCTAATTTCAAAATTTGAGTGTGGATGGTGTGATTTGGGGAAAATTTGGGAAATTTCAAAAATTTTCCTAATTTCTTACAATGTTGCACTCCAAACATGAAATCAAGCTGTGTGAGGGCTGATCTACTGATTTGTTAAGTTTCTGTCAATTTTCAAAAAATAAAAATCAATTTTAATTAATAAATTAATAAATTATTATTATTATTTGAAAATTCCCTTCAACTAGCTGTCAATTGAGACTAATTTCGAAGTATTTAGGAGTGTTTGTTGATATGATCATCATATACACTCTAAATGTTATGCATTCAATTTGAATATATTTGCATTAGTTCAGTCAAACAACACATAGCTTAGATCCCACTACAAAGAAACCTTTTATGTGCACTTCTTTTTTGAGATGTTATGATTTAAAAGTGTGTATTGAGTCTCTTTTAACAATCCCTGAAGTTTCATTGAAAAATTCAACCATTTTCCCAATGTTTCCTAAAAAGTGTGATAAATTACCTGATACAAACGATATATCCCATGCGATAACTGATACATATCCGTATCCCAAGGATGCGATACGTAACAAGATACCGATATTTTGAACATTGCATACACCAATCTCTTGTAACCATTGTATGGTGGGTTACATAATCGTGGTTCATGAAGGTGCGTGATGCCCACTTTCACCTACATCCATTGTATTGGATAAAAGTTGGGTATTGTAAGTTTGTGGTCAGATTTGAAGAAGTTCAGTATGTATTGAACGTTTTGGCATTGTGATCTGAATTTTTGAGGGGCGATCTTGCAGCTGCTTTATACTTTTGTGACGGGTTGCTGATTGTTGAGTTGCTGCTTTCTAGGTTTTTTTTTAATAATTTCCATAGCGTTTTTCTGCCAATTTTCTCAAAAAACTGGTTGGGGCAGATGGGATTTGCTGGACTTAACAGATTTGGACTGATTTTCTTCAAGGTTTCTTCCCTTTTTTTTTTTAACCTCAAAAGCTGGTTTGCATCTTCTAGGGTTCGCTGGAATTTCCTTTTAGGGCAGACTTTTGTGGTTCTTTTCATCCCAATTTGTCAACCTGTTTGAGGGCAACTCAGGTAATTAAGTCTTGTTTAAATTGTCAAGATTTATGAACACTATCAAGCTTTGTTAGTCGTAAGATCCCTTTCTCTTCTTTTGTAGACTGGTTTGGGGCTCTTTTGGAATTTTTTTAGGGTTTTTTTATTATTTTATTATTTTATTTTATTTTTTATTTTTTATTTTAAATGTCATACTTCAGCTATAGCTGATTATAGTAGTGACTTGGTATTGGCTGGTGTAAAGCCTCGCTAGTTGGGTTCGAGTCCTTGCCTCAGTGGTAGACTCTGACGACTGAGGAGTTTCAACATGAGGTCTTGGGTTCGATATCCATAGGTGGTGAAATCCCACTACGGCATGCGTGGGTGTGTGTCAGGTGCGTGTGTAAAAGAAAAAATAATAATAATAATAAAAAGCCTCTCTAGTTATTATTCTTCTATTTGTTTGAGATTTATTATTGCTGCTGCTGCTGCATTTGAGACTGATCCTAGCAACTCCACAAACAACAATTGAGAGTGGATGGCTGCCCTGGAACCTTCTTGATCATACATATGGCACATCCAGCCCATCCATTGTGTGTGTACTACTTGGATGAGGGGTCACACCAAATTTTAGGCCATTCCAAAATTCAGGTGGGCCCCACCAAGTGCTTTGAGATGTTTAGGCATGATTTAAGATGTCCACTTGAGTTCTGGATACGGCAGATTTTTGGCACATCCCATAACCTAGAGGGGACCTACCAAATGCACTGCGTGGATGCGTGTGTGTGCGTGTGTTATATTATATTAAATTGAATGTGAGGCATCAGGCATGTCCTTTACTATCCATAGAGGGTTGGGATTGCTCAAGTTCTTTTGCTGACATCAGCCCATTAAAATATTGGACCTGCTGAACATATGGTTCACATCTTGTTGACATCTGCCACATGTATGACTAATGGTATTTGGTCACGGTAATCTCCTCAAATTTGGTTCTTTTATATCTTAATGATGCACAAAACTTGAAAACTGAATTTACTGTTTCTTTCTGATCATCTCTTCGTGGAAGATCAAAGCAGTAGCATCAGGTGTTGTTGATTACCTTTTGTATTTCAGGAAAAGGCAATTTTCATGTATGAATGTTTATGTAGATTCTTTGTATATTGTTTAGGCTGCTCAGCAACTTCTGAGGCGAGACCTAGAACCTTGGGAGACTATTGTGGTCGGGGCACTCTCTGGTGGGCTTGCTGCTGTTGTCACAACTCCTTTTGATGTGATGAAGACACGAATGATGACCGCTCCTCAGGGTTTACCAGTGTCAATGTCAATGGTAGCCTTCTCCATTCTCCACCAGGAGGGACCGCTTGGGCTATTCAAGGGAGCAGTTCCCAGGTTTTTCTGGATTGCACCGCTTGGTGCCATGAACTTTGCTGGCTATGAGCTAGCTAGGAAGGCGATGGATAAGACTGAGCATCCAACCGGTGACCAGTTGCCCCAAAAGAGGCTTGCCAGTTCTGGGTAATTTCTGCTAAGGAATTCCCTGTGACTACATCCATGCTGTTTTTCTTTTTCTTTTTCTCCTCTGCCCTCAATATATAAATAACATACAAGCTTTGCTGCAACTATGAGCTCTTTCTAGCTTAATGGCAGCATTTTCTTGAAGCCTTATCTGTCAATATCTCTGGAAAGCTCTCTCAGCATAGACATAATCTTCTGAGATAGCTTGTTTGACTTGGATTTACCGACGAGAGTCATAAGGCCGTGTTTTGTAGGCGTAAAAGAAGAGGGGCCCCAGGTGTGTGAGCAAGCTGACATCATCATCTGTGTTATTTACTTCTGGTGGGTGGGTGAGCAGATGGTCTCCACACACAACATTATCGAACTTCAGTTATGTACATAAAAAGAAAAAAAGATTTTTTAAAAAAAAAAGAAAGAAAAGAAAAGAAAAGAAAGTTCTATCTTGCTTCTGAAATCATTCAAAGCCATGCATGCTGCCATTCTGAAGGCAGAATGTTCTGTTTGCTGTGTACCTGGCAACCCTAGCCCTGCAATGTTCCTTTCCTGATTCTGTCCTAATAGCTTCAGTGGTTCGTCCATCTAGCACCTCAGGGGATAGTGAATGGTCATCAACTTGGAATGTGTTCTGTAGGCACCATGGAGGGGTTGGATTTTCCAGTTCATGCGGACACATCTGCTACAACTTTTTAGCCCAGACAAACATCTCTTGTTGCCCTTTTGATGTTGTGAAAAACGCAGCTTGAACTAGAGATGAGAAAATCTGGTATCGAGTCACAGGGAAGTTCTTAGTACTAGGAAAACCTCCCAAAGTTAGAAGTACCTCTCGTGATAGCAACTGTTGTAGCAGTGAATCTAGTGATCTCTTCAGAAATGGAAATTTTTTCCACTTCTGGAGCTGGAGGTACTACTAATACTTCTTCCATACCTTTTTTTAGTGTTGAAATTCAAGGGCTCATGTGGCTGTGCCCCCAAATTGTCATAATGTTGGATATATGTCATAGTGATGGTGGTTAACATCTGTTTGCCTGCCATTTTGCAAGTGCATCTTTCGTCCCAACCCATCCAACGGAACACTTTTCTGCGCTAAATTGCAATCGGTTGTCTAGATGGTGACAGAGGACATCTGCCACCAAAAAAGTAGAATCATCATAAAGAGTTTTTTTTTGTTTTTTGTTTTTTTATCAAAATTGGCTGATGCTTTCTAATGTAATGAATCCACTGGAAGAGAATTGTGAATTGGGTTGTTGAAAGAATTACATTTTAGCACCATTTGTTTGGTGGGTTTCGATATGCATTTCTTTGTTTTCTGCCAAGAAAAGCAGATTGCGTTTCTGCCAAAATTCCTAAAGAAGCTAATTTACCACTAGTGCCAACGACTAGTCAACATAATTTCATCAAGGGTGGATGTTTGATTAGATTCTTTTTCTTTCTTTTTAATTTTTGCAAAGAGCTAATGATCGATTGGAATTTTACCACCGACAGGTCATGTGGTTGATAAGAGACGTGAGATTGTATAAATGCATTAGTATAAATCAAATTAGTCAATTAAATACCTCGGCTCTCATAATCAAATAAATAGAAAGTGGATGGATGTCTATTGGCAGATTATGGGTATGGGTATCAAGTAGGGAAAGGTTTGGGATTGGTGAATCCTCCAAATTCAATTTCTTAATATTACATGTACAGCATGAATTGGTCTCTGCTTATAAAAGCATTAAAAAAAAATCCATGTTAAAATGCTTTTAACTAAAAGAATATTACAGAGTTCAATTTGTTGTTGTCAAATCCAAGTTGGTCAATACTATCTAAATAGTAAACTGTAAAGAGTTAGGATCCAGTTAAGTATGGATTTCAGAGGCCTTTTTATTTGAGCATCTGGGCATCTAAGCCGCTCCATTTTCTTTTCTTTTTTTATTTTTAGTACCGTTTATCACATTTCAAATCTACCGTCATCCACCTGATGTTCACTGATCAGCCAGTGATTATTATCACGCCTTTACTGATAACTTCAGCGATCCATCTAGAGCATATCCTATTTGGATGGATAGGATTTTGAAGTACATGCCACGTTTACATTTTTTCTTCACTGTGGTTGTGCTGTAATGCTCTCCTATCTTTCCGGGGATAGAAGTGGGATCTCGTTCAAGCATTATTATTATTATTATTATTATTATTATTATTATTATTTAAGAAAAAGAAGAAATTTACAACTGTACGACCCATTTATGGCCCATTTACATTTGTAAGCCCACTTCTTTTTACCCTTTAAAAATAAGCCCCTTATGTACGGACGGCTTCCCAAAGGTCGAAAATGCCCCTCCTTTTCCTTCCGCAAGAGGATCGGCTGGTGCTCGAAGACGAGCGCTGACGCTCCTTCAACTCCGAGTTGTACGAACGGTTCAAAAGATATCAAAGTTACATGGGCCCCACAGTTATGTATTTATTATATACACACCATTCGTCCATATTTGGAGATCATTTTGGAGCATTATCAAAAAAATATATATATATCATACCCAGAGATCAACAGGACCACATCACAAAGAGCAGTGGGAAAATTGATTTTCACCGTTAAAAATTTTATAGGGCCCTCCATGACATTCCTTTTCCATACAATCTATTCATAAGGTCACAGAGACCTTGATGGAGAGGAAAATCAAATTTCATAATGATCCAAAACTTTTGCGACCTCTAAAAGGGTTTCAATGGTAGACGTTCAATCCTCTACTGCCTTCTACAATGTGGTCCACTTGATAGCTAAATCTGTCTTATTTTTTATCTCAAGACTTAATACGAGTTCGCTAAATAGATAAATGGTTTGGATATAACACATACCTCATAAAAGGACCCACAAAAAGTAGTGGGGACTACAACAAAAAAAAAAAAAAAAAAGAAAAAAAAGCCAGGAACCTATGGCTACGGATTACCGTAGCCATAACCGCAGCCCATGCTTTTTCGATATGTCCTTTGCTATGTATGGAAGGTGTTTTGATATGTATCAAAGGTCGAAAAGGGTTCAGAATTGTCCAGCGAGTTTGCCTAAAAAATCCTATAATTTTCGATACATATCTAAGTGTATTTGATTGGTATCGAAGATATAGCTACGGATTATAGCCATAGCCATAACTGTAGTTGTAAAAGGCTATACAATTTTTTATTATTTATTTATTTATTTTATTTTTTTACATGGAGAACTTTATTCTACCTACAATTTTCTCTAATACATATTTATATAAATATGTATATATAAGCATATAAAAAAATTTTCTCTCTTTTTTTTATTTCTTTCTTTATTCATTTAACAAGAATATCTTCTAAACCAAAATTAGTTACTTGACATACTGTATATGATTTTGGGGTGGGAGAAGCTACTTTAGCCAACTAACCTTGTTATTTTCCAAGATTCCATTAGGTGGATGGTCAAACATCCATTTCATTCACTTCACGAACAATTTCAATCAGTTTGCAGTCAATTTCATTTATTTCATTTACTTCGCGATCAATTTCATGCATTTCACGGTCAATCCTGGCGATTCCTTTTCACTTCACGGTCAATTCTATGCATTTCACGGTCATTTTCGGCGATTTCGTTTAGATTCACGGTCACACTTCACGGTCATTTCTATGCATTTCATGGGCAATTCGCTTCACTTCAGTGTCATTTCTATGCATTGCGGTCATTTTCGGCGGTTCCGGTTAGATTCATGGTCATTTCCATGCATTTCACGGTCAATTCGCTTCACTGCACGGTCATTTTCATGCATTTCATGGACATTTTCGACAATTCCGTTTAGATTCACGGTCATTTCCATGCACTTCACGGTCAATTGCTTTCACTTCATGGTCATTTCCATGCATTTCATAGTCAATTCGCTTCACTTCAGGGTCATTTTATGCATTTCACAATCATTTTCGGCGATTCCGTTTAGATTCATAGTCATTTCCATACACTTCACAGTCAATTCCTTTCACTTCACGGTCATTTCCACGCATTTCACGGTCAATTCGCTTCACTTCAGGGTCATTTCCATGCATTTCACGGTCATTTCCGACGATTTCGTTTAGATTCATGGTCATTTTCATGTACTTCACAGTTAATTGCCTTCACTTCACGATCATTTCCATGCATTTCACGGTCAATTCGCTTCACTTCACGGTCATTTCCATTCATTTCCTGATTATTTTCGGCGATTTCGTTTAGATTCACGGTCATTTCCATTCACTTCACGGTCAATTTCCTTCACCTCACAGTCATTTCCATGCATTTCACAGTCAATTCGCTTCACTGCATGGTCATTTCTGACGATTCTGTTTAGATTCATGGTCATTTCCATTCATTTCCTGATTATTTTCGGCGATTTCGTTTAGATTCACGGTCATTTCCATTCACTTCACGGTCAATTTCCTTCACCTCACAGTCATTTCCATGCATTTCACAGTCAATTCGCTTCACTGCATGGTCATTTCTGACGATTCTGTTTAGATTCATGGTCATTTCCATGCACTTCACGGTCAATTACCTTCACTTCACAGTCATTTCCATGCATTTCACGGTCAATTCGCTTCACTTTAGGGTCATTTCCATGCATTTCACAGTCATTTCTGGCGATTCCCCTTCACTTCATAGTCAATTCCATGTATTTCGCGATCATTTCCAGCGATTCCGTTTAGATTCACGGTCATTTCCATGCGCTTCACGGTTAATTGTCTTCACTTCACGGTCATTTCCACGCATTTCATGGTCAATTTGCTTCACTTCAGGGTCATTTCCATGCATTTCACGGTCATTTCCGCGTGATTCCGTTTAGGTTCACGGTCATTTCCATGCATTTCACGATCAATTGCCTTCACTTCACAATCATTTCCGTGTATTTCACGGTCAATTCACTTCATTTCAGGGTCATTTCCATGCATTTCACAGTCATTTTTGGCGAATCCGTTTAGATTCATGGTCATTTCCATGCACTTCACGGTCATTTCCACGCATTTCATAGTCAATTCGCTTCACTTCAGGGTCATTTCCATGCATGGAAATGACTGTGAATCTAAACGGAATCACTGAAAATGACCTTGAAATGCATAGAAATGACCCTAAAGTGAACCGAATTGACCGTAAATGCGTGGAAATGACCGTAAAGTGAAGGCAATTGACCATGAAGTGCATGGAAATGACAGTGAATCTAAACGGAATCGCCGAAAATGACACCAAATGCATGAAAATGACCATGCAGTGAAGCGAATTGATCATGAAATGCGTGAAAATGACTGTGAAGTGAAGGCAATTGACCGTGAAGTGAATGGAAATGACCATGAATCTAAATGGAATCGCCGAAAATGGCCAGGAAATGATTCGAAATGACTGTGAAGTGAAGTGAATTGTCCGTGAAATGCATGGAAATGATCGTGAAATGAAGGCAATTGACCGTGAAGTGCATGGAAATGACCGTGAATCTAAACGGAATCGCGGAAAATGACCGTGAAATGCATGGAAATGACCCTGAAGTGAAGTGAATTGACCATGAAATGCATGGAAATGACCGTGAAGTGAAGGGAATTGACCGTGAAGTGCATGAAAATGACCGTGAATCTAAACAGAATCGTCGAAAATGACCATAAAATGCATGGAAATGACCTTGAAGTGAAGCGAATTGACCGTAAAATGCGTGGAAATGACCGTGAAGTGAAGGGAATTGACCGTGAAGTGCATGAAAATGATCGTGAATCTAAACGGAATCTTAAAAAATGACCGTGAAATGCATGGAAATGACCCTGAAGTGAAGTGAATTGACCGTAAAATGCATGAAAATGACCGTGACGTGAACGCAATTGACCGTGAAGTGCATGAAAATGACCGTGAATCTAAACGGAATTGTTGGAAATGACTATGAAATGCATGGAAATGACTGTGCAGTGAAGCGAATTGATCGTGAAATGCATGGAAATGACCGTGAAGTGCTTGGAAATGACCGTGAATCTAAACGGAATCACCGGAAATGATCATGTAATGCATAAAAATGACACTGAAGTGAAGCAAATTGACCATGAAATGTATGGAAATGACTGTGAAGTGAATGGAATTGACCGTGAAGTGCATGGAAATAACCGTGAATCTAAACGGAATCGCCGGAAATGACCGTGAAATGCATGGAATTGCCCGTGAAGTGAAAGGGAATCGCTAGGATTGACCGTGAAATGCATGAAATTAATCGAGAAGTAAATGAAATTGACCGCAAATTGATTGAAATTGTCTGCAAAGTGAATGAAATGGATTTTCGACCATCCACCTGATGAAATCTTGGAAAATAACAAGGTTAGTTGGCTAAAGTAGCTTCTCCTACCCCAAAATCATATATGGTACGTCAAATAACTAATTTTAGTTTAGAAGATATTCTTGTTAAATGAATAAAGAAAGAAATGAAAAAAAGAGAGAATTTTTTTTTTATATGCTTATATATGCATATATTATATAAATATGTATTAGAGAAAATTGTACGTAGAATAAAGTTCTCCATGTACTCCATGTATATATATAATTGTATAGACTGTTATGAACTACAGTTATGGTTACGGCTATAATCCGTAGCTATAGCTTCGATACACATCGAATACACTTTAATATGTATTGAAAATTGCTAGATTTTTTAGACAAACTCGCTGGACAGTTCTGGACCTTATTCGATTATATCGAAAGACATTCGATACATAGCAGAGGACATGTCAAAAAAGTATGGGTTGCGGTTATGGCTACGGTTATAAGCCATAGCCATAGGCGTCAGGCTTCTTTTTTTTCTTTTTTTTTCCCTGTTGTAATCCCCACTCTTTTTTGTGGGTCCTTTTATGAGGTATATGTTATATCCAAACCGTCCATCTATTTGGCGAACTCATATTAAGTCTTAAGACAAAAAATAAGACAGATTTAGCTATCAAGTGGACCACACTGTAAAAGGCAGTGGAGGATTGAACGTCTACCATCGAAACCCTTTTAGGGGTCACAGAACTTTTAGATCATTATGAAATTTGATTTTCCTCTCCATCTAGGTCTTTGTGACCTTATGAATAGATTGGATGGAAAATAAATGTTACGGTGGGTCTATAAAATTTTTAATTGTGAAAATTAATTTTTCCGCTGCTCTTTGTGGTGTGGTCCAATTAATTTTTGGGTATGATTTTTTTTTTTTTTTAATCTCCAAAATGATCTCCATATTTGGATGAACGTCGTGGATATAATAAATGAGTCGTCATGCTCTGTAATTAGGCCAACAGAGAATCCCTATTACCCTAATGGTCTGGAGTCCGAAGTAGTCTTTTATTTTTTTTTATTTTTTTAGAGAGGGGTGACGTGGATCAATGAGGATTAGGTATCAGGAATTCTCTGTTAGCCTGATAACAGAAGATCCGGACTCGTAATAAATACGCCGCGTAATTTTGATATCTTCTTAATCGTTCGTACAACTCGGAGTTCGGGGAGCGTCAGCGCTCGTCTTCGAGCACTAGCCGATCCTCCAGCGGAAGGAAAAGCAGGGGCATTCTTGACCTTTGGGAAGCCATCCGTGCGTAGGGGTCTTTATTCTTGAAAGGTGAAAAGAAGTGGCCTAACAAATGGAATGGGCCATAAATTTAGCGTACAGCTATAAATTTCTCAAGAAAAAGCTCTGCTGGTTGGTGTCTCTATACTCTGAACTGATCATAAGCGCTGTTTGTAAAGAAAATGCTGCTTCAGAGTTATCAACCACAGTGGTGGACCTATAACTTTGCAAAATCTAGGCTGGGCTTTGGTAGTTGTAAAGGTGGAGGAGGAGGAGGAGAGCAAGAAAGGAATTCAGGTTTTGGTCCTTGCAATTGGTCAGGGTGAGTTTAGGCTGGGGTTTTAATGGGCCTTGTTCCTTATTGGGGCGGGAAAAAATCAGCACCAGCCCATTTCATTATCTGTCTTTGAATTTCCGGCCCGCCTAATTGGTGGTAGGCCTCAACTCCTCATGGACCGTAATGGATAACTTTGCAAAGTCTAGGCCTCATGGGCCTTTGGATGGTCGTCTGCTGATGGTTTGAAATTTTAATTCAAGCACTAGGTGACAATAGTTGCCTTTGACAAAAGAAACAAAGGAGAAAGAATCAAGGGCCATTGGACTAAAAGAGTATCGTCTTGTGGATGGTCAATTTCAGTTTTTAGAAATTAGGACTCCTAATTTTCTCCTTAAACAGGCACAGTGGAATCCTTGGAAGAAAGGTTGCGACCCTTTTCTCGTTCGTTGCAGGGAATTTTGTAAAATACTCTCACCCACTTATGCATTGTTGTTTTTGTTGTGGTGGTGGTGGTGGAGAGCGTTTGTTGATTTTTTGCCTCCTGACTTAGTAAATGTGAGAGCCTTTGTTGATTTTTGCTTTAGTGTCCAATTAAAAGAGTTAACATTCTCCAAGCAATGTAACTCCCTTTTTTTATTCGTGCTGGCAGTTGACTGCTGTACATAGTCAACAGTTGTAATATATTAGTTGCCGCTGCCAATTTAAGCAAACTGGATCACCCGTGTGATCAATGGTTAGATTTGGTTTTTGTGTACAAAGTGTGTGGGTATGCCAAAGTCTTCTTGACTCAAAGCTCGACTGAATTGCCGGTGTTCCCCAGCATTGAGCTTAACATACCGGAGATTGGGATCAAAGATCCTGGGTTCTCTCTACCACCAATATTTACGCTTTTGTTAGGCAATTTGTTAAAGGGTATGGATTAACCCTTCATAATGAGTTTTTTTTTTTTTTTTTTCTTGGCCTTGTGATAATAGACATGAGTTTAAAGACTTAAGAACTTGTTCTTTCATTAACATTTTTAAGTTCAATATACTTCCTGAAGAAATAAGGATACATAAGTAAGTTAAAGAAGGTAAAATGTTGCTGATTTCATTAATATTTAGAAATGATGTTCATTACAATCGACAAGTTGCAAGACAACCTGATGAATAAAAAAATGATAAATACCCGATGCGCCTATCAGAATAGACCATTGAGGCATGTGTGATCAGCAAAATCTAAACTTAGATTATCTATAAGTCTTACAACTTAAGGTTGCAGAAATTTATTTCCACTCTTAAAGTACTATAACAAGATCTACTAGGCAATATCTATGTAAAAGTAGGCTAGGCTAAACTATACTAAGAAAGATAATGAAAGATAATTTTTAAAAAATACATTTATGTGTTTGGCGTAGGGCCTCGGTCTATTCTTCGATTGCTCCTTTTATAAATTGTCGAGGTGGTGAAATCCTTATTAGTGTTTCCTTTCTGATCCTGAATTCTTTGTTCTTACGTTGTAGAGTTTTCGGATAAGAAAATCTCATTGGTATATCGAGAACCTCCAAACCATGGTATCCAAAAAGTTGGAAGCCACTGGATCTCAGATTTTCACTCCTATACATAGATGCTCCCTTGTGGGATCCATGTTGATCAAAGGAGCATCCCTTAAATACATCACGACCATTCACTTGAGTGGTCTGGTCTAGATCACTCAGTTCCTAATCGTAAGACTGGGATTTGACACCTAATATTGATCTATTATAAAAAATGAGCCGAGTTTGTCACATTAAGATCTTTCTTTCTTTTGATTCCAGTGGAACCATGATGATCAAATTAGATCACCCAATGGGACCGCTGGGCGATGTCTTTGTCTCTTCCTATCTATGCATTGTTGAATGGACTGGATCTGTTCGATATATTATCATCGAAAAAACTTGCCTTCTCATCAAGCTCTCTCATCCCTTTTGTTCCAATCAATGAATGGCTTGGGATTAGCTGATGAGATTCTCTCTCCCAACTTACGTTTGGACCCAAGTTGGGTTGGCTTGGACGTAAGTTCGATCCCCTGATGTTTGAAACTTTCTTGATTGTTGTTGCCTCTCCAAACATTTTTGGGAAGATCTCCCATTCTAGAAGGATTGTGAGAGACGACTTCACCGAGGATATCATCACCAAATTCGGGAGAGATTCGTTCTTTAGCGGGTCTCTTATAGACGTGCTGAGCATGTTGCCACATTAATGGGCACAATAACGATGGCTACGTGGGATGTGCTGATTTTCTTCCTAAAGACGGGCATAAGGGTTCGTGCCTTCACATTTATAACAGAATCAGTATTTCCAAAGGAAGTGCAAATAATAATACTCTCGGATGATAATAGTTTTCACGCTAGTTGTGGTAACGTGGTGTTGACATGTGGTGATAGTTGATTAGTCCACATCAGGGTATAAAAAAATGGGTGTAAACATTGTCTCCCACGTCTCTTCACATCAAGAGATATGATGGAATGATTGACGTTTAGGTTTCAATGGTCATTCTAATGTGTGACATGTGGTAGCACCGATATTGTTCTTAACCGTCTTGTGGTTAATGTAGATGCCAAATCTCACCTAGGATGATTGCCAGCTTTTATTGTGGATGCGAATTACGATGTTTCATTCTGCTTGTATTCAACTATGTTTCTATCACAATCATTACTCCTTTGTCCTTCTCTCATCTTCATCTTTTCTTTCCTCTTCCAATTTTCTTGTGTCATCAATTTTCCTTTAAGAAATTCTCTTAATAAGTCAGCTGCCATGGCTATTTCTGCCCTTGATTCTATCCAGCCATTTATTGAGTGATTGGCTGATTTCATCTTACTAAGCACCCTCACCCGCTATGAGGCTGGTGAGCCAGACCAATACCTTCTTGGTCTTGCCTTTACTCGTACCCTTAAGGAGGATTTCTCCTCTTCTCTGCTTCTTTCCTTTATATCTTGAAGAAACATTTTTACTTAGGGTGCCTTCTTTGAGTTGGTCCCATTGGAATCCTAGCAATTTATGTCATTGACTATGGCCCTATCCTTCTCTAGACTGGGTGGCATGGGTAGTATGCATTTAGGGATAACTACAGAGCCATTGGGATTTTCAGTTGCATCTAGCTTTCTCAAATCAAGATAGCTATACAGCCTGGATTGTGGGTAATGACCATATCCTTTTGGGGTTCTCCAACCAACTGTTTCCATTTTCTTCGAGGCTTCATGAGCCCCACGGTTCTTTATGTCTATGCACTAATCAGTCTTACCACCCTCGGGGAATGTATCAAACCATCGAGCTCATGGTCCTCTTCCTCTTTTGATACTCAATAGGCCAATGTTGTATATTCCTCTTATATATAGGAGCAAATGAAACAAGGTCCTGTGTCACATCAAGAGCATTGCATTTTTTTTGCTGAAGTGCTTATGCGGGTTTGTTTATCACATTTCGGCCAACCAAATGACCAAAGTGCACAATGAATTAGCTGAATTGTTTGCCTGCTATTTTGACAAGAAATGAAAAGCATTCGATTCGGAGGAATATCTCACTTAATATTAACAAAAGATAAAGCAAAGAGAATAATTATCAATTTTATTCATTCTAAGTTCATTATATCCTTTTAATCCTTTGATTCTGAGATAATTTCTTAGAAAATACAAAAATGTAAGTATCGAGTCGGCTCAGATATAAATTTCGGCAGCATTGCAGCTCATATTGATCGTATCTCCAGGGGAGATGAGTTGTGCGGACTTCCTATGTATTCCGTCCTTTATTGGCATGATAAAGAAGTGCTTGGATCCTTTCGACACATCTGAAATAGCACAAGGATTTGGAAAATTTTGACATAGCTGTTGCCTCAAAGAATATCTGGGCAACTCATAGGAGTTGTACGAGCCCGCGCAACTCTCTTGAAATAGAGCGGCCCGCGCTTTCAGCACTCTGCACCCGTCTCCTTCTCTCTGTCTCCAGTACCTATCAGAGGCACTGATCTTCTGAGCATCCAATCCTCTAAATGAGGGGGTAGGGGGTATTTATATTCTTTCGCATGTGTGAGTCCTCGAATCCTATGCTGTAGACCCTACTTCGCATCCTCAATTCCTCCTTTGGCGAGAATTGTGCAACCCGACACAACTTATGTGAGTTGCACTGCCCTGTGCAACTTGGGTTCTATGCAACTCATGTGACTTGTGTGGCCTAGCGCAACTCAGTCTGTCCTCACTCATATGATCCATTCTTCATTCCTTTCACCAATTTTCCTCTTTAAAGATTCTTCCTTTAACCATTTTTTTTACCCCAACAGATGCCCCCTTGATCCAAAATTTGACTCCTCTAAGTCAACTTGAAGGATCCACTTCTCCTTGTAGATCCTGAGTTACGCGGGATCATGCAACTCCCACCCGTGCAACTCGGTGTTAGTGCCTATAAATATTAGCTTGCCCAATCATTCTTTTACTTCAAAAATTTTTCTCTCCTTTTGCGGGCAACTTCCCCGCACGACTTGCGCACACAACTCGTTCGCGCAAGTCTTCAACACTTAGTGCTTAAAATTTCTGTTCCAAAACTCTGTTAAAATTTTTAACTTTTTCTAGACTTAGTCAATTTCTTTAATCACGGCCCGTACTAAGAGGACCGTTCGCCTTACAGAAGCGCCTATAGACCAACCTTCCCACACAGACCTCCCCGGCTCTTCTCAAACTCCAGAACCCTCACTAGCTCTTGCAGTCCCTGTACCTTCATGTGCAACCCAAGTAACCACTTCTTCCCCTCCAGTATGTGAAGAACCTCTTACATAAGTGATGTGTTAGAACTCGGGAGTTGAGCTCCTGCTCGACCCTTGATTTTCAGGGCGTTACATGGGACCTTTATAAAATGGTAGGCCTTCCCATAACAGGTCGCTTCTATGACGAGTATGTTCCCACCAACAAGGAATTCTTACACTTTTCCTCTTCCAAAAGACAAGCATTGGTATCAGATGCTTCAATTGAACTTTTTAGAGAGATGTCCAAATTGCCCAATACCGGAAAGATTCCACATCTCCTCTGGCTAGCTCATTTCTCTCAAGAGCTGTGGTAAATTCCCTTTCCTTTCATTATAATTTTATGCATTTATTAACATTATTCTCATTCATACCTTTCTTCCTCTGACAGGTTTAAGAATAGCCATTCAGATGAATTGGAAAATGCTCGTCGTAGGGTAAGAAACCCATCAAAATTCTCATCCAAAGGTGAATTGACAACCTTTTTTGGCATATTGGCTAAGTGTAGTCATGCTGCCAAGTTCTAAGTGGGAGGATGCTATTAGACCATTCGTATTCGTCATTGTAGGAGGATTGGTAGAAGGGCAAAAATATTCATTAGCACCTCCTGTTCTTTGTTCACAATATTGGGCCTTTGGAGATGCTGCTACTCAGTGTCAAAATCCATATGTCAGAGCCAGTTCAGCATTCATCCATGGCATTACTTTTTAGGATGGCTGTGCATATACTTCCCATGGACATATGACGATCCGAAAAAAGCTTATGTTCATCCCTCGCGACTCCCCTTATGTCATTATCAGCGGAGGATAATGTCGAAACGAATGTACGAATGGGTGATCGATACCATTGAGTCAACCAATGCGATTGACTTCTACCAATTCTCGTTTGCTCAATACATCGTAGATCATGAAGCTGTTGATGATGACAACCTCCCCCCTGCTGAACGAGCCTTCTTTATATAGATTCGGTCTAACAGCTTGCCTCTGTGAGAGGGTAGCGAATTTTAGAGGGAGCCATACTACCCCAATCGGTTTGCGTGACAGTTCGGGTATTACCAGACTATCCCCGAACACTCTAAAGTAGTGACTCGTAGCATTCGAAGTTACGCCGTTGGGCCCTACAACTGCGGCCTAATCTGGAGGCAACTGCTCACAGCCCGAACTAATTTAAAATTTATTATTCCAGGCTTTGGTTGTTTTATTTACATGACTTACCAATGGATGTGATAGTGGGTGCACCGAGCATTTCTCATCCGCTGGTGTCTGCCAGTAGATTCACCAATATGGATTCCTGCTCCTTGAGTAAGAAAACGTGATATGGTGGAAGGGATATGCTACACTGTTGAATGCGATCACGCCCCAGCTCTCGGCAAAGCTTACATAAGAATTTCTGTGGATGAGCACATTCGCGAAGCCAAACCTGCCAACACTCTTAAAGGTTGGATTGCCCATGGGTTCCCATTAACACATTTCAAGTCCCAAAGAAAATCTACAAATAGAGAAAATGCTCCCACCGACGCCACTGAAACATCTCATATTCTTGCCTCTATAGACCCTGCCGCCACTCCCGAGGTCATCGGGCCTTCAGAACCTTGAGAAGTGCCTTTATCTGCTCCACCACCTCCTCCTTGCAGAGATTCTTCATCACCTGTGACCAGATCACAGACACGGGCGAGATCTTCTATGTCTCCGATGACCACTACCGCAGAAGACCCTGCTTCTACTAGAAGAAGAAATTAACACGAAAAGGCAAGCAAGTGGTTATCGAAGAATCTTCTCTAGAATCATCACCATCTTCATCATCCACTGAAGGGGAAGACGAAGAATCTTCTTCTGACAATTTGGGTTCCACTAATCAGGGGTCATCCTTTTGTGACTCAAAAGAGCTCATTGCAGACGTAGGAGAGACCACAAAAAAGGAAGTAGCGGAAGAAGGAGAAGTAGAGGCGGAAGTAAACATAGGCGAAGATGATGGAGTTGGCGTAGCTACCAAAATTAATGAAGAAATTCCATAAGAAAACATCCTCTCGGATACTGCTACAGGTGCTAAAGAAGAACCCTTGGAATACGGGGAATATGATGATATAGTTGTGGTTGACTTGACTATGTCATTTAGTAACAACTATTCTCCTCTTCCGCATGTGGTACCTCTAGATTCTCCAACTATCATTGTGGCATTTCTAGAGATTCTTCCAGCTCATACAGATGTATCCCAGGCTGTCCTTCTGGCCTCTGCTTCTAGAAAGCACTCTGCTAAGAAAATGAGGAAATCCCTTAAATTTTCCATCAAAACTAGCAGAGCAGCTCGTGGGATAATTTTCCAAACAGAGTCTGTCGATGTTGCAACCCCAACTACCATGGCATCAAGTACTGAGACCAGAGCACAATCTTTTGCCAATATGATTTCAAATTTACCCGAACCATTTGCTCCCTAAGAAGAGAGGCAACCTTCAGAAGCAGCGATTCTTGCTCCAACACCTTCAATAGCTGTAGTTATGTTTTACCTTATTTCTTTATTCTATACTAATTTACCTGCAATCCATACCTTAACCTGTGTATTTTATTTGCATTTTTACAG
Source organism: Magnolia kwangsiensis (assembly GCA_037074715.1). NCBI lineage: Eukaryota > Viridiplantae > Streptophyta > Magnoliopsida > Magnoliales > Magnoliaceae > Magnolia > Magnolia kwangsiensis. Next base: position 87,198,996 of record CM073575.1, on the reverse strand, counting down.
TCTACATTGTCTCCAGTGGCTCTGTAAGTTCAAATTCTGTTGCCACTGTGTCGAATATCATATCTCTGAAAAAGAACTCTCCTCCTGTGCTATCTCTATTGTAGAGCTCAGTATCAGTGACTGTCTACATCTTCAAAGACCCGTCCCAATGGTCTAACTTGGAGATAGTGCTGTCTTCTCCGGACAATGCAGCATGAATTGCAAAGATTGATATTTCCCCTCTGCATGAGTCTTTATCCCATTTCTATGGGACTTTCTGTAAACTGGGAGATGCCCAAAACATGGTCGTCGCACCTGAAATTCTTGCTCGACAATAAGAATTATTGCAAGTTAAAGAGAACATTTCTAAGGCAATAACGAGTGTTTCTAATTATGATAAGGAATTTCATTCCTTGGAGGAGCAAGTAAAGGCTACTAGACATTTCTCGGTGACTATAACAGAGAAGATAGCAAACCTCAAGCAGTAAATTCTAGACTTAGAGGCTCAGTAGTGTGAAACAGATTCAAGAACTAGCCAACTCGAGGTTGATATTGATATCAATAGGCGAATAGCCATTCTGGAACAGATGGAGGTCTCGAAGGGGTAGGAAGCAATAATTTCCTTGGAACAAGAGCTGATTGATGCTCCGAACCAAGTCAGGCTTATCATTGATATTGAAGTTGAGAATGCGATTACTGAGGTTCAACTACGAGATGACTGCGCTGATATATGCTTGCTTTAGGAATTTTAGAGGACGTGAATTTTCTTTTGGTATTTATCATGGCTATTTTTTTTCATTTATTACTTTTTCTTTTGTTATCACAGACAAACTTTGATGAATCGTGAATACTATGAATGAATATCATGAATGAGTGAATGAATGAATATCATGAATGGCTATTATGTCTGAATATCATAGATGAATATCATGCTTGAACAATTAATTCTTTCAATTACATTATCAATCAATTCTTTTAATTATGTTATTTATTATTATTATTATTATTATTATTATTATCACTATTATTTATTATTTTCTTTTATTAGTGTAATATATAGTGCGGCCTATATGGTGTTATCTCGTATGGGCAGTACTAAGTTCCGATTTCAGTCAGTAGCACACAGTTTAAGCTCGTAAGTAGTTGGAGCAATCACAGTTTAGACTCATGAGTAGTTGGAGTTGGTCTTACATGAATGGTCACTATAACTCTCTAGAGTTTATGGGGCTTATCATTATCGAGGAGTTTACAAACCGCGATCCATCAGAGGGGCCCAATGAAGCTACCGGGTCGTGAACTCAATAGGATTTACGCACAGGGTTGGCCATAGTAACGCTATAGAGTTCACGGGGCGCGCAAGGCTACTATTGGGTACCAAATCCAAGACCGCCACTCCATCAATGAGGGGTCTCTTACTTCAGAGACTTGTCATCTTGCTTCAGAGACTTTTCTGCGTGCGTTACTACTAAAATCAAACTAGGGATCTGGGGAGTCATCCTGCTTCAGAGATTCGCTTTTCCTTCATCTGCAAGGTCAAACCCATTCATGAGGGGGTGCTCTCTGGATGCCCACGTGACGCTGCCTGAAGCAATACAGATGACATAGATCACTACTCGCATGGGTGCACGTGATACTCTTTACTGGCTTTTTAAGGCCACAGGCGATACTGCTACGCGTATAGTTCTACCATATTGCACTTGCCAAAAAATGATAATCCTTATACGCATTTGGCTTCTCGTTGCTGCAACTCCCCTACTACCACTTGTAAAAGGTAAATTGGCCTTGCTAGAATAATAAATTGAAATTAATATACCACATTTTCTGATGATAATGGAGTGAAAATTTACAGTTAAGATAGTATATCAGCCTGGCGGTGCTATTGATTTCAATAAATTTAAATGGCCTGATAGTTAGCAAGATAGTGTGTTAGTAGTAACAGCTTTGGCAACAACTTTGGCAATGGGCGTTGGCGCTTCAATAATGACCATTTGGCGATTGGCGATTGGCTATGATCATTGGCGATAATCATTGACGCACCTGAAAACCTGCATTCCATTTATGTATAAAGGGAAATACATTCTATGATAATTTTTTCCTTATTACCTATCTTTCCCCCTTTTAGTTTTAAAGGTATAGTGCCGCTACCTTTTAGAACCAAAACCACTATCACTCCTCAGATTGGCTTATCTTTTAGAAGCCTACTGACAGGAAATGATTTATGTGGCAATTCCCAATCTTTTTCTTCATTCGTCTATCATTGGGTAGCTTCGAATGCAGATGCCCCCAAAACTTTTCTTCTGATTGATAAATTGTGCCCTAGTTCATTATTCTGGCTGTCAGCAAAGGATAGGTCCCTAGCCATTAGTACTGACAATCCTCTGACAAACGTCAAATTCGTTGTTGCCTTTCGTTGTTGTTTGTCATCCTTTTTCAAGACTATTTCTCCTTATTGTATCATTCTTTACAGTATATTTTTTAATGTAAGGTAATCTTCCCTTTGATGCCTCAAACAGCGATGATAATGACAGTAATTCCTTTCTTTCGTCATTGCAGCTTCCTCTGGATATCTTTGCGAGGGCAACCTAATGGTTCCGACAGCCAATAACTGCCCCATCATTGGCAACACGTCCTCTCTCTCAAATGCATACTCTCTGTGTGAGTCATATGCCCGCGGTTGCTTGTCATTCTTATAGTCCCTTCGCCGATCTAAGTCTTCTCTTCCTCTCATTTCTTTCTTGTCACGGAAGTTATTTTTCTTTTTCTCCTAATCAATAGCATTTACCATTGCCCTGTTTGACCCTCTCCTTTTGACTTTAACTTGGAAGGCTGACATCTTTTTAGTCATCAGTTCCAACGTATGCGCTTTGGTCGTCAAGTCTCAAAAAGTCCTTATGTTGGGCACTGGTAAGTCTGAACGATATCCCTGTGTCCATGGAGCTTAGACACATTTTCATTGCCAACATGATGCCCCTAAAATTTTCCACTTGCTGATGAATTTCTCCACAGACTCATTTTCCTTCTATCTTACAAATGCTAATTCCGCAATACTAACATCACGATCCAATGAGAAGAAATTTAACATAAACGCGTACTGCATCTGTTCTCAGGTCTGTATTGATTCTGGGGCTAGACTTGAATACCACCGAAATGCTTTGCCTGTTAAGAAAAACCCAAATAACCATAGACAATATTGGGGAACAACGGAGAAATTTCCCATAAACGTGATGAAATGCAACAAATGTTCGTCAGGGGATCCATCTTCACTAAAATTTTAAAACTTAGGGTGTTTAAAATTAGCAAGGAAAGGTACGTCTTCTACTTCCCTCAAATATTCCGTTCTGTAACGTCTCGAAAAAATTCGTACAAAGACCCGAGTACCATCAAAGGCAGAAATCACTAAGGGTGGAATTATGTAGAAATTAGATGAAAATTAATTAAGTGCTAAACTAAATTAATTTGTAGATTAGCTTGAAGCACTTTTTATACGAACTGCAAGACCCAAAACTAATAGGATCGCTAACGCTACATTATCTAGAAACCCAGGATCCATCTTAAAACCCAGTTGCTCTCGGGAGCATCATGAAACTCTGTATCGGACCTGGACTATGCGTCGAAAGTCCGATTACTGTGAAACTATATGGTTATGACCGCCTTACTGGGCTTGACAACCATCTTAGAAATTAAATCTAAATAGTATCCAGAAATGCACAACTTGAGCCCAAAGCAAAGTGTGTGAGAAACGCGAATATCTTTAGGAAATAAATTTAAACTTAAGTGATTTGGACCATTCACTTACAGGCCAAATTTAAGGTTTCAGACCGTAGATTCTGACCCAACTACACCCTTAGATCAGGAAAATTTTTAAACATATATCAGTGTACTTGTGGCCCTGATCGAGTGGCGGTTACCGTTGAACTGAAACAGGTCATCCACGATCGATCCACAAATTCGATTGGACTGAAATCTATTTGTAAAAAAACATAATGATTACATTTTAATAGTGTAAATTTATGTTGATGATATTATTTATGGATCTACCTGTGCTAACATGACTGCTGAGTTTGCAGATCTTATGAAATCTAAGTTTGAAATGAGCATGGTTGGGGAATTAAATTATTTCCCAGGGTTACAAGTTGAACAACAACCTAATGGTTTCTTTATTTTTCAAACCAAATATGCTCTGATCTTAGTTAAAAAGTTCAGATTTGAGAATGAAAAAAATTTTGATACTTGTATGAGTACTACTTTGAAACTCTCAAAGGACTCTACAAGTAAGAGTATGGATCCTAAACTATATCACAGTATGATTGAAAGTTTGCTTCATTTAACTACAAGTAGATCTGATATTGCATTTAGGATAAGAATTTGTGCTAGATATCAATCTGACCCTAACGAGTCACATTTAACTGCTGTTAAACGGATTATGCGATATGTTGCAAGTTCAACAAATTTGGGTCTTTGGTATCCACATGATATTAGTGTTCAATTGGCAGGTTACACAGATGCTGATTGGGCTAGTAACATTGATGACCGAAAGTCAACCAGTGGTGGTTGTTTCTATGTTGGAAACTATTTAGTTTCCTAGCAAAGTAAGAAACAAAGCTCTGTATCGCTCTCAACTGCTGAGGCTGAATACATTGTAGCAGGTAATGCATGTACTCAGCTTGTATGGATGAAAAGAATGTTAAGCGATTATGAAATTGCACAAGATTCTATGGTTTTATATTGTGATAATTTCAGTGCAATTAATATATCTAAAAATCAAATCCAACATTCACGAACCAAGTACATTGACATTAGATATCACTACATTCATGAATTAGTGGTAGAGAAGACAATTTCTTTGGAATACATACCGACTGAGTCTCAACTTGCAAACATATTCACAAAACTGCTCTACAAAAGCAGGTTTTTTAAATTGAAATTTGATTTTGGTATGTGCAATTTGAATTGATTAGTCATGTATTTTTGTATCATATTGTGTGTGTGTGTCTATATGTGTGTGTGTGTTTTAGTTTAAATGTTTGAATTTCAAAATTTTATGAAAATTGCATATTTTAGGCTGTGCACGACCAGTCGAGTGCATACTCGACCAGTCGTGGCATGACCGGTCGAGCATGTACTCGACCAGCTGTGTAGCCCGGGTTGGTGCTTTATTTAGGGAAAAAATTCTTTTTTCTTCATTTTAGGTTTCTTCTCCAATGGGTCTTAGGTCGACCGGTCGAACCCATTTCGTAGTTCTTCAAGGTTAGTGCTTTATTTCTATTTTCCTTATAGATTCAAGTTCATATCACTCCTTTTTCATCTTTGGTGTGATTTATTTCTTGTTTCATAGTGGTTTTTGGGGTTTTCTTCTCCAAAATCTGATTTTGAGAAAACCCACTCTACTTCTTTTGTAACCACTTGGTTCCTTGATTTCCTAGTTGCAAATGGAAGGTAGAGGCGCAAAGAAAGGAACTCATGGTCCTCCTACATCTCGTTCAGTCCCTATTACAATGCGTCACCTTTGGTTGCCCGAAGATGATCCCCTATATGTACGGGCTATTAGATTGCGCAATGTTATAGTTGAACTACCTGTTCATGTTGAACATCTTGCTCCATTTGATATCCTTCCTCTTCTCCAATTTATAGGATGGGATAAGATTTTACATTGGGGTGGGCTGGCATACCGGTCCATTGCACAAGCTATGTATGCATGTATCTTTGATTTTTCTACTGAAAATCTTACATTTATTATTGCAACTAGAGAAGGTACATTTGAAGTAGACCGACATCTGATCTCTAGTCTAATGGACATACCTATCAATGATAAAGGTATTCTCATTAACACTTTAGTGGCTAAACCATCAGAATCTGAAAAATGAATGCTTACTAGAGAATTGTGCAATATAGATGCGCAATGGAGTACTAATGAAATGCGCTTGCTTCAAAGTATTTATTACCCAGATACAGAGTCCTTCACTGGATATTCATTTCTAACGTTTATCCTCGTTCTAGTAAAAAAATCAAACTCACTACATTCATAGTTCGAATTCTTCATTCCATTGCTTCTGGAACCCATGTATGTCTTCCTTCTTTAATCCGTCATTGCATCATTCAATTTCGTCTCCATCCTGGACATAGCGATATCTCTTTCGCTTATCTTATGACTGTGTTGGCCACCTATATTTTAGTGTCTATGCCTATTGGAGAGGCTCCCATTCAACACCTAATCTTCAACAACTCTAATATAAACAAAATGAATCTGAGGTTGACTGATGGCCAAGTCAATGTGGGTGTTGGAGGAGCTGCTGCAGTGAATGAAGAAGAAGGTGATTTACCTCCAGATGACATTAACATGGATGATATTTTTGATGAGATCGAATTCGATTCAGCAGATGATCTTGATTATCAGCCGTTTGACTTTGATGCGCTATTGCGCTCACTTAAGGAGAAGGTAGAGAATATAAATGTGTCCCATGATTTGCAATTCAAATATATGCGTAAGTATTTTAGGCACCTTAACAAGGGACTTCATAAACTTGATCCTACAATACCTACTCCTTCATCAGGTTCTGATTAGTTTTTTCTTATCTTGGTTTGCAATAACTTTAATGATACTTAGATTTCTTTTGTCTTATGGGGTTGTACTTGGCTTAACTTGGTTGTACTTGGTTTAATTTGGTTGGTTATGGTTAAACATGATTTGCTTGTTTAATTTATTATATTGTTATCTTGCTCCATTATTCCTCATCATTCTTCTTGTTCTTCCTTATTTATCTACTTCCACTTCTATTTAATGGTTCCTTCCTTTGTCATATTGTGATAAAAAGGGGGAGAATTTGTTTGTGGTTGGTGAACATGTGGATGGATTGTGGTTTATCCATGTGGATGGATTGTGGTTTATCCTTCCATTTTTATTTTTATTTTTTTTGTGGTAAGGGGGAGAGTTGTTTGGTGGAATTGATGCGAATTCATTCGATTTGGTTTGACCTGTTTATAACTAGTGCATAATTCTTTAACCAGATTGTCACTGGTTTCTTTTGATAACTAGTGCATGATTCTTTGTGCGTATAATGCTTATGTTATCATGAAGTGTGTTTTGTCACAAATTTAACAAAGGGGGAGATTGTAAGTGCTATGGTTTCTAGCTCCTATAATTATCAAATTTTGTAGTGTCAAAATCTCTTGGAATCCGTGTCTTGTGTAGCACATCAATATATTCAAGACAGTGCAAGGACAATGGTCTTTACTTCAAGAACTTCAAATGCAAGATTACATGTTCATGTTCGAGTACAACATCAAGTGTGAATTCAATGTTTCAAGATTCATAGTTCAAGCTTCAAGTCAAGACAAAGTTCCTATACTTTGAACAAGCTCAAGCTTCAATGTTAGTCAAATTCAAGCTTCAAAAGTCCCAAGTTCAAGTTTCTATATATGTCAAGATCTCAAGCTTGGTAAACTTCAAAAATCATCTATGAACTGAAGGAAAAGAAATTCCAATGTTCATACATTATGTATAAGGTATGAATGACCTTAGATTGACCATAGGGTAGGTCATTTTGAATATATAACTTAAATTGGATCATTTTATAAGTGAATATACTATTTTTTGACTAGTCTTGGACTATGTTCGATTAGTCCTAGCACTGGCTCGACCAGTCCAAGAATTCCTCGACTAGTCCTAAGTCTGTTACTAATTTTCAGAATTTTTGTTAAAGTCTCAACCAGTCTTGAAGACTACTCGATCAATCGTATGAACAGTGCTCGACTAGTCCTGCAGGCCCGACTCAAAGTCCAGCAACTAAATTGGGTTCCACATGACCAGTCATGGATAGGACTTGATCGGTCGAGCAGACCCAATGACCAGTTGTGGAACGGCCTTATCTTATCGCCCCCAAACTTTCAAAAGTTGTTGTTCATACAACCAGTCGTACCGACCTCAAGACTAGTCAAAAGTGTGATTTCTTCACTTATACATAGAGCACGAATTTCAGAGTTTTACATTCAATTCAAGATAAATTAATACGCTACTCTTAGAGATAAGTTAGTGATATTCTTAAGCTATTTAGTGCTCATTATATATTCTCTTTAATTAGCTTTCTTTGTATTTGATTTTGTATTTTGTATTCCAATTTTATTTGAAAGAGGAATTGAAGTATTCCCATTTCTTGGGATCGAAATCAAATCAAGCTAGCCCAAAGTGATTTAATTTAAAATCAATTTAGAATCTAGAACCATTTCATAAGTGAGTGTAAACATTGAACTTCTACGTTGAACTTCTACTCCGATTTGGTTCTTTCGGGCTGCATCAAAAGGAGAATATCCAGGTATTTTAAAGCTTTGTAAATTCTTTATTTTGGTTTTGGAGATTGTGCCAGGAAAATCTCTGTTTTGGTTTATCTGAGGTGATCCAGAAAACTCAGAGTGTGGGATTTTTGAATTGTGTAAACCCACTTGAAAGACACAATTTTGAGGGTTATAGGTGAACCTTGAAAAACCTATTTTCATAGTGAACGCTAATATCCATTGTGTGAGGATATTAGGAGTAGAGTAGTTGTGTGGCTGTTGTTTAACAATTGATGTACATAAAAGTGAACCACTATAATTCTTTGTGTTTGGTGGATTTGTGGTTTATTTTCTTTTTCTTTTGTGATTTAAGATTATGGGACATATTTGTGGATGTAAATGTTGTAATCTTTACATTTCAGCATTGTGTGGTGAATGTTGTAATAGATTAATTTCTATTTCTTTCATATCTTCTTCAGTTTGAGTTTTTGATACTCACCCACGTTATAGTAAGGTTGTCCTGCCATAAACCATTAGTTTGTGGTGTCAGGTTGTCCTTAGAACTAAGTTTGTATTAACCTCTCAATGCTAAATTTTTGAGGTTATTTTTCATTTTCACACTGTGGATTGTTTAAGTGCTATCTTTATGTAATTGTTTAAATTCTGTTATTCAGTGCTATCTTTATGTAATTTGTCAGTCCTATTCCGCTCGGCCTTTTCAGTCGCTGACTTCATATTGCTGTTTTAAATTGGGAAGAGGTTGGGATGGAAGGTTTCCCTGTTTTCCAATCACATTTTTCGTCTCAAGTCCTTTAATAACCTTTGTAAGGTCTTGAAAGGCTTCTAGCATACCCTAATTGAAACGATTTAATTTTGAAGATGCTTTAGAACCAGATCATCTTGAGGTTTCCCTTGATTTAAAATTTGATTAGGAAATCCTTTAGTAGTAGTTTGTCCATTCCTCTAACTAAAATTTGGATGATTTCTCTAATTAAGATTGTAGGGATTTGAAGTGGATCCATTGAAAGGTGTTTAGTAATTATTCACGGCATTAGATTGCTCATTCAGTACCTCTTGAAAGGTAGGTGTTGTTGGACAAATTTCAGTTGTGTGAATGTTGTAAGTACAAATACTACAAACAATTTTCGTAGCCTTATCCTTATTTGATTCCATGGCCTCGAGTTTTCTAATGAGATTAGCCACTTTAGCATTTATATCATCATCTTCTTTCAGAAGATAAATTTCGCCCCACTCCTTTGATTGAGTAGGCCTAGAAGTGGTGCTTAATTTTGGGGAGATGTCCCATAATGGTGTCTTTTCAGCAAGTTTGTCAAAATAATTCCACACATCATCAACCTATTTGTTCATGAATTCCCCATTGCACATTACCTCGACCATTTGATGCATGGAAGAAGTCAGCCCATCGTAAAAAAAAACTTATTATTCGCCAAGTTTCAAAACTATATTGTGAGCATAAGCTGACAAGATCCTTAAATAGCTCCCAACATTGGAAGAATGTTTCATATTCCTTTTGGGAAAAGTTCATAATTAATTTTCTAAGGGTGTTCGTTTTATGATACGAGAAAATTTTCTTAATGAACTCCCTTGTCATGTCATTCCATCTGTCAATAGATCATGGATGTAGTGAATGCAACCACGTCTTAGCTTTCTCTTTCAATGAGAAGGGAAAGAGTTTCAGCTTAACCGTGTCCTCAAACACGTTCGGAAAGTATAAGGTGGCTATGATCTCATTAAACTCTTTCATGTGTAAATATGGATTTTCAGATTCAAGTCCATGAAAATTTGGAAGGAGTTGGATCACCCCTAGCTTGATATTCATATGTCATGTTTTTTCTAGAAAAATCATGCATGAATGTGTGCTCATCCCCACCAGTTGTAAATAATCTCTTTAAGTATGAGGCGGGGGTGCTTGATGCACCTGATTCTCATCCTTGATTTCCTTAACCCTAAGTTGAGGTGGTGTGGAGGTTGATTGGCCGGTTGATTGATAGCCATAACTTTTGTTAACTCTGTGGATCTTAAGTGGTGTCTAATCCTGTGATGGATAGATAATCCCTCAACCAATCCTCCTTCACTCAAGAGCCGTCAAGTGTTATCACGGACTCACTTGGGCATGAAACACTCTCAGCCCTCAATTTTAGAATCTAACCTAAAACTAAAAAGAAAGAGAAATAGAAATCTAGAAATAGAAATAGAGAGAATTAGAAAGAAGTTACCAAATTAGAAGTTTCTATACTGGGATCCTGTAGAAGAAAAAGGAAAGTGAATTAGTTTCTAAAAAAGAACTAATAAAGCAACTTAGTTTTTCAAAAAGAAAAAAGAAAGTTTTTAAAAATAGAAAGTAAGTTGGTTTCTAAAAAAAAAAAAAAAAAAAACTAAGAAATCAAATTAGTTTCCAGAAAAGAAAAAGGAAATGAAATTAGTTTCTAAAAATAGATTAAGAAAGTTTTTAAAAATTAATTTCTAAAAAAAAATTAGAAAAGTTTCTATCATATAATTAGAAAGTAAATTAGTTTCTAAAAACAGAAAAGAAAAGTTTCTAAACCTAGAAATAGAAAGCTAAGTTAATTTTTAAAATAATTCAGAAAAAAATCCTAACCTAAAAATAGAAAGTAGAAAAACCATAATTTTAAACTAATTCCAAAACTAGTTAATCTCAGAAAAACACGACTATTAGTCCCCGGCAACCACGCCAAAAACTTATTCATAACCCCAAGTGTAGGGTCGCGATGTGGTAATAATCTCGGTGAGACCGAGGTCAAATCCATAGGGACTAATCTCGTGTGCATTCTGTATGCAACTAAAAGTACAATTAGAAGAAGATGTAAATCTAAATTTGAAATTAAATGGAGTAATTGTAAAGTGTGTAATTAGAAACTTAAGAAATTCAAAGGTGGGGAACTATGGTTTCCAAGGATCCACTTGTAGCAATCAAGGAAATCTATGCTTGATTCAAGGACACAACTGGAATCGGCGTCCTATCTTATCCAGTTGGAAGATATAACAATTAAGATCAAATCTGAACTTCTATTGACCTAATTCTTAACGGATGAGAGTTATGAGAATTGGAAGTGATTCCATCACCTAGCCATGCCCAGTAGACAATAGCAAACAACAGGATATACTAATTCCACAATCAATCATAAGAGGATTGTGAAGGTTAGAAGGGATTCCATCATCTAACCATGCACAAGGGACTTCCTAATTTTATAATCTCAAAGCATGAAAAGAAAATACTCGAAGCTATTGCAGATCCATTATAATTTTAGTCATAACAAACCATTAAGAATCGAAAGTATTCCTTAAATATCAAACTAGAATCAAAGAGAATTCAACATAAACATGAGTCAAAGCAATAAAAAACATCCTATCACACTACAAGCTTCACCTCTTAGCCCTAGCTAAGAGATTTTGTCAACCATAGACATGATTGGATCTACCCTAGAAGAAAACATGAAAAACTAAGGAAGAAAGAAGAAAAACGCTTGGCGACTGCTCTCCACCCTTGTGCTTCGCTCCTCTAAACCTTAGATAGATGCCCAGGGATGCCCGGGAGATCCCTATTTTTGTGCAATACTTCCTTTCTCACCTCCTTGGAAAAATCTGGATACTGCCTCAAATTTACACACTTCGCGTAATTCCGTGCAACTCTGCGTAAGTAGTTCATTGACATCGAACTGCCTTCGATGTCATTGAAGGTGACTTTTATACATGCTTTTTCCATGCTATGTAACTTCGTCTGAACTGCATAACTTTCTTGGTCATCGAACCTGCCTTCGATGTCATCAAGCGTTGTTCGAGGAATCGATAATGCATCCAAAACAGTCCAGCGAGTTATTCTAATTTCTTCGATAAATTCAATGTTATCGAAGAGGCCTTCGATGTCATCTAGCAAGGCTTCGAGTCATCGAAAAATGTCTTCAATTTGTCCAGCAACTAACTCGATTTTCTTTCATAAATTCGATATCATCGACCCGTGTTTGATGTCATTGAATGTGTCTTCGACGTCATCGAATGGTGATCGATGACACAGTTAATGTGAATACTGCACTCGTTCTTTCGACTTTGTTCCTTCTCCACTTGGTTTTCTTGAATCTTGGGACATTGAAATCTTCAGTCTTTATCTCTAAAGATCTATTCTTTGTCGTGGTGATCTTTGAGCGCCAAATCCATGCTTTTAGCACATTTTCCAATTCAAGCTCTTAAATTCACCTTCCAATACAAACATGAGTAAAATAAGACATTAAGCAGTATCATATTCATAAAACCAAGATATTAATGGGAGATAATATGCAATATTTGACCCTCAATAGTGGAATATCTTACAACTAATGAATAGTTAATTTCCTAGGGGATTCACCTATATGGGCATTATAGAGGTTTCGAAGATAAATGATTGGCCTATTAGATTAGTGTCTATCCTCTACAGAATGCAAGGAAAGAAGATCATCTTATAAAGAGTTTAGAATGCTCATAAGAGAGATTAAACAGATGCGAGATCACTTGGATCTCTTTAGGTGTCACCCTAAAAGTGTTGGGAAGTATTGAGATACACCAAGGCTTCTAACTCACTCAAAAACCATCATCTTACCCAAGAGTTGAATGCCCATTTTACAAAAAAAAAAAGAAGTTTCCAATGATTATAAAACGGCTAGTTAATGGCTCTGTCGATAGAATCGAAAGGCCCTTCGATGGATCAAAGATCCTTCGATCCTATCGAAGGATCTTTGATCCCATAAATAAAATTCAAGAATATTCTGTATGGTTGCTGAGCTGTTTCTTGATGTCATCGAGTTAGTCTTCGATGGCATCAAGACCCATCGACAGACTATTGAGGAGATTGATGACCACTTAAAAGTTATTGTTTTGGGATATGTATTTTACGACAGGTTAACACCTCTTTTATCATAACTTATTATGTTCCAATTTGGCTCCTTAAGCTATATGAAGATCAATCAAGGTTTACCTATAAGGGGTAGGATTATCCAGATGTTAAGTTGTTTTAGATCTAAGGTTAGAGTCACCAAGGCACATTAATTTACCTATTCTTCATACCTTGATGCTCCGAGTCTTCATGTATCTTCAATATTCAGCTTCTAAGGGCTTAACCAACTCATTGACACACAGATGCATGTAATTGACAAACAGGTGTACAAATCAATGCACTAATACTAACAATCAAATGCCTGACATACAATCCATTTAAGCATTCATATAATTCAACTAATTAAACTCATAAGCATGAATAGAAATGTGATTAAATCACGATCGCAAATATAATGATATATAACGGTTCAACTAGTTCTTACTTCATCCTGGTAGACTCACTTTCCTTGAGTGTACTGGATTTCACTATCTCAGAAGTTTTCAATAGGTTCACTCCTAACTTTTACAAGCATATACTCTCGCTGGAGGGTCCCACAGAGACTTACACACATACACTCCCATCGGAGGCTTACACAATGACTTAACAAATGAACACTCCCGTCTGAAGCCTAAATAAGGACTTAATAAACATACACTCCTGTCGGAGGCTTATATAAGGACTTAACACACATACAGTCCCATTGGAGGCCTACACAAGGACTTGATCAAGTTTGAGTTACGAACTCTATACTCAATCCTATACAATGAAAGAGTATATAATGGACTCTAAAATTGATAACCTACTTGTTGGATTGAGCCCCAATATAGCACCTTGCTTGAGATGTGTCTTCTGTTGAGGCATAAAAATAAGATAGAAAAGATCAAAAGATAAGAAAATGAAGAAAGTATGTAAGTAAAAGATGAGATAGAGTGAAGAATCATCCGATTGCTTGGGTCCGTGCAATCGATATTGATTGTGCGAGCACGCGTAAAAGATTACATTGATTGCGTGAACCACGCAAAGTGTTGCGAATGGTGTTTTACATGGATGGTTAGATCTGATGGAAGGTGGGCCCCATGGCACAAAGATCGAGGATTCGCACGTGTGATGGTCTATAAATACCCCACTCCCCCTCTCATTTTTGTGATTAAATATTTTGAAGAAGGTCAGAGCTCCAGATAAGACTGAAGGTATTAGAAGAGAAGGATACAAGGGTTTGTGCGATTTCGTGCAAACCATATCATTAGCGTGGGTCCGTGCAATAGTGTTGTTGCACGACCAGTAATGGTTAAGAACTGACATGCTGCTGGAATTATTGATTTTGGTTTTCATAATCTCAAGTTCTCCTTTTGCACAAGGATATGAACTCAAGAGAAGGAGATCAGATGATCAAACCCGCACAATATTCCTCTTAAAGAGATGATCAAATTACAAGTCGAAATGTTGCCGGATTTGACATTCAGATTTAATATTCAAATCTTGTCAATTTTTATATTTTAGATAATCTATCTTAGAATCAAGGGACACTCGAGGATGTAAATAAACTCAATAATAATAATACGATGATTGTTCTTTCTACACTCTTTTTGTTACATTTGAATAAGATAATCTCCCAAATCGAATGCATTTGTTCCTGTTCAAAACAAAATGGTGACTCTGCTAGGGAACTTATCTTATTTGATATTAACATAAAGAAGGTTACAGGACTTTTGTCGTAAGTTTGGCGTCTTTTTGACGCCAAAATGGTGACTCTCAATGGGAACATCCTCCCCTTCATCTCTCAGATAGATTACCTTATCATTTGAATACTAATTGAAGTTCTATGTTTTATTTCAAAGGTAAGAAGATAAGATTCAAACTTACAATCAATGGCTAACTCAATGAAGAAAGTGAATTTCTATTTCACCGCGATTGGGTTCATAGTAGAGTATGCAGTGGATCAATCATCGGATCATAAGGTCCAATCTCCCGCGGTGATGGCCGGAGTTATATCTGCCTTGCCCATAGTGCCAGAAAGTCATCAAGACTGGATCGTTGTCACATCTCGAAAGATAAGGGCTCGAGATACAATAATAGCAAGAATAAATTTACTTGCACTAAGAATTAAATGACCAATAACACGGAATGCAGCTAAGACAAATCTTGAATTAGCTCCTCCTGGGTTATAACCTGGGAAATCTGTTCCTCTGCTAAAATCATATTATTTCCCGGCCCTGCCTGCTGTGAGAGTTCAACAGACAAGGGAGTAGAAGGGCAAAGCATTGCTTATAGGCTCACCAACTCCAGTATCGTTCCAATCCACCGACTACTATGGGATTAGCGAAAAGTCCAATGACACTCCTTTTTTCATGAACCCCATTAAATTGATATATTCACATTCTACCCCAACTACAGCTTCATCAGGAAGTGGAGAAGCAACCATACTTATGGTCGAAACAAACCAAGGACCCCCGCTAACAATCGAGGATTGTATGACTGAGATGACGCAAGCACAAAGAACATTAATAGAAGAATGTAGAAACCTCTAAGAAGCTTTAGCAACTCTCACGCACAACGTGGCCCGGATAGTAGTTCCGCCGATGATGGGTAATATGAACAGATAAGAACCGCAACCTGAAAGTTCTCAACCACCAAGAGTGGGGTCGCTCAGGTTCACTCTCGCAGCAAAAGCAATAACATAGGAGGAAATGCGACAAGTTGTTGAAGAATCTATCAGGATAGAAAAAGAACGTGAGAATGTTGGTCAATTAAGATATTGAATACCATATCCGAGAGAAGTAGAAGATGTTCCTTTTCCGGTTAATTTCAAGCAACCGAATTTTCAAAAATTTAACGGTGATGGCTCGCCAGAAGAACACTTGATGCATTTTATTACCATTATGGGAAATTTTTCTATGGTTCCGCAGAGTAGCTTCGATCGATCAGTTCCTCCTTGACAAGTAAAGTGTTCTGATGGTATTCCAGTCTTGTGCCCGAATCGATGCGGACTTGGGAGCAAATTCAAGATGCCTTTATGTCAAACTTCTTTTCATTAGAACACGACGTCAACATTACAGAGTTAGCTTCAGTACAGCAGAGAGAAGGGGAACTTGTGGAGAAGTTCATAGATAGATAGAAAACATAGGGAGCTTCTTTCAGACAACTACTAGAAGAAAGAGCAGGTCAAGATGTGTTTAAACTCTATGGAAACAAGAATCGCATTTGGACTTACCAATGCCGATATCAAGATTTTCTGTGACTTGGCCACTAAAGCCCATGCCTTAGAACTAATGACTAGGAAAATGCTAGCATTTCACTATGAAACGGCAAGAAGAGGACCTGGTAGGTTGATCGCAAACACTGTGGATCATGAAAAAAGAACTTAGGGCACAAGAGAGTCAGGAGAGAAAAGGATAGAGCGGAAGGAAGAATCAAACTGTCATAGAAATAGATTCAGTGGAAAAGGACCCAGGTCACTTAACTCTTACGAAGGATTCACGTTCGATAGGGAAGATGTAGTTCCTATGATGAACCAACTGCTGAAAGCTGGTATGATAGAATTACCTCCATCCAAGTGCCCGAAGATGCAACAAGAACAAGAGAAAGGGATTTCTGCTACTATCATCATTTGGTAGGGCACCCGATAGAAAATTGTTACACATTAAAATGCATAATACAAAGAATGATAAACAGGGGTGAAATAGTGATTGGGAAAGAAAAAGAAAGAGATGCAAAGGCGACAGTGAATGTACTAACAGCCCGAGAAAATACTCATGAGAGAACAGAGAAAGAGAATTGTAAGATGACAAGTAAGGCTGCAGTAATCACACTACGGTTAGGGAAAAGAATGGTAAGTTCCCCGAGGCAGAAAGTTGGAGCCACAAGAATAGAGGTCATTAAGAATTAGCATGATAGTGACAAAAGGGAAGAAAAGAATGAAGTAGTAAAGGTAACCTATGATGTGGTAAGCCATTTGAAAGGATACCGGCTTGGTTAAGAATTTATGATGCACTAAAGTTATCAAAGAACTTTCGACAAAGCCTGATTTAAGCGCTATCCGATCACGATGTCAGAGTAACATTGCTTGTGGGAAGAGTGCAAAGAACGAGAGGATTGCATGCCGGTGGTTTCCTTCTCCGATGATGATCTAACCTGTGGTACAGGGTACAATAGGACACTGATGATAGTGGGTCATATCCGCAACAAAGAAGTCAAGGAGATCATCCTTGATAACGGGTCTGCAGTGAATCTATTTCCATTAAAAATGATGAATAAATTAGGCTACCGTCGTTCTAATCTACGCCCTAGTGGAATGATGATACAGGGCTTTAATCAAGATGGGCAGCGTGCGCTCGATAAAATTACAGTACATTGGAAATAGGAGAATTAACTACCGATGTTGTTTGCCATGTCATTAACGCAGTGACGACATACAACATTCTCTTGGGAAGACCATGGATACATCAATATTGCATCATACCTTCTACTCTATACCAGTGTTTCAAGTATTGCAAGAATGGGGTATAATACAAAGTAATGGCCGATGCAAGGCCATATACAGAAGCCGAAGCCTTCTTCGCAAACGCCAATTATTATAATGAATTTACCAGAAAAGAAGAGAGGAAGAATAATGAGAACAAAGCCCTGGGGAGTGTCCATATGCAGGTAATGAGAGAAGAAACTAAAAAGATATGATCGTCTAGAATTACAGAAGCAAAGAAGAAATTCTATTTTGTACTGAAACATGTAAAACAACCGGGACAATCGCCATTAACGTTATTATCGCCTAAACAGTTGAAAGTCCTACAGTCAAATTATACAGTGCCATTACCGTAGGCTGAAAGAAACAAGCCATTCCCAGCTATTCTAGAAAGGTTTCATGTCAAAGCTAGTGCGAAGTACCCGAAGCCGATTGAATTTTATGTCCCTTCAGAAGACAAGATAGAAGAAAAGGCCGAAATGATGTGCACTATGAAAAGCTGACATCTCGAGATCTTGTGAAATATAGTCTAGCAAGCAGGAAAATCATGAAAAGCATGGGTTTTGATTATGAAGAACCCACCGGCTTAAATTACGGGAAAGGAATCCAGATCCCTATCGAAGTTGGACAGAAAAGAAGAGAAAAATTTTGAGGATTGGGAGTAGAATAGTCAGTAACATGGTTACGGTCGATCAGTTAACAGAAACAGATTCTGAAATAGTTAAGCACCCTAAGACGGCTCCGAAGCAAGTAGAAGACGAGAGGCAGCCGACAATTGATAGTTTGCAAGAAATAAATCTGGGTACAGAAGAAGAGCCACAAAAAATGTTTATAAGCGCTGGCCTTCTCTAGCAAGAAGTCAAAAAATATGTCCAACTCTTGAAAGAGAAAAAAGACGTCTTCACTTGGACGTATGCGGAAATGTCGTGTTTAGAACCCATAGTAGCGATGCATCGATTGAACATTTCTAAAGATTAAAGGCCAATTAAGCAAGCGCAAAGGCGATTTCATCTGGACCTGGTTCCTCTGATAAAAGAAGAAATAAACAAGCTAATAACTGTAGGGTTCATCAGAGAGGTCAAATATCCTAAGTGGATATCAAACGTTGTCCCAGTAAAGAAGAAAAGTGGACAAATTAGGGTTTTTGTCGACTTCAGAGTTCTAAATGATGCTTGCTTGAAAGACAACTTTCCATTGTCAATCACTGAATTGTTAATTAACAGTACAACACAATTTTCCGTCATGTCCTTTATAGATGGCTACGCCGGCTACAACCAAATTAGAATGGCTCCTTAAGATGAAGAAGCAATAGCGTCCAGAACTTCGTTAGGAATCTATTACTATAAGGTTATGCCATTCAGTCTCAAGAATGCTAGAGCGACGTACCAAAGAACAATATAAAACATCTTTTAAGACATGATGCATAGGCATGTCGAATGTTATGTAGATGATTTAGTGGTCAGGTCGAGTAATCATGAAGAACATCGCGAGCATTTGACTTCAGTTTTTCACCAACTCAGAAAAAATAATTGAAGATGAATCCTTCTAAATGTGCTTTTGGAGTATCATCGAGAAAGTTCCTCGGTTTCGTCATCAGGCACAGGGGAATCAAGATCGATCTAGGTTAAGTTAAGGCCATCCAAGACATGCTGCCAAGGAAAACATTTAAAAAATTAAAAAGCCTGCAAGGAAAACCAGCATACATTCGTCATTTTAATTCGAATTTTGTAGGGAGATGTCAACCATTTTCTCATTTGATGAAGAAAGGAACAGAGTTCGTATGGGACAAAGCATGTCAGAATGCGTTCGACTCAATAAAGGAATTACTAAAACAACCACCAGTATTCGCAGCCCAGTGAAAGGTAAGCCGCTTATTTTATATACATCTGCAGCTGAGAATTGGTTGGGGGCCTTATTAGTACAGGTCAATGAATGTGGGATAGAAATAACTCTTTATTATCTGAGCCAAACTTTGATAGGTGCAGAATGCAATTATTTCCTGAACAAGAAAGAATGCCTGACACTAATATTCGCAGTACAAAAGTTGAGACATTATTGCCTTTCTCATGATATAATTCTAATCTCGAGGGCAGATCTAATAAAGTTCTTAACGACAAGGCCGATGTTATCAGGAAGATTGGCCAAATGGATGTTGTTACTTTTAGAGTATACAATTACCTATGAGCAAGCAAAAGTAGTAAAAGGGTAAGCAGTGGCAGATTTCTTGGTAGCGCATCTCATAATAGACAGTGAAAACATCAACGACGATTTTCCCAATGAGCAGGTTATTGTAACTGAGTCGCAAAACCTGTGGTAAATGTATTTTGATGGTGCTTCTCGAGCATTAGGAGCAGGCGTAGGAGTAATATTCATTACTCCTCAGGGTGACTTGTTACCCTATTCTTCATATTGGGTACCGCATGCACAAATAACGAAGCCAAATATAAAGCTCTCATCATTGGGATGAAAATAGCTCAGGAAATGAAATAAAAACATTGTAGATTTTTGGTGATTCTAAGTTGATCATAAATCAACTAACGACGGAGTTTGAAATAAAAAAAGCAAGAGCTCTTGTCGTACTGCCGAAGAGCACAACAGTTACTGGAGCAATTCTATTAAATTGAAATCAAACACGTAACATGATGTGAAAATGCAAAGGCAGACGCTTTAGCTAGTCTAGCGGCAGCCTTGTCCTGTCTGAATCAAAGCCCCCTTCAAGTATCTATAGAGGAAAGAAGGTTCTTGCCCTCTTAAGAAGTTATTGATGAGGTCATTGAAGCACTCCCGATATCGTGTTTGGAGGTGACAGCAGAAGATTGGCACCAGCCTTTCGTAGATTAGCTCAAATATGATATCTTGCCAGAAGATTTAGAGGAAAGATAGCAAATCAAGTAGAGATCAAGCAGGTTCATCATACGCAGTGACGTATTGTACAAAAAATCTTACAATGAAGTGCTGCTACGATGTCTAGATGAACAAGAAGCGAGTCAAATTTTATGAGAAGCCCACTCCGGAGAATGTCGGGCTCATCAGACCAGTCGAAATTTATTCCATTGGGTACATCGAATGGGGTATTACTAACCCACAATGTTCAAAGATGCAATAGAGTATGCGAAACGATGCCAGGAGTATCAGATTTATGAAGACGTCATACATCTACCCCGGAAGATCTCTATCAGACATTACTTCTTTGTCTTTCTCCGTTTCGGGGCTAGATGTTATTGGCCCCATAAATCCACCTTCATCTAGAGGAAAACAATATATATTGGCAGCAACAGACTATTTCTCTAAGTGGATGGAAGCGATCACATTGTGTAATGTCAAAGAAAAAGATTTTGTCAATTTCATCCGACATGCAATAATATATCACCACGAAAATCGTTACAGATAATGGTACCCCTTTCAAGAATGGAGGCATGGAAAGCTATGTCAGAAGTTTAATATTTACCACTCGTTTTCAACACCTTACTATCCACCGGCTAATGGATTAGTAGAGGCATTCAACAAGATAATTGTGAAGATACTGAAGAAGATAGTGACTGGAAATAAGACGATTGGGACAAAAAATTGCAAGCATTGTGGGCTTACAGGACTACCCATCGAACAACACCGTATTCATTAATTTACGGCGTAGAGGCGGTCATCCTAATTGAAACACAGGTCGCATCACTCAGAGTGGCAGTGCATCAGTCAATTACAGATGATGAAAATACAAAAATAAGGTTAGAAGAACTGGACCTACTCGATGAAAAATGACTGGAGCTCAGCAGCGGTTACAGTTATATCAGGCAAGAATATCGGTTGCCTTTGATAAAAGAGTCAAGCATCGCTCTTTTAAGAAAGGCGACATGGTACTAATGTTTAAAAGACCGATAGTGGTCACTCGTAGGATAAGGGGCAAGTTTGAGCCCAAATGGAATGGGCCATACATAATAAAAGAAGTATATTCCAATGAAGCATACTGAGTCGTAGATCAAGATGGATAGGGCATCAGTATACCGGTCAATGCTCACTTCATCAAAGATATTGTCCTTGAAAATAATTATAATTTTGATCCAGAAGATTCTCATAATAATGATTCAATATAAAAAGGGGGCAGGAACAAGTGAAGCCATGTATTCTTCTTCAGATGAATGAATAAAGAAGAAATTTACAAGCATATAAAGATTACACATCAGTGATTATTATAAAGAAAAGCAATCATCACTGTCATCATCAAACAAGCTTTGTTGAACCTTACTGATATTGGTATCATCACCAAGGCAGTATACTATTATAAACATATCATCAAAGATATCATCAGCAGCGGTAATATATCAATCAAGACATCTATCATTATCATGACAGCAATGATAACTTATCATTTAAGGTAGCCTAGCTAAGCTTATATGGCCAACTATGCATAAGGCATATCACCATTATTATTTGGGCATCAATGAGAAGCCAGTGGCCTTAAAAAGCCCATATAAGCCGTCATATGCATACCTATGTGGGCAGCGGACGGAGCCAGCGACTAAAAGCCCTAAAAGGCTAAAAAGTCCTCAACGGCCAGTCATGCGTAAGACCAATGCCGTCTGTATAGCTTTCTGATAGCGTCATAGGGAACGAATGAAATTGCCCTCCCGTGAATGGGTCCAACCTTGTAGACGAAGAAAAAAGCGGGCAACAGTGTGCGCTCTTTGGCCATTGTCCATAAATAGGCCAACCATGCATAAGACCCCTAGATTCCTAGCTTGATTTCAGTAGTAACTCATGAGGAAGGATTTTTAGTTTACTCATTGATGGACTGGCGGCCTTGGATTCGATACCCCAAAGGTAGCCTTGTGCACCCCGTGAACTCTAGAGAGTTACCGCGGCCAACCCTGTGCATAAATCCAACCGAGTTCATAGCCCTGGTAGCTTCACTGGGCCCCTCTAATGGATCGCGGTTTGTGAACTCACTAGACTGTGAAAAGTTCAACAAACTCATAAGAGTTACAAAGACCAGTCACGTGAGACCCAACTCCAACTACTATGAGATTAAAAACTGTGTTTCTCCATTACTCAAGAGCTTCAACTATGTTGCTCCACTACTCAAGAGCCTAAACTGCGTGGCTATCTGACTAAACTAAAATCTAGTTTCGCCTATTAAAGCAAGGTCATATAGGAAATCCCGTACTAACAAGCATGATAAAAAAAACTCTCAGAAGAAATTAGCATTCCAAAACATCGAGATGCATTTATATGTCTTGTAGTTCAAAAGAAAATTACATCTGATCATAAAAGAAAATAGAACAAAATCTTTACAACTCTTTTGTCATGCCTAGTGCTACCAAATATTTTTGCAAATCTTCTGTGAGTTGAACTTGAGTTGTAACGTGTTTTGTTTTAGCCTCAAAGATAATTTTTGCATGATCAGGAACACCGGCTAGTTTCCTCTCTAAAGAGGCAATCAGTTCTTCATTTTTTATTAGCTCAGATCGTTTGGCGTCTGCAGAATGAATATTCGCCTGCATCTTCTCCTGGATATTATTTATATTCAACTCCTCCTGTTGAATTTCCTTATTCAGAAGAGCAATCTGATTCTGAATACTTGTTATATTATTTGTCGAGGCTTTTAGTTGATCTTGGAGGGATAACTGTTCTTAATCGTATCTAGAAACGACGAAAGCAATTTGGGAAGCTTTCTCCTTGGAAGATGCCAATTGTCTTCCATATTCCAGAATCTTCGGAGCAACAACTATGCTTTCTGCTGATTGTAATGCGATAACCAAATCATGAAATCTTAAGAGAGAATCGCGTAAAAGAAAAACATTAAGTTTGGCCATCCTTATGGCACTATTCAAGACCTCTATAGCAATGTTTAGATCCGACCATTGATCGGGATCTTTAAAATGTGGATAGTTGCCGACATGGAATTCCTCATTAATGTTAACTTCTACAGTGGGATTTCTCAAAAGACAACAGATCGGAAATTGTGGCTATAAAATCATATCTAGTTGTGCCACTCCGAAGAGGGTTTCCTACAAAAGAGTAAAGGGGAGAAGTTATAATAAAGCCATGAAAGTAAACGACAAAGAAGCACAAAATGAAGAAGGAAACGAAGTATACCTTCCTCAAGAACTCGAGCAGCGGGATATTGTCTCTTTGACAGAAGAAGGATCGAGTTCCCTCATATCTGTGAAAGAAGGGGCTCTAACTTCAGTGTTTGAATTAATAGTTACTAGAGTCGGAAAGTCAGTGGGTTCCACTGGAAAAATGATCTCACGGGCTACCACCTTCGGTGCTACAAGGAGAACCAAGGAAATTCTCTTTGAAGCCAATGGCACTTCAAGATGAAAATCTTCAGGAGTACCACCTGTTCTGCCATTAGTAGCATGAATACCTAAAAAAATAAAATAATAATAATGATAAAGTAGTAATAGCAAGCGGAAGATTAAATGATAAAAGTGCAAGAAAATTTTACCTAGTGAATATCCATATTCACGATAATACAAAGGTTCCTCATCTTCCTCTTCTATTGTTAAAAATTTTGTAGGAATATCAGCAGTAGAAGGACCTTCAGTTTTGACATTTTGAGGAATCGATGAGGGATGCCCTTCATCAACAGGAACACCTTTCATAACAACATCAACATCATCCTCATCATCGATATTAACTTCTTCTTCAAAATCATCATCATTATCATCAGCTTCTTTGTCATCTTCCTCAGTGTTATATTCAACAAAAGAAATACCTTTAGATGACGAGGTTGAGCTTTCTTCCTCTAGTTATCCTTCCTCTATTTCTTCAATTACGACCTGTTTCTCTTTAGAAGGGGGAAATCTTACTGCTTCCTAATCGAAGGCCTTTATCGATTGGGATTGGAGAGGCTGAGGCAACAGATCTTTCTTGAGGAGGAGGAGAAGCCTGAGAACGCGTACAAGACCTCGTCATCGGAGAAGATGGACTAAAATGAATGGGTCGAGGAGGAGCAAAAATCGGATTATCTTGAGATGCAGCAACATTCTCTTGAGTAGGAGAAGGAATTTTTGCCACCTCTTCAACTATTCTCTCAAAACAATCTCGTGGGACTTTTTCAAAGTCCATAACAACCCCATGAGCTATACATCCTTCTAGGGTATTAACGAGTTTTCGCTCATGAATTGGGTCATCCATGGATATCTTCCTACAGAGGTGACCGAGAAAGGGGGCATGGCTTGTCTTTAGCATAAAGCCTATTCCTTCTTCAAATTTACGGCCTTTAAGCTTCGGCGGTGAAATCCAGATTGGCTCAGTCACAGGTAAGCATTTATTAACAAGATATGATTGATGCACCCACCACCTCATGTGACCATACGAAGTGCGAGTGATGCGATTACTACCCAGAATTATGAAAGTAGATCTAACTCAACCGTCTAGTAGCTGCTTCCATATCATCGCCCAGTTATATGGGCCAGTTCCGTAGCTACGCATTCTCCTTATTACTAATCCGCAGTCTTCTGGCACGGCTTGATCAAAACCAAATTGGCAAGCGAATCGGCTTAGATAATAAGGCTCCCTCCAAAACTCTATTCCTCTTAAGGGGAGGCTGCAGGATCAAATCGAAAGGAAAAATGCTCTCTCTCTTGAAGTAAGCGATCCGGTGTCTACCTTATCTGTATCCTCTATGTAGCGATATAGGTAAAATTGAAAGAAATCAATTTTATCAGTGTCCAAGATGGTGTTGACAACCAATCGTATGATTTTCTAGCCATAGCCCTCTTTTGAAAGAACCATAGTGGGAGATGTGAAGGGTAAATGTACGCCTTCTCTAGAGCATCAAAAGTCCATGAAAAGTAGACACCTAGCCAGCCTGTGATATAATGCTAGGGAGTATAGATAGAAGAAGCCCCGATGGCGGGACTTTTTATTTGAGACGCTCTCTCTCCGAGAGCCCCTTTAAGTCGAGCACAGGACTGGAGGGGCAAGAGAATGTTTGTGGCCTTCCGCCATGGCACCAGCAGCGATGAAAACTATAGGGCGAATGACATCTGCCCATTTTGAACTTGGAAGAGCCACCACGCTTAGCCAATAAACGAGGAAAGCTGCAAGTTCTCCATCGAGGCTATATTCTGGATGCTCCATTATCTTCTCGCAGAGATTTGTTAGCTCTGGTGAATAGCAACCGCTGAATCTAAGATAAGGAAGAGAAAGGGAACACATAGTAAGAAGTATAGAAATAAAGTTGTAATAGAAACGTGTAACGCCTTGAAAATCAGGGGTCGAACATAAACTCAACTCCCGAGTTCCAACGCATCACTTATTCAACATATATAATAATGATTAAATATCGTCCGTATTAGTGCCTCAAACATGAATGGGATTATACTAAAACATCATATCATACTCTAGGGACAATTTAAATTACGCAAGTGGAAGTCTGTGATATGTATATAAACTGTATAAAAGTGATAGCAAGCCCTCAGAGTATGATTGTCACTAGGTTAAATAATTACAAGTTTAGTTCCAAAATGTGCAAAATAAGAAAGTATAATGTTTTCTATCCAAAACTCTGTAGCCCCACCCACGCAACTTCAGGTCTACATAGACCCGCCAGAGAGTTATATATAGGAGAACTCCTCGTCATTGAAATAGTCTGGCTCTGCCTCATAAGCATCATCATCACTTGCAGTTAAGACAGATTCTAGTTGGTGTTTAAAACAGTCCCAGAATGTGGGAGAGAGTGATTAGCTCAGTGGAGCTATAAGGCAAATGTTAACATGTGATCAATTCAATCAAGCAGTAATGATAAAGCAATACAATTAAGCATCCCTAAGTACTCTGGTTAATACAAACATGATATATATTAATGATGCATGCCCTCGCCTGCACTCCCTCTGCAATCTTCCTCTTACGATCGCGGCATGCAGCCCTTCCTCTGTGCTCAACAACAACGCCAAAGGCACATACAATGCAGTGCATGAGCATGATTACCAAGTTCTTATTAGACCTTTTTCATACAGCAGGATTGGGAAACTAAGGTACCTCCCTTATATCATTTCTCAAACAATGATCCATTCTAGGGTCGTCAGTCCTATCTGGTCTCATACGATGTTGTGGTTCCAGGTCCCTACAAAAGGGTTCGTCACCTCAATGTAGGCCTAATTTATACTCTAGTAGCTACGGAAAGGCTCGTCGCCTCAGCGAAATCTCAGAGTATGCTCAAGGTCACTACGAATAGCTCGTCACCTAATCGTAGGCTGACAGCTCAAATACAGTGTCTCATACCACCGTATTCGGCTCACGAGCTTAAGTTGCTCACTGGTCACTACGGGTGGGCTCGTCACCCCGGTGTAGGCCGATAGCTCGACCACGGTGTCCCATTCCACCATATCCGGCTCATGAGTCTTAGCGGATCGAGGTACCAAGGTTAACGGGATTTTCACTGGTGAGTTTGGTACCTTAGGTTCAAGCAATAGCATCCATACATGGTGAACATACATCAGGACAATTAGATTACTTAACGAGCGCACATCGAGATGATCGACATGAAGTGCATAAGCACTCCGTGTGGCTTAACTACTGTTGACATCCAAAGTACGGTTCGGATTCATCGAACACGTCTTGTGTGGCGAAACAACCTCAGCCACCAAACTAGGACCTGTTACCGATTGCCTGGACTATACCATAGTCCCAAACACACTGTGATATGAGAAATATGTACACATTATAATTAAGCATTTAACAACTAATGCAAACATAGATAACATTTAAATGCATAATGAAACACATATAACATGTCATTCTACATAAACATATTCTACACAAATCCCACCATTTAGATTATAACTACTTAAATGAATTTATGCATATAGCTAAGGTAGTTAGGAATCCTGTCTCAACCACCCTATTAAGTACAGTTTATCTAACAACTTCTCATACAAACATTTTATCACACACTTATGCTACACATATCAACATACCTAACATATGTTGATTATAACATATATCTGGACAAATGCTTCTAACACGGAGTTGTCACATACACAACAATCATGTATTGCATTCCATAGACATGGCAGGCACAACTCATCATTCCATATTCATTCGGTCATTTCAACAATTCAGCTCGTACCCATTGTTAGGCCTATTATTCTTTAGTGATCCGATCTACTTACGTAACTTTGTCTAGTTATAGAGTCTTGATTGTTTCCCTTTGATGAGTCTATTACTAACATTTTAAGGACGAATATGATCTTATTTAGTAATCTAACCATATGTGTTACCTGAATTGACGATCTTTGGCCAGTGAGCCATGGGCCCACCATGCTTCCGCTGCGCCCCTCTGATCAAATGGATGTATAAACCAACCTAACTAGATTGGGCTTATAATGCTCTACCCCCCTTAAAATTGTTTCTACTCTCAGGGTTCAAGAATTTGTGTATCGATCTGTTTGTCAGAACGAGTTGAAATTTAAGACCTATCTTTGATATGAAATGGGAAGCGATCTCTTAATACATTGATCTTCTTTTCATCGATGATATGTATTATGGCATTGGTACCTATGGTTATAAAAATGAGCTAAAAATGATGGGTGTTGTGGTTGATTTCAGGAACGGGTGTGAGTTTGTGGCAAGATGCCTAATTCTACCAAAGAATGACTTTTTCCACGGTCCCGACTTACCTTTTTTAATCATGTCCAGTTTAATACTGTAATATAATATATACATTATTAGTACATAAGGAATTTGGACAAAATAGGTTAACAGGCAGATTATCTTTCTAAGTTCATATGCACAATATGTATGCCAGAATGCTCTGTGATTCGGGACCTAATTCCTAACTGTTTGTTGCCCATTTGAGAAATTTCTTAGGCCTAAAAAAAAAAAATAAAAAATAAAAAATAAAAAAAAAATAAAAAAATCTCTATTGACTATATGTTTTTAATACTTCTCAAAGGCGAAGTAATAAACTTTCAATTGTAAGTTGTCGGGCCAATGCGGAAAGTTGTGTAGTGGGTCTAAGCCAGATACATAGACCTTTTACCTAGCTATGATAGAAAATTTGTCATATCAGTTTTTAATCCTAGTTGATCCCGATCTTCTGCTTAATCAGAACATTAAGTTCATTGGTAACTATCAGGATTGAGAATTCGATTCAAACTGCGAATACTTCGCTTATATATAGTTTCTCTACTCCATGTTTCCGATTGTAATAAGTCTTTGGGAAGCCAATTCTAAAGGGTGTTGATTTAACCTAACGTTCAATTCAAGGAATATATAAGTTTTCTCTAAGCGTGAATAATTTCTAAGTCAAAACAACTTTCCTAAGAGTTATTAAAGAAACCTATAAGTATTGAGGGGATCCAACGAAGGAATGAGGTTTCGCTCCAACCTATTCAAGCTAACTAACTAAGTTTATCTTTCAATTATCTTAACATAATTAGTCTTTTACATTCCTTAGTATAACTAGTAGTCTGGTCTTAATTTAAGAGTAGCGGTAATTCAATAGTTGTAATCCAAAGTCTACACTCATACGCTAGATAAATTCATACCATTTTTAAGACAAAAAATTATTTTATCACTTAAGGTCAAAAGTTGTCTGATTAGAATTGAGTTGTCCTAACTTAAATTTAACTGCGCTCGAGCACTTTACACATAACCATACCAGCTAAGGAGGTCCTCTGGTTCATGTTATTAATTTATTGAATTTCCTAAACTGCCAGATTTATTTTTTTTTGAACTCTAGGAGTACCAATTCCAGATCCCAAAACTCTAAATGTCCCAATGTTTGATGATCATTGTAGTTTGTATAATACTCATTCCCATACTCATCAATCCGAGCTTAGCGTTGCCTGGGACCAGAATGAGTCTGTAACTGTTTGACACGTCCGAGGCCTGATCATTTTATCTGATGATCATTGTAGTTTGTATAATCCTCATTCCCATACTCATCAATCCGAGCTTAGCGTTGCCTGGGACCGGAATGAGTCTGTAACTGTTTGACACGTCCGAGGCCTGGTCATTTTATCTGTTTGACATCCATACATGCTTGACCATTTTATCTGTTTGACATCCACTTTGAACCTCGTAGTTAGTCAGCCAAATATATGACTTAGGTGGGCCACACCAAAGGGAAATAATGTGAAAGGGATGTCAAGAAAAGGTTTATGTGGGGCCAGAATGGTTTGCATCTTTCTTCAACCTCGTTTATCCAGTGTGCCTCACAAGGAAGAAGAGATGATAGAGATATATGCCTGATCCAAGAGTGTTTGTATCTCCCATTGTGAGCTCAACCAAAAACTCATCACGTCAAACTGATTTACCGAGAGGAATGGGATCAAGGGTGTGTGAAATACCAAACTAACATGATCAAAATGGACTGTACATTTCCCTAGTCATTGATTGAAATGGATAAAATCATCTGGAAGCACATTACACGTATTCGGGAGAATCATCTTCATTTTCCTGAGATAATCCACGGTAAGAACCTTATTACACTCTACTAACCACTCAAAAGCCCCACTACCTTTGAAGGCACTCCATAGCCCCAAACACGGGCGCCAGGCTTACATGCCTACATTAATATCACCACCCTCCAAACTCCTGTAAAGGGATCTGACCAAAAACTTTCCGGACTTCTTTCTACTACACCAAAGAATCTGAATCTGATAACGCTGGCCTCATATGGGCAAGACGCGACAGCAATCTAATCCCTCGCTCTCTTCATCGGCTAAACTCCTGCAAGGAAGAGCCCAAATCACCTCATCACCTACTACCGAGCAGCAGGAAGCCAATCAACAGGAAAGCCTCCCCCATGACTCATCCCCCGCCTGAATATCATCCCAAAACTTGATCCTCGAATAGTCCAGATGGATGGACTATTATCCTAACCATCAATCATATCCAATCAAAGTAATGGTTAGATGATACACGATGGCAGGTGGGACAACATTATAGACAAACCTGGTCATTGGTGAGATCTTACCTAGCATAATGAATATCAACACCCATTCTCTTAGTCACTAATCAAAATGATTTATCACTTTCCGGAGGTACAGGGCCATCAAAGGTTGGCCCTCTCATGAGGGACCTTTTCAAGCATTATAAAGATGTACTCCATATGGACAACCACATCAAACCATCAGATGGTTCGGCAATCAAAGGTGGGCCCCCTACATGATAGGCAATCTAGTTAAATCATTAGACTTCAAGCATAATCAATATGGACAATCTAATTTCCTACATTGATAAATGGTTAACATCATCACAGAAAACAGGAGGTGCATGGAACCCAGAATGATACAAACCAATCAAAAGAAAAATCTTTCCTAGAAGCTCCCATACAATAAGATAAAATCTATCAATAATTGAAAAACTTGTTTTAATAGGGATTTCTAGTTCCTTTCATCAGTACCCCTTCCCGATCGTATGAGCTACAAATCAAGAACCCAACATGCATTCATAACAAGCTAGGCCCATCTAACCCATCAACATGACCCACTGATAGATATAACAAGTAGGGTGTGTGGAGCGTGCTTCTCCACACATCTTTGATGCAAGTTATGCGCTTATTAAGCTAAACACTGCAACACTTGGAAACAACTTACAAACTCCATAACTAACCATTACTACCTAACCAAAAAACAGGGGGGGGTTAAGATTTCAAGCTTTCTTAAATCACCACAAAATTCACATCTACTACTCTCTCAGTGCTTCATCATTTTAGGATACAAAAATGCAATCCAAAGAGAAAAGGGAAACTGCAAACCAAACCAAAGTGCAAAAAAGCAGCTAACAAAAATTCAAAGCAGAGGAAAGGAACTAAATGCAGAGAGAGGCAAGAGTATCACTGGCTCACACCAAGCCACTTGGAGAAGTTCTCAAACTCAGTGTAGTCACTATCAGAAATCATCGTTTGATACCATGCTTTCCCAGCAGATTTGATAGCTGCTGCCTCGGCCTGCAGGAAACCACATCTAATGTCAACACCAAATACCTCGCTCAAGCTACTTATATGCTAAGTGTAGCATATATATATATATATATATATATATATATATATATATATATATATATATATATAAAACCATATTTCACATGCTTTCATTTTCAGACTACAGCCATTATAAATAATGAGCATAGCATTCATTTTTAGAGCTTTGTTAGTTTTCCAAATACTGCTCACAGATTTCCTTGGGAAAAATATACAACATGTACATAAGTGGGTACTACTAAACTCATGAAAATAATAAATAAACAAGAAAAATCCACATCAATATCAAAATAGCCAAATACCGACCAAAAGAGTGCCACTTCCACAATTCAAAGAAGATAGCATTTACTTTCAATGGATTTCTTTGAGAATCCAAGACCAAGAATTAGTGTCCCATTCCGGATGTACATAAACATGCCTATTATTAGCATGATTCCTTTACATCAGCAACAACAACAAAGAAGATCATCAAGGAGCTACTTATCATCATCATCATCATCAACCATCCCACCAAATTACATCAGCAACAAATACAAGGAAAATCATTAAAGAGGTACTCATCATCATCATCCCACCGAGACACTCTACCAGCTGATCCAGTCTGATTCCGCTTCAAGCACAGGACTACCAAGCATGAATCAAGAAACTTGTGACCTGTGACTGTACCTGGCCAGATAGCTTAATCAACATGGAATTGATTTCAAGATTCATCCAAGTGTTCCCTGAATTGCATGTTTTCTCCTCTTTTTTCCTTTTTTTCCCTTTCTGATGAGTAATAGAGATTTTATTTAAGTAGCTCTACGAAAAGCAAGCCTACAAAGCTAAGAAACAAGAAATGTGTAGCCAAAAAGCAACTCCTCACAGCTCTTCCCAGCAAAAGGAACTGGCTACCACATTAAACTCTGCTGGAATGAAGTGCATAATTGAATCTAAG
Organism: Magnolia kwangsiensis; assembly: GCA_037074715.1. Classification (NCBI taxonomy): domain Eukaryota; kingdom Viridiplantae; phylum Streptophyta; class Magnoliopsida; order Magnoliales; family Magnoliaceae; genus Magnolia; species Magnolia kwangsiensis. Next base: position 87,166,532 of record CM073575.1, on the reverse strand, counting down.
AGTCTGCTTTGGAAGAAGTTCCTCAAACAACAAACCTTCTGGGTATGATCTTATAGATGACACAGGTTCCAATATAGACTCGGAATGGATAAAGATCGTCTTCATTTTTGGAGAGGATGCCAAGTCACCACTAATACTTGGGACTTTTTAAACCGGAGATTCATCTAAGTGAACTTTAGCAAGTCAAGCCTTGATTTTGGGAACATAAAAAGTCAACATTAGAATTACTGCTGACGTCCTAAGCAATCAGTCTTAACTCCTTGGCAATAAAGATGAACATCTAACCATGGCAATATGTAAACACGGCCTGGTAGTTGTGGTGTTGGACAGTGGGCTCATGACTTTCCTTCTCGGGCAGCTATTTCCTAGACTTCATTTTTTATCATATATTTTGTTTCTTTAATAAAATGAATCTATCACATAGTATGAACAAAGGGTGCAATATGTTGGGGAAAAATAGCTAGGAACATTTTTATTTTGTTTTAAATGGTAACGAGTGGTTTTTGAAGATTTTACACACGCAATTAGTAACAGAAATCAGCATAACCTTTGATTTTAAAAGAAAAAAGGGGTGTGTGTTTTCCTTCAACCAGGGGCAGTTTTCTGCTTTCAAGATTTTCATGCAAGTAGGCCACAACATAGTAAACAGCAGTAATGGGACACCCACAATCGATGCCATTTGGGATGTCGCTCTCTCTAGTTTGCACCTTTCCCAACTATTTCCCTCACTTTTTCCATCTCTCATCTCTGTGTTGCATGTGCCGTACTAACTAGTTATCTATAACTCGATGTTGTTATTATCAATAATGTTAATAGATTTTTTTATGACGACATGGTGTCCCCACCCCTTTTTTAAGGCGAGACTATTTCCTGCGGATGCATGCAACCACCACAAACCATGTGCATCGGGTAAATCACAAAGAGGGGAATCTAACTTGCGTCTGTGGGGAGCTAACCCATGACACTAGCCATTCGCCAAAGGAAATTACAAAAGAGCACTCCACTAAAAAAAAACACCAATCTAGAAGAAGCTATAGATTATCATCATTGTTCCGATATTCCACTCTATCAAGGACCATATCCTCAATAAAGCCATAAGTAATCAAATCTTTTACTACATCAACTGGCATTTCTTTTACGCCTTCCCCATACCCTTTTACAACATTCAACTTAAACCAACTCACTCCTTGGGCTCCTATTATAAATTGCCAAGCCATCAAAAGTTCACTTTCCCACATCTTTTACCCATCGGTGTTGCATTAAGTTTTTGGGGTCAGCAACATGAATGTTGATCTGATATTCGACTCTATCGAGGACCATATCCTCGGTAAAGCCATTAAGTAATCAAATCTTTTACTAAATCCATGCACATTCTTTTGTGCCTTACCCATTCCCTTTTAGAGCCTTCAACTTGAACCAACTAACTCCTCCTTGGTCTCCATTGCACATGACCAAACCATTTGAAGTGTACTTCCCCTCATCTTATTAACCATTGGTGTTACATTGAGTTCCCTCGAATATATTCATTTCTAAATATACCCTTCATCGTCTTGCCACTCATCCATCTCAACAATTCACTCCTTGATCTCTATGCACACGGCCAAACCGTTTGAAGTTTACTTCCCTTCATCTTATTAACCATTGGTGTTACATTGAGTTCCCTCGAATACTTTCATTTCTAAATATATCCTTCATCATCTTGCCACTCATCCATCTCAAAATCCTCATTTCAGCTCCACCCATCCTGGGAACCTGTTGTTCCTTAGAGTGCCCAACATTTTGTCCCGTAGAGCATGGCTAGTCTTACACTATCTTATAAAATCTCACCTTCGGTTTGATTGGTATGCAACGATTACATAAAACTCCAAAGGAACATCTTCATCCACTCAACTCTAAACCTATGAGCAACATCCATCTCAATCTCTTTACTTTCATGATTTTTTTTTATAACTCCAAGGTGTCCCCGCCCCATTTTGAGACAAGACTATTCCCTATGGATGCACACAATCACTAGCACACCACGTGCTCCCAGGGAGGAGAGTAGAACTCACGTCTATGGGGAGAACAACCGCAACGTTTGCCATCTTAACTAAATCCTCGTTTCCTATTATTGCCAAAAATTGCATTCCATATGCTCTAGTTTTGTAGACTGATTTTTAAAACTTCAGATTCAAAAAATCCCTCCATAGTTTTAGCTTTGTGTTGACCCCTCCCTCATCTCACCAATCAAACTATGGAAGATGATATACACTATATTTGGCACTTTTGAGCAAGGTGCCTAGCCTGAGCTGTGAGATAAATTCTACTTGAAGTATAAAAACACCAACAATCAACACAGATGACACTCTTCACACAAAAACAAAGAATACTCACCACCCTAGAAGGATTTAGAACTGGTGCATGGTTTTTTCTCCATTATGAATAAAGCACAAAAGCTATATATAAAAAAGCAGGATACAAGAAGCATGTGAACTGCTAACAATTGCAAAAACTAGGTGTAATTAAATCTGCATGCGCATAAATATAATCAAGAAGTGGCAATTGCAAATGCCCTTGTTTTTATGTCTTCATCCATATATAGATATTGTAATGGTTCGTTGCCAAAGGAATTTATATATATATAACACGGAGGCATATATGTCAACTCTCTAAATGCATATCAGCAGACAAGACTGCCAACAATGGTAAAAGCAAATAACATCATTTGATGTGCATGCCTCCATCACAGTCAGTCCTATAATGAGAGTGGCATTAAACCTCGAACTCAAAAGGGTTAATCATATAGTGCACATTACCCCAACTAAAACAAAATAATTTCACAAGCTTTGTAAAAGCCAATAATATCATTCAACGTGCATGCATTCATCACAGATAATCCCATAACATGAGCAATGTTAACAAAACCTTCAACTCATATAATGCACATTACCCATCTAAAACAAAACAACTTCAAAAACCTTGCCAAATAGAAGGATCTAATTTAGTGGCACCTACGAGAGAGAAAAATGTAATGCGACAACAAATTCAATTCCATCGCATGCATATAGGCATACAAATACATACGGTATATGATCACAAGGCGCTGATACCACCAATGCAGTGATATCAGGGTCCATCAGGACAGTTGAACATTCCAACCACAGGGTTTGGACTGTCCATTAGATCAAGCATACATATTCATGGATTATCATGAAAACATCACACCTATTGGACCATTCTATAATTTATAGAAAAGAAAGGTGCAATCAACAATTTGATTCGTATACTCAATTGGCTCCATAATGGATCGCTTATGGTTCTAAATCACCACTTTTATCAGGTCATTCTAACCATCCATCAATAGTTTGAAAATGAACAGCTATGAAAAAAGACCATTTTACAGATGGATTTGATCAAGTGATCTGATATTTTCATCTCGTGGCCCATGAAATGTGTATGCTGGACCTAGTGGACAGATCAGAATTTGTGAGCATGGTATCCAAGTGTCCTTGAAACAACCACAAAGGATCATTTCCCTATATATTTACACATCCACTAATGCATATAGCTGCACTTGAACATACAAAGCTAATAACACAAAAATCCTAACCATGAGAAAGTATTATCAAGATTCAATGGTCTATAAGAAAATGCCGCAATCCTAATACCCATCTAGGATCTAAGTGCATGGATTAGGACAAACCTTGGGCAGTTGCTTCCTCTTCTTATCGAGCTTCTCCTTCTTGGCCTTCACGCGCTGGGCCTCAGCCAGAAGGGCCATCCTCCGCGCAGTTTTGGCATATGGGTTGAGCTTCAGGAGCAGATTCAAGTTCTTCAGAGGGTTCTTCTTGAGTGGAGGCCTCTTGACATCCTTCTTGATTGGCCGCACCACCGACTGGACCTCATCCGAATTGATAATCCTCGAAAGATCAGCATTCACCATCTTGGACCGCGGTAGAATGTAGCCCTTCTTCTTATCGGACATCTTCTCGAACGACCCATAGACCAAATCCAGCTTCTCAAAGGCGGATCTGGTCCACACAATGAATCGGCCAAGGTGACCACCGGGAGCAAGCTTGAGGAGATTGAGGCGATCGACGTGGGCAACGTCAACGCCCGGGATGTTGCGGAAGGCCTTGACAAGCTTGGATCCCTCAGTTCCGTAGATGATGAGGGGACCCCTGCGAGAGACGTAGCGACGGTTCCTCATCTTGCCCTTGCCAGCACGGATGGAGTGGCTGTCCTTGGCCTTTTCGGTGTCAGGGAAAGCACCGACCTGCTTGAGGATCTTGATGGCGGCAGAGGTCTTCTCAACGCCCTCAACCGAGTCGCCAACAACAAGTGGGATCTCAGGGACGGATTCAATGCGGTGGCCGCGGGCGAGAACAAGAGACGGGACGGCGGATGCAGCCAGGGCGGAGACGACAGCGAACCGCTTCTGGTTGACGTTGATCTTGCGGTGCCAGCGGCGCCACGTCTTGGTGGGGGCGAACATCCGGCCGCCACGGCACATGTTGCCGAAGGCTCCCTGGCCAGCTCGGTGGGTCCCACCGCCAGGGACACGGGGGATACGTGAGACGGCACGACCAGTACCCCAGGACTCGGCGGAGGTCTGGTGACCGGCTCGCTTGCTGACGGCGTAGGGCTGACGGTGGTTCTTGGAAATATTGGAGTGGACGAAGCTGACGACGTCGGGGCGAATGCTAGCCGTCATAACGGCGGGGAGAGGGACGGAGGAATTGGGGCCGTCCGTTGCCATGTCCCCCTCTAGGGTCTGGACAGTCACCAGAGGCCTTACAGCCGCCACTGCCGATGAGGAAGTTGCCGCCATCTCTCTCTCTCTGTCTCTCTCTCTCTCTCTGGGTTTGGAAGTGCCGCAAGTAGCTAAGCTAGGGTTTTGCGGGTGGCGTGCATTTTATGTAGTTATGTCAGATGTCACGTGAAAGTCACGTGAGAACTTAAATGTTACCGTGCCCTTTGCCTAAAGCCTAATAGATGAATCTGGACCGTCCATTGGTTTCAGCATACATTACGTTTTGAAAATCTAACCGCTCAGGTGATCTCATCCACCCATATTTTGGCCTTGTTTGCACAGCCATCCGTCGAGCCATGGTTGGGATGGTTGGGATTCTCCTGGAGAAATGCTTCTTTGGAATGGCTAGCTATACACCATGGGCCCACAAATTCACGGGAACTATTTTGCCAGTAGTGATCCTAGCCGTCCATTGTATGGCCATGGATTTGATTGTGAGAACTGCCGTAGCCTATGAAATATGTGTGTAACTTTATTACTGATAGCCCGGGACACTTGATTGGATTTAGAGTCATTTTATTAACTCTAAAAAATAGTACTTAACACATAAATGAGAAAATGCTTTCATCAAGAGCTGTTTGTCAACTCCTCGTTGAATTCTTTATGCATGGGATTCTGGCTTAATGGTGAGTGCCTACTGTGTTCCATGATTTTTTCCATTAAAAAAAAAAGAAATGATTTCAAAATTACCCTTTTTCAAGTTCTCACCGAATTTTTTTCTCTTTAAATTATTTGCACATTACAAAACTAACTTTTTACACATGAAACTTTTTTATGCCCCACCATGATTTATGTGTTTGATATATCCATCAACTTTTTCAGATCATTGTAGAGCATAAGCCCAAAAATGATGTACATGTAAAACTTAAGTGGACCACACCATACAAACCAATAGAAACTGAATAAAACTATTGTTGAAACTTTCCTAGAATCCAATGTAATATTTATTTCTCATATAACCTCTTCATAAGGTCACATGTACCTTGATGAAAAAGGAAAAATACAAATTTTAGCAAGATCAGGGCCCTCTGTAGCCTTAAGATTCAATGGAAAGCGCCCAATTTTTACTATTTCCTACAATGTGGCCTACTTGAGCCTTATATCTATCTCCTTTTTTATTTTATGCCCCCAAATGATATGAAAAAGTGGATATACAATGTGGATAAATCATATACATCACCGTCGGCCCCACAGACCTATCATGCCCCAAACCCAGGAACCAGACTCACGAAATTCTCGATCGTCGAATCCGATGCCAACGGCTTTCGTAGTACCTCATTTTCGGCTCCCAGCGCCCATACATCAGATTCCGTGTAAGGCCCGTATCTTAGTCCGTACCGTTCCATAGACTCTCACGATCCTTCCCGTCGAATTCCGACAACCCGCGACCTATAGTTGACGTTTGGGCGCAACCCTAACTCGTATTCTTTATATTTGAGTCTGCTTAATCTGAGACTTATACTATTGCGACCGCGTCGGCACTGCGGTTCCAACGTCGCGTCTTGCATACCGATTCGATACCCTATCCAAGGGATGTGGGCCCACGTTTATATTGAAGAAACGTCGCGCATTTGTAAACCCAAAAGAATCTCTACAACTCATTCCATCAATCAATCAATCAAAGTACACAACCCATACTTTCTTTCTCCTCAAGAGAAGCAACCTACCCTAAGTCAACTCTCAAGTCAAGTACATCTATCACTTATACCTATCACCTCTCTCTTACAACTACCATTTTTTTTCTCTCTCTCTTTGTCTTCACATTTTCCAAGCAACCAAAGAGGTGCACATCCAAGCACTTCGAAGGAGAGAAAAGTGTGTTGTGTGTGGCCCACTTCCTATCCTAAGATCCATCATCCTAGCCCTTCAATTCTCATCATCTTTCATCAAAGTGAGATACAAGGAGTTTGGCGTTCCATCGGAGCAAGAAAATCGATCGGTGAGTGTTTTATAGGCCTAGGTTTCATGTTTTGATGATGGGCCAAGTGGGGCCTACCAATTGATGGTATGGATCTCACTTTGGACCCTAGATGTGGCCAATGGTCCACAATGATTCACATGATCATTCCATGATGAGGTCATTCTCCATGGACCCTATCATGATGTTTACTTTTTTAGTTTGAAAGGGGCCATCTAGACCTTCCATTTTGGTGGAAAAGGAATCTTCATTATTGATTTTGATTTGGTGGGTCCACATGTATTGGGACTCACTTGATGTATGATTGAAATACATGGAAAGGGAGGCCTCATAATGGCGGAGCCCTCCATCGCACGTGTCTCTCTCTCTCTCTCTCTCTCTCTCTCTCTCTCTCTCTCTCTCTCTCTCTCTCTCTCTCTCTCTCTCTCTCTCTCTCTCTCTCCCATATTTTGTGGCCCACTTAATGAGTGTATGTGATGTCTAGACCGTCCATCCAATGGACCACATGGTTGTCCAAACATGGGGACCAACCCACCTTGCTACCCTTTTTGTTTGGAGGGTTTGGATGATGGGGAAATACAAATTTTAGGTGGACCCCATTGTGGCTAGATGGGCCGGCCCAGAACTGCAGGACGTCTGCTGTCCAGACCGTCCAGCAGGGTCTGGACGTGTAAGTGAAAAATGGAAATATCAGCTTGATTCAAAAGTTTTGGGTGGGCTACTCATGCAAGCCCCACCTTGATGTATGGATCTTATCCACGCCGTCCATCCTATCTCTCAGCTCATTTTAGGCGTTGAATCGAAAAATGAAGTCAATTCGATTATCTGGCGGGCCATAGCATAGAAAATAGTGATTTTTACCGTTAAAATCTATTAGGGGCCGTTTTTTCTACACACCAAAACATGCTGAATATTGGGCTTGTTTGGTCTATCTTGAGCCATAGAATACAATGGATGGAGCGGATCCTCCTGATGCGGTCCCCACCTGGGCAAAACCTTTGAAAAACAATATATATATATATATAAGGTGCAACAGGCGCTGCTGCTGCTCGTCCAGAGGATGCTGCAGTAGCATCCTGCTGCTACGTTGCTGGGAGAGGCAAGGACCATGGGTCCTAACCATAGGCCCCACCGTAATGTATGTACATCCGTCCATCCATCCAAACCGTCCGTCCACTTCGTCTAGTGGGCCACACATGTGGACCCCACCATGAGGTATGTATCTATGTCGTCCATCTCTATGGGGCCCGCTGATGCATGTGTTGCATCCAAATCGTCCATCCAATCGGTAAACTTTTCTTACAGTTTGAGACAAAAAAAAAAAAAGAAGACAGATTTAGGATCACGTGGACTACACTATAGAAACAGTGGATTTGAACGTCCACCATTAAAACCCTTAGGCTACATGGTTTGGACCAATATGATATTTGTTTTTCCTTTAAGTCCAGGTCTTTGTGACCTTATGAATAGGTTGGATGGGAAATAAACCCTATGGTGGGGCCCACTAGAATTTAATCGTGGAAATCATTATCACCACGGCTAGATATAGTATGGTCCAGTTGATCTTTTGATGTAATTCATTTTTTTATATAATGCTCTATACTAATTTCTAAAAATAGATGAATTGTGTTTGGCCTATTTGAATTGGCCCATTTGACTTGGCCCATTCGACTCGGCCCATTCGACCCATTTGATAAAACTCAATGTGATATATGAGGCCTGTTGTTGAGGCCCACCTTGATGTGTATAAGGCCTATTGTTAAGGCCCACCTTGATGTGTATAAGGCCCATTGTCGAGGCCTACCTTGATATATATGAGGCCCATGTGATGCGGCCCATTTGATGTATTTGAGGCTCATGGGTCAAGGCCCAATGGGATGTACGTAAGGTTCATTGCAATGTGTGATAATGATGTTTATAGCGGCTTATGCATTGGGAACAATGATGGTTTGACATCTACATTGTAAGGATAATGTTGGTTAAATGTTCGCATTGTAACTTTTCCTAGGGCCCATTGATAGGCTCATATTAGTTGTGTGTAGGCCGTCTAGGCCTATCTTCGTTGTGAGGATAGTTCATCACTTTATAACATGCTTAGTATAATTCCATGACTCAAGTCATACGCATCATATGTATGCTTGATATAAGTAGTGACTGATCATAGCATATGCCATTAGGCAGATTATTTATGGGACTCACTGATAGGAGTTACTCACATGAGTGCATGGTACTCGTAAGATTGCTGCATAACTGATAGTGTGACTCATACATTTTGCATATGTGTGACATGATCTTTGTACGCCCTAATGATATCAGGGTCGTGACCTCTACAGACATATCGTGGATGGCCAGATTGGATACCGAAAATATTGACTCTAACACTGTGGGCACATAGGATGTCTTTGGGTAAAAAATCCCTGAACCTTTTTGATACTAAGAGATGTTTCAACGTCTTGACCGAGCGGATACATGAGCGCACGAGTGCCAAATACCAGTAGGCCGCGTCTCCCACTGTGTCATGGTTGGTTACAAGAGGGTGTGGCCTTATCCGCCGGAGTGAGGGGGTTGTAAGCTGGGCTGAGTTTGACCAGCTCGAAAATGGGTCCACTATCGACGAGCCGGGTAAGTATTGACAGACTACTGGTCAGGCAGATAATATAGTCTCTTTCACTCGCTAGGCTGTGCGGCTAGGGAGGCAACAGTCAGTGTGGAGTGTACTAGACCCCGATGATATCACAGAGGAGAATTATACTGATATATGTACTTAATGAGGAATGACATGCCTGTATTACATCTCACAGATGACATTCAGTTACGTAGGCCTCGCATCGCATGACCTTGGTATGACCGATAACATTCATGTCTTGCATCGCATAGCCTTGGTACGACTGATAGTATCATGGACTCACTCGTATATTTTCGTGTTACTCTGATACTGCATACTTGGCACTTGCCTTGTGCATACACTTAAACCACCTTCTAAGCTTTTGTAAGCTTATGCACGACTGTTGCGTGCAAGTGACGTTGGATTGCAGCAATGCTGAGGTAGAAGCACGCGTCAGATTATTTTGGAGTCTTTTGATCACCTTGTATTTCTCTTTTCGCATTGTACTTAAAGTTTTTTTTTGATATAGTGGATATGTGGTGATGTTATTTTGTGACTTGGTTATGCTCCATTACAAAAAAGAAATCATACTGAACATCGTCCTTGTAGGATCCCAAGATCGGAATCTAGCATATGAGTGTCGGGAGCAGAGAATGGGGCACTACGGAGGTTGTCGGCGCCGGACTCAACGATCGAAAATTTTGTAAGCCTGATTTCCCAGTTTGGGGCATGATAGAAGTTGGTATTAGAGCATAACTTGAGAATACTTGAGGATCACATCACATATCTATTATGAACTTAAAATGAATAGGTCCTGAGTCCGAATAACTTAGTGATTTCCAGACATAGACCCTTAACATTTATGCCTTTGAGAAATCTCAAGGCTGATAAGCCCTTGTTCTTTCCTATAGGACATGTCACCTAGGAGAGTGACCCGAGCGACTCCGCTCCCCAGTGTGAGCCTGGCGCAGCCCCAACAGCACCCATGACTGTAAAGCAGCTTCAGTAGATGTTGCATACGATGACTGCTATCCTTCAGGGGCAAGGCGGGCGGCCCATTGTTACGTCAGCCCAGGCAGAGCAGGAGTGCGTGAGAGCCTTTCTCAGAGACTTCTGACGGCATGATCCCCTTCGCTTCTAGGGCTTGTCAGACCCTACTATAGAAGAGATATGACGCTCCGAGTTGGAGAAGATTTTTGACACTATGAGATGTACGACCCAACAGCGAGTCCCATTAGCTATATTTATTCTCCAGGGCGAGGCTCAACACTGGTGGGCATCAGTCACCAGAGCGGCAGCGGCCGATTTCGAGTGGACCTGGGAGGACTTTGTAGACTGGTTCGATTGAAAATTCTTTCCTGAGCACATTCGTCAGCAGCACACATTAGAGTTTGAGACTCTAGTCCAAGGAGACATGTCTATATCGTAGTATGAGGCACGTTTTGTCTAGCTATCGAGGTTTTCTACGTATCTTATAGATGATAAGGGGCTGAAGGCCAGCCGTTTTGAGAACGGTTTGCGTCCTACCCTCAGGAGCCATGTGGTCGAACACATGCTTCCGACGTTGGAGCAGATTGTGCAGAGGGCCCAGGTCTACGAGGTAGATTGGGCCAGTTTGTAGAGGGCCCGTGACCAGAGAAGAGAGCAGAAGAGGAAGACGTCCTCCAGTAGCTCCCATCAGCAGTAGCATCGTCCGCAGCAATGACAAATGACCCGTCCAGCATTTCGAGCACCAGTGGCACCCCCAGCACCACCTCCGGGACCGTTCCCAGGTATTTGCTTTCGATACAGTAAGACGGAACATCGTAGGCACGAGTATCCCCATCCGCAGTAGCAGCCCCCACAACAGCAACAACGACCATAACACCAGCCTTCTGGACCTCCCCCGCAGTAGCAGAGGTAGTAGATCAGGCCGCTACAGCAGCATCAAAGACCTCAGAGGGGACATGCACCTCCCCAGCCATCCCAGGGCAGATTTTATACCGCACAACAGGACCCTCAATCATCAGGAGGGGTCGTCGAGGGTACTCTCCCTATTTCTGCACACATTGCATGTGTATTGTTTGATTCTTATGCATCGCATTCCTTTGTGGCTGATGCTTTCTGTCGATATATCAATTTACCGATGGAGTCTGCTTATGAGGGTTTATCGGTGTTGATGCCCTTAAGGAAGACTGCAGTGATAGATCGATTTTGCTCGTCTTGCCCCATCCTGATTGGGGATATCTTTTGCCTACTGATCTGTCCGTATTGCCAATGTCCGAGTTTGATATTATCCTGGGCATGCATTGGCTCGCCGAGTACCACGTCATATTGAACTGCTCCGCTAGGACAATCACATTCTGTATACCCAGCGTGCCAGAGATCCAGTTTGTTGCCGAGCCTAGAGGAGAGCAGCTTTCTTGCCTGTTGTCGTGTGCCATTGAGGAGTTAGTTGTTTTCAGTATCGACCAGCTGCTGGTCGTTTGTGATTTTTCTGATGTGTTCCAGGAGATTCTGGGGTTACTACCTCGTCGGCACACTGAATTCTAGATTGATCTCGTGTACCGCGCCTATTTCGAAGGCCCCATATCGTATGATACCGTTGAAGTTGCGGGAACTGCAGAAGCAGTTGGACGAATTATGCGATCTAGGCTTTATCCGTCCGAGCAGTTTACCTTGGGGAGCATCGGTACTCTTCGTGAAGAAGAAGGATGGCTAGTTAAGGCTTTGCGTTGATTTAACACCCCGAATTCGAGGGTCAGGCAAAGCTCAACTCTCGAGATCCAACGCATCACTTATGCAACATAGATAATGATATTTAAATGTTGTTCACTTCCATGCATTAGACATTAGTAGGATTACACTAAAACAATATATCATACTTCAGAGATAAGTAAAACTTAGCATGGGGAAGACTGAAACACGTATATATTAGTATGCAAGGGTGTCGCAACCTCCAGAGTATAAGTATGATACCAGGCTGAATATAAACATGTATTGTTTCAAAATTTACAAAATATTAAAATTTATATGTCCAACTAATCCATGTATTCCTGTAATCCCGTCGAATTAGCACGAGGTCTACAAAGACCCACCTGATAGCTGAACATAGGAGAATTCCTCCTCCTCATCTATAAAGTCCAGATCAACTGCATAGATTCCAGCATCATTTGCATCTAAACCAGAGTTTAGTTGGTGTTTTAAAACACCGTCCTAGAGTAAGAGTGAGTGATCAACTCAGTGGTATTATAAGGCAAAGGTTAACATATTATCAATTCAATCAAGCAGTAATGATAAAGCAATACAACAATCACTTCCTAGCTACTCTTGTTAATGTAAGGATGGTGTGTAGTAATGATGCATGCCCTCACACAAAGCTCACTCAAAAACGACTCCGTCAACGGTTTGCACATGACAAACTCTCTAAACGTGCAACTTCCTCGCCAAAGCACATGTAATGCGGTGCATGGTCGTGTTAGCTAAGTAATTAATTAGGCTTATTCATACAACAGATTTGAGAAGCTAAGGTACCTCCTTTTATATCATTAATCCAAACCGATGGATCCATCTAGGGTCGTCAATCCTAGTTAATCACATACAATAGGCGAGTTATATGACATTACCCCTAATGAAAAGCAGTGTATAGGCAAATTCAAGAATTTATACTCGAGGTCACTACGGGGAGGGTCGTCACCTCAGTGTAGGCCAACAACTCGAATACAGTGTCTCATACCACCGTATTCGGCTCATGAGTTTGGGTTGCTCACTGGTCACTACGGGGAGGCTCGTCACCCCAGCGTAGGATGACAACTCGACCACGGTTTCTCATACCACCATGTCCGGCTCATGAGTCTTAGCGGATCGTGGTACCATGGTTGAAACAGGTCTTTACATTGGTAGTGGTACCTTAAATTCAATCAGTGATGTCCATACATGGTAAACACATAATAGGCCAATCAGTTTATTAGACAAGTTCGATTGATACGAGTGCACGCCGAATTAATCGACATAGAGTGCATAAGCACCCCACATGGCCTAACCATTGTCGACAATTATCGTGCGACCCAAATTCACCGAACTTATCAAATGTGGCGAGACTAATTTGGCCACTCAAACGGGAACTGTTACCGATTGCCTGGACCACGTGGTAGTCCCAGTCTTATTCAGATGCAATAAGTAGACACATGTGATAAGCATATCAACATTCAACAAACGTTCCAATAAAAATTCTCATTTGAGCATTTCATCGAACACATTGAACATGTTACCAAATATTGCATTTCATCCATAAATTGCGTAGTCGAAATTTAGATTATATAAAGGAAACTCTACATATAGATAAGATAATTGAGAATCCTATCTTAATGCCCTTATTAAATACAATTCATCTACAATTTCTTATTCAAACATTTTTTCAAACACTTAGACTACACATTACTAAATAGATAGACTAGATTAGTTACGACATGAACTATCACAATTTATTACACAAATAGATCGTGATACACATGGCAAACATGAATCCTAGATTTATAATCAGGGCATGCATCTTATATTCAACATAGTTCACACATGTAAAATTTATCGAAAACGTCGTAACTAAGAACATATAGCAGTAATCAAGTCAAACATAGATCATTGTTAACATTGAAAGCCTCGAAAACTATAACCTAAATGTTTATAGTCCGTGCCTTTCGTCGAAGTACTCATTTTGAACTCGGTTCGAATCTTATGTTCCCAAACACAGAATAACGTGTACCTAAATCACGAAATAGGTTAGCTATTTCATCGATTATTCAATCCGACTTTCTAAATTAAGATTAGGGTTAGGATTTCTTACCCAAATCATAGTTGAAACGAATCGGTTAGTTAGATGTAAAGGCGATTCAGTGCGTGGAGTAGCAGGAAAGAATCACTACAGCAAACTCCAAGGATTTCCCCTCACTCCCTATTTTTTTCTCTTCTTTTCTCTCCTAGGTTTAGAGAAAATTCGTATGGAATGAGAATGGGGTGGTTTAAGGGCTTTATATAGGCCCAGAACTGGTGCAAATGGCCCCAAGGCCATGGTATACCTGATTTACATCCAAAGGGTGACTGTTTCTGACGAATGGGGTTCATCTGGAGGTCCACTACTCACTTACAGTGCAGGGTAAGTTCCCTAACGATGGATCTATGCCAGGATGTGGTTCCAACGCGATTGGATAGGTCAATCGACCATGAAGGACCTATATTAGATCAACGGTCATTGTCACTCGATTAGGGCCACAAGTATACCGATATGTGTAGGGAAATTTCCCTGATCTATTGGTAGAGTTCAGTAAAAAATTGACGATCTAAAATCTTCAATTTCGCGCATAACCGAACAACCCAATTTACTTAAGTTTCGTTATGTTTTCTAAAGATATTTGCGTTTCTCACACACTTTGCTCAGGGCTCAAGTTGTGCATTTCTGGATATTATTTGGGCTCGGTTTCCGTGATGGTTGTCAAGCCCAATAAGACGGTCATAATCTTATAGTTTCATGGTCATCGGACTTTCGACGTGTTGTCACGCCCCAACCCGAAAATCGGGCTCATAAAATTCCTGATTGCCAAATCCGGTGCCGACAGTCTCCGTAGTACCCCATTCTCGGCTCCCAGCATCTATATGCCAAATTTCGATCCTGGGATCCTACAAGGAAGATTTTTAATGTACTTTTATCTTGTAATAAGCATAGCCATAAGTTTACCCAAATCACAAGGGGAACATTATCATCACATATCCACTAATATAAACAGTTGAATACAATGCTGAAAGGAAAATACATATGTATCAAATTAAAGCTCCAGAAGTCCGTTGCATGCTCCAAGTTCAACACTGCTGCTACCTAACGTGACTTGCACGCGTCTATACAATCAACCTCGACAATTGGAATCGATCGAACAAGGCCTGAGGGAAGGTCATAATGTGGACATTAAATCATCATTGCCTAACAACGTGGCCATTCAACCAACACTGCTCCCAAGGAGTGACCCATGTAAGGGATTCATACACAACTTAATGGGCCATACATACATCGCACTGGGCCTCAACCATGGGTCTTGAATACATCACAATGGGCCTTGCCAAATGGTCGAAAATACATTACAATGGGCCTTACTAAATGGGCCATAAATATATCACAATGGGTCACGTCCCATGGACCTCAAATATATATCACCACGGGTTCCAAATACATCACAATGGGCCTCCACCCACGGGCCCTAATACATCACAATGGGCCTCAACCCATGGGCCCCAAATGTATCACAATGGGCCTTAACCCTTGGGCTCTAACACATCACAATGGGCCTAAACCTATGGGCCCTAATACATCACAATGGGCCTTAACAACTAGGCCACAAATATAACATAATGGGCCACTCGCACAGGTTAAAATACATCACAATAGGTCGCACCAATGGACCTTATATATACCGAGTCGGCCATATCACATGGGTCGCACCAGTGGACCTCATATACATTAAGTGGACAGCATCCACGGGCCACACCAATGGGCCTCCTATACATCAAATGGGCAGCATTGATGGGCTAATACACATCACAATGGGCCATGACATATGGGCCGGAAATACATCTCAATGGGCCTCCTAAACGGGCCATAAATACGCAACAAGTGGGCCCTGCACATGGTCTATCATGCCCCAAACTCAAAAACCGGGCTCACAAAATTTTTGATTGCCGAATCCGGCGCCGACAGCCTCCGTAGAACCCCATTCTCTGCTCCTAGCGCCCATTCGTCAGGTTCCGATCCTGTGATGCTACGAGGAGGATTTTTAACGTCAGTTTGATTCGTAATAAACATAACCAAAGGCATAACCCACAAACAACAACCAAGAACTCCATTACATTTCCACTATGATCAAAAACTTTACAAGTACAATGATCATAAAGGGAAATACAATGGTAAGGAATAAAAACTCCGAAATGATCTGCAAGTGCTCCTGTCTCAGCGCTGCTGCGCCCCAACGTCACCTGCACCAACGGTCGTGCATAAGCTTATAGAAAGCTTAGAGGGTGGTGAAAGTGTGTGCGTAAGGTAGTAATATGAACATGCAATATCAGAGTAATGCGGAATATGCAGATGGATCCATGAAAAACTATTAGCCATACCAAAGCTATGCGATGCGAGACATGAATGATATCGGCCATCCCAAGGCCATGCGATGTGAAATGTAACTCAAGCATACAAATCCTCATCTAAGTCCACATGTCAATACAGCTCAAATCTGGGATATCACCGGGGTCTAGTACACTCTAAACCAGATCGCCACCTCATTGCGCGCAATAAGGTAAGTGGAAGAGACCTCACTATTCGTCTGCCAATATCGAGCTCGACTCGTCGATAGCGGATCTATTCCTCGAGCTGGTCAAACTCAGCCTAGCTTTGTCCCCTACTCTCGGGCGGGTAAGGCCACACCCCCTTCCATCCAACCACGACACAGTGAAGAGTGCAACCATCTGGTAATCGGCACTCAACGCTCATCTACCCACTCGGTCTAAACGTTGGAGCAACCTCTTGGTACCAAAAGGGTTTAGGGACTTTCACCCAGGGATATCTATAGCACCCCATGTAGAATAAAATTTTTAGAATCCAATCTTGCCAACCACGATGCGTTTGTGGCGGCTACGGCCCCCATGTCGCTAGGGCGTATAGTAACCATATCACACAATGCGAAATGCATGAATCATACTATTCAATCATACAGCAATCTTGTGCACACCATGCGCTCATGTGGGACACTCCGTCTCATATGGAGTCTCGTAAATGTCTCGGCCCAACGGCTTATGCGATGATCAAACATTCCTCATATCAAGCATTCATATGATGCGTATGAGCATGAGTAATGGAATTATACTAAGCATGTTACAAAGTAATGAATTATTCTTACAACGCAGATGGGCCTAGACGGCCTACACACAATAATTACGGCCTATCAATGGTCTTAGGGAGAGTCATAATGCAGACATTTAACCAACACTATACTTGTAATGTGGACGTCAAACCAACATTACTCCCAGGGCGTTACTCGTAGTGAATATCATGAACTAAGTTGGGATCACACATTGCAATGGGCCTCAAGTATATCCCATTGGGCCTTAAATACATCAAATGGGCCATATCATATGGGCCTTCCATTCGTCAAGCGGGCCACATCAATGGGCCGCACCAATGAGCCTTATGTGCATTGCAATGGGTCATAACCCGTTGGGCTTGAATGCATCAATTAGGCCTAAACCCGTAGGCCTTATACAAATCAAATGGGCCTAACCCATAGGCCTTATATAAATCAAATGGGCCTAACCCATAGGCCTTATATAAATCAAATGGGCCTAACCCATAGGCCTTATACAAATCACATGGGCCTAAACTCATATGCCTTATACAAATCAAATGGGCCTAACCCATAGGCCTTATTGTAACACCCTGAAAATCGGGGGTCGTGTATAAACTCAATTCTCGAGTTCTAGACCGTCACTTATGCAACAAAAATGATTATGATTCAATGTTGTCTGAGTTAAAGCATTCACATGAGTAAAAGTATACCAAAACTACAATTCATACTCCAGATCCAGTGATAAAAGCAAGCGGAAGACTAAAGAATATATATATCACTGTATGGAAAAACAAAGTAGATCTCGACTGTCTCTAAAGTATGAATACATCTCTGAGTCTCATATACATGTAAATAAACAAAATCAAAATGTCAAAAGTAGTCCCACTGAGAAGTCCCGTCAACCCAGGCCACCTAAGCAAAGCCATCGTGATACTGCATATATGAGAACTCATCCTGGTCCTCATCATAGTCCGGCTCTGCCTCCTGGATCGCTGCCTCACCTGCATCAAAGACAGGGTCTGGTTGGTGTTGCAAACACCATCCCGAAACGTGGGAGTGAGTAGCTAACTCAGTGGAATAATAGAGCAAGGATTAATATGTTCTCAAATCAATCATGCGATAATAGTAAAACAGTAAATCAAACAATCCTAATACTGTTGTTAATGCAATATGACATGACATGATGGATGCCGTCACCGACGTTCTCCCTCATACGACACCATCTTACGCCCGCGGCATACTTGCGTACCGCTCAGTGCTCCACATCTTCCAGGCACATGCAATGTGATGGTGATATGATTTTCGAGTTATTATTAGTCCATTCAAACAGCAGGATTGGAAAACTAAGGTACTTCCCTTATATCAATCCCAACACAGATCCTTTCTAGGGTCGTCACTCCTAGTAATCTCATACGAAGTATATTTTGTAGGTCACTGCAAGGGCTGCCAAGGCTGTTGCTCACACTCGTTGCACCGCTCCCCTATCACCTTATCAATACAGGCCTACTGTACTCTCACTGCTACGGAAGGGTCGTTGCCTCCCGTACACTCAGAATACGCTCGCGGTCACTACAAAGGACTCGTCGCCTGATCAGTGTAGGCCGACAGCAAGAATATAGTGTCCCATACCACCATAATCTGCTCACGAGTCATAGGTGCTCACTGGTCACTATGGGAAGATTTGTGGCCCCAGCGTAGGCCGACAGCTCGACCACGGTGTCCCATACCACCATGCCCGGCTCATGAGTCGTTATGGATCAAGGTACCATGGTTGACAGGGTTTACAATGATAAGTTCAGTACCCTAGGTTCAAGCAGTTATGACTCATGTAAGGTGAACATACAATGGCCAGTCGGGTTACTTGACGGGCTCGACTAGCACGAGCACATCTCAAGTCGAACGACATGAAGTGCGTAAAATACCTCGTGTGACCTAACCACTGACGCCAACTCTAAAACACGGATCGCGTTCATCGACGCGTCGTTCGTGGCACAGATAAGCCAACCACGAACTTGCTCGGTTGCCAACTACCTGGACTAAGCATAGTCCCAAACAATTATGAATTTACATCAGCCATCATGTAAGAGTAATGGAAATGAAACACAACCATGTGAGTATGTTAACACATGTTATAACATACAACTTAAGTAAATCTTCCAACGCATGCATTTCATACATATAATGAAATCAGGCATATATCTAACATGTAGGAAATCATTTACATCAGCATATTAATTGAGAAATCAATCTCAAACTAATTCATAACACCATTTAATTCAATACATACTAATACAAGCATTTATACAAATACTTAAACTACACACTTAAGTCTACATATAGTATGTCGACTCAAAGTGCGCATTTAGGCGAATCTCTTCGCCAAACTAATTATGCACGCATTCCTACATCCTAATGCGACAAGAAGCCATGTCAATCACATCAGCAAATTATGGATGAAAGCAGTATTTCCTACAAATGACTAAAATGCCCTAAATCTCATATTCTTCGTCTGCTTAGGAAATAGGAAACGGACAACATGTTGTACATGTCAAACGGCGTTGCCGTCGATAATCTACTATTAAACGACATTGAAAGCGTTGGAAACAGTCAATCAAAGCGTCTAAAATCACACCTTTTCTCCTAGAAGCGTATCAATTCGAACAGAGCGTATACGCTTTGTCTACGGCGAATAGGTAACCTATTTTACAAGATGCATCAGCTACCATGCTATGGAAACTAAGGAACCTCAAATCAGCAACTATTTAGGGTATTTTCTTACCAAGAAATGCTGTGAAATCACCGGCAAAGTGATTGGAGCGTGTTGCTTAGGCACGTGTAACAGGTAGCACAAGCAGCAGGGAATTCTCCTCCACTCTCTCTCATAATCTCTCACCTTTTCTCTCACTCAATCTAGGGCTTTTTCCAAATTCGGATAGGAGAGATATGAGAGGGTTTAAGCCCCTTTTATAACCCTAAACATGCCCAAAATAAGCTTAGGAACAAAGTTTACTTGATACCTAACCAAATCGGGGCTGTTTTGGTCCAAAAGGGCATTTCTGGTGGTCCCCTGGCCGAATGCGATCGAACTTAAGTTCAGGCTCGTCGGATGTCGCTCACATCCCATTTTCAGATCAGCAGTGTTCATAAATCGCACGTGGCGGTCCAGTTTCAGTTCAGCGGTCACCGCACATAAATCAGGCCTACAAATCTCATGATATGAAATAGAAATTTTTCCTGATCCGAGGGTGTAATTTGGCTGAATTCTGACGGTCAGAACACTTAATACTGACGCGTCAAGTCGTGTGCCAGATTTGAATTTCAAATTCCAAATCTAACCCTATTCTCACTCTCTTCACTCCAGGCTCAATGAAATAGCCTGTGAATGTTGGTTGGACTTGATCTTCGAAATGATTGTCAAGTCCAGCTAGGCGGTTTCAATGGTCTAAGATTGTAGGTATCGGACTTTCGACGCGCGGTCTAGATCCAATACAAAGTTTCAAAGAGGTCCAGAGAACAAACCGGTTTAGAGTTTGATCCGAAGTTTTAGAATATTATAGCATCATTGGTTCTACTCGCTTTGGGTCTTGTAGAACGTATTTAAAGTGATCAGGGACTATTTCCCAACTACTCTAGCGTTGCGCTAGCTAACTTACACTTATTTTATAAAGGAATTAATCCTACGCAATTTCTAGTCGAGTTGGTACTCGAGTCCAAGTATGAATTTTTCCAGGGCGTTACAATCTACCCCCCTTAACAAATAATTTCATCCTCAAAATTTGTACCTTTTCGTACTCCTCGAGAAGCTGTGGGTAGTTCTTTCTGATCTCGGCTTCTGTCTCCCAGGTAGCCTCTTCCTCAGAGTGATGTGTCCACAATACTTTCACAAGGGAAATCACCTTGCTACGCAGTACCTGCTCCTTCCTATCTAGGATACACGTCGGTCGCAGGATATATGTCACATCCTCTCCTAACTGCACCTGCTCCCATCTAATGATATGGGAAGGATCAGAAACGTATTTCTTCAGCATAGAAACATGAAATACGTTGTAAACGCTCGCGAGAGGCGTGGGTAAAGCCAAATGGTATGCCACTGCTCCCACACGATTAAGGATCTGGAATGGACCAATGAATCGCGGTGCCAGCTTCCCCTTCTTTCCGAACTGAAGGACTCCCTTTATAGGGGAAACTCGCAGAAATATATGATCCCCAACTGTGAACTCTAGCGGCCGCCGTCTTGTATCGGCATAAATCTTCTATCTGCTCTGCGCTGTGAGAAGCCGACGTCTAATAATATCAATCTTCTCCGACGTCGCCTGCACTAACTCTAGGCCAATCAAGCTACGCTCACCGACCTTTGCCCAGCAATGCGGTGAGTGACAAGGTCGCCCATACAACGCCTCGTAAGGTGTCATACCGATACTCGCTTGAAAACTGTTGTTGTACGCGAACTCCGCATATGTAAGACAATCATCCCAACTGTCCTTAAAGTCCAATGCGCAAGCTCGCAACATATCCTCCAAGATCTAGTTCATCCGCTCTGTCTGTCCGTCTGTCTGTGGGTGAAAGGTAGTACTCAACTTCAACTTCACACCCATAGCCTCCTGAATGCGAGTCCAGAAAATAGAAGTGAACCTCGTGTCTCTGTCCGACACGATCTCCAACGGAACTCCATGCAGACGCACGATCTCTCTGATGTACAGTCTAGCCAGCTCGTCTGCAGAGTTCGTGACTCTGATTGGTAGGAAGTGCGCCGACTTTGTCAGACGGTCGACGATCACCCATATGGAATCATGTCCCTTCCTCGTCTTCGACAGCCCTGAAATAAAGTCCATGGAAATGAAATCCTACTTCCACTCTGCGATCGACATAGGCTGTAAGAGTCCAGGTGGTCGACATGCTCTGCCTTCACCTGCTGACAAGTGATACAACGGGACACGAACTCTGCTATGTGGGTCTTTATACCTTCCCACCAATAAGTCCTCTTCACGTCGCGATACATCTTTGTGCTGTTTGGATACATCGCGAGTCTGGTACAATGCGCAGCCTTAAGAATCTCTCGTCTCAAGTCAGGGATATCTGGGACGCATAGGCGGCCACGATAACGTAAGCCCCCATCCATGCCAACTTGCCACTCGGCGTCTGCATCATCACTGGCCTGCTCTCGAAGCTCAGTCAGATGCGCATCATCCCTCTACGCCTCGATGACCCGGTCATCGATCTGAGATCGCACCAGTACATGTGCGATGAACTCATACGGCTCCTGTACGGTGAGTTTCTGCTCAAAGTCTCGTAAAAACTCAACCATATCCCACTCAGCAACTATCAGCGGAGCCGCAAACTCTATCGCCTTCTTGCGGCTCAACGGTCAGCCACAAGGTTCGCCTTCCCAGGATGGTACGAGACTTCAAACTTGAAGTCCTTCAAAGTCTCCATCCATCGCTGCTGCCTCATATTCAAGTCTCGCTGCGTGAATATGTACTTGAGGCTCTTGTGGTCGCAAAAGAGCTCGAACTCGTCTCCATAGAGGTAATGTCTCCAGAGTCTCAGTGCGAATATGACGGCTGCCAACTCTAGATTGTGTGTAGGGTAATTCTCCTCGTGCTTCCTTAATTGTCTCGAGGCATACGAAATTACCCTGTCCCTCTGCATAAGGACACAACCCAGACCAACGCTAGACGCGTCAGTGTATATAGTGTATCTAACCCCTTGCTCTGGCAATACTAGCACAGGGGCGGACCTAAGTCTGTCCTTCAGCTCCTGAAAAGCTGACTCCGCCTTGTCATTCCAGGCGAACTTCACGTCCTTCCGTGTCAACTGAGATAAAGGTCTCGCGATCTTCGAGAAATTCCGAATGAAGCTTCGATAATAGCCAGCGAGACCTAAGAAACTCCTCACCTCAGTGACAGAACCAGGCTGCTCCCAGTCCTGAACTGCAGCCACCTTAGACAGGTCAACTGCCATGCCATCCTTGGACACCACATGTCCCAGGAACTTCATTTCCTGCTTCCAGAAGTCGCACTTCTTGTACTGTGTGAACAACTGATGCTGTCTGAGTATATCCAGGACCAAGCACAAGTGCTCCTCATGCTCCTCTCGACTCCTGGAGTATACCAAAATGTCGTTAATGAACACAATGATGAATCGATAGAGGAAAGGCCGAAATACCCAGTTCATCAGATCCATGAACACGGCTGGTGTGTTCGTGAGACTGAACGACATCACAATGAACTCGTAGTGGCCAAAGATGGTCCTGAATGCTGTCTTCTACATGTCCTCATCCCTGACGCGCAACTGATGATATCCTGACTGAAGATCAATCTTCGAGAAGTACTGCGCTCCTCTCAACTGATCAAACAAGTCATCGATCCTGGGTAAAGGGTACTTGTTCTTCACCGTGATCTGGTTCATCCTGCGATAATCAATACACAATCGCATCGAACCATCCTTCTTCTTTACAAACAGGACTGGTGCTCCCCAAGGAGACACATTAGGCCGTATAAGGCTAAGCTCCAACAGACCATCAATCTGCATCCTCAACTCCTCCATCTCACACGGTGTCATGCGATACGTCGGCAGTGAGACGGGCGTGGAACCAGGCACCAGATCGATAGTGAAATCAATCTCTCGCCGAGGCGGCAAACCAGGGATCTTCCTGAACAGATCCCCAAAGTCACAAACGACTGGCGTATGCTCAAGCATCTGAGCACCAGCGTCTCGTAATAAAGTAGTGTAGCTATGTATGCGGAAGGAGAGATTTACCCACACTGGGAATGTGAAGGATGCACCCTCTGGCTCGTAGGCAGTCACTATACGAGTCTCGCAGTCAATCTCGGCCCTCGCTGCAGTTAACCAGTCCATGCCAAGAATGACGTCGAGATAAACAAGAGAGGAGTCGACGATAAGATCAAGAGCCATCGTCTTGCCCCCCAGATCCACTAAACAGCCCTCACACATCAGGGTGGCATCTGTAAAGGACCCGTGAGCTGTATAAACTCGCACCCCGTCCATCCTAATAGTCGGTAGCCCAATGTGCCTGACTATGGCACGTGATATCAATGAAATCGTGGATCCTGTGTCCACCATCACAAGAATAGGAATACCTCCGATGTGGGCAGTGACCTCAAAGGCCGAATGCTGAGAAGTCTCTGTCGTAGCTGCCTCAGCTGTCAAGGCATGCACCCACGCCTGCTGTGGCCGGTTCGGCCGTTGTGCCATGGGCCGTAAAGGCAGCCTGATCTGAGATACCGGAGGTCTGAAGGAAGGTTATGCAGGAGCCAACCGTAAAGGCGGTGCTGATATAGCCTGTAAGCGTGTACGGTCGATCTTCTGCGGCGGTGAGAACCCACTGTCCCGCATCCGAGCAAAACAACTCTGTGCCAAATGGCCCGACCTCCCACAATAAGTACATGATAACTCGGGGCACCGGAACGGTGGTACTGGCGCTGTAGCCCTAGAAGGAGGGTCGGCGTGAGGCCTCTTGCCCGCAAAGGGCCTATCCTGTAACTCTGGTCCTGGCCTAGGAGCAATAGGGCCACGAGATCGCGCAAGTCGATCCACATCCTGCTCTGCCCGCATGGACATGTGAATCAGCTCTGCATAGGAGGGAATGCTCACGCAACACATCTTCGACCGAATATCCGGTCGCAGACCCTCTGAAAAGTGCCGTATACGCATCTGCTCATCTGTCAATATAGTTGGGACGTATCTGCCCAACTCAGTGAACCTATGCTCATACTCAGTGACTGTCATGCCTCCCTGTCTGAGGCGTAGAAACTCATTCTCTCGCTCATGCCTGTACGTCTGGGGATAGTATTTCTCGTGAAAGCGGAACTCGAATGCTGCCCAAGTCTATATGCAATCGGTGGCAACGGTCCGTAACACACTGTCCCACCATAAGCTGGCCTCCCGCTCGAACAAGAACGTAGCCAACTCGACCTGCTTAGCCTCTGAACAATTTAGCATCCGCAGTATCTTCGACACACGGTCGAGCCAATACTCGGCCTCCTCGGGTCTATGAGAACCCATAAAAGTGGGAGGCCGTAAGCGCTGAAATCACTCTAATAAGCTCCGTGTGTCTGCGGCATTCCCCGCAGGGTAAGCAGGTGGTGCAGGATGAGCCATGCCCTCATTCTGAGCATATGTATCGGCATCCTCAGCTGGATGCGCAGGAGGTGCAGGTGAAGGCACACTCCCACCCTAGGCTAGAGTCCCCACAATCGTAGTCAGGAGCTGCTGCTGCTGCTGCATCATGGCCATCATCTGCTCAAATCTATCTGGAGGTGGAGCAGGCTGTGGCATGTACGCGCGGTACTGCTCTCTGACGGGCGGTGTGAAAGGCGGTGGTCCAAATGTAGGACCAGTAGTAGGCTGAGACGCACGTGTTATCTCAGGAATTGGGCCCACAGCAGGGTCCGCATGAGCATCAGACTGCGAAGGAGCCTGATCCATAGGCTCACCCAATGTAAGCCGAACTATGCTCCGTGTAGCCTTCGGCGGCATTCCCTATATTCAAAATAGGGCGCAACCTTGTCAGTCTCAATAGCACAAACACACCGCAATCATTCACACAAAGAGTCAAAGGCATTCCATGCATTTCATTTAATCAAAATTGTCATAATACAAGGGATATCTCCTTACAAGCATCATGACAAGAAGTACATGGGAACTAAGACAGTTAAAGTTACAACAGCAACGTAAGTAAACTACTAGCCTTAACAGGCTTACACAACATAAAGCAGAAAACGACTAACTACTAACAAGAACATCAAAGATCTCATCGCTAGTCTGAGTCAGGTGACGGAGGAGGAGCACCATTATCCTACAAGCAGCACAGGATCACCTTCAAGGTGCGAGTCACCTTGCTGAATTTCCTCTTCATAACGGCCTTGGTATCCTCGACCTCAGTCCGAAGTTCCTGAACTTTCCTTCGCAAGGTGACCTGGCTCTTTTCAATTTGGGTAATGCGATCATCACCAGTAGCCTGAGCAGAAGGAGGAGCGCTCTCATCTGTATCCTGAGCCTCCTCTTCTACCTCTTCCTGGACTTCTTCCTCAACTTTTGCTCCAGGTTCTCCCTCACTTGGATCCTCTTCATTATTAAAATCATCCTCGCTATCCTCCTCAAGCTGAGTCTCACGGTATTGAGATCCGATCTTCATCTTAACCATGGTAGACTCATCAATGCAGTGAATCAGAACTGGCAACTCCGGCCCAAGTCTGTAAGCAAACTCAAGCGCGATCTTGCATATAAGTCGGCCAAAAGGAAGTGACTCAGACGTTCTTCTTGATTTCGCTATGAGGATAATTTGTCGCAAGATGAAAGTGGCCATACACACATTTTCTCCCTGGGCCACCTGATACAAGAAATCAACCATAAGGCGCGTACACTCAATGCAATTTGTCGACCTGGGATACACATTGAACGTGCAAATGTGGTGCAGCAGGTGCAAATCATCAGACATATGAGATGCCTTGAGGCTATTATTAGGTTGCCATGGAACCAGTTTACTGCATAGGAACCTGGTACGGTGATCTCGCTCATGCCTACTCCTCAAATTCTTCGTACTGGGATGAACATCACCAAGGGGCACGTTCAGAAGTCACGCTATCAACCGAACATCGATCGTAGCCATCCGGTCTCTACCAAAAGGAATCTTGAACTGCAATGGCTCCAGCGTAGGATTCTGGATACGAGCGTAGAAGGAACGAATGGTGCTCACATTAGTAAGAGCACGAGCTTCAAAGAGTGGACCCCAATGTGCAGCTTCAATGCGCTCGAATAACAGGAATTCACCGAAGAGTCGCCCTTCCATGTCCGCCTCAAACATCACCTTACGGTCAGTGTATTCTCCGTGAGGCATCTCTACTAATATCACTCGCCCAAGTTGAGTATGGGGATCCAAATCCCGCTTTGTATGGAACTCTCGGGCTGTGCTTGGACTTGCGACGGCGCTTGAGCTAGCGGCGCCACCCCTCGGTCTTCTTGATTGCGCAGGGCGACTTGGCCCATCCTCATCCGCTGCGGTCTTTCTCTTTCCCATCAAAGAGAGGATGGTGGAGAAAGATAAAAGACCCAAAATGGCTTCAACAAAAGCCATGAAAAATGGGGAAAATGTAGAGAAATGGCTGCCCAAACTGAAAAAGGGAGATCTAGGTGTTGTAGAGGGATGCTTCAAGCTCCTCTGGGATGGATTTTTAAAAAGAAAAGAGAATGAAAAAGGGAAATGGAGCTCCTCACGATTTCAACTCGTTTTGGGGGTTGTAGGAGCTCCAACGGACAAGATTTGCAAGAGGGAGCGTTGCAAACTGCAATGGAGTGATGGAATGGGGTCGTTTTCAGCAAGGAGTGGGTTTGGGAAGGATTTGGGACAAGGATTTGAGAGAGGGCAGCAGAAAATGAGAGAAAGAGCTTGGGAAGGGGGTTGTTGTGAAGGAAGTACCCCATTTAGGGCTTTTCTATGGACGAACCATACGTGGGAGGGGTGTAGTACCCAAAATACCCCCACGCACCAAAATTCACATCAAGTGGGTTCCACCGGGCAGCGATGCATCGCCGGATCAGCGATGGCATCGCCGGCCATCTTGCACAGTGGCCGGTGGGACCACATGGGTTGGGTCCCCCCCGGTCCAAGGACTCTAAAAATATATGAGCCCCACCTTAGTTCATTCTAGATTGGCCTAGGGAGGCCCAAACATCGATTTGGGGCTTTTCGGAGCCAATCTGCAAACCTGAATGCAATCCTCTATCATGCAGCATATGATTTTGAGGTAAAAGGAGCTAATACATCCATCTAGCCCATTATTTGCTAAAGATTACAAACTTAGAATGGCCTAATGGTCAGTTTTCATGAAATTTTACTATTCACTTTAAAATTCTGTCGAAGTATGATTTTATGTTATTTTCACATTACGATTAATGCCTAACATGAAAAGAATAAGAAAGAATTGAATAATGAAGTGGTGAGAGGAAGAATTTTGAAGAATTTAGGTGAAACGGGGTTTTTAGGCCCTAGCAATTAAATGTAAGGGTCGTGGTTGTCCCACAGCCCAAGGTTTTAAACTTACGGGTTTAGAACCATTCAAAGAATGTCTCAACCCACCTACCTACAACCTAGGAGCTACTTAGGTCACTTCGCGCGACCCTATATGCGTTACGGACTCGATCGCGCGATCGATACAAATAGACCTCGCCTATTGGCGAATCTGCGATCCTATAAGTGTTCCTAGACCTTTCTCGCACCCACCTAAGTCAAAGGAAGCACAGCGTACGTTGCGTGACCATAACCCAGGCCCGGTATAATCTCATTCATGCTCTGATACCAACTTGTAATACCCTGAAAATTGGAGGTCGTGTATAAACTCAACTCCCGTGTTCCAGACCGTCACTTATGCAACAAAAATGATTATGATTCAATGTTTTCTTAGTTAAAGCATTCACATGAGTAAAAGTATACCAAAACTGCAATTCATACTCCAGATCTAGTGATAAAAGAAAGAGGAAGACTAAAGAATATATATATCACTGTATGGAAAAACAAAGTAGATCTCGACTGTCTTTAAAGTATGAATACATCTCTGAGTCTCATATACATGTAAATAAACAAAATTAAAATGTCAAAATTAGTCCCACTGAGAAGTCCCATCAACCCAGGCCACCTAAACAAAGCCATCGTGGTACTGCATATATGAGAACTCGTCTTGGTCCTCATCATAGTCCGGCTCTGCCTCCGGATCGCTGCTTCACCTGTATCTAAGACAGGGTCTGGTGGGTTTTGCAAACACCATCCCGAAACGTGGGAGTGAGTAGCTAACTCAGTGGAATAATAGAGCAAGGATTAATATGTTCTCAAATCAATCATGCGATAATAGTAAAGCAGTAAATCAAACAATCCTAATACTATTGTTAATGCAATATGACATGACATGATGGATGCCGTCACCGACGTTCTCCCTCATACGACACCATCTTACGCCCGCGGCATGCTTGCGTACCGTTCAGTACTCCACATCTTCTAGGCACATGCAATGTGATGGTGATATGATTTTCGAGTTATTATTAGTCCATTCAAACAGCAGGATTGGGAAACTAAGGTACTTTCCTTATATCAATCCCAACACAGATCCTGTCTAGGGTCGTCACTCCTAGTAATCTCATACGAAGTATATTTTGTAGGTCACTGCAAGGGCTGCCAGCGCTGTTGTTCGCACTCGTTGCACCGCTCCCCCATCACCTTATCAATACAGGCCTACTGTACTCTCACTAATACGGAAGGGTCGTCGCCTCCCGTAAACTCAGAATACGCTTGCGGTCACTAGAAAGGACTCGTCGCCTGATCAGTGTAGGCTGACAGCAAGAATATAGTGTCCCATACCACCATAATCTGCTCACGAGTCATAGGTGATCACTGGTCACTACGGGGAGGTTTGTGGCCCCAGCGTAGGCCGAAAGCTTGACCACGGTGTCCCATACCACCATGCCCGGCTCATGAGTCTTTATGGATCAAGGTACCATGGTTGACAGGGTTTACAATAGTAAGTTCAGTACCCTAGGTTCAAGCAGTTATGACTCATGTAAGGTGAACATACAATGGCCAGTCGGGTTACTTGACGGGCTCGACTAGCACGAGCCCATCTCAAGTCGAACGACATGAAGTGCGTAAAACACCTCGTGTGGCCTAACCACTGCCGCTAACTCCAAAACACGGATCGCGTTCATCGACGCGTCGTTCGTGGCACAGATAAGCCAACCACGAACTTGCTCGGTTGCCGATTGCCTGGACTAAGCATAGTCCCAAACAATTATGAATTTACATCAGCCATCATGTAAGAGTAATGGAAATGAAACACAACCATGTGAGCATGTTAACACATGTTATAACATACAACTTAAGTAAATCTTCCAACGCATGCATTTCATACATATAATGAAATCATGCATATAGCTAACATGTAGGAAATCATTTACATCAGCATATTAATTGAGAAATCAATTTCAAACTAATTCATAACACCATTTAATTCAATACATACTAATACAAGCATTTATACAAACACTTAAACTACACACTTAAGTCTACATATAGTATGTCGACTCAAAGTGCGCATTTAGGCGAATCTCTTCGCCAAACTAATTATGCACGCATTCTTAGCATCCTAATGCGACAAGAAGCCATGTCAATCACATCAGCAAATTATGAATGAAAACAGTATTTCCTACAAATGACTAAAATGCCCTAAATCTCATATTCTTCGTCTGCTTAGGAAACAGGAAATGGACAGCATGTTGTACATGTCAAACGGCGTTGTCGTCGATAATCTACTATTAAACGACATTGAAAGCATTGGAAACAGTCAATCAAAGCGTCTAAAATCCACACCTTTTCTCCTAGAAGCGTATCAATTCGAACGGAGCGTATACGCTTCTTCTACGGCGAATAGGCAACCTATTTTACAAGATGCATCAGCTACCATGCTATGGAAACTAAGGAACCTCAAATCAGCAACTATTTAGGGTATTTTCTTATCAAGAAATGCTGCGAAATCACTAGCAAAGTGATTGGAGCGTGTTGCTTAGGCACGTGCAACAGGTAGCATAAGCAGCAGGGAATTCTCCTCCACTCTCTCTCACAATCTCTCACCTTTTCTCTCACTCAATCTAGGGCTTTTTCCAAATTCGGATGGGAGAGATATGAGAGGGTTTAAGCCCCTTTTATAACCCTAAACATGCCCAAAATAGGCTTAGGAACAAAGTTTACTTGATACCTAATCAAATCGGGGCTGTTTCAGTCCAAAAGGGCATTTCTAATGGTCCCCTGGCCGAATGCGATCGAACTTAAGTTCATGCTCGTCGGATGTCGCTCACATCCCATTTTCAGACCAGCAGTGTTCATAGATCGCACGTGGCGGTCCAATTTCAGTTCAGCGGTCACCGCACATAGATCAGGCCTACAAATCTCATTATATGAAATAGAAATTTTTCCTGGTCCGAGGGTGTAATTTGGCTGAATTCTGAAGGTCAGAATGCTTAATACTGACGCGTCAAGTCGTGTGCCAGATTTGAATTTTAAATTCCAAATCTAACCCTATTCTCACTCTCTTCACTCAGGCGCAATGAAATAGCCTGTGAATGTCGGTTGGACTTGATTTTCGAAATGATTGTCAAGTCCAGCTAGGCGGTTTCAACGGTCTAAGATTGTAGGTATCGAACTTTCGACGCGCGGTCTAGATCTAATACAAAGTTTCAAAGAGGTCCAGAGAACAAACCGGTTTAGAGTTTGATCCGAGGTTTTAGAATATTATAGCATCATTGGTTCTAATCGCTTTGGGTCTTGTAGAACGTATTTAAAGTGATCAGGGACTATTTCCCAGCTACTCTAGCGTTGCGCTAGCTAACTTACACTTATTTTATAAAGGAATTAATCCTACGTGATTTCTGGTCGAGTTAGTACTCGAGTCCAAGTACGGATTTTTTCAGGGCGTTACACTTATACAAATCAAATGGGCCTAACCCATAGGCCTTATATAAATCAAATGGGTCATACCCAAACACAAATGGTCCACTTGATCATAAATCTGCCTCATTCTTAAACTCATGCCTTGAAATGATCCTTCCAAGTGGGTGGACGGTTTGGATGCTACACACGCATCATGGTGGGTCCCACTGTCGTTGGACAGTGTAAATAAAGCACAAGCATCACCGTGGGCCCCAGCTCCACCGTCCGCTGGACGGTGAGAGAACACAAATATCATGGTGGGCTTCCATCGTCCGCCTGGACGATGGATATAAAATGCATACATCACTGTGGGTCCCATGTGGGGCCCACCACAGTGTATATTTTCCATCCAACCTATTAACAAGGTCACACGGACCTGAATAAAAGGAAAACACAAATTTCACCTTGATACAAAACTTCTGTGGCCCACCAAAAGAGTCTCAATGGCAGAGGTTCAATCCCACTATTTTCAGCAGCGTGGGCCACCTGAGTGTTAGATGGAGTTGAAACTTGGAGGGGGCCCACTGCTGGGGATGGCCCACCTCGTGGACAGGTTGGATGACAAATAAACATCACGGTGGGGCCCACATGCAGGGCCGTGGGCCCCTGATGTCAGCCCGTCCAAACGCTGCACACAGCAGTGTGTAGCTGCTGCTGCGCGGTGTCAGAGGCAGAGGCAATGCCTCTGCCTTGTTTTTTTTTTTAAAACTTGAAAACCCAATTTTCTGGGGTTTTTGGCATCTAGGGCCCGCAACAAGAAAATCCATCCCTTCCATTGGCTTCCCTGGCTCGTAACAGATCCAACGAGTCTAATATAGGATATTTTTTTATGTTTAGAAAATAAAATAAAATAGGAAAATGATCTTTGAATGGTGATGATGTAATCTCCAATGCTATGGCCCACCAAATCTTCCAATCAACCCCAACTCTTGGCTCAACGCCTAAAATGAGATGGGTAAGAGGATGGACGGCTTGGTTTCCATACATACATCAAGGTGGGGCCTATACTAGTGGCCCACCCCAAAAGGCTTCTTTTTCTTCTTCCGTTTTTTTTTTTTGATTTCCAATGGTGTCCAGGGAACGTCCAGCGTCCCTGGACATAATATGTACATTGAAGTGGGCCCCATCTATAGATGTGGACCACTAAGGAAAGGGATTGGAGGGCATGGGGAAACATATACATCCAGTGGGACCCATCCAAGTGGGCCACATGGCCACACCATCACAAATAAATTAACATAAAAATGAAGAGAGAGAGAGAGAAAGGGAAAGAGTGTGGGACACGCGTGTGATGGAGGGACCCCGACATTATGGGCCCTCCCTTGTAATGAATCATACATCAAGTGGGCCCTAAAGCATGTGGGACCACCAAAATTTACAATCAACGGTGGAGATCCTTTCCCCACCAATATGGACCGTCTAGATGACCTTCCTATTGCAATGAAATAAACATCATGATGGGGTCCATGGAGAATGGCCCCATCATAAATGATCGTAATGATCAAAGTGGGCCATCGACCACAACTTAGGGTCCCAAGTGAGATCTAAACCATTGATCGGTTGGCCTCACTTGGTCCATCTCAAAAATATGAAAAACTAACATTATCAAGCACCCACCGTTCGATCTTCTTTCTCCTATGGGTTTCTGAGCACCTTAGCTTTAATTTCAATGGGTGAGATGAGGAATGGATGGCTAGGATGGGAGATGATGGAGTAGGAAAGTGGGCCACACTTGGAGTTTGGGAATGCTTGGAGAACTCTCATACGTATGGAATTTTCTTGCTTGGAGATTTGAAAATGAGAAAGAGAGAAAGAGTTGTAAAGGGAGAGAGAGTGATGGGTGATGGAGTGATGGATGGGAGAGAGATGGGTGTGTAAGAAAATCTTGACTTTTGAGGCATTTTGTGTAAGAAAAGTATGAGCATGGAAGAACTTTTGGACTTTTGTGGTTACTTGGGTATGGGTGAAAGGTGATGTGTACTTGACATGTACTTGACATGTGATGTGATAAGATTTGATTGATTGATGGGATTGATGTGACACCTCGTAAAGATTCTCTTGGATTTCGCAATGCGCGACGTTTTCTTTGCACCGAACGTTGGCCCACATCTCTTGACCAGGGTATCGCCTCGGCGCGCAAGTCGCGGCATTGGAACCGCAGCGATGGCCCGGTCGCTATGGTAATGGTCTTGGGTTGAGTCGATACAGGTTGAAAGCATATGAATCAGGATCGTGCATAAATATCGGTTAAGGGTCGAAGGTTGCCGGAATTTGACCGGTAAGACCGCGGAAGTCTATGGAACAGTACGGACTAAAATATGGGTCTTACAATATGGTCAAAGATACATCATGATGGGCCACAAGTATATTAAAGTGGGCCTCTCGAATGGGCTACAAATATATTAAAGTGGGCCTGACGGATGGGCCACAAAGTACATCAAGATGGGCCTCACAGATGGACCACAAAATATATCAAAGTGGGCATGACGGATGATCATATCACGGAGTGGCCCGTCGTGATGTGTTTGAGATCCAACCAATTCATAAGTTAACATAGAGCTAGATGAAGTGAAAGTAAAATATAAGCTTAATTGGAAGCTAATGTGGCTCCTAAGAAGTTTGAACTGTGGATGTCACTATCTTCACTATTTTCAATGGTGGGGTCCACTTGAACCTTAGATCTGACACATTCTTAGTCTCAAGCCCTAAAATGGGTTTTCAAAATGGTTGGACAGTTTGGATGCAACACATGCATCATGGTGGGTCTCATAAGGATGGACGGTGTGGAGAGAACACATCCATCATTGGGGTTCCCACCATCCAATGGTGTGGAAGGTGGTGTGAGTAAAACACATACATCATTGGTGGGTTCCACGTGGGGCCACCATCACATTTATTTGTCATCCACCTGTTTGATAAGGTCACACGGACCTGGATGAAAAGGAAAAACCAATTTCACATTAATCCAAAACTTCTGTCAACTCCAAAAGGATTTCAATGGCAGCCGTTCGATCTAACTGTTTCTTGTGATGTGGGCCACCTGAGCTTCCTATGTGGCTGATTTTTGGGGTCGCCTGCTGCCCTAAGGGGGCCCACCAAATGCAAGGTGTTGATGTTCCACATGCATCACGGTGAGGCCCATGGCTGGGACCCACGTCCCTGGTCATTCACGCCCAGTGCAAGAGTGCAGTAGGATGTTGTGCAGCGTCCTCTGGCGCTAGCAGCAGCACCTGCTGCCTCTTGTTCATTATATTTTTTTATTTTTTTTAAATAGTATTTCTATAATTTTGCCTATGTGGGGCCTGCATTAGGTGGATTCACTCTGCCCAATGGCTCCTATGGCTCAAGACAAGCCAAATGAGCCCAATATTGAGCATGTTTCAGTGTATAGGAACATCGGAGTGGATTTCAACGGTAACAATGCTGTTTTCTATACTGTGGCCCACCAGACAGTCAGATCAGGTTCATTTTTTGGCTCAATGCCTAAAATGAGCTGAAGAGTACGATGGATGGCGTGGATTAGGTTTATACATCAAAGTGGGGCCTGCATGAACAACCCATCCAAAAACCTTAAATAAGTATTTTATTTTATTTCTTTTTGTTGCTATTAGTACGCCCACTGTCTCTTCACACTTCACTGGAGCACGTCCAGCGTCCAGGGACGCTACACGGCATGAATATAAATTTAATCAAGGTGGGTCCCTCACGGACATGGGGGACCATGGGTGGTGGGTCTCAAGTGGGCGTGGCCCACTTGATAGAATCAATTTGATATGTGTGTTTCCCCATCTCCATAAGGTAGGGCCCACATGACTTAGACAATGTAGATTCAACATGTCCATTAAGTGGGTCCCATGGAGGTGAAAAGGGAGAGAGAAAAGGGAGAGAGAAAGAGATAGATTCAACAAGGATGAATTGCATACATCAAGGGACCAAAATCAAGAGAAAAGGGAGAGAGAAAGGGAGAGAGAAATCGAGGCACATGATGATGGAGGGACTCCGACACTATGGGCCCTCCCTTGCATTCAAACATACATCAAGTGGGTTGTAACACCCCGTACTTTCCAGTACTTAAGTGTTACCACGTAATCTAACTTAGTATAAATACGAGTCTGGCTTAGGTAAACATTCACGTTCATTCTAGCCTAAATCCAACCCTTGATAACAACCCCCATCCATACATCAAGCTATCCATCCATCGACTTCCAAGATGGATCACCATACCACCAGAGAGTTATTTTTAGTATCCTGACTCACTTATAGACTAAGGATAGTTTTATTATAACTATGAATGATGACCCTTACATGGTTAATCATGTAGTAGCTTACTTGGGTACATATCTTGTAAGTGATTTAACCACTGGTTAGCTTACTCAAGTTCATGTCTTGAAAACGGTTAGATCATCTGACTAACTCTTTTAATCGCATGTCTTAGAATTAATTATAATACTTGATCAGTTAGAATACTAGGTTGGTTTACTTAAGCAAGTACCTAAAATTAGTTAAAATACTTGATTTTTTTTTTTAACTTAACAAATGTCTAAAAATTAACTAGAATGCTTGATTAGCTACCAAATAAATGTTTTAGAATGGGTTACAATACTTGATAGGTTGAATTAAACTGATGCCTTGGAAGTGATTGGATACCAGGTAAGCTGGTTTAAATACATTTCTTAGATTAATTAAAATATTTGATTAGTTTAATTAAGTTCATGGGTTGGAATTTGATTTACTACTCTAAACACATGGATAGTGACATATGATGGCACACTTGAACATACAAATGACCCCATAGGACCTTTTGACCGTTGATTCTCGGATTGGAATCGATCCAACCATCGGACTAACACAATCAACACTAAAGGACTCTAGTTTTGTTAGTAAGGCCCACCTAAATCCTGGATATGCCTGATCTTTAGTCAGGGGACCCATTTAGGCCCCTAGAACCTATTAGACGGGGTAGATTTCCACAAATATCATGGTGGGCCCTGTACGTGCATTGCGTGTTCACAGGAGGAGCTTACCTCGCTGTGCACCAGTCCGGGCTACCCGGTCAAGCGGTTTTGACCCACAATTCATTTAAAATGAGGGGATTCCCTCTCTCGTTCCGGCTTCTAGCAGCGGACGGATGCCTGTTCGTTTTTGACGTGAGATGGCCCACCATCGGCCATTAATTGGATGATCTGAACCGTTCATCGTGTTGGAAAGGACTTTCTGACCAAAACCTAGGGAAATTTGCAAGGCTTTGTACTCGTGCATGAACACAAACCCAGACGCACCTGAGCTGTTAAAAACCATCTTTCCAAATGTGGAAACCGCACTGCTGCTGTTGCCAGCTTGGCGATCCACATGAAGCCAGATCTGCCTATCCTTGCCGTCCATGAGAAGTCAATCCCAACCGTCCCTCGAGCTCGCATCCACGCCTTTCCTCTAG
This sequence comes from Magnolia kwangsiensis, assembly GCA_037074715.1. Taxonomy (NCBI): domain Eukaryota; kingdom Viridiplantae; phylum Streptophyta; class Magnoliopsida; order Magnoliales; family Magnoliaceae; genus Magnolia; species Magnolia kwangsiensis. Next base: position 87,129,433 of record CM073575.1, on the reverse strand, counting down.
CGCCAAATAAAGCGGAACGACCACCCGATGGAAAGAAAGCTTGCTGGAACCTTTCCTATTGAGGAAATCTCTCTGACGCGATCCAGGCCTCCAGCCTCGCCACGTGGAGCAATCCCTACCGTCCTTGTTAGGGTGGCAACAACCTTACGCGAGAAAGACTCCTCACCTGCGAGAACTGGACAGGGGCCGAAATTCTCATGAGATGTCATCGGATCATGAGTACCAATGGGATAAGTGGGCCCCACCGTGATCAGGTGACCCATCTGGACCGTCTAGGTGGCATGGATCGCCGTCTTAGACCGTTGATGAAAATTCACCATGAGAGGCGACTCCATCTTCCCCGTCCATTTGAAAAACCCACCATGATGGTGTGGGCTCCATTTTATGATCGAGAACGTTCGTCCAATGGGCCGTGATGGTGTGAATCAATTTCACACGCTGGATTAACACCTTACATACAGAAACTGCTGGTGCAGCCACACCATCAGGATCATTTCGGCAGGAAATATTGATCGTTGGATGCGGTCCGACTGTCCACCCTAGCTCTATAAAGAGGACGCTGTTCTCTCAGGATTCATATCGAAAATTCAGGAAAAGAGAGAGAAAAGAGGATAGAAAATAGGAGAAGAGGGAAAGAGCGGGAGTAGGAAGAGAGAAACCAAGTTTGTGCGTGACTCGGTGCCGCACCCCACCTGTCGACCGGTCTGCTCGTATCGAACCAGGTTTGGGTTAGCTTGAATATTGCTGGAAGTCCAGCGAGGTACGAGAGAGAGAGAGAGAGAGAGAGAGAGAGAGAGAGAGAGAGAGAGAGAGAAGCCGAGTTGCGGGCTGGGTTGCTGTCGAACTTGGGTCCGAGCTCGTGCCACACATGGCTGACTCAACCGAGCTTGGAAATCAACTTTGTCCAAGTCCAGATGTTGCTGGACTTGTGATTTGAGGAGGGAGAAGAAGAGAGAGAGAGAGTGATAAGAAGAAGAAGATAGGACAGGAAGTGTGCGACCCTGCCCAACTCATGGGTTGATTGTCGAGTTGACTCACTGCCAAAGCGATGGTTGGCGGGTCTGAAACCAAGTCCAGTTAGGTCGGGTTAGGCGTGGGTCTGAGCTGGTCATCCCTCGAAAGAGGAAGAAGAAGAGACCATGAAGGAGGAGGAGACAGAGAGGGTGAGACGGTCCTAAGCTATAGGCTGACTCATTACCGAGTCAACTGGGTCAAGTTTGACCTGGGTGGACCGTTTCAGCTAGGTTGGGTCTGGTTTAAACCAGCCAGCTTGATGGACCTTAGATTTTAAAAAAAAGAATAGAAAGGAGAAGAAAGAAGAGGAAGAAAATGGAGAGGAGTAGAAAGGGAGAGATGGAAACCATGACTGCTGAGTTGACTCGGTCGAAACTGGATATAGCCAAGTCGAGCATGGGTCCTCAGTTTTATACTCAAGGAAATGGAGGAAACAACATGCTCATTTAGTGAGAAGAACTTGATCGGAAAAGGAGGAAAATCAACTTACTCGACTCTAACTAAGTCAACTCGCCGTTGGGTCAACTTACATGGGTCAGCTTTCTCTCCTATCCTAAATTGTTTAATTCACTATTATCAGATGCGATTAACTACTAGAAAGTTATTTGTACTAGTAATAGTTGCTATAAAACCTCAATGGTTGGATGTTACATATTAATATTTATTCTTAAATATTTTCATTGATAATAGATTACACTATGCTTTACCATTTTTACCACTATTCTATGAGGATTGATAACCTTAGGTACGATTAGCCATTGGTAAAGTATTTGTGCTCAACCTAGTTATCATAAAGTTTTAGTTACTACAAAGTAGAATTTCATGTAACTCTCTTAAACATCATTCTTAATGGTATATCATAATATGTAACACCCCGAATTTTTGCCAACCTGGGATTAGACGTCCTTAGGCAATGGGCCAACCATAACGCCTTGGTAACCTCTCAGAACCCAATTCCAAAGACAAAGAAATCATTTAGAACCAAATTCTTTAGAAATTTAGCGTAAGTTAACTAGCGCTACATTAGATTAGCTGTGAAATTGTCCCTGATCGCTTTAAATACGTTCTACAAGACCCAAAACTTGTAGAACTAATGACGCTACAATACCCTGAAATCTAGGATTAAACTCTAAACACGTTTGCTCTTAGGAACCCTTTGAAATTTTGTATTGGATTTAGACCACACGTCGAAAGTCCGATATCCACAATCTTAGACCGTTATGACCGCTTAGCTGGACTTGACAATCATTTCGAAAATCAAGCCCAACCGATGTTCTGAGGCTATTTCATTGAGCCTGGAGTGAAGAGAGTGAGAAAAGAGAAAGATTTAGAAATTTAATTCAAAATCTGGCACGTGTCGTTGCGCGTTATTATTAAGCATTCTGACCGTCAGAATTCAGCTAAATTTCACCCTCGGATCAGGAAAAATTTCTCTTTCATGTCATGAGACTTGTAGACTTGATTTAGGTACAATGACCGCTGAATTGAAACTGGATCACCACGTGCGATCTGGGAACTCTACCGGACTGAAAACTTTATGTGATCAACATCCAGTATACATGAGCTTAAGTCCGATCGCGTTCGGCCAGAGGACCTCCTGAAACACCCTTTTGTATCGAAAAAGTCCTGATTTGGTTATAACTTAAGTATACATTTGTCCCAAGTCTATTTAGGTTAGATTTTAGGCTATATAAGGGCCTTAAACCCTCACATATCTCTCCCATCCGAATTTGCTTAAAACCCTAGATAGAGAGAGAGAGAAAGTGAGAGACTGTGAGAGAAGTGTGGGAGAGTTTTCCCACCACTTACTACAGCTGCTACCCGTGATTAATCACCGCATTCAAATCATTTTCCCGGTGATTCTAACGCACTTCTAGGTAAGAAAAACCCTAACCACTTGCTATTTTAGGGATTCGTTTAATACTTTAGCGATGTAGCTTATGTATCGTGTGCATTAGGTCGCTGTTACACCGTTGACAAAGCGTATAAATTCTGTTCGAATCGATACACGTCTAAGGCGAAAGGTGAGGATTTTAGACGCTTAGATTGACTGGTTTCAAAGCTTTCAATGTCGTTTAATAGTAGATTATCGATGAGAACGCCATTTGACATGTAGAACATGCTGTCCGTTTTCCATTTCGTATACGTACGGTGAATTTGAGATTTAGGGTATTTTAGGTATTTGTAGGAAATACTGTATATGCAGGTATTTTGCCGATATGATTGCCATGGGTATTTATCATGTATTTGTACTAGTTATGGATGTATGATCTGTTTGGCGAAGATATTCGCCCTAATGTACATTTGGCTGACATATGCTATGTAGACTAATGTGTGTAGACTAAGTGTTTGTGGAAATACCTAAATCAGTTGATTTATGCTTGCCATATGTTTTGAATGTAAGAACATGATTGTTGTGTATTAGACATCTCCTTGATATAAGGATCTGTCATATTGCATATTGAAATCAACATACGTCAAGTACGTTGGAGTTGTGTAGTCTAAGTGTTTGTATAAATGTTTATTTGAATTGATTACCTTATATATATGAAATGCTTGTATATGGTTAAATTGCATACGTTGTATTTTATAACATGTTGTTAACATGCTTGAATCTCTTGTTATTTCAATTCAGTCTACTTCATATGATTACTGATTCACATTTCATGTGCTTGGGGCTATACTCTAGTCCAGGCAGTCGGTAACAGATTTGTATTCGTGGTTGGATTCTATTTGCCACGAAGGATGTGTATGATGAACCCGATTCGTACTAGAGTCGTCGGCAGTGGTTAGGCTACATGAAGTGCTTGTGCACTTCATGCCGGTCGATTCAACGTGCGCTCGTACTAGTCGAGCCCGTCAAGTAACCCGACTGGCCATTGTATGTTTACCTTGTATGAGTCATAACTGCTTGAACCTAGGGTACCGAACTTACCATTGAAAACCTTATTAACCATGGTACCTTGATCCATAAAGACTCATGAGCCGGGCATGGTGGTATGAGACACCGTGGTCGAGCTGTCGGCCTACGCTGGGGCCACAAACCTCCCCGTAGTGACCAGTGAGTACATTTGACTCGTGAGTCGATTGTGGTGGTATGGGACATTACATTTAAGCTGTCGGCCTACACTGATTGGTGACGAGCCCCTTTATAGTGACCTCGAGCGTATTCTGAGTCTACGGGAGGCGACGACCCTTCCGTAGCGACAAGAGTACATTAGGCCTGTATTGATAAGGTGATGGGGGAGAGGAGCAACGAGTGCGTGCAACAGCCCTGATAGCCCTTGCAGCGACCTACAAATATAACATCGTTTGAGATTACTAGGAGTGACGACCCTAGACAGGATCCGTGTTGGGATTGATATAAGCAAAGTACCCTAGTTTCCCAATCCTGCTGTATGAAAAAGACTAATAACAACCCGATAATCATATCCATATCGCACTGCATGTGCCTGGAAGATGTGGAGCACTGTGGGAAGAAAGCATGCCGCGGGCGTAAGATGGTGCCGTATGAGGGAGAATGTCGGTGAGGGCATCCATCATGTCATTTCATGCTTGCATTAACAACAGTATCTAGGAATGTTTGATTGCCTACTTTACTATTATCGCGTGATTGATTTGATAACATGCTAATTTTTGCTCTATGATTTTACTGAGTTGATCACTCACTCCCACGTTACAGGAAGGTGTCGCGCACACCAACCAGTCCCTGTTTTAGTTGCAGATGATGGCGCTGCTTGTGAAGTGGAGTCGGACTTGTTTGATGATGAGGAGGATTTCTCCTATATGCTGGTTCTGATCGACGGGTTTACAGGGTTACTGATTAGATGCCAATACACTTGGCGGTTTGCCTTCTATTTACACACCCATGTATATTCTTTTCTTTCTATTTTGGAGTATACATGTAATTAGTTAACCTGGTAACATGTTCACACTCTGGAGACTTACAATCATTTATATATTTTAGATATTTATCACAGTCTTCCGCTTGCTAATTTAACTGTCTCTAGAGTATGATATGTTGTTTTGGCTTAGTCCCAATCTTTTTTAATGTCATTCTACAGACAACATGCATTCATCATTATCTATGTTGCATAAGTGACGTTTTGGAACTTGGGAGTTGGGTTTCTACCCGACCCCCGATTTTTGGGATGTTACATAATATCTATTACTGTGACTAAATCCATTATAGATAGCTATTATTATTAGTATTATCATTAGAAAATATTTATCATTCTCCTTGTGGGATTAGTATAATCCTTATTGATATGATTATAAGTATAAATCCTTATTATATTAGTGTTGGTAAAGAAATCTTATTATTATTACTTACCTTATTAATCATTACAAGAATAATGGATAATGTCGGTATGTTTAGATAGGAAATTGTGCACCTTCATCATTAATACGGATGGATTAATACTCCTACTATGAATATTATCTGACCCATTGTACAATAATAATAATAATGATAATAACATTAATAATAATAAGTTAGGATTCAAATCCTAAAATCTAAGTATGGGGCTAGACCATAAGATAAAATCATAAAACCCTAAAAGATAACCCTAAGCTATGATCTTAAATCCTAGGTGGTATGTAGAACTTGGATCTAATTGTACATCCTGATTTATGGTAGGATACAATTCTAAGGGCGCAAGCACTTAGCGACATTATAAGGCGATTCGAAGTATAAGGTGATGATTCTTCCCCTTTAGCTTTCCATCTTTCCATTAACTCAAGTTATAGTTTTTATTTAAATTTATAATTGATATCTCTCTCTTATAATCACATTTGTTAACTGGTGGAAATTGAATTGCTATATTGCCTGCTTAATGTTCATGCTGTATATTTGTTCATGAATTATTTATGGATTGCTTATGTAACTTAAACTAGTACATTAGTGGGAAATCCCTACATATAAATGTACACTCATACTTGGGATATAATTCGATTGACGGTGATTACAATGGGCCTTCGATCTAGTGGTTATTGAGTGGTGGTGTAGATGGATCATTGATATGGGCCTACCATCCAAGGTTGTTGTGTCCAATGGTTTTTAAGGATGGTCTTTATCGTATGGTTTTGATATTCGCCCTATGTGGCATATTTTGATACTTGCTCTACGTGGTTTTGTTTTGATATTTTCCCATATGGGTTCGATGTTTTATACCATGTAACTAGGCGATGGTAAGCCCCATATACTATAATTGATTGGCCATTAGTTGACAGGTTTCCATTAAACATCCTAAGATGGTAGCCTCATGAGCCGGGGATGGTGGTATGGGACCTATGTCCGAGCTTTTGGCCTACACTGGGCTTTGAGCTCCCCGTGGTGACCTATGAGCTTATTAAACCTGCTGGTTGTAATTGGATTAATAATAGATTGGCTAATCATGCATACATGGCACAGACCAGAATCTATTGCTATCGTACGTGATGTACATATTGTTCCGACTGGATGATGTTTCCCAGGTTCGATGTTTCCGACTGAATGATATTTCTCAGGTTCGATGATTGCATGGGTGACGACCCACTGTCCGTACAGATGAGCATCCCGGGGCGTGATTGCATATTTCACGCATCCATGCATCTAATAAGACGTGCATCGTGTAGTGTTTTGTATGATTTATTTTATAACTATGCTTACCTAATGCGGCAGTATGTAATCTTGAGGGGAATTCATATTGAGTTGGCCACTCATCCATCAAATATACAACCGTATAGGTAGTACAGGTGGCTTAAATGATATGCGTGTTCAGACTTGATGATGAGCAGGGTACGATTGCCAGGGATGCATGACTGTATTTGCCTGGAGGAGTTGTGTTATCTTGAGGCTTATATTTATATGTTTTCTGTTATTCTTCATGTATTAAATCATATAAATCTTGTTCTTGTTTAAATTCAGAGACATTGGTTTGTATAAGTCATTATGGGCAGCTTCTTGTATATTTGAATGACAATGAAATTTTTCTCTATGTACACTACGCTCATTTGCTTATTCTGATGAAAGAAAAAAAATGTACACTTGAATTTGACCATCCTTTAAGGTTAACATTCGGGTTTTCGGCACACGGGTCATATACTTGGGTCCTGAAAAGTTGGGGCGTTACATGAGTCCCATTTCATATGGGCCCACCTATCAAAATCAACGGTGGAGATCCCTTCTCCACAAAAATGGAAGGTTTAGATGAGCCCTTTTTAAACTAGTAAGTAAACATCATGATGGGGTCCATGGAGAATGGCCCCATCATGGAATGATAATGAAAATCAATGTGGGCCATGAACCACATCTAGGGTCCAAAGTGAGATCCATACCATCAATCGGTAGGCCTCACTAGGTCCATCATTAAAACATAAAAATCTAGCCTATAAGGCACCCACCATTTGATCTTCTTGGTCTGATGGAACGACGATCTCCTTGTGTCTCACTTTGATGGAGGGTGATGAGAAGTGAATGGCTAGGATGAAGGATTTGGGGTGGGAAGTGGGCCACGCACATGCACTTTCTTCCCTTAGAAATGCATGGACGTCCACCACTTCTTTTGCTTGAGATTTTTGGAAAGTGTGTTGAGAAAGAGAGAGAGAGAGAGAGAGAGAGAGAGAGAGAGAGAGAGAGAGAGAAGGATGGTTGTAAGGAGAGAGAGAGAGGTGGGTGATGGATGTGAGGTGAGTGATGGATGTGAGGTGATAGTGTACTTGATATGTATGGGTGTGTAATGGAGAGGGTGAGAGACAGTTGACTTTGAGATTGCTCTTGTACTTAACATGAGGTGATTGATTGATTGATTTGAGTGATTGATTGATGAGACATGTTGTAGAGATTCTCTTGGGATTGTAAACGCACGGTGTTTCTTCGAATTAAACGTCGGCCCATATCTCGTGGCCAGGGTATTGGATCGGTGTGTAAGACACAACATTGGAACCGCGGTGACGGTGAGGTCGCAATGGTAGAAGTCTCCGATTAAGCTGACTTAAATCTATGGGATATGACTTAAGGTCGTATGCAAACGTCGATTATAGGTCGCGGGTTGTCGAAATTTGTCGGGAAGGATCGCGGGAGTTGACGGAACACTACAGACTAAAATACGGGCCTTACAGCTCTCCCCACCTAATAAAAATTTTATCCTTGAAATTTAAACCATAACATTACCAATACAGAGCTTACCAAGGGAAGGAAACCACACCATTATATATATATATATATATATATATATATATATATATATATATATATATATATATAATCAGAACACAACATACCAGCATAATCAAACATCTAAGATACGAGGATAACTCCCACAAATCTCAAGCTCTAACTCCCAAGATGCCTCATTCATGAACAATTTAGGAAGACGGTGTAAGGGCCAAGTCACACAAATCGTCGAAGATTCCTTCTGATGTCTGAGGATCCTGCTGCTACTACTGCCGCTGATGGGGTCCCAACGACAGATACTGTCGTCGCTACTGTTGCTGCTAAGGATGGGGACACTCGCTCCTACAATGCCCTATCCCACCACACCTAAAGCAAGTACCAGAGAACGGTCTGGGTGGTAGGGGCTGCCGAGGGTGGGGACACTCCCAGAAGCGGTGCCCCGCCTCATCACATCTAAAACATACACTTGAGGACTGATGTTTAGTAGTGCAAATGCTCGGAAGGACAAACGGTTCTTATACCTCTGTGGCCATCTACATTGCTACAGCAGGGAGCCACCAAAGGTGGCCTTCCTCTCCCTGTCTCCTCTTTGAAGAATGACGGTCATTACTTACAACATCTGCTATAGCTAGTCCACACTTACGGACCGGTTGGTGCTGCGTTAGACTCGGATGGGGGTGCGAAAGTCTCAGGTGGGGGAACAGGAATCTCAGGCGAGGAAACGAAAGTTGCTCGGGTCACTCTCTTGGGTGTCATGTCCTACAGGAAGGAACAAGGGCTTATCATCCTTAGGCACTCTCGAATGCACACATGGTAGGGAGCTATATCAGGAAGTTTCTAAGTTATTCGAACTCGGGGGTCTAACAATTCTAAGTTCTTAATAATCATACAGTGTAGTGTAGCTATCAGCAGATATGTAATGTTATCATCAGGTTTCCCAAGTTATGCTCTGATACCAACTTCTATCATGCTCTAAACCCAAAAATCGGGCTTATAAAATTTCCGATTGCCGAATCCAGTACCGACAGCCTCCGTAGTACCCCATTCTTGGCTCCCAGCGTCCATATGCGATTCCGATCCTGGGATCCTATAAGGAGGATTTTCAATGTACTTTTGTCTCGTAATAAGCATAACCATAAGTTTACTAAAATCACAAGGACAACATCATCATCACATATCCACTAATATAAACAGTTGAATACAATACTGAAAGAAAAATACATATGTATCAAATTAAAACTCTAGAAGTCCGCTGTACGCTCCAAGTTCAACGCTACTGCGACCTAACGCCACCTGCACGCATCTATTGTGTATAAGCTTATAGAAAGCTTAAAGGGTGGTGAAAGTGTGTGTAAGGTAAGTGTCAAGTAAGCAATATTAAATAAATCAAAGTAAGCGAAAATACTGACAAGTCTATAAAATATCAAATATCAGAATATGCAATGTGGATCGGCTATGCAAATGCGGAAGCCAAATATTAGATGCTGATGACGCGATGCAATATGCAAATCCTGCTAAGTCTGTCTAAGCCATATAAGTGTAAAAATATATTATCCCAAATTGCTAATTACTACGGATGCAATGTAATATGCGATGCGAATGAAATGGCCATGCAGGAATGTGAAGACGGGATGATAGTACGTAATATTACAGGCTATGGGGTCCACCACAAGGGACTTCTATCCAAACCAGTCCCATACCTAAATTTGGATAGTCAGACTCAATGTGGTAAACTCCTGGTCTCAGGTAAGTCGCGCGCCCAACTGAAATCCTGGCCATGCGAAGGTACATGTAACAAATAGTTACTCACCACCAGCCCTAGTGAATAGTAAATGAATGAATGAATATGCAATCCTACTCAATAAGCAAACATATCAGTACGCTTGCTCTCTGAAAAAATTACTGGGGTCTATTACACTCTAAACTAGATTGTCGCCCCATCGCACACAATAAGGTGAGTGGAAGAGACCTCACTATCCACCAGCTAATATCGGGCCCGACTCGTCGATAGCGGACCCATTCCTCGAGCTGGTCAGATTCAGCCTAACATTACCCCCTCCTCTTGGGCAGGTAAGGCCGTACCCCCTTTCAAACGACCACGAAACAGTAGGAGATGCGGCCTAACGGTATACGACCCTCATGCGCTCATGCATCCACTCGGTCTATATGTTGGAACAACCTCTGGAGCCAAGGAGGTTTAGAAATTTTCACCCAGGGCCATCTATAGCAGCCCGATGCTAGAACAGATTTCTGATGTCCCATCTGACCATCCACGATATGCCTGTGGAGGCTACGACCCTGATGTCGCTAGGACGTAAAGTGACTATAACTCATAATGCAAGATGCACGAGTCATATAATCTAGTCATGCATTAATCCTGCGTACACCATGCGCTCATGTGAGATAATATCCACCTATCAGGGAGTCTCATAACAACCTGCCCAATGACATATGCAATGGTCAACCACATCTTATAACAAACTGCAGATGATGCGTATGGGCATGTATCATGCTGCTATGTTGTTATTTACTCAAAATCGATATCAATAACCGGCATTAACAATCGGCATCGGCAATCGGCCTCGACAATATGGACATTTAACCAACATTTCCCTCAAGGGGTGACCCACATAGAGCCTAACATATAGTGGACCCATGGCCTCACAAGGGGCCTGATATAAAACACCATGGGCCTCACTCAAGAGCTTAATACACATCACGATGGGTCTTTCATAGGAGCCTAACATACGTCACAATGGGCTCCATCGCCTGACTCTCAAATGTATCACAATGGGCCTCATCACATAAGCCACATATACATCATATAGGTCTCGACAAATGACATCGGCCTATACAATTGGCCTCGACATTTGGAATCAGCCTCGATAATCGGAATCGATGCTCGGAATCGGCCTCGATACTTGGCCTAGACAATCGGGATCAGCCTATATAATCAACCTCGATAATTGGAATCGACCTCGATACTCGGCCTCGACAATCGAAATCGGCCTATACGATCGGCCTCGATACTCGGTCTCAATAATCGAAATCAGCCTATACAATCAGCCTCAATAATCGGAATCGGCCTATACAATCAGCCTCGACAATCGAAATCGATCGAACAAGGCCTAAGGGAAGGTCGTAATGTAGACATTAAACCATCATTGGCCAATAATGTGGCCATTCAACCAACATTTCTCCCAAGGAGTGGCCCATACAAGGGATTAATACATAACTTAACGGGCCATACATACATCGCATTGAGCCTAAACCATGGACTTTGAATACATCATAATGGGCCTTGCCAAATGGGTCAAAAATACATTACAATGGGCCTTACTAAATGGGCTAGAAATATATCACAATGGGTCACGTCCCATGGGCCCCAAATATATATCACAACGGGCCTCTACCCATGAGCTCCAAATACATCACAATAGGCCTCCACCCATGGGCCCTAATACATCACAATGGGCCTTAACCCATGGGCCCCAAATACATCACAATATGCCTTAACCCATGGCTCTAATATATCATAATGGGCCTCAACCTATGGGCCCTAATACATCACAATGGGCCTTAACAACTAGGCCACAAATACAACCTAATGGGCCTCTCGCACGAGCCAAAATACATCACAATAGGCCTCACCAATGGGCCTTATGTATACTGAGTCGGCCATATCACATGGGTCACACTAGTAGACCTCATATACATCAAGTGGACCGCGTCCATGGGCCACACCAATGGGCCTCCTATACATCAAATAGGCCGCATCGATGGGCTAATACACAACACAATGGGCCACAACATACGGGTCAAAAATACATCTCAATGGGCCTCCATAATGGGCCATAAATACGCAACAGGTGGGCCCTGCACATGGCCAAAGATACATCATGATGGGTCATAAGTATATCAAAGTGGGCCTCTCGAATGGGCCACAAATATATCAAAGTGGGCCTGACGGATGGGCCACAAAGTACATCAAGACGGGCCTCACAGATGGACCACAAAATATATCAAAGTGGGCCTGACAAATGATCATATCACGGAGTGGCTTGCCGTAATGTGTTTGAGATCCAACCAATTCATAAGTTAACATAGAGCTAGATGAAGTGAAAGAAAAATATAAGCTTAATTGGAAGCTAATGTGGCTCCTAAGAAGTTTGAATGGTGGATGTCACTGTCTCCACTATTTTCAATGGTAGGGTCCACTTAAACCTCAGATCTGACTCATTCTTAGTCTCAAGCCCTAAAATGGGCTTTCAAAATGGTTGGACGGTTTGGATGCAACACATGCATCATGGTGGGTCCCATAAGGATGGACAATGTGGAGAGAACACATCCATCATTGGGGTTCCCACCGTCTAGTGGTGTGGACGGTGGTGTGAGTAAAACGCATACATCATTGGTGGGTCCCACGTGGGGCCACCATCACGTTTATTTATCATCCACCTGTTTGATAAGGTCACAAGAACCTGGATGAAAAGGAAAAACTAATTTCACATTAATCCAAAACTTCTGTCAACTCCAAAAGGATTTTAATGGCGGCCGTTCGATCTAACTGTTTCCTGTGATGTGGGCCACCTGAGCTTCCTATGTGGCTGATTTTTGGGGTGGCCCGTTGCCCTAAGGGGGCCCACCAAATGCAAGGTGTTGTTGTTCCACACACATCACCGTGGGGCCCATGGCTGGGACCCACATCCTTGGTCATTCACGCCTAGCGCAAGAGTGCAGCAGGATGCTACGCAGCGTCCTCTGACGCTAGCAGCGGTACTTGCTTCCTCTTGCTTATTATATATTTTTATTTTTTTAAAATATTTTTTCTACAGTTTTGCCTATGTGGGGCCTGCATTAGGTGGATTCACTCCGCCCATTGGCTCTTTTGGCTCAAGACAAGACAAACAAGCCCAATATTGAGTATGTTTCGGTGTATAGGAACATCGGAGTGGCTTTCAACGGTAACAATGATGTTTTCTATACTATGGCCCACCAGATAGTCAGATCAGCTTCATTTTTTGGCTTAATACCTAAAATGAGCTGAAGAGTAGGATGGACGGCGTGGATTAGGTTTATACAACAAAGTCCCTTAAATAAGTATTTTATTTTATTTCTTTCTGTTGCTATTAGTATGCCCACTATCTCTTCACACTTCACTGGAGCACGTAATTTAATCAAGGTGGGTCCCTCACGGACATCGGGACCGAACCACGGCTGGTGGGTCTCATGTGGACGTGGCCCACTTGATAGAATCAATTTGATATGTGTGTTTCCCCATCTCCATAAGGTAGGGTCCACATGACTTAGACAATGTAGATTCAACATGTTCATCAAGTGGGTCGCATGGAGGTGAACGACAAGGATGAATTGCATACATCAAGGGACCAAAATCAAGAGAAAAGGGAGAGAGAAAGAGAGAGATCGAGACACGTGATGATGGAGGGACCCCGACACTATGGGCCCTCCCTTGCATTCAAACATACATCAAGTGGGTTGTAACACCCTATACTTTCCAGTACTCGAGTGCTACCACATAATCTAACTTAGTATAAATACGAGTCTGACTTAGGTAAACATTCATGTTCATTCTAGCCTAAATCTAACCCTTAAAAACAACCCCCATCCATACATCAAGCTATCTATCCGTCGACCTCCAAGATGGATCACCATACCACCAAAGAGTTATTTTTAGGATCCCGACTCACTAACAGACTAAGGATAGTTTTATTATCACTACGAACGATGACCCTTAAATGGTTAATCATCTAGTAGCTTACTTGGGTACATATCTTGTAACTGATTTAACCACTGGTTAGCTTACTCAAGTTCATGTCTTGAAAATGGTTAGATCACTTGACTAACTCTTTTAATCACATGTCTTAGAATTAATTATAATACTTTTTCAGTTAGAATACTAGGTTGGTTTACTTAAACAATTGCCTAAAATTAGTTAAAATACTTGATTTTTTTTACTTAAAAAATGTCTATAAATTAACTAGAATGCTTGATTAGCTACCAAATAAATGTTTTCGAAAGGGTTAAAATACTTGATAGGTTGACTTAAACTGATGACTTGGAAGTGATTGGATACCTGGTAAGCTGGTTTAAATACATTTCTTAGATTAATTAAAATATTTGATTAGTTTAATTAAGTTCATGGGTTGGAATTTGATTTACTACTCTAAACACATGGATAGTGACATATGATGGTGCACTTATTTTGGAAATATATAGAACCTTTCCTAGAAAGAAATCTTGCTAGAACCTTTCCTATTTTGGAAACCTCCCTGACGCGATCTAGGCCTCCCGCCTCGCCCCGTGGAGGAATCCCTACCTGAAAGTGCACCTTCTAGTGCCCTGGTTTGTCAATTACCATGTGTGTTGAGTCAGTCGGTCTGCAGAGCCTCATAGGAAGAACAATTCAAGCGCCTGCCTCAACTGGATGTGTGGAAGTTCGGCATAAGTAAATCATAACCTCACATCCCATGCCCCAAAACACCAGGTGAATAAAACCCTTAAAAACTTGCTAGACATCTTAAGGTTTTATGGTGAGAAAACTTTTTATCAAAAAGAAAATCTCTAAGTTTTCTTTCCCTGTCGATTATATCGATACACATTTCGATATGATCGACCTGCGCTGTCGATGTCCTCGACACTTTTGATACTATTAATAAGAGGACTAAAAGTGTCCAGCAATCACATACTCATCTAGATGGATTTATCGATATATCGATACATCTATCAATATCATCGATATTAAAAAATTGAGCCCATCGGGAGTGTCTCGAAATATTGACAGGCAGATCTCAGGCGCCCCTATTTTTTTAAGAAAATCATTATGTTCTTCGATATATCGATGTCTTTCATGATTCAATCTGAATTCAAACCTCGATCATATTAGAAGGCCATCGATCATATCGATAGTGGGTGTGCATTTCTTCCAGCAAATATTTTAGGTTGTTTTTAACTTTGATCGGGGGCCACTCGAGGAAATCAATATTCTTATGTCGATGCTATTGAGGTATAGTCGATTGGATCGAGACTGGACCCAAATTGTCTAGCGTGATTATAGGTAAATCTATACGATTTATCGATCCCATCGACACGGCCTCGATATCATTGATATTCAAATTTTGATGACATTGGTTGTTCCTCGATCATATCCTAAAAACTTGAAATATTTTAAGACTAGTCTCTCTCATGGTTCAAATGTCGATAGATCGATCCTAGTATCGATGGAATCAGAGTTTGAAATACGATGACATCGACACCAGTATCAATCCCATCGACCAACTGACAAAAGGTTTCAAAAGCGTATGACATTTGAGTTTGTGTTATCGAGCGGACAGTAGATCCCATTGAGAGTATATGCTCGATGATATCGACCCTGCTCGATGATATCGAATTCTGTCATAAATATGATCATTTCATATCTGTTGAAACCTTTTACCTATATAAATAGAGACTTGTCCATATTGTTGGTTTAGAAAGAAGAGAGTGCTTTTGTGTTTTTTACCTTTAGATCATATACCCAAAGCCCTTTCTCTCATGAGAGTTCATCTTCCAATCCACTCTCATTAATTAACATTCAATAGAGTGGATTGGGAAATGAACTTCCACATTCAAGGATCCTTCAACAACTATCTTAATAGCATATCATTAAGATGGGATGCCTTAAATGAATAGATGACAGAAATCACTCTATCTTCCTTATAGTAAAATTCTAAGAGAGTGAATTTTTGTCCTAACCTTGACTCAATCCGAAGCCAAGTGCTGGTATATCTTTTGTGTTGCGGATCAAGGGAGCTGAAGATTCTTCAACAAAAAGGAGGAGATCTTCATTATTGCACTGAATGAGACTCATCAACTTATCTATAAGTATCTAGAGTCTAGAGGACACTTGTGATCATTCCTTTCTAGGATTGGGTCTTAAGTGTTGCTCACCCTTTGAAGTCCTCATAGGAGGCCTCCGGCGGGAGTGTACATAAGAGGTGCGTTGTATGAACCCTTGCTCTGTGGAGAGCATAAACATCCAGGTGCGTTGTGTGGACCCTTACTCTATGGAGAGCATAAACAACTAGTTAGGAGTGAACCAGTAAAACTCTAGGGTTGGAGGTGAACCGAGTAGAAACCTCTATGTAAAGGTTGAAGATGAACCTGATTTAAAACCTTAGGTTAGAGGTGAACCCTGAGAAACCTCCTTAGTGAAATTCGATACACTCAAGGGTTGAGTGTAGCAGCCGGGAGTGGAGTAAATAAGTTGTCGAACTACTATAAAAATGACTGTGTTTGAGATTGTTATTTCA
Organism: Magnolia kwangsiensis; assembly: GCA_037074715.1. Classification (NCBI taxonomy): domain Eukaryota; kingdom Viridiplantae; phylum Streptophyta; class Magnoliopsida; order Magnoliales; family Magnoliaceae; genus Magnolia; species Magnolia kwangsiensis. The sequence continues at coordinate 87,112,954 of CM073575.1, read as the reverse complement.
TTTGTGTGACATTCCTTACATACTTTTATATCTGATTATCTGAGATCACACCTCATACACACACACAGTCATATCCATCACTATCTTGTTTGTAATTTGTTTATCTTTCAATAAGTTCGTGATTAGATCCTCTAGAAGGCTTGGAAGCCAGTAGAGTTACATTTAAGTAATCCTAATAACTGCATATCTAATTGAATTAGTGCAATAGGATTTTTAAATGCAATGTAAAACTTTTAAAAGTCTTATTCACCCCCTCTAGGATATATTGGCATATTCCGACTTCAACTGTAATGCCTTGAAAATCGGGGGTCGAGCATAACTCAGTTCCCGAGTTTCAAAACGTCACTTATGCAACATTTTTAATGATAGATCTATGTTGTCTGTATTAGTGCATAAAACATGAAGTAGATTAAGCTAAATCAGCAAAACATAATCTAGTGATAGATGTAGTATGCAAGAGGAAGACTGAAATAAATATATAAACCAATATAAGTCCTCAAAATATATATGCTCTGCCAGGTTAATAGTTACAAGTATTATTTCAAAATACAAATGTCAAAATGTGATAGTCCTCTACAAAGCATAAACCCTGAAGCCCTGATGATTCAGAACGGTCTAAGTAAACCCGCCTGAATACTGCATACACAAGAATGCCTCCTCGTCATCCTTGAACTCCAGCTCTGCCTCGCGGGACGTATCAATATCTGCATCTAAGACAGAGTCTGGTTGGTGTTTAAGCATCGTCCCAGAACGTGGGAGTGAGTGATCAACTCAGTGGAACTATACGACAAAGGTTAACATGTTATCAATTCAATTAAGCAGAAATGATAAGGCAATATAATCAAACTCTCTAAGTACTCTGATTAATGTAGGAATGTATAAAGGAATGATGCATGCCCTCACCTACACTCCCTCTGCGATCTTCATCTTACGGTTGCCCATGTCAGTCACTTCCTCAGTGCTCTACCCAACGCCAAACGGCACATGTAGTGCGGTGCATGTACATGATTAACAAGTTCTTATTAGTCCTTTTTATACAACAGGATTGGAAAGCTAAGTTACCTCCCTTATATTAATTCCCAAACAATGATCCATTCTAGGGTCGTCAGTCCTAGTAAATCTCATACGATGTTACAGTTCTAAGTCGCTATAAAGGGCTTGTCACCAATCAATATAGGCCTAGTTATACCTTAGTTACTAGAAAAAGGCTCGTAGCCTCCATGCAGTGTCAAGGTATGCTCGAGGTCACTACAAAGGGATCGCCACCAAATTAGTGTAGGCCGACATCACGAATATAGTATCCCATACCACCGTATTTGGCTCACGAGTCTGGGTTGCTCACTGGTCACTACGGGGAGGCTCGTCGCCCTAGCGTAGGCCGACACCTTAACCACGGTGTCCCATACCACCATGTCCGGCTCATGAGTCTTAGCGGATCGAGGTACCAAGGTTAACAGGGTTTCACTGGTGAGTTTGGTACCTTAGATTCAAGCAGTAGCATCCATACATGGTGAACGTACATCGGGTCAATCGGGTTAATTGATGATCTCAACTAGGATGAGCGTACGTTGAGTTAATCGATATGAAATAAAAATACACTCCATGTGGCCTAACCACTGTCGACATCCCAAGTACGACTCGAATTCGTCAAACACATCCTGCGTCGTGAAAATAACCTCAGCCACCAGTTCGAGAACTATTATCAATTACCTAGACTGTGATATAGTCCTAACCACATACAATCATAATAAAAAATATTTAAGTTAAATCCTACAATCATATGAACACGATATGGAATATAACTTAAATATAAATACACAGTACATGGAGGAAATCATACACATAGTTAAACATGAATTAGTGGGTTATACAGTTCATGGAAGAAATCATACACACAGTTAAGGTAGTTGGGATTCATATCTCAACTCCCTCATAAATCACACTTTACTAACTACTAACTCATTCAAACATTTTCACAAACACTTAGACTAGACTTTTCAACATACATCACGTATGTTGGCCATATTCGTATTAGGGAAAATCCTTTTGCTAAGGAGTTTTCGCATACATAACAACCATGTACCTATGACAATTAATCATGGCAATCACAACATCAGATTCCAAGTGCATACAAACATTTTAACAAACACATGGAATACTCTATTCACAACATAGTTTATATATATACGTAAAACAAAACAAATTTTACATTTGGCATGTGTAATGGCACCCACGTTAGTAATAAATCATTATTTGACATTTAAAGTCTTGAAAACTATAACCTAAACGTATATAGTCCGCACCTTAAACTGATAAACATGTAACGGATATGATTTAGACGTTTAGTCTTCGTCAACGGTGGATTTACAACCTAGAGCATGAAGTAGATTAGCTATATCGTCACTTAAACTATTTGAAAGCCCGAAAATGGATTAGGGTTAGGATTTCTTACCCAAGTATGGAATCGATATCGCCCATATTGCGATACGATTAGGAGGATTTGGCATGTAGTGTAGTTGGGAAGTATCCCAGGATGAATCACCAACTCACACACTCTCTCTCTCTCTCTCTCTCTCTCTCTCTCTCTCTCTCTTTTTCTCTTTTATTTGCTAGGGTTTTGAAATTCGTATGGATTATGAGAGAGGGTGTTTAAAGCCCTTATATAGGCCTGGAACTGACGAAAACAGCCACAGAGCCATGGTATACTTAAGTTATATCCAAATCGGGTTTGTTCCGATCCAACGGAGCATTTCTGGATGTCCCTTTGCTGAATGCGGTCGGACTTGAGCTCATTAATATTGGATCTTAGTCAAGCTAAGTTTTCAGTCCGATCGGATTTACAGATCGATTGTGGCGAGTCACCGACACTCGATCAGGGTCACAAGCACATTGGCATGTGTGGGACATTTTTCCTGATCCGAGGGTAAATTTGGGTCAAATTCTGACGGTCAGAATGCTTATAATTGGCCCACAAGCGACATGACTCAGATTACTTAAATTTAGATTTAATTTCTAAAAACATTCACTTTTCTCACACACTTCGCTCCGGACTCAAGTAAATCATCGTGGGATACTGTCTGAACTTGATTTTCGAGGTGGTTGTCAAGTCTAAAAAGGCAGTCATATTTATCTAAGTTCGTCACTATCGGACTTTCGACGTGCTGTCAAGGTCCGATATGAAATTTCAATGTGCTCCCGAGAGTAACCGGGTTTAGAGATGGATCCTAGGTTTCACGGTAGTGTAGCGTTAATAATTTTACAAGTTTTGGGTCTTGTAGATCGTATTTAAAGTGATTGGTGTTAATTTCCTAGGTAATCTAGTTCAGCGCTAGTTAATTCTTGTTTAATTTCTAAAGGATTTGGTCCGAAGTGATTTCTGCCTAAGGCGGTACTCGGATCTTCGTATGAATTTTTCCACGATGTTTCAATCTACCCCCCTTAAAGAAAAATTTTATCCTCGAAATTTGTACCTTTTCGTACTCCTCGAGGATCTGAGGGTAGTTCTTTCTGACCTCAGCTTTAGTCTCCCAAGTAGCCTTTTCTTCACTGTGATGCATCCACAATACCTTCATAAGTGGGATAACCATGCTACGCAATACCTTCTCCTTCCTATCTAGGATACGTGTCGGTCGCAGTACATATGTGAGATCCTCGCTCAACTGCACCTGCTCCCAACTGATAATGTGCGAAGGATCAAGAATGTACTTCTTCAACATGGACACATGGAATGCGTTGTGCATGCCTACGAGTGGTGTGGGCAAAGTAAGGCGATATGCTACCACCCCCACTCAATCTAGTATCTGAAATAGGCCAATGAATCTCTACATGAGCTTCCCTTTCTTACCAAACCGAAGGACTCCCTTCATGGGGAAAACCTTAAGGAATACATGGTCCCCAACCTCAAACTCAAGCGGTCGCTGTCTCGTATCGGCATAACTCTTCTGTCTGCTCTGTGCTGATAGAAGTCGACGCCTAATAATGTCGATTTTCTCTGAGGTCGTCTGAACCAACTCTGGGTCAATCAGAGTCTTCTCGCCCACTTCTGCCCAGCAATGCGGTGCTCTACACAGACGACCATACAGTGTCTCATAGGGAGCCATGCCAATACTCGCCTGAAAGCTGTTGTTATACGCGAACTCTGCATAAGGAAGACAATTATCCTAACTGTCCTTGAAATCCAATATGCAAGCTCGCAACATATCTTCTAACACCTGATTCACTCGTTCCGTCTGCCCATCTGTCTGTGGATGGAACATGGTGTTGAACTTCAACTTCATACCCATCGCTTCCTGGATACGAGTCCAGAAGATAAATGTGAATCGCCTGTCTTGGTCCGACACGATCTCCAAGGGAACTCCATGCAGACGTACAATCTCCTTGATATACAACCTGGCCAACTCGTCCACAGAGTTCATAACTCTAATTGGTAGGAAATGAGCTGATTTCGTCAATCGGTCAACGATCACCCAAATGGAGTCATGTCCCTTCCTCGTCTTAGGCAGCCCTGATATGAAGTCCATAGAGATGAAATCTCACTTCCATTCGGCTATGGGCATGGGCTGAAGTAGTTCAGGAGGTCGGTGATGATCTTCCTTGACCTGCTGGCACGTGAGACAACGGGATACAAACTCTGCAATGTGAACCTTCATATTGTCCCACTAGTATGATCTTTTCATATTTTGATACATCTTCGTGCTACCAGGATGCATCGCAAGTCTAGAATTGTGGGCTGCCTCGAGAACCTCTCGTCTCAAGTCAGGAACATCTGAGACGCATAAGCGATCACGATAACGTAAGCCCCCATCCGAACCAACACTCCACTCGGAGTCCTCATCTGTACTAATCCGCTTTCTCATCTTCACCAATAGCTCATCGTCTGCCTGACCTACAATAATCCTGTTGTGCATGAGGGGCTGTACTCGAATGTGTGCGATAACCTCATACGGATCTTCCACCATGAGTTTTTGCTCAAAGTCTCGCACAAACTCCACCATGTCCCATTCTGCTATCATTAACGGAGCAGCAAACTCTATGGTCTTCTTGTGGCTCAACGCGCCTGCCACAAGGTTTGCCTTGCTTGGATGGTAGGAGACCTCGAAGTTAAAGTCCTTTAAGGTTTTCATCCATTGGCGTTGCCTCATTTTCAAGTCTCGCTGAGAGAATATGTATCTAAGGCTCTTGTGGTCGCAAAAGAGCTCGAACTATTCTTCGTAAAGGTAATGTCTCCACAGCTTCAGTGCGAAGATAATGACTTCTAACTCTAGGTCGTGTGTAGGGTAATTCTCCTCGTGCTTTCTCAACTGTCTCGAGGCGTATGCAATCACCATATCCTTCTGCATCAGGACACAACCCAGAATAATGTGAGACGCGTCAGTGTATATAGTATACTTAACCCCTTGCTCTAGTAATACTAGCATAGGGGCGGACGTTAGCTTATCCTTCAGCTCTTGAAAAGCTGCTTCCGCTTTCTCATTCCAGGCGAATTTCAGATCTTTCTGTGTCAACTGAGATAGCGGTTTGGCAATCTTGGAAAAGTACTGAATGAATCGCCGGTAATACCCTGCTAGATAAAGAAAACTCCTCACCTCAGTAATTGAACTAGGATGCTTCCAATCCTGAACCGCGGCTACCTTAGCGAGGTCGACTGCTATACCTTCCTTAGACACCACATGTCCCAGGAACTTGACTTCCTCCTTCTAGAAGTCGCATTTTTTTATACTACGCGAACAACTAGTTCTTCTTGAGAGTGTCGAAGACCGATCACAAATGCTCTTCATGCTCTTCTTGACTCTTGGAATATATCAGAATGTCATCAATAAACACTATGACGAATCGAAACAGAAACGCCCGAAACACCCTGTTCATCAGGTCCATGAATACGGTCAGAGCGTTTGTGAGTCTAAACGATATCTTAAGGAACTCGTAATGACCAAAACTAGTCCTGAAGGTGGTCTTTTGTACGTCCTCATCTGTGACGTGCAACTGTTGATACCCTGACTGCAAATCTATCTTCAAAAAATACTGTGCCTCCTTCAACTGATCAAACAGATTATCAATCTTGGGCAAGGGATACTTGTTCTTTACCGTCACCTAGTTCAACCTGTAATAATCTTTATATAATTGCAGGAAACCGTCCTTCTTCTTCACAAACAATACAGGCGCTCCCCAAGGGAAAACACTTGGTCATATGAAGCCTGCCTCTAACAATACATCAATCTGTCTCCTCAATTCCTCTATCTCACATGGAGGCATACGATATGTCGGCAAGGAAATAGGTGTCGCACTGGGCACAAGATCGATAGTAAAGTCGATCTTGCGCCGAGGAGGAAGTCTCGGGATCTTCTCAAATACGTCCAGGAAGTCCTGAACAACAGACGTATCTCCCAACGTCGGATCATCAATACTCTCTAACAAGGAAGCGTAACAACTAACTCGATAGGACCAACTGACCTGAATTGGAAATGTAAAGACCGTGCCCTCAGGTTCGTAGGCTGTCACGACTCTGGCCTCGCAATCAATCTCTGCTCTCATCCTGGTGAGCCAATCCACCTGAGAATAACGTCGTAGTGACACAGTGGGGTGACAATCAGGTCAACGACCACTGTCCTGCTACCCAAATCTACTGAGCAAGACTCACAGGTCCGGGTAATATCTGAAAAGGTCCCTGTAGCGGCAGTGAGTCTCACTCCCTTCGTAGGAGCAGTATCCAACCCTAGTCGCTTGACCACAACGCAAGAGATGATCAAAATAGTGGACCCAGAGTCCACTGATAAGAAGACAGGCGTACCTTGGACATGAGCCGGAACCTCAAAAGATCTCGATGCTAAGTCTGTCTTGGGCGCTTCAGCTGTAAGTGCGTGTACCTGAGCCAACTGTGAACGGTTCGATTGTGGAACCATGGGCCATTGAGGCAGCTTGAAGCGAGGTGCAGGTGGCCTGAAAGATGGGTGAGCTTGTGCTGATCGATGGGGTGGATCGAAAATGGCCCGAGGCATCGGACGGTTGATCCTCTAAGGCGGTGAAAAACCATTGTCTCGCATTCTGGTGAAATAATTTATCTCTGTGTGGCCTGGCTTCTTGCAGTAAGCACACCACACGTCTGGTCGCCTCACAGGAGCAGGAGATGCCATGAGCCTCAGTGGTGAGTCTACACGAGGCCTCTTACCGAGGAATGGTTTGCTCAAAAAATCAGGTCGCGGCCTGAGAGCCATAGGTGCTCGCATACGGGACAACCTGTCCCCATCCTGCTCAGCTCGCAGGGACATTCCCACTAACTCGGCATAAGTAGATATGCTAGCACAACACATCTTCGACCTGATCTTGCGTCGTAGACCCTCAGAAAAATGTCGCATCCGCATTGGCTGGTCACTCAGAAGCAAAGGAGCATACCTGCCCAGCTCCGTGAACTGGTTCTCATATTCCGTCACCGACATCCCTCCCTGACGGAGGCTAAGGAACTTTCTCTCCTTCTTGTGTCAGTAGGTGATCGAGAAATACTTCTCTTGGAAGCAGGTCTCAAATGCCTCCCACGTCCACACAAATCCTTCCGTAATGGTGTGGAGAACACTATCCCACCACAAACTAGCCTCCTTTTCAAACATGAAGGTGGCAAGCTCGACCTGCTCCTCCTCAGAACAGTGTAGCGGCCTCAGCATCTTAGAGATGCAATCAATCCAGTACTCGGCCTCCTGGGGTCTATGAGTACCCACAAAAGTGGGAGGCCGTAAGCGCTTGAATCGCTTAAATGTGTCTCTAGCACTAGCGTTCCCATCTGGGTACATACGTGAGGCAGGTGGAGTCGCCCCCATCATTTGAGCAAAGATACTAGCCATGGAGGTCAAAAACTGTTGCTGCTGCATCAACAACATCATCTACTCTAGCCTATTAGGAGGCGGAGCAGTCTGAAATGCATGCGGCGTCGACGCAGACGTACGATTCTTCTCAGGAACCGAAGGTGTGATAGGTGGTAACATAGGTGGTGCCACAGGTGTCGCCCTAGCAGCGGGGCCAGTAGCTGGCTGAGAATCCGGCATAGAGTCAAAATGAGATGGGCCCGAACGGGGGTCCGTATGGCTATCACTTAGGGGAGAGGCCCCGTTAAGCAACTCGCCCAAAGAGAGACGGGCCGAAGTCCTCGTGCCCTTAGGTGGCATGCCCTACAAGCAACAAAGGATGCAACCCGTAAGATTTAGCATACACACAATCCATCCACACAACATTCAAATCTCAACTCAAAGAAACATCATGCATTTCATTTAATAAAATTGTCATAATACACGACGTGCAGTGTTCACTCCCCAAGTGCAGGGTTGTGATGTAGTAATAACTCGGTAAGACCGAGGTCGAATCCCAAGGGACTGAAACTTGTACGTTATCTAAAATTAAATAGAACTAGAACTAGGCTAAGATGAATTCTAAATCAATTAGCAATGGTGGAATATTTGTAGAATAATCAATCTAAAACTTAGGAAACAAATCAGAGATAGGAAACTAGGGATTCAGAGGATCCACTTGTAGAGATCAGGGAGAATTTATGCTTGCATCAAAAATTATGAAAATTACTGAACTGCCGTTGATCTAGTTTTCAAAGAGATGAAAGGAAGATAAATTAGAATGGATTCCATCACCAAACCATGCCCAAAGACTATGACAAACAACAGAATCAAACTAATTACCACCCAATCACATATATGTAAGTTAGGAAGGGTACCGTCATCCGACCATGCCCAGGAGACTATGGTGAACAACAGGGCTTCCTGACATCATAAACATTAAAGAGAACGAAAATATTCAAAGCCATTGCAGACCCATTGTAATTTCAGTCACAATAGACCATTAAAAACCTAAAACATTCCCATAATAATTAACTAAAATCAACGTCAATTCATGAATTAAAATTAAAATAAAATCAAATCTCCCATCTCACTACAAGCTTCACCTCTTAGCCCTAGCTAGGAGGATTTAGCCTGCCATGGATGGGCTCAATCCAAATAAATAAAGAGAAAAAGAAAAGGAAAAGAAAAGGGAAAGAAAAAAAATAAGCTCCTCTCTCTCTCCTCTGCCCACGTTGAAACCCAAGCTCGAGCCCTCTGTTCTTCCTCCCAAGACCCTGAATGAATGCTCCCCACATTCAAAAACCTCCTTTTATAGCTGCTGGAAGGCTGGAGTCAGTGACAGAGTTGTAGCAGGACACGGAGTGCAATTTTCGCAGCCAAGTTCGGTGCCTCGAAACACGCCACTTTTCTCGCTCAAATTCTAAAAAAAACACCATCCCTTAGTACTTTCTTGGGTCCTCTACATGATAGACGGTTCAGATCTGCCATACGATCAAAGATGGTGGGCCAAAACTGTCCGAAAAAGTCAGTTTTCGCGGATGTACGAAACCTTTCGCACCATTTCGCTGTTGTGGTCGGTGGGCCCCACAGAAGCATTTTCTGGAAAATCCACCCCGTCCATTGTATTCAGAACGAAATTTCAGTTAAGAATGGGTGGTTTTGAATGTCCATTGACGTGGCCCAGAGAAGAAACCACAAAAGAATCAGTTTTGAATGCTACCAAGCAGCCCTTTTGTGGCCTCTGTATCTCACACGTGTGCACGCATGGGTGAAAAGTGATAACATAGTTTTGTAGTGCTGGAAGCCCTCTACACGGTGGACGGATCAGATCGGCCATATGAGCAAGTGGGGCCCACTATCGTCCGCAAAACGGACGCCGGCCGTCCGTTACGCAGTGCGAATTTTTTTTTTTTTTTCCTTTCTTTCGGTCAGAGACGGTCAAGCCGTCTCTGACACTTGCCATGCACTGCTAGACTACCCTCGCTGTACACGTGCAATGCACAGGTGGGTCCAACAGTGATGTATATGAGAAATCTGCTCCGTCCATCTCTTTTCTCATCTCATTTAAGTCGTTCTGACCGATTTTAAAGCATATCCGAATAGCAGGTGGGCCCAGAATCAACGGTTTATGGGCTGATCTGTCAGTTGGGGCACTTCCCGAGATCTTCAATGGCTGAAATTTTATATGTACGGTTAATTTATGGTCCTCAGGCGACGTATGAAGTTTCGAGCCGAACGGATGGTGGGAACCTCGTGATCTTGCATTCTGGACGTCCTTCAGGCCATTTGAGCTTCAATTTCTAACTTTTCTCAGATTTATGACCGTGTATATTTGTCAATCTTGGTCCCCTGGAGTGTGTCGCTTGCCTTTGGCGATTTTGGAGCGTTAAATCCATGCATTTAGTATCCTATTTCGATCCAAGCTTGTAAAATCAACCTGCAACATCCACACGATTAAATCAGCCGTTAAAAACTATTTTGCTCGTAAATTCGGACAATATTTGGGGTCTAATATGCACTATTTGACCCTCAACACAACCCCTAACCAGCATCTTGCTAGTCTCGAGCAAGGTATGCGAAAAATAAGTTGAGAATGATAGGAGAACTTTCTATGAAATCGAGTGAGATTTTGAACAAAATACGAGAAATTTAATATTCATGAATGTTAGAAATTGTACTCTCCTGAGCTCAAGCGCACCGTAGACTTCATAATCAAGTGTAAAGCATTAATCCATCAATTAGAAAAATTTTAAACATTGAGATCCATGGATGTATAGTGTAATCTCAGCTAATCACATTAAGATTGAATTTGTTATTTCAGAATCTCATTGGTAACCAGCAAGAGAATTCATGATAACCAAACTTGCCTCATAAATTTCATCTTTTGATCTTTTCAACTTTTTATTTTTCCATTAATAGTCATGCCAAAAAGAGGAATCAAATCCTTACCAATAGGGAGCAAACCTATGGCAAAAGACCAATTACCTAATAATTTTTTTGAATGTTTAACCTTGGGGAATCAAACCTTCACCTGTAGGGAGCAAACCCATGGTGAAGATTAATTGCCCAACCTGTTCAATTTTTATACCCTGATGGCAAGATATTTCAGGTTGGTTCCTTTCATGCTTAGTGATTACCAAATTAACCATTCAACATCAAACTGAAACCTTAATGTGAAAGCGAGATGTGTCCTGAAATCATGATTCAATCAATGTTTACAACTTCTAATCATGGATTAATAATTCACTTAACTATGAAATCTAACAGATACGGAATCCAAGAGTCATAAATCCACCATTATGTGTCTTGAAAATCTAAATTAGGGATATCTGTCAAAATCACTCCGAATTTGTAGGAATTTTCAGAAAAATTTTAAAAATTTTCACAATTTTTACTCAAGACCAAGAAAATACTGATTAGGAAGCCTAATCTCCCACCCCCAACCTAAAATCTACATTGTCCTCAATGTAAAAGATATGAGCATGCAATGCACATGGGACAACGAAAGTAAATGAGAAGTGATGAGAAGATAGTACCTGAATAACGAATCAAGAGAGTTTCCAATAGATCGCGGCATGGAAGCTTGTTAGCATGAGAGAGAAAGCAGAACAAAAATAACGAAAATAAAATCCTACCTATACCACTTTCGTAGGTGCTCTCGATTGCATTTAGTGTATGCAACAAGCCTTTAAACCCCTAGGTTACCCCTAGTGGACGAGTTGTAGTCTCGTGAGGGTTTGCAGTAATGTCACCCACAAACATTGAACTAACTAACCTATGAAAGCGACTTTCCTAAACCTATGAAAGCGATAAACCTACCTATACCTTCATCAGACTAGGAGATCAGTCCTGGTAAACAGGAGCAATCAGAGGCATGGACATGTCCTCTGAATCAAATGTCTCAACAAATGGCTTTAATCGATGTTCATTAACTTTAAACTCCTTGCCATTGTCGGGATCTCTTATCTCGACGGCTCTATGAGGATAAGCAGTAACAACAATGTAAGGGCCGGTCCAACGAGATCGAAGCTTACCCGGAAAGAGATGTAGTCGAGAGTCATACAAGAGGACTTTCTGACCAGGCGTGAATGATTTTCGTAGAATATGTTGATCATGAAACGCCTTCATCCTGTCCTTGTAAATTCTCGAGTTCTCTTATGCATCGTTCCGGATTTCTTCAAGTTCATTCAACTGAAGTTTGCGTAGCGAGCCAGCGTTATCCAGATTGAAATTCAGATTTTTGATCGCCCAGTATGCTTTATGTTCCAATTCCACAGGAAAGTGACAGGCTTTCCCATAGACAAGTCTAAAGGGAGATGTTCCAATAGGAGTTTTGAAAGCAGTACGGTACGCCCATAAGGCATCGGTCAATCGGATTGACCAGTCCTTACGATCAGGGTTAACCGTTTTGTCTAGGATATGTTTGATCTCCCTTTTGAAAATCTCAGCTTGTCCACTTGTCTGTGGATGGTATGGGGTGCTCACCTTATGAGAGATACCGTATTTCTTCATTAAGCTCTCAAATGGTCTATTGCAGAAGTGTGAGCCCCCGTCACTAATGATGGCTCGAGGCGTTCTGAACCGCGACAGGATATTTTCTTTCAAAAATTTAATGACCGTGCGATGGTCATTTTTACGGCACGGAATTGCTTCGACCCATTTAGTGACATAGTCTACGGCGAGCAAAATATACAGATTTCCAAATGATTGGGGGAATGGTCCCATGAAATCAATGCCCCAACAATCAAATGCTTCTATAATAAGGATGGGATTCAAAGGCATCATATTTCGACGGGACAATGCTCCCAATTTTTGACAATGCTCACAAGCTTTGCAAAACTCATGAGTGTCCCTGAACATAGTGGGCCAGTAAAAGCCACACTGTAGAATCTTGGCCGTGGTCTTTTTAGCAGAAAAGTGACCACCACAGGCCTGTGAGTGACAGAAGGAGATGACACTCTGATGCTCCTCGTCTGGTACACATCTCCTTAAGATTTGGTCTGGGTAATATTTAAACAAATATGGATCGTCCCAGAAAAAGTTACGCACCTTGGTAAAGAATTTCTTCTTATCTTGTGACGTCCAGTGTGTCGGTATGGCACCTGTAGCAAGATAATTAGCAATATCAGCGAACCAAGGTGAATGGGAGACTCTAAACAGTTGTTCATCAGGGAACATGTCATTGATATGGGTCGCCTCAAGGGAATCAGAGGTATTAAGGCGAGAAAGATGATCGGCCACTACGTTCTCTACTCCCTTTTTATCTTTAATTTTCAAATCAAATTCTTGGAGTAGAAGGATCCATCGTATCAGGCGGGGCTTAGAATCATTCTTAGAAAAAAGATACTTAAGTGCCGCGTGATCTGTGTAGATGATGATCTTGGATCCGATCAGGTAGGACCTAAATTTGTCCAAAGCGAACACTACAGCTAAGAGTTCCTTTTCCGTAGTCGAGTAGTTCACTTGGGCAGGATTTAGAGTCCTACTTGCGTAGTGAATAACGTAAGGCCGCTTATCTTTTCTCTGGCCTAGAACCGCTCCAAGAGCATAATCAGAGGCGTCGCACATAAGTTCAAAAGGAAGACTCCGGTCAGGTGGCTGCATGATAGGTGCAGTGGTTAGCATACCCTTAAGTTTAGTGAAAGCTTCTTGGCACTGCTCAGTCCACTCGTATGGTGTATCCTTTTGAAGAAGATTACATAAAGGACGAGATAGGAGACTAAAGTCCTTTATGAATCGTCTGTAAAAGCCTGCGTGTCCTAAGAAGGATCGCACGTCCCTGATATTCTTGGGTGGAGGTAGGTTAGAGATAAGATCAATTTTTGCCTTATCAACCTTGATTCCTTTGGACGAGATGATATGCCCAAGGACAATTCCCTTTTGAACCATAAAATGGCACTTCTCCCAGTTAAGTACCAAATTTTTTTCTTCACATCTTTTCAGCACACATTTAAGACTTGCTAAGCACTCGCTGAAAGATGAACCGAAAACAGAGAAATCGTCCATGAAGACCTCTAGATATTTTCCCACCATGTCAGAAAAGATACTCGTCATGCATCGCTGAAAGGTGGCAGGGGCATTACATAGCCCGAATGGCATCCTTCTGTAAGCAAAGGTGCCATAGGGACATGTAAATGTGGTCTTTTCCTGATCCTCAGGGGCGATTTCAATCTGATTATAACCTGAATACCCGTCAAGGAAACAATAATAGGAATGACCAGCTAGCCTTTCTAGGATTTGATCAATGAAGGGCAAAGGAAAGTGGTCTTTCCTTGTGACGATATTCAGCTTTCTGTAGTCAATACACATTCTCCAACTAGTGGTAACTCTAGTCGGCACGAGTTCATTATTGGCATTGGCTACGATGGTGATCCCGGACTTCTTAGGAACTACCTGAGTTGGACTCACCCATTGACTATCGGATATGGGGTAAATGATCCCCACTTCCAATAGTTTGAGAACCTCGGCCTTAACCACTTCCTTCATGTTTGGATTTAGTCTACGTTGTGATTGCCGAACAGCCTTTGCATTGTTCTCAAGATATATACGGTGAGTACAAATCGATGGGTTAATTCCTTTGAGGTCCGCTATCGTCCATCCAAGAGCTCCCTTATGCTCAATGAGAGTAGATATCAGCATACTCTCCTGTTCTTTCTCCAGGTGGGCAGAGATCACCACCGGGTATGTCTCATCTTGACCTAAATAGACATATTTTAAATCAGAGGGCAAAGGTTTTAGGTCAAGCTTCGGTGGCTTGAGGTTAGACGGTAGAGGCACTACATAAGTTTGGGGCAATTCTTCAATGTGTGGCCTCCACCGGTTAACTTCAAGTACCGGTGTAGTATCAAGCATGGCACACGTCTCCCTAATTATATCATCATCAAGATCATGGGAGTGGGCCAGGCACGTCTCTAGAAGATCAGAGGATAAGGTGAGAGGCGTTTTATCTTCCACAAAAGAATCAATCATGTTAACATCGTGGAAATCATCATCATCCTCTGAGTTGCTGCCGTTATTGAAAAAGATATTCGATTCCAATGTCAAATTTCCAAAGGACATAGTCATGACACCATTCCTGCAATTGATAATTGCATTTGAAGTGGACAGGAATGGGCGACCAAGAATGACGGAAATCTGAGTGCTCGTGTCATTGATGGGTTCGGTGTCCAAGATGATAAAATCAACAGGGTAGTAGAATCTATCCACCTGGACCAACACATCCTCGATGATCCCTCTTGGTATACGAACAGAATGATCAGCAAGTTGTAGTGTGGTTCGAGTGGGTTTTAATTCACCCAAACCTAACTGTTGGTATACCGAGTAAGGAATCAGATTGACGCTTGCTCCTAAGTCAAGAAGTGCGTGATCAATTCGATAGTTCCCGATCACACATGATATGGTTGGGCAACCGGGATCTTTGAATTTTTGCGGCACATCTTGTTTTAGGATGACACTCACTTTTTCAGTCAAAGAGATCTTCTTTTAAACACTTTTTCGTCGTTTGGTAATGCATAAGTCCTTTAGAAATTTAGCATATGAAGGTATCTGTTTTACAACGTCAAGCAGAGGAATGTTGACTTTCACTTGTTTCAACACCTCTAGGATATCCTGAGAGTTAGATAGACGTTTTGGTTCAACCAACCGTTGGGGAAACGGAGCAACTGGCTTTTCTAGAGGTTCCGGTTCAAATTTTTGTGAGGTGCCACTAGATCCATCATTGTTGTCCTCTTTTGGTTCTTGAGGCTTTTCGGGCCTCACCGGAAGGGTTTTATCAATAACCTTCCCACTCCTAAGAGTGGTGATGGATTTAGCGTGTCTCATTTGATTTGAAGAGCTGGGATCACCTGTCTCGTATTGCGGTTTCGGATTAGGGATTGGTTGTGCAGGAAGCATCCCTTTTTCCATAGCCGTCATACGTGAATCTATTTTTTGCATAAAATCTGAAATTCCTTGCATTGTCCGAGCCAGTTCTTGTATGGAAATTTGAACCGATTCTTCTTGAGGTTTCCCCTGATTTGGATTTTGATTGAAGAAACCTTGAGGGGTAGCAGTTTGTCTGTTCCTCCAACTAAAATTCGGGTGATTTTTCCAGCTAGGATTGTAAGTATTAGAGGGTGGTCCATTGAAAGGTCTTTGATAGTTATTTACGGCATTAGATTGTTCATTCAATACATCTCGAAAGGCAGGTATTGAAGGACAATTTTCAGTAGTATGAATGTTGCAATCACAGATGCCGCAAACACTTTCATTAACCTTTTCATTCCTTCCTTCCATGGCCTCAAATTTTCTGGTGAGATTGGCCACCTTAGCGTTAAGATCATTATCCTCTTTCAGGAGATATATTCCTCCTTTTTCCCTTGAATGAGTCGGCCTAGACGTAGTGCTCGTCCTTGGGTAATAGTCCCATGATTGTGTTTTTTCAGCGAGACTATCCAGGTAATCCCATACCTCGTCGACATTTTTATTTATGAATTCTCCGTTACACATTGTCTCGACCATTTAGCGCATGGAAGATGTTAGCCCATCATAGAAAAAATTTGTAATACGCCATATTTCAAAGCCATGTTGTGGGCATGCATTAACCAGATCCTTGAACCTTTCCCAACATTGGAAGAATGTTTCATCTTCCTTTTGGGCAAAGTTCATGATTGCTCTCCTGAGGGTAATTGTCTTATGATGTGGGAAAAATTTCTTTATAAATTCCCTCTGCATATCATTCCATGTGCCAATGGATCTAGGACGCAGTGAATGTAACCACGTCTTGGCTTTTTCTTTCAAGGAAAATGGAAAGAGTTTCAGCCTAATAATATCCTCAGATACATTAGGAAAGTATAAGGTGCCTATGATTTCATCGAACTCTTTCAGATGCAAGTATGATTCTTCAGACTCAAGTCCATGGAACTTAGGAAGGAGTTGGATAACCCCTGGCTTGATGTTCATATGTCCTGTATTCTCAGGAAAAATCATGCATGAGGGTGTACTCACCCCCGCCGGTTGTAAATAATCTCGTAAAGTACGAGGCGGGGGTGCCTGATGCACCTCATTCTCATCATGTACTTCCTCAACCCTTGGTTGGGGTAGTGCTTGAGGTTGATTTTCAACCATAATGTCTTCTAACTCAGGAGAATTCAAGTGGTGTTTAGTCCTGCGATGGACAGTCAACCCCTCAACTAATCCTCCTTCAGTCACGAGACGTCGAGTGTTGTCGCGTGCCCAATGGGGCATAAAACACACTCAGCCCTCAAATTCTAACTTAAACCTAAAAAAAAGGAAGAAGAAATTTAGAAAATAAAGGGGAAAGATGGAAAGAGGTTACCAAAGTTGGAGTCCTAGGTTAAGAATCTGCAAAACAAAACAAAATAAGTTAGTTTCTAAGAATAGAAAGTTCTAATTAAAAGTAAACTAATTTCTAGAGAAAAGAAAAAAAATTCTAAAAAAAGAAAAAAATTAGAAAGAGCTTACTAAATTAGAAGTTTCCTACAAAACAGAAAAATTAAGTTAGTTCTAAAAATCAAATAGAAGGAAGAATAGCAAATTTCTTAAGTTAGGAAAAAGTTCTAATAAGGAAAATAATTAAGCTTCTAAACCTAGAAAAAATTTCTAAAAAAAAAAAATCTAATCCTAAACTAATCCTAAAACTAATTAATTTCAGAAAAACGTACCCGACAGTCCCCGGCAACGGCGCCAAAAACTTGTTCACTCCCCAAGTGCAGGGTTGTGATGTAGTAATAACTCGGTAAGACCGAGGTCGAATCCCAAGGGACTGAAACTTGTACGTTATCTAAAATTAAATAGAACTAGAACTAGGCTAAGATGAATTCTAAATCAATTAGCAATGGTGAAATATTTGTAGAATAATTAATCTAAAACTTAGGAAACAAATCAGAGATAGGAAACTAGGGATTCAGAGGATCCACTTGTAGAGATCAGGGAGAATTTATGCTTGCATCAAAAATTATGAAAATTACTGAACTGCCGTTGATCTAGTTTTCAAAGAGATGAAAGGAAGATAAATTAGAATGGATTCCATCACCAAACCATGCCCAAAGACTATGACAAACAACAGAATCAAACTAATTACCACCCAATCACATGTATATAAGTTAGGAAGGGTACCGTCATCCGACCATGCCCAGGAGACTATGGTGAACAACAGGGCTTCCTGACATCATAAACATTAAAGAGAACGAAAATATTCAAAGCCATTGTAGACCCATTGTAATTTCAGTCACAATAGACCATTAAAAACCTAAAACATTCCCATAATAATTAACTAAAATCAACGTCAATTCATGAATTAAAATTAAAATAAAATCAAATCTCCCATCTCACTATAAGCTTCACCTCTTAGCCTTAGCTAGGAGGATTTAGCCTGCCATGGATGGGCTCAATCCAAATAAATAAAGAAAAAAAGAAAAGAAAAAGAAAAGGGAAAGAAAAAAAATAAGCTCCTCTCTCTCTCCTCTGCCCACGTTGAAACCCAAGCTCGAGCCCTCTGTTCTTCCTCCCCAGACCCTGAATGAATGCTCCCCACATTCAAAAACCTCCTTTTATAGCTGCTGGAAGGCTGGAGTCAGTGACAGAGTTGTAGCAGGACACGGAGTGCAATTTTTGCAGCCAAGTTCGGTGCCTCGAAACATGCCACTTTTCTCGCTCAAATTCCAAAAAAACACCATCCCTTAGTACTTTCTTGGGTCCTCTACATGATAGACGGTTCAGATCTGCCATATGATCAAAGATGGTGGGCCAAAACTGTCCGAAAAAGTCAATTTTCACGGATGTACGAAACCTTTCGCACCATTTCACTGTTGTGGTCGGTGGGCCCCACAGAACCATTTTCTGGAAAATCCAACCCGTCCATTGGATTCAGAACGAAATTTCAGTTAAGAATGGGTGGTTTTGAACGTCCATTGACGTGGCCCAGAGAAGAAACCACAAAAGAATCAGTTTTGAACGCTACCAAGCAGCCCTTTTGTGGCCTCTGTATCTCACACGTGTGCACGCATGGGTGAAAAGTGATAACATAGTTTTGTAGTGCTCGAAGCCCTCTACACTGTGGACGGATCAGATCGGCCATATGAGCAATGGGTGGGGCCCACTATCGTCTGCAAAACGGACGCCGGCCGTCCGTTACGCAGTGCGAATTTTTTTTTTTTTCCTTTCTTTCGGTCAGAGACGGTCAAGCCGTCTCTGACACTTGCCATGCACTGCTAGACTACCCTCGCTGTACACGTGCAATGCACAGGTGGGTCCAACAGTGATGTATATGAGAAATCTGCTCCGTCCATCTCTTTTCTCATCTCATTTAAGTCGTTCATACCGATTTTAAAGCATATCCGAATAGCAGGTGGGCCCAGAATCAACGGTTTATGGGCTGATCTGTCAGTTGGGGCACTTCCCGAGATCTTCAATGGCTGAAATTTTATATGTACGGTTAATTTATGGTCCTCAGGCGACGTATGAAGTTTCGAGCCGAACGGATGGTGGGAACCTCGTGATCTTGCATTCTGGACGTCCTTCAGGCCATTTGAGCTTCAATTTCTAACTTTTCTCGGATTTCTGACTGTGTATATTTGTCAATCTTGGTCCCCTGGAGTGTGTCCCTTGCCTTTGGCGAATTTGGAGCGTTAAATCCATGCATTTAGTATCCTATTTCGATCCAAGCTTGTAAAATCAACCTGCAACATCCACACGATTAAATCAGCCGTTAAAAACTATTTTGCTCATAAATTCGGACAATATTTGGGGTCTAATATGCACTATTTGACCCTCAACATGCAGTAGTACATGGATTGCAATAGAGAATGCATGTGAGCTAATACAACTAAGGCTTCAAACACTAAAACAACTACCAAACTACAACGCCTATAAAGGCTACACACAAGAACAAGCAACAAAGCAAAATAAACGACAATTACATATTCGACTATTCGTCAGAATTTGGCGATGGAGGAAGGGCACCCTTATCCTGCAGACAACATAAGATTGACTTCAAAGTGCGAGTCACTTTCTTAAAATCGTGTTTGAGGGCCCAAACATCAATAATATCCTATCATAGGGTAACCTGGCCCTCCTCAAGTCGAGCTAAGCGGGCCTCCCTACCAGCCCGATCAGGGTCATGCTCTCGTGTCGTAGGAGGAGGGCTCTCATCTGTATCCTAAGCTACCTCTTCTTCTTCCTGTTCCTCCTCTTCCTCTATATCAGCTCCACCTTCTTCATTACTCTCTTCCTCTTCGCTTTCTGTCTCATCTTCACTCTCCTCAAGTAGAGCTTGTCGTTGCCGTGGCCCGATATCCATCTGATTGAGAGTAGTCTCGTTGATGTAATAGATTGGCATCGGCAATTTTGCCCCAAGTCTGTAGCCAAACTCGAGTGTAATCTTGCATATGAGTCAGCCGAACGGGAGTGATTCAGTCCTTCTATTAGAACGTGTGGTAAGGACTATCTGTCGTAGGACATGTGTAGGCACACACAACTTCTCTCCTTGCCCCACCTGATACAGGAAGTCCACCATCAGGCGTGTGCACTCACTGTAGTTGCTCCACCTAGGATAGACGTTGAATGTGCAGATGTGGTGAAGCATGCGAAAGTCGTCCGTCATATTAGTCGTTAAAAGGCTTTTGTTTAGCTGGCATTGAACCAATGACCACAAAGGAATTGTGTGCGGATATCCCTTTCCTGTGCACTCCTCAGATTCTTCTCACTTGTATGCACCTCGCCGAGAGGCACATTCATAAGCTGAGATATCAAACCAACGTCAATTATGGCCCCCGATCTCTTCCAAATGGAATTTTAAACTGCAAGGGCTCTAACGTTGGCTCTCGAATGTAGGCATTGAAAGCTCAAACAGTACCCACATTTGTACGATGCTCACCCTTAAATAGCAGACCCCACTTGCCTTCTACTAAGCGCTCGAACAACAAGTATTCTCCAAATAGCCGTGCATCCACATGAGCTTCAAAAAGGACCCTACGGCCCTCATAAATTCCATGAGACAACTCCGCCAAAAAAGCTCTTCCTATGGAAGCCTGGGGGTCTAGATCTCGCTTAGTCTGTAACTCTCGATTGACGCTTGTACTCGCAGTGGCACCTCTCGGCCTCCTTGAACGGGTGTGGCGACTAGGCCCGGCTTCATCCATGGAAGCTCTCTTCTTTCCCATGAAAGAGAGAATGGTGGAAATAAAAAATATGGCCGTAATAAGCTCGAATAGGGCCATGGAAAAGGAAAGAAAAGTGGGAAATGGGAAATTTATGGGGTTTTCACAAATTTGAGACTCAAAATGGGATTTAAGTGCCCAAATGGAAGGAAGAAAAAGGGGAAATCAGTAATGGAGATGGGTTTTAAGGGGGTGGTGTAGATGGTGCATGAAAATGGAAGAAGGAAGTGCTTGAAGGGTATTTTTAAGGAGATTTAAGAGATTTTTTGAAGAAAAGAGAGCTTAGAGGGGTAGCTTGTGAAGAGAGGACACTGAAGGAGGATTTAAGTTTGACCAAACACACATCAATGGGCCACAAAACACCCTAAAAAAATTGGCCCGCGCCGGCCCTCCCGATCTGGCCCGACCGACGGCGAGGCCTCGCTAAACCGGCGAGGTCCTCGCCGATCTCTGGACATTCCGACGAGGGCTCGCCAGTGGGGCGATGTCCTCCTGCCCCCTAGGTCCTAAAAAAGTGTGGGTCCCACCCTGGGTCCCCCTGGAGATGCTCCGTTAGGCCCCCTACTCTATTTTGACTCATTTCGGGTCATTTCGAATAGAATCTATTGCATATTCACGCTTAGCGATATTAAACGGTTGGGATGGGATAAAATATGGTCTAAACTTGTCGATTGACAGTCTATAAGTGGATTGGGGTCATTTTGCATAATCACGGGGGCGAACGTATCCGATCTTGGCGATCATTTTTAGTAATCCTTCGCCAATTGACGAAACTGGGAAACCTAAACTTGTTTCTAGATTTTTCTTGCACCCTCCTACATTATATTGGCGTTAGCGTATGTCGTGTGACCATAACCCAGGTTTGGTTTAATCCAAATCGTGCTCTGATACTAACTTGTAATGCCCTGAAAATCAGGGGTCGAGCACAACTCAACTCCCGAGTTTCAAAACATTAATTATGCAACATTTTTAATGATAGATGTATGTTGTCTGTATTAGTGCATAAAACATGAAGTAGATTAAGCCAAATCAGTAAAATATAATCGAGGGACAGTTGTAATATGGAAGCCTAAGACTAAAATGAATATATAAACCAATATAAGTCCCCAAAATATGTATGCTCTGCCAGGTCAATAGTTACAAGTATTGTTTCAAAGTACAAATGTCAAAATGTGATAATTCTCTACAAAGCATAAACCCAGAAGCCTTGATGATTCAGAACGGTCTAAGTGAACCAGCCTGAATATTGCATACACAAGAATGCCTCCTCGTCATCCTTAAACTCTAGCTCTGCCTCACGGGACGTATCAACATCTGCATCTAAGACAGAGTCTGGTTGGTGTTTAAGCATCGTCTCAGAATGTGGGAGTGAGTGATCAACTCAGTGGAACTATACGACAAAGGTTAACATGTTATCAATTCAATTAAGCAGAAATAATAAGGCAATATAATCAAACTCTTTAAGTACTCTGATTAATGCAGGAATGTATAAAGGAATATTGCATGCCCTCGCCTACACTCCCTCTGCGATCTTCATCTTACGGTTGCCCATGTCAGTCACTTCCTCAGTGTTCTGCCCAACGCCAAATGGCACATGTAGTGCGGTGTATGTATATGATTAACAAGTTCTTATTAGTCCCTTTTATACAACAGGATTGGGAAGCTAAGGTACCTCCCTTATATCAATTTCCAAACAATGATCCATTCTAGGGTCGTCAGTTCTAGTAAATCTCATACGATGTTACAGTTCTAGGTCGCTATAAAGGGCTCGTCACCAATCAATACAGGCCTAGTTATACCTTAGTTACTACAAAAGGCTCGTCGCCTCCATGCAGTGTCAAGGTATGCTCGAGGTCACTACAAAGGGCTTGTCACCAAATCAGTGTAGGCTGACAGCACGAATACAGTATCCCATACTACCGTATTTAGCTCACGAGTCTGGGTTGCTCACTGATCACTACGGGGAGGCTCGTCGCCCCAGCGTAGGCCGACAGCTCGACACGGTGTCCCATACTACCATGTTTGGCTCATGAGTCTTAGCGGATCGAGGTACCAAGGTTAATAGGGTTTCATTGGTGAGTTTGGTACCTTAGATTCAAGCAGTAACGTCTAAACATGGTGAACATACATCGGGTCAATCGGGTTAATTGATGATCTCAACTAGGATGAGCGCACGTTGAGTTAATCGACATGAAATACACATACACTCCATGTGGCCTAACCACTGTCGACATCCCAAGTACGACTCGAATTCGTCAAACACATCCTGCGTGGTGAAAATAACCTCAGCCACCAGTTCGAGAACTATTATCAATTACCTAGACTGTGATATAGTCCTAACCACATACAATCACAATAAAAAATATTTAAGTTAAATCCTACAATCATATGAACACGATATGGAATATAACTTAAATATAAATACACAGTACATGGAGGAAATCATACACATAGTTAAACATGAATAAGTAGGCTTTACATTTCATGGAGAAAATCATACACACAGTTAAGGTAGTTGGGATTCATATCTTAACTCCCTCATAAATCACACTTTACTAACTACTAACTCATTCAGACATTTTCACAAACACTTAGACTACACTTTTCAACATACATCATGTATGTTGGCCATATTACGTATTAGGGAAAATCCTTTTGCCAAGGAGTTGTCGCATACATAACAACCATGTACCTACGACAATTAATCATGGCAATCACAACATCAGATTCCAAGTGCATACAAACATTTCAACAAATACATGGAATACTCTATTCACAATATAGTTTATACATATATGTAAAACGAAACAGATAGTGCATTTGGCATATGTAATGGCACCCACGTCAGTAATAAATCACTATTTGACATTGAAAGTCTTGAAAACCATAACCTAAACGTATATAGTCCACACCTTAAACTGATAAACGTGTAACGGATATGATTTAGACATTTAGTCTTCGTCAACGGCGGATTTGCAACCTAGAGCACGAAGTAGGTTAGCTACATCGTCACTTAAACTATTTGAAAACCCTAAAATGGATTAGGTTTAGGGTT
Organism: Magnolia kwangsiensis; assembly: GCA_037074715.1. Taxonomy (NCBI): domain Eukaryota; kingdom Viridiplantae; phylum Streptophyta; class Magnoliopsida; order Magnoliales; family Magnoliaceae; genus Magnolia; species Magnolia kwangsiensis. Next base: position 87,088,907 of record CM073575.1, on the reverse strand, counting down.
TCTTACCCAATTATGGAATCGGTATCGCCCGTATAGTGATACGAATAGGCGGATTTAACATGTAGTGTAGTTGGGAAGGATCCCAGGATGAATCACCAAGTCACTCTCTCTCTTTCTCTCTCTTTTCTTCTCTTTTCTTTGCTAGGGTTTTAAAATTCGTATGGATTATGAGAGAGGGTGTTTAAAGCCCTTATATAGGCCCAGAAATGACATAAATAGCCCCAGGGCCATGGTATACTTAGGTTATATCCAAATAGGGTCTGTTCCGATCCAACGGAGCATTTCTGGAGGTCACTTTGCTGAATGCGGTCAGACTTAAGCTCACTAATCTTGGATCTTCGTCAAGATAAGTTTTCAGTCCAATCGGATTTATAGATCGACCGTGGCGGTCCAATTTCAGTTCAATGGTCACTAACACTCGATCCGGGTCACAAGCACATTGGCATGTGTGGGACATTTTTCCTGATCCGAGGGTGAATTTGGGTCAAATTTTGATGGTCAGAATGCTTATAATTGGTCCGCAAGCGACACGACTCAGGTTACTTAAATTCAAATTTCATTTCTAAAAACATTCACTTTTCTCACACACTTCGCTCCGGACTCAAGTAAATCGTCGTGGGATACTGTCTAGACTTGATTTTTGAGGTGGTTGTTAAGTCCAACAAGGGGGTCATATTTGTCTAAGTTCATCACTATCGGACTTTCGACGTATGGTTCAGGTCCGATACGGAGTTTCAATATGCTCCCGAGAGGAACCGGGTTTAGAGATGGATCCTAGATTTCAGGGTAGTGTAGCGTTAATAATTCTACAAGTTTTGGGTCTTACAGATCGTATTTAAAGTGATTGGTGTTAATTTTCCAGGTTATTTAGTTCAACACTAGTTAATTCTCGTTTAATTTCTAAAGGTTTTGGTCCTAAGTGATTTCTGCCTAAGGCAGTACTCAGATCTTCGTACGGATTTTTCCAAGACGTTACATCAACTCAAGCGATCTTCACCACTATTTCACTACCATCCTTATTAAGGTGTGGATTAGGTTTATACATCAAAGTGGGGCCTGCATGAACAGCCCATCCAAAAACCTTAAATAAGTATTTTATTTTATTTCTTTCTGTTGCTATTAGTAAGCCCACTGTAACGCCCGTGAAAAATCCGTACTTGGAATCGAGTACCGATTTGACCCGAAATCGCGTATAAATAATTTCCATGGAAATTAAACGTAAGTTAGCTAGCGCAACGCTAGAGTAGCTGGGAAATAGTCCCTGATCACTTTAAATACGTTCTACAAGACCCAAATCGAGTAGAACAGACAACTCTACAATACTCTATAACCTTGGATCCAACTCTAAGCAGGTTTGTCCTCTGGACCATATTGAACTTTTGTATTGGATTTAGACCGCGCGTCGAAGGTCTGATACCTCCTATCTTAGACCGTTAGAACCGCGCAGCTGGTCTTGACAATCATCTCAAAGATCAAGTCAAGCCGATAATCACAGAGTATTTCGTTGAACCCGGACTGAAGCGACCGCAAATAGGGACGAATTGGGAATTTCAAATTTAGATCTGGCACACGACTTGACGCGTCAGTATTAAGCGTTCTGACCGTCAGAATTCATCCAGATTACACCCTCGGATCAGGAAAAATATCTATTTATTATCACGGAACTTTCAGTCCTGATCTATGTGTGGTGACCGTTGAACTGAAACTGGTCCGCCACGTGCGATCTGCGAACCCTGCCAGACTGAAAACTTAATACGAGGTACATCTGGTACCCATGAGCTTAAGTCTGATCGCAATCGACCAGGGGACCACCAGAAATCAGTTTTTGGACCGAAACAGCCCCGAAATGGATAGGCAATAAGTGAACTTCGTCCCGGAGCCTATTTTCGACGTTTCCAAGCTTATAAAAGGGGTTGAAACCCTCATTCCTTCCTTGCATACGAATTTCACAAACCCTAGCATAAGAGAGAGAGAGTTTGAGAGAAAGGGAAGAGGAGATTTTTCCCGCTTCCGAGCCACCAACGGTTGCTGCTTCAACACTTCATTCCAATCACCTGGCTGGTGATTTTTCCACTTTTTCAGGTATAGAAAAACCCCAAAAACTTGCTGATTTAGGGTTTATGTAGATTCTGAATATGTTAGCTAACTAAATCCACAAATCAGGTTCTCCTACTGCCGTAGACGAAGCGTACACGCTCCGTTCAAATTCTCGCGACCGTAAGAGATTAGGTGAGGATTTTAGACGCTTTGATTGACGGTTCCCAACGCTTTCAATGTCGTTTAATAGTAGATTCTTGACGGCATCGCCGTTTGACATGTACAACATGCTCTCCGTTTCCTGTTTCGTAAATTAACGAAGAATATGAGTTTTAGGGCATTTTAGTCATTTGTAGGAAGTACGGTCTACATGCATATTTTGCTGACGTGATTGACATGGTTTGTCGCCGCATTAGAGAGTTAGGAATGCTTGCATAATCAGTTTGGCGAAGAGATTCGCCAAGTTGCGCACTTTGGGTCGACATACTATATGTGGACTTAAGTGTGTAGTGTATGTGTTTGTAGAAATGCTTGTATTAGTATGTATTGTATTGAATAATGTTATGTAGTAGTTTGAGATTGATTTCATGATTAAAATGCTGACCTAAATGATTTCCTACATGCTTACCTTATGCATGATTGCATTACATGCATAGGAAGTATGCCTTGAAGATTTGCTTAAGTTGAATATGCATGGAAGGTATGCCTTGAAGATTTGCTTAAGTTGAATGTTATAACATGTGTTAACATGCTCACATGATGTATTTCAATTCCAATACCCTGGTATATACTGTTAATGTAATTCCATAGATGTGTGGGACTTGACTTAGTCCAGGCAGTCGGTAACCGAGCGAATCCGTGGCTGACTGGTCATAGCCACGAACGACGCGTCGATGAATGTGATTCGTGTTGAGAGTTGGCGGCAGTGGTTAGGCCACGCGAAGTGTTTTACGCACTTCATGTCGTTCAATTCGAGATGCGAACGCGCTAGTCGAGCCCGTCAAGTAACCCGACTGGCCGATGTTTGTTCACCTTGTATGTATCATAACTGTTTGAACCTAGGGTACTGAACTTACCATTGTAAACCCTATTAACCGTGGTACCTTGATCCACGAAGACTCATGAGCCGGGCATGGTGGTATGGGACACCGTGGTCGAGCTGTCGGCCTACGCTGGGGCCACAAACCTCCCCGTAGTGACCAGTGAGCACCTTAACTCGTGAGCAGATTATGGTGGTATGGGACACTATATTCTAGCTGTCGGCCTACACTGATCAGGCGACGAGCCCTTTGTAGTGACCGCGAGCGTATTCTGAGTTCACGGGAGGCGACGACCCTTCCGTGCAGTAGAATACAGTAGGCCTGTATTGATAAGGTGATGGGGGAGCGGTGCAACGAGTGCGAGCAACAGCCCTGGCAGCCCTTGCAGTGACCTACGAAATGTACATCGTATGAGACAACTAGGAGTGACGACCCTAGACAGGATCCGTGTTGGGATTGATACAAGGGAAGTACCTTAGTTTCCCAATCCTGCTGTTTGAATGGACTAATAACAACTTGGTAATCATATCACCATAGCATTGCATGTGCCTGGAAGATGTGGAGCACTCTAGGGAGTGTGGCATGCCGCGGTCGTAAGATGTTGCCGCATGAGGGTGATCGTCGATGAGGGCATACATCACGTCATATCATCTTCCATTAAACAACAGTATTAGGATTGTCTGATTTACTGCTTTACTATTATCGCGTGATTGAATTGTGAACATGCTAATCTTTGCTCTATGATTCCACTGAGTTGATCACTCATTCCCACGTTATGGGATGGTGTTTGCGACACCCACCAGACCCTGTTGTAGTTGCAGGTGACGACGAGATCCAGGAGGTGGAGCCGGAGATTGACGAGGACCAGGATGAGTTCTCGTATATGCAGTACCACGACGGCTTCCCGTAGGCGACCTGGATCGAGGGGGACTTCAGTGGGACTATTTTGAACTTATTCTTTTGTCTATTTACATGTATATGAGACTCAGAGATGTAGTCATACTTTGGAGACAGTTGAGATTACTTTATTTTTCCATACAGTGATATATATATTGTTTAGTCTTCCGCTTGCTTTTATCACTGGATCTGAAGTATGAATTGCAGTTTTGGTATACTTTTACTCATGTGAATGCTTTAAATCAGACAACATTGAATCATAACCATATTTGTTGCATAAGTGACGGTCTGGAACTCGGGAGTTGAGTTTATACACGACCTCCGATTTTCAGGGTATTACAAGTTGGTATCAGAGCATGAATGAGAGTATACTGGGCCTGGGTTATGGTCTTGCGACGTACGCTGTCGCTTTCTTTGACTTAGGTGGGTGCGAGAAGGGTCTAGAAACACTTCTAGGATCACAGATTCGCCGATAGGCGAAGTCTATAAGGATCGATCGCAAGATCGAGTCTGTAACGTATCTCGGGTCGCGTAAAGCGACCCGAATCACTTCTAAGCTGTAGGAAGTCGGGTGGAGACGTCCTATGAGCGGTTTTAAACCGCAAAAGTGAATCTTTGGGCCGTGGGATGACCACGACTCCAGTAATCAATCGCCAGGGCTTAAAAACCCCGTTTCACCAAAAATCTTCAAAATTCCTTCTCTAAACACTTCAACCTTCAGTTATTTCTTATCCATTTCATATTAGGCATCAAACCTAATGTGAAAATAACACAAATTAGCACATTCACCAAATGTTACAGTGAATAGTAAAATTTCATGAAAAATGGCCATAAGGCCATTCTAACTTCACTTTATTTAGCAACTAAGGAGCTAGAAAGATGTACTGGCTCCTTCTACCTCAAATTCATATGCTGCATCATATGGTTTGGTATTCGGGATTGCGATGTGGACCCAGAAAGCCCCGAACACATGTTTGGGCTCATAGAGACCAAAATGCTATGAACCAAGGGGTGGGACCTGATTTTTTGGGGCCCTGGGACCATGGGGGACCAGACCCATGGGGTCCCACCGGTCAACTTTCGAGTTGACCGGCGATGCCATCGCCGGCCGGGCGATGCATCGCCGGCCGGCGACCTCCGTTGGTGCTGCCCTTCGGGCACACCCACTTAAATGCCCTCCACATCACCCCTATGTAACTCCCATAGCACGAAAACCCCCAAAACCCACCTCTCCTTCACAAACAGCCCCCTTGCATACCCTAGATTCAATTTTCAGCACTCCATTCCAAACCCCGGCGACCCAAACCCCTGCTAAACCCTTCCTTGGCCAAAACCGACCACCACCCATCAATTATTGGGTGTTGGCAGCCCCTTTCCTTGAAGATTTCCCCATTTGGAGCTCCAAAATCCCCCAAATAGTGCTGAAATCGTGAGCAGCTCCATTCCATCCGTTTGTTTGAATTTTTCCCTGAAAGTACAACCTTGGGAAGCTTGAAGCGTCCCTCTACGACACCTAGATTTCCTTTTGTCAGATTGGGCAGCCATTTCTCCGCATTTTCGGCGTTTTCCATGGCTTTTGTGGAAGCCATTTTGGGCCTTTTGTCGCTCTCATCCATCATATCTTTGATGGGTAAGAGGAAAACTGCGACAGACGAGGCTGGGCCGAGCCGCCCTGCTCGATCGAGAAGACCGCGGGGTGGTGCCGCAAGTTCAAGCGCCGCCGCAGGTCCAGCTGCAGTCCTGGAGTGCCGTACAAAGCGGGATTTAGATCCCCATGCACATCTTGGACGAACCATCCTATCAGAGATGCCTCATGGTGAATACACTGATCGTAGAGTGTTATTTGAGGTGGACGTAGATGGGCGATTGTTCGGCGAATATCTGTTGTTCGAACGCATTGAAGCTGCGCACTGGGGGCCGATCTTTGAAGCTCGCGCTCGTGCTAATGTGAGCACTATTCGTGCCTTCTATGCTAACATCCAGAGTCCTACCTTGGAGCCCTTACAGTTCAAAATCCCTTTTGGTAGAGATCGGATGGCTACGATCGACGTCCGGTCGGTTGCGCGACTTCTCAACGTGCCTCTAGGTGATGTACATCCAAGTGAGAAGAATTTGAGGACTAGACGTGAATGAGATCGCCGCACCAGGTTTCTGTGCGGTAAGTTGGTTCCATGGCAGCCTAATAATAGCCTCAAAGCGACGTACATGTCTGAGGATCTGCGCCTGCTGCACCATATCTGCACGTTCAATGTTTATCCTAGGTCGATGAACCGTATTGAATGTACACGTCTTATGGTCGATTTCTTATTTCTGGTGGCCCAGGGAGAGAACGTATGTATGGCCACTTTCATCTTACGGCAGATAGTTCTCATAGCCAGGTCGAGGAGAACATCCGAATCCCTTCCCTTTGGCCGACTCATTTGCAAGATTGCGCTTGAGTTTGCCTATAGACTTGGACCCGAATTGCCGGTATCGATTCACACCATCGATGAGTCGACAATGGTTAAGATGAAGATTGGGTCGCAATACCGTGAAAATCAACTCGAAAGGGATAGTGGGGACGACTTTGATGAAGAGGAAGATCAAAGCGAAGAAGAACCTAGAGCAGAGGTTCAGGAAGAGGTTCAGGAAGAAGCAGAAGAGGAGGCTCAGGATACTGATGAGAGCCCTCCTCCTTCTGCGCAGACTACTATTGACGATCGCATTGCTCGGATGGAGGAGAGTCAGACCGCTTTGCGAAGGGAAGTCCAAGAACTTCGAGCAGAGGTCGCTGATGCCAAGGCCGTTACGAAGAAGAAATTTGGCAAGGTGACTCGCACCTTGAAGGCAATCCTGTGTTGTTTACAGGATAAGGGTGCTCCTCCTCCGTCACCAGATTCCGACTAGCGATGCGATCTTTGATGTTGATTATTAGTAGTTAGCTATTTCCTGTTTCATGTGTGTAAAGCCTATTAGGGCTAGTGCTTTGCTTATGTTGCTGTTGCTTAACTGTCTTAATTTCCATGTCATTCTAGTCATGATGCTTGTAAGGATATATCCCTTGTATTGTGACAATTTTGATTAATTGAAATGCATGGAATGCCTTTGACTCTTTAAGTGAATGATTGTGGTGTATTTGTGCAATTGAGATTGACAAGGTTGCGCCCTATTTTGAATATAGGGAATGCCACCTAAGACTACGAGGAGCGCGGTTCGGCTTTCATTGTCTGAGCAGATGGATCAGACTCCTTCTCAGTCTGGCACTCGTCCGGACCCTGCTGTGGGCCCGATTCCTGAGACTGTTCGATCGTCTCAGCCTGCTGTTGGTCCTACAGATGGACCACCGCCATTTACACCATCAGTTCGAGAGCCACAGCGCGCATCTACTTCCGCACCTCATCCGCCACAGCCTGCTCCACCCCCTGATAGATTCGAGCAGATGATGGCTATGATGCTACAGCAGCAGCAGCTATTGACCACTATAGTTGGGACTTTAGCCCAGGGTGGGGGTGCGACTACCTCTACTCCACCTGTACCACCTGCGCATCCAGCTGAGGATGCCTATACTTACGCCCAGGATGAGGGCATAGCACATCCTGCGCAGCCTGCTTTCCCTGCGGGGAATCCTGCCGACACACGGGGCCTTCTGGAGCGATTTCAGCGCTTGCGGCCTCCTACTTTTTCGGGTTCTCACAGACCTGAGGAGGCAGAGTTCTGGCTCGACCGAGTGTCGAAGATTCTACGCATGTTACACTGTACCGAGGCAGAGCAGGTAGAGCTGGCTACCTTCCTATTTGAGAGAGAGGCCAGTATGTGGTGGGATAGTATATTGCGGACTGTTGCCGCAGATTTCGTATGGACGTGGGCAGCATTCGAGTTCCGCTTCCATGAGAAGTATTATCCCCAGACCTACAGGCACGAGAGGGAGAATGAGTTTCTCCGTCTCAGACAGGCAGCGATGACGGTTACCGAGTATGAGCATCGGTTCACAGAGTTGGGCAGGTACGTCCCGACGATTCTGGCTGATGAGCAGATGCGCATACGGCGCTTTTTGGAGGGCTTGCGACCGGATATTCGGTCGAAGATGTGCTGCGTCAGTTTCCCTTCCTATGCGGAGTTGGTTCATATATCCATGCGGCAGAGCAGGACGTGGATCGACTGGCGCGATCTCGAGGCCCGACTACTTCCAGGCCGCGACCGGAGTTGCCAGATAGGCCCTTCGCGGGCAAGAGGCCTCGCATTGATCCTCCTACCAGGACCACGGCGCCTGTACGACCGTTTCGGCGCCCTGATTTATCATGCACGTACTGTGGGAGGACGGGCCATTTATCGCAGAGTTGCTTCTCCAGGATGCGGGACAGTGGGTTCTCGCCGCCGCAGAAGATTGATCGTGTACGTCCACAGGCGATATCAGCACCGCCTATACGGTCAGCTCCTGCGCATCCCTCTTTCAGACCCACAGTATCGCAGATTCGACAGCCCCCACGGCCCTTGACACAGCGGCCGAACCGGCCACAGCAGGCACGAGTTCATGCACTGACCGCTGAGGCAGCTACGACGCCGACTTTCCAGCACTCAGCCTTCGAGGTCACGGGCCATATCGGAGGTACTCCCGTTCTTATCATGGTGGACACTGGTTCCACGATTTCTTTGATATCGCGTGCCGTAGTCAGACGTCTTGGGTTGCAGACTATCACTATGGATAGCGTGCGAGTCCTTGCAGCTCATGGAGATTATTCAGATGTCACCCAGATGTGTGAGGGTTGTTTAGTTGATCTGGGAGGCAGGACGATGACTCTTGATCTGGTCGTCGATCCCTCGCTCGTATATCTCGACGTCATTCTTGGCATGGACTGGTTGACTGCAGCGAGAGCCGAGATTGACTGCGAGGCTCGTGTGGTGACGGTGTACGAGCCTGAGGGCACGCCTTTCACATTTTCAGTGCGGGTAAATCTTCCTTTCCGCATTCTTAGCTACGCCACTCTATTGCGCGACGCTGGTGCCCAGGTACTTGAGCAGACGCCAGTTGTGTCTGAGTTCGGGGATCTGTTCAGGAAGATCCCTGGTTTGCCGCCCCGACGTGAGATCGATTTCACTATCGATCTGATTCCTGGTTCTACACCCGTCTCACTGCCGACGTATCGCATGGCACCTTGTGAGATGGAGGAGTTGGGGACGCAGATTGATGGTCTGCTAGAGCTTGGCTTTATACGGCCTAGCGTATCTCCTTGGGGAGCACCGGTCTTGTTCGTGAAGAAGAAGGACGGTTCGCTGCGATTGTGTATTGATTATCGTAGGCTGAACCAGCTCACAGTGAAGAACAAGTACCCTTTACCCAGGATCGATGACTTGTTTGATCAGTTGAGAGGAGCGCAGTACTTCTCGAAGATTGATCTTCAGTCAGGATATCATCAGCTGCGCGTCAGAGATGAGGACGTGCAGAAGACAGCATTCAGGACCAGTTTTGGTCACTACGAGTTCCTCGTGATGTCGTTCGGTCTCACGAACGCACCGGCCGTGTTCATGGATCTGATGAACCGGGTTTTTCGGCCTTTCCTCTATCGATTCGTCGTTGTCTTCATCGACGACATTTTGGTATACTCTAGGAGTCGAGAGGAGCATGAGGAGCATTTGCGTTTGGTCCTGGATACGCTCAGACGACATCAGTTGTTCGCACAGTACAAGAAGTGCGACTTCTGGAAGCAGGAGGTGAAGTTTCTGGGACACGTGGTGTCCAAGGACGGCATGGCAGTTGACCTGTCTAAGGTAGCTGCGGTGCAGGACTGGGAGCAGCCTGGTTCTGTCACTGAGGTGAGGAGTTTCTTGGGTCTCGCTGGTTACTATAGGCGCTTCATTCAGGATTTCTCGAAGATCACAAGACCCTTATCTCAGTTGACACGGAAGGACGTGAGGTTCGCCTGGAATGATAAGGCGGAGTCAGCTTTTCAGGAGCTGAAGGACAGACTTACGTCCGCCCCTGTGCTAGTATTGCCAGAGCAGGGGGTTAGATACACTATATACACTGACGCGTCTAGCGTTGGTTTGGGTTGTGTCCTTATGCAGAGGGACAGGGTAATTTCGTATGCCTCGAGACAATTAAGGAAGCACGAGGAGAATTACCCTACACACGACCTGGAGTTGGCAGCCGTTATATTCGCACTGAGACTCTGGAGACATTACCTCTACGGAGAGGAGTTCGAGCTCTTTTGCGACCACAAGAGCCTCAAGTACATATTCACGCAGCGAGACTTGAATATGAGGCAGCGGCGATGGATGGAGACGCTGAAGGACTTCAAGTTTGAAGTCTCTTACCATCCTGGGAAGGCGAACCTTGTGGCTGATGCGTTGAGCCGCAAGAAGGCGATAGAGTTTGCGGCTCCGCTGATGGTTGCCGAGTGGGATATGGTGGAGTTTTTGCGAGACTTTGAGCAGAAACTCACCGTAGAGGAGCCATTTGAGTTCATCGCACATGTACAGGTGCGATCCCAGATCGATGACCGTGTCATCGAGGCGCAGAGGGACGACGCGCATCTTACTGAGCTTCGAGAGCAGGCCAGTGAAGATGCTGACGCCGACTGGCGAGTTGGTATGGATGGAGGTTTACGTTACCGTGGCCGCCTATGCGTCCCAGATGTCCCTGACTTGAGATGAGAGATTCTCGAGGCTGCGCATTCTACTAGACTCGCGATGTATCCTGGCAGCACGAAGATGTATCGTGACGTGAAGAGGACGTATTGGTGGGAAGGTATGAAGACCCACATTGCTGAGTTCGTGTCCCGTTGTCTCACTTGTCAGCAGGTGAAGGCAGAGCATCGCCGACCACCTGGACTTTTGCAGCCTATGCCGATTGCAGAGTGGAAATGGGATTTCATTTCCATGGACTTTATTTCTGGGTTGCCGAGGACGAGGAAGGGGCATGATTCCATTTGGGTGATCGTCGACCGATTGACGAAGTCGGTGCACTTCCTACCGATCAGAGTTACGAACTCTGCAGACGAGCTGGCTAGATTGTATATCCGAGAGATTGTGCGTCTGCATGGAGTTCCGTTGGAGATCGTGTCGGACAGAGACACGAGGTTCACTTCTATTTTCTGGACTCGCATTCAGGAGGCTATGGGTGTGAAGTTGAAGTTCAGTACTGCCTTCCACCCACAGACGGACGGACAGACGGCGCGAGTGAACCAGATCCTGGAGGACATGTTGCGGGCTTGCGCATTGGACTTCAAGGACAGTTGGGATGACTGTCTTGCATATGCGGAGTTTGCGTACAACAATAGCTTCCAGACGAGTATCGGCATGGCACCTTATGAGGCGCTGTATGGGCGACCTTGTCGCGCACCGCATTGCTGGTTAGAGGTCGGTGAGCGCAGCTTGATTGGCCCAGAGTTGGTGCAGGCGACGTCAGAGAAGATTGATATTATTCGACGTCGGCTTCTTACAGCGCAGAGCAGACAGAAGAGCTACGCCGATACGAGACGGAGACCACTAGAGTTCACAGTCGGGGATCATGTGTTTTTGCGAGTTTCCCCTATGAAGGGAGTCCTTCGGTTCTGGAAGAAGGGGAAGCTAGCACCGCGATTCATTGGTCCATTTCAGATCCTCGATCGTGTGGGAGCAGTGGCTTACCGATTGGCTTTACCCACGCCCCTCGCGTGCGTCCACAACGTATTTCATATTTCTATGCTGAAGAAGTACGTTGCTGATCCTTCCCATATCATCAGGTGGGAGCAGGTGCAGTTAGGAGAGGATGTTACTTATATCCTACGACCGGCACGCATCTTAGACCGGAAGGAGCAGGTACTGCGTAGCAAGGTGATTCCCCTTGTGAAGGTACTATGGGCGCATCACTCTGAGGAGGAGGCTACTTGGGAGACAGAAGCCGAGATCAGAAAGAACTACCCACACCTTCTCGAGGAGTACGAACAGGTACAAATTTCGAGGACGAAATTATTTGTTAAGGGGGGTAGATTGTAACGCCCGTGAAAAATCCGTACTTGGAATCGAGTACCGATTTGACCCGAAATCGCGTATAAATAATTTCCATGAAAATTAAACGTAAGTTAGCTAGCGCAACGCTAGAGTAGCTGGGAAATAGTCCCTGATCACTTTAAATACGTTCTACAAGACCCAAATCGAGTAGAACAGACAACTCTACAATACTCTATAACCTTGGATCCAACTCTAAGCAGGTTTGTCCTCTGGACCATATTGAACTTTTGTATTGGATTTAGACCGCGCGTCGAAGGTCTGATACCTCCTATCTTAGACCGTTAGAACCGCGCAGCTGGTCTTGACAATCATCTCAAAGATCAAGTCAAGCCGATAATCACAGAGTATTTCGTTGAACCCGGACTGAAGCGACCGCAAATAGGGACGAATTGGGAATTTCAAATTTAGATCTGGCACACGACTTGACGCGTCAGTATTAAGCGTTCTGACCGTCAGAATTCATCCAGATTACACCCTCGGATCAGGAAAAATATCTATTTATTATCACGGAACTTTCAGTCCTGATCTATGTGCGGTGACCGCTGAACTGAAACTGGTCCGCCACGTGCGATCTGCGAACCCTGCCAGACTGAAAACTTAATACGAGGTACATCTGGTACCCATGAGCTTAAGTCTGATCGCAATCGACCAGGGGACCACCAGAAATCAGTTTTTGGACCGAAACAGCCCCGAAATGGATAGGCAATAAGTGAACTTCGTCCCGGAGCCTATTTTCGGCGTTTCCAAGCTTATAAAAGGGGTTGAAACCCTCATTCCTTCCTTGCATACGAATTTCACAAACCCTAGCATAAGAGAGAGAGAGTTTGAGAGAAAGGAAAGAGGAGATTTTTCCCGCTTCCGAGCCACCAACGGTTGCTGCTTCAACACTTCATTCCAATCACCTGGCTGGTGATTTTTCCACTTTTTCAGGTATAGAAAAACCCTAAAAACTTGCTGATTTAGGGTTTATGTAGATTCTGAATATGTTAGCTAACTAAATCCACAAATCAGGTTCTCCTACTGCCGTAGACGAAGCGTACACGCTCCGTTCAAATTCTCGCGACCGTAAGAGATTAGGTGAGGATTTTAGACGCTTTGATTGACGGTTCCCAACGCTTTCAATGTCGTTTAATAGTAGATTCTTGACGGCATCACCGTTTGACATGTACAACATGCTCTCCGTTTCCTGTTTCGTAAATTAACGAAGAATATGAGTTTTAGGGCATTTTAGTCATTTGTAGGAAGTACGGTCTACATGCATATTTTGCTGACGTGATTGACATGGTTTGTCGCCGCATTAGAGAGTTAGGAATGCTTGCATAATCAGTTTGGCGAAGAGATTCGCCAAGTTGCGCACTTTGGGTCGACATACTATATGTGGACTTAAGTGTGTAGTGTATGTGTTTGTAGAAATGCTTGTATTAGTATGTATTGTATTGAATAATGTTATGTAGTAGTTTGAGATTGATTTCATGATTAAAATGCTGACCTAAATGATTTCCTACATGCTTACCTTATGCATGATTGCATTACATGCATAGGAAGTATGCCTTGAAGATTTGCTTAAGTTGAATATGCATGGAAGGTATGCCTTGAAGATTTGCTTAAGTTGAATGTTATAACATGTGTTAACATGCTCACATGATGTATTTCAATTCCAATACCCTGGTATATACTGTTAATGTAATTCCATAGATGTGTGGGACTTGACTTAGTCCAGGCAGTCGGTAACCGAGCGAATCCGTGGCTGACTGGTCATAGCCACGAACGACGCGTCGATGAATGTGATTCGTGTTGAGAGTTGGCGGCAGTGGTTAGGCCACGCGAAGTGTTTTACGCACTTCATGTCGTTCAATTCGAGATGCGAACGCGCTAGTCGAGCCCGTCAAGTAACCCGACTGGCCGATGTTTGTTCACCTTGTATGTATCATAACTGTTTGAACCTAGGGTACTGAACTTACCATTGTAAACCCTATTAACCGTGGTACCTTGATCCACGAAGACTCATGAGCCGGGCATGGTGGTATGGGACACCGTGGTCGAGCTGTCGGCCTACGCTGGGGCCACAAACCTCTCCGTAGTGACCAGTGAGCACCTTAACTCGTGAGCAGATTATGGTGGTATGGGACACTATATTCTAGCTGTCGGCCTACACTGATCAGGCGACGAGCCCTTTGTAGTGACCGCGAGCGTATTCTGAGTTCACGGGAGGCGACGACCCTTCCGTGCAGTAGAATACAGTAGGCCTGTATTGATAAGGTGATGGGGGAGCGGTGCAACGAGTGCGAGCAACAGCCCTGACAGCCCTTGCAGTGACCTACGAAATGTATATCGTATGAGACAACTAGGAGTGACGACCCTAGACAGGATCCGTGTTGGGATTGATACAAGGGAAGTACCTTAGTTTCCCAATCCTGCTGTTTGAATGGACTAATAACAACTTGGTAATCATATCACCATAGCATTGCATGTGCCTGGAAGATGTGGAGCACTCTAGGGAGTGTGGCATGCCGCGGTCGTAAGATGTTGCCGCATGAGGGTGATCGTCGGTGAGGGCATACATCACGTCATATCATCTTCCATTAAACAACAGTATTAGGATTGTCTGATTTACTGCTTTACTATTATCGCGTGATTGAATTGTGAACATGCTAATCTTTGCTCTATGATTCCACTGAGTTGATCACTCATTCCCACGTTACGGGATGGTGTTTGCGACACCCACCAGACCCTGTTGTAGTTGCAGGTGACGACGAGATCCAGGAGGTGGAGCCGGAGATTGACGAGGACCAGGATGAGTTCTCGTATATGCAGTACCACGACGGCTTCCCGTAGGCGACCTGGATCGAGGGGGACTTCAGTGGGACTATTTTGAACTTATTCTTTTGTCTATTTACATGTATATGAGACTCAGAGATGTAGTCATACTTTGGAGACAGTTGAGATTACTTTGTTTTTCCATACAGTGATATATATATTGTTTAGTCTTCCGCTTGCTTTTATCACTGGATCTGAAGTATGAATTGCAGTTTTGGTATACTTTTACTCATGTGAATGCTTTAAATTAGACAACATTGAATCATAACCATATTTGTTGCATAAGTGACGGTCTGGAACTCGGGAGTTGAGTTTATACACGACCCCCGATTTTCAGGGTGTTACACCCACTGTCTCTTCACACTTCACTGGAGCACGTCCAACATCTAAGGACGCTAGACGGTGTGAATATAAATTTAATCAAGGTGGGTCCCTCATGGACGTGGGGACCATGGCTGGTGGGTCTCATGTGGACGTGGCCCACTTGATAGAATCAATTGATATGTGTGTTTCCCCATCTCCATAAGGTAGGGCCCACATGACTTAGACGATGTAGATTCAACATGTCCATCAAGTGGGTCCCATGGAGGTGAACGATAAGGATGATTTGCATACATCAAGGGGCCAAAATCAAGAGAAAAGGGAGAGAGAAAGAGAGAGATCGAGACATGTGATGATGGAGGGACCCCAACACTATGGGCCCTCCCTTGCATTTAAACATACATCAAGTGGGTCCCATTTCATATGAGCTCATCGATCAAAATCAACGGTGGAGATCCCTTCTTCACCAAAATGGAAGGTCTAAATGGCCCCTTTTGGAACTAGAAAGTAAACATCATGATGGGGTCTATGGAGAATGGCCCCATCATGAAATTATAATAAAAATCAAGGTGGGCTATCGACCACTTCTTAGGTCCAAAGTGAGATCCATACCATCAATCGGTAGGCCTCACTTGTCCCATCATCAAAACATGAAAATCTAGCCTATAAGGCACCCACCGTTTGATCTTCTTAGTCCGATAGAAAGCCGATTTTCATGTGTCTCACTTTGATGGAGGGTGATGAGAAGTGAATGGCTAGGATGAAGGATTTGGGGTGGGAAGTGGGTCACACATATGCACTTTCTCCCCTTAGAAATACATGGACATCCACCACTTCTTTTGCTTGAGATTTTTAGAAAGTGTGTTGAGAAAGAGAGAGAGAAGGATGGTTGTAAGGGGAGAGAGAGAGAGAGAGAGAGAGAGAGAGAGAGAGAGAGAGAGAGAGAGAGAGAGAGAGAGAGAGAGATGGGTGATGGATGTGAGGTGAGTGATGGATGTAAGGTGATAGTGTACTTGAAATGTATGGGTGTGTACGGGAGAGGGTGAGAGAGAGTTGACTTTGGAGTTACTCTTGTACTTGACATGAGGTGATTGATTGATTGATTTGAGTGATTGATTGATGAGACATGTTGTAGAGATTCTCTTGGGATTACAAACGGGCGGTGTTTCTTCAAATTAAACGTTGGCCCACATCTCCTAACCAGGCTATCGAATTGGTGTGTAAGATGCGGCATTGGAACCACGGCGATGGTGCGGTTACAATGGTACAAGTCTCGGATTAAGATGACTCAAATCTAGGGGATACGACTTAAGGTCATACACAAACGTCAATTTTAGGTCGCGGGTTGCCGAAATTCATCGGGAAGGATCGTTGGAGTTGACGGAACAGTACAGACTAGGATACGGGCCTTACATGTGTGGTTCGGGTCCGATATGGAGTTTCAATGTGCTTCCGAGAGCAAAAGGCTTTTGAAAATTCTTCTAAATTTTAAAGTAATGTTGATTCAACGATTTTGATAGTTTTGGGTCTCGCCGTTTGTATAAACAGTGGTTCAAACTAATCCACCGATTAATTCAGTTTAATACTTAATTAATTTTCATCTAATTTCTATAAAATACAGTCCTTAGTGATTTTTGGCTGAGGTGGTACTCGGGTCTTTGTACAAATTTTTCTAAGACGTTACAATCTACCCCCTCAAAGGAAAATTTTATCCCTGAAATTAGTACCTTTTGGTACTCCTCGAGGATCTGTGGGTAGTTCTTATAGACCTCGGCTTCTATTTCTCAAGTAGCCTCTTCCTCAGTATGGTGTGTCCATAGTACTTTTACAAGTGGGATAACCTTGCTATGTAACACCTATTCCTTCCTATCAAGAATTCGTGTTGGTCTTAGTGTATAGGTATCATCCTCATTTAGCTACATCTACTCCCACTTAATAATGTGAGTAGGATCAGGAACGTATTTCTTCAGCATCGATACGTGAAATATGTTGTGGATGCCCGCGAGTGGTGTGAGCAAGGCAAGACGGTATGCTACCATACCCACTTGGTCTAGAATCTGGAATGGACTAATAAATCACGGTGTAAGCTTCTATTTCTAGCCAAATTAAAGGACTCCCTTCATGGAAAAAACTTTAAGAAATACATGATCCCCAACTGCGAATTCTAACTGCCACCGTCTTGTATCGGCGTAACTCTTATGCCTATTCTGGGTTGTAAGGAGTTGACACCTGATAATGTCGATCTTCTTTGAAGTCACTTGTACTAAATCTGGGCCAATCAAACTCTTCCTGCAAACTTCTACCCAACAATGTGGTGCTCCACATGGGCACCTATACAAGGCTTCATAAGGAGTCATGCCAATGCTTAATTGGAAGCTGTTGTTATAGGCAAACTTAGCATAAGAAAGACAGTCATCCCAACTATAAGACCCATATCCTAGACCGTACCATTCTTTTGGCTTCTGTGGTCCTCCCAATCAAATTCCTACAACCTTCGACCGGTATCCAATGTTTGCACATTATCCTAAGCTGGGTCTCGCTAACCGAAGTTGGCTCGATCCAAAACTTGTATCATAGCGACCGCGTTGTCGCTGCGGTTCTAACATTGCGACTCGCTCACCGAACCGATACCCAGACCAGGAGATGTAGGCCTGCATTCGTTCTGAAGAAATGCCGTGCGTTGCGAATTTTGAGAGAATCTCTACAACATGTCCCATCAAATTGAGTCAAGTACACCACCTTACCTCCATGCCACCTCACCCAACAACAAGTACACATGGCCACTTCTTTTACCATAAGTTAACACACTCTCTCCCCTCACCATCTCTTTTTTTCACCATTTTCAACTAAGCCCATGCTTCCCCATCTCCTCTCCTTACACCCACCATTCCATCCATCCCTTCATCCATTATTTCTACCTCTCCCTCTCATTCTCTAGCAATTTCCCAAATTCCATGAGAAATTCCATACGTTCAAGCTTCTCTCCCAACAATAAGTGTGGCCCACTTTTTCTCTCTCTCATCTCGCATCTCAACCCTTCATCCATCATCTACCTCCATTAAACTTGAAGGCAAGGAGCTAAGGAGGCTAGGGGAGCAAGAAGAAGGACAATAGGTGGGTGATCCACTGTTAATTCTTAATTTAGGGCCCACTTATTTGTGGGACCCATTTTTTATGTATGTGATTTAACCAAGAGGGGCCCATAGTGGCGGGGATCCTCTATCTCACCGTATCTCTCTCTCTCTCTCTCTCTCTCTCTCTCTCTCTTTCATTTTCTTGGGGTGATGATGAAGCTATGTGGCCCACCCAAATGGACCCCACCTTGATAATATCCTTTAAATTGATGCCATACATCTGTTTTATCTAGGCCATCTAGTGGGCTTGGGTGATGAGAGAACACAAATATTAGGTTGATCCATTCAGGTGGGCCTTGTAGGACCCACCTTGATGAGATATGTACCATACTGTGCATCAATGAAGTGTGGCTAATAGTGCAGTGTTGACTAACAGTGAGGTATAACTGGCGTGGGGTCTGTGGGACCCATTCACATTATTCATCTATTTAGGTAAGCCACACCATCATGCGTGTGGATGTAATCCACACCGTCCAGCTATGTGGGCCCCACCGCATGATATATGTGCTGTATCAAAATTGTCCATATATGTGGGGCCCACCATCAGCTGTCCGCCCAACGTCTTTGAACGCTGAGCACTGACAGCGCTGACACTAACCCCGCTCCCTCTCACACACGCATGTAATATATTAGTATATAATAAAATACTTTATAATATTATAATATATATATATATATATATATATATATATATATATATATATATATACACACATAACATTTATATTTGAATTTTTAGGGTGGGCTGTTCATGCAGGCCCCACCTTGATGTATGGAACTGATCTACACCATCCATCCTGTTTTTCTTCTCATTTTAGGTGTTAGGCCGAAGAATGAGATCAATCCGACTACTTGGCGGGCCATAGCATAGAAAATAATATTTATACCGTTAAAATACATCTTGATGTTTTTATCTGTCAAAACATATTGCATATTGGATTTGATCAGTCTGTTTTGAGCTATGGAACGCAATGGCTGGAGTGGATCTGACTGATGCGGGCCCCACCTATCAAAATCCCTAAGAAATAAAAAAAGGGACAGCAGCAGCTACTGCCAGTCAGAGGACGCCTACAGCGTCCCGCTGCCTGACGCCGGAGGCAGCTATGGGCCCCACCGTGATGTGTGTAACACGTCTACACCTTACATTTTGGGTGGGCCCCTTAGGGCAGTAGGCCACCCCAGGATCAGCCTATACATAGCTCAGGTGGCCCATGCCATAGGGAACAAAGGTGATTGAACGTCTCCCATTGAAATCCTATTTGGGTATCAGAAGTCTTGGATCATTAAAAAAAATTTATTTTTTTTCCTCTTCATCAGGTCCACGTGACCTTATCAATAGATTGGAGGAAAATAAACATGACGGTGGACCCCAGGTCCATGTGACCTTATGAACAGTTTGGATGGCATATAAACATTACGGTGGGCCCTAGGTTGGGTGGAAAATGAACATTATGGTGGGCCCAGGACTTGTGTGACCTTATCCACAGGTTGGGTGGAAATTAAACATTATGGTGGGTTCTACTTGGAACTCACTTATGTATGTATTGTGTCCACACCTTTCATCAGTGTGGACCTCCACCATGAAGTATGTGATTTATCTATGACTTTCATCCCTATGGGACCTACCATGATGAATGTAGTGCATCCAAACCGTCCAACCATTTTTTAAAATAAATCTTAAGGCTTGAGACTAAAAATAATATAGATCTAGAATCAGGTGGTCCACATTATGGAAAACCATGGGTTTGAACGTCCACCATTAAACCCTTAGGAATTCTAATGGTGGAAATCCTTATCACCACTTATATTTGAGTGTGGTCCATTTGATATACATATGGCCCATGTAGTGTGGCCCACTTACTATATTTATGGCCCATTGTCGAGGCCCACCTTGGTTGTATAAGGCCCGTTGTTGAGGCCTGCCTTAATAAATATGAGGCCCATATTATGAGGCTCATTGTGATGTATACAAGGCTCATGTAATTAGGCCCATCTTGACGTATTTGTGGCCTAATGTTGAGGCCCACTTTGATATATACGAGACCCATGTTATGAGGCCCATTTGACGTATTGGAGGCCCATGGGCCGAGGCCCAAAGAGGTGTACATAAGGCCCATTATAGTGTGATTCCACCATGGCATATGTGTTGACCATTATAGCTGGCTATGCCTTGGGAGCAATGATGGTTTGCTGTCCACATTGTAAGGATAATGTTGGTTAAATGTCCGCATTATGACTCTCCCTAGGGCCCCTTTGATAAGCTCATACCTGTAATATGTAGGTTGTCTAAGCCCATCTTCGTTTTGATCAGAGCCCATCACCACATAACATGTTTAGTATAGATCCATGATTCATGATCATACGCATCACATGTATGCCTGATATGAGAAGTGACTGATAATAGCATATGCCTTCAGGTAGATCGTTTATGGGCTCCCTGATAGGCGGAGTTGTCCTACATGATCGCGCAGTACATGCAGGATTGTTGCATGTCTAATAGTATGATTCATGCACTTGCTGTAACACCCTGAAATTGGGGGTCGTGTATAAACTCAACTCCCGAGTTCCAGACCGTCACTTATGTAATAAAAATGATTATGATTCAATGTTGTCTGAGTTAAAGCATTCACATGAGTAAAAGTATACCAAAACTACAATTCATACTCCAGATTCAATGATAAAAGCAAGCGGAAGACTAAAGAATATATATATCACTGTATGGTAAAAAAAAGTAGATCTCGACTGTCTCTAAAGTATGAATACATCTCTGAGTCTCATATACATGTAAATAAACAAAATCAAATGTCCAAAAGAGTCCCACTGAGAAGTCCCGTCAACCCAGGCCACCTAAGCAAAGCTGTCGTGGTACTGCATGTATGAGAACTCGTCCTGATCCTCATCATAGTCTGGCTCAGCCTCCTGGATCGCTGCCTCACCTGCATCTAAGACAGGGTCTGGTGGGTGTTGCAAACACCATCCCAAAATGTGGGAATGAGTAGCTAACTTAGTGGAATAATAGAGCAAGGGTTAACATGTTTTCAAATCAATCATGCGATAATAGTAAAGCAGAAAATCAGACAATCCTAATACTGTTGTTAATGCAATATGACATGACGTGATGGATGCCCTCACCGACGATCTCCCTCATACGACACCATCTTACGACCGTGGCATACAATCGTCCCTCAGTGCTCCACATCTTCCAAGCACATGCAATGTAATGGTGATATGATTTCTGAGTTGTTATTAGTCCATTCAAACAGCAGGATTGGAAAACTAAGGTACTTCCCTTATATCAATCCCAACACAGATCCTGTCTAGGGTCGTCACTCCTAGTAATCTCATACGATGTATATTTTGTAGGTCGCTGCAAGGGCTGCCAGGGCCGTTGCTCGCACTCATTGCACCGCTCCCCCATCACCTTATCAATACAGGCCTACTGTACTCTCACTAATACGGAAGGGTCGTCGCCTCCCGTAGACTCAGAATACGCTCGCGGTCACTACAAAGGACTCGTCGCCTGATCAATGTAGGCCGACAGCAAGAATATATTGTCCCATACCACCATAATCTGCTCACGAGACATAGGTGCTCACTGGTCACTACGGGGAGGTTTGTGGCCCCAGCGTAGGCCGACAGCTTGACCACGGTGTCCCATACCATCATGCCCGGCTCATGAGTCTTCGTGGATCAAGGTACCATGGTTGACAGGGTTTACAATGGTAAGTTTAGTACCCTAGGTTCAAGCAGTTATGACTCATATAGGGTGAACATACAACGGCCAGTCGGGTTACTTGACGGGCTCGACTAGCACGATCGCATCTCAAGTCGAACGACATGAAGTGCGTAAAACACCTCGCGTGGCCTAACCACTGCCGCCAACTCCAAAACACGGCCCGCGTTCATCGACACGTCGTTCGTGGCAAAGATAGGCCAACCACGAACTTGCTCGGTTGCCGACTGCCTGAACTAGGCATAGTCCCAAAAAATTATGAATTCACATCAGCAATCATATGAGAGTATTGAAAATGAAATACAACAATGTGAGCATGTTAACACATGTTATAACATAAACTTAAGTAAATCTTCCAACACGTGCATTTCATACATATAATGAACTCATGCATATAGTTAACATGTAAGAAATCATTTACATCAGCATATTAATTGAGAAATCAATCTCAAACTAATTCATAACACCATTCAATTCAATACATACTAATACAAGCATTTAAACAAACACTTAAACTACGCACTTAAGTCTACATATAGTATGTCGACTCAAAATGCACATTTCAGCGAATCTCTTCGCCAAACTAATTATGCACACATTCCTAGCATTCTAATGCGATAAGAAGCCATGTCAATCACATCAGCAAAATATGAATGAAAACAGTACTTCCTACAAATGACTAAAATGCCCTAAATCTCATATTCTTCGTCTGCTTACGAAACAGGAAACGGACAGCATGTTGTACATGTCAAATGGCGATGCCGTCGATAATTTACTATTAAACGACATTGAAAGCGTTGGAAACAGTCAATCAAAATGTCTAAAATCCGCACCTTATTTCTTATAGGTGAAGCGATTCGAACGGAGCTTATACGCTTCGTTTACGGTGAATAGACAACCTATTTTACAAGATCTATCAGCTAACAGGCTATGGAAATGAGTGAACCTCAAATCAACAAGTATTAGGGATGTTTTCTTACCTAGAAAAGCAGAGAAATCACAGGCAAAGTGATTGGAGCGTGTTGCTTAAACATGTGCAACAGATGGCACGAGCAGCAAGAAATTCTCCTCCACTCTCTCTCACAAACTCTCACTTTCTCTCTCTCCCTTACTAGAGTTTCTAGCAAATTCGGATGGGTGAGAGGAGTGAGGGTTTCAACCCCTTTTATAAGCCCAAATATGCCCAAAACAGGCTTAGGAACAAAGTATACTTAAGGTATATCCAAATCGGGGCTGTTTCGGTCCAAAAGGGCATTTCTGGTTGTCCCCTGGCCGAACGCGATCGGACTTAAGTTCGTACGTGTCGGATGTCGCTCACATCCTATTTTCAGACCAACAGTGTTCGTAGATCGCACGTGGCGGTCCAGTTTTAGTTCAGCGGTCACCGCACGTAGATCAGGCCTGCAAGTCTCATGATATGAAATAGAAATTTTTTCTGATCCATGGGTGTAATTTGGCTGAATTCTGACGGTCAGAACGCTTAATACTGACGAGTCAAGTCGTGTGCCAGATTTGAATTTTAAATTCCAAATCTAACCCTATTCTCACTCTCTTCAGTCCAAGCTCAATGAAATAGCCTGCGATTATCGGTTGGACTTGATTTTCGAAATGATTGTCAAGTCCAGCTAGGTTGTTCTAACGGTCTAAGATTGTAGGTATCGGACTTTCGACGCGCGGTCTAGATCCAATACAAAGTTTCAAAGTGGTCCAGAGAACAAACCGATTTAGAGTTTGATCTGAGGTTTTAGAGTATTATAGCGTCTTTGGTTCTACTCGATTTAGGTCTTGTAGAACGTATTTAAAGTGATCAGGGACTATTTCCCAGCTACTCTAGCGTTGCGCTAGCTAACTTACACTTATTTTCTAAAGGAATTAATCCTACGCGATTTCTGGTCGAGTCGGTACTCGAGTCCAAGTACAGATTTTTCCAGGGCGTTACACTTGCACTTGTGTGATTGTGATTATTATATGCCCTAACAATATCAGGGCCATAGCCTCCACAGACACATCGTGGGTGGCTGGATTGGATATCGAAAATATTGTTACTAAGCATCGGGGCACCATAGATGTCCCTGGGTGAAAATTTCTAAACTCGATGGTACTAGAGGATGACTCCAACGTCGAGACCGACTGGATATATGAGTGCACGAGGGCTGAATATCAGGAGGCTGCGTCTCCCATTATGTCGTGGTTAGTCGGAAAGGGGTGTGACCTTACTCGCCCAAGGGTAGGGGGCAATACTAGGCTGAGTTTGACCAGCTTATGAATGGATCCGCTATCGACGTGCTGGATAGGTATTGACAGACTATTGGCCAGGCAAATAGTGAGGTTTCTTATGCTCACTTGGACTGTGTGGCTGGGAGAGCAGTAGTGCCATTTGGAGTGTACTAAACCCCCGGTGATTATCTAGACTGAGAATTGTACTGATATTGATGACTTGTATAACGATCAGTATGCTTATATTGCACCACGCATCGCATGGTCTTGACATGGCCGATAACATTCATATCTTGCACCGCATAGCCTTGGTACGGCTGATTGCGTTCATGTACTCATCATCATGTTTCCGCATTACTCTGACCTTACATTCTGAGCACGCTCATATTACGTATACACTTACACTACCTTTTAAGCTTTTTATAAGCTTATGCAGGATTGATGCATGTAGGTGACCCTAGGACGCAGCCGTAGCATAGTAGCAGCAGGAGCGTGCAGTCGAGCTTTTAGAGTTTTCATTATTTGCATTTCCCTTCAGACGCATTGTACTTAAAGGTTTTTTATCATAGTGGATTTTGTGATGGTGTTCTTGTGGTTATTATTCATGGGTTATGCTTATAGCTATATTCATTACAAATCAAATTGATGGTTAGAAATCCTCCTTGTAGTATCCCGGATCAAAACCTGGTGTATGGATGCCGGGAGTTGAGAATGGGGTACTAAGGAGGCTGTCGGTGCCGGATTCGACAATTGGGAATTTTGTCAGCCTAGTTTTTGAGTTCGGGGCGTGACACCAACTATCCTTAAAATCGAGCACATACGCTCACAACATATCTTCTAATATCTGATTTACTCATTCCGTCTGCTCATCTGTCTGTGGGTGGAATGCGGTACTGAACTTTAGTTTCACTCCCATTGCTTCCTAAATTCGAGTTCAGAAAATAGACATGAATCGAATGTCTCGATTCGACATAATCTCTATAGGCACTCCGTACGGCCGTATGATCTCCTTGATGTACTGTTTGGCTAAATCATCTACGAATTTAAAAATTCTGATCGAGAGGAAATGAGCCGATTTTGTCAGTCGGTCCACAATCATCCAAATGGAGTCATGCCCCTTTCTCATCTTCGGTAACCTAGAAATGAAATCCATAGATATGAAATCCCATTTCCATTTAGCTATGGGCATGGGTTGAAGTAATCCATGAGGTCGGCGATGTTCGGCCTTGACCTGCTGGCACGTGAGACAAAAGGATACATAATCTGTTATGTGGGCCTTCATGTTGTCCCACCAGTACAAATGCTTCATGTCTCAATATATCTTCGTACTGCCCGGATGCATCGCCATCTTTGAATTGTGAGCGGCTTTTAAGACTTCTCTTCTCAAGTCATGGAGATTCGGGACTCACAGGCGGCCACGATATCATAAACCCCCGTCTGAGCCAACTCTCCATTCGGATTCCTCACTGTCACTTACTCGCTCTCTTATTTTCACCAACAATTCATCTTCTTTCTGAGCCACAATGATTCAGTCATCAATAAGTGGCTGTACGTGGATATGTGCAACGCTCTTGAAAGGCTCCTCAACTATAAGCTTCTTTTCGAAATCTTGCATAAACTCTACCATATTCCATTCTTCTATTATCAACGAAGTTATAAATTCTATTATCTTCTTGCGGCTCAACGCGTTTACCACAAGGTTGGCCTTGATAGGATGATAGGATACCTCAAACTTGAAGTCTTTCAAGGTCTCCATCCATTATCGTTGCCTCATATTTAGGTCCCTCTGCGTAAAAATGTATTTGAGGCTCTTGTGGTCGTAAAAGAGCTCGATCTCCTCTCCGTAGAGGTAATGTCTCCAGAGCTTTAATGCGAAGATGACTGCCGCCAATTCTAGTTCGTGCGTGGGGTATTTTCTTTGTGTTTCCTCAACTGTCACGATGCGTAGGCAATCACTCTGTCCTTTTACATAAGAACACAACCCAACCCAACATGAGACACATCGGTATATATTATATATCTGACCCCTTACTCTGATAATATTAACATGGGCGCGGACGTCAGCTTCTCCTTTAATTCCTGAAAGGTTGCTTCTGCTTTCTCGTTCCAAGCAAACTTAAGATCCTTCCGAGTGAGTTGAGATAATAGCTTAGCTATCTTTGAAAAATCTTTAATAAATCGGCGCTAGTAGCTAGAAAGTCCAAGGAAACTCCTCACTTTTGTAACCGAACTGGGCTGCTCCCAGTTCTAAACTGCGGCCACCTTGGCAAGGTCTATGACTATTCATTCCTTGGAAACCACGTGTCCCAAACTTGACTTCTTCTTTCCAGAAGTCGCATTTTCGGTATTGTGAAACAATTGATTCTTCCCGAGAGTATCGAAGACAATTGCAGGTGTTCTTCGTGATCCTTCCAACTTGCGAAGTATATAAAGATGTCATCTATAAACACAATGATGAATCAGTACAAATATGGCGAAACACCCAGTTCATGAGGTCCATGAACACGACTGTCGTATTTGTAAGTTCGAATGGCATCACGAGAAACTCGTAGTGCCCAAAATTGGTTCTGAATGCTGTTTTCTGCACGTCTTCATTTATGACACATAACTGATAATACCTGGACTGTAGGTCAATTTTAGAGAAATACCGTGCCCCCTTCAACTGATCAAACAGGTCATCTATCCTGGGAAGAGGATACTTGTTCTTGATGGTGATGTGATTCAGTTTGCAATAATCAATACATAATCGCAACAATCCTTTCTTCTTCTTTACAAACAACACAGGTGCCCCCCAAGGAGATACGCTCGGTCGTATGAAACTTGAATTCAACAGATCATCAATCTATGTCCTCAACTCCTCCATTTCATATGGAGGCATGCGATACGTCGGTAAAGAGATAGGTGTCGTACCTAACACTAGGTTGATGGTAAAATTGATCTCGTGGTGAGGAGGTAGCTTAAGGATCTTTCTGAACATGTCCTTGAAGTCTTGGACTACTGACGTGTTCCCAAGTGTTGGACCCCCAACATTTTTCAATAAGGAAGCGTGACAATGGACTCGAAAAGGGAAACTGACCTAAAGTGGGAAAGTGAAGGATGTGCCCCCAGGCCCATGTACTGTCACCAATCTGGTTTCACAATTGATTTCTGCCTTCATTTCAGTGAGCCAATCCATGCCGAGGATGACGTCATAATGGTATATCCTGGTGAAAATCAGGTCAATGCACACCACCCTACTTCCTAAGTCTACTGAGAAATTCTTACACAGCTTGGTGGCATCAGTAAAAGTTCCTGCTGTTGCAATAACCCTCACCCCCGCCATAGGGGTAGTATTCAACCCCAAATGCTTGACTACAGAGTATGATATCATCGAAATAGTGGACCCGATGTCCACCATCAAAAATACAGGTGTACCTTGAATGTGGGCAGTGACTTCAAAGGCTAAAGGCACCGAGTTGCTGACTCAAATGCTTCAGCTGCAAGTGCATGTACATGCGCTTGTTGAGAATGATTGGGTAGCGCTGCCATAGGCTATTGAGGCGGCCTATTCTGAGGTACGGGTGGTCGGTAGAATGGCTATGTTGGCGGTGTTGATCGTAGAGGTGGGGCTAATATAGCTTGTGGTGGCTGGCGGTCGATCTTCTTAGGCGGCGTAAAACTTTTGTCCCTCATCTTTGTAAAGTAAAATGGCTCGTTATGGCCCATCTTCTTGCAGTAGATGCACCAAAGATCTAATAATCTCTACTGGGTCGATGGAGCCATTAGCCTGGGAGGCAAATTGTAACGCCCGTGAAAAATCCATACTTGGGCCCGAGCACCAACTCGACCCGAAATCACGTAGAATTAATTTCTATGGAAATTAAGCGTAAGTTAGCTAGCGCAACGCTAGAATAGCTGGGAAATAGTCCCTGATCACTTTAAATACGTTCTACAAGACCCAAATCGAGTAGAACAAATGACCCTATAATACTCTATAACCTCGGATCAAACTCTAAGCAGGTTTGGTCTCTGGACTGCTTTGAACTTTTGTATTGGATCTAGACCGCACGTCGAAAGTCCGATACTTCCTATCTTAGACCGTTAGAACCGCCTAGCTGGACTTGACACTCATTCCTAAAATCAAGTCAAACCGATAATCACAGGCTATTTCATTGAGCCCGGACCGAAGAGAGTGCGAATGGGGACAAAATTGGAATTTTAAATTCAAATCTGGCACATGACTTGACGCTTCAGTATTAAGCGTTCTGACCGTCAGAATTCATCCAGATTACACCCTCGGATCAGGAGAAATTTCTATTTTATATCATGAGACTTTCAGCCCTGATTTACGTGCGGTGACCGCTGAACTGAAACTGGTCCGCCATGTGCGATCTGCGAACCCTGCCAGACTGAAAACTTAATACGTGCTATATCTGGTACGCATGAGCTTAAGTCCGATCGCATTCGACCAGGGGACCACCAGAAAGCATCTTTTGGACCGAAACAGCCCCGAAATGGATATGCAATAAGTAAACTTCGTTCCGGAGCCTGTTTCCGGCATTTTTAAGCTTATAAAAGGGGTTGAAACCCTCATTCCTCTCTCCCATACGAAAATTACAAAACCCTAGCTTTGGGAGAGAGAAAAGGAGAGAGTTTGAGAGAAAGAGTAGAAGGGATTTTTTCCGCTTCCGAGCCACCGGTTGCTACTGCTTCAGCAACTCTTCCCAATCATCTAGCTGGTGATTTCTCCGCTCTTTCAGGTATAAAATAATCCTAGAACTTGCTAATTTAGGATTTACTTAGATTTATAGCGTGTTAGCTAACGTAACTTGTAAAATAGGTTCTCCTACTGCCGTAGACGAAGCGTACACCCTCCGTTCAAAATCACGCATCCATAAGACATAAGGTGAGGATTTTAGATGCTTTGATTGACGGTTTACAACGTTTTCAATGTCGTTTAATAGTAGATTATTGACGGCTTCGCCGTTTGACATGTACAACATGCTCTCCGTTTCCTGTTTCGTAAATTAACGAAGAATATGAGATTTAGGGCATTTTAGTCATTTATAGGAAGTACGGTTTATACTCATATTTTGCTGACGTGATTGACATGGTTTGTTGTCGCATTAGGAAGTTAGGAATGCGTGCATAATTAGTTTGGCGAAGAGATTCGCCTAATTGCGCACTTTGGGTCGACATACTATATGTAGACTTAAGTGTGTAGTGTATGTGTTTGTATAAATGTTTGTATTAGTATGTATTGAATTAAATGATGTTATGAGATAGTTTGAGATTGATTTCTCAATTAATATGCTAACCTAAATGATTTCCTACATGTTGACTATATGCACGATTTCATTACATGCATGGAATATATGTGTTTGAAGATTTGCTTAAGTTGAATGTTATAACATGTGTTAACATGCTCACATGATTGTATTTCAATTTCAATACTCTTACATAAATTGCTGATGTGATTCCATAAGTGTTTGGGACTAGACTTAGTCCAGGCAGTCGGTAACCGAGCGAATTCGTGGCTGACTGGTCATAGCCACGAACGACGCGTCGATGAACGCGATTCGTGTTTGGAGTTGGCGGCAGTGGTTAGGCTACGCGAAGTGTTGTACGCACTTCATGTCGTTCGACTTGAGATGCGATCGCGCTAGTCGAGCCTGTCAAGCAACCCGACTGGCCGATGTATGTTCACCTTGTATGAGTCATAACTGCTTGAACCTAGGGTATTGAACTTACCATTGTAAACCCTATTAACCATGGTACCTTGATCCACGAAGACTCATGAGCCGGGCATGGTGGTATGGGACACCGTGGTCGAGCTGTCGGCCTACGCTGGGGCCACAAACCTCTCCGTAGTGACCAGTGAGCACCTAAACTCGTGAGCAGATTATGGTAGTATGGGACACTATATTCTAGCTGTCGGCCTACACTGATCAGGCGACGAGTCCTTTGTAGTGACCGCGAGCGTATTCTGAGTCCACGGGAGGCGACGACCCTTCCGTTGCAGTAGAGTACGGTAGGCCTGTATTGATAAGGTGATGGGGGAGCGGTGCAACGAGTGCGAGCAACAGCCCTGACAGCCCTTGCAGCGACCTACAAAATATACATCGTATGAGATTATTAGGAGTGACGACCCTAGACAGGATCTGTGTTGGGATTGATACAAGGGAAGTACCTTTGTTTCCCAATCCTGCTGTTTGAATGGACTAATAACAACTTGGAAATCATATCAGCATAGCATTGCATGTGCCTGGAAGATGTGGAGCACTCTAGGGAGTGTGGCATGCCGCGGTCGTAAGATGTTGCCGTATGAGGGAGATCGTCGGTGAGGGCATACATCACGTCATGTCATCTTGCATTAACAACAGTATTAGGATTGTCTAATTTACTGCTTTACTATTATCGCATGATTGAATTGTGAACATGCTAATCTTTGCTCTATGATTCCACTGAGTTGATCACTCACTCCCACGTTACGGGATGGTGTTTGCAACACCCACCAGACCCTGTTGTAGATGCAGGTGAGGCTGAGATCCAGGAGGCATAGCCAGACTTCGACGAGGACCAGGACGAGTTCTCGTACATGCAGTATCACGATGGCTTTGCGTAGGCGACCTGGATCGATGGAACTTCAGTGGCACCATTTTGGACATTTACTTTTGTTCATGTATATGTATATGAGACTCAGTGATGTATTCATACTTTGGAAACAGATGAGATTTACTTTGTTTTTCCATACAGTGATATATATATTGTTTAGTCTTCCGCTTGCTTTTATCACTGGATCTGAAGTATGAATTGTAGTTTTGGTATACTTTTACTCATGTGAATGCTTTAAATCAGACAACATTGAATCATAATCATTTTTGTTGCATAAGTGACGGTCTGGAACTCGGGAGTTGAGTTTATACACGACCCCCAATTTTCAGGGTGTTACACAAATCTACCCATGGCCTCTTGCCGAGGAATGGTTGGTTCGGCAATTCAGGCAGAGGCCTTGGGCCCATGGGCATACGTGTCCAAGATAGTCTCTCGCCATCATGCTCGGCTCGCAGAGACATGTTCACTAGCTCAACATAGTTGGGAATGCTAGTGCAACACATCTTCGTGCGGATATCGGGCCGTAGACCCTCTGAAAACTACCGTATTCTCATCAACCCATCTACTAGGATCAGTAGAGCATATCTGGCCAGCTCTATGAAACGGTTCTCATATTCCGCTACCATCATTCCCCCTTGTCGAAGGTGAATAAATTCAACCTCATTTTCATTACGGTAAGTGAGGGGGAAATACTTTTCATGGAAACAGGTCTCAAATGCGCCCCATGTCCACACATATCCTGTTGGAAAGGTTCGTAGGATGTTGTCCCACCAAAGACTAGCCTCCTTCTCGAACATGTAAGTAACCAGCTCCACTTACTCTGCCTCAATACAGTACAATGGCTTCAGCATCTTGGATATACGATCCAACCAATACTCTGCCTCCTCGGGTCGGTGTGTACTCACAAATGTAGTAGGGCGGAAGCATTGAAAGTGCTCAAATAAGCCACTCGTTTTCATAGTTCCAGCGGGCTGCATTGATGGCATAGGCGAGACCATATTTATGTTATGGGGAATGGTCCCCGCAATAGTGGCCAGAAACTGTTGTTGTTGTTGCATTAGGAGTATCATCTGCTCTAACCTATCAGGGGGAAGAGCCGCTTGAGGCATGTGTGGCATCGATGTAGATGCACAGTTCTGTTTCGAAACTAGTGGTGCACAAGGTGTTGGCTCGTTGGTGGGGCCAGTGGCTGGCTGTGAGTCCGGCATTATCTTAATATCTGGGCCCAAATTGGGGTCCATATGGCTATCGCTCAGGGGAGGTGCCCCGTCAATCGATCTGCCAAGTGCAAGACGTGCTATGTTTCGAGTGTTTTTAAGAGGTATCCCCTATATACAACATGGGGTGCAACGTGTGTAAGATTTAGAATAATATTACTCACTTTTTCAAACATTCTACACATTTCAAATAAAAAAGAAGCTTCATGCATTTCATTTAACCAAAATTGTCACGATATACATGATGTACCATTACATGAATCATGATAGAGAATGCTTGTGAGCTAAGTTTAACAAAAGTTTCAACACTATCTATTTTAACATCCAACTAAACCGACAAGGGCTATTACATAGAAAAGCAAGAAATAAAGCAAACCAACAGATGAGTGCAACATATGACTAGTTTGCTGACTCTAGCGAAGGTGAAAGCGTGCCCTTATCCTGCATGCAACACAGGAGGGTCTTCAAGGTGCATGACATTTTCTTAAATTTCTGTTTCAGATAAGCCTGGTTCTCCTTGATCTCCTATCTCAGGGCAGCATGGTTCTCTTTAATATTGGCCATGCAGGCTTCTAAGGCAACCCAATCATGGTGGTCTTCATGTGCAGTAGGAGGAGGTCCCTCATCTAAATCTTAGGCCTCCTCTTCTCCTTCCTACTATTCCTCCTCACTTCCCTCTTCATCACCACTACCTTCTTCCTCACTACCTTCCTCTATTTCATTTCCTTCCTCATCTTCACTACTTTCTTTCTCTTCACTTTCTTCTTATATTTCATCCCCATACTCGTCGAGTCGGGCTTGACGTTGCCTAGGGCCGATACCCATATTGTTGAGTGTAGTCTCACTAATGAAGTGGATTGGTGTTAGATTATCCATGTTAAGTTTGAAGCCGAAGTTATGAGCAATCTTGCAAATAAGTCGGCCAAATGGGAGTGAGGCGTCACCCTGAGTAGAGCATGCGGTCTTGATTATCTGTGATAGGGTGAAAGTAGGCAGACACACTTGTCTCCTTGTCTAGCTCTATACAGGAAGTTTACCATCAACTGAGTGCATTCTATATGGTTGTTCCACCTAGGATACACATTATACGTGCATATGTGGTGGAGTAGGCAGAAGTCTGCCGTCATTTCAGTCGATGGGAGGCTATTGTCTTGCCTCTAATGAGCCAGGTGGCCACAGAAAAATCGTGTGTGACAATCTCTCTCTCGTCTACTAGTGAGATGAGATGCACTAGCATGTACCACACCACGCTCAATTCCCATGATGCGGGCCATCACATCTACATTGACTATGGCCTCCTGCCTCCCTAAAGGAATAGTAAACTGAAGCGGCTCTAGTAGTGGGTTCCGTATGTGGGCATAGAAGGCTCGTACGGTGCCTTTACTGTCATGAGCCTTCCCTTCAAACATGGGACCCCATCCGGTCTTCAACAGGAGGTCAATCACTGGATACAGTCTAAATAATTTCTCATCGACATGCACTTCAAAAATAACTTTGCAGAGAAAAGAGGGTTTGTACAGGGTTTAGAAGTTTTAGAGGGTTAAAAAATATGAAATGGGAAGGAAATGGAGCAAGGGGGGGGGGGGGGGGGGTGAAATAGAGGGCCCCACCGTGGACAGGCCCCATATGGATGGGCGGTACGCCGCCGGCCGCGCTGTGCTGCCACGGCCCGCTGTAGAGCCAAGCAGTGCGTTGCCGCACCCCTCTGGGGTAGCCGGCGGTGGCTCTACCCTGGGGCAGTGGCCACCCCCTCCCGGGGTGTTGTACATGTGCGAGGGACCCCCTGGACCCCACCAAAAATTATGATTCGGGCTCCCATGCCCGTGTGATGTGTTTTCTCTGTCCAACAAGCGTGTATTCAAGCTTTTTGGATTATTTCAAGAGTGGGATTCACCGAATTGTCATTCAAACTCATCAATTGATGCTTGAAAAAGGAACTGAGATCATTTCACATGATCTCGGATGTGTACGGGCTACAACACAACTGTAAATCTCGCTTGTCGGTGAAACTTTAGGATTCTAAGATCATTTCTACATTTCATCACCCCCTTCCTAAGTCAAAGTGATTTTTAAATGCATCGTGTTACCTATAACTCAGGTCTAGTTTAATCCAAATCATGCTCTGA
Organism: Magnolia kwangsiensis; assembly: GCA_037074715.1. Lineage (NCBI taxonomy): Eukaryota > Viridiplantae > Streptophyta > Magnoliopsida > Magnoliales > Magnoliaceae > Magnolia > Magnolia kwangsiensis. The sequence continues at coordinate 87,054,806 of CM073575.1, read as the reverse complement.
TACCAACTTGTAACGCCCTGAATTTCAAGGGTCGAGCAAAGCTCGACTTCCGAGATCCAACGCATTACTTATGCAACATAGATAATGATGTTTAAATGTTGTTCATTTCCATGCATTAGACATGAGTGGGATTACACTAAAACATCATATCATACTGTAGAGATGAGTAAAACTTAGCAAGCGGAAGACTAAAATATATATATATATATATATATATATATATATATATGTAAGGGTGTTGTAACCTCTAGAGTATGAGTATGATACCGAGTTGAATATAAATATGTATTGTTTTAAAATTTATAAAATATCAAAATGTACATGTCCAACTAATCCATGTATCCCCATAATCCCGTCGAATCAGCACGAGGTCTATATAGACTTGCCTGATAGCTGAACATAGGAGAATTCCTCCTCATCTATGAAGTCTGGATCAGCTACATAGACTCTGGCATCATTTGCATCTAAACTAGAGTCTAGTTGATGTTTTAAAACACCGTCCTAAAGTGGGAGTGAGTGATCAACTCAGTGGTACTATAAGGCAATGGTCAACATGTTATCAATTCAATCAAGCAGTAATGATAAAGCAATACAATAATCACTTCCTATCTACTCTTGTTAATGCAAGGATGGTGTGCAGTAATGATACATACCATCGAATGAAGCTCCCTCAAAAGTGACTCTGTCAACCGTTCACGCATGACAAACTCCCTAAACATGCAACTTCCTCGTCAAAGCACATGCAATGCAGTGCATGGTCGTGTTAGTCAAGTAATTAATTAGGCTTACTTATACAGCAGATTTGAAAAGCTAAGGTACCTCCCTTTATATCATTAACCCGAACCGAATGATATATCTAAGGTCGTCAATCCTAGTTAATCACATACGATAGGCAAGTTGTATGGCATCACCCTTAATGAAAAGCAGTGGATAGGTAAATTCAAGAGTTTTTACTCGAGGTCACTACAGGGAGGTTCGTCACCTCAGCGTAGGTCGACAACTCGAATATAGTGTCCTATACCACCGTATTCGGCTCACGAGTTTGGGTTGCTCACTGGTCACTATGGGGAGGCTCATCACCCCAACGTAGGACGACAGCTCGACCATGATTTTTCATACCACCATGCCCAGTTCATGAGTCTTAGCGGATCGTGGTACCATGGTTGAAACGGGCTTTACATTGGTAAGTGGTACCTTAGATTCAAGCAGTGATGTCCATACATGGTAAACACGCAATAGGCCAATCAGTTTATTAGACAAGTTTGATTAGTATGAGTGCACACTGAATTAATCGACATGGAGTGTATAAGCACCTCAGATGGCCTAACCACTTTCGATAATCATCATACGTCTCGGATTCACCGAACTCATCAAATGTGACGAGAGTAATTTGGCCACTCAAACGGGAACTATAACTGATTGCCTGGACCACGTGGTAGTCCCAGTCTTACTCAGATGCAATAGGTAGCTACATGTGATAAGCATATCAGCATTTAACAAATATTCCAATAAAGATTCTCATTTGAGCATTTCATCGAACACATTGAACATGTTACCAAATATTGCATTTCATCTATAAATTGCGTAGTCAAAATTTAAATTACATAAAAGAAACTCTACATATTGATAAGGTAATTGAGAATTCTATCTTAATGTCCTTATTAAATACAATTCATCTACAATTTCTCATTCAGACATTTTATCAAACACTTAGACTACACATTACTAAATACATAGACTAGAGTAGTTATGACATGAACTATCACAATTTATTATACAAATAGATCGTGATGCACACAAAAAACATAAATCTTAGATTTATAGTCATGTAAAGTACAAATCATAATTTCATTTTTATTCAAACATTTCAACAAAAACATATAATGCATCTTATATTCAACATAGTTCACACATGTAAAATTTATCGAAAATGTCGTAACTAAGATCATATGGCAGCAATCAAGTCAGACATAGATCATTGCTGACATTGAAAGCCTTGAAAATTATAACCTAAACGTTTATAGTCCGCACCTTTCATCCGAGTACTCATTTCGAACTCGGTTCGAATCCTACGTTCCCAAACATAGAACAATGGGTACCTAAATCATGAAATAGGTTAGCTATTTTGTCGATCCAACTTTCAAAATCAAGATTAGGGTTAGGATTTCTTATATAAATCGTAGTTGAAATGAATCGGTTAGCTAGATGTAAAGGTGATTTAGTGTGTGGAGTAGCAGGAAAGAATCAATGCAGCAAACTCCAAGGATTTTCCCTCACTCCATACTCTTTTCTCTTTCTTTCTCTCTTCTCTCTCATATGTTTAGAGAAAATTCGTATGGAACAGGAATGGGGTGGTTTAAGGGCTTTATATAGGCCCGGAACTGGTGCAAATGGCCCCAGGGCCAGGTATAACTGATTTACATCCAAAGGGCGGCTGTTTCTGATGAATGGGGTTCATCTAGAGGTCCACTACTCATAGCGCAAGATAAGTTCCCTGGCGATGGATCTATGCCAAGATGTGGTTTCAATGCGATTGGATAGGCCAATCGACCATGAAGGATCTATATCAAATCAATGGTTGTTGTCACTCGATCAGGGCCACAAGCACACCGATATGTGCAGGAAAATTTTCCTGATTCATGGGTGAAGTTTGATCAGAAACTGACGGTCTGAAATCTTCAATTTTGCATGCAAGTGAATGGCCTAATTTACTCAAGTTTCGTTACGTTTTCTAAAGATATTCGCGTTTCTCACACACTTTGCTTAGGGCTCAAGTTGTGCATTTCTAGACATTATTTGAGCTTGGTTTCCATGATTGTTGTCAAACTAATAAGATGGTCATAGTCCTATAGTTTCGCGGTCATCGGACTTTTGACATGCAGTCCAGGTCTGATATAGAGTTTGAATGTGCTCCCGAGAGCAACAGGCATTTGGAATTTCTCCTAGGTTTTTAAGTAATGTTAAGTTAACAATTTTGATGGTTTTAGGTCTTGCCGTTTGTATAAATAGTGGTTCAAACTAATCAACCGATTAATTCAGTTTAGTACTTAATTAATTTTCATTTAATTTCTACAAAATATGGTCCTTAGGAATTTCTGGCTGAGGTGGTACTCAGGTATTTGTGCATATTTTTTGAGATGTTAAAGTTAATTACCGTAAGCTTAACAAGGTCACGATTAAGAACAAGTACCCACTCTCGAGGATCGATGATTTGTTTGATCAGTTGTAGGAGGCACAGTTCTTTTTGAAGATAGACTTACGGTTTAATTATCATCAGGTTCGAGTCCGAGATGAGGATATCTGGAAGACAGCCTTCAGGATGCGCTATGGTCATTTTGAGTTCCAGGTCATGTCCTTCAGACTGACCAATGCACTTGCATTATTCATGCAGTTGATGAACAAGGTCTTCCATCCGTATCTACATCAGTTTTTTATGGTGTTCATCGATGACATTCTAATATATTCGAGGACCCGTGAGGAGCATGAGTGACATATGGAGATTACCTTGAAGACCCTTTGTGCACACCAACTTTATAAAAAGCTAAAGAAGTGTGAGTTCTAACAAGAGGAGGTAAAGTTCCTCGATCACGTAGTGACGAAGTAGGGCGTCGCAGTGGACCCCTCAAAGAATGATGCCACGCATCAGTGGGGTTAGCCCACGAACGCGTCCGAGAACTGCAGTTTCCTTTGTTTGGCAAGCTATTACCGATGTTTTATAGAGGGATTCTCTCGTATTGCATCCTCATTAACCAAGTTGATCCGGAAGGGTGCCGAGTTCGTTTGGAGTGACACTTGTGAGCATGCATTTATGGAGCTGAAGGACCGCCTCACGTGTCCTCACTCTTCCCTCTGGTAATGATGGATTTGTGGTATTTACCTATGCCTCGTGAGTTGGCTTGAGTGTTGTCCTGATGCAGCGCGGGAAGTCGATGACTTATAAATCTTGTCAGCTCAAGGTCCATGAGCTGAACTACCCCACGTATGATTTGGAACTGGCAGCAGCTGTCTTCGTACTGAAGGTATGGAGGCACTATCTCTATAGGGTGAGGTTTAAACTCTTCTCCAACCATAAGAGCTTGAAGTATCTGTTCTCTCAGTTCGAGCTGAACATGAGGTAGATGCGTTGGATGAACCTCCTGGAGGACTATGATTTTAATCTTCAATACCACCCGGGCAAGGCGAACGTGGTGGTGGATGCCCTCAGTCATCTGCCACTAGGCCTAGTGGTGGATGCCCTCAGTCAACTGCCATGAGGCCTGGTGGCGCACATAATGATTCGGGAGTGGAAGATGCTCAAGAATGTGTCAGCATTTGACTTCGAGATCAGCTTACAGTTTTCTATTGTGCAGTTATATAGCCCGTCGATTCAAGCCTCTCTTGTCGCAAGGGTTATCGAGGCTCAGTAGGCAGATGAGTTAGTGCAGGGTTATAAGGAAGAGGCAACATCTGAGAGTCAGTCAAATTTGAAGATTGGTTCTGATGGTGGACTTCACTTCAGAGGCCGATTATGTGTCCCGGATATTCCTGAGTTGCGCAGAGATCTTATGACCGAGGCATATCGATCGCGGTTCTCTATCCATCCGGTTCAACGAAGATGTATCATGACATGAAACGTCAGTATTTTTGGGTGGGGATGAAGCGCCAGATAGCTAGTTTTGTAGTCGAGTGTAACACGTGCTAGCGTGTCAAGGCCGATCATCAGATACCCTCAGGTCCCTTGCAGCCACTGAACGTTCCACTGTGGAAGTAGGAGCACGTATCCACCGATTTTATCATGGGTTTGCTGAGGACTCAGCATGGTCACGACGTCATCTGGGTTGTTGTCGATCGTCTGATGAAGTCAGCACATTTTCTTGCGATTCATGCAACCTGGACTTTCGATTGGCTTGCGAGGTTATTGTCACGGCCCAAACTCAGAAACCGGGCTCATAAAATTCCCAATCGCCGAATCCGGCGCCGACAGCCTCCTTAGAACCCCATTCTCGGCTCTTAGCGCCCATTCACCAGGTTCCGATCCTGGGATGCTACGAGGAGGATTTTCAACGTCAGTTTGATTCGTAATAAGCATAACCAATGGCATAACCCACAAACAACAATCAAGAACTCCATTACATTTCCACTATGATCAAAAACTTTACAAGTACAATGAACATAAAGGGAAATACAATGGTAAAGAATAAAAACTCCAAAATGATCTGCAACGTGCTCCTGCCTCAGCGCTGTTGCGAACCAACGTCACCTGCACACAACAGTCGTGCATAAGCTTATAGAAAGCTTAGAGGGTGGTGAAAGTGTGTGCGCAAGGTAGTAATATGAACATGCAATGTCAGAGTAATGCGAAATATGCAGATGGATCCATAATATCATGAGCCATACCAAGGTTATGGGATGCAAGACATGAGTGGTATCGGCCATCCCAAGGCCATGTGATGTGCAATACAACTCAAGCATACAGATCCTCATCTATGTCCACACATCAATACAGCTCAAATATGGGATATCACCAGGGTCTAGTACACTCTAAACCAGATTGTCGTCACATCACGCGCAATAAGGTAAGTGGAAGAGACCTCACTATCCGTCTGCCAATATCGGGTGCGACTCGTCGATAGTGGACCCATTCCTCGAGCTGGTCAGACTCAGCCTAGGATTACCCCCTACACTCGGGCGGGTAAGGCCGCACCCCCTTCCAATCGACCACGACACAATGGAGAACACAGGCAATTGGTATTCGGCACTCATCGCTCATCTACCCACTCGGTCTAAACGTTGGAGCAACCTCTTGGTACCATAAGGGTTTAGGGACTTTCACCCAGGGATATCTATAGCACCTCATGTAGAATAAGATTTTCGGTATCCAATCCTGCCAACCACGATGCGTCTGTGGAGGCTACGGCCCTGATGTCGCTAGGGCGTACAATAACCATGTCACACAAATGCGAAATGCATGATTCATAGTCCAGTCATGCAACAAATCCTGCGCATATCGTGCGCTCATGTAGGGCAACACTGCCTAACCAGGAGCCCATAAACAACCTGCCCGAAGGCATATGCTATGATCAGTTAATCCTCATATCAAGCATACATATGATGCGTATAATCATGAGTCATGAAACTATACTAAACATGTAAGTGAGTGATGAACCATTCTTACAACGCAGATGGGCCTAGACGGCCTATACACAGCAAGTACGGCCCAGTAATGGGCCCTAAGGAGAGTCGTAATGTGGACATCCAACCAACATTACACTCGCAATGTGGACATCAAACCAACATTTCTCCCAAGGCACGATCGTTGCAAACATCGCTACTTAGTCTGTGTTGGAATTACACATTGCAATGGACCTTAGGTTCATCCCATTGGGCCTTACATATATATCAAATGGGCCATATCTTATGGGCCTGTTATTCATCAAGTGGGCCACATAAATGGGCCACACCAATGGGTCTTATGTGCATTGCAATGGGTCAAAACCCGTGGCCTTGGATTGCATCAAATGAGCTTAACTCATGGGTCTTAAAGGTAACGAATGAGCCACACCAATTGAACCCCATATGTGCGCCAAATGGGCCTTAACCCTTAGGCCTTCCTTGCATATCAAAGTGGGCCTAAACCCCTAGGCCTTATATAATCAAGTGGGCATACTTCCATGGGCTTAAAAAATGCATCAATGGGTCCAATCCCATAGGCCTTGGAATACATCAAATGGGTTCGCTCCCATAGGCCTCATAATACACCAAACGGCCCCATTGCATGGGCCTAAGATCCACATCAAAGTGGGCCCCAATGGATACCCATAAATGGATCAACATGGGCCCTATACACATACCAAAGTGGGCCCACTTGAACCATAGATCTGGCTCATTTTTAGCCCAATCGTAAAAATGAAATAATAAAAAAAAAATGGATAGTTTAGATGTAACACGTGCATCATGGTGGGGGGTCCACATGAGCTAAGGATTAGCTCATGCCTTAGCTCACAAAATGGATGGACGGTTAGGATACAACTCATACATCATGGATGGGCCCACTGACCGACCAGCGGCCCCCAAATATGGCTGGACGGTGTGGACATTACAATGCTCCACCGTCCGTACGGATGATGGATTTATACACATACATCACTGTGGGTCCCATGTGGGGCCCACCAAACGGTTTACATGCCATCTGACCCGTCCATTAGGTCACGCAGACCTGAATGAAGGGTGAAAACAAATTTCAGTTTGATCCAGAACTTCTGTGGGGCCCAAAAAGGATTTCAATGGTAGAATTCAGTTCACACTTCCTTATGGTGTGGGCCACCTGAGTTTTAGATCGAACTGAAATTTGGAGGGGGCCCACTTGAGGAGGGGACCCACCATATGAACGGTTTAAATGGCATATAAAAATTAAGGTGGGGTCCACGGCTGGAGGCCGTGGGTCCCAACCGTCCGCCCGCCCACCTGGCAGCCGTGCAGGCGCTGCCAGCGCTACCTCACGCAAGCAGCAACTTGCTGCCACATCCTCTCTCTCTCCTTTAATTTTTTTTGCCAAAAAACATGTGTGGGGCCCGCTACCTGGAAATTCACTCCAGCCATAGAGTTCTACAGCTCGCAACAGACAAAAAGAGTCCGAAGTTCGAATTTTTTGGGTGCATAGAAACACCAGAAAACTTCTCAATGGTGACCGCCAATGTTCCCCATGCTATGGCCCACAAGATATTCGGATCAGCCCCATTCTTTTACTCGACGGTTAAAACGATGTGGGTAAGGGGATGGACGGCTTGGATCGAATATATACATCAAGGTGGGGCCTACACAAGGGGACCACCCCACAAGCTTCTCTTTTTCTTTTTCTTTTTTTTGGTACAGGGACGTACAGCGTCCCAGACGCTAGACGGCGTGGTTCTCTTAAGAATATATTGTGGTGGGCCCCGATGAAGTGGGCCACCACTGATGTTTGACGTGGGTACAACATATAAGGTGGGCCCCACTTGAATAAAAACTTGAACAAAATAAATCTCAAGGTGGGGTCCATTCAAGTGGGCCACACAATCCTATTGCATAAGATAAAATAAAATAAAATAAAATAAAATAAAGAAATAAGAAGGGAGAGAGACATGGAGAGTGGGACACGCTTTGTGATGGAGGGACCCCGACATTATGGGCCCTCCCTTAAAAGCAAATCATACAATCAAAAGAGTCCCTCAACACATGGGAGCACCAAGATCGAGAATCAACGATGGAGATCCTCTCTTCACCAAAATGGACGGTCTAGATGACCTTTTGCAATGAAATAAACATCATGATGGGATCCATGGAGAATGGCCCCATCATGGAACGATCATGATGATCCAAGTGGGCCATTGACCTCATCTTAGGGTCCCAAGTGAGATCCACACCATTGATCGGTGGGCCTCACTTGGCCCATCATAAAAATAAAAAAAACTACCCTATAGAGGCACCCACCGTTCGATCTTCTTACTCCTAGGGGTTCCTTGACACCTTATCTTCAACTTCAATGGATGAGATGAGGAATAGAGGGTTGAGATGGGAGATGGTGGGGTAGGAAAGTGGGCCACTTGGAGCTTAGGAGTGTTTGGAGAATCCCATACGTGGGATTTTCTTTTGCTTAGAGTTTTTACAAATGAGAAAGAGAGGAGTTGTAAAGGGAGAGAGAGAGTGATGGATGGACGTAGTGAGTGATGGTTGTGTAAGAAATCTTTGACTTTTGTGGCCTTTTGTGTAAGAGAGGTATGAGAAGTGTACGAAAAGCTTGACTTTTGAGGCTTTTGTGTAAGAGAGGTATGGGAGGTGAATACTTTTGTGGTTGCTTGGGAAAAGGGGTGAAAGTGATGTGTACTTGACATGTACTTGACATGTGATGGATTGATGGATGATTGATTGATGGGATTGATGTGATTGATGTGACACATCGTAGAGATTCCCTTGGGTTTCGTAACGCGCGGCATTTTCTCACACCGAACGTTGGCCCACATCTCTTAACCAGGGTATCGCCTCGGTGCGCGAGTCACAGCATTGGAACTGCAACGACGGCGCGGTCACTATGGTATTGGTCTCGGGTTGAGTGGACTCGGGTTGTCAGTATATGAATCAGGGTCGCGCGTCGATATCGGTTAAGGGTCGAAGGTTGCCGAAATTCGACCAGTAAGACCGTGGAATTCTATGGAAAGGTACGATCCAAGATACAGGTCTTACAGTTATTCATTGAGGAGATTATGAGACTGCACGATGTTCCAGTTTCGATTGTTTCTGACCATGACCCGAGGTTCATATCTCAGTTTTAGAGGAGCTTCTAGACGGCTATGGGGTCTATTTTGCATCTCAGCACCGCATATCATCCGCAGATCGATGGGCAGACCGAGAGGGTCAACCAGATCCTTGAGGATATGCTTCAGGCTTGCGTGTTTGATTCCTTGGGTAGTTGGGACGAGCATCTGTTATTGGCTGAGTTCGCGTACAACAACAACTATCAGGCGACCATTGGCATGACTCCTTTTGAGGCATTATACGGCAGATCACACAGATCTCAGAGTTGTTGAACCGAGGTTGAAGAGCAGCATATCCTAGGTCCCGATCTTGTGCAGCAGACATCAGAGGTCATCGACATCATCAGACAAAGGATGCGCTAGCTCAGAGCCAGCATAAGATTTTTGCTGACCGTCAGCGTCGTCCATTGGAGTTTACCGTTGGGGACCATGTGTATCTCAAGGTCTCACCCATGAAAGGTTTAGTTTGTTTTAGGGTGAAGGGAGAGCTTGCCCCAATTTTCATATGACCTTTCAAGATCACCGGGCGTGTTAGTGTCGTGGCCTATTGGCTTGCCTTGCCATCTTAGTTGTCTAGCGTCAACAACATTTTCCTTGTCTCTATGTTGAGGAAGTGTGGGTCAGACATCATTCCTGTTATTGATTGGTAGCCATTGGAGGTTCGTGAGGATACTTCTTACATTGAGCAGCCAGTTCGTATCCTTGATCGGAAAGAGCAGGTCCTTTGGACTAAGGTTATTCCTTTGGTGAAGGTGCAGTGGGGCTATCATAGTGTGGATGAGATATCATGGGAGCGTGAAGCGGAGATTCGAGAGCGTTATCCCCATCTTTTCGATGTTTGATTGTATGTTGTATTGTGTTTTGATTATATATGTTGTTATGTTTTCTATTCCCTTATGAGTTATGCTTACTTGCGGTGGTAGTGTAAATTTTGAGGATGAAATTTTTATTTGGTGGGGAGAGCTGTAAGGCCCGTATCCTAGTCCTTACCATTCCGTACTCCCACGATCCTTCCCTTCGAATTTCAGCAACCTGCGACCTATAATTAATGTCTGCGCACGACCCTAAGTCGTATGTGATGTCCAGACCGTCCATCCAATGGACCACACAACTGTCCAAACATGGGGACCAACCCACCTTGCTACCCTTTTTGTTTAGAGAGTCTAGATGATGGGGGAATACAAATATTAGGTGGACCCCATCGTGGCCAGATGGGCCAGCCCAGAACTACTGGACGTCTGCTGTCCAGACTGTCCAGCAGGGTCTGGACGTATAAGTGAAAAATGGAAATATCAACTTGATTCAAAGGCTTTAGGTGGGCCGCTCATACAGCCCCCACCTTGATGTATGGATCTTATCCACGTCGTCCATCCTATCTCTCAGCTCATTTTAGGCATTGAGCTGAAAAATGAAGCTAATCCAATTATCTGGTAGGCCATAACATAGAAAACAGTGATTTTTACTGTTAAAATCCATTAAGGGCCACTTTCATTTTTCTACACACCAAAATGTGCTGAATATTGGGCTTGTTTGGTCTGTCTTGAGCCATACAATACAATGGATGGAGCAGAACCTTTTAATGCAGGCCCCACCTAGGCAAAACCTTTGAAAAATAAAAATAAAAAAATATAAGGTGCAGCAGGCGCTGCTGCTGCTTGTCCAGAGGAGGCTGTAACGACATCATGCTGCTGCGTTGCTGGGAGAGGTAGGGACCCTAGGTCCTAGCCATAGGCCCCACCGTAATGTATGTGCATCCATCCATCCATCCAAACCGTTCGTCCACTTCGTCTGGTGGGCCACACGTGTAGACCCCACCATGAGGTATGCATCTATGTTGTCCATCTCTATAGGGCCCGTTGATGCATGTGTTGCATCCAAATTGTCCATCCAATCAGAAAACTCGTCTTATAGTTTGAGATTAAAAAAAAAGATAGATTTAGGATCACGTGGACCACACAGTAAAAACAGTGGGTTTGAACGTCCACCATTAAAACCCTTGGGCTATAGGTTTGGACTAATATGATATTTGTTTTTCCTCTAAGTCCAGGTCTTTGTGATCTTATGAATAGGCTCGATGGGAAATAAACCCTGTGGGGGGGTCTACTGGAATTTAACCGTGGAAATCATTATCGCCACTGTTAGATATGGTATGGTCCAGTTGATATTTTGATATGATTCATTTTTTTAAATATAATACTCTATACTGATTTCTAAAAATAGATGAATTGTGTTCGGCCTATTTGAATTGGCCCATTCGACTTGACCTATGTGATTCGGCCCATTTGATAAAGCTCGATGTGATATATGAGGCCTGTTGTTGAGTCCCACCTTGATGTGTATAAGGCCTATTGTTGAGGCTCACCTTGATGTGTATAGGGCCTGTTGTTGAGGCCCACCTTGATGTGTATAAGGCCTGTTGTCGAGGCCCACCTTGATATATAGAAGGACCATGTGATGCAGCCCATTTGATGTATTTGAGGCCCATGGGTCGAGGCCCAATGAGGTGTACATAATGTCCATTGCAATGTGTGATTCCACCATGGTTTATGTAATGATGTTTATGGCGGGCTATGCCTTGGGAGCAATGATGGTTTGACGTCCACATTTTAAGGATAATGTTGGTTAAATGTCTGCATTGTAACTTTTCCTAAAGCCCATTGATAGGCCTATACTAGTTATGTGTAGGCCATCTAGGCCCATCTTCGTTATGAGGATAGTTCATCACTTTATAACATGTTTAGTATAATTCCATGACTCATGACATACGCATCATATGTATGCTTGAAATAAGTAATAACTGATCATAGCATATGCCATTGGGTGGATTATTTATGAGATTCACTAATAGGAATTACCCACATAAGCGCGTTGTACGGGCAAGATTACTGCCTGATTGACGGGGTGACTCATGCATCTCGCATATGTGTGACATGATCATTGTACGCCCTAGCGACATCAGGGCCGTGGCCTCCACAAGCACATCGTGGATGACCAGATTAGATACCAAAAATATTAGTTCTACCACTGTGGGCACGTAGGATGTCCTTGAGTGAAAATCTAAAAACCTTTTTGGTACCAGGAGATGCTCCAATGTCTAGATCGAGTGGATACACGAGTGCACGAGTGCCGAATACCATTAGGCCGCGTCTTCCACTATGTCGTGGTCGGTTGAAAGGGGGTGTGGCCTTATCCTTCCAAGTGAGGAGGTTGTAAGCTAGGCTAAGTTTGACCAGCTCGCAATAGGTCCGCTATCGACGACCTGCGTAGGTATTAGCAGATTACTAGTCAGGCGGCTAGTGTGGTCTCTTTCACTCGCTGGGCTGTGTGGCTAGCAAGGCGACAGTCAGTGTGGAGTGTACTAGACCCCGGTGATTGAACATGCCCTTGCTACCCTAGTTTGTTAATTAGCATGAGTGTTGAGTCAGTCAGACTATAGAGCCATATAGGAAGATCAATTCAAGCGTCTGCCTCAACCAGATGTATGGAAGCTCGCCATAGGTAAATCTAAGCCTGACATTCCATGTCCCAAAACACTAGGTGACTAAAACCCTTAAACATCAAGTTAAACATTATAGGGTTTTTAGTGAGAAAACTTTTTAAAAAATTAAAAAATCTATAAGTTTTCTTGCTCTGTCGATTGTATCGATACATATCTCGATATGATCGACTTACGTTGTCAATGTCCTCGGAAACTCAATCGATAAAATTAGATGAGGACTTAAAGTGTCCAGCAACCACATATTCATCTGGATGGAATTACCAATATATCGATATGCATATCGATATCATCGATAATTGAATCTCGAGTCTATCGAAGGTGACTCGATAATATCGACAGGCAGATCCGGTGCCCCTATTTTTACTTAGAAAATTCATATATGCTTCGATATATCGAAGCCATCATCGATACCATCAGAGTTCAAATCTTGATGATATCGGTTAGCTCTCGATTATATCGGTCATGGGCATGAAGTTGTTCAACAATATTTTTCAGGTGGCTTTTAATTCTGATCGGGGGTCACTCGATAGAATCGATATTCAAATATTGATGATATCAGGGACGGATCAATTGCATCGAGAATGGACAAAACTGTCCAGCAAGCTCACTGATAAAATCTTTGGATTTATCAATGCATCGTCACGACTTCTGATATTATCGACATTCAAATTCAGATGATATCGAGTATCCCCCAATTATATCTGATGACCTGAAAATTTTCAAAGCAAGTCTCTCTCATTTTCAAATGTCAAGGAATCGAAACTTACATCGATAATATCAGAGTTTGAAATCCGATGGCATCAACACGAGTATCGATTCCCTCGACCATCTGACAAGAGGTTTTTTAAAAGCGTATGACATTGAGTTTGTGTCATCGAACGGACCATCGATATAATCGAGAGTATACGCTCGATGATATCAAACCCGCTCGATGATATCGAACTCTGTCATAAATGTGACCATTTTATATCCGTTGAAACCTTTTGCCTATATAAAGGGAGCTTGACTTTGGTTGCTGACAGAGAAAGAAGAGAGTGCTTTTGAGTGTTTAACCTTAGATCATTTAACCAAAGCCCTTTCTCTCAAGGGAGTTCATCCTCCAATCCACCCTCATCATTGATATTCAATAGAGTGGATTGGGGAATGAACTTTCGCATTCAAGGATCCTCCAACTACTACCTTAATGGCAAATCATTAAGCTGGGATGCCTTGAATGCCTAGATGATTGGAATCGCTCTATCTTCCTAATAGAAAAATATTTAGAGAGTAAGATTCCATCATAACCTTGACCCAACCTGTCGTCATATATTGGTACATCATTTGTGTTGCGGATCAAGGGAACAGAAGATTCTTCATCAACAAGGAGGAGATCTTCGTCAACATGTTGAATGAGACTCATCCACTTATCTGTAAGTATCTAGAGTCCAGAGGACCCTTTGATCATTCCTTTGTAGGATTGGGTTTAAGGTGTTTCTCACCCTTTGAAGTCTTCAAGGAGGCCTCCGACGGGAGTGTATATGGTAGGTGCATTGTGTGGACCCTTACTTTATGGAGAGCATAAACATCTTGTTGAAGGTGAATTAGTTAAAACCTTAGGTTTGAGGTGACCCGCTGTGAAACCTCGGGTTAGAGGTAAACCACGTAAAACCTCCGTTAGGGTCTTATGGAAGATCTTTGGCCAGTGTGCCTAAAAGTGGGTGCAATGTGTTGACCCTTACTCGTGAGAGCATAAACAGTCAGCCTCAGTGTAGGTTGTAAAGGTCGAAGGTGAACTTGATTTAAAACCTTAGGTTAGAGGTGAACCGTCGTGAAACCTCCTTAGTGAAATTCGGTACACTCAAGGGTTGAGTGTGGTTACCGGGAGTGGAGTAGACAAGTAATCGAACCACTATAAAAATGACTGTGTTTGAGATTGCTATTCTTTAGTTTGTGTGATTTACTTTAATATTTTTATATTTGAATATATGAGATCATACCTCACACACATACATAGTCATATCCATCATAAACTAGTTTGCTTATCATTCTCTTCTTAAATAGTTTGTGATTGGATCCTCTACCGGGCTTGGAAGCCAGTAGGGTTACTTATGAGTAATCCTAATCCATGCTTGTTGTCAGGATTAGTGTAATAGAATTTTTAAATAAATTATAAAAACTTTAAGAAGTCCTATTCACCCCCCTCTAGGACATATTGGCATATTCCTATTTCAACTACAACAGTCTTCACCACTATTTCAGTGATATCCTAGAGGGGAACTATACTGATATATGTACTTGATGAGGACTGGCATACTTATATTACATCTCGCATATGACATTCAGCTATGTAAGCCAAGCATCGCATGGCTTTGGTTTGACCGATAACATTCATGTCTTGCATTGCACAGCCTTGGTACGACTGATAGTAGTCATGGACTTACCTATATATTTTTACGTTACTCAGATACTGCATACTTGGCACTTGCCTTGCGCACACACTTACACCACCCTCTAAGCTTTTGTAAGCTTATGCACGACCGTTGCATGCAGGTGACGTTGGATCACAACAGTGTTGAGGTAAGAGTGTACATTAAATTATTTTGGAACCTTTTGATCACCTTGTATTTCTCGTTTTGCATTGTGCTTTAAGTTTTTTTGATATAATGGATATGTGGTGATGTTATTTTGTGACTTGGTTATACTTGTGGTTATGCTCCATTACTAAAAACAATCATACTGAAAATCCTCCTTATAAAATTTCAGAATCGGAATCTGGTATATGAGTATCAGGAGCCGAGAATGGGGCACTACGGAGGTGTCGGTGCCGGATTCGGTGATAAAAAATTTTGTATGCCCGATTTTCCAGTTTGGGGCATGACATTACGATCCTGGGATCCTACAAGGAGGATTTTCAGTAATTTTTTTGTAAAGAAGTATAACTACAAGTATACCCAAATTACAAGAACAACATCATCACCACATATCTACTAATATAAATATTAGAATACAGTGTTGAAAGGAAAATACATAAATAACAAATCTCTAAAATGATCTTCCACAAGCTCCTACCTCAATGCTACTACTACCTGACGTCACCTGCACACAATGGTCGTTTATAAGCTTACTAAGAAGCTTAGAGGGTGGCACATGTGTGCACAATACATGTGCCAAGCACACAAATATCAAAGTAAGTAGAAATACTGGCAAGTCCATGAATACTTTCAACCATAACAAGGCTATGTGATGCAAGGCATAGTATGTTAAATGTCATATGCTAAGGATGCAATGCAATGTACAAATCCTGAAAAGTTCATGAATACCGTCAGCCTTATCTATGCCATGTAATGGAGAAACATAGTAAACCAAATGTCATATACAAAGGATGCGATGCAATGTAATATGTAATGCAAAAGAAATGATAAAGCTGGAGTGTGTAGTCGGGATGATAGTATATGGTATTGCAAGCCGTGGGGTTTATCACAAGAAACTTCTATTTAAACCAATTTCATACCTAAATTTGGATAGCTAGGCTCAATGTGGTAAACTCTTGATCTCAGGTTGGTCGCACACCTTACCGAAATCTTGGCCATTGTAAATGTACACATAATGATTTGGTTGTGCACCACCAACTCGAGTGGATAGTGAATGAATGAATGAATGAGTCAAGTACTGAGAATGCAACTCCTGCTCAGCAAGTCTACATATGACTGCCATAGCGTTTCCAATGTGGGACAAGGTTTTGCCTCACTTTATGCACAGTAGCCTACCAACCACTGGTTACTCACCTAGGACCATAAGCCCCGCCCACATAAGCGTCCGCCCACGTGTGCCCTCGCACATGTGCAACAGTGACGGGGCATCACAATATCAGTACCGTATATCTCTAGGATATCACCGAGGTCTAGTACACTCCACACTGGCTACCACCTCCCTAGCCGTGCAACTAGCAAGAGAAAAAACCTCACTATCTACCTAACCAGTAGTCTATCAATACCAACTCATCAATGACGGACCCATTTACGAGTTGGTCATACTCAGCCTAGCTTATAGCCCCCTCACTCGGGCGGATAAGGTCACACCCCCTTCCAACCCACCACGACATAGTAGGAGATGCAGCCTACTGGTATTTGGCACTTGGGCGCTCATGTATCCACTCGGTCTAGACGTTAGAGCATCCCCTAGCCACGGAGGTTTATGAATTTTCACCCACAGACATCCAAAGTGCCCATTTGCTGAGTCTCAAACATTTTTGATGTCCCATTTGGTCATCGACGATATGCTTGTGAAGGCCATAACCCTTATGTCATTAGGGCGTACAGTGATCATGTAACATAAAATGCGAGATGCATGAGTGATACCATCCAGTCATGCATCAACCTGCGTGTATAGTGTGATCATGTGGGGAAACTCCATCTCACAAGGAGTCCCCTAAATAACTTAGTCTAACGATAATGCTATGATTAAACATTCCTTACAACAGGCACACAAATTATGCGTATAAATATATATATCATGATGTAGTACTAAGCATGTTCTCAGTGTGTCCTACTAGACTAAGTACACTTGTATGATTATCAGATATAGTAGGCGATGATCAGCCTTAACCAGTATCTAACTTACAAGAATAGGGTTTGAACAATATGCCCCACTAGACATATAAAAGTCTATATGGAATGGTCCATGTTAGACTATCATAACCTACTCAAAGAACTAACATAACATATATCCTAAGGCAGGATGCACTAAAAGGATGGTGGATCTAACCCATATATTAAGGTAGTCTCCACACAGTGGATATATCAAATTTGATACTACATTTTCTTCCATCTATGGCAAGGGGTGATGATGTACTCTCCTTCAGATAGCAGAAGGCCCAAATAACACACTAATTTCAAGGGTGGACCTCACACTCATCTTAATAAGGAGATAGACGGTGTGGTTGATATGTACATATTACAAGGTCCTAAAAAATGGGGTACAAAGTTAAGATACATTTCTCGTGGTGAGTCAAGTGGGTATACAATGAGGTGAGTTCATAGGGTGAGCTAAAAGGGTGAAAAATTGGGCTTCCTCAATCTCCTATCATGAATAAACTGGGTTTTCTTGTGGGGCCCGATACATACACAAAGTGGGTGTGGTGGAGTTCATACATCTAGGACAATGTGCCCTTTTAAGCGGATTGGATAGCTCGCTCAACACTTAAGTGAGACTTCGGTATGGTCACTAAACTTGGGTAGAACATGTATCTAGGTGGGACACATTACTATGGAAGGGCCGGTATGAACATAATGTGGGCTCCAAAGTTTGGACAATCCTACAGGGCATAGTGGGAAGCACCATTATCAATGGGGGCCCAATGGTTTGGGTTAGCCCAATGAGTATTATTAACATTGGTGGGGACCCAATGGTTTGAATTATCCCAATAAGGTAAGGGTGGAAATGGGCTTGACAATGTGCCCTAGTGAAGTTTACAATGGTAGACATTTAACCACTATTATTTCCTAAAGTGTGGTCCAATTGGGATTGGAATTAGAATACAACGGGGCCCTTGGCCTTCTAAATATCTAAAAAGATGGATGGTCAGCGTGTGTATCACAGACATCATGTTGGGCTTGCATGAGGTGGCTTGTATAAATGAATGAATACTGTGCATACAAAACACACATCATGGTGGGTCTCTGTAACATCCTGAAAATTGGGGGGTCGAGCAAAAACCCAACTCCCGAGTTCCAAAATGTTATTTATGCAACATAGATATGTATGATTGAATGTTGTCTGTGATATTGTATTAAACATGAGTGAGATTAAGCCAGAACAGCATATCATACTCCAGAGACAGTTAAATTTGCAAGCGGAAGACTGTAGTAGTATGTATAACATATATAAACTGTTGTATGTCTCCAGAGTGTGAATATATTACCAGGTTATACACATACATGTATACTTCAAAAGTAAACAAAATGAATATTCATGAGGGAGCTAAAAATATAAAATGACAAGTGTCAATGTATCTAATCAACCTCCCTGTAATCCCGTCAATCAGATCACACATAAAGGAGAGATCCTCCTCATCATCATCAAATCCAGCTCCGCCTCGCAGGCCGCGCCATCATCTGCAATCACAATAGGGACTGGTGGGTGTCTGGAAACACCATCCCGTAACGTGGGAGTGAGTGATCAACTCAGTGGGATGAGAGAGCAGAGATTAGCATGTTATCAAATCAATCATGCGATAATAGTAAAGAAGTAAATCAAACAATCCTAATACTGTTGTTAATGCAATATGACATGACGTGATGTATGCCCTCACCGACGATCTCCCTCATACGGCAACATCTTACGACCGCGGCATGCCACACTCCCTAGAGTGCTCCACATCTTCCAGGCACATGCAATGTTATGGTGATATGATTTCCAAGTTGTTATTAGTCCATTCAAACAGCAGGATTGGGAAACTAAGGTACCTCCCTTATATCAATCCCAACACAGATCCTGTCTAGGGTCGTCACTCCTAGTAATCTCATACGATGTATATTTTGTAGGTCGCTGCAAGGGATGCCAGGGCTGTTGCACGCACTCGTTGCACCGCTCCCCCATCACCTTATCAATACAGGCCTACTGTACTCTCCTGCTACGGAAGGGTCGTCGCCTCCCGTAGACTCAGAATACGCTCGCGATCACTACAAAGGGCTGTCAGGGCTGTTGCTCGCACTCGTTGCACCGCTCCCCCATCACCTTATCAATGTAGGACGACAGCAAGAATATAGTGTCTCATACCACCATAATCTGCTCACGAGACAGGTGCTCACTGGTCACTATGGGGAGGTTTGTGGCCCCAGCGTAGGCCGACAGCTCGACCACGGTGTCCCATACCACCATGCCCGGCTCATGAGTCTTCATGGATCAAGGTACCATGGTTAACAGGGTTTACAATGGTAAGTTCAGTACCCTAGGTTCAAGCAGTTATGACTCATGCAGGGTGAACATACAATGGCCAGTCGGGTTACTTGACGGGCTCGACTAGCGCGATCGCATCTCAAGTTGACGACATGAAGTGCGTAAAACACTTCGTGTGGCCTAACCACTGCCGCCAACTCCAGAACACGGCTCGCGTTCATCGACGCATCGTTCGTGGCGAAGATAAGCTAACCACGAATTCGCTCGGTTACCGACTGCCTGGACTAAGCATAGTCCCAAACAATTAAGGAATCACATCAGCAAATCATATGAGAGTATTGAAATTGAAATACAACCATGTGAGCATGTTAACACATGTTATAACATAGAACTTAAGTAAATCATCAAGTACATGTATTTCATACATACAATGAAACTATGCATATAACTAACATGTAGGAAATCATTCAAGTCAACATATTAATTGAGAAACCAATCTCAAACTAATCCATAACATCATTTAATTCAATAAATACTAATACAAGCATTTATACAAACACTTACACTACACACTTTAAGTCTACATATAGTATGTCGACCCGAAGTGCGCATTTAGGCGAATCTCTTCGCCAAACTAATTGTGCACGCATTCCTAACATTCTAATGTGACAACATATCATGTCAATCACATCAGAAAAATATGAATGAAATCTATACTTCCTACAAATGACTAAAATGCCCTAAATCTCATATTCTTCGCTAGTTTACGAAACAGGAAACGAACAACATGTTGTACATGTCAAACGGCATTGCCGTCAATAATCTACTATTAAACGACATTGAAAGCTTTGGAAACAGTCAATCAAAGCGTCTAAAATCTGCACCTTTTTCTCCTAGAAGTGTATCAATTCAAACGGAGCGTATACGCTTCGTCTACGGCGAATAGGGAACTTAATACACAAGATCCATAAGCTACTTCGCTATGGAAACAAAGGAACCTCAAATCAGCAACTATTTAGGGTATTTTCTCACCTAAAATCGCGGTGTAATCGCCGGGAAAGCGTTAGAGGTGCGTTGCTTAAGCACGTGCAACACGTAGCACAAGTGGCAGGAAGAACACTCCCACTCTTTCTCACAATCTCTCACCTTTTCTCCCACACAAGCTAGGGTTTCTAGCAAATTCGGATGTGTGAGAGAAGTGAGGAGTTCAACCCCTTTTATAACCCAAAACATGCCCAAAATAGGCTTGGGAACAATGTTTACTTGGTGCCTAACCAAATCGGGGATGTTTCGGTCCAAAAGAGCATTTCTGGAGGTCCCCTGGCCAAATGCGGTCGGACTTAAGCTCATGCATACCAGATCTAGCATGTATTAAGTTTTCAGTCCGGCAGGGTTCGCAGATCGCACGTGGCGGGCCATTTTCAGTTCAGCGGTCACCACACGTAGATCAGGGCTGAAAGTCTCATGATATAAAATAGAAATTTCTCCTGATCCGAGGGTGTAATCTGGATGAATTCTGACGGTCAAAACGCTCAATACTGACGCGTCAAGTCGTGTGCCAGATTTGAATTTGAAATTCCAATTATGTCCCTATTCGCACTCTCTTCGGTCCGGGCTCAATGAAATAGCCTGTGATTATCGGTTTGACTTGATTTTCGGAATGAGTGTCAAGTCCAGCTAGGCGGTTCTAACGGTCTAAGATAGGAGGTATCGGACTTTCGACGAGCGGTCTAGATCCAATACAAAGATTCAAAGTGGTCCAAAGAACAAACCTGCTTAGAGTTTGGTCCGAGGTTATAGAGTATTATAGAGTTGTTAGTTCTACTCGATTTGGGTCTTGTAGAACGTATTTAAAGTGATCAGAGACTATTTCCTAGCTACTCCAGCGTCGCGCTAGCTAACTTACACTTATTTTTCAAAGGAATTAATCCTACGTGATTTCTTTGGCTATGGAATTGGGTTCTGAGCGATTTCTCAGGTGTTTTAGTTAACCCATTGCCTAAGGACGTCTAATCCCAGATTAGCCAAAATTCGGGGTGTTACAGTCTCATACATCACAATGGGCGTCATACAATCACAAGGGGTCTTATACAATCATAATGGGCCTTACACATATAATGGGCCTCATTCCAATGTAGATGGGCCCCATTATACAACAAGTGAGCCGCATGCATCATAGTGGGCCTGACGAAGCAATGTGACCCCATGCCCCTAGCCAAATAGATGAATAGCATGTATATAATACGTACTTAATGGTGGCCTCACACATCACAATTGGGCCTCACACATATAATGGGCCTCATCACATGGGCCTCATATACATCACAATGGGTCTCATCACATGAGCCTTACACATTACAATGGGCTCCATACATCATAGTTGGCCTCATACATACAATGGGCATCTCATACATTTACTAAGGGCCTCACACATACAATGGGCCTCATCACATTAACAAGTGGACCTCACATACAGCCACAATGGGCTTCACATACGGCCACAATGGGCCTCATATAAGACCACAATGGGCCTCACATACATCAAGTGGGCCCTTCATACATCAGGTGGGCCTCATCACATCAAAATGGGCCTGCTGGGCTGCTGGCCCCTGGACGACGTAGATAAAATACATCAAGGTGGGCCACTTCCCTGGACAACGTGGATAAAATACATCATGGAGGGTCCTACCGTCCACTCTGGACGGTGTGGATGAAACACGTACATCGGATGGGTCCCACAGTCCCTTTACTAGATGGTGTGGATATACAACATATACATCAATGTGGGACCCACCATCCACATGCTGGATGGTGTGGAAATAGAACATATACATCATTGTGGGACTCATTGTCCACGTGCTGGATGGTGTGGAAATACAACATATACATTAATGTGGGATCCACGACCCACGGATGGATGGTGGATGAAATGCATACATCAGGTGGGTTCCACACAGATGGACGGTGTAGATATAATACATACATCACTGTTGGGTCCCAGTGTCCATGTGTTGAACGTTGTGGAAATACAACATATACATCATTGTGGGACCCACCGTCCACGTGCTGGATGGTGTGGAAATACAACATATACATCAATGTGGGATCCATATCCCATGGACGGATGGTGGATGAAATGCATACATCGGGTGGGTCCCACATAGATGGACGATGTAGATATAATACATAGATCATTGTTGGGTCCCATTGTCCATGTGCTGGATGGTGTGGATGCCACACATATGCATCAGGGCCCCACCGTCCCTACAATGGATGGTGAGGATGCAACACATTCATCAAGGTGGGTCCCACCGAGATACCACATATATATTAATGGGTGGGGTCCACGTGGATGGTCCACCAGCTGGACTAAGATGATATTTATATTTTCCTTATGTCTAAGCCTATCTAAAACGGACAAGCAGGTGGGCCTGTTCGCTGGACATTAGCAAGGTGGAACCCTTGAACAGGACGACGTGGATACAACACATAAATCATGGTGTGGCCAACGGATGGGTGGGACGCCCCACTCCTAATCAAGCTGATATTTGTGTTTTCCC
Organism: Magnolia kwangsiensis; assembly: GCA_037074715.1. NCBI lineage: Eukaryota > Viridiplantae > Streptophyta > Magnoliopsida > Magnoliales > Magnoliaceae > Magnolia > Magnolia kwangsiensis. Next base: position 87,031,602 of record CM073575.1, on the reverse strand, counting down.
TTCTGTCCAATCCCACCTGAAAATGGGTAGCAAGATGGGCCCTTTGCGGACAATGGTGTGGTCCACTAAATGGACAGCATGGATAAAATATGTACATCATCAGGGTGGGCCATCAACAAGGAAAGAGAGAGAGAGAGAGAGAGAGAGAGAGAGAGAGAGAGAGAGAGAGAGATGCATAATGGAGGTAGCTCTACCACTATAAGCTCCCTTGAGTTATATTACATTCATCAAAATGGGTCCCAAAAACATGTGGGCCCTCAAAATAGTAAATCAAGGTGGGGATACCATCCCCATCATAAAATCAAGGGTCGAGATGACCTCTACATGTTGATCATTAATTAAACATCATGGTAGGGTCTATGGAGAATGACTCCATCATGGATTAAACATATGAATCATGGTGGGCCATTGGCCACAACTTGAGTCCAAAATAGAATTCATATCATCAATCGGTAGGCCCCACTTAGCCCATCACTAAAATTACAATCTAATCCTACAAAACACCCACCTATGGTCCTCTTCTTTAGCTCCTTGGAATCCTTGGCTCCTAAGCTCTCTCTTTGATGGAGGATGATGAAGATTGAAGGGTTGGATGGTGAGATTTGGGGTAGAAAAGTGGATCTTAATCTTAGGTTCTTTCTCTCCTTAGAATTTTCTCTCTTGGTTGCTTGGGATTTGGGTAGAGAAATGGGATGGGATCGAGTGAAGGATGGGAGAGAGGGATGGTATTATGTAAGAAGGATAGGATGAGAGGGATAGGTGTTGTAAGAGGAGTGACAGGAGAGGCATGGATTGTATTGACTTTTGGGTGCATGAGGTTAAAAGTGCCTTGGTTTGTCAATTAGCGTGAGTGTTGAGTCAGCAAGTCAAGTGATTCCCACAAGAATATCATTCAAGCGTCTGCCTCAACTGGATGTGTGCCCCAAACTCATTAAAGGTAGCCTCACATCCCATGTCTTAAAACACCTAGGTATATAAAACCCTTAAAAAATGGATAGAACAACGTAGGGTTAAAGTATGAAAACTATTTTACAAATCAAGAAAATTTCTAAGTTTTTAGATTTTGTCGATATATCAAGATAAAATCGATGAGATCGAAAATCAATTATTGATGTCCTCAAAATACAATCGATATCATCGAATTGAGGACCATGTGTGTCTATCAACCATCTTGATCTCTAGACGACATTATCGATGAATCGATGGAACAATCGATATCATCGACATTCAATTTTTGAGATCATCGAGATGGCTCGATATAATCGAATTCTGGTCTGTTTGGGTCCAGCAAGCTTCTAAGGAAAATCATACATTTATCGATGACTCGAAGGAATCCTCGATATACTCGGAATTCAAACTCCGATGATATCGATGGACCTTCGATGTTATCGATTTTGGACCAAACTATCTAGTAAGCTTTTTAGGAAAATCCTCTATAAATGATTTGAGGAATCGAGGCTCCCTTGATAATATTGATCATATCGAATCTAGGTTGATATCATCAAATTCAGACAATGGAATGTCCAATAAGCTTATAGGAAAATCTTCTTATTGGAGCATAAAAATAATGAAGAAAGATTGAAAAGGAGAAGATCAAAAGGAAGTTAAAGGAATGATGAAGAAAGAAGAAAATCAAGTATCATGTTCAGTAGTTGCGGGGGTCGTGCAACCAGTAATTAGTTGCGTGGGCCGCACAATCAATTTCCTCCATTATACGGGCTGCGCAATGGATTTCCCCCATTGTACAAGCCGTGCAATCAACTTCCCCATTGCGTGGGTCGCGCAACCAAGGTCAGAGGAAGATTGTTATGGACAGTCAGATCTGGTACAAGGTGGGTCTCAAAGCTCAAAGATTGAGGGTTCACACGTGTGAAGGCCTATAAATACCCCACTCCTCTCATTTGAGAGAGAGAAGAATTTCAGAAGAAGAACAGAGCTCTAGAAGAAGACTGAAGGTGAGAGGGAGAGCAGTTACTGATTGTACAGGCCACACAACCAATACTTGGTTACGTGGGTCGCGCAACCAGGCTGTTGTATGGCCAGTAATGAAAGGGGCCAAGGTGTTGCCGAAATTGTTAAGTTCGATCTTCATCGCTTCAAGCTCTCCTTTTGCATAAGGGACAAGATAAAAAAGGGGAAGGATCGAATGATCAAACCAGTACAACATTCCTCCTAAGGAGATGACCGAAGCACAAGTCGAAATGCTACCAAATTTGAGATTCAACATTCAAACTTTGTCAATTTATATATTTTAAATAATATATCTTAGAATTAAGGGATATTAGAGGATGTAAATGAACTCATTATTGTTAATACAATGATTGTTCTGTATATTCTTTCTTTGTTATGTTCTAATAAGATAATTCCTCAAATCCAATGCATTTGTTTCTTGTTCGAAATAAAATGGTGGCTATTCTGGGAAGGTTTCAGGTTAGGGTCAGCGCAAAATACCTGGAACCAATAGAATTCTATGCCCCAACAGAAGCAAAGATAGGGGAAGAGGCCAAGAATAATGTGTATTGCGGTAAGCTGACACCGCAAGATCTTAAAAAATATAGCCCGACAAGCAAGAAAATCATGAAAAACATGAGTTTCGATTATGAAGAACCCATCGACCTAAATCATGGGAAAGGAATTCAGATTCCTATTGGGGTTGGTCAGGAAAAGCGAGGAAAATTTCAAGGATTGGGGGCAAAATCATCAGTGAACATGGTCACAGTTGGGAAGTTACCTGAAGAAGATCCCAAAATAGTCAAGCATCCTGAGATGGACCCAAAGCAATGAAGGCGGGGGACAGCCAACGATAGACAGTTTAGTAAAAGTGAACCTGAGTATAGAAGAAGAGCCAAGGAACACATTCATCAGCACTGGTCTTTTTGAGCAGGAGGTCGAGAAATATGTTCAACTTCTTAAATAAAATAAAGACGTCTTTGCTTGGACATATGCAGAGATGCCGGGTCTAGAGCTGTCAGTAGTAATGCACCGGCTGAACATTTCTACGAAGAAAAGGCCGGTTAAACAGGCGCAAAGGTGAATTCACCTGGATTGGGTTCCCCTAATAGAAGAAGAAGTGAAAAAGTTGATAAAAGTTGGGTTTATCAGGGAGGTCAAGTATCCCAAGTGGATATTGAACATTGTCATGGTAAAGAAGAAAAATGAACAAGTCAGAGTGTACGTTGACTTCAGGGATCTGAATGAAGCCTTTCCAAAATATGATTTTCCTCTCCCAATAACCAAATTGTTGATTAACAGTACGACTCAGTATGTTATCATGTCCTTCATGGATGGTTATGCAGGTTATAATCAAATTAGAATGACACCTAAAGATGAAGAAGCAACAACGTTTACAACTTCGTTAGGGATTTACTGTTATAAAGTTATGTCATTTGGTCTCAAAAATGCTTTGGCAACGTATCAAAGGGCAATGCAGAATATCTTCCAAGACATGATGCACAAACATGTTGAGTGTTATGTTGATGATTTGGTGGTCAAGTCAGGTAATCATCAAGAATATTACGAACATTTAGCATCGATCTTCCGTCGACTCAGGTAGAAGCAACTAAAAATGAATCTAACTAAATGTGCATTTAGGGTATCATAAGGAAAATTTCTCAATTTTGTTAATAGGCACAGGGGCATTGAGATCCAAAATATGCCACCTCCGAAGACATTGAAATAATTAAAAAGTTTGTAAGGAAAGCTGGAGTACATTCGCTGTTTCATTTCAAATCTGATAGGGAGATGTCAGCCGTTTTCTCATTTGATGAAGAAAGGCATGGAGTTTGTATGGGACAAAGCCTTTCAGAATACGTTTGATTCAATAAAGGAATTGTTGAAACAGCCGCCGGTATTAACAGCCCAAATAAAAGGGAAGCCACTTATTGTGTACATATTTACAACCGAGAATTCTTTAGGAGCTTTACTAGCATAGGTGAATGAATCTGGGAAAGAGGCTACTCTTTACTATTTGAGTAGAACTTTAATGGGCGCGGAATGCAATTGCTCTCCAATTGAGAAAGAATGTCTGGCGTTGATATTTACAGTACAAAAATTGAGACATTATTGCCTCCTCATGACATAACTTTGATCTCAAGAGTAGGCCCGATAAAGTTTTTGATGACATGATAGATGTTATCTAGAAGATTGGCCAAATGGACGTTGCTAATTTCAAAATATACTATTACATATGAGTCGGCAAAAGCGGTAAAGGGGCAAGCAGTGGAGGATTTCCTGGCAGCACACCCCGTAGCATAATGCAAGACCATTAGTGATGATTTTTCTAATGAACAAGTGATGTTGGTCGAGTCACAAAGCCCATGGCAGATGTATTTTGACAGTACTTCTCGAGCATCTGGGGCAAGGGCCGAGGTGATATTCATTACTCCTCAAGGTAACTTATTACCTTATTCCTTCACGTTGAGAACTGCATGTACAAATAATGAAGCTGACTATAAAGCTCTTATCATCGGAATGGGCATTGCTCAAGAAATGAAGATAAAATTGCTACATATTTTTGAGGATTCTAAATTGATCATAAATTAATTGACGACTGAATTCGAGTTAAGAAAGTAAGAGCGCTTGCCATACTGTCGAAAAGCACAAACATTATTGGAGTAGTTCTGTCATTTCAAAATCAAGCATGTATTGCGGTCTGAAAAATACAAAAGCAGATGCTTTGGCCAGCCTGACAGTAGCTCTATCCTGCCCAAATCAAAGTCCACTCCAGGTGACTATAGAAGAAAGAAGATTTTTACCCTCTTCAGAGGTCATTGATGAAATTGTTGAGACACTTCCTATATCGTGTTTGGAGGTAACGACAAATGATTGACGTCAGCCTTTCATAGACTATCTTAAATATAATATCTTGCCAGAAGACTCAGCACATAGACAGCAAATCAAGCAAACATCGAGCAGATTCATCATATGTAGCGAAGTACTTTATAGAAAATCTTACAATGGGATGCTACTACGTTGCCTAGATGAACAAGAACCAGGCCAAATGTTGCGAGAAGCGTACTCTGGAGAATGTGGGGCACATCATTCTGGCCAAAATTTATTCCATCGGATACATCAAATGGGGTATTATTGGCCTACCATATTCAAAGATGTGATAGATTATGCGAAGCGATGTCATGAATGTCTGATTCACGGAGATGTTATACATATTCCTCTAGAAGACCTGTATCAGTTAGTCAACTCTTGGCCTTTCTCTGCTGGGGGACTTAACGTTATTGGTCTTATAAATCTACCTTCGTCCAAAGAAAAATAGTATATTTTGACAATGACTGATTACTTCTCTAAGTAGATAGAAACAATTACATTACGCAGTGTTAAGGAGAAAGATATGGTCAATTTCATCCGACACGCAATAATATACCTCCATAGTATTTCGAAAAAAATCGTTACAGATAATGGCACTCCTTTAAAAAAATAGAGGTATGAAAAAGTTATGTTAGAAATTTAGCATTCATCATTCGTTTTCAACACCTCACTATCCATCGGTCAATGGATTAGCGGAGGCTTTTAATAAAATGATAGTCAAGATACTAAAGAAAATAGTGACAGGAAACAAGCTTGATTGGGATGAAAGGTTGCAAGAAGCATTGTGGGCATACAAAACTACCCACCAGACAACAACAAGTGCAACACCGTATTCACTGGTTTATGGTGTAGAGCGGTCATCCCGATTGAAATACAAGAAGCGTCACTCAGAGTAGCAGTACATCAGTCAATTATAGATGATGAAAATGAAAAAATAAGATTGGAAGAATTAGATTTGCTTAATGAGAAACGCTTGGTAGCTCAGCAGTGGTTACAGTCATATCAGGAAAGAATATCGTCTACCTTTGATAAACGAGTCAAATATCGCTCTTTCAAAAAAGGGGATATGGTGTTGATGCTAAAAAGACCGATAGTAGTCACCCACATAACTGGGGGCAAATTTGAGCCCAAATAGGACGGGCCGTACATAATAAAAGAAGTATACTCCAATGGAGCGTACAGAGTCGTAGAGCAAGATAGACAAGGTATCAGTATACCGATTAATGCTTGCTTCATCAAAAGATATCATCCTTAAAGATACTACTAATTTTGATCCAAAATATTATCAGAATAATGCTTCTGTATTAAAAGGGGGCAAGAATAAGCAAAGTCATAGCCATGTACTGTCTAATGAATGAATAAAGAAGAAATTTGCGAGCTCATCAAGACTACGTATCAACAAGTGTTACAAAAAGAAAGTGACCATCGTTATCATCATCAAGCGAGCTGTACAGAATTTTGTTAAAATTAGTATCATCACCAAGCTGATATATTCTGCACAACACATATAAATATCGTTGTAGATATTAACAGAAGTAGTGATGTATCAATCTTAATCACAGATACCTATTATTCTCACGACAATGATGGCTACCTATCATTATCTTTTAAGGCAGCCTAGCCAACCCCTAAAAAATGACCAGCTATACATAAGACCTATCATTTTCTCCATTCGGGTAGCAGTAAGAAGTCAGTGGTCCTAAAAAGCTCATGAAGGCCATTATATGTATACCCATGCGAGCCGTGGATAAAACTAACAACTAAAAGTCATAAAAGGGCTAAAAGTCTTCAACGGCTAGTCACACGTAACACTCATGCCATCTATACAACTTTTCGATAACATCACGGGGAACAGATGAAATTTTCCTCCCATGAATGGGTCAGACCTTGCAGACGAAGAAAATGCGGGCTGCAGTGTGCGCTTTTTGGTCATTGTCCATAGATAGGCCAACCATGCATAAGAACCCCCAAATCTTTGGATTGATTTCAGTAGTAACTCATGAGGAAGGACCTAAACCTACTCATTGATGGACTGGAAATCCTAGATTTAGTACCCCCAAAGTTTTCCTTGTGTGCCCTGTGAACTTTAGAGAGTTACTGCAGGCAACCCTGTGCGTAAATCCAATCGAGTTCATGGCCCCGATAGCTTCACTGGGCCCCTTTGATGGATTGCGTTTATGAACTCACCAGGCTGTGAGAAGTCCAATGGACTTATAAGAGTTACAGAGACTATCATGTGAGACCCGACTCCACTACTCAAGATTCTAAAAAACTGAGTGGCTCCACTACTGAAGAGGATAAACTATGTGTGATTACATGACTGAACTAAAACTTCGTACCGCCAATTAAAACAGGAATCATATAGGAAATCCCTTACTAACAAGTCATAAGAGAATACTTCTTTTTTTTAAAAAAAAAAAAAAAGAAGAGTTATAACACATCGATCAGAACATCGCATAAACAGACAAGAGAACCATTATCAAGAACATCATAAAATACTTGTATAACTTGCAATTCCAAGAGTACTTATAATGACAAAAGAAAAAAATGTCAAATTTTTATATCTCATAGTTCTCCTGTTATGCCTAATGCTGCTAAGTATTGTTGCAAATTTTCTTGAAGATTAACTTGAGCAGCTACGTGTTCCAGTCTGGCATTTGAAATAATTCTGGTAGGATCCGAGATACCAGCTAGCTTTTCTTCCAAGGAGGCAATTAATTCTTCATTCTTAGCCAATTTAGATTTTTCAGCGTCCATAGAATGATGGCTACATTACATCTTTTCTTGTACTCTTTCAATGTTCAGATCTTCCTCCTGATCTTGCTTCTTCAGTTGAGTGATTTCTTGCTTCGAAAGGGTAATACAATTATGAATAATCATCTTGTTATCAGCAAAAGTCTTCAATTGATCTCGCAAAGATAGTTGTTCTTGGTCGTGACGAGAGATGATGGGATCAATCTGAGAAACCTTCTCCCTAGAGTACGCAAGTTGCTTCTTATACTCCAAATTTTTAGGCAGGATAATCGCGGTTTCACCTGATGTCAGAGTTATTATTGAATTATGGAATCTTAGGAGAGCATCACGTACAGAAGAAACTTTGACTTTAACCATCTGTGCAACACTATCCAGAACATCTAAAACAACATCCAGATTTGACCATTGATCAGGATCTTTAAACATCTCGATAATAGCTAATATGGAATTCCTAATCAATGCTAATTTATACGTAAAAATCTTCTCAAGAGATAGCACATTTGATGAAATCCCAATAAAACCAGAACTTGTCGTGCCACTTTGAGGTAAGTTCCTTATTAAGAAATAAAAGATATAAAGGATATAAAGTTATAGCAAAACTATAAGTGCAGGTAATATGAAAAGTGTGAATGAAGAAAAAGATATACCTTCTTCTGGTACCGGAACAGTGGGAGGTTGCATCTCTCTAGCAAGAGGGGGACCAGGTTCCACCATCTCAGTGAAAGATGGAGCCCTAGCTTCAGTGCTTGAATTAATGGTGGTAGGAGTTGGTAGATCAGTTGATTTTACTGGAAAAATAATTTTGCGTGCCACTGCCCATGGGGGCCAAGAGAATCTCGGTAAAGCCACTGGTATGACATGAGGTAAATCTACGGGGGAAATAATATCTACCTCAGTATTGACAATATGGTCACCTAAAATAAAAATACGTAAGATAGGGAAGGAGAAAAGAATGAAAGTAAACGAAAATAGCAAGATTTTCTTACATGATAAATAACTATATTCCCCGTAGTGTAGGGTTCATCTTCTTCTTCCCCCACTATGGGTGAAGTTTTCACAGGAACAGCCTCAGAGGTCGGAGGGATATGTTCTTCATCAGCCGGAACATCGTCTGCAATGATGTTTTCTTCGCCGCTAATATCAACTCCCCCCTCCTTATAGTCATCATCTTGATCCTCTCCTTTTGCCTCACGTTCATCAGAAATAATATTTCCAAATGAAGAAGTTGAACCTTCATTCTCCGAATCTCCTTCGCTAGCTTCTTCAATAACAACCTGTTTCCCTTTAGAAAGAATAGACCGACTGCTTTCCGGTTAAGGATCTGCACTGGCTAAAGCCGAAGTGGTAGAAGCAACAATACCGTCTTGAGGAGAAGCTTGGGTAGGCGTTCGAGATCTTGTCATTGGTGAAGAAGGACTAGGGTGAATAGTCCTGGGGGCAGGAGAAGAGATCGACTGATTTTGAAGATGAGTAGAAGAGGTTGACTGGTCTTTAAGATTGGCAACATTCTTTGGCATAGGGGAAGTAGCCTCTGTAATTTTCACTTTTCTTAAGCGGTATCGAGGAACTTTGTCAAATTAATGAATGACACCATAAGCTATCCACCCTTCTAGGGTATTGTCAAGCTTCTTCTCACGAATAAGTTCATCTATGGATATTTTGACGCAAAGATGACCAGCAAAAGGAGCATGACTGGTCTCCGCTATGACGCCTACTCCCTCTTCAATTGTGCGTCCCCTAAGCCTTGGTGGTGGAAGCCAGATGGGCTTAGCTACTGGCAGACCTTTCCTTACTAGATAAGACTAGTGAACCCACCATCTCATGTGATTATATGAAGCCCGAGGAATACGGTCGCAGCTTCGGATAATGAAAGAAGAATTAGCTCGGCCTAGCAATTATTTCTATACCATCGCCTAATTAAATGGACCAGTGCCATAACTCTGCATTCTTCGGGTTACTAGTCTACTGTCTTTGGGAACTACCTAATCAAAGCCGAATTGATGAGCAAAATGACTGGGATAGTATGGTTCCCTCCAGAACTCTATTCCTTCCTTCAACGGGAGACTACACGATCTAATCGACAAAAAGAATGCCCTTTCTCCTTGAGTAAGTGACTCTGTGTCTGACTTGTCTGTGTCTGTGTAGTGAGGCAGATAGAAATGAAAATAATTAATCTTAACATCAGAAGAGATAACATCTTTCACCCCATCATAGGACCACTTTGTCATGGCTCTCTTTTAAAAGAACCAGAGGGGAATCTAAGAAGGATGAATATAAGCTTTCTTTGGAACTTCGAAGGTCTAAGGGAAATAGACGCCGAGCCAGCCGATGAAGTAGTGCCATGGCATGTAAGTATAAGCAGAGTCGATGGAGGGACTTTTTATTGGAGAAGAAAATCTCTGAAACTTCTATAAATTAAACATAGAGTAGGGGGAGCAAGGGAGTATTTGACCCCTTCGGCCATAGCACTGGCTACTACAAACAGTGAGGGACAGATGACATCTATTACCTTAGAGCCGGGAAAAATCACTATGCTTAGCCAGTAAGTGATAAATGCTACGGTCTCCCCATAAACAGAATATTTAACACGCTCTTTTATGTTCTTACGAGTGGTTACCGTTAAACCTGGAAGAAAAGGAGAAGTAGGCAAAATTAAGATTAATATGTATCAAGACGTAATAAAAATGCTGATTTGAAAAGAAGAAAAGTTACCGAAGAGCTTTGCTAAAATGGGCTAGCCATTGCATAGGGTGAATCTTGTGGATATTTAAAAACTTGGACATCTCCCTAAAGAGTTTAGCGGTCATTTTCGAAATGGAGGTGATACGGTCAAGCGAAGAGAAAAAAGCTAATTCATCATTGGTGGGGACAAATTCATCGAAGGATTTTTTGGTTATCAGCAGACCGTAATACTCATTTCGCCTTCGGGTAGATGGAAAGAATTGGTAGAATGGCACTAATAATTGAGAAAAGCCTTCAGAACAGAAGACTCCTTACAGAGAGGATATGACGTTGCTTCGATCGCGGTGTAGATATTTATCTTGGATAAACTCCCTGTATGCTTCGCAAGAACTGCCGTGGCCCATTCAAAATAATAATTGTGGGGAGTCAAGAGGCCCCTTGTTTTGAATTCTTCAAGACTCCAGATGAAGCGACGTTTGCTGAAACACTACTGGAGTGTCTCGTAAAAACAAGTTGGATACAGGATGTGGGGATCATAAGATGGGGTGAGGAAGATCATGGAATGAATATCACCGATTTGTTGTCTCAGTTTTTTCCTGCAAAATGCCTTCCAGTAATCTTAGTTCTCTGAACGACCAAGACTCTGTATAAGCTAGTCTTTCTCCATCCAAATGATCGCTAGGCTCCAGTTCAAAATGGACTGATGGTGATGAAGGTTGACTGGAATAACCACAATACCTTGCTTATAAGGGTTGTCAAATATTATGACACCCTCAATCGTGCGAACTGACTTCTAGGAGTTTTGCAACTTCTTCCGGTTGTGCTCCTTAATTTTCTCCTAGAATTCTTGAGCCTTATTTCGACGAATTTTCTTCGGTTGGGAAGGAGGTGGAGTGTCTTCCCTAGCAGGAGGTTTCTGACTGATGGCTAGTGATGTGCTGTTGATTTTAGCCATTTCTCCCAGTCGTATTCACGACCATGTTTAGGAGGTCTTTCAAGATCGCCTATAGCGATGGCTCTGTGGATGGGGGATGGAAGCGTGTTGATGCGTTCGGTGAAGTCAAAAGTAGGGAGCACCGGCTCCTTGATGTAAGCAAGGCACTAAGAGGTTATCTTAAAGTTCTTTCGTGAAGGTTGGGCTAGGGATGACAGAGATTTGTCGCTTGAGAAGATGGAGGGTTTGGTAATTCTTGATGTGACGGATGAGCATGGGAGGATCGAGGGCAATGAAAGTTCTTTTTGTACGGGCCATGATAAGAAAATTCAAGTCCTGAAAGAATTGGGTTGAGAAAAAATTAGTACAAGAAAACAAGCCAAGTTAAAGAAAAGTTAAGTCTGAAAAATGATTAAGGGTCGGTTACGCGAGTCACGCAATGAAAGTCTGTTGCGTGGGTGCGTGCAATGCATTTTTACCTTGCATGAACGAGACATTCGGTGCATGGGTCGCCCAATCAGATTTGGTTGCGTTGGGGAAAGTTGGCGGGAAAGAGCTCTACTGCAAGAAATGAGAAGTGGGAAAATGAATTGAGTGCTGCTATTTATAGAGGGTGGAGGCCGAGTACGGAAAGCGGGTGCCTGTTGCGAGGGTTGCTCAACCACTTTTGTGGTTTAGAAATTAGAATGAATTAATCCTAATTCTTTGATTCAAAAGAACAAAGAAAGGATCAACGGGGCATCTGTTGGAGCATAAAAATAATGAAGAAAGATTGAAAAGGAGAAGATCAAAAGGGAGTTGAAGGAATGAGGAAGAAAAAAGAAAATCAAGTATCATGTTCAGTAGTTGCGCGGGCCGCACAAACAATTTCCTCCATTATACAGGCCGTACAATGGATTTCCCCCATTGGGCAGGCCGCGCAATCAACTTCCCCTTTATGCTTGTCATGCAACCAAGGTCAGAGGCAGATTGTTATGGACAGACAGATCTGGTGCAAGGTGGGTCTCATGGCTTAAAGATCGAGGGTTCGCACATGTGAAGGCCTATAAATACCCTACTCCCCCTCTCATTTGAGAGAGAAGAATTTCGGAAGAAGAGAAGAGCTTTGAAAGAAGACTGAAGGTGAGAGGGAGAGCAGTTACTGGTTGCGTAGGCCGTGCAACCAATACTTGGTTGCGCGGGTTGTGCAACCAGGCTATCGTATGGCTAGTAATGAAAGGGGCCAAGGTGCTGCCAAAATTTTTAAGTTCGATCTTCATTGCTCCAAGCTCTCCTTTTGCATAAGGGACATGCTCAGAAAGGGGAAGGATCGAATGATCAAACCAGTATAACATTCCTCCTAACGAGATGACTGAAGTACAAGTCGAAATGCTGCCGAATTCTAGATTCGACATTCGAACTTTGTTAATTTATATATTTCAAACAATCTATCTTAGAATCAAGGGATATTAGAGGATTTAAATGAACTTAGTATTGTTAATACAATGATTGTTCTGTATATTCTTTCTTTATTATGATCTAATAAGATAATTACCCAAATCCAATGCATTTGTATCTTATTCAAAACACTTCTATAAAAGATCTTTGAATCGAACTCAATATCGATATCATCGACATTTGAAATCCAATGACATAGTGGGAGGATCGATAATATCGAAGCGAGCTGTCTCATATTTAGCTCGCTCTCTTGATTTTCATTATCGAGAAATCGAACCGTGGTTTAATGAAATTGGAGTTTGAAATCCGATGACATCGAAGCATGTTCGATATGATCGAGCTGTGTATAAGTGATTCAACTGTGATTGTCAGTAGAGTTCATATCATCGATCTGTCCCTCGATGTATTTAAAAGTATATGTTCAATGATATCGAAGATAGCTCAATGATATCAAACTCTGTACAAAATCTGACTATTTTATTACCATTAGATCTCTTTGCCTATTTAAGGAGAGCTTACTATTGGTTGCTGTAGTGAGAAAAATAGAGAGAGCCTTAAGAGAGTGTTGCATATTATTTAACCTAACTATTTTTCTCATGGGAGTTCATCCTCCAATCCACCCTCATCATTGATATTTAATAGAGTGGATTGGATAATGAACTTCTGCATTCAAGGATCATTTGGTTACCACTATGGTGGCAAATCATTAAGCTGGGATACCTTGAATGCTTAGAATCAGTCCGTCTCTAAAATAGGAAAACATTTAATAGAGTAGGATTCCAACATAACCTTGACCCAACTCGTCACCATACATTGGAGCATCATTAGTGTTACGATTCAAGGGAGCTGAAGATTCTTCGTCATCAAAGGAGGATATCTTCATCAACGTGCTTAATGGGGCTCATCTACTTATCTGTAAGTTAATAGAGTCCAGAGACCCTGCTAATCATTCCTTTATATAGGATTAGGTCATAGGTGATTCTCACCCCTTTCAAGTCCTCATAGGTGCCCTTCGACGGGATAATACTTATGGGTGCTATGTGTTCATCCTTACTCTTGGTGAGCAAAACTTAGGTCCTTATTATATGTCCTTGACATGTGTGGCCTAAAACTTAGGTGTGTGTGTTAACCTTTGCTCTTATGTAGGGCATAAACTCTAGGTTCCTTGTGTGGATCCATGGCCTGTGTAGCCTAAAACCCTAGGTTCCTTGTGTGGATCCATTGCTTTTGTGTAGGGCATAAAACTTGGGTGCTACGTGTTGACCCTTGCTCCTGTGTGGGGCATAAACTTGTGTCTCATGAAGACATGTTAGGTACCTTGTGTAGGTCTTAGAGTCAGCCTTGTGTAGGTTATGTAGGTCCTAGAGTCAGCCTTGTGTAGATTATACTGGTTTGAGGTAAACCTGATTTGAAACCTCTATTAGTGAAATCTGGTACACTCAAGGGTTAAGTGTGTCCATCGGGAGTGGAGTAGGTAAGTAGCCAAACCATTATAAACGATTGTGTTTGGGATTATTATTTGCGCCTTACTTTTCTGTGTTTACTTTGAATGTTCACATGATGCATGATAACATGATTATCTAGAATTGATAAGTATCACATTCCACACACAGTCACTCATTCAATTCATCATAAACTAAATTCATACATTGTTTAAATATTGAATAGCCTTGTGATTGGATCCTTTATTTGGCTTGGAAGCCGTTAAAGTTTAGTTAAAGAAATCTTGATAAATTGTTATATTAGATCAAGATAATGATGATAGGATTTTAAATTATCATAAAATTTTATAAAGTCCTATTCACCCCCTCTAGGACACTTTGACATATTCCTACTTCTATTAAAGTGGTCTTTATCACAATTTCAATTGGTATCAGAGCCAAGTCTCTCTTAAGTGCTTCACCGCCTAGAGAGTGATCTTGACTGAAGTTGGAATCATGGCCAAAGGAGAGGGTTCATCTGTAACTAGACCTCCTATATTTGATGGATCAAATTATGCTTACTAGAAGGCTAGGATGCATTACTTTCTAAGATCTTTGGATCATGATGTTTGAGACATTGTTGAAAATGGATATGTGCCCCCAACTGATCAGGTAGTACGTGATGATGGCACAACCATATCCAAACCGAAATCTAAAGAGTTGTGGTCTACTCATGACAAAGAAAAACATATTACAGAGGCCAAAGCAATGAATGTCATTCACTGTGTTGTGTCATAAGAATTCTTTAATCAGATCAGTATGTGTGGAACATCTAAAGAAGCATGAGACTTGTTGGAAACAACTCATGAAGGAACTGGCATAGTAAAAATATCCAAACTGCAACTCCCAACATCACAGTTTGAAAGTCTCAAAATGGAAGAGCATGAGACCTTCATGGAGTTCTTCATAAAACTGAACATCATCTGCAACTCCATGGGTGGATTAAGGGAAAAAGTTCAGGTCCCAAAAATATGTAGGAAAATTCTGAGATCATTACCAGAACGGTTCAACTCGAAAGTTACAACCATTGAAGAATGTAAAAACATGGATGAAATGAAAGTAGAAGAACTAGTAGGTTCTGTACAAACATTTGAACTACACTTCAAGCAAACTCCTAAACCCAAAAATATTATCCTCAAAACTTCGAACCACACTACTAATGAGGAGGATGAAAGTGAAAGGGAAAATGAAGATGAAGAAGTGGCCCTTTTGGCTCAACGGTTCAGAAAATTCTTCCATAAAAACCGTGGCCAACCATTTAAAGGAAAATAGTTAGACAATAAGCATTATACAGGTAAATGTGGTAAAAAGTCTAAAGAGCCACAGTGTTACACTTGTCGAAAGCTTGGGCATCTATCCATTGAATGCCCAAATAGAAAAACTAAAGGAAAGGTAATCGCAGCCACATGGGATGATACTGAAGAGTCAAATTCAGAATGTAGTGACTCAGAGAGTGATGGAGACTAAAAATCCCTAAAAATTCTTATGGCCTCTACATCCTCCGACATTCCCATAGAGACTGAGAAAATTATAGAACCTCAAGCCACAGGATCATTTCCATCTGATGATGAGGAAACAAAGAAAGAAGAAGAAGAAAAGGATAAATTATAGGATACCTATAATCAACTTTATATCCATAACATCAATATCCTTAAAAGACTTGGGATTAGTGAAAATAAGAATAAATTGCTGCAAATGGATCTAGATAAAACTTCAGAAGTCATTACACACCTGATCAATGATCTTCAACAATACCACTCTAAAAATGATAAGCTAGAAAGAATCAATCTATCCCTCAAATTTGAATCCTTAAAACTGACTAAACAGATTAAACTATTGAAAGGTGAAAATATGCATCTTAAGAATGAGAATCACACACTTAGGTTTGATGCAAAACAATCTAGGAAGTATGTTGAATTAAATTACAAATTCTCTTAGAGTAGTGAAAAATTAGAAAGATTCTCAAGGATGGGAAGACGAAGAAAAGACAAGAGTGGTTTGAGATATGAAAAATTCAAATCAAGTCCCAAAAATGCAGTACTAATGATTGAGAAATTAGCTGCATCATGAAGTAAAATGAAAGCTACTTCTATCTGTCATTCATCTGGAGACTCAGGCCATTTTAAATTTGAATGTATGGCTCCTAGGTGGAGTCAATCTAATTCCGATCTGAATCATATTAGTAAATACAGACCAACCGGAAGAACAATACAAAATGCCAAGAGTCCACTAAACAATATGGCAAGAGGTAAAATACATCCATCTTCACCCAGAATGACCAAGAGAATGGAGGAACTATTGACTCAAGTGGCTAAACTAAATCAGAAAACAAATGATCTGATGAATCAAGAAAAAATGATTTAGTTACCTAATGTACCCAGACAAGTTCCTGACAAGGTAAAGAAAACATTATCAAGGAAACCTGTCACAACGTGGGTGTTAAAAGAAAAGAAAATTTACCTTATTACTCACTCAAATCATATAACAAGCAATACTACTAAGTGGTACCTACACAGCGGGGGCCCAAGACATGTCACGGGTAAAAAATCTCTTCTCTCAAATTACTTAAATCTTGATAATGGGATAGTTACTTATGGTGATGGAAGCACTGCTAAGGTAGTAGGGCATGGAATCATAGAAGGAATGAAGATGCTTAAAAATGAGAATGCTTTTTGCATAAAAGGTCTGACTCACAATCTTTTAAACATCTCTCAAATATGTTATAACAAGCATGTGGTTACATTTGACAAGCTAAAGTGCAAGATCCTGGACTTATCACGAAAACCAGTTATGGAGGGTCTTCACACCAGTGACCACTGCTATGCCATCAATGGCAATGGACAGGTTGATCCATGTGCCCAGTAATAATTGAGCATGAAAAATAAGTCTACGACATGGCATCTAAACCCAGATAGTTGTGTAAAATGTTGCATCCTTGGTAATTATAATGATATATCTGAGGGTCCTATACCTCAAAACTCTTTTTGTGTATAAGCATGACTGATATTTATGATTTTGGTGTCACAATTTTTTTTGTAAAAATTTGTCGGGTATACAAGAAGATAAGAATATACTATGCAATATGCATGTATGTCTGACTATCGAAATCTAGAGATAAAATGTCTTATTCTTCTCCTTGATATATATAGTTGTCAAATCGAATGACTTGTCGATATCATCAAGCACATATCAATATCATCAGCGGCTTCTCAGAATCAGAAATGTTGGACTAAATGATCTGTTATCGAACTCCTATTTCGATAACATTGAATGAGGCATATCGATATCATCGAACCCAAACTCGATGATATCGAAGGTCACCACCCGATAAAAAGCAGGCAAGAAGGAAAAATCTATTTTGTTTCTTCTCTGGCCATTTTTTCCTCCTTTGTCGACCTCAAGCCGTCTAGGGTGGTTCAAATCAGGTAATTTCCTGCACATCCTCTTGATCCCTCAAGGTCTACATTAGTATTTTGGGTTATTTCTAGATTAATTGACCGATTTTAGTTGGGAAATCTCTTGGTGGAGCGCATAGCTTTCAATCTCTTGTCTAAATCCTTCCCTCTGTCATTTATTATTATTATTATTATCTTTGTCCAAATGAGTAAAGACAAAGGGAAAACACCTATTGTTGGGGAATCCTCCAGAACCACCAAGCAGAAAACTCTAACCCCAAAGAACAGGGCTAAGGCACCTGTCCAGAGGTCCTCAACATGCCAAAGGAGCACCATGACTAAGGACATGATGCGTGGTGAGGCTTCTGCTACTGCACCAGCATCCCCACATGCTATTGTGGGGCCTCCACCGTGTATTTTTGAAAAATACACAGGGATGCGGTTGGTGCATGAACGTAGGATTGATAAGGAGTGCATCAAACCCTATAATTTGGAACCTTTGTTGGATGTGATTGACTGGCTGCCCCTTCTTGATTTTGGGGGTCCATGTTATGATGAGTGTACCTACCATTTTCTTGCATATTGTCATTCTCCAGTCCTAGATCTACCATCCATTACTATCACTATCGGGGATGATAGCGTTGACATTACTGCGGACTACATTGCCAGCATTTTCGGTCTTACCTTGTCTCTAGTTGGCTTGTCTGATCTTGATCTTGAGAACCCAATCACTCGCTCTAAGATCACACAATTCCTATGCCAGGACAGAGATATTTCATGGTACTAATAGAATACATTAAAAGTCAAATATATGAGTCCTAAGTACCGAGTCCTGCATGGAATATTCTCCACAAATGCGTATCTTAGAGGAACAAATAGATCTGATCTTACCGGGTTCTTGTTCATGGTCATGTATTGTGTTGTAACTGGTATCGAGTTGTATTTGACTACTCTGATTCTTCACCAGTTGGCAAGTGTCATCCACACATCTAGACAAGTCCATCTACCTTTTCCTCACATAATTCATGTGATATGCGAAACAATCGGTCTTTCGATCTTCCTACGACAGACAATCCTGAGCATCCACTATAGAATTTCAACCAGGTCAATATTCGTAAGCTAGACCTTAAGTTTCATCCATATTCGAAAGGCCAACCTGAGGAAGAAATTCATGGAGAATGGGAGATGGGAGAAGGAACAGTGCCAGCAGCAGGAGATCCACAAGAACCTCAATAAGTTCCAACTCCGACTGATTCCACTTAGACCCAACGATTCAAATTTCATTAAGATAGGGTCAGGGCGACACAGGGTGGATTGGCTTGAATAGTAGACAAGCTAGAAAGGCATGATGCACGGTTCTTAGCATTGAAAAACGGTGTATGGAGTGCAGCACACGGTCCAACAACTCGTTAATCTGCTAATGTGCCGTCAAGATGACACGACGCCATTCTCATTGACCCCAACACCATAGAGTCGATAGCTCTCCTGCCACCACATACACTGATTACTCGTCTACACATATGGGCATGGGTATCTTTTTGAATGCCCTACGTTCGTGTGTGTGTGTGTATGCAGTGGCTAGCTAACATGGAAAGTCTAGCAAGTTGTTTTTTGTTTGTTAGCTATTGTGGTTTATGGATGTCCACTAAATGAGGAAAATACTTATATTTTGATTTTCCCATGGTTCGGCTAGATAGTTGGGTTGGTTTGGGATGGATGTTTAAATTGTTCCAAGCTTGGGCAGTTTTTATTTTGGATATTCTGATGGTTGTTCGATAATCTATATATTTTTTATGCCTATCCTTGGTATGATGTTTACAACATTTTCTGATAATGATGTCTGTCCTTCTGCAAATTATTCTCTGCCCATAGATGTAATGGATTAATTTATGATTGCTCTCCAGATAAATCACAGCTTTCCTTTAACCATGATTCTCCCATGTTTTTATGATTCAACTTCAGTCACCTACTAATGATATATTGCCCTTTGCCAATGACTGACAAAAAAGGGGGAGAACAAATCCCACCATGGAGAAAATTGTGTGTATTTATGTATGTATGGTGGTACAGGTGTTAGGGGGACCAGTTATAATAAGATTGTAAGACACGTATCTTAGTCCGTACCGTTCCGTAGGATTCCACAGTCTTCCCGGTTGAATTTTGGCAACCTTCAATCCTTAACCAGTATTTACGCGTGACCTTGATTCACATGCCGTCAACCTGAGTCGACTCAACCTGAGACTTGTGTCATAGTGACTGCGCTGTCGCTGTGGTTCCGATGCCGCGACTCCCGCGCCGAGGCGATACCCTGGTTAAGAGATGTGGGCCAGCATTCGGTGCGAGGAAAACGCCGTGCGTGCGAATTCTGAGAGAATCTCTATAATATGTCACATCAATCAATCAACCCATCAATCCCATCATGCCAAGTACACATCAAGTACACATCACCTTTCACCCTTTCCCAAGCAAGCCTCAAAGTCAAAAAGTTCTTACACAAGCCATACTTTTCTTACACCATTTGCCACAAAAGTCAAAAATCTCTTACACACCCATCACTCACCACATCCATCACTCCATCACCCATCACTCTCTCTCTCTCCCTTTACAAGTCTCTCTCTCTCATATCCCAACACAACTCCAAGCAACCAAGAGGTGCTCACGTCTAAGCCCTCCCATGGAGAGAAAAATGCATGTGTGAGGCCCACCTTTCCATCCCAAGATCTCTCATCCTAACCATCCATTTCTCATCTTCCTCCATCAAAGAGAAGCACAAGGAGACCAGCATTCCATCAGACAAAGAAGATCAAGTGGTGGGTGATATTATATTTTTTTTTTCTATTTTTCTTTTGATTTAAGGGTCCATCTATGTGGGACCCACCTCGATGTAGGCCTTGTATCAAAGAGGGGCCCATAGTGGCGGGGCTCCTCCATCCTTGTCGATCTCTCTCTCTCTCTCTCTCTCTCTCTCTCTCTCTCTCTCTCTCTCTCTCTCTCTCTCTCTCTCTCTCTCTCTTTCCATGATCATGGCCCACTTATAATGTGTGTATTTCATCCAAGCCACCTACCGGTGGACCCCATCTATGTGGGACACACCATGATGTTTATATGCCATCCCAACCATCCATAGGGGGCCCGCCTTGTTGTGGCTAATAGTGGGGTGTGGCTGCCAGTGAAGTGTGATCTGACATGGGCCCCACCCCATAGCTCACGTGGCAAACCAAGTGAAAGATGCCTCGTTTCATCACTGGGGGCCTTGGTATTGATCCCTGTGGGGTGGCTAACATGGAGTATGTGTACTGAAGTGGGCGTACTCTCGTCAGTAGAAAAAAAAAGAGATGGTTTTACGTGGGCCACTCATGCAGGCCCTACCTTGATGTATGTACTCAATCCAAGCCGTCCATCCTTTTCTTCAGGCCATTTCAGGCGTTGAGTCAGAAGATGAGGCCAATCTGATCATCAGGCGGGCCATAGTGTAGAAAACAGTGGCCTCTACCATTAAAAATCCACCTAATGATCCTATACACCGAATTACTTCGGATATTAGACTCGTTTAGCTTGTCTTGAACTGTAGGAGTGAGTGGACGGAGTGGATTTTGTTGATACGGGCCCCACTGGTGAAAATTCTCAGAAAAAACTCCATTTTAAAAAAATAATAATAATAAAAGATGCAGCAGGGCGCTACTGCTGTCAGAAAGTGTAGGCAATGCCTGTTGCGCGGACGGGCAGACCCACGGCCCAGCCGTGGGCCCCATCATGATATGTGTTTTGTACATCCAAACCGTCCATTTCGTGGGCCCTTAGGACAGTAGGCTGCCCTTCAAAAATAAGCCTAATCCGAAGCTCAGGTGGCCCACACGATAGGAAACAATGGGACTGAGTGGCTGCCCTTGAAACCCATTTTAGGTCCACAGAAGTTTGGATCAAGATGAAATTTGTTTTTCCTTTTCATCCAAGTCTATGCGACCTTTCCAATAGTTTGGATGGAAAACAAATGTTATGGTGGGCCCAACGCGGGACCCACAATGATGTAAGTGTTTTATTCACACCGTCCACGGCTGTGGACAGTGGAACCCACCATGATTTATGTGTTCTATCCGCACCGTCCACCCCTGGACGATGGGACCCACCATGATTTATGTGTTGTATCCGCATCGTCCACACTGAACGGTGGGACTACCCCCTACGTGTGGGATGGTATGTGTGTGTATGTATGTGTATATATATATATATATATATATATATATATATATATATATATATATATATATATATATATATATATATATATATATATAATATTATATTATATGTAATATTGTATATATATACTATATATAGTTTTTATATTATATTATATATAATATACATGAAGTTGGCCTTCATGTGGGCCCCCACCATGATGTATGGGTTACATCCAATCCATCCATCCATTTGGAAAGCCCATTTTATGGCATGGGCATAAAGAATGAGCTAAATCCATAGTCCAAATGGACCCCACCTTGGCATGTTATGAGGCCCATCTTAATATATTTGTGGTAGGCCATTGGGGCCCACTTTGATGTGGATGTAAGGCCCATGTTATGAGGCCATTTGATGTATTTGTGGCCCATGGTTGAGGCCCACTTTGATATGTATATGTAAGGCCCATGGGTTGAGGCCCATGGTTGAGGCCCACTTTGATATATATGTAAGGCCCATGGGTTGAGGCCCATTTGATGTATTAGGGGCCCATGGGTTAAGGTCCATTAAGATGTATTAGGGCCTATGGGTTGAGGCCCATTTGATGTACATATGGGGCCCAATGGATGTGGCCCATTTGATACACATAAGGCCCATTTGATATATTTGAGGCCCAAGGGTTATAGCCCATTGCAATGTATATAAGGCCCATTGGTGTGACCCATTGATGTGGCCCACTTGATGAATATAAGGCCCATATGATATGGCCCATTTGATGTATTTAAGGCCTAATAGGATGTACCTAAGGTCCATTACAATGTGTGATCCCTACATGGTTTATGTAATGATATTTACAACGAGCTATGCCTTGGGAGCAATGATGGTTTGACGTCCACATTGCGAGTATAATGTTGGTTAAATGTCCACATTACGACTCTCCCTAGGGTCCATCGATAGGCCCGTACTTGTTATGTATTAGGGGCCCATGGGTTAAGGTCCATTAAGATGTATTAGGGCCTATGGGTTGAGGCCCATTTGATGTACATATGGGGCCCAATGGATGTGGCCCATTTGATACACATAAGGCCCATTTGATATATTTGAGGCCCAAGGGTTATAGCCCATTGCAATGTACATAAGGCCCATTGGTGTGGCCCATTGATGTGGCCCACTTAATGAATATAAGGCCCATATGATATGGCCCATTTGATGTATTTAAGGCCTAATAGGATGTACCTAAGGTCCATTGCAATGTGTTATCATTACATGGTTTATGTAATGATATTTACAACGAGCTATGCCTTGGGAGCAATGATGGTTTGACGTCCACATTGCGAGTATAATGTTGGTTAAATGTCCACATTACGACTCTCCCTAGGGTCCATCGATAGGCCCGTACTTGTTATGTGTAGGCCGTCTAGGCCATCTGCATTGTAAGGATAGTGCGTTATTTCATAACATGATTAGTATAGTTCCATGATTCATGATCATACGTATCATATGTATGCTTGATATGAGAAGTAACTGATCATAGCATATGCCTTCAGGTAGATTATTTAGGGGCTCCCGGATAGGCGGTGTTGCCCTACATGAGCGTATGTTACGCGCAGGATTGTTGCATGACTGGATAGTGTGATTCATGCATTCACATTGTGTGATATGGTACTATATGCCGTAACAACATCAGGGTCGTAGCCTTCATAGGCATATCGTGGTTGACAGGATTAGATACTAGAAATATTGTTCTATATGGGGTGTTATAGATATCTCTAAGTGAAAGTCCCTAAACCCTTATGGTACCAAGAGGTTACTCTAAAGTCTAGACCGAGTAGATACAGGAGCGCCAAGTGCCAATTACCAGGAGGCCACGCTTTCCACTGTGTTGTGGTTGGTTGAAAGGGGGTGCAGCCTTACCCACTCGAGAGGAGGGGGCAAAGCTAGGCTGAGTCTGACCTACTCGAGGAATAGATTTGTTATCGACAAGCTGAGCTCGATATTGGCAGGCGGATAGTGAGGTCTCTTCCACTTACCTTATTGCGCACGATGGGGCGAAGATCTGGTTTAGAGTGTACTAGACCCCGATTATATCCCAGATTTGAGGTGTATTGATATGTGGACTTAGATGAGGAGTCGTATGCATGATTTGCACCTCGCATCGCATGGCCTTAGTACGGCTGATATTATTCATAGATCCATCAGCATATTCTGAATTACTCTGATATTGCATGATCATATTACTACCTTGCGCATATACTTTTACCACCCTCTAAGCTTTTCATAAGCTTATGAAAGACTATTGCGTGCAGGTAACGTTGAACCACAACAGCGCTAAGGCAGGAGCGCATACCAGATCAACTTGGAGTTTTTACCCATTATCATTATATTTCCCTTTATGCTCATTGTACTTGCAAAGTTTTTCATCATAGTGGAAATGTAATAGAGTTTTTGGTTGTTGTTTGTGGGTTATGCCTTTGGTTATACTTATTACGAAT
The DNA here is from genome assembly GCA_037074715.1 of Magnolia kwangsiensis. Taxonomy (NCBI): domain Eukaryota; kingdom Viridiplantae; phylum Streptophyta; class Magnoliopsida; order Magnoliales; family Magnoliaceae; genus Magnolia; species Magnolia kwangsiensis. The sequence continues at coordinate 87,007,427 of CM073575.1, read as the reverse complement.
CAAACTGACGTTGAAAATCCTCCTCGTAGTATCCTAGGATCGGAACCTAGCGAGTGGGCGCTGGGAGCTGAGAATGAGGTACTACGGAGGCTGTCGGTGCCGGATTCGATGATCAAAAATTTTGGGAGCCAGATTTCTGAGTTTGGGGCGTGACAGAAGTTGGTATTAGAGCATAAGTTGGGAATAACCGAGAACAACATTACATGTCTGCTATGAGTTTAGAATGACTAAGTTTTGAAGTTCAGATAGCCTAGTTATCTTCCGTTACAGACCCTTAATGTGCGTGCCTTCGAGAGTTTTAAAGTTGATAGGCGCCTTTGCTCTTTCCTTTAGGATAAGATGCCTAGGAGAGTGACCTGATCGACTCTCGCTCTACCACCTGTGGCTCCCGCCCTACCACCTACGATCCCCACTCTACCAACAAAGATTCCTACTACCCAGCTTATGAATGTTGCTCCTCCACCAGAGACCGGTGCGGACCCGACCGTATCCGTGAGTGCCTCCCAGTTGCAGCAGATGTTACAAGTTGTAATGGCTGCACTTCATGGATAGGACAGGCACCCAGTCATTTCGTCAGCCCAGGCAGAGCAGGAGTGCACGAGCGCCCTCCTTTGAGAGTTTTGACGGCTCGATCCCCTGCGTTTCTAGGGCAAGCCAGAACCGATAGTAGCTGAGAGATGGCGCTCCAATGTGGAGAAGATATTCAAGACGATGGGATGTACGACTGAGCGGTGAGATCGACTAGCCATGTTTCTTCTCCACAGTGAGGCTGAGCATTGGTGGACATCAGTCTCCCGAGCAGCAGGCGCCAATTTTGTGTGGACATGAGAGGATTTTGTAGATCGGTTTAACCGACAGTATTTTCCAGATCATATCTGACGATAGCGAGTGTTGGAGTTTGAGGCCTTAGTGCAAGGTGATATGACAGTGGCTCAGTATGCAACTCATTTTGTAGTACTGTCCAGGTTTGCACCATACCTTGTAGATGATGAGGAGCAGAGAGCCCGCCGCTTTAAGGATGGCTTGCGTTATGGTCTTCGAGGCCGTGTTATTAGGCATGAGCTCCCGACTTTTAAGGGGGTGATACTGAAGGCCCAGTTTTTTGAGGCCGAGTGGGCCGGTTCTCGGTTTGATCGCAGAGACCGGAAGAGGTGGGTTCCTTCCGATGACTCCTAGCAGCGTCGACCACAGTAGTAGAGGCATACAGGTGCCCAGCCTTCCGAGCACCAGCAGCACCTCTAGCACCACCTTCGAGGCAAGTCACCGGTACCTATTTTGGGTGCGGAGTGATGGGGCACCGTGTATGGGAGTGTCCCCGCCCCCAACAATAGCAGTAGCAGAGAGGTCCACAACAGCCTCCACCACCGCAGCAGCAGAGACCCCCACAACAGTAGTGACAACAGCCCCCACCACTAAGGCCACCTCAGCAACAGCATCAGCATCAGCCCCCGAGGCCGCAGCAACAGAGACAATAGTTTCGACCTCCTCAGCGACTCCTACAGCAGTAGCACGCTCAGAGGGGATAGGCACCTCCCTAGTCGGCTCAGGCTAGGTTCTATGAGGCTCAATAGGATCCGCAGTCATCTGGAGGGGTCGTCAAGGGTATGCTTTTAGTTTCTGCATGCATTGCACGTGTGTTGTTTGATTCGGGTGCATCGCATTCTTTTATCGCCGAGAGTTTCTACTAATCAACTGGCTTACCATTGGAGTCTGTTCGTGAGGGTCTGTTAGTATCGACTCCCTTGGGGAAGACTACAGTGTTGGGCCGATTTTACTCGTCTTGCCCTTTCTAGTCGGGGATACCTTTCTGCCTGCCGATCTGTTTTCATTGCCGATGTCCGAGTTCGATGTCATCCTGGGCATGGATTGGCTTGCCGAGTACTATGCCATATTAGACTGCTCTGCGAGGACAGTCACGTTCTGTATACCCGACGTGCCGCAGTTCCAGTTCATTGCAGAGCCCAGAGGAGAGCCGTTGTCTTGTTTGATGTCGTGTGCCATAGAGGAGCCCATAACGGTGAGCATCGACCAGTTGCCCGTGGTTTGTGATTTTCCCGATGTGTTCAGGAGATTCTAAGATTACCGTCTCGTCGACTCACCGAGTTTCAGATTGATCTCATGCCCGGTACTGTGCCTATTTCAAAGGCCCCGTATCGTATGGCACCGTTAGAGTTGCGGTTACTGCAGAAGCAGGTGGACGAGTTACGCAAGTTAGGCTTTATCTGTCTGAGTACTTCACTGTGAGGAGCACCGATACTCTTCGTGAAGAAGAAGGATGGCTCGTTGAGGCTCTGCATAGATTACCGCGAGCTCAACAAAGTCACGATCAAGAACAAGTACCCGCTTCCGAGGATTGATGATTTGTTTGATCAGCTGCAGAGTGCACAGTTCTTTTTAAACATCGACCTGCGTTTCGGTTATCATCAGATTCAGGTCTGAGAGGAGGATATTTCGAAGACAGCATTGAGGACGCGTTATGGTCATTTTGAGTTCCAGGTCATGTCCTTCGGACTGACCAATGCACCTGCAGTCTTCACGCAGCTGATGAATGAGGTCTTCCGCTCATATCTCGATCAGTTTGTTGTAGTCTTCATCGATGATATTCTGATCTATTTGAGGACCTGTGAGGAGCATGAGCAACATTTGGAGATTACTTTACAAACCCTCTGTGCACACCAGCTGTATGCGAAGCTAGAGAAGTGAGAGTTCTGATAGGAGGAGGTGAAGTTTCGAGGTCACGTGGTGATGAGGAAGGGCATCACAGTGGACCCCTCAAAGGTCGAGGCAGTGCATCAGTGGGGCCAGCCCACGAACGCATCCGAGATCCGTAGTTTCCTTGGTTTGGCAGGCTACTACCAACGTTTCATTGAGGGCTTCTCTCGTATTATAGCCCCGCTGACCATGTTGACTCGGAAGGGTGCAGAATTTATTAAGAGTGACGCCTTTGAGTGAGCATTTATGGAGTTGAAGGACTGTCTAATGTCTACTCCTGTCCTCACTCTTCCCTCTGGGAGTGATGGATTTATTGTATTTACTGATGCCTCACATATTGGTTTGGGTGCTGTCCTGATGCAGCACGGGAGAACAGTGGCCTTCACGTCTCGTCAGCTCAAGATCCATGAGCTGAACTACCCCACGCATGATTTAGAGCTGGCTACAGTTGTCTTCGCACTGATGGTGTGGAGACACTATCGCTATGGGGTTAAGTTTGAGCTCTTCTCCGATCACAAGAGCTTGAAGTACCTCTTCTCGCAGTCTGAGTTGGATATAATGCAGAGGCGCTGGATGGAGCTCTTAAAAGATTATGATTTTGATCTTCAGTACCACCCGGGTAAGGCGAACGTAGTGGCAGATGCCCTCAGCTGTTAGCCACGAGGCCAGTGGCGCATTTGATGTGTCACGCCTCAAACTCAGAAATCGGATTCATAGAAATCCCGATCGCCGAATTCGATGCCAACAACCTCCATAGTACCCCATTCTCAGCTCTTAGCATTCATATGCTAGATTCTGATCTTGGGATCCTATAAGGAGGATTTTTTTTTTCAATGTACATTTAACTCGCAATAAACATAACCACAAGATTACCCAATTCACAAAGGCAACATTATCATCACATATCCACTAATATAATCAGTTAAGTACAATGCTGAAAGGAAATACATAAATAAAAATCAAGCTCCAGAAGACCGTTGTACGCTCCAAGCTCAACACTGCTGCAACCTAACATCACCTGCACGCATCTATCGTGTATAAGCTTATAGAAAGCTTAGAGGGTGGTGTAAGTGTGTGCAAAAGGTAAGTGTCAAATATTCAATACAATGTCATAATCATACAATATTAGAAATACTGGTAATCCATAAATCATACAAGGTCTGAACAAGCAGAAATACTGATAAGATCATGAATTATTAAAGTAAACAGAAACACTGACAAAGTCATAAATCACACAATAACAGAGTAAGCAAAAATACTGACAAGTGTATAAATCATATAATATTAGAATACGTAATAGAAATCAACTATGCAAATGAGGAGTTATAAAGAGCCAAATATTAGATGCAGAGGATACAATGTAATATACGTTCCTGATGAGTAACACAAACAGCGTCAGTCGTACCATATGCCACGAATGTAATGCAACATGCAGTGCGAATGGAATGACCATGCTGGAGTGTGAAGTCGGGATGATAGTACGTAGTATCGCAGGCTATGGGGTCCATCACAAGGGACTTCTATCCAAACCAGTCCCATATCTAAATTTAGATAGTCAGACTCAATGTGGTAAACTCCTGGTCTCAGGTTAGTCACGCGCCCTAACTGAAATCCTGACCATTACGAAGATACACTTAACAATTAGTTGCGCTCCACCAGCCCGAGTGGGTAGTGAATGAATGAATGAATGAGTATGTAACTCCTGCTCAATAGTCTACATATCAGTACGGTTCACCTCTGGGATCATCACCGGGGTTTAGTACACTCCAAAAGGCACTGCCGCTCTCCCAGCCGCACAGTCCAAGTGAGCATAAGAAACCTCACTATCCGCCTGGCTAATAGTCTGTCAATATCTATCTGTCACGTCAATAGCAAACCCATTCACGAGCTGGTCAAACTCAGCCTAGCTATGCCCCCTACCCTCGGGCGGGTAAGACCACACCCCCTCCTAACCGACCACGACACAGTGGGAGATGCGACTTCCTGGTATTCGGCACTCGGGCGCTCATGTATCCACTCCGTCTCGACATTGGGGCGTATCCTGGCCACGGAGGTTTAAAGATTTTCACCTAGGGAGATCTATGGCTCCCGTATGCTAGAACTAAATATTTTCGGTGTCCCATCTGGCCATCCACGATATGCCTGTGGAGGCTACGACCCTGATGTCGCTAGGGCGTACAATAATCATAGTGCAGGATGCATGAGTCATACAATCCAGTCATGCATCATCTTGCACATCCCGTGCACTTGTGTGAGATAACCTCCGCCTATCAGGGAGTCTCATAACAACATGCTCAATGACATATGCAATGATCAACCACATCTCATAACAAACATGCAGATGATGCGTATGTACATGCATCATGATGCTATGCTGTCACATACTCATAATCAGTATCAATAACTGACATTGACAATTGACCTCGACAATGTGGACATTTAACCAGTATTTCCCCCAAGGAATGACCCACATAAAGCTTAATATATAGTGGACTCATGGCCTTACACGAGGGCCAAATATACGACACCATGGGCCCCACTCAAGAGCTTAATACATACTACAATGGGTCTTTCACAAAGGCCTAACATACATCACAATGAGCCTTAAACACGGCTAAATACACATCACAGTGAGCCTTAAATACAGGTCGCATATACATCACATTGGGCCCCCAACAGTCGGAATCAAAAATCGGCCACAATAATCTGTCACGATAATCGGCCTCGATCGATAATCAGCTACGATCGATAATCAGCAATCGACCACGAAAAATTAGAATCGGTAATCTATAATCGATGCAAGACGGGGTCTATAGATGGATGGTCGATGATAGTCCAAGCAATATCAATGGGGTCCATTCGTTTGGGTTAACCCACTAGAGAATGATGAGAATGGGCCTAACTAAGCTTAAGGGAAGGTCACAATGTGGACATCCAACCATCATTGGCCATCAAAGTAGACATTTAACCAACATTGCTCCCAAGGAGTAGTCCGCATGGAACCAAACACATAGTGGGCCCACGGCCTCGCACAAGGGCCTAATGTACATCAAATGGGCCACAACAACGGGCCGCACCGCATGGACCTCGAACACATCACAATGGCCTCACTTATGGTCCTCTTATATACCACAGTTAGGCCCTACACATGAGCCTCAAATACATAACATGTGGGCCTTATACATGAACCTTAAATACATAACATGTGGGCCCTACACATGAACCTTAAATACATAACATGTGGGCCTTACACATGAACATTAAATACATAACATGTGGGCCCTACACATGGTTCCATTATACATCAAATGGCCATGCATCTGGACCTTGAATACATCAGGTGTGCTGCATCATATGGACCTAGAATATAACTCAATGGGCCACACCAAAAAGGTCCATAGATACATAATAGGCGGGCCCTGCACAAGAGCCCAATATACGTAACAGGTGGGCTCTGCACATGGGCCTCGTCATATCAAGTTGGGCCGTATTTAGTTGGGTCGTGTTAATGGGCCATACCAATGGGCCTCATGTATCTCAAAGTGGACCTCATCACATAAGCCTTAGATGCATCACATTGATGCTCACACAAGTCCATATGTAACATCATAATGGGATACAACTCATAGGCTTTAAATACACAATAGGTGGGCCCTACACATGGGCCTAATATACATTACAGGTGGGCCCTACACATGGGCCTCATACACCACAAGTTGGGCCTATCAATGGGCCCTAGGGAGAGTGACAATGCAGATATTTAACCAACATTAATCTTACAATGTGGACGTCAAACCAACATTGCTCCCAAGACATGGTTTGTCATAAACATCATTATATAACCAAAGTGGAATCACATATTGTAAGGGCCTTATCCACATCCCATTGGGCCTCGACCCATGGGCCTTAGATACATCAAATGGGCCGCATAACATGGGCCTCATATATTTCAAGGTAGGCCTCAACAACGGGCCTTATACACATTAAGGTGGGCCTCAACAACGGGCCGCATACAAATTAAGGTGGCCCTCAAGAATGGGCCATAAACATATCAAAGGTAGGCTTCACAGATGGACCATAAACATATCGAAGGTAGGCCTCACAGATGGCTCATAAACATATCGAAGGTAGGCCTCACAGATGGGCCATAACATATCAAAGGTAGCCCATGATTGGGCAAAAATAGATGGACAGTGGGTCCAACACATACATCATGGTGGGCTTGCCTAAGGTGGCCCATGATTGGGGCACATAAGTAGGGTGGGCCCTCAAGATAATGGGACCCACAGTCCTAATAAAATGAATGAACATGTGGGTATAATACACACATCATGGTGGGGCCACTGGGACATCAAAAATCAAGTCAATTTGTGAATTGTGTGGGCCACACCACACACATCAGTTGTGGGGTACATTCATAATCATTCATTGGACCCACCAATCTGTGGTTCACAAATCCAACACATGGGCCCTATAATTATGGCGAGTGGGCCACATCACATGGGCCGCATTAATGATAATCAGCCCTGCCCAAACATTGTCCAAGTAAGTTAGCACCGTCCAAACATTATCCATCTAAATGGGCATCGTCCAAATGTTGTCCAGCACCATTCAAACATTATTGACGGTGTGGATATAAATATATAAAGGTGGGCTCCACATAGCACAGTTGTGTTACCACAGCAGGTATATGGCTGGTGCGTGTGGTAGATAGCCAAACCATATCATCATATAAATAATATAAATTATAATATATATTATATTATATTAAGATGTAATAGGAAAGAGGCATCCAGGCACAATCAACATCCAGAGATGGATAGATGGCCTGGATGAAACTACACAAGTGTGCAAGGTGGCCCCATCCCACACGTGTGGGGTGGGCCACGTCTGGATGGACGGCATACAATGGTGGGCTCACAGAGCTTGGTGAGTCATGGCAGTAGCCATGCGGCTGCTGGGGTGGATGGACAGTATAGACAAATACATCCCTGGTGTGGGTCCCATGTGGGGCCCACCATAATGTTTATATGTCATCCAATCCGTTGAAAAGATCGCAGAGACCCGAACGAATAGGAAAAATAAATTTTATATTAATCCAAAACTTCTATGACACCCAGAAAGGATTTCAATGGCAGACATGCAATCACACTGTTTCAAGTGATGTGGGCCACCTGAGTCATTGATATGGCTGATTTTTGGGTGGCTCGCTGCCCTGAGGGGGGCCCACCAAGTGTAAGGTGTTGATGTTTGACACACATCACAGTGGGGCCTACAAGTGGGACCCATTTCCCTGGCCTCCTTCACACCCACGGCAGCACGACCAACAGCGTCCTGCTGACGCTGCAGCAGCAGGGGTTGCTACAGGTATTTGTTTTTTTAAAAAAAAAAACTAATTTCTCACAGTTTTTCATAGGTGGGGTCCATATCAGGTAGATTAGGTCTGACCATCAGCTCATATGGCTCAATACCAACCTATCAAGACCAATATTCAATGGGTTTTTGGTCTATAGCAACATTAGGGTGTATTTCAATGGTAAAAAACTTTGTTTGCTATGCTATGGCCCACCAGAAATTTGGATTGAGATCATTTTTCGGCTCAACGCCTAAAATGAGCCGAGGAATAGGTTAGACGGCATGGATTATATTCATTCATCATGGTGGGGCCTACATGAGAGTGTACACTTCATTGTTATCCATAACCCACTTCCGTCCACACTACACTGTTAGCCGCACCCACATCTGCTCACACCTCATTGTCCGATCACACTTTGCAAGTCCAGCGTTCAGGGACGCTGGACGTGGACGTTTATCAAGGTGGGTCCCACGTGAATGTGGCCCACTTGATTGGGATCAACCTGATACTTGTGTTTTCCCATCACCAAGGGTAGGACCCACATGGTTTGGACGGTTGGATAAGATATACATCAAGGTGGGGTACATCCAAGTGGGCCACACATCACACCAAAATGAGAGAGAGAGAGAGATAGAGAGGCACCCACTTTGATTTCTTCTTCCTTCTTCCAACAACATGATCTAGAGCACCAAGGAGATGATTTCAACGATCAAGATGTTCTTTGGATAGTGGAGATGGGAGGTACATAGTGGGCCACACAAGGTTCTCTCATGGAGCTCTCATGGACGTGGGTTGCTTGGGAGGAAAAATGAGACAGAATGAAAGAGAGAGAGAGAGAGAGAGAGAGAGATGATGGGAAAGGACTGATGGGGTGTGTAAGAGATGGGATGGAAAGGTTAACTTTGGGGATGGTGTTTTATACTTGAGGGATGGGATAGGGTACTTGACTTGATGGGTGTACTTTGACAAGTGAAGTGATTAATGAGATGGATTTTTTAAGGATTGCAACGCGTGGCATTTTTCTTCGAACTTAACACGGGCCCACATCTCCTGGCCTAGGTACTATCTCGGCCCGTAATACTTATCATCAAAACCGCAGTGATGGCGTGGTCGCTAGGGTACAAGTCTTAGGTTGATCCGACTCTGGAATACGGGACATGACTCAAGGTTGTGCGCAACTATCGAAAATAAATCGCGGGTCGCCAGAATTCGACCGGAAGGACCGCAGAAGCCTACGGAACAGTACAGGCTAGGATACGTGTCTTACATGATGATTCAGGAGTGGAAGATGCTTGAGGATATCGCAGAGTATGATTTTGAGTTCAGCCTGCAGTCTTCTATCGTGTAGTTATCGAGCCTGTCGATTCAACCCTCTCTTATCGCAAGGGTGATCGAGGCTCAGTAGACTGCTGAGTCGTTGCAGAGTTATATAGCTGAGGCTGCATCTGAGAGTCAGGAAGATTGGCAGATTGGTACAGATGGTGGACTTTGATTTAGAGGCCGATTATGTTTCCTGTATATTCCTGAGTTACGCAGAGATCTTATGACCGAGGCACATCAATCCTGATTTTCTATCCACCCTGGCTCAACGAAGATGTACCGTGACATGAGGCGGCAGTATTTTTGGGCGAGGATGAAGCGCCAGATTGCCTGTTTTGTGACCGAGTCTGACACATGTCAGCGTGTCAAGGCCGATCATCAGAGATCCCCTGGTCTATTGTAGCCTTTGAGCGTCCCGATGTGGAAGTGGGAGCATGTGTCGATAGATTTCATTATGGGCTTATGCAGGACTCAGTGTGATCATAACGCCATTTGGGTTGTTATGGATCGTCTGACGAAGTCGGCACATTTCCTCACGATGCATGCGACTTGGTCTATGGACTGACTTACGAGGTTATTTATCGAGGAGGTTATGAGACTGCATGGCGTCCCAGTCTCGATCGTTTCTGACCGAGACTCGAGGTTCACGTCTTAGTTTTGGGAGAGCTTCTAGAGAGTGATGAGGACTGATTTGCAACTCAGCACCTCGTACCATCCGCAGACTGATGGCCAGACCGAGAGGGTCAATCAGATCCTTGAGGATATACTTTGGCCTGCGCGATTGATTTCGGGGGTAGTTGGGATGAGCATCCGTGATTGGCTGAGTTCGCATACAATAACAGCTATCAGGTGACCATCAGCATGGTTCCTTTTGAAGCACTATATGGTAGACCATGCAGATCACCAAGTTATTAGACTGAGGTTGGAGAGCGCTATTTCCTAGGTCCCGAACTTGTGCAGGAGGTGTCAGAGGCTATTGATATCATCAGGCAGAGGATGCGCACAGCTCAGAGCCAGCAGAAGAGTTTTACTGATCGTCGGCGTCGTCCCTTAGAGTTTGATGTAGGGGACCATATCTCAAGGTCTTGCTCATGAAGGGCATAGTTCAATTTGGAGCAAAGGACAAGTTTGCCCCGAGATTCATAGGACCTTTCGAGATCACTAGGCGCATTGGCACCGTGGCCTATTGGCTTGCCTTACCACCTCAGTTGTCTGGCATCCACAACATTTTCCATGTCTCTATGTTGAGGAAGTGTGGGTCAGACATAGTTTCCGTTATTGATTGACAGCCACTAGAGGTTCGTGAGGACGCTTCTTACATCAAGCAGCCAGTTGATCGGAAGGAGCAGGTCGTCAGGACTAAGGTCATTCCATTGGTGAAGGTTCAGTGATGTCACCATTCTATTGAGGAGCTTCTTGAGAACGCGAGGCTGAGATTCGAGAGCGTTATCCCCACCTTTTTTATGATTGATTATGTTACATTTTATATGTTATCTCTGATTTTATATGATGATGTCATGTCTCTTCTTCCTCATGAGTTATGTCTAGTTACGATGATTGTGTAAATTTTGAGGATGAAATTTTTATTAGGAGGGGAGAGCTGTAAGACCCGTATCTTAGTCTGTACCGTTCTATAGGATTCTGCAGTCGTCCCGGTCGAATTCCTACAACCTTCGATTATTAACTAATATTTGCGCACGACCTTGATTCACATGCCGTCAACCTGAGTCTACTCAACCTGAGACTTGTGCCATAGCGACTGCACCGTCGCCGCAGTTCCGATGCCATGATTCACAAGTCGAGGCAATACCCTGGTCAGGAGATGTGAGCCAGCGTTTGGTGTGAGGAAAATGCCACGCGTGCGAATTTCGAGGGAATCTCTACAATATGTCACATCAATCAATCAACCCATCAAACCCATCATGCCAAGTACATGTCAAGTACACATCACCTTTCACCCTTTCCCAAGCAAGCCTTAAAGTCAAAAAGTTCTTACACAAGCCATACTTTTCTTACACCATTTGCCACAAAAGTCAAAAATCTCTTACACCCCCATCACTCACCACATCTATCACTCCATCACCCATCACTCTCTCTCTCTCCCTTTACAAGTCTCTCTCTCTCATTTCCCAACACAACTCCAAGCAACCAAGAGGTGCTCACGTCCAAGCCTTCCCATGAAGAGAAAAATGCATGTGTGAGGCCCACCTTTCCATCCCAAGATCTCTCATCCTAGCCATCCATTTCTCATCTACCTCCATCAAAGATAAGCACAAGGAGACCGGCATTCCATCGGACAAAGAAGATCAAGCGGTGGGTGATATTAGATTTTTTTTCCATTTTTCTTTTGATTTAAGGGTCCATTTATGTGGGACCCACCTTGATATACGCCTTGTATCAAAGAGGGGCCCATAGTGGCGGGGCCCCTCCATCCTTGCCGATCTCTCTCTCTCTCTCTCTCTCTCTCTCTCTCTCTCTCTCTCTCTCTCTCCCTCTCTCTCCCTCTCTCTCTCTTTCCATGATCATGGCCCACTTATGATGTCTGTATTTCATCCATGCCACCTACCGGTGGACCCCATCTATGTGGGACACACCATGATGTTTATATGTCATCCCAATCATCCATAGGGGGCCCACCTTGTTATGGCTAATAGTGGGGTGTGGCTGCCAGTGAAGTGTGATCTGACGTGGGCCCCACCCCATAGCTCACATGACAGACCAAGTGAAAGATGCCTCGTTTCATCACTGGGGGCCTTAGTATTGATCCCTGTGGGGTGGCTAACATGGAGTATGTGTACTAACGTGGGCGTACTCTCGTTAGTAGAAAAAAAAAGAGATGGTTTTAGGTGGGCCACTCATGCAGGCCCTACCTTGATGTATGTACTCAATCCAAGCTGTCCATCCTTTTCTTCAGGCCATTTCAAGCGTTGAGCTGGAAGATGAGGCCAATCTGCTCATCAGGCGGGCCCTAGTGTAGAAAACAGTGGCCTCTACCGTTAAAAATCCACCTGATGATCCTATACACCGAATTACTTTGGATATTAGACTCGTTTGGCTTGTCTTGAACCATAGGAGCGAGTGGACGGAGTGGATTTTGTTGATACGGGCTGGCGGACGAGTAGACCCACGGCCCAGCCATGGGCCCCACCATGATATGTGTTTTGTACATCCATACCTTCCATTTCGTGGGCCCTTAGGGCAGTAGGCTGCCCTTCAAAAATAAGCCTAATCTGAAGCTTAAGTGGCCCACACGATAGGAAATAATGGGATTGAGTGGCTGCCCTTGAAACCCATTTTGGGTCCAACAGAAGTTTTAGATAAAGATAAAATTTATTTTTTCGGTTCATCCAGGTCCGTGCGACCTTACGAACAGTTTGGATGGAAAACAAATGTTATGGTGGGCCCCGCGTGGGACCCACTGTCACGCCTCAAACTCGAAAACCGGGCTCACAAAATTCCCGATCGCCGAATCCGGCGCCGACAGCCTCCGTAGAACCCCATTCTCGGTTCCTAGCTCCCATTCGCCAGGTTTCGATCCTGGGATGCTACGAGGAGGATTTTCAACGTCAGTTTGATTCGTATTAAGCATAACCAAAGGCATAACCCACAAACAACAACCAAGAATTCCATTACATTTCCACTATGATCAAAAACTTTACAAGTACAATGAGCATAAAGGGAAATACAATGATGATAGACCAAAAACTCTAGAGTAATCTGCCACGTGCTCAAGCCTTAGCGCTGCTGCGCCCCAACGTCACCTATACGCAATGGTCGTGCATAAGCTTATAGAAAAGCTTAGAGGGTGGTGAAAGTGTGTGCGCAAGGTAGTAATATGATCATGCAATATCAGAGTAATACGGAATATGCAGATGGATCCATAATATCATGAGCCGTACCAAGGCTATGCGATGCAAGATGCAAGTCAAGCATACAATCCTTATCTAAGTCCACATGTCAATACAGCTCAACTCTGGAATATCACCGGGGTGTAATACACTCTAAACCAGATTACCGACACATCGTGCGCAATAAGGTAAGTGGAAGAGACCTTACTTTCCGTCTACCAATATCGGGTACGACTCGTCGATAACGGACCCATTCCTCAAGCCGATCAAACTCAGCCTAGCATTGCCTCCTACACTCGGGCGGGTAGGCCGCACCCCCTTCCAACCAACCACGACACAGTGGAGAGCGCAACCATTTGGTAATCGGCACTCAATGCTCATCTACCCACTCGGTCTAGACGTTGGAGCAACCTCTTGGTACTATAAGAGTTTAGGAACTTTCACCCAGGGATATCTATAGCACCCCATGTAGAACAAGATTTTCGGTATCCAATCCTGTCAACCACGATGCGTCTGTAGAGGCTACGGCCCCGATGTCGCTAGGGCGTATAATAACCATGTCACACAAATGTGAAATACATGAATCACGTTATCCAGTCATACAACAAATCCTGCGCAGATTGTGCGCTCATGTAGGGCAACATACATATGATGCGTATGATCATGAGTCATGGAACTATACTAAACATGTTATAATGAGATGAACTATCCTTACAATGCAGATGGGCTTGGACGGCCTATACACAATAAGTACGGGCCTAGCAATGGGCCCTAAGAAGAGTCGTAATGTGGACATCCAACCAACATTACATCGCAATATGGACGTCAAACCAACATTGCTCCCAAGGCACGATCTTTGTAAACATCGCTACTTAATCTGTGTTGGGATTACACATTGCAATGGACCTTAGGTTCATCCCATTGGGCCTTACATATATATCAAATGGACCATATCATATGGGCCTTCTATTCATCAAATGGGCCACATAAATGGGCCACACCAATGGGCCTTATGTGCATTGCAATGGGTCATAATCCGTGGGCCTCAGAGTACGTCATAGTGGGTCTAATCACATGGGCCTTAAGTGTCTTAAATGGGCCTAATCCCATGGGCTTTATACATACCAAATGGGCCTGAATCATAGGCCTTATATAGATCAAGTGGGCCTAAACCCATATGCCTTATATAAATCAAATGGGCCTAAATCATAGGCCTTATATGAATCAAATGGGTTTCATCCCAAGGGCCTTGGGATATATCAAATGGTCCAATCCCATGGGCCTTACATCCACATCAAAGTGGGCCCCAATAAGCTGTCACAATTACATTAAGATGGACCTCAAATCATGTCGAGATGGGGTCCACTTGGACTGTGGATCTGGCTCATTCTTTGACTCATTCCATAAAATGATCTTTAAAATGGATGGACAGATTAGATGCAGCACCTGCATCAATGGTGGGGGCCCACATGAAGGCCCACCATCAGAATGTTATATATATTGTGTAATATATAAACATATATATAATATATATACAATATTATATATATATACAATATGTTTATATAATACAATATAATATATATATATATATATATATATACACACACACACGCTGCACATACTCACGCTGCACGCACACATGCACTCATACCCACACGCACGCACGCACACCAGTGGGCTCCACCGTCTGCTGGACGGTGGAGATAAAGCACAAACATCACCTGGGAGCGGACGGTGAAGATGAAACGCATACATCACTGTGGGCTCCACGTGGGGCCCACCATAACATGTATTTTCCATCCGGCCGGTTGGTAAGGTCCCACAGACCTGAATGAGGAAGAAAAACAAATTTCATCACAATCCAAAACTTCTGTGGCCCATCAAAAGAATTTCATTGGCAGAGGTTCAATCCCACTGTTTCCTACAGGGTGGGCCACCCAAGTCATGGATGGAGCTGATTTTTGGCAGGGGCCCACTTCAGGAGGTGGTCCAAGGTGTGAACCAGTTGGATGACAGATGAACGTCATGGTGGGGCCCATGGCAGCAGCCGTGGCAGCTGCTTGTCCGCCCGGTGACGCAGCACATTGCTGCTTCAAATGTCAGGGGCAGCAGGCGCTGCCCCTAATATATATTATTTTATTTTTAAAAAAAAATCTTTTTTCTTGTAGTTTTTCATGTGTGCGGCCCGCGTCAAGCAGATCCACCCCGTCCATTGGCTTTCTCGGATCGGAACAAATCTAACGAGTTTAATGTAGAGTAATTTTTGTGTTTAGGAAATAAAATAAAATAAAATAAAGGTATTTGAATGGTAAGGGTGCAAATCTCCAATGTTATGGCCCACCAGACCTTCCAACCAGCCCCATCACTTGGCTCAATGTCTAAATCGATATGGGAAAAATGGTGGACGGCCTGGATCGTACTCATACATCAAGGTGGGGCCTATACAAGTGGCCCACCCGCATTACCTTAAAAGGCTAATGTGTTTTCCTTTATACAGGGACGTCCAGCGTCCCAGACGCTGGACGGTTTGGTTGTTGCAAATGGGTGCATGTGGGCCACCACATGGCAAATGATGTGGGTACAATGCATATAAGGTGGGCCCCACTTGAAGATGGCTTAGATAGAGTACATGCCTCATGGTGGGGTCCATTCAAGTGGGCCACACAACCATATCATGATAAAAAAATATGAAAAATGAAGGAGAGAGAGATAGAGAGTGGGACACGCTTGTGATGGAGGGACCCCGATACTATGGGCCCTTCCTTACAATGAATCATACAATCAAATGGGTCCTTTAACACATGGGACCATCAAAATTTAAAATCAACGGTGGGGATCCTTTCCCCACCAATATGGATGGTCTAGATGACCTTTCTAAGAAATAAACATCATGATGGGGTCCATGGAGAATGGCCCCATCATGGAATGATCATGATGATCCTAGTGGGCTATCGGCCACATCTTAGGGTGCCAAGTGAGATCCAAACCATTGATCGGTTTGCCTCACTTGGCCCATCTCAAAAATAGGAAAAACTACTACGATCATGCACCCACCGTCCGATCTTCTTGCTCCTAAGGGTCCCTTAGCACCTTAGCTTGGATTTCAATGGAGGAGATGAGAAATGGAGGGTTGAGATGGGAGATGGTGGGGTAGGAAAGTGGGCCACCTTGGAGTTTTTTTTGAAAGGGAGGGAGAGCTCATACGTATGGAATTTTGCTTGGAGAATGAGATGAGAAAATGAGAAAGAGAGAGAGTGTTGTAGAGAGAGATGGGTGATGGATGGATGTGGTGAATGATGGGTGTGTAAGAAAACCTTGACTTTTGTGACCATTTGTGTAAGAAAGGCATGAGAGGTGTAAGAGATTCTTGACTTTTGAGGCTTTTTGTGTAAGAGAGGTATGGGCTTGTAAGAAAATCTTGACTTTTGTGGTTGCTTGGGAATGGGTGAAAGGTGATGTGTACTTGACATGTACTTGACATGTGATGGATTGATTGATTGATAGATTGATGGGATTGATGGGACACCTCGTAGGGATTCCCTTGGGTTTCGCAACGCGCGGTATTTTCCTCACACCAAACATCGGCCTACAACTCTGGACCAGGGTATCGCCTCGGCGCACGAGTCACGGCAACGGAACCGCAGCGATGGCGCGGTCGCTATGGTAATAGTTTAGGTTGAGTCGATACGAGTTGACAGCATATGAATCAGGGTCGCGAGTAAATATCGGCTAAGGGTCGAAGGTTGTCGGAATTCGACCGGTAAGACCGCGGAAGTCTACGGAATGGTACAGTCTAGGATACGGGTCTTACAGCTCTCCCCTCCTAATAAAAATTTCATTCTCAAAATTTACACAATCATCACAACTAGGCATAACTCATGAAGAAGAAGAGACATAACAACACTATATAATATCAAAGGTAATATACAAAACACAACACATGATCAATCATCAAAGAGATGAGGATAACACTCTCGAATCTCAACCTCGTGCTCCCAAGAAGCCTCCTTTATAGAATGGTGACCCCACTGAACCTTCACGAACGGAATGACCTTGGTTCTGAGGACCTACTCCTTCCGATCAAGGATACGGACTGGCTGCTCAATGTAAGAAGCGTCCTCACGAACCTCCAGCGGCTGCCAATCAATAACGGGAACAATGTCTGACCCACACTTCCTCAACATGGAGATGTAAAAAATGTTGTGGATGCCAGACAACTAAGGTAGCAAGGCAAGCCGATAGGCCACGGCGCCAACGCGCCCAGTGATCTCAAAAGGTCTTATGAATCTCGGGGCAAGCTTGCCCTTCACTCTAAATCAAACTACGCCCTTCATGGGCGAGACCTTGAGATACACATGGTCCCCTACATCAAACTCCAAGGGACGACACCGACGATCAGCAAAACTCTTCTGTCGGCTCTGAGTTGCGCGCATCCTCTGCCTGATGATGTCAATAGCCTCTGACGTCTCCTGCACAAGCTTGGGACCTAGGAGACGACGCTCTCCAACCTCGGTCCAACAACTCAATGATCTGCATGGTTTGCTATATAGTGCCTCAAAATGAGCTATTCCGATGGTCGCCTGATAGCTGTTATTGTACGTGAACTCAACCAATTGTAAATACTCATCCCAGCTACCCCCGAAATCAATCGCACAGGCCCGAAGCATATCCTCAAGTATCTGATTGACCCTCTCGGTCTGGCCATCTGTCTGCAGATGGTACACGGTGCTGAGCTGCAAATCAGTCCCCATCGCTCGCTGGAAGCTCTTCCAAAACTGAGACGTGAACCTCGAGTCTCGGTCAGAAACGATCGAGACCAGAACGCCATGCAGTCTCACGACCTCCTCGATGAATAATCTCGTAAGCTGGTCTAAAGGCCATGTCGCACGCATAGCAAGAAAATGTGCCAACTTCGTCAGGCGATACACAACAACCCAAATGGCATCATGACCGCGCTGAGTTCTCGGCAAACCCATAATGAAATCAGTCGACACGTGCTCCCACTTCCACATCGGGACGTTCAACGACTGCAATAGACCAGGAAGTCTCTGATGATCGGCCTTGACACCCTGGCATGTGTCATCCTCGGCCACAAAACTGGTAATCTGGAGCTTCATCCCTACCCAAAAATACTGCCGCCTCATATCACGGTACATCTTCGTCGAGCCAGAGTGGATAGAAAACTGCGATCGATGTGCCTCGGTCATAAGATCCCTACGTAACTCTGGAATATCTGGGACACATAATCGGCCTCTGTAGCGAAGTCCACCATCTGCACCAATGTGCCAATCTTCGTGACTCTCAGATGCCGCCTCAGCTATGTAACTCTGCAACGACGCATCAGCCTGCTGAGCCTCGATCACCCTTGCAACAAGAGAGGGTTGAATCGACAAGCTCGATAACTGCACAATAGAAGACTGCAGGCCGAACTCAAAATCATATACTGCGATATCTTCAAGCATCCGCCACTCCTGAATCATCATATACGCTACTAGACCTCGGGGCTGATGGCTGAGGGAATCTACAACCACGTTAGCCTTACCCGGGTGGTACTGGAGATCAAAATTATAGTCCTTCAGAAGCTCCATCCAGCGCCTCTGTCTCATATTCAACTCAGACTGCGAGAAGAGGTACTTCAAGCTCTTGTGATCAGAGAAGAGCTCGGACCTGACCCCATAAAGATAGTGCCTCCACACCTTCAGTGCGAAGACAACTGCAGCCAGCTTCAGATCATGCGTAGGATAGTTCAACTCACGGACCTTGAGCTGACGAGACACAAAGGCCACTGGTCTCCCGTGCTGCATCAGGACAACACCCAAACCGATATGCGACGCATCAGTGAATACAACAAAACTATCACTCCCAGAGAGAAGAGTGAGGACAGGAGCGGACGTCAGACGGTCCTTCAACTCCGTAAATGCTCGCTCACAGGTGTCATTCCAAATAAACTCTGCGCCCTTCCGAGTCAACCTGGTCAGCGGGGCTGCTATGCGAGAGAAACCCTCAATGAAACGCCGGTAATAGCCCGCCAAACTAAGGAAACTACGGATCTCTGTCATAGTCGTGAGCTGGCCCCACTGACGCACTGCTTCGACCTTCGAGGGGTCCACTGCGACACCCTCCCTCGTCACCACGTGACCGAGGAACTTCACCTCCTCCTGCAAAAACTCACACTTCTCCAGCTTCGCATACAGCTGGTGTGCGTGGAGGGTCTGCAACGTGATCTCCAAATGCTGCTCGTGCTCCTCACGGGTCCTCGAATAGATCAGGATGTCGTCAATGAAGACTACAAAAAACTGATCGAGATAAGGGCGGAAGACCTCATTCATCAACTGCATGAAGACCGCAGGTGCATTGGTCAGTCCGAAGGACATGACCTGAAACTCAAAATGACCGTAACGTGTCCTGAATGCCGTCTTCGGAATGTCCTCATCTCGGACCCGAATTTGATGATAACCGGAACGCAGGTCAATCTTTGAAAAGAACTGTGCACCCTGCAGCTGATCGAATAAATCATTAATCCTCGGGAGCGGGTACTTATTCTTGATTGTGACTTTGTTGAGCTCACGATAGTCAACGTAGAGCCTCAACGAGCCATCCTTCTTCTTCACGAAGAGTACCGGCACTCCCCATGGTGAACTGCTTGAACGGATAAAACCTAACTCTCGCAACTTGTCCAACTGCTTCTGCAGTTCCCGTAACTCTAACGGTGCCATACGATACGGGGCCTTCGAAATAGGCACGGTACCGGGCACGAGATCAATCTGAAACTCAGTGAGTCGACGAGGCGGTAATCCTGGAATCTCCTGAAACACATCGAAAAAATCACAAACCACGGGCAACTGGTCGATGCTCATAGCTATAGGCTCCTCTATGGCACATGACATCAAATAAGACAACTGCTCTCCTCTGGGCTCAGCAAAGAACTGGAACTGCAGCACGCTAGGTATACAGAATGTGATTATCCTCGCAGCGCAGTCCAATATGGCATAATACTCGGCGAGCCAATCCATGCCCAGGATGACGTCGAACTCAGACATCGGCAACGCAAACAGATCGGCAGGCAAAAAGATATCCCCAACTAGAACGGGGTAAAATGAGCAAAATCGGCCCAACACTGCAGTCCTCCCAAAGGGAGTCGATACTGATAGGCTCTCACCAGAAGACTCCAACGTTAATCCAGTCAATCGGCAGAAGCTCTCGGCCACAAAAGAGTGCGATGCACTGGAATCAAACAGCACACGTGCAATGCATGCAGAGACTGAAAGTATACCCTCAACGACTCCTCCAGATGACTGCAGATCCTGCTAAGCTGCATAGAATCTAACCTGAGCCGGCTGGGGAGGTGCCTGTCCCCTCTGAGCGTGCTACTGCTGCTGCTGGGATCGCTGAGGGGGTCGAAACTGCTGTCCCTGCTGCTGCGGCCTCTGAGGCTGGTGCTGATACTGATACTGCTACTGAGGTGGCCTAGGTGGTGGGGGCTATTGTCGCTGCTGCTGTGGGGGTCTCCGCTGCTGCAGTGGAAGCTGCTGTGGAGCCCTCTGCTGCTGTGGACCTCTTTACTGCTGCTGGGGGCTAGGACACTCCCATGAACGGTGTCCCGTCGCACCGCACCTAAAACAAGTGCCGGTGAACTGTTTCAGAGGTGGTGGTAGTGGTGGTGCTGGTGCTACTGGTGCTCAAAAGGTTGGGTGACCTGTGTGCCTCTGCTGCTGTGGTCGATGCTGCTGGGAATCACTGGAAGAAGCCTGCCTCTTCCGGTCTCTCCTCTGACCATGATCAGACTGAGAACCGGCCCACTCAGTCTCGAAATCTGGGCCTTCCGCACCACTTCCTCAAAAGTCGGAAGTTCATGCCCAATAACACGGCTGCAAAGACCATAACGTAGGTCATCCTCAAAGCAGCGGGCTCTCCGCTCCTCGTCATCTACTAGGTAAGGTGCAAATCTAGACAGTGCTACAAAACGAGCTGCATACTGAGCCACTGTCATATCGCCCTGCACTAGGGCCTCAAACTCCAACGCTCGCTGTCGTCTGATATGATCAGGGAAGTACTGTCGGTCAAATCGATCCAGGAAATTCTCCCAGGTCCACACAAAATCGACGCCTGCTGCTCGGGAAACTGATGCCCACCAGTGCTCAGCCTCACCATGGAGAAGCAATACGGCTAATCGAACTCACCGCTCGGTCGTACATCTCATCGTCTCAAATACCTTCTCCACATCAGCGCGCTATCTCTCAGCTACTGTCGGGTCTGGCTCACCCTGGAAACATGGGGGATCGATCCGTCGAAACTCTCGAAGGAGGGCACTAGCATTATCCTGCTCTGCCTGTACCGGTGAAACCACTGGCTGCCTGCCCTGCCCCTGAAGTGCAGCCGTCACAGCCTGTAACATCTGTTGTAACTGTGAGGTACTCACGGATACGGTCGGCTCCGCATCGGTCTCTGGTGGAGGAGCAGCATACTCAAGATGGGCAGTAGGAATCTCTGGTGGTGGAACGGACATCGTAGGTGGTAGTGCAGGAGTCGCAGGTGGTAGAGCAGGATCCTCAAGTGGTGGTGCGGGAGTCAATCGGGTAACTCTCCTAGGCGTCATGTCCTACAGGAAAGAGTGAAGGGGCCTATCAATTTCAAAACTCTCGAAGGCACACACGTTAAAGGTCTGAAACGGAAGATCATGAAGCTATCCGAACTTCGGAACTTAGCCATTTTATACTCATAGCAAATATGTAATGTTGCTCTCGGTTATTCCTAAGTTATGCTCTGATACCAACTTCTGTCACGCCCCAAACTCAGAAACCGGGCTCACAAAATTGCAGATCGGCGGATCTGGCGCCGACAGCCTCTGTAGAACCCCATTCTCGGCTCCTAGCTCCCATTCACCAAGTTTCGATCCTGGGATGCTACGAGGAGGATTTTCAATGTCAGTTTGATTCGTAATAAGCATAACCAAAGGCATAACCCATAAACAACAACTAAAAATTTCATTACATTTCCATTATGATTAAAAACTTTACAAGTACAATGAGCATAAAGAAAAATACAATGATGATAGACCACAAACTTAAGAGTAATCTGCCACGTGCTCAAGCCTCAACGCTGCTGCGCCCTAACGTCACCTGCACGCAACGGTCATGCATAAGCTTATAGAAAATCTTAGAGGGTGGTGAAACTGTGTGCGCAAGGTAGTAAAATGATCATGCAATATCAGAGTAATGCGGAATATGCAGATGGATCATAATATCATGAGCCGTACCAAGGCTATGCGATGCAAGATGCAAGTCAAGCATACAATCCTTATCTAAGTCCACATGTCAATACAGCTCAACTCTGGGATATCACCAGGGTCTAGTACACTCTAAACCAGATTGCCGCCACATCGCGTGCAATAAGGTAAATGGAAGAGACCTCACTATCCATCTGTCAATATCGGGCATGACTCGTCGATAGCGGACCCATTCCTCGAGCTGGTCAAACTCAGCCTAGCATTGCCCCCTACACTCGGGCAGGTAAGGCCGCACCCCCTTCCAACTGACCATGACACAGTAGAGAGCGCAACCATTTGGTAATCGGCACTCAACGCTCATCTACCCACTCGGTCTAGACGTTGGACCAACCTCTTGTACCATAAGGGTTTAGGGACTTTCACCCAGAGATATCTATAACACCCCATATAGAATAAGATTTTTGATATCCAATCCTACCAACCATGATGCGTCTGTGGAGGCTACGGCCCTGATGTTGCTAGGGCGTACAATAACCATGTCACACAAATGCGAAATGCATGAATCACGCCATCCAGTCATGCAACAAATCCTGAGCATATCGTGCGCTCATGTAGGGCAACACCGCCTAATCGGGAGCCCATAAATAACCTGCCCGAAGGCATATGCTATGATCAGTCAATTCTCATGTCAAGCATACATATGATGCGTATGATCATGAGTCATGAAACTATGTTAAACATGTTATAATGAGATGAACTATCCTTACAATGCAGATGGGCCTGGACGGCCTATACACAATAAGTACGGGCCTAGCAATGGGCCCTAAGGAGAGTCGTAATGTGGACATCCAACCAGCATTACACTCGCAATATGGACGTCAAACCAACATTGCTCCCAAGGCACGATCTTTGTAAACATCGCTACTTAATCTGTGTTGGGATTACACATTGCAATGGACCTTAGGTTCATCCCATTGGGCCTTACATATATATCAAATGGACCATACCATATGGGCCTTCTATTCATCAAATGGGCCACATAAATGGGCCACACCAATGGGCCTTATGTGCATTGCAATGGGTCATAATCCGTGGGCATCAGAGTACGTCATAGTGGGTCTAATCACATGGACCTTAAGTGTCTTAAATGGGCCTAATCCTATGGGCTTTATACATACCAAATGGGCCTGAATCATAGGCCTTATATAGATCAAGTGGGCCTAAACCCATAGGCCTTATATAAATCAAATGGGCCTAAATCATAAGCCTTATATGAATCAAATGGGTCTGGTCCCAAGGGCATTGGGATATATCAAATTGTCCAATCCCATGGGCCTTACATCCACATCAAAGTGGGCCCCAATAAGCTGTCACAATTACATTAAGATGGACCTCAAATCATGCCGAGATGGGGTCCACTTGGACTGTGGATCTGGCTCATTCTTTGACTCATTCCATAAAATGATCTTTAAAATGGATAGACAAATTAGATGCAGCACCTGCATCAATGGTGGGGGCCCACATGAAGGCCCAACATCAGAATGTTGTATATATTGTGTAATATATAAACACATATATAATATATATACAATATTATATATATATATATACAATATGTATATATAATACAATATAATATATATATATATGTATATATATACACACACACGCTGCACACACTCACGCTGCACGCACACACGCAGGTACACCCACACGCACGCACTCACACCTGTGGGCTCCACCGTCTGCTGGATGGTGGAGATAAAGCACAAACATCACCTGGGCTCCACCGTCCGTTAGACGGTGGAGATGAAACGCATACATCACTGTGGGCTCCACGCGGGGCCCACCATAACATGTATTTTCCATACAGCCGGTTGGTAAGGTCCCACGGACCTGAATGAGGAAGAAAAACAAATTTCATCATAATCCAAAACTTATGTGGCCCATCAAAAGAATTTCATTGGCAGAGGTTCAATCCCACTGTTTCCTACAGTGTGGGCCACCCAAGTCATGGATGGAGCTGATTTTTGGCAGGGGCCCACTTCAGGAGATGGTCCACGGTGTGAACCAGTTGGATGACAGATGAACATCATGGTGGGGCCCACGGCAGTAGCCGTGGGCAGCTGCTTGTCCGCCCGGTGATGCAACACATTGCTGCTGCAAATGTCAAGGGCAGCAGGGGCTGCCCCTAATATTATTATTTTATTTTAAAAAAAAATATATTTTTTCTTGTAGTTTTTCATGTGTGCGGCCCACGTCAAGCAGATTCACCCCGTCCATTGGCTTTCTCGGATCGGAACAAATCTAACGAGTTTAATGTAGAGTAATTTTTGTGTTTAGGAAATAAAATAAAATAAAATAAAATAAAGGTATTTGAATGGTAAGGGTGCAAATCTCCAATGTTATGGCCCACCAGACCTTCCAACCAGCCCCATCACTTGGCTCAATGTCTAAATCGATATGGGAAAAATGGTGGACGGCCTGGATCGTACTCATACATCAAGGTGGGGCCTATACAAGTGGCCCACCCCCATTACCTTAAAAGGCTAATGTGTTTTCCTTTATACAGGGACGTCCAGCGTCCCAGACGCTGGACGGTTTGGTTGTTGCAAATGGGTGCATGTGGGCCACCCCATGGCAGATGATGTGGGTACAATGCATATAAGGTGGGCCCCACTTGAAGATGGCTTAGATAGAGTACATGCCTCATGGTGGGGTCCATTCAAGTGGGCCACACAACCATATCATGATAAAAAAAATATGAAAAATGAAGGAGAGAGAGATAGAGAGTGGGATACGCTTGTGATGGAGGGACCCCGATACTATGGGCCCTCCCTTGCAATGAATCATACAATCAAATGGGTCCTTTAACACATGGGACCATCAAAATTTAAAATCAACGGTGGGGATCCTTTTTCCACCAATATGGACGGTCTAGATGACCTTTCTAAGAAATAAACATCATGATGGGGTCCATGGAGAATGGCCCCATCATGGAATGATCATGATGATCCTAGTGGGCTATCGGCCACATCTTAGGGTGCCAAGTGAGATCCAAACCATTGATCGGTTTGCCTCACTTGGCCCATCTTAAAAATAGAAAAAACTACTACGATCATGCACCCACCGTCCGATCTTCTTGCTCCTAAGGGTCCCTTAGCACCTTAGCTTGGATTTCAATGGAGGAGATGAGAAATGGAGGATTGAGATGGGAGATGGAGAGGTAGGAAAGTGGGCCACCTTGGAGTTTTTTTTGAAAGGGAGGGAGAGCTCATACGTATGGAATTTTGCTTGGAGAATGAGATGAGAAAATGAGAAAGAGAGAGAGTGTTGTAGAGAGAGATGGGTGATGGATGGATGTGGTGAATGATGGGTGTGTAAGAAAACCTTGACTTTTGTGACCATTTGTGTAAGAAAGGCATGGGAGGTGATTCTTGACTTTTGAGGCTTTTTGTGTAAGAGAGGTATGGACTTGTAAGAAAATCTTGACTTTTGTGGTTGCTTGGGAATGGGTGAAAGGTGATGTGTACTTGACATGTACTTGACATGTGATGGATTGATGGGATTGATGGGACACCTCATAGAGATTCCCTTGGGTTTCGCAACGCGCGGCGTTTTCCTCGCACCGAACGTCGGCCTACAACTCTGGACCAGGGTATCTCCTCGGCGCTCGAGTCGCGGCATCGGAACCGCAGCGATGGTGCGGTCGCTATGGTAATAGTCTTGGGTTGAGTCGATACGGGTTGACAGCATATGAATCAGGGTCGCGCGTAAATATCGGCTAAGGGTCGAAGGTTGCTGGAATTCGACCGGTAAGACCGCGAAAGTCTACGGAACGGTATGGTTTAGGATACGGGTCTTCTACCCATAATGATGTAAGTGTTTTATTGACACCGACCACGGCTATGGACGGTGGAACCCACCATGATTTATGTGTTCTATCCGCACCGTCTACCCCTGGACGGTAGGACCCACCATGATTTATGTGTTCTATCCACACTGTCCACATTGGACGGTGGGAGCTACCCCCCACGTGTGAGATAGTGTATGTGTGTGTATGTGTGTATATATATATATATAATATTGTATATATACACTATATATAGTTTATATATTATATTATACATAATATACATGATAGTGGGCCTTCATGTGGGCCCCCACCATGATGTATGGGTTGCATCCAATCCATTCATCCATTTGGAAAGCCCATTTTATGGCATGGGCATAAAGAATGAGCCAGATCCATAGTCCAAGTGGACCCCACCTTGGCATGTTATGAGGCTCATCTTAATGTATCTGTGGTAGTCCATTAGGGCCCAATTTGATGTGGATGTAAGGCCCATGTTATGAGGCCATTCGATGTATTTGTGACCCATTTTGAGGCCCACTTTGATATATATGTAAGGCCCATATGTTGAGGCCCATTTGATGTATTATGGGCCCATGGGTTAAGGTCCATTAAGATGTATTAGGGCCTATGTTATGAGGTTATTCGATGTATTTGTGGATGTAAGGCCCATGTTGAGGCCATTCGATGTATTTGTGGATGTAAGGCCCATTAGGGCCCAATTTGATGTGGATGTAAGGCCCATGTTATGAGGCCATTCGATGTATTTGTGGCCCATGTTGAGGCCCACTTTGATATATATGTAAGGCCCATATGTTGAGGCCCATTTGATGTATTAGGGGCCCATGGGTTAAGATCCATTAAGATGTATTAGGGCCTATGGGTTGTGGCCCATTTGATGTACATATGGGGCCCAATGGATGTGACCCATTTGATACACATAAGGCCCATTTGATGTGTTCGAGGCCCAAGGGTTATAGCCCATCGCAATGTACATAAGGCCGTTGGTGCGGCCCATTGATAAGGCCCATATGTTATGGCCCATTTGATGTATTTAAGGCCCAATAGGATGTAGCTAAGGTTCATTGCAATATGTGATCCCAACATGGTTTATGTAATAATGTTTACGACGAGGTATGCCTTGGGAGCAATGATAGTTTGACGTTCACATTGCGAGTATAATATTCGTTAAATGTCCACATTACGACTCTCCCTAGGGCCCATCAATAGGCCCGTACTTTTTGTGTGTAAACTGTCTAGGCCATCTGCATTGTAAGGATAGTGCGTTATTTCATAACATGATTAGTATAGTTCCATGATTCATGATCATACGCATCATATGTATGCTTGATATGAGAAGTGACTGATCATAGCATATGCCTTCGAGTAGATTGTTTAGGGGCTCCCGGATAGGCGGTGTTGCCCTACATGAGCGCACGTTATGCGCAGGATTGTTGCATGACTAGATAGTGTGATTCATGCATTCGCATTGTGTGATATGGTACTATACACCCTAGCGACATCAGGGTCGTAGCCTCCACAGGCGTATCGTAGTTAGCAGGATTGGATATCAAAAATCTTATTCTACATGGGATGCTATAGATATCCCTGGGTGAAAGTCCCTAAACCCTTATGGTACCAAGAGGTTGCTCCAACGTCTAGACTGAGTGGATACAGGAGCGTCGAGTGTCGATTACCAGGAGGCTACGCTTTCCACTATGTCGTGGTCAGTTGGAAGGGGGTGCGGCCTTATCCGCTCGAGAGGAGGGGGCAAAGCTAGGCTAAGTCTGACCAGCTTGAGGAATGGGTCCGTTATCGACGAGCCGAGCCCGATATTGGCAGGTGGATAGTGAGGTCTCTTCCACTTATCTTATTGCGTGCGATGAGGCGACGATCTGGTTTAGAGTGTACTAGACCCCGGTTATATCCCAGATTTGTGTTGTATTGATATGTGGACCTAGATGCGAACTCGTATGCTTGATTTGCACCTCACATCGCATGGCCTTGGTACGGCCGACATTATTCATAGATCCATCAGCATATTTCGCATTACTTTAATATTGCATGATCATATTACTACCTTAAGCACACACTTTCACCACCCTCTAAGCTTTCCATAAGCTTATGCACGACCGTTGCGTGTAGGTGACGTTGGACCACCATAGCGCTAAGGCAGGAGCGCATACCAGATCAGCTTGGAGTTTTTGCCCATTATCATTGTATTTTCCTTCATGCTCATTGTACTTGTAAAGTTTTTTATCATAGTGGAAATGTAATAGAGTTTTTTGTTGTTGTTTGTGGGTTATGCCTTTGGTTATGCTTATTACGAATCAAACTGATATTGAAAATCCTCCTCGTAGTATCCCAAGATCGGAACCTAGCAAATGAGTGCTGGGAGCTGAGAATGGGGTACTACGGAAGCAATCGGTGCCGGATTCGGTGATTGAAAATTTTATGAACCCGGTTTTCGAGTTTGGGGCGTGACAAAGATGGGGGGAGAAGCTACTACTGAATGCTACAATCTTGTGTGTGAACTCATATAGCATATTTGTAAAATTGTGTAAAGTTCTTGTACACACAATTTAGGGTGTTGGTCTAGGTGTTGTTCTAGAATTTCAGGTGTTTTTTCACGTAATTGACAAAGGGGGAGATTAAAAGTGCCCTGGTTTGTCAATTAGCATGAGTGTTGAGTCAGCATGTCAAGTGAGCCCCACATGAAGATCATTCAAGCATTTGCCTCAACTAGATGTATGCCCCGAACTTGTCAAAGGTAAACTTAGTCTCACATCCCATGTCCCAAAACACCTAGGTATATAAAACCCTTAAAAAATGGTTAGAACAACATAGGGTTAAAGTATGAAAACTATTTTGTAAATCAAGAAAATTTCTAAGTTTTAAGCTTTTGTCGATATATAGAGATAAGCTCAATGAGATCGGATATCAATTATCGATGTCCTCAAAATACAATCGATATCATCAAATTGAGGACCATGTGTGTCCAACAACCATCTTGATCTCTGAACGACATTATCGTCGACATTCAATTTATGAGATCATTGAGACAGCTCGATATAATCGAATTCTGGTCTATTTATGTCCACCAAGCTTCTAAGGCAAATCATGCATTTATCCATGACTCGATGGAATCCTCGATATCCTCGAAATTCAAACTTCGATGATATCGATGGACCTTCGATGTTATCGATTTCAGACTAAACTATCTGGCAAACTTTTTAGGAAAACTTCTGTAAATGATTCGAGGAATTGAGACTCTCTCGATAATATCGATATTCAAATATCGATCATATTGAATCCAGGTCGATATCAGTGAATTTGGACAATAGAATGTCCAGCAATCTTATTGGAAAATCTTCTATAAAAGATCTATGAATCGAACTCGGTATTGATATCATCAACATTTGAAATCCGATGACATCGTGGGAGGATCAATAATATCGAAGCTAGTTGTCTCATTTTTAAGCTACTCTCTAGATTTTCATTGTTGAGAAATCGAACCGTGGTTCGATGAAATCAGAGTTCAAAATTCGTTGACATCAAAGCATGTTCAATATGATCGAGCTGTGTATAAGAGATTCAACTACGATTATCAGTAGAGTTCATATCATTGATCTGTCCCTCGATGTTTTCGAAAGTATACGTTCGATGATATTGAAGAGGCTCAATCATATCAAACTCTGTCAAAAATCTGAATATTTTATTACCATTAGATCTCTTTGCCTATTTAAGGAGAGCTTTCTATTAGTTACTGTAGTGAGAAAAATAGAGAGAGCCTTAAGAGAGTCCTGCATACTATTTACCGTAAGCTCTTTTTCTCCTGGGAGTTCATCCTCCAATCCACCCTCGTCATTGATATTCAATAGAGTGGATTGGGGAATGAACTTCCGCATTCAAGAATCATCCAGCTACCACCTTAATGGAAAATCATTGAGCTAGGATACCTTGAATGCTTGAATGCTTGGAATCACTCCGTCTCTAAAATAGGAAAATATTTAATAAAGTAAGATTCCAACATAACTTTGACCCAACCCGTCGCCATACTCAGTGTTGCAGTTCAAGGGAGTTGATGTCATGCCCCAAACTTGGAAACTGGGCTCAAAAAATTTTCCATCGCTGAATCCAGTGCCGACAACCTTCGTAGTACCCATTCTCGGCTTTTAGCGTCCATATGTCAAATTTCGATCCTGCGATCCTACAAGGAGGATTTTTTAATGTACATTTACTCGAATAAGTATAACCACAAGTTTACCCAATCAAAAAGGCAACATCATCATCACATATCCACTAATATAAACATTTGAATACAATGCTGAAAGGAAAATACATATGTCAAAATCAAAGCTCCAAAAGTCAGCTACATGCTCTAAGATCTATGCTATTGCAACTTAACATCACCTGCACGCATCTATCATGCATAAGCTTATAGAAAGCTTAGAGGGTGGTGTAAGTGTGTGCACAAGGTAAGTGCCAAGTATTCCACACAATGCCGTAATCATACAATATAGAAAATATTGGTAAGA
The DNA here is from genome assembly GCA_037074715.1 of Magnolia kwangsiensis. Lineage (NCBI taxonomy): Eukaryota > Viridiplantae > Streptophyta > Magnoliopsida > Magnoliales > Magnoliaceae > Magnolia > Magnolia kwangsiensis. The sequence continues at coordinate 86,976,571 of CM073575.1, read as the reverse complement.
TCATGAATCATACGATATCAAAGTAAAGCAAAATACTGACAAGTTTATGAGTCAAACAATATCAGAGTATGCAATATAGATCAGCTATGCAAATGAGGAGTCATAAAGAGCCAAATATTAGATACCGAGGATGCAATACACTATAAAATTCCTGATGAGTTCACGAATACCGTCAAACGTATCTAAACCATATAAATGTAAAAACACAGTAACCTAAAATGCCATATGCCGTAGATGTACTGGAATATGCTGTGCGAATGGAATGACCATACTGGAGTGTGAAGTTAGGATGATAGTACGTAGTATTGCAGGCTATGGGGTTCATCACAAGCAAATTCTATCCAAACCAATCCCATATCTAAATTTGGATAGCCAGACTCAATGTGGTAAACTCCTGATCTTAGGTTAGTCGTGCACCCCAACCGAAATTCTAACCATTATGAAGGCACACATAACAAATAGTTGCGCACCACCAGCCCGAGTGGATAGTGAATGAATGAATGAATATGTAACTCCTGCCCAATAAGTCCACATATTAATATTGTTCATCTTTGGGATCATCACTGGAGTCTAGTACACTATACATGCAAATCGTCGCCCACTGACGCGCGACCATGTAAGTGGAAAAGATCTCACAATTCGCTTGACTAGTAATCAGTCAATATCTACCCGGCACGTCGATAGAAGATCCATTCACGAGCTAGTCAAACTTAACCAAGCTATGCCCCCTCCTCTTGGGCGAGTAAGGTCACACCCCCTCCCAAGCGACCACAACACAGTAGGAGACGCGGCTTCCTAGTATTCGGCACTCGGGCGCTCATGTATCCACTCGATCTCAACGTTGGGGCATCCTCTGGTACCAGGAGGGTTTAGTGATTTTCACCTAGGGCCATATATGGTGGCCCGATGCTAGAACGGATTTTGGTGTCCTATCTGACCATCTATGATATTCTTGTGGAGGCTACAAGCTTGATGTCGCTAAGGTGTATAATAATCACAACACATAATGGAAGATGCATGAGTCATACAATCTAGTCATGCATCAATCCTGTGCATATCGTGTGCTCATGTGAGATAATCTCCGCCTATTAGGGAGTCTCATAATGTAACACCCTGAAAATCGGGGGTCGTGTATAAACTCAACTCCCGAGTTCCAGACCGTCACTTATGCAACAAAAATGGTTATGATTCAATGTTGTCTGATTTAAAGCATTCACATGAGTAAAAGTATACCAAAACTGCAAATCATACTTCAGATCCAGTGATAAAAGCAAGCGGAAGACTAAACAAGATATATATCACTGTATGGAAAAACAAAGTAATCTCAACTGTCTCCAAAGTATGACTACATCTCTGAGTCTCATATACATGTACATAACAAAAGAATAATGTTCAAAAAGAAAAGTCCCACTGATGTCCCCTCGATCCAGGTCACCTACGGGAAGCCGTCATAATACTGCATATACGAGAACTCATCCTGGTCCTCGTCATCATCTAGCTCCACCTCCTGGATCTCATCGTCATCTGCAACTACAACAGGGTCTGGTGGGTGTTGCAAACACCATCCCGTAACGTGGGAATGAGTGATCAACTCAGTGGAATCATAGAGCAAAGATTAGCATGTTCACAATTCAATCACGCGATAATAGTAAAGCAGTAAATCAGACAAGTCCTAACACTGTTGTTAATGCAAGATGATATGACGTGATGTATGCCCTCACCGACGATCACCCTCATACGGCAACATCTTACGACCGCGGCATGCCACACTCCCTAGAGTGCTCCACATCTTCCAGGCACATGCAATGCTATGGTGATATGATTACCAAGTTATTATTAGTCCATTCAAACAGCAGGATTGGGAAACTAAGGTACCTCCCTTGTATCAATCCCAACACGGATCCTGTCTAGGGTCGTCACTCCTAGTAATCTCATACGATGTACATTTCGTAGGTCACTGCAAGGGCTGCCAGGGCTGTTGCTCGCACTCGTTGCACCGCTCCCCCATCACCTTATCAATACAGGCCTACTGTACTCTACTGCACGGAAGGGTCGTCGCCTCCCGTGAACTCAGAATACGCTCGCGGTCACTACAAAGGGCTCGTCGCCTGATCAGTGTAGGCCGACAGCTAGAATATAGTGTCCCATACCACCATAATCTGCTCACGAGTCTAGGTGCTCACTGGTCACTACGGGGAGGTTTGTGGCCCCAGCGTAGGCCGACAGCTCGACCACGGTGTCCCATACCACCATGCCCGGCTCATGAGTCTTCGTGGATCAAGGTACCACGGTTAATAGGGTTTACAATGGTAAGTTCAGTACCCTAGGTTCAAGCAGTTATGATACATACATGGTGAACAAACATCGGCCAGTCGGGTTACTTGACGGGCTCGACTAGCGCGATCGCATCTCGAACTGAACGACATGAAGTGCGTAAAACACTTCGCGTGGCCTAACCACTGCCGCCAACTCTCAACACGAATCACATTCATCTACGCGTCGTTCGTGGCCATGACCAGTCAGCCACGAAATCGCTCGGTTACCGACTGCCTGGACTAAGTCAAGTCCCACACATCTATGGAATTACTATACAAGGTATTGGAATTGAGATACATCATGTGAGCATGTTAACACATGTTATAACTTTCAACTTAAGCAAATCTTCAAGGCATACTTCCCATGCATATTCAACTTAAGCAAATCCTCAAGCACATACATTCCATGCATGTAATGAAATCATGCATTTTGTCAACATGTAGAAAATCATTTAGGTCGGCATAATAATTGGAAAATCAATCACAAAGTATCAAATAACATCATTTAATTCAATACATACTAATACAAGCATTTATACAAACACATGCACTACACACTTAGGTCTACATATAGCATGTCGACCCAAAGTGTGCAACTAGGCGAATCTCTTCGCCAAACTAATTATGCACGCATTCCTAACTTCCTAATGCGACAACAAACCATGTCAATCACATCAGCAAAATATGAATGCAAACAGTACTTCCTACAAATGACTAAAATGCCCTAAATCTCATATTCTTCGTTAGCTTACGAAACGGGAAACGGAGAGCATTTTGTACATGTCAAACGGCGATGCCGTCAAGAATCTACTATTAAACGACATTGAAAGCATTGGGAACCGTCAATCAAAGCGTCTAAAATCCTCACCTAGTGTCTTGTAGACTCGGGAATTGAAGCGGAGTGTATATGCTTCGTCTACGGCGAGTAAGGAGCCTAATACATAAGATCCATAAGCTACATCGCCATGGAAACAAGAAAAACTCAAATCACCAACTATTTAGGGTTTTTACTTACCTAGGATTGCGGTGGAATCGCCGGGAAAGCGGTAGAGAAGTGTCGCTTAAGCATGTGCAACACGTAGCACAAGTGGCGGGAAGAACTCTCCCACTCTCTCACAATCTCTCACTCTTTTTCTCTCTCCCAAGCTAGGGCTTCTCTCAAATTCGGATGGGAGAGAGGAGTGAGGGTTTCAACCCCTTTTATAGCCCAAAACATTCCCAAAATAGGCTTGGGAACAATGTTTACTTGGTGCCTAACCAAATCGGGGCCGTTTCGGTCCAAAAGGGCATTTCTGGAGGTCCCCAGGCCAAATGCGGTCGGACTTAAGCTCATGCATACTGGATCTAGCACACATCCAGTTTTCAGACCGGTTGGGTTCCCAGATCGCACGTGGCGGCCCAGTTTCAGTTTAACGGTCACCGCACCAAGATCAGGCCTATAAGTCCCGTGATATATAATAGATATTTTTCCTGATCCAAGGGTGTAATTTGGCTGTATTCTGACGGTCAGAATGCTTAATACTGATGCGTCAAATTTGTGTGCCAGATTTGAATTTGAAATTCCAACTATGTCCCTATTCACACTCTCTTCGGTCCGGGCTCAATGAAATAGCCTGTAATAATCGGTTTGACTTGATTTTTGGAATGAGTGTCAAGCCCAGCTAGACGGTCCTAACGGTCTAAGATAGGAGGTATCGGACTTTCAACGTGCGGTCTAGATCCAATACAAAGATTCAAAGTGGTCCAGAGAACAAACCGGCTTAGAGTTTGATCCGAGGCTTTAGAGCATTATAGCACCCTTAGTTCCACTCGCTTCGGGCCTTGTAGAACGTATTTAAAGTGATCAGGGACCATTTCCCAGCTATTCTAACGTTGCACTAGCTAACCTAGTCAAATTTTCCAAAGGAATGAATTCTACGCAAATTCGGGTCGAGTTGGTACTCGAGCCCAAGTATGGATTTTTCACGGGCGTTACAATCTACCCCCCTTAACAAATAATTTCGTCCTCGAAATTTTGTACCTTTTCGTACTCCTCGAGAAGCTGTGGGTAGTTCTTTCTGATCTCGGCTTCTGTCTCCCAAGTAGCCTCCTCCTCAGTATGATGCGTCCATAGTACCTTCACAAGGGGGATCACCTTGCTACGCAGTACCTGCTCCTTCCGGTCTAAGATGCGTGACGGTCGCAGGATATAAGTAACATCCTCTCCTAACTGCACCTGCTCCCATCTGATGATATGAGAAGGATCAGCAACATACTTCTTCAGCATAGAAACATGAAATACGTTGTGGACGCTCGCGAGGGGCGTGGGTAAAGCCAATCGGTAAGCCACTGCTCCCACACGATCGAGGATCTGAAATGGACCAATGTATCGCGGTGCCAGCTTCCCCTTCTTTCCGAACCGAAGGACTCCCTTCATAGGGGAAACTCGCAAAAACACATGATCCCCGACTGTGAACTCTAGTGGTCTCCGTCTCGTATCGGCGTAGCTCTTCTGTCTGCTCTGCGCTGTAAGAAGCCGACGTCGAATAATATCAATCTTCTCTGACGTCGCCTGCACCAACTCTGGGCCAATCAAGCTGCGCTCACCGACCTCTAACCAGCAATGCGGTGCGCGACAAGGTCGCCCATACAGCGCCTCATAAGGTGCCATGCCGATACTCGCCTGGAAGCTATTGTTGTATGCAAACTCCGCATATGCAAGACAGTCATCCCAACTGTCCTTGAAGTCCAATGCGCAAGCTCGCAACATGTCCTCCAGGATCTGGTTCACTCGCTCTGTCTGTCCGTCCGTCTGTGGGTGGAAGGCAGTACTGAACTTCAACTTCACACCCATAGCCTCCTGAATGCGAGTCCAGAAAATAGAAGTGAACCGCGTGTCTCTGTCCGACACGATCTCCAACGGAACTCCATGCAGACACACGATCTCTCTAATATACAATCTAGCCAGCTCGTCTGCAGAGTTCGTAACTCTGATCGGTAGGAAGTGCGCCGACTTTGTCAATCGGTCGACGATCACCCAAATAGAATCATGCCCCTTCCTCGTCTTCGGCAACCCAGAAATGAAGTCCATGGAAATGAAATCCCACTTCCACTCTGCAATCGGCATAGGCTGCAAAAGTCCAGGTGGTCGGCGATGCTCTGCCTTCACCTGTTGACAAGTGAGACAACGGGACACGAACTCAGCAATGTGGGTCTTCATACCTTCCCACCAGTACGTCCTCTTCACGTCACGATACATCTTCGTGCTGCCAGGATGCATCGCGAGTCTAGTAGAATGCGCAGCCTCGAGAATCTCTCGTCTCAAGTCAGGGACATCAGGAACGCATAGGCGGCCACGGTAACGTAAACCCCCATCCATGCCAACTCGCCAGTCGGCGTCATCATCATCACTGGCCTGCTCTCGAAGCTCAGTAAGATGCGCGTCGTCCCTCTGCGCCTCGATGACACGGTCATCGATCGGGGATCGCACCTGAACATGTGCGATGAACTCAAATGGCTCCTCTACGGTGAGTTTCTGCTCAAAGTCTCGCAAAAACTCAACCATATCCCACTCGGCAACCATCAGCGGAGCCGCAAACTCTATCGCCTTCTTGCGGCTCAACGCATCAGCCACAAGGTTCGCCTTCCCAGGATGGTAAGAGACTTCAAACTTGAAGTCCTTCAGCGTCTCCATCCATCGCCGCTGCCTCATATTCAAGTCCCGCTGTGTGAATATGTACTTGAGGCTCTTGTGGTCGCAAAAGAGCTCGAACTCCTCTCCATAGAGGTAATGTCTCCAGAGTCTCAGTGCGAATATCACGGCTGCCAACTCCAGGTCGTGTGTAGGGTAATTCTCCTCGTGCTTCCTTAATTGTCTCGAGGCATACGAAATTACCCTGTCCCTCTGCATAAGGACACAACCCAAACCAACGCTAGACGCGTCAGTGTATATAGTGTATTTAACCCCTTGCTCTGGCAATACTAGCACAGGGGCGGACGTAAGTCTGTCCTTCAGCTCCTGAAAAGCTGACTCCGCCTTATCAATCCAGGCGAACTTCACGTCCTTCCGTGTCAACTGAGATAAGGGTCTCGCGATCTTCGAGAAATCCTGAATGAAGCGCCGATAGTAGCCAGCGAGACCCAAGAAACTCCTCACCTCAGTGACAGAACCAGGCTGCTCCCAGTCCTGCACCGCAGCTACCTTAGACAGGTCAACTGCCATGCCATCCTTGGACACCACGTGTCCCAGAAACTTCACCTCCTGCTTCCAGAAGTCGCACTTCTTATACTGTGCGAACAACTGATGCTGTCTGAGCGTATCAAGGACCAAACGCAAGTGCTCCTCATGCTCCTCTCGACTCCTAGAGTACACCAAAATGTCGTCGATGAAGACAACGACGAATCGATAGAGGAAAGGCCGCAATACCCGGTTCATCAGATCCATGAACACGGCCGGTGCGTTCGTGAGACCGAACGACATCACGAGGAACTCGTAGTGACCAAAACTGGTCCTGAACGCTGTCTTCTGCACGTCCTCATCTCTGACGCGCAGCTGATGATATCCTGACTGAAGATCAATCTTCGAGAAGTACTGCGCTCCTCTCAACTGATCAAATAAGTCATCGATCCTGGGCAAAGGGTACTTGTTCTTCACTGTGAGTTGGTTCAGCCTGCGATAATCAATACACAATCGCAGCGAACCATCCTTCTTCTTCACGAACAAGACCGGTGCTCCCCAAGGAGATACGCTAGGCCGTATAAGGCCAAGCTCTAGTAGACCATCAATCTGCGTCCTCAACTCCTCCATCTCACATGGTGCCATGCGATACGTCGGCAGTGAGACGGGTGTAGAACCAGGAATCAGATCGATAGTGAAATCGATCTCACGTCGGGGTGGCAAACCAGGGATCTTCCTGAACAGATCCCCGAACTCAGAAACAACTGGCGTCTGCTCAAGTACCTGGGCACCAGCGTCGCGCAATAGGGTGGCGTAGCTAAGAATGCGGAAAGGAAGATTTACCCGCACTGAAAATGTGAAAGGCGTGCCCTCAGGCTCGTACACCGTCACCACACGAGCCTCGCAGTCAATCTCGGCTCTCGCTGCAGTCAACCAGTCCATGCCAAGAATGACATCGAGATATACGAGCGAGGGATCGACGACTAAATCAAGAGTCATCGTCCTGCCTCCCAGATCAAGTAAACAACCCTCACACATCTGGGTGACATCCGAATAATCTCCATGAGCTGCAAGGACTCGCACGCTATCCATAGTAATAGTCTGCAACCCAAGACGTCTGACTACGGCACGCGATATCAAAGAAATCGTGGAACCAGTGTCCACCATGACAAGAACGGGAGTACCTCCGATATGGCCCGTGACCTCGAAGGCTGAATGCTGGAAAGTCGGCGTCGTAGCTGCCTCAGCGGTCAGTGCATGAACTCGAGCCTGCTGTGGCCGGTTCGGCCGCTGTGTCAAGGGCCGTGGGGGCTGTCGAATCTGCGATACTGTGGGTCTGAAAGAGGACTGCGCAGGAGCTGACCGTATAGGCGGTGCTGATATCGCCTGTGGACGTACACGATCAATCTTCTGCGGCGGCGAGAACCCACTGTCCCGCATCCTCGTAAAGCAACTCGGCGCTAGGTGGCCCGTCCTCCCACAGTATGTGCATGATAGATCAGGGCGCCGAAACGGTCCTACTGGCGCCGTGGTCCTGGTAGGAGGATCAATGCGAGGCCTCTTGCCCGCGAAGGGCCTATCTGGCAACTCCGGTCGCGGCCTGGAAGTAGTCGGGCCTCGTGATCGCGCAAGTCGATCCACGTCCTGCTCTGCCCGCATGGACATGTGAACCAACTCCGCATAGGAGGAGAAACTGATACAGCACATCTTCGACCGAATATCCGGTCGCAAGCCCTCCAAAAAGCGCCGTATGCGCATCTGCTCATCAGCTAAAATCGTCTGGACGTACCTGCCCAACTCTGTGAACCGATGCTCATACTCGGTGACCGTCATCGCTGCCTTCCTGAGACGGAGAAACTCATTCTCCCTCTCGTGTCTGTAGGTCTGAGGATAATACTTCTCATGGAAGCGAAACTCGAATGCTGCCCATGTCCATACGAAGTCTGCGGTAACAGTCCGCAATACACTATCCCACCACATACTGGCCTCTCTCTCAAACTGGAAGGTAGCCAGCTCTACCTGCTCTGCCTCAGTACAGTGCAACATGCGCAGAATCTTCGACACTCGGTCGAGCCAAAACTCAGCCTCCTCGGGTCTGTGAGAACCCGTGAAAGTAGGAGGCCGCAAGCGCTGAAATCGCTCCAGAAGGCCCCGTGTGTCGGCAGGGTTCCCCGCAGGGAAAGCAGGCTGCGCAGGAAGTGCTATGCCCTCATCCTGGGCGTAAGCATAGGCATCCTCAGCTGGATGCGCAGGTGGTGCAGGCGGAGTAGATGCAGTCGCACCCCCGCCCTGGGCTAAAGTCCCGACTATAGTAGTCAATAGCTGCTGCTGCTGTAGCATCATAGCCATCATCTGCTCGAATCTATCAGGTGGTGGAGCAGGCTGTGGCGGATGAGGTGCGGAAGTAGATGCGCGCTGTGGCTCTCTAACTGATGGTGTAAATGGCGGTGGTCCATCTGTAGGACCAGTAGCAGGCTGAGACGATCGAACAGTCTCAGGAATCGGGCCCACAGCAGGGTCCGGACGAGTGCCAGACTGAGAAGGAGCCTGATCCATCTGCTCTAACAATGAAAGCCGAACCGCGCTCCTCGTAGTCTTAGGTGGCATTCCCTATTTTCAAAATAGGGCGCAACCTTGTCAGTCTCAATTGCACAAATACACCACAATCATTCACTAAAGAGTCAAAGGCATTCCATGCATTTCAATTAATCAAAATTGTCACAATACAAGGGATATATCCTTACAAGCATCATGACTAGAATGACATGGAAATTAAGACAGTTAAGCAACAGCGACATAAGCAAAGCACTAGCCCTAATAGGCTTTACACACATGAAACAGAAAATAGCTAACTACTCATAACAACATCAAAGATCGCGTCGCTAGTCGGAGTCTGGCGACGGAGGAGGAGCACCCTTATCCTGTAAGCAACACAGGATTGCCTTCAAGGTGCGAGTCACCTTGCCAAATTTCTTCTTCGTAACGGCCTTGGCATCAGCGACCTCTGCTCGAAGTTCTTGGACTTCCCTTCGCAAAGAGGTCTGACTCTCCTCCATCCGAGCAATGCGATCGTCAATAGTAGTCTGCGCAGAAGGAGGAGGACTCTCATCAGTATCCTGAGCCTCCTCTTCTGCTTCTTCCTGAGTCTCTTCCTGAACTTCTGCACTAGGTTCTCCTTCGCTTTGATCTTCCTCTTCGTCAAAGTCGTCCCCACTATCCCTTTCAAGTTGATTTTCACGATATTGCGACCCAATCTTCATCTTAACCATCGTCGACTCATCGATGGTGTGAATCGATACCGGCAATTCGGGTCCAAGTCTATAGGCAAACTCAAGCGCAATCTTGCAAATGAGTCGGCCAAAGGGAAGGGATTCGGATGTTCTTCTCGACCTGGCTATGAGAACTATCTGCCGTAAGATGAAAGTGGCCATACATACGTTCTCTCCCTGAGCCACCAGAAATAAGAAATCGACCATAAGACGTGTACATTCAATGCGGTTCGTCGACCTAGGATAAACATTGAACGTGCAGATGTGATGCAGCAGACGCAAATCCTCAGACATGTACGTCGCCTTGAGGCTATTATTAGGCTGCCATGGAACCAACTTACCGCACAGAAACCTGGTGCGGCGATCTCGTTCACGTCTAGTCCTCAAATTCTTCTCACTTGGATGTACATCACCTAGAGGCACGTTGAGAAGTCGCGCAACCAACTGGACGTCGATCGTAGCCATCCGATCTCTACCAAAAGGGATTTTGAACTGCAAGGGCTCCAAGGTAGGACTCTGGATGCTAGCATAGAAGGCACGAACAGTGCTCACATTAGCACGAGCGCGAGCTTCAAAGATCGGTCCCCAGTGCGCCGCTTCAATGCGTTCGAACAACAGATATTCGCCGAACAATCGCCCATCTACGTCCGCCTCAAATAACACTCTACGATCAGTGTATTCACCATGAGGCATCTCTGATAGGATGGTTCGTCCAAGGTGTGCATGGGGATCCAAATCCCGCTTCGTACGGCACTCCAGGACTGCAGCTGGACCTGCGGCGGCGCTTGAACTTGCGGCACCACCCCGCGGTCTTCTCGATTGAGCAGGGCGGCTCGGCCCAGCCTCATCTGTTGCAGTTTTCCTCTTACCCATCAAAGACAGGATGGATGAGAGTGACAAAAGTCCCAAAATAGCTTCCACGAAAGCCATGGAAAACGCCGAAAATGCGGAGAAATGGCTGCCCAATCTGACAAAAGGAAATCTAGGCGTCGTAGAGGGATGCTTCAAGCTTCCCAAGGCTGTACTTTCAGGGAAAAATAAGAACAAAAAGGTGGAATGGAGCTGCTCACGATTTCGACACTATTTGGGGGATTTTGGAGCTCCAAATGGGAAAATCTTCAGGGAAAGGGGCTGCCAACACCCAATAATCAATGGGTGGTGGTCGGTTTTGGCCAAGGAAGGGATTAGGAGGGGTTTGGGTCGTCGGGATTTGGAATGGAGCGCTGAAAATCAAATCTAGGGCATGCAAGGGGGCTGTTTGTGAAGGAGAGGGGTGTTTTAGGGGTTTTCGTGGGATGGGAGGTACCTAGGGGTGTTGTGGGAGGCATTTAAGTGGGTGCGCCCAAAGGGCAGCACCATCGGAGATGGCCGGCCGGCGATGCATCGCCCGGCCGGCGATGGCATCGCCGGCCAACCTCCAGGTTGGCCAGCGGGACCCCATGGGTCTGGTCCCCCATGGTCCCAGGGTCCCAAAAAGTCTGGTCCCACCCCTTAGTTCATAGTATTTTGGTCCCTATGAGCCCAAATATGTTTTTGGGGCTTTCCGGGTCCACATCGCAGTCCCGAATACCAAACCATATGATGCAGCATATGGATTTGGGGTAGAAGGATCCAGTACATCTTTCTAGCTCCTTAGTTGCTAAAGAAAGTGAAGTTAGAATGGCTTTATGGCCATTTTTTATGAAATTTTACTATTCACTGTAAAATTTGGTGAATGTACTAATTTGTGTTATTTTCACATTAGGTTTGATGCCTAACATGAAATGGATACAAAAGAACTGAAGGTTGAGGTGTTTAGAGAAGGAATTTTGAGAATTTTTGGCAAAACGGGGTTTTTAAGCCCTGGCGATTGATTACTAGAGTCGTGGTCATTCCACGGCCCATGGATTCACTTTTGCGGTTTAAAACCGCTCATAGGACATCTCCACCCGACCTCCTACAGCTTAGAAGTGATTCGGGTCGCTTTACGCGACCCGAGATGCGTTACAGACTCGATCTTGCGATCGATCCTTATAGACTTCGCCTATCGGCGAATCTGTGATCCTAGAAGTGTTTCTAGACCCTTCTCGCACCCACCTAAGTCAAAGGAAGCGACAGCGTACGTCGCAAGACCATAACCCAGGCCCAGTATACTCTCATTCATGCTCTGATACCAACTTGTAACACCCTGAAAATCGGGGGTCGTGTATAAACTCAACTCCCGAGTTCCAGACCGTCACTTATGCAACAAAAATGGTTATGATTCAATGTTGTCTGATTTAAAGCATTCACATGAGTAAAAGTATACCAAAACTGCAAATCATACTTCAGATCCAGTGATAAAAGCAAGCGGAAGACTAAACAAGATATATATCACTGTATGGAAAAACAAAGTAATCTCAACTGTCTCCAAAGTATGACTACATCTCTGAGTCTCATATACATGTACATAACAAAAGAATAATGTTCAAAAAGAAAAGTCCCACTGATGTCCCCTCGATCCAGGTCACCTACGGGAAGCCGTCATAATACTGCATATACGAGAACTCATCCTGGTCCTCGTCATCATCTAGCTCCACCTCCTGGATCTCATCGTCATCTGCAACTACAACAGGGTCTGGTGGGTGTTGCAAACACCATCCCGTAACGTGGGAATGAGTGATCAACTCAGTGGAATCATAGAGCAAAGATTAGCATGTTCACAATTCAATCACGCGATAATAGTAAAGCAGTAAATCAGACAAGTCCTAACACTGTTGTTAATGCAAGATGATATGACGTGATGTATGCCCTCACCGACGATCACCCTCATACGGCAACATCTTACGACCGCGGCATGCCACACTCCCTAGAGTGCTCCACATCTTCCAGGCACATGCAATGCTATGGTGATATGATTACCAAGTTATTATTAGTCCATTCAAACAGCAGGATTGGGAAACTAAGGTACCTCCCTTGTATCAATCCCAACACGGATCCTGTCTAGGGTCGTCACTCCTAGTAATCTCATACGATGTACATTTCGTAGGTCACTGCAAGGGCTGCCAGGGCTGTTGCTCGCACTCGTTGCACCGCTCCCCCATCACCTTATCAATACAGGCCTACTGTACTCTACTGCACGGAAGGGTCGTCGCCTCCCGTGAACTCAGAATACGCTCGCGGTCACTACAAAGGGCTCGTCGCCTGATCAGTGTAGGCCGACAGCTAGAATATAGTGTCCCATACCACCATAATCTGCTCACGAGTCTAGGTGCTCACTGGTCACTACGGGGAGGTTTGTGGCCCCAGCGTAGGCCGACAGCTCGACCACGGTGTCCCATACCACCATGCCCGGCTCATGAGTCTTCGTGGATCAAGGTACCACGGTTAATAGGGTTTACAATGGTAAGTTCAGTACCCTAGGTTCAAGCAGTTATGATACATACATGGTGAACAAACATCGGCCAGTCGGGTTACTTGACGGGCTCGACTAGCGCGATCGCATCTCGAACTGAACGACATGAAGTGCGTAAAACACTTCGCGTGGCCTAACCACTGCCGCCAACTCTCAACACGAATCACATTCATCTACGCGTCGTTCGTGGCCATGACCAGTCAGCCACGAAATCGCTCGGTTACCGACTGCCTGGACTAAGTCAAGTCCCACACATCTATGGAATTACTATACAAGGTATTGGAATTGAGATACATCATGTGAGCATGTTAACACATGTTATAACTTTCAACTTAAGCAAATCTTCAAGGCATACTTCCCATGCATATTCAACTTAAGCAAATCCTCAAGCACATACATTCCATGCATGTAATGAAATCATGCATTTTGTCAACATGTAGAAAATCATTTAGGTCGGCATAATAATTGGAAAATCAATCACAAAGTATCAAATAACATCATTTAATTCAATACATACTAATACAAGCATTTATACAAACACATGCACTACACACTTAGGTCTACATATAGCATGTCGACCCAAAGTGTGCAACTAGGCGAATCTCTTCGCCAAACTAATTATGCACGCATTCCTAACTTCCTAATGCGACAACAAACCATGTCAATCACATCAGCAAAATATGAATGCAAACAGTACTTCCTACAAATGACTAAAATGCCCTAAATCTCATATTCTTCGTTAGCTTACGAAACGGGAAACGGAGAGCATTTTGTACATGTCAAACGGCGATGCCGTCAAGAATCTACTATTAAACGACATTGAAAGCATTGGGAACCGTCAATCAAAGCGTCTAAAATCCTCACCTAGTGTCTTGTAGACTCGGGAATTGAAGCGGAGTGTATATGCTTCGTCTACGGCGAGTAAGGAGCCTAATACATAAGATCCATAAGCTACATCGCCATGGAAACAAGAAAAACTCAAATCACCAACTATTTAGGGTTTTTACTTACCTAGGATTGCGGTGGAATCGCCGGGAAAGCGGTAGAGAAGTGTCGCTTAAGCATGTGCAACACGTAGCACAAGTGGCGGGAAGAACTCTCCCACTCTCTCACAATCTCTCACTCTTTTTCTCTCTCCCAAGCTAGGGCTTCTCTCAAATTCGGATGGGAGAGAGGAGTGAGGGTTTCAACCCCTTTTATAGCCCAAAACATTCCCAAAATAGGCTTGGGAACAATGTTTACTTGGTGCCTAACCAAATCGGGGCCGTTTCGGTCCAAAAGGGCATTTCTGGAGGTCCCCAGGCCAAATGCGGTCGGACTTAAGCTCATGCATACTGGATCTAGCACACATCCAGTTTTCAGACCGGTTGGGTTCCCAGATCGCACGTGGCGGCCCAGTTTCAGTTTAACGGTCACCGCACCAAGATCAGGCCTATAAGTCCCGTGATATATAATAGATATTTTTCCTGATCCAAGGGTGTAATTTGGCTGTATTCTGACGGTCAGAATGCTTAATACTGATGCGTCAAATTTGTGTGCCAGATTTGAATTTGAAATTCCAACTGTCCCTATTCACACTCTCTTCGGTCCGGGCTCAATGAAATAGCCTGTAATAATCGGTTTGACTTGATTTTTGGAATGAGTGTCAAGCCCAGCTAGACGGTCCTAACGGTCTAAGATAGGAGGTATCGGACTTTCAACGTGCGGTCTAGATCCAATACAAAGATTCAAAGTGGTCCAGAGAACAAACCGGCTTAGAGTTTGATCCGAGGCTTTAGAGCATTATAGCACCCTTAGTTCCACTCGCTTCGGGCCTTGTAGAACGTATTTAAAGTGATCAGGGACCATTTCCCAGCTATTCTAACGTTGCACTAGCTAACCTAGTCAAATTTTCCAAAGGAATGAATTCTACGCAAATTCGGGTCGAGTTGGTACTCGAGCCCAAGTATGGATTTTTCACGGGCGTTACACATAACAACCTGCCTATTAACATATGCAATGGTCAACCATATTTAATAACAAACATGCAGATAATGCGTATGGGCATGTATCATGATGTTATGATATCAAATACTCATAATCAGTATCAATAACAGGCTTCGACAATCGACATTGGGCCTCAAACACGAGCCGAATGCACATCACAATGGGCTTTAAAGACAGGCCGCATATACATCACATTGGACCTCGACAATCGACCGTGATATCCGGCCTCAATAATCAGAATCGGAATCGGCCTCAACAATCAGCCTCGACAATCAGAATCGGCCTCGACAATTGGAATTGGCCTTGATAATCGACCTCAACAATCAGAATAGGAATCGGCCTCAACAATCAGAATCGAAATCGGCCTCAACAATCAGAATCGAAATCGGCCTCAACATTCGACCTTGACAATCGGAATTGGCCTCCATAATCGGAATCAAAATTGGCCTTGACAATCAGAATTGGCCTCGATAATCAGAATAAAAATTGGCCTCGACAATCGGTATCGATAATCAGAATCAGCCTTGGTAATCGGCCTCGACAATTGGAATCAGCCTCCATAATTAAATCGGTATCGACAATCGGAATCGGCCTTGATAATCGGAATCGGCCTCGATAATCGGAATTGGCCTCGATAATCGGAATCGACGTAGATGCAAGGCAGGGTCCATAGATGGACGACCGATGATGGATCAAGAATATCTATGGGGCCCAATAATTTGGGTTAATCCACTAGAGAATGATGAGAATGGGCCTAACCAAGCCTAAGGGAAGGTCATAATGTGGACGTCCAACCATCATTACCCATCAATGTGGACCTCTAAACAACATTGCTCCCAAGGAATGACGCTCATAAGGCCAATCGTATAATGGGTCCACGGTCTCATACAAGGGCCTAATACACATCATCATTGGCCTCACTTATGGGGTATATACACATCACATTGGGCTTCACTCATAGGCCAATATATATATAACATCAAATGGGTCGTATCAAATGGGCCAAATCAAATGGGCCGATTCAAATGGGCCAAGTCGAATGAGCCGATTCTAATACACCATTCGTCCATTGTTAGAGATCATTATAGAGCATTATATAAAAAATGAATCGTATCCAAAATCATATGGACCATATCACACTTAATAGTGATGATACAGGGTCCTACAATTAAGATTCCAGTGGGCCCCACCATAGGGTTTATTTCTCATCCAGTCTGTTCATAAGGTCACAAAGACCTGGATTAGAGGAAGAATAAATATCATATTAGTTCCAAACTTCTGTAATTCCAAGAGGGGTTTCAATGGTAGACGTTCAACTCCACTGCTTCTGCAGTGTGGTTCACCTGATAACTGGATGTCTTATTTTTCTTCCCAGGCATTAGAACAGGCTCACCCAAATGGATGGACAGATCAAATGTAACACATACATCAGTGTGGGGTCTATATACATGGCCTAACATGTAAAAGGGATGGACAGTTTAGATGCACACACATCAGAGTGGGGTCCCACCCGTCTAAATTACTGGACGGTGTGGAATGAAGTACATATACGGTGGGTCCGCAGAATTGGTGACGTCAAACAGCAGCTTAATAGCTACTGTGAGACGCACCAGCCACACTTCATGCAAGTGAGTCACACGTGGGTAAGGCCCACCAAGGTAGTGTAGTGTATTATATAATATTATATATATAGTTAAATATAATATATATATATATATATATATATATATATATATATATATATATACACACACACACACACACATACACACACACACATTATATATGCAAAGAGGAAGTGGCTGCCCACCGTCCAGATCCATCTGGATGGTGCAGATTACCTATGTTAAAGGGGGTTCCCACGTGGGAGGGTGGCCCACCAAAATATCACTTTAATATAATATATTATATTGTATAATATTATGTTATATATAATATATACATTACATGCATTATAGGTGGCTGCCCAGACCCACCGTCTAGACCCTAGACGTCTAGATGGTGTGGAATCCAACCCATCCAACACCCGCATCCCATTTGGAAGGTGTGGATCATCACATAATGATGGTGGGTCCACACGTGTGGCCCACATTAGATTTGGATCAAACTGATACTTGTGTTTTTCCTTCCTTCTGTCCAACTCATCCATCAGGTGGGTCCCACAAAGGTGGATGGCATGGATAAAATATATACTTCATGGTGGGCCCCACAAACACACCATCATCCATATAAGAAAGAGAGAGAAAGAAAAGGTGAGATGGAGGGGCCCGTCACTATGGGCCCCTCACTAATACGATGCATACATTAAGTGGGTCCCATAACAAGTGGGCCCCTTAAAATCAAAATCAATGGTGGATTACTCAATTATGGCTGTCACACTCCAAACTCGGAAATCGGGCTCACAAAATTCCCGATCACCGAATCCGGCGCCGACAGCCTCCGTAGAACCTCATTCTCGGCCCCTAGCTCCCATTCGCCAGGTTCCGATCCTGGGATGCTACGAGGAGGATTTTCAATGTTAGTTTGATTCGTAATAAGTATAACCAATGGCATAACCCACAAACAACAACCAAGCACTCCATTACATTTCCACTATGATAAAAAACTTTACAAGTACAATGAGCATAAAGGGAAATACAATGGTAAAGAACAAAAACTCCAAAATGATCTGCAACGTGCTCCTGCCTCAACGCTGCTGCGATCCAACGTCACCTGCACACAACGGTCGTGCATAAGCTTACAGAAAGCTTAGAGGGTGGTGAAAGTGTGTGCGCAAGGTAGTAATATGAACATGCAATGTCGGAGTAATGCGGAATATGCAGATAGATCCATAATATCATGAGCCGTACCAAGGCTATGCGATGCAAGACATGAATGGTATCGGCCATCCAAAGGCCATGCTATGTGCAATGAAACTCAAGCATACAGGTCCTCATCTATGTCCACACATCAATACAGCTCAAATATGGAATATCACCGGGGTCTAGTACACTCTAAACCAAATTGTCACCACATCGCGCGCAATAAGGTAAGTGAAAGAGACCACACTATCCGTCTGCCAATATCGGGCGTGACTCGTCGATAGCGGACCCATTCCTCGAGCCGGTCAGCTCAGCCTAGCATTGCCCCCTACTCTCGGGCGGGTAAGGCCGCACCCCCTTTCAACCGACCACGACACAGTGGAGAGCGTAACCGTCTGGTAATTGGTACTGAACGCTCATCTACCCACTCGATCTAGATGTTGGAGCAACCTCTTGGTACCATAAGGGTTTAGAAACTTTCACCCAGAGATATCTATAACACCCCATATAGAATAAGATTTTTGATATCCAATCCTACCAACCATGATGCGTCTGTGAAGGCTACGGCCCCGATGTTGCTAGGGCGTACAATAACCATGTCACACAAATGCGAAATGCATGAATCACGCCATCTAGTCATGCAACAAATCCTGCGCATATCGTGCGCTCATGTAGGGCAACACCGCCTAACCGGGAGCCCATAAACAACCTGCCCGAAGGCATATGCTATGATCAGTCAATTCTCATGTCAAGCATACATATGATGCGTATGATCATGAGTCATGAAACTATGCTAAACATGTTACAATGAGATGAACTATCCTTACAATGCAGATGGGCCTGGACGGCCTATACACAATAAGTACGGGCCTAGCAATGGGCCCTAAGGAGAGTCGTAATGTGGACATCCAACCAACATTACACTCGCAATGTGGACGTTGGACGTCAAACCAACATTGCTCCCAAGGTACGATCTTTGTAAACATCGCTACTTAATCTGTGTTGGGATTACACATTGCAATAGATCTTAGGTTCATCCCATTGGGCCTTACATATATATCAAATGGACCATATCATATGGGCCTTCTATTCATCAAATGGGCCACATAAATGGGCCACACCAATGGGTCTTATGTGCATTGTAATGGGTCAAACCCGTGGGCCTTGGATTGCATCAAATGAGCCTAGTCTCATGAGTCTAATATATGACCAATGGGCCACACCAATTGGGCCCCACATGTAGATCAAGTGGGCCTCAACCCATAGACCTAACATGAGTTCAATGGGCCTAAACCCCTAGGCCTTATGGTACATTAAATGGGCCTAAACCCATAGGCCTTGTATGCATATCAAAGTGGGCCTAAACCCCTAGGCCTTACATATATCAAATGGCCTACTTCCATGGGCTTTAAATTTCAAAAAGGGTCCAATTACATGGGCCTTGAAGTACATCAAATGGGCCTAGTCCCATGGACTTGCAACACATCAAATGAGCCTAAGTTCTTAGGCCTTAAATGAATCCAATGGGCCTAGCCCATAAGCATTTCATAAACCAAATGGGCCTAGCCCATAGGCCTTTTGAAATTCAAATGGGCCTAGCCCATAAGCCTTAGCTAAATCAAAGGGGTGGGTGGTCTGGATGCATCACACGCGTCAAGGGTGCGTCCCACTGTCCAGTGGACAGTGCGGATAAAGCACATACATCATACAGGGCCCCACCGTCCGCTGGACAGTGGAGGCCACACAAACAGAAGGTGGGGCGCCACCGTGGTGGGTGCCACCATCCATCTGGACGGTGGACTTAATACATACATCATTGTGGGTCCCATGTGGGGCCCACTGCACTTCGCAGATGTCATCCAACCCGTTCATTAGGTCACTCGGACCTAGATGAAGTGAAAACATAAATTTCAGCCTGATCCAATACTTCTGTGGGCCCCAAAAACTTTTCAATGATAGAATTCAATTCATACTGTTTCACGTGGTGTGGGCCACCTGAGTGTTTGATCGAGCTGAATTTTGGAGGGGGCCCACCTGAGGATGGGACCCACCTCATGGACGGCTTAGATGGCATACAAACATCAAGGCGGGACCCACGGCTCTACATACAAACATCAAGGTGGGGCCCACGGCTGGAGCCGTGGGTCCCTTGCTGGACGCCGCCCGTCCGCCGGCTGCACCTGCACATGTCAGGGAGGAGGCAGGCCATTTGCAAAAATTGGAAAAATCTAATTTTTTTGAGGTTTTTTGCACGTAGGGCCCGCTTCACCAAAATCCATCCCGGCCATTGCGTTCAGCGGCTCGAGGCCGTCCAAATGAGTCCAGAGTTTGTATTTTTTTTGGAATTAGAAAATGAAATAAAAACAGAAAAAGATCCTTGAATGGTAGAGATGCATTCTTTGATGCTATGGCCCACCAGGTCTTCCAATCAGCCCCAAACTTCTACCCAACGGTTAAAACACTGTAAGTAAGAGGGTAGATGGCTTGGATTGTCTGAGTATATCATGGTGGGGCCTAAGCAAGTGGACCACCAAAGTCCACCTTTACTTCCTTCCTTTTTCTTCTTTCTTTTGAAACGTCCAGCGTCCCAGACGCTGGACGGTTTTATTATTTTTTTTTTTTTATAATGGTGGGCCCTGATGAAGTGAGCCACCACTGAGAGGTGACATGGGTACAATGGCTAAGGTGGGCCCCACTTAAATAAAAATAAAATACCTCAAGGTGGGATCCATTTAAGTGTGTCACACAATCCTATCGTATAAAAATAAAATAAAATAAAATAAAATAAAATAAAAGAAATAAAAGAGAGAGAGAGACATGGAGAGTGGGACACGCCTTGTGATGGAGGGACCCCGACATTATGGGCCCTCCCTTACAATGAATCATACAATAAACGGATCCCTTTGAACATGAGACCATCAAAAATGTAAATCAACGGTGGAAATCCATTCCCCACCGATATGGACGGTCTAGATGACCTTTCTAAATGAAATAAACATAATGATGGGGGTCCATGGAGAATGGCCCCATCATGGAATGATCATGATGATCCAAGTGGTCCATTGGCCACAACTTAAGGTCTCAAGTGAGATCCACACCATGGATCGGTGGGCCTCACTTGGCCTATCATAAAAATAAAGAGAAACTACTCTATAGAGGCACCCACCGTCCGATCTTCTTGCTCTTAGGGGTTCCTTGGCACCTAAGCTTCAATCCTAATGGATGAGATGAGGAATGGAGGGTTGAGATGGGAGATGATGGGGTGAAGAGGTGGGCCACACTTGGAGCTTGGGAATTTTGGAAAACTCCATACGTATGGTCTCTTTGTTGCTTGGGATTGAGATGAGAAAAATGAGAAAGAGAGAGAGTGATGTAGAGAGAGATGGATGGATGGATGAATGATGGTTGTGTAAGAAAGTATTGACTTTTGAAGCTTTTGTGTAAGAGAGGTATGGGTTTGGGAGACTTTTGTGGTTGCTTGGGAAAAGGGAATAAAGTGATGTGTACTTGACATGTGATGGCTTGATAGATTGATTGATTGATGTGATTGATGTGACACATCGTAGAGATTTTCTTGGGTTTCGCAACGCGCGACGTTTTCTCGCACTGAATGTTGGCCCACATCTCTTGACCAGGGTATTGCCTCGGTGCGCGAATCACGGCATCGGAACCGCAACGACGGCGCGGTCGCTATGGTATTGGTCTTGGGTTGAGTCGACTCAGGTTGTCGGTATATGAATCAGGGTCGCGCATCGATATCGGTTAAGGGTCGAAGGTTGCCAGAATTCGATCGGTAAGACCGCGAAAATCTATGGAACGGTACGGACCAAGATACGGGTCTTACATGCATATTATATACAATATGCATGTATAAAAATGCTCATTGTACTTGTAAAGTTTTTGATCATAATGGAAATGTAATGGAGTGCTTGGTTATTGTTTGTAGGTTATGCCATTGGTTATGCTTATTACGAATCAAACTGACATTGAAAATCCTCCTTGTAGCATCCCAGGATCGGAACCTGGCGAATGAGAGCTACGGGCCAAGAATGGGGTTCTACGGAGGCTATCGGCACCGGATTCGGTGATCAAAAATTTTATGAGCCCAGTTTTTGAGTTTGGAGTGTGACAGAAGTTGGTATCAGAGCATAACTTGGGAATAACCGAGAACAATATTACATGTCTGCTATGAGTGTAGAATGGCTAAGTTTCGAAGTTCGGATAGCTTCGCGACCTTTCAATACAGACCGTTAACGTGCGTACCTTCAAGAGTTTTGAAGTTGATAGGCATCTCGCTCTTTCCTGTAGGATATGGCACCTGGGAGGGTTATCCGATCGACTCCAGCACCACCACCTGAGGATTCTGTTTCACCATCAGAGGCTCCAGCTTTACCACCTGCGTCTCCCGTTCTACCCTCCGAGATCCCTACTCCCTTCCCTGAGGATGACATTCCTCCACTTGAGGCCGATGCGGAGCCGACCGTGACTGTGAGTGCCTCTCAGTTACAGCAGATGTTACAGGCTGTGACAGCCGCACTCCAGGGACAGGGCAGATGCCCAGTTGCTTCACCAGCTCAGGTAGAGCAGGAGCGCACGAGCGCCTTACTTCGTGAGTTCAGACGGCTGGATCCCCCACGTTTCCAGGGTGAGCCAGATCCGACTGCAGCAGAGAGATGGCGCTCCGATGTGGAGAAGATCTTCGATACCATGTCATGTACGACCGAGCAGCGCGTCCGGTTAGCAGTATTTCTCTTTCAGGGTGAGGCCGAGCATTGGTGGACCTCTATTACCCGTGTTGCAGGACCTGAGTATATCTCGACATGGGAGGACTTTGTTGATTGATTCGAGGAGCAGTACTTCCCCGACCATATCCGCCGTCAGCGAGCTTTAGAGTTTGAGACTCTGGTGCAGGGAGACATGACTGTGGCACAGTACGCGGCCCGTTTTGTGGCACTATCGAGATTCACACCGTATATGGTTGATGACGAGGGGTGGAAGGCCTGCCGTTTTGAGCACAGCTTACGTTACAGCCTTCGAGGTGGTGTTATTGGGCATGAGCTCCCTACTTTCCAGGTAGTAGTGCGGAGAGCTCAGATTTATGAGACTGAGTGGGCCGGTTCTCAGTCTGATCGTGGTCAGAAGAGAGACCGGAAGAGGCAGGCTTCCTCCAGTGATTCCCAGCAGCGTCGACCACAGCAGCAGAGGCGTACAGGTCGCCCAGCCTTCCGCGCACCATCAGCACCAGCAGCACCTCCACCACCACCTCAGAGGCAGTTCACCGGCACTTGCTTCAGGTGCGGTGCGACGGGACACCGTTCATGGGAGTGTCCCAGCCCCCAGCAGCAGCAGAGAGGTCCACAGCAGCAGAGACCTCCACAGCAGCAGCGACAGCAGCCTCCACCACCGAGGCCACCTCAGCAGCAGCATCAGCATCATTACCAACCTCAGAGGTCACAGCAGTAGAAGCAGCAGTTTCGACAACCTCAGCGACCCCATCAGCAGAGCAGCACGCTCAGAGGGGACATGCACCTCCCCAGCCAGCTCAGGCTAGATTCTATGCGGCTCAGCAGGATCCGCAGTCATCCGGAGGAGTCATTGAGGGTATACTTTCAGTTTCTGCATGCATTGCACGTGTACTGTTTGATTCTGGTGCATCGCACTCTTTTGTGGCCGAGAGCTTCTGTCGATCAGTTGGCTTATCGTTGGAGTCTACTGGTGAGGGCCTATCAGTATCGACTCCCTTGGGAAGGATTGCAGTGTTGGGACAATTTTGTTCGTCTTGCCCCGTTTTAGTTGGGAATACCTTTCTGCCTGTCGATCTATTCGTTTTGTCGATGTCTAAGTTCGACGTCATCCTAGGCATGGATTGGCTCGCCGAGTATTATGCCATTTTGGATTGCGCCGCGAGGACCATCACATTTTATATACCCGGCGTGCCACAGTTTCAGTTCGTTGCAGAGGCCAGAGGAGAGCGGTTATCTTGCTTGATGTCCTGCGCTATAGAGGAGCCTGTTGCCGCCTGCATCGACCATTTACCCATAGTATGCGATTTTCCCGATGTGTTTCAGGAAATTTCAGGATTACCGCCTCGTCGACTCACCGAGTTCCAGATTGATCTCGTGCCCAGTACCGCGCCTATTTCGAAGGCCCCGTATCGTATGGCACCGTTAGAGTTACAGGAACTGCAGAAGCAGTTGGATGAGTTGCATGAGTTGGGCTTTATCCGTCCGAGCAGTTCTCCGTGGGGAGCGTCGGTACTCTTCGTGAAGAAGAAGGATGGCTCGTTGAGGCTTTGTGTTGACTACCGCGAGCTCAACAAAGTCACGATCAAGAACAAGTACCCGCTCCCTAGGATTGATGATTTGTTTGACCAGCTGCAGGGTGCACAGTTCTTTTCGAAGATTGACCTGCGTTCTGGTTATCATCAGTTTTGGGTTCGAGATAAGGACATTCCGAAGATGGGATTCAGGACGCGTTACGGTCATTTTGAGTTTCAGGTCATGTCCTTCGGACTGACCAATGCACCTGCGGTCTTCATGCAGCTGATGAATGAAGTTTTCCACCCATATCTGGATCAGTTTGTTGTAGTCTTCATCGATGACATTCTGATCTACTCGAGGACCTGTAAGGAGTATGAGCAGCACTTGGAGATTACCTTACAGACCCTCCGCGCACACCAGCTGTATGCGAAGCTGGAGAAGTGCGAGTTCTGGCAGGAGGAGGTGAAGTTCCTCGGTCACGTGGTGACGAGGGAGGGTGTCGCAGTGGACCCCTCGAAGGTCGAGGCAGTGCGTCAGTGGGGACAGCCCACGACTGCGACAGAGATCCATAGTTTCCTTGGCTTAGCGGGCTATTACCGACGTTTCATTGAGGGTTTTTCTCGTATTGCAGCCCTGCTGACCAGGTTGACTCGGAAGGGCACAGAGTTTATTTGGAGTGACGCCTGCGAACGAGCATTTATGGAGTTGAAGGACCGTCTGACGTCCGCTCTTGTCCTCACTCTTCCCTCTGGGAGTGACGGCTTTATTGTATTCATTGATGCCTCGCATATCGGTTTGGGTGCTGTCCTGATGCAGAACGGGAGACCAGTGGCCTTTGTGCCTCGTCAGCTCAAGGTCCATGAGCTGAACTATCCTACGCATGACTTAGAGCTGGCTGCAGTTGTCTTCGCACTGAAGGTGTGGAGGCACTATCTTTATGGGGTTAGGTTCGAGCTCTTCTCTGATCACAAGAGCTTGAAGTACCTATTCTCGCAGTCTGAGTTGAATGTGAGACAGAGGCGCTGGATGGAGCTATTGAAAGACTATGATTTTGACCTCCAGTACCACCCGGATAAGGTGAACGTGGTGGCAGATGCCCTCAGCCGTTAGGCATGAGGCCTAGTGGCGCATATGATGATTCAAGAGTGGCGGATGCTTGAGGATATCACAGCGTATGATTTTGAGTTCAGCCTGCAGTCTTCCATTGTACAGTTATCGAGCTTCTCGATTCAACCCTCTTGTCGCTAGGGTGATCAGGCTTAGCAGGCTGATGAGTCGTTATAGAGTTATATGGCTGAGGCGGCATCTGAGGGTCAGGCTGATTGGCAGATTGGTACAGACGGTGGACTTCGTTTCAGAGGCCGATTATGTGTCCCGGATATTCCAGAGTTACGCAGAGATCTTATGACCGAGGCACATTGATCGCGATTTTTATCCACCCGGGCTCGACGAAGATGTACCGTGACATGATAATAATAATAAAACCGTCCAGCATCTGGGACGCTGGACGTTTCAAAAGAAAGAAGAAAAAGGAAGGAAGTAAAGGTGGACTTTGGTGGTCCACTTGCTTAGGCCCCACCGTGATGTACTCAGATAATCCAAGCCGTCTACCCTCTTACTTATAGTGTTTTAACCGTTGGGTAGAAGTTTGGGGCTGATTGGAAGACCTAGTGGGCCATAGCATCAAAGAATGCATCTCTACCATTCAAGGATCTTTTTTCATTTTTAATTCATTTTCTAATTTCAAAAAAAATACAAACTCTGGACTCATTTGGACGGCCTCGAGCCGCTGAACGCAATGGCCGGGACGGATTTTGGTGAAGCGGGCCCTACGTGCAAAAAACCCCAAAAAAATTAGATTTTTCCAATTTTTGCAAATGGCCTGCCTCCTCCCTGATATGTGCAGGTGCAGCCGGCGGACGGGCAGCGTCCAGCAAGGGACCCACGGCTCCAGCCGTGGGCCTCACCTTGATGTTTGTATGCCATCTAAGCTGTCCATGAGGTGGGTCCCATCCTCAGGTGGGCCCCCTCCAAATTTCAGCTCGATCAAACACTCAGGTGGCCCACACCACGTGAAACAGTATGAATTGAATTCTATCATTGAAAAGTTTTTGGGGCCCACAGAAGTATTGGATCAGGCTGAAATTTATGTTTTCCCTTCATCTAGGTCCGAGTGACCCAATGAACGGGTTGGATGGCATCTGCGAAGTGCAGTGGGCCCCACATGGGACCCACAATGATGTATGTATTAAGTCCACCGTCCAGACGGACGGTGGCACCCACCACGGTGGCGCCCCACCTTCTGTTTGTGTGGCCTCCACTGTCCAGCGGACGGTGGGGCCCTGTATGATGTATGTGCTTTATCCGCACTGTCCACTGGACAGTGGGACCCACCCTTGACGCGTGTGATGCATCCAGACCACCCACCCCTTTGATTTAGCTAAGGCTTATGGGCTAGGCCCATTGGAATTTCAAAAGGCCTATGGGCTAGGTCCATTTGGTTTATGAAATGCTTATGGGCTAGGCCCATTGGATTCATTTAAGGCCTAAGAACTTAGGCTCATTTGATGTGTTGTAAGTCCATGGGACTAGGCCCATTTGATGTACTTCAAGGCCCATGTAATTGGACCCTTTTTGAAATTTAAAGCCCATGGAAGTAGGCCATTTGATATATGTAAGGCCTAGGGGTTTAGGTCCACTTTGATATGCATACAAGGCCTACGGGTTTAGGCCCATTTAATGTACCATAAGGCCTAGGGGTTTAGGCCCATTGAACTCATGTTAGGTCTATGGGTTGAGGCCCACTTGATCTACATGTGGGGCCCAATTGGTGTGGCCCATTGGTCATATATTAGACTCATGAGACTAGGCTCATTTGATGCAATCCAAGGCCCACGGGTTTGACCCATTGCAATGCACATAAGACCCATTGGTGTGGCCCATTTATGTGGCCCATCTGATGAATAAAAGGCCCATAGGATATGGCCCATTTGATATATATGTAAGGTCCAATGAGGATAACCTACGGTCCATTGCAATGTGTAAATCCATTACAGACTAAGTACTGATGTTTACAAAGATCGTGCCTTAGGAGCAATGTTGGTTTGACGTCCACATTGTGTGTAATGTTGGTTGGATGTCCACATTACGACTCTCCTTAAGGCCCATTACTGGGCCATACTTATCGTGTATAGGCCGTCCAGGTCCATCTGCATTATAAGATAGTTCATTTTATTATAACATGTTTAGTACAGTTTCATGACTCATGATCATACGCATCATATGTATGCTTGACGTGAGAATTGTCTGATCATAGCATTTGCCTTCGGACAGGTTATTTATGGGCTCCTGATTAGGCGGTGTTTCCCTACATGAGCGCACGATATGCGCAGGATTTGATGCATGACTGGATAGCTTGAACCATGCATATCGCATTTGTATGACATGGATATTGTACGCCCTAGCGACATCGGGGTCGTAACTTCCACAGATGTATCGTGGTTGGTAGAATTGGATATCGAAAATCTTATTCTACATGGGGTACTATAGATATCCCTGGGTGAAAGTTCCTAAACCCTTATGGTACCAAGAGGTTGCTCCAACGTCTAGACCGAGTGGGTAGATGAGCGTTGAGTGCCGATTACCAAACGGTTACACTCTTCACTGTGTCGTGGTCGGTTGGAAGGGGGTGCGGTCTTACCCGCCCGAGAGTAGGGGGCAATGCTAGGCTGAGTCTGACCAGCTCGAGGAATGGGTCCGCTATCGACGAGTCACGCCCGATATTGGCAGACGGATAGTGTGGTCTCTTCTACTTACCTTATTGCGCGCGATGTGGCGGCAATTTGGTTTAGAGTGTACTAGACCCCAGTGATATTCCATATTTGAGCTGTATTGATATGTGGACATTGATGAGGACCTGTATGCTTGAGTTTCATTGCACATAGCATGGCCTTTAGATGGCGGATACCATTCATGTCTTGCATCGCATAGCCTTAGTACGGCTCATGATATTATGGATCTATCTGCATATTCCGCAGTACTCCGACATTGCATGTTCATATTACTACCTTGCGCACACACTTTCACCACCCTCTAAGCTTTCTGTAAGCTTATGCACGACCGTTGCGTGCAGGTGACTTTAGATCGCAGCAGCGCTAAGGCAGGAGCACATTGCTGATCATTTTGGAGTTTTTGTTCTTTACCATTATATTTCCCTTTATGCTCATTGTACTTGTAAAGTTTTTGATCATAGTGGAAATGTAATGGAGTGCTTGATTGTTATTTGTGGGTTATGCCATTGGTTATGCTTATTATGAATCAAACTGACGTTGAAAATCCTCCTAGTAGCATTCCAGGATCGGAACCTGGCGAATGGGAGCTAGGGGCCGAGAATGGGGTTCTACGGAGGCTGTCGGCGCCGGATTCGGCGATCGAAAATTTTGTGAGCCCAGTTTCTGAGTTTGGGGTGTGACAGTGGCCTCCTTCTTTAGCTCCTTGGACCCCTATGCTCCTTGCTTTCAACTTTAATGAAGGTTGATGGAGATTGGAAGGTTGAGATGAGAGATGAGAGAGTGGGAAAATGGGCCACACTTGGCTTTGGGAGAGCTTGGGGAGTTTGGATGTTGGAAGCTCTCTTGGGAGTTTGGGATATTGCTTAGAGAATGAGAGAGAAAGAGGGGTGATGGATTAATATGGGATGGATGGAATGGGTGTTGTAAGGAAGGAGATGGATAAGTATGGGTTTGTTTGAAATTTTAGTAAAAGAGGGATGGGTAGGGAGAGAGAGAGTTGACTTGGGGAAAAGAGGGAATGGGTGTTTGTACTTGGAATAGGGTAAGGTGGCATTGAGGTAAGTAAGATGTACTTGACTCGATTGATGTGACATGTTGTAAGGATTCTCTCAAAATTTGCAACATGCACCATTTCTTTTGGAATGAACACAGGCCCACATCTCCTGGCCCGGGTATCGGATCAGTGCGTGAGTTACGGCGTTAGAACTGTGGCGATGGCGCGGTCGCTAGGGTATAAGTTTCAAGTCGAGCCGACTTCGGTATGCAGGACTCGGCTTAGGATTGATCACAAACATCAAATACAGGTTGAGGGTTGCCAAAATTTGATTAAGATGACTGTAGAAGCCTATGGAATGGTACTGACTACGATATGGGCCTTACAGCTGAAGATTCTTCGTCATCAAAGAAGGATATCTTCATCAACGTGCTTAATGGGGCTCATCTACTTATCTGTAAGTCAATAGAGTCCAGAGACTCTGCTGATCATTCCATTGTGTAGGATTGGGTCATAGGTGATTCTCACCCCTTTCAAGTCCTCATAGGAGGCTTCTGACGGGAGAATATGTATGGGTGCTATGTGTTAACCCTTACTCTTGGCGAGCATAAACTTAGGTCCTTAGTGTACGTCCTTGGCCCATGTGGCCTAAAACTTAGGTGTTATGTGTTGACCTTTGCTCTTGCGTAGGGCATAAACTCTAGGTTCCTTATGTGGATCCTTAGCCTATGTAGCCTAAAACCTTAGGTTCCTTGTATGGATCCTTTACTCATGTGTAGGGCAAAAAACCTGGATACTGTGTGTTGACCCTTGCTCCTGTGTGAAGTATAAACTTGTGTCTCGTGGAGACATGTTAGGTACCTTGTGTAGGTCCTAGAGTCAGCCTTGTGTAGGTTATACTAGTTTGAGGTAAACCTGATTTAAAACCTCTGTTAGTGAAATCTGGTACACTCAAGGGTTGAGTGCGTCCGTCGGGAGTGGAGTATGCAAGTAGCCGAACCACTATAAATGACTGTGTTTGGGAATGTTATTTGTACCTTACTTTTCTATGTTTACTTTGAATGTTCACATGATGCATGATGACATGATTATTTAGAAATGATAAGTATCACATTCCACACACAATCACTCATTCAATTCATCATATACTAAATTCATACATTATTTAGATATTAAATAGTCTTGTGATTGGATCCTCTATTTGGCTTGGAAGCCATTAGAATTAATTAAAGATATCTTGATAAATTGTTATATTAGATCAAGATAATGATGATAGGATTTTAAACTGTCATTAAAATTTATAAAGTCCTATTCACCCCCCTCTGGGACACTTTGACCTATTCCTACTTCTACTAAAACAGTCTTTAATGCAATTTCAGAGGTGGCATGGTGTATGGGTTGCCTTATATTGTTGGTAAGAGAGGGATGGGCTAGGTATGGGTTGTACTTAACTAGTACTTAATTGATTGATGTAATAGATTGGGTAGAGATTCTCTTGAGATTCGTAATGCATGCGTTTCCTTGAAATATATGCGGGCCCACTACTCTTAGCCTGGGTATCGCATCAGTGCACAAGACGCGACGTTAGAACCGTGGCGATGACGTTGTCATTAGGGTACAAGTCTCGGGTCGAGTCGACTCAGTTCTACGGGATGCGACTTAAGGTCGCATGTAAATGCTGTCTATAGGTTGCGGGTCCCCTGAATTCGATGGGGAAGATCTGGGAGTCTAAGGAATAGTACGGACTAGGATACAGGCCTTATAGAGCCACAACATGTCTAACCTAGAATCCATAGGTAGAAACTTTTTTGTTATCTTGTTAGTACACCCACTGTCAATTCACACTTCACTGTTAGCCACCCCCACTATAGGTAGAAACTTCCTCCAAGAGCCTTCTATGTGAAACTGCATCCTATGTAAATTATGCATTCACGCTGCCTGTTAATGGTGTGGATGGATTGCCACCAGCCTGTGGGCTTCACCATGATGTATGTGTTTCATCCATGCCGTCCATCTATTTTTCCAAATCATTTTATAGTATGAGACAAAAAAAATGAGGTATATCCCAATCTCAAGTGGACCACATTACAGGAAATAATGTTAAATGAGTGTTTCACAATTTTGAAGTGGATGGCACCATATTCCTTTCCGACACAAAGAGACATAGTTATTGCATGCATGACACTACACAACTACATAAGAAAAGAATCCATCTCCGATCCACTCTTCCAAAAATACAATGATGAAAATGTTCTTTTGGAAATGAATATCAAATCAGAGAATGATATGCTTGAAGTGAAAGGAGTATTTGAAGACTTTGAACAAACTATTATGTCCAATATGCGAGAAGAAATTCCCACCACACTTATATATGCAAATCATTAATTTTTTATCTATTTTTATGAATAATGATATTTTAATTTTTCTATTAAGTACTTTAGTTTATTTGAATTAAATAGAATAATTTTATTTTCATTTAATAAAAAATAATTTCTTTATAATGTAAAACATTTTCAAACAATAGATAGGGACAAATGTGTCAAATTAACATATTTCAAACATTTCAAATGTTTGTTAACAGACATGTTGTTTCAAATTCAATACTTAATTTTTCAAACTTCAGCCATAATTACCAAACAAGTTTTGACTTTAGATTTCATATTCAGGCTTCAAATTTCAGATTCAGGCTTTAGACTTCAGATTTAACAAACGAGGCTGTAGTGCTGGTAGCCAGGAGTTCTGTTAAATGAGAGCATTTGGACAATCTAAACAACCAATCCAAAGTCTCAACTTAAAATAGCTGGAATGTAAATCCAATCTTTCATATTCATACCACATCCAACCCGTCCAATGTTAAGGGTCAAATATTGCATATTATCCCCCATTTATATCTTGGTTTTATGAACATGATAATGCTTAATGTTCTATTTTACTCATGTTTGCGTTACAAAGTGAATTTAAGAGCTTGGATTGAAAATGGTACTAAAAGCATAGATTTGATACTCAAGAATCACTGAGCAAGGGATGAATCTTAGGAGACTGAGATTGAAGAATTCAAATGCCAAAGATCCAAGAAAATCAAGTGAGGAATGAAGAGAATTAAAGATTTAAAGTGAAGAAAAGGAATCCTGAAATCATCCTGAAAAAGCATATTCTGAAACTCTGGGTCATTTTATGAAATTGCACAGAGTGAAGTCTATTTTAGGAAACTATGCAAAGTGAAGTGTATTTTAGTAAACTGCGTAAATTTTAGGCGATTTCTAGAGTTTTCCAACTAGGTGCGAAAGTTGAAGTTCCACAACTATAAATAGGACTCCCTAGGATGTACCAAGGCATCTTCTAGGGTTTAAGGAGTAGAGAAAAAGGGTGGATAAGTCATTGCCAAGAGTTTTTCTTCTTCTTCCTTAGTTATTTTTATGCTTTCTTATAGGGCTTTAGATCCAATCATGTCTATGGTTAGCTAAGAGGTGAAGCTTGTAGCATGATAGAATGTTTCTATTACTTGAATTCATGTTTATGTTGAACTCTATGGATTCTAATTTGATATTTAAGGAATACCTTCAGTTTTTAATGGTTTATTGTGACTCAAATTATCGTAGATCTGCAATAGCTTTGAGTATCTTCTTTTTCTTATTTGAGATTGTGAAATTACTAAGTCCTATTTTTCACCATCGTCCCTTGGGCATGGTAAGGTGATGGAATCCTTCCTAATCTTCACAATTCTCCTGCTTTAAGATTATGAGATTGGTAAATCCTGTTGTTTGCATTGTCTCCTGGGCATAGTTTGGTGATGGAATTTTTGCCAATTATCATAGTTCTCCTTCATTGAGAATTAGGTCAATAAAAGTTCAGATTTGGTTTTATTGATGTATTTTCCAATTGGATAGGATAGGACTCCAATTCTAATTGTGTTACTTGAATCAAACAAGAGGGCTTCCTGATCACTACAAGTGGATTCTTGACACCCAAGTTCCCACCTTTACATTCTTAGTTTTAATTATTTAATTCACAATTACTCTCTTAATCAGTTTAGAATTGGTTTTACATCTTCTTCTAGTTCTACTTCTAGTTAATTTTAGAAACGCACAAGATCAATCCCTGTGGATTCGACCTTGGTCTTACCAAGATTATTACTACATCACGACCCTACACTTAGGATTGTGAACATCCAATCTGAATTAGGAAGATTTTCTTATGTAAAAATCAGCTACGTCCACTCATTTCATTAAATGCACATGCTTGTATTTTTCTAGATAAGCATTATTTTCTATCATGTGGCTAACATGATGAGTAAATGGAGCTTAGTTTTGCATTTAACATGTTGAGAGTTATTCACAGGTAGACTAATTTGTGGTTGAATGTGCTCATTAATCTAAAGTCCTTATAGGCCATAGAAAATATTGATTAAACAATCCATTAATGATATCATTAGGTTCACCAGGCATTCTTATGTCCATACATACAAATTTTAAAATGATCATAACCATCTAATTAATCACTCATAAAATGAATACTCAAGATTGTTGGGAGTCACACAGAAGAAAATCTAAATTCAATCAAACAAGAAAAAATCAGCATAACATAAACACACAAAGATCACATGATTTTTACATGAAAAAGAAAAAAATACCATGGCACGAAGTGACAACGAATCCACTATGAAAGCAAAATTACAAGAGATAAATGAACTTACCGATTCGTACAACCCCAAAATCCCTTCACAAAACCCTAGCATTACTCTCTCTCTTGCTCTAAAAGCCCTTATACATGATTGAACCTAATTCCTGTAGGACCCGTATCTTAGCCCGTACTGTTCCATATGCCTCCGCAGTCCTCCCGATCAAATTTCGGCAACCTTCGACCTTTTCTGACATTTGCGTGCGATCCCGAGTCATATCCCGTATTTCAGAGTCGGCTCAACTCGAGACTTGTACCTTGACGACTGCACTGTCGTCGCGGTTCCGATGCCACGTCTCGCGCGCCGAGGCGATACCTAGGCCAGGAGATGTGGGCCCGCGTTCAGTTCGAGAAAACACCGTGCGTTATAAGTATCAAGGGAATCTCTACGAAACATCCCATCAATCCTATCAATCAAAGTACACATCACCAATTAATGCCAAGTACAACTACCCTCCCCAAAAGTCAACTTTTCTTACAACAAAAGTACTCCCTTACATCACTCACCATCCCTCTCATCCCATCACTCCACCTCACCCTTCTCTCTCTCATTTTCTCTCTTATCATTCCAAGAAAACTCCCATGGAAGCAAGCCACGTCCAAGCTCCCCATGAGAGAGCTAGTGTGGCCCACCTTCCTACCATAAAATCCAACCCTTGAACCATCATCTCAACCGTTGAAAATGTCCTCTTGGAGCTCTAGAGTGCATAGGCGGAAGAAGGAAGAAGAGATCTCGAGGTGGGTGCTCCTTTCTTTCTTTCTTTCTCTCTTTTTCTTTTGTTTTGTGGGTGTCTTCTATGGTTAGATCCTTCTTTCTTCCTCTCTCCTCTCTTTATTTCTTTTCATGATATAATGATATGTGTGTATGGCCCACCTGATCGACAATCTGGACTGCCCAGATTTTCTGGATGTCCAGCGAATGGGGCCTGTCTTGTTGCCCGTTTTGGGCCAGCTAGGATAGAGGGAAATAACAAATATTAGCTTGGTAGATGTGGACCCCACTGTCATTGATGCATTTCATCCCTGCTGTGTGGGGTGGCCACATCTACGTGGGACCCACCTTGATTAATGTGGGTATGCGAACGCTGGACGCCTTCGCTGAAGAGTGAGAGACAGTGAGGTGCACCGTCTGCAAAAAAAAAGAGAAAAAGGGAAAGGGTTTTAAGACTTTTTGGGAAGGGGCACCATGCAGGCCCCACCCTGATATATGTTTCTAATCCAAGCCGTCCATTCCATTTTCTAGCTCATTTTAGGCGTTGAGCAAAAAAATGGAGCCAATCTGACTCTCAGGCGGGCCATAGCATAGAAAACAACAATTTTCACTGTTTAAATTGATTTGAATTTTTCTACATACCTAATATTCGATTTGATGGATTGGTAATGGATTATAGAATCCATTGGGTGGGTCAGATTCACCTGATGTGGACCCCACCATGGAAAAACTGTGGAAAAAGTCTTTTTTTTTAAAATAAAAATAAAAATTTCAGCAGTTGCTGCTGCTGGTTATCATAAGAGGACGCCAGCGGCTACTTGCTGCGTAGGCGGACGGGCCAAGGATCACGGTCCCAGCCTTGGGCCCCACGATGATGTATTTTGTCATCCAAACTGTTCATTGGGTAGGCCCCTTCTTGAAGTGGGTCCCCTACAAAAATAGGCCCTATCTGGGACTCAGGTGGCCCACGTCACTAGAAATAGTGGGATTGAACGCCTGCCATTGTAACCCCTTTTGGGTGTCCCAGCAATTCCGGATCATTACGAAATTTATTTTTCCTCTTCATACGGGTCACAGTGACCGTATCAACGGATTGGATGTAAAATAAACACTATGGTGGGCCCCACATGGGACCCACTAATGATGTACGGGTTTTATTCACATTGTCCACCGTATTAGACGGTGGAACCCACCATGATTTAGGCGGTTTGACAACACCGTCCACTGACGGTGGGACCCCCCCTTGCATGCGCGTGTTTTATCCCTGCCGTCCAAATGTCCTGGACGATGGGCCTGCTGATGTAATGACGTCAGCAGAGCTAGGTGGGTTTCATCTATACCGTCCATTAGTAGGACTCCCACCAACAGTACCAACGTTGGCAGGAGGGGGCCTGGTGATCCAAACCGTCCATGTGGACTCCACCGTGAGGCGGATGTTGTATTCACGCCGTCCAAACATCACGGTGTTACTTTCATTTCATCTCATTTTATTTTTATTTTATGTCTCGTGGCATTGCAGGGAGCATGGGATAGATCTAAATTTCACATGGGACCTTCCCTGCCATATGCTTTAATCCACACCATCTGGGTAGTGTGGCCCATGTGATGTGTTATCCACGCCATCCGTTCATGGACGTGAGGCCCACTTAGGTGACGTGCTGCCTCCAGCACGGGGAATCCACCAGACATATGTGTTGTACCCAAACTGTTTATTTGTGGTCCTACTGACGTGCATCTACTGGAGACGTCAGCAAGTTCTGTGGGACCCATGCAGCTGACAGCTGCAGTGAGGTCAGCAAGTTATGTGGGTCCCATGCATGATATATGTTTTAATCTACACCGTACATATCGTGGGCCCATCTGTTGGGCACGTGTGGTGCATCATATCATCCCAATCTGAGGCAAATACAACTCTCTGGTGGGCCATGTATGTGGGACTCACTTACGGTGGAAGCAGGTACAACTATATAGCTGTTATATATATATATATATATATATATATATATAATATTATAAATAATATTTATATAGCTGGTAAGCCCACGTGGGACCCACTAGAAGTATATTTATTATATGTATACTGTGGTGGGGCCACATCCACGAGGGAGCCCACCTTGCTGCAATTATATTCCAAACCGTCCATCCCTTTTACGTGTTGGGCCATGTATATGGACCATACACTGATGTATGAGTTACATCTGATCCGTCCATCCATTTGGCAAGCCCGTTTCAAGGCTTGAGACTAAAAATTAAGACAGATCCAGTTTTTAGGTGGACCACACTACAATAAACAGTGGGTTTGAACGTCTACCATTGAAACCCCCTTTTTGAGATTACAGAAGTTGTGAGTCAAGATGATATTTGTTTTTCCTATAAGATTAGGTCCTTGCAACCTTATGAATAGACTGGATGGGAAATAAATGTTATGGTAGGCCCGCTGAAAAAAATTTAACTATGGGAATTATTATCACCACTGCCAATTGTGGTATGGTCCAGATGATCTTTGGATCTGATTCATTGTTTAGATAATGCTCTAAAATGATCTCTATAGATGGATGAATGGTGTGGCCTAGTTATTGTATTAGGGAGGCGTAATATCACATATTCGGGGCCCATGGGTTTAAGCCTATTATGATGTATTTGGAGCCCATGGGTTTAGGCCCATTGTGATGTATTTGGAGCCCATGGGTAGAGACCCATAATGTTGTGTATTAGGCCCATTTACACTAGCCCATTTGACTTGGCCCATTTGATTCGGCCCATATGATTTAGCCCATTTGACTTGGCCCATATGATTCGGCCCATTCGATACGGCCCATTTGATTCGGCCCATATAGTGTGGCCATTGTGACATGTACTAGACCCATGTCGCATGGCCCACTTGATGTATATTGAGGCCCATGGGTTGTAGCACATTGTGATGTATTTGGGGCCGGTCGTAGCCCATTACGATGAATATTAGGCCTTTGTATGAGGCCATGGGCCCACTATATGTTTGACTCTACATGGGCCACTTCTTGGGAGCAATGTCGGTTAAATGGCCACATTGATGTGCAATGATGATTAGATGTCCTCATTGTGACTTCCCGTAGGCTTTGTTAGGCCCATTCGCACTATTCTCTAAGTGGGCTAACCCAAATAAGTGGGCCCCATTCACCGTAGACGGATGGCTCCATGCTATCAAATTTGATATAACTACGACCGATTGTCGATTTCGATTGACGTGACCGATTCCGATTACTGAGGCCTACTCTGATTCCGATTTCGATTGTCAGGGCCTATTGTTGAGTATATGTAACCCGTAGTTGAGGCCCATTGTGATGTATCTGTGGTCCTTGGGCAAGGCCACTGTGTTATATATTAGGCCTTTGTGTGAGGCCGTCGGCCCATTATGTGTTTTGGCTCTATGTGGACCATTTCTTAGGACAATGTTAGTTAGATGTCCACATTGTCGAGGTTGATTGTGGATACCGATTATGAGTATGTGACAGCATAACATCATGATACATGCCCATACGCATCATCTGCATGTTTATTATGAGATGTGATTGACCATTGCATATGTCATTGGGCAGGATGATATGAGACTCCCTGATAGGCAGAGGTTGTCTCACATGAGTGCACGATATGCGCAGGATTGGTGCATGACTGGATTGTATGACTCATGCATCTTACACTGTGTGTTGTGATTACTATACGCCCTAGCGACATCAGGGTTGTAGTCTCCACAGGCTTATCGTGGATGGCCATATGGGACACCGAAAATCTGTTCTACATGGGGTTCTATAGATATCCCTGGGTGAAAGTTTCTAAACCCTCTTGGTTTCAGAGGTTGCTCCAACGTCTAGACCGAGTGGGTAGATGAGCGCCGAGTGCCGAATACCAGATGGCTGCGCTCTCCACTGTGTCGTAGTCGGTTGGAAGGGAGTGCGGCCTTACCTGCCCGAGAGGAGGGGACAATGCTAGGCTGAGTCTGACCAGCTCGAGGAATGGGTCCACTATTGATGAGCCGAGCCCGATATTGGCAGACGGATAGTGAGGTCTCTTCCACTCACCTTGTTGCGCGCGATGGGGTGACAATCTGGTATGGAGTGTAATAGACCTCGGTGATTTCCCAGAGAGGAACCGTACTGATATGTGGACTTATCGAGTAGGAGTTGCATGCTCATTCATTCATTCATTCACTATCCACTCGGGCTGGTGGTGCGCAACTAATTGTTGTGTACCTTCGTTACGGCAAGGATTTCGATTAGGAGCGCGACCAACCTGAGATCAGGAGTTTACCACGTCGAGCCTGACTATCCAAATTTAAGTATGGGACTGGTTTGGATAGAAGTCCCTTGTGGTGGACCCCATAGCCTGCGATACTACGTACTATCATCCCGACTTCACACTCCAGCATGATTATTTCATTCGCATCGCATATTACATTACATCCTCGGCATCTGATATTTGACTCTTTATGACTCCTTATCACATAGTTGTTCTATATTGCGTATTCTGATATTGATTAACTTATAGACTTGTCCAAACTTTCGCTTACTTTGTTATCGTATGATTTATATCTTGTCAGTATTTCTGCTTACTCAGATAATTCCTGCTCTTGTTAGTGTTTCTGCTTATTTAGACATTGTATAGTTTATGGATTACCAATTTTTTCGGTATTGTATGATTATAACATTGTATTGAATACTTGGCACTTACCTTATGCACACACTTACACGACCCTCTAAGCTTTCTATAAGCTTATGTACGATAGATGCATGCAGGTGATGTTAGGTTGCAGCAGTGTTGAGCTTGGAGCGTGCAATGGTCTTCTGGAGCTTGATTTTTATTTATGTATTTCCCTTTCAGTATTGTACTCAAACGATTATATTTGTGGATATGTGATGATGATGTTGCCTTTGTGAATTGGGTAATCTTGTGGTTATGTTTATTACTAGTTATATGTACAAAAAAAAAAATCCTCCTTATAGGATCTCAGGATCGGAATCTGGCATATGAATGCTAGGAGCCCAGAATGGGGTACTACGGAGGCTGTCGGCACCAGATTCGGTAATCGGGATTCTTATGAATCCGATTCTCGAGTTTGGAGCGTGAAAATTCCCTTGTTTACAACCCCTTTATATAAAGTTACAACTGAATTAGAAAATAAAATACGCATTTGCGCCAAACCGCGCGCGTTTGTCAATAGGACCTTCGACGACATCAACAGCTAGTCGATGGCATCGAGTAGGAACTCTAAAACTGTCTAGCGAATAAAAGCTAAAATTCAGGAGTTTATCAATGGGACCGAGCAGATCTGTCAAAGGCATTAATTGATGCTCGATGGGATCGAGTGGTTTGTCGATGGCATCGATAGACCCTTGATTTCAGTCAAATTGAAAACATCTGACAATAATCTTCACCATGGATTCAATCTTCATGCTTCATTACTTCACTATTTCATCATCGTCTCTAATCACCTTTCATCATAGCTTCATCGTCACTTTGTGTGCAAAATTTGTCTTCGTTAAGCCTTTACCAAGCCCAGAGAAGTCGTACAGAACTTGAAGTCCTCTGTATGAACTACCTTTGTAAGCATGACGGTCGGGTTCATGCTTATATTGATCTTCTCTAGAGTCACATCACCTTCCTCAAACA
This sequence comes from Magnolia kwangsiensis, assembly GCA_037074715.1. Taxonomy (NCBI): domain Eukaryota; kingdom Viridiplantae; phylum Streptophyta; class Magnoliopsida; order Magnoliales; family Magnoliaceae; genus Magnolia; species Magnolia kwangsiensis. The sequence continues at coordinate 86,936,594 of CM073575.1, read as the reverse complement.
CCTATCAGATAAAATTATGACGAACATCAATATGTGTAGTACATGAGTGATAAATAAAATTTTTTGCTAAATTAAACTCATTTTTGTTGTCTCGACTAACCGGCACGACCTCCTGTTAAAGCCCAAGCTTATTTATCATTCCTCTCAACGAAACACTTTCTTTTAACACCTTCATCACCACCATATACTCAACTTTGATTGTGGAAAGAGCAATCACAGACTAAAGCTTCGACATCCAATTGACCACCCTACCCGTTAACACAAATGAGTAATTGGAAGTCAACCTTTTACTGTCTACATTTTGTTGTTTTTAGATGTCTTAAATCTATTCAGAAACAGGGTCTGTCGATGTCATCGAGGGTTGTTATATGTTATCGAATTGACACTCGATGATATCGAGAATTTTTGGATTTCCTCTATTGGTTGTTGGACATATTGGTGTCATTTTTGATGACATCAAAAAATGTTTGATGACATCGAAGGTTAAGCTCGATGCCACCAAAGCTAGTTCGATGCAATCGAGAATTTCTAGAATTCCATGTGAAGTCTTTGGACTATTTAGGCATTAGTTTGATGTCATCAAAGTGGCTTCGATGTCATCAAAGGATTAGCGTCGATGACATTAAAGCGTGTTCGATGATATCAAACTGTTTCACACAAATTTTCACTATTTTACGGATCTGCGAAATTTGTTTCCGATTTCATTTGTGATTCTTCCCAGAGCTATATATATGGGTGTAAACGGGATCGGGAGGTATTGCTAGGGTTTTTAATTTTTCCAAGGGTTTTCAGGGGTGTAGGAAGGGTTTGATTCGAGGTTGTTCGAATCAGGTAAACTCTCGTATCTTGTAGTTTCCATTTTTCATAGTGATCATCTGTCGCTTGGTGCCGTGATTTTTTTCCCGCAAGGGTTTTTTCATGTTAAATCATTGTGTTCACTTTGTGTTTGCTTGGTGTGATTGGATTAGTTCTTTAAATTCATCTTTGTGTGCTTTCGCGGTCCCCCAACAAGCGGCATCAGAGCTATCTGTAACGCCTCGATTTTTGAGACAGTATACCACTCATCTCTTGAAAACTCAGGTGTTAACTGGTAAGCAAAAAGATAATCAAACTCAATCAAAGTGCGATTAACAGAACCAAGCGTAGTATAGATAAAATCCAAATAGCAACAATATCCTGGGCCACTCAGCTGAGGCCCATATACAAAACCTTAAATCCCAAAACGAACTGAAATGTTAATAAACAAGTAGACTACTAATTTAATCCAAAATAAGTAGTCACCTCATGGTACGACTCCTCGTTGTAAGGATCTTCCTCGATTTCAACCATCTCTGGATCCACTGCATGTCCATCAGTCCTTGTATCCTCTATACGGTTGAACATTGATGAATGAGTGGCCAACTCAGTGTGATCTCCCCTCAAGATTACACACCGTCGTCCTAAACAAGGAATAGCATAAAAGACATATAGATAATCCAAAACACATTAGATGCAGTCTTATTAAATGCATGGATGTATAGAATACGTTCACGCCCCAGGGATGCTCATCCGTGCAGACAGTGGGCTCGTCACTCATGCAATCATCGAACCTGGGGCACATCATCCAGTCGGAAACAATACGCACATCACGTATGATAGCAATAGATGCTGGTCTGTGCGATGTATGCATGATTAACCAGACCGTTTATTAATCCAATTACACTCAGCCATTTAAATAAGCTCACGGTCACTACGGGGAGCTCGTGGCCCAACGTAGGCCAACAGTTCGGTCATAGTATCTCATTACTACCATCCTCAGCCCATGAGGCTACCGTCTTAAGGTGTGTGTAGCACCCACTAACATATAGTCAATCAATTCAACATAAAGGGGCTACCACCAATGCCGACTAGGGATGAAATGTTGAAATTACCAAAAGTGACGTTTTAAACATGTCGGCATGAATGGTTCAAAAATGAGAAAACAACGGTATTTGGAAGGGTTATGAAGTCCATCCTAAGTCAGTTAGGTGAAACCACATATGGATGGTAAACCCTATGGTCAAACATCACAACCAAAACCTCTATGTCAGAGACCTACTTATATCACAACTAATCTAGTTACACCCCAAGCACGGACTCTCCTTACTAGGACTTTCCATGGAGAGATTCCAATAGTATGTGTATCATATCATCATAACGACAATATAGATATAAAAGAAAGAGATAAGGATAATGCATCTATCAACACATACCAATGAGTAACATAAGATGTACGACATAAATAGTTAGATTATTCACCTAGGCAGTTCAGAGTAATTAAGTCCTAAGCAATAGTAAGCACGTTGAATAGATAGCTCAAATGAATGCAGTCTATTTCCACACACAGCTTATCACTGGTCTGACTAGTCACTAATTTAATAAGCTGCTATTTCTGATTTAACTAGGGATGGAAAGCTTAAGGGAAAAGAAATCATCACCTAAAGGGGTTGTAGCTCCTTGGTTCAATTTCCCGTGGCTAATTAGTGGTCCAGTACCAAGCGAAGGGCTTCTTGAAATAATTTTCAAGAGATGAGTTGTATCTATAAGTTGACAGTTTTGATGACAAACCTTCCTATACGTGGCTTAGGGCCAGACCTAGCCTAATTAGTTAAGGCCCGGATTGAGGCTTACCCTAGTCTAATTTTGTTATTTAATCTAGGCCCGATCGGGGCCCACCTTACTGAGATGCGTTCGTCTCGTGTAAGTAGGTCTAAATGACCCAACGATTTGCTCCCTTGTTGATGATTACACACGAATATGGGAGATCGGCCAGCGCCCATCTATATTCGAGCAACCGTGACGATACTGAACACGTATGGAATCTTTTGACGTGGCCCGCCTAATCATTAGACCAGCCCTACATCTCTGTTCAGGCCCTTAGGATGAGCTCGCCTACTGGGTGGATGGTTTGGATAAACCGTAGGCATCAAGGTCGGGTCCACAGAATTTCTGACGTTTAGACATCCGGTGGACTCTCCCTGTACTTCGCTGGTGAGTCGTGAGGTGTTCCAGCCACATAGCCGCCCACCGTCAATTCCCTGGACGGTGGCCATATAATACTTTTATCATACTAGGCCCCACGCCCCATATGTGTGCATCGTGCAAGGTGGGTTCCACCCAACTAGCAACTCAGGTGGACGGCCTAGATTTTTAAACACGGCCCATCAGCGCTGCAGCCATGTAACTGGTGAGTACGTACACCAGTGCTTCCTTACACAGGTGGGTCCCACGTGGGGCCACCACAGATCTATGTAGTACATAGGTAATTCATTTTATATATATCTTGTTTTAAAAAAAAAAAAACAAAGAAAGACAGAAGAAAAGAGGAGGTGTGTAGCACTTGGACATCCGTCCAGCCCAGGGTCCGTCTGGACACAACGTCCCTGATGGACGATCCAAACTTAAGTGGCCCATGGTGGCCTGGCGTTAGTGCAGCCCACCCTCATTTGGTGGGGCCCACGGTAGATGCAGGGCCCTCAGTCAGGGTCAGCCCACGACGTGGGGTGAGGCCCACCTGCATTTGTGCAGGGCCCAAGACTGGTGCAGCCCACCAGCATTTCACGTGAACAGGTCCTTCTCCTGCATGCCGTGGAAGCTGTCTTCAGAGCAGTGCATGGCAGTTGGGTTGAGGTGCATTTTGGGACCCATTCACGGACTAACTGAGGCTGCCGTGGAGCCCGCATCATACGTGGTATGGCCCACCAGCTTGCGTGGCACATGGCCCTTTGCATGGCCCACCAGGTGGACGTTTCCTTCGGTTTATACATGCCTGCTCAAGGCCTAATCTCAGCTCAAAACAGAGCTGCCGCATGGCCTGATGGACTATCCATTTACAGCTCCCATCAGAGCCATTACGTGGCTTGATGGAAGACCTGCTTCATGGCCCGAAATCGACACTTTAGCTGGGTCAGATTTCAACCCAGAACAGGGACATGGGTTGGCTCAGTTCTGGGTCAAAACAGGGACTTGACATTACTACCTCCTCAGTCTGTCTCACAGCCATTGATTGGCTTGGTCTGGTCCGAAACTGGGTTATATCCCAATCGTGCTCTCAGTCTGACTTCAGCCATTCCTTGGCTGATCTCCGACCCGAGTTACAGTCACCGTTCTAGTTGTTTCAAGGTCATAGGCCGACCTTGCTGTTGGACCGAGTCACAGCCATTATCTAGACTGGCTTTGGTCCAGGCAAAGGTCCTTTGTCCTGGCTACAAGGAGGTAAAATGAAGGAGAAGGAAATGTCACCTGTTACTACTCCCACATTTTCTTCCTTTTCGGGCTACAACAGGAGGAAAACACTCCCTGTTTCCTCACTCTTTTTCTTTCTCTCTTTGCTCTCTTTCTTCTACTCTCTTGGCGTGCGTTCTTAGGCCTACAGTGCCTCTTTATATAGAGGGAGAGAGAGAGAGAAGAACGGCTGGGATCTCTCTCACTGCGGACGGCCGAGATTTCCATTCGCCACCGCCTTTACCAGAGAGGAAGTTTTCTCACGGCTTTCTCCTACACAAGCCATTGCCTGACTGTTTTTGGCAAAGAAAGAGCACCGCCTTTCTCAGGCAACGGACGGTTTAGGTTCGTAGGCTTTGTGGGCCAGGACGATCATGACCGATCGTGCGGTCCCAGTTGGTCCCGTCTTGCAGATCTCAGCCACCGGTAATATTGGACGGTTGCGTGCTATCTCTTTTGTCCGTTTACCAAAGTCCAAGAGTCAATACGGTTTTGCTCGTGTGGGCCCTACGAAGAGATTGAATGGTTCGGAAAGTGGCCCAGGTGGGCCACTTAGAAGCTCAAACGCCGTTGGTTTAAATCTCGAATTGGCGGGAGATATTTGTGTTTTGCAAAGAACCGGTCAAGACATGTTTGATCGAGCTAGAGAATTTGGCGCACTTTGCCGCAATCTATTCGGTCTATTTGTATCAGGGACCCTGGCCCATATTAGGATGAAGGCGAGGCTTAGGTGGATCGTTGTAACACCTTAGATTTTTTGTCAACATAAAATTAGATGTCCTTAGACAATGACTCGATCATAACACTTTAATTGACTTCTCAGAAGTTAATCCTAAAGTCTAAAATCATTTTTTAACATATTTCCTTCAAAATCTCATCTTTCCTTCAAAATCTCACCTTTCACCATTTTATTATTCAAATTTTTTCAAGTACTTTCATATTAGACACTAATCCTAAAGCTTAAATGATGAAGAACAATACTTAAACTAAAACTTACTATAGATGGTAAATACGTGAATAAATTAGATTTTTGATCATTAACCTTTTGGAATCTCATGATATAAATATGTTATTTGGATAGATTAACTTCTCCTAACCCAAAATCATATATTTCACGTCACGTAACACATTCTAGATTGAAAGATGCACCCGTTTCAAGTATTAGATCGGCGAAACTATTTTAAACGGACTCGAATGGCCAAACAACGCAAATCGGGGGGAGCCGAGGTGGGTCCCGCACATTCTCGACACCCCCGTGGGGGGGGGGGATGGCATCGTTCCTGTGCCTAGCCATCACCCCAGGGTCCAGCCATCAGCGAGACCTCGCCGCCTGGCGGGCCAGGCAGGCCGTTTTCAGCCATTTTTTCTACACTTTTTGTCCAACTTCAAAAAGTCATATCTCCCTCGTTATAAATTTGATTTAGGTGATTTAAAAGCCAAATTGAATATAAATGAGTCTAGTTTTATATAAAAATAAGTAAAAAAATATAATAAAATATTTAATATAGTGAAAAGTAGTTCATTATGACAACTATCTGAAAATCATTACCTTGGACAGCTGCTGCTTCTGAAATTTTTAAAATTTTTCTATAATAAAAAATCTCATGAAATTTGGTGGGGACGAAGTAAAATTGATGATGAATCATTAAAAAAATAATTAGAATAATATACTAATTAAAAGTACTAGAAAGAGGGGTAGAACTGACCAAGACCATATTTTGTCGTAATTAGGGCATAATTTAGTTAAGTATTAAACTGAATACTCAGTAGAATGAGCTTGAACCACTTTAAATATAAAATACAAAACCCAAAACGAGTAGAACCACTAATTCTACGTTACCTAGAAACCTATGATCAATCTCTAAACCCAGTTGCTCTTGGGAGCATCGTGAAACTTCATATCGGACCTGGACTGCATGTCGAAAGTCCAATTACTTCAAAACTATACGGTTATAACTACCTTAATGGACTTGACAACCATCTCAGAAATTAAGTCCTAAAGGTATCCAGAAACGCACAACTTAAGCCCAGAGCAAAGTGTGTGAGAAACGTGAATATCTTTAAGAAACGAACTGAAACTTAAGTGAATTGAGTTGGTTCGCTTGCAGGACAAATCTACAGATTTAGATCGTCAGAATCTGATCCAATTACACCCTCGGATCAGGAAAAATTTTCAACACATGTCAGTGTACTTGTGGCCCTGATCGAGTATCGGTGACCATCGAACTGAAACTGGTCCGCCACAGTCGATCTGTAAATCTGATCGGACCAAAAACTTAGTTTGACCAAGATCTAGTGTCAGGAAGCTTAAGTCTGACCGCATTCAGCAAAGGGACCTCCAGAAGTACTCCGTTGGATCAGAACAGACCCTATTTGGCTATAAGCTAAGTATACCTTGGCCCTGGGGCCATTTCCATCAGTCCTAGGCCTATATAAAGGCCTAAACCCACCCCATTTCTATTCCATACGAATTCTCTAAAACCTTAGGGGAGAGGAGAAGAAAGAGAAGGAAAGAGAGAGAAAGTGTGAGAGAGAGTTGGAGTTTATTACTGGGATTATTCCCTGCTGCTCCATGTGCCAAATCCGTCCATCTGTATCGCTATACGGGCGATTCCGATTCCGTACTTGGGTAAGAAATCCTAACCCTAACCTTGTTTAGAGATTCAAATAGAAGAAATGGTGAAATAGCTAACCTATTTCATGTTATAGGTTGTCGTCGTGCTGTAGACAAAGGCTTAGGGTTTAAATTGAGTTCATTACGAGTCTACCGACGAAAAGTGTAGACTATAAATTTTTAGGTTATGGTTTTCAAGGCTTTCAATGTCAGTTAATGATTTATGACTGACTTGATTGTTGTCGCATATGCGTAGATAAAATATTTTCCATTTATTACATATATTGTGAACTATGTTGAATATAATGCATTCCAGGTGTTTGTTGAAATATTTGGATGACTATAGAATTAGGATTTGTGCTTTCTATGATTACCTGAGTGAGAATACATGATTGGTGTATGTGTGACAAGTCCTTGGTGAGAGGATTGGCCATAATTTTTGTTATAACTACTTTCTTACGTGTATGTTGATATGTGTAGTTTAAGTGTTTGATAAAATGCTTGAATGAGAAAATGCTTGTTGAGATGTGTTTAATAAGGGTGTTGAGATACGATTCTCAATTGCCTTATCTATAGTTACAATTTTCTTCATGTAACCTACCTCGTTGCTACGTGATGTATGGATGAAATGTCTATGTATATTGACATGTACTCTATGTGTTTGTTAAAATGCTTAAATGAGATTTATATCTAAATTGGCTGCTCATGCTATCTTGACTAGTGTATATGAATGCCTATTGTAATTGACTGTGATTGGGACTACGTTGTAGTCCAGGCAATCGATAACAATTCTGGTTTGAGTGGCCGAGCTAGTCTCGCGACAATTGATGCGTTCGGTGAATTCAAGTCGTACGAGGATCATCGACGCTCGTACTAGTCAAACTCATCTAATAAACCGATTGGCCCAATGTATGTCCCCTATGTATGAACGCCACTATTTGAACCTAAGGTACCAAGCTTACTAGTGAAAAATCCCTTTAACCTTGGTACCTCGATCTGCTAAGACTCATGAGCCAGGCATGGTGGTATGGGACACCGTGATCGAGCTGTCGGCCTACGCCGGGGTGACGAGCCCACCCGTAGTGACCAGTGAGCCAACCAGACTCGTGAGCTGAATACGGTGGTATGAGACACTATATTCGAGCTGTCGACCTACACTGATCAGGTGACGAGCCTTTGTAGTAACTCGAGCATACTCTGAGACTGCGTTGAGGCGACGAGTGTTTCCGTAGTAGTAGAGTATAAACTAGGCCTACACTGATCAGGTGATGAGCCCTTTGTAGTGACCAAAAATCACAACATCATATGAGATTTACTAGGATTGACGACCCTAGAATGGATCACTGTTTGGGAATTGATATAAGGGAGGTACCTTAGCTTCTCAATCCTGCTGTATGAATAAACTTAAGTAAGAACCTGGCTAATCATGTGCATGCACCGCACTGCATGTGCTTTGGCGAGGAAGAGCACTTTCGGGAGGATATTATGCACACCGTGAGATGAAGATGCTGAGGGAGTGTAGGTGAGGGCATGCATCATTCTTTCATATCATTCTTGCATTAACACGAGTACTTAGGACCTGATTGTTATATTGCGTTATCATTACTGCTTGACTGAATTGATAACATGTTAACATTTTCTTTATTATTCCACTGAGTTGATCACTCACTCCCACATTATGGGACGGTGTTTTAAACACTAACCAACCCCTGTTTTAGTTTCAGATGATGGCGATGCTTGCGAAGTGGAGCCGGACTTTTATGATGATGAGGAAGGTTTCTCCTATATGCAGCTATCAGGCGGGTCTATGTAGACCATGTTCTGATCGATGGGGTTACAAGGATGCTGACTAGATGTCCTTTACACTTGTTGTTTTGCACTTTTGGAATACTCATGTATATTCATTTTGTTCATTTTTAGAGTATACATGTATATATTTAACCTCGTAACATGTTCACACTCTGGAGACTTACAACAGTTTATATATTTTATAGATCTGCCGTAGTCTTCCACTTGCGAAACTTAATTGTCTTTGGAGTATGATATGTTATTTTGGTATAATCTCACTCATGTTTAATGCACTAATATGGACAACATTCAATCATCATCATTTATCTTGCATAAGTGATACATTGGAACTCGGGAGTGGAGCTTATGCTCGACCCTCAATTTTCAGGACGTTACAACCGTTATGCTCTTCTTTAGGCTATTTTTGGCCCATGTGACGCGATCTGTTAATCGGTTAGACCTGATATTCATTTTTCAACGATTAATATCAGGTACTGGTCATGATAAAAGCGTGCTTTGTCACTAACTAGTTCTTATGTGTTGGTGATAAGTGTGTTGCAACAATATTAACTAACATAATGGCTTTAATTTAGAGTGCTCGAATAGTCTCACCTTCCTAATTGTCATGAAGCGTGTTTTGACTCTTGGAGGCCCTAACGGGTGGCTTTAACATTGACCGGAATTTCCATCCTGTGTATGTCGAGTTCAAGTTTTTGGTTAACCCAAATTTGTTTTAGTTTAGTGTAGGTTTAAATGGTAACACCCGTATACTGAAGGTACGGGGTGTTACACTATCGCTGGGGCGCAGGCTTGAATATGTGATTGAAGTATCAATGGCAAGAAATCTTAAGTATGTTATTAAGTACTCGGGCAAAAATAATTTTGAGTTATGGAAGGTTAAGATAATTAGCTTATTAACTTAGTAAGGGCTAGATGAGGCCCTTGAGGAGGGATGAACGTATGTGGATGATGATGAATGGATAATTCTATATTAGAAAGTTAAATCCCCAATCCGTTTGTGCTTAACGAATGAGATTTTCCACAATGTCATGAGGGAAAAAACCGCAGTAGAGTTATGGGTGAAACTAGAGGATGTTTATGCGAAGAAGTCCCTTGAAATCGCATACACTTGAAGTTGTAGTTGTTCAACTTCAGGATGGTAGAAGGTGGAGATGTGAAAGCCCACATCAGTAATTTTTAACAAGTTGATTTTGTAAGTTACTAGACATAGAAGAGGTGGTCAAAGATGAAGTTTGGGCATATATTTTGCTGAATTCTCTACCGACATCGTATGAGTCTTTCAGGGACTCTTTGTGCACTAGTAATATGTCCCTGAGTGTGGACACTATTATCTCAGCCCTTTAAGGAATAGCCATGAGAAAGAAAAATGGTAGCAAGGGGGCCTCTAATGATGTAATACTTACGAGGGGCAAGAATAATGAGCGAGATACAGGATGCTCTCGGTCAAGATCTAAATCCAAGGGCAAGGGCAAGGAAAAGTTAAAGTGTTGGAACTGTGAGATGGCTAGGCACATGAAGAAAGATTGTACAAAATCCTAAGGTGAATAAAGAAAACTTAGAGGCTTCTTCTAGGAAGGCCAACATTGTCACATCTGATAAAGAGACAAGTGGAAGTGATGTGTTGTTAGTGTCCATGATCGGACACATGTATGATGATTGTAAAGGCGAGTGGATCCTTAACACTGGAGTTTCGTATCACATGACTCCTCATTGGAGTTAGTTCACCAGTTATAGGGAGTGCGATGGTGGAAAAGTGTTTATGGTCAATGACAAAGCCTGTAACATTATGGATATTGATACGGTGCGTATCAAGATGTTTGCTGGGATAGAGCATACCTTGACTGATGTCAGTCACATTCCTAATATGAAGAATAGTTTGATTTCTCTCGGTGCACTTAAGGCAATATGGTACAAGTTCATTCATTTTAATGGTGTCCTTAAAGTTTCAAAGGGAGCCTCGTGGTTATGAAAGCGCAGAGGCATGATAATCTTTACAGGTTGGTTGGGAGAACTTCAATAGGTGGAGAGGCAGTGACCATTGCGGATTCCACGTATGCACGTATGTTGTATGCTCATTTGGGCCGTATGAGCGAGCAGGGCATGAAGGTACTTTCTGATCATTATTTAATTTCAGTATTTAAGAATTCTCGTTTAAATATATATTAGCACTGTATATATGGTAAACAATCTAGGTTATCTTTTAAAGTTGGTAAACATGTATGTAAGGGAGTGCTTAATTATGTGCACTCTGACATATGGGGACCATCTCTCATGATTTCCGCTGGAGGGAAAGTTTGGATTTTATAACACCCTATACTTTCAAGTACTCAAGTGTTATCAAAAGTACTTAGTGAAAGTGCACCTATTATGTGCCCTGGTTTGTCAATTACGTTGTAAGTTGAGTCAGTCGGATGACAGCACTTAACAAGAAGATCAAGTCAAGCGTCTTCCTCATCTGGATGTGTGGAAGCTCGCCAAAAGGTAAATCATAGCCTCACATCCCATGTCTCAAAACACCAGGTGATTAAACCCTTAAAAAGAACTAGAACATCTTAGGATTTCTATGTAAGAAAGCTTTTTATCAAAAAGGAAAATCAGTGAAGTTTTTCTTACACTATCGATTATATCGATTACCCCTTCGATATGATCGGCCAGCTCTATTGATGTCCTCGGCATCTCAATCGATACAATCGAGTGAGGACAGAATGCGTCCAGTAATCAAAACAATCATCTGGACGATTTATCGACTTAAGTGTCGATATCATCGATATTCGAATATCGATCATATCTGAAGTGGATTGATATAATCGACAGACTGCTTTCCGGCGTCCCTATTTTTCTAAAGAAAACTAACATATACTTCGATATATCGATGACTGTCCGATTCAATCTGAACTCAAATATCGATCATATCGGGAGTCAGTCGATCATATCGACTGTGGGGCGCATTTTCTCACCAGCATGAATTTCAGGTTGCTTTTAATGTTGATCGAGGTGCCTGTCGATAAATCGATATTCATATATCGATCATATCGAGACCAAGTCAATTGGATCGAGTCAGGATATAAATCGTTCAGCAAGCTTACATGTAAATCTATACGATTTCTCGATCCCATCGACAAGGTCTCCGATATAATCGATGTACAAATTCCGATGACATCGACTATTTTCCCGATCATATCTGTGACCCTGAAATTCTTCAAGGCTTCTCTTATTTTTCACCTGTCGATAGATCGAACCATCACTCGATAGAATCGGAGTTCGAAATTCGATAACATCGATGTGTGTCTCGATCCCATCGACCAGTCGGCGGAAGGTTTTCAAAAGCGAAATGACAATTGAGTTTGTATCATCGAGAGGTCGGCCAATACAATCGAGACTATACGCTCGATCATATCGACGACTGATCGATGATATCGAACTCTGTCATAAATATGACCTTTTATATCCGTTGGAACCTTTTTCCTATAAATAAAGAGAGTAGTCTTCATTCTGGTAGAGAAAGTAGAGAGTGCTTTAGAGTGTTTTAACCTTCCTATCATTTACCTTAAGACCTTTCTCTCAGGAAGTTTATCCTCCAATCCACCCTCATCATTGATATCTCACAGAGTGGATTGGAGAATGAACTTTCGCATTCAAGGATCCTTCAGCTACTACCTTAATGACATATCATTAAGCCGGGATGCCTTGAATGCATAGATGATGAGAACCTCTCTATCTTCCTTATAGGAAAATCTTCAGAGAGTGGTATTCCATCATAGCCTTAACCCAACCTAAGCCTAGCATATATACATCTTTGTGTTGCGGATCAAGGGAGCTGAAGACTCTTCATCAACAAGAAGAAGGTCTTCATTACTGTGCTGAAAGGGACTCATCAACTTATCTGTAAGTACTAAGAGTCCAGAGGACACTTGCAATGATTCCTTTTTAAGATTGGGTTTTAAGTGTTGCTCACCATTTGAAGTTCTCGAAAAAGGCCTCCAACGGGAGTGTACGTGCGGGGTGCGTTGTGTGGACCCTTGCTCTGTGGAGAGCATAAATATCTGGTTAGGAATACACCAACAAAACTCCAGAGTTTGAGGTGAACCGAGTAGAAACCTCAGGGTGCGTTGTGTGGACCATTGTCCTGTGTGGACATAAACATCCGGTTAGGAGTACGCAAGCAAAACTCCAAGGTTTGAGGTGAACCGAGTAGAAACCTCTGTAAAGGTTGAAGGTGAACCTGATTTAAAACCTTAGGTTTAAGGTGAACCATGGGAAACCTCCTTAGTGAAATCTGGTCACTCAAGGGTTGAGTGTGGAAGCCAGGAGTGGAGTAAACCAGTCGTCGAACCACTATAAAATGACTGTGTTTGAGTTTGATATTATCTTTCATTTATGTGATTGCCTTGCATGTCTTTATATATGATCACATCCTGTGCACACACAGTCATATCCATCACAATCTCATCTATACATTGTTTGTCTTTTAAATAGTTTGTGATTGGATCCTCTATCAGGCTTGGAAGCCAGTAGAGTTAAGGTTGAGCAATCCTAATCAATACTCTGTGATAGAATTAGTATGATAAGGATCTTTAATAATTTATAAAAACCTTTAAAAAGTCCTATTCACCCCCCTCTAGGATATACTGACCTATTCCTACTTCAACTAAAGCGGTCTTCACCGCAATTTCACTTAGCCTTTTGAGTTGTTCACGTACACTCTATACATTAGGAGTAGTCTTCATCTTCAGATCGAGCTAATCGAACGTTGATTTTCAAGATCGACCATCTCCGCATCACAAAATCTATATCTCTAAGGTCACGATCCCAATCACCATAAAACATTAAACAATGCTTAGTTAGACCAATGGAGTTGTACATTAACTATTCTGAGACCTACCCCGTTATACTCACCAAACCCACAACATCTAACCTATAGGGTCACCACCTAACCATCTAGACAGGCCCTAGAACTTTATTAACTGCTAATGATTAACTTGAATATAATATGGCCATCAGAATGGCAAGAATACAACTAATTAACTAAGAATCTGGATTTGTAGCCCATTTAAGGATCAAGATGCTCTGGCGGTCAAACCAACCGTCGAAGAGTAATTCCATTGACTTTGGAAACCTAAAGGACCACTAAGATCAGGATTGGAAACCATCCGATCACTGGATTTTTTAGAATCGACACAAATAATGAATCCCATGAAGTTTGGCCCACCTGACCCTTTTTAACGTGCAAATTACTAATCAAAAGGGATTAGCGGACCTCCCAAAAATGAATGGTCAGCGTAGATCGACTTAGATCATCATGGGGACCCCACAATTCATCAGGGTGTGTGCACAGATAGGGTGCACACGCCACACACCATGCCAAAACATCAGGTCAAACCAATGTTGACCCGATAAAAACCATAAAAGCAAGGAAATTTGAATTTCCCTCCCGCCGACGCTGTTCAAACGGACTATCCATTTGGCGATGTTTGTGGCCACCATATGAATACAAAGTGGAAATCTAAACCGTCCATCTGATTTTTGGGGTCCCACCGACCCTGATCATGCTGAAACCAACGATCGAAAGTCGCCTACGCTAGCTCGATTAATGATCGATCAGGCATTGCTTGAGGAGGGGTGCTGACGGGGAGAGTAGATCCATGTGTGCTGCTTCTCTGGAAGATCTGACCATTAGAAGCCGTCGGATGGGAGCCACGTGGGCAGAAGAATCCCAGTCAGCCCTACCTGTTTCCAAAAAAGGACCCCTACAGCTGGAAGGCGGAAGGAATCTTCCCACTTGTAGCAACAACCATCCCATCCGTCCATTTTCATCTAGAAGCTCCCTCGGAGCTTATCTAGGATGCTGAGATTAGGGTTGCCTAGTGTATCTCATAAGAGAGCCGAGAAATCGGTGAGACGCAGCCACGCCTCAAACCGGCCCTCAGCTTAATAAATGTACAAATCAACAACCATCCTTCACCGTGAAATGGACCCCACATCGTATTTAAGCCTCATCAGGACTGTCAAAATGGCCCTGATCCGTAGATAAGCCACCCATTCAAGATCTGCCATTTTTACACCCCATCTTCCTTGAACCTTCTGAGAAACCCATCTTCTAAGTGTGTGGCCCATTCACCCATCCAATCCGTTCATCGTGTGACCCACCACATTTAATGTCCAACAGGGATAATTAAATGGACCCATGCACGAGATCTAAACTGTTAGGTGATCCTAGTGCCAAGCCGTTTTCGGTTAGCTTAAGTGACCTCTGCACTAATCCTTGTGCTTAGTTGTGGACATTTCTAGAAACGGAAATGCCTATAAAAGGCTGGGAATTAGGGCATCTCCCAAGGAAAACCTAAAGAAAGAAAGGGGAAAGTGATAAAGAGAGAGAGAGGGAGAGAGAGGCGCCACTGCCGCATTGTGTTGGGTCGACTCAGTTCGAGTCGCGGCTAAGTCCAGCTTCCCATTTGGGATTTTCATTAGAGAGAAAGAGAAGAGAAGCAAGAGAAAGAGAAGAAGATAGTAGGAAAGGAAGAAGAAGAGGGAAAGAGAGTGTTGGAGTGTGTAGAAACCGAATGGAACTAGCTTCAGCTGCTATTTCCTCTACGTCCCAGCCATCAGCCGATCCAAGCCCACTACAAATCGTAGGTCCGGACTCTTCCAGCAACTGGAAACCATCCTTGGTCAGGAACCCTCACCCATTTTTCCTCTGTTATGGTCGGATTTCACCCACTCGCCTGACTGTGTTCACAGTCACCTCAACTCAGTCATGAGTTGAGTGACTCAGCTACTTTTCTGAGTGGAAAGTCTAGATAGAAACCTTGGTTGTGATCGGCCTGCCTTGCACAGTGATCAACACCATAATCCGACCTTAGATGGGTCCATCTAGTTACACGTTACTAGCCAGAGAGACTCGACTGGGTTGAATCAACATTGAGTCAGTGACTCAGGTTCAGTTTTGGGAGGTAAACTCTGACTCAGCTGGACCTGAGTAGCAGATCATTACAAAGGTTTAAAGCCTAAGCACTGGTTGTCCAAAATCACCCAGTTGAGGGCTGACTCGACCGATTCTCCTACTGAGTCAAGTCTACATTGGGTAGTGGGTTGACTCGCCCAATCTCCAAGCTAGGTCGAGTTTACTCCATGTCAGATATACCCAAGTCAGATTTGGAGAACGACCGATCTCAGAGACCATTCACGTAATGATTAATATTTCTCCTAGAATTACTCCATTAGTTGTTAGTTGATAATCCCAACCGAGCCAACTCGGTCGTAACTTACTAAAAGCTTATAATGCCCCTATAAGTACTACTAGTCACTGCCACCTTGAAGGATAACCCCCTTCAATCAACTCCAAGAACAACGTCGAGGTGAGGGATATCCCACATGGCTTCATCATTTCCTGAAATTCTAAATAGTTGTAGAAAAATATTATGAATGTGCAAATAGTAGTTGTGTTCCTTTAACTTTGAATTGACATAAATAAACATGTGGGAATGCCTCGATTTATGTTAACCCAACATATCGTATGAGAATTGCTTTAAGATCACCATGCTACATTTGAAATCACTTAACTACATATATACATCTTCTAGTTGCATTAAATGTAAGAGTTCTTGCTTCCACTACAATAATAAGCTTGCTCTATTTTTCATTATATAGGTTAGAATTTTTATAGTTTGATACAAATGAATATCTCTTTTCTTAAGATTTGTAGTAATCCTGTTACTATCCTAATGTGGTTGAAATGTCATATTTGAGCCTTCCTTTGGACCTTGGGAAAGTAAATGTATTTATTTTGTGTTCATACTTGAATATTTGATATCCTATTAAAAGACCGTGAGCCTTGACCACATTTATGAAAGAATTCTTATTATTATTATGAAGTGTACATGTGTATCATGGTACACGACATTCACGAATGACATATGAGCTTTTCCGAGTGCTTGATGTAAGTCACACTCTGATTGAATTCCTGAAGGGTCTAGCACTTCAGAGCTCGTGCATTTGTGCAACTTTGGGCGCTCTTTCATTACATGAGACATTTTTGGGATTAGACTCTCCTCGAGTGTACCCCGTGTATTTTTTCAGGAGATATCCTTGGGCACACTCGTCTGAATTACCTTTTCCAATTAGTTAATCTACCGCGGGCAGTCTATATGGTCTTTTCCAAGTAGTCTACTACCGTAGGCGACCCTTCTATTTTGACAGATGGATATGCCTCCCCAGATCTTGACTTGAATATACATTCATACATCAATACATTTACATTTAAATTCACATTATCTTCCATATGATTGATTATGTCTGGTTTAAACATTTTTGGAATGCCATGGTATGTATGAATCCTTGCGGGAAATTCCTACTAAGTTTTCACTCACCAAATAGTGCGGTTGCACAAAATAGACGTAGGTTTGATGACAGGTGGAGACACCGATGACGGGATCCCAGGAACGGCTGAGGTGGAGTTAGGCAAGGAGGGCCTCTATGCCATTGTAGTTGAGTCATTGGAGCTCAAATGATATTTTTGGATTTACATACTTTTATACTTCAGACTTTGTGATTTTCTTGGATTGTAATAAAAATTCCCCTACTGAGGGATTTCATTTTGTTTCGAACTACTTTACTATTAATTATGATTGTCTCAATTTATGCAATAGTTGCCTTACTTCACGTCATGAAATTTTTATTGATTAGATGCAAAGTTGTTACTTCGTAGTGTAATACTCTGGTTCTCCTACTCGAGTGGTCATTCTCGGGTTACAAGAACTAGGGTGTTAGAGATTTATTTCATGAAACATAAATTTGAGGTTTTCACCAAATTCAAACAATGGATGGCCATGGTGGAAAAATAGATATGGTGAAAAATAAAGGCTTTAAGGACTGATAGTGGCGGTGAATTTACTTTCAATGAATTTAATGAATATTGTAAAGATAAAGGGATAATTATGTATAAGTGCTATGTTGTATAAAACACACCTTTGTTTGTCAAATTTCATTTAGATAAAATAGCTTATGAAGTAGTCCATCTAATGTGGATCAAGATGGAAACTTCAAGACTATACTTCAAGACAAGAAGTAGATCAAGATGGAAAGTTCAAGTTCTACTAAGTTTAAGATAACTGAGTTCAAGTTCTACTAAAGTTTTAGTAGAAGATCAAGCTTCATCTTCAACTTTAGGCTCTATTGAAGATTCAAGTAAAAGAACAAGTTTCATGGAGTTCAAGCTACGTTAAAGTTCGGTCATATCAGGTATAACAAACCCTAGAAAGACCTTAGGCTCAAGTTCTTTCAAAATATAAACTTAAATGAGTTTTTATACTTATGTTAGGCTAAATTTCGACTAGTCTAGGCTAATGATTAGTCTAAGCTGTGGCTTAACTAGTCGAAGAAATCTTTGACCAGTCCTAATTTAAACTAAAAAAAAAATGAATTTTTCCGTTACTTCTTCGACCAGTCGAGCAACCTGCTCGACCAGTCAAAGAGAGGCCTTTGACCAGTCGAGGGTTGCTTGAATCGAAGTCCAACAACTGAATTTTAACACCCTCGACCAGTCGAAGTTCTATTTTATCCAATCGCACTCAAAATTTAAAAATTTGTTAGTTCTTAGATGAGTCAAATAATATTTTAGACAAGTTGAAGCAACACCTTTTTTGCCTGTAAACAAAGGTCTTCTCTCAATCCGAAATTACCAATTCAAGTTGATAAAAGTCTTTATCAAGAGAGAGAGAAGCCCCGATTATTGTTAAGCTATTGCATGGTATTTTTAATATTTCTTTAATAGCTTTTTTGTTTTGATTCCTTGATCTCCTATTTTATGAATCTTATTCTATAAAGACAGTAGATACTCTTCTTTGAGATCTTGAGGAATTCAAACAAGTAGCCATTGGTTTGAGTTTATTTAAAATCAATCTAAAACCTAAAACCCTTGTTTATATGACTGGACATTGAACAATCTACTACAAGAGAAGCGGTTCTACAAGCTATATCAACAGATATGTCTTCAAGGTGAATATAAGTATATTTTGTCTTTTGTATTTTGGTTTTATTAAGATAGTCAACAAATCTCATTTGTTGATTTTTCTGAGATACCTAGAAAATCTCAGTTAGGGGTTTTTGTTTGTGATAACTCTTTAAAATCATAATTGTATTAGGTTTTAAGGTAACCTTGTAAAAACCTTGTTTATACTGAAAGCCAATATCATGTGGATAGTAATTATTGGGAGTGGAGTAGGTCTGGTTGTTTGAGAATAGTTGTTGTACATACCGAACCACTATAACTCTTAGTGTTGTGGTGAATGTTTACTTTTTGCATTTGTGAAGAATGGTTGTAATTTTATTTATACAAAAGTGGTGAATGTTTGTAATAGATCGCTTTATTTTTTCTTACTTGGTTTGAGGTTTTGATTCTTACAATCGTTTGTGAAATAAGGTTGTCCTACCTAAACTTTGTTTTGGGTGAAAGTTATCCTATAGACTAGTTTGAATCAATTTTTTAATACTAGTGCAATTGATTTTTCAGATTCTCTTAGAGAGGGACCCATGCATGATTAGTAATGTCAGATTGGGAAAGGACCTATGGACTGAGGTCATTAAGACGTCCTGCTATTTGGTGAATCAATCCCATTTGACAACAATTGATTATAAGATTCCAAAGGAAGTATAGAGTGGTCATTAGGTTAACTACTCTAATTTGTCAATATTTAGTTGTGAGGCTTACTCTCATGTACCATTAGTTGAGAGAGATAAGCTAGACCATAGAGTTAAAAAGTACATTTTTGTTGCCCATGGTGTTGGTGTGAAAGGTTACAAGTTATATGACAAGGTCACATGAAAATCATCACTAGTCATAACGTCAAATTCAATAAAGACACCCTATTCCGCAAGAATGATCAGGAGTAAAAGGAACCAGAAAGGTTGGTCATAGATGTTCAGATTGACACAGGTTATACTCAAGCTGAGACATATGTGCAGATAGTGGTATAAGAAGAAGTGGAGCAGCCACCTAGGAGAAATCCACCGCAAGATCGTAAGTTGCCGGTAAAATAAAGGTATGCCTCTAATATCGCATATGCCCTCATTATGGATGAGGGAGACCCATCTACTATTCAGGAAGCTCTTAATAAGCATGATGCAAAAAAGTGAAAGACAACAATGGACGATAAGATAGACTTCTTACGCAAGAACAACACACGGGATCTATTGGAGCTTTCAGTGGGCCAAAAACTAAAAGTGATTGGATAAAAGTGATTATTCAAATGATAACAGGATAGATACAAAGCGAGGTTGGTAACGAAGGGTTACGCTCAGATAGAAGGAATTGACTTCACAGAAATATTCGCACCGGTGGTTATGTAGGTGTTTATCAGATTTGTGTTGGTGTTGGTTGCCCAATACAATCCTGAGATGGAACAAATAGATGTGAAGATTGTATTCTGCTTGGGGAAATCATCCCTTAGCCTCAGAAACCTAATTGGAACATGATAAGGGTATAAGATGTGTAAAGCTGCTGTGAAAACATATACCTAAAACAACAAATTTCAAGTGCTGCTTGATTCCATCGAGTAAAACTCGAGGGGTCTTCGATGACATCGAACAAGAAGTTAGACATGTCCAGCAAGAATTCAACATTTTCTCTCACTACACCAAAGCAATTTGCGACGTATTTTTGCGATGGACTTTGTCCGTCGCTAAAATCTCTTGGTTTAACGACGGATTTAATTCGTCGCTAACGGAAAAAGTCCGTCGCTAAGCCCAATGTTTGTAGAAAATCCGGTCCAAACGTCGCTAAATTTAGCAACGGACCAAAATCCGTCGCTAAAATCTTATTTACGACGTATTTACATGAGATTTTGGTTTGTCGTTAGTAGGCGACGGACTAAATCCGTCGCAAAATTTGATTTTTTGTCAGTCTTAAGTTCCCGCCCAAAACACCAAATGGCGTGCTTCTCAGTTGCTTCTGCGATGGATCATTGTCCGTCGTAAAAGGACTTTTGCGACGGATCATGTCCGTCGTAAAAGGACACTTGACATTAATTTTTTTCATTTTTATAGGAATATGGTGGAAAATTAAGTTTTTTTTTTGTAGTCTAATAATTATTTTTTAATAGAATTTCAGTGGTTTAATTATACATATTTGTATCTAAGATTATTTTTTAACAATTGATTGAATGCGAAAGGAAAATTTATTTTGTTTTTATATCAAATGGGTGAAATTTTTATTTTTAATTTTAATTTAAAATTAATATTTAAATGATTTGTAATATCACATGAAAAAGAATATTGAGAAGTTTAAAAAATTTAACAATGTTTGAGAAAAAAATTAGATTTTGAAAAAATAAAAATAGTGATTTAAAAAAAATGTATCTTGTGGGAAAAAAGAAATTTGAATAAAGTTGAAAATTTTGAAAAAAAAAAAAAAAAGCATTTGATTTTGAGAAAAAAATAATATCTCGAAAAAAGAAAATAATTTTTTTAAAATGTGAAAATTTTCACAATGTGGGCCCCACCATAATATTTTATAAAAACAATGAGATTTTGAAAAAAAAATATATCATTTTAAAAAAGAAAATTAAAAATTTGAAAAAAAAAATGATGCTTTTAAAGAAAAAAAATCGGCATTTTGGAACTTTTGGGAAAAAAAATTAAAATTTGGGAAATTTTTTGAGATTTTGAAAATAAAAATTAAGAATTTATATTTTAATTTTTTTGAAATATTTTATAATAAAAATGATATTTTGTTAAAAGTTTTCAAAGAAAAATTAAGAGTAAAAAATATACATTTTGAAAAAAAAAATGTTATTTTTAAATAGAAATTGAAATTTATCTATGAAATAAAAAATATTTGTTAATAAATTATTAGGTACATCCTCTAATTGAACCTTTAAACGTTAAAATCAAATTTCACTTAAATTGTTGATCAATCTTATGTGCCCAATATCTTCCTGATATGTAGCTTGATAGAGGCGAGTAACTACTCAAATTGTGGGTATTGATCAATAAAGTAGAGCGAATGGACTAGACATGTAAAATGGGCCAAATATTCTGGTCAAAATTATGACCCAACTTTGTAACATCGTGAGAACCTAAAAATTTATGTAAGTTTTGTGGGCCCCATCATGATGCGTGTCGAACATCAACACCATGCATTTGATGTGTCCCCTTTAGGTTATTAAATATCTCAAAAATCATCCATATATGAAACTCAGGTGGGCCATACCATCTAAAACCATGTGAAGACATCCTAAAAAATATAAAAGCACTTGGTGGGGCCTACATGAGTTTTGGATGCCGCTAAAACTTGGTCTAACCCCTCATCCAAGTGGGACACATATAATGAGTAGGTTGGATATGTGAATCCCATTTAGGCAGCCCCAATATATGATTATGAATGTTTTAAGGAACCCCTTGCCCACTACATTTAGGTAAGTTACTCATTCCCCTTACCAGAGAAAACTCTATAGGGTCTACCATTATTTATTTATTCTATCCACTCCATTTATCCATGTTAATAGATAATTTGAGGTATAAAGAACAAAAAGGAAACATATCCAAAGCTCAAGTAGACCATACTATAAGAAATAGTGTGATTGAACCTTTACAATTGAAAAATTCTTGAAGGCCATAGAAGTTTTAGATCAAGCTGATGTTTGTGTTTTCTCTTCATTCATGTCTTTTTGATATTATGAATAGGTTGGATGACAAATAAACATTATTGTGGGCCCAAGGAAGGTATCAACGGTGGAAATCATTATTCCACATTGTTTCATGTGGCATGGTCCACTTAAAATTTGGATTTACTAAAAATTTGGGATCAACCCACATCGTTGATCCATTTTTCGAGATAATTTTAGAGAATTATCCAAAAAAATGAATCATATCCAAAGATTAAATGGACCACACACAGATAAGGGGAATGGATTGGCTACTCCCCCTAACACCGGCCAATGGATGGGTGCTCTATGGGCCCCACCATGATGTATGTGTTTCATTTATGTCGTACATCTATTTTTAAAGATCATATTATGAAATCAGACCAAAAATGAGGTATAGCGCAATCTGAAATGGACCACATTACAGGAACAGTGTTGAATGAGTGTTAACCATTAAAAACATTTTGGGGGCTATAAAAGTTTTAGATCGAGATGATTTTTATTTTTCCCCTTCGTCTAGGCCTGTATGACCTAATAAACAGATTGGATGTCAAATAAACAGTACAGTGGGCCTTAGGAGGATTTTAATGATAGATATCCAATCACTATTGTTTTCATGTGGTGTGGTCTACCTGAGATTTATATACCTCTCATTTTTGGAATAAATGCTTAAAATGATCTTAAAAAATGGACGAACGTAATGGATGAAATACATACATCATGGTGGGGCCCACAGAGCACCGACCATCAGCCATGGGCTGGTGTCAGGGGATGCAGATTGCATCAGGGCTATGTGGGGCCCACTGTAAGACTCGTATCTTGGTCCGTACCTTTCCGTAGACTTTCGCGGTCTTACCGGTCGAATTTCGGCAACCTTCGACCCTTAACCGATATCGACGTGTGACCCTGATTCATATACCGACAATCCGAGTCGACTCAACCTGAGACCAATACCATAGCGACCGCGCCGTCATTGCAGTTTCGATACCTCGACTCGCGCGTCGAGGCGATCCCTGGTCAAGAGATATGGGCCAACGTTCGGTGCTAAAAAATGCCAAGCGTTGCGAAACCCAAGGAAATCTCTACGATGTGTCACATCAATCACATCAATCAATCAATCCATCAAGCCATCACATGTCAAGTACACATCACTTTATTCCATTTTCCCAAGCAACCACAAAAGTCTCCCAAAACCATACCTCTCTTACACAAAAAGCCACAAAAATCTTCATCACCCATACCTCTCTTACACAAAAGCCTCAAAAGTCAAGCTTTTCTTACACAACCATCACTCACCACATCCATCCATCACTCTCTCTCTCTCCCTTTACAACTCTCTCTCTCTCTCTTTCTCATTTCAAAAATCCCAAAGCCAAAGAGATCCCACGTATGGAATTTTACAAGAACTCCTAAGCTCCAAGTGGCCCACCTTCCTACCCCATCATCTCCCATCTCAACCCTCCATTCGTCACGCCCCAAACTCAGAAACCGAGCTCACAAAATTTTCGATCGCCCGATCGCCGGGCGATCGAAAATTTTGTGAGCCCGATTTTCGAGTTTGGAGTGTGACAGAAGTTGGTATCAGAGCATAACTTGGGAATAACCGAGAACAACATTACATGTCTGCTATGAGTATAGAATGACTAAGTTCCGAAGTTCGGATAGCTTCGCGACCCTCCAATACAGACCGTTAACGTGCGTACCTTCGAGAGTTTTGAAGTTGATAAGCGCCTTCGCTCTTTCCTGTAGGACATGGCGCCTGGGAGAGTTACCTGATCGACTCCTGCACCACCACCTGAGGATTCCGTTTCACCATCGGAGGCTCCAGCTTTACCCCCTGCGTCTCCCGTTCCACCCTTAGAGATCCCTGCTTCTTTCCCTGAGGATGACATTCCTCCACCTGAGGCCGATGAGGAGCCGACCGTGACTGTGAGTGCCTCTCAATTATAGCAGATGTTACAGGCTGTGACAGCCGCACTCCAGGGACAGGGCAGACGCCCAGTTGTTTCACCAGCTCAGGCAGAGCAGGAGCGCGCGAGCGCCTTACTTCGTGAGTTCAAACGGCTTGATCCCCCACGTTTCCAGGGCAAGCCAAATCCGACTGCAGCAGAGAGATAGCGCTCTGATGTGGAAAAGATCTTCGATACCATGTCATGTACGACCGAGCAGCGCGTCCAGTTAGTTGTATTTCTCTTTTAGGGTGAGGCCGAGCATTGGTGGACCTCTGTTACCCGTGTTGCCGGACCTGAGTATGTCTAGACATGGGAGGACTTTGTTAACCGATTCGAGGAGCAGTACTTCCCCGACCATATCCGTCGTCAGCGAGCCTTAGAGTTCGAGACTCTGGTGCAGGGAGACATGACTGTGGCGCACTACGCGGCCCGTTTCGTAGCACTCTCGAGATTTGCACCTTATATGGTTGATGACGAGGGGCGGAAGGCCTGCCGTTTTGAGCACGGCTTACGTTACGGCCTACAAGGTCGTGTTATTGGGCATGAGCTCCCTACTTTCCAGGCAGTAGTGCGGAGAGCTCAGATTTGTGAGACTGAGTGGGCCGGTTCTCAGTCTGAGCATGGTCAGAGGAGAGACCAGAAGAGGCAGACTTCTTCCAGTGATTCCCAGCAGCGTCGACCACAGCAGCAGAGGCACACAGGTCACCCAGCCTTCCGAGCACCATCAGCACCTCCACCACCACCTCAGAGGCAGTTCACCGGCACTTGTTTTAAGTGCGGTGCGACGGGACACCGTTCATGGGAGTGTCCCAGCCCCCAGCAGCAGCAGAGACCTCCACTGCAGTAGCAGAGACCCCTACAGCAGCAGCGATAGCAGCCTCCACCACCGAGGCCACCTCAGCAGCAGCATCAGCATCATTACCAGCCTCAGAGGCCACAGCAGCAGAGGCAGCAGTTTCGACCGCCTCAGCGACCCCAGCAGCAGCAGCAGCACGTTCAGAGGGGACAGGCACCTCCCCAGCCAGCTCAGGCTAGATTTTATGCGGCTCAGCAGGATCCGTAGTCATCCGGAGGAGTCGTTGAGGGTATACTTACAGTTTCTGCATGCATTGCATGAGTGCTGTTTGATTTTGGTGCATCGCATTCTTTTGTAGCCGAGAGCTTCTGTCGATCGGCTGGCTTACCGTTGGAGTCTGCTGATGAGAGCCTATCCGTATCGACTCCCTTGGGGAGGACTGCAGCGTTGGGACGATTTTGCTCGTCATGCCCCGTTCTAGTTGGGGATACCTTTCTGCCTGTCGATCTATTTATTTTGCAAATGTCTGAGTTCGACGTCATCTTAGGCATGGATTGGCTCGCTGAGTATTATGTCATATTGGACTGCGCTGCGAGGACCGTCACGTTCTGTATACCCAGCGTGCCGCAGTTCGAGTTCGTTGCAGAGGCCAGAGGAGAGCGGTTATCTTGTTTGATGTCTTGCGCCATAGAGGAGCCTGTCGCCATTTGCATCGACCATTTGCCGATAGTATGTAATTTTTTTGATGTGTTCCAGGAGATTCCGGGGTTACCACCTCGTCGACTCACCAAGTTTCAGATTGATCTCGTTCCCGGTACCGTGCCTATTTCGAAGGCCTCGTATCGTATGGCACCGTTGGAGTTACGGAAACTGCAGAAGCAGTTGGACGAGTTACGTGAGTTGGGCTTTATCCGTCCGAGCAGTTCTCCGTGAGGAGCACCGGTACTCTTCATGAAGAAGAAGGATGGTTCGTTGAGGCTCTGCGTTGACTATCGCGAGCTCAACAAAGTCACGATCAAGAACAAGTACCCGCTCCCTAGGATTGATGATTTGTTTGACCAGCTGCAGGGTGCACAGTTCTTTTCGAAGATTGACCTGCGTTCCGGTTATCATCAGATTCGGGTCCGAGATGAGGACATTCCGAAGACGGCATTCAGGACGCGTAACGGTCATTTTGAGTTTCAGGTCATGTCCTTCGGACTGACCAATGCACCCGCGGTCTTCATGCAGCTGATGAACGAGGTTTTCCACCCATATCTGGATCAGTTTGTTGTAGTCTTCATCGACGACATTCTGATCTACTCGAGGACCGTGAGGAGCATGAGCAGCACTTGGAGATTACTTTGCAGACCCTCCACGCACACCAGCTGTATGCGAAGCTGGAGAAGTGCGAGTTCTGGCAGGAGGAGGTGAAGTTCCTCGGTCATGTGGTGACGAGGGAGGGTGTCACAGTGGACCCCTCGAAGGTCGAGGCAGTGCGTCAGTGGGGCCAGCCCACGACTGCGACAGAGATCCATAGTTTCCTTGGTTTGGCGGGCTATTATCGACGTTTCATCGAGGGCTTTTCTCGTATTGCAGCCCCGCTAACCAGGTTGACTCGGAAGGGTGCAGAGTTTATTTGGAGTGACGCCTGCGAGTGAGCATTTATAGAGTTGAAGGACCGTCTGACGTCCGCTCCTGTCCTCACTCTTCCCTCTCGGAGTGACGGCTTTATTGTATTCACTGATGCCTCGCATATCGGTTTGGGTGCTGTCCTGATGCAGCACGGGAGACCAGTGGCCTTTGCGTCTCGTCAGCTCAAGGTCCATGAGCTGAACTATCCTACGCATGACTTAGAGCTGGCTGCGGTTGTCTTCGCACTGAAGGTGTAGAGGCACTATCTTTATGGGGTTAGGTTCGAGCTATTCTCCGATTACAAGAGCTTGAAGTACCTTTTCTCGCAGTCTGAGTTGAATATGAGACAGAGGCACTGGATGGAGCTCCTGAAGGACTATGATTTCGACCTCCAGTACCACCCCGGCAAAGCGAACGTGGTAGCAGATGCCCTCAGCCGTCAACCACGAGGCCTAGTGGTGCATATGATAATTCAGGAGTGGCGGATGCTTGAGGATATCGCAGTGTATGGCTTTGAGTTCGGCCTGCAGTCTTCCATTGTACAGTTATCGAGCTTGTCGATTCAACCCTCTCTTGTCGCTAGGGTGATCGAGGCTCAGCAGGCTGATGAGTCGTTGCAGAGTTATATGGCTGAGGCGGCATCTGAGGGTCAGGCTGATTGGCAAATCGGTACAGACGGTGGACTTCGCTTCAGAAGCCGATTATGTGTCCCGGATATTCTAGAGTTGCGCAGAGATCTTATGACCGAGGCACATCGATCGCGGTTTTCTATCCACCCGGGCTCGACGAAGATGTACCGTGACATGAGGTGACAGTATTTTAGGGCGGGGATGAAGCATCAAATCTCCAGTTTTGTGGCCCAGTGTGACACGTGCCAGCGTGTCAAGGCCGATCATCAGAGACCTCCTGGTCTATTGCAGCCGTTGAGTGTCCCGATGTGGAAGTGGGAGCACGTGTCGACTGATTTTATTATGGGTTTGCTGAGGACTCAGCGCGGTCATGACGCCATTTGGGTTGTTGTGGATCGTCTGATGAAGTCGGCACATTTCCTTGCGATGCGTGCGACTTGGTCTATGGACCGGCTTGCGAGATTATTTATCGAGGAGATTGTGAGACTGTATGGCGTTCCGGTCTCGATCGTTTCTGACCGAGACTCAAGGTTCACGTCTCAGTTTTGGGAGAGCTTCTAGCGTGCGATGGGGACTGATTTGCAGCGCAGTACCGCGTACCATCTGCAGACCGATGGCCAGACCGAGAGGGTCAATCAGATACTTGAGGATATGTTTCGGGCCTGCGCGATTGACTTCGGGGGTAGCTGGGATGAGCATCTGTGATTGGCTAAGTTCACATACAATAACAGCTATCAGGCGACTATCGGCATGACTCCTTTTGAGGCACTATATGGCAGACCATGCAGATCACCGAGTTGTTGGACCGAGGTTGGAGAGCGCCGTCTCCTAGGTCCCGAGCTTGTGCAGGAGACTTCAGAGGCTATAGATATCATCAGGCAGAGGATGCGCACAGCTCAGAGCCGATAGAAGAGTTCTGCTGATCGTCGGCGTCGTCCCTTGGAGTTTGATGTAGGGGACCATGTGTATCTCAAGGTCTCGTCCATGAAGGGCGTAGTTCGATTTGGAGCGAAGGGCAAGCTTGCCCCGAGATTCATAGGAACTTTTGAGATCACTGGACGCGTTGGCGCCGTGGCCTATCGGCTTGCCTTGCCATCACAGTTGTCTGGCGTCCACAATGTTTTCCACGTCTCCATGTTGAGGAAGTGTGGGTCAGACATAGTTCTCGTTATTGATTGGCAGTCGTTGGAGGTTCGTGAGGACGCTTCTTACATTGAGCAGCCAGTCCGTATCCTTGATCGGAAGGAGTAGGTCCTCAGAACCAAGGTCATTCCGTTGGTGAAGGTGCAGTGGGGTCACCATTCTGTTGAGGAGGCTTCTTGGGAGCGTGAGGCTGAGATTCGAGAGCGTTATCCTCATCTCTTTGATGGTTGACCATATGTTGTATTTTGTATGTTACCTTCATTATTATATGATAATGTTATGTCGCTTCTTCTTCATGAGTAATGCTTAGTTGTGATGTTTGTGTAAATTTCGAGGATGAAATTTTTATAAGGAGGGGAGAGCTGTAAGACCCGTATCTTGGTCCGTACCTTTCCGTAGACTTTCGCGGTCTTACCGGTCGAATTCCGGCAACCTTCGACCCTTAACCGATATCGACGCGCGACCCTGATTCATATACCGAAAATCCGAGTCGACTCAACCCGAGACCAATACCATAGCGACCGCGCCGTCGTTGCGGTTCTGATACCGTGACTCGCGAGAAAACGCCACGCGTTGCGAAATCCAAGGGAATCTCTACGATGTGTCACATCAATCACATCAATCCCATCAATCAATCAATCCATCAAGCCATCACATGTAAAGTACACATCACTTTATTCCATTTTCCCAAGCAACCACAAAAGTCTCCCAAAACCATACCTCTCTTACACAAAAAGCCACAAAAGTCTTCATCACCCATACCTCTCTTACACAAAAGCCTCAAAAGTCAAGCTTTTCTTACACAACCATCATTCACCACATCCATCCATCACTCTCTCTCTCTCCCTTTACAACTCTCTCTCTCTTTCTCTCTTTTCATTTCAAAAATTCCAAAGCCAAAGAGATCCCATGTATGGAATTTTGCAAGAACTCCTAAGCTCCAAGTGGCCCACCTTCCTACCCCATCATCTCCCATCTCAACCCTCCATTCTTCATCTCATCCATTGAAGTTGAAGCTAAGGTGTCAAGGAGCCCCTAGGAGTAAGAAGATCGAACGGTGGGTGCATCTATAGGGTATTTCTTTCTTGATTTTATGATGGGCTAAGTGAGACCCACCGATCAATGGTGCGGATCTCACTTGGGACCCTAAAAGGTAGTCGATGGACCACTTGGATCATCATGATCATTCCATGATGGGGCCATTCTCCATGGACCCCATCATGGTGTTTCTTTTCATTTCAAAGGTCATTTAGACCGTCAATGTTGGTGGGGAAGGGATCTCCACCGTTGAGTCTGGATTTCGGTGGCCCCTCATGCTTTAAGGCCCACTTGATGTATGATTCGTTGTAAGGGAGGGCCCATAATGTCGGGGTCCCTCCATCACAAGTCGTGCCCCACTCTCCATGTCTCTCTCTCTCTTTCATTCCTTTTATTTTATTTTATTTTTATGCAAGGGTTGTGTGGCCCACTTGAATGGACCTCACCTTGAGGTATTTATTTGGTCCAAGAGTCCTTCAAGTGGGACCCACCTTGCATGTTGAACCTCCATCATCCATTAGTGGTGGCCCACTTCAAAAGGGCCCACCACCATGTGCATTTTAAAAAAAAGCTCACTGTCCAGCGTCTGGGACGCTGGACGTCCCTGTTCAAAAACAAAAAATAAAAAATAATAAAAAAAAAAGAAACTTTTGGGTGGTCCACTTGCTTAGGCCCCACCGTGATGTACTTAGACAATCCAAGCCATCTACCCTCTTACTTACAGTGTTTTAACCGTTGGGTAGAAGTTTGGGGCTGATTGGAAGACCTGGTGGGCCATAGCGTCCAAGAATGTATCACCACCATTCAAGGATTCTTTTTCTTATTTTATTTCATTTTCTTTCATCAAAAAAATTCAAACTCTAGACTCATTGGATCGGTCTTGAGCCTCTGAAGCCAATGGACGGGGTGGATCTGCTGGATGTGGACCCCAAATGTAAAAAACCCCAAAAATAAGAGTTTTTATTTTTTTGTTAAAATATTGTAAAGAGGCTAAGCCTCTGACGCTGCAGCAGGGGCTGCCGCAGGCGGGCGGGCGGGCTGCCGTGCAGCCACCCACGGCTGCTGCCGTGGGCCCCACATGATGTATATCTCTTATCTACGCCGTTCATTAGGCGGGTCCCCTCCTCAGGTGGGTCCCCTCCAAATTTCAACCCGATCTAGAACTCAGGCGGCCCACACCACAGGAAACAGTGGAACTGTATACCTACCATTGAAATTTTTTTTGAGGCCCACAGAAGTTTTGAACCAAGCTGAAATTTGTA
Organism: Magnolia kwangsiensis; assembly: GCA_037074715.1. Taxonomy (NCBI): domain Eukaryota; kingdom Viridiplantae; phylum Streptophyta; class Magnoliopsida; order Magnoliales; family Magnoliaceae; genus Magnolia; species Magnolia kwangsiensis. Next base: position 86,905,858 of record CM073575.1, on the reverse strand, counting down.
CTTTTCCTTCAACCGGGTCTGTTTGACCTTATCAACGGGTTGGATGCCAAATAAATATTACAGTGGGCCCCACATGGGACCCACAAATGATGCATGTGCTTAAGTCCACCGTCCAGTGGACGGTGGCGCCCACCTTGATGATGCATTGACTCCACCGTCCAGCAGACGGTGGAGCCCTCCGTAATGCATGTGTTTTTCCCTCTGTTCAGCGGTAGTGGGACCCGCCATGACACATGTGTGTATTCTGACCGTCCATCCACTTGGTGAGATCATTGTGGCTTGGGTGATGATTGGGTGGGCCACCCACATTTGGGAAAGGCTCATTTAGTCTACGTGAAGACCTATGGGTTAGACCCATTTGATTTATTTAAGGCCTATGGGCTAGGCCCATTTGGTTTATGAAATGCCTATGGGCTAGGCCCATTGGATTCATTTAAGGCCTAAGAACTTAGGCCCATTTGATGTGTTGCAAGTCCATGGGACTAGGCCCATTTGATGTACTTCAAGGCCCATGTAATTGTACCCTTTTGTTGAAATTTTAAAGCCCATGTAAGTAGGCCATTTGATATATTGTAGGGCCCATGGGACAAAACCCATTTGATTATAAAAGGGTCCATGGGATTAGGCCCACTGGATTTATTTGAGACCCATGAGTTAGGCTCATTTTATTTGATTAAGGCCTAGGGGTTTAGGCCCATTTGACTCATGTTAGGCCTATGGGTTGAGTCCCTTTTTATGTACATGTGGGGGCCCAATTGGTGTGGCCCATTGGTCACATATTAGACGCATGAGACTAAGCTCATTTGATGCAATCCAAGGCCCACGGATTTTGACCCATTGCAATGCACTTAAGACCTATTGGTATGACCCAATTATGTGGCCCATCTGATGAATAGAAGGCCCATAAGATATGGCCCATTTGATATATATGTAAGGTCCAATGGGAAGAACCTACGGTCCATTGCAATGTGTAAATCCATTACAGACTAAGTACCGATGTTTACAAAGATCGTGCCTTGGGAGCAATGTTGATTTGACGTCCACATTACGAGTGTAATGTTGGTTGGATGTCCACATTACGACTCTCCTTAGGGCCCATTACTGGGCCGTACTTGCTGTGTTTCGGCCATCTAGGCTCATCTGCGTCGTAAGGATGGTTCATTACTCATTTACATGTTTAGTACAGTTTCATGACCCATGATCATACGCATCATATGTATGCTTGATATGAGGATTGACTGATCATAGTATATACCTTCGGGCAGGATGTTTATGGGCTCCTGGTTAGGCGATGTTGCCCTACATGAGCGTACGATATGCACAGGATTGGTTGCATGACTGGATAGCGTGATTCATGCATTCCGCATTTGTGTGACATGATTATTGTACGCCCTAGCGACATCGGGGTCGTAGCCTCCATAGACAGATCGTGGTTGGCAGGATTGGATACCGAAAATCTTGTTCTACATGGGGTACTATAGATATCCCTGGGTGAAAGTCCCTAAACCCTTATGGTACCAAGAGGTTGCTCCAATGCCTAGACCGAGTGGGTAGATGAGCGCTGAGTGCCGAATACCAGTTGGTCGTGCTCTCCATTGTGTCGTGGTCGGTTGGAAGGGGGTGCGGCCTTACCCGCCCGAGAGTAGGGGGTAATGCTAGGCTGAGTCTGACCAGCTCGAGGAATGGGTCCGCTATCGACGAGTCGCGCCCGATATTGACAGACGGATAGTGTGGTCTCTTCCACTTACGTTATTACGCGCGATGTGGCGGCAATCTGGTTTAGAGTGTACTAGACCCTGGTGATATCCCATATTTGAGCTGTATTGATGTGTGGACATAGATGAGGATCCGTATGCTTGAGTTGCATTGCACATCGCATGACCTTGGGTGGCCGATACTATTCATGTCTTGCATCGCATAAGCCTCGGTACGGCTCATGATATTATGGTTCCATCTGCATATTTCGCATTACTCTGACCACCCTCTGAGCTTTCTGTAAGCTTATGCACGACCGTTGCGTGCAGGTGACGTTGGATCGCAGCAGCGCTGAGGCAGGAGCACGTTGCAGAGCGTTTTGGAGTTTTTGTTCTTTACCATTGTATTTCCCTTTATGCTCATTGTACTTATAAAGTTTTTGATCATAGTGGAAATGTAATGGAGTTCTTAGTTGTTATTTGTGGGTTATGCCTTTGGTTATGCTTATTACGAATCAAACTGATATTGAAAATCCTCCTCGTAGCATCCCAGGATTGAAACCTGGCGAATGAGAGCTAGGAGACGAGAATGGGGTTCTACGGAGGCTGTCGGCGCCGGATTCGACGATCGGAAATTTTGTGAGCCCGGTTTCCGAGTTTGGGGCGTGACACCCACTGTGATGTAATTTTTTAATCCAAGCTGTTAATCACTTTTCTCAGATCATTTTAACATATGATCCAAACACTGAGAAAGGTACATGGCTTAAATGGACCACAAAGTGAGGATTTAATTTCCACCATTAAAAACTTCTTGGAGTTAGAAAAGTTTCGAATCAAGATAATATTTATTTTTTCAGTTCATCCATGTCTACATGACCTTATTAATAGGTTGGATGATAAAAAAAAAACATCACAGTGGCCCTTAGAAAGGTTTCAACGGTAGGTGTCATTATCACTGTAGCTTCCTTCAGTGTGATCCACTGGAGCTGTAGACCCGCTTCAATTTTATATACTTACCTTAAAATGATCTGGGAAAAGTAATTAACTACTTGGATAAAACACTTATATCATGGTGGGCCCCACAGAGCCCTGCCCAACAGATTACTGTCTGGGCGGGGGTAGGACGTAATCCGCATCCAGTGTGAGGGGAGTAGCGAGACTAGCTACTGAAGTGACATCATCAAGTTCTGTCGGCCCCACCATGATGTATGTTTTGTATCCGCACCTTCCATCCATTTGAAAAGATCATTTTAGGGCAATATCCAAAGAACAAGTTAAATCCAAAGTTCCAGTGGACCCCAGCACAGAAAATAATGGCATAGTGACGCCCACCATTAAAATTTTCTAAAGGCTACAAAAGTTTTAGATCAAGCTGATATTTGTGATTTCCCTTATTTCATGTCCTTTTTAACTTTTGAACAGGTTGGATTTCAAATAAACATTATGATGGGCATTAGGATAGCTTCAACGGTGGGAATCACTCTCCATTTTCCCTGTGGTGTGGTCCAATTGAGATTTATATAGATCTCAATTTTTGGGATTTATCCTAAAATTATATTTAGAAATGGATAGACGGAGGGGATTAAAACATATACATCGTGGTGGGGCCCATTGAGCCCTACCAGATCCATAAAGCAAGTGACGTTATTTATTGTACAATTCAGTTTGTGAGTTTTGTGTTTGACATAAAATAGTGGTGACTCATTTATAATAACAGTAGAAATGATATATAGTTATCTAGACCATCTAAATAATGGCTCTGGTTGTTAGTGGTTAATATTTATATTTTTACCACATAAAACTATCTTAATCATTCAATAAATGGTCCCTTAAAGGTATGGCTATTAATGTAGCTGATGTGTGAAATTGTGGAAAACTCACAATTTGCGGATTTGAAAGAAACATCTCATTTCAAAAGAGGGATTTCTTCTTTCGAACGACGCCCCTGCCTATACAGATCCCTCTTTCACACGATGTCGTTTGCATCTATCTGCCTCTACCTGGTTTCTCATTTTCTTCTTCCGCTAGTGGGTGAGCTCCAAATCTCTGAAGGATTTCAGGCATCTCTCTTGCCGTGGGTGAGTTTCTCTCAAAATCCCTGTTTTTATTCCAAAATCCATTCCATCTGTCATTGCTTTCTCTTTTCTTCTCTCTTTTCTTATTCCAAAACCCCTAATTGTAATAATGTCGAGATTTGGCAATGTGAGAGGATGAAATGAATTTGTCTTTCATAGGCATGCTCAATACTTCGGATATTATTCAACAACACATTGACTGCTTGCACATTCAAGACTTGCACTCATTTTTTTGGTCACATGATATACCATAGAAATTGAGAGTTGTAGTTGATGAAGAGATGGAGCAATCCCTACTTGTTCATTTAACTTGGACACTTCTTAGTTGAATGGACAGTACACCACACGTGATTCCAAACCTGTAAGCCTACCAAACACAGGCATTATAATTTCTAGGAAGTACAATTCCTACTAAAGTTGCCCAAACAAAGAAACTATAATGGTTGGGTTTTGAGATTTTGACTCAGTTACTTGAAAAATGTAATACTTGAAAAATCCAGGATATCCAAATGACTCATTAGCTTTGTTCAGTGAATCAGGTTTTCAGATTTTGACTCAGTTACAGTGAGTTCATCTTGAATTGAACTCCATGTTTCCATTTTCCTCATAAAGATCATCAACATCTGCACCTAGACATTCATTGCTTAGTTCTTTTTCACTAGAAATAGTGCTTACCAAATGGAGGAAATCATACTGTGTTACAACATCTAGATTTGATGCCACCTCCTTCTTGCTTCACATAATCTGGAAAGGTGTTCCTGTGCCAACGACAACATGTTTACCCCAATGACGGATAGTGAATCCATGTGACACCTTTCAGCTGCTCTCTTAAAACATTTAATTGGCCTAAATAATGTGGCTGCTGTAAATGGGACTTGAACATTCAAAGAGTGAAACAGGGCCTTGTAGCCAGCAGCATTGAAACCAATAAGATTTCCACTGCATGTCATGCTATTTGCCACAAGCATCAGATGTTCTTTTAGCATGCCTTTTGCAACCATTTTTATAGATGTTGACAGTCGCTGAACTGACTGACCAAAAGCGCGTGAAATTCTGAGCAGTTTTTGAATTTGTTGAACACCATATGGTGTAGATCTTCTCGTGTCAATTAAGTGCATCATAGGTAGGCATGAATCCGTGGCTACCCTCCAAGCATCACTGCTTTTTTTGGCTGTATCTTTCTCAATGACCACCTCAACAACTACCTCACCCTTCCGCAACTTCCCATCATTTCTCACCCAAGTTGTCGAATTTGAACCAATCCAAATAATGTTGGCCATATGCACTCGAGGGTCACCACTAACCAAAGTCCCCAACAAAATTGGGCAGATAGCTTCAGCCATGATCTGCAAAGTTTTCTCAATCGTATCACCCTGCTCACCTTACGGACCACCATTTCCATCTTTGTAGAAGAACTACAGGCATGGCAGCTGAGACCACTTCTCATCACATTATTGCTGAAGTGTGCAACATTCGCAGGAAGACAAATAAATCTTCTTAAAAAAAGGTGAAAGAGCGTGCTTCTTTCTCCCAAAGCAATTTATAACCTCTTGACAAGAGTGCAGGATCTCATCCATGCTCTGGTCAAGTCCTTTCAAGCGCATCTTATCAAGGTGAATGTGGCCAACAAGGCCTGTATCCACTTCTGAACTTTCTGGTATTTGTCGATGCCTTTGGTATTCAATGAAGAAGTCAAAAGCAACATCCTTTAAAATGACTTTTTTCAAATGATTTTGAACTAAATATGTTGCATTCTCCTTGCAATGCATTTTCCTGCAAAAGCAATCGTTCAAATATAGAATAACTCTCCGATCAATAATATCATTCTTGAAGTTAACTTTGCACAAAAGTATTTCCTTCATCGATTCCCATGAAGAGTTGTTGCTCTGAGAAGAATCAAGACCTGCTTTATATGCAGGATTTGATACTGCAGTAGCAGCTAATACACCAACCAGTTCACCAGCAAGAGAATTTGCAGGACTATTTTCGTCCACCTGTCCATACTCAAATTGAATTATAGAATTGCTGTAGAGGTTTCTCACTGTCCCATCATAACAGATAATGACATCTCTAAGTGTGGCTATTAGATTTTTAAACAAAGTTCCTGGTTCAGTAAGTCCTCTGGAAGAACGGATCAACACTTCCCTGGATGATATGGAATGGACCAATTCTTCATAGGGGGTCAGACCTTGAAAAAGGGAGCTCTTAACTAACCCAAATGCCTCATAAGGATAGTCAACACCATTAACAGAATACTTATTTTGAAAGTGAAAACTCATATCCTCAACCAAACGCCTTGAATAAAGCTTCACTCGGTCATAAAGTTGAAGCCCCAAAAAGCCAAGTTGTTGAACAAGCTTACTGATAGCTGAATCATTTTTAGAATCTATCAAATTACCCAAAGCAGAGATAACTTTAGAATACGAGTCACAATAGGCAGTTTTATAGTTTTCAGGTAGCTTTCCACTTGCAACTCGACAAGTTCATTGTAATTTGATCTCAAGTGAAGCAGCAAAGGTGATATGTCTTGAATCTCTTCTTTATATCTTCAGTAACAGCCTTGGGAATGTCAAAATCATTCAAGCCAACACTATATCCTTCTAAAAAGAGAATCTCCATCAGCAATGGCTGCAACATATTAAACAACTTAACAGCCTCTTCTGTTCCCTTCTTGTCAAGAACAGAAGTAACAATCTCTGTGAATGATGACTGCAGTAAATCTCTATTGAAATCAATCCTCACCATTTCACTTTTACTGATCAAATGCCTCTCCCCATAACCTACAAATGTGTGAGATTTCCTAGTAGATTAATTTAGCACTATTTGGAATTATACCCTGCACAACAGTACACGACTGTTTCTTGCTGCATGGCCCACATTTCAGCAATCCACAATGAAAAGAACAATAACTATTTTCTTGAATTAGAGTACTTATGCTATGCTTGGATGTACACAAGGATGGTTTTGTGCTTCTCTTTTTCATCCTTCTTCAAGGTAACTCAATAAACAAAATTGTTAGTCATATTCTATTGGCAATTTTTTATTTTTTATTTTTTCAATTTTATAGTACTAAACATATGCTAGAATTCTAGATGTTACTATTTAAGAAATTCCGCTTTCTGCTACTTCATCTTCGTTTATGAATGCAGATGGGTATCCAATCCAAGTGTAGTTTGAAATCATCCAATCACCCTGCCATGTTTACTTTGGTGAGTTGGCTCTGCCATATTCAGGTTTGACCAGCCCTTCTACATAAATCTCCCTTTTCTTTGAATGAGAATACTGTTTGGGTTCCATGGGATTTCTATGACTCCACTGTATTTTTGGCACATGAAAAGCGGTTGCATTCATAGTATGAATTCAGTGGGTTTTCTGAACTGTTGGTTGTCCTTGAAAGGATTGTCATAAAATGATTGGCCAAGAGTTTGCAATGTACATTTAGGTTTCTGGTTTGTATGAGCAAGGCCCATGGTTCATTGATCCATACCGTTGAGTTGATGGGACTTATTGTCACCTTTCCAAAAATAAAATAAAAAATGGGATGTAATTTAATGGACCCTATTGGCAACGACACATTCACCAAATATCACATAGATGTGAAGATTGTAGCTATAGAATATTTGGCCCTTTTTTCTTCTTCTTCCTCTTCTTCTTCTTTTTCTTTGTATTATTTATTTATTTATTTTGCTAAATGTGAACTGTTTCTGTATTTCTTCCTTTAAGACATGTTTGGGTATGTGAATCCAAAGGAAAAAATAATAATTGTTCTATGATGTTTTCCATGAGAACTACTGAAACATGGTTGTTGTAATGTCCACCTATTGAAGGCTTAGGATTTCTAACCATCTGGGACATTTTGGTGCATGGTCGTACACATTGACCAGCAATATTAACAGTGTGGATCACTGAACCATGGGCCTCACATATACAAACTCTCAGCCTGAGCACAGTACAATACCTGCTATTAAGAAATGTGATGTGGCTTTGGGTTTGAGTTCTGAACCCAGTAATATGACTGTGATTGAGATTAATTTGTGTAAGCTATCACTCCTGATATCTCCTTCCCTTTGTTCCATTTAACGTGATTCTCTGATTCATATGTAGTTTTTCTCATAGATGACATTGCTGATAACGAGAAGAGGTTAAAACCTCTTAAAATCCCTCACTGAGTTGATTTTATCTAGTTTTCTTAATCATAAGAAGCATACGATTGATTAATATCTTTGGTTTCAGAGCATTGTCTCGAGAGCTGATGTGTTTTACCTATTGATCTATTATGTTGCAGCCTCAGTCTGTCTAGTTAAGGATCTTGGCCTGACTCGGTCAACTAGCGAGTACTAGAGGCTTGGAGAGTTTAAATAAGTCACACCCAGTGAGCTTCTCAAGCCATTAAGATGATAAAAACCCAGGCCTAGCCCAGATAATCATTGGCTTCAAAGCAGAATTCTCACCCCTGTTTGAATGTTTTTAGCTTTTAAGTTCTGTTTTTTATTTTTGCTAATCTTGATAACCATATGATATATGCTTTGTATGTTTATTCAGAGTTATTATATATGAGAATGAAGTTTCTTATCTTGATAACCATATGATATATGCTTTGTATGTTTATTGAGTTGACTTATATTGCGAGGTCATATCAAAATTTAGATCTTATTAAATAAAACGTCATGCTATTCGACATCTCATGAAGAGAGAAATCATCTTAGCTTTTGGAGAAAGTAGCTTGCTCTCTCTCTCTCTCTCTCTCTCTCTCTCTCTCTCTCTCTCTCTATATATATATATATATATATATATATATATATATATATATATATATATATATATATTGTATTTACTTCAACTCTTTGAGCTAATTGAATCTCTTATTTTTTCAGGGTTTTAATGAGTACCAAATGTCCAAGCTGAAAAGCAATGAGGCATTCACAACAGAAAGGGAGAGAGAGATCACTCAGGTAAAATAAAAATAAAAATTCAGCCATTGATTCCTTTCTCAATCTGATATAGACCTTGTCCTTGTCTAACCTGAATTGTTCTTAGGTTGTCAAATCAGTAAATAAGCTTGCCCAAATCATGAAGGATCTCTCAGTCCTAGTCATAGACCAGGTTAGAAGCTATACCACCTACACCCTCTTCTCAAGCTCTACAACCGTAATTATTTTAGGGTGGCTTATTGGGTTGTAGTCTTGTGGCACATTGTAAGAATGCTAGCTATATTTGATAATTCGATAATTTTTAGTTGCAGGGCATTGAAGAAATGTTGGAGCATAGTCAAGGAACCGCTCCTTCATATACTTTTAGCAATGGAAAACTGGATTATGGTGATATGTTTGACGCCCAATAGGGGTTTTTTCATGGACTCACCACCTCTGTTAGCTGGCTTCAATGGCGTCAATTCTGGTTGGAGCAGTGCTTTTAGTGATCTTATTTCAGATCTGTACAGTCAAGCCGAGCAGATATCCGCTGTAAATTCGACTCGACAACCCACTACAAATGAATTTGGTTCAACTCAGTTGGGCCTGAATTCAGATTTAGTAAATGTTTTGAAAGAATGTTTCAATCCTAAAGCATATTCTTACACTGCAAAAGTATCACATATCTTTTGTTAATGTTAGCTATTTTACTGAGCTACTATACTCATTTGTCTTGGATTCAGACTGCCTTTGCATTTGGCAATATCTTCATGCAGTTTAGTGGTTTTGGTCATTTGGCAAAGAGCTTGGTGTTTTTAGCTTTAACATTTAAATCTGTTTGCTTAATTTTAGTGCCCGTGCTTCATTTTCAGGTATTGCAGTCTCCAATATGGATGTTCTGCTTTTGATTGCTTTACCTCTTGTTTGATTTGGATTTTGTCTAAAAGATAACATTGATCAAAGAAGAATGCATCCTTTGCATTCTATCATCTATTGGGTTATACACATCACTACAAGAAATTGACTTTTGTTTGCTGGCTTTAATTATTACCTTTTGAATCATAAACTAACTAGCTCCTGTATGCAAAATGCTGCAAAATATGGCAAATTTTCATTGTAATGATGATGATTATGATGATTTATTTTCTATTGCACCTGGTTATAGCAATTGGTTTTCCGCTTTGTTATGAAAATGTTGTGCATCAGTGATGTATAATTTCCATTATTGGTTGGTATTAACGAGATGGTTGTGCTTTTGAAGTGTGGTCCATTGTAGCGAAATGACACTGTCCAGATGGAGTACAAAAGCCTTGTGAGCATACAGGTTTGGATGTTAAATCATTATTTGGATACTCATTTCAGGTTTTGGTTTGTATCAGCATACAAGTTCGAAACGATTGTTTTGGTTGTTCATTATAGATTTCACATTTACATATGTATACTGAATTTTTTATTTTTGCTACTCATTTCAGATAAGGTTTGTATCATCTTACACGTTTGAGCTCGGACGATAATTATTTATTTTGCCTACTCATTTCAGGTTTTGGTTTATAACAACTTAAAGATTTAGCTTAATCATCACAGGTTTAGTGTTAACTTTTTCCTCGCTAGGTCCCAGGTTTTGATTGCCTACAGGTTTTGATTTATCAACTATTTTCCTCGCCAAGTCCCAGGGCAGAATTCATGGGTTGTGGCTGCGAGCATGTTGGAAAGTTTAAGTGGTCTAGTATGGAAGTTCTTCTTCATCAGACTGATGCCCATGCCTCTTTTGGATTTCCAATCCAGTCACACATGCACTCTTTGATCAGATTTGCAGTTCTACATTTTCTATAATGTGGCCCACATGGTGAGTGGACTGACCATATTTTGCATCTTGTTCTTCATTGTGGGACTAATCTTTTGGACCACTTGCATTTTATACATGTCATCTTGCTAATTTTGTGCTAGTTGGTTGATACTCAAGCATTTCTATTTACAGAATTTTGTGTTATAATATAAACTTCACGCAGAAATGCTAGAATTGTCCATAGATTTGGCACTGCCATTACAGCTAAAGACTTGATAACACCACCTGTTCAAGTAGAGCACACCCAACTGTTAATCAATGGGCAATTTGTGGATTCGGCATCAGGTCTGTCCTTCAAATCATGGAATTACTTGAGCTCAATTTTGTGTTATAATATAAATATTTCATACATATGTTTTTTTCCCCTTTCTTTCTTGTTTCCTTTAAGATTTTTTCTTGCTTATTGAATTTTCTGTATTAAATGCCTCAATGTTGGATTTGAATCACTGAAATTCCATCTAACCAGACCATGATCAAAATATACCCTTGTGTTCAGTTTCTATGCAGGTAAGTAGATATTTACCAGAAAAAGCTTGTGTGGTTGATAAACGGTAGAAGCAAATATCATTACGATACAAAACTTCTGTCACTGCCAGGTATTCAATCCCCACTGTTTTGTGGATTTGTGCAATCTGGGCAAGGACCTAAAAATTAGGAAGATGTAAAACTCTCCTAATTATATCACAAGAAATAGTGAGGATTGAAAGCCCTGCGGTGACAGCAGAAGTCTTGCTTGCATCAGGAATCCAGGATAATATTTGTGCCTGCAGTAGTAATAAAAATAATTAAAAAAACCCCTAATTTACAGATTTATTGACTGAGTTTCGATCTGCCTGATTTTTGGACTCTTGTCCTAATGTGAGCATGAGAAACAAATGGACAGAGTGGTTTGAACATGATATGAAAAGAAGGAAAGACATAAGTGTCTCTAATTACAGTTAATAATTGTGTCTAAGTTCATCAGAGATGCATTTACATGAACAGATCAACTGAGTTGTTGAACATCTAGTTACAATTTATTTGCTGAGTTGTTGAACATCTAATATATGCTGATTTTTATGAAACAACAGGTCTGCATTCAATTTATTTTAGAAAGACCCATGTGATGCTTTGTGGAAGTTGCAACTCTTCTAGTATTGCCCATTACTATGACCAATTTTCATACTTTGGTGGATTACATGATTTTACAATGTAATGAAATGCACTCATCTTTTGTATCCATTGACATTATTTATACAGTAGAATGTTCTGTGTTATCCAATCTTGGGAACAAAAATGAAAGATGTCCATTTATCTGGCAACATATTCAACCACATAACATGTTAACCAATTTTGCATTTTCAGGTTCTTCGGTTGCCCTTGGAGAACAGTGTTATTTATTTGGGAATCAAAGCTCACATGATCATGTTACAACAGTAAGTGAAATCATAAAGAATTAGGCACGTTGTAAAAATAACTGAGCTGATGGCTTCTGATGGCCAAAAAAAAAGGCTGCAATGCATCAGTTATTTGGCCTAGTGATATATTTTTTTCTATGTAGCACCAATATTTAAGTCAAAATTTCCATAGATGTATGGTAGGATCTTTGCTAAGCCCAAACATGTGTACAAGGGATACCATCTATATGCCACCACATGTGCCAACATGGCTGATGGGTGCAATATCCAAGTTGTCCATCAGGTGGGTCTGATTGTGTACTTATTCTTTACCCAAGAATAAATATGGTCAATTCCTCAGGTGGTCAGGATGTTAGAGACAGTTCGATGGGTAGAAAATTTCAGCAAAGTTTTCTTCAGTCCCACATTGTTTTCGTAAACTGCAGCCTACCTGACGAGTAGACTGACCTGATTCGTGGATGAGAACATCTATATAGTGTATTGAGATTGGATCTCATACCAATCTAGCACATGTAGCGTGTTTATGAGCAACCTTGTACATGCTTGTGGCCTTGGCAAAGCTCGGTATTGTGTATCATTCGATATGTACTACTACTAATCAATTTTGGAGCTGCCCACATGTTGACTTGGAGTGAGGCTATAAGTACGCTTTCATTGTTAACATTCTTTATTTTTTCTGGATATGTTTTAATCCTATAATCAACCAAAATAAACATCACTGTAGAAATCTATTCATATTTGATTTTGTAATGAGACTCATTTGTTGTCAGGCAGCCTAATCTGTAGGTGTGAACCCAATGGCAGTTTATGTGGATTAAATGGTTGTGCAGGTTTTGGCTGATAGCGCAGGTGTTCCATGTCAGTTAGTTAAAGGGCATCAATATACAGGTTCAGATGATGTGGCCATGAATATTATCAATATCAATGACGATGGAAGGTAGGGTTTTCCTCCATTTTTTTTTTAAAATTCTTTAATAGGTTTAGGACCTGCTTGGAAAGTGTCCAAACACAGATGGGACTGCCTGTTTATCATCTAATATGAAAATGAGACGATAATAGGTTGAAGTTGTTATCATCTCCTTTTCATTTTGGGTTGTGCATGGGAGCAACCAGCACATCCCTCCATCTGCATTCTGTGAGATGCACCAAATGGCACCAGATGCCCTAATGTGGATGCAGGGATGCATAAAATGCCGCTGTTCACAATCTGGGATACATCCGAACAGCCTTTTTTTTTTGCCATCAGAAGCCATCAGCTTAATTATTTTTACAACGTGCCTAATTCTTTATGATTTCACTTACTGTTGTAACATGATCATGTGGAAGACCTAAGCATATGAACTTGTATTTGGTCCAAATTTCTTTTGTCCTTTGTGTTTGTTGGTAATTTGTCTGTTATACCAAATCTTGCTACTGACATTTTCGGTCACTGACCAATGGGCTCACTTGTACAAACAGGGCTATACCATCGATGCCCCTTTGGATAAAAGTAGAGCTGGTCTGACCATTTAAACTTTTCTTTCATCATTATGTATTTTTACACCGTATAGATTTGATGAACTTTAACCATTTTTGCTTTTAGCTCTGTTTGAGAGATACCATTCCGATGATAAAAATGCAATTGCCAATTAGGCAAACAAGTGGAATGTCCAAGCCATCCATCATGATGAGATTCCCTATCCCAAGAATCAGGTCAGCCCACTAGTCAGGTGGGCCACAGTCAACTGAACAAATTTACGGTTGTGAAAAAACAAAATAGCCAAAGTTTTCTAATCCGCTTGGCTTATTTCTACTATCATACTGAATGGACCACCTTTATCTTTGGGCTCTACAAGTGAACTCCACCTAGTGGATGGCTTGGATGTTTCACTGGCCTACCATACTAGCATATACAGTGGGTGGTGCATTAGTTGACTTGTAAACATGTGGTAGAGTGCATTGGATGAATGGTCTAAAACAAGTCCATCCCTGCATATGTATATAATCGTATGATACATTTATGTGTATGTATTTATGAATATAACTATATGATGGTTGAATGGATGGATGGGGGAATCAAAGATATTTTTTTGGATCTGGTTTCATGGACCAAATGGTAATAGAGATGCAGTTTCATAAATGAAAGTAGTTATAAGCACTGACAAGTTGTTGCCATCTTCTCATTATGCAGGTGTATCTTGTTGGGAAATAAGAATTTCACAGTTCTTACACTTTCATTTGGTCATTTTGTTAGACACTAGTGCGTTAAATGAAGATTGCATTGCGCTATTGTGTATTGATCCAACATCTAAAGATCTTTTCAAACTGTATTGTGCTCTCCAAGTGAATGCTATGAAGTTAAGAAACGCTCTTACCTGAACCTCTAATGGCTAGGATGAATTCTAATCTTTTATTTTGTTAATTGGTCTCAGTTGATTAAACTATTCACCTTTCATGGATTTGAGCTGGTTATTTGTAACATATGAAGGGTTGACTAAACTAGTCTTTTTTTGGATTTAATCTGGTTGTTTGTAATATATGTAGGAAGGGCTCCAAAGAAGGTTGAACAAGAGAAGATATTAAGTAGCCAATTCGAGGCAAGGCATAGCCAACAGTCGAAGTTCCGGATAAGAAGTGTTTAGTTAGGAGGGTTAAAGTCAATTTTTGTTGCTGTGAGCCACTTGGGTCATTTTTTCTTTTATTGAATTGAGTTGTTACCAATTTTGTGAATAGGATTCTTATCAAACAATAGTGTGAATTATTTTTTGAATGACTATCAGGTGTAAGATTAAAAAACAATAATAATAAATTATTGATAATTCTTTTTACAGATATTTTAGCGACGGACCAAATCCGTCGCTAATTTCTGAAAATCAACGATGGCTGTAAGGTTCGTCGTCATATTAGCGACGGACCTTATCCGTCGCTAATGTTTTTAGTCAAGACTAATTTTTTAATACTACAGATGGATTTCGTAGATTAAACGACGGATAAAATCCGTCGTAAAACCAAAAACGACTCAGTAAACAGCGACGAACCAAGCAACAGACGAAGTCCATCGTTTATTTGGTTTTACGACGGATTTGGTCCGTCGCAAAACAACGATTTTGGCGTTGTGTCTAATTTTCTTCATGACATTGAGGTCTTCTTCGATGGCATCAAAGGGCACTCGATGGGATGGAACATGTAACTCAGATATGTTGTTACGCTCTGATAATCGAGGGTCTAGCAAAGTTCAACTCCTGAGTTTCGACACATCACTTATGCAACATAGATAATGATGTTTAGATGTTGTCCATATTAGTGCATTAAATATGAGTGAGATTATACTAAATCAGCATATCATACTCCAAAGTTACTGTAATTAAGCAAGCAAAAGACCGAGATAAATATATAAAATATATAAGTATTTCACAACCCGCAGAGTATGAGTATGCTACCAGGCTGAATTTATACATGAATGGTTTTAAAATTTATAAAATATCAAAGTGTAAATGTCCAACTAATCCATAAGTCCTTGTAATCCCGTCGAATCAATATAGGGTCTACATAAATCCATCTGAGAGCTAAACATAGGAGGATTCATCCTCCTCGTCCATGAGGTCCTGCTCCGTCGCATAGACATCCCCATCACCTGCATCTAAACCAGAGTCTGGTTAGTGTTTTAAAACACCGCTCCAGGGTGGGAATGAGTGGCCAACTCAGTGGTACTATAAGGCAAAAGTTAACATGTTATCAATTCAATTAAGCAGTAATGATAAAGCAATACAATAAATATCTCTAATTACTTTTGTTAATGCAAGGATGAGATGTGGTAATGATGCATGCCCTCGCCTGCACTCCCTCAGTGACATCATCTCACGGTCGCACATGCTACTCCCACTGTGCCTTTATCGCCAAAGCACATGCAATGCGGTGCATGCACGTGT
Organism: Magnolia kwangsiensis; assembly: GCA_037074715.1. NCBI lineage: Eukaryota > Viridiplantae > Streptophyta > Magnoliopsida > Magnoliales > Magnoliaceae > Magnolia > Magnolia kwangsiensis. The sequence goes on along the minus strand of CM073575.1, from coordinate 86,890,028 downwards.
TAGCTGAGTTCTTGATTAGGCTTATTCATACAACAAATTCGGAAAGTTAAGGTACCTCCTTTTATATCATTTACCCTAAAAAATGATTCATCTAGGGTCGTCAATCCTAGTTAATCACATATGATAGGCAAGTTATAGGGGAACATCACCCCTGATTTGAAAAGCAATGAATAAGCAAGTTTGAGAGTTTTCACTCAAGGTTACTACGGAAGGCTCGTCACCTTAGCGTAGGCCTATTTTATACTCGAGGTCACTACGAGAGGCTCATCACGTGATCATAGGCCTACAGCTTGAATACAGTGTCCCATACCACTATATTCAGCTCACGAGTTTGTGTTACTCACTGGACACTACGAGGAAGCTCGTCACCCCAGCGTAGGCCGACAGCTCGACCACAGTGTCCCATACCACTATGCCCAGCTCATGAGTCTTAATGGATCATGATACCAAGGTTAAACAGGCTTTACATTGGTAAGTGGTACCTTAAATTCAAGCAGTAGCGTCCATACATGGTAAACATACATTAGATCAATCGAGTTACTTGACATGTTCGATTGGTATGAGCACACGCTAAATTAACCGACATAGAGCTCATACGCACTCCTCGTGGCCTAGCTACTGCCGATCACCGTGCGACTCGGATTTATCGAACGTATCCATTGTGGCAAGACTACCTCGACCACTTGATCAAAAACTGTTACTAATTGCCCGGACTACGTATTAGTCCCAATCATACTAAAATACAATAGGCATTGATATGTAATAGTTAAAATAGCATTTAATAACCAATTCAAATACAACTCTCATTCGGGTATTTTAACAACCATATTGCACATGTTATCATACATAAGCATTTCATCCATAAATCACGTAGTAGCAAGATAGGTTACATGAAGGAAACGGTAACTATAGATAAGGTATTTGAGAATCCTATCTTAACACCCTCATTAAATACATTTCAACAAGCATTTTCTCTTTCAGACATTTTATCAAACACTTAGACTACACATCTCAACATACGTGTAATAAATAAGTTATAACATATATTATAACAAATCCTTTCATAAGGAGTTGTCATACGTACAACAAACATGGATTCTAGATTAATAGTCATGGCAAGCATAAATCATAATTTCCTATTCATTCAAATATTTCAACAAACACATGGAATACATTTAGTATATAACCTAGTTTACACATACATGATATATCGAAAATGTCGTAACTAAGATCATATGGTAACAATCAAGTCAGACATAAATCATTGCTAACATTGAAAGCCTTAAAAACTATAACCTAAACGTTTCTAGTCCACACTTTTCATCGGATTGCTCATTTCGAACTTAGTTCGAATCCTACATTCCTGAATACGGAATAATGGGCACCTAAATCACGAATAGGTTAGCTATTTCGTCGTTTACTCTATTTGGATCCCTAAATTAAGATTAGGGTTAGGATTTCTTACCTAATCAAAGTTGGAAGGGCTCGTGTAGTGATGGTGGGGAGGCGATTCAGTGAGTGGAGTAGTGGGAGTGAATCCCAGTAACGATCTCCCAGTCTCACTCTCTTCTCCTCACTCTTTTCTCTCCTTTTCTCTCTTCTCTCTCCTAGGGTTTGGAGAAATTCATATGGGGGAGAGAGAGGTGGCTTTAAGGGCCTTATATAGGCCCATAACTGATGTCAATGGCCCCAAGGCCATGATATACTTAGGTTATAGCCAAAGGGTGTCCGTTTCGGGGAAACGGGAACCCTAGGAAGGTCCATTTCTCACCCAAGTCATGGAAAAAATTCCCTGATGATGGATCTATGCTAGGACTGTGTTTATAGTGCGATCTGACATACGTATCGATCGTAAAGGACTTGTATTAGATCAATGGTTGTTGTCACTCGATCAGGGCCACAAGTATACAGACAAAAGCAGAGAAATTTCTCTGATCCATGGGTGAAGTTTGGTTAGAATTTGACAGTCTAAAGTCTTCAATTTCACCTGCAAGCAAACGGCCCAATTCACTTAAGTTTTGGTTCATTTTAAAAAAGTATTCGCGTTTCTCACACACTTCGCTCAAGGCTCAAGTTGTGCATTTATAGATACTGTTTGGGCTCGATTCTCGTGATGGTTATTAAGCCCAATAAGGTGGTCATAACCTTATAGTTTCACAGTAATCGGACTTTCGATGAGCGGTCGAGGTCCGATACGGAGTTTCAATGTGCTCCCAAGAGCAACTGGGTTTTGAGATTGCTCACAGATTTTTAAGTAATGTTGAATTAGTGATTTTAATAGTTTGGGTCTTCTAGTTTGTATGGAAAGTGGTTCAAGCCAAATCCATTGATTGTTTAGTTTAGTACTTAATTAAATTCTGCCCTAATTACGACATAATAAGGTCCTAGGGTAGTTCTATGTCCCTTTTTAACACTTTTAGTTAATATATTATTTTAATTATTTTTCTAGTAGCTCATCATCAAGTCTACGTTATCTTTACAAAATTTCATTTGAGTTCATGTTATAGAAAAATTTTAAAAATTCTAGAAATAGCAGCTATCCGAACTAATAATTTTTGAACAGTTGTCACATTAACCAAGATTTAATTATATTAAAATTTTTATTATATTTTTTACTTATTTTTATATGAAACTAAACTTATTAAGCTTCAATCTGGCTTTTTAATCACCTAGATTGGATTTATAACGAGGGAGATATGACTTTTTGAAGTCGGTCAAAAATTGTAAAAAACTGCAGCGAGGGTGCACCAAATTTTCGATGCACCGGCGATGCCTTGCGGTCGGCACGATGGCACTGCGGTTGGCGCAATGGCTCCGCACTCGCTTAGTGGTGGTTCCACCACTTATTTTCTTGAAACGGGCGTATCTTCCACTCCGGAATGAGTTATGCGACGTGCCATATATGAATTTGGGGTAGGAGAAGCTATTTTATCCAAATAACTTATTTATTTGATGATATTATAAAAGGTTAATAGTCAAAAACCTATTTTATTTATATATTCACTATTTATAGTTAATTTTAGTTTCATTATTATTCTTCATCATTTAAACTTTAGGATTAGTATCTAATATGAAAGTACTTAGAAAATTTTGAAGAACAAGGTGGTGAAAGGTGAGATTTTTTTGAAGGAAATTTGTTGAAAGGGGATTTGAGACTTTGGGATTGAGTTCTGAGAAGTCAATAAGGTGTTATGATCAACCCATTTCCTAAGAACGTCTAACTCCAGGTTGGTAAAAATCTTAGACGTTACATATGTCTAACAAGAACAAATCATATTATTTGATTTTCTCGATGACATCGAAGTACCCTTCGATGACATTGAAAGAGTCATTATCTACCCATTTTTTAGCCGTTGCAACTCAAACTTCTTATAAATGGCATTCGGTTCTTGGGTAATTGGATGAGTTTTTTGTATAATAAGAGCTTAGGGGATTCCATAATCATATCCCTCATCCCAAGCCTATAAACCAATGAGTTTTAAGTCATCTTCATTGAGATTAACACTCTAATGAGGATTCTAACTTTCGCCTTGAAGATGTGCTTGAACTTCTTCATTTTCTAGAGTTTAAACTCAACCACTATAGGCATACCCTTGTTTAAATCCTCTAAAAGACCCATATAGGTGAATCCCCTAGGAATTACAACTTTTCATTAATTGTAGAAGATTCAACCAATCCTCGATCACCTTGGTCACCACATCGGAGCACTACATACGAGGAATTTGATCTTGAAGTTAAAGCCTTAGCAAAGCATTAACATCATAATCAGGGGAGCAAAGGGGAGCTAATTGAAGAATGAGATAGCATCGATCAAACCTGAGATAGTGTTACATAAGGGGCTCAAGCCGATAAGTAAGTTATTAAGTGTAAGAGTTTGTATACTATCTTTCCTGGTGTATGATTAATGATAACGTTTGTGACCTAAACTCGACTACGTTCTTGTGTATCACCTTGACTCTTGTGTAGGGCCTAAATTCAGGTTCTTATATAGGACATTGGCTATTATGTAGGGCTTAAACCTATGTTCTTGTGTAAGACATTGACTCTTGTATAGGGCCTAAATCAAGTCCTTATGTAAGCCACGGGACATGAGTGCATATGTGTTAGTCTCTATGGGAGCCTCCGGTGGGAGTAAACGTAAGTCCTTGGACTAGGACTAAGGTTGTTGGTTAGCTTAAGGAAAACCATGTAAAGTCTCTTGTGGGAGCCTCTAATGGGAGTGTACGTTAGTAGGTTCTTGTGTAGGACCAAGGTTTGTGACGACCATATAAAAAATCACATAAAGTCTATTGCGTGAGCCCTTTTTTATGTAGGATTGTACAGGTTAGAGGTTAACCTGATTTAAAACCCTCAATAGTAAAATTTAGTACACTCGTTGGTTGAGTGCGTCCACCAGGACTGGAGTAGGGAAACTAACCACTATACATGCTTGTGTTTGGGATTTTCATTTGTACACTTGTTTAATTATGCTTATGTAATTCAATGTTTAATTATTTGTATACGTGATTAGATAAATGTTAGGACTTAATAGGAGGTGAATAAGACTATGCCAAATTAAAAATAAATGACAATCCCAAACATAAGCATGTATAGCGTAAACAAATAAAAAAATATCACAAGTAAATAGAAACCTCAAATGCACTAGTCTTGAGAGGTTTATACAAACTTAGTTCTAAGGACAACCTAACACTAAAAACCAAAGGCTTATGGCAGGACAACCTTACTAGAACATTTGTAAGTATCAAAAATCCAAATCAATAAAGAGGCAAAGGAAATAAACTAAGTTATTATAATATTCACTACAAGTGCATAAAATAAATTATACCATTCGCCATAAGTGTATAAAGTAAATTACAACATTCACACACATAAGCACATTCAATCATCCACCAAAACTCAAGGAATTATAGTGGTTCGTTTATGTGTACGCTAATTGTTAAAAAATAACCACAAAACTACTCCACTCCTAATATCCACTTCCTCCGAATATTAGCATTCATTATGAAAAAGGTTTTTCAAGGTTCACCCTAAAACCTTCACAATTGTGTCTTTAGAAGAGCTTATAGAATTACAAAAACCCAACACTTTGAGATTTTTTGGATTACCTTAGACAAAACTAAAAATGAGATTTTTCTAGTACAACCTTACAAACCACAAAAGATACACAAAATATAAATGATACGTATATGAAAATTCTCCTTCTGAAGAAGCTCCGTAGAACCAATCCGATGTAAATGAAGATGTTTAATCCAGTCTCATAAATGAAAGGTTCTAAATCTAAATGATTTTTATATTAATTCAGCCTGGGCTAAGTTGATTTGAATTTGATCTCAAAGAGGGTAAAATCACAATTCCCTTCTTTTAAAGAAATAGAGTTGAATGGAGATCACAAAATCAAATGCAAAAACTATTTAAGGGAATTTAAAATGAACACAATATAGCTTAAGAAATGCAGGAACTTATCTCTAAGAGTGATGGTTAGATATATTTTGGAATCAATGAAAAACTTTAAGATTCGTCCTCTATTTATAGGTGAAAATATTGTTCACTCGACTAGTCTAAAGGTCGGTTTGACTGGTCAAAGGACCAACCAAATTTCAAAATTTCTGGCGCGATAAGATAAGGTCATTACTCGACTGGTCGAGTGGCCTGCTCGACTGGTCGAACAATGCAGTCGACTAGTCGAGTGGGACCAAAAAACCTTGCTGGACTTTGAGTCAAGCCTGCCTAACCGGTCAAGCATTTTTCACTCGACTGGTCGAGCAATCTCCATGACTGGTCAAGGGTCCAATAGAAAATTCTAAAAATTTGTAATAAATCTTGGACTGATCAAAAAACTCTTGGACTGGTTGAACCAAAGCTTGGACTAGTCAAACAAAGACTAGGACTAGTCAAGAAAATGACCTATAAACTTATGAAATGACCCACATAGCTTATGCAATGAATGTGACCTAACCTATGGTCAATCTAGGATCATCCATACCTTGTTTGTGAGTTTGAACAATTGAAACATCGTTTGCTCTACAAAGTCACACACTTGAAATACTTGAAGCTTGTTTTTAAATCTTGAACTTGACTTTGAGTAAAGACTTAAGTTCTTGAGTCTTTAAAGTACTGAACTTGAAGATTATACTCGAACTTGAGCCTTGAACTCCAGGTTTGTTGACCTAATTAACAGGTTATAAGCCCTAGGAAGTTTTCAATATAGGGTATTCAATCATCACTATTTTTATAGTGTAGTTCATCTGACATTTAAATCTGCCTCAATTTTTACTATTTCCTGTACTGCAGTTCATCTGAGATTTAGATCTACCTCAAATTTTGGATTCATTTTTGGGTTAATGCATTAAAACGAACTAGCAAAATAAGTGAACGGCATATGTTATGGGTAAAAATGGACTAGTTAAAGAGAAGAGGTCAGCTCAGACATCTCTGCGGAACACGAGGTCAGCCAGCGCTGGTTATGACCAATGGGCTCCTCAATGGCCAAGGAAGATCTTCTTTTATTTCATTTGAATTCCACTAAGGAGGTCCGTCACCTACTACGTATGAAGGCAGGTCGGCAAGTCAGCCAACTACACGACACAGAAAGAAGGGTTAGGACTTGCCAAAGAGTCTAGGTCGGCATACTACCCCTAGTCAAGTCGGCCTCGGCCTCTTACTACGTGTCATCCATGGTACCTACTAATCAGGTCTTATCTGAAGACCAGCCCGTGATCTCCGTTGAAGATCTCGAGGACAATCTCAAAGCATTCAGAATATGGATCTCCCCAAATCTTTGTCGAGGATCTCGGGAGATCATCCCGACATATTTGAGACTCAATTCCCTCCATAATATGTCCCTACTAAATAGGGAGATATCATCCACGTCACCGCCTCTCCTCAACTATAAATAGGAGCATCTCTAATGGTGAAAGGTACACAGAAGCTCTCACCCAAAACCCCTCGATACTACCAGACCCAGATTCATAGCCTGACTTTGGCAATGGAGGGTACCCTGCTCTAGCCATGGTCTCCTTTGTCTTCTTCCTATGTAGGTATTCGAAGGTCTAAAAAGGGTGGACCAGATTTTTGCATCAATAGTTTTGACCCGTCTGTGGGAACAACATTAAAGTCGTTCATACTTTACTAGAAAACCACAATGAAGAAAGGAAAGAAGAAAGCTTTAGCTACCATTGTTGCAGCCATCCCAACTCTTCCTGAATCATTAGCCAAGCAGGGTGCCCGGCCCTAATAGTAGCGGGCTGACTCTACTCCTTCAACTCTCGCTCCTCGATCCCCCACCTAGGGTGGTTGATTAGTTTCCTTGGAGAACCGAGTCGAAGCCCTGAATAAAAACATTGATCGACTCACGCAACTCGTGGAGTGTCAGAATCCACCTTTCGGTCGTGATGCAGAGGGTGCTACCACTACGCCACCTTAAGCACTGGTCAACTCACGAAGAAACAAGCAACCTCCTGAGCTACTAGCCCAGGCTCTTTCCCACACTTCGGGAGCAACCACGCTCACAAACTCCGACTTGTGCCCCGGGTTAGAGAGGAAGAGTTGTGAAAAAGTCCCCAAAGCAGTGAACGAGAATAAGGGCCCTTGGGAGGCAGAGCTTAGGAAAATTCAAGGCAGATCAGAGACATTAAACAAGCCTACTGTGCTCGAGTGTCGACCTTAGTAGAGGCCAGGTTAGGAGAAACTGAATCACCATTCACCGACAAAATTATAGCATCTTCACTTCCACTGTAATGACCTGGAAAATTCCGTACAAAGACCTGAGTATTAACTCAGGCAGAAATCCCTCAGGACTAAATCCTTTAGAAACTAGACGAGAATTAACTAAGAGCTAACCTAGATTACCGATGAAATTAGCACTAATCACTTTAAATATGATCTGAAAGACTCAAAACCTGTAGAATCGGTAACGCTATGTTACCTTAAAATCTAGGATCCAACCCTAAACCCAGTTGCTCTCGGGAGTACTCAGAAACTTTGTATCAGACCTGGACCGCACGTCGAAAGTCTGATAGCAATGAACTTAAACGATATTGACCGCCTAGTTGGACTTGTCCAAAAGATGTCCTGAGACTGTTTCCTTGAGTCCGGAGTGTAGAGTGTGAGAAAGTGGAGATTTTTAAGAAATTAATTATGAATTTAAGAAATATAGGTCGTGTCGCTTGCGCGCCATTTATAAGCATTCTAACCATTAGTTTTTGACCCCAATTCACCCTCGGATCAGGGAAGATGGCCCATACACGTCAAAATCCTTGTGGCCCTGATCGAGTTTCGGTGACTGCTAAACTGAAAATGGTCCGCTACAGTCGATTTAGAAATCCGATCGGACTGAAAATTTAATGTACTCAAGATCCAATAGTTGTGAGCTTAAGTCCGACCGCATTCAGCAAAAGGACCTCCAGAACTGTTCCGTTGGATCCGAACAAGGCCGATTTGGATATAACTTAAGTATACCTTGGCCATGAGACTATTTTAGTGAGTTTTGGGCCTATATAAGGGCTTGAAACCCTCACCCTCTCTCACCATATGAATTTCCTACAACCCTAAGTGTAACACCCCGAAAATCGGGGGTCGTGTATAAACTCAACTCCCGAGTTCCAGACCATCACTTATGCAACAAAAATGATTATGATTCAATGTTGTCTGAGTTAAAGCATTCACATGAGTAAAAATATACCAAAACTGCAATTCATACTCCAGATCCAGTGATAAAAGCAAGCGGAAGACTAAAGAATATATATATATCACTGTATGGAAAAACAAAGTAGATCTCGACTGTCTCCAAAGTATGAATACATCTCTGAGTCTCATATACATGTAAATAACAGAAATCAAATGTCAAAATAGTCCCACTGAGAAGTCTCGTCAACCCAGGCCACCTAAGCAAAGCCGTCGTGGTACTGCATATATGAGAACTCTTCCTGGTCCTCATCATAGTCCGGCTCTGCCTCCTGGATCGCTGCCTCACCTGCATTTAAGACAGGGTCTGGTGGGTGTTGCAAACACCATCCCGAAACGTGGGAGTGAGTAGCTAACTCAGTGGAATAATAGATCAAGGATTAGCATGTTCTCAAATCAATCATGCGATAATAGTAAAGCAGTAAATCAAACAATCCTAATACTGTTGTTAATGCAATGTGACATGACATGATGGATGCCCTCACCGACGATCTCCCTCATACGGCACCATCTTACGCCCGCGGCATGCAATCATCCCACAGTGCTCCACATCTTCCAGGCACATGCAATGTGATGGTGATATGATTTTTGAGTTATTATTAGTCCATTTAAACAGCAGGATTGAGAAACTAAGGTACTTCCCTTATATCAATCCCAACACAGATCCTGTCTAGAGTCGTCACTCCTAGTAATCTCATACGATGTATATTTTGTAGGTCGCTGTAAGGGCTGTCAGGGCTGTTGCTCGCACTCTTTACACCGCTCCCCCATCACCTTATCAATACAGGCCTACTGTACTCTCACTGCTACGGAAGGGTCGTCGCCTTCCGTAGACTCAAAATACGCTCGCGGTCACTACAAAGGACTCATCGCCTGATCAGTGTAGGCCGACAGCAAGAATATAGTGTCACATACCACCATAATCTGCTCACGAGTCATAAGTGCTCACTGGTCAGTACGGGGAGATTTGTGGCCCCAGCGTAGGCCGACAGCTCGACCACGGTGTCCCATACCAACATGTCCGGCTCATGAGTTTTTATGGATCAAGGTACCATGGTTGACAGGGTTTACAATGGTAAGTTCAGTACCCTTGGTTCAAGCAGTTATGACTCATACAAGGTGAACATACAAAGGCCAGTCGGGTTACTTGACGGGCTCGACTAGCACGATCGCATCTCAAGTCGAACGACATGAAGTGCGTAAAACACTTCGTGTAGCCTAACCACTGCCGCCAACTCCAAAACACGGCTCGCGTTCATCGACGCGTCGTTCGTGGCAAAGATAAGCCAACCACGAATTTACTCAGTTGCCGACTGCCTGGACTAAGTATAGTCCCAAACAATTATGAATCCACATCAGCAATCATGTAAGAGTATTGGAAATGAAATACAACAATGTGAGCATGTTAACACATGTTATAACATACAACTTAAGTAAATCATCCAACGCATGCATTTCATACATAATGAAATCATGCATATAGCCAACATGTAGGAAATCATTTACATCAGCATATTAATTGAGAAATCAATCTCAAACTAATTCATAACACCATTTAATTCAATACATACTAATACAAGCATTTATACAAACACTTAAACTACACAAATAAGTCTATATATAGTATGTCGACTCAAGGTGCGTATTTAGGAGAATTTCTTCACCAAACTAATTATGCACGCATTCCTAGTATCCTAATGCGACAAGAAGCCATGTCAATCACATCAGAAAATTATAGATGAAAACAGTATTTCCTACAAATGACTAAAATGCCCTAAATCTCATATTCTTCGTCTGCTTACGAAACAGGAAACGGACAGCATGTTGTACATGTCAAACGGCGTTGCTGTCGATAATCTAGTATTAAACGACATTGAAAGCGTTGGAAACAGTCAATCAAAGCGTCTAAAATCTGCACCTTTTCTCCTATAGGTGTATTAATTTGAACAGAGCGTATACGCTTCGTCTGCGGCGAATCGGGAGCCTAATACACAAGATCCATAAGCTAACATGCTATGAAAATGAGAGAACAACAAATCAGCAAGAGTTAAGAGTGTTTCCTTACCTAGAAATGCGGCGAAATCACCGGCAAAGTGATTGAGGTGTGTTGCTTAGGCACGTGCAACAAGTAGCACAAGCAGTAGGAAATTCCCTTCCACTCTCTCTCACAAACTCTCACTTTCTCTCTCACTCTTACTAGGGTTTCTAGCAAATTCGGATGGGTGAGAGGAGTGAGGGTTTAAGCCCCTTTTATAACCTAAAACTTGCCCGAAATAGGCTCGGGAACAATGTTTACTTGATACCTAACTAAATCGGGGCTGTTTCGGTCCAAAAAGGCATTTCTGGTGGTCCCCTGGCAGAATGCGATCGGACTTAAGTTCGTGCGTATGCCAGATTTGAATTTCAAATTCCAAATCTAACCCTATTCTCACTCTCTTCAGTCCAGGCTCAATGAAATAGCCTGCGAATGTCGGTTGGACTTGATTTTCGAAATGATTGTCAAGTCCAGCTAGGTGGTTATAACGATCTAAGATTGTAGGTATCGGACTTTCGACGCGCGGTCTAGATCCAATACAAAGTTTTAAAGTGGTCCAGAGAACAAACCGGTTTAGAGTTTGATCCGAGGTTTTAGAGTATTATAGCGTCATTGGTTCTACACGATTTGGGTCTTGTAGAACGTATTTAAAGTGATCAGGGACTATTTCCCAGCTACTCTAGCGTTGCGCTAGCTAACTTACACTTATTTTCTAAAGGAATTAATCCTACGCGATTTCTGGTCGAGTTAGCACTCGAGCCCAAGTACGGATTTTTTTCCAGGGCGTTACAATCTACCCCCCTTAACAATAAATTTCATCCTCAAAATTTGTACCTTTTCGTACTCCTCGAGAAGCTGTGGGTAGTTCTTTCTGATCTCGGCTTCTGTCTCCCAGGTAGCCTCTTCCTCAGAGTGATGCGTCCACAATACTTTCACAAGGGGAATCACCTTACTACGTAGTACCTCCTCCTTCCTATCTAGGATACGCGTCGGTCGCAGGATATATGTAACATCCTCTCCTAACTGCACCTGCTCCCATCTGATGATATGAGAAGGATCAGAAACGTACTTCTTCAGCATAGAAACATGAAATACGTTGTGAACGCTCGTGAGAGGCGTGGGTAAAGCCAAACGGTATGCCACTGCTCCCACACTATCGAGGATCTGGAATGGACCAATGAATCGCGGTGCTAGCTTCCCCTTCTTCCCGAACCGAAGGACTCCCTTCATAGGGGAAACTCGCAAAAATACATGATCCCCAACTGTGAACTCCAGCGGCCGCCGTCTCGTATCGGCATAAATCTTCTGTCTGCTCTGCGCTGTGAGAAGCCGACGTCTAATAATATCAATCTTCTCTGACGTCGCCTGCACTAACTCTAGGCCAATCAAGCTAAGCTCACCGACCTCTGCCCAGCAATGCGGTGCGCGACAAGGTCGCCCATATAACGCCTCGTAAGGTGCCATACCGATACTCGCCTGAAAACTGTTGTTGTACGCGAACTCCGCATATGCAAGACAGTCATCCCAACTGTCCTTGAAGTCCAATGCGCAAGCTCGCAACATATCCTCTAAGATCTGGTTCACCCACTCTATCTGTCCGTCTGTCTGTGGGTGAAAGGCAGTACTGAACTTCAACTTCACACCCATAGCCTCCTGAATGCGAGTCCAGAAAATAGAAGTGAACCGCGTGTCTCTATCCGACACGATCTCCAATGGAACTCCATGCAGACGCACAATCTCTCTGATGTATAGTCTAGCCAGCTCGTCTGCAGAGTTCGTAACTCTGATCGGTAGGAAGTGCGCCGACTTGTCAGACGGTCGACGATCACCCATATGGAATTATGTCCCTTCCTCGTCTTCGGCAGCCCTAAAACAAAATCCATGGAAATGAAGTCTCACTTCCACTCTATGATCGGCATAGGCTGCAAGAGTCCAGGTGATCGGCGATGCTATGCCTTGACTTGCTGGCAAGTAAGACAACGGGACACGAACTCTACTATGTGGGTCTTCATACCTTCCCACCAATAGGTCCTCTTCACGTCACGATACATCTTCGTACTGCCTGGATGCATCGCGAGTTTGGTACAATGCACAGCCTCGAGAATCTCTCGTCTCAAGTCAGGGATATCTGGGACGCATAGGCGGCCACGATAACGTAAGCCCCCATCCATGCCAACTCGCCACTCAGCGTCTGCATCATCACTGGCTTGCTCTCGAAGCTCAGTCAGATGCGCATCATCCCGCTGCGCCTCGATGACCCGGTCATTGATCTGAGATCGCACCTGTACATGTGCAATGAACTCATACGGTGTCACGTCCCAAACTCGAAAACCGTTCTCACAAAATTCCTGATCGCCAAATCCGGTGCCGACAGCCTCCGTAGAACCCCATTCTCGGCTCCTAGCTCCCATTCGCCAGGTTCCGATCCTGGGATGCTACGAAGAGGATTTTCAACATCAGTTTGATTCGTAATAAGTATAACTAAAGGCATAACCCACAAACAACAACCAAGAACTCCATTACATTTCCACTATGATAAAAAACTTTACAAGTACAATGAGCATAAAGAGAAATACAGTGGTGTAGAATAAAAACTCCAAAACACTCTGCAACGTGCTCCTGCCTCAGCGCTGCTGTGATCCAACGTCACCTGCACGCAACGGTCATGCATAAGCTTACAGAAAGCTTAGAGGGTGGTGAAAGTGTGTGCGCAAAGTAGTAATATGAACATGCAATATCAGAGTAAAGCCGAATATGCAGATGGATCTATAATATCATGAGCCGTACCAAGGCTTATGCGATGCAAGACATGAATGGTATCGGCCATCCCAAGGCCATGCGATGTGCAATGCAGCTCAAGCATACAGATCCTCATCTATGTCCACATATCAATACAGCTCAAAATATGGAATATCACTGGAGTCTAGTACACTCTAAACCAGATTGCCGCCACATCGGGCGTAATAAGGTAAGTGGAAGAGACCACACTATCCGTCTACCAATATAGGGCGCGACTCATCGATAGCGGATCCATTCCTCGAGTTGGTCAGACTCAGCCTAGCATTGCCCCCTACACTCGGGCGGGTAAGGCCGTACCCCCTTCCAACCGACCACGACACTGGAGAGCGTAACCGTCTGGGATTCGGCACTCAGCGCTCTTCTACCCACTCGGTCTAGACGTTGGAGCAACCTCTTGGTACCATAAGGGTTTAGAAACTTTCACCCAGGGATATCTATAGTACCCCATGTAGAACAAGATTTTCGGTATCCAATCCTGCCAACCACGATCTGTCTGTGGAGGCTACGGCTCCGATGTCGCTAGGGCATACAATAACCATGTCACATAAATGCAGAATGCATGAATCACGCTATCCAGTCATGCAACCAATCCTGCGCATATCGTACGCTCATGTAGGGCAACACCGCCTAACCGGGAGCCCATAAACAACCTGCCCGAAGGTAAATGCTATGATCAGACAACTCTCACGTTAAGCATACATATGATGCGTATGATCATGAGTCATGGAACTGTACTAACATGTTATAATAAAGATGGGCTCTGCGTATAACTGAGATGGGCCGAGATAGCCTACTTACTACAAGTATGGGTCTATTAGTGGGCCTTAGGGAGAGTGACAATGCGGACATTTAACCGACGTCATCCTTACAATGTGGGCATCTAACCATCATTGTTCCTAAGGCATTACTTACTATAAATATCGTTATATGCCATGGAGGGATCATGCATTGCAATGGACCTAGTTGCACTCAATTGGGTCTTAAGTGCATCAATTAGGCGGTATCAAATGGGCCTTACATTCATCAAGCGGATCACCTCAATGAGCCTCACCAATGGGCCTGAGGTCCTTTGCAATGGGTCATAAGCCATGGGCCTTAGAATTCATTAAAAATGAGCCCAATCACATGAGCTTTATGGGCCTAATCACATAGGCCTTATATATACCAAAGTGGGCCTCAACAATGGGCCACAAATATATCAATTGGGCCTACATACATGGGCCCATAAATAACAAAGTGGGCCTTAGTGGGAGGGCCACAAATACATTAAGATGGGCCTCAACAATGGCCTTAAAATGATCTCAAAATGGTTGGACGGTTTGGATGAAACTCATGCATCATGGTAGACTCCCATGTGGGCCCACTATAACATTTTTTTCCAGCCAATCCTGGGCCCACTGAAATGCTTATTTGTCACCCAACCTGTTGTTAAGGCCGTGTGGCAAGGGGCCCACCAAAATGTTTATTTTACATCCCACCTGTTGATAAGGCCATGTAGCAAGGGGCCCACCAAAATGTTTATTTTCCATTCAAACCTGTTGATAAGGTCATATAGACCCAGGGCCCACCAAAATGTATATTTTCTACCCAACCTGGGTCCATTGTACTATTTATTTGCATCCAAACTGTTCATTGAATCACATGGCCTAGGGCCCACTGTAATGTTTATTGCCATCCAAACCTGTTCACAACGTCACGTGGCCAGGGGCCCACGTGATGGACGGCGTGGACACAATACATACATCTGAGTGGGGGCCACCGTCCACTGCCGTGGACGGACGGCATGAGTAAAACACTTGCATCACAGTAGGTGTCACCACCCACTGTTGTGTACGGTGTGTTAAGCCACACATACCACAGTGGGTCCCATGTAGGGCCCACCAAAGTGTTTATTTGCAATCCAACCCGTCCATTACGTGTGTCCCACCTGTTTGAGGGTTCACACCAAGTTTCAGCCACATTCAAGATTCAGGTAGGCCCCACCAAGTGTTTTTGTATGATTTAGGCATGTTTTCACATGATTTGGATGGTATGGCCCACCTGAGTTCAGTTTGTGGATGATTTTTGGAGTCAACGCACCATTCAAGGGGACCTATTAAATGAACGGTATAGATGTAAAATATACATCATGGTGGAGTCTACAAGTGGGCCAATGCGGCCACCCTTTTTAACGTGGACGTCTCTGGACTCATGGCACAAAGTCATGCCAAAAAAAGAAAATTATTTTTTTATCCTAGGTGGGACCCACATTAACCAGATCTACCCCATCCATTGCATGTGTTCCACAAAATTAGGCGTCCAAACCAAGTTTCAGCCACGTCCAAATTTCAGATAGGCCCCACCAAATGCTTTTGTATGTTTCAGGCATGTCTTCACATGATTTTAGATGGTATGGCCCACCTGAGTTCCGGATTGGTCCCAAATTTTGGCTCAACGCCTAAATTAATCTGAGGAAGATGGTGGAAGGCTTGGATTAAATACATGCATTAAGTTGGGGCTTGCAAGAGTGGCCCACCATTTCCCTTCTTTCCTTTCTTTCTCTATCCCCTTTCTGTTGAAACGTCCAACATCCCAGACGCTGGACGGTCTTTTGTTATTTTATTTATTTATTTATTTTTGAGTGTGGGCCTTGATGGAGTGGGCCACCACTGATGGGTGTCATGGGCTCAATGTCCAAGGTGGGCCCCACTTGAATAAAAATTACATCAAGGTGGGATCCATTCAAGTGGGTCACACCATCCTATTGCAATAAAATAAAATAAAATAAAAGAGAGAGAGAGAGAGAGAGACATGGAGAGTGGGACACGGCTTGTGATGGAGGGACCCCGTCATTATGGGCCCTCCCTTACATGAAATCATACATCAACGGACCCTTTGAACAAGGGATCATCAAAAATGTAAATCAACGGTAGAGATCCATTCCCCACCGATATGGAAGGTCTAGATGACCTTTCTAAGTGAAATAAACATCATGATGGGGTCCATGGAGAATGGCCCCATCATGGAATGATCATGATGATCCAAGTGGTCCATTGGCCACAAATAAGGGTCCCAAGTGAGATCCACACCATTGATCGGTGGGCCTCACTTGGTCCACCATAAAAACAAGGAAAACTACCCTATAGAGGCACCCACCGTCCGATCTCCTCGCTCCTAGGGGTTCCTTGGCACCTTAGCTTCAACTTCAACGGTTAAGATGAGGAATGGAGGGTTGAGATGGGAGATTTTGGAGTAGGAAGGTGGGCCACTTGGAGCTTAGGAATTTGGAGAAATTCCATACGTGGGGGCTCTTGTTGCTTGGGATTTTTGAAATGAGAAAGAGAGAAAGAGAGAGAGTGATGTAAAGGGAGAGAGAGAGAGTGATGGATGGATGGGTGAGTGATGGTTGTGTAAGAAAAGCTTGACTTTTGAGGCTTTTGTGTAAGAGAGGTATGGGAGATGAAGACTTTTGTGGCTTTTTATGTAAGAGAGGTATGGGTGATGAAGACTTTTGTGGTTGCTTGGAAAAATGGAATAAAGTGATGTGTACTTGACATGTGATGGATTGATGGGTGATTGATTGATGGGATTGATGTGATTGATGTGACACATCGTAGAGATTCCCTTGGTTTTCGCAATGCGCGGCTTTTCTCGCACTGAACGTTGGCCCACATCTCTTGACCAGGGTATCGCCTCGGCGCGGGAGTCGCGGCATCGGAACCGCGGCGATGGTGCGGTCGCTATGGTATTAGTCTCGGGTTGAGTCGACTCGGGTTGTCGGCGTATGAATCAGGGTCCCGCGTCGATATCGTTTAAGGGTCGAAGGTTGCCGGAATTCGACCGGTAAGACCGCGGAAGTCTATGAAAAGGTACAGACCAAGATACGAGTCTTATATACGGCTCCTCTACAGTGAGTTTCTGTTCAAAGTCTCGCAAAAACTCAACCATATCCCACTCGACAACCATCAGCGGAGCCGCAAACTCTATCGCCTTCTTGTGGCTCAACGCGTCAGCTACAAGGTTCGCTTTCCCGGGATGGTAAGAGACTTCGAACTTGAAGTCCTTCAAAGTCTTCATCCATCGCCGCTGCCTCATATTCAAGTCTCGCTGCGTGAATATGTACTTGAGGCTCTTGTGGTCGCAAAAGAGCTCGAACTCCTCTCCATAGAGGTAATGTCTCCAGAGACTCAGTGCGAATATGACGGCTGCCAACTCTAGGTCGTGTGTAGGGTAATTCTCCTCGTGCTTCCTTAATTGTCTCGAGTCATACGAAATTACCCTGTCCCTCTGCATAAGGACACAACCCAGACCAATGCTAGACGCGTCAGTGTATATAGTGTATATAACCCCTTGCTCTGGCAATACTAGCACAGGGGCGGATGTAAGCCTGTCCTTCAGCTCCTGAAAAGCCGACTCCGCCTTGTCATTCCAGGCGAACTTCACGTCCTTCCGTGTCAACTGAGATAGAGGTCTCGCGATCTTCGAGAAATCTCGAATGAAGCGTCGATAATAGCCAGCGAGACCCAAGGAACTCCTCACCTCAGTGATAGAACCAGGCTGCTCCCAGTCGTGAACTGCAGCTACCTTAAATAGGTCAACTGCCATGCCATCCTTGGACACCACGTGTCCTAGGAACTTCACTTCCTGCTTCCAGAAGTCGCACTTCTTCTACTGTGCGAACAACTGATGTTGTTTGAGTGTATCCAGGACCAAGCGCAAGTGCTCCTCATACTCCTCTCGACTCCTGGAGTATACCAAAATGTCGTCAATGAACACAACGACGAATCGATAGAGGAAAGGCCGAAATACCCGGTTTATCAGATCCATGAACACGGCTAGTGCGTTCGTGAGACCGAACGACATCACAAGGAACTCGTAGTGGCCAGGTCCTGAATGCTGTCTTCTGCACGTCCTCATCCCTGACACGCAACTGATGATATCCTGACTGAAGATCAATCTTCGAGAAGTACTGCGCTCCTCTCAACTGATCAAACAAGTCATCGATCCTGGGTAAGGGTATTTGTTCTTCACCGTGATCTGGTTCAGCCTGCGATAATCAATACACAATCGCATCGAACCGTCCTTCTTCCTTACAAACAGGACTAGTGCTCCCTAAGGAGACACACTAAGCCGTATAAGGCCAAGCTCTAACAGACCATCAATCTGCGTCCTCGACTCCTCCATCTCACACGGTGCCATGCGATACGTCGGCAGTGAGACGGGTGTGGAACCCGGCACCAGATCGATAGTGAAATCAATCTCTCGTCGAGGCAACAAACCAGGGATCTTCCTGAACAGATCTTCAAACTCGCAAACAATTGGCGTATGCTCAAGCATCTGGGCACAAGTGTCCCGTAGCAAAGTAGCGTAGCTATGTATGCGGAAGGGGAGATTTACCCACACTGGGAATGTGAAGGATACGCCCTCTGGCTCGTAGGCAGTCACTATACGTGTGGGGATAATATTTCTCGTGGAAGCGGAACTCGAACGCTGCCCAAGTCCATATATAATCAGTGGCAACGGTCTGCAACACACTGTCCCACCATAAGCTAGCCTCCCGCTCGAACAAGAACATAGCCAACTCGACCTGCTCAGCCTCTGAACAATGCAGCATCCGCAGTATCTTCGACACACGGTCGAGCCAATACTCGGCCTCCTCGGGTCTATGAGAACCTGTAAAAGTGGGAGGCCGTAAGTGCTGGAATCGCTCTAATAAGCTCCGTGTGTCTGCAGCATTCCCCGCAGGGTAAGCAGGTGGTGTAGGATGAGCCATGCCCTCATCCTGAGCATATATATAAGCATCCTCAGCTGGATGTGCAGGTGGTGCAGGTGGAGGCACACTGCCACCCTGGGCTAGAGTCCCTACAATCGTAGTCAGGAGCTGCTGCTGCTGCTGTGTCATAGCCATCATCTGCTCAAATCTATCTGGAGGTGGAGCAGGCTGTGGCATGTGCTGCGTCGAAGAAGACGCGCGGTACTGCTCTCTGACGGGCGGTGTGAAAGGCGGTGGTCCAACTGCAGGACCAGTAGTAGGCTGAGACGCACGTGCTGTCTCAGGAATCGGGCCCACAGCAGGGTCCGCATGAGCATCAGACTGCGAAGGAGCCTGATCCATAGGCTCACCCAATGTAAGCCGAGCTGTGCTCCGTGTAGCCTTCGGCGGCATTCCCTATATTCAAAATAGGGTGCAACCTTGTCAGTGTCAATAGCACAAACACACCGCAATCATTCACATAAAGAGTCAAAGGCATTCCATGCATTTTATTTAATCAAAATTGTCACAATACAAGGGATATCTCCTTACAGGCATCATGACAGGAAGTACATGGGAACTAAGACAGTTAAATTACAACAGCAACATAAGTAAAGCACTAGCCTTAACAGGCTTACACTACTTAAAGCAGGAAACGACAACTGTTACCAAACAACATCTAAAATCTCATCGCTAGTCTGAGTAGGGTGACGGAGGAGGAGCATCCTTATCCTGCAAGCAGCACAGGATCGCCTTCAAAGTACGAGTCACCTTGCCGAATTTCTTCTTCATGACGGCCTTGGTATCCTCAACCTCGGCCCGAAGTTCCTGAACTTCCCTTCGCAAGGTGACCTGGCTCTCCTCAATTCGGGTAATGCGATCATCACTAGTAGCCTGAGCAAAAGGAGGAGGGCTCTCATCTGTATCCTGAGCCTCCTCTTCTACCTCTTCCTGGACTTCTTCCTCAACTTCTGCTCCAGGTTCTCCCTCACTTGGATCCTCCTCATCATCAAAATCGTCCTCGCTATCCTCCTTAAGCTGAGTCTCACGGTACTAAGACCCGATCTTCATCTTGACCATGGTAGACTCATCAATGCAGTGAATCGGAACTGGCAACTCCGGCCCAAGTCTGTAAGCAAACTCAAGCGCTATCTTGCATATGAGTCGGCCAAAAGGAAGCGACTCAGACGTTCTTCTTGATTTCGCTATGAGGATAATCTGTCGCAAGATGAAAGTGGCCATACACACATTTTCTCCCTGAGCCACCTGATACAAGAAATCAACCATAAGGCGCGTACACTCAATGCGATTTGTCGACCTGGGATACACGTTGAACGTGTAAATGTAGTGTAGTAGGCACAAATCATCAGACATATGAGACGCGTTGAGACTATTGTTAGGCTGCCATAGAACCAGTTTACCACATAGGAACCTGGTACGGCGATCTCGCTCATGTATACTCCTCAAATTCTTCGCACTAGGATGAACATCACCAAGGGGCACGTTCAAAAGTCGCGCTATCAACCGAACATCAATCGTAGCCATCTGGTATCTACCAAAAGGAATTTTGAACTGTAATGGCTCCAGTGTAGGATTCTGGATACGAGCGTGGAAGGCACGAACGGTGCTCACATTAGCATGAGCACGAGCTTCAAAGAGCGGACCCCAATGTGCAGCTTCAATGCGCTCGAACAATAGGAATTCACCGAAGAGTCGCCCTTCCACGTCCGCCTCAAATAACACCTTACGGTCCGTATATTCACCGTGAGGCATCTCTGCTAAAATCACTCGCCCAAGTTGAGTATGGGGATCCAAATCTCGCTTTGTATGGAACTCTCGGGCTGTGCTTGGACTTACGGCGGTGCTTGAGCTAGTGGCGCCACCCCTTGGTCTTCTTGATTGCGCAAGGTGACTAGGCCTAGCCTCATCCGCTGTGGTCTTTCTCTTTCCCATCAAAGAGAGGATGGTGGAGAAAGATAAAAGACCCAAAATGGCTTCAACAAAAGCCATAGAAAATGGGAAAAATATAGAGAAATGGCTGCCCAAACTGAAAAAAGGAGATCTAGGTGTTGTAGAGGGATGCTTCAAGCTCCCCTAGGATGGATTTTTAAAAAGAAAAAAGAATGAAAAAGGGGAATGGAGCTCCACACGATTTCAGCACGTTTTGGGGGTTGTAGGAGCTCCAATGGACGAGATCGGAGAGGGAGAAGGTTGCAAACTACAACGGAGTGATGGAATGGAGTCGTTTTCAGTAAGAAATGAGTTTGGGGAGGATTTGGAACAACGGTTTTGAGATGGGTAGCAAGAAAACGTGAGAAGGAGCTTGGTAAGGGGGCTCTTGTGAAGGAAGTACCCTTTTTAGGGGTTTTCTATCGACGAACCACACGTGGGAGGGGTGTACTACCCAAAATACCCACACGTGCCAAGTTTCACATCAAGTGGGCCCCACCGGACGGCGATGGCATCGCCGGCCATCTTGCAAGGTGGCCGGTGGGACCACATGGGTCGGGTCCCCCTTGGTCTAGGGACCCCAAAAATGTATGGTCCCCACCTTCGTTCATTGTAGATTGTCCTAGGGAGGCCCAAACATGCATTCGGGGCTTTTCGGGGCCAATCTGCAAACCTGAGTGCAATCCCCTATTATGCAGCATATGATTTTGGGGTAGAAGGAGCTAATAATCCATCTAGCCCATTAGTTGCTAAATATTACAAACTTAGAATGGCTTAATGGCCAGTTTTCATAAAATTTTACTATTCACTGTAAAATTCGGTCGAAGTATGATTTTATATCATTTTCACACTAGGATCAATGCCTAACATAAAAATTTAGAGAAAGAATTGAAGAATGGAGTGGTGAGAGGAAGAATTTTGAAGAATTTAGGTGAAATGGGATTTTTAAGCCATAGCAATTGAATGTAAGGGTTGTGGTCTGCGGCGAATCGGGAACCTAATACACAAGATCCATAAGCTAACATGCTATGGAAATGAGAGAACAACAAATCAGTAAGAGTTAGGGGTGTTTCCTTACCTAGAAACGCGGCGAAATCACCGGCAAAGTGATTGAGGTGTGTTGCTTAGGCACGTGCAACAGGTAGCACAAGCAGCAGGAAATTCTCTTCCACTCTCTCTCACAAACTCTCATTTTCTCTCTCACTCTTGCTAGGATTTCTAGCAAATTCGGATGGGTGAGAGGAGTGAGGGTTTAAGCTCCTTTTATAACCTAAAACTTGCCCGAAATAGGCTCGGGAACAATGTTTACTTGATACCTAACCAAATTGGGGCTGTTTCGGTCCAAAAAGGCATTTCTGGTGGTCCCCTGGCCGAATGCGATCGGACTTAAGTTCGTGCATGTTGGATGTCGCTCACATCCCATTTTTAGACCATCAGTGTTCGTAGATCGCCCGTGGCGGTCCAGTTTCAGTTCAGCGGTCACCGCACATAGATCAGGCCTACAAGTCTCATGATATGAAATAGAAATTTTTTCTGATCCGAGGGTGTAATTTGGCTGAATTCTGATGGTCAGAATGCTTAATAATAACGCATCAAGTCGTGTGCCAGATTTGAATTTTAAATTTCAAATCTAACCCTATTCTCACTCTCTTCAGTCCAGGCTCAATGAAATAGCCTGCGAATGTCGGTTGGACTTGATTTTCGAAATGATTGTCAAGTCCAGCTAGGCGGTTATAACGGTCTAAGATTGTAGGTATCGGACTTTCGACGCGTGGTCTAGATCCAATACAAAGTTTCAAAGTGGTCCAGAGAACAAACCGGTTTAGAGTTTGATCCGAGGTTTTAAAGTATTATAGCGTCATTGGTTCTACACGATTTGGGTCTTGTAGAACGTATTTAAAGTGATCAGGGACTATTTTCCAGTTACTTTAGCGTTGCGCTAGCTAACTTACACTTATTTTCTAAATGAATTAATCCTACGCGATTTCTGGTCGAGTTAGTACTCGAGCCCAAGTACGGATTTTTTTCCAGGGCATTACACTAAGAGAAAAGAGAGAGAAAGTGAGAGAGAAGTGGGAGCTACTCCTGGGATTCGATTCCCGTTACCCCTTGTGCTTACACATCGTTACCGAATCACTATTTCGGTGATTTCAAATACACTATTGGGTAAGAAAACCTAACCCTAATCAGTTCTAGGGCTTCAATTAGTTAAAGTGATGTAATAGCTAACCTATTTCATGTAATAGGTTGCCGTTGGGCAATAGACGAAGCGTGAGTGCACGAACTGAGTTCATTACGCGTTTATCGATGTAAGGTGCGGATTATAGACGCATAGGTAATGGTTTCAAAGCTTTCAATGTTAGATAATGATTTATTACTGACGTGGAGTTATTTCACATGCTAAACTTGTTGTTTGTTTCGCGTTACGAAAACGTATGAAATATGTATACTGTAGTGTATTCTATGTATGTGTTGAAATACCTGTATACGTATAAATTTTAGATCTGTGATTACCATGATAAATCATTGTTAGTACATGCTTGTTATGTATGTGACAACTCCTTAGTAAAAAGATTTTCCCAAATATGCAATATGTTAACATACGTGATGTATGTTGAATAGTGTAGTCTAAGTGTTTGTGTAAATACCTGAATGGGTTAGAAATAGGTAAAGTATGATTTTAAGGGTATTGAGATATGAATCTCAATCACCTTACTGGTGTGTATGATTTCCTCCATGTTATATTTAGCCTATTTTATTCATGCTAACTGTGTGTATGATTTCCTCCATGTACCGTATTCATGTTTAAGTTATATTTCATACCATGCTCATATGAATGTGGAATTTGAATTAAATATCTATTATTGAAATTGTACGTGATTGGGGCCATGTTATGGTCCAGGCATTTGGTAACAGGTTTGAATTCGTGGCTGAGATTGATTCGTTACATAGGGTGTGTTTGACGAACTCGAGCCGTACTAGAGTTGTCGGCAGTGGTTTGGCCACACGAAGTGCTTATGCATTCTATGTCGATCAACTCAACGTGTGATCGTGCTAGTCGAGCTCGTCAAGTAACCCGATTAACCCGATGTATGTTCACCATGTATGGACACTCCTGTTTAAATCTAGGGTACCAAACTTACCAGTGAAATCCTGTAAGCCCCGTATCCTAGACCGTACCGTTTCATAGACTTCTGCGGTCTTACCGATCGAATTTCGGCAACCTTCGACCCTTAACCGATATTTGCACGCGACCCCAATTCGTATGTTGTCAACCCGTATCGACTCAACCCAAGACCTTTACCATAGCGACCGCGCCATCGCTGCGGTTCTGATGCCGCAACTCGCGCGCCGAGGCGATACCCTGGTCAGGAGATGTGAGCCAACATTCGGTGAGAGGAAAACGTCCCGCGTTGTGAAACCCAAGAGAATCTCTACGACTTGTCACATCAATCCATCAATCTCAACATGTCAAGTACACATCAACTTTCACCCATTCCTAAGCAAGCCTCAAAAGTCAAAAAGTCTCTTACACTCTCATGCCTTTCTTACACAAATGGCCACAAAAGTCAAAAAGGCCTCTTACACCCATCACCACCACATCTATCACTCCATCATCCATCACTCTCTCTCTCTCCCTTTACAAGTCTCTCTCTCTCATTTTCAAACTCATTCCAAGCAACCAAATACCTCCATACGTATGAGCCTCTCCCTCTCTTTCAAGCTTCAAGTGTGGCCCACCTTTCCATCCTAAAATCTCTCATCTCAACCATCCAAACCTCATCTCCTCCTTTGAAATTGAAGCTAAGGAGCTAAGGAACACAAGGGAGCAAGAAGATCAAACGGTGGGTGCTTGATAAGAGTAGTTTTTCATATTTTTAAGATGGGCCAAGTGAGGCCAACCGATCAATGGTTTGAATCTCACTTGGGACCCTAAGATGTGGTCGATGGCCCACTAGGATCATCATGATTATTCCATGATAGACTATTCTCCATGGACCCCATCATGATGTTTATTTCCTTGCATTAAAAAGGTCATGTAGACCATCCATGTTGGTGGGGAAAGGATCTCCACCGTTGATTTTCGATTTCGGTGGTCCCATGTGTAAAGGGATCCATTTGATTGTATGATTTCTTACAAGGGAGGGCTCATAGTGGTGGAGCCCTCCATCACACGCGTGTCCCACTCTCTATCTCTCTCTCTCCCTTTTTTATTTCATTTTTTTTATAAGATTATAATATGGTTGTGTGGCCTACTTGAATGAACCCCACCATAAGGCTTATATTCTATCCAAATCATCTACAAGTATGGTCCACTTTGTGTGTGTTGTATCCACACTATTCTCCATGAGGTGGCCCACCTAATCAGGGCCCACCTCAATGCATATTTAGTGTTCAACCGTCTAGCGTTTGGGACGCTGGACGTGAACTGGGAAAGCATGAATATTAGCTTGTTTTTCAAGCTTTTGAGGCGGTCCACTCACATAGGCCCCACCTTGATGTATGTATGCAATTCATGCCGTCCACCTCATTCCCTGAATCATTTTAGGCGTTGAGCCGAAGAATGAAGCTGATCTGAGCATCTGGTGGGCCATAACATAGGAGACTTGGTGGTTACCGTTGAAAATCACCTGATGTTTTCTATACACCCATAAATCTGGAACTTTAGACTCATTTTGCCTGTTACGCGTCGTAGAATCTTATGGTTGGGATGGATTTTCTGAATGTGCGTCCCACCTATGAAAAACCACAGGAAAACAGTTTTTTTTTAAAAAAAAAAAAGAAAGAAGGGTGAGAGGGTGCTGCAGCTGTCAGCACAGGCGCTGCTGCCAACGCCGTGGGCGGACGAGCCAGGGGCCACGGCCCTACATGTGGGCCCCACCATGATGTATATCTTATATCTACACTGTTCACTAGGTGGGCCACTCCCAGCAGTGGGCCCCTTCCAAAGATCAGCTGCATCCAAATCTCAGGTGGCCCACAACACAGGAAATAGTGGTGATTGAGTGGCTACCCTTGAAATTCTTTTTGGGCCCACAGAAGTTTTGGATCTAGATGAAATTTGTGTTTTCCTTTCACTCAGGTCCGTGTGACCTTGTCAACAGGTTGGATGGTGGGAAAACATTATGGTGGGCCACACACGTGGGACCCACTGTAATGCATATGTTTACCACACCGTCCACGGCTGTGGACGGTGGAAACCACCAGGATATATGTGTCTTACTCGCACCGTCCGCCTGGACGGTGAAGCATCTGGTGCATGTGTTTTTTTCGCACTGTCCCATGACAGTGGGGCCCACCATGATGCATGTGTTGCATCCATTCCGTCCACCCATTTTGGAAGCTCATTTTATGGCTTGAGCTAAAATAATGAATCAAATCCTTAGCTCATGTGGACCCCACCGTGATCCGTGTGTTGAACCCAAACCGTCTATCCATTTTAAAAGCTCATTTCTTAGCATGAGCCATAGAATGAGCCAGATCCATTGTCCAAGTGGACCCCACCTTGACATGTTTTGAGGTCCATCTTAATGTATTTGTGGTAGTTCATTGGGGCCCACTTTGATGCAGATGTAAGGCCCGTGTCATGGGGCCATTTGATGTATTCTAAGGCCCATGAGATTAGACCCATTTTGATGTATTCTAAGGCCCATGGGATTAGGCCATGTGATGTATTCTAAGGCCCATGGAATTAGGTCATTTGATGTATTCTAAGGCCCATGGAATTAGGCCATTTGATATATTCTAAGGCCCATAGGATTAGACCCATTTTGATGTATTCTAAGGCCCATGGGTTAGGCCCATTTGATGTTTTAGGGGCCCATGGGTTAAGGCCCATCGAAATGTACTAGGGCCTATGGGTTGAGGCCCATTTGATGTACATATGAGGCCCAATTGGTGTGGCCTATTTGTTACATATAAGACCCAGGAGATTAGGCCTATTTGATGCAATCTAAGGCTCATGGGTTATGACCCATTGCAATGCACATAAGGCCCATTGGTGTGGCCCATTGATGTGGCCCTTTTGATGAATAAAAGGCCCATATGATTAGGCCCATTTGATGTATTTAAGGCTCAATGGGATGTGCCTAAGGTCCATTGCAATGTGTGATTCCAGCACGGATTATGTAATAATGTTTATGACGGTCGTGCCTTGGGAGCAATGTTGGTTTGACGTCCACATTGCAAGTATAGTATTGGTTAAATGTCTGCATTATGACTCTCCCTAGGGCCTATTGATAGACCGTAATTATTGTGTGTCGGCCGTCTAGGCCACCTGCGTTGTAAGGGTAGTGCATTACTTTATAGCATGTTTAGTATAGTTCCATGACTCATGATCATACGCATCATATGCATGCTTGATATGAGAAGTGACTGATCATAGCATATGCCTTCGGACAAATTGTTTATAAGACCCCGATTAGGCGGTGTTGCCCTACATGAGCGCACGATACGCCCAAGATTTACTGCATGATTGGATAGTGTGATTCATGCATTTCACATTGTGTGATATGGTTACTGTATGCCCTAGCGACATCGGGGTCGTAGCCTCCACAGATGCATCGTGGTTGGCAGGATTGGATACCGAAAATTTTGTTCTACATGGGGTGCTATAGATATCCTTAGGTGAAAGTCTCTAAACCCTTATGGTACCAAGAGGTTGCTCCAACGTCTATACCGAGTGGGTACAGGAGCGTCGAGTGCCAATTACTAGACGGTTGCGCTTTTCACTGTGTCGTGGTCGGTTGGAAGGGGGTACGGCCTTACCCGCCCGAGAGTAGTGGACAAAGCTAGGCTGAGTTTGACCAACTCGAGGAATGGGTCCGCTATCGATGAGCCGAGCCTAATATTGGCAGGCGGATAGTGAGGTCTCTTCCACTTACCTTATTGCGTGCGATGGGGTGGCGATCTGGTTTAGAGTGTACTAGACCCCGATGATATTTCAGAGTTAAGTTGTATTGATATGTGGACTTAGATGAGGATTTGTATGCTTGAGTTGCATTTCACATCGCATGGCCTTGGTATGGCCGATATCATTCATGTCTTGCATCGCATAGCCTTAGTATGACTAATGGTATTCATGGATCCATCTGCATATTCCGCATTACTCTGATATTGCATGATCATATTACTATCTTGCGCACACACCTTCACCACCCTCTAAGCTTTCTATAAGCTTATGCACGACCGTTGCGTGCAGGTGATGTTGAATCGCAGCAGCGCTGAGGCTTAAGCACGTGACAGATTATTTTGGAGCTTTTGGTCCATCATCATTGTATTTCCCTTTATGCTCATTGTACTTGTAAAGTTTTTTTTCATAGTGAAAATGTAATGAAGTTTTTTATATTTTTGTTTGTGGGTTATGCCTTTGGTAATGCTTATTACGAATCAAATTGACATTGAAAATCCTCCTCGTAGCATCTCAGGATCGGAACCTGGCGAATGGGCGCTGAGAGCCGAGAATGGGGTTCTATGAAGGCTGTCGACGCCAGATTCAGTGATCGAAAATTTTGTGAGCCCGATTTTTGAGTTTGGGGTGTGATAAATCCCATCAACCTTGGTACCTCGATCCGTTAAGACTCATGAGCTGGACATGGTCGTATGGGATACCGTGGTCGAGCTATCGGCCTACGCTGGGACGACGAGCCTCCCCATAGTGACCAGTGAGCAACCTAGACTCGTGAACCGATTATGGTGGTATAGGACACTATATTCGTGTTGTCGGCCTACATTGATTGGTGATGAGCCCTTTGTAGTGACCTCGAGTATACCTTGATACTGCATTGAGGCGACGAGCCTTATTGTAGTAACTAGGGTATAACTAGGCATGCATTGATTGGTAACGAGCCCTTTACAGCGACCTAGAACCATAACATCGTATGAGATTGTCTAGGATTAATGGCCCTAGAATGGATCATTGTTTGGGAAATGATATGAGGAAGGTACCTTAGCTTCCCAATCCTGCTGGATGAAAAGGACTAATAATAACTCGGTAATCATTATTATAACATCGCACTGCATGTGCCCTAGGTTGAAGAGCACAGAGGGAAGAAAGCATACCGCGAACGTAAGATAGTGTCACACAAGGGAGTGTAGGCGAGGGCATGCATCATGAAAGCATTTCATTCTTACATTAATAAGAGTATCTAGGAATGTTTGATATGTCTGCTTTATCATTACTGCTTAACTGAATTGATAACATGTTAATCTTTGCTCTATGATTCCACTAAGTTGATCACTCACTCCCACGTTCTGGGACAGTGTTCTGAACACCCACCAGACTCTGTCTTAGCTGCAGATGACGACGTGAATCAGGAAGCGGAGCCTGATTTCTACGATGATCAGGACGAGTTCTCATTCATGCAGTTCTCGAACAGTTTTGCGTAGACCGTTCTGATCTACGGGGCTACAGGGCTTATCATTATAGTTGAACTCTCTCTCCACATTTTGATTTATTTTGAACTAATATATGTATATGGTGACTCAGTGATGTATTCATACTCTGGAGTTCTATAGTGATCTCTTGGACTCATATATGTTTATATACCTCTTTCAGTCTTCCGCTTGGGATATATAACTTGATCTGGAGTATGAATTACTGTTTTGGTATAATCCTACGCATGTCTACTGTACTAATATGAACAACACTCAATCAGAATTATCTATGTTGTATAAGTGATGCGTTAGAACTCGGGAGCTGAGCTTCTGCTCGACCCCCCGATTTTCAGGACGTTACATCTGCCCAGGTTCCGGATGCCGCTGATGACCCCCTACTATGGAATCGCCGATCCGGCTGAGCACCTCGAGTCCTTTAAAGCTTGGATGGAGCTTCATGGAGTCTCGTGTCCGTAATAAGCCGAGTATTCTTCCTGACCTTATCAGGAGCTATTCGACAGTGGTTTAGGCAGCTGAAGCCGAGGTTCATCAGTTCCTTCAGTAGCTCAGCAAAGCCTTCCTCACACAGTTCATTGGTGAGAGAGACAGAAGAAAGCCATCAGCTCATCTTCTCATGATCAAGCAGAGGGAGGACGAGTTGTTAAGAGACTACATCATCTGTTTCAACGCCGAAGCTGTCCAGGTCGACGATTATTCCGACCAGATAAATCTGACCACCATGGTAGCCGGCTTCAAACAAGGAAAGTTTATCTTCTCTATTGGTAAGAAACCCCCGACTACTATCACCGCCCTACTTAGCTGAACTAAAAAATATTTCAATACCGATGAGCTCTTTAGTTCACGAAGAGCTTCTCGAAAAGAAAATAACTCGACTGAGATAGAAAGCAAAAGGAGAAAGGGGAGCATTCTACCGTTAACGCCAAAAGAAAGAAAGAAGAAGATCAAGACCGAAGTTAGCATACTAATCGACATCCAAAAAGTCACTCTCATTGGTACATTCCCTTAAACACCAAGGCAGAGTAGGTACTGAAAGAAGGCGAGCTGAACCAATTAATCAAGCTTGATAATAAGGCTCATCGGCCAACTCACTCGAAGATTTACTACTCTTGAGAACTCAAGAAGTCCTCCGACTAGGAGCGACCTCCCTTTCTAAAAGAGAAAAAGGTGCTCGCGACACTATTGCCGTACTTTCTACTATTTGATGATTTCTACAATAAAAGAACTTCCCCAGGTCAGGGAAAGAGAACTTCTTTCAAATTTCGACTATCTAAGCTTAAAAATCAACTACGAGGACTTCCCTTAATGTAAGGAAAAAAAGTCTTCTACCATGAATTCTACTACGGAGAATCTTCCGCAGATCAAGAAGAAAATCTCTCTCTCTCTCTCTCTCTCTCTCTCTCTCTCTCCCTCTTTTAATCCGAGCTACATGAATTACTAAGAACTTCCCTTAGTGCAAGGGAAAAACAGTCCTCACCAATCGTCCGACCCTTAAAGAAGAGGTCAGACCACTAATTGGTAATACCACTCGGATCGCACGATCTACAATGAAGATCTCTTAGTGTAAGGAAAAATAATCCTCTTAAGTAAATTGCTCGGTCCCTCAAGAAGAGGTTGTTGCAGCTAACACATCTGTTCGACAAGAGCAAAATTTCCCTAATTAAAGGAAGAACTCAAGAGCTCACCCCAATGTTCTTACTCTACTAAAATGTCCAACCTCACCAAAACCAACTTACTTCCCAAGCTCGTTGTGCGAGCTCGAAAGTAGAGGGCTTACTGTTATGGGTAAAAATGGACTGGCTAAAGACAAGACATCAGCTCGGACATCTCCGCAGGACACGAGATTGACCAGCGCCGGTCATGACCAATGAGCTCCTCAATGGCCAAGGAAGATCTCTTTTTATTCCATCCGAATTCTACTAAGGATATCCGTCACCTACTACATATGAAGGCAGGTCGGTCATTTACCCAATGATAAGGGGAGGCTCAAAGCTCATCCGAGTATCCTGGTCGGTCAAGACCACTTCGGACTCAACTTCTCATATTTCATCCAAATTCTACTAAAGAAAGGAGCTCGACCTCACTGTCCTAACACAAAGTATGAGGGCAGGTCTACAAGTCAACAATCTATACCACACAAAGAGAAGGGTTAGAGCTTGCCAGAGAGTCCAGGTCGGCATACCACCCCCTGGTCAGGTCGGCCTCGACCTCCTATTGCACGCCGACCCTGATTCCTACTAATCAAGTCTTATTCGAAAGACCAACTCGAGATCTCCGGAGAAGATCTCGAGGACAGCGCCAACGCGCTTGGAATACGGATCTCCCCAAATCTTTGTCGAGGATCTCGGGACATCATCCCGACATATTCAGGACTCGATTCTCTCTAATGTACATCTCTATTAAATAGGGAGATCTCTTCTACATCACCACTTCTCATCAATTATAAATATGAGCATTTTTAATAGTGAAAAATACGCAAAATCTCTCACTTAAAATTATTGAATACTACTAGACCTAAAACTGTTGGATACTACTAGACCTAGATTCCTCACTTGACTTTGACATCATATGGTCCCCAGCTCTAGTCCGAATCTCTCATGTCTTCTACTCATACATCTACCTGGAGTTCCAAAAAAAAAAAAGTGGACCAAATTTTTGCATCAACGGTGTGGACGAAAAGCGTATACATAATGGTGTGGGTCCACGTAGCTTTTTCAGCACCGAGGTCAGAACCGAATCCGAGTCCATTCCCGTAACCTCCGGTGTCTACGACCAACTTGGAATACGTTGCCACGTGGCATGGTCGGTGATAACATGGACGAACGTGTGTCTCTGGAGTGCTTTGGGAGTCGATAGAAAAGAACTCCGAGCGTCCTCAGCGGACTGGTCTTTATTCTCCTGAATCTCAGAAAATGCTGCGGAAGAGCGGGGGAATGGACGCGTTGCAGTTGGGAGCAGGGGCCATCTGGTCCACAGTCAGAACATCTCAACCGTCCCTTGTCAAAACCCGTTGTTCCAAAAAGAGCTCTCAACCCCCCCAGAACGGAAACAGCAACAGCAAAGGTAAGCAACTAGTGTCCCTACTCAAATTGCTTCTAAAAAGCTAGGGTTAGGTTTCACATTGGAAAGTCGTGTGTACAAAATCAAGAATCACAAAACAAATATCATAATATTTGCATTTGAGTCGATTTGCGTGCCAATTTCTTACCACTATTAGGTGGGGCTTTTCTATTATTAATTCAATGCTACTTATGGATGGCCCTGATTTGCAATCTAACTTTAAGTCCATTTGCAAATTTTTTTTTATTTTTTTATTTTTATTTTTAAGGGCAATTTCTACATCGGGCGCCCCATCATGACCTTCATACATGTATGTGGGGGTAATGGCGGACCTGACTATGGATTGGTCTGGACCATCCATCCGGTTTTTTACGATGTGGCTTTCACATTGACAACCGCCAGATGGGTAGGGTGGCAATGGGCCGGGCATGGGCCTAGCACAGCATGTCCATGCCCGAGCCTGACTCAGCCTGCCCTGAAAATTCGATCAAATTTCAAAACGCATGGGTTGCCTAACTGATGATCAGAACGGTATATATGTAGATTAATACACATGTTGGGCTTGGCCTGACCAGCCTAGTTCAAGCTAAAATGACTTAACTGCAGGCCTGCCCGAAAATTGATCTGGCCATACATGACTGGCCCAAGCTAATAGGTCTAAGCTTGTCCAAAGATGGGTCAGGAGGGCTAGCCTGTTACCACCCCTACGAATGGGCATTCTCCATACTCGAATACGGTACAAGTACAACATGAAATTTTAATGGGTATTGGAGAGAGAAAATAACAATTAGGATGGTGAATGAAAGCTTCATAGATACGTTCAAGCCCAATCCTCCATTGCATGTTTGTACGCGAATGGCACAGTAAAACAGACAAAGGCAATATTGCATTTTTTTCTGCAGCAGCAAAATACATTTAAAACCGGACACATACTAAATGGTCTATTTATTGTTTTAAGTACAGAAAAATTGGAGAGCATGAATGATGGAATTCTATGTCAACCCCTCTAATGGACCTTGTATAGCTTTATATATATATATATATATATATATATATATATATATATATATATATATATATATATATATATATATATATTCTGGTTGCTAGTCTGTGTCTTTTCCCAACACTGAGGCAATTGTTTAGGCACACTCATTCATATGAATTTCTATCCCTTATGATTGCAGGCACTTGTTTCGACCTTCAATCAAATGGTCTATTGACACTGCCACGTCAACCAACATGATGGTGGTTCCATGTGAATGTCACATGCCACTTGATTTGAAGTCAGTTACCATCCACACCCATGGTCTGAACCCAGGTCTAACTGATCTACAACCCATATTTGATATGTGAGAAGTTTAATGCGTATGTGTGCCTGAAGCACCCTAGCCCATTTTTGATGGCTAAAAATGCTTCAAACAGTGATAATCCTAGATCATTCTCCTGGAAGCTCACAACCAAAAATGAAGTCCAAGCCTCAAAAGAACTCATCTTACATTTTATTGTAATCTAGAGTAAAAACCCCATAAAAAAAATGAATGTCCATGCCCTTACATGTGCTAATGTGGTGGGTGCTTCGCACCCTTGTGAAGTTTGGACACTTGGTGGGAAACCTAGAGTGTTCAAAATGCTACCCTTAATATTATCCCATGATTTTTTATTTTTTTTCCTTGTAATCTTTTCAATCAACATTATCTTTTGTGACAAAAGAGGAGGAGCTTTTGCGATTTTTTATTCTCCCAAAAGAAAACCTATTTAAAACCTTAAATTTATAATGCGCACATACTTTAGAATTTATTTTGAAAGCTCCCATTAATCTCTTGTAATATTCAAAAATTTCAAAGATATCCTCCTGGACTTGATTCTGAATTGAAAAAAAATCGTATCCTTATTTTCCGTTTTAAAGAATAAGACTTAATTCGGAATGTTTATGCATAGCTTTAGATGTCTTATTAACCTGAATCTTCACTTGTTGAAACTACGTCAAAGTACAATTAAAGAAGGCATTTGGCAGCCCTATCCTTGAATTGGTCACTTGAATTTGCCAAAACCAAATGTATTTCACAAAAGTTTTCATAGCTCTAGGAAGTCTATAAAGCTGAGACAAATAATGACCATATGTTTTTATGTGGCAGTCATGAGTGCCTTTTAGAGGAGAATCCTTTATCTCATAGGACGCTATCTCACATCCACACTCGTATATGTGAACCTATTTGAGGTATCCCAATAATTGTAATGAACTAACACCTTAGAAACCTCTTCTTGATTAATTGAAGTTTCGTATTGAACCTTCTTCTATCATAAATGTGGCAACCACTACCTTGGGTATGAATGACATTGTATCTTTTATAGTGCTTACCAATCACGTTAGATAATTTGGTCATTGAAATACGGACTTCGGATACAACTGATGAGTACAGTTTCGTTCATAGGTGATTCTACCATCTTCGTTTAAAACCTATCACTTTGGATGTTTACTTCTTCAAATCCCTTGCAAACCTTTCCGTAGTGGATCTAGCAAATTCTAGTTTGGTTTTATGCAATCAATCCTCTATTGCTGAGTAATTACCTTACATAGCAATTTCTTAACCAAATGTCTAGATTTTCCGTTGTACACTTTACACTCTTGATAGTGCTTCAATATTAAAATGCGAAGATATTGATGGCATTACTTTCCACCGTAAAAGGGATTTCTAATATGAAATTATGCAACCATTTTACCTCAATTTCCAGATGTTAAAGCTATGAACTCAGGTTTTAGTATGGAGTGAGTTATACAAATTTGTTTCTTTGCTATAGGATTCCAACCCCTTCAAAAATGAATATCCTTCCACTTGTCGACTTGATCGTCAGAATTTTTGTACCAACTGGTATTGTTAGATACTCAATGGGAAACCTTCGTAGTCCAATCCATCTCGCAATGTTGACTTTAAATATTTCAGTACTCTAGATTCAAGATTCAAAATATATAAGACAGGTTAATAGTATACTTAGTTTCATGCAAGAAAGCATTATTGAGTTGTCTATACTACAGTGCTTGATACTTCCTTTGTTATATCATAGTTTCACACCTGGATTATGGGGTGTAGATGATGATTTACTTTCGAAGGATGAAACTTTCTTGGTATTTTTTTATATTAATTGTGATTAATTGGGAAAATAAGATTGGTGAACCTACCCCAAGTTATTGGTATAAGGCTTTGGTAACTATGAAGACTATGAAATTCTATATCTACCGTGGTAAGTTGAAGTTAAAGAATTTCCTTGTCTAAGAATTTTTATCCCCAATATTACATTAGCACTTTCATCCTTCATGTTGTAGCTAGAAGATAAAATTTCCTTTGTATTATTTATAATCTAAGACTTTGTTTTATTAATGATCTATATATCATTACCAAAACTAAGCATGTCATCTTCGTGTAGACATATCATAAATGATAAGTATATTATCATTGTTCGACTTACAATATATGTATATGTTGCATTCATTTATTCTAAAGTTATGCAATATGTCACCTTAAAAGATTTCATAGCCCGTTGCTTACGTGCATTTTTTGTACTTTATAAAGATTTAGTATTTACACGCCTTGTTTTCTTATTCAACCATCGTAATACCCTTAGGTTGCTCCACATGTAGATCTTCACCAACTCTTCATCTATAATTTTTACATCCGTTTGATGTATTTTGAAGTCATAATTGTGGCTAAGGCTATTGATATTCTAATGGTTGAATCCTTGATAGAGGGGCATAAGCATGGCATTAAGAAGCGGTTATGGCCATTACGTAATGGCAACAATGCTGCCTGTTACCACCTTTAAAAAAAAAAAAATTTTTTAAAAAGAAAGAAAGAGAAAAACAATGGTGCCCATTATATGATATAGGATTGTAATGCCCGATTTGAAAATTAAACCCATAATGGGCCTTTAACGACTGTAACATGCCAATATGGGGCTGGTACATTTTTTCCTTTTAGAAAAATCTTGAGTGTTAGAGGGCTGTAAGCCTATAATGGCCAGTATTCTAAACAGCCATAAGGCCTGGCCATTACAACCACTGTTACCATTATTGAAGATCTAGCACATAAGTACTAAAGAAATCTCTCTCCCTCTTTTATTTTTCTTGTCACTTGGGTTTTGACCATACTTTGAATTATTAATGTAGGACATGATTTAATCCTAGCATGCAACATGAAGATTATGAAAGAGTCTATAAAGTAATTCAATTAATAAAAGATGTTAATCCACTAATTAAGAGTAAATAATAAGAAATAAAATCTGATTTAACCTAAATTACATACCTGCATGCTAAGAAATCACATAAATCAATTAAAATTATGTCCGATGGAAGGATAGAACTTTCAATTTAGCATAGACACATTCCACACTCAAGAGACTGATTTGTAGGTTCTATGATTAGGGTTAGGAAGGGGAAAATCTAAAATTTAGAAAATTAGGGTTCATGAGAATTGTGAATTTTGGAATTAGAGTTTTTTTAGAATTTGTAGAAAAGATGAAATTATGAATAAATTAGGCGAATTGGTTAAGGGGATTGATGGATTTAGGTATTGGTAGAGGAGAGTTACGGTTTTGGATAAAGGGAAGTTAGGGATTTTAAGGTCCTCAATAGTTAATTTCGGTTGTGGTTGAAGTTGGATGATGAAAAGTTGAAGAAAAAGATGATTTGGATGGTTTTGGATAGGAAGGAAAGAAGAGAGAGAAGGAAGATGATAAATGGAAGGCTCGCACCTCCGTTGAATGGGGAATGGAATCATACCACACCTAATCTCCAAATCACATGGAGTATTCTTCAAATCTCATTAATAAGAGAAAGCACAATTCTTTTTTCTTTTTCAAAATGATGACATAATGGCTCTCCACACCCCATGTGATAACTCTACACTACCCTCGGGTGTAACCTTAGGTGGCATTTCCATAATGTTGTAACCTCAGGTGGCATTTCCATAATAACATTAGATGTGACCTCACTTGCCACGTGGACATACTACGTCAAATCAGTTTTAGTTTCTCTTTCAGACTCTTTGGCATTAACTACAGGAAGAGAGTCAAGCTAGAGTTTTCTCACATCTTGAGGACCACGTTTCTTGATGTCCTTCTCCGAGGTGCTTTTGGGCAGAAGAGGCTTCAAGATAATCCTTTTACTTTCATACATAAATGAACACGTATTCGAGCGACCGGATAGTATTGCGTCTCTGTCATACAACTAAGGCTTGCCCAAAATGATGTGGCCTATATCCATAGGCAAAACATTACACCGCATCATGTCCGTATAGGAACCAAACTGGATGGGAATTGGACAACGCTAAGAAACCAGAATCAAAGATGCATCAACCCATGAGACTCGATAGGGCCGAGGATGATGAACGACTAGCATACCTAAGCGGTCCACGATGTTAGCAAAAATCACATTGATGCAACTGCCACTATCAATGATCACCTTATAGTTTTTGTCACCACACTTGGCATAAGTGTGGAAAATTGAATTCTTGCACCAATCATCACTTTTTACAATATGACTTACGGCACAGCTAACAATTGCAAGTGGCACAGTCTCAACTCCTTCAATTTTATCCCCAACTTGTGATTGGACATCTTTCCCAGTGTCAGGGTTTGCCTGAAGGGAGGCTTCAATTTGATCGACACACGCACTGGTCACAGTCAATCGAGTCGCGCTGGTCCTATTGCCCCCGCTTCAATGGTCGTCAGATGGTGGTTAATAGTATTAAGGGTCTCGTCAATTTGCTCTAGATTCATAGTGGGATATAGACCAAAGCCATGTCCAAAACGAGTGGGTATACACAAAGGAACTCTAAAAGGGAAACCAAAACCCTAGGGTAATGTTATGACAACAATAAAATCAACCTAGAGATTAAACTGGACACACTAATATGAAAATTCAGCAAGACATCACTCTCAAATATTATATTGAAAATTCAGTAGGACGGTAATATGAGAGTACCAAACTGAAAATTCAGCAAGAGCATTAATATGAAAATTACAAACTGAAAATTCAGAAAGGTGACAACCTGAGATTACTACGCTGAAAATTCAGCAATAGTATTAGTGGAAAATGCTAGCTGATAATTCAGCAATGGGATACTCTAAACCAAGAACAAAATTCAGCAATATGATCCTAAATCCTATATGCAATGTATGCTCTACTAACCCTAGATGTAACTCTAACCTAAGGCTCTGATACCAAATTTGATGCAAGACACATGATTTAATCGTAGCATGCAACATAGAGATTATGAAAGAGTCTATAAAGTAATTCAATTAACAAAAGATGATAACCCATCAGTAATTAAGAGTAAATAATCGGAAATAAAATCTAGTTTAACATAAATCACACACCCGCATTCTAAGAAATCACATAAATTAATTAAAATTATGTTTGATGGAAGGATAAAACTTTCAATTTAGCATAAGCATATTCCATACTCAATGGACTGATTTGTAGGCTTTATGATTAGGGTCATGAAGGGAAAAATCTGAAATTTGAAAAATTAGGGTTCATGGGAATTGAGAATTTTGGAATTAGGGTGTTTTTTTTTTTAATTTTTTTTAATTTTTTTTGAAGAATTTTGGGAAAAGATGAAATTATGAATAAATTGGGCAAATTGGTTAAGGAGGTTGATAGATTTAGGTATTAGTAGAGGGGAGTTGAGGTTTTGGATGAAGGGAAGTTAGTGATTTTGAGGTCCTCAATGGTTAATTTCGGTTGGGGTTTAAGTTGGATGATGAAAAGTTGAAGAAAAAGATGATTTGGATAGGAAGAGAAGAAGAGAGATGAAGTTTTTGGGAGAATACCTCTTTTGGATATAAAGGAAGAGAGAAGGAAGATGATAGATAGAAGCCTCGCACATCTGTTGAATGGGGAATGGAATCACACCACACCCAAGCTCCAAATCACATAGAGTATTCTTCAAATCTCATGATGAAGAGAAAACACAACTTTTTTTTCTCTCAAAATGATGTGATTAGGGCTTCACACACCCCCTTTTCTCTTTTATAGTCTCAGAAAAGACCTTTTGATAAAAAGGCACTCTCAGATAAGATTCTCAAATAAATTAAAAGTTGTTCCTAAATCCCTAATGTCAACACAAATATAAGCTCTACCAAAACTAATGAAGCATGTAAATAATCTAAATAACTAAACTATTTCGTGGCTCATGGGGGTGCATGATCAAGATGTCCGATGATGATGATCTAACGGTGTAATCATCGTGTCCATCAAGCTCCTATATGCAACCCAATTGCATCTTCCCAGTGTAAAGTCTTCAAAGATGCACGAACATGCACGTGAAGTCTTCAACGTGGCTAGGAATGTGAATTGAGCCAAGTGGGCCCTATGTTATAGTCGTCTAGCCATAAGGAGACTGCCTCAACCCTCCTTTGGTATGGTGCTTGGATGTCCTAATCAATTATCCATGGTTCTCTTTACTTACATTTTATTGTTGAAGATCCATTTGCACCCTATATAGGTTTTGACTTTTGTGAAGTCGGCAAGTTTCATGTGCTATTGCCGATGATGGAAATTGTTTCTCAGTCATGACCTCCTTCTAGAAGTCAAATCTTTATGACATCATACCTTTGTTAAAATCTACAGGATCACTTTCAATATTAAGTATTATTAGGGCTTCTCCTCTTTGCTTTTCTCAACTATCTTGTGCTACAAACATGTAGAAATTTGGTCCAAGTTTGCATATTTCCTAGGTTTTTTACTTCTTTCTGGTTTCTAATCTTATAATTCTTCTTAGGACATTATTTTCAGTGGTTTGCTTTGCGTCTCATTTATTATTTATCCTAGGGATAAATGTGAAAGTTTTCTAAAAGTAGTGCATGTGCAGACCTCATTTCGTTGTTTCGTTGCATCTTCACATTGAATTTTGTGGCAACCTATAATCTTGGCTACTTTGACTATAACCTAGGAAGATGCATGCAATAAGCCTAACCGTAGCCTAGGTCTAGTAGCATCTAGTTGTCTACAGGGGCCCAACATCCCCTCACTTTAAAGCATCAAGGGTTAGCTCTCTTGTTTATCTAGGATCCCCAGGGCGAAGCACTAGTTTTTGTATGAAGCATTCAATTTATATGCAATAGCCAAAGTTAGAGCCTTGTGTACAAACTAAGTGCTAAACATGAATATGCTAAACTGACATTTGTCATATTTACCAAGGTTTTGTTCTTCATTTCTATTGTATGATTGTAGAAGGTATACTATGGTGATGTGATTTCATGAACAAAATCTATAAATTCCTGTGAAGTGTCCTTGGATCATCTATTGGATCTAATGGTTTCAATTTTACAATTTAATAGTTTCATTTTTTATTTATTTTTCGTAGACTTTGAATTTCTCTAATACTTCACTTTTCTTTCTTGGGCTTTGGGGACTCGACATTTGTTGAAGCCATGACTCTTGTGTATGGTTTCAAGGATCCAAGAAAGACATTAATTTAGTCAGCTGATCGCCAAAGATGATTTTAGAAATGTAATCGGTTGGGCTGGGGTGGGCCTAATAACAAAGAAAAGTTTTGAAGAATCCTCCAGTTTGTTATATATATACATTGTTTTACCTCAATAGGGTGTAAATAGAAATATACAATGACACAGGGAAGTAAGTAAATCTACTACTATACATGGAAAGTAAATCAATTAGAACAATTAGAGGGGGAGAGAGATTTTTCGCTCTACAAAAAATAGAAAGATTGTCACTATCTAAAATTATCCCCCCCCCCCCCCCCCCCCAAAAAAAAAAAAATAAAAAATAAAAATAATAATAATGAAAATAATAATATAATAATAATAATAATAATAACTGAATGTGGGTGATCAATTTATAATAGTTTGCGAAGTAGGAAATATTGTCTTGTTGTCGTAATAGTCTTTGTAAGA
Organism: Magnolia kwangsiensis; assembly: GCA_037074715.1. Taxonomy (NCBI): domain Eukaryota; kingdom Viridiplantae; phylum Streptophyta; class Magnoliopsida; order Magnoliales; family Magnoliaceae; genus Magnolia; species Magnolia kwangsiensis. The sequence goes on along the minus strand of CM073575.1, from coordinate 86,848,461 downwards.
ATATCCACAATCTAATCTTGAGATGCCATGTGTGGGAGATAAATAATATTAGTTTCTTAAAAATATCCGCTATCTAATCCTGAGATGCCACGTGTGGGAGAGAAATAATCTTAGATGAAAACTTCTCTTGAATGAAGGGACAATCAACCCCAATATTGTCCTCTTGTAAAAGACATGTTTAGAAGTAATCTGGACAATACTGGTGTTATCTACATGAAGCGGAGTCATGGTAGTAATATCAATCTCAAAATAAAAAAGGTCTCATAAACAAGTGATCTCAATAAAGGCAGAGACATAACTCGATACTCAGCCTGCATGGTGAACTTGGAGACCGTTTGTTGCTTCTTAGGCTCTCAAGATAAAAGTGAAGTGCTAAGAATCATAAAATACCTTGTAGTAGATCTATGGGCGAGAGCACATTCAACACAATCACTACAGGTAGAAGACTTAGCTTGACACTTAGCCTCCATGCTTGACTTAGAGACTGTTGGTTGCTTCTTACACTTCCAAGATATAATGAAGTGCTACGAAACATACAATGCCCCATTGTAGATCTATGGGTGAGGGCACATTCAACCCAATCAACATCAGCATGGGGAACAAGCTCAAGGGAGATGTAGATGAAAAGAACAATGACTGATATAAGATACCTCTCAAATAGCGGATAATCCTCAAGAAAATAGTAGTATGCAAGGTATGTGACTCGACAACAATCTAACTAACAACCTATACCGCATAGGTGATATCTGGTTTGATCATCGTCTTGTATCTTGACTGTCCTTTGATTAGAAAGATGCGCGGGGTTGATGAGATCCTGGGTATATTTTTGTTGGCTAAGAAGTATACCACGATTTGTATGAGAAACCTCCAATCCAAGGAAGTGTATGTAAGTTGCCCCTAATCCTTCATGTAGTAGGATGACTAAAGAGCCTGTTGAAGATATGTGATTCTAATTATGTAACTTGATCAAGAGCAAATCATCAACATAAACTAGTAAAACTTCAATGCCACGGGATGAAGACCAAGTGAATAAGGAGGAATCATGACCACTCTATCTAAACCCAACCCTAATCACAACCTCGTGGAACCATTGAAACCAAGCACGAGGTGCTTATTTTAGCCCATATAATACTTTACGAAGTTTGCACACCAAATCTTTATGACTCGTGTTGGAATCAGGCTGTTAAGCAATGTACACGGTTTCTTGTAAATTCCCATGAAGAAATGCATTCTTCACAGCCATCTGTCGAATAGACCAATCACGAGTGGCAACAATGGCAATAAGCATCTAGATAACCTTCATCTTGGCCATTAGTGGAAAGGATGAGTCAATGCCATATTTTTGCTTGTAGCCTTGGGCCATGAGATTTAGTTCTGCTTGTAGCCTTGGGCCACGAGACGAACCTTATACTGATCAGGGGATCCATTTGACTTTAGCTTTATAGAATACATCCACCAACTACCAATCACCTGCTAACCTGGTGTGCGAAGAACAAGGTCCCATATGTGATTATCTGCTAATGCCTGTAACTTTTCTGCCATAGCATCCCTCCAACATTGATGTTTAGTAGCCTAAAAATAGGAGGTAGGAACAAAAATGGAATCGATTCCAGAAAACATACAACAAATGAGTCAATTGGGAGGCTGGGATTTGTGGGTAGATCGATGTACCTCTTGAAGGGATGGATCAATTGCAGGTTGAGCAATAAGAGGAGGGGGAGGCACTTCTCTCACTTGTCATTGATAAACTTACAAAGGAGTTTCAGTCGCATTTGCAATAAGAGGGATATCAGGAAACTAGGTTAATCCATTAGAGACAACAGAACGAGCAATTTAATTTTGTGAGAGTTGAGCATGAAATGGAACATTTTGTAAGAAAGCAACATTCATCGAACTCTACGAGCATTGGACTCATAGCAACGATAGCCTTTTTGAGTGTCTCCGAACTGGAAGTACATATTGATGTAGAACGTGTCACAGAGATATTCCCAGCATGGATGAGCCACAAGGAGATGGACCGTGAATTGACCATAACTTTTGATCCGGGTATCGTTACGGGGCGTACAACCTGTCAATCTTTACTGAAACGGGCCATCTGAGGTGAACTGACCCACAAAGTGGGTCACATCTGTCCGTTTCATCAGAAAACGCGCGCTTTCAGCTTAAAAACGAATTTTTAGGAAAATTTTACTATTTTTAGTAATTCCGATTTTTTTAATATTTTTAGAGTTTTAGATTTTCTTTCTTTCTAGAAAGAAACTTTTAGTTATACTAGGACTCTTCTAGAGAAAGTTTATTTGTAATTTTTATTTTTAGAAATTAGACCTTAGAAGAGTTTTACTAGAATTAGGATTCTAGTTAGAGTTAGAATTTTGCTATTTTTGGTAATTACGAATTTTAGTTTATCTTTTTTCTTTATTTAATGGTGTAAGGAGACACATTAGACAATTATCAATGAATCATCAATTAATTTCGAATTTATTAGAGTTTATTCCTATTCTCTTGCTTTCTTTCCTCGTGGATTCGAGAAGTCTCTGTGAGGAGTCCAGAGAAGCTCCGTGGATTCGGAGTAGTTATCCTTGAGGAAGACGGTGTTCGACCTCATCACGTTCATCCCTGCGTCACATATGTAGCAAGTAGACTTTGGAGATGGTTTATTACATTCATGTGGGTAAAGATGAACATAACAAACACATCCAAATATGCAAAATAATGAGTAAGGAGGAAGAGAACTGAAGATAACAAAAGTAAGGATAAATACTGCCAAGAAGTTTGGTTAGCATGTGGTTTATGAGATAGACAATGTAAAATTGTCTCAGCCCAGAATGTATGTGGAACAAAGGTATCTACTATCATGGTGTTGGTTGTCTTGATAATGTGTCAATTCTTGCTAAATCTTTCGTTTAATAATACTATAATGTTGGAGTGTATCTGGACAAATATTTTGATAAATAATCCCATGATCATGTAGATATGCCTTGAACGTCAAAGAGATGTACACCCCTCAATCTGAGCGGATAACCTTAATCTTTTTCTCAAACTGTATGGCCATCGTAGTTGTAGAACTGTCAAAATATTGTGAATACCCAGGACTTGGAGTGTAAAAAATATATTCATTTATATCTAAAGAATTCGTTTATCAATGTCGCATGATACTCTGCATGCTAGACATGGACTAAACTGAGGATAGACCCCAAACATCAGTATGCGCAATCTTAAAAAGGGGCAGTAGATTAAGAAGTACTAGGAGAAAAATGCTTACATTTACTTTTAGATAAACAAAGTCAAGAACAGGAGATCTCAAGCGAAGATTTATTAACTTTCAGTTTGCCCAAAATACCAGAAGAAAAACAAATGTGATAGTTGATCAGAGTGTAAATGACCAATGTGGCTGTGTCAATGTTTCCGCACTTTATCGCATGATTAATATCATGAGAAGGAGAAACAAAACAAGAAGTTGGTGTAACTGAGTTATCGAAATCCAACAAGATGAGCCGTCCCTTCCTCCTACCCTTCCCAACTACTTTGCCCGTTGTAGGACATTGTACGCAACAACAATCGGGAAATAAAATTAGTAAGCATTGGTTCTAGACTAACTAACCACAGATATAAGATTAGCAGACAATTTAGGTACATGAAAGACATTAGTGAGAGTAAATGTACAATGCTAAGAATGGGAGAAAGATAACAATCCAACAAATAAAATATGTAGTTGGAGCTCTATCTAAGATAGATATGACTAGGTTACTCTTTGACGGCTTCACATTGTTGAGATGAGATTCATTACTTGTCACATAGTTGGACGCATCCGGAATTAAAATACCAAGGAAACTAAAGGGATGTTGCTGACAATCCGGCCATTGGAAAGGATTGTGATTTACAGAATCATTTTAGGAGTAATTGGACTAGTAGGAGTAGCCATGGAACTTGTAGACGAGTCATCGGTTGTGGTCATATCGTGCACTCTTGGATGTTGTGTCTATGAAATTGCAAAACTCATAGGGAGGACTGTCTTTGCAAGTTGTAGCAAGATGGCCAAACTTCTTACACCTATAACACTATGTGAGACATGTCAGGTTTCCAAGGTGCTGGTGAAAAGGCTAAAAGAACTGTATCCGAGGTGCCAAGAAGTTGGGGGTACACCAGTTAGAGTCTTGAGTATTTGCTCTTTTGCTAATAAGTCACATATCACCACACTTATGGCGGGAAAAGGACTACAGTTAAGTAGCCAACAATGCTCAAAATTAGGATGCAATTTCATAAGAAACTGCCTAACATGGGTTCTCTCTCACACATTCTGAAAAATGGAGATAACATCTATTAAAAATTTAAGATCCATCATCGACATCTAAGGCCAAATAGCCACTATTGCATTATAAAATTTCGAAATCGTCGGAACTCTCTGTGTGATCTGAGCCAATTCTTGTTCTAGTCAATATAATCGATATTCATTGCTTTGTTAATAGATTATTTTCAGATAATCCTACATATCCTTCTTTGTCCTATAAGTAGTTAGGCCAACAACAATTGTTTTGTCAACCGAGTCTAAAATTCATGTGACAAATTTTCTATTTTTAAAATTTCCACACAGTCAGTTCTTTGGGTTGATCTTTTTTGGTAAAGGGATTGGTTCTATCAACCATACACTAGAATCCTCGCCTTCAAGTATTCTTGAAATGAATGGACCAAAGTCCATAATTGTTGCCATCAAACATGCAACGTGAAGAAAAAGTCTCTATCCATGATATTGGGTGACGACAATACTATAAATTCAACTCAAAAGTGGCATAATGCTGGGTATACCTTGACTCATGGATTGGATCTGGGACAGGTGCAACTGGGTGTGCTGAAAATGGATTGCAAAAAGTTACAAGGAAGACTAATGGTGGGTTAGCGACTTAGATTTGAAGTGCTTGGTGGGAAGTAGGGGCTGGAGTTGAGCAACAACAACATAGCTGCGTTGGCGAACAACGGCGCTAGAGACGAGGCAAGCGCTGCATGAAGATCACCCGTTGCTACAGCGGCGGCGTTAGCGGAACTAGAACCGAGAGATGCTGCAAACATATAGGGTGTTGCAACATCTGGAATGTCTGGAATTGGGAGATCTCTGGAATCAGTTGTAGCGTCTGGAAGGTGAGGCAGTGGTAATGTTGATCCAGCAGACAGTGATGGGGTAACAGTGATGTGCTGCTGCCAATGGATATTCTCGGCTGCCATTTGTGGCCGGGTTGCTAGAGTTGCAAAGAGATGTAGGGTTCGGGGAAGAAGAGTGGCTGCAAGGTGGTAGGTTTGGCTGGTGCGATGGAGGTGATGCCCGTCTCTATTGTTGTGGCGAGGATGACGAATAGCAGCTGCTTTGGTAGAAGGGGCAGCAATTGAGTAGATCAGCCTCTGCGTGTAGCAACAGTGTTGTGACAGAAGTGAAAAGCGGAAGATGACAGTGGTTCCTCTAATTGGTGGTCAGAATGGCAGCTGCTCCGGTAGAAGGGGCAGCAATTGAGTAGATCAGCCTCTGCGGGTAGCAACGGTGTTGTGACAGAAATGAAAACAGGAAGATGACAGTGGTTCCTCTAATTGGTGGTTAGAATGGCAGCTGCTTCGGTAGAAGGGGCAGCAATTGAGTAGATCAGCCTCTGCGGGTAGCAATGGTGTTGTGACAGAAATAAAAAGAGGAAGATGACAGTTGTTCCTCTAATTGGTGGTCAGAATAGCAGCTGCTTCAGTAGAAGGGGCAGCAATTGAGTAGATCAGCCTCTGCAGGTAGCAACGGTGTTGTGACAGAAATGAAAAGAGGAAGATGACAGTGATTCCTCTAATTGGTGGTTAGAATGGCTGCTGCTTCGGTAGAAGGAGCACCAATTGAGTAGATCAGCCTCTGTGGGTAGCAACGGTGTTGTGACAGAAATGAAAAAAGGAAGATGACAATGGTTCCTCTAATTGGTGGTTAGAATGACAGCTGCTTCTGTTAGATCGATGGCCTAGATTTGCTCTGATACTATGATAATAGAAAAGAAGTCTTGGAAAATTCTCTAGTTAGCTATGTACATTGCTTTACCCCAATAGGGTTTAAATAGAGATATATAATGATATGCAAGGAAGTAAATCTATTACACTATGAATGGCCTAGATTTTCTCTGATAACATGATAACAGAAAAGAAGTTTTTGAGAATTCTCCAGTTTTCTATATACATTGCTTACCCCAATAGGTTTTAAATAGAGAAATACAATGATATGTAAGGAAGTAAATCTATTGCTCTAAATGGAAAGTAAAGAAATTAGAATAATTAGAGGGAGAGATTGATTCTCTTCTCTACAAAAATAAAAAGACTACAACTGTCTACAACTATTTGGGCTGGCACCCATGGTTCATTGCCAACTTAATTGAGGAAATTCATGAGATCAGCCAGAGGTTGGGGGTATCTTTCCATCATGTAGGTCGCTCTGCTAATGATAAAGCAGTTAACCTAGCTATGAAAGGGGCTGCTAATTCATCTCTTCTAGATCTCTAAATCTCTAGTGAAGGATGGTAGAAGCTTTTTTTTTTTTTTTTTTGGGGGGGGGGGGGGGCGGTTGGGGGGTGGTGGTCATGTCGGGTTTATTTTGAGGGGGCGAAGTTGTGAGGGTATCTTTCCAGCATGTAGGCTGCTCTGCTAATGATAAAGCAGACAACCTTGCTAAGAAAGGGGCTGCTAATTCATCTCTTCCAAATCTCTAACAAAGGATGGTAGGTGCTTGAGGGGGGTGGGGGGTAGCAAGTTGTAAATCATTTTATGTCCATGCCAAACTTTATTTAAATCAAAATCACCATATCATGTCTAGTTCCATATGTGGGGCCTTTATGGTGTGTGAGTGGGATTCCGTTACAAATTCCAAGAATTTTCTAGAAAAGAAACACAAATGTTTTTTTTTTTTTTTTTCATTTTCTATGAAGTTGGACTTGAGCAAGATATTAATTTGATTTTCTTTTATTTATCAAATAAATCTTCAGTGCATGACAAGAATGTTTTTCTGTATGTCATTTTTTTAGAAGGGAATGTCTTCCACCTTCGTGGGGGGTGTGAATTTGCCAGGTCTAGGCCAAGAAAGATCAGAATTTTGAATAGGTAACTTGAGAAAAATCAAGTTTTTAATAGGCAGGGCCTGAGAAAAATCAACATTTTGAATTGACCAGGCTATCGAATTTAAAATCGGGGCCTAAACTATCCAATCCCAACTCCTGAGATATTGACAGCCCTAATCTGCACTGACCATTTTTAGGATTCATAATGTTTTTCCCCCCTACGATTTTCATACATTCCTTCTATTTTCTAGAAATTAAATGAAAACCCTGGTTGAAATATCCAATCCGAGAGCTTTTTTTGGTGCATCCTCCATCCAAGGGAAGCCCTATCAATTTTGGGTCATTGGAAAAAGAAAAAGGAAAAAAAAAAAAAAACACGAATCTTGTGACAAAAGTTACACTGATTTTATTTTCGTCAGGATCAGGATATGTTTGATTAAACTTTGGCTTCTAAACCAAAAGTTACACTGATTTTATTTTCATGCTGGCTGATTAGTGGATATTTAATGGACAACTCCAACAAAAAATATTCAATGGTATGGATTGAAGAAAAACTGACTGTTAATTGGAGGCTAGGATTGTTCAATCTGTAGAATTTCTAAGAGCCTGCATGTCAACCATCACATTCTGCCTGAAAGCCTACCACATGTATGATTTCTGTAGGCATGTAAAATTTGAAATGCTGACCTATTATAGGGAGATTACGGACTTTACCAACAAGCCATGCATTTCATCCTTGCTTGCTTATGCCAATTTTTATATTCATGGGCTATTAGCTATTATTACTTAAGATATACTTCTTAAATTAATAATTAAATATCGAGCCAAGTTGAATCTCTGAGCTGACCTGATCCAGGTGGACTTTGGGTTGAGCTGAGTTTTTGTGATTTTGAACTATTGTATTGTACTCAAGTCGCGTTGTCTTTGAACTAACAACTGTCCAAATGGATAGGCTAGTCTGTTCAAGTGGACTGTCTACTGTTGCCTCTCTAGCAAGGATACACTAAAAGGATGGTATGGATCAACTTCACTGCCTATTACATGTCAGCCGTTGGGTGACAGATACCTTCTTGGTCAGTATTTATGTGGAGCGGAGAGGGTCGTTGCTCCCAACTACGTGCACTGGACGCGAGTTTACTGTAACCCCTGGTACAGGGAGTTCCTATAACCAAAGCTCAGTGGGGCCTGTTGTGATGTCCATGTCGCATCCACTCAGTCAATCAGTTTTGCCAGCTCATGTTAGGATGTGAGCCCAAAAATGAAGTAGATCCAAAACCTCAAGTGGGCCACAACATAGGACACACTGGGGATGGAAACCTCCACCATGGATACCTAAATGGGGCCCACCGTGATCGTGATATGCCATCCAACCTGTTCATAAAGTGATTCCCACTCTGGATGAAGGGAAAACACAAATATCAGCAACATGATCCAAAAAACATCTATTTGTATGCATTTCAGAAAGAAGTTAAGATATTTATTTTCATGCATATGTTGCACATCTATTTGTATGTAGAATGTGTATTTGGTACCAAAAAAATGTAAATGCTTCGAATTCCTCACACCGCAAGTATAATAAATACTTGTTATGCAAACCTTGTCAGCCATCTTGTCACATGTGTACATTACCTCTTCTCAACTCTGGGACCAATCTCATGAAAAGATAAACATTTTCCCAATTGTAACTTGTAAGTTCCTTTTGCACATCCCTCCAAGCTTTAGCTTTCGCAAACATGAATTGCTTCTACGAACATGAACAATGAATCTTGATCAGTTTTCTAGCCTTAGGAAAAAAAGGGAATTCATGATCTATAGTTCACCAGTATTATACTTTTTCTTATTCTTTGCATTTTGGAAAAATAATTTTTGAAATTTTCATATTGCGACTGGTTTTTCTATCTTTCACTTGCTCATGTGGTATATACATTGTTTCCATTTGTTATGGATACTATATGTGTCATTTTGTTTTTCAACGTGTATAGTGCTTGAGAACTTGCTACCTTCAATTCTCCCTCAACCTCTGTATTTCTTGTCTTTTTTTTTCCCCCAATGCTTCTCAGGTGATAGGGTGCCGACAGACTGGGACAAGGCCTGGTCAAGCTTTAGGAAGCAGGGAAAGAAGACACTATTCTCACAGTTCACACCAGACAAATATGTAAGCTGGAATCCAAGGCGTTCCGAATACCCGCTGTCTGAGGAGGTCGATCCAATCAAGAGGACAGAAAGGTCAAACCTCATGTTATGGACTAGTCCAAAATTCACTCTAGCAGGAGCTATAGTTGTGGTTTCAATGCTTCTAATCTACACACTTGTAGCGCCGATAAAGTGATATCATCTGAACCCAATTGGAAACTTGCACCTTAACTTGTGTGAAATCTGATAATGTTTTTGTTAAAAAAAAAAAAAAAAAAACAGTAAGAAAGGGTAGGTTGTAAATTTCAAGTTTAATGTAGCTATTATAATTTGTTGTGTTTCTTCTTCACTGAATTTAGACCAGTTGCATCATTCAAAACTCATAGTGGATTTCTTAGGTGCGATACTGGAAGCCTGTAACATGCAAATCTCTTGGTCCCATAGAAAAGATTTTGGGTCTGATTTCATGGGTAACCCTTCTCCTAAATCCTTCACACACGCCCGGGATAGCTAACTTTCACCCACAATTATCATAGAGAGGGAATCATAGGTTTTTAAACCCAAGCACAACCTGAAATCCTACTAAATCACCCTCTCCATTTTAAGGTCAGGTTTTTTTTTTTTCGTATACTAAATAAATATCTAATAAAAGATATTTTAGTTGATGATTGAAATGTGCCTCTTTTTTTTTTCTTTTTTTCTTTTTTTTTAGTTGATGGTTTCATTTGTGATATATTCCACACGTATTTCCAATTCTAACAAGTGGGCTGATGTAGGACATAGATTAAGCACGTTTCTAACACAAATGGACCGGAAGAAGCTCAAAGGAAAATTAACAAAATTCAGCATAGTTCAATTGATCGAGGTTAATCGATTGACCGACCAGGTCGACAGATCAGAAGTCGCATAATTTTTTAGTTTAGTCGTTGGACGTTTTTGGGTCATTTTGATCGATTGATCGACCAATCGATGGATGGCGGAAACTTGTGCATTTTTCAATTTTTATATTCCTTATTTGTTTAGGTCTTTTCTAATTGCGTCTTAGGGTTTGTTAAGGGTTAGTTAAGTATACAAAGTCGTTTATTTCAGGAGGCTATCAATAATTTTTTTTTTAAAAAAAAACTATTTTATTTATCTTATGGATTCAAGATGTTATCGCTCGAGGAAGACGGTGATCGTCCTCATCACACCCTTCCTTGCATCAATTTGGTATTAGAGTGAGGTTTTTTCTTGAATCAATGGCATAGATTGGGCAACAATCCCATGCACAGTGCTCTAGGAAATTATTCTTTAATAACGACAACTTTCGAGGCGGCGTCGTGGGAGAATCAGTAAGTTATGCAAGACTTGTAGGATGCTCATGGACACATGACATAGGCCTTGAGGCAACTCCATGTTTGTGGCAATGATTCGCCTCGAGTAGGCATTGAAATTGACAATCGTGCTAATTGTGGGGCGATGGCGGTGGTGAATCACAGAGTCCCGCTTGAGGATGTGGGATCTAGCGATGAGAAGATCGATGATATGATCCTCCAACACCCAGATGAGGCGACAATCGGGTAGATCAGATGGATTGAGAATTCAGGATAAAAGTCGATCTTCTTAGCTTCAAGTGAAAACTCCACATCGATGACTTCCTCGATTGGCTGCTTGAAGTCGAGCGCTTCTTTGGCTACATGGACGTCCCTAAAGAGAAGAAAGTTAAACTTGCAGCTTACAAGTTAAAGGGTAGAACTTCAGCTTTAGCTCGCGTGAACAAGACAGATGAATGCTCCAATTTGCACGTGGCAGTGAATAAAATAACCGATGTGCGTGCGATTCCTTCCCATCAATTATGATAATGTATTGTTCCAATAATACCAAAATTGTCAGCAAGGTAGCTGATCGATGAGAGATTATGTAGAGGAATTCCATCGTTTGGTAGCGCGAAATGATTTATTTGATACCGAATCATAATAAGACGTCTGATTCAACGATGGTTTGCATGTTCTGATCCAGGATTGGGTTCAAATGCAACCCATTTGGATGATGAACGAAACGATCAAACTAGTCACCCGAGCGGAGACGCAGCTTGAATGATCCAACACACGGGCCTATCCTACTAATAGGGTAGCCGTTGCGGGTCCTTCACAAGGTGCACTACACTAAGGGGAAAGACCTTGTAGGATGCGTCATCAACCTCTTACACCCACGAACCAAAAGTTGGGGAATGGACAAGCGAGACCTCATAGAGCAACGATTACTGTTGTCGGTCCAAGCAGGATCCCAAAACCCTACTGTCGGCTAAGGCCAGATCATTATTAATAATTTGTCCAACTGGGTCATCCATTAAACGCATATTGTTAGTGGCAAGTGGCTAACCTAGCTATTAATGGTGGAAGTGTTGAAAATACAGAGGAAGACTCAGAGGTTGATGAAGTGGAACACACCATGAATGATGAAGTGGACGAAATAAATTACGTTTCGGAAGATCATGGTGAATCTCTAGTAGTGAGAATGTTATTGTATACACCAAAGAATGAGGTACACCTACAACAACATTATATCTTTCAAACAAGTTGTACGGTGAATCAGAAAGTTTATGATGTGATCATAAAGGACGAGAGCAACGAGAATATTCTCCAAAGTCATGGTGGAGAAGTTACAGTTGAAAATGGAAAAACATCCCTCCCTATATATAATCGGTTGGATTAAGAAGGTCAATGAGACTAAGGTAAATGAACAATGCACTATATCTTTCTCAATTGCTAAACATTATAAGGACCACGTTATATGTGACGTAGTTGACATGGAGGCTTGTCATATGTTACTCGGTTGGCCGTGACAATCAAATCGTGATTCCACTCATAAAGGACGAGATAAAGAATACATTTTCATCAAGGATGATCAAAAAACCATTCTCACCTCTATGGACCCAGATGAGTAATCCGAAGTTTCTAAAGTGGAGGGGTGTTCTCTCCTAGCCATATGGGACTTTATGAAGGAGTCTAAAGAGACGGGAAAAGTCTATGCATTCGTTGTGAATGGTGAAGGGGTAGAACCCAAAATTATTATCGAGAAACTAAAACCGTTGTTGGGAGCATTTAAGATAATTTGGCGTCGACGAACTTCCCGATGCATTGCCTTCCATGTGGGATATACAACACCATATCAACCTTGTCTCAAGGGCTATTGGATGAGCCCGAAAGAGTTTGATATTTTGCAAGGACAAGTGGAGGAATTAATCCGTAAGGGTTTAGTTCGAGAAGCTATGAGCGCATATATTGTACCAACTTTATTGACACTAAGAAGGATGTGAGTTGGCACATGTGTATCGACTGCGGAACAATTAATCGTAAAGTACAAATTTCTTATCTCATAGATGGACGATATGTTAGACATGCTAGAGGGGGCAAAACTATTTTTCAATCTGGATTTGAGGAGCGACTACCATCAGATCTGTATTCGGCCGAGTTATGAGTGAAAAATAACATTTAAGACCAATGAGAGTTTATATGAATGGTCGGTCATACCTTTTGGACTCTCGAATGCCCCTAATATGTTTATGATGGTGATGAATCAGGTTATGAAACCATTCGTTTGGCGGTTTGTGGTGGTTTATCTCAAAGATATCCTGATAAACAGTCAGAGCGAGGCAGACCATATGGGGCATCTCAAACAGGTGTGTCAAGTGCTCGCAAAGAACAAGTACCTCATTCTAAAGAAGTGTAGCTTCTTGATAGGGAACCTCTTATTTTTTTAGCTTTGTCGTGATGTCCATGGGCATCCGTGTGGATGAAGAGAATGTTAAAGCCATCAAGAATGGTCGATTCCGACGAACATTCATAAAGTGTGAAGTTTTCACGAGTTGGCGACATTTGATCGTCGATTTGTGAGGAAATTCAGTATCATTGTGGTACCAATCACTGACTGCATGAAGAAGGGGCATTTTTAGTGGATTGATGAGGCCGACATAAGTTCTCCTGAAACTAAGCAGAGGTTATCTACTACTCTGGTTCTCATACTTCCTAGCTTTGATAAATTGTTTGAAGTTGAATCTGATGTTTTGTATGTTGGCATTGGGGGTGTGTTGTTTGAAGACGGCAAGCCGGTAGCCTTCTACAATGAGAAACTTAATGATGCTCGTAAGAAATAGTTGACGTATGAGCTAAAATTGTACGTAGCGGTTCAGGCATTGCGACATTGGATGCATTATTTGATTTAACTGGAATTTATACTCTATATGGACCATTAGGCCATTAAGTTTATTAACAGCCAGGCTAATAACCGTGTGTGTGGTAGGTGGATTTCTTTCTTGCAGAAATTCACATACGTGCTAAAGCATAAGGCTGGGTAGAAGAATAAGGTGGTTGATGCGCTTAGCCGACCTGCAACCTTTTTATTATTATCACCATGAGCAATGGGGTTATCAGGTTCGAATACCTCAAGGACCTATATACTGATGATGATGACTTCAAGGAGTCGTGGATTAAATACCAAGAAGGTCATTCCGGTGACCTCCATATTTAGGACAATTTCCTCTTCAATGGAAATCGATTGTGTATTCTATGAAGTTCGTTGTGAGAGCGTGTTATCTAAGTGTTACATGGCGGTGGCCTTGGCAGTCACCTAGGGAAAGACATGACAATAGATTTCTTGGAGGAGCGTTACTATTGGCCATAGCTGAAACTTGATATTGGAAAGGCGATGCAGCGATCACATACATGTTAGGCATCCAAGGGAAGGTTATAGAACACAAGCATATACATTTCATTACCACTACCTGACGGCCCTTGGGAGGATTTGTCTATGGACTTTGTGCTAGGTCTTCTACGGACCCACTGAGAATTGACTTAGTGTTTATTGTGGTCGTCAGATTCTCTAAGATGGCTCATTTCATACTATGTAGGAAGACTCTCGATGCTACACATGTTGCAAATTTATTCTTCCGAGAGATCGTACAACTACATGGTGTTCCAAAATCTATCACATCAGATCGTGACACTAAGTTTCTTAGTCATTTTGGAAGACTTTGCGGAGGTGATTTGACAACAAGCTATAGTTCAGTAGTGCATATCATCCACAGACAGATGAGTAAACTGAGGTGTTGAATCGTACACTCAGGAACCTTATGCATCTTGGGTGATAAGCCCAAGTAGTGGGATTTTGCCTTGGCTCAGGAAGAATTCACGTTCAATAACATGCAAAATTGTTCCAACGGCAAGTTCCTGTTTGAAGTAGTGTATGAATGAGTACCTAAGCATACCCTTGATTTGGTTTCATTGCTAAGTTTCCAGGCGTGAGCGTTGTTGCATACCATATGGCAGACTGAATCATAAGTGTACACACTAATGTTCAAGCCAAGTTGCAAGCATCCAACGACAAATATAAGAAAATGACTGACACACATCGACGCCTGAAGGCGTTCAACGTGGGTGACAACATCATGGTTCATCTGCAGAAGGAGAGATTTCCGATCGGGACATACAACAAACTGAAGAATAAGAAGATCGGGCTGGTACCTATACTCTGTAAGATTAATGATAATGCTTATGTCATTGATCATCCTGAAGATATGGACATCTCACGCATATTCAATGTAGCAGACCTATACGAGTATTATGAATCAAATCCAGAGCAAAACTTCAGGATGAGTTTTTTTTTTTTTTTTTTCTTTTCTTTTCTTTTTCCAATTGGAAGGGATGCGACGTAGGACGTGGATCAAGCACGTTCTTAACACAAATGGACTGGAAGAAGCCCAATGAGAAATCAACAAAATTCAGCATAGTTCGATTGATCGAGGTTGATCAAGTCAGCAGATCGAAACTCACATAATTTTGTAGTTTTGGTCTCCGGACATTTTTGGGCCATTCCAGTCGACTGACCGACAGTCCGATCGACGAACAGTGAAAACTTGCATCTTTTTCAGATTTTATTTCCTTGTTTGTTTAGTTATCTTCTAATTGCTTATTAGGATTTGTTTAGGGTTATTTAAGCATGCAAACTAGTTTATTTTATGAGGCAATCAAAAAAAAAAAAAAAAAAAAAAAAAAAAAAAAAAAAAAACTAATTTATCTCTTATAGATTCAGGAGGGCCTTGTGGATTCAAGGCGTTATTGCTCGAGGAAGACAGTGATCGTCATCATCATACCCGTCCCTGCATCATGGGCTCATAGTTCGGTGATCTGGATCATTGGTCTTTCCGTCCAAACATGAATGGTTCATGCTTACCCTCCTTGATGAGACATTTTACGTTTCAATTTTTGGCCTTGACGGTTAATAGGAGAAACACAACAAAGGCCCACATTCAACTAAAAAAGGCTGAAGGTCTTAGTCGCTGGGATCTTCCAATGTTGGTATTTTTTGAGGCAAGGTCCGTCTACGGTGAGACATAACAGACCAATTAGCCTCCTTAGTCAGAACTGAAAACCTGCGTATGCTGTTGCGTTAGAGATGTCGATCATCCATCACCTAAGCTCCTCTCATCCCTGGTCCAATCGTAATACCTAAACTCTTCTCGTCACTGTTAGAATCGATCTGCAATCTGCCCAAGAAACTTGAAACATATATGCAACAAATAGCCCCAAGTTGGAACTTGGATCCCATGTGAAGAAGCTCCAATTGACATGAACAGATGGGTTAAGAGAGAATTCATATATACTCCAAGACCCCATTTACAAACACATTTGGCGAATGTCCCTGTCAATAACGTTTTCTTCCCTGAAAACATAACCTTCCCCCCCCAAAACATAACCCTTTTTTGTTGTTGTTGTTGATGTTGTTGTTGTTGTCTACTACGCTGTAACATCATTAGTTTTGGACATTTTGCCTCATAATTAGTTGCTTGGCAAGGGATGGTTCAAAGTTCACTGCATAAGCGCATGAATGGCCTACATTGAACCAGCTTTCTTTCATTTTTATTTTTTTTTTCAATATATATGGCCTGCACAAAGAATCTAATTAGTGAGATTGTAAAACAAAGTTTACGTGGATCTAACCCTGATGATTGTGCGACATCCACCTCTGTAAATATGATTTGTCAGCTCAGGTTAGGACACCGGCCCAAAAATTGGGAGGAACTTTAAGTGGGCCACGATGAGGAAACTGTGGGGATGGGGTCACCCACCATTCTGTGTTTGTGTGTGGGGTTACAAACTGTGAGACTCTGAGTAGACCATAGCAGGGGAAACTGTGAGGAAGGATCATTCACCGTTCCTGTGTGTGTAGGGTGAGTCGCCTTCCAAAAACCGGCTATCAGCAAGCAAAGTGGTTGGCAACTTGGGTAGCCCCACTGTAATTTGTATGTGAAATCCACTTTGATTAACAGTTGCATCGGCCTACGTTAGACCCAAGGCCCAAAAATTAGGTCAATTTATGATTGACCTGGGCTATACGAATAGGCAGTTGGGAGAAGGATACCCACCCTTGATATTTATAGGGTCCATTGTATTGTTTACTAGAAATCCACTCCTACCATGACATGCGTCATCCTAATTTAAGTATATGGCTAAAAAATAAGGCTGACCTGTAATTCAGGTGGCCACACCAAAGGGAACAGTTAGTCGAGAGACATTCACCCTTGATTTTTAATGCAGGAGCATCCAGCCCAAAACTTTATGGGCCCAGATATTCTATTCCAGTCCAAGAAGCCAATCAAAGAAGCTATCGTGGAGTTACGAGCTATCTTGGAAGTAGAGACTGGAAAATTACACTCTTCTGGTTACGGACGCGGATTGGCTACCGATAGGCTGAGTAAGAGAACTCGCTGCTTGAGTGACGACACCAAGTTATGTGGGTCCCGCCATGATGTATGTTTCGTATCCATACCGTCCATCCATTTTGAGAGCATTTTAGGGCATCATCCAAAGAATGAGGCAGATCCAAAGGAACCTATCAGAAAACAGTGGGGAGAGTGACGACCACCATTAAAAACTTCTAATGGCCACCAAAGTTTTTGATCAAGCTGATATTTATGTTTTCCCTTCTTTAATGTGTGCGTTAACATATGAACAGGTTGGATCTCAAATAAACATCATGGTGGACTTTAGGATGGTTCCAATGGTGGGCGTCACTCTCCCCACAATTTTCTTTGGTGGTGTTAACTTCAGTTTTGGATCAGCCTGATTCCTTGGATAATGCCCTAAAATGATTTTTTCAAATGGATGGATAGTGTGGATATAACACATACATAATGGTGGGGCCTATAAAACTTGGTGACGTCATGTCAGTTGAGTCTCTTGACTCAACCTGTCAGGTGTCCTCCCTTTAATTGCAACTTGGTTATATCGATGCACATAAATCATTATGGACAATAAATAAGTATAAATTTAATATCAGATAACACGCTATCAAATCCATTGAATATAATGGAAGGAAAGCATCGGACGGAAAATCTGAAAAACGCTTAAATGATATCAGCTGCTGTAGCAAATTTTAGCGGAGTCGTGGATCCTCTCTTATTCCTGAAAACTATTTGCACTCATTGGATGGCCTGACGATCAATCCAAATTTCATGTAACGAATGTCTCTGGGATACAACCACTTCTCGATTTAGAATGACCGACTCAATTATCAAGTGGTTGATGCTAGGAAAATCTCTTCACATACTATAAAAATGGAGTTTAACGATTAAAAAAACTCACTGAAAGGATGACCGCGCGCCTGATGTTTTTTATAGGTTTCCTGCAATTACTATTTATAGTAATTTAAGATGTGACGAGGTGGACACCTGGCGCACAGGTATCAGCCAACATGTACTTCTATTATGCGAAAGACTCGGTCAAAAGAGTAGCTGCAGAAGACTCATTAAAAGGAATAGCTATGGAAGATTTGGTCAAAGGAAAAATTCCTCGCAATTCTTCGAGTCGAGTTTCCCACGGGTCTCTATTCTCGGCCACTATTTCCAGAGCATGCTCGAGCTCAAGAGTTCTTTCACGTCTTCTTCGTTCCAATCAATGGCGGAGATCAATCGGGCCAGGGCCGAGGTCTTTGAGATGTGTGTTGGGGCTCGACTCGACGGTTCTCGCGCTCGGGTCAGGATTCGCCCAGAAGCCCACCGTGAGATGTCTCTGGACGCTGCGAAGACTGGATGTTCTGCACCTGGTGGAGTGTTTACCTCTTGATCAAGAGGTGGGTGCTGTCTATTCATCCGTTGCCTCACCTGGCTGACTTCATTAAGCTTAGGGTGCGAGATATTGCGTTTGGATTTCAGGCTAATGTCAAAGCTCCACAACAGAACTTTGTAGGCGAACCTTGGCTGTCATAACCAGGTGGGTGTAGACGAACTATCTCCAGTCCGAGGCTCGGCTCATCGACCTCTGTCATATGTCGAGTTTGTTCAACTGATCGAGTTTGACTCTCATCGTTTAGAATCGAAGTACACCTGTCTTGGCCCAACTGCTCAATTAGCTGAGTCGAGTATACCTCTATCCAAGTCGGCCCAGATTTTCCCACAACAGGAACCATTCAATAAATTTCCATCAATCAGATATGAGTATATATATTTTTTGTTCCTGATACATTAAAACTGGAGAAAACAGTTTGAACGGTTGAATTAGAATTTCTTGTGTTCAGCTCATGGAATTTTGTAATTTGTAAGTGCCTGCTTATCATCCATCACACCGTGCCTGTGGTAGGAGCATTTCCAAAGGGACCCACTCTGTCTTAATTGATTTGCATGGTACAAAAGTGTCCCATTTCAATTTTAAAAACAGAAAAAGAAAAAGGGTTGTTTGCAAACCAATCAGGGTGAGGTATACGTACAAATCACCTTTTCCACCGTTAATTATGAAAAGCACATATGAAGTCCCCATCTTTCTCTTCTCCCCATGGAAAAAGTAGTTTGTCTTTTTGACAAACTGAGGTCAGACACTCAATTGCCCTGGCTAATTCCGGACGCGTATTGCGTCCTAACCCCGCCCGGACTGTAATCCGTCCGGGCAGGGCTCCGGGGAACATACCCCGGTGTAAGTGTTTTATACACGCCTTTCATCGCAAAGGAAGCTGTAGTGATAAGGACACTCATCATTGAAACCTTTCTAAGGTCTACTGTGATCTTTTTTGACCATCCAACCTATTCATAAGGTCATGTAGACGTGGATGAAGTGAGAAAACAAATATCAGATTGTTCCGAAACTTCTACAGCTCCCAAAAAGTTTTTAATGGAGGACATTCAATCCCCACTTTGTGGTCCACTTAAGCTCTGACCTACGTCATTTTTTGTTTCATATCTTAAAATTATCTGAGAAAAAGGATGAACGGCATGGATAAAACACTTACATCACGGTGAGCCCCACAGATCCCTATCCGGACGGATTAATCTGCATAGGACTAATTCCCATCACAAATAATTATCTTTGTTTTGGAACCAATATCCAAGATAAGAAAAAGAAAAAAGAAAAAAGTGTACAAGACAACCCAAGGAGAAAATTATCAGTTTTTCCACCACACATCAATGAACCCAACATTTCAAGTCATATCAATCTTTCCACCGCACATCAATGGGCCCATCATTCAAGCCAGCGAGTTACTGTTGAGGATAGCGGCAAGCTCCGTAGCCTGGAAACAGACATGTATAGAAATTATGGGTGGCAGCAGGGTTAGTGGCCCAACCCGGTTCTAGGTCGCCAAGTTCAATGGGTTGCCGGTCAGGCTAGGGCTAGAAACTCTGGCCCGTTTAAGTAAATGAGTTGAGCTCGGGTTGAAATCCCCCGGTCATCAACGGTATGGGTCAGATGACCCGATTAGACCTGAGCCGACTCAAAATCCAAGAAACAAAATAATAGAAGACAAGTCCAAATACATAAATATGATGAGCGTATGTATGCATGAGTGTATGGCATGGCCCAATTTTCTACTGTTAAACATGAGTTTGGTGATGATGGGTCATATCGGGTCTGTTTGGCCCAACCATTTCGGTGGGAATCATGTACGCCCACATGTGTACATAAATAAACACATGCATATGCATGAATTGCAGACACACACGCACACAAACGGACCGGAATCGGCTACAACACCTGCTTTATCCACAGCACACCGAGCTCTATGGGTCCCACCATGCTGTATGTGTAAATCCACTCCATTCATCAAGTGAAAACCTTAATTTTAACCATACATACAAAATAATGTCCGATAAAAAATTCAGATGGACCACACCAAATGGGAACAATGTAAAATTGCTCCTAAAATCACTAAGTTCAGTTCCCGTGGTGTGGACCGCCAAAGTTTTTAGATCGGTATAATTTTTGTATTTTCACTTTCATCCTGGTGAATTACACCTGGTTAAAGGGTTTGACGAAAGATACACCTATGGTGGCCCCGCGGGCAAATCTACCGTTGGCATCCCATTCCCATTGTTTACCATGGTGTGGCCTACCTGAGTCGTAGATTTGGTATTTTTTTTTTTTTTTTCAGGATCCTAGAATCAAGGAAAGAACCTGACGCACGGGTGAATTTTACATATGCAACTGGTAGGATTTTACATATGCAACTGGTAGGCCACACAGGTGTTGTAGACGATTCCTCTCCCACACATATTGACTTACATGCAAGTATGCACGCGCAGATAAAGACGTGCACACCCATTAAATAAATAACTAAATAAATAAATAAAAACTCACTAGGATCACTGAAAGTAACGAGGCCAGTGCCCTTGAAGTCACAGTTCCAGTAGTTCCTACCATGCATCTGGTAGTACGCATTCATTGCATACGACGCATGCGCATGCAGCTTGTTGGGTTCATAGCAACCCCCCTTCTCAACCAAATCCCTGCAATCTACCCCACCGGGCCCACAGCAGAAATCCAACACAGCCTGCAAGACCTTCTCATCTGCATGTGGCTTGGCCACACACCAAACAGATGCTCCTCTGGGCCCCACCTTCTCCTCAATTCCCAATTTTCCCCCGCCGCTACAAAAGCTGCACCGCAACTCCATCTCATACACCTGGGTCCCATCCCCATTCAATATCCCGAAATTCCTCTCACTCGCACTCCCCTCCTTCTTATTCTCATTGAACAGTGCAAACACGTACACCTCCACCTTCTCCTTGGGTCTCATAGGCGTTCCCACCTGTGAATCTGCACGCTCGATCAGCCTAGTGTTGTACGTCCTCGCATTCGCCAGCGTAGCGGCTGTATCTCCTGAATCGCCCTTCGATGGCCATCCAGACTCCGATATGGTGATCTCAACCGTCCGGTTCTCCCCGATCGCCTCAATCGCGGATCGGACCGCATCGATCTGTGCATCAAGCATGTTGGTGTACACATGCCCATTAGTATCATGAACCCCGGTCCCGTTCCCGAGCAATGCATACTCGAGGTCGATCCTCGACGGGTTGTCCCGGTAGGCGAAGTACGGGTATGCGTTGATCATGAAAGGCGCGCTGGTATCCGCGAGGAACTCGACGATTGCTGTCATTGTCGGTACCAGGTTCGGCGCAAATACAGACGCGGATGGCGGGAACGATGATGCAAGAATCGCCATGCTATGCGGTGTGGTCACCTTGATCTTTCGGTCAAGGCTACGCGAGACGAGGGCTTTGTGAATGTTGCGCATGGCTGGGACAAGCGTGTCCTCGCTGAGCGATTCGTCAGCAGCGGCGTTAGTCAAGAACTCGTTGCCGACGGCGATCGTGACAATGGAAGTAGCAGGTAGGAATGGAGTGATGCGGGTTGCGAACCAGTCATCTGCAGCAGACGCATCACGGCTCAGGTTGGCAATGCGGTCATTTTCAACGGCCACGATTAGGTCGATGCCGGTGTTGGAAAAGGCATCAAGGATATCAGGATTGGTGTCGTAGATCTTGACCTTGTCGAAGAGGGTGGATTGGAGCATTTGGGCCACTCTCTTAGGTGGGAGAAGATTGTTTCCGAGCGTGCCGTAGTTAATGCCGACACCCGATACGTTACAAGCGAGTTGTATCAGTTGGAATAGTAGCAAGGGAGGGAAGAGTGTTTCGAGACTAGGCATTGTTTTTTGGTTTTTTGTTTCCGTTTTTTTGTTTGGTGAGAGTGAGAGTGTGAGACTTGTGTTGGGAACGGAGGGTAATATAATAGAGGAGAGATGGTACGGGTTCTGAGGCCAGTTGGATGAGAATCCTACTCGCGGACACACGTGCCAGCCTGGTTCCCATTTGCGAGCTCCAGATTGTTCATCGTGAGCCTTGTGAGACAAGTCAGGTTGACATGCACGAGTGGGACCTAGTTTAAATTGAGGGTGGCAATGGGGCGACGAGACTGACCTTGCTGTTGCCCGGGCTTGAACCTGTAGTAAGGGTGGGAATGGGCCGGGTAGACTGCTTGACTGGGCTTTGGGTTAGGCTTGGACATACTACTTGGGCCTCACTTGAAAGGCCCAATTAGACTTGGGCACAAGTCAGTTTAGCCCGACTTAATTCTGCCAGACAGTCCAACTTCTTGTGTACATATATTACATGACACAGGGATGAACGTGATGAGGTCAATCACTTTCTTCATCAAAGGGATAACTACTCTGAAGGAGTTTCTCTAGACTCCTCACATAAAGTACTCGAATACATGAGGAAAAAAGCAAGAAAATTAGAAAATAAATTATATAAAATTCATAATTTGATTGATGAATGAAACAAACGAGTTCACAACCCTTTAAATAAGGATATTAAGCAATGGGGGATGTTTTGGAATCAAACTACAACTAAAACTCCTATAATTCGCAACTTACTATAAATAGTAAATTTACTATTTATAGACAGTCGTGATGTCTACTAGTGCGTATGGTTTTTGGCAAAAAATAGTGTCCTATTTGGCCAAATCACAACGTTCTCGTAATTATTCTAAGCACTTTCATGTTAGGCGCAACTCCTTAAGCCCAAGGGATGAAGAGTTATACTTAAACTAAAACTTACTATAAATAGTAAAAATGAAAATAAAATGGGAATTCGACCATCGATCTGATGGTATTTGCAAATTCAGCTTACGCAACCCAGCATAGTGGGGATGGGTGGCTAAAGTAGCTCGTCCTACCCAAAATCATATGTGGTACGCTGAATAACTCATTTAAGATTGCGAGATATGCCCGATTTAAGGTCCTGAGGTTTCGGATCACTTCCTCTTGCAATCAGGCCTCTTCTGATCCATCTTGGCCATGAAACTGTCCGCAACCCACTCTACATCAGTCCCTTCCACTTTAAAAGAACTCGTCCTGCTTTGGTTCATGATACTCAATCTGGTCTGTGACGTTGAAAGTCCCTGAGATCGTCATGTCAAATGGATGATCAATAATGTAAGCGTTGTCATTGATCTTTCGAATAATCGGTACCAGTCCAATCTTCTTATTCTTCAATTTGTTGTATGGCCCGGTTGGAAATCTCTCTTTGCGTAGATGGACTATAACGTGGTCGCCCAGCTCAAGCATCTTTTGTCGTTGATGCTTGTCCGCTTGCTCCTTATACTTCTCATTCGAGACATGTAGCTTGGTTTACACTTCCACATGAATGCCCATGATCCTATCTATCATATGTTCTACTGCAATGCTCATGCCTCAGAGCTTGGACAGAGGGACCAAGTCAAGTGTGCGGCAAGCACTCGACCATAAATAATCTGAAATGAGGACTTCCTTATCGAGCGATTCACCATATTGTTGAATGCAAACTCCACTTGAGACAAAGTCAACTCCCGTTACTTCGGTTTTTCACCTTAAATGCATCAAAGGAGGTTTTCCAATGTGTGATTCACAACTTTAGTTTACCCATCAGTTTGTGAGTGGTAGACGTTGCGAAACTGAAGTCATGCATCGAATCGAGTCTATAAAGTCCGCCAAAGGTGGCTAATGAACTTTATGTCATGATCAAAATTAATGGTCTTGGGAATCCTGTATAGCCGCATGACCTCTGTAAAGAATAGATTCGCCACGTGTGTTGCATCGAGGGTCTTTTTACATGGGATAAAGTGCGTCATCTTGGAGAAACAATCTACCACCACGAACACCGAATCTATGTTGCATTGTGTTCGTGGGAGACCAAACACGAAGTCGATAGATAAATCCTCCCAAGAGTCGTCAGGCATAGGTAACGGGGTGTAGAGGCCTGTATTCTGAGATTGCCCCTTGGACGCCTGGAAAACATGATAATGTTGCATGTTTTTCCCACATCGCGTACTAATT
This sequence comes from Magnolia kwangsiensis, assembly GCA_037074715.1. Lineage (NCBI taxonomy): Eukaryota > Viridiplantae > Streptophyta > Magnoliopsida > Magnoliales > Magnoliaceae > Magnolia > Magnolia kwangsiensis. The sequence goes on along the minus strand of CM073575.1, from coordinate 86,824,147 downwards.
ATGTCCAGTAATACCACTCCTCCACAAGAGCTCACGTTTTATCTCGCACAAGGTGTCCACCAAGGCCACCTCTATATAGCTCACCTCCATGTAGCTCCTGAATAATCTTCTCCCTTAAAGAACTTTGGAGGATGAATAATCGATTCCCTTTAAAGAGAAAACTGTCATATATATATATATAGGTCATTGGGTTGACCTTCCTAGCACTTCATCCAAGAATCCTGTAAGTCTTTGTCCTTGGCATATAGCTCCTTGAGACAGTCGAAACCGATAACCTCATTACTCATTATTATAAGTAGTGATGCACGACGGTTAAGTGCATCAACCATCTTGTTCCGCTGCCTTAACTTGTGCTTCAGAACGAACATGAATTCATGTAAAAATGTACCCCGTCTAGCATGCACATGATTCACATTAGTCTGACTATTAATAAACTTTAATGCTTGATGTTTAGTGTACAGAACAAACTCTTTTTGAATCAGGTAATGCTGCCAATGTCGTAGCGCCTGAACAACTGTGTACAACTCAAGATCATATGTCGACCACTTCTTTCGGACTTCACTGAGCTTCTCATTGTAGAAGGCTACCGGCCTGCCTTCCTGTGATAATACTCCTCCAATTCTAACATATGAAGCGTCACACTCAACCTCCAACAACTTATTGAAATTAGGAAGAATCAAGACTGGTGTCGTGGACAACCCATGCTTGATCCATGAAAGCTCTTGTCAACCTCATCGGTTCATTGAAACAGTCCCTTTTCATGTAATCTGTAATAAGTGCGATTATCATACTAAAATTTCGCATGAATCGATAATAGGAGGTCACCAACCCATTAAAAATCCTCACTTCATGAATGTTTGTCGGGATCGACCATTCCCTAATGGCTCGTACCTTTTCATCATCCATGCAGATGCCCGTGGACGTCACAACAAATCCTAAGAACAACAGGCTATCCGTTAAAAAATTATGTTGAAGGTCAAATATTGTATATTATTGCCCATTTATATCTTTATTTTATGAACATGATAATGTTTAATGTTCTATTTTACTCATGTTTACATTGCAAAGTAAATTTAAAAACTTGAATTAAAAAGGGTGCTAAAAGCATGGATTTGATGCTCAAGAATCACCAAAGCAAGAGATGGATCTTAGGAGACCAAGATTGAAAAATTTACATGCCAAAGATCTAAGAAAATAAAGTGAGGAATGAAGAGAATCAAAGATTTGAAATGAAGAAAAAGAATCCTAAAATCGTTCTGAAAAGCATATTATGAAACGCTGGGTCATTGTGTGAAATTACGCAGAGTGAAATCTATTTTGAAAAACTGCGCAAAGTGAAGTCTATTTTAGTGAACTGCATAAATTTGATGTGGTTTCTAGAGTTTTCTAACTAAGTGCGAAAGTTGGAGTTCCACAATTATAAATAGGACTCCTAAGGTGTTCCTAGGAATCTTCTAGGGTTTAAGGAGTGGAGTAAAAGGGGGGATAAGCCGTCACCAATAGATTTTCTTCTTCTTCTTTAGTTATTTTCATGTTTTTCTTAAAAGACTTTGGTCCATCATGTCTATGGTTGGTTAAACCTCTTAGATAGGGCTAAGAGGTGAAGCTTATAGCATGATGAGATGTTTCTATTGCTTCGATTCATGTTTATTTTAAACTCCATGGATTCTAATTTGATATTTAAGGAATACTTTCAGTTTTTAATGGTTTATTATGACTCAAATTACTATAGATCTGCAATAGCTTTAAGTATCTTCTTTTCCTGATTTGAAATTATGAAATTAGTAAGTCTTGTTGTTCACCATCATCCCTTGGACATTGTAGGGTGATGGAATCCTTCCTAATCTTCACAATTCTCTTGCTTTAAGATTATGGGATTGGTAAATCTCATTGTTTGTCATTGTCTCCTGGGCATGGTTTGGTGATGAAATTCCTTCCAATCATCATAGTTCTCCTTCATTAAGAATTAGGTCAATGCAAGTTCAGATTTGGTTTTATTGACATATTTTTCAATTGAATAGAATATGACTCCAATTTTAATTGTGTTATTTGAATCAAGCAAGAGGGCTCCCTGATCATTATAACTGGATCCTTAGAAACCTTAATTCCCACCTTTAAATTCTTAGTTTTAATTACTTAATTCACAATTACTCTCTCAATCACTTTAGAATTAGTTTTACATTTTCTTCTAGTTAATTTAAGAAACGTACAAGATCAATCCCTATAGATTCGACCTCGGTCTTACCTAAATTATTACTACATCGCGACCCTACACTTGGGGTTGTGAACAAACTACACTTCTTTAAGTTGAGGTACAACTTGTTAACTTATAGGACCTGCAACACATACCTGAGATATTCCCTGTGCTCTGTCTCATCCTGGCTATATATCAGGATGTCATCAAAATATACTACCACAAATCGGCCAGTGAACAATTTTAACACTTGATTTATCAAACGCATAAAAGTGCTTGGTGCGTTCGATAGACCGAAGGGCATGACCAATCACTCATACAACCCTCCCTTAGTCTTGAATGTCATTTTTCACTTATCACTGAGTCAGATACGAATCTGATGGTACCCACTTCTAAGATCTAGCTTAGAGAACACCTTAACCCCTTCTAGTATATCGAACATGTCATCCAACCACTACATTGGGAACCGATATTTGATAGTAATTTTATTGATTGCCCAGCTATCGACACACATGCGCCAACTCCCATATTTTTTTGGCATTAATAACACTGGTACGACACATGGGCTCATGTTCTCTCTCAAAAGACTCTTACGGATCAATTCCTCCACCTACCTTTGAAGTGTCTCACACTCTCTCGAACTCATCCGATAATGAGGGCGGTTGGGTAGGGTAGCCCCAGGGACGAAGTTTATGTGATGTTAGATGTTCCTCATGAAAGGCAATTCATCTAGTAAATCTTCAGGCCAAACTTCTTTAAATTCATTTAGTAATAGACTTAAACTTGGGAAAAATGTTTGAGGGATCCGATTCCTCATCCTTCACCACTATGGTATATACCTCGCCAACTTCCTTGGATTCCTCCATGATTTCGAATAGTCAGGAGGGAACTTCCCTCCACTTTAGAAGCTTCATGATGGTTCTCTAGTGCCATAGGGGTAAAGATTATTTTTTGACTATCCTTGATGTAGACGTAAACATTGTCTCGTCCTTGGTGGGTCGCGTCACAGTCTGATTGCCATAGTCAACTGAGTAACATATGACATGCTTCCATGTCGACCATGTCATAAAGTATTTAATCCTTATAAGTTTTATCAATTGAAAATGAGACAGTGCATTATTCAGTTACCTTAGTCTCATTCACCCTTTTTTATCCAGCCAATTGAGTATGGGGAAGGATGGTTTGTTGTTGGTAGCTGCAACTTGTCCATTATCACTCTTGAGAAGATGTTCTCACTGCTGTCACTGTCTATGATTACATCACAGACCTTGCTGTTGATGGTGTACCATGTATGGAATATATTGTGTCGTTGTGGATGTAATTCCTTCCTTAGGGTGTACAGTAATCGCCTTACAACTATAGATTTGCCACGATCCACGCCCGTTTATTCATCGTCATCTGCTCATTCCTTAGTGGTTTATTCATATTCATCAAAGTTGAGGTCTTCTTATATAGCCTCACCTTCAGTGCCTCATTCGTTTATGGTCAAGTGTGTTGCGGGACGTTGAGGACAGGTGTTTCATAAGTGGTCCGGTTAACCACGGTGGTAATAATTGTTCGACCTTGGCCAAGCATAAGGATTTAGAATCTTACTCAAGCTCACCGTTGTGGGTGCTACACGTTGAGGACAGGTGTTTCATAAGTGGTCCGGTTAACCACAGTGGTAACAATTGTTCGACCTTGGCCAAGCATAAGGATTTGGAATCTTACTCAAGTTCACCGTTGTGGGTGCTACACGTTGAGGCCTAGATGAGCCGCTTCTTGTATCACGATGTACGGTTGTAGGAAGTTGAGGACGTTCTCCTACATGTTCTTTTCCCCGTGCCAACATTGGATCATATAGGGGACCCGTCATGGGGGCTCGAGTTGAAGGATAAGGCCGAGTAAGAACTCTTGTAAGTTGTGTTTCTGCCCTACCTGCCAATTGAACCACTTCATCCACTGTCCCGACTGGTGCATCTGAATTCGACCCTGAATCGTCGATCATAACCTACCTATAAATCATGCTACCTTCTGTGATTTGGTTTCTAACAAATCATTTTGTGTTTCCAACTTCTGAAATTCTTCAGTGTAGTCGATGACGGTTTGATTCCCCTATCAGCAGTTTTGGTATTGCTGGAACAATACCTGCTCATAATCACTAGGGAGAAATCGTGATCGAAGAAGGCGTCTCATCCGTGGCCATGATGAGATGGGCGCCTTATTCTATTGGGCCCATGTGAGTTGTAGTTTCTCCCACCATGCAGAAGCATCAAATTTTTATTTAAACATTATTAATTTCACCTTTTATGCTCTGACACGTCCATGTAATCAAAATCTGGTTCTACTTTGGCTAGCTAGTTGAGAAAATTTTTTATACATAATAAACAGTTAAAAATACGAAGTTCAACCTTACATCGATTATCTCTTTCAGCACGATCTAAATGATCACCTCTATGGATTGGTTGTCACACCTCGAACTCAGAAACTGGGCTCACAAAATTTTTGATCGCCGAATCCGGTGCCGACAGCCTCCGTAGTACCCCATTCTCGGCTCCCGGCACTCATATACCAGATTCCGATCCTGGGATGCTAAAAGGAGGATTTCAAAAATGATTTGATTCGTAATGAGCATAACCACAAGCATAACCCACGAAAAATAACCACAAGAACACCATCACAAAATTCACTATGATAAAAAAACTTTAGGTACAATGCGTAGGAAAGGAAAATACAAGATAGTGACAATATCAAAAACTCCAGAAGCTCGGCTGCACGCTTCAACGACGGCAAGACTAAGGCTGCGTCTTGGCGTCACCTGCACGCATCAATCGTGCATAAGCTTATAGAAAGCTTAAAGGGTGGTGTAAGTGTGTGCGTAATATAAGCGTGCTCAGAACATAAGGTAAGAGATATGTAGAATCATGCTGATGAATACATAAATGCAATCAGCCATACTAAGGCTATGCGGTGCAAGATATGAATGCTATCGGCCATATCCAGACCATGTGATGCGAGATGCAACTCAAGCATGTCAATCCTCATCATATATCAGTACAGTTCCCATTCTGGATAATCACCGGGGTTTAGTACACTCTACGCCAGCTTGCCGTCCCTATCTGAACGCACAAATGGGAGAGCGGCAGAGACCTCACTATCTGCCTACCAATATCAGGCCCGACTCGTCGATATCTGACCTATTCCTCAAGCTGGTCAAACTCAACCTAGAAGTTACCCCCTCACTCAGGCGGGTAAGGTCACACCCCTTTTCAACCTACCATGGCACAGTGGGAGACGCAGCCTACTGGTATACGGCCATCGCGCACTCGTGTATCCACTTGGTTCCAACGTTGGAGTCATCCTCTGGTACCATCGGGTTTAGAAATTTTTACCCAGGGACATCTATGGCGCCCGTATACTAGAACCAAACATTTTCGGTATCTAATCCAACCTCCCATGATGTGTCTGTGGAGGCTATGTCCCTGATGTCGCTAGGGCATACAATAATCATAATTACACAAATGCAAGTACATGAATCACTCTACCAGACATGCAACAATTCTGCGCGTATCATGCGCTCATGTAGGGCAACTCCGCCTATCAGGGAGCCCTTAAACAATCTGCCCGAAGGCACATGCTATGATCAGTGTAACATCCCGAAAATCGGGGGGTCGAGAAAAAACCCAACTCCCGAGTTCCAAAATGTTATTTATGCAACATAGATATGTATGATTGAATGTTGTCTGTGATAATGTATTAAACATGAGTGAGATTAAGCCAGAACAGCATATCATACTCCAGAGACAGTTAAATTTGCAAGCGGAAGACTGTGATAGTATGTATAACATATATAAACTATTGTATGTCTCCAGAGTGTGAATATATTACCAGGTTATACACATACATGTATACTTCAAAAGTAAACAAAATGAATATACATGAGGGCGCTAAAAATATAAAATGACAAGTGTCAATGTATCTAATCAACCTCCCTGTAATCCCGTCAATCAGATCACGCATAAAGGAGAGATCCTCCTCATCATCATCAAATCCAGCTCCGCCTCGCAGGCCGCACCATCATCTGCAATCACAATAGGGACTGGTGGGTGTCCGAAAACACCATCCCGTAACGTGGGAGTGAGTGATCAACTCTGTGGGATAAGAGAGCAGAGATTAGCATGTTATCAAGTCAATCATGCGATAATAGTAAAGCAGTAAATCAAACAATCCTAATACTATTGTTAATGCAATATGACATGACGTGATGTATGCCCTCACCGACGATCTCCCTCATACGGCAACATCTTACGACCGCGGCATGCCACACTCCCTAGAGTGCTCCACATCTTCCAGGCACATGCAATGCTATGGTGATATGATTTTCGAGTTGTTATTAGTCCATTCAAACAGCAGGATTTGGAAACTAAGGTACTTTCCTTGTATTAATCCCAACACAGATCCTGTCTAGGGTCGTCACTCCTAGTAATCTCATACGATGTATATTTTGTAGGTCGCTGTAAGGGCTGTCAGGGCTGTTGCACGCACTCGTTGCTCCGCTCCCCCATCACCTTATCAATACAGGCCTACTGTACTCTACTGCTACGGAAGGGTCGTCGCCTCCCGTAGACTCAGAATACTCTCGCGGTCACTACAAAGGGCTGTCAGGGCTGTTGCTCGCACTCGTTGCACCGCTCCCCCGTCACCTTATCAATGTAGGCCGACAGCAAGAATATAGTGTCCCATACCACCATAATCTGCTCACGAGTCTAGGTGCTCACTGGTCACTACGGGGAGGTTTGTGGCCCCAACGTAGGCCGACAGCTCGACCACGGTGTCCCATACCACCATGCCCGGCTCATGAGTCTTTATGGATCAAGGTACCATGGTTAATAGGGTTTACAATGGTAAGTTCAGTACCCTAAGTTCAAGCAGTTATGACTCATGCAGGGTGAACATACAACGGCCAGTCGGGTTACTTGACGGGCTCGACTAGCACGATCGCATCGCAAGTCGAACGACATGAAGTGCGTAAAACACTTCGCGTGGCCTAACCACTGCCGCCAACTCCAACACGACTCGCGTTCATCGACGCGTCCTTCGTGGCCAAGATAAGCTAACCACGAATTCGCTCGGTTGCCGACTGCCTGGACTACGTATAGTCCCAAACACATATGAATCCACGTCAGCGATCATGTGAGAGTATTGGAAATGAAACACAACCATGTGAGCATGTTAACACATGTTATATCGTACAACTTAAGTAAATCATCTAACACATGCCTTTCGTACATATAATGAACCTATGCATATCGCCAACATATAGGAAATCATTTCCATCAGCATATTAATTGAGAATTCAATCTCAAACTAAATCAAAATGAAATCATCAAGCACATGTTATAACATACAGCTTAAGCGAATTGTCAAGCACATGCATTTCATTCATATTATGAAATCATGCATATGGCTAACATGTAGGAAACCATTTACACCAGCATATTAATTGAGAAATCAATCTCAAACTAATTCAAAACACCATTTAATTCAATACATACTAATACAAGCATTTATACAAACACATACACTACACACTTAAGTCTACATATAGTATGTTGACCCGAAGTGCGCAATTAGGCGAATCTCTTTGCCAAACTAATTATGCACGCATTCCTAATATCCTAATGCGACAAGAAGCCATGTCAATCACGTCAGTAAAATATGAATGAAAACAGTACTTCCTACAAAAGACTAAAATGCACTAAATCTCATATTCTTCGTTGGTTTACGAAACAGGAAATGGACAGCATGTTGTACATGTCAAACGGCGTTGCCGTCAAGAATCTACTATTAAACGACATTGAAAGCTTTGGAAACAGTCAATCAAAGCGTCTAAAATTCGCACCTTTTCTCTTATAGGTGAAGTGATTCGAACGGAGCGTATACGCTTCGTCTACGGCGATCAGACAACCTGATACACATGTACATCAGCTACTATTCTATTTGAATCGAAGAAATCTCCAAATCAGCAAGTGGTTAGGGTTTTCCTTACCTAGAAGTGTGTTGAAATCGCCGGGAAAGTGATCGGAGTGCGTCGCCTAAGCACGTGCAGCAGCAGCAGCAGGTGGCAGGAAAATCACTCCCACTCTCTCTCACAAACTCTCACCTTTTCTCTCTCCCAATCTAGGGCTTTTTGCAATTTCAGATGGGAGAGAGGAGTGAGGGTTTCAACCCCTTTTATAAGCTTAAAAACGCCCGAAATAGGCTCAGGGATGAAGTTTACTTAGTGCATATCCAATTCGGGGCTGTTTCGGTCCAAAAGATGCCTTCTGGTGGTCCCCTGGCCGAATGCGATCGGACTTAAGCTCACGCGTACCAGATCTAGCACGTATTAAGTTTTCAGTCTGGCTGGGTCCGTAGATCGCACGTGACGGACCAGTTTCAGTTCAGCGGTCACCGCACGTAGATCAGGGCTGAAAGTCTCATGATATAAAATAGAAATTTATCCGAGGGTGTAATCTGGCTGAATTCTGACGGCCAGAACGCTCAATACTGACGAGTCAAGTCGTGTGCCGGATTTGAATTTGAAATTCCAATTCTGTCCCTATTCGCACTCTCTTCGGTCTGGGCTCAATGAAATGGCCTGTGATTATCGGTTTGACTTGATTTTCGAAATGAGTGTCAAGTCCAGCTAGGCGGTTCTAACGGTCTAAGATAGGAGGTATCGGACTTTCGACGCGTGGTCTAGATCCAATATAAAGATTCAAAGTGGTCCAGAGAACAAACCAGTTTAGAGTTTGATCCCAGGTTATAGAGTATTATAGAGTCATTGGTTCTACTCGATTTGGGTCTTGTAAAACGTATTTAAAGTGATCAGGGACTATTTTCCAGCTACTTTAGCGTCGCGCTAGCTAACTTACACTTATTTTCCAAAGGAATTTATCCTACGTGGTTTTTTTGGCTATGGAATTGGGTTCTGAGCGATTTCTCAGGTGTTTTAGTTAACCCATTGCCTAAGGACGTCTAATCCCAGATTAGCCAAAATTCGGGGTGTTACAATCTACCTCCCTTAAAACACAATGTCGTCCCCGACATTGGCGAAGGGTAAGGAATACTTTTCTAAGGAAGGTTCAATCCTACTTAATAACTTAATCGTACGTATATCCGAACTCAAAGGTTTTGATCTTGGGCCAGTGGGGAAGAGGCCGACCACGCTTCCGCTGCGCCACTCTGATCGAACGGGAGCATTGACTAACCTAACCGGATTGGACTCCATACGTTCTACCCCCCTTAAAACTTGGTTTTACTTAAGTTCAAGAATCTATGTGTCGCTCCGTACATCAGAACGAGGTGCAACTTAAGACCTATCCTTGACATAAATTGGGAAACAACTTCTCTACATGGTTTTCCTTGCTAATGATGCATTCTATGGCATTGGTACCTATGATCATAGAGATGAGCCTAATCTCTATTGTGGTTAAGTTCAGGGGTAGGTATGACTTGGTGGCAAGATGTCGAATTCTCTACTGGCTTTAAGTCCTCGCCATTTTCCAAGACTTTCTGTCTAGCTAGGACAGAAGATTTATTGTATCAATACTTAATCCGAGTCAATGCCGATCTTCTGCTTGATCAGAGCATTGGATTTATTGGTAACCATTAGGATAAGGAAGTCGATTCAAACCGCGAATACATCGCTTACATGTAGTTCCTTTATTCCGCATTTTCGAATGCAATAAGCCCTTGGGGAAGGCAATTTTAAGGGGCGTGCTAGTACATTCTAAGTTCAATCTGAGGGAGTTATAAATGTTCCCTGAGAGTGAATGGTTCCTTCCTATGGGCAACAACAGAAGTCTATAAGTCATAAGGGGATCTATCGAAGGAATAAGGTTCTACTTCAACCAAATCTAACCTACAATTCCTCAGCATATATAGGCTTTACACTACTTAAGGTAACTGATAGGCTAGTCTGTAACTCAGCATCTATAATCCAAAGCCTAAGATTATACGGTAGAAGGCTTTCCCATATAGTCAGATCCTTCAAATCTAGGAGTGCTATCTCTAAGTCCAAAATGCCAAGGGCCTATATGGCCAGTAGCATTAAGTTGTATTAAATGGAACCGCATTCCTAGTCCCATGTTGGGATAGGGAGTGGCATGCTTGGTAGGAGGGTGGGGTGGGATAAAAATTCATTTGTAGACTGAATCCTAGAAGTTACTATACTCCCAATCTAGGGACAATACCTTACAGCGAAATGAAACGGCATGTATTCCATCTAACCAAATTTCGTCACAATATATGGGATAAAGTTCCACATGGATTATGACAGAGATGCATTCGGCTATGCTAAGCCCAAACCACTGATGCAACACATTGTCTACCAGTGACATCACTAGACCCAATAACAACAAAACACAGAAATCCTTACAACAAAAATCAAACAATCTACGGGGCAAAGGCATAGATGCCTAAATCTACCAAATGACTTTACCACAGTCCCGACTTACCTTCTTGAATACGATCTAGTTCAGTACTGTTTATTGCCCATTAGAGCTCTATCGGCCAGGTATTTTCAATACTTCTCAAACGAAGAAAGTTGAGAAATGGGATTTGAGGTTAGCATGATTTTGAGACCCAAAAAGAGGGTAAAGGCTCAAATAAAAGGGACATGAGAAGGAGGATGGTGGAAAAGGAGAAAAAGGCTAAGACAGCCTTAACAATAGTCATGAAAAGTGGAGAAAATGCGGAGAAATGGTTGCCCAAATGGACAGAATGAAATCTAGGCGTTGTAGAGGGATGCTTCAAGCTCCCCTAGGATGTATTTTCAGAAAGAAAAGAGAATGAAAAAGGGGAATGGAGCACCTCACGAATTCAGCTCGATTTGGGGGTTTTAAGAGCTCCAACCAATGAGATCTTCAAGAGGGAAGGCTGCAAACAGCCATGGAGTGAAGGAGTGTGGTCGTTTTCAGCAGGGAATGGATTTGAGAGTGGTTTGGAACCACAAATTTGGGTTAGGGCAGTAAGAAAACGTAAATGGGGCTAGGGGAGGGGCTGTTTGTGAAGGAAGTGGGGTTTTTGGGGGGTTATGAGGGATGACCCACATACCAGGGGGCCATACAACACCCCAAACATCACCGGACCGAAGGCCGGCCAGAGTGGGGCCCATCGGTCGGCGATGCATCGCCGAACTGGCGATGGCATCGCCGGCCAACTTCTCAGTTGGTTGGTGGGACCACATGGGTCTGGTCCCCCATGGTCCAGGGACCCCAAAAATGTGTGGCCCCCACCTTGGTTCATTGTATTTTGACCTATATAGGCCCAAACATGTGTTCAGAGATTTTCGGGGCCAATCTGCAATCCCGAATACAAAACCCTATCATGTAGCATATTATTTTGGGGTAGAAGAATCTAGTACATCCATCTAGCCCATTATTTGCTAAAGAAAACGAATTTAGAATTGCCTTATGGCTATTTTTCATGAAATTTTACTATTCACTGTAAAATTTTGTGAAAGTATGATTTTATATTATTTTTACATTAGGATTGATGCCTAAAATGAAAAGGATAAGAAAGAATTGAAGATTAGAGTGGTGAGAGGAAGAATTTTGAAGATTTCTGGTGAAACGGGGTTTTTAAGCCCTGGCGATTGAATACAGGAGTCGTGGTCATCCCACGGCCCAAGAATTTACTTTTACAGGTTTAAAATCGTTCAAAGAACGTCTCAACCTGACTTCCTATGACCTAGGAGCTATTCGGGTTGCTTCACGCGACCCGATATGCGTTACAGACTCGATCGTGCGATCGATATAAATAGACTCCGCCTATTAGCGAATCCGCGATCCTAGAAGTGTTTTTAGACTCTTCTCGCACCCACCTAAGTCAAAGAAAGCGACAGCGTACGTCGCATGACCATAACCCAGGCCCGGTTTAATCCAAATCATGCTCTGATACCATCTGTAACATCTCGAAAATCGGGGGGTCGAGCAAAAATCCAACTCTCGAGTTCCAAAATGTTATTTATGCAACATAGATATGTATGATTGAATGTTGTCTGGGATAATGTATTAAACATGAGTGAGATTAAGCCAGAACAACATATCATACTCCAGAGACAGTTAAATTTGCAAGCGGAAGACTGTGATAGTATGTATAACATATATAAACTGTTGTATGTCTCCAGAGTGTGAATATATTACCAGGTTATACACATACATGTATACTTCAAAAGTAAACAAAATGAATATACATGAGGGCGCTAAAAATATAAAATGAAAAGTGTCAATGTATCTAATCAACCTCCATGTAATCCCGTCAATCAGATCACGCATAAAGGAGAGATCCTCCTCATCATCATCAAATTCAGCTCTGCCTCGCAGGCCGCGCCATCATCTGCAATCACAATAGGGACTGGTGGGTGTCCGGAAACACCATCCCGTAACGTGGGAGTGAGTGATCAACTCAGTGGGATAAGAGAGCAGAGATTAGCATGTTATCAAATCAATCATGCGATAATAGTAAAGCAGTAAATCAAACAATCCTAATACTGTTGTTAATGCAATATGACATGACGTGATGTATGCCCTCACCGACGATCTCCCTCATACGGCAACATCTTACGACCGCGGTATGCCACACTCCCTAAAGTGCTCCACATCTTCCAGGCACATGTAATGTTATGGTGATATGATTTTCAAGTTGTTATTAGTCCATTCAAACAGCAGGATTGGGAAACTAAGGTACCTCCCTTATATCAATCCCAACACAGATCCTATCTAGGGTCGTCACTCCTAGTAATCTCATACGATATATATTTTGTAGGTCGCTGCAAGGGCTGCCAGGGCTGTTGTACGCACTCGTTGCTCTGCTCCCCCATCACCTTATCAATACAGGCCTACTGTACTCTACTGCTACGGAAGGGTCGTCGTCTCCCGTAGACTCAGAATACGCTCGCGGTCACTACAAAGGGCTGCCAGGGCTGTTGCTCGCACTCGTTGCACCGCTCCCCCGTCACCTTATCAATGTAGGCCGACAGCAAGAATATAGTGTCCCATACCACCATAATCTGCTCACGAGTCTGGGTGCTCACTAGTCACTACGGGGAGGTTTGTGGCCCCAGCGTAGGCCGACAGCTCGACCACGGTGTCCCAACCACCATGCCCGGCTCATGAGTCTTTATGGATGGTTAACAGGGTTTACAATGGTAAGTTCAGTACCCTAGGTTCAAGCAGTTATGACTCTTACAGGGTGAACATACAACGGCCAGTCGGGTTACTTGACGGGCTCGACTAGCACGATCGCATCGCAAGTCGAACGACATGAAGTGCGTAAAACACTTCGCGTGGCCTAACCACTGCCGCCAACTCCAACACGACTCGCGTTCATCGACGCGTCCTTCGTGGCCAAGATAAGCTAACCACGAATTCGCTCGGTTGCCGACTGCCTGGACTACGTATAGTCCCAAACACATATGAATCCACGTCAGCGATCATGTGAGAGTATTGGAAATGAAACACAACCATGTGAGCATGTTAACACATGTTATATCGTACAACTTAAGTAAATCATCTAACACATTCCTTTCGTACATATAATGAACTTATGCATATCGCCAACATATAGGAAATCATTTCCATCAGCATATTAATTGAGAATTCAATCTCAAACTAAATCAAAATGAAATCATCAAGCACATGTTATAACATACAGCTTAAGCGAATTGTCAAGCACATGCATTTCATTCATATTATGAAATTATGCATATGGCTAACATGTAGGAAACCATTTACACCAGCATATTAATTGAGAAATCAATCTCAAACTAATTCATAACACCATTTAATTCAATACATACTAATACAAGCATTTATACAAACACATACACTACACACTTAAGTCTACATATAGTATGTTGACCCGAAGTGCGCAATTAGGCGAATCTCTTCGCCAAACTAATTATGCACGCATTTCTAATATCCTAATGCGACAAGAAGCCATGTCAATCACGTCAGAAAAATATGAATGAAAACAGTACTTCCTACAAATGACTAAAATGCCCTAAATCTCATATTCTTCGTTGGTTTACGAAACAGGAAACGGACAGCATGTTGTGCATGTCAAACGGCGTTGCCGTCAAGAATCTACTATTAAACGACATTGAAAGCTTTGGAAACAGTCAATCAAAGCGTCTAAAATCCGCACCTTTTCTCTTATAGGTGAAGTGATTCGAAGGAGCGTATACGCTTCGTCTACGGCGATCAGACAACCTGATACACATGTACATCAGCTACTATTCTATTTGAATCGAAGAAATCCCCAAATCAGCAAGTGGTTAGGGTTTTTCTTACCTAGAAGTGCGTTGGAATCGTCGGAAAAGTGATCGGAGTGCGTCGCCTAAGCACGTGCAGCAGCAGCAGCAGGTGGTAGGAAAATCACTCCCACTCTCTCTCACAAATTCTCACCTTTTCTCTCTCCCAATCTAAGGCTTTTTGTAATTTCGGATGGGAGAGAGGAGTGAGGGTTTCAACCCCTTTTATAAGCTTAAAAACGCCCGAAATAGGCTCGGGGACGAAGTTTACTTAGTGCATATCCAATTCGGGGCTGTTTCGGTCCAAAAGATGCTTTCTGGTGGTCCCCTGGCCGAATGCGATCGGACTTAAGCTCACGCGTACCAGATCTAGCACGTATTAAGTTTTCAGTCCGGCTGGGTCCACAGATCGCACGTGGCGGACCAGTTTCAGTTCAGCGGTCACCGCATGTATATCAGGGCTGAAAGTCTCATGATATAAAATAGAAATTTCTCCTGATCCGAGGGTGTAATCTGGCTGAATTCTGATGGCCAGAACGCTCAATACTGACGCGTCAAGTCGTGTGCCGGATTTGAATTTGAAATTCCAATTCTGTCCCTATTCGCACTCTCTTCGGTCCGGGCTCAATGAAATGGCCTGTGATTATCGGTTTGACTTGATTTTCGAAACGAGTGTCAAGTCCAGCTAGGCGGTTCTAATGGTCTAAGATAGGAGGTATCGGACTTTCGATGCGCGGTCTAGATCCAATACAAAGATTCAAAGCGGTCCAGAGAATAAACCGGTGTAGAGTTTGATCCCAGGTTATAGAGTATTATAGAGTCATTGGTTCTACTCGATTTGGGTCTTGTAGAACGTATTTGAAGTGATCAGGGACTATTTTCCAGCTACTTTAGCGTCGCGCTAGCTAACTTACACTTATTTTCCAAAGGAATTTATCCTACGTGGTTTCTTTGACTATGGAATTGGGTTCTGAGCGATTTCTCAAGTGTTTTAGTTAACCCATTGCCTAAGGACGTCTAATCCCAGATTAGCCAAAATTCGGAGTGTTACAATCAGTCACTCCTCATATCAAGCATACATATGATGCATATGATCATGAATCATGGATCTATACTGAACATGTTATGCGGTGATGGGCCCTATGCATAACTAAGATGGGCCTAGACGGCCTTCACACTACAAGTATGGGCTTATCAGTGGGCCTTTGGGGTGAGTGATAATGCGGACATTTAACCGACATCATCCTTACAATGTGGACATCTAACCATCATTGTTCCCAAGGAATTACCCATCATAAACATCATCATATACACCACGGAGGAATCACACATTGCAATGGACCTAATTGTATCCCATTGGCCTTAAGTACATCAATTGGGCCATATCATATGGGCCGCACCAACGGGCCTTACATACATTGCAATGGGCCTTCACCCATGGGCCTTAGAATGCATTAAAATGAGCCCAACCACCTAAGCTTTATGTGTATCAAATGGGCCTAATCACATAGGCCTTATATATATCAAAGTGGGCCTCAACAATGGGCCACAAATACATCAAATGGGCCTCATAACGTGGGCCTATATATATCAAGGTAGGCCCCAACAATGGGCCTATAAACACATCAAGATGGCCTACATACAAGGGCCCATATACACCAAAGTGAGCATCAACATTGGGTCTATATACATGCCAAGATGGGCTTAAACACATCAACCCATATTGTAACGCCTTGAAAAAATCCGTACTGAGACTCGAGTACTAACTCGACCAGAAATCGCTTAGGATTAATTCCTTTAGAAAATAAGCGTAAGTTACCTAACGCAACACTAGAGTAGCTGTGAAATTGTCCCTGAACACTTTAAATACGTTCTACAAGACCCAAAACTTGTAGAATCAATGACGCTATAATCCCCTAAAACCTAGGATCAAACTCTAAACCCTTTTACTCTCAGGAACCCTTTGAAACTTTGTATTGGATCTAGACCGCGCGTCGGAAGTCCGATACCTACAATCTTACACCATTACGACCGCTTAGCTGGACTTGACAATCATTTCGAAAATCAAGCCCAACCGACGTTCAGAGGCTATTTCATTGAGCCTGGAGTGAAGAGAGTGAGAAATGGGTTAGATTTGGAAATTTTAATCCAAATCTGGCACGTGACTTGGCGCATTATTATTAAGCGTTCTGACCGTCAGAATTCAGCCAAATTACACCCTCGGATCATGAAAAATTTCTTTTCATATCATGAGACTTGTAGACCTGATTTAGGTACGATAATCGCTAAATTGAAACTAGACTACCACGTGCGATCTATGAACTCTGCCGGACTGAAAACTGGGGGTGAGCAACATCCAGTGACCATGAGCTTAAGTCCGATCGCGTTCGACTAGGGAACCTCCCGAAATGCTCTTTTGGATTGAAACAGCCCCGATTTGGTTATAACCTAAGTATTCATTGTTCCTAAGTCTAAATAGGTGAGGTTTTAGCCTATATAAGGGCTTTAAACCCTCACATATCTCACCCATCCGAATTTGCTAGAAACCCTAGTTAGAGAGAGAGAGAAAGTGAGAGATTCTGGGAGACCTTGTGA
This sequence comes from Magnolia kwangsiensis, assembly GCA_037074715.1. Lineage (NCBI taxonomy): Eukaryota > Viridiplantae > Streptophyta > Magnoliopsida > Magnoliales > Magnoliaceae > Magnolia > Magnolia kwangsiensis. Next base: position 86,807,081 of record CM073575.1, on the reverse strand, counting down.
GAGATCTTCCTGCCGATTGCTCCACCTTCTGCACATACCGAAGCAACGGGTTCGAATCACTTTCCCGGTGATTTCCAATGCACTCTTAGGTAAGAAAACCCTAATTACTTGCTATTTTGGGGTTTCCTTCAATTCGTTAGCGAAGTAGCTTATACGTCTTGTATATTAGGTCGCCTGTACGCTGTTGACGAAGCGTATACGTTCAAATCGAAACGATACACGTCTAAGGTAAAAGGTGAGGATTTTAGACGCTTTGATTGACTGATTTCAAAGCTTTCAATGTCGTTTAATAGTAGATTATCGACGGCAACACCGTTTGACATGTACAACATGCTATCCGTTTTCCGTTTTGTAAATGTATGGAAAATATGAGATTTAGGGCATTTTAGTCATTTGTAGAAAATACTGTTTACATCCTTATTTTGCTGAAATGTTTACCATGGCTTCTTATCATGTTAGTATATTAGGAATACGTGCATGATTGGTTTGGCGAAGAGATTTGCCCTAATGCACACTTTGGGTCGACATACGTTATGTAGACTAAAGTGTGTAGACTAAGTGTTTGTATAAATGTTTGTACTAGTATGTATTGAATAAATGGAGTTGTGAATGAGTTTTGAGATTGAATTCTCAAGTAATATGCTGATGTATATGATTTTCACCATGTTGGCTATATGTATTGATTTCATCATATATATGTATAATGCATGTGTTGGATGATTTGTTTAAGTGGTATGTTATAACATGTTTCAACATGCTTATATTGTTGTATTTCATTTCCATTACCCTCATATGATTACTGATGTTGACTTACAAATGTTTGGGGCTATACATTAGTCCAGGCAGTCGGTAATGGATCAAATTCGTGGTTGGCTTCTGTTTGCCACAAAGGACGCGTCGATGAACGCGAGTCGTGTTTTGAGTTGGCGACAGTGGTTAAGCCACACGAAGTATTTCATGTACTTCATGTCGTTCGTCTTGAGATGCGCTCATAGTAGTCGAGCCCGTCAAGTAACCCGACTGGCCGTTGTATGTTCACCATGTATGAGTCATAACTGCTTGAACCTAGGGTACTAAACTTACCATTGGAAACCCTTTTAACCATGGTACCTTGATCCATAAAGACTCATGAGCTGGGCATGGTGGCATGGGACACCGTAGTCGAGCTGTTGGCCTACGCTGGGGCCACAAACCTCCCCATAGTGACCAGTGAGCACCTATGACTCATGAGCCGATTGTGGTGGTATGGGACACTACATTCGAGCTGTCGGCCTACACTGATCAGGTGACGAGCCCTTTGTAGTGACCGCGAGCGTATTCTAAGTCTACGGGAGGCGACGACCCTTCCGTAGCAATGAGAGTACATTAGGCCTGTATTGATAAGGTGATGGGAGAGCGGTGCAACGAGTGCGAGCAACAGTCCTGACAGCCCTTGCAGCGACCTACAAATTTAACATCGTATGAGATTACTAGGAGTGACGACCCTAGACAGGATCTTTGTTGGGATTGACATGAGGGAAATACCTTAGTTTCTTAATACTGCTGAATGAAAGGACTAATAATAACTCGGTAAGCATTATCCATATCGCATTGCATGTGCCTGGAAGATGTGGAGCACTGAGGAACACAAGCATGTTGTGGGCGTAAGATGGTGCCGTATGAGGGAGTATGTCGGTGAGGGCATCCATCATGTCATTTTATGCATACATTAACAACAGTATCTAGGAATGTTTGATTGATTGCTTTATTATTATCGCATGATTGATTTGAGAACATGCTAATCTCTGTTCTATTATTCCACTGAGTTGATCACTCACTCCCACATTACGGGATGGTGTTTGCAACACCCACCAGACCCTATTTTAGATGCAGGTGATGCGACGATTCAGGATGCAGAGCCAGACTACGACGAGGACCAGGACGAGTTCTCATATATGCAGTTTTACGACGACTTTGCGTAGGTGACCTGGATTGGTGGGACTTCTTAGTGGGACTATTTTTGACATTTATTTTTATTTTATTACATGTATATGAGACTCAGAGATGTATTCATACTTTGGAGACAGTTGGAGAGTATTTTATTTTCATACAGTGATATATATATCTTTCAGTCTTCCGCTTGCGTTTTATCACTGGATCTAGAGTATGAATTGCAGTTTTGGTATAATTTTACTCATGTAAATGCTTTAACTTAGACAACATTGAATTATAATCATATTTTTTGCATAAGTGATGGTCTGGAACTCGGGAGTCAGGTTTTTACACGACTCCCGATTTTCAGGGTGTTACAAGTTGGTATCAAAGCATGATTGAGATTAAACTAGACCTGGGTTATAGCCACGTGACGTACGCTGTCACCCCTTTAACTTAGGTGGGTGCGAGAAAAATCTAGAAACACTCATAGGACTTCAGTTTTGCCAATAGGCGAAGTCTACTCAAATTTATCGTTTTGATCGAGTCCATGACGTATCTTTAGTCTCGTGAAGCGACCTAAGTTGCCTATAGGTCGTTAGTTGGCAGGTTTGGGATGATTCCAGAAGAATTTTGAACCCAGAAATGCAAGTCCTTGGATTGTGGGGAAACCACAACCCTTACACTCAATTTCAAGGCTTAAAAACCTCGTTTTCTCCAATTTCTTCAGAATCCTTCCTCTTACCACCCCATTCTTTAACTTTTTCTTAGTATTTTCATGCTAAGAATAAATCCTAATGTGTAAAAGATAGAAAATCATACTTAGACAAAAATTTACTATAAATAGTAAATATAGGTAAGAATTGGACTTTTGGCCATTCCAATTATGGAATCTTTTGTAAAAAATGGGTTAATTGGATGGATTAGCTTCTCCTACCCCAAAATAATATGCTACATGATGCATAAACTTATTTTAGTTTACAAATTGGCCCCAAAATGTCCTAAATAGAGTTTTAGGCCTATCTAGGCCAAAATACAATGAACTAGGGTGGGTCCCACACATATTTGGGGTCCCTAGGGCAGGGGGAACCCATCCCACATGGTCGGACCGGCCGGATTGGAAGTTGGCCGGAGATGCATCGCCGACCGATGGGCCCCACTTGCGCTGAAATTTAGGCCGACGCCCTTTTTGGGTTAAGGCACCTCCCCCATAGGTGGTTCGCACCTTAAAACTCCCTAAAAGTACCACCTCCTTCACAACAGCCCCCTCCAAGCCCTCTATTTTCGTGTTCTTGCTGCTCTCCCCTCAAAACTCGGTGCCAAACCTCTCCCAATCCTATTTTCTGCTAAAATCGACGCCTACCCACCCATTTGTATCTGTTCACAACCCTCTCTCTCTCAGTTCTCATCCGTGGATGCTCCCACAACCTCTAATCAAGGCTGAATCGTGCGGAGCTCCATTCTCATTTAGTTTTCTCTTTTCCCTTTGAGAATTCAGCCTTTGGAAGCTTGATTCATCCCTCTACAGCGCCTAGATTTGCTTCAATCCGTTTGGGCAGCCGTTTCTCCCCATTTCTCTCTTTTTCTATGGCTCTTGTGGAGGCTATTTTGGCCTTTTTCTCCCTTTCCACCATCCTCTCTCTCATGGGAAAGAGGAAGACCGCCGCCGATGAAGCTGGACCTAGTCGCCCTTCATGATCAAGAAAGCCGAGGGGTGGCGCAGCTAGCTCAAGCACCGTCGCAAGTCTAAGTACAGTTCGTGAGTTTCACACAAAGAGGGATTTTGAATCCCCATGCTCACGTAGGGCGAGTACTGTTAGCAGAGTTACCTTATGGCGCTTATACAGATTGCAAGGTCCTGTTTGAAGCACATGTGGATGAGCGGCTCTTTGGTGAATTTTTATTGTTTGAGCGAATTGAAGCTGCCAATTGGGGTCCGCTCTTTGAAGCTCGCTCTCGTGCGAACGTGAGCACCGTTCGTGCCTTCTATGCTCTTATCTGAGATCTTACGTTGGAACCATTATAGTTCAGGATTCCCTTTGATAGAGACCGAATGGCTACGATCGATGTTCGGTTGATAGCTCGCATTCTGAATGTGCCTCTTGGTGAAGTTCATCCAAGTGCTAAGAATCTGAAGAGTGTTCACGAGTGAAATCGCCACACCAGGTTCTTATGTGGTGGTTTGGTTCCGTGGCAGCCTAACAGGAGCCTCTTAGCGTCCCACATGTCGGATGATTTTCGCCTGCTGCACCACATTTGCACGTTCAATGTGTATCTGTAACGCCCGTGAAAAATCCATACTTGGGCTCGAGTACCAACTCGACCCGAATTTGCGTAGAATTCATTCCTTTGGAAAATTTGACTAGGTTAGCTAGTGCAACGTTAGAATAGCTGGGAAATGGTCCCTGATCACTTTAAATACGTTCTACAAGGCCCGAAGCGAGTGGAACTAAGGGTGCTGTAATGCTCTAAAGCCTCGGATCAAACTCTAAGCTGGTTTGTTCTCTGGACCACTTTGAATCTTTGTATTGGATCTAGACCGCACGTTGAAAGTCCGATACCTCCTATCTTAGACCGTTAGGACCGTCTAGCTGGGCTTGACACTCATTCCAAAAATCAAGTCAAACCGATTATCACAGGCTATTTCATTGAGCCCGGACCGAAGAGAGTGTGAATAGGGACATAGTTGGAATTTCAAATTCAAATCTGGCACACAAATTTGACGCATCAGTATTAAGCATTCTGACCGTCAGAATACAGCCAAATTACACCCTTGGATCAGGAAAAATATCTATTACATATCACGAGACTTATAGGCCTGATCTTGGTGCGGTGACCGTTAAACTGAAACTGGGCCGCCACGTGCGATCTGGGAACCCAACCGGTCTGAAAACTGGATGTGTGATAGATCCAGTATGCATGAGCTTAAGTCCGACCGCATTTGGCCTGGGGACCTCCAGAAATGCCCTTTTGGACCGAAACGGCCCCGATTTGGTTAGGCACCAAGTAAACATTGTTCCCAAGCCTATTTTGGGAATGTTTTAGGCTATAAAAGGGGTTGAAACCCTCACTCCTCTCTCCCATCCGAATTTGAGAGAAGCCCTAGCTTGGGAGAGAGAAAAAGAGTGAGAGATTGTGAGAGAGTGGGAGAGTTCTTCCCGCCACTTGTGCTACGTGTTGCACTTGCTTAAGCAACACTAGCTTTCCCCGGCGATTCCACCGCAATCCTAGGTAAGTAAAAACCCTAAATAGTTGGTGATTTGAGTTTTTCTTGTTTCCATAGCGATGTAGCTTATGGATCTTATGTATTAGGCTCCTTACTCGCCGTAGACGAAGCATATACACTCCGCTTCAATTCCCGAGTCTACAAGACACTAGGTGAGGATTTTAGACGCTTTGATTGACGGTTCCCAATACTTTCAATGTCGTTTAATAGTAGATTCTTGACGGCATCGCCGTTTGACATGTACAAAATGCTCTCCGTTTCCCGTTTCGTAAGCTAACGAAGAATATGAGATTTAGGGTATTTTAGTCATTTGTAGGAAGTACTGTTTGCATTCATATTTTGCTGATGTGATTGACATGGTTTGTTGTCGCATTAGGAAGTTAGGAATGCGTGCATAATTAGTTTGGCGAAGAGATTCGCCTAGTTGCACACTTTGGGTCGACATGCTATATGTAGACCTAAGTGTGTAGTGCATGTGTTTGTATAAATGCTTGTATTAGTATGTATTGAATTAAATGATGTTATTTGATACTTTGTGATTGATTTTTCAATTATTATGCCGACCTAAATGATTTTCTACATGTTGACAAAATGCATGATTTCATTACATGCATGGAATGCATGTGCTTGAGGATTTGCTTAAGTTGAATATGCATGGGAAGTATGCCTTGAAGATTTGCTTAAGTTGAAAGTTATAACATGTGCTAACATGCTCACATGATGTATTTCAATTCCAATACCTTGTATAGTAATTCTATAGATGTGTGGGACTTGACTTAGTCCAGGCAGTCGGTAACCGAGCGATTTCGTGGCTGACTGGTCATAGCCACGAACGACGCGTCGATGAATGTGATTCGTGTTGAGAGTTGGCGGCAGTGGTTAGGCCACGCGAAGTGTTTTACGCACTTCATGTCGTTCAATTCGATATGCGATCGCGCTAGTCGAGCCCGTCAAGTAACCCGACTGGCCGATGTTTGTTCACCTTGTATGTAACATAACTGCTTGAACCTAGGGTACTGAACTTACCATTGTAAACCCTATTAACCGTGGTACCTTGATCCACAAAGACTCATGAGCCGGGCATGGTGGTATGGGACACCGTGGTCGAGCTGTCGGCCTACGCTGGGGCCACAAACCTCCCCGTAGTGACCAGTGAGCACCTAGACTCGTGAGCAGATTATGGTGGTATGGGACACTATATTCTAGCTGTCGGCCTACACTGATCAGGCGACGAGCCCTTTGTAGTGACCGCGAGCGTATTCTGAGTTCACGGGAGGCGACGACCCTTCCGTGCAGTAGAGTACAGTAGGCCTGTATTGATAAGGTGATGGGGGAGCGGTGCAACGAGTGCGAGCAACAGCCCTGGCAGCCCTTGCAGTGACCTACGAAATGTACATCGTATGAGATTACTAGGAGTGACGACCCTAGACAGGATCCGTGTTGGGATTGATACAAGGGAGGTACCTTAGTTTCCCAATCCTGCTGTTTGAATGGACTAATAACAACTTGGTAATCATATCACCATAGCATTGCATGTGCCTGGAAGATGTGGAGCACTCTAGGGAGTGTGGCATGCCGCGGTCGTAAGATGTTGCCGTATGAGGGTGATCGTCGGTGAGGGCATACATCACGTCATATCATCTTGCATTAACAACAGTATTAGGACTTGTCTGATTTACTGCTTTACTATTATCGCGTGACTGAATTGTGAACATGCTAATCTTTGCTCTATGATTCCACTGAGTTGATCACTCATTCCCACGTTACGGGATGGTGTTTGCAACACCCACCAGACCCTGTTGTAGTTGCAGGTGACGATGAGATCCAGGAGGTGGAGCTAGATGATGACGAGGACCAGGATGAGTTCTCGTATATGCAGTATCATGACGGCTTCCCGTAGGTGACCTGGATCGAGGGGACATCAGTGGGACTTTTCTTTTTGAACATTATTCTTTTGTTATGTACATGTATATGAGACTCAGAGATGTAGTCATACTTTGGAGACAGTTGAGATTACTTTGTTTTTCCATACAGTGATATATATCTTGTTTAGTCTTCCGCTTGCTTTTATCACTGGATCTGAAGTATGAATTGCAGTTTTGGTATACTTTTACTCATGTGAATGCTTTAAATCAGACAACATTGAATCATAACCATTTTTGTTGCATAAGTGACGGTCTGGAACTCGGGAGTTGAGTTTATACACGACCCCCGATTTTCAGGGTGTCACAAGTTGGTATCAGAGAATGAATGAGAGTATACTGGGCCTGGGTTATGGTCTTGCGACGTACGCTGTCGCTTCCTTTGACTTAGGTGGGTGCGAGAAGGGTCTAGAAACACTCCTAGGATCACAGATTCGCCGATAGGCGAAGTCTATAAGGATCGATCGCAAGATCGAGTCTGTAACGCATCTCGGGTCGCGTAAAGCGACCCGAATCACTTCTAAGCTGTAGGAAGTCGGGTGGAGATGTCCTATGAGCGGTTTTAAACCGCGAAAGTGAATCCATGGGCCGTGGAATGACCACGACTTTAGTAATCAATCGCCAGGGCTTAAAAACCCCGTTTTGCCAAAAATTCTCAAAATTCCTTCTCTAAACACTTCAACCTTCAGTTCTTTCTTATCCATTTCATGTTAGGCATCAAACCTAATGTGAAAATAACACAAATTAGTACATTCACCAAATTTTACAGTGAATAGTAAAATTTCATGAAAAATGGCCATAAGGCCATTCTCACATCACTTTCTTTAGCAACTAAGGAGCTAGAAAGATGTACTGGATCCTTATACCCCAAATTCATATGCTGCATCATATGGTTTGGTATTCGGGATTGCGATGTGGACCCGGAAAGCCCCGAACACATGTTTGGGCTCATAGGGACCAAAATATAATGAACCAAGGGGTGGGACCAACTTTTTTGGGGCCCTGGGACCATGGGGGACCAGACCCATGGGGTCCCGCTGGCCAACCTGAAGGTTGGCCGGCGATGCCATCGCCGGCCGGGCGATGCGATGTGGACCCGGAAAGCCCCGAACACATGTTTGGGCTCATAGGGACCAAAATATAATGAACCAAGGGGTGGGACCAACTTTTTTGGGGCCCTGGGACCATGGGGGACCAGACCCATGGGGTCCCGCTGGCCAACCTGAAGGTTGGCCGGCGATGCCATCGCCGGCCGGGCGATGCATCGCCGGCCGGCCATCTCCGATGGTGCTGCCCTTTGGGCGCACCCACTTAAATGCCTCCCCCATCACTCCTAGCTACCTCCCATCCCACGAAAACTCCTAAAACACCCCTCTCCTTCACAAACAGCCCCCTTGCATGCCCTAGATTTGATTTTCAGCGCTCCATTCCAAACCCCGGCGACCCAAACCCCTCCTAATCCCTTCCTTGGCCAAAACCGACCACCACCCATTGATTATTGGGTGTTGGCAGCCCCTTTCCTTGAAGATTTTCCCATTTGGAGCTCCAAAATCCCCCAAATAGTGCCGAAATCGTGAGCAGCTCCATTCCATCTTTTTGTTCTTATTTTTCCCTGAAACTACAGCCTTGGGAAGCTTGAAGCATCCCTCTACGACGCCTAGATTTCCTTTTGTCAGATTGGGCAGCCATTTCTCCGCATTTTCGGCGTTTTCCATGGCTTTCGTGGAAGCTATTTTGGGTCTTTTGTCACTCTCATCCATCCTGTCCTTGATAGGTAAGAGGAAAACTGCAACAGACGAGGCTGGGCCGAGCCGCCCTGCTCGATTGAGAAGACCGCGGGGTGGTGCCGCAAGTTCAAGCGCCGCCGCAGGTCCAGCTGCAGTCCTGGAGTGCCGTACAAAGCGGGATTTGGATCCCCATGCACATCTTGGACGAACCATCCTATCAGAGATGCCTCATGGTGAATACACTGATCGTAGAGTGTTATTTGAGGCGGACGTAGATGGGCGATTGTTCGGCGAGTATCTGTTGTACGAACGCATTGAAGCTGCGCACTGGGGACCGATCTTTGAAGCTCGCGCTCGTGCTAATGTGAGCACTGTTCGTGCCTTCTATGCTAGCATCCAGAGTCCTACCTTGGAGCCCTTGCAGTTCAAAATCCCTTTTGGTAGAGATCGGATGGCTACGATCGACGTCCGGTTGGTTGCGCGACTTCTCAACGTGCCTCTAGGTGATGTACATCCAAGTGAGAAGAATTTGAGGACTAGACGTGAACGAGATCGCCGCACCAGGTTTCTGTGCGGTAAGTTGGTTCCATGGCAGCCTAATAATAGCCTCAAGGCGACGTACATGTCTGAGGATTTACGTCTGCTGCATCACATCTGCACGTTCAATGTTTATCCTAGGTCGACGAACCGCATTGAATGTACACGTCTTATGGTCGATTTCTTATTTCTGGTGGCCCAGGGAGAGAACGTATGTATGGCCACTTTCATCTTACGGCAGATAGTTCTCATAGCCAGGTCGAGAAGAACATCCGAATCCCTTCCCTTTGGCCGACTCATTTGCAAGATTGCGCTTGAGTTTGCCTATAGACTTGGACCCGAGTTGCCGGTATCGATTCACACCATCGATGAGTCGACGATGGTTAAGATGAAGATTGGGTCGCAATATCGTGAAAATCAACTTGAAAGGGATAGTGGGGACGACTTTGATGAAGAGGAAGATCAAAGCGAAGGAGAACCTAGTGCAGAGGTTCAGGAAGAGACTCAGGAAGAAGCAGAAGAGGAGGCTCAGGATACTGACGAGAGCCCTCCTCCTTCTGCGCAGACTACTATTGACGATCGCATTGCTCGGATGGAGGAGAGTCAGACCGCTTTGCGAAGGGAAGTCCAAGAACTTCGAGCAGAGGTCGCTGATGCCAAGGCCGTTACGAAGAAGAAATTTGGCAAGGTGACTCGCACCTTGAAGGCAATCCTGTGTTGTTTACAGGATAAGGGTGCTCCTCCTCCGTCGCCAGACTCCGACTAGCAACGCGATCTTTGATGTTGTTATGAGTAGTTAGCTATTTTCTGTTTCATGTGTGTAAAGCCTATTAGGGCTAGTGCTTTGCTTTTGTCGCTGTTGCTTAACTGTCTTAATTTCCATGTCATTCTAGTCATGATGCTTGTAAGGATTTATCCCTTGTACTGTGAAAATTTTGATTAATTGAAATGCATGGAATGCCTTTGACTCTTTAGTGAATGATTGTGGTGTATTTGAGCAATTGATACTGATAAGGTTGCGCCCTATTTTGAATATAGGGAATGCCACCTAAGACTACGAGGAGCACGGTTCGGCTTTCGTTGTCTGAGCAGATGGATCAGACTCCTTCTCAGTCTGGCACTCGTCCGGACCCTGCTGTGGGCCCGATTCCTGAGACTGTTCGATCGTCTCAGCCTGCTACTGGTCCTACAGATGGACCACCGCCATTTACACCATCAGTTAGAGAGCCACAGTGCGCATCTACTTCCGCACCTCATCCGCCACAGCCTGCTCCACCACCTGATAGATTCGAGCAGATGATGGCTATGATGCTACAGCAGCAGCAGCTATTGACTACTATAGTCGGGACTTTAGCCCAGGGTGGGGGTGCGACTGCATCTACTCCGCCTGCACCACCTGCGCATCCAGCTGAGGATGCCTATGCTTACGCCCAGGATGAGGGCATAACACTTCCTGCGCAGCCTGCTTTCCCTGCGGGGAACCCTGCCGACACACGGGGCCTTCTGGAGCGATTTCAGCGCTTGCGGCCTCCTACTTTCACGGGTTCTCACAGACCCGAGGAGGCTGAGTTTTGGCTCAACCGAGTGTCGAAGATTCTGCGCATGTTGCACTGTACTGAGGCAGAGCAGGTAGAGCTGGCTACCTTCCAGTTTGAGAGAGAGGCCAGTATGTGGTGGGATAGTGTATTGCGGACTGTTACCGCAGACTTCGTATGGACATGGGCAGCATTCGAGTTTCGCTTCCATGAGAAGTATTATCCTCAGACCTACAGACACGAGAGGGAGAATGAGTTTCTCCGTCTCAGGCAGGCAGCGATGACGGTCACCGAGTATGAGCATCGGTTCACAGAGTTGGGCAGGTACGTCCCGACGATTCTAGCTGATGAGCAGATGCGCATACGGCGCTTTTTGGAGGGCTTGCGACCGGATATTCGGTCGAAGATGTGCTGTATCAGTTTCTCCTCCTATGCGGAGTTGGTTCACATGTCCATGCGGGCAGAGCAGGACGTGGATCGACTTGCGCGATCACGAGGCCCGACTACTTCCAGGCCGCGACCGGAGTTGCCAGATAGGCCCTTCGCGGGCAAGAGGCCTCGCATTGATCCTCCTACCAGGACCACGGCGGCAGTGGGACCGTTTAGGCGCCCTGATCTATCATGCACATACTGTGGGAGGACGGGCCACCTAGCGCCGAGTTGCTTTTCGAGGATGCGGGACAGTGGGTTCTCGCCGCCGCAGAAGATTGATCGTGTACGTCCACAGGCGATATCAGCACCGCCTATACGGTCAGCTCCTGCGCAGTCCTCTTTCAGACCCACAGTATCGCAGATTCGACAGCCCCCACGGCCCTTGACACAGCGGCCGAACCGGCCACAGCAGGCTCGAGTTCATGCACTGACCGCTGAGGCAGCTACGACGCCGACTTTCCAGCATTCAGCCTTCGAGGTCACGGGCCATATCGGAGGTACTCCCGTTCTTGTCATGGTGGACACTGGTTCCACGATTTCTTTGATATCGCGTGCCGTAGTCAGACGTCTTGGGTTGCAGACTATTACTATGGATAACGTGCGAGTCCTTGCAGCTCATGGAGATTATTCGGATGTCACCCAGATGTGTGAGGGTTGTTTACTTGATCTGGGAGGCAGGACGATGACTCTTGATTTGGTCGTCGATCCCTCGCTCGTATATCTCGACGTCATTCTTGGCATGGACTGGTTGACTGCAGCGAGAGCCGAGATTGACTGCGAGGCTCGTGTGGTGACGGTGTACGAGCCTGAGGGCACGCCTTTCACATTTTCAGTGCGGGTAAATCTTCCTTTCCGCATTCTTAGCTACGCCACTCTGTTGCGCGACGCTGGTGCCCAGGTACTTGAGCAGACGCCAGTTGTTTCTGAGTTCGGGGATCTGTTCAGGAAGATCCCTGGTTTACCACCCCGACGTGAGATCAATTTCACTATCGATCTGATTCCTGGTTCTACACCCGTCTCACTGCCGACGTATCGCATGGCACCTTGTGAGATGGAGGAGTTGAGGACGCAGATTGACGGTCTGCTAGAGCTTGGCTTTATACGGCCTAGTGTATCTCCTTGGGGAGCACCGGTCTTGTTCGTGAAGAAGAAGGATGGTTCGCTGCGATTGTGTATTGATTATCGCAGGCTGAACCAACTCACAGTGAAGAACAAGTACCCTTTGCCCAGGATCGATGACTTGTTTGATCAGTTGAGAGGAGCGCAGTACTTCTCGAAGATTGATCTTCAGTCAGGATATCATCAGCTGCGCGTCAGAGATGAGGACGTGCAAAAGACAGCGTTCAGGACCAGTTTTGGTCACTACGAGTTCCTCGTGATGTCGTTCGGTCTCACGAACGCACCGGCCGTGTTCATGGATCTGATGAACCGGGTATTGCGGCCTTTCCTCTATCGATTCGTCGTTGTCTTCATCGACGACATTTTGGTATACTCTAGGAGTCGAGAGGAGCATGAGGAGCACTTGCGTTTGGTCCTTGATACGCTCAGACAGCATCAGTTGTTCGCACAGTATAAGAAGTGCGACTTCTGGAAGCAGGAGGTGAAGTTTCTGGGACACGTGGTGTCCAAGGATGGCATGGCAGTTGACCTGTCTAAGGTAGCTGCGGTGCAGGACTGGGAGCAGCCTGGTTCTGTCACTGAGGTGAGGAGTTTCTTGGGTCTCGCTGGCTACTATCGGCACTTCATTCAGGATTTCTCGAAGATCGCGAGACCCTTATCTCAGTTGACACGGAAGGACGTGAAGTTCGCCTGGAATGATAAGGCGGAGTCAGCTTTTCAGGAGCTGAAGGACAGACTTACGTCCGCCCCTGTGCTAGTATTGCCAGAGCAAGGGGTTAAATACACTATATACACTGACGCGTCTAGTGTTGGTTTGGGTTGTGTCCTTATGCAGAGGGACAGGGTAATTTCGTATGCCTCGAGACAATTAAGGAAGCACGAGGAGAATTACCCTACACACGACCTGGAGTTGGCAGCCGTTATATTCGCACTGAGACTCTGGAGACATTACCTTTACGGAGAGGAGTTCGAGCTCTTTTGCGACCACAAGAGCCTCAAGTACATATTCACGCAGCGGGACTTGAATATGAGGCAGTGGCGATGGATGGAGACGCTGAAGGACTTCAAGTTTGAAGTCTCTTACCATCCTGGGAAGGCGAACCTTGTGGCTGATGCGTTGAGCCGCAAGAAGGCGATAGAGTTTGCGGCTCCGCTGATGGTTGCCGAGTGGGATATGGTTGAGTTTTTGCGAGACTTTGAGCAGAAACTCACCGTAGAGGAGCCATTTGAGTTCATCGCACATGTTCAGGTGCGATCCCCGATCGATGACCGTGTCATCGAGGCGCAGAGGGACGACGCGCATCTTACTGAGCTTCGAGAGCAGGCCAGTGATGATGCTGACGCCGACTGGCGAGTTGGCATGGATGGGGGCTTACGTTACCGTGGCCGCCTATGCGTTCCTGATGTCCCTGACTTGAGACGAGAGATTCTCGAGGCTGCGCATTCTACTAGACTCGCGATGCATCCTGGCAGCACGAAGATGTATCGTGACGTGAAGAGGACGTACTGGTGGGAAGGTATGAAGACCCACATAGCTGAGTTCGTGTCCCGTTGTCTCACTTGTCAGCAGGTGAAGGCAGAGCATCGCCGACCACCTGGACTTTTGCAGCCTATGCCTATTGCAGAGTGGAAGTGGGATTTCATTTCCATGGACTTCATTTCTGGGTTGCCGAAGACGAGGAAGGGGCATGATTCCATTTGGGTGATCATCGACCGATTGACGAAGTCGGCGCACTTCCTACCGATCAGAGTTACGAACTCTGCAGACGAGCTGGCTAGATTGTATATTAGGGAGATCGTGCATCTGCATGGAGTTCCGTTGGAGATCGTGTCGGACAGAGACACGCGGTTCACTTCTATTTTCTGGACTCGTATCCAGGAGGCTATGGGTGTGAAGTTGAAGTTCAGTACTGCCTTCCACCCACAGACGGACGGACAGACGGAGCGAGTGAACCAGATCCTGGAGGACATGTTGCGAGCTTGCGCATTGGACTTCAAGGACAGTTGGGATGACTGTCTTGCATATGCGGAGTTTGCGTACAACAATAGCTTCCAGGCGAGTATCGGCATGGCACCTTATGAGGCGCTGTATGGGCGACCTTGTCGCGCACCGCATTGCTGGTTAGAGGTCGGTGAGCGCAGCTTGATTGGCCCAGAGTTGGTGCAGGCGACGTCAGAGAAGATTGATATTATTCGACGTCGGCTACTTACAGCGCAGAGCAGACAGAAGAGCTACGCCGATACGATACGGAGACCACTAGAGTTCACAGTCGGGGATCATGTGTTTTTGCGAGTTTCCCCTATGAAGGGAGTCCTTCGGTTCGGGAAGAAGGGGAAGCTGGCACCGCGATTCATTGGCCCATTTCAGATCCTCGATCGTGTGGGAGCAGTGGCTTACCGATTGGCTTTACCCACGCCCCTCGCGAGCGTCCACAACGTATTTCATGTTTCTATGCTGAAGAAGTACGTTGCTGATCCTTCTCATATCATCAGATGGGAGCAGGTGCAGTTAGGAGAGGATGTTACTTATATCCTGCGACCGACACGCATCATGGACCGGAAGGAGCAGGTACTGCGTAGCAAGGTGATTCCCCTTGTGAAGGTACTATGGACGCATCATACTGAGGAGGAGGCTACTTGGGAGACAGAAGCCGAGATCAGAAAGAACTACCCACAGCTTCTCGAGGAGTACGAAAAGGTACAAAATTTCGAGGACGAAATTATTTGTTAAGGGGGGTAGATTGTAACGCCCGTGAAAAATCCATACTTGGGCTCGAGTACCAACTCGACCCGAATTTGCGTAGAATTCATTCCTTTGGAAAATTTGACTAGGTTAGCTAGTGCAACGTTAGAATAGCTGGGAAATGGTCCCTGATCACTTTAAATACGTTCTACAAGGCCCGAAGCGAGTGGAACTAAGGGTGCTATAATGCTCTAAAGCCTCGGATCAAACTCTAAGCCGGTTTGTTCTCTGGACCACTTTGAATCTTTGTATTGGATCTAGACCGCACGTTGAAAGTCCGATACCTCCTATCTTAGACCGTTAGGACCGTCTAGCTGGGCTTGACACTCATTCCAAAAATCAAGTCAAACCGATTATCACAGGCTATTTCATTGAGCCCGGACCGAAGAGAGTGTGAATAGGGACATAGTTGGAATTTCAAATTCAAATCTGGCACACAAATTTGACGCATCAGTATTAAGCATTCTGACCGTCAGAATACAGCCAAATTACACCCTTGGATCAGGAAAAATATCTATTACATATCACGAGACTTATAGGCCTGATCTTGGTGCGGTGACCGTTAAACTGAAACTGGGCCGCCACGTGCGATCTGGGAACCCAACCGGTCTGAAAACTGGATGTGTGATAGATCCAGTATGCATGAGCTTAAGTCCGACCGCATTTGGCCTGGGGACCTCCAGAAATGCCCTTTTGGACCGAAACGGCCCCGATTTGGTTAGGCACCAAGTAAACATTGTTCCCAAGCCTATTTTGGGAATGTTTTAGGCTATAAAAGGGGTTGAAACCCTCACTCCTCTCTCCCATCCGAATTTGAGAGAAGCCCTAGCTTGGGAGAGAGAAAAAGAGTGAGAGATTGTGAGAGAGTGGGAGAGTTCTTCCCGCCACTTGTGCTACGTGTTGCACTTGCTTAAGCAACACTCCTCTACCGCTTTCCCCGGCGATTCCACCGCAATCCTAGGTAAGTAAAAATCCTAAATAGTTGGTGATTTGAGTTTTTCTTGTTTCCATAGCGATGTAGCTTATGGATCTTATGTATTAGGCTCCTTACTCGCCGTAGACGAAGCATATACACTCCGCTTCAATTCCCGAGTCTACAAGACACTAGGTGAGGATTTTAGACGCTTTGATTGACGGTTCCCAATACTTTCAATGTCGTTTAATAGTAGATTCTTGACGGCATCGCCGTTTGACATGTACAAAATGCTCTCCGTTTCCCGTTTCGTAAGCTAACGAAGAATATGAGATTTAGGGCATTTCAGTCATTTGTAGGAAGTACTGTTTGCATTCATATTTTGCTGATGTGATTGACATGGTTTGTTGTCGCATTAGGAAGTTAGGAATGCGTGCATAATTAGTTTGGCGAAGAGATTCGCCTAGTTGCACACTTTGGGTCGACATGCTATATGTAGACCTAAGTGTGTAGTGCATGTGTTTGTATAAATGCTTGTATTAGTATGTATTGAATTAAATGATGTTATTTGATACTTTGTGATTGATTTTTCAATTATTATGCCGACCTAAATGATTTTCTACATGTTGACAAAATGCATGATTTCATTACATGCATGGAATGCATGTGCTTGAGGATTTGCTTAAGTTGAATATGCATGGGAAGTATGCCTTGAAGATTTGCTTAAGTTGAAAGTTATAACATGTGCTAACATGCTCACATGATGTATTTCAATTCCAATACCTTGTATAGTAATTCCATAGATGTGTGGGACTTGACTTAGTCCAGGCAGTCGGTAACCGAGCGATTTCGTGGCTGACTGGTCATAGCCACGAACGACGCGTCGATGAATGTGATTCGTGTTGAGAGTTGGCGGCAGTGGTTAGGCCACGCGAAGTGTTTTACGCACTTCATGTCGTTCAATTCGATATGCGATCGCGCTAGTCGAGCCCGTCAAGTAACCCGACTGGCCGATGTTTGTTCACCTTGTATGTAACATAACTGCTTGAACCTAGGGTACTGAACTTACCATTGTAAACCCTATTAACCGTGGTACCTTGATCCACGAAGACTCATGAGCCGGGCATGGTGGTATGGGACACCGTGGTCGAGCTGTCGGCCTACGCTGGGGCCACAAACCTCCCCGTAGTGACCAGTGAGCACCTAGACTCGTGAGCAGATTATGGTGGTATGGGACACTATATTCTAGCTGTCGGCCTACACTGATCAGGCGACGAGCCCTTTGTAGTGACCGCGAGCGTATTCTGAGTTCACGGGAGGCGACGACCCTTCCGTGCAGTAGAGTACAGTAGGCCTGTATTAATAAGGTGATGGGGGAGCGGTGCAACGAGTGCGAGCAACAGCCCTGGCAGCCCTTGCAGTGACCTACGAAATGTACATCGTATGAGATTACTAGGAGTGACGACCCTAGACAGGATCCGTGTTGGGATTGATACAAGGGAGGTACCTTAGTTTCCCAATCCTGCTGTTTGAATGGACTAATAACAACTTGGTAATCATATCACCATAGCATTGCATGTGCCTGGAAGATGTGGAGCACTCTAGGGAGTGTGGCATGCCGCGGTCGTAAGATGTTGCCGTATGAGGGTGATCGTCGGTGAGGGCATACATCACGTCATATCATCTTGCATTAACAACAGTATTAGGACTTGTCTGATTTACTGCTTTACTATTATCGCGTGACTGAATTGTGAACATGCTAATCTTTGCTCTATGATTCCACTGAGTTGATCACTCATTCCCACGTTACGGGATGGTGTTTGCAACACCCACCAGACCCTGTTGTAGTTGCAGGTGACGATGAGATCCAGGAGGTGGAGCTAGATGATGACGAGGACCAGGATGAGTTCTCGTATATGCAGTATCATGACGGCTTCCCGTAGGTGACCTGGATCGAGGGGACATCAGTGGGACTTTTCTTTTTGAACATTATTCTTTTGTTATGTACATGTATATGAGACTCAGAGATGTAGTCATACTTTGGAGACAGTTGAGATTACTTTGTTTTTCCATACAGTGATATATATCTTGTTTAGTCTTCCGCTTGCTTTTATCACTGGATCTGAAGTATGAATTGCAGTTTTGGTATACTTTTACTCATGTGAATGCTTTAAATCAGACAACATTGAATCATAACCATTTTTGTTGCATAAGTGACGGTCTGGAACTCGGGAGTTGAGTTTATACACGACCCCCGATTTTCAGGGTGTCACAGTATCCCAGGTCGACCAACCGCAGTGAATGTACGCGTCTCATGATCGATTTCTTGTATCAAGTTGGCCAGGGAGAGAATGTGTGTATGGCCACCTTTGTGTTGCGACAGATCGTCCTCATAGAAAAATCAAGAAGAACATCTGAGTCACTTCCTTTTGGCCGGCTCATATGTAAGATTGCGCTTGAGTTTACGTACAGACTTGGGCCGGAGTTGCTAGTACCGATTCACTACATTGACGAGTCTACCATGGACAAGATGAAGATCGGGCCTCGATAGCGTGAGGCTCCGCTTGATGAGGATAGCGAGGGCGATTATGATGGCGAAGAGGATGCAAGTGAAGAAGAAGCTGGGGCAGAAATAGAGGAAGAAGCTCAGGGAGAAGAAGAAGAGGAGGCTCAGGATACTGATGAGAGCCCTCCTCCAGTGACTCAGGCTACTAGAGATGCTCACATTGCCTGACTTAAGGAGAGTCAGGTTGCCTTGTGACGGGAAGTCCAGGAACTTCGGGCCGAGGTTGAGGATACTAAGGCCGTCATGAAGAGAAAATTTGGCAAGGTGACTCGCACCTTGAAGGCGATCCTGTGTTGCTTACAGGATAAGGGTGCTCCTCCTCCATCCCCAGACTCGGATTAGTGATCTAGATCCAGATGTTGTTGGTTTTAGTTAGTTGTTTCCTGCTTTCTGTGTGTAAGCCTGATAAGGCTAGTAGTTTGCTTATGTTGCTGTAGTAGCTTTGACTTGCTTAGTTTCCCATGTATTTCTTGTCATGATACATGTAAAGATATATATCTTGTATTCTGATAGTTTTGGTTAAATGAAATGCATGGAATGTCTTTGGCTCGTTATGTGAATGATTGTGTGGTGGTGTGTTTGTGCTATTGTTAAAACTAACAAGGTTGCACCGTATTTTGAATATAGGGAATGCCGCCTAAGGCTATGCGGAGCACGGCACGACTTACTTTGGGTGAGCCTATGGATCGGACTCCTCCCCAGAGCGATGAGCATACGGACCCTGCTGTGGGCCCGATTCCTGAGACTGCACATGAGTCTCAGCCTTCTACTGGTCCTACATCTTGACCACCGCCTTTCACACCGCCTGTCAGAGAGCAGTACCGTGTGTCTTCCTCGACGCAGTATGTGCCATAGCCCGCTCCACCTCCTGATAGGTTCGAGCAGTTGATGGCCATGATGCATCAGCAGCACCAGCAGCTCTTGACTACGATAGCAGGGGCTCTAGCCCAAGGTGGGAGTGCTACTCCACCTGCACCCCCTGTGCATCCAGCTGAGGATGCCGGTACTTCGACTCAGGATGAGGGCATGGCTCATCCTGCACCGCCTGCTTACCCTACGGGGAATGCCGCTGATACACGAGGCCTACTTGAGCGATTCCAGCGCTTGCGGCCTCCTACTTTTACGGGTTCTCACAGACCTGAGGAGGCCGAGTATTGGCTCGATCGTGTGTCGAAGATACTATGGATGCTGCACTGCTCAGAGTTGGCTACGTTCATGTTCGAGCGAGAGGCCAGCTTATGGTGGAATAGTGTCTTACGGACTATTTCTGCTGATTATATCTGGACTTGGGCAGCGTTTGAGTTCCGTTTCCATGAGAAATACTATCCCTAGACTTATAGGCACGAGCAGGAGAATGAGTTTCTACGCCTCAGGCAGGGAGGCATGTCTGTAACAGAGTATGAGC
The DNA here is from genome assembly GCA_037074715.1 of Magnolia kwangsiensis. Lineage (NCBI taxonomy): Eukaryota > Viridiplantae > Streptophyta > Magnoliopsida > Magnoliales > Magnoliaceae > Magnolia > Magnolia kwangsiensis. Next base: position 86,787,045 of record CM073575.1, on the reverse strand, counting down.
ATCGGTTTACCGAGTTGGGCAGATACGTCCCGACTATACATGCTGACGAGAAGATGCGCATACGACGCTTTTCTGAGGGCTTACGACTGGATATTCGGTCGAAGATGTGTTGCGTCAGCATTCCCTCTTACGTTGAGTTGATTCACATGTCTATGCAGGCAGAGCAGGATGTGGATCGACTTACGCGATCTCATGGCCCTATTGTTCTTAGGCCACGACCGGACATGCAGGACAGGCCCTTTGCGGGCAAGAGGCCTCGCATCGACCCTCCTCCTAGGGCTATGACGCCAGTGCTTTCGATGAGGCACTCTGATATATCATGTACTTATTGTGGGAGATCAGGCCACGCAGTGCAGAGTTGTTTCCCTCGGATGCGGGATAGCGGGTTTTCATAGCCGCAGAAGATCGACCGTCCACCCCCACAGGCTTTATAAGCTCCACCTTTACAGTTGGCTCCTGCGCATCCTTCCTTCAGACCTCCCACATCTCAGTTCCGGCCGCCTCAACGGCCCATGGTACCACGGCCAAACCGGCCACAGTAGGCTCAGGTACACGCCTTGATAGCAGAGGCAGCCGAGACAGAGACTACTCAGCCCATGGCCTTTGAGGTCACCGCCCATATTGGAGGTACTCCCATACTTGTGATGGTGGATACTGGATCCACGATTTCGTTGATATCGCATTCCATAGTCAGGCGTCTTGGGCTACCGACTATCCGTATGGATGAAGTGCGAGTCCTTTCAGCTCACGGAGATTTTTCTGATGCCACCCTGATGTGTGAGGGTTGCTTGATGGATCTAAGAGGCAGGACCATGTCTATTGATCTTGTCGTCGACCCTTCTCTCGTTTATCTCGATGTCATTCTTGGCATGGATTGGCTGACTGCAGCGAGGGCCGAGATTGATTGCGAGACCCGTGTAGTGACGGTATACCAGCCAAAGGGCATGCCTTTTACATTTTCAGTGCGGATAAATCTCCCCTTCCACATACTTAGCTACGCTTCTTTACTACGGGACGCTGATGCCCCGGCACTTAAGTATACGCCATTCGTCCATGATTTTGGAGATCTGTTCAGGAAGATCCCTGGTTTTCCGCCTCAGCGAGAGATTGATTTTACTATCGATCTGGTGCCTGGTTCCATGCCCATCTCACTGCCGACGTATCGCATGGCACCGTGTGAGATGGAGGAGTTGAGGAAACATATTGATGATCTGTTAGAGGTCGGCTTCATTTGACCAAGTGTGTCTCCTTGGGGAGCACCAGTTCTGTTCGTGAAGAAGAAGGATGGTTCTATGCGATTGTGTATTGATTATCGCAGGCTGAATCAGATTACGGTGAAGAACAAGTACCCTTTACCCAGGATCGATGACTTGTTTGATCAGTTGAGAGGGGCGTAATACTTTTCGAAGATTGATCTTTAGTCAGGATATCATCAGTTGCGCGTCAGGGATGAGGACGTACAGAAGACCGCATTCAGGACCAGCTTTGGCCACTATAAGTTCCTTGTGATGTCGTTCGGTCTCACGAACGCACCATCCGTGTTCATGGATCTGATGAACAGGTTATTTCGGCCATTCCTCTATCGATTCGTCGTTGTGTTCATAGACGACATTTTGGTATACTCCAGGAGTAGAGAGGAGCATGAGGAGCACTTGCGCTTGTAACTGGATAAACTCAGACAGCATCAGTTGTTTGTACAGTATAAGAAGTGCGACTTCTGGAAGTAGGAAGTGAAGTTCCTGGGACATGTGGTGTCCAAGGATGGGATGACAGTTGACCTGTCTAAGGTAGCTGCAGTTCAGGACTGGGAGCAGCCTGGTTCTGTCACTGAGGTGAGGAGTTTCTTGGGTCTGGCTGGCTATTATAGACGTTTCATTCGAGATTTCTCGAAGATCGCCAGACCTCTATCTCAGTTAACACGGAAGGACGTGAAGTTCGCATGGAATGATAAGGCGGAGTCAGCTTTTCAGGAGCTGAAGGATAGGCTTACGTCCACCCCTGTGCTAGTAGTGCCAGAGCAAGGGGTTAGATACACGATATACACTGACGCGTCTAGCATTGGTGTGGGTTATGTCCTTATGCAGAAGGACAGGGTAATTTCGTATGCCTCGAGACAATTAAGGAAACACGAGGAGAATTACCCTACACACGACCTTGAGTTGGCAGCCGTCATATTCGCATTGAAGCTCTGGAGGCATTACCTCTATGGAGAGGAGTTCGAGCTCTTTTGCGACCACAAGAGCCTCAAGTACATATTCACGCAGCAAGACTTGAATATGAGGCAGAGGCGATGGTGGATACTTTGAAGGACTTCAAGTTCGAGGTTTCCTACCATCCCGGCAAGGCGAACCTTGTGGCTGACGCATTGAGCCGCAAGAAGGCGATAGAGTTTACGGCTCCGCTGGTGGTTGCTGAGTGGAACATGGTTGAGTTTTTACGAGACTTTGAGCAGAAACTCACTGTGGAGGAGCCGTATGAGTTTATTGCACATGTGCAGGTGCGATCTTTTATGGATGAAAGAGTCATCGCGGCACAGAGGGATGATGGGCGTCTGACTGAGCTTTGAGAGCAGGCCAGTGATGATGCAAACGATGAGTGGCGAGTTGGCACGGATGGGGGCTTACGTTACCATGGCTGCCTATGCGTTCCATATGTCCCTAACTTGAGACGAGAGATTCCCGAGGCTGTGCACTGTACCAGACTTACGATGCATCCGGGCAGCACAAAGATGTATCGTGACGTGAGGAGGACATTGGTGGGAGGGTATGAAGACCCACATCGCAGAGTTCGTGTCCCGTTGTCTCACTTGCCAGCAGGTGAAGACAGAGCATCGCCGACCATCTGGACTCCTTCAGCCTATGCCTATAGCTGAGTGGAAGTGGTACTTCATTTTCATGGATTTTATCTCAGGGCTTCCAAAGACGAGGAAGGGACATGATTTTATTTGGGTGATCGTCGACCGTCTGACGAAGTCGGTGCACTTCCTACAGATCAGAGTTACGAACTCTGTAGACGAGCTGGCTAGACTGTATATCAGGGAGATCATGCGTCTGCATGGAGTTCCGTTGGAGATCGTGTCGGACATAGACACGCGTTTCACTTATATTTTCTGGACTCGCATTCAGGAGGCTATGGGTGTGAAGTTGAAGTTCAGTACTGCCTTCCACCCACATACAGACGGACAGACAGAGTAGGTGAACCAGATTCTAGAGGACATGTTGCGGGCTTGCGCATTGGACTTCAAGGACAGTTGGGATGATTATCTTGCATATGCGGAGTTGGCGTACAACAACAGTTTTCAGGCGAGTATCGGTATGGCACCTTATGAGGCATTGTATGGGCGACCTTGTCGAGCACCGCATTGCTGGGCAGAGGTTGGTGAGCGTAGATTGATTGGCCCAGAGTTAGTGCAGGCGACGTTGGAGAAAATTGATATTATTAGACGCCGGCTTCTCACAGCGTAGAGTAGACAGAAGAATTATGCCGATACGAGACGGCGCCCGCTAGTGTTTACGGTTGGGGATCATGTGTTTTTACGAGTTTTCCCTATGAAGGGAGTCCTTCGGTTTGGGAAGAAGGGAAAGCTGGCACCGCGATTCATTGGACCATTTCAGATTCTCGATCGTGTGGGTGCAGTGGCTTATCGTCTGGCTTTGGCCACGCCTCTCACGAGCGTTCACAACCTATTTCATGTTTCTATGCTGAAGAAATACGTTTCTGATCCTTCCCATATCATCAGATGGGAGCAGGTGCAGTTAGGAGAGGATGTTACATATATACTACGACCGATGCGTATACTAGACAGGAAGGAGCAGGTACTGTGTAGCAAGGTGATCCCCCTTGTGAAGGTGTTGTGGACGCATCACTGTGACGAAGAGGCTACCTGAGAGACAGAAGCCGAGATCAGAAAGAACTACCCATAGCTTCTCGAGGAATATGAAGAGGTACAAATTTTGAGGATGAAATTTTTTGTTAAGGGGGGTAGATTGTAACGCCTTGGAAAAATCTGTACTAAGACTCGAGTATTAACTCGACCGGAAATTGCTTAGGATTAATTCCTTTAGAAAATAAGCGTAAGTTACCTAGCGCAATGCTAGAGTAGCTGTGAAATTGTCCCTGAACATTTTAAATATGTTCTACAAGACCCAAAACTTGTAGAATCAATGACGCTATAATACCCTGAAACTTAGGATCAAAATCTAAACCCGTTTGCTCTGAGGAACCCTTTGAAACTTTGTATTAGATCTAGACTGCGCGTCGGAAGTCCGATACCTACAATCTTAGACCATTACGATCGCTTAACTGGACTTAATAATCATTTCGAAAATCAAGCCCAACCGACGTTCAGATGCTATTTCATTGAGCCTGGAGTGAAGAGAGTGAGAAATGGGTTAGATTTGGAAATTTTAATCCAAATCTGGCACGTGACTTGGCGCGTTATTATTAAGCGTTCTGACCATCAAAATTCAGCCAAATTACACCCTCGGATCAGGAAAAATTTCTCTTTCATATCATGAGACTTGTAGACCTGATTTAGGTACGATGACCACTGAACTGAAACTGGACCTCCAGGTGCGATCTATGAACTCTGCCGGACTGAAAACTGGGGATGAGCAACATCCAGTGACCATGAGCTTAAGTCCGATCGCGTTCGACCAGGGGACCTCCCAAAATGCTCTTTTGGATCGAAACAGCCCCAATTTGGTTATAACCTAAGTATACATTGTTCCTAAGTCTAAATAGGTGAGGTTTTAGCTTATATAAGGGCTTTAAATCCTCACATATCTCACCCATCCGAATTTGCTAGAAACCCTAGCTAGAGAGAGAGAAAGTGAGAGATTGTGGGAGACCTTGTGAGAGATCTTCTTGCCGATTGCTTCACCTTCTACACATACCGAAGCAACGCGTTCGAATCACTTTTCCGGTGATTTCCAACGCACTCTTAGGTAAGAAAACCCTAATTACTTGCTGTTTTGGGGTTTCCTTCGATTCGTTAGCGAAGTAGCTTATACGTCTTGTATATTAGGTCGCCTGTACGCTGTTGACGAAGCGTATACCTTCAAATCGAAACGATACACGTCTAAGGCAAAAGGTGAGGATTTTAGACGCTTTGATTGACTGATTTCAAAGCTTTCAATGTTGTTTAATAGTAGATTATCGACAGCAACGCCGTTTGACATGTACAACATGCTATCCGTTTTCCGTTTTGTAAATGTATGGAAAATATGAGATTTAGGGCATTTTAGTCATTTGTAGGAAATACTGTTTACATCTATATTTTGCTAAAATGTTTGCCATGGCTTCTTGTCATGTTAGTATATTAGGAATGTGTGCATGATTGGTTTGGCGAAGAGATTTTTCCTAATGCGCACTTTGGGTCGACATACACTATGTAGACTAAAGTGTGTAGACTAAGTGTTTGTATAAATATTTGTACTAGTATGTATTGAATAAATGGAGTTGTGAATGAGTTTTGAGATTGAATTCTTAAGTAATATGCTGATGTATATGATTTTCACCATGTTGGCTATATGTATTGATTTCATCATATATATGTATAATGCATGTGTTGGATGATTTGTTTAAGTGGTATGTTATAACATGTTTCAACATGCTTATATTGTTGTATTTCATTTCCATTACCATCATATGATTACTGATGTTGACTTACAAATGTTTGGGGCTATATGTTAGTCCAGACAGTTGGTAATGGATCAAATTCGTGGTTGGCTTCTGTTTGCCACGAAGGACGCGTCGATGAACGTGAGTCGTGTTTTGAGTTGGCGGCAGTGGTTAGGCCACACGAAGTGTTTCACGCACTTCATGTCGTTCGACTTGAGATACGCTCGTACTAGTCGAGCCCGTCAAGTAACCCGATTGGCCGTTGTATGTTCACCATGTATGAGTCATAACTGCTTGAAACTAGGGTACTAAACTTACCATTGAAAACCCTGTTAATCATGGTACATTAATTTATAAAGACTTATGAGCCGGGCATGGTGGTATGGGACACCGTGGTCGAGCTGTCGGCCTACGCTTGGGCCACAAACCTCCCCGTAGTGACCAGTGAACACCTATGACTCGTGAGCCGATTGTGGTGGTATGGGACACTACATTCGAGCTGTCGGCCTACACTGATCAGGTGACGAGCCCTTTGTAGTGACCGCAAGCGTATTCTAAGTCTACGGGAGGCGACGACCCTTCCATAGCAATGAGAGTACATTAGGCCTGTATTGATAAGGTGATGGGGGAGTGGTGCAATGAGTGCGAGCAACAGCCCTGTCAGCCCTTGCAGCGACATACAAATTTAACATCGTATGAGATTACTATGAGTGACGACCCTAGAAAGGATCTGTGTTGGGATTGATATAAGGGAAGTACCTTAGTTTCCCAATACTGTTGAATGAATGGATTAATAATAACTCGGTAAACTTTATCCATATCGCATTGCATGTGCCTGGAAGATGTGGAGCACTGAGGAACGCAAGCATTCCGCAGGCGTAAGATGGTGCCGTATGAGGGAGTATGTCGATGAGGGCATCCATCATGTCATTTCATGCATACATTAACTACAGTATCTAGGAATGTTTGATTGATTGCTTTATTATTATCGCATGATTGATTTGAGAACATGCTAATTTCTTCTCTATTATTCCACTGAGTTGATCACTCACTCCCACGTTACGGGATGATGTTTTCAACACCCACCAGACCCTGTTTTCGATGTGGGTAATGCGACGATTTAGGATGCAGAGCCAGACTACGACGAGGACCAGGACGAGTTCTCATATATGAAGTTTTACGACGGCTTTGCGTAGGTGACCTGGATCGGCGGGACTTCTTAGTGGGACTATTTTTGACATTTATTTTTATTTTATTACATGTATATGAGACTCAGAGATGTATTCATACTTTGGAGACAGTTGGAGAATATTTTGTTTTCATACAGTGATATATATATCTTTCAGTCTTCCGCTTGCGTTTTATCACTGGATCTGGAGTATGAATTGTAGTTTTGGTATAATCTTACTCATGTAAATGCTTTAACTTAGACAACATTGAATCATAATCATATTTGTTGCATAAGTGATGGTCTAGAACTCGAGAGTCGGGTTTCTACACGACCTCCGATTTTCAGGGTGTTACACATATGCATCCAAGTGGGCCTCAATAATAGGCCTAAAAATACCTCAAGATGGGCCTAAACACATCAGCCCACATGCATCCAAGTCGGCCTGGGCCTAAATACATTAAGATGGGCCTAAATACATCAGCCCACATGCATCCAAGTGGGCCTCACTAATGGGCTTAAAAATACATCAAGATGGGCCTAAATACATGGGCCCATATTTACCAAAGTGAGCCTCATGTGAGGCCTGCCATAATGTTTATTTTCCTATCCAATCTGTTGATAAGGTCGTATGAATAGGGGGCTCACCAAAATGTCAATTTTTCAGCCAACCTATTGATATGGTCACATGGACCAAGGGGCCCACTGTAGTGTTTATTTTCCAGCCAACCTGTTGATATGGTCACATGGACCAAGGGGCCCACTGTAATGTTTATTTTCTAGCCAACCTGTTGATGAGGTCACATGAATTGGAGGGGGGGCCCACTATAATATTTATTTACATCCAATCTGTTTAGAGGTCACAAGGACCAGGGGCCTACCATAACGTTTATTTCCATCCAACCTGTTGAGAGGTCACATGGACCAAGGGGCCCACAGTGATGTTCATTTGCCATGCAACCTATTCATAAGGTCACGTGGACCAGGGGGCCCACGGTGATGTTTATATGCCATGCAACCTATTCATAAGATCACGTGGTCAGGGGCCCACCAAAATGTCTATTTTTCACCCAAACCTGATGATTGGGTCAGGGAGCCCACAGTGATGTGGTCCACAAATCCAGTCCACCCATTATGTGTGTCCCACCTAGCTGAGGGTTCAGACCAAGTTTCAGCCACATCCAAATTTTTAGGTAGGCCCCACCAAGTGCTTTTATATGTTTTAAGCATGTCTTCACATGATTTTAGATGGTATGGCCCACCTGAGATCTACATACGACTGATTTTTGGAAGGCGGCCCACTGCCCTAAGGGGCCACCTAATGAACGGCATGGATGTTTGAAACGCATCACGTGGGGCCCACAGCTAGGGCCGTGGGCCCCAGCCAGTCCGTTCGTCCGCCCACGCAGCTGCAGGCGCTGCCTGCGTTCTGCGACAGCAGCGTCGGCGTTACCACCTTCTTCCTTTTTTTGAAAAAAATTTATATTTTTTTGTGGTTCTTCACAGGTGGGGCCCACATCAAAGAAATTCGTCCTATTTATTGGCTTCTACGGCTCCAGACAAGCCAAACAAGACCAATATGCGATATTTTTCTGATGAATAAAAGCATCCAGTTGGGTTTTAATGCAATACCACTATTTTCTATGGTATGACCCGCTTGTTTATCAGATCAGCCTCATCTTTTGGCTCAACGCCTAAAATAATCTGAGAAAAAGGATGGACGGCTTGGATCAAGCACATACATCAAGGTGGGGCTCACATGATTGGCCCACCATTTCCCTTCCTTCTCTTTTTTTTTTAAAGCTTGTCAGTACACGCCCATGTCTGCACACGCACTTCATGTTAGCCTCCACGCCCGTCCAGTGTCCAGGGACGCTGGACGTCATGGATAAACACATCATCATGGTGGGTCCTACATGTATGTGGCCCACCATATACATATACATATATATATATATTAATATAGTATAATATATATGTATATATATATATATATATATGTATCATATCACCTAAAATGTGGTGGACCACACCATTTGATGAATGAAGTATATTTAACATGAGTTGGTGGGGCCCACTTCATTCTAGGGTAAGGATAAAGAAAGGGAAAGAGAGGAAGAGAGAGAAGAAGAGAAAGAGATAGATACGATGATAGAGGGGAGGGTCCCCGCCACTATGGGCCCTCCATAGTTACAACACATACATCAAGTGGGTCCCACAATAAGTGGGCCCTTAAAAATTGAAATGAAGGATGATCACCCACCTCTCTTCCTTCTTCTTGCTCCCCTAACTTCCTTAGCTCCTTGCCTTCAGGTTTAATGGTAGATGATAAGATCTTGATGGTGGGGATGAGAGATGGAGGGTGGGCCACACTTGTTGTTGTTGTTTGGGAGAGAAGGGAGGTTGGACGTATGAAATTTTGGGTTGCTTGGAAAGATTTGAGAAATGAGAGAGGGAGTGAGGTGATGGGAATGATATGGATGGGAGGGTATGGTTTGGTTTGATTTTTTGTAAAAGAGGTATGGTTGTAGTTAAAATTTTGTAAATGGGAATGGTGAGGTGGAGAGAGAATATTAACTTTTGAAAAATGAGGGATGGGTTGTTTGTACCTAGGGCATGGTATGTACTTGACATTGATTGATGGGACATCTCGTAGAGATTCTCTCGTAATTCGTAATGCGCGGTGTTTTCTTCAAATTGAACGCGGGCCTGCATCTTCTACCCTGGGTATCAGGTCGGTGCGAGAGTCACGGCGTTAGAACCGCGGCGATGGCGTGGTTGCTAAGGTATAGGTTTCGATTTTAGCCGACTTTGGCATACAGGTCTTGGCTTAGGATCGTGCACAAACATCAGAAACGGGTCGAGGATTGCCGAATTTCGACCGGAAGGACCACGGAGGCCAACGGAATGGTACGGACTAGGACACGGGTTTTACAACTCTCCCCTCCAAATAAAAATTTTATCCTCAAAATTTACATAGTCATCGCAAGAAAACATAACTTATAATAGAAGGGAAAATAAGGCATCGTCATATAAAATCGGAGACAGTATACAAGATACAATATATGATTAATCATCAAAGAGATGGGGATAACGCTCTTGAATCTCAGCCTCGCGCTCCCAAGATGCCTCATCAACGGAATGATGACCCCACTAAACTTTCACCAGGGGAATGACCTTAGTCCGGAGGACCTGCTCCTTTCGATCAAGGATACGAACTAGTTGCTCAATGTAAGAAGCGTCCTTACGAACCTCTAGCGGCTGCCAATCAATAATTGGAACGATGTCTGACCCACACTTCCTCAGCATAGAGACGTAGAAAATGTTGTGGACGCCAGACAACTGAGATAGTAAGGCAAGCCGATAGGCCACGACGCCAACATGCCTAGTGATCTCAAACGGTCGTATAAATCTTGGGGCAAGCTTACCCTTCTGTCACGCCCCAAACAGAAAATCAGATTCACAGGAATCCTGATCGCCGAATCCGGTGCCTACAGCCTCCGTAGTGCCCCATTCTCGGTTCTTGCCAATCATATGCCAGATTCTGATCCTGAGATCCTACAAGGAGGATTTTCAAAATGATTTTTTTTTTGTAATGGAGCATAACCACAAGCATAACCAAGTCACAAAACAACATCACCACATATCCACTATGTCAAAAACTTTAAGTATAATGCGAAAAGAAAAATATAAAGTGATCCAAAAAGCTCCAAAATGGCCTGATACACGCTCCTACCTCAGCGCTGCTACTGTCCAACGACACCTGCATGCAACGGTCGTGCATAAGCTTAGAAAAGCTTAGAGGGTGGTATAAGTGTGTGTGTAAGGCAAGTGCCAATGTTTATAATATTAGAGTAATGCGAAAACCTGTGGTAAGTCCATGAATGCTATCAGCTGTATCAAAGCTATATGATGCAAGACATGAATGCTATCGGCCATACCAAGGCCATGCGATGCGTGGCCTATGTAGTCAAATGTCATATGCGAGATGCAAAGCAAGCATGCCGATACTCATCAAGTACACATATCAATACAGTTCCTCTCTGAATATCACCAGGGTCTAATACACTTCGTAGTGACTGCCACCTCCCTAGATGCAAGTCAAGCAAGAGGAATAGACCTCACTATCCACCTGACCAGTAGTCTATCAATACTTACCCGGCTCGTCAAGTGGGTCCCACAACAAGTGGGCCCTTAAAAATTGAAATGAAGGATGATCACCCACCTCTCTTCCTTCTTCTTGCTCCCCTAGCTTCCTTAGCTCCTTGCCTTCGGGTTTAACGGTGGATGATGGGATCTTGATGGTGGGGATGAGATATGGAGGGTGGGCCACACTTGTTGTTGTTGTTTGGGAGAGAAACGACGTGTGAAATTTTAGGTTTCTTGGGAAGATTTGAGAAATGAGAGAGGGAGTGAGGTGATGGGAATGATATGGATGGGAGGGTATGGTTTGGTTTGATTTTTTATAAAAGAGGTATGGTTGTAGTTGAAATTTTATAAAGGGGAATGGTGAGGTGGAGAGAGAATATTGAATTTTGAAAAAGGAGGGATGGGTTGTTTGTACCTAGGGCATGGTATGTTCTTGGCATTGATTGATGGGATATCTCGTAGAGATTCCCTCATAATTTGCAACGCGCGGTATTTTCTTCGAATTGAACACGGGCCTGCATCTTCTACCCTGGGTATCGGGTCGGTGCGCGAGTCATGGCGTTAGAACCGCGGTGACGATGCGGTTGCTAAGGTATAGGTTTCGATTTTAGCCAACTTTGGCATACAGGTCTCGGCTTAGGATCGCGCGTAAACGTCAGAAACGGGTCGAGGATTGCTGAACTTCGACCGGAAGGACTGTGGAGGCCAACAGAATGGTACGGACTAGGACACGAATTTTACATTGGTCATTGGATAAAGCCTTCATTAAGGTCCTCATTGCTAGAGCTTGAATCATTTGGTGTACTCCTACGATTTAGCACTCGTAGTGCTCTATGAAAATCGGGATTATGTCGTATAGCAACCATAGGTAGTGGAGCATCGCCTAGGGCTCTGGGCGAAAATAATGCATCTATAAGACGGTCGAGGGTTGCCCACAGCCTTTGCATGGCCATCTAACTATCTTGGTGGAAAGCTTCCATTCTTTTTAAAAGATAACGAATCCTTAAAACATCGTCCACAAGATTTTGGTTCATACCTTCGTTGTTTGCCATCGGCCCGAGGAGAATCCTCGCTCTGATACCAATTAATGTAGGGATGAATGTGATGAGGTCAATCACCATCTTCCTTAAGGGGATAACTATTTCGAATCCACGGAGCTTCTTTGGACTCCTTAAGAGACTTCTCGAATCCACGAGGAAAAAATCAAGGAAAATAGAAAATAAATTCTATAAAATTCGTAGTTTGCTTGATGAATGAAACAAACTAGTTCACAACCCTTAAAATAGGGATATTAAGTCATGGGAGAAGTTTCTGGATCAAACTACAACTAAAACTCCTAGAATTCGTAACTTACTATAAATAATAAACTTACTATTTATAGATGGTTGTGATATCTACTAGTGCACATGATTTTCGGCCAAAAATAATAAGTGTCCAATTTGGCCAAATCACAACGTTCTCTGAATTATTCTAAGAACTTTTCATGTTGGGTGCAACTCCTAAAGCCCAACGGATGAAGGGTTATACTTAAACTAAAACTTACTATAAATAGTAAAAATGAAAATAAAACAGGCATTCAACCATCGATTTAATGGTATTCACAAATTTAGTGTGGGCAACCTGGTGTAGAGTGGTTAGGTGGCTAACGTAGCTCATTGTAATGCCCTAAAAATTGGGGGTCGAGCAGGAGCCCAATTCTCGAGTTCCAAAGCATCACTTATGCAACATAAATAATGATGATTTAAATGTTGTCTGTATTAGTGCCTTAAACATGAGTGGGACTATACCAAACCAGCATATCATACTCCAGAGCAATTAAAGTTACGCAAGCGGAAGACTGTGATATGTATAGAAATTGTATAAAAGTAATATTAAGTCCTCAGAGTATGATTGTCACTAGGTTAAACAATTACAAGTTTAGTTCTAAAAGGTATAAAATAAGAAAGTATAATGGTTTCTATCCAAAACCCTGTAACCCCATCAGCGCAACTCTAGGTCTACATATTTAGGTAATGTAGCATTAGCGATCCTGCAGATTTTAAGTCTTACAGATCGTATTTAAAGTGATTAGGGCTAATTTCATAGGTAATCTAGTTTAATATTGGTTAATTCTCGCTTAATTTCTAAAGGATTTGATCTTTAGTGATTCTGCCTAAGGTGGTATTCGGGTCTTTATACGGATTTTTTCAAAATGTTACAATCTACTCCCCTTAAAGAAAAATTTTATCCTCGAAATTAGTACCTTTTCGTACTCATCGAGAATTTGAGGGTAGTTCTTACGGACCTCGACTTCGGTCTCCCAAGTAACCTCCTCTTCCGTGTGATGTGTCCACAGTACCTTCACAAGCGGGATTACTTTACTGCGAAGTACTTATTCCTTCCTATCCAGGACACGCGTCGGGCACAGTACATATGTAGCATCCTCACTCAACCACACCTGCTCCTATCTGATAATATGTGAAGAATCAGGAACGTATTTCTTCAGCATAGATACATAAAATACGTTGTACACGCCGCGAGTGGCGTGGGTAAAGACAGGCGGTACGCTACCACCCCCACTCGATCCAGTATCTGGAATGGACTAATAAATCTTGGCGTGAGCTTTCCCTTCTTCCCAAACCGAAGGACTCCCTTCATAGGGGAAACCTGAAGGAATATATGGTCCCCGACCTCGAACTCTAGCGTTCGCCGCCTCGTATCAGTGTAGCTCTTCTGTCTGTTCTATGCTGCTAGAAGTCGATGCCTGATAATGTCGATCTTCTCTGAGGTCGCCTAAACCAACTCTGAGTCAATTAGACTCTTCTCACCAACCTTTGCCCAACAATGCATTGCTTGACAGGGATGCCCATATAAGGCTTCATATGGAGCCATGCCAATACTCGTCTGAAAACTGTTGTTATACACGAACTCTGTATAAGGAAGATAGTCAGCCCAACTGTCCTTAAAATCTAGCACACAAGCTTGTAGTATGTCTTCTAACACCTGGTTTACCTGTTCTATCTGCCCGTCAGTCTATGGGTGGAACGCGGTACCGAACTTCAATTTCACACCCATTGCTTCTTGGATACAAGTCCAGAAGATAGATGTGAATCGCGTGTCTCGGTCCGACACGATCTCCAGGGGAACTCCATGTAGACATACAATCTCCTTGATGTAAATCTGACCAACTTGTCTACAGAGTTTGAAACTCTGATGGGTAGAAAGTGAGCCGATTTTGTCAACCAGTCCACGATCACCTAAATGGAGTCATGTCTCTTCCTCCCCTTTGGCAACCCTGATATGAAATCCATAGAGATGAAATCCCACTTCCATTCAGCTATGGGCATGAGCTGAAGCAGTCCAAGAGGTCAGCGATGTTCATCCTTGACCTGTTGGCATGTGAGATAATGGGACACATAATCTGTTATGTGGGCCTTCATGTTGTCCCACCAGTACAACCTGTTTATATCTCGATACATCTTCGTACTACCAAGATGCATCGGCATCTTCGAATTATACGCAGCCTCTAAAACTTCTTGCCTTAAGATGTGAAGGTTCGGGGCGCATAGGCAGCCTCGGTACTGTAAGCCCCCATCCGTACTAACTCTCCATTCTGAGTCTCGACTGCCGCTCACCTGTTCTCTCATCTCAACCAACCGCTCATCGTTCTTCAACCGCTCATCGTTCTTCTGAACCGTGATGATCCTATCATCTATAAGTGGCCGCACACGAATGTGTGTGGCGCTCTCAAATGGTTCCTCCACCATGAGCTTCTACTTAAAACCACGCACAAACTCCACCATATTCCACTCCTTAATCATCAGCGGTGCCGCAAATGCTATCACCTTCTTGCGGCTCAACACATCTGCTACGAGGTTGGCCTTGCCAAGATGGTAGGAGACCTCGAACTTGAAGTCCTTCAATTTTTTCATCCATTGTCGCTGGCTCATATTCAGGTCTCTCTAGGTGAATATGTACCTGAGACTCTTATGGTCACAAAAGAGATCTAATTCCTCTCCATAGAGGTAATGTCTCCAGATCTTCAAAGTAAAAATGACGGTCGCTAACTCCAGGTCATGCGTAGGGTAGTTTTCCTCGTATTTCTATAACTGCCGCGATAGATAAGTAATAACCCTGTCTTTCTGCATTCGAACACCACCCAAACCAATGCGAGATGCATCGGTGTATATCGTATACTTGACTCCTTTCTCTGGCAATACTAGCACAGGGGCAGACGTCAACTTGTCCTTCAGCTCCTGAAAAGATGCTTCTGCCTTCTTGTTCCAGGTGAACTTAAGATCCATTCGAGTCAACTGAGACAATGGTCTAGCTATCTTGGAAAAGTCTCGAATGAATCGATAACCTGTCAGACCCAGAAAACTTCTCACTTCAGTAATCGAACCAGGATGCTCCTAGTCCTGAACTGCGACTACCTTAGTAGTTCCAGGAACTTGACTTCTTCCTTCCAGAAGTCACACTTCTTATACTGTGCAAACAACTGGTTCTTCCTGAGAGTATTGAAGACTGCTCGTAGGTGTTTCTCGTGCTCCTCCCGACTCTTGGAGTATATCAGGATGTCATCTATAAATATGATGACGAATCAGTACAAGTACGGCCGAAACATCCTGTTCATCAGGTCCATGAACACGGCCGGTGCATTCCTGAGTCCAAATGACATCACTAAGAACTCGTAGTGCCCAAAACTGGTCCTGAAAGCTATCTTCTGCACGTCTTCATTCCTTACGCGCAACTAGTGATACACCGACTGTAAGTCGATCTTCGAGAAATGTTGTGCCCCCTTCAACTGATCAAATAGACCATCTATCCTGGGCAAAGGGTACTTATTCTTTACCATCACCTGGTTCAGCCTGTGATAATCAATATACAATCGTAGTGACCCATCCTTCTTCTTTACAAAAAATACGGGTACTCCCCAAGGAGACACACTAGGCTGTATAAATCCTGCATTCAACAGATCATCAATCTGTTTCCTCAGCTCCTCCATCTCACATGGAGCCATGTGATAGGTCGGAAGAGATATAGGTGTTGCATTAGGCACTAGATCGATGGTGAAGTTGATTTTGCGCTGAGGGGGTAACTCAGGTATCTTTCTGAATACATCTGAGAACTCCTGGACTAGAGGGGTGTCCTCAAGTGTCGGACCACAAACATCCTCTAGCAAGGAAACATAACAACTGATGGATAGGGCCAACTGACTTGCACTAGGAATATAAAGGTTGTGCCCTCTGGTTCATAGGCTGTCACCACTCTAGTATCACAGTCGATCTATGCTTTCATCTCCGTAAGCCAGTCTATACCGAGAATGACATCATAATGATGCAATGGGGTAAAAATTAAGTCAATGTGCATTGTTCTGCTCCCTACGTCTATCGAACACCCCTTACATATCCTGGTAGTGTCTGAGAATGTCCCCGTGGCTGTAAGGATTCTCACCCTAACCATAGGACTAGTTTCTAACCCGTCACTTGACTGCTGCACATGATATAATATAGATAGCGTTTATCATTTGGACAAAGCTCTATATGGTCTCAAACAAGCACCAAGTGTATGGTATGAATGATTAATAAAATTTCTTTTAGACCATGAATTCTGCAGAAGAAGTATAGACAAGATACTGTTTACTTAAAGAACAAAGAACTCATTGCTTATTACACAAATTTATGTGGATGATATAGTGTTTGGGTCAATATGTGGAGATGAGGAATACAAATTCGCCAACCTCATGAAATCAGATTTTGAAATGAGCATGGTCGGCGAATTAAAATTTTTCTTAGGATTACAAGTCAAGCAACTAAATGATGAAATTTTCATAAATCAGACCAAGTACGCAAAAGACTTGGTGAAAAGATTGGGCTTGAGTCTAGACGCACTTATCACACGCTTATGAGTACCACACTTAAACTTTCCAAAGATACTAACGGCAAAAGTGTGGACCAACATCTTTATCGAAGTATGATCAGAAGCCTACTATACCTCACAGCCTTTAGTGTAGGAGTGTGTGCTCGATATTAGGCAGATCTTAAGGAATTGCACCTAACAGCGATTAAAAGGATTATCAAATATGTAGCAAAAATTACCACCTTCGGACTATGATATCCATATGAAACATCCACCATAATTGCTGGTTATTCTGATGTAAATTGGGCCAGAAATTTGGATGATCGAAAATCGACAAGTGGATGATGTTTTTATATTAGCAATTGTTTGGTCTCCTAGCAAAGCAAGAAATAAAATTCAATCTCATTATCCACTGCGGAGGCCGAATATATAGCTGTAGGTACCTGTTGTGCACAACTCCTTTGGATGAAATAGATGTTATTAGACTATGGGATTGCACAACCTACAATGAGTCTTTTTTGTGACAATACAAGTGCTATAAACATCTCAAAAAATCTAGTTCGGCACTCTCAGAACAAGCATATTGACATTCGTCATCATTATATCTGAGAACTTGTTGAGAAAAATATCATTGTATTGGATTATATAACTATTGAAAAATAACTCGTCGATTTCCTTACAAAGCCTCTTGACATAAATAGGTTCTGTGACCTTCAAAAATCAATTGGTGTACGTACTCATTGATAATATCTCAGGAACAATGACCCACACAGGTAAATCTTAAGTCTGAGATATTCATGGCTAAACTACTGATGAACAACAATGTTAAAATTTTCACGGTTCTGATGATATCTAGGAAGTTTCGATACCATCATGATTTGAACATCGACTCCATCAAGATACTCCATCGATGCAATCGACAATCCCTGGAATATAGCGCTTTAACTAACAGTCTTTCCCAATGGTTGGATTGCATTCAATAGGATTACTGTCTTTCCAACGACCGTCTGCAAAATTCTTGATAAAAGTCATGATGAAGATATCGATGACTAATCGATATAATCGACAAATCAGCTATATTAAGAGAAGACTGCATTCGAATTCAAACTCAATTCTTCTCTGAGTACTTCCTCTCAACCTCTCACATCTTCAAAACATGATCAAGGGAAAAGGAAAGTCTTCTCTTCACTTGCTGTAATCAAAGAACATACAATCAGAGTCCAGTAGGCATCACCCTATGGAAGTACATTCATCCCCCATTGTTGAATGTCCAGTGCTCAATAGTATTATAGAACCTTTTGGAGTGGACCTACTTTTAGAAGTAATAGGTTGGCAGAATATTTTAAATATTGGAGGATCATATCAACTAGGTGTGATCCAAGAATTTTTCAATCACTGTCGTATCATTAGTGTTGATCCCCCCAGCATTCAGGTTGAACTCGCACATTACTCAAATTTTATCACTCCAATCACCCTAGCACACCTTCTAGATCTTACTGTCACTAGAATCCCAGTAATTAACAGGAATCTCAACGGCCTGGGTGTGTGGGGAGAAATAACCCATGCATTATGTCAAGGCACTATTGTTCCGTGAAATGATGAAAATCTGCTGCACATCAACTATCTTGGACCCACCTTCAAAATTTTTCATAGCATTTTCGGGTCTAATATATATCCCTACGATGTCAAAGATAATCATCTCCCTCCGTTTGTGATAAATGTGCTTTATGATGTCTATCAAGAAAATCAAGTGTGTCTGCCAACTCTTCTCCTCAAGCAAGTCATTCGTGTGATCCAAGGCAATCATAGGGAGACAATGTCCTTTCCGGTGCTCGTATGCAAATTTGCACATCATGCGGGGCTCCCTGCCACGTCTGATGTTGTATATCTTGAAGCATGGTTTGACAACAGTGCAGCTCAGGAGGCTTAACAATTGTGTCCTTCTTCGTCTCTCCCTAGGCATGGTCTTCCCATACCGCGGGCCATCCAATATGCTCAACCATCAATTCGGCCTACGCATGGAGGATCCAATCACACGCCACTGGTCAGCCCGGAGTCAATCACAAACCGCCAGACCCATCACTTAGAACACCACCTTCTGAATGGGATGGCTGGGATGGAGGAACGACTGTACAATTGTGAAATACGTCTCACTGCAATTGAAGAAAAAGTTGATGTCCTTCAGCAAACAACTCAGCAAGTGGTGGACTTGCTCACACATAGCAATCCTCGCAAACATTAAGCATCAGTTGCGACACTTAGCTGTCATTAGAGTACCAAGCGTGTCTATTGCTATGATAACTTTTCTGCTACTTTTTGGATGCATTTGGATTGACTAATGTTCTACTGTTGTCTGGGGTAGTATGAGTGTTGGATATTTTGTTAAATATGGTTGGATATAATTCTCATCTTTTCTGCAAATCTGATATATGTGATCCCCTTGTTTATCTTCTCTGATATGGTTTGCATGTGGTTTTTTTGAATATTTTATCTACTGCTTTAATTAATTTGATATGCATCCATATTTTCTTAAAATGATGTATGCCTACAATGTTTTTAATTTAATACATCTATATCTGTGTGTTCTCCTACTTCTCATTAAAAACTTCAGTCAATATCTGCTATAATGCTATCCTTGTCAATGACTGACAAAAAGGTGGAGATCAGTTCAAACACCCCATCAAAAATGTATATTTGCGCTTGAGAATAGTGTTGCAAGTGTTAGGAGGAGCAGCTACACCAAGCGAGAGGGAGTTTGCAGATAGGGGGAGCAGCTTCTGAATATGGTGTGTGTGTGTGTGTGTGTGTGTGTGACATTGTTAGCATTATAAAATTGTGTAAAGTGTTTGTGCACATAATTTAGGATGTCTGTATGGAAGCTGTTATAGGGTGTTTTGGTATTTTTTCGCATAATTGACAAATGGGGAGATTAAAAGTGCCCTGGTTTGTCAATTAGCGTGAATGTTGGGTCAGTCAGATTGCAGAGCCTCATATGAACATCAATTCAAAGCGTTTGCCTCAATCGGATGTATGCTAAATCTAAGCCTCACATCCCATGTCCTAAAACATCAGGTGAATAAAACCCTTAAAATAAGTTAGAACATTATAAGGTTTATAAGTAAGAAAACTTTTTCGAAAATAAAAAATCTCTAAGTTTTTCTTACTTTGTCGATTCTATCGATACACGTATCGATATGGTCGACCTGCACTGTTGAAGTCCTCGATACCATATCGATTCTATCGGAATGAGGACAAAATGTGTCCAGCAACCACATGAATATTTGGATGAAATTTTGATGTATTGATGTACCTATCGATACCATCGATATTTGAATCTCGAGTCCATCGAAGGTGACTCGATAATATCAAGAGACAGATATCCGACGCCCCTATTTTTTTATAGGAAAAATCATATATGCTTCAATATATCGAAGTCATCCTCGATACCATCGAAGTTCAAATCTCGATGCTATCGGAAGGCTCTCGATGATATTGGTCATTGGGCACGAAGTTTTCTAGCAAATATTTCAGGCTAGTTTATCTATGATTAAGGGTCACTCGATAGAATCTATATTCAAATATCGATAATATTGATAGGTGGATCGATGCATCAAACAGGGACAAAAACTGTCGAGCAAGCTTAAAACGAAAATCCTCTGGATTTACCGATGCCTCGACACGGCTATCAATATAATTGACATTCAAATTCCAATGATATCGAAGGTCCCTCAATCATTCTTATAAAACCTGAAATATATCAAGCAAGTCTCTCTCATTTTTAAATGTCGAGGAATCGAACCTTGCATCGATAAAATAGGAGTTTAAAATTCAATGGCATCGACTCGAGTCTCGATTCCCTCGACCAGCTGGCAAGAGATTTTCAAAAGCATATGACTTTGAGTTTGTGTAATCGAGAGGACCATTGATACAATCGAGAGTATATGCTCGATGGTATCAAACCTGCTCGATGAAATTGAACTCTATCATAAATGTGATCGTTTTATATCCGTTGGAACCTTTTGCCTATATAAAGAGAACATGTTTATTGTTGCTGGTAGAGAAAGAAGAGAGTGCTTTTGAGTGTTTAACCTTAGATCATTTACCCAAAGCTCTTTCTCTCAAGGGAGTTTATCCTCCAATCCACCCTCATCATTGATATTCAATAGAGTGGATTGGGTAATGAACTTCTGCATTCAAGGATCCTCCAGCTACTGCCTTAATGACAAATCATTAAGCTGAGATACCTTGAATGCATAGATGATTGAAATCGCTCTATCTCCCTAATAGGAAAACATTTAGAGAGTAGGATTCCATCATAACCTTGACCCAACCCATCGTCATATATTGGTACATCATTTGAGTTGCAGATCAATGAAGCAGAAGATTCTTCGTCAACAAGGAGGAGATCTTCATCAACGTGTTGAATGTGACTCATCCACTTATCTGTAAGTACTTAGAGTCTAAAGGACCCTTTGATCATTTCTTTGTTGGATTGGGTTTAAGGTGTTTCTCACCCTTGTAAGTCCTCAAGGAGGCCTCTAGCGGGAGTGTACGTGGTGGGTGTGTTGTGTAGACCCTTGCTCTGTGGAGAGCATAAATATCTGGTTAAAGGTGAACCAGTCAAAACCTTAGGTTTAAGGTGAACTGTGTGAAATCTCTATTAGGGTCTTATGAAAGATCCTTGGCCAGTGTGCTTAAAAGTGGGTACGCTGTATTGACCCTTACTCGTGAGAGCATAAACAGTCAGCCTCAGTGTAGGTTGTAAAGGTTGAAGGTGAACCTGATTTAAAACCTTAGGTTTGAGGTGAACCGCTGTGAAACCTCCTTAATGAAATTCGGTACACTCAAGGGTTGAGTGCGTTTATCGGGAGTGGAGTAGACAAATAGTCGAACCACTATAAAAATGATTGTGTTTGCGATTGTTATTCTTTTGGTTGTGTGATTTACTTTAATACTTTCATATCTATATACTTGAGATTACACCTCATACATATACACAGTCATATCCATCATAAATTAGGTTACATATTGTTATGTCTTGAATAGTTTGTGATTGGATCCTCTACCGGGCTTGAAAGCCAATAGAGTTACTTTTGAGTAATCCTAATGAATACATATTGATATGATTAGTGTAATAGGATTTTTAAAATAAACTTTAAAACTTTAAAAAGTCCTATTTACCCCCCTCTAGGACATATCGGCATATTCCTACTTCAACTAAAGCGGTCTTCATTGCTATTTCAATTTTTTGTTATGATGCTTATGAATTCCCAAAAAGCACATGACTAAGTTGGATGTGAAGTTTAGAAAGTGTATTTTTCTTATCTATGCAGATGGATCAAAAGGATACAAATTATAGGACCCTACCACTCATAAGTTAGTGACTAATCGAGATGTTGTTTTTAATGAAGATTCGTTGCAGAAAGACAGAACTTTTGAGCTCAGAGTTACAAGAGATAATTGAACTGAAATCTTTAAATGATGTTGAAAATCAGCTCGATGATTTAGAAGATCAACAAATTGATGATATCACTAAAGATGAAGCTAATGAAGAGTATGCAGATGAAATATTAGGTACTGAAACTTAAAGTGATCAAGGTCGGCGAAAAAGAGCTATAAAGCCTTCTGTTTGGCTCAAAGGTTATGTTACAATTTACACTTGCATGACAAAAGAACATGAGCCTTGTTTATACCGAGAGGTATGTGAATCTGTGGATGTTAACCAATAGAGAGTGTCCATGGATAAAGAGATAGAAGCTCTGCATAAGAAGAAGACCTGAGAATTGGTTGAATTACCCAAAGCGCGGAAGGTAATTGGTTACAGATGAGTTTACAAACTAAAAAATGATACTAATGGAAATGTTAAAAAATAGAAAACTTGATTAGTAGTAAAATGCTATGCTCATAAATCAAATATTAACTTTAATAAAAGTTTTTCTCCAGTTATCCGTTTGAGTATTATTCATACTATATTGAGTATAGAAGTGATGCATGACTTGGAGCTAGAGTAGTTGGATGTAAAAATGGCTTTTCTGCATGAGAATCTTGATGAAAAAATTTATGTGATTCAACATGAATGTTTTATGGTGTTGGCTTTATTATATTGTTATTATATGTGAATGACATGCTGGCTGTAAGTACTAGTAAAGATACTATTGCAACATTAAAAGCTTGTTTGACTATAAAATTTGATATGGAGAATTTATATGCTGTTAATTAGATTTCTTGAGATGATTGTACTTAGAGACAATGAATAGTAAAGCCTAGATAACCCAAAAATGTTATGTTGAAAGAGTTTTATGCCACTTTAATATACAAAATTCTAATTCAACCAGTACTCTTGTAACATCTCAGAAAAATTCGTATAAAGATCCGAGTACCACCTCAGGCAGAAATCACTAAGGACTAAATCCTTTAGACATTAAACAAAAATTAACTAGCGCTAAACTAGATTACCTATGAAATTAGCTCTAATCACTTTAAATACGAACCGCAAGACCCAAAACTTGTGAAATCGTTAACGCTATATTACCCTAAAACTTAGGATCAATCTCTAAACCCAGTTGCTCTTGGGAGCATCTGGAAACTCCGTATCGGACCTGGACCGCGCGTCAAAAGTCTGATAGCTACGAAACTATATGATTATAATCGCCTAGTTGGACTTGACAACCATCTCGGAAATCAAGTCCTAATTGTGTCTAGAAACGCTTAACTTGTGCCCGAAGCAAAGTGTGTGGGAAACGTGAATATCTTTAGAAATAAAATCTAAATTTAAGTAAACTGAGTCATGTCATTTGTGGGCCAAATATAAGGATTCAGATCATTGGAATCTGACCTAAATACACCCTCGGATCAGGAAAAATTTCCCATACATGGCAGTGTACTTGTGGCCCTGATCGAATACCGGTGACTGTCGAATTGAAATTGGTCCGCCACGGGCGATCTGTAAATCCAATCGGACTGAAAACTTAACTTGACCTGGATCTAATGTCAGGGAGCTTAAGTCCGACTGTATTTAGCAAAGGGGCCTCCAGAAGTGCTCCGTTGGATCGAAACAGGCCTTATTTGGCTATAACCTAAGTATACCTTGGCCCTGAGGCCATTCCCATCAGTTCTAGGCCTATGTAAGGGCTTTAAACCCTCTCTTTCTCATATTCCATACGAATTTTTAAACCCTAAGAAAGAGAGGAGAGGAAAAGGAAAGGAAAGAGAGAGAGAGAGTTAGAGATTCATCCTGGGATTTGATCCCGTTGCTCCACGCACTTAGCCACCTTATTTGTATCACAAATCCGGTGTTTCCGACGACGTACTTAGGTAAGAAAACCTAACCCTAATCTGTTTTAGGGTTTCAGATAGTGTAAGTTATGAAATAGCTAATCTAATTCATGTTATAGGTTGTCAATCCGTCGTTGACAAAGACTAAGCATCTAAAACGAATCCGTTACGCGTTTACTGGCGTAAGGTGCAGAGTATAAACGTATAGGTTATAGTTTTCAAGGCTTTTAATGTCGGTTAATGATTTATTACTGATGTGGGTGCTATTTCACATGCCAAATGCGATGTTTGTTTCACATTTCAGATATATATGAACTATGTTCAATTTAGTGTATTCCATGTATTTGTAGAAATGATCGTATACGTATGGAATTTGAAAGTGTGTTTACCATGATTAATTGCCATGTGTGTATGCTAATTGTATGTGTAATAACTTCTCGGTAAAAGAATTTGCCCTAATACGTAATATAACCAACATATGCCATGTATGTTGAAATGTGTAGTCTAAGTGTTTGTAAAAATGTCTGAATGAGTAAGTAGTTAGTAAATTGTAATTTATAAGGGAGTTGAGATATGATTCCCAACTACCTTAACTATGTGTATGATTTCCTCCATGTACCGTATATTATAGTGTCTGTTTTATTTATGGAATGCATACGTGTAAATTCATGCTTAAGTTGTATTCCATAGTATGCTCAAATGATTGTAGAATTTGAATTATTTATTCATTACTGCTTTGATAATCTCATATGATTACTTGATGTAATTGCACATGGTTGAGACTATGTTATAGTCCAGGCAATCAGTAATGGTATGTGATCAGTGGTCGAACTATTTAGCCATGTCAGACATGCCCGATGAATCCGAGTTGTACACTGTTTGTCAATAGTGGTTAGGCCACACGGAGTTACTTACACACTCCATGTCGATCGACTCGACATATGCTCGTACCAGTCGAGTTTGTCAAGTAACCCAGTTGACCCAATATATGTTCACCATGTATGGACGTTACTGCTTGAATCTAAAGTACCAAACTCATCAGAGAGATCCCTTTAACCTTGGTACCTCGATCCGCTAAGACTCATGAGTCGGACATGGTGGTATGGGACATCGTGGTCGAGTTGTCGGTGTACACTGAGGTGACGAGTCTCCTCGTAGTGACCAGTGAGCAACCAAGATTCGTGAGTCGAATACGGTGGTATGAGACACTGTATTCGAGCTGTTGGCCTACACTATCAGGTGACAAGCCCTTTGTAGTGACCTCGAGCATACTCTGAAGTTACGTTGAGGCGACGAGTCTTTCTGTAGCAACTAGAGTATAAACTAAGCATGTACTAATTAGGTGACGAGCCCTTTACAGCGACCTAGAACCGTAATATCGTATGAGTTTTTACTAGGACTGACGACTCTAAAATGGATCATTGTTTGAGAATTGATATAAGGGAGGTACCTTAGCTTCCCAATCCTGTTGTATGAATAAACCTAAGTAAGAACTTGGCTAATCATGTACATGCACCGCACTGCATGTGCTTTGACAAGGAAGAGCACTTTCGGGAGTTTTCTATGCGCACCGTGAGATGAAGACGCTGAGGGAGTGTGGCGAGGGCATGCATTATTAATGCTTATCATGTTTGCATTAATCAGAGTACTTAGGGATGCTTGTTTATCCTGCTTTATCATTTCTGCTTGATTGAATTGATAACATGTTAACCTTTGCTTTATTATTTCACTGAGTTGATCACTCACTCCCACGTTACGGGACAATATTTTTAAACGCCAACCAGACCCTATCTTAGTTTCAGATGATGGAAATGCGTTTGAGATGGAGCCAGATTTCGAGGATGTTGATGAGACATTCTCCTATATGCAGTTACCAGGCGGGTTTATATAGACCGTTCTGATCGACGGGGCTTTAGGGTTACACTTGTAGTGGACTTTCACATTTTTTTGATATTTTGTATTTTGAAGCAATACTTGTAATCATTGACCTAGCAACGCATACATATTTTGGGGACCTATACTGGTTTATAAAGCTATACATATTCGTTTTAGTCTTTCTCTTGCGTATTTCAACTGTCCCTGGATTATGTTTTGCTGATTTGACTTAATCTCATTTATGTTTTATGCACTAATACGGATAACATACAATCATCATTAAATATGTTGCATATGTGATGTGTTGGAACTCGGGAGTTGGGTGTCACGCCCCAAACTCGAAAACCGGGCTTACAAAATTCCCGATCACCGAATCCGGCGCCGACAGCTTCCGTAGAACCCCATTCTCGGCTCCTAACTCCCATTCGCCAGGTTCCGATCCTGGGATGCTACGAGGAGGATTTTCAACATCAGTTTGATTCGTAATAAGCATAACCAAAGGCATAACCCACAAACAACAACCAAGAACTCCATTACATTTCCAGTATGATCAAAAACTTTACAAGTACAATGAGCATAAAGGGAAATACAATGGTAAAGAACTAAAAACTCCAAACGCTCTGCAACGTGCTCCTGCCTCAGCGCTGCTGCGATCCAACGTCACCTGCACGCAACGGTCGTGCATAAGCTTACAGAAAGCTTAGAGGGTGGTGAAAGTCTGTGCACAAGGTAGTAATATGTACATGCAATGTCAGAGTGATGCGGAATATGCAAATGAAACCATGATATCATGAGCCGTACCAAGGCTATACAATGCCAGACATGAATGTATCGGCCATCCCAAGGCCATGCGATGTACAATGCAACTCAAGCATACAGGTCCTCATCTATGTCCACACATCAATATAGCTCAAATATAGGATACCACCGGGGTCTAGTGCACTTTAAACCAGACTTCCGCCACATCGCGCGCAATAAGGTAAGTGGAAGAGACCTCACTATCCGTCTGCCAATATCGGGCGTGACTCGTCGATAGCGGACCCATTCCTCGAGTTGGTCAAACTCAGCCTAGCATTGCCCCCTACTCTCGGACGGGTAAGGCCGCACCCCCTTCCAACCGACCACGACACAGTGGAGAGCACAGCCAACTGGTATTGGGCACTCAGCGCTCATCTACCCACTCGGTCTAGACGTTGGAGCAACCTCTTGGTACCATAAGGGTTTAGGGACTTTCACCCAGGGATATCTATAGTACCCCATGTAGAACAAGATTTTCGGTATCCAATCCTGCCAATCACGATACGTCTGTGGAGGCTACGGCCCGGATGTCGCTAGGGCGTACAATAACCATGTCGCACAAATGCGGAATGCATGAATCACACTATCCAGTTATGCAACCAATCCTGCGCATACCGTGCGCTCATGTAGGGAAACACCGCCTAAACGGGAGCCCATAAACAACCTGTCCGAAGGCAAATGCTATTATCAGACAATTCTCACGTCAAGCATACATATGATGCGTATGATCATGAGTCATGAAACTGTACTAAACATGATATAATAAAATGAACTATCTCACAATGCAGATGGACCTGGACGGCCTACCCACAATAAGTACGGCCCAGTAATGGGCCCTAAGGAGAGTCGTAATGTGGACATCCAACCAGCATTACACTCGCAATGTGGACGTCAAACCAACATTGCTCCCAAGGCACGATCTTTGTAAACGTCAGTACTTAGTCTGTAATGGATTTACACATTGCAATGGACCGTAGGTTATCCCCATTGGACCTTACATATATATCAAATGGGCCTTATCTTATGGGCCTTTTAGTCATCAGATGGGCCATATAAATAGGCCACACTAATGGGTCTTGTGTGCATTGCAATGGGTCAAAACCCGTGGGCCTAGCATTGCATCAAATGAGCTTAACTCATGGGTCGAATGGGTCACACCAATTGAATCCATATGAACGCCAAATGGGCCTTAACCCTTAGGCATTATATGAGTTCAATGGGCCTAAACCCCCAGGTCTTATGGTACATCAAATGGGCCTAAACCCGTAGGCCTTAAACAATCAAATAGGCCTGATCCCATGGGCTCAAAAATGCAACAAATGGGTCCAATTTCAATGGCCTTGGAATACATCAAAAGGGCCTAGTCCAATGGACTTAGAACATAACAAGTGTGCCTAAACCCATAGGCCTTTTACAAAGCAAATGGGCCTAGCCCATAGGCCTTAAATAGTCCAAATGGGCCTAACCCATAGGCCTTGCATGCATAACAAAGTGGGCCTAAACCCATGGACCCTTTTTATAATCAAATGGGTTTAGTCCCATGGGCCTTACAATATATCAAATGGCCTAGTCTTATGGCCTTAGAACATATCAATTTGGGCCCAATCCCATGGCCTTACATAAATCAAAGTGGGCCCCAATGAACCACTGTAACTGCATTAGGATGGTCCTCAAAACAGGCCAAGGTGTGGTCCATATGAGCTAAGGATCTAACTCATTCTTTAGGCCTATGACATAAAACAGGTTCTTAAAATGAATGGACGGTTTGGATGCAGCCCATGCATCATGGGTGGGTCCCATTGCCGCTGGATAGCGGGGTGGCATGTCCATCAAGGAGGGCTCCACCGTCCGCTGGACAGTGGAGGTAACGCAGCAACCAGGTGGGCGCCACCGTCCACTAGACGGTGGGCTAAACGCATGCATCATGGTGGGTCCCATGTGGGGCCCACCCTGTAATATTTATATGGCATCCAACCCATTGATAGGGTCAAACAGACCTGGATGAAGGGACCACATAAATTTCATCTTGATCCAAAACTTCTGTGGGCCCTATTTAAGATTTCAATGGTAGACTTTTAATCCACTGTTTCAAGTGGTGTGGGCTACCTGAGTTTTGGATCGGTCCGAGATTTGGAGGGGGCCCACCTGAGGATGGGACCCACCTCATGGACGGTTTAGATGGCGTACAAACATCAAGGTGGGGCCCACGGCTGGAGCCGTGGGTCCCTGCTGGACGCCCGCCGCCCGGGCACTGCACGCTGCCGTGTGCAGCGTGCTGCCGCAGTCAGAGGCAGAGGCAGAGCCTCTGCCATTTCATTTTTTTTAAAAAAAAGAAAACCCATTTTTCAGGATTTTTTGCATGTGGGGCCCGCTAAATTGAAATCCGCCCCTCCCATTGCGATCAGTGGCCCGAGGCCGTCCAAATGAGTCCAGAGTTTGAATTTTTTTGATGCTTGGAAGTGAAATAAATTAAGAAAATGATGTTTGAATGGTGAGGGTGCGATCTTTGACGCTATGGCCCACCCGGTGCTCCGTTCAATCTCATCTTCTGGCTCAACGCCTAAAATGGGATGGTGAAAGGAATGGACTGCTTGGATTAGAGCAATACATCAGGGTGGGGCCTATGCAAGTGGGCCACCAAAAACCCCCTTTTCTTCTTTCCTTTTTCTTCTTTCATTGAAACGTCCAGCGTCCCAGACGCTGGACGGTTTTGATTTTTTTTCTTTCTTTTTAAAATGGTGGGCCCTGATGAAGTGGGCCACCACATGATGGGTGACATGGGTTTAACTTTTAAGGTGGGCCCCACTTGCATAAAAATAATTATATCAAGGTGGGATCCATTCAAGTGGGCCACCATCCTATAGCATAAAAAAAATAAAATAAAATAAAATAAAAGCAATAAAAGAGAGAGAGAGACATGGAGAGTGGGACACGGCTTGTGATGGAGGGACCCCGTCATTATGGGCCCTCCCATACATGAAATCATACATCAAATGGGTTATTTTGCACATGTGACCATCAAAACTAAAGATCAACGGTGGGGATCCTTTCCCCACCAATATAGATGGTCTAGATGACCTTTCCAAATGAAAATAAACATCATGATGGGGTCCATAGAGAATGGCCCCATCATGGAATGATCATGATGATCCAAGTGGTCCATCGGCCACATATTAGGGTCCCAAGTGAGATCCACACCATTGATCGGTGGGCCTCACTTGATCCACCATAAAAATAAATAAATCTACCCTATAGAGGCACCCACTGTCCGATCTTCTTGCTCCTAGAGGTTCCTTGGCACCTTAGCTTCAACTTCAATGGTTAAGATGAAGAATGGAGGGTTGAGATGGAAGATTTTGGGGTAGGAAGGTGGGCCACTTGGAGCTTAGGAGCTCTTGCAAAATTCCATATGTATGGAGCTCCTTTGCTTGGAGTTTTGCAAATGAGAAAGAGAGAAAGAGAGAGAGTGATGTAAGGGAGAGAGAGAGAGTGATGGATGGATGGGTGAGTGATGGTTGTGTAAGAAAAGCTTGACTTTTGAGGCTTTTGTGTAAGAGAGGTATGAGAGATGAAGACTTTTGTGGCTTTATGTGTAAGAGAGGTATGGGTGGTGAAGACTTTTGTGGTTGCTTGGAAAAATAGAATAAAGTGATGTGTACTTGACATGTGATGGATTGATGGGTGATTGATTGATGGGATTGATGTGATTGATGTGACACATCATAGAGATTCTATTGGGTTTCGCAACGCGCGGCATTTTCTCGCACCGAACGTTGGCCCATATCTCTTGACCAGGGTATCGTCTCGGCGCGCGAGTCGGGGTATCGGAACCGCAACGATGGCGCGGTCGCTATGGTATTGGTCTCGGGTTGAGTCGACTCGGGTTGTCTGCATATGAATCAGGGTCGCGCGTCGATATCGATTAAGGGTCGAAGGTTACCGGAATTCGACCGGTAAGACCGCGAAAGTGTACGGAAAGGTACGGACCAAGATACGGGTCTTACATTGGGTTTCTACTCGACCCCCGATTTTCAGGGCATTACAACTCTATTTTCTGTTCATTACAAATTGTCTTCAAATAAATGTCCTAGCATATACGTGAAAAATGCAGATATGTCTCGAGTACCATATTCATCGATGGTAGGGAGCTTTATATTTTCCATGGTATGCACCAGACAAGACATTGTACAAATAATGAGAGTAATTAATAAATACATGGCAAACCCGAGGAGACATCATGGAACTACTGTTTAGTGGATCCTTCATTACTTAAAGGGTATTTCTAAGGCGGTTATTTGTCATAGCGGCCAAAATTTAGAATTGGTTAGGTTTGTGTATACAGATTATGAAGAATATCATGATAAAAAAAAATCTACTATAGGTTATATTTTTTCTTTGGCTAGCGATGTAGTTAATTGGATGTTGAGACTGCAGTTAGTGGTGGCCTTGTTTACTATAAAGATAAGGTAGATGTCAGTTATACAAGCATACAAGAAAGCTATTTGATTGAAGAGGTGGGTAGAAGAATTAAGATTCAAGCAAAAAGTTATGGTACTTCATTGTGACAGTCAAAGCACATTATACTTTGTTAAAAATATAGTACTTCATACCCAAACCAAGCACATCAATGTTCAATATGACTTTGTTCGTGAAGTGGTGGAAGACGGATATGTCTTATCGCAGAAAATTCACATCGACAACGATATAGCGGGCATATTAACAAAACCTATTGTAAGGGAGAAGTTTGTTTGGTATAGGACTTCTCTTGGGCTTGTTGTAACCTAACAAATTGTGATGTTTGGGCAGGTGTTATCAAGAGTGTTTTTCACATTATTAGAAAAACTAGTCTTCAAGTGGGAGAATGTTGATGTTACACCCTGGATTTTGGCTAATCTGGGATTAGACGTCCTTAGGCAATGGGTTAACTAAAACACCTGAGAAATCGCTCAGAACCCAATTCCATAGCCAAAGAAATCACGTAGGATAAATTCCTTTGGAAAATAAGTGTAAGTTAGCTAGCGCGACGCTAAAGTAGCTGGGAAATAGTCCCTGATCACTTCAAATACGTTCTACAAGACCCAAATCGAGTAGAACCAATGACTCTATAATACTCTATAACCTGGGATCAAACTCTAAACCGGTTTGTTCTCTGGACCGCTTTGAATCTTTGTATTGGATGTAGACCGCGCGTCGAAAGTCCGATACCTCCTATCTTAGACCGTTAGAACCGCCTAGCTGGACTTGACACTCATTTCGAAAATCAAGTCAAACCGATAATCACAGGCTATTTCATTGAGCCCAGACCGAAGAGAGTGTGAATAGGGACAGAATTGGAATTTCAAATTCAAATCTGACACACGACTTGACGCTTCAGTATTGAGCGTTCTGGCCGTCAGAATTCAGCCAGATTACACCCTCGGATCAGGAGAAATTTCTATTTTATATCATGAGACTTTCAGCCCTGATCTACGTGCGGTGACCGCTGAACTGAAACTGGTCCGCCACGTGCAATCTGTGGACCCAGCCAGACTGAAAACTTAATACGTGCTAGATCTGGTACGCGTGAGCTTAAGTCCGATCGCATTCGGCCAGGGGACCACCAGAAAGCATCTTTTGGACCGAAACAGCCCCGAATTAGATATGCACTAAGTAAACTTCGTCCCCGAGCCTATTTCGGGCGTTTTTAAGCTTATAAAAGGGGTTGAAATCCTCACTCCTCTCTCCCATCCAAAATTACAAAAAGCCCTAGATTGGGAGAGAGAAAAGGTGAGAGTTTGTGAGAGAGAGTGGGAGTGATTTTCCTGCCATCTGCTGCTGCTGCTGCACGTGCTTAGGCGACGCACTTCGATCACTTTCCCGGCGATTCCTCCACGTTTTCAGGTAAGAAAATACCCTAGAAGTTGCTGATTTGAGGTTCCTTTCGTTTCCTAGCGAAGTACCTAATAGAACTTGTGTATTAGGTTCTCTATTCGCCGTAGACGAAGCGTATACGCTCCGTTCGAAACGACACGTTTGTAAGAGACAAGGTGCGGATTTTAGACGCTTTGATTGACTGTTTCCAAAGCTTTCAATGTCATTTAATAGTAGATTCTTGACGGCAACGCCGTTTGACATGTACAACATGCTGTCCGTTTCCTGTTTCGTAAACCAACGAAGAATATGAGATTTAGGGCATTTTAGTCATTTGTAGGAAGTACTGTTTTCATTCATATTTTGCTGACGTGATTGACATGGCTTCTTGTCGCATTAGGATATTAGGAATGCGTGCATAATTAGTTTGGCGAAGAGATTCGCCTAATTGCGCACTTCAGGTCGACATACTATATGTAGACTTAAGTGTGTAGTGTATGTGTTTGTATAAATGCTTGTATTAGTATGTATTGAATTAAATGGTGTTATGAATTAGTTTGAGATTGATTTCTCAATTAATATGCTGGTGTAAATGGTTTCCTACATGTTAGCCATATGCATGATTTCATAATATGAATGAAATGCATGTGCTTGACAATTCGCTTAAGCTGTATGTTATAACATGTGCTTGATGATTTCATTTTGATTTAGTTTGAGATTGAATTCTCAATTAATATGCTGATGGAAATGATTTCCTATATGTTGGCGATATGCATAAGTTCATAATATGTACGAAAGGCATGTGTTAGATGATTTACTTAGGTTGTACGATATAACATGTGTTAACATGCTCACATGGTTGTGTTTCATTTCCAATACTCTCACATGATCGCTGACATGGATTCATATGTGTTTGGGACTATACGTAGTCCAGGCAGTCGGCAACCGAGCGAATTCGTGGTTAGCTTATCTTGGCCACGAAGGACGCGTCGATGAACGCGAGTCGTGTTGGAGTTGGCGGCAGTGGTTAGGCCACGCGAAGTGTTTTACGCACTTCATGTCGTTCGACTTGCGATGCGATCGTGCTAGTCGAGCCCGTCAAGTAACCCGACTGGCCGTTGTATGTTCACCCTGCATGAGTCATAACTGCTTGAACCTAGGGTACTGAACTTACCATTGTAAACCCTGTTAACCATGGTACCTTGATCCATAAAGACTCATGAGCCGGGCATGGTGGTATGGGACACCGTGGTCGAGCTGTCGGCCTACGCTGGGGCCACAAACCTCCCCGTAGTGACCAGTGAGCACCTAGACTCGTGAACAGATTATGGTGGTATGGACACTATATTCTTGTTGTCGGCCTACATTGATAAGGTGATGGGGGAATGGTGCAACGAGTGCGAGCAACAGCCCTGACAGCCCTTTGTAGTGACCGCGAGCGTATTCTGAGTCTACGGGAGGCGACGACCCTTCCGTAGCAGTAGAGTACAGTAGGCCTGTATTGTTAAGGTGATGGGGGAGCGGAGCAACGAGTGCGTGCAACAGCCCTGGCAGCCCTTGCAGCGACCTACAAAATATATATCGTATGAGATTACTAGGAGTGACGACCCTAGATAGGATCTGTGTTGGGATTGATATAAGGGAGGTACCTTAGTTTCCCAATCCTGCTGTTTGAATGGACTAATAACAACTTGAAAATCATATCACCATAACATTACATGTGCCTGGAAGATGTGGAGCACTTTAGGGAGTGTGGCATACCGCGGTCGTAAGATGTTGCCGTATGAGGGAGATCGTCGGTGAGGGCATACATCACGTCATGTCATACTGCATTAACAACAGTATTAGGATTGTTTGATTTACTGCTTTACTATTATCGCATGATTGATTTGATAACATGCTAATCTCTGCTCTCTTATCCCACTGAGTTGATCACTCACTCCCACGTTACGGGATGGTGTTTCCGGACACCCACCAGTCCCTATTGTGATTGCAGATGATGGCGCGGCCTGCGAGGCGGAGCTGGATTTGATGATGATGAGGAGGATCTCTCCTTTATGCGTGATCTGATTGACGGGATTACAAGGAGGTTGATTAGATACATTGACACTTGTCATTTTATATTTTTAGCGCCCTCATGTATATTCATTTTGTTTACTTTTGAAATATACATGTATGTGTATAACCTGGTAATATATTCACACTCTGGAGACATACAACAGTTTATATACGTTATACATACTATCACAGTCTTCCGCTTGCAAATTTAACTGTCTCTGGAGTATGATATGCTGTTCTGGCTTAATCTCACTCATGTTTAACACATTATCACAGACAACATTCAATCATACATATCTATGTTGCATAAATAACATTTTGAAACTCGGGAGTTAGGTTTTTGCTCGACCCCCCGATTTTCGGGATGTTACAGTTAAGGTTATAACAAATGATGTCTCCCATTTTCTCCATGTCTTTTCAACTCCCATCTCTCTCTCTCTCTCTCTCTCTCTCTCTCTCTCTCTCTCTCTCTCTCTCTCTCTCTCTCTCTCTCTCTCTCTCTCTCTCAAGTGTACGTGTATGTTTATATATACGGTTGCATACGATGAAGTCTAGTTTTCTATTAGGTTTCTTTATATGTTCTCTCTTGTGGCTTTATTTATATAAGGAAGTGCATATGTTGAGAATGGTATTTTATTGGTATAAGATTCCTTATATGGGTGGGAGAGAGGTGGGTCTTATATTTCTTTTTCTCTTGTTTCTAGTGAAGAAAAAAGCTATGTATTGCTACCCACTGAAATATGCATATTACCATACCACGTAAATCTTTATACCTCTTGTATTTTTTTTTTGTTTGACCTTTTTTACTTTTGTTTGACCATTTTCTTTTGTGTTTTGGCCTTACTTACATTGATCACATACGAACTTTTTTCTGTGACAGTATACAAAAAATAAATACAATGACATATACATGCATGATACATCCATCCATGCATGCACTCATACACACATCAACTTGAGCATATAAATACATACATACATACGGATCAACACCAATCCATCCTACCAACCATCCATGCATGCGTCCGTCCATTCATCCATGCATACACACACACGCACACGCACACACACAAACATGCATTTCTTCGTACAACCATGCGCCTATAAAAAATTGAAATGATTTTTTCTTTAAAAAAAAAAAAAACCTTTTTTTATATATAATATAATACATTGACAATATTAGTGAAATGTTACTAATAATTTAGCGATATAGGCGACACTCAAAATTTACACAATTGAAAATATTAGTGTTACATCAACAATATAGACACAAGTAGTATGTGAAATTTTCATAGTAAAAGTTATTGATGATACATTAGCAACGCCCATACATTGGCGATACTCAGTGATATATTGTCGGTACTTGGAATTTTTTTTTATATACCACAGTGTTAACCGTATCATCAAGCTGAGAATATTGAAATGGAAATAGCAATTTTCCAAATTTTTAGGCCGGCTGGTCAGGTTGGGTCAGGCCAAGACTCAGTCAAAGTATTTTAAGATCAGGCTTGGGCCTTGGACCTCAAGTATCGAACCGGCCAGGCCCGTTATTAGCCCTTGATTAAATTAGCGCACGTGCCTATATTGAACGTACCCAAGTGTGTCCCACTTGAAGAAACCGGCATGTCTTTTGGGACAGTACTTGAGTGCATAGAATCCCACACCGGGATGTTTAACACGTGCGCCAAGTTGGCATGTGTTGCCCAGTTGATCAGCAATTAAGAAAGAAGCATCAATTCCACAGGCATGGGCCGCACTGAGAGCTGGCGCGCACTCCATTTTCAATCAATCGGGAGCAGATTGGCCGTTATTCAGATAACACGTCCGTGGATGTTACCCTGACAGTATGAGACCCAACTTTGATGAATGTGTCGTACATCCACACCGTCCATCCGTTTTACCAAATAATTTTAGTATGTGGTTCCAAAAGTTAAGCATATCCAAATCTCAGGTGGACACACCACAGGAAACAGTGGTAATTGAATGTCCACCGTTAAAAATACCTACGGCCCACCGTAATGTTTATTTTCTATCCAACCTGATGATAAAGGTCAAATAGATCTCGATGAAGGAAAAATATAAAAACTATTATGGCCTCCAATAAGTTTTTAACGGCCAATTACGACAGTTTCCAGTGGTGTGGTCCACGTGATATTCGGATCTGCTTAAATTTTGGGATAAACCCTAAAATGGGATAGAAAAACGGATGGACAACGTGGATACACAACAAATTCATCGACGTGGGCCCCATTCAGTCAGGGTAACACCTAATCCGCTCCTCAATCATTCAAAGGCAGCTGCCGCAATTCTCGGTTAAGCATTCCAGAATTTTGAAATTTAAAATGCAACTTTGAAATGGGCTTGAGATGCTGCCCATCACTACTGGACGGTGGGAGATGCGTGTCCACCCACTCCTGGATCAGACCCTGCGGACAATCTCTTCCCCAAAAAGACAGACACTGCGAGGGCTTCCCGATTAGTAGATCTGGTCAGACATGTGGGTCCCAACTTCAAGTGATCTAGGCCCAAAATCAGGTCGATCTAATTATATCGCTGTAACATTCATCGTACAAGTGGGTCCATCAAATAAGTGGGCGAGCTAGGTCATAGATGACGGTATCCTTGAAACAGTAAATGCCCTGATTCAATGAAATTGATATATATATAGTTCAATGACCCTTCGTAAGCTTTTTGAGTAATGCAAATAAAAAGCATTTTAAAGCGCGGATACAAAAATTACAGAATAATAAAGAGAATTAGAGAAATATAATAATACGTAAAAAGAGTAGTAGATATTAATTGCATAATAGAACTCTGAACCCATAATATATACATTTTAGATGAGCAGTAAGCCAAGGGCACTCTAGTGTGACCCTACAATACAGCCCATTCACCATGCATCTTTGTCTCTGAGCAGTAGATTTTTTTTTATGTTTTTTTCAGTGCTCCGATTTGCATTGGGGACATTAAGACCAACCAATACATTTATCTATATTGTTCATCGTGTCCAACACACAAAAACATGACGCTGCTTTAACTAGTGTTTCCAACACCAGCTCAAAGGTTTGAGTACGCATCGGTGGTGAAATTCAATAATGATGTGGGTGTGCGCGCGTGTGACAAAAAATAAATAAATAAAATAAAAAAAATCGTCAAATCTATTTGGCAGGAAGGAGTACCATGAACTGCTTATCATTTTAAAGAACCACTTTTATTAGCCGATTAAAACAATCTCATACATGGCTTGGGAGAAAATGATGGCTGCAGAAAATAAGGCCATATCAAACATAGATTAAATCACATTCTACTGGTGTAATTTTTCTAGCCCATAAAATGTGTTTGAACATAATAAACAGTTAAGATGGATCGATTGAACTGTCAAGGCGAACCAATGCAAGCACTGTGAAACTAGTTTATTTATCTTTTGACCAATAAGTGAATTTTCAAACCATAAAAGATAGTTTTTGGACTAAGTATGAGAGGGAAATCTAACTTTTCATTCAAAGCAATAATCTATAACATATTTAAAAAGCCACCCCCTAACTTTGATAAAATACCACCAATTTATTTTCCATTTTTGAATATTTTTGCACCCTAGTGCCTACTCACTAAAATGGCATTTTGGTAATTTTAACTTCTAGAAGAGGACACAAAAGGGAGGACGCGGATTGCGCCCTACCCCCGCCCGGATGGTAATACGTCAACCGTCCGGGCAGGCTCTGTGGGGCCCACCGTGATGTAAGTATTTTATCCACATTGTTCAACGCTTTTCTTAGATAATCTTAAGCTACGAGCCAAAAAATGAGCCAGCTAGAAGGATTAAATGGACCACACCAAAGGAAGCTGCACTGATAATGACACCCACCGTTGAAACTTTTCTGAGGTCCAACGTGATGTTTTTTTACCATACAACCTATTTATAAGGTCACGTAGACGTGGATGAAGCGAAAACAGAAATATCAGCTTGATCTGAAACTTTTCCAGCTCCCAATAAGTTTTTAATGGTGGACATTCAATCCCCACTTTGTAGTCCAGTTAAGCCTTGAACCTGCCTCATTTTTTGGTTCACATACTAAAATTATCAGAAAAAAGCGTTGAACGGCGTGGATAAAACACTTACAACACAGTGGGCCCCACGGACCCCTGCCCGTCCGGGCGGGGGTCGGACGCAATCCGCGTCCCAAAAAGGGGAAAAGTCGCAACGGTGGAAAAGGCAAGAGAAGTCGCGAGTGCATGTGCACCGTTTTCTTTTCATACCAACGCTCTGGATGCATGAGCTTCCCTCACCAACTAGTAACTATTGCTCGGCGCGCTTCTGTCTTATCCATGTTCCGCGTCCGATTTTGAATTCGGTAACTGAGGCATATGGTCAGCTAATCCAGACCATTGGTCGTGTGCTGACTACCTTTTCCAGATTGACGGTAAGGAAGAGATACAACAATTATCCAATTCAACTGTGTTCTTTTTTTTTTCTTTTTTTTTTTTTTCTAATATTGATCAATAGAAACCTCTAATATGCGATACTTTATTCGGCAGTTCTCCATCCTATGTATGTGGCAGACAGATGATCAACGATCTAGATTATCAAACCATAGGCCCTACTTATGACAGTT
Organism: Magnolia kwangsiensis; assembly: GCA_037074715.1. NCBI lineage: Eukaryota > Viridiplantae > Streptophyta > Magnoliopsida > Magnoliales > Magnoliaceae > Magnolia > Magnolia kwangsiensis. The sequence continues at coordinate 86,747,799 of CM073575.1, read as the reverse complement.
GAAGACACGCATATATTCCAACAGATGCAGCCCACTAATCTTATAATTACTTGCTGTATTTTAAATTATTTTAAAATAATTTAATGTTTCAAAATATCCGTTGGGACAGCCGATGGGCGTGGCCATAAGTGTGCACATGCCCGACGGATGTGTCTTTTCACTTAAGTCTGAAATGTTATATCCTTTCAATTTTTGTTTTGAAAGGTTGTGTCTTTTGAAGCCTAAGGGTCGCACTAATTGGGTTTAAACCCAATAGTCACAACCCTTTATGAAAGGGTGTCTTTACACCCTTAAGGGTGTCTTCAAAAGTATATAAATAGACTTCTGATTTTAAATTTTGGAATGGATTAGAAAATCAGGTTTTCTCTTTAAAATGTGTTCACGTATTTTCTAATTCGGATTAAGACTACAAGTAGTTCGAACCCGTGTATAGTGAGTGCATCACTGGGACCGGGTCATAGTCGTTGTATCTTAGAGGTCAATTGCTCTGGAAACCTGTTACACTTGGGACGTTATTCAATGGGAACAAATTTGATTTCAAGCCGAGCGACTCAAGTTATGCCTTGACTTCTATAAACCGATAAGTTTTCTATTTTCTTATTTTAATTTTAATTTTAATTTATTTAATTAATTTTTTAAATTTCATATCACAACAATCTTGAAATCGAATATATTTGAAAAACTATTTAAGAATTATAGTTACATTTTTTTGGTTGGAATAGCCCAAAGTGAAACCACACCAACCCGATTTGTGAGTCATGACTCATATAATTTAGAGTTATCATATCTCACCTAATGGTCAAGATGTAACGCCCTGAAATTCGGGAGTCAAGCATAACTCAGCTCCCGAGTTTCAAAACATCACTCATGTAACATTTTTTATGATGGATGAATGTTGTCTGTATTAGTGCATGAAACATGAAATAGATTAAGCCAAATCAGCAACCATAATTCAAGGACAGTTAGAATACGCAAGCGGAAGTCTGAAATAAATATATAAATCAAAACAATTTCCAAAATATGAGTGTTCTGCCTGACCAATAAGTACAAGTCATGTCTCAAAATATATATATCAAAATGTGATAAACCACTACAACATAACCCTGAATCCCCGTCAATCAGGACATGACTCACATGAACCCGCCTGAGAACTGCATGAACGAGAATGCCTCCTCGTCCTCATCAAACTCCGGCTCCACCTTGCAGGCATCACCATCACCTGCAGCTAAGTCAGAGTCTGGTTGATGTTTAAACACCGCCCTAGAACGTGAGAGTGAGTGATCAACTCAATGGAACTATACAACAAAGGTATGAGGAAATGATGGTATGAGGAAATGATAAAGCAGTACAATCAAGCAGTAATGATAAAGCAGTAATGATAAAGCAGTACAATCAAACATGTCCTAATACTCTTATTAATGAAAGAATGGTATGAGGAAATGATGCATGCCCTCACCACAATCAAATATATTATCAAGTCAATCAAGCAGTAATGATAAAGCAGTACAATTAAACATGTCCTAATACTCTTGTTAATGCAAGAATGGTATGAGGAAATGATGCATGCCCTCACCACAATCTCCCTCTTGCGACATCATCTAACGATCGCGACATGAATCACTACCACTGTGCTCTACACCAACGCCAATGACACATGCAGTGCGATGTTATGAACATGATTACTAAGTTCTTATTAGTTCCTTTCATACAATAGGATTAGGAAGCTAAGGTACCACCCTTTATATCATTTGCCTAACATTGATCCATCTAGGGTCGTCAATCCTAGTTAATCACATACGATAGGCAAGTTCAGGTCACTACCAACTGACAATCTATTTTCGAAGGCTCGTCACCAACCCGACTGGGAACCACAGTCAGGCTACGCCGAGGTAGGCCTGTTCATACTTGAAGTCACTCCACTGATGCCTTGCCAACTGGAAGTCTATTTTCGAAGGCTCATCGTCAACTCGACTGGGGACCACAGCTAGGCTGCGCCAGTATAGGCCAACAACTCGAATATAGTGTCTCATACCACCATATTCGGCTCACGAGTCTGGATTGCTCACTGGTCACTACGGGGAGGCTCGTCGCCCCAGCATAGGTCGACAACTCGACCACGGTGTTCCATACTACCATGTCCGGCTCATGAGTCTTAACAGATCGTGGTACCAAGGTTAACCGGGCATTTCATTGGTAAGTTTGGTATCTTAGGTTCAAGCAGTAGCGTCCAAACATGGTGAACATACATTGAGTTAATCGGGTTAACTGACGAGCTCAACTAGTACGAGCGCACGTTGAGTTGATCGACATGAAGTGCATAAGCACTTCGTGTGGCCTAACCACTGCTGACATCCCAAGTACGGCTTGGATTCATCGAACACATCCTGCGTGGTGAAAACAACCTCAGTTACTAGTACAAGGCCTGTTACTGATTACCTGGACTAACTATGATATAGTCCCAACCCTGTACAATCATAACAAATAAGCATATGAGATAATCAAAGCAGTAATGAAGACTTAAGTCAAATCCTACAATCATTTGAGCATACTATGAAATATAACTTAAACATGTTTATATAGTACATAGAAGAAATCATACACTCAGTTGAACATGAATTGTATACAGTACATGGGGAAAATCATACACAAAGCTAAGGTAGTTGGGATTCGTATCTCAACTCCCTACAAATCACAATTTACTAACTACTAACTCATTCAGTCATTTTTACAAACACTTAGGCTACAGCTTCCAACGTATATAACATACGTTGGTTATAATACGTATTAGGGTAAATCCTTTCGTCAAGGAATTGCCGTCTATACAACAATCATATACCCACAATAGTTAATTATGGCAAGCACGAATACACATTCTATACTCATTCAGACATTTTCACAAACACCTAGGCTTCACAATATAACATACACAACGTATGTTGGCATAACATGTATTAGGGCGAATCCTTTCGCCAAGAAATTGTTACACATACAACTAGCATATATACAAGATAATTAATCATGGCAAACACAATTCCAAATTTTATACATATACAATCCTTTCTACAAATACATAAAATACACAAAACACAACATAGTTCATATATAACTGAAACGAAAAACAAACATCACATTTGGCATGTGAAATAGCATCCACATCAATAATAAATCATTAACTGACATTGAAAGCCTTGAAAACCATAACCTATACGTATATAGTCCGCACCTTACGCCGGTAAATGTGCATCGAACTCAGTTTGTATGTCAAGTCACTGCCTATGACGCCAGGGCCACCTATAACACGCAATAGGCTAGCTATTTCAGTAACTTAGGCTATTTGAAACCCTAGAACGGATTAGGATTAGGTTTACTTACTCAAGTTCGGCATTGGAGCTACCAGAAAAACTATACGGGATTGGCATTTCAGCAGATGGATTAGCAGGGAAGAATCCCAGGAATCCACACTAACTTCTCTCTCACTTTCTCTCTCTTTGCTCTCTTCTCTCTCCTAGGGTTTTTCCCAAATTCATATGGAATATGTGAGAGGGGTTTTAAGGTCCTTATATAGGCCCAGAACTAACGAAAATAGCTCCAGGGCCATGGTATACTTAGGTTATAACCAAATCGGGCTTGTTCCGATCCAACGGAACATTTCTAGAGGTCCTTTTACTAAATGCGGTCGGACTTAAGCTCACTAATATTGGATCTTAAGCAAGTTAAGTTTTCAGTCCGATCGGGTTTCCAGATCGACCGTGGCGGTCCAATTTCAGTTCAACGGTCACCGAAACTCGATCAGGACCATAAGTATATTGACATGTGTGGGCCATCTTCCCTGATCTGAGGGTATATTTGGGTTAAATTCTGATGGTCAGAACGCTTATAAATGGCGCGCAAGCGACACGACTCAGATTACTTAAATCCATATTTAATTTCATAAAAATCTTCACTTTCTCACACTCTTCACTCTGGACTCAAAAAAATCGTCTCAGGACCTCATCTGGACTTAATTTTTGAGGTGATAGTCAAGTCCAACCAGGCAGTCATAATTTTCTAAGTTCATCGCTATCAGACTTTCGACATGCGGTCCAGGTCCGTTACAGAGTTTCTAAATGCTCCCGAGAGCAACTGGGCTTAGAGATGGATCCTAGGTTTCAGGGTAATGTAGTGTTAACGATTTTACAAGTTTTGGGCCTTGCAGATCGTATTTAAAGTGATTGGTGCAAATTTCACAGGTAATCTAGTTTAGCGCTAGTTAATTCTCGTTTAATTTTTAAAGAATTTGGTCCTAAGTAATTTCTGCTTGAGGTGGTACTCGGGTCTTCGTACGGATTTTTTCGGGATGTTACACAAGATCTTATAGATACTTGTTATATAAGTTCTTTGGACCACATGTACAAAAGTAAACATATGTACCGACTAAGAATTGTTAGAGTACTTTAGATCTTGATATCTATAAATGAAAATGGTTAGATGATGATCAGACATATGAGAGGTCTGAATTCTTGAACAATTGGTCGGGTTCGTTGTAACCCCCATTAGCACAGAATATGATCCTCAAGTTGTTAGATGGGTCAGGCTAAGGCTATCTTGGGTACTAGAGCTATGACCTACATATGGTCTTTATGTCTCAAACACATGTCATTCTATCACACACATGTAAAATCCAAGAAATCTATAGTGCACCTCTTGGATAATGTCAGGCCCTGTTCAGTCATAAGAAAGACTGTATTTAGTAGATTTTCTCAAAATCATGATATGAAATTAAGGAGCATTTCTTTTTAGATCTCAAAATTTACGATTTATTTTCTCATAGCTTGATCCAAACGTAACCTTCACATGAAAATAAATCAAACTGTTGAATCGTATTGAGTAGGATATACACTAATCTCAATGTCTATGTATAATAAAGATCAACCTAAAATGCATTTCAAAATGAGAATTTGTATTGGGATTCCCATCATATTAGGAATTCTTCTTTATGGACCACCATGCATGGTTAAAAAGAAAACTTTGAAAAGAAAAATATGAAAGAAACTTAAAAATGCAATCTTCCAAAGTATCTTCTAAATTGGGCCTGATAAGTCGATGGTGTAATCACTATCTCATAAGTCTGGTAGTTGCTCACATGTGGATAGGTAATATTCATTATACAATTAACTGGATGAAGGATCTAAATTTATTATGTATGTGCTAGAAATAAAATTCTTGGTATTGGGAAATATAGTTGCTAATTATGTGCATTCTCATCATTTTCAAGTTGATGCAACCCTTAAGAAGGGTTCTAACAAGGAGTTACCAGTGGTTATAACCATTCTATCTGAACTTGACATGTTGCATGAGAGCAAACAGTATTCTGATGACCCTTGATCTAGTCCACTGATCTGACGGACATCACATTGGAATAAAATCATCAAATATAAAAGAACTCGAATGTCCTAATAATGAGATTTCTTGGGTAATCTATTAAATAAATAAATAAAAACTTAAAGATGACTCAAATCCAAAGGGATGCAAATGAAAAAAAAAGAAAGTAATAATGAACCAATAATCTAATCACTTGTTCAATGGGAATGAAGTGGACAGTTAGAATCATCTTTCCTAGGCAACTTTTTACTAGTTTAATAGAGCATCATGGTTCATACACATGCAATCTCTAATTTTATATGTTATACGTCTTTGGATAATTTAATCTAGACCCAATTTTGATGATTTTCAGTTAATGTGCCGGACCATGTATAATGTGTCACCATAATATTATTCCATTGGATGATCTTACATGTCCAACTTATGGACTGTAAGTGGATGGTTTACTGTCTACTTTATGATAAGAGATTTTGAGAAGATATTTGATAGCGACTAATGGTGGGTGGCGTAAGAGTGCATGGTTTAAATCGAGAAAAAATGGGGCCTATTATATTGTTGGTGCTAGAACAAATATAACATGTCATTTTGATCAAGTGCATGTTAAAGAGTTAATTTTTGTGGAAATGATGTGCATAGAATGAATAATTATATTGATGTTAATTTTTAGAAATGCAGTAGAATGCACGGTTATACACTAAAGCATCACTGCACACATATTTGTAACATAAGTAATTCATTAGTGAGTCCTTTGTATTTATAGTGACCTAAAAATTAAGTTATAACGTGGACCGACCATTAATGTGAATAACCTTTATGATAATAAGTGCACACAAGGAATAAATGAGTATGATATATTGAACTTGATCAAATCAATGGCCAAATCTATCAAACCAAGGGCCCACTTATTACTATATATCTATAGACAATGTACATTATTCATTTTGTATCATTGCATGTATCTTGTGACCTTTGATCTATTATATGTGGGTTGATGATTGATATATTTAAGTCTTGTATTCATGTGTTACATGTACAAAATATATTATTCCCATTATAATATGAAACATTAAATAATGTATAACTCTTGATACATAGACACTCAGAAATTGTACATATATAGAAAAAATTTCATTTATAAAGATTTTAAATTGTGGGGGTTATGTACTTAGATGCACTATAATGTTCTAAAGTTATAGATCCATACAAATATTATATTGACCCATGTGGGATGCTTGAGTTGGTATATTTTTAAAATATTACCGTTTACGAGTTTAATAGATGAAAGGTCTAGATCTTACATGTGTGTTACTTTTATGAATATTAAGTACTTGATAACTCACATTATATGAATGCTTGTCTCTCTGGAGTTTCACTTACCATGAAGCAAATGGTGACTTAAGTTTCGCAAGTTAACTAGTAGTGAATGTGGCTTAATATAATATTAATTCTGATTTACATTTTATTATGTAAAAAATAATATAGAATATTGGGTCCAATAACAGACGTACTGTCGACATATATCACTTAACTGTTTGACACACTTATCGCTGCTTTTTTATAAACGGTCCATATTATTACTCTTAAACATAAAGTTGTTGATAGGTTGATGAGTGTACATACCTAATTTATGAGACAAGTTATATTCACCATTGGCATCGTTTATGATACTTTCTAAACAAAATGTTATTTTCATCCAATTATGTGTCAACTTAGGACACGTGTTAGATCCAGTCAATTGATATGATGGTTCTTACGAAAGATTTTTTTTAACTTTTAGTTAATAGATGTATCAGGTGGGCCATAGATATATCTATCAAAGCTAAATCTAAAATTATGGAGGTGTAGTCAGATGCATAAACCGTTTAATGCATGGAATCCAAGTTTAGTCAATATATATTTGATAAGTGGGTTGACATATATAAAATTGAAGAATTGCACTAAGAAAATTATATATTAAATGTTATGGATCAATATGCATATGTTTTATATTGACATGTAAATCTTTAAGACAAGGTATCTGGAATTAAACATATTGCATATTTTAATGATCAAATTGGTAGTCATCAAATGAATGGTTAGAAAGAATATTGTTAGCAGTCTGAATTCATGAGATGATTGTTAGATCAATGAAATTTTTAGGCTATATTTGGACATTTGAGATTTGTATTCATATGAGAATATAAATTCATTTGATGAACAATGTTGTTTTACCATCAACAAATGTATCTAATGGGCAAACTTATGCACCTATGGAGCCCATTATTCAATCCATAGATCAAGATACTTGATAATGAACTTGGACATTTCTCCTTCATATTCAGTTGCCAAATATCCATTGATTGTATTGAACTCTAATTACTAATTGATAAAATTAACCAACATTTCATGTGTTAGGGAACATATGATACATAATAATGTTGCAATATAATTACATGCAGGTTATACTCTATTTTAGTTGTCATATGTCTATGCATGACAGATTACTCCAGCCTCTTTGTACTGTAGATACAATAAGTTCGATTAACTTTACCACCAGTTGGTTAAATGGTGGGCTAGTGAAGTTGGTTGAATGTTAAAAGTACATTCAGGGCTAAGAAAGTTAGCTGTATTTAGAACCGGTGATACGACAACTATCATAATAAGAGTGATGCTCAGTATCCGTTGCTAGATGGAGTCGTAATTATTAACTCTGTGAGGTTAGAAATGAGTTTGGTATGCTTTGGATTAAAATATGAATAGTCAAAGGGGTTGCAACTGACTGCCAAAGACTTGACTGAGAAGAAAAATGAGGAATCCACCTAAGCAGAAGCTTGTTTCTAAGTAGCTAGTTGGAGAGGCAATAACTTGCCAATATGATGATCCCTGACTAGTCTGAAAGGATGATTAGCCATATTAGGACTAAGACATCACCAAACTCCTATGAGAGGTAACAATGGTGAATTTTTCGTAATAGGCGAAAGCTTGACGGAGTAATGACGGGTGGAGATAAAAGGCCTATAGGTCATAAATTCTCAGAGTGAATGAATATTTAAAAGATTAGTTAATGATACATCAAAGGGAATGAGACTGAACCTAATATATGAGCTACCAATGTTGGCAACCCAACCTATACAAGTAAAAATCCTATGCGATAGGTTCAATGGATAAACAACAAGACACGAGGTAGACGATTGCATTGATATAAATGAGCCCCTTCTATGGTGTGCAGTGCGAGCAGTAATGAAGAATGATGAGTTTTTAAACTCTTAATGAATCTATAGCCATATATTTGGTGGTATACCCAAATTTTGCGTACACTTGATGAAATTCACTTATATGGGTGTGGAGGTGGAGGCTACTTCTTATAAGAATCTAGAAAAATTCTTTAGAACACTCATGAAATCCAGGTAATGGTGCATGGGTGAAACGCACCGAACTGCATAATCAATTGTAGTGAAAAAGTTGTGAGTGACATATATTTGTATATCAAAAGGAATCAGGTTCAAGACTTTGGTGTCACCTATTTCCTATAAACTTGTCATGCTTGCTGTAATGTCAGTTCAAGTCTATAGTAACACTGGCACCATTGCACAACTCTTCCATCTTAACCCGAAATGTCAAAAACTTTTAAACATGTGGGGGATGTATTTTAAATTATTTTAAAATAACTTAGTATTTCAAAATATCCGTTGGGATAGACCATGTCCGTGGCCATAGGTGTGCACGTGCCCTACGGATGTGTCTTTTCACTTAAGTCTGAAAGGTTGCATCCTTTCAATTTTTGTTTTGAAAAGTCGTGTCACGCCCCAAACTCGAAAACTGGGCTCACAAAATTCTCGATCGCCAAATTCGGCGCCGACAGCCTCCGTAGAACCCCATTCTTGGCTCCTAGCACCCATTCGCCAGGTTCTGATTCTGGGATGCTACGAGGAGGATTTGCAACGTCAGTTTGATTCGTAATAAGCATAACCCACAAACAACAACCAAGAATTCCATTACATTTCTACTATGATCAAAAACTTTACAAGTACAATGAGCATAAAGGGAAAATACAATGGTAAAGAACAAAAACTCCAAAGTGATCTGCAAAGCACTCCTGCCTCAACGCTGCTGCGAGCCAACGTCACCTGCACGCAACGGTCACGCATAAGCTTATAGAAAGCTTAGAGGGTGGTGAAAGTGTGTGCGCAGGGTAATAATATGATCATGTAATATCAGAGTAATACAGAATATGCAGATGGATCCAAAAATATCATGAGCCCTGCCAAAGCTATGTGATACAAGACATGAATGATATCGGCCATCCCAAGGCCATGCGATGTAAAATGCAACTCAAGCACACAAATCCTCATCTATATCCACACATCAATACAACTTAAATCTCAGATATCACCGGGGTCTAGTACACTCTCAACCAGATTGCCGTCACATCGCGCGTAATAAGGTAACTGAAAGAGACCTCACTATCCGTCTGCCAATATCGGGCACGACTCAACGATAGCGGACCCATTCCTTGAGATGGTCAAACTCAGCCTAGCATTGCTCCCTACACTAGGGTGGGTAAGGCCGCACCCCCATCCAACCGACCACGGCATAGTGGAGAGCGCAGCCATCTGGTAATCGGCACAAAATGCTCATCTACCCACTCGGTCTAAACGTTGGAGTAACCTCTTGGTACCATAAGGGTTTAGGGACTTTCACCCAGGGATATCTATAGCACCCCATGTAGAACAAGACTTTCGGTATTCAATCCTGCCAACCACGATTCGCCTGTGGAGGCTACGGCCCCGATGTCGCTAGGGCGTACAATAACCTTGTGACACAAATGCGAAATGCATGAATCACGCTATCCAGTCATGCAACAAATCCTATGCATATCGTGCGCTCATGTAGGGCAACACCGCCTAACTGGGAGTCCATAAACAAACTGCCCGAAGGTATATGCTATGATCAGTCAATTCTCATATCAAGCATACATATGATGCGTATGATCATGAGTCATGAAACTATACTAAACATGTAAATAAGTGATGAACCATTCTTACAACGCAGATGGGCCTAAACGGCCTATACACAACAAGTACTGCCTATCAACATTGCTCTCAAGGTACGATCGTCACAAACATCGTTACATAATCCGTGTTGGGCTCACACATTGCAATGGACCTTAGGTACATCCCATTGGGCCTTAAATACATCGAATGGGCCATATCATATGGGCCTTTTACTCATCAAATGAGCCACATAAAAGGACCACACCAATGGGCCTTATGTGCATTGCAATGGGTCATAACCCGTGGGCCTTAGACTACATCAAATGGTTCTTGACCCATAGGCCTTGTACATATCAAATGGGCCTACTCCCATGGGATTTAAAATACACCAAATGGGTCCAATCCCATGGACCTTGGAACACATCAAATGGGTCCACTTCCATGGGCTTTAAATTACATTAAATGGGCCTAATAAAATATTTATTTTTCATCCAAACTGGGGCCCAACATGATGTTTATTTCCATCTAAACTGGGGCCCAACATAGTGTTTATTTACAATCCAAACTGTTCATAGGGCCCACTGCAATATTTATTTGCAATCCAATCTTTTCATAAGGTCACGTGGACCTTGGGCCCACTGCAATGTTTATTTGCAATCCAAACCATTCATAGGATCACGGTAAAGGATAGGTCCCACCATTCAGAATGAATGGTGTGGATATAACACATAAAACATGGTGGGGCCTACCGTCCACAGATGGACGGCGCGAACAGAACACAACAAGGTGGGCTCCAACTCCACCGTCCACTGGACGGTAAGGGAAAAACACAAATATCAAGGTGGGCTTCCACCGTCCGCCTGGACAGTGGATATAAGACACGTACATCACTGTGGGTTCCCATGTGGGGCCCACCGTAATATTTAAATTCCATCCCAGTCGTTCATAAGGTCACTCAGACCTGGATGAAGTGAAAACACAAATTTCAGATTGATTTTAAACCTAGGTGGGCCCAACAATGGGTTTTAATGGTAGAGGTTCAATAAAATGGGTGGGACATGCTTGTGATGGAGGGCTCCGCCACTATGAGCCCTCCCTTGTAAGAGATCATACAATAAAATGGGTCCCTCTACACATGAAACTAACAAAAATTGGATTCAACGGTGGAGATCCTTTCTCCACCAATATGGACGGTCTAGATGACCTTTAAATATAATGAAATAAACATCATGATGGGGTCCATGGAGAATGGCCCCATCATGGATGATCATGATGATCAAAGTGACCATCGGCCACATCTTAGGGTCCCAAGTAAGATCTACACCATTGATCGGTGGGCCTCACTTGGCCCATCATAAAAATAAGAAAAAGTACTATTATCATGCACCCACCGTCCGATCTTCTTGCTCCTATGGGTTACTTAGCACCTTAGCTTTGATTTCAATGGGTGAGATGAGGAATGGATGGCTAGGATGGTAGATGATGGGGTAGGAAAGTGGGCCACCTTGGAGTTTTTTTTTTTAGAGAGGGAGAGGCTTGGAGAGCTCATACGTATGGGGTTCTTGCTTGGATTATTTTGAAAATGGAAAAGAGAGAAAGAGTTGTAAAGGGAGAGAGAGAGAGAGTGATGGATGGATGTGGTGATGGGTGTGTAAGATACCTTTGTTGACTTTGGTGGCCTTTTGTGTAAGAAAGGCATGACTTGTGTAAGGATTTCTTAACTTTTGAGGCATTTTGTGTAAGAAAAGTATGGGCATGGAAGAACTTTTGGACTTTTGTGGTTGCTTGGGTATGGGTGAAAGGTGATGGTACTTGACATGTGCTTGACATGTTGATGGATTGATGGATTGATTGATTGATGGGATTGATGTGACACATTGTAGAGATTCTCTTGAGTTTCTCAACGCGCGACATTTTCCTCGCACCGAACGTTGGCCCACATCTCTTGACCAAGGTATCGTTTCGGCGCGCAAGTCGCAGCATCGGAACCGCAGCGATGGTGCGGTCGCTATGGTAATGGTCTTGGGTTGAGTCGGCTCGGGTTGACGGCATATGAATTAGGGTCGCGCGTAACTATCGGTTAAGGGTCGAAGGTTGCCGAAATTCGATTGGTAAGACCGCGGAAGTGTACGGAACGGTACGGACTAAGATACGGGTCTTACAGCTCTCTCCTCCTAATAAAAATTTCGTCCTTGAAATTTACATAATCATCTCAATTAGGCATAACTCATGAGGAAGAAGAGACATAACATCATCTTATAGAATAAGAGACAGCATACAAAATACAATACATGATCAACCATCAAAGAGATGAGGATAACGCTCTCGAATCTCGGCCTCACGCTCCCAAGAAGCCTCCTCTACAGAATGGTGACCCCACTGAATCTTCACCAACGGAATGACCTTGGTTCTGAGGACCTGCTCCTTCCGATCAAGGATACGGACTGACTACTCGATGTTAGAAACGTCCTCACGAACCTCCAGCGGCTGCCAATCAATAACAGGAACTATGTCTGACCCACACTTCCTCAACATGAAGACGTGAAAAATGTTGTGGACGCCAGACAACTGAGATGGCATGACAATCCGATAGGCCACGGCGCCAACGCGCCTAGTGATCTTAAAAGTTCCTATGAATCTCGGAGCAAGCTTGCCCTTCGCTACAAATCAAACTATGCCCTTCATGGGCGAGACCTTGAGATACACATGATCCCCTACATCAAACTCCAAGGGATGACGTCGACGATCAACAAAACTCTTCTGTCGGCTCTGAGCTGTGCGCATCCTCTGCCTGATGATATATATAGCCTCTGACGTCTCCAGCACAAGCTCGGGACCTAGGAGACGACGCTCTTCAACCTCGGTCTAGCAACTCGGTGATCTGCATGGTCTGCCATATAGTGCCTCAAAAGGAGCCATGCCGATGGTCGCTTGATAATTGTTGTTGTATGCAAACTCAACCAATCATAGATGCTCATCCCAACTACCCTCGAAATTAATCGCGCAGGCGTGAAGCATATCCTCAAGGATCTGGTTGACCCTCTCGGTCTGGCCATCGGTCTGCGGATGATACGCGGTACTGAGCTGCAAATCAGTCCCAATCGCTCGCTGGAAGCTCCCCTAAAATTGAGATGTGAACCTCGAGTCTCGGTCAGAAACGATCGAGACTGGAATGCCATGCAGTCTCACAATCTCCTCGATAAATAATCTCGTATGCCGGTCCATAGACCAAGTCGCACGCATCGTAAGGAAATGTGCTGACTTCGTCAGACGATCCACAACAATCCAAATGGAGTCATGACCGCGCTGAGTCCTCGATAAACCCATAATGAAATCAGTCGACACATGCTCTCACTTCCACATCGGGACGCTCAACGGCTGCAATAGACCAGGAGGTCTCTGATGATCGGCCTTGACACGCTGGCACGTGTCACACTCGGCCACAAAACTGACGATCTGGAGCTTCATCCTCGTCCAAAAATACTGTCGCCTCATGTCACGGTACATCTTCGTCGAGCCCGGGTGGATAGAAAATCACGATCGATGTGCCTCGGTCATAAGATTTCTGCGCAACTCTGGAATATTCGGGACACACAGTCGGCCTCTGAAGCGAAGTCCACCGTCTGTACCAATCTGCCAATCTGTCTGACTCTCAGATGCCTCCTCAGCCATATAACTCTTCAACGACTCATCAACCTGTCGAGCCTCGATCACCCTGGCGACAAGAGAGGGTTGAATCAATAGGCTCGATAACTGCACGATAGAAGACTGCAGGCCAAACTCAAAATCATACGCTGCGACATCCTCAAGCATCCGCCACTCCTTAATCATCATATGCGCCACTAGGCCTCTTAGCTGACAGCTGAGGGCATATGCTACCACATTCGCCTTGCCCGGGTGGTACTGGAGATCAAAATCATAGTCTTTCAAGAGCTCCATCCAGCTCCTCTGTCTCATATTCAACTCAGACTGCGAGAAGAGGTACTTCAAGCTCTTGTGATCGGAGAAGAGCTCGAACCTGACCCTATAAAGATAATGCCTCCACACCTTCAGTGCGAAGACAACTACAGCCAGTTCCAGATCATGCATAAGATAGTTCAGCTCATGGACCTTGAGCTGACGAGACGTGAAGGCCACTGGTCTCCCGTGCTGCATCAGGACAGCACCCAACCCAATATGCGAGGCATCAGTGAATACAATAAATCCGTCACTCCCAGAGGAAAGAGTGAGGACAGGAGCAGACATCAGATGGTCCTTCAACTCCATAAATGCTCGCTCGTAGGTGTCACTCCATATAAACTCTGCGCCCTTCCGAGTCAACCTGGTCCGGAACGAGCGTCGATAATAGCCTGCCAAACCAAGGAAACTATGGATCTTTGTCGCAGTCATGGGCTGGCCCCACTGACGCACTGCCTCGACCTTCGAGGGGTCCATTCCGACACCCTCCCTCATCACCACGTGACCTAGGAACTTCACCTCCTCCTGCCAAAACTCGTACTTCTTCAACTTCACATACAGCTGGTGTGCGCAGAGGGTCTGCAAAGTAATCTCCAAGTGCTGCTTGTGCTTCTCACGGGTCCTCGAATAGATCAGAATGTCGTCGATGAAGACTACAACAAACTGATCGAGATAAGGGCGAAAGACCTCGTTCATCAGCTGCATGAAGATCGCAGGTGATTTGGTCAGTCCGAAGGACATGACCTGGAACTCAAAATGACCGTAACGCGTCCTGAATGCCGTCTTCGGAATGTCCTCATCTCGGATCCGAATCTGATGATAACCGGAACGCAGGTTGATCTTCGAAAAAAACTGTGCACCCTGCAGCTGATCAAACAAATCATCAATCCTAGGGAGCGGGTATCTGTTCTTGAATGTGACTTTGTTGAGCTCGTGGTAGTCAACGCAGAGCCTCAACGAACCATCCTTCTTCTTCATGAAGAGTACCGGCACTCCCCACGGCGAACTGCTCGGACGGATAAAATCCAACTCTCGTAACTTTTCCAATTGCTTTTGCAGTTCCCGCAACTCCAACGGTGTCATGCGATACGGGGCCTTCGAAATAGGAGCGGTACTGGGCACAAGATCAATCTGAAACTCGGTGAGTCGACGAGGCGGTAATCCCGGAATCTCCTGGAACACATCGGAAAAATCGTATACTATGGGAAAATGGTCGATGCAAGCGGCAACAGGCTCCTCTATGGCATATGACATCAAACAAGACAACCGTTCTCCTTTTGGCCTCTGCAACGAACTGAAACTGTGGCACGCCGGGTATACAGAACGTGACTGTCCTCACGACGTAGTCCAATATGGCATAGTACTCGGCGAGCCAATCCATGCCCAGGATGACGTCAAACTCAGACATCGGCAATGCAAACAGATCAGCAGGAAAAAATATATCCCTAACTAGAACGGGGCAAGAAGAGTAAAATCAGCCTAACACTGCAGTCCTCCCCAAGGGAGTCGATACTGATAGGCTCTCACAAGAAGACTCCAACAGCAAGCCAGTCGATCGGCAGAAGCTCTCGGCCACAAAAGAATTTGATGCACCGGAATCAAACAACACACGTGCAATGCATGTAGAAATTGGAAGTATACCCTTAACGACTCCTCCAAATGACTGCGGATCCTGCTGAGCAGCATAGAACCTAGCCTGAGCCGGCTGGGGAGGTGTGTGTCCCCTCTGAGTGTGCAGCTGCTGTTGCTGGGGTCGCTGAGGCGGTCAAAACTTCTGCCTCTACTGCTACGGCCTCTGAGGCTGATGCTGATGATGCTGTTGAGGTGGTCTCGGTGGTGGGGGCTGCTGTCGCTGCTTCTGTGGGGGTCTATGCTGTGGATGTGGTGGAGGCTGCTGTGGTCCTCTCTGCTGCTGTGGATCTCTCTGCTGCTGCTGGGGGCTGGGACACTCCCACGAAAGGTGTCCCGTCACACCGCACCTAAAACAAGTGCCGGTGAACTGTCTTGGATGTGGTGCTGGAGGTGCTGCTGGTGCTCGGAAGGTTGGGTGACTTGTACGCCTCTGCTGCTATGGTCGACGCTGCTGAGAGTCACTGGAAGGAGTCTGCCTCTTCCAGTCTCTCCTCTGACCGCGAGCAGACTGAGAACCGGCCCACTCTGTCTCAAAACTCTATGCCTTCCATACCACCTCCCCAAAAGTCAGGAGCTCATGTCCAATAATACGGCCGTGAAGACCGTAACGCAAGCCATCCTCGAATCGGCGGGCTCTCCGCTCCTCATCATCGACTAAATATGGCACAAATCTAGACAGTGCTACAAAACGAGCTGCGTACTGGGCCACTGTCATATCGCCCTGCACTAGGGCCTCAAACTCCAACGCTTGCTGTCGTCGGATGTGATCAGGGAAGTACTGTCGGTGAAACTGATCCATAAAATCCTCCCATGTCTATACAAAATCGGTGCCTACTGCTCGAGAGACTGATGTCCACCAATGCTCAGCCTCACCGTGGAGAAGCAATACGGCTAATCTGACTCGCCGCTCAATCGTACATCCCATAGTCTCAAATATCTTCTTCACATCGGCGCGCCATCTCTTAGCTACCGTCGGGTTTGGATCACCCTAGAAACACAGCGGATCGAGCCGTCGAAACTCACGAAGGAGGGCACTCGCATGCTCCTGCTCTACCTAGGCTGGTGAAAAAACTGGCTGCCTGCCCTGCCCCTGAAGTGCAGCCGTCACAGCCTGTAACATCTGCTGTAGCGTGAGGCACACACGGATATGGTCGGGTCCGCACTGGTCTCTGGTGGAGGGGCAGCATACTCAGGATGGGCAGTAGGAATCTCTGGTGGTGGAACGGGCATCATAGGTGGTAGTGCGGGAGCCGCGAGTGGTGGATCGGGATCCTCAAGTGGTGGTGCAGGAGTCGATTGGGTCACTCTCCCACGTGCCATCTCCTACAGGAAAGAGCGAAGGTGCCTATCAACTTCAAAACTCTCGAAGGCACGCATGTTAAGGGTCTGTAATGGGAGATCGCTAAGCTATCCAAACTTCGGGACTTAGTCATCTTACACTCATAGTAGATATGTAATGTTGTTCTCTGTTATTCTCAAGGTATGCTCTGATACCAACTTCTGTTACGCCCCAAACTTAGAAACCGGGCTCACAAAATTCCTGATCGCCAAATTCGACGCGTATAGCCTCCGTAGAACCCCATTCTCGGCTCCTAGCGCCCATTCTCCAGGTTCCGATCCTGGGATGCTACGAGGAGGATTTAAAACATCAGTTTGATTCTTAATAAGCATAACCAAAGGCATAACCCACAAATAATAACCAAGAATTCCATTACATTTCCACTATGATAAAAAACTTTACAAGTACAATAAGTATGAAGGGAAAATACAATGGTAAAGAACAAAAACTCCAAAGTAATATGCAAAGCGCTCCTGCTTCAATGCTACTGTGAGACAACGTCACCTACACGCAACGGTCATGCATAAGCTTATAGAAAGCTTAGAGGGTGGTGAAAGTGTGTGCGCAGGGTAGTAATATGATCATGCAATATCAGAGTAATGCGGAATATGCAGATGGATCCATAAATATCATGAACCGTACCAAAGCTATGCGATGCAAGATATGAATGATATCGTCCATCCCAAGGCCATGCGATGTGAAATACAAATCAAGCACACAAATCCTCATCTATGTACACATATCAATACAGCTCAAATATGGGATATCACCGGGGTATAGTACACTCTCAAACAGATCACCGCCACATCGCGCGCAATAAGGTAAGTGAAAGAGACCTCACTATCCGTCTGCCAATATCGGGCACGACTTGTCGATAGCGGACCCATTCCTCGAGATGGTCAAACTCAGCCTAGCATTGCCCCCTACACTCGGGAGGGTAAGGCCACACCCCCTTCCAATCGACCACGATACAGTGAAGAGCGTAGTCATTTGGTAATCGACACGCAACGCTCATCTACCCACTCAGTCTAGACGTTGGAGCAGCCTCTTGGTACCATAAGGGTTTAGGAACTTTCACCCAAGGATATCTATAGCACTCCATGTAGAATAAGATTTTCGGTGTCCAATCCTGCCAATCACGATTCTCCTGTAGAGGCTACGACCCCGATGTCGCTAGGGCGTACAATAACCATGTCACACAAATACGAAATGCATGAATCACGCTATCCAGTCGTGCAACAAATCCTGCGCATATCGTGTGCTCATGTAGGGCAACACCGCCTAACCGGGAGCCATAAACAACCTGCCCGAAGGCATATGCTATGATCAGTCAATTCTCATATCAAGCATACATATGATGCGTATGATCATGAGTCATGAAACTATACTAAACATGTAAATAAGTGATGAACCGTTCTTACAACGCAGATGGGCCTAGACGGCCTATACACAATAAGTACTGCCTATCAAAGGGGACCTAGGGAGAGTCGTAATGTGAACATCCAACCAACATTACACTTGCAATGTGGACGTCAAACCAACATTGCTCCCAAGGTACGATCGTCGTAAACATCGTTACATAATCCGTGTTAGGCTCACACATTGCAATGGACCTTAGGTACATCCCATTGGGCCTTAAATACATCGAATGGGCCATATCATATGGGCCTTTTACTCATCAAATGAGCCACATAAAAGGACCACACCAATGGGCCTTATGTGCATTGCAATGGGTCATAACCCGTGGACTTAGACTACATCAAATGGTTCTCGACCCATGGGCCTTATACATATCAAATGGGCCTACTCCCATGGGCTTTAAAATACATCAAATGGGTCCAATCCCATGGACTTTGGAACACATCAAATGGGTCCACTTCCATGGGCTTTAAATTACATTAAATGGGCCTAATAAAATGTTTATTTTCCATCCAAACTGGGGCCCAACATGATGTTTATTTCCATCCAAAATGGGGCCCAACATAGTATTTATTTGTAATCCAAACTGTTCATAGGGCCCACTGCAATATTTATTTACAATCCAATCTTTTCATAGGGCCCACTGCAATATTTATTTGCAATCCAATCTTTTCATAAGGTCACGTGGACCTTGGGCCCATTGCAATGTTTATTTGCAATCCAAACCATTCATAGGATCACGATCAGGGGTAGGTCCCACCGTTCAGAATGAATGGTGTGGATATAACACATAAAACATGGTGGGGGCCACCGTCCAGGGATGGACGGCGCGGACAGAACACAACGAGGTGGGCTCCAGCTCCACCGTCTGCTGGACGGTAAGGGAAAAACACAAATATCAAGGTGGGCTTCCACTGTCCGCCTGGACAGTGGATATAAGACACGTACATCACTATGGGTTCCCATGTGGGGCCCACCGTAATATTTAAATTCCATCCCAGCCGTTCATAAGGTCACTCAGACCTGGATGAAGTGAAAACACAAATTTCAGATTGATTCTAAATCTAGGTGGGCCCAACAATGGGTTTCAATGGTAGAGGTTCAACCCCACAGTTTCCTGCAATGTGGGCCACTCGAGTTTTGGATTCAGTTGAAAATTGGAGGGGGCCCACCTGAGGAGGGGGCCCACCTCATGAACGACTTGGATTATCAAGCACACATCATGGTAGGGCCCACCACAGCAGCTGTGGGACAGCACGTTCGTCCGCCTGGCGCTGGCAGCGCTGACAGCGGCTGCCCAGCAGCACACCCTCTTCCTTTCTTATTTCCTTTTAAAGAAAATTCGTTTTCCTGTGGTTTTTCACAGGTGGGACCCACGTTCGAAAAATCCATTCCAACCATGGGACTCTATAGCCCGAGACAAACAAAATGAGTCCGAAGTTCGGGATTTTTGGGTGTGAAAACAACAGTAGACGATCTTCCAACGGTAACCACCAAAGTTCCCTATACTATGGCCCACCAGATACTCAGATCAGCCCCATTCTTCTACCCAACGGCTAAAATGATATTGGTAAGAGGATGGACGACTTGGATTGGATATATATATCAAGGTAGGGCCTAAGCAAGTGGACCACCCCAAAGGCTTCCTTTTCTTTTTCTTTTTACAGGGACGTCCAGCGTCCCAGACGCTGGACGGTTTGGTCCTTGAAGAAAGTACATTGCAGTGGGCCTTGTTGAGGTGGGCCACCACTGATGGATGATGTGAGTACAACATATAAGGTGGGCCTCACTTGAAGAAAGCTTGGACAAAATAAATACTTCAAGGTGGGGTCCATTCAAGTGGGCCACACAAACACAATATGATAAAAAAAAAAGAAAATAAAGTAGAGAGAGGGAGAAATAGAGAGTGGGACATGCTTGTGATGGAGGGCTCCGCCACTATGAGCCCTCCCTTGTAAGAGATCATACAATAAAATGGGTCCCTCTACACATAAAACTAACAAAAATCGGATTCAACGGTGGAGATCCTTTCTCCACCAATATGGACGGTCTAGATGACCTTTAAATGTAATGAAATAAACATCATGATGGGGTCCATGGAGAATGGCCCCATCATGGATGATCATGATGATCAAAGTGGCCATCGACCACATCTTAGGGTCCCAAGTAAGATCCACACCATTGATCGGTGGGCCTCACTTGGCCCATCATAAAAATAAGAAAAACTACTATTATCATGCACCCATCGTCCGATCTTCTTGCTCCTATGGGTTCCTTAGTACCTTAGCTTTGATTTCAATGGGTGAGATGAGGAATGGATGGCTAGGATGGGAGATGATGGGGTAGGAAAGTGAGCCACCTTGGAGTTTTTTTTTTAGAGAGGGAGAGGCTTGGAGAGCTCATACGTATGGGGTTTTTGCTTGGATTATTTTGAAAATGGGAAAGAGAGAAAGAGTTGTAAAGGGAGAGAGAGAGAGTGATGGATGGATGTGTTGATGGGTGTGTAAGATACCTTTGTTGACTTTGGTGGCCTTTTGTGTAAGAAAGGCATGACTTGTGTAAGGATTTCTTAACTTTTGAGGCATTTTGTGTAAGAAAAGTATGGGCATGGAAAAACTTTTGGACTTTTGTGGTTGCTTGGGTATGGGTGAAAGGTGATGTGTACTTGACATGTACTTGACATGTTGATGGATTGATGGATTGATTGATTGATGGGATTGATGTGACACATCGTAGAGATTCTCTTGAGTTTCACAACGCACGACATTTTTCTCGCACCGAACGTTGGACCACATCTCTTGACCAGGGTATCGCCTCGGCGCGTAAGTCGCGGCATCGTAACCACAGCAATGGCGCGGTCACTACGGTAATGGTCTTGGGTTGAGTCGGCTCGGTTTGACGGCATATGAATCAGGGTCGTGCGTTACTATCGGTTAAGGGTCGAAGGTTGCAGGAATTCGACCGGTAAGACCGCGGAAGTCTACGGAACGGTACAGACTAAGATACGGGTCTTACAAGTCGTGTCTTTTGAAGCCTAAGGGTTGCACCAATTGAGTTTAAACCTAATAGTCACAATCCTTTGTGAAAGGGTATCTCTACACCCTTAAGGGTGTCTTTACAAAGTCTATAAATAGAGTTCTGATTTTAAATTTTGGAATGGATTAGAAAATCAGGTTTTCTCTTAAAAATGTACTCAAGTATTTTCTAGTTCGGGTTACGACTATAAGTGGTTCGAGTCTGTGTACGGTGAGTGCACAGTTGAGACCGGGTCATAATCGTTGTATCATGGAGGTTGATTACTCTTGAAACCTCTTACACTTGGGATGCTGTCCAAGGGGAGCAAATTCAATTTCAAGCCAAGTGACTCAAGTGACGCCTTGACTTCTATAAACCTATAAGTTTTCTATTTTCTTATTTTAATTTTAATTTAATTTTATTTAAATAGTTTTTCAAACTCTATATCCCAACATTACTCTGTAGTGAATTTTTCAAACTGAGGTATGGCTTTTGAATGACATGTGGGACACCCAATTATTACTGAGAATAGTTCATTCAACGAAAAATGTCATGGTGTAAGAATCATGTTAATCAGACAATACTTACCTTTGTACGTAAGGCCAATTTATTACAAATATTAGCTTTTTTTCTTTTCTTTTCTTTTTAAAATCAAGTGATAGATTGCAAGTTAGAATAAAAACAAAGTTCTATTGTAAAAACTGTTGTAGTCTATTGATATACATTGATACACCATCACATGGCAGTGTGATTTTTTAGAGAAATTAGTTGTTTAACATGGTATCAAGAGGAAGGTTAAGTATTCGAATTCGGATGCAACAAATATACCACCCTAATATATTCTCCCACACATAAGCAAAACAAAGTGATCTGTTGGATAGATGGTTCAAGATGGTTATTGAACTTTTTTTAATTTATTTATTTTTTACTACTTATTTTTCATGTTATTGATGTGATTTTTGTATCATAGCTTGTTCCTATTGTTTGAAATGATGAACGTTGTTGGTCCTTGCATTTGGCCATGGGAAACACCTATGAATGTTGCAGGTGTGCCAGAATTGATTGGGTCCAATTCAAACCATGAGCACCAACCCCTGTCATCGAGATAGAGCGAAGCTCAGTTGTGGCTTAATTGTTCGTCTATTCAGCCAATTGTCATGCGCTTGTTACTCAAACGATTAGCAGATGTTGGGGCTCTTCCTCCAAATGAGATCTTTTTTTAAACCTTGAAAATCCAAAGACTTGTGAAGGTACAACAGTTATATGGTCAGAATGAACAAGGAGAAAAGACGAACTCAGTTAACAAAAATACGAATGAATTACTACTATGGGGAGTCACCCGCCTCGCTAAGAGCATTAGGGTGCTTCCGAGAGCAACATGCTGATGAGTGAAGCAGAGGCAATATCAGAAATTACAACTACAATCAGCCTAGCATATAAGCATAGGTGAACGGGTTCCTAAACTACTGTCTTCCTTCAGATCCAACACACAGTCGCAAATGGAAACGAATTACAACTACTGACTATGACCTAAGTCGGTTTGGCACGTGTACAAGGATAGACTAAACCTAAATCTACACTAAGGTCCACTGCTACTAAACAGGGAGAGAATGACCCTATATACACAGCGTTGCGCTGGATTAATATTTGTATTTGTTATTAGGTTTGGCTAGTTCCTCTTCTCAACTTTGCTTTTAATATTTATAGGCTTCAATACAAGAGATGAGAACATAACTGTTCATCCACGTGGATTTATTGTGTGTAACTAGCTGGGAAAAGAGTGGTTACACTTTATTAACCATGATTTTTGACAATGAGGATGCACTGTCACACCCCAAATCTGGAAAGAATTTTTTTTACTAAATTTTTTTTTTTTACCTTACTATGACGATCCATGATCACAATACCAAGCAACAATCTTCATTATAAATCTGGAAGATTACAAGTACAATGCTTTCAAAAAGATATGCATCTAAAAATCTAAGTTCTCCAATCTACTCCTTGTTCACAACCCCAAGTGTAGGGCCACGATGTAGTAATAACTCGGTGAGACTGAGGTCGAATCCACAGGAACTAAACTTGTACATATGCTGAAAATAAGTAGAAGTAGAACTAGAACAAGAACAAGATCTAAATCTAAATCTGAATAATTGAGAATAATGATGAATAATTTTGATTAAAATTTATGAATTTAAAGGTGAGAACTAGGGTGTCAAGGATCCATTTGTAACTATCAAGATGCTACCTTGCTTGATTCAATAAACACAATTAGAATTGGAGTCTTATCCTATCCAATTGGAAGATAAAAAAATTTAAATCAAATCTAAACTTTTCATTGACCTAATTCTCAATGGAGGAGAATTGTGAAGATTGGAAGGGATTCCATCTCCCTACCATGCCCAGGAGACGATGGTGGACAATGGAATTTACCAATCTCACAATATCAAAATAGAAAAAGAAGATATCCAAAGCTATTATGAATTTATCAATCTCACAATATCAAAATAAGAAAAGAAGATATTTAAAGCTATCACAACGTCTATTGTAATTTGAGTCACAATAAATCGTAGAAAACTAAAAATATTCCCTTAATATCAAACTAGAAATCAGGGAAGTTTAATAAGAATAAGAATCAAAGCAAAATAAACATCCTAACACGCTACAAGCTTCACCTCTTAACCGTAACTAAGAAGTTTAGCCAACCATAGACATGATTGAAACCAAATCTCTAAAACAAACCATGAAAAATAAACTAGAAAAGAAGAAAAACTCTTTGACAATTGTTTCATCCTTGTGATATGCTTCTTGAGACCTTTCCAAACTCTAAAAGATGCTTTGGAGCATCCTAGACCGAGTTGGAAAAATCTATAAATCGCCTTAAATTTATGCACTCTGCACAGTTTTTCAAAATAGACTTCACTCTACACAGTTTCTCAAAATAGACTTCACTCTATGCAGTTTTTCAAAAAGACTCAGAGTTTAAGAATATACTTTTTCAAGACAATTTCAGGATTCTTTTTCTTCACTTCAAATCTTCGATTCTCTTCATTTTTCACTTGGTTTTCTTGGATCTTTGGCATGTAAATTATTCATTAATGACTTCCAAATCTTCATTTAGTAATCTTTTGAGTATAAATCTTCCTTTTGGCATCAATTTCACTTTAAGCTATCAAAATCACCTCACACATGAAAACATGCATAATTAAATCGATTAAGCACCATCATGTTTATAAAACCAAGGTATAAAAATAGGAGAAATATGTAATATTTCACAATTAACACACCCCCAACAAGCATTTTGCTAGTCCTGAGCAAAACATGCATGAAATGATCTTCAATTCTCAATGTTCTAATTTCTTTAAGAAAATAATCTTTTGTGTAAACAAGTATGAATGAGTATAGTCCAAAGAAGCAAAAGTGAAAATTTGAAAACCTAGAGCCGAATCAAACGTACAATCAATCAAATAGGGTTTTCATCAATCAATTAAGTGCATAAGTTCATATATCAAAATTTTCTAATGTGTTTAGTGAATTTCAACTTACTTTCCATAAAAGTACTATTAGTTCATAATGTTAGTTATGCTCATCACCTCAAGATTACTCGAATAATCAAGCGCTGATTCCGAACTTATCTCATTTTCCTTCTTTTTCTAGTTTTTTATTTTATATCATGGTCTCTTTTTGTTATTCTTTTTAAACTTTACATTCTTTTCCAGTCTTTTCACTATACATGACCTTTTTGTTGATTTCACTATTTTTTAATTGGTTCTTTTTATCTTTTAAGGTGGATAAAATTCTCCAGACTTAATTCTCACTATCTTTCAATGATATACATACTAACAATAAAAAATTCTAGTATTATTCATAGAAAGCAAATTGAACGTGTCTTGTGACTTAGAATAACATGATATTCAAACTTCCTCTTAATCAATTAAATACAAGAATTTAGACAATAGTCTACTCGATTGATCAAACTCTAATAATTCAAAGTTCAATCTCCATCTTATCATCATACTCAAAGCATTCTTAATTCCACAAATTATCATTTCTGAAACATGTTTTTAACTTGAAAATTTAAAAATTTTCACAGTTTTTGCTCAAAACTAAGAAAATATTGATTAGTTTATCTAATCCACACCCCAACCTAAAACCTACATTGTCCTCGATGTAAAAGATATGAGCATGCAATGTATATGAGACAATGAAAAGAAATGGGAAGTGATGGGAAGATAATACCTGAAGAAGGATAATTGAAGCTTTTCCAAAGTTCTTAACATGTAAATGTGTTAGCATGAAGACTAAACAAACTGAAATCAAACTATCATAATCTTAAATTCTATGAAAGCAATAAATCTAACTACACCTCCATTATACTAGGAGGTCAATCTTGGTACACAGGATCAGTCAGAGACAAGGACATGTCCTCTGAATCAAACTTCTCAACAAATGTCTTGAGACGATGTCGATTCACTTTAAAAACATTACCATTTGTCAGATTCTTTATCTCGATGCCTATAAGGATAGACATTAGTAACAGTGAAAGGGCCAGTCCAATGAAATCAAAGTTTTCCCCGAAAAAAGATATAACCGAGAATTGTATAGAAGGACTTTTTGAATGATTTCTGAAGGATGTTCCTATCATGGAACACCTTCGTCCTATCCAAGTTGAATGAATCAACTGTTTGAAAGACCTATTCTCTTTCCTAATTGGATCAATTGTTTAAAAGGTTTATTCTCTTATTTGGGATGAGCAGACTATTTGAAAGGTCCATTCTCTTATGTGGGATGAACCGACTATTTGAAAGGCCCATCCCCATGCATGAATGAGCCGACTGTTTGAAAGACATGTTCCTTTTCAAGTTGAATGAATCAACTGTTTGAAAAACCTATTCTCTTGCTTGATGGACTGAATGTTTGAAAGATATATCCTCTTATTAGAATGAGCCGACTATTTGAAAGGCTTATTCTTATGTATGAATGAGCCAACTGTTTAAAAGGCTCATTCTCTTACATGAATGGAATGACTATTTGAAAGGTCCATTCATTTAACCAACTGGATGTGCATCCCTAGTTGATGTGTAGTTACACATTCATGCATTTAAATAAGACCGTATCATGGACTGTCTTGTATGTACTCTTGTTAAACTATGCTTAACTAATGTGGTGGCGTGTAATCTCGAGGAGAATTCACACTAAGTTGGCTACTCAACATTTGAATATATAACCGTACAGGTAGTGTAGGTGGTTTTAAATGATGTATATATTTAGGTGAATGAGGAGTGAGTATAAAGTCTACCCCAAGAACTATTGCGCGATCTTACAATTTAAGATTAGTTAAAACATTACTTTGTTTCATGTATTAAGTTGTTTCTTTATTAAATTGTAGCATTGAGACAATGGGTTGTATAAGCCTTTGAGCAACCACTTCGGTATTTGGATGTTATAATTGGATTTCCTTTATGCTTAATTGTCCCTCTTCTGCTAAGCTGTGAACTTTGGGAAAATAAAAGAATAAAAGAATATATATATATATATATATATATATATATATATATATATATATATATATATATATATATATATATATATATATATATATATATATATATATATATATATATATATATATATGGCTATGTTTAAAGGTTAACATTCAATTTTTTGAAAAACGAGTCATATACTCGGATTTCAAAAATTGGGGCATCACAGTACCGACTTGGGACACTCCGATTTGGGACATCTCGACCTATCTCCTTAGTCGAGCAGTTGGGTTCCTTTCATTGGGGTCTGTGGTCCCTCTAGCTTGCTGGTGGGACATCGGGATCAACCTTATCTCCTTTTCAACTTCGGAGCTGAAGGTCGGATCGGGAGTTTCTGTTATTACATGGCTCGGTCAAGCGCGTAAAGTTCCAACCTAACCTTTTCCTATTGGTCAGCTTGCTCCCCCATAACATTGCCTACACATGGACCTATAGATGGGCTACAAGCATCAATACATACATGTAGGGTGGATTCTTTACCAATGGGTTGCATGGATAAGATGGATCTCACAGTCCACTAGACATCGATGGTACATTTTTACCACAAGGAGGCCCAAAAGTTTAGGTGGTCAAATACGTAACTGTGGGTCTTATACCGCCCAACAAATCGGGATGGACAGTGTGGTTAAATACATATGTCAGGTGGGCCACACGGTCTAGTGGGCTGACCACTTAGGTAGGATAACAAATAAACATCATGGTAAGCACTAGGAAGGCTTTAACAGTGGGTGCAACCCATTGCTTGCAATGGTGGGGCCCACCTGGATGGACGGACTGTGGAATAAGTGGCTTAACACCTACATCAAAGTGGACCATAGGATGGTTTCAGCCGAAAAATTCAATCCTTAATGTTTATTGTAGTGTGCAGCTCACCAAGCTGGGAAAGTGGATAGACGAGATAGATATATAATACACGCAGGAGGTGGGCCCACATCTATTGGATCAGATGGTTGGCAGGGATAAAACACACACACCACTTAGGTCCCACCCCCTGATGTGGGTGTAAGCGTCACACGTATGGTGGGGGCCACAACATGTCTCACATGTGACTTGTGAGATGGAGCCCATGTGAAATAACCCTGCAACCCAAATATGAGCTGGGAAAATCAGAGGACGGTGCCAATTTTGGTGAGCCAGGAAGGTTCCAATGGTGGACATTTCAGTCCTCACTACTTCCTTGGTGTGGTCCACTTGTGATGGGCCCCACAGTTTTAGATCAAGCTGATGTTTGTGCTTTCCCTTTAGCCACTTCTGTGTAACCTTATCAACATAACAAATAAACTGACAGTGGGCCCTAAAACAATCTCAATGGTGGACATCATTTCCCCACATATTTCTATTATGGGGCCCACTTGCTGGACCCCTAGATTTGCGTGATTTTATGCTTACACCCACTACACCAAAAATATCATTTAGGAACGGTTTTAAACTGTTCTTAAAAGAGGCGTCAAAAAAAAAATGAACGGTTCAATACCGTTCCTAAGGTTGCAAATGGTAAATTTTGTATCTTAGGAACAAAATTTTGGGAACGGTTTTAAACTGTTCTTAATGTTGCCAACGGTCAGATATTTAATTTTAGGAATGGTATTTTTCATTATTTTCGAATGGCTAATAAAAGTTGTACATTTGTTTTTATATTTAAAATCCAAAAAATATTATATACAATTTAGAATTAATATTGAACAAATATGGTACAACTTTATAATAAAAATAATATATATTTACAACAGTAAGTTTACAATTGCCCGAATACATTAAAAATAAAAATAAAAAAATCCTCCATGATGTGCTCCACTCCTAGAGAAAACGCAAGGGGACCTGCAATGACACTAAAAGATGCACCAGTTCATCAAAGTTTAGGGCTCTAGATAAAGATGCAACCATGAATAAATTACTAGAAAAAATACCAAATTATATTTTGATTCTGCAGTAGTGGATTATCACATTCTCACAGATAGTTCTTGGATGAAAGTAGTATCGTCCTCCAATGAAGGAACAACCTGACTTAAAATAGCATATTAAAAATTCAAACTAGAAGAAACCACCTTATCTTGGAATGCATAAGAATGGAAGTCGAGGATCTCACTTCCACTGTTCCACATTATTTGCATGAATGATGGAATTGAGAAATGAAGCTGCAGCTTCATTTGGTAGTCTTG
Source organism: Magnolia kwangsiensis (assembly GCA_037074715.1). Taxonomy (NCBI): domain Eukaryota; kingdom Viridiplantae; phylum Streptophyta; class Magnoliopsida; order Magnoliales; family Magnoliaceae; genus Magnolia; species Magnolia kwangsiensis. The sequence continues at coordinate 86,718,404 of CM073575.1, read as the reverse complement.
GCAAAATAACATCATAAAATTAGAGTGAATATGATAAGAATACCACTACAAACAAGTAAATGATCATGCAGCCCAAAGCTTCAAGTAAAAGCTCCCAAACCTTTATACATCCAAGTATTGATGAATCTTCGACAATACAATTGTGTGTTTAATGAGATGGCCTACAAAAGATAGAGAGAGAGAGAGAGAGAGAGAGAGAGAGAGAGAGAGAGAGAGAATTATAGTAGAAGATTGAAAGAGATTATATGTTCCCTGATGGTATTCATCTCTCAATAGAAGGGAAATTTTATGACACACTACCTCCTTAAAAATCACATGATCTTTTAGAAAAGCATGGTGTTGTTGGACTTGAGGAACATCAGGACAATCTATAAAACATAGAAATGGAAACCGAATGTTGCGATCACATAGAAGAAAAAACCAAAAAGATAAAAAATTAAATATTTGATATTAAATAATCATATTTATAAATATTTATCTCTAGGAGGAATCTAGAGTCCTAAGTTGATGGTATTACAAGAATGCCATCATATAAATCATCCCTTAACAACTAGAAAATTACAAGAACACCAAAATGAAAAATGAACAAATAAAATGCCATTTTAAAAAACTTCTCAAAAAAAAAAAAACACTTTAGTTTCTCATACTGTATATAGCAGTTATTTTCATGTATTTAATTTGGATCCTGCTAGGGTTCATCATATCAAGGTTGGCCACACTCTTATTCACTTTCTATTCTTGATGTCTTTCTTCTGCATATGTACAAGAAGTTTAAATTTCCTTTGTTTTATAATCCAAGTTATGCATACACACGACTCGTATCCCATGCTATGGAGAAGGCTTTGAAGGTATGCTTAGCTTCATCTCAGTTCTAAGATGTGTTTTCTTTTCTTGTTTTCTTTGGAAGAAAATAGATTTAATTTTAGAATTGATCACCTCTACCCAGTTGTACATTAAAAATACAACCCCTTCATAATGATATTTTCAAGGACAGTTAGAAACCAAAATTCAGAAGACAAAAGAAGAAGAAGAAGACTTGTAGCATGCTTACATATACTAGGTGATCCGTCATCATTTGGTATATAGAACTAAAGAGGAATGATCACCTGCAACCTGTTGTATGTTACAACAACTTCGTTTGCCTTCTGAATTTAAATTTTTCACCCACCTTTGAAAATATAAGGTACTTACAATGGCTAAATCTTTTTAGAAAAGGGTTTTAGGTTAAGTTAACATACAACCAATTGTCTAAAACTAGACACGGGAATTCAATGTATGGTCTATCATCCACCGTCAATGTTCTGAAGGGATCTGGATACAATCCACCATAGCATGTCTAAATCAGAATCTCACGAAAATGGATGGTTATGCTAGATAATGTACTGTACCGAGTAGTATGAATAAAGTACCTCACTTGAGATCGAGCCCTTTGAAGCTCCTGTTCAATCTGAGTTAGCTTAATCTTACTAGACTCTAGCTGCTAAACATAAGCCTATTGAAGATGAAAATAATAACAAAGAGAATTTAGACCACTCAATTTCATATTTTGATTTTTCTAGAGTAGATTGAGGAGAATTGAAGTTGGAAATTTGATTTCTTTTTTTTTTCTTTTTTGATTTGCTTGATTGACCTTTTTCCTCACCCTGCTTTTCTGGGCTGCTTCTCTATTCTGAGCAAGTCTTCTCAATGTCTGCACAAATACAATATCAACATATATGTATGAAATTCTTTCCAAAGAGAACAAACAATTACACCCTTGTAAAGAAATAGGAAAAAAAAAAGGAAGAAAAAGAAAGGTCATTTACCTTGGGATCTGGTGTTTTGGGTCCTTCATGCTCCGAACTAGATGTTGGGCCCTTTCTACGTACTTCACGCTGCCAAAGAACAAAGAACAAAGAAAAAGACAGCATGTGCACGGTTGAAGCCTTGTTCGGGCAAGGAGATTTTATGGTTATTATTCCATAGAGGAGCTATTTGTAAAGATTTACCTGTATCCACATCCTTAGTCTGGTTTGAGGCTAGTCACCTCAATACATGATTACACTAAAGGTTTACAATTCAATTCACTTGTAAATCCAAACACAACTTAGTTTATATTTGTATGCATACTTGTAATTCAAATAATGTAGGTGATGTAATCACCAATCGCAATTTATAGGTCCTGCTTTGGACGACAGAGTCGAGTGTGAATTTTATCTACCATGTGGTTGGTTTGTATGATTTATCATCTTTCTTCCTGCAATGTAAGCATAAAATCGTGGTTATAACTACATTCACATTATCCAAAATCACAAATGCAATAAGTTCATCATAACATCATGCATATGGATCTGCAATTTATAGCAGTCTTCTAGTACATTCTGGAATGTTCATCTTTATGAAATTTTCACATGCTAATTATCTGATGCGCTACCTTACGAGGAAAACCTCAACTTCAATGGTGTTTGCCAGACCTAGCGGCCTTACATAAGATACCTTCAAGGCACCCTAGGAGACATGAAAATCCATATATTGGAATAAATACACTACCATTTTATCTCCTTGCATTCAAAGCATTTCAGAAATTTAACAAAAAACAGATCAGTAAATATTCATTTCCATAGCCTATGAAAAACTACCCAAAAACTGTATCAGCATGGAACTATGAAGATGCATATACAAAAGGCAGATGCAAAGCATTAAACCGCACACATAAAGATCTGAATGGCTTGAATATCAGGCAATACACCTTGTAATCACACACTATATACTCTCTTTCTTTGTACCCTACCAAACAAACATGCATAAAACCGTAGCTAAATACCTATGGCTACGGTTTTAGTCCGTAGCATGATTGTAGTCCTAGGTGCTGTAGCAATAGGTCTAAAACCTATGGCTACGGTTATAATCCGTAGCGATAGATTACACTAGCTACATACATAATCCGTAGCAACCATTTCTATAGCCAAAAATACCTACACCTACAGATAATATTTGTAGCTAAAAGTAGTGTTGGATCTGTAGTAATATGCCGAATTTAATAACAGCTATGGTTATCAGATTACTAGCTACGGTCAATATCCGTAGCTGTTGCCTACATTTAAATATTTATATATTCATTCATTCATTCAATTAATAATGAATTAATTAAAATCCTTTTTCAATCAATTACAATTATAATTACAATAATGCTGAAAATATAAATCTTGGTGAGTCTGTGTGCATGGCCAGGTGCAATCTTCATCCACCATAGATAGAAAATGGATGTGAGTACCAGTAGTCCACTTGCACATCCGACAATTATACCAATAACTTCTCTCGTGAAGAATTGAAATGCAGAAAATTTGTAAATTGCAGGGAAATTCCTTCCTTTGAAAAATTTTGAAACCTATTATCACTCCAATATTATTTACTTTTTTCAATCCAATTCAATATATCAATTCAAATGTAGAAATTTTCCAAGAAAGGAAAAACATAAAGTTGAAAACTCAGAAAGAAATTCAACTGTTGTTCGTGTCTTACCTTTCATCTCCCCAAATCACATTCACTTGTAAGATCGGAATAACGAGGGAAGCGCCTAGAATCTTGGCAATGACAATGGCATCACAAAAGTATTAATTTAAGAGCCCACAATAGATTTATCCATCACCACAGGAATTGTAGCTAGTGGCACCATATCCTATCAAAACCCACCACATAAAACAACTTTTAACCTGACTTCATTCATGTCAGCTGCAATTGAAAGTGAACATTCGGTTAATATTTCAGAGATAGAGGTCCAAAAAACCGATTAAACCTTGAAGTTATGCCACAGAAGAGACATCATATCCTCTCTCACTATTTTCCATATATAATATTTCTGTTGGTTCAAGATCTGGGACCACAGTTGCCAAATCCTGCACAACAATATCAAGAACAGACAAATTCTTATAAGACCCTCAGCATCAATCCAATATAATATTCCTGACACAACCTTCAAACCATAATCACCTTTTTAATAAATAAATAAATAAATAGATGGCTTATGGTCTCTTGTTAAAGGAAATGTGGATAATTCCACCCGAATTTTATTTATGTGAAACTGGAATGAACAACTATAATCACTGGGCGAAATCTGAACATCATTATCCATATTACATAAGTGATGTACTGGATCTCAGGAGTAGAGCTTTGCTTGACCATCAAAATTCAAGGCATTCCAATTTCCCAAGAGTCTAGAACAATCGGGATCACGAACTGATGGAACCATGTTTAAGAAAAGTTTTCACGGTTTGACTCAAGGTCTAAGTCCTGGCAAATCTCAATGATCTCGATGCCCTGATCAAGCAAAAGATCGAGATTTAACAGGATTATGAATTGATACTAGTAAATCTTCTATTCTAAGTAGGCAAAGGATTAATGTATCGGGCTCAAACCTACTACAACTATCTATTCGTGTTAACCTAAACACTAAAAAATAGAAATTGGTAATATACTTTAGACAACAGGGAACTATCATTAAAGGTAAAAGAAAATAAAATGAAAGATAAAATATTATTATTAGTTGTCACCTAAAATAACTCACAATCCTAGTAAATGTTGTAGGAAATTGTGATATCATTAGGCATTGAAATAAATTTCTAATATATATATATATATATATATATATATATATATATATATATATATATATATATATATATATAGGATTTCCAATCTTTAGGGAAACTTGTATACATGCACGGAGTGACTTGTTAGGATAGAGATATGAGAGTTCGACAAAATTTATAAATAGCCTATTTAAATCTAAGTTGTGATAGCACGCTTAGACATATGCGAAATAGGGTACACCATTAGGATATGATAATATTAATAATTGAGATGTATGTTATCAAAATCTCGAGGGCAAGGTTCTCATTTAAGGGGGTTGAAAAGGCCTAGCTATAAGTCCTAGAGGAGGGGGGGGGGGGGGGGGGGGGGGGTGAATAGGACTATGCCAAATAAAACATATAACAGCGAAAATTAAACAAATACGATAGCCAACAATTAAAGTAAACAAATCTCAATGCAAGAATGTAAAGAATGTAAAGTAACCTCAAAATTCAGATCTTGAGAGGTTGATACAAATGTTATTCTAAGGACAACCTAACACCAAAAATTAGAGTTTATGGTAAGACAACCTTATTTCTAGAAAGGTCTTTGTATCAAATCTCAAATCGAAGAGGAAAAGAAAATAAAATACAAACTACACTGAAGAATAGATTGCAATCAATTATATACTGTTCTAAGGACAACCATGCACCATAGAAATGGCAGGACAACCTTACTAGAACAATTAAGAATGCTGATAAAGGAATTGTAAGAAATAAATGCTAAACTATTACAACATTCTCATAATGCTTGAAATAAATGATTGCAACATTCACATCCACATATACATCCAACAAATGAATAATAAAAGATATGAAATATAAACCATTCAACCACGAAACACAAGGGATTATAGTGGTTCGCCTATGTGTACACCAATTGTTAAACAACAGCCACACAAAATGCTACCCCGCTCCTAATATCCTCATACAGGGGATATTAGCATTCACTATCAAATTAGGTTTTTACAGGTTCACCCAAAACCTTACAATTGTCTCTTTCTATATGGGCTTACACAATTAAAAAACTCCACTTCTGAGTTTTCCTGGCTCTCCTCAGATAACCAATACAATGAGATTTTTCTGGCAAATCCCAAATAAAATTAAAAATAAAAAAAGAAATTTACAATTAAATGTAAAATACCTGAATATCTCCTTCGTTCTAGCAGTCCAGAAGAACCAAGTTAGAGTAGATGATTGAATGTCCAAGTTCAATGTCCAAACTCACATTACAATGGTTCAAGTTCTAATTGATTTTAAATTAAATCAAAATGGGCTAGCTTTAATTGATTTTGATTTTAAAGAAACAAAAACAACAATTCCTCTTTTCAGATTAGATTGGAATACAAGAAACAAAATCAATTAATAAAGCTAATGAAAGAGAATATTAAATACACACACTTAGCTTAGAATGAAGCACAGTCTTATCTCTCAGAAGGCCAAATTAATTAGCTTGAATTATCTATTTTATTCTGAGATTTGTGCTCTATTTATAGCTGGGTAAAACACGTCTTCGATTGGTCTTAGGACCTCTACGACTGGTCGAAGAATCAACAGAAATTTGAATTTTCGGGCACGATAAGATTTTATAGTTGCACGATCGGTCGTGGGTACCCTACAACTGTTTGTAGGTTCCCTTCGACTGGTCGTAAGTCACACACGACTGGTCGTAGTGGCCGAATTTCAACGTTGTACTTTGAATCGAAGGTCTACGACTGGTCAAAGAACCAATCGACACTGTTCCTACGACTGGTCGAACAATCATCAAGACTGGTCGTAGCATAACAAAAAATTTTTAAAAATCCTTAACAACTTAGGAATGTTCGTGGAATTTCTTCGACTGGTTGAACCGGTGCTAGGACTAGTCGAATAAGGTCCAAGACTAGTCTTAGAACAGACTAAATTTACTTATAAAACATATATGGATTATGTATCCAAAATTTTCTACTCTAAAGGTCAACCTAATGTCAATCATACCTCAATAGTGAAGCAAGGACATTGAAACTTAAAGACTTATGACCTTTCAGTATAACAAAGCCTGAGATCTTTGAACTTAAAAGCTTCTTGAACTTAAACACTTCTGAGATCTTGAAAGCTTCTTGAACTTGAACACTTCTGAGATCTTGAAAGCTTCTTTTGTTCATCACTTATACAAGCTTCAAAGCAGTGTCTTTGTCACCACAAATTTGACAATAACAAGGGTCTATAAACTATAGCACTTACAATCTCTCCCTTTGTCAAATTAATGATAAAATATATTTCCAAGATATGATACATAACACTAAATATCTGATTAAAGAATCATGCACAAGTTGTTATCAACTAGCACACATTCATGTACCTGCATATCAATATTCAACCAACATACAATCTATACTCATACACTCATGCTCATATAATCTATCTCTGCTCATATAGTCTATCTCTGCACATACTCTCCCTGAGTAACATATATCTCAAAAATATAACACTTGCATAATGCATTGTATTAAAATAGCATCAGAAAATCAATATATGGATACTCCCCCTTTTTGTCACAATATGACAAAGGAAGCACAAAAAAAAATGGTAAGGAGTAATAATCAAGGAGATAAAGAAGAGGAAATCAGACAAGAGTTTGAGAACATAGCATAAGCAACATATATAATGGAAGAACTGAGCTAAATCAACAATAGCTAAAGTAGTAAATCCAGTCAAGTGAATATAATAGAAATATAGTTATTACAGACTAAAAATAGAAAATGAACTAATCTGAACCAGATGAAGGAGCAGGTATGGAAGGATCAAGTTTATGCATGCCCATATTCAAGCGCCTAAGATACTTGCGCATATACTTAAATTGTAAATCATGGACAACAGACATGTTTTCCATCTTAACATTTATATTCTCAAATTTCTCCTCCAATGCACTCAGTCGAGCATCAAAGACAGAAGGCTCATAATCTGGATCATTTGCAGAGTCAGATTCAATTTCTTCAAAATTATCATCCATGTTAATATCATCAGGAGGAAGATCACCAGCTACTTCCTCATGTTCAGCTTCAGCCGTATCAACACCATCTCTTTGGCCAGGAAGAAATTCCAGCTTCATCTTATTGATATTAGAGTTGTTAAATATCAGATGATGGATAGGGGCTTCACCAACCGGCATATCGACTAATATATGCGTAGCCAATACAGTCATCAAATAACCAAAAGGGATATCACTATGACCAGGATGGAGTTGAAACTGAATGATAGAGTGACAAATCAAGGGTAATAAGCAAATATTAGCACCTCTGGCAATATTATGAAGGACACGAACCATGAATGCCATTAACTCAGTTTTATTACCCGATCGAGGATACAAATTTGATACAAAGATCCTATGAAGAACTCTGTATTTGGGTAACAAAAATCTTGAGGGGAGCGCATTTTCTTTATGCGTCCATTGAACATCCAGATTGCATAAATCCTTATTTAGCATACGTTTTTCAGTCTGTTAGGATTTTTCAGATAGTGTATGAATGGAAACTCCCTCATCATTCACAGGAATTTTCATAAGAGCTGAAATTAAGTGAGATCAATGTCAAATGGTCCTTCTCTTGTGGCAATTTTAAATGTCAGATTTTCAAGAAAAAATTCACATATGCAAGCAAACATGGATTGGGCAATGGACTGATATGCTAGCCCACCCCAATGCAATAAGTTATCCCAACCTATAGGTTGGAATATAGGAAGGATATTAAAAGGAGCAGTATGATTAATATCAACATGATGTTCAAAAATAACATTACGCAATCAGATGTCCCGAACAAAGGATGGATCATCCTCGGGAGCCTTAAGATGACACTTAGAGATAGTGGCCAATCTGGAAGAAGATGGACCATGAGAAGTTATTTTTCTTCCCCTAGAAGCCATTTGCAATAAGGATTTCAAAGAAATAAAGAGTTGCAAACGATTGAGAAGTGGGTTTTCTCAAATCGGATTTTTTCAAAAGAAAAACTCCAAATCACAACGAAATTTTAAAAAGATAACTTCAAGAGAAATGGAAGTAATCTAAACACAAAATTACAAGAAAAATGTAAATGTAACACTAACCATGAAGATTTTGAAAGTTGGCTTCAACTAGTCGACGTTCGGCCCATTGGAGAGTGAAATAGAAATGAGGAAGATGATGGTTTTTTCCCAAATTAAAGACATTCACCAGTTTCACGACTGGTCGTGGATGTACACGACCAGTCGTGGTATGTACCACGACTGGTCGTGTATATTCATGATCGGTCGAGTACCAGCCAAAAATGCAATTCTATTTATGAATTCTAAGATTTTTCTACATATTTTACAAATATTGAAATCTAACCTATCAAAAATGTATAAAATATCATCTTAAAATGAACATGCCAAGATCAAATTTTATTTGGTTAAACCTGCTTTTATCGAGAGGTTTAGTAAAAATATCAGCACGTTGATTCTCAATAGGTATATATTCCAAAGATATAACCTTTTCTTCTACTAATTCACGGATATAATGAAATCTAATGTCAATGTGCTTAGTACGAGAATGCTGAATAGGATTTTTTGAAATATTTATGGCACTGAAATTATCACAATATAATAACATAGAATTCTGTTTAATTTCATAATCACTTATCATTCGATTCATCCAAACAAGCTGCGTACACGCATTACCAGCTGCGATGTATTCAGCTTCAGCTGTTAAAAGTGATATATAACTTTGTTTCTTGCTAAACCAAGAAAATAAACAATTTTTGATATAAAAGCAACCACCACTGGTTGATTTTCTATCATCAAGATTATCAGCCCAATCAGCATCTGAGTACCCAGCTAATTGAACACTAGTCCTATGTGGATACTAGAGACCGAAATTCACGGTACTTGCGACATATCGAATAATTCGCTTGACAGCGATTAGGTGTGATTCTTTAAGATCAGACTGATATCTGGCGTAAATACCAACACTTAGTGCGATATCAGGTCGACTAGCAGTTAAATATAATAGGCTACTAATCATACTCCGATATAATTTCGGATCAATATTTTTACCTTTAGAATCTTTTGAGAGTTTCAAGGTAGTACTCATAGGAGTATCGAAGTTCTTACCATTCTCAAATTCAAATCTCTTAATTAAATTCAAGGCATATTTAGATTGAGAAATAAATATTCCATCAGGTTGTTACTTTACTTGCAACCCTAAGAAATAATTCAATTCCCCAACCATGCTCATTTCAAACTGTGACTTCATCAAATCTACAAACTCAGTAATCATGTCAGTACAAGTAGATCCATAAATGATATCATCAACATAAATCTGTACCATTAAAACATGATCATTATGTTTTTTAACAAGCAGAGTTTTATCAACAAATTCCATTTGAAAATTATGGCTTAACAAAAACTTTGTTAATTTCTCATACCATGCCTTAGGAGCTTGTATTAATCCGTAAAGTGCCTTTTTAAGGCGATACACAGGATCAACATTTTTAGGATCTTGAAAACTCATTAGTTGTTCAACATAGACTTCCTCATGCAAATCACTATTTAAGAAAGCACTTTTTACATCCATTTGATAAATCTTGATTTTTCTAAAACATGCAATGGATATAAACAGACTGATTGATTCAAGACGTGCTATTGGTGCAAAGGTTTCATTAAAATTAATACCTTCAATTTGAGTGTAACCTTGTACCACTAGCCTAGCCTTGTTCCTAATTATATTTCCAAGCTCATCAAACTTATTTTTGAAAATTCATTTTGTTCCAATGATGTGTTTATCTTTGGGTCTAGTTATGAGATACCAAACATCATTTCTTACAAATTGGTTAAGTTCTTCTTGCATCGCAACAATTCAGTTTTCATCAGCAAGAGCATCTTTTACGCTAGATGGTTCTATCTGGGATGTAAAACATACTTAATTACATATATCCTTAAGTTGTCTACAAGTATGAACACCAGTGAGACGGTTTTCAAGAATTTGAGTAGTTGGATGATCTTTAACAGTCCTTAGTTCAGAATCAGTCTGATTAGATGAAGTATCAGGTTTATCAAATATAAGAACTTCATCATTATCTGAACTTGAGACTGGTGTGTTTAAGTGATCTTCAATGACCACATTGATAGACTCTTGAATCACACCAGTCCTTTTGTTCAGAACCCTATAAGCACGACTATTTAAAGAATACCCTAGAAAGATCCCATCATCACTTTTCGTATCAAATTTTTTCAAATTTTCATGATCTCGTAAAATATAGCACTTGCTGCCAAAAACTCAAAAGTATTTGATAGTATGCTTTTTATCAAACCACATTTCATAAGTCGTTTTATTATTACCTTTACTAATGTAAACTCTGTTAATAATATAGCAAGCTGTATTGACTACTTCAGCTCAAAGATTTTTAGAGAGCTTCATGCTATTCAACATGACATTAGCCATTTCTTGTAGCACTCTATTTTTCCTTTCCACTATTCTATTTTGTTGTGGAGTTTTGGGCGTTGAGAATTCATGTAATATTCCTTGGTCGCTACAGAACTTTTCAAAACCGTTATTCTCAAATTCAGATCCATGATCACTACGAATCTTACTGATTTGAGAACCTTTTTCACTTTGAATCCTTTTGAGAACTTTTCTTACTTCTTCAAGGGTTTCAGATTTATCCCTTAAGAAGACTACCCATGTATATCTAGTAAAGTCATCTACTATTACCAAGATATACCTTTTACCACATCGACTCTCCATTCTGGTAGGTCCTATAGATCCATGTGGAGAAGTTCGAGTGGTCTTGATGTGGCATTGGAATTCACCTTTTTGTGTGAGTTCCTGGTTTGTTTGCCAAACTGGCATTCACCACATATCTTATCTAATTTTTGAAGTTTGGGTAGACCTCTTATAAGTTCCTTTTTCTCAATCTAAATAAGTTTCGGTAGTGTACATGTCTAAGACGTTTATGTCATAATTCAATCTCGTCTGTATGGACCATGTAACATGTTTGATTAGATGAGCTGGATTCACTAACAATATAACAATTTTCAGATGTTCTACATTCAGTTAGTATTATTGAACCCTTATTGTTTAGAATCTCACAGCTTTGATTAGAAAACCTCACACTATGGTTATTATCGCATATTTGAGATATGCTTAGCAAATTATGTTTTAGTCCTTCAACATATAAGACATTCTTAAATAACAGAAGGTTATAGAGTTGAACCGTACCTTGGCCCATAATTTTACAGTTACTGCCATCACCAAATGTGACTGAAGCATCAGTCATATCTTTTAGATCGGTGAATAAAGCCTTGTCGCCTGTCATATGCCTGGAGCATCCACTATCCAAGTACCACTTTGAATGACTTGTAGCCTTGAAAGCAGTGTGGGCAACCAAGCAAGTGAACTTTAGAATCCATTTTATAACCATTTTGGGTTTAGGTGGATAGTTGGTCTTCTTTTGATTGTAAGAATTATAAGTATGACCAATTGAGTTAGACTTTAGAAGCTTCTTAAGTAAATTTAAATCAACTATCATTTTAGCCAAAGGATTTTGGTTATGCTTCCTATAGTTGAAATAATTTCCTTTAGGATTTTGAACAGATTTAAAGTCTTTAGAAAACATCCTTTCCCTTTTGAGTTTAAGGTTTCTCCTTTTACAAACTTAGGAGGTGTATTTTTCAGCTTAGGAGAAACATTCTTATCATAACCCAGACCGGATCTGTGAGGCCTGTATCCTAAACCGTACTGTTTCGGAGGCTTACGCGGTCCTTTCGGTCGAATTTCGATGACTCATGATCTGTAATCGGCAGTTGCGCGCGACCTTAAATCATATCTTGTATTTTAGAGTCGGCTTGACCTGAGACTTATACCCTATTGACTGCACCGTCGCTACAGTTCTGATGCCGCATATTACGTGCTGAGACGATGCCCAAGCTAGAAGATGTGGGCCCGCATTCAGTTTGAGAAAACGCCGTACATTTGCCATCCCAAGAGAATCTCTACAACATGTCAAATCAATCCCATTAATCACCTCTCATGTCAAGTACAAAACTCCATCCCCAAGTAACCCCAAAGTCAAAGCAACCCATCCCTCACATGTCAAAGTACCCATCGCCCATCACTCACCTTTTCACCCATCACTCTCTTACATCACTCACATCTCTCTCTCATTCTTCAAGCAACCCAACCGTCCAAACTCTCCATGAGAAGAGGTTGGTGTGGCCCATCTTACTACCCCCCCCCCCCTTCCCCCCACATCTTTCATCCAAACCCTCCAAACTTCATCATCCTCTGTTAAAGTTGAAGCCGAGGAGCTAGGGATTCCATCGGGCTAAGAGATCGAAAGGTGGGTGATTTTTATGATTTTCTACTGTTGATTTTGTGATTTGAGGGCCCACATGAGGTGGGACCCACCTTGTATGTATTGTATAAAGGGGCCCATAGTGGTGGGGTCCCTCCACCATCCGACGTCTCTGTCTGTCTCTTTCTTTTCGTTATTGATGATGATGATGATTGTATGGCCCACTTTATCCATGTCGTCCACGAGATGGACCTCACCTTGATATGTGTGGCTGGTGGGCCACGTGTACGTGGACCCCACCTTGATGGACGTAGAGCACTCACACCATCCAAGCTGTGGATCGTCCAACAACAAAGGTTGCTGGACTGCACCTAGGAAAGCAGAAATATCATCTTAAATCAATTCCTGGTGGCCCACCCACGTGGTGCCACCTTGATGCATGTGTTTATCCCCAACGTCCAAAACAACATAGGACATGTGGGGCCTGCTGTAATTTCACAGTGATCTACACCGTCCAAATCATGGGACCACCATGATATGAGTTATGTCCAAGTTATCTAACAGGTCCCTGGACGTGAGGAAATATAAATGGCAGCTTGATCCAATTGTTATGGCCCATCCATGTGGCACCACAATGTATGGATTTTAACCCACGCTGCCCATCCGTAACGTGTGGAGTGGGTCCCACAAGATGTATTTGTTGAATATTTCACCATCCATTGCTGGACAGTGATTGGTGAGAGCCACCCTCCTCTATATGTGTATCCAAGCCGTCTGTCCATTTTACTATATTTGTGGGCCATGTGGGCTGGACCCCACTTGATGGGTGTTCTGATCTCACCGTCCATCTGAGTACGGTGGGAAGCCACCTTGATGTTTGTTTATCCCCACCGTCCAATCTCTGGATGGTGGGAGTGGATTGGCTGGAATACCTCATGCACCAGCTATATGCTGAGGTGGAGACGTCAACAGGATCCCACCATGATGTAATTCTCTGCACCGTCCATTTTTTCGGTACTGTGCAGGGCCACCGTGATGTATCTATCCTATCTACACCGTCCATCATCTAGACGGTGGGCCATCCCACCCAATGACATCACCAATGAGGTGGAGCCCACCTTGATGCTGATTGGAGCCCACCTTGATGCTTGAATTTTATTTGCACCGTCCATGGATTAGGACGGTGCTGTGGGGCTAGCTCGGTGTTTGTGTTATATATATACACTCCATCTGTCTATTTCTAGATGCGTGGTGCCCATCCCACCCACCTTGATGTAAGTGTTTTATATCCACTCAGTCCGTCCAGTAAAGGGACGTGGACCCCACTATGATGCAGTGCTTCATCTGCACTGTTTATCTATGGACCCCACTAGACGTATGGGTTGTATCTGCACACCGTCCATCTATTTGGACATTAGAAAATTCTCTGGGCCTGATCATGCAGTATGTGTCTATCTGAGTGCCCACCTGGCAACAAGTGGGGCCCATCTTAATGTATGTATTTTATATCTGGGCCATCCATCTACGGGACAGCCAGCAGTTTTTACTGCCGTTGCAGTTAACGTCAGCAAGTTCTGTAGCCCACCATTGATGAATGTGATGTATATCCTAGCCATCCTTCATTCAGATAGGCATGGGGCCCACCTAGGATGTTTGTATTGTAGTCACACCGTCCATATGAGGACGTGGGCCATGATGTATGGGTTTTACCCTCACTATCTATAGGACGGTGGAAACCACTGAGATGTAAGTGTTTTATTTACGCCATCCATGGACCACACCATGATGTAGGTGTTGTATCCACACTGTCCACCGGTTCCAGATCATTTTAAGGCCTGGGGCTCAACGGCCAAGCCTAAATATGCAGTCAACCGAGGTCATATGATGAGGCCCAGTATGAGGCCCAATGCGACTTATATGAGGCCCACTTGATGTATATGAGGCTCATTAGTGCGGTCCATCCATGAGACCCATCATGATGCATTTTTGGCCCATGTGCGGGGCCCACCTGTTTGTATTTTTAGCCAATGTGATGGGGCCCACCTATGATTTAGATTTGAGGCCCACCAATGATGTATATTTAAGGCCCACCCATAATGTATATTTAAGGCCCATATGATGGGGCCCACCTACTTGAATTTGAGGCCCAAGGGCAAGGCCCATTGTGATGTATTCGAGGCCTATGGGCAAGGCGCATTGTGATGTATTCATGGCCTATGGGCAAGGCCCATTGTGATATGTATTAGGCCCATGACGTGTGACCCCTTTTGATGTATACGAGGCCCAGATACGTGGCCCATTTGATGCATATGAGACCCATGTGTAGGACCCACAGGTTATGTATTTGAGGCCCATAAGCAAGACCCACCTGTTGTGTATATAAAGCCCATTGGTGCGGCCCGTGGATGCGATCCACTTGATATATTTAATGGCCCATGGGTTGAGGCCTAATGTGATGGATATAAGGGTCACAAGTGAGGCCCAATGAGACATATATGGGGCCTTTGTATGGGGATGAATGTGATGTATATGAGCTCCATTGCGATGTGTGATTACTCTATGATGTATGCAATAATGATTATGGCGGGCCATACTTTGAAAGAAATAATGGTTTAATGTCCACATTGATGTGCAATGATGGTTAGATGTCCTCATTGTGACCTTCTCGTAGGCTTTGTTAGGCCATTCGCACCATTCTCTAAGTGGCTTAACCCAAATAAGTGGGCCCCATTCACCATAGACAGATGACTCCGTGTTATCAAATTTGATATAACCATGACCGAGTGTTGATCTTTATACTATACTTGATCGGTTGATCATCTATGGACCCCATTTTATTTATCTACTGATTATCGGTGTGATTGATGTGACCGATTTGTCGATTCTGATTATCGATCGATCCTGATTGTCGTGGCTGATTGCCGATTTTGATTGACATGATCGGTTTGCCGATTCTGATTATCGATCGATTCCGATTATCATGACCGATTACTGATTCTGATTGTTATGACCGATTGTCGATTCCGATCGACGTGACCGATTTGTCAACTCTGATTACTGATGATTCCGATTGACATGACCGATTTTTAATTTCGATTATCATGATCGATTTCGATTATTGAGGCCTACTCCGATTCTGATTTCGATTGTTAAGGCCGATTTCGATTGCCAAGGCCGATTTTGATTGCCAAGGCCGATTGCCAAGACTTATATGATGTATATGTGACCCGTAGTTGAGGCCCATTATGATGTATTTTTTGTCCTTGGGCAAGGCCCACTGTGTTGTATATTAGGCCTTTTTGTGAGGTCATCGGCCCATTATGTGTTTGGCCCTATGAGGGTCATTCTTTAGGACAATGTTGGTTAGATGTCCACATTGTCGAGGCCGATTGTTGATATCGGTTATTGATACCGATTATGAGTATGTGACAGCATATCATCATAATACATACGCATCATCTGCATGTTTATTATGAGATGTGATTGATCATTGCATATGTCATAGTGTCGGTTGTTATGAGACTCCCTGATAGGCAGAGATTGTCTCACATGAGCGCACGGTATGCGCAGGATTAATGCATGACTGGATTATATGACTCACGCATCTTGCATTGTGTGTTGTGATTACTGTATGCCTAGCGACATTAGGGCCATAGCCTCCACGGGCATATCATGGATGGCCAGATGGGACACTGAAAATCTATTCTACATAGGGTGCTATAGATATCCCTGGGTGAAAGTCCCTAAACCCTCTTAGTTCCAGAGGTTGCTCCCATGTCTAGACTAAGTGGATGCATGAGCGCATGAGGGTCATATACCTTAGGCCGCTTCTCCCACTGTGTCATGGTCGGTTGGAAGGGGGTGCGGCCTTACCTGTCTAAGAGGAAGGGCCAATGCTAGGCTGAGTCTGACCAGCTCAAGGAATGAGTCCGCTATCGACAAGTCAGGCCTGATATTGGCAGGCAGATAGTGAGGTCTCTTCCACTCGCCTTGTTACGCGCGATGGGGCAACAATTTGGTTTGGAGTGTAATAGACCCCGGTGATTTTTCAGAGAGGAACTATACTGATATATGAACTTATTGAGTAGGAGTTGCATGCTCATTCATTCATTCATTCATTATCCACTCAGGCTGGTGGTGCGTAACTAATTGTTGTGTACCTTTTTTATGGCAAAGATTTCGGTTGGGAGCGCGACTAACCTGAGATCAGGAGTTTACTATATCGAGCCTGACTATCTAAATTTAGGTATGGGACTAGTTTGGATAGAAGACCCTTGTGATGGACCCCATAGCCTGCAATACTACATACTATCATCCCGACTTCACACTCCAGCATGGTCATTCCATTCGTACTGCATATTACATTACATCCACGACATATGACATTTTGGGTTACTGTGTTTCTGCATTTATATAGTTTAGATACGGTTGACGCTATTCGTGAACTCATCAGAAATTGCATATTGCATCGCATCCTCGACATCTGATATTTGGATCTTTATGACTCCTTATCGCATAGCTGTTCTATATTGTGTATTCTAATATTGATTGACTTATGGACTTGTCCATACTTCCACTTACTCTGTTATCGTATGATTTATGATCTTGTCAGTATTTGTTTACTTCGATAATTTCTGCTCTTGTTAGTATTTCTGCTTACTCTGATAATTCATGATCTTATCAGTGTTTCTGCTTATTCAAACATTATATGGCTTATGGATTACTAGTTTTTTGATATTGTATGATTATGGCATTGCATTAAATACTTGACACTTACCTTGTGTACACACTTACACCACCCTCTAAGCTTTTTATAAGGTTATGCATGATAGATGAGTGAGGTGATGTTAGGTTGCAGTAGTATTGAGCTTGGAGCATGTAGTGGTCTTCTGTAGCTTGATTTTCTATTTATTTATTTCCCTTTCAGTGTTGTACTCGAATGATTATATTAATAGATATGTGATAATGATGTTGCCTTTATGAATTGGGTAACCTTGTGGTTATACTTATTACTAGTTAAATGTACATTAAAAAAAAATCTTCCTTGTAGGATCTTAGGATCGAAAATCTGGCATATGAATGCTAAGAGCCGAGAATGGGGTACTATGGAGGCTGTCGGCATCAAATTCGGCAATCGGGATTCTTATGAATCCGATTTCTGAGTTTGGGGCGTGACAAGATCGATCGCCACATTTTTTCGATCCTGATAAAAGTTTTTCTAATTTAGAATCACCTTGGGCATATTTCCAAGTTTCCTTTAAACTCAAGAGAGAAGAGACTTCATGTTTTAATTAGTCATTTTCAGATTTAAAATTTTTAATTTGAGCAGTCTTAAAATTCAAATCGCATTTTGTCTTTTCAAAACAGTCTGAAATATGTGACTTTTCTAAAACAAGAGATTCATAAATTTCTTTGAGTTTAGAAAAATTTCTCTTTTTGAAGTTTCAGTTTTACTACAATTTTACAACTCTCCTTGTATAGGGCATTATAGGCATCTTGAAGATCATCTTCATTTTCACATTCATTATTTAGATTTTCTTCACTTGTTGAATCATTATCTGAAAATGTGAATTTAGCTAGAGTCATAAGGGCTTTCACTTCATTGTCCAACTCAGTTTCAGAATCTTCAGATTCAGAAGAAGCTTCAGAATCAAAGGATTCATCCCAAGTAGCCAACATACCCTTCTTCTTGGGTTTGTCCTTTTTAGGACACTTGTTAGCGAAATGCCCATATTCTTGGCAGTTGCAACATTGACTATCTTTCAAAGATTTTCAAGTTTTAGATTTTGATTTTGATCTTTTCTTATCATTTTCTTTTTGAAAATCAACTATCTTTTTACTTTTGAAGATTTTATAAAACTTTTTTGCCAAAAGAGTCATATCATCTTCAAAGTTATTTACATTAGAATTTTCTTGAAAATTGTTTTTAGAAGTTTTAAGAGCAATTAATTTTCCTTTTGGAGCTTTAAAAGATAACTCGTAGATTTGTAAAGAACCAACTAATTCCTTAACCCTCATATTATCCGTATCACGAAGTTCCTGGATCGCAGTTACTTTAGAGTTGAACCGTTTAGGAAGTGAGCGTAGTATTTTTATACACACTTTACTTTCTAGGATTCTATCACCAAGACCCCACATAGAGTTTACAATGTCATTTAATTGTGTATAAATGTCTATAAATGTTTCATTTTCCTCCATATGAATTTCTTCAAATTTGGTTGTAAGGAGTTGGACTTTCGATTTCTTGACAATTGAGGTACCCTTGTGTGTCATTTCTAATATATCTCAAGCTTGCTTTGCAGTATCACAAGATATAATTCTTTTGAATTCATCCGATGATAGTGCACAAGTGATTGCATTTAGTTCTTTGGCATTTACACTACTCTCACTTTTCTGAAGAGTGGTCCATGAGAAATAAGGTGTTATTCTCATAGATTTTGAACCATCAACTCTAGTTACTTCAGTGGTAGGAGGGTTCTAACCATTCACAATGGCCAGCCACACACTTTCATCCATAGATTTTAAGAATATTCTCATCCTAGCTTTCCAATAAGCATAGTTGGAGCCATTAAAGGGTGGTGGCCTAGTAACTAATAGGCTATTAAAATTTGACATCTTAAATAGCTTTAATCGTTAGCTCAGGAAATAAATCCAAGAATTAAGAATTAAAAAGAGCTATTAGGCTTTGATACCACTTGAAAAGGCTTAGTTATAAGTCCTGGGGGGGGGGGGGGGGCGGGGAGGTGAATAGGACTATGCCAAATAAAACATATAACAGCGAAAATTAAACAAATATGATAACCAACAATTAAAGTAAACAAATCTCAATCCAAGAATGTAAAGAATGTAAATCAACCTCAAAATTCAGATCTTGAGGGGTTGATACAAATATTATTCTAAGGACAACCTTACACCAAAAACCAGAGTTTATGGTAGAACAACCTTATTTCTAGAAAAGACTTTGTATCATATCTTAAATCGAAGAGGAAAAGAAAATAAAATACAAAATACACTGAAGAATAAATTGCAATCAATTATATACTGTTTTAAGGACAACCATGCACCATAGAAATGGCAGGGCAACCTTACTAGAACAATTAAGAATTCTGATAAAGGAATTGTAAGAAATAAATGCTAAACTATTACAACATTCTCACAATGATTGAAATAAATGATTACAACATTTACATCCACATATACATCCCATAAATGAATAATAAAAGATATGAAATATAAACCATTCAACCACGAAATAGGATTATAGTGGTTCACCTGTGTGTACACCAACTGTTAAACAACAGTCACACAGAATGCTACTCTACTCCTAATATCCTCACATAGGGGATATTAGCATTCACTATCAAATTAGGTTTTTACAGGTTCATCCAAAACCTTACAATTATGTCTTTCTATGTGGGCTTACACAATTAAAAAATCCCACTTCTGAGTTTTCCTGGCTCTCCTCAGATAACTAATATAATGAGATTTTTCTAGCAAATCTCAAACAAAACTAAAAATAAAAAGAAATTTACAATTAAATGTAAAATACCCGAATATCTCCTTCGTTGTAGCAGCCCAGAAGAACCAAGTCAGAGTAGATGATTGAATGTCCAAGTTCAATGTCCAAACTCACATTACAATGGTTCTAGTTTTAATTAATTTTAAATTAAATCAAAATGGGCTAGCTTTAATTGATTTTGATTCCAAAGAAAGGAAAACAACAATTCCTCTTTTTAGATTAGATTGGAATATAAGAAACAAAATCAATTAATAAAGCTAATGAAAGAGAATATTAAATATGCACACTTAGCTTAGAATGGAGCATAGTCTTATCTCTCAAAAGGCCGAATTAATTAGCTTAAATTATCTGTTTTATTCTAAGATTTATGCTCTATTTATAGCTGAGTAAAACACGTCTTCGATTGATCTTAGGACCTCTACGACTGGTCGAAGAATCAATAAAAATTTAAATTTTTGGGCGCGATAAGATTTTACAGTTGCACGACCGGTCATGGGTACCCTACGACTGGTCGTAGGTTCCCTTCGACTGGTCGTAGGTCACACCCGACTGGTCATATGTGGACGAATTTCAACACTGCACTTTGAATTGAAGGTCTACGACTGGTTGAAGAACCAGTCGACACTGTTCCTATGACTGGTCGAACAATCACCAAGACTGGTCTAGCATAACCA
Source organism: Magnolia kwangsiensis (assembly GCA_037074715.1). Classification (NCBI taxonomy): domain Eukaryota; kingdom Viridiplantae; phylum Streptophyta; class Magnoliopsida; order Magnoliales; family Magnoliaceae; genus Magnolia; species Magnolia kwangsiensis. The sequence goes on along the minus strand of CM073575.1, from coordinate 86,697,319 downwards.
AAAAATTCTGAAAATCCTTAACAACTTAGGACTCATCATGGAATTTCTTGGACTAGTTGAACCAGTGCTAAGACTAGTCGAACAAGGTCCAGAACTAGTCTTAGAACAGACCAAATTTACTTATAAAATATATATGGATTATGTATCCAAAATGTCCTACTCTAAAGGTCAACCTAATATCAGTCATACCTCAATAGTGAAGTAAGGACATTGAAACTTGAAGACAAGTGACCTTTGAGTATAAAAAAGCCTGAGAACTTTGAACTTGAAAGCTTCTGGAACTTGAACACTTCTGAGATCTTGAAAGATTCTTTTGTTCATCACTTATACAAGCTTCAAAACAGTGTCTTTGTCATCACAAATTTGACAATAACAAGGGCTATAAACTATAGCACTTACGAGGGTAGATTGTAACGACCACAGTTCTAGTAACCTATTATGTACGTTTATACATATTAACAACCCTTTAAGGGAAAATAGTGAATGCTTTAAAGCATTGTAAATTAGATTGTCATTATTCCTATCCATGATAGAAGTACTGAATTTCAGGGACGAAATTCTCTTTAAGGGGGGTAGATTGTAACACCTCGTACTTTTTAGTACTCGAGTGTTGCCGTGTAACATAACTTAATATAAACGTAAACCTAGCTTAAGCGAAAATCCACGTGCATTCCAGTATAAATCTGACCGTTGAAAGTAGTCCCCATCCATATATTAAGCCATCCACCCATTGATCTTCAAGTGAGATCAAATCATCAAAGAAATCCAATTTAGAATTTTAACCACCTTCTTATGCGATTGAATCACTCAGGGTCTATCACGGGCATTAGATCGTGTTGTCCACTATTGGTCTAGCTTATATTGTGGTCGTTAACAATCTATTCAAATTCGTACAAATCCCACCATATAATTATAAGATCAATCACCAATTTAGATTAGGAACTTGTTTAATCACAAGCTCGACCAGCAAATCATTCATCTTATATTTAAGAGTCTAAACAAAGAGATCCACAACGTTAACGAGCCTACAACACTCAAGTTCATAGCCCACTAATTGATCATCCTTATCCCAACTTCTATTAACGGAATGTATCATTGAAACCCACTTAAATAGGCCTTTGGGCCCTTCTAACCATCAATGTTCAAAGATAGAGTGATCTGACTATTAGATCGATGAAATTCCATAAGTGAACACTTAAAATATAGGAAAATGGCCCACGTAAGCTTTGGGTCTGCCCGATCTTTGGTCCGATGGCCCAATAGTTCTATTCAGGATAAGGAGACGAAGTGGATTTCACTAAACACTACTGTGGGACGAAATTACTCACATGGGTGCCAAGTTGTGAAAGCAACCACTTGAATGTATTCAAATAAGCCTGGGAATATTCAGGAATGCCGGTGATCCGATCAAGAAATAATCTGACCATTGAAGTGTTAGTAATCACTAGTTGAGTCATGAAGAAATTGAGTAGGATGGCCCACCTAAGGTACAGATCTCTCATCTTTAGTCTGAGGTCCATGACTAAAATAGGGGACTTGATAGTTGGTGTGGATTTCACGTAGCATCAGTGTGGACCCCACATTTTTTTGAGCGTGCACCCTCGATACACCGGACCCCGTCAAAACAGTTTGACAGGGATTCCCAAAAGAAGGAAAATCTCCTTCTTTTCACTCTTATGCCCAACGCGTTTTGAACGGGCTAATACCGTGCATCTGTTGAGTTGTGACCTACCTCTAATTCTTAGATGGATGATCTAAACCGTCCATTGTGTTCAAAGCTTTATTTTTACCAAAACACAATTGTGCGTGTAAGTCCATGCACATGTGCAGCGCACAATGACAGGTGCAAGATGGGTGCACGCAACTGGGAATTTCTAAAAATGAAAAGCGTCACGATAGGCCAGCTGTTACGATCCGTGTGAGGAGTCTTTAGTTTATCCTGGCTGTTTATTTTGGAGGATCCCCTCCGTCTGATGCATGTGGTTTAGGGTGTCCTTGTAGAAAAAAATAAAGAAAACAACGGCTGGTTTTGTTTTACTAGTTGTTCTTGAAGTTTGTTACGAGACAAAGTATCCAGACCGTTCACTTCTGATCCAATGGTTGTGGGGATTTAAGGTAAATAATAAAAAGGGGAAGGATCGAGCAAACACACCTCCTCTCCTATCCGTGCGGCTACTTGAGAAAGACCGGTTGTTTCCCTTCTTCATTCGAACCCACCAGTTAAAACTCCCTCAAGCTTTGAAAAAGATTATCTTGAAACTCCCTACAGTCCATCCAAAGTGTTTGGAAGAAAGAAAATAAGAGGAGGTGCTTGGGGAGGAAACGCCATTAATGGCCACCTCCTTCTTCCCTGTTCGAGCCGCACCAAGGCATCTCGATTTAGGGTGATTTTTGGTCTGGTTGGATCTGCTGTTGTCTCGGGTTGAAAGAAAGAAAGAAAGGAGAAAGGAAGGTGGGGAGATGATGAGAGAATGATTGAGAGTGGGCTCAAGCTGGTGCCGCACTGCACCAACTCGTTGCACCAGGTGACCCGGTTATGTCCAGGCTCTATAAAAGCCAAGGAAAAGATATTATATATAAATGATATTATATATATATATATAGAGAGAGAGAGAGAGAGAGGGAAGGTAGCGCGTGTGGCGGCTGTTTGCTACAGTAGCACAACTCGAGCAAGTCATGGACCAAATTGGTCTGTTTTGTTAGGTTTTGGGTTGTGTCTAAGTCGAGTCTAGATGTACCTGGACTTTCAATAGGTAAAGAAGAAGAAGAAGAAAGAGGGAGAATAGAGACAGGGAGAGGGTGTGTGTAATGGGTTATTATGCGGTTTGTTAAGTTGGGGTTTCGTTTGACTGGCTACTCTTTGAGTCGAGTTGAGTCCTAACTGGGTATGTGTTCTAGTGGTTCAATTGAATTAGGGAAAGAAGAAGAAGATAGGGAGAAGGAGAGGAGGCTACCGAGTTAACTCAGCTAGTTAACGAGTCCCGATCTGAGTTGGGCTTAATGTTTGGGCTATGTTGCTAATTGCTTTGGTTGAGTGAAGTTAGAGAAGAGAAAGAGTGAGAGAGTGAAGAAAAGGAAAGAGAAGGAAGGAAAGAAAAAGAGGAAAGCAGAGAAGTGGGTATTATTGTGAGTCGAGTTGACTCAACCGTCAGTTCGGTTCGAGTGCAACCGCGCGAGCTAGCCACATTTAGTTTGCCACATCAACTCATCCTTCTAGCAACATTTATAGATGGTTCAAAACATAAGGTGATAATTTCTTCCCCTTGAGCTTTCCACTTTCCTATTAGTTTAAGTGATAGTTTCTGTTTTAACTACAGTTGATAATTGATATCTCTATTACTTGTGCTAGTTGTTGGATTTGACTTCTGACTTACATGCTCAACATTTATTCTTGTATAAAGATATGTATATTGCACTTGTATACCTTCTTATGCTTGTAGATTACTTGTGGATTTCTTACAGAACTTAAACTGGTACATCAATCGGTGGGAAACCCCACTTATAAATGTATACCCATACTTGGGATGTAACTAGATTGATTGTGGCTATAATGTGCCCCAACCTACTGGCTATTTTACCTACATTTTTATAGACTTGCCATCTTGCTGATCCTTATGCCCTCTGTGGCTTTAATGTGATATATGTTCTTTACACCTTTGATGTGATATCTGCCCTTTACGCCTTTGATATGATATTTCCGCATGTAGCTTTCATTTGATAATTGCCTTAAGTGGCTTGATGGGATTACTTTTATATAACCATGCGATCGTAAGTTCCACCTATTAAAATATGATTGGCCACTAGTCGATGAGTTTCCATTAAACATCCTAATGTTGGAGTCTCATGAGCTGAGAATGGTGGTTTGGGACCTATGCCTGAGCTGTCGGCCTACGCTGGGTGACGAGCCCCCCGTAGTGACCTACAAGCTTTCTTAAATTGGCTGGTTGTAATCGGAATAATAATGGTTTGGCTAATCATGCATTTATAGCATACAAGCGATGATGGGTGGCTAATTCTGGATGTTGTACCACGTACCCTTAGGCCTTAGTGTGGTATCTTTTAACTAGCTCACAGACCGTCAACTATCGACCCACGTATGTGATGTACGATGGCTTGGTCATTATGCTTGTATGTGATATACGCACGTGATGTGCTACGCTAGTGACTGGCCATATGCATATGTGATGAGACCAAATCCGACTAGATGAGCATCCCCAGGTCGATGTGTATTCACGCATCCATGTATTTAAACAAGATTGCATCATGCATTATTTTGAATGCCTTATTTCTTTAAACCATGCTTGACTAATGCGGCGGTGTGTAATCTTGAGGGGAATTCATACTGAGTTGGCCACTCATTCATTGAATATATAACTATACAGGTAGTGCAGGTGGATTAAATGATGCTCATGTTTGGATTGATTAGGAGCATGGTACAATTGTCAAGGATGTATGCTGTAATTGCCAAAAGGATCCGCGCGATGTTGCGGCTCAAGTTTATATGCACTTTATTATTTTTCATGTGTTAAATCTTGTAATCCTTGTATTTGTTAACATAAAGACATTAGTTTGTATAAGTCATTTTGGGCAACCGCAATAATAATTTGAATGTATATACAATTTCATTTATGCTTGATTTGTTCCTATTCCGCCTAAATGCTCACTCTGAAAAAGAAAAGAAAAGAAAAAAATACGAGGAGTTTGACTATCTTTAAAGGTTAACACTCGGATTTTTGAAAAATGAGTATATACTCAGGTTTCGAAAACCGGGGGCATTATAGATTTTTTGATGGGAAAAAGCCATCGGGGAAATGAACATACAACTGTCAGCTTTGATCATTTTTTTGTTAGTGCTCGAATGCCCATTTCAAGAATACCCTAAAATGGGGGCAGCCTAAGAAATAACACTTTGTTAAGTCATTTTATCAAACACTCGGCAAGCAGCATCAAGATCAAAATAAATGGGTTATCGAGTTGACTCGATCCTAGTCGATTTGAGTAGGGGTTTGAGCTAAGTCAAGTCCATCTTGGGCAAGCTTGAACTCAGCTCAAAATTTTTTCGAGCTTCAAAAATCAGTTTAACTCGGTCCGAATCCAGTTTCAAGTTGAGGCAAGTCGAGCTTTTTTGAGTTGAGTTGAGCGAGCTGATCGAGCTAACTTGACTCGTACTACAAGAAATTGTGCCTTAGCTATTCACTCCCCAAGTGCAGGGTTGTGATGTAGTAATAAACTCAGTAAGACCGAGGTCGAATCCCAAGGGACTAATACTTGTACGTTATCTGAAACTAGGTAGAAATAGAACTAGCCTAAGATGAAATCTAAATTGAATATAAATTAATGAATAATGGTGAGAGATTAATCTGAAACTTAAGAGAAATCAAAGAAAGGAAATTAGGGATTAAAAGGATCCACTTGTAGAGATCAGAGAGATCTTATGCCTGCATAAAAACTCAACTGGACTTAGAGTCCATCATCATCCAGTTAAAAGGTGTAATCCTGAAAATCAACTGAACTGCCTTTAATATAGTTTTCAAGAGATGAAAAGTATATGAATTAGAATGGATTCCATCACCAAACTATGTCCAGGAGACAAAGAAAACAACAGAATTAAACTAATTACCAACCAATCAATATGTTATGAAGGTTAGGAAGGGTACCGTCATCCGACCATGCCCAGGAGACGATGGTGAACAACAGGGCTTCCTATCGTTATAAACATAAAAAGGAAAGGAACGCGCTTAAAGCCATCACAGACCCATTATAATTTTAGTCACAATAGATCATTAAGAACTAAAAAAATATTCCCTTAATTAAACTAAAATCATCACCAGTTCAGATTAAACAAAAGGCATAAGAAACAAGTCTCTCATCATGCTACAAGCTTCATCGCTTAGCCCTAGCTAAGAGGATTTAGCCCACTACCATGATTAGGGTAAATCCAAAATAAACAAAAAGAAAAAGAAAAGAAAAAGAAAATAGATAAATCTACTATCCTCCTGTCTCTCTGCTCCACGGCTGCCCAAGCCAAGCTTCCCCTGAATTTCCTCTCACTCTCACCCTTTACCGGTGCTGAAGACGGTGGATGTGTGTAGAGCACTACCCTGCCTTCCGTAGGCTTGTTTGCAACAGGGCCGGACTTTATTTCACGCAACAACGTGGCTTCCTGCATAAGAATGATTGGTGGGGCCCACTTTAGCTGTCATCTGAGAGATCCATGCGGTCCATCAGATTCTCCTCGGAGTTTCGACCAGAGATGGTCTATTTTGATCATCCATTGATGCAGCCCAAGGAAGAATTCCTGCTGTAACGGTATTTAAATGGTCCTCTTGTGATCGCTGTAGCGGACATGTATGCTTGTATGGCTGAAAACGGACAACTAGGGTTTGACATTATCAAGATCATATTCATGATAAACGGTCCAAATCATCAATCTAATCAGCACTGGTGGGCCATTAAGATTGTCCGCAATCTCTGTTTTTGCATAAACAGAGAAATAAACGGTTTTCTTCCGTTGTGCTGTTAGCGGGGCCCATAATTCACATCGGTTGAGAAATCTACACCGTACATTAAATTCCTGGCAAAAAATCGTCTGAGAATGGTGAGATTTTATTGATTTTCGATGTGGTCCACAAGACTCTTCATTCCACCATCAGTCTTGCATTTACTCACGATCCACGTGCGTACACGTGCATGGGCCAAAAAGGAGAGCTAAGAGATGGTTGTGGCTACCCCCTTAACTCAATGGATGGTACAGATCTTTCAAAGGGATAATGGGTAGGGCCTACTACTCATTGCAGCGTCGGACAGCGTCCGCCCATTGCGGACGCTGTGAGTTTTAAAGAAAAAAGTCGGTCAGTGTGTGCTGACCGACCTTGTGTGTTCTGGTGCACAGCCGGCGCACGTGCACTTTGTGCCTACACAATGCACATGTGGAGTCTACTGTAACGTGTCACACAATCTGTTCCGTCCATTCATTTCTCCGCATAATTTAAGGTTTTGAGACCAAAATTGAAGCATTTCCAGATACCAGGCAGGCCCCAAATCATGATTTTATGGGCTGATCTGTCCATTGGGCTACTTCCACAAGGATACAACGGATGAATTTTGACGTGTACAGTTAATATATGGTCTTCAGGTCCTGTATGAAGTTTCGAGCTGAACGGATGGTGGAAACCCTGTGATCTTGCATTCTGGATGATTTTCGGGCTACTTGATCTTCAGTTTCCCGATTTTTTTGGATCTCTAATGTGTAATTCCATCGATCTTGGTCCCATGGAGTCTGTCAATTACCTTTGGTGTCATCAGAGCGTTAAATCCCTGCTTTAAGCACCCTTTTTCAGTCCATGCTCGTACATACACTCTGCATCACAAACATGATTAAATCGGGCCATTAAACGGTATCATGCTCATAAATCCAGTCAATAACTAGGGTCTGATATACAATATTTGATCCTCAACACAATCCCCAACCAGCATCTTGCTAGTCCCGAGAAAGTATGCGAAAAATAAGTTGAGAAATACAGGACAATTTCCATAAACTCGAGTGATTTTTGAAAAGCAATCCAGATACGAGAATTCTAGGATTCATGAATGTTAAACATGAATTTGTCCTAGACTCAAGTGCAAAGTAGACTTCATAATCAAGTTTAAAGTATTAATCTATCAATTAGAATAATTTTAAACATTGAGATCCATGGGTGTATAGTGTAATCTTGGCTTATCATCATTAAGAGATCCAATCGTCAATTTCATGATATCATTGGTAACTAACAAGAGAACTCATGACAACCAAAACCTAAACTAAAACATGCCTCATAGATCATTCTTTTTCTTTCTTTCAGCCATTGATTTTTCTATTAAAAGTAACACCAAGGAGGGGAATCAAGTCTTTACTTATAGGGAGCAAACCTATGGTAAAGACCAGTCACTTAATAAAAAAATTTTAAATGTCAACCTTGGGGAATCAAACTTTCACCTGTAGGGAGCAAACCTATGGTGAAGACCATTTTCCCAAACCTGAGTATTTTCTTTTCTTCAATTCTTCTTTATTGATCATGATAGGCAAAATTTTCAAGATGGTTCCTTTCATGCTTAGTGATTACCAAGTTAACACTTCGATATCAAACTGAAACCTTAATGTGAAAGCGAGATGTGACATGTGAAATCATGACTCAATTAATGTTTACAACTTCTAATCCTGGATTAACAATTCAAACTTAACTATGAAATCTAATAGACATTGAATGCAAGAGTCATAAATTACCAATATCACATATCTTGAAAATCTAAATTAAGGATATTGTCAAAATCACCTCCAATTCACAAGAAATCACAGAAAATTTTTAAAAATTTTCACAATTTTTGCGCAAGGCTAAGAAAACACTAATTTGGATAACTAATCGCCCACCCCCAACCTAAAATCTACATTATCTTCAATGTAAAAGATATAAGCATGCAATGCACCTGGATAACGAATCGAGAGTGAGACTTTCCAAGGGATCGCAACATGGAAGTCGGTTAGCACGAGAGTGAAGATATGAAATTAAGCAAACTATCCTAAAACAATGCAAGAAGCAAACTAACCTAATGACATAAAATCGTCTATCCTAGAACAGCATAAAGCAAACTACCCTAGTCCTATGAAAGCAGGGAAAAACTACTCGATCATGTCGTAAGGTTCCTCTTCTGGCCAACATCATGATAAGTTTCTCAGTAAGTTCCTCAACAGGATCATCCACAAGCCCTTTTTGCAATAAGCTTGGGCGCCCTGGAGCATGACTTTCCAAAGAGACTTATATACCTCATAAGAAATCTTCCATTGAATTTTGCTTGAGGTATCCATAATATATACGATTCACCTATGACAGAAGAAGTTTCAACGTTAGTATCGCATGGTGAATCAGAGACTACAAGTAAATAAAGTTTAAAAAACTTCTTAAGAAGTGATGTAGTCTCAACACATTCTGAAGCTCCAAACTTCGGTTTAATTTTCAGCTCTTCTTCCTTTACTATTTGATGTTTAGGATCAGGGGAAGAGAGGGTTTCAGAATAAGGGTTCTCTCGGTCAGTGATGACTACCAAGATATTGCTCGCAAGGCATCCACTTTATCTTTTAACATGAGATCGTTTGAAACTGCAAAGTATGCCAAGCAATCCCAAAAGTTGAGAAGTTCAACTGAGTGTGACTTATTTTCCATATTGGAGCTCGCGATGATCTACTCAAAGAATCCATCGTCCTTGAAAGTGGATGGAGGTACACTCTCTTGCTCCTGCCCTGCACAGACAAATTGAGGGTCAGTAGACGAGGTATTGATGTGCGAACTCTATTCATTGATACTACTAAAAAGAGGCATTGAATCGTCAAAACTTGACAGTTCAAATGGTAGCCTCAAGTGGGTGGTTTCAAATTCCAGAGTTGTATCAGGTAGCTGGTTCATCTCCTGAATTACATCATCATTCGATTCAGAGAAGTAGTCCAAACATGTTTCACAAGAGGTAGAAGGGTCGGTTGTAAGGGGCTCATCCTCCACTTTTAAATCAGACATGTCAGGTGAGGGGAGTGGCTCATTATGACCGACCACTTCGTGTATGTATTAATCGTTGACCTAAACCAAACTTGAGATTGATTCTAGGGAAATTTGGATTGCACATTCATGATCATCCTCCCAATACGCGTCATCGTCTAATTCTGTGCAGTGCACACTTCGGATGGGATCACTTTCCTCACATTCCATTCCCAGATTGAGTTGAGGTTCACATGGACTAACCTCTTCCTTATCATTGAGATCGAGGGTGTCATGTGAGTAAGTGTGTCATCATCACTGTATTTGAAAGATATCCATGTCTCTTGGCCATTCCTTTGGACCGTCATCGAGATCAACTCATCGGGAAAGTGAACCGTATGCTCATTAATAGAATCCAACTCCTCATTCGTAATTCCAGTGTTCTTCAAAGGCGAGTTAGGATCACTTTCCTCGCATTGTATGTCTGGAATGAATTGTGGCTGGGATAACCGAGCCTCCTCTATCTTTTCAAGGTGTGAAGTAAGCACTTCAAACGATTTTTTAATTTCTGCAAGCTATGCCATGTCACGCTAAAATGAATTATCTTGGATCATTTCTAGTTGGATCTCAAAGGCAGGGGATCCAAGAGAATAATCATCATAACATGTTGTTAGTTCATTTTCCTATTTTGGATGTTTTCACTGATTATAGTCATACGGATCATAGGAGGGAGAATCTGAGGGTTGGTAGTACATATTATCACTCGTTATATAATCACGCATTATTTTCTTCTTATCTGATGGGTGATAATAGTCCTCACGGCCATAATTATGATAACCCCAACACTTACGTACCATTTTGTTAATATGTGTGGTGTAATTATTCTCCCGCATATGATTAAGTAAGGACTTCTTAATCGATAGATCATTATATTTCGGTTGGTTCTCGATGATAGTTTCAGAGAATTTTTGAGACATAGGTTGATTCATACCATAGTCATCATCCCAATATAGATTATTCTTCTCAACATATTGATGTTCCCACTCGTGCATATACATGATAAGACCCTTAACTCTAAATCTAATCCTAACAAAAATAAAAGATAATATCCTACAACAATATGGAAGGTAAGCAGAAGAAAAGTGAGAAGGATGTTACCAAATTAGAAGTTTCTATGTTAAGACCCTACAAAACAAACAAAGTTAGAAGATCTATCTCAGAATCCTACAAAACAGGAAAGAAGGGTTAGTTTCTAAAAACAAAAGAGGAAAGTTTCCGAAAAAAAATAAATACTAGAATTAGAAAATTTCTAAAACTCAAGCCCTAATTCTAAAAATAGAAAAAGTAGAGGAGTTAGAAAGGGATTACCAAATTAGAAATTTCTGTCAAGATTCTACAAAATATGAAAATAGGTTAGTTTCTAGAAATCAACAGAAAATAATCTAACATAAAATTAGAAAAATCCTAATCTTAAACTAATCCTAAAACTAGTTTATTTCGAAAAACGTAACCGTCAGTCCCCGGCAACGGTGCCAAAAACTTGTACACTCCCCAAGTGTAGGGTTGTGATGTAGTAATAAACTCAATAAGACCGAGGTCGAATCCCAAGGGATTGATACTTGTACATTATCTGAAACTAGGTAGAAATAGAACTAGCCTAAGATGAAATCTAAATTGAATATAAATTGAAGAATAATGGTGAGAGATTAATCTAAAACTTAAGAGAAATCAGAGATAGGAAACTAGGGATTCAAAGGATCCACTTGTAGAGATTAGAGAGATCTTATGCCTGCATAAAAACTCAATTGGACTTAAGAGTCCATCATCGTCCAGTTGAAAGGTGTAATCATGAAAATCAACTGAACTGTCTTTGATATAGTTTTCAAGAGATGAAAAATATATGAATTAGAATGGATTCCATTACCAAACCATGCTCAGGAGACAAAGCAAACAAAAGAATTAAACTAATTACCAACCAATCAACATGCTATAAAGGTTAGGAAGGGTACCGTCATCTGACCATGGTGAACAACAGGACTTCCTATCGTCATAAACATAAAAAGGAAAGGAACATGCTTAAAGCCATCACAGACCCATTGTAATTTTAGTCACAACAAATCATTAAGAACTTAAAAAATATTCGCTTAATTAAACTAAAATCATCACCAGTTTAGGCTAAACAAAAGACATAAGTAACAAGTCTCCCATCATACTACAAGCTTCACCTCTTAGCCCTAGCTAAAAGGATTTAGCCCACTACCATGATTAGGGTAAATCCAAAATAAACAAAAAGAAAAAGAAAACAAACAAATCTACTATCCTCCTGTCTCTCTGCTCCATGGCTGCCCAAGCCAAGCTTCCCTTGAATTGCCTCTCATTCTCACCCTTTATAGGTGCTGAAGACGGTGGATGTGTGTAGAGCATCGCCCTGCCTTCCGTAAGCTTGTTTACAATAGGGCCGGACTTTGTTTCACGCAACAACGTGGCTTCCTGCGTAAGGATGATTGGTGGGGCCCACTTTAGCTATCATCTGAGAGATCCATGCCGTCCATCAGATTCTCCTCGGAATTTCGATCGGAGATGGTCTGTTTTGATCATCTATTGATGCGGCCCAGGGAAGAATTCCTGCTGTAACGGTATTTGAATGGTCCTCTTATGATCGCTGTAACGAACATGTATGCTTGTATGGCTGAAAATGGACAACTAGGGTTCAACATTATCAAGCTCATCTTCATGATAGATGGTCCAGATCATCAATCTGATCAGCACTAGTGGGCCACCAAGATTGTTCGCAGTCTCTGTTTTTGCGTAAATAGAGAAAAAAATGGTTTTCTTCCGTTGTACTGTTGGTCGGGCCCATAATTCACATCGGTTGAGAAATCCACACCGTACATTGAATTCTTGGCGAAAAACCGTTTGAGAATGGTGAGATTTTATTGATTTTCGGTGTGGTCCACAAGGCTCTTCCTTCCACCGTCAATCTTGCGTTTACTCACGATCCACGTGCGTACACATGCATGGGCCAAAAAGGAGAGCTAGGCGATGGTTGTGGCTACCTCCTTAACTCAATGGATGGTACAGATCTTTCAAAGGGATGATGGGTAGGGCCTACTACTCATTGCAGCGTCGGACAGCATCCGCCCATTGCAGACGTTATGAGTTTTAAAGAAAAACATTTGTCAGTGTGTGCTGACCGACCTTGTGTGTTCCGGTGCACAGCCGGCGCACGTGCACTTTGTGCCTGCACAATGCACATGTGGAGTCCACTGTAACGTGTCGCACAATCTGTTCCGTCCATTCATTTCTCTACATAATTTAAGGTTTTGAGACCAAAATTGAAGCATTTTCAGATACCAGGCGAGCCCCAAATCATGATTTTATGGGCTGATCTGTCCATTGGGCCACTTCCACAAGGATCCAACAGATGAATTTCGATGTGTACGGTTAATATATGGTCTTCAGGTCCTGTATAAAGTTTCGAGCTAAACGGATGGTGGGAACCCCTTGATCTTGCATTCTGGATGATTTTCGGGCCACTTGATCTTCAGTTTCTCGATTTTTTCGGATCTTCAGCGTGTAATTCCATCGATATTGGTCCCCTGGACTCTGTCCCTTGCCTTTGGTGTCATCAGAGCGTTAAATCCCTGCTTTAAGTACCCTTTTTTAGTACATGCTCGTAAATACACTCTACATCACAAGCATGATCAAATCGGGCCATTAAACGGTATCATGCTTATAAATTCAGTCAATAACTAAGGTTTAATATATAATATTTGACCCTCAACATTAGTTGACCAACGAGGCTACCCTTTGCCGGCGGCCGGTAAGCAAAAGGTCCCTCCTTAAAATCCAAGCCCTAATACCCTCTCTCTCTCTCTCTCTCTCTCTCTCTCTACCGCTCCCTCTCCCTCCCTCTCGTGCGCTCTCCCTCTCCTCTCGCTCTCGCTTTCCGTCCCTCTCGCTCTCGCTTTCCCTCCCTCTCTCTGCCACTCCCTCTCGCTCTCGCCAAACAATCAGAAAGCTCTGTCGTTCGATTACGAGAAGAGTTATAAGGGATTTTGGGAGAAATCTGCAGATTTTGAGCTCCTTTTGCATTGGTTTTGGCCGAAATTGAGAATCCAGAGGTTTGAAATTGGAATTTGTGAGAGAAACTTAGAGATTCAAGGAATTTCTGTGTAGCGAAGCTCTCTGCGGCTTTAATGGCGGACCTGCAGCATCCTTATGCAGTTCGTTGAAGGAAATGCTTATAGATTTCAGATCCGTCGTTGCTTCTTTTAAAGGTATGTTCCTCTGTTCTTCCGTTGTCTTGTTAAGGCCGTGTATTTTGAAGGAATGCTAATGAAGATATCTAGATTTGGGGCATTTTTCTGTGTTATTTTGAGCTTTCAGCATCGGAATTCGAACTTCGACTGTAGTACCTACTGCTTGAAGATTTTATACAAAAGTGATTAATGATCACAAGGAATATATGATACTGTTACACCGAATTTATACAAATTGTATGTTTCCAAATCCATATTTTTTATAAAAGAATCGGATGAAATGTTTTGTTATTCTATTCTTCATTTTATTGTGTTTGTGGAGCAATTGGAGATGCCTACCAGAAGTTTGATGAAATTCCTCATAGAAGAGATACATAAGTAGGAACTTGAGGCATAAGTAACTTATCATCCAAACGTGCCGTAGTGGCTCACCTATCAATGAGAGTTTTTATAGATGTAAATGATCAATGAGAATTTTGTAATTCATTGCTTTGAAGCATTGCTGGAAATTTTTGTTGTTGTCAATGTGGTGGCCTGTGTGCCTGCAAATTAACTTCAATTTTCTTGTCAAAGCTTGCAAATTAAGTTTTAGATTGATGTTCTTGCTACTGTTGTGACAGTTTCCATTAAATTCTGATATCATTACAATTTCAAAATCTGAAAATGCAGTTACAAAATGCTTAGTTGACATTCAAGTAGTTGGCAACATCTTCAGAAGAATGATTCAATGCTCGAACCCAAGGATATTTAAAGTATCCTCAGGCCTTTTGAGTCTCTACAAGAGGGGCACATGGTTTGGTGACCTAGACATGGATGAGCCATGAGCCCAAAAACGTCACCCCATTCTGACCATTCTAACCATCTGGTCCTTGGCCTGCAAATTGCGTCACTTGTCGTCTCGACAGTTTTGTTCGCTTTTGCTAATGTTGCAACTACAATGTCTTGAATTGCAGTCACGAGATTAGGCAGTTGGCATTTTAATCTTTGTTGGATATATAAATCTTCAAGTGTTTTGAGTCTGTTTCACGAATCATTTCTTCTTAATCAATGTTTCCCCAGGGAAGCATTTATTCTAGTTCGAACTGCAGTGGTCCCACAACTTCAGTCCCTGTGCACAGTATACAACAAAATGAGTATATGAATCCAAATGAAATATCTCCACGGTTGCAGTTTCCTTCTGAAGAAAGGAAGTGGGTGCTTGGGCTTCAGTTTCCTTCTGATGGGCCCTCTGTTTTATTTAAAGGGGTGCCTGTTGTACAGGTGTGGTTTTTTGACAGATCAATGATACATACTTTTTTTGAAAAAAAAAAAAAAAAAAAAAAAAAAGAGAAGGAAGTGGGCGCTTGGGCTTCAGGTCATTTCATCTGTACTCCATTCCAATGACAATCATTTCTTTATGATCTTAAACTCTGTATGTGGCTGACATGTGTAGGACACCTTGGCCATGTAACAGGAGGGATTGCTATCTTGATGAACTAGCCCAATAATCTGGCCATAAAAAATCACCAGGTAGGCCACACATGTAAGGAAACAATGGATGGTCCAAAAGAATTTGGCGAGTTCTTATAAACCAGCCATCATTTTCATACATTTGCTGCCCCGTTGACCCGCTTGATTTTTAGCCAAGTCATCTCATAGGTAGCAAAACTCTGTATTTTTGAAAAATAAAAATAATATATATATAAAATCATATAATTGATTAAACGTTTAAAACTCCCTATATTTTGAAATATAGGAAAGACGAAAAAAAAGATTTTTGGGGCAAAAATGAATTAAACATGTTAAAAAGAAAGTCTAATTTTTTAATTGAAGTTTTCACTTTTAACCTTATTTATATATAATACACACATGTGGATATATGGCTATTTTTTCACCTTTTTTTTAAAAAAAAAAGTTCAAAACTGTATTAAACCAGAACTTCTCATTTTCCATTTTGCTATCTATCTGTCATCCATACAGCTCAGATGTCCTACACATGCTAGTTTGTCACATGCCCATATATAGAGGTGTGCCTGTGCCTATCCTGGAAATGCACCCAATACTACTCTATGCATGAATGGCTTCTCTACTGATGGGCCTTCCATTGTCGAAACTGATGGAGTTGGCAGCGGATCAGATAATGCTGTTTGTGAGTTATAGAAGGGAAGCTATCACTGAATCACAATATCAGTAACCTCAAAGCCATGCTTCGTGCAATTTACATAGGTATTAGAAGCATTCTCTGTTTTTTTTTTCTTTCTTTAATATTTACTCTCCTACTTCAGTCAGGAGCTAAGATTCAAGTAAACCAGGGATGTTGATGCTGACCCTACTTTTCAGACTAGGCTACTAGAACGTATTGGCACTTCCATACATTTAATTCCAGCATTACATGTCCTCTAATAGTCGTTTGCTGTTTTTTTTTTTTTTTTTTTTTTTTGTTGTTTAAAAATGACTGTTTCTGTTTTGCAAGAAGATTATGGCAGGCTGCATTTCCGGTTGGCACAGATGCTTGTTTCAATTCTTTTTTCTTCTTCAATCAGTACATCTGCTTTTCAATATGATGTCAAACATTGCTAGAGTTCAATATGCTATATGCATGACTTCCACAGATATTTTTAGTTATGGAATTACTGTAATAGGTTTTGTTACTTTGCTTCGATATTCAGTAGATACATGAGAATGCACAAGTACGTGCCTTAGCATACATGGATATCTATTTCATGGGTATTTTACCTCATGCACGAGTATGTCCTCTTCACTTCATGTTTCAGGGAGGACAAGTGGTCAAGTACACTGCCATGTTAGCTTGTGCTAACTATCATGGAGTTGTGGGCTTTGCAAAAGGAAAAGGTCCAGCAATTCCCATTGCCCTCCAGAAGGTATCTATTTGATGCATTTGTAGACATCAGCTCGAATTAGTCCTTGTTAATTGGGAAATCGATTATTTATGGTTAATTCTGCATTGGGGCTCATCCATCAGCAAAAGAGTGACTATTTTACCTCCATTTATTGCCATTCTGAGATGTTGGCAGCCACTTTTGGCAGGTATTCATGAACTTACTTCTTCAGATGGTCTGAATCCCCTCGTTGTTGATGAGTTGTGTTTGCTGGCATAGTTAAAATTTGCTCTCAAAATCCGCATTGTGTGTTTTAAGGGCCTGTTTGGTTTATCCATGGCTTTATACATTTTCTTAGATTTTGTATTCCAGTTTCTAAGGGCCTGTTTCGTTGCCACTTAAAGATGTGTTTATCTCATTTTATTCAATCGTGATTATGCATTAGAGATCTTATTCAATTGTAATTATGTATTAGAGATCAATTCTTTTGGTAGGGATTAAAAATAAAACCAACAACTTATAACTATGGTCTCTAATACGTAATTAAAAATAAAACCACAATCATGTAAATGGTCTTCGGACTTGCTCCAATGGCTAATGTTCTAGCTTCTTTCGGTTGTTTCCAATTTGTGTTCTTCTATGAAAAATTGGCAATTCTATGCTCTATAGCCTATGGACCTTCAAATCCTATGGTTAAGGACTTGTTCCTGGGCAGAACTATGGTCCCCTGCCTTGGCTTGGCAATAGGTCTGGTTAATGTTCATGCCAACTGGCAATGGCTTGGCTTGGCTTTGGTGTAGAAAGTTGTGTGCTAACAAGGAAGCCCATGTCTTGGTTGCACTCTGTCCTCTATTTATTTGTCTTTATTATTTATGAAATGTTTATTTTCTGACCTGATTGGAATTTTAAAATATATTCGTTTTGAATGGTGAAAATTTCAAATATACTGCCTTATCCACAAAACAACTAGTTGTTTTCCAAGTCCAACATCCATATGAGTTTTCTTTAGCATTTCCTTGACTAATATGGCTCCAAAAATATTCCTTACCGCAATATGTACCAGATTGTTATTTGGACTCCTGGCTGAGCACTGGATGTTTAATTCATGCAGTGTCTTGTCGAGTACAATGCAGCATTAGCATCAATCTGCTTCATGATTCTGTTCGGATTTGTTGATGATGTCCTTGATGTCCCATGGAGAATGTAAGTTCTGGTTTCTTCCTTGCTGGCTTCTATATGTGCTTGAGAAGCTTGACTCGGTCCTTTTTCCCTTTGCCTAGGAACTTTACCTTAAATGATTTTGGACTATCCTTACTCTTATTTAACTGTGGAACAGAAAATTGGTGTAACCCTCATTTGCAGCACTGCCCTTGTTGATGGCATATACTGGACATACAACGATAATCATACCAAAGCGTATGTACGATAATATGCACTATAGCAACCCAAGACTGCAGCTAGTGTGCCACATATTAGAGGAAGTAGCAAAGCATGCAACCATTCCTTTACCATGCAATGGAGCTACCCACCATCCAGAAAACCTTGGTTGAAAAACAGATTTCCAGAAAAAAATCAAAAAATAACTTTTATGTGAAACTGTTTCTAAGGAGAGATTCCAGGTAGAAACAAAAAACAACAATATTTTTTAGGAAACTGTTCCCAGGAGAGATTCCAGCCAATTCCATGCATCTAAATGCGATAAAGATACTCCTTATGGAATCACTTCTGTAAGTCATTGTTTCGTGGGTTTGCAGAATGAAAGGAGTATTCGTCTCTTCGATGAAGTTTGTCAGTGTTTATTGTATTTCTACATGATGTTTTTATTCATTGTATAGAGAGCCCTTTTTTATTCTTTTCATTTTAGTTTATAATACAATCAGTCATTTGGGTCACTAGTAGTTGTAGTTTGCTTAGTTTGTTTCTTTGGTTCTTTAGTGAGGTTTGATTTCGTAGTAATGCTGGGGTTTGTATGTGTTTTAGTCTAGGTAGGCATTTAATTGATTTGCTAGTAAACTTTCTTTAGTGAGGTAGGATTTTGTAGCAATGCTGGTCTTCTCTGTGTTTTAGCCTGGTGTTTAATTGATTTGCTTGGTGAATGGTAGGTGAGTGAACCAGAGAAGTGGGGCTACTCAAACGATTGGAAGAAAGTGCTTGTTTATTTCTTTGGAACCAAACAAATGGGAGTAGTTTACTTGTGATGGTTTTTTCATGCAGTTGAAAGCACAGCTGATTTTTATCTTTCGCTAGAGTTGGTTTATGCTTAATTTATATTTTGATTGATGCAATGCAATATTCCTTTTTTTTTTTTTCCCTTCTTATGAAAAGATTGCTTCATTGTGAACTTGTGCTTGAGTATATGCTTTAAAAAGTTACTAGTGAAGCTCCAATAAATGATCCTCTCTATAGTAGGTACAAAAGGAATTGGTGATATTTTGCATGCAAGCATGTACACATGTGAAGAAACGGCTATGTTGGTTGTGTGGAAAGCAGGTTGTGCTCAAGAACTCCAACACTGGTTTTGGAATTTCTTTTCTTGTTTTCTTAGCTTTGGTCCGGTTGCAAATGCACACTTTTCTCTCTCTCTAGTTCCAAAAGTTGTGTATGGTGCTTAAGTTTTGAGTGGAGTAGATTAGGTTAGTAAACAATGTATCTTGTCTGCTACAAGAAGTTCAGTCCAATTAAAGTTCTTTCTTTTAAGGTGCAGCTTGTCTGCTACATGTGCAATGTGATGGACATGCTCCATCTCCACAAGTTTACCATAGGTGAGTCTCTGTCCTATTGGGGGGTTTGAAAATGCAGCAATGATTGCAAAATGGGCACAGCAACATGAAAAGATGGCTGTTATCGGTGCTGCATATGAAAGTAGCCTAAGTTTGGCATCATATGTTCAGTTTGCATGCTGTCTTGAGTAGCAAAACATGGAGATATGCAAGATGAAGAATAAGGAATTGCGCCCAACTATAGCACATGGCCTTGGAACGTATCGATGGCTTAACTCATTTACAATTTCAGATGAATAAGGAATTGCGCCCAACTATAGCCCAATGCATAATAAATTCAGTTTTGCTTGCTTTATTCTGCAGTGAATGTTTAGTATGCTGGTTCTTCCGAATGGCAAACTTCATATCAGTTACATGGACTAATATTTTTGTGTATGTTATTCAATAGTCTTGCTAAGTTAGACCTTGTGTTAAGCTATTATAGTTATGTCAGAGTGATAATCAGTGTCATTTATCTGCAGTTCTTATACTACTGGTGATTAAGAAAGAGCTAATATTAGCTCTAAAAAGAGTTGCATCTCTTGTACCTAGTCTTCATGTTGTTGATTTTGATATCCCACTCAGTGATATGTGCAATGAGTTTGAAACAAAGAATTTAGGCATGGATGGCATTGACTTGAATATATTAGATTTATTTTTTGTGCAGTTAGGAAAATCTTTTTCCTTGGGCCACCCAAATGCCAAGATTAGTGTCCTCCATGCAGCCCTGTCTTTTGAAGCCCCCAAATTATTTAAATCTTGTGATGTCCAGAACAACATAAACCCATTGTAATCTCCCTTTGTGCAGGTTCTGGACCGTGGTGAGAAGATTGAGCTTTTGGTAGACAAAACAGAGAACCTCCGTTCACAGGTGGTGAACCTCGATATCATTGAGGGCTTGAACCTGCTAAGGACTCCGAAATACTGGTGTTGATGCCTTTTACTGCTACACCGCTCACCAAAGATTGACAAAAGAAACGAGTCCCTTGGAAACAATGGCAATCATTGGCAACAAGGAGATCATTGACATTAACTAAGGTATGTTAGCTACTTAGACTGGTGTATAAAAAAAAAAAAACTTGGATGAATGTTGGTGAATATGACCCCTATAGCTACGGATTTAATCCGTAGCAAAATTTTAAAGAGCTACAATACCAATGGCTACGGATGCACTGTGGGCTAGGTTTCTTTTAGCTACGGATTTTATTCGTAGCTTTTTACCAATTTTCTGGTAATGTGGCAAAAACTGACAATATAGCGGCGTCCAGCACAACGTCAGTAAAGGTGACCGCCGGTAAAGCCTTTACCGACCGAGGCTTTACCGGCTGTTAGCTGACCGCGGGCAAAGGATTTGCCGGCTGTTTTAACCACTGGTAAAGGCCAGTTTTCTTGTAGCGTCGTGTAACTATTTGTTACTATGCCACAACCTTTAAACTAACATGGAGCATAATAAAAAATTGCATTGAGAAAGTAATATTAACCATTGAGTTTTCGCTTTGAATTTGGGCCTCTCACTATTTTAATTTTTAACTATCCATTTGATAGCTATTAATTGGAGGGCTAGGATTGAATGATTAGAGTCATTTAGGACACAGGTTCCATCCACAATGACAACAGAATTTAAATGGTTTGCACAGCTGTATATCACTACCGTATCTAAGAATGACAAGTCACCACCATTATCATTTTTAAACGGTGTAAAACTAAATACTCTTTTTTCACTTTGTTTATCAAATACCGATGTAATTATTGAAATTCTAAATTATTAGAGGGAGGGAGTGCGGTTCGTTGACCAAGTTCTTTCTCTTGTAGAAGAATCTGAAAGGGTTTGCCCACTATCAAAGTTAGACACCTCACAAAAAAAAAAAAAAACCAACTTGTTTGAACCATCATGGAACCACGTGAATTTGGAAGTTTTTGTAGGTCGTTGTCAATTATTTCCTATGTTATAGCCCATCTAATGATTTGATGGGCCTGATCTTGGAGCATACGAACATCATTCTGGGGCGCACTTAGTACACAGGTTGGACAGGATGCACACAACATGATGGACCCATGCAGGTGAATAGCAGATGAACACGTGAATAGGCAAGGTGAATAGCCAGCTTATCAGCGTAGGTGAATCAGCTTATACTACAAGGAAGTTCAATAATCTACATCATTAATATGTTATCTCCCACCATGTTTGTGGATGGGCTATGACTTGAAATTAGGATAATCTTGAACTTTTAATAGGTGGCTTACAAGTGGACATACGGTTAAGAAGAGTAACATGGTAATGGCCCACATTCAACTACAAAATGTCCATATATTGGCATTTGGGAATCTTGTCAATGTTCATGTTATGTGGATAATAGGAATCAACAGGCCAATGGTTCATATTAGCATATCAAGATTCAAAACCCATGTATGACCATGTATAAATATTATTTAGGGGTTTTACAACTATGTTGAAAATATGTTGAAGAGGTGAGTTGTAGACGTAGACGTCCACTTATTATATTTGGCCACATTGACAGGGTTCTCAATAGATGTTGTTGATATGTTGAAGAGGTGAGTTGTAGCACATGTGGGCATATCCAAACCTAGTAAGTGGGTTCTAAGAGCGTGTTTGGATGATAAGTTATTTTACATAAGTTACTTATTCATCAAGTAACTCATCTTGGTTTCTACTTAATTAGCCGATATGTATATTTAGTATGTTTTTTAAAATACCTTATACAAAAAACCACTTTGGGTTATTGAAACATGCAGTCTGGGAATTGAGAATTCGGTGACTGTAGGGCTCACTTTAATATGTGTTATATATCTACTTTGTCCATATATTTTGCCAACTCATTTTAAGGTACTGGCTCAAAATTGGGCCAGATCCACATCTTAGGTGGACCACACCACAAGAAACAGTGGTCATTGAATGCCCACAATTAAAAACTTCTTAGGGCCCACCGTAATGTTTATTTGTCATCCAACCAGTTGATAAGGTCACACAGATCAGGAGGAAGGGAAACACAAATATCAGCTTGATCCAAAACTTTTATGGTCCTTAATATGTTTTAAATGCCAGGAGTTCAAACATCGTGTTTCCTATGGTGTGGTTCACCTGACATTTGGATCTGCTTCATTTTTGCACTCATGCCTAAAATGAGCTAGAAAAATGGATGGACGGCATGGATATACAACATGTACATCAAAGTGGGTCTACTGTCACTACTTGATTGAAAACATTGATACCCTGACTTTGTCCCATGTGAATTGCTAGGTGAACCCAACTCATGTGCATTGGGCATATCGTGATGTTTCTTAAAAATCCTCCTAGTCCATCCATTTTACCATATCATGTTAGAAGGTGGGCACAAAAATAAGGCAGATCCAAAGCTTAAGTAGGCCACAATGAAGAAAACTATGGAGATTGAACAACCACCATTGAAATCTTTCTTAAGCCCATCGTGGTGATTATATGGCATCCAAACCAGTCATAAGGTCATTCCTAACCCATAAGATCATATGAAGAAATAGGTGGACATGTGGATATTTCGAAAAAATAAATGTGGGCTTCATCAGTGGAGGTTTAATATCACTGTTTCAAGTAGTATGGCCCACTTGAGTGTTGGATCTGCTTTATATTTAGGCGTACAGCCTAAAATGAACCAATGAAAATGGTGGATTGGATGGATTTCTCAAAAACATTACAGTGTGGCACTTTAATTTTTTGAGCTCCTCCATTCTATGGTAGGGTTTAATAATACCTTTCAAGTTGTGTGTCCCACTTTCATTTTGGATCTTCATTTATTTGGATACATTTTTAAATGAGATGAAAAACTAGTGGATATAGTGGATTATTTTATAATAAAAAAAATCATGGTGGGCCACACAACAATGAGTGCAATTTCAACAATGGGTGTTCAATACTATTGTTGTAAGTTATGTGACCCACTTGAATGTTGGATCTACATCATATTTAGGCCCACCTCCTTAAATGATATGAATAAAATATTTGATGGGTGGATTTCTCAATAATCTTATTGGATATACTCACTCGCCCAAAGGGACTAGAGTAGAAATGTAATTGACTAGTCTCTTACTAATGATCCCTTTGGATGGGTGAGTATATTTGCAAGAAGGTTCTCATTGCCAGAAGGTTCTCATTGCCAGGCCAATGGATTTTGGGTGGCTGAGTATGTTTGCAATAAGTTCACATTGCTAGGCCCAATATGGCCTTTAGATGGGTGAGCATCATACAACAGGTTTCCACTGCCAAGTGAAAAGTGTCCCTTAGATTCATGTTGCCAAGAGATGTAGAAAATTGAGACAGTTTGACCAACTACAAGCATTAAGAAGAATTACAAGCTTCACCTTTTAGGTCTAGCTAAGAGATTAATTAATTAAAGATATGATTGAACTAAAACTCCAAAACAAAATTATAAAAACTAACTAGAATTGAAAGATTGAAGAAGAGAGAGGACTCATTGAAGCTCCATAAGTCCTTGGTCTAATCTTTCTACCATAATCCATATTTTAAAGAGCTTAAAACATCCCCTTATTTAGACTAATTCGCACCGTCTTCAAACCGACTCTGAATTTATACAATTGTGCGCACTTTCGATGACATCTCGATGGCATCAAACTCTCATTGACACTTTGTCGATGACATCGAGTAGAAACATGAAATTGTTTAGCAACCAACTTTTTAATTTGAGAATTTTCTCGATAGCATCGAAGAATGTGTTCAGCAACTAAATTGAATTTTTTTTTATTTTTTTGATGGGATTGAAGAGGGTTTGATGGGATCGAAGTTAGCTTCGATGGCATCGAAGAGTCACTTATGTAGTTTTTGATTTCTCACTTTGAGTCTCCAATTTTCTTCTTTCCTCCCTCGGTATCCTTGGATCTTTGCCACTAGAATTCTTGTTGACCTCCATAGATCCAATCCTCCTTCTAGTCATTCTTTTGAGCATTAATTCATAACTTTAAGCATCCTGTTCACCTTAGCTCTCCAAATCACCTCACATAGGAAAACATACGCAATTAGATCAATTAAGCACATATATACTCATAAAATGAATGCGTAACAGGGGGGGAATATACAATATTTCATACTCAACACCTAACATTCAACAGAGAACCGAGACCATGTCTGTCACAACCTAAAATTCGGTACTCGAGTTAGCCAAGCACGAATCCAAATCCAAGGTCCGTAAGTTTGTTAAATCAATTTATATTTCAATTCACACAATTTTCATCCATTTAATGCACATTCAGAGTCAAACTAAGGGAAAAATAAATAAAATTTTCATTAATGAAATGTCCACTAATCCATCATCAAAGTTTCAGTAAACATCTCTATTACATTGAAATTTAAAAATCAAACTACCCTACTAACAAAATAAAATCAAAATGTAAATAATCCTACTAAATAAAAATAGAACTCTTGATCTTGTCTTACTTGCTCATACTATTCCATCTCTGTACTTGCAAAATAGTCTAAGGGGGTGTGAACATGACGGCTCATAGGGTTACATCATTCTAAAATTGAAAATTCTACAATGACACTAAGTATAACTCAATATAATGAATAGATCAATTACCAGAAATAAATTTACATTCACAAATCTAAAGTAACATCTGAACCTTACGAATATGAAAATAAATAAATCAATTTTCATGATCCTTTTTGGACTATTCCAGGGCAAAGCATTCTTTAAATAAACCGATCCTTTTAGGGCAGAACACCCATAACACATACGGATCCTTTTAGGGCAGAGCACTCATAAAATACAATGATCTTTTCAGGGTAGAGCACCTGTCAGGCCCGTATCCTAGACCGTACCATTCTGTAGGCTCATACAATCCTCCAAGTCAAATTTCGGTGACCTGCAATTTGTTATCGGCGTTTGCACGCGATCCTAAGACGTGCCCCATATATCAGTGTAGACTCGACCCGAGACTTGTACCAGTGGGACCGCACCGTTGTCACGGTTTCGATGCCGTGTATTACGCACCGAGGAGATACCCGGGCCAAGAGATGTGGGTCCGCGTTCAGTTCAAGGAAAACGCCGTGCTTTGCAAATACCAAGGGAATCTCTATGACATGTCACATCATTCCATCAATCAAGTACACATCATACTCCATCACTCACCCGTCCTCAAGTACAACCACCTTTCCCTTAAAGTCAACTCTTTCTTACACAAGTATTCTCTCTTACATAAGTACACATCACTCATTCACACCCTTCACACCCATCTCTCTCTCTTACACCTCTCTCTCTCTCTCTCTCTCTCTCTCTCATTCTCCCACACCACCCATGAGAGTCATCGTCCAAGCTCTATGAGGGAAGCTTGGCATGGCCCACCTTCCTACCACCCAATCCACCCCTTGGATCATCATCTCAACCTTCAAAATTGTCCCCTTGAAGCTCTAGAATACTTTTGCGAAAGGAGGAGAAGATCATATGTGGGTGTTTCTCTCTCTCTCTCTCTCTCTCTCTCTCTCTCTCTCTCTCTCTCTCTCTCTCTCTCT
This sequence comes from Magnolia kwangsiensis, assembly GCA_037074715.1. Classification (NCBI taxonomy): domain Eukaryota; kingdom Viridiplantae; phylum Streptophyta; class Magnoliopsida; order Magnoliales; family Magnoliaceae; genus Magnolia; species Magnolia kwangsiensis. The sequence continues at coordinate 86,671,459 of CM073575.1, read as the reverse complement.
CTCTCTCTTTCTCATTTTTGTGTGATGTGTGCCCACTCGGATGGACCCCACCATGATGTATGTCTTATCCAAACCGTCCAAGTCATGTGGACCCTACCTTATGGTGGTGAAAAAAAATAAAAAAAAATACACAAGTATCAGATTGATTCAAATCAGGTGGGCCATGTTCATGTGGGACCCACCTTGATGAAATGTGGACCATGTCCATGTGGGACCCACCCCGATGCTTGTGTTATATCCATGTCGTCCAGCCGTCCAGCGTCCCTGAACGCTGGACAGGGTGTGGCTAACATGGAGTGCATGTACTGACATGGGTGTGTACTGTCAAGCAAATAAAAAAAAATAGAGCTTTTGGGGTGGGCCACTGTAAGCCCCGTATCCTAGACCGTACCATTCCATAAACTTCCGCGGTCTTAACGGTTGAATTTCGGCAACCTTCGACCCTTAACCAATATTTGCATGCGACCCTGATTCGTATGCCGTCAACCTGTATCGACTCAACCCAAGACCTTTACCATAGCGACCGCGCCGTCGCTGCGGTTCTGATGCCGCGACTTGCGAGCCGAGGACATACCCTGGTCAAGAGATGTGGGCCAACGTTCGGTGCAAAAAAAATGTCACGCGTTGCGAAACCCAAGAGAATCTCTATGATGTGTCACATCAATCCCATCAATCCCATCAATCAATCAATCCATCAATCCATCACATGTCAAGTACATATCAAGTACACATCACTTTTTCACCCTTCCCAAGCAAGCCTCAAAAGTTAAAAAGTCTTTTACAAACCCATGCCTTTCTTACATAAAAGGCCACAAAAGTTAAAAAGTTCTTACACACATCTATCACTCCATCCATCCATCATTCTCTCTCTCTCCCTTTACAACTCCTCTCCTTCTCATTTTCAAAAAAAAATCCAAGCAAGAACCCTCCCATACGTATGAGAATTTCTCCAAGTCTTCCAACTCCAAGTGTGGCCCACTTTCCTACCCATGATCTCCCATCCTAACCATCCATTCCCCATCTCCTCCATTGAAATCAAAGCTAAGGTGCTAAGGGACCCATAGGAGCAAGAAGATCGAACGGTGGGTGCTCCTCTAGATGTAAAAATCTGATTTTTATAGCCTAGATGTTTTTTTTCTTTCATGAGGGAAGTGTAGGACCCACCAATCAATGGTAGAGATCCCACACAATCCCATGGTGGTGGCCTAAAGGCCTACCTATGCATACATGATCCATGCATGGGGCCTTTCTCTATGGGCCCCATCATGGTAGTTTTATTTCATATTATATTATGTTTGGGTCATCTAGACCTTATAACCATGGTGGGGATGGCATCCTCACCATGCATTTTAATTATAGGCCATGCATGTGCAAGATCCATATTGTAAATGTAAATCTAGGTATGATGTGCGGGTGTGATTGTTCTTGGGAGGGCTCAATAGTGGCGGAGCCCCTTTCCCTATGACCGGATTGTCCTTTTATCTCTCTTTTCCCTCATTTTATTTCCTTATGTGTGTGGTCCATTAATGTATTTCCCTTTTTATTTAACTTATTTAATAAATTTTATCTAAGAACATGTTACTGTCCAGAATTTTCTGGATAGTTTCTGGTTGTTTTTGGACCAGATTTTGGGACTGTTTGGGGAACTATTCATACTTATTAAATATACTTTTCTAAAAGGTGGGTATTTCATCTTAATGTCCCCCAAATTTCAGCCCCAACTGACCTTCATTGGGGTCCCAAAGGTGTGGTCCAAGTGAGGTGGACAATCTGGATTTTTTGCACTGTTCCAGCAACATTCCACCATAGACAGTTGGATTTTTGAAATTTATTAAAATACCTATGGGTGTTTAAAAATTATAAATTTTTTTAAGAGGGTGGCCTACTTATGGTAGGACCCACCTACAAAATTTTGGAGCCAATGGACGCCTGTACACTCCATGGTGATGGCGGGACCGGCCCATTATAATATGGTGTCCAGATCAGTCTGATTTTCAGGACAGATTGATTTATGTAAATGAATTAAAATATTTACAGATGTCCAAAAATTTTGAAATTTTTTAGGAGTATGGTCCACTTATGTTAGAACCCACCTACCAAATTTCAGGGCCAATGGACCCCTGTACACACCATGGTGAGGGCCGGACTGGCCCACCACGTTGGGACGTCCATGTCTGTCCGATTTTTCTGAAAAGTCTGTTTTGTTTAAATTAATTAAAATACTTAGAGATATCTAAAAATTATGAAATTTTGTGGGGGTGTGACCCATCTATGGAAGGATCACTCTGTGAATTTTCAGCCTCAAGTGACCCCGTTTAGGTATCTAAAAGAATGGGCCAAGATGGTTGGACTCTCAGATTTTTTCTGCTGTGCAGTCCAGCAATATGCCTTGATAAAAAACCATAATTCAAAAATATTTCTCCTGATAGTGGGCCACCTTTTTGGGTTTCCTCTCATTGTATGCATGATGAGGGACCTTGACCCTCAATTTTCAGAGTTTTAGAGGCCTTGGACCCACTCCAATGGAGTGCTCAAATTTAGGACAGCAACATGTTATAATTATGCTGGCCTTGGGCTGAAATTTTGAGGAGTGGGGCCCACCATATTATAAAGATCTTAGAGGAAATGATTTATACCTTTAGTTCCTTAAATGTTGGGCTTAATGAATGCACTTTTGAGACCCACCACAGTTGAATTTAATTGGGTCCATAAATGTAGCTAGTTGTTGAACTATTTAAGGCCCATAGAGTGGACCCATTTGATGTGTTCCAAGGCCCATGGGATTAGGCCCATTTGATGTAATTTAAGGCCCATAGAGTGGACCCATTTAATGTGTTCCAAGGTCCATGGGATTAGACCCATTTGATGTATTTTAAAGCCCATGGGATTAGGCCCATTTGATATGTATAAGGCCCATGGGTCGAGAACCATTTGATGCAATCTAAGTCCCACGGGTTATGACCCATTGCAATGCACATAAGGCCCATTGGTGCGGCCCATTGATGTGGCCCATTTGATGAGTAAAAGGCCCATATGACATGACCCATTTGATGTATTTAAGGCCCAATGGGGTGTACCTAAGGTCCATTGCAATGTGTGATCCCAACCTAGTTTACGTAATGTTATTCACTACAGGCTACACCTTGGGAGCAATGTTGGTTTGACGTCCACATTGCGAGTATAATGTTGGTTAAATGTCCGCATTGCGACTCTCCCTAGGGACCATTAGTAGGCCCGTACTTGTTGTATGCAAGCCATCTAGGCCAGCTGCGTTGTAAGGATAGGGCATTACTTTATAACTTGCTTAGTATAACTCCATGACGCACAACCCATTTGTATCGGTCCATTTGATCGGCCTGCTCGTATCGGCCATTTGATTGATTTAACCCATATGATTGATTAGGCCCATCTTGATATATTTGTGGCATGTTGCTAAGGCCATATATGAGGCCCGTTGTTGAGGCCCACCTTGATGTGTATGAGGCCCATTGTTGAGGCCCACCTTAAATATATATATGAGGCCCATGTTGCAAGGCCCATTGTGATGTATGCAAGGCCCATGGGTCATGACCCATTACAATATATGTAAGGCCCAATTGGTGTGGCCTATTCGATATATTTATGGGGTCCATGTCATTAGGCCCATCCTGTTGTATTGGCGACCCATCCATTGAGGCTCACCCGTGGTATATATTTGAGGCCCATGTGTAGGGCCCACCTATTGTGTATTTAAAGCCCATGGGTTGTGGCCATAGTGATGTATATTAGGCCTATGTGATGTAGCCCATACTAATGTGTATTAGACCCAGGTATGTGACTCACCTGCAAAGTATATTTGAGGCCCATTGTGATATATTTGAGGCCCATGGGTGCGACCCATCCAGATGTATTTGAGGCCTATGGGCAAGGCCCATTGTGATATGTGTTAGGCCCATGACCAGGGCCCACCTGTTTCATATATTTGGCCCTTGTGTGAGGCCATGTGCCCATTATATATATTTGATTCTATGTGGGCCGTTCCTTGGGGGACAATGTTGGTTAAATGTCCACGTTGTCGATGTCGATTGTCAATGCCTGTTATTGATACCGGTTATGAGTATGTGACTGCATAGTATCATGATACATGCCCATACGCATCATCTGCATGTCTGTTATGAAATATGATTGACCATTGCACATATCATAGTGTTGGTTGTTATGAGACTCCCTAATAGGTGGAGATTGTCTCACATGAGCGCACGATATGCGCATGATTGATGCATGACTGGATTACATGACTCATGCATCTTGCATTTCATTGTGTTGTACTATACGCCCTAGCGACATCAGGGTCGTAGCCTCCACAGGCATTTCGTGGATGGACAGATGGGATACCGAAAATTTATTCTACATGGGGTGTTATAGATATCCCTAGGTGAAAGTCCCTAAACCCTCTTGATTCCAGATGTTGCTCCAACGTCTAGACCGAGTGGGTAGATGAGCGTTGAGTGCTGATTACCAGATGGCTGCGCTCTCCACTATGTCGTGGTCGGTTGGAAGGGGGTGCGGCCTTACCTGCCCGAGAGGAGGGGGCAATGCTAGGCTGAGTCTGACCAGCTCAAGGAATGGGTCCGCTATCGATGAGTCGGACCCACTATTGGCAGGCGGATAGTGAGGTCTCTTCCACTCACCTTGTTACGCACGATGGAGTGACAATGTGGTTTGGAGTGTAATAGACCCCGGTGATTTTCCAGAGAGGAACTGTACTGATATGTGGACTTATTGGATAGGAGTTGCATGCTCATTCATTCATTTACTCACTATCCACTCGGGCTGGTGGTGCGAAACTAATTATTATGTACCTTCGTTATGGCAAGAATTTCAGTTGGGCGCGCGACTAACCTAAGATCAGGAGTTTACCACGTTGAGTCAGACTATCCAAATTTAGGTATGGGACTGGTTTGGATAGAGGTTCCTTATGGTAGACCCCGTAGCCTGTGATACTACGTACTATCATCTCGACATCACACTCCAGCATGGTCATTCCATTAGCACTATATACTATATATTCCATTACATCTTCGGCGTGTGGCATTGTGGGTTGTTATGTTTCTGTATTCCTGTGACTTAGATGAGAGTGATGATATTTGTTAGCTCTTTCGAATTGTGTATTACATTATATCCTTATCATTCGACATTTGATTATCTATGACTCATCATTTGCATAGCTGTCCTATATTGCGTATTCTGATATTGATTAACTTATGGACTTGTTCATACTTCTGCTTATTCTATTATCGCATGTTATAATCTTGTCAGTATTTCTGTTTACGCTGATAATTCTTGCTCTTATCAGTGTTTCTGCTTATTTAGTCATTGTATGGTTTATGGATTAATGGCTTCCGGTATTGTATGATTATGATATTGTATTGAATACTTGGCACTTATCTCGTGCACACACTTACACCACCCTCTAAGCTTTCTATAAGCTTATGCACGATAGATGCGTACAGGTGATGTTAGGTTGCAGCAGCATTGAGCTTGGAGCGGGCAGCTGTTTTCTGGAGCTTTGATTTTGACCTATATATTTCCCTTTCAGCATTATATTCAAATGATTATATTAGTGGATATGTGATGATGATTTTGCCTTTATAATTTGAGTAAACTTGTAGTTATGCTTATTACTAGTTAAATGTACAAAAAAAAAAATCCTCCTTGTAGGATCCAAGGATCGGAAATCTGGCATATGAATGTTAGGAGCCAAGAATGGGGTACTACGGAGGCTGTCAGCACCGGATTCGACGATTGGGATTCCTGTGAATCCAATTTCCGGGTTTGGGGCGTGACAGCCACTCAAATAGGCCCCACCATGATGTATGTATATAATCCAAGCCGTCCATTCCGTTCCTTAGCCCATTTTAGGCTTTGAGCCAAATTTTGAGACCAATTCGATTTTTGGCTGGGCCATACCCTAGGAAATTGTAGTATTACCGTTAAAACCCACATTAATTCTTCTATTCACCAAAAACACATCATATATTGGTCTCATTTGGACAATCAGGGGCCGTAGAATCCAATGGCCGGGTTAAATTTTTCAGATGTGGGCCCTATATATGAAAAACTTTGAGAAAACGGTTTCAAATAAATAAATAAATAAATAAAAATACACAGCAGGTTGCTGCTACTGCCAGAGGCGTGTAGGCAGTGCCTGCTGCACTGTGGACGAGCGGCCAGGGACCACGGGTCCCAACCGTGGGCCCCACCCTAATGTATGGAAACATCAACACCGTGCATTTTGACTGGGTCCCTTAGGGCAGTGGGCCCCCTAAAAACTCAGTTGTATACAGCACTCATGTGACCCATGTCATAGGAAAGAGTGAGATTGAGTGTCTGCCATTGAAAGCCCTTCTGGGTGCCACAGAAGTTATGGATTGATAAGAAATTTATTTTTCCTCTTCATTCAGGTCTACGTGACTTTATTAACAGATTGAATGGAAAATACACGTTATGGTGAGCCCCACGTGGGACCCACTGGTGTATGTGGTATCCAGCATGTGGACCCACCATGTAAATATGTATTGATCCTCCACCATCCAGAACATCCAGAGGTCTGGACAGTGGTTCTTTGTAATTTAAATATATTACATTATATTATATTATGATATATTATATTATATTATATTATATTATATTAAATATGAAAGGTGGGCCACGTGCGTGGGACCCACCGCTGATGTATGTGTTCCAGCGCCACCATCCAGATGGAATGGTGGCCCGCCATGATATGCGACCCCCACCATGGTACATGTATTTCATCAATGCCATCCATATGTCTTATATCTACGCTGTCCATCTTACATGAGGCCATTGGTGTGGCCCATTGGATTTACATGAGGCCCATATGATTATGCCCACCTTGATATATACATGAGGCCCATGTGATTATGCCCACCTTGATATATACATGTGGCCCATATAGTGCGGCCCATTTGATGTATATAAGGCCCATTAGTGCGGCCCATTAGATGTATATGAGGCCCATATAGTGCGGCCCATTTGATGTATATGAGGCCCATATAGTGCGGCCCATTTAATGTATATAAGGCCCATATAGTGCGGCCCATTTGATGTATATGAGGCCCATATAGTGCGGCCCATTTGATGTATATGGGGCCCATATTGTGTGGCCCATTTGATGTATATGAGATCCATATGTCGCGACCCATTGTGATGTATTTAAGGCCCATGGGCAAGGCCATATGATGTGTTTACGGCCCCTACGATGAGGCCCATGAGATGTATGTGTGGCCTATGTATTGTAGCCCATCGCAAGGTGTTAGGCCCATTGGTGCGGCCCATTTGATGTATATGAGATCCATGTACTGTGACCCATTGTGATGTATATGAGGACTGCATGACGAGGCCCGATGTGATGTAATCATGGCCCATGTGTCGAGGTCCACTGTGATGAGTATTTGACCCATGAGTGAGACCCATAGTAATGTGTATTAGGTCCTTGTATGAGGCAATGGGCCTACGATACGTTTGGTCCTATGTGGGCTACTCCTGTAAGACCCGTATCCTAGCCTGTACTGTTCCGTCAACTCTCACGATCCTTCCTGTCGAATCCTGGCAACCTGCGACCTATGATCGACGTTTGCGCATGACCCTAAGTTGTATCCTATATATTTGAGTCTTCTTAATCTGAGACATGTACTATTATGACGTCGTCGTCGGGATTCTAACGTCGTGACTTGCGCACCAACACAATACCCATGTCAAAAGATGTGGGCCTGTGTTTATTTTGAGAAAATATCACGCGTTTGCAATCTCAAGAGATCTCTACAACATGTCAAATCAATCTCATCAATCACCTCCCATCACTCACCTCCCCAAGCAACCCCAAAGTCAAAGCAACCCATCCCTCACATGTCAAGTACACATCACTCATCACTCACCTTTTCACCCATCACACCCATCCCTCTCACTCCTTACAACCCCTCTCTCTTTCATTTCTCTCTCATTCTCCTCCAAAGCACCAAACGTCCACGGCTTCTAAGAGGAGAAACTAGTATGGCCCACCTTCATATCATCCAATATCACCCTTCAAAGACCATCTTAACCGTTGAAATTGTTCCTTTGGAACTCTAACATGCATTGGCGGAAGAAGAGATCTAAGGTAGGTACTTCTATAGGCTAGATTTTCATGTTCTTATGATGGGCCAAGTGAGGCCTACCGATCGATGGTATGGATCTCACTTTGGACCCTCGATGTGGTCAAAGGACCACCTTGATCCTCATGATCATTCCATGATGGGGCCGTTCTCCATGGATCCCATCATGACGTTCATTTTCCTTGTATGGATAGGGTCATCTAGACCTTACATTTGGTGGAGAAAGGATCTCCACCGTTAATTTTCAGTTTAATGGGCCCATGTGTAGTGGGACCCACTTGATGTATGATTGCTTGCAAGGGGGGGCTCATAGTGGCGGAGCCCTCCATCCCACGTGTCCCACTCTCAATCTCTCTCTTTCTCTCTTTCTCTCTCCCTCTCTTTTTCATTTATTTTCTTTGTGTTGATGTGGCCGTGTGGCCCACCCAGATGGACCCCACCATGAAGCATTTATTTTGTCTAAGCCATATGTAGGTGAGGCCCACTTCATATGTGTTGTACCCACACCATCCATCATTTGGTGGCCCACCTGAGCAAGCCCACCTTTGCATGGCCAGACCGTCCAGCGTCCCTGGACACTGGACGTTAATGGGAAACACAAATATTAGCTTGGTGTAAAGCATTTGGGGTGGGCCACTGGTGTAGGCCCCACCTTGATGTATGTATTCAATCCACATCGTCTATCCTTTTCCCCATACCGTTTTAAGCATTGAGCCGAAAAATGAAGTCCATCCGATCTTCTAGCGGGCCATAGCATATAAAACAGTGATTTCTACCGTTAAAAACCACCTTGTCATTTCTATACATCGAAAAATATCGGATATTGGGCTTGTTTGGTCTGTTTTGATACATGGGATGTAATGGCGAAGTTGGATTCACCCAATGCAGGCCCCACGTGCGAAAAACCTTAAGAAAATAGGTTTTTTTTTTTTAAAAAAGCAACATATGCAGTAGGTGCAGGCAGTGCCTGCGTCATTACGGGCGGGTAGAAGGCAGGGACCCACGACCACTACTGTGGGCCCCACCATGATGTATATTTGATAACCACACCGTTCATTAGGTGGGCCACTCCCTGAAGTGGACCCACTCCAAAAATCAGCCTGATCTAGGACTCAGGTGGCCCACATCACAGGAAACAGTGGGGTCTAACGGCTGCTATTGGAACCCTTTTCAGGTCACCACAAAAGTTTTATGTCAATAGGAAATTTTTTTTTTCCTTCCATCCAAGTTAGCGTGACCTTATCAACAGGTTGGACGGCATTTAAACATTATGGTGGGCCCCACATGGAACCCACCAGTGATGTGGACGGTGGAAACCACCATGGTGTATGTGGTCAATCCGACCGTCCACAGCACTGGACGGTGGGACCCACCTAATGATTTATGTGTTCTTGCCTCACCATCCATACCACTAGACGGTGGGTCCCCAATAATGTATATGTCCTCTCCACGCCATCTATCCCGATGGGACCCACCATGATGCATGTGTTGCATCCAAACCGTTCGACCATTTTGAAAGCTCATTTTTTTAACACGAGCTAAAGAATGAGTCAGATCCATGGTTCAAGTGGGTCTCCACCGCTGAAAAATAGTGGGGATAGCGACATTCACCATTCAAACATACTAAGGGCCACGATAGTTCTGATCTAGCTAATGTTTCTGCCTTCACTTCATCTCTCTCCATTATTGGGCCCTGTAGGATTTTAAAGGTGGAAATCACTGTCACTACTATCATTTGGAGTGCGGTCTAGTTGATCTTTTGATATGATTCGTTTATATATGCTATATATACACCTTGATGTATTTGTGGCCCATTGTTGAGGCCCACCTTAATATTTATAAGGCCCACTTGAGGAAGCCTACCTTGATATATTTGTGGCCCATTGTTGAGGCCCACCTTGATATTTATAAGGCCCACTTGAGGAAGCCTACCTTGATGTATTTGTGACCCGTTGTTGAGGCCCACCTTGATATTTATAAGGCCCATTTTAGGAGGCCCATCTTGATGTAATCATGACCTATCCATTGAGGCCCACTTTGATATACATGAGGCCCAATTGATGTATTTTAAGGGCCCATGGATCGAGACCCATTGTGATGTATAAGGGCCTATGGGTTGAGGCCTATTATGCTGTATTTAGAGCCCATGGGTTAAGGCTCATTGTGATGTATTAGGGCTCGTGGGTCTCCCATTTGATGTATTTGAGGCCCATGGGTCGAAGCCCAATGGGATGTATACAAGGTCTATTGCATTATGTGAATCTACCATGGGTTATGTAATGACATTTATGGTGGGCCATGCCTTGGGAGCAATATTGGTTTGACGTCCACATTGTAAGAATAATGTTGGTTAAATGTCCGCATTATAACTCTCCCTGGAGCCCATTGATAGGCCCATACTTGTTATGTGTATGCCATCAAGGCCCATCTGCATTGTAAGGATAGTTCATTACTTTATAACATGCTTAGTATAATTTCATGACTCATGTCATACGCATCATATGTATGCTTAATATGAGTAGTGACTGATCATTGGATACACCATTGGGCAGACTATTTACAGGACTCCTTATGAGACGGAGTGCCCACATTATCGTGCCATACGCACAGGATTGCTGCATGATTGGATAGTGTGACTCATGCATCTCGCATATATGTGACTTGATCATTGTACGCCCTAGCGACATCAAGGCCGTAGCCTCCACAGACACATCGTGGATGGCCAGATGAGACACCAAAAATGCTTGGTTCTAGCACTGTGGGCACGTAGGATGTCCTTGGGTGAAAATTCCAGAACCTCCTTGGTACCAGGAGATACTCCAACGTCTAAACCGAGTGGAATATGAGCGCTGGTGCCTATACCATGAGGTCGTATCTCCCACTGTGTCGTGATCGGTTAGAAGGGGGTGTGGCCTTATCCGCCCGAGTGAGGGGGCTATAAGCTAGGCTGAGTATGACCAGCTCGTAAATGGATCCGCTATTGGCAAGCTGAGTAGGTATTGGCAGACTGCTAGTTAGGAGGATAATGAGGTCTCTTCCACTCACTAGGCTGTGCAGCTAGGGAGGAGGCGGTCTGTGTGGAGTGTAATAGACCCCGGTGATTTTTCTAGAGAACAATCGTACTGATATGTGAACTTATTGAGCAGGAATTACATATCCATTCATTCATTCATTCACTCTCCACTCGACCTGGTGGTGCGTAACGATTTGTTATGTGCACCTTCGCATGGCCAAGATTTCGGTTGAGCACGTGATTAACCTAAGATCAGGAGTTTACCACATTGAGTCGGACTATCCAAATTTAGGTATGAGACTGGTTTGGATAGAAGTCCCTTGTGGTAGACCCCATAGCCTCTGATACTACGTACTATCATCCCAACTTCACATTCTAACATGGTCATTTCATTTGCACCGCATATTACATTACATTCGCAGTACTTAGCATTTTGGGTTACTATATTTTTTGCACTTATATGGCCTAGATGAGGTTGATAGTATTCATGGCTCGTCAGGATTTGCATAATGCATTGCATCCTCAGTATCTGTTATTGTCTTATTATGTTTTGCATCGCATAGCCTTGGTACGGCTGATAGCACTCATGGACTTACCAGTATATTTTTGCTTACTCTGATATCATATCTTGTCAGTATTATCATTTATTCCATTGTATGATTTATGGCATTGTATTGCATACTTAGCACTTACCTTGTGCACACACTTTCACCACCCTCTAAGCTTTTTATAAGCTTGTGCACAATAGATGTGTGCAGGTAGCATTAGGTTGCCGCAGCATTGAGCTTGGAGCGTGCAACTATTTTCTGGAGCTTTAATTTTGATATATGTATTTTCCTTCCAGCATTGTATTCAAACGATTATATTAGTGGATATGTGATGATGATGTTGCCTTTATGATTTGTGTATACTTGTGGTTATGCTTCTTATGAGACAAATGTACATTGAAAAATCCTCCTTGTAGGATTCCATAATCGGAACCTGGAGTATGTATGCTGGGGGTTGAGAATGGGATATTACGGAGGCTGTCGGCACCGGGTTCGCCGATCAAAATTCCTGTGAAACTGATCTCCGGGTTTGGGGCGTGACAACTCCTTAGGAACAATGATGGTTAAATGTCCACATTGTGACTTTTTCTTAGGCTTAGTTAGGATTATTCTCATCATTCTCTAGTGGGTTAACACAAACGAATGAGCCCCATTAATATTTCTTGGTCCATCATCGGTCGTCCATCTATGGATCCCGCCTTGCGTCAAGATCAATTATTGATCGATCCCGATTGTCGTGGCCGATTGTCGATTTCGATTAACGTGACCGGTTTGCTGATTCCGATTATCGATCAATTCTGATTGTTGTGATTGATTGCTGATTCCGATTGACATGACCGATTTGTCGATTCTAATTATTGACTAATTCTGATTGTCGTGACCGATTGTCGATTCTAATTGTCATGACCGACTGCCAATTCTGATTAACGTGACCGATTTTCTGATTCTGATTATTGATCAATTCAGATTGTCGTGACCGATTGCCGATTCTGATTGTCATGACTAATTACAATTCTGATTTACGTGACTGATTTGTCGATTCTAATTATCAATCGATCCCGATTGTTGATTCCGATTGACGTGACCGATTTGCCAATTCTGATTATCGATCGATTTTGATTGTCGTGGTCGATTGTCAATTAGCGATCGAGGTAGATTATCATGACTGACTGTCAATTCTGATTGACGTGATAGATTTTCTGATTTTGATTATCAATCGATTCTGATTGTCATGACCGACTGCCGATTCTGATTGTCGTGACCGATTGTCGATTCTGATTGACGTAACCGATTTGCTGATTCTGATTATCGTGACCGATGTGCCAATTTCGATTGTCGTGGCCGATTGTCGATTTCTGATTGTCGTGACCAATTTTTTTATTCCGATTATTAATCAATCTTGATTGTCGTGGCCGATTGTTGGTTCCAATTGACGTGACTGATTTGTCGATTTTGATTATCGATCGATCCCAATTATCGTGCCCAAGTATCGAGGCCAATTCCGATTCGTAGAGACCGATTGTATAGGCCGATTCCGAATTGTCAAGGCCAATTATATAGGTCGATTTCGATTGCTAAGGTCGATTGTCGAGACCTATATAATGTATATGCGACCCATAGTTAAGGCTCATTATGATGTATTCGTGGCCTATGGACAAGGCCCATTGTGATATGTAATAGGCCCATGATGCATGACTCATTTGATGTATTCGAGGCCCAGATACGTGGCCCATTTGATGCATATAAGACCCATGTGTAGGGCCCACATGTCATGTATTTGAAGCCCATGGGTAGGGCTCACCCGTTGTGTATATGTGGCCCTTGAGTAAGGCCCCTTGTGTTGTATATTAGGCTTTTGTGTGAGGCCGTGGGCCCATTATATGTTTGGCTCTGTGTGGGCCATTCCTTGGGGGCAATGTTGGTTAAATATGCACATTGTCGAGGCCGATTGTTAATGCCGGTTATTAATACCGATTATGAGTATGTGACTGCATAACATCATGATGCATGCCCATATGCATCATTGCATGTTTGTTGTGAGATGTGGTTGACCATTGCATATGTTATTAGGCAGACTGTTATGAGACTCCCTGCTAGGCGGAGGTTATCTCACATGAGCGCACGGTATGCGCAGGATTGATGCATGACTAGATTGTATGACTCATGCATCTTGTATTGTATGCCCTAGTGACATCAGGGCCGTAGCCTCCATAGGCATATCGTGGATGGCCAGATGGGACACCGAAAATGTTGGTTCTAGCATACGGGCGCCATAGATGTCCCTGAATGAAAATTTCTAAACCTCCGTGGCCAGAAGACGCCCGAACGTCGATACTGAGTGGATATATATGAGCGCATGAGTGTTGTATACCAGTAGGCCACATCTCTCACTATGTCGTGGTCAGTTGGGAGGGGATGTGATCTTATCTGCCTAGGTGAGGAGGCAATGTCTAGGTTGAGTTTAACCAGCTTGAGGAATGGGTCGGTTATCATCGAGCCAGGCCCGATATTGGCAGGCGGATAGTGAGGTCTCTTCTGCTTACCCAGTTGTGCGCTTGGATAGGGGCGACAAGCTAGCGTAAAGTGTAATAGACCCCTGTGATGATCCCAGAGAGGAACCGTACTGATATGTGGACTTATTGAGCAGGATTTACATACTCATTCATTCATTCATTTATTATCCACTGAGGCTGATGGTGCGCCACTATTTGTTATGTGTACCTTCGCATGGCCAGAATTTTGGTTGGGTGCGTGACTAACCTGAGATCAGGAGTTTACCACATTGAGTCTGACTATCCAAATTTAAGTATGAGACTGGTTTGGATAGAAGTCCCTTGTGATGAACCCCGTAGTCTGTGATACTACGTACTATCATCTCGACTTCACACTTCTTCTTGGTCATTTCATTTGCATCGCATATTGCATCCGCAGGCATAGGGAATTTCGGGTTGCTATGTTTTCTATACTTATATGGCATAGACGGACTTAACAGGATTTACATATTGCATTATACCCTCGACATCTGATATTTGACTCTTTATGACTTATTTACATAACTGATCTATATTGCGTACTCTAATATTATATGACTCATGGACTTGTCAGTATTTTTGCTTACTCTGTAATCGTATGACTTATGATCTTATCTGTATTTCTGCTTACTCTGATAATCCATGATCTTATTAGTATTTCTGCTTATTCTGATATTGTACGATTTATGGATTACCAGTATTTCTAGTATTGTATGATTATGGCATGGTATTAAATACTTGGGCACTTACCTTATGCACACACTTACACCACCCTCTAAGCTTTCTATAAGCTTATGCATGATAGATGCATGCAGGTGATGTTAGGTTGCAGCAGCGTGGAGCTTAGAGCCTGTAGCTGACTTATAGAACTTTAATTTTACATATGTATTTTCCTTTCAGCATTGTATTCAAATATTCATATTAGATGATGTTGCCTTTTTGATTTGGGTATACTTGTGGTTATGATTATTACGAGTTAAATATACATTGAAAAAAAAATCTTCCTTGTAGGATCCCAGGATCGAAATCTAGCGTATGGACACTAGGAGCCGAGAATGGGGTACTACGAAGGCTGTCGGCACTGGATTCGGTGATCGGCATTCTTGTGATTTCGATTTTCAAGTTTAGAGCATGACAAAAGTTGGTATCAGATCATAACTTGGGAATACCTGAAGAAAACATCACATATCTGCTGATAGCTACCCTACACTGTATAATTGTTAAGAACTTAGAATGGTTAGATCCCCGAGTTTGAATAACTTAGAGAATTTTTGATATAGCTGCCTACGGTTGAGATTATAAGGCTGCTTAATGTCCTAATCGTGATCGTTTCTGATCGAGGTCTGAAAATCAGTGGGGTTACCATAGTGTTGATGATGCCTCTTGGGAGGGCAAGGTTAAGATTAGAGAGTGTTGTCTTTATCCTTTTGCTCCTTGACATATATACTTGATGATGTTTCCTCTTTCCTTGTCTGTTCTTTAAATTTTGAGGATGAAATTTTTATTTGGTGGGGAGAGCTGTCAGGTCCGTATTCTAGACCATACCATTTCGTAGGCTCCTGCGATCCTCCTAGTTGAATTCTGACAACCAACGATCTGTTATCGACGTTTGCGCACGATCCTGAGATGTGCCCCGTATATAAGTGTCGACTCGACTGGAGACTTATACCAGTGCGATTGTGCCGTCGTTGTGGTTTCAGCGTTGCATATTACGCATCTAGGCAATACCCGAGCCAAGAGATGAGGGCCCGCATTCAGTTCGAGAAAAATACCGCGTGTTGTAAATACCGAGGGAATCTCTACGACACGTCACATTATTCCATCATTCAAGTACACATCACACTCCATCACTCACCCATCCTCAAGTACAACAACCTTTCCATTAAAGTCAACTCTTTCTTACACAAGTACTCTCTCTTACATAAGTACACATCCCTCATTCACACCCATCACACCCATCTCTCTCTCTTACACCTCTCTCTCTCATCTCTCTCACTCTCTCTCTCATTCTCCCACACCACCGATGAGAATCCATTGTCCAAGCTCCATGAGGGAAGCTTGACTTGGCCCACCTTCCTACCACCCAATCCACACCTTGGATCATCATCTCAACCATCGAAATTGTCCCCTTGAAGCTCTAGAATACTTTGGCGAAAGGAGGAGAAGATCATATGTGGGTGCTTTTCTCTCTCTCTCTCTCTCTCTCTCTCTCTCTCATTTTTGTGTGATGTGTGGCCCACTCAGATGGACCCTACCATGATGTATGTCTCATCCAAACTGTCCAAGTCATGTGGACCCTACCTTATGGTGGTGGAAAAAAAATAAAAAAAAATAATACAAACATATCAGATTGATTCAAATAAGGTGGGCCATGTTCATGTGGGACCCACCTTGATGAAATGTGGGCCACGTCCATGTGGGACCCACCACAATGCTTGTGTTATATCCATGATGTCCAGTCGTTCAGCATCCCTGGACGCTGGACAGGGTTCGGCTAACATGGAGTGCATGTGGATGTATACTGTCAAGCAAATTTTTTTAATAAAAAGAGAGCTTTTGGGGTGGGCCACTCATGTAGGGCCCACCTTGATATATGTATATAAACCAAGCCATCCATTCCGTTCCCCAGCCCATTTTAGACGTTGAGCCAAAATTTGAGACCAATCCGATTCTCGGGTGGGCCATACCATAGGAAATAGTTGTATTACTGTTAAAACCCACATTGATTCTTCTATTCACCAAACACACATCATATATTGGTCTCATTTGGATGATCGGGGGCCGTAGAATCCAATGGTCGGGTTGGATTTTTCAGATGTTGGCCCTATATATGAAAAATCGAGAGAAAACGGTCTCAAAAAATAAAAAACAAACAAAAAACACAGCAGGTCGCTGCTGCTGCTAGAGGTGCACAGGCAGCGCCTGCTGCGCTGTGGACGGGCGGCCAAGGACCACAGGTCCCAACCGTGGGCCCCACCATGATGTATGGAAACATCAACACCATGCATTTTGACTGGGCCCCTTAGGGCAGTGGGCCCCCTTAAAAATCAGCTGTATACAACACTCATGTGGTCCACGTAATAGGAAAGAGTGAGATTGAGTGTTTGCCATTGAAAACCCTTCTGGGTGCCACAGAAGTTATGGATTGATATGAAATTTATTTTTCCTCTTCATCCAGGTCTACGTGATCTTATTAACAGATTGAATGAAAAAATACACATTATGATGGGCCCCACGTGGGACCCACTGGTGTATGTGGTATCCAGCATGTGGACCCACCATGTAAATATGTATTGATCCTCCACCGTCCAGAACATCCAGAGGTATGGACAGTGGCTCTTTATAATTTAAATATATTATATTATATTATGATATATTATATTATATATATATGAAAGGTGGGCCACGTGCATGGGACCCACCGCTGATGTATGTGTTCCAACGCCACCATCCAGATGGAACGGCGGCCCGCCATGATATGCGACCCCCACCATGGTTCATGTATTTCATCAATGCCATCCATATGTCTTATATCCACGCTGTCCATCTTACGAGAAGCCATTAGTGTGGCCCATGGGATTTACATGAGGCCCATATGATTATGCCCACCTTGATTTATACATGAGGCCCATGTGATTATAGCCACCTTGATATATACATGAGGCCCGTGTGATTATGCCCTCCTTGATATATACATGCGATCCATATAGTGCGGCCCATTTGATGGATATGAGGCCCATTAGTGTGGCCCATTTGATGTATATGAGGCCCATATAATGTATCCCATTTGATGTATATGAGGCCCATATAGTGCGGCCCATTTGATGTATATGAGGCCCATATAATGCAGCCCATTTGATGTATATGAGGCCCATATAGTATAGCCCATTTGATGTATATGAGGCCTATATAGTGTGGCTCATTTGATGTATATTTTGGCCCATATTGTGCGGCCCATTTGAGGTATATGAGATCTATATGTCGAGACCCATTGTGATGTATTCGAGGCCCATGTGCAAGGCCATGTGATGTGTTTACGGCCCATACAATGAGGCCCATGAGATGTATGTGTGGCCCATGTATTGTGACCCATTGCTAGGTGTTAGGCCCATTGGTGCGGCCCATTTGATGTTTATGAGATCCATGTACTATGACCCATTGTGATGCATGTGAGGCCCGCATGACGAGGCCCGATGTGATGTAATCATGGCCCATGTGCCGAGGTCCACTGTGATGAGTATTTGACCCATGAGTGAGACACATAGTAATGTGTATTAGGTCCTTGTATGAGGCCATGGGTCTACAATACGATTGGCCCTATGTAGGCCATTCCTTAGGAACAATGATGGTTAAATGTCCACATCGTGACTTTTCCTTAGGCCTGGTTAGACTCATTCTCATCATTCTCTAGTGGGTTAACCCAAACGAATGGCCCCCATTGATATTGCTTGGTCCATCATCGGTCGTCCATCTATGGATCTCGCCTTGCATTGAGATCGATTATCAATCGATCTCGATTGTCTTGGCCGATTGTCAATTCCGATTAACGTGACCAGTTTTTTAATTCTGATTATCGATCGATTCTGATTGTCGTGACCGTTTGCCGATTTCGATTGACATGACTGATTTATCGATTCTGATTATTAATCAATTCTGATTATCGTAATTGATTATCGATTCTAATTGTCATGACCGATTGTCGATTCTGATTGACGTGACGATTTGTCGATTCTGATTATTGATCAATTTTGATTATCGTGATCAATTACCGATTCTGATCGTCATGACCGATTGCCGATTCTGATTTACATGACTGATTTATTGATTCTAATTGTCAATCGATCCCAATTATCGTGGCCGATTATCGATTAGCGATCGAGGTCGATTATCATGACCGACTGTTAATTCCAATTGACGTGATGAATTTTTTGATTCTGATTATAGATCAAGTCCGATTGTCATAACTGATTGCCGATTCTGATTATCGTGACCGATTTCCAATTATGATTGACGTGACCGATTTGTCAATTCCGATTATCGATCGATCCTGATTTTTATGGACGATTACCGGTTCTGATTGACGTGACTAATTTACTGATTTTGATTATCGATCAATCCCGATTGTCGTGCCCGAGTATCGAGGCCGATTCTGATTCGTCAAGGCCGATTCCGAATTGTCAAGGTCAATTTTGATTGTCGAGGCCGATTTCGATTGTTAAGGCCAATTATTGAGACCTATATGATGTATATGAGACCCGTAGTTGAGGCCCATTGTGATGTATTCGTGGCCCATGGGCAAGGCCCATTATGATATATAATAGGCCCATGATGCATGACCCATTTAGTGTATTTGAGGCCTAGATACGTGGCCTATTTGATGCATATGAGACCCATGTGCAGGGCCCACATGTCATGTATTTGAGGCCCATAGGCAGGGCCCATCTGTTGTATATATGTGGCCCTTGAGTAAGGCCCCTTGTGTTGTATATTAGGCCTTTGTGTGAGGACGTGGACCCATTATATGTTTGGCTCTGTGTGGGCCATTCCTTGGGAACAATGTTGGTTAAATATCCACATTGTCGAGGCCGATCGTTGATGCCGGTTATTAATACCGATTATGAGTATGTGACTGCATAACATCATGATACATGCCCATACGCATCATCTGCATGTTTGTTATGAGATGTGGTTGACCATTGCATATGTCATTGGGCAGACTGTTATAAGACTCCCTGATAGGCAGAGGTTATCTCACATGAGAGCACGGTATGCGCAAGATTGATGCATGATTGGATTGTATGAATCATGCATCTTGCATTGTGTGCCCTAAAGACATCAGGGCCATAGCCTCCACAAACATATCGTGGATGGCCAGATGGGACACCGAAAATATTGGTTCTAGCATACGGGCGCCATTGATATCCCTGAATGAAAATTTCTAAACTGCCGTGGCTAGAAAATGCTCCAACGTCTAGACAGAGTGGATATATATGAACTTATGAGGGCCGTATACTAGTAGGCTACGTCTCCCACTGTGTCGTGGTCAGTTGGGAGGGGGTGTGACCTTACCCGCCTAAGTGAGGGGGCAATTCTAGGTTGAGTTTGACCAGCTTAAGGAATGTGTTCACTATCGTCGAGCCGGGCCCGATATTGCCAAGTGGATAGTGATGTCTCTTTCACTTACCCAGTTGTGTGCTTAGATAGGGGCGGCAAGCTAGTGTAGAGTGTAATAGACCCCGTTGATGATCCTAGAGAGAAACCGTACTGATATGTGGACTTATTGAGCAGGATTTTCATACCCATTCATTCATTCATTTACTATCCACTCGGGCTGGTGGTGGGCCACTGTTTGTTACGTGTACCTTCACATGGTTAGGATTTCGGTTGGGTGCGTGACTAACTTGAGAGCAGGAGTTTACCACATTGAGTTTGACTATTCAAATTTAGGTATGAGACTAGTTTGGATAGAAGTCCCTTGTGATAGACTCTGCAGTCTGCGATACTACGTACTATCATTCCGACCTCACACTTCTTCTTGGTCATTTCATTCGCATCGCATATTGCATCCGCAGGCATAGGGCATTTTGGGTTGTTATGTTTGTTATACTTATATGGCCTAGACGGACTTAACAGGATTTACATATTACATTATACCCTCGACACCTGATATTTGGCTCTTTATGACTTATTTGCATAACTGATCTGTATTACGTACTCTAATATTGTATGACTCATAGACTTGTCAGTATTTCCACTTACTCTGTTATTATATGACTTATGATCTTGTCAGTATTTCTACTTACTCTGATAATTCATGATCTTGTCAGTATTTCTACTTATTCTGATATTGTATGATTGATGGATTACCAGTATTTCTGGTATTGTATGATTATGGCATGGTCTTGAATACTTGGGTACTTACCTTGTGCACACACTTACACTACCCTCTAAGCTTTCTATAAACTTATGCACGATAGATGTGTGCAGGTGATGTTAGGTTGCAACAGAGTGTAGCTTGGAGCCTGTAGCTGACTTATGGAACTTTAATTTACATATGTATTTCCCTTTCAGTATTGTATTCAAATATTCATATTAGTAGATATGTGATGATAATGTTGCCTTTTTGATTTAGGTATACTTGTGGTTATGCTTATTCGAGTTAAATATACATTGAAAAAAAAAAATCCTCCTTGTAGGATCCCAGGATCGAAATTTGGCGTATGGACACTAGGAGCCGAGAATGGGGTACTATGGAGGCTGTCGGCACCAGATTCAGCGATCAAGATTCCTGTGATTTCGATTTCCGGGTTTTGAGCGTGACAGAAGTTGGTATCAGATCATAACTTAGGAATACCTGAAGAAAACATCATATATCTGCTGATAGCTGCCCTACACTGTATAATTATTGAGAACTTAGAATGGTTAGATCCCCGAGTTTGAACAACTTAGAGACTTTTTGATATAGCTGCCTACCGTTGAGATTATGAGGCTGCTTAATGTCCTAATCGTGATCATTTCTGACAGAGGTCTGAAAATCAGTAGGGTTACCATAGTGTTGATGATGCCTCTTGGAAGGGCGAGGTTGAGATTAGAGAGTGTTGTCTTTATCCTTTTGTGCTACTACATATATACTTGATGATGTTTCCTCTTTCTTTGTCTGTTCTTTAAATTTCAATGATAAAATTTTTATTTGGTGGAGAGAGCTGTCAGGCCTGTATCCTAGACCGTACCATTCCGTAGGCTCCTGCGATCCTCCTAGTCGAATTCTGGCGAGCCGCGATCTGTTATTGGCGTTTGCGCGCGATCCTGAGACATGCCTCGTATATCAGTGTCAACTCGAACCGAGACTTGTTCTAGTGCAACCATGCCGTCGTCGCTGTTTTGATGCCGCGTATTACACGCTGAAGCGATACCCGGGCCAAGAGATGTGGGCACGCGTTCAGTTCAGAAAACGTCGCGTGTTGCAAATATCAAGGGAATCTCTACGTCACATCACATATTCCATCAATCAAGTACACATTACACTCCATTACTCACCCATCCCCAAGTACAACCACCTTTCCCTTAAAGTCAACTCTATCTTACACAAGTACTCTCTCTTACATAAGTACACATCACTCATTCACACCCTTCACACCCATCTCTCTCTCTCTCTCTCTCATTCTCCCTCACCACCCATGAGAGTCCATCGTCCAAGCTCCATGAGGGAAGCTTGGCATGGCCCACCTTTCTACCACCCAATCCGCCCCTTGGATCATCATCTCAACCGTCGAAATTATCCCCTTGAAGCTCTAAAATACTTTGGCGAAAGAAGGAGGAGAAGATCATATGTGGGTGCTTTTCTCTAGCTCTCTCATTTTTGTGTGATGTGTGGCCCACTCAGATGGACTCCACCATGACGTATGTCTTATCGAAACTGTCCAAGTCATGTGGACCCTACCTTATGGTGGTGAAAAAAAAATAAAATAAAAAAATACACAAGTATCAGATTGATTCAAATCAGGTGGGCCATGTTCATATGGGACCCACCTTGATGAAATGTGAGCCACGTCCATGTGGGACCCACCACGATGCTTATGTTATATCCATGTCATCCAGCCGTCTAGCGTCCCTAGACGCTGGACAGGGTGCGGCTAACATGGAGTGCGTATACTGACATGGGTGTGTACTGTCAAGCAAATATAAAGAAAAAGAGAGAACTTTTTGGTTGGGCCACTCATGCAGGCCCCACCTTGATGTATGTATATAATCTAAGCCATCCATTCCGTTCCCCAGCCCATTTTAGGCGTTGAACCAAAATTTGAGACCAATCCGCTTCTCAGGCGGGCTATACCATAGGAAATAGTGGTATTACCGTTAAAACCCACCTTGATTCTTCTATTAACCAAAAACACATCACATATTGGTCTCATGTGGACGATCAGGGGCCGTAGAATCCAATGGCCAGGTTGGATTTTAAGATGTGCCCTATATATGAAAAAATTGTGAGAAAACGGTTTTTTAAAAAAAGTAAAACAAAAATAAATACGTAGGCAGGTCGCTGCTGCCTGCGCGCTGTGGACGGGCGGACAGGGACCACGGGTCCCAACCGTGGGCCCCACCACTATGTATGCAAGCATCAACATCATGCATTTTGACTGGGCACCTTAAGGCAGTGGGCCCCCTAAAAAATCAACTGTATACAGCACTCGGGTGGCCCACGTCATAGGAAACAGTGAGATTAAGTGTCTGCCATTGAAAACCCTTCTAGGTGCCACAGAAGTTATGGATTGATATGAAATTTATTTTTCCTCTTCATCCAGGTCTACATGACCTTATTAACAGATTGAATGGAAAATACACGGTATGGTGGGCCCCACGTGGGACCCACTGGTGTATGTGGTATCCAGCATGTGGACCCACCATGTAAATATGTATTGATCCTCCACCGTCCAGAACATCCAGAAGTCTGGACAGTGGCTCTTTGTAATTTAAATATATTATATTATATTATGATATATTATATTATATTATATTATATTATATATATGAAAGGTGGGCCACGTGCGTGGGACCCACCGCTGATGTATGTGTTCCAGCGCCACCATCCAGATGGAATGGTGGCCCGCCATGATATGCGACTCCCACCATGATACATGTATTTCATCAATGCCATCCATGTCTTATATCCACGTTGTCCATCTTACATGAAGCCATTGGTGTGGCCCATTAGATTTACACGAGGCCCATGTGATTATGTCCACCTTGATATATACATGAGGCCCATGTGATTATGCCCACCTTGATATATACATGAGGCCCATGTGATTATGCTTACCTTGATATATACATGAGGCCCATATAGTGCAGCCCATTTGATGTATATAAGGCCCATATAGTGCTGCCTATTTGATGTATATGAGGCCCATATAGTGATGCCCATTTGATATATATGAGGCCCATATAGTGCAGCCCATTTGATGTATATGAGGCCCATATAGTGCGGCCCATTTGATGTATATGGGGCCCATATTGTGTGGCCCATTTGATGTATATGAGATCCATATGTCGCGACCCATTATGATGTATTCGAGGCCCATGGACAAGGCCATGTGATGTGTTTACGGCCCATACGTTGAGGCCCATGAGATGTATGTGTGACCTATTGCTAGGTGTTAGGCCCATTTGTGTGGCCCATTTAATGTATATGAGATCCATGTACTGTGACCCATTGTGATGTATGTGAGGCCCGCATGATGAGGCCCAATGTGATGTAATCATAGCCCATGAGTTGAGGTCCACTGTGATGAGTATTTGACCCATGAGTGAGACCCATAGTAACGTGTATTAGGTCCTTGTATGAGGTCATAGGCCTACGATATGTTTGGCCCTATGTGGGCCACTCCTTAGGAATAATGATGGTTAAATGTTCACATTGTGACTTTTCCTTAGGCTTGGTTAGACTCATTCTCATCATTCTCTAGTGGGTTAACCCAAATGAATTGGCCCCATTGATATTGCTTGGTCCATCATCGGTAGTCCATCTATGGACCTCGCCTTACATCGAGATTGATTATTGATCGATCCCGATTGTCTTGGCCGATTGTCGATTCCGATTAATGTGGCTGGTTTGCCAATTCTGATTATCGATCGATTCTGATTATCGTGACCGATTGCCGATTTCGATTGACGTGACCGATTTACCGATTCTGATTATTGATTAATTTTGATTGTCATGACCAATTGTAGATTCTAATTGTCATGACCGATTACTGATTTTGATTGACGTGACCAATTTGTCGATTTTGATTATTGATCGATTCTGATTGTCGTGATCGATTGCCGATTCTGATTGTCATGACCGATTGTCGATTCTGATTTACGTGATCGATTTGTCGATTCTAATTATTGATCAATCCTAATTGTAGTGGCCGATTGTTGATTCTGATTGATGTGATCGATTTGCCAATTCTGATTATCGATCGATTTCGATTGTCATAGCTGATTGTCGATTAGCGATCGAGGTAAATTATCATGACCGACTGTTAATTCCGATTGACGTGATGGATTTTTTGATTCTGATTATCGATCGATTCCGATTGTCATAACCGATTGTCGTGACCGATTGTCGATTCTAATTGACATGACCGATTTATCGATTTTGATTATCGATCTATCCCGATTGTCGTGGCCGATTGCTGATTCTGATTGACGTGATCGATTTGCCGATTCTGATTCTCAATCGATCTCGATTATCATGGCCGATTACCAATTTCGATTGACGTGACTGATTTACTGATTTTGATTATCGATCGAGCCCGATTGTCGTGCCCGAGTATCGAGGCCAATTCCGATTTGTCGAGGCCGATTGTATAGGACGATTCCGAATTGTCAAGGCCGATTGTATAGGTCGATTTCGATTGTCGAGGTCAATTTTGATTGCTAAGGTCGATGGTCGAGACCTATATGATGTATATGCGACCTATAGTTGAGGCCCATTGTGATGTATTCGTGGCTTATGGGCAAGGCCCATTGTGATATGTAATAGAACTATGATGCATGACCCATTTGGTCTACTCGACGCCCAGATACGTGGCCCATATGATACATATAAGACCCATGTGTAGGGCCCACATGTCATGTATTTGAGGCCCATGGGCAGGGCCCACCCGTTGTGTATATGTGGCCCTTCAGTAAGGCCCCTTGTGTTGTATATTAGGCCTTTGTGTGAGGCCGTGGGCCCATTATATGTTTGGCTCTGTGTAGGCCATTCCTTGGGGGCAATGTTGGTTAAATATCCACATTGTCGAGGTCGATTGTTGATACTGGTTATTAAAATAGATTATGAGTATGTGACTGCATAACATCATGATACATGCCCATATGCATCATCTGCATGTTTGTTATGAGATGTGGTTGACCATTGCATATGTCATTGGGCAGACTGTTATAAGACTCCCTGATAGGCGGAGGTTATCTCACATGAGCTCATGGTATGTGCAGGATTGATGCATAACTGGATTGTATGACTCATGCATCTTGCATTGTGTGCCCTACCGACATCAGGGTCGTAGCTTCCACAGGCATATCATGGATGGCCAGATGTGACACTGGAAATGTTGGTTCTAGCATACGGGCGCTATAGATATCCCTGAATAAAAATTTCTAAACCTCCGTGGCTAGGAGACGCCCCAACGTCGAGACCGAGTGGATATATATGAGCGCATGAGGGCCGTATACCAGTAGGCCGCGTCTTCCATTTTATCGTGGTCAGTTGGGAGGGGGTGTGACCTTACCCGCCTGAGTGAGGGGGCTATATCTAGGTTGAGTTTGACCAGCTTGAAGAATGGGTCCGCTATCATCGAGCCGAGCCCGATATTGGTAAGTGGATAGTAAGGTCTCTTGCACTTACCCAGTTGTACGCTTGGATGGGGGCGACAAGCCAGTGTAGAGTGTAATAGATCCTGTTGATGACCCCAGAGAGGAACCGTACTAATATGTGGATTTATTGAGCAGGATTTGCATACCCATTCATTCATTCATTCATTCACTATCCACTCGGGGTGGTGCGCCACTATTTGTTACATATACCTTCACATGACCAGGATTTTCGTTAGGCGCGCAATCAACCTGAGATCTGGAGTTTAGCATATTAAGTCTGACTATTCAAATTTAGGTATGAGACTAGTTTGGATAGAAGTCCCTTATGATGGACCTCGCAGTCTGTGATACTACGTATTATCATCCCGACCTCACACTTCTTCTTGGTCATTTCCTTCGCATCACATATTGCATCCGCATGCATAGGGCATTTTGGGTTGTTATGTTTTCTATACTTATATGGCCTAGACGGACTTAATAGGATTTAAATATTGCATTATACCCTTAACATCTGATATTTGGCTCTTTATGACTTATTTACATAACTAATCTGTATTGCGTACTCTAATATTGTATGACTCATGGACTTGTCAGTATTTCTGCTTACTTTGTTATCGTATGACTTATGATCTTGTCTGTATTTCTGCTTACTCTGATAATTCATGATCTTGTCAGTATTTTTTCTTATTCTGATATTGTACGATTTATGGATTACCAGTATTTCTGGTATTGTATGATTATCGCATGGTATTGAATACTTGGGCACTTACCTTGTGCACACACTTACACCACCCTTTAAGCTTTCTATAAGCTTATGCATGATAGATGCGTGCAGGTGATGTTAGGTTGCAGCAGCGTGGAGCTTGGAGCCTGTAGCTGACTTATGGAACTTTAATTTTGCATACGTATTTCCCTTTCAGCATTGTATTCAAATGTTCATATTAGTGGATATGTGATGATGATGTTGCCTTTGTGATTTGGGTATAATTGTGGTTATGCTTATTACAAGTTAAATATACATTGAAAAAAAAAAAATCTTCCTTATAGGATCCCAGGATCGGAATCTGGCGTATTGACAATAGAAGCAGAGAATGTGGTACTACAGAGGCTATCGGCACCGGATTCGACGATCAGGATTCCTGTGATTTCGACTTCTGGGTTTAGAGCGTGACAACACCCGTAACTAAATTCATTTCAAAGAACATAACAATAATCAAAACTGATTTTTTTTAAGAAAAAAGCACCTTCACAAGTTCTACGCATAAATGAACTACACTTTACAATAATATCCAATCCATATCACGATACTACTAGACAACGGAGAACTGAGTCCCTAACAACCAATAAAGAACTAAGACCTTAATAGTTAAAAGAGATTTGAGACCCCAACACTCAACAGAGACCCAAATAATCAGTAAAGATCTGAGACCATGTACTTGGGACAACAACCACCTTCAAAGTGAGAACTGAGATCCTGTCCGATAGGGTGTTGCTTATTTTTTGTCCCAATGGATAGGGTCTCAAGTCTCACTTTGAATGTGGTTGTTGTCCTAAGGAAAGGATCTCAGTTTTTGTTGTCCGGTAGGGTCTCAATTCTTTATTATCTTAATGGGTGGGGTCACAGTTCGCGCTTGCCCCTTATCATGGTCACGGTTCCTACAAACAAGGTCTTAGTTCTCTGTTAACTATTAGGGTCGCAGTTCACAGTTGGCCTTGTAAGGATAGGGTCTCAGTCCTCTATTGACGGTTAGGATCGCAGTTTGCAATTTTCCTTGTAAGGACGGGGTCTTAGTTATCTATTGATTGTTAGGGTCTTGGTTCTTTGTTGATTGTTAGGGTCTTAGTTATCTATTGACTGTTATGGTCTCAACTCTTTGTTGATTGTTATGGTCTCAATTTTCTATTGATTATTAAGCTCTCAATTCTCTATTGATAGTTAAATGTCTCAATTCTCTGTTGACTGTTAGGGTCTCAGTTCTCTATCAATTATTAGGGTCTCAAATATGTGTTGACTATTAGGGTCCCACTTTTCCGTTCATTGTTAGGGTCTTTGTTCTCTATTGACTATTAAGGTCTCAGTTTTTTTAAGAGGAAAAAGAAAAAAGAACGAGAAGATGGTGTGTTGTTTTATTTAATTGATATTTTTATCTTCATTCTTTTTCCTATTTTTTATTTAAGAAGATTAAGAACATTTTGTTGTATTCATTAGTTAATTCTCTAATTTATTTATCCTTTTTTCAAAAAAGGAAGAAGAAAAAGAAGAAGAACAAAAAGAAGAAAGTTTTAGTTATTTGATAATTTTATTTTTATTCTCTTTTTATTTTTTAAAGAAGAAGAAGATATTGAAGGTATTATGATTTATTTGTCTTTTTTTTTTTTTAGAAAAATGAGAAAGAAGAAAAAGAAGAAGAATAGAAGAAGAACATAAGTTGTGTTATTTATTCAATATTTTTATTTTCATTCTCTTTTTATTTTCTAAAGAAGAAGAAGAAGGAAAATATATTTAAGTAGGGTTGTACATTGAGTCGAGTCGAGGTGGGTTAAGCTTGGCTTGACTCGTCCATGCTCTCCTTGAGTTGGAACTCGGCCTCAAGCTTACCATTGGAGCTTAGCTTGTTTGTCAAACCTTTCGTGTTGAGCTCGAGGTGAGCTAGTGGATTTAGTCAAGGCGAGCTTACCACGAGTTGAGTCAAGCCTACTCCTAACCCAACACCCAACCTGCACTCGACTCAACCTAGCAACCCGACCCAACCCACACCCGATTCAACGTAGCCACCTAACCCAACTGACCCAACCCACACCCAACCTAATTCCCAAATCAAATATTCAATTAATAATAGATATAAAATATTAGATAAATCCATTGAGGTGCCTTATTGTTAGTGTTGTGAGAGAGAACTCGGGCGAGTGGCCAAGTACAAACTGTACGACTGAGACGAGTCGAGTAAACTCTAAGTCAAGCTCAGCGAGTGGCAGAGTGGGGAGAGGAGAAGGGGAGAGAGAGAGAGAGAGAGAGAGAGAGAGAGAGAGAGAGAGAGAGAGAGAGAGAGAGAGAGAGACAATGGAGCTCAGGTGTGATGAGTTGGGTAAGAAGAAAGGGACAGATGGGTAGGGTAGTGTTTAAATTATAACTTATATATATATATATATATATATATATATATATATATATATATATATATATATATATATATATATATATATATATATATATATATATATATATATATATATATATGAGTCGAGTCGAGTCGAGTCGAGATCCACTATGATCGAACTTGGCTTGTTTTCGAAACAAGCTGGGTCATATGAAGCTTGACTCGCCTCGAGCCCTTATTCAAGCTGAGTCAAGCCGAGCTATATCGAGTCGAGTTGAGCGAGCTTTTCGAACTATCTTTGTTCGTGTACAACCCTATATTTAAGGTAATTACCAATATTTTTTCTGATTTATTTATCTTTTTTTTCAAAAAAAAAAAAAGAAGAAGAAGAAAAAGTAGGAGTAGAGGTATTTTTGGCTAGAAAAAAAAAAAGACATGCTATTGTCAAAGGTTTGGGAGAAAAAGTTTTAAACATACCGCTTAATTACTTAATGAAGTTAGACTAAAGGTCTAATTTGTTAATAAATCCAAGATATGATGGATCCGAAATGACAAGAATATGGTAGGGTCATTTATCTGAAAATTTATCTTTTAAAATCCAATTACCTACTTAAACTAATATATCAATTAAACTAAGTAACAAAATGCAACTCTAAGGTTTCTAAGCCAATAGAACATAGATTATTAAAGATATACTACTTATGCAACTGGTCTATAAATGATAGTGTACACGTGTGTATGGGATATGCTAACTATTAACTTTTAGCATTCATCTAATCAAGCATACATATAATTCAATAATCAAACATGTAAGCATAATTAAATAAGGGCTTAAATGACAATCCCAAACACAAGCATGTATAGTGGTTCGGTTTTCCTACCCCACTCTGAGCAGACACACTCTCCATAAGTGTACTGGATTTCACTATCGAAGGTATTAAATCAAGTTCACCTCTAACCTTTATAGACCTACATAAGAACATAGCATATACTCCCGCCCGAGGCTCCCGAAAGATATTTGAGTTAATTTTTTATTGGCTAACCAACAACTTTGATCATATTCCAAGGACTTACATTTACTCATGTCGGACGCCCCCATAGAGACTAACACACACATACCTATGTCTGGTGAATTTGGCCTTGAAATTGCATGTAGAGGGCCCACGAGCAATGCATGGAAGCTTGGGGGAGCTATTGAAGGAATGACTATCCTAAAGGGGGATTAGAACCAAATAAATATTTAGGCAATTAATACACAATGTAATGCCCTGGATTTTTTGCCAACCTGGAGTTTGACGTCCTTGGGCAAGGAGTCAAACATAACACCTTAATTGACTTCTTAGAACTAAATCCTAAAGTTTCAAATCCCTTTTCAACCCATTTCCTTCAAAATATCACATTTCACCACTTTATAATTCAAATTATTCCAAGTACTTTCATATTAGACATTAATATTAAAGTTTAAATGATGAAGAATAATACTTAAACTAAAACTTACTGTAAATGGTAAATACATAAATAAAATGGGTTTTTTGACCATTAACCTTTTAGAATCTCACAATATAAATAGGTTAATTGGATGTATTATCTTCTCATACCCCAAAATCATATATTGCACGTTGAACAACTCATTCCGGTTTGCAAGATGCACCCGTTTCAAATATCAGATCGACGAAACTATATCAAATGGACTCGGAGGGCCAAACGACGCAAATCGGGAGGACCCGAGGTGGGTCGTACAATTTTTCAACACCCCATGGGGCGAGCCATCACCCCGATGTCCAGCGGTCGGCAATGGAATCGTCGGATCGGTGAGGCCTCGCCGGTCTCTGCATTTTTTTTGCCGTGTCTTTCGACTTTAAAAAGTCATATCTCCCTCGTTATAACTCCAATTTAGGTAATTTAAAATCCATATTGAAGAAAAATGAGTCTATTTTAATATGAAAATAAGTAAAAAATATAATAAAATACTGAATATATGTGAAAGTAGGTCGTTGTGACAACTATCCGAAAATTATTCGTTGGACAACTGCTGCTTCTCGAATTTTTAGAATTTTTTTACAACACAAAATCTCATGAAAGTTGGTGGAGATGAAATAAACTTGATGATGAACTACTAAAAAAATAATTAAAATAATATACTAACTAAAAGTGCCAAAAAGGGGCATAGAATTGCCCTAAGACATTATTCTGTCATAATTAGGGCGGAATTTGGTTAAGTATTGAACTAAAAAATCGATGGATTTAGCTTGAACAAATTTCTATATGAACTATAAGACCTAAAATGAGTATAACCGCTAATGATATGTTACTTACAAACCTAGGATCAATATTTAAACCCAGTTTCTCTCGGGAGCATCACGAAACTCCGTATCGGACCTGGACAGCGCGTCGAAAGTATGATTATTTCAAAACTATACAGTTATGACCGCCTTGCTGGACTTGAAAACCACTTCAAAAATTAAGTCATAATAGTACCCAAAAATGTACAACTTGAGCCCGGAGCAAAGTGTGTGAGAAACGCAAATATCTTTATGAAATGAACTAAAACTTAAGTGAATTGAGTTGGTTCGCGTGAAGGCCAAATCTAAGAATTCATACCATCAGAACCTAACCCAATTACATCCTCGGATCAGAAAAAAATTTCAACACATGTCAGTGTACTTGTGACCCTGATCGAGCACTAGTGACCGTTGAACTGAAACTGGTCTGCCACGGTCGATCTGCAAACCCGATCGGACTGAAAACTTAGCCAGACCTTGATCCATGGTCAGGGAGCTTAAGTCCGACTGTATGTAGAAAAGGAGCCTCTGGAAGTGCTCTGTTGGACCGAAACGACTTGTATTTAGCTATAACCAAAGTATACCATGGCCCTGGGGCCATTCCCATCAGTTCTGGGCCTATATAAAGGGCTTAAACCCTCTCTCTCTCTATCATTCCATATGAATTTGGAAAACCCTAAGGGAGAGAAGAGAGAAAAGAGAAGGAAAGAGAGAGAAAGTGAGGGTGAGAGTTGGAGTTCATCCATGGGATTAAATCCCACCACTCCACATGCCTCACCACCATTCCTGGATCGCTATACGGGCGATTCTGATTCTGTTCTTAGGTAAGAAAACACAAATATAAGCTTGTTTCCAAGCTTTTTAGTGATCCACTCACCTAGGCCCCACCTTGATGAATGTATTTAATCCATGCTGTCTATTTCGTTTCCAAGTTCATTTTAGGCATTGAGCCAAAGAATGAGGTCAATCCGATGATCAGGTGGGCCATACCATAGAAAACGGTATTTTTACCCTTCAAAGGCTATTAGGGCCCATCTTGTTGTTTCTACACGCCAAATAAATGCCAAACATTGGATTTTTACGGCATGTTTGGGCCCTAGAATCTAGTGGATGGAGTGAATTTCCTAGGAGTGGGCCCCACATGTGATTTGTTTTCAAAAAAAAGAAAAAAGAGGACGCTGCAGCAGGCGCTGCAGCTGTCAACGCTGCCAGCGCCAGGCGGACGGACCAGCCACCCACGGCTGCTGCCGTGGGCCCCACCATGATGTATATGTAACATCCACGCTGTTCATTTGGTGGGCCGCTCCCTGAAGCGGGTCCCCTCCAAAAAAGAGGCCGATCTGACGCTCGAGTGGCCCACACTGTGGGAAACAGTAGGATTGAACCTCTACCATTAAGATCCTTTTGTGAGCCCCAGAAGTTTTGGATCACGATGAAATTTGTGCTTTCCTTTCATTCAGGTCCGTGTGACCTTGTCAATAGGTTGGATGGAAAATATATATTACAGTGGGCCTTGCGTGGGACCCACAATGATGTATGTATTTTGTTCACACCGTCCACCAGGGACGGTGGACTCCACCATGGTGCATGTGTTGGCCATACACCGTCCAGGGTTGGACAGTGGGATCCCTATGTTGCATGTGACTTCTCTCCATGCTGTCCATTTATATGGACCCCACCATGATGCATGTGTTACATCCAGTCCGTCCATCCACCTTAAAACTCATCACATGAGCTAAAGAATGAGTCAGATCCTTAGCTCATGTGGACCCCCACCATGATACGTGTATTACATCCAAACCGTCTATCTATTTTGAGCTAGGGGATGAGCCAGATCTATAGTCCAAGTGGACCCCACCTTGACATATTTTTGAGGCCCATTTTAATATAATTGTAACGGTTCATTGGGGTCCACTTTGATGTGGATCTTAGGCCCATGGAATGGGGCCATTTGGTGTATTATAAGGCCCATGGGAGTGGACCCATTTGATGTGTTCCAAGGCCCATGGGATTAGGCCCATTTAATGTAATTTAAGGCCCATGGGAGTGAACCCATTTGATGTATTCCAAGGCCCACAGGATTGGACCCATTTGATGTATTTTAAAGCCCATGGTATTAGGCCCATTTGATGTTTTAGGGGCCCATGGGCTAAGGCCCATTGAAATGTACTAGGGCCTATGGGTTAAGGCCCATTTGATGTACATAAGGGGCCCAATTGGTGTGGCCCATTTGTTACATATAAGACCCATAAGATTAGGCCCATTTGATACAATCTAAGGCCCACGGGTTATGACCCATTGCAATATACATAAGGCCCATTGGTGTGGTCCATTTATGTGGCCCATTTGATGAATAAAAGGCCCATATGACATGGCCCATTTAATATATTTAACGTCCAATGGGATGTACCTAAGGTCCATTGCAATGTGTGATCTCAACATAGATTATGTAATGATGTTTACGATGATCGTGCCTTGGGAGTAATGTCGGTTTGACGTCCACATTGTGAGTGTAATGTTGGTTGGATGTCCACATTACGACTCTCCTTAGGGCCCATTGTTAGGCCCGTACTTGTGTGTATAAGCCATCTAGGCCCACCTGCGCTGTATGGATATTTCATTACTTTATAACATGTTTAGTATAGTTCCATGACTCATGATCATACGCATCATATGTATGCTTAATATGAGAAGAGACTGATCATAGCATATGCCTTCGGGCAGATTATTTATGAGACCCCGATTAGGCGATGTTGCCCTGCATGAGCGCACGATATGCGTAAGATTTACTGCATGATTGGTTAGTGTGATTCATGCATTTTGTATTGTGTGATATGGTTACTATATGCCCTAGCGACATCGGGGCTATAGCCTCCACAGATGCATCGTGGTTGGCAGAATTGGATACTAAAAATTTTATTCTACATGGGGTGCTATAGATATCTCTGGGTGAAAGTCTCTAAACCCTTATGGTACCAAGAGGTTGCTCCAACGTCTAGACCGAGTGGGTAGATGAGCGTTGAGTGCCGATTACCAGATGACTGCGCTCTCCACTGTGTCGTGGTCGGTTGGAAGGGGTACGGCCTTATCCGCCCGAGAGTAGGGGGCAAAGCTAGGCTGAGTTTGACCAACTCGAGGAATGGGTCTGCTATCGACGAATCGAGCCCGATTTGGCAGACGGATAGTGAGGTCTCTTCCAGTTACCTTATTGCGCGCGATGTGGCGACGAACTGGTTTAAAGTGTACTAGACCCCGGTGATATCCCAGAGTTGAGCTGTATTGACATGTGGACTTAGATGAGGATTGTATGCTTGACTTGCATCTTGCATCGCATAGCCTTGGTACGGCTCATGATATTTATGGATCCATCTGCATATTCCGCATTACTCTGATATTGCATGATCATTACTACCTTGCATACATATTTTCACCACCCTCTAAGCTTTTTATAAGCTTATGCACGACCGTTGCGTGCAGGTGACGTTGGAGCGCAGCAGCGCTGAGGTAGGAGCACTTTGCAGATCATTTGGAGATTTTGTTCATTATCATTGTATTTCCCTTTATGCTCATTGTACTTGTAAAGTTTTTGATCATAGTGAAAATGTAATGAAGTTTTTGGTTGTTGTTGTGGGTTATGCCTTTGGTTATGCTTATTACAAATCAAACTGACATTGAAAATCCTCCTCGTAGCATCCCAGGATCGGAACCTGACGAATGGGGGCTAGGAGCCAAGAATGGGGTTCTACGGAGGCTGTCGGCGCCGGATTGGCGATCGAAAATTTTGTGAGCCCGGTTTCTGAGTTTGGGGCATGATAGATGTTTAAGTTATGGTTTTTAAGGCCTTCAATGTCAGTAATGATTTATGACGAGCTTGATTGCTATCACATGTGCTTAGATTCGAGGATTTCCGTATATTACGTATATATAGGCTATGTTGATTTATAATGCATTCCATGTGTTTGTTGAAATGTTTGAATGAATATGAAATATGGATTTGTGCTTTCCATGATTATTGATCGTAAATACATGATTGTTGTGCATGTGGTAACTCCAATGTGAAACGATTTGCCATAATACATGTTATAACTACTGTATTACATGTATGTTAATATTTTTATTCTAAGTGTTTGATAAAATGCTTGAATGAGAAGATGTTTGATGAAATGTGTTTAATGAGTGTATTGAGATCGGATTCTCAATTACCTTGTTTATAATTACAGTTTCCTTTATGTAATCTATCTTACTACTACATGATTTATGGATGAATGTCTATATATGATAACATGCACTCTACGTGTTTGTTAAAATGCTTATATGGGATTTATATTTAAATTGGTTGCTACATGCTGTTTGACTAGCACACATGAATGCCTATTGCATTTAACTATGATTGGGACTACAACGTAGTCCAGGCAATCAGTAACAATTCCTGTTTGAGTGGCCGAGCTAGTCTCACCACATTTAATGCGCTCGGTGAATTCGAGTCGTTGTCGACAGTGGTTAGCGCTCCATGTCGATCTGCTCGACGTACGCCTGTACTAGTCGAGCTTGTGAAATAACCTGATTTTCCTAATGTATGTTCACCATGTATGCTCGCTACTGCTTGAATCTAAGGTACCAAATCACCAGTGAAAACCCGTTCAACCTTGGTACCTCGATCCACTAAGACTCATGAGCCGAACATGGTGGTATGGGACACCGTGGTTGAGCTGTCGGCCTATGCTGGGGTGACAAGCCTCCCCGTAGTGAACAGTGAGCAACCCAAACTCGTGAGCTGAATACAGTGGTATGGGACAATGTATTCGAGCTGTCGGCCTACACTGAACAGGTAACGAGCCCTTAGTAATGCCATCGAGTATACTCTGAGACTGTGTTGAGGCAACGAGCCTTTCCGTAGCAACTAGAGTATAAAATAGGCCTACCCCAGCACAGCCTGGCTATGGTCCCCAGTTGGTTGGTGACGAGCCTTCAAAAATAGACTGCCAATTGGTAGGGCATTGGTGGTAGTGACCTAAACTTGCCTATCGTATGTGAGTAATTACGATTGACAACCCTAGATTGATCATTGTTTAGGAATTGATATAAAGGAGGTACCTTAGCTTCCCAATTCTGCTTTATGAATAAACCTAAGTAAGAACCTGGCTAATCACGTGCACGCACCGCATTACGTGTGCCTTTGGCGTAGCAGGTCAAGAACTGAGGAAGTGTTTCATGCCGTGAACGTGAGATGAAGTCGCTGAGGGAGCGCAGGTGAGGGCATGTATCATTATTTCATATCATTCTTGCATTAACAAGAGTACTTAGGACCTGATTGTTATATTGCATTATCATTACTGCTTGACTGAATTGATAATATGTTAACCTTTACTTTATTGTTCCACTGAGTTGATCACTCACTCCCACGTTATGGGACGGTGTTTTAAACACCCACCAGATCCTGTTTTAATTTCAGATGATGGCGATGCGTATGAGGTGAAGTCAGACTTTTATGATGATAAGGAGGGTTTCTCCTATATACAACTATCAGGTGGGTCTATGTAGATCATGTTCTGATCGACGGGGTTACAGGGATGCTGATTAGATGCCATTACACTTGTTATTTTTCACTTTTGGAATACCCATGTATATTCATTTTGTCCATTTTTAGAGTATACATGTAAATGTATAACCTGATAATATGATCACACTCTGGAGACTTACATCAGTTATATTTTATATATATTTATCACAGTCTTCCTCTTGCGTAAATCAACTGTCTCTGAAGTATGATATATTGTTTTGGTATAATCTCACTCATATTTAAGGCATTAATTCAGACAACATTTAATCATCATTATCTTTGTTGTATAAGTGATGCGTTGGAACTCGGGAGCTGAGTTTCTGCTCGACCCCTGATTTTCAAGGCGTTACACACAATTTCTTAGATTAATGTGTCAATTTAAACCAAGTAAAGTAATTTAAAACTAAGGCTTTCAAGCTAATACCGGGTCCAATCACATACACTAGAAATCATATTCTAATGAATCAACTAGTACATATAAGATAGTGTACATTTATGTGTGGGATGTGCTAATTATCAACGCCTAGCATTTGTCTAAGCATGCATACATATAATTCATTAATGAATCACATTGAAAAATTAAATAAGGGCTCAAATGATAATCACAAACACAAGCATGTATAGCCAGTTCCGGTGGACGCACTCAACCGATGAGTGTACCGGATTTCACTGTCGAAGGTTTTAAATCAGGTTCACCTCTAACATTTAAAATCCTACATAAGAACTGGCTCTCTCAGAGACTTATGTATTTTTCTATAGGCTAGTCACGAACCTTGGTCATACACAAGAACTTACACGTACACACTTGTGTTGGTAGCCTACACAAGGACTTGATTTAGGTCATACACAAGAACCTAATTTAGTTAGTCAATCTAACTCTTACACTCTAATCCTACATAAGAAAGGAGTGTACATGAACTCTACAAATGACAACCTTATCACATTGAGCCCCGTTGACATGTCTTCTCGAGATGCTTCTTCAATACTCTCCCTTACCTTAAATCAGCTTCTTGATTGCTCCCTTGATCGTTGATGTTGATGTTAAGGCTTTAACTCCAAGATAAAATACCTTGCATGCAATGCTATATTGAGGTGAACAACATGATGAGAAATTGGTGAATCTCTTACAACTAATGATAGGATTGGGTTGCTAGTAGGGATTCACATTGATGGACATTTTAGAGATTGTTTAGACAAGGATACACCAATTGGGTTTAGTCTATATTCTAAAGAATGTTAGATGCCAAGTTCTTCCATAAATGGAGCCTTTGAATGCTCATAGAGTGATTAACCACTTGAAAGAGGGGATGGATCTCAATGGGTGAGAACCTAGAAGGATTTGAAAGTATTGGGACACTCTATGGTCTTTTTGTCACTCAAAATCATCATCTCCACAAAGATTCAGTTACTAGATTTATAGGAAAAAGACTAACAAATATATAATGGCTAGTCTTCGGTCATACCAAAATTAACTTCAGTCGCATCGAAATTTGACAAGAAAGGTTATTGGACAAATTTTGGCACTTTTGATAGGACCGAACATGGTCTTCGGTCGAACCAAATGTGACATTCGGTTACAGCCAAATTACTTCAAATTTCTGTCTTAACACACTGAACTGTTTTAGCTGATTTTAGTCAGATCGAAGGTGAATTCGATATGACTGAATATACCTAAAATTTCTCTAAAGCCTAGTTGATCATGTTTAAATGAATTTCTAAGGCTTTGGATGGTCAAATTAAATAAAGTTTTTCTATTAGGAGTAGATTATCTTAAGGTATGTTATTTTCGACCTAAAGGGATCTAAGGTTAAGATACACCAAGGCACCTCATATTTACATGTTTCTTCACTCATTAATGCTTCATGCCTTTATGTATCTTTAGTCTTCAGGTCTTGAGGGCTCAACCGACTCCCTGACACACAAGCACATGTGATTGACAAATAATGTACACAAATAAGTGCACTAACAATCTTTCCATTTTCCAATTATGTGATAAAAAACAAATATAAACATTGTTATGGTCCATACCAATGACAAACCAAAATAACTCAAATATTATATGTCAAATGAAAATTTTACACTCTTGAATACAATAAGATATGTAAATTTGCAATGCTCCCCCATAATTGCTCTCCCTATATTCATCTATCCCTGTATAGAACAAACACATATTGCAAATAATTCATTTTTTGGTGGGACTTGATCTTTCTCCCTCATTTTGTCAGTATTTGACATAGAGTTAGTTCCATAGATATATACCTATAAAAACACAACCTAGAAAAACTCTATAAGCCATGGATTTACTAATTATAAGGCACATAATAATAGTGGAATAAAGGGTGGATAAAAACATTAAAACATGGAGAATGCTTATTTATGGTCATTCAAAGGATATACCAATCGAATTAGGAGTGATCAATGATATTCTATGCTAAAAATATATGATGTAAGGCCCGTATCATAGACCGTACCATTCTGTGGACTCCCACGATCCTCTCGGTTGAATTCCGGCAACCCACGATGCGTAGATAATGTTCGCGCACGACCCTAAGTCAGACCCTGTCAACCCATATCGGCCCAACTCGAAACTTGTATCTTAGCAACCGTGTCATTGCCACGTTTCCAACGCCGCGTCTCGCGCGCAGATGTGATACCTAGGCCAGGAGTTATGGACCCATGTTTATTTCGAGAAAAATACCACACGTTATGAATACTGAAGGAATCTCTACAACACATCACATCAGTCAATTACCTCAAGCAAGTACATAGCCCATCCCTCTCCCATTCCCAAAGTCAACTCTTTCTCTCTCCACCCATACCTTTCCATCCCATCTCTTACACAAATCACTCCACCTATCACTCACACATCACTGACCAATCTCATTTCATCCCATCACTTCTCTCTCTCTCTCTCATTCTCAATCCATTCCCCAAGCAACCCCAAGAGAGAGCCAATGTCGAAGCTCTTCCCAAAGGGAGCCAAGTGTGGCCCACTTCCCTACCATTTAAGGGCCCACTTATGATGGGACCCATTTTGATGTATGTGTGAGATCAAAGAGGGGCCCATAGTGGCGGGGTCCCTCCACTACACCGTCTCTCTCTCTCTCTCTCTTTTCCTTTTGTACGGTGATGATGATGATGAGGGGTGTGGCCCACCAGGTGTGTGTATGTATGGCCCACCATGATATGTTATATCTATGCCATCTACTTGTGGGGCCCATCTTGTTGGACTGTCCAGCAGACGGGCTTGCTGCCCGATCGTCTGGATAGGCCCAGATATAGAGATAGTACAAATATTAGATCAATCCAAAGTGGAGGTGGGCCACACGTGTGGACCCACCTTGATGTTGTGTTGAATCTACACCATCCAGACCCTTGGACGGTGGGACCCTTTGTGATGTATTCACACTGTCCATCCAGTGTCCAAGGTCTAGATGATGGACCCTTTTAAATGTGTGTGTGTGTGTGTGTGTGTGTGTGTGTGTGTGTGTGTATAAAATATGATATATATATACCATATATATCTAGTGGGCCTCAATGGGATCCACCTGCTGAGAGAAGTGGATTGGCTGGTGTATCTCACACTAGCTATATAGCTGATGTAAGACGTCAGCAAGTTCCGTGGAACTACCTTAAATGTATGTGTTTCATCAGCACCGTCAATCTGGATGGTGCCATGTATGGCCCTGTATGTTATATTTACACCGTCCATTCGTGTAGGGCCCACCTTAATGTAATTGTTTTATCTACACCGTTCGTCCAGGGAACCCATCACACGTGTGGTGTCCACACCGTCCATGGGACGTGGACCCCACACGATGTAGGTGTTTTATCCAAGTCATCCATGAAAGTGCCCTGATTTGTCAATTAGCGTGACTGTTGAGTCAGCAAATCACGTGAGCCCCATAGAAAGATCATTCAAGCGTCTGCCTCAACTGGATGTGTGCCTCGAACTCATCAAAGGTAAACTTAGCCTCACATCTCATGTCCCAAAACACTCAGGTATGTATAAAACCCTTAAAAATGGATAGAATAACATAAGGTTAAAGTATGAAAACTATTTTGCAAATCAGGAAAATCTCTAAGTTTTTAGCCTTTGTCGATATATCGAGATCATCTCGATGAGATCGGACACCAGTTATCTATATCCTCAGAATACAATCAATATCATTGAATTGAGGACCACTTATATCCAACAACTAACTTGATCTCTGGACAAAATTATCAATGAATCAATGAAACAATCAATATCATCGACATTCAAATTTCAAGATCATCGAGACGACTCGATATAGTCGAATTCTGGTCTGTTTGTGTCCAGCAAGCTACTAAGGCAAATCATACATTTATCGATGACTCGAAGAGAGCCTCGATATCCTCGAAACTCAAACTCCAATGATATCAATGGATCTTCGATGTAATCGAATTCGGACCAAATTGTCAAGCAAGCTTTCAAGAAAATCCTCTTTAAATGATTCAAGGAATCGAGACTCCCTCGATAATATCAATATTCAAATATCAATCATATTGAAACTAGGTCGTTATCATCAAATTTGGTCAATGGAATGTCCAGCGAGCCTATAGGAAAATCTTCTATAAAAGATCGATGAATTGAACTAGGTATCCATATCATCGACATTTGAAATCTGATGACATCATAGGTGGATCGATAATATCGAAGCCAGCTATCTCATTCTTAGCCTACTCTCTTGTTTTTTCATTGTCGAGGAATCGAACCATGGTTTGATGAAATCGAAGTTCGAAATCTGATAACATCAAAGCATGTTCGATATGATTGAGCTGTGTATAAGAGATTCAATTGTGATTATCAGAAGAGTTCATATCATCGATCTGTCCGTCGATATCTTCGAAAGTATATGTTCGATGATATCGAACTCCGTAAAAAATCAGACTATTTTATTACCGTCGGATCTCTTTGCCTATTTAAGGAGAGCTTGCTATAGGTTGCTGAAGTAAGAAAAATAGAGAGAGCCTTAAGAGAGTCCTGCATACTATTTAACCTAAGTTCTTTTTCTCATGGGAGTTCATCCTCTAATCCACCCTCATCATTGACATTCAATAGAGTAAATTGGGGAATGAACTTCCACATTCAAGGATCATTCAGCTACTACCTTAATGGCAAATCATTAAGCTAGGATACCTTAAATGC
Organism: Magnolia kwangsiensis; assembly: GCA_037074715.1. NCBI lineage: Eukaryota > Viridiplantae > Streptophyta > Magnoliopsida > Magnoliales > Magnoliaceae > Magnolia > Magnolia kwangsiensis. The sequence continues at coordinate 86,628,744 of CM073575.1, read as the reverse complement.
TTGAATGCTTGGAATCACTCTATCTCTAAAATAGAAAAATATTTAATAGAGTAGGATTCCAATATAACCTTGACCCAACCTGTCGCCATACATTGGAGCATCATTAGTGTTGGGGATCAAGGGAGCTGAAGATTCTTTGTCGTCAAAGGAGGAGATCTTCATCCATGTGCTTAATGGGGCTCATCTACTTATCTATAAGTCATTAGTTTAAGACCCGTATCCTAACCTGTACCATTCCGTAGGCTTCCACGGTTCTCTCAGTCGAACTCCGGTGACTCGCGATCTGTAACTGGTATTTGCACGTAACCCTGAGTCGTATCCTGTATTCCAAAGTCGGCTCGACCGGATGCTTGTACCCTAGCGACCCCATCATCGCTGCGGTTCCGATGTCGAGACTCACGCGCTGAGGCGTTACCCTGGCCAGGAGATGTGGGCCTGCATTCAGTTCGAGAAAAATGCCGCGTGTTGCAAAACCCAAGAGAATCTCTGCCGAATGTCACATCCATCAATCAATCAATCCCATCAAGGGTTAAGTACATGTCAAATATACTTCACCTTTCACCCATTCCCAAGCAACCCCAAAGTCAAAAAGTTCTTACACAAGCCCATAACTTTCTTACACCATTTACCCCTAAAGTTAATAAAGCTCTTACACACCCATCACTCACTTCACTCATCCCTCTCTCTTTACAACTCTCTCTCTCTCATTTCTCAACTCACTTTCCCAAGTAAGAGAGGAATCCCATGTCCAAGCTCTTTCACCTCTAAGAGAGCTTTGTGTGTGGCCCACTTCCTATCCTTTTATCTTTCATCTCAACCATTCAAACTCCATCTCTTCCATTAAGATCGAAGCTAAGGAGCAAAGGAAGCCAAGGGAGCAAGAAGAAGTGGATGATGGGTGATCTTGGATCCACATTTTTATTCCTTTTTTTATTGCCTTTTGTAATCTAAGGGCCCACGAATGGTGGGACCCACTTAGATGTATGCTTGTATCTATGATGGGCCCATAGTGGCGGGGCCCCTTTGTCATCTTCGATCTCTCTTCTCTCTTTCTCTCTCTCTCTCTCTTTCTATGATCATGGCCCACGTATGACGGGTGTATTTTACCCATGCCATCCAACTTGTGGGCCACCTTGATCCTTATTTGGGGCCTGCATGACCGGACGGTCACACAGGCCCAGATGAAAGGGAGAACATAAATATTAGATTGATCTAAATATGGTGGGCCACGTCCATGTGAGACCCACCAGATTGCCCGTGTTGTGTCCACTGTCCAGCGTTAGGGACACTGGACATTGCTGGCATTGAAGTGCACTGACAGGGTGGTGTACTAACAAGCTAACAAAAAAATAAATGAATAAATAATAATAATAATAATATATTATATTACTGTATAAATAATGGTGGGCCGTATGTGAGACCCACGCGATATATGTGTTTTATGTGGGATGCCCAGCTGCGTGGGCCCCACACATGTGAGGACTCCACATGTTGAACGAGGTGGGCACCCACCATAGTTTACGTATTCGATCCGTACCATCCACACCACCCTTGGACGGTGGGCCCTGGTCCGTAGCTCCAGTAGTAGGCTGAGTGAAAGATATCTACTTTCAAAGCTGAGGTCTTCCCTTGTACGGAAGACTGACAGTGAAGTGTGGACTAACGGTGGGTCCACGGTATTCATCCATGTCATCTATCTATTGGGGTGGCCACACCACCATGATGCTTGTATTGTGTCCACCGTCCGTGGACGTGGGACCCACCCCACGTGTGGGGCCCTCCTTGATGCATGTGACCGTTAAGGTCGTCCAGGGGCTTGGACGTCAGCACGTGTATATTTATATTATATTATATATATATATATATATATATATATATATATATATATATATATATATATATATATATATATATATATATATGAGATGATGGGTCTACGTGGGACCCATCTCTGCCTTTAAATGCAGAAAAACTGCATGTACAGCAGCTGACATTCTCTCATATATTAAATATATATATTGTATATTACGTAAGGGTGGGCCCTATGTGGGACCCACCTCTGCCTCTTTAAGGCAGCACAAGTGCTCTGTCTCTCTCCCTCTCTTAAGGTCAACCAGCCCGCAGGCCCCACATTAATGTATGTGTCTCATCGACACCTTCTATTATTTTGACAGTGGGGCCCACCATTATGTATATGCTATATCCACACCGTCCAACCATATTAAGATATCATTTTCATGGCATGAACATAAGAATGGGTTAGATCTAAAGTTCAAGTGCACCCCGCCATTTAAAGAGTGGATCGTGACATCCACCATTCAAGCTTCTAAGGACCACAGTGGTTCTCACTCAAATTGATATTTGGTTTTCACTTCATTTACCCTTGTGTTAATTTATGAATTGGTCGAATCTCAAATATACATAAGGTTAGGCCCGATTTAATATAAATGAGGCGCATCGGTGTGGCCTATTTTCTATACTTGAAGCCGTTGGTGTGGCCCATATAATTTGACCCATGTGATGTGGCCCGCTTAACATAAGAGGCCAATTATGATATATTTAAGGCCTAGGTGCGAGGCCCACCTGATGTGTATTCAAGACCCGATGCGATGTATGTGAGGCCCATGAGCGAGGCCCAATATGACGTATGTGTGGCCACTACCTTATGTAGGTCACTCCTTGGGAGCGATGTTGCTTAAATGTCCACATTAATGGGCAATGATGGTTAGATGTCCACATTATGACCTTCCCTTAGGCCTTGTTAGGCCATTCTCATCATTCCCTTAGTGGGTTAACCCAAATAAGTGGGCCCCATTCACCGTAAACAGATGGCTCCGTGCTATCGAATTTGATATAACCACAGCCGAGTACCGATCTTTATAATATGGTTAATCAGCTGATCATCTATGAACCCCGCTTTGTTTATCTACTGATTATCGATGCCGATTATCGAGGTCAACGAGGATTATCGAACCTGATTATCGGTTCTGAGTATTGATGTTGATTATCGGTGCCGATTGTCATGACCGATTTGTCGATTTCGATTATTGACCGATTCTGATTGACGTGGCCGATTTGTCGATTTCAATTATTGACCGATTCCGATTGATGTGGCCGATTGTCCATTAGCGATCGAGGTTGATTATCATGATCATTGTCGATTCCGATTGACGTGACTGATTTGTTGATTCCGATTATCGATCGATTTCGATTATCGTGGCCAATTGCCGATTAGCGATCGAGGCCGATTATCGTGACCGATTGCTGATTTCGATTGATGTGGCTGATTTCGATTGATGTGACTGATTTACCAATTTTGATTATTGATCTATTTAAATTGTCATGGTCGATTGTCGTTAGCAATTGAGGCCGATTATCATGACCGGTTACTGATTCTGATTGATGTGACGGATTTATTAATTCCGATTATCGATCGATCCCGATTGTCATGGTCGATTGTCGATTAGTGATAGAGGCCGATTATCATGACTTATTATTCATTCTAATTGACGTGACTGATTTACCGATTCCGATTATCGATTGATTCCGATTGTCGTGGCTGATTGTCGATTAGCGATCGAGGCCGATTGTCGATTTCGATTAACGTGACTGATTTGCCAATTCTAATTATCGATCGATTTTGATTGTCGTGGCCGATTACCAATTCCGATTGACGTGGCTGATTTTCGAATTTCGATTGTTGAGGTCGATTCCGATTTTGATTATCAAGGCCAAATTTTGAGGCTGATTTCGATTGTCGAGGTCGATTGTATAGGCCGATTTTCTATTGTCAAAGCCAATTCTAAGTGTCGATTCTGATTGTTGAGGCTGATTTCGTTTGTTGATGCCGATTTCAATTGTCGAGGCTGATTGTCGAGACCTATGTGATGTATTTGCAGCCCGTATTTGAGGCCCATTGTGATGTGTATTGGGATGCAATTGAGGGCTAGGCGATGGAGCCCCTTCATGATGGATGTTAGGCCCATGAGAAAGGCCCATCGTGATGTGTATTAAGCTCTTGAGTGAGGCCCATGGTGTTGTATATTTGGCTCGTGTGTGAAGCCATGGATCCACTATATGTTAGGCTTTATGTGGGTCATTCCTTGGGGGCAATGTTGGTTGAATGTCCGCATTGTCAAGGTCGATTGTTGATGCTGGTTATTGATACCGATTACGAGTGTGTGATAGCATAACATCATGATACATGCCCATACTCATCATTTGCATGTTTGCTATGAGATATGATTGACCATTGCATATGCCATAGTGTCGGTTGTCATGAGACTTTCTGATAGGCAGAGATTATCTCACATGAGCGCACGGTATGTGCAAGATTGATGCATGACTGAATTGTATGACTCATTCATCTTGCATTGTGTGTTATTATTACTATACGCCCTAGCGACATCAGGAGCGTAGCCTCCACAGGCATATCGTGGATGGCCAGATGGGACACTAAAAATCTGTTCTACATGGGTTGCTATAGATATCCTTGGGTGAAAGTCCCAAAACCCTCAAGGTTCCAGAGCTTGCTCCAACGTCTAGTCCGAGTGAATGCATGAGCGGCGTCTCCTACTGTGTCGTGGTCGATTAGAAGGGGGTACGACCTTACCTACCCAAGAGGAGGGGCAATGCTAGGCTGAGTCTGACCAGCTCGAGGAATGGGTCAGCTATCAACGAGTCGGGCCCGATATTGGCAGGAGGATAGTGAGGTCTCTTCCACTCACTTTTTTGCGTGCGATGGGGCGACAATCTGGTTTAGAGTGTAATAGACCCTGGTGATTTTTCAGAGAGGAACCATACTAATATATGGACTTATTGAGTAAGACTTGCATGCTCATTCATTCATTCATTCACTATCCACTTGGGCTGGTAGTGCACAACTAATTATTATGTACCTTCGCATGATAAGGATTTCAGTTGGGCATGCGACTAACCTGAGATCAAGAGTCTATTACATTGAGTCTGGCTATCCAAATTTAGGTATGAGACTAGTTTGGATAGAAGTCCCTTGTGATGGACGTCATAGCCTGCGATACTAAGTACTATTATCCTGACTTCACTCCAGTTTAGTCATTTCATTCGCACCGCATATTGCATTGCATTTACGATATTTAACATTTTGGGTTGTTATGTTTCAGCACTTATATAGCCTAGACAGACTTAGCATGAATTACATATTGCCTTGCATTCTCAGCATAGGATATTGCCTTATTACATTTTTGCATCGCATAGCCTTGGTACGGTTGATACCATTCATGGATTTATAGATTTTCAGTATTTTCACTTACTCTGATATCGTATGATGCATGATCTTGCCTGTATTACCGATGTTATATGATTTATGGCATTGTATTGCATTCTTGGCACTTACCTTGTGCACACACTTTCACCACCTACTAAGCTTTTTATAAGCTTATGCACGATAGATGCATGCAGGTGGCGTTAGGTTGCAGCAACATTGAGCTTGGAGCGTGTAGCGGACTTATGGAGCTTTGATTTTTGAAATATATATTTTCCTTTTTGGCACTGTATTCAACTGTTTGTATTAGTGGATATGTGATGATGATGTTGCCTTTATGATTTGGGTATACTTGTGGTTATGCTTATTACGAGATAAATATACACTGAAAAATCCTCCTTGTAGGATCCCAGGATCGGAATCTGGCATATAGGCGCTGTGAGCCGAGAATGGGCTACTACGGAGGTTGTCGGCATTGGATTTGGCGATCGAGGTTCTTATGAGCCCTGGTTTCCGAGTTTGGGGCTTGACAATTAGAGCCTAAAGACCCCGCTAATCATTCCTTTGTGTAAGATTAGGTCACAAGTGATCTCACCCCTTCAAGTCCTCATAGGAAGCCTCTAATGGGAGAATACATGTGGGTGTTGTGTGTTGACCCTTGCTCTTTATGAGCATAAACTTAGGTCCTTAGTGTAGGTCTTTGGCCTGTGTGGTTTAAAACCCAGGTGTTGTATGTTGACCTTTGCTCTTGTGTAGGGCATAAACTCTAGGTTCCTTGTGTGGATCCTTGGTCTATGTGACCTAAAACCCTAGGTTCCTTGTGTGGATCCTTTACTCATGAGTAGAGCATAAAACCTGGGTGATGTGTGTTGACCTTTGCTCCTATATGGGGCATATACTTATATTTCATGAAGACATGTTAGGTACCTCGTGTAGGTCCTAGAGTTAGCCTTGTGTAGGTTGTACTGGTTTGAGGTAAACCTGATTTGAAACCTCTGTTAGTGAAATCTGGTACACTCAAGGGTTGAGTGCATCCACCAAGAGTGGAGTAGACATATAGCCGAACCACTATAAAATGACTGTGTTTGAGATTATTATTTGCATATTCTTTTATTGTGTATACTTTGAATGATCACATAATGCATGATTATTTAGAACTGATAAGTATCACATCTCACACACAGTCACTCTGTGCATCCATCATTGACTAAATTTATATATTATTTAGATATTTAATAGTCTTTGATTGGATGCTCTATTAGGCTTGGAAGCATTAGAGTTAAGTTAAAGGTATCTTGATAAATTATTATATTAAATCAAGATAATAATGATAGGATTTTAAACTGTCATAAAATTTTATAAAGTTCTATTCACCCTCCTCTAGGACACTTTGGCCTATTCCTACTTCTACTAGAGTAGTCATTACCGCAATTTCAGTCCAGCCCCTGGACATGGGCCATGATGCATGTGTCGTAAATCCACACCGTCCAGCATTTCTGGACCATAGGACCTGCCTTGATGTATGTATTCGGATCCACATCATCCATCTGGACGGTGTGGTATTGAGCGCGTCATGACGTATTTATTGTTGCTGCCCCATCCACTGCTTGGACGATGGGCCACCTTAATGTATGTATTTTATCCAAACCGTACATCCAATTGGTGAGCTCGTCTTAAGGCCTGAGACTAAAAATGAGGCAGATCAGTATACCAAGTGGACCACACTAAAGAAAGCAGTGGAGGATCGAATGTCTACTATTGAAACCCGTTTTGGGTTCCAGAAGCTTTGGATCAATATGAAATTTGTTTTTCTCTTAATCCAGGTCTTTGTGATCTTATGATCAGATTGGATAGAAAATAAACGTTATAGTGGGCCCTGAAAATTTTAAACGACGAAAATCATTATCTCCACTGTTCTTTGTGGTATGGTCTAAATGATCTTTCGTTATGATGCATTTGGATGATGCTTTAAAATAACCTCTTAAAATATATGTATGGTGTAGATGGCGTGGCCTATTGATGCGGCCCACTTGATATATATGAGGCCCATTGGCGTGGCCCACTTAATATATATATATATAAGGCCCATTGGTGCGGCCCATTTGATGTATATGAGGCCCATTGTGATGTATTTGAGGCCCATGGGCTAAGGCCCAATGTGATGTATATAAGGACCATGAGTGAGGCCCGATATGATATATGTGTGGCACATGTGTGAGGCCCGACTTGATATATATGAGACCCGATGTAATGTATATGTGGCCCTTGAATGAGGCCCATTGTGATATATATTAGGCCCTTATGTGAGGCCGTGGGCCCACTATACGCTTGGCTCTATATGGGTCATCCCTTGGGAGCGATGTTGGTTAAAGGTCCACATTGATGGGCAATGATGGTTGAATGTCTACATTGTGACCTTCCCTTAAGCCTTGTTAAGCCCATTCTCATCATTCTCTTAGTGGGTTAACCCAAATTATTGGGACCCATTGATGTTGCATGGTCCATCATCGCCGTAAACTTCGTGCTACCAGAATTGATATATCCACGACCGAGGGCTAATCTTTATGTCATGATTTAGATCTGTTGTTCATCAATGGACCCTACCTTGTATATAGGCCAATTATCGACATCGATTCTGATTATGTGACAGCATATCATCATGATACATGCCCATACGCATCATCTGCATGCTTGTGATGAGATGAGATTGACCATTTTATATGCCTTCTGGAAAGTTATTTATGAGACTCCTTAATAGGCGGTATTGTCCCTCAAGAGCGCACGATATGCGCAGGATTGATGCATGATTGGATTGTATGACTCATGCATCTTGCGTTGTGTGATATGGTTATTATACACCCTAGTGACATCAGGGTCATGGCCTCTATAGGCACATTGTGGAGAGTCAGATTGGATACTACAAATATTGTTACTAGCATCGGGGTGCCATAGATGTCCTTGGGTGAAAATTTCTAAACTCGATGGTACCAGAGGATGACTCCAATGTCGAGACCGAGTGTATACATAAGTGCGCGAGGGCCATATACCAGCAGACCGTGTTTCCCACGGTGTCGTGGTCGGTTGAAAAGGGGTGTAACCTTACTCGCTTGAGTGAGGGGAAAATATCTAGGTCGAGTTTGACCATTTTGAGGAATGGGTCCACTATCAATGAGCTGGACCCGATATTGGCAGGCAAATAGTGAGGTCTCTTCCAGTTACTCAATTGTGTGCACGGATAGGGGCGACAAGATGATGTAGAGTGTACTAGACATTGATGATTATCGAGAGTGAGAACTGTACTGATATTTGATGCTATAGTGATGAGTTGTATTAATATATGGATTTGGATGAGGATTGGTATGCTTAAGCTCCATCTCGCATTGCATGGCCTTAGTATGGATGACATCATTCATGCCTTGCATCATTTAGCCTTGGTACGGTTGATAGTTTTTATGGATTCACTAGCATATTCTGCATTACTTTGATATTGCATTCTGAGCATGCTTATATTGCGCGCATATTCTCACCATCCTCTAAGCTTTCTATAAGCTTATGCATGATTGATGTGTGCAGGTGACACTAGACCGTAGCTGAGCAGGAGCAAGAGTGTGCCACAGAGCTTCTGGAGTTTTTTATTATCGATATTGTATATCCCTTTATGCACATTGTACCTTAAAGCTTTTGATCCTATTGGATTTTGTGATGGTGTCTTGATTATTATTTATGGGTTATGTTTATGGTTATACTTATTACGAATCAAATTGATGTTGAAAATTCTACTTGTAAGATCCTAGGATCAGAAACTGGTATATGGATGTTGGGAGCTGAGAATTTACGAAGGTTGTCGGCACCGAATTCGGCAATCAAAAATTTTGTAAGCCTGGTTTCTGAGTTTGGGGCGTGACATATGATATCAAAATTCAACAACTTTAAAGCTTAAATTATCAATACAAATAAGGCAATAAATCTCAAATTTAACTATTAAGCACAAAATGAGGATAAAATCCTTAGATTTTCTTATAGTACACAGTAAAGAGGTTGAAATCTTCTGATTTTCCAATAAGCTCATAAATGAGATTAAAATCCTTAATTTTAACTATTAAGCAAAAAATGAGGCTTAATCCTCTTATTTAACAATTCAGCCTAGAGGGACCTTCTAAGGTCACCTGCCTAAGGTGTTATGGTCTCTCAAGCCTCTAAGGAGGGATAGCGTGGTGTATGTTGTTAACACATGCAAGAGACTAAGGTCTTCAACACTAGAGGAGTCTTCATAAATGGATTCAGACTCATCTATATCATCCCATGTTTTCATTATATCCTTGCCTTTGGATCTTACTTTGATAGGGCAATCGGTGGAAATATATCCACAATCCTCACAGTTGTAACATTAAACCTGCTTAAGTAGTTTAACAGATTTATCGTTACGATTCTCAACCATCTTTTGCTTCTTATCACAACTCTTTCTTTTATTAAATTTGAGGAATTTTCCTTCAAAATCCTCATCCTCATCCTTACTATCACTATTGGATTCAATAATTTTATGTTTATACAAATGGCTATGAGATATTTTATTGATGGCTAGTTTCTTTGTTATAGATGGGGCCTTAAAGTGTAGTTCATTGTTTGGAGGGAACTTAAGAGTTCTTTTGCATCCATCTCATCTATGTTCATACACTCTTCTATTGAGGTTATCTTAGGAGTGAACTTATTCTGAAGGGATTTAAGAATTTTTCTACATATACGACGATACAGAATCCTCTCTCCTAAACCCTACATGGAATCATAAATATGATTCAATTTAGAATAAAATTTTATGAAATCTTCACTCTTCCATTTTAATATTTTTTTAATTAAGTCATTAAGAGTCGGAGCTTTCATCTTTTTACTATGCTAGTTTCCTCGTGGGAGACTTCCAATGTATCTCACGCTTTCTTTCCTATTTCATTATGCAAATATGTTTAAATTTATCAGGGGAAATGCACAGTAAATAACATTGAGAGCTTTGGCACTATAGGTATATCATGCTTTCTCATCAACACTCCATTTGGATTTATCTTTGGGATCTCTATTGAGTCTACCATCAACCACAACTTGTTCTACGGGAATAGTGCATCCTTTTTCGATAATTGGCCAAACCATAGGCTCAAGGGATCTTAAAAAGACCCTCATTCTATCATTCCAATAGGTGTAATTAGACTTGTTAAAATTTGGTGGTCATGTGATGATACACTACTCTTAGATATACATTTTTTTTAAGTCCCTTCAATCAACTCAATGTGGTTAAACCCTTCATGAGTTACCCTCTCTGGTACCAATAAAAATTGTACGTGGTGCACACATGGGCTATGCATGGAAGCTTGGCAGAGCTATGGAATGAATGGTTATGTCATAGAGGGGGGATTAGGACCAAATAAAATTTTAGCTAATTGACACATAATTTCTTACTTAAACTAATGTGTTAATTTAAACTAAGTAAATAAATTTAACACTAAGGCTTCCAAGCCAATAGTCGGTCTAATTACATAGACTACAAATCATTTTCCAATGAAGCAACTAGCTTATAGAGGATCATATTCCAATAAGACAATTACGTTATTTACTTATTCCAAGTTCTTTTACATCCCTTCCTCCTTTAATTCTAAAATAGACTTGTGAAAATAGTAAAAAAAATAAAAAATGATATGAGCTAAGGAAATAATTGCTGGAAACATCATGTATTGCAGACTATAGCCCAAGTTGGCTGTGCACAAAAATCCTTATGTGTTAGGGGAATTCACTGTGCACTAAGATATATTGTGCACTAGGAGAATCCACTATGCGCCAACCTTATTATGCACCCGGACATATTGGGTGCTCAGACCCATTATGCGCTCCAGCCCACTGTGCACTCAGGCCCATTGTGCGCTCAGGCCCATTGTGTGCTCAGGCCTATTGTGCGTTGATGCCAGTTATGCGCTCAGACTCATTGCGAGCTGATGCCTATTGTGCGCAGATGCCTGTTGCGCACTGATGCCTATTGCGCATTGATGGTGTTTGTGCGCCAATGGTGTTGTGCACCGCATAACACCTATTTCGCACAATAAGAGCGGAGCTCTACCTCTCTCTTCTTCAGATTCTTCTTCTACTTCTTGATTGGCTGCTTCTGACCCCTTACTGACGAGTCAAAGGTATTTATAACTTTCTCACACCTGAGAATATGCCACATAGTCATTGTGCGGTCCCCTTTGTGCGAACTTCCTCTGAGTGGACCTCCTTTGTGGGGACTCCTTTGTGTGAATTCCTTTATGCCAACTCCTTTGTGTGGATGCTAGTGTACGGTTATCTGTATTGCAAGGTCTACTTCTGCACAATGATTTTCGCACAACACTTAATTCGACACAATGATTTGCGCACAACAGTTTGCGTACAGCAACCCTTCTGCTACCTTTTCTCTCTTTTTTATGCCTCAACAGGAAGATGACCCCGAAAATATTCAGGATTTTAGAACAAGAGGAATCATCATTGAACGGTCTGTTAATCTTAATCATGTTGCTGAATATGGTCTATTTGATCTCCTATCTAAGGTAAGATGGGAGAAAATTCTCAAATGGGACGAAATAGCCTACCGATCCATTGTGCAAGGAATGTATGCATCTATTTTTGAAATTTATGTTTAAAATGAATCATTTTTTGTGAGGCCCGTATCCTAAATCGTACTGTTCCGGAGGCTTACGCAGTCCTCCTGGTCGAATTCTGGCGACTTATGATCTATAATCGGTAGTTATGCGCGACTTAGATTCGTATCCTATTTTCTAGAGTCAGCCCAACCCAAGACTTGTACCCTTGCGACCGCACCGTCGTCGCAGTTCCGACACCGCGTGTTACACGTCGAGGTGATATCCGGGCCAGGAGATGTGGGCCAGCGTTTAGTTCGAGAAATAACATCGCGAGTTACAAATTCTGAGAGAATCCATCACATCAATTCCATCAATCATTTAATCAAGTACACATCACTCCCATCACTCACACCCATCCCTAAGTACAACTACCCATCCCCAAAGTCAACCCTTACATCACTTCACGCATCCCTCTCCCATCATCTCTCTCTCTCTCTCTCTCATTCTCTGTTCACTCAAGCAACTCCCAAGAGAAGCCAACGTCCAAGGCATTTCCTAGCTCCATGAGAGGGTTTGAGTGGCCCACTTACTATCTCCCATCCCTACCCTCCAAAAATAATCTCAACCGTTGAAGTTCGTCCTTTGGAGCTCTAGATCATGTTGGCGGAAGAAGGAAGATGAGATAAAAGGTGGGTGCTCCTCTCTCTCTCTCTCTTTCATTTTTTTAATGTGATGATGTAGTCGTGTGGCCCACTAGGCTAGACCCCACTTTGATGTATGTATTACTATGCCATCCAACCCCATTTTGGGTGGCCCATGTCCATGGGTGGGGCCCACTTAACTATACGTGTAAAGATCAAATCGTCCAGCGTCCGTTGGATGTTGGAAATGGCAAATGCAAATATTAGCTTGGTAGGAAGTAATGGGGTGGGTCACTTACGTAGGCCCCACATGGATGTATAAATTCAATCCACGCCCTCCATCCCTTTCCTTAGACCATTTTAGGCGTTGAGCCAAAAAATGGGGATAATCCAATTGTCTGGTGGGCCATACCTTAGTAACAATGATTTCCACCGATTAAATTCACCTTAATTTGTTTTACAAGCTGAAAGAGGCCCAATATTGGGCTTGATAGATTTGTTATGAACTATGGAAAGTAGTGGACGAGGCAGATTCTTGCGATGTAGGTCCCAGATGCGAAAAACTTAAAAAAAAACAGGTTTTCAAATTTTTTTTTTAAAAATTATATAAGGCAGGCCTGATGCTGCCAGAGGCGCAGGCAGCGCCTATGCTACAGGCGGGCGTCCTAGCAGGGACCCACGGCCCCAGCCGTGGGCCCCATAATGATGTATGTTTGATATCCACACCGTTCATTAGGTGGGCCACCACTTGAGGTGGGCCCCCTCCAAATATGGGGCTTATTTAACGCTCAAGTGGCACACATCACACACAAAAAAAAAAAAACAGTGTTGAATTGAACGTTTTCCATTGAAACCCTTTTGGTTGGCACGGACGTTTTGGATCATTTTGAAGTTTGTTTTTCCTCTTTATCTAGGTCCGTGTGACCTTATCAACAGTTGGATGACATATAAACGTTATGGTGGGCCCCACTTGGGACCCACCTAAATTGAAAAAGGATTGGCTGTTGTACGCCACACACCAATGTGTTGCTGCTGTAAGAGACGTCAGCAAGTTTTGTGGGTCCCCACTGGCATATGTGTTCTACCACGCTGTATGTATCTTATCCACACTGTCCGAATGGTGGACCACACCTTGATGTACGGCTCCATCCTCACCGTCCAGCTACTAGATGGTGGGTCTCCACCGTGGTGTATCTGTAATAACCAAGCCGTCTAGCGGCTTAAGTTGTTGACGATGTCCGTAGTTGTGTGTGGGGCCTACCATCCTCCCACGTGTGTGAGGACCACACGTGTGGGCCTACCATGATTGCATGGGTCTCATCTCCATCGTCCAGCTGTTGGACGGTGGCAACCCACTTTGTATGCATTGCATATCCTAACCGTCCGTACGTGAGTCCCACATGACGTCCTCATCTTGACTGTCCATCAATTAGATGTCCAGGGGCAAGACGTCTGAATGTATATTTATTTATAATATAATATGGTGGCCATATGGGACCCACCTGCTTTGAATTTTCAAGATAGTACAACAGCTATATAGCTGTTGTATTGACGTCAACAAAACCTGTGGGCCCATGCATGATATATGTGTCTTATCCATGCTGCACGAAAACCGTGGGACCTACACACGTGTGGACTCCACCGTGATGCGAGTGTTTCATCAACACTGTTCATCATGTGGTCTAAGTTGTATATAGACCGTCCATCTATGTGGACCCACTTAGTGTATGTGATTTATACCCATTGGTGTATGGGTTTATTCACACTATCCATTACATGGACGTGGGCCGCCTTGATGCATGTTCTGCATATCCATGCCGTTCGTCTGTCTACTGCGGGGACCACATCATGATGTACTTGTTTCATCCACACTGTCCAGGCAGTGCTGGACGGTGCTGGACATGTTTGGATGGTGTAGATTTACATAGGCAATGTTTGGATGGTGCTAATTTACATGGGAAGTGTTTGGATAGCGCTGATTCACCTGGACAATGTTTGGACAATACTGATCATCATCAAGAGCCATGTGCCCCACAGAATGATAGTGTGCGGTGACACACATGTTACACTTGCAACTATTGAAATGATTTTTGGTGTGGTCCAAGCCCACTTGAGGCCCATTAGTGCGGCCCATCCATGAGGCCCGTCATGATGTATATTTGAGGCTCACGTGATAGGGCCCATTTGCCTTATATTTAAGGCCCATGTGATAGGGCCCACCTGTTTAAATCTGAGGCCCGTGGGCGAGGCCCTATGTGATGTATCTAAGGCCCATGGGCGAGGCCCTATGTGATGTATTTGAGGCCAAGGCATGAGGCCCATTGTGATGTATTTTTGACCCATTTGGTAAGGCCCATTGTGATATATTTCTGGCCCATATGTTGTGGCCCATTGTGATATATTTCTGGCCCATACGATTAGGCCCATATGATGTATTTGAGGCCCAAGTGCAGGGCCCACCTATGGTGTATTCGAGGCCCGATGTGATGTATGTTGGCCCATATAGTGAGGCCTAATGTGATGTATATATGGTCCATGTGCCGAGGCCCATAGTGATGTGTATTAGGCCCTTGTGTGAGGCCATGGGCTCACGATACGTTTGACTCTATGTGGGCCACCCCTTGGGAGCAATGATGGTTAAATGTCCACATTGGTGAGCGATGATAGTTAAATGTCTACATTAGGACCTTCCCTTAGGCCATGTTAGGCCCATTTTCTTCATTCTCTTAGCGGGTTAACCCAAATAAGTGAGCCCCACTTACCATAGACGGATGGCTCCGTGCTATCAGATTTGATATAACTATGGCCAAGTGCCTATCTTTATACTATGGTTGATCAGTCGATCATCTATGGACTCCGCTTTATTTATCTGTTAATTATCGGTGCCGATTGTCGTGACCGATTTACCAATTTCGATTAGCGATCGAGATCGATTATTAAGACCAATTTGTCAATTCTGATTAGCGATCGAGGCCGATTATCAAGACCGATTGTCAAGACCTATATGATGTACATGCGACCCGTAGTTGAGGCCCATTGTGACACGCACTAGGCCCATGATGCATGGCCCGTTTGATGTATTCAAGACCCATATGTAGGGCCCACATGTCATGTATTTGAGGCCTATGGGCAAGGCCCATTGTGATGTATTCATAACCCATGGGCAAGGCCCATTGTGATGTATTTATGGCCTATGGGCAAGGCCCATTGCGATATGTATTATGCCCATGAGCAGGGTCCACCTGTTGTGTATATGTGGCCCTTGATTAAGGCCCATTGTGTTGTATATTAGGCCTTTGTGTGAAGCTGTTGGCCCATTATATGTTTGACTCTATGTGATTATTCCTTGGGGGCAATGTTGGTTAAATGTCCACATTATCGAGGTCAATTTTTGATGCCGGTTATTGATACCGATTATGAGTATGTGACAGTATAGTATCACAATACATGCCCATACGCATCATCTGCATGTTTGTTATGAGATGTGATTGACCATTTCATATGCCATAAGGCAGGTTGTTCACGGGGCTCCCTGATAGGCAGAGTTGCCCCACAGAGAGCATAGCATGCACATGATTGATGTATGACTGGATTGCATGACTCATGCATCTTGCATTGCATTGTATTGTACTGTACGCCCTAGCGACATCAGGGTCGTAGCCTCCACAGGCATTTCGTGGATGGTCAGATGGGATACCAGAAATTTATTCTACATGGAGTGCTATAGATATCCCTAGGTGAAAGTCCCTAAACCCTCTTGGTTCTAGAGGTTGCTCCAACGTCTAGACCGAGTGGGTACAAGAGCGTCGAGTGCCGATTTCCATACGGTTGCGCTCTTCACTGTTTCGTGGTCGGTTGGAAGGGGGTGCGGCCTTACCCGCCCAAGTGTAAGGGGCAATGCTAGGCTGAGTCTGACCAGCTCGAGGAATGGGTCCACTATTGACGAGTCGAGCCCGATATTGGCAGGTGGATAGTGAGGTCTTTTCCACTTATCTTATTGCACGCGATGGGGCAGCGATCTGGTTTAGAGTGTACTAGACCCCGGTAATATCCCAGAGAGGAACCGTATTGATACGTAGACTTATTGAGTAGGAGTTGCCTGCTCATTCGTTCATTCATTCATTCATTCATTCACTATCCACTCGGGTTGGTGGTGCGCAACTAATTGTTGCGTACCTTCGTTATGGCAAGGATTTCGGTTGGGCACGCGACTAACTTGAGATTAGGAGTTTACCACGTTGAGTCTGACTATCCAAATTTAGGTATGGGACTGGTTTGGATAGAAGTCCTTTGTGGTGGACTTTATAGCCTGCGATACTACGTACTATCATCCCGACTTCACACTCCAGCATGGTTATTTCATTCGCATCGCATATTGCATTACATCCGCAGGAATATGACATCTTGGGTTGCTATTTCTGCACTTATATGGCCTAGACAGATTTAGCAGGATTTGTATATTACATTACATTTTCGGCATCTGATATTTGACTCTTTATGACTCCTTATCACATAGCTGTTCTATATTGCGTATTCTGATATTGATTGACTCATAGACTTGTCCATACTTTCGCTTACTCTGTTATCGTATGATTTATATCTTGTCAGTATTTCTACTTATTCTGATAATTCCTGCTCTTGTCAATGTTTCTACTTATTCAGACATTGTATGGTTTGTGGATTACCAGTTTTTTGGTATTGTATGATTATGGTATTGTATTGAATACTTGGCACTTACCTTGTGCACACACTTACACCACCCTTTAAGCTTTCTATAAGCTTATGCACGATAGATGCATGCAGGTGATGTTAGGTTGTAGCAGTGTTGAGCTTGGAGCATGCAATGGTCTTCTGGAGCTTGATTTTTTATTTACGTATTTCCCTTTTAGTGTTGTAATCAAATAATTATATTAGTGGATATGTGATGATGATGTTGCCTTTGTGAATTGGGTAATCTTATGGTTATGCTTATTACTAGTTAAATGTACATTAAAAAAAATAATAAAAAAAAAATCCTCCTTGTAGGATCCCAGGATTAGAATCTGGCATATGAATGTTAGGAGCCGAGAATGGGATACTACGGAGGCTGTCGGTACCGAATTCGACGATCGAGATTCCTATGAATCCGATTTTCGAGTTTGGGGCGTGACATTTTTTAAGTGAAAATTTTAGAGGAAATCATATCTGTTGCACCCTCCACCATCACATTGTAAATGGAAATTGATATGGCGAAAAATGGAATTCCTATTGTAACTCTTTTTGATAAAATATCTAATTCAGAAAAAGTGTCCATTTCTCGTGTTCTATGCGATTTTGATGCAGAATGGAGATCCAGTAATGTAAGGCCCGTATCCTACTCCATACCATTCCTTAAACCCCCGCAATCCTCCCCGTCGAATTTAGGTAACTCGCGACCTATAGTCAACATTTGCGTGCGACCCTAAGTTACATCCCGTAGATTTAAGTCAACTTCACTCGAAATTTGTACCCTAATGACTACGCCGTCACCGCGGTTTTAACGCTGCGTCTCACGCTCCTATGCGATACCCATGCTAAAAGATGTGAGCCTGTGCATATCTCGACGAAACGCCGCACGTTGCGAATTTTGAGAGAATCTCTACCATCTATCACATCAATCTATCAAGTATAACCCATCACTCACTCATACCTCTCTCTTCACCAAGTTAAATGAACCCATACCTATCCCACTCATCCCTTTCTTACCAACAAGTCAAGGCAACCCATACCCCATGCCACCTCATGCCCCCAAAAGTCAACAAAGCCCATACCCTCCATGTCACCTCCTCTTACAACATCTTCTCTCCCTCTCATTCTCTATACCATTTTTCCAAGCAATCAAGAGAGGGTGGACGTCCAAATATTCCCAAGGAGAGAAGACGTCCAAGCATTCCCAAGGAGATGACCCAAAGTGTAGCCCACTTCCTACCCTTAAACTCTCTTGTAATGCCTCGTGTTTTCAAGACCCGAGTATATGACCTATTTCCCAAAAACCCGAGTGTTAACCGATAGAGAGCTAAATTCCACGTGTATATTTTTTTCTTTACTCAGAGTTAGCAGTTTAGCATAGAATGGATAAATCAACATAAGGAAAAACATTTGATGAGTGGCTGGCTCAATGTGACTTCCCCTCAAGATTACATACCGCGGTATTAGGTAAGCATACTTATAAAAACATAACAAGGCATACAAAGTAATACATGATGCAATCTTTTTAGATGCATGCATATGCTCGCAGACCTGGGATGCACATTCAGCTGGTAAAAAGTTGTCCAAGGAGAACTAGCCACCCAGAAAAGTACTCAAAGGTATGCCCAAGGAGAACTAGCTACCCAGAAAAGACTATGCAATGAAGTTGCCCAAGGAGAACTAACCTCCCGAAAAAGTACTCAAAGGTATCCCAAGGAGAACTAATTACCCGAAAAAGACTATACAACAAGGTCTTCCAAGGAGAACTAGCCACCCGAAAAAGTACTCAAAGGTATGCCCAAGGAGAACTAGTCACCCGAAAAAGACTGCATGCAATGAAAATGAATGATTAGCCCAACCATTATTATTCCAATTTACAACCAACCAATTAAATAAAGCTCAAAGGTCGCTACAAGAGCTTTATCACTCAACATAGGCTGACAAATCGGGCATGTCTCATACCACCATCCCGGGCTCATGAGGCTACCACCTTAGGATATTTTAATGGAAACCCGTCGACTAGTGACCAATCATATTTCAGTATATGGAGCTTAGCATCGTATGGTTGTACAAAAGTGATACACCGAACCCGTATAGGGCAAATACCAAAATAATGCCACCTAGGGCGAATATCAGAACTAAGCCACATAGGGCCATTATCAAAACTAAGCCACATATGGTCATCATCAAAACTAAGCCACATAAGGCCAATATTAAAACCCTGTGATAAAAGACAATCTTTAAAAACTGTTTAGACACAACAACCCCTGGATGGTAAGCTCACATCAATATCAATTTCAACCACCATTCAATAATCACTGAGTCGAAGGTCCATTACAATCACATTGAATCTCATTATACCCTAAGAACGGACTCTCTTTCATAGATAGAGGTTCCCCTCATAGACTAAAGAGATTTCGATTCATATGTGTCTTGTAAACAGTATAATAGCATATCCAAATGACATAGAGATCAAGTTTCGAACTAGGATACCATTCTAATAAGGTACAAATGTAAATACAATTTAAGAACTAATAAATGAATCAAGATCTAGCATATGCATTTGATGTTCACGATCCTTTCTCAAACATATATCTAAGTAAGTTAATCATAAAATGAATCAAGTTCTAAGGCACCATTTATAATCAATTTAAAAGCTATCCTTAATCTAATTTAGAGACGGAAAGCTTAAGGGGAAGAAATCACCACCTGATGTGTCGAATTGTTAACTAATGTCGTTAGGAAGTGTACACACCCTTAGACTTGGATCCTACCATGAATTACGAAATTGTACCATCAGATTCAACCTTAACTCACTATTATGTTTAAAGCATTGACCTATAATTTAGGTCACTTAGGTCTAGGACTTCATCCTAAAGTTTAGGTTTAGTTTAGATTTTTAAGATTGAACCCTAGTGGTGTGCAATTAATTATAATGTTAATTTAATAGTTATAAAATATTTATTAACATTAATGTTACAATTAATGTTAGCTATCGCAACAATGATAATCATTATGATGATATCAAATTGTGTAATCTATTATCAATGATAATATTTAAGCATGATAAATAAAATGCTAATAGTTAATAATTGTAAAGTTATTTATTTATTTATAATAACTAATATAAGCATGGATAATCTCCTAATAGTTAATCATGTTATTTAATTGCAAATATCATAGTAATACTAATGATAATAAATAAATACTAAGATCTACTATTAATGATGATCTTCGAGAGCGATAATTAAACTACTTCTATTTGGTAAATACAATCTTTGTTTATAATAGCTAGTTATAGCATGAATAATCTACTAATGTTTTAATTAGAGTTCCACTGTAATGTTTGAGAGAAAGCGCACCTATAGTTGATTCGACTTGAATCAACTTAGCTCGACATCCGAGTTGACTCAACTCAACTCCTCTCCTTCTCTCTCTCTTTCTTCTTCCCCTTCCTTTCTTTTTCTCTTTCTTTTGTTGGAATGTCCAGCCACACCTAGACTAGACCAAAGCCTAGCTTAACCCAGTTAGACTCGGTGGGTTCCAGCCGAGTCAACTCGGCAATGAGTCGGGACTCAACTCCCTCTCCTCTTCTCATTTCTCATCCTCTCTCCCTTCTTTTCTTTTTCTCACCTTCTCCTTCACTCAAACCTGTACACCAGCAGGCTTGCTGGACCAAACCAGCCCAAGCCTAACCTAACTAAGTCAAACTTAGTTTCAGTTGAGTCAACCCAATGACCACCAACTCCCTCCTCCTTCTTTATCTTATTCTCCTTATTCTCCTTCTTGCTAGACTCCCAAACCAACTCCTAACACATCGGGACATTGCATAGTGAGTTAACAAACTCAGACAAGCCCAAACCGAGTTTGAACTCACTTGTACAGTGAGGTTGTAGCTGCACCACCCCTGCTGCCCTCACTATCTCTTTTATTTTTTCCTTGCTTTCTCTTACCCTCCTGCTGGAACTTCAACAATAGTAGGACCAACCTGACTCGAACTTCAGCGAGTTGCCGGTTGCAGTGGTGTAGCTCGGCACCTGCTTGAACCGACGGTCTCTCTCTCCCTTTCAGTGCCTTCTCTCTTTTTTTGTCTCTTTTCTTCACTCTTCTCTCCCAACACCATCACTAGATGGTGAGAGTCCGAAAATGGCATCCCGAACCGAGTCTAGCTCGATTTGGAGCGGCAGGGAAGATGATGACCATTAATGGTGGATTCCCTCTCACAGTTTCTTCCTTCAATCTGAGAGCATGGGATGGTTCATATAGACCCTAGGGAGCTTATGGATAAGCTCATTTGAAGTTCTAAGAAGGTTTGGGTGGTGGGTTCGGAAGGAGGAAGAAATCGGTTGTTTCTCTTTGGATTTTCGTAGGAGCTAGGAAAGAGTCATTTTCACTCCCTACTTATGGCCAAAACCTAGCTCTCCTAGGCCGTTGGATGAGGATCTAACAATTCAGATACATCCTATGGATGGGAGGTATTTGTAAACCATTGGCGTAACCAAAACCGGGTACTGGTTTCTCCTCTAGTTTTGAGGAAACCCTAAATGCATTCAATGGAGGGCTGGGATTCACTAGAGTTTACAGCTGGGATGGCTAAGAGTGGATTTCAGGCGGATTGTCAGCATCAAAGGGATGGAAAAATGAAAATTTTCCATTTGTAGAAATGTTAGCCGTATGCAGCCTCCTTGCGCTCGTGCTTGTGTGCACGGACGAGTGCAAATGCATGTGGGACCCACCATGTTTTGTTCGAGCCCATAAGACTAACAAGATGGATGGTTTGGATTAGCTCGAGGTGGCCCACCTTGATCACAATGACTCGATCTTGGGGTGGCTAAAAGCACAAACAGGCTTACATGCTTGCCCACTTGCACCCGTCCCTGTGAGCATGCTTGTGCGTTCCCACATGCCGGAAAGGTAGGGTTTTGGTTAGCCTCGCGCTGTGGATGCGATAGACAGTTCTGATCATCCAAGCGGGTCTTGATGGTGGGTCACCGATCAACACACAAACGGTGTCCATTCATTTTGAAATGAAGTAGGAAGCAGGAAAGGAAGAACGTTTCCTTCTTTAGAAAATGTTGGGTGAAACTCAGTTTGACCCAAGTTCACGTTTGGTGTGCGTCAAGTGCACACGGGTTGGTGTACACATGCAATGGGTGTGGGGTC
Organism: Magnolia kwangsiensis; assembly: GCA_037074715.1. Classification (NCBI taxonomy): domain Eukaryota; kingdom Viridiplantae; phylum Streptophyta; class Magnoliopsida; order Magnoliales; family Magnoliaceae; genus Magnolia; species Magnolia kwangsiensis. The sequence continues at coordinate 86,606,395 of CM073575.1, read as the reverse complement.
CACCGTGATGTTTAGGAGAAATCCACACCGTGCATTCCCTTTAAAGGCCCCACTAAGTGCCTCTGACCAAAGATCAGATAGATCCAAAGCTTAGGTGGGCCATAAGAGTTTATTAAGGCCTCTAGGTGTCGATTACATCGTTCCAATGGTCGGATCATTTTGAAATTGGACGTCAACAGTTAAAAGGGTCCAAGGGACCATTTAAGCTAGAAAGTGATGGCTAGATTATGACCTATTATGCTTTTATAACATTAACTATTATGTTACAGTATTTTTAATAACATTATTTATTATTATTTATTATTGTCATTACACATGCATGCATTTTTATTCATGTCATGGGTCCTACTCTGTAGGTAACTTAAGATTACCCACCTTATGATTTTATACTATTTAAACATTATCTATTACCTTTGTTGTTGTTGTTATTCATTTACCTTCTCATTATACTTATATTTAAAAGGTGGGACTACTCACTATGTTGCATCTAGTTATATACCCTAATATTAGAATTACTTTTCATTAAACTGGAACACTCCAAGTGAACGCCTAGTTCTCAATTTTGTTTGACATCCTACTAATTTCCTTAATTCAACAATTGGATTAATCCATGGAACGTTGTAGATCCTAAGTTGGTGGGTCGAGAGTCGAGGTTGTTAGTGGACGTCCCACCAAGCCTCTAAACTCATCCAGGTATTAACTCGAGGGACGGTTCAGGCTACTTCCATTCACTAACTAGGTTTTAATGGTAACACTCAAGTACTAGAAAGTACAGGGCGTTACATCTCTTCTCCACCCTTCAATCTTCATCATCCTCCATCAAAGTAGAAGCCAAGGAGCTTAGCATTCCAATGAGCCTAGAAGAAGTGTAATCGGTGAGTGTTTATAGGACTAGAGTAGTGATTTTGATGATGGGCCAAGTGGGGCCTACGGATTGATGGTATGGATCTCACTTTGGACCCTAGGTGTGGTCGATGGCCCACCATGATTCATATGTTCATCTCATGATGGGGCCATTCTCCATGGACCTCATCATGATGTTTATTTTTTTCCATTGTGAGAAGGTCATCTAGACCTTACATTTTTAGTGGTAAAGGGATCTCCACCATTGATTTTGATTGGTGGGCCCACATGTAATGGAACCCACTTGATGTATGTTTTCTAATGCATGGAAGGGAGGGCTCATAATGGCAGAGCCCTCCATCACACGTCTCTCTCTCCCTCTCTCTTTCTCCCCCTTGATTGTATGGCCCACCTATGATGTATGTATTTTTATCCATGTCGTCCACGAAGTGGGATGCACCCGTTGTCCAACTGGGGCCCACTTTGTTGTCCACCTTGCTGCCCGTTTGGGTAGGCCCTGTTTGAAGGGAAAACGTAAATATCAGTTTGATCCAAAGCAGGTGGGCCACGTGCACGTGGAACCCACCAGATGTTAGTATTCCGTCTAGGCCTTCTGTCCATGGGACATCCAGCAGTCCTAGATGGCAATGAAAAAATAGATATTAGCTTGATCCAATTCGTGTGGCCCACCCACGTGGGACCACCATAATCTATGTATTATTATCCACACCGTCCAGCAGATGGGATGGTGGGACTCCACTGTGACATATATGTTTTATCTGTGTCGTCCGTCTAATGGGACCCACATGATGTAGTGGATTATCTACACCGTCTGTTCAAGGCCTAGACGTGAGGCCACCCTGATGGATGTGTTACATCTGCACCGTCCAGCCTGCCAGCAAGCCTACATGGTGGAGTCGGTTTCCCCAGCTGTGGGCTACGCACATGTGACTCATGCATCTTGCATTGTATGATATGATTACTGTATGCCTTAGCAATATCAGGGTTGTGGCCTCTGTGGGTATAGTGTGAATAGCAAGATTGGATATCAGAAATACTTGTTACTAGTATTCAGGGTATCATAAATATCCCAGGGTGTAAGTCTTCCAACCCTTATAGTATCAGGAGGATGCTCCAATGTTTAGACCGAGTGGATACATGAGCGTATGAGGGCCGAATACCAGTTAGTCACATCTCCCACTGTGTCATGGTTGGTTGGAAGGGAGTGTGGCCTTACCCACTTGAGTGAGGGAGCAATGACTAGGTTAAGTCTGACCCATCTTGAGGAATGGGTCTGCTATCGATGAGTCAGACCGGATATTGGCAGACGGATAGTGGGGTCTCTTCCACTTACCCAGTTGCACTCTTAAATGGGGCGGCAAGCTGGTGTTGATGGTACTAGACCCCGGTGATATTCCAGAGATGAGCAGTATTGTTATGTGGATTCAGATGAGGACTGGCATGCTTGCATTACATCTCGCATATGACATTTGGCTACATAGGCCTCGCATCGCATGTCTTTGATATGGCCGATAGCATTCATGCCTTGCATCACATAGCCTTGGTATCACCGATAGCATTCATGCCTTGCATCGCATTGCCTTGTTATGACCGATAGCTTTCATGCTTTACATCGCATAGCCTTGGTACGGCTGATAACATTCATGGACTTACCAGCATGTTTCCGCATTGCTCTGATATTGCATACTTGGCACTTACCTTACGCACACATTTACACCACCCTCTAAGCTTTCTATAAGCTTATGCATGATTGTTATGTGCAGGTGATGCTAGGACGCTGCAGCAACATTAAGATTGGAGCGTGCAGCTGTCTTCTATAGCTTTTGATATTGATATTGTATTTTCCTTATGCATTGTACTTAAAGTTTTTTATTATAGTGGACATGTAGTGATGTCTCTGGTTGTTGTTGTTGTGGGTTATGCTTATGGTTATGCTTCTTACGAGAAAAATGCTTGTTGAAAATCCTTCCTGTAGGTCTCAGGATCGAAACCTGGTATATGGGTGCCAGGAGCCGAAAATGGGATACTACGGAGGCTGTTGGCGCCGGATTCAGCGATCAGGAATTTTGTGAGCCTGATTTTTGAGTTTAGGGCATGATAGGTAATGCTTACCTATCAGAAAATTATTCCCAAAATACTGTGTTCTCCACAGGATTTTTATTTTAAATGTCTATCCGAGAGTGGGAAATAAAACTGATCTTACTCCCTTTATGGTTAGCATTCTTCACACTGTCGCTACTAGAGTCAGAATTTGTCTTCCTTCTCTCATTTTTTATTCTATTATTTATTATTGCATGCATCCTAGGCATGGTTCCCTTTCTTTTGATCATCTTATGACATCGCTTGCATTGTAATTCTGTTTCCAAATACCATCAATTGAGGCATAGAATCCAAATTACCATTTAATTCTACTAACCTACATATAATGAAACCGTTACCTCTATCTAAGTAACGTGGACTTCAGGAGGAAAGGTAGGAAGGTGACGCAAACATGGATGATCTGTTTGATGAGTTAGAAGAAAAGTCAAGAGGAGATGAACAAGATTCTGACTATCATCCTTCTAATTTTGATGAAAGGTTATCGTCTTTAGGATGCCCTCCATGTATCTCAGGAACCACTTGCTTAAAATCAGAAAATGAATATGAGTTACATGAAAAAGTACTTCCATAACTTTAGCAGGAGTGTGAAAATAGTTAATCCTAAGATGCCTGCTTTATCATCCTCTGAGTTAGAATGACTTTTTGAACACTTGGTTTGTAATAACTTATATTTAATTTTTTGTTGCACTACTTGATACTTTGAGACTTTTTTAACTTCATAACTTATAATGTTTAATTTGTATTGCTTAGAAAGTTAATTATCTTTAATATGCATAATCAGTCTTCCCATGTGTTACTAATTCCTTTGTTTAATCTTCTTTTGTCAACTTGTAACAAAAATGGGGAGAATGATTTTAAAAATTAAAATCTTGAATATTATGTTATGCATAGATATATCTTGTGAAAAAAAAAAATCTTGAATCTTATGCATTTGGAAAACAAGATTTTTTTTTTTTTTTTTTTTTTGTCTTAAGTATATTTCTCAAGGGGAGCAGCTAGTGCAAATTTGATCTTCAAAAGATTTTATCCAAAGCTTTAAGATGATTCTGATGGTTGAGTCCATATGTTTAATGCACTTGCTTATAATGTGATGTGTATGTATGATGTGATGTGTATGTATAGTTTTGTCACGAAATTGACAAAGGGGGTGATTGTAAGTGCTAGCACTCTAAGAAACATGTAGTTATCAAATTTCATAGACAAAATATTGCTTACATCTTCAGCACAATTCAATCCTCTACAACACTTCATAGAAAGTGACTCAACTTCACAAGAATAGAAGATTCAGTAAGGTTGCAAGTGAAGATCAAGTGTATGCCAATCTTCAGGTAAAATGACCATAGGAAAAGACCATAGGATAGAGGTTTTTTTCATGGCCTTTATATGTTTAAAATGTGTAAGTTTCTTGTGTAATATTGAGGTTGTTCGGCGAGCCCAACATCAGCCTCGGCCAAGTTTACAGCAACATAAAACTAAAAAAAATGTTGTTAGTTCGGCCAGCGTGACACAGGGTTCGGCCAGTTAAACTTGGCTCGGGCTTGCCCAAAAGTGTCTTGGGTCAAGTTTTCTGCAATGATAATTTTTAGATTTTAAGGGGATTTGGCCAGCCAACAAACTGATTCTACCAGCTAAATTTTTGTTTAGGCCGAATTTTTGATAAATCTTATCCTGCAAAATCTGATAGCCATTGGAATGGTATCGTTGAAATTTAACAAGCTGAAGCTATTCTTAGGCTGACCGAAGTTCCAAATCATTTAGCTATAAATACAGACCTTCTCTCATTGTTTTAGATACAAAAAAGTGTAATAAAACATCTTCAAGTAAAAAAGAGAAACTCAGGTCCTTCCAAAGCTAATTATGTGGTAATTCCTATTTTGTTTTACCTTATTCAATTCCATTTCTCAAGTTAGATTTAAATTCAATTGGAGAGTGAGCAATACTCTACTCGAGATTAGAGAAATGAATCTACAGCTTTTACGGTTTTATTCTTTGAGAAATTATAGATCCCTAAATCCTTTCTGGTTGTGCATACATTGATTCATCATCATCCAAGAAAGAAAATTACTGCATTAATCAACACCTTGTCTTCATCAATATCTTCGCATCAACGTTTCATCTTCAAAAGATAAGCATTTATTTGATTAAATTTATGTCATTTGGGTTTGTTGAGACATCCCAAAAATCTCATCGAGTTAAGTAGTAGTTAGCCTATGAAAATCACTGAGAGGCTTTATTGTGGTAAGCCTATAAAATCACGAGAACTATAAAAGGTTGTTGAGGTGATCCTATAAAAACCTTGAAAATAGTGAAAATCCAAAATTACAGGGAGTAGTAATTTTAGGTGTGGAGAAGATGTGTGTTAAACACCAAACATTATAATTCTCTGTGCATTTGTGGTGATTGTTTATCTTATTCCCTGCCTTTATTGTTTTGAAAGATTGATTTCAAGGATGTTGTGAAATAAGATTGTCTACCTAAAGTTTTAGGTGAAGGTTGTCCTACGAACTGATTGGAATTAAGATTTCAATACTTTTTTGTGATTGAGAATATATTTTTCATAATTTATTATCAGGTATTGATTTAGTCCTATTTACCCTTGGACATCTGTAGTTCATCTTTCATTATTTGATCATGGAATCCATTCCAAAAATTTCTATTTACAATAGCATCAAATTTTTACAATATAACAATATATAAATGGTGGAGATCATTCATGCATTCGATGTGCATGAAGGAAATATCTGTGATACCGGTTAGTCAATGTTGATCTCTTAAACCAAAGAGTCTTTCCCTTATTTATACCAATACTGAAGAATAAAGATAGCCCAATGTCTAAATCTCTGGTAGGGATCGAGAAAGATGTATACCATCCACAAAACGGGTACTACATGTGAGGATAATAGAAGAGGATGGAATAGATCTATGCTCTCTCTCTCTCTCTCTCTCTCTCTCTCTCTCTCTCTCAAACTTTCTCTCACACTCACACATCCCATGGGCTGGGGTACATCCAAAGCTAGCTCTACCTTCTCCTTAAGGATAGGATCATGTAAATAAGGAGAGGTTAGGATTTTAGGGGTGCACCTGGTATAGTGCTCCACCACCCTTTGAAGCTCGATGTAACATACTATGAAGGAAATCCATCAATCTACATCATTCGTACATATGCTCATGATTCAATCCCTCCACTGCCATGATTTATCCACTAATGATTATATCTCATGCCAATCAGAAGTGGACCATCAAATATGAACCATCAAGTTATCATCAAGAGCGATCAAAACAATTTTAACAGTTAAAACAAAACTTCAACAGTTAAAAACATTTAAAATTTCTAGTTATCAACTACGACTAGAAATTATTTCTTACCAACTCTACTCTCCGTTCTAGTTGGTCCAACTAAATCCATGTTGAATAGTTCAAGAGATCTTGTAGTGGATAAGGAATTCACTTTCTTGTAACTACTCCTGATTTGCTTACCTATCTAACAAGTACTACATACTTTGTTTTCTTTCTTTTTCAGTTTGGTAAACCTCGCAAGTGATATCTTTTGCTCAGATTATATAGATCTTTATAGTTAACATGTCCAAACATTGGTGTCATAATTCAGTCTCGTTTGTTTGAACCATGTAACATGAATAATTTTTTGAGCAAGATTCATCAATGATATAACAATTTTCAAACATTCTACGACCATTTAATATCACATGACCTTTATTATTCATTTTCTCACATCCATGATCAGAAATTCCACACTATGATTTTTGTCATAGATTAGAGATATACTCAAGAGATTATGTTTCAAACCTTCAACATATAAAACATTCTTGAAAATAGGTAAGTTGGGAAGTTAAACATTATATTTGCCAATGATCTTGCAGTTGTTATCATTTCCAATATAACTGAGCCGTCATCAATCTTGTTGATATTTGAGAGAATGGCTTTATCACCTGTCATGTGTTTAGAACATCCACTATCCAAGTACCATATTGAATGGCTACTTGCTTTGAAAGCTATGTGGATAGCAAGACACTTAATCTTTGGAACCCATTTCATTACGGTTCTAATCTTAGGAGGGTCTCTTATCTTTCGTTGTGTTCGGGAGTTAGGATTTTTTCTATTTCTCTTTACCTCATTCTAACCAGAGTTGAATTTTAACAGCTCTTTGAGCAAGTCCACAATTTTATCAGCAAGAGGAGGATTTCTTTTTTTTTTTTCTTCTTTGATATTTATGGTTGTTGGCACAGGTTTTTACATTAGAGTCTTCTTGAAAGGGCTTTGTATTTTTTAAGTTATTCATTTTACAGTTTAGCTCTTTTAAAGTTTCTTCTTTAGAGTTTGAGGATTCTCCTTTTACAAATGTAGGAACAGAATCCTTAGATTTCATAATGTTATCTTTAATATAACCCAATCTAGATTTTTCACCACATCAGCGAGATGAGGTTAACAAATTTTCAAGTTTCTGGTCTCCTTAGGTATATTTCTAAGCATCCTTTGAACTCTGAAGTGAGGAAACTTCAATTTTTAATATCTCATTTTCAGACTTAGGATTGTGTGATTCAGAAATTTTCAAACTTAAATCCAATTTAGTTTTTTCAAAATAATCAGAAAAATGAGAATTTTCTAAAATAGTTTTTTCAAGTTCTAATTGTAATTTGGCACATTTTTCTTATTAAATTTTTTGTTTAGTTGCAATCTAACAACTTTCTCTGCATAGGGCATCATATGTTACTTGAAGATCATCTTCATTTTCAAAGTCACTTCCAAGAGTTTCATAATCAGATGTTTCACAATCATCCAAAGAAGTGATTCCGGCTATAGTCATAAAGGCATTAAGATCTTTTACGGTTTCCTAGTCTGATTTGTCAGTTTCTGAATTAGTTTTGGATTTTGATAATTCATCCCAAGTAGCGATCATGCCTTTTCTTCTCAATTTATCATTTTAAAGATATTTTGAAGCAAGATGCCCATATTTAGAATAGTTGAAGCATTGGGTGTCTTTAGATTTAGATTTTCAATAGTTTTAGTTTTCTTTTCTTTTATCAAACGATTTTTAAAAATCATTTCTTTTCTTATTTTTGAAAATTCTATAAAATTTCTTTGCCAACATAACCATATCGTCCTCATTTTCTCATCAGAATTTACATTTAAAGCATTTGATTTAAACTTAGATGATTTAGGGCAATGGAGTTGATCTTAGGAGCTTTGAAATTCAACTCATAAGTTGGTAGAGGTCCTTGTAACGCCTCAAAAATCGATGGTCGAGCAAACACAACTCCCGAGTTCCTACACATCACTTATGCAATATAGATAATGATGATTAAATGTTGTCTATATTAGTGCATTAAACATGAGTGTGATTATACCAAATCAACAAATCATACTCCAGAGACGATTAAATTTAAGCAAGCGGAAGATTGTGATAGATATATAAAACATATAAACTGTTGTAGGTCTCCAAAGTGTGAACATGTTACCAGGTTAAATATATACATGTATACTCCTAAAATGAACAAAATGAATATACATGTGTGTTCTAAAATATAAAATAACAAGTGTAATGGCATCTAGTCAGCATCTTTGTAACCTCGTCAATCAGAACATGGTCTACATAAACCCGCCTGATAACTACATATAGGAGAACTCCTCCTCGTCATCATAGAAGTCAGGCTCTATAACGAAAGCCTCGTCATCATCTGCAACTACAAAAGGGTCTGGTTGGTGTTTTAAAATACCGTCCCAGAGTGAGAGTGAGTGATCAACTCAGTGAAGCCATAAGGCAAAGGTTAACATTGTATCAACTTAATCAAGCAGTAATGATAAAGCAGTACAACAGTCATAGCCTAGGTACTCTTGTTAATGTAGGAATGATATGCGATAATGATGTATGCCCTCGCCTACACTCCCTCAGCGACATCATCTCACGATCGCGGCATGCACCACTCCAGACACGTGCACTTCCTCACCAAAGCACATGCAATACATGTATGATCATGTTAACCTAATTCTTATTAGGTTTATTCAAACAATAAATTCGGGAAGCTAAGGTACCTCCATTTTTATCACTTACCCAAATAATGATCCATCTAGGGTCATCAATCCTAGTTAGTCACATACGATAGATAGTTTCAGGTCACTATGGAGAGGCTCGTCACCTCAATGCAGGCCTGGTTTATACTCTAGTTTACTACGGAAAGGTTCATCACCTCGGCACAGACCTAGAGTATGCTCGAGGTCACTACGAGAGGCTCTTCACCTGATCGTAGGCTGACAGCATGAATACAGTGTCCCATACCACCGTATTCGGCTAACGAGTTTGGCTTGCTCACTGGACACTACGAAGAGGCTCGTCACCCCACCATAGGCCGACAGATTGACCACGGTGTCTCATAGCACCATGCCCAGCTCATGAGTCTTAGCGAATCACGGTACCAAGGTTAAACGGATTTTCATTGGTAAGTGGTACCTTAGGTTCAAGCAGTTGCGTCCATACATGGTAAACACACATTTAGGCCAATCGGGTTACTTGACAAGCTTGGTTGGTACGAGCGCACGCCAATCTAATCAACGTGGAGTGCATACGCACTCCGTGTGGCCTAACCATTGTCGATAGTCACCATATGACTCAGATTCATCAAACATGTCTAACGTGGCTAAAACCGTTAGGCCACCGATCGTAAACCATTGCCGATTGCCTAGACTATATCGTAACCCCAATCACACTCCAAACAATAACATTCACATGTGATAGTCAAAGATAACATGTGACAACCAATTTCAATCTCAATCTCATTTAAGCATTTCAACAAACTCATAATACACATGTAATCATATATAGGCATTTCATCCACAAATCACATAGTAGTAAGATAGGTTATATAAAGAAAATCATACATATGGCTAAGGTGATTGAAAATCTCTACTGAAAACCTCCATTAAAGGCATTTCATCAAACAAGTACTCATTTAAACATTTTATCAAACACCTAGACCACATATTTCAACTTATATGTTATAATTTAGTTATAACCTATATTAGGGAAAATCTTTTCCTAAGGAGTTGTCAACACATACAACAATCATATATACATAATGAATACTCATAGTAAGCATAAAACATAATTTCATATTCTTTAAGACATTTCAACAAACACATAGAAGGCATTATATTCAACATGATTTATATATATATATGTAGTATACAAAATACGTCGTATCTAAGCGCATATGACAACAATCAAGTTAGCCATAAATCATTACTAACATTGATAGCCTTAAAAACCATAACCTAAACATTTATAGTCTGCACCTTTCGTCAGTAGACTCGTAACAAGCTCAGTTTGAACAGTATGTCTTTGTCTACGGCATAACGACAACCTACAGCATGAAATAGGTTAAATATTTCACCATGTACTCTATTTGGATATCTAAAACAGATTAGGGTTAGGATTTCTTACCCAATAATAGAGTCAAAATCACCATAATAGCGATACAGACAAGCTGATTCAACACATTGAGTGGTGGGATTTAATCCCAGGAACTGGCTCCCACTTTCTCTCTCTTCTCCTCACTCTTTCCTTCTCCTTTTCCTCTCGTCTCTCTCCTAGGGTTTGAAATTCGTATAGAATGAGAGAAGGGTGGTTTTAGGCCCTTATATAGGCCCAGAACTGATGAAAATGGCCCCAGGGTTATGGTATACTTAGGTTACAGCCAAAGAGTGGTTGTTTCAGTCTAACGGAGCACATTTAGAGGCCCATTTTCTGCATACAGTCCAGAGTAAGTCCTTTGATGATGGATCTATGCTTGGTTAAGTTCTCAGTCTGATCGGGTTTACGGATCGACTGCGGAGGATCAGTTTCAGATCAACAGTCATCGACACTCGATCAGGGCCATAAGTACATTGCCCTGTGTTGGTAAATTTTAATGATCCGAGCATGTAGTTGGTCCTGAATCTGACGGTCTGAAACCTTAGATTTGGCCTACAAGTAAATGGCCCAAATCACTTAAGTTGAGTTTACTTTCTAAAGATATTCGTGTTTCTCACACACTTCGCTCCAGGCCTAAATTGTGCATTTCTGGTTCCTATTAGGACTTGATTTCCAAGATGGTTGTCAAGCCCAGTAAGACGGTCATAACCATATAGTTTCGCGGTAATCGAACTTTCAACGCACGGTCTAGGTCTGATACGGAGTTTCGTGATGCTCCTGAGAGCAACTAGGTTTTGAAATTGATCTTAGGTTTTTAGGCAATGTAGCATTAGTAATTCTACTAGTTTTGGGTCTTGCGGTTCACATTGAAAGTGATTCAAGCTAATTCCACAGATGATTTAGTTTAGCATTAAGTTAATTTTTAGCTAATTTCTACATAATTCTTTCCTTAACGATCTCTACCTGAGGTGGTACTCGGGTCTTTATACGGATTTTTTTGAAACGTTATAGTCCTACCAACTCCTCAACCTTCATAATATTGGTACCCATCAATTCCTATATAGCAATAACTTTAGAATTAAACCTATCAGGAAGTAGTCACAACACAAACCTTGCTTTCAAGGATGCTTTCACCAAGACCCCACATAGAATTGACTATATCATTCAATTTCGTATATAAGTCCATAAATGACCCATTTTCTTCCATACGAATTTTCTCAAATTTGGTTAGGATTTGGATCTTAGACTTTTTCACAATGTTGGTTCCTTCATATGCCATTTCCAGTATAACCCATACTTGTTTAGTTGTATCACACGAAATGATTCTTTTGAATTTATCTGGTGATAGAGCATAAGTTATAACATTTAAAGCTTTAGCATTAGCACTACTTTCACTTTTCTGAGTAGTCATCCAAAAACCATAAGAAATTTCTTTCATGAACGTGGTTCCATTCTCAACTACTACTTCTATCATAGGAGGGATCCATTGAGTCACAATGACTTCCCACACACTTTCATCAATGGATTTGAGGAAGATCCTCATCCTTGCTTTCCAATATGAATAATTTGAGCTATCAAATGAAGGTGGCCTAAAAATGGATAAACTCTCAAAATTTGACAACTTATAGCTTTAGAGTTAGCTCTGTGAGGTAAATCCCAAAATGCAACCACGCACTGATACCACTTGAAAGATGAGCTATCGATGTCTTAAAGGGGGGTGAATAGGACTATTGATATGGTTTCATTCTTAGCTACTACTATACCAATTTTGAATATAAAATACATAAACAATACTCTGAATCGCACAAAGTGTTGAAACCTTGATTCCAAATAATTCGTAGGATAACCTTCAGCTAGTATTTTAGGCAAGACAACCTTATATCACAACATCTTTGAAATCAAACTTTCAACTAGAAAGAGATAAAGAATCAAATAAAACAATTACCACAAATGCATAGGGGTTATAGTGGTTTGGTGCTTAAACCCACACCTACTCCACTCATAAAATTACTGCCCTCGTAATTTTAGTTTTCCACTATATCAAAGTTTTCACAGGTTCACCTTAACAACCTTTACTAGCTTACCACAATAATAATTTTTTTTTAAAAAAAAACCTCATTTTATGATTTTCACGAGCTTACCACAAAACAACTCACTTTATGATTTTCACGAGCTTACCGCAAATCAACCCAAATGAGATTTTCGAGCTATCTCAGAAAAATCCAATTAAAGCAATAATAATAACAATACTTATATTCAAATGTTGATTTAAAGATGTAGTTGAGGCTTCAAGTAGCAATCTTCTTTCTTTAGAGTCGATGAAGCAATGTATGCTCAACCAGAAAGAAAATAAGGATTTAAGGTTTTTTTTCAAAGAATATAAACCCTAACTAGTGCAGATTCAATCCTCTATTTCTTAAGTATAGATTACTCTCTATTTGTAATTAATATCAACTTGAGAAAGGGAATTGAATAAGCTAAATAAGAATAAGAATTACCACACAGATAACTTGGGATTAAACTAAGTTTCTCTCTAACTTACAGAAGATTTATCAGTGAATGTCATTGTAGAAATGAATGAGAGAAGGATCCTATTTATAACCAAAGGATTTAAAAATTTGATTAGCCTAAAAATAAGTTTGGCTGACTAGATTCCAATGATTTCGTTCCAACGGCTATCAGATTGCGCGAAATAAGATTTATCAAAAATTCGGCTGGCCAGAGAAAAAATTTGGCTAGCAGAATACAAGGTTCGGCTAGCTGAATTCCTTCAAATTTTTAAGAATTTATTGCTGAAGACTGACCTGAAATAGTTTTGGGCTACCAGACTGTAACACCCCAGATTTTTGCCAATCTGGAGTTAGACATCCTTAGGCAATGGGTCAACCATAACACTCTCAGAGATCAATCCCAAAGTCTAAAAAAAAAATCGCTTTTCAACCCATTTCCTTCAAAATCTCACCTTTCACCACCTCATTCTTCAAATTTCTCCAAGTACTTTCATGTTAGACACAAATCCTAAAGTTTAAAAGGTGAAGAACTATACTTAAACTAAAACTTACTGTAAATGATACGTACATGAATAAAATGAGATTTTGACTATTGAATTTTTGGAATTTCATGATGTACATAGGGTATTTGGATGTATTAGCTTCTACTACCTCAAAATCATATATTGTACATCACGTAACTCATTCCAGTTTACAAATGAGACTTGATAAATGTCTCAATGGACTCGTGGGCCCAAACTGCTCAATTTGGGAGGACCTGAGGTGGGTCCCACATGTTTCCGGCATCTCCGGGCGGCCGGGGGGGGGGGGGGGGGGAGAACATCACCCTTGGGGAGATCTCTCGCCAAAAATTCCAGTGACCAGTGAGGGACTCGCTAGTTTGGCGAGGCCTCGTCCGTACAGCGGTCAGGCAGCCCAGTTTCTGCATTTTTCTGCACATTTTATCAAACTTTGAAGAATCATATCTCCCTCGTTATAACTCCGATTTAGGTGATTCAAAAATCATATTGAAGATAAATGATTCTATATTTATATAAAAATATTTTAAAAATATAATAAAATATTTAATATAGTTTAAAGTAAGTCGTTGTAACAACTATCCGAAAATCACTTATTGGACAGCTGTTGTTTCAGGAATTTTTAGAATTTTTCTACAACACAAAATCTCATAAAATTTGGTGAATATGGGGTAAACTTGATAATGAACCAATAAAAAAATAATTAAAATAATATAACAACTATAAGTTTCAAAAAAGGGGCATAGAATGGCCCTAGGATAGTATTCTGCTATAATTATGGTAGAATTTGGTTAAGTACTAAACTGAATACTCAGTAGAATTAGATTGAACTACTTTAAATATAAACTACAAGACCCAAAATGAGTAGGACCACTAATGCTACATTACCTAGAAACCTAGGATCAATCTCTTAACCCAGTTACTCTCAGGAGCATTTAGAAACTTCGTATCGGACCTGGACCGCACGTCGAAAGTCCGATAGTGATGAACTTAGACAATTATGACCGCCTAGTTGGACTTGACAATCACCTCTAAAATCAAGACCAAACGATGTCCTGAGATCATTTCCTTGAGTCCGGAGTGAAGAGTATGAGAAAGTGAAGATTTTTATAAAATTAAATAAAAAATTAAGTAATCTGAGTCGTGTTGCTTACGCGTCATTTATAAGTATTCTGACTATTAGTTTTTGCCCCAAATTCACCCTCAGATCAAGGATGATGGCCCACTCATGTCAAATTATTTGTGGCCTTGATCAAGTTTCGGTGACCGCTGAACTGAAACTAGACCGCCACGGACGATCTGAGAACCCGATCGGACTGAAAAATTAATTTGATTAAGATCCAATAGTTGTGAGCTTAAGTCCGACCGCATTCAGCAAAAGGACTTCCAGAACTGCTCCGTTGGATCGAAACAAGGCCGATTTGGTTATAACCTAACTATACCTTGACTATGAGACTATTTTAGTGAGTTTTAGGCCTATATAAAGGGCTTAAACCCTCTCTCATTTGTTCCATACAAATTTAAGAGAAACTCTAAGAGAGTAAAGAGAGAGAAAGTGAGAGAGAAGTGGTGTTTTCCTCTTGTCATTCCACCTAGCTGCACTACGTACCAACTTCCATCCATCTAAATCGTTATTTTGGCGATTCTGATTCCGCTCTTGGATAAGTTAAGCAAACCATAACCTGTTTTGAAGCTTAGAATAGTTGAAGTGAAGTTATAGCTAACCTGTTTCATACCTTAGGTAGCGTATCCGCCGTTGACGAAGAGTTATCGTCTGAATCATATATATTATGTGTTTTCTGGTTTAAGGTGCGGATTATAGACGTATAGGTTAAGGTTTTCAAGCTTTCAATGTTAGATAATAATTTATTATTAACTTGGATGTTATTTCACATGCAAAACATGTTGTTTGTTTCGTGTTACGAATACGTATGAAATATGTATATCTATGTATTTTTTGAAATACCTGTTTACGTATAAATTTTGAATTTGTGCTTGCCATGATTAATTGCTTTTTATGTATGCTAGATGCATGTGTATCACCTTCTGGGTGAACAGATTAGCCTAATACATGTTTTATCAATGTATGTTATGTATATTATATTGTATACTCTAAGTGATTGTGAAAATGGCTGAATGAGTATAGAATTCACTTTCGTGCTCACCATGACTAACTGTCATGGATATATGATTGTTGTATAGGCAATAACCCTTTGACGAGAGGATTGGCCCTAATACATATGATAAACTTATATATATCACATATGATGAAATGTGTAGGCTAAGTGTTTGTAAAAATATTTGAATGAGTTAGTAGTTAGTAATGTGTACCTATATGCATGTTGAGATATGCTCCTCAACTACCTTGTCTATATGTATGACTTCCTCCATGTATTTTATATTGCCTATGTGTAGATTCATATTTAAGTTGTATTACATAACATGTAGAAATAAAGCTGTGAAGGGTGATGGGGGAGTGGTGTAACGATTCCGTGCAACAGCCCTGGCAGCCCTAAAGTGGACAATATCGGACCTTTGATTGTATAATTTGAAATATGATCCATTTATTATTTTGACTATATCATTGGATGACATGTCGTAATTGAATGTGTTTGGGGCTATGACATAGTCAAGGTAATCGGTAACAGCCCTTAAATTGGTGGTTGAAGTTATTTATGCCACGCAAGATGGGTTCGACGAATCTGAGTTGTACTTGGGATGTTCGACAGTGGTTAGGCCACACGGAGTGCTCATGCATTCCATGTCAATCATTTCGACGTGCGCTTGGCCTAGTTAAGCTTATCAACTAACCTGATTGAGCGATGTATGTTCATCTTGTTTGGACGTTACTGTTTGAACCTAAGGTACCAAACTTACCAGTGTAAAGCCCCTTTAACCTTAGTACCTCGATCCGCTAAGACTTATGAGCCGGGCATGGTGGCATGAGACACTGTGGTCGAGCTATCGACCTACGCTGGGGCGACGAGCCTCCCCATAGTGACCAGTGAGCAACCTAGACTCGTGAGCAGATTATGGTGGTATGGGACACTATATTCGTGTTGTTGGCCTACATTGATTGGTGACGAGCCCTTTGTAGTGACCTCGAGCATACTTTGAGTCTACGTTGAGGCGACGAGTCTTTTCATAGCATTAGAGTATAACTATGTCTACACTGATCAGTTGTCGCGTCCTATGAGTGTGATCTGTTTCCCGCAGGAGCAACACTGATTTGGTGATAAGCCCTTTTGTGGTGACCCAGAACCGCAACATCGTATGAGATTGTCTAGGACTGACAACCCTATAATGGATCATCATTTGGGTATTGATACAAGGGAGGTACCTTAGCTTCCTAATCCTGTTGTATGAAAAGGACTAATAATAACTTGGTATCATGTTCATATCATCGCACTGCATGTGCTGACGATGAAGTGCATAGAGGGCTAGAAGCATGCCATGAACGTAATATGGTGTCGCATGAGGGAGTACAGGTGAGGGCATGCATTCATGAAACATCTCATCCCTGCATTAATAAGAGTATTTAGGAATGGTTAATATGTTTGTTTTATCATTACTGCTTGACTGAATTGATAACATGTTAATCTTTACTCTATGATTCCACTGAGTTGATCACTCATTCCCACGTTACGGGACAGTATTTGCAACACCAACCAGTCCCTGTTTAGTTTCAGATGGTGGTGATGCTTGCGAGGCAGAGCCGGTCTTTTATGCCGATGAGGAGGGTTTCTCCTATATGCAGTTCTCAAGCGGGTTCATGTGAACAATGCTCTGATTGACAGGGATTCAGGGCTATGTTGGTAGTGATTTATCACTTTTTGATATATGTATTTTGAGACACGACTTGTAATTATGACCTGGTAGAGCATACATATCTTGGGGACTTATGTTGATTTATATATGTATTTCAGTCTTCTTCTCGTGTTTTCAGACTGTCCCTGAATTATGTTTTGTTGTTTTGGCTTAATCCACTTCATGTCTTATGCACTAATACAACCGACATTCATCCAGCATTGAAAATGTTACATAAGTGATGTTCTGGAACTCGGGAGTGGAGTTTATGCTTGACCCCCGATTTTCAGGGCGTTACACAGACTCCTAATTTGGCTAGCCGAACCAAAAGTTGGGCTAGTCGAATTTACACAGATTTTTCAAACTTCCGAATCTGAAATCTTGGCCAAAACTGAAGTTGGGTTAGTCGAAGTAAGTTGGGATGGCCGAACTTCAGTAAACTTACACTGTATTTTAAACATTTTAACCATTTTTTGAAAGGACCTAACCTAAGGTCTTTCTAGGTTCATATAACCTGGTGGTTGTCATGTACAGAGATCATAAACTTGAAACTATGCCAATGTCTTTAAGTCTTAAGATGTTAAGCCAATCTTCATGAGATGTTGTAAAAGATTGAACTGTACTTGAGATCTAAACATTATTTTGTCTATGAAATTTGACAACTCTAAGCATGCTTAAAATATAAGCACTTACACCATGAGTATAAAAATGTATTCATGTGCAACATGTAAGTGCTTATGCAAATAATTATTGAACATGTGATTTGAGGATCTATTCGAATAACTAACATAGGTAAGCATGAAATAAAGCTAACAATTATCAATTAAAGTTAAAATATGAAACTGTCACTTAGACTAACATGAAAGCGGAAGCCCATGGGGAGAAATAATCACCCTAGGAGTTGAATTGCCTACTAATAACACTAGGTGGTGTGTGCGTCCTTAGGATCGAATCCTACCATGAATTACAAATTTGTACGATTAGATCTAAGTTTTACATACTATATATGATTAAGATCATTACCTAAGGTTTAAATTAATAAGATTTAGGGTTTTGATGTAGAAGTATGGTAACTGATCTATGGTTTAGATTTAGAATTTGAACACTAATTATTTTTTTAAGAATAATAACAGTAATAATATTAATAATTTATGAGTTATTATAAAGAAATATCAACCACAATTAGTTTACTATAATCCAACAAGGACTATTGACTATAGTAAGAGGACCCTAACAAGGTTTTACAACATTTATACGATTAGGATTATCATTAGAACTTGATATTGGAATTTTTGACCTATGAGATGAATCTATATTCGAGTCTTGGGAATTCCAATGTCCCCATTGCAAGGAAAAGAGGCTTAAACATCAATAGATATAGTCAATTCAAAAGAAAAGAATGAATGGTTATCTTAAGCTTACATGATTAGTAGATTAGGTGAAATTCGATGTTGACACGATCACGACCTGATAGACATAATTTGGCTAGGTCCACACACGATCACAACCCGATAAGAATACTAAGAATCAAATATAAGTTAATTTTTAAAATAGAAAATGAGACTTACAGAGTCAACTCACTTAGTCCAACCGAGTTACTTCTACTAGCTTCAACTTGATTCCCAAATGATCCCGACACAGAGGGAGATCAAAAGACTTAAACTAAATGTTGAACTAAAATAACCAACCATCAGCTCTTTTAAATCAATTGACTTAATGAAAACTTACTGAGTCAACACAGTAGTAGAACAATGAAACTTGAACAGATCCCATGCCTCTTCTCACTTCTTTTTTCTTATTCCTCTTCTTTCTTTCCATCTCGACTCGTCTAAACTCAAATAGTAAGCTTTGCATAAACCATAACCTAACTTGCCCCTGATTCAAACCCAAGTCAATCACAAATCTTAACAAAACTTACTAAGTTGACTCGCTATTATACTAACTAGATGCTATAAGATTCGATGTCGAGTTGATACCTCGATAGATGAAGTTGTCCCGCTGATGGAAAAGAATCCAATAGCTGAGATAGAAAATCACCCTAGAATAGGGTCCCGATCGGGCTAAAATCTGAAAAGGCCGAGCAAATTGTCGTAATGGGGGGGAGGGTGAATAGGACTTTGCGAAATAAAAATAATAAGCAGAATAAAAACAACAAGATAACCAAATAAATGCAATTAACCAAAGGAAATAACAACCTCAAAAATCAAGTATTGAGAGGTTGATACAAACTTAGTTCTAAGGACAACCTAATACCAAAAACCAATGGTTTATGGCAGGACAACCTTACTAAAACGTGGGTGAGTATCAAAAACTCAAACTGAAGAGGATATGAAATAAATAGAAACTAATCTATAACAACATTCACCACATAATGTTGAAATGTAAAGGTTACAACATTCACATCCACAAATACATCCCACAATCTTAAACCATAAAAGATAAAGAAACAAACCACACATCCACCAAACACAAAGAACTATAGTGGTTCGCTTGTGTTTACACCAACTGTTAAACAACAGCCACACAACTACTCCACTCCTAATATCCACTCCCTCAGGATATTAGCGTTTATTAATCAAAATAGGTTTCTCAAGGTTCACTTAAAACCTTCACAATTGTATCTTTCAAGTGGGCTTACACAATTCAAAAACCCCACGCTCTGAGTTTTCTGGATCACCTTAGACAAACCATAAATGGAGATTTTCTAGAACAATCTCACAAACTAAAAAGGAATTAAATTACAGAAAAAGTAAAATGCTTATCTGTATGATGATTCTGAAGCAGCTCGGTAGAACCAACTTGATGACGACATAGATGTTCAATGTTCAGTCTCACAAGTGTATAGGGTTCTAAGTTTAGATGATTTTTAATTACATCAGCAAAGGCTTTGCTTTGATTTTGATCTCATAAAAGGGTAAATCAAATATCCTTTTTCAATATAAGAATGGAATAGAGAATCAAAATCAAAATACAAGAACTACTTTAAAGAATCTTAAATATGCACAAAATATCTTAGAATGTACTCAAAATAATCTCAGAGTGATTGCTTAAGAATGATAAGAATTTAATAGAAAACTCTAAAATTCGAGCACTATTTATAGGTAAAAAATTGGTTCGCACGACTGTCCTTTAGTTAGCTATGACTGGCCTTATCCAAACAGATTTTTAAAAATTCTGGCGCGATAAGATTTTTCAATTACATGACTAGCCTTATGTGTCCCACGATTGGTCAAGTGGCCTTCTCAGCTGGTTGTGTGAGTCCAGATTACTCGCTGGAAATTGAGTCGAGCATTGCACAACTGATCAAGCACTATTCACACGACTGGTCGAGTAGTTTCCCAGACTTGTCGTAGACCAACAGAAAAATTTTAAAAATTCATAACAAATCATAGACTGGTCGAGGAAATTCTAAGACTGGTCAAGCCAGCGCTAGGGCTAGTCGAAAGAACAGAATTTTACACTTATAAAATGACCAAAATGACCGATCGAAAGTATGAAATGATCTAATCATGATCTAAGGTCAATCTAGGTCAATCGTCCCTTGTGAGATAGAACATATGAACACTTAATCTATTAATCACTTCAGTAACTTTAACTCTTGCGATCTTCAATTCTTGAACTCGACATACCAAACATAATTTTCAACTAGGTCTTGAGTTCTTGAACTTTTCTGATTCCAGATCCTGAACCGCAATGTTCTTAAAAACTGTCTTCACTTTCTTCCAGTTTGAAGATCTCGGTAAGTTCGTCATAGATATCGGCAACATAAATTCAGCATGAACAGAACGAACGTTGAATATTCAATGTGAATAGATGCACTAGCTTGATACAAATCAAGATACAAAGTTAAATTGGTTTGGCACACTAAAATTTGACAATACTTAGGGTTTATTAACATAGCACTTTCAATCTCCCCCTTTGTCAAATTTGTGACAAAACTAAAATTATAATATGCACAATAGATATTCAAACAACACATTCCACAAGCATATTATGATATGATCCATAATCAATAATATAATAATCAAAAATCAACTCTCCCCCTTAATCCACACTACTCTCTGTAAAAATAAAAAATAAAAAATAAAAATATTAGCTCATTCATCATAGCTATCATATCCTCATATCATTTAACAATGTTCTCCCACTTTTTGTCACAACATGACAAAGGAAGCGAATAATGATAAAGGAACATAATAAGAGAGCAAGTAGAATTAATAACTATTAATCCAAAGCAAATAAGACAAAGTATCTGAAATAATACCATAGATAAAAGTTTAAACAACATTATTCAAGACGTCATAGGGAAACGAGTTAGAATAAAGTTATTACAGATACAATCCAAATCAAAACGAAACTAGTCAGATCCTGAAGAGGGAGCAAGAATAGATGGATCAATTTGATGTAAACCCTTATTAATGCGCCTCATATATTTATGCATATAAGCAAATTGAGAACCCTGGATTACTCAAATCTGAGCCACCTGTTCCTCAAGAGTATGCAACCTCTCAGCAAAATCAGAAGGCTGATAATCAGGGTCAGCCTCAAAATCTAATTCAAGTTCATCAAATAAATCATTCATATTGACATCTTCTTGAGGCAAAGCATCAACTTCTTCAGCTTTTTCATCTCCCCCAGCATTCCCATCAACTTGACCAGGTGTCAAGTCCAAGTTCATTTTGTTTATATTAGAATTGTTAAATGGATGGAGATTAATAGAACCTTCCCCAACAGGCATAGCTACCAAAGCACGAGTAGGTAAAACAATCATAAGATAAGCGAAAGGAATATCGCTATGACTAGGGTGAAGACGAAACTGAATAATATGATGACAAATAAGAGAAGGAAGATACATATGGATGCCAGTTACAACAGAATGCATAATGTGGGCCATAAAAGAGGTTAGCTCAATCTTGTTACCTAAGCGAGGATAGACATTTGAAATAAAAATACAATGCAAGACCCTATATCTGGGCAACATATATTTGGAAATGAGCACAGTACCGTCGTTCCATTCTGCATTCATGTTACAGAGAACTCTTGTAATCAATTGTTTAGCATTTTCAGAAGGTCTAGCTTGCAAAGTAGATATGGGTACACCGTCATCAACAACAGGTATATTCATGATTGCTAAAATCAAACGACGGTCTACCATAATTGGACCTTCTCTAGTTGACACAGTAAATGTCAAATCATCTTGAGAGAACTCAGTAATACAAGCGTACATGCCCTGCGCAATGGATTGGTATGCAGGATCGCCCCAAGATAATATGTTTTCCCAACCTACAACATGAAGGAGAGGGACAATGTTGAAGTACTCAAAATGATCAACAAGGACAACACGCTCAACAAAAACATTTCTTAGACGAAAATCCTGCATACTCTCGGGATCCTCTTCGGGAGGACGAAGGTGACGCACGGTAGTAGGTGCGGAACAGGAAGAAGAGGGATCGTGAGTGGTTCTCTTCCTATTTCTTCATTCCATTGCAACAAGATAACAAAGAAATCGAGGTTTGCAAAAAGGAATGAAAGGATTCCAAGCAAATCAAATTTTAAGGAAGAAGCACTATCAAACCACCATAAATCTTGAAACAATAAGCAAAATCAAGATTAAGGATGATCAATAAACTTAAATGCACAAGGAAATAAAAAATGAAGCACTAATCGAAGAGTAATTAGAGATATGTTCGACCGATCGTGGTTGGGCTTGATGGAGATGAAGAAGGAAATGAAGAAAACTCACTTTTCCCTAAATAAAAGCCCAATTCATGCATTTCACGACTGGTCATGTACATACTCAACCGGTCGTGCCACGACTAGTCGAGTGTGTACTCGACTGGTCGTGTAACACAGAAAATGTGTAAATTTTTATATATTTAAAATTTTAAAAAATATAAAATAATATATACATATATTATGATACAAATGAGCATAAATCATCAATTCATATTACACACACCAAGATCCAATTTCATTTTTGCAAATCGATTTTTGTCAAGCGATTTTGTGAATACATCAGCTAGTTGACTCTTAGTCTGAATATATTCTAATGAAATTATCTTTTCTTCCACCAATTCACGAATATAATGATACCTAATGTTAATATGCTTAGTTCGTGAATGCTGAATAGGATTTTTAAAAATATTAATTGCGCTTGTGTTATCACAATATAACATCATAGATTCTTGCGCAATTTCATAATCGCTTAGCATTCTCTTCATCCATACTAGCTGAGTGCATTCGTTACCTGCAGCAATATATTCAGCCTCAGTAGTATAGAGCGATACGAAACTTTATTTCTTACTTAACTAGGAAACTAAATAGTTCTCGACATAGAAACAACCACCACTGGTTAATTTACGATCATAATATTACCAGCCCAATCAGCATCCATATAACCAGCTAATTGCACACTAGTATCATGTGGATATTAGAGACCAAGATTATCCGAACTAGCAACATATCACAAAATTCGCTTAACAGTAATCAAGTGGGACTCTTTAGGGTACGATTGATATCTGGCACAAATGTTAGCGCGAAAAGCAATATTAGGTCGATTTATATTAAATAAAGCAAATTTTCTATTATATTGCGATACAACGTAGGATCCACACTCTTACCTATTGAATCCTTAGAGAGTTTCAGAGTGGTACTCATTAAATTATCAAAATTCTTCCCACTCTCAAATCTGAACCTTTTAACTAAGTTCAGAGAATATTTGGTTTGAGAGATGAAGAATCCATCAGGAAGCTGTTTAACTTGCAACCCTAGGAAATAATTTAGTTCTCCAACCATGCTCATTTTGAATTTGGATTTCATAAGATCTACAAACTTAACAGTCATGTTAGCACAGGTAGATCCATAAATAATGTCATCAACATAGATTTGCACAATCAAAATATGATCTTTATGTTTCTTTACAAATAACGTTTTATCTACACTTTTCATTACAAACTCATGACATAAAAAGAATTTAGTTAATTTCTCATACGATGCCCTGGGAGCCTGTTTCAATCTATAGAGTACCTTTTTTAAGCGATAAACATGATTAACATGCTTAGGGTCTTCAAAACTCTTTGCTTATTCAACGTATACTTTTTGTAACACCCCAAAAATCGAGGGTCGGGTAGAAACCCAACTCCAGAGTTCTAGAACATCACTTATGCAACATTTTCAATGATGGGTGAATGTCGGCGGTAATAGTACATAAAACATGAGGTGGATCAAGCCAAAACAGCATATCATACTCCAGAGACAGTTAAAATTAGCAAGCGGAAGACCGTGATAAATACATAAAATATATAATTGATTGTAAGTCTCCAGAGTGTGAACATATTACCAGGTTAATTAAATACATGTATACTAAAAAAAATGGAAAGAAAAGAATATGCATGAGTGCTCCAAAAATATAAAATGACAAGTTTCAAGGCGTCTAATCAACCTCCCTGTAATCCCGTCGATCAAAACACGGAGAAGAAGTCCTCCTCATCATCATACAAGTCCGGCTCCGCTTCACAAGCAGTGTCATCATCTGCAACTACAACAGGATCTAGTGGGTGTCCAGAACACCATCCCTAACATGGGAGTGAGTGATCAACTCAGTGGAATCATAGAGCAAAGATTATCATGTTATCAAATCAATCACGCGATAATAATAAAACAGACAATCAAACATTCCTAGATACTGTTGTTAATGCAAGCATGAAATGACATGATAGATGCCCTCACCGACATACTCCCTCATGCGGCACCATCTGCATCCATGGCATGCTTTCTTCCCACAGTGCTCCACATCTTCCAGGCACATGCAGTGCGATGTGAATAAGATTACTGGGTTGTTATTTGTCCTTTCATACAGCAGTATTTTGAAACTAAGGTACCTTCCTTGTATCAATCCCAACACAGATCCTGTTTAGGGTCGTCACTCCTAGTATTCTCATACGATGTTATGTTTATAGGTCGCTGCAAGGGCTGTCAGAGCTGTTACTCGCACTCGTTACACCGCTCCCCCATCACCTTATCAATACAGGCCTAATGTATTCTCATTGCTACGGAAGGGTCGTTGCCTCCCGTAGACTCAGAATACGCTCGAAGTCACTACAAAGGGCTCGTCACCAATCAGAGTAGGCCGACAGCTCGAATGTAGTGTCTCATACCACCACAATCGGCCCACGAGTCAAATGTGCTCACTGGTTACTACGGGGAGGTTTGTGGCCCCAGCGTAGGCCGACAGCTCGACCACACTGTCCCATACCACCATGCCCGGCTCATGAGTCTTTATGGATCAAGGTACCATGGTTATCAGGGTTTCCAATGGTAAGTTCAGTACCCTAGGTTCAAGCAGTTATGACTCATACAGGGTGAACATACACTGGTCAGTCGGGTTACTTGACGGGCTCGACTAGTACGAGCACATCTCAAGCTGAGCGACATGAAGTGCATAAAACACTTCGTGTGGCCTAACCAATGCCGCTAACCCAAAACACAACTCGCGTTCATCGACGCGTCCTTCGTGGTACATGGAAGCCAACCACGAATTCAATTCATTACCGACTGCCTGGACTAGGTCATAGCCCCAAGCATCTGTATATCAACATCAGTAAGCATATGTGAGTAACAGGAATGAATATAAACAATACAAGCATGTTGACACATGTTATATCATACTATGTAAGCAAATCAACCAACACATGCATTCCATATATGTAATGAAATCAATTCATGTGACCAACATGGTGGAAATCATATACATCAGCATATTGATTAAGAATTCAATCTCAAAACTAAATCACAACACCATTTACTCAATACATACTAATACAAACATTTATACAAACACTTAATCTACACACTTTAGCCTACATAGTGTCTGTCGACTCTAAGTGCGCATTTGGGCGAATCTTTTAGCCAAACAGATCATACACGCATTCCTAATATCACAACACGACAAATAGCCATGATAATCATTTCAGTAAAATACGGATGTATACTATATTTTCTACAAATACCTAAAATGCCCTAAATCTCATATTTTCCGTACGCAGTCGAAATGAAAAATGGACAGCATGTTCTACATGTCAAACGGCGTTCTCTTCGATAATCTACTATTAAACGACATTGAAAGCTTTGAAATCAGTCAATCAAAGCGTCTAAAATCCTCACCTTTTGCCTTAGACGTGTATCGATTCGAATAGAACGTCTACGCTTCGTCAACGGCATTAAGGCGACCTATATCACAAGTTACATAAGCTACACCACTACTCGCATCAAAGGAATCCCTAAAACAGTAAGAGGGTAAGGTTTTCTTACCTATAAGTGAGTTGCAAATCACTGGAATGCGGTGCTTCGGTACGTGCAATAGCTGGCGCAAGTGGAAGGAAATCTCTCCCACAACTCTCTCACAATCTCTCTCTTTCTAGGGTTTGTAGCAAATTCGGATGGGAGAGATATGAGAGGGTTTAAAGCCCTTATATAGGCTAAAATCTAACCTAATTAGACTTGGGACAAAGGTATACTTAAGTTATAACCAAATTGAAACTTTTTCAATCTAAAAGAGTGTTCCGGGAGGTCCCCTGGCCGAACGCGGTCAGACTTAAGCTCATGTACATTAGATCATGCTCACATCAAGTTTTCAAACCGGTAGAGTTCCTAGTTCGCACTTTGTGGACCAGTTTCAGTTCAGCGGTCACGGAGACTCGATCGAAGATTTCAAGTACACTGACCTAAGTGAGAAATGTTTCTTGAACCGAGGGTGTATTTGGGTCAGATTCTGATGGTCTGAATGCTTATATTGATCCCGCAAACGAAACGTGTAAGATTCATTTAAATCTCATTTAAATTTTTATGAATTTCACTCTTTCTCACACTCCCTGCTCCAGGCTCAATGAAATAGCCTCAGAACATCAGTTGGGCTTGATTTTCGAAATGATTGTCAAGTCCAACTAAGCGGTCATAACAGTCTAAGATTGTAGATATCGGACTTTCGACGCGCGGTCTAAATCCAATACGAAGTTTCAAAGGGTTCCTGAGAGTAAACGGGTTTAGAGTTTGATCCTAGATTTCAGGGTATTGTAGTGTCATTGGTTCTACAAGTTTTGAGTCTTGCAGAACGTATTTAAAGTGATCAGTGCTAATTTCACAGCTAATCTAGCATAGCGCTAGCTAACTCATGTTAAATTTCTAAAGAATTTGGTTCTAAGTGATTTCTTTAGCTTTGGAATTGGGTTCTGAGAGGTTTCCGAAGCATCATGGTTGGCCCATTGCCTAAGGACTTCTAACCCCAGGTTAGCAAAAATTTTGGGGTGTTACAATCTACCCCCCTTAAAATAAAATTTCGTCCCCGAAATTGGTTAAGGGTAATGAGTACCTAAAGAGACTTTTGAATTGACATTCTAAGGAAGGTTCAAATCTTATTTAATGACCTAACCTTACGTATAACCTAAATCAACTGTTTCGATCCTAAGCCAGTGGGGAAGGGGCTAACCACGCTTCCGCTGTGCCACTCTGATCTAATCGTTACATTGGTTGACTCAACTAGATTGGGCTCAAAATGTTCTGTCCCCCTTAAAATAAAGTTCTACTTAAGGCTCAAGAATCTATGTCTCGATCCGTATATCGGAACGAGGTGTAACTTAGGGCCTATCTTTAACATGAAATGGGAAACAACCTCTCACTACATTGGTCTTCCTTTGCTAACGATGCGTTTTATGGCATTGATACCTATGGTTGTAGAAAAAAAGATGAAGTGATGGGTGTTGTGGTTGATTTCAAGGACGGATGTGAGTTTGTGGCAAGAGGTCTAATCTCTATTGGTTGTATGTCCTCAACATTTTCCAAAGGCAAAGCAATAACTTTTGGTTGTAGGTGGTCGGGCCAAC
The DNA here is from genome assembly GCA_037074715.1 of Magnolia kwangsiensis. Taxonomy (NCBI): domain Eukaryota; kingdom Viridiplantae; phylum Streptophyta; class Magnoliopsida; order Magnoliales; family Magnoliaceae; genus Magnolia; species Magnolia kwangsiensis. The sequence continues at coordinate 86,578,296 of CM073575.1, read as the reverse complement.
ATGGAAGAAAAGTTATGTAGTGGGTCTGAGCCGGATACATTGAACCTTCTGTCTAATCAGGACAGAAAACTCGTTGTATTGGTCCTTAATCCGAGTAGATGTCGATCTTCTGCTTGATCAGAGCATTGGATTCATTAGTAACTACTAGGATTAAGAAGTCGATTCAAACAGCGAATATATCGCTTACATACAGTTCCTTTACTCTGTGTTTCCGAATGCAATAAGCCCTTGGGGAGGCAATTCTAAAGGGCGTGTTGGTTTATCCTATTGTTCAACCCGAGGGATATATAAGTTTTCCCTGAGAGTAAATGGTTCTAAGTTAAAACAACTTTCCTAAGGGTTATAACAGAAGTCTATAAGTATTAAGGGGATCAAGCAAAGGAATGAGATTCTACTCCAACCAAATCGAACCTACTAATCCTTAACATATGCAGGCTTTACACTACTTAAGGTAACTAGTATACTAGTCTGTAACTCACTAGTTGTAATCCAAAGCCTAAGCTTATACGCTAAATGGGTTCATACCATTTCTAATACAAGGAATTATTCTATCGCTTAGGGTCACGATTGTCTAAATGGAATTGGATTTCCTAAATAACTCTAGGTCCAAAACGCCAAGGGCATATGTTGTCAGTGGTCTCAAGTTGTGTTAAATGGGACTGCTTTTTTACTCCCACCTAAGAATTGGGAGTGACATGTTTAGTAGGTGGGTGGGTTGGGATCTAAATCAATTTCATGGGCTTTGGAAAATGGATCTTTTGTTGAAAAGTGGGAGATGAAGCATAGCAATACACAATCCCTTAAGCATTCCACTCACTTCATAGCAAAAGGGACTGCATGCATGTCATTTACCAGAATTTGTCACAATACCTAGAACACAGTGTTACATGAATCATGACAGAAGATGCATGTGAGCTAATGCGACCAAGACTCCCAACATCTAAAACCTTCTACCAACTACTAAACTACTACTAAGATCATCAATACAAAAAATACAGGGATCCTAACATAGCAACAACCAAGCCACAGGGCGGCGGCATCTCTCGACCTTCTTAAACGGGCGGGGCGACTAGGCCCGACTTCATCAATGGCGGTTTTCCTCTTTCCCATGAGAGAGAGGATGGTGGAAAGGGAGAAAAAGGCTAAACTAGCCTCTACAAGGGCCATGGAAAATGGAGGAAAGGGGGAGATATGGCTGACCCAATGGGCTGGCACAAATCTAGGTCCTATAGAGGGGTGAAACAGGCCCTCAAAGGCTAGGATTTCAAAGGGGAAAGAATGAGATGGGTTGGGTTTGAAGCTTACACGAGTTTTGCTTGAAATGGAGGGTGTAAGAGCTCCAATCGATGAGAATGGAGAGAGGGGAGACTGTGTATGGCTGTGAATCAATGAAGTGGCATCGGTTGTGGCCGAAAATGGGATTGAAAGTGATTTGGAATGGGTTTTGAAAGAGGGAGCAGCAAAAAACGTGAGAAGAGAGAGCTTGGGTGGCATATTTATGAAGGAGGTAGGGGATTGGAGGTGTTTTAAGATGCGGCCCACCTACCACGGGGTTACCCTAACCCCCAAACACCTCCGGCCCGAAGGCCCGATAGAATGGGGCCCACCGTACGGCGAGGCCTTCGCCGGTCAACTTGCAAACCGGTGATGCCCGGCCATCTGGGCTGGGTCCCCCTGCCCTAGGGGTCCCAGAAACATGTGGTTCCCACCCTAAATCATTCTGGATTAGCGTGGGTGGGCCCACGACTCTTTTTGAGGTATTTCGAAGATGATATGCAAAACAAAATGATTTTATATGATGTATAATATATGATTTTGGGGTAGGAGAGGCTAATCCATCCAATTAACTCATTCATTCCACGAGATTCCCTAATAGGAATGGCCAAAAGTCCAATTTTTACATACATTTAATATTTATCGTAAATTTTTATTTAAGTATGATTATCCATCATTTACACATTAATATTTTTGCCTAGTATGAAAGGACTTACAAAAAGTTGAAGAATGAGGTGGTAGAAGGAGAGATTTTGAAGGAATTGGATAAAAAAGGGGTTTTAGGCCGTGAGATTGAGTGTAAGGTGTTGTGGTTGCCCCACAACCCAAGAACATCCATTTCTGGGTTTGAAATTCTTCAGGAAACGTCTCAAACCCGTCGACTAACGACATGGAGGCGACTTAGGTGGATTCACGTGACCGAAGACATGTTATGGCCTAAATTACAGTATAGTCTCAACTGTCGGCGAAACTTGGGATTCTAATGTAGTTTCTAAGTTTCCATCGACCCCTTCCTAAGTCAGAGTGCATTAGAGTACGTTGTGTTACCATAACTCAGGTCCAGTTTAATCCAAATCATGCTCTGATACCATCTGTAACACCTCAAAAATCGGGGGTCGGGTAGAAACCCAACTCCTGAGTTTCAGAACATTACTTATGCAAAATTTTTAATGATGGGTGAATGTCGGTGATAATAGTACATAAAACATGAGGTGGATCAAGCCAAAACAACATATCATACTCTAGAGACAGTTAAAATTAGTAAGCGGAAGACTGTGATAAATACATAAAATATATAATTGATTGTAAGTCTCCAGAGTGTGAATATGTTACCAGGTTAATTAAATACATATATACTAAAAAAATGGAAAGAAAAGAACATACATGAGTGCTCTAAAAATATAAAATGACAAGTTTCAAGGCGTCTAATCAACCTCCCTGTAATCCCGTCGATCAAAACATGGAGAAGAAGTCTTCATCATCATCATACAAGTCCGGCTCCGCTTCACAAGCCGCGCCATCATCTGCAACTATAACAGGATCTAGTGGGTGTCCGGAACACCATCCCGTAACATGGGAGTGAGTGATCAATTCGGTGGAATCATAGAGCAAAGATTATCATGTTATCAAATCAATCACGCGATAATAGTAAAGCAGACAATCAAACATTCCTAGATACTGTTGTTAATGCAAGCATAAAATGACATGATGGATGCCCTCACCGACATACTCCCTCATGCGGCACAATCTGCGTCCGCGGTATGCTTTCTTCCCACAGTGCTCCACATCTTCCAGGCACATGCAGTGTGATGTGGATATGATTACCAGATTGTTATTTGTCCTTTCATACAGCAGTATTGGGAAACTAAGGTCCCTTCCTTGTATCAATCCCAACACAGATCCTGTCTAGGGTCGTCACTCCTAGTATTCTCATATGATGTTATGTTTATAGGTCGCTGCAGGGGCTGCCAGGGCTGTTGCTCGCACTCGTTGCACCGCTCCCCCATCACCTTATCAATACAGGCCTAATGTACTCTCGTTGCTACAGAAGGGTCGTCGCCTCCCGTAGACTCAGAATACGCTCGAGGTCACTACAAAAGGCTCGTCACCAATCAGAGTAGGCCGACAGCTCGAATGTAGTGTCCCATACCACCACAATCGACTCACGATTCAAATGTGCTCACTGGTCACTACGGGGAGGTTTGTGGCCCCAGCGTAGGCCGACAGCTCGACAACGGTGTCCCAAACCACCATGCCCGGCTCATGAGTCTTTATGGATCAAGGTACCATGGTTATCAAAATTTCCAATGGTAAGTTCAGTACCCTAGGTTCAAGCAGTTATGACTCATACAGGGTGAACATACACTGGCCAGTCGGGTTACTTGACGGGCTTGACTAGTACGAGCGCATTTCAAGCTGAGCGACATGAAGTGCATAAAACACTTCTTGTGGCCTAACCACTGTAGCCAACCCAAAACACAACTCGCGTTCATCGACGCGTCCTTCGTGGTACATGGAAGCCAACCACGAATTCAATCCATTACCGACTGCCTGGACTAGGTCATAGCCCCAAGAATTTGTATATCAACATCAGTATGCATATGTGAGTAACAGGAATGAATATAAACAATACAAGCATGTTGACACATGTTATATCATACTACGTAAGCAAATCAACCAACACATGCATTCCATATATGTAATGAAATGAATTCATGTGACTAACATGGTGGAAATCATATACTTCAGCATATTGATTGAGAATTCAATCTCAAAACTAAATCACAACACCATTTACTCAATACATACTAGTACAAACATTTATACAAACACTTAGTCTACACACTTTAGCCTACATAGCGTATGTCGACTCTAAGTGCGCATTTGGGTGAATCTTTTCACCAAACAGATCATACACGCATTCCTAATATCACAACATGGCAAATAGTCATGGCAATCATTTCAGTAAAATACAGATGTATACTGTATTTCCTACAAATACCTAAAATGCCCTAAATCTCATATTTCCCGTACGTAGTCGAAATGGAAAACGGACAGCATGTTCTACATGCTAAACGGCGTTCTCTTCGATAATCTACTATTAAACGACATTGAAAGCTTTGAAATCAGTCAATCAAAGCGTCTAAAATCTCTACCTTTCGCCTTAGAAGTGCGTCGATTCGAATAGAATGTCTACGCTTCGTCAACGGCGTTAAGGCGACCTATATCACAAGTTATATAAGCTACACCACTACTCGCATCAAAGGAATCCCTAAAACAGCAAGAGGGTAGGGTTTTCTTACCTATAAGTGAGTTGAAAATCACCAGAAAAGTGATTTGAATGCGGTGCTTCGGTACGTGCAATAGCTGGTGCAAGTGGCAGGAAATCTCACCCACAACTCTCTCACAATCTCTCTCTTTCTCTCTCTCTCTTTCTAGGGTTTGTAGCAAATTCGGATGGGAGAGATATGAGAGGGTTTAAAGCCCTTATATAGGCTAAAATCTAACCTAATTAGACTTGGGACAAAGGTATACTTAACTTATAACCAAATCGAAACTTTAAAGATCCAAAAGAGCGTTTGGGGAGGTCCCCTAGCCGAACGCAGTTGGACTTAAGCTCATGTACATTGGATCATGCTCACATCAAGTTTTCAGACCGGTAGAGTTCCCAGATCGCACGTGGAGGAACAGTTTCAGTTCAGCGGTCACGGAGACTCGATCGAAGATTCCAAGTACACTGACCTGAGTGAGAAATGTTTCCTGATCCGAGGGTTATTTGGGTCAGATTTCGATGGTTTGAATGATTATACTGATCCCACAAAAGAAACGTGCCAGATTCATTTAAATTCCATTTAAATTTCTATGAATTTCACTCTTTCTCACACTCCTTGCTCCAGGCTCAATAAAATAGCCACAGAACATCAGTTGGACTTGATTTTCGAAATGATTGTCAAGTCCAGCTAAGCGGTCATAACGGTCTAAGATTGTAGATATCGAACTTTCGACGCGCGGTATAAATCCAATACGAAGTTTCAAAGGGTTCATGAGAGAAAACGGGTTTAGAGTTTGATCCTAGATTTCAGGGTATTGTAACGTCATTAGTTTTACAAGTTTTGCATCTTGCAGAACGTATTTAAAGCGACCAGTGCTAATTTCACAGCTAATCTAGCATAGTGCTTGTAACACCCTGAAAATCGGGGGTCGTGTATAAACTCAACTCCCGAGTTCCAGACCGTCACTTATGCAACAAAAATGATTATGATTCAATGTTGTCTGATTTAAAGCATTCACATGAGTAAAAGTATACCAAAGTGCAATTCATACTTCAGATCCAGTGATAAAAGCAAGTGGAAGACTAAACAATATATATATCACTGTATGGAAAAAAAAAAAAGTAAATCTCATCTGTCTCTAAAGTATGAATACATCTCTGAGTCTCATATACATATACATGAACAAAAGTAAATGTCCAAAATGGTCCCACTGAAGTCCCATCGATCCAGGTCGCCTACGCAAAGCCATCGTAATACTGCATGTACGAGAACTCATCCTGGTTCTCGTCAAAGTCTGGCTCTGCCTCCTGGATCTCAGCCTCACCTGCATCTACAACAGGGTCTGGTGGGTGTTGCAAACACTATCCCGTAACGTGGGAGTGAGTGATCAACTCAGTGGAATCATAGAGCAAAGATTAGCATGTTCACAATTCAATCATGCGATAATAGTAAAGCAGTAAATCAAACAATCTTAATACTGTTGTTAATGTAAGATGACATGACGTGATGTATGCCCTCACCGACGATCTCCCTCATACGGCAACATCTTACGACCGCGGCATGCAATCGACCCTCAAGTGCTCCACATCTTCCAGGCACATGCAATGGCATGGTGATATGATTTCCAAGTTGTTATTAGTCTATTCAAACAGCAGGATTGGGAAACTAAGGTACTTCCCTTGTATCAATCCCAACACAGATCCTGTCTAGGGTCGTCACTCCTAGTAATCTCATACGATGTATATTTCGTAGGTCACTGCAAGGGCTGCCAGGCCTGTTGCTCGCACTCGTTGCACCGCTCCCCCATCACCTTATCAATACAGGCCTATTGTACTCTACTGCAACGGAAGGGTCGTCGCTTCCCGTGGACTCAAAATACGCTCGCGGTCACTACAAAGGACTCGTCGCCTGATCAGTGTAGGCCGACAGCTAGAATATAGTATCCCATACCACCATAATCTGCTCACGAGTCTAGGTGCTCACTGGTCACTACGGGGAGGTTTGTGGCCCCAGCGTAGGCCGACAGCTCGACCACGGTGTCCCATACCACCATGCCCGGCTCATGAGTCTTCGTGGATCAAGGTACCATGGTTAACAGGGTTTACAATGGTAAGTTCAGTACCCTAGGTTCAAGCAGTTATGACTCATACAAGGTGAACATACATCGGCCAGTCGGGTTACTTGACGGGCTCGACTAGCGCGATCGCATCTCAAGTCGAACGACATGAAGTGCGTAAAACACTTCGCGTGGCCTAACCACTGCCACCAACTTCAAACACGACTCGCGTTCATCGACGCGTCACTCGTGGCTAAGACCAGTCAGCCACGAATTCGCTCGGTTACCGACTGCCTGGACTAAGTCTAGTCCCAAACACTTATGGAATCACATCAGCAAATTATGTAAGAGTATTGGAATTGAAATACAGTCATGTGAGCATGTTAGCACATGTTATAACATTCAACTTAAGTAAATCTTCAAACACAGATATTTCATGCACGTAATGAAATCATGCATATAGTCAACATGTAGGAAATCATTTAGGTCATCATATTAATTGAGAAATCCATCTCAAACTAATTCATAACATCATTTAATTCAATACATACTAATACAAGCATTTATACAAACGCATACACTACACACTTAAGTCTACATATAGTATGTCGACCCGAAGTGCGCAATTAGGCGAATCTCTTCGCCAAAATAATTATGCACGTATTCCTAACTTCTTAATACGACAACAAACCATGTCAATCACATCAGCAAAATATGAATGTAAACAGTACTTCCTACAAATGACTAAAATGCCCTAAATCTCATATTCTTCGTTAATTTACGAAACAGGAAACGGAGAGCATATTGTACATGTCAAACGGTGATGCCGTCAATAATCTACTATTAAACGACATTGAAAGTGTTGTAAACCGTCAATCAAAGCGTCTAAAATCCTCACCTTATGTCTTGTAGACTCGTGAATTGAAACGGAGCGTATACGCTTTGTCTACGGTGAATAGGGAACCTAATATACAAGATCCATAAGCTACATCGCTATGGAAACAAAGGAACCTCAAATCAGTAACTATTTAGGATATTTGCTTACCTAGAATCGCGGTGTAATCGCCGGGAAAGCGATAGAGGTGCGTTGCTTAAGCACGTGCAACACGTAGCACAAGTAGCAGGAAGAACTCTCCCACTCTCTCTCACAATCTCTCACCTTTTCTCTCACACAAGCTAGGGTTTCTAGTAAATTCGGATGTGTGAAAGAAGTGAGGGTTTCAACCCCTTTTATAAGCTAAAACATGCCCAAAATAGGCTTGGGAACAATGTTTACTTGGTGCCTAACCAAATCGGGGCCGTTTCGGTCCAAAAGAGCATTTCTGAAGGTCCCCTGGCCAAATGCGGTCGGACTTAAGCTCATGCATACTGGATCTAGCACACATCCAGTTTTCAGACCGGTAGGGTTCCCAGATCGCACGTGGCGGTCCAGTTTCAGTTTAACGGTCACCGCACCAAGATCAGGCCTATAAGTCTCGTGATATGTAATAAAAAATTTTCCTGATCCAAGGGTGTAATTTGGCTGAATTCTGACGGTCTGAACGCTTAATACTGATGCGTCAAATCGTGTGCCAGATTTGAATTTCAAATTTCAATTCTAACCCTATTCTCACTCTCTTCACTCCAGACTCAATGAAATAGCCTCTGAATGTCGGTTGGACTTGATTTTTGAAACGATTGTCAAGCCCAGCTAAGTGGTCATAATGGTCTAAGATGGTAGGTATCGGACTTTCGACGCGCGGTCTAGATCCAATACAAAGTTTCAAAGAGGTCCCGAGAATAAACCGGTTTAGAGTTTGATTCGAGGCTTTAGAGCATTATAGCACCATTGGTTCCACTCGCTTTGAGCCTTGTAGAACGTATTTAAAGTGATCAGGGACCATTTCCCAGCTATTCTAACGTTGCACTAGCTAACTTAGTCATATTTTTCTAAAGGAATAAATTCTACACAATTTCGGGTCGAGTTGGTACTCGAACCCAAGTACGGATTTTTCACGGGCGTTACAGCGCTAGCTAACTCACGTTAAATTTTTAAAGAATTTGGTTCTAAGTGATTTCTTTGGCTTTGGAATTGGGTTCTGAGAGGTTACCGAGGCATCATGGTTGGCCCATTGCCTAAGGACGTCTAACCCCAGGTTAGCCAAAATTCGGGGTGTTACACTTTTTCATGCAAATTACCATTTAAAAATGCACTCTTAACATCCATTTGATATATTTTGAATTTTTTAAAACACGCAATGGATATAAATAATTTAATTGATTCAAGACAAGCTACTGGGGCAAAGGTTTCATCATAATCAATACCTTCAATTTAAGTGTACCCTTGTACAACCAGCCTAGCCTTATTTCTAATTATGTTACCAATTTCATTAGACTTATTCTTGAAAATCCATTTTGTTCCAATAATATGTTTATCAGTTGGTCTTGGAACTAAATACCAAACATCATTTCTCACAAACTGATTAAGCTCTTCTTGCATAGCTATAATCCAGTTTTCATCGGTAAGAGCTACTTTTACGTTAGCCAGTTCTATCTAAGATGTAAAACACACATAGTTACACATATCTTCTAATTGTTTACGAGTGAGTACACTAGTGAGGAGATTTTCAAGGATTTGATTAGTAGGATGATCTTTATTTGATCGTAGTTCAATACTGTTATTTTGATTAGATAAAGAATCATGATCATTAATGACCACATTAATAGATTCTGGTATTACACTGGTTCTCTTGTTGAGTACCCGATATGATCGACTATTTAGAGCATACCCTAAAAATATCCCTTAATCACTTTTGGTGTCAAATTTACCTAGATGTTCTCGATCACGTAAGATATAGTATTTAATGCTGAAAACTCGAAAGTATTTGACAGAAGGCTTCTTATCAAACTACATCTCATAAGCCATTTTATTGTTTAATTTTCTAAAATAAAGATGGTTAATTATATAACAAGCAGTATTTAAGTCTTCAACCTAGAGATTTTTAGGAAGCTCCATACTATTTAACATTACATTAGCCATTTCTTGCAGCACCCTATTTTTCCTTTCCACTATCCCATTTTGTTGTGGTGTTTTAGGCGTAGAATATTCATATGATATTCCCTGGTCACTACAAAATTTTTTCAAAACTACTATTTTCAAATTCAGACCCATGATCACTACGGATCTTAGTGACTTGTAACTCTTTTTTTATTTTGGATACGTTTAAGTACCATTTTTACTTCGTCGAGAATTTCAGATTTCTCTCTTAAAAAAACTACCCAAGTATACCTGGTAAAGTCATCTACAATGACCAGAATATATTTCTTGCCACCTTGACTCTCCGTTCTAGTTGGTCTAATGAGATCCATGTGGAAGATTTTAAGTGATTTAGATGTGACATTGGATTTATCTTTTTGTAAACACTTCTGGTTTGTTTACCAGTCTGGCACTCGCCACATATCTTATCCACTTTCTTTATTTTAAGTAGTCCTCTTACCAAATTACTTTTTCTCAATCTATACAAGTTGCGGTAGTATACATGTACTACGTGCTTATGACATAGTTCGATCTCATAGGTATGGACCATGTAACACGATAGCTTAGATGAACTTAAGTCACTAACTATATAGCAGTTCTCAGAAGTTCTATAAGCAGTTAATATTACAGAACCATTCTTATTTAAGATTTCACATTTTTTGTTTGAAAATTTTACACTATGATTATTATCGCAAATTTGAAAAATACTTAGTTAATTATGTTTTAAACCTTCTACATATAAAATATTCTCAAAAAGAGGGAGGTTAGGGAGTTGAACCGTACCCTGGCCAACAATTTTACAGTTGCTACCATCACCAAATGTGACTAAACCATCAGTCATGTTATTAAGACTGGTGAATAGACTTTTATCACCTATCATATGTCTGTAGCAACCACTACCTAGGTTCCACTTTGAATGGCTCGTGGCTTTGAATGTGGTGTGGGCAACCAAGCAAGCAACCTTAGGGACCCATTTCATTTAAGTTTTAAGTTTAGGAACATAGTTGGTCTTTTTCTGTTTATAATTGTTAGATGTCCTACCCACTGAGTAAGATTTTAAGAGCTCCTTAAGCAAGTCTTCAATTTTCTCAGCTAAAGGATTACAATTTTGATTTTTATAGTTGATATGGTTCTTTTTAAGATTTAAAGACTGAAAAGTTTTAGTCGTTTTAAAAATATTTTGATTCAGACTTTTTCCTTTTGAGTTAGAAGACTCTCTTTTAACAAATTTAGGAGTATTCTTATATTTGGGAGGAGTATTTTTATCATAACCCAATCCAGATCGATCACCACATTTTCTGGATCCAGATATAAGTTTTTCTAATTAAGGGTCACCTTGGGCATACCTCCATGGGTCCTTCAAACTCAAAAGTGAAGAGACTTCTAGTTTTAGGTTTTCATTTTCCAATGTTAAGTTTTCAACTTGGGATGTTTTAAAATCTAAGTCACACTTAGTTTTTTCAAAGCAATCTGAAAGATATGATTTTTCCAAAACTAGATTATCAAAATTCTCGTTCAATTTTAAAAAAATTTCTTTCTGAAGTTTTAATCTAACAGTTATTTTATAACTTTCCCTATATATGGCATCATAAGCATCCTGAAGATCTTCTCCATTCTCATGATCACTTCCTAAATTTTCTTCACTAGTTGAATCATTATCTGAGAAAGTGAACTTAGCTAGAGTTATTAGGGCTTTAATATCATTACCCGACTCAGTTTCAGAATCTTCTGACTCAGAAAAGGCTTCAGAGTAAGAAGATTCATCCCATATAACCAACATACCTTTCTTTTTAGGTTTATCCTTTTTAGGACATTTGTTTGCTGGATGCCCATATTCATAGAAGTTTTAGCATTAGCTGTCTTTTAAAGATTTCCAATATTTAGATCTTGATCTTTTCTTTTCAACAGGTTTTTGAACATCAACCCCTTTTTACTTTTGAAAATCTTATAAAACTTTTTAGCTAAAAGGGTCATATCATCTTCAGAAGTTTTTAAATCAGAATTGTTATTTTCATGAGAAATACTTTTAAAAGACTTAAGGGCAATAGATTTACCTTTTAGAGCTTTAAAGTTTAACTCGTAGGTTTGTAAAGAACCAACCAATTCTTCAACCTGCATATGATCTGTATCACGAAGTTCCTGAATGGTCGTGACGTTTGAATTGAACCTTTCAGGTAGTGAGCGTAGTATTTTTGCACAAACTTTACTTTCTGGGATGCTATCTCCAAGACCCCACATAGAGTTGACTATGTCATTCAACTTAGTATATAAGTCTATGAATGTTTCACTTTCTTCCATACGTATTTCCTCAAACCTAGTGGTGAGGATTTGTAGTTTAGATTTCTTGACAGTAGTCGTATCCTCGTGTGTCATTTATAAGATATCTCAGGCTTGTTTCGCAGTATCACAGGATATAATTCTGACCATAGTGCGTAAGTGATTGCATTTAAAGCCTTGGCATTGACACTACTCTCAGTTCTTTAAAGAGTGGCCCAAGTGCTATAAGGAGCAACTTTTAGAGTTTTAGTTCTATCAAGGCCTAGAACTTCAACAGTAGGTGGAGTCCATTTAGTTACTGTGGCTTTCCATACATTCTCATCAATACACCTCAAGAATATTCTCATTCTGGCTTTCCAATAAGCATAGTTAGAGCCATCAAAAGCTGGAGGCCTAGTGATAGAAAGGCTATCAAAATTTGACAGCTTAGATGCTTAAATCGGTTAACTCAAGAATTAAATCCAAATAAACAAGCTATTAGAATTTGATACCTCTTGAAACGGCTGAGCAAAATGTCCTAGAGGGGGGGTGAATAGGACTATGCCAAATAAAAATAATAAGAAGAATAAAAACAACAAGATAGCCAAATAAATGCAATTAACTAAAGGAAATAACATCCTCAAAAATCAAGTATTGAGAAATTGATACAAACTTGGTTCTAAGGACAACCTAACACCAAAAACTAATGGTTTATGGCAGGACAACCTTACTAGAACGTGGGTGAGTATCAAAAACTCAAATTGAAGAGGATATGAAAGAAATAGAACTAATCTATAACAACATTTACCACACAATGCTGAAATGTAAAGGTTACAACATTCACAAATTCAAATACATCCCACAATCTTAAACCATAAAAGATAAAGAAATGAACCACACATCCACCAAACACAAAGGACTATAGTGGTTCGCTTGTGTGTACACCAACTGTTAAACAACAGCCACACAACTACTCCACTCCTAATATCCACTCCCTCGAGATATTAACATTCACTAATCAAAATAGGTTTTTCAAGGTTCACCTAAAATCTTTACAATTGTGTCTTTCAAGTGGGCTTACATAATTCAAAAACCCCACACTCTAAGTTTTCTGGATCTCCTCATACAAACCACAAATGGAGATTTTCTGGAACAATCTCACAAACCAAAAAGGAATTGAATTATAGAAAAAGTAAAATATTTATCCGTATGATGATTTTGAAGCAGCCCAGTAAAACCAACATGATGATGACGTAGACGTTCAATGTTCAGTCTCACAAGTGTATGAGGTTCTAAGTCTACATTATTTTTAATTAAATCAACAACGGCTTTGCTTTGATTTTGATCTCATAAAAGGGTAAATCAAATATCCATTTTTAATATAATAATAAAATAGAGAATCAAAATTAAAATACAAGAGTTACTTTAAAGAATCTTAAATGTGCACAAAATAGCCTAGAATGTACTCAAAATAATCTCAGAGTGATAGCTTAAGAATGATAAGAATTTAATAGAAAACTCTGAAATTTGAGCACTATTTATAGGTGAAAAATTGGTTCGCACGATCAGCCTTTGGTTAGCTACGACTGGCCTTATCCAAACAAATTTTTAAAAATTTTGGCACGATAAGATTTTTCAGTTGTACGACTGGCCTTGTGGGTTGCACAACTGGTTAAGTGGCCTGCTCGACTGGTTGTGGACCCCACACGAATGGTCATGTGAGTCTAGATTACTTGCTGAAAAATAAGTTGATCGCTGCACGACTGGTCGAGCACTATTCACATGACTAGTCGAGCAGTTTCCAAGATTAGTTGTAGACCAATAGAAAAATTCTAAAAATTCATAACAAATCCTACACTGGCTGAGAAAATTTTGGGACTGGTTGAGCCAGTGCTTAGGCTAGTCAAAAGAATGAAATTTTATAATTATAAAATGACCAAAATGACCGACAGAAAGTATGAAATGATCTAATCATGATCTAAGGTCAATTTAGGTTAATCATACCTTACTTGTGAGATAGAACATATGAACACTTAATTTATTGATCACTTCAGTAACTTTAATTCTTACGATCTTCAATTCTTGAACTTGACATACCAAATATAATTTTTAACTAGGTCTTGAGTTCTTGAACTTTTCTAGTTCCAGATCTTGAACCGCAATGTTCTTGAAAACTAAGTCTTCACTTTCTTCCAATTTGAAGATCTCGGTAAGTTCGTCGTAGATATTGGTAAGATAAATTCATCACGAACAGAATGAACGTTGAAGATTTAATGTGAACAGATGCACAAGCTTAATATAAATCAAGATACAAAGTTAAATTGGTTTGGCACACCAAAATTTGACAATACTTGGGGTTTATTAACATGACACTTCCAAACTCAAGGACCAGCTGAGTTAATTCCACATAAGGTAACTCCCAACAACCATTCAGATCTCTTTCATCCTTCAGATCTGCTGCTCCTTTCCCCCATTTTGGCTTGCATCAAAGGATGTCCAAACTCGGCTTAGACACACCTGACTCAACCTGAGACTCGACAGCGAGTCAAGCTCCCGAACTTAGCCGCACCATATTCCCCACTCCTCTCTCTCTCTTCATTTTCTTTCTCCTTCTTCCTTGTGCTTCTCTCTCACCCATTGATTGACCAGAACGAATTTGGAGTTAACCCCCGATGCACGACATAAACTGAGTCGAATTAACTTAATACAGTAAAGAAAATAATGCTATCTTTTTCTCTTTGGTTTTCTATTTCTAGGAACATAATGCCGTAGAAGAGAGCCTTTTATAGGCTTTCTAATCCGATTTTAATGGATTCAAATGAAACTAATCACGAATTAGTTATGCTTTAACTTGATCATGGCTAAATATTCGTTGATAGTTTTCATTCAAATCATTTGCATGAAGTTAGTTTGCATGTAGGGACAGATTTTTGGGTAAGGGCCCACCTTACTAATGTCTTAGATTGTAAAACACGGCCCACCATAAGATGATGGGTTTTTTGAGCAAACGAGGCAAAAGACTATGCTATCAATGGCAGATTCTCAATGGATGGTTGATCTTAGGATTTGATGCGTTTGGACAGCATGGATTGGACCACTAAACACAGTGGGACCCACATTTTGGAAAGACATCACCAAAATCTCAGTGGTGTGCGAGATTCTCACCTTCAGATGGTTCAACACAACTTGAAGTTGTATGAGATCCATACCATCCATTCATTCCAATTGCCCCCTAAAAAGACATTAGTCAAAAATGAGACATATCCATAGCTCAAGTGGGCCACAATGCTTAATTGATGCGTCTAATTGACATTTTCATACGATCCAACAGTCAATTCTTTCCTAATCTAATCATCTGCACATCTAGCGGTTCCTAGTCCAATTTAGGGAACTATAGATAGTTACATTTATAATCTGATGGTTAAGATTATTCGATTAAGTGACAATTCATCCAATAAGGGTTATGGGTCCATTGACCCCCAGTTCTTATGAATTGGGTTCCGGTATTGGTCATGGATAGTTTAATTTGTCTAATAAGGTATTATACAAGATTTCATTGTGATCGGGTCCCTAGAAGTAGTTTTTCTAAGGTTCGATGTAGGTCCCCTAATGATGTGATGGTCCTTGAAAATCAACAATCAAATAGCTCAATATGTAGATGAAGATTACTCTTAGTAGTTAGATTTTAATTAGAGTGTAGGTGAACGGTTCAATGGGCTAGGAATTCATGGTAACACCCGAGTACTGAAAAGTACGGGGTGTTACACGTATACACATTTATGTAGGTATATGTGGTTTAGATAATCTTAGGCAAATTCATTATATTTAATAGTTCGATGTCGGTGCATATACATGCGCATGCTTGAATGAGTTTAAGCATACATACTCTCATGGGTGTGTACACGAACCAAAATATCGGGTCATTACAGTTCAACCACCAATTGTAATAATGATCAAGCAATTTTAGAAGGAGAGGGGTAGTCCTCTAAAATGGATTCTTTTTTCTTTAAGCTAAGGACTTTTCTTTCGATGGTGATAACATATCATGTTTCTCGATGAATCAATAATGGATGGATATGATTAAAAATAAGGTTGATATCATGTAGGGACTATACAATTGGTGTAGAAGAAAATAAATCCCTATGGCTTCTTTTGTTGACAAAATGACCATGGAGACTACCAGACAGTCGTGAGACGATCGTGGTGTAAATTTAGCAGACTGTGACAGATGATTTGCCAAGTAAGAACTTAGTGATCAGGGATACGGTGATGGTGATTATGGATACTTAAGCTTGTCATGCCCTAAAATTCGGAACCCGAGTATAATGAAGCTTTCATTCTTTCAAATTCCATTCCATGCATCACATATTTAAAATTAAACCCAAGAAAAACTTTATTAACTATAATTTAATTCAAAATTAAACTTATTATTTAAAATTCAAAACTAATTAATTTACTTCCACTAAATTCTTTATTAATGTAAAACTTTAATAATGTCTTATTACATTGAATTTAATGAAATTAAAATAAATTGACCTAAACTATGGTAACGCTTTTAATAGAAGAATCCGTTCAAGTATTCAACTTCACTTACGTCTTCTTCTTTCTAAAAACATGCATGTTTTGTTTAATTGGGTGAGTTAGAAGCTGAGTGAGATCATATTCATCACAGGGAAAGTTTTAATTAATATATGATATGATCTTACTCAATATTAGATAAAGTTAATGATGTACTAACATAGTAATGTTGTATATAGGATTCCTTACAGAGTTATCATGAATGAAAACAAGAATATCAAGATGCCATATATATTATGATGAATGTATGGTAAATTAAATAAAAAAATATCCATGAACTCACATGCCTCTAGACATTAAGAACCCATCACAAATCAACCATGTTCACTTAACCAGTACAACGAGTTATGTACATAAAACATATGTCTACGATCTTGCATGGCTTTAGACATTAGGAACCTATTGTTTGTCAACCCTAAGTGCAGGGTTGTAATGTAGCAATAACTCGGTGAGACCGGGGTCGAATCTAGAGGGAATGGGGAACACAGTTTAAAACTAATATAAGTTTAATTGTTTGTCTGGGTTTTCAATCCAATGATTTAGGAAAAGGGTTTAAAACAAATAAATAAATGACTAAGGATTTAGGAATCCACTCATAGCCATCATAATATTTAATTTACTGGTTCAATGGATAACTCAATTGGAATCGAAGTCCTAATTTACCCAATTGGAAGAAACTTTAGTAAAATCATCATTCATATATCAAAATAAATTTGAACATAAATTAAATTGGTTCCCACATCATACATCAAAGTATTGATCACAGGGAATTCAAAGCATCTATCATGCCTGTAGTCTATGATAGATCAATGGATTCTACAAATCAATCCCTTTCAAAATACATAAGAAACTATTGTTAGCTTTTCTAAGCATCTAAAGTGCCTGGAGTTGACATTGGATCAAAGTAAATAAGAAACACTTTTTCATTCAAACCAAATCTCATTCCATTGTCCAACATATAAACCAAATAACTTAAATCAAAGTAAACTAATCATTTAGCCTTAGCTAAGAGATTAGCTAGTCATAATTGACTCAAAAATAAAAGAAAAATTAAAAGATCTACTAGAAAACCAACAAAGAAATTGAAGCAGAAGAACGTTGTCGACACTCCGCCTAGGCCTTCTCTCCCTTTCCAAACCCTTATAAGATGATTTGTAACATCTTAAGAAATCCAATTTATATTTTTAGAACACCAACTTATATTTGTGGAACTCCAACTTTTGCACCATCTAGGAAAAATCGCTAACCAGCTTTGAAATATGCAGCTATCGCACCTTCTATGACATCGAAGTCCTATCGAATAAGAACATGAAACTGTCTCACAACTAACTTTTGAATTTGTGAAATTTTCTGATGTTATCAAACCTCCTTCGATGGCATCGAAGGGTGCATGAATATGTCCAAAAAGAAATCAGATTTTTCTTAATTTTTGCAATGGGATCGAACAAGGATTTGATGTCATCGAACTCCCTTCGATGGCATCAAACTTGTCTTCGATGGCATCAAACTTGCGGATATCAGCACTTTCAATTTTCTACACTTTTTAACTTTAATTTTCTTCCTTCCTTATTTAGTTTCCTTAGATCTTGGAGTCTTGAATTCTTCAATCCTAACCTCCATAGATCTAATTCTTCATTATCTTCTTTTGAGTCAAATAAACACATAAATGCTAAGAAAGCTAATGTAATTGAAAGGTTAAATATGCAATATTTGAGTCTCAACACCTATCACAAGTAAATCATGTTTACCTAATTAGTTTGGTAACATGTCTATATAAATAAGGACCTCATACGGCTCTAGATGTTAAGAACCCGTAACCTTTCGGCCCTCCAATACTTAGGTATCGGATGTCCTCAGTCGTTACCATAGAAATTTTATATTAAATTATGTGTCACCCTTGCTCGTGCATGTACTGTATATGAAAATGTAAGAAAAGTAGGAGTTGCGAGTAGAAATCGGAAGTATCGAAACCCTTAACTCAACTTAACGTTGCCCATTGACAACTCATTGTTCGAAAAGTGATTGAGAGACCCAGATCCCTGAAACATTAGACTCTGAGTGTTTGGTCAGTCAAAACCCATGATAAAACAATCCATTGAGGATGTTGAATTGATAAGCCAACCAGAAGCCCTTTAGATCAAACCCTAGGACCCTTAAGCATCAAAATATCTCACTTTTAAGTTGAACCAATGTTCTATAGGTTTTCGACCAACAAGCCTGTCCATTCAACTGACCTGAGAAAACTAGAAGATAGGAAAAACAATATTCACTCAGTCTGACCGACCAAACTATCGATTCCTGTCAGTCTGCCAATAGTGTAACATCCCAAATTTTCACGGCTAGAGTTTATACTCGTGCCCAAGAAAACTGGGTGTTAATAATTGAATGAATTTGATGCTTTAAAAATCACACCATATATTTTTTTTCATTTAGATTACATCCAGTTACATACATAAAGGTAACCATTCACAAGCATAAAATTGAAAGTACTTATCATTTCATTATAGTGAAAGAATTCAACAAATTATTAAATGCCCTCTCAATGGGAGCTTATTACATTATCGATTTTGCAGCAAAAACATAAAGCTAAATCATAAAAACTATCTTCTTAATTAATTAGTATAATCTTCTGTTGGGAGATGACCCACTGGGTCTTCAATCTATACATCACCTGCATCATCTGTATGATTGGAGAGGGTCAATGCCTTCTCATAGTGATGGTTATCCTTTAACAATAATTCAAGAAATTCATGAAAATAATGTAAGGGTTCTGATAAGTCTTGTATTCCACTATTATGAGAGGTATCAACATGCACAACCGATCTACATGAATACATGCCTAGCAAAGTGTGTGCGGCTCATCATACATAGTGATCATCACAAGGTGGAATATAATTTATAGAAAACTCTGGCTAGCCCCGCATTCTCACACTACAGAGATTCGCTAGCATATCCAACACTATAGTGAATTTATATGAACACCTCAAGGCAACACGACACATGAGTCAGATGAATTACATGACATGATTTGTTCATGGAGCGACTATTTATGACATCCAATTCCAGAAGTGATGTAACACGCGTTGTGAATTACTTATATCAATTTGTGCACCACTACCCAAATCCTTAAAATTATGCATCGACCAAGAGGGTCTCTACCCAGAGCACATTATGTCCATGATTATATATTGAATCACTAGTTGTGATACCTTTAACACATCACTTGCATTAAAGAGAATGTAAACTAAATCATAGGAGTTTTGAAATTCCAAGACGAATGCCCAAGCCTTAAAGGTAGATAGCACAAGGCTAAAAAAATAAGGAGGAGAGTAGCAATGGCTAACTCAACAAAGAGGAGAGTGACAATGGCCAGCTCAACAAAGAGGAGAGTAGCAATGGTCAACTCAACAAAGAGGAGAGCAGCAATAACCAACTCAACAAAGAGAATAGTAGCAAGGGCTAACTCAATAAAATTAGTAAAGATAAGGGCAAGGCTTGTATCTATCGCCCCACATAAAAATATTGAAGATTACTCTTAATTAACATCATACCATAATCCCAAAGGGTAAATAATTATTAGTGGTAAATTAAACAATTGCAGGGAGAGAATCATAGTAACATGAGAGTATGTGAAAAAAAAAAGAGCTAGATCAAATATATCAACTTAAATCAAGGTAAGCTTAAAGGAATCCCTCACCTCTTGAAGTTAGATCATTTCCCAACTGAGGCTAGGTGTTGATACACTCTCTTCCAATTCCAATCTTACCCTAGATCATACTATTTTGTTGGGTTAAAATTTAATCTAAGTTGGTGTCTATGTTCTAGGTTTTAGCTAGTTGTTACCTAAATTATTCAAGGTAGCTTTATGAATACCTAAATTCACACAACTGTTGTATGAAACCCAACAGCTAGGAATACTTACAATGGGATTTTGAACTTGTATTTACCTCTAGGGGTACTAAACTCGACTCAACTCTGAACCCGAGTTCAATGAGTCAGTGGGTTGTTGACACAATCCTAGCACCTCAGGTCATTGCATCTTTTCCTTCTCTCACTCTTCCTTTCTTTCTTCTTTTTCTCGTTCTTGTTCTTGTTCTTCAGGGTGGAAGGGAGAATTCGGATGGGCTAGAACCTTAATCCATCTTATTCCAACCAAGTCGACTCAATCCAGCACCGAACTCTTATCTCTGTTTCTTTCCTTCTTGTTTCTTCTCTCTCTCTCTCTCCTTTCTCCTTCTCGTTTCTTTCTTCTTTGCCTTTTTTTGTTACTGGATGACTTGGAGAACACGTTTATATAGGGGTTGGCAGAGGTTTTTGTATTGAAGAAGGTTTCCAACTCTAGTTACGCAGTCGTGCGAAACTTCTTATGCACAGCTGGACACCATACTCTCATCTTCTTTCCTTCCTCTCCTACCAACATGGGAGTGGTTGGAACTCCCATTGTTAAGGAGTGGACGGTTTGGGTTGCATCAGATCCGGATTTCCTAAGCAGGGAACTTATTTCAGTCCAGCCGTTGTTACATTCTTGAGCCTGACATGCCTGGCTTCCAGCATTGTACGGTTCTCTCCGACTTATCTGGGATATCAAGCTTTCATCAGAGCTCTCATTGCTAGAGAATGAACAGCCCCGATCTGGTGGGTCTAGTGTGGCGCCGAATTTCTTGGATGGAAGAACTCCCGCACTCGATCTCCTTTCAAATGACGTAATGACGTCCATCTCTGCATGCTTTGGGAGTGGATGGGGTCCACTACTTTGGCCGAAATCCATCATGGGGAAGTTTGGATGGCTAAGATAGGGTAGAGGGATGCATGAGATATTCTAGATGCGAGGAAGTCTTGTGGTCGAGTCTTCTTCGGACAATGTTACAACGAGAAGAGAGAGATTCCTACATTGGTTCAAATGGTTGGAATTGGTGGGGCCCACTTGTGGCAATCCTTTGGCAGATCCACACCATTCATTTGCTTTGTGTGAGGGTGTTGGGTCGTGGCTAAAGTTTGGGGTGGATCCGACAATCGGATGGCCCACATCGGTGAGATGGGATGAATCCCTTTGCCTTAATGTTTTCTCCACCCACTACAGTAATGTGTGGACGTTCCACATGGTTGTGGGGAATTAGTGGGGTCCATTTACAATGCAATATCCAGGTGGGCCGCACGATCAGCCAATGCATAGAATGGTATACACTGTTAAAACAATCCCCACATGTGGTGTCAATTATGTCCGAGTGCGCCGTCTAAATGCCCTAAAATTTGGTGGATGTCCCTCATTTTTTATGCTCTTTCCATCGGTCAAGTTTGGGCCCCGATCTCTTGATGATGTCCAAGATGCTCTTTTAAATGGCTAATACACTATGTTTCAGAACTGTCGTTATACATATCTAGCTGAAACATTATCCAGTGGTTTGAACATATAACCTAAGATCTTCATAATGACTTGATTATCCTAGTATTTCGATGGCCCATTTGAGGGATTCAAATGCAATGGACAGTCAGATGACATGCTAAAAATAGGAAGACTTGGTGGTTGGTATTCTTGTCATGTATCCAGGTGATTGTACTATCAGTTTTGTAAATGGAAGAACATGAGGTGGGTTTCTAGAGTGATAGGGGGTAGAATGTGCGTACCATTAGATTCGAGTGTCTGTTCACACATGTAAGTCTCTCAGATTATAGTTCTGATGATGAGTTAAGCATATTCATAGGTGATGAACAAGTCAGAATCTGAATTCGATATATGTACGAGCGGATGTAGAGATCGAGTAGCTAGTTTACTACGATCGGGTGGCGTAACGCCCGTGAAAAATCCGTACTTGGGTTCGAGTACCAACTCGACCCGAAATCGCGTAGGAATAATTTTCATGGAAATTAAGCGTAAGTTAGCTAGCGCAATGCTAGAGTAGCTGGGAAATAGTCCCTGATCACTTTAAATACGTTCTGCAAGACCCAAATCGAGTAGAACAAACAACTCTACAATACTCTATAACCTCGGATCAAACTCTAAGCGGGTTTGTTCTCTGGACCATATTGAAATTTTGTATTGGATTTAGACCGCGCGTCGAAGGTCCGATACCTCCTATCTTAGACCGTTAGAACCGCCCAGCTGGACTTGACAATCATCTCGAAAATCAAGTCAAACCGATAATCACAGACGATTTCGTTGAACCCGGACTGAAGCGACCGCGAATAGGGACGGATTTGGAATTTCAAATTCAAATCTGGCACACGACTTGACGCGTCAGTATTAAGCGTTCTGACCGTCAGAATTCATCCAGATTACACCCTCGGATCAGGAAAAATTTCTATTTATTATCATGAGACTTTCAGCCCTGATCTATGTGCGGTGACCGTTGAACTGAAACTGGTCCGCCACGTGCGATCTGCGAACCCTGCCAGACTGAAAACTTAATACGAGGTACATCTGGTACACATGAACTTAAGTCCGATCGCAATCGACCAGGGGACCACCAGAAAGCAGTTTTTGGACCGAAATAGCCCCGAAATGGATAGGCACCAAGTAAACTTCGTCCCGGAGCCTATTTCCGGCGTTTTTAAGCTTATAAAAAGGGTTGAAACCCTCATTTCTCCCTTCCATCCGAAAATTCCAAACCCTAGAGAAAAGGAGAGAGAGTTTGAGAGAAAGAGAGGAAGGGAATTTTCCCGCTTCCGAGCCACCGACTGCTAGTGCTTCAGCACTTCTTTCCAATCACCTGGCTGGTGATTTCTCCCCTTTTTCAGGTATAAAATAACCTCAAAACTTGCTGATTTATGGTTTACCTAGATTCATAGCACGTTAGCTAACGTATTCCATAAATCAGGTTCTCCTACTACCGTAGACGAAGCGTACACGCTCCGTTCAAAATCCCGCAACCGTAAGAGACTAGGTGAGGATTTTAGACGCTTTGATTGACGGTTTACAACGCTTTCAATGTTGTTTAATAGTAGATTATCGACGGCATCGCCGTTTGACATGTACAACATGCTCTCCGTTTCCTGTTTCGTAAATTAACGAAGAATATGAGATTTAGGGCATTTTAGTCATTTGTAGGAAGTACGGTCTACATGCATATTTTGCTGACGTGATTGACATGGTTTGTCGCCGCATTAGGGAGTTAGGAATGCTTGCATAATCAGTTTGGCGAAGAGATTCGCCAATTTGCGCACTTTGGGTCGACATACTATATGTGGACTTAAGTGTGTAGTGTATGTGTTTGTATAGATGCTTGTATTAGTATGTATTGAATTAAATGATGTTATGTAGTAGTTTGAGATTGCTTTCTTGATTAATATGCTGACCTAAATGATTTCCTACATGTTTACCTTATGCATGATTGCATTACATGCATAGAAAGTATGCCTTGAAGATTTGCTTAAGTTGAATGTTATAACATGTGTTAACATGCTCACTTGATGTATTTCAATTCCAATACCTTTGCATATAGTGATAATATGATTCCATAGATGTGTGGGACTAGACTTAGTCCAGGCAGTCGGTAACCGAGGGAATTCGTGGCTGACTGGTCATAGCCACGAACGACGCGTCGATGAACGTGATTCGTGTTTAGAGTTGGCGGCAGTGGTTAGGCCACGCGAAGTGTTTTACGCACTTCATGTCGTTCGACTTGAGATGCGATCGCGCTAGTCGAGCCCGTCAAGTAACCCGACTGGCCGATGTATGTTCACCTTCTATTTGTCATAACTGCTTGAACCTAGGGTACTGAACTTACCATTGTAAACCCTGTTAACCATGGTACCTTGATCCACGAAGACTCATGAGCCGGGCATAGTGGTATGGGACACCGTGGTCGAGCTGTCGGCCTACGCTGGGGCCACAAACCTCCCCGTAGTGACCAGTGAGCACCTTGACTCGTGAGCAGATTATGGTGGTATGGGACACTATATTCTAGCTGTCAGCCTACACTGATCAGGCGACGAGCCCTTTGTAGTGACCGCGAGCGTATTCTGAGTCCACGGGAGGCGACGACCCTTCCGTTGCAGTAGAGTACAGTAGGCCTGTATTGATAAGGTGATGGGGGAGCGGTGCAACGAGTGCGAGCAACAGCCCTGGCAGCCCTTGCAGTGACCTACGAAATATACATCGTATGAGATTACTAGGAGTGACGACCCTAGACAGGATCTGTGTTGGGATTGATACAAGGAAAGTACCTTAGTTTCCCAATCCTGCTGTTTGAATGGACTAATAACAACTTGGAAATCATATCACCATAGCATTGCATGTGCCTGGAAGATGTGGAGCACTCTAGGGAGTGTGGCATGCCGCGGTCGTAAGATGTTGCCGCATGAGGGTGATCGTCGGTGAGGGCATACATCACGTCATATCATCTTGCATTAATAACAGTATTAGGATTGTCTGATTTACTGCTTTACTATTATCGCGTGATTGAATTGTGAACATGCTAATCTTTGCTCTATGATTCCACTGAGTTGATCACTCATTCCCACGTTATGGGATGGTGTTTGCAACACCCACCAGACCCTGTTGTAGATGCAGGTGAGGACGAGATCCAGGAGGTGGATCCAGAGATCGACGAGGACCAGGATGAGTTCTCGTATATGCAGTATCACGACGGCTTCCCGTAGGCGACCTGGATCGAGGGGACATCAGTGGGACTTCTTTTTGAACATTATTCTTTTGGTTATGTATATGTATATGAGACTCAGAGATGTAGTCATACTTTGGAGACAGATGAGATTACTTTGTTTTTCCATACAGTGATATATACGTTGTTTAGTCTTCCGCTTGCTTTTATCACTGGATCTGAAGTATGAATTGCAGTTTTGGTATACTTTTACTCATGTGAATGCTTTAAATCAGACAACATTGAATCATAACCATTTTTGTTGCATAAGTGACGGTCTGGAACTCGGGAGTTGAGTTTATACACGACCCCCGATTTTCAGGGTGTTACAAGTTGGTATCAGAGCATGAATGAGAGTATACTGGGCCTGGGTTATGGTCTTGTGACGTACGCTGTCGCTTCCTTTGACTTAGGTGGGTGCGAGAAGGGTCTAGAAACACTTCTAGGATCGCAGATTCGCCGATAGGCGAAGTCTATTAGGATCGATCGCAAGATCGAGTCTGTAACGTATCTCGGGTCGCGTAAAGCAACCCGAATCACTTCTAAGCTGTAGGAAGTCGGGTGGAGACGTCCTATGAGCAGTGTTAAACTGTAAAAGTGAATCCTTGGGCCGTGGGATGACCACGACTCCTGTAATCAATCGCTAGGGCTTAAAAACCCCGTTTCGACAAAAATTCTCAAAATTCCTCCTCAAAACACTCTGACCTTCAGTTCTTTCTTATCCATTTCATATTAGGCATCAAACCTAATTTGAAAATAACACAAATTAGTACTTTCACAAAATTTTATAGTGAATAGTAAAATTTCATGAAAAATGGCCATAAGGCCATTCTAACTTCATTTTCTTTAGCAAATAAGGATCTAGATAGATGTACTGGCTCCTTCTACCCCAAATTCATATTTTGCATTATATGGTTTGGTATTCGGGATTGCGATGTGGACCCAAAAAGCTCCGAACACATGTTTGGGCTCATACAGACCAAAATACTATGAACTAGGGGGTGGGACGTAACTTTTTGGAACCCTGGGACCATGGGGGACCAGACCCATGGGGTCCCACCGGCCAACGTGGAAGTTGTCCGGCGATGCCATCGCCGGTCGGGCGATGCATCGCCGACCGGCGGGGCCCATAGGAGCTGTTTTTCAGGCGCACGCCCTTAAATGGGATGCACATCATCCCTAGGTACCTCCCACCTCACAAAAATCTCCAAATCATACCCCTCCTTCACAAACAGCCCTCTCCATAGCCCTATTTTCGATTTTCAGCAACCCACTCCAAACTCCGGCGTCCCAAAACACTTCTAGGACCCTCCTTGGCCAAAACTGACCACCACCCTTCACTTATTGGGTGTTGTCAGCCCCTCTTCTTGAAGATCTCACCATTTGGAGCTCCAAAATCCTCCAAATATAGCTGAAATCGTGATGTGCTCCATTCTATCTTTTTGTTTGTATTTCTCCCTGAAAGTATAGCCTTGGGAAGCTTGAAGCATCCCTCTACGACGCCTAGATTTCCTTTTCTTAGATTGGGCAGCCATTTCTCTGCATTTTTGGCATTTTCCATGGCTTTTGTGGAAGCTATTTTGGGTCTTTTGTCACTCTCATCCATCATGTCTTTGATGGGTAAGAGGAAAACCGCGACAGACGAGGCTGGGCCGAGCCGCCCTGCTCGATCAAGAAGACCGCGCGGTGGTGCCGCAAGTTCAAGCACCGCCGCAGGTCCAGCTGTAATCCTGGAGTGCCGTACAAAGCGGGATTTGGATCCCCATGCACACCTTGGACGAACAATTCTTTCGGAGATGCCTCATGACCAATACACTGATCGCAAAGTGTTATTTGAAGCGGACGTAGATGGACGATTGTTCGGCGAGTATCTGTTGTTCGAACGCATTGAAACTGCGCACTGGGGACCGATCTTTGAATCTCGCGCTCGTGCTAATGTGAGCGCCGTTCGTGCCTTCTATGCTAGCATCCAGAATCCTACCTTGGAGCCTTTGCAGTTCAAAATCCCTTTTGGTAGAGATCGGATGGCTACGATCAACGTTCGGTTGATTGCGCGACTTCTCAACGTGCCTCTAGGTGATGTGCATCCTAGTGAGAAGAATTTGAAGACTAGACGTGAACGAGATCGTCGCACCAGATTTCTGTGCGGTAAGTTGGTTCCATGGCAGCCTAATAATAGCCTCAAGGCGACGTATATGTCTGAGGATTTGCGCCTGCTGCACCATATCTGCACGTTCAATGTTTATCCCAGGTCGACGAACCGCATTGAATGTACACGTCTTATGGTCGATTTCTTATTTCTGGTGGCCCAGGGAGAGAACGTATGTATCATCTTACGGCAGATAGTTCTCATAGCCAGGTCGAGAAGAACATCCGAATCGTTTCCCTTTGGCCGACTTATTTGCAAGATTGCGCTTGAGTTTGCCTATAGACTTGGGCCCGAATTGCCGGTATCGATTCACACCATCGATGAGTCGACAATGGTCAAGATGAAGATTGGGTCACAATACCGTGAAAATCAACTTGAAAGGGATAGTGGGGATGACTTTGATGAAGAGGAAGATCAAAGCGAAGAAAAACCTAGAGCAGAGGTTCAGGAAGAGGCTCAGAAAGAAGCAGAAGAGGAGGCTCAGGATACTGATGAGAGCCCTCCTCCTTCTGCGCAGGCTACTATCGACGACCGCATTGCTCGGATGGAGGAGAGTCAGACCGCTTTGCGAAGGGAAGTCCAAGAACTTCGAGCGGAAGTCGCTGTTGCCAAGGCCGTTACAAAGAAGAAATTTGGCAAGGTGACTCGCACCTTGAAGGCAATCCTGTGTTGCTTACAGGATAAGGGTGCTCCTCCTCCGTCACCAGACTCCGACTAGCGATGCGATCTTTGATGTTGTTATCAGTAGTTAGACATTTCCTGTTTTATGTGTGTAAGCCTGTTAGGGCTAGTGCTTTGCTTATGTTGCTGTTGTTTAACTGTCTTAATTTCCATGTAATTCTAGTCATGATGCTTGTAAGGATATATCCCTTGTATTGTGACAATTTTGATTAATTGAAATGCATGGAATGCCTTTG
This sequence comes from Magnolia kwangsiensis, assembly GCA_037074715.1. NCBI lineage: Eukaryota > Viridiplantae > Streptophyta > Magnoliopsida > Magnoliales > Magnoliaceae > Magnolia > Magnolia kwangsiensis. The sequence goes on along the minus strand of CM073575.1, from coordinate 86,550,180 downwards.
ACTCTTTAAGTGAATGATTGTGGTGTATTTGTGCAATTGAGACTGACAAGGTTGCACCCTATTTTGAATATAGGGAATGCCACCTAAGATTACGCGGAGCGCGGTTCGGCTTGCATTGTCAGAGCATATGGATCAGACTCCCTCTCAGTCTGGCACTCGTCCGAACCCTGCTGTGGGCCCGATTCCTGAGGCGGTTCGGTCGTCTCAGCCTGCTGTTGGTCCTACAGATGGACCGCCGCCATTTACACCATCAGTTAGAGAGTTACATCGCGCATCTACTTCCACACCGCATCCGCCACAGCCTGCTCCACCCCCTGACAGATTCGAGCAGATGATGGCTATGATGCTACAGCAGCAGCAGCTTCTGACCACCATAGTGGGGACTTTAGCCCAGGGTGGGGGTGCGACTACATCTACTCCACCTGCACCACCTGCGCATCCAGCTGAGGATGCATATACTTACGCCCAGGATGAGGGCATGGCCCATCCTGCGCAGCCTGCTTTCCCTGCGGGGAATCCTGCCGACACACGGGGCCTTTTGGAGCGATTTCAGCGCTTGCGGCCTCCTACTTTCACGGGTTCTCACAGACCCGAGGAGGCTGAGTACTTGCTCGACCGAGTGTCAAAGATTCTACGGATGTTGCACTGCACCGAGGCTGAGCAGGTAGAGCTGGCTACCTTCCTGTTTGAGAGAGAGGCCAGTATGTGGTGGGATAGCGTACTGCGGACTGTTGCCGCAGATTTTGTATGGACGTGGGCAGCATTTGAGTTCCGCTTCCATGAGAAGTATTATCCCCAGACCTACAGGCACGACAGGGAGAATGAGTTTCTCCGTCTCAGACTGGCATCGATGACAGTTACCGAGTATGAGCATCGGTTCACAAAGTTGGGCAGGTACGTCCCGACGATCCTAGCTGATGAGCAGATGCGCATACGGCGCTTTTTGGAGGGCTTGCGACCGGATATTCGGTCAAAGATGTGCTGTGTCAGTTTTCCCTCCTATGCGGAGTTGATTCACATGTCCATGCGGGCAGAGCAGGACGTGGATCGACTTGCGCGATCTCGAGGCCCGGCTACTTCTAGGCCACGACCGGATTTGCCAGACAGGCCCTTCGCGGGCAAGAGGCCTCGCATTGATCCTCCTACTAGGACTACGGCGCCTGTACCACCGTTTCGACGCCCTGATTTGACTTGTACATACTGTGGGAGGACGGGCCACTTGGCGCAGAGTTGCTTTTCGAGGATGCGGGACAGTGGGTTCTCGCCGCCGCAGAAGATTGATCGTGTACATCCACAGGCGATATCAGCACCGCCTATACGGTCAGCTCCTGCGCATCCTTCTTTTAGACCTACGGTATCGCAGATTCGACAGCCTCCACGGCCCTTGACACAGCGGCCGAACCGGCCACAGCAGGCTCGAGTTCATGCATTGACCGCTGAGGCAGCTGCGACGCCGACTTTCCAGCATTCAGCCTTTGAGGTCACGGCCCATATCGGAGGTACTCCCGTTCTTGTCATGGTGGACACTGGTTCCACGATTTCTTTGATATCGCGTGCCGTAGTCAGACGTCTTGGGTTACAGACTATCACTATGGATAGCGTGCGAGTCTTTGCAGCTCATGGAGATTATTCGGATGTCACCCAGATGTGTGAGGGTTGTTTGGTTGATCTGGGAGGCAGGATGATGACTCTTGATCTGGTCGTCGATCCCTAGCTCGTTTATCTCGACGTCATTCTTGGCATGGATTGGTTGACTGCAGCGAGAGCCGAGATTGACTGCGAGACTCGTATAGTCACAGCGTACGAGCCTGAGGGTGCATCCTTCACTTTCCAGTGCGGGTAAATCTTCCTTTCCGTATTCTTAGCTACGCCACTCTATTGCGCGACGCTGGTGCCCAGGTACTTGAGCAGACGCCAGTTGTTTCTGAGTTCGGGGATCTGTTCAGGAAGATCCCTGGTTTGCCGCCCCGACATGAGATCGATTTCACTATCGATCTGGTTCCTGGTTCTACACCCGTCTCACTGCCGACAGCTCGCATGGCACCATGTGAGATGGAGGAGTTGAGGACGCAGATTGATGGTCTGCTAGAGCTTGGCTTTATACGGCCTAGCGTGTCTCCTTGGGGAGCACCGGTCTTGTTCGTGAAGAAGAAGGATGGTTCGATGCGATTGTGTATTGATTATCGCAGGCTGAACCAGCTCACGGTGAAGAACAAGTACCCTTTGCCCAAGATCGATGACTTGTTTGATCAGTTGAGAGGAGCGCAGTACTTCTCGAAGATTGATCTTCAGTCAGGTTATCATCAGCTGCGCGTCAGGGATGAGGACGTGCAAAAGACAGCATTCAGGACCAGTTTTGGCCACTACGAGTTCCTCGTGATGTCGTTCGGTCTCACAAACGCACCGGCCGTGTTCATGGATATGATGAACCGGGTATTTTGGCCTTTCCTCTATCGATTCGTCGTTGTCTTCATTGACGACATTTTGGTGTACTCTAGGAGTCGAGAGGAGCATGAGGAGCACTTGCGTTTGGTCCTTGATACGCTCAGACGGCATCAGCTGTTTGCACAATATAAGAAGTGCGACTTCTGGAAGCAGGAGGTGAAGTTTCTGGGACACGTGGTGTCCAAGGATGGCATGGCAGTTGACCTGTCTAAGGTAGCTGCGGTGCAGGACTGGGAGCAGCCTGGTTCTGTCACTGAGGTGAGGAGTTTCTTGGGTCTCGCTGGTTACTATCGGCGCTTCATTCAGGACTTCTCGAAGATCGTGAGACCCTTATCTCAGTTGACACGGAAGGACGTGAAGTTCACCTGGAATGATAAGGCGGAGTCAGCTTTTCAGGAGCTGAAGGACAGGCTTACGTCCGCCCCTGTGCTAGTATTGCCAGAGCAAGGGGTTAGATACACTATATACACTGACGCGTCTAGCGTTGGTTTGGGTTGTGTCCTTATGCAGAGGGACAGGGTAATTTCGTATGCCTCGAGACAATTAAGGAAGCACGAGGAGAATTACCCTACACACGACCTAGAGTTGGCAGCCGTTATATTCGCACTGAGACTCTGGAGACATTACCTCTACGGAGAGGAGTTCGAGCTCTTTTGCGATCACAAGAGCTTCAAGTACATTTTCACGCAGCGAGACTTGAATATGAGGCAGCGGCGATGGATGGAGACGCTGAAGGACTTCAAGTTTGAAGTCTCTTACCATCCTGGGAAGGCGAACCTTGTGGCTGATGCGTTGAGCCGCAAGAAGGCGATAGAGTTTGCGGCTCCGCTGATGGTTGCCGAGTGGGATATGGTGGAGTTTTTGCGAGACTTTGAGCAGAAACTCACCGTAGAGGAGCCATTTGAGTTCATCGCACACGTACAGGTGCGATCCCAGATCGATGACCGAGTCATCGAGGCGCAGAGGGACGACGCGCATCTTACTGAGCTTCGAGAGCAGGCCAGTGATGATGCTGACGCCGACTGGCGAGTTGGTATGGATGGGGGCTTACGTTACCGTGGCCGCCTATGCGTCCCAGATGTCCCTGACTTGAGACGAGAGATTCTCGAGGTTGCGCATTCTACTAGACTCGCGATACATCTAGGAAGTACGAAGATGTATCGTGACGTGAAGAGGACGTATTGGTGGGAAGGTATGAAGACCCACATAGCTGAGTTCGTGTCCCGTTGTCTCACTTGTCAGCAGGTGAAGGCAGAGCATCGCCGACCACCTGGACTTTTGCAGCCTATGCCGATTGCAGAGTGGAAGTGGGATTTCATTTCCATGGACTTCATTTCTGGGTTGCCGAAGACGAGGAAGGGGCATGATTCCATTTGGGTGATCGTTGACCGATTGACGAAGTCGGCGCACTTCCTACCGATCAGAGTTACGAACTCTGCAGACGAGCTGGCTAGATTGTACATCCGAGAGATTGTGCGTCTGCATGGAGTTCCGTTAGAGATCGTGTCGGACAGAGACACGCGGTTCACTTCTATTTTCTGGACTCGCATTCAGGAGGCTATGGGTGTGAAGTTGAAGTTCAGTACCGCCTTCCACCCACAGACGGACGGACAGACGGAGCGAGTGAACCAGATCCTGGAGGACATGTTGCGAGCTTGCGCATTGGACTTCAAGGACAGTTGGGATGACTGTCTTGCATATGCGGAGTTTGCGTACAATAATAGCTTCCAGGCGAGTATCGGCATGGCACCTTATGAGGTGTTGTATGGGCGACCTTATCGCGCACCGCATTGCTGGTTAGAGGTCGGTGAGCGTAGCTTGATCGGCCCAGAGTTGGTGCAGGCAACGTCAGAGAAGATTGATATTATTCGACGTCGGCTTCTTACAGCGCAGAGCAGACAGAAGAGCTACGCCGATACGAGACGGAGGCCACTAGAGTTCACAGTTGGGGATCACGTGTTTTTGCGAGTTTCCCCTATGAAGGGAGTCCTTCGGTTCGGGAAGAAGGGGAAGCTGGCACCGCGATTCATTGGTCCATTCCAGATCCTCGATCGTGTGGGAGCAGTGGCTTACCGATTGGCTTTACCCACGCCCCTCGCGAGCGTCCACAACGTATTTCATGTTTCTATGCTGAAGAAGTACGTTGCTGATCCTTCCCATATCATCAGATGGGAGCAGGTGCAGTTAGGAGAGGATGTTACTTATATCCTGCGACCGACACGCATCTTAGACAGGAAGGAGCAGGTACTGCGTAGCAAGGTGATTCCCCTTGTGAAGGTACTATGGACGCATCACTCTGAAGAGGAGGCTACTTGGGAGACAGAAGCCGAGATCAGAAAGAACTACCCACAGCTTCTCGAGGAGTACGAAAAGGTACAAATTTTGAGGACGAAATTATTTGTTAAGGGGGGTAGATTGTAACGCCCGTGAAAAATCCATACTTGGGTTCGAGTACCAACTCGACCCGAAATCGCGTAGGAATAATTTTCATGGAAATTAAGCGTAAGTTAGCTAGCGCAACGCTAGAGTAGCTGGGAAATAGTCCCTGATCACTTTAAATACGTTCTGCAAGACCCAAATCGAGTAGAACAAACAACTCTACAATACTCTATAACCTCGGATCAAACTCTAAGCGGGTTTGTTCTCTGGACCATATTGAAATTTTGTATTGGATTTAGACCGCGCGTCGAAGGACCGATACCTCCTATCTTAGACCGTTAGAACCGCCCAGCTGGACTTGACAATCATCTCGAAAATCAAGTCAAACCGATAATCACAGACGATTTCGTTGAACCCGGACTGAAGCGACCGCGAATAGGGACGGATTTGGAATTTCAAATTCAAATCTGGCACACGACTTGACGCGTCAGTATTAAGCGTTCTGACCGTCAGAATTCATCCAGATTACACCCTCGGATCAGGAAAAATTTCTATTTATTATCATGAGACTTTCAGCCCTGATCTATGTGCGGTGACCGTTGAACTGAAACTGGTCCGCCACGTGCGATCTGCGAACCCTGCCAGACTGAAAACTTTATACGAGCTACATCTGGTACACATGAGCTTAAGTCCGATCGCAATCGACCAGGGGACCACCAGAAAGCAGTTTTTGGACCGAAACAGCCCCGAAATGGATAGGCACCAAGTAAACTTCGTCCCAGAGCCTATTTCCGGCGTTTTTAAGCTTATAAAAGGGGTTGAAACCCTCATTTCTCCCTTCCATCCGAAAATCCCAAACCCTAGAGAAAAGGAGAGAGAGTTTGAGAGAAAGAGAGGAAGGGAATTTTCCCGCTTCCGAGCCGCCGACTGCTAGTGCTTCAGCACTTCTTTCCAATCACCTGGCTGGTGATTTCTCCCCTTTTTCAGGTATAAAATAACTCCAAAACTTGCTGATTTAGGGTTTACCTAGATTCATAGCACGTTAGCTAACGTATTCCATAAATCAGGTTCTCCTACTGCCGTAGACGAAGCGTACACGCTCCGTTCAAAATCCCGCAACCGTAAGAGACTAGGTGAGGATTTTAGACGCTTTGATTGACGGTTTACAACGCTTTCAATGTCGTTTAATAGTAGATTATCGACGGCATAGCCGTTTGACATGTACAACATGCTCTCCGTTTCCTGTTTCGTAAATTAACGAAGAATATGAGATTTAGGGCATTTTAGTCATTTGTAGGAAGTACGGTCTACATGCATATTTTGCTGACGTGATTGACATGGTTTGTCGCCCCATTAGGGAGTTAGAAATGCTTGCATAATCAGTTTGGCGAAGAGATTCGCCAAGTTGCGCACTTTGGGTCGACATACTATATGTGGACTTAAGTGTGTAGTGTATGTGTTTGTATAGATGCTTGTATTAGTATGTATTGAATTAAATGATGTTATGTAGTAGTTTGAGATTGCTTTCTTGATTAATATGCTGACCTAAATGATTTCCTACATGTTTACCTTATGCATGATTGCATTACATGCATAGAAAGTATGCCTTGAAGATTTGCTTAAGTTGAATGTTATAACATGTGTTAACATGCTCACTTGATGTATTTCAATTCCAATACCTTTGCATATAGTGATAATATGATTCCATAGATGTGTGGGACTAGACTTAGTCCAGGCAGTCGGTAACCGAGGGAATTCGTGGCTGACTGGTCATAGCCACGAACGACGCGTCGATGAACGTGATTCGTGTTTAGAGTTGGCGGCAGTGGTTAGGCCACGCGAAGTGTTTTACGCACTTCATGTCGTTCGACTTGAGATGCGATCGCGCTAGTCGAGCCCGTCAAGTAACCCGACTGGCCGATGTATGTTCACCTTCTATTTGTCATAACTGCTTGAACCTAGGGTACTGAACTTACCATTGTAAACCCTGTTAACCATGGTACCTTGATCCACGAAGACTCATGAGCCGGGCATAGTGGTATGGGACACCGTGGTCGAGCTGTCGGCCTACGCTGGGGCCACAAACCTCCCCGTAGTGACCAGTGAGCACCTTGACTCGTGAGCAGATTATAGTGGTATGGGACACTATATTCTAGCTGTCAGCCTACACTGATCAGGCGACGAGCCCTTTGTAGTGACCGCGAGCGTATTCTGAGTCCACGGGAGGCGACGACCCTTCCGTTGCAGTAGAGTACAGTAGGCCTGTATTGATAAGGTGATGGGGGAGCGGTGCAACGAGTGCGAGCAACAGCCCTGGCAGCCCTTGCAGTGACCTACGAAATATACATCGTATGAGATTACTAGGAGTGACGACCCTAGACAGGATCTGTGTTGGGATTGATACAAGGAAAGTACCTTAGTTTCCCAATCCTGCTGTTTGAATGGACTAATAACAACTTGGAAATCATATCACCATAGCATTGCATGTGCCTGGAAGATGTGGAGCACTCTAGGGAGTGTGGCATGCCGCGGTCGTAAGATGTTGCCGCATGAGGGTGATCGTCGGTGAGGGCATACATCACGTCATATCATCTTGCATTAATAACAGTATTAGGATTGTCTGATTTACTGCTTTACTATTATCGCGTGATTGAATTGTGAACATGCTAATCTTTGCTCTATGATTCCACTGAGTTGATCACTCATTCCCACGTTACGGGATGGTGTTTGCAACACCCACCAGACCCTGTTGTAGATGCAGGTGAGGACGAGATCCAGGAGGTGGAGCCAGAGATCGACGAGGACCAGGATGAGTTCTCGTATATGCAGTATCACGACGGCTTCCCGTAGGCGACCTGGATCGAGGGGATATTAGTGGGACTTTCTTTTTGAACATTATTCTTTTGGTTATGTATATGTATATGAGACTCAGAGATGTAGTCATACTTTGGAGACAGATGAGATTACTTTGTTTTTCCATACAGTGATATATACGTTGTTTAGTCTTCCGCTTGCTTTTATCACTGGATCTGAAGTATGAATTGCAGTTTTGGTATACTTTTACTCATGTGAATGCTTTAAATCAGACAACATTGAATCATAACCATTTTTGTTGCATAAGTGACGGTCTGGAACTCGGGAGTTGAGTTTATACACGACCCCCGATTTTCAGGGTGTTACAGGTGGTCCAAAATCAAAGTGGACGATCAGATGTCTTTACTTAGCAATGCATACCTAACAGAGCGATTGGTTATGATGAATATGTGAGGATACTTAGGTATATGATGGTCCTGCCTTAAAATCAAAGGTCGGATAACTTAATCCATGGACAACGATCGTTCCCAACGGTCAGATTCACGTTGGAGAATAAATGTACGACTAAGATAGCTAGATTGGTATCGTACACATGTACAAATTAAGTTAAATTTCATGGTAACACTCGAGAACTTTCAATACTCAGGTATTGAAAAGTTTGGGGTGTTACAGATAGCACCTGTCAGTCCAACCAATAGTGCATCTTAAGTCATGAAAACGAGACCCACGAAACACAAACCCGGGACCCGATGGGACTATATAAGCCCATCTTTTGTTGTCTCTCATTCTAACTCACGATCTAACCACCAAATAGAGATGAGAGAGAGAGTCGATGAGATTGGGGGCCGAATCTTCGTCATCAGGCTAAATCTCATGTGTGAGTAGTCGTGTGCTTCCTATGGTTAAATCCCTCAGGCGTGGGCATGTTTGACCGCCATTTCATTTGGTAAGTCGCCCTTTTACCAACGCATGTGGATTGTTCCTCCTTTTCCCCAAACTCTGCCTTAGCTAGGTGAGGAATCTTCCTCGGTTCCCCGAATATGGGAGTCCTGACCCAATGTGTCCATGCATGTTAAATTTTGAGATTCTATCGGGTGTTCACAGAACCCTAACCTTGTCCAGAAGCCATGGTTAGGGTGTGGCGGGGTCAAATTGTCCCATTCGAGGGTCGAATCGTAGAATTAGGTCAGTCGGGTCAACTAGTTAAGTGTATCCCAAATTTCTCAATTATTTGAAGTCAAAATTAAGAATTAACCTAGGGTTAACAAATTAAAAGGGAATTATTTGTAGGAATTCGGTTTTTTCCAAAATATTGTGCATTGGAGCACCCAAATTCTAGGAAACCCTAACTCTAAAGGTGAAAAACTACTCTTTAAGCTTTTCCCAACATTGTAGTTTAATAATCATCTTCATATATGCTTCATTTATTGCTTAAAAACTGGAGATAGCCCTCGATCATGTTTGCATGTGTAAATTATAACATTTACCTTAAATTGAATCTTAACGTGCTATTTTACAATCTTCATGTTCTAGAATGATTACCATGTGTAAAATTATGAGATTGTGAATTGTGGAAAGAATGTTGTGGACTAGTGGCGCTACCTTTATCCTGAATCAATGATGAATTCCATCTTGGATATTTGCACCTATTATGGTTTTAGGATGAGCCCCTTTTGTGTACTTTTGGATTAGGTGCCTTTTTCAAGGTGAACCCTTTAGTGTGTTCGTAATCGAACTCTTGATAGAGGAAATGAATCGATCCCATGCCTCTTCTCACTACTTTTACTTCTTCCTCTTCTTTCTTTCCTTCTTAACTCATCTAAACTCAAACCGGTAAGGTTTGCATAGACCAGAGCCTAACTCGCCCCTGATTCAAACCTGGTTTAACCACAAATCTCAACAAAACTAGCTGAGTTGACTCACTATTATACTAACTAGATGCTACTCAATTCGAAGTCGAGTTAATACCTAAGTAGATGAAGCTACCCCATTGATGGAAAAGAATCCAATGGTCAAGATTGAAAATCACCCTAGAACAGGGTCCCGATTGGGTTGAACTCGAGGACCAACTGAGTCGACTCCACACAAGGCAGCTCCCAACATGAACGCCCAACAACCATTCAGATCTCCCTCATCCTTCCTATTTGCTACTCCTTTCCCTACTTTGGCTTGCATCAAAGGACATTTGGACTCAACCCAGACACACTCGAGTCAACCCGAGATTCATCAGCTAGTCAAGCTCCTAAATTTAGCTGCACCATAGACCCCACTCGTCTCTCTCTCTCTCTCTCTCTCTCTCTCTCTCTCTCTCTCTCTCTCTCTCTCTCTCTCTCTCTCTCATTTTCTTTCTCCTTCTTCCTTTTGCTACTCTCTCACCCACTAATCAACCGGAACAAATCTGGAGTTAGCCCCCAACCCACGACATGAACCAAGTTGAATCAACTCAATATAGTAAAGAAAATGGTGCTCTTATTCTCTTTAGTTTTCTATTTTTGGGAATGGAATGCCCTAAAAGAGAGCCTTTTATATGCTTGCGAACCGCTATAATTTCTAGTGTAGTGGTGGATGGTTGATTGTGGATATTGTGTGAATGTTATAATTTCTTTTTAAGCTTTTGTAGAGAATGTTGTAATCTCTTTTATGCAAGTGTGGAATGTTGTAATAGCTTAGTTTATTTTCTTTGCTATTTTTATTCTTTATTCCTCTGTATCGGTTTAGGATTTTGATACATAAACTGTTCTAGAAATCAGGTTATCCTACCATAAGCCATTGCTTTTTGGCGTAAGGTTGTCCTTAGAACAACATCTGTATCAACCTCTCAATTCTTATACATTTGAGGTTGTTATTCATTTTTACTTTGTGGGTTTGTTTAGTGTTATCTTTATTTTTATCTGTCTAATTCCGCATTTAATATCTTTAATTTGGCATAGTCCTATGCACACCTCCCCCCCCCCCCCCCCCCCCCCCACCGCCCCCTTCCATCTCCTTTAGGACTCTTAGATCGGTCTTTTCAAGTGGTATCAGAGCCTAATAGCTTGCTTTAGTTTTTGGATTAATTTCCTGAGCTAATTGATCTGAGCTTTTTAAGATGTCAATTTTTGATAGCCTTTCAATTATTAGGCCTCCACCTTTTGATGGCTTCAATTATGCCTATTGAAAAGCCAGAATGGGGATTTTCTTAAAATCTATGGATGAGAGCGTGTGACAAGCCACAGTGACCAATTGGACCCCTCCTGCCATTGAAGTGATTGATACTGATAGTTTTAAAACTGTAAAAGTCACACCTTGCTTTTCTTAGACTGATCTTTAGAAAAGTGAGAGTAGTGATAATGCAAAGGCTTTACAACTACTTGCGCACTATCACCAGATGAATTCAAGAGAATTATATCATATGATACTGCAAAGCAAGCCTGGGATATTTTGGAAATTATACACGAGGGAATAACAAATGTCAAGAAATATAAAGTCCAAATCCTCAAAACAAAATTTGAGGAAATACATATGGAAGAAATTGAAGCCTTTATAGACTTCTATACAAGATTGAATGACATTGTCAACTCTATGTAGGGTCTTGGTGATACGATCCCAGAAAGTAAAGTCTGTGCAAAGATACTACGCTCATGGCCTGAACGGTTCAATTCAAAAGTAACTACAATCCAGGAACTTCGTGATACGGATAATTGTTGAGGGTTAAATATTGCATATTAAACCCCAGTTATTACCAGATTTTACGAGCATGATACTGTTTAACAGCCCGATTTAAGCATGTTTGTGATGCAGGGCGTATTTACGAGCCTGAACCGGAATAGGGTGCTTAAAGCATGGATTTAACGCTCTGATGACACCAAAGGCAAGGGACAGACTCCATGGGATGAAGATCAATACCAGAGATCTAAGAAAATCGAGAAACTGAAACTCAAGAAGCCTGAAAGACGTCAAGAATGCAAGATCACAAGGTTCCCACTATCCGTTCAGCTCCAAACTTTATATATGGCCTAAGGACCATAAATTAACCGTACACACCAATTTTCATCCATTAGATCCCTCTGGAAGTGGCCCAATGGATAGATCAGCCCATAAATCAGTGAATTGGGGCTCGCCCGGTATCTGGAAATACTTCAATTTCAATCTCATCACCTTCAATTTTGTGGAGAAAAGAATGGACGAAGCGGATTTTGGATACACATCACGATGGACCCCACATGTCTAGTGCGTGTACACCATGTACACGGCACTGGCCGTGCGCCGAATAAAGCAAGTCGGTCAGCGATTACACTGACCGACGATTTCTCTCAAAAAAAAAAAATAATAATAAAAAATGCAAACAGCGTTTACGCTGTCTGACGTCGGTTCCTCTCAGTGAGGCCCACTCCTCATTCAAATCCTCAATCTGGACCGTCCATTGTGTGTAAGGGGGGGTATTAACCTCACTAAGGTGGCCTTTTGAGACCATACAAGCCGTTGCAAAATCCTAGCCGTTAAACATAAGATGGACAGCGGAGTAGATAAGTTTGTGGGCCACACCAATTTCACTCAAAAAATACTCCTTCCTGACTGGTTTTTTGCCAGGATTTCAATGGACGGGGTGGATTTCTCCATAGACATCAAGGTGGGGCCCTCCGATCGTCACAGAGCAGTTGTGAAAACTCTGTTTCACAACAGAGCTTACGGTCGATCCGTGCGGGCCCCCATCGGGCATCAACGGTTCGATCCAGACCGTCCATTAGAATTCCAAGGCCCATCTTACTAAGGCCTAGGTGACAAAACTTAAAGAAATAAAAAGGATGGGATCCCAGCCACTCAAACGGAGGAAGGACAGTGGCTTTACAAGTTCCGTGGGCCGCAGCATAAAACGTCCAGGAGTATCCTATTCCAATTGAAATTTCGAGGAGAAGTTAGTGAACGGAGTGGATCTCCTGTCTGAACTCAAGAATGGGCCCCACCAAGAAATCAGCGTAAGAGGTTTATTCTTGCTACGAAAGCTCTCCCAACCACCACCTCTAGCACGCATGCCTCCACCAACTTTGCTGCTTATAAAAGGAGAGGAAGAAGTGACGAGCAGAAAAAAAAAATCGGGGTGTGGAACAGTTATGGAGGCCAAGAGAGAGGGAGAGACAGGGAGTGACTTTTTTATTTTTATGTTTTATTTTTCCTTTCTTTTAAGGTGTAGCCTGATCATGTTACTAGGCTAAACATCTTAGCTAGGGCTAAGAGGTGAAGCTTGTAGCGTAATTGGGGTGTTGGTTTTGCTTTGATTCATGGTTATTGAACTTTTATGGATTCTAGCTTGATTATTAAGGAATAATTTTAGTTTTTAATGGTTTATTGTGACTGACATTGCAGTAGATATTCAATAGCTTTGAGTATGTTCTTTTCATTATAAGATTGTGAACTTAGGAGGCCCTGTTGTTCGCCATCATCTCATGGGCATGGTTGGGTGATGGAACCCTTCCTAACTTTCACAATTCTCTCATGATTGGCTGTGAGATTGGTAAATTGTTGTTGTTTTCCATAGTCTCCTAGGCATGATTAGGTGACGGAATCACTTCCAACTCTTCACCAATCTTATCTGTTAATGATTAGATCCACGAGAAGTTTAGAGATCTGATAAATCTCTTCTTACCAACTGGATAAGAAAGGACTCTGATTCCAGTTGTGTCCCTGAATTAATATAAGGTAACTTCCCAATGGCTACAAGTGGATCCTTGGCACCCTCCTTTCCTTTCCCTGAATTCCTCAAGTTTTAGATAATTATTTCATAATTATTCCTTAAATTCTATTTGATTTAGATTACATCTTAGTCTAATTCTAGTTCTACTTAGTTTCAGATTACATACAGGTATCAGATCCTTGGGATTCGACCTCGGTCTATAAGACCCGTATCTTAGACCGTACCATTCTGTAGACTTCCGCGGTCTTTTCGGGTGAATTTCGGCAACCTTCGACCCTTAACCGGTATTTACGCATGACCCTGATTCACACGCCGTCAAGCTGAGTTGACTCAACCCAAGACCTTTACCATAGCGACCGCACCGTTGCCGCAGTTCCAATGCCGATACTCGCTCGAGGCGATACCCTGGTCAGGAGATGTGGGCCAGCGTTCGGTGCGAGGAAAAAGCCACGCGTTGCAAAACTTAAGAGAATCTTTACAACTTGTCACACAATCCATCAATCTCAATATGTCAAGTACATGTCAAGTACACATCACCTTTCACCCTTTCCCAAATAAGCCCTAAAAGTCAAAAAGTTCTTACAAAGCCCATGCCTTTCTTACACAAATGGCCACAAAAGTCAAAAAGTATATTACACATCCATCACCACCACATCCATCACTCCATCACCCATCACTCCTCTCTCTTTACAACTCTCTTCCTCATTTTTTCAAACCATTCCCAAGAAAGAGAGAATACTTCATACGTATGAGCCTCTCCTTCTCCAAGCTCCAAGTGTGGCCCACCTTTCCATCCCAAGATCTCCCATCCTAGCCATCCACTTCTCATCTTCCTTCATCAAAGAGAAGCACAAGGAGACCGGCAAGCTAAGGGAGCAAGAAGATCAAGAGGTGCATGCTTTGATATAGTAGTTTTCATGTTTTTAAGATGGACCAAGTAAGGCCAACCGATCAATGGTTTAGATCTCACTTGGGACCCTAAGATGTGGCCGACGGCCCACTAGGATCATCATGATGTTTATTTTTCTTCTATACCTAGGGTCATCTAGACCGTCTATTTTAGTGGAGAAGGGATCTCCACCGTTGGATTTTTTATTTAATGGGCCCATGTGTAATGGGACCCACTTGATGTATGATTGGTTGCAAGGGAGGGCTCATAGTGGCAGAGCCCCCCATCACACGCGTGTTCCGCTCTCTTCCTCTCTCCCTCCCTCTCTTTTTCATTTTATTATGAGGTGATGATGCGGTTGTGTGACCCGCTCGGATGGACCCCACCATGAAGTATGTGTATTACCTAAGCAATCGATAAGTGGGGCCCACCTTATATGTGTTGTATCGATACTATCCATCATCTAGTGGCCCACTTGAGCAGGTCCACATCTTGCATTTGGGAATGTCAACCGTCCAGCATCCCTGGACATTGGACGTCATATGGAAAAACACAAATATAAGCTTGGTTCAAGCTTTTATGTGGACCATTCATGTAGGCCCTACCTTAATGTATGTATTCAATCCACACCGTCTATCTTATATACCATCTCATTTTATGCGTTGAGCCGAAAAATGAGGTTGATCGGAGCATCTGGTGGGCCATACTGTAGCAAACAGTGATCTCCACCGTGTAAAGTTCCCCAGATTTTTCTACATGCCGAAACAGGCCCAATATTGGGCTTGATAGGTTTGTTATGAGTTATGGGAATCAAAGGCTGGGGTGGATCCGTCCAAAGCGAGCTCCATGCATGAAAAACCATGGAAAATGAGTTTTAAAAAAAAATAAATAAATAAAACAAGAGGCAGCGCCTGCTGCCACTGACGCAGCAGCAGGGCTGCAGTGTTTTGACGGGCGGGCGGCCAGCGACCCACGGCTCCAGCCGTGGGCCCCACCATGATGTATATTTTGCATCCACACCGTTCATGAGGTGGGCCACTCCCAGCAGTGGGCCCCATCCAAAGATCAGTTGCATCCAAAGCTCAGGTGGCCCACAACACAGGAAATAGTGGTGATTGAGTGGCTTCCCTTGAAATTCTTTTTGGGCCCATAGAAGTTTTGGATCAAGATGAAATTTTTGTTTTCCTTTCACTCAGGTCTGTGTGACCTTGTCAACGGGTTGGATGGCGGGAAAACATTATGGTGGGCCCCACGTGGAGCCCACAGTGATGCATGTGTTGTATTACCACCGTCCAGTGGACGGTGGAACCCACTATAATGCATTTGTTTCATTCCACCATCCACAGCGTGGGACGGTGGAAACCACCCTGATTTTGTGTTTTATCCTCACCATCCACACCTGGATGGTAGGACTCACCATGATGCATGTGTTGCATCTTGTCCGTCTACCCATTTTAAAAGCTCATAACATGAGCTAAAGAATGAGTCAGATCTTTAGCTCATGTGGACCCCACCGTGATGCATGTGTTGCATCCAAACCGTCTATCCATTTTAAAAGCTCATAGCATGAGCTAAAGAATGAGTCAGATCCTTAGCTCATGTGGACCCCACCATTTTTCCACTTCATCTATAAATGTGTAATTTATGAAAAGGTTAGATGGGAAACATATTTTATGTTGGGCCTTAGGAATTTAATGGTGGAAATCATTACCAACACTTATGTTTGGGAGTAGGCCCATTTGATATATATATATATATAAGGCCCATGGGGTGAGACCCATTATGATGTATAAAGGCCCATTGATGAGGCCAACCTGGTATGTATATGATGCTCATCTTGATTTATTTGGGGTCGTTGTTGTGGCCCACCTTGATATGAATGTAAGGCCCATGTGATTAGGCTCATTTAATGTATTCAAAACCCAACGAGTTATGGCCCATTGCAATGTACATAAGGCCCATTGGTGTGGCCCATTAATGAATATAAGGCCCATATGATATGGCCCATTTGATGTATTTAAGGCCCAATAGGATGTACCTAAGGTCCATTGCAATGGGTGATCCCAACATAGTTTATGTATTAATGTTTACGACGGGCTATGCCTTGGGAGCAATGTTGGTTTAACGTCCACATTGCTAGTATAATGTTAGTTAAATGTCCGCATTACGACTCTCCCTAGGGCCCATTGATGGGCCTGTACTTGTTGTGTATAGGCCATTTAAGCCCATCTGTGTTGTAAGGATATTTGATTACTTTATTACATGTTTAGTATAGTTCCATGACTCATGATCATACGCATCATATGTATATTTGATATGAGAAGTGACTGATCATAGCATATGCCTTCGGGCAGGTTGTTTATGAGCTTCCGGTTAAGCGGTATTGCCCTACATGAGCGCATGTTATGCGCAGGATTGCTGCATGACTGGATAGTGTGATTCATGCATTCGCATTGTGTGATATGGTACTGTACGCCCTAGCGACTTCAGGGCCATAGCCTCCACAAGCGTATCGTGGATGGAAGTATTGGATACCGAAAATTTTATTCTACATGGGGTGCTATAGATATCCCTGGGTGAAAATCCCTAAACCCTTATGGTACCAAGAGGTTGCTCAAACGTCTAGACCGAGTGGGTACAGGAGCTTCGAGTGCCGATTACCAAACGGTTGCGCTTTCCACTGTGTCTGGTCGGTTGGAAGATGGTGCGGCCTTACCTGCCCGAGAGTAGGGGGTAAAGTGTCATGCCCCAAACCCAGAAATCGAATTCATAGGAATCCCGATCACCGAATCCAGTGCCGACAGCCTCCATAGTACCCCATTCTCGGCTCCTGGCATTCATATGCCAGATTCCGATCCTGGGATCTTACAAGGAGGATTTTTTTTTTTGAAATGTACATTTAACTAGTAATAAGCATAACCACAAGATTACCCAATTCACAACGGCAACATCGTCATCACATATCCACTAATATAATCATTTGAATACAATACTGAAAGGGAAATACATAAATAGAGAATCAAGCTCCAGAAGACCACCGCACGCTCCAAGCTTAACATTGCTGCAGCCTAACATCACCTGCACGCATCTATCGTAGATAAGCTTATAGAAAGCTTAGAGGGTGGTGTAAGTGTGTGCATAAGGTAAGTGTCAAGTATTCAATACAATGTCATAATCATACAATACCGAAAATACTGGTAATTCATAATTCGTACATCATCGAAATAAGCAGAAATACTGACAAGTCCATAAGTCAATAAATATCAGGATACGCAATATAGAACAGTTATGCAATAAATAATCATAAAGAGCTAAATATCAGATGTCGAGGATGCAATGCAATATAAAAATCTTGCTAAGTCTATCTAGGCCATATAAGTGCAGAAACATAGTAACCCAAAATGTCATATGCCTGCGGATGTAATGCAATATGAGATGCGAATGAAATGACCATGCTTGGAGTGTGAAGTCGGGATGATAGTACGTAGTATCGCAGGCTACAGGGTCCGCCACAATGAACTTCTATCCAAACCAGTCCCATACCTAAATTTGGATAGTCAGCCTCAACATGGTAAACTCCTGATCTCAGGTTGGTCGCGCACCCAACCGAAATCCTTGCCATAACGAAGGTGCACAACAATTAGTTACGCACCACCAGCCCGAGTGGATAGTGAATGAATGAATGAATGGGCATGTAACTCCTACTTGATAAGTCCACATATCAGTACGGTTCCTCTCTGGAAAATTATCGAGGTCTATTAGACTCCAAACCAGATTGTCGCCCCATCGCGCGCAACAAGGTGAGTGGAAGAGACCTCACTATCCGCCTGCCAATATCGGGCCCTGCTCGTCAATAGCGGACCCATTCCTCGAGCTGGTCAGACTCAGCCTAGCATTACCCCCTCCTCTTGAGCAGGTAAGGCCGCACCCCCTTCCAACAGACCACGACACAGTGGAGAGCGCAGCCATCTGATAATCAGTACTCAGCGCTCATCTACCCACTCGGTCTAGACGTTGGAGCAACCTAGGGAACCAAGAGGGTTTTGAGATTTTCACCCAAGGATATCTATAGCACCCCATGTAGAACAGATTTTCAGTATCTTATCTGACCATCCACGATATGCCTGTGGAGGCCACAGCCCTGATGTCGTTAGGGCGTACAGTGGTCATGTCACACAAATGCTAGATGCATGAGTCACATAGTGCAATCATGCATAAATCCTGCGCATACCGTGTGCTCACGTTGGACAACTCTGCCTATCAGGGAGCCCCATGAATAACCTACCTTATAACATATGCAATGGTCAATCACATCTCATAACAAACATGCAGATGATGCATATGGGCATGTATTATGATACTATGATGTCACGTACTCATAATCGGTATCAATATCTGGCCTCAATAATCGGCATCGACATTCGGCCTCAACAATGTGGACATTTAACCAACATTTCCCTCAAGGGGTGACCCATATAGTGTCAAAATATAGTGGACCCATGGCCTCACGAAGGGCCTGATATACAATACTATGGGCCTCACTCAAGAGCTTAATACACATCACGATGAACTTTTCACATGGGCCTAACATACATTATAATGGGTTCCATCGCCTAGCTCTCAAATGCATCACAGTGGGCCTCATCACATAAGGCTCATATACATCACGTTGGGCCTTAAACATGGGCTGTATACACATCACAACGGGCCTCAAATACGGCTCGCATACACATCACATTGGGCCTCGACAATCAAAATCGGCGATCAGCCACGACAATCAGAATCGACAATCGGCCACGATAATTGGCCTCGATCGATAATCGACCTCGATAATCAGAATCGGTCAATCGGCCATGACAAGCAAAATCGGCAATCGGCCACATCAATCGACAATCGGCCACGATCGGTAATTGGTCACGATAATCGGACTCGATCAATAATTGGTCAATTGGCCACGACAAGCAGAGTCGACAATTGGTCACGTCAATTGATAATCGGCCACGATCAGTAATCGGTCACGATAATCGGCCTCGATTGGTAATCGGTCAATCGGCCACAATAAACAGAATCGACAATCGGCCATGTCAATCGATAATCGGCCACGATCGGTAATCGGTCAATCGGCCACGATAAACAGAATCGGTAATCGGCCACGTCAATCGACAATCGGCCACGATCGGTAATCAGTCATGATAATCGGAATCGGCCTAACAGGGCCTAAGGGAATGGCACAATGTGGACATCCAACCATCATTGCCCATCAATGTGGACATTCAACCAACATTGCTCCTATGGAGTGGCCCATATAGGGTTAAACATATAGCGGGTCCATGGCCTCACACAAAAGCCTAATACACATCGCAATGGGCCTCATACGAAGGCTACATACACATCACTATGGGCCGCATCACATGGGCCTATATACATCAGATAGGCCACGTCTCATGGGCCCCGAATACATCGCAATGGGCCACAACTCATGGGCTTCAAACATACAATAGGTAGGCCCTACACATGGGCCTGATACAATTAAGTGGGCCTCATACCTGGGTCTCCAATATATCTCATTGGGTCTCAACTCATGGACCCCAATACATCTTAATGGGCCTCGAATACATCACTTTGGGCCTTGCCCATGGGCCTCGAATACATCACAATGGGCCTCATATTCAAGAAAGTGGGCCCCATCATATGGGCCTTATATGCAAGGCAGGTGGGCCTCAAATATATATTACAGGTGGGCCTCAAGTATACATCATAGGTGGGCCCTATCACATGGTCAGGTGGTGTGGATGAATCACACCCATCAAGGTAGGACTGGCAAAAGGATGGCGTGGACATAAAATACAAACATCATGGTGGAGTCCTCATCACCGTCCAAACATGTCCAGCACCGTCTAGATTATCTGAACGGTGTGAATAGGCAAATGCATCATGGTGGAGTCCTTATCACCGTCCAAACATGTCCAGCACTGTCTAGATTATCTGAACGGTGTGGATAGGCAAATGCATCGCGGTGGGGCAACACGACACCATCCAAACTGCCCAGCACAGATAGACGAAGAAAGTACAATACATACATCAAATCAGGGCCCCACCGTCCCTATGGAT
Organism: Magnolia kwangsiensis; assembly: GCA_037074715.1. Lineage (NCBI taxonomy): Eukaryota > Viridiplantae > Streptophyta > Magnoliopsida > Magnoliales > Magnoliaceae > Magnolia > Magnolia kwangsiensis. Next base: position 86,529,871 of record CM073575.1, on the reverse strand, counting down.
GGTGGTGAATGGAGCACGTACATCGTGTGTCCAACACAGATGGTCAGTGTGAATATGATACATGCATCAAAGTGGAGTCCTACAGTGGGACGGCTTAGATAAAACCCAACCAGCAGTGTCCAACCTGATTGGATGGCTGGATGTAAAGCAGATGGACGACATGAGTGTAGAATAGGCGGACGATGTGGATCCATACGTCCAGGTGGTTCCTACTGTCCAGATTATCAGACGGTGTAGATATAAGACACATACAACACGTGTGGGTCCCACACGGAATGGCGGTGTGGATGAAATAACTACATCATGGCAGTCCCATGCTGGCAAAATAGATGGACGGTGTGTGTGAAATACCTACATACATCGAGGTGTGCGCCACATAACACACACAGGTTGCAGGGGGGGTCCCATTGTCCCCAAATAGATGGACGGCTAAGATGTAAGGCACGTACATCAAGGTGGATCCCATCCCATGCATGTAGTACGTGTGGGGTGGATCATATCCATCAAAGTGGGGCACGTGTGGTACCATCCATATGGACAGTACAGATGAAACACATACGTAATCGGTGGGTCCCACCAAAACCTGCTAACGTCAATCCTCACCACAGCCGTTGCTGTGTGAGGTACGTCAGCCATTCCAATCATCAGGTGGGTCCCACGCACGTGAGTGACCCCACCCTCCTCTCTCTCTCATATATATATATATATAATATAATATAATATAATATAATATAATATAATATAATATGATATGATATATTATAAAATAATATTATCACGAGTAAATGCCCACTGTCCAGACTCTCTAGACGTTTTGGACGGTGGGGATCTAATGCATAAAACATGGTGGGTCCACACGTGTGGCCCACCTCAATATATATACAATATATATATATATATATATATATATATATATATATATATATACACACACACACACATGTTAAAGTATTATTATTATTTTAAAACTAATCCGACCAGCGTCCAGATAGATGGACCGCTGGATGAAATACATATATTGGTGTGGCCCACCGTCTAAGCAATGGATGGTGGGGATCCCCACGTGCAAACAATATGAGGTTCACCTTGATATGTACAGCGTAGATATACACCATACATCATGGTCAGGGCCCACTTGGCCTACTGACGTCTGCAGCTGTCAGCTGCATGCCACCGTCCATCAGACGGATCGTCTCTAAGAAAACAGATGGACGGTGGGAGATACAGATACATCATGGTGGTTTTCACATGCGTGTGGGTCCCACATACTACTGACGTTAGCAGTAAGTGCTGCTACTGCTGGTCCCAGCAGATGAACGGCTTGGATTCAAGGGACCCACATCATACTGACGTTGCAGCAGCTAAGCTAGCCCACGTGTGGGTACTACACAATCCAGCGGGCCGCCCCACCAGCAAAACAGATGAACGGCATGGTGTATAAGCACATGAATCACAGTGGCCTAGCACCGTCCGAGGCCTGGACGGTGTGGATGAAACGATACATCATGGTGGGTCCCACGTACATCAGGGCCCACCATTTTTTTATATTATATAATATATCATTTATTTATTAAACCTTAAAATTGTCCAGACTCTGGACGTCTTTGAGGACGTGGGTATGAAATACATCACCAGGTGGGTCCCACCTGCTATGTCTGGACGGTGGAGACCCTACTCATGCGCCTGGGTCCCACCGTCCAGCAATGGATGGACGACGCGGTTTACATTACGAAACGAGGTGGGCTTCACCGTGCATGGATGGATGGAATGCATACATCTGGTGGGTCCACACGTGTGACCCACCAGCTTGTATCATGCTGATATTTGTTTTTTTTTTTTCCACTTCACACGGTCCAGCATCAGCTGCTGCTGGACGTCCAAAGGTTGGACAATCTGGATGACCATCATCAAAGTGGGCCTAAGAGTCTGGCCAAAATGAATGGATGGTTAGGATATACCGCACACCTCGTGATCAGCCCACCGTCCAGAAATCTGGACGGTGCGGATCTGAAGCATACATTAAGATGGGTCCCACCACATGTGGACCCTCAAATGATCAAATTCACACAACAAAATAACAAAAAAACACCCACAAACAATGAAGATTCACCCACCTTTCTTGCTTCTTCTTGGATCAACGGCAAGTTAAGCTCCTCGGCTACCACTTTGATGGAGGATGATGGTAATTGGACGGTGGAGATTGAAGATAGGGAGGTGGGCCACACCAAGCTCTCCTCTCTTGGAGATAGCTTGGACGTGGGTTTCTCTCATGGAGCTTGGGAGATGAGAGAGAGGTGATGTGAGTGATGGAGTGATGGGGAGAGAGATGGGTGAGGTGATGGGAAGGTTGACTTTTCGGGATGGGTAAGTAATGTGTACTTGATTGATGCGATTGATGGGATTGATGGGATTGATGTGATGGATTCTCTTGAGTTTTGCAACGCGCAGCATTTTTCTCGAACTGAATGCGGGCCCACATCTCCTGCCCTGGATATCACATCGGTGTGCGAGATGCGGCAACAGCACGGTCGCACTGGTATAAGTCTCGTGTCAAACTAACTCTGGGATACAGGATATGACTCAGGGTTACGCGTAACTGCCGATTACGGATCGCAGGTCACCGAAATTCGACCGGGATGATCGCAGAAGCATACAGAACAGTACGGGCTAAGATACGGGTCTTACATAAAGCTAGGCTGAGTTTGACCAGCTCGAGGAATGGGTCCGCTATCGACTAGTCAAGCCTGATATTGGCAGATGGATAGTGATGTCTCTTCCACTTACCTTATTGCGTGCGATGGGGCAGCGATCTGGTTTAGAGTGTAATAGACCCCGGTGATATCCCAGAGTTCAGCTGTATTGATATGTTGACTCAGAAGAGGATTGTATGCTTGAGTTAAATTTCGAATCACATGTCCTTGGTATGGCCGACATCATTCATGTTTTGCACCGCATGGCCTTCGTATAGCTAATGGTATTCTTAGCTTTCATTAGTATGTTCCACATTACTCTGATACTGTATAATTGCATTACCACTTGTGCACATACTTTCACTACCCTCTAAGCTTTCTATAAGCTTATGCACGACCGTTGCGTGCAGGTGATGTTAGATCGTAGCAGCACTGAGGCTTGAAAACATGGCAGATTATTTTGGAGCTTTTGGTGTATCATCATTATATTTCCCTTTATGCTCATTATACTTGTAAAGTTTTTGATAATAGTGGAAATGTAATGGAGCTTTTGGTTGTTGTTTATGGGTTATGCCTTTGGTTATGCTTATTACGAATCAAACTGTCGTTGGAAATCCTCCTCGTAGCATCCTAGGATCGGAACCTGGTGAATGGGCACTAGGAGCCAAAAATGGAGTTCTATGGAGGCTGTGGGTGCCAGATTCAATGATCAGAAATTTCGTGAGCCCAGTTTCTGAGTTTGGGGCGTGACACGGTCTTACCAAGTTTATTATTACATCACAACCCTACACTTAGGGAGTGAACAATAATATGAGGGTAGAAGAATTAGTTGGTTCTTTACAAATCTACGAGTTAAACTTTAAAGCTCCTAAAGGTAAATCCATAGCCCTTAAGTCATATAAAATTATTTCTCAAGAAACTACTAATATTTTTTATTTAGAAACCTCTAAAGATAATATGGCTCTTTTAGTTAAAAAGATTTACAAGATTTTTAAAAGTAAAAAGAGGGTTGATTTGCAAAAACCTACTGAAAAGAAAAGATATAGATCTAAAACATGGAAATCATTAAAAGACAGTCAATGCTACAACTGCCATGAATATGGGCATCTAACGAACAAATGCCTAAAAAGGACAAATCAAAAAAGAAAGGTATGTTAGCTATATGGGATGAATCTTCTTGCTCTAAAGCTTCTTCTGAGTCAGAAGATTCTGAAACCAAGTTTGGTAATGATGTTAAAGCCCTAATGACTCTAGCAAAGTTCACTTTTTCAAATAATGATGATTCAATTAGTGAAGAAAATCTAAATAGTGACCATGAAAATGAAGAAGATCTTCAGAATACTTATGATGCCCTATACAAGGAAAGTTGCAAAATTACTGTAAAACTAAAACTTCAGAAAGAAAAGTTTTCAAAACTAAAAGAAAATTTTGATAATCTAGTCTTAGAAAAATCACACATTTCAGATTGCTTTGAAAAAACTAAGTGTGACTTAGATTTCAAAACCTCCCAAGTTGAAAACTTAAAATCTGAAAATGAAAAGTTAAAACTAGAAGTCTCTTCGCTTTTAAGTTTGAAAGACACATGGAGGTATGCCCAAGGAGATCCTAAATTAGAAAAAAATTTTATCTAGATCCAGAAAATGTGGCGATCAATCTGGATTGGGTTATGATAAAAGTATTCCTCCCAAATATAAGAATACTCCACCTAAATTTGTTCAAGAGGAGTCTTCTAACTCAAAACGGAAAATTTTGAATCAAAATTATTCTAAAAATGCTAAGACTTTTCAAAACTTAAAACTTAAAAGCAACCATATCAATGATAAAAATCATAATCATAATCCGTTAGCTGAGAAAATTGTTAATTTACTTAAGGAGCTCTTAAAATCTAACTCAGTGGGTTGATCTTATAACAACTACAAATACAAGAAGACCAATTATACTCCTAAACCCAAAACTGTAATGAAATGGGTCCCTAAGGTTACTTGTTTGGTTGTCCACACCGCTTTCAAAGCTTCGAGCCATTCAAAGTGGTACCTAGAGAGTGGTAACTCGAGACATATGACAGGTGACAAAGGTTTGCTCACCAATCTTAAAGACACGACTAATAGGTCAGTCACATTCGGTGATGGTAGCAACTGCAGAATTACTGGCCAAGGTATGATTCAGCTCTTTAACCTCCCTTTATTTGAGAATGTTTTATATGTAGAAGAGTTAAAACATAATTTATTAAGCATCTCTCAAATATGTGATAATAATCATAGTGTAAATTTTAATAACCAAGGGTGTGAAATTTTAAATAAAAATGGTTCTGTAATATTAATCGGTCGCAGAACTTCTGAAAACTGCTACATTGTTAGTGATTCAAGTTCATCTAATTTATCATGCTACATGGTTCATACTGATGAAACCGAATTATGGCATAAACACCTCAGACATGTACACTACCACAACTTGTATATATTGAGCAAAAGAGAATTGGTAAGAGGTCTACCCAAAATATAGAAAGTACACAAAATATGTGGCGAATGTCAGATTGGTAAACAAACCAGGAGTACTCACAAAAAGGTGAACTCCAATGCCACATCTAAGCCACTCGAACTTCTCCACATGGATCTCATTGGACCAACTAGAATGGAGAGTTGAGGTGGCAAGAAGTATATTCTGGTGATAGTAGATGACTTTACCAGATATACTTGGGTAGTCTTCTTGAGAAAGAAATCATAAACTCTTGATGAAGTAAAAAGGGTACTTAAACCTATCCAAACGGAAAAAGAATCACAAGTCTCTAAGATCCGTAGTGATCATGGTTCTTGTAACACCCCGAAAATTGAGGGTCGGGTAGAAACCCAACTCCCGAGTTCCAGAACATCACTTATGCAATATAGATAATGATAAATGCGTGTTGTCTGTAGAATGGCATTAAACAAGATTGGAACTAAGCCAAAACAGCATTTCATATTCCAGAGACAGTTAAATTAGCAAGCGGAAGACTGTGATAAATACATAAAATATATAATTGATTGTAAGTCTCCAGAGTGTGAACTTGTTACCAGGTTAAATACATACATGTATACTTCAAAAGTAAACAAAAGAATATACATGAGTCCTCTAAAAATAGAAAATGACAAGTATCAAAGCATCTAATCAACCTCCCTGTAATCCGTCGATCAGAACACACGTAAAGGAGGGATCCTCCTCATCATCATCAAGTCTGGCTCCGCTTCACAGGCAGCGCCACATCTGCAACTAAAATAGGAACTGGTGGGTGTCCAGAACATCATCCCGTAACGTGGGAGTGAGTGATCAACTCAGTGAAATAATAGAGCAGAGATTAGCATGTTCTCAAATCAATCATGCGATAATAGTAAAGCAATTAATCAAACATTCCTGGATACTGTTGTTAATGCAGTATGACATGACATGATGGATGCCCTCACCGACATTCTCCCTCATACGGCACCATCTGCGTCCGCTGCATGCTTGCGTACTGCTCAGTGCTCCACATCTTCCAGGCACATGCAATGTGATGTGGATATGATTACCGAGTTATTATTAGTCCTTTTCATACAGCAGTATTGGGAAACTAAGGTACCTTGCTTATATCAATCCCAACACAAATCCTGTCTAGGGTCGTCACTCCTAGCAATCTCATACGATGTTACATTTGTAGGTCGCCACAAGGGCTGTTGCTCGCACTCGTTGCACCGCTCCCCCATCACCTTATCAATACAAGCCTAATTATCCTTAAGACTACATCAGGACTCATCGCCCCCATGCGGTGTCAGGATAAACTCAAGCTCACTACAAAGGGCTCGTCACCAATCAGTGTAGGCCGACAGCAAGAATATAGTATCCCATACCACCATAATCTGCTCAGAGTAAGGTGCTCACTGGTCACTACGGGAAGGTTTGTGGCCCCAGCGTAGGCCGACAGCTCGACCACGGTGTCCCACACCACCATGCCCGGCTCATGAGTCATTATGGATCAAGATACCATGGTTAACAGGTTTTCCAATGATAAGTTCAGTACCTTAGGTTCAAGCAGTTATGATTCATACAGGGTGAACAATCAACAGCCAGTCGGGTTACTTGACGGGCTCGACTAGTACTAGCGCATCGCAAGTCGACGACATGAAGTGCGTGAAACACTTTGCGTGGCCTAACCACTGCCGCCAACTCAAAACACAACTCGCATTCATCGACGCGTCTTTCGTGGCACATATAGGCCAACCATGAATTTACTCTGTTACCGACTGCCTGGACTAAGTATAGCCCCAAACATTTGTGAATCCACATCAGCAATCATATAAGAGTAACGGAATGAAATACAACAATATAAGCATGTTGAAACATGTTATAACATACCACTTGAGCAATTCATCCAACATATACATTTCCTATACATAAAGAAATCAATACATCTAGTCAACATGATGGAGATCATTTACATCAGCATATTACTTAAGAATTCAATCTCAAAACTATTTCACAACACCATATACTCAATACATACTAATACAAGCATTTATACAAACACTTAGCCTACACACTTAAGTCTACATAGTGTATGTCGACTCAAAGTGCGCATTTGGGCGAATCTCTTCGCCAAACCAATTATGCACGCATTCCTAATATCCTAATGCGACAAATAGCCATGGCAAACATTTTCACAAAATATGGATGTAAACAGTATTTTCTACAAATGACTAAAATGCCCTAAATCTCATATTTTCCATACGCTTACGAAATGGAAAACGGACAGCATGTTGTACATGTCAAACGGCGTTGCCGTCGATAATCTACTATTAAACGACATTGAAATTTTTGAAATCAATTAATCAAAGCGTCTAAAATCCGCACCTTTCACTTTAGATGTGTATCATTTCGAACGGAGCGTATACGCTACGTCAACGGCGTACAGGCAACCTAATACACAAGATACGTAAGCTACTTTGCTATGGAATCGAAAGGATCCTAAATCAGCAAGTAGTTAGGGTTTTTCCTTACCTAGAAATGCTTTGGAATCACCGGCAAAGTGATGGGATGCGTTGCTTTATCATGTGCAACAGCTGCAGCAAGTGGCGAGAAGATCTCTCCCACACTCTCTCACAATCTCTCACTTTTTCTCTCTCTCTAGCTAGGGTTTGTAGCAAATTCTGATGGGTGAGATAAGTGAGGGTTTCAAACCCTTATATAAGCTAAAACCTTTCCAAATTAGGCTTGGGAACAAAGTTCACTTGAGGTATAACCAAATCGGAACTGTTTCGATCCAAAAGAGCGTTTCGGGAGGTCCCCCGGCCGAACGCGGTCGGACTTAAGCTCATGGTCACTGGATGTTACTCACACCCAGTTTTCAGACCGGTAGAGTTAGCAGATCGCACGTGGCGGTCTAGTTTTAGTTCAGTGGTCATCGTACCTAGATCAGGTCTACAAGTCTCATGATATGAAAGAGAAATTTTTCCTGATCCGAGGGTATAATTTGGCTGAATTCTGACGGTCAGAATGCTTAATAATAACGTGTCAAGTCATGTGCCAGATTTGAATTAAAATTTCCAAATCTAACCCTTTTCTCACTCTCTTCACTCCAGGCTCAATGAAATAGCCTCTGAACGTCGGTTGGCCTTAATTTTCGAAACGATTGTCAAGTCCAGCCAAGCGGTCATAACGGTCTAAGATGGTAGATATCGGACTTTCGACTCGCAGTCTAGATCCAATACAAAGTTTCAAAGGGTTCCTGAGAGCAAACCGATTTAGAGTTTGATCCTTGATTTTAGGGTAACGTAGCATCAACGATTCTACACGTTTTGGGTCTTGTAAAACGTATTTAAAGCGATCAGGGACAATTTCATAGCTACTATAGCGTAGCACTAGCTAATTTACTCTTAATTTCTAAAGGAATTAATCTTAAGTGATTTCTTTGGCTTTGGAATTGGGTTCTGAGCGGTTACCCAGGTGTTTTGGTTGACCCATTGCCTAGGGACATCTAATCTCAGGTTGGCAAAAATCCGGGGTGTTACAGTTCTAAATTCAAAAATAGCATTTTTGAGAAATTTTGCAGCGATCAAGGAATGTCGCATGAATATTCTGCGCCCAAAACACCACAACAAAATGGTATAGTAGAAAGGAAAAATAGAGTACATAAAGAAATGGTAAATGTAAAGTTAAATAGTATGAAGCTTCCTAAAAATCTTTGGGCTAGAGACGTAAATACTGCTTGTTATATAATTAACCGCATTTACACTAGAAAATCAAACAGTAGAATAACTTATAAAATGTGGTTTAATAAGAAGTCTACTGTCAAATACTTTCGAGTTTTCGGTAGCAAGTGCTACATTTTATGTGATTGAGAAAATCTGGGTAAATTTGACACTAAAAGTGATGAAGGAATATTTTTAAGGTATACTCTAAATAATTGAGCGTATCGAGTTCTTAACAAGAGGACTGGTGTAATTCAAGAGTCCATTAATGTGATTATAGACGATCACTTGAATACACCTGTCTCAAGTTCAGAAAATGATGACGTTCTTTTAATTGATAAACTAAACTCTTCATCAAGTCAAAATAACACTGAACTAAGGACAGTTAAAGACCATCCATCGAATCAAATCCTTGGAAACCCTCTCACTGGTGTGTGCACTCGTAAACAACTTGAAGATATGTATAACTACGTATGTTTTACATCTCAGATAGAACTGGTTAACGTAAAAGAAGCTCTTATTGACGAAAACTGGTTTGTAGCAATGCAAGAAAAGCTCAATCTGTTTGTAAGAAATGATGTTTGGTACTTGGTTCCAAAACCAAAATATAAACACATTATCGAAACAAATGAATTTTCAAAAATAAGTCTGATGAACTTGGTAATATTATTAGAAACAAGGCTAAGCTGGTTGTACAATGGTACACTCAAATAGAAAACATTGATCATGATGAGACCTTTACCCTAGTAGCTTGTCTTGAATCAATCAGACTACTTATATCCATTACGTACTTTAAAAAATTCAAAATATACTAAATGGATGTAAAGAGTGCATTCTTAAACAGCGATTTACATGAAGAAGTGTATGTTGAACAACCAACGTGTTTTAAAGACCCTAAGAATGCTAGTCATGTCTACCGCTTGAAAAAGTCACTCTATGGTTTAAAACAAGCTCTCAGGGCATGGTACGAAAAATTGACTAAGTTTCTACTAAGTCATAATTTTATAATGGGAAGTGTTGATAAGACATTATTTGGAAAGAAACATAATGATCACATTATAATAGTTCAAATTTATGTCGGTGACATTATCTATGGATCAACCTGCGCTAATATGACTGTTGAGTTTGTAGATCTTATGAAGTCTAAATTTGAAATGAGCACGGTTGGAGAACTAAATTAATTTCAAGGGTTGCAAGTCAAATAGCACCCTGATCGTTTCTTGATCTCTCAAACCAAATATGCTCTGAACTTAGTTAAAAAGTTCAGATTTGAGAGTGGAAAAAATTTTAATACTCCAATGAATACTACTTTAAAACTCTCTACGGATTCAACAGGTAAGAGTGCGGATCCTAAGTTGTATCAGAGTATGATAGGAAGTCTACTTTATTTAACCGCAAGCCGACTTCATACTGCATTTAGCATAGGAATTTGTGTTAGATATCAGTCAGACCCTAAAGAGTCACATTTGATAACTGTTAAGCACATTTTGCGATATGTCACTAGTTCAGCTAATTTTGGTCTCTGGTATCCACATGATACTAGTGTGTAATTAGTTGGTTACACAGATGTTGATTGAGCCGGTAACATTGATGATCGTAAATCAACCAGTGGTAGTTATTTTTATGTCAGGAACTGTTTGGTTTCTTGGATAAGTAAGAAACAAAGTTCTGTATCACTCTCCACAGCTGAGGCTAAATATATTGCTACTGGTAATGCATGTACTCAGCTTGTATGGATGAAAAGTGTTACGCCCTAAACCCAGAAATCAGATTCACAAGAATCCTGATCACTGAATCTGGTGTAGACAGCCTCCGTAGTACCCCATTCTCGGCTCCCAGCCCCCATATGCCAGGTTCCAATACTAGGATCCTACAAGAAGAATTTTTCAACGTACATTTATCTTGTAAGAAGCATAACTACAAGTTTACCCAAATCACAAAGCCAACATCATCATCACATATCCACTAATATAAAAATATGAATACAATGCTAAGGAAAATACATATGTCAAAATCAAAGCTCCAAGAGTCAGCTACATGCTGCAAGCTCCATGCTACTACAACCTAACATCACTCGCACTCATCTATCGTGCATAAGCTTATAAAAAGCTTAGAGGGTGGTGTAAGTGTGTGCACAAGATAAGTATTAAAAATACAAATACAACGTCATAATCATACAATATCAAAAATACTAGTAAGATCATGAATCATACGATATCAGAGTAAGTAGAAATACTGACAAGTCCATGAGTCAATCAATATCAAAATATGCAATACAGATCAATTATGCAAACAAGGAGTTATAAAGAGCTAAATATCAAATGCTGATGATGCAATGAAATATACAATTCCTGATTAGTTCAAGTATAGCGTCAACCGTTCCTAGACCATATAAATGCAGAAACACAGTAATCTAAAATGCCATATGCAGTGGATGTAATGCAATATGCGGTGTGAATGGAATGACCATACTGAAGTGTGAAGTCGGGATGATAGTACATGGTATCGCAGGGTATGGGGTCCATCATAAGGGACTTCTATCCAAACCAGTCTCATACCTAATTTGGATAGTCAGACTCAATGTAGTAAACTCTGGATCTCAAGTTAGTCGTGCGCCCGAACCGAAATCCTGGCCATTGTGAAGGTACACATAACAAATACTTACGCACCACCAGCCCGAGTGGATAGTGAATAAATGAATGAATGAGTATGCAATGCCTGCTCCACATATCCGTACTGTACATCTCTAGGATCATTACCGGGGTCTAGTACACTCTACGTGTAAATTGTCGCCCACTGACGCGCGACCATGCAAGTGGAAGAGACCTCACTATCCGTCAATCTAATAGTCAGCTAATATCTACTCGGCACATCAATAGCGGACCCATTCACGGGCTGGTCAAACTCAGCCAAGTTATGCCCCCTACTCTTGGGCAGGTAAGGTCACACCCCCTACCAACCAACCACGACACAGTGGGAGACACGGCCACCTGGTATTCGGCATTCGGGAGCTCATGTATCCACTCGATCTCGACATTGGGGCATTTCCTGGCCAAAGAGATTTAGAGACTTTCAACCACGGACATCCAAAGTGCCCATATGCTCGAACCAAACATTTTCGGTGTCTCATCTAGCTATCCACGACATGAATGTGGAGACTACGGTCCTGATGTTGCTAGGGCGTATAATAATCACAACACATAATGCAAGATGCATGAGTTATACAAACCAGTCATACATCAATCCTACGTATACCGTGTGCTCATGTGAGATAACCCTCGCCTATCAGGGAGTCTCATAACAACCTACCCAATGACATATGCAATGGTCAACCACATCTCATAATAATTATGCAGATGATGCATATTGGCATGTATCATGATCCTATGTTGTCATATGCTCATAACTGGCATCGACAATCGACCTCGACAATGTGGACATTTAACCAACATTGTCCCTAAGGAATTGGCCCACATAGAGCCTAACATATAGTGGGACTATGGCCTCACACAAGGGCTAAATATACAACTCCATGGGCCTTACTTAAGAGCTTAATACACATCACGATGTGGCTTTCCAATGGGCATTACATACATTTACAATGGGCTCCATCGCCTGGCCCTCAATGCATCACAATGGGCCTCATCACATAGGCCTCATATACATCACATTGGGCCTTATACACGGCTTAAATATACATCACAAAGGGCCTTAAATATAGGCCACATATACATCACATTGGGCCTCGACAATTGGCCTAGATATCTGACCTCGACAATCGAAATCAGCCTCGATAATCAGTATCGGCAAACAGCCATGACAATCGGCAATTGACCACGATAATCAGCCTCGATTGCTAATCGGCAATCAGCCATGACAATCGGAATCCATAGATAATTGGCCTCGATGATCAAAATCGGCAATCGGAATCGGTCACGATAATCGGCCTCAACAATCGGCAGCGATGAGAATGAACCTAATAAGACCCAAGGGAAGGTCACAATGTGGATATTCAACCGACATTACCCATCAATTTGGACATTTAGCCAACATTGCTCTCAAGGGGTGGCCCACATAAACATCATTACATACATCATGACAAAATAACACATCACATTGGGCCTTGAAGACATAACAGGTGGGCCCCACACTTAGGCCTCAAATACATCACATGGGTCATATCAAATGGATCGAATCAATTGGGTCGAATCAAATAGACCAATATATATATATATATATATATATATATATATATATATATATATATCATCGGGCCGATTCAAATGGGCCGAATTGAATGAGCCAAATCAATGGGTCAGGTCGAATGGACCAAGTCGAATGGGCCGATACAAATGGGTTGATGCAAATGAGTTGAGTCAATGAGTCAAATGGGTCGACTCAAATGGGCCGATTTAAATGGGTCGATTCAATGAGTCAAATGGGCTGATTCAAATGGAACAAATTGAATGGGTCGATTCAAATGGGCCGATACAAATGAGTCGAGTCAATGAGTTAAATGGGTCGATTCAAATGGACCGATCAAATGGACCGAGTCGAATAGACCGAACCAAATGGCCGAGTCGAATAGACCGAGTCAAATGGACCGAGTAAAATGGCCAAGTCGAATATGTCGAGTCGAATGGGCCGAGTCAAATAGTCGAGTCGAATATGCCGAGTCAAATGGGCCGAGTCAAATAGTCGAGTCGAATAGGCCGAGTCGAATGGCTTTAGTCAAATGGCTAAGTCAAATAGCCGAGTCGAATGGGCTGAGTCGAATAGGCCGAGTCGAATGGTCCGAGTCAAATAGCTAAGTCAAATGGGCTAAGTCAAATCGCCGAGTTGAATAGGCCGAGTCGAATGGCCAACTTGAATAGGCCGAGTCCAATACACCATTCAACTACTACTAAAGATTATTTTAGAGCATTATTTCAAAAAGAATGAATCATATCCAAGGATCATTTGGACCATACCACAAGTGGCAGCGGTGATAATAATTTCCATCGTTAAATTCCAATGGGCCAACCATAGCATTTATTTTCCATCTAATTTGTGCATAAGGTTACGAGTGCATAAGGTTACGAATACCTGAGTGTAGATGAAAAACAAATATCATAATGGTCCAAAACCTCTATAATCCCAAAAAAAAAAAACGGAGGTTTTACTGGCAGGAGTTCAACTCCATTATACTCAGTAGTGTGGTTCACTTGATATTAGATCTGTCTTATTTTCAGTCTCAAGCCTTAAGACAAGCTCGCCGATAAATGGTCGGTGTAGATATGGCACGTGCCTCATGTGTGGCTCACAGAGCTGGTTGATATCATGCCAGTAGATGGACGGTTTGGATGCCATATATACAACAGGAAGGTCCCACCGTCCAGCCATCTGACGGTGGGATACAAAACATACATAATGGTGGGGTCCAGGCTACCTGCTGACGCCATCAGCAGTGGTACCCACATAGCTTTGGCATCAACACACCAGTCAGATGCTGGTGTACGGTATCCAGCCAAACGGCTGCCTCCCTGCAGCAGGCGAGACTGTTGAGATCAAACAGATGGACGGTAGGGTTAATACATACATCAAAGGTAAGCCTCACCTCACACGTGTTACACGTGTGGGTAGTCCCATATGCCCAGGGAAAAACGGACGGACGGACGGTCTGGACGAACAATGCCCACAGTACATATATCACGTTGGGTACCACGGAGCTTCCTGACGTCAGTGCAGCTGGTGACGTACACCAGCCATTCCACTAGCAGGTGGGTCCCACATGGGGCCACCATATGTGAATAAAAATATAAATACATATATATGTATATGTATTTATATAATATAATATAATATTATATTATATTAATGGAAGGTATTGATTTTTAAAAGGGGAAGGGTTCCAGCGTCCAGACCTGGACGTCCGGATGTGTGGACACGGACGTCCCACTGGGTCGGATCTGGACGTGTGGATTATCACATAATCAAGGTAGGTTCACACGTGTGGCCCACCACAGCTTTGGTTAAGGCTGATATTTGTATTGCCACAACAAATGATTCGACAGTTTGAATATAATAAATAGTTCATGGTGGGAGCCTACATCAATGTGGCCCACCACTTGGATCAAACTGATACTTACGTTTTTCTTTCATCCAGGTCTCTTTGGAAAGGACGGTATAGATAGCACATCATGGTCGGATCTCCACCGTCCATGGGATGGATCTAATCCATTCTTCAAGGTGGGCCACAATAATGATAAAATAAAATTAAAATTAAAAAAAATAAAGAGAGAAAGAGAGAGACACGGTGAGATAGAGGGACCCCGCCACTATGGGCCCCTCTCTTCATTGCATACATCAATGTGGGTCCCACAACATATGGACCCTAAAATTGAAATCAACGGTGGATCACCCACCTATCGCACTCCTCCTTGATCCATTGGACTTGTATGCTCCTTGCCTTCACCTTTAATGAAGGTTGATGGTGATTGGAAGGTTAAGATGGGAGATGAGAAGGTGGGTCACACTTAGTTTTTAGATGAGAGCTTGGTTGTTGGATATTTCTCATGGGATTTGAAAATTTTCTAGAGGATGAGAGAGAGGAGGAATGATGGATTGATATGGGATGGATGTTGTAAGGAAAGGGAATGGAGAGGTATGGGTGTGTTTGAAATTTTGAAAAAAAGAGATGGGTGGGGAGAGAAAGAGCTGACTTGGGAAAAAGGAGGGATGAGTTGCTTGTACTTATGTATGGTGTGTACTTGACTTGATTTGATGTGACATGTTGTAGAGATTCCCTCGAAATTCTCAACGCGTGACGTTTCTTCGGAATGAACGCGGGCCCACATCTCCTACCCCGGGAATTGGTTCGGTGTGCGAGTGGTGGCGTTGGAACCGCAGCGACGGCGCGGTCACGAAGATATAAGTTTCGGATTGAGTGGACTTTGATATGCAGGACTCGGCTTGGGATTACGTACAAACGTCAGATACAGGTCGAAGGTTGCCGAAATTCAACTGGGAGGACCACGGAAGCCTATGGAACAGTACGGTATAGGATACGATTCTTACAATTCTCTCCTCCAAATAAAAATTTCATCCTCGAAATTTAAAAAACAGACAAGGGAAGAGGAAACATTGTATATAAGTCAAGGCACAATCAGTTTAAATAAGATGAGGATAGCGTTCTCTAATCTCAGCCTTACACTTCCAAGACGCCTCACCAACACTATGGTGACCCCTACTAAACCTCAGGTCCTTGATCAGAATAATCAAAAATAGGAAACCTTGCAACCTCACCACCTCACTAATGACTAATTTAACAAGATGATCCTGATGCCTGGTTGCGCGAATCGCCGGCGACCCCTGACAATTGAGGGTCCTGCGGAGCTGCATAAAATTTACCTTAAGTCTGTTGAGGAGATGCATATCCCCCCCAAAGAGGTCGTTGCTACTGGAAATGGGGGTATTCACGCTAACGATGCCCCACGTCACCACATCTGAAGCAAACACTCGTAAACGGTCTCTTTGGTTGAGCTGAAGGTGCTGCTGCCGCTCGAAAGGATGGACGGTTCCTGTGCATCTGCAGTCGTCGACGCTGCTGTTGTTGGAAACTACCAGAGAGGGTCTTCTTCTTTCGAACTCCTCTGTGGTCACGAACCTTCTGCGAATCGTTCCATTCTACCTCGTAAATTTGGGCCCTTTAAATGACCTGCTCAAATGTCGGGAGCATGTGTCCAACGACATGGCTCCTGAAGCCAAAACGTAAGCCGTTCTCAAAATGTCTAGTCTTTCGCTCCTCATCATCAACCAAATATGGTGCAAACCTTGATAGCACCACGAAACGAGCCGCATACTGTGCCACAGACATGTCTCCCTGTACCAAGGTCTCGAACTCTAACGCTCGCTGCCGACGAATGTGGTTGGGGAAGTACTGTTGGTCGAATCGGTCTATAAAATCCTACCATGTTTAGACGAAATCTGGCTCTTTAACGCGGGTAACAGAGGTCCACTAGTGCTCGGCCTCACCCTGGAGAAGAAATACGGCTAACTGGACCCGTTGTTGGGTCGTACATCTCATTGTATCAAAAATCTTCTCTACCTCGGAGTGTCATCTCTCGGCTGTTGTCGCCTGAGCTGGCGAAACAACGGGGTGCCTACCCTGTCCCTGGAGGGCGGTCGTCACAGCCTGCAACATCTGTTGTAACTGGGAGGAACTCATGGGTACGGTCGGATCAACACTAACCTCGGGTAGAGGAGCGGCATCCTCAGGCTCGGGAGCAGGGGCCTTGGGTGGTGGAACGGAAGTCGCTTGAATCGCTCTCCGGGACGGCACGTCCTATAGGGAAGAACAAAGGCGCCTATTAACCTTCAGGACTCTTAAAGGCACGCACGTTCAGAGCCTATAACAGAAGATCGCTAAGTTTTTCAAACTCGAGACCTAATCATTATAAGTTCTCAACAATCAAAGAGTTACTGGGTAGCTATCAGCGGATATGTGATGTTATCCTCAGGTATTCTCAAGTTATGCTCTGATATCAACTTCTGTCACTCCCAAAACTCAAAAATTAGATTCAAAGGAATTCTAATCGCTAAATCCGGTGCCGACAGCCTCATAGTACCCCATTCTCGGCTCCCAGCACCCATATGTCAGGTTTCGATCCTGGGATCCTATAAGGAGGATTTTCCAACGTATATTTATCTCGTAAGAAGCATAACCACAAGTTTACCCAAATCACAAAGCCAACATCATCATCACATGTCCACTAATATAAAATTTTGAATACAATGCTAAGGAAAATACATATGTCAAAATCAAAGCTCCAGGAGTCAGCTACATGCTCCAAGCTCCTTGCTGCTGCAACCTAACATCACCTGCACGCATCTATCATGCATAAGCTTATAGAAAGCTTAGAGGGTGGTGTAAGTGTGTGCGCAAGATAAGTGTCAAGCACACAAATACAATGTCATAATCATACAATATCAGAAATACTGGTAAGAACATAAATCATACGATATCAGAGTAAGCGAAAATACTGACAAGTCCATGAGTCAATCAATATCAGAATATGCAATACAGATCAATTACGCAAATGAGGAGTTATAAAGAGCCAAATATCAGATGCTGATGATGCAATAAAATATACAATTCCCGATGAGTTCACGTATAGCGTCAGCTATACCTACACCATATAAATGCAGAAACAAAGTAATCCAAAATGTCATATGTCGCAGATGTAATGCAATATGCGGTGTGAATGAAATAACCATACTAAAGTGTGAAGTCGAGATGATAGTACATGGTATCGTAGGGTATGGGGTTTATCACAAAGGACTTCTATTCAAACTAGTCTCATACCTAATTTGGATAGTCAGACTCAATGTGGTAAACTCCTGATCTCAGGTTAGTCGTGCGCCCCAGCCGAAATCCTGGCCATTGCGAAGATACATGTAACAAATACTTACGCACCACCAGCCCGAGTGGATAGTGAATGAATGAATGAATGAGTGTGCAATGCCTGCCCCACAAATCCGTATTGTACATCTCTGGAATCATCATAGGGGTCTAGTACACTCTACATACAAATTGTCACCCACTGACGTAGGACCATGCAAGTGGAAGAGACCTCACTATCCGCCAAACTAGTAGTCAGCTAATATCTACCCAGCACTTCAATAGCAGACTCATTCACGAGCTGGTCAAACTCAGCCTAGCAATGCCTCCTACTCTCGGGCAGGTAAGGCCACACCCCTTCCCAACTGACCACGACACAGTGAGAGATGCGGCCTCCTGGTATTTGACACTCTGATGCTCATGTATCTACTCAGTCTCGACTTTGGGGCGTCTCCTGGCCACAGAGGTTTAGGGACTTTCACCCACGAACATCCAAAGTGCCTAGATGCTCGAACCAAACATTTCTGGTGTCTCATCTAGCTATCTACACCATGCATGTGGAGGCTACGGCCCTGATGTCGCTAGGACGTATAGTAATCACAACACATAATGCAAGATGCATAAGTTATACAATCCGGTCATGCATCAATCCTGCGCATACCGTGCGCTCATGTGAGATAATCTCCGCCTATCAGAGAGTCTCATAATAATCTGCCCAATGACATATGCAATGGTCAACCACATCTCATAACAATCATGCAAATGATGCGTATGGGCATGTATCATGATGTTATGCTGTTACATACTCATAACAGGTATCAATAACCAGCATCGACAATCAACCTCAACAATGTGGACATTTAACTAACATTGCCCCCAAGGAATTGGCCCACATAGAGCCTAACATATAGTGGGCCTATGGCCTCACACAAGGGCCAAATATACAACTCCATGGACCTCACTCAAGAGCTTAATGCACATCACGATGTGCCTTTCACATAGGCCTAACATACATTTACAATGGGCCCCATCACCTGGCCCTCAATACATCATAATGGGCCTCATCATATAGGTCTCATATACATCACATTGGGCCTTAAACACGGGTTGAATATACATCACAATGGGCCTTAAATACGGGCCGCATATACATCACATTGGGCCTCGACAATCGGAATTAACCTCGATAATCGGTATCGACAATCGGCCATGACAATCGGCAATCGATCACGATAATCAGCCTCGATTGTTAATCAGCAATTGGCCACGACAATTAGAATCCATCGATCAGCCTCGATGATCGAAATCGGCAATCGGAATGGGTCACGATAATCAGTCTCGACAATCGACAGCAATGAGAATGGGTCTAACAAGGCCCAAGGGAAGGTCACAATGTGGACATTCAGCCATCATTGCCCATCAATTTGGACATTTAACCAACATTACTCCCATGGAATAGCCCACATAAACATCATTATATACATCATGAAAAAATCACACATCACATCGGACCTTTAATACACAATAGGTGGGCCTCACACCTGGGTCTCAAATACATCACATGGGCCGTATCAAATGGATCAAATCAATTAGGTCGAATCAAATGGGCTAATATATATATATATATATATATATATATATATATATATATATATATATATATATATATATATATATATATATATATATATATATATATATATATATATCATCGGGTAGATTCAATTAGGCCGAATCGAATGGGCCTAATCAATGGGTCGAGTCGAATGGACCAAGTTAAATGGGCCGATTGAATAGGTCGATTCGAATGAGCTATATCAATGGGCCGAATCAAATGAGTCAAGTCAAAGAGTCAAAAGGGCCGACTCAATTGAACCGAATCGAATGGGCCAATTCAAATAGGCCGATACAAATGAGCCGAGTCAATGAGTCAAATCGGCCAATTCAAATGGACCGAATTGAATGGGTCGATACAAGTAGGCCAATTCAATGAGTCAAATGGGCCAATTCAAATGGACCGAATCGAATGGGTCGATTCAAATAGGCCGATACAAATGAGCCGAGTCAATGAGTTAAATGGGTCGATTCAAATAGATGAATCAAATGGACTGAGTCGAATAGACCGAGCCAAATGACCGAGTCAAATAGACCAAGTCGAATAGACCAAGCCAAATGGCCGAGTCGAATGGACCTAGTCAAATGGCCGAGTCGAATAGGCCAAGTCGAATGGGCCAAGTCAAATAGCCGAGTCGAATAGGCTGAGTTGAATGGGCTAAGTCAAATGGCTGAGTCGAAGGGACCAAGTCAATAGGCCGAATCGAATGGGCCGAGTTAAATAGCCGAGTCGAATAGGCTGAGTTGAATGGGCTAAGTCAAATGGCTGAGTCGAAGGGACCAAGTCAATAGGCTGAGTCGAATGGGCCGAGTCAAATAGCCGAGTCGAATAAGTCGAGTCGAATGGGCTGAGTCAAATGACCGAGTTGAATAGGCCGAGTCGAATGGCTGACTTGAATAGGTAGAGTTCAATACACCATTTAACTACTAGTAGAGATTATTTTAGAGCATTATTTTAAAAAGAATGAATCATATCTAAGGATCATATGTACCATACCACAAGTGGCAGCAGTGATAATGATTTCCACCGCTAAATTTCGACCCACCATGGCATTTACTTTCCATCTAGTCTGTGCATAAGGTTACAAATACCTGGGTATAGATGAAAAACAAATATCATAATGGTCCAGAACCTCTATAATCCCAAAAAAGGGGTTCCACTGGCAGGCGTTCAACTCCACCATACTTAGCAATGTGGTCCACTAGATATTGGATCTGTGTTATTTTCAGTCTCAAGCCTTGATACAAGGTCGCTAGACAAATGGGCGGTTTGGATATGGCACGTGCCTCATATGTGGCTCACAGAGCTGGTTGATATCATGCCAGTAGATGGACGGTTTGGATGCCATATATACAACAGGAAGGTCCCACCGTCCAGCCATCTGACGGTGGGATACAAAACATACATGACGGTGGGGTCCAGACCACCTGCCGACCCCATCAACAGTGGTACCCACGTAGCTTTGGCGTCAACACACTAGCCAATCGGATGCCTCCCTGCAGCAGGCAGGACCATTGAGATCAAACGGATGGACAGCGGGGTTAATACATACATCAAAGTTGGGCCCCACCCCCACACGTGCTACACGTGTGGGTGGGTCCCATAAGCCAAAGGAAAAACGGACGGACGGTCTGGATGAACGACGCCCACAATACATATATCACGTTGGGGTACCACAAAGCTTCCTGATGTCAGTGCAGCTGGTGACGTACACCAGCCATTCCACTAGCAGGTGGGTCCCACATGGGGCCCACCATATGTGAATAAGAATATATATACATACATATGTATATATATAATATAATATTATATCATATTATATTATATTAATAGAAGGTATTGATTTTTAAAAAGGGGAAGGGTTCCAGCATCCAAACCTGGACGTCTGGACATAGACGTCCCACTCGGTCCCACTGTTCAGGGATCTGGACATGTGGATTACCACATAATCAAGGTGGGTCCACACGTGTGGCCCACCACAGCATTGGTTAAGGATGATATTTGTATTGCCACAACAGATGATTAGACAATTTGGATATAATAAATAGTTCATGGTGGGGTCCCACATCAACGTGGCCCACTGTTAGGATTAAACTGATACTTATGTTTTTCCTTCATCCAGTCCATCTGGGAAGGACGGTATAGATAGCACATCGTGGTCAAATCTCCACCGTCCATGGGGTGGATCTAATCCATTCTTCAAGGTGGGCTGCAATAATGATAAAATAAAATTAAAATTAAAAAAATAGAGAGAGAAAGAGAAAGACACGGTGAGATAGAGAGACCCCGCCACTATGGGCCCCTCTCTTCAGTGCATACATCAATGTGAGTGCCACAACATGTGGACCCTAAAATTGAAATCAACGGTGGATCACCCACCTATCGCACTCTTCCTTGATCCATTGGACTTGTATGCTCTTTACCTTCACTTTTGATGGAGGTTGATGATGATTGGAAAGTTGAAATGGGAAATGACAAGGTGGGCCACACTTAGTTTTTGAGAGAGAGCTTGGTTGTTGGATATTTCTCATGAGATTTAGGAAATTTCTAGAGGATGAGAGAGAGGAGGAATGATGGATTGATATGGGATGGATGTTGTAAGGAAAGGGAATGGAGAGGTATGGGTGTGTTTGAAATTTTGAAAAAAAAGGGATGGGTAGGGAGAGAGAGAGTTGACTTGGGAAAAAGGAGGGATGGGTTGCTTGTACTTATGTATGGTGTGTACTTGACTTGATTTGACGTGACATGTTGTAGAGATTCTCTCAAAATTTACAACGCGTGGTGTTTTTTATAAATGAACGCGGGCTCATATCTCCTGCCCCAGGTATCGGTTTGGTCGCAAGTCGTGGTGTTGGATCCGCGGCGACGGCACGGTCGCTAAGATACAAGTTTCAGGTCGAGCGGATTTTGATATACAGGACTCGAGTTAGGATCACGCACAAACGTCGGATACAGGCGAGGGTTGCCAGAATTCGACCGAGAGGACCGCAGAAGCCTACGGAACGGTACGATTTAGGATACAGGTCTTACAAAAAGGATGCTAAGCGATTACAAAATTGCACAAGAATCTATGGTTTTATATTGTGATAATTCAAGCGTAATTAATATCTCTAAAAATTCAATTTTGAAATGGCCAAGTTATATGTCCTAATGGGGGGGTGAATAGGACTATGCCAAATTTAAAATAAATACAGCAAAAAAATAAAAAGATAGCTAATATAAATAACTAATCTCAAACCACAATGGAGAATAAAATGTAACATCAAAATTCAAGTCTTGAGAGGTTGATACAAATTACTTTCTAAAGATAACCCTACACCATAAAAATAGAATTTATCGTATGACAACCTTATTTCTAGAAAGGTCTTAGTATCAAAAACTCAAACTAAAAAGGAATAAATAAATAGCAAGAAACTGAAATAAATTATAAGAATAGAAATCCTAAATTATTATAACATTCCCCACAATGCTTGAAATGTAAATATTATAACATTCACATCCTCACGTACATCCCTCAAATAAATAATCAAAGATAGGAAAATAAATCACACAACCACAAAATAAAAGGGATTATAGTGGTTCACCTATGTATACACCAACTGTTAATAAACAGCCACACAGCTACTCCACTCTTAATATCCTCACACAGTAGATATTAGCGTTCACTATCAAAATAGGTTTTCTAGGTTCACCTAAAACCTTCACACTTGTGTCTTTTCTGTGGGCTTACACAATTAAAAAAACCTCACTTCTGAGTTTTCCTAGCTTTTCTTAGATAACCAATACAATGAGATTTTTCTAGCAAATCTCAAAAGAAAACCAAATGAAAATAAATTACATAAATGTAAAATACCTGAATAGCTCCTTCGTTGTAGCAGCCCAGAAGAACTAAGTCGGAGTAGAGATTCGAATGTCCAAGTTCAATGTCCAATACTCACTTTACAATGGTTCTAAATTCTAATTGATTTTAAATTAAACCAAATGGGCTAGCTTTAATCAATTTTGATTCTAGAAAAAAAAAAAAAAAAAACTTCCTCTTTTAAGATCAGATTGGAATACAAGAAACAAAATCAATTTAAAAAACTAAAGAAAGAGAATATTAAATATGCACACTTAGCTTAAATGGAGCACAGACTTATCTCTCAGAAGGCTGAATTAAATTAGCTTAAAATTTTATAATTATTCTAAGATTCATGCTCTATTTATAGGTGAGCAAATCGCATCTTCGACTGGTCTAGAGATCTATATGACTGATCGTAGAACCAACTGATAATTAAAATTTTGATCGCGATAAGATAAGGTGGTTTCACTGCTGGTCGTAGGTAGTCTACGACTAGTCGAAGGTCTCCTTCGACTGGTTGAAGGTTACTCACGACTAGTCGAAGCTAGTCGAATTTAAACGCTGTATATTAAGTCGTAGGTATACGACTGGTCGAAGAAACAATCGACACTATTCATACGACTAGTCGAACAATCCCTAGGACTGGTCGAAGCCTAACAAGAATTTCTAAATATATGCAACAAACTTACAACTAGTCTAAAAATAGTTTAGACTGGTTGAGGCAATGCTAGGACTAGTCGAATAAGGTCCAGGACTAGTCTTAGAATGGAACAAACTCACTATATAAAACATATAAATTATGTATCCAAAATGCCCTACTCTAAAGGTCAACCTAAGGCCAGTCATACCTCAGTAGTGATGTAAGGACATTGAAACTTAAAGACGAGTGACCTTTGAGAATAATAAATCTTAAGATCTTGGTGTATCTTGAACTTTGAAAGCTTCTTGAGATCTTGATGTCGAAAGCTTCATGAGATCTTGAATTATACTTGTCTGTAACTAAGTCGTACAAACTTACATTCTCGAGTCTTGACTTGTCAACCGTACTTGTCTTTCGAAGTTGATCTTGTGAAACTATTGTCTTGACTTGGCATATCTTGAGTAGATCTTTGTTCTTCACATATGCAAGCTTCATAACAAGATACAAACAGTGTCTTTGGCACCACAAATTTGACAATATAAAGAGGCTATCAACTACAGCACTTACAAATTCCACATTCACGAACCAAGCATATTGACATTAAGTATCATTATATTCGTGAACTGGTGGAGGACAAGATAATTTATGTGGAATATATTCAGACCGAGAATCAACTAGATGACATATTCACAAAATCGCTCGATAAAAATTGGTTTGCAAAATTGAAATTTGATCTTGGTATGTGCAATATGAACTGATGATTTGTGTCTTTCTGTATTATTATGTGCATTTATTTATTATTTTAAAATTTCTAGAATTCAAATTTGTCACGTCCCAAACTCGGAAACCGGGCTCACAAAATTTCTGGTCACCGAATCCGGCGTCGACAGCCTCCGTAGAACCCCATTCTCAGCTCTCAGCTCCCATTCGCCAGGTTCCGATCCTGGGATGCTACGAGGAGGATTTTCAACGTCAGTTTGATTCGTAATAAGCATAACCAAAGGCATAACCCACAAACAACAACCAAGAACTCCATTACATTTCCACTATGATCAGAAACTTCATAATTACAATGAGCATAAAGGGAAATACAATGGTAAGGAATAAAAACTTCAAAATGATTTTCAAGTGCTCCTGCCTCAGCGCTGCTGCGCCCCAACGTCACCTGCACGCAATGGTCGTGCATAATCTTATAGAAAGCTTAGAGGGTGGTGAAAGTGTGTGCGCAAGGTAGTAATATGTAATATCAGAGTAATGCGGAATATGCAGATGGATCCATAATATCATGAGCCGTACCAAGGCTATGCGATGCAAGATGCAAGTCAAGCATACAATCCTCATCTAAATCCACATGTCAATACAGCTCAACTCTGAGATATCACCGGGGTATATTACACTCTAAACCAGATTGCCACCGCATCGCGCGCAATAAGGTAAGTGGAAGAGACCTCATTATCCGCCTGCCAATATCGAGCACGACTCGTCGATAGCGGACCCATTCCTCGAGCTGGTCAAACTCAGCCTAGAATTGCCCCCTACACTTGGGTGGATAAGGCTGCACCCCCTTCCAACCGACCACGACACAGTGGAGAGCGCAGCCATCTGGTAATCGGCACTCGACGCTCATCTACCCACTCAGTCTAGACGTTGGAGCAACCTCTTGGTACCATAAGGGTTTAGGGACTTTCACCTAGGGATATCTATAGCACCCCATTTAAAATAAGATTTTCGGTATCCAATCCTCTAACCACGATGCGTCTGTGGAGGCTACGACTCCGATGTCGCTAGGGCGTACAGTAACCATATCACACAGTGCGAGATGCATGAATCACACTATCCAATCATGCAGCAAATTCTGCGCGTATCGTGTGCTCATGCAGGGCAACACCGCCTAATCGGGAGCCCATAAACATCCTGCCCGAAGGCATATGCTATAATCAGTCAATTCTCATATCAAGCATACATATGATGCGTTTGATCATGAGTCATGAAACTATACTAAACATGTAAATAAGTGATGCACTATCCTTACAACGCAGGTGGGCCTAGATGGCCTATACAGAACAAGTACAGGCCTAACAATGGGCCCTAAGAAGAGTCGTAATGTGGACATCCAACCAATATTACACTCGCAATGTGGACGCCAAACCAACATTTCTCCCAAGGCACGATCGTCGTAAACATCGTTACATACTTCGAGTTGGGTTTACACATTGCAATGGACCTTAGGTTCATCCCATTGGGCTTTACATATATATCAGATGGGCCATATCATATGAGCCTTTATTCATCAAATGGGCCACATAAATGGGCCGCACCAATGGGCCTTATGTGCATTGCAATGGGTCAAAACCCGTGGGCCTTAGATTGCATCAAATAGGCCCAATCTCATGAGCCTTATACATATCAAATGGGCCTAATCCTGTAGGCCTTATATAATTCAAATGCCCTAACCCATAGGCCTTAAGATACGACAAATGGGCCTACATCCATAGGCCTTATATATCAAATGGGCCCAAATCCAAAGGCCTTATATGAATCAAATGGGCCTGATCCCAAGGGCCTTGGGATATATCAAATGGTCCAATCCTATGGGCCTTACAACCACATCAAAGTGAGCCCCAATAAGCTGTCACAATTACATTAAGATGGACCTCAAATCATGCCAAGATGGGGTCCACTTGGACTGTGGATCTGGCTCATTCTTTGAATCATTCCATAAAATGATCTTTAAAATGGATGGACAGATTAGATGCAGCACCTGCATCAATGGTGGGGGCCCACATGAAGGCCCACCATCATGTACGTTACATAATATAATATAATATATATATGTATATAGTATATACAATAATATATATATATATATATATGTATATATACATATATATATACACACACACACACATGTACAACCCCACACACACGCACGCACACACAGCGGGCCCCGCCTCCACCGTCCGCTGGACGGTGAGAGGAAAACACAGATATCATGGTGAGTTACAAGACACGTACACCACTGTGGGTCCCATGTGGGGCCCACTGCAAAGTTTACTTGAAATCCAACCCGTTCATAAGGTCACTCAGACCTGGATGAAGTGAAAACACAAATTTCATTTTGATCTGAAACTTCTGTGACCCAAAAAAAATATTTTAATGGTAGAGGTTCAATTCCACTGTTTCCTACAGTGTGGGCCACCCAAGTCTTGGATTCGGCTGAAATTTGGAGGGGACCCGCCTGAGAAGGGGGCCCACCTCATGAACGGCATGGATTTCCACATACATCATGGTGGGGCCCACGGCAGCAGCCTTGGGTGGCTGCACGGCCGCCCGCTGCTGCTGCAGCTGGCGTCAGAGACAAGAGGCTCTGCCTCTTAGTCTTTTTTAAAAAAAATGGAAAACCCTGTTGTTTGGGGTTTTTCGCATTTGGGGCCCACATCTAGCAGATCCACCCCGTCCATTGGCTTCAGTGGCTCAAGACCGTCCCAATGAGTCTAATATAGAAAATTTTTTATGTTTAGAAAATAAAATAAAATAAGAAAATGATCTTTGAATGGTGATGATATAATCTTCGATGCTATGGCCCACCAAATCTTCCTATCAACCCCAACTCTTGGCTCAACGCCTAAAATGAGATGGGTAAGAAGATGGATGGCTTGGATTTCATACGTACGTCAAGGTGGGGCCTACACAAGGGCCCACTCCCAAAGCTTTGAGCCAAGCCTGTATTTGTCTTTTCCTTTGTAAAAGGACATCCAGCGTCCCAGACGTTGGACGGTTTGGGACTTGAATATGCATTGAGGTGGGCCACCACATGGAGAGTGGGGTGGGTACAATGCATTTAAGGCGGGCCCCACTAGTAGACAGCTTGGTCAAAATACTTACATCATGGTGGGGTCCATCCAAGTGGGCCATAAGGCCATTTCATCACACAAAACAACTAATTAAAAGAAAAGAGAGGGAGAGAGAGATAGAGTGGGACACACTTTGTGATGGAGGGCTCCGCCACTATGAGCCCTCCCTTGAAGAAATTATACAATCAAATGGGTCCCTTTTACACATGGGACCATCTAAATCAAATCAACGGTGGGGATCCTTTCCCCACCAATATGGACGGTCTAAATGACCTTCCCAAAATAATAAAATAAACATCATGATGGGGTTCATGGAGAATGGCCCCATCATGGAACGATCATGATGATCCAAGTAGGCCATCGGCCACATCTTAGGGTCCCAAGTGAGATCCACACCATGGATCGGTGGGCCTCACTTAGCCCATCATAAAAACAAGAAAACTACCCTATAGAGGCACCCACCGTCCGATCTTCTTGCTTCTAGGGGTTCCTTAGCACCTTAGCTTGGATTTCAATGGAGGAGATGGGGAATGGATGGTTAGGATGGGGAGATCATGGGGTAGAAAGTGGGCCACCTTGGAGTTTTGGGAATGCTTGGAGACCTCTCATACGTATGGATTTTTTTTGCTTGAGAGAATGAGATGAGAAATGAGAAAGAGAGAGAGTTGTAAAGAGAGAGAGAGAGTGATGAATGGATGTGGTGAGTGATGGTTGTGTAAGAAAATCTTGACTTTTGTGGCCTTTTGTGTAAGAAAGGCATGAGAGGTATAAGAACTTTTTGACTTTGATGGCTTTTGGTGTAAGAGAGGTATGGGCTTTGTAAGAGATTCTTGACTTTTGTGGTTGCTTGGGAATGGGTGAAAGGTGATGTGTACTTGACATGTACTTGACATGTGATAGATTGATTGATGGAACTGATGTGACACATCGTAGAGATTCTCTTAGGTTTCGCAACGCGCGGCATTTTCCTCACACCGAACGTTGGCCCACATCTCTTGACCAGGGTATCACCTCGGCGCGCGAGTCGCGGCATCGGAACCGCAGCGATGGCACGGTCGCTGTGGTAATGGTCTTGGGTTGAGTCGGCTCGGGTTGACGGCATACGAATAAGGGTCGTACGTAAGTATCGGTTAAGAGTCAAAGGTTGCCGAAATTCGACCGGTAAGGCCACGGAAGTCTACGGAATGGTACGGTCTAGGATACGGGTCTTACAAAATTATATTTAAAATTGTATTTTTTTATGAGGTGCACAACCAGTTGAGTACGTACTCGACCAGTCGTGGCACGACCAGTCAAGCTTGTACTCGACCCGTTGTGAAACTTGGGTTTGACCATTTATTTAGGGAAAAACTCTTTTTTCTTCATTAGGGTCTTCTTCTCTAACACGCCCTACCTCAACCGGTCAAACCCAACTTCGATTCCTCCATGGTTAGTGCATTATTTTCTTTTTTTCTTCTAGAATTAAGTTCTTTGCACTTCCTTTTCTTCATATATGTGGTTTATTTTATGCTTTATAATTATTTTGAGGGTTTTCTATCAAAAAATTTGATATACTAAAAACCCTTCTTGCCTCTTTTGCAATATCTTTATTCCTTCTTTTCTTTATTGCAATGGAGGGTAAAAACAAGTAGAAAAGATCTCGTGGTCCCTCTTCTTCTTGTTTGGCTCCTATTACAATGCGCCATCTTCGGTCGCCTGAGGAAGATCCTGAGTTTGTGCAGGATATTCGCTTGCACAATGTGATAGTGGAACGAACTGTTAATCTTGTTCATTTAGCTCCGTTTGATATCTTTCCCCTCCTTCAGCCTGTAGGATGGGATAACATATTACATTGGGGTGGACCAGCATATGATGTTTTAAATTAAACCAATCTGATTTAAATGATTTTAACTCGTAAGTATACGAATCTGATGTAAATATGGTACGTATTACGAGATCGTTCCCACGAGGACTGGTTGTCACAATTTAAAATTTAAGACTCTTCTTAACTAATCCAACGAATGGTTTAACAAACTATTAAGTAAACTAGCATAAATCTATGAAAAATAACTGAGAACAATGAGAAAAATTCAATTGAGGAGAGGACTAGGACTTTCGAATCCACTCCTAATTATCCTAACTTTTGTTTTACCTGCTGATTCACCCTAATTCAGATTGATATAAATTTAATAAACAAAGCACATCCTATGTCCTTGGTCGAGCACACAGAATGTATAATCTCTTAAAGCATATGGATCACATCTTTCCATTCATGGTCAGGCATGGAGAGATGTAGATTCCTATTTCTTCCTCTATAGGAAACCTGTTCATGGTCAGACACAAGCACCTAGTTAAGATTCCAAACAACATCCATATCTAGACTTTGGTCGAGCTCATAGAATAGAGAAGCATGAAGATTTCAATCAAGCACACTAGAAAAAAATACAAATCAATTGAATTAGAAGAATTCAACATAAACAAAAGTTAGTTAAATTAGAGGCTTCATCTTAGCCCTAACTAAGAGTTTAGCAATTCATAAAATCAATTATAATGAAGAAAAAATAAAATTTAAACAGTAAGAACATCTCTCTTCTTCCTTCCTCTCTCTATCTCTCTCTTCTCTTTCTTCTCTTTCTAGATCTTCCCAAGGTCTCCATCTCCTCCCAGCTGTTCCTCCCTTTCTTTTAGATGTCTCAGGCCCTTTTATAGATGCCAGGGGTCGGTGGAAATTGGACGAAAGCTGCTTACGCAACCGGCAGTGCAATACTTTTCACAGTCGGAAGATAGCTCTGAAAATTCCCTTCTTCCTTGCTTTCTTTCCAAAGTTTTAACGTTCCCAGGGAGGATTTTGGCTGGCCTACACGATGGACGGTTTGGATCATCCATCTAATCAAATATAGTGGCACACAGGCTTCCGGAATTTACAGACGCACGAAAATAGCGACCTGCGTAACATCTCTTACACTGTTCTGATGGTGGGCCCCACTTTACTTTTTTTATTGAGAAATCCACTCCATCCATTCTATTCTTTTCAAAATTTTGACCAAGGATGGGCGGTTTTGGAATGTTATTGATGCAGCCAATGGTAGTAATCACGCTGCAATCGGCCAAGGCTGTCCGTTTGTAACCGTTGAAACCAGCACGTGTGCGTGCATGGCTAAAAACAGTCAGCATGATTTTGATGAGTTCGGATCCCTCTACATGATGGACGGCTCTGATTGATTGTTTGGTGCATGATGAAGGCCCACTTTGATCATCCGCAGCTTTGTTGCGAAACAGAACCTGCGAGTGTTGCTCTGTGAAAGTCGGTGGGTTCCACAACTGTTTCTACTAATAGATCCATTCAGTCCACTAGATTCACATCCAAAAACCATTCAAATATGGACGGTTTTAGATTACGTTGAGTGTGGCCCATTTGATTTATCCTTTGGTAAAGATTCTACCATCCATTTTGCGTTTTACAACATTCCACTTGCTTACACATGGATGGGGTTAGAAGGCCAGCTTGGCGAGGGTCTTGACCACTCCACAGAGAAATTGGATGATTCGGATCGTCTATTTTGATAATGGATGGGTCCCACAACTACGAACCGACGGTCCGTCCCTGGACGCTGTAAGAAAAATGAAAACTTCCGTTTTTTTATCGAGAGAAGGTCGGTCAAACCGACTTTGAAGGTTGCTTGTGGTCCGGTGCACAGTGAGTACCCTTGTGCATGGTACACACCATTTCAATTGGGGTCCACCGTGATGGTTTTGTGCAATCTAATCCGACCATCTATTTTTTCTTAGCATATAATGAGTCGAGACCAAATTTGAGGCAAATCCAGAGACTAGGTGGCCTAGAATCAGCAGTTTATGGGCTGATCTATCAGTTGCGGCACTTTCATAATGATCCGAGGGCTGAAATTTGAAATGTATGGTTAATCTATGGCCCCCAGCAGATGTATGAAGTTTCGAGCCAATCGGATGACGGGAATCATATGATCTTGCATTCTGGACCAATTTCAGGCCTGTTTAATGCGAACAGCTTGATTTCCTCGGAACCCCAGTGTGCAAATTCTTCAATATCGGCCCTCTGGAGTCCATCCCTTGCTCTGATAACTTCGGAGTATCAAATCCACACTTTTAATATTCTTTTTCAGTTCAAACTCCTTAGTACATCCTGCAACAAAAACACGATTAACAAGTGACATTAAGCATTATCATGTAAGTAAAATCAGGCAATAACTAGGGTCTGATATGCAATATTCGACCCTCATCACAATTCCCAACTAGCATTTTGCTAGTCCCGAGCAAAACATGCGAAAAATAATTTTAGAAATAAAGGATAATTCCTGTAAACCCGAGTGACTTGTGAACAAATAGTCATGATGTGAGAATTCTAAGATTCATGAATGATGTGTAGAATTTTCTTTCCTAGAATCATGCTCACAGTAAACTACATGAACAAGTTCAAAATATTGATCCATTAATTAAAAAATTCTAAACATTGAGTTCCATGAGTGTATAGTGCGATCTCGGCTTACCACTGTTAAGAGATCCAATTGTCATTTTCATGATATCATTGGTAATTAACAACGGCATTCATGATAACAAAACCTGAAACCAACACTTGCCTTTTAGATCATCTTTTCATTCTATCAGCTTTTGATATTTTTATTAACAACAATGCCATGAAGGGGAATCAAATCCTCACCTACAAGGAGCAAACCTATGGTGAGAACTTGTCGCCTAACTTTTTCTTAATATTAAACATGGGGGATCAAATCTACACCCATAGGGAGCAAACCTATGGTGAAGATTATTCGACTTACCCTTTTCAATTCTTCTTACTGAACATTTTTTTTAGGTTGGTTCCTTTCATGTTTAATGATTACCAAGTTAATCTTTCAATGTGTAAGCGAGATGTGATATGTGAGATCATGACTCAATCAATGTTTACAACTTCTAATCATGGGTTAATAACTCGAACTTAACTGTGAAATCTAATAAACGGCAGAATCCAAGAGTCATAAAGTACCACATTCAGTATCTTGTAATTCTAAAATCACAACTATCTTTCAAAATCACTTCAAATCCATAAGAAATTCCAGAAAAATTTAAAAATTTTCACAATTTTTGCTTAAGACCAAAAAATACTTAAGACCAAGAAAATACTGATTAGGTAACCTAATCTCTCACCCCCAACCTATAATCTAGATTGTCCTCAATGTAAAAGAAATAAGCATGCAATGCAAATAGGACAACGAAAGTAAAAGAAGAGTAATGGAAAGATTGTACCTGATCGGAGAATTAAGAGGCTTTCCCAAAAATAGCAACGTAAAAGCGAGTCAGCACAAGAGAGAAATCAACAAAAGTAAAATAGCAAAACTAAAATCACCAAAAGAATATCCTACCTATACCACTTTCGCAGGTGCTCTCGATTGCATTTAGCGTATGCAACAAGCCTTTAAACCCCTAGGTTGCCCCTAGTGGACGAGTTGTAGTCTCGTGAGGGTTTGCAGCAATGTTAGCCACAAACATTAAACTAACTAATTAGAAAAATAAAAAAATAAAAAAAAAAGCTAGGTTGCCTCCCAGGAGCGCTAAGTTTAATGTCTTCAACTAGACAAGCAAAGAAAGCAATCATGGACCATCGGCTAGTATCTTGGTAAATCTCTCAGAAGGTTTTTCAACAAGATCATCCAAAAGCCCGTTTTGCAGTAGACTTGGATGTCTTGGAGCATGTATGTCCAGAGAAATTGAAGGACCTCAGCATAAAGTGTTCTTTTTATCGTCTGAAGTGTCTAAAGTATATATGATTCACCTGTGGCAGAAAAACTTTCGAAGTTAGTACACCATGATGAATCAGAGACTACATGTAGATGAAATTTAAAAAAAATTGTAGTAGGTGGTGTAGTCTCGACAAATGCCGATGTTTCATTCTGTAGTTCAATTTTCAACTCTTCCTCATTTAATGGTAAACATTCAGGATTCGAGGAATGAGGTACTTCAGAATACGGGTTCTCTCGATTCATGATAACTGCCGAGGTATTATTTTGCAAGGCATTTACTATTTCTTGTAACAAGGGATCATTTGAATCTGCAAAATGCGCTAAGCAATCATCTAAAGAGTTGGGACGTTTAGCTGAGCATGATTTATTTTTCCTATTGATGATCAACTGGGTGGTTTCAACTTCTAGAGTCATATCAAGCGGTTCGTTCATTTTCCGAATCATATCATCATCCAATTCAGGGGAGTGGCCCAAACATGTTTCACAAGAGTTAGAAGGGTCGGTTGTAATGGGCTCATCCTCCACTTTTAAATCAGACATGTTAGATGAGAGGAGTGGCTCATTTTGACCGACCACTTCGTGTACTTCTTGATCACTGACTTGAACCATACTTAAGATTGATTCCAGAGGAATTTATGCTGAATATTCATGATCATCATCCCAATATATATCATCATTTAATTCCCTGTTATGCACACTTAGGATGAGATTTCTTTCCTCACATTCTATTCCTAAATTGGGTGGAGGTTCAAATAAGCTGACCTCTTCATCATCATTAAACTTGAGTGTCTCATGTGAGTGAAGTGTGTTATCATCATTGTATTCGAAAGACACCCATGTCTCTTCACCATTCCTTTGAACCGTCATCTAGATCAATTCATCTGAAAATTGAACCATATGCTCATTAACATAATTCATCTTTTCATCCCAAATTTCAGAGTTTTTTTAAAATGAGTGAGGATCACCTTCCTCGCATTGTATTTCTGGATTGGGTTGTGGCTGAGATGAACTAGCTTCCATTAGCGCATCATAAGTAGAGAATCCAAAGGAATAATCAACGGGTTGTGGTCGGAATGAATTAGTCTTCATTAGCCTATCAATGCATGATTCAAGTGCATCTAATAATTTCATCATGTCATATGCTGTGTAACTCAGAGATGACTCCTCTTGGATCATTTTTGGTGGATATTCAGAAGTAGGGAACCCAAAAGAATAATCATTATAACATGTTGTTGGTTCATTTCCTCAATTTTAATGTTTCCACTGATTATAGTCATAGGGATCATAAGTGGGAGAATCTGATGGTTGATAATAGTCTTCACGCCTATAGTTATGATAATCCCAACACTCACGTACTGTCTTATTAATCCGTGGGGTGTAATTATTCTCCCACATATGATCGAGGAAGGACTTCTTAAACGGTGGATCATTAGATTCCGGTTAGTTTTCGATGATAATTTCAGAAAAGTTTTGAGACATTGGTGGATTTCTATCATAATCATCATCCCAATATATGTTATTCTTTTTAACATACTGACATTCCCACCCGTGCAAATACATAGTGAAACCCTAACTCTAAATCTGATTTTAAAGGAAAAATCCTACACCAATCTAGAAATAGGAAGAGAGATAATTAGAAATAAGTTACCAATTTGGAGATCTATGTTATAATCTAAATTTCAAGTCAGGACCCTACAAAATAGGAAATAGGTTAGTTTCTATAATAAAATAAAATAAAAAAACTTTCACCTAAAATTAGTAAAATCCTAAGACTATGAATTATGATAAGAGAGAATCCTAAATCCAATTTGGACCGAAACAATCCCCGGCAACGGCGCCAAAAACT
This sequence comes from Magnolia kwangsiensis, assembly GCA_037074715.1. Taxonomy (NCBI): domain Eukaryota; kingdom Viridiplantae; phylum Streptophyta; class Magnoliopsida; order Magnoliales; family Magnoliaceae; genus Magnolia; species Magnolia kwangsiensis. The sequence continues at coordinate 86,494,056 of CM073575.1, read as the reverse complement.
TGATGTTTTAAATTAAACCAATCTGATTTAAATGATTTTAACTCGTAAGTATACGAATCAGATGTAAATATGGTACGTATTACGAGATCGTTCCCACAAGGACTGGTTATCACAATTTGAAATTTAAGACTCTTCTTAACTAATCCAACGAATGGTTTAACAAACTATTAAGTAAACTAGCATAAATCTATGAAAAATAACTGAGAACAATGAGAAAAATTCAATTGAGGAGAAGACTAGGACTTTCGAATCCACCCTTAATTATCCTAACCCTTATTTTACCTGCTGATTCACCATAATTCAGATTGATATAAATTTAATAAACAAAGCACATCCTATGTCCTTGGTCGGGCACACAGAATGTATAATCTCTTAAAGCATATGGATCACATCTTTCCATCCATGGTCAGGCATGGAGAGATGTAGATTCTTATTTCTTCCTCTATAAGAAAACTGTTCATGGTCAAACACAAGCACCTAGTTAAGATTCCAAACAACATCCATATCTAGCATGGAGATTTCAATCAAGGACACTAGAAAAAGAAATAAATCAATTGAATTAGAAGAATTCAACATAAACAAAAGTTATTCAAATTAGGGGCTTCATCTCAGCCCTAGCTAAGAGTTTAGCAATCCATAAAATCAATTATAATGAAGGAAAAATAAAATTTAAACAGTAAGAACATCTCTCTTCTTCCTTCCTCTCTCTCTCTCTCTCTCTTCTCTTTCTTCTCTTTCTAGATCTTCCCAAGGTCTCCATCTCCTCCCAGCTGTTCCTCCCTTTCTTTTAGATGTCTCAGGCCCTTTTATAGATGTCAGGGGTCGGTGGAAATCGGACGAAAGCTACTTACGCAACTGGCAGTGCAATGCGTTTCACAGTCGGAAGATAGCTCTGAAAATTCCCTTCTTCCTTGCTTTCTTTCCAAAGTTTTAACGTTCCCTGGGAGGATTTTGGCTGGCCTACACGATGGACGGTTTGGATCATCCATCTAATCAAATATAGTGGCACACAGGCTTTCGAAACATCCGAAATTTGCGGACGCACGAAAATAGTGGCCTGTGTAACATCTCTTACACTGTTCTGATGGTGGGGCCCACTTTGATTTTTTTATTGAGAAATCCACTCCGTCCATTCTATTCTTCTCGAAATTTTGACCAGGGATGGGCAGTTTTGGAATGTTAGTTATGCAGCCAATGGTAGTAATCACACTGCAATCGGCCAAGGCTATCCGTTTATAACCGTTGAAACCAGCACGTGTGCGTGCATGGCTAAAAACAGTCAGTACGATTTTGATGAGTTCGGATCCCTCTACATGATGGACGGCTCTGATTGATTGTTCGGTGCATGATGAAGGCCCACTTTGATCTCCGCAGCTCTGTTGCGAAACAGAGCCTGCGGGTGTTGCTCTGTGTAAGTCGGTGGGATCCACAACTGTTTCTACTAATAGATCCATTCGGTCCACTAGATTCACGTCCAAAAACCATTCAAATATGGACGATTTTAGATTACGTTGAGTGTGGCCCATTTGATTTATCCTTTGGTAAAGATTCTACCATCCATTTTGCGTTTTACAACATTCCACTTGCTTACACATGGATGGGGTTGGAAGGCCAGCTTGGCGAGGGTCTTGACCACTCCACAGAGAAATTGGATGGTTCGGATCATCTATTTTGATAATGGATGGGTCCCACAACTACGAACCGACGGTCCGTCCCTGGACGCTGTAAGAAAAATGAAAACTTCCGTTTTTTTGTCGAGAGAAGGTCGATCAAACCGACTTTGAAGGTTTCTTGTGGTCCGGTGCACAGTGAGTACCCTTGTGCATGGTACACACCATTTCAATTGGGGTCCACCGTGATGGTTTTGTGAAATCTAACCCAACCATCTATTTTTTCTTGGCATATAATGAGTCGAGACCAAATTTGAGGCAAATCCAGAGACTAGGTGGCCCAAAATCAATAGGTTATGGGCTGATCTGTCAGTTGCGGCATTCCATAATGATCCGAGGGCTGAAATTTGAAATGTATGGTTAATCTATGGCCCCCAGCAGATGTATGAAGTTTCGAGCCAATCGGATGACGGGAATCATATGATCTTGCATTCTGGACCAATTTCAGGCCCGTTTAATTCGAGCAACTTGATTTCCTCAGATCCCCAGTGTGTAAATTCTTCAATATTGGCCCTCTGGAGTTCGTCCCTTGCTCTGATAACTTCGGAGTATCAAATCCACACTTTTAATATTCTTTTTCAGTTCAAACTCCTTATTACATCCTGCAACAAAAACACGATTAACATGTGACATTAAGCATTATCATGTAAGTAAAATCAGGCAATAACTAGGGTCTGATATGTAATATTTGACCCTCATCAGCATACCGCTCTATTGCACAGGCTGTGTATGCTTGCATTAGTGACTTCTCTTCTGAGAATCTGTCATTTACAATTACGACCTTGAAGGTACAATTGATGTGGACCATCATCTTATTTCTGGATTAATGGACATACCTATCAATGACGATGGTATTCCCATTAATATAATTGTTACAAAACCTTCTAAATCTGAAAAGAGAATGCTCACTCGTGTTTTATGTAATATGGATGCAGAATGGAGTACTGGGAATGCATTTGCTTCCAAGTTTATGTTACCAAGATACAGAGTTCTCCATCGGATCTTCATTTCAAATGTCTACCTTCGTTCTCGTAACAAAACCAAGCTTACTACATTCATGACTCGTATTCTTCATTTTATCATTACTGGAGTCTTTGTATGTCTTCCTTCTCTGATTTGTTATATCATGATTCAATTCCGTCTCCATCCAGGTCACTGTGACATACCTTTTGCTTATTTTATGATTATTTTAACCACTCATAGTCTAGTGGTTATGCCTGTTGGAGAGGCTCCCATTACCCAACTACCATTCAACAACTCTAACATTAACAAGATGAATTTGAAGTTAGCCCTAGGCCAAGTTGATGTGGGTGCTAGTGGAGTTGCTAAAGTAAATAAAGAGGAGGGTGATTTGCCTCCAAATGATTTTAATATGAATGACCTCTTTGATGAAATTGAATCCGATTTTGCTATTGATCCTGATTGTCAGCCATCTGATTTTGATGCGCGTTTGTGCTCACTTGAAGAGAATGTTAAAAGTATGAATGTGTCTCATGAAATGCAATTTAAATATATGCGCAAAATATCTTAAGCGCATTAACAAGGGACTTCATCAAATTGATCCTTCCATACATGCTCCTTCTTCTGGTTCGGATTAGTTTTGAGTATCTGTTTTGTAATAACTTTTAATACTTGAATTTCTTCTTGTGCTTGGACATGTGGACATGTTTTTAATGGTTATCTTATCTCCATATTATCTTAAACTTATCTCTTTTCTATCATCTCCCATTCCTCTTGTGCTTCCATCCTCATTTATCGGTTCTTTCCTTTGTCATATTGTGACAAAAGGAGGAGAATTTATTTAGACATGCCTATTTCATTATAATTAATGTTGAGAATGAATGTCGAACTGTGGAGATAGGTAGATGTTGAGAATGACTGTGGTACTATGGAGATAGGTAGCATTTTTTTCTCTTGGATTCTATGAAGTATAGTATTAAGGGGGAGTATTGATTTGACCAGTTTGTAACTGGTGCGTGATTCTTTATTGATCTAACTGGTGCATGATTCTTTATTGATCTAAGTAGTACATGATTCTTTGTTATGCATATATGATGCATAATTCTTTACTGTGCGTGTTATGTATATTTTTTTTATTTAGTTTTGTCACGAATTTGACAAAGGGGGAGATCGTAAGTGCTATTCTATCTGGCTCCTATGATTGTCAAATTTTGTAGTGATAAAATGTCTTAGAATATGTATCTTGTGTAGCTCATCTTCATGTTTAAGATCATGCAATTCTTGTACAAGTTCAAGATGTTCCAATTCAAGATTTAAGCAGCACATGTATAAGAACAAGAGATTCTTACACAAGTTCTAGTTCAACATCAAGTGATAGATCAAGCTTTCAAACTTCAACCTATATTAAGATAAAGTGTTTTACTTTGGAACTTAAAGCTTAAGGTGACATACAAATCACAAGTACTTCAAGTTCAAGCTTCAAAGTACTTCAAGTTCAAGCTTCAAAGTACATCAAGATATCAAGCTTCTTGTACTTCAAGATCAACTATCAACCGAATCAAATGATGACTCAATGTTCAAATATCACTTATAAGCTATGATTGACCCTAGATTGACCATAGGCTAGGTCATACTGATTGTATACTTAAATTGGGTCATTATATAATTTTATAGACTATTTCTCGACTAGTCTTAGTCTATGTTCAACTAGTCCTAGTACTAGCTCGACCAGTCCAAGAATTTCCTCGACCAGTCCAAGGTTTGTTACTAATTTTTGAGATTTTTTGTTCTAGCCTTAACCAGTCCTGGAGACTACTCGACCAATCGAGTGAACAGTGCTCAACCAGTCGAGCAGGCTCGACTCAAAGTCCAGCAACCATTTTTGGTCCCCCCGACCAGTTGAGTGCAGGGCTTGACCGGTCATGAATGCCACTCGACCGGTCGCACCACTCACTCGACCAATTGTGGAATGGTCTTATCTTATCGCCCTCTAAATTTTTGAATTCTTATTGGTCCTTCAATCAGTCGAGTTATCCTCTGGGCCAGTCCAGTGATCAGTTTCTGCACTTATAAATAGTGCACTATTTTCAAGTTTTACAAATCATTTAAGAAAAATCAACACACCACTTTAAGAGATAAGTTTGTGATATTCTTAAGTTATTTAGTGCTCATTTAATATTCTCTTTAATTTACCTTTTTGTATTTGATTTTGAGTTCTACATTCCAATCTCATTTGAAGAAGGGATTTTAGTTTTCACCTTTCTTGGAATCAAAATCAAATCAAGCTAGCCTAAGGTGATTTAATGTAAAAATCATTTAGACCTTAGAACCTTTTCATAAGTGAGTGTAGACATTAAACATCTACATTGAACATCTACTTCAAATTGGCTCTACCGGGCTGCATCAAAGGAGAATATCAAGATAAGTATATTTACAATTCTTGTAAATTTCTTTTTGGTTTTTGAGGTTGTGCCACAAAAATCTCTCTTTCTTTTTTAGTTTGTTTGAGGTGATCCAGAAAACTTAGAGAGTAGGGTTTTTAAATTGTGTAAACCCACTTGAAAGATACAATTGTGAAGGTTTTAGGTGAACCTTGAAAAACCTATTTCATAGTGAACACCAATATCCATTATCCACTGTGTGAAGATATTGTGAGTGGAGTAGTTGTGTGGCTGTTTTTCTAAATGGTTGGTGTACACACAAGCAAACCGCTATAATTTCTAGTGTTGTGGTGGATGGTTGGTTGTGGATATTGTATGAATGTTGTAATTTCTTTTTAAGCTTTTGTGGAGAATATTATAATCTCTTTTCTGCAAGTGTGGAATGCTGCAATAGCTTGGTTTATTGTCTTTTCTATTTTTATTCTTTATTCCTCTATATTGGTTTGGAATTTTGATACACAGACTATTCGAAAAATCAGGTTATCCTACTATAAGCCATTAGTTTTTGGAGTAAGGTTGTCCTTAGAACAACATCTGTATCAACCACTCAATACTTATACATTTGAGGTTGTTATTCATTTCTGCTTTGTGGGATTGTTTAGAGCTATCTTTATTTTTATCTGTCTAATTCTGCATTTAATATTTTTAATTTGGAATAGTCCTATTCACCCCCCCTCCCCCTCCCCTCTAGGACTCTTAGCTCGGCCTTTTCAAACAAGGAGAACAAAGTTTCCATTTTAGCAAAACAGCAGCGCATAGGCCTTAGCATATTCATGTGCATGAAATCGCGTGAAAGGGATGAGGGTTTGGTCAAAATTCCTATCCGAATCAGATGAACAGTTCAGATTGTGTGGATAGCACATGATGGTAGCGCATTGATCAAATGACTCATGCACGGTCCATTTAAAATTGGACCAATGAGAAGAAATGAAATGAAGAAGAGGATTTTCCTATTCGAGCTTAGGTTAAACCCAATTTGATCGGGTCTAGGTTCGGTGATTCGCAGGTTCACACACACATATCACAAAGTGGGTCCACAACGAAGCTCTATGAGATCTATACCAATGAGTCATTCCAACTAACCCCAAAAGTACATTAGTCAAAGATGAGACAATTCATAGCTCAAGTGGTCCATAATGCTCAATTGATATGTGTAATTGAAATTTTCTTTAGTGTATTGTACCTACTGGGTAGTTTACTATAAGCATCCTGTAAGGCCCATATCCTAAGCTGTACCGTTCCTTAGGCTTCCGCGGTCCTCCCGGTCAAATTTTGGCGACCCAACACCTGTAATCGGTGTTTGCGCGCGACCCCAAGTCACATTCCAAAGATTTATATCGGCTCGACTCGAAACCTGTATCCTAGCGATCACACTATCGCCAGAGTTCCAACGCCATGTCTCGTGTACCGATGCGATACCTGGGCCAGAAGATGTGGACCCACATTCATTTCGAGGAAAACGCCGTGTGTGCAAATTTTGAGAAAATCTCTACAACCTATCCCATCAATCAATCAATCAAGTACACACCTTATCACAAGTACAAGTAACCCATCCCCTCTTTCCCTAAGTCAACTCTCATGTCACTCACACCCATCCCTCTCTCCTTACATCACCCATCACCCATCACTCCATCTCTTTTCATCCCATCACTTCATTCTCTCTCTCTCTCATTTCTCTATTCACTCTCAAGCTCCCAAGGAGAGCATCCAACGTCCAAGCTTCCCAAGCCAAGTGTGGCCCACTTCCCTACCCCAATCTCCCATCTTAGCCATCCAATCTTCATCATCCTTCATCAAGATCGAAACTAAGGAGCCTAGGAGTTCAAGGTGTTAAAGAAGAAGGTCAATCGGTGGGTGATCCACCGTTGATTTTATTTTAAGGGCCCACTTGTTGTTGGACCCACTTGATGTATGCACTGTATAAGGGAGGGCCTAATAGTGGCGGGGTCCCTCCCCTTCATGTTTCTCTCTCTCTCTCTCTCTCTCTCTCTCTCTCTCTCTCTCTCTCTCTCTCTCTCTCTCTCTCTCTCTCTCTCTTGTGATGCCTTGTGGCCCACCATGATACAAGATGATCTTGACTGTCTGATCATGAGGCCACCTTGCTACTACCTTTTTGTAGTCCCCGGATGAAGGAAACATAAGAATCAGCTTGATCTAAATGTGTGGCCCACTGGACGTGGGGCCACCGTGATGCATATGATTTATCCACACTGTCCAGCCTCCTGGACGGTGTGACCCACATGATGCATGTATCTTGCATCCAGGCCGTCCGTCCAATGCTTAGACGCTGGTATCCTTTTATACACACACACACACACACACACACACACACACACACACACACACACACACACACACACACACACACAAAAACACACACACACACACACATATACATATACATATATATATACACACACACACACACCCCACACCCATGTGGGACCCACTAGATGTATGTGTGTGTGTGTATATATATACACACACACACCACACCCACGTGGGACCCAACAGACGTATGTGTGTGTGTATATAATATTTCATGGTGGGCCACACCATGTGGCCCCACCAAGATGGATATGTTGTATATCCACCATTCATCTAGGTGACCCATCGTGATATATGTGTTTCATCGTCCATCCATTCTAACTGGGATGTGGGCTGCACCTGTCATGTATGGATTTCGTCCCTACTGTGGGACGTGCTATGAGGTATGGGCATTATCCTCACCATCCAGATTGTTGGACGGTGGGAATCCACCTTGAGGTATTTGTATCCATCCGTCCATCTGGATGGGTTGCGAGGACACCACCGTGATGTATGTGAGCTATATCCATACCGTCTAGCCACTTACAGTGACGTCACCAAGCCCTATGGGTCCCACCAGATACATCTGGTGCAAAGACGTCAGCAAATTCTGTGGGCCCCACTATGGCATGTGTTATATTAGGGTCGTCCATTTGCTAAACAGCCAGCAGCCCCACCATGATGGATGTGTTCCATCCATCCATTTGGCAAGCTCATCTTAATGTTTGGGACAGAAAAATGAAGTAAATCTGATGATAGGTGGACCACACCACAGAAAATAATGTAGAGTGAACGTCCACCATTGAAACCCTTTTTGGGGTCACGAAAGTTTGGATCAATATGAAATTTATTTTCCTCTTAATCCAGGTCTTTATCACCTTATGATCAGGTTAGACGGAAAATAAAATGGTGGGCCCCACGAATTTAAAGGGTGAAAATCATTACCTCCATTGTTATTTGTGGTATTGTCCAGATGATCTTTCGATGGGATTTATTTTTGAAATGCTCTAAAATGACCTCTAATTGATGTGTGGGTCCCACCTTGATGTGATGTATGTTAGGCCCATATGAGAGGCCCTTTTTGATGCATTAGAGGCCCAGATATGAGGTCCATTGTGGCATGTTTTGAGGCCCGTTTTTTAGGCCCACTATGATGTGTTTTGAGGCCCATGTGAGGAGGCCCATTATGATGTAATTGTGGCCCACATCTAAGGCCTGATGCGATGTGTATGTGACCCATGTACGAGGCCCAGAATGATGTATATATGGCCCATTTGGTGAGGCCCATTGCGAGGTATTTGTGACCTTTGAGTGAGGCCCATCGTGATTTATGTTGGGCCCTTGTGTGAGGCCATGGGTCCACTATATGTTAGGTTCTATGTGGATCACTCCTTGGGAGCGATTTTGGTTAAATGTCCACATTGATAGGCAATAGTGGTTAAATGTCCACATTGTGACCTTCCCTTAGGCCCTTATTAGGCCCAAACTCATCCTTCTCTAAATGGGTTGACCCTAATTATTGGGCCCTATTAATATGTGCATGACCCATCTATTTATATTGGGGTAACCCTTAATGTTGGGCCCCCATCGGTCGTTAGTAGGATTGCTCTAATCTTAGAGTCCATCTATAGACCCCGCCTTGCTTATAGGCTAATTATCGATGCTGATTGTGAGAATGTGATAGCATAGTATCATGATACATGCCCATACGCATCATCTGTATGCTTGTAATGAAATGTGGTTTGATCATTGCATATGTCATTGGGCAGGTTGTTCATGAGACTCTCTAATAGGGGGAGTTGTCCCACATGAGCACACGATATGCGCAAGATTGATGCATGATTGGACTGTGTGACTCATGCATCTTGCATTGTGTGATGTGATTATTGTATGCCCTAATGATATAAGGGTTGTAACCTCCACAAGCATATCGTGGATGGTAGGATTGGACATCGAAAATACTGTTCTAGCATCGAAGCATTATAGATGTCCCTTGGTGAAAATCCCTGAACCCGATGGTACCAGAGGATGACTCCAACATCGAGACCGAGTGAATACATGAGCGCACGAGGGCCGAATACCAAGAGGCTGTGTCTCCCACTGTGCCGCGGTCGGTTGGAAGGAGGTATGGCCTTACCCGCATGAGGGTAGGGGGCATTGCTAGTTTGAGTATGACCAGCTCATAAATGGGTCTGCTATTGACGTGCCGGATACGTATTAGCAGGCTATTGGTCAGGTGGATAATGAGGTTTCTTACGTTCACTTGGACTGCGCGCATGGGAAAGAAGCAGTGTCATTTGTAGTGTCCTAAACCCTGGTGATTATCCAAAGTGATAACTATACTGATATTTGATGCTCTAGTGATGAGCTACATTGATATGTGGATTTGAATGAGGATTGGAATGCTTGAGTTGCATCTCGCATCGCATGGTCTTGATATGGCCGATAGTATTCATGTCTTGCACCGCATAGCCTTGGTATGGCTGATTACATTCATGTACTCATCAACATGATTCTACATTACTCTGATATTGTATTCTGAGCATGATCATATTGCGCACACACTTATACCACCCTCTAAGCTTTTTATAAGCTTATGCACAATTGATGTGTGCAGGTGACGCTAGAACGCCGCAACAGTATTAAGATTAAGGCGTGCAGCAGACTTCTGGATCTTCCGATTCTATTATTATATTTTCCTTTATATGCATTATACTCAAAGTTTTTTATCATAGTAGATTTATGATGATGTTGTTGGTTGTTGTTTGTGGGTTATGCTTACTACGAATCAAATGCATGTTGAAAATCCTCCTTGTGGGATCTTAGGATCGGAACTTGGTGTATGGATGCTGGGAACCGAGAATGGGGTACTACAGAGGCTGTCGGCATCGAATTCGGCGATCGAGAATTTTATGAGTCCAGTTTTTGAGTTTGGGGCGTGACACATCCTCTTTAACTGGATGTGTATCCCCAGATTGAATGCATTTCATACATCCATGCATATTTGCAAGATAAACTAATTAATTGTATAAATGCTTGTCATTGCTCATTTGCTCTACACTTGATAATATGCTTAGGAATCATATACTTTAGAATTAATTCTAAGAATTATATACTAGGAATTATATGCTTAGGAATGTATACTTACAGTGAAATTTTCTTGGGTAATATGTCATGTGTATAATCTTAGGGGTATTTCTTCACCATATTGGTGATTAACGACTTCTATTTGACATATACAGATGATCTAACCTTAGTCCAATATATGTTAGTCCAGTCGAGAGCACTCCCGCAGAGCCTAGCTATGAGTTAGGCACTGGAGAGCCCCTATATAGCGTGGTTAAGCTCTATGAGCTCAATTAGTAGCCCACCGGTTCTTTTCCTTTAATAGCCTCATCCTGTACATTTTGGTTAGGTTGTGGCTTGTATAGTCCCCAGTTGGGGGAGTTGAATTGTATATTTTTGGATGTATGCCCTTACATTCCATGCTTTAGTTATCTTATCTCTGAATGTCTATTGCGTTGATGTATGTTACTTTGATTAGTGAAATGGATTATATGCTAAACCGACTACGTGGACATGTGGAGGAAAGCCTGCCCACGTACGATTCTTCTTTAATTTTAGTACTTCGGTTTTCACTGCCAAGGTAGTTTATTCGAGCGATGAAAATCGGGGTGTTACAAAACTTGTAAAAAATCAACCATGCTCGCCTAACTGGTCTGACAAGGTGGCAAACCAATCATGCATGTCGGTGAGCAAACTATGCATCACAATCCAACAAAGCAAATCAATTATACTCAATAAACAAATGGAACAACCAAATCTTTCATGCCTCTAGATGTTAGGAACATGTCGTAAATCAACCATGCTCACTTAACCATAAAATGAGTCGGTAAATCAACCATGCACACCGGTGAGCAAATCAACCATGCATCATCAATTTGTCACCCAATTCAAAAGTAAATTCATATAAAGTAATGATATAAATGTCATGAAGATGGAAACACATTTCAAGCATGAAATGCATTTCATGCAATCTATAATTCAAATCCAAGCACACCATGTATATGAGGGATGCAGTTTCTATATTTGGACAATTCAACTACTAATACTTAAATTTGTTATCAAGCAATGAAGGCATTCTCTATCGCTATTTGAAGATATGAGTAGAAACATAGAAGTTCTAGTTTTCTTATGAAAGGGTTAGGATCAAATTGAGACGATGATAGTGTACATCTAAAATCCAATCAAGAAGAGAGTTAGGAGAAGGGTCCCTTACCTAAGATCTTCATAGTTGCAATTAGAAATGAATTCAAGAACTTTGAGATTTACATTCTAAACCAAATTCTAGATTGCAAATAGGAACAAACTTAATGAAGAATCAATAAGGAATTCAAAAGATAAATCACTCACTTATAGACTGTGCTTTTTGTCCTAAATAGAGCCTAAACCGAATGTGCATTGACTCAGCAAGTCAACTCAGGGAGTTAACTCATTGGGTTAACACTATTAGCTTCTTCTTCTCTCTTTCGCATTTTGAACCATCCAACTAGGTTTCTGGATACGTTAGAACTCAACTCAATTTTGTTTGAACCGGATCGACTCACACAACACTCTCTTTCTCAATTTCTCTCTCTCTCTCTCTCTCTCTCTCTCTCTCTCTCTCTCTCTCTCTCTCTCTCTCGTTTATTTTTCATGTTGTTCCTCACTATGACAAGGCTTTATAGAGTTCATAGCTGTTTCTACATGCTTTTGGAGAGTTTCAAACGTCTGTCTTCACGTCAAGTCAACATAACTAGGTTTGCGTGATTTTCATATTTCTTTTCACGAGATGCATCTGATTTGATTTCTAAGATTTATCTTGGTATCTTACTATAATAAGATTGGACGATTATTATTAAACGATGAAGATGACTTGATTAATAATGACAAAATCATATTAAGGGCTTATTTCTTCAAACGGTTTGCACTAGATGGACCAAATGGGTCCATAGAGCTTGTGGGGTCCATGAATCAAAACTTCATGAAGGCTTGGGTGATGGGCTTGCAAGGAATTCAGTTTAGTTCCCGTTGTCGCGTGCAACCGAAAACTTGGCGTCGATTGTACTGCATATGATTCTTTCAATTACTTGTATTGAAAGATACATGGATCGAGGGTTTGGATTAATTGGGAAGGTTTCTCTCGGATCCTTGTTGGATTTGAACATGAATCCTGTAAAATGACCCTTTGATCTTCGTGGTTGATTCTCGACTTAACACTGCCAACGAGTGTTTGAAAGAGGGAGGGCTGTGATAGTCTAAATGGACAATTTAGATATTTTAAAGGAGTCTCATGGATTCAAGGAGGATTTAAACTCTTGACTTCAAGAGAGGGAAGCAGAAATAGGAACGAAGTTTCATTTTTTTAAATGATTTTGCGCACTTGATTTTTCAAATTTAGTTTTGGGTGTGACGCATGTGCATGCACATGTGTTTTGCATTGTGCCTTCTGATCACATGTACATGATTAGGTAGACTAATGTTAACTGATCCTTTGTTAAGTTGTGTAATGGCCCGCCGGTTCAAGTATTTGAAATATCAAATTCAATCTGATGAACACTTCATATCAGGTAATTTAAACAAGTTTTTGACATTAATTCAATGGTTGAATTTCTTTAATTCATAAATCAAAGGGCCTATGAGTTTTCCAAGGTTGTTTAGACGTTTGGGTATGGATGATCTCTCATGTTATGTACATGTACATGTACACCATACAAAACTTAATCTATTCTTAAGTGAGTTTATAACTATTAGAATTGGACTTAGACAGTGTAAAACACTTATTAATACACTAGGGTCAAGTTGATAGGTTCAGTGTCATGGATGGTTAGATGTAACCATCCTGATTGTGTCCTTAGTCAATTTCATGATGATCCAAATTCAAAATTAATGGTTGGATAGTTGCATCTACCCATGTAGGGTGTTTTCATCAGTTGAATTGAAGGTTAACCAAGTATAATGCAAGTGTGACTCGTGGTGTACATCGATGTGTGTACGTATGGGCACAATGAGACTTAAAACTTAAACTTACATGTGTTAATATGCACCTGTGTACCTACTTGTGCATGAAAATTTTTGGGATATTACAAAGCTACTATTAGGGCGTACTGCAATGATGGAGCTAGACAGTAGCAGGTCTAAACTAAACTAGGGACTTTAGACTTGCTGCAACGTGGTTAGACAAAAGTGATTGTGTGGTAAGGGCCCAGAAACTCTTCGTCAAGTACTACTTTTATGGGCTTCTGGGAGGCAGCAGTTGCGTATGATTCTATGTGAAACTTTGATCGTGCATAACTGTGTGTAAGTGCTATGGTCTTATGCTCCTTTGGTTGTCAAATTTTGTGGTGCCAAAACCTTAATCTATGTCTTGTGTAGCTCATTGTTATAAATGTTCAAGACATTGCTTCATCGCTCTAAGCACTTTGCTTCAAGTTAAGAACGAAGAACTACTTGAGCTACTACAGAAGAATGCGAGTACAAACTGCTCTGAGAAATGCAAGTACTAGCTACAATAGTAGAAGTGATCTTGTTTAAGACTCAAGCCAGTGTACAGCACAAAGATGAATGATTATTCAAGCTTTAGAAGATCTCTTGATTCAGTGCTATATTATGTTCAAAGTTTTCAAGCTTCACAATGATCAAAGGTCATCTATCAACAAAAGATATGAAGTATCGAAGTTTATATCTCACTTTCAAGGTAAGATTGACCTTAGATTGTCCTTAGAATAGGTCATTTTGAATACATAATTCAATTGAATCATTTTGCATGAATTTAGGCTTTTCTAAGACTAGTCCTCAACCTTATTCAACTAATCCTAGCACATCCACGACTAGTCCAAGAGATTCCAAGATCAATCCTAGGTTTGTTGCAATTTTTAAGAATTTTTCTGTTCGTCCACGACCAGTCTTGGACTTTATTCGACCAGTCGTGTGAACAATGTCTACTCATCCTACGACCGGTCGTAAACACCCTACGACCACTAGTGAAACAGTTTTATCTAATTGTGCTAAAATATTCAAAAATCCGTTCTCCTACGACTAGTCGTAGTGTCCACTAGACCAGTCGAAGGTGCGATTTCTGCAACTATAAATAGACGATGAATTTCAGAGTTTGATATAGAAATTTAAATAAAATCAAGAGACTACTCTGAGATAAGTTTGTGTTTATTTTAAGCTACATTGTGGACATTTAATATTCTCTTTTATTAGCTTTAATAATTTGATTTTGTTTCTATCTTTCAATCTTAATTGAAAAGAAGAATTGTGTTATTCCTTCTTCTTGGAATCAAAATTAAATAGAGTTAAGCCCATCTAGTTTAATTTAAAATTAATTAGAACCTAGAACCATTTTAAAGTGAGTATTGGACTTTGAACTTTTACATTCAATCATCTACTCCGATTGGTTCTTCTGGGCTACTACAAAAGGAGACATCCAAGTATTTTACATTTATTATAAATTCCTTTTATTTTGGTTTCTTTTGAGGTTAAGGCAGAAAAATCTCATTGTGTTGGTTACTGAGGAGAGCCAGAAAACTCAGAAGTGAGGGTTTTTGGATTGTGTAAGTATAACGCCCTGAAAATCAAGGGTCGAGTATAACTTAGCTCCCTAGTTCCAAAACATCACTTATTCAACATATTTAATGATGAATGTATGTCGTTTGTATGAGTGCAGAAAACATGAAGGAGATTAAACCAAATCAGCATAACATAATCTAGGGACAGTTGTAATATACAAGCGGAAGACTAAAGTGAATATATAAACCAGTATAAGTCCCCAGAGTATGTAAGCGTTATCAGATCAATAGTTACAAGTATTGTCTCAAAATACAAAATGTCAAAAAAGAATATAATAGTCCTCTACAAGTGTAATCCCTGAAGCCCCGATGATTCAGAACAATCTATGTGAATCTGCCTGAATACTGCATATATGAGAACGCCTTCTCATCATCCTCAGACTCTGGCTCTGCCTCGTGGGTCGCATCATCATCTATAACTAAGACAGAGTTTGGTTGGTGTTTAACACCGTCCCAGAACATGGGAGTGAGTGATCAACTCAGTGGTGCTATACAGCAAAGGTTAACATGTTATCAATTCAATCAAGCAGTAATAATAAAGTAATTCAGCAAACATGTTCTAGTTACTCTTGTTAATGTAAGAATGATATGAGGTAATGATGCATGCCCTCGCCTGCACTCCCTCTTGTGACAACATCCAATGTTCGCGGCATGAATCACTATCACTGTGCTCTACACCAACGCCAACGGCACATGCAGTGCGATGTCATGAGCATGATTACCAAGTTCTTATTAGTCCCTTTCATACAGCAGGATTGGGAAGCTAAGGTACCTCCCTTATATCAATTCCTAAATAATGATCCATTCTAGGGTCGCCAATCCTAATAAATCTCATACGATGTTATGGTTCTAGGTTGCTGTAAAGGGCTCATCACCAATCAATACAGGCCTAGTTATACCCTAGTTACTACAAAAAGGCTCGTCGCCCCTATGCAGTTTCAAGGTATGCTCGAGGTCACTACAAAGGACTCGTCACTAATCAGAGTAGGCCGAAAACATGAATACAGTGTCTCATACCACCATATTTAGCTCACAAGTCTAGGTTGCTCACTGGTCACTACAGGGAAGCTCGTCGCCCCAGCGTAGGCCGACAGCTTGACCACGGTGTCCCATACCACCATGCCCAGTTTATGAGTCTTAGTGGATTGAGATACCAAGGTTAATAGGGTTTCACTGGTGAGTTGGGTACCTTAGATTCAAGTAGTAGCATCCAAACATGGTGAACATACATCGGGTCAATTGGGTTAATTGACGAGCTTGACTAAGATGAGCACACGTTGAGTTAATCAACATGAAGTGTATAAGCACTCTGTGTGGCCTAACCACTGCCGACAACCCAAATATGGCTCAGATTCATCAAACGCATCCTGCGTGGTGAAAACAACCTCAGCCACCAGAACGAGGCCTATTACCGATTGCCTGGACTACGATATAGTCCCTACCGCATGCAATCATTACAAATAAGCATATGAGATAAGCAAGCAGTATCGCATACTTAAGTCAAATCCTACAATCATGTGAGCATGTTATGGAATATAACTTAATCATGAATATACAATACATGGAGGAAATCATACACACAATTAAACATGACTCAACGGGTTATACAATACATGGAGGAAATCATACACATAGTTAAGGTAATTGGGATTTATATTTCAACTCCCTTATAAATCACACTTTTCTAACTACTAACTCATTCGAACATTTTTACAAACACTTAAACTACACTTTTCAACATACATCATATATGTTGGTTATATTACATATTAGGGTAAATCCTTTTGCCAAGGAGTTGTCACATACATAACAATCATGTACCTACGACAGTTAATCATGGCAATCACAAAGTCAGATTCCAAGTGTACACAAACATTTCAACAAATACATAAATTTTTCTATAGACCACATATTTCATATGTATAAATAAAATGAAACGGATATCGCATTTAGCATGTGAAATGACACCCACGTCAGTAATAAATCATTCGCTGACATTAAAAGCCTTGAAAATCATAACCTATACGTATATAATCTGCACCTTATGCCAATAAACGCGTAACGGATTTGATTTAGACATTTAGTCTTTGTCAACAGCGGTTTAGCAACCTAGAGCATGAAGTAGGTTAGCTACATCATCATTTAGACTATTTGAAGCCCTATAACGGATTAGGGTTAGGATTTCTTACCCAATATTGGAATTAGAATCACCGGAATGAAATAGCGGTGAAGGCTGCTTAAATCGAAGTAGGAATATCCCAATATGTCCTAGAGGGGGGTGAATAGGACTTTTTAAAGTTTTTATGAATAATTAGAAATCCTATCTCAGGGTATAGATAAGTATTACTCAAAATTAACTCTACTGGCTTCCAAGCCTGGTAGAGGATCCAATCACAGAATTATTTAAATGATAAGCATGAAGTAGTTATAGTCTATGATAGATGTGACTGTGTGTGAAGTGTGAGCAGATATGAATGTAATTAACATAATCACACAAATAATTAAACACAAGAATCAATCACAAACACAGTCGTTTTTATAGTGGTTCGACTACTTATCTACTCCACTCCCAGCTTCCACACTCAACCCTTGAGTGACCGGATTTCACTAAGGAGGTTTCTCAAGGTTCACCTCAAACCTAAGGTTTTAAATCAGGTTCACCTTCAACCTTTACAGAGGTTTCTACTCGGTTCACCTCAAACCCTTGAGTTTTACTGGCGTACTCCTAACCAGATGTTTATGCCCACATAGGGCAAAGGTCCACACAACGCACCCGAAGGTTTCTACTCGGTTCACCTCTAACCCTGGAGTTTTGCTGGCGTACTCCTAACCAGATGTTTATGCTCTCCATAGAGCAAGGGTCCACATAACGCACCCCGCACGTACACTCTCGTCGAAGGCCTCCTTCGAGGACTTCAAAAGGTGAGCAACACTTAAAACCCAATCCTAGAAAGGAATGATCACAAGTGTCCTCTGGACTCTAGATACTTACAAATAAGTTGATGAGTCTCATTCAGCGCAATGATGAAGATCTCCTTCTTGTTGATGAAGAGTCTTCAGCTCCCTTGATCCGCAACACAAAGGTGTATCTATACTAGGCTTTAGGTTGGGTCAAGGTTATAATGGAATAACACTCTCTAAAGGTTTTTCTATAAGGAATATAGAGTGGTTCCAATCATTTATGCATTCAAGGCATCCCAGCTTAATGATTTGTCATTAAGATAGTAGCTGGAGGATCCTTGAATGTGGAAGTTCATTCCCCAATCCACTCTATGTGATATCAATGATGAGGGTAGATTGGAGGATGAACTTTCTGAGAGAAAGGGCTTAGGTAAACGATAGGAAGGTTAAAACTCTCAAAAGCACTCTCTTCTTTCTCTACCAGCAATAAAGACTAATCTCTTTATTTATAGGCAAAAGGTTCTAACGGAAATAAACGGTCATATTTATGAAAGAGTTCGATATCATCGAGCAGTCGTCGATATGATCGAGCGTATATTCTCTATTGTATCGGCAGACCACTCGATGATACAAACTCAATTGTCATTTCGCTTTTAGAAGCCTTTCGCCAACTAGTCGATGGGATCGAGACTCACATCGATGTTATCGGAATTTGAACTCCGATTCCATCGAGAGATGGGTCGATCTATTGACAGGTGAAAATAAGAGAGAAGCTTTGAAGAATTTCAGGTTCTACATATATGATCGGGGGACAGTCGATGTCATCGAAATTTGTATATCGATCATATCGGAGACCTTGTCGATGGGATCGATAAATCGTATAGATTTACCTATAAGCTTGGTAGACAATTTATGTCCGGACTCGATCCAATCGACCAGGTCTCGATATGATCGATATATGAATATCGATTTATTGACTGGCACCCCAATCAATATAAAAAAATAACCTAAAATTCACGCTGGTGAAAACATGCGCCCACAATCGATATGATTGACTGACTTCCGATATGATCGATATTTGAGTTCAGATTGAATCGAATAGTCATCGATATATCGAAGCTTATGTTAGTTTTCTTTAGAAAAACAGGGGCGCCGGAAAATAGTCTGTCGATATTATCGATCTTCTTCTGATAGGATCGATATTCGAATATCGATGATATCGACTCACCAGTCGATATATCGATAAATCGTCCAGATGATTGTTTGATTGTTGGACGCTTTTTGTCCTCACTTGATTGTATCGATTTGAGATGCCGAGGACATCGACAGAGCTAGTCGATCATATCGAAAGGGGAATCGATATAATCGACAGTGTAAGAAAAAAACTTTAAAGATTTTCCTTTTTGATAAAAAGTTTTCTTACACGAAAACCCTAAGATGTTCTAGTTCTTTTTAAGGGTTTTAATCGCCTGGTGTTTTGGGACATGAGATGTGAGGCTATGATTTACCTATGGCGAGCTTCTACACATCCAGTTGAGGCAGATGCTTGACTTGATCTTCCTATTACGCGCTGTTGTCCGACTGACTCAACTTACAACGTAATTGACAAACTAGGGCACGTAGTAGGTGCACTTTCAATCTCCCTCTTTGTCAATTACGTGACAAAATACTCAAAACACCCTAGGAACATATCTAGAAAGATACATCCTAAATTGTGTGTACATGTATTAACACAATTTTATAAATTCTAAACACCCATGTACACACCCAGTAAGTTTTCCCTCTTACTTCAAAAACTCCCTCATTCTTGTTGCGGTTACTCCCCCTAACACCTGCAACACAGATATACAATTTTCGCTAGGGGTGTTTGAATTGTTCTCCCCCTTTTTGTCAGTCATTGGCAAAGGCATAAGACATGATATTGACTGAAGATTGAAGCTTATGGGAGAACTGCAGATAGATAGATGTATATAAATGAGAATAGTGTAAAGCATACATCAATGAAGACACAGTGTGGAGTTAATAGAGCACTTAAGGCATAAGATAAACATGCAGACCATAACCCCAAAACTTCAATAAACCAAGGAGACAGAAATTCAAATGGCAGGAATAAAAGAGCTAGATTCAGTCATATGTAAAGTAAGCTGCCCAATGCTGCCCCAGACAGATTGGCAGAAATATCCAATGCTGCCCCAGACAGCAGCAATTTAAACCAACCAAAAATAAAGTCCATTGGAGGGCACACAAAAATAAACCAGTATTTTAGCCCAACCGTGGGCACATTCATCCAACAAGAAAATGGTTAAAAAAAAACTGTCATACACACCACTGAGAGCGTAGAACATCCAAAAAGATATTGATGTTCATATGCAAAAATAAGAGTAAGGTGTGCATGATAGCATGCATGAATCCGGCATCAAGGAGAAGAATGAGATGGTATCGTGTCGTCCCATCAGCACGTCAGTAGATCCACCAATTGTTGGACCGTGCTCTGAACTCCTCGAACCATTCTTTCTAGAATAGTGAGTCGTTCCTTCACTGAGTGCATGTCCTTCTGAATGACCCCAATCCTGTCCAGTTTGAGCCTTTTACCAAACCCAGCAGTTGATGTGGACAGAGCAACATCTGGTCCATGAGGTGCATCGTCAGCCATTGCATCTCCTTTCATGGGATCACCACCTTCTCCTCCTTCCCCTTCTGCATGAATGTCTTCCTCAGTTTCCTCCTTGTACTCATGAAATATCAGATTCATTTTCTTAATATTCTTCTTATTGAGAACTTTGAGTGAGAAAACGGGATCAGCTGTGGACGGAAAGCCAATGCTTTGACAGATTCTACTGATAAACCAGGGATATGGCATATGCAAATCTCTGGAAGTATGTATGGGATTGACAAACTGATTGATAATCAAGGTTGGAAGGCAGATATCTGTCCCGATTGCAACAGAGTAGACTATCATCACCATTAGACTTGTTAGATCTGATCGGTTCGTGCTTCTTGGGTACAAGTTAGTGGTAGAAATCCCATGCATTACTCTAAATCGGGGCTCCATATACTTAGCTTTCAGGGCATTCCCTTTATGCCATGGGATATCTCGGTTATGACATAGGTATTTGGTCATTTTGGAGCGCACATCTGGAAGGTCCAGATCCCAATTTGGAAGGCCTTCTAGAGCCATTTGTAGATTGAGAATCTGTGCTATGGTTGTAGGGGTGATAAATACAACATCACCATCCATGGATACCATGAAGGAAGGAGGGTCAGCCACCGGAGAATGACATGCAATAAAGAAGTTGCGTGTTCTTTCCAGTTGGCATGGTCTACCAAAATCCAGGATGGGCAGCCAACCAATTGCAGCAAACAGGGGTTCTAATTTGTAGGGTGTTAAACATCCCTGTATACTTTTCTCTTAAAGATCAACTTCCTATTGGCATATTTTGGTGGCCATTGGATAACAGGAGGAGGAGGCACTAGTTGAGACGGTTTAGAGATTTCGGTTTGGGACCCACCGCGTCGTGATCTTTGTCGTGTGGGGGTCCCACTGTCCGGGATTCTTACTCTTTCCCTTGAGGCAAGAACCTTTTGTCGAGTACCTCTTGAAGATTCCCCTGGACCGGATGCCACGTGTTTGTCTTTGCCCATGTGAAAGAAAAGGCTATTTTAAAGATTGAGAAAAACGACAAAAACACCGAAAAACCAAGAGAAGAAGATTATAATGATGTTGGAAGAATATTACCTAGTTTGTGGAGAGATTTGGCTAGTCCTACTTGGCTTAGGATGATTGGTCGAGAGGATCGGATAGGGAAGACAACCGAATCGCCTTTTGAAAACCCTCCTTTTTTTTCTCATCCTACTGACTTTTATCGGGCGTCATTTGTTAATCATATCGTCCAACTTATCGATTGTATCGAGAAGTTGTCGATCGATGCTATCGAGACTGCCCTCGATGTTATCCATGGTCACACGACTTTTCACATTTTGAAGATCCGTCGATTGTATCGACCTTTAGTTGATGAGATCGAAAAGGAGGCCAACACTCGTATCGAAAGTGGATAATATTCAGAATTTTCACAATTTCGACACACTATCGGGTATTTCTTGGCTTGATCAGTATATGTCACAAAAAAAATGTACCAGTTCTATAACCATAAACATGATAATGTTTATATACAAAAAAATCAAGGTCTCCAACCTTAGATGTATCATTGAAGGCTCAACAAAATTGCATCATTTCAGCAAATATCCAGATCTAGATGCATAGTCTGGATTTGTTCCTTTTTCTGTTTAATATATTAGGGTATATGAGATTTAATCATTACACATTTCAATTTTTCTTTATTTACCCATTGTGATACAGATTTCTTAATTTTGTTCTTTTCTTTAGGTGGTGATGGATGGGAGCTTCTCCTAGATGAACTTTTAACATTCTAACTTTATCTGATTGGTTTGAATTTTTCAATGTGATTTTGGTCAGAGTTATATAGAGTTATTCTAGGTGCTAAACATTCAAATTTATAACGACCAGCATCACCACACAAATGACAAACTGGAGAAAATCCCATATTGCTACTTGAAGCAGTGAGTTTTTTTTGGGCTTTATTTTCAGTTTTCTTTTTACTTTTTTTCATATCCTAGTCCACTCTTGTCTCTTCCTAGTCTTCCTATTCTCAATAATTTTTCTAATTTCTCACCACTCTGAAAAAATTTGTAGTTTATTTCTGATCAACATAAAAAAACATGCGCCCACAATCGATATGATCGACTGACTTCCGATATGATCGATATTTGAGTTCAAATTGAATCGGACATATATCGAAGCTTATGTTAGTTTTCTTTTGAAAAATAGGGGTGCTGGAAAACAGTCTGTCGATCTTATCGATCTTCTTCCGATAGGATCGATATTCGAATATCGATGATATCGACTCACCAGTCAATATATCGATAAATCGTCCAGATGATTGTTTGATTGCTGGACATTTTTTATCCTCACTCGATTGTATTGATTTGAGATGTCGAGGACATCGACAGAGCTGGTCGATCATATCGAAAGGGGAATTTATATAATCGACAGTGTAAGAAAAAAACTTTAAAGATTTTCCTTTTTGATAAAAAGTTTTCTTACACGGAAACCCTAAGATGTTCTAGTTCTTTTTAAGGATTTTAATCACCTGGTGTTTTGGGACATGGGATGTGAGGCTATGATTTATCTATGGCGAGCTTCCACACATCCAGTTAAGGCAGACGCTTGACTTGATCTTCCTATTAGGCGCTATTGTCCGATTGACTCAACTTACAACATAATTGACAAACCAGGGCATGTAGTAAGTGCACTTTCAGGGAATAGCGATTCGGTAGCGATGGATAAGCACATGGAGAGGCAGGGTAGAATTCCAAGAACTTTCACTAACTTCTCTCTCACTTTCTCTCTCTTTACTCTCTTCTCTCTCCTAAGGTTTTCCCAAAATTCGTATGGAGTGAATGAGAGAGTATTTAAGGCCCTTATATAGGCCTAAAACTGATGGAAATAGCCCTAGGGCCAAGGTATACTTAAGTTATAGCCAAATCAGGTTTATTCTGATCCAACGGAGTAGTTATGGAGGTCCCGTTGCTAAATGCAGTCGGACTTAAGCTCCCTGATATTGGATCTTGATCAAGCTAAGTTTTCAGTCCGATCGAGTTTACAGATCGGCCGTGGTGGACCAATTTCAGTTCAACGGTCACCAACACTCGATCAAGGCCACAAGCACATTGGCATGTGTGGGACATTTCTCCTGATCTGAGGGTATATTTAGGTCAGATTCTGACGATCTGAATGATTATAATCGGCCCGCAAGCGACATGACTCAGATTACTTAAATTTGTATTTAATTTCTAAAAACATTCGCGTTTCTCACACACTTTGCTCCGGACTCAAGTAAATAGTCCCAGGACCTCATCTGGACTTAATTTTTGAGGTGATTGACAAGTCCAATTAGGTGGTCATAATTGTATAGTTTCGTAGCTTTCGGACTTTCGACGTACAATCCAGGTCAAATACAAAGTTTTCGAATGCTCCCAAGAGCATCTGGGTTTAGAGATTGCTCCTAGATTTTAGGATAATGTAGCGTTAATAATTCTACAAGTTTTAGGTCTTGCAGATTGTATTTAAAGTGGTTGGTACTAATTTCTACAGGTAATCTAGTTTAGCACTAGTTAATTCTCGTTTAATTTTTAAAGGATTTAGTTCTTAATGATTTCTGTTTGAGGTGGTACTCAGGTCTTTGTATAGATTTTCCAGGACGTTACAGTAAGCCCTTTGAAAAAGACATAATTGTGAATGTTTTGGGTGAACCTGTGAAAACCTATTTTGATAGTGAACACTAATATCCCCTCTGTGAGGATATTAAGAGTGGAGTAGCAATCTGTGTAGCTGTTTTATAACAGTTGGTGTACACACAGGCGAACCACTATAATTTTTTGTGTTTTGTAGATGTGTGATTTATATTTCTTATTTTTTATTATTTAGAGTTGTGGGATGTATGTGTGGATGTGAATGTTATAATATTTACATTTCAAGCACAGTGAGGAATGTTGTAATAACTTAGATTTAAATTCTTACAATTTATTTCAGTTCCTTGCTATTTATTTATTCCTCTTCAGTTTGAGTTTTTGATATAAAGACCTTTTTAGAAATAAGACTACCCTACCATAAACTCTGGTTTTTTATATAAGGTTGTCCTTAGAACAACATTTATATCAACCTCTTAAGACTTGAATTTTGAGGTAGCATTTTAATTCAGCACTGTGAATTGATTTCTTTATTTGGCTATTACTCTTTCTTTAATTCTGCTGTTATTTTTATTTTAATTTGGCATAGTCCTATTTACCCTCCCCCCCCCCCCCCCCCCCCTCTAGGACATATAGCTTGGCCATTTCAAGTGATATCAGAGCCTAATAGCTCATTTTAATTCTTTTTTTAGCTGAGCTAATCGATCTAAGCTATATTCAAGATGTCAAATTTTGATAGCCTTTCAGTCACTCGACCTCCACCTTTCAATGGTACCAATTATGCTTATTGGAAAGCCAAGATGAGGATCTTCCTTAAATCCATAGATGAAAGTGTATGGCTAGCCACAATGAATGAATGGACCCCTCCTACCACTGAAGTAACTGAGATCGATGGTTCAAAATCAATGAGAGTAACACCTTATTTTTCATGGACCACACTTCATAAAAGTGAAAGTAGTGCAAATGCTTAAGTACTAAATACAATCACTTGCGCACTATCACCGGATGAATTCAAAAGAATTATATCCTGTAATTCTGTAAAGCAAGCTTGGGATATTTTAGAAATGACACACAAGGGTATATCAATTGTCAAGACATCTAAAGTCCAAATCCTCACAACCAAAATTGAGGAAATACATATGGAAGAAAATGAAAAGTTTATGGACTTCTATACTAGATTAAATGACATTGTGAACTCTATGTGGGGTCTTGAAGATAAAATCCCAGAAAGTAAAGTATGTGCAAAAATATTACATTCACTTCCTGAACGGTTTAATTCTAAAGTAACTACGATCCAAGAACTTCGTGATACAGATACTGTGAGGGTAGAATAATTAGTTAGGTCTTTACAAACCTACGAGTTAAATTTTAAAGCTCTTAAAGAAAGATCTATTGCCCCTTTTAAAAATATTTCTCAAGAAAACAATTCTAATTTAGAAAATTCTGAAGATGATATATGGCCCTTTTAGCGAAAAAATTTTACAAAATTTTCAAAAGCAAAAAGAGGGTTGATTTTCAAAAAGCTAATGATAAGAAAAGATCTAAATCAAAGATTTGAAAATCTTTAAGGGATAGTCAATGTGACAACTGCCAAGAATATGGGCATTTAACAAACAAGTGTCCTAAAAGGGAAAAACCCAAAAAGAAGAGTATGTAGGCTACTTGGGATGAATCCTCTGATTCTGAAGCCTCTTCTGATTCAGAAGATTCAGAAACTGAGTCAGGTAATGAAGTGAAAGCCCTTATGACTCTAGCTAAATTCACATTTTCAGATAATGATTCAACAAATGAAGAAAATTTAAACAATGAATGTGAAAATAAAGATGATCTTCAAGATGCTTACAATGCCCTATACAAGCAAAGTTGTAAAATTGCTGTGAAACTCAAACTTCAAAAAGAAAAATTTTCAAAGCTTAAAGAAAAATTTTGAATCCCTTGTTTTAGAAAAATCCTATATTTCAGATTGTTTTGAAAAATACAAATGCGATTTGGAATTTAAAACCTCCCAAATTGAAAATCTGAAATCTGAAAATGAAAATCTTAAACTTGAAGTCTTTTCTCTTTTAAGTTTAAAAGATACATGAAAGTATGCCCAAAGAGATCCAAAGTTAGAAAAACTTTTATCTAGATCAAGAAAAAGTGGTGATCGATCCGGTTTGGGCTACGAGAAAAATGTTCCTCTTAAACATAAGAATACGCCTCCTAAGTTTGTAAAAGGAGAGACCTTAAACTCAAAAGGAAAAAGTACAATCAAGTTTTTTTAAAAAATGCTAAAACTTTTCAAAAACCTAAATGCAACTTTATCAATTATAAACATCAAAACCGAAACCCTTTAGCTGAGAAAATAGCTGATCTTCTTAAGGAGCTCTTAAAATTTAACTCAGTGGGTCACTCAACTATAACTACAATCAAAAGAAGACCCACTGTACTCCTAAACCCAAAACTGTTATGAAATGGGTTCCTAAGGTTACTTGTTTGGTTGCCCACACTGCTTTCAAAGCTACAAGTCATTCAAAGTGGTACCTAGATAGTGGATGCTCCAGGCATATGACAGGCGACAAGGCTTTATTCACCGATCTCAAAGATATGAATGATGGGTCAGTCACATTTGGTGATGGTAGCAACTGCAAGATTATTGGTTAAGGTACGGTCCAACTCTATAACCTTCCCTTATTCAAGAATGTTTTATATGTTGAGGGACTAAAACACAACCTGTTAAGCATATCTCAAATATGCGATAACAATCATAATGTGAAAATTTTCAATCAAGGTTGTATAATCATAAATAAAAAAGGGTTTTATAATATTAACTGGTCGCAGAACTTTTGAAAACTGCTATATTGTAAGCGATGACAGCTCTTCTAGTCAATCATGTTACATGGTCCATACCGATGAGATAAAATTATGGCATAAACGCCTTGGACATGTACACTGCCGTAATTTATACAAATTGAGCAAAAGAGAACTAATAAGAGGTCTACCTAAATTACGAAAGATAGATAAAATATGTGGTGAATACCAGATAGGCAAGCAGACAAGGAGCTCTTACAAGAAAGTGAACTCCAATGCCACATCAAGACCGCTCGAGCTTCTTTATATGAATCTTATAGGACCAACCAGGACGGAGAGTCGAGGTAACAAAAAATAGATCTTGGTAATCATAGATCATTTTTTCAGATTCACTTGGGTAGCTTCTTTAAGGGATAAGTCAGAAATCCTTGATGAAGTACAAAGAGTTCTTAAACGGATTAAAACAGAAAAATGTTCTCAAGTCAGTAAGATTCGTAGTGATCATGGATCTAAATTTGAGAATAACAGTTTTGAGAAATTCTGTAACGATCAGGGGATGTTACATAAATTCTCTGTGCCCAAAACACCACAACAAAATGGAATTGTGGAAAGAAAAAATAGAGTACTTCAAGAAATATGAAATGTAATGTTGAATAGTATAAAGCTCCCTAGAAATATTTGGGCTGAAGCAGTGAATACCGCCTGCTATATTATTAACCGAGTTTATACATGTAAATCTAATAATAAAATAGCTTATGAACTATGGTTCGATAAGAAGCCTATTGTCAAATACTTTCGAGTTTTTGGTAGAAGTGTTATATTTTGCGTGACCGTAAAAATTTGGAAAAGTTTGACACTAAAAGTGACGAAGGAATCTTTTTAGGATACTCTTTAAATAGTCGCGCATATCGCGTATTGAACAAAAGGACCAGTGTTATTCAAGAATCTATTAATGTGGTCATTAATGATAACTTGAATACACCTGCCCCAGTTCAAATAATGATGAAGTTCTTTTAATTGACAAACCAGATACTTCATCAAATCAAGTAAACTCTGAATTGAGGACTGTTAAAGATCATCCAACCACTTAGATTCTTGAAAACCCTCTCACTGGTGTGTGCACTCATAGACAATTAGAAGACATGTAATTACGTGTGCTTTACATCCCAGATAGAACCGATAAACGTAAAAGAAGCTTTTTTTGACGAAAACTGGATACTTGCTATGCAGGAAGAACTTCATCAATTTATTTGAAATGATGTCTGGTATCTTATTCCAAGACCTAAAGATAAACATATTATTGGAACAAAGTGGATTTTTAAAAATAAGTCTGATGAACTTGTTAATATTATTCGAAACAAGGCAAGACTGGTTGTACAAGGGTACACTCAAATTGAAGGCATTGATTACGATGAAACCTTTATTCGAAACAAGGTAAGACTGGTTGTACAAGGGTACACTCAAATTGAAGGCATTGATTACGATGAAACCTTTGCCCCAGTTGTCGCCTTGAATCAATCAGACATTTTATATCCATTGCATGCTTTAGAAAATTTAAAATTTATCAAATGGATGTAAAGAGTACCTTCTTAAGTGACGATTTACATGAAGAAGTATATGTTTAACAACCTACAGGGTTTGAAGACCCTAAGTTTACTGATCATGTATACCGTCTTAAAAAGACTCTCTATGGTCTAAAACAAGCTCCCAGGGTATGGTACGGGAAATTGACTAAGTTTTTACTTAGTTATAATTTTCAAATGGGCAGTGTCGATAAGACGCTTTTTGTTAAGAAACATAATGATAATATTTTAATAGTTCAAATCTATGTTGATGATATTATTTATGGATCAACTTGTACTAACATGAATGTTGAGTTTGCAGATTTAATGAAATCTAAGTTTGAAATGAGCATGGTTGGAAAATTAAATTATTTCCTAGGGTTGTAAGTAAAACAATAACCTGATGAAATTTTTATTTCTCAGACCAAATATGCTCTGAACTTGATTAAAATGTTCAGATTTGAGAATGGTAAGAAGTTCGATACTCGTATGAGTACAACTTTATGACTCTCTAAGGATTCTATAGGTAAAGATGTGGATCCTAAATTGTATCGTAGTATGATTAACAGCTTGCTTTATTTAACTGCTAGTAGACCTGATATTGCTTTAAGTATTGGTATTTGCACTAGATATCAGTCCAATCCTAAAGAGTCACATTTAACTGTTGTTAAGCGGATTATGCGATATATCGCAAGTTCAGTTAATTTGGGTCTCTAGTATCCATATGATACTAGTGTTTAATGGGCAGGGTATACTGATGCTAATTGGGCTGGAAATATCGATGATAGGAAATCAACCAGTGGTGGTTTTTTTTATATCAAAAATTGTTTAGTTTCTTAGTTTAGCAAGAAGCAAAGTTCTATATTACTCTCTACGGCTAAGGCTGAATACATCGCAGCTGGAAATGCATGTACTCAGCTTGTTTGAATGAAACATATGTTAAGTGATTATGGAATTACACAGGATTCAATGGTTTTACATTACGATAATTCCAGTGTTATAAATATTTCAAAAAATTCAATCCAGCATTCACGTACCAAGCATATTCACATTAGGTATCATTATATTCATGAATTAGTGGAAGAAAAAATAATATCTTTGAAATATATTCCGACCGAGACTCAACTTGCTGACATTTTCACTAAACCACTCGACAAAAGCAGGTTTAATAAATTGAAATTTGATCTTAGAATGTGCATTCAAAATTGATTATTCATGCATTTGTGTGTCATAGTGTAAATATATTTGAGTAATTATGTGTTTAAATTTTTATGATAATTGCATATTTTCAGTCGATACTCGACCAGTCATGAGTGTACACGACCGGTCCTGGTACGACCGATCGAGGACAGCTTAAGACCAGTCGTGGAGTGTGTTGGGTGTTTTAAATTTGGAGAAAATCTTATCTTCTTCATTTCTA
This sequence comes from Magnolia kwangsiensis, assembly GCA_037074715.1. Classification (NCBI taxonomy): domain Eukaryota; kingdom Viridiplantae; phylum Streptophyta; class Magnoliopsida; order Magnoliales; family Magnoliaceae; genus Magnolia; species Magnolia kwangsiensis. The sequence goes on along the minus strand of CM073575.1, from coordinate 86,464,125 downwards.
ACTTCCTCTCTAACGAGCCGACATCCGACCAGTCGAACCCACTGACCTGATCTTCAAGGTTAGTGTATTTTTTTTGGTCAATCTAGCATATTCAAGTTCTATTCTCTTCTTTATTTTCATTGGAGTGCTTGATTTCAAGCTTTGTTGGGTATTTGGGGTTTTCTTCTCAAATCTCTGATTTTGAGAAAATCCATTCCTCATCTTTTGCATCTTCTTAGTTCCTTGTATTTCGTGTTGTCAATAGATGCTAGAGGAAAAAAGTAAATAGCTCGTGGTCCATCATCCTCTAGATCAGCTCAATAACTCAGCACCATCTTCGTTCACCCGAAAATGATCCCCCATATGTACGAGATTTGTGTTTGCGCAATGATATTGTTGAAAGAGTTGTTGATCTTAACCACATTGCTTCATTTGGTATCTTTTCACTCTTCTAACTTGTAGGATGGGATAACATCTTACATTATGGTGGGCCTATATACCAATCTATTGCACAGTCCATGTTCGCATGCATCTCTGACTTTTCTGCTGAAAATTTAACATTCAAAATAGATGCTAGAGAAGGCCCTTATGATGCAGACCGTCATCTAATATCTAGCCTTATGGAGATACTTGTAACGCCCGTGAAAAATTCATACTTGGGCTCAAGTACCAACTCGACCCGAAATTGCGTAGAATTCATTCCTTTAGAAAATATGACTAGGTTAGCTAGTACAACGTTAGAATAGCTGGGAAATGGTCCCTGATCACTTTAAATACGTTCTACAAGGCCCAAAGCAAGTGGAACCAATGGTGCTATAATGCTCTAAAACCTCGAACCAAACTCTAAGCAGGTTTGTTCTCTGGACCACTTTGAATCTTTGTATTAGATCTAGACCGCACGTCGAAAGTCCGATACCTCCTATCTTAGACCGTTAGAACCGCCTAGCTGGACTTGACACTCATTCCGAAAATCAAGTCAAACCGATAATCACAGGCTATTTCATTGAGCCCGGACCGAAGAGAGTGAGAATAGGGTTAGAATTGGAATTTGAAATTCAAATCTGGTACACGATTTGACGCATCAGTATTAAGCATTCTGACCGTCAGAATACAGTAAAATTACACCCTTGGATCAGGAAAAATATCTATTACATATCACTAGACTTATAGGCCTGATCTTAGTGCGATGACCGTTAAACTGAAACTGGACCGCCACGTGCGATCTGGGAACCCTACCAGTCTGAAAACTGGATGTGTACTAGATCCAGTATGCACGAGCTTAAGTCCGACCGCATTTGGCCAGGGCACCTTCAGAAATGCCCTTTTTGACCGAAACGGCCCCGATTTGGTTAGGCACCAAGTAAACATTGTTCCCAAGCCTATTTTGGGCATGTTTTAGGCTATAAAAGGGGTTGAAACCCTCACTCCTCTCTCCCATCCGAATTTGAGAGAAACTCTAGCTTGGGAGAGAGAAAAAGGTGAGAGATTGTGAGAGAGTGGGAGAGTTCTTCCTGCCACTTGTACTACGCGTTGCACGTGCTTAAGCAACACACCTCTACCGCTTTCCCGGCGATTTCACCGCGATTCTAGGTAAGTAAATACCCTAAATAGTTGTTGATTTGAGTTTCCTTTGTTTCCATAGCGATGTAGCTTTTGGATCTCGTGTATTAGGTTCCTTATTCGCCGTAGACGAAGCGTATACGCTCCGTTTCAATTCACGAGTCTACAAGGCTTAAGGTGAGGATTTTAGACGCTTTGATTGACGGTTCCCAACGCTTTTAATGTCGTTTAATAGTAGATTCTTGACGGCATCGCCGTTTGACATGTACAAAATGCTCTCCGTTTCCCGTTTCGTAAATTAACGAAGAATATGAGATTTAGGGCATTTTAGTCTTTTGTAGGAAGTACTGTTTACATTCATATTTTGCTGATGTGATTGACATGGTTTGTTGTCGCATTAGGAAGTTAGGAATGCGTGCATAATTAGTTTGGCGAAGAGATTCGCCTAGTTGCGCACTTTGGGTCGACATACTATATGTAGACTTAAGTGTGTAGCGTAGGTGTTTGTATAAATGCTTGTATTAGTATGTATTGAATTAAATGATGTTATGTGATAGTTTATGATTGATTTCTCAATTAATATACTGACCTAAATGATTTTCTACATGTTGACTAAATGCATGATTCCATTACATGCATGGAATATATGTGCTTGAAGATTTGCTTAAGTTGAATGCTATAACATGTGTTAACATGCTCACATGATTGTATTTCAATTCCAATACTCTTGCATGAATTACTAATGTGATTCCATAAGTGTTTGGGACTACACTTAGTCCAGGCAGTCGGTAACCGAGCGAATTCGTGGCTGATTGGTCATAGTCACGAACGACGCGTCGATGAACGTGATTCGTGTTTGGAGTTGGCGGCAGTGGTTAGGCCACGCGAAGTGTTTTACGCACTTCATGTCGTTTGACTTGAGACGCGATCGCGCTAGTCGAGCCCGTCAAGTAACCCGACTGGCCGATGTATGTTCACCTTGTACGAGTCATAATTGCTTGAACCTAGGGTACTGAACTTACCATTGTAAACCCTGTTAACCATGGTACCTTGATCCACGAAGACTTATGAGCCGGGCATGGTGGTATTGGACACCGTGGTCGAGCTGTCGGCCTACGCTGGGGCCACAAACCTCCCCGTAGTGACCAGTGAGCACCTAGACTCGTGAGCAGATTATGGTGGTATGGGACACTATATTCTAGCTGTCGGCCTACACTGATCAGGCAACGAGTCCTTTGTAGTGACCGCGAGCGTATTCTGAGTCCACGGGAGGCGACGACCCTTCCGTTGCAGTAGAGTACAGTAGGCCTGTATTGATAAGGTGATGGGAGAGCGGTGCAACGAGTGCGAGCAACAGCCCTGGCAGCCCTTGCAGTGACCTACGAAATATACATCGTATGAGATTACTAGGAGTGACGACCCTAGACAGGATCTGTGTTGGGATTGATACAAGGGAAGTACCTTAGTTTCCCAATCCTGCTGTTTGAATGGACTAATAACAATTTGGAAATCATATCACCATAGCATTGCATGTGCCTGGAAGATGTGGAGCACTCTAGGGAGTGTGGCATGCCGCGGTCGTAAGATGTTGCCATATGAGGGAGATCGTCGGTGAGGGCATACATCACGTCATGTCATCTTGCATTAATAACAGTATTAGGATTGTCTGATTTACTGCTTTACTATTATCGCATGATTGAATTGTGAACATGCTAATCTTTGCTTTATGATTCCACTGAGTTGATCACTCACTCCCACGTTACGGGATGGTGTTTGCAACACCCACCAGACCCTGTTGTAGATGCAGGTGAGGCTGAGATCCAGGAGGTGGAGCCAGACTTTGACGAGGATCAGGACGAGTTCTCGTACATGCAGTATCACGATGGCTTCGCGTAGGCGACCTGGATCGATGGGATTTCAGTGGGACCATTTTGGATATTTATTTTGTTCATGTATATTATATGAGACTCAGAGATGTAGTCATACTTTGGAGACAGATGAGATTTACTTTGTTTTTTCATACAGTGATATACATATTGTTTAGTCTTCCGCTTGCTTTTATCACTGGATCTGAAGTATGAATTGCAGTTTTGGTATACTTTTACTCATGTGAATGCTTTAAATCAGACAACATTGAATCATAATCATTTTTGTTGCATAAGTGACGGTCTGGAACTCGGGAGTTGAGTTCATACACGACCCCCGATTTTCAGGGTGTTACAATACTTGTTATTGATGAGGGCATCTCTATTCATATTTTGACTGAAAAACCCTTTGAATCTAAAAAATGAATGCTCACTAGAGCATTATGTAACATGAATATGCACTGGACTCATAAAGGGAATGCGCTCCCCTCAAAGTACTTGTCACCCAGATACAGAGTCCTCCACAAAATCTTTACTTCAAATATGTATCCGCATTCTGGTAATAAAACAGAGTTGACTTCATTTATGGTTCGTGTTTTGCACTCTGTTGTTTCTGGTACTAAAGTTTGTCTTCCTTGTTTAATTTGTCATTCTATCATTCAGTTTCGTCTCCATTCAGGTCATAGTGATATACCGTTTGCCTATCTTATGACTGTTTTGGCTTCTCATATGTTGGTCTCTATGCCTGTTGGAAAGGCTCCTATCCATAATCTGACTTTTAACAACTCAAATATAAACAAAACGAAGGTAAAATTGGCTTCTGGCCAAGTGGATGGTGATGATGGAGCTGGAGCTGGAAATGAAGAAGAAGCTGATAATCTTCCTCCTGATGACATAAATATGGATGATTTTTTTATGAAATTGAGTCTGATTCTATTAATGATCCTGATTATGAATCATCTGAGTTTGATACGCGTTTGCGTGCACTTAAGGAGAAGGTAGAAAATATGAATGTTAAGGTAGAAAACATGAATGTTTCCCATGATTTACAGTTCAAATATATGCGCAAGTATCTTAGACGCTTAAACAAGGACATGCATCAACTTGATCCTATCATATCTGCTTCATCTTCAGGTTTTGATTGAGTAGTTTTTCTCTTTGGTCTGTAATAACTTTAAGTTTACTTTTGTTGGATTGTGAACTTTATATGGTTTACTGACTTTGGTTTGAACTATTAAAATCTTAATGGTTTGTTGAACTTTTATTTACTTATATCTTGACTCCTTAATTACTCCTGTTTAATTTTATTTTTTGTTATTTTCTTCTTCCTTTGTCATATTGTGACAAAAAGGGAAAGAATTTATATGGTTTGATTGTGAATAGTAGCAGGCATTGCAAGCAGCAAGCATTTTTTATTTTTTATTTTTATGTGCTATTCAGGAGGAGTAACTCAGGGGGAGTAAGGAGGTGAAATGTTTTGCCTACTTCATCTTGATGTGTGTTTGTTGATGCATCTAGTGCATGACAAACTGGTGCATGATTCTTTAACCAGGTTGTTACTATTTTTTTTTTTAACCTGTGTGCATAATTCTTTATATTCATATTGATTATATCATTATTGAGTGTTTTGTCACAAATTTGATAAAGGGGGAGATTGTAAGTGCTATGGTTTTATGCTCCTTTGGTTGTCAAATTTTATGATGTCAAAACCTTAATCTATGTCCTGTGTAGCTTATTCTTATAAATGTTCAAGACATTGCTTCAAGTCAAGAACGAAGAACTACTTCAACTACTACAAAAGAATGCGAGTACAAACTGCTTCGAGAAATGTAAGTACTAGCTACAACAGTAGAAGTGATCTTGTTCAAGACTCAAGCCAATATACAGCACAAAAGATGAATGGTTATTCAAGCTTTAGAAGATCTCTTGATTCAGTGCTACATTATGTTTAAAGTTATCAAGCTTCACAATTATCAAAGGTCATCTATCAACTGAAGATATGAAATCTCGAAGTTTATATCTCACTTTGAAGGTAAGATTGACCTTATATTGTCCTTAGGATAAGTCATTTTGAATACATAATTCAATTGAATCATTTTACATGAATTTGGACTTTTCTAAGACTAGTCCTAAACCTTGTTCGACTAGTCCTAGCACGTCCATGACCAATCCAAGAGATTCCAAGACCAGTACTAAGTTTTTTGTAATTTTTAAGAATTTTTCTGTTTGTCCACGACCAATTCTGGACTCTGTTCGACTGATCATGTGAACAGTGTCGACTCATCCTACAACCAGTCATAGACACCTTACGACCAGTCGTGAAACGGTTTTATCCGATCACGCTAAAATATTCAAAAATTCATTCTCCTACGATCAGTCGTAGTGTCCACTGGACCAGTCGAAGGTGTGATTTCTGCAGCTATAAATAGACAATGAATTTCAGAGTTTGATATAGAAATTCAAGTAAAATCAATGGACTGCTCTGAGATAAGTTTGTATTTATTTTAAGCTACATTGTGCACATTTAATATTCTCTTTTGTTAGCTTTATTAATTTGATTTTGTTTCTACATTCCAATCTTAATTGAAAAGAGGAATTGTGTTATTCCTTCTTCTTGGAATCAAAATCAAATAGAGCTGAGCCCATTTGGTTTTATTTAAAATTAATTAGAATCTAGAACCATTTTAAAGTGAGTATTAGACTTTGAACTTCTACATTCAATCATCTACTTCGATTGGTTCTTCTATGCTGCTACAAAAAGAAATATCCAGGTATTTTACATTTATTGTAAATTCCTTTCATTTTGGTTTCTTTTGAGATTAAGGCAGAAACATTTCATTGTGTTGGTTATCTGAAGAGAGCCAGAAAACTCAGAAGTGAGGGTTTTTGGATTGTGTAAGCCCTTTGAAAAGATACAATTGAGAAGGTTTTGGGTGAACCTGTGAAAACTTATTTTGATAGTGAACGCTAATATCCCCTGTGTGAGGATATTAAGAGTGGAGTAGCAATCTGTGTGGGTATTTTATAACATTTGGTGTACACACAGGCGATCCACTATAATTCTTTGTATTTTGTGGATGTGTGATTTATATTTTTTATCTTTTATAATTCAGAATTGTGGGATGTATATGTGAATGTGAATGTTGTAATATTTACATTTTGAAGCACAGTGGGGAATGTTGTAATAACTTAGATTTAAATTCCTGTAATTTATTTCAGTTCCTTGCTATTTATTTATTCATCTTCAGTTTGAGTTTTTTATACAAAGACCTTTCTAGAAATAAGGTTGTCCTACCATAAACTCTGGTTTTTGGTATAAGGTTGTCCTTAGAACAACATTTGTATCAACCTCTCAAGACTTGAATTTTGAGGTTGCATTTTAATTCAGCATTGTGAATTGATTTCTTTATTTAACTATCACTCTTTCTTTAATTCCGCTGTTATTTTTATTTTAATTTGACATAGTCCTATTCACCCCTCCCCCACCCCCCCCCCCCCCCCCAAGGACATATAGCTTGGCCATTTCACCGTGTCCTAATAAGATCTCAATTTCTTACCGTATGATACCATCATGATTTGATTTGCTTATAATTTTGTATGAACTTTCTGTTAATCATGTAAGTGCTATGATTTCATATGCCTTTGGTTGTCAAATTTTGTAGTGCCAAAACCTATCTATGTCTTGTATATCTTGTGTTTTATATTTAAGACTTTTCATTGCTTCAAGACATCGTATTTCACGTCAAGAACTTAAATGAAGAAAGTTTTAAGTCTAGTCATGGATGAAGAATTCAAGAATAGAAGTCTTCAAGTATGCATGTTCAAGATTCTAACAAGTACAAGATTAGAAGAAGACTTTATCAAGTTAAGAAAGGTTTAAGTCGAGAAGGCCTACAACAAGATTCGTAAATTCTCAAGCTTCTCTTAAGGGTCATCTGAGTGTACAGACTATTAATGTCCATCTCACTTTCAAGGTTTGTTTGACCTTAGATTAACCTTATGTTGGGCTTTATTGTAGGTCATTCTGGATAAATAATTCGTATATTTTAAATATGCTTGTTCAGGCTGTTCTAAGACCAGTTGTCACGCCCCAAATCTGAAAATCGGATTCACATGAATCCCGATTGCCAAATCTGGTGTCGACAGCCTCCATAGTACCCCATTCTCGACTCCTGACAATCAATTTGCCAGATTCCGATCCTGGGATCCTACAAGGAGAATTTTTAGAATGAATTTTTTTTTTGTAATGGAGCATAACCACAAGCATAACCAAGTCACAAAACAACATCACCACATATTTACTATATCAAAATCTTTAAGTACAATGCGGAAAAGGAAATACAAGGTGATCAAAAAGCTCCAAAAGGTCCTGATATGCACTCCTGCCTCAGCGCTGCTGCTGTCCAACGCTACCTACACGCAACTGTCGTGCATAAGCTTACAAAAGCTTAGAGGGTGGTGTAAGTGTGTACGGAGGGCAAACGCCGAGTGTACAAGATCAGGTAATGCGGAAGTATGCGGTAAGTCCATGAATATACCAAGGCTATGTAATGCAAGGCATGATGCGAGATAGGAATGCCATCGGCCACACCGATGCAATGCAAGGCCTACATAGCCGAATGTCATATGCGAAATACAATCCAAGCAAGTCGGTACTCATCATGTACACATATCAGTACAGTTCTTCTCTGGATATCACCGGGGTCTAATACACTTCGCAGTGACTGCCACCTCCCTAGCTGCACAGTCAAGTAAGCGGAAAAGACCTCACTATCTGTCTGACCAGTAGTCTGCCAATACCTACCCGGCTCGTTGATAGCGGACTCATTTGTGAGCTGGTCAAACTTAGCCTAGCTTATAGCCCCTCACTCGGGCGGATAAGGCCACACCCCCTTCTAACAGACCACGATACAGTGGGAGACGCGGCCTACTGGTATTCGGCACTCGGGCGCTCGTGTATCCACTCGGTCTAGACGTTGGAGCATTTTCTGGTACCAAAAAGGTTCTGAGACTCTCACCCAAGGACATCCTAAGTGCCCACAGTGATAGAACCAAGTATTTTCGGTATCCGATACGGCCATCCACGATATACCTGTGAAGCCACGACCTTGATGTCGCTAGGGCGTGCAGTGATCAAATCACACATATGCAAGATGCATGAATCACGCCATCAAATCATAAAGAAATTCAGCGCGTACTGCGCGATCATGTGGGGCACTCCGTCTCATAACGGGTCCCATAAGTGGTCTGCCACATGGCATATGCAATGATCAGTCACTACTCAATCCAAGCATACATATGATGCGTATGGGCATGAGTCATGGGATTATACTAAGCATGTTATAAAGCGATGAATAGTAACGAGTATAGGCCTGTCAATGGGCCCTAAGGAGAGTTACAATGCGGACATTTAATTGACATTATTTTTATAATGTGGACGTCAAACCAACATTGCTTCCAAGGCATGGCCCGCCATAAAATATCATTACACAACCCATAGAGAAATCGCACATTGCAATGGACTCTAAGGACAACCCATTGGGCCTCGACCCATGGTCCTTAGATACATCAAATGCGCCTCATATCATGGGCCTTACATTCAAATCAAGGTGGGCCTCAACAATGGGCCTCATACATATCAAGGTGGGCCTCAATAATGGGCCTCATGTATATACCAAGGTGGTCCTCAATAACAGGCCACAAATACATCAAGATGGACCTCAACCCATAGGCTCTATACACATCACAGTGGTTCTCAACCCACGAGTCTTAATACATCACAATGGGCCTAAACCCATGGGCCCTAAATACATTACAATGGGCTTCTAAATGGGTCATGAATATGCAACAGGTGGGCCCTACACATGGGCCTTTATACATCATAGGTGGCCCTTAAATGTTTTGAATGGTGGATGTCATTGTCCACATAGATGGTGGGGTCCACTTGAACCTTGGATCTAACTCATTCTTTTCTCATGCCATAAAATGATCTCTCAAAATGGTTGGATGGTACGGATGCAATACATGCATCATGGTGGGTCCCACTGTCCAAGATCTGGACGGTGTGGATCAAACCCACCATGCAGCAGCTATATAGCTGGTGAGTAGTAGACCAGCCAATGGTTTCCAAAGAGGTGGGTCCCACGTAGGCCCACCATCAAATATAGTATATTATATTATATTAATATATTATTATTATTATTATTAAATCCAATCCAACGTCTAGACCCTGGACGCTCGGATGGACAGCATAGGTATAAGATATGCATTATGGTGGGATCCATACACGTGGCCCACCAACTAAGTGGATGGTGTGGATACACACAGTCTGGATGGACGGATGGAGTGGATTGCACACACATCATGGTTGTGTCCCACCGTCCAGCCATCTGGACGGTGCAGATTACAAAACAGGTGGATGGCATGGTTTAAATGGAGATGGGTAGCGTTGCATGCCCCACGTGGAGTCCACTCACACGTGGGTCCCATCCTGCTGGTGCAGCAGGATAAAAATTCAAATATCATGGTGGGTTCCACCGTCCACTGCCGTGGACGGTGAGAATAAAACACATACAGCACCGTGGGTCCTATGTGGGGCCCACCATCACGTATACTTGCCATCCAAACTATTGATAAGCTCACGCAGACCCATATTAAGAGGAAAAACAAATTTCAAAATGATCTGAAACTTACGTGAACCCAAAAATGGGTCTCAATGGCAACCATTCAATCACATTGTTTCTTATGATGTGGGCCACCTGAACGTCGGATGTGGCTGGAATTTGGAGAGTGGCCCACTGCCCTAAGGGGCTTCAAGACGGACAGTGTAGATATACAAAACAAACATCATGGTGGGGCCCACGGCTAGAACAGTGGGTCCCTGGCCCGCACGCCCATCTGCCGTAGGCAGCAGTCGCTGCCTGCTGCTTGCACCCTTGTTTTTTTTTTTTTTTTTGAAAAGCAGTTTTTTCGTGGTTTTTCACCTGTGGGGCCTGCCTATGATGGATCCACCCCGCTCAATGGCCTCTATGACCCAACACAAGCCAAACGAGTCCGATATTGCATATTTTTTTTAGCGAATCAAATTGTCAGGGTGAATTTCAATGGCAAACACACTGTTTGCTATCTTATGGCCCACCTGAGAGTCAGATTATCCTCATTTTTCGGCTCAATGCCTAAAATGAGTTGGGGAAGAGGATGGGCGGCTCGGATTATATACATACATTAAGGTGGGTCCTATATAAATGGCCCACCCCAATGGCTTGAAACAAGCCTTTTTCTTTGTTTTCATTCCAGTGACGTCTGGACGTCACCGGACTCTTTTGGGCAAAAATATATTTTAGGTGGGCCTTGCTTAGGTGGGCCACCACATAATAGGTGGTGTGGGTACAATGCATATAAGGGCGGCTCACTCATGGATGACTTGAAAAAAAATACATATTTCATGTGGGGTTCATTCAAGTGGGCCACATGGCCTCATCAACATTCAAGAAAATAAATAAAAATGAGAGAGAGAGAGAGAGAGAGAGAGAGTAAAGTGGGACACACGTGTGATGGAGGGACCCCGATACTATGGGCCCTCCGTTTCAACCATCCAATCATACATCAATGGGTCCCATTGCATATGGGCCATCCAAACAAAAGATCAACGGTGGAGATCCCACTCCACTAAAAATGGACGGTCTAGATGACCTCTTTAATACAAGAAAAGTAAACATCATGATGGGGTCCATGGAGAATGGCCCCATCATGGAATGTTTTGATGATCATAGGGTCCCAAATGAGATCCACACCATTGATCGGTGGGCCTCACTTGGCCCATCATAGAAATATGAAAATTTAGCTTATGAAAACACCCACCTTATGATCTACTCGGTCCGTTGGAACGTCTATCTTCTAGAGCTTCACTTTGATGGTGGAGATGGGAGATGAATGGTTAGGATTAGAGTTTTTGGGATGAGAAGTGGGCCACTAAAATCACTTCTTTCTCTTGGGAAAAATTTGGATGTGGGATGCTCTCCCTTGCTTGGAAGTGGTGTTGGGAAATGAGGGAGAGAGAGAGGGTTGTAGGGAGATGTGAGAGTGATGGAGTGATGTGAGGTGAGTGATTGGTTGACTTTGGGGTTACTTGGCTTGTGGAGAAAGAAAGCATGGTTGCTTTGTACTTGACATGAGAGGTGATTGATGGGATTGATTGATGTGATTGATTTGACACTTTGTATAGATTCTCTTGGGAATGTAAACGCGCGGCATTTTCTCGAAATAGACGCCGACCCACATCTCTTAGTCAGGGTATCGGATCGGATAGTGAGTCATGGCGTTGGAACGCGGCGACGGTGTGGTCGCAATGATACAAGTCTCGGATTAAGCCGGCTCAAATGAATAGGATATGACTTACGGTAGTGCGCAACGTCAATTACAGGTCGTGGATTGCCGGAATTTGACGAGAAGGATTGCGAGAAGTGACGGAACAGTACGAATTGGGATACGGGTCTTACACCAGTCCTAGGGACTTCAAGACCAGTCCTAGATCTGTTACGACCAGTCTTAAGTTTTTCAGGACCAGTCCTAGGTTGTTGAAGATTTTTAGATTTTTCTGTTTGTCGTATGACCAGTCCTGGATATCCTACGACCAGTCCTGTGAGCTGTACGACTTGTCCTTCGACCGGTCTTAGCCCTACGACTCAAACTCCAACAACTAATCTGGAGGTCCTACGACGAGTCGTAGGTGACCCACGACCAGTCGTAGGTGGCCCACGACCAGTCATAGGTGGCCCACGACCGGTCGTAAGCTACCTAAGACCAGTCGTGGAATAACTAATCCTTATCCCGTGAAAATCTTTAAAAATCTTTGAAGCTACGACCAGTCCTAGGATCCTAAGACCAGTCGTAGATGAGATTTTTCAGGCTATAAATAGAGTACGAACTTCAGAGTTTTTTGATTCAATTCAAATCAATTCAAGCAATCTTTAGGCTATACTCTGAGATAAGTTCGTGTTTGTTTTTAAGCTACTTTGTGCTCGTTTAATATTCCTTTTGCTAGCTTGTTTATTATTTGATTTTGATATATATTCCAATCTTATTAGAAAAGGAAAATTTCTGATATTACTTCTTCTTGGATTCAAAATCAAATAGAACTAGCCCTTTTGATTTAAAATCAATTAAACTTAGAACCATTCATAAAGTGAGTATTGGACTTTGAACGTTGAATCGAACTTCTACTCCGATTGGTTTTACCGGGCTACTTCAAAAGGAGATTCAAGTATTTTACATTTGTGTAATTTACATTCTTTGGTTTTGTTCGAGATTTGCTAGAAAAATCTCATTGTTTTGGTTATCTGAGGAGAGCAAGAAAACTCAGATTGTGTGGGTTTTTGGATTGTGTAAGCCCGTGATAAAAAGACACAATTGTAAAAGTTTTAGGTGAACCTGTGAAACCTATTTTGATAGTGCATGCTAATATCCCCTGTGTGAGGATATTAGGAGTGGAGTAGCATTCTGTGTGGCTGTTGGATAACAGTTGGTGTACACACAGGCGAACCACTATATATCGTTGTGTTGTGGATGTGCTTTATTCTTTCATTCCTTTATTCTTTCAGTTTTGTGGATTGTATTTGTGGATGAATGTTGTAATCATTTTATTTCAAGTAAGTGTGGGGAATGTTGTAATAACTTAGGATTTATTTCTGCGAGTTATTTTTGTTTCTTTACTTTTTATTCCTCATTTGTTTGAGATTCAAAGGACGTTCTAGAAATAAGGTTGTCCTACCTTACACATTTGGTTTTTGGTGTAAGGTTGTCCTTAGAATTGATATAGTATCATTCTCTTAATTTTAGTTTATTGAAGATTGCTTTTTAATTCAACATTGTGCTTTATTTCTTTATTATTCCGCTGTTATAAGTTTTATTTGACATAGCCCTATTCACCCCCCCTCTAGGGCATATAGCTAGGCCCTTTCAAATCGCTCCTAAAATTTTGATCCCTTTAAGAAATCATCGATCGCCCTTGGAAAATTTCCCTTTCTATGCTAATCTGTTTCTAATTTGGGACACGCATGCTATATATAAGCTGGATTGTGAGGAATCCGTCATTGCCAGATTTTTAAAAACTTCCTGCATATGTAAAGAGTCACACGTATCATACGTGCATTGATCATGTGTCCTACTAATGATGTCCATCTTTTTCGTCATAGACATGTATGTGGCTTTGAGTGGGCTTGCTTTTGACATGCTACACATCATTGATCGTTAAGCCTTTATGGTGCAAGTACAGGCGCCTTTGCCATTGTATATGAGTGCCATCACATGGCGAATTGCATTTGCCATTTGTACATGAGTGCCAACATGTGGTGTCTTCTCACTGGGTAACGTGGACTGCATTAGGCCAGGCGTAAGTTTTACTCCTTTAGTGGACCATTCGTACAAACATTCAATTAGGTGTGCCACGACACCCACATGAGAAGTTTAAAGTCATGAACGTTGTTATGGGGAAATATAGTCCGATCGTCCTTAGGATCGGCTCGGGTTGATGAGCATACACTCCTGTGCCATCTCACCCAAAGAAGTTAGAGTTCACTTCCCTAAGTGTAGCCTTCGGCAACACACATCCGCAAGCTTTCACTTATGTACCTCATAAGGATTGTCTTAAAGTGCCCTAGTCAGTCCAGCTTGGCTCAAGACAGAGGGATTAATTAGCTTGGTGAAGTTGAGGAAGAGCTTATCGAGGACAGATGGGACCAACGAGAAGATAGGTCCAACCTTTAGCTCGGAAAAACCAATAGCATAGATGACCAATGCAAAACTTCCAAGCTCCTCAGAGCAATCCCTGACCGATCAACCGATGAGGTCAGCTCGGCTCAATGCGGCGCTCGGGCCATCCCCGGTTGATCGATGGGTTCAACTCGGCTCAGTTCGGGTCAACTTCATCTGGTCAATTAGTTGGTCCAACTCGGTTCTGACATAAGTAAACGAAGGTTCAACTCGAATCTTTGTGATGTCCAATTCCATAGCCTTTAACTTCTTCATGAACCTTGATAGCCTCCTCGGATCATTCATATATAGATCCACCTCGGACGAAATAAGGGGTCCATACTGTGCCAACCCATGATGTCCCGACTAGAACCGTGCTGACCTACCTCCTCAGCTGGGCAGATGATCTTCCTCGACTATGCACTACTCTAGGGTAATTGTTGACGCCCATCACTTGCGCGTAACTGTCCACTGCGTGATTCTAGGGTAACTACTGACATTTGCCACTTGTGCACATCTCGCTTAACAGCTAAGATCGTACCTAAGATTGCTGACTACCCCGTCCTATGAACACTATAAATAAGGGGTCCATCTACATGAAAAGGTATGCAGAATCTCTCGCCTCAAACTCTTTAATACGACTAGACTCGGATTCCTAGCCTGACTTTGGCATTGGAGGATCTCCTACTCTAACGAGGGTCTCTTTTGTACTTCTCTTGTGTAGGTGCTTGGAGGTTTGAAGGGGCAATTTGGATTCTTACATCAACAAACGCAGATAACAATTGCATTGCTAGTAGTGATGTAACAAACTTCGCTATTAGGTGATGCTTTGTGGGCCCACAATGATATATGTAATTTATCCACACTGTCCAGACATTTTGATAAGATCCAAATCTGCCATGGACAACATCGGGAAAACATTTGTGATTGAATGCTGCCATTAAAAACTTTTTAAGGCCCACTGTAACGTTTATTCGCCATAAGTGAAGTAAAAAATACAAATATAAGCTATGATCCAAAACTTTTGTGGTGGTGTGCAGTAAAGTTTTAAAAGTGGGCATTCAATCACCCCCGCTTAGTATGGTAGAGTCTACTTGAGATTTATAACTGTTGCATTTTTAGAATCATTCAGTAGGTAAAATGGATAAACTAGGTGGATAGAATACATGCAACATGACGGGGCCTATGGAGCTTGGACACCAGCTAACATGCTTATGTCGGTCGCTGATGGGTTACTTCCCCCGCCTGTCCCAAGCTCGGGATAGGCTTGGGCCATGAGGGGCCAAGTGGTGTACGGGTTTTATCGGATATCCACCTAATTTTCCATGTCATTGTACGTTACGAGTCTAAAAAAATAATGCAAATTCTTAAATGGACCACAAAATGGAGATTGGCGCTTCCTGCTGAAAAACTTACGAAGGCAATATAGTTTTCAATCAAATTGATATTTGCTTTTTTTTTTTTTTTCTTCCGTCCGAGCCCAGCCTGTCTTGCTCTCCCGCGGGGAAGCACCCAGTCCGCAGCCGTTTGTGTTGGCATGTGCTGCTTTGGCTGATCCACCGAGGTGCGTGGATGCCTTAATGCAGGGAACGTGATGTATGTGACTTAAATTTACAGAGTCTATCTATATTTGCAGCACATTTTAGGATGAAGCATATTCAAATCTCGGGTGAAACTCATATCAGGAAACAATAGTGATTGATCGTTAATAACTTATTTTGGGCCACAAAATTTTTGGATGAAGCTGATATTTGTGTGGTAACTTCATTCAGGTCAATAGGTTGGATGGAAAATAAAATAAACATTCCCGTGGCCCTTAAGATGTTTTTAACGGTGAGTATTCAATCACCACGGTTTGTGGCGTGGTCCACCTAAGACATTTTCTGGTTCACATACTAAAATGAGCTTTCAAAACGGATGGACGGCGTGGATTTAAGTTATACACATCATGTTGGCCCCGCATTCAGGGATCCACCCACCTCGGTGGATCCGGGGATTCTCCGAAGCGGCGCCCGTGCTGGGATGACCAGCGAAACCGCGGCATATCGTAGCAGGCAAGAAAGCTCGATGTGGCATACGTGTGACACATGGGCACGTGTGTTTGCGTGTGGAATGTCCATAGAGGCGTGCGAGGGATTAAAGCAACAATCCATCGTCCTCCTCTTGCTCGGAGAGCAGCAGCAGCAGCAGCAGAGGAAGATGTTGCAGAGCAAATCCTTTGTACGGAAAACAAAGCAAGGGAAAGTACTCAAGGTCATTCTCTTTCACTCCCCTTCTCTCCTCTCAAAACCCTAACCCTTTACACACACATACACCTCTCTTTCTCTACCAGGAATCATCTAGTGTTTTTCTCACTCCTTTCATATCTTCAGGTCGTGAGAGAACACTACCTCCGAGACGATATCTACTGCGGAGCTCCAATCTGCAAGGTCTGCGACTCCTCCGCTGCTCGTCTTAGCTCCTCCGCTTCTCCAATCCTCATCATCGATACCAACGTTGTCCTCAATCAGGTAAATTTTTTTTTCATTGTTATGATCCCAACGGTTTAAAGAGCCTAGCTTGGCACGTTCTGTCAGTCCTGGGGCTTTTGGTGTATTGTTAGGTTCTTAACCTTTATTCGAAAAATTTACATTTTCCACGCAGCGCCTTCTTTTGGGATATTTTTTGAATATTTTGTTTTGTTTTGTTTTGTTTTTTTTTGTTTTGTTTTTTTGTTTTTTTTTAAAATGTTCAGATTGATTTGCTGGAGAATCCAGCTATAGACGATGTTGTTGTGCTTTCTGTGGTGTTGGAAGAGGTGAGGAACAAGAATCTTGCAGTTTACAACAGGCTACGGGCTCTTTGCAGCAACTCCACTCGGAAATTCTTCGTCTTCTCCAATGAACATCACAAGTAAGTTCCTTTCTCAAAATTTCATCTTTTTATTTTATTTTAACGTAAATTTTCGTTTCCAGCTTCACGGGAACGGTTTTTAGTAGTTGTTTGTCTTGTTTCTCTGTTTACATAAGCTATGAATAATTCAATTGACTGTTGCGGTAAATCATAATTGGCCTTTGCATCAGTTGGATATAAAAAATGCATTTCTTCATGGCTATCTTTATGAAGAAAATATATGTTCTTTCTGGTTTTCAATGCAAGAGGGAGACTAGCAAATTAATCCTCTTTGAAAAACTTTGTACAGCTTCAAACAGTCTCATCGGGCCTGGTTATGTAACTTGGGTAATACAATTTCCAACATTGGATTTAAAAGGAGCACTTTTGATTACTGTGTATTTGTAAAACGTATGGATGGTAACACGACTTGTCGTATATGTTGATGGTATTTTTTTAATTGGCATGAGCATAACTGAAATAGACAATGTCAAGAAATTATTGTCCTCATCATTCGAAATGAAGGATTTGGGAATACTAAAGTACTTTGTTGGAATTGAAGTGGCGTGCTCGAAACATGGAATATTCTTATCCCAATGTAAGTATGTGCTTAATCTTCTGATTGAGGCGGGTTTCCTTGGTGCTTGTGCTGTCGACATGCCTATTGAAGTAAATCATAAGTTGCATGAGAGATAGTCAGATGAAATTGAAAATCCAGGCATGTATCGTCGTCTAGTAGGTCGTCTAATTTATCCCAGCTTTACTTGTTCAAACATCTCTTATGTTGTTGGAATTGTAAGCTAGTTTATGCAATGACTTTGTCAGCATCATCTTGAAGCAATTTATTGGATCATTCGTTACTTAAAAGTTGCTCCTGGTCGTGGTCTTCTCTCCTCAAACTATGGTCATTTGAACATCAACTGTTTCTTTGATACTGATTGGACTGACTCCTTTAATTGACGCTTGACTACAGGGTACTGCACATTCGTAAAAGGAAATTTAGTTACTCGGAAAAGTAAGAATCAATCCGCTCCTTTGCCGAAGCTGGGTACCGTGTAATGACCCATGCAACTTGTGGATTACTATGGGGTGAAAGCCATTCTCCAAGATATGGGATTCACAACATCTTCCCCAATTCCAATTCATTGTGATAATCAAGCAACCATCGATATTGCATTCAACCTGGTCTTCACCGAATGCACAAAGCACATTGAAGTTGATTGCCACTTTATTCGGGAAAAATTAGACGCTAAGCTCCTGTATTCGTTGTTTGTTCATTTAGAAGATTAGTTAGCGGATGTCTTCACCAAAGTTATGTCTAGTGTTTGTAATATCGATACTATCGGCTGATATATTGGCCGATATTATTGGTATCGATGGCGAGCGATACGAAACCCCTTGGAAGGCCTTTGGAATACAAAAAATTCGAAGAATCGTGTGTATAATGCGATATATTGTAAAATATCGTGAGATATCACAAAATATCGTGCGATATCAACAAATATTATCACTTCTACCATTTTTAATCGGGGATTTTAACATTTTCTTTGCGATTAAAGGGCTGGGAATGTCGGAAAAAACAGAAAAAATTGGGACAACCCCAAAAAATTGAAAAATATATATAAAAAAAGGAAAACTTTCAAGAGAGTGTATTTCGGTACCCGTAGAAGAGCTTGCCTAATCAGAAGTTGCATTTGGTGGGCCAATCGATTGAAATGGTACGCCGTTCGTAGGTAAGTGTGAAAAAATCTTTGATTAGCTTTGATTTTGGCAAATAATTTGAAAAATCTGGAGATTCGGAGTGTATTTGAGAGAAAGAGAGATTTTTAGGGCTTAGGGTTCCGGGTAGGAAGGACCAAAACCCTCTTTGATTTCAAAAAAATAGAGCTTTGGATGCCTTTTTACGGACTCGAATTAGCTATTGATGGGTTTGAGTAGCAAGACTCGCCACTGAAGTGACGTCACCAAGTTATGTGGGCCCCACCATGATGTATGTGTTATATCCACATCATCCATACATTTGGAGAGATCATTTAAAGGTGTGATACAAAGAATGATTCAGATCCAAAGCTCCAGTGGACCCCATAACAGAAAACAGTGGGGAGAGTGACGCCCACCATTACAAAAGTCGATCAAGCTGATACTTGTCCCCCCCCATATTTCATGTCTGTGTTAACTTATGAAAAGGTTGGATCTCAAATAAAAATCATGGTGGACCTTAGGAAGGTTTCGATGGTGGACGTCACTCTCCTCACTATTTTCTGTGGTGGGGTCCACTACTGCTCCGGATTTGCGTCATTCTGTCTCGTGTCCTAAAATGATCTCTCCAAATGGATGGACGATGTGGATATAACCAATGTTTTAAATATTGACGATATCAGCCGATGTGTCTCACGATATATCTTGTATCCCACCCATGCGATACAAAACGCATAGGTAGTGCAGATATATCCCACCTATTCGATCCAGTAAGCATTTTTTATTTTTGATCCATGTTTTTGCTGTAAATCACGTTAAACCAGTGTCAAATGGTTACAAATCTATGATTCTTCATGTTTTCCATGAAAAACCATGGATTTTGAACTTCGATTTCGAGATTTGGGGGATATGGGTCAAGTTGCGAAAAATTGAGAAAAATCGAAAGTTTTCAATTTCTTGCAAATCAGTTGCAATCTTTGTATCCAAACACAAGATGTAACCTGATCTAGTAATTCTTCTTTTGCTTTTGAATGTATTGCTTGTGTTTCCATACGTGTTTTCTTATGTTTATAAATTATATAAATAGACTTTGAATATATTTGCATCAGTTTAGTTGGAAAGTGTATATATTAGGACCCCATATAAAGGAAACCCCTATTATGTGCACTTTTTTTTTTGAAATGTTTCGATTTCTAAGTGTGTATTGATGTCTTTTTTAATTATCCCTAAAGTTTCATTGAAAAATTCAACCAGTTTCCCAATGTTCTCATGTTTCCCAACAATAGTGATACATTACGCGATACAATCGATATATCCAATGCGAAAACCGATATGTATCCATATCCTAAGGGTGCGATACATTACGCGATACAATCGATATATCCCATGCGATAACCGATATGTATCCATATCCTAAGGGTGCGATAACGATATTTTAAACATTGGATAAAACACATACATCATGGTGGGGCCCACAGAACTTAGTGATGTCACTTCAATAGCGAGTCTCGCCACTCAACCTGTCGGTAGCTATTACGGGCACAAGCAGATTGGGTAGCCAAGATAGACGGTCTTGTTGGGGGCTCTGTAGGGCCCACCATGATGTATGTGTTTTATCCACACTGTTCATCCATTTTGATAGGTTATTTTAGGGCATGAGCCCAAAAAGGAGGCAGATCTAAGGCTCAAGTGGACCACACCACCAGAAGCTGTGGTGACAATGATGCCCACCGTTGAAACTTTCCTAGGGCCCACCATGATGTTTATTTGCCATCTAATCTATCCATAATGTCTGATAGACAGACCTGGATGAAGAGAAAACATAAATATTAGCTTAATCCAAAAATTGTGGCCCCCAAGACATTTTCAACTGTAGTTGTTCAATCTTCACTGCTTCCTATGGTGTGGTCTACTTGAACCTTAGATCTCCCTGCTTTTTTTAGCTCATGCTCTAAAATTATCTTTTAAAATGAATGGACGGCGGATAAAACACATACATCACAGTGGCCCCCAAACCCCTGACAGACCATCCGTCTATAGCTATGGAATTGGAGTGGAGCGGATCACATCTTTGGCTTGGATTTGGGGAACTGGACTACGTAGTTGGTCCCACCTTAATGTATGCATTGCATATCCATGCCATCCATTTGTTTGGACTGCTTATTTTAGGGCCATGTTTCCAAAGGTGTGGTCCACATGAGATTTGAATCTGCCTCATATTTTGGATTATGGTCTAAAACTATTTGGAAAAATAGATGGACAAAGTGAATAAAATGTATATATTATGGTGGGGCCCTCAAATTTGGATCTAGTAGCTACTGGCTATTGACAACATCAGTAGGCAAACCACATCCCACCAGGACCTAGTTAGAGACGGATGGTCTTATGGGGCTCATGGTGGGGCCCACAATGATGTTTGTGAGAAATCCACTCCGTCCATCCATTTTTCTAGAACATATTAAGGTCATGAGACCAAAAATCAGGCAAATCCTAAGATCAAGTGGGCTGCACGACATGAAACAGTGAGGATTAAACATTCATCATGCCCCAAAAATCAGCCAGTCACATCACTGATGGGTATGTTTACAATTTCTACTTTTTTTTTTTTAAAAAAAATAACTTTTGAATGAATTAATTGTGTTTTCATACATGTTTTAATACATTTATTAATTTTATGCATTCAATTTGAATATAATTGCATTAGTTTAGTTAGCCAGTGCATAGCTTAGGACCCTTTACAAATGAAACCTATTATGTGCACTTTGTTTTTTTTTAAATGATTTAAAAGTGTGTATTAAGGTCTTTTTTTAATAATCCTTGAAGTTTCATTGAAAAATTCAACAATTTTCCCAATGTTTCCCCGTGTTTCCCAAAAAGTGCGATAAATTACACGATACAAACGATATATCCCATTCGATAACCGATTAGTATCTGTATCCCAAGGGTGCGATATATGGTGTGATACCGATATTTCGAATACTGGTTACATCAATAGTGCCCCTCAAGACCATCGGTATCAAGCTCGACATGAATGATCTCCATGTGCCAACTTGAGGGGGAGTGTTGGTGCACATAAAATGTGTACACCTAAGGTGCAAATTTGTATGCACTTGTAGTATACCATATAGAGGAATAGGTTTAAGGTTTTTAGTCTCCTAATTCATTTTAGGCTCTATTCCCTTTTATTTTTATTTTATTTTTTATATCTCATTTAGACTCCAATTGTAATTAGAATTTGTTTAATTATCTATAAATGAAGGATTAAGGAAGAGAGGGTGAGATCGTGCAACACCCTTCTCTCTTCCTCTTCTCTCTTTTCTCTCTTATTCCATCCAAGTTTTCACATACCAAACACTATGGAAACTGCGGCTTGTCTTTGAGGCTCATCATCCTTCATTGGCTTGAGAGTAATATGCTTACTTTGTATTTGAAGGTATACGTATTCTTGTGACCGGAATGGTATACTTTCCTGTCATACAACCATGGTTGGCCCAAAAAAATGTGTGACTTTCATAAGGATGGCATCAAACCACACGGTCTCTTTATTTGGACTGAGAGAGTAATTTATCAAACATTGGTTGGTCACTGGAATAGAAGTGTCATCAACCCAAGCAACTCTATATCACTTAGGGTGGGTTTTTTTTTTTTTTTGGTTTTGTTTTTGTTTTGAGCTTCAACTTGTTGATCATGCCTTGTCATGCTGCTCCCTCCATCTATAATTACCTTCACAACTCCACACTTCACACATGTGAAAAATGTTGGTTTGCAGCCAATCTTCTTCCTCTTACTTCATTGGTTGCTGTTAGGATGCGCCTAATTATGCATGATATAGTCTTCTCTGGTAGACCATTGACCCCACTAAATTGTCATCTTCTGCACTTGGTTCCTCGCTTTGATCTACATAGTCATCATCCACATTGTCATCCTCATTGTACCATCTTTGCTTCTATTGCTCACGGAAATTTAAGTTCTGTGTAGGACAGGCTGTGGCAAAGTGTCCTCGGCCACCACACTTGAAACAGTTGTTAGTGGCCCTGCCTTGGTTTGTGCCAACTGCCTTGCCCTTATTCTCAAAATTCTGTCATGGTTGCATGGGGGTGCAAGTTACTGCCATTGCTCCCTGATCGCGTCTTGGAACCTGTTGTTCTCACGATGGCCAGAACTGGATGGAGCCATATTAGGGATATTAGAGCATGTGAATAACTACCTAGTTGTTGCCCAACCGTGCTTCCCCTGTGCCCGCAATGCAATATGATATGCTTCATCCACTATCTTTGGTTGGACCTCTATCATCTCATTTTGCATACTCCACCTGAGCCCTCTACAATGGCGAGCTACCTGCTGTACTTCTGCTTCTACCAAATCACACCTCAATGTAAGATCATAATTTACTCAACAGTTGGATTGTCTTGTTGCAAATCCAGAAACTTCATGAACATCTTGGATTCACAACTGGATGGGATGGCAGAAACCTTTGTTTATTTTGGCTTCTATCTCCTCCCAGTTTGAGATGGGTTGAAGGCCACGGCGTCGCAAGTCTCACACCAATCAATTCCACCACTTCAGGGCTGGTTCATTTAACTTCAATTCTGCAAACCATAACTTGGCTTCCTTGGCAAGATGAAACCACTCAAACTAATTTTCCATTTACTCCAACCAATCCTGAAGAATGTCAGGATCGACACTGCCGCTATAGGTTGCGATCTCAACCTCCATGCTCCTGGTTGGATCTTCTGTATGAGTCGGTTGGGGCCATTGGGCAACTTCAGCATAATATGGATAATTGTGATAAGGACCCGCAAGTGCCTATTGTCCTTGTTGAGGACATTGGGACTGCTAATATCCCAGATAGGCCTCATGTTCATCTCTGCAATTAGCGTCTCATCTCCATGGAGTCTGAGTCATAGGTGGTTGCTGATGAGTGGTAGCGCCTGATTCTATGCATTCTTCTGTGCGGAGTGCTCCGTAAGCATCCTGCTGAGTAGAGTGTCAGTATCGTCATACTTACGGTTGCCTTCCAGAATGGTCATCCGACTTTCCATGTTCTCATACTGGCCATCTCTGCGGTCCAATCTTTCTAAAATTTACTTGAGTATCAACAAAACATCATCTTGACTTCTTCCTGCCTTCGTAGGGCTATAGGATGCTCCGCTTCTTGTGGGCAATGAACAATGGTTATCACAGAGGTTTTATGGAGTTGCAAAGGAAAAGGAAGATAGAGATTTATGAAGGCAGGTTTCGGGTCAATGTTCTGGGTGTAAGAAGGCTGAATTTTATTGGCTAGTTTTGGAACGGATTTCGACAGATATATGGGCAAGTTATGGTTGAAATTAGAGACATGTTTTGGGGCTGAAATTTGGGCACAATGGGCTGTTTACAGAATAGGTAACGGTTGCATTCTGGTTTCAGAAATTGGACTGCAATGGGGCTGAATTGTAGGCAGGTTTGGCATAGATTGGGTGGTGAAATCAGACAGATTTTGGAAAAAAAAAAAGAAAAGGAGAAGAAAGAAAGAGTAGAGAAATAAAGCCCTTCCAAGAGCAGAACTTGCCTTGATACCAAGAAAAATGCAATTAGGATCAAACAAATTGAAACTAATTGCAAAACCAACTTTCCAGGCTAGGCTCAAACATCCACATGCACAGATAGGTAAAAGAATAAAGACTGAGAGCAAGGCTCAACGGTCCTTTTGCCTTTATGCTAGAGATAACAACCCCCTATATTCTTCTACCATAAGAAAAACTCTCAGCAACTCTTAGCAAAGAGAAGAATGGTCTTCTTAATGGTTTTAGAGTGTACGAAGGCGGTTGCATCATTAGTCATCTACAGTTTGCGGATGATACTATCATATTCTGCGATGCAAATATGATCGCTGTGGATAATCCTCACAAAATCATTGTTTGTTTCGAGGCGGTTTCGCTTAAGGATTAATGTTTGCTAAAAGTGAAATGCTAGGGGTACACGTCAGTGATGAAGATTTGGGTTGGATGGCGAATGCTTTTGGCTGTAGGAAAGGCTCCTTTCCCTCTATGTATCTTGGATTGCCCCTTTGCATAGGTAAGCCTTCTTTACACCTGTGGGACAAGGTGGTTGAAAGGATCGAAAGAAGACTCACTAGTTGGAAGTGGTGGTACCTATCGTTGGGAGGGAGACTGATGCTCATCAAAACGACCTTCTTGAACATGCCTGTTTACTTCATGTCTCTCCTCAAATGCCCCTGGTCAGTGTTAGACTGTTTAGAGAAGATGAGAAGGGATTTCTTTTGGAAAGGGAATTCTAAGGGCTTGAAGTTTGATCTCTTTCAATGGAAGGATGTGTGCAAGCCATTTTCAGAAGGGGGAGTGGGGATTAGAGACTTATGACTCGTGAATACGACGCTTCTCTGTAAGTGGCATTGGAGGCTTGGCACTGAATTGGGTAGGCTCTGGAGGGAGATCATTGTTGACAAATATGGTGTGGTGGAGGGAGGGTGGTTTGTCAAAAGCTCCTCTCTATCGGGCCTCCAACATTTGGAGGGCAATAGCGTCAATGGAATATCTTGTGAGGAGGGGCATTGGTTTCACCCTTGGGAATGGGAATCTTATTTGCTTTTGGTTGGATAGTTGGCATGGTGAAAGAGCACTCTAAGATGTCTTCCCGAGACTAGCATTGCTCGCTTTGGATTGCTCCATCTCGATTTCTCTTTGCTATTCCTTAGGTGGTGGATCCGTGATTTGGTGGCCTCCTTGCCGCAGGAATCTGACGGATGATGAGGTGGAAGAATTTGTTTGTCGGAAGAATTTGTTTGTCTTCTAGAGTTCCTTAGACTCACCATGCCCATTCCTTTGGCAGAGGACAACATGTTTTTGGAAAATGGCATCGTTCTAGTAAATTCTCCATTGGATCTTTTTTCATGTTGCTATCCGACCCAGGTAGTAGTTCGGGTCCCCTCCATCCCTATCACTGGAGGCACTATGGAGCCCCTCCTCGTGTTGTGGCATTTGGGTGGTGGTTGGGCAGAAGAAGAATTTTGACAATTGATAATCTCCAGCGGAGGTCTCTCATTTCTCCCTAATATTTGCCTGATGTGCACGGAGAATGCGAAATCGATCAAGCATCTCTTTATTCATTGCAACTTCGTTTGGAAAGTGTGGGATTTCCTCCTTCATGAGGTTGACATGATGTGGGTAATGCCAGAATCGGTGGAGAATCTCATGTGGGCATGGCATGGTGGAGGCGGTGGTAAAGTGGGTAAAAAGATTTGGAGGCTCCTCATCTTGGCTATTTTTTGGGCAGTTTGGAAAGAGAGAAATGAGCGGTGTTTCAAGGACGGAAGATTCATGGTGGACGGGGTAATTAAGGCTGTTATAGGCCTTATTATGAGTTGGGCCTCTCATGTATTCATAACCATGGCTGTTCCTTTATTACTTGTTTTGCTGTGCTAGTGTAGCTTTGTATTCTTTTCCTACCTTTTGGTGGGCTTCCCAATAAATTGTTGTTCTCTCTCTCCCTCTCCAAAAAAAAAAAAAAAAAAAAAAAAATCTTACTGAAGAAAATATCACGAATAAGTTCTCTTCATTAAAGATTACTATTTCTAATATACTAAAACTGGACGTTGTAAAAGAGAAAAAGAAACGCCTAAGCTTAAACAAAAGAGGAAATTGCAACAACTAAGGGACTCCCATCACTTGTGCCTGAGCGGGTCCCCATCTAGATCTGTCCTTGTGCACGTGTGGAGTATGCACGTGACTTCAGATGTGATTGCGTCATCCACCCCATCCATCAGGTACATCACCTGTTGTTTGGCCTTGATCCAAAAAATTGGGCTAATTCAACACTCAGGTGCCCCATAAAATTATACCCGAAAAAGTTTCACGTGGTATGGCCCATATGAGTTTTGGAATACTGTGACTTTTGGTAATTCTTTCATCCTAACGAGGCACATCAGATGAATGGATTGGTTATACCACGGTGGGTCCAATACGAAACTAATGATGTGCATCCCATGCTTACTTTTTCCTAGTGTGTCGCCTACCCTTATGGATGGTCATGATTTTAGTGTTCCAAGGTGAACATTATACCTAATGGATAGGGTGGATCTCTTGATGGTTCCACCTTGTGTCTCTCCGTGTGCGAGGTACCTAGTGCAAGATTTGCTAGTGCGGCACATAATTCAAATGTGAATTTGGAAGCAGATGTGTTTTAGTTAAGGATGTATTTGGATGCACCTTTGAATTGAATTGCTATGGTTTGTTCAGTGGAGACTGGAGAGGATATGACCCAATTTAGTTTACTTCATTTCTGGTCTAGCTTCAAAGTATCTTAATTTTTAATTGTTGGTTTAGACTTTAGAGTGTAGTCCCTCAATTTGAATAGTAAGGCAATTGCAATTTGATCATTACCATCTTATATTGCAAATCATACCAATTCAATTCACATGTTGTTCCAAACATAGCCTTGAAGTTGAACCCCCCAAAAAAGCGTTGAAGTTTTATTCTTTAAAATTTAAATAATATCTGAGGGCTTATAAGAAGTAGATTGACATTTCTAATTATTCTGGTTTTTAAGAACTAGGTTGACATGTCTAATTATTCCAGTGTCTTGGAACAATTCGGGACTGTTTCTTCTGAGTCGAATATATATATATATATATATATATATATATATATATATATATATATATATATATATATATATATATATATATATATATGGGAAAAGGTACAATGCGCTCGAGCTCACGGCTCCGTACCATGCGGTCAAGCTGTGTGTGCCCCACCATGATGCCTTTCGAACATCTACCCCATCAGTCAGATGCGCCATTCCATCGTGGGCCTAGGTGTCAAAAATCAAGTCAATCCGTGACTTGTGTGGGCCACACCACTTACAGAAGTGGAGAGGGGCTGTGCACCATTAAAACATTCATAATCATTTTTGGGGCCCACAAAAGATGTTTTTTGAAAATCCAGCCCATCCATTATGTGTGTCCCACTTGTATGAGGGTTCAGACCAAGTTTCAGCAGTATTCAAAACTCAGGTGGGCCCCACCAAGTGCTTTTATATGTTTTAACGGTGTTTCACATGATTTTAGATGGTGTGGCCCACCTGATTTCCGTATATGGGTGATTTTTGGGATATCCCATAATTTAAAGGGTACCCATCAAATGCACGGTGTTGATGGTCGACATGCATCACATAGTACCTTTTCCCTATATATATATATATATATATATATATATATATATATATATATATATATATATATATATATATCCATCAAATGCACGGTGTTGATGGTCGACATGCATCACGGTGGGGCCCACACAGCTCGACCTCACGGGAGCTTATCGTGAGGTCGAGCGCATAGTACCTTTTCCTATATATATATATATATATATATATATATATATATATATATATATATATGATAGATTCAGATATGTCATACATGGATTGGTGCATTTCAGATGGCTTCTTTTGGGTGGGGTTGCCATAAAATGCCAGTCAAAGATGTAGAGTTATTTTATTTTATTTATTTTGTGGCTAATTCATGTTGTTGGTGTTATAGTATCAATTTTCTTTTTTCCTTTTCAGGGATACATATGTCAAGGCAATGGTTGGGGAGAGCCCGAACGATCGAAACGATAGGGGTATGCTCTTTGCTTTTCTACACTTGTATTATGTTTCTTAAATGCAAATATGATTTGCCAAGATGAGGAATATGTGATACAAACAAACAGGACAGAGGAAGGAACTAGATACATTCAAATGCAAAATTAAGTGCTAAAGTTGGAGTTTGTGGAATTAGATGATGCAATACAAATTGTGGTTCAGCCATACAAATGGCATAGTTTTGCGACGATCCGAACTGTCCAAATTGCTGGTCCAACTGTGGAAGGACCGAAGCCTAAAAATTACATAAAAAATGATTTACACCACCTGATTCCGCCTTTGAAATTTGGACCATCCATCAACTTTTCTTCTAATTTTTTGCATGGGAACCATCAATCAGATGGTTTTTATTGCTTGATCAGCGTAGCTTTGTAGATATGTCCTATCCACAATGTGACCCACAATTTGGCTGGCTTGGATATTCGTACAGGAATCCCAAATCTGAGTCGGATCACAACTGTTCCTATGACTCCCTCTCGCCAATCTACCCTTAGAATTCAACTCGCCTCAGATTCATTTATTTTCTTGGGGACTATTTTTTGGACTGACCCAGAAAATCTACATCTGGTGATTGCGTTGGGATGGATATTAGTTTCTCTTGGTGATTAGGATTTACAAGATTGGGTAAATCTTAAAAACAGGGAAGTAGGCCAGAGAATCATTCTAAAGGAAGTAGTGATGGATCCCCCCCCCCCCCCCACACACACACGCACACTCATTCTCTCTCTCTCTCTCTCTCTCTCTCTCTCTCTCTCTCCCCCTCAATATAAAAAAAGGTTTTCAAGATATTGATTTGAAAGGAATGTATGCATGCATGAATTAAAAAACCATCGTTAAGAAGACTAATACCAAAACCAAACTAGGTTTCACTGGTATGCACATCCTCACAAGCCTTGGACCTTTGATTTTTCTTCATGATGTGTGTGGGTGAGATAGAGCTGGACTGGAAATGAGGTGAGATGGATGTGGGGAGTGAGGACCCGAGGGAGAGCTGCTGTGGACATATATGAGAGGGTGAGATGACGTTATACAGTGGGCTTTGTAGATTATATTGAGGAAGGAGAGAAAGTACAAAGATAAAGGTGTAAGAGGAGATAGAAGGAGAAGGTGTACGTAAAGACGGGTGCTTATTGATTCAGCGTATAAGGGCTGATAGCCTGAGACACTACCTATTCAATATTTGTACACATGGCAGTCATTAATTAACAGTAAACCTTCTAGATTGTGGGCATGGACAATGGTAATCCTTAGTCTGAAAATCAGATTGGTTGGACAATCATAGTAGTGCACTAGTGTATCAAAACTTTCCGCATGGAGGAATATGTGGGTTTTTCAATTGCACACATAGCTCGGTTTCGCAGGCGTCCGAACTGTACAAATTGTTGACCCACTTCTCGATGGATCATGGTCTAGAAATCACATTCAAAAGGTTTTGTTCACGATTGGCTTTTCTGTTACATATGAGCCATTCACTACTCATCTAGTGCTCCATTTTGATCCATCAATCGGATGGTTATAATTGCTTGATTGGTGTGATTAGAGGAGGAGAGAGGGGGTTGGGTGTTGCTGTCGTTTTCGACAATCTGAACCATCCAACTCGTCCCACTTGTGAGATAGAGCTGGGCTGGAAATGGGGTGAGATGGATGTGGGATGTGAGGACCTGAGGGGGAGCTGCCGTGGACATATATGAGAGGGTGAGATGATGTTATACAGTGGGTTTTGTAGGTTATATTGATGAAGGAGAGATAGTACAAACTACAAAAATAAAGGCATAAGAGGATATGGAAGGGGAAGGTGTACGTAAGAGGGGTGCTTATTGATTTGGTGGATTAGGGCTGATAGCCTGATACACTACCTATTCAATATTTGTACATGGCGCTCATTAATTAACAATTAGCCATTTAGATTGTGGGCGTGGACAATGGTAATCCTTAGTTTGAAAATCAGATTGGTTGGATGATCATAGTAGTACACTAGTGTATCAAATCTTTTTCTCATAAACGAATGCTTGGGTTTTTCAATCGCACACATAGCTCGGTTTTGCAGGTATCTGAACCGTGCAAATTGTTGGCCCACTTCTCGATGGATCATGGTCTAGAAATCGAATTCAAAAGTTTTTGTTCGCGATGTTAAATATGAGCCATTCACTACTCATCTAGTGGTCCATTTCGATTCATCAATCGGATGGTTATAAGTGCTTGATTGACGTGATTAGAAGAGGAAAGAGGGGTTTGGGTGTTGCTGTCATTTGCGAGAATTTGAACCACCCAACTCATTGTCCACTTGTAGATACATCGCAGCCTAAAATTTTCATTGAAAAAAAAAAGATTTTTTCCATCTAATTTTTCACATGGATCTGACCTGTTCACTAGTTTTCTTCTCATCATCCATTTGAGATCCGTCAATCAGATGATTCTAATTACTTGATTGGCATGATTCAAAGGATCTTTGCCTTCTTCACTTGTATATGACATGTTTGGGAAACATTGGGAAAATGTTTGAATTTTTCAATGAAACTTCAGGGATTATTAAAAATGACCTTAATACACTTTTAAATCATAAAATCTAAAAAAAAAAGTGCAAATACTAGGTTTCCTTTGTATAGGGTACTAAGTTATGTGCTATCCGATTGAACAAAAACAACTATATTCAAATATGTTGCATAACATTTATAAATGCATCAAGACATGGATATCCACACCGTCCATCTATTTTGCCACCTTAATTTACGGCACCATACCAAAAATGAATCATATCCAATTATCAAGTGGACCATGCCATAAGAAACAGTTTCGATTGAAGGCCCTACCATTAAAACCATCTTAGGGCTCTCCTTAATGTTTTCATAGTGTTTTTTAACCATCCAATATGTTGATAAGTTCACATAAGCATGGATGAAAGGGAAGAAACAAATATCAGATTGATCAAGAACTTTTGTGGCCCATTAATAGTCAATCACAACCTTTTCCTTTGGTATGGTCCACCCGATAATTGGATGTGCTTCGTTTTTTGGATAATACACAAATGATTTGGAAAAACGGATGAACGACATGGATACAAAATACATACATTAAGGTGGGCCCCGCATTAAGGGTCTCACCATCTTGGGTGAGTATTCGGTCTCACCTAATCCGCTCTCCAATTCTGAAGGTTGATATCTTTACTTTTTGATAGGTCTTGGCTCAAAAAATGAGGCAGATTGTGTGGGCGCATTGTATCCATGCCATCCATTCATTTTTTAAGATCATTTTAAAGCCTTAGAAAAAAATGGGGTAGATCCAGAGATCAAGCGAACCACATCAGAGGACGTACCTAATATGGCGGGACCCTGACTGTGGGGCCATCTCAACGTAATATGGTGTATATACACCATCAATTCATTTTGGCATATTATTTTAGGGAATGTTCCAAAAAATGAGGAAAATCCAAAAATGAGGTGGACCACACCACACGAAAAAGTGGTCATTGAATGTCCACCATTAAAAAAAATTAGTGGCTATAAAAGTTTCGGATCCAGCTAATATTTATGTTTTCCCTTCATCTATGTCTATCAGACCTTATGAACATATTGGATGGAAAATAAACATCAAAATGGGGCCTAAGAATGCTTTCAACGGTAGGAATTTCCCTAACCACGTTTTCCTTTAGTATGGACCACTTGAGTCTTGGATCCTGCTCACTTTTGGGCTTATATGGTAAAATGAACTCATAAAACGGATGGACGGTATGGATTTCTCACAAACATCACATTGCCCCACATAGGTTTCTAGCCAGGAAATTCGTGCAAAAGGCTTTGGAATCCACGTCCGTCCGGTGTAACTCATTGCACTAAGTGTACTAAGTAAACTCTGTGGGGTCCACCATGATTTATATATTTTATCCACTCCTTCCATTTTACCATATAATTTTAGGGCTTGAACCCAAAAATAAAGCATATCCAAAGCTCAAATGGACCACACCATGGAAAACAGTGTGAATTGAATGTCCACCGTTGAAAAATTCCAAAAGTTCACAGAAGTTTTGGATCAAGCTTACATTTGTGTTTTCCCTTCATCCATGTTATTGTGGTATTATGAAAAGTTGGATGACAAATAAACATCACTGTGGGCCCTAGCAAGGTTTCAATGGTTGAAATCATTATTCCCACTGTTTCCTATGATATGGTCCACTTGAGCTTTGGATATGCTTGAGTTTTGGGCTCAACCATTTAAATGAGTTGGAAAAATTGATGGACGGTGTGGATAAACCACGTACATTCACGATGGGCCCAAACTCGCTGTTAAAGAGGGATTGGATTTCTCATTCAAAGAGACCGGACGGCGTGGATAAACTAG
Source organism: Magnolia kwangsiensis (assembly GCA_037074715.1). Classification (NCBI taxonomy): domain Eukaryota; kingdom Viridiplantae; phylum Streptophyta; class Magnoliopsida; order Magnoliales; family Magnoliaceae; genus Magnolia; species Magnolia kwangsiensis. The sequence continues at coordinate 86,431,417 of CM073575.1, read as the reverse complement.
ATACATCACGAAGGACTAGGCTCCATGTTGAAAGGGATTGGATTTCCCTACTACAGAGACTAACAGAAGCCATTTTTGAAGAAAAGAGGGTTCTGATCCTTCTGAAACCCCAAATCTCCCTGAAATTTCTCCGTTTCCATCGCCATTTTCAAAGAAAGAGGGTTCCTACCCAAATCTCCACGATTTTTGTGGATTTCTTGCCTGGAAGAAAAAGAAAAAAGGAAAATGCAATTACGGCGCAAGGCTGTTGATCGATGGAGTGGTCTGATTACGCAATCTTCTACTCTATAGGTATTTAACACCCCCCCCCCCCCCCCCCTCACATCGATTCAAAGATTTTCATTAAAAAAAAAAGATTTCTCAATTTTTTAGTAGTTACCCGGCATCTCAAGCCCTTTTATCGTCGAAATGTAATTGTATCGACGAAAATCATGTGATATCCTGCGATATATCACATGATACAAAGAATTCTTATTCTTATTATTATTTTTAAAATTTCCAAGTGATTTCTGGGGGTTTCATATCGCTTGCATGCGATAACGATATTATCGGCCGATAGTATCGATATTGCGAACACTGATCCCATTCACAATTTGGATGGCTTGGATTGTTGTACGTGAGTCTTAAATGCAAGGTATACCAAAACTGTTACAATACAGGGGTAAAGACTGATATGTAACGGTAACGACCGTGATTGTAATGCGATATAGGGGTGGAACAGGGCATGGTGGAATTTTTGGACTATAATGGTCATTATGAGGCATAATGGCCGTTACGATTCCCGTAACAATAGGGGGTTTGTTTGTGACATTTTGAACTATCCTACTTGTTGTCCCACTCGTAGATGCATCACAACCTAAGATTTTCATTGAAAAAAGGATCTTTGCCATCAACTTCTTCACTTGTATCTGACATGTTCACTAGTTTTCTTCTCATCATTCATTTGACATCTGTCAATTGGATGGTTAGAATTGCTTTATCTATGTGATTTTAGAGAGACGTCCCATCCACAATTTGGATGGCTTGAATAGTTGTGCGTGAGTCTTAAATGCAAGTTATACCAAAATTGTTACAATACGGGCGTAAAGACTGATATGTATTGGTAACGGCCGTGACCATGACGCAATATAGGGGTGGAACAGGGCATGGTAGAGTTTTTGGACTGTAATGGCTGTTATGAGGCGTAACTGTCGTTTTTATTCTCGTAATAGTGTGATCACATTTTTGGATTGTGCGATCAGATGATTAGAATTCTCCAATTAGTGTGATTTGTCTATGGTTTCCCATCATATGTGGGCCAAACCTAATGGACAATTGCAACGATGGTGAAGGCAGTGGAAAAAAATCCGACGATGGAAAGAATGGCAACAATAGAAAAGATGGCTCATCTGACATTGCGATCGGAGAAGAAGATGGGAAGTGGAAATAGTTTCACTCCAGGAGACGCAAACGGCCACTTGAAGGTACTGGAAGAGGAAAATATGCTTCATACCCTACCATATTCGTACGAAGTTATCCCATCAGTTGGTTCCCTCTTAACCTCGAGAGAATCTTCGGCCGGGTGGGTGCTGTCATGGATGTGGTGATGCCTAGAGATAGAGAGAATGGTCGATATCTTGGTTTCGTGCTCGTTCGTATGAGTAGCAAAGCAAAGCTGGCTAGAGCTGTAAATATGTTGCATGGTGTAAGCTTCGGTGGTGAGAAGATGTTGGTGCAAAGGGCTCGATTTGGACTTGATCGGGGAAATTCTCAGTCGGTTTCTGTCGGAACTTCTACCCAGTATAGAGACAAAGAAATATGGTGATATCCCGGATCCCAGTAAGGAGAAATATAAAATTCCATCTTCATCCAAAACCATCAGGGCTCGAGGTGGATCTGCAGGGAGTGACGTTGGCCTTTTGTTTAAGGAGGTCCTCCTCCATAGGAAAGCTTCCCTTGCAGACAAGCCTGTCTCCCTGCTTTCTATGGAAGTAGAACCTAAAGGCCCTAACAGTCAAGGATGTGTGGAAGATAAGGACCCTTTACACGACCCCTTCATCTCTGTCGACCAGGTCCTATTCGATAAAACAAGGTCTGACTTGGCTACAATAGTCGTTATCAAAACCAAAGAACGAACAACTCTTTCGGAAGTTCGAGAATGGATTTCAACTTGCACTGGTTTTCGACCAGGGAATTATATCATCAAGCCATTGGGATACAATGAGCTTTGGGATAAAGTTTGTCCTGGGCTGAACCATGAGATGCTAACAATGGCGGGCCACCTGCATGCTCATGGCCCTGTCGTTAAGGTTATTTCATGGGACGAATTTTCTTTGTTTGGAATGGAGAACATCTGGGTTCTCATATGGGATATTCCGCTAGAATGCTGGTATGACGAATTCCTTATCTCGGCAGCTTCTAGGCTGGGATTCCTCCTTGAAATGGACTGCAAAATGAAATCCAGCAACGAAACTGGGGTCATTAGGGCGAGAGTTAGAAGAAAGAAGGGCATCCCATTGCCATCTCAGTTGCAACTGATGATTGACAACCGGATCATCAATCTCCCGGTCGTTAAGGAGATGCCAGGAGCTGGATATCCCAACTGGGGTGATCTCTGGAGAGAGAGGACTCTTGCCCCCGGCCCGCCATTTCCGGCAGTGTCTCTGGAGAAGATGACTGCTGATGGAGTTGGTTGTCAGAACATCTGCGACGAGTGCCACCCTCCTTCAGGCTCCGATTCTCGTGCCTGCATCCAGTTCATCAAAGATCCACGTGGCAAGATCGCCGAAGCTTCGCCGTTACGTATGGGAGAAGCCACCTCTTCCTTCCGCGACAAGCTACCGAGAAGCTTCGAGGTGATATCACGTGGCGCACATGTAGACAATAGATTTTCCGCATCGGGTTTAGATGCTGAAGCCAGTACAGGTGATGACACGTGTACGCTGCAGACTTATCGCTGTCTGCGTATTAATTTTCCCACTCAGAGACATCTCGACGCTCCACACGCTTCATTGTCCAGAGACGGACACGTGACGTCCGCTAATCTCGAGGAGGGGCAGTCACACCAGCAAGTACACCTCATCGCCAGCCCAAGACTGCTATCCCTCTCTGATATTGGGCCTTCCATTTCGGGTCTAGCCCCGACTTGTACCCGACCCTTTCCAATTACTCTCATCCCATGGACAGGACCCGTATTTGAAACTACACATCCTAGCAACCCCCCAGAGCCACCCCATCAATCCCCTAACCCGGATTACCCCCCTTCACATACCCACTCTTCGCAGATCCCATCTCTCTTCGGTCGGACCATGGAAGATAGCCTTCAGTCTGATAGCCTGTTTTCGGAATCACAAACCTATTCATCTCCTCCTACCTCTCCAACAGCATCCGTACTTGCATCGCGGGACTAGTCCGAGATGGGCCCCATCACTATTTTTCAAGAAGATGTCTATGCCGATGCGATAGCTACTGAGCCTTTGCAGATGCTTGTTGATTGTTCGGTTGTCCCCATCAGCAACTGCTGGACGTGGATAAGATCTCCACCCCAGAGAAATTTAGAGAAGAGATCTTCGATGAAATCCGAGATAAGAAATGGATCCGGGATGCTGTTGGCCATGTCGGGAGATCCTTGGGTCTTTCCTTTGGCGATAGAGCTGATGATTACACTGCGTTGTTCTAGTATATTGAAAGCAGAGGAAGACCTCTCCCTCCTTCCAAAACTCCTACCAAGCAGGTCTCCAGATCTGGCAGCAATCAGGAATTACAAAGACTGCAACCGAGCCTAGGCATGCTAGCTTCGCTCACTATAAGGGGAGGTCGTAAGGGCACACAGGGAAGTTCGGTGCCCCAATGAGGATTATTTCCTGGAATGTTCGGGGGGTGGGTTCCAAATAGAAAAGATGCCTGCTTAAGGAATCCATTAGTAGAAAAGATCCGGATGTTATTTTTCTGCAGGAAACCAAAGTTTCGTCTTTTTCCGATGGTCCGCTGGCTTCTCTTTGGAAAGCCAAAGACGCTAAAAGAGTCTCTGGATGCTTTGGGATCCTCCGGTGGAATCCTCATTGCTTGGAAGTCGTCCAAATGGGACCTTTTGTCCTCTTGCATTGGTGCCTTTTCAGTATTTGTTATTCTACAAGATAAGTCTTCTAAATTTTCTTGTTTGCGTTCAGCTGTTTATGGCCCTAATGACGACTCTAATAGACCAACTTTCTGGGATGAACTGTCTGCTAACAGACTATCCTTCTCAGGCCCGTGCTGCTTTGTAGGGGACTTCAATGTTGTCCGTTTTGCAGCGGAACACTCCCGTAAAAGAAGAGTTTCTTCGGCCATGGTAGCATTCTCTGATTGGATTCAGGCGCAAGAGCTCATTGACATTCCCTTGCTTGGGGCCAGATATACTTGGTCCAATGGCCGCACCTCCCATGTTTAGTCCAGGTTGGGCAGGTTTCTCCTATCCACGGATTGGTTGGAGGCCTTCCCTTCTCTTGTCCAGCAGGCCCTCCCTAGAACCACATCGGACCACTGCCCAATCTTGCTCTCTGTTGAACAAGCAAACTAGGGTCCTAAACCCTTCAAGTTCAATTCCTCATGGCTCAATATTAACGGTTTCCACCAAATGATTGTCAACTGATGGCCTACCTTCTCGCCTGATGGTTTTGCTGGTCATAAGCTGCTCTGTAAACTCAGACTTCTTAAGGAAAAGATCAAAAAATGGAAAGAAGAAGAACTTCACAGGAAAAAAGCAAATTCAGATGCCCTCTTTGAAGAATTGCAACGTATTGATTCAGAAGCTGAAGGTCAGCCCTTAGCCACTCACATTCTGAGTAGACGCATCCAAATTATCCAATCCACTTCCTCCAATGCCTTAGAAGACGAGCTATCTTGGAAGTTAAAATTGAGGGCTAGATGGATCGCTGAGGGAGACAAAAATACCAGATATTTTCATTGCATTGCCAATATGCGGCAACGGGCTAATGCCATTCCCAGTATCAATGTCGATGGTAGTCAGATCGAAGACAAACAACAGATAATTGATCTTGCTGTTTCCCACTTCAAATCCTTGCTCACTGTTGAAGATTGGATCAGGCCTTGTTTAGATGGCATCTCTTTAACTCTCTCGACCAGTCAGAGATACGATTGCTGGAGGCTGCCTTCTCAGAAGAAGAGAAAAAAAGCAATTGACTCCTTGGGGGGAGATAAATCTCCTGGCCCAGACGGATATCCAATGATATTTTTTCAGAAGTTCTGGGACCTTATAAAACAGGATGTTATGGATTTTCTGCATGAATTCCATCGGAGAGGCATAATTTCCAAAAGCATTGGTGCCTCCTTCATCGCACTTATCCCAAAAGCTGCTGGCGCGAACACTTTTACTGATTTCCGCCCTATTAGCCTAATCGGGGCTCCGTATAAAATCCTGGCAAAAATCCTTTCTTCAAGACTATCGATGGTCATGGGGAAGTTGATTTCGAAGAATCAAAATGCATTTATAAAGGGTAGACAAATTGTTGATTGCGCGCTGATCGCTAATGAATGCCTTCACTCATCTCACAGGTCCGGGTTGAAGAGCGTCTTTTGTAAGATAGACTTGGAGAAGGCTTACGATCACGTTGACTGGAGTTTCCTTCAATACATCCTCCTCCGCATGGGCTTCGGCAACAGATGGAGAAGATGGATATCTGTGTGTGTGAGATCGGCTCACTTATCCGTTCTAATCAACGGAGCACCCAATGGCTTCTTTAATAGTTTGCAAGGCATTCGCCAAGGGGATCCTTTATCTCTGCTCTTCTTTCTCTTAGTTGGCGAGGCCTTCTCACAAATGCTGAAAAGAGGTCAAAGTGCTGGAATTCTGAAAGGGATTCCTATGCCAGGTGTCTCTCCTCCAATCTCTCATATTCAATATGCGAATGACACGATTATTTTATCTGATGCGGATCTGGCGATCATCGATAATCTTCAAACGACCCTAAGGTGTTTTGAAGCAGTTTTGGGGCTTAGAATTAACATGGTTAAATCAAAGATTTTCGGGATCAAAGTTTCGGATGTCGTTCTCGATAGATTCTCTGCCTCTCTTGGTTGTCCAACGGCCTCTTTCCCTACTTCATTTGTGGGTCTCCCATTATGCATTGGCCCTCCTCCGAAAGCAATGTGGGACAAAATCATTATTAAAATCCAAAAATACCTAGCCACATGGAAATGCCAGTACCTGTCTATGGGCGGAAGATTGACCCTCATTAAGGCTGCCTTGTCCAACCTTCCTATTTATTATATGTCTTTATTCAGATGCCCTTCTTCGGTTCTGGTGCGCATTGACAACCTCAGACGTGATTTTCTATGGACTGGGAGGGAGAATCAGAAGAAGTTTCATCTCATTGATTGGAATGAAGTCTGCAAACTTATTCAAGATGGGGGTGCCAATATTAAAAATTTGAAAGTAATGAATCAAGCTCTTCTAGGAAAATGGGCTTGGAGGCTGGGAACAGAAGATGGTGCTCTTTGGAATGATATTGTTAAATGAAAGTATGGAAGGTCACCAGGGGGCTGGTGGACCAAAAATTCCACAGCATACAAGGTATCCTTCATTTGGAGAGGTATCTTATGTTCCAAGCAAGTCGTGCTTGACAACATCAATTTCGAGATTGGAAATGGTTCAGCGATTAGATTTTGGGAAGATCAGTGGATTGGTGAGGCGCCTCTCAAATTCTCTTTCCCGAATATATATCATTTGGCCCCAGATAAGATGATCTCTATCTCTAACTGCTTAGCTGTCGTTGGCTCCTCTGTTACTTGGGAGGTGAAGTGTTTAAGAAATCTTCACGATTGGGTGGTCTCGGAATTTGTGGCCCTCCTTGATTGCGTGTCCAAGGTGGCTCCTGATGTGTCAACTATGGATAAACTCATCTGGACCAGGGAGAAATCAAGCTTATTTATGGTTAAATCTCTCTATTCCTCCCTGCTCCCCCATTCCTTTCCACCATCCCCTGCCTCCACCTTCATTTGGAAACTTTCAGCCCCCCCCCCCTTCCTCCAAATTCATCTGTTTTAGCTGGTTGGTAGGTAAAAACCACATCCTCACAATTGATAACCTTCGCAAATGTGGTATGCAGCTAGTGAATATCTGCTTATACTGTTATGAATAACGGAGAATCGGTTGATCACCTCTTGCTGCATTGCCCATTCGTCGCTGCCATTTGGTCAGAATTTTTCCTCAGATTTAATATCAGCGGGTGTATTCCGGGCTCCTCCTCTTCTATGTTAGCTTACCAGCATGGAATCAAAATGTGTAAAGTCAAGAATCGCATTTGGAGAATGGCTCTTCTTGCCATTTGGTGGTCCGTTTGGGAAGAAAGAAATGACAAATGCTTCAATGATATCCACTCCTCGGTTCAAGTGGTCATTTCTAAAGCTAAAAAGAAGATTATCGAATGGGTAGTTAATGTTCATGGCCTTAAGGATGTGGATCTTATGTTTCTAGGCCATTAAGCTTTTTCTGTTTTTCCTTTTCTTTGGCTTCGCTGCTAGCTCAGCAGCTGCCCCCTTGTTCTCTTTTCTTTTAATAGAATCTCGTTATCTTTGAAAAAAAAATAGTCTGGTGGCGTATGACGCTTAGTGCACTTGCAGTGTTTCCTGACCGTGGGGCCCACCTTGATGTTTGTGATTTATATGCACGCCGTCCATCAGTTTTTCCAACTTAATTTAAGGCACGGTCCCTAAAATGAAGCAAATACAAATCTCAAGTGGGCGGGTATTTGTAGTATTGGTAACATTACACGTATCGCTGGTTGGGGATAAGGCATCGCCGATATTATCTCTGTCACTGATACCTGGAAATTTATGACCGAGAGAAACATTAGGGAAACACAAGGAAATGATGAAATTTCTTAATGAAACTTTAGGAGATTCTAAAATACACATCTTTGCATATTTAGGAATCAAATAATTGCAAAAAAGATGCATTACTACGTTTCTCTTTAGTGGGGTTTTAAAGCATGTAATGTTGACTTGGGGAAACATTAGAGAAATATAGGGAAAATGGTGGAAATTTTTAATGATACTTAAGGGGATGCTAAAATACACATATTTGCATATTTAAAAATCAAATAATAGCAAAAAGACGCATATTTGTATATTTAGGAATCAAATAATAAGTTTTCCTTTTTATTTTTTATTTTTATTTTATGGGGCTTAAATGCATATGTATCTTTTAACTCAGGGAAACACTGGGGAAACCTGGGGAAAATGGTGGATCCATCTTTCCATCCATCCATCCATGCATGCACATGCATACATACAAATACACATGCATGATCCATCCATCCATGCATGCATGCAAACACAAACACATCCATCCATCCATCCATGCATGCATGCACATACATACATACAAATGCACATGCATGATCCATCCATCCATGCATGCATGCAAACACATAAACACATCCATCCATCCATCCATCTGTTTGTCCATCCAATCAATCATCCGACCATCCATGATTCATCCATCCATCCATCCATGCATGCATATATCAACACATCCATCCATCCATCCATCCATGCATGCACATACATACATACAAATACACATGCATGATCCATCCATCCATGCATGCATGCAAACACATAAACACATCCATCCATCCATCCATCTGTTTGTCCGTCCAATCAATCATCCGACCATCCATGATTCATCCATCCATCCATGCATGCATGTATACATATGCACACATACAAACATGCATTTCATCATACAACCATGCACCAATAGAAAAATTGAAATGGAATTTTTTTAATAAACAAATTTTAGGAGATATTAAAAACTTTTAAAAAAATTGATACATTGGTGAGATTATCAAAATATCGCCGATACAAGCGACACTTGGAGTTTACAAAGTTGAAAATATTGGCGATTTCGATTCATGGGCGATACAAGTGATACATGGAATTTAGGCAGTCGAAAATATTGGTGAGGCATTGGCGATATGAATACATCGACAATATATCAACAATGCCTAGAATTTTTTATACTACCATTGTTATTGGTATCACTACCAGTGTTATCGGTATCGATGTTTTGGAGATGCAGATAATATATTATTGATATATCAGGGATACTCCAAATAATGAGTGGACCACACAATAAGGATTGAATTTCCACCATTAAAAACTTCTTGTGGGTTGCAAAGCTTTGGATCAAACTGTTATTTGTGTTTTCCCTTTCATCTAGGTCAGTGTGACCTTATCAACAGGTTGGATGGCAAATAAACAATATGTTGGACCCTAGGAAATTTTTAACGGTGGACGTTCAATGACTAGATTTTCCTGTGGTGTGTCCACCTGAGATTTGCATAGGCTTCAATTTTTGGGACCATGCCCTAAAACGAGCTGACAAAATGGGTGGGCGGCATGGATATACAACACATACATTGAGGTGGGCCCCATGGTCAGGGCTTCACCCACTAAGTTGTTACCCCTACATCACTTAATCCGCACCATAGAAAATTACACACGTGGCATATATTAACTCAAAATTAACCAATTAAATTATGGAAACCATTGTTGCTAAGTCACAATCCCCAAATCAAATTGTTTGAACGATTTTAATTGTTGATTTGCAGACACTTGTTTTTTGAAATAGGACCATTGAATATTTTTTAGTCTTCACTGTCCAATAAACGTCCATTGATCTTAAGGCCAATTACATTAGTGGGATGAGCGTCAATAGATTACACGAATTTGAGGCTGATTTGGGGCATTGAGTGATCCCCCAAATCAACCCCGAATCGGTGACATTATTCATTCAAATTTATTTCAATATTTTCTTAAAATTTATTGTGGGAAATAATGTCAAATGGTTAGGGATATGCATTAGTGGAATGGCTGCCATAGTTACATGAATTTAGGGCCAATTTGGGGGCATTTGAGTGGCCCTTAAATCGACGACATTATTCAATGCGAATTTAGTTTCAAAATTTCTTAAAAATATTCAATGTGAGATTTTTGGATTTTACATTCATTCTAATATATTTAGCATTTATATTAGATAGTTTCAAAATTTAATATAGGAGTTTTGCAATCAATCTGAGGTTGTCAGGTTCATAAATTTTCATCAAACAGCCTGATACAACACTCTCACCACAGAGTGGACTGTTACGGAGCCATAAACATATTCAAAACAAAAAAAAAAAAAAGAATATATTTTTGGAATATTTAGATTATTTGGGATTTTTTTGGATATTTTTCCAGATTTTTTCGAGCAAAAAAGTAAAAAAGAAAAAGAAAAAGAAAAAGAAATCGGCTGATAAAGGGTGTAATGGCTGTTATGCCCTTGTTTCGGCCATACCGGCATTGGTATCGGTGGTGACCGATACGGCCACCATTACCGATATAGAATACCTTGCCTAAATGTGATATGAATCATCTCCATTCTTACAACTCTCCCTTGCCAAACTACCCTTGGAATTCAACCTACAAGATCTCCTGCCTTACATACAGCATTTGGGTGAAATTTGGCCCTAGTTTGATGTAGGCCTATATGATCATCTGATCGATTGGTTTGACGTTTGAGATTTATTTTGATGGCAAATGATGAAAATACCCGACTGTTGAAAAGATGATATATGAACCTCGAGTAGGAATTTTGTAAAACCTTTTTAAAGATTAGGTCCTCAAACACCCTAGAACATGCACACTGATCAGTTTGGTTACAAGAAATATCATTTGGATATAAAATGGCTGAAATGCCTTTACATTGTACTGTCTTGGGTGGTTGTAGTTCTGGAATTTAGGGTTTAAATGCTATGCTCAGTTTGTATGCATGACCTATGTCTTTTGAGGGGCCCTTTGGTGTATTCTAACTTCTAATACAATGGATGAATGCACATATGCATGCTTGCATGTATCATTGTTGATGCATGTGAAGCGGTGGTGCATAAATGTAACAAGTCGGCATAATGCAAGTGATATTCAAACGTTGCTTAGTAGGACCAATATGGGGTGCCTACAGTGTCAACCTTCAATGATACAATCTGTTTGTGATTTTTCAGTTACTTTCACTTGGGAAGAGACATGTAGAGACATGTAGGCATACTCAAGGAATTTAGGAGGTCCACATCAAGGCTTATAAGACGAGGATTTAGGAAGGTCTACATCAAACCTTTTAGACCCACCATAGGACCCAACAAGTGCAATCCCAATCAATTTCTTTATTCTAGTTGGATAGCTTTCTTTCTAAATTCATATGATGAGAGTAAGGGCTAGGGAAAGCAACAACACAACTTCATGTTTAGGCATTTTCAAGACTCTACCAAACTTAACTATGAAGCACAAGAGGGGTGGGATAGTATCAGTGTTCAAAATATCGGTATCGCGCAATGTATCGCACCCTTGGGATACAAATACATATCGGTTATTGCACAGGATATATTGTTTGTATTGCGTAATTTATCGCACTTTTTGGGAAACATTGGAAAATTTGTTGAATTTTTCAATGAAAATTTAGGGATTATTAAAAAAGACCATAATACACACTTTTAAATAATAAAATCTCAAAAAAGAAGTGGATGTTATAGGTTTCCTTTGTATAGGGTCCTCAGTTATGTGTTGTTCGATTGAACTAAGACAACTATATTCAGTATCCATCCTGTCCATCCATTTTTTCGTATCATTTTAGGACATTATCCAAAAAATGAAGCAGATCCAATAATCAGGTGGACCATACCATAGGAAACAATGGCGATTGACCATTTGTGGGCCACCATTGAAACCTTCCCAAGGCCTAAAGTGATGTTTATTTTTCATCCAACCTGTTCATAAGATCACAAAGACATGGATGAAGGAAAAGAACAAATATCAGCTTGATCGAAAACTTCTTTGCCCCCAAGGATTTTTCAATGGTGGACGTTCAATTCACACTGTTTTCCATGGTGTGGTCCACTTGAGCTTTGGATATGATTCATTTATTGGGCTAAAATCATAATATTATTTGGTAAAATAGATGGACGGAGTGGATAAAATACATTAATTACGTTAGCCCCCAAACTCCGTATCCTACAATATCCAATCTGCTTCCCATCACACTGGCAGAAGCGGATTGCGTACCGAGTAACTCAGTATGCCAAGTGTACTGAGTAAACTTTGTGGGATCCACCGTGATTTATGTATTTGATCCACCCCATCAATCTATTTTAATAGTTAATTTCAGGTCCTAATCCCAAAAATCAAGTGGACCACACTACATGAAATAGTGTGACTTGAGTGTCTATTGATGAAAAATTCTGGGGGGCCATAGAAGTTTTGGATAAGGCTGATATTTTTGTTTTCCCTTCATCCAGGTCTTTGTGATCTTATGAACATGTTGGATGACAAATAAAGATCACTTTGGGCACTTAGAAAGGTTTCAACGGTTGAAATCATTATTTCCACTGTTTCCTGTGGTATGGTCCACTTAAGATTTTGATATGCTTCAATTTTTGGCTCAACGTCTAAAATTAGATGAAACAACAGATGGACGGATTGGATAAACCGCATACATTCACGGTGGGCCCAACTAAGATTACTCAATACGATAAAAGCATACAATTCTATTTTCACACTGGCAAGATGATGGACGCGGATTTACGAAGGCTTCTTGCTCAAGGATGCTGGTGGGGCCCACTATAATGTATGTTAGAAATCCATTCCGTCCATCCATTTTGCGAGCTCATTTTAGGATGTTCTACCAAAACTGAGGTGGATACAAGAGTCAAGTGGGTCACACGAGGGGGAAAATTAGGAAAAGAAATTTCTATTGTTGAAACCTTTCTTAGCTCCACCTTGATGTTTATATGCTATCCAAACCATTTATAAGGTCATTACAAATGGGATGAAGTGAAAACACCGAAAACATAGCTTGATACAAAACATTTTTGGCCATAAGAATGCTTCAACGGTGCTCACTGAATGCCCACTTTTTCCTCTTGTGTGGCCCACTTGAATGTTGTATACACCTCATTTTTGGTTGCACGTCCTAAAATGAGCTTGCAAAACATATGGACGAGGTGGATTTCTCACAAACATCTCGGTGGGCCCCACCCAGCATCCATGCACAGGAACTTCCAGCAAAAGGCTTTAGCAGGAAATACATGCCCCAATACTGCGCCATTGCTGGGGCTCGAGTAGTACGAACGGTTTAAAGTTATATGGGTCCCACAATAATGTATTTATTATAGCCACACCATTCAATCATTTGGAAAGATCATTTTAGATTATGAACCCAAAAATGAGTCATATCCAAAGCTCAAGTGGACCACACCACAAATAGCAGTGGGACGGTGATTCTCACCGTTAAAACATTCGTAGGGCCATCCATAACTCTTATTCTCCTTCGAATTTGTTCATGAGTTCAGATAGACTAGGATGAATAGGAAAAAAAATATCATATTGATCTAAAACTTCTGTGACCTCCAAAGGGTTTCAATGATAGATGTTTAATCTCCCACCACTATTTGCAGTGTGGTCCACTTGATCTTTGAATCAGTCTTATTTTTTGGCTCAAGCCTTACGACGAGCTTGAAAAATGGACTAACGGTTTGGATACAACGCATACCTTATGATGGGACCCATAGACCTTGGTGATGTCAACACACCAGTCAGCTCGGTGGTGTGCAGTACACCAGCCAACCCAAATTCCATTTAAAAGGGCTCGGACGCCCTTTTTTCGACGCAGAGAGGGTTCCGGCAGTCTGGAACCCTAAAAATTCTCCCCAATCAACAATTTTAGTGATGATTTCTCTGGATTTTAGAGAGGATTTCTCTAGATTTCACCCAAATCTAGTCAAAAGGTACCCTCTTAGGCAGATTGAATAGGTAAGAGATTTTTTTTCTATATTTTTGGAATTTCTGGATGGGATGCGGATGAGATGTTGCCGGAAAATCTGCAATATCAGGCATTATCGTGCGATATATCGGCGATACCTCACGATATTTTGTGATATATCACATGATAAATAGAAGTTTGACAAATTTTCCGTATTTTTCTGTAACTATGGAGGGTTTCGTATAGCTGACTTCCGATACCGATATTATTGGCCAATATATCGGCCGATATTATCAATATTATGAACACTGGATAGTATGGGGCTGTAAATCGATTTCTCTGTGTGGGATCTCGTGAGGATCGCCTATTTGTTTGTTTGTTTGTTTTTTTTTTTTCCTATCCCTTTGGAGTTCTATATTGTTCTACTATAATTACATTTTTTTTTTCCTACTCGAGAAATCTATTTCAGCAAGATCAAGTTCGGTACCTCGAATTCGGTATTTGTTTGTGACTTTTATAATTCCTCTTTAGCATCTTTATTTATTTATTTAACTCTACGGGGAAGCTAGATTTGAGTTTCCTCTTCTTTTTTCCTTTTTCCTCTCTTTTTTGTTTTTGTTTTTGTTTTTGTTTTGTGATATCCTTACTGGATTAACATGATGGTTAATTTAGCTCTATAAACAAGATGTTGAGAAGATAACATTTTATTTGAGGCATGCTTTATTGGTTCTTGGATTTTAAACAATGTTAAGAAACCTGGATTCAATTTGGAAAGTTGTCTTTCGATTTCTGAGTTTGATACTTTGAATAGACTGAATTAATGGGCAGTTGTCCTAATCCCATTGTGTTTGATCTAGTGAAATCTGGGGCAACTTGCCATATCTTTGTTCTGGGAGTTCTCTTCCTCTCCTTTAATTTAATGATCATTTTTATTATCTTTTCAGATACAAAAGACCGAGTGTGATGTCATGGGTTGATATCCACCTTTACCACCATAAAAGAAAAGAAAAGAAAAAAAAATGTTTCCTTTCTGTCGTCCTGACAAAGTTAAAGTAGAGTGGTATATGATGCTAAAATTTTCATCAACAAGGGCTAGAGATTGCTTCTATGTATGGGATGGAGGTTATGTAAAAAAGTCAGTGATGCTTCTATTGAAGTTTAACCATCACGTAAACGTCATAGATCAGTAGTTTTTGTGGCACCTATTACATAAACACAAGACTTGGCTCCATCAAGCTCCAACTCATTCCTAAATAATATCACCTGTAAGAAAATTTACAGGTCTAGTCATGTTTGTATGGTTTAATTTCAGAATTCTAAAAAGATTACATGCAGTGGACAGGCCTGGTTGACTAGAATTATTTTGGCAATACATTAAGATAACACAGAGGCTTGAATATTCATTATTGTAGTTTTATGTGATGTTGAGGCTTTGTTTATGGTAGTGTTGTTTAGGTTATCTGGTTTCTATATGCTTGCATTTCTATGTTGTATTTCTCCAGCTCTTAACATCTTGAAATTGGTCACTCAGCAATTCGTGTGGCTGCTAGTTGGTATCAAAGTCATCTGGGTGGCAGTACATCGGTGTTGCTTATTACCAATGACAAGGAGAACAAGAGAAAAGCCACAGAAGAGGGCATTTCTGCAGAGACAGGTATCCAGTATCCATTTTGCTAAAATATTTTTCCATGTCGTTCATAAATTCGGTTAATCACTGATCTTTAAATATTCGTCTAGTTTTCATTGTTAGATTTCTTTTGTTGCATTTGTTACATGATAAACTCATTGTGACTATTGTTTATGTTTCAGTTGAGTCATATGTGAAATCACTTGGTGAACCAGCTTTGCTCGACCTGGTTGTTAATCCAACTTCAGAAGATGTAAGCATGGTGGAAGTTGAAGATCTGAGGCCTTCAAAGAGGAAAGTAATCTTTAGTGAGGTATATCTGGCTTTGAGTACATGTTCAATCCTATGTTCTTGTGCTTGTGTGCAAGCTTTCTTTTTTCCTTTTTGTTTGAGAAGGTTGATAATGAAGAGTTTTTCTAATTGTTACTTGCCTTTTCCACTTTGTAATGCAGCACAAGCCTATGTCAGAGATTACAGCTGGTCTGCATCGTGGGATTTACCATCAAGGAAAACTTCGAGTCAATCGTTACAATCCATTTGAGGCATATGTTGGAAGTGAGAGCATTGGGGATGAAATAATGATACACGGGCGGGGTAATATGAACAGAGCTTTTGATGGAGATATAGTTGCAGTGGAGTTATTGCCTCAAGAACAGTGGCGTGAAGGAAAATCCCTTAGTATAGCAGATGATGGTATGTAGTGCTTCTTGTGTTCTAATTTTGAAGAGACATGGTTGTACATAGGCATTTTACATACATACAGACATATTGAAGTCGAAGGTTATTCTACTGTTCCATGTATTCCCTTTCAGAGGATGAGGATGATGAAGATGTTCATTTAGTTCCGAGCAGTGCTGATGATGCTCCAAGGAATACAAATGTAGCAGGAGCTGCTGGAGCTGCAAGTCCCATCTCATGCCGTCCTTTAGGGCGCATTGTTGGTGTTATAAAGCGCAATTGGCACTCGTAAGTTGTGGAGTGTTTACAATTTTAACTCGTTTCCTTGTGACTAACCTCTCAATCAGAATTTGCTTCTTTGAAGATAAATATGATTTTCTACAGTTGATATTTTAATCTGGTATTCATTTGCCTTTTGCTATTATCACTTGGAAGATGCGGGAAGGATGATTTTGGAACTAGTTTCATTATTTACATTAGTTACTCCTGTCAGAATGCTAGCTTCCTATTTTATCTGTTTCAAGTTTCTGGTGGTTGGCATTACATGCTTAATGTAATCAAGAAGCCCCTTCGCAAGATCCTATAACTTTTTAGTTGCTTATTGATTGTGTTGGATCTCTCTCTCTCTCTCTCTCTCTCTCTCTCTCTCTCTCTCTCTCAGAGTATGAGAAGTGATCCTGTTTTCTCATAGCAGTATTAGCTATAATGCTACAAGTTTGATTTGGATATGGAAATATGGACATCCCAATCAATCTAGATTGCATATTAGGTTGAGCCAGCACTTCATTGGCAACCGTGCAAAAATCACACTGATGGGATGATCCTATCCTTCTGTACATCTACTTTCTTTGTTTTGCTGTCCATTTCATATGTGTGTGATGGTTAGTACTATTTTATGGAGTGATACTTTGGGATTGTAAGCAACCTAGGTTGTTCAAATTTTTGGTTGGACCTACGCTTCCATATATGATCTCAATCATCCATTTTGAGGCTATTGATTGGGGTTAGAATTGTCTGATTGGTTTGGTTTGGTCGATGGCCAAATGCACCAAATAGGAGTGTCTTTTGCCATGTATCGATTTCTTATAATCTTTCAATTATTTGACCATGTTGTAATTATATTGATACCAATACAGACGCCACCACCGCCACCACAACTATCATTGTTACCTTGTCCATCTATTTGTGGGCCACTTTATGAATCCCAATTTTCCCATTTGTCCATCTATTTGTTTGCTTCCTCAACAAACAAAGATCGTGGGAACAAATTGTGGGGGATTCCAAGAGGGAGGTCATAGAGTGAGCATATGGGAATCAAGATGTAAATCTAGAGTTTGTGATATCTATGTTCGGGTTGTAAAGGGTCTGTTATCATATACACATTGTGGGTTTGCTTTCTTCCCTATTTTTAACTAGTGGAGGATGTTGGGATGTATTTTTTGCTGTTTTGACTGTTGTCTTACGGGTTGTTAATAAAATTAAATTCTTTGAGCGTGTGGGTCAAACCATAGGAATGACCTTTGGGGTTGGGGAAGATGATATTCAAGCATTCATCAAATTTGTCGAAGAGAGGAGCAAGTGAAAGGCGAGGGAGATGGCGACGCAAAGTCCCAAGCCGAAGTTTCTGAGAGGTTAGAGAGAACTGTTGAGTCTCGAGTGTTCTGTCAACTACGACTCGGCTAGTAGCCAAGGTGGAGGGAACAAAGGGAGGGGTACATGATTCAGTGATCAATGAAGATTCTATGCTGGAATATAAGGGGGCTGGTAAGCCAAGAAAAACACATCTAGGTCAAAAAGGTTAGCAAAAAAATACAAGGTTTAGATTCTGACTCTTTAGGAAACTAAGTTGGACGTCTTCGATGATACAATTCCGGGGTCCATTTGGGGAAATAAAGAACGAAGGCTGGTTAGTGTTGAATGCGGAAGGCCTGGCAGGGGGGTGTTGGTTGCTTGGAACAGAGATATATCATATATGGTGCTCTGAGGGAAGCTACGTCAGGACCTTCTCAGTGTCAACAGTCTTCAGGGATACATCTTCACAGTATAGGTTGCTGTTTTCAGCAGTATATGGCCCATGTATTCCGAATCGTAGAGACCTTTTGTGGACAGAATTGAATCAAGTCAGAGCTATGTATAACCTTCCCTAGTGCTTTGGGGGAGATTTCAATGTAATCAGGTTTATTCATGAGAAGAATAATGGAGGACGGGAAACCAGAAGTATCAAATGTTTTGGAGAATGGGTTTGGATAGAATGAAACGATCAATATTCCAATGGCAGGGGCAAAATACACTTGGTCAAATGGGAGGGAATATCCAGTTTTGGCCAGGCTTGATAGATTCATGGCTTCTGCAGATTGGGTGGACAAATACCCTCTTGTTAAATTATGTGACTTGTCTAGAACAACTTCAGATCATTGTCCAATTCTGCTAGAAGTGTTGGAAGATAGTGGGGCCCCCGAACCATTCCGATTTGAACTTGTTTGGCTGGAAGTGGAGGATTTTGATCATATTGTTAGAAGATGATGGCAATCCTTTCTGGTCTCAGGTTCGGCTGAATACCGACAAAGCCCATAAGATTAAATGTCTAAAGTTGAAATTAGTTGAATGAAAGAAGGGATTTTTTACTAAATGAGTCGAGAAGGCTGAAAGTGTAATTAGTGAACTCAATGATCTCGATATTAAAGAAGAGGGGGCTGCACTATAAGTAGAAAACCGGAATAAATGATTGATTTTATTGGCGGAGTATTCTAAATACCTTGAAGAAGTAGAAATTATGTGGAGGCAAAGATCGAGAGCAGTTTGGCTCAATGAAGGAGACAGAAATACCTCATTTTTCATGGGATAGGGAGTGCGTGCAAGCAAGAAAAAATCAGATCAGCAATATCCTGGTTGATGGGGAGCAGATAAAAGAGAAGAATAAAGTTTGTGATGCTGTAATTGATTATTACGTGAAACTATTATCCAATGATGGTTAGAAGCAGCCCGTGTTAGACAATTTGCTTGTTCGAGGTTTGTCGGTGGTGGACATGGATTCTCTTGAGAAGCCAATTGTGGAAGAAGAGATCAAGAGTGCCATAGAATATTTAGGTAGTGATAAGGCTCCGGGTCTCGACAGATTTCCTATTGCTTTTTATAAGGTTTTTTGGGAAACAGTTAAGGAGGTATTAGAATCTGCGCAAGAGTGTTTTTTTTTATTTTTTAAATCCTAATCCTGAAGTGACGGGCAGAGTCATTATCAGATTTTCAGCTAAGTAGTCTCCATTGGAAGTCTCAAAAAAAATCTTGGTGAAGGTATTGGCTAACAGATTCAGAACGATATTATCCACAGGCATATCAGAAAATTGAGGAGCTGTATTAAAGGGGTGTTATGCAAACTAATATCAAGAAGGCATATAACCATGTGGATTGGGGCTTCTTGGAGTATATGTTTGAAAGGATAGGTTGTAGGAGTAAATGGATTCGATGGATGTTAGAATGTGTGTTGTCTGCTTCCTTTTGGTCTTGGTTAACGGTTCACTAAAAGGCCTTTTTAAAGCATCGTGAGGTGTAAGGAAAGGGGATCCACTTTCCCCTTTTTGGTTTATAGTAGTTGCAGATGCTTTGGGTAGAATGTTAGCAAAGGGCCAAGAGGTGGTGCTTATTTTGGTGATGGAATTAGAAGTCGTAATGCAATGACATTTTCACATCGGTCTTGAGTGGGGTAGCCCGTGGGATGTAAGGACACACTCGGAGTGGGTGACCCATGTGATTTGGGGCCTACGGGGGAGGTCTCGTGTTCGAGACTCCTCATCAGGGGTGATTAATGCAGGGGCATTTTACACCAGGCTTGAGTGGGATAGCCTGTGGGATGCGGGGACACACTCGGGGTGGGCGGCCCATTTGATTTGGGGCCTCGGGGGGGTTCGATCGAGGTCCTAACCCATGCGATATGGGGCCTGCGCTATGAGATAAAGGGATGAATTCGCCATATTCTAACAATTCGAACTTTTACAGCAAGTAGTTAATTGTCCTGCATCAAATTGGTATCAGAGTGGGAGGTCTCGTGTTCGAGACTCCTCACTGAGGGTGATTAATGCAGGGGCATTTTCACACAGGGCTCGAGGGGGGTAGCCTGTGGTATGCAGGGACACACTCGGGGTGGGTGACCCATGTGATTTGGGGCCCACGGGGGAGGTCTCATGTTTGAGACTCCTCACTTGCGTGATTAATGCAGGGGCATTTCACACCGGGCTCGAGTGTGGTAGCCCATGGGATGCGGGGACACTCGGGGTGGGCGGCCCATGTGATTTGGGGCCCACAAGGGGGGTTCGGTCGAGGTCCTAACCCATGAGATGTGGGGCCTAGGCTATGCGATAAAGGGATTAATTCACCATACCCTAACAGTTTGAGCTTTTAGAGCAAGTGGTTAATTGTCTTGCATCAAGCTCCCACTTACAATTTGTGGATGACACCTTGTTATTTTGTGATGTGGATGTTTAAATGACAAATTTGAGGAAGATCTTGGGATGCTATGAAGAGGTCTCAGGGCTTTATATTAATATTAATGAGGGGAAGAGTGAGATGCTTGGCATACTATACAAGGAAGAAGTGGCTAGTCTTGCATCTTTATTCGGGTGTGGGGCAAGTTCCTTCCCATCCACTTATTTGGGTCTTCCATTATGCTTGGGGAAACCTCCGAAACATTTATGGAGTAGCGTGATTGAAAGGTTCAAGTGGAGGTTATCCAAGTGGAAAGGGAGACATGTTATTGGCGGGATGCATTACTCTCGCCAAGACGGTTCTTTCGACCCTTCCATCATTTTTTATGTCCTTAAATAAATGCTCGAAGTCGGTGTTAGACAAATTTGATAAATGCGTAGGGATTTTCTATGGCATGGGGATGAAGACAAGCATGAGTTTCATTTACTTAAGTGGGAAGAGGTGTGTAAGCCTTTGGCTGAAGGAGGAGTGGGAATTAAAGATCTTGAAGCTATGAATGTTGCTTTTCTAGGAAAGTGGTGGTGGTGATTCGAGGAAAAGGAAGGCAAGTTATGGAGGGAAGTTGTTGCGGTTAAATATGGTTTGGAGGAGGGGGGATGGGATATTAAGAAATCCTCGCATTATCAAACTAAGGGTATTTAGGAAGCCATCATCTCTGTTGCTTTTGTAGTCAAATCTAGCTTGTCTTTCTCTCTTGGTGATGGCGCTCGTATTCGATTTTGGGAGGACCTGTGGTGTGGTGTTAGGCCCTCTGAGGTGGATTTCCCAGGCCCTGGCCAGATTTATCTTCTATTAAAAACATCTCAGTGGCTAGTTGTTCTTTTCCTAGATGGAGGCGGGGGAGTTTGGTGTCCACCATGTCGAAGAGATTTATTAGAAGAAGAGGGGGAGGACTTTGTGAGGTTGAAGGAGCGACTTCAAAAGATCCAACGCTCTCTGTCTTCTTCGGACTCTCTAGTG
This sequence comes from Magnolia kwangsiensis, assembly GCA_037074715.1. Classification (NCBI taxonomy): domain Eukaryota; kingdom Viridiplantae; phylum Streptophyta; class Magnoliopsida; order Magnoliales; family Magnoliaceae; genus Magnolia; species Magnolia kwangsiensis. The sequence goes on along the minus strand of CM073575.1, from coordinate 86,409,902 downwards.
TGGAGTGCCTCACCTTCCTACAAATTTTCGGTTAAATCTCTTTACTAAAAAATTAGGGTTGTCGGTAATGAATCAAATGGAGACTTCTTTCATGCCTTTTGGTTCTATGGAGGCCCCCAAGGTTGCCTCTTTTGCTTGGTAGTTGGGAGAGAACACATTCTTGCATAGAGAACTTCTAGAAGAGAGATGTTTCTCCCTAACATTTGCCTCCTATGCATGGCCAATGTGGAATCAATTGATCATTTATTTATCTATTGTTTGTATGTTGGTTTTGCTTGGGTGGTGCTGCCTCTAGTTGATCATCTGTTCCAGTTTTGGCATGAGTTGCAGCTGGCCAAGGAGTGTCAATCTTTATGGCGTTTGAGTTTCCTTGCGGTCCTTTGGAATACTTGGGGGGAAAGCAGTGCATGGTGTTTTTGGAATAGATCGGGGCCTTGGGAAGAAGTGTATTGGAAGTCTAAAAGGGATGTAATTAATTGGGCAGCTTCTATTAGTCACTGTGATGTTTCCTTTGCTTAGTCAACCTTGGGGTTGTAATGTTTTCTTTATCCTTGGGGTTGTTGCCAGGCAGTTTTGAATAAAATCATTAACCTTCAAAAAAAAAAAAATCACATTGAGAATAGGAATTGTCATGATTTCTTGGCAAAAATTGTATGGCTGGCTGCCTAGCTTAGATCCACCTACTACACCTTTTCCAGTGCTTCTAGGCTGAGTTTCCAAACCAATCCACAATTCAACACAGTAATTCAAATAAACATCAGACCTGATAGCCATGATATAATGGCTGGATCGGAACTATATTAATGAAGGTCATGTTTGGATGCTTGGGTGAATAGAAATGTGAATGGCTGGTTTAATCAAGTGGAAATGACAAAAGTAAGTGATGTTTCCTAGGATTCATAATGAGGAAGTACCTCCCAGAATTGCAGTTGCACTCATTTCAACTCCCCTGTTTTTGGTCGTTAAAGGATAGCTTTTTTATTGAGGAAGGAAAAAGCAGAATGTACAAAGTGGAATCATCCCCGTAAACAACGGAAATTCTGAATGCTTGCGGATTCACCGATTCCTTTCCATGGCCAATGTTTATTTTGTTTTGCACCCAAATATGACACTTCTTTGAAATTTATTTTGTTTTGCACTCAAATATGACACTTCTTTTGAAACTGATTGCAATCATAAGGGGGGCAATCTTCTTTGAGGTGCCCTCCAATGGCACTGGTGCCACTATAACGCCCCGAAAATCGGGGGTCAAGCAAAGTTCAACTCCCGAGTTCCAACACATCACTTATGCAACATAGAAAATGATGATTTATTGTCGTCTGTGTTAGTGCATTAAACATGAACGGGATTAAGCTAAATCAGCATATCATGCTCCAAAGACGATTAAATTTAAGCAAGTGGGAGACTGTGATAGATATATAAAACATATAAATTGTTGTAGGTCTCCAGAGTGTGAACATGTTACCAGGTTAACTAAATTACATGTATAGTTTCCAAAATTACAAAATGATAAAGGGTAATGTCTACTAATCCATAACCCTGTAGCCCCGGTGACGCAACTCCAGGTCTACATAGACCCGCCAGAGAGTTGCAAATAGGAGAACTCCTCATCGTCGTAGAATTCAGGCTCCGCCTCATAGGCCTCGACATCACCTGAAACTACAACAGAGTCTGGTTGGTGTTTAAAACACCGTCCCAGAGTGGGAGTGAGTGATCAACTCAGTGGAGCTATAAGGCAAAGATTAAAATGTTATCAATTCAATCAAACAGTAATGATAAAGCAGTATAACAATCATATCCTAAGTACTCTTGTTAATGTAGGAATGTCATGCGATAATGATGTATGCCCTCGCCTACACTCCCTCAGCGACATCATCTCATGATCGCGACATACACTAATCTGGACACGTGCACTTCCTCGCCAAAGTATATGTAATGCATGTATGATCGTGTTAGCGCAATTCTTAATTAAGTTTACTCAAACATCATATTCGGGAAGCTAAGGTACCTTCGTTTTCACCACTTACCCAAACGATGATCCATCTAGGGTCGTCAATCCTAGTTAGTCTCATACGATAAACAGTTCCAGGTCACCACGGAGAGGCTCGTCACCTCAGTGCAGGCCTGGTTTATACTCTAGTTTACTACGGAAAGGCTCGTCACCTTAGCGCAGACCTAGGGTATGCTCGAGGTCACTACGAGAGGCTCGTCACCTGATCGTAGGCCGACAACACGAATACAGTGTCCCATACCACTGTATCCGGCTCATGAGTTTGAGTTGCTCACAGGACACTACGGGGAGGCTCGTCGCCTAAGCGTAGGCCGACAGCTCGACCACGGTGTCTTATACCACCATCCCCGGCTCATGAGTCTTAGCGAATCGTGGTACCAAGGTTAAACAAGTTTTCATTCGTAAGTGGTACCTTAAATTCAAGCAGTTGCGTCCATACATGGTAAACACACATTTAGGCCAATTGGGTTAGTTGACAAGCTCGATTGGTACGAGCGTACGTTGGATTTGGTCGATATAGAGCGCGTAAGCACTCCGCGTGGCCTAACCACTGCCAGCAATCTCCATACGACTCGGATTCCTCGAATGTATCTGGGGTGGCGAAACTAGCTCAGCCACTTGATTGGAACCCGTTACCGATTGCCTGGACTACGTAGTAGTCCCAATCACACTTAAATGTAATAGGAAACCATATGTGATAGGCATATCATTATTGAACAAATAATTCAGACTATACAACCACTTGAGCATCTTATGAAATACAAAATTTCCATAGCATTACACACATGCATTCCATACACAAATCACATAATAGGATATAAGCTGCATGAAGGAATTCATACATATGGCTAAGGTGATTGAAAATCTCTTTTCAACACCTCCATTAAAGGCATTTCATCAAACAAGTACTCATTTAGACATTTTATCAAACACCTAGACTACACATTTCAACATATATGTTATAATTTAGTTATTACCTATATTAGGGCAAATCCTTTCATAAGGAGTTGTCACATATACAACAATCATATATTCACGATGAATACTCATGGCAAGCACAAAACATAATTCCATATTCATTTAGACATTTCAACAAACACATAGAAAACATTATATTCAACATGGATAGCCTTGAAAACCATAACCTAAACATTTATAGTCCGCACTTTTCGCCGGTAGATTCGTAACGAGCTTAGTTTGAACATTGTTTTTATCTACGGCACAACGACAACCTATAACATGAAATATGTTAGCTATTTCACCATTTACTCTATTTGAATCCCTAGGACAGATTAGGGTTAGGATTCCTTACCCAAGAACGGTGTTGAAATCGCCGGAATAGCGAAACAGACAGGCTGATTCAGCACGTGGAGTGGTAGGATCGAATCCCAGTAACTATCCCTAACTCTCTCTCACTTCTCTTCACCTTTTTCTCCTCTTTTCTCCCTTCTCTTCCCTAGGGCTTTGCAAATTCGTATGGAATGATAGAGGGGTGGGTTAAGGCCCTTATATAGGCCCAGAACTGATCTTAATGGCCCCAGGGCCATGGTATACTTACGTTATAGCCAAAGAGTGGTTGTTTCGGTCAAATAGAGCCCATCTAGAGGCCCCTTTTCTGCATACGGTCCGGAGTAAATCCCTTGACGATGGATCTACGCCAGGTTAAGTTTTCGGTCCGATCGGATTTATGGATCGACCGCGGAGGACTAGTTTTAGTTTAACGGTCATCGACACTCGATCAGGGCCACAAGTACATTGACCTGTGTTGGGAAATTTCCCTGATCAGAGGGTGTAGTTGGGTCAGAATTTGACGGTCTGAAGCCTTAGATTTGGCTTGCAAGTGAACGGCCCAAATTACTTAAGTTTGAGTTCATTTTCTAAAGATATTTTCGTTTCTCACACACTTTGCTCCGGGCTCACGTTGTGCGTTTCTGGATACTATTAGGACTTGATTTCCGAGATGGTTGTCAAGCCCAGTAAGGCGGTCATAACCGTATAGTTTCGTGGTGTTCGGACTTTCGACGCGCGGTCAAGGTCCGATACGGAGTTTCGTGATGCTCCCGAGAGCAACTGGGTTTTGAGATGGATCCTAGGTTTTTAGGTGATGTAGCGTTAGCGATTCTACTAGCTTTGGGTCTTGCAGTTCATATAGAAAGCGATTCACGCTAATTTACTGATTAATTCTTGCCTAATTTTTAAAGGATTTGGTCCTCAGTGATTTCTACCTGAGGCGGTACTCGGGTCTTTGTACGAATTTTTCCGAGACGTTACAACTACCTTAAGCTTGCAGTACCGAGCAAATGTAGGGTCCACGTGATCTATCCCATCCAACCGTCCATCAGATACATCGACTCAGATGCCCCCCCCCCCCCCCAAAAAAAAAAAAAGATGGGAGGGGATCCCTACCCTTGATTTTTACTGGGGCCCACCTGAGTTGCAGAACGGCGTGATTTGTCCTGAATCTTCATTCATGGCAGGCGAAGGGTCTAGATGGCCTGGGTTGCGTATACACAACATGGTGGGGCCCCACCCAAATCAAAGGTGGATGTCCCCTCTCAACTTGTTCCCTGTGCTATCTTACTGGAGTTTTCTTCGCCTGATTTTTGAGACCAATGGGTAGCGCGAGGTAACACATCTGATGGATGGGTCAAATATCTATAATAGATCATGCAATTTCCATATGTAGTTGGTGCCGCTGTAGCTTACTGGAGCTACAGTGGTACTGTTACCACTGGACTGCGCATCATCTTTTTGCTTAAGGCAATGCTCAGTTTGGTTTGTGTTGTGAACTTCTTAATGGTTTCAGTATCCATTCCTTATATGGTGTTTGCTTTATACATTGTGTTCTCCAATTCCTTGGCAATTTGTTTCAGTTCATTCTTCTGGCAGTTCTGGTTGTTTACACCCTAAGCTGACTTTTTCCTACACTTCTGCGCACGCATGCGCGTGCGCACACACAAAAAAAAAAGAAAAAGAAAAGAAGAAAAAAAGTTTTGAGTGCATTGCTTGTGTAACTTGGCGTTGTTTTGAGCTATCTATGAACAGTTTTGAGTTATCTATACTGTTTACTGTGTTATCTTTCTGTCATGAATGCATTGCTCGTGTAACTTGGCATGATTTTCTGCAGTTATTGTGGGTCTTTGGAGCCAATGCCCATGCCTGCAGGTAATGGTGGTGTTGCACATGCTTTATTTGTCTCCAAAGATCGCAGAATTCCTAAGATTCGGATTCAAACTCGACAGCTTGGCAATCTTCTGGACAAGAGAATTATTGTTGCTGTTGATTCCTGGGATTGTTTATCTCGATATCCATCTGGTCATTATATACGGACTATTGGAGAAATTGGAGACAGAGATACTGAAAGTGAGGCAAGTTCAGTTGTGCTTATCATTAACTATTCTTCTACATGTTGAAACAGGGACACATTTTATTTATTTCTCTTTGGTTGCTCCAATCCGTGTGATTAGTTGCATATACATATTGTTGTTAGTATTGAAGATAAGATCATTGACCCACAGAAGAATTTCAGCAGTTTTTCATGGCATTCATCACTGTGCATACTTCAGGTTGTCTTGATTGAGAATGGCGTCAATTCAAGACCATTTTCTGTACAAGTTTTGGCTTGCTTGCCACCCTTACCTTGGACATTGTCTCCAGAAGATTTGGAAAATCCCAATAGACAGGATTTGCGACATGTGCGGGTCTTTAGTGTGGACCCACCTGGTATATCACTAGCATACTTTCCTTTTTTCTTTTGTTGTTTTTAATTTCTAAGGTGGCCAACTTTCTTGATAGTTTTTGTTTTCATTCATGAATCATGATATATTGTGTTGATTTTGTTTGTTGCAGGTTGCAAGGATATAGATGATGCATTACACTGCACACCTCTTCCAAATGGAAATTTTGAAGTGGGAGTTCGTATCCTCCGACACCCTTAATTCGTTATCAATGCTATAGCAGTCTACCTAACACACACACACAAACTGATGTAAGGAAGATTCCCTTGGAGATATTTCGAGTTGAACTGTGATTCCAAACTCCAAAGTTTATGCAATAGATAATGTAAATAATGCATGTCTTTCTAATAGAACTCTTGGAAGCAAGGAAGGAGATGGTGTCCAAAGTAACATTTTTCTTGAGTAAGAAATTTAGTTAAGAATCACAATTGAGTAGTTGATATCTCAACATAGCTTAAGCTGTTTGCCTAAGGAAAACTTGGTTGGTTGCTTGTCAATTATTTCCCTACCTAATCAAAATGTAGTGACTTTTTTTTTTTTTGAAAGATAATAAAAGTTTCATTAAAAACTGCCACAAGCGTTGAAGGTACAACTGGATCCCCGAAACAACTAAAAGAAACAGTCTGGGGGGATATTTAGATTAAAAGTCCATTCTTTTACATAGGTCTTAGCCCTCCCGACTAATAAGGTAACCCATCCAATCCTGTCCTAAAAACACTGATTATTTCTTTCTCCCCAAAAGGACCACAAAATGGCCAACAAGGAAAGCCTCCATAACTTCTTCCTTCTCTTCTGTACCCACCACCGTGCCAAGCAAGAAATAAATCCTCGATGTTTCCTGGCATCACCTAAGACATCTTAAAAATACCCAAGAAGTACTCCCATATGGACCTAGCAAGCATGCAGTGAATAAACAAGTGTTTTACCAATTCTGCGTTACCAAGGCACAAGGAGCACATATTGGGAATGTACATTGCCTTCTTTTGGAGATTGTCAATAGTGAGCACCCGATTCCTACTCACCAACCACATAAAAGCATCTATCTTTGGAGGACCACCATAGCTCCAAACAAATGCCGATGCACTCAGCCCCGAAGCCACACTCGTTGAAGTGAGAAATCTATATAAAGACAGGACAAAGAATTTGCTCGACTTCAGATTCGAAAACAAAGAGTCTTCCACCCCCAAAGTAAGTCAAACCCCATGAAGCTTCGCTGAAAGCCTTAAAAAATTCCTCCAACTCATCATTAGAAAGATTTCTCTTCTACAAGTGGGAGGCCACACCATCTTTCCGAGAGCTGAAAAACAACTAGCCACAATAGATTTCGCATTTGAAGTGCCAACTTAGGGAACTTGGGAGTAGAGAGACATATCATCTAGGCAAACATATTCCCAAAAGAGCACCCTTTCCCCATTGCCTACTGTGAAACTCACTAATGCAAGGGCATTTTTACACCAGGCTCGAGTGGGGTGGCCTATGGGATGTAGGGGTACACTCGGGGTGGGCGGCTCGTGTGAGGTGGGCCCCACCCATGTGAGGTAGGTGGCTCGTGTGAAGCGGAACCCATGTGAAGTCAGGCGCACGAGGGGGGTTTGGCCGAGATCCTAACCCATGGGATGTGGGGCTTGTGCTATGAGATAAAGGGATTGATATAGCATGTCTTTCTCATAGAAAGACATGCTATATCAAATCGCTCTCCATTTAATAGCTTCGCCGCCTTTTGCAACTCCCCTTCCATTTTCATTCAGACAAAAGCAAAGCTCCACAACTCCCTAGTTCCTCGCTGTTGAGGTAAGACCACACCCATAACATCTCCGGCTTGGCTGAACATCTTGGAGAAATTTATAGGTAACCAACCATCTGGGTAACCTTGGACGAAGAGGTTAGGGAACTCCATTAGAGAACCACCTTCCCTTTTATGCAATGGATTTTTGGTAGCCTTTCGCTTGTTGACAGTAATCCATTCTCCTTCTCCATCTTCGCCTATTATCTCTTTACCTTTGTGTAGCCCTTGACTAGATTCAAAAGCCTCGCTTATCTCTGTGGAGGCTTCATCCAATCTTTTGGGAAGATGTTGACCTTTATTTTTTACTGTTCACCTTTGATTTCATGTTTCGTTGTTGAATCTTTGTTTCTGAATGCGTTTCGCACGCTAATGCTGCTTTCCGACACACATTTAGAAGAACACTACAGGAAATCCATCAGGACCGGGAGCAATAAAAAATTAGTTAATCCTTTCAATGCTTTTAGTAAAATAATATTAGTAACATTATTAAATAAGTTTCGGTGCTCTTTCTTTACCTTTATATTTAATCATTGCCCTTTCCTATTACTTTAGGTGGTGTTTGGTTGCACCAAGTATCATGAAATTGCTTTAATTTTATTATTAATCAGCCTAATTTGGTGCAAAATATCATGAATTGGTGCAACCAAGAGCAAAACTTTGATAAAAAAGGGGGTAGAAGTAGCATTTAGCTTGTGCTATGTGCTATGGAGCGTACGCCTCACGCTTCAGAGGGGTGAACGCTATGCTACATGCTATTCACTATTTTAAACACTGCTCTCAAGTTGGCACAATATGAGACTTGGGAGATGGAAGACTGCTATTTGGAGACTGACCATTCTAGCTGTCTGGTGGGCGACGTGGGGAGAGAAATGAGAGATGCTTTTGAAATGTCTCTAGCAGGGGGGAGGATGTGTTCTTTAGAGCGAAATCCTTTGTGTTGGAATGGGCATCATTCATAAACTGTTTAAAGGATTGTAATTTAGCTTTTTTTGCTTTCCTTATAATTAACTGCGCCTTCTCAATGCTTTTCCACTAAAGTTCTTGTTATCCTTAGAAAGAAAAACCTAGAACATCCTAGCATCACGCGTCTGCCTAACCTCATAGATCCAGTTTACTAACCTTCAGCAGTATGGCCCTTGGAGTTACCCAATGAATCACACTGGATGTATCACCTTTAATGGTAGTCGATCCCCATGGAGATGTCTTAACCAATGTTACCTAAAATGTGAAACCTCTTGCATTTACGTTTTGAATTGAGTGTTCTGGATTATGGGTCATTTGCGATCCATATTGCTATTTTTAGTTACCCGGTCATTTGCGATCCAGATCACTATTTTTAGTTAACCGAATTAGTGCTCTTTGTTCTTACTATTGGTTAAGTTAATACAAATTTATATTTACAAAATAGAGATTTATACCTTTATGTATTTAGTTGTAACACTAACTATGAAGGGTCTATAACAATAACATTCATCATTCATAAATAAATTGCAATATGAGTTCAGATATAAAACTATATTGCATGCACAGTGTATGTATTGGAGTGATGCACATGATCCTACCCCTAGCGTACCACATATTGGAGGAAGTAGCGTAGTGCGTACCTGTTCCCGCACCACATACCGAAGCAACCCATAATCCAGATAACCTTGGTCTTAACTCCTTAAGACCCACCAACAGTGCCCCCGACTTCCACCTCATTAGAATTGCAGGAGTCTATAGGTCTGGGAGAATGAATCAATTAGCATGTTTTTGGATGCTACCTGTAGATTGTATTTAAGTCATTGAAACACATTTCAGTGTTTGTGGATGCTGTCCTTTATCCAGGTATGCTGATAAATATTAGAGGTGTCTACTGCAAATTTTTATTACTAAGATTAATTAGTTTGGCTTTTATGCTGTAGCACTATGTAATTTCGATGGTACGGCATTTAGTTTCAGACATGTTTTCACTCCCTTCAGGAAATCTTCCTCTGAAGAGTCCATGATAAAGCATTGACATAGTGTCTCAAATTGCGAAGACATCACATTTGATAGTGTTGTTACTTGTCTTTATAATCTTAGAGCACCTATAGCACATGGTTATTACAACTTTAAAGAATTAGATATTCTCTCGATGTAAATCCTTGATATATACCAGATATTGCTGATGTGACAAACTTTGTTCATCCTGGCACCCCGCTTGATGAAGAAGCTTCTCAGAGGGGCACATCTGTTTATCTTGTTGAACGTCGAATTGACATGCTTCCAAAACCCTTAACGGAAGGTGATTTTTCTTCTTGGATAATTGTTTCAGGCGATTGGGTGGTCATTGCATATGTTTTTGGATTGTTTGGATTTACATGCAGTTGGTATTGATGCTTTGCCACTAAAATGGTCTGCTTACTTCTTCAGATGTAATGTTATTCTTGCAGACATTTGTTCTCTTCGATCTGATGTGGAGAGGCTGGCCTTTTCTGTTATTTGGGTACATTCTTCATTTTTTCCTTTGGAATTGCCAAATATAGTATTCTTGTCCAATCTATAATCCTTGTATTTTGCTGTCATTTGTTATCTGTAGTTTTCTAGGAGAAAAACTTAGTTTCACCAATATTTTAATTTGAACTTTGGCTCTGTGCTGGTCGCATGAGTTTTGTTTCTTGAAAGAGTGTTCTTAAAATGGATGTACAAACATACCATAGTAACTTTTTGTCTATCTATGTGCTGCTCTCTAGGTGGAGTATATCTATCTAGTTTATCTTTGAGAAAACCACATTATTTTCCTTATAGTTTTGGTTGACTTCAAAATTAGGTGGTTGACCTAAACATCTTGCCCACATACCCTTCCTTAAAGGCACCACACCTACATCAAGACCCCATCTGCCAATAACTTTTTGAATAAATAAAGGGTAGTTTTTGAAATTTACTCCCTTTCTTTTATGACTGGAATCCTGTGGCAGTTCACCACCATTTTGGTGGGGTCTCACCCTCCTTACATTTGGCACACAGCTACATGTATTCAAACAGTCAAATTAGGTTTTGCGGCTGTTGCCCCATCCACAATTGGATCATTTGGACAGTCTGGATTGGCTTAAAACTCTGCAATGCATATGATGGATAAGTCCCTACCAAATTTTAAAATGGGGGTAACCATCACACGAGTCTAGCCCCTTGTATTATAACACATGGAGCTTAGCTCTTACAAGGGTGCCCATCTACACACCAGAATGTGTACCCTTATGGCACACAGGTACAAGATAAAAGCTGTCCATTAGGTGGGTCCCATCATATGTATTCTTTGCCCCAAAATGAGGTTTAGGTTTTTTTTTAATTATTATTTATTATTATTTTTGGAGCGTAAGATTGGAAATATCACGAATGGCATAAAAAGGGCTGTCAAATGGCGGAAAAAGAGGAACGTGGATAAGGATATGAGAAATTATTTCGTATCCATAACCTCAAAAGGATGTTCGCCAGGAGATGATTGCTCGGGGAGATAAAATGCAGACAAGATGGAAGGAGAGGCAAGATGGGAAGCTAACTCGGGAGAGGAAGGGTGTGGAACTTGGACGATAGTCTCAAGAAGGAAGATCGAACTAGAGAAGGATTCACCTAGGAGGAGACCCTTATCTGAATATCCCACTCTTTACATCTCTGGCTTTCCTGAAGGCTAGCTCTTGATTAACTTCTCATGGGTGTTTGGGAGAGCGGAAGCAGTGATGGAGGTGGTTATACCTAGGGATCGGCTCACTGCAACATACCGGGGATTCGCTTTTGTGTGGATGAGCTCAAAGGAGCTAACTCATGCGGTTTCGATACTACATGATGATATCTTTGGGGGGAAGAAGCTCATGGTTCAATGGGCTCGCTTTGGCCCCGGAATGAGGAATAGGGAGGACAAGAAATTTTGAATCAAACTCGATAGGTACTACATGTATTAGGTCTGAGAAGGAAGTGTCGGTGTTGCAAGAGGACCGTTGGGGATCTTCTTAATTTAAGGGACCTCCATCCTATAGAGATGCGGTTGTAGGAAAGCATGGATCGTGGAATTCGAAAAGAGGGGAGACAACTCTGTTGGAGGGGATGTCATCTAAGGATCAAAAGCAGAGATTAGAAGTTGGGAAAAATGTATCGGTGGAAGAGGCACATAAATGGGTATCAAAGGTAGGTTCTGACGATGCATTTGTAGTCCACATGCAGTCGAAGGTAATTCATAAATTGCGGGAGAAGTTGTAGTGGTCTGTAGTGGTAGTGACAAAAGAAAATGCAACCTTGCCTTAGATTCAACAACGATTGGAAGATTGTTGTGGCTTATCATAGGAGTATTCCATCAAACTGATTAGTTACAATGAGGTGTGGGTTTGTCTGCGCCAGGAGGAGAATCTGGATCAATTGTTAATGGCCGTTGCCATTCACAGAGGCAAACTCATTTATCAGATATATAGGTGGGAGGAATTTTCCCTATTTGGCAAAGACGATGCATGGTTCCTCTTGGGGAGTTCCATTGGAATTCTAGTTCTTCGAGTTTTTCACGATGATAACCTCCTATTTGGGGAAGGTTCTTGCAATTGACCTGACAATGGAGAATGGAGAGGAGCTCAAGGTGGTCAGGGTCCACGTTGGAAAGAAGAAAGGGTTGGGGATTCCAAGCTTTGTCATCGTCGTCATTTGGGATAGAAGGGTGGAGCTGAGGGTGCAGAAGGATGATTTGATGGGGTTCCCGATTCATTAGGGGGAAGTTTGGAAGATGAGGGATAATAGGGTCGAGACGGGAGGCCATGATTGACGGGATGGGGGTGGTGTACGCGCCACCTATGATGCAAGAGCACCAGATGTCGAGAAGGCTTCGTGCGAGACGATTATTAGTGCGGAGGAGGTAGGTGACGAGCCTGTTGATCCTAGAGCAACACGTGGCATTCGGTATGCGGCAGGAGCACAAAAGAATTGTAACTTCTCTCCAAACCTACGTTTTGAGAAAGGTTCGGGTCTTGAACTAGCCTCGAAGTAGATATGTGCATTCGAAGCTAACAAAATTTTTTTTCCAGGAAGGGAATTTGGTTCGGGATACATGGTAACACTGTAGTGCGCTTTCAAATTCGAATAGTGGAGTCGTCCGAGATGGTGACATGTTGTAAGAGGAGGCTAGTAATAGTTTGGATGAAGGGTTGGGTGATGAAACACTTGTGGATGAATTCCTAGGGCCTTTGGCTTTAGCCATATCACTAACACGTGCCACTGCTCTTATTTCTTTCACTCATATGACCTAGGAATGCATGTGGGAAACCCACTTGCCCCACTTATTTCGATATAAACAAAAGCCACATATTTGATCTTCAGACGCTCCTTAGGAATCTCAGGGAATCGTTGCAAGACAAGGTTTTGCATCCTTCTCCTTTGATAGCAGGATGATAACCTGTGAGGGGGATCTGCTGAGCAGTTCACAAGCTTCTCTATGGAAGGATTATTCTCAGGATATCTTCACCGCGGAGCAGCATTAGGAGGTTATGGAGAGGTGCAAAGAAGAATCCATCATTGACGACACTTAAGAAGTAGATGCCGGTGAGGAAGGGGAATTGTAGCTGGAGGATAGTTGCTTTGTGGGAGAATTACTCGAAGAAGTCCTTGTGGTCACTCCCCTCCGCGCAGAAAAGGTAAGAGCAGTCTCAGATGCGGTGCAGATGCTTGATAGTGGGAACATTATTTAAGAGGCTAAGGACATAAACGGGTTCATCATTTTGGCCGAGCAATTTCGATGTGCCAAAGATATCTTGGTAAGGGTAGGAGGATGGTTGGAATTTCGATGTATATGCGTTTTTTAATTTTGTCCATGCAAAAGAAGCTCTATGCCAATAAGAGTTATAGGCCTTCAAACCCAAGAAATCTCCTCGAGGGTGGAAGGAGTTGTTAAGTTTGGAATGCTCTATTAATTACAATATTGTAGGAAAATCGAGAAGTGGCAAGAGGGCAAGATTGGGCAAGATGGGGTTAAATGATAATTTTATCTTGGAATGTGAGGGGTCTGGGCTGCAAATTCAAAAGGGTTGGGGTTATAAAAATGTGTAACCATTCAAAGGAAAAAATTATAGCTTTGCAAGAGACCAAGCTTCAACAAGTCGACAAAGGTATGCTTGATTCCATCTAGAGGGTTAGAAATAAGGAGTGGATGTCACTGGGTCAGTCAGGGGGGATCAGTCGATGTCTGGAAAAAAACTAGACTCTTTTGTTGAGGATTTTTCTATTTGTTCTTCTGTGTGATATATCTTTTGGTTTTCAGTGGGTATTCATTGCAGTATATGGTCACTGCTGGTATAGTCTTCATGAGTAGTTTTGGGAAGAATTGACCTGTGTCAGGCAGAAGTGAGAGGACCCCTAGTGTGTTGGGGGAGATTTTAATGTGGTAAGGTTTTCTTTTGAGAAATCCAAGGGAGTCAAATTGTCAAGAAGCATGTCCAGATTTTCTCATTGGGTGGCCCAATACGAGCTGGTGGACCTCCCTTTAGAGGGGGCCAAGTTTACATGGTCTAATTGTCAGGAACAACCAACCTTCTCTCGCCTCAACAAATTTTGTTTGTCTGTAGATTGGCTTGCCAAATTCCCTTTGTCTTGCCAACGGGGCCTTCTAAGGACCACATCATACCAATCGCCCTATTATTTTAGAAGTTCTTAAAGAAAATTGGGGCCTAAGGCCCTTTAGATCTAAGAATGCATGGCTAGAAATTGAGGGATTTGACCAACTTGTGGAAGATTGGAGGGTGTCTTTCTTGGTTGAAGGCTATGTTGGTTTTAAGATTAGCAGAAAGCTAAAGATGCTGGAAGGAAAAATAAATAAATCAAGGAGTGGAAGAAAGACACACTAGGTAAGAGGGAGACAAAATTCGATAAAATGGAGATCATGATTCATGCACTTAATCTTCTTGAAGAGGTAGGAGGGCTCTCGGTGGAGGGTAGAATTAAACGAGCAGATTTATCTTCATGGTATGCTATTGAGCTAAGGAAGAAGAAATAAAGTGGAGACTAAGATCAAGGGCAGTTTGGCTTAAGCAAGGTGACAAAAATACCCGCTTCTTCCATATTATTGCTAGTGCTTGAGTTTGTGGTAACAAAATTTCCAGCCTTGTTGTTGATGGGGTGAGAATTTCAGATAATAGTAAGGTTTGCGATTCGATTGTCTTGTTTTACAAGAAGTTGCTGAATGTTGAAACTTGGGGGAGGCCAAAACTTGACAGTTTACTTCTTTCTAAGTTGTCCCCTTTTGATGCTTCCGACCCCGAAAGGCCTTTCTCGAAAGAAGTGTTCGCAACTGTGAAATTTATGTGCGGAGACAAGGCCCTAGGTCTTGATGGCTGACCCTTGATCTTTTTTAGGAGGTATTGGCATGTTGTGAAAAAGGATGTGATGGAATATATTATGGAAATTTATGAGTGTAGTCACCTTTTTATGGAGCTTGAAGCCACCTTTATAGCCCTTATCCCTTAATTAGTAGGGGCAGAGCAACTAAAAGACTTCAAACCGATCGGCCTTTTAGGAGGCCCTTACAAAATCCTGGCAAAAATCTGTGTGGATAGGTGAGTTCTGTTGTTGGTTAATTCAGAATTTTAGGGTGCGTTTGTTGCGGGCAGACAAATTTTGGAGAGTGCCTTAATTGTCAACGAATGTATCGACTCCAGATATAAGGAGAAAAGGAGCGGGATAGTCTACAAGTAGGACATTGAGAAAGCATACAATCATGTGGTTTTACAGTTTTTGGACTACATGCTGGATAGATTAAGTTGTGGTCAAAAGTGGAGGGTGTGGATTCAATTCTATGTTCAGTTGGCGTCTTTCTTCGTCATGGTTAATGGGTTGCCTCAAGGATACTTTAAAGCATCTAGGGGTCTAAGGCAGGGAGATATGTTGTCTCCTTATTTGTTTGTAGTGATTGGGGAGGCTTGTAGCATGATGCTTCATAAAGGGGAAGAGAATGGGCTGTTCAATGTGTTCAAGGTCTCAACCAATAGTGGTCAGATTTCTTGCCTTTGGTATGCAGATGACGCAATTCTGTTTTGTGATGCAGAGGAGGATTCGGTGGACAATCAGCGGAAGTTGCTTGTGTGTTTTGAAGCTGCCTCTGATTTGAAGATCGATGCAACAAAATTTGAAATGTTGGGATTCATGTTGCTCAAGATGATCTTAGCTGATTAGCGCGTCTTTGGATGCAAGACGAAGACCTGCCCTTCCACATACCTTGGGCTCCCTCTTTGCATTGGAAAGCTGCCTATTCATCTATGGGACATGGTGATAGACAGAATTGAAAGGAAGTTGATTTCTTGGAAATGTAGGTACCTATCCTTAGGAGGGTGCTTGACCCTTATCATGTCGGCCTTCTCCAATATGCCGGTGTATTTTATGTCCTTATTCAAATGTCCCAAGTTGTTCATAGAGAGACTTGAAAAGTTAAGAAGAGATTTCTTTTGGAACCGTGCCAAGGAGGGTAGGAAGTTTCATCTTCTCAAATGGGATGAGGCGTGTAAACTAATTAATGAGGGTGGAGTTGGACTTAGAAGCTTGGGTGATATGAATACAACTTGGTAAGTGGATTTGGAAATTTGGAACAAAGGTAGGTAAGATGTGGAGAGAAATGGTTTCCAGTAAGTACTGAGTGTAGGAAAATGGGTGGTTTGTGAAGTCTTCCTCTTTATATAGAGCTTCGAGCATTTGGAAAGCAATTGCGGCGACTTCTCATTTGGTTCGTAATGGGATTTCCTCTGCGCTTGGTAATGGGCGGTGGATAGTGTGGTGATCATGCTTTTTAGGATCTCTTCCCCCAAGTGGCTCGTGTTGCCATTAATAGGTCTATTTTAGTGGCAAACTGTTTCTCGTTATATGGGATGTTGTGGTGTGGAATCCCCCCTTGCCACAGGAACCTGTTGGATGGTGAGGTTGTGGAAGTCTCCGGGTTATTGGATCTTTTAAAGGATGTGCACCCTTCATATCAGGAGGGAGACTTGATTATTTGGTCTAGATAGAGATCTGGGAAGTTCTCTGTGCGGTCACTTCTTAGTTTGATTTCAAACTATGCTCTCCTGTGCCTTCTCATCCGTTTCATTATTGGTTTTATGGAGCTCCCCCCCAGTAGCAGTGTTTACTTGGTTGGGGGGTCGGAAGAGCATGCTAACAATTGATAACCTTAAGAGGAGATCCTTGGTCCTTCCTAATGTATGCGTGATCTATATGGGAAATGAGGAGTCGATTGACCATTTGTTCATCCATTGCCCTTTGCTATTTAAAGTTTGGGAGTACTTTGTCTCTCTCATACGCATTAGGCGATGTGAAAGTCGGTGGAAGATTTGTTGTGGGCGTGGCGTGGCGTGGGAGAGGAGTTGGGAAAGCAGGTAAAGCATAATGAGGCTGATTATTATGGGTGTTTTTTGGGGTATCTAGGGTGCATAGAACGGGTGGTGCGTTTGAAATGAGTGTGCAGGTGTCGATGAGGTTATTTGAAAATTAAGGGTCTCATTTTGGATTGGGCTGCTTTTGTTTAGGCTTCTTCGGCTGCCTTCTCTCTCATTCTCATCTGTGTTTGTGTTTTTCGGGTGTATTCTTTTCTCATCTTGTGTGAGTGGTTTAATTAATTAATTTTTTCACCTTTCAAAAAAAAAAAAACCATGGGTGTAGAAAATCTTGGAAAACAAGCTCTTGCTCTTGTTTCGTGGGTACAAATGGGAAGAAGTTAGAAAGAGAAAATGTCATGCACGAAGTAAAGCAACTTTATCTCATTGGCGTCTCCGTTTGTAGCTTTTCACAGGCACATGGCAATTGCTGATTGGTCCTTACTAGTTGTATTTTATTTTATTTATTTTATTTTTATTTTTTTGAAGCAAAAGCTGGCTAGTGGTATTCCAGTGTTCTTTTCAGGTTAATGGGAGTTTTGGATGGGCAAGGGAATTTTGGTCCCAATTTTACAATTCTTCCTTTATCTTATTGAGATACATGGTCATAGAAAGTTGTCCTTTATCATTACAATTACTAGCTATGCATGCCTTTTACCAAATATGAACCACTTATTGGACATTTTTTACAGGAGTCTGACTATCCATGGACTCTAGATGTAGCAAGTATAAGTCATCTTATTTTTCTGTTAACTCATACAGATTATTGGTAGAGGTTATAATTATGCCCAAACACTTATTTTTAAGTATTTGAATTAGATTAAGTTGGACTTTGTGATGGTATATTATGTTTCCACTGAATGCACACCTTCAACATTTGTTCTTTGTGTTTCAGGAAATGACACCTAACGCGGAGATTATTTCTACAAGATACACAAAAAGTGTTATCAAGTCCTGTGCTGCACTGTCCTACGTTGAAGCTCAAGCAAGGATGGATGATAGGTGGTTTCATCAGCCATTTCTTTGTTTTCCAGCTTTCAGTTGGTGTTGTTAGTATTTTCTTCCATATGCTTGGTGGCCCTTTTGGAAATGATCGGATACTGCTGCATATTTCATGTTTTGTGTGAATTAATACACAACCATTTATTCTTGCTACTTCTGTTTGAGGTAACATAACAGTAACGGTGGCCGTCGGCCATCGCCATTACCATTACAATAAGGTCCATAACAGCCATTATGGCCTTTTTTATTTTTATTTTTATAAAGAAACTATTCGGCCCCATAGTGGACCATTACGAGAGTTATTGGGCCATTACGGGACCGCTACGGACCGTTACAGGAGTGCTGACAGTTTCAAAATGATATTAATGTTTGCATGGTTTACTTTTATGGATTTTATGGAATATCTCAAATCTATACTTTCAGATTCAAATCTGCTACTACCTTTGGTCTTTTTATCCTGAGTCATGAGTAGCAGGATTTCATTGCATTATTGATTTCTCACCTCATAGGTTAAAGCAGTTTATTCATTCTTGTGATCTTGTCTTTCTGACAGTCGCTTAATGGATCCATTAACTAATGATCTGCGAAACATGAATTCGTTAGCAAAGGTATGCATAATATCCGAATCGATGCTTTCAATTTGATTGTTATTGTTCATGATTCTAGGTTTATATGACTAGTGCAGATATCTCCATTTTTATTTTTCACACTGCATGATTCTCCATTTTTATTTTTCACACGTCTGTATGATGTATCGGCAGATTATGAGGCTCCGGCGTATTGAAAGAGGAGCTTTGACTCTGGCTTCTGCAGAAGTCAAGTTTCAAATTGACACTGAGACCCACGATCCTCTTGATATTGGTATGCAGTTTTAGAAGGTTTCAACTGCCATTAACACCATTTCCCTGTTGCATGGATGTCCTGATCCTTTTCTTTTGCTTTGTTGTTTGTGTTTGTCTATGTAACCTGTTTCTGCAGGAATGTATCAAATCCAAGAGGCAAATCAAATGATTGAGGAGTTCATGCTTGCTGCTAATGTTTCTGTTGCAGAAAAGATCTTGAAACATTTTTCTCTGTGTTCCTTGCTAAGGTTTGCTACTGATGTTATGTCTTTTCATGGTGCCCATAGATTCCTATTCATATTTCCTTTCCTGATGTGGCCATTTTATTGTTTTCACTATACAATTACAAGAGTAGTTCCATAGGGAGCGTTAATATTCCTACTTCTTACATCTCTTAGTGTTTCTATTGTATATATCACTGGCCTGTCATAATATTTGCAGGCGTCATCCAAGTCCGACTAAAGAGATGCTTGAACCCTTGTTGCGAACAGCTGCTGCTATCGGCTTGGATTTGGATATCTCATCTTCGAGAGCACTTGCTGACTCGCTTGATCGTGCAGTGGTATGATAATAGATGCATGCATTTTAATGTGAGAGCTTTTAACATGAAAAATTGGCGACTGCTGTCAAGCATATTACGATAAGTACTGTAACAAAAGAATTCCATGGCAGGGCAATGATCCATACTTCAATAAGCTGGTCCGGATTCTGGCAACTAGATGCATGACTCAGGTAATTCTACTAGAGTTAACAAAAGAAATTTAATATTGGTTTAGGCTTTGTTGGCGTAAGTGGATTTTATTTTTTGTATTTAGCTGTAAATATTCTAACTTGTTACTTGACTATGATTTGCTTATTTAGGCAGTTTACTTCTGCAGTGGAGATCTAAGCCCTCCAGAATTTTTTCATTATGGACTTGCAGCACCTTTATATACTCATTTCACATCTCCCATACGTCGATATGCAGGTTAGTTAGTAGAGTGTCCATGCTATTGCAGTATGCTGTATGAAAGATGGTCTATGCATTTGTTCTCTTCAGTTTGTGCTCTGAAATGATAAATCTATGAGAATTTTGTACCCCATGGTGCAAAGTATAAAGGACTACTACCTTCATCAACTATGATGATTCTTTTCATTTCTGTTATGGTGATGTGGTGCAAAGTATTTATTGATGGCTCTTCCTCTGCATCTGCTAGCAAACACTTGCTCAATATGCACTCGTTCTGCACTTCCCATTTGTTAACAGGTCTATATCATGCCTCCCATTTCATATTGAGGGACTGCTGCTTCACAAACGAATATTATTTACCTTCCCGAATATTTGACATTGTGCTATTGTTTGAGTTTATATTTCTTTAATGAGACCCAAGAAATTGTTGATTTACAATGCATGTGTTGCTGGTTGGCAGTATGTTGATGTTGGTTGCTTGCTCATTCCCGGTAATTTTATTTGTTTATCCAGAAGATCTGCAAGCGCAATTGAATAATGTCAAGTCTTAGAACCTTGCTGACCAAAACTATGAGATACTGTGATTGTGGTCATATATCAAGTACAACATTGCTGTGACTAATAATACGTTCTAGCATCATCGCTCTCGATTAAATAAAAAGTAAAAAACTAGCAGCATCACTTGATAAAAAGAAGAAGCTGAAGAAGAAAACTAAACTCAAATGGAAGATTCTTGGATGGTCTGAGCCTGACTGAATACATTGGATCCTTAATCATGTCCTCCATCAAGCCAATCACATTTATTATTATTTTTTTTTTTTTGGGTCTTTTCTGAGGTTTTGCTTTATAAGAAATAAACAATATCGAAACATTGAATGTTGGGCAGTTAAGGAACAACATGTTCATTGGATGAATGTAGTTGAAGATGTTGAGATGGATGTGTGGCAAGACGAGGAAGGATAAAAACTAGAAATGAATGCATTCAAGGGAATATGCAAGAGGATGAGGAAGTAGCACCAGTAGGTAATAAGATGAGTGAAAGTAGACAGATGGTTTGGTCATGTGTAATGGTGACCAAGAATTGCACTAGTCAGGAGTGAGTCAGTATAAGTTTTAAGGCTTTTAAAGGGCAAGGGGAAGGCCCAAGACGATGTCCAAAAGACTTGATGATCCATTGTCTAATTGAAGTTATGCCCCTTCGTATAGTGGAATGGTGGAAAAGGATTCATGTAGTTGACCCCGATTAGTTGGGGATAAGGCTTAGATGATGGTGATGATGACATATCAATCGAACATTTAGGTCCTTAAATAATATTAATAATTCTCATTGCCAAAGAGGGAGTGATAAGAGGGTCACTGGAACTGGCTCATCTTTTGCTCTTTCTTAATGTTGTTTTTTTCCCTTCATGTTTCCAATAAAATTTAAGTGAGCATTTAAACGAAAAAAGTATCGTGCATATTTGGAGTCAAGATGACCATACTAACCTATGCTAGAATAGCCATCCATCACATATTTGCTCTTGTTATTGAATTGGTTTCTTTCTCATAACTGGTGTCTCTTCTTCATTGAACCAGCTTAACAATTAGCTCATTACGAATAATCCATCCAAAATCACTTTTGCCCAAACTTAACGAATACTTCCATCGCAAGTCCAGTGTTCCAAATATCGATGTTATTATCGATAATATCACTGATATTATCGGTCTCACCAGGTCAGCGATAGCGAAACTGCTAGCAGTTTAAAAGTTTCTAAATATCGCCGATATTTTCAAAAATATTGGTGATATTATTGATATTTTGAGAAGAATCCCTTGTAAAAGTTTGGTATCAGCGATACCATCGATAATATCCCCAATACCATGGAAACATTTGTAAATAGGGGAAACAATTTTTTTTTTTTTTTTTTTGGATTTTGTGATTTGAATCACTCTTGATTTTTATTGAGAAGTTTGGATTTGGGGGAGAAATATCAACTTGAAACATAGATGAGGTGGAATGTAAAGGTGACAAAAAATCTATAGAAACTTTATTTATATATTTTTTAAATGTTAGCATGTATTGCAATGGGAGTTCATGTCTATGCATGATTATCATATATTAACATAGATTTTTTGTGAAAATAATTAACATTTAAGTGGAAAATGTGGGAAATTGGTGAAATCTTAAAATTTTCATTTTTATATTGGAAAATATGTATTTTTTTTTTTTATTGTTAATTAATCTGAAAATTTTACATATTAATGAATATTGGCGGATCAATTGATTGGCTACAAGTTTATATTATTTTATACTAAATTTTTTCAGTAATGCATGGTTAGGCCTCTATAAATGGGAACTTATTATGCATAGTTGTTTTTTGCACTATTTTGATTCTTACATGTATTAACATGTGTGTTTTAACATCTCTTTAAGTTTCACTTTAAAAATCCACCTTTTCCCCAATTTTCATCAATGTTTCCCCCATGCAACGATATTTTTCTTAGTATAAGCCATAATATCAGCAGTACCTATACTTGTTTCCGTATCCTTGGTCACTGAGACAAGTAATGATACCGATACTCTGAACACAGATTGCAATTAAGCTTTCCAATACAAATCAGTGGGGAGTGTAAGGCCTCTCTCTAAAAATGTTCATTGATCGACAAATAATGTCTTTCAAAAAGAAGAAGAAAAAAAGAAGATAAATAACATCTTGAAACTTATTTGCCAATGATGTATTTGCTAATTGGGAATCATTCACACTTTCTCTTTTAGAAATTGTAGTAGGGTACTGGTGTATTTATGTGTTGGGAAAGGTCGTCTGCAAGTCTGGAACATAAATTTTATTTTTCTTCTTGGTCAAACAGGAAAATTTTAATTTTTTCTTTTTAGATTTTTTGAAGATCTTCCTCAATTTCTCTTTTGATGTCTTTCTATCATTGCTTCATTTGATACGTGTTTGTGCTTGTTCATTTAATTGGATAGAAAACTCAGAATGTTCTTTCGTTTAGTTTTTAGTTCATAGTTTGTAAGGAAATAGTTAAAATTTTCGGCTTAATTTTTGTAGGGAGGAATGCTAGTTGCACTTAGCTTATTCTCTATATGCTTTCTGCTTGTGAGTTCCATGGGTTCCCATTGGCAGGCCCCACTGTATGTGGATGGTCTTGGGAAAAAAGAAGACTTGTCGGGTGATCCTAACCACACGATTTGAGCGAAAATTGAGCAGTTAAGATTGTCTGATTGGCTTAATTTTCAGGCAAAGACCAATCTATGGTGGGTCTGCCAGACAGTGGTTTAAATCTTTTACACATCTTCCACGTGTGATGTTTCCCTATTGTGTCCAATGAATCAAGTGTCAATTCAGCAATCCTCTTTCATAGGTAAGCAGTGGTGATGTTGAATAGGATAATTTGATATGAGACAATGAAGCGAGTTGGGACCCTCTCTTTGTTGCAGATGTTATTGTCCACAGGTTGCTTGCTGCAGCTTTAGGAATATACAAGTTACCTTCAATTTTCCAAGACAGGCCTCAGCTGACAAGTATTGCTGACAGTAAGATAACAGCCATTCCTGCTGATCTGAGTTCATTTCAATGACTTATATTTAAGTTACTCATTTTAGGACTTTTCCAGATTTGAATTACCGGCACCGGAATGCCCAGATGGCTAGCCGGGCATCTGTGGAGCTTCATACACTCATCTATTTCAGGAAACGGTACAGTAATCATGCCTTGCGAATTTCCATCAAAACTTTCTTCCTTAATTTAGTTGATTGTTGGAACATACAATGTCTTTTCCATTGCAGGCCCACAGACACGGAAGCCAGAATAGTGAAGATAAGATCCAACGGGTTCATAGTCTTTGTGCCCAAGTATGTAGTATAATTTTTCCATCCATGTTTCTGAATAACTACTTTGGATATTGATGAAAGGGGAAAATGTCAGTAGTCCATGGATTCTCATTCATGAAAAGTGGTTGGTCTTTCCATGAAAGTTGCATGTCCCCAGCTGTGAAACCAGTGGGAGTTTGCAGACTACTCCAACTGCTATATTGGACATTTTTTTTTTTTGTCGAAATGCCATTGCTATTTCATGTTATGAGATGGATCCAGTCATTGCCAGTATGCAAGCTAGTGCTGCATAAAACTTCTATGAAGTAACTGTTCTTCCGGTGGGCTGTCATGTGAATAAGAGAAATTCCAAGAATTGAGGGGAGTGGACTCTCATAGCCATCTGATAAGTGACTAAAAAAGAAACGGTTAGATCAGAGATCCATATTGAAACATTAAAACTCATAGTAACTGGATGGTCGGAGTTGTCCAACCACTTGACTTTGGCCCGTAGTCCATCCACACAGTGCCCACAGATCAATAGTCTTGATCACCACATATTTGCAATATGTACCTTGAGGAAACTGCATAGAATTCTCATGCAGTGTGCACTGCATGCTAGCATTTCTCTTGCAAAAATCAAATCTTATTATTATCGAATAAATGGTTCACTGGTATTTTTTTTCCTTCCAAATGCTTGGTTCCTTTTTCTTTCTCACTGTTACTGTTTCTCCAGACATTATTTCCACAAACTTTAAAATCCAATGGGATCTCCTCTTCTTTCTAGGGCTCAACAGAGTTGTTGCAGAGCTATTGATTTAGGAAGAAAGAAACTTGGCTATGATGGTGTCAGCTGGAGTCGGCTAAGGCTGGAGATGGCGATAAGAGGAATACTTATCAAGTGAAGTTGATTGAACTCTCTTTTTTTTGGGCAACTAGATGGTGCTTGGATTGTCGCTAGAGGAAGGGGAAATGCAGCAATCAGGAGTGGATCACCCTTGTCTCCTACCTACCTCTGTACCCTTCAATAACTTCTTTGGAGGACATCTTCAATATGATTGGTTAGTCAGAGAGGATGTTATACTTATACCATGTGAAAGGAACAATGAGAAATACAGAGGTTTCAGCTTTGTGCATATGTAGCTGGAATTTAGAAGAGGATGCTGTCATGGCACTTGCACAAGTTGATGGGGTTGAATGGGGAGGTTTTGGTCTAAAGGTGCAAAGGGCCAAATATGGCCTAGAATCATTGAAAAATAAGAAGAAACCTCCACCTATAGTTGCACAAAGCGTGAAGTGAAGCATGGACAGATTTGGGTGCAGGAGTGGAGGAATTGTTAGTTTCAAAATGTTTTCAAGTACAAACTGTTAGGAAGTTGGAGTGCAAGTCTCATGCGTGATTTGAAGTGGGATTGATACCTAGCTATAAGGATCGTGCAACTAAGCCCCCACTGAAAAGGGTTGGTAATTTGAGCGGAAGTGTGTTGTGCTCTCTAATAGCAGGGTTGTAGCTGCTAAGCATTTGTTGGTTCTCCCTCAAGTGCCTAGCCTCCGTGACTGCCAGTGCTTGGGATTTCCATTGATGTTGTGAAGAATGGCAAGGGAGGTAAGAGATGGGTTTGGGTGATGCAAGAAGATAATGCCAAGTGGGCTCAACCTTTCTTCAAAGAAAGTAAGAGTAGACTAGAATCCTTCTTGGTGGGTCGTCTCTCTCATGATTAGTTAACACTTGGTGGGTTGAGAAGAGATGGCTATCAAAGAAATGTGACACTCAATCAGTTCAGATAAAGAGGTAGGGGAACATGAACATCTAGATACAATTGTTGAGTTTGGCAGAAGTGGCAATGGATTGATGGTGCTTCACGGGGAGAGAAATCATGCGAATGCTCCAATTAGAGAAGTGGGGTTTTGATAAGAGTTGGTGGGTGCGTTTTTACAACATACCACTCGTTGCATGAGCCACCAAATCTGTTGCAACTTGCAACAAGGGGGAATATTTTGGGGTGGTGGAGTATGCTAGGATAAAGATTAAGAAGGTGAAACCATGGAGGATAGAATTCGTGATTAGAAAGTGTGCGCTTTTTTTTTTTTTTTTGGTGGGGGGGGAGAAGAGTTGCTCAAGGAGGCATTTGGGAAGAAGATAGTACCAAAATTGGTAGCCCACAATCTATAGGTCCAAGGGAGCGGGGACTATTGATAGTTGACGGATGGTGTTTCACTTATCAAGGCATAAGCGGTTTTAAGATTTGAATTTATTTCTTCCCCATCACGTGATGGGGACAATGTTTGCTCGTAATCTTGCTAGTGCAAAATGCCTTGCTAGTTGAATTGACATTTACCCAAAATGTGATCAGCATAGGCATCAACTTGCGATGGTGCCAGCACTCAAGACTCCCACATGCATTTAGTCTTTTTAGGAACACATGGTTAGGGGCATTCATCTCACCCATTTAGATGCAATGACATATGGCGTCCCTAAAACGGACGTTGCTTCCTCATTAGGTGTGGGCTTATGCTACTTAGTGTTGCATACAACTCATTTAGGCTCAAATTGTGTCACAAGGTTAATGCATGTGATAGGTAGTGATGGGCCTTTCAGGTCTATAGAGGCGAACCCATGAATACTACTAATAAGGGACTTTTTCATCCTTTACTTTGTTGGGGCAACTCATATATCCTCCTAGATTGCTGCTCTAGGGGCTTTCCTTGTCTAGCTGGTGGAGGATTTTGAATGCTTCAGGTGGCCATTTCTTCTGCAACAGGGAATCTTTAGTAAGTGGAGATAAGAGAGGACGATTGCAGCCTTACAGAGACACATCTGTTTGGCATCCCTAACTTCACTACTCCCCAATCCATTTAGGGTCCAATTTAGTTACTTAGAAGGAATCATGGGTGGCACAGGTTAGATCAAAGGAAAAGTTCTTTGGCTGAGTGAAGATAAGTATTGTTTCTCATCTAACAGTGGTGATAGGCAGGTTACTTAAAGGGTCAAGTCAAGCCAAGGTATTCTGTAACGGTAACAGTGGTTGTGATGGCCACCATTGTTACCTTTATGATATAGGCTTTGATATTCGTTAGTCTCTCTCTCTCTCTCTCTCTGTTTTTTATTTTATTTTATTTTATTTTTTATTGTTTATTTTTATAAATTGGAAAAAAATAAAATTGTATCTGGCTTGTAATGGACCATTAGGTCAGTTTTTGCATAATGACTGTTACGATTGTTACGACCCTGTAACATGCAACAGTTGTCACTGTTACCTTTATGTAACAGCCTTTATGGCCTTGTAATGGCTGTTACAGCGTACTGTGAATCAAGCAACGATCATTGATGTAATGCAATGTGTGGGCGGAGTGGTGGGGTTTGTGTTCGAAGGGAGTGATGATGACATGGAAACATTGTTTTATTTTATGAATGCGAGCGGTAAACTTTGTGAGTTGGATCAGGCCATGGTGAAACGTGGCATAAGGGTGGTCCTTAATATTTCCCCTTTAATGTGCAGACCTTTGTTAATGAGTTCCTCCAATCAAGGTTCTAAAAGCCCTCACTAGGAAGGGGGGAACATTAGCTATGCAAAATGAAGATTCTTTCATGGAACACGTATGAGGGATGACATGTCTGAATAAAAGAAGCTAGAAGCAGCTGTGTATGTTGTAGAAAGCGAACTTAGTTTCCTTTCAACAGAACCTCTGAAAAAAAGGATTGGGAAATGAGTCTTGTTTCATCGGTTTGGGGAGGCAGAAGTGTAATTGGGTTTCAAAGTGTAGTGGTGCTTTAGGAGGCATCTTGGTAGTATGGGATTCAAATTTCCTTACCAAAGAGGATTGGTGTGCTCAACTTTTCTTCGTTTTGACTCTCTTTAAAGTCAGTCGGCGATGGGCATTTTCTGCCATGCATGGCCCCAATGATCCAAGCAGCAAGCCTAATTTCTGAGAGGAATTGGATGGAAGCAATTATGAATGGATGGTGTTGTGGTGTCTTGGTAGTGGTTTCAATGTCACTAGATCTTTCATGAAAAGCTGAGTGACACCATCACAACTAGTAGGACCGCTAGAAGTATAAGTGAATTCTCAGATGGATAGAAAGACATAACCTCGTTGACTCCCACTTTACTGGAGCCAAACAGACATGTTTTGATGAAAAAGAAAAGACTGTCAAGGATCAATAGTTTTTTGGTGTCCATCAATTGTGAAGAATCCTTTCTTGACGCTATCCACTTTGTTTTCCTCGCTCTTTGTTTCTGATCACTGCTTGATAATATCTCATGGATTGGATTCTTATGGGGAATCGTCGGGGTTTGAAGCTTTTTCGATTTGAACTTGCATGGTTAGAAGAATAGGACTTCATCCTAACGGCGAACGAGTGGTGGGCTTCTTTTAAGTAGAAGGGTGGGCTAGAGACATGGTTGTGATTGAAGCAACTAAAGTTTCTTGTAGGAAAATTAAAAGGAACACTCCCACCATGTCTCGATTGAGGAAGAGGTGATCTAATTACGGGGGGCCATCCAATTTATTAGTAGTGAAGAAGATGAACCTTCCTTGAAGAGGATTTTTCAGAGATTCATATCCTGAAGCTTGAGCGGGAAAAGAATTTGAAACAAGAAGAAATGGAATGTGCTGAGATCCCAGGTAGTGTTGCCAAAAGGTGACAAAAACCCAAAAATTTCCATGGTGTTAATAATGCCATTATGACCATATCCTCTTGGCTGATGAGGGCTGAGGGGAGAATTGAGGAAGATGTCACCTGCGAGTTGATTTTGAGTTATTATTCTGACCATTTATTTTATGATGTTTGTGCCTAGGTTGGATAGTCTTTTCTCTTCATCAAATTGATGTTTCAGAAAGTCCCTTTCACAAGGAGGTCCTGGACAAAGCTATTAACAGTCTTGGCAAAGACACAACTCAAGGTTCGAATGGTCTTTCCATCGCCTTTTTCTAAGACGTGTTCTTCGTTTCTGTATTATTTGAGAGGGAGATTATCTGAGGACATAGACGCACCCTTCATCGCTTTAATCCCTAAGAGAAACTACGACCCCCCACCCCCCCCCCACCCCCCCCCCACCCCCCCCCCCCCCCCCCCCCGGGTGTATGGCTGGCAG
Organism: Magnolia kwangsiensis; assembly: GCA_037074715.1. Classification (NCBI taxonomy): domain Eukaryota; kingdom Viridiplantae; phylum Streptophyta; class Magnoliopsida; order Magnoliales; family Magnoliaceae; genus Magnolia; species Magnolia kwangsiensis. Next base: position 86,381,324 of record CM073575.1, on the reverse strand, counting down.
ATCTTGGACGAGACCCTTTTTTCAGCTCATGAGTGTATTATATTTCAGACATAAATCAGGCAAAGTCAGTATTATTTGCAAGCTTATATATGGAAAAAGCTTGCGATTACATATACATGAAGCTTGTCCATTACATAGTTGGCTGTGTTTTGACATCAAGTGGAAAAGCTGGATATGGGAATCCATGAATTCGTCTTATTTCTCACCACTTGTGAACGATTCTGCTAAATGGTTCATCAAAAGTGGCTGAGGTCTGTGGTTCTGCCACTTTCTCTGTCACATTTGCAGAGGCCTTGGGTAAAATGTTGGAGGGTGGCAATGGGCCAGGTTAGGATAGGCCAGACTCTTCTTGACACTTAAGGCCCAAGGCCTAAGTCTAGCCCAAGCCTGACATGGGCCTGGCATAGTATGACCAAGCCTGAGCCCAAAAAAACTTGGCTTGGCCTGGGCCCGATCTGACCCGGCCTAGCTCAAAAACTCACAAAATCCTTAATTTTCCTAATTGATCCATCGATCACGTGGGCCATATATGCACATTAAACCCTCTACTTTTGAGATGTATGGGTTTCCAAACCGAGGGTTGGAATGGCATATTTGTAGGACATAGCACATGATTGTACAATGTTGGGTTGGGTTGGGTCAGGTTGGGTTGGGCCAGGTCAGGTTAGGCTTGAGTGACTTGAGCCAAAGTCCAACTCAAAAATTGATTGAGTCATGCATGCAAGGCTCAAGCCAGCTCATGAGCCAAGCTAGTAGGTCCTAACCTGGCCCAAAACCGGGTAGGGTAGGCTATGCGGCCCATTGCCACCCTTAATTAGGCAAGAGAGGAAGTTCTTGTCAACGGCTTTTGGATGGAACAATGCCAATATTCAGATTACACATCTTCAATCCCCCGACTCTTTTTGTGCTTTCATATTCTTTTGTTGTATTTCAATGAAATGGGCCTTAATTCATGAAATCAAGCTTGATTTGTGTTCAATTAGGGCCCATTTAGTTGACTTTTAGAATGTCAAGTCAACAAACAATATTCTTATCAAGGAATGGTTAGAGACACCATCATATACATATAAAAAACAAAAAGTTATAGATTCTTGAATTTCTATTTTTTTTTTTCCCCCACCCATATTTCATTTATATTTTTACAATAATTGTTGCCTTTAAAAAAAAAATTCAACGAATACAGTCTGGCAGGGGCCAATATAGATCCAATAAGCTCATATCATATCAATTTTTGGCAGGGCTGGTATGCCCTCCAATATCGATATTCAGAACCATGTGCTAGTGTTATTTACAGGTTGAAAAAGGATCCAAAGGGATTTTCTTTGGCAAGGAGCTAAGAAAAATAATAAGTTCCACTTGGTTTGTTTGGAAGAGGTTTGGAAATCAAAGGAGCATGAAGGGTTACTTCTTAGAAGTCTTCAAGTCTATATAAAGTTGGTTTCCTTTGGCAAATGGTTATGGAGCTTTGGGAGGAGGAGGTAGCCTGTGGAAAAGTGTTCCTACAAGTATGCAATGGAAGATGGGGGCTGGTTCTCTTGGCAGTCATCTTATAGGGCCTTTGGTATTTGGAAAGCTATGTTAAAAGTTGGAATACTCTTTAAAGGGAGATCTTGCATCCCTAGAGATGGCTCTTGAGTTTGATTCTGGTTGGAAAAGTGGTGCAGGGATAGGCCGCCGTATTTTGCTTTCTCTAGCCTGTTAAGAATTGCAAGTGAGAAAGGTCCTCTTGTTTCCCATTATGCTTCTAAGCTGGGAGACCATGTGGTTGGATCCTGTGACTCCTGTCAGTGCTGAAGAAACCTAACCGATGCTGAGATCACTAAATGTGTCTCAGCATTGGGATAGGTGGGTGTGGACTTATGCTATTTTGTATTGATCCTTTGTCAAGTCATTCTACTCAGTTATCTCCATTCCCCAATCCTCTAGAATCCCGGACCCCATCCATCATATCTGGAAACACAAGGGTTCACCCTGTTTCTGGCATTTGCATGGCTTGGTGGCAAAAACAAGGTGCTTACAATTGATCATTTGAGTCGGAAGATGATTATCCGAAACAGGGTGTGTTCTCTCTCAGGGATGCAGATATGGTGGAAGTTTTCAAGTTCATTCGAGGTGGTTTGGGTGATGCATGCTGGATTAGGGACGTTTCTTCATACATGGTGTGGTGAATGGAAGAGTAAAAGGAGGACCTCTTTATGGCAGCCTTGTCTTCTTGCTTCTCTTTGGATGGCATGACTTGAATGCAACAGGACTTTCTGGTACTAGTTGAGTTCGCTAGGTGTGGTTTTCCAGAACAGCTTGTTATTGATTGGGTAGAGTGACCAAGTATTTTGCTGATACGCCTATGGATTTATTTGGGTGATATTGGGGGTTTCTTCTCTGTTGCATTATGATGTCATGTCATTCTCCTCACATGTTCCTTGTTTTTCTTTTCTGATAAACTTCCGTTGCCCCCAAAATATAAGGGAAAAAATGGAAATTTTGTTGCAAGCTGTAAAACAGCGGTATGTCTAATAATACTGATCATTCTGTCCTGTGAATTTTATTTCTCTGGGTAGGCTTTGCATTATACATATTATACGTTTTTGCAGGTATGGTATCGAAGGGCCCGTATACTTGATTCAGAGAGGGCAGAATGGAGGGGAATGGGTGGTGGATGAGGAACATCAGATAATGAGGAAGGCAGATGGGAGCATCAGTCACAGCATATTGCAGACTGTGAGGATTCATATGGAGATTGTGGAGCGCCAGCCTAACAGGCCGAAGCTCGAACTCACCCTTATATAGATTAATGTTATTTCTCTTTACCCTTTTAAGTTATATTAAAAAATTATTAACGTATTGTAGTTGCTATTCGCCTTTGTATTACATCCATATTCTCTTCAACAATGGTATTTATAATGGCTAAAACTGTAGAAATTAGTTCTTTGTTCCAAAACAACTTCACAATCATAACAACGCTGTTTCAGCAGCATACAATCAATCAATCAAGAAAAGCTATTGACAGAAGTACCACACCCTCTCATTGCACATGTACCGATTACATGGCAAAACAAAAGAAAAACAATAGAGAGAAAAAAAGAGAGATGATGAACAGCTATTTGTTTTGATTAATGGAGCAAAATTCCATGGGCCCACTGGTAAATTCTGTATGAACCTGATAAATTGTGTAATGATACTCTTTAACAATATTAGGTCTTGTTGCCAAAGGAAATCTGATGGATAAGATCACATTTATGAAGTGGCTGCAGTGTCATGGACCATGCCTCTCCATGCCCAACTTATGGACTCATCCATTTTTGGCATTCCTTGCACAGTGGCTATATACAGTGTAGAGAATTTTAGAGGATTAGAGTTGTGTAGAGATGTCTAGAACATTCTAGAGTTCCTTGGAGTCTTCGTGTAGCTGACTGGTGTATAATATGTAGTCTAGAAGATTTCTGAAGTATTTCTAGTTGTTGGATGGCTCCTCTTCCAAGTAGCTTGGCTGCAATTGAGTGATTGGCTGACTCGTCCATAAGGAGGTAGCTGAATGCCTCATGGCCTTATGCTTACAGAAGCACTTTGGCAGAGAGAGATTTGCAATTTTTTTTTTTTTTATATATATATATATATATATATATATATATATAGTTCACTTCAAACAAACATTACAATGCTTCTCTATCACTTATTTATTTATTTATTTTTTATTTATTTATTTTTTTATTTATGAGTTAGCATGTTAGTACACACCCATGTCAGTACACACTCCATGTTAGCCACCCCCGCTAGGGATCGGTACCAAGGCCTCAAGTGTTGAAACGAGGTTTCTCCACTCAGTCTGCCGGTTGAGCTATGGATCTGGGTGTGCTTCACTATCACCTTGTTGCAATTTAATTATTGCAATCAAAGTCATTTTTACATCCAAACAGACCCTCAAGAATTTTTGGATTGACTCAATATCCTGATCAGTTCTCACCACTGATCCCTACCAATCTCTGTTTTCATGCTTAATCGCGTTGAACACAACATTCCAAATTTCCAATCAGTATCGGTGGCCCAAAAAACTAAAAGATGTAATCTCATGTTAACAAATGTGACCTGGACATTCGATGGGCCTTTGATTACGAGGATTGCAGCTGCCTATGTTTGGTCAAGATAGGGTCCACATGAAGATGGTCAACCAGACAATAATTGCTACGGAAATCAATCAAATATGTCCATGGGAAGATGACGGAGCATTCGTCTTGACCTACATCAAACAATTGGGTCATGGTTCCTACATTCCATTTTTGTGAATATTACAAATTTTAGTTCTGCGGAATAAATTTGTAGTGCGCGCGCGTGTGCAGACCATCTCTTTCATTGATATCTTCCGATCAGGCCATTGCCCCAAAAAGTCACATTAATCTATTCGTGATCGTCTAATTAGTGGATGATTCTGGACCATTCCCAACTTTTGTGTTTTAAAGCAAGCTATCGAATTTGCCAGGAACATCCAATTTCAAGTTTTGGGGCCTTGTAAGAGGTGGACCATGATTGGGTGGTAGAGATAGTAAATACGCTTACATCCATATGGTGTATGTTACAAGATCACTTGACTAGGCTATGATTATTAAAAGCACTGAGTTTACAAGAAATCGAACCGATACTCATTGCAGGTGGGACAGTAAACTGTATCATGAGCACACATCGATACAAGGGATCTGGTGATAGGAACCCTAAATCACCAGTTGCTTTAACCACGGCCAGTCCGATCAAAGCAAGGATAATGTAGCGCACTATAGTGACCCCAATAACGAGTGAAGCCTTTAATCTTCCTGCGCTTAATCCTGTTTAAGTTGAAGAAACAACTATATATATATATATATATATATATATATATATATATATATATATATATATGTGTGTGTGTGTGTGTGTGTGGAAAAGGTACCATGCACTCGAGCTCACGATATGCTTATCACGAGGTCGAGCTGTGTGGGCCCCACTGTGATGCATGTTGACCATCAACACCGTGCATTTGATGGTTTCCCTTTAAATAATGAGAAAATGACCACTGTAGGCAAAACCTTTTATCCAGCGGTTTTTATCGAGGAATACAGACTTAAGTTACCAACTTAGACTAGAACGTGCGGACAGCGACTTTGAGGACGAAACTACCCTTCCTCTTCACTGCGAAGACGAGAGCTGACGCTCATCCAACTGAGAGTTGTACGAACGGCTTAGGAGACATCAAAGTTACATGGCCCCACAGCTATGTATTTATCATATCCACAACGTTCATCCATATTTCGAAATCATTTCGGAGCATTATCCAAAAAAAAATAAAAAATTCATATCCATAGATCAATGGACCACACCACAAAGAGTAGCGGGGAAATTGATTTTCACCGTTAAAAATTTTGTAAGGCCCATCATAACATTTATTTTCCATCCAATCTATTCATAAGGTCATAAAGGACTGGATGAAGAGGAAAAACAAATTCCATAATGATCCAAAACTTCTGTAACCCCTAAAAGGGTTTCAATGGAAGACGTTCAATTCCTCGTTACCTTTTACTGTGTGGTCCACTTGATAGCTCGATCTGTCTTATTTTTCATCTCAAGCCTTAATACGAGTTCACCGAATAGATGGACGGTTTGGATATAACATATACCTCATAATGGGACCCACAAAAATTGGTGGGGATTACAAGAGAGAAAAGGAAACAAAAAAAAAGAAAAAAGAAAAAGAAGCCAGCGAGTTAGAGTTGACCGGGTCAACCCAGTCGATGGGGTTAGAGCTTGACCTATGGCTACGGATTATAACCGTAGCCATAACTATTATGCTATGCACTTTTTTCTCTTTTTTATTTTTTATTTTTTATTTTTTATTTTTTATTTTTTATTTTTTATTTTTATTTTTTACATGGAAAACTTTATTGTACCTACATTTTTCTCTAATACATGTTTGTATAAATGCATGTGTGTGTGTGTGTGTGTGTATATATATATATATATAATTTTTTTTTTTTTTTTTTCATTTCTTTCTTTATTCATTTAACAAAAATATCTTCTAAACTAAAATTAGATACTTGACGTACCATATATGATTTTGGGTAGGAGAAGCTACTTTAGCCATCCAACCTAGTTATTTTCCAAGATTCCATCAAGTCGATGGTCAAAAATACATTTCATTCACTTCGCGGTCAATTTCAATCACTTTGCGGTCAAATTAGAAATTGAGCGAGGCAAACATGAAATTGAGTGGGTAAATTGAAAATTGAGCAGGACAAGGTATGAATTGAGCGAGGAAAGCTAGAAATTGAGCAAGACAACGTACGAGTTCAGCGAGGAAATCTAGAAATTGAGCGAGGCAACGTAGAAAATGAGCGAGGGAACCTAAAAATTGAGCGAAGGAACCTAGAAAATGAGCGAGGGAACCTAGAAATTGCTAGGTTGCCTCCCTCAATTCCTAGGTTCCTTCGCTGAATTTCTAGCTTCCCTCGCTCAATTCCTAGGTTACCTCGCTCAATTTCTAGCTTCCCTTGCTCAATTCCTAGGTTCTCTTGCTCAATTTCTAGGATTTTCGCTCAATTTTTAGGTTGCTTTGCTGAATTTTTAGCTTCCCTCGCTCAATTCCTAGGCTGTCTCGCTCAATTCATAGGTTCCCTCGCTGAATTTCTAACTTCCCTCGCTCAATTTCTAGCTTCCCTCGCTCAATTCGTAGGTTGCCTCACTGAATTTCTACGTTGCATCGCTCAATTGCTAGGTTGCCTCGCTCAATTTCTAGGTTCGTTCGCTCAATTTATATATTGCCTCACTGAATTTATAGCTTTCCTCGCACAATTTTTAGCTTCCCTCGCTCAAATCCTATGTTGCCTCGCTGAATTTCTATGTTCCCTCGCTCAAATTCTAGCTTCCCTTGCTGAATTTCTAACTTCCCTCGCTCAATTCCTATGTTGCCTCGCTCAAATCCTAGGTTTCCTCGCTGAATTTCTACCTTGCCTCGCTAAATTTCTAGGTTCCCTCGCTCAATTTCTAGCTTCTCTTGCTCAAATCTTAGGTTGCCTCACTGAATTTCTAAGTTCCCTCACTTAATTTCTTGCTTTCCTCGCTCAATTCATAGGATTCCTTACTGAATTTCTACATTGCCTTGCTCAATTTGTAGGTACGTCATATATTCTTGTTAAATGAAAAAGGAAGAAATGAAAAAAAAAAGAGAATTTTATATATATATATATATATATATATATATATATATATATATATATATATATATATATATATATATATATATATATATATATATATATATATATGTATTAGAGAAAAATGTAGGTAGAATAAAGTTTTCCACGTAAAATATAAAAATAAAAAATTAGCGTGTTGGGGTCGATCGGGTTGTGACCCGGTCGATTGGGTCAGAGCTGGGCCTATGGCTACGGATTATGCTACGGTTATAATCAGTAGCCATAAACCCAGCTCTGACCCGGTCGACCTCAACACGCTGGTTCTTTTTTTTCTTTTTTCCCTGATGTAATCCCCATCGATTTTTGTGGGTCCCATTATGAGGTATGTATTATATCCAAACCGTCCATCTATTTGGAGAACTCATATTAAGGCTTGAGATGAAAAATAAGACAGATCTAGCTATCAAGTGGACCACACTGTAAAAGGCAGTGGGGAATTGAACGTCCACCATTGAAACCCTTTTAGGCGATACAAAAGTTTTAGGTTTAGGTTAGGGAGTTGAGATTAGGATTAGGTGTAGGTTTAGGTTTAGGTTTTAGGTTATAAGTTTAGGTTATAGGTTTAGGTTTTAGGTTTTAGGTTTAGGTTAAGGTTAGGTTTTAGGTTATAAGTTTAAGTTATAGGTTAAGGTTTAGGTTATAGGTTTTGGTTTAGGTTTAGGTTAAGGTTTAGGTTATAGGTTATAGGTTATAGGTTAAAAGCTTTAGGGAATTGAGAATATGTTAAGGTTTAGGTTTAGGTAATCGGGTTTAGGTTTGAGATCGGGTTTAGTTTGGATTTTCAAGTTTAGGTTTAGATTAAGGAGTTGAGATTAGGATTAGGTGTAGATTTAAGTTTAAGGATTTGAGAATACATTTAGGTTTTAGGTTTAGGTTAAGGTAGGTTTAGGTTAGGTTTAGGTGTAGGTTATAGGTAATAGCTTTAGGGAATTGAGAATAGGTTAAGGTTTAGGTTTAGGAAATCAGGTTCGGGTTTGAGATCGGGTTTAGTTTGGGTTTTCAAGTTTAGGTTTAGGTTAAGGAGTTGAGATTAGGATTAGGTTTAAGGATTTGAGAATATATTTAGGTTTTAGGTTTAGGTTTAAGTTAAGGTTATAGGTTTAGGTGTAGGTTATAAGTAATACGTTATAGGTTATAGCTTTAGGGAATTGAGAATAGGTTAAGGTTTAGGTTTAGGAAATCAGGTACGAGTTTGGGATCAGATTTAGGTTTGGATTTTCAAGTTTAGGTTTAGGTTTAGGTTAGCGAGTTGAGATTAGGATTCGGTGTAGGTTTAGGTTTAGGGATTTGAGAATACATTTAGGTTTTAGGTTTAGGTTTAGGTTTTAGTTTATAGGTTTAGGCTATAGGTTTAGGTTTAGGTTTTAGGTTTGGGTTAAGGTTAGGTTATAGGTTAAGGTTTAGGTTATAGGTTTTGGTTTAGGTTAAGGTTATATGTTTTGGTTTAGGTTTAGGTTTAGGTATCGGGTTTAGGTTAGGTTTAGGTTATAGGTTAGGTTAGGTTTAGGTTTAGGTTATACGTTATAGGTTATAGCTTTAGGGAATTGAGAATAGGTTATAGGTTTAGGAAATCGGGTTCGGGTTTAGGATTAGGTTTAGGTTTAGGTTTAGGTTATAGGTTATAAGTTTAAGTTACAGGTTTAGGTTTAGGTTTAGGTTAGGTTATAGGTTATAGGTTTAAGTTTAGGTTATAGGTTATAGGTTAAAGTTTAGGTTATAGGTTAAGGTTTAGGTTTAAGTTATAGGTTAAGGGTGTGGTCCCTGCAAATGCAAATATAAACACGGCTTGTCCAAATGGCCAGGCCCCTCCAATGTTGTCCATAGAAAATGGACAACTTCATTATGGTCATAACAACGGTTCCCACCTTCCAGGGACTCCCGCTCAACATCCGGATAGCTCTGACACACATTCGGATCTTCTTCATCAATTTCGAGATAATATATAAACATGGGCTCGTCTAAATGGCCAGGCCACCCATATTATTGTCCATAGAAAATGGACAGCTTCATCATGGTCATAACAGCGGTTCCCACCTTCTAGGGACCCCCGCTCAATATCCGAATAGCTCCGACGCACATCCGAATCTACTTCATCAATTTCAAGATAATATATAATCATGGGCCTTTCCAAATGGCCAGGCCACTTCTTCAATGAATCATATAGTATGAAGGAAAGAAGACTCACCAATTTAGCTAGCAAGGAGAGAGTGTGAGTGCTTGAAATGTCGCTCTTTCTTTGAATAATGGATGCATATTCCACAATGCAATCTGAGAATGAGTAAGTTTTTTAGTTTCTCCGACAATGCATATGGGCACAGATTTACAAATAAAGATTTTAAAGATTGTAAAACAGAGTAAAAGATTATATTAACTTCTAAGTATCGACAATGCATATGGCCACAGATATTTTGGTGTGATACTAGCATTGTTATCCTTATCAGATATATACAATGAAGACTAGCATCGATTTTATGCATATGAGAATACTCATAGAAAGTGAAATAAGTAAAAGCATGTAGCAATAGAGAGTCTCAATAGACATACTTTGTAGTATTTGAGTAATTGTGGCCTTTTCAATTTGAAAGTTGGAGTAATCAAGTCCCTCTCAATGTTGAAAGGAGTCGGTTCCAAATGAACTGATTTTAATAGCTCAAACCCTCTAAGCTGTGACAATGCCTTTCGGGTCAGTCAAGAACATAACATGCATAGAATTAATTGACAAGAGAACAACAAAAGCAATGACATACATTGTGTTTACGATCGGCATTATTGAGCTCATTAAGAATGTACTTCCTCGCCCTTGGATTTCTGCACAATGATTCGAAATCATAACATTGAAAAGTCCATGTTTGAGAGGTCAATCTACAAGTATTTTAAATAAACTTTGAAGTGGTTCTCTTGAACAGTTGAACTTAATGAAAATCACATCAAGGCAATAAAACTTGCTCTGTTCCAGTAGTTCTGTCAACCATCAGATCAGAATCCTTGGCATCAGCAATATCAAACCATCAAGTTGGTTAATTGTAAGATATAAGGATGTGTTTGGAAGTGCCTCATTCTTAAGGTCAACAACTGAGTAGCATCAAGAAGTAATAGTTCCATGACCTTCCTGTATGTATCCCATTTCCATTTGGGGAAGAAAAAGAAGGAGAAACAGAAGCCTGCTTGATGTCGATTCAATGTTATGCATCATCCTGCAATTCATGTTCATGCATGATTGGCTAGAAAATCCTGCCAACTGCAGTTTGATGCTATGACCAAAGCTGCCTCATTAATCAAGTGATTCATAAATACTTTTACTGTTAGGAAATAAAATCTCCCATTTGCATGCCAATCTATAGATTTGTGTACAAGCATCTACATATGAGTTTTATGAGTGCATGTTTGTTGCAAGTTTCTAATCAGTTTTTATATTAAAACATTTCCAAATTATTTAGCAGACTTTAGTCATTTATACAACTCTCAAACTAACAGTAATTAACTATTTTGCAATATTTATGATCATTTATGTGCATTCTCAATAGAATTGATCATGAGGCAACCAAAATAAGCACCAGTTCTTCATGAATGAATATAAAGGATTGCATCAGGCAACAGACAAAAAACCTTCTCAATCAGATCCAGCACATCTTGGTTATCAACAAACTCTATGTAGCTCCAATTGATTTCCTCTTTTGTATACTCTTCCTGTTCCATTTTGAAGACATGCCGGCAGTACACAACCCGATAAAAAATCAAGATATTAGAGGTTTCCAAGATAGAGGCAACAACTTGTCATGGAGTAAGCTAACCTGGTTAAAATGCTGTTGCAGCTTCTCATTTGTGAAATTAATGCAGAACTGCTCAAAACTGTTTACGATGAAATATAAGGAAATATGAACAAGGAAATTGAGATTGATCAATCATGTTATGCAGCAACAAAGTTGCAGGTGCTTCAGTCAATTAATGGCTTACCTATTACACTTAAAACTTTCAAAACCACATATATTAAGAACTCCAATTAATGATTTCGAGTTCGGGTCCTGCCCAATTGAAACATTGATTTTATCCACAAGTCTGTAAGATAGAAAAAGAATAAAAAAAGACTGATTAGATATGTAAAGAAAACCCACAAGGAAATAGATATTTACCTTGAGTTGTTGTTTCTAACAGTTTTGGCATTGCCAAATGCTTCTAGAACTAGATTGGACTGTAATTTAAATCATCAACTAGAATGCATGATTTAGTCACAATGCCAATTCCTTTCCATTTGCGCAGAAAGTTGAGAAGAAAATAATATGGTTTACAGAAGATAATTGACAATTTTCAAGACAAGCAAGATTAATTATCTTACTTCTAGAACTTGTTGTTCAACTGTCCTTCCTTCTATTCTAGACTGTCCACCCAAATATGCAAGATATCTCATGAGCATCTTTGTAGTTTCAGTTTTACTAGCCCCACTTTCTCCACTGACCAGAATGGAGTTGCTCTTCTCTTCATTTATCATCGCCTTATATATGGACAGGCACATATCAATACAAACCTTACTTAGAAGATTGTGACTTTTGAGAAAAAGACCTATGATTCTGCAAGGAAACCTATGATTTGAGCGAGGCAACCTAGAAATTGAGCGAGACAACGTAAGGATTGAGTGAGGGAAGCTAGGAATTAAGCGAGACAGCCTACGAATTGAGCGAGGGAAGCTAGAAATTCAGCTAGGAAACCTATGAATTAAGCAACGGAAGGTAAAAATTGAGTGAGACAACATAGGATTTGAGCGAGGAAAGCTAGAAATTGAGCGAGGGGACCTAGAAATTGAGCGAGACAACATAGGAATTTAGCGAGGTAACCTATAAATTGAGCGAGGGAAGGTAGAAACTGAGCGAGGGAAGCTAGGAATTGAGCGAGACAACCTAAGATTTGAGCGAGGAAAGCTAGAAATTGAGTGAGGGAACCTAGAAATTGAGCGAGTCAACGTAGAAATTGAGCGAGGCAATATAGGAATTGAGCGAGGCAATGTAAGAATTCAACGAGGTAACCTCGGAATTGAGTGAGGGAAGCTTGAAATTGAGCGAGGCAACCTAGGATTTGAGCGAGGCAACATAGGATTTGAGCGAGGAAAGCTAGAAATTGATCGAGAGAACCTAGAAATTGAGAGAGGCAACGTAGGAATTGAGCGAGACAACCTAGGAATTGAGCGAGGGAAGCTGGAACATGAGCGAGGCAACCTAGGATTTGAGCGAGGAATGCTAGAAATTGAGTGAGGGAACCTAGAAATTGAGCGAGAAAACCTAAAAATTCAGCGAGGAATCCTAAGAATTGAGCGAGGAAAGCTAGAAATAGAGTGAGGGAACCTAGGATTTGAGCAATGCGACCTAGAAATTGAGCGAGGCAACGTAGGGATTGAGCGAAAGAAGTTAGGAATTGAGCGAGGTAATGTAGAAATTCAGTGAGGAATTATAGGAATTGAGCAAGGGAACCAAGAAATTCAGCGACGCAACCTAGGATTTTAGTGAGACGAGGGAAGCTACAAATTGTGTGAGGGAACCTAGAAATTGAACGAGGCAGCCTAGGATTTGAGCGAGGCAACCTACAAATTGAGGGAGGAAGTTAGAAATTGAGTGAGGCAAGGTAGAAATTGAATGAGGGAACATAGAAATAGGAGTGAGGGAACCTAGGAATTGAGCGAGGGAACCTAGAAATTGAGCAAGGGAAGCTAGAAATTGAGCGAGGCAATCTAGTATTTGAGCGAGGGAAGCTAGAAATTGAGCAAGGGAACCTAGAAATTGAGCGAGGGAACCTAGGAGTTGAGCAAGGCAATGTAAAAATTCAACGAGGTAACTGAGAAATTGAGCAAGGGAAACTTGAATTTGAGCGAGGCAAGCTTGAAATTGGGTGAGGCTAACATGAATTGGAATGAACTCAAATATAATTGACCTAGCCTAACAATTTTCTCTTTGTTAAATTTGACCGATCAGTTAATGAAATTGACCGATATTTACATGAAATTCTCTTCAGTGAATTTGACCGAGCAATTAATGAAATTGACCAAGTGGTTCATAAAATTTTCTGTTACATTACATGAATCCATAGAAGTTCCCCATCATATTTTTATGATATCTCCATCAAATTTATGAATTGCTCGGGGAATTTCGCCAATCATGAACCGAGAAGTAGGTCAAATGGACCAAAACCTCTCGCAATTTGGATTTATAGTTTGCTCAGTACGCACTTAGAGTGCTGAGTTAACTAAGTTAGGCACACCCAGATCCATAGCTCAATTGGCAGATTGAGTAGAGATACCTTGTGTCAACACTTGAGGTCTTGGTATCGATCCCTAGCGGGGGTGGCTAACATGGAGTGTGTGTATTGACATGGGTGTGTACTAACAAGCTAACCCAAAAAAACCAAAATAATAATAATAATAACAATAGTAAAATATAAAAAAATAAAAAAATAAAAAATATTGAGCTGGGCCCGCCTTGAATGTATGTGGACTATCCACGACATTCATCCATTTTTCCATCTAAAGAAAGGATTTCAGCCCAAAATGGTGGCATATTGAAATATCAAGTGGATCACACCACAGGAAATAGTGGTTCCACTATAGACACCTTGTTATGCCCCCACAATGATGTTTACTTATAATCCATCATGTTCATAGGATGATTTTTGCATGGATGAACGGAAAACCAAGATGCGAGCTTCATTCGACATTTCAATGGCCCACAAAAAATTTACGCCATTTAGGTAAATGTATATCATACCTGTCGTGCGTACTTTCTTCCGTGGAGGGACCATTTTTAGAAAAATGAGATAATGTTGATGAATAGAGAAGGTGGGATTCAGCTAGAGCGTGGTGCGATCCAAGCAATAGATGTAGTGGTGGAGTTTTCATCCTTTTTTTTTTTTTTTCGAAAATGGAGCGAGGAAAGGGAGGGAGAGGAAAAGAAACGGCAGTAAAAAGGAGGGGTAGTTTCGTCCTCAAAGTCGCTTTCCGCACGTGCTAGTCTAAGTTGGTAACTTAAGTTGGTATTCCTCGATAAAAACCGCTGGATAAAAGGTTTTGCCTAAAGTGGTCATTTTGTCTTAAATAATGGGATATCCCAAAAATCAGCGTATACGGAACTCAGGTGGGCCCTACCATTTAAAATCATGTGAAGACACCGTTAAAACATATAAAAGCACTTGGTGGGGCCCACCTGAGTTTTGAATGTTGCTGAAACTTGGTCTGAACCCTCATACAAGTGGGAGACACAATGGATGGGCTGGATTTGCAAAGTACATCTTTTGTGGGCCCCAAAAATGATTATGAATGTTTAAATGGTTGCACGGCTCCTCTCCACTTATGTATGTGGTGTGGCCCACACAAGTCACGGATTCACTTGATTTTTGAGACCTAGGCCCATGATGGAATGGTGCATCTGACTGATGGGGTAGATGTTCGAAATGCATCACGGTGGGGCCCACACAGCTCGACTGCATGAGACGGAGCCGTGAGCTCGAGCGCATAATACCTTTTCCCATATATATATGGGAAAAGGTACAATGCGCTCAACCTCACGATAAGCTCCCGTGAGGTCGGGCTGTGTGGGCCCCACCATGATGCGTGTCGACCATCAACACTGTGCATTTGATGGGTACCCTTTAAATTATGGCATATCCCAAAAATCAATCATATACGGAACTCAAGTGGGCCATACCATCTAAAATCAAGTGAAGACACCGTTAAAACATATAAAAGCACTTGTTGGGGCCCACCTGAGTTTTGAATGGTGCTGAAACTTGGTCTGAACCCTCATACAAGTGGGAGACACATAATGAGCGCATAATACCTTTTCCCATATATATATGGGAAAAGGTACAATGCGCTCAACCTCACGATAAGCTCCCGTGAGGTCGGGCTGTGTGGGCCCCACCATGATGCGTGTCGACCATCAACACTGTGCATTTGATGGGTACCCTTTAAATTATGGCATATCCCAAAAATCAATCATATACGGAACTCAAGTGGGCCATACCATCTAAAATCAAGTGAAGACACCGTTAAAACATATAAAAGCACTTGTTGGGGCCCACCTGAGTTTTGAATGGTGCTGAAACTTGGTCTGAACCCTCATACAAGTGGGAGACACATAATGGATGGGCTGGATTTGCAAAGTCCATCTTTTGTGGGCCCCAAAAATGATTATGAATGTTTTAGTGGTTGTACGACCCCTCTCCACTTCTGTATGTCGTGTGGCCCACACAAGTCACAGATTGACTTGATTTTTGAGACCTAGGTCCATGGTGGAATGGCACATCTGACTGATGGGGTAGATGTTCGAAACGCATCACAATGGGGCCCACACAACTCTACGGCATGGGACATAGCCGTGAGCTCGAGCGCATGGTACCTTTTCCCATATATATATAGGCATTTGATGGGTACCCTTTAAATTATGGGATATCCCAAAAATTAGCCGTATACGGAACTTAGGTGGGCCATACCATCTAAAATCATGTGAAACACCGTTAAAACATATAAAAGCACTTGGTGGGGCCCACCTAAGTTATGAATGCTGCTGAAACTTGGTCTGAACCCTCATACGAGTGGGAGACACATAATGGATGGGCTGGATTTGAAAAGTACATCTTTTGTGGGCCCCAAAAATGATTATGAATGTTTTAATGGTTGCACGACCCCTCTCCACTTCTGTATGTGGTGTGGCCCACCCAAGTCACAGATTGACTTGATTTTTGAGACCTAGGTCCATGGTGGAATACCGCATCTGACTGATGGGGTAGATGTTCGAAACGCATCACACTGGGGCCCACACAGCTGGACCGCATGGGACAAAGCCGTGAGCTCGAGCGCATAGTACCTTTTCCCATATATATATATATATATATATATATATATATATATATATATATATATATATATATATATATATATATATATATTTGGGCATTTGATGGGTACCCTTTAAAATATGGGATATCCCGAAAATCAGCCGTAAACGGAACTCAGGTGGGCGATACCATCTAAAATCATGTGAAATACTGTTAAAACATTTAAAAGCACTTGGTGGGGCCCACCTGAGTTTTGAATGCTGCTGAAACTTGGTCTGAACCCTCATACAAGTGGGAGACACATAATGGATGGGATGGATTTGCAAAGTACAGCTTTTGTGGGCCCCAAAAATGATTATGAATGTTTCAATGGTTGCATGACCCCTCTCCACTTTTGTATGTGGTGTGGCCCACACAAGTCACGGATTGACTTGATTTTTGAGACCTAGGTCCGCGGTGGAATGACGCATCTGACTGAGGGGGTAGATGTTCGAAACACATCACGGTGGGGCCCACACAGCTCGACCGCATGGGACAGAGCCGTGAGCTCGAGCGCGTAGTACCTTTGCCCATATATATATATATATATATATATATATATATATATATATGGGCATTTGATGGGTACCCTTTAAATTTTGGGATATCCCAAAAATCAGCCGTATACGGAACTCAGGTGGGCCATACCATCTAAAATCATGTGAAACACCGTTAAAACATATAAAGGCACTTGGTGGGGCCCACCTGAGTTTTGAATGTTGCTGAAACTTGGTCTGAACCCTCATACAAGTGGGACACACATAATGGATGGATTTGATTTGCAAACCACATCTTTTGTAGGCCTCAAAAATGATTATGAATGTTTTAATGGTTGCACGGCCCCTCTCCACTTCTGTATGTGGTGTGGCCCACACAAGTCACGGATTGACTTGATTTTTGAGACCTAGGTCCATGGTGGAATGGCGCGTCTGACTGATGGGGTAGATGTTCAAAACGTAACACGGTGGGGCCCATACAGCTGGACCGCATGGGACAGAGCTGTGAGCTCGAGCGCAAAGTACCTATTCCCATATATATATATATATATATATATATATATATATATATATATATATATATATATATATATATATATATATATATATATATATGGGCATTTACCGGGTACCCTTTAAATTATGGGATATCCCAAAAATCAGCCGTATACGGAACTCAGGTGGGCCATACCATCTAAAATCATGTGAAACACCGTTAAAACATATAAAAGACTTGGTGGGGCCCACCTGAGTTTTGAATGCTGCTGAAACTTGGTCTGAACCCTCATACAAGTGGGACACACATAATGGATGGGCTGGATTTGAAAAGTACATCTTTTGTGGGCCCTAAAAATGATTATGAATGTTTTAATGGTTGCACGACCCCTCTCCACTTCTATATGTGGTGTGGCCCACACAAGTCACGGATTGACTTGATTTGTGATACCTAGGTCCACGGTGGAATGGCGCATCTGACTGATGGGTAGATGTTCGAAACGCATCTTGGTGGGGCCCACATAGTTCGACCGTATGGGACAGATCCGTGAGCTCGAGCGCATAGTACCTTTTCCCATCCATATATATATATATATATATATATATATATATATATATATATATATATATATATATATATATGGACATTTGATGGATACCCTTTAAATTATGGGATATCCCAAAAATTAGCCGTATACGGAGCTCAGGTGGGCCATACCATCTAAAATCATGTGAAACACTGTTAAAACATATAAAAGCACTTGGTGGGGCCCACCTGAGTTTTGAATGCTGCTGAAACTTGGTCTGAACCCTCATACAAGTGGGAGACACATAATGGATGGGCTGGATTTGCAAAGTACATCTTTTGTGGGCCCCAAAAATGATTATGAATGTTTTAATGGTTGCACGACCCCTCTCCACTTCTGTATGTGGTGTGGCCCACACAAGTCACGGATTGACTTGATTTTTGAGACCTAGGTCCATGGTGGAATGACGCATCTGACTGATGGGGTAGATGTTCGAAATGCATCACGGTGGGGCCCACATAGCTCGACCGCATGGGACAAAGTCGTGAGCTCGATCGCATTGTACCTTTTCCCACACACACACACACACACACACACACACACACACACACACACACATATATATATATATATATATATATATATATATATATGGGCATTTGATGGGTACCCTTTAAATTATGGGATATCCCAAAAATCAGCCGTATACAAAACTCAGGTGGGCCATACCATCTAAAATCATGTGAAACACCGTTAAAACATATAAAAGCACTTGGTGGGGCCCACATGAGTTTTCAATGCTGCTGAAACTTGGTCTGAACCCTCATACAAGTAGGATACACATAATGGATGGGCTGGATTTGAAAAGTACATCTGTTGTGGGCCCCAAAAATGATTATGAATGTTTTAATGGTTGCACGGCCTCTTTCCACTTCTGTATGTGGTGTGGCCCATACAAGTCACAGATTGACTTGATTTTTGAGACCTAGGTCCACGGTGGAATGACGCATCTGACTGAGGGGGTAGATGTTCGAAACACATCACGGTAGGGCCCACACAACTCGACCGCATGGGACAGAGCCGTGAGCTCGAGCACACAGTACCTTTTCCCATATATATATATATATATATATATATATATATATATATATATATATGGGCATTTGATGGGTACCCTTTAAATTATGGGATATCCTAAAAATCAGCCGTATACGGAACTTAGGTGGGCCATACCATCAAAAATCATGTGAAACACCGTTAAAACACATAAAAGCACTTGGTGGGGCCCACCTGAGTTTTGAATGCTGCTGAAACTTGGTCTGAACCCTCATACAAGTGGGATACATATAATGGATGGGATGGATTTGTAAAGTACATCTTTTGTGGGCCCCAAAAATGATTATGAATGTTTTAATGGTTGCATGGCCCCTCTCCACTTCTGTATGTGGTGTGGCCGACACAAGTCACGGATTGACTTGATTTTTGAGACCTAGGTCCATGGTGGAATGGCGCATCTAACTGATGGGGTAGATGTTCGAAACGCATCACGGTGGGGCCCACACAGCTGGACCACATGGGACAGAGCCGTGAGCTCTAGCGCATAGTACCTTTTCCCATATATATATATATATATATATATATATATATATATATATATATATATATATATATATGGGCATTTGATGGGTACCCTTTAAATAATGGGATATCCCAAAAATCAGCCGTATATGGAACTCGGGTTGGCCGTACCATCTAAAATCATGTGAAACACCGTTAAATCATTTAAAAGCACTTGGTGGGGGTCCACCTGAGTTTTGAATGCTGCTGAAACTTGGTTTGAACCCTCGTACAAGTGGGATACACATAACGGATGGGCTGGATTTGCAAACCATATCTTTTGTGGGCCCCAAAAATGATTATGAATGTTTTAATGGTGCACGGCCCCTCTCTACTTTTGTATGTGGTGTGGCCCACAAAAGTCACGGATTGACTTGATTTTTGAGACCTAGACCCATGATGGAATGGCGCATCTGACTGATGGGGTAGATGTTCGAAATGCATCACGGTGGGGCCCACACAGCTCGACCGCATGAGACAGAGCCGTGAGGTCGAGCGCATAGTACCTTTTCCCTATATATATATATATATATATATATATATATATATATATATATATATATATAAAGGCAGCGTACCATCTCTGCATTGAGTTAGCGATTTGTTATCAAAATCAAAATCAAATAAAATATTTACCATGACATCCATGGTACCCGTAAGGTAGGTTCCACTCTGCGGATTAAACTGATCACAATTGGAGCGGGTCCCAGCAGACAGCAGTGGTTTTTTTTTTTTTTTTTCCATTAAAGATAGAGCGTCTATGATTGTTCTTTTGTATGATCATCAGGTGGTCATCCACTAAGAGAGAACCAACAATAATCTGTTTTATAATTTTAGTTGGCCACTCATGTGCAGGGTTTGTAATCATATGGGCCTGGTTTTATAGATATGGTATCTACATTGTTGGGATTGTCTGATGAATGGCTGTGATCTTGCAAATAGCTCGTTTCCACATGTGAGGCCGGTGCAAATCGCATTACTCTTTGCATGTTCCTGCAATTAATACATTTCTTATTGTTGGGTGTGTTTGCTTGTACCAAATTAGATGGTGAAGTTTTATAATATTTGTTGCAGCCAAATGCCCCCTTTATATTTGCTCAGTTTCTTTAGGGTCGTTTGGTTACCTACGTGGAAAGTAGCCCTGGCCGAAATCAAATCCACAAAGTATTTCCTTACTTCTGATTTATTTTTATTTTTATTTTTATTTTTTATTTTTTTAAGGGTACTTGCATTGTTTTCGTGTTGGGGGCCTTTTCACCTGAGGGAGATGGTTTTTTGCTTCTCTCCTAAAAAGCCATCTTCTTCTTCTTCTTCTTCTTCTTTTTCAAAATCCTCTTCTCCACCCAAACACAGTTTCTAAAATCCTTGGAGCATGTTTGGTAGATGCTTAAAAATGAGTTCGTCTCATTTTAACTTATCCTAATTATGTATTAGAGATCATGACTATTTTTAATCCTTAATAAAATGAAATATGATCTTTAATACACAATTATAATTAACTAAAATAAGATGAACTCATTTTTTTGGTGTTCACCAAACATGCCTTAGAATGGCTTTCCCAGTACCCAAAAGCAACAAGCATAATATTTCTCAAGAGGACCTGAACGTTTTCCAAATGAGAAGGCTGTTTGACTTTGGGAGAGTTGATAAACCGACTCTTACATTAGTGAATCCGAGTGGATCAGTAACTCATTTCAAGTGTAAAATCCAACTTTCATAAGGAAAAGCACTCTCCCATTGTGATCCCCCTTCATTTGGGAGATGTTAGATGGTATTTCAGCTCTATATGTTTTGATTATTTAAATATGGAAAGTAATCATACCCTAATAATTCGATTGAATCTTGGACCACTCGGAGGGATGCAGTTGCACCAACGATTAGAGAAATCAACCGTGGCGTCGCACCGAAAATGAATCCAGCAATCTGAGAGAAATTGAGACTTGATCGTATCAATTGTTTTCCAACTGAAAATTAACATTTGTGCATTCTAAGTTCTAACATACCATACCGACAGTTGTTGGCGCCTTTACTTCCTGGACGATCCGATGAAGAAAAATCCTTTCAGTTTCTCCAAAAATGGCATTTCATCCGATTAAGACGCTGCTGCAATTTGCAATGTCAACCATTTTATATATTTATGATGATCTGAGCCACTCTTTCATCATCATAAGGCTCCATCAATAGATCATGGACCGAATGTCACATTTACTGGGCCATCTTAATTGTGTAAAATGACAACAAATAGCATGCTGCCCCTTTCTTTCTTCCCTGCTATAGACATCCCAGCCATGCTAGTGGAGGGCCCCACCATGAAGATGATTTCGCACAAAAATAAGCTGGTCCACTCATCAGGAGGGCCATACCATCTGATTTGACATGCTGGTTTGGCCTCCCTAATGAGTGAATCGACCGGATTTTCTAGACAGATAACCTTCGTGATAGTCCTCAACTTCTTCTAGGGTCAGATGTCATATGCACGTGAAACCTTTGTAGGAAAACAATAGGGATGCATGCAAACTTTGCCTACAGCCGGCTGTAGGTGATCACCTCTCTAATCTCTATTAACATTGTCCTAGAAATTGCACATTTTTTCGAATGGTCAAGATTGTCCGAAAATTCTAGTTTTATTTATTTATTTATAATTTTAAATCCATTTATGGTGAGATTCCAGGAAACGTGCAACTAGTTGCTTAGGGACACGGGAATGCATGCTCCAATTGGTTCGATCCGGACTGTCCATAAGGTCATTAATAAATAAATAAATAATGACAGGACCATTCTAACCATCCAATCAATAGCTTATAAAATGGAAGGTTAAGATTGTTTATGGAAAATGAATCCAATCAACCATTCTTTGTTGCGCTACTATCAGTGAGAGGGCCAAATTTTATATGGTCGAGATCATTCAATTAGTGTAATTAATTCTAGTGATTGACCGTAGAATGTGATCTTAAGCTAGTGGATGGTCCAGATCGATTGCTGGAACTCTCACTTTAGCCATGTGCAACTAGGAGCACCGTAACTTGTAGTGGTCATGGACATTGGATAGTTTCTTGAAAGAACTTTGCTGAGCTCACACGCGCATACAAGTTAGCTAGTGCCACTACATAGGTCAACGTGGCAGACAGGTCCAATATCCAGGTCCAATATCCAAGCCATCCATGAGCAGATGTAGATTCCCTATCCCAAGAATCAGATCGTTCTACTAATCAGGTGGGCCACAATTAACTAAAGAAATGTTCACTTTTGAAATGTCCACTAGTCAGCTTGTGGGCTGACCATAGCTTTTCTTGGAATAATACAAGCGTTTTTGTTATTTAACAACCAATCTCCACCGTATGATCGGTTTTATGTAGCTAGGGCTGTTCACGAGTTAAGCTATCTCGAATAACTTGCTCGACTTGGCTCGAGAACTTGGATTGCTTAAATCTTATATCTCGAGTTGAGTTCAAGTCGAGTTCCATCGTGGGCCATTTTAACTCGACTTGACTCAACTCAACTCGAAACTTGAACTCGATCTCGACTCGGCTCAATTAGAAATAAGGTTTTATAATTTAAGTATTATATATATATAGGGAAAAGGTACTATGCGCTCGACCTCACGATAAGCTCCCGTGAGGTCGAGCTGTGTGGGCCCCACCATGATGCGTGTCGACCATCAACACCGTGCATTTGATGGGTACCCTTTAAATTATAGGATATCCCAAAAATCAGCCGTATACGGAACTCAAGTGGGCCACACCATCTAAAATAATATGAAACACCGTTAAAAAATATAAAAGCACTTGGTGGGGCCCACATGAGTTTTGAATACTGCTGAAACTTGGTCTGAACCCTCATAGAAGTGGGACACACATAATGGATGGGCTGGATTTGCAAACCACATCTTTTGTGGGCCCCAAAAATGATTATGAATGTTTTAATGGTGCATGACCCCTCTCCACTTCTGTAAGTGGTGTGGCCCATACAAGTCACGGATTGACTTGATTTTTGAGACCTAAGCCCACGATGGAATGACGCACTGACTGATGGGGTAGATGTTCGAAAGGCATAACGGTGGGGCCCACACAGCTCGAGCGCATTGTACCTCCCCCCCCCCCCCCCCCCCCCCACACACACACACACACACACATATATATATATATATATATATATATATATATATATATATATATATATATATATATATATATATAAACCCTACCCGCACCTCACCCACACGGCTGCATTCCCTTTCTCCCTTTCCCTTTCTTTTCTTTCTCTACCCCACCTCACCCAGCCTGCTACCCACCGCATGCCCGCCCGAGTTATTTTAGGAGATGAGCCAAAAATGAAGATGGTAAACTCAACTGGGCCGCACCACGGGAAACAGTGTGGATGGTCAGGGGCGGGCTAGGGTCGGAACATATAGGATAGGGCAGGGCTATGGCCAGCTCTGCCTGGCCCTCACATCCACAGTCATTTAGGGCCATGTCCACTTCCCCCATCAGGTGCATCCCTTCAAGCTTCTCATCTAAGAAACAAGTGGCTCACATCACAGGAAGCAATTGGAATGTGGACACCCACCATTAAAACCTTCCAGATAAGGTGAGGCCAGAGTGCTCCGTATATGCCCACCATTTAAACCTTCTAGATAAGGTGGGGCCAGAGTGTTCTGTATATGTCATCCAATCCTTTTTATCAAACTGCACCTCACTAGGATGAATGGACAACCCAAAAAGCCCAAAAAGCCAGGCCATTTGAGAAATCAGGTAGGCCATTTTAGGCATAATTTTCTGTGGACCACCACATAAGTTCTCGATCTGACTATTTTTGGGACATGGGGTGAAATTGAAATGGGCCACATGATGGACAGAATGGATATCAAACAAACATGATAAGCTATTCTACCAGCACTTGCAGAGGAATTGGCTTCCTTCAAAACAACAAAAGCTTAGAAAAACTGCGCATTAAGACAACAAAAACTTCAAAATCATATAATTACTTTACTAGTCGGGAACTCTACTACAGAATTGAATGCAGTGAGAACCACCCCTTTTGAGAATATTTATAGCTTAATCCCAATATATGCTATTATGCCTTCTGGATGGAACCCAAGACCGCTGAATTTCTTATGGAAGTGCTAACCCAAAATCATATATCCCACTGTGTTTTTTTTTCTTAATTAGTTAGCACTTTGGTACATACACCTAATTGTTAGCCACGCCCCATTTGGGAATTAATACTAAGATATTTAATTTGTATTTTTTAGTCAAAATTTTAATAACTTAACATATGATGATATGTACAAGCTCGAGCTTGACTCGAGGTAAACTCGACTTGACTCGAACTACTAGCTCGACTCGAACTCGACTCGATAGCTTTGGCAAACAAGCCAAGCATCAATGTTAAACTCGAGCTCAAACTGAGTACACCATGGACAAGCCAAGCTGAGCTTGGCCCACCTTGACTTGACTTAGCTCGATGCCCACCCCTTTCTATAGGTTCTTTAAGGGTTTTGGTTGTCAACTGGCAGACTGAGTGGAGATACCTCGTTTCAACACTTGAGGTCTTGGTATCGATCGTAGCGGGGGTGGCTAACATGGAGTGTGTGTACTGACATGAGTGTGTACTGACAAGCTAACCGCCACACCCCCTGTACTGACATGAGTGTGTACTGACAAGCTAACTGCCCCCCCCCCCCCCCCCCCCCCCCAAAAAAAAAAAAAAAAGAAAAGAAAAGAAAAAAAATGGCAAAGTCATAGACACCTGATCAAGGGGGCCCACCATATTCTTCTTCTAACTTAAGGAGGCATGTGTCCCCACCAACATTCAAGTCATTGTTGGGTATCTTTGGCAACCTCTCATCGATTGATCTGGTTTGATTATACAAAACGGCCATATTTCGCAATAGACTGAATGTGTGCATCCAGGTGAAGATACCACCAAGCTGTACTATACCACGAAAAAATAAAAAATAAAAAAAGACCGTCAAAATTTAAAATCCTCAATATAGATGTTCAAAAAAGTTAAGAGGTGGAAATGGGTAGGGGTAAGCCCAAGTAAATTCAAAATTTTGAATAGGTAGGCACAGCCCAGTTTACAGCCTTGGTTGCCAACTTCAGAGGAAAGGTCCATTTGAGGATTCTACTCGAAAATCAGACAGAGCCGAGTTAACTCTACCAGTGGATTTCAAATTTTCAATATTACTTATTAAATATGTAACATCCCGAAAATCGGGGGGGTCGAGCAAAAACCCAACTCCCGAGTTCCAAAATGTTATTTATGCAACATAGATATGTATGATTGAATGTTGTCTGTGATAATGTATTAGACATGAGTGAGATTAAGCTAGAACCGCATATCATACTCCAGAGACAGTTAAATTAACCAGCGGAAGTCGGTAATAGTATGTATAACATATATAAACTGTTGTATGTCTCCAGAGTGTGAACATGTTACCAGGTTATACATATACATGTATACTCCAAAAGTAGATGAAACGAATATACATGAGTGCGCTAAAAATATAAAATGACAAATGTCAAAGTATCTAATCAACCTCCCTGTAGTCCCGTCGATCAGAACACGCATAAAGGAGGGATCTTCCTCATCATCATCAAGTCCGGCTCTGCCTCACAGGCCGCGCCATCATCTGCAATCACAAAAAGGTCTGGTGGGTGTCCGGAACACCGTCCCGTAACGTGGGAGTGAGTAGCTAACTCAGTGGAATAATAGAGCAAGGATTAACATGTTCTCAAATCAATCATGCGATAATAGTAAAGCAATAAATCAAACAATCCTAATACTGTTGTTAATGCAATTATGACATGACGTGATGTATGCCCTCACCGACGATCACCCTCATGCGGCAACATCTTACGACCGCGGCATGCCACACTCCCTAGAGTGCTCCACATCTTCCAGGCACATGCAATGCTATGGTGATATGATTACCGAGTTGTTATTAGTCCTTTTCATACAGCAATATTGGGAAACTAAGGTACCTCCCTTATATCAATCCCAACACAGATCCTGTCTAGGGTCGTCACTCCTAGAAATCTCATACGATGTATATTTTGTAGGTCGCTGCAAGGGCTGCCAGGGCTGTTGCACGCACTCGTTGCTCCGCTCCCCCATCACCTTATCAATACAGGCCTACTGTACTCTACTGCTACGGAAGGGTCGTCGCCTCCCGTAGACTCAGAATACGCTCGCGGTCACTACAAAGGGCTGCCAGGGCTGTTGCTCGCACTCGTTGCACCGCTCCCCCATCACCTTATCAGTGTAGGCCGACAGCAAGAATATAGTGTCCCATACCACCATAATCTGCTCACGAGTCATAGGTGCTCACTGGTCACTACGGGGAGGTTTGTGGCCCCAGCGTAGGCCGACAGCTCGACCACGGTGTCCCATACCACCATGCCCGGCTCATGAGTCTTTATGGATCAAGGTACCATGGTTAACAGGGTTTACAATGGTAAGTTCAGTACCCTAGGTTCAAGCAGTTATGACTCATACAAGGTGAACATACAACGGCCAGTCGGGTTACTTGACGGGCTCGACTAGCGCAATCGCATCTCGAATTGAACGACATGAAGTGCGTAAAACACTTCGCGTGGCCTAACCACTGCCGCCAACTCTCAACACGAATCACATTCATCGACGCGTCGTTCGTGGCTATGACGAGTCAGCCACGAATTCGCTCGGTTACCGACTGCCTGGACTAAGTCAAGTCCCACACATCTATGGAATTACATTAACACTATACAAAGGTGTTGGAATTGAAATACATCATGTGAGCATGTTAGCACATGTTATAACATTCAACTTAAGCAAATCTTCAAGGCATACTTCCCATGCATATTCAACTTAAGCAAATCCTCAAGCACATACATTCCATGCATGTGATGAAATCATGCATTTTGTCAACATGTAGGAAATCATTTAGGGCAGCATAATAATTGAAAAATCAATCACAAACTATCAAATAACATCATTTAATTCAATACATACTAATACAAGCATTTATACAAACACATACACTACACACTTAAGTCTACATATAGCATGTCGACCCAAAGTGCGCAACTAGGCGAATCTCTTCGCCAAACTAATTATGCACGCATTCCTAACTTCCTAATGCGACAACAAACCATGTCAATCACATCAGCAAAATATGAATGTAAACGGTACTTCCTACAAATGACTAAAATGCCCTAAATCTCATATTCTTCGTTAGCTTACGAAACGGGAAACGGAGAGCATTTTGTACATGTCAAACGGCGATGCCGTCAAGAATCTACTATTAAACGACATTGAAAGCTTTGGAAACAGTCAATCAAAGCGTCTAATATCCGCACCTTATGTCTTGTAGACTCGGAAATTGAAACGGAGCGTATACGCTTCGTCTACGGCGAATAAGGAACCTAATACATAAGATCCATAAGCTACATCGCTATGGAAACAAGGAAAACTCAAATCACCAACTATTTAGGGTTTTTACTTACCTAGGATTGCGGTGGAATCGCCGGGAAAGCGGTAGAGGAGTGTTGCTTAAGCATGTGCAACACGTAGCACAAGTGGCTGGAAGAACTCTCCCACTCTCTCACAATCTCTCACTCTTTTTCTCTCTCCCAAGCTAGAGCTTCTCTCAAATTCGGATGGGAGAGAGGAGTGGGGGTTTCAACCCCTTTTATAGCCTAAAACATTCCCAAAATAGGCTTGGGAACAATGTTTACTTGGTGCCTAACCAAATCGGGGCCGTTTCGGTCCAAAAGGGCATTTCTGGAGGTCCCCAGGCCAAATGCGGTCGGACTTAAGCTCGTGCATACTGGATCTAGCACGCATCCAGATTTCAGGGCGGTAGGGTTCCCAGATCGCACGTGGCGGCCCAGTTTCAGTTTAACGGTCACCGCACCAAGATCAGGCCTATAAGTCTCGTGATATGTAATAGAAATTTTTCCTGATCCAAGGGTGTAATTTGGCTGTATTCTGACGGTCAGAATGCTTAATACTGATGCGTCAAATTTGTGTGCCAGATTTGAATTTGAAATTCCAACTATGTCCCTATTCACACTCTCTTCGGTCCGGGCTCAATGAAATAGCCTGTGATCGTCAGTTGGACTTGATATTCGAAACGATTGCCAAGCCCAGCTAAGTGGTCATAACGGTCTAAGATGGGAGGTATCGGACTTTCGACGTGCGGTCTAGATCCAATACAAAGATTCAAAGTGGTCCAGAGAACAAACCCGCTTAGAGTTTGGTCCGAGGTTTTAGAGCATTATAGCACCCTTGGTTCCACTCGCTTTGGGCCTTGTAGAACGTATTTAAAGTGATCAGGGACCATTTCCCAGCTATTCTAACGTTGCACTAGCTAACTTAGTCATATTTTCTAAAGGAATTGATTCTAAGTGGTTTCTTTGGCTATGAAATTGGGTTCTAAGCAATTTTCCAGGTGTTTCAATTGACCCATTGCCTAAGGACGTCAAATCTCAGATTGGCCAAAATCCGGGGTGTTACAAAATAGTAGGTCAATCAAGTAAAAACACGGTGGGGTCTTGGAGTACTACTACTGAAGCCAGTTGAGTAAAACCTAGTGAGTCGGGGTAACTTACTGAAAATCAAATCCTTCCAAGTCATGCTAACTCGCTAGGGGATATGCTCAGTTAACTCAACCGACTCATAACCGACTTTAGTGTTGTTTTTTTAATAAGAAGAAGAAGAAGAAGAGGAGGAGGTCTTACCGCCATGGAAAAAGAAGCGTGAGATAATGCATAGCCATGGTAAACGTTGACAGATGCCTTAAATCTGTCTGATTTTGGGTATCTTGACCGGTCGAGAGCCTATCGAGTGGCTGCTCGATTCAAAGTCCAGCATTGAAAATTATTTTTTGGGTCTGTGGTACTCGACTGGTTGAAGCCCATGCTCAACCGGTCGAGAGTCCGCTCAGTCAGTCGAAGAACCTGCTTGACTAGTCGAGGCTATGCAAAATCTTACGCGGATTTCACACGGAATGCAGAAATTTGAGGCGGTTTCGCAAGGGTGCGAAAGGGAAGTTTCCTAAACTATAAGTGTGTACTGACAAGCTAATCGCCACACCCCTCGTACTGACATGAGTGTGTATTGACAAGGTAACCGCCACCCCCCCCCCCCCCCCCCCCCCCCCCTTAAAAAAAAAAAAGAAAAAGAAAAGAAAAGAAAAGAAAAAAAAAGTGTTTTTGTTGATGGGAAAGTTATAAACACCTGATCAAGGGGGCCCACCATATTCTTCTTCTATCTTAAGGAGGCATGTGTCCCCACCAATATTCAAGTCATTGTTGGGTATCTTTGGCAACCTCTCATCGATTGATCTGGTTTGATTATACAAAATGACCATATTTCACAATAGACTGAATGTGTGCGTCCAGGTGAAGATACCACCAAGCTGTACTATACCATGAAAAAATAAAAAATAAAAAAAGACCGTCAAAATTTAAAATCTACGATGCAGATGTTCAAAAAAGTTAAGAGGTGGAAATGGGTAGGGATAAGCCCAAGTAAATTCAAAATTTTGAATAGGACAACCATAGGCACAACCCAGTTTACAGCCTTGGTTGCCAACTTCAGAGGAAAGGTCCATTTGAGGATTCTACTCGAAAATCAGACAGAGCCAAGTCAACTCTACCAGTGGATTTCAAATTTTCAATATTACTTATTAAATAGCAGGTCAATCAAGTAAACACATGGTGGGGTCTTGGAGTACTACTACTGAAGCTAGCTGAGTAGAACCTAGTGAGTCGGGGTAACTTACTGAAAATCAAATCCTTCCAAGTCGTGCTAACTCGCTAGGGGATATGCTCAGTTAACTCAACTGACTCATAACCGACTTTAGTGTTGTTTTTTTAATAAGAAGAAGAAGAAGAAGAGGAGGAGGTCTTACCGCCATAGAAAAAGAAGCGTAAGATAACGCATAACCATGGTAAATGTTGACAGATGCCTTAAATCTGTCTGATTTTGGGTATCTTGACCGGTCGAGAGCCTGTCGAGTGGCTGCTCGACTCAAAGTCCAGCATTGAAAATTGTTTTTTTGGTCTATGATACTCGACTAGTTGAAGCCCATGCTCGACCGGTCAAGAGTTCGCTCAGTCAGTCGAAGAACCTGCTCGACTAGTCGAGGCTATGCAAAATCTTACGCGGATTTCACACGGAATGTAGAAATTTGAGGCGATTTCGCAAGGGTGCGTAAGGAAAATTTTCTAAACTATAAATAAGGGTTCTTAGGGTTATTCTAGAGCATGGGAAAGGGTTTTCTAAGCTAGGCTAAGCGTTATCTTTATGCATGTGAGCATCAAGAGGTTAGTATATTGTTCATAATTTTCATTTTTCTTCATAGTGGAAGTTTGCACTCATAGTTTTTATTTTATTTTTTTAATAGCTTTTGGGGTTTTCCATGTATATCTTATCTTGTAGTTTGTTTGTTATGTTTTGATTCTACTTTTAAATTATATTTCTTTCTGTTTATTGTTTGTGGGTAAGATCGGAGATTGGATCTCGGTTCACTGTGTTGTTGGTGTGCTGCGTTGTTGACAGATGCCTTAAATTTGTCTGATTTTTGGTCTCTCGACCGGTCGAGAGCCTGACTCGACTGGTCGAGTGGGCCGCTTGACTAGTCGAAGCCTGCTTGACTTAAAGTCTAGCGACCTATGTTTTTTGGTGTCCGGGCTGCTCGACCAGTTGAGGGGATGACTTGACCAGTCGAGGGGATGACTCTACCGGTCGAGCGGGTTGCTCGACCAGTCAAGGCCCTCCTTCGACTAGTCGAGGGTTACGTAGATCCTACGCGGACTGCACAAATTTGAGGAAGTTTTCAGACTTTTTCAAAGGAGGTGCGTAAGTAGTGTTTCCTAAACAATAAATAGGGGTCCCTAGGACTATTTTAAAGTATTCTAAGGCTTTCTAGAGGAGTTCTAAAGGTTCTTATAAGGGTTCTAAGGTTATTAAATGGTGTACTTCGATACATTCGAGGTATAAAAGACTACATCTTAACTTTTGAGAAAACAGGGACAAAGTTTGTAGTGTATGTGGATTCCGACTATGCAGACAATATAGATTCCAGGAAGTGTACTTCAGGACTCATTTGTACTAATAGGTGGAGCAATCAGTTGGATGTCGAAGCTTCAGTTTGTGGTGGTTATTTTCACGATCGAAGCAGAATATATGGTAGTGATGGAAGCATTTAAAGAAGGTGTTTGGCTCAGGGGCATGATAAATCAGTTGAGACTTTAGCAGGAGGCATGCCAGTTAACTGTGATAGTGAGAGCGCTATCAATTTGGCTAAAAATTTTATTTATCATTTACATACTAAACACATTGATATCAAAGGGTGTAGCAAGGGTGAGATTCAAGATTATTTAAATCGGGTAAGTCCTCTCTCTTTATAATTTCTTTTGATAGTGGATTTATGTCGTTTTGTGTCGTGGTTTTTTCCCACAAGGGTTTTCCACGTTAAATCTTTATGTTCTCTTATGATTGCTTGTTGCTCTTGGATTGATATCCTAGATCTAGATCTATGTGATTCCACAGTAAAATGCCCAATTGTTGGGGCACAAACTAAATCTGCAGGATTAGTAATAATGGGAAACGACAAGTTTGATATTGAGAAGTACTTAGGCAAAAATAATTTTGAGTTATATAAGGTTAAGATGATTAGCCTATTAACCAAGCGGCAAGATTAAGGCTCTTGAGGAGCGAAAATCTACCATGAAAAATGATGAATGGAAAAACCGTAATAGTAATGCTTTAGCATCTATCCATTTATGTCTCACAGATGAGGTTCTCTACAATGTTTTGAGGGAGAAAATTGTGGCTAGTTTGTGGGCGAAGTTAGAGAACATCTATGCTAAAAAGTCCTCTGAAAATCTTCTACAGTTAAAGCTACAGTGCTATATCTTCAAGATGACAGAGGGTAGAGATCTAGAAGCTGACATTAGCAACTTTAATAAATTAATGTGCGAATTGCTGGATATGGAGGAAGTGGTCAAAGATGAGGAACAAACATGTATATTGTTGAATTCTCTTCCTGCATCATGAGTCATTCAGGAACACGAAGTATATCGCAAATAAAACCCTAAGTGTCGATACCGTTATCTCAACCCTTCAAGGGAAGGCTATGAGAAAGCTAAACGATGACATGAGGGTATCTTCCAATGCACTGATTACGAGGGGCAGAGATTTTGAGCAAGGTATAGGATTTTCAAGA
This sequence comes from Magnolia kwangsiensis, assembly GCA_037074715.1. Classification (NCBI taxonomy): domain Eukaryota; kingdom Viridiplantae; phylum Streptophyta; class Magnoliopsida; order Magnoliales; family Magnoliaceae; genus Magnolia; species Magnolia kwangsiensis. Next base: position 86,348,899 of record CM073575.1, on the reverse strand, counting down.
CCTAGATCCAAATCCAAGGGCAAGGGCAAATGAAAATTAAAGTATTAGAACTGTGGGTTGTCTAGACACATGAAGGATTGTAGAAATATAAAAATGAAGAAAGAAAATTCAGTGGTTTCTTCCAAAGAGGCCAATGTGGTCACATCTGATGAAGAATTAAGTGGTGATGATATTCTGTTTGTTTTCATGATTGGTCACTTAAATGATAATCATAAAGACGAGTGAATACTTGACACATGAGTATCTTATCACATGACTCCTCATTGGAGTTGGTTCACTAGTTATAAGGAATGCGATGGTGGACATGTTTTTATGGGCAATGACAATGCCTATAATGTTGTGGCTATTGGTACGGTGAGTATCAAGATATTTGATGGATGGAGCGTACCTTGACTAACGTCAGACACATTCCTGATATAAAGAAATGTCTGATTTCTCTCGGTGCACTCGAGGCTATAAGGTACAAGTTCACCGGTATTGATGGTGTCTTTAAAGTTTCAAAAGGGGCAATTGTGGTTATGAGAGCACAAATGCATGGAAACCTTTACAGGTTGATCAGGAACACTTTTGTAGGTGGAGTGGCAACAGCTATTGCAGACTCTACGTCTCTACATATTTGGCATGCTCGTCTGGGCCACATAAGCGAGCGGGGCAAGAAGGTACTTTCTGATCGATGTTTGATTTCAACTTTTAAAAATTCTGATTTAGATATATGCGAGCATTGTATATATGATAAATAATCTAGAATGTCTTTTGAATCTGGAAAACATACTTGTAAGGGAGTACTTGATTATGTGCACTCTGATGTATGGGAGCCATCGCCAAAAGTTTTCATTAGAGGGTCGTCATGGTTTATTTCATTCATTGATGACTACTCAAGGAAAGTTTGAGTTTACTTCATGAAATGTAAATCCGAAGTTTTCACCATATTCAAACAATGGAAGGCAATGGTGGAAAAACAGTCAGGGTGAAAAATAAAGTTTTAAGGATTGATAATGGTGGAGAATTTACTTCCATTGAGTTTAATGAGTATTGCAAGGGTAAAGGGATCATCGGGTACAACACAGTGCGCCACACGCCCGAGAAAAATGGTGTGCCTGAGAAAATGAATCAGACTCTACTGGAGAGGGCTAGATATATGTTAAGTAATGCTGCGTTACCTATGGACTGAGGCCATTAACACGACTTGTTATTTGGTGAACCGGTCTCCTTCAACGACAATTGAATGTAAAATTCCAGAGGAAGTATGGAGTGGTCAGAAAATTGACTACTCAGATCTACGCATATTTAGTTGTGAAGCTTACTCTCATGTACTATCAGTTGAGAGAGATAAGCTAAACCATAGAATCAAAAAATCCATCTTTGTTGGCTATGACATTGGTATGAAAGGTTACAGGTTATTTGGCAAGATCACATGTAAGGTCATCACTAGCCGTGCCGTCAAATTCGATGAAAGCTATATATTCCGTAAGAATGATCAAAAGGAGAAAAAAGAACCAGAAAGGTTGATCGTAGATGTCTAATTTGACACAGATGATACTCAGGTAGAGACAAATGCACAGACAGAGGTACAAGATTAGGTGGAGCAACCACATGTGAGAAGAAAATTACCGCATGATCGTAGGTTACCGACAAGATACAGGTATGACTCTAATATTGCATATGCCCTCATTACAGATGAGGGGGATCCGTCTACTATTCAGGAGGCTCTTGATGAGCCTAATGCAGAAAAGTGGAAGGCGACTAAGAACGATGAGATGGACTCGTTACATAAAAATCACACATGGGAGCTGGTGGAGCTTCCTTTGGGCTGAAAAGTGATCGGATGCAAGTGGTTATTTAAAAGGAAACATGATAGATACAAAGCTAGATTGGTAGCGAAGGGTTACGCTTAGAGAGAAGGAATCAACTTCACAGAGATATTCACGCCGGTGGTTAAGCGGGTGTCTATCAGATTCGTATTGGCACTGGTTGCCCAACATGATCTCGAGATGAAATAAATGGATGTCAAGACTACATTCCTGCATGAGAAATTGGAAAAGCAGACCTACATAAAGCAACCAGATGTCTACGAAGTTAAAGAGGCAGAGAAAAAATTTTGCAGGTTAATGATGTCGTTGTACGGCCTGAAACAGTCGCCTAGATAGTGGTATAAGAAATTTGATTCTTTCATGGTGAGTCAGAAATTTACTCAGAGTGAATACGATCATTATGTCTATTACAAGACACTGAGTGGTGGCAGATTCATCATCATAATATTGTATGTTGATGATATATTGATCGCATGTCATGATATATTTGAAATCAATATACTAAAGATTCGGTTATCAGGGATATTCAAGATGAAAGATCTGGGGGCTGCAAAGAGGGTTCTTGGTATAGATATTTATAGAGACATGAAGAGAAGCATGATTTGGTTATCACAGGGAGAATACCTTGAAAAGGTATTTATCAAGTATGGGATGGACTAGGCAAAGTCGGTGAGAGTTCCCTACACAGCTCACTTCAAGGTTTCCTCAGAACAATGTCTTAAATCTAATGAGAAAAAACAGGTTATGTCTCATGTGCCTTATTCGAACACGGTTGGCAGTTTAATGTATGTGATGATTTATATAAGACCAGATATTTCACAGGCAGTCGGTGTTGTGAGCAGATACATGTCAAACCTTGACAAACAATATTGAGAAGCGGTGAAATGGCTACTTTGATACATTCGAGGTACGAAAGACTATGTATTAACTTTTGAGAAGACAGGGACAAAGTTAGTAGAGTATGTGAATTTCGACTATGTAGGCAGTATAGATTTCAGGAAGTCTACTTCAGGATATTCGTTTATACTAGTAGGTGGAGCAATCAGTTAGACGTCGAAGCTTCAATCTATGGTGGCTCTTTCCACGACCGAAGTGGCATCGACGGAAGCGTTTAAAGAAGGTGTTTGGCTCAGGGGCATTATAAATCAGTCGGGACTTCAGTAGGAGGCCATGCCAGTTAACTGTGATAGCGAGAGCGCTATCAATTTGGCCAAAAATTCTGTTTATCACTCACGTACTAAACACATTGATGTTCGTCACCACTTTATCCGACAGGTGCTTGAGGAATGAGGCGTAACACTGAAAAATATTCATACCAGCATGAATCCAGTAGACATGCTCACTAAGGTCGTTCCTACAAAGAAGTTCAAGTTCTGTGCAACTTTTTTAGGCTTGCTGATGGCGTAAAAGAAGGATGGAGTGTGCATGAGGAGCGTTGATATCAGCTATGATATGATGCAGAGATAAGAAAAGAGGACAACAAGATACATGGTTGAAGATTGAAGGCATGGTGAAGATTGTTGACAGATGCCTTAAATCTGTCTGATTTTGGGTCTCTTGACCGGTCAAGAGCCTGGCTCAACTGGTCGAGTAGGCCACTCTACTAGTCTAACCCTGCTCGACTCAAAGTCCAGTGACCTATGTTTTTTGGTGTGCAGGCCGCTCGACCAGTCAAGGGGATGACTCGACCGGTCCAGCAGGTTGCTCGACCAATCGACCCCCTCCTTCAACTAGTTGAGGGTTACGCAAATCCTGTACGGACTGCGTAAATTTGAGGCGATTCCAGGACTTTTTCAAAGGAGGTGAGGAAGTAGTGTTTCCTAAACTATAAATAGGGGTCCCTAGGACTATTCTAAAGTATTCTAAGGCTTTCCAAAGGGGTTCCAAAGATTCCTATAAGGGTTCTAGGGTTATCAAAGGGTGCAGTAAGGGTGAGATTCGAGATTGTTCGAATCGTGTAAGTCCTCTCTCTTTGTAATTACTTTTCATAGTGGATTTCTGTTACTTTGTGCCGTGGTTTTTTCCCTCAAGGGCTTTCCACGTTAAATCTTTGTTTTGACAAGAAAACAAATGCGTTCTATTTGGAGGATTTATTCAATGATAATAAAGAATTTAATGAGAGAACATTGATCACATTTATCTGAGTTCATTTACATCCTCTGATTTCCTTGATTCTGAAAATAAAGTACAATTAATGCAATGTACTGAATGAAAGAGAAGATAGCTCGATGGAAATTTCGGCAGCATTCCGACTCTATTTCGTCATCTCCTAGGTACTTAGGATGAATTGCTGATCTGATCAACCAGTCTTCAATGAGATGAAGCATTCTTCTAGTCATTCTTTCTTAAAATATACAGCAGCCCCTTGAAGTGTGGCTAGGCCCTGAGGAAATCAGGCCGATCATGCTAAACGGGCTTGAAAAGTCTCCAAGAATGTAAGATCATAGGGTTTCCACCGTCCATTCGAACCGAAACTTTATGTACAACATTAGAACCAAAAATTAGCCGTACATGTCAAGTTTCAGCTCCTGAATCCTTGTAAAAATGGCTGAACTAACAAATCAGCCCCCGAAATCATATTTACGGCTCGCCTATAATTTGGATACGCTTCAGATTTGGTCCCAACGTGTTAAATATAATGACAATGCGTATAAATGGAGCAGATTTCCCACGAACATCACACTGAGATCACGTGTACATCGTATGTATATAGTGCACGAATGCACTTGACGTGTATGGAATTTTCCTAAGTCGGTCAAAGCCCATTGACCGACTTCTTCTTCTTCATTGCACAAATACACAACGTCTTCATTGGTGGTTTGCAATTTTTTTAGTATGGCTTGATCATCACTCAAATCATCGATCTAGACCGTCCATTGTGTTCAGAAGGAAGATTTAACCGTTGCCAAAGTGGCAATTTGAAACCATGCAGACTATTGCACCATCCTAGCCCTCAAACATGAAATGGACGGTGAAGTGGACAGGCTCATGGGCTGCACCGATTTTACTTCAGAAATAGTCCTTTCCAGATGATTTTTCGTCGTGAATGTAATGAGTGATGTGGATCTTTCACTTGGCTTCCAAAAACGAGAGATCAAACTTCACAGAGTCAACGTACGTCGACTCTGTTGCAAAACAGAGTATCTGTTCATCTGTGGTGGACCACCATTATGCAGCGAGAGGTTAATCTGAGCCGTCTATCAAATAGAAGGGGAAAAACCAATCAGGGTCATGTTGATCTTTGATGACCATGCTCGCTCACATGATCGCTATGGTGATCGCAAACGGACCATTGAGCTATAGTTGCAGTGTAATCATCTTGGTGGGCCACCATCAGATGACCAAAACCAGCATCTCATGGTCAAAATTCCAAGGGAAAGACAGTGGGTGGCGTAGATTTCTCAAAAGGATGCTGTATTGGGTACCACCAGCAGCACAGTGGAAGGAGAGATGACGTTCTTCCTTTGTTTAAGCACGACCAATAATCTGGCCGGTTGCGCAGTCCGCGCAATGGAGATCGTCCTTCGGACGGCAACATGTGACACATGACTTGTAGGAATCATCCCGCTTCTGTTGCGCGGGTCGCACAAGTGGCAGACTGCGCAACGGCAAATCCCTTGTGGAGCAACCACAAATCTCTCTTGCGCGAATGGCGCGACAGCTCCTTTCCTTCCTTGTGTGGTCCGCACAGCTGCACTCTTCCTTGCACGGTCCGTGCAACTTCGCTCTCCCTTACACTCCTACCTTGCTTCTCTTTCATCACCAAATGATCTAACCCCTCCAAATGAAGTAGTGAGGGGTATTTATAGGCCCCACCACTCTTACAGAGTGGTGATCACCACCACTTATCTCTTCACATATGGACTTCTTCCTTCCTTAAACCATGGTGTCCACCAAGCTCTCTCTTAAATGGTGGTGAACAGCCTTTCTCTCTTAAAATAACACCTATGCACCATTTTTACCAAACTACCCTTTTCAATCCTTTTTTTTACCAAAATACCTTAACTACCCACGGAGTGGATTTTTACCAAAATACCTAAACTACCCTGGACATGGAATTTTACCAAAATACCTAAACTACCCTTGGAGCTGGATTTTTACCAAAATACCTAAACTACCCCTGGATCTGGATTTTTACCAAAATACCTAAACTACCCCTAGACATGGAATTTTACCAAAATACCTAAACTACCCCTGGATCTGAATTTTTACCAAAATACCTAAACTACCCCTGGAGCTGAATTTTTACCACAATACCTAAACTACCCCCGAACATGAATTTTTACCAAAATACCCCCGGAAGTGAAAATTACCGAAATAGCCTTGGAAGTGGAATTCTCTGACCACTGCAATGGAATATATTTTTTTATGCCTCAACAATCTTTATGTTCTCTTGTGATTGCTCGTTGCTCTTGGATTGCTATTTTAGATCTAGATCTGTGTGATTCTGCTGTACAAATCCCCAATAGCAAATACTTGGATCTCCAAACGGACTGCCCTCCTGATTATAAATTGCAGGGATGACTAGCAACAATAGATTCCCAAAGTTTCCTGTTTCATTCACAACATAACATCAGTATCCCATTTAATCAGATGTCCAACGCTTCACCAGATTTTCATCAACTTTGTTTACACCCAAGCAGCACACATGACAGATGAAGTATCTTGTGATCACGACCATCAATTTGGTGGGCCATATGGTGAAAGCAAGGCAAAAGGAGGATCAATTTATTTTGCTCTAGTAGAATGTGATTGATGATATGCGAGCAGTTACTGTTGGACACTAATTTTGGCAATTATGGGAAAGCCTGATACGTGGCATTGTATGAGGATTGGAAAGTGAATAAAGAAAATATATTCAAACATTTGGTATACTTTTGTAGGTTTACAGCTAGCATAAGTTTACCTTTACACCTAATATGATGGTAGACTGAGTTGTTTAAGGACATAAAGGGTAGCCTAGGACAACCAAAACAAAACCTTGGTTGATGGTAAACAATTGGAGGTAGAAAAGTTGCAAAGGGAAAATGTAACAGAAGAAGGATCTAGAGAGAGGCTTTTCAACTATTGTAATTGTTGCAATAAATGAAAGAACAAACTATAACAAAACTCTATAAATAGCAGAAGAATGTGATAGAGAAAACTACTACTAACCAATCAACACACAATCAAATCAATTAAATTTATCTTATTAATTTCCTTTATTTAAACTTATCCTAAGAGTATCAATAATCTAGTAACATTAATTCTTAGCCGTAATCTTAGTTGCAATCTAAGTCTACGCTCATACGCTGGATTTATCCTTTATCTAGTATTAAGCAGTTCTTTTAAGAGACACATTCTTGTAGTTGCTCCTAATGACTGATTGTGACTCTTTCATTTTGTTTGATTTGTACTATTGCTTCTAATGACCAATTGTGACTTTTTCCTTTTATTTAATTTACACTGGTATTCTGAAAGTCATTTCTTATGGAAGGCATAAAGTAACCCATCTTCGGAGGAAGAACCCCACCTTTTGATTATCATCTGATCGTTATCTGCAAGTGGTTAAGCGACCGATCTTCTTAGAATATAGTCATACGTTCATATTGGACGTGTATGCTTATTTTGACACTTGGAGTCTGTTGAGGCATAAAAAAAATGAAAATTGAAGAATAAATTGGAAAGAGGATTGGAGAAAGGAAGAACAAATGAAGAAAAAAGTGAAAAGAGGGAAATCATTATGTTGCGCGTACCTTTGCAAAGAACATTTGTTGCACAGGCTCGCACAACACTAACATTGGTTACGCGAGATCGCGCAACACTAGACTAATCGGGATGGGCTAGATGGCTAAGATATTATGAAAATAGGGCCCCATGACACAAAGATCGAGAGTTCGCACGTATGGAGGCATATAAATACCTCGCTCTCCCTCTCATTTGCACACAACAACAACAACGATGAAGAAGATCAGAGCTCCAGAGAAGAAGAAGAAGAAGACTTCGAAGGTATTTCAGAGAAGAAGAAGGAAAAGTAGATAGAGTGAGTTTTTACCCATTGCGATGGACCGCGTAACAACATGTTATTGCACACGAGTTATTTCAAAGAGCCTAAACTCTACTGAAATATTCAAATGTTCAAGCGTTTCTTCTATTCAGATTCATGTTTTGAATAAATTGAAGAAGAAGAAATAGGATATTTACATCCGCACAATACTTCTTTTGCTGAGATGGACAAATCACAAGCCAAAATGCTGTCGGATTTCATATTCAAATCTATTTTATACTTGTATTTCATATATTCTATCTTAGAATCAAGGGATAAGAGGATTTAAGGATGTAAACAAATTCAGAATTAATAAGCATATTATGATGATCACTCTCTTTGTTCTTTTTCTATTATTATTAAATGAGATAATCCCCAAATCGAATACGTTTGTTTCTTATTGAAACAAAATGACGACTCTGCTAGGGATCTTTTTTATTATCTTACTCAATAATAACATAGAAAATATATAAAGAGTTTCATCATTGTTTGACGTCAAATAGACGCCAAAATGGTGACTCTTAATGGGAACATCCTCCCCTCATCTCTAAGATACAGTATTCTCTTATCTAAATACTAATTGGTATTATTTGTATTAATAGCTAAAGCTACAATACAACACGAATACTCGAATTGTAATCAATGACAACCATTTCAAGCAAAACAACTTTTTACTTCACTTTAATCGGATTCTTAGTGGAGTATGCTCATAATCAATCTTCGGGCTTGAAGAATCAGCTGATCCCAGAGATGTCAATGCTGACTAAAAATAACATTTCACAAGATGTTGTTGGAGTGATATCCATATCACCACTCGCACAAGATAAAGGAGACGAGTCGAGCGTCGTCTCCCGTAGAAGGTCGAAGTCCCAATCTCGCGTAGCCACCAAACTAACTCCACCACAAATGATCAGAGGTTCAGTGACAAGAAATGTAGCCAGAAAGAATCCTGCACTTGTTCCTCCAACACTTTATCTAGGGAAATCCCCCTTGTTTCCTAACATCACAAGATTTTTTGACCTTGCCTGCCACCAATATCCGATGGATAAGGAAAGAAAAGGGTAAGTCACTTGTAGAAAATTCACCACCCTCCACATCTCCACAAATGACACCTCTGCAAATTACATCACAATCAACTGAATCCTGTGAAAGTGTAAGAAGATTCAATGAGACTCCTCTCTTATCAAGTCCTCTCACTTCGATACACTCATATACCACTCCAGTAACAGCTTTGTTAGGGAGTGGAGAAGCCACCATATACATGACATGAATAAGTCATGATCAATTATTGACTGTTGATGAGCGCATGACAGAGATGGAACAAAATTAAAGGACTTTGATGGAAGAATGTTAAAGTCTTCGAGATGCTTTAGCCATTCTCGCTCATAATGTGGCTCAGGTTGTAGCACCACCAATGACAACTGCTACAAACGGACATGAACAAAGGCTTAAAAGTTCTCAACCACCAAGAATAGGATCACACGGCTCTGCCCTTGCCATGAGAGCGATAACCCAAGAGGAAATGCGATAAGTGGTTACAAAAATAGTTAGAGAACGAGAACATACTAGGAGGTTCCGTTACAAAATGTTGTATCCAAGAGAAGTTGAGGATATACCATTCCCAACCAATTTCAAACATCCCAACCTCTAGAAATTTAACGGAGACAGATCTCTAGAAGAACACTTCATGCACTTCATCACCACAATGGATAATTTCTCCACTGTCTCACAATATTGCTTGCAATTATTTAGTTCTTCCTTAGCAGGAAAAGTGTTCTGATGGTATTCCAATCTGGCACCGGAATCAAAATGAACTTGGGAGCAGATGCAAGACGCTTTTATGTCAAACTTCTTCTCATTAGATCATGACGTCGGTATCACAGAACTAGCTTCTGTACATTAGAGAGAAGGTGAGCCTGTGAAAAAAAATTCATAGATAGATGGAAGACTTTGGGGGATTCATGTAGACAAATACCTAAGGAAAAAAGAACAAGTGAAGATGTGCTAAATTCTATGGAGACAAGAATTGCATTTGGCTTCACTAGCGCTGACATAAGGACCTTCCGTGACTTGGCCACAAAAGCCCATGCGTTGGAGCTAATGATGAAGAAAAATGCCAGCATTTCATTACGAAACAAGTAAAAGAAGTCACAATAAGCTAATGGCAAATGTCGTTGACCGAGAAAAGAAAAATGACGTTCCTCGTGATAGAAGAAGAACAGAAAAAAGTAAGAGTCGAGCCGCTATAGAGGGAAAATCAGCGATAAGAAACCCCGACTTCTTGATTCCCATGAAGGATTTGCATTTGAAAATGAAGATGTCATTCCCATTATGAATAAACTTCTAAGAGCTGATACAATAGAATTGCCTCCGTTTGAACGTCCTGAAGAAATCGGAAAGACAAAAGAAAGAAATTTCTGCCATTATCATCGTCTAATAGGGCATCCCACAGAAAACTGTTTTACACTGAAATGTATAATACAAAAGATGATAAATAGAGGTGAAGTTATAATAGGAAAAGAGAAAGAGAGGAATTGAAAAGTAGCAATAAACATGATTTCCAGAATGAACAAGCAAAGCTGTAGTGATTATGTTACCCTTAGGAAAAAGAGTGACATGTCCTCTACAAAAAAAAAAGCAAACAATGCAAGAAAGAACATCCAGGGCCTACAACGACGACAGAAAAGAAGAAGAAAGTAAGATTGAAAAATAATTATGATGTGATAAGCCATTTGAAAGGTATATCGGCTTGATTAAGTGTGTATGATGCGCTACAGTTATCAGAAGATTATCGACACACTCTAATTCAAGCCCTATCTGATAATGAGGTTAGAAAAGCTTTGCTTGTAGAGTGGAAAGTACAAAATAAGAAATACAAAGTAGTTACATGCTTATCATTTCCTTCTCCGATGATGATTTGACTTGTGATAAGGAGCATAACAGGCCATTAATGATTGTGGGTCATATTCACAGTAAACAGGTTAAGAAAATACGCTGGATAATGGATCTGTGGTGAATCCGTTACCATTAATGGTGTTGAATGAACTCGGATATCATTGCTCCCATCTACGCCCTAGTGGAATGATGATACAGGGCTTTAACCAAGATGGACAACATGCACTGGGCAAGATCGCATTAACCTTGGAAATAGGAGAGTTAGCGACAAATGTTGTTTGTCATGTCATCAATGCAGTCACAACATATAACCTCCTCCTGGGTGGGCCATGGATGCATTAATATGGGATTATTATCCACTCTACATTAATGCTTCAAATACTACAAAGAAGGAATCCAACACAAGGTAATGGCTGATACTAGACCATATATAGAAGCAGAATCTTTTTTCGCTGATGCAAGCTATTACAATGGGTTCACAATGGAAGATAAAGAGAAAGATGATAAGAATGAGACCACAGAAAGTGGCAAAATAGAAATAATAGAAAATTAAGTTGCAAGAATAGAATTGTCTGGGAAAGTGAACACGAAAAATAAATTCTACTTTGTGCCAAAACACTTAACACAACCAGGACAGCCCCTGTTAACGTTATTGTCACTCGAATAATTAAAAGTCATGAAATCAAACTGTACAGTGCCATTTCCATATGCTGAAAGGAACAAACCATTCTTTTCAATGCCAAAAAGATTTCACGTCAAGCCCAGCATGAAAAATCCCGAGCCCATCAAGTTTTATACACCATCAGAAGCAAGGACAGAAGAAAAAAGTGATAATAAAATGAGCTGTCAAAGGTTAACGTCCAAAGATTTGAAAAGATATAGCCTTATTAGTAGAAAAATTATGAAGAATATGGGTTTCGATTGCGAAGAACCGACCTAGTTGAATAATGGAAAGGGAATCTAGATTCTGATCGGAGTAAATGAAGAAAAATGAGATAAATTTTATGGATTGGGGGCAGAAATTCCTCAAGCACAAGCAAATATGATCACCATGGATCCAACAATCAACAAAGGAGAAAATTCTGAAATAATCAAGCATCTTGTAATAGCTCCAATGCAGATGGAAGATGGGGGACAACCAACAGTTGACAGTTTGTGAGAAATAAATCTGGGTATAGAAGAGGAGTCTCGAAATACGTTCATAAGTGCCAGTCTCCATGACTAAGAAGCTGATCAATATATGAAACTCCTGAAAGAAAATATGGATGTATTCGTTTGGACATACACAAAAATGCCAGGTCTAGAGCCATCTGTAGCAATGCACCGACTAAATATATCCAGAGATAAAAGGCCAATTAAATAAGCACAAAGGCGGTTCCACCCAGACTTAAACCCTCTAATAGAGGAAGAAGTAAACAAGTTGATCAAGGTTGGTTTCATCAGAGAAGTCAAATATCCAAAATGGGTATCAAATATTGTTCCGGTGAAAATGAAAAGTGGATAAATCATGATATGTGTTGACTTCAAAGACTTAAATGAGGCGTACCCAAAAGATGACTTCTCACTACCAATAACAGAATTATTAATTGATAGCATGACAAAGTACTCTGTTATGTCTTTCATGGATGGTTATGCCGGATATAATCAGATAAGGATGGCTCCAGAAGACGAAGAAGCTAACAACTTTCAGAACTTCCCTTGGAATTTATTGTTATATGGTTATGCCATTTGGACTCAAGAATGCTGACACAACATATTAGAGAGAGATGCAAAATATATTTCAAGACATGATGCATAAGCACGTGGAATGCTATGTCGAAGATCTGGTCATCAGATCGAATGAACATGAAGAACACTGCGAACATTTGACCTCAACCTTTCGTCGTCTTAGAAAGAAGCGGCCAAAGATGAATCTTGCTAAATGCCCCTTTATTGTCTTATCAGGAAAAACTCCTCGGTTTTGTTGTTAGACATAGATGAATCAAAATTGACCCAGGGAAAGTCAAAGCTATCCAGAACATGCTGTCGCCAAAAACATTGAAAGAGTTAAAAAGCTTGCAAGGAAGGTTAACATGCATTTGTCGGTTTATTTCCAACTTGGCCGGAAGATGTCAGCCATTTACTCGCCTAATGAAGAAAGGAACAAAATTCGTATGGGATCATTCATGTTAAAATGCATTTGACTCTATCAAGGAGTTATTAAAGTAACCTCTAGTATTAGTAGCTCCTATGAAAGACAAACCTCTCATTTTATATATCTCTGTGGCTGAGAATTCTCTAGGAGATCTATTAGGATGAGTGAATGAGCAAGGAAAAGAAATCGCACTCTACTATCTGAATCAGACTCTCATAGGCGCAAAATGCAATTATTCACCCATTAAAAAAGTGTGCTTAGCGCTAATATTTGCAGTACAGAAGCTAAGGCATTACTGTCTTTCTCATGATATAATCTTGATCTCGCGAGCAGATCCTATAAAATTCTTAATGACAAGGCCGATGTTATCAGGAAGATTGGCTAAATGGATGTTGAAAGTGCAACTACTACGTGCCCTTGTTTGTCAATTACGTTGTAAGTTGAGTCAGTCGGACAACAACGCCTAACAAGAAGAACAAGTCAAGCGTCTGCCTCAACTGGATGTGTGGAAGCTCACCGAAAGGTAAATCATAGCCTCACATCCCATGTCCCAAAACATCAGGTGATTAAACCCTTAAAAAGAATTAGAACATCTTAGGGTTTCAGTGTAAGAAAGCTTTTTATCAAAAAGGAAAATCAGTAAAGTTTTTCTTACATTGTCGATTATATCGATTACCCCTTCGATATGATCGACCAGCTCTGTCGATGTCGTCAGCATCTCAATCGATACAATCGAGTGAGGACAGAAAGCGTCCAGCAATCAAAACAATCATCTGGACAATTTATCGATTTATCGACTTGAGAGTCGATATAATCGATATTCGAATATCGATCTTATCTGAAGAGGATCGATATAATCGATAGACTGCTTTTCGGGACCCTGTTTTTCTAAAGAAAACTAACATATGCTTCGATATATCGATGTCTGTCCGATATAATATAAACTCAAATATCGATCATATCGGAAGTCAGTCGATCATATCGATTGTGGGCACATATTCTCACCAACAAGAATTTCAGGTTGTTGTTTATGATGATCGGGGTGCCAGTCGATAAATCGATATTCATATATCGATTATATCGAGACCTAGTCGATTGGATCGAGTCAGGACATAAATCGTCTAGCAAGCTTATAGGTAAGTTTGTACAATTTATCGATCCCATCGACAAGGTCTCCGATATGATCGATGTACAAATTCCGATGACATCGACTACTTCCCCAATCATATCTGTAGAACCTGAAATTCTTCAAGGCTTCTCTCTTAGTTTTCACTTGTCGATAGATCGAACCATCACTCGATTGAATCGGAGTTCGAAATCTGATTGCATCGATGTGTGACTCGATCCCATCGACCAGTTGGCGAAAGGTTTCCAAAAGCGAAATGACAATTGAGTTTTTATCATCGAGAGGTCTGCCGATACAATCGAGAGTATACACTCGATCATATCGACGACTTCTTGATGATATCGAACTCTGTCATAAATATGACCGTTTATATCCGTTGGATATAAATTGAGAGAGTTATCTTCATTACTGGTAGAGAAAGAAGAGAGTACTTTAGAGAGTTTTAACCTTCCTATCATTTACCTAAGCCCTTTCTCTCAGGAAGTTCATCCTCTAATCCACCCTCATCATTGATATCTCATAGAGTGGATTGGGGAATGAACTTCCGCATTCAAGGATCCTCCAGCTACAATCTTAATCATTAAGCTGGGATGCCTTGAATGCATAGATGATTGAAACCACTCTATCTTTCTAAATTGAAAAATCTTTAGAGAGTGGTATTCCATCATAACCTTGACCCAACCTAAAGCCTAGTATCGATATATCTTTTGGTTACGGATTAAGGGAGCTAAAGACCCTTCAACATCAAGGAGGAGATCTTCAAAATTGCACTGAAAGGGACTCATCAACTTATCTGTAAGTACTAAGAGTCCAGAGGACACTTGTGATCATTCCTTTTTAGGATTGGGTTTTAAGTGTTGCTCACCATTTGAAGTCCTCAAAGGAGGCCTCCGACGGGAGTGTACGTGCCGGGTGCATTGTGTAGACCCTTACTCTGTGGAGAGCATAAACTTCTGGTTAGGAGTACGCCAGCAAAACTGAGTACGCCAGCAAAACTCCAGGGTTTGAGGTGAACCGAGTAGAAACCTTTGTAAAGGTTGAAGGTGAACCTGATTTAAAACCTTAGGTTTGAGGTGAACCATGGGAAACCTCCTTAGTAAAATTCGGTCACTCAAGGGTTGAGTGTGGAAGCCGGGAGTGGAGTAGGTAAGTCGTCGAACCACTATAAAATGATTGTGTTTGAGATTGATATTGTCTTACATTTATGTGATTGCCTTACAAGTCCTTATATATGATCACATCTTATGCACACACAGTCATATCCATCACAATCTCATCTATAAACTGTCTGTCTTTTAAATAGTTTGTGATTGGATCCTCTACCAGGCTTGGAAGCCAGTAGAGTTAATTTTGAGTAATCCTAATCTGTACTCTGTAATAGGATTAGTGTGATAAGGATTTTTAATAATTCATAAAAACTTTAAAAAATCCTATTCACCCCCTATAGGATATATTGACATATCTCTACTTCAACTTAAGCGGTCTTCACCGCTATTTCAGATGCTGTTGCTGTCAGAATACACGATCACTAATGAGCAAACAAAAGTAGTGAAAGGACAAGTAGTAGAAGATTTCTTGGCAGCTCATCCCATAACAGACAACGAAATGATCAGTGATGATTTCCCAGATGAACAAGTAATGATGATTGAATCGCCTAATTCTTGAAAAATGTACTTTGACGGTGCCTCCAGATCTTCAGGAGTAGGTACTAGAGTGATATTTATCAGCGCATAGGGCGATTTGTTGCCATATTCTTTCACACTAAGCACAACATATACCAATAATGAAGTCGAGTATAAAGCTCTTATTATAGGAATGGAAATAGCACAAGAGATGAATATAAAAATGCTGCAGATTTTCAAGGACTCTAAGTTGGCCACAAACTAGCTGATAACTGAGTTTGAAATAAGAAAGCAAGAACTCCTACCATACTGTTGGCGAGCACGACAGTTGTTGGAACAATTCCATAATGTTGAAATCAAGCATATACTGCGATGCGAGAATGCAAGGGTAGATGCTTTAATATCTTGGCAGCAGCTTTATCTTGTCTTGATCAGAGTTCTCTTCTGGTCACGATCGAAGAAAGGAGATGCTTACCATCACCCGAAGTCATCGATGAAGCCGCCGAAGCACTTCCTGTATCATGTTAACGATCACCACAGATGATTGACGCCAACGTTTTGTAGATTATCTCAAATATTATATTCTGTCAGAGGACCTAACACAGAAATTGCAGATTAAATAGAGATTGAAAAAATTCATCATATGCAGTGAAGTGCTATACAAAAGATCTTATAATGAAATGTGTTATGGTGTCTGAATAAAGAAGAAGCAAATTAAGTATTGTAAGAAGCCCAATTTGGAGAATGCGGAGCACATCAAGCTAGTTGGAATTTATTCCATTGGGTGCATCGAATGAGATATTACTGGCCCACAATGTTCAAAGATACGATCGATTATGCGAAACGATGTCATGAATGTCAGGTACATGGCGATGTCATACATGTTCCTCCTTAAGACCTTCATCATTCAATAGATTTTTTGCCCTTTGCTGCCTGGGGACTTGATGTGATTGGTCCTATAAATCTGCTTTCATCTAAAGGATGACAATATATCCTGGCAGCGATAAATTATTTTTCTAAATGGACCGAAGCAATTGCAATGCAAAGCTCAAAGAAAAAGACGTTGTGAATTTTATCCGGCATGCGATAATATATTGCCATGACATTCCAAAAAGAATCATCACTGATAATGGTACTCCTTTCAAGGACAGGGGTATGGAGAATTTATGCCAGAAATTTGGCATTCATCACTCATTCTCAACACCTTACTATCTGCCAGCCAACAGGTTAGCAGAGGCATTTAATAAAACGATTGTGCAAATATTGAAGAAAACCGTCACAGGAAATAAATGTGATTGGGACAAAAAGCTACAAGAGGCTCTGTGATCTTATAGAATTACACCTCGAACTGCAACAAAAGCCACCATATTCATTAATTTATGGTGTTAAAGTTGTCATTCCTATCGAAACGCAAGTTGCATCGCTTAGAGTAGCAGTACATCAATCACTGACAGATGATGGAAATCAAGAATAAGGCTGACCAAATTAGATTTACTTGATGAAAAATGGCTAGCAACCCAATAGTGATTAGAACTATATCAGGCAAGAATTTCTGCTACATTTGATAAAAAAGTCAAACATCTCTCTTTTAAGAAAGGTGATCTAGTGCTAATGTTGAAAAGACCTATAGTGGTCACTCGTAGAACATGGGGTAAATTCGATCCCAAATGGAACGGTTCATCTGTAATAATAGAAGTGTACTCGAATGGAGCCTATCGAGTTGTGGATCAGAATGGACAAGGCATCGGTATACCCGTCAGTGCTCGCTTCATCAAAATATATCACCCCTGAAGGTGGCTAGAGTTTTGATTTTGAAGATTATTAGTATAAAACTTCCCAATCAAAAGGGGGCAAGACAAGCAGAATGATGAAAAAGCCTTAAAAGGCAACGCCATGTATTCTTCTCCATATATGAATGAATAAAAGACAAATCCTCAAGTATATAAAAATTATCTCAAGCGTATCAATATTATCACCAATTATTGCCAAGTGACGTGATTATCACCAAAATCAATGTTATCATCGATTATCGCTAAGCGCCAATGATGATTATCATCAAACGGATATTATCGCCATTACCATATCTAATCATTGATATAAAAAGCCATCTTATTAAAATTGATATCATTGCCAAGTGGATACACTATCCTAACCATAAATATTATCAGCACAACAAAGGCGATATATCATTTACGACAGCGAAGGGCGCCTATACGGCCAATCACACATAAGAGCAATACATTAAATATTATACGGGCAGTAGTGAGAAGCCAGTGGCCTTAAAAAGCCCACAAAGGCCATCACATGCTTAGACCCATGCCAGTAGCAGAGTGCGCCTATACGGCTAACCACGCATGAGACCAATGCCGTTTGTACAGTTTCTGACAGCGCCATGGGGTTGGTGAGAGAAAATGCCCTTCTGTGAATGGGTTTGACCTGACAGATGAAGAAAAAGTGTGCTGCAGTGTGCGCTCTTTGTCTTGTCCATAGATAGGCCAACCATGCATAAGACCCTCTAGATTCTTGACTTGATTTCAATAGAAACTCATGGGGATGGGCCTCTAAAATGAGTTACCCCCTCATCAATGGACCGATGGCCTTGAATTTGTTACCCCTAAGGTAGTCTGAAGAGCCCCGTGAACTCTAGAGAGTTACTATGGCCAACCCTACACGTAGAACTTATCGAGTTCATTGCCCCGGTAGCTTCACTGGGCCCCTCTGATGGATTGCGGTTTGTGAACTTCCCGACTATAATGATTCGGTGAACTCATGAGAGTTATAGATACCACTTGCGTAAGACCCGACTCCAACTACTTAAGAGTCTGAAAAACTGTGATTGCTCCACTACTCAAGAGCTTAAATTGTGTGTTAAACTAATTGTAATAAAAAATTAGCCACGCCCATCAAAATGAATGCCATATAGGTGACAATATACTAACAATCACGATAAATTTTCACTTTATTACATGATAGAAATTGCGTGTCTTATTAAAGCATGACTACAAAATTAACGAGGCAAATACTATGCAAGCATATGCTTAAGTATTATTCAATTTCATACAGTTTCTGAAAATATGTTTATCATGCTAAAAAAAAATATAATAATAAATGAAAAAAGGGGACAAGATTTTGTCTTAAACAAAATATTGGAATTCATTCATGAATCTCATAAAAAAGATTACATATGATAAAAAAGAAAATTTATAAGTTGTCTGATATGCCCAATGCCATCATATATTTTTGTAAATATTCTTTTAGTTGGACTTGTGCTATAGCAGTCATCAGCTCAACCTCAAGGATATTTCGAGCATGATCTGGGGTATTAGCCAACTCCTTCTCCAAAGAAGCTACAATTTCTTCATTCTTAATCATTTCAGATTTTTTAAGATGTAACGCCCTGAAAATCGGGGGTCTAGTATAACTCAGCTCCCGAGTTCCAAAACGTCACTTATGCAACATATTTATGAATGGATGTAAGTTGTCTGTATTAGTGCTAAAACATGAGGTAGATTAAGCCAAGTTAGCAAACATAGTTCAGGGACAGTTTGAAAACACAAGCAGAAGACTAAAATACACGTATAAACCAACATAAGTCCCCAAGGTATGTATGCTCTGCTAGGTTATAATTACAAGTTGTGTTTCAAAATACATATAACAAAATGTGAAAAATCATTACATCATAGCCCAGAATCCCCACCAATCAGGACACGGCTCATATGAACCCGCCTGAGAACTGCATGAACGAGAATGCCTCCTCATCCTCATCGAACTCCGGCTCCTCCTCGCACGAATCACCATCACCTGTAGCTAAGTCAGAGTTTGGTTGGTGTTTAAGCATCGTCCCAGAACGTGAGAGTGAGTGATCAACTCAATGGAACTATACAGCAAAGGTTAACATGTTATCAATTCTCTCAAGCAGTAATGATAAAGCAGTACAATCAAACATGTCTTAGATACTCTTATTAATGCAAGAATGGTATGAGAAAATGATGCATGCCCTCACCACAAACTCTCTCTTGCGACTTCATCTAACGATCGTGGCATGAATCACTACCACTGTGCTCTACACCAACGCCAACGGCACATGCAGTGCAATGTTATGAGCATGATTATCAAGTTCTTATTAGTTCTTTTCATACAACAGGGTTGGGAAGCTAAGGTACCTCCCTTATATTAATTTCCAAACAATGATCCATTCTAGGGTCATCAGTCCTAGACAATCTCATACGATGTTATAGTTCTAGATCACTGTAAAGGGCTCGTCACCAATCAATACAGGTCTAGTTATATCCTAGATACTACAATGAGGCTCATCACCTAAATGCAGTCTTAGGATATGCTCAAGGTTACTACAGAGGGCTCGTCACCAATTAATGTAGGCCGACAACACGAATATAGTGTCTCATACCACCATAATCAGCTCACGAGTTAGGTTGCTTACTAGTCACTACAGAGAGGCTCATCGCCCCAGTATAGGCCGACAGCTCGACCACGGTGTCTCATACCACCATACTCGGCTCATGAGTCTTAGCGGATCGCGGTACCAAGGTTAACGAAATTTCACTAGTGAGTTTGGTACCTTAGATTCATACAGTAGCATCCAAACATGGTGAACATATATCGGTCAATCGGGTTAATTGACGAGCTTAACTAGGATAAGAGTACGTTCAGTTGATCGACATGAAATGCATAAGCACTCCGTGTGGCCTAACCACTGTCGAGCATCCCAAGTACAACTTGCATTCATCGAACACATCCTGCGTAGCGAAAACAACCTCAACCACCAGTTTAAAGGCTGTTACCGACTACCTGGACTATAATATAGTCCCAATCACATACAAGCTCAATGCTAACCTTTGATTTATATCTTACATTCAAATAAACATGTTATGAAATATAACTTAAACATAAATGTAATACATGGAGGAAATCATACACAGTTAATATGGATCAATTAGGCATACAATTCATGGAGGAAATCATACACACAAGCAGGGTAATTGAGATTCATTTCTCAACAACCTTATAAATCACACTTTACTGGATACTAACTCTTTCGGATATTTTTACAAACACTTAGATTACACTATTCAACATACATCACGTATGTCGACTATATTACATATTAAGGTAAAACCTTTCGCCAAGGAGTTGTCGCATATATAACAATCATGTACTAATGATAATTATTCATGACGATTGCAACATCGGATTTCATATACATACAAGCATTTCAACATATATATGAAATATTCTATTTACAACTTGGGTTATATATATATACGTAAAATAAAATGAATAATGCATTTGGCATGTATAATTGCATCCATATCAAGAATAAATCATTAACTAACATTGAAAGTCTTGAAAACCATAACCTAAGCGTATATAATCTGCACCTTAATTAGAAAACGCGTAACGAATATGATTTAGACGATAAGTCTTCATCAACGGCAGATACGCAACCTAAGGCATGGATTAGGTTAGTTACAACAATACTTAAACTATTTCAAGTTTCAAAATAGGTTAGGGTTTGATTGATTTACTCAAAAATGAAATTAGAATCACTAAAATAATGATTCAAATACGATGGATTGGTACAAGAAGAAACTGGGAAGAATCCCAAGGCAAAACACCAAGTTCACTCTCACTTTCTCTCTTTTCTCTCTCTTATATAAGCTAGGGTTAGAAATTCGTATGAAATTTGAGAGAGAGGGTTTAAGGCCCTTATATAGGCCCAAAACTGACAGAAATAGCCCTAGGGCCAAGGTATACTTAGGTTATAACCAAATCGGGATGTTTCTGATCCAACGGAATATTTCAGGAGGTCCTCTTACTAAATGCGGTCGGACTTAAGCTCACTAATTTTAGATCTTAAGAAAGTTAAGTTTTCAGTCCAATCAGATTTCCAGATCGACTGTGGCGGACCAGTTTCAGTTCAACGGTTATGGAAACTCGATCAGGGTCACAAGTACTTTGACATGTATGGGCCATCTTCCCTGATCCGAGGGTGAATTTGGGTTAGATTCTGATGGTCAGAATGCTTATAAAAGGTGCGCAAGAGACAACTCAGATTACTTAAATTCATATTTAATTTTATAAAAACCTTCACTTTCTCACACTCTTCACTCCGGACTCAAGGAAATCGTCTCTAGACATCGTTTGGTCTTGATTTTCGAGATGATAGTCAAGTCCAACTAGGCGGTCATAACTGTCTAAGTTCATCGCTATCAGACTTTTGACGTGCGGTCCAAGTCCAATACAAAGTTTCCGAATACTCTCGAGAGCAATTAGGTTTAGGGTTGGATCCTAGATTTCAAGGTAAGGTAGCGTTAACAATTCTATAGGTTTTGGGTCTTACAGATCGTATTTAAAGTGGTTGGTGCTAAATTCATAAGTAATCTAGTTTAGCGCTAGTTAATTTACATTAAATTTCTAACGATTTAGGTTCTTAAGGATTTTCGTTAGAGGTGGTACTCGGATCAATGTACGGATTTTTCCAGGACGTTACATAAGGTCAGCAAAGCAAATGTTGACTTCTATCTCCTCCTTGATCTTACTTATGTTTAATTCCTCCTCTCGATCTCTGACTTCGAGTTGAGCAATTTGTTCCTTTAAAAGCACGATCTGACCTTAGATGGCTATTCTGTTATCACTTGAAGCTTTCAATCTTTCCTAGAGGGATTGACGTTCATCACTATAGCCTAAAATGACGGAGACAGTGTGAGAAATCTTATCTTTAAAAGATGCTAACAGCCTCTGATATTCCAAAACTTTAGAAGCAACAATTATACTCTGAGTAGACTTCAAATAATGCACTGAACTATGAAATCTCAACAAAGAATTACGTAGAGGGGAGATATTTATCTTTTACATCTTTACAGCACTGTCCAAAACTTCTATTGCGACATTTAAATCTACCCACTAATCAGGCTTTTTGTACATATGCACAACCGCTGATAAAGAATTTCTCATCAGGACCAGTGCGTAGCAGAAACCTTTTCTAAAGATAATAAGTCCAAAATAGTAGTGATTGAGTTTGAACTTGTAGAGTTTCTTAAAGTAGGATTAACTACAAAGCAATAAGAAATGTGGATCAAAATAAAGTCTATTATATATATATATATATATATATATATATATATATATATATATATGAAAAAATAAGTCAAAATAAATATACCTGAAGCAGAAGTAGGAACAATTGGAGGTTGTGCTTCTTCAGTGAAAGAGGAATCAGGTAAAGTTTTCATTATAACAATAAAAGATGGAGCTCTAACATCAGTGTTAGAGTCAACTGTGGTAGGGGTAGTCGCATCAACTGTAAGACCCGTATCCTAGCTCGTACCGTTTCGTAGACTTCCGCGCTCCTCCCGGTCAAATTCCAGCGAGCCGCGATGCGTAGATAGAATTTTCCTGCAACCCTAAGTCGTATCCTGTGTTCTAGAGTCGTCTTAACCTGAGACTTGTACCTTAGTGACTATGTCGTCGCTGTGGTTCCAACACCGCGTCTCACACATCAAGACAATACCCAAGCCAGGAGAAGCAGGCCCCCGTTCAGTTCAAAGAAAACACCACACATTTGCTAAACTTAAGAGAACATGTCAAATTAATCCCATTAATCACATCACATCACATCAAATGTCAAGTACCACATCCCATCCTCAAGTACAAGCAGCCCTTACCTCTGTAACACCCTGAATTTTTACCAACCTGGGGTTAGACGTCCTTAGGCAATGGGTCAACCATAGCACCTTGGTAACCTCTCAGAACCCAATTCCAAAGTCAAAGAAATCACTTAGGATTTATTCCTTTAGAAAATAAGTGTAAGTTAACTAGCGCTACGTTAGATTAGCTGTGAAATTGTCCCTGATCGCTTTAAATAGTTCTGCAAGACTCAAACTTGTAGAACTAATGACGCTATCTTACCCTGAAATTCAGGATCAAACTCTAAACCGGTTTGCTCTCAGGAACCTTTTGAAACTTCGTATTGGATTTAGACCGCGCGTCGAAAGTCCGATACCTATAATCTTAGACCGCTTTAAATAGTTCTGCAAGACTCAAACTTGTAGAACCAATGACGCTATCTTACCCTGAAATTCAGGATCAAACTCTAAACCGGTTTGCTCTCAGGAACCTTTTGAAACTTCGTATTGGATTTAGACCGCGCGTCGAAAGTCCGATACCTATAATCTTAGACCGTTATGACCGCTTAGCTGGACTTGACAATCATTTCGAAAATCAAGCCTAACCGACGTTCAGAGGCTATTTCATTGAGCCTGGAGTGAAGAGAGTGAGAAATGGGTTAAGATTTGAAAATTTAATTCAAATCTAGCACGGGTCTTTGCGCGTTATTATTAAGCGTTCTGACCGTCAGAATTCAGCCAAATTTCACGCTAGGATCAGGAAAATTTTCTCTTTCATATCATGAGACTTGTAGACCTGATTTAGGTACGACGACCGCTGAACTGAAACTGGACTGCCACGTGCGATCTGGAAACTCTACCAGACTGAAACTTGGTGTTAGCAACATCTAGTAACCATGAGCTTAAGTCCGATCACGTTCGGCCGGGCTTTTGGATCGAAACAGCCCCGATTTGGTTATAACCCAAGCATACTTTGTTCCTAAGTCTAAAAAGGTGAAGTTTTAGCCTATATAAGGGCCTTAAACCCTCACATATCTCACCCATCCAAATTTGCTAGAAACCCTAGTGAAAGAGAGAGAAAGTGAGAGATTGTGAGAGAGTGTGGGAGAGTTTTTTCTGCCACTTGCTACGGCTGTTACACGTGCTAAATCACAGCATTTAAATCACTTTCCCGGTGATTCTAACACACGTCTAGGTAAGAAAAACCCTAACTACTTGCTGTTTTGGGTTTCTTGCGATTCGAATAGCGATGTAGCTTATGTAACTTGTGTATTAGGTCGCCTTTACGCCGCTGAAGAAGCGTATACATTCCGTTCGAAACGATACACGACTAGGGCAAAAGGTGCGGATTTTAAATGCTTTGATTGACTGATTTCAAAGCTTTCAATGTCGTTTAATAGTAAATTATCGACGGTAACGCCGTTTCACATGTAGAACATGCTGTTCGTTTTTTGTTTCGTAAACGTATGGAAAATATGAGATTTAGGGCATTTTAGTCATTTGTAGGAAATGTTGTTTACATCCACATTTTGCTGAAATGTTTTCCATGGTTATTTGTCATGTTAGGATATTAAGAATGCGTGCATGATCAGTTTGGCGAAGAGATTCGCCCAAATGCATACTTTGAGTCGACTTACGCTATGTAGACTAAAGTGTGTAGGCTAAGTGTTTGTATAAATGTTTGTATTAGTATGTATTGAGTAGATGGTGTTGTGAATGAGTTTTGAGATTGAATTCTCAAGTAATATGCTGATGTAAATGATTTTCATCATGTTGGCTATATATATTGATTTCATTATATACATGAAATGCATGTGTTGGATGATTTGCTTAAGTTGTATGTTATAACATGCTTACATTGTTGTATTTCATTTCTGTTACTCTCATATGACTACTGATGTTGATATTCAAGTGTTTGGGGCTATACGTTAGTCCAGGCAGTTGGTAATGGATTGAATTCGTGGTTGGCTTCTATTTGCCACAAAGGACGCGTCGATGAACGCGAGTCGTGTTTTGAGTTGACGGCAGTGGTTAGGCCACACGAAGTGTTTTATGCACTTCATGTCGCTCAACTTGATATGCGCTTGTACTAGTCGAGCCCGTCAATTAACCCGACTGGCCATTGTATGTTCACCCTGTATGAGTCATAACTGCTTGAACCTATGGTACTGAACTTACCATTGAAAACCCTGTTAACCATGGTACCTTGATCCATAAAGACTCATGAGCTGGGCATGGTGGTATGGGACACCGTGGTCGAGCTGTCGGCCTACGCTGGGGCCACAAACCTCCCCGTAGTGACCAGTGAGCACTTATGACTCGTGAGCAGATTATGGTGGTATGAGACACTGTATTCTTGCTATCGGCCTACACTGATCAGGTGACGAGCCCTTTGTAGTGACCGCGAGCGTATTCTGAGTTTACGGGAGGCGACGACCCTTCCATAGCGATGAGAGTACATTAGGCCTGTATTGAAAAGGTGATGGGGGAGCGGTGCAACGAGTGCGAGTAACAGCCCTGACAGCCCTTGCAGCGACCTACAAATATAACATCGTATGTGATCTCTAGGAGTGACGACCCTAGACAGGATCTGTGTTGGGATTGATATAAGGGAAGTACCTTAGTTTCCCAATACTGCTGAATGAAAGGACTAATAACCACTCGGTAATCATTATCCATATCGCATTGCATGTGCCTGAAAGATATGGAGCACTGAGGAATGCAAGCATGCCGCGGGCGTAAGATGGTGCCGTATGAGGGAGTATGTTGGTGAGGGCATCCATCATGTCATTTCATGCATACATTAACAATAGTATCTAGGAATGTTTGATTTATTACTTTACAATTATCGCGTGATTGATTTGATAACATACTAATCTTTGATCTATTATTCCACTGAGTTGATCACTCACTCCCACGTTAGGGGACAGTGTTTGCAACACCACTAGACCCTATCTTAGATGCAGGTGACGAGGCGATTCAGGATGAAGAGCCAGACTACGACGAGGACCAGGACGAGTTTTCGTACATGCAGTTCTCATACGGCTTTGCATAGGTGGCTTGGATCGGTTAGACTTCTTAGTGGGACTATTTTTGACATTTACTTTTGGGTTGTGATTTGTACATGAGACTCAGCAATGTGTTCATACTTTGGAGACAGTCAGAGATTATTTTATTTTCTTACAGTGATATATATATCTTTTAGTCTTCCGCTTGCATTTTATCGTTGGATCTGGAGTATGAATTGCAGTTTTGGTATAATCTTACTCATGTGAATGCTCTAACTTAGTCAACATTGAATCATAATCATATTTATTGCATAAGTGATGGTTTGGAACTCGGGAGTCGGGTTTATACACGACCCCCCAATTTTCAGGGTGTTACAACCTCTCTCTTACACAAGTACCATAAAGTCAACTCTCCCCATCACCCATCACTCACTCAACCATCCCTCTCTCTCTTACATCCCATCCTCTCTATTTCTCTCTCTCTCTCTCTCTCATTTCAAACTCCATCTCCCAAGCAACCATGGGAGAGTGGACGTCCATGACTTCTAAGGAGAGAAAAGCCTAATGTGGCCTACCTTCCTACCACCCAATCTCACCATCCAAAGTCTATCTCGACTGTTGATTCGCAACCCTTGGAGCTCTAAATTGCATTGGCGGAAAAAGGAAGAGGAGATCGATGGTGGGCGATCTTGTATTTACCATTTTTTGATTTAAGGGCCCACATTGGTGGGACCCATCTTGATGTATGCATTGTATAGGGAGGGCCCATAGTAGCGGGGTCCCTCCCCTTCTCATGTCTATCCATCTCTCTCTCTCTCTCTCTCTCTCTCTCTCTCTCTCTCTCTTTCTATATATTTTTTATGATGGCCCACTTATGATGAACCATGCCATTCAGCTACTTGGGACCCACCTACGTGTGGATTTCATCCACACCGTTCGTCCATCTAGATGGGAGCCACCTAATGCGTGGATGAAACCCATGTTGTTCGTTCGATCCTTGGACGGTGGGAGAAATAAAAATACAAATGTCAGCTTGATGTTGACCTAGTGGGCCTCGTACGTGTGGACCCAGCCATGGTGCATGTGTTTTCCCAACGCTGTCCATTCATTTGATCCAGACTGTCCAGCGGTCTGGATATGTGATCCATCGTGATTTATGTATTTGGGGGGGGGGGGGGGGGGGGGTACCATCCTTTTGACATTGGGGATCCAATAGCATACAACTGCTGGAATCACGTCAGCAAGTTAATGGGTCCCACATGTATGTCAGATCAAGACCGTCCATTCATGAGGGGCCCGCTGTGATGCGCGCGTTGCCCTCGCCTTCCATGTGTGTGGAGCCCACCCTGAAGTCTGTGTTCATTCTAACCATCCAAACGGTGAGACCCATTGCTGGAATCACATTAGCAGGTTTTGTGGGTCCCATGTGATGTATTTGCTTTATCCACACTGTCCAAACCATCCGGACGGTGCTGGACCTGATGGACGGTGCCACGTGGGCCACACCGTGGTGTATTTATTTCATCCACACCATCCAAACCATCTGGACGGTGCTGGACTTGATGGACGGTGCTATGTGGGCCACACCGTGATGTATTTGTTAGCCACACCGTCCATCTATGCTCTAGACGGGCAGGGCCCACTGTTATATATTCACACGTCCATCCATTTTTCCCTGTCAGCGGGTGGGACCCACCCTGATGTATTTATTTTATATTATCCACACTGTCCAGATTGTGATGGATGGTGCTGTCCAATGTTTGGATGGTACTGATTTACATGGACGGTATTTGGTTGGTGCTGTCCAATGTTTGGACACTACTGATTTACATGGACAGTGTTTGGATGGTGCTGTCTAATGTTTAGATAGTGCTGACTTACATAGACAATGTTTGGGCGGTGCTGATCATCATTAAAGTGCCATGTGCCCCATAGAATGATGGTGTATAGTGATACACATGTTGCACCTACGACTATTGAAATGATTTTAGATGCAATCCAAGCTCCCACTTGAGGCCCACTTTGATATACTTGTAGCCCATCTATGAGGCCCACCTTGATATATTTGCAGCCCACTTGATGTGTATGAGCCAATTAATGCAGCCCATTGATGCAGCACACTTGATGTGTATGAGGCCCATTAGTACGGCCCATTGATACAACCCACTTGATGTGTATGAGGCCCATTAGCATGGCCCATTGATGCAGTCCACTTGATGTGTATGAGGCCCATGTGCAGGGCCCACTGTGATGTATATTAGGCCCATATGTAGGGTCCACCTATTGTGTATTGAAAGCCCATTGTGATGTATTCGAGGCCCATGGGCAAGGCCTGATGTGATGTATTTTTGGCCCATATGATGAGGCCCATTGAGATGTATTTTTGGCCCATATGATGAGGCCCATAGTGATGTGTATTAGGCTCGTGTGAGCGGCCCATAGTGATGTATATTAAGACCATGCGAGCCGCCTATAGTAATGTATATTAAGTCCATGTGAGCATCCCATAGTGATGTATATTAAGCCCATGTGAGCGGCCCATAGTGATGTGTATTAGGCCCGTGTGAGTGGCCCATAGTGATATATATATTAAGCCCATGTGAGCGGCCCATAGTGATGTATATTAAGCCCATGTGAGTGGCCCATAGTGATTTATATTAGGCCCATGTGATGCAGCCCATAATGATGTGTATTAGGCCCATGTGATGTAGCCCATATTGATGTGTGTTAGGCCCGTGTGAGCGGCCCATAGTGATATGTGTTAGGCCCGTGTGAGCGGCCCATAGTGATGTGTATTAGGCCCATGTGATATGGCCCATAGTGATGTGTATTAGGCCCACGTGATGTGGCCTATAGTGATGTGTATTAGGCCCATGTAATGTGGCCCATAGTAATGTGTGTTAGGCGCGTGTGAGCGGCCCATAGTGATATATGTTAGGCGCGTGTGAGTGGCCCATAGTGATGTGTATTAGGCCCATGTGACGTGTCACGCCCCAAATCCAGAAATCGAATTCACAGGAATCTTGATCGCCGAATCCGGTGCCGACAGCCTCCGTAGTACCCCATTCTCGGCTCCTATCTTCCATACGCCAGATTTCGATCCTGGGATCCTACAAGGAGGATTTTTTTTATATACATTTAACTCGTAATAAGCATAACCACAAGATTACCCAATTCACGTAGGCAACATCATCATCACATATCCACTAATATAATCATTTGAGTACAATGTTGAAGGAAAAATACATAAATAAAAAATCAAGCTCTAGAAAACCGCTGCACGCTTCAAACTCAACACTGCTGCAACCTAACATCACCTGCACGCATCTATCGTGCATAAGCTTATAGAAAGCTTATGGGGTGGTGTAAGTGTGTGCACAAAGTAAGTGCCAAGTATTCAATACAATGTCATAATCATATAATACCCAAAAATACTGGTAATTCATAATTCGTACATCATCGGAATAAGTAGAAATACTGACAAGATCATAAATCATACGATAACAGAGTAAGCGGAAGTATGGACAAGACCATAAGTCAATAAATATCAGTTTACGTAATATAGAACAGTTATGCAATAAGAAATCATAAAGAGATAAATATCAGATGCCGAGGATGCAATACAATATACAAATCCTATTAAGTCTATTTAGGCCATATTAGTGCAGAAACATAGCAACCCAAAATGTTATATGCCTGCAGATGTAATGCAATATGTGATGAGAATGAAATGACCATGCTTGGAGTGTGAAGTAGGGATGATAGGACGTAGTATAGCAGGCTACGGGGTCCGTCACAATGGACTTCTATCCAAACTAGTCCCATACCTAAATTTGGATAGTCAGACTCAACGTGGTAAACTCCTGATTTCAGGTTAGTCGTGCGCCCAACCGAAATCCTTGCCATAACAAAGGTACACAATAATTAGTTGCGCACCACTAGCCCGAGTGGATAATGAATGAATGAATGAGCATGCAACTCCTACTCAATAAGTCCACATATCAGTACGGTTCCTCTCTGAAAAATCACCGGGGTCTATTACACTCCAAACTAGATTGTCGCCCCATCGCGTGCAACAAGGTGAGTGGAAGAGACCTCACTATCTGCCTGCAATATCGGGCCCGGCTCGTTGATAGTGGACCCATTCCTCGAGATGGTCAGACTCAGCCTAGCATTGCCCCCTCCTCTCGGGCAGGTAAGGCCACACCCCCTTCCAACCGACCACGACACAGTGGAGAGAGCATCCATCTGGTAATCGGCACTCAACGCTCATCTACCCACTCTGTCTAGACGTTGGAGCAACCTTTGGAACCAAGAGGGTTTAGGGACTTTCACCCAGGGATATCTATAGTACCCCATGTAGAACATATTTTCTGGTGTCCCATCTGGCCATCCACGAAATACCTGTGGAGGCTACGACCCTGATGTCGCTAGGGCGTATAGTAATCACAACACACAATGCAAGATGCATGAGTCATACAATCCAGTTATACATCAATCCTGCGCATATCGTGCGCTCATGCGAGATAACCTGCGTATATCAGGGAGTCTCATATCATCCTACCCAATGACATATGCAATGGTCAATCACATCTCATAACAAACATACAGATGATGCGTATGGGCATGTATCATGATGCTATGTTGTCATATACTCATAGTCAGTATCAACAATCGGCCTTGACAATGTAGACATTTAACCAACATTGCCCCAAGGAATAACCCACATAGATCCAAACATATAATGGGCCCACGACCTCACACAACGGCCTAATATACAACACAATGGGCCTCACTTAAGAGCTTAATACACACCACGATGGGCCTCAAATATGGGTCGGATGTACACCACATTGGGCCCCTACAATTGAAATCAGTAATCAGCCATGACAAATCAAGATCGGTAATCAGCCTCGATCGATAATCGTCAATTGGCCAGGACAAATCAGAATCAGTAATCGACCATCAGAATCGATAATCGACCTCAATCGATAATCGACAATCAGCCATCATAATCAGCCTCGATCGCTAATCGGCAATTGGTCAGGATAATCGGCCTCGATCGCTAATCGGTAATCGGTCATGATAATTTGCCTCGATCCCTAATCGACAATCAGTTAGGATAATCGGCCTCGATCGCTAATCGGTAATCGATCATGATAAACGGCCTCGATCGCTAGTTGGTAATCGGTCATGATAAACGGCCTCGACGCTAGTCAGTAATCGGTCATGATAAATGGCCTCGACAAATCAAAATCATCCTCGATAAGCGGCCTAGACAATCGAAATCGGTGATCGTTAAATGGCCTAAGGGGAGGTCACAATGTGGACATTAAACCATCATTGCTCATCAATGTGGACATCTAACCAACATTGCTCCCAAGGAGTTGCCCACATCAGGGATTCATTCACAACGTATCGGCCATGCATACATCACGTTGGACCCCATTCATGGGCCTCTCATATACCGCGTTGGGCTTCATACGAGGGCCTCAAATGAATCACAATGGGCCACGCCCATGAGCCTCGAATACATCACAATGAGCCTCGCCCATGGGTCTCGAGTATATCACAATGGGCCATAACCCATGGGCTTCAAATACACAATAGGTGGGCCTTACACGTGAGCCTCATACACATCAGGTGGGCTGCATCAATGGGCCGCACTAATGGGCTAATGTACATTACGTGGGCCATATCAAATGGGTCAATATACATCAAGTGAGCCGTATCGATGGGCCGCACCAATAAGCCTCATATACCTCGAATGGACCGCATCAATGGGCCTAATATCTCACAATGGGCCACACCCATGGGCCACACATACATCTGATGGGTCTCATCGTATGGGCCAGAAATATATCATAATGGGCCACAACATGTGAAACACGTACATCATAACAGGCCCTCATATGGCAGCCCATGGTCCAGAGAATGGATGGACAACCCGTTTATACATCGTAGTGGGCCTCACAAGTTATCCCATGTTTCGATTAAATAGATGGGTGACGTGTATATACAATAAGGTGGGCCCAACAAGTGGGCCTCAAGGGGTTCCAATGGTGGGTGCCAACCCACTACTTCCTACGGTGTGGATCATTGAACTTTGGATCTGCCTCATTTCCAGGCCTATGGCCTAAGTGATATGAAAAATTGGATGGGCGATCTGGACATACACATATGCAAGGTGGGCCCTACATGCCACCAATGGGTCCACATTGGAAGGCTAGCAGGGGTATACAATGCATACAACTGAGCTGGGCCAGCTACTAGGCGGTCGGTCTAGCAATGCCCAGGCCCTTGCTGGACGGCAAATAGGTGGGCTGCATGTATGAAACACTTACCTAGGGTGGGCCCCACTTGCAGCTGGTTCGCCAGAATGGTGGGCTACTGCATAACATAAATGGGCCTCGTACGTCAGCAATTGGTCCTGCATACAGTAGGTGGGCCTGCTAAATGTGGGCCACCACAAACAGTACAATGGGCCCAGAAAGCTTTCAATGGTGGGCGTCAACACACTGCTGCCTAGCAGCGTTTGGGCCTGCTGCTGGACGGTGTGGGTACTGTATACATCATGGTGGGTTCCACATGGGTGGGCCTGAGATAGTTTCAACGGTGTGGATATAATACTTCTAGGTGGGTCCCATCGTCTAACTATTGTGGATATCACACATACATCTCGTGGGCCCTGCATGCAGCTGGACAGCATGGGTATGGAACACATACATCATGGTAGGTTCCACAGCTGCTAGACGTCTGTCCAGCAGCACCCTCTGATGAACGGTGTGGATACAACACATAACCAAGGTGGGGTCCACGTGAGTGGGCCACCCCACACATCCACCCATCAAGTGGGATTGAACGGTCCATCAGATACGTTTCAGTGGGCCACCGGCTGAGTGTTCTGGCTCTATCTGTCCATATGTCCCACGGACGGTGTGAAACTCATACGCATGGTGGGTCCCTTTTGATGGACGAACAATGTGAATATAATACATACAACATGTGGGTCCCACGTACACATGGGCCACTGCTGTGAACCAAGCTGATATTTGGATTGTCTTACCGTCCAGATGTTCAGCAGTCTGGATGGTTCTGCTACTGCTGGTGCGGCCCACAAACATCTGATCTGGGCCGTGCAGATGGACGGCTGAGGATGTATAACACATACATCAAAACAGGATCCACATCAGTGTGGATAAGGTACATCCCAGTGGGCCTTGCATCTGCTAGGCGTCAGTCCAGCAGCGTCCATAAATGGACGGCCCTGCTGGCCTGGATAAAATACACACGGTGGCCTAGCTGCATACAGCAGGTGGTTGGTGGGGATAAAACGTATGCATCAGGTGGGGGGTCCTCATGGGTGGGGTCCATGTCAGTATGGGCCACCAGCTTCAACGTTAGCAGCAGAGAAGCAGGTGTGATCTGTTGTGAAGGCATGGAGGCTGAAATGATGCAAGGGGAAAGCATCATCCACCTTTGATCTGGAGTCTAAATCTGCTACAATCTGATAAACAGATCTTCTCGTAAGTATGTCCTTGATCTGTGAAGATGCAGAAGAAGGAAGTGTTGTCTGATCACTGGATGATCGGATCTTCACTATTTGCAGGGACGGTCATGAAACAGAGACTAAGCTCTGGTCTGATCTGGATCCGTGAGCATGATCCGCTTGATGAACAACACTCACAGTCTAATCAGTGGGTTATGCAGACTGATTTGGGATGTTGATCTGAGAAGATGCAGAGTTGAGAGGCTGATCATAGCTGGTGGAGTCCTCATGCAAGATACAAAACATACATCAGATGAGTCCACGTACTGGACAATACCCATATTTTGGTGGATCCCTGCAAGCTATAGATGGACGGTGCAGATGAAGTACATGCACCAGGTGGGTCGGCACCGTCTGGACGGTTTGGACAATCTGGACTATCTGGACGGTCTGGATAGTCTGGATCTTCTGGACGATCCAAATAAAATACATATATATCAAGGTGGATCCCACGTCCTCCCACTGGACGGTGGTGGATGAAACATACCTTAGGTGGACCCTGCAGCTTCCCAAGATCAAATTGATATTTGTTTCTGCATCAGGGCCTGCTGCTGGAAAGCAGACTGCTCAGCAGAAGGTGGCCCGTCTGCCCATTTCCTGGGTAAACAGGGGATGGACGGTGTGTATTCAACACATATGCATCAAGCTGGGGTCCACGCATGTGGGTCACCCCACAATCAACTAGGTATTAGCATTTTCCCATCTAACGGCCCTGCATGACCAACCGGTCATGCATGCTCACAACAACCAGCAAGACAGTCCACTTGCTGGACTGTCTGGATTAAATACGTACATCAAAGTAGGGTCCACATAGGTGGCCCACTGAGCTAGGGATCAAGCTAATATTTGTATGTTATTTCCCTCAACCAGGCCTGCATGGTCTGACCAGCCACGCAGGCCCAATCTTGGGCAGCAAGATAGGTCTAGTTACTGGGTTGTGGGTATCCCACTAGATGGGTGGTTAGATATCACATGCATCAGCAATGGTGGGCCATCAAACCGGGGAAAAAGAGAGGGACAGAGAAAAAAAAAGAAGAGAAAGAGGGAGAAAAGCACCCACATAACTTTTTTCTTCCACCAACACGTTGTAGAGCTTCAAGGGAACAAGATTCAACAGTTGAGATCAAATTTTGAGGTTGGGATTGGGTGATAGGAAGGTGGGCCACACATGGCTTCTCCATGGAAGCCATGGACGATTGCTTGGAGAGAATGAGGGAGAGGGAGATGAGAGAGAGAGAGAGAGAGAGAGAGAGAGAGAGAGAGAGAGAGAGAGAGAGAGAGAGAGAGAGAGAGATGTGTGAGTGATGGGTAAGGGATGAGTGAAAGGTGATGGAGTGATAGGTGTGCTTGACATGTAAGGTTGCTTTGACTTTGGAGTTGCTTGGGGATGGGTGTTGTACTTGACATATGAGGTGATTGATGGGATAAGATGTGATGTGATTGATTTGAAAGAATGACTTGGGTTTCCAATTACGTAGTGTTTCCTCGAACCGAACGCGGGCCCACATCTCCTGGCTTGGGTATCGCCTCGGCGCGTGAGTCGCGGCATCAGAATCGAGGTGACGGCACGGTCGTTAGGATACAAGTCTCGGGTTGACGGCGTGTGAATCAGGGTCGCGTGCAAATATCGGTTAAGGGTCGAAGGTTGTCGAAATTCGACCGGGATGATCACGAAATCCTATGGAACGGTATGGACTGAGATACGGGTCTTACATGATGTGGCCCATAGTGATGTGTATTAGGCCCATGTGATGTGGCCTATAGTGATGTGTGTGAGGCCCATGTGATACGGCTCATAGTGATGTGTATTAGGCCCATGTGATACGGCCCGTAATGATGTGGATTAAACCCGTGTGAGCGGCCCATAGTGATATGTGTTAGGCCCATGTGATGTGGCCCACTTGATGTATGAGACCCTTGTGTAAGGCCTATTGAGATTGTATGTGGCCCATTGTGATTGTATGTGGCCCATTGTGATTGTATGTGGCCCATTGAGAATGTGGGTGGACCAATGTGATTATATGTGGCTCATTGTAATTGTATGGAGCCCGTTGTGATGTAATTGTGGCCATTGATGAGGCTTGATGTGATGTATATGTAACCCTTAAGCGAGGTCCATTGTGATGTATATTAAGCCCTTGTGTGAGGTTATGGGCCCACTATATGTTTGGTTCTATATAAGCCACACCTTGGGAATAATGTTGGTTAAATGATCACATTGATGGACAATGATGGTTAAATGTCCTCATCGTGACATTCTCTTAGTCCCTTTGATAGACTGATTACCGATGCTGATTATCGATGCCAGTTATCGATACCGATTATGAGTATGTGATAGCATAACATCATGATACATGCCCATATGCATCATCTGCATGTTTGTTATGAGATATGGTTGGCTATTGCATATGCCATAGGACAGGTTATTCATGAAACTCCCTGATAGGTGAAGTCGCCCCACATGAGTGCACGGTATGCACAAGATTGATGCATGATTAGACTATGTGACTCATGCATCTCGTATTGTGTGATTATGATTATCGTACACCCTAGAACATCAGGGCCGTAACCTCCACAAGCATATCGTGGATGGCTAGATGGGACACCTGAAATCTATTCTACATGGGGTGCTATAAATATCCTTGGGTGAAAGTTCCAGAATCCTCTTAATATCAGAGGTTGCTCCAATGCCTAGACCAAGTGGATGCATGAGCACATGAGGGCCGTATACCGTTAGGCCGTATCTCCCATTGTGACGTGGTCTGTTGGAAGGGGGTGTGGCCTTACCTGCTCTAGAGGAGAGGGCAAAGCTAGGCTGAGTTTGACTAGCTCGAGGATGGGTCCGCTATAGACGAGCCGGGCCAGATTTTGGCAGACAGATAGTGAGGTCTCTTCCACTTACATTGTTGCG
Source organism: Magnolia kwangsiensis (assembly GCA_037074715.1). Classification (NCBI taxonomy): domain Eukaryota; kingdom Viridiplantae; phylum Streptophyta; class Magnoliopsida; order Magnoliales; family Magnoliaceae; genus Magnolia; species Magnolia kwangsiensis. The sequence continues at coordinate 86,312,172 of CM073575.1, read as the reverse complement.
CGTGATGGGGCTGCAATCTGGTTCAGAGTGTACTAGACCCCGGTGATTTTCTAGAGAGGAACCATATTGATATGTAGGCTTATTGAGTAGGAGTTGCATACGCACTCATTCATTCATTCACTATCCACTCGGGCTAGTGATGCGCAACTAATTGTTGTGTACCTTTGTAATGGTAAGGATTTCGGTTGGGGCGCATAATTAACCTGAGATTAAGAGTCTATTAGATTAAGTCTGGCTATCCAAATTTAGGTATGAGACTGGTTTGGATAGAAGTCCCTTGTGATGGACCCCATAGCCTACGATAGTATGTACTATTATCCTGACTTCACTGCATCTTGGTCATTTCATTCGCACCGCATATTGTATTGCATCCGTAACATTTAACATTTTGGGTTGCCATGTTTCTACATTGGTATGAGCATTAGCATTCATATCTTGCATCGCATAGCCTTGGTACGGTTGATGACACTCATGGACTTACCAGTATATTTTCACTTACTCTGATATCATATGATTCATGATCTTGTCAGTATTTTCGCTTACTCTGATATTGTATGATTCATGATCTTTCAATATTTTCGCTTACTCTGATATTGTATGATTTATGATCTTGTTAATATTTCTGCTTATTCTGATATTGTATGATTTATGGCATTGTATTGCATACTTGCCACTTACCTTGTGCACACACTTTCACCACCCTCTAAGCTTTCTATAAGCTTATGCATGATAGATGCATGTAGGTGGTGTTAGATTGTAGCAGCATTGAGCTTGGAGTGTGCAACAGACTTTTGGATCTTTAATTTTTGACATATGTATTTATCTTTCAGCACTGTATTCAATATTTATATTAGTGGATATGTGATGATGATGTTGCCTTTGTGAATTGGGTAAACTTATGGTTATTCTTCTTATGAGATAAATGTACATTAGAAAATCCTCCTTGTGGGATCCCAGGATCGGAATCTGGCGCATGCGTGCTAGGAGCCAAGAATGGGATCCTATGGAGGCTGTTGGCATTGGATTCGGTGATTGGGAATTTTGTAAGCCCGGTTTCTGAGTTTGGGGTGTGACATCAACCAGTTCCGTTGGAAAAATAATTTCTCGAGCTACAATCCTTGGCTGAATGAGGGGAGCTAAGGGACTTCTTATTGGAACAAATTGTGTTTCTACAGGGGGGTCCGCAATAGTAACTTCATCTATTTTATCATCCGCCATGAGAATACCTGAAGCACAAAGTGTATTGATTTCCAAAACAGAAAATATTTCCTGTAAGATAGGAGAATAGTTGGAGCTGAAAGATATATGAAATTTATCATCCGACGAGTAACCATACTCCCCATAATCCACAGGTTCTTCTTCATCTTCCATTGTTGCCGGAATTGTCAGAGGAATTTGGATATTAGGATGAGTATTGGGTTGAATATCCGATGGATTGAAGTTCCTTATCAATTGAAATACCCTCAACAACAATATCATCATTTTCACTGATATCAACTTCGTCTTCTTCCATAACATCATCTTCACCAGTCTCTTCATTAGTATTTACTTCACCCTCCTCAGTATCATCTCCAATGAAAGAACTACTGTCAGTTGATGAAGATGTCGTCGTTTCCTCTCTTGCTTCTCCTTTGTTTGGAGGAGAGGTATGCATTTCTGCTTCTTCAATTATTATTTATTTTCCCTTCGAAGGGGAAATTATCTTGTCTGTCATCTTTTGGTCTTCCTATTGGCCTTTTGAAGTTGGAAGAATTGAAGAAACAATTTCTTCTTTGCATGCGAATGGAGGAGTTTGAAAGCGTGTTCGTGATCTACTCATTGGTAGAGATGGACTAGGACGAGCGAGTTGAGGAGTAGGTGACGGAGCTAAGGGAACAATATCGCCTTGAATATTGTCTTCCAACCTTTGAATAGGAGAAGATGTCTCATCAATATTATTAGCATTTTTAATAGGACGTCCTCGATACACTTTCTCAAAATCCATGAGGGCTCCGAAGCAATCCATCCCTCCAAGGTGTTGGTAGGCTTCATTTCATGAATTGGCGCTTCCAGTGATATCTTTTTACAGAGCTTGTAAGGCCCGTACCCTAGCCCGTACCGTTCCAAAGACTTCCGCAGTCCTCTCAGTCGAATTTCGGCAACCTGCGATGCATAGATAGCATTTGCACGCAACCATAAGTCGTATACCATATTTCAGTGTTGGCTCGACCTGAGACTTATATCCTTGCAACCGCGTCGTCACCGTGGTTCTGACGGTGCATCTTGCGTGCTGAGGCAATACCCGAGCCAGGAGATGTGGACCCGTGTTTAGTCCAAGGAAAATGCCGTGTATTACAAATTTCAAGAGAATATGTCCCATCAAATGTCAAGTACACACCCCATCACTCCTATCACTCACACTCATCCCCAAGTACAATATCATCCCCAAATTCAACTATGTCAAGTACATCCATCACCTTTCACCCATCCCTCACCCATCACGCCCATCTCTTACAATGTAACACCCCAAACTTTTCAATACCGAGTATTGAAAGTCCTCGAGTGTTACCGTAAATTTAACCTATTGTGTACATGTGTACGGTACCAATCTAGCTAACCTAACCCTACATCCATCCTCCAACATGAACCTGATCGATTAAGAATGATCTTCATCCATAAATCAAGTCATCTGACCGCTAATCATGTGGTCTGATAAAGTACCTTCTTTCGACTAAATCGGTGAATAACTCTTTATTCATAATGATTTGAATGTAAGTTATTTTGTAAGGATTGTTTAGAAATGGGTATAGAACCACGTAGAACCATTAGATTTCACAAAACTCTTAGATCGACAATAATTACGAAAATGCCATTAACATAAACCCCTGAATTCTAGATCACATAGTTCTCATGATCCGTTTCATGTAAAATTTTATATCAGGCCTAATTTTTATAAATTAACCATACACGTCAAATTTCAGCCCTTGGATCATAGTAAATCAGCTACTTGACCTCTACATCCGTTCGTACACTTACCAGATCAAGATTTTGATCTGTCCATTTTGTTCACACTAAATGAAAATGCTTAACCCACCATTAGAATTAGAATCTGAGAAAATTTCACGTGTAAGAAAGTCATTCGAATCTAACGTTATATAAGCCCTACTCGTAATCACTCCAGAAACCTATTTTATGTTCATCCATTTATGAAACTAACCGTACATCAACTCACATACATGGCCGGAGTGCATTCCATCAAGTTCACATATTTTTAACAAGTCATCTGACCACCAATCCTAATTGGATCGACCAAATGGGCCATCTGAATATTAGGATAAATTAGTCATTATGAAGATTTTCGGATTTAAGTTTATACTACCGAGTCGCTCGTCAATTTAATATGTACAAATGTTATTTTGAATTTGGAAAAGAATTAGCCATCGAAAAAGCATCTTGGACATTCTCGAGAGATCGGAGCCCAAACTACGGTGAATGAAAGAGCATGAAAAATAATAAACAATGGTAAAGTTTCGTATTATTTAGACGGTGCAGTTGGGAGTTACATATGATAGAGGGTACAACCATGAAAAAGGGCAAATTTGTAAATTATAAATGAAGGCTCATATGTACAGCAGCCTCTCTTACTTCACATGGGTTTTGGCGTGTGAATTTCACTCACTCGTTCCTGTAAACGTGTGGCCCACCTTGAATTTCGATCTGCTTTATATTTTGGTCCTAGGCCAAACATAATCTTTTAAAGCTGGTGGACAGAGTGGATTTCTTATCAAACATCACTGTAGACCTTACCTGATTTTTTTTTTCCAGCCGTGCTTGGAAGTCAAGAACTCACATGAAATCAATGCACGTAAATGAATTCTTGGTTCAACAGTTCACATTGATTAAAGTGTGGCCCACCTAGGACATGAATGTGTTCCATACTTTGGTCCCTAGCCTAACATCACCTTGCAGAACTGATGGAAAGGATGGATTTTCTGAAAACCATACTGTTGGGCCCCACTTTGAAGTTGTGTGTGTGCACAGTGGCCGTGCACTCGAGGTGCATTGGGACTCCTGCACGGTCAGAAAAGCTTTGACGCGTGCCTAGCCAAAAATGGAGATTTCTCTCTCCAGCTACTCCCGCCTACAGGCATTTTTGAAAACGGAGGGCATCCGTTTGATGCAAGTGTGGCCCACCATCGGTCACCATCCCAATGATCTAAATCGTTTATCTAATTTGGGGGGCAGGCTTGACCAAAACCCAACTATCAAAATTGAATTTCATACACGTGTGGGCACACGAGAACCAGCGCGAAACAGCCCCAAAAACACAAAAAAAATAATCCAAAAACCAGAAACTGTCTCTCCTTGCCACGGTGGCGATCCGCTTGAGGGATATTTCCTTCAATCTCGGTCATCCACGTGGCCTAACCCCGGCCACCCAATGGCTCTCCGCGTGGGAGAGGATTCCTGCCCACAGAGAAGCAAAACAGTGGCTGGTATTTGCAATACCAGCCATGTGTAAAAATGGTTTCTACCAGATCCAATCTGGAGCGTTTGTTGTCAATCTGACGGACTAGGAGAAGGCTAGGTTTCATTATAAACATGGGAGGATCGAGCAACAGAAGCTCATTCTCTATTCATGCAGCCGTTCAAGAGAAAACGACCATCACCTTCTACCCTTGAACCCATCACCTAAACCTTCCTCAAGCTTCCAAAAAAAAAAACTTATCCGTAAGCTTCCTAGGGTCCGTAAGAACCGTCCCATGTGGTCGGATTAGAGGGAGAAGCCATGGGAGGGAGTCTGCCATTGAAACCAGGTCGTCTTCCTTGCCGAACCTACACCATTGCTGGTGTTTGTGAGGTAGCAGATTTCGAATCTGAAACCATCAAGATGCGGCCCATTGGGTCGTATGCAAGTAGGAAGAAAGAAGGGTGGAGAAAGAAAATGGGAGAGAGAAAGAGAGAGAGGACGGTGTCCTCATTCTCCTCCCTGTCTGTTGCCGCACCAAGCAGTCTCGGCTCCATCCCAAGTGCAAGTCGAGCCAGACCAAGTCGGAAAGCAAGCCATGGGCCTCACCAAATTTCAATCGGGCCTCACCAAACTGCTGGTGGGCCTCACCAAAATCTGGGCCGAGGTTGGTCTGAATCAAGGCTGGAAACAGGGTCTTAAAGCAGGCCCTATTCAAACATCAGGGTGGGCCGCACATGATCTGTGGGTCCACATGAGGTATGTATTTTTCCCTCGCCAGCCAACTATTTTGTATCGATGCCATCCATCTGTTTTATCAACACCGTCCACCTGTGGCCCTAGTAGCAAGACGGCTACTGTATTGACGTTACCAGTTACGTGGGTCTGATTGAGTTATGTATAATTCACACTGTCCATGAATTTTGCTTGAAGTGGGACCCCACCTAGATGTATGTTATGTTTCCACCGTCCATCCCATTTCCCACCTCATTTTAGGCGTTGACCCGAAAAATGAAGCCAACCTAGCCCTCTGGTAGGCCACACCAGCAGAAAGACTTAGTAGTGGTAAATTATTGGGGCCGCTACGATATTTCGGTGCGTCAAGACATATCCATATTGGACCCATTGGACCTGTCCTGAGCCTGGAACCCAACCAACGGAGTAGATCCTCCTAAGGCAGTCCCCACCTATAAAAAAAATAAAAAATAAAATATGCATGGAGCATGCACGTAAACGTCCAGAGGACGCATGAAAATTTTGGCTAGGACTATGGCTCCCACCACAGGCCCTACCATGATGTGTGTTGAACATCAGTACCATCTATTTGATGGGTCCCCTTTATATATGGGGTGCCCCCAAAAATCATCCGTACATAGAGCTCAGGTGGCCCACATCATCTACAATCTTGTGAATACATGCTAAACAGTATAAAAGCACTTTCTGGGGTCCATCTGAGATCTGGATGCACCTGAAACTTGGTTTGACCCATTAACCTAGAGGGACACACATAATGGATGGATTGGATTTGTGAACCCCAACTTGGTGGGCCCAACAAATGATGTTGAATGCTTTAATGGTGGATAAACTCCAACTGTTGTGTATGGTACGGCCCACATAAGTCACATATTGACCGGATTCTTTCTATCTTAAGTCCACCATGATGTATGTGTGTTACACATACTACCCATTTATTTTAGGCTGTGGGCCTCATTGCTTTGAGAAGCCCATTTGTTGTACATACAAGGCACATTATGTTGTGTTAGGCCCATTGTGGTGTGTATAGGCCCATGTGTTAGGCCCAATTCAGGCCTTAGCTATGGACACACTCCAGGCCTTTACAACTACCACCCTTATTATTATTATCATAATAATTTTTTAATATAGACTTGATAGGCCATTGGTAGACTATTTACATTGATGGTAAATACTATAAACATAACTACAATTATTAAATAGAAATATTTTAATTACTATCCTTAAATATTATCATTGGTAATGGCCTATACTAGTTGTCATTATCATTCTGATTATGATTACTAAATTCGCTAATATTAATTGAATCATCAATGTTAATAAGCACCTCGTAACTATCAAATTAACCCTTTAATTAATTTTACAACTAACTAGGGTCCAAACCCCAAGGTCTAAGTCTAGACCTAGACTCTTGGGTGAAACCCTAAAAACCAAGGTAATCCAAACCCTAGGTTAAGACTTTGACCAAGAATAAAGCTTGAACTAACAGTATAACTTTACAATTCATGATAGGGTTTGATTCTAAGGAAACATGCATTCTCTAGCGACACGAGTAGGTAGTTCAAAATATAAGGTGATGATTCTTCCCCTTGAGCTTTCCATTTTTCCATAAGTATAAGCTATAGTTTTTATTTAAATTTATAATTGTTATATCTCTTGTAATCACATGTGTTAGCTGGTGGAAATTGAATTATTATATTGCCTGCTTAATGATCATCCTGTATATTTGTTCATAAATTATTTGTGAATTGCTGATGAAACTTAAACTGGTACACCAGTGGGAAACCCCCACCTATATGTGTACACCCATACTTGGGATGTAACATGATTGATGGTGCTTACAATGGACCTTCGATCTAGTGGTTATTGAGTGGTGGTTTAGATGGATCATTGATGTGGGCCTACCATCCAGGATTGTTGTGTTCCAACAGTTTTCAAGAATGGTCTTTTATCGCATGGTTCTGATACTCGCCCTATGTGGCTCATTTTGGTGTTTGCCGTATGTGGCTTGTTTTGGTATCGCCCTGTGAGGTTTTGTTATGGTATTCTCCCTATATGAGTTTGATATTTTATATCCTGCAACCATGCAATGGTAAGCCCCATGTACTGTGATATGATTGGCCACTAGTCGCCAGGTTCCCATTAAACATCCCAAGGTGGTAGTCTCATGAGCACGGGATGGTAGTAATGGGATACTATACCCGAGTTGTCGGCCTACGCTGGGCTCTGAGCTCCCCGTAGTGACCATGAGCTTACCTAAATTGGCTGATTGTAACTGGACTAATAACAGTTTGGCTAATCATGCATCCATAGCATGTTGACGATGACGGGTGGCTAATTCTAGATGCTTTAGCACGTGCCCTTAGGATTTTTGGGGTATCGTTTCGCTAGTTCCCAGACCACCGACTATCGACCCCTGTCCGACTGGATGATTTTCCCAAGTCGATGATTGCATGGGCGACGAGCCCAAGTCCGGCTGGATGTGCATCCCCAGGCCGATGTGCATTCATGCATCCATGCATTTAAAAAGACTGCATCATGTATTGTTTTGATTATTTTGTCATTTTATAACTATGCTTACTTAATGCAGTGGTGTGTAATCTTGAGGGGAATTCACACTGAGCTGACCACTCATCCATCAAATATACAGCCGTACAGGTAGAATAGGTGGCCCAGATGATGTATATGATCAGACTTGATGAGGAGCTGTGCTAGTGCCATGGATGCACGACTGTATTGCTAAGAAGAGCTGCGTGGTCATGCGGCTTACATTTATATGTTTTCTGTTATTTCTTATGTATACAAATCTTGTAATTGTTAATGTTGAGACATTGATTTTCATAAATCATTATGGGCTACTTGTATATTTGAAAGATAATGAAATTTTTCTTATGTTGATTTGTTCACTCTACGCTCATATGCCTACTCTGATAAAGGAAAAAATATATATATATATATATATATATATATATATATATATATATATATATATATATACTCGAATTTGATCATCCTTTAAGGTTAACACTCGGGTTTTTGGGAAACGAGTCATATATCCAGGTCCTAAAAACACGGGGCATTACATACAACCTCTCTCTCTCTCATTTTTTCCTCCCAAGCAACCCAACATCCAAATGTTTTCATGAGAGAGAGGAGAAGCTAGTGTGGCCCACCTTCCTACCTCCCATCTCCACCTTCAATCTTCATCTTGACCATTGAAATGCATTCCATGGAGCTCTAGGTCACCTTGGTGGAAGAAGAAGTCCAAGAAGACAATCGGTGGGTGTTCATCATCTTGGTTTTGATTTAGGGCCCACTTGTAATGGGACCCACTTTATGTATGCATTGTATTTAAAGGGACCCATAGTGGCGGGGTCCCTCCAATCTCCATGATTCTCTCTCTCTCTCTCTCCCCTTCTCTTTTCTATGATGATTCATGGCCCACCTGATAGGTGTGGATGATCCGGACTGTCCAGCAAATGGGACCGTCCAACTGGCCCTAACCTTGCCACCTGTTTTGGGCGTGCATGGCGGGTCAGCCAAACAGGCCCAAACAGGGGGGGGGGGGATACAAAGTTCAGCTTGGTCCAAGGCCATGTGGCCCACCTATATGGACCTTACCATGATGAATGTGCTACATCCACTTCGTCCAGTGCACAAGGCCCACCCTGCTGCCCGTTCTGGACCCTGCATGACCGGTCGGTGACGCATGCCCGGTTGAAGGAAAAAACTCAAATATCATCTTGAATTTGGAGAGGGGGGGCCCACTCACATGGACCCCCACCTCTATGTGCGTGACCTCTATCCTCACCGTCCCTGTTCAATGGTCCAATCCAGCATGTGTGGTATGCACCGTAGCAGCAGCAATTCCAGACCATCCGTTGGACGAACGTCCAACCATTTGGACGTTGGACCTCTTTCAATATATATATATTTTATTATAATAATATTATATATATATATATATATATATATATATATATATATATATATATATGTGGTGGGCCCCATGTGGGACCACGTTGATATAATAGATATATATTATATATATATGGTGGGCCCCATGTGGGACCCATGTTGATGTTATTACATCTGCACCGTCCCTCTGGACGGTGCTTGTGAAACCCACATCTGATGTATGCATGTCATCCATGTAATCCACCTTCCACACGTGGACGGTGGGACCTATGTTATGCATGTGTGGACGGTGAGACCATGTGATGCATGTGGTTCAACCTAGGTAGTCCATCCAAATGTGGACCCACATGATGCATGTGTTGAATCCAGACCATCAAGGTCTGGACATGGCCCACCTTACTGTATTTATTCTATATCCACTATGTCCACCTGTTTTTCCAGTGGGTGGGACCCACCTTGCACGTTGTACACGTGCTTGCACGTTGTACACGTGGTGTGTGGGGCTTACCATGATGGATGTGTTGTGTCCTCACCGTCCAGGGATTGGTCGGTGGGAAGCAGTTTAGCTGGAGTAGCTCATACCAACTGTATATTTGCTGTATTCGTCAGCAAGTTATGTGGGACCACCTTGATGTATGAGGTGTCCACGTGGCTGAGCAGGTGGGACCCACGTGATTTGTATGTGTTATCTACACCGTCCAGTGGTCTGAATGGTGGGGATCACTGCGATGTATATGTTTTATATCCATGCCGTTCATCTGTCTCATCAACGTTGTCCATCTGTTTTCTGTGGTGTGGGGCGCACTGAGATGTATGTGTCTATATTCACATCGTCCATTTGGATGGTGCTGATTGGAGCCGACCCTGATGTATGTGGCCTTCCATGATGCATGTGTTGTATTCACACCATCTGTCCATTTTGATGGACGTGTGGACCACCTCAATGTATGTGTTTTATAACCACGCCATCTGTCCATTTTTGCTAGCCACAGGCCCACTTGCTGCATGTGAAGGCTCACTTTGATGTACATATTCTATATCCTCATGTCCATATGTGTGGGACCCACCGTGATACATGTACTATGATCATCCATGTTGTCCAAGTGGGGCAACCTTGATATTGTGGTCCATCCACACCGACGTCCGTGGCTCCCACAATGATGTATGTATTTCGGCCACGCCGTCCATCTATATGGGACCCACCTATGATGTAGGTGTTTCGATCGTGCCGTCTTGTATAGGGATATGGGTCCCACATGATATATGTGTTTCATCTATACAATTTATCCATGGGACCCACCGTAATGTATGCATTGTATATCCAGCTGGTGGGGCCCATTCTATGATTCATAAGGCCACCTGCAGTAGATGTAGGGCTCACCTGCTAGTTGTTCATGGCCCATTGTGATGTGTATTAAACCCATGTGATGCGGCCCATTATGATGTGTATTAGGCCTGTGCGATGCAACCCACTTGATGTATAAGAGGCCCATTGGTGCGGCCCATTGATCGGCCCACTCGATGTATTTGAGGCCCATGTGATGGGGCCCACCTGTTGTGTATTTGAGGCCCATGGGTGTGGCCCATTGTGATGTATTCGAGGCCATGTAATGTGGCCCATCGTGATGCGTATGAGGTCCTTGTATATGAGGTCCATTATGATGTATGTGTAGCCCATAAGTGCGGTCCAATGTGATGTATGTGTGTGGCCCATTGAGCGGCCCATTGTGATGTATATATGCCCATATAATGAGGCCCATTATAATGTATTTCGAGCCCATTTGGTAAGGCCTAAGATATATATTTCTGGCTCATATGTCGTGGCCCATTGTGATATATTTTCGGCCCATATGACGTGGCCCATTGGTTAATTGTGATGCATTTCCTACTCATACGACGAGGCCCAATGTGATGTATTTTTGGCCCACATGATGAGGCCCATCATGATGTATTTAAGGCCTACGGGTTATGGCCCATTGTGCTGTATTGAGGCCCATGAGTTTTGGCCCATCGTGATGTATTTGAGGCCCAGTTATGAGTCCCATAGTGATGTATATGTGGCACAGATATGAGGCTCATTATGATTGTATGAGGTCCGTTGAGATTGTATGTGGCCTATTATGTTGTGTATGAGGCCCTTGTGTGAGGCCATGGGCCCACTGTATGTTTGGCCCTATGAAGGCGACTCCTTGGGAGCAATGTTGGTTAAATGTCCACATTGTGACCTTCTCCGATTCCGATTGTCGAGGCCAATTATCGAGATCAATTCCGATTGTTGAGGCTGATTACGAGGCCGATTCCGATTATCGAGGCCGATTATCAAGATCAATTTTCAAGGCCAATTATCGAGGTTGATTGTAGAGGCCGAACATCAATTTCAATTGTTGAGGCCGATTCCAATTATCGAGGTCAATTCCGATTATCGATTGATAAGATTGATTATCAGTGTCGGTTATCGATACCGATTATCAGTATGTGATAGTATAGCGTCATGATACATGCCCATGAGCATCATTTATATTTTATTATGAGCTATGGTTGATCATTGCATATGCCATAAGGCTGAGATATTTATGGGACTCCCAGATAGGCGGAGTTATCCCACATGACCGGACGACATGCACAGGATTCATGCATGACTAGATGGTATGACTCATACATCTTGCATTTACATGATATGACCACCGTACACCCTAGTGACATAAGGGCCGTAGCCTCTATAGGCAAAACATGGATGGCTAGATGAGACACTGAAAATCTATTCTACATGGGGTGTTATAGATATCCTTGGGTGAAATTGTCTAAATTCTTTTGCTTCAAGAGGTTGCTCCAACGTCTAGACCGAGTGGATGCATGAGCGTATAAGGGTTGTATACCATTAGGCCACGTCTCCCACTGTGTCATGGTCGGTTGGAAGGGGGTGTGACCTTACCTGCCCAAGAGAAGGGGGCAAAGCTAGCCTGAGTTTGACCAGCTCGAGGAATGGGTCCGCTATCGACTAGCCGGCCCTGATATTGGCAGGCAGATAGTGATGTCTCTTCCACTCACCTTAAGGACTATGAAGTCTTTACAAAAGTATTCTGACGTAACTTTTATAGCATTGTACAGGTCGATCTTTATCAATGTCGTAGCATGCTTTGCTAGAATTGCCTTCACCCACTCCGTATAATAAGCGTAAGGAGACAAGAAGCCTCTGGTTCTGAATTCTTCATGCCCCATGATCAATTTGCGATTTCTGAATCGTTGTTGGACAGTTTCATAGAAATGGATCGAGAATAAAGATGAGGATCGTGAGAAGGAACAAGAAACTTCATTGGATGGACTTCACATATTCGTTGCCTCGATCTTTGGTGGATAAAATCCCTTCCAAGATGTGCAGCTCTTTTAGTACCCAATTTGCAGTAAACATCAACTTCTCTCCATCCATTCGATCTGAAGGTTCGCTGTTGGTGATAGAATGGTGGTGGTTAAGGTTTAATGGGATAATGACCATTCCTTCTCTTAATGGATTATTAAATTTTATGATGCCCTGTTTGAGTCAGACCATATCCCAAGATTTTTGAAGTTACTTCTTACTGTGTTCCCTAATTTTCTCATGGAATTCTTCAACTTTATTTCAGCCAGACTTTCTCTTTGATATTGATGGAGGTGGAGTATCTTCCCTTGTAGGCGGTCTTTGGCTATTAGTCTAGAGATGAGCCATTGATTTTAGGGCGAGGTGGTCTTTCGATATCTCCCATTGCAATTGCTCTCTGAATGGGAGAAGAGAGTGCACTGATACGGTCAATGAAATTAAAAGTTGGAAGTACAGGCTATTTAATGTATGCGGGACATTTGATGGTTATTTGAAAGATTTCTTTAATGGTTTTGGTTGTGAAGGAGGAGAAGATTCAGGTGATTGGAAAGAAGATGGGTTCGACAGCTCATGGTGAGAAGGTTCGGAAGTAGGAGGCTCAATTAAGCGATATGTTCTTTTCGTATGAGCCATTTTAAAACAATGAAAAGTACTAAAGATTTAGGGAAAGAGTTTCCTGAAGAAATGGAGAAAAGTCTTGAAAGACTTAAGAAATCAAGTGATAGAAGTAAATTTCATACTTAGAAAATTTTGGTGAAGATCGGTTGTGCAGGTGGGCACAACAAAAGTTGGTTGCACGGGAGCGCACAGAGGAATAAGCTTCGTGTAGATGGAAATATGTTACACGGGGTTTGTGTAGAAATGAAAGTCGTTGTGTGGAAAATCGCCAGAGAAGCAGAGGTTTGACAGGAATGGAAGAAGTGAGGACTGAGTCCACTATTTATAGGGGAAATGGGTGTTGCGTGGAGGTTACGCGCAATGACTAATAAAAATGAAGGATTGATGATTGATCCTACTTATCTATTTAACAAAGAAAGAAAAAACAAACAAAGGATCAAGGGGACATCTGTTGAGGCATAAAAAATGAAGATTGAAGAATAAATCAGAAAGAAGATTAGAAGAAGGAAGAACAAATGAAGAAAAAAGAGAAAATAGGAAAATCATTGTGTTGCGCACACTCGCACAAGGAATATTTGTTGCACGGGCTCCCGCAACACTAATATTGGTTGCGTGGGATCGTGCAACACTAGATTAATCGGGATGGGATAGAGAGTTGAGATATTATGAAAAATAGGCCCCATGACACAAAGATCAGAGCTCCAGAGAAGAAGAAGATGAAGACTCTGAAGGTATTTTAGAGAAGAAGAAGGAAAAGAAGACAGAGTGGGTTTTTCTCATTGCGATGGACCGCGCCACAACATGTTGTTGCACGTGAGTTATTTTAAAGAGCCTAAACTCTTCTGAAATATTCGAATGTTCAAGTGTTGCTTCTATTCAGATTCATGTTTTGGATAAACCGAAGAAGAAGATACAGGATATTTACATCCGCACAATACTTTTCTTGTCGAGATGGACAAATCACAAGCCGAAATGCTGAATGATTTCATATTCGAATATATTTTATACTTGTATTTCATATATTCTATCTTAGAATAAAGAGATAAGAAGATGTAAACGAATTCAGAATTAATAAACATATTATGATGATCACTCTCTTTATTCTTTTTCTATTATTATTGAAAATATTCCCCAAATCAAATACATTCGTTTCTTTTCGAAAAAGAGTTAAAGTTGATCAATTTGGATCGAGCTGCTATATTGATTCTGGCATGCCCGCATAATTAAAAACAAATCGAATAGCCAACATTTTTTGACATGCCCAGTGGGACACAAATTACTTGGTGTCTTGATATATAATCATTCATTTCCATGATTTCTTTCTTTACATGGATGTTCTCTTTCTTGAAACTTTGTGAACCTCCTTCTTGTAATATCCCAGCATCATGCTTTCTCCGAGGAGTCATCATTTTCTTTCCTAAGCGTAGCGTAACTGCAACCATTTCTTCATTTCCTTTTGATGGAGAGCTAACCAATTATGTCGTTGTCTCTACAATGGGTATGTTATAATTTTCTTGGGGTTGACTACTTAATGTTGTTAACAGTTCTTCAACAGTCACTAACGACTTTATAGACTGTTGGATCAGTTCGTGCCTAAGGATGGATGCTTGTATATATTATGTTACCATAGTTGCTTCAAACACATGTAGTGAAAGATGATACGAGCGTATGTTCTACCATCATTTGATGAAACCTAGCACATCTTTTATAGGGTGTTAAACGGTTCACTGTAGTTGTGTTTTAAGTATTCGAGTATTATACTCATAAAATCACAAGACAAAAAACTTCTCTTATATCTTTCCAAGACTGAAAAACTTTTGATGTTAAAGCCAAATACCATGCCATCACCTCACTAGGCATGACTAGTGAGTATACCAAATTTTTTTAATAAGTAGTCTTCTGAAATGTTCCCTCGAAAATAAGTTGCTTTCTCATAAGATATCAAATGTTCTACTAGTGATTGTGTCCCCTTTCATACATTGCAAACTTCGAGAATTCTAGCATATGCCCAATTTTGGCAGACGAAAATGTCTTGAATGACTGAGATAGTGTCTTAGCTAATATCTTTTAGACTTGTCTTGCATGCGTCTCATAAAGGAATGACTGACATGCAGCTCGTTACAAGGATTTAACTCTACAGTCGCCACCTCTTTCATTAAAGTAAGATGTGTATGGGGTTTATGCCTTTCCCTCATTCGTAATCCCATGCTCCTCACACATGACTCGGCCATGGGACCCTCCAGTTATTCAAGTAGTTTACATAATTGCTAATGGCGTTGCTCCATTTCATTACATACTGGAATGGGCATTCATCTATATTGACTTCCCATCTTAGTAATTTTGGTCATATCTCTTCTCGAGACAGAATCAGAGCAGAAATAAATTGCAGGCTTGTTTCCAACTAGTGACTCCTTCATGCGCTCCTAACTTGAACCACAGTATCATCGGGCCTAGCATAAATTCGCCAAACCATTTCAACAAATAGCTTTTGCTCATGGCTCAACAACTGTTTTGCATAACATATTTACCAAATGCCCCATTGGAGACTCCATTCCAGAGAATGGGGTGATTGCAATCTTAGGTGTCTTTTTAGCCTTGTGGCTCCTTAGTGAGTGGGGGGCATCGACCCCTAAAGCTGCTTCTATTCACTTTTGTTGTCGACCATCACAAACTACGGTTACAGTCACACTTTGTGCTATAACCCCATTAAGGAGAGTTTTCTTTAGCCTTTTCCTCATCTCTTTATTATGTACTTTTGGGGAAAGGGTAGAAGGCGCCCTGTGAAGCGTGTTACACATGGATACCATATTTGTTGTAGTTTTCTTATTACATTTCTTATTTTTTTGTATTACGATTTCATCTTGGTTAACCATTTTCTGGAGTATAATATTTATAGTATAGCAGTTTTTAGTCAAATGATTAAGCATGCAATGGAAATGGCAATGGTTCTTTTCTTTTATCTTTTTCACATCTTCGAGGTGTTTTGGCTGAGGCAATTCAATCGTCCCTATAGCCAAAAGTTGGTTCATCATGGCGAGTACATCTTCCTTTTCAAATGTATATTCCTTATGATCGTTGTATTGCCTAGGTCGTTTATCAGTCGTCTTACCTGTATAGCGACTTCTGCCCTCTTTCCTATCATCTCTCTGTCGGTCTTAGGAATCTTCTCCATTTTCCATTATTGACGACGTTTGCTGACATCTGAGCCATGGCACGTCATCTTCGTTTGAAAAGCTGGCAACTTTCTAGTCATGATTTTGAGGGCATGGGCTTTGGTGGCAAGATCATGAAAAGTCCATATATTAGCACTCATTAGGCATAAAAAAAGAGCAAATAAAAGAAAACAAAAGGCTCAACTAAATAACAAATTGGGCATAAATAGCCTTCATCTTCTTGAATTCTTTAACAGCTCATGAGTTCGATTGTTTTCCTTTGAGCATTCTAAAACTCTTCGCTTTTCATTACTCGGACTAGAAAGTGCTTGATTGATCCAGCGATGACATCGTCCCCGTGGTATGCTTCTCTCTTTTGTTCGTTTCTCTCATGTGAATGAGCCTAATAGAGATCAACTTGAGAGTTGAAGAAGTTTGGGAGGGTATGGGGATATTCTGGACATCTTTCATGATAAAATCACTTAGTTTACTAGAAGTCATCACTAATCTCTCTGTGTTGAACTTGTAGAGTTCTTAGCATCAATTTGTTAAAGTAATTTTATCAAGTCTAGTGCATGCGGTGGTACCAAGCTTAGTCATATTGATAGGACAGGATGTTGGTTTCCTTATGGATGGCAGCATACTCATTCATGTGAGCATCAAGATCTTCTAGATATTTTTTAGTGTATGCATTAACAATGCTCTAGAGCTTTGTTAAGGCGTCTAGAAGTTTAGTTAGAGGAGTGTCATCTTGGGCAGTGAGTCGAAGATCACGGACGAAGGAGTAAATGTTGTATTGAAGGGTAGAATGGTAGAATGTTTTAATATACATGTCCAGGATTTCTTTCAAAAACCTTTGAGCCTGATCGGTAGTAGACCTATGGGGTAAAAGGCATTGACGGAAAGAGTGCTCGAAGGAAGAAAGAAGCAAAATTGGATGTGCAATAAGCATCTGTGTTTTCCTTAAATAGGTGTTCAGGATGAACAATTACACTTGAAAATAAGGCATCGTGTTGGTTAAAATGTTTTCATTAATGGTGTGAAATAGTTCTTAGGGAGATGAAATGAATAGGCATATGACTGCTTATGCATTGCTCGTCATTAATAAAGTCATGCAACCGGAAAAAAATTTTAAGTACCAGAGAACAAAATAGAGAAGATGTTTTCTGATCGATTGCATTAACGATGAGAAATTACAAGACCGAAAAAGGACAAGTATAAAAAAAATTAGAAAGTAAAAGAAAAGAAATATGTAATTGTTTCTCGAAGCTTCGACTACTTGATTTCTCAATGATGAAGAGTAGTTTTGGTTCTAGCTTTAGAACTGTAAGTGCTATGGTCTTATGCTCATTTGGTTGTCAAATTTTCTATGTCAAAACCTCTATATATGTCTTGTGTTTGTTGTGTTTGTTTCTTGATAACTGTGCTCGAGACACCTCATTAACACTTCAAGTTCAAGCTAGTTGAGTTCAAGTTTGTTCAAGCTAAAACTAGTTCAAGCTACAATAAAGATTTCAAGTTCGAGACTCAAGATAGACCGGGAGATAAGTGCAACTTAAAGTGATACTGAAACTTGTGATGTGCTCAAGCTACATCAACTTAAAAGTGAAGTTTTCAATATCCATACTTCATGTCCCAGGTTTGATAGACCTTAGTTTGACCTTAGGGTAGGTCATTTTGGATACATAATCCAGTTTTTATAATTATGCATGATTCTGGTCTGTCCTAAGACTAGTCCTGGATCTGGTTCGACTAGTCCTAGAACTGGTTCGACCAGTCCAAGAAATTCCAAGACCAGTCGTAGTTTTGTTGCGAATTATCAGATTTTTTTTGTTCGGCTACGACCAGTCCTAGAGTCTGCTCGATCGGTCGTAGGATGGTCTCGACTCGACCTTCGACCAGTCGTGGAGCTACGACTCAAACTCCAGTGACTAAATCAAGTGTCGCATGACCAGTCGTAGAGGGGTCTCGACCGGTCATGGACTGCCTTCGACCAGTCGTGGACTGTCTTCGACCGGTCGTAAAACGGTTTTATCCGATCGTGCTCAAAAATTCAAAAATCCGTTTCTTCTTTGACCAATCGTGGTGACCCTAGGACCAGTCGAAGATGAATTTTTGCAGCTATAAATAACACATGAATTTCAGAGTTATTTATTATAAATATAAGTAAATTTGAAGCTCTACTCTTAGATAAGTTTGTGTTTGTTTTTAAGCTATATTGTGCATAATTCAACTTTCTTTTGTTAGCTTTTTACTATTTGATTTTATTCTATATTCCAATCTGATTTGAAAAGAGGAATTATTGTTTTCCTTCTTCTTGGAATTAAAATCAAATAGAGCTAGTCCAATCTGATTTAATTTAAAATCAATTAGAACTTAAAACCATTGTAAAGTGAGTATTGGACATTGAACTTTCATATTCGAACATTTACTTCAATTGGTTCTTCCGGGTTGCTACAAGAGGAGAAATTCAGGTATTTTACAATTTTATAAATTCCATTCTATTTTGATTTTTGTTTGGGATTCGCCAAAAAAATCTCAATTTGTGTGGTTGTCTGAGGAGAGAGAAAACTCAGAAAAGAGGATTTTTTTTTTTGTGTAAGCCCAAGTGAAAAAGACACAATTGTGAAGGTTTTAGGTGAACATGTGAAACCTATTTTGATAGTAAACGCTAATATCCCTGTGTGAGGATATTAGGAGTGGAGTAGCATTCTGTGTGGTTGTTGTTTAACAGTTGGTGAACACACAGGCGAACCACTATAACTCCTTGTCTTGTGGATTGAATGCTTGCTTAATTCTTTATCTTTTATCATTCAGTTTTGTGGAATATATATGTGGATGTGAATGTTGTAACAATTTACATTTCGAGGAAGTGTGGAGAATGGTGTAATAGTTTAGAGTTTTATTTCAGCAATTTATCTCTTGTTATTCCTTTATCAATTTGAGCTTCAATTTCTATAATTATTCTAGTAAGGTTGCCCTGCTATTTTTATGGTGCATGGTTGTCCTTAGAATAATCAATTATTAATATTACAATTTATTCTTTTTTAAATTTATATTTTTCTCTTTCGGTTTGAGTTCTTGATACAAAAATCTTTCTAGAAATCAGGTTGTCCTACCATAAACCTTTGGTTTTTGGTGTAAGGTTATCCTTAGAATAAATTTTGTATCAATCTCTTAAGATCTGAATTTTGAGGTTGCATTGTGAATTGATTTATTTTAGTTTGGCTATCTATTTAATTTAATTCCGCTGTATTTAATTTTAATTTGACGTAGTCCTATTCACCCCCCCTCTAGGACATATAGCTTGGCCATTTTAAGTGGTATCAGAGCCTAATAGCTCGTTCTTATTGCCTTTTATTTGGATTTATTTCCTGAGCTAACGATCTAAGCTATATAAAAAGATGTCAAATTTCGATAGCCTTTCAGTCACTCGGCCTCCACCATTTGATGGCTCCAACTTTGCCTATTGGAAAGCCAGAATGAGGATCTTCCTCAAATCAATGGTGAGAGTATTTGGCAAGCTATAGTGACCGAATGGAAACCTCCTACCACTGAAGTGACTGGAACCGACGGTTCAAAAATAATAAGAGTGTCTCCTTATTTCTCATGGACTACACTTCAGAAAAATGAGAGTAGTGCCAATGCTAAAGCACTAAATGCTATCACTTGCGCACTATCACTGGATGAGTTCAAAAGAATCATATCCTGTGATACTGCAAAGTAACCCTGAGATATATTAGAAATGACACACGAGGGTACATCAATTGTCAAGAAATCTAAAGTCCAACTCCTCACAACTAAATTTGAAGAAATTCATATGGAGGAAAATGAAATGTTTATGGACTTTTACAATAGATTGAATGACATTGTAAAATCAATGTGGGGTCTTGGCGATAAAATCCAAGAAAGTAAAGTGTGTATAAAGATACTACGCTCACTTCCTGAACAGTTTAACTCTAAAGTAACCGCGATTCAGGAACTTCGTGATACAGATAATATGAGGATAGAAGAACTAGTTGGTTCTTTACAAACCTATGAATTAAATTTTAAAGCTTCTAAAGGTAAATCTATCACTTTAAAATCTTCTAAAGGTATTTCTCAAGAAAACTCGGATTTAGAAAATTTAGAAGATGATATGACGCTTTTAGCAAAAAAGTTTTACAAGATTTTCAAAAGTAAGAAAAGGGTTGATTTTCAAAAGACAAATGAAAAGAAACGATCTAAACCTAAGTTTAGAACTTGAAAGTCTTTGAAAGATAGTCAATGTTACAACTGCCAAGAATATAGGCATTTAGCAAACAAATGTCCTAAAAAGGATAAACCCAAGAAGAAGGGTATGTTGGCTACTTGGGATGAATCATCTGATTCTGAAGCCTCTTCTGAATCAGAAGATTCTGAAACCGAGTCGGGTAATGAACTAAAAACCCTTATGACTCTATCCAAGTTCACATTTTCAGATCACGATGATTCAACTAGTGAAGAAAAATTTGCATAGTGATCATGAAAATGAAGAAGATCTTCAAGATGCTTATAATGCCTTATATAAGGAAAGTTGTAAAATTGCTGTCAAACTTAAACTTCAAAAAGAAAGGTTTTCTAAACTCAAAGAATGTTTTGAGACTCTTGTTTTAGAAAAATCATAAATTTCAGATTATTTTGAAAAATTAAAATGTGATTTGAAATTCAAAACCTCCCTGATTGAAGATTTGTAATCTGAAAATCAGAAACTTAAAAATGAAGTATCTTCTCTTCTAAGTTTGAAGGACACATGGAGATATGCCCAAGGTAATCCAAAATTAGAAAAACTATTATCCGGATCAAAAAAATGTGGTGATCGATCTGGGTTGGGCTATGATAAAAATACATCTCCTAAACAAAAGAATACTCCTCCCAATTTTGTGAAAGGAGAGGTCTCAAACTCAAAAGGAAAAGGTACTTGTTAAGGTTTTTCTAAAAATAAAAAAACTTTTCAAAAACCTAAAAGTATCTATTTCAAAAATTAGATCAGAAATCCACTAGATAAAAAGATAGTTGATTTACTTAAGGAGCTCTTAAAATCTAACTCAATAGGTCATTCTTACAACTACAACCAAAAGAAGACCAACTATACTCCTAAACCCAAAACTGTTCTGAAATGGGTTCCTAAAGTTGCATGCTTGGTTGCCCACAATGCTTTTAAAGCAACAAGCCATTCAAAGTGGTACCTATATAGTGGATGTTCCAGGCATATGACAGGAGACAAAGCTTTATTCACCGATCTTAAAGATATGACTGATGGGTCAGTCACATTTGGTGATAGAAGCAATTGCAAGATTATTGGCAAAGGTACGGTTCAACCGTACAACCTCCCTTTATTTAAAGATGTTTTATATGTTGAGGGGCTAAAACACAACCTGTTAAGTATATCTCAAATATGCAATAACAACCATAGTGTTAAAATTTTCAATAAAGGTTGTGAGATCATAAACAAAAAGGGTCCTGTAATATTAACTGGTCGCAGAACTTCTAAAAACTGCTATATAGTAAGTGATGGTAGCTCATCTAACCAAAAGTGAAACATGGTTCATACCGATGAGATAGAACTTTGGCATAAACGACTTGGACATGTACACTATTGGAATTTATACAGATTAAGGAAAGGAGAACTAATTAAAGGTCTACCTAAATTGCAAAAAGTAGACAAAATATGTGGTGAATACCAGTATGATAAACAAACTAGGAGCTCTCACAAAAAGGTGAACTCCAATGCCACATCAAGACCACTTGAGCTTCTCCACATGGATCTTATAGGACCAACTATAATGGAAAGTCGAGGTGGCAAGAAATACATCTTGGTTATCGTAGATGATTATACAAGATACACTTGGGTTTCATTTTTAAGAGACAAATTAGAAGCCCCTGATGAAGTGAAAAGATCATCAAACAGATCCAAACTGAAAAATGTTCTTAAGTCAGTAAGATCTGTAGTGATCATGGATCCGAATTTGAAAATAGCAGTTTTGAGAAATTTTGTAGCGATCAGGGAATATCACATGAATTCTCTGCACCCAAAACACCATAAAAAAATGGTATTATAGAAAGGAAAAATAGAGTGCTTCAAGAAATGAGAAATGTTATGTTGAATAGCATGAAGCTCCCTAGAAATCTATGGGCTGAAGCAGTGAATACTGCCTGCTACATTATTAACCATGTTTATACTTTCAAATCTAATAATAAAACGGCTTATGAAATATGATTTGACAAAAAGCCTACTGTCAAATACTTTCATGTTTTTGGTAGCAAGTGCTACATTTTGTGTGACAGTGAAAACTTGAGAAAGTTCGACACCAAAAGTGACGAAGGGACCTTTTTAGGATATTCTTTAAACAGTCATGCTTATCGTATATTGAACAACAGGACCAGTGAAATTTAAGAGTCAATTAATGTGGTCATTGATGATCACTTGAATACACCTGCCCCTAGTTCAGATAACGATGAAGTTCTTGTAATTGAAAAACCAGATACTTCATCAAGTGAAATTAATTCTGAATTAAGGACTGTTAAAGATCATCCAACTACTCAAATTCTTGAAAACCCTCTCACTGGTGTGCACACTCATAAATAATTAGAAGACATGTAATTACGTATGTTTTACATCCCAGATTGAACCGGTAAATGTAAAAGAAGCACTTTCTGATGAAAACTTGGTAGCTGCGATGCAGGAAGAACTTAATTAATTTATTCATAATGATGTCTGGTATCTTATTCCTAGACCTAAAGATAAACACATAATTGGAACAAAATGGATTTTCAAAAATAAGTCTGATGAACTTAGAAATATTATTTAAAATAAGTTGTACAGGGGTACACACAGATTGAAGGTATTGACTAAAATGAAACCTTTGCCCCTGTAGCCCGTCTTGAATCTATCAGACTTTTTATATCCATCGCATGTGTTAGGAAGTTTAAAATTTTTCAAATGGATGTGAAGAGTGCCTTTTTGAATGGTGATTTATATGAAGAGGTATATATGGAACAACCTACAGGGTTTGAAGACCCTAAGTTTACTAATCATGTATATCGTCTTAAAAAAGATCTCTATGGTCTGAAACAAGCTCCCAGGGCATGGTACGAAAAATTGACAAAGTTTTTACTAAGTCACAATTTTCAAATGGATAGTGTCGATAAGACGCTCTTTGTTAAGAAGTATAACGATGATATTCTAATGGTTTAGATTTATGTAGATGATATTATTTATGGATCAACGTGTACTAACATGACTATTGAGTTTACAGAGTTAATGAAATCTAAATTCCAAATGAGCATGGTTGGGGAATTAAATAATTTCTTAGGGTCGCAAGTAAAACAACAACCTGATGGAATTTTTATTTCTCAAACCAAGTATGCTTTGAACTTGATTAAGAGGTTCGAATTTGAGAATGGTAAGAATTTTGATACACCTATGATTACAACTCTAAGACTGTCAAAAGACTCTACAGGTAAAGATGTAGATCCTAAATTGTATCGTAGCATGATTGAAAGTTTGCTTTACTTAACTGCTAGTAGACCTGATATTACTATAATTGTTGGAATTTGAACTAGATATCAGTGTAATCCTAAAGAATCTCACTTAACTGTCGTTAAGCGAATTATTAGATATGTCGCAAGTTTAGTTAATTTGGATCTTTGGTATCCTTATGATTCTAGTGTTCAATTGGTTGGGTATTCAGATGCTGATTGGGCTGGTAATATCGATGACAAAAAATCAACCAGTGGTGGTTGTTTTTACATTAGAAACTGCTTGGTTTCTTGGTTTAGCAAGAAGCAAAGTTCCATATCACTCTCAACTGCTGAGGCTGAATACATTGCAGCTGGAAATGCATGTACACAGCTGGTTTGGATGAAACGTATGTTGAGTGATTATGGTATCGCACAGGATTCAATGGTTTTATACTGTGATAATTCCAGTGCGATAAATATTTCAAAAAACCCAATCCAACATTCACGTACTAAGCACATTGATATTAGATTTCATTATATTCGTGAATTAGTGGAAGAAAAAGTAATATCCTTAGAATACATACCTACTGAGACTCAACTTGCTGACATATTCACTAAACTGCTCGACAAAAGAAGGTTTAATAAATTGAAATTTGATCTTGGTATGTACAATTTAAAATGATTGATCATGCATCTTTGTATCATAGTGTATATATATTAAATACTTTAATACATTAAATTTCAAAATTTGTAGAGAATTGTATATTTTTTTCTGGTACACGACCAGTCGAGAACAAGCTCGGTCGAGGACGTCTGCCGGCCAGTCGTGGAGCGCACTTTTTACTTTATTTGGGAGAAAAATCTCATCTTCTTCATTCTATTTCTCTTCTCCAACGAGTCGAGCTACGACTCGTCGAAACCTTCTGTTCGAATCCTTCAGGTTAAAGTATTTTTACTTATTTTCTTGAAGAATCGTAGTCTTTTCTCTTAGACTTCTTGATTGTAGCTCTCTATTTCAACTCGTTCTTCTAGATATTGGGGTTTTCTTCCTCTCTTGCTAAATCTAGAGAAACCCATCTCTATTTTCTTAAAATTTCTGGTATTTCTTCAAGAAAATGGACTCTAGAGGTAAAAAATAATAATCCTAGAGGTGCTTCTTCTTCTAGATCAAATATTATCACTAGACGCCATCTTAGGGCTCCCGAAGTTGATCCACCATATGTACGTGAATTGCGTATGCGCAATGTGATAGTTGAAAAGGTCGTTGATTTAAATCATATCGCTCCTTTTAGTCTTCTTCCTCTCCTTCAATCTGTAGGTTGGGAAAATATTTTACGCTGGGGCGGGCCGACATACCAGTCCATAGCGTAGGCCATGGTAGCTTGCATAACTGAATTTTCTACTGAGTAACTAACTTTTACTATTGCTACTAGAAGAGCCTTTTCTTATTGATTGACATTTAATTTCAGGCCTTATGGACATATCAGTAAATGATGAAGGTATTCATCCTAGCACACTAGCTGAAAAAGTAACTGAATCAGAAAAATATATTTTTACTAGAGCATTGTGTAACATAGATGCACCATGGACTCAAAATGGGAATGCCCTCGCGTCCAGATACTTGTTACCCAGATACAGAGTTTTACATCGTATCTTTACCTCTAATCTGTATCCCCGCTCTGGAAACAAAACTGAGTCAACTCTGCTTATGGTTTGTATTATGTACTCAATCATTACTGGCTCTAATCTCTGTTTGCCCTCTTTGATTTGTTCCTCTATTATTCTATTTCGTATCCATCCTGATTATAGTAATATTCCATTTGGGTATCTGATGAATGTGTTAGCCACTCACAAGTTTGTCGCTATGCCCGTCGGAGAGGCTTCTATCCAACACCTCATATTCCATAACTCTATCATAAACAAAATGAAGTTGAAATTGGGTCCAGGTCAAGTTGATGTTGGTGCAAGTGAAATTGGTGTCGAGGGTGATGATTTGCCACCAGATGATATAGACATGGATGATATCTTTAATGAAATTAATTCGGACTTTGGAAATGATCCAGACTTTGAACCATCTGATTTCAATGCACGTCTGAGTGTATTAGAGGAGAAGGTAGAACAGATGAATGTTGGTCACAATGATCAATTTAAAAAGATGCGTAAGTATTTTAGGCGCTTACAGAAGTCCCTTCATCAAAGTGATCCTAACATACCAGCTCCTTCCTTTGAATCAGATTGAAATTTTTTTTTTGGTCTGTAATAACTATTATATTTTGTGTTTGTGTGTGAGACTTTATTTGACTTAACTTGTTAACTCCTGATGATATGTTCTGTACTTTGAACTTTCTATCTTGATATCTATATACTATCTTTCATATCTTATCTTTGCTTCTTCCTTTGTCATATTTTGATAAAAAGGGAGAGAATTTGTGAATGACATTATGGATTATGATGGGGTACACTACTCAGGGGGAGTTAATTCAGGTTGAGTTAAGAAGTTGTATAATTCAGGGGGAGTTAAGAAGTTGTATATTGCTTATCTTCTTATGACAACTGGTGCATGAATCTTTGTGTTGTTTTATAAGAGCTGGTGCATGATTCTTTGTTGCACCTGGTTTATAAGAGCTTGTGCTTGTGCTTTCTCTTGCTGATTATTGATAGTGCTATTTTTTTATAAGAGCATGTTTTGTCACAAATTTGACAAAGGGGGAGATTGTAAGTGCTATGGTCTCATGCTCCTTTGGTTGTCAAATTTTCTGTGTCAAAACCTCTATATATGTCTTATGTTTGTTGTGTTTGTTTCTTGATAACTGTGTTCGAGACACCTCATCAACACTTCAAGTTCAAGCTAGTTAAGTTCAAGTTAGTTCAAGCTCAAGCTAGTTCAAGCTACAATAAAGAGTTCAAGTTCGAGACTCAAGATAGACCGGGAGACAAGTGCAACTTAAAGTAATACTGAAGTTTGTGATGTGTTCAAGCTACATCAACTCAAAAGTAAAGTTTTTAATGTCCATACTTCATGTCCCAGGTTTGATAGACATTGGTTTTACCTTAGGGAAGGTCATTTTAGATACATAATCCAATTTTTATAATTATGCATGATTCTGGTCTGTCCTAAGACTAGTCCTAGATCTGGTTCGACTAGTCCTAACACTGGTTCAACCAGTCCAAGAAATTCCAAGACCAGTCATAGTTTTATTGTGAATTATCAGATTTTTTCTGTTCGGCTACAACCAGTCCTGGAGTCTGCTCAACCGGTCGTAGGATGGTCTCGACTTGACCTTCGACCAGTCGTGGAGCTATGACTCAAACTCCAGTGACTAAATTAAGTGTCGCCCTACCAGTCGTAGAGGGGTCTCAACCGGTCGTGGACTGCCTTCAACCAGTCGTGGACTGTCTTCGACCGGTCGTAAAATGGTTTTATCCGATCGCGCTCAAAAATTCAAAAATTCGTTTCTTCTTCGACCAGTCGTGGTGACCCTAGGACTAGTCGAAGATGAATTTCTGCAGCTATAAATAACACATAAATTTCAGAGTTATTTATTGAAAATATAAGTAAATTTGAAGCTCTACTCTGAGATAAGTTTGTGTTTATTTTTAAGCTATATTGTGCATAATTCTACTTTCTTTTGTTAGCTTTTTACTATTTGATTTTATTCTATATTTCAATCTGATTTGAAAAGAGGAATTATTGTTTTTCTTCTTCTTGGAATTAAAATCAAATAGAGCTAGCCCAATCTGATTTAATTTAAAATCAATTAGAACTTAGAACCATTGTAAAGTGAGTATTGGACATTGAACTTTCATATTCGAACATCTACTCCAATTGGTTCTTCCGGGCTGCTACAAGAGGAGAAATCCAGGTATTTTACAATTTTGTAAATTCCATTCTATTTTAGTTTTTGTTTGGGATTCGCCAAAAAAATCTCAATTTGTGTGGTTGTCTGAGGAGAGCCAGAAAACTCAGAAAAGAGGAGTTTTTTTTTTTTTTTTTGTGTAAGCCCAAGTGAAAAAGACACAATTGTGAAGGTTTTAGGTGAACCTGTGAAACCTATTTTGATAGTAAACTCTAATATCCCTGTGTGAGGATATTAGGAGTGGAGTAGCATTCTGTGTGGTTGTTGTTTAACAGTAGGTGAACACACAGGCGAACCACTATAACTCCTTGTCTTGTGAATTGTATGCTTGCTTAATTCCTTATCTTTTATCATTCAGTTTTGTGGAATGTATATGTGGATGTGAATGTTGTAACAATTTACATTTTGAGCAAGTGTGGAGAATGGTGTAATAGTTTAGAGTTTTATTTCAACAATTTATCTCTTGCTATTCCTTTATCAATTTGAGCTTCAATTTCTATAATTATTCTAGTAAGGTTGCCCTGCCATTTTTATGGTGCATGGTTGTCCTTAAAATAATCAATTCTTAAGATTGCAATTTATTCTTTTTTGAATTTATATTTTTCTCTTTCGGTTTGAGTTCTTGATACAAAGATCTTTTTAGAAATCAAGTTGTCCTACCATAAACCTTTAATTTTTGGTGTAAGGTTGTCCTTAGAATAACTTTTGTATCAATCTCTCAAGATCTGAATTTTGAGGTTGCATTGTGAATTGATTTATTTTTGTTTGGCTATCTATTTAATTTAATTCCGCTGTATTTAATTTTAATTTGGCATAGTCCTATTCACCCCCCCTCTAGGACATATCGCTTAGCCATTTCAATAATGTTCAATCTCGTTAATCAATGGGGTTTGTTCTCACATATTGGTACCCATTTGGTTGATTTCAACCCCTTGGACCCTGTCTACACTGGATCAGATATTTTTATTCTAATCTTGTTCTTCATTCAACATTCTCAGTTTATCCTCCATAACTGAGATTTGAGCCTCTAAATCGGTCAACGAAGTGTCTAACTCCTTTACGTTGTTGTAGGTTGTAGTGATTGTATTCTGTTATTTACAAATCAGGCCTAGGAATCTGTATAGTGCAGGTAGCTTGGCTGACAAAGTTTTATCTAATTGAGACTTTGATATCATTGATAAGGCAGTGTTGAGTGTCAAATATTTCATATTTTTCCCTATTTATGTCTTGGTTTTATGAACATGATGCTGCTTAATGTTATATTTTATACATGTTTGTGTTGTAAGGTGAATCTGAGAGCTGAGATTGAAAAAAATGTTAAAAACATGGATTTAATGCTCAAGAATCACCAAGCCAAAGATTGGATCTTAAAAGACCAAAAATGAAGAATTCATATGCCAAAGATCCAAGAAAACCCAGTGAGGAAGGAAGAGAATTGAAGACTTGTAGTGTAGAAAATGAATTTTAAAAATTCAGATGCTTTGACTAGCACTGGCTCTGCTTCGACAATCCCTAGCTTTAGCTCGACTAGTCGAAGAAACTTCGGCTCAAACTTCAACAACATTATCTTTTAAATTTGTGCGTTCCTCGACCAGTCGAAGAAACTTCGGCTCAAACTTCAACAACATTATCTTTTAAATTCGTGCGTTCCTTGACTAGTCGAAGACTTCCCTCGACTAGTCGAAGGTGATGCTTGACCAGTTGAGGGTGTTTCTCGACTAGTTGAAGGTTACGCAAATTTTGCGTGAATTACACAAATTTGAGGCGGTTTTTGGACTTTTCCAACTCAGCGCGAAAGTTGGAGTTCCCCAATTATAAATAGGAGTTCTTAGGATGCCCCAAAGCATCTTCTAGAATTTAAGGAGTGGAGCAAAAGGGTGGAAATTTATCTTCTTCTTTCTTAATTGTTTTTATATTTTTTTTAAAGAGATTTTAGTTCAATCATGTTTATGGTTGGCTAAACCTCTTAAACAGGGTTAAGAGGTGAATCTTGTAGCATGATTGAGATGTTTGCTTTGCTTTGATTTATGTTTTTATTGAACCTTATGGATTATAGTTATTTATTAAAGAATATTTTTAATTTTTAATGGTTTGTTATAACAAATTACAATAGATCTGCAATTGCTTTAAATATCTTCTTGTCCTACTCTGGCTCGACTAGTCAAAGAACCCTCATCTATTAAGACTAGGTTCATGAGAAGTTCAGAGATCTGACCGTCTCTTATTTCTCTAACTGGATAAGATAGGACTCTGATTCCAGTTGGATCTCTTGAATCAAGTGAAATAGCATCTCAATAGCTACAAGTTGATCCTTAGCACCCTAGTTTCCACTTTTAAATTCACAAGTTTTAATTATAAATTCACAATTACTCTTTCAAATAATTTTAGATTTAGTTTTAAATTTTATTCTAGTTTTGCTTCTAGTTACTTTAAGAATATGCACGAGTTTAGTCCTTGTGGATTCGACCTCATTCTTACCTAGATTATTACTACATTGCGACCCTACACTTGGGATTGTGAACAGGCAGTTTAATCTTTGATGGATCCTGATGTCAACATGTCAGCAACACCATATTAGATGAGGATTCATAATTCTTCTTGCAATTGCTGAATTTCTATCGACGATGCAGGAGACTCAGCCACCAAGATGTCATGTGGAAAGGCTTGGTTAAAGGAAAATAATATGTTTTCTATAGGGAGCAGGTACTTTAAAGAAGACAATGCATAAGAATCATCGGCTAATGGGAGTAGAGGAGTGAAGATGTCGACCATTGCAATCTCTGTACATCAGCCAAGAACAATTTTGGTTGGTTGAGGTATATCTTATTCAAATTTTCTGCTTCATTCGAAGCAATCTAATGCTCATCGACTGCAACAATTGGTTGATCGATTGGTTTTGAGGGAGAAGTAGGCTAAATGGAAGGTAAAGTTGTTGGTATAATTGACTCTATAATTTATTTATTTATTTATTATTATTTTTTAAAATCCTGATCAGATGTAAATGACGTGGTTATGGATTGTACGAAGGTATTGAAGGATTTCATAAGATGCTATACTATTACCTCCTCTTGGTCTTCAATTCGACCTATGGATTGCTGAATGTCACTCGTTGTTTTCTTTGAGTAAAAAGCATCAACTATCTCAGCCTGAGATTGTGCAGCATTAGCAGGAATTTTTAAAGTAAAAACCTTAGCCTAAAGAGTTGATGTAGCAATTGACTTTTCAACAACCAAGAGTTCTTTGGTAACTGAAGGAAAAAAGAGCATAAAGTAATTTAAGGGAGTATGTAGTCACTGTAAAAAAAAATAAAAAAAATGGCGTATTGTTGAAATAACATACACCTAGATTAGACCGAACAACAACAATAATGAATCAATTGTCCACTAGTGAAAGTTTGGCATGGTTGACGATTAAAGCCAAAGCTCGGTTGGAGCAAGGAATAAGAGAGGGATTAGGACGGTATGGCTTGAGATATCGGCTAAAAGGAAGATTGGGATCATTTAATCTTTTTTTTTTTTTTCTCGCTACCATTCATTAAATACCCTATTAAAATAAGCATCTTTATGTCTCTTATATGCCTCTTCCATCTCCTAAGAGTATTTAGTTGGAGAGACACTGGGCTGGAATTTAGTTTTATGAAATTTCTCAAAATCTACAATTGCTTTCACCAAAGGGGAGATACCCGAAGCAGTTTGATGAGGCGTTATAGGTAGAGCAAGTTGAAGCATTATGAGGAGACCAAGTTCTAGAATCTTCGAAATGATTGAAAGGATTATGAGGGATGGAATTGGAGTAGTAGTTGGAGCTATTTTGATTGGACCTACTGTAGTCACATTTTGTTGTTTGGCTCAGGTTGAGCTGGTTCATCCATTTTTATTAAAGAGAATAGAGTGACCATCGTTATTGGTGTTATAGAAAGGACAGCTAATGCGATTGAGGGTGCTTTCTTTGAGTGTGTTTTTCTCTGTACAGGGGAAAGCATGGTCGACTTCTTAGTGCTTTTCTTATTTTTCTTCTTGATCATATGTTTTTCCATCTTTGATGAAGAAGACAACTGACTGATAATCAGTTCGTGAGATTCGTTGATTAGAGTCCCTGACTAATTCTGCCATTAGGAGCGGAATGACTCTAGTTGTTGTGGGGAAATGGTGAAGAGAGGAAGTGCAAAGGATGAACTGAGAGACTCAAGTCCTTTCCTTTAGTTTGAAAGATGGCAATTGAATCCATGACCGGTTAATGAGTTTGTGGTTGGTTACAAGTCTGGTGAGAGAAAGGAAAAGAGATACCTTGAGCCAAACCCAATGGGCATGCAAGGAGATTACGTCAGTATTGTTCAATACCAGCCTTGAATTAACGAAGGTGCCAACGTATGGTAAGTCTCTCTTTTCCAAGCCACATCCATGAGATTTTCCATATCAGTATCAATCGATTCAAATTCTTTGGTAAATTAGATTGGGTTGAATTCCTTATCCTTGAAAGGGTAGAAGGTATAACAGAATTTATTGAGGGTAAAAGAAAAAAAGAAATTTATACACTCGGCAAATGAATAATTGAATAAGAAGCAAAGAATATTGTGGTGGCCAAAGGAAGTGAATTCAATATCCATTGGGGTAGATTTAATGAGCTTTGTTCCAAAATATTCATAAAACCACATCTAGACAAGCGAAATATGCCCACCAGATTGGTAGAATCCCTTACTAGTTACTACATACATACTACGATAAATATGGTCGAGTACAAAAGGAGTAAGGGCAAGTTGACAACCTTGGAAAAAGAGCCTTGGCCAGGTGAATGTATTATTTAGTAATTTATAAAGAGCTTACACACAATAGAAAATGACAGATCCACATCAACAAAAATGTCATGTGTTCTTGTCCATTTACTTCATCCTGAGACTTGCATTGATGTGCTATAAAAGTAAAATACGCATGGTTGGTCTTGCATAGGAGAATGAAAGAATGATGATTTTTAGAGAAAAATCTAGATAGATAGGCTTGGAAAAAGGGAAAAGGTGAGCAAATGCACATATATCCATGATTGATGGACTCATGGGGCCGTATTCAAAATGAAATGTATTGGTTGATCAACTCAGGAAAGTTGATGTCGCTACAAGAAGGAAATTATTGGCTAAAATCTCATACAAAGAGAGTTCGATACATTCATAAATTCCAACTCATTTCCATATATCGCTATGTTGTGCTTTCACACGAGTAAACCACTTTATCCCATCCATTCATCGATTTGGATTTAATGCATTAGGGGGGGATTTGGAAAGCTGTCCGATTGAACAATTAAAATGATCGGGACACTTTGGGAACCTATGTCATGCCCCAAACTCGGATACCGGGCTCACAAAATTTTCGATCGTCAAATCCAGTGCCGACAGCTTCTGTAGTATCTCATTCTTGGCTCCCAGCGTCCATACACCAGATTCTGATCATGGGATCCTACAAGGAGGATTTTTCAACTTACATTTAACTCGTAATAAACACAATCACAAGTTTACCCAAATCACAAAGGCAATATCATTATCATATATCCATTAATATAAAATTTGATACAGTGCTGAAAGGGAAATACATATGACAAAATTAAAGCTTTAGAGGTCCGTTGCATGCTCCAAGCTCAACGCTGTTGCAACCTAACACCACCTACATGCATCTATCATGCATAAGCTTATAGAAAGCTTAGTGGATGGTGAAGGTGTGTGCACGAGGTAAGTGCCAAGTAAGCAATATCAGAGTAATCAGAGTAAGTGAAAATACTGATAAGCCCATAATCATAAAATATCAGAAATACTAATAAGATCATAAATCATGTGATATGAGAGTAATGCGAAAACATGTTGATAGGCCCATAAATATCATCGGCCTTACCCAGGCTATACGATACAAAAATATAATAAAAACAATACCATATACTGATGAAACAATATAGATCAATTATGCAATGCGGGGACAGTAAACCAAATATTAGATGTTGATGATACAATGCGATATGCAGTGAAAATGAAATGACCAAGCTGGAGTGAAGTCGAGATGATAGTATGTAGTATCGAAGGCTATGGGGTCCATCACAAAGGACTTCTATCCAAACCAGTCTCATACTTAAATTTGGATAGCCAGACTTAATGTAGTAGACTCTTGATCTTATGTTAGTCGTGCGCCCAACTGAAATCCTTACCATTACGAAGGTATATAATAATTAGTTACGCATCACCAAGCCGAGTGGATAGTGAATGAATGAATGTGCAACTCCTACTCGATAAGTCCACATATCAGTACGGTATCTCTCTGGGATCATCACCGGGGTCTAGTACACTACATGCAAATAGAAGTCCACTGACATGTGACCATACAAATGGAAGAGACCTCACCATCTGCCTAGCCAGTAGTCAGCCAATATCTACCCGGCACGTTGATAACGGACTCATTCACGAGATGGTCAAACTCAGCCTAGCAATGCCCCCTACTCTCGGGCGGGTAAGGCCACACCCGTTCCCAATCGATCACAACACAGTGGGTGACGCGGCCTCTTAGTATTCGGCTCTCATGCGCTCATATATTTCCACTTGGTCTCGACTTTAGGACGTCTTCTGGTCACGGAGGTTTAGGAATTTTCACCAAAGGACATCTATTGCCCCCGTATGCTAAAATCAAATATTTTTGATGTCCCATCTGGCCATCTACGATATGCCTGTGAAGGCTATTGCCATGATATCGCTAGGGTGTATAGTAATTACAATACACAATGCAAGATGCATGAGTCATACAATCCAGTCAAGTATCAATCCTACGCATACCGTGCGCTCATGTGAGATAACCTCCGCCTATCAGGGAGTCTCATAACAACCTACCCAATGACATATGCAATGGTCAACCACATCTCATAACAAACATGCAGATGATGGTTATGGGGATGTATCATGATGCTATGCTGTCACATACTTATAATCGGTATTAATAACTGGTATCAACAATCGGCCTTGACAATGTGGACATTTAACCAACATTGCCCCCAAGGAATGACCCACATAGAACCTAACAAATAGTGGACCCATGACCTTGCACAAGGGCCTAATATACAACACCATGGGACTTATTCAAGAGCTTAATGCACATCACGATGGGCCTCTCACATGGACCTAATATACATCACAATGAGCTTCATTGCCTGGCTCTCAAATGCATCACAATGAGCCTCATCACATAGACCTCACGTTCATCACATTAGGCCTTAAACACGGGTTGAATACACATCCCAATGGGCCTTAAATAAGAGTTGCATATACGTCACATTGGGCCTCAAACACGGACCACATATACATCACATTGGGCCTCAAACACGAGCTGCATATACATCACATTGGGCTTCAAACACGTGCCGCATATACATCATATGGGTCTCGACAATTGGCCTGAGCAATCGAAATCGGCCTCGACAATCGAAATTGGCCTCTATAATTAGAATTGATGATTAACATCGATAATCGGCACAGACAATCAGCATCGATAATCAACACCAATAATTAGCATATAAACAAGGCGGGATCCATAGATGAATAGCCGATCAACCATAATATAAAGATCGGCCTTCAACCGTGGTTATATCAAATCTAATAGCGCGAAACCATCCGTTTAGGGCGAATGAGGCCCACTAATCCGGGTTAACCCATAAGAGAATTATGAGAATGAGCCTAACAAGGCCTAAGGGAAGGTCATAATGTGAACATCTAACCATCATTGCCTATCAATGTGGTCATCTAACCAACATTGCTCCCAAGGAGTGGCCTACATATAGAGCCAAAACATATAATGAGCTCGTGGCCTCACATAAGGGCCATATATACATCGCATGGACCTCGAATACATCATAATGGACCTCGCCCACGGGCTTTGAATACATCACATTAGGCCTTGCCCATGGGCCTTGAATACATCACAGTCGGCCCACACAAAGGCCTCACATACGTCTCATTGGACCTCATATAAATCAAATGGGCCGATCAAATGGGCCGATCAAATGGGCCGAATCAAATGCGCCAATCAAATGGGCTGAATCAAATGGGCCGATTCAGATGGGACGAATCAACGAGCTGAAACAAATAGGCCGAATCAAATGAGCCAATCAAATGGGTCGATTCAGATGGGCTGAATCAAATGGGCTGATTCAAATGGGCCAAATCAATGGGCCGAATAAAATAGGCTGATTCAAATGGGCTGAATCAATGGGTCGGATCAAATGAACCAATTTAAATGGGCCGATTCAAATGGGTCGAGTCGAACGGGCCGAGTCGAATAGGCCAAGTTAAATGACTGAGTTGAATAGGCCGAGTCAAATGGGTCGAGTTGAATGGACCGAGTTGAATGAGCCGAGTCAAATGGCCAAGTTGAATAGGCCAAATCAAATGGGCTGAGTCGAATAGGCCGAGTCGAATGGGCCGAGTCGAATAGGCTGAGTGAAATGGCTGAGTCAAATAGACCGAGTCGAATGAGTCAATTTGAATGGGCCGAGCCAAATGGTTGAGTCGAATAGGCCGAGTCGAATGAGTCGATTTGAATGGGCCGAGTCAAATGGCTGAGTCGAATGCACCATTCATCCATTATTAGAGATTATTATAGGGCAAATAAAAACAAGAATCATATCCAAAGGATCATTTGGACCATACCACAAATGGCAGTGGTGATAAGGACTTCCATAGTTAAATTTCTAGTGGGCCCACCATAGTATTTATTTTCCATCCATGCTGCTCATAGGGTCACAAGGACTTGAACTAGGAAGTAAAACAAATATCATATTGAATCAAAACTTATGTAACCCGAATGGGTTTCAAGGGTGGGCGTCCAGCATCACTGTTTTTTGTAGGGTGGTCAACTTGATATTAGATCCACCTTATTTTTAGTCTCAAGCCATGAGATGAGGTGGCCCCAAATAGGTAGGCAGTTTGGATGGGAAAACGTTCATCAGCGTGGGGCCGCTGGAACGCCAGATGGATGGACGGCGTGGTAGAACAATACATAAAGGTGGGCGGATGGATGGACGATGTGTATACAACACATACATCAGGCCCACCTCCCAAACCTCTGGACGACAGGGATGTAACAGTACATCAAATGTGGGTCCCACCATCAAGGATGGTGTGGGTATCACACGGACCCACAGAACTGGTGAATTCAAACACAGCAGCAACGTTGCTGATGTGGGGTCCACACGTGCAATGGTGTAGAACACCTATAATGATGTCCCACGTGCGAGGCCATGGCTGCAGGGTAGCGTGGATAGAACGCTCACATCATGGTGGATCCCACCGTCCTTGCTGGACGGTGAGGATTTCACACGTGCAAAAGGCCGATCCCACACGTTCTGCACAGGTGAAGGATGGACGGTGCAGATAGAACGCTACATCATGGTGGGCCGTGCATGGCATCGTCCAGATGGACGGTCCTGATGACGTATATCCAAAGGATTGGGGGGGTGGGGATGGTGGTTTTCATGTGCTGGCTACACTACAGCAGCACCAGCTAACCGCTTACAGAGGTGGGTCCCACGTGGGGTTCACCAGATATATTATATCAAATTATTATTATTATTATTATTATTATTATTATTATTATTATTTTTAAAAAAGACCACCGTCCAATCTAGACCCTGCACATTAGGGACGGACAGTATAGATGCAATACCCACATCTCGTGGGACCCACAGAACTTACATACGTCAATTCAGCAGCCGTTTGCTACTGGGTCCCACGTTCTTAGATGATGGACGGTGTGGATTAAGACACATATATCATGGTAATCCTCACGTGGGAGATGGACGGGGTAGACAAAACACTTACATCACAGTGATCCCACGCTGGCAAACTGGTGGACGGTGTGGGTTAAAACAAATACATCATGGTGTCCTCACACCAGATGGACGGCCTCCCCCCACCGTCCAGATGGACGGTGGGATGAAACGCGTACCATGGTGGGACCCTCAGCTTGGTGACGTCATGCACACCAGCTATGTGCTGCTGAGCAGCAATCAGACGGACGGTGTGGATCCTCAATGTGGGTCCATGTCCCACCCTTGAATGAACAGATTGGGGTGGATAAAACAGATAAATTATGTGGGCCCACGGTCCCTGCTCACGTCAATACATCAGTTCATTTTATATCATATATATATATATATATATATATATATATATATATATATATAATATTTACTTATATAAACCTGCCAACGTCTAGGCCTGGACGGACGGACATTGCGCACGTACAACGTGGTGGTCCCCACTGCTGTAGGTGGGTCCCACATAGTGGATCAAGCTTATATTTATTTTTCCACTTCACATGGTCCAACAGCAGCTGCTGCTGGACGTCCTGAGGCTGGACAGTTTGGATGACCATCATCAACGTGGGCCCATGAATCTGGCCAAAATGGATGGATGGTTAAGATATAGTGCACACCTCATGATCAGCCCACTATCTATAAATCTGAACGGTGTGAATCTGAAGCAAACATCAATATGGGTCCCACATATGTGGCCTCTAAATCACAAAAAAGACAAATACAAGATCACCCACCGAAGGATCTTCTCTTCCTTCTTCCGCCTATAGCCTCTAAAGCTCCAATGGATGGACTTCAACTATTAAAATTGATCATGGAGGGTGGGATTGGATGGTAGGAAGGTGGGCCACACCAAGCTCTTTCTCATGGAGAGCTTGAACGTCCACCTCCCATGGTTGCTTGGGAGAGAGAGAGAGAGAGAGAGAGAGAGAGAGGTGATGGGAGAGAGAGAGGTGATAGGAGAGAGGGATGGTGGAGTAACATGAGAGGTAATGTGTTTGTTGACTTTATGGTACTTGTGTAAGAGAGAGGTAAGGTTAGGATATGAGTTGCCTGTACTTGACTATGATTGATGGATTGATGTGACATTTGATGTGATTGATGGGATATTCTCTTGGGATTAGCAACGAGCGACGTTTTCCTTGAACCGAACGCGGGCCCACATCTCCTGGCCCAGGTATCGTCTCGACGCGTAATATGCGGCGTCAGAACCGCAGCAACGACGTTGTCGCTAGGGTATAAGTTTTGGGTTAAGCTGACTTTGGAATAAGGGATATGAGGTAGGGTCACGCGTAACTTTCGATTACAGATCGTGAGTTATCGGATTCGACCAGGAGGACCGTGAAAGCCTACGGAACAGTGTGGACTAGGTTACGGGTCTTGTTAGTGTATTTTTATGGGACGGCTCCCCGGGTCGTCTCGTCTCTCTCCTGCACAATCAGCAATACAAAGGGGACCCTGACTAAAGCCGAGGAACCTTTGATGCTTAAGTCAGTCTTCTGATCAGTGGCAAAGGGTTTTTTAGAGTTTTTCTATTGCGTACCTGCTTCTGTAAAGAACTTGAATATTTATAGTTCTTAAGAATCCTCATTATACGAAAATTCGTCTCCTGATTATCCGGAGATTTAATCCTTTCAACTGATTTCTCTCGATCCCGAGAATCTCGGGATCGAATATCAGTATTTCCAGATTTTCAGGACGGCGTTTATATTCACACCGCTTTTTCCTGTCTCGGCTCGACTGTTACCGACTCTGAAAGAGTCTCGGTCGGCTTAACCGAGTAAGTTTTCTGCCTCCTTACGGATGGAATAATCTCGGTGTGTACTCGTCATCCTTCCTTACTCCGTGGCCGATGGAACCGACATACCATGTCGGTTTTTCTCTCTTGGTCGGGTGGCTTTTAACTTACTCGGGATTCTGTAGGCTTACGCAGACGCAGTTATCTCTCCGACCGAGTAACTTTAGTCATCTTATGCTTATGCCTCTTGGCCTATCCATTATTCTCTCGGCTCCGACCGTTGTCTCGGACTCTTCGGGTAGCGCCAGCGGAGCCGACCTACTCGAAATCTGAGTCTCCGGACTTAACATATTTTTCCCCAATAGTGATCCCCCTTACTCCTTGTGTCATTCACGGCACCAAGGAGTAATGAGTTTTTAGGTCAGTTCGTATTAGAGTCCGAGGTCATGATGAGACATTTAATGCCCTTTGCGTCGTCCCTAATGTATGACGGTGCATCTCCCGAGGTCGCACGCGCGGCCAGCCGTCAGGTCGTGTCTTCCGCTCATGTGCGTTGGACGCGTGGCGAGGGAATTATTATCGTCAGTCACAGCACGCCACGTGTCGAGCGGGGGAGTCGAAGGAAGCGTCGTTTCGCCTCTTCATTAAATGCCCTGCCACGCGGCTCGGCTATAAAAAGGTCGGGCGGGAGGAACGTACGAATTTTACTTTTGCCTTCCTTCCTCCCGCCCCTGTCTTCCTTTCCTCCGCTGTTGTTCCTCCCTCCGTCAACTCTTTTTGCATCCACTGCTATCTTCTCCGGTGAGTTCTTTTCTTCCACTCCTATAGACGTTAATGGTCACGCGTGGCTCCCAGAGCCCCCGGGAGGGGACGTCCGGAGATGAGGGTGTGTCCCAACATTTGTGGAATGTTGCGGAACCACCCTTTTTATTGACGGAGTTCGCCGTTGGCGCAGATGTCGCATTCAGCTCGTAAGGGGGGCCGATGACTCATCAGCTGAGCGTCCCGCTTAAGCCGGTCCTTCTAGT
Source organism: Magnolia kwangsiensis (assembly GCA_037074715.1). Lineage (NCBI taxonomy): Eukaryota > Viridiplantae > Streptophyta > Magnoliopsida > Magnoliales > Magnoliaceae > Magnolia > Magnolia kwangsiensis. Next base: position 86,271,990 of record CM073575.1, on the reverse strand, counting down.
GGTGGAGTGTCTCTGGTAACCCATCCAGGGAGACCCAATCTTCCATTGGAGGAGGAAGAGGGAGAAGAGGAAATAATTATAGCTGAGGGGGTCACTATCTCAGATCCTGTAAACCAAACTGTAGAAGCTTCTGAATCCTCTTCCAAGGGAGAAGGAGCCGAAGAGGATCCGAGCGGTCTTATTGCCTCAATTTTGACCGATTCCGACCTAAACCGAATCCGAGCTGGGTTCCATGTCCCAGACTCGGTCGTACTTCGTCTCCCTCGTCCAGAAGACTTGCCTGACCATCCCCCTGCTGAGATGGTCACGATTTTCCAGGTCGTGATGCAATGTGGCTTGCGCTTGCCACTCCAACCTATTGCTCGCGATTTATTGTCCCACGTCAAACTCGCTCCCGGTCAGATTGTTCTAAATGGATAGAGGAATTTATTTGGGTGTGCTGTGCTATGGGCCGAGCTAGAGCTGCTCCCACTAACTGTTGACGAATTCCTCTACCTGTACCAACTTAGACCAAACCTAAATTTTTCTGGCTTATACTTCCTTAGTGCATGGAGAGGCAAATGTGGGTCTCTGATAACCGACTCTCCCACTTCTAATAAATACTGGAAAGAGAGGTGGTTTTGGGCGTGCGGACAATGGGAGTTAGCCGATCCGTGGCCGTACGAACCTCGAGTCTCTCGCTCGTTCCGGAAAGCAGTTGACTCGGTGACTCGGCTTGATAACTTTAATTCTTCTTCATTGTCTTGTGCTAATCCTGACCTCATGATGCTTTGCAGATATCCTGAAGGAAAGAGGGAAGCTTGGGTCCGGTGCTCTAGCTCGGATCAGAGAGCTGAAGAAACTATGTGTAGAAGACCGATCTTGGAAACTGCTGCTACAACCCGAGTGTCTTCATCTCGCGGGTTTAGATTCATTTGTCTCGGGTAATGCCTCCCGCTCTATTTCATTCTTTCAGTTTCCTGTCTAACCCACATTCATTCTTCTTTTCAGATCTTCCCGAGGCTCGCCCGTATCATAAGTCGGCTTCTGATAGCATGGCCGAATCTCGCCCATCCCTGAAGCCAATCTCCAAGGTCAAGGCTCTTCCGAGGTCGGCACTCTTGTCGGGGTCTCGGCCTTCGAAGCAACAGAAGACCGCTGCAAAGGCGAAGGAGTCAGTCACCCCATCTACTCCTGTCCCTGTCGCCCCACAGGTAGTCGTGCTTTCCAACCCTGATGAGAGGGCTGAAGAAGCGGAGCCGAGTCTTCCTGTCTCTCAGTCGGCTCCCGAGCCAAGACTCGTGGTAGAAGAGGTCCCGAGGCCGAGAGAGGTACCTAGCGGTGAATCTTCGAGAGGAGAGATGATTCAACAGGAGTTATCTCCTTTCTCCAAGGTCATCTCGGGGATGATCCCTTGGGCCCTTGCTCACGGGAGCGAGAGAGATTTCACCAGCTTCCACAATGCCCTGACTCTGCAGACTCTCGGGCGTACGACGAGGCTACTTTTTGAGGTAAAATTCTTTCTTTTCTCTTCTTTGTTACTTCCGACTAAGTCCTTGCTTATACCTTACTATCTTCTGTTCGCAGTTGGCCCCCTGCATTGTCCAGGCCTGCTCGGAGCTGTTCGCTGCTCAAAAACTCGCGGCTGAGACAGAGACAACGAAGAGGGTTGCGGCCGAGCCAGAGGGTCGCCGAGAGATCGCTGAAGGTCGCATCGGCATTATGACTGGCGACTTATCTCTCGCCAGGAAAGCGGCCGAGGATGCCAAGAAAGCGGCCGAGGATGCAAGGATGGTTCTTGAAGGAGCCAAGGCTGACAATGTCCATTTGACCTCGCTCCTAAAAGGGGCTGAGGAAAAGCATCAACATTTTCTTCAAGTTCACAGCACTTGCGAGAGTACTCTCGCTCGGGCTAGGGTCGACGCTGTAGCCCTCATCCAAGAAGCTCAAGAGGAGGCACACGACCGAGCCGTAGACGCCTTCCTTGAGTCCTCCGAGTTTGAAGAAGAAATGGACCGCATTTATCAAGGTGGTTACATGGCCTGCGTCTTGGAGATGAGAGCTGCCTTCCCCGACCTTGACCTCTCCGCATTTGAAGCTGATAGTCTTGAGGCTGAGGATACTGGCGTTGATGCCGCCGACGGAGAAGCTCCTGCCACGGACGCTGCTGCTGATGAGGCTGGTCCTTCTGGCACCGTTTAAAGGGTGGTACCCATCCAAGAGGGGTCATTCTCTCTGTCGAAAATTATGTCATCCCTCTTTCTTGTAGTTCTACCATAGGCTGTAATCCAATGCTAAACACTTGAAAAAAATAGAAATTTTTAGTTTTATTGAACTGACTTCAATTACATCTCTCTTCCATTATTCTTTAACACTTTCTGTTCTTCCTTACGGGTAATAGATCTTGAGATGTTCGGCATTCCAAGGGTGAGGTAACAGTTGCCCATTTAGGTCTTCCAGCCGATACGTTCCAGGGAGGATGGTGCTCGAGACGACATAGGGACCTTCCCAATTGGGTCCCAATGTGCCCCCCCAACTTCCTTTGTGTTTGGAAACGTCTTTTGGAGGACCATATCCCCAGCTCGAAATCGTCTGACTTTGACTCGGCTGTTGTAAAACCGAGACACTTGCCTCTGTCGAGCCATCATTCATAATCGAGCTCTTTCTCTTTTCTCTTCCAACAAATCGAGCCCGAGTGACAAGAGTTCATCATTATCCTGTTCACTGAACGTATTGACTCGAGCTGAGCTAATATCGATTTCAACCGGGGTAACCGCTTCCGAGCCATAACAAAGGGAGAAGGGAGTTTCTCCCGTGGCAGTCCGAGCTGTAGTTCAATAAGCCCACAATATATTTGGAAGTTCTTCGGCCCATGCTTCCTTTGCTTCATCGAGCTTTGTTCGGAGATGCTGCTTTATAATTTTATTAACGGCCTAGACCTGTCCATTCGTCTGAGGATGATAAGGCAAGGCATAAAAGTTTCGGATCCCAAGATTACTGCACATCTCGCGGAATTGTTTGTTATCGAACTGCCTTCCGCTATCGGTAATGATAGTTCAAGGTATCCCGAACCGACAAATGATATTTTTCCAAACAAAGCCTGTGATTTTTTGCTTGGTAATCTTTGCTAATGGATCGTCTTCGGCCCACTTAGTTAAATAATCTACTGCAACCACAACAAATTTGGTCTGACCCTTCCCCAGAGGGAAGGATCCGATGATGTTGATCCCCCACTGTGCAAAGGGTCATAGTCCAGACATCGGAGTCAGTTCCTCGGGGGGTTGCCTCGGGATAACCGCAAATCGCTGACACTTGTAGCACCTTTGGACGAACCTCTTAGTATCATGTTGTATAGTCGGCCAGTAATACCTCTGTCGTAATACTTTATTGGCGAGCGAACGTCCTCCTAAGTGGTTCCCACATATTCCTTCATGTATCTCCCGTAAGACATATTCGGCTTCATGGGAATCCACACATCTTAGTAAGGGAGCTTAAAACCCTTTCTTATACACTACCCCATTCAAGATGGCGTAACGCGACGCTCGAACCTTTAGCCGCCGCGCCTCGGTGTGATCTTTCGGTAGTTCTCTATCGTTGAGATAACGGATGATTGGGTCGAACCAAGTAGGTTCCGAGTCGATAGGAAGTATAGCCGAGTCTATCTGCTCATTTATACTCGGTTTAGCTACGTATTTGATTGGAACCAATCGAGGTATGTCGTCTTCGTCGGCTGAGGTGAGCTTTGCTAACAAGTCAGCTTTGGCATTGTTGGTCCTGGGTATCCGAATCACTTCACATTTCTGGAATCCGCTGATTAATTCTTTGGCCTTCTCCATGTATGCCTTCAGTTGTTCTTTTCGATTTGATAAACACCAAAGACTTGGTTAACGACCAGCTGCGAGTCACTGAAAACATTGAGATGAGTTGCACCTAAACTTGCGGCGAGTCGAAGGCCGAGTAACAAGGCCTCGTATTCTGCTGTATTGTTTGACGCTTGAAATCCAAGTCGTAAGGCATACTGCATATAAGTTTGATCAGGAGTTTTCAATACTACCCCGGCCCCGCTTGCCTTAGAGTTGGATGAGCCGTCGACAAATAACTTTCAAGGAGTCGGGTCAGGTAATGGGCCGAAAGAAGAAGAAGCTGCTACCGCAGTAACCTCTTCAGAATCAGGCATTGTGTTATATTTGGATGTCACTTCAATAAGGAAATCGGTGACAACTTATCCTTTTATGGCTATCCTCAGCTTGTACTGTATGTCGAATTCGCTCAATTCGATAGTCCACTTTGTAAGTCGGTCGGAAGCCTCTAGCTTTTGAAGAATCTGGCGCAAAGGTAAGTCGGTCACGATGATGATGGTATGAGCTTAAAAGTATGGCCGGAGTCGTCGCGAGGATACTACAAGGGTTAAGGCTACTTTCTCGAGCTGAGGATACCTTGTCTCTACCGGTAGTAAGGCTTTGCTGACATAGTACACTGGTAATTATCTTCCTTCGCTCTCCCTCAGATATAGCAACAAAGCTTCTCCTGACTCGATTTTGGACAACAACGGTGGAGAACCAAGATAAGACTTCAGTTTTTGAAATGCTTTTTCACACTCTTCCGTCCATTCCATCGTCTGTCGTCCCTTCAATTGCTTGAAGAATGGGAGACATTTATCTGTGGCTCGGGACAGGAAGCGGTTATGCGCGGCTACTCTCCCTGTCAGCCTTTGAATGTCTTTAATCATTTTTGGAGACTCCATGTCGAGCAAAGCTTTGATTTTTTCAGGATTCGCTTCGATTCCTCGCTGACTAACAAGGAAACTGAGAAATTTTTCCGAGCTTACACCAAAGACACATTTGCTAGGATTCAACTTCATTTTGTACTTACGTAATGTCAGGAACATTTCTTCTAGGTCCGCCACATGGTCGACTGCGTGTATACTTTTGACGAGCATATCATCTATATATACTTCCATAGTTCGGCCGATCTGCCGAGTGAACATTTTGTTCACTAACCTTTGATACATCGTTCCGGTGTTCTTCAAATTAAATGACATCACTCGGTAATAGTAAAGGCCTTTGTCGGTGACAAAGGAGATTTTTGATTTATCAGTTTCATGCATTACAATTTGATTGTAGCCTGAATAGGCATCTATAAAACTAAGCAATTCATGTCCTGCAGTACTGTCTACCAACTGATCAGTGAGGGGAAGAGGGAAGCTGTCCTTGGGGCAGGCTTTGTTCAAATCTGTATAATCAATACAAAGACGCCACTTCCCATTGGATTGTCTCACGAGTACAATATTAGCTATCCACTTTGGATAGTATATCTCTTCAACGAATTTGGCCTTAAGGAGCTTGCCGACTTCCTCTTCAATGATAGCGTACCTTTCTGGGCCGAGAGGACGTCTCTTCTGTGGGATTAGCCTATAAGTTGGGTCGATGTTGAGTCGGTGCGTTATGACCGAGGGATCGATCCCGAGCATATCTTCGTGGCTTCAAGCAAATACATCGGCATACCGCCAAAGCAAGACGATCATTTCTTCTTTAAGAGGTGAAATCAAAGACGAGCCAATTTACACTACCCTCGACTTGTCTGTCTCGGTTAAGAGTTCCGAGAAGAGTTCTTCCATTGGTTTTCCCCGTTCGTGAGATCCGATTCGAGGGTCTAGTGATTCGATCATCGATATTTCCGTCGCCGCTTTGACTGCGGTCGCATAGCATCACCGGGCGTCTTGTTGATCTCCTTTCATAATTCCTACTCCCGACTCAGTCAAAAATTTCATGGAAAGGTGGTACATAGATACCACGGCTTGAAGGAGGCTTAGGGATGGTCGACCGAGTATAGCATTATACACTGAAGGTTGGTCGACGACCAGGAAGTCGATCATCGTAGTTTCCTGGTGAGGTGCAGTTCCGACAGTGAGTGGTAGTGAAGCGATTCCCTCTAGAAGTACCTGTCCACCAGAGAATCCTACGAGTGGGGTTCAGACAGGACGTAAAGCCGATCGTCCTATGCCCATTTTGTCGAATGCTTGGGTGAACAACACATCCGCCGATGATCCCGTGTCCACTAGTATTCAGAAGAATTTCCTATTGGCGATAGTGAGGGTGACTACGAGCGCATCATCATGAGGATGATGGATGCCTCGAGCGTCTTTCTCAGTGAATGAGATGCAATATTTCTCTCTTTTCTTTTCTTTGGAAGGATGGGACAGTAGAAGAATCTCAGATGCCTTGAGCGTCTTTCTCAGAGGATGATGGATGTTTCTGGCATGATTCTTTCGTGCATTGTTAGAATCTCCACCGCCCTGATGTCCTCTGATAATCGTCCGGATTTCTTCCGTGGGCCGATCTTCGCTCAGTCATGCTGGAGCAACAGATCCTTCCAAATGTTCTCTGAGTCGGCCTTCTTTAATTAGTTACTCGATTTCATCTTTCAAATGTAACAATCACTCGTGTTGTGACCATGGTCATGATGATAATGGCAGTACTTGTTCTCATTCCGTCGATTCGGATTCCCTCGGAGTTTTTCAAGCCAGTTGACGAAGCCCTCGTTCTTGATTTCCATCAACATCTGCTCCTGAGACTTGTTCAGAGGGGCGTATGTAGAAAATATTTTGTCGGGTCGTTTGCCCGACCTGCCATCGTCTTGTGCCCGATCATCTTTTCGCTTCTTCCCTTTGGCTGAGTCGGCTTCTTTCTTGGCCGACTCTTTAGCCGAGGGTTTTACGTTCTGGACCTTCTCGCGCAGGAGTCGGGTCTCTTTAGCGTCGGCATATTTATCCGAGCGAGCCATAAATTTGCCCAAAGTCTCGGGCAGATTCTTGTCCACGGACGCCAAAAAGGGCTTATCTCTCACCCCTTGCATGAGAGCTTTAAGCACTGTCTCCTCCAAGTGTCTCTAAACCTGCAGAGATTCAATGTTAAAACGCTTGATATAATCTTTCAACAGCTCTCCTTCCTTCTGAACTATGTTGTTTAGATGTGCGGGTGGCTTTAGCTTTTTCTTTCCGCCAATGAAGTTGTTGAGGAAAGCATCATTGAGTTTGGCAAATGACTTAATCGACTTCGGTTTCAATTATTTGAACCAAAGTCGGGCTACGTCAGTTAGTGTGAGAGAGAAGGCTTGACACATAACAGCATCCGAGGCATCATGCAACTCCATGTAGGTTCTGAAGCATTCGATATGCTCTGTCAGATCAGTTTTTCCGAAAAAGGGAGTTATCTGAGGTAAGCGGAACCTCTCCGGTAACCATGCCTGCATTACTTCATCCATAAATGGAGACGCTTTTACCTCGGATTTGGTCAGGTTTGTGTTCCGACCGTGCTTCATGTCTGCCATCTTTCTTTCCATCTTTTTTTGAACATCATTTTTGAAGTCTTATATATAGGCTTTCCAAGGTTCCCCACTCTCCGCCGTTTCTTATACAGGAAGCCGACTTCGCCTCCTCTGATCTATTTTATGCCGCAAATCAGAGGGAGGCAAAACTGCCGTTGCAGAGCAAACCTGCGCTGGCTGACTCGGTCCTTGATGCTGACTCGGCTCTCGAGTGCTACAGATGGTGGCGGGAGAACCTGCGCTGACTCGTGACGCTGCTGCATTTGCTGATTACATAGTTGCTCCAACATATGTTTCATAACAGCCATCTCGGAATGCATCTCTTGGACTTCTCGATCCAACTATGCGTTCCCTCGGTTCGACTGGCTGGTAGTCGGAGCAAATGTCCCAAGTGGTGCTACCGCAGGTATCGTTGGGGGAGCTCCCTAAGTTGTGCTGGTAGCAGCCTCCCCTGCTTTATCTTGATCCGCCCTCCTAGTTCTTGCCATTCAACAGATGGTAGAAAAATTGCTTTTTGCCCATTTCCCACAGACGGCGCCAAACTGTTGGTGTATTTTTATGGGACGGCTCCATGGGTCGTCTCGTCTCCCTCCTGCACAATTAGCAATACAAAGGGGACCCTGGCTAAAGCCGGGGAACCTCCGATGCTTAAGTCAGTCTTCTGATCAGTGGCAAAGGGTTTTTTAGATTTTTTCTATTATGTACCTTCTTCTGTAAAGAACTTTGATATTTATAGATCTTAAGAATCCTCATCATACGAGAATTCATCTCCTGATTATTCGGAGATTTAATCCTTTCAACTGATTTCGCTCGATCCCGAGAATCTCGGGATCGAATATCAGTATTTTCAGATTTTCAGGACGGCGTTTATATTCACACTGCTTTTTCCTGTCTTGGCTCGACCGTTACCGACTCTGAAAGAGTCTCGGTCGGCTTAACCGAGTAAGTTTTCTACCTCCTTACGGATGGAATAATTTCGGTGTGTACTCGTCACCCTTCCTTACTCCGTGGCCAATGGAACCGACATACCATGTCGGTTTTCCTCTCTCGGTCGGGTGGCTTTTAACTTACTTAGGATTCTGTAGGCTTACGCAGACGTTATTATCTCTCCGACCGAGTAACTTTAGTCATCTTATGCTTATGCCTCTTGGCCTATCCATTATTCCCTCGGCTCCAACCGTTGTCTCGGACTCTTCGGGCAGCGCCAGCGGAGCCGACCTACTAGAAATTTGAGTCTCTGGACTTAACATATTTTTCCCCAACAGGTCTTACAACCTATGTTCAATTTCACAAATGTGTTCGTAAGTGACTACTGGATGGAAAGCATGACCGAATGTTAACATTTACTTGTTTGGATTTGTTGGGTTGTGAAGAGGAGATCATTCATCACACTAGATAATAAAACATTAAGATCCTTGATGAAATACTCTAAATGAAATGCAGGAATAGAAGAAGATGAATGTGCAACCATCGTGATGATTTGAGGAAGGAAAATCGGCAAGTATATATAACAATGAAAGGAGGAGATGAGAAAGTTGAGGCACCGACTTGAGAATTGCTTATATATCAACTAAGGTATGTATGCATTAATGAAGAAGAAATCTTGATTCCTCGTATGATACGATTTTATGCAATGTGTCGTATGGACAACCTAGAGACGTGAGCAGAAAAATATCTCTTGATACGACATTAGTCGAATAGATTGGGAAGCAATGCATGTATCAATGGTCAATTGCATTTATAGTATCGGACAACGGAATAAAATTGCATTCATCGTTTCACCAAAAGTGAAGCGACTTGTGAGCAATGTTGTATCTTAATTTTGGCAATTCTAGGAAAGTTATAGGGGAATGACATGCGGCATTGTACGAGGAATAAGAAATGGATAAAGACAAGATATTCAAAGATTTGGAGTGCTTTTGTAGGTTACTAGCTGGCGTAAGTTTACCTTTACACGTCAGAGGATGGTTGACCAAGTGTAGCAATTATTATGCAAGAAGTGTGGTTGAGTTGTTTAAGGACATGAAGGACGATTGAGGACCATCAAAACAAAAGCTTGGCCCACAAGAAGCGTTTGAAAGAGGAAATGTTAAAAAGGTGAAATGTAACAGAAAGAAGGATCTAGAGAGAGGCTTTTTGTAACACCCTGAATTTTTGCCAACCTAGAATTACACGACCTTAGACAATGGGTCAACCCTATCACTCTTAGAACTCAATTCCAAAGCTAAAGGAATCATTTAGAACCTAATTCTTTAGAAATTTAACGTGAATTAACTAGCGCTACACTAGATTACCTTTGAAATTAGCACCAATAACTTTAAATACGATTTGTAAGACCCAAAACCTATATAATCGTTGACGCTACGTTACCCTAAAACTTAGGATCAAACTCTAAACCTGTTTGTTCTCAGGAATCCTTTGAAACTTCATATCGATTTAAACCGCACGTCGAAAGTCCGATATCTACAATCTTAGACCATTATGACCGCTTAGTTGGACTTGACAATCGTTTCGAAAATCAAGCCCAACTGATGTACTGACGCTATTGTACTGAGGTCGGAGTGAAGAGAGTGAGAAAAGGGAAAAGATTTAGAAAAATAATTCAAATCTGGCACGTGTTGTTGCGCATTATTTTTAAGCGTTCTGACCGTAAGAATTTAACCAAATTTCACCCTCGAATCAGGAAAAATTAGCCCTTTCATGTCATAACACTTGTGGCCCTGATCGAGTTTCGGTGACCGCTGAATTGAAACTGGTCCACCACGTGTGATCTGGGAACCCTATCGAACTGAAAACTTAATGTGATCAGGATCCAACATCCATGAGCTTAAGTCCAACCGCATTCAGTCAGGGGACCTCCAGAAGTGCTCCGTTGGATCAGAACAAACCTGATTTGGTTATAACATAAGTATACCTTGGTCCTAAGTCTATATAGATGAGTTTTTAGCCTATATAAGGAGCTTAAACCCTTAGCTTTCTAACCCATACGAATTTGGAGAAAACCCTAGGAGAGAGAGGAGAGAAAAGAGAGAGAAAGTGAGAGAGAGTTGGAGTTTTCTCCTGAGATTCTTCCCTGCTGCTCCACGTGCCAAAGCCATCCACCTGCACCGCTATTCTGGCGATTCAACTTCGTTCTTAGATAAGAAATCATAACCCTAACCTGTTTTAGAGTTTCAAATAGCATCAGTGATGATGTAGCTAACCTATTTCGTGGTATAGGTTTCCGTTGAGCCGTTGACGAAGACTTATCGTCTGAATCAACTCCGTTCACAATTTTTGGTTTAAGGTGCGGATCTTAGACGCTTAGATTATCTGTTTTCAAGACTTTCAATGTCGTTTAATGGTAAATTGTTGACAAGAACACTGTTTCACATGTAGAACATGCTGTCTGTTTTTTATTTCAAATACGTACATAGAATATAAGATTTAGGGTATTTTGGGTATTTGTAGGAAATACTGTATACGTATGTATTTTGCTGATATGATTGCCATGATTATTTGCCATGTACCTATACTAGTTATGCGTGTATGATCTGTTTGGCGAAGAGATTCTCCCTAATGCACGTATTGGCCGACATATGCTATGTAGACTAATGTGTGTAGACTAAGTGTTTGTTGCAATGCCTAAATCAAGATGATTTATGCCTGGCATATGTTTTGAATATAAGAACATGATTGTTGTGTATTAGACAACTCCTTGATATAAGGATCTGTCATATTATATGTCGAAATCAACATACGCCAAGTACGTTGGAGTTGTGTAGTATAAGTGTTTATATAAATGCTTGTGTGAGTAAGCACTTAGTAAGTAGTGTTGTAGGCTAGTGTTGAGATAGGATTCTTAACTACGTTGATGATGTGTATGATGTCCTCCACGTACGTTGTTGAATTGATTTCTTATGTATGAAATGCTTGCGTATGCTTAACTGCGTATGTCGTACCTTATAACATGTTGCTAACATGCTTGAATTATTTGTCATTTCAATTTTTTTTATCGCATATGATTATTGATTCACGTTACATGTGTTTGGGGCTATACTCTAGTCCAGGCAGTCGGTAACAGATTAGAGTTCGTGGTTGAATTTTATTTGCCACGAAGGATGTGTATGACGAACCCGAGTTGTACTGGAGTTGTCGGCAGTGGTTAGGCCACACGAAGTGCTTGTGCACTTTATGTCGGTCGATTCAATGTACGCTCGTGCTAGTCGGACTCATCAAGTAACCTGATTGACCGTTGTATGTTCACCTTGTATGCTTCATAACTGCTTGAACCTAGGATATTGAACTTACCAGTGATAACCCTGATAACCGTGGTACCTTGATCCACTAAGACTCATGAGCCGGGTATGGTGGTATGGGACACCGTGGTCGAGCTGTCGGCTTATGCTGGGGCCACAAACCTCCCTGTAGTGACCAGTGAGCACCCTACTCTGAGCAGATTATGGTGGTATGAGATACTATATTCTTGCTGTCGGCCTACACTGATTGGTGACGAGCCCTCTGTAGTGACCTTGAGTTTATCCTGACACCGCATGGGGGCGACGAGTCCTGATGCAGTCTTAAGGATATAAATAGGCCTGTATTGATAAGGTGATGGGGGAGAGGAGTAACGAGTGCGTGCAACAGCCCTGACAGCCCTTGCAGCGACCTAGAAATATATCATCGTATGAGATTACTAGGAGTGACGACCCTAGACAGGATCCTTGTTGGGAATGATATAAGGGAAGTACCCTAGTTTCTCAATCCTGCTGTATGAAAATGACTAATAACAACTCTGTAATCATATTCATATCGCACTACATGTGCCTGGAAGATGTGGAGCACTGAGGGAAGAAAGCATGCCGCGGACGTAAGATGGTGTCGCATGAGGGAGTATGTCGGTGAGGGCATCCATCATATCATTTCATGCTTGCATTAATCACAGTGTTTAGGAATGTTTGATTGCTTGCTTTAACATTATCGCGTGATTGATTTGATAACATGCTAATCTTTGCTCTATGATTCCACTGAGTTAGCTACTCACTCCCACGTTACGGGACGGTGTTTCGGACACCCACCAGTCCCTATTTTAGTTTCAGATGATGGTGATGCTTGTGAAGCAAAGCCGGACTTGATGATATTGAGGAGGATCCCTCCTGTATGCAGGTTCTGGTCGACGGGTTTACAAGGTTACTGATTAGATGCCAATACACTTGGTATTTTACCTTTTATTTACATACCCATGTATATTCTTTTCTCTTTATTTTGGAGTATACATGTATATGTTTAACCTGGTAACATGTTCACACTCTGGAGACCTACAACAGTTCATATATTCTATATATCTATCACATTCTTCCGCTTGCTAATTTAACTGTCTCTGGAGTATGATATGTTGTTTTGACTTAATCCACCTCATGTTTGATATACTATTACCGCCAACATTCATCCATCATTGAAAATGTTGCATAAGTGATGTTCTGGAACTCGGGAGTGGAGTTTATCCTCAACCCCCGATTTTCGGGATGTCACACTTTCCAATTGTTGTAACCATTGCAATAAATGGAATAAGAATCTGGAAGAACAAGCTACAACAAAACTCTAGAAAATAGTACAAGAATGCAATAGAGAAAACAAACTACCAACCAATCAACACACAATTAAATCAATCAAATTTATCTTATTAATTTTCTTTAACTCAGCTTATTCTAGGAGTAACAATAATCTAGTTGAAGTAATTCGTAGCCATAATCTTAGTTGTAATCCAAGTCCATGCTTATATATTGGATTTATTCTCTCTCTAATATCAAAATTTTCTTTAAGAGATACATTTATGCAATGGCTCTTAGTGATTGATTATGAGGTTTTTTTTTTTTTTTTTTGGTTGGTTTACACTAGTGTTTTGAAAGTTTTTTCTTGTGGAAGTCACGAAGTAACTCTTCTTCAGATAAAGAACTCCTCTCTAATTATTAGATCATTATTAAATTCTGCAAGTGATTAAGTGACAGATTTTTTCAAAATCTAGTCATTTGCGTTCATATTAAGTGTATTTACATATTTTGATGCTTGGAGTCAAAGTTGTTCGATATGAATCGAGTCGATAAAGTAGCATGCCCACATAATTAAAAGCAAACCGGGAAGCCAACAATTACAACAAGTTAATGAGAGAAATTAAATAACATGGGATACAAGTAATTCAAATGCATCTCGAAGCCAAAAGTTTGTCTGATTTGGTCATATTTAAAGAAATAAGTATTCCGTAAATCAATCAAGAGAGGATAAGGATAAGATTATACAAACTCATTGATTTAGAACGTTTTGGCACGTGTACAATTTCTTCAAAGTGATTGCGTATACAGGAAAGAAAGAAAGGTGGTGTTTATTACCAGCTGAACAGGCAGCAACTATTAGGCCTAGGAGATGACGCTCCGGTTGCAATATTTTAACGACTAACCATCCAACCATCTCTCCAATAAAAAAGATTAGAGCAATATTAACGGGCATAAACCATCTAACAGAAAAAGGATTCACATACAAAGAACCGTACATCATAACCAATGTTGAAAAGAAATAATAATAATAATAATAATATCATAAAACGAGACTTTCTCCACATGTTTAATGGTCCAATTTAATGTTCACCAAATTTGGCTCTCTCCACTATTAGCAAACCATTTCCTTCTCTCTTGACATGCATTTTGCGGATGGCATTTTCATCAGTGTGAATGATGTGAGATTGATAGATTTGGCCATATATATATATATATATATATATATATATATATATATGTGTGTGTGTGTGTGTGTGTGCACGCGCGCGCGCACATGATTTTAGTCACTTTACATCATCTCAAGATTATTACGAATGAATCGTAGGTGGAGGCACCAATATGTATAGCTCAACTGATAGCCTGAGTGGAGATACCTCGTTTCAACACTTGAAGTCTTGATATCGATCCCTAGTGGGGGTGGTTAACATGGAGTGTGTGTACTAACATGCTGACCAAAAATATAATCCTGACAGACCTGATAATGACACCCACCATGAAGTTTATTTGCATAAGGTCACACAGACCTGATTGAAGGGAAAACACAAATATCATTTATTTGCATTAAGGTCACATAGAACTGTTTGAAGGGAAAACACAGATATCAGATTAATCCAAAACTTCTGTTGGAAGTTTCCAACCGTTGGCGTTCGATCCCCCACTTTTTCCTATATTGTGGTCTACTTGAGCCTTGGATTTCAAGGTGGATAAAAAATATATCATGGTGGGGCTAGGAGAGTTTTGACACCATCTAGCGAGCTGGCTGGCGTTGGGAACACCAGCCAAACCTCGTCCTCCAAATGGGCCCTCAGGATTCTTCCACCGTGAATTGAGAATGCTTGAAGGTGACCTAAGGAGCAGTAATCAAGAAGCTACGATCCTCGTGGATGGTCAACATTTGTACAAGGAAATGGACAGTCAAAAGTTCACGCATCTGTATGGGCATCCAATGAGCTACCGGCCTAACTTTTCCCAGGGTATCTTTCCATTGGCTCCACATGATGTGTGGATTATATATATATATATATATATATATATATATATATATATATATATATATATAGTAATCTAAGATCCGACTAGTCCTAAACTATTGAAACATCTATGCCACTCATTATTTTGGGCCAAATATGATCCGTCCATAGCTAAATGTTGCACTGATCATGTGATTTTAGTTGTTTAATCAATGGTGAGACACACATGATGGAAGATTTAAGTCAATTATTGAACTGTTTCAAGTACAATTGATACAGATAATCCGTTTTTCCGTCTCTGATATGACGGTTAGAATTACTTAGTAAAGTGATTTTCCTTTTTTGTATAGGGATGGGTAATCGAAGGCAAGACCTACACGCAAGATGATATAGGCCATTGATCAAATTATTTTTACCATAATCATCTCATCTGGTTCTTTTTTATTTTTATTTTTATTTTTGTTTTTAATTTTTTTTTAGAGGGATGGGCGGTCAAAAGGTGGGATCTATATGGGGATGATCAAGATCAACGATCAACGATCAACTGGTTCTAGTGTAATCAAAATGGGCCATCTATATCCTTAGCATTTGATTGGACAGTTAGGATACTTTGCTAAAAGTAACTTTTGAAAGGAATAGGCATTCAAAGCTGAGACCCACTTGATAGATCATCTAGATCAATGATTCAACCGTTTCTAGAATAATCAATATAAACCATCCATTTCCCTATCCAATTAATGGACAAATCGTCGGACCAAATTGATTTTTGAGAGGAATTATCAATCAAAGGTGGGACCCTCATGTCGATGATATGGACCAATGATAGGATGTTTATACTATAATCTATATTCACCATCTGTTTCCCTAGCCAATGAGTACAGTTCGTCAATCTAGTTTGATTAAGTTGTCATTTTTTTATTTTATTTTATTTTATTTTTTTTCTATTGGAGGATAGATATCAAAGATAAAATCCGGACACAATCATGATTGCGAGGAGGAAGATCATTGTCTACTTTATGTAAAACCTTAAATTCACAAAGTAATTTTTGAATCCAGGAAATTAAAAAAAAAATTCACAATTTTATTATTTAATAATAATATGTAATCCATATGATTTCTTAATTATACCACTAATAGAAGTCCTAATTCAACTAATAATAGAATTAACATTAAATTGTAAGATAGCATGATTATAATCAATTTCTAAAAAAGATAAAAATCTAACACTCCAAAAATAAGGTGTAAGACCTGTAACTTCACAAGACCTTCGGTACACTTCTACTTCGACAATGACATATTCCCGGTGAACCAAATCGATGAGTTTTGATCGTGATCCCATTTTAGTACCGCAATACCCCGAGACTTATAACTTAGTGATCGCATGGGCGTTATGATTCCAACTCCGCATAGCACGCTCCATTTCGATTCTTAGATTATAAGTTACAATTTTGGCACAATCCAAGGTGAGCCGCGCAATGCACGTGGGCCTCACTTGCACAAATTTTCATGTTATCAAATCAATTAATCCATCAATCCATCCATCACTCACATCACTCTCTCTTCATTACTCAAACAAGCTCATGCCTTTCTCATATAACCTTACCCCTATCTATACTAGCCATCATTCTTTTCTTCTTTTCCTCCCCATTTTACCCCTCCATTCTCCTTATTTACTCCATATCCTAAAATCTCTACCACAAAAACTCCATAACTCTCTCTCATTTCTACCATTTTTCTAGCAAGAGTAGAGAAGGATTGAGAGAGAGAGAGAGAGAGAGAGAGAGAGAGAGAGAGAGAGAGAGAGAGAGAGAGAGAGAGAGAGAGAGAGAGAGAGAGAGAAATATTAGAAAGATTAGGGAGACATTAAGAGAGAGAAATATTAGAAAGATTAGGGAGAGATTAAGAGAGAGAGAAAAAAGAAAGATTAGAGAGAGATTAAGAGAAAAGAGTGTTTAGGAGAGATTAGAAAAAGATCTTGAGAGATGGTATGAGGGATCAAGAGAGTAAGTGAAAGTGAAAAGTGAGATTAAAGAAGATTAGGGGGTGAACAGGAGCTTGGTGGGCCATCCGATCACCGATCCAAGACGATTCATCCATCCTTCTAAGTGACTGCATGGAAGGGTCAAAACCCTCCCATTCTTCGTGATTTCTCTATTTTAGTGGGCCCATAAGAGTAGAACCCACCTTGATCATGTATTGAGTATGTGGTGGACCCCATAGTGGTGGCCACCCTAATGGTCGGATCTCTTTTCCTTCCTTTCCCTTTCTTTTCTTACTCTAATGGTGTTGTAGGACCCACAAGTGGGTCATGTTGTTGGAGAGTGTGTCCTACACGCTATCATAGTGTGGACCACCGTGATATTTATTTTATATCCAACTTGCTCACAAGTTCGCTTAGATCTAGATGAAAAGACAAAGCTTAGTTTGATCTAAAATACCTTGGGACAACTGTGGCCTAGAAAAAATTGATTAAGGAAGTGGACTCGATGCAATCCTATAAACAAAATAAAAAAGGAAGGTGTCACTGGGCGTCATTACCCATACGTGAGGGTGGAAGGTGTTCACACCCCAAGTGTAGGGTTGTGATGTAGTAATAAACTCGGTGAGATCGAGGTCGAATCCTAAGGGACTGATACCTGTACGTTATCTGAAACTAAGTAGAACTAGAACTAGAATGAGATGAAATCTAAATCGAGTGTAGGAATAATTGTGAATTATTAATGTAAAACTTAAGAAATTCAGAGGAAAAAAAACTAGGGATTCAGAGGATCCACTTGTAGAGATCAAGGAGATCTTATGCCTGCATCAGAAACTCAACTGGACATAAAGTCCATCTTCATCCAGTTGAAGGTGTATCCATGGAAATCAAGACTGAACCTCCTTTGATATAGTTTTCAAGAGATGAAATGTATATGAATTAGAATGGATTTCATCACCAAACCATGCCCAGGAGATAAAGTAAACAACAGAATTAAACTAATTACCAACCAATCAACAATGTACGAAGGTTAGGAAGGGTACTTTCATTCGACTATGCCCATGAGACGATGGTGAACAACAGGGCTTCCTGATGTCATGCACATAAAAGGAAAGGAATATGCTCAAAGTTATCGTAGACTCATT
Organism: Magnolia kwangsiensis; assembly: GCA_037074715.1. Taxonomy (NCBI): domain Eukaryota; kingdom Viridiplantae; phylum Streptophyta; class Magnoliopsida; order Magnoliales; family Magnoliaceae; genus Magnolia; species Magnolia kwangsiensis. The sequence goes on along the minus strand of CM073575.1, from coordinate 86,254,061 downwards.
GTAATTTCAGTCACAACAGACCATTAAAAACTAAAAACATTCTCATTAATCAAATTATAATCAAATTAGTTCAAATAATATAAATCAAAGCCATAAAATCCCTCCTATCACACTACAAGCTTCATCTCTTAGCCCTAGCTAAGAGGTTTAGCCTGTCATAGACATGCTAAAATCTCATAAAAAGGAAAATAAAAGAAAAAGGGAAGAAGAAATTGTTAAAGGCCTTCCATTGTCTCTCTATCTCTTCCACATCCAAGCCCCCCCTTGAATCTCCCTATTTCTTCTCCTTTTATAGAGAGGAACGACAGTCGTGCGTAAAGATGCTGGAGAGGAACGACAGTCGTGCTAGAGAGGAATGACAGTCGTGCGTAAAGACGCTGGAGAAAAAAAAAATCTTTTGAGGAATTGTCGGTTAGCGGGTGCTGACCGACCTTCGGATTTCTCGTGCACAGCCTGTGCATGTGCACAATGTGCACATATAGTGTACATGTGGGGTCCACTGTGATGTATATATGAAATTCGCACCATCCATCCATTTTGTCTTCTCAGATGAGGGGTTGAGAGAAAAATTGAAGCATATCCAGATCTCAGGCAGATCCCAATTTTAGATTTTATAGGCTGATCTATCCATTGGGCTACTTCTACAATGATCCAATGGCTGAAATTTGATGTGTACGGTTAATTTCTGGCCCTCAGACCATGTATGAAGTTTCGAGCCGATCGGATGGCGGGAACCCCTTGTATTCTGGATGATTTTTGAGCCACTTGAGCTTCAATTTCTTGATTTTTGCGGATCCCTAGCGTGTAATTCCATTGATCTTGGTCCCCTGGAGTCCGTCCCTTACCTTTGGTGTCATTAGAGCATTAAATCCATGCTTTAAGCACCCTATCCCAGTCCAGGCTCGTAAATACACCCTGCATTACAAACATGATTAAATTGAGCCATTAAACGGTATCATGCTCATAAAATCCGGTAATAACTGGGGTTTAATATGCAATATTTGTCCTCAACACCACCTCCAACCAGCATCTTGCTAGTCTTGAGCAATGTATGCGAAAAATAAGTTGAGAATTACAGGATAATTTATATGTACTCGAGTGATTTTTGAAAAGCAATCTAGATACGAGAATTCTAAGATTAAAGTATTACTTCCTCCTGAAATCAAGCGATAGTAAATTTCATAATCAAGTTTAAAGTATTTATGCATTAATTAGAACAATTCTAAACATTGAGTATCATGAGTGTATAATGAAATCTCTGCTTATCATAAAGGTTCACTTCTCTATTTCATGATGTCATTAGTACTCAACAAAAGCATTCAGGATAACCAAAACCTAAACTAAACTTGCCCCATTCTTCCAGCTTTTGATGATTTTCACACTATATCAACTTTTTACTAGTAATGCTAAGGAGGGGAATCGAATCTGCAACTATAGGGAGCAAACCTATGGTGAAGACCGTACACCCAACATTTTCCAAATATCAACCTTGGGGAATCGAATCCGCACCTATAGGGAGAAAACCTGTGGTGAGGATCATTCGCCCAATCCTTTCAATTTCTCAGGTTGGTTCCGTTCAAGCTTAGTGACCACCAAGTTAATCCTTTAATATCGAACTGAAACCTCAATGTGTAGGCGAGATGTGGCATGTGAAATCATGACTCAATCAATGTTTAAAACTTCTAATCATGGATTAATATTTCGAACTTAACTATGAAATCTATCAGATGACTGGATCCAAGAGTCGTAAATTACCAACATTACATATGTTGTAATTCTGAGTGCCTTAGATGGTCATCAAAATCACTTCGAATTCATAAAAAATTTTCCAATTTTTTCTCAAAACCAAAACATTGATTAAGTAACCTAATCTCCCACCCCCAACCTAAAATCTACATTGTCCTCAATGTAAAAAAAACTATGCACGCAATGCATAGGGGACAACGAAGGTAAATGAGAAGTGATGGGAAGATAGTAGTTGGACGAGGGAATCGAGAAAGACATTTTCACAATTATCACAACGCCGGTCAGCACGAGAGTGAAGACATGAAAGCAAACTCTCCTAAAATAATGCAGGAAGAAAACTAACCTAATGGTATAGAACCTTTTATCCTAAAACAACATAAAGCAAACTACCCTAGTCCTATGAAAGTAGTAAATTTTAATTTTGAATGGAAAATCTACTCAATCATGCGTCCAAGTTCTTCTGTTGGCCAGTATCTTGGTAAATTTCTCAGAAGGTTTTTCAACAAGATCATCCAAAAGCCCATTTTGTAGTAAGCTTGGATGTCTTGGAGCGTGAATGTCCAGAGAAGTTGAGGGACCTCATCATAAAGTTTTCTTTTAATCATGTAAAGTGTCCAAAGTATATACGATTTACTTGTGGCAGATAAAATTTCAAAGTTAGTATACCATGATGAATCAAAGACTACAAGTAGATGAAATTCAGAAAAATTTGTAGTAGGTGTAGTCTCAACACACGCCGAAGTTTCACTCTTTAGTTCTCAGGATCTGGGGGAAGAGGTACTTTAGAATATGGTTTCTCTCGATCCGTGACAACTACCAAGGTATTGTCTTGTAAGGTATCATTTATTTCTTGTATCATGGGATCGTTTGAATCTGCAAAGTGTGCCAAACAATCATCCAAATAGTCAAAACATTCAGGTGAAAGATGTTCATTCATCCTATCGAGATTTGTGATGAAATGTCCAATAACTCCTTTAACTTCTTCGAGAGTAGAAATGAGCATACTCTCTTGTTTGTTCTCAAGGTGAGATGAAATCACCACTGGGTATGTCTCTTCTTGACCTAAATGGGTATATTCTAAATTAGAGGGTAAAAGTTTTAGGTCAAGCTTCGGTGGCCTGAGGTTAGATGATAAAGGCACGACATCAGTTTGGGGCAATTTTTCAAATCGTGGCCTCCACTGGTTAGCTTCAAGTATCGGTGCAGTATTAAGAAAGACACACCTCTCCCTAATCATGTCATCATCCAAGTTATAGAAGTATACCAGGCACGTCTCTAGAGGGTCAGAGGATAAGGTCAGAGGCATTCTATCTTCCACAAAAGAATCAATCATGTTAATGTCATGGAAATCGTTATTATCCTCTGAGTTTCTGCCGTTATTGAAAAAGATGTTTGACTCTAATGTCATATTCTCGAAAGATATAGTCATGACACCATTTCTGCAATTGATAGTTGCATTTGAAGTAGCAAGGAATGGGAGACCAAGAATGACAAAAATCTGAGTGCTCATGTTATTGATGGGTTCAGTGTTCAGGATGATAAAGTCTACAGGGTAGTAAAATCTATTGACCTAGACCAAGATATCCTCAATTATTCCTCTTGGTACATGAATAGAGCGATCAGCAAGTTGTAGTGTGGTTAGGGTGGGTTTTAGTTCACCCATACCTAACTGTTTGTATACCGAGTAGGGAATCAGATTAACGCTCGCGCCTAAGTCAAGAAGTGCGTGATCAATTCGATAATCCCTGATTACACATAATATGGTTGGGCTACCAGGATCTTTGAATTTTTGCGTCACGCCTTGCTTCAGGATGGCACTCACTTTCTCAGTCAAGAAGATATTCTTTTGAATACTCTGCCATCGTTTAGTCGTGCATAGGTCTTTCAGGAATTTGGCATATAAAGGTATTTGTCTTACGACATCAAGTAGAGGAATGTTGACTTTTACTTGTTTCAACACCTCCAAAATATCCTGAGAGTTAGAGAGAGGTTTTGGTGCAACCAACCGTTGGGGAAATGAAACAACTGACTTCTCTAGACGTTTCAGTTCTAATTTTTGTGGGGCATCATTAGATCCATCATTGTTGTCCTCTTCTGATTCTTGAGGCTTTTCAGGCCTAACGGAAGGGTTTTTTCAATAATCTTTCCATTCCTAAGAGTGACGATGGATTTAGCGTGCTCCATCTAATTTGAAGAGCTTGAGTTTCCTACTTCATATTACAGCTTTGGATTGGGAAGAGGTTGAGCTGGAAGGCTTCCCTTATTCACAATCGTATTTTCAGCCTTAAGTTTTTGTAGTATTTTGTTAAAGTCATGCATGGCTTGTAGCATACTTTGATTGAAATGATCTTGCTTTTCAAAATGTTTTAAAATCAGATCCTCTTGAGGTTTCTCTTGTTGTTGTTGTAAAGTTTGATTAAAGAAACCTTGAGGAGTAGCAGTTTATCCATTCCTCCAACTAAGATTTAGATGATTTTCCTAACTAGGATTGTACGTATTAGAGGTAGGTTCATTGAAAGATCTTTGATAGTTATTTAGGGCATTGGCTTGTTCATTCAACACTCCTCGAAAGGCAAGTATTGTGGGACAATTTTCAGTTGTGTGAATGTTGCAATCATAGATGCCGCAAATAATTTCATTAACCTTATCCTTCTTTCCTTCCATGGCCTCGAATTTTCTTATGAGGGTTGTCACTTTATAATTGAGATCATCCTCTTCTTTCAGGAGATACAATCCACCTTTCTCCTTAGATTGAGTCAGCGTAGACGTGGTGTTTGAATTTGAGTAATGGTCCCATAATTGTGTTTTTTCAGCAAGTCTATCGAGGTAATCCACCTCATCGACATCTTTATTCTTAAATTCTCCATTACACATTGTCTCGACCAATTGACGCATAGAAGATGTCAGTCCATCATATAAAAAATTCGTAATGCGCCATGTTTCAAAGCCGTGTTGTGGGCATGAACTGACAAGATCCTTGAACCTTTCCCAACATTGGAAAAATGTTTCATCTTCCTTTTGGGCGAAGTTTATGATTATTTTTCTAAGGGTAATCGTTTTATGATGTGAAAAAAATTTCTTTATGAATTCCTTCTGTATATCATTTCATGTGCCAATAGATCTAAGACGCAGTGAATGTAACCACGTCTTAGCCTTCTCCTTCAAGGAAAAGGAAAAGAGTTTCAGCCTGACTGTATCCTCAGATACATTAGGAAAGTATAAAATGACGATGATCTCATCGAACTCTTTCAGATATAAGTATGGACTTTCTGATTCAAGCCTATGAAATTTAGGAAGGAGTTGGATAACCCTTGGCTTGATGTTCATATGTCCTGTATTTTCAGGAAAAATAATGCATGAGGGCGTACTCACCCCCGCCGGTTGTAAATAATGTCATAAAGTACGAGGTGGGGGTGCTTGATGCACCTCATTCTCATCCTGAATGTCCTCCACCCTAGGTGGGGGTAGTGTTTCCTATTGATTTGCAGTCATTACTTCAATTAATTCTGGGGACCTCGAGCGGTGTCTAGTCCTGCGATGGACAGTCAACTCCTCAACTAATCCTCATTCGGTCAAGAGACGCCGAGTGTTATCACGAACCTACTTGGGCATGAAACACTCACAACCCCCAATTTAGATTCTAAACCTATACCTAAGAGGAAGAATAGAAAGAAATTCTAGAAATAAAGAGGAAAGATGAAAAGAGGTTACCGAATGTGAAGTCCTAAGTTTAGGTCCTACAAAACACAACAAACCAAGTTAGTATTTTGGTGAAAAAATCTAATCTAGAAAATAGAGAAAGTAAAAAAAAATTAGAACGAAGTTATCAATTTAGAAGATTATTAAAAACCCTACAAAACAGGAAAGTTAGTTCTAAACATCAAATGGAAAGAAAAGTCTAAAACTACAGTTAGTAGAATCCTAATTTTAAACTAATTCTAAAACTAATTAATTTTAAAAATACGTAACCGTCAGTCCCCGACGACGGTGCCAAAAACTTGTTCACACCCCAAGTGCAGGGTTGTGATGTAGTAATAAACTCGGTGAGACCGAGGTCGAATCCCAAGGGATTGATACCTGTATGTTATCTGAAACTAAGTAGAACTAAAACTAGAATGAGATGAAATCTAAATTGAGTGTAATTTGGGGAATAATTGTGAATTATTAATATAAAACTTAAGAAATTCAGAGGAAAAGAAACTAGGAATTCAGAGGATCCACTTATAGAGATCAGGGAGATCTTATGCCTGCATCAGAAAATCAATTGGACTTAGACTCCATCTTCATCCAGTTGAAGGTGTAACCATAGAAATCAAGATTGAACCTCCTTTGATATAGTTTTCAAGAGATGAAAGGTACATGAATTAGATTGGATTCCATCACCAAACCATGCCTAGGAGACAAAGTAAACAACAAAATTAAACTAATTACCAACCAATTAACAATGTATGAAGGTTAAGAAGGGTACCGTCATTCGACCATGCCCATGAGACAATGGTGAACAACAGGGCTTCCTAACGTCATGCACATAAAAGGAAAGGAACATGCTCAAAGCTATCACAGATCCACTGTAATTTCAGTCACAACAGACCATTAAAGACTAAAAACATTCTCATTAATCAAACTATAATCAAAGTAGTTCAAATAATATAAATCAAAGCCATAAAATCCCTCCCATCAGACTACAAGCTTCACCTCTTAGCCCTAGCTAAGAGGTTTAGCCTATCATAGACATGCTAAAATCTCATAAAAAGGAAAATAAAAGAAAAAGGGAAGAAGAAACTGTTGAAGGCCTTCCACTGTCTCTCTGTCTCTTCCACGTCCAAGCCCCCCTTGAATCTCCCTATTTCTTCTCCTTTTATAGAGGTAGCAGGGGTGGTGACTGGTCGGTTGGAGTTTTTCCGCAGCCCTTGCATGCGTAGAGACAAGGGAAGAAAAAAATGCAAATCACTTACATTTGGAGAACTTTTTCAGACCGTGGGTGTTTCAAATGCAAGATCTAAGCCGTTCAGGCTTCTTAGCCCTAGTTGGATCGACCTTGGTAATGTTTTGGATAGTTTAGATCGTCAAACCGATCATGAACTTGATCACCGAACGACTGTGAAGATCCTACTTTCCTGGACACGTGTAAACCTTATGCAGGTTGTGCTGACTTGTTCGGTGGGCCCCGCAGTGATATTTTTCATGAAATCCACCCCATCCATCAGATTCCTCTTGAAATTTTGATCGGAATGGACTGGTTTTTATAGAGTTTCGATGTGGTCCACTGCTGTTTTGCTTTCGCAGTTCATCTTACGTTTTCTGACGATTCACGTGCGTACATGTGCATGGGACTAAAAGGTCACCTAGGCGAGGGTCTTGCATACCCCAGAGATGTAATGGATGGTCTGGATCATCCATTTGGATGATGAGTGGGCCCCACTAGCGAGGAACGCTAGTCGTGCGTAAAGACTCTAGAGGAAAAAAAATCTTTTAAGGAATTGTCGGTCAGCGGGTGCTGATCGACCTTGGGATTTCTCATGCACAGCCTGTGCATGTGCACAATGTGCACTTACAGTGTACATGTGGGGTCCACTGTGATGTATATATGAAATCCGCATCGTCCATCCATTTTGTCTTCTCAGATGAGGGGTTGAGAGCAAAATTGAAGCATATCCAGATCTCAGGCGGGTCCCAATTTGAGATTTTATAGGCTGATCTGTCTATTGGGTTACTTCTACAATGATCTAATGGCTGAAATTTGACGTGTACAGTTAATTTCCAGCCCTCAAACCATGTATGAAGTTTTGAGCCGAACGGATGGTGGGAACCCCGTGATCTTGTTTCTGGATGATTTTCGAGCCAGTTGAGCTTCAATTTCTCAATTTTCACAATTCCCTGGCTTGTAATTCCATCTATCTTGGTCCCTTGGAGTCCGTCCCTTGCCTTTGGTGTCATCAGAGTGTTAAATCCATGCTTTAAGCACCCTATCCCAGTCCAAGCTCGTAAATACACCCTGCATCACAAACACGATTAAATTGAGCCGTTAAACGGTATCATGCTCGTAAAATTCGGTAATAACTGGGGTTTAATATGCAATATTTGACCCTCACAGAAGCCTCCTTGGGTTTCCGCCACACGTGGACCTCACCATGATTTATGTGTTTAATCCACACAGTTTAAGATCTCCTCAAGATAATTTTAGGTCATGGGTGTGACGCCTTGTCACTGTTGCACATGTGGGCGGGCACATGTGGGCGGACGCTAATGTGCGTGGGGCCTAAGGGCCTGGGCGAGCTACCAGTGGTTGGCAGGCTACTGTGCTGGTAGGTAACTTTTTACACAATGGGGGTTGAACTTGTCCCACATCAGAAGAGTTGTAGGAAGTTGTGGTGATTATATATGGGGTTTGCACCTTAAGGATACAACACATTTTGGGGGAAATTCCGAGAACAAAGCCGTGAGCCCTCTGGGCAAAGTGGACAATATTGTGTCCTTAGGTGAGTCGTTTCAATGGGCCAAATTTTGAGGCAAATCTAAGTCTTGAGTGGACTGTATTAAGGGGAATAATGCCCATCTGTTGAAACCCTCTAGGGTCCGCTTTGGAGTCCTTGATCATCCAAATAGCCCAAACTAGAGTCTATTAAACTCCACTCGAACTGGCCAAGATAGTGAACATATTAGATCATCCACTTGGGGCCCACCTTAATAGTATATGTAAAATAAAAAACAAATATAATAATAATCCTTGGGTGGGTCGTTTCAATGGGCCAAAATTTGAGGCAAATCTAAGTCTTGAGTCGACTGTACTAAGGGGAATAATGCCCATCTGTTGAAACCCTCTAGGGTCCGCTTTTGATCATCCAAATAGCCCAAACCAGAGTCTATTGAACTCCACTCGAACTAGCCAAGACTGTGAATAGATTAGATCATCCACTTGGGGCCCACCTTAATAGCATATGTAAAATAAAAAAATTATAATAATAATCCTTGGGTGGGTCATTTCAATGGGCCAAAATTTGAGGCAAATCTAAGTCTTGAGTGGACTATACTAAGGGGAATAATGCCCATCTGTTGAAACCCTCTAGGGTCCTCTTTGGAGTCCTTGATCATCCAAATAGCCCGAACTAGAGTCTATTGAACTCCACTAGAACTGGCTAAGACAGTGAACAGATTAGATCATCCACTTGGGGCCCACCTTAATAGTATATGTAAAATAAAAAACAAATATAATATTAATATTAAAAAAATTATAAATGCCATGCACGTGGGCTATAACCCATTCTTGGACAATTTTGAGTCCCACAAGTGGGACCCCATTCTGATGTTTATATTGGATCTACATTGTCCACCGACTTCTCAAGAACAATTTATCTCTGTTGGAGCATAAAAAATCATGAATCATGAAGGAAAGATTCAAGGTTAGAAAGCTAGACATGAAGTGAAGAATTGGAAAAGAAGAAGAAGAAGCAGAGTGCTGTGATTAAACAGTTATGCTGGTCGTGCAACCAGAAGTGTCGTTGCGTGGGCCGCGTAACTAGAAGGGACGTTGAGCAGGTCGCGCAATCAGTTAGAGAAGTCTCAAGGATTGCGCAGCAAGATCAGGAGGTTGCACGAATGATATAAATTGTTTAATCCTTGCGCAGATCGCGCGTCAGAGAATATCCTTGCGTAGATTGTGCACTAGAGAATATCCTTACGCAGATCGTGCGACCAGCTTTCCTGTTGCATGGATTGCACAACTAGCATTCTTGTTATGCGGGTATCAAGCAACTTGGGTACTAAGCTACGCGGATCGCGCAACATACGAGAGAAGCTGCGCGGATTGCATGCCTAAGTGCCATGTTGCGCTGAATGCGCAATGGGTAATCCAATTGCGTGGGTCACGCAACCAGGTCACCATGTGGCTAAGGCAAAAAGGGGCCGAAATGCTACCAAAATCGTGAGAGCTCGATCTTCACTGTTTCAGGCCTTCTCCTTTGCACAACAGACAAGTTCAAAAGAGAGATTGGTTGATCGATTTAACGATTCCTCCTAAGTCCTAGGAGATGAATAAAATAGTACCGAAATATTGTCAAAATTTCTATCTCATTGAAGACTGGTTGATCAGATCAATAATTCCTCCTAAGTATTGGGAGATGACTAGAAGTGCTGTCGAAAGGCCGTTGAAATTTAGATTTAAGCTTTTAGTGATTACAAGTTGTTCATTTTTAATAATCTATCTCAGAATCAAGGGAATCAGAGGATGTAAATGAACTCAGATAAATGTGATTAATATTTTCTCATTAAATTCTTTGTTATCATTGAATAAATCCCCCAAATAGAACGCATTCGTTTTCTTGTTGAAACAAAATGACGACTCTGTTGGGGACCATTATTCGATGGTAACTTGGAAAATATTAAGAAAACATTAATCACATTTTGGCATTTATATAGACACCAAAATGGTGACTCTCAGTGGGAACATCCTCCCCTTCATCTCTAAGATAGATTATTTTCTTATTCAAATACTAACTATAGTTGTGTCTCATGATTGAAGGTTCCTGAACTCAACTACAAAATACAACCAATGGCAAATTTGGTAAAGAAAGCCGATTTCCATTTTATCTCTACAGGATTCGTAGTAGAATATGCGTCGAACCAAACCTCAGAGCAAGTGGATCCAAGTCCTGCAAGAGAAGATGACATAACTCAAGTAATAGCCGGAGTTGTGTCCGTTTCACCTCAACCGCGGGAAGATGATAAGGATTGGACTGTTGTTATGCCTCGTAGGACAAAAAAACAGAATATGAAAAGCCCTAGAATGAATTCATCTTTCTCAAGAGCCAGAGGGCCAATAACATGCAATGTAGTTAGAAAGAATCCCAAACTCGCTCCTCCTATGATATATCCTGAGCGAGCAGTTTCGCAGTTGGCATCGCGTGATTTTTCGGCTTTGATCACCCCAAGGGCCGGATGGACAAAAGAGCAGAAAGGTAAAACGTCAGAGAAAGCAAAGTCTGCTTTGATCAAGAGTAGTGAATTGCATGTAATAGACGGAATGATCTCTGTTTTGCCAATAGCTCAACAAGATGAAGGAGGATGGATGATAGTAACATCCAAAAGATGAAAAGTTCGATTTACTTCTGTAAGAATCATCGTCTTACCAAGTACTGGATCGATTATGCAAAGTGTCATAAGACACAGTCCTGCTTCAGTTATACAATCTTCTCATTCGAACAAAACAGAAAGGCCCGTTACTCCAAAAGGTCTTTCGATGCCATCAATTATAATCGTAAAGACAACTTCCACAGAATCATTGCGAGTTTAGAAAAATAAAGGAAAGTCGACCGTCACCAGCATATGTTCACTCACAGCACTTCCTGTAAAAGATTTCAAGAAAACTTATGCATTGAGAATGCTACAATTTGAGTCAACTAGTTCTTTGAAGCGACAGTACTCTGGTTTCAAATTAAATAATAGTCCATCTTCTTCAACAGTGTCAGCAGTGCTGCAAGACAATCAAAGTATAAATAAATAGAAAGCTCGTCGATAGATGTTAATCCGCCTGGTCAGTTTTCGCCAGATGAGTATGTGGCTGAAGAAATCCATAAAATTCTGACAGTGACTGCTGTGAACAATATTGAACCGTAAGAAGAAGGGCCACAACTGCAGGCGGTTATATTTCAAGAGCCGATGCCTAATATTAATCAGAATATTACATAGGGAGAAATCTAACAGATGGTTATCGAATTTATTCATCTAGAGAATGAACGAAGTCAGAATAAAAAATTTCAATATCAGACACCGTATCCCCCTGAAATAGAAGAAATGCCATTTCCCGCTGACTTCAAACACCTAGATTTCTAGAGATTTAATGGGAAAGGGTCACCAGAAGAGCATATAATGCATTTCATAGAAAAGATGGGAAATTTCGCTAGAATTCCTCAATATTTTCTGCGAGTATTCGGATCTTCTCTGACAGGAAGAGCTTTTAAATGGTATTCAGGTTTAATCCTAGGATCTATTCATACCTGGGAACAGATGCTTTTATGTCAAACTTTTTCTCTTCGGACCGAGAAGTTAGTTTGACTGAACTGGCCTCTATTTGCCAAGAAAAAAATGAATCAGTTGAAGAATTCATCAGTCGATGGATGGAGTTAGTAGCATCATGTCAACATCCTCTACGGGAATCAGAACAAGTAGAACTATGTTTAGAAGGTATGAGACTAGAGCTGGCATGCCACCTGATTAGTAAAGATTGAAAAACTTTTTGAAATTTTGCTACGAGACTTATGCTCTTGAAAAGAGGATGGGAAAAATGTTTGTTTTTCAGTCAAAATCAGCCCACATCACCTGGAAAGAAGAAACTAAAGTAGATTATCAGGATGTGGAAGAAGACAATGATGAAGAAGATAGAAATGGTCATGCAGTTATAATGATATATAAAAGGTCTAGGAAAAATAAAGATCATATGAAGTATTCATTTGCAAGAAAAGATATACTTGCTATGCTGAATCAATTATTAGTTATGAAGAGTATTGAATTACCTCGGCTAAGACACTTCAAAGAAATTGAAAATACAAGAGGAATGGATTATTGCCATTATCATCGTAAATTTGGGCACCATACAAAAAATTGTAATTCCCTCAGCAAAAAGCTACAAAAGATGATCGATAAGGGAGAAATTGTGATGGAAAAAGGCCGGACAGAAACAGGAAAATGACAAAAACTCGACAAAAAAAATTCTGGGGGCGTTTGCGTTTAAAGGATGACAACATGCTTCTTGTGGTAAACTGCCAGCAATTGACAAGATCAAGCTATCATAGCCTAAATACTCAAGTGAAAAGAAGTGAGTGAAGTAAAAGATGTAAAGTCACGATAAAAGGCATATTCGTTGCAGATATACATTGTAATACCTGCCAGTTCAGGAGATGACCACTATTTTGATTTCAAAAGGTATTGGTACAATACTTCCAAAATAAAAAAGGGGTAAGATAAACAAAGTCTCAGAATGTCAGCAAAGTCTCAGCATCTTAAAATCTCAGAATTCCAAACGAGGTAATTGTTGACTCCCAGAAATGATAATTGTTTATAATAATTGTCTCTATCAATTTTTGCAGGTTAAATTTGGGGCAAAAGAAAGTACTAATGCTAGTAAGCATTGACGATTGTTATCAAGCATTAGCAATTGTCACCAACAAGTATAGTAGCAAAAGGATTGCGAAAGACAAGGTCGTGTACTCCCACTTAGACGGATGAATAAAAATGTAAATTTTCAATTGACTTTGAATTTCAAGAGAAATTCAGGAAATGCAATTGAAGAAGAAAGAAAAGTGAATAGCTTAAAGAACAAGTTTCAGAAGACAATTGATAAAAGAAAAATTGTTAAAGTATATGACATAAGAGAAGAAATAAGACTATACAGGCCCGATTAGTTCGAGATCAGGGGCAAAGGTAATCTTAAACAAAAGTATGCAATAATGCGACATCAGTATATTTGTTAAAGGTTGCAACATCGTGATTTTGATTACGAAGATTCCCAGAGCAATGCTTCCTAATAAAAAAGGGCAAGATAGGTAAGCAAGAAAGGTGAGTAAGAAACTATGAAATGTATTTCTCTCCATAGAATATATTTCTTTTATGTATATGATTAAAATGCGGGCTTTTCAAGCATATCAAGTCATTGCCAAATGAAAAGCATTGGTGATTACTGTCAAGCATTCATGATCGTCGCCAACGCTAAAGATTATCGCCAAATGAAAAGCATTGGTGATTGCTGTCAAGCATTTATGAATGTCGCCAACACCAAAGATTATCGCCAAATGAAAAGCATTGATGATTGCTGTTAAGCATTCATGATTGTCGCCAACGCCAAAGATTATCGTCAAATGAAAAGCATTGATGATTGCTGTCAAGCATTCATGATTGTCGCCAACACCAAAGATTATCGCCAAACGTTGATGATTATTGCCAAAATTATCTTTTTAAGCATATCAAGTCATCTCCAAATAGAAGCACCAATGATAATCACCAAATAGAAGCTCCAACGACAATTGCCAAATAAAAGCGTCAATGACGATCACCAAATAAAAGCATCAATGACGATCGCCAAATAAAAGCGTCAATGATTATCGCCAAATAAAAGCGTCGATGATTGTTGTCAAAATAAGCAAGCGCTAATGATCATCGCCAAAATAAGCAACTATCGCCGTCGTCATCAATGGCTCATGTAAGCTTATCTTATCAACATTTCTATCATCACCAAGCTGATAAACTATTTCAAATACAACATGAATATTCTTAGAATATATCGGCGACGATGAAATATCAATTATTGATTCTCAGAATATATCGGCGACGACGAAATATCAATTATTGATTCTCAGAATATATCAGCGACGATGAAATATCAAATATTAATTCTCAGAATATATCAGCAGCTGGTGAAATATCAGCTATGGATTCACCATTCATGATATTGAAATAAGCAGTGGAATAAACCTACATGGTCAACCATGCAGATCTTACGACAGCAATGACAAAATATCAGTTAAGGCAGCCTAGCCAAGCCTATACGGCCAGCTACGCTTAAGACCTATAATCAATTAAGGCAACCTAGCCAAGACTATACGGCCAGCTACGCTTAAGACCTATAATCATTTAAGGCTGCCTAGCCAAGCCTATACGACCAACTATGCATAAGACCTCCAAAGCCCGAAATTGGCTGCCTAAAATCGGCGGTAAACTAAAATTTCTCCTTAAGCCCAGTGTCAAGTCTAGTCCAGTCAAGTCCAGTCTAGTTCAATCTAGACTAGTCCAGTCAAGTCCAGTCTAGTTCAATCTAGACTAGTCCAGTCAAATCAGGACATGTCTAGTCAAGGTATGGTCAGTCAAAGTACATTGACACCAGTGCTCAAAAGCATAAACTAAGTATAACATTCAAAATGCTGCAAATACATATTTCAAATCAGATATACTTAATATGTAATTGCCTGATAAAAATTTTAAACATTGATTAGACAACATGTAAAAATGCATTTCTCTTAAATCAGGTTCAAATTACATCAACACTAAATGCCTTCAAGATATTGGCGATTATCTACTCAAAAGCTCAAGTCAAGGTCAATTAATATATTGTCAAGAGCTGTGAAGTCTTTTCATCTCTCACCTTCTTAATAAATAGAGACATATTATTGCACAAGGTTCTCAAAAGGAGGTAGAGAATAAACTAGTGAAGAATTATTATTCTCTACTGGACAGTATAAGGACTCTGATATATTCTTTGGAAATCATGAAAAGAGCAGTAAAGATTATCCATTCTTTAGGAGTATCAGAAGGCTTCACTTCAGAAATATTATCTTCTGAAGAAATCTTTATGCGACATTGACCTAGAAAGAGGGTAGGATTTAATGTCTTTGAAATAATTTGCGCCTTAGTCTTTCTGATAACTTCTTATGCAAGGTGGAGGAATTCATATGCTGAGTATTATGAATAATAATATTGCAAGACTCCAAGTATCGGATCTGATGAAGACAAAGAACAAATGGAATCATCATCAAATTAGCAAAGATCCAAGGAAAAGTCTATGAAGAAATGCTAAGAAGCACAAGCTAGAAATGATTCAGCAAAAAGACTTAGCAATTGAACCTTTGAAGCTAAAGATAAAATCTCCAAGAGTGTGAAAGAATACAATGCGAAGCACGATGACAAGCGTAAAAAATGAAATGATGAAGTTATTATCATATTGCGAATATCAAAATCAGCCTAAAAAAAGAGAAGAAACTTTTAATCTATTTCAAAAAATTATTAATACTTCATAAAGCTAAATTGGAAAATTATAATGAATTGAGATACTAATCCCGATAAATGTGGCAGGAAAGATCATCATTTGAAAGCTTGGGTCATGCAGATCATGAATAAAAGAAACAATCGAAAAAGTTGTTGCAGCAGGAGCAACATTAAAGAACAACCCTAGATATAGAGTTGAAGGAAAGAATTGCTGGAGTTGATCAAAGAAACCATTACAGTAGCAGCGGTGTTGAAAGATAACTCTCTAATCAAATTGCTCAAAGATGAAGTCGTCACAGCTGTTGCAGAGATGTTCTTCAATGAAAAGAGCATTTTATCCTCTCTAGTGAATAGCCGCTAGACACTATTGGCTGGGGGCATTCCAGTCTTCCATTCTAGCGCCATCATTCAAGTCTTCTGTTCGAGCGCCATTATTCAAGTCTTTCATTTGAACGTGAGCATTCAAGTTTTTCGTTCAAGCATGATCATCTTCCGATCGAATGTGATCATTCGATCTTCTGGTCAAGAATGATCATCCAGTCTTCCATGCAAGCATGATCATCCAGTCATCTTTCAGTTGCATTTCATTCAAGATTCTTCAGGCAGAGGAAGATCGATCCTTCATTTGATTTCAGGAATCAATCAAAGAAGGATCGAGGGGGCATCTGTTGGAGCATAAAAAATCATGAATCATGAAGGAAAGATTCAAGGTTAGAAAGCTAGACATGAAGTGAAGAATTGGAAAAGAAGAAGAAGAAGAAGAGTGGTGTGATTAAACAGTTACGCTGGTCGCGTAACCAAAAGTGTCGTTGTGTGGGTCGTATAACCAGAAGGGACGTTGAGCGGGTCGCGTAATCAGTTAGAGAAGTCTCAAGGATCGCGCAGTAAGATCAGGAGGTTGTGTGAATGATACAGATTATTTTATCCTTGTGCGGATCGGGCGCCAGAGAATATCCTAACGCAGATCTTACGACCAGCTTTCCTATTGCACGGATCACACGACTAGCATTCCTGTTGCGCAGGTAGTGTAATCAAGAACAAAGGCTGATCAAGATGAACGGTCAAATTTGATGTAAAGTGGGAACCATGGCACAGAGACCGAGGGTTGGCACATGTGGGGGCCTATTAATACCCCACTTTCCCCCTCATTTGAAAGGAAGGGGTTTTCTGGAGAAAGGCGGAGCTCTGAAGATACATTGAAGGTGAGGAGCGGAGTTAGTTGCGCGGGTCGCGCAACTTGGGTACTAAGCTGCGTGGATCGTGCAACGTATGAGAGAAGCTGCACGGATTGCGTGCCTAAGCACCATATTGCGCTGACTGCGCAATGAGTAATCTAGTTGCCCGAGTCGCGTAACCAGGTCACCATGTGGCTAAGGTAAAAAGGGGTCGAAATGCTGTCGAAATAGTGAGAGCTCGATCTTCACTATTTCAGGCCCTCTCCTTTGCACAACAGACAAGTTCAAAAGAGAGATTGGTTGATCGATTTAACGATTCCTCCTAAGTCCTAGGAGATGAATAAAATAGTACCGAAATATTGCCAAAATTTCTATCTCATTGAAGACTGGTTGATCAGATCAATGGTTCCTCCCAAGTATTCAGAGATGACCAGAAGGGCTGCCGAAAGGCTATTGAAATTTAGATTTAAGCTTTTAGTGATTAGAAATTGTTCATTTTTAATAATCTATCTCAAAATCAAGGGAATCAGAGGATGTAAATGAACTCAGATAAATGTGATTAATGTTCTCTCATTAAAATCTTTGTTATCATTGAATAAATCCCCCAAATAGAATGCATTTGTTTTCTTGTCGAAACAAGGTCATAGGCCAAAAGATGAGACAAATTCGAGTCTCAAGTGGGCGGCAACAATGGAAACGAACAATCACTGTTGAAATCTTTCAAGTCCCACTGTGGAGTCCCTATTCGTCCAAATTAACCCAAATCAGAGCTTATTAAACCCGCTCGAGATGGACTATGTGGTGAACGGAGTAGGAGATCCACGTGGGGTTTGCACCAATAGTGTATAAAAAAAGGAAATAAAAAAAGGTAAGATAAATGCCAACACTTAGTGGGCAGACGGATGCCCATGCTAGGCATAAAATTGGGGCCTACATGTGGTACCCTACATGATTTATGTATCCTAGGCCATGGGCCTAAAACTCAGGCTGATCCAGATTTCAGGTGGGCCGCACCATAGGGAAATGTGGGTGTAAAAACCTGCTGAACTTGAGATTTCTTAGTTTTAGGATCCCTTGGACTTGGGAATCCTAGGTTTTGGGATCCATTTGACTTGGAATCCCCGGATTCGGGATCCCTTGGGCCTTTTGTTATGTTTAGCATCTTAGATTCAAATTCCTAAATTAGTAGGTGTGTGAATGTTGAAACTATGGTTATATTAAATCCATTTAAGCATATACTTTGCATAAACTGATGAAATCGCAAGGCTCATATGAGCCATGAGCATATGATCACATCCTGGTGACTAACCAATGATCTGTAACTGTCGATTTATGTTAGCAATGATTAGGCGGTTTAGATCATCCTACTAAAGTAATTATAGTAATGCCATTGATAATCTGATTATTTTGTGACATCATTAGTGGGCCGTGTGCCCAAATGGATTGGTAGCCTAGTGACACACATGTGGTACATGTGGGTGTCCATCCAGGTTACTCCCAGTGGACCTTGCCTTGTTATATGTATTTTATTCATGCCTTGTAGGCAACCTGAGGAGCTAATGTTAGTCTAACGTGGGCCACACCACATATACTTCTATATTTCTAGTGGGGCTTACTGTTTGGTCCCCAGTCTCTGTATATGATGTGCCAATTAAAGCCAATTATTGCCTGATATGTCTGATAACATACTAGTGTACTTGGGCTAGTAAGACACACTGAGCACATGCTTATTATAATAATTTCATGCCCAGACATATGCCCATATACATCATTTGTATTAGGACTGAAAGTAGGGTGGATTGGGTGGGGTTGGTGCTCAACCCTAGCCCAACACAAGGTTCCTATACATCAACCCTAACCTAACTGGGTTGGGAATTCTTAACCCAAGCCTAACTGAATCGGGCTTGGTTGGGTTAGTCGGGTTGGTCAGGTGGATACATGCTAATATTTTCATTATTATATTTTTAGTACACGTCTTATTTTTTGTACCAATGATTTTTTTAATTATATATGTAGTTATTTATTGTAAAGAACTTCATTTTTTCTAAACAAACAAGCTAAAATATAGGACAACTTCTCCTTTAAAAGTCATGTTGTGTAGCATGCAATCTATTTAAAAGAGAGAAATCCAGTGTATCTTGTTATCTTGAGTCATAGGAAATGATGTGGACTAATAAAACTTGATGGCATTGGAATTTCCCGTGCCTTGAACACAGACAATCCGTACTCAATTACAATTAATAAGTAGCTTATATATGATTGGGTTCGGGATGGGTTAGGCAACCCGAGACCTTAACTTGAGCCTAACCCAAGTTTTATTGGGTTGGTTTTTGTATAGCCCAAGCCTGAGACTGAACCCAATACATTCTGCCTGAGCCCAACCCAATGTCGGGTCGATCGTGGGTCGGTCGAGTTGAACCTGTCTGCACATTGGGGTGATGATTAATCATAGCATATGCCTTTGTGCTGAGATACTTAGGGGACCCCATATGAGATAGAGTTACCTCGCATGATCGTGTGGTATGCTCAGGTTTGATGCATGAGTTGGATGATATGACTCATGCATTTCGCATCTTATAAGTCACGATCATCTTACGCCCTAGTGACATCAGGGTTATGGCCTCCACAGGCATATTGTGGATGACCGGATTGGATACCTAGAATATTTGTTCTAGAATTAGAGTGCTATGGATGTCCTTGGGTAAAAGTCTCTAAACCCTTTTAGTACCAGTAGGATGCTTCAACGTCAAAATTGAGTGGATAACATGAGTGTCCGAGTGACGAATACCAATAGGTCGCATCTCCCATTATGTTGTGGTTGGTTGAAAAGGTGTGTGACCTTATCCACCTGAGGGTAGGGGGCAGTAAGCTAGGTTGAGTTTGATAAGCTCGTACTTGGGTCCTCTATCGACGAGCCGAGTGGGCATTGACATACTACTAGCAAGGCAGATAGTGAAGTCTCTTCCACTCCCTTGGTCATGTGGGCGATTGGGCCAACTAGTGTTGGAGTGTACTAGACCCCGGTGATATTTTCAGCCACGAACTGTTCTGATATGTGGACTAGTTTAGGATCAGTATGTTTGCATTTATATCTAACATATGACATTCAGCCACGTAAGCCTTACATTGTATAGCCTTGTTATGACTAACATCATTTACGTGCTTGCCAATTTAGCCTTCCATCATTTCCGCTTACTCCGAAATTTGTATACTTGGCACATGCATTGCGTACACATGCACACACTCTTTAAGCTTTGTAGTAAGCTTATGCAAGTTCGTTACGTGTAGCTTATGTTATACTGCAGTAGCATTGAGCCAGTGTTGAGTGTTAAATATTACATATTTTTCTACATTTATATCTTGGTTTTATAAACATGATAAGGCTTAACAGTATATTTTATATATGTTTGTGTTGCAAGGTAAATCTGAGAGCTTGGATTGAAAAGAATGCTAAAAGCATGGATTTAATGCTGAAGAATCACTAAGGCGAAAGATGGATCTTAGAAGACCAAGAATGAAGAATTCACATACCAAAGATCTAAGAAAACCAAGTACAAAAGCTAAAGAAAAGACTTGGAAGAATGCAAAATCTGTATCGAAAAGCAGACTGTTTGGTCCGACCAAACCCACGTTCGGTCCGACTAAAATCACTCAAACTAGTCCAACAACCAATGATGAAATTTAGAGTTAATTCGGTTCAACTGAAGGGTAGTCGATTCGATTGAACCCCAGTTTGGTCTGACCAAAGGGAGGATTTGGTGCGACCGAAATTGCATAAAAAGCTCCAGCGAAGAACAACAAATTTTGGAGTTAATTCGGTTTGACCGAAAGTTAATTCGGTTTGACCAATGACTTAAGTTCGGTTTGACCGAACCTATCTCGATTCGACCAAAATTGGGCAACTGTTAAAAAAAATCCTTTCCAAATTCAGACTCACTTCAGTCCGACCAAAGCGTTACTGAAAAAGATGCGGCTGCGTAAATTGAGGCGGTTTCAAGGTTGGTTTGCAGAAATCTCAAGTCAATGTATAGGGTGGAGCTTTACAACTATAAATAAGAGTCCATAGGGCGTTCCTAAGTATCATTTAGAGTTTTAGGAGTCGAACAAAAGGGTCGAGAGCCACTGCCAAGTGTCTTTCTTCTTCTTCCTTAGTTATTTTTATGCTTTTCTTAAGAGTTCTTAGTTCAATCATCTCTATGGTTAGCTAATCCTCTTAGCTAGTGCTAAGAGGTGAAGCTTGTAGTGTGATTGGGATGTTTATTTTATTTTGATTCATGTTTATTTTGAACTTCATTGATTTTAGTTGATTTTAAGGAATATTTTCAGTTTTCAATGGTTTGTTGTGATTGCAATTACAATTGAGTCTGCGATAACTTTGAATATCTTCTTACCCTTTTTGAGATTACGGAATTGGTAAATCTTGTTGTTCACCATCATGCCTTGGGCATAGTTGGGTGACGGTAACCCTTTCAAACTCCATAATTGTCTTCCATTGAGACTGAATCAATGAGAAGTTCAGAGATTTGATCATCTGTTT
Source organism: Magnolia kwangsiensis (assembly GCA_037074715.1). Lineage (NCBI taxonomy): Eukaryota > Viridiplantae > Streptophyta > Magnoliopsida > Magnoliales > Magnoliaceae > Magnolia > Magnolia kwangsiensis. The sequence continues at coordinate 86,232,854 of CM073575.1, read as the reverse complement.
CTCCAACTGGATAAGATAGGACTCTGATTCCAGTTGGATCTCTTAAATCAAGCAAGGTAGCATCCCAAGAACTACAAGTGGATCCTTGGCACCTTAGTTCCCACCTTTAAATTTATAAGTTTCAATTACCTTATTCAAAATTACTCCCTTAAATATTTCAGATTTAAATTCACATCTTTTTCTAGTTCTACTTCTAACTAATTTTAGAAATATAGGAGATTAGTCTCTGTGGATTTGCCTTGAGCCTCACTAAGATTATTATTACATCGTGACCTTACACTTGGGGTTGAGAATAAGTTTTTAGTGCCGTTCTTGGGGATTAACGGTTACATTTTTCTGAATTTATTTAGTTTTAGAATTTGGTTAAGATTAGGATTACCTTTTATTTTATTTCTTGGTTAGGAAATTTTCTGCATTATTTCTAGAACTAATTTTGTTTTCTGTTTTGTAAGATTCTAACCTAACAACTCCTATCTGGTAACTTCATTCTAAACTCTCTCTTTCTTTTAGATCTCTTATTTGTTGTAGTTTTCAATTCTTAGATCTTAGGTTAAAAATTCTAAATTTGAGGGCTATGAGTGTTTCATGCTCAAGTGAGTCCATGATAACACTTTACGTCTCTTAAGTGAAGGAGGATTAGTTGAGGGGTTATCTATCCATCACAGGATTAGACACCACTTGAGATCCTCAGAGTCAATTGAAGTGATGACTACCAATTAACCTGCAATTCAACCTTAACCTATAGTTGAGGAAGTTCAGGATGAGAATGATGTGCATCAAGCACCCCCGCATCATACTTTGTGAGATTATTTACAACTGGCGAGGGTGAGCACACCTTCCTGCATGGTTTTTCCAGAAAATACAAGAAACATGGATATCAAGCCAGGACTGATCCATCTTCTTCCAAAGTTCCATGGACTTGAATTTGAAAGTCCATATTTACACATGAAAGAGTTCGATGAGATTTAACCACTTCATATTTTCCTAACGAGTTCGAGGACCCGGTACTAAAGCATATTCAAGACTAAGAGCTATTCAACTAGGATATCAAATCAACAATGGGAATGCTTTCATCGTCCATTTAAAGAATAGAGTCACACTTAGCAATTGGGGGGAAAGGGATGCTTCCAGATCAACCTCTCCCCAATCCAAAGCCACAATGTAAAATTAATGACCCAAGCTCTTCACAGCAGATGGAGCAAGCTAAGTTTATCACCACTCTTAGGAGTGGGAAGATAATTGGAAAATCTATCCTGGTAGGGGTTGAAAAGCCCAAGGACTTGGAAGTAGATGAGACTTATGGACCTAGTAATGCTTCACATGAGTTAGAACCAGAACTTCAAAGCAAACCAATTGCGCCATTCCCCCAACGGTTGATTGTACCAAAAATTCTCTCTAACTCTCAGGACATTCTAGAGGTGCTTAAACAAGTGAAGGTCAACATTCTCCTATTAGATACCGTTAAATAAATACCTTCATATGCCAAATTTCTAAAAGATTTATGTACAACTAAAATATGACAAAATATTCAAAAGAAAATCTTTTTAACAGAAAAAGTGAGTGTCATCCTAAAGTAAGATGTGCCATAAAAATAGAAAGATCTTGGTAGCTCAACCATTACTTGTGTAATTGGGAACTACCGGATTGAGCACACACTTCTTGACTTAGGAGTGAGCGTAAATCTGATTCCTTACCTAGTTTACGAACAAATGGATCTGGGTAAATTAAAACCCCCCCGGACCATATTACAACTTGCCAATCGCTCAGTTCGTGTACTGAGAGGGATAATTGAGGATGTGTTGGACGAGGTTGACAAATTCTACTATTCAGTAGATTTTATTATAATGGATACTTAACCCATCATAGATATGGGCACTCAAATTTCTGTCGTTCTTGGTCGCCCATTCCTTGCCACATTTAATGCAATCATTAATTGTAGGAATGGAGTCATGAATTTATCTTTCAGAAATATGACATTAGAGCTCAATATCTTTTTTAATATGAGCAAATAGGTAAAAGATTATGACGATGCCTACAACATTAACATGATTAACTCTTTCATGAACGATAGAACTCTTTTGACTCTATACTCTAACCCTCTAGAGACGTGTTTGGCCCATGATTTAGATGATAACACGATTAGGGAGATGTGTGTCATGCTTGATACTATGTCGGTACTTGAAGTTAACTGGTGGAGGCCAAGATTTGAGAAATTTCCCCAAACTAGTGTAGTGCCTCTACCGTCTAGCCTCAAAAAGCTGAAGCTTGACCTAAAACATTTTCCTTTGATCTTAAATATGCTACTTAGGTTAAGATGAGACATACCTGTGTTGATTTCTTCCCACCTTGAGAAAGAACAGGAGAGTATGCTTATCTCTACTCTCAATGAGCACATAGGAGCCCTGGGATGGTCGATTACGGACCTCAAGGGAATTAACCCTTTGATTTGTATTCACCGCATTCATTTTAAGAATAATGCGAAGACCTCTCAGAAATCACAACGTCGATTAAATCTAAACACGAAAGATGTAGTTAAGGTCGAAGTTCTTAAGTTATTGGATGTGGGTATCATATACGCTATATCCAATAGTCAATGGGTGAGTCTAACTTAGGTGGTTCCCAAGAAGTTCAGAATCACCATTGTAGCCAATGCTAACTTCAAACTCGTTCCAACTAGAGTCACTACTGGTTGGAGAATGTGCCTTGACTATAGAAGTTGAATACTGTCATGAGGAAGGACCACTTTCCTTTGCCCTTCATTGATTAAATCTTGGAAAGGCTAGCTGGTCACTCTTACTATTGCTTCCTTGATGGATATTCAGGCTATAAACAGATAGAGATAGCCCTTGAAGATCAAGAAAAGACCACATTCACATGTCCCTTTAGCACCTTTACTTCCCGAATGATGCCATTTGGACTGTGTTATGCCCCTGCCACTTTTCAGCGATGCATATTGAGTATTTTTTCTTATATGGTGGGACAATATTTAGATGTCTTTATGGATGACTTCTCTGTCTTTAGTCCATCCTTCAGCGAATGTTTAGAAAATCTTAAAAATGTGCTGAAGCGATGTGAGGAAAAGAATTTGGTAGTAAATGAGGAGAAGTGTCATTTCATGGTTTGTTAGGGAGTTTTTCTTGAACATATCATCTCGTCTAAGGGAATTAAGGTAGATAAGGTAAAAATCGACCTTATCTCTAACCTACCTCCATCCAAAAGCATACGAGACATGTGATCCTTCTTAGGACATGCTGAATTTTATAGACGATTCATAAAGAACTTTAGTCATCTCTCTCATCCCTTATTTAATTTGCTTCAAAAAGATGTACCATACGAGTAGCATAGGAAATTTTTCTACGTTACCACAGTATTGCTTGCGATTATTTGGGTCATCACTAACACATAAAGCATTTCGATGGTATTCCAGTTTGACACCATGGTCGATACGTACTTGGGAACAGATGCAGGAGGTTTTTATGTCGAACTTCTTCTCTTCAGAGTGCGATGTCAGTATTACAGAGCTAGCTTCCGTACGACAGAGAGAAGGGGAACTGGTAGAAAAATTTATAGGCAGATGGAAAATATTGGGAGCCTCATGTAGGCAGTTGCCGGAAGAAAAAGAGTAGGTCAAAATGTGTCTAAATTCTATGGGGACAAGAATCGCATTCGGACTTACTAGCGCCGATATCAGGACTTGGCTACTAAAGCTCACACTTTGGAATTGATGACCCGTAAAATACCAGCGTTTCACCATGAAACGGCTAGGAGGGTATCTAGTAGAACGACCGTAAATGCTATTGATCGTAATAAAAGAGGAAAAAAATATAAGGGATTTGAGAGAAAAGAAGCCGGACCGAAAAGAAGAATGGAGTCAGTCAAGGACTAGATATATTGAACAAGACCCAGGATACTCAATTCTCATGAGGGGTTCATGTTTGATAAGGAAGATGTTATCCCTATGATGAACTAACTGTTGAAGGACGGTATGATAGAATTACCGGAGCCCAAACACCCTGAGGATGTGACAAGAACCATAGAAAGGGATTTTTGTCGCTATCATCGCTTGGTGGGACACCCAACAGAAAATTGCTATACACTGAAATGTATAATACAACAGATGATCGATAGGGGTGAAATAGTTCTTGGTAAGGAAAAAGAAAGAAGTACCACTGCCACGGTGAATGTGCTTACAATCTGAGAAAATGATAGAAATATAAATGAGAAGGAAGATCGTAGGATGCGAAAGAAGGTAATAATGATTACGTTATGATCAGGTAAAAAGGTAACAAGTCTTGTGAATCAAAAACCAGGAACATATAGGAAAGAAGTCATTGAAAGATAGAGTGATGATTGTAAGACAGAAAAGAAGAGCGAAGTGGCGAAAATGACTTACGATGTAGTAAGTCATTTGAAGAGTATACTGGCTCGATTAAGTGTTTATGATGCACTTAAGTTATCAGAAGAATTTTGACAAATTTTGGTTCAAGCGTTGTCTGATCACAACATTAGAGAAACTTTATTGGCAGAACTAGAGCATGAAGAACATGATGAACAAGAAGTTTTCCTCCCGGTTGTTTCCTTCACTGATGACAATTTGCTCTGCGAGGGAGAACATAATAGACTGCTAATGATAGAAGGTCATGTTCGCGGGAAGAAAGTTAAGCAAATTATGATAGACAATGGGTCAGCAGTGAACCTCTTACCACTCTCGATGTTGAGTAAATTGAACTACCGTCATTCAAACCTACGCCCTAGCGGAGTGATGATACAGGGCTTTAATCAAGATGAGCAACGTGCACTTGGTAAGATTACATTAACGTTGGAAATAGGGGAGTTGATTACTGATGTTATGTGTCATGTTATAAATGCGATTACAACATACAACCTTCTCCTAGGAAGGCCATGGATACACCAATATAGCATTATACCCTCCACGCTGCATCAGTGCTTCAAATACTGCAAAGATGGAATACAGTATAAAGTGATGACTGATGTAAAGCCGTATACGGAGGTCGAGTCCTTCTTTGCGACCCCAGTTACTATAAAGGGTTCTCTATAGAAGAGAACCAGAATGATGAAAAGAAGACCCTAGAGGATATTCAAGTGTGTGAGAGTAAAGAAAGAATAGAAAGGGCAGAATTATTCGAAAAGGAAGAAATGAAGAATAAATTTTACTTTGTGTCGAAGCATCTAAGGCAACCAGCGCAACCGCCATTAACTTTGTTGTCATTCGAACAGTTGAAGATTTTACAGTCCAATTACACAATGCCACTACCATACGTTGAAAGGAATAAACCATTTTTGATTGCTCCAAGGAGATTTCAAGTTGAGGCAAGCGCAAAACACCCTGAACCAATAGAATTTTATGTTTCAGAAGAAGTAAAGACAAGAGAGGAAGCCGAGAGTAATGTTTACCATGGTAGGCTGACATTGCAATATCTTAAAAAATATAGTCCGACAAGTAAGAAGATTATGAAAAACATGGGTTTTGATTATGAAGAACCCTCTGGTTTGAACCATGGGAAAGGAATTCAAATTTCTATTAGAGTTAGTCAGGATAAGCGAAGAAAATTTTAAGGATTGGGGGCAGATTCATCAGTAAATATGATTACAGCTGTGAAGTTTTCTACGGTAATACATTACTCCAATATCTCCAGGGAGAAAGAGTTGATTAGGCAAATGCAAAGGCAGTGTCATTAGGGCTTGGTTCCCTAGACGGAAGAAGTACTGAATCTATCAAGAGAGTCAAAGGTGCTGAGGGCGCCGCATAGATACTGCAGGGTATAAGCATTGATCTTGATTGAAGTAAAAGTGACGTTAATGCATTAATTCATAACGAATGATGAAATGTGAAAGAAAGGCTGAAAGAGTGGATCATTGCCATTATAAGGAGGCAAATCCAAGATTAAATGAGACAAGTTGTACTTGATGAAAGAAGTATACTTTAATGAAGCAAGGAGAAGGGTATGTTAGTCAATGCTTGCTTTGTCAAAGGATGTTGTTCCTGAAAATTTTACTACTTTTGATCTAGAATATCATCAGGATAATGATTCTGTATGAAAAGGGGGCAAGATGAAGGAATAAAGAAGAAGTTCGCAAGTATATCAGGACCATATGATAACAAATATTATAAACGTCATCGAATGAGCCCCACAAGATTTTGCCTAAAATTGATACTATCATCAAGCTGGTATGTTATAAACAATACGGACAAACAAATGAGTGCAATTGAAGATATTGGCAGGAGTGGTGATGTGTCAATTTCAGTCAGAAATGTCTATGATTCTCACAACAACCGATTATACTTGTCAGTCCTTTAAGACATTTTAAAGGCAGCAGAATTAAGCCAATAATCAATCGTGCATAAGGCCTATCAAGATCGCCAGTCGGGCAGCGGTGAGAAGCCAGTCGCCTTAAAAAGCCCGTGAAGGCCATCGTACACATACCCATGCGGGCAGCTGACGGAGCTAGTGACCAAAAGCCTAAAAAGGGCCAAAAGTCCTCAATGGCCTGTCACATGTAACCCCCATGCTGTCTGTATAGATTTTTGATAGCGTTATGGGGAATGGAGGAAAATGTCCTCCCGTGAATGGGCTCGACTTTACAGATGAAGAAAATGAGGGCCGTAGTGTGAGCTTTAGATAGGCCAACAATGCATAAGACCCCCTAGATCTACGGTTTGATTTCAATACTGACTCATGAGGAAGGGCTTAAACCTACTCATTGATGGACTGACGACCCTAGAATTGGTACCCCAAAGGTTGCCTTGTGCGCCCTGTGAACTTTAAAGAGTTACTAGGCCAACCCTATGCATAATTCCAACCGAGTTCGCCCCAGTAGCTTCACTGGGCCCCTCTGATGGATTGTTGTTTGTGAACTCCCTAGGCTGTGAGAAGTCCAGTGAACTTCTAAGAGTTACAGAGGCCATCACGTGAGACCCGGCTCCACTACTCATGAGATTAAATTGTGTGCAACTAACTAAATTGAAACTTAGTACCGCCAATGAAAAATATAAATAAATGAAATCGCGTAGGAAATCCCTTACTAACAAGCATAAAATACTAGTACTTATATTAATTCATCAATTAGTCGATACAATAAGATTACTGCATAAACAACATAATGTATGATGTAAAAATGCATGAAAAAGATTACTGAAAATCATCACAGAAAATTAAAAGAGATTACTTGTTAAAAAAAACATATATACAAAAGGAATTACTTGCTCAAAGTTCTTTTATAATTCCTACTATTATCATATACTTTTGCAAGTCTTCTTTTAATTGCATCTGAGCGGCATTGTGCTTTGATTTTTCCCTGAGTATGATTTTTGCTAGATTGGGAAGACTAGCCAGTTTACTTTCCAAAGATGTAATCATTTCTTGGCTCCTGAGCAGCTTAGACTTCTCAGTGTTGACAGACTGAATATTGATTTGAATCTTTTCCACAATCTCCTTTATGGCTCGTTCCTTCTCATGACCTTTCAATTCTAGTTGCGAGATCTCTTCCTTCAAAGTAGTGATGTGATCTTGAATAATCACTTTGTCATCAGCATAGATCTTCAGTTGATCTTGGAGAGCTAGTCGTTCCCAGTCGAATTCAAAGATAGTGGAAGTAATGAGGGAAGCCTTTTCCTTAAACAAGGTTAATTGCTTCTCATCCTCCAGAATCTCAGGAGCAATTGTAATGTTCTCTGCTGATGCCAAAGAGACTATTGAATCATGAAATTTGAGAAGGGAATCGCCCAGAGCAGAAATGTTAATTTTTGCCATCCTCGCAGAACTTTTCAGAATTTCAATGGCAATGTCCAGGTCTAACCACTGTTCAGGGTCTTTAAAGATGTGAACTAACGCTGACAAAGAATTCCTCATTAAGAGCATTTTATGGACGGGGATCTTTGCAAGAGATGATAGTTCGGAAGCAGTGGCTACAGACTCAGAACTTTCTGCTCCACTACGAGGAGTCCCTATGTTCTGAAGAAGAAAGAAAGTTAAGATAAGCAGTACAAGTTAGAAGATGTACAGTTCTTAAAATTAATATATATATATATACACACACACACACACACACACACACACACACACACACACACCTGCTGCAGGGACGTGACCAGTAAGAGGAAGTATTTCTTAGGCTAAAGAGGGGCTAGCTCTTAACATGTCAGCAAAAGAAGGTGCCTTGGCCTCTATGCTTGAATCCCTAGTAGTAGGAGTGGATAAATTAGAAGCTTTTGTAGGAAAGATGATTTCACGGGCTTTCGGTACTGTCAACAGAATTGGAGGGACCCTTGGCGAAGTCATTGGTGCAGTTGGAGGAGGATTTAAGGAAGGAGTATCGCCCGTTTCAATATTGGCGACATGAGCACCTGAAATGAAGATATGGCAGTGATGATGAGATAATTATTGCTAAATATACATATTAATATCTAAAAGAACTTAAAAAATGTATAAATCCCTTATTAGGAGAGTATCCATATTCCCTATAATCTAAGGGCTCCTCTTCTTCCTCAATTGTTGCGGAAGACTTTGCGGGAATGGTGGTACTCGAAAGGATTTCAGAAGTCATAGGAGGGTGCTCTTTTATAATATTTTCAGCATTTGCATCTCCCTCTTCATCTATATTGACTTCTCCTTCCTCGAAATCATCATCTTTGTCCTCATCAATTGCCTCATCTTCATCATCCTCATATGCTATAGAGTCTATGCTCTCTGATGAGGAGGTTGAACTTTCATCCTCCAAGCTTTCCTCTTCCACTTCTTCAACCACGACTTGCTTTCCCTTATAAGAAGCATCTTGGCTACTGGCTGGCTGAGGCTCTCCGTCAGTGGGAATGTAAGGGGACATAGGTGTCTGCTTGCCACCTTCCTGAGAAATAGGTAATGACGCCTGTAAGCATGATCGTGATCTTATCATAGGGATGATGAGGTAGGGGACGTAGGTTGTGCTGGAGGAGCTAGTTTATCTTGAACTGGTCCTTCATGAGCTGTTGAGGTTTCTGCAAGGATAGGAGAAGATGTTCTTTCAAAATCTCTTTGACTCTGCCTCCAAAGTCACGCGGGACTTGCTCGAACTCTATTAACACCCCGTGGGTAAAACACCCATCTAAGGTATTAATGGGCTTTCTCTCCCGGATCGGCTCTTCTATTAATATTCTTTTACAAATTTCACCATGATGGGATGCACAAGTCTTTTTTAGAATAAAGCCAATTCCACCCTCAAATTTTTTACTCACGGGTAGACACCTGTTGACCAGATATGACTAATGGTCCCACCATCGCATCCAACTATATAAAGTGCAGACTGTTTGGTCACAGCTAGGAATTATGAAGGAAGAATTAATGTGACCAACTAATAATTACTTCCATATCATGGCCCAATTAATAGGACCAGTTCTGTAATAATGCATCTTTTTAGTGACCAATCCACAGTCTCCGGCATAGCTTGGTCATAGCCGAATTGACGAGCAAAGTGACTTGGATAATAAGGCTCTCACCAGAATGCTGTCCCTTTTCGGAGAGGTAAGCTGCATGAGTGAATAGAGAGAAAGAAAGCTCTTTCTACTACTGTAAGTGTTCCTTGATCCACCATGTCAGTGTCCTTAATGTAGTGATGAAGACAGAATTGGAAGAAGTCTATTTAATCATCATCGCAAATTTTGTTGGCCACCCATTCGTATGATCTTTTTGCCATAGCTCTTTACTGAAAAAACTAGAGTGGGAGATGCATAGGATGATTATATGCCTTCTTTGGTGCTTCAAAGGTCTAGGGAAAGTAAACTCCTAACCAACCAGTGAAATAGTGCCATGAAGTATATGCTGAAGAAGACCCGATGGTAGGATTCTTGATGTGTGTAACTATTTCCTCAAAAGCTCTGTAGATAGAGCCTAACACCAGAGGTGCAAGGGAGTACTTTTGTCCCTCTGCCAGAGCATCGGCCACGACAAAGACTGTGGGACGAATAGCATCTACCCATTTAGAACTTGGGAGTGTTATGATGCTTAACCAATAAGTTAGGAAAGCTGCGAGTTCTCCAAAAGAACTATAATCTGCTCTCTCCCTCATGTCATCACGAAGTTCCATTAGTTCCTTGCAACGACAATTATGGAACCTGTAGAAAAGGGTACCCGATTAATATGAAGGAATGTACAATAGAAAAAGGAAAGTTAATTTTTGGACTTGAAAATACCTGAGCATTCTAGAGAAGTGTGCCAACCACTGCAGAGGAGAGCTTATGAAAATTTGAAAATTTTCTCATCTCTCTAAAAAGTTCAATAATAGTTTCAGAAATGGAGGGTTTGCGATCAGGAGAAGACACAAATGCTAGTTCTCTATTCGATGAAATAAATTCATCATAAAATTTGCTTGTTAATGGAAGGCCTGCTATCTGATACAAATCCCAAAGTGTGATGCTCATCTCCCCATATGGTAAGTGGAAAGAATTGGTGACAGGTGACCAGTATTCAAGAAAACCTTTGATCATGGTGGGCTCCTTGTAGAAGTATTTGGATGTAACTTCTATGACATCATAAAGACCGACCTTGGCAAGTGTACTTGCATGCTTCTTTAGGATGGCTTCTGCCCAATCAGAATAATAGCGTCGAGAAGTTAACAGACCCCTTGTTTGGAAATCTTCTGGTCCCCAGAGTTGATCACGATCTCTGAAGCGTTGCCTGATGGTCTCATAAAAATATGTAGGAAAAAGATTATGTGGACTATGAAAAGGGGTCAAAAAGATCATGGGGTGGACTTCCTCAATGATTTGTCGTGGCTTGCGCGCTTTTAGTCTCCCCTTGAGAATGCGTGGCTCTCTCGTTGCCCACGAAGTGGTGTACATCAGCTTCTCTCCATCTATATAATCCTTCAGCTCGCATTCAAGGATGGACTGATGATAATGCACATTGATGGAGATCACTGTCATACCTTCCGAGTGAGGGTTGTCAAACTTCATAATACCCTCAATGACTCGAACCGATTCTCACAAGTTTTGGAGCTTCTTTTTGTTGTGCTCCTTGATCTTTTCTTCAAACTCCTTTAGCTTGTTTCGACGAGACTTTTTTGAGCATGAAGCAGGAGGCGTATCTTCTCGAGAAGTGGGCCTTTCACTATCTGTGGGAATGTGGGCAGTTGTCTTCAACCATTCATCCCAGTCATACTAGGGACCATGTTTCGGAGGCCATTCTAAATTTCCTATCACTATAGCTCGATGAATGGGAGATGGCAGTGATTCAATTCAGGCAGTAAAATCAAAAGTTGGAAGCATCAGTTCTTTGAAATATGCTGGATTGCGAGCTGTGGTTTTAGTGTGTTTGGTAGGGGGTTGATCCAGAGAAGGAGAGGGATGGAAGGAAGATGAATCCGGAAGGTCTTGATGAGAAGGTTGGTTAGTAGGAGGGTCTACAGGGTGATAAGGTCACTTAATACGAGCCATAATGGATAGGGAGTTAAGGGTTTGAAGGTGATTGAATGAGAAGTTTATGCAAAGGGTGAAAATTTATCTAAGTTCTAGAGAAAAGGTGAAAATCAGCGAAATGACTAAGTCGGGGTTGCGCGGCTCCACGCAACTGAAGTATTTTATGTGGAATGACGTGACTGCTGAAGGACTTACGCAAACGTAAGAGACGTTGCACGTGTTCGTACAAATGATATTTGTTGCACGGGAAAGAAGCAAGGTGACGAAGGTTCGTGGCAGACGGAAGAAACCTCCAAATGAAAGGAAGTCTGGGGTATTTAAATGCACAAAGGTTGAGTAAAGTGCACGAGTTTTTGTTGCGCAGACACGCGCAAACCTTGTAGAAAGGATTATTTTAATCCTTTTTCTTTAATTTTATGAGGAAACAAAGAAAGGATCAAGGGGGCATCTATTGAGGCATAAAAAATAATGAAGGATTGAAGGTTGAAATTGAGAAAGAAAATTGAAGGAAATAAAGAATAAGAAGACTTGAGAATGGTTTGTACGGGTCCGCGCAAAGGATATCAGTTGTGCGGAGCTACCCAACCAAATAAGCGTTGCGCAGGTCTGCGCAATGAGTTCCAGGATGATTCTTCAACACTAAAAGGAGAATCCCATGGTGCCAAAATCGAGGTACTACACGTGCAAAGGCCTATAAATACCCCCTCACCACCTTCATTTGGACCGATTGAAGATTTTCGAGAGGAAATAGAGAAAGAAGAGAGATTGAAGGTGAGGGATAAAAATGGTGGTTTGCACAGGCCCGCGCAACCAACATCGGTTGCACGGGACTGCGCAACTAAACTGCCTTGCAATCTGTGATGGTAAAGGGCCATTATGCTGCTGAAATGCTTGATGCCTTCAAGTATCTTCCGTTCAAGATCAAAGAAGGATAATTAGTAGAAGAACATATTCCTCCTAAGTCTTGAGAGATGACTGAAATCACAGACATTATGCTGCCGAATTTTATATTTTACTATGACAGTTGAACTTATGATAATTCCTCTATTTTAAATAATCTGTCTTAGAATCAAGAGACATTTAAAGGATGTAAATGAAGTCAGCATTAATAAAGTGTGATGATGGTTTCAGATACTCTTTCTTTATTATGTTTGAATAAGATAATCTCCCTAAACCAGATGCATTTATTTCTTGTTTGAAACAAACCCCAAAGTCAACTCTCTCTCACCCTCTGTCTTACACACCCATACATGTTAAGTACAACTATTACCTCACATCACCCATCACACCCATCCCTCACTTTTCTTACATCACTCTTTCTCTTATTTCTCAAACTCATTTACGAAGCAAGAAAAGTGGTGCACGTCCAAGCTCTTCCATGAGAGAAAAGTGAGTTATGTGTGGCCCACTTGCTCTCCCAAGATCTATCATCCTAGCCCTTCATTTCTCATTCTCTCCATCAAAGTAAAGCATAAGGAGATCGGCATTCCATCAGACCAAGAAGATCGAATGGTGGGTGTTTTATAGGCTAGATTTTCATGTTTTGATGATGGGCCAAGTGAGGCCTACCGATTGATGGTATGGATCTCACTTTGGACCCTAGGTGTGGCCGATGGCCCACCTTGATCCTCATGATCATTCCATGATGGGACCATTTTTCATGGACTCCATCATGATGTTTATTTTCCTTGCATGAATAGAGATCATCTAGACCTTCCATTTTGGTGGAGAAGGAATCCCCACCGTTGATCTTTGATTTGGTGGGCCCACATATATTGGGACCCACTTCATGTATGATTGAATGCTTGAAAGGGAGGGCCCATAGTGTCAGGGTCCCTCCATCATCACATGTCTCTCTCTCTCTCATTCCTTTATTTTTATGGCCCATTTAATGATTGTATGTGGTGTCCAAACCATCCATCAAATGGACCCCATGGCCATCCAAACCATGTGGGCCCTACCTTATGGACGTTGGGAAAACGTAAATATTAGATTGATCTTAAATCAAGTGGGCCACGTCTATATGGGACCCACCTTGATAAATGTATTCATGCCGTCTGTCTAGCGTCCAGGGATGTTGTATGTGTTCAGTAAGTGTGAACAGACACTAGGGTGTACTAACAACAAGCATTTGGGTGGGCCACCCATGTAGGCCCCACCTTAATGTATGAATTCAATCCGCATCGTCCATCTCATTCTCCAGATCATTTTAGGCATTGAGCCGAAAAATGAACCCAATTCGACTATCTGACGGCCCATAGCATAGAAAATAATATTTTCTACCATTGAAATCCACCTTGATGTTTCTACCTGCCAAAACGCATTGAATATTGGGCTCATTTAGACTGTCTTGAGCCATAGAATCCAATAGGTGGAGTGGATCCACCTGATGCGGGCCCTACCATGGAAAAACTGTAAGAAAACTTTTTTGTAAAAAATAATAATAAATAAGGCAACAGCTGCTGCTGACCGTCAGAGGACGTCAGCAGTGCCCCGTGAAGAGGCAGGGACCCTGGGTCCCAGCTGTGGGCCCCACCGTGCTGTGTGTGAACATCAACATTGTGCATTTGGTAGGCCCCCTTTGGGCAGTGGGCCACCCCAAAAATCGGTAATATACGAAACTCAGGTGACCCACGTCATAGGAAACATTGTGATTGAACGGCTACCATTGAAAATCTTTTGGGTGGCATGGAAGTTTTGGATCATTGTGAAATTTATTTTTCCTTTTCATTCAGGTCTGTGTGACCTTATCAACATGTTGGATGGAAAATAAACATTATGGTGGGCCCCACGTGGGACCCACCTGATGTGGGATTCGTATTGGCTGGAGTATGATATAAGTAGCTATATTGCTACTGTATTGATTAATGTCACCAAGCCCTGCGGGTCAGCTCTTGGTGTATGTGATATATCTAACCTCCATCATATGATGGATGAGGGTTGGTGGGCCATCTACGTGGCGCCACACCATGATATGTGTATCTTATCCTAGCCGTCCACTATCCAAATGGTGCTGGATGTGGACACCAGCTCAGTAAGTGTTTCAACAGGCCGTTCCTCTATGGGACCCATCATGATGTATTTGTTTCATCCACACCATCTAGATGATCTGGACGGTGCTAGATATGGTTGGATGGTGCTGATTCACATAGACAATGTTTGGATGGTGCTGATTTACCTGGACAATGTTTAGGCGGTGCAGATCATCATTAAGGTGCCACGTGCCCCATAGAATGATGTGTACAGTGATACACATGTTACACCTGCACCTATTGAAATGATTTTAGATGTAATCCAAACTCACATATGCGAGGCCCACCTTGATATATATGAGGCCTGTTGTTGAGGTCCACCTTCTTATATATAAGGCCTGTTGTTGAGGCCCACCTTAATATATATGAGGCCTGTTGTTGAGGCCCACCTTGATATATATGAGGCGTGTTATTGAGGCCCACCTTGATATATATGAGGCCTATCGTTGAGGCCCACCTTGATGTGTATGAGGCTCGTTGTTGAGGCCCACCTTGATATATATGAGGCATGTTGTTGAGGCCCACCTTGATATATATGAGGCCTATTGTTGAGGCCCACCTTGATGTGCATGAGGCCCGTTGTTGAGGCCCACCTTGATGTGTATGTGGCCTGTTGTTGAGGCCCACCTTGATGTGTATGAGGCCCATGTGATACGACCCATTTGATGTATTGGAGGCTCATGGGTTGAGGCCTAATGGGATGTACATAAGGCCCATTATGATATATTTGAGGCCCATGGGGACGTGGCCCATTGTTATATATTTTGGGCCCATTTGGTAAGGCTCGTTGTGATGTATCCAAGGCCCATGGTTGAGGCCCAGTGCGATGTATGTATGACCCGTTAAGTTGTGTATGAATTCCTTATATGGGCCACTTATTGGGCAATGATGGTTTAATGTCCACATTATTGGGCAATGATGGTTTAATGTTGGTTAAATGGCCACATTATTAGGCAATAATGGTTTAATGTCCACATTGTAACCTTCCCTTAGGCCTTGTTCGACTGATTCCGATTGTTGAGGCCGATTGTCAAGGCTGAATATCAGTGCCGGTTATCAATACCAATTATTGATACCGATTATGAGTATGTGACAGCATAACATCATGATACCTACACCTTGGAGCCACCTTGTGTATATATTGAGCCCATAGGAAAGTCTAGTTTAGTACGCGATGAGAGGGTAAAGAAGCCCACTTATTGCACTTAGACTCAGATCTGCCCTCGGTGGAAGATATTGTGATGCTCCAACACTGTGATCACATGTGGGCGGGGCCTGAGGAGCTTGGGTGAGCTACCAGTGATTGGTAGGGTACTGTGCACAAAGTGAAGGCAGAACTTTATCCCACATCGGTTGCATCGTCCGATGTTGTGGTGGCTATAAGTTGAATTCTTTCCTTAATTATCGTGACGCGTTTTAAATCAGTGAGCTTATCTTGATATTTGGACTAGATCTGCATCCTTCTGTGGACCCCCATCATTCATATGTATGTTGTGATGGATGGTTGATTAAAGAAGATGTCATTGGGCTGAGATGTTTATGTGACTCCTTGTGAGACGGAGTTATCCCCACATGATGGCTCGATACACACAGGTTTGGTGTATGACCTAGATGAGGTTGATGGTATTCGTGGCTCGTCAGGATTTGCATATTACATTGCATCCGCGGCATCTGTTATTGTCTTATTATGTTTTGCATTGCATAGCCTTGATATGGCCGTTAGCATTCATGCCTTGCATCGCATAGCCTTGGTACGGCTGATAGCACTCATGAACTTACCAATATATTTTCGCTTACTCTGATATCGTATGATTTATAATCTTACCTGTATTTATGATATTATATGATTATGGCATTATATTAGATACTTGGCACGTGCATTGCACACACTTTCGCCACCCTCTAAGCTTTTTATAAGCTTATGCACGATAGATGCATGCAGGTGGCGTTAGGTTGCAGCAACGTTGAGCTTAGAGTATGTAGCTATCTTCCGGAGCTTTGATTTCGATATATGTATTTTTCTTTCAACATTGTATTTAAATGATTATATTAGTGGATATGTGATGATGATGTTACCTTTATGATTTGGATATACTTGTGTAACACCCTGAAAATCGGGGGTCGTGTCTAAACTCAACTCCCGAGTTCCAGACCGTCACTTATGCAACAAAAATGATTATGATTCAATGTTGTCTGATTTAAAGCATTCACATGAGTAAAAGTATACCAAAACTGCAATTCATACTTCAGATCCAGTGATAAAAGCAAGCGGAAGACTAAACAATATATATATCACTGTATGGAAAAACAAAATAGATCTCATCTGTCTCTAAGGTATGAATACATCTCTGAGTCTCATATACATATACATGAACAAAAGTAAATGTTCAAAATGGTCCCGCTGAAGTCCCATCAATCCAGGTCGCCTACGCAAAGCCATCATGATACTGCATGTATGAGAACTCGTCCTGCTCCTCGTCGAAGTCTGGCTCTGCCTCCTGGATCTCAGCCTCACCTGCATCTACAACAGGGTCTGGTGGGTGTTGCAAACACCATCCCGTAACGTGGGAATGAGTGATCAACTCAGTGGAATCATAGAGCAAAGTTTAGCATGCTCACAATTCAATCATGCGATAATAGTAAAGCAGTAAATCAGACAATCCTAATACTGTTGTTAATGTAAGATGACATGACGTGATGTATGCCCTCACCGACGATCTCCCTCATACGGCAACATCTTATGACCGCGGCATGCAATCGACCCTCAAGTGCTCCACATCTTCCAGGCACATGCAATGGCATGGTGATATGATTTTCAAGTTGTTATTAGTCCATTCAAACAGCAGGATTGGGAAACTAAGGTACTTCCCTTGTATCAATCCCAACACAGATCCTGTCTAGGGTCGTCACTCCTAGTAATCTCATACGATGTATATTTCGTAGGTCGCTGCAAGGGCTGCCAGGGCTGTTGCTCGCACTCGTTGCACCGCTCCCCCATCACCTTATCGATACAGGCCTACCGTACTCTACTGCAACGGAAGGGTAGTCGCCTCCCGTGGACTCAGAATATGCTCGCGGTCACTACAAAGGACTCGTCGCCTGATCAGTGTAGGCCGACAGCTAGAATATAGTGTCCCATACCACCATAATCTGCTCACGAGTCTAGGTTCTCACTGGTCACTACGGAGAAGTTTGTGGCCCCAGCGTAGGCCGACAGCTCGACCACGGTGTCTCATACCACCATGCCCGGCTCATGAGTCTTCGTGGATCAAGGTACCATGGTTAACAGGGTTTACAATGGTAAGTTCAGTATCCTAGGTTCAAGCAGTTATGACTCATACAAGGTGAACATACATCGGCCAGTCGGGTTGCTTGACGGGCTCGACTAGCGCGATCGCATCTCAAGTCGAACGACATGAAGTGCGTAAAACACTTCGCGTGGGCTAACCACTGCCGCCAACTCCAAACACGACTCGCGTTCATCGACGCGTCGTTCTTGGCCAAGACCAGCCAGCCATGAATTCGATCGGTTACCGACTGCCTGGACTAAGTATAGTCCCAAACAATTATGGAATCACATCAGCAATTTATATAGGAATATTGGAATTGAAATACAATCATGTGAGCATGTTAACACATGTTATAACATTCAACTTAAGTAAATCTTCAAACACACATATTTCATGCATGTAACGAAATCATGCATATAGTCAACATGTAGGAAATCATTTAGGTCAGCATATTAATTGAGAAACCCATCTCAAACTAATTCATAACATCATTTAATTCAATACATACTAATACAAGCATTTATACAAACACATACACTACACTCTTAAGTCTACATATAGTATGTCAACCCGAAGTGCGCAATTAGGCAAATCTCTTCGCCAAACTAATTATGCACATATTCCTAACTTCCTAATGCGACAATAAACCATGTCAATCACATCAGCAAAATATGAACGTAATCTGTACTTCCTACAAATGACTAAAATACCCTAAATCTCATATTCTTCGTTAATTTACCAAACAGGAAACGGAGAGCATGTTGTACATGTCAAACGGCGCTGCCGTCGATAATCTACTATTAAACGACATTGAAAGCGTTGTAAACCGTCAATCAAAGCGTCTAAAATCCTCACCTTATATCTTGTAGACTCGTGAATTGAAACGGAGCGTATACGCTTCGTCTACGGCAGTAGGAGAACCTGTTTTAGGAGTTACGTTAGCTAACACGCTATGAATCTAAGTAATCCCTAAATTAGCAACTTTTCGGGTCGTTTCATACCTGAAAAAGCGGAGAAATCACCGGCTAGGTGATTGGAAAGAGTTGCTGAAGCACGTGAAATTAGCGACACGAAGGCGGGAAAAATCCTTCTACTCTCTCTCTCTCTCAAACTCTCTCCTTTTCTCTCTCCCAAAGCTAGGGTTTTATAATTTTCGGATGGGAGAGAGGAATGAGGGTTTCAACCCCTTTTATAAGCTTAAAAACGTCAGAAACAGGCTCCGGAACGAAGTTTACTTAGTGCATATCCAATTCGGGGCTGTTTTGGTCCAAAAGATGCTTTCTGGTGGTCCCATGGTCGAATGCGATCGGACTTAAGCTCATGCGTACCAGATATAGCACGTATTAAGTTTTCAGTCTGGCAGGGTTCGCAGATCGCACGTGGCTGACCAGTTTCAGTTCAGCGGTCACCGCACGTAGATCAGGGCTGAAAGTCTCATGATATAAAATAGAAATTTTTCCTGATCCGAGGGTGTAATCTGGCTGAATTCTGACGGTCAGAACGCTTAATACTGACGCGTCAAGTCGTGTGTCAGATTCAAATTTTAAATTCCAATTATGTCCCTATTCGTACTCTCTTCAGTCTGGGCTCATTGAAATAGTCTGTGATTATCGGTTTGACTTGATTTTCGAAATGATTGTCAAGTCCAGCTAGGCGGTTCTAATGGTCTAAGATAGGAGATATAGGACTTTCGACGTGCGGTCTAGATCCAATACAAAAATTCAAAGCTGTCCAGAGAACAAACTTGCTTAGAGTTTGATCCGAGGTTATAGAGTATTATAGAGTCGTTTGTTCTACTCGATTTGGGTCTTGTAGAACGTATTTAAAGTGATCAGGGACTATTTCCCAGCCACTCCAGCGTTGCGCTAGCTAACTTACGCTTAATTTCCATAGAAATTAATTCTACGCGATTTCGGGTCGAGTTGGTACTCGAGCCCAAGTACGGATTTTTCACGGGCGTTACAACTTGTGGTTATGCTTCTTATGAGACAAATGTACGTTGAAAAATCCTCCTTATAAAATCCCAAGATTGGAACCTGGCGTATGGATGCTAGGAGCCAAGATGGGGTACTATGGAGGCTACCGGCACCGGGTTCGAAGATCGGAATTCCTGTGAATCCAATTTCTGGGTTTGGGGCATGACAATACTGGTATTCAGAACTCGGGCACTCGTATATCTACTCAGCCTAGATATTAGAGCATCTCTTGGTACCGAAAAGGTTCTGAAACTTTCATCCAAGGACATTCTAATTGCCCACAGTGCTAGAACTAAGTATTTCTAGGATCCGATACGGCCATCCACGATGTGTCTGTGGAGCCACGATCCTGATGTCACTAGGACATACAATGATCATGACACACAAATGTGAGATGCGTGAATCACGCTATCCAGTCATGCAACAATCCTGCGCATACCACGCACTCATGTGGGTACCTCCTATTAGTGAATTCCATAAATAATCTGCCCAATGACATATGCTATGATCAGTTACTTCTCATATTAAGCGTACATATGATGCGTATGGCATGAGTCATGGAATTATATTAAGCATATTATAAAGTAATGAACTATCCTTACAATTCAGATGGGCCTAGACGGCCTACACACAACAAATATGGGCTTTCAATGGGCCCTAAGGAGAGTTACAATGTGGACATTTAACCAACATTGTACTTACAATGTGGGCATCAAACCATCATTGCTCCCAAGGCATAGCCCACTATAAAGGTTAACACATAAACCACGGTGGAATCACATTACAATGGGCCTTATGTGCATCCCATTGGGCCTTGACCCATGGGGCTCTAATACATCAAATGGGCCATATAACATGGGTCTCATATATATCAAGGTGGGCCTCAGTGGATGGGCCATAACTACATCAAGATGGGACTAATCACATGGGCCTTATATATACCAAGGTGGGCCTCAAACATCCTCAAAAAGAATCATATGGACCATACCACAAATAGCAGAGATAATAATTTTCACGGTTAAATAATTCACAGGCCCCACTATAAAGTTTATTTTCTAACCAATTTAATCATAAGGTCATAAAGACCTGGATTAAGAGGGAAAATAATTTCCCATTGACCTAGAACTTCTATGACCCAAATGGGTTTCAATGATAGACATTCAAATATCACTATTTTTGCAGTGTGGTCCACCTAATCAATGGCTAGACACATCCTAGTGTGGTCCGCCATAATTTATTTGAGATCCAACCAATTCATAAGTTAACATAGTGATAGATGAAGTGAAAACAAATATCAGCTTTATTTAAAACTACAATGGCCTTAGAAGTTTGAACGGTGGAGGTCAGTACCCACTATTTTAAATGGTGGGGTCTAATTGAACCTTACATCTAACTCATTCCTTGCCTCATATCATGAAATGACATGTCAAAATGGTTGGACATATTGGATGCAACACATGCATAATGGTGGGTCACACCGTCCAGTGGTGTGGACGACGTGGAGACAACATATACATTATTGGGGGTCCCACCGTCCTGCGGTGTGGATGGTGTGGTTAAAACACATAAATCATGGTGGGTTCCACCATCCAATACTATGGACAGTGTGAATAAAACACTTACATCATTGTGGGTCCCATGTGGGGCCCTCCATAATGTTTATCTGCCATCCAATCTGTTCATAAGGTCACACAGACCTAGATGCAGAGGAAAAATAAATTTCATATGGATTCAAAACTTCTGTGAACTCAAATAGGGTTTTAATTATAGCTGTCCAATCCCATTGTTCCCTGTGACATGGGCCACCTGAGCTTGTATCTGGCTAGTTTTTTTAGGGGGTTGGCCCACTGGTCAGAGGGGACCCAACAAAAGCATGGTGTTGATGATCAACACACATCATGATGAGGCCCATGATTGGGACCCCTGCCCACCGTCAATCGCAGTAGGACGCTGCTGGCGCCTTCTGATAATCAGCAGCAGCAGTAGCTACTGTCGCCTTATATTTTATTTATTTATTTATTTATTTTTATTTTCTCAAGGATTTTCCTAGGTGGGGCCTACATCTGGGAAATCCAACCCAGCCATTGGTTTTTATGGTCCAAGACAGACCCATCAAGCCCATATATTCGACATATTTTGGGGTACAAAAACATCATGGTGTATTTCAACGGTAAAAACGTTGTTTGCTATGTTATGGCGCACCAAAAAATCGGGTCAACTTCGTTTTTTGGCTCAATGCCTAAAATGATTTGGGAAATGGGATGGACGGCGTGGATTGGATCCATACGTCAAGGTGGGGCCTGCATGAGTAGCTCACCCAAAACCTTTATATATATATATATATATATTTTTTTTTTGTCAGTACACCCACTAACTGTCCACATTTCACTACACGTCTAGTGTCCAGGGACACTGGACAGTGTGAAGGCAAATCATCCAGGTGGGTCCCACATGGTCGTGGCCCAATTGGATCAATCTGATATGTGTGGTTTCCCATCTCCATTAAGGTAGGGCCCACATGGCTTGGACGACCATGGGGTCCATTTAATGGATGGTTCGGACATCACATGCACACATTAGGTGGGTCAAAAAATAAAGAAAGGAGAGAGAGAGAGAGAGAGAGAGAGAGAGAGAGAGAGAGAGAGAGAGAGAGAGAGAGAGAGAGAGAGAGAGACGTGATGATGGAGGGCTCTACCACTATGAGCCCTCTTTATGCATTCAATCATACATCAAGTGGGTTCCAATACATGTGGGCCTACCAAAATAAAAATTAATGCTAGAGATTCCTTCTTTATCAAAATGGAAGGTCTGATGACCTTTTTCAAACTTAGAAAATAAATCATGATGGGGTCCATAGAGAATGGCCCCATAATGGAATGATCATGATAATCAAGGTGGGCCATCGGCCACATCTAGGGTCCAAAGTGAGGTCCATACCATCAATCGGTAGGTCTCACTTAGCCCATCATTAAAATATGAAAATCTAACCTATAAAGCACCCACCGTTCGATCTTCTCAGTCTGATGAAACGTCGATCTCCTTATGTCCCTCTTTGATGGAAGATGATGAGAAAGGTGGTCCCTTATGATCATGGGACATACTCAAAATGGGCCCAAAACTAATTGTGGATTGTGTTTCCTGCACATTTCCTCCAAGTATCCATGTTTGGGACATCACCGTAAATTGTAAACACCCAACCAATGAGGCTTGCCTTATGCCTTTTAAAGCCCCTACATAGAGCTACCAGATGGATCTGTCCTTTCACCATATGTAGGTCCACATGATCATAAATCTGAATTAAAGATGGCCAGAAACCAACATTTGCACAAAAAAAAATCTATTTGATGTAAAATTTATGTCGGGCCACGTCGGTGGGGTCCACCACCTTCCCAAAGCATTTAATGCAACAACTAAATTCTAAAATAAATAAATAACTCTCAGGTACTGTTGGGCTTAAAAACCTTAAGTGAGCCATCTAGTATGGGCTATCTTGTATGGGCCTTACCTTTCATGCAATGAGGTCTACCTGACATCTTTTGTAAATGGGTGTTGTATAACTTGTAAAATATTTAGTAGACATATCTTGCTATCCAAATGTTCTCTTACGATATAGGTGGCCTTGGGCCCATTTAAATGATGCAAACCTAAGGCCCAAGTGGGTCCAACACTAAGAGAAATCATTGGGGATTGAGAAACCCACAATGGTAACCTTCCTTGAGCCTGTTGAGTAGGCCCATCGCCTACTTAGCAGCGTGCCTTTCATACTTCCTCTAGTTAAGTGGACCACTCTTAGATAGACCTATTTTACAATGCATAAACTGGATAATTGGGCTTTTTTTGGTTTGTGGTTATGTGGCTAGTGGGCCCAATATGATGTATGACATGAAAGATGTTAGCATGTTATCCTTTTATTTTGAGATTAAACATTTTTTCGAGTTGGTGGATGTGTGGGGCCCACTTAGTTGTGGAATTAGATCCACACCATTGAAAGCTTTGTGGTTAGACATTTATACCCTTGGGTTAACATATTGGTTCACCAAGTGGGACTCACACTTGACCTATATGACCCCATGCCATGCATGTAGTTCAAGTCCAGTGTGGAAGTCACACTAGGTAGGACGCACCTAGTGATGGGTGAGATGATGATGCATGTATGGTAACATGATAATGACGATAGTGATTTGTTGGTTAAAATGATAAATATGATTTAATGGATGGTGAATTATAGCATATGCATTGATGATGGATGAGTAATTATTTATAACACTTATGGCATTGTTTATGTTAATCATGAAGTGAAATGATCCTCATGGTAATGATATATATATATATATATATATATATATATATATATATATATATATATATATATATATATATATATATATATATATATATTGATGACAAAGCATGCTAGTTGACAACCATGCTTGATATCCAAGTGATAATAATGCACGTATTGATTGTTGTGATAATAATGTGGATAAAAAAACTATATTTTACTTGATGCATGGATAATGATAAATAAATGATGATTGGTGGATGTTAGGATAACCTTATGCATGATAGACAACTAATGCCTAGGGCATGTATAATGATAGTATTGCATAATGGCCATGATATTGATGATGCATGTGAATCCCTATATGCTATGTACTCAATACACATGATTGCATGATACATGTTATGAGGATAAATTTGATGTTAAATGATGTCTATGATAATAATGATATATGTTAGAACTTGTGTATCACTATAACCTATGCACCTTATGTATGTGCATGTTATAGGAGCCATAATGGCCATTTGTTAAGTATTCACAAGAGGTATAGGGCCTCAGTGTGTTATTGAAGACACTTAAATATATGGACCCTCGCGTCACATTGGTTATTCTTATGTTTAGGGCGATTATTGTTTATATCTGATAATCATGCTAGTGTACTTAGTCTAGTAGGACACATTGAGAACATGCTTAGTATAACATCACGGTACATGCCCACACGCGTCATTTATATGCATGTTGTGAGGGATGATTGATCATAGCATATGCTATTGGGCTGAGTTATTTAGGGGACTCCCTGTGTGACAGAGTTACCCCACATGATCGCGTGGTACGCGTAAGTTTGATGCATGACTAGATGGTATGACTCATGCAGCTTGCATTTTGTGTGATATGATCACTTGGCGCCCTAGTGACACCAGGGTTGTGGCCTTCACAAGCATATCATGAATGACCAGATGAGACACTGAAAATGTTTACGACTCAGCATATGGGTACTTTGGATGTCCATGGGTGAAAGTCCCTAAAACTTCGTGACCAGGGGATACTTCAACATCTAGACCGAGTGGATACATGAGTACCAGAGTGCCAAATACTAATAGGCCACATCTCCCACTATGTCATGGTTGGTTGGAAGGGAGTGTGGCCTTATCCACTCGAGGGTAGGAGGCAAAGCTAGGTTAAGTTTAACCAACTCAGAAATGGGACCGCTATCAACGTGCAGGGTAGATATTGGTAAACTAATGGCCAGGCAGGTAGTGAGGTCTCTTCTACTCACCTGGTTGCACGTGATGGGCCGATAATCTGGTGTAGAGTGTACTAGGCCTCGGTGATATTCAAGAGATGCACGATACTGATATATAGACTTACTGAGTAGGAGTTGCATACTCAATATTTGACTCATTTATTCATTCATTCACTATCCACTCGAGCTGGTGGTGCGTAACTAAATTATTATGTGTACCTTCGCAATGACCATAATTTTAGTTAGGTACATGACTACCCTAAGATCAAGAGTTTACCACATTAAGTCTCGCTATCCAAATTTAGGTATGAGAATAGTTTGGATAGAAATCTCTTGTGATGAACCCCATAACTTGCGATACCACGTACTATCATCCTGACTACACACTCTAGCTTTTTCAATTCTTTTACATTGTATAATGCATTACATCCTCTGCATGTGACATTTGGTTTACTATTTTTCTGCAAGGCATGGCCTAGATAAGGCTGATGGTCTTCGTGGACTTGTCAGGATTTACATATTACATTACATCCTCAACATATGACATCGACATCACATCCTCAGCATATGACATTTGGTTTATTATGTCCTTGTACTCAAATGATTGTGGACTTGCCAGTATTTTCCTCTTACTCTGAAATTTATATGCCTGACACGTGCATTGCATACATATACACTACCCTCTAAGCTTCTTGTAAGCTTATGCACGATCGTTATGTGTAGGTGACATTAAGTCGCAGCAGCATTGAGACAGGAGCGTGTGCTAGAGCTTTGGAGTTATTGTTTCATATATGTATTTCCCTTTCCACATTGTACTCGAATGATTTTATTAGTGGATATGTGGTGATGATGTTTTTGTGACTTGATCATGCTTCCTTAAAAAATTATACTAAAAATTCTCCTTGTAAGATCCTAGGATCGAAATTTGGCTTATGGGTGCCGGGAGCTGAGAATGGGGTACTACGGATGCTTTCGGCACTAGATTCGGAAATCGAGAATTTTGTGAGCCCGTTTTCCGAGTTTGGGGCATGACACATAAGTTATGCAAAGCTTGTGAGCATTTTCAGAAATTGGGTGCATTGTCCTGTCAAAATATGATGCCTCCGAACCTCATTCTTGTCATTGAAGCATTTGATTGCTTGGGCATCTTTTGATAGGGCCATTCCCCCAATCCTTTGGGAATTTATACATTTTACTAGCTGTAGACTATGTCACTAAGTGGGTCGAAGCGATCCCGTACTGAAACAATGACTATCGTATGGTCATTCAATTTTTAAAAGAAAATATCTTTTCTTGGTTCAGAATGCCTCGAGCCATCATTAGTGATGGAGGTTCACACTTCTATAATATGTCATTTAAAAAATTAATGTAGAAATATGACATCTCTCATAAGGTGAGCACTCCATACCACTCAGAGACAAGTGGGCAATCTGAGATTTCCAATAGGGAAATTAAACAAATTCTAGAGAAAATGATTAACCTTGACTGTAAGGATTGATCAATCTATTTGACCAATACTTTACAGGCGTACCTTATAACTTTTAAGACCCCCATTGAAATGTCTCCCTTTAGACTCATCTATAAGAAAGCTTGTCACTTGCCTACAGAGTTGGAACATAGGGCTACTGGGCTATCAAAAATTTAAACTTCAATTTGGATAATGCTGGTTCATTGTGTAAATTACAGTTGAATGAACTTGAGAAAATCTGAAACGATGTATACGAGAACTCGAGAATTTACAAGGATAGGATGAAGGTGTTCTATGATAGGAACTTCCTTCGAAAATCATTCATAACTGGTCAAAAAGTCCTTCTGTATAATTCTTGTTTACACTTTTTCAGATAAATTCTGATCTCGATGGACCGGCCCTTTTACCATTACTAATGTCCATCCACATCGGGCCATTGAGATAAAGAATCCCACGAATCGCCATATTTTAAAGTGAACGGACATCATTTAAAGCCATTTGTTGAGAAATTTGACTCAGAGGACATGTCCATGCCTCTAAGTGATTCTGTGTACCAGGATTGATCTCCTAGTCTGATGGAGGTGTCGTTAGCTTTTATTGCATTCATAGGATTTAGGATTAGGGTAGTTTATTTTCAATTTGTTTGATTCTTTGTGCTAACCCATCTTCATATTGAGAACCTTGGAAAAGCTTCAATCCCCTTTCTTCACGTACTACCTTTCCATCACTTATCATTTCTTTTTTGTTGTCTCATATGCATTGTATGCTTATATTTTTTTCCATTGAGGACAATGTAGATTTTAGGTTGGGGGTGTGGATTAGGTAAACTAATCAGTGTTTTCTTAGTTCTGAGAAAAAGTTTTTGAAAATTTCAATGTTTCAAGTTGAAATTTGTTGGGAAAATAATAAATTGTGTATGTAAAGAATGTTTTGAGTATGATGATAAGATTGAGATTAAATTTTGAATCGTTGGAGTTTGATCAACTAAGTAGTCTATCATCTACAGTTCTTACACTCAATTGATTAAGAGGAAGTTTGAATATCATGTTAATCTAAATCATAAGACACGTTCAAGTTGCTTTCTGTGAATTATGCTAGAATTTTTTATTGTTAGTATGTGAAGCATTGATAGATGATTGAGAATTAAGTCTGGAGAATTTTATTCACCTTAAAAGAACCAGTTAAAAACACAGTGAGATCGAAAAAAAGGTTATTTATGATTAAAAGACTGTAAAAGAATGAAAAAGAATGAAAAGTCTGAAAAGAATGAATAAATATAAAGAGATCATCGATATAAAATTTAAAACTGAAAAAAGAAGGAAAATGTGATAAGTTCAGAATTAGTACTTGATTATTCAATTAATCTTGAGGTAATGATCATGCTAATATTATGTAATGATAATATATTTTTGTGAAAAGTAATCTAGATTTCACTAAGCACGTTAGAAAAACTTGATATATGAATTTATGCTCTAATTTAAATGATAAAGAACCTATTTAATGGATTGATTATATGACTCGGCTCTAGGTTTTCAAAATATCACTTTTTTGTCTTAATTCTACTTATCCATACTTGATTGCACAAAGGATTGATTTCTGAAAAAGGGTTTGAACATTGAGAATTGAGAATTACTTCATGCATGTTTTTCTCAGGACTAGAAAAATGCTGATTGAGGGGTGTGTTGAGTGTGAGATATTGCATATTTCTCCTTATTTATACCTTGGTTTTTTAAACATGATAGTGATTAATTGATTTAATTATGCATGTTTTCATGTACAAGGTGATTTCGAGAGCTTAAGGTGAAATTAATGCTAAAAGGAAGATTTATGCTCAAAAGATTACTAAATGAAGATCTGAAGATTTGAAAGTCATTAATGAAGAATTCACATGCCAAATATTTAAGAAAACCAAGTGATGAATGAAGAGAATCAAAAATTTGAAGTGAAAAAAAAAGAATCTTGAAATTATCTTGAAAGTAAACATATTCCTGAAATTGTCTTGAAAAACATATTCTGAAACTTTGAGAATATTTTGGGAAACTGTGCAGAGTGCTAAATTTGAGGTGGTTTAAACCCTGAGTCTATTTTGGGAAACTGTGAAGAGTATAAATTTAAGATACTTTCTAGATTTTTCAAACTCGGTGCGAAAGTTGGAGTTCCACAACTATAAATAGGACTCTCAAGGATGCTCCAAAACGTCTTCTAGGGTTTGAAAAGGTCTCAAGGATCATAACACAAGGGTGGAGCAGCCGACAAAGAGTTTTTCTTCTTCCCTAGTTTATTTTTCACGCTTTGTTTAAGAGATTTGGTTCCAATCATGTCTATGGTTGGATAAACCTCTTAGTTAGGGCTAAAAGGTGAAGCTTGTATCACGTTGGGATATTTATTTTTCTTTGATTATTGTTCTTATTGAATTTCATTGATTTTAGTTTGATATTAAAGGAATATTTTCATTTTTCTATGATTTATTGTGACTCAAATTACAATAGATGTTGTTATAGCTTTGGATATCTTCTTTTCCTGTTTTGAGATAGTGAGATTGGTAAATCTCATTATTCACCATCGTCTTCTGGGCATGGTAGGGTATTGAAATCTCTTCCAATCTTCACAATTCTCCTCTATTGAGAATTAGGTTAATGAAAAGTTTAGATTTAATTTAAATTACTTTATCTTCCAATTGGATAGGATAGGACTCCAATTCCAAATGTGTTTATTGAATTAAGTAAGGTAGCATCTTAATTACTACAAGTGGATCCTTGCCACTCTAGTTTCCAAATTTAATTGATAGTTTAAATATTATTCACAATTACTCTCTTTTATTCTAAAATTCTGATTTAGATCTTCTTCTAGTTCTAGTTCTAGTTCTAGTTCTTTTCAGAAATATACAAGTTTAGTCCTTGTGGATTCGACCTCGTTCTCATGAGTTATTACTATATCGTGACCCTACACTTGGGGTTATGAACAATGACTGCTGTGAACTTGGAATGATTAGGTTCCCGAGCTTGAATAGTTAGAAACTCACCTTAGGATCCATTTTCAAAATCAGTTTAAAATAGGATTAATTGATGTGAACTTAGAAACCTTCTGATACAGCTCCCTGACGTGTATGCATTTGAGAGTACTTAATGTTAAAAAGTCCCTTATTCCTTCGTGTAGGACATGACACCAAGAGGCCGAGGAGTGGGCTTGACACATCCCAGACAGGTGCGACCCCAGCTGTATTAGTGAGTACAGACTAGTTTCAATAGATGTTGCATGTGATGACCTCTATGGTACAGAGGGAGGATAGGCGATCCATTGAAACACCAGTCCAAACCGATCAGGACTGTGAGATCCCTTCTGCGTGACTTTAGTCGGCTCGATCCCTCATGTTTCTAGGGCAAACTTGATCCGACAACAACATAATGGTGGAGATCGGAGGTAAAGAAGATCTTTAACATGATAAGGTGTATGACGTAGTAGCAGGTCCCTTTGGCAGTATTACTTTTTTAAGGTGAGGTTGAGCATTGGTGGACATCGGTTACCCAAGTAGTAGGAGCTGATTTTTAGTGGACCTAAGAGGACTTTATAGACCGGTTCGACCGAAAGTTCTTCCCCGAGAATGTTCGACAGCAGCGCATATTAGAGTTCGAGACTTTAGTCTGGAGAGACATACTGTGTCTTAGTACGAGGCTCAGTTCGTTGAGCTATCTAGATTCATGCCATATCTTATGGCTAAGGAGGGGTAGAGGGCCCATCATTTTGAGGGCGCCTTGTGCCTTAGCCTTCGGAGTTGTGTCACTGGACATAAGCTTCTACATTTGAGGAGGTTATAGAGCGGGCATAGGTCTATGAGGCAGAGTGGACTGATGTGCAGTGGATCAACAGTAAGGGAGGAGATCGGAAGAGGAAGGTCCCCTCTGGTAGCTCCCAGCAGCAGCAGCAACTTCGACCACCACAAAGACACATGACCCATCCATCTTTTCAAGCACCCCCAACACCACCTCAGAGACAGTTCTCAGGTGTTTGCTACGATGTGGTGGCATGTGACATCATAGGCATGAGTGCCGCCACCCACAGCAACAGTCGAGATCACATCAATAGCCTTTACGACAGAAACATCGACAATAGTATCTACCGTCGAGACCCCAACAGTAGCGGCGACAACCGCGTCAGCCACTGAGATCTCTCCCACAGCAATAGAGGCAGTAGTATAGGCTTCCACAGAAACAATAGAAGTAGCAACAACAGAGGGGACATACACCTCCTTAGCAGGCTCAGGGCAAGTTTTATACAGCCCAGAAGGATCCTTACTCATCAAGAGTCATCGAGGGTACACTCCTTATTTCCTCATGCATAAAACATGTCTTGTTTGATTTTGGTGTATCGCATTCATTTGTATTTAAAGATTTTTGTCGATTGACTGGTTTGTGGCTAGAGTTTACATGTTGTCAGTGTTGATGTCCTTAGGAAAGACTGCAGTATTAGGTTAGTTTTTCTTGTCTTGCCCTATGTTGGTAGGGGAAACCTTTTTACCACCTGACATGTTTGCCTTGCTGATGTCCAAGTTTGATGTTATCTTGGGTATAGATTGGCTTGTCGAGTACCATGTCATATTAGATTGCTCAGTGAGGACAGTCACATTTTATATACTCGGTGTGCCGCAGTTCCAATTGGTCACCAAGCCTAGAGGTGAGCAGCTCTCTTACCATATGTCATTTGTTGTAGAGGAGTCAGTTGTCTTGAGCATCGATCAGCTATCGGTAGTTTGTGATTTTTTAGATGTGTTTCAGGAGATTTCAAGGTTGCCACATCGTCGGTTTACTGAATTCCAAATTGATATTGTGCCCGGTACTGTGCCTATTTCAAAGGCCCCATATCGTATGACACCATTGAAGTTGCGAGAGCTGCAAAATTAGCTGGACGAGTTGCATGAGTTGGGCTTTATCTGTTTAAGCAGTTCACCATAGGGAGCATTTTACTCTTTGTGAAGAAGAAAGATCGCTTATTGAGGCTTTGCATGGATTACCGTGAGCTCAATAAGGTCATGATTAAGAATAAGTACCCGCTTCCAATGATTGATGATTTGTTCAACCAGCTGCAAGAGGTGCAGCTCTTTTCCAAGATAGACCTACGGTCTGGTTATCACCAGGTTCGTGTCTAGGAGAAGGATATCCTGAAGACAACATTTTTGATGCGCTACGGGCATTTTGAGTTTCAGTTCATGTCTTTTAAAATACCAATGAGCCCGTAGTGTTTACGCAGCTGATGAATGAGGTCTTCGGTCCATATCTTGATTAGTTTGTTATGGTATTCATTGATGATATCCTGATATATTCGAAGAACCAAGAGGAGCATGAGCAACACTTGGAGATCACCCTACGTTCTATGCACACCAACTCTATGCGAAGCTGGAGAAGCACAAGTTCTGGCAGGAGGAAGTGAAGTTCCTCGGTCACATAGTAATGAGGTAGAGCGTAACAGTAGACCCTTCAAAGATTGATGTTGTGCATTAGTGGGGCCAGCCCACGAATGCATCTGAGATCTGTAGTTTCCTTGGGTTAGCAGCTACTATGAACATTTTATTAAGGGATTCTCCTTTATTGTAGCCTCGTTGACCAGCTTAACTCGGAAGGGTGATGAGTTCATTTGGAGTGATGCATATGAGCGAGCATTCGTAGAGAGGAAGGACCGTCTTACGTTCGCACCAGTCCTCACTCTCCCCTTTGGGAGTGAAGGATTCATAGTTTTTACAGATGCTTCACATGTTGGCTTGGGTGTTGTCCTGATGCAGCATGGGAAGCCTATAGCCTTCGTGTCTCACCAGCTTAAGGTTCATGAGTAGAACTACCCCATACATGATCTAGAGTTGGTTACAGTTATCTTTGCACTGAAAGTGTGGAGGTACTACCTTTATGGGGTTAGATTTGAGCTCTTCTCTGACCATAAGAGCTTGAAGTATCTCTTCTCACACTTTGAGTTGAACATGAGACAGAGGTGTTGGATGGAGCTCCTGAAGGACTATGATTTTAATCTTCAGTACCACCATGATAAGGCTAACGTTGTGGCGGATACCCTTACCTGTCACCCACAGGGCCTAGTGGCACATATGATGGTCCAAGAGTGGAGGATGCTCGAGGATGTTGTTGAGTATGACTTCGAGTTGAGTCTGCTGTCTTCCATCGTTCAATTATGAGCTTGTTGATTCAACCCTCTCTTGTCGCAAGGGTGATCAAAGCTCAACAAGCAGACTAGATGTTGCAAGATTATCGAGTAGAGGTCGTGTTTAAGGGTCAGTCGAATTGAGAGATTGGGTCTGATGGTGGATTACATTTCTAGAGCCAGTTGTGTGTTCCGAATATTCCAGAGTTATGCAGAGATCTTATGACCAAGGCACACCAATCGAAGTTTACTATCCACCTTGGCTCCACCAAGATGTATCGCGATATGAGGATGCATATATTTGAGTACGAATGAAGCGTCAAATCACTAGTTTTGTGGCTGAGTTCGATACCTGCTAGCATGGCAAGGTGTAAGACCCGTATCCTAGACCGTACCATTTCGTAGGGTCCCGCGTTCTTTTCTGTCGAATTTCGGTAACCTTTGACCCTTAACCGGCATTGCGTGCGACCCTGATTCATACGCCGTCAACTCGAGTAAACTCAACCAGAGACTTGTACCCTAGCGACCGTGCCGTCGCAGCGGTTCCGACGTCACATCTCGCGCGCCGAGGCGATATCCAGGCCAGGAGATGTGGGCCCGCGTTCGGTTCGAGAAAAACACTGCGTAGTTACAAAATCCAAGAGAGGACATGTCAAATCAATTCCATCAATCCCATCAATCACTACATCATGTCAAGTACAACCACCCCTCCCCTAAAGTCAACTCTCTCTTACAAACCCATCCCTTACATGTCAAGTACACATCACCCATCACTCACACCCATCCCTCTCTCTCTCTCTCCCATTCTCTCTCTTTCATTCTCTCTCTTTCATCCTCCAAGCAAGAAACCATCCATGGCTTCCATGGAGAAGCTAGGTGTGACCCACCTTCCTACCATCAAATCCAACCCTTGGATCATCATCTCAACCATTAAAAATGACTTCTTGGAGCTCTAGAGTGCATAAATGGAAGAAGGAATAGGCGATCAAAGGTGGGTGCTTCTTTCTCTCTTTCTCTCTCTCTCTTTTTCCTTTATTTTGTGAGTGAATCTTCACCGTTTGGGGGTGATTTATTTTTGTGTGATTGTGTTGATTAGAGGGCCCACATATAGCAGGACCTATCTTGATGTATGTATTGTTCAAAGAGGGACCCATAGTGGCGGGGTCCCTCCGCTACTCACGTTCCTTCACCTGATCTCTCTCTCTTCCTTTCTTTCTTTTGGATGGTATTGATGTGGCCCACCTGATGCATGAACGATCCAGGTGTTAGTGGCCATATGTGTGGACCCACCAGATGGATATATCTCTAGTCGTCCACCTCTTGCAACGTGCTGCAGCCCAGCAGCTACTGGACGCTGGATGATTGTATATATATATATATATATATATATATATATATATATATATATATATATATATATATATATATATATATATATATATATATATATATATATATGTTATGGTGGGCCATGTGTATGTGGGACCCACATACTGTGTATATTTCATTCACACCATCCGTCCGTGTGACCCCCCTAGGCATGGTTCATCTTCACCGTCTGGTTCATCTTCACCGTCCAGTAGGCCTGGACGGTGGGAAAACCACAAATATCAGCTTGTTTCAAAAGCTGATGGGTCCCATGCTCATAGACCCCACTTCGTTGCATGTGTGGTGTATCCACACCGTCCATCCAAGCCTCCCAGGCCTGGGATGAGGCAGATTTAGAGGCAGATTCAAATCTCAGATGGATCCTACCATGCTATACCAGCACATGCGTCTCCACCATGGTGTATGCATATATGCACACCTTCAGTCCATTTCCATGGGACGTGGGGCCACCTCACACGTGTGGCTCATGTGAGGGTGGGGCCCACCAATAGGTATGTGTTTATTTTCAAGCTGTCCATTAGCGTTTTATCAAAATCGTCCATCCTAAAGTCCAGCGTTTGGACGCTGGACTGGACCTAGTATCTTAATAATAATAAAGTATTTTATATTAATATATTTGGTGGGCCGGGCTGATTGGCTGACGTGCCCCATATCAGCTATATGGCTAGTGCATTGGCCTCACCAAGTTCAGTGGGTTCCATCTGGACCGTGGACACCACGCCATGATGTATTTATTTCACCCACACCGTCCAGATAGTGATGGACGGTGATGGACAATGTTTGGGTGGTGTCGCGTGCCCCACCATGACCTGGACAGTGTTGGACGATTTTGCACTTTGTTGTGGGGCCTGAATGTATGTATTTTATACACACACCGTCCATCCAAGGTGGGACTCCACCTGATGTATGTAGCATACCGTCCCTCCATCTGCTGTATTGGTGTCACCAAATTTTCTGGGCCCTAATCGTGACGTGTGTGTTGATCTGGTCCGTCCAGATCGTGTGGACCCACCTGGCATATAAGTTTTATCCAGACTGTCCATATCACGGTGGGTCCCATGCAGCAGGCAACGGTTGCGGCCCAAGGACGTCGGCAGGGCCTGTGGGCCCTGTCTTGAGGTATGCATTAAATCCATACCGCACAACCATTTGTAGAGAGCTGATGGCTCGTGTGGGACCCACCCTGCACGTGTGTCAGGGGTGGGGCCCACCGTGATGTTTGTATCAACCGTCCATCCAGCGTCCAGACTCTATGGACGCTGGGAGAGTTAATGATATAATATAACATTATAGTATACATTATATTATATTATATAGGTAGTTATGATATAATATAATATATAATATTATAATATATATTTATATATTTAATGGAGAGGAATGCCCACCACGTGGGACCCACCCTGGGTATGTATTGCATATCCCCTACGACCATCTGTTGATCTAGACCGTCCAGGTATCTGGACGTGAGGCATCACCACCGTGAGATATGTGTTCTTATTTACACCGAAAGTCCACTTGCTGGATGGTGGGATCCAGCCACACGTGTGGGGTCCCCACCGTACAGCTATCCTGGGACGTGGCCCTACATGAGTATATAGTACATCCAAACCGTTTATCCATTTGACGAGCTCATCCTAACGACGGGCCATGTAAGTGGACCCCACGTAATGTATGTATCTCCACCGTCCAGTCCTTGGACGGTGGGACTTGCCTTGATGCATATGAAGGCCGGAGTACCCTCACATCGGCTATGTACTTGCTCCAATTGCAAGGCCACCTATGATGTATATTTGAGGCCCACCTTGACGTATTTATGGCCCATCCATAGGGCCCACCCGGATGTATTTGTGACCCATTGGTGTGGCCTATCCATGAGGCCCATCTTGATGTATTTGTGGCCCATCTGTTAAGACCCACTTGATGAAGGTTAGGCCCGTGCCATGCGGCCCTTGTGACGTGTATTGGGCCCATTAGTGCGGCCCATATAATGCGGTCCATGTAATGTGGCCCACTTGATATATAAGGCCCTTGGACAAGGCTATTGTGATGTATTCAAGGCCCATGGGCATGGCCCATTATAGCACAGTTGAGGCCCTTGTACGAAGCCTGATGCGATGTATGTGAGGCCCATGAGCAAGGCCCAATGGGATGTATGTGTGGCCGTTACATTGTGTATGAATTTCCTATGTAGGTCACCCCTTGGGAGCAATGTTGGTTAGATATCCACATTGATGGGCAATGATGGTTAGATGTCCACATTGTAACCTTCCCTTAGGCCTTGTTAGGCTCATTCCCTTCATGGGTTAACCCAAATAAGTGGGCCCCATTCGCCGTAGACAGATGACTTCGCACTATCAGATTTGATATAACCACGACCGAGTGTTGATCCTTATACTATAGTTGATCTGCTGATCATCTATGGACCCCGCTTTCTTTATCTACTGATTATCGGTGTCGATTATCGAGGTCGAAGCCGATTATCGACCCTGATTATCGGTGCTGACTATCGATGCTGATTATTAGTGCTGATTGTTGTGACCGATTTACCGATTTCGATTAGCGATCGAGGCCGCTTATCATGATCGATTGTTGATTTTGATTGACGTGACCGATTTATCGATTCTAATTTTGATTTTCAAGGCTGATTCTGATTTGTTAAGGCCGATTGTATAGGCCGACTCCGATTGTCAAAGCCGAGTATCGAAGCTGATTCCGAGTTTCAATTTTGATTGTCGAGGCAGATTTCAATTGTTAAGGCCGATTGTCGAGACCTATTTGATGTATACGTGACCCGTAGTTGAGGCCCATTGTGATGTGTAATCGGCCTGTGTAATGTATATGCGGCCTGTATTTGAGACCCATTGTAATGTGTATTCAACCCATATTTAGGGCCTAATGTGATGAATACGAGGTCTATGTGATGAGCCACATCATGGTACATTTAAGGGCCAGGCGATAGAGACCATTGTGTTGTATGTTAGGCCCATGTGAAAGGCCCGTCGTGATGTGTATTAAGCTCTTGAGCGAGGCCCATGGTGTTGTATATTTGGCCCTTATGTGAGGTCATGGGTCCATTATATGTTAGGATCTATGAGGGTCATTTCTTGGGGCAATGTTGGTTAGATGTCCACATTGTCGAGGCCGATTGTTGATGTCGGTTATTGATATGATTATGAGTATGTGATAGCATAGCATCATGATACATGCCTATACGCATCATCTGCATGTCTGTTATGAGATATGATTGACCATTGCATATGTCATAGTGCTGGTTGTTATGAGACTCCCTGATAGGTGGAGATTGTCTTACATGAGCGCACGATATGCGCAGGATTGATGTATGATTGGATTGTATGACTCATGCATCTTGCATTGTGTGTTGTGATTACTATATGCCCTAGCGACATCAGGGTCGTAGCCTCCACAGTATTTCGTGGATGGCCAGATGGGACACTGAAAAATCTATTTTACATGGGGTGCTATAGATATCCTTGGGTGAAAGTCCCTAAACCCTCTTGGTTTCAGATGTTGCTCCAACGTCTAGACCAAGTGGGTAGATGAGTGCCGAGTGCCGGTTACCAGATGACCGCGCTCTCTACTGTGTCATGGTCAGTTGGAAGGGGGTGCGTCCTTACCTGTCCTTGAGGAGGGGACAATGCTAGGCTGAGTCTGACCAGCTCAAGGAATGGGTCCGCTATTGACGAGCCGGGCCCGATATTGGTAGGCAGATAGTGAGGTCTCTTTCACTCACCTTGTTGCGCGCGATGGGGCGGCAATCTGGTATGGAGTGTAATAGACCCTAGTGATTTTTTAAAGAGGAACCGTACTGATATGTGGACTTATTGAGTAGAAGTTGCATGATCATTCATTCATTCATTCACTATCCACTCGGGCTGGTGGTGCGCAACTAATTGTTGTGTACCTTCGTTATGGCAAAGATTTCGATTGGGCGCGGAACTAACATGAGATTAGGAGTTTCCCATGATGAGTCTGACTATCCAAATTTAGGTATGGGACTGGTTTGGATAGAAGTCCCTTGTGGTGGACCCCATAGCTTACGATACTACATACTATCATCTCGACTTCACACTCTAGCATGGCCATTCCATTCGCATCGCATATTGCATTACATTTGCAGGTATATGGCATTTTGATTTTCTATGTTTCTGCACTCATATGGCCTAGGCAGACTTAGCAGGATTTGTATATTACATTGCATCCTCGGCATTGATATATGACTCTTTATTACTCATTATTGCATAGCTTTTCTATATTGCATATTCTGATATTGATTGACATATGGACTTGTCCATACTTTTTCTTACTCTGATAATTCCTGCTCTTGTCAGTGTTTCTGCTTATTCAAACATTGTATGGTTTATGGATTACTAGTTTTTTGGTATTGTATGATTATGACATTGTATTGAATACTTGGCACTTACTTTGTGCACACACTTACACCACCCTCTAAGCTTTCTATAAGCTTATGCACGATAGATGTGTGCAAGTGATGTTAGGCTGCAGCAGTGTTGAGCTTGGAGCGTGCGGTGGTCTTTTGGAGCTTGATTCTCTATTTATGTATTTTCCTTTCAGTATTGTATTTAAATGATTATATTAGTGGATATGTGATGATGATGTTGCCTTTGTGAATTGGGTAATCTTGTGGTTATGCTTATTACTAGTTAAATGTACCTAAAAAAAATAAAAAATCCTCCTTGTAGGATCCCAGGATCGAAATCTGGCATATGAATGCTAGGAGCCAAGAATGGGGTACTACGGAGGCTGTTGGCACCAAATTCGGTGATCGAAATACCCGTGAATTCTATTTTTGGGTTTGGGGCGTGACACAAGGCCAATCATCAGAGGCCTCTAAGTCCCTTATAGTCGTTGAGTGTCTGGTTGTGGAAGTGGGAGCACGTGATCATTGACTTTATCATGGGCTTGCCGAGGACTCAGCACGGTCATGATGCCATCTAAGTTGTTATTGATCATCTAATGAAGTTGGCACATTTTCTTGTGATACGTGCAAACTGGCCTTTGGGCCATCTTGCTAGATTGTTCATCAATGAGATTGTGAGACTGCATGGTATTCCAGTTTCGATCATTTCTGATTGAGATCTGAGATTCATGTCTCAGTTTTGAAGGAGTTTTTAGAAGGTAATGGGGCTTGCCTTAAAGTTCAGCACCACGTATCATCCGCATACTGATAGGCAAACCGAAAGGGTCAACCAGACCCTTGAGGATATGCTTTGGTCTTGCGTGATGGATTTCTTGGGTAGCTAGGATGATCACCTGCGTTTGGCTAAGTTTGTGTATAATAACAGCTACCAGGTGACTATTGGGATGACTCCCTTCGAGGCATTGTATGGTAGACCTTGTAGATTCATGAGTTATTGGATCTAGGTTAGAGAGCATCATCTCCTAGGTCTCAAGCTTATGTAGAGGACATCAGAAGCCATCAATATCATTAGGTAGAAGATGCACACAACTTAGAACCGACAGAAAAGTTTTACAAATCATCGACGTTGTCCTGTAGAGTTTGCCATTAGGGACCATGTGTATCTCAAGGTCTCACCCATGAAGGGTATAATTCGTTTTGGAGCCAAGGGGAAGCTTGCCTCGAGGTTCATTGGACCTTTCGAGATCATTGGGTGCGTTGATGTCGTGCCCTATTGGCTTGTCTTGCCACTTCAGTTGTCTGGCGTCCACAACGTCTTCCATGTTTCTATGTTATGGAAGTGTGGGTTAGACGTTGTTCCCATGATAGATTGGTAGCTGTTAGAGGTTTGTGAGACGCTTCTTATATTCAGCAACCAGTTCGCATCCTTGATCAGAAGAAGTAGGTACTCCGGACCAGGGTCAAAAACCTTCAGCTCACTTCTACTTCAACAAATATATGTTCTCGGTGGACTAGATTGATGAGTTTTGATCGTAACACCATTTTAGTACCACAATACCCCGAAACTTGTACCCTACCGTTCACGTGAGCGTTACGATTCCAACATCGCGTCGCATGCCCCATTTCAACCCTTAGATTAGAAGTTATAATTTTATCACAATCCGAGGTGGGCGGCATAATGTATGTGTGCCCCACTTGCATGAATCCCCATGTTATCAAATCAATCAATCCATCCATTAATCAAGTCATCCATCAGTCATGTAACTCTCCCCCTATTACTCAAACAAGCCCATGCCTTTCTTATGCAAACCATACCCCTACCTATACTAGCCATCATTCTTTTCTTCTTTTTATCCTCATTTTACCCTTCTAACATCCCTTTATTCCCTCCCTATCCTAAAATCTCTACCACAAAAACTCCCTAACTCCCTCTCATTTATACCATTTTTTTAGCAAAAGTAGAGAGGGATTAAGAGAGAGAGAGAGAGAGAGAGAGAGAGAGAGAGAGAGAGAGAGAGAGAGATATTTGAAAGATTAGGGAGAGATTAAGAGAGAAAGAGAGAAAAGAAGGAAAGAGTAGAGAGAGATTAAGAGAAAAGAGAGTGTTTAGGAGAGATTAGAAAGAGAGCTTGAGAGATGGTTATGGGGGATCAAGAGAGTAAGTGAAAGTGAAAAGTGAGATTAAAGAAGATTAAGGGTGAAGAGGAGCTTGGTGGGCCATCCGATCACCAATCCGAGATGATCCAACTGTCCATCCTTCTAACTGAGTGCATAGGAGGGTCAAAACCCTCCCATTCTCTGTGATTTATCTATTTTAGTGGGCCCATAAGGATGAGACCCACCTTGATCATGAATTGAGTATGTGGTGGACCCTATAGTGGCAGAGGGCCACCCTGATGGACGAATCTCTTTCCCTTCCTTTCCCTTTCTGTTTTTACTCTCAAGGTGTTGTAGGCCACACTATTAGAGAGAGTATCCCGCACGCTATCATAGCATGGACCACCTTGTGTGGCCCACTATGATATTTATTTTCTATCCAACTTGCTCACAAGTTCACATATATCTGGATGAATACACAAAGCTTAGTTTGATTTCAAATACCCTGGGACCACTTTAGCCTGGACAAAACTGATGGACGGGACAAATTGAGGAAGTGGACCCGATTTAGTCTTATAAACAAAATAAAAAGGAAGAAGAAAAAAAAGGTGTCATTGGGCATTATTGCCCAATGACGTGAGGGCGGAAGTCTCCTTGGGTTGCCCCCACATGTGGACCCCACCATGACGTATGTGTTTAATTCACACCATCCACCATCTCCTCAAGCTAATTTTAGGCCATGGGCCAAAATTTGAGGTAGATCTATGTAACACCCTGAAAATCGGGGGTCGTGTATAAACTCAACTCCCGAGTTCCAGACCGTCACTTATGCAACAAAAATGGTTATGATTCAATGTTGTCTGATTTAAAGCATTCACATGAGTAAAAGTATACCAAAACTGCGATTCATACTTCAGATCCAGTGATAAAAGCAAGCGGAAGACTAAACAATGTATATATCACTGTATGGAAAAACAAAGTAATCTTGTTTGTCTCCAAAGTATGACTACATCACTGAGTCTCATGTACATATACATAACAAAAGAATAATGTTCAAAAAGGAAAGTCCCACTGGTGTCCCCTCGATCCAGGTCACCTACGGGAAGCCGTCATGATACTGTATATACGAGAACTCATCCTGGTCCTCGTCGATCTACGGCTCCACCTCCTGGATCTCGTCCTCACCTGCAGCTACAACAGGGTCTGGTGGGTGTTGCAAACACCATCCCGTAACGTGGGAATGAGTGATCAACTCAGTGGAATCATAGAGCAAAGATTAGCATGTTCACAATTCAATCACGCGATAATAGTAAAGCAGTAAATCAGACAATCCTAATACTGTTATTAATGCAAGATGATATGACGTGATGTATGCCCTCACCGACGATCACTGTCATGCGGCAACATCTTACGACCGCGGCATGCCACACTCCCTAGAGTGCTCCACATCTTCCAGGCACATGCAATGCTATGGTGATATGCTTTCCAAGTTGTTATTAGTCCATTCAAACAGCAGGATTGAGAAACTAAGGTACTTCCCTTGTATCAATCCCAACACGGATCCTGTCTAGGGTCGTCACTCCTAGTAATCTCATACGATGTATATTTCGTAGGTCACTGCAAGGGCTGCCAGGGCTGTTGCTCGCACTCGTTGCACTGCTCCCCCATCACCTTATCAATACAGGCCTACTGTACTCTACTGCAACGGAAGGGTCGTCGCCTCCAGTGGACTCAGAATACACTCGCGGTCACTACAAAGGGCTCGTCGCCTGATCAGTGTAGGCCGACAGCTAGAATATAGTGTCCCATACCACCATAATCTGCTCACGAGTCAAGGTGCTCACTGGTCACTACACGGAGGTTTGTGGCCCCAGCGTAGGCCGACAGCTCGACCACGGTGTCCCATACCACCATGTCCAGCTCATGAGTCTTCGTGGATCAAGGTACCACGGTTAATAGGGTTTACAATGGTAAGTTCAGTACCCTAGGTTCAAGCAGTTATGATACATACAAGGTGAACAAACATCGGCCAGTCGGGTTACTTGACGGGCTCGACTAGCGCGATCGCATCTCAAGTTGAACGACATGAAGTGCGTAAAACACTTCGCGTGGCCTAACCACTGCCGCCAACTCTCAACACGAATCACGTTCATCGACGCGTCGTTCGTGGCTATGACCAGTCAGCCACGAATTCGCTCGGTTACCGACTGCCTGGACTAAGTCAAGTCCTACACATCTATGAAATTACATTAACACTATATACAAAGGTATTGGAATTGAAATACATCATGTGAGCATGTTAGCACATGTTATAACATTCAACTTAAGCAAATCTTCAAGGCATACTTCCTATGCATGTAATGCAATCATGCATAAGGTCAACGTGTAGGAAATCATTTAGGTCAGCATTTTAATCATGAAATCAATCTCAAACTACTACATAACATCATTTAATTCAATACATACTAATACAAGCATTTACACAAACACATACACTACACTCTTAAGTCCACATATAGTATGTCGACCCAAAGTGCGCAACTTGGCGAATCTCTTCGCCAAACTGATTGTGCAAACATTCCTAACTCTCTAATACGGCAACAAACCATGTCAATCACGTCAGCAAAATATGCATGTAGACCGTACTTCCTACAAATGACTAAAATGCCCTAAATCTCATATTCTTCGTTAATTTACGAAACAGGAAATGGAGAGTATGTTGTACATGTCAAACGGCGATGCCGTCGATAATCTACTATTAAACGACATTGAAAGCGTTGTAAACC
Organism: Magnolia kwangsiensis; assembly: GCA_037074715.1. Classification (NCBI taxonomy): domain Eukaryota; kingdom Viridiplantae; phylum Streptophyta; class Magnoliopsida; order Magnoliales; family Magnoliaceae; genus Magnolia; species Magnolia kwangsiensis. The sequence continues at coordinate 86,189,338 of CM073575.1, read as the reverse complement.
GTCAATCAAAGCGTCTAAAATCCTCACCTAGTCTCTTACGGTTGCAGGATTTTGAACGGAGCGTGTACGCTTCGTCTACGACTGTAAGAGAACCTGATTTATGGATTGCGTTAGCTAACATGCCATGAATCTACGTAAGCCCTAAATCAGCAAGTTTTTGGGGTTATTCTATACCTGAAAAAGTGTAGAAATCACCAGCCAGGTGATTGGAAGGAAGTGCTGAAGCAGCAACTGTCAGGGGCTCGGAAGCGGGAAAAATCTCCTCTTCCCTTTCTCTCAAACTCTCTCTCTTTTCTTCCTAGGGTTTGTGAATTTCGGATGGGAAGGAGAAATGAGGGTTTCAACCCCTTTTATAAGCCTAAAATTGCCGAAAATAGGCTCCGGGACGAAGTTTACTTGATGCCTATCCATTTCGGGGCTGTTTCGGTCCAAAAACTGCTTTCTGGTGGTCCCCTGGTCGATTGCGATCAGACTTAAGCTCATGGGTACCAGATGTACCTCGTATTAAGTTTTCAGTCTGGCAGGGTTCGCAGATCGCACGTGGCGGACCAGTTTCAGTTCAGCGGCCACCGCACATAGATCAGGGCTGAAAGTCTCATGATAATAAATAGAAATTTTTCCTGATCCGAGGTTGTAATCTGGATGAATTCTGACGGTCAGAATGCTCAATACTGACGCGTCAAGTCGTGTGCCAGATTTGAATTTGAAATTCCAAATTCGTCCCTATTCGCGGTCGCTTCAGTCCGGGTTCAACGAAATAGTCTGTGATTATCGGTTTGACTTGATTTTCGAGATGATTGTCAAGTCCAGCTGGGCGGTTCTAACGGTCTAAGATAGGAGGTATCGGACCTTCGACGCGCGGTCTAAATCCAATACAAAAATTCAATATGGTCCAGAGAACAGACTTGCTTAGAGTTTGATCCGAGGTTATAGAGTATTGTAGAGTTGTTTGTTCTACTCGATTTGGGTCTTGCAGAACGTATTTAAAGTGATCAGGGACTATTTCCCAGCTACTCTAGCGTTGCGCTAGCTAACTTACATTTAATTTCCATGAAAATTATTCTTACGCGATTTCGGGTCAAATCGGTACTCGAGCCCAAGTACAGATTTTTCACGGGCGTTACAATCTAGGTCTCGAGTGGACCATACTAAGGGAAAAATGACCATCTGTTGAAACCTTTGAAGGCCTGCTTTGGAGTCCTTGATCATCTAAATAGCCCAAACCAGAGTCTATTGGACTTTACTCGAACTGGCCAAGATGGTGAACAGATTAGATCATCCACTTGGGACCCACCTTAATAGTGTATGTAAAACATAAAACGAATATAATAATAATATTAAAAAAATTATAAATGCCATGCATGTGGGCTATAACTCATTCTTGGTCAATTTTAGGTCTCATAAGTGGGACCCCATTCTAATGTTTATATTGAATCCACACTATCCACTGACTTCTTAGGATCATTTTAGGTCATATGCCAAAAGATGAGACAGATTCGAGTCTCAAGTGGGCCGCAACAAGGGAAACAAATAATTACTATTGAAATCTTCCAAGGCCCACTGTAGAGTCCTTGTTCATCCAAATCAATCCAAATTAGAGCTCATTAAACTCGCTCAAGATGGCATACGCGGTGAATGGAGTAGGAGATCGATGTGAGGCCAGCATTAATAGTGTATAAAAAGAAAAGGAAACAAAAAAAAGGTAAGATAAATGCTAACACCCAGTGGGCGGGCAAACACCCATGCTAGGCGTGGAAGTGGGGCCTACACTTGGTACCCTATATAATGTATGTATCCTAGGCCATATGTAATGGCTCAGAAAAATCCGTACAAAGACCCGAATACCACCTCAGGCAGAAATACCTAAGGACCGTATCCTGTCGTAATTTAGACAAAAATTAATTAAGTACTAAACTAAATAATCGGTAGATTTAGCTCAAGCCACTATTTTCATAAACACGAAGGCCTAAAACCATTAATAGCACTAACTCAACACGACAAAAAGACTTAGGTAAAATCCCAAGAGCCTGTCGCTCTCAAAAGTACATTGAAATCCTATATCAGACCTAGACCACACGTCGAGAGTTTGATGACCGCGAAACTATAGGGTTATGTCCGTCCTACTGGGCATGACAACCATCAGGAAATCAAGCCCAGATGGTGTCTTGAAATGCACAACTTAAGCCCTGAATGAAGTGTGTGAGAAATGTGAATATCTTTAGAAAATGTGTTGAATCTTAAGTGAATTGCGTCATTCGCTCACATGCAAAATTGAGGATTTCAGACCATCTGTTTCTGATCAAACTTCACCCATGAAAAAGGAAAATTTTCCTGTACATATCCGTATAATTGTGGCCCCGATCGAGTAAGTATGACCGTTGATTTGACACGGGTCCTCCACGTTCGATCGGCTTATCCGATCGCACTAAAATCACATCTTGACATAGATCCATTATGAGGGAACTTACCCTATGACATAGGTGAGTAGTGGGCCTCCTGTGAGCCCTGTTTGTCAAAAAACAGCTGCCCAAAGAGTATACCCACGTATATAGTGGCCCTAGGGCCATTTGCATCACTTCTGGGTTTATATATAGCCCTTATTTCACCCTACCTCTATCTCATTCGAATTTCTCCAAACCCTAAGAGAGAGAAGAGAGAAAAGGAGAGAAAAGAGGAAGGAGAGAAGAGAGATCTTGGAAGATTGTTGTAGTGTTTCTCTCCCACGACTCCACACCTCGAATCTGTAAGTGCACCTACTAGTGCTCTTGTTTGTCAATTACGGTGTAAGTTGATTCAGTCGAATAACAGCGCCTAACAGGAAGATCAATTCAAGTGTCTGCCTCAACTAGATGTGTAGAAGCTCACCATAGGTAAATCATAGCCTCACATCCCATATCCCAAAACACCAGGTGATTAAAACCCTTAAAACTAAGTAGAACACCTTAGGGTTTTATTGTAAGAAAACTTTTTACCAAACAGGAAAATCTTCAAGTTTTCTTACCCTGACTATTGTATCGACTCACATTTCGATATGATCGAACTGCTCTGTCGATGTCCTCGGTATCTCAATCGATACAATTAAGTGAGGACAAAAAGCGTCCAACAACTGCACATTCATCTGGATGATTTATCGACATATCGAAGTTTCAATCAATATCATCGATATTCGAATATCTAACCCACCGAAAGTGGATCGATAATATCAACAGGCAGTTTTTTGGCGCTCCTGTTTTTCTAAAGAAATCTACTATAAGCTTCGATATATCGATGTCTGTTCTGATTCAATCTAAATTTAAACATCGATCATATCGACAATCATTCGATTATATTGACAGTGGGCGCGTGTTTCCTCCAGTAAATATTTCAGGATGTTCTAAAAGTTGATCGGGGGCCACTCAAGGAAATCGATATTCTTATCGAGTCCTGTTCGATAGTATCGAGTCCTGTTCGATAGGATCAAGTCTGGGCACTAACTTTCCAGCGTGCTTATAGGAAAATCTATACGATTTATCGATCTTATCGATAAGGTCTCGATATCATCGACATTCAAATTCCGATGACATCGGTTGACTTTCGATCATATCCTATAAAACTTAAAATATTTCTGCTAGTCTCTCTCATTCTTTAAATATCGATAAATCAATCCCGGTATCGATGGTATCGGAGTTCAAAATTCGATAACATCGACACCAGTATCGATCCCATTGACCAGCTGGCAAAAGGTTTCAAAAGCGAATGACATTTGAGTTTATGTTATCGAGCGGACAGTCGATCCCATCGAGAGTATACGCATGATGATATCTACCATACTTGATGATATCAAACTCTGTCATAAATATGACCGTTTTATATCCGTTGGAATCTTTTGCCTATATAAAGAGAGACTTGTCCATTTTGCTGGTAGAGAAAGAAGAGAGTGCTTTTATGTGTCTTACCCTCATATCATATACCCAAAGCCCTTTCTCTCACGGGAGTTCATCTTCAAATCCACTCTTACCATTAATATTTAATAAAGTGGATTGGGAAATGAACTTCCACATTCAAGGATCTTCTAGCAACTATCTTAATAGTATATCATTAAGTTGGGATGCCTTGAATGAATATATGACGGGAATCACTCTATGTTCCTTATAGGAAAATTCCAAGAGAGTGGATTTTCGTCCTAACCTTGACCCAACCCAAAGCCTAGTACTGGTACATCTTTTATGTTGCAGATCAAGGGAGCTGAAGACTCTTCATGAATAAGAAGGAGATCTTCATCACTGCACTAAAAGGGACTCATCGACTTATCTGTAAGTACCTAGAGTCCAGAGGACACTTGTGATCATTCCTTTCTAGATTTGGGTCTTAAGTGTTGCTTACCATTTGAAGTCCTCAAAGGAGGCCTCCGGCAGGAGTGTACGCTGTGGGTGCGTTATGTGGACCCTTGCTCTGTGGAGAGCATAAACATCCGGGTGCGTTGTGTGGACCCTTTCTCTGTGTGGGCATAAACATCTGGTTTGGAGTGCACCAGCAAAACTTCAGGGTTAGAGGTGAACCGAGTAGAAACCTCCATGTAAAGGTTGAAGGTGAACCTGATTTAAAACCTTAAGTTTGAGGTGAACCCTTGGAAACCTCCTTAGTGAAATCCGGTACACTCAAGGGTTGAGTGCGGCAGCCGGGATTGGAGTAGACAAGTAGTCGAACCACTATTAAAATGACTGTGTTTGCGATTACCTTGTTTGTGTGATTTGCTTTATTCTTTCGATATCTGAATGTTTGAGATCACACCTCACACACATACACAGTCATATCCAGTATGAACTAAGTTTTATATTGCTATCTTTTGAATAGCTTATGATTGGACCCTCTACTAGGCTTGGAAGCTAGTAGAGTTACATTTGAGTAATCCTGATAATTGTATATCTGATAGGATTAGTGCAATAAGATTTTTACATACATTGTAAAACTTTAAATAATCCTATTCACTCCCTCTAGGACATATTGACATATTCCTACTTCAACTCAAGCGGTCTTCACCACTATTTCAATTGGTATCAGAGCGGGTCTCTCTTTAAGGGCTTCACTGCCTAGAGAGTGATCTTGACTGAAGTTTTAAAATATGGCCAAAGGAGAGGGCTCATCAGTCACTAGACCTCCAGTATTTGATGGTTCAAATTATGCATACTGGAAGGCTAGAATGCATTACTTTCTGAGATCTTTGGATCATGATGTTTGGGATGTAGTTGAAAAGGGATATGTGGTTCCATCTGAACAAATCATACTTGAAGATGAAACTACCATCACTAAGCCCAAACCCAAAGAAAAGTGGACGGCGCTCGACAAAGAATAGCGAACTGCTGAAGCGAAAGCAATGAACGCCATCTACTGTGCCGTGTCTCAAGATATATTTAATCAGATAAGTATGTGTAAGACATCCAAGAAAGAATGGGATCTACTGGAAATAACCCATGAAGGCACAAGCACTGTGAAGAGATCTAAACTACAACTTTTGACTTCACAGTTCGAAAATCTCAGAATGGAAGAGCATGAGACATTTATGGAGTTTTTCACCAAATTGAATATTATTTGTAACTCCATGGGTGGATTGGGAGAAAAAGTTCCAGCACTTAAAATATGTAGGAAAATCTTAAGATCCCTATCGGAACGGTTTAATCCCAAGGTAACAACAATTGAAGAGTGTAGAAACATTGATGAAATGAAAGTAGAAGAACTGGTAGGTTCCCTATAAACTTTTGAGAACTACACTTCACTCAATCCCAAAAATTCAAAAACAATGTCCTAAAAATTTCTAAGAAATCATGAGGACAGTGAAAGTGAAAAAGAAGATGAAGATGAGGGAGTGGCTCTACTGGCACAAAGATTTAGAAGGTTCTTTCAACGTAATCGCGGTCGCCCCTATAGAGGTAGAAAGATGGATGACAAACCTTCTACAGGCAAAATTAGGAAAAGGACCAAAGAACCACAATGCTATGCCTGTCGGGAGTATGGACACCATCTACTGAATGCCCAAACAGAAAAACTAAGGACAAGGTAATGGCTGCCACATAGGATGATACAAAGAAGTCAAATTCATAAAATAGTGACTTAGAAAGTGATGGAGATCAGAAATCATTGAAAATTCTTATGGTCTCTACCACTCCAATTATTCTCATAGAATCTGAAAGAAATAAAGAACAACAAGCTACTAAATCATTTCCTTCTGAAAATGAAGAAATTGAAGAAGAAGAAGAGGAACAAAATGAATTGCAAGACGCTTATAATCAACTTTACATTCATAGCGTTAACATTGTCAAAAGCCTTGGTATAATTGAGACTAAAAAGGAATTGCTGAAATTAGATTTAGATAAAACTTCAAATATTAATACTCATCTAATTACTAATTTACAGTAATATCACTCAGATAATGATAGACTTGAAAGAACCAACATTTCCTTGAAATCTGAGTTGAAAAATTTAAAGAAACACGTCAAAGCATTAAATGAGGAAAACTTGATTCTTCAGAATAAAAATTATACACTTCAAAATGAATTAGAAGAATCCAGAAAAATAGCCCAACTAAACTGTAAATTTTCCCAGAGTGGTGAGAGGTTAGAAAAACTTTTGGATATGGGAAAATCTGGAAACAACAAATATGGCTTGGGGTATGAAAAAGCTAGAACAAGAACTAGATATGGAACACATGAAAAAACTGACATTTCCAATAACAAAAAAGGAAAAAATCAGGCTTATCAGACAAGTGGTGATTCAAAGGATGTGTTGAATAAAGGATATACACAACTATCACCATTCAAACCATCTGACAGGAAGAAAGACTCAGTGAATCAAGTGGTTGAATCAGATAAGAAAAACAAACCTGCCACAAGTAAGAATCCAATCATAAAATGGGTAATCAAAGAGAAGAGAAATTGTCTTGTTATACAATCAGATCATTTAACAGGCAATGATACTAGATGATACCTAGATAGTGGTTGCTTAAGACATGTCACAGTCGACAAATCCCTTCTCTCAGAATATACGGTTCTTAAAAAAGGGATAATCACGTATGGAGATGGTACCACCGCTAAAGTGATTGGACAAGGAATCATAAGCGGAATCGAATCATTCAAAAATGAGAATGCTTACTGCATAAAAGGATTGAAGCATAATCTTTTAAGCATCTCTCAAATTTGTGATAATGGGCATGTGGTCAAATTCAATAAAGAAGAATGCGATATCCTAGATCAATCAGGAAAATCAGTAATTAAGGGTCGTCACACAAACAACCACTACTACATTATTAAAGGAGAAGAAAGGAATGATAGAGAGGAGCATTAAGAGTGAAGGAACATGTCCAAATTATGCATCGAAATCTGGATACTTGCTTAAATGATGCAGTTTTGCTAAGCTTCAAATTAAATACCTAAGGTTCCAGACCTCCTTTTGTATACAAACAGTCAAATGTTTATGCTTTTGTGTATATATATAGAGATTATATATTATTTTGCTAAGAATATCATTATCTCTTAGAAATCCTAGGAGTATGCTTGAAAAATCATCTAGATTTTGAAACCAGAAAATTATTCACCTTGGATATGACTTTCCGATTACATCGAACAAGGATCGATACAATCGAAGGCCCTTCAGAATGTGAAAAACTATATGATCGTTGATGACATCGGAGACAAAATCGATAGAATCGATCAACAACTTCTCGATAGCATTGAAATAATGATCGATATGATCGACAGATGGCGCCCAATGAAAAGCTGATTGAGAGAAAAATTCATTTTTTTTATAATAGCTAGTCCCATCTCCTTGCCCTAATCAGTTTCTTTGGTTGATCTGCTTGGAGTCTTGATGAAATCACAGTATCCAAATGAAGCAAGGAAGATGGTTACAGGGAAAGGTAAGGCTCTCTCATCTGTAAAATCTTCCAAGATTAAGAAAGAGAAAAATACTAGACCACCTCAAAACCAATCAGATTGGGAACAAGTCACGATAGTCGATCGTACTATTCTCATTAGTACTGTCAAACCCTATGGGGTGGATCTCATGATGGAGACTATTGGGTGGAAGAATATGCTTAATATGGGCGGCCCATATCAGTTTGAAATGATCCAGCAGTTCTTCAACTGTTGTCATGTTGTCCAAGATTACCCACCTTGTATGTGTCTGAAATTCATGCAACACACCAAGCACATTATTGCAACAGTCCTTGGTCATGTTCTAAACATTGTGGTGACACAAATCCCTTTCACTAGTAGAAATCTAAACGAATTGGATAGATAGGGGGAAATTACTCTAGCACTGTGCTAGGGTATGACAATTCCTAGAAATGATGATAATATCCTTTTAGTAAAACATCTAGGAATCTTGTTTCGAATCCTTCACAGTATTTTCAGCACGAATGTGTACCCATGTGATGTAAATGACACATACCTGAGTCCTGTTGTGCTCAATATTCTGTATAATGTCTATGAGGAGGTCCCTGTATGCCTACCAACTCTCATACTAGACTAGCTAATTAAGGTAGTCAAAAGTGACCATCTTGAAATTCTGCCTTTTCCATCTCTTATCTGCAAGCTCGCACACTGGGCAGGTCTGCCGGAAACAACTGATAAGGTATATCCTGAAGTATGGTTCGACCATGATGCAGCACAACAAGTGTATATCTCTGTCTCATTGCATACTAAGATCCCTCCACCTGTTGAAGATAGTGAGTGATCCCGTGCTTAATGAAGAAACTTTCTGGGGATCCAATCGAACTCCTGAATATAGTCCTACTTCTCTCACAAATCGTTAGCGTCATGTGCTTGAGCGCCAATTTTTAAACAATCTCACTGGAATTGATGAGCGACTCCAACACTATGAACAACGACTATCAGGAATAGAAAATAGGATGGAAGCTCTTCAACATTCTGTGCAACAGATTCTTGAGCTAGTAACAACTGGCGGGTCTTCTATGTGTTAGAAGTAGACAGATTAGGTGGAGTAGTGTGTCTAGTTGTAAACACTTGATTTTACAGCCATCGTTGTTTATTTTTTTTGGGTACCACTACATGGGTTTGATATTTATGTCAGTTGATAGTTTATTGTTGTCTGTGGCAGTATACTTTTTTGGATACTAATTGAGTATGGCTGTAAACAATTCTTATTTCATTGCCATTTTTGTTGCTTATACAATGACTGTGCTGATTGTTTCATCTATTTTGCTTCCTGCCTTCATTGATGTATGCTTATCACTGTTGAATATCTATATACATCTATCTGACTGTGGTTCTCCCATATGCTTCAAATCTTCAGTCAATATCACTTCTTATGCCTTTGCCAATGACTGACAAAAAGGGGGAGAACAGATAAACACACCCCATGCGGAAAATTGGATATTTGTACTCTTATATGTTGTTGGTGTAAGGGGGAGTAGCTGCACCAAGAAAGGGGTTTTTACAGTAAGGGGGAGTAAATTGTGGTTATGTATATGAAAGTGTTAGAATTTGTAAAATTGTGTAATCACATGTACACAAAATTTAGGATGTATCTTTCTAGATATTTTTCTAGGGTATTTTGGGTATTTTGTCACGTAATTGACAAAGGGGGAGATTGTAAGTGCACCTACAAGTGCTCTTGTTTGTCAATTACAGTGTAAGTTGAGTCAATCAAACAACAGCACCTAACAGGAAGATCAATTCAAGTGTCTGCCTCAACTAGATGTGTGGAAGCTCGCCATAGGTAAATCATAGCCTCACATCCCATATCCCAACACACTAGGGGATTAAAAATCTTAAAACTAAGTAGAACACCTTAGGATTTTATTGTAAGAAAACTTTTTACCAAATAGAAAAATCTTCAAGTTTTCTTACCCTGACGATTGTATCGATTCACATTTCGATATGATCGACCTGCTCTGTCGATGTCCTCGACATCTCAATCGATACAATCGAGTGAGGACAAAAAGTGTCCGACGACCGCACATTCATCTGGACGATTTATCAATATATCGAAGTTTCAATCGATATCATTGATATTCGAATATCGAGCCCATCGAAAGTGGATCGATAATATCAACATGCATTTTTTCAGCGCCCCTGTTTTTCTAAAGAAATCTACTATAAGCTTCGATATATCGATGTCTGTTCTAATTCAATCTAAATTTAAACATCGATCATATCGGCAGTCATTCGATTATATCGACAGTGGGCGTGAGTTTTCTCCAGTAAATATTTCAGGGTGTTCTAAAAGTTGATCGGGGGCCACATGAGGAAATCGATATTCTTATCTCGATAGTATCGAGTCCTGATTGATAGGATCGAGTCTGGGCACTAATTGTCCAGCGCGCTAATTGAAAAATCTATACGATTTATTGATCCTATCGACAAGGTCTCAATATCATCGACATTCAAATTCTGATGATATCGGTTGACCCTCGATCATATCCTATAAAACCTGAAATATTTCGGCTAGTCTCTCTCATTCTTCAAATGTCGATAAATCAATCTCAGTATCGATGGTATCAGAGTTTGAAATTCGATAACATCGACACCAGTATCGATCTCATCGACCAGCTGGCAAAAGGTTTCAAAAGTGAATGACACTTGAGTTTATGTTATCGAGCGGACAGTCAATCCCATCGAGAGTATACGCTCGATGATATCAACCATGCTCAATGATATCGAACTCTGTCATAAATATGGCCGTTTTATATTCGTTAGAATCTTTTGCCTATATAAAGAGAGACTTGTCCATTTTACTGGTAGAGAAAGAAGAGAGTGCTTTTGTGTGTCTTACCCTCAGATCATATACCCAAAGACCTTTCTCTCATAGAAGTTCATCTTCTAATCTACTCTTACCATTGATATTCAATAGAGTGGATTGGGAAATGAACTTCCGCATTCAAGGATCCTCCAGCAACTATCTTAATAGTATATCATTAAGCTGGGATGCCTTGAATGAATACATGACGGGAATCACTCTATGTTCCTTATAGAAAAATTTCAAGAGAGTGAATTTCTGTCCTAACCTTGACCCAACCCAAAGCCTAGTACTGGTACATCTTTTGTGTTACAATTCAAGGGAGCTAAAGACTTTTCATCAACAAGAAGGAGATCTTCATCATTGCGCTAAAAGGGACTCATTAACTTATTTGTAAGTACCTAGAATCCAGAGGACACTTGTGATCATTCCTTTCTAGGTTTGGGTCTTAAGTGTTGCTCACCATTTGAAGTCCTCAAAGGAGGCCTCCGACGGGATTGTACGATGTGGGTGCATTGTGTGGACCCTTAACTCTGTGGAGAGCATAAACATTCAGGTGCGTTGTGTGGACCCTTGATCCATGTGGACATAAACATCTGGTTAGGAGTGCACCAACAAAACTCCAGGGTAAGAGGTGAACCGAGTAGAAACCTCCGTGTAAAGGTTGAAGGTGAACCTGATTTAAAACCTTAGGTTTAAGGTGAACCCTGAGAAACCTCCTTAGTGAAATCCGGTACACTTAAGGGTTGAGTGCAGCAGCCGGGAGTGGAGTAGACAAGTAGTCGAACCACTATAAAAATGACTATGTCTGCGATTGCCTTATTTATGTGATTTGCTTTACTATTTCAATATCTGAATGTTTAAGATCACACCTCACATACATACACAGTCATATCCAGCATGAACTAAGTTCTATATTGCTATCTTTTGAATAGTTTGTGATTGGACCCTCTACTAAGCTTGGAAGCTAGTAGAGTTACATTTGAGTAATCTTGATAATTGTATATCTGATAGGATTAGTGCAATAGGATTTTTTAAATACATTGTAAAAATTTAAATAATCCTATTCACCCCCCTCTAGGACATATTGGCATATTCCTACTTCAACTCAAGCGGTCTTCACCGCTATTTCAGAATCACCTCCCCATTACGCTACACACTCTGATTCGGATAAGATTTGGGTAAGAAACCCTAACCCTAATGTCCTGCCCCAAACTCAGAAACCAGGCTTACAAAATTTCCTATCACCGAATCCGATGCCGACAGCCTCCATAGTACCCCATTCTCTGCTCTTAGCATGCATACACCAGTTTTCGATCATAGGATCCTACAAGGAGGATTTTTTTAATGTACATTTGTCTCATAAGAAGCATAACCTCAAGTTTACCCAAATCACAAAGGCAGGATCATCATCACATATCCATTAGTATAAACATTTGAATACAATGCTGAAAGGAAAATATATATATATATATATATATATATATATATATATATATATATATATATATATATATATATATATATATATAAAATCAAAGCTCCAGAAATTAGCTGCATGCTCCAAGCTCGACACTGTTGCAACCTAATGCCACCTACACGCATATATAGTGCATAAACTTATAGAAATCTTAGAGGGTGGTGTAAGTGTGTGTACAAGATAAGTGTCAAGTATTCAATACAATGCCTTAATCATACAATATCAAAATTACTGGCAAGATCATGAATTATATGATAACAGAGTAAGCAGAAATATTGGAAGTGTATAGATCATACAATGACAGAGTTCGCAATACAGATCAGCTATGCAAATGAGGAGTCATAGAGAGCCAAATATCAGATGTCAAGGATATAATGTAATATGTAAATTTTGCTAAGTCCATCTAGGCTATATAAGTACAAAAATGTAGTAACCCAAAATGTCATATGCCTGCGGATGTAATGTAATATGCGATGAGAATGGAATGACCAATCTGGAGTGTGAAGTCGGGATGATAGTACATAGTATCGCAGGCTATGGGGTCCATCACAAGGGATTTCTATCCAAAACTAGTCTCATACCTAATTTGGATAGTCAGACTTAATATGGTAAACTCCTGATCTCAGGTTAGTCATGCGCTCCAACCAAAATCCTGGCCATTGCGAAGGTACACGTAATAAATGGTTGTGCACCACCAGCCCGAGTGGATAGTGAATGCATGAATAAATGAGTATGCAACTCCTTAATAAGTCCACACAACAATACCATACATCTCTGGGATCATCACCGGGGTCTAGTACACTCTACACCAGCTTGCCGCCCTATAAAGAGCACAATACAACTGGGTAAGTGGAAGAGACCTCACTACTCGCTTACCAATATTGGCCTGGCTCATCGATAGTGGACCCATTTAGGAGCTGGTCAGATTTAGCCCAACTATGCCTACTCCCTCAGGTGGGTAAGGCCACACCCCCTCCCAACCGACCACGATACAGTGGGAGATGCAGTCTACTAGTATACGTCCCTCATGCGATCATATATATCCACTCGATCTCGACGTTGGGGCGTCCTCTAGTACCAAGAGGGTTTAGGGATTCTCACTCATGGTCATATATGGCGGCCCGATGTGGGTAATAGATTTTTAGTGTCCCATCTGGTCATTCATGATATGCCTGTGTAGGTTACGACCTTGATGTTGTTAGGGTATACGATAATCATAATCACAAAATATGAGATGCATGAGTCACACAGTCCAATTATGCATCAATCCTACGCATACTGTGTGCTCATGTGGGATAACTCTACCTATCAAGGAGTCCCATAAACCATCTATGACATATACAATGGTCAATCACATCTCATAACAAACATGCAGATGATGCGTACGGGCATGTATCACGATGTTATGCTTCACATAGGCATAATCGGTATCAATAACCAGCACCGATAATCAACATCGATAGTCGGCCTCGATAATCGGCATCGAGAATCAGCCTCAACAATGTGAACATCTAACCAACATTGCCCTCAAGAGATGGCCCACATAGAGCCTAACATATAGTGGACTTAAAGCCTCACACAAGAGTCTAATATACAACACCATGGGCCTCACTCATGAGCTTAATACACATTGAAAGTGCACCTACTAGTACCTTGGTTTGACAATTACGGTGTAAGTTGAGTCAGTCGGACAACAACGCCTAACTAGAAGATCAATTCAAGTGTCTGCCTCAACTGGATGTATGAAAGCTCGCCATAGGTAAATCATAGCCTCACATCCCATGTCCCAAAACACCAGGTGATTAAAACCCTTAAAACTAAGTAGAACATCTTAGGGTTTTAGTGTAAGAAAACTTTTTACCAAATAGGAAAATCTTCAACTTTTTCTTACACTGTCGATTATATCGATTCACTTTTCGATATGATTGACCTGCTCTGTCGATGTCCTCGGTATCTCAATCGATACAATCGAGAGAGGACAAAAAGTGTCCAGCAATCAGCCAATCATCTAGACGATTTATCGATATATCAGAATCTCAATCGATATTATCGATATTCGAATATTAATCCCATCGAAAGTGGTTCAATAATATCGACAGACAGTTTTTCTCACCCCTATTTTTCTAAAGAAAACTTCTATGAGCTTCGATATATCGATGACTGTTCGATTCAATCTGAATTCAAATATCTATCATATCGGAAGTCAGTCGATCATATCGATAGTGGGCGCTTGTTTCCTCCAGCATAAATTTCAGGATGTTTTAAACGTTGATCGGGGGTCAGTCAAGAATCGATATTCATATGTCGATCATATCGAGACTTGGTCGATTGGATCGAGATGGGACACAAACCATCCAACAAGCTTATAGGTAAATCTATACGATTTATCGATCTCATCGACAAGGACTTTGATATCATTGACATACAAATTTCGATGACATCAACTGTTTTCCGATCATATCTTTAGAACATGAAATTTTTCAAGGCTTGTCTCTCTTATTTTTACCTGTCGATAGATCGATTCATCTATCGATGAAATCGGAGTTCAAAATTCGATAACATCGATGTGTGTCTCGATCCCATCAACCAGTTGGCAAAATGTTTCCATAAGTGAAAATGACATTTGAGTTTGTATCATCGAGAGATCATCGATACATTCGGGAGTATACGCTCGATCATATCGACTCTTGCTCGATCATATCGAACTGTGTCATAAATGTGACCGTTTTATATCCGTTGGAACCTTTTGCCTATATATAGAGAGATTAGTCTTTATTGCTAGTAGAGAAAGAAGAGAGTGCTTCTGAGTGTTTTGCACTTCATATCATTTATCTTAAACCCTTTCTCTCAAGGAGTTCATCCTCCAATCCACCCTCATCATTGATATTCAATAGAGTGGATTGGGGAATGAACTTCCGTATTCAAGGATCCTCCAGTTACTACCTTAATGTCAAATCATTAAGCTGGGATGCCTTGAATGCATAGACGATTGGAATCACTCTATCTTCCTATTAGAAAAATCTTTAGAGAGTGGAATTCCATCATAACCTTGACTCGACCTGAAGCCTAGTATAGGTACATCTTTTGTGTTACGGATCAAGGGAGCTGAAGACTCTTCATCAACAAGAAGGAGATCTTTAGCACTGCGCTAAAAGGGACTCATCAACTTATCTGTAAGTACTCAGAGTCAAGAGGACACTTGTGAACATTCCTTTCTAGGATTGGGTCGTAGGTGTTGCTCACCCTTTGAAGTCCTCAAAGGAGGCCTCCGATGGGAGTGTACGTGCGGGGTGCGTTGTGTGGACCCTTTCTCTGTGGAGAGCATAAATATTTAGGTGCATTGTGTGGACCCTTGCTCTATGTGGGCATAAACATCTGGTTAGGAGTGCGCTAGCAAAACTCAAGGGTTTGAGGTGAACTGAGTAGAAACCTCTGTAAAGGTTGAAGGTGAACCTGATTTAAAACCTTAGGTTTGAGGTGAACTATGGGAAACCTCCTTAGTGAAATTCAGTACACTCAAGGGTTGAATGTGGAAGCCGGGAGTGGAGTAGATAAGTAGTCGAACCACTATAAAAATGACTGTGTTTGTGATTGATTCTTGTGTTTGATCTTTTGTGTGATTATTTTAACTGCATTTATACTTGCTCACACTTCACACACAGTCACATCTGTTATAGACTATAACTGCTCCATGATTATCATTTAAATAGTTCTGTGATTGGATCCTCTAGCAGGCTTGGAAGCCAGTAGAGTTAATTTTGAGTAATCCTAATCTGTACTCTGTGATAGGATTAGTGTGATAGGATTTTTAATAATTCATAAAAACTTTAAAAAGTCCTATTCACCCCCCTCTAGGACATATTGGCATATTCCTACTTCAACTCAAGCGATCTTCATCACTATTTAAATTCGTATCAAAGCGGGTCTCTCTTTAAGGGCTTCACTGCCTAGAGAGTGATCTTGACTGAAGTTAAGAAATATGGCCAAAGAAGAGGGCTCATCTGTCACTAGACCTCCTGTATTTAATGGTTCAAATTATGCTTACTAGAAGGCTAGAATGCATTACTTCCTGACATCCTTGGATCATGATGTTCATGATGTAGTTGAAAAGGGATATGTGGTACCATCTGAACAAATTGTACTTAAAAATGAAACCACAATCACCAAACCCAAACCTAAGTAAAAGTGGACGGCATTTGATAAAGAACAGCGAAACGATGAAGCAAAAGCAATGAACGCCATCTACTGTGCCGTGTCCTAAGATATTTTCAATCAGATAAGTATGTGTGGGACCTCTAAAGAAGCATGCGACTTATTGGAAACAACCTATGAAGGCACAAGCACTGTGAAGAGATGTAAACTACAACTTTTAACTTTACAGTTCGAAAATCTCAGGATGGAAGAGCATGAGACATTTATGGAGTTTTTCACCAAATTGAATATCATTTGTAACTCCATGGGTGGATTGGGAGAGAAGGTTTCGACACCTAAAATATGTAGAAAAATCTTAAGATCCCTACCAGAACGGTTTAATCCCAAAGTAACAACAATTGAGGAGTGTAGGAATATTGATGAGATGAAAGTAGAAGAACTATTAAGTCCCCTACAAACTTTTGAACTACACTTCACACAACCCCAAAAATCTAAAAACACTGTCCTAAAAACTTCTAAGAAATCAAAACATGAGGACAATGAGAGTGAAAAGGAAGATGAAGAAGAGGAAGTGGCTTTACTAGCACAAAGATTCAGAAGATTCTTTCAACAGAATTGCGGCCGCCCCTCTAGAGCTAGAAAGGTGGATGACAAACCTTCTGCAGAAAAATTTCAGAAAAGGACCAAAGAACCACAATGTTATGCCTGTCATGAGTATGGATACCTATCTACCGAATGCCCAAACAGAAAAACCAAGGGCAAGGCGATGGCCGCAACATGGGATGATACAGAAGATTCGAACTTAGAAAACAGTGACTCAGAGAGTGATGGAGATAAAAAAATCCTTAAAAATAGTTATGGTCTCCACTACTTCAATCATTCCAACTGAATCTGAGAAAGAACAACAAACCACTAAATCATTTTCATCTGACAATGAGGAAATTGAAGAAGAAGAAGATAAAGAGAAAAATGAATTACAAGACGCTTACAATTAACTTTACATTCATAGCATTAATATTGTCAAAAGACTTGGAATATCTGAAAACAAAAAGGAATTGCTAAAATTATATCTGGATAAAGCTTCAAATATTAATACTCATCTAATTACTAATTTGCAGCAATGTCACTCAGATAATGATAGACTTGAAAGAATTAACATTTCGTTGAAATCTGAGTCAGAAAAATTAAAGAAACAAGTCAAAGAACTGAATGAGGAAAACTTGATTCTTCAGAATAAGAATTATACAGTTCAAAATGAATTAGAAGAATCTTGAAAAATAGCCCAACTAAATTGTAAATTTTCCCAGAGTGGTGAGAGGTTAGAAAAACTTTTGGGTATGAGAAAATCTGGAAACAACAAATATGGTTTGTGGTATGAAAAAGCTAGAACAAAAACTAAATATGATGCACAACCATTTAGAAAATCTGTTGCATCTAGTAGTAACACCAAACCTATCCCAGCTCGTAACAAAATTGAGGAGTCAGTTAATGAGCTAGACAATAGAAGTATACAATCATCACCACTCGAGATAGTTGACAGGATGAAGGAGCAGTTAAGACATGTGGACAAATCAAACAAGAAGAACAAATCTACCACGAGTAAAACTCTTGTCACAAAGTGGGTGATTAAGGAAAAGACAAATTGCCTTGTTACTCATTCAGATCATTTATCGGGCAATGTGGCTAAATGGTACCTGGACAGTGGTTGCTCAAGACATGTCACAGGTGACAAGTCCCTCCTTTCAAACTATAAGGATCTTCATAAAGGGATAGTCACCTACGGAGATGGAACTACTGTTGAAATAATTGGACAGGGAAGCATATAAGGAATCAATCTGCTTACAAATGAGAATGCCTTCTGCATAAAAGGTTTAGCACATAATCTCCTAAGCATCTCTCAAATCTGTGATAATGGGCATGTGGTCAATTTCAACAAAGAAGAATGCGCGATCCTAGATCGATCAGGAAAATCAATTATGAAGGGTCTTCGCACAAACAACCACTGCTACATTATTATAGGAAAAGAAACGAATGATATAGAGAAACACTGAGAGTGAAGAAACTGGTCCAGGTTATGCATCAAAATCTGGATACTTTCTGAAATAATGCAATTTTGCTGAAGAAACAATCCGAGGTCTCTCACCTCATTTTTTTTGCACATAAACAATTAAATGTTTATACCTTTGATGTACATGAGCTATATAAAATTTTACTGATAATTTTTGCTAAGAACTTTAATAGATATACTATTTTGTACATGAATGATCATCAGACTGCAGAAAAACTTGAAAAGATCCACCTCCGATATGAGCATCGATTGGTTATTGCGAATGTTGATCACATCGACTGAGAATTGATAGAATCGACGACTCTTCGGGTAGTTGAAACGTCGGGACGGTTGTTCTTCCTTAGAACTTGAAATTAAAAATCAAAATTTGGAATCTGGGAACATGATCAAATGGATAGATTGTCGTTGCTTAGTAAGAATCAGAAGACCAAAAAGGAGAGCCGCATCTGGTGCTCTCAGACCTAGATATTTCATCTCTCCAAGATGGGCAAAAATAAAGGATTAGTTCAACCACAGCATGCATCAATTGTAAAGAAGAAAGGTAAGCAGGATGCAACTGTCTCTTTTCCTCTATTCAACTTAAACCTTGTGGTGGAACGGATAATTCACAAAAAGAGCATTGAACCCTTTAGGATCATCGATCTCTTGAAACAAATTGGGTGGGAAAATGTTTTGAACCTTGGAGGAACTTTTCAACATAATCTGGTACATTAGTTTCTAAGTTTGGTCTAAAATGTTGAAAAAGATCCCCTAGTTATCCCAATCTCGGTCATAAATCGGGTTAAATACATCACACCAAATCGGGCAAGTAGGATGCTTAACTTGAAAATGACTGAAATACCTATATTAAATCGAAATATGAATGGTCTAGGTGTGTGGGGGAAAGTTACTCGTGCATTGTGTAATGGTGCCACCATTCCCAGGAATGCCAAAATTATTCTTCATGTCAAGTATCTTGATCCTACCTATAAAATTCTTCACAGCATTTTTAGCTCGAACGTCTATCCCTGTGAAGTCTCTGGCAACCAGCTCTCACCATACATCCTTAACATTTTGTACGACATTCATCTGAGAATTCTAATATGCCTACCCACTCTGATCGTACAGCAGCTGATCCATGTGTTTACAGAAGCATCCATCACTACACTACCATTTCCATGTCTTCTATCTAAGTTTTCACGTCAATTCGGACTACCATCGACTAATTATCTCCCTCATCCATGTGCATGGTTCAACTTTGAAGACATACATAGAACTAAACATCTTTGAAAATGTGTTTTGTGGTGGAAGAACCGGTTCAATTCCTGACAGTAGCAGCCTGATGCAAAATTCTGACTCTGTTGAGGTCATTCCAAACATCTCTGTACGAGACAGTATACAAGATCTTCTGGACGAACAGACTCACATTATGAAGTTGCTAGATGACTGCGAAATCCACCTTTCTAAAGTTCAATAATGACTGATGGTCCTGCAACGCGCAACAAAATGCGTTATGGAATGGATACCTGCCCCATAATCTTACCCAGGATAAACATCCATCACAGCCCTGAAGTCCTACTAAAATGCTCCAGGCCTAAATATCTTTTTAGATGGCTGTGGTTATATTTATGAGTGTGATAGATTACAAACTTGGCAAGGTTAGGTTGCCGATGTGAAGAATTTCTTTTTGAACCTATTTTCTTTACAAACTGTTGATGTGCATATGATGTTCCCTGTTTACTGTGATTATTCTCTCTATCTTATTTGTTTTGCATCCATCTCTGTTTACTTGTTTTGGGTATCCCTACATGGTGTTGACATTTCTATCTGATGATTATGATACTGCTTTCTGGGGCAATATAGATATATTTTTTAATAGATGTTTCTAGATAATGAAACTTTTTGTTGATATGGCTGCATACCACTCTTATTTTATTTCCATTTCTATTACTTACACAATGACTGTACCGATTGCTTCCTACCTTCATTGATGTATGCTTTTGCTGTTGAAAATCTATATACATTTATCTGACTGTGGTTCTCCCATATGCTTAACTTCTTCAATCAATATCACTTGTTATATCTCTGTCAATGAATGACAAAAAGAGAGAAAAATTACAAACACCCCTATGGAAAATTGGATATTTGTACTCTTATATGTTGCAGGTGTTAGGGGGAGCAGCCGCAACAAGAAAGGGAGAGTTTTTGAAGTGAGGGGGAGAAATTACTGGGTGTGTACATGGGTGATTAGAATTTGTAAAATTGTGTTAATGCATGTACACACAATTTAGGATGTATCTGTCTGGATATTTTCCTGGGGTGTTTTGGGTATTTTGTTACATAATTGACAAAGGGGGAGATTGAAAGTGCACCTACTAGTGCCCTGGTTTGTCAATTACGGTGTAAGTTGAGTCAGTCGGACAACAGCGCCTAACAGGAAGATTAATTCAAGTGTCTGCCTCAACTGGATATATGAAAGCTCGTCATAGGTAAATCATAGCCTCACATCCCATGTCCCAAAACATCAGGTGATTAAAACCCTTAAAACTATGTAGAACATCGTAGGGTTTTAGTGTAAGAAAACTTTTTACCAAACAGAAAAATCTTCAAGTTTTTCTTACACTGTCGATTATATCGATTCACTTTTCGATATGATCGACCTGCTCTGTCGATGTCCTCGGCATCTCAATCGATACAATCGAGTGAGGACAAAAAGCGTCCAGCAATTAGACAATCATCTAGACGATTTATCGATATATCAGAATCTCAATCGATATATCAATATTTGAATATCAATCCCATCGAAAGTGGATCAATAATATCGACAGACAGTTTTTCGACGCCCCTATTTTTCTAAAGAAAGCTTCTATGAGCTTCGATATATCGATGACTGTCCGATTCAATCTGAATTCAAATATCGATCATATCGGAAGTCAGTTGATTATATCGATAGTGGGCGCATGTTTCCTCCAGCATAAATTTTAGGATGTTTTAAACGTTGATCGGGGGTCAGTCGAGAAATCGATATTCATATGTCGATCATATCGAGACCTGGTCGATTGGATCGAAATGGGACACTAACCGTCCAGCAAGCTTATAGGTAAATATATACGATTTATCGAACCCATCGACATGGACTCCGATATCAACGATATACAAATTCCGATGACATCGATTGTTCCCGATCATATCTTTAGAACCTGAAATTCTTCAAAGCTTGTCTCTCTTATTTTCACCTGTTGATAGATCGATTCATCTATTGATGGAATCAGAGTTCGAAATCTGATAACATCGATGTGTGTCTCGATCCCATCAATCAGTTGGCAAAAGGTTTCCAAAATCAAAAATGACATTTGAGTTTGTATCATCAATACAATCGGGAGTATACGCTCAATCATATCGACTCTTGCTCGATGATATTGAACTCTATTATAAATGTGGCCATTTTATATCCGTTGAAACCTTTTGCCTATATATAGAGAGAGGTTAGTCTTTATTGCTGGTAGAGAAAGAAGAGAGTGCTTCTGAGTGTTTTAAACTTCATATCATTTATCTTAAGCCCTTTCTCTCAGGGAGTTCATCCTCCAATCCACCCTCATCATTGATATTCAATAGAGTGGATTGGGGAATGAACTTCCGTATTCAAGGATCCTCCAGCTACTACTTTAATGGCAAATCATTAAGCTGGGATGCCTTGAATGCATAAACGATTGGAATCACTCTATCTTCCTATTAGGAAAATCTTTAGAGAGTGGAATTCCTTCATAACCTTGACCCGACCTGAAGCCTAGTATAGGTACATCTTTTGTGTTGCGGATCAAGGGAGCTGAAGACTCTTCATCAACAAGAAGGAGATCTTCATCACTGCGCTAAAAGGGACTCATCGACTTATCTGTAAGTATTCAGAGTCTAGAGGACAGTTGTGATCATTCCTTTCTAGGATTGGGTCGTAGGTGTTGCTCACCCTTTGAAGTCCTCAAAGGAGGCCTCCGATGAGAGTGTACATGCGAGGTGTGTTGTGTGGACCCTTGCTCTGTGGAAAGCATAAATATTTAGGTGCGTTGTGTGGACCCTTGCTCTATGTGGGCATAAACATCTGGTTAGGAGTGCGCTAGCAAAACTTCAGGATTTGAGGTGAACCGAGTAGAAACCTCTGTAAAGGTTGAAGGTGAACCTGATTTAAAACCTTAGGTTTAAGGTGAACTATGGGAAACCTCCTTAGTGAAATTCGGTACACTCAAGGGTTGAATGTGGAAGCCGGGAGTGGAGTAGACAAGTAGTCGAACCACTATAAAAATGATTGTGTTTATGATTGATTCTTGTGTTTGATCTTTTGTGTGATTATTTTAACTGCATGTATACTTGCTCACACTTCACACACAGTCACATCCGTTATAGACTATAACTGCTCCATGATTATCATTTAAATAATTCTGTGATTGGATCCTCTACCAGACTTGGAAGCCAGTAGAGTTAATTTTGAGTAATCGTAATCTGTACTCTATGATAGGATTAGAGTGATAGGATTTTTAATAATTCATAAAAACTTTAAAAAGTCCTATTCACCCCCCTCTAGGACATATTGGCATATTCCTACTTCAACTCAAGCGGTCTTCACCGCTATTTCAATTCGTATCAGAGCGGGTCTCTCTTTAAGGGCTTCACTGCCTAGAGAGTGATCTTGACTGAAGTTAAGGAATATGGACAAAGAAGAGGGCTCATCTGTCACTAGACCTGTATTTAATGGTTCAAATTATGCTTACTAGAAGGCTAGAATGCATTACTTCCTGACATCCTTGGATCATGATGTTCATGATGTAATTGAAAAGGGATATGTGGTACCATCTGAACAAATTGTACTTAAAAATGAAACCACAATCACCAAACCCAAACCTAAGTAAAAGTGGACGGCATTTGATAAAGAACAGCGAAACGATGAAGCAAAAGCAATGAACGCCATCTACTGTGCCGTGTCCCAAGATATTTTCAATCAAATAAGTATGTGTGGGACCTCTAAAGAAGCATGGGACTTATTGGAAACAACCTATGAAGGCACAAGCACTGTGAAGAGATGTAAACTACAACTTTTAACTTTACAGTTCGAAAATCTCAGGATGGAAGAGCATGAGACATTTATGGAGTTTTTCACCAAATTGAATATCATTTGTAACTCCATGGGTGGATTGGGAGAGAAGGTTCCGACACCTAAAATATGTAGAAAAATCTTAAGATCCCTACCGGAACGGTTTAATCCCACAGTAACAACAATTGAGGAGTGTAGGAATATTGATGAGATGAAAGTAGAAGAACTATTAAGTCCCCTACAAACTTTTGAACTACACTTCACACAACCCCAAAAATCTAAAAACATTGTCCTAAAAACTTCTAAGAAATCAAAACATGAGGACAATGAGAGTGAAAAGGAAGATGAAGAAGAGGAAGTGGCTTTGCTGGCACAAAGATTCAGAAGATTCTTTCAACGGAATTGCGGCTGCCCCTCTAGAGGTAGAAAGGTGGATGACAAACCTTCTGCAGGAATATTTGAAAAAAGGACCAAAGAACCACAATGTTATGCCTGTCATGAGTATGGACACCTATCTACCGAATGGCCAAACAGAAAAACCAAGGGCAAGGCGATGGCCACCACATGGGATGATACAGAAGAGTCGAACTTAGAAAACAGTGACTCAGAGAGTGATGGAGATAAAAAAATCTTTAAAAATACTTATGGTCTCCACTACTTCAATCATTCCAACTGAATCTGAGAAAGAACAACAAACTACTGAATCATTTCCATCTGACAATGAGGAAATTGAAGAAGAAGAAGATAAAAAGTAAAATGAATTACAAGACGCTTACAATTAACTTTACATTCATAGCATTAATATTGTCAAAAGACTTGGAATGTCTGAAAACAAAAAGGAATTGCTAAAATTATATCTGGATAAAGCTTCAAATATTAATACTCATCTAATTACTGATTTGCAGCAATGTCACTTAAATAATGATAGACTTGAAAGAATTAATATTTCGTTGAAATCTGAGTCAGAAAAATTAAAGAAACAAGTCAAAGAACTGAATGAGGAAAACTTGATTCTTCAGAATAAGAATTATACAGTTCAAAATGAATTAGAAGAATCTTGAAAAATAGCCCAACTAAATTGTAAATTTTCCCAGAGTGGTGAGAGGTTAGAAAAACTTTTGGGTATGAGAAAATTTGGAAACAACAAATATGGTTTGGGGTATGAAAAAGCTAGAACAAAAACTAAATATGATGCACAACCATTTAGAAAATCTGTTGCATCTAGTAGTAACACCAAACCTATCCCAGCTCGTAACAAAATTGAGGAGTCAGTTAATGAGCTAGACAATAGAAGTATACAATCATCACCACTCGAGATAGTTGATAGGATGAAGGAGCAGTTAAGACATGTGGACAAATCAAACAAGAAGAACAAATCTACCACGAGTAAAACTCTTGTCACAAAGTGGGTGATTAAGGAAAAGACAAATTGCCTTGTTACTCATTCAGATCATTTATCGGGCAACACATCACAATGGGCCTCAAATATGGGCCGTATATACATCACATTAGACGTTAAACATGGGCTGAATGCACATTACAACAGGCCTTAAACACATGCTGAATACAAATCACAATGGGCCTCAAATACGAGCCACATATACATTACATTAGGCCTCAAACATGGGTCGAATATATATTATAACGGGCCTCAAATACGGGCCACATATACATCACATTGGGCCTTGACATTCAGCCTCGATAATCGGAATCGACCTCGATAATCATAATCGGCCTCGATGATCAGCCTCAACATTCAGAATTGGCCTCAATAATCGAAATCAATCTCGATAAATTAGAATCGGCCTCGATAATCATAATCAACCTAGATAATCATAATCGACTTTGAAGATCGACCTCAACAATCGGAATCGGCCTCGACAATCGAAATCAGCCTCAACAATCGGAATCGACCTCAACAATCGGAATCGACCTCGATATTCAGAATTGACCTCGATAATCATAATCAGCCTCAATAATCATAATCGACCTCGATGATCAATCTCAACAATCAGAATCGGCCTCGATAATCAGAATCTGCCTCAATAATCAGAATCGACCTTGACAATAGGAATCGACCTCGACAATTACAATCGACCTCCACGTAAGGAAGGGTCCATGGATGGACGGCCAATGATCAATCAAGTAATATCAATTGGGCCCAATCATTTAGGTTAACCCACTAGAGAATGATGAGAATGGGCCTAACAAGGCCTAAAGGAAGGTCACAATATAAAGGCCCCATCCATTCCATACCATTTTCCATGCATATGTGCATGATAATCGATGCCCTTAACTAGACCTGGATTGGCCGTTTATAGTACATACTTAACTGATCGAAACCTCAAGACCTCGAAACCTATTTCATATCAACCAACCCGTCGCTGTGATCGCGTAGGTACAACCTGTGAGAGAATCTCTACCCATGTGTGTGATGTCACACACCCATACCTCTCATGTCTCATGTGCTCCCCAAGTCAACTCTTTTCCATGCCACACCTTAAGCATGACATCATCACACTATGCCATCTCATGCTCATTTAATCCACCATTAAATACAAATCATGAATTAAATGTCATAATCTTAGCATAAGCTAATATTAATCACATTAGCCTAACTTAACCAAATTTTTATGAATTTCTCTACAAATATCCCTTCATCCCTTAGCATTTCACCATTTTTTCTACACATGAGAGAGAGGGAGAGAAAGAGAGAGAGGAGTGATCTTGGTGGGCCATCAACTCCATCAATCTCATCCCTTCCATCCATCTCAACCATTGCATCTAATCCATCAAGGTGAGTACACCCACCCTACTCATTCTTATTTTTTTTTTTTTTTGTGTTTATGTATGGTGGAGATGATGTTGATGATAATAATGTGATCAATGGTGTGGATATGTAGGAGAGTACATATAAAAAAGATGATCAATAATGGTAATGATATGATGAAAGTGATGTGTTTAATGGTGTGGAATAATGGGAGAATACATATAAAAAGAATAATAAAAAAATAATAATTTATAGACTTTAAGTGGGACCCATTGATTGTGGGCCTCACTAGAATTTTGTAAGCCATCCAAATCATCCAAAGTGTGGCCCATTGTGTTGGTCAAACACACACACTCACACCTATGCACACACGTGCACACAACACCTAAAACAAATATATATATATATATATATATATATATATATATATATATATATATATATATATATATATATATAAAGGACGCTGGACGCTACAGCGAGAAGTGCCCAGCTGCTTTTGAATAAAAGGGCAGGGGTTGTGGACCCACAACGAACCCCACCCATGATGTATATATTCAATCTATGCCATCCATTAAATTTCCCTGCTCATTTTAGGCATTGAGCCAAAAAATGAAGCCAATACAAATCTCTATCGGGCCACATCATAGAAAACAGTGATATTAACTGTTAAAATCTGTTAAGGCCCACTAAAATGTTTCTGCATGTCAAAATATATTGAATATTGGCTTGTTACATCTGTCCCGGGCCGTAGAACGCAGCAGATGGATTGGATCGTCCTATTGTGGGCCCCATATTTGAAAAACTATAAAAAAAAAATTTTTTTAAAAAAACAACAACAACAGCATTGACACAGTTGCTGTCAGCGCCTGATGTTGCAGCAAGTAGCGTCTGCTGCTGTCGCTGGAAGATGGTGGGCCCCAACATGATGTATGTCGAGCATTAACACCATGCATTTTATGGGTCCCGATTAAAAATGGGTCATCCCCAAAAATAATCGGTACGCAGAACTCAAGTGGCCCACACCATTAAAAATAAATAAAAATAAAATACAAAAATTTGGAATCTAATCATGAGGTATGTGTTGTATCCAAACTGTCCATTCATTTAGTAAATGTGTCTTAAGGCTTGAGAAAAAAATAAATAAATAAATAATAAAATAAGATAGATCTAACCATCAGGTGATCCACACTGCAAAAAGCAACAGGGGATTGGACATAAACCATTGCAACCCTTTTTGGGGGTCATAGGAGTTTGGATTAATATGAAATTTGGTTTTCCTCTTAATTCAGGTCCTTGTGACCGAATGAACAGATTGGATGGACAATAAATGTTATGTGGGCCCTATGCATAGTTATCCCCACTGCTATATGTGGTATGGTTCAGATAATCTTTGGATATGATTCATTCCTTAAATAATGTTTTAAAATAATCTCTAAAAATAGATGAACAATGTAGACATAATAAATACATCATTATGGGACCCATGTAACTTTAATCTCCTTTGAACCGTTGGTACAACTTAGAGACCAAAAGCACTTGCTAGGGCCCCACCTTAAGTTTGGATGTATATGAAACTTGGCCTGACCCCTTAACCAAGTGGGACACACATGATGGATGGGATGGATTTATGAACCACGCCTTGGTGGCCCAACAAATGATTATGAATGCTTGAATGGAAGGAAACCCTCTCAACTTTTGTGTGTGGAGTGGCTCACAAGAGCCACAGATTGACTTGATTTTAAGTCTCTGCGTACCTTGAGTGTATGTCTTGTGAAACCATTAGTGGTAGTCTTACATGTGCTAATGAATAAATTCCTTTAACAAATGTCTATGACTCCATATGACATATGTACAACCATACGAACTTTGATGTGTGATGTGCTATGTAATCAGGTGTTTTACAACCCTCAACCTTGTGAAGTACAAGGCTCACTTTTGACCTGGTTGCTAGTTGATTTCCTAGGCCCAGTATGTGGTCCACTGAGTTATATGTGTATAATTCCTAGTGTCCATTGGATAGTGGGTCTTACCTATTCACGTGTGTTGTTGTTGTGATTGTGGCCACCATCATGTGATCATGTGTTAGGTAAATAATACTAAATAGTACAAAATTTTCATTGTAGGTGCGGTCCTAAGTCATATGATCATGTGATATACTAATGGCCACAAAGCCATGTGATCTTGTAATTTCGAGTGGCCCACTTGCCTATGGAGGATTGTGAGGTTGTAGGGTCACTTAAACTTTATGAACTTGTGATTTCCTTGTGACCTTTTATTTACGTGAATTCTAGAGTTTTGCAACCAATAAACTGTGTGATCATTTATGTGGATGTAGCCACTCAATCATGCCAAATTATGGTGTGCATATGGTTGCCCGATCATCAATAATTGCGATCTATGTGTGTATCCACTTAGACACGTGCAATTATAGTGTATGTGTGGTCCAAACCACATGATCATGCGGTGCCTCAACGATCACTAAATCATGTGAAATTGTGTGGTGTGTGCGATCAAACCAAAATTGTGTGGGATTAGGTTGCTGCCCTAGATTACCTAATTATATAACGAGTGCACAACCCTTCACCACTTGACACTTTGGTTAGAGTGCGGCTCTAAGTAATAGGATCATGTGACTTGTGTTTAAACCCTTAAACATGTTTAATTAGAATAAATATGTAGACTTTAGTAGTGTGACGATGTGATATACGTATTCGGCCCCTTAATCATGTGAGCGTATGACGTACGTATGGTCTCCTAATCATATGCAATTGTGGAGTATATGTAGTCGTCTAACCATATGATTGCGAAATACACTCAAGACCAACCAATTACATGAAGTTAGGTGGCATTGTTGACCACCCAATGACATGACCACGTGCTTATGGGCATAGCCATAGTCATCTAAACCATAAACAACCGTGTTGTACGTGCAGATTTTCTTAGTCATGAGACTTATGATATAGGTTAAATTATACAACTTGATAATGAAGTGGCCCCCAATTTGGTGTCATGTGACATAAATACAACCCTTTCATTATTCTCATAGGTGAGGCAGATGCGAGGACCACTAAACTATATCTGATGTGATGGAAGCTAGTTCTTGGTCTCTTGATCATGTGACACCGAATCTGAGTCATTCTCCATATGAAGTGTTGGGCGGTCATAGTTTAAGAGTTGGTGTAAGCTCTTGGGTATGTGAACTTAGGACGTGCGTCAGATCGATTATGGACCCTACATTGATGTAAGTATCGCATATTTCACCATTTATCCATTAGGCTAGCTAATCCTAGAACATGATTACAAAATGACCTAGATCCAATTCTTAAATAAGTTAGACGACATGAAGTAGTGTTAATTGAACGTGTAACTTTCAAATACTTTTGAACCCACTCAATGTATGTATTTTATTTGCACTGTTCAATTATTTTTCCAACCAAACAGTTTGATGATGGAGCCTGCTGACGTGTGCCTTGTGCATCTGAATTGTTCTTCCTTGTAGTACCTTAATGTATGTGAGTTACCTATACTATCTACTTAGTGGGAGCCACCGTAATATTTGTATGTGGACCCATCTTCTTGCAGTACCACTTGGAAGTAGGACCCATTACGATGTATGAGACAAACCTATTGTCATCCAACCATGATTAACTATTATGTGTATATTATATACCCAAGTCATTCAACTTAGGGCTCACAGTATCTTATGAGGCTTACTTATGCCTTCCAATCCATTGTAGAACTAATATGATAATTATTTGCAAATCCAACCTACTAACAACCCACTTGAAGGTGAAGCCCACCACATTATATGAGTTTCTTCAGCACCATCAATCCTGTGGCTCATTTACTACATGTTATAATCATGTCTTTCATCTCATAACCACTTGATGCATGTGCTTTGCATCATTACCACTCATTAACCATAAGGCCCAGTTAGGGTATAACCATGTGGTTCCAATAGAAGAAAATAATGTTGGGCCAAAACCGTTAATGCAGTATCTATCTTGCAAAGGGTATGGTATAATTTTGAATACAATTAATGATCGTGACTATGATAGCTATGGATGATACTAGTGATGTTAGTGATTATGGTTAATGGAAGTATGTGATTTAATATCTTGATTAATGTTGTTCCACTTCCTAACATGCTAAATTTATCTACTTAATCATATTGATATTAATCATACTCATGCACCATGGAATGATGGTATGTGTAAGTGTACTTCAATACATTTGTTTATGTGTAAGATATGTCCTCTTCAGTTTAGTCACATGATTATGGATTGATATAGTTGATAATGACACATGATGATCATATGTCATTTTAGGCTTAAAGCTTAAGTAGACCCTAAACTCATGACATTATATGCATACCACGTGCACTTGAACCTATGCCTTATCATAGTTGCTTGAATTTATGTATAATCATGACATGCATGATGATTGAAATACTACAGTCGTGTCGTATAACGTGAGTTGGATCTTGATGATAAAATGTACATTTATGATAATGACTTTGGGTTATCCCTGAAAATGAACGGGACACTGGAAGTGTGAAAATAGTAGGGGATGATGTGCCCCTTAGGTTGAAAGTCCCTAAACTCCTATGCTAGCTAGGGTTGCTTCACTATTGGGCCGAGTGGATACATGGGTCATGAATTTGACTCCCACTGACGAGGTCAGGTTGAGAAGAGGTGGGTCCAACCTGTTTAAGGGTTGAGGTGCAAACAGGGACCGGTTTGACTTACTTGCGAGGAGAAGCACGAATGAAGTCAGCTACTGGCATGCCGGGTGGAAGTCCATCGCAGGACGGGTATGTGAGGTCGATTACCGGTGTTTGGTGTATGGGTATCGACCACGGTGTTTTCCATGATATACAGTTGGTGGAAATCCACCACAGGGCAAGTATGCGAGGTCAATTACTAGTGTCTGGTGCATGGTATCGACCACAATGCTTCCCGAGATATACAATTATGATATGGTATGATGATATGATGATGATGATGTGATTACGGATGCATGTAATACGGTTATGACTGTGGTATAGGAGAAATGAAAACATGACTTGATGATGCTAGTAGCATTGACTCGGAGTATTACTATGATGCATATGCATTGCATTGGCATTGACATCATACCTTACGTTCTATACGCCTTTCACATATATGATTTCCTTGTAGCATATTTATCTTTCGTACATGTAGGATACACTGCGCACACGTGTGTACTCACTAAGCTTTTTGCCTAAGCTTCCTATTCCCCCTTTTTTTCAGGGCAGGAGTAGCTTGGAAGACTTAACTTTCTCAAGCATTGTATTTATTTTTTGATTTGGAAATTTGACATCATTTACCTTTGGAGAGCATTGTACTTGTAACCATCAGGATTTATAATGGAAGTGTTTCTTGATATTTTGATCATGGATCTTCATGCTCAGGTATTATTATATGTATGTATGTATATATATATATATATATATATATATATATATATATATATATATATATATATATATATATATATATTCAGTCAAAAATCTTCCTTGTGGTGCACCAAACTCGAGATTTTGTGTATGGGAGTCGAGTGCCAAATTCAGGGCATCACGGAAGCTGTCTGTCCCCGTAGTTGGGGCGTGACACACAATGTGGACATTCAACCATCATTACCTATTAATGTAGACCTTTAACCAACATTGCTCTCAAGGAATGACGCACACAGGGTCAAACGTATAATGGGCCCATGGCCTCACACAAGGGCCTAATGTACATTATTATGGGCCTCACTTATGGGGCATACATCGTATTGTGCCTTACTCGAATGGGTCGCAATACATCATGTTGGGCCTCCGCAAATACAACAAGTTGGGCCTCTTATAAATGCCTCATATATCACATTAAGCCTTATCAAATGAGCTCCAAGTACATTACATCGGGCCTCACCAAATGGGCCCCAAATACACCAGATGGGTGGTATCAAATGGACCAAGTCAAATGGGCCGAATCAATTAGGCCAAATCAAACGGGCTGAATCAAATGGGCTAAATCAAATGGGCCGAATCAATTGGGCCAAGTCCAACACACTATTCATCTGTCCAACACACTATTCATCTATTTTTAGAGATCATTTTAGAGCATTATTTAAAAATCATATCCAAAGGATCATCTAGACCATACCACAAATAATAGTGGTGATAAAGATTTTCACCGTTAAATTCTAGTGTGCCCCACCATAGGGTTTGTTTCCCATCCAGTCTATTCATAAGGTCACAAAGACCTAGATTTAGAGGAAAAACAAATATCATATTAGTTCAAAACTTTTGTAATCCCAAAAGGGGTTTCAATGATGGGTGTTCAATCTATTATTTTCTGTAGTGTGGTCCATCGGATAACTGGATCTGTCTTATTTTTAGTCTCAAGCCTTGAGACAGTCTTACCAAATAGATGGATGGTTTGGATGAACCAATACATCAGGGTGGGGTCCACAAATGTGAACCACCTTGAGCGGCTCGCCAAAAGGATGGACGGTAAGGATACAACACATGTATCATGGTGGGGATCCACCAGGGATGGTGTGAATGAAACCATACATCATGGTAGGGTCCATAGTACTTAGTGACATCACTGTGTCCCAGGTGGATTCCCACCATCTAGATGGACGGTAAGGGTGCAACACATACAGTGGGGTCCACAGAGCCTGGTGACGTCAAACAGCAGCTGAACAGCTGCTATGAGACGCATCCGCCAGCCCAATCTTATACAAGTGGGTCCCATGTGGTGGGCTACCCACTACTACCCCAATATTATAAAATATAATATTATATATTATGATATATAATATTATATATTATAATATATTATAATATTAAATTATAAAAATTACAGCATCCAGCGTCCAGAGAGTCTAGACGCTGGACATTTGGATCTCATGGTCACCTTGGTCACATGGTGTGGCCCACCCAATCAAGATCAAGCTAACTTTTGTATTTTCCTACATCCGGGCCTATCTAAACGGACGGGTAGCAATCCCGTCCGCTGAACAGTCCAGCAAGGTGGGCCCATTGTATGGACGACATGGATATGATACATACTTCAAGATGGGCCATACAATTAGGAAGAGAGAGAGAGAGACGTGGGATGAGGGACCCCGCCACTATGAGTCCCTCTAGTTTACAACACATGCATCAACATGGGTCCCATCACAAGTGGGCCCATAACAACATTCAACGGTAGATCACTCACCATTTATGCTCCTTATTGGTCCCTTGGATTCCTTAGCTTCTTGGCTTTAACTTTGATGGAAGATGATGGAGATTGAAGGGTGGAGATGAGAGCTCTAGGGGTAGGGAGTGGGCCACAGTTAGCTTCTCTCATGGAGAGCTTGGATGTTTTGCTCTCATGGGTTGCTTAAGAATTGGTTTGAAAAAAAGAGAAAGAGAGGTGATGTAGTAAATGGATGGTAAGGTTCTTGTTAACTTGTTGGTAAGAAAGGAATGGGATGAGTATGAGTGTTGTTGACTTTAGGTGAGAGAGGGATGGGTAGGGTATGGGTTGAACTTGACTTGATTGATGTGATGGGTCATAGATATTCTCTCAAAATTCGCAATGTGCGGTGTTTCTTTGGAATGAACGCTGGCCCACATCTCTTAGCTTAGGTATTGCATTGGCGCGGAAGACACGACGTTGGAACCACGGTGACGGTGCGGTCGCTAGGGGACAAGTTTCGGGTCGAGCTGACTCCAATTTGTAAGACTCAGCTTAGGATCGCATGCAAATGCTGATTACAAGTTGAGGATTGCCGGAATTCGATCGGGAGGACCACGAAAGCCTACGGAACAGTATGGTCTAGGATAGAAGTCTAACACCTAATCTTGTCATAGACATCCAGATTGAGTGATCGATAAACTAGCTAACCTATTTCATTGTATAGGTGCCCGACGTTCCATTTTTGGGAACGTAGAATTCTAACTGAGTTCAAATCGAGTATTCCGACGAAAGGTGTGGACTATAAACGTTTAGGTTATGGTTGTGAATGCTTTTAATGTCAGTTAATGATTTATGTCTGACTTGATTTCTGTCATATTGTCTTAGAAACGTCATTTTCGATATTGTATACATGTATGAACTATGTTGAATAAAAGATGCATCCCATGTGTTGTTGAAATGTTTGAATGAACATGTAAACATGATTTATGCTTGTCATGACTACTAATCTAAAATTCATCATTGTCATATGCATGTTGACCTCTCTATGTAAGGATCTGACGGCGCGGTCGCTAGGGGACAAGTTTCAGGTCGAGCCGACTCCAGTTTGCAAGACTCAGCTTAAGATCGCGTGCAAATGCCGATTACAAGTCGAGGGTTGCCAAAATTTGATCGGAAGGACCGCGAAAGCATACAGAATGGTACGGTCTAGGATACAGGTCTCACACCTAATCTTTTCATAGACATCCAGATTGAGTGATCGACAAACTAGCTAACCTATTTCATTGTATAGGTGCCCGACGTTCCGTTTTTAGGAATGTAGAATTCAAATTGAGTAAGAATCAAGTATTTCGACGAAAGGCGTGGACTATAAACATTTATGTTATGGTTGTGAATGCTTTTAATGTCCGTTAATGATTTATATCTGACTTGATTGCTGCCATATTGTCTTAGAAACGTCATTTTTTATATTGTATACATGTATGAACTATGTTGAACAAAAGATGCATCCCATGTGTTGTTGAAATGTTTGAATGAGCATGTAAACATGATTTATGCTTACCATGACTACTAATCTAAGATTCATTGTTGTCATATGCATGTTGACCTCTCTGTGTACGGATTTGCTAAAATATATGTTGTAACTAACCTACTCTACGTATTTGGTGAAGTTTAGTCTAAGTGTTTGATGATTTGTATGTATTACGAGTGTTAAGATAGGATTCTTTCTTGCCTTATACATATGTATAGTTTCTTTCATGAAATCATATTCGCCTCTAGCAAATGATTGATAAAATGCTAGTATTTGGTAACATAATCAAGGTGTTTGATGAAATGCTCAAATGAGGATTTCACTTGGATTGTTTGTTAAATACTAAATTGATTATCACATGTATTTAATTACTACATCTGAGTAAGATTGGGGCTACAACCTAGCCCAGGAAATCGGTAACAGTTCCTGTTCAGGTGGCTGAATTAGTCTCGCCACATTGAGTATACTTGAAGAATCTGGGTCGCACGATGATTGTCGACAGTGGTTAGGCCACGAGGGGTGCTATACACTCCATGTCATTTAAGTCAGTGTGTGCCTATACCAATCAAACTTGCCTAACAAATCGATCGGCCTATTGTGTGTCTACCATGTATGAACACTATTGCTTGAATCTAAGGTACCCCTCTCCAATGTAAAGGCCCACTTTAACCATAGTACCACGATCTGCTAAGACTCATGAGCCGGGCATGGTGGTATGGGACACCGTGTTTGAGTTGTCGGCTTACACTAGGGTGACAAGCCTCTCCATAGTGACCAGTGAGCAACTTAGACTCATGAGCCGTGCATAGTAGTATGGGACACCATGTTCGAGTTATTGACCTACGCCGACGTGAATAGCCACCCCGTAGTAACCAAGAGTATAAACTTTTAAAGTTGCCTATCGACTGCTTTTCAATGGGAGTGATGACCCTATAACTGGCCTATCATATGTACCTGACTAGGAGTGACGAACCTAGATGGATCCTTCGGTTTAAGTCAATGATATAAAGGGTGGTACCCTAGCTTCCCAAATCTGTTGTATGAATAAGCTTAATTAACTACTAGGCTAACATGACCATGCATTGCACTGCATTAGTTAGGACGTGCTTTAAAGGCGTGGAAGTCACACAGGAGGCAGTGATGTCATATGCAAAATTGGGTGTCGATGTCACTTGTTAAGAGAGCTTTGATGTGAAGGCATACATCATTACTTGCATTCCATTCCTGGATTAACAAGAGTAGTTAGGAAGTGATTGTTAATTTTCTTTATCATTATTGTTTGATTAACTTGATAACATGTTAGTATTTTCCTTATAGTACCACTGAGTTGATCACTCACTCCCACTCTGAGACGGTGTTTTAAAACACCAACTAGACTCTGGTTTAGATGCAAGTGATGATGAAGTCTGTGCAACGGAGTAGGACTTATGGATGAGAAGGAAGAGTTCTCCTACTTTTAGCTCTCGAGCGGGTCTATGTAGACCTTGTGCCGATACACAGGGAACACATGGATTTTTGGCTTAGTTGAACATATTTACCTTCCGCATTTCGTTTCTTTTAAAACAGTACATGGACAAATTGAGCCCGGTTACATATTTATACTCTGGGGGCTGTGAAGCACTTAGATGCCTACAAATATATATGTTTCAAACTTTCGCTTACTTAGTTAAATTATCTCTGGAGCATGATGTGTTATTTTAATATAATCTCGCTCATGTTTAACTCATTCATATGGATGAAATCTAAACATCATTATCCATGTTGCATAAGTGATGTGTTGGATCTTGAGAGTAGAGCTTTGCTCGAACCTCAAAATTCAGGGCATTACAAGTTGGTATCAAAGCATGATTTGGATTAAACTGGACCTGGGTTATAGGTAACATGACATACTCTGACGCACTCTGATTTAGGAATGGGGCGATGAAATTTGGAGACCGCATTAGGATCCCAAGGTTTCACAGACGGGTGAGACCGAACGTAGCTGCATGGTCCACCACGTATTTTAGATCACATGAATTGACCTTAGTCACTTTTATGCCATTAGGCAACGAGTTAGAGTTATACTTGATAATTTTGAACTCGTAACGGGTACAAATGGGGTGAATATCTGCACATTGAACTAAGAAAATGGACCCTACGGGCTTAGGGACCAAAATCACGAGACTTAGTGGGGCCTAGGGGGCCCCACGCATCAAAATAGGACCCTAAGAGGGGGTGGCCACCGCCAGACACCCTAAAGGGGCGCGGTGGCATTGCCCAGTCAGCGGTGCACCGCCGACCTCCGTAGTCGGACACGGCAGCGGCTGCAGCGTACCACCGTCCGGCCAGCCCAAGTGGGTCCCTCTCACCTATGGTGGGCCCCTTTTAACCCCCCAAACCTCCTCTTTGCTCATTTTACCATATTCCTACCCCACAAACACCCCCAAACCCATCAATAACTCTCTTTCCCTCTCAAATTCCCTTTCCCATACCTTCAAATCTCTCATTTCCCCTACATCCTACACCCCTCCACCACTATTCCTCAAAAATTACCCATTATATCTTCTCATTTATCTTATTCTCACCTATTTGGGCACAAAAACTCTCTTTTTGTGTCTCATAACTTCCATACCTTCCAACCCACTTCATTCTCAAAGCCCTTCCATCTCATTGGCTCTCTTTGAGCTCGTCGCCGCCATTTTCTACATCTCAACACTCCTTTCCCTTATGGGAAAGAAGAGAGCAGCCCTAGATGAAGCTAAGCCTAGTCGTCCAAGCTATTCTAAGAGAAAATAACCTCGCATCGACATGTATGACGAAAGATTTTTGCCTGCTCCACCACATATGCACGTACAAAGTGTATCCTGAGTGGAGTAACCGCACAGAATGTACTCGATTTATGGTGGACTTCTTGTACAGAGTTGGACAAGGGAAAAAAGTGTGCCTACCTACTCTTATTTTATCTCAGATAATCAATACCGTGTGATCTACATGGGGGGATGCATCCCTTCCTTTCAGCCGACTCATTTGCAAGATCGCCAGTAATTTTGACTTCAGGCTTCCTATGGATAATCTTGCACCATCCACTTCATCAATGAGACTACACTCAACAATATGAGAATAGGCCCTAGGCAATGTCAAACTAGGATTGATGAATACGAGGATGAGATAGAAGAAGAGACTAAAGAAGAAGAAGAAGGCAGTGAAGAAGAGGAAGGAAATGAAGAAGAGGAAGGCAGTGAGGAAGAGGAGAGACAGGAATAAGAAGAGGCCCAAGACTCAGATGGGGGACTTCCTACTACACATGAGGACTGCCATGACTGAACCACCCACATGGCCAATATTGAGGAAAATCAGGCCTACTTAAAGCAGAAATTCGAGGAGAACTAGGCCTATCTGAAGCAAAAGTTTAAGAGAATGTCTCATACCCTAAAGGCCTTCCTATGTTATATGTAGGATAAGGGTGCACCTCCACCTTTGCCAGAATCAGAGGACTAGTCATGTGTTTGTAGTTGTCTTTCTTGTAATAGTCTTGGTTAGGCTTAGATGGATGTTAGGTTAGTAAATGTAAAAGCCTTTTGTTAAATTAGCTCACATGCATTCTCTGTCATAGTTCATGTAAAAGCTACATCATATGTATTGTGAGAAATTTTATTGAATGAAATGCATGAAGCTTCTTTTTTTTTTTGGAAATGTGTGAAATGTTTGAAAAAAGTGGATGATGTTATCCTAATCATATAAACGTTGCACCCTATGTTGTATATAGGGAATGCCTCCTAAAACCACTCAGAATATGACATGTCTCACACTTGGCGGATCGATTGAAGGGGCCCCTCTCCCGAGTGATAGCCACACAGACCCTAGTTTGGATTCGGGTATCGAGACAATGCGAGATTCAAAACCAGCCACTACCCCACAAATGGGCCAACACCAAGTGCCCACCGGTTCTGGGTCACAACCGTGCATCTTCATCGATGCCACACATGCTTTAGGCAGCCTCTCCCCCTGATAGGTTGGAGTAGATGATGCTCCTGATGCAATAACAACAATAAGTTTTGGCCACTATAGTGGGGGTCATTGCCCAAAACATTAATGTGGCCCCGCCTATGCCACCCGTGCGGCCTACTGGGACTATGACTACAAGTGGCCTATTTGAGCGCTTTCAATGCCTCCATCCTCCCACTTTTAAGGGTACTCATAGACCCGAGGAGGCTGAGTACTAGTTAGATCGCATATCCAAGATGTTAAAGTCGTTACACTGTATTAAAGCAGAGTAAGTCGAGTTTGTTACGTATATGTTTGAAAAGGAGGCTAGTCTTTGGTGGGACAACATCCTATGAACCATTTCCAAAGGATTTGCGTGGACGAGGGATGAGTTTGAAACCCGTTTTCATGGAAAGTACTTCCCTCTCACTTACCGTAATGAAAAGGAGGGTGAATTTCTCCGCCTCCGACAAGGAGGAATGACTGTTGCAGAATACAAGAATCAGTTCATAGAACTGGCTACGAATAAGCCTTTAGTTGGACTCGATGCCACCAAAGGATGACTCGGTCTAACCAACAGTGACCAAATTTGATTAGCATACAATCTTGAAAAAGGGGTATATTCGGTTCTAGTCGAGTGAACCTTCGGCTAGACTTGGTGCAACCGAAGGTCAAGATCGGTCCAACTGAAGTAACCAAAAATTGTCCAGTAGCTTTCCAGTCAGAATTTGGTTGGATAGAACTATAATTCGGTGCGACCAAAAATACTTAAGTGCAACCGAAGATTTACTTGGTACAACTGAAAACTAGCCATTATAGATCCGTTGGAGCTCTTCTTTTATAAATTTAGCATCTAAATCTTTTATAAATGCATGGATTTTGGCATTTTAGAGACCCTAGTATATTTTAAGCTCTACCAAACATCCTAAACTCTATCCCAATGAGATCCATGCTCTCTTCCTAGAATTGGGTGCTACGAAGGCTGTTACGGTCAGAACCGGTTGTTGGGTTCCTAGTAAATCCGATCAGCGAGTTTGGGGCGTGATAGGTTATCTTTTTGAAAACAATAGTGTTGTAAGAAGTTAGGGGGAGCATCAAAGAAATCATGTCATGTGTTGTATATAAATCAATGTAAATTTTATTTCATGAGATGTAATCTCAAGTATTGAGAGAGTTATATAGGTGTTTGTTAGGTTTAGTCATGTGATTGACAAATGGAAAGATTAAAAGTACCCTAGTTAATCATTTATCGTGAATTAAGAGTCTTAGAGTCAAGTGAGCTCCAAAGAATAACCAAGATTGAAGACTCAAAGGTTTGAAGTGATTTGATTGAAGATAAGGTAAGAAAGTCACAAGACCTCATCAAATCCTATACCAAAACCCACCAAACATAACCCTATAACTAACCAATACCATCTATGGAAATCTATTTTTAAATGTGCTAAAAACTTAAGTGGGTTGATGTTTAAGTGGGTTGATGTCTAAGTAAATGAACAAACTCCAAAAATAGACATCTTCGATGGAATCAAAGTTCCATCGAACTGCATTCGATGACATCGAAGGCTACTCGATGAGATCGGGCTTAGAGCACCATTTGTCCAACAAGAAATCAAGTTATATTTCAATTTTTACAATGGCATCGAAGTAGCCTTTGATGGCATCGAAGAACTCTTCAATGAAATTGAACTTAACTTTGATGACATCGAAGAAGTTATCAAATAGTCTAGCAAGAAATCATATAAATTCAGGATTTTTGTGATCGCATCGAAAGAGTCTTCAATGACATTAAAGGTTGCTCATAGCATTGAACTGGGACCCCAAATTATCCACTAACCTCAAGTCATAAAATGAAATTTTTTACAATGATATTGAGCCAACCTTCGATGGCAACGAAGGATACTCAATGACATCAAGCCATCCTTCAATGACATCGAAGGCCATTCAATGGAATCGTCAGATTTACAAAAACTGCCCAGCAACCTTTTGAATTTTTATGCTGATTTTAGTGATGTCATCAAAAGTGTAACACCCCAGATTTTTGCCAACCTGGGATTAGACGTCCTTAGGCAATGGGTCAACCAAAACACCTGGGTAACCGCTCAGAACCCAATTCCAAAGCCAAAGAAATCACTTAGGATTAATTCCTTTAGAAATTAAGAGTAAGTTAGCTAGCGCTACGCTAGAGTAGCTGTGAAATTGTCCCTGATCGCTTTAAATATGTTTTACAAGACCCAAAACTTGTAGAAACAAGGACGCTACAATACCCTAAAATCCAGGATCAAACTCTAAATCGGTTTGTTCTCGAAAACCCTTTGAAACTTTGTATTGGATTTAGACCGTGCATCGAAAGTTCGATATCTACCATCTTAGACCGTTATGACCGCATGGCTGGACTTGACAATCGTTACGAAAATCAAGGCCAACCGACGTTCAGAGGCTATTTCATTGAGCCTGGAGTGAAGAGAGTGAGAAAAAGGTTAGATTTGGAAATTTAAATCCAAATCTGGCACGTGACTTTGCGCGTTATTATTAAGTGTTCTGACCATCAGAATTCAGCCAAATTACACCCTCGGATCAGGAAAAATTTCTCTTTCATATCATGAGACTTGTAGACCTGATCTAGGTGCGATGATCCCTGAACTGAAACTGGACTGCCACGTGTGATCTGGGAACTCTACCGGACTGAAAACTGGGTGTGAGCAACATCCAGTGACCATGAGCTTAAGTCCGACCGCGTTCAACCAGGGGACCTCCCGAAGTGCTTCTTTGGACCAGAACAGCCCCAATTTGGTTATACCTCAAGTAGACATTGTTCCCAAGCCTAATTTGGGAAGGTTTTAGGCTATAAAAGGGCTTTAAACCCTCACATATCTCACCCATCCGAATTTGCTAGAAACCCTAGCTAGAGAGAGAGAAAAAGTGAGGGATTGTGAGAGAGTGTGGGAGAGATCTTCCCACCACTTGCTACTGCTGCTACACGTGCTAAAGCAACGCATCCAATCACTTTGCCGGTGATTCCAACACATTTCTAGGTAAGAAAAACCCTCAACACTTGATGATTTAAGGTTCCGTAGATTCCAATAGAGAAGTGGCTTATACATCTTGTGTATTAGGTCGCCTGTTCGCCGTAGACAAAGCGTATACACTCCGTTCGGAACGATACACATCTAGGGTAAAAAGGTGTGGATTTTAGACGCTTTGATTGACTGATTTCAAAGCTTTCAATGTCGTTTAATAGTAGATTATCGACGGCAACGCCGTTTGACATGTAGAACATGCTGTCCGTTTTCCATTTCGTATACATACGCGAAATATGAGATTTAGGGCATTTTGGGTATTTGTAGGAAATACAGTATACATCCGTATTTTGCTGAAATAATTGCCATGGCTAATTGTCATGCTATGATATTAGGAATACGTGCATGGTCTGTTTGGCGAAAGAGATTCGCCCTAATGCGCACTTTGGGTCGACATACGCTATGTAGACTAAAGTGTGTAGACTAAGTGTTTGTATAAATGTTTGTATTAGTATGTATTGAGTAAATGGTGTTGTGTATGAGTTTTGAGATTGAATTCTCAAGTAATATGCTGATGTAAATGATTTCTGTCATGTTGGCTATATGTATTGATTTCATTATATACATGAAATGCATGTGTGGGATGATTTTCTTAAGTTGTATGTCATAACATGTGTCAACATGCTTACAATGTTGTATTTCATTTCTGTTATTCATATATGCTTACTGATGTTGATGCACAAATGCTTGGGGCAATGACCTAGTCCAGGCAGTCGGTAATGGATCGAATTCGTGGTTAGTTTCCAGGTACCACGAAGGACGCGTCGATGAACTCGAGTCATGTTTTGAGTTGGCGGCAGTGGTTAGGATACATGAGGTGTTTCATGCACTTCATGTCGTTCAGCTTAAGATGCGCTCGTGCTAGTCGAGCTCATCACGTAACCCGACTGGCCATTATATGTTCACCCTGTATGAGTCATAACTGCTTGAACATAGGGTACTAAACTTACCATTGAAAACCCTGTTAACATGGTACCTTTATCCATAAAGACTCATGAGCCGGGTATGGTGGTATGGGACACCGTGGTCAAGCTGTCGGCCTACGCTGGAGCTACAAACCTCCCCGTAGTGACCAGTGAGCACCCTACTCTGAGCAGATTATGGTGGTATGGGACACTATATTCTTGCTATCGGCCTACACTGATCAGGTGACGAGCCCTTTGTAGTGACCTTGAGTTTATCCTGACACCGCATGGGGGCGACGAGTCCTGATGCAGTCTTAAGGATAATTAGGCTTGTATTCATGAGGTGATGGGGAGCGGTGCAACGAGTGCGAGCAACAGCCCTGACAGCCCTTGCAGCGACCTACAAATATAACATCGTATGAGATTACTAGGAATAACGACCCTAGACAGGATCTGTGTTGGGATTGATATAAGCAAGGTACCCTAGTTTCCCAATCCTGCTGTATGAAAAGGACTAATAACAACTCAGTAATCATTATCCATATCGCATTGCATGTGCCTAGAAGATGTGGAGCACTGCGGGAAGAAAGCATGTCGCGGACGCAGATGGTGCCATATGAGGGAGTATGTTGGTGAGGGCATCCATCATATCATTTCATGCATACATTAACAACAGTATCTAAGAATGTTTGATTGATTGCTTTACTATTATCGCTTGATTGATTTGAGAACATGCTAATCTTTGCTCTATTATTCCACTGAGTTAGCTACTCACTCCCACGTTACGGGATGGTGTTTGCAACACCCACCAGTCCCTATTTTAGTTACAGATGATGGTGCTGCTTGTGAAGCGGAGCTGGACTTGTATGATGAGGAGGAGGATCCCTCCTTTATGCGTATTCTGATCGACGGGATTACAGGGAGGTTGATTGGATGCCTTGACACTTGTTATTTTGTATTTTTAGAGCACTCATGTATATTCTTTTTGTTTACTTTTGGAGTATACATGTATGTATTTAACCTGGTAACATGTTCACACTCTGGAGACATATAACAGTTTATATATGTTATACATACTATCACAGTCTTCCGCTTGCTAATTTAACTGTCTCTAGAGTATGATATGCTGTTTTGGCTTAATCCCAATCTTGTCTAATGCCTGTTTACAGACAACATGCATTTAACATTATCTATGTTGCATAAATAACATTTTAGAACTCGGGAGTTGGGTTTCTATCTGACCCCCGATTTTCGGGATGTTACAAAAAGTCATTCGATGACATCGAAGGTCACTTCGATGACATCGAATCTGAAAGTTTTCTGCCCTTTGAAATCTTTTCTACATATTTGTTTAAGGTATTCCTTGTCAATTTGGTGAGTTATTGGTAAAGCTTTGTGAGAGTTAATACACATCTTCCTAAGCTCTCTTTCCTCATGGAGTTCATCATTCGATCATTGTCTTAAAGGCAATCATTGAAACATTCAAAACTTGGATTGAACTATGAACTTCAACATTCATTGATGCTCTGACAACTACTTTTATTGAGAAATTTGTATGCTAGCAAGCATTGAATGCTTAATCATAGGGATCTTAAACTAGTTCTTAAAGACTTATCAATACATAGTTAGGATTCACTAAACCCTTAACCCAACAACCTTGACATCTTTAATGAAGCATCATCATCTAGTTGCATTATAAGGGAGCTGAAGATCCTTCCATCATTCAAGAAGATCTTCATCAAGTGC
Source organism: Magnolia kwangsiensis (assembly GCA_037074715.1). Taxonomy (NCBI): domain Eukaryota; kingdom Viridiplantae; phylum Streptophyta; class Magnoliopsida; order Magnoliales; family Magnoliaceae; genus Magnolia; species Magnolia kwangsiensis. Next base: position 86,144,651 of record CM073575.1, on the reverse strand, counting down.
CCAATAGGGCTCGCTCATTTTTAGGTAAGTATCAAGAGTCCATTGTATCTGGAAACTATTCCTTGTGTACGTTTTGGTTTCAGAGTTGGAGCTATCAAACTCGACAAGTCGTTGTGTAGGCTTCCGATGAGAGAGTATGTTTTTATTGTCATTGTGTAAGACTTCTCAAGTTCTTATGTAGGACTTAGTAAGACCTTGTGTAGGCCATCGATGGATGGAAAACGTTGACCTTGTGTAGGTTGTGAAGGTTTATGGTGAACCTGATTTAAAACCACTTGAATAGTGAAATTTGGCACACTCTAAATTGTGTGCATTGTGGTAAATGATTTGAATCTTTATCTGTTAAGTTTGACTAAACAATATATTTTGTTTATTTTCTACAGAAAACATGTTTGACAAAATACATAAATGATGTGTTTTACTAGATAGACTATGTTTGTGCACTTCTTCTCACTTAGGTATCTTTACTTATGTATCTAGAAGCAAGTGCATGTTAATTATTTAAATAAATTTTGAAAATTCCTATTCACCCCCTCTAGGATATTAGATATATCTTCAAGCTTCGCTTGCAGTGAGAAAAATGCAATTTCAAAACCTTCTTAACATGAACCTGTTAAGGGTCAACTATTGCATATTAGACCCCAGTTATTACTAGGATTTACAAGCATGATACTGTTTAATGGTCCGTTTTATCATTCTTGTGATGCAGGGTGTATTTATGAGCTTGGATCGAAATACGATGCTGAAAGCATAGATTTTACGCTCTAATGACACTAAAGGTAAGGACAGACTCCAGGGAAACAAGATCGACGGAATTACACACTAAGGATCTAAGAAAACAAAGAAACTGAAGCTCAAGTGGCCCGAAAGACGTTCAGAGTGCAGGATCACAAGGTTCCCACTATCCGCTCATCACGAAACGTCAGACATGGCCTGAGGATCATAAATTAACCATACATATCGAATTTCATCCGTTCAATCTCTGTGGAAGTGGCCAAACAGTCAGATTAGACCATAAATCATTAGTTTGGGGCCCACCTGATACCTGGATATGCTTTAATTCATGTCTCAACATATCAAATTAGACGAAAAGATGAATGGACGGAGCAGATTTCTCACCTACATCATAGTGGACCCCACATGGGGGTGGGCGTGCAAACAGTGCACGTGCACTTGTAATGCACCGAACCAGGAGAAGTTCGGTCAACAACGCTGACCCGTCTCTTTGTGTAAAAACGGACAGCGTCCTTCACTGTCCATCCATTTTTTTTAGTGGACCCCACACATCATCCAATCGGATGATCCGACCGTTCATTCACTCCAAGGGATGGTCAAGACCCTCATCAAGGTGAAATTTTACTACCATGCATGTGTACGCACGTAATTAAAGTTCCAACGTAAGATGAACGATGAAATTCCAAGTCTTGTGGACCACAATGGAATCAAACCGGTCTCATCCTTCCCCAACAATTTTTTATCCTGAATCTACTGGACGGTGTAGACTTTCAAAACAAAAATGAAGTGGGCCCCACTGAACACGTCAGCACGATGACGTGCGAACGGTTCTGTTTCGCAGTCCAGACGTTGTGGGCCCCTGTGTGCTTCTGATCACCAATGGATTGACGATCCAGACCATCCAGATGCTTCAACAGATGGCCATAACCCTAGCCAAGGTGTCAAAAGAAACAAGTATGTTGATTTCACGTTGAAAAATCAAATCAAGCGGAAACTGTTTTCTTGCTCTGAAACAGAAGTTCGTAGATCGATTCCACTGTGAACTGGGATGCGTAAAGGGAGTCGGTTCTCCACCGACAGCACTTCCTACCAACCTCCACCATCCTATAAGAAGGAGGGAGAAAGACATGGGGAGGGGAGCTTGGTTGGACGTGGAACGACTTAGAGAGAGAGACAGGGAGAGTTTTATTTGCTATTTTTTCTTTTTATTTTGGGAGATCTAGTCCCACCATGGTTGGCTAAACCCCTTAGGTAGGGCTAAGAGGTGAAGCTTGTCGCGTGATGGGAAGACCTCTATGGCTTTGATTCATTGTTCATGAACTAATGCTAGTTGATTTTATGGAATGCTTTCAGTTTTTAATGATGTGTTGTGACTTAAATTACAATATATTTGTGATGGCTTTAAGTATTTCCATCCCCTTTATGTTTATGATGTCAGGAATCCCTATTGTTCACTATAGTCTCCTGGGCATGGTCAGATGACGGTACCCTTCCTCACCTTCATAGCATGTTGATTGGTTGCTAATTAGTTTAATTCTATTGTTTGCTTTATCTCCTGGGCATGGTTTGGTGATGGAATCCATTCTAATTCATATACCTTTCATCTCTTTGAAACTATATCAAGTAAGTTCCGTTAATCTCCATGATTCTTGAAGCAGGCGTAGGATCTCCCTGATCTCTACAAGTGGATCCTCTGAATCCCTAGTTTCCTTTCCTCTGAATTTTCTCAAGTTTTAGATTAATTATTCCACAAATGATATTTGATTTAGAATTTATCTTAGTCTAGTTCTAGTTCTACTTAGTTTCAGATTACGTACAAGTATCAGTCCCTTGGGATTCGACCTCGGTCTCACCGAGTTTATTACTACATCACAACCCTGCACTTGGGGAGTGAACAAGTTTTTAGCACCGTTGCCGGGGATTGACGGCTACGATTCTCTGAAATTAATTGGTTTTAGAATTAGTTTAAGATTAGGTTACTAACTTTAGTTTTAGATTTTTCTTTCTTATAACTAACTTTCCTGTTTTATAGGGTCGTTGATAAATCGTCTAAATTGGTAATTTCGTCCGAATTTCTCTACTTTTTCTATTTTTTAGATTAGTTCGTATCTCTTAGATACTAACTGGTTTGTTTGTTTTACAGGATCTTAACATAGGAACTTCTTATTTGGTAACACCTTTTTAACTTCGCCTCTTACTTTCCATATTGTTGTAGAATCCTTTCTTTTATTTTTCTAGGATTAGGCTCAGAGTTAGGGTTCTACCATGGAAGCATGGGTACGTGCATACGCTGAGATGGATAGGAAATATTGGAGAATGCCTGAGGGCTGTGGAATTCAACATATACCTCAAGATTTCTCTCCATCGAGAACCGATATTGAGAACCGACTAGAACATTATGTTTCATCGGTTAATAGGGCCGTATGCGATCGTAATTATAGGAATGAGGATTATTAGCAACCAGCAGATTCTCCCACTTATGATCAATATGACTATAACCAGTGGAAACATCAAAATTAAAAAAATAAACCAACAACATGTTATAATGATTATTCTCTTGGATCCCCTACCTTTGAGATCTAACCAGAAATGATCCAAAAGAATTCATATCAGCGTAATATTTTTTTGGCCTGTCTTATGGAAATGAGAAAAGTAATGGAAATAATGGAAACACTCAATTCGTACCTCGAAAGGATAGAGGAAGCTCGCTCATCCTAACTACAACCCAATCCAGAAATACAATGCGAGGAAAGTGATCCTCACTCGCTTTTGAAAAACTCTGGAGTTTGGGATGAAGAGTTGAATTACGTTAATAAACATGTGGTTCAATTTTCCGATGAGTCGATCTCGATGACAGTTCAAAAAAATGGGGAAAAGACATGGGTGTCTTTTAAATATAATGATGATGACATACTTCACTCACAGGACACACTAGATTCCAGTGATGAAGAAGAGGTTAGTTATGCAAACCTTAACCCATTCTAAGTGTAGAATGTGAGGAAAGTGATCCCATCCCAAATGTACACTGCACTGAATAAGAATATGATGAGTGTTGGGATGATGATAATGAACATCAACCTAAATGCCCCTAGAACCAATCTCAAGTTTGGTCTAGGTTAATGATCAAGGAGTACACGAAGAGAACAGTCTTAATGAGCTACTTCACTTACTGGACATGTCTGATCTAAAAGTGAATGAGCTCCTTACAACCGATCCTTTTATCTCTTGTGAGATATGTTTGGACCACTCCCCTGAATTGAATGATGATATAATTCAGGAGATGGACGAGTTACTCGATATGACTCTGGATTTTGAAACCACCTAGTTAAGGCTACCATCTGAACTGTTGAATGTTGATGATTCAATGCCTCTTCTGAGTAGTATCAATGAATAGAGTCTGCATATCAATGCTTCGTATATTGACCCTCAATCTGTCTTTGCAGGGCTGGAGCAAGAGAGCATACATCCATCCACTTTCAAGGATGATGGATTCCTTGAGCAGATCATCACGAGCTCCAAGGTGAAAAATAAGTCACTCTTAGCTGAATGTCCCAACTCTTTGGATGATTGCTTGGCACACTTTGTAGATTCAAACGATCCCATGATAAGAGACATAATAAATGCCTTGCAAGACAATATCTCGATAGTAATCACTAACCGAGAGAACCCTTACTCTGAAGCCCTTTCTTCTACAGATCCTGAATGTTTACCATTAGGGGAGGAGGAGCTGGAAATTGAACTGAAGTCTGCTACTTCGGAATGTATTGAGACTACACCTCTTTCTGAAAATTTTTCTCAATTTGATTTACTTGTAGTCTCTGATTCACCATGGGATACTAACTTTGAAACTTTTTCTGACACAGGTGAATCATTTATACTTTGGATACCTCAGGCGAATCAATGATAAATTTTTAATGAGGTACATCAGTTTCTCTCGAAAGTCATGCTCCAGGGTGTCCAAGCCTATTACAAAAAGGGCTTTTGGATGATCCTGTTGAGAAACTTACTGAGAAACTTATCAAGATATTGGCCAGAAGAGGAACCTTACGGCATGATCGAGTAATTTTTCCCTGCTTTTATAGGACTAGGTTAGTTTGATTTATGATGTTCTAGGATAGACGTCTTTATGCCATTAGGTTAGTTTGCTTCCTGCATTATTTTAGGATAGTTTGCTTTCATGTCTCCACTCTTGTGCTGACCAGCTTTCATACTGCTATCTCTTAGAAAGTTTCTCTCTTAATTTGTTATTCAAGTACTATCTTCCCATCACTTTTACTTTACTTTCATTGTCTCATTTGCATTGCATGCTCATATCTTTTACATTGAGGACAATGTAGATTTTAGGTTGGGGGTGAAAGATTAGGTTTCCTAATCAGTATTTTCCTGGTCTTGAGCAAAAATTGTGAAAATTTTTAAAATTTTCTGTGATTTCTTGTGAATTCGAGGTGCTTTTGACGGATATCCTTAATTTAGATTTTCAAGACACGTGATGTTGGTAATATATGACTGTTGAATTCAGTTATCTAGTGGATTTCATAGTTAAGTCTAAATTGTTAATCACGATTAGAAGTTTTAAACATTGATTGAGCCATGATTTCACATGTCACATCTCGCTTCCACATTACGATTTCATTCTGATATTGAAGGGTTAATTTGGTAATCATTAAGTATGAAAGGAACTAGCCTGAAACATTTTCCCGTAATGATTAATTAAAGAAAAAAAAAAGAAAAAATAGATACCTTTGAAAAAAGTTGGGCGAATAATTTTCACCATAGGTTTACTCCTTATAGGTGATGATTCGATACCTTATGGATAATATGTGAAAAAGGTTTGGGTGTTTAGTTTTCACCATAGGTTTGCTCCCTATAGGTAAGGATTTAATTCCCAGTCTTGGCATTTCTTTTAATAGAAAAATTAAAAGATGATCTTTGAGGCAAGTTTTGGTTATTATGAATTCTCTTGTTGATTACCAATGATATCCTGAAATAGAGAAGTGAATTTTAATGATGGTAAGTCGGGTTTACACTATACACTCATGGAACTCAATGTTTAGAAGATTCTCTAATTGATGGATTAATACTTTGACTTGATTATGAGGTTTACCGTGTGATTGAGCCTATGAGAAAATAATGCCCAACATTCATGAATCTTAGATTTCTCGTATCTGAATCGTTTTTCAAAAATATCACTCGGTTTTCGAAGAAATTGTCTTGTAATTCTCAACTTATTTTTTGCATATTTTTCTCGGGACTAGAAAAATGCTAGTTAGGGGTTGTGTTAAGGGTCAAATATTGCATATTAGACCCCAGTTATTACCTGGATTTGCGAGCATGATACTGTTTAATGGCCCATTTTATCATTCTTGTGATGCAGGGTGTATTTACAAGCTTAGATCGAAATACGGTGCTGAAAGCATAGATTTAACGCTCTAATGACACAAAAGGCAAGAGACAGACTCCAAGGGACCAAGATCGACGGAATTACACGCCATGGATCCAAGAAAACAAAGAAACTGAAGCTCAAGTGGCCCGAAAGACGTTCAGAGTGCAGGATCACAAGGTTCCCACTATCCGTTCATCACGAAACGTCAGACATGGCCTGAGGATCATAAATTAACCATATATATCGAATTTCATCCGTTCAATCCCTGTGGAAGTGGCCAAACAGTCAGATCAGCCCATAAATCATTAGTTTGGGGCCCACCTGATACCTGGATATTCTTCAATTCATGTCTCAACGTCTAAAATTAGATGGAAAGATGAATGGACGGAGCAGATTTCTCACCTACATCATAGTGGACCCCACATGGGGGTGGGCGTGCAAACAGTGCACGTGCACTTGTAATGCACCGAACCAGGAGAAGTTCGGTCAGCAGCGCTGACCCGTCTCTTTACGCAAAAATGGACAGCATCCTTCGTTGTTCGTCCATTTTTTTAGTGGACCCAACATATCATCCAATTGAATGATCCGAACTGTCCATTCACTCCAAGGGATGGCCAAGACCCTCATCAAGGTGAAATTTTACTACCATGCATCTGTACACACGTAATTAAAGCTCTAACGCAAGATGAATGGTGAAACTCCAAGTCTTGTGGGCCACAATGGAATCAAACCGGTCTCGTCCTTCCCCAACGATTTTTTATCCTGAATCTACTAGACGGTGTAGATTTTCAAAATAAAAGCGAAGTGGGCGCCACCGAACACGTCAGCACGATGACGTGCGAACGGTTCTGTTTCACAGTCCGGACATTGTGGGCCCCAATGTGCTTCTGATCACCCTCGGATTGACGATCCAGACCATCCACATGCTTTAACAGATGGCCATAACCCTAGCCAAGGTGTCAAAAGCAACAAGTATGTTGATTTCATGTCGAAAAATCAAATCAAGCGGAAGCTGTTTTCTTGCTCTGAAACAAAAGTTCGCGGATCGATTCCACTGTGAACTGAGATGCGTAAAGGGAGTCGGTTCTCCACTGACAACACTTCCTACTGACCTCCACCATCCTATAAGAAAGAAGGACTTAAATTACAATATATCTGTGATGTCTTTGAGTATTTTCATTCCCTTTATGTTTATGATGTCAGGAAGCCCTGTTGTTCACCATAGTCTCCTGGGCATGGTCGGATGACGGTACCCTTCCTCACCTTCATAGCATGTTGATTGGTTGGTAATTAGTTTAATTCTGTTCTTTGCTTTGTCTCCTGGGTATAGTTTGGTGATGGAATCCATTCTAATTCATATACCTTTCATCTCTTTGAAACTATATCAAGTAAGTTCAGTTAATCTCCATGATTCTTGAAGCAGGCGTAGGATCTTCCTGATCTCTACAAGTGGATCCTCTAAATCCCTAGTTTCCTTTCCTCTGAATTTTCTTAAGTTTTAGATTAATTATTCCACAAATGATATTTGATTTAGAATTCATCTTAGTCTAATTCTAGTTCTACTTAGTTTCAGATTATGTACAGGTATCAGTCCCTTGGGATTCGACCTCGGTCTCACTGAGTTTATTACTACATCACAACCTTGCACTTGGGGAGTGAACAGAACCCACTGTAGAAACACATCCAAACCTTTAATTTGATATACCAACAAACATCATATGGTCCATCTGGACCATCCAGAACTATTGGAATTGAGAAAGAATCCATCTTAGCCATCCTATCCTTTCACTAAATAGAGGAGACAATGATAGGAAGAATCTAGCTAGGTCAACCTAGTCTATCCAACCCTATAGCTACCTAGCAATTGGAGTTTCAGTCCTAGTCATTCAACCCAACCCTTGCGACACCTTCGTCCATCCTGTCATCCAATCTTCAATCAACTTCATTTATTCTCACATTAGCATCATGTAACATACATTCCCTTCTAAACCCTCTTACTATCTCATATATCTATATTACATCACATAATACCATGCACCTAATCGATTACAACCGTGTACTTTACAGCTTGCCAATATAATTGGACCATGCCCATCAGAAATTATGGTCGATTAGTTACGATTTTGCAAGTGGAAGAATAAAGATGGATTTATCCAATAGAGCAACACCTCGTCATATGCATCGCATTCAACACTGCATCACTGATACAACATCACATACATAATTTCATTCACATTGCATTACATACATAACAATAAGAAACCGATCTATTCAAATGTATGCTCTATGGCTTGCCGATATAGTCGGATCATGCCCATAAAAAATTTAGACTAATTAGTTCATCTCTTCGGCAAGTGGAAGAGTCAAGGTGAATTTATCCTATTGAGACTACAGCTTGTCATAGGTATCGCATTTAATATGGCATTGTACTCACTAATTTGCATTATCAATGCACAAAAAGTAGTCTTAATCCTCGATAATTCGTGAGATCTTGTGAAGTAGAGACCGTACATTCATACGGGCAGAGCAAGTGCCTAACACCTTCCCTCTCTGTAACCATGGTCCCTGACCCAGAATCTTCAATTATAAATCAATGAGTCATTTTAGGGTTAAGATGCTTCAAATTTTCATTCCTAACATTTTTGAAGGGTCTAGCCAACTGAGGGAACAAAGTAATTGGATAGTGGTGAGTCCATCAAATATAACACCCCCTCTATCACATTAAAAAGTCAATCATCTCATGAGTGCAATCCACCCGCGATCTAGCTTCCACATTGGGACCCAATTACGTCATGCCCTATATAGGAATAGGCCCGGATCTGATGGACTACTTTCTCTTTCGTTTGGCCTTCTTTTGGTCCAACCATGCTAGGAATGTATCTGTGCCATGCCGTACATCAAATCTCAAGATGGATTATTCAGATTAATTATTGGTGCTTTTCTTGTTTCACCATGTGGTCCATTAGATGAAACCATCGCATTCTTTGCACCTTTAACATGTTGGTTAGCATGCTTGATAGATTACAAGTTTTTGAGTGTTTACTTAGTTGTACAACTATTTGAAAATAAATTTATATAGATGAAATCAATTTCTAAAGTAGTGTTTTAGGTGGGCCGAACAACCATCATTTATTGTTTTAGCATCTCCAATGAAAAAGCAATAATTCTAGAAACGGAAAGTTATGTATAAGTTTTAGGATTTTAATCAATTCTAAAGTCATAGTTTGTTTTGGGATTTCAAATTCATTAGTGAATACCTAGAGTAATTGTCATGATTCCTTACATCAATAAAATGTGTATTTCTTTCCGGGACTATAATGTAGAGGGGCATGAAGAAAGAGGAGATAATTGTCTTTTTCTCAAGTATAGTCCTTGAATTAATAAGAAAAAAAGAAAATATCTTCAAACAAGAATAAAATGATATTATGATAAAAGTCTGTTTACAAAGTCCTCTTATATAAGTCTTAAACCTTATTTCGTAACTTTTGCAAAATGGAAAACTTAATGGAAAAATTAATGGAAAACTTTTCTAAAATAGTAAAATTAGGAAAATAATAGACGATATTTAAACCCTTTCTCATGGCTCAAATAAGGACTTTAAGGTATTCTAAAACTCTCAAAATCCTGAATTTCCCTAAAAATATAAAAAATACTTACCTAAAAATAATAAATCATAACTTAAAAGTAAAAAATAATCCCTAAATGACCTTATTTAGACACCATTAAAGGGCAATGACTTTTGACATAGCATGTACGAATAGTTTTCTAACATTATATTATTCGTACGGAATGGATAACGGATCGCAAATTACAGCGGAAACTATAATGCATGATAAACACTTTAATCAAACTTTCTTGACCGATTTTTTTTCATTCCCAACCACCTATGAGATGGTCCTTTCTTTGTCCTAGATTAGACCCCTTCGCTTGAAAAATTAAACTTCTCCTTGAGTTTAGAACAATAATAACCCATCGCAATGATTTGCCTTTGTAATGTATCTTTTTTGTCTTTGACAACAACTAGCATTGAAGGTTTACATGTTGGATTAAAATTTTATTTATAAAGTAAAACTTTGACAGCATGATCTCACCTTTTGCTTCTTTGCATTCCTCTACATTTAGTGTATCAATCTCTATCTTTTATAGTAATGGATTTGTGATCATGGATTGCCTGAGTGTTGATTGTTGCTTCATTTCCCATTCAATGTCCATCAACAACATTGTTGTTTGCTTCACTATTAGTGTTTGATGTACAAACTTTGTTTGTTGTTGAGAATGCATAAGGGTGTAGATCTTCACAGAGTTTAACCAAATCATCATGAAAGAGTCCATCACCTTGGCCATTAAGTCATCCGAATCCTTTGATCCATTAATCTCTTCTACCGATTCATCCACCAACTGATGTTCCGATTCAATTTTTTAATTCAACCATGAATTTACCAGTTAATTCATCAATAGATTTATCAAGTAATTCGACAATGGATTTATCAAAAGGCACTCCTTTATCTACATATTTCTTCTTCAACATCTAATTAGGTAATAAGTATTTGGTCACAAATTGACTGACTACAAGCCTAGTTGACAACCATGAGTTGTCTGTTGCCTAGTTACATTTGTGATCTATGACCTTAATCAATTGAATAATTATCACTTTCGTCTCTTGTATTGATAGAAATATTCATTTAAAGGTTAAGAACTTCGCTTTAGATAATGCTTAATTCTTAGAAGACCTCTTGTATTATTGCTGAAGTGCAATTCACTATTAGACTTCATGAGATGAGGAAGACCTTACTTTGATACCAACTCATGCGGTGGCTCTAGTACCAAGTAACATAGTGAGTGGGTGGAGAAAGAAAAGAGATCATTGTCTTCTTCTCAAACATAACCATTGAATCTATAAGGAAAAATAAAATTTCTAGAAAATAATAAGTAAATTGATGAAAGTCATTTACAAAGCCATCTCATATGATTTATATAAGACCTAAATTGATGAAAGTCATTCACAAGAATTCGAATTTTTGAATCCGGTGCTGACAGCCTCCATAGTACCCCATTCTCGGCTCCTAGCATTCATATGCCAGATTTTGATCCTGGGATCCTACAAGGAGGATTTTTTTATTTTTTTTCCAATGTACATTTAACTCATAATAAGCATAACCACAAGATTACCCAATTCACAAAGGCAACATCGTCATCACATATCCACTAATATAACCATTTGAGTACAATACTGAAAGGGAAATACATAAATAGAAAATCAAGCTCCAAAAGACCACTGCATGCTCCAAGCTCAACACTGCTGCATCCTAACATCACCTGCACGCATCTATCGTGCATAAGCTTATAGAAAGCTTAGAGGGTGGTGTAAGTGTATGCACAAAGTAAGTGTCAAGTATTCAATACAATGTCATAATCATACAATACTGGAAAACTGATAATCCATAAATCGTATAATGTCTAAATAAGTAGAAATACTGATAAGATCATGAATTATCAGAGTAAAAAGAAATACTGATAAAGTCATAAATCACACTATAACAAAGTAAGCAGAAATATTGACAAGTGCATGAGTCATAAAATATTAGAATACGCAATAGAAATCAACTATGCAAATGATGAGTCATGGTGTAAGACCTGTATCCTAATCCGTATTGCTCCGTCACTTTTCGCGATCCTTCCCATCGAATTTTGACAATTCGCGACCTGTAATTGACGTTGCGCACAACCGTAAGTCATATCCAACACATTCGAGTCGGCTTAATCCGAGACTTGTATCATTGCGACCGCACAGTCGCCACGGTTCTAACGCCGCGACTCATGTCCGATCCGATACCCTGACTAAGAGATGTGAGCCGACGTTTATTTTGAGAAAATGCCGCGCGTTTGAAATCCCTAGAGAATCTCTACAACATGTCAAATCAATCCCATCAATCACCTTTCATGACAAGTACACACACCCATGTTTTCTTTCTCCACAAGTTAAGCAAGCCCAAAAGTCAACCAAGCTCTCACCTCATCCATCACTCACATCCATCAACCATCACCCCATCACTCACCTCACATCTCCTTACATCTCATCTCTCTCTCTCTCTCTCTCTCTCTCTCTCTCTCTCTCTCATTTCCCAACAATTCCAAGCAACCAAGAGAGCCCTCTCACGTCCAAGCTCTTCCCATGTGAGAGAGTGCATTTTGGTGGCCCACTTCCCATCCCAAAACCCATCATCCTAGCCATCCATTTCCCATATCCACCATCAAAGTGAAGCTCTAGGAGAGTAGCTTTCCAACGGACCAAGAAGATCAAGGGGTGGGTGCCTCCATATCCTATTTTTTCATGTTTTTAAGATGGACCAAGTGAGGCCAACCGATCAATGTTTTGGATCTCACTTGGAACCCTAAGATGTGGCCAATGGCCCATCTTGATCATCAAAACTATTCCATGATGGGGCCATTCTCCATGGACCCCATCATGATATTTACTTTCTTGCATTAAAAGGTCATATAGACCGTTCATTTTGGATGGAGAGAGATCTCCACCGTTGATCTTTTATTTGGATGGGCCCACATGAATTGGGACCCACTTGTTGTATATTGAATGCATGGAAGAGAGGGCCCATAGTACCGGGGTCCCTCCATCACGCGTGTCCCACTCTCCCCTCTCTCTCCCTCTTTTTTTTGGATTTCTTTTTCTTGTGATAATATGGCCTTGGGGCCCACTTGGATGGACCTCACCATGACGTATGTATTTACCTAAGCCACTTAGAAGTGGGGCCCACTTTGTAGGTGTTGCATCGACACCATCCATCATCTGGTGGCCCACCTGAGCAGGCCCACATCTTTGGCACCTGGGACGCCAAATCGTCCACCGTCCCTGGACGCTGGACGTCATTTGGAAAACAAAAATATAAGCTTGGTTTGAAGCTTTGAGTGGGTAATTCATATGGCCCCACGTTGACATATGTTGTTAATCCAAGCCGCCCGTTCCATTCCTTAGATCATTTTAGGCGTTGAGCCAAAAAATGAGGCTAATCTGACTATTTGGTGGGCCATACCTTAGCAAAGACGATTTTTACCATTCAATTTCATCTGAAATTTTTGTACATGCCGAGAGATACCCAATATTGGTCTTGATGGGTGGGGCATGAACTGAAGAATTCATTGGATGGGGTAGATTCGCTTGAAGTGGGCCCCACATATGAAAAACCGCCGAAAAACCCTTTTTTTTAAATTACAAATATATTTGTAAAGAGGGTCTGCTGCTGTCTTGCAGCAGGACGCTGCCAGCGCCTAGGGAGACGGGCGGACGTTCTGGGGTCCTGTGTGTGGGCCCCACCATGATGTATGTGTAATATTCAAACCGTCTATACGCTGGGCCACCTCCTGAAGTGGGTCCCCGCCAAAAATCGGATCCATCTATGGCCCAGGTGACCCACATCACAGGAAATAGGGTGATTGAATGGCCACCATTGAAGCCCTTTTTAAGGCCCACAGAAGTTTTGAATCAACCTGATATTCGTTTTTCCGTCCACCCAGGTCACGTGCGACCTTATCAATGGGCTGGATGGAAAGTAAACGTTATGGTGGGCCCCACATGGGACCTACAGTGATGTACACGCCTTTCTGCCACCGACCAGGCGGACGGTGGAAACCCCCCCTAACATAGGTGTTTTATCTATGCCATCCAGGCATAGTAGGCCCCACCTTTGGTGTCTGTAATTTATCCAAACCGTCTGTATAATTGGTGGGCCATGTGTGTGTGGGGCCCACCATGATGCATATGTTGCATCCAAGCCATCCAACCCTTTTGAAAGTTCATTTTAAAGGCTTAAATCTTCCTATCAAGTGGACCACACAGTAAAAGAAGTGGAGTTTAAGGATCTGCCAATTTAAGCCTTTTGTTGTCACATAAGTTTTGGATCAATATAAAATTTATTTTGATTTAGGTCTTTAAGACCTTATGAAAAGATTTGATGGAAAATCAAAGCTATGGTGGGCCCTGACCATGTGGCATGTGTTATATCCTAACCATCCATGCACTGGACATGGGCCTCACCACTTAGAATAGTGGACAATGACGTCCACCATTCAAAGTTTCTAAAGGGCCATGGTATATTAAGCTAATATTTTTTTCCACTCCATTTGTCACTATGTTAATTTATGAATAGGTTATTTGGGAAACATATGTTATGGCAGGCCTTAGGAATTAAAATGGTGGAATTCATTATCACCACTCTTATTTGGTTACGAACCCATTTGATGTATACATGGGGCCCATTGGTATGGTTCATTTAAAGTATACGTAGGGCCCAATTAGTGTGGCCTATTTAATATATATATAAGGTCATGTGATTAGGTCCATCTTAATGTAATTGTGGCCCATGTTACGAGGCCCATTGTGACGTATTCAGAGGCCAGGGGCTATGGCCCATTACAATGTATATAAGGCCCATTAATGTGGCCCATTCGATGAATATGAGCCCCATTGATGTGGCCCACTTAATATAAGGCCCTTGAGATACGGCCCACTTGATGCATTAAGGCCAATGGGATGTACCTAAGGTTCATTGCAATGTACGATTCCTCCATGATTTATTGATTGATATTTATGGCGAGCCGAACCTCGGGAATAATGCTGGTTTGACGTCCACATTGTTAGAGTAATGTCGGTTAGATGTCCGCGTTATAACTCTCCCTAAGGCCCATTGATAGGCCCATACTTGTTACTAATTCATCACTTTATGACATGCTTAGTATAGCCTCATGATTCATGCTCATACACATCATATGTATGCTTGATATGTGGAATGTTTGATCATAGCATAAGACGTTGGGCTGAGACACTTACGAGACTCCTTATGAGACGGAGTGCCCCACATGATCGCGCAGTACGTGCTGGATTGCTGCATGATTTGACGGTGTGATTCATGCATCTCGCATATGTGTGACTTGATTCACTGCACGCCCTAGCGACATCAGGGTCGTGGCTCCACAGGTACATCCTGGATGGTCGTATTGGATACCGAAAATACTTATTCTAGCACTGTGGACACTTTGGATGTCCTTGGGTGAAAGTCGCAGAACCTTTTTGGTACAAGGATATGCCCCAACATCTAGACTGAGTGGATACACGAGCGCCTGAGTGCTGAATACCAGTAGGCCTTGTCTCCCACTGTGTCGTGGTCGGTTGGAAGGGGGTGTGGCCTTATCTGCCTGAGTGAGGGGGCTATAAGCTAAGCTGAGTTTGACGAAATCGTAAATGAGTCCGCTATCGACGAGCCGGGTAGGTATTGGCAGACTACTGGCAGGCGGATAGTGAGGTCTATTTCGCTTGCTTGACTGTGCAGCTAGGGAGGTGGAAGTCACTGCGAAGCGTATTAGACCCCGGTGATATCCAGAGGGGAACTGCACTGATATGTGTACATGATGAGTACCGACTTGCTTGGATTGCATTTCCCATATGACATTCGGTTATATAGGCTTTGCATTGCATCGGTGTGGCCGATGGCACTCATATCTCCCATTGGATGGCCTTGGTATGGCTGATAGCATTCATGCCTTGCATTACATAGCCTTGGTATGGTTGATTGTGTTTATGGACTTACCGCATACTTCCGCACTACTCTGATATTGTACACTCGGCGTTTACCTTGCGCACACACTTACACCACCCTCTAAGCTTTTGTAAGCTTATGCACCACAGTTGCGTGCAGGTAGTGTTGGACAGCAGCAGCGCTGAGGCAGGAGCGCGTATCAAGACCTTTTGAAGCTTTTTTTTATCATCTTGTATCTCCCTTTCCTCATTGTACTTAAGTTGTTGATATAGTGGATATGTGGTGATGTTGTTTTGTGACTTGGTTATGTTTGTGGTTATGCTCCATTACAAAAAAAAATTCATTCTGAAAATCCTCCTTATAGGATCCCAGGATCGGAATCTAGCATTTGATTGTTAGGAGCTGAGAATGGGGTACTACGGAGGCTGTCGGCACCGGATTTGGCAATCGGGATTCATGTGAATCTGATTTTTAGGTTTGGGGCGTGACAGAAGTTGGTATCAGAGCATAACTTGAGAATACCGGAAGATCACATCACATATCTACTAGAAATAGGTTCCGAGTCTGAATGACTTAGCGATTTTCTGACATAGATCCTTAATGTATGTGCCTTCGAGAATTCTCAAGGCTAATAGGCCATTGTTCCTTCCTGTAGGATGTTATGGCTAGAAGAACGACCCGAGCGAATCTCCCTCCACCACTTGTGACTCCCGCACCACCACCCGCAGCTCCTTTACCACCTGCTACTCCTACTCCACCACCAGATATTCTTTCCTTTGAGCCTGAGGATGCCACTTATTTACCTGAGACCGGTGCAGATCCGACTGTACCTGTGAGTGCTACTCAGCTGCAGCAGATGTTGCAGGTGATGACAGCCATTCTTCGGGGGCAGAGCAGGCGTCTCACTATTACACCAGCTGAGGCCGAGCAGGAGCGTGCGAGCACTCTTCTTAAGGATTTCCGACAGCACGATCCTCCTCATTTTTGGGGTGAGCCAAACCTTACTGCTGCAGAGATATGGTGCTCTGAGGTGGAGAAGATATTCGACACCATGAGATGTACGACCCAACAACGAGTTCCATTAGTTGTATTCCTTCTACAGGGTGAGGCTCAATATTGGTGAGCATCTGTGGCCGGATCGGTAGCCGCCGATTTTGAGTGGACATGGGAGGACTTTATAGACCGATTTAACCAAAGTTCTTTCCCAAGCATGTACGACAGCAGCGCGCATTGGAGTGTGAGACATTGGTCTAGGGGGACATATCTGTGTCCCAGTATGAGGCACGTTTCATTGCACTATCCAGATTTACGACATATCTTGTTGATGATGAGTGGCGGAAGGCCCGCCGTTTTGAGAACGACTTACGTCCTGCCCCCAGGAGCCATGTGATCGGACACATGCTTCCGACATTTGAGCAGATAGTAGAGAGGGCCTTGATATATGAGACAGATTGGGCCGATGTGTAGAGAACCCGCGATCAGAGGAGAGATCAGAAGAGGAAGGCACCCTCTAGTAGTTCCCATCAGCAGCATCGTTCACAGTAGCGGCGCACGACCCGCCTAACATTCCTAGCACCAGCAGTACCCCCAGCACCATCTTCGAGATCGTTTACAGGTACTTGCTTTGGGTGCGGTCGTACAGGGCATCGTAGGCACGAGTGTCCTCATCCGCAACCGCAGCAGCAGCCGAGGGCACCACATCCACCTCCACGATAGCCACCAAAGCAGCAACGACCGCAACACCAGCCTCCGGGACCTCCACCGCAACAGCAGTGACCTCAGCCCCAGCCTTTGGGACCCCCACCGCAGCAGCAAAGACCTCAGAGGGGACCTGCACCTCCCCAGCAGGCCCAGGGTAGATTTTATGCTGTTCAGCGGGACCCTCAGTCATCAGGAGCAGTCGTCGATGATTCGTGTGACTTGACCTCTACACCGTCTAGCTAGATTACTCATGAATGACGCGTCCTGGGAGTTAGAGCCTAAAAATAGTGAGCGTTATCCTCATCTCTAAGGTGTTTGATTTTGATGATATAGTGTGTTTTGATCATATATGATGCTAAGTTTCCTATCCTCTTATGAGTTGAGTTTAGCTATGATAATAGTGTAAATTTTGAGGATGAAATTTTTATTAGGTGGGGAGAGTTGTAAGACCCGTATCCTAATCCGTATTGTTCCGTCACTTCTCACGATCCTTCCTGTCGAATTTTGGCAATTCGCGACCTGTAATCGACGTTGCGCACAACCGTAAGTCATATCATATACATTCGAGTCGGCTTAATCCGAGACTTGTATCATTGCGACCATACAGTCGTCGCGGTTCTAACGCCGCGACTCATGTACCGATCCGATACCCTGACTAAGAGATGTGAGCCGGCGTTTATTTCGAGAAAATGCCACGCGTTTGAAATCCCTAGAGAATCTCTACAACATGTCAAATCAATCCCATCAATCACCTTTCATGACAAGTACACACACCCATGATTTCTTTCTTCACAAGTTAAGCAAGCCCAAAAGTCAACCAAGCACTCACCTCACCCATAACTCACATCCATCAACCATCACCCCATCACTCACCTCACATCTCCTTACATCTCATCTCTCTCTCTCTCTCTCTCTCTCTCTCTCTCTCTCTCTCTCTCTCTCTCTCATTTCCCAACAATTCCAAGAAACCAAGAGAGCCCTCTCACGTCCAAGCTCTTCCCATGTGAGAGAGTGCATTTTGGTGGCCCACTTCCCATCCCAAAACCCATCATCCTAGCCATCCATTTCCCATCTCCACCATCAAAGTGAAGCTCTAGGAGAGTATCTTTCCAACGGACCAAGAAGATCAAGGGGTGGGTGCCTCCATATCCTATTTTTTCATGTTTTTAAGATGGGCCAAGTGAGGCCAACCGATCAATGTTTTGGATCTCACTTGGAACCCTAAGATGTGGCCAATGGCCCATCTTGATCATCAAAACTATTCCATGATGGGGCCATTCTCCATGGACCCCATCATGATGTTTACTTTCTTACATTAAGAGGTCATATAGACCGTTCATTTTGGATGGAAAGGGATCTCCACCGTTGATCTATTATTTGGATGGGCCCACATGAATTGGGACCCACTTGTTGTATATTGAATGCATGGAAGAGAGGGCCCATAGTACCGGGGTCCCTCCATCACGCGTGTCCCACTCTCCTCTCTCTCTCCCTCTTTTTTTTGGATTTCTTTTTCTTATGATAATATGGCCTTAGGGCCCACTTGGATGGACCCCACCATGAAGTATGTATTTACCTAAGCCACTTAGAAGTGGGGCCCACTTTATAGGTGTTGCATCGACACCATCCATCATCTGGTGGCCCACCTGAGCAGGCCCACATCTTTGGCACCTGGGACGCCAAATCGTCCAGCGTCCCTGGACGCTGGACGTCATTTGGCAAATAAAAATAAAAGCTTGGTTTGAAGCTTTGAGTGGGTAATTCATATGGGCCCCACGTTGACATATGTTGTTAATCCAAGCCGCCCGTTCCATTCCTTAGATCATTTTAGGCGTTGAGCCAAAAAATGAGGCTGATCTGACTATTTGGTGGGCCATACCTTAGCAAAAACGATTTTTACCATTCAAATTCATCTGAAATTTTTGTACATGCCAAGAGATACCCAATATTAGTCTTGATGGGTGGGGCATGAACTGAAGAATTCATTGGATGGGGTAGATTCGCTTGAAGTGGGCCCCATAAATGAAAAACCACCGAAAAACCCTTTTTTTAAAATTATAAATATATTTGTAAAGAGGGTCTGCTGCTGTCTTACAGCAGGACGCTGCCAGCGCCCAGGGAGACGGGCGGACGTTCTGGGGTCCTGTGCGAGGGCCCCACCATGATGTATTTGTAATATTCAAACCGTTTATACGGTGGGCCACCTCCTGAAGTGGGTCCCCGCTAAAAATTGGATCCATCTATGGCCCAGGTGACCCACATCACAGGAAATAGGGTGATTGAATGGCCACCATTGAAGCCCTTTTTAAGGCCCACAGAAGTTTTGAATCAACCTGATATTCCTTTTTCCGTCCACCCAGGTCACGTGCGACCTTATCAATGGGCTGGATGGAAAGTAAACGTTATGGTGGGCCCCACATGGGACCTACAGTGATGTACGTGCCTTGTTGCCACTGTCCAGGCGGACGGTGGAGGCCCAGCGGACGGTGGAAACCCCCCCTGACGTATGTGTTTTATCTATGCCATCCAGGCACAGTAGGCCCCACCTTTGGTGTCTGTGATTTATCAAACCGTCTATTTAATTGGTGGGCCATGTATGTGTGGGGCCCACCATGATGCATATGTTGCATCCAAGCCATCCAACCCTTTTGAAAGTTCATTTTAAAGGCTTAAATCTTCCTATCAAGTGGACCACATAGTAAAAGAAGTGGGGTTTAAGGATCTGCCAATTGAAGCCTTTTGTTGTCACATAAGTTTTGGATCAACATGAATTTTTTTTTTATTTAGGTTTTTAAGACCTTATGAAAAGATTTGATGGAAAATCAAAGCTATGGTGGGCCCTGACCATGTGGCATGTGTTATATCCTAACCATCCATGCACTGGACATGGGCCTCACCACTTAGAATAGTGGACAATGACGTCCACCATTCAAAGTTTCTAAAGGGCCATGGTATATTAAGCTAATATTTTTTTCCACTCCATTTGTCACTATGTTAATTTATGAATAGGTTATTTGGGAAACATATGTTATGGCAGGCCTTAGGAATTAAAATGGTGGAATTCATTATCACCACTCTTATTTGTTTGAGAGCCCATTTGATGTATACATGGGGCCCATTGGTATGGTTCATTTGAAGTATACGTAGGGCCCAATTAGTGTGGCCTATTTAATATATATATATAAGGTCATGTGATTAGGTCCATCTTAATGTAATTGTGGCCCATGTTACGAGGCCCATTGTGACGTATTCAGAGGCCAGGGGCTATGGCCCATTGCAATGTATATAAGGCCCATTAATGTGGTCCATTTGATGAATATAAGCCCCATTGATGTGGCCCACTTAATATAAGGCCCTTGAGATACGGCCCACTTGATGCATTTAGGCCCAATGGGATGTACCTAAGGTTCATTGCAATGTACGATTCCTCCATGATTTATTGATTGATATTTATGGCGAGCCGAGCCTCGGGAATAATGCTGGTTTGACGTCCACATTGTTAGAGTAATGTCGATTAGATGTCCGCGTTATAACTCTCCCTAGGGCCCATTGATAGGCCCATACTTGTTACTAATTCATCACTTTATGACATGCTTAGTATAGCCTCATGATTCATGCTCATACACATCATATGTATGCTTGATATGTGGAATGTTTGATCATAGCATAAGACGTTGGGCTGAGACACTTACGAGACTCCTTATGAGACGGAGTGCCCCACATGATCGCGCAGTACGTGCTGAATTGCTGCATGATTTGATGGTGTGATTCATGCATCTCGCATATGTGTGACTTGATTCACTGCACGCCCTAGTGACATCAGGGTCGTGGCTCCACAGGTACATCGTGGATGGTCATATTGGATACCAAAAATACTTATTCTAGCACTGTGGTTACTTTGGATGTCCTTGGGTGAAAGTCGCAGAACCTTTTTGGTACCAGGATATGCTCCAACATCTAGACCGAGTGGATACACGAGCTCCCAAGTGCTGAATACCAGTAGGCCTCATCTCCCACTGTGTCGTGGTCGGTTGGAAGGGGGTGTGGCCTTATCTGCCTGAGTGAGGGAGCTATAAGCTAGGCTGAGTTTGACCAAATCGCAAATGAGTCCGCTATCGACGAGCCGGGTAGGTATTGGCAGACTATTGGCAGGTGGATAGTGAGGTCTATTTCGCTTGCTTGACTGTGCAGCTAGGGAGATGGTAGTCACTGCGAAGCGTATTAGACCCCGGTGATATCCAGAGGGGAACTGCACTGATATGTGTACATGATGAGTACCGACTTGCTTGGATTACATTTCCCATATAACATTCGGTTATATAGGCCTTGTATTGCATCGGTGTGGCCGATGGCACTCATATCTCGCATTGCATGGCCTTGGTATGGTCGATAGCATTCATGCCTTGCATTACATAGCCTTGGTATGGTTGATTGTGTTCATGGACTTACCGCATACTTCCGCACTACTCTGATATTGTACACTCGGCGTTTGCCTTGTGCACACACTTACACCACCCTCTAAGCTTTTGTAAGCTTATGCACGAAAGTTGCGTACAGGTAGTGTTGGACAGCAGCAGCGCTGAGGCAGGAGTGCGTATCAGGACCTTTTGAAGCTTTTTTTTTTTATCACCTTGTATCTCCCTTTCCTCATTGTACTTAAGTTGTTGATATAGTGGATATGTGGTGATGTTGTTTTGTGACTTGGTTATGCTTGTGGTTATGCTCCATTACAAAAAAAAATCATTCTGAAAATCCTCCTTGTAGGATCCCAAGATCGGAATCTGGCATTTGATTGTCAGGAGCCGAGAATGGGGCACTACGGAGGCTGTCGGCACCGAATTTGGCAATCGGGATTCATGTGAATCCAATTTTTGGGTTTGGGGCATGACACATAGAGAGCCAAATATCAAATGCAGAGGATGCAATGCAATATACATTCCTTATGAGTAACACAAACAGTGTCAGTCGTACAATATGCCGCGGATGTAATGCAACATGCAGTGCGAATGGAATGACCATGTTGGAGTGTGAAGTCGAGATGATAGTACGTAGTATTGCAGGCTATGGGGTCCATCACAAGGGACTTCTATCTAAACCAGTCTCATACCTAAATTTGCATAGTCAGACTTAATGTGGTAAACTCCTGATCTCAGGTTAGTCGCGTACCCCAACCGAAATCCTGGCCGTTGTGAATGTTCACATAACAAATAGTTACGCACCACCAGCTCGAGTGAATAGTGAGTGAATGAGTGAGTGAGTATGCAAATCCTGCTCAATAAGTCCACATATCAGTATGGTTCATCTCTGGGATCATCACCAGGGTTTAGTACACTCCAAATGGAACTACCGCTCTCCCAGCTACACAGTCCAAGTGAGCGTAAGAAACCTCACTATCCGCCTGGCCAATAGTCTGTCAATACCTATCCAGCACATCGATAGCTGACCCATTCCTCGAGCTGGTGAGACTCAGCCTAGAAATGCGTCCTACGCTCGGACGGGTAAGGCCACACCCCCTCCCAACCGATCATGACACAGTGGGAGACGCGGCCTCCTGGTATTCAGCACTCGAGCGCTCATGTATTCACTCGATTTCGACGTTGGGGCATCCTCTGGTACCACGAGAGTTTTAGAGATTTTCACTCAGGGCCATCTATGGCAGCCTGATGCTCGAACCAAACATTTCCAGTGTCCCATATGGCCATCCATGATATGACTGTAGAGGCTACGACCCTGATGTCGTTAGGACGTACAGTAATCACAACACATAATGCAAGATGCATGAGTCATACAATCCATCCATGCATCAATCCTGCGCATATTGTGCGCTCATGTGAGATAACCTCCACCTATCAAGGAGTCTCATAACAACCTGCCCAATGACATATGCAATGGTCAACCACATCTCATAACAAACATATAGATGATGTGTATGGGCATATATCATGATGTTATGCAGTCACATACTCATAATCGGTATCAATAATTAGCATCGACAATCAACCTTGGCAATGTGGACATTTAACCAACATTGCCCCTAAGGAATGACCCATATAGAGCCTAACATACAGTGGACTCATGGCCTCACAAAAGGGCCGAATATACAACATCATGGGCCTCACTCAAGAGCTTAATACACATCACGATGGGCCTCACTCATGGGCCACATATACATCAAGTGGGTCGCATCTCACTGGTCTAATATACATCACAATGAGCCGCTCACACGGGCCTAATATACATAAAGTCAGGCCTCATCATATGGATCGAAAATATATCACAATGGGTCACGTCCCATGAGCCTCGAATACATCACAATGGGCCTTGGCAATCAGAATCGGCCTCGACAATCGGCACTGACAATCAGCATATAAACAAGGCGGGGTCCATAGAGGGATAGCTGATCAACCATAATATAAAGATCAGCCCACGACTGTGGTTATATCAAATCTGATGGCATGGAGTCATCCGTCTATGGCGAATGGGGCCCGCTTATTTGGTTTAACCCACTTAGAGTATGGTGCGAATGAGCCTAACAAAGCCTACGGGAAGGTCACAATAAAGACATCTAACTATCATTGCACATCAATGTGGACATCTAACCAACATTGCTCCTAAGGAGTGGCCTACATAAGGGATTCATAAACAACGAAACGGCCACACATACATCACATTGGGCCTCATTCATGGGCCTCTCATATATCGCGTTGGTCTTCCTACAAGGGTCTTAAACATATCACAATGGGCCACGCCCATGGGCCTTAGATACATCCCAATGGGCCACGCCTATGGGCCTCGGATATATCACAATGGGCCACGTCCCATGGGCCTCAATCCACAGACTCTTATACATCACAATGAGCCTCAACCCATGGGCCCTAATACATCACAATGGGCCTTACTAAATGGGTCGGCAATACATTGCAATGGGTCTCGTCATATGGGCCGGGAATACATCACAATGGGCCTCACTAAATGGGCCATAAATACACAATAGATGGGCCTGCATATGGGCCATAAATATATCACATCGGGCCCCAACACATGGGCCGAGTACACATCATATTGGGCCTCAAACATGGGCATCATATACATCAAGTGGGACGCATCGTATGGATCTTCCACATCGCAATGGGCCGCATCACTGGGCCTTATATATCAAGATGGGCCTCAACAATGGGCCATAAATATGGCAAGTGGGCTACATCACACGGGCCATGTGTATATCAAATGGGCCAGACCCACATATAGGTGGTGATAAGGATTTCCACGATTAAAATTCCTAAAGGTTTAATGGTGGACATTCAAACCCACTGCTTTTTATAATGTGGTCCACCTGATCCTAAATTTGTCTTATTTTTAGCCTCAAGCTTCAAGGAAAGCTTGCCAATTGGATGGACAGTTGAGATATAACATATACATCATGTATGGGCCTCACAGATGGGTGGTGGTCGTACAAACATCAATACAAGGTGGGCCCTGCATTCATAAAACACATACATCAAAGTAGGGTCCACCATCCAAATGTATGGACAGTGGGTATAACATATTCATCAAGGGGACCCACAGAAGTTGCTCTTGTCATCACAGCAACGGGACCCACTGTCCCTAAAGAATGGTTGGACGGCATGTATGAAACACATGCACCGTGGTGGGTTCCACTGTCCGTGGACGGTGTGGTATATAACACATACATTCATGTGGGTCCAACCGTCCACTGCCTATGGACGGTATGAATAAAACACATGCATCATTGTGGGACCCATGTGGGGCCCACCATAATGTTTGTTTGTCATCCAACCGTTGATAAGGTCACACGCACCTAGATGAATAGGAAAAACAAATATTATGTTAATCCAAAACTTCTGTGTTACATAAAAAGGTTTCAATGGCTGACGTTCAATCACCATTGTTTCCTGTGGTGTGGGCCACCCGAGCTCCAAATAAGATTGATTTTTTTAGCGTGGGGCCCACTGCCCTGAGTGGCCATCAAATGTATGGAGTTGATGTTCAACACACATCATGTGGGGCCATGGCTGGGACCCCTGGTCCCTGGCCCTATCGTCAAACGCTGTAGCGTCCTGATGCAGCGTCAGTAGCAGCAGGCGCTGCATGCTATGTTTTAAGTTTTTTTTTTTTTTTAAATAGAGTTGTTCTATGGTTTTCCCCATATGGGGCTCACATCAGGTGAATCCAACCCAGTCATTGGATTCCATGGCCCGAGACGGGCTAAACGAGCCTAAAATTCGATATATTTTATGGGTACAGCAACATCAGAGTGCATTTTAACAGTGAAAACTACTATTTGCTAAGGTATGGCCCAGAAAATTGGATCAGCTTCATTTTTTGGCTCAACGCCTAAAATGGGTTGGGAAATAGGATGAACGGATTGGATTAAATACATACATCCAGGTGGGGCCTGTATGAGTGGCCCACCCAAAAGTTTAAAAATAAACTACCATTTTTATTTATTTATTTATTTTTACAGTGAGTACACCTTGCCTTCACAGCGTCCAGCGTCCAGGGACGCTGGACATGTACATCTTTATCAAGGTGGGTCCCATGTGTGGGGACCACGGCTGGTGGGCCCCACGTGGACGTGGTCCACTTGCTTTAGGTCAACCTAATATTTGTGTTCTCCCAACATCTATAAGGTAGGGCCCACATAATTTGGATGGCCTTAGGGTCCGCTTGATGGACGGTCTAGATATCACATATACATTATGTGGGCCACAAAATAACGAGAGGAGAGAGAGAGAGAGAGAGAGAGAGAGAGAGAGAGAGAGAGAGAGAGAGAGAGAGAGAGAGAAATAAACGGTGATGATGGGAGGAGCTCCGCCACTATGAGCTTCTCCATGATACAATGGATACATCAAGATGGGTCCCACCACAAGTGGGCCTTCAAATCATCAAAATAACACAATCAAAATCTAGAAAAGAAACACCCACCTTTGATCTTCTCCTCCTCCTTCCGCCAAAGCATCCTAGAGCTGCTAAGGATAGACTTCAACGGTTGAGATTGGTTTTGGAGAGTGGGGATGGGAGATAGGAAGTGGGCCACACAAACTTCTTTCCTCTCCCTTGGAAAGCCATGGACGATTGTTCTCTCTTGCTTGGGAGAATGAGAGAAAGAGAGATGAGAGAGAGAGGTTGTAAGAGAGAGGGATGGGTGTGGTGGGTGAAAAGGTGAGTGATGGGTGATGTGTACTTTGAGATGTCGGGGCTGGGTTGCTTTGATTTTGGGATTACTTGACGATGGGGTTTTGTACTTGACATGAGAGGTGATTGATGGGATTGATTGATTGATTGAGGTGACATATCGTAGAGATTCTCTTGAGTTTTGCAACGCGCGGTGTTTTTCTTAAACTGAATGCGGGCCCACATCTCTTGGCCTGGGTATCACCTCGATGCGCGAGTTGCGGCATCGAAACCGCGACGGTACGGTCGCTATTGTACAAGTCTTAGGTTAAACCAACTCAAATCTATGAGATACGACTTATAGTCGTGCGCAAATATTAATTATAGGTCATAGGTTGACGAAATTCGACAGAAATGATCGTGGGAGTTGACAAAACAGTACAAACTAGGATACGGGCCTTACATAATCACTCCAACTGATGATAAAACTGTCCTGACTCAGGGTAAGACTATTTTGACTCTTAGGGTCAATTCTAAATGACCTTAAACCATATGGTTCTCATCATCTGATAATGCTTATTTATGGTTCATATGGCATTAGAAAACGCATATGATTGTATTTCACATGGACATGGGATATGTTTCAATGATCCAAACCGTCTATTTGATGGTCCTAACCATGGATGTAGGGCACTCAAAATATCTCCCAGCATTGACCAAAAGATTAGAATCTCCAATCTTGAAGATTTGCAAAGCATATTAACAGTTTAGATCATGAAAGCATGGCCCCAATGATGACAAATGGTTGTGATGGGAACAACTTTACCAAGAAATGATGTCCTCCAATGAAACGGATTCGGCAAGACTAGCAAACATCAGGGTTAGAGTGAAGACCGCAAACACAATCTGATATTCAAACATTTTCAACCATCGGTGAAATACTAAAATTCCATGAACTTTCTTCTTCTTTTTCTTCTTCCCCTTCTTCTTCTTCTCGCCTAAGTGTGCATGTATAGGACATCCTAGATATGCAATAGGTGGGCACACCATGAAGATCGCATAGTGTGATAATCAGACCGATCCACCTGTCAAGGTGGGATGCATGTGTTCATCGGATGAGATTGTCGGTTGTCACTGTATTTCAATAATCTTGATGAGTGATTGGTTTCTTTTTAGTTTTTTAATTTATTTATGCCTCCAAGCGATCATCTTCATGATGGGGTCCAACTTTTCGACAGCTTGGATGTCCTACCCATATGGTAGCTTAGCGGAAAAATGGAGCAATAAGCTCACATGGATGATTTGTAGTCCAAAAATTGAGGTTGTCCACAACTAGTCAATTTGAGGAAATAAAATTTGGGCCATGTTCTGATCAAGCGGTTAGAATCATTTTCATGGCCTGGCCAGATAAGTTGTATTGACCTTGTACGCATCACCCATGTAATACCATTGCTTATCTAGGGGGACCCTAGTAGATGGTTCACATAGCTCAATAGTTCCACCCATCGGATGATCTAAATTATCAGATCAGTTGCCCACAAATACAATGCAAATATCAAAAATTCAGTGGTCCTCATTTAGCGTTAGTTGGTCCAGATCATATAGTCTTTGGATAAAGGCCCATTCACCATATTTCCCACTAGATAAAGGGTCTACATGTATGGACCACACCATTAGTGTTATCTGCCACATTTCTAATTATTTGTTGGAATATAAATAGAGAAAACTTTGCCAAAGCATAGATAAATTTTTTCATTGTTTGCATTTGTATATTTGAAGAAAATAATACTCCTCTTTTATCCATGACTGCTGATTTATTATTTTCCTAAAATTAATATAATTTTCACGAAATTAAGTAAAATGAAATGAAATAACCTCTCTCTCTCTCTCTCTCTCTCTCTCTAAGGTACTGAAAACTATCTTCACGTGCCACTGCCGATATTTTAAGTGCCTCATGTGTGCCAATGTGCCACCATCAATCTAAGGCACTTCACACGTAATCACCCATCTTGAAGTGCCCCATTATGTCAATGTAACATGGAACAATTCAGGTATGCATGGTCTAATGTGCCATTATCTATCTTCAAGCGCTCCACATGTGCATCATTTGCCACTTATTAACTTCTAGTGCATACCTATAGGTAATGTGATGCATGTGTCATTATTGTTATCATTATTATTATTATTTATCTTCAAGCGCTCCACATGCAACACATGTGTCACTTTCTACCCTCACATAACCACACATGTTGCATATGATAATGTGACATGGGTGCCTTAATCCATTTTCAACACAACACATGTTTAATATGAGGCATATGTGTCACTTTCTACCTTCAAAGTACCACACATGTGCCTAATGTGCTGCATATGATGATGTGACATAGGTGCCTTAATCCATCTTCAACATAACACATGTTTGGCCTTCCATCTTCAGATAAAATTTCAAGAAAAACTCAATTTTGATAATTATATATATAGCGGAACGCTCACCTGCGAACTGGTTCGTACGTACTACGTACGAACTTTTTTGAAAACCCATCATACGTGATTTGGATCTAAAATCTGAACCGTTCATGTGAAACAGCACCTCGTGAAACCCCCTAGGCCAAAGTTTTACTTTGATTGAAAACTTGATGGGCCAAGAAAAATGAAAACAGTTTCCTCCCTTGATTTGCATTTCTCTTTGATCTGGCCCACCAGAATTTTAGATTGGGGTGAAAATTTGTCACATAGGGTTTCATGGAATTCCGCATCACATGAACCGTTCAGATTAGACACCCATGGCACGTGTGCAAAGGTGCGCACGTGCGTAAGTGCGCAGGGGAGCATGACTCTCTCTCTCTCTCTCTCTCTCTCTCTCTCTCTCTCTCTCTCTCTCTCTCTCTCTCTCTCTCTCTCTCTCTCTCTCTCTCTCTATATATATATATATATATATATATATATATATATATATATATATATATATATATAATTTCAAGAGTAGCTTTTGGTTTTTCATAATTTTTGTTTCTTAAAAACATCATTTCCATGTCTTTTCCACGAATCCAAACAAACGATCGGGCATAGTTAAATCTTTATAAATTAACTAAAATTCCCTCACGAAAACATCATTTAGCTAGAGGATGCGAAGGACATTAAATGAGTAGGGAGGAATAATATTGTAATTTAAAAAGGTTCGTGCCTTGTTCAAGTATTTACGAGCATCGGGCACGAGAATATTGCAATAATCAGATGCCAAAAATGCTCCTAATGCACTTACCATAATAAACTGGACCATGGCATTGCTGCCACCACGAAAAGTATCCAAAAGCCCATCTCTCTCTCTCTCTCTCTCTCTCTCTCTCTCTCTCTCTCTCTCTCTCTCTCTCTCTCTCTCTCTCTCTCTCTCTCTCTCTCTCTCTCTCTCTCTCTCTCTCTCTCTCTCTCCTTTTCACGAATGTGATTCCAACACACCTTTTGTCCACCTCCTCTTCAAATCTCTCTCACACGAGTTTTAACCAAATCCTGATCAAATGCAAGCAAGATAATATTATATGGTATTAAAAATGTATTTTTTATTCTAAATGGGCTTGATTTTGGTTACAATTTTCCACCATATTTTAAGTTGGGGATATCTCATCCATGATGAGAAGTTCATTCATCATGATCGTCCAAATGGTGGGCTTGTTAATCATGGCGGGTAGCTTGAAATTTAGTCTGATTTCACTCATTGAACTTAGATACAATGGATCGTATGTTTGGATGATCTAGATTCATGTGTGAGGATGTTTCATGTATTGTTGTTTCATATCTGAATGGCCATCTTAAATGGTGGTCAACAATCTTTATTATTGGGGTAATCATGGGGGTTCGGAGCTTAGTCATTCCCCTAGAGGGGAGATCGACTAACCAGCTGAAGACATCATTATAGTAATTTTCAAGGTACGATCAGTATAAAAAATGAGTTTCATGGTTCGTAGGGTTGTAACTTGTAGCCAGTCTATTTGCTGGGTCATAAACCAACCATTACAGTGCACTGTGTGCAAACTGTCCAGTTGGTGGACATCTAATCAATGGTTAAAATTAAGATTAGTTGATTGTTTGAATTCAACAAACATTTAATGTTCATTAATCTGATTAGATCCATTGATTTGGAGTTGGTCACGTGAATTTGAAAGTGCACCTACTAAGTGCCCTGGTTTGTCAATTACGTTGTGAATTGAGTCAGTCGGACAACAGCGCCTAACAGGAAGATCAAGTCAACTGTCTGCCTCAACTGGATGTGTGGAAGCTTGCCATAAGTAAATCCTAGCCTCACATCCCATGTTCCAAAACACCAGGTGATTAAAATCCTTAAAATAAGTAAAACATCTTAGGGTTTTGGGTTAAGAAAACTTTGTATCAAATAGGAAAATCTTTAAGTTTCTCTTGCCCTGTCGACTATATCGATTCCCTTTTCGATATGATCGACCAGCTCTATCGATGTCCTCGGCATCTCAATCAATACAATCGAATGAAGACATAAATCCTCCAACAATCAAATATTTATCTGGACGATTTATCGATATATCGATGGTTCAGTCGATATCATCGATATTCGAATATCGATCCTATCGGAAGAGGATCGATAATATCGACAGACTGTTTTTCGGCGCCTCTATTTTTCTAAAGAAAACCTCTATGTGCTTCGATATATCGTTGACTGTTCGATTCAATCTGAACTCAGATACCGATCATATCGAAAGTCAGTCGATCCTATCGATAGTGGGCGCATGTTTCTTTTAGTATAAATTTCAGGTTATTTTTATTGATGATCGGGGGGCCATTCGATAAATCGATATTCATATCTCGATCATATCGAGACATGGTCAATTGGATCGAGTCCGGACACGGATCGTCCAGCAAGCTTATACGTAAATCTATACGATTTATTGATCCGATTGACAAGGTCTCCGATATCATCGATATATAAATTCCGATGACATCGACTGTTCCCCGGTCATATCTGTAAAACCTGAAATTCTTCAAGACGTATCTCTCTTATTTTCACCTGTCGATAGATCGGTGTATCTCTCGATGGAATCGGAGTTCGAAATCTGATAACATCTATGGATGTCTCGATCCCATCGACCAGTTGGCGAAAGGTTTCCAAAAGCGTAATGACATATGAGTTTGTATCATCGAGAGGTCAGTCAATACAATCGAGAGTATACGCTCGATCATATCGACTCTTGCTCGATGATATCGAACTCTGTGATAAATGTGACCATTTTATATCCATTGGAACCTTTTGCCTATATATAGAGAGGTTTGTCTTTATTACTGGTAGAGAAAGAAGAGAGTGCTTTTGAGTGTTTTAAACTTCATATCATTTATCCTAAGCCTTTTCTCTCAGAAATTTCATCCTTCAATCCACCCTCATCATTGATATACAATAGAGTGGATTAGGGAATGAACTTCCGCATTCAAGGATCTTTCAGCTACTACCTTAATGGCAAATCATTAAGTTGGAATGCTTTGAATCATAGATGATTGGAACCACTCTATCTTCCTTATAGGAAAATCTTTAGAGAGTGGAATTCCATCATTATCTTGACCCAACCTAAAGCCTAGTATAGGTACATCTGTGTTGCAGATCAAGGGAGCTGAAGACTCTTCATCAACAAGAAGGAGATCTTCATCACTGCGCTAAAAGGGACTCATCAACTTATCTATAAGTACTAAGAGTCTAGAAGACATTTATGATCATTTCTTTTTAGGATTGAGTCGTAAGTGTTGCTCAGCATTTGAAGTCCTCAAAGGAGGCTTCCGACGGGAGTGTACGTGTGGGATGCATTGTGTGGATCCTTTGTCATGCCGCAAACTCGGAAACTGGGCTCACAAAATTCTCGATCGCCGAATCCGGCGCCGACAGCCTCCGTAGAATCCCATTCTCGGCTCCTAGCTCCCATTCGCCAGGTTCCGATCCTGGGATGCTACGAGGAGGATTTTCAACGTCAGTTTGATTCGTAATAAGCATAACCAATGGTATAACCCATAAACAACAACCAAGAACTCCATTACATTTCCACTATGATCAAAAACTTTACAAGTACAATGAGTATAAAGGAAAATACAATGGTAAAGAATAAAACTCCAAAACGATCAAAAACTTTACAAGTACAATGAGCTGGTCAGACTCAGCCTATCATTGCCCCCTACTCTCAGGCGGGTAAGGCCGCACCCCCTTCCAACCGACCACGATACAGTGGAGAGCGCAACCGTCTGGTAATCGGCACTCAACGCTCATCTACCCACTCGGTCTAGACGTTGGAGCAACCTCTTGGTACCATAAGGGTTTAAGGACTTTCACCTAGGGATATCTATAGCACCACATGTAGAACAAGATTTCAGGTATCCAATCCTGCCAACCACGATGCATCTGTGGTGGCTACGACCCCGATGTCGCTAGGGCGTACAATAACCATGTCACACAATGTGAAATGCATGAATCACACTATCCAATCATGCAGCAAATCCTGCGCATATCGTTTGCTCATGTAGGGCAACACCGCCTAATCGGGGTCCCATAAACAATCTGCCCGAGGGCATATACTATGATCAGTCACTTCTCATATCAAGCATACATATGATGCGTATGATCATGAGTCATGGAACTATACTAAACATATTATAGTGAAATGAACTATCCTTGCAATCTAGATGGGCCGGGACGGCCTAAACACAATAAGTACGGGACTAATAATGGACCCTAAGGAGAGCCGTAATGTGGACATCCAACCAACATTACCCTCATAATGTGGACGTCAAACCAACATTGTTCCCAAGGCACGATCGTCGTAAACAGCGTACCTAATTAGTGTTGGGATCACACATTGCAATGGACCTCAGGTACACCCCATTGGGCCTTAATATATCTAATGGGCCATGTCATATGGGCCTTTTATTCATTAAATGGGCCACATAAATGGGCCGCACTAATGGGCCTTATGTGCATTGCAATGGGTCAAAATCCGTGGGCCTTAGATTGCATCAAATGGACCCAATCTCATAGGCCTTTTTACAAATCAAATGGGTCCAATCCCTTGGACCTTAAATTACATCAGACGGGCCTTATCCCATGGTCCTGGGAATACATCAAATGGCCTAATTTCATGGGCCTTACATCCACATCAAAGTGGGCCCCAAAAGACTATCATAAAGGCATTAAATTGGTCACTTAACATGCCAAGGTAGGGTCCACTTGGACAATGGATCTGGTTTATTTTCTAGATTGAAAATAGATAGACATTTTGGATGAAATACACTTATCACGGTGGGGTCCACATGAGCCAAGGAGCTAGCCCATACTATTAGCTCAAGCCATAAGTGAGCTCACAAAACGAGTGGAAGGACTGGATGCCACACATGCATCATGGTGGACCCCACTGTCAACTAACAGTGTGAAAATAACGCATACATCACGAGGCTCCACCGTCCAGGCGGACGATGCCAGTAGGCCCCACATACCTTAGTGGGTTTCACCGTCCACAGCCGTATGGACGGTGTGGCAATTCACATGCATCAGTGGTGGGTTCCACATGGGACCCACTGTACTGTTTACTCACCGTCCAGACCGTTCATAAGGTCACAAGGACCTGGGTGAAAGGGAAAAACAAATTTCAGCTTGATCCAAAACTTCTGTGGACCCCAGAATGAGTTTCAATGGTAGATGTTCATTCACACTGTTTCCTATGATGTGGGCCACCAGAGCGTTGGATCAGGCTGATCTTTGGAGGGGGCCCACCTGAGGAGGGGACCCACCTCATGAACGGCGTGGATCAAACATATACATCATGGTGGGGCCCACGACAGCAGCCGTGGGTGGCTAGCTGACAGCCCGCCCGCTCGTGCGCTGGCAGCGCTCCTTCTTTCCTTTCTTTTTTTTTTTTTTTTTGATTGCCTGTGAAATCTCACAGGTGGGGCCCACTGCTCGAAAATTCGTACCGTCCAAAAGATTTTAGGGCCCACAAATGTGGTACAAGTATAATTTTTGGCATTAATTTGGCGTGTAGAGACAATAAAATGGGCCTTAAAAGCCTTTGAAGGGTTAGAAATACCATTTTCTATAGTATGGCCCGCCTGATCATCAGATTGATCTCATTCTTTGGCTCAACGCCTAAAATGGCCTTGAAAACGGAATAGGCGGCGTGGATTGAACACATTCATCAAGGTAGGGCCTAGGTGAGTGGGTCACCCAAAAGCTTGAAAACAAGCTTATATTTGTTTTTTTTTCTTTCCAATCCACGTCCAGCGTACGCTGGACGTGCATGATGCATTAAGGGTGGGCCTGGCTTAGGTGGGCCACCTCATGAGGATGGCATGTTCATAACCTGTATAAGGTGGACCCCACTTGAGAATAACATGGATAAAATAATACATCAAGGTGGGGTCCATTCGAGTGGGCCATACAAATACATCATGACATAAAATAACATAAATAAAATAAATAAATAAATGAAATGAGCAGGGAGAGGGAGATGAAAAGTGGGACACGTGTATGATGGAGGGTTCCGCCACAATGAACCCTCTTTTGTAGGAGATTACACAATAAAATGGGCCCCTATTACACATGGAACTAGTAAAAATTGAATTCAACAGTGGAGATCCTTTCTTCACCAGTATAGACGGTCTAGATGACCTTTAAATGCAATGAAATAAACATCATGATGGGGTCCATGGAGAATGGCC
The DNA here is from genome assembly GCA_037074715.1 of Magnolia kwangsiensis. Classification (NCBI taxonomy): domain Eukaryota; kingdom Viridiplantae; phylum Streptophyta; class Magnoliopsida; order Magnoliales; family Magnoliaceae; genus Magnolia; species Magnolia kwangsiensis. The sequence continues at coordinate 86,109,437 of CM073575.1, read as the reverse complement.
CCATCATGGACGATCATGATGATCAAAGTGGGCCATCGGCCACACCTTAGGGTCCCAAGTGAGATCCACACCATTGATCGGTGGGCCTCACTTGGCCCATCATAAAAATAAGAAAAACTACCCTATAGAGGCACCCACCGTCCGATCTTCTTGCTCCTAGGGGTTCCTTGGCACCTTAGCTTCAACTTCAATGGATGAGATGAGGAATGGAGGGTTGAGATGGGAGATGGTGGGGTAGGAAAGTGGGCCACTTGAAGCTTAGGAATGCTTGGAGAATTCCATACGTATGGAGGGGTTTTTGCTTGAGATTTGAAATGAGAAAGAGAGAAAGAGAGAGAGTTGTAAAGGGAGAGAGAGAGTGTGTGATGGGTGATGGAGTGATGGATGGGAGAGAGATGGGGTGTAAGAAATCCTTGACTTTTGTGGCCTTTTGTGTAAGAGAGGTATGAGTTTGGAAGACTTTTGTGGTCTTTGTGTAAGAAAGGTATGGGCATGGAAGACTTTTGTGGCTTGCTTGGGAAAAGGGGTGAGAGTGATGTGTACTTGACATGTACTTGACATGTGATGGATTGATGGATGATTGATTGATGGGATTGATGTGATTGATGTGACACATCGTAGAGATTCTCTTGGGTTTCGTAACGCGCGACGTTTCCTCGCACCGAACATCGGTCTACAACTCTTGACCAGGGTATCGTCTCGGCGCGCGAGTCGCGGCATCGGAACCGCAGCGACGGCGCGGTCGCTATGGTACAGAACTCGGGTCGAGTCGAAACAGGTTGACGTCATATGAATCAGGGTCGTGTGTTAATATCGGTTAAGGGTCAAAGGTTGTCGGATTCGACCGGAAGACCACGGAAGTCTACGGAACAGTACGGACTAAGATATGGGTCTTACACCCTTGCTCTGTAGAGAGCATAAACTTTTGGGTGCGTTGTGAGAACCCTTTCTATGTGGACATAAACATCTGAGTGCGTTATGTGGACCCTTGCTCTGTGTAGGCATAAACATCTGGTTAGGAGTGCGCCAGCAAAACTCCAGGGTTTAAGGTAAACTGAGTAGAAATCTCTGTAAAGGTTGATGGTGAACCTGATTTAAAACCTTAGGTTTGAGGTGAACCATGGAAAACCTCCTTAGTGAAATTTGGTCACTCAAGGGTTGAGTATGGAAGCCGGTAGTGGAGTAGATAAGTAGTCGAACCACTATAAAATGATTATGTTTGAGATTGGTATTATTTTTCGTTTATGTGATTTCTTTGCATGCCTTTATATCTGATTATCTGAATTCACATCTTATACACACACATAGTCATATCCATCACAACTTTATCTATGAATTGTCTGTCTTTTAATAGTTTGTGATTGGATCCTCTACCAGGCTTAGAAGCCAGCAGAGTTAATTTTGAGTAATCCTAATCTGTACTCTGTGATAGGATTAGTGTGATAAGGATCTTTAATAAATCATAAAAACTTTAAAAAAATCCTATTTACCCCCCTCTGGGACATATTGGCATATTCCTACTTCAACTTAAGTGGTCTTCACCGATATTTCAATTGGTATTAGAGCAAGTCTCTCTTTAAGGGCTTCACCGCCTAGAGAGTGATCTTGACTGAAGTAGGAATCAAGAAAGTTCGAAGAGGATGTGACAGATCAAAATAATTGCATTGTAATCCACACCGCTCTTAAAGCTGGCAATAGTTTGAAGTGGTATCTTGATAGTGGATGTTCCAGACACATGACTGGTGATCGTACTCATTTTTGTTCATACTCAAACTTCGATGGTGGATCAGTCACATTTGGAGATGGTAGCTCAGCCAAAATCGTTGGACAAGGAACAATAGGAGTACCAGGTCTTCCAAAAATTAAAAATGTTCTCTGTGTCGAAGGTCTAAAATATAATCTCCTCAGTATCTCTCAAATCTGTGACAAGGAATATCTGGTCACTTTCTCAAAGAATTGTGTAGAATTGTAGATCATATAGGAAAATCTCTCATAAAAGGTTCACGAACTAGTGATAACTGTTATATTATTGAGAGTACCAACGAAAAGGGATTGTCCACAAAATGTAACATGCCTGTAAAGAATGAATCAAGATTATGGTATCAAAGGTTGGGACATGTTCATTACCAAAATTTAGCTAAACTTAGCTCAAAAAACTTGGTTAGAGGTCTTTCCAAAATTAGAAAAGAAGAAAAAGTAGTATGTGTGGAATGTCTAAGAGGAAAACAGATAAAAGTTGGACATAAAAAGACAACCACCATAACTACAACAAAGCCCTTGGATCTACTGCATATGGATCTGGTGGGTCCTACTAAAGTGGAAAGTCATGGCAAGAAAAGATACTTTTTGGTGATAGTAGATGACTATACTAGATTTACTTGGGTTGCATTCCTTCGAGAAAAATCAGATGCCTTTGGAAAATTTGTTGTCTTGGCAAAACGAATTCAAAATGAGAAAGGATATGACATAAAATGCATCAGAAGTGATCATGGTGGTGAATTCAAAAATAATGAATTTAAAAAATACTGCAATGATAAAGGAATTCATCATTAATTTTGTAGCCCCAAAAACTCCCTAACAAAATGGGGTTACTGAGAGGAAAAATCGAGTATTGCAGGAAATGGGGTCAGTCATGCTAAATGGAAAGGACATGACAAAGAGCTTTTGGGCAGAAGCTGTCAATACCGCCTGCTACATCATAAACAGAGTATATCTTAGAGTAGGTCTGAACAAAACTCCATATGAACTATGGTATGGGAAGCTGCCAAATGTGAAATACTTTCGGGTCTTTGGTAGTAAATGCTACATTTTAAGGGATAAGGATCACCTAGGGAAGTTCGAATCTAAAAGTGATGAAGGCATTTTTTTAGGATACGCCATGAATAGTCGTTCTTATAGAGTATACAACTTAAGAACTCTTACTATTTCAAGAATCTGCGAATGCGGTAATTGATGATCATCCTCAAGATATGAATTCTCCTGCGAATGAGATAGAAGATGACATAGATTCATGCATACCCGAAAAATCAGATGACAAATCTTCATTATTGAATGAACCTCAGCAATCATCTGACAAACCCGTCATCAAAGATCACCCTGGAGAACAAATTATTGGAGACCCTAATGATGGTGTAAGAACTAGACGACAGATAGACAATGTTTATAGTCACTTCTATTTTACCTCAAAGATTGAACCCAAGAATATTGTAGAAGCTCTTCAAGATGAATACTGGATAAATGTCATGCAAGAAGAACTTTAACACTTCCAGAGAAATGAGGTGTGGAAACTAGTTCCTAGACCAACTGATATTAATGTCATTGGAACAAAATGGGTCTTCAAAAATAAATCTGACAAATCAGGGAATGTAATTAGAAACAAAGCAAGATTGGTTGCTCAGGGATACTCACAGATTGAAGGAATTGATTTTGATGAAACATTTTCCCCTGTTGCACGTCTGGAGTCCATTAGAATTCTTATGTCCATTGCATGCGGAATGAAATTTAAATTATTTCAAATGGATGTTAAGAGTGTCTTTCTTAATGGGGATCTTGCTGAAGAAGTATATGTGGAACAACCAAAAGGATTTTCAGACCCTAAGCATCCCCATCATGTTTATCGTTTGGACAAAGCTCTATATGGTCTCAAATAAGCACCACGTGCTTGGTATGAACAGTTAACGAAGTTTCTTCTAGACCATAAATTTCACAGAGGAAGTGTAGACAAAACACTGTTCACCCAGAGAACAAAGAACTCATTGCTTATTGCGCAAATTTATGTGGATGACATTGTGTTTGGATCAACATGCGGAGTTGAGGCATTCAAATTCGCCAACCTCATGAAATCAGAATTTGAAATGAGCATGGTTGGTGAATTGAATTTCTTCTTAGGGTTACAGGTCAAGAAACTGGATGATGGAATTTTCATAAATCAAACCAAGATGCAAAAGACCTAGTGAAAAGATTTGGGCTTGAATCTGGTCACACTTATCACACGCCTATGAGTACTACTCTAAAACTTTCAAAAGATACTAATGGCAAAAGTGTGGACCAGCATCTTTATCGAAGCATGATCGGAAGTCTGCTATATCTCACTGCCAGTCGTCCAGATATATCCTTTAGCGTTGGGGTGTGTGCTCGTTATCAGGCGGATCCTAAGGAATCTCACCTAACAGCAGTTAAAAAGATTATCAAGTATGTTGGAGGGACAACCACCTTTGGACTATGGTATCCACATGAAACCTCCACCATTATTGTAGAATATTCAGATGCGGATTGGGCTGAAAATTTGGATGATCGAAAATCAACAAGTGGTGGATGCTTTTATATTGGAAATTATTTAGTTTCCTGGCAAAGCAAGAAACAAAACTCAACCTCATTATCCACTGTGGAGGCTGAATGTATAGCTGCAGGTAACTGTTGTGCTCAACTCCTCTGGATGAAACAGATGCTATTTGACTACGGGATTGCACAATCCACAATGAGTCTCTTCTGTGACAATACCAATGCTATAAATATCTCGAAAAACCTAGTTCATCACTCTCGGACCAAGCATATTGACATTCGTCATCATTTTATCCGAGAACTAGTCGAAGAAAAGACCATTGTGTTAGAATATGTCACGCCCCAAACCCAGAAATCGGATTCATACGAATTCCGATCACCGAATCCGGTGCCGACAACCTCCGTAGTACCCCATTCTCGGCTCCTAGCATTTATATGCCAAATTCTGATCCTGGGATCCTACAAGGAGAATTTTTTATTTTTTTTTGAAATATACATTTAACTAGTAATAAGCATAACCACAAGATTACCAATTCACAACGGCAACATTATCATCACATATCCACTAATATAATCATTTAAATACAATACTGAATGGGAAATACATAAATAGAGAATCAAGCTCCAGAAGACCACCGCACGCTCCAAGCTCAACACTGCTGCAGCCTATCATCACCTGCACTCATCTATCGTGCATAAGCTTATAGAAAGCTTAGAGGGTGGTGTAAGTGTGTGCACAAGGTAAGTGTCAAGTATTCAATATAATGTCATAATCATACAATATCAGAAAACTAGTAATCCATACACCATACAGTGTCTGAATAAGCAGAAACACTGATGAAACCATGAATTATCAGAGTAAGCAGAAATACTGACAAGATAATAAACCATACGATAACAGAGTAAGCGGAAGTATGGACAAGTCCATAGGTCAGTTAATATCAAAATACGGAATATAGAACAGCTATGCGATGAGGAGTTATCAAGAACCAAATATCAAATGTCGAGGATGCAATGCAATATACAAATCCTGCTAAGTCTGTCTAGGCCATGTAAGTGCAGAAACATAGCAACTCAAAATGTTATATGCCTCCGATTGTAATGCAATATGCGATGCGGATGAAATGACTATGCGGGAATGTGAAGTCGGGATGATAGTACGTAGTATCGCAGGCTACGGGGTCCACCACAAGGAACTTTTATCCAAACCAGTCCCATACCTAAATTTGGATAGTCAGACTCAATGTGGTAAACTCCTGACCTCAAGTTAGTCGCTCGCCCAACTGAAATTCTTGCCATAACGAAGGTACACAACAATTGGTTGCGCACCACCAGCCCGAGTGGATAGTGAATGAATGAATGGATGGATGAGCATGCAACTCCTACTCAATAAGTTCACATATCAGTACGGTTCATCTCTGGGAAATCACTGGGGTCTATTACACTCCAAACCAGATTGTCGCCCCGTCGCGCGCAACAAGGTGAGTGGAAGAGACCTCACTGTCCACCTGCCAATATCAGGCTCGGCTCGTCAATAGCAGACCCATTCCTCGAGCTGATCAGACTCAGCCTAGCATTGCCCCCTCCACTCAGGCAGGTAAGGCCGCACCCACTTCCAACTGACCACGACACAGTGGAGAGCGCAGCCATCTGGTAATCGGCACTCGGTGCTCATCTACCCACTCGGTCTAGACGTTGGAGCAACCTCTAGAACCAAGAGGGTTCTGGGACTTTCACCCAAGGATATCTATAGCACCCCATGTAGAATAAATTTTTGGTATCCCATCTGGTCATCCACGATATGTCTGTGGAGGCTACGGTCCTGATGTCGCTAGGGCATATAGTAATCATAATACACAATACAAGATGCATGAGTCATACAATCCAATCATGCATCAATCCTACGCATATCGTGCGCTCATGTGAGACAATGTCCGCCTATCAGGGAGTCTCATAATCAACATACTCAATGACATATGCAATGATCAACCACACCTCATAACAAACATACAGATGATGCGCATGGGCATGTATCATGATGTTATGCTGTCACATATTCATAATTGGTATCAATACCCTTCATCGACAATCGACCTCGACAATGTGGACATTTAATCAACATTGCTCCCAAGGAGTAGTCCACATAGAACCAAACACATAGTGGGCCCACGACCTCGCACAAGGGCCTAATATACATCAAATGGGTCACACCAACAGGCCGCATCATATGGACCTCGAACACATCACAATGGCCTCACTTAGGGTCCTCGTATACACCACAGGTGGGCCCTACACATGAGCCTCAAATACATAACATGTGGGCCCTACACATGGGTCCATTATGCATCAAATGGGCCACGCATCTAGGCCTTAAATACATTAAGTGTGTTGCATTATATGGACCTAAAATACAACTCAATGGGCGACGCCAAAAAGGGCCATAAATACATAACAGGCGGGCCCTGTACATGGGCCCAATATACATAACAGGTGGGCTCTGCACATGGGCCTAATGCACATCGCTATGGGGCTGCATCATATGGGCAGGGAATACATCTCAATAGGCCTCATCATATGAGCAGGCATATATCACAATGGGCCTCACTAAATGGATCAGAAATACATCACAATGGGTCACGACGTATGGGCCAAGTATATATCTCAATGGAACACGATCCATGGGCCCCAGTACATCATGATGGGCCGCCACCCGCATGCCTCAAATATAACAAGTGGGCCACATCAAATGGCCTTATATACACCTCAAGTGGGCCCTGCTCATGGGCCTCAAATATATAACATGTGGGCCTTACATATGGGTCTCAAATATATACAACAGGTGGGCCTCAATGGACGGCTACAAATAAATCAAGATGGGCCTCATACATATACCAAGGTGAGCCACATTAATGGGCCGCACCAATGGGCCTTATGTTCAATGCAATGGGCCATAACCCATGGGCCTTTGAATACATCACAATGGGCCTCAACCCATGAGCCCTAATACATCACAATAGGCCTCAACCCATGGGCCCTAACCTATCGCAATGGGCTTCATCAAATGGGACGTAAATGCATCACCATGGGCCTCCTATGTGGCCCTCGTATACAATAAGTGGGCCACACCGCTTGGGCCTCGTATGCATCAAATGCCATGTGTCTGGGCCTAACAATACAAACAGGTGGACCCCGGACATGGGCAGAAAATACATCATAATGGGCCTTAACTCGTGGGCTGCATATACATTGCCATAAGCCTTGGCACAAGGGCCATAAATACATCTCATCGGGCTACTTCCACGGGCCTTACATACATAACAGGTGGGCCCTACACATGGGCCTCAAATACCTACAACTGGTAGGCCTATAAAACATATACATCAGCAGGGATCCGCATCCAGGGATGGACGACCTAGATATACAAATCATACATATAAGGTGGACCACACGTGCCATCAAGGTAGAGCCCACCATAACGTTATTCTCCATCCAATCAGGTCATAAGGTCACAAAGACCTGGATTAAGAGGAAAAGGATAGATATTATATTGATTCAGAACTTCTCTGATCTAAAAGGATTTCAATGGTGAACGTTCAATCTCCACTGATTTCTACAGTGTGGTCCACTTGATAAATCTCATTAACTGGGTGGACGGTTTAGATGTAACACGGATATCAGCGGGTCCATGTAATGGACGGCTGAGATAAAACACACATATATTAAAGTGGGCCCCACCATCCAGTGGGTATTGGAAGGTGCAAACATGACCCATTCATCAAGGAAGGCCTCACACAGCATGTGGGGTCCATGCAGATGGGCGGTGTGGATCAACCCACACAACTTACTGACGACATCACAGCAGGTGGGTCCCATCTTTATGGCGGTATAGATGAAGCATATGTGCCATGTGGGTCCTGCACGGATGGATGACACAGATAAAACACTCATAAATCATGGTGTCACAGCACCGTCCAAATGTCTAGACAGCGCAGACACAGTACAAACAAGGTGGGCCCCACCCGTCTAGCATATGGACAGTGTGGATAACACATATATATTATATATCCATATATATAAATATATATTATAATATAATATAATATAACATGATATAATATGATATATTATAATATAATATAATATACACATATCTATAATGCCCATTGTCCAGAATGTAATATGAGATATTATAATATAATATAAACATGTAAAATGCCCACCGTCCAGATGAACGGTGTTGATTTTACGTCATGATCAGCACCTATGTGCACATACATACATCTCAGAAGGCCTACGTAGCACCGTCCTGATGGACGGTGCAGATGGCACATACACATCATGGAGGGCCCCACGTGGACTACATGGATGCAAGTCACATACATCAAATATGGCCCATGCCTTGCACGTTCAACACGTGCAGGGTGGCCCTATGGATGGACGGTCTGTACATAACAGGCCTCATGATCAGACCCTACAGAATCTGACGTCAACACAGTGGCTATATAGCGGCTATACACTAGCCTATTCATTTCAATGGGGTGGGTCCCACGTGGGGCCCACCAATCTGTAGTTTACAAATCCAACCCATCTCTTATGTGTGTCCCAGTAGATTAAGGGGTTAGGCCAAGTTTCAGGTGCATCCAAACCTCAGGTGGACCCCAGAAAATGCTTTTATATGATTTAACATACCTTCACATGATTGAAGATGGTGTGGGCCACATGAGAACTGTAAACAGTTGATATTTTGGAGGATCCCGTTACCCCAAGGGGACTCATCAAATGCAAGGTGTGGATGTTTAGCATACATCATGGTGAGGCCTATAGTGGGGCCCACGGTCCAGACCGTTAGAAGCAACAAGACGCTGCTCGCTGCAGCGTCCTCTGGACGCTGGTAGCAGCAGCGTCATTCCTTTGTTTTTTTTTTTTTCAAATTTCCTAAGGAATTTCATAGGTGGGGCCCTCATAAAAAAAAAATCCAATCCGGCCATTTGATTCTATGGCCCAATATTGACCAAATGAGACCAATATGCAATGTGTTTTTGGCGTATAGAAGGATCATGGTGGATTTTAACAGTAATACCATTGTTTCTTATGGTATGGCCCGCCCGAGGATCAGATCGGTCTCAAATTTCGACTCAACGCCTAAAATGATATGGGAAATAGGGTAGACGACTTGGATTGTAAACATACATTAAAGTGGGGCCTGCATGAGTGGTCCACCTAAGTCTCTTGAACTAGGTTGATATTTGTGTGGCTAGCACGTCAGTGCACCACCGCCAGTTCACGCTTCACTTTCAGGTAACGTCCAGCGTCTCTGGACGCTGGACACTCAGCATGGTGGGTCCCACATGAACATGGCCCACCTATTGGATCGACATGATATTTATGTTTTCCCATCACCATTAAGTAGGGCCCATTTATCTTGGATAGCCGTGGGGCCCATTTGATGGACGGCTTAGATATCACATACATCAAGGTCGGGTACATCCGGGTGGGCCACATGGCCACATCATCACACCAAAATATTGAAAGAAAGAGGGAGAAAATAGAGAGAAGGAAGCACCCACATCATAAAAATGGAGAAATCTAACCTAAAGATGCACCCACCTTTGATCTCCCCTTCCTTCTTTCGCCAATGCATGATAGAGCTCCAAAGGTACAATTTCAACGATTGAGATCAATTTTAGAGAGTGGGATTAGATGGTAGGAAGGTGGGCCACACTAGCTCTCTCATGGGGAGCTTGGACGTGGGTGGCTTGGGAGGAAAAATGAGAGAGAGAATGAAAGAGAGAGAAATGAGAGATGTGATGTGAAGAGAGAGAAAGAGAGGGATGGGTAAGAGAGTGATGGAGTGATGGGGAGAGAGATGGGTGAGGTGATGGAAAAGTTGACTTTTGGGGATGGGTAATTGTACTTAGGGATGGGTGTACTTTTGACAAATGATGTGATTGATGTGATGGATTTTCTTGGGATTAGCAACGCGCAGTATTTTCCTTGAACTGAACGCGGGCCCACAACTCCTAGCCTGGGTATCGCCTCGGCGCATAATACGCGGCGACGAAATCGCGGCGACGGGGCGATCGCACTGGTACAAGTCTCGGGTCGAGTTGACTCAGATATACGGGACACGGCTCAGGATCGTGTGCTAATGTCAAAAACAGATTGTGGGTCACCGAAATTCGATCGGGAGGACCAAAGAAGACTACGAAACGGTACAGGCTTGGATACGAGTCTTACAGAATATGTTACTACTGAAAAGTAACTTGCTAATATCCTTACAAAGCCTCTTGACACAAATAGGTTCTGTGACCTCCAAAAGTCAATTGGCGTTTGTTCGCATTAATAATATCTCTGAACTTATGGTACTCAATGAAAAATCTTAGGGTCTGAGTTGTTCATGGTTGTGCTAATGTTGAACAAATGTCAAAATTCTTACAGCCTCGATAATATTTGCGCAGTATCAAATTTATAATCAATTTCATCGAAACAGTACATCGATTCAATCGATGGTTACTGCCTTTGCTGTTTTCAAACAACCGTCAGAGCAATTTTTGGTGACAGTCCTGCGATGCAATCGATAACTGATCGATATAATCGATAAGTCTGTTATATAAATAGAAGGGTGCACTCGAACTCATATTTTTTTTCTTCCAGTTTTTATCAGCATCTCACCTCTTCAAAACATGATCAAAGGGAAAGGTAAGGCTTACTTTCAATCTTTAGAGGAGACAAGCATTCAATCAAATTCCTATAGGTATCATCCTACTCCAAAGGAAGGTGGTCCATCTGTCATCACTGAACGACTAGTGCTCAATAGTGCTATTGAGCCTTTTGGAGTTGACCTTCTTCTCGAAGTAATTAGGTGGCAAAATATTATACATCTTGGAGGATCGTACCAACTGGGTGTGATCCATGAATTTTTCAAACATTGACATATCGTTTGTGAAGATCCCCCCACCATTCGGATTGTTCTTGCACAATACTCAAAGCTTATCACTCCAGTTACTTTGGAAAAACTCCTCAATCTTGAGGTAACTAGAATTTCGGTAACCAATTGAAATCTCAATGGATTGGGAGTATGGGGAGAAATCACCCGTGCATTGTGCCAAGGGACTAAAGTTCCGCGAAATGATGAAAATTTACTGCATATCAACCATCTTGGACCCACCTTCAAAATTCTTCACAGCATTTTCTGCTCAAATGTGTACCCATGCGATATCCTTGGTGATCATCTTTCTCCATTTGTGATTAATGTTCTCTATGATGTATATCAAGAAAATCGTGTGTGCTTGCCAACTCTTCTCCTTAAGCAGATCACTCGTGTCCTACAAACTCATATACAAACTCGCACACCATGTTGGACTTCCTGCCACATCTGATGAAATGCATCCAGAAACCTGGTTCGACAGTGATGCATCACTGGCAGCAAAACGATTTTGTCTTCCCTTGTCTCCCTCAAGGCATAATCGTTCTATACCAAGGGCCGATCAACATGTTTCACCCACAATAAGGCCTACACATGGAGGATCAAATCGCACACCATTGGTCAATCCCGAGTCGATTACTAATCGCCCAGCTCATCACCTCGAATGTCACCTACTCAATGGAATGGTTGGTATAGAGGACCGGCTGAACAATTATGAAAGGAGTCTCACTATCATTGAAGAGAAGCTCAATGTCCTCCAGGGAATTACTCAGTAACTGGTAGACTTGATCACGAATGATCTTTCTTGAAAACATTAAGCATCCGTCCAGTTGGCCTTTGACTATCCTACACATCTGTTGTCATTTTATGTATTCTGTTTGGGACAAATCTCACTACTGCTGTCTGGGGTAGTATATATTGGATAGAGGTTTCTGGATAATGAACTTTTTGTTGATATGGCTGCATTCAATCCTTATTTTACTGTCATTCCTGCTGCTTATCCACTGTCTGCGCTGATTGTTTTATCACTGATGAATCTCTATAAACATCTATCTGTTTATGGTTCTCCCATATGCTTAAACTCTTTAGTCAATATCACTTATTATGTCTTTGTCAATGATTGATAAAAAGGGGGAGAAAAATTCCAAACACCCCGAGCGAAAAATTGTATATCTGTGTTGCAGGTGTTAGGAGGAGCAACTGCAACAAGAAAGGGGGAGTCTTTGAATTAAGGGAGAGAATTTATTGGGTGTGTACATGGGTGATTATAATTTATAAAATTGTGTAAATGCATGTACACATAATTTAGGATGTATCTGTCTAGATATTTTCCTAGGGTGTTTTGGATATTTTGTCACGTAATTGACAAAGGGGGAGATTGAAAGTGCACCTACTAAGTGCCCTGGTTTGTCAATTACGTTGTGAGTTGAGTCAGTCGGACAACAGCGTCTAACAGGAAGATCAAGTCAAGTGTCTACCTCAACTAGATGTGTGGAAGCTCGCCATAGGTAAATCATAGCCTTACATCCCATGTCCCAAAACACCAGGTGATTAAAACCCTTAAAATAAGTAAAACATCTTAGGGTTTTAGGTTAAGAAAACTTTATACCAAATAAAAAAAATCTTTAAGTTTCTCTTGCCCTGTCGATTATATCGATTCCCTTTTCGATATGATCGACCAGCTCTGTCGATGTCGTCGGCATCTCAATCGATACAATCAAATGAGGACATAAATCCTCCAGCAATCAAAACATTCATCTGGACGATTTATCGATATATTGATGGTTCAGTCGATATCATCGATCTTCAAATATCGATCCTATCGGAAGAAGATCGATAATATCGACAGACTATTTTTTGGCGCCCCTATTTTTCTAAAGAAAACCTCTATGTGCTTCGATATATCGTTGACTGTCCGATTCAATCTGAACTTAAATACCGATCATATCGGAAGTCAGTCGATCCTATCGATAGTGAGCGCATGTTTCTTCCAGTATAAATTTCAGGTTGTTTTTATTGATGATCGGGGGGTCAGTCGATAAATCGATATTCATATCTCGATCATATCGAGACATGGTCGATTGGATCAAGTCCGGACACAGATCATCCAGCAAGCTTATAGGTAAATCTATACGATTTATCGATTCGATCGACAAAGGTCTCCGATATCATCGATATACAAATTCTGATGACATCGACTGTTCCCCGATCATATCTGTAAAACCTGAAATTCTTCAAGACATATTTCTCTTGTTTTCAACTGTCGATAGATCAGTGTATCTCTCGATGGAATCGGAGTTTGAAATAAAATAACATCGATGGATGTCTCGATCCCATCGACCTGTTGGCAAAAAGTTTCCAAAAGCGTAATGACATATGAGTTTGTATCATCGAGAAGTCAGTCGATACAATCGAGAGTATATGCTCGATCATATCGACCCTTGCTCGATGATATGGAACTCTGTGATAAATGTGACCGTTTTATATCCGTTGGAACCTTTTGCCTATATATAGAGAGGTTTGTCTTTATTGCTGGTAGAGAAAGAAGAGAGTGTTTTTGAGTGTTTTAAACTTCATATCATTTATCGTAAGCCCTTTCTCTCAGGAAGTTCATCCTCCAATCCACCCTCATCATTGGTATTCAATAGAGTGGATTGGGGAATAGACTTCCGCATTCAAGGATCTTTCAGCTACTACCTTAATGAAAAATATTAAGTTGGGATGCCTTGAATGCATAGATGATTGGAACTACTCTATCTTCCTTATAGGAAAATCTTTAGACAGTGAAATTTCATCATTACCTTGACCCAACCTAAAGCCTAATATAGGTACATCTTTGTGTTACGGATCAAGGGAGCTGAAGACTCTTCATCAACAAGAAGGAGATCTTCATCACTGCACTAATAGGGACTCATCAACTTATCTGTAAGTACTAAGAGTCCAGAGGACATTTATGATCATTCCTTTTTAGGATTGGGTAGTATGTGTTGCTCATCATTTGAAGTTCTCAAAGGAGGCCTCCGACGGGAGTGTACGTGCGGGATGCGTTGTGTGGACCCTTGCTCTGTGGAGAGCATAAACATATGGGTGCGTTGTGTGGACCCTTGCTCTGCGTGGGCATAAACATCTGGGTGCATTGTGTGGACCCTTGCTCTGTGTGGACATAAACATCTGGTTAGGAGTGCGCCAGTAAAACTCCAGGGTTTGAGGTGAACCGAGTAGAAACCTCTGTAAAGGTTGAAGGTGAACCTGATTTAAAACCTTAGGTTTGAGGTGAACCATGAGAAACCTCCTTAGTGAAATCTGGTCACTCAAGAGTTGAGTGTGGAAGCCGGTAGTGGAGTAGAGAAGTAGTCGAACCACTATAAAATGACTGTGATTGAGATTGGTATTATTTTTCATTTATGTGATTTCCTTGCATGCCTTTATATCTGATTATCTAAATTCACATCTTATACACACACACAGTCATATCCATCACAACCTTATCTATGAATTGCTTGTCTTTTAATAGTTTGTGATTGGATCCTCTACCAGGCTTGGAAGCCAGTAGAGTTAATTTTGAGTAATCCTAATCTGTACTCTGTGATATGGTTAGTGTGATAAGGATCTTTAATAAATCATAAAAACTTAAAAAAAAATCCTATTCACCCCCCTCTCGGACATATTGACATATTTCTACTTCAACTCAAGTGGTCTTCACCGCTATTTCAGAATTGTATTTAGATCATTTAGTTTAAGTTGCTTGAATAATAGGTGAGATTTATGAATGCATGCATGTCACACTAGTGAAGTATAAGTGCAATTAGGTCAAATTAAGAGCAATGGTCCACTAAAGAACTGTTCTTAACTTAGTACAACTCGAATTCCTTTGTGGGTCCCATATGGACCCATTTATGGTCACTAAGGACCATTGGATAGAGGGACCA
This sequence comes from Magnolia kwangsiensis, assembly GCA_037074715.1. Taxonomy (NCBI): domain Eukaryota; kingdom Viridiplantae; phylum Streptophyta; class Magnoliopsida; order Magnoliales; family Magnoliaceae; genus Magnolia; species Magnolia kwangsiensis. The sequence continues at coordinate 86,094,302 of CM073575.1, read as the reverse complement.
TGTCACGTCTCAAACTCAGAAACCGGGCTCACAAAATTTTCGATTGCCGAATCCGGCGCTGACAGCCTCCATAGTACCTCATTCTCAGCTTCCGGCACCCATACACCAGGTTCCAATCCTGAAATTCTACAAGGAGAATTTCAAACATGATTTTGATTCGTAATAAACATAACTATAAGCATAACCCACGAACAATAACCACAAGAACACCATCACATTGTACTTTAAAGTTTTTTATCATAGTGAATTTTGTGATGATGTTCTTGTGGTTATTGTTCGTGGGTTATGCTTATAGTTATGCTTATTACAAATCAAAATCATGTTTGAAATTCTCCTTGTAAAATCCCAGGATCGAAACCTGATGTATGGGTGTCGAGAGCTGAGAATGGGGTACTATGGAGGCTGTCAGCACCGGATTCGGCGATTAGGAATTTGTGAGCCCCGGTTTCCGAGTTTGGGGCGTAACAGCCCACCCTAAATTGCATGTCACCCCAAATGCCACTATATGATCAAATGTTGGAATGTATGTGCCCTTTCATTCTAATAAATATGCATTGTTGACAATTAAACATGCATCAGATACAATTGAAATGCCTAAATGGGTATGCCCATATAATCTTATGGTATCTACACAATCTTAGGGACCTTTGTTCAAAGTTAAAGATGGACAGCCTATGTCCAATGATTCGCCTAACTACTACGAAATGGAAAGGAGCTAATCACCCATTTGATCTTATGATTATGATGACCACCAAACATGATCAACAGTTTATATTGTTGTTTATAAGGATATATTATTGACATTAATTTCCACAAACATTCATAAACATTTCAAAGTACTCTTAAAAGGAAAGAGAGCACACTAAGGTAAAAGGCTTTCATTATTAAGTCTTATTAATCTAGGTACAAAATACATTCCAAGATGTGGTTTGGCATAGGCCTTTAATTATGTTCCATGAAAATAATCCTTTATTTTAAGACAATAAGTAAGAGAGTAAGGCCCCGTTTGTTAAATTTGAAGTTTAAAGCCTGAATCTGAAATCTGAAGGCTGAATATGAAATCTGAAGGCTGAATCTGAAATCTAAAGTTAAAAAACTTGTTTGAAAATTATGGCGGACGTTTGAAAATTAAGTACCGAATTTAAAACAACGTGTTTGTTAACGAAAATTTAAAATGTCTGAAATGTGTTAATTTGACGCATTTTCCCTTGTCTCCTATTTGGAAATGTTTTACATTATAAAGAAATTATTTTTTATTAAATGAAAATAAAATTATTCTACTTAATTCAAATAAACTAAAGTAATTAAGAGAAAATTAAAATATCGTTATTCATAAAAAATAGATAAATTTCTTATGTTACCCCACGAATATTTCAAATCAAGATGTTCAATCCTCACATTTTGGACCTACTTGGTTATTGGATCCACCTTAGTTTCAGTCCCATGTCCTAAAATAAACTCATAAAACTGATAAGCAGGGTGGATTTCTCACAAACATGAAGGTGGGCCCCACCTACATTTTCAGTGCAGGGAATTCTGCAAAGAGGCTTTAGTGGTAAATTCGGCATATGGACGGACACAGATTTCCTAACGATAGCCTTTCGCATGAAGTTCCAGCACAAGGATTTTGGGTGGGGCCCACTGTGATGTTTGTGAGAAATCCAACATGCCCATCCATTTTTCAAGTTCATTTTAGGACATTCAACCAAAATGAGGAGTATCCAAAACTCAAGTAGGCCATACAAGATGAAATAGTGGGGAAAGGAATGCCCACTCTTGAAACCTTCCTAGCCTCCACCTTAATGTGTATATTCCATCCAAACTATTTACAAGGTCATTTTGACTAAGATGAAGTGAAAACACCGTGAACTTAAACTGAAACAAAACTTTTGTAGCCATATAAATGTTTTAACGGTAGTAAAAAAATCTCCACTATTTCATATCATGTGGCCCATTTAAGTTTTAGATACATCTTATTTTTGGTCGCATGTCCTAAAATGAGTGGACTCCATGCGGATTAGATAATTACAGGTTGAGTAGTGAGACTCGCTACTGAAGTGACGTTACCAAGTTTCGTGGGACCCACCATGTTGTATGTGTTGTATCCACACCATCCATCCATTTGGAGAAATCATTTTAGGGCATTAGACAGAGAATGAGTTGGATAAAAAATCTGGAGTGAACCTCACCACAGAAAACAGTGGGAAGAGTGGCGCTCACCGTTGAAACCTTCCTAAGGTCTACTATGATGTTTATCTTAGATCCAACGTGTTCGTAAGTTAAGACAGACATGAAAGAAGGTAAAACACAAATTTCAGCTTGATTGAAAACTTTTATGGCCCTTAGAAATTTTTAATGGTGGATGGCACTCTCTCCATTGTTTTCCATTGTGGGGTCCACTTGAGCTTTGGATCTAACTCATTATTTGTTTCATACACTAAATTTATATCACTAAATGGATGGACGGTATGGATACAACACATACATCATGATGGGTCCCATAACTTGGTGACATCACTTCAGTAGTGATTCTTGCTGATCAACTTGTCAGTAGCTAATCCACGTCGTGGGAAATCCGTGTTATCGGACGGAGGCGGATTTGCTAGTGTACCACACATTGATGTTAGCAAGTTTTGTGGGTCACATCATGAAGTATGTGTTATATCCAAACCATCTATCCATTTTTCAAGAAAATCTTAAGGTTTGAGCTGAAAAATAAGGCAGATCTAAAGATCAAGTGTACCATACTGCAAAAAATAGTGGGGGATTGAATGCCTACCATTGAAATCCTTTTTGGGTCACAAAATTTTTATACCAATATGAAATTTGTTTTTCCTCTTAATCCAGGTATTTGTGACCTTATGAATAGATTGGACGAAAAATAAACATTATGGTGGGCCCTATGAATTTTTTTAACGGTGAAAATCATTATCCTGCTGCTATTTTTAGTGCGGTCCATTTGAGCTTTGGATATGATTCATTTTTTAGCTAATGTTATAAAATGATCTCAAAAAAATGGTTGAACGGTGGGGATATAATAAATATATCATTGTGGGCCCATGTAACTTTGATCTCCTTTGAATCGTTCGCACAACTCAGAGCTCGAGCTGTGTTGAGGGTCAAATATTGCATATTAGACCCCAGATATTGTCTGAATTTACGAATATAATGCTGTCTAATGGCTCATTTTCTCATTCTTGTGTTGCAAGGTGATTTTATGAGCATGGATGGAAAAAGGACGTTAAAAGTTGAGATTTAACGATCTGATGACACCAAAGGCAAGGGACACACTCCAGGGGACCAAGATTGACAGATATACATGGTCAGAAATCCGAGAAAACTAAGAAATTGAAGCTCAAGTGGCTTGAAACGCATCCAGAATGCAAGATCACGGGGTTTCCAATATCGGTTCGGCTCGAAACTTCATATGTGGCCTGAGGACCATAAATTAACCGTACACGTCAAAAATCATCCATTGGATCATTGCAGAAATGGCCTAACGGGCAGATCAGCCCATCAATCTTCAATTTGGGGCCCACCCGCCAGCTGGATATGCTTGATAATTGTTCTCAACGGGTAAAATAATGTGAGGAACAGAATGGACGGATTGAATTTCTGAAACACATTACAATGGGGCCCGTATACATGGTGTGTACATTACACATGTACGTGCATACGATGTGCACCGGACCAACCGATCGGTCAGCGCAACCGCTGACCCGCATCAGCTTTAAAAAAAAAAATGAAAATTTTCACGGTCGCATAACCGACCGGCGTCCGTTTTGCGGACGGTAGTGGGCCCCACCCATTACTCGTATGGCCGATCTGATCCGTCCACCGTGTAGAGGGCTTCGAGAACTACAAAACCACGCTGACCTTTTGCACCCATGCATGCACACGTGTGAGATACAGAAGCCACAAAAGGGCTGCCCAGTAACGTTCAAAACTGATCCTTCTGTGATTTTTTCTCTAGACCACGTCAATGGACGTTCAAAACCACCCATTCTTGACTGAAATTTCATTCTGAATCCAATGGACGGGGTGAATTTTCCAGAAAATACTTTTGTGGGGCCCACCGTTCACAACAGCGAAGTGGTACGAAAGGTTTCGCACATCCGCGAAAACTGACTTTTTCAGGCGGTTTTGGCCCACCATCTTTGATCATATGGCAGATCTGAACCGTCTATCATGTAGAGGACCCAAGAAAGTACTAAGGGATGGTGTTTCTTCAGAATTTGAGCGAGGAAAGTGGCGTGTTTCGAGGTACCGAACTTGGCTGCGAAAATTGCACTCCGTGTCCTTCTACAACTCTGTCACTGACTCCAGCCTTCCAGCAGCTATAAAAGGAGGTTTTGGACGTGGGAAGCATTGATTCAGGTCTAGGAAGGAAGAAAAAGAGAGACGTGGAGGCTCGGGCAGGGACTTGAAGCAGACGTGAGGGAGAGAGTATTTTCTTTTCTTTTCTTTTATTATGAGATTTAACCCGTTCATGGCGGCCTGAACCTCTTAGCTAGGGCTAAGAGGTGAAGCTTGTAGTGAGATGGGAGATTTGATTTTATTTTAATACATGAATTGACGTTGATTTTAGTTAATTATTATGGGAATTTTTTAGGTTTTTAATGGTCTGTTGTGAGTGAAATTACAATGGGTCTGCAATGGCTTTGAATACTTCCGTTCTCTTTAATGTTTATGATGTCAGGAAGCCCTGTTGTTCACCATAGTCTCCTGGGCATGGTTGGATGTCGGTACCCTTCCTAACTTGCATACATGTGATTGGGTGGTAATTAGTTTAATTCTGTTGTTTGTCATAGTCTTTAGGCATGGTTTGGTGATGGAATCCATTCTAATTAATCTTCCTTTCATCTCTTTGAAAACTAGATCAACGGCAGTTCAGTAATTTCCATAATTTTTGATGCAAGCATAAGTTCTCCCTGACCTCTACAAGTGGATCCTCTAAATCCCTAGTTTCCTATCTCTGATTTGTTTCCTAAGTTTTAGATTAATTATTCTACAAGTATTCCACTATTGCTAATTGATTTAGAATTCATCTTAGCCTAGTTCTAGTTCTAGATAATTTTAGATAACGTACAAGTTTCAGTCCCTTGGGATTCGACCTCAGTCTTACCGAGTTATTACTACATCACAACCCTGCACTTGGGGAGTGAACATCGAGCAGCGTTGGCGCTCATCTTCCTATGACACGTATCTACTCCCCTGCCATCAACTCTGTGACTTGTGGTCGGTGCTCTATGAGCCCCATTATGATGTATGTTTTTCATCCATTTTTACTGATCATTTTAGGGCTTCACAAAAAAAAAATAATAATAAAATAAAAAAATTTGAGAGGGATATAAATCTCAAGTGGACCACACCACAGGAAAACAAGGATGATTGGATATCCACCATTATAATTCTCCTAAGGCCGATAGTATTGTTTATTAGACATCCAATCTGTTGATTAGGTCATACAGGCTAGATGAAGGTAAAAAAACAAAGATCATCTTAATCCAAAATTTTATGGCCCCCAAAAGGTTTTTAATGGTGAACTTAAGTTTTATTCAATTTCCATTGGTTTTTATGGTGTGGCCCACTTGAGTTTTACATATACGTTATTTTTGGGTGCATGCTCAAGAATGATCTTAAAAAGTTGATGGACGGTGTGGATCAAACACATGAATTACGGTAGGGCATAAATAAATTTCACATGTTAAAAGATAATTTTCTATTCGGCAAACAATTTAAAAGAGAAAAAAATATATCCATAGTAATAAGGGTAATTTTGGAATAAAAAAATTCTTTTAATAGAAAAATTTATAGAGCGCATTTAGCATTCACCGTTAAGCCAAACTCCCATCGCTGAAAGAATTCAGCGAAATATCACGGAAAATCACTTAGCGCTTTCCAATTTTGGTGTTAACAAACAACTCTTAATACGAGGCATTTTCTCAGTTCTGTGTTAAGTGTTAATTTTAAGAGTTAACAAACAGGCCCTAAGCCAGTCTGTATAACAGAGAAGAAGTGGTTTAGTGCAAATGATGTGTATCCATTTGAGCATCACTCTTCATATTCAGGGTGTTCAGATCATTGTATGATCGAGTCTCAATATGCCTGTGATCGGTTGCCTTAACCTCATGCCCCCACATGGTGAAATGAAGGCTATAGCTATGCTTCTTGGCAATGCTTTACCTTGTATATATTATTTATGGCGTCGGCAACGCAAGATAAACACATATGAAACTATAATAAGGGTCAAACTCCAAGATAGGGGGCATAGAGCTATCTCTAAAGACTAGTATTAACATTGTATGAGGAATGAGCAGCACGGGACCATCATGGTACGAGCTAGATGGTTAGTGCATAGCACTTGCAAAGCATTTTCTTAAGATGTCATAGATATTGTACCAAAGTAGAAAATGTACACTGTAGTAAAGAAGGTACTGGTCCTTAAATAATGAATATAGGTTAACCATGATGGGCATGAGTCACCATGTGAGTAAGCTCGTGGTGTTGATCACATGATGAATGTCTCTTGTAAAATGGAGATCCCAATGATAACTTTACCAAATGTAAAAATGGTCACACCATGGGGTGGAAAAGGGTTGATAAGAGATGCCACGTGAACATGCCAAGCCCATCTTGGGGGTTTTCACGGATGTGCCAAGCCCTTCTCTAAGGTATTTCGAGGGATATTATGATAAATCCCACTTAAATGCGGACACGCTTTTATTTTTATTTTTACCCACACACCACACTAAGCACTCAAACTCATGACATCAACGTTGAAACTCTTGTGAGTCTAGCACTGAGCCATTGCAATCTAATTGGTCTAGTGGATGCGAAGTGATAGCTATCATGTACTAAGAGCAAGAATAAACATGTGTCAAGTGGTCATTGGATGATGATCATAACACATCCTTGTTAACACATCTCTAGAACACTTCTGCACCCCCTAGCCATGCAAACACTTCAAGGCCAGCGCACTTCACTCTTGAAGGAAAGCATGTTTGTGCCTGTGATCTAACAACCTTTAGAGTTTGCACGTCCACACTATTGCGTGTCCATGCCAGAGGCTATATTCTGTGGTTGTATTTCCACACCAGCAGCTTCTCTCAAGGGTTATGCATCCGCACTAATGGATTCCCTTAGGGGTTTCATGTCCATGCAATAGGCTTGGCAGAATGTTGAACATAACACATTCGCACCTAAGGATGGCACAATCGCGTGAGTGCCCCTTTATAAATTTTATCGTGTTAACATGATGCGACTAAAAAAAAAAAATGATTTTTTCAATGTCAACAATTGTCTACAGGGAGCTCAAAGAATAGTCGGGTATTCTTTCATCATTCCTCCTAATTTTCTCTCATAGAAATTACTTAGATATGTGCCTTTACCGATGGAATGCTTCCCACATTTATAAAGGATGGAACCAAGAGGAATAGGAGTTAAAATATGATAGAGTTCAGATATGATAGGACTTATCTCTAACACATTTAAATCCTTCTCATAGTCCACAAGTCTCTCTCATTTGAATTTAAATTTAATTAAGAATTTCAAGAGAGTGAAAAAAAGGATATCTACCTAAAGATATTTTGAGTTTGTATGGGACACACCTACTAGTGATTACTGCAAGTGCTACGTTTTCTAGCTCCTATGACAGTCAAATTTTGTAGTGCCAAAACCTCTTGGAATTTGTATCTTATGTAGCTCATCTACATATTCAAGACTATGCATCTCATGTACAAGAACAAAGGACTTTACCTCCAGAACTTCAAATGCAAGATCAAGAGATATACATGCTCAAGTATAATACCATAGGATAGTTCACTCCTTCAAGCTTCAAAGTTCAGGATTTCAAAGCTTCATCTAAGGCAAGACAAGTCTTTACTTTGGTACTTAAAGCTTAAGGTGAAGTACATCTCAAGTACCTCAAGCTCAAGCTTCAATGTATTTCATATTCAAGCTTCAAAATGTCTCAAGTTCAAGCTTCATCATATGTCAAGATCTCAAGCTTCGTGAACTTTAAAGAACAACTATCAACTGAAGGAAAAGAAGATTCAATGTTCATATATCACTTATAAGGTATGAATAACCCTAGATTGACCATAGGATAGGTCATTTTGAATACATAATTTAATTGAGTCATTTTATAACTGCATAGTTTATTTTTCAACTAGTCTTAAACTATATTCGACTAGTCCTAGTACTAGCTCGACCAGTTCAAGAAATTCCTCGACCAGTCCTAAGTTCGTTACTAATCTTCGAATTATTTTGTTATAGCCTCGACCAGTCTTGAAAACTGCTTGACTAGTCGAGTGAACAGTGCTCGACCAGTCCAGCAGGCTCGACTCAAAGTCCAACAACTAAAATGAGTCTCACACGACCAGTCGTAGACAGGACTCAACCGGTCGTGGAAGCCACTGACCAGTCGAGCAGGTCCTTCGACCAGTCGTGGAACGGCTTGATCTTATCTCGCTTATATTTTTAAAAGTTTGTTGGTCCTTCAACCAGTTGAGCTGTTCTCTGGGCCAGTCGAAGGAACGATTTCTGCACTTATAAATAGATCACGATTTTTAAAGTTTGATATCCAATTTAAGTAAAATCAAGACACCGCTCTAAGAGATAAGTTAGTAATATTCATAAGCTATTTAGTACTCATTTTATATTCTCTTTAATTAGCTTTTTGCATTTAATTTTGTATTCTACATTCCAATCTTATTTAAACAAGGGATTGAAGTTTTCTCATTTCTTGGAATCAAAATCAAATCAAGCTAGCCCAAGGTGATTTAAATGTAAAATCAATTTAGAACTTAGAACCTTTTCATAAGTGATTATGAACATTGAACATCTATGTTGAACTTTTACTCCGAGTTGGTTCTTCCGGGCTGCATCAAAAGGAGAATATCCAGATAAGTATTTTATAGTTTTATAAATCAATTACTCTTTTAGTTTCTTTGAGATTGTGTGAGAAAAATCTCCTTCTTTTGGTTTGTCTAAGGTAATATAGAAAACTCAAAATGTGAGATTTTTGAATTGTGTAAGCCCACTTGAAAGACACAATTGTAAGGGTTTTAGGTGAACCTTGAAAAACTTATTTCATAGTGAACGTTAATATCCACTGTGTGAGGATATTAGGAGTGGAGTAGTTATGTGGCTATTTTTCTAAACAATTGATGTACACACAAGCGAACCACTATTACTACTGGTCTTGTGGTGATTATTTAATTATTTGATTGTGTGGATGTTGTAATTTTCTTTTATACATTTGTGGAGAATGTTGTAATTCTTTTTATGCAAGTGTGGGAATGTTGTAATAGCTTAGTTTCTTTCTTTTCTATTCTTTTTTTTATTCCTCTATATCGGTTTAAGATTTTGATACACAGACCGTTCTAGAAATTAGGTTGTCCTACCATAAACCATTGGTTTTTGGTGTAAGGTTGTCCTTAGAACAGCATCTGTATCAACCTCTTAATACTTGTACATTTTAGGTTGTTTTACATTTCTGAATTGTGAGATTGTTTATATGTTATCTTTATTTATATTTGTTTAAATTCTGCATTTAATTTTTAATTTAGCATAGTCATATTTAAACCCTCTCCCCCCCAAGTCGTAGTTCGGCCTTTTTAAGTGGTATCAAAGCCTAGTAGCTCGCTTTATTTTTTAGATTTATTTCCTGATCTAATCGATCTGAGCTTTTTAAGATGTCAAATTTTGATAGTCTTTCAATCACTAGGCCTCCACCATTTGATGGCTCTAATTATGCTTATTCGAAAGCCAGAATGAGGATTTTCCTAAAATCCATAGATGAGAGTGTATGGCAAGCCACAGTGACCAATTAAACCTCTCCTACCACTGAAGTAACTGGTATCGATAGATCTAAAACTATGAAAGTCACACCTTATTTCTCTTGGACCACTATTCAGAAAAGCGAGAGTAGTGTCAATGCAAAGGCTCTAAATGTAATTACATGTGCACTATCACCAGATGAATTCAAAAGAATTATATCCTGTGATACTGCAAAGCAAGCATGGGATATTTTAGAAATGACACACAAAAAAATAACAATAGTTAATAAATCTAAAGTCCAATTCATAACCAAATTTGAAGAAATACGTATGGAAGAAAGTGAAACTTTCATTGACTTTTATATAAGATTGAATGACATTATCAACTCTATGTGGAATCTCAGTGATAGAATCCCAGAAAGTAAAGTCTGTGCAAAGATACTACGCTCACTGCCTGAACGACTCAATTCAAAGGTGACTGTGATCTAGGAACTTCGTGATACGAATAATATGAGGGTAGAAGAATTAATTGGTTCATTACAGACCTATGAGTTAAACTTTAAAGCTCCTAAAGGTAAATCCATAAATCTTCTAAACTTATTTCTCAAGAAAATAATAATTCTAATTTAGAAAATTCTGAAGATGATATGACCCTTTTAGATAAAAAGTTTTATAAGATTTTTAAAAATAAAAAGAGGGTTGATTTACAAAAACCTAATGAAAAGAAAAGATTTAGATATAAAACTTAAAAATCTTTAAAAGTCATTCAATGTTACAACTACCATGAATATGGGCATCTAGTGAACAAGTGTCATAAAAAGGACAAATTGAAAAAGAAAGGTATGTTGGCTACTTGGGATGAATTTTCCTCCTCTGAAGCCTCTTCTGAGTCAGAAGATTCTGAAACGGAGTTGGGTAATGAAGTTAAAGCCCTTATGACTCTGGCCAACTTCACTTTTTCAAATAATGATGATTCAACTGGTGAAGAAAATCTGAATAGTGATCATGAAAATGAAGAAGATCTTCAAGATACTTATAATGCCCTATACAAGGAAAGTTACAAAATTGTTGTAAGACTAAAACTTCAAAAAAAAAAGTTTTCAAAACTTAAAAGAAAGTTTTGATAATCTTGTTTTAGAAAAATATCACATTTCAAATTGTTTTGAAAAAAGTAAGTGAGACTTAAATTTCAAAACCTCCCTTGTTGAAAACCTAAAATCTGAAAATGAAAAGCTAAAACTAGAAGTCTCTTCACTTTTGAGTTTAAAAGACACTTGAAGGTGTACCGAAGGTGATCCTAAGTTAGAAAAACTCTTATCCGGATCCAGAAAATGTGGCGATCGATCTGGATTGGGCTACGACAAAAGCATTCCTCCCAAACATATGAATACTCCACCTAAATTTGTGAAATGAGAGTCTTCAAACTCAAAAGGGAAAAGTCTGAATCAATACTATTCTAAAAATGCTAAGACTTTTCAAACCTTAAAACCTAAAAGCAGCCATATCAACTATAAAAATCAGAATCGTAATCCTTTAGCTAAAAAAATTGTTGACTTACTTAAAGAGCTCTTAAAATCTAACTCAGTGAGTCGATCTTATAACAACTACAAACATAAGAAGCCCAACTATACTCTTAAACCCAAAACTGTAATGAAATGAGTCCCTAAGGGTACTTGCTTGGTTACTCACACTACTTTCAAAGCTTCGAGCCATTCAAAGTGGTACGTAGACAGTGGTTGCTCCAGACATATGACAGACAACAAGGGTCTGTTCACCAATATTAAAGACATGATTGATAGTTCAGTCACATTCATTGATGGTAGCAACTGCAGGATTGTTGGCTAAGGTACGGTTCAACTCTTTAACTGCCCTCTATTTGAGAGTGTTTTATATGTAAAAGGGTTACAACACAGCTTATTAAGCATCTTTCAAATATGCGATAATAATCATAGTGTAAAATTTACTAACCAAGGGTGTAAAATTTTAAATAAAAATGGTTCTGTAATATTAAATGGTTGTAGAACTTCTGAAAACTGCTACATTGTAAGTGATTCAATCTCATCTAATCTATCTTGTTACATGATCCATACCGATGAGACCGAATTATGGCATAAATGCTTTCGACATATACACTGTCATAAGTTGTATATATTGAGTGAAAGAGAGTTAGTAAGAGGTTTACCCAAAATACAGAAAGTAGACAAAATATGTGGTGAATGCCAGATTGACAAACAAACCAGGAGTACTCAAAAAAAGGTGAACTCCAATGACACATCTAAACCGCTCGAACTTCTCCACATGGATCTTATTGGACCTATCAGAATGGAGAGTCGAGGTGCAAGAAGTACATAATAGTAATTGTTGATGACTTTACTAGGTTCGCATTAGTAGTCTTCTTAAGAGACAAATCAAAAACTCTCGATGAAGTAAAAAGTGTACTTAAACATATTCAAATGGAAAAAGGATCTCAAGTCTCTAAGATCTGTAGTGATCGTGGATCAGAATTTGAGAATAACGGTTTTGAGAAGTTTTACAGTGATCAGGGAATATCACATGAATTTTCTACACCAAAACACCACAAAAAAATAGTATAGTAGAAAGAAAAAATAGAGTTCCTCAAGAAATGACAAATGTAATGTTAAATACTATGAAGCTCCCTAAAAATCTTTGGGCCAAAGCCGCAAATACTGCTTGTTATATAATTAACTGTGTTTACACTAGAAAATCAAATGGTAAAATGGCTTATGAAATGTGGTTTGATGAGAAGCCTACTATCAAATACTTTCATGTTTTTGGCAGCAAGTGATACATTTTACGTGACTGAGAAAATTTGGATAAGTTTGACGCCAAAAGTGATAAAGGGATATTTTTAGGGTATGCTCTGAATAGTCGAGCATATCAAGTTTTTAATAAGAGGACCGGTGTAATCCAAGAGTCCATTAATGTAGTTATTGACGATCACTTCAATACACCTGTTTCAATTTCAGAAAATGATGAAGTTCTTCTAATTGATAAACCAGATACTTCATCAAGTTAAAATAACTCTAAACTGAGGACTGTTAAAGACCATCTGTAAGACCCGTATCTTGGTCCGTACCTTTCCGTATACTTCCGCGGTCTTACCGGTCGAATTCCGACAACTTTCGACCCTTAACCAGTATCAACGCGCGACCCTGATTCATGTGCCGACAACCCGAGTCGACTCAACCCGAGACCAATGCCATAGCGACCGCACCGTCACCGCGGTTCCGATACCGCGACTCGCGCGCCAAGGCGATACCCTGGTCAAGAGTTATGGGCCAACGTTCGGTGCGAGAAAACACCGCGCGTTGCGAAAATCAAGGGAATCTCAACGATGTGTCACATCAATCACATCAATCCCATCAATCAATCACCCATCAACCCATCACATGTCAAGTACACATCACTTCCATCCCTTTTCCCAAGCAACCACAAAAGTCTCCAAAACCCATACCTCTCTTACACAAAAAGCCAACAAAGTCTTCTTAACCCATACCTTTCTTACACAAAAGGCCAAAAAATTAAGTTTTTCTTACAACACCATCACTCACCCATCCATCCATCACTCTCTCTCTCCCTTTACATCACTCTCTCTTTCTCTCTTTCTCATTTTTAAAATTTTCAAGCAACTCCAAGAGCCCCATACGTATGAAAAATTCCAACTTTCCTAAGCTCTAAGTGGCCCACCTTCCTACCCCAAATTCTTCCATCTCAACCCTCCATTCTTCATCTTAACCGTTGAAGTTGAAGCTATGGTGCCAAGGAACCTCTAGGAGCGGGAAGATCGGACGGTGGGTGCCTCTTTAGAGTAGTTTTTCTTGTTTTTATGGTGGACCAAGTGAGACCCACCGATCAATGGTGTGGATCTCACTTGGGACCCTTATTCGTGGCCGATGGACCACTAGGATCATCATGATCGTCCCATGATGGGGCCATTCTCCATGAACCCCATTGTGATATTTATTTTCTCTTCAAAGGTCATCTAGACCATCCATGTTGGTGAGGAAAGGATCCCCACCATTGATTCTCAATTTCGGTGGTCCCGCATGCTTTAAGGCCCACTCGATGTATGATTTCATGTAAGGAAGGGCCCATAATGACGGGGTCCCTCCATCACAAGCCATGTTCCACTCTCCATGTCTCTCTCTCTCTCTCTCTCTCTTTTATTTTATTTTATTTTATTTTATTGCAATAGGATGGTGTGGCCCACTTGGATGGATCCCATCTTGATGTATTTATTTTATTCAAGTGGGGCCCACCTTAGATGTTATTCCCATGCGGCCCATCATGTGGTGGCCCACTTCATCAGGCCCACCACAAATTTTTTTTTTTTCTTTTTTTTTTTAAGCCAGCCGTCCAGCGTCCCAGACGCTGGACATTTCTAATGAAATGAGAAAAAGAAAGGAAAAAGGAAGAAAAGAAGGGAATGGGGTGTTTCCCTTGCATAGGCCCCACCCTGATGTTTATGTCCGATCCAAGGCGTCCATCCTCTTACCCACGGCATTTTAGTCGTTGGGTAGAACTTTGGAGCTGATCCAATCACCTGGTGGGCCATAGCGTCAAATGTTGCGTCCTTACCATTCAATCTCTATTTTCTTATTTTATTTCTCTTCCAAGCATCAAAAAAATTCGAACTCTGGACTTATTTGGACGGCCTTGGGCCACTGATCGCCATGGCTGGAGTGGATTTCCAGAAAGCGGGCCCCACACGTGATTTTTGTCAAAAGTTGAGATTCAAGGAGAGAGAGAGGAGGAGTGAGGCAGCCATGTGCTGCAGATGTCAGGCAGCGCAGGCGCTGCCTGCGTTGTTGCAATAGCGGGCGGGCGGTGGGGCTGCCGCCCACAGCTGCTGCCGTGGGCCCCACCATGATGTATATATTATATCCACTCCGTTCATAGGGTAGGCCACCACCTGGGGTGGGCCCCTTATAAAAATGAGGATGATCCAATGCTCGGGTGGCCCACACCATGAGAAATAGTGGAATTGAACAGCTACCATTAAAATCCTTCCACTGGGCCATCGAAGCTTTAGATCAAGATGAAATTTATGGTTTTCCTTCACCCAGGTCCTGGTGACCCTTTGGACGGTTGGGATGAAAAAAATATCTACTATAGTGGGCCCCACTTGGAGCTCACAGTGATGTATGGGTCTTAAATCCACCGTCCGCCTGGACGGTGGGAGCCAGCACTGGTATTTGTGTTTTATACCCACCGTCCAGCAACGGTGGAGCCCACTTGCACATGTGTACTCACGTCACCCCCCTTCCCCCCTGGCTGAACAGTTTGGATGAAAATAAACACTACAGTGGGCCTCCCCCTTGCCCATATCCACATCGAGTGATAGATAAATATTGCAGTGGGCCTAGGCCCATGCAACCTCCTGAATCGTTTGGATGGAAATAATCATATTTGTGGGCCCAAGATCCGTATAACCTTTTGAACATATTGGATTGCAAATACGCATTTCAATGGGCCCCTTGCCAACCAGATTGAATGGCAAATAAACATTTCAGTGGACCTCTAGGCCATGGGAGTGGACCCATTTGATGTACTTCAAGGCCCATGAAATTGGACCCTTTTGTTGAAATTTAAAGCCCATGAAAGTAGGCCATTTGATATATGTAAGGCCTAAGGGTTTAGGCCCACTTTGACATGCATACGAGGCCTATGGGTTAGACCCATTTAATTTATTGAAGGCCCATGGGTTAGGCCCATTTGATTTGTTTAAGGCCTAGGGATTTAGGCCCATTTGACTCATGTTAGGTCTATGGGTTGAGGCCCACTTGATCTACATGTGAGATCCCATTTGGTGTGGCCCATTTGATACATATTAGACCCATGTGACTAGGTCCAATTGATGCAATCCGAGGCCCACGGGTTATGACCCATTGCAATATACCTAAGGTCCATTGGCGTGGTCCATTTATGTGGCCCGTTTTACAATTACAAGGCCCATCTATCATGGTCTATTAGATACATTTAAGATCCAATGGGACGTACCTAAGGTCCATTGCAATGTGTGTTCCCAATACAGAATATGTGGCAATGTTTACGACAGTCGTGCCTTGGGAGCAATGTTGGTTTGACGTCCACATTGCGAGTGTAATGCTGGTTGGATGTCCACATTACGACTCTCCTTAGGGCCCATTACTAGGCCGTACTTACTGTGTATAGACCGTCCAGGTCCATCTGCATGGTAAATAGTTCATTTTCCTATAACATGTTTAGTACAGTTCATGACTCATGATCATACGCATCATATGTATGCTTGACGTGAGAATTGTCTGATCATAGCATTTGCCTTCGGGCAGGTTGTTTATGGGCTCCCGGTTAGGCGGTGTTGCCCTACATGAGCGCACGGTATGCGCAGGATTGGTTGCATGACTGGATAGCGTGATTCATGCATTCAGCATTTGTGTGACATGGTTATTGAACGCCCTAGCGGCATCAGGGCCGTAGCCTCCACAGACGCATCGTGGTTGGCAGGATTGGATACCGGAAATCTTATTCTACATGGGGTACTATAGATATCCCTGGGTGAAAGTCCCTAAACCCTTATGGTACCAAGAGGTTGCTCCAACGTCTAGACCGAGTGGGTAGATGAGCGCTGAGTGCCGAATACCAGTTGGTTGTGCTCTCCACTGTGTCGTGGTCGGTTGGAAGGGGGTGCGGCCTTACCCGCCCGAGTGTAGGGGGCAATTGCTAGGCTGAGTTTGACCAGCTCGAGGAATGGGTCCGCTATCAACGAGTCGCGCCCGATATTGACAGACGGATAGTGTGGTCTCTTCCACTTGCCTTATTGCGCGCGATGTGGCGGCAATCTGGTTTAGAGTGTACTAGACCCCGGTGATATTCCATACTTTGAGCTGTATTGATGTGTGGACATTGATGAAGATCTGTATGCTTGAGTTGCATTATACATTGCATGGCCTTGGGATGGCCGATACCATTCATGTCTTGTATCGCATAAGCCTTGGTACGGCTCATGATAGTATGGTTCCATCCACATATTCCGCATTACTCTGACATTGCATGTTCATATTACTACCTTGCGCACACACTTTCACCACCCTCTAAGCTTTCTGTAAGCTTATGCACGACCGTTGCGTGCAGGTGACGTTAGATTGCAGCAGCGTTGAGGCAGGAGCACGTTGCTGATCATTTTGGAGTTTTTCTGTTATTTACCATTGTATTTCCCTTTATGCCCATTGTACTTGTAAAGTTTTTGATCATAGTGGAAATGTAATGGATTTCTTGGTTGTTGTTTGTGGGTTATGCCTTTGGTTATGCTCATTACGAATCAGACTGACATTGAAAATCCTCCTCGTAGCATCCCAGGATCGGAACCTGACGAATGGGAGCTAGGAGCCGAGAATGGGGTTCTACGGAGGCTGTCGGCGCCGGATTCGACGATCGGGAATTCTGTGAGCCCGATTTCTGAGTTTGGGCCGTGACACCATCCAACTAATCAGATTCTTAGAAACCCTCTCACTGGTATGTGAACTCGTAAACAACTAGAAGATATGCGTAATTACGTGTGTTTTACATCTCAGATAGAATCGACTAATGTAAAAGAAGCCCTTTCTGACGAAAATTGGATTGTTGCGATGCAAGAAGAGCTCAATCAATTTGTCAGATATGATGTTTGGTACTTAGTTCCAAAATCGAAAGATAAACACATTATCGGAACAAAATAGATTTTTAAAAATAAGTCTGATGAATTTGGTAATATTATTATAAACAAGGTAAGGCTGGTTGTACAAGGGTATACTCAAATTGAAGGCATCGATTATGATGAAACCTTTACCCCAATAGCTCATCTTAAATCAATCAGACTATTTATATCCATTGCATGCTTTAGAAAGTTTCAAATATACCAAATGGATGTAAAGAGTGCATTTTTAAATAGCAATTTGCATGAAGAAGTATATGTTGAACAACCAACGGGTTTTGAAAACCCTAAGAATGTTGATCATGTATTCCACCTAAAAAGGCCATTTATGGTTTAAAACAAGCTCCCAGGGCATGGTACAAAAAGTTGATTAAGTTTCTACTAAGTCATAACTTTATAATGGGAAGTGTTGATAAGACATTGTTTGTAAAGAAACATAATGATCACATTTTAATAGTGCAAATTTATGTTGATGATATTATCTATGGATCTACCTATGCTAACATGACTGTTGAGTTTGTAGTTCTTATGAAGTATAAGTTCGAAATGAGCATGGTTGGAGAATTGAATTATTTCTTAGGGTTGCAAGTAAAACAACTAACTGATAGTTTATTTATTTCTCAAACTAATTATGATCTGAACTTAGTTGAAAAATTTAGGTTTGAGAGTGGGAAAAATTTTGATACTCTAATGAGTACTACTTTAAAACTCTCATAAGACTCTATAGGTAAGAGTGTGGATCTTAAGCTATATCACAGTATAATAGGAAGTTTGTTTTATTTAACTGCGAGCCGACCTGATATTGTATTTAGCGTAGGAATTTGCATTAGATATTAACTTAACCCTAAAGAGTCACATTTAATTGTTGTTAAGCAGATTAAGAGATATGTAGTTCAGTAAATCTTTGTCTCTGGTATCCACATGATACTAGTGTGTAATTTACTGGTTACACGGATGTTGACTCGGCTGGTAACATTAATGATCAAAAATCAACTAGTGGTGGTTGTTTCTATGTTGGGAACTATTTAGTTTCTTAGCATAGTAAGAAACAAAGTTCTATATCACTCTCAACTACTGAAGTTGAATACGTTGTGGCAGGTAATGCATGTACTCAGCTTATATGAATGAAAAGAATGTTCAACAATTACAGAATTGCGCAAGATTCTATAGTTTTATATTGTGATAATTTCAATGTAATTAATATATCTAAAAATCTAATCTAACATTCACAAACCAACCATATTGACATTAGATATCACTACATTCGTGAATTAGTGGAAGACAAGATAATTGCCTTGGATTATATTCCGACTGAGAATCAACTAGCTGACATATTCACAAAACCGCTCGACAAAAGCAGGTTTGTTAAATTAAAATTTGATCTTGGTATGTGCAATATGAATTGATAATTCATGTATATCTGTATCATAATGTATATATTTGTTATTTTAAATTTTTAAATTTTAAATTTTGTGTAAAATTGTACATTTTGGGTTGTGCAAGACCAATCGAATATATACTGGACTAGTCGTGGCACGACCAGTCGATCATATACTTGACCAGCTGTGAACCGCGGGGTTGGTTCTTTATTTGGGGGAAAATCAATTTTTCCTCATTTGAGTTGTCTTCTCCAATGGCTCCTACGTCGACCGGTTGAACCCATCTTCGATTCCTCTGTGGTTAGTGCATTATTTTCATTTTTCTTAAAGATTTTCATCCTTTGCACTTCCTTTTCATCATTTATGTGCTTTATTTCATATTTTATTTTGGTTTTTGGGGTTTTCTATTCAAAAATATAATCTACTAGAAACCCCACTTTACCTCTTCTGCAATCTCCATTTTTCTTGATATCTTTGTTGCAAATGGAAGGTAGAACCAAGAAAAAAGGATCTCATGGTCCCTCTTCATCTCAGTCGACTCCTATTACAATGTGCCACCTTTAGTCGCCCGAAGATGATCCCACTTATGTGCAAGATATTCGGTTGCGCAATGTTATAGTAGAACAGCCCGTTAATGTTGATCATTTGACTCTATTTAATATCCTTCCTCTCATTCAGTCTGTAGTTGGGGTGGGCCGGCATACCACTCCATTGTGCAGGCTATGTATGCTTGCATTACTGATTTTTCTACTGAAAATTTGACATTTACTATTATGACTAGAGAAGGTCCAATTAATGTGGATCGTCATCTTATCTCTAGATTAATGGATTTACCTGTCAATGATGAAGGTATTCTCATTAGCACTCTAGTGGCAAAACCATCTAAAATTGAGAAGCAAATGCCCACTAGAGATTTATGCAATATAGATGCGGAATGGAATATTGCTGGAAATGCATTTTCCTTAAAGTTTTTGTTACCCAGATACAAAATCCTTCACAGGATTTTCATTTCGAATATGTATCCCCATTCTGGTAACAAAACCGAACTCACTACGTTCATGGTTCGTATTCTTCATTTCATCATTTTTGGAATCCTGTATGTCTTCCTTCCTTGATTTGTCATTGCATCATTCAGTTCCGTCTCCATCTAGGACATAGTGGCATTCCCTTCCCTTATGTTATGACTATGTTGGTTACTCATAGTTTAGTGGATTTGCCTGTTAGAGAAGCTCCCATTCACCACCTACCATTCAACAACTCCAATATTAATAAGATGAATTTGAAGCTGGCCCCAGGCCAAGTCAACGTGGGTGTTGGTGGAGCTGACGCCAAAAATGAAGAGGAAGGTGATTTGACTTCAGATGACATCAATATGGATGATATTTTCGACGAAATCGAATCCGATTCAGCAGACGATCCTGATTATCATCCATCTGACTTTGATGCGCATTTACGCTCACTTGAGGAGAAGGTTGAAAACATGAATGGGTCCCATGACTTGCAATTTAAATATATGCACAAATATCTTAGGCACATTAACAAGGGACTTCATTAAATTGATCCTACCATACCTACTCTTTCATCGGGTTCAGATTAGTATTTAAATATATGGTTTGTAGTAACTTTTAAATACTTGAATTGTTTTGTTTTATGGCTTGGACATGCTTGAACATGCTTTCTTATGGTTTTAGTTACTTGGTAATCTTGATCTTACTTGGAGTACTCTTCTATTTCCTTCCTTATTTATCTACTTTCATGATCATTTATTAGTTCTTTCTTTTATCATGTTGTGACAAAAAGGGAGAGAATTTTATCATGCTTGTGAAATTTGAAAATTTTAGAATTGTGGATAGGTCACATTTTTTTTTATGATTGTAAGGGGAGTAGAGTATTGTTGGGGGAGTAGAGTATTGTTGCACTGATGCATAGTGTTTTGACCTATTTATAATTGGTGCATGATTCTTTAACCAGGTTGTAACTGGTTGATATTTTTAACTAGTGCGTGATTCTTTATTGTGTATATTATGCTTATTTTCAATAAAATGTGTTTTGTCAAAAATTTGACAAAGGGGGAGATTATAAGTGATATGTTTTTCAGCTCCTATGATTGTCAAATTTTGTAGTGTCAAAACCTCTTGGAATCTGTGTCTTATGTAGCTTATCTACATATTCAAGGCTGTGCATCTCATGTACAAGAACAAAATTCTTTATCTCAAGAACTTTAAATGCAAGATCAAGAGATATACATGCTCAAATATAATATTATGGGATAGTTCACTGCTTCAAGCTTCAAAGTTCAGAGTTTTAAAGCTTCATCTAAGGCAAGACAATAGTCTTTACTTTGATACTCAAAGCTCAAGGTGAAGTATAACTCAAATACCTCAAGCTCAAGCTTCAATGTATTTCATATTCAAGCTTCAAAATGTCTCAAGTTTAAGCTTCATCATATATCAAGATCTCAAGCTTCGTGAACTTTAAAGAACAACTATCCACTGAAGCAAAAAACGATTCAATATTCATATATCACTTATAAGGTATGAATGACCCTAGATTGACCATAGGATAAGTCAATTTGAATACATAATTTAATTAGGTCATTTTATAAGTGCATAGTTTTTTTTTCAAATAGTCTTAGACTATGTTCGACTAGTTTTAGTACAGGCTTGACCGGTCCAAGAAATTCCTCAACCAGTCCTAAGTTTGTTACTAATTTTTAAAATTTTTTGTTAAAGCCTCGACCAGTCCTGGAGACTACTTCACCGGTCGAGTGAATAGTTCTTGACCAGTCCAGCAAGCTCGATTCAAAGTCCTACAACTAAGATGAGTCTCACATGACCAGTCGTGGACAGGACTCGACAAGTCGTGGAGGCCACTCGACCAGTCGAGCAAGTACTTCGACCAGTCGTGGAACGGCCTGATCTTATCGCGCTCATATTTTTAAAATTTTGTTGGTCCTTCAACCAATCGAGTTGTCCTCTAAGCCAGTCGAAGGAATGACTTCTGCACTTATAAATAGATCACGATTTTTAGAGTTTGATATTTAATTTAAGCAAAATCAAGACACCACTCTAAGAGATAAGTTAGTAATATTCTTAAGATATTTAGTGCTCATTTTCTATCCCTTTAATTAGATTTTTACATTTAATTTTGTATTCTACATTCCAATCTTATTTGAACAAGGGATTGAAGTTTTCTCATTTCTTGGAATCAAAATCAAATCAAGCTAGCCCAAGGTGATTTAAATCTAAAATTAATTTAGAACTTAGAACCTTTTCATAAGTGAGTGTGAACATTGAACATCTACGTTGAACTTTTACTCCAAATTGGTTATTTCGGGCTGCATCAAAAGGAGATTATCTAGATAAGTATTCTACAGTTTTATAAATCAATTATTCTTTTGATTTCTTTTGAGATTGTATCAGAAAAATCTCTTTCTTTTAGTTTGTCTGAGGTGATTCAGAAAACTCAGAGTGTGGGGTTTTTGAATTGTGTAAGCCCACTTGAAAAACACAATTGTGAGGGTTTTAGGTGAACCTTGAAAACTATTTCATAGTGAACGCTAATATCCACTGTGAGGATATTAGGAGTGGAGTAGTTGTGTGGTTATTTTTCTAAACAGTTGGTGTACACACAAGTGAATCATTATAACTTCTGGTCTTGTGGTGATTATTTGATTATTTAATTGTGTGGATATTGTAATTTCCTTTTATGCATTTGTGGAGAATATTGTAATTCTTTTTGTGCAAGTGTAGGAATGCTACAATAGCTTAGTTTCTTTCTTTGCTATTCTTTTCTTTATTCCTCTGTATCGATTTGAGATTTTGATACACAGACCGTTCTAGGAATCAAGTCGTCCTACCATAAACCATTGGTTTTTGGTGTAAGGTTGTCCTTAGAACAACCTCTGTATCAACCTCTCAATACTTGTACATTTGAGGTTCTTTTATATTTCTGCATTATGGGATGTTTCTATCCTATCCTTATTTATATTTGTTTAAATTCTGCAATTAATTTTTAATTTGACATAGTCCTATTCACCCCTCCCCCCTAGGACTCATAGCTCAGTCGTTTCAATTACCTGCCTCTCAATTTTTTCTCTTGGAAATTACTCAATTACATACATTTATCGAGGGAATGCCTCCTATGTTTATAAAAGGAACCAAGATGATTAGGATTTTAGATACGATAAGACTTATTTCTATTATATCTGAACCATTCTCTTCGTCCACAATCCTTTCTCGTCTGAATTTAAATTTAACTTAGAAATTTGAGAGAGTGAAAAAAGGATACCCACCTGAAGATATTTTGAGTCCATGTGGGACCTACCTATTGGGGTTACACCTCTCTTAATTTTCTCTTAGAGTTACTTAAATAAGTGCCTTTATCGAGGGAATGCCAAATGAAAGGAGCCAAGGGGATTAGGATTTCAAATACTATAAGGCATATTTCTATCGCATCTAAACTCTCCTCATATTCCGTAATTCTTTCTTTTTAAATTTAAATTAGAACTTTAAGAGAATGAAAAAGGAAATCCACACAGAGATATTCTGAATCTATATGAAACTCACCCATTTGTGGTTGCCCACAAGGAGGGTCTTAATTTAGATTGTCCAAGAAGCCTATATCCAACATCTTTCACTCAATTACATTGTGAGAGGGGCATTGTGTAAATTATCCATCTAAGTCATTTCACAACGTTATAATAAAAAGACCGTGATTAAGAGAATTTAAGTCATGGGACCAACTGGAACATTGTCTTCTTCTCACATGTGTTTGAGTACTGAGTGTCCACTTGACTAGCACTCAATAATTCAAGCTTTATTATGTCTATCATATTGTACATGGTCACACTAGATATCCCAATCTAGAGTACTTGACCAACATATGCACTTGTCCAATTATTGAGTTTATTTAGAAATCTTAATTATTATTTTTTACAAATATCAGCTTAAAATTCACTTTTTGAAGTAATAACATACTACATACACTTTCGAAAAAATAATATTTGAACAAATATAAAACTTAAAATTGTTTGTGGATAAGTCTTCAAGTGCTTATTAATAGTTCTAGAAACTGTGTAGTTGTCATAAGATTTTCACTATCTAGACGTATAATTTGAAATTGATAAAGCCACTTTCCTTGCGTTGCTAAGTTTGTTCCAATCTTAAGACATTCATTATCATATATCAAAGTACAGATACTCAATCTCATACACTTATACAGGAGATAGGGGTATTTAAGGACATAAAGAATCACCTATGATATTGACTACTCATATGATGTAATGATTATATCTAATCAAATCATTTTATATGTAATACGTACATACATGCAACTATAATTTACATCATAAAGTAGATAATACTAAGAATATGTTAGGTCTACAATATGCATGTTATCACATGTGAGGTATGGCTTATTTTATTTCCTCATGGACTAATTTTTTTTAATTAGGCCACAACATTGATCAAGAAGAAGAGCAATTGAGTGATTATGTCATTTTGACTTTGATTAGTTTCATTGGTTTCTTAGGACCGAAGGTGGTTATGATGTCTCATCACTCATATATTCATCCTCTATTCTTCACAATATTAGGTGGTTCACACCTCAATGTATGAACATTATTCCAATTGTACATCTCTTATAGATTTATGGTTAGTTTATCTACACGAATGGCTAACTGGCCTGCCAATGAAGATAAAGATCTCTTAAGATCTCAATATAAATGCCCATGATATATATACTTAGTAAAAAATAGTGTACAATATAAGACAATGATAATTTATTAATGAGAGACAAAACATAAAAGATAGAGGTGCACAATTACATTACTCAAGTTTTTTTTTCAAATTCCATATGCCTAATGTAAACTTGAAATAGGTCTTTAACTGTAGGTTTCTTAATGGGATCTGCCAACATCTATTTGGTAGGAATGTAACTAAGGAGAACCTTTTTATATCTTATTTGCTCATGAATATAGTAATACTTGATCTTAATATGTTTAGACTTCTGTAGTGTTTATTATTCCAATAGAAAATGTGTTGTTTATCCTCAACAACATAGGCTTATGAATGATTGGTATAATATTTACATTTCATAAGAATCTCTAGACATATACACACTCCTAAACAGCAACACAACATATAATATACTCGACTTCAATGAATGAAAAGGGCTATGGATGTTCTTTTCTTATTTGACCATGAGTGACACATTTGAGTAAGAATATGTTGAGTGTAAAATATTGCATATTTTTTTCTATTTATACTTTGATTTTATAAATATGATAATGCTTAATCGATTTAATTATGCATGTTTTTATGTGTAAGGTGATTTCGAGAGCTTAAGATGAAATTGATGACAAAAGGAAGATTTATGCTCAAAAGATTACTAAATTAATATTTGAAAATTTGTAAGTCATTAAGGAAGAATTCACATGCCAAAAATTTAAGAAAACTAAGTAATCAATGAAGAGAATCAAAGATTTAAAGTGAAGAAAATGAATCGTGAAATTGTCCTAAAAACAAACATATTCCTGAAATTGTCTTGAAAAAGCATATTTTGAAACTCTTAGTCTATTTTGAGAAATTATGTAGAGTATGAAATTACGGTAAAGACCGCTTTAGTCGAAGTAGGAATATGCCAATATGTCCTAGAGGGAGGTGAATAGGACTTTTTAATAATTTTATAACAATTTAAAATCCTATCACTCTAATCCTAACAGCAAGCATATATTAGGATTACTCAAGAGTAACTCTACTAGCTTCCAAGCCCAGTAGAGAATCCAATCACAAACTAATTGAGAGATAAACAATATGCAAATAGGATTATGATGGATATGAATGTGCGTGTGTGTGAGATGTGATATTAGATAATCAAATATAAAAGTATTTAAGGAAATCACATAAGCAAATGGAAGACAATAGTAATCTCAAACACAGTCATTTTTATAATGGTTCGACTACTTGTCTACTCCACTCCTGGCAACTGCACTCAACCTTTAAGTGTACCAAATTTTACTAAGAAGGTTTCACACGGTTCACCTTAAACCTGAGGTTTTAAATCAGGTTTACCTCTAACTAGTGCAACTTACACCTAGGCTAATAGTTTATACTGCCACGAGTAAGGGTCAACACATAGCACCCAATTTTAGGCACACTGGCCAAGGATCCATACAAGGAACCTCTCACGTTTATGCTCTCACGATCAAGGGACAACACAAAGCACAGACTTTTAGGCATACTGGCTAAGGACATTCTACAAGGCCCTAACTGTTTATGCTCTCCACAGAGCAAGGGTTAACACAACACACCCATCAAGTATACTCCCACCAAAGGTCTCCAAGATGACTTGCAAGGGGTGAGAAATACCTTAGACCCAATTCTACAAAGGAATGATCACAAGGATCTTTTGGACTCTAATAACTTACAGATAAGCGGATGAGCCCCTTTTAGCTCATTGTCAAAGATCTCCTCCTTTATTGATGAAGAGTCTTCTACTTCCTTGAACCACAACTCGGAAGATGTACCAATGCATGGCGACGGATTAGGTTAAGGTTGTAATGAAATCCTACTTTATTGAAAGTTTTCCTATAAGGGAAATAGAGTGATTCAAATTATTTATGCATTCAAGGCATCCCTGCTTAATGATTTGCCATTAAGGTGGTAGCTGGAGGATCCTTGAATGCGAAAGTTCATTCTCCAATCCACTCTATTGAATGTTAATGATGAGGGTAGATTGGAGGATGAACTTTCATGAGAGAAAGGGCTTTGGGTAAATGATCTAAAGTTAAACACTCAAAAACACTCTCTTCTTTCTCTACCATCAACTAAAGACAAGTTCTCTATATATAGGCAAAAAGTTCCAATGGATATAAAACGGTCACATTATGATAGAGTTCGATATCATCGAGCGTATACTCTCGATTGTATCGACTAACCGCTCGATAACACAAACTCAAATGTGATATGCTTTTGAAACCTTTTGCCAGATGGTTGAGGAAATCGAAACCTGCGTCGATGTCATCGGATTTCGAACTCCGATTTCATCAACACGAGGATTGATTCCTCGACATTTGAAAATGAGAGAGACAATGTCTTTGAAATATTTCAGGTCAAGGATATGATCGAGGTACACTCGATATCATCGGAATTTAAATATCGATAATATTGATAGTCGTGTTGATACATCGATAAATCCAAAGGATTTTCCAGCTAAGCTTGTTGGACAATTTATGTCCATCTCAATACAATCGACTCATCCTCAATATCATTGATATTTGAATATCAATTCTATCGAGTGACCCTCAATTCAAGATAAAAATCACTTGAAAATGTTACTGAAAAACTGTGTCCAAGACCGATATCATTGAAGGCCTTTCGATATTATCAGTTTTTGAATTTCGAGGATATCGAGGAGTACTTTGATATATCGAAGGTCTTTATAATTTTCTTTAGAAAAACAGGGACACAAACTCTCTGCTGTCAATTTTATCGAGTCAACTTCAATAGACCCGAGATTCAAATTTTGATGATATTGATACAGCTATCGATACATCGATAATTCAGTCATAAGTATATGCAGTTGCTGGACAACTTTTGTCCTTATTTCGATAGTATCGATTGATCGAGGACATCGACAGCATTTCTTGATTATATCGATCAGTCTATCGATAAATCGACAGAGGAAGAAAACTTAGAGATTTTTTAAAATTTTGAAAAAGTTTTCTAACTCAAAAACCTTATGATATTCTAATCAATTTTTAAGGATTTCAAGTACCTGGTGTTTTAGGACATGCGATGTGAGGCTTAGATTTACCTAGGCTGAGTTCAGACACACATCCAGTTGAGGCAGACGATTGATAGATCTTCCCATGGAGCTTCTGCCTTGCTGACTCAACACTCATGCTAATTGACAAATCAGGGCACTTTCAGAGTGCATAAATTTGAGGCGGTTTAAACTTCAAGTCTATTTTAGAAAACCGTGCAGAGTGCATAAATTTGAAGCAGTTTCTAAATTTTTTCAACTCAGTGTGAAAGTTGGAGTTCCACAACTACAAATAGGACTCCCTGTGATGCTCCAAAGTATCTTCGAAGGTTTAGAAAGGTCTCAAGGAGTATAGCACAAGGGTGAAGCAGCCGTTAAAGAGTTTTTCTTCTTCCTTAATTTATTTTTCATGCTTTGTTTAAGAAATTTAGTTTCAATCATGTCTATTGTTAGCTAAACCTCTTAAATAGGGCTAAAAGATGAAGCTTGTAGCGTGTTTGGATGTTTATTTTACTTTGATTCTTGTTCTTAATAAACTTCATTGTTTCTAGTTTGATATTAAAGGAATATTTTCAGTTTTCTATGATTTATTGTGACTTAAATTACAATAGATGTTGTGATAGCTTTGAATATCTTATTTTCCTGTTTTGAGATTTCGATATTGGTAAATCCTATTGTTCACCATCATCTCTAGGGCATGGTAGGGTGATAGAATCCCTTCCAATCATCATAATTCTCCTCCATTGAGAATTAGGTCAATGAAAAATTCATATTTAATTTAAATTGCTTTATCTTCCAATTAGATAGGATAGGACTCCATTTCCAATTGTGTTCCTCGAATCAAGTAAGGTAGCATCTTGATAGCTACAAGTGGATCCTTAGCACCCTAGTTCCCACGTTTAAATTCACAAGTTTTAATCAACATTATTTAACATTACTCTTAATTATTCAAATTTCAATTTAGATTCTTTTCTAGTTTTAGTTTTAGTTATTTTTAGAATATGTATAAGTTTAGTCCCTATGGATTCGACCTCCATCTTATCGAGTTATTACTATATCACAACCCTACACTTGGGGTTGTGAACAACCATTACTCTCAATTATTCAGATTTTAATTTAGATATTTTTCTGGTTCTAATTCTAGTTATTTTTAGAATTCGTACAAGTTTAATCCCAGTGGATTTGACCTCGGTTTTACCGAGTTATTACTATATCGTGACCCTACACTTGGGGTTGTGAACAAAATACATGCCTAAAATTAATTTTCCCTCATTAATGTTATTACATTAGGAGGCATCAAAAAAAAAAAAAATACCTCATCAATGTGGATTTGACCTCGGTCTTACCGAGTTATTACTACATTGCGACCCTACACTTGGGGTTGTGAACAGAATACATGCCTAAAATTAATTTTCCCTCATCAATGTTGTTACCTTAGGAGGCATCAAAAATTTCTTAAAGCTCGAGATTCGTGCATCCATGATACAACATTAGGTTCTTGAATCCTATGAGATAGTAGAATATTTGTTTGACAACATATTAATGAGATTGTCCTGAGTTACTTTGGTAATGACCAACCACAATAACTAAATGACTAATTGTTGACATAAAAAAAAAAATCATGCTTAAGGAAAATGGGCACATGTCTAATGGCACCATTGCAGCATCCTAGAACACCAATATTTTGCATGTGCTTAAATTCGATGATAGCTTCACTAAATAATTAGTAAGTCAATTAGCAATCCTTTATGCCATGCGTAAATCCCTCTACAATAATATTGCTAAAGTAGGCACAAAGATCTTGTCGATGAGAAAATTGAGCCCAACAGGCCTATAAATATATTGATAGTCATTTCAAGAAAAAGGTTAGATAGAGAAAGACAAGCCTGTGCGATAAGAAACTTCAGGCGAATATGCTCACCAAGTTGAGCCCACTTGCTTGTATACTTTTTTCTCTTCATTGGGAGGATCTGTGCCACACACATGGGCCACCTAAGATGGTCATAATACCATGCACTAGACCACAAAGGAAGAAAGTTCAGTGTTATGGTGCAAACCTATTATAACATTGATGAAATAGTGCAAAACTCATCCTTAACCCATCATCTAAAGACTAAGGGCATGTAACCTAGAGACTAGCTTATCTCATAGCCCAACTCTATGTGCTAGGGCACAGACCTCCTACAACATTTATACTAGGCAAAGAGGGTCGTGTCTTCACCTACCAGGCACTAAGGTGGTCATCCCTTTATCTTTGGTGTGATAAACCCATGGCAATGCTTGATCAGCCACTCGTGTGTGTTAAGGCCACCATGAGCCTCCCTAATTGAGGATCTAGACACTTCGAACATAGAGGACCATAGATTAATACTAATGTTGACACGTGAATTTGGTACTTAGCCAAAATGGCCCCCACACATCCACTGGCACTATTACACCACATCATTTCAACTCTAGCAACACTGCATTAAACAATGACATCATTACATCACAATGAGGTAACAAAAAATCAAGAGAAGACCATGCGACACATGTAAAACCCTCTATGCCCAACACATGGACCTCCATGCCACATACTATTAAAGAAAGTGTAGGAAGCAGGTGCAAGGAATATCAGGCCCACACACCTACAAATATCCCTAGGGCACTCATTCTAAGGGGCATCAATTGATCATCTAAGAAAGAGACAAAAAAGAGAGAAAAATATAAATGGGTAGAAAACTTAACAGAGACAAACCTTAGAATTTTCAAGCATTGATGTTCAAAGGTGAACCTCACCTGTCTAAACCTTTCACCCCCTTCATTGGGAAGACGTTGTGCAATACCAAAGGAATCAAATGAAGGGAGATGCTTTACGCTACAAGCCAAAGCCTCAGAAAGCAATTCTTGATGCCAAGTGTTATACATTATTAGATTGAGCTCTACACCCAAGCACAAAACCACCAACTACATCTACATGTAAATGCAGTGTTCTTCATTAGCCTATAAGGCTGTTGTGGGTACAAACAACCCGTGATAGGTCTCTCGTAGAACCATGATTCAAATCAGACGCATACCCTCCAACTAAGGCTAGCACCAGGTGTAGAGGATCTGATCATCCCATGGTGAGAGCTAAAGAGTCATCTACCATCTATCCTTGACATGTGAGCCCCCATGACATTGTTGGATAACTACTTGTGCATGTTAAGGCCATCATGACCTTCTTAGTACCAAATACTCTAAATACGAAGAACCAAATGATTCGAGAAAGTTTAAGCAATGCTATAGGATGCTCTACTTTGGTTTTACCTTCTAATTAAAGTTTTTCCAAATAGATGCAATTAAGGGCATGTGTTAGACCACGGTCTGTAATGTAAAAGAACCCAAATATCAATGAACGTCACTCAACTTGACTTTCTTTGGGAGCATTGTGAACATCCACATTCATTAACAAATGAGGTTGAATTATTTGTTAAACATTTAAGGACAACATACTCCCTCAATGAAATTAAGAAATTTTGAGATCTATTTTATAAATCATCTCTCTCACACCCTGTTAGCTAATTAACTATCAAACACCACCACCTCTCATGTTCAATTAATAATACTAATAACAAATATGTGAGACATCTAACGCCCAATGGCTAATGTAGAGAACAAAACACTATTCCATATCCGACCAACACTGCTTCTAATACAACTAAAAGCTACCTTCTAACAAACAAATATAACTCTACTCATAAAATACAAATTTGGCTCAAATAGGTAAAAATGTCATCCTGTATGAAGGATAGTTTCTTGTGATTTTACCTTTTAATTAAGAATTTTTCCTAGAAGGCTATAAGGTTAACTAATGCCTTGAAGGCTATAAGATTATATGATGTCTCGCTGGCTATACGACTATATGACGCTATCGCCTTTTATGGACAAACTCATGGTGCTAACCTCGACTGTATCAGATGCTTAACACCAATGGCTATAAGAGACACCTAATGCCTCATGGCTAAAGAGATAGTATGATGCCCCAATCAACACTAATTAACAAGTACACATTTTGTTATGAATACAATACTCAATCTAGTGTAAAGAATGAATACATTTAACTATCTACTGCATGCGCATAGGATGCTGAAAGCATAATTGATTTCTCAACATTAGTTTGAGGAAAAACATTTTCTCTAGCTCAATAATTTTCTCCATAAGGGGTTTCAAAAGATTTTAAGTTTTTCATCCTGAACCACTATAAGATTTTCCGTATGTAAGTAACTTGAGATAAGCTTAAGAACATCCTAGGGCCAGTCCATCTTCACCCCAAGGTTAAAGTTGGCTTTACCAAGATCTTTTATATTAAAGTTTGAGAAAATCAAATCTTTAGTTGTCATTAATAATCGCATATCATAATTAACTAGTATGATGTCATTTTCATAAAGTATTAGAAAAGATCTTTTAGATCATTTCACACACACACACACACACACACACACACACACACACATATATATATATATATATATATATATATATATATATATATATATATATATATATATAAAATGATCTTATTCCTTCATTATGAACCCAAAGGTGGTGATGAGTAAGTGAAACCTCATATCCCACCATCTGGAGGGTTGTTTCAACCCATAGATAGATTTTAATAGCTTACAAAATTTATATGAGTTCTTTTTATCCACATATCCTATGAGTTTTATATATATATATATATATATATATATATATATATATATATATATATATATATATATATATATATATATATATATATATATTGTTTCATTTATATCACCATTTAGTAATGTAGTTTTTATATCAATATGGTATAATTTTAAGTTTAAACTTGCGACAATGGACAAGGTTATGCGGATCGGAATTTTTTTACAATATTAAAATAGTCTTCTTGTAATCTATACCTTCAATCTATATAAAAACTTTAGTGATTAATCTTGTTACTTGTCTACTATACCATCTACATTTCTCTTGACTTTGAGTATCCATTTATTCCTTATTACTTAGTAATTGGTTAACAGATCTATAAGTTTTTAGACTCAATTTTTCTTAATGAAGGCAATCTCTTCATCCATGTGTTTCGACAAAAATCGAAAGGTATTTAATTTGGGGATTATCTTACTAAATAATATCAAAGAAAGAATGAAGAGAATAATCATCATATGTTATTCATTTATTCTGAATTCATTGACATCCTCCTCATCATTTGAATCCAAGATAAAGTATTTACAATTAAAGAATACAAGTATTGAATAAGTTTAATAAGCTCAATGTTAATTTCAGCTCATATTATTCATGTCTTCATAAGAGAAGAGTTGTACAGATCTGCATATTTGCATATCTTTCATGTATATTCCTCCAAATGATGTCATGGAATGGTCGAATCTCTTAGAAGATTATAATATTTTGACATGTAAGGTGTCTTTTTAGACTATCCGTGCAACTCATCACAGAGTTGCGCGGTCCACTTTCCTTCTTTCTTTTTCCTCCCCAATACCTGTCAAAGGTATCGGAGTCTTCTTTTCAACAATTCTGATCCTCTAAATGAAGGGATATGGGGGTATTTATAGACTCTCATACGTGTAAGTCCTTGAGTCTTGTGCCATGGGACCCACTTCGCAAATATTTCCTTTGCACTGTGCGCAACGTACCATTCAATGTAAACATGAGTTGCGTGGTCCCGTGCAACTTAGACCCCTCGCACTACTTTTTGATCTTTTGTTTTCTTCACTTCTTTCCTCTTCATTTCTTGTTTCTTTTCTCATTTGTACATAATTTTTATGCTCCAACAGATGCCCCCTTGAACTTCTGTTTATTCGATCATTTAGAACAGGCAAAAGATCAACTCTCTTACTCTTTGTTACATTGAGTTGCGCGGAACTCACGCAACTCTAATCGGGTCCCATGCAACTCACCGTCAGGTCTGGTCAGCCTATAAATAGTGGCCCTTAGAAATTTTACTCACTTCATTCTTTCCACTTAGCCAAGGATTTTCGCCACGCAACTCAATCTATCACGCAACTCATTTCCACCCACGCAACTTAGCCCATCGTGCAACTGAGTTCCCGCACAACTTAGCCTTTCATGCAACTGTCTTCCTGTGCAACTTAGCCCATCGGGAAACTGATGTCCCGCGTAACTTTCTGTACTTATGTAAGACCTGTATCCTAGTCCGTACCATTCCGTTGGCTTCCGCGGTCATTCCGGTCGAAAACTGGCAATCCTCGACCCGTATCCTATATTTACGCGTGATCCTAAGCCGAGACCTGTATACTAAAGTCAACTCAAACCGAAACCTGTATCATAGCGACCGCGCCGTCACCGCAGTTCTAACACCACAACTCGCGTACCAACCCGATACCCAGAGTAGAAGATGTAGGCCCGCGTTCAATTCGAAGGAAACACCGCGTGTTGCGAATTACGAGAGAATCTCTATGAGATGTCTCATCAATCAATCAATCACTAATGTCAAGTACAAGTCAAGTACAAGCCTTACCCAAGTACAACAACCCATCCCTTCCCTTGTCAAAAGTCAACTCTCTCTCCTCTCACCATCCCTCTTTACCTCATTTTCAACCCAACCCATACCTTTTCTTACAACACATCACCCATCACACCTCACCCATCCTTATCATCCCATCACTTCTCTCTCTCCCTCATTTCTCAAAAATCTCTCCCAAGCAACATCCTACGTCCAAGCTTTTCCTCTCCCAAACCCCAAGTGTGGCCCACCCTCTCATCTCTCATCCACACCATCAAAACCCCATCAACCTCCATCAAAGTTGAAGGTAAGGAGCTAAGGAGGGTAAGGGAGCAAGAAGGAAGGCCTAGAGGTGGGTGATTAACCGTTAGTATTCAATTTTTATAAAAACCCCTTGTAGTGGGGCCCACAATGATGTACGTATTGTAGTGAGGGGCCCATAGTGGCGGGGTCCCTCTCTCTCACCTGTGTTCTCTTTCTCTCTTTCTTTCTCTTTCTTTGATGTGATTTCTTGTGGCCACCATGTGCAAGGTGATCTTGGCAGCCTGATTGTAAGGCCCATCTTGCAATGGGTTATTTGGAAGGCCAAGATGATGGGAAAACACAAATAT
Source organism: Magnolia kwangsiensis (assembly GCA_037074715.1). Lineage (NCBI taxonomy): Eukaryota > Viridiplantae > Streptophyta > Magnoliopsida > Magnoliales > Magnoliaceae > Magnolia > Magnolia kwangsiensis. The sequence continues at coordinate 86,059,587 of CM073575.1, read as the reverse complement.
CATGTTGATCCAAAAGGTGGGCCACGTGCTTGTGGGAACCACCTTGATGTGTGGGCCACGTGCATGTGGGACCCACACAATGCATGTGTTTATTCATGACCGTCCAGAGTCTCTGGATGCTAGACGCGGGCGTGGCTAACATGGAGGCTTGTACTGACAAGGGGTGTGTATTAACAGCAAAGAAAAAGATTGCTTTTGAATGTTTTGGGGTGGGCCACTCATGCAAGCCCCACCTTAATGTACTTACTTAATCCAAGCCACCCATCCTCTTCCTCAGATCATTTTAGGCGTTGGGCTGTAAAATGAGGCTGATCTAGTTCCCTGACAGGCTATGGTATAGAAAATAGTGTCCCTATCATTAATACTCCCTATTGTTCCTGTACATCCAAAAACCATCCAATATCGGACTCGATAGGTTTGAATCGAGCCACAGGGACCAATGGCTGGAGTGGATCTTGTTGATGCGGGCCCCACCTATGAAAAACCATGAGAAAATGGTTTTTAAAAAAAATGTAAAGCAGCTCTGAAGATGCTGCTGCAGACGTAGGCAGTGCTTGCACCGGGCAGACGGGTGGACGAGCTGGGACTCACGGCCCCAGCTGTGGGCCCCACCGTGATGCGTTTCGATCATCAACGTTGTGCATTGGGTGGACCCTCATTCCAGTGGCCTCCCTGCCAAAAATCAACAGTACACGGAACTCAGGTGGGCCATACCATCTAAAATCATGGGAAGACATGCCAAAACATATAAAATCACCTGGTGGGGGCCTACCTGAAATTTGGATGCGACTGAAACTTGGTCTAAACTGTCAGCCAAGTGGGACACACATAATGGGTGGACTGGATTTGTGAACCACATCACAGTGGGCCCCCTGGCCCACGTAACCATATGAACAGGTTTAGAAAATAAACATTCCAGTGGGCCCCATTTGACGGCCCCACCGTGATGTGTGTGTGCATGACCCCACTGTGATGTGTGTATGGTCCCATCGTGATGTGTGTCAGCCCCACCATGATGTATGATTTGTATATCCACGCCGTCCATTATGGTGGGCCTAGACCCATGTGACCCCGTGAATAGGTTTGGATGACAAATAAATATCACAGTGAGCCCAAGGTCCACGTGACCTTATGAATAGATTGAGTGGCAAATAAATATTTAAGTGGGCCCTACCCTGGTCCACGTGACCTTATGTACAGGTTGGATGATAAATAAATTGGCGGGCCCTCCAAGCCCCAATCAATGAGCTGGATGAAAAATAAATACTATGTTGAGCCCCCTATTTATGTAGCCTTATCAACAGATTGGATAGGAACATAAACATTATGGTGAGCCTCACATGAGGCCCACTTTGGTATATATGGGCTAATGTATTTAGGCCCATCTTGACATGTGATTAGGCCCATCTTAATGCATTTGTGGCCCGTTGTCGAAGCTCACTTTGATATATATATAGGCTCATGTGTTTAGGCCTATCATGATGTGTTTATAGGCCCATTGTTGAGGCCCACTTCGATATATATATGGGCCCATTTGAGAGGCCCATCTTAAGGTATCTGTGGCCCATTGTTGAGGCCCACCTTAATATATATAAGGCCCATATCGTGAGGCCATTGTGATGTATGCAAGGCCCATGGGTTATGACCCATTGTAAAGTACCCAAGGCCCATTGGTGAGGCTCATTGAGGTGATCCACTTGATGAATGTAAGGCCCATATGATACGGCCTAATCGATGTACTTAAGGTCCAATTGGGTACAACTAAGTCCATTGCAATGTGTGATCCCTCCATGGCATATAATGATATTTATAACAAGTAATGCCTTGGAAATAATGATGGTTAGATGCCCACATTGTAAGGGTGACATCGATTGAATTTCCACATTGTCACTCTCCCTAAGGCCCACTAATAGGCCATACTTGTAGTAAGTAAGCCGTCTAGGCCCATCTCCGTTATACACAGAGTCCATCTCTATATACATGTTTAGTATAGATCCATGGTTCATTATCATATGCATCATATGTATGACTGATATGAGAAGTGACTGATCATACCATATGGCTTCGGACGAACTGTTTATGGGCTCCCTGATAGGCGGAGTTACCCTGCATGAGTGCATGGTACACGCAGGACTGGTGCATGACTGGTAGTGTGACTCATACAGTTGCATTGTGTGATTGTAGTTACTGTATGCCCTAGCGACATCAGCACAATAGTTTCCATAGATACATCGTGGATGGCTGAGTTGGATACCAAAAATATTTGGTTCTAGCATATGGGCGCCATAAAGGTCCCTGGGTGAAAATTTCTAAACCCGATGGTACCAGAGGATGACTCCAACGTCTAGACCGAGTGGATATATGAGCACACGAGGGCTGAATACCAGGAGGCCGCGTCTCCCACTGTGTCATGGTCGGTTGGAAAGGGGTGTGGCCTTACTCGCCCGAGGGTAGGGGGCAATACTAGGCTGAGTTTGACTAGCTCGTGAATAGGTCCGCTCTCGATATATCGGATAGGCATTGGGAGACTATTAGCCAGGCGGATAGTGAGGTTTCTTACACTCACTTGGATTGTGCGGCTTAGAGAGCGACAGTGCCATTTGAAGTGTACTAGACCCCGGTGATTATCCATAATGAGAATTGTACTGATATATGATGAGGATTGACATGCTAGACTTGCATTCTGCATCGCATGGCCTGGATGTGGCCGATCGCATTCATATCTTGCACCGCATAGCCTTGGTACGGTTGATTGCATTCATGTATTCGTCAGCATGATTTCACATTACTCTGACCCTGCATTCTGAGCACGCATATATTGCGCACACACTTACACCACTCTCTAAGCTTTTTATAATCTTATGCACGATTGATACGTGCAGGTGACGCCAAGACACAGCCTTAGTCTCGCCATCGTTGGAGCGTGCAGCTGAGCTTCTAGAGTTTTTGTTACTTTCAGTATATTGTACTTTCCCTTTCATACTCCTTGTACTCAAAGTTTTGATCATAGTGGATTTTGTGATGGTATTCTTGTGGTTATTATTCGTGGGTTATGCTTGTGGTTATGCTCATTACGAATCAAATCATGTTTGAAATCCTCCTTGTAGCGTCCCAGGATCGGAATCTGGTATATGGGTGCCGGGAGCTGAGAATGGGATACTACGGAGGCTGTCGGCGTCGATTCGGCGATCGAAAATTTTGTAAGCCCGATTTTTGAGTTCGGGGCGTGATAACTTAGTACAAATTTGTCTAAGTCCCGAAACTCCACCCAATTTTCTTTAAGTTCTAAAATGGCTTAAACAAAAAGAACTTACTGTGTCATGGACCCACCAACAGATCAACCTTCTCATGCTAAACTTCCATCTTCTCCAGCTCATTCTCAAGTTCCTAATCCTTCTTCTTCTCCTCCTGTCCAAGAAGACTATCCTAGAAAGAGAGTTAAAGTGACTAAGAAATGACCGGTTTACATTAAGTAGCCAGTTCTTCCTGTTTTCAATTTTTAAGATCAGATTGATACATTATCTTCTCTGATGTGCAAAGCTGTTATAGCTGGAGACGTAGAGAGACCTCCCAAACAAGGTCGAGAAGTTAATTAGGAAGCATGGCTAAAATCGATAGCCAATCTCTAAACTGATCATATACGCCTACCTCCTAGAGAAGATACACCACCTCCTTTTTCAAAAAAGAAGCATGCTAAGTCTAAGAATCAAGAGCTTCAAGAAAAGATTAAAGAGCATAAAAAGAACAAACTCTAGAATTCCTAGGAGAGTGTGAAGGTCCAAGAAGGCATTATCAAATTCAATAGCCCTTTCAAAGATATGTTGACAGCCATCCTGTTGAACCTACGTCGTCATCTATCTATTCTCCAAGGCGAGCCTACTAATAGGATAGCCCAAAACAGACTAATGTATATGTCTAATTGGTCAATGAAAGAACCACGAATTTTGGAGGGTATTCTGATAGAGAGAGGACCGAGACAACAAATATTCATCCTATGCGGTTCCTCATCCCCTACTATGATCCCCACGAATTGTTTCCTATGTCATTCTATGAGACAATACATTAGCGTTTTAGGGACAGAGATTCCTTGTGGGGAAATGATGAATTCCGTACTCGTGGTTTCTTATCTTCACGCAATTATTACACTGACTAGGAAAAGGTGATTTTGGGAAAGCATTCGGCCATGCTAATAGAGACTGGCCTCTATGGTGTCATAGAAGTCACTTTCGAATATTTTCGCAAAGACCCGATGGTCTTCAAGGGTTTCCTTAGCTATTGGTGCGCGACCACCAATTCCTTCCACTTACCATTTGTTGAAGTCAGCATCACTCTTTGGGATTTACATAGAATGGCAGGGCTTCCAGTAACCGGCCGTTTTTATGATGAATACATTCCAACAAATGAAGAATTCTCACACTTTTTGGCTTCTCAAAGGCAAGCATTAAGGTCAGATACTACAGTCGAACTGTTCAGAGAGGTGTCTAAATTTCCTGACATTCGGAAGCTCCCTCATCTTCATTGGCTTGCTCATTTTTCTAGAGGATTGCGACATAATTTTCAACTTATCCTGCATCATTTACATATATAATTTTCATCGTTACTTATTTATTTGTTCTGCTTTTGTTGTAGCTTCAAAAAGAGCCATTCTGCTGAACTAGAGAAAATACGACAAAGGATGAGAGGTCTTCCGAAATACAGTTCTACAAGCGAACTTGCAGCTTTTCTTGCATATTGGCTCAGTATTGTGGTGTTACCTAGCTCCAAATGGGCTAATGCTATTAGACCAACTGTATTTGTTGTCGCAGGAGGATTAGCAGAAGGATGGAAGTATTCTCTAGCACCTCCTATTCTTTGCTCATTGTATAGGGCAAGAGTCCATCAGTCGAGGCTTGTTCTGCTTATACACCTTGGCACTACTTCTTAGGATGGCTTGGTGTATATTTTCCTTGGACATATGATGATCCGGAGAAATCTTGTGTTAGTCCTTCTCTTCTTCCTTTATGGCACTATCATAAGCGATCGATGACCAGGAAAACATATGAATGGGTAACTAATAAGATCGAATCGATAAGCACTATTGATTTTTATTAGTTCTCCTTTTCCAAGTATACTGATGATCATGAAGCGGTGGATAACGACTCTCTTCCTTCAAATGAATGAGCCTTCTTTATTTTGATCATATCTAACAATCTATCATTGAGAGAGGCTAGCGAATTCTGGAGAGAGCCATATTAACCAAATAGATTCGCCCGTCAATTTGGTTATGACCAAATAGTGCCCGAACATCCTGAAGTGGTAACCCGCATTATGAGAAGTTATGGCATGGGTCCCTATAACTGGGAATTGGTCTGGAAGCAACTTCTTCCTGCGCATATCAATTTCAAATTCATCATTCCTAGTTTTGGGTAGTTTGTTCATACTTCATATCCCTAGATGAGGTGGTGGTCACACCAATATCTTCTTGATCGTTGTTGCATGGCATTAGATTCTTCAATATGGGTGCCTCCTCCTAGGCTAAGGAAGCGAGACCAAATGTAAGGGATAGGGTACACTGTTGAATAGGATCATGCCCCTGCTCCTGGTCAGTCTTGTGTGAAGATCTCTTTGGAAGAGCCAATTCATGAAATTAAGCCGGTAAATACTCTTAAAGGCTAGATAGCCCATGGATTTCCTTTGGACCATCTGAGAACTCAAAAGAGACTAGCTAAACAAATGGATATTGCTAATGCTGCAGAGACTTCTCCAATTTCTGCTCCTCCTACATCAGAAGCTATAGAACGTACTGAGCCTCGGGAAGTATCCCTGGTTATTTCTCCCTGACTGTCATTTGTTCGTAGAGAGTCATCTTCTCCTGTGACACAGTCTCAAACTCAGGCCAAATCCTCTGCTTCTCCTGTTAACATTACTATAAAAGAGTCTATTCTTGCCGATGAAGCTAAATTGTTGAAGAAGGGGAAACGAGTTATTGTTGAAGAATCATCATCATCAGAAGAAGATGAAGAGGGAGAATCCTCCTTTATCAGTACTTCTTCTACCGAAGACGATTCATCTTCGGGTGATTCAAAAGAAGAAGGAGAATTGATTGTAGGTGCGGAAGAAGAAGGATAAGTCGATGTTGGCAAAGAGGATGAAGGAGAGATCAATATTGGCGAGTAGAATGAAGGAGAGATCGATATTGGTGAAGAGGATCATGCTGCTGTAGCTATTGTGGTAGACGAAGAAACACCACAAGATACTGTTGTTCCTCCGACAACGACTATAAAAGCCCCTGAAGAAGAACCTCTGGATTATGGAGAATACAAAGATGTACTAAGAGCAAACATGATTATTTCTTTTAGCAGTAATTATTCTCCTCTTCCGCGTAGAATATTCTCCGGTCTGATAGCTAGTACTTCAATGGTTTTGGAAATGCCTCCTACTTTAGCAGATATAACTCAAAACGAAGCAATTGTTCCTGTATCTAGTACACAATCTATGAGGGAGACCAAACTATCTCTTACTCCTCTAGCCAAGCCTAGTATAGTAGCTCGTGAAATAATATTTCAAATGGAGCCGGCTGATACAACAACTCCGACTATAGTTGCTTCTAGTACGGATACGAGGGCGCCTTCTTTTGCAGATATGATTCTAGACATTCTGGGTCCTTCGTCTGTCCAAGAGAGTGTAATCTTTGGAAATGCCGACTTCGGCTCCAATTGCTTCGGCCGCAGGTATTTTTATTTTTATTTTTTGACATATTTCAGTATACAAAGCCTTACAGATTTCATTCTAATTCATATATCTTTTTCGTTTTACTGTGGTCAACCCTACTTTGAGCGGTTCTACGAGTTCGAGTTCAGTTGCTACTGTCTCAAATATTTTATCTTTAGAAAATATTCCTCCTTATGCCTTAAGTCTTGCTGAAAGGCACTTTGTCAGCGGCTGTCTATATTTTCAGAAATTTTGAGCAATGGTCAAATCTGGAAGCCGCTCTCGGGGCTCTAGATAATGCTGCAAAAATGGCAAAGATTAACATTTCTCCTTTACATGATTCTCTTGTTCATTTTTGTAATTCACTTCGTCAATTGGAGACTGTTCGGGAAATAGTTATCACTCCTGAAATACTTGCTTGCCAGAAAGGGTTATCCTAACTTAAAGATAAATTTTTGAGGGTGACAACGATGATTTCCAGATATAATAAAGAATTCAATTCTCTTCAAGAATGGTTGAAAGCAGAAAAGCAATCTTTGGTAGTTATTGGCGAAAAGATATTGAATCTCAAACAGCAAATCTTTGAGCTCGAGGCTCAACAGCATGAAGCGGATTTGAGGGTCAGCAAACCTGAAGCAAATATCCAAGATAACATCCGAGTAACCAATCTTGAGCGATCGCGAATTTCAAAAGATGAAGCAACAATTGAATAATCTCGAATGGAGTTCCAGGGAAGAAGTTATGGCCATTAATGCGTCCACACCTGACCTTGAGTATTTCCGTGCTTGAGGGAAATAATCTTCAATGGCACATATCATGCCTCATTAGAAGACTTAACTAATTTCCTTTCCAATAAGTATGGATTTGCCCAGAATTGAGTTCGGACGAGAGAGTTGAGGTCATTTTTTGTTAGGTCGTGCAGTGTAGTAGGCAAATACACATTAAAGGGGCACCGGCTCTTATAACAAGATCGCCTGCTAAATCCCTAATTAAGAGAAGTCCGCATCCGTTATACTTTGTTCAGCCTGAAATGCAACATTCTATAACAAAATGCATGCTTTGAAGAGTCGGTAGCCTTATCATGTGATTGTGAGAGAGCAATTAGCATCCTTTACTGTGTGAATGATGATTTGCATATTATCAAGGATCGTGAATATTTAAGATTCCATATTCTATGTTCATCTAGACAACCATGGCGACTATCCGACCTGCTCTCATGACATGAGTCTCCCACCCGTCAAGGAGCCCAAGCCATGTTTCTCATTACCAGGCCCATTCAATTAACTCAGCTAATTTACAATCATGTTGAATGTCTAGCTCATGCCGTCCTAAGCCAAGTACTATATGCTTACCACTCGACAACGAGTTCATGCCGTCCTAGACACATGTTGGTGTTCACATGCTAAATAACTATATGTCTACCTCTCTCAGTCAATTTATACCTTCTCCCTCATACAACCTCACTAAATAAATAGATGTAGATCTTGTTTGCTTTGTTCACTTCCACCATACATAAACACTTACATTGAAGCCATCTGATTAAGGGCCTGTATAATGGAAGTTAAAGATAGATGTGGCCTAATACAAAGCACAAGTGGCTGATAACCAACGCATCCAATCCTATTTCTAATCGAGTCTAGATCCCGATTTTAGTCTTAATTAGTAATTGAGCTGGATTTAGATCCAGAGACTCCATTCCAATTAGAAATTAAGTTGTGGTCAATGTCAAAACTCGGAAACCGTAACTACCCAAAGTAATGTTTACTTCTTTCATACCTAGGTTTTGACATATACAACATCCTTCCTTTTGGAAGAAAGACAAATAATATCCTCTCTTAGGCAGTTTCTCAAATAACACCTTTCATTTTGCAAATTCAGTTAAAAAAAAAAAACCCTATGGTTAACTTCTGTTGGCAAACAACAAACACGATGAAACTATGTTGGAGCCATTATAGTTTATTGTGGACAACGAGAAAAGACCTTTTTAACCTAGTTTAGGAGAGGTTGGGATTCGGGTTTGGGAGAAGAGAAAAAAGGTTAGGGTTAGAGTTGAGGTTTGGGGGATTTAGGAGAGTGGTAATATTATCATTTAACACACACGAAAAAAAAAAAAAGCCAACCTAACAACGTTTAGTTTTTCCACCCAAAAATTACCCGATGTGGTTTTTAACTATATTTGGAAATCAGGAGGTTTTCTATGGAAAATTGGTCAAAGACAGGGTTTTATTTGTATTTTGAGGTAAAACGAACATAGTTGTATGTAAAATCCTCTTTATTTATATATTTTTTGTACCTATCATTTAAATACCCCGCAAAGGCATGTCTCTCTAGTAGAGAGCCCCAAATCAGGTCCGGGTCCGAAGAATCTGACATTCACACCGTTCATTGGACGAGAAAAGGTCAAAGAAACGAACCGGGTCCAATTGTTAGTTTAACACCCGAAAACCGTTATCGTCCAATGAAAAAGAAAAAGACACTTGTTACGATCTAATAGGTGAATGTGTAAATGTTATCATGCAGGCCACCACACGTCAGCGTATAGGTGCGACACGCCCTGTTAAGTTTATTCAGACAATCAGCTGTCCATTGATTTTGACGATGAAGATGAGTGGACCATCTTGATTTTTGTCCACCTTTTTTTGTTGCATGTGAATTGAGTTTGAAATGCTTATCAGTTTCCAGATTCACCAGTAAAAATTTAAAGATTCAGATGCCAACACTAGTAGCACCGTATAATGATTTAAAATGAATTGTAATAACAAGGAGCATCCAAACCATTGATCAGGACTGTCCATAAATTCTATCCCACCATTCACACCAACCAGATGATGGAAATAAATCCCAGAAATGTTTTCCAATGCATCTGTTCAAGTGGTTAAGATCATAGGATAAAAGCCGAGCAATCTCTACAAGGTGTAGTTCCTAGTTTCATGATTTGGACACTATAATTTCACTTGGTGGCCAATCAAGAGTGGATTAGATTAAATAATCCATTCAGATTGGTAATTGTACCGTCCATACGATCCAATGTAACTGGTTACTGTTGGGGAGAAATGTGTTAAGTTCGGAGACTCGGATTTAAGTAGGTCGGCTCTGCTGACACTGCCTGAAGAGTCCGAGACAACACCGACGGAACAGAGGATATGCCAGGAGGCATAAGTAAGGGACGATTAAAGTCACTCTGTCAGAGTGATAACCTCGTCTGCAAAAGCCCACTAAAGGCCGAGCGTGTTCAAGCCACTCAGCCGATAGAACAAGACCGACTCAATGAGTTGGTTCTGTCAGTCACGGAACAAGGAATGACAGATAGACATCGAGATTATTCCGTCCGTAGAAAGGCCGAGAACCCACCCTCCTGCGTCGGCCGATACTCTCCCAGAGTCGGTAACGACCTGGTCGAGACTCTCCCAGAGTCGGTAACGACCTAGCCGAGACAGCGAGTGGCGGAATGAGAACAGATACTGCTCCAGAATTCCAGGAATACGGGTAGCCAATCCCGAGATTCTCGGGATTGAGAGCAATCTGTGGAAAGGAGTAAATCTCCAGATAATCAGGAGGAGAATCCTCAGAGGATGAGGATTCACAAACCGTGTAAATCTTCAAGCTTAGGACGGAAGAAGGTACGCAGTACTGAACTGAGATAAGCCCTTTGCTACTGATCAGACGACTGACTTAAGCATCGGAGGTTCCCCGGCTCTAGCCAGGGTCACCTTGACATTGTTGATTGTGCAGGTGGAGGAAGGTCCGTCTTAGGGAAGCCGTCCCATAAAAACACAGCAACAGTTTGGCGCCGTCTGTGGGAAGCGGACAAAAATCCGTTTTCTCTAATTTGCTGAATGGAAAGAACCAGAAGGACGGATCCAGATGAAGCGGGGGAGGCCGCTGCTAGCACAGCTCAAGAAGCTCCCCCGACGGCACCGCCTGCTACTACCAGCCAGCCTAATCAAGCGAACGCGCACTTGGATCGCAAGGTCCAAGAAATGCGTTCCGAGATGGCTGTCATGAAACACATGCTGGAACAAATGTGTAACCAGCAGATGCAGCGTCATGAGTCGGCACAGGTTCTCCCACCAGCGTCTGTAGCACAGCCTTCTATGCCACAGTCGCCCCGATAACCGAGTCAACATCAAGGACCGAGTTACCCAGCGTCAGCCCGTTCAGCAATGGTCTTTTTACCTCCCTCTGATCTGAGACATAGAATAGATCAGGGGAGACGAAGTCGGCTCCCTGCAGAAGAAACGGCGGAGAGCGCTGAACCCTGGAAAGCCGATATACAAGACTTCAAGAACGAGGTCCGGGAGAAGATGGAAAAGGAGATGGCGGATATAAAGCATGGTCGGAACTCAAATCCGACCAAATTCAAAGAAAAAGCTTCTCCATTTGTGGATGAAGTAATGCCGGCTCGGTTGCTGGAGAGGTTCCTCTTACCTCAGATAACTTCTTTCTCCGAAAAAACTAATCCGACAGAGCATCTTGAATACTTCAAGACTTATATGAAGTTGCACAATGCCTCAGATGCTGTTATGTGCCAAGCATTCTCTCTAACCCTGACCGATGTAGCCCGACTTTGGTTTAAGCAATTAAAACCTAAGTCGATTAAGTCGTTCGCCGAACTCAGTGACGACTTTCTCAGTAATTTTATAGGCGAAAAGAAGAAATTAAAGCTGCCCGCACATCTGAACAACATAGTTCAGAGGGAATGAGAGCTATTGAAAGACTACACCAAACGCTTCAACTTCGAGTCTTTGCAGGTTCGAAAGCATTCTGAGGAGACAGCTCTCAACGCTCTCATGCAAGGGGTGAGAGACAAACCTTTTTTGGCGTCACTGGATAAGAATCCGCCCGATACTCTGGGCGAGTTTATGGTTCGATCGAAAAAATACGCTGATGCGGAAGAGACGTGACTCCTACGGGAGAAGGTCCAGAACGCAAAACCATCGGCTAAAGAGTCGGCCAAGAAAGAAGCCGACTCAGCCGGAGGGAAAAACCGAAAAGAAGACCGGGCGCGAGACGATGGTAGGCCGGGAAAGCGACCAGACAGAAGATTTTCTACATACACCCTCCTAAACAATTCTCATGAACAAGTATTAATGGAGATCAAGAGCGAAGGCTTTGTCAACTGGCCCCGAAAACTCTGAGAAAATTCGAATCGTCGGAATAAGAATAAGTATTGTCACTATCATCGTGACCATGGTCACAACACAAGTGATTGTTATCACTTGAAAGACGAGATCGAGCTGCTAATTAAAGAAGGCCGACTAAGAGAACATACAGAAGGGTCCGGTGCTCCAGCAGGACCGAGTGAAGAGCAGCCCCAAGAAGAAATCTGAACGATTGTTGGAGGGCACCAAGGCGGTGGGGACTCAAATAACGCCCGAAGAAATCACGCTAGAAGCCTCGATCGTCCGGAGTTCGAGGTTCTTCTGTTGTCTCGGCCTCCTAAGGAGAAGAAAAGAGAAAAATATTGTATCTCGTTCACTGAGGAAGATGCTCGAGGCATTCATCATCCCATGACGATACACTTGTGGTCAACCTTACCATCGCCAATAGAAAAGTATTCCGGATACTAGTGGACACATGATCATCAGCGGACGTCTTGTTCACCCAAGCGTTCGACAAAATGAGCATAGGTCAGTCAGTACTACGACCTGTCTGAACCCCACTCATCGGGTTCTCGGGTGGATAGGTACTTCCTGAGGGAATCGTTTCACTGTCACTTACCGCTGGAACCGCGCCTCATCAAATGACTGCGATGGTCGACTTCCTGGTCGTGGACCAACCATCGGTGTATAACACTATACTCGGCCGACCATCTTTAAGCCTCCTTCAAGCTGTGGTATCTACTTACCACCTTTTCATGAAATTTTCGACCGAGTCGGGAGTAGGAATTGTGAAAGGAGATCAACAAGATTCTCAGAAATGTTATGTCACCGCAGTCAAGGCGCCGACTGAAGTGTTGATGATTGAATCGCTGGACCCCCGTATCGGATCTCATGAACGGGGGCAGCCGATGGAAGAACTCGTCTCAGAGCCGTTAACCGAGACAGACATGTTGAAAGTAGTCTAAATCGGCTCGTCCCTGAGTCCACCTCTTAAGGAACGAATGATCACCTTGCTTCGACGGTATGCCGATATCTTCACTTGGAGCCACGAAGACATGCCTGGGATCGATCCCTCTGTTATAACACACCGACTCAACATCGACCCGACTTATAGACCCATCCGACAGAAGCGTCGCCCTCTCGGCCCGGAAGGTACGCTATCATTGAAGAGGAAGTCGGCAAGATCCTTAAAGCCAAATTCATCGAAGAGATATACTATCCAGAATGGATAGCCAATGTCGTACTCGTAAAGAAAGTCAATGGAAAGTGACGAGTCTGTATAGACTATACAGATTTGAACAAAGCCTGCCCCAAGTATAGCTTCCCTCTTCCTCGCATTGATCAGCTGGTAGACAGTACCGCGGGTTATGAATTGCTAAGTTTTATGGATGCCTATTCAGGCTACAATCAAATTGTAATGCAAGAGAATGATAAATCAAAAACCGCCTCTGTCACTGACAAAGGCCTTTACTGTTACCGAGTGATGCCATTTTGATTAAAAAACGCCGGAGCAACGTATCAGAGGTTAATGAACAAAATGTTTGCTTGGCAGATCGGCCGAACGATGGAAGTTTATATTGACGATATGCTCGTCAAAAGTAAACGAGCGGTCGACCATATGGTGGACTTGGAAGAAATGTTCTTGACTTTACATAAATATAAAATGAAGTTGAATCCATCAAGTGCACGTTTAGTGTAAGCTCAGAAAAATTCCTCGATTTCTTCATTAGCCAGCGAGGAATCGAAGCTAATCTCGAGAAAATCAAAGCTTTACTTAAAATGGAGTCTCATAAAACAATCAAAGACATTCAAAGGTTGATAGGAAGAGTGGCCGAGCTTAATCGTTTCCTGTCCCGAGCGACAGACAAATGTCTCCCGTTCTTCAAGCAATTGAAGGGACGACAGACGATGGAGTGGACGGACGAATGTGAGAAAGTATTTCAAGATCTGAAGGCTTACCTTGGATCTCCACCGCTGCTATCTAAGCACGAGCCAGTGAAGCGTTGTTATTATATCGCAGTCAGCTCGGCCTTAATACGAGAGAGTCAAGGGAAGCAGCTACCAGTGTACTACGTCAGCAAAGCCTTACTACCAACTGAGACGAGCTATCCTCATCTCAAAAAAGTAGCCTTAACTCTGGTGGTATCATCACGACGCCTCCAGCCATACTTTCAGGCCCATACCATTGTCGTCGTGACCGACTTACCACTTCGCCAGAGTCTCCAAAAGTCGGAGGCTTCCGGCCGACTTACAAAGTGGGCAGTCGAGTTGAGCGAATTTGACATACATTACAAGCCGAAGACAGCCATAAAAGGGCAGGCCGTCGCCGATTTCCTTGTCGAAGTGGCTCCTAATCGTGACGATATACCTGATTCGAAGAGAATTATTGTACCTGGGGCTTCTTCCTCTCTCGGGTCGGCACCTTGGAAGCTATTTGTCGACGGTTCATCCAATTCTAAGGCAAGCAGGGCAGGAGTAGTATTAGAAACTTTCGATCAAACCTATATGCAGTATGTCTTTCGACTTGGCTTTCAGGCATCCAACAATACAACAAAGTACGAAGCCTTATTACTCGACCTTAGACTCGCCGCTGCGACTCATTTGAATGTTTTTAGCGACTCGCAATTGGTCGTTAACCAGGTTTCTGGTGTTTATCAAACTCAGAAAGAACAATTGAAGGCGTATATGGAAAAGGCTAAAGAATTGATCGGTGAATTCCAAAAGTGTGAAGTAATTCGAATACCCAGGACCGACAATGCCAAAGCCGACTTGTTAGCAAAGCTCGCCTCAGCCGACGAGGAAGACATAACTCGATCGGTTCCAATTGAATACGTCCCTGAACCGAGTGTAGATGAGCCGATAGTCTCGGCCCTACTTCCTGTCAACTCAGCGACTGCTTGGTTTGACCCACTCGTCCGCTATCTCAACGATGGAGAACTGCCGAAAGATTGTACCGAGGCGCGGCGGTTAAAGGTTTGAGCCTCGCGCTACACCATCTTGAATGGGATTCTATACAAAAAAGGCTTTTATGGTCCTCTACTAAGGTGCGTCGACTCCCAAAAAGCCGATTATATCTTACGGGAGATACACGAAGGGATATGTGGAAACCATTTAGGAGGACGCTCACTCGCCAACAAAGTGTTGCAGTGGGGGTATTACTGGCCAACTATACAGCATGATTCTAAGCGATTCGTTCAAAGATGTGACAAGTGTCAATGGTTCACAGTAACCCCGAGATAACCCCCTGAGGAATTAACTCCGATGTAGGGACCATGGCCCTTTGCGCAGTGGGGGATCGACATCATAGGGCCCTTTCCTCTAGGGAAGAGTCAGACTAAATTCGCTGTGGTTGCGGTGGACTACTTCACGAAATGGGCTGAAGTAGAGCCATTGGCGAAAATCACCGAGCAAAGGATCACAAGCTTCGTTTGGAAGAATATCGTCTGTTGGTTCAGGATACCTCGGACTATCATTACCTACAATGGAAGGCAATTCGATAACAAATAATTCCTGGAGATGTGCAGCAATCTCGGGATCTGAAACGTATACGCCTCGCCTCCTCATCCTCAAACGAATGGACAGGTCGAGGCAGTCAACAAAATTATAAAGCGGCACTTCCGAACGAGACTCGATGAAGCAAAGGGAGCGTGGGCCGAGGAACTTCCAAATATACTGTAGGCCTATCGGACCACAGCATGGACTGCCACGGGAGAAACCCCCTTTTCCCTATGTTACGGCGGGGAAGCGGTCTCACCAGTTGAGATCGGCATTGGCTCGGCCCAAGTCAACTTGTACAATGGACAAGAGAATGGCGAACTCCTTTCATTCGAGCTCGATTCGTTGGAAGAGAAAAGAGAAAAGGCTCGATTGAGGATGATGGCTCGACAAAGATAGGTGTCTCGGTTTTACAATCGCCGAGTTAAAGTCAGACGATTCCGAGCCAGGGATATGGTCCTCTGAAAGACATTCCCAAATACTAAGAAAATTGGGTCGGGCACACTAAGACCCAATTGGAAAGGTCCCTACATCATCTCAGGCACCATCCACCCGGGAACCTATCGGCTGGAAGACCTAAATTGACAATTGTTGCCTCATCCTTAGAATGCCAAGCATCTCAAGATTTATTACCCGTAAGATAGAATAGAAAGTACTGTAATTGAAGTCGACTCAATGAAAATTTCTATTTCGTCCAAGTACTCAATGTCGGGTTACAAAAAAAAATAACAAAAAAAAGTACAATATCCGACTGCCCCATTTGGTCAGAATTCATCCCCTATACGGCGTCCGAAGGACCGGCTTCATCAGCAGCAGCATCTCCTTCGGTGGCTTCGCCCTCAGCAGCCTCGGCAGACGGACTGTCAACTTCAAAGGCGAAGAGGTCGAGATCGGGGAAGGCCGCCCTCATTTCCAAGACGCAGGCCTTGTAACCACCTTAATAAAGGCATTCCCTCTCCTCTTCAAACTCGAAAGATTCGAGGAAGGCGTCTACGGCTCGCTCTCATTCCTCTTTGGCTCGGCGCACCTCTTCTTGGGCTTCCTAGACGAGGCCGGCGGTCTCGGCCTTCGCCCAAGCAAGAGTACTCTCGCACCCACCGTGAACTCGAAGAAGGTGTCGCTGCCTCTCCTCAGCCTCCTATAGGAGAAAATTCAGGCGAGCATTATTGGCCTTAACTCCTTCAAGAGCCGCACGGGCATCCTCGGCCGCCTTCCGAGCGATCGATAGATCGCCGGTCATGATGCCAATCCGGCTCTCAGCAATCTCTCTGCGACCCTCAGCCTCGGCAGCGATCCTCCTCGCAGTCTCTTTCTCGGATGCGAGTTTCTGGGCGGCAATCAACTCCGAGCTTGCTTTAACGAGGCAAGGTGCCAGCTGCGATAAAGAGACAGTGAGCTATGCGGTAAAACTTAGTCAAAAACGACACAGGATTGAAGAAGAGTTTACCTCAAAAAGTAACCTCGCCGTATGCCCGAGGGTCTGGGCAGTCGAAGCATTGTAATAACTGGCGAAGTCTTTTTCGCCCCCGTGGGCGAGCGCCCAAGGGATCATCCCCGTGATGATCTTGGCGAGGGGGAATTTTGTTGAGTCATCTCCCTTCTCGGGGATTCCTCGCGTGGGACCTCTCTCGGCCTCGGAACCTCCTCTGCAACAGGTCCCTTCTCGAGAGCCGCCTGAGTCATCGGAGGAGTTGGCTCCATTTCCTCGGCCCTCTCGTCAGGGTCGGAGAGCACGACCACTTGGGGACAGCAGGTACAGGAGCGAACAGAACGACTGTCTCCTTAGCCTTGGCCGATGTCTTCTGCTACTTCGAGAGCCGAGACCCGGACAACAGAGCCAATCTTGGGGGGGCATTCATGTAACATCCCGAAAATCTGGGGTCGAGTAAAAAACCCAACTCCCGAGTTCCAAAATGTTATTTATGCAACATAGATAATATTAGATACATGTTGTCAGTAAACAGGCATTAAACAAGATTGAGATTAAGCCAAAACAACATATCATACTCCAGAGACAGTTAAATTTACAAGCGGAAGACTGTGATAGTATGTATAACATATATAAACTATTGTATGTCTCCAGAGTGTGAACATGTTACCAGGTTATATACATACATATATACTCCAAAAGTAAATGAAAAGAATATACATGAGTGCTCTAAAAATATAAAATGACAAGTGTCAAGGCATCTAATCAACCTCCCTGTAATCCCGTCAATCAGAACACGCATAAAGGAGGGATCCTCCTCCTCATCATCAAGTCCAGCTCCGCTTCTCAAGCAGCGCCATCATCTGCAACCAAAATAGGGACTGGTGGGTGTCTGAAAACACCATCCCCTAACGTGAGAGTGAGTAGCTAACTCAGTAGAATAATAGAGTAAAGATTAGCATGTTCTCAAATCAATCATGCGATAATAGTAAAGTAATAAATCAAACATTCCTAATACTGTTGTTAATGCAATATGACATGACATGATGGATGCCCTCATCGACATTCTCCCTCATACGGCACCATCTGCGTCCGCGGCATGCTTGCGTACCTCTCAGTGCTCCACATCTTCCAGGTACATGCAATGTGATGTTGATATGATTACCGCGTTATTATTAGTCCTTCTCATACAGCAATATTGGAAAACTAAGGTACTTTGCTTATATCAATCTCAACACAGATCCTGCCTAGGGTCGTTAGTCCTAGTAATCTCATACGATGTTATATTTGTAGGTCGCTGCAAGGGCTGCCAGGGCTGTTACTCGCACTCGTTGCACCGCTCCCCCATCACCTTATCAATATAGGTCTACCTGTACTCTTGTCGCTACAGAAGGGTCGTCACCTCCCGTAGACTCAGAATACACTCGTGGTCACTACAAAGGGCTGCCAGGGCTGTTGCTCGCACTTGTTGCACCGCTCCCCCATCACCTTATCAATGTAGGCCGACAGCAAGAATAAAGTGTCCCATACCACCATAATCTGCTCACGAGTCTGGGTTGCTCACTGGTCACTACGGGGAGGTTTGTGGCCCCAGCGTAGGCCGACAACTCGACCACGGTGTCCCATATCACCATGCCTGGCTCATGAGTCTTTATGATCAAGGTACCATGGTTAATAGGGTTTACAGTGGTAAGTTCAGTACCCTAGGTTCAAGCAGTTATGACTCATACAAGGTGAACATACAATGGCCAGTCGGGTTACTTGACGGGCTCGACTAGTACGAGCGCATCTCAAGTCGAACAACATGAAGTGCATAAAACACCTCGTGTGGCCTAACCACTGCCACCAACTCCAAAACACGACTCGTGTTCATCGACACGTCGTTCGTGGCAAGATAAGCCAACCACGAATTTACTCGGTTGTCGACTGCCTGGATAGGTATAGTCCCAAACAATTATGAATCCACATCAGCAATCATATAAGAGTAATGGAAATGAAATACAACAATGTGAGCATGTTAACACATGTTATAACATACAACTTAAGTAAATCATCTAACACATGCATTTCATACATATAATGAAATCATGCATATAGCCAACATGTAGGAAATCATTTACATCAGCATATTATTTGAGAATTCAATCTCAAACTAGTTCATAACACCATTTAATTCAATACATACTAATACAAACATTTATACAAACACTTAAACTACACACTTAAGTCTACATATAGTATGTCGACTCAAAGTGCGCATTTAGGCGAATCTCTTCGCCAAACTAATTATGCAAGCATTCCTAATATCCTAATGCGACAAGAAGCCATGTCAATCACATTAGCAAAATATGGATGAAAACAGTATTTCCTACAAATGACTAAAATGCCCTAAATCTCATATTTTTCGTCTGCTTACGAAACAGGAAACAGACACCATGTTGTACATGTCAAACGGAATTTCTGTCGATAATCTACTATTAAACGACATTGAAAGCATTGAAAACAGTCAATCAAAGCGTCTAAAATCTGCACCTTTTATCCTAGATGTGTATTGATTCGAACGGATCGTATACGCTTCGTCTACGGCACACCGGGAACCTAATACACAAGATCTATAAGTTACCATGCCAAGGAAATGAAGGACCCTTAAATCAGCAAGTGTTTAGGGTATTTTCTTACCTAGAAACGCGGCGAAATCGCTGGGAAAGTGATTGAGGCGCGTTGCTTAAGCACGTGCAACAAGTAGTGCAAGCAGCAGGAAATTCTCTCCTACTCTCTCTCACAATCTCTCACCTTTTCTCTCACACCAGCTAGGGTTTCTAACAAATTCGGATGGGTGAGAGAAGTGAGGGTTTAAGGCCCTTTTATAACTTAAAACATGCCCAAAACAGGCTTGGGAACAATGTTCACTTGATGCCTAATCAAATCGGGGCTGTTTCGGTCCAAAAAGACATTTTTGGAGGTCCTCTGGCCAAATGCGGTCGGACTTAAGCTTATGCATACTGGATCTAACACATATCAAGTTTTCAGACCGGTAGAGTTCCCAGATCGCACGTGGCGGTCCAGTTTCAGTTCAGCAGTCATCGCACCTAGATCAGGTCTACAAGTCTCGTCATATGAAATAGAAATTTTTCCTGATCCGAGGGTGTAATTTGGCTAAATTCTGACGGTCAGAACGCTTAATACTGACGCGCCAAGTCGTGTGCCAGATTTGAATTTCAAATTCCAAATCTAACCCTATTCTCACTCTCTTCACTCC
Source organism: Magnolia kwangsiensis (assembly GCA_037074715.1). Lineage (NCBI taxonomy): Eukaryota > Viridiplantae > Streptophyta > Magnoliopsida > Magnoliales > Magnoliaceae > Magnolia > Magnolia kwangsiensis. Next base: position 86,039,612 of record CM073575.1, on the reverse strand, counting down.
AGGCTCAATGAAATAGCCTCTAAACGTCGGTTGGACTTGATTTTCGAAATGATTGTCAAGTCCAGCTAGGCGGTTATAACGGTCTAAGATTGTAGGTATCGGACTTTCGACGCGTGGTCTAGATCCAATACAAAGTTTCAAAGAGGTCCTGAGAACAAACCGGTTTAGAGTTTGATCCGAGGTTTTAGAGTATTATAGCGTCATTGGTTCTACTCTCTTTGGGTCTTGTAGAACGTATTTAAAGTGATCAGGGACTATTTTTCAACTACTCTAGCGTTGCGCTAGCTAACTTACACTTAGTTTCTAAAGGAATTAATCCTTAAGTGATTTCTTTGGCTATGGAATTGGGTTCTGAGCGGTTACGAAGGTGTTTTGGTTGAACCATTGCCTAAGGACGTCTAACCCCAGGTTGGCAAAAATTCGGAGTGTTACACTTCACTTTGGAAAGCGGCTTCAAGGCAGGGTGGGACTCGGCCATGCTGTTAGGCGCAGGCCTGAGAATGGGGCGAGCCTCGGGAAGGTATGCAAGGATGACTAAAGAAGAATGAGGAGGCGAATAGGGAACCGAAAGAACGAAGCAAAGGAGGACAGTTACCTGAGATGAACGAATCTAGACCTGCAAGATGGAGGCACTCGGGTTACAGCAGTAACTTTCAAGACCGTTCCCCCACACTCAGCTTCCTCAGCTCTCTTATCCGAGTCAGAGCCCCAGACTCGAGTTTTCCCCTCTTCTTCAAAATATCTGCAAGACATTATGGAGTCAAGATTAGCAGAAGATGGTATAAAAATAAAGAGGGAGAGAAAGGAAAGACCATCGGGCCGAGTCACCGAGTCACCTGCTCTACGGAACGTGCGAGATACTTGAGGCTCATACGGCCACGTGTCTGCCGACTCCCACCAACCGCAAGCCCAGAACCACCTCTCCTTCCAGAACTTATTCGAAGTGGGTGGGTCGGTTATTAAAGACCCCCCTTTGCCTCTCCACGCGCTCAGGAAGTAGAGGCCAGGGAAGTTTGGATTTGGTCTGATTTGATAAAGGTAGAGGAACTCGTCGACCGTAAGTGAAGGCTGCTCTAACTCGGACTAGAGTACAGCACACCCAAATAAATTCCTCCACGCATTCGAAACAATTTGACCGGGAGCTATTTTAACTCGGGATAGGAAGTCACGAGCAATGGGCTGGAGTGGCAAACGCAAGCCACACTGCATCGCGACTTGGAAGATTGTGACCATCCCTGCAGGGGGATGGTCGGGCAAATCACCCAAACAAGGGAGACGGAGGACGACCGAGTCAGGGACATGATATCCAGCCCTGATCCGGTTTAAGTCGGATTCAGTTAGAATGGAGGCGACGAGACCGCTAGGTTCGTCTTCTTCCCCCTTTGAAGATGACTCAGAGGCTTCCGTATTTTGGTTCACAGGGCCTGGAATGGCCGCCCCTTCACCCGTAACTAGTTCTTCCTCTCCTTCCTCATCCTCCAGCTGATCCATCCAAGGGTTAGGTCTCCCTGGACGAGTCACAAGAGACATCCCACTGCTGGATGGACCGACCTGAGTAGGAAGCTCAGCCGATGAGTCGCGGGCTTCTCTTACAAGCCGGAATGCGGCATCGGCACCGACAGCAAACTCCGTTAACAGTGAGGGTGGTTCCGTAACGTCCCAAAGGTGTTGGGACGCACCCTCATCTCCGGACATCTCTCCCGGGGGCTTTGAGAGCCGCGCGCAGCCATTAAAACTTATGAAAGAAGGAGGAAAAGACTCACCGAGAAATTGACGGCAAGTGCAAGGGAAGTTGACGAAGAAAGAAGCGACAGCGGAGGAGGAGGAGGAGAAGAAGAAAAAAGGAACTTGGAAGAGGACACAGGCAGGAGGAAGAAGAGCGAAAATAAAATTCACATAGTCCTCCCGCCCGACCCTTTTATAGCCGTGACACGTGGCAAGGCATTTATGAAAAAAGCGAATCGTCGTTCGTCTCGATTCCCCCGTTCGACACGTGGCGTATGCTAACTGACAGCGGTAACTTCGTGGCCACGCGTCCGCATTTCATACGCGCACGAAACGAATCGACGGCTGGTCGCACGTGCGGCCTCGGGAGGCGCAACGTCGTACGCTAGAGATGACTCAAAGAGCATTAAACGCCTCATCATTGTCTCGGATGCTAATACGAACCGACCGAGAAAATCGTACTCCTTGATGCCGCGGACGACGTAAGGAGTAAGGGGGGCTCACTGTTGGGGAGAAATGTGTTAAGTTCGGAGACTCGGATTTAAGTAGGTCGGCTCTGCTGACACTGCCTGAAGAGTCCGAGACAACACCGATAGAACAGAGGATAGGCCAGGAGGCATAAGCAAGGGACGATTAAAGTCACTCTGTCAGAGTGATAACCTCGTCTGCAAAAGCCCACTAAAGGCCGAGCGTGTTCAAGCCACTCAGCAGATAGAACAAGACCGACTCAACGAGTTGGTTCTGTCGGTCACGGAACAAGGAATGACGGATAGACATCGAGATTATTGCGTCCGTGGAAAGGCCGAGAACTCACCCTCCTGCGTCGGCCGAGACTCTCCCAAAGTCGGTAATGACCTGGCCGAGACTCTCCCAGAGTCGGTCACGACCTGGCCTAGACTCTTCCAGAGTCGGTAACGACCTGGCCGAGACAGGGAGTGGCGAAATGAGAACAGATACTGCTCCGAAAATCCAGGAATACGGGTAGTCAATCTCGAGATTCTCAGGATTGAGAGCAATCTGTGGAAAGGAGTAAATCTCCAGATAATCAGGAGGAGAATCCTCGGAGGATGAGGATTCACAAACCGTATAAATCTCCAAGCTTGGGACGGAAGATGGTACGCAGTACTGAATTGAGATAAGCCCTTTGCTACTGATCAGACGACTGACTTAAACATCGGAGGTTCTCCGGCTCTAGCCAGGGTCACCTTGACATTGTTGATTGTGCAGGTGGAGGAAGGTCCGTCTTAGGGAAGCTGTCCCATAAAAACACAGCAACAGTTACGATCCAATGTAACTGGTTTGCACCCTAGTACCTTGAAAACTACTTGTATGATAAATTGGAAATGCGATGAAAATCTAACATTCTTCTCCAAAAAACAAAAAAAAAAAAAAACAAAACAAAACAAAACAGCATTCAATCAGCCCAAACACCACAAAAAGAATTCCCAATCCATCTCTATTAGAAAAATAAAAAATAAAAAATAAAAAATAAAAAATAAAAAATAAAAAAGCAACAAAAGATGCATGAGATTGAGAGAGAACCTGGAAACGAGTCTGGTATTGAAAGCCAATGTGGGTGAAATCGTCTCCACAGAGTAAAAAAGGAAGAAAGCTAAAGATGCAATGAATCCATGGGACTCGGACTGAAATCAAATGGGATTTCGACGAGTAATAGTCTTTAAAGGAGAAACCGTTTAAACATCGCACTCACACGTCCCACTATGTAACACGTGTGCGAGATCTGAACTTTGCACCCGGTTTGAAACAATACTTGCATTGAATAATGATAGTAGTAATCAAAGTAAGCCGATTTGCCTGCAGCACCCGCCAAGGGATATCCCTGTGGCACGACGTGGCCCAAGCTCTGTGGGGCCCACTGTGATGTATGTGTTTTATCCACATCGTCCATTCGTTTTTCTGGCTCCTTTTAGGTCACGAACCAAAACATAATGTAGATTCAAAGCTTAAGTGGACCACAGCACAAAAGAGTGAGGATTGACCCCATGAAGTTTTCAACGGTGGGCGTTCAATCCTCCTTGTTCCTTCGATTCCTCCTTTCACAAACCTTGCAGCTTAAGAACCATTAGTGGCCATTCAACCTCAACAATTAGATCATGAAGACCTGATCAACTTAATTCAAGATGTAATCAGCCCGGCTCAAAGGCCAGTGAGTCAATATACCCACACATCGAAAGCTAAACCCAGATTGAATTGATCAGCAGTTTGAGATGCCACGAGGCTATAAAATTCCTGAGTTCACCCTCTTCTTAGGAGAGAGTGGTCAGTTGATGATCGAGCATATTAGCCATTTTACTATACAATGCTGTGAAGTCTGGACCAATGATTATTTAAAATTAAGGCTCTTAGGAAACTCTTTGATAGGGACGGCCTTCACGTAGTACACAAATTTGCCATCAAATTCAATTCACACATAGGATTCCACGCTTAGTTCTTCCAATTAGATAAGTATTGATGGCCAATTTATCCTGATTAAGGCAAATTATTAGGAGAAATGACCGAGGGTTATACTACCTATTTTAAAAGGATAAGAAATCAACGTTTAATTGCTTTACCGAAAGCCAAATTCATAAAACTGGCCCAAAATAGGTTGGACATGAAGCTACGTATAAGTTTGAATGGATGGAATTTGAGAATTTATTTGATATGAGGAAGGGCAAAGAGAATGCCTCTGTCATATTGTCAGGTGGTGGAGGTATTGGTAAGAATTCTTCCGGGGCTTTCCTTTTTGCATTCCCATTTGCCTACGGGTGTTGAGACTCAAATATTGCATAATTTTTTTCATTTATATCTTGGTTTTATGAACATAAATCAGCTTAATATTTTATTTTACTCATATTTGTGTTGTAAAGTGAATTTAAGAGCTTGGATTGAAAATGGTGCTAAAAGCATGAATTTGATCCTCAGGAATCACCGATGCAAGGGATGGATATTAGGAGACCAAGATTGAAGAATTCACATGCCAAAGATCTAAGAAAACCAAGTAAGAAATGAATAATCAAATATTTGAAGTGAAGAATACTGAAATCGTCCTGAAAAAGCGTATTCTGAAACTCTAAAGTTTATTTTGAAAAACTGGGCAAAGTGAAATCTATTTTAGCAAACTGCGTAAATGTGAGCCGATTTCTAGAGTTTTCCAACTGGGTATGAAACTTGGAGTTTTCCACTTATAAATATGACTTCTCAAGGCATTCTTAAGCATCATTGAAGGCATCCCAAAGCAAGATTTAGGTTTTTTAGCGAGTTTTATAGTTTTAATTTATTTTTCTTTATAAGCTTTTAGATATTCATTTTCTTATTGCTTTCTTTCTCTATTATAGTTATCTTTTTCTAGTTTCCTCTAGCCCAATCTAGAAGGGAAGCACATGGGTTTAATAATTCTTTAAGTTTTGATGATTAATTATTTTTAATGATGAGATGAATGGTGTATGCATGTTATCAATTGTTTAGGTTTAGTTTTTTATCCTCATGTGAGATCCATATGTTTCCATCATATGAGATCCACATTGATGGATAGGCTTATCCTGAATCAATTAGATATCCTAGATAAAAGAGGTTCTCAACATATTACATGTTACATTTCTTTAATATTCATTATCTTATATATATGAATTCTTAAAATCACTAGCGCTTGACAATATAAATTAATGGTGCAAATCCATGATTTTCTAATATTTTATATCATTTATTTAAAATGTTTAAATTATTTTATTTTCTGATTAGGCCTACCATAGTGCTCGGATCCTAGTTGTGTTATCCAAGTCATCGTGATTTTGAAACATTAACCTATGTATGGAACTTAGAAGCTTGGGTGTTGTTTTAATTCAGTTGAATTACATCCATTCAAAACTCCCAAAATCAAATCATCAGTTTAGTTTTTATTACTTAGTTTGTTTTGCATTTGATTTTCTCCTTCTCGCAATTCATCTCCCTATGGGATCGACCCTATATTGACGGGATATTACTTACGAACCTCTGCACTTGGAGGCAAGCAATCAACGGGTTCGAGTCCAATACGAAAGTGGAGATTAGAGTTATGTTGGATGGCCTAAAGGAGTGTGTGCGGTGGAGTTTTTCTAAGGTAAAGGTGGCTAGTGACTCCAAGATGGTGGTCGCTATCATCCTTAACCTTGCGTCCTTCTCATGGGCCATTTGGTATTTGAAGGCGAGGATATGCATTATCATGAGAAACATTGAGGTCCATATTGCCCACACCTTTAGAGAGGCTAACTCCAAGGTGGACTCTCTGGCCCGTTTGGGGAGCGAAGGCCAACTAGACAAGCGATTCCAATCCTCGAAAGACCTATCCCCTCATATTCACGGTCTCATGTTCTTGTATAGAGTAGACCTTTGCAATCTAAGGATTTCCAAAATCGTCGCCTCTTTTCTATTTTTCTACTTTTATGATAGGCGGGCCCATCCCTTTTTGTCTTTGGGCCTACCCAAAATGTCTAATTTGTAAAGTGTTCTCCTTTACATATAATGAAATCTATTTTACCAACAAAAAAAAAAAATTAATATCATCAGGGTCCAAACTTTGAGTAAGATATGACAGAGGTCGTCTTAACTAAGAAGCCATTTATCTACTAAACTTTGTTTAAAAAGACGATATTTCCTCTGAACACAATGTGAGAAAGAATATCTTTAAGTTTGGAAGAAAGTAAGCAGATGAAAGTTTTAACCACCCCCTAGCAGGAAAGTTTATTAAACTGGAAGAAAATTGGCTAAAGAACTGAAAAGGGGTGAGCACTACAAATGGCATGGCAAGCAGACTCACTCTACTACTAATTATGTCATTTTTAAGAACTTGATACATTAGAATATTAATGAGGATCTATTAAGTTTTCGAAAAAGGAAAAGGAAGGAATGGAGATCAATACCAACCCATTTTCTCAATAGATAGACGTGAACGTTATGACAGTTGATATAAACAACCTAGAATGACCAAAGACTATGACTACCCAAATGACACATAAAAGTCGGTTACTCGAGGAAGAGGAATAACCGATCGTTGTCAACGAAGCCAAATCGGTGGAAACACTCATTGTAACACCCCGGATTTTTGCCAACCTGGAATTAGACGTCCTTAGGCAATGGGTCAACCATAACACTCTCAAAGCTCAATCCCAAAGCCAAAGAAATCACTTTTCAACCCATTTCTTTCAAACTCTCACCTTTCACCACCTCATTCTTCAAACTTCTCCAAGTACTTTCATATTAGACGCGAATCCTCAAGTTTAAATAGTGAAGAACTATACTTAAACTAAAACTCACTATAAACGGTCACCGAGATCGAGTCCGTGCACACTCCTGATCACACCCAACGACCCCAAATCACTTCTAGACCGTCAATCGAAGGGTTTAGGCCATGTTTCATTCCATTCCAAACCTAGAAATGAATGTCCTTAGGTGGTAGGTCAACCCCAACATCTTACACTCAATCTCAAAGCCTAAAACCTCTTTTTATCCAAATCCTTCGAAATCTCACCCTCTACCACTTTATTCTTCATTTTTTTTCTAACACATTCATAATACACACCAATCCTGAGGTATTAATGATGAAGAACAATACCGAAGCTAAAACTTACCGTGAATAGTAAATAAATGGATAAAATGGGTCTGGACCCTTAACCTTTTAGAATATAAAAAAATAAATAGGTTAGTTGGATAGATTAGCGTCTCCTATCCCAAAATCATATGTTATACACTGCATAAACTCATTTCGATTTGCAAATTGGCCCCGAGAATGCCTCAAATGGAGTCGGAGACCAAACAATCAACTTCCAGGGAGACCCAGGGTGGGCCCCATACTTTTTTGGGGCATAGGGGACAGGAGAACCTTGCCCAAATGGCGAGGCCTCACCAAATCCACCAGTGGTTGGCGAGGCCTCACCGGTAAACGGGCCCAGTTGGGCCGGGCCTTCGGGCCAATTGCATTTGGGGCCTAGTGGAACCCTATGGTATAGGGTTCGACCCTCTTTTCATCCTAAATCAAGTACTTCCTTCACAAACCACCCCTCCAAGCTTACATTTTCTTAAAAAATCTCTCAAATCTCTCCAAACTCATCCTTTTTCCATTTCCAAGCACCCTCACTCCACCCTTCAAATCTCATCTCAAACAGAAATCATTATAGGCTACTTCCTTTAGAAATTAGATGAAACTAACTAAGTGTTAGATTAGACGACCTGTGAAATGTCACCAATCACTTTAAATACGATCTGCTAGGGCCAAAACATGTAGAATAGTTGATGCTACAATACCCTAAAACCTAAGATCAAACTCTAAACCTGGTTGCTCACGGGAGCATTTGGAAACTTTGTATCAGACCTGGACCACACATCGGAAGTCCGATTATTTCAAACTTAGACAATCCTGACCGCCTAGTTAGACTTGACAATCACCTCGAAAATCAAGTCCATACGATGTCGTGAGACCATTTCCTTGCGTCCGGAGTGAAGAGTGTGAGAAAAGTGAATTTATTTAGAAAATTAATTCAATTTAAATAAATCTGGCACATGTCGCTTGCGCGATATTTTTTAAGCATTCAAACCATCAGAATCTGACCTAAATACACCCTCGGATCAGGGAACATTTCCCACTCAGGTCAGTGTACTTGGAATCCTCGATCGAGTCTCAGTGACCGCTGAACTGAAACTGGTCTGCCACGTGTGATCTGGAAACCCTATCGAACTGAAAACTTAATGTGATCAGGATCTAACATCCATGAGCTTAAGTCCGAACGTATTCAGTCAGGGGACCTCCAGAAACGTCCTTTTGGATCGGAACAGACCCGATTTGGTTATAACTTAAGTATACCTTGACTTAAAGTCTGTTTTGGTCATGTTTGGGCTTATAAAAAGGCCTTAAACTCTCTCTCACAAATCCCATACGAATTTGAGAGAAACCCTAGGAGAGAGAAGAGAGAAAAGAGAGAGAAAGTGTGAAAGAAGTGGGAGAACCCTCCTGCTATTCTTCCCTACTGCTCCACGTACCAAAGTCATCCACCTGCATCGTTATTCTGACGATTCTGGTTTCGTTCTAGGTAAGAAAACCCTAACCCTAACCTGTTTTAAGGCTCCTATGGGTATGAGTAGCTAAGTAGCGGACTCACCTTGTGTTATAGGTCATCATATCGACGTTGGCGGAAGCGTAGAGTACCTATTCAATTCATTACGCTTCTACGGCATAAGGTGCAGATTTTAGATGCTTAGATTACCTGTTTTCAAAGCTTTCAATGTCGTTTAATGGTAGATTACTGATAAGGATGCTGTTTGACATTAGAACATGCTGTCTATTTTTCATTTCGAATACGTATGAAGAATATGAGATTTAGGGTATTTTAGGTATTTGTAGGAAATACTGTATACGTATGTATTTTGCTAATATGATTGTCATGTGTATTTGTCGTGTACCTATGCTAGTTATGCGTGTATGATCTGTTCGGCGAAGAGATTCGCCCTACTGCACATTATTGGCCGACATACGCTATGTAGGCTAATGTGTGTAGATTAACTATTTGTATAAAGTTTTGTATAAGTATCGAGTAAATGTTGTTGTAGTTTAGCGTTGAGAATGGATTCTCAACTAATATGACGATGTATATGATTTCCTCCATGTTTGTTATATTGAATTGATTTCCTTATATATATGAAATGCTTGTGTTTGGTTAAATTACTTATGTTGTATGTTATAACATGTTGTTAACATGCTGAAATTACTTGTATTTTCAATTTTGTCTCTCTCATATGATTATTGATTTAGATTACAAGTGTTTGGGACTATACTTCAGTCGAGGCAGTCGGTAACAGATTTGAGCTCGTGGTTGGCCTCTATTCGCCACGCAAGACGTGTTTGACGAACCCGAGTCGTGCGTTGCTTGTCGGTAGTGGTTAGGCCACATGAAGTGCTTATGCACTTCATGTCGTACAACTCAACGGGCACTCGTACTAGTCGAACTCGTCAAGTAACCCGATTGACCATTGTATGTTTACCTTGTATTGGTCATAACTTCTTGAACCTAGGGTACTGAACTTACCAGTGAAAACCCTAATAACCATGGTACCTTGATCCACTAAGACTCATGAGCCGAGCATGGTGGTATGGGACACCGTGGTCGAGCTATCGGCCTACGCTGGGGCCACAAACCTCCCCGTAGTGACCAGTGAGCACCTTAGACTCGTGAGCCGATTATGGTGGTATGGGACACTATGTTCAAGCTGTCAGCCTACACTGATAAGGTGATGGGGGAGCGGTGCAATGAGTGCGAGTAACAGCCCTGGTAGCCCTTTGTAGTGACCTCGAGCGTACTCTGAGTCTACGTGAGGCGACGACCCTTCCGTAGCAACAAGAGTACAACTAGGCTTGTATTGATAAGGTGATAGGGGAGTGGAGAAACAAGTGCGTGCAACAGCCCTGGCAGCCCTTACAGCAACCTAGAAATATATCATCGTATGAGATTACTAGGAGTGACGACCCTAGACAGGATCCTTATTGGAAATGATATAAGGGAAGTACCCTAGTTTCTCAATCCTGCTGTATGAAAAGGACTAATAACAACTCGATAATCATATTCATATCGCACTGCATGTGCCTGAAAGATGTGGAGCACTGAGGGAAGAAAGCATGCCGCGGACGTAAGATGGTGTCGCATGAGGGAGTACGTCGGTGAGGGCATCCATCATTTCATTTCATCCTTGCATTAATCACAGTATTTAGGAATGTTTGAATTGCTTGTTTTATCATTATCGCTTGATTGATTTGATAACATGTTAACCTTTGCTCTATGATTCCACTGAGTTAGCTGCTCACTCCCACGTTACGGGACAGTGTTGTGCACACCAACCAGTCCCTATTTTAGTTTCAGATTATGGCGATGCTTACGAAGCAAAGCCGGACTTAATGATGATGAGGAGGATCCCTCCTATATGCAGGTTCTGATCGACGGGTTTACAAGGTTACTGATTAGATGCCAATACACTTGGTATTTTACCTTTTATTTCCACACCCATGTATATTCTTTTATTTCTATTTTGGAGTATACATGTATTTTGTTAACCTGGTAACATGTTCACACTCTGGAGACTTACAATCATTTATATATTTTATATATCTATCACATTCTTCCGCTTGATAATTTAACTGTCTCTGGAGTATGATATGTTGTTTTGGCTTAATCCACTTCATGTTTTATGCACTATTACAGCCGACATTCATCCATCATTGAAAATGTTGCATAAGTGATGTTCTAGAACTCGCGAGTGGAGTTTATGCTCGACCCCCAATTTTCAGGGTGTTACACTCATGTGTGTGTGTGTGTTGAAGAAGTGAAGCATATTCCTATACTATCAATGGGAATATATCGTTTTGGTGAGCCATATAAAGAACTGTCATGGCCACAAAGGCCGGACCAAAAGGTCATCATCACAACCACCAAGATTAAATGGAGAATCATCAAGGTCATCGCAGCCAAATTCAGAAGCTACACAAGCTGAAGAAAGGTACTCATGGCCACATAAAGAGGGTTATAAACCGTGTTAACATCCATACTGACCGCTGAACATGTTGTCTATGCGGCAATATGACAACCATAACCATCAAAGGCTTGTTAGAATGGTTAAACCGAGAAATGCGATATAAGATCTCACTGGTAGAGGAAACTTTAGATGGATGGCATGTAGTGGATGAAATGATGTGAACTCAAAAGCATCCTTAGAAAAAGTAATATGTTGCTCTCGAAATTCAAGGAGTAAAGACTGAAAAGGATCAAAAGAGGTTTTGGTTGATGGTAAACCAATTTACACCTAAGTCTGATTATGTTGAAACAACGACTCGAGAAAAAACAAGCAATGATAAGGACCCAAATTTAGGAGACTTATCTTATAATTTGGAAAAGGAGAATCCCTTGGACGAGGATATCATAAGTGAGAAGGTTCCTACGGTCGCCTTTTGATTGAAGAGATAATGGTAAATGTTGAAACTTAAATATTACATATTTATCCCCTCAATTGAACCAATTTTGGCTGCATTTAAGTGATTAATCAATCTAATTAGATATGTTCTCTACATGTAAGGTGACTTTGGATCTTAAGTTGAATACGTGCTTAAATGAATGATTTAAAGCTCAAAAAGAGATCATGTCACGCCCCAAACTCAGAAACCGGGCTTAAAGAATTTTCGGTTGCTGAATCCAACGCTAATAGCCTCCATAGTACCTCATTCTCGGCTCCCGGCACCCATATGCTAGATTCCGATCCTAGGATCCTACAAGGAGGATTTTCAGTATAATTTTTTTTTTAAAGGAGCATAACCAAAAGCATAACTCACAAACAATAACCAGAATGTCATCACAAAATTCACTATGATTAAAAACTTTAAATATAATGTGCATAGAGGAAAATACAATGATGATAATAACAAAAGCTCCAAAAGCTTTACGGCACGCTCCTGCTCCTGCTCAGCTACGGCTGCATCCTGACGTCACTTGCATGCATCTATCATGCATAGTTTATAGAAAGCTTAGAGGGTAGTGAAAGTGTGTGCGTAAGGTAGTAATGCAAGTATGCAATATTAGAGTAATGTGAAAATATGCTAGCTAGTCCATGGATGCCATCAGCCGTACTAAGGCTATGCGATGCAAGGTATGAATGGTATCGGTTATACCAAGGCTATGTAATACAGGGCGTACATGGCTAATGTTATATGTGAGATGCAACTCAAGCATACCAATTCTCATCTGAATCCATATATCAATACAGCTCATCTCTAGAAAATCACCAAGGTCTAATATACTCTACGTCAGCTTGCCGCCCCTATCCAAGCACACAACTGGGTAAGTGGAAGAGACCTCACTATCCGCCTACCAATATTAATCCCGGCTCATTGATAGCGGACCCATTCCTCAAGCTAGGTGTAATAGTCCGGCCCCAACAATATGATATTATCCGCTTTACTTGAGGGCGTACAGATTTATTCTCGGGGCTAGACCATGGCTCACCCCAAAACGCGTCTTACCATTGAAGGCAGAAGCCACACTTATAGTTCAGATCGATAGGCGTTCCCTTTCCGATGTGGGACGAGCGCACTACCCCTAGCCAGTTGGAGCGCTATTTTCAAAGCCCAAACAATCCACATAGGGACCCAGATGACAGCCCATGCTCGGACCATAGCCCGATTGGGCGGGCACCCACCCCCCCTCATGTAACATCCTGAATTTTCACAGCCAAACTATGTACTTGTGCCTGAGAAAATCGGGTGTTAATAATGTACAACTGTATACTCTGAAATCGCACCTTTTTTTATGTACATCCAGATACATTCATGAAGGTAACATTCACAAGAATAAAATTAATTGTAATGATTATATATCATTAGAGTAAAAGGAATAATTAAGGCCTCATAATGAGAGGTTTATTACAACATCAGAGTTCACAGTGGAAGTATAAAACTACATAGTGAAACTATCTTCTTAGTCTTTCAAGATAATCTTCTATAGGGAAGTAGTCATCTCGTCTTCAATCTGTACGTCACCTGCATCATCTGTACGGTTGGGAGAGGGTCAATGCCCTACTCATAGTGAAGGTTATCCTTTAAGATTAACAATAATTCAAGAGATACATAACAGGTAAAGTAAGGGTCTAATACGTCCCATACTCCACTAACACGAGGTATCATCATGCGCAACCAACCTACATGAGATGCATGCCTAGCAAAGTATGTGAGGCTCATCATACGTAGTGATCATCACATTATAGAGTACAATTAATAGATAATCGGCTCAACCAGCATCCCATAACTACGGATATTCGTTGGCATGGGCAACGCTACCGTAGATTTACGAGGGGACCTCAGAGCATACAACAACATGAGCTGGGTGAATTACGTGACACGATTGTTCATGGAGCGACTATTTACGAACATCCAATCCTGGGGTGATGTGGAACTACAATAGATAATTAGCCACATCAAAAATATACACCACTACCCAAAGGTTCAAGGACTTACGTGCCCCAAGAGGGTCTCTACCCAGAGAGCATTATGTCTATGATAGAATATTTGAATCACTAGTTGTGATACATCTTACACATCACTTGCATTTACAGAGAATATAAACTGAATCATAATAAGTATAACTGAATTCGAAAAATAAAGAATATCTACTGAATTATGGAGGTTCTGGAATGGAAAGGCACATGCCCAAGCCGTAGAGACAGACAGCACGAGGCCAATATAATAAAGAGAAAGTGGCAATGGTCAACTCAACAAAAGTGGCAATAGCCAACATAATAAGAAAAGAGTGACAATGGTCAACTCTATAATATGAAAAGTTGCAATGGCCAACTCAAGTAAAGAGACGAGTGGCAGGGCTAAGTCAAATAAAAAGATGAGGCAAGAGTAAGGCTTATATTTATGGCCTCACATAAATACAGAGAAATCCCTTATATTTGACATCATGTCACAAATCTAAAAGGCCAATAATCGTAATGATAATAACAGAATCAATTGATAGGATAATTCTCAGAAACTATAAACATGAACGGCGAGATAATTCACATCATTAAAGACATAAAAAGATATGATAATTCATGTCCTAAAGGCACGAAAGAGGCCAACAATTGGTGGTGAAACATATAATAGCATGAAAGATTCAAAGTAATATGAAGGCACGTAAAAGGCTAGATAAAATAACATGATGGCACATACAGGGCCAAATGAAATAATAGAAAGACATGAAAAAGGCAGGAGAAATATAATAACTTAAATTAGTGTAAGCTTAAAGGATAAAACCCTCACTTGGCCTTGACTCAAACTCGGTGAGTCGACTCGGCTCGACTCGGAAACCCAACTTCCCCTTCCTTCTTTCTTTTTTTTTCATTTCTTTTATTTCTTTCTTTTTCTTTCTTTCCTTTTCTTTTCTTTCCTTTCCTTCACTGGAGTGTTCAGCAAAATCTGGGTCGTGCTCTTTCTCTCCCTCTTGTTTCATTTTTTTTCCTGGCAGGGTGCTAGGACCCTTTTTTTTATAGCCTGTGGATCTCTAGATCCTTCTTACACAGCCTTATATCCAAAATTTTCTTGTAAAACTCCGGGCGCGGAACATGTAGTTCGCTCTCTGTTTTGCATAGGATTCTTGGAATGAACGATGAGTGGGTTTGAATCTCTACTCCCATCGTAATGGCTAGTTTGATCAGTCCATTTGGATGGTTTAGATTCCTGTTTTAGTGGCCCTAAACCTCCGTCAGAATTGGTGTCCAGGAGGCTGCGTGGAAGGATTTTCAAGAATCCATTGCTTCTATGATGGAGAAATTGGAGAAGGAGACGGACGTGCGTATTTAGTCTCTGCTCCACCTGGACCTCCTTTGGTCGGGATTTGTTGAAAAATGGGGTCCCTAGAGATTGAACGACCCAGATTCTCCTCAGACAGTGAAGCAAATCAGTCAGCAGCCTCTCTCGTTCTGCGGTTTTCTTGACGTGGGCCCTGATCATCCAATCTGTGGTGGCCCTTCTGATCTATTTTTTGGTGGGGTTCGATCGGATCTCCCATTCAAAGTTGATGGACGGTTTGGATTAGAGGGACGGCCCTTGATGGTGGCCCACGACTCGTCCCACGGACGAACGTCCGTCCAATGCGTAAGGAAGGAAGAGGTTTCTCGTGCTTAGACGTTGCTGGAGTCACGCAACAAGATTTACGTGGTTGGCTAACCATGTTACAAGATACGTGTTTCACTGTGGCGTCTAGTGGAGTCCATTTATTATTTTTGGTGGGGCAATCCGTTCCGTTCACCGTCTTCAGCTTACTGTGTGAGCCCATGGCCTCAAGTTTGAAGTAGATCCGAGCTATAGACGGGGCCACACCTCGTCAGAACGTATGAGTGAAATCTACTTTCAGTTTCACGTTGTTGTGTATGTTTTTTGAGTTTCGGATTGCATTATTCCAATTATACCCTTATCCTTTATTACAACTTTCACAGTCAGTATCTCCTAGCTGCACCGTGCAAATAAGATGAAATTTCACTAACGTTTGTTATTTTTTACACTCTTCCTAATGTCTAAATTTGAGCCTTGATTGCTTATGGATGATTGAGATACACTTCAATGGGTTATCTTACTCCGGGTGTTATTACGATGTTTACATATATCTAGTTGCAATATTATCCGGTAGTTTGGACCTTTGTCCTAAGATCTTCAAATTGAGTGGTTTATCCCAATGTTTGTTTGGCCCATCTGACGGATCCCGATACGATGGGCGTTTAGATGACCTGCTAAAAATATGAAGACTTGATGGTTGGTACCTTAACGGTGTACATAGATATTTGTGTGATCAGTTTTATAAATGGATGGTCATAAAGCGGGTTTCTTGAGTGATTAAGGGTAAGACATATATACCGTTAGATTTGAGTGACTTGTTCACATATATAAATTCCTCAGATTTCAGTTCTAATGGTGGATTACTCATATTCATAAATGATGAACAAAATGAATGGATCAGAATCCTGATCTGATAAATGTACGGATGGATGTAGAGATCAAGTAGCTAATTTACTATGATCTAAGGGCTGAAACTTAGTGTGTATGATTAATTTATAATAATTAGGCCTGGTATAAAATTTCACATAAAACGGATCAGGAGAACCATGTGAATTGGAATTCAGGGTATAGGTTAATGGTATTTTCATAATTATTGTTGATCTGTAAGTTTTGAAAAATCTAATGGTTCCACATGGTTATGGACATGTTTCTAAGAAATTCTTTAAAATAGACGTATATCTAAATCATTATGGATAGGGAGTTATTCGTCAATTCATTTAAGGGAAAACACATGTGTTAAATCACATGATGGAGAGCCTTACCTTGAAATTGATGGTCAGATAGCTTGATCTATAAATGGAGATCATTCCTAACGGTTAGATTTGTATTAAGACAAAGATATAAGGCTAAGATAGTTGGATTGGCATCGTACACGTGACATATTAAGTAAATTTCTAGGTAATGCTCGAGAACTTTCAATACTCGGGTATTGAAATGTTCGGGGCGTTACAATCTACCCCCCCTTAAACAAAATTTTGCCCCCAAAATTTAGTACTTCTTTTATATACGTGATTTTTCATGCTTATAAGGATTCCCTATTTCTTGTGTTCGGGAAAATATAAATAAATGGTCTTCTAAGGATCCCAATTTCTTGTGTTCGAGGTAATATAAATAGATGGTCGTAGTGGGTTTAAGCCCGATATACAGATACTTTTCCTACGCAAGACATAGGATTTACTGGTATCAATTCGTATCCTGTTAAATCTCGATCCTTTTGCTTGATCAAAGCATTGGGATCATTCGAGACTTTCTAGGACTTAGAATTAGAGTCACACCGTGTAAACTTCACGTAAACATGTTTCCATCAATCCACAATCTCGGTTGCTCTAAACTCATGGGAAGTGTCATGAAGTCTTATCTTGTAATGGGTAACTTTACGTAGTCTATTAAACTTTCGCTGCATACTTGGTTATCTGATACACTATCTAACCTTACTTTTATCGCTCTTGCTGATTCATTACATCTAGGTTTTCTTTATACTATCGTAAGGTAGATATGTATAGGTCTAGGTGCACGTATAGTTGGCTATCTGGATTTGGAGACGCTACAGCCTACCCCCTTCAAACAAAATCTCGACCTTGAGATTTGGTAATTGGAGTAACAAACTTATGCCTTTCCTGATTATGGTTCCATTACTAGGACTTGAACTTGGGTCATCTGGGGTGAGAGCCGAGTATCTTAACAAACTAGACTACAACGGATTTGAAATTTTTAGAGGAATGTTGCTGTAGAGCTAAGGGGTCCATCTAAAATTTTTCTGTTGTGTCCCTTACATGTATCTAGTGGAGGTTTTGCCACATGTCAGAATTTCATTAAAATAATCGTTAATTGTAAAATATTTAGGGAAGCCTTGATTCCTGTAAGGGAGACCTATTCTCCTTGATGACGATTCTATCCAAGGAAAACTTTAAATTCAAACAGGTTTACTCAGGATTTGGATAATCTATTATGGGGGTACTTAGGTTCATGGTTTTAAGATTTCACATATATTTCTAATGGGGAACCTGAATAAGAATTTCTAATTTCTCAACTCCCTAGTTTCTTTGGGAATTTGTTGGGTGTATGTATCTAATTCATTATATATCTTAAAAGTTTATGGTGGTCCACTCCCTCATGCCCAGTTAATCTCATTCTCATACTTTGATACCAACTGTTACATCCTGAATTTTCACGGCCAAAGTATGTACTCATGCCCGAGAAAACTGGTGTTAATAATGTACAACTGTATGCTCTGAAATCGCACCTTTTTTTTTTGTGTACATCCAGATACATTCATGGAGGTAATATTCACAAGAATAAAATCAATTGTAATGATTATATATCATTAGAGTAAAAGGAATAATCAAGGCCTCATAATGAGAGGTTTATTATAACATCAGAGTTTACAGTGGAAGTATAAAACTACATGGTAAAACTGTCTTCTTAGTCTTTCAAGATAATCTTCTATAGGGAAATAGTCATCTCGTCTTCAATCTGTACGTCACCTGCATCATCTGTACGGTTAGGAGAGGGTCAATGCCCTACTCAGAGTAAAGGTTATCCTTTAAGATTAACACTAATTCAAGAGATACATAACAGGTAAAGTAAGGGTCTGATACGTCACGTGCTCCACTAACACGAGGTATCAGCATGCACAATTAACCTACATGAGATGCATGCCTAGTAAAGTATGTGGTGATCATCACATGGTAGAGTACAATTTATAGATAATCAGCTTGACCCGCATCCCATAACTACGGATATTTGTCAGCATGCCAACGCTACCGTGGATTTACGAGGGGATCTCAGAGCGCACAACAACATGAGCTAGGTGAATTACGTGACACGATTGTTCATGGAGCAACTATTTACAAACATCCAATCCCAAGGTGATGTAGATATAATAAAGAATGACGCACATCGAAAATGTGCACCACTACCCGAAGGCTCAAGGACTTATGTGCCCCAAGAGGGTCTCTACCCAGAGCGCATTACATCCATGATAAACTATTTGAATCACTAGTTGTGATATATCTTACACATCACTTGTATTTATAGAGAATATAAACTGAATCATAACAAGTATAACTGAATTCGAATAATAAATAATATCAACTGAATTATGGAGGTTATGAAATGGTAAGGCACATGCCCAAGCCATAAAGACAGATGGCACGAGACCAATATAATAAAGAGAAGAGCGACAATGGTCAACTCAACAAAAGTGACAATGGCCAATATAATAAGAAAAGAGTGACAATGATCAACTCTATAATATGAAGAGTGGCAATGGCCAACTCAAGTAAAGAGACGAGTGGGAGGGCCAACTCAAATAAAAAGACGAGGCAAGGGCAAGGCTTGCATCCATGGCCTCACTTAAATTCAGAGAAATCCCTTATATTTGACATCATGTCATAAACCCCAAGGGCCAGTAATCGTAATGATAATAACAAAATCAATTGATAGGATAATTACAAAAAACTATAAACGTGAACAGTAAGATAATTCAGATCATTAAAGAAATAAAAAGATAGGATAATTCATGTCGTAAACGCACGAAAGAGGCTAACAATTGGTGGTGAAACATATAATAGCATGGAAGATTCAAAGTAATATGAAGGCACGTAAAAGGCAAGATAAAATAACATGAAGGCATGTATAAGGCCAAATGAAATAATAGAAAAGCATGAAAAAGGTAGGAGAAATATAATAACTTAAATTAGTGTAAGCTTAAAGGATAAAACCCTCACTTGGCCTCGACTCAAACTCGGTGAGTCAACTTGGCTCGACTCGAAAACCCAACTTCCCCTTCCTTCCTTCTTTTCTTTTCTTTTCTTTTCTTTCTTTCCTTTTCTTTCTTTCCTTTCCTTCGCTGGAGCGTCCAGCAAAATCTGGGTCATGTTCTTTCTATCCCTCTTGTTTCATTTTTTTTCCTGTGGATCTCTGGATCCTTCTTACGCAGCCTTGTATCCGAAATTTTCGTATGAAACTCTGGGCACGGAACATGTAGTTAGTTTGCTCTCTGTTTTGCATAGGATTCTTGGAGCGGATGATGAGCGGGTTTGAATCTCTACTCCCATCATAATGGTTGGTCTGATCAGTCCGTTTGGATGGTTTAGATTCCTGTTTTAGTGGCCCTGGACCTCCGTCAGAATCGGTGTCAAGTAGGCTGCATTGAAGGATTTTCAAGAATCCTCTGCTTTTGTGGTGTAGAAATTGGAGAAGGAGATGGACATGCGTATTTCTTCTCTACTCCGCTCGGACCTCCTTTGGTCAGGATTTGTCAAAAAATGGGGTCCCTAGAGATTGAACGACCCAGATTCTCCTCAGACAGTGTAGCGAATTGATCAATAGCCTCTCTCGTTCTGCGATTTTCTTGACATTGGCCCTGATCATCCAATCCGGGATGACCCTTCTGATCCATTTTTCGGTGGGGTTCGGTCGGATCTCCCATCCAAAGTTGATGGATAGTTTGGATTGGAGTGACGACCCTTGATGGTGGCCCACGACTCATCCCGCCGACAGACGTCCCTCCAATGCGGAAGGAAGTGGTTTCCCGTGCTTCGACGTTGCTGGAGTCACGCAACAAGATTTACGTGATTGGCTAACCACGTTACAAGATACATGTTTCACTATGGCGTCTGGTGGAGTCCATTTATTATTTTTGGTGGGCAATCCGTTCCGTTCACCGTCTTCAGCTTACTGTGTGTACCCATGGCCTCAAGTTTGAAGTAGATCAAAGCTATGGACGGGCCACACCTCGCCCGAATGTGTGAGTGAAATCTTCTTCCAGTTTCACGTTCTTGTGTTTGTGTTTTGAGTTTCGGATTGTATTATTCTAATTACACCCTTATCCTTTATTAAAAACTTTCACAGTCAGTATCTCCTAACTGCACCGTGCAAATAAGATGAAATTTTACTAACATTTGTTATTTTTTGCACTATTCCTAATGTCTAAATTTAAGCCTTGATCGCTTATGGATGATCGAGATACCACTTCAATGGGTTATGTTACTCCGGGTGTTAGTACGATGTTTACATATGTCTAGTTGCAATATTATCCGGTAGTTTGGACCTATGTCCTAAAATCTTCAAATTGAATGGTTTATCCCAATGTTTGGATGGCCCATCTGATGGATCCCGATACGATGGGAGGCCAGATGACCTGATAAAAATATGAAAGTGTACATAGATATTTGTGCGATCAGTTTTATAAATGGATGGTCATAAAGCGGGTTTCTTGATCAGGAGATGTGGGTCTGCATTCGGTTCAAGGAAAACGTTGCGCGTTGCAAAATCTAAGAAAATCCATCCCATCAATCCCATCAATCAAGTACACATCACTCACCCATCTCCAAGTACAACTACCCATCCCCAAAAGTCAACCTTCCCATCACCTCACCCATCTCTCTCCCCATCACTCCATCACTCACATCACCTCTCTCTCATCTCTCTCTCTCTCTCTCATTCTCTCCCAAGCTCCATGAGAGCAACCCATGTCCAAGCTATCTCCAAGAGATGAGAGCTTGGTGTGGCCCACCTCCCTATCTTCAATCTCCACCGTCCAATTACCATCATCCTCCATCAAAGTGGTAGCCGAGGAGCTTAGCTTGCCATTGATCCAAGAAGAAGCAAGAAAGGTGGGTGAATCTTCATTGTTTGTAGGTGTTTCATCATCTCGATTTTTAACTTAGGGCCCATTTGAAATGGGACCCATTTGATGTATGCATTATATTTTGAGGGACCCATAGTGGCGGGGTCCCTCCCATCTCCACCGTTCTCACTCTCTCTCTCTCCATTGTGATGGGCGTGGCCCACTAGATCCACACCGTCCAGACAGTTTGGACGGCGCTGGATAGTTTGGACGGGGCTGTGAAGGCCACACCGTGATGTATGTTTTGATCCACCCGTCCCGCCGTGGACCCACCATGATGGATGTGTTTTATCCAGGGTCGTCTAGTCCCTGTACGTGGATTGGACCCCATATGATGTGTATGTTTTATATCCACACCGTCCAGTGGGTCTGGATAGTGGGGACCACCATTGTATTGTATGGGTTTTATTTACATCATCCACCGCGTGGACCCCATCATGATATATGAATTTTATCCTATCCATCCATCATCAGGACGTGGACCCTAACATGCTATATCTATTCACCCAAACCATTCATTTGTTAGTTCCCATGCAGCAGGCAGCTGCTGCTACCCTGGACGCCAGCAAGCACCGTGGATCCACCATGATTTATATATTTTATCTAACCGTCCATCTACAGCATACGGCTGCTGAGTAGATGTCACCGAGCTCTGAGGGTCCCACCAGCAGGTACATGTTATATCTAGCCATCCTGATGTGGGCCCACCCTGCACGTATCACACGTACAGGTGGTGGGACCCACATTAATGTATTGTTTCATCTGCACCGTCCAAGGTGTTGGACGGTACTAAGGACCCCACCATGACGCATGTGTTTTATCCCCTACGTCCATCCATTTGACAAGCTCATCTTGAGGCTTGGGATAAAAAAATGAAGTAGATCTAATGATCAAGTGGGCCACACCACAGAAAAACAGTATAGAAAGTGAAAGTCCACCGTTGAAACCATGGGACCCACCTGCTGCTGGAAGCATATTGGCTGATCTACCACACCAGCTATAGAACTGGTGTATTGACGTCACCAAACTCTGATGGCCCCACCATGTCTGGTATATCATCCAGGCCGTCCATCTGGACGGTGGCCTGGTTACACACCAGCTATATAGCTGATGACATCAGCAGCCTTGTGGGCTCAGCTTGATGTAATTATTATCCTATCCGTCCATCTGTGGACGTGCAGTAGAGCAGCTACTGTGGTACTGCCATCAGTAAATTATGTGGGGCCCAGACATGATCTATGTATTTTATCCATGCTACTTAGTAACGTGGCCCCACACACATGTGGACCCCACTATATGATGTATATATTATTTCCTTGTCGTTCATCTGACAAGCTATGTGGGGCGTACTGCAATGCATTTGAGATCCACACCATCAATCTATCAGGTGGACCACAATACAGAAAATCATGGAGATTAAACGTCCACCATTGAAACCCGTGTTGTGGTCACAGAAGTTTTGGATTCGCATGAAATTTGTTTTTCCTCTTAAGTCAGGTCCATGTGACCTTATGAACAGACTGGATGGAAAATAAATGTGATGGTGGGCCCCACCCTGATTTATCTATTTCATACCCACACCTCCAAGGGTGGACAGTGCTGTGATGCTTACCTCGATGTATTTATCCTATCCGCACAGTAATGTAACAGTTTCATCCCCGCCGTCCGGCCCACCTTTTGATATATCGTACATTCACATCGCCGATTCACTTAGCCCCAATGTGATGTACGTATTTGATGCTAACTGTCCATATAGTGAGGCCCATTTGGAACGTGCAAGGCCCGCCTTGATATATTTATGGCCTGCCTTAATTTTTGGTGTGGCCCATAAGATGAGGCCCACCTTGATATATTTGTTGCCGTCCATGAGGCCTGACGTGTTGTATATGTGCGACCCATTGATGCAACCCACTTGATGTGTATGAGACCCATTAGTATGGCCCATTGATGTAATCCACTTGGCATATATGAGGCCCATATGAAGAGGCCCAACTTGATGTACATGAGGCCCAATATGATTTGTATTATGCCCTTATCATGCGGTCATTGTGATGTGTATAGGGCCCATGGGTTGGGGCCCATATTGATGTATTTATCGCCCGTAGTTAAGGCCCACCTTGGAATTTATAAGGCCCATTTGATGTATATGAGACCCATGTGTAGGGCCGCATGCTGTGTATTGAGGCCCATGTGCAGAACCCACCCGTTGTGTATATGAGGCCTTAAGAAGTGGCCCGATGTGATGCACATGTAGCCCTTGTACAAGGCCCATTGTGATGTATATTAGGCCTTTGTGTGAGGCCACGGGCACAATGTATGTTCGGTCCCACGTGGGCCACTCCTTGAAAGCAATGTTGGTTAAATGTCCACATCGATAAGCTGTGATGGTTAAATGTCTATATTGTGACCTTCCTTTAGGCCTGAATAAGCTCATTTTCATCATCCTCTAGTGGATTACCCCAAACGAATGGGCCTCATTGGTATTGCTTGTACTATCATCAGCCATCCATCTATGAACCCCATCTTGAGACCGATTATCGTTGTCGATTACCGATTCTGACTATCGTGGCCGATTATCGATTATGATGGTTGTGGTCGATTGACCGATTATCGATCGAGGTCAATTATCGTGGCCGATTACCGATTATGATTATTGTGGTCGATTGACCGATTATCGATCGACACCGATTATCATTGCTGACTACCGATTGACTGTTGGCCGATTATCGATTATGATGATTGTGGTCGATTGACCGATTATGGATCGAGGTCAATTATCGTGGCCGATTACCGATTATGATTGCTATGACCGATTACCGATTCTTATTTGTCGTGATCGATTGTCGAATATCGATCAAGGCCAATTACCGATTCTTATTTGTCGTGGCCAATTGTCAATTATCGATCGAGGCCGATTACCGATTCTGACTTATCGTGGTCGATTGTCGATTCCAATTGTCGGAGCCCAATGTGATGTATATACAACTCACATTTGAGGCCCGACGTGATGTGTATTCAGCCTGTGTCGAAGGCTTAATATGATGTGTGTTAGGCCCACGGGTTAAGGCCCATTGTGATGTATTCTAGGGCCCATGGGTTAAGGCCCATTGCGATGCATTAGGGCCCATGGGTTGAGACCCATTGTGATGTATAAAGGCCCGCGGGTTGAGACACACTGTGATGTGTATAGCACTCATGGGTTGAGGCCCAGTGTGATGTATTTGGAACCCATGAGTTGGGGCCCATTGTAGTGTGATTCCACCATGGGTTATGTAATGACATTTATGGTGGGCCATACCTTGGGAGCAATGTTGGTTTGACGTCCACATTGTAAGAATAATGTTGGTTAAATTTCCGCATTATAACTCTCCCTAGGGCTCATTGATAGGTCCATACTTGTTGTGTGTAGGCCATCAAGGCTCATCTTTGTTATGAGGATATTTCATCACCATATAAAATGCTTAGTATAACTACATGATTCATGCCCATACGCATCATATGTATTCCTGATATGAGGAATGTTTGATCATAGCATACGCCATTGGGCAGACTATTTACGGGACTCCTTATGAGATGGAGTGCTTGCATTATCGTGTTATACGCACATGATTGCTGCTTGACTGGGTAGTGTGACTCATGCATCTCACATATATGTGACTTGATCATTGTACGCCCTAGCGACATTAGGGTCGTAGCCTCCACAGGCATATCGTGGATGGCCGGACGGGACATCAGAAATATTTGGTTCTAGCATACGGGGGCCATAAATGTCCCTGGGTGAAAGTTCCTAAACCTTCGTGGCCAGAAGATGACTCCAACGTCAAGACCGAGTGAATGTATGAGCACACGAGGGCCGAATACCAGGAGGCCGCGTCTCCCACTGTGTCATGGTCAATTGAAAAGGGGTGTGGCCTTACTCGCCCAAGGGTAGGGGGCAATACTAGGCTGAGTTTGACCAGCTCGTGAATGGGTTCGCTATCGATGTGCCAGATAGGTATTAGCAAACTATTGGCTAGGAGAATAGTGTGGTTTCTTACGCTCACTTGGACTGTGCGGCTGGGAAAACGGTAGTGCCATTTGGAGTGTACTAAACCCTGGTGATGATCCCAGAGATGAACCGTACCGATATGTGGATTTAGTGAACAGGAGTTGCATACTCATTCATTCATTCACTATCCACTCGGGCTGGTAGTGCACAACTATTTATCACGTGTGCCTTCGCAATGGTCATGATTTCGGTTGGGGCGCGCGACTAACCTGAGATCAGGAGTTTACCACATTGAGTCTGACTATCCAAATTTAGGTATAAGACTGGTTTAGATAGAAGTCCTTTGTGATGGACCTCATAGCCTGCGATACTATGCACTATCATCCTGACTTCACACTCCAGCATGGCCATCCCATTCGCACCACACATTGCATGACATTCGCGGCATACAACATTTTGGGTTATTGTGTTTCTGCATTTATATGGTCTAGGTACGACCGACGCTATTTGTGATACTCATCAGGAATGTATATTGCATTGCATCCTTTACATCTGATATTTGACTATCTATGACTCCTTATTTGCATAGTTGATTTGTCTTTCGTATTCTAATATTGTATGACTCATGGACTTGTTAGTATTTTCACTTACTCTGTTATCGTATGATTTATGATCTTGTCAATATTTCTGTTTACTCTGATAAATTCTGATCTTGCCAGTATTTCTACTTATTCCGATATTGCATGATTTATGGATTACTAGTACTCCCAGTATTGTATGATTATGACATTGTATTAAATACTTGGCACTTACCTTGTGCACACACTTACACCACCCTCTAAGCTTTCTATAAGCTTATGCACGATAGATGAGTGCAAGTGATGTTAGGTTGCAGTAGTGTTGAGCTTGGAACGTGTAGCGGTCTTCTAGAGCTTGATTTTTGATTTATGTATTTTCCTTTCAGTATTGTACTCAAATGATTATATTAGTGGATATTTGATGATGTTGCCTTTATGATTCGAGTAATCTTATGGTTATGCTTATTACGAGATAAATGTATATTGAAAAACCCTCCTTGTAGAATCCCATGATCAGAATCTGGCGTATGTACGTTGGGAGCCGAGAATGGAGTACTACGGAGGCTATCGGAGCCGGATTCGACAATCGAAAATTTTGTGAGCCCGGTTTCTGAGTTTGGGGCATGACACTATTTTCGAAGCCCGACCAATCCACATAGGGGCGCGGATGACAACCCACGCTCGGACCACAGCTCGGCTGGGTAGTCGCTTGGTCGGGTTTCGAAAATAGCTCTCCAACTGGTCGGGGGTAGCGCGCCCGTCCCACATCGAAAAGGGAACGCCTATTAATCTGAGCTATAAGTGGGGCTTCGGCCTTCAATGGTAAGATGCGTTTTGGGGTAAGCCATGGGCTGGCCCCGAGAACAAATCCATGCGCCCTCGAGCAAAGTGAACAATATCTTACTGTTAGGGCTAGGCTGTTACACTAGGTCAAACTCAACCTAGTCATTGCCCCCTCACTCGAGTAGATAAGGTCACACCCCCTTCTAACCGACCACGACACTATGGGAGACGCAGCCTACAGATATATGGCCCTCATGCGCTCATACATCCACTCGGTCTAGACATTGGAGCGTCCTCCTAGTACTATAAGGGTTCGAGGACTTTCACCCAAGGGCATTATTGCGCCCTAGTGCTTAGAACAAAGTATTTTTAGTAACCAATCCTACCATCCATGACATGCCTGTAGAGGTCATAACCCTAATGTCACTAGGTACACAGTAACCATATCACACAATGTAAGATGCATGAGTCATACAATCCAATCATGCATCAATTCTTTGCGTACTGTGCGCTCATGAAGGACAACTCCGCCTATTAGGGAGTCTCATAAACAATCCGCCCAATGGCATATGTTATGATCAACTACTCTTTATATCGAGCATACATATGATGCGCATGGGCATGAATCAAGAAGTTATACTAAGCATGTTATACGGTGATGATGTACTCTCCTCATAACAAGGATGAGTCTGCATGGCCTACTCATATCAAGTATGGGCCTAAGAACAAGGATTGGGCTTCCTCGCCCGTTCCATCATATAACAAATCTGAGCTTCCTAAGGGCCTAATAAGCACAAGGTGGGCCTAAGGACTTGGGATAAGTCCTCAAGGCATGACGGAATCAACAATAATGGGGCCCAACGGTTTGGGGTTAGCCCAATAAAGTGAGATCGATCATACTAATATTAGTGGGGGCCCATCGATTTAAGATAGCCCACTAAGGGAGAATGAGAATGGGCCTATAAAATGGGCCCTAGGGAGGATTGCAAGGTGGAAATTTAACCACCATTGCTCTTACAATGTCGACATTTAACCATCATTGCTCCCAAGGCATAGCCCATTTAGAACCTATCTTATAATGGGCGGCCCATAGCCTTATTCTAGCTAGGAGATGGATGGGCATCATAAACATATATCATGGAGAAATCACATATCACAATTGGGCCTCACATGCATCACATTGGGCCTCACATAAGGGCCTCACATACATCACATTGGGCCTCATACAAGAGCCTCACAAGCATCACATTGGGCCTCATGGGCTTCATACACAACACATTTGGCCTCACACATGGGCCTCATATACATCACATTAGGCCTCACACATGGGCCTCATATACATCACATTAGGCCTCATAAAAGGGTCCCATATACATCACATTGGGCCTCACACATGGGCCTCACACAAGGGCCTCACCTCATAATGGGCCTCATCATAAGGGCCTCATGTACATCATATGGGTTTCATATACAACACATTAGGCCTCACTCATGGGCCTCACATACATCATATTGGGCATCATAGCCCCTAGTTGGTGTAACATCCCGAAAATCGGGGGGTCGAGCAAAAACCCAACTCCCGAGTTCCAAAATGTTATTTATGCAACATAGATATGTATGATTGAATGTTGTCTATGATAATGTATTAAACATGAGTGAGATTAAGCTAAAACAGCATATCACGCTCCAGAGACAGTTAAATTTACAAGCGAAAGACTGTGATAGTATGTATAACATATATAATCTCTTGTATGTCTCTAGAGTGTGAATATGATACCGGGTTATATACATACATGTATACTTCAAAAGTAAACAAAAGAATATACATGAGTGCTCTAAAAATATAAAATGACAAGTGTCAAGGCATCTAATCAACCTCCCTGTAATCCCGTCGATCAGAACACACATAAAGGAGGGATCCTCCTCATCATCATCAAGTCCAGCTCCGCCTCGCAGGCCGCGCCATCATCTGCAATCACAAAAAGGTCTGGTGGGTGTCCAGGAACACCGTCCCGTAACGTGGGAGTGAGTAGCTAACTCAGTGGAATAATAGAGCAAGGATTAACATGTTCTCAAATCAATCACGCGATAATAGTAAAGCAATAAATCAAACAATCCTAATACTGTTGTTAATGCAATTATGACATGACGTGATGTATGCCCTCACCGACGATCACCCTCATGCGGCAACATCTTACGACCGCGGCATGCCACACTCCCTAGAGTGCTCCACATCTTCCAGGCACATGCAATGCTATGGTGATATGAATTCCAAGTTGTTATTAGTCCATTCAAACAGCAGGATTGGGAAACTAAGGTACTTCCCTTATATCAATCCCAACACAGATCCTGTCTAGGGTCGTCACTCCTAGTAATCTCATACGATGTATATTTTGTAGGTCGCTGCAAGGGCTGCCAGGGCTGTTGCACGCACTCGTTGCTCCGCTCCCCCATCACCTTATCAATACAGGCCTACTGTACTCTACTGCTACTGAAGGGTCGTCGCCTCCCGTAGACTCAGAATACGCTCGCGGTCACTACAAAGGACTCGTCGCCTGATCAGTGTAGGCCGACAGCTAGAATATAGTGTCCCATACCACCATAATCTGCTCACGAGTCTAGGTGCTCACTGGTCACTACGGGGAGGTTTGTGGCCCCAGCGTAGGCCGACAGCTCGACCACGGTGTCCCATACCACCATGCCCGGCTCATGAGTCTTCGTGGATCAAGGTACCATGGTTAACAGGGTTTACAATGGTAAGTTCAGTACCCTAGGTTCAAGCAGTTATGACACATACAAGGTGAACATACATCGGCCAGTCGGGTTACTTGACGGGCTCGACTAGCGCGATCGCATCTCAAGTCGAACGACATGAAGTGCGTAAAACACTTCGCGTGGCCTAACCACTGCCGCCAACTCTAAACACGAATCACGTTCATCGACGCGTCGTTCGTGGCTATGACCAGTCAGCCACGAATTCGCTCGGTTACCGACTGCCTGGACTAAGTCTAGTCCCACACATCTATGAAATCACATTAACAATATATGCAAAGGTATTGGAATTGAAATACAATCATGTGAGCATGCTAACACATGTTATAACATTCAACTCAAGCAAATCTTCAAGGCATACTTTCCATGCATGTAATGCAATCATGCATAAGGTCAACATGTAGGAAATCATTTAGGTCAGCATATTAATCAAGAAATCAATCTCAAACTACTACATAACATCATTTAATTCAATACATACTAATACAAGCATTTATACAAACACATACACTACACACTTAAGTCTACATATAGTATGTCGACCCAAAGTGCGCAACTAGGCGAATCTCTTCACCAAACTGATTATGCAAGCATTCCTAACTCCCTAATGCGGCAACAAACCATGTCAATCACGTCAGCAAAATATGAATGTAAACTGTACTTCCTACAAATGACTAAAATACCCTAAATCTCATATTCTTTGTTAATTTACGAAACAGGAAACGGAGAGCATTTTGTACATGTCAAACGGCGTTGCCGTCAAGAATCTACTATTAAACGACATTGAAAGCTTTGGAAACAGTCAATCAAAGCGTCTAATATCCGCACCTTATGTCTTGTAGACTCGGGAATTGAAACGGAGCGTATACGCTTCGTCTACGGCGAATAAGGAACCTAATACACGAGATCCATAAGCTACATCGCTATGGAAACAAAGGAAACTCAAATCAGTAACTATTTAGGGTACTTTCTTACCTAAAAAAGCGGAGAAATCACCGGCAACGTGATTGAGTTGCGTTGCTTAGGCACTTGCAACAGGTAGCACAAGCGGCAAGGAATTCTCCTCCAATCTCTCTCACAAACTCTCACCTTTTCTCTCTCCCAATCTAGGGATTTTTGCAAATTCGGATGGGAGAGAGGAGTGAGGGTTTCAACCCCTTTTATAAGCCTAAACATGCCCAAAATAGGCTCCAAGTCAAGGTATACTTAAAGTATATCCAAATCGGGGCTGTTTCGGTCCAAAAGAGCATTTCTGGAGGTCCCCTGGCCAAATGCGGTCGGACTTAAGCTCGTGCATACTGGATCTAGCACGCATCCAGATTTCAGGCCGGTAGGGTTCCCAGATCACACGTGGCGGCCCAGTTTCAGTTTAACGGTCACCGCACCAAGATCAGGCCTATAAGTCTCGTGATATGTAATAGAAATTTTTCCTGATCCAAGGGTGTAATTTGGCTGTATTCTGACGGTCAGAATGCTTAATACTGATGCGTCAAATTTGTGTGCCAGATTTGAATTTGAAATTCCAACTATGTCCCTATTCACACTCTCTTCGGTCCGGGCTCAATGAAATAGCCTGTGATCGTCAGTTGGACTTGATATTCGAAACGATTGCCAAGCCCAGCTAAGTGGTCATAACGGTCTAAGATGGTAGGCATCTGACTTACGACGCGCGGTCTAGATCCAATACAAAGTTTCAAGGAGGTCCCAAGAACAAACCGGCTTAGAGTTTGATCCGAGGCTTTAGAGCATTATAGCACCCTTGGTTCCACTCGCTTTGGGCCTTGTAGAACGTATTTAAAGTGATTAGGGACCATTTCTCAGCTATTCTAACGTTGCACTAGCTAACTTAGTCATATTTTCTAAAGGAATTGATTCTAAGTGGTTTCTTTGGCTATGGAATTGGTTTCTAAGCAATTTTCCAGGTGTTTTAATTGACCCATTGCCTAAGAACGTCAAATCTCAGATTGGCCAAAATCCGGGGTGTTACAATCTACCCCCCTTAAAACACAATGTCGTCCCCGACATTGGCGAACGGCAAGGAGTACCTAGAGGGAATTTAGTATTGACATTCTAAGGAAGGTTCAAATCCTACTTAATAACCTAACCGTACATATAACCTAAATCAAATGTTTCGATCTTGGGCCAGTGGGGAAGAGCCTAACCACGCTTCCGCTGCGCCACTCTAATCGAACGGGAGCGTTGACTAACCTAACCGGATTGGACTCCATACGTTCTACCCCCCTTAAAACTTGGTTTTACTTAAATTCAAGAATCTATGCATCACTCCGTATATCGGAACGAGGTGCAACTTAGGGGCTATCCTTGACATAAATTGGGAACAACCTCTCATTACAGTGGTTTTCCTTTGCTAATGATGCGTTTTATGGCATTAGTATCTATGATCATAGAGATGAGCCTAATCTCTATTGTGGTTAAGGTCAAGGGCAGGTATGAGTTGGTGGCAAGATGCCTAATTCTCTACTGGCTTTAAGTCCTCACCATTTCCCAAAAGGCAATGTGATCCCGTTTGGTTGTAGGTGGTTGGGCCATCACAGAATAAAGGTTATGTAGTAGGTCTGAGCCGGATACATAGACTTTCTGTCTAGCTAGAACAGAAGATTTATTGTATCAATTCTTAATCCGAGTCGATGCCGATCTTCTGCTTGATCAGAGCATTGGATTTATTGGTAACTAATAGGATTAAGAAGTCGATTCAAACTGCGAATACATCGCTTACATGTAGTTCCTTTATTCCGCATTCCCGAATGCAATAAGCCCTTGGGGAAGGCAATTCTAAGGTGCGTGCTAGTACATTCTAAGTTCAATCTGAGGGAGTTATAAATGTTCTTGAGAGTGTATGGTTCCTTCCTATGGGAAACAACAGAAGTCTATAAACCATAAAGGAATTTACCGAAGGAAGGGAGTCCCATTCCAACCAAATCTAACTTACTATCCCTTAGCATATATAGGCCTTACACTGCCTAAGACAACTAGTAGCCTAGTCTGTAACTCTGTAGCTATAATCCAAAGCCTAAGATTATACAGTAAATGGCTTTCTATTCCATTTCTACTACAGGGAATTCTTCTATTGCTTAGGGTCAAGATTTGTCTAACTGGAATTGGATTTCTTATGTCGTCAGATCCTTCAAATCTAGGAGTGCTAACACTAGATCCAAAAATGCCTAGGGCCTATGTAGCCGGTAGCGCTTAGTTGTATTAAATGGAACCGCATTCCTAGTCCCATAGCGGGATAGGGAGTGGCATGCTTGGTTGGAGGGTGGGGTGGGATAAAAATCTAATTTGTAGGCTGAATCCCGGGAGTTATAATACTCCCAATCTAGGGACAATACCTCACAACAAAATGAATCGGCATGCATTTCATTCAACAAAATTCGGCTATGATAAGGCCAAACCACAACACAAACACAGTTTCTACCTGTAACTTCACTAAACCTAACAACAACAAAACACAGAAATCCTTAAAACAAAAATCAAACAATCTACAGGGCAAAGGCATAGATGCCTAACTCTACCAAAGGACTTTACCACAGTCCCGACTTACCTTCTTTATCCCTGTCGAGTCTAATACTGTCTGTTGCTCACTAGAGCTCTCTCGGCCATATATTTTCAGTATCCCTTAAGCAAAGAAAATGGAGAAATAGGATTGAGAGGGAGGATGGTGAAAAGAGAGAAAAAGGCTAAAACAACTTAACAATAGCCATGGAAAATGGGGGAAATGCAAGGAAATGCCTAACCAAACTAGAAAAGGGAGATCTAGGCGTTGTAGAGGGATGCTTCAAGCTCCCCTAGGATGTATTTTCAGAAAGAAAAGAGAATGAAAAAGGGGAATGGAGCACCTCACGATTTCAGCTCAATTTGGGCGTTGTAAGAGCTCCAAACGATGAAACCTTCAAGAGGAAGGGCTGCAAACCGAAATAGAATGGTGGAGAGTGGTCTTTTTCAACCAAGGATGGATTTGGGAGTGATTTAAAGTTACGATTTTTGGAATAGGGCAGCAAAAACGAAAATGGAGCTTGAAATGGGGGCCGTTTGTGAAGGAAGTACATCTTTTAGGGGGTTTCAAGGTACGGACCGCATACCAGGGGGCTACCCTAGCCCCCAAACTCCTCCAGCCCAAAGGTCAAACCCATCTGACAAGTTTGACCGGCGAAGCATCGCCGAACCGGAGATGGCATCGCCGGTGAAGTTGCAAACTGGCCACTGAGGCCATATGGGATGGGTTCCCCTTGCCCTAGGGATTCCAAAAAGGTATGGTGCACACTCTGGTTCATTGTAGATTGCCCTAGGGAGGCCAATACATTTTTAACATCCATTCGAGGCTTTTCGGGTCCAATCTTCAATCCTGAATACAAAACTCTATCATGCAGAATATGATTTTGGGGTAGAAGGATCTAGTACATCCATCTAGCCCATTAGTTGCTAAATAAAGTGAAGTTAGAATGGCCTTATGGCCATTTTTCATGAAATTTTACTATTCACTGTAAAATTTTGTGAAAGTAGGATTTTATGTTATTTTCATATTATTATTGATGCCTAATATGAAATGGATAAGAAATAATTGAATATTGGGGTGGTGAGAGGAAGAATTTCGAAGATTTTCGGTGAAACGGGGTTTTTAAGCCCTGGCGATTGAATACATGGGTCGTGGTTGTCCCACGGCCCAAGGATTCACATTAACAGGTTTAAAACTGCTCATAGGTCATCTCAACCTGACTCCCTACAGCTTAGAAGTGATTCGGGTAACTTTACGCGACCCGAGATACGTTACAGACTCGATCTTGCGATCGATCCTAATAGACTTCGCCTATCGGCGAATCTGCGATCCTAGAAGTGTTTCTAGACCCTTCTCGCACCCACCTAAGTCAAGGGAAACGACAGCGTACGTCGCGTGACCATAACCCAGGCCCGGTTTAATCCAAATCATGCTCTGATACCATCTGTAACATCCCGAAAATCGGGGGGTCGAGCAAAAACCCAACTCCCGAGTTCCAAAATGTTATTTATGCAACATAGATATGTATGATTGAATGTTGTCTATGATAATGTATTAAACATGAGTGAGATTAAGCTAAAACAGCATATCACGCTCCAGAGACAGTTAAATTTACAAGCGGAAGACTGTGATAGTATGTATAACATATATAATCTGTTGTATGTCTCTAGAGTGTGAATATGATACCGGGTTATATACATACATGTATACTTCAAAAGTAAACAAAAGAATATACATGAGTGCTCTAAAAATATAAAATGACAAGTGTCAAGGCATCTAATCAACCTCCCTGTAATCCCGTCGATCAGAACACACATAAAGGAGGGATCCTCCTCATCATCATCAAGTCCAGCTCCGCCTCGCAGGCCGCGCCATCATCTGCAATCACAAAAAGGTCTGGTGGGTGTCCAGGAACACCGTCCCGTAACGTGGGAGTGAGTAGCTAACTCAGTGGAATAATAGAGCAAGGATTAACATGTTCTCAAATCAATCACGCGATAATAGTAAAGCAATAAATCAAACAATCCTAATACTGTTGTTAATGCAATTATGACATGACGTGATGTATGCCCTCACCGACGATCACCCTCATGCGGCAACATCTTACGACCGCGGCATGCCACACTCCCTAGAGTGCTCCACATCTTCCAGGCACATGCAATGCTATGGTGATATGAATTCCAAGTTGTTATTAGTCCATTCAAACAGCAGGATTGGGAAACTAAGGTACTTCCCTTATATCAATCCCAACACAGATCCTGTCTAGGGTCGTCACTCCTAGTAATCTCATACGATGTATATTTTGTAGGTCGCTGCAAGGGCTGCCAGGGCTGTTGCACGCACTCGTTGCTCCGCTCCCCCATCACCTTATCAATACAGGCCTACTGTACTCTACTGCTACTGAAGGGTCGTCGCCTCCCGTAGACTCAGAATACGCTCGCGGTCACTACAAAGGACTCGTCGCCTGATCAGTGTAGGCCGACAGCTAGAATATAGTGTCCCATACCACCATAATCTGCTCACGAGTCTAGGTGCTCACTGGTCACTACGGGGAGGTTTGTGGCCCCAGCGTAGGCCGACAGCTCGACCACGGTGTCCCATACCACCATGCCCGGCTCATGAGTCTTCGTGGATCAAGGTACCATGGTTAACAGGGTTTACAATGGTAAGTTCAGTACCCTAGGTTCAAGCAGTTATGACACATACAAGGTGAACATACATCGGCCAGTCGGGTTACTTGACGGGCTCGACTAGCGCGATCGCATCTCAAGTCGAACGACATGAAGTGCGTAAAACACTTCGCGTGGCCTAACCACTGCCGCCAACTCTAAACACGAATCACGTTCATCGACGCGTCGTTCGTGGCTATGACCAGTCAGCCACGAATTCGCTCGGTTACCGACTGCCTGGACTAAGTCTAGTCCCACACATCTATGAAATCACATTAACAATATATGCAAAGGTATTGGAATTGAAATACAATCATGTGAGCATGCTAACACATGTTATAACATTCAACTCAAGCAAATCTTCAAGGCATACTTTCCATGCATGTAATGCAATCATGCATAAGGTCAACATGTAGGAAATCATTTAGGTCAGCATATTAATCAAGAAATCAATCTCAAACTACTACATAACATCATTTAATTCAATACATACTAATACAAGCATTTATACAAACACATACACTACACACTTAAGTCTACATATAGTATGTCGACCCAAAGTGCGCAACTAGGCGAATCTCTTCACCAAACTGATTATGCAAGCATTCCTAACTCCCTAATGCGGCAACAAACCATGTCAATCACGTCAGCAAAATATGAATGTAAACTGTACTTCCTACAAATGACTAAAATACCCTAAATCTCATATTCTTTGTTAATTTACGAAACAGGAAACGGAGAGCATTTTGTACATGTCAAACGGCGTTGCCGTCAAGAATCTACTATTAAACGACATTGAAAGCTTTGGAAACAGTCAATCAAAGCGTCTAATATCCGCACCTTATGTCTTGTAGACTCGGGAATTGAAACGGAGCGTATACGCTTCGTCTACGGCGAATAAGGAACCTAATACACGAGATCCATAAGCTACATCGCTATGGAAACAAAGGAAACTCAAATCAGTAACTATTTAGGGTACTTTCTTACCTAAAAAAGCGGAGAAATCACCGGCAACGTGATTGAGTTGCGTTGCTTAGGCACTTGCAACAGGTAG
Organism: Magnolia kwangsiensis; assembly: GCA_037074715.1. NCBI lineage: Eukaryota > Viridiplantae > Streptophyta > Magnoliopsida > Magnoliales > Magnoliaceae > Magnolia > Magnolia kwangsiensis. The sequence goes on along the minus strand of CM073575.1, from coordinate 86,002,796 downwards.
CACAAGCGGCAAGGAATTCTCCTCCAATCTCTCTCACAAACTCTCACCTTTTCTCTCTCCCAATCTAGGGATTTTTGCAAATTCGGATGGGAGAGAGGAGTGAGGGTTTCAACCCCTTTTATAAGCCTAAACATGCCCAAAATAGGCTCCAAGTCAAGGTATACTTAAAGTATATCCAAATCGGGGCTGTTTCGGTCCAAAAGAGCATTTCTGGAGGTCCCCTGGCCAAATGCGGTCGGACTTAAGCTCGTGCATACTGGATCTAGCACGCATCCAGATTTCAGGCCGGTAGGGTTCCCAGATCACACGTGGCGGCCCAGTTTCAGTTTAACGGTCACCGCACCAAGATCAGGCTTATAAGTCTCGTGATATGTAATAGAAATTTTTCCTGATCCAAGGGTGTAATTTGGCTGTATTCTGACGGTCAGAATGCTTAATACTGATGCGTCAAATTTGTGTGCCAGATTTGAATTTGAAATTCCAACTATGTCCCTATTCACACTCTCTTCGGTCCGGGCTCAATGAAATAGCCTGTGATCGTCAGTTGGACTTGATATTCGAAACGATTGCCAAGCCCAGCTAAGTGGTCATAACGGTCTAAGATGGTAGGCATCTGACTTACGACGCGCGGTCTAGATCCAATACAAAGTTTCAAGGAGGTCCCAAGAACAAACCGGCTTAGAGTTTGATCCGAGGCTTTAGAGCATTATAGCACCCTTGGTTCCACTCGCTTTGGGCCTTGTAGAACGTATTTAAAGTGATTAGGGACCATTTCCCAGCTATTCTAACGTTGCACTAGCTAACTTAGTCATATTTTCTAAAGGAATTGATTCTAAGTGGTTTCTTTGGCTATGGAATTGGTTTCTAAGCAATTTTCCAGGTGTTTTAATTGACCCATTGCCTAAGAACGTCAAATCTCAGATTGGCCAAAATCCGGGGTGTTACAGTTGGCTTTCTCACAAACATCACAGTGGGCCTAAGAGGGGTTCAATCATGGACGTTAGCCCACTGCTTCCTGCGGTGTGGATCACTTGAGGTTTGAATCTGTCCCATTTCCCGGCCCATGGCCTAAAATGATATGGAATTTTTGATGGACGGTGTTAAATACAATACTTATATCATGGCAGAACCCACATGATATGGATGGTCTGGATGAGATATATAGATCATGGTGGGGTCCACGTCCAGTGGACTAGACAATGTGGATGATGCCCAAACATCACAGTTGGCCCCATTAGCTGGACAGTATTGATAAAACACATAAATCACAGGGTCCCATCATCCCAGGACGATGCGGATGGTGTGGATCAAAGCATATATCATGATGGGGTCCATATGTGTGGATATGAAACACATATCATGGTGGCCCTACACGTGATAGACGGATATCACACATCATTATGGCAGGCACCCCTGACCTGGACAGTATGGGTATAACACATACCTTACGAGGGACCCATGGTCTGGACGAATGGCGTTAATACAGACTACATACATCAATGTGGGCCCCACCTCCACACATGCAACACGTGTGGGGTGGGTCCCACGTCCTGCCAAATGGATGGACGGTAAGGATAAAACCCATAAATCGTAGGGTCCACACGTCCCACGTAGACGGACAGCCTAGATATAAAATACATACAACGAGGTGGGTCCCTTCGTCTAGCAGGCTAGACAGTGCAGATTCCCCTCCCCAGTAGGGCCACGTCCATGGATGAGCAGCCAGGATGAAAACATACATCAAGTGGATCCACATGTGTGGCCCACCAGCTTCAATTACAAGCTGATATTTGTATTTTCCCTTCATCAGGGGCTGTCTAAAATGGACAGCCAGGGTGGGCTGGTCCGCTAGACGTCAGCAAGGTGGGCCCGATCATGGACATCGTAGATAAAATACTTGTATCATGATGAGCCACAAATAGGGAAGAGAGAGAGGGAGAGAGAGAAAGAAAAAAAAAAGAGAGAGAGAAAGATGGGTGGTGAAGAGGAGCTCTGCCACTATAAGCTCCTCTCTATCATACAATGTATACATCAAATGGGTTCCACCACATGTGGGCCCTTAAATCACAAAGATCAATGATGGAAATTCCTTTCCTAGCAAAAATGAAGATTCACCCACAGATTACACTTCATTTTAGTTCCTTGGGATGCTAAGCTCATTGGCTTCAACTTTGATGGAGGATTATGAAGATTGAAGGGCTAGGATGAGGGATTTAGGGGGTAGGAAGTAGGCCACACTTGGCTCTTTCTCTCCTTGGGAATTGCTTGGACGTCCACTCTCTTTGGTGCTTGAAAAATAGTGGAGAAAATGAGAGAGAGAGGAGATGTAAGGAGAGAGGGATGGGTTGTTGTAAGAAAGAGTTGACTTTGGGGATGGCTTGTGTAAGAGAGGGATGAGTGTGATGGGTTATGTACTTGACTAGTACTTGATTGATTGATGTGATGTTTGGATAGAGATTCTCTAGGCATTCGCAATACGTGACGTTTCTTCGAAATAAACGCGGGCCCACAACTCCTAATCTGGTTATCACATCAGTGTGCAAGTCGTGGCGTTCGAACCGCGGTGACGGTGTGGTCATAATAGTACAAGTCTCGGGTCGAGTCGACTCAGATCTGCGAGATGCGACTTAGGGTCACGCGCAAACGCCGATTACAGGTCATGGGTTGCAGAATTCGACGGGGAGGATTGCATGAGTCTACGGAACAGTATGGGCTAAGATACGGGCCTTACAGATCAAGCTCAAAGGCAATGAAGAATTAGAGATTTGGAGATCAAAAGTTGAAGATTTCAAGTGAAGAATTAAGGACTCTAAGATGAAGATTTCATGTCATGAAGATCCAAGAAAACTAAGTATCAAATATGGAGAAAAGTCTGGAAAATTATACAATCAAATAACAAAAATAACATATTATTTGGTCCCACCAAAGGTAGGTTTAGTCTAACCGAAAGTGTTAAAAAATAGTCTAGCAACAAACAGTGGATTTTCAGAGTAAATTCAGTTCGACTAAAGGACTATTCGATGTGACTGAAATGAAGTTTTGTGTGACTAAAAGATGATTTGATCCGACTAAAAGGAGACAGAGAGTTCAGAGACTTTTTGGAGAAATTCAATTCCAATTAAAGGAATGTTCAGTTGGCTTTGGTGCGACTTTGGTCCGACTGAAGGCCCTTGTAGGCGCAACCAAAGCGTAACAAAAGTGCGCAATTTTGAAGTCGGTTCAAAATCGATGTGAAATTTTTCTATTTAAAAATGAATTTTAGGCCATTCTAATGACAAATTAGGGCTTGGGAGAAAGACCAAGCACCAGCAAATATTCCATGTAGTCATTCTTCTTCTTCTTTAATCCCTTAGTTTTAGTTTGTTTTTCTTTTATTTTTATTCTAGGATATTAGCCATGCTAGGCTAATCTCTTAGCTAAGGCTAGGATGAAGCTTGTACATAATTACAGTATTTAGTTTATTTGATTCAAACACAAAGGTTTGAATGATGATATTAGATTAAATTAATTCAAATTTTACTTTAAAGCCTTTGAGTTATTTATTTCTGGATTTTATTATGAACTACAATTACAATAAATGCTTTAATTTAACAATTGCTTAGCTTGATTAGAGAATGAATCAATATGTATAATTGATTGACTTATTGAGAACTAAGGTTACAGTAGATGATCTTGATTCCCTATGATTAAGATCTAAGTGCTTCATAATAGAGCCGTTCAATTGAATTCATGTTATGTTGGTATTTATGATCGGTTTAATATAATTATTTTCTGATTTAATATAATAGAATTCTAATTCAAAATGAGTTATAAGAGTTGAATCGATGAACTAGATAATTTGATTGCTATAAGTAGATTCATGGATCCTTAGTTGCTTCTATTATTTGTTTGAAACCATTATTCAACTCTCTGATGGATTAAAAACTCAAAAAATCATTAGCTTTTGTTGTATTCTCACCAATTCCTTGTGGATTGACTTCTGTCTTACCGAGTTTATTACTATGGTGCAGTCCTACACTTGGGAATTTGCTCAACAAATTCTTAGCGTCGTTGACAGAGAATTTTGTGCTAAAAATACGTTAGGTTTATATTAGGGTTTAGCTAGGTTTTTTTTATTTTTCTGAATTTTTCTAACTAAAGGTTTTGTTTTTTTAAGGTTTTTAGATTTCAAAATTTCTAGTTATGATTTTTCCATATTGTTTAACATCACTGACATTGTTTACTTATTTTTATTTTGTAGGATCCCCTTAATTCTAATTTCTCCCATCCGGTAATATCATTCCCCACTCTCTCTAATTGCAAAGAATTGTTCCTCTACATTAGAATTTTGATTTATTTTTTTGTAGTTAGGTTTAGATTTTAGTTGCTATGTGTGTGGTTCATGCCCAATTTGGGTAAGGGATCATATGTGGAGATTCCAAAGTGAAGGAAGTTTGGTCGACAAGCTCACAATCCATCGACGAGTTAGAAAACACCCAAATACTTTTGGAATATCATCTAGAATCATGGCTGAAACTGAACAAAATTTTGATGAGACTCATGTGTGGAACACACCACTAGTTAGGACAATGCATTGCGAGAATGAGGTACAGTGAGTTCCACCAATTCAGACTTTACGTGATTATTTACGACCGACGAGAACAAGTACACCTTCTTGCCTAGTTTTTCCAACTAGCGCAGGAAACATGAATTTTAAACCAGGGATTATCTAATTACTCCCTAAATTTCATAGACTTGCTATAAAAAGTCCATAATTGCAGTTGAAAGAGTTCGATGACATTATCACAACCCTACACTTTAACAATGTTCCTATTGATGTAATTAGACTGAAACTGTTTCCATTCTCTCTGAAGCAGAAGGCCAAGTCATGGCTCCACTCCTTAAGGTCAAGATCTATTGGTACATGGGCCGAGATGACTTGGTGGTTCCTTAAAAAGTTCTTCCTGATTCATAAAACCAACACTCTCAAGCGTGACATTATGAACTTCTCCCAAAAGAGAGATGATACCTTTTTCCAGTGTTGGGAATGGTTCAAAGACTTAACTTCTGGCTTGCCCACACTATGGCTATGAGATTTGCAGGTGATTAGATTTTTCTATAGTTGACTAAGCTCAAACATATACCAATTCATATAGATGGTGTATAATAGAGAATTTATAAGAAATGATCCTTAAGTGGCCTAGAAATACTTTTGAGTTGCTAGTTGAAAATGCTCAATCATAGGACACATCCAACTAAGCTAGTAATCCTAAGGCAGTGCAAAGACAGAAGGGAATGCATGTGCTCAAAGAGGAGGAAGATATTAGTGTAAGGTTGGCAGATCTCACAAGAAAGGTTAAGGACATGGAACTTAGAAAGGAAGCAATCCAACCCATCGAGGTTGTTAAAACCATGTATGGTATTTGCAAGAGTAACGCTCACCTAACTAAGGAATGTTGTAAGTGTTATGGTTTCTTGCTCCTTTATTTGTCAAATTTTGTTGTGCCAAAACCTCAATCTGTGTCTTGTGTAGCACGTTGATGTTCAAGGCATTGCATCACAATGCTTCAAGTCAAGAACGAAGATCTACTTCAAGAAATGCAATGTTAAGTAATTATCCACTCCTGTATGCGTTCAGAGTTTTTAAAGAGCAACATCAAAAGATAAGTTTTTGTTCAACTCAAGATAAAATACAACTCAAAATAAAGTATAACTCAAATTCGAGCTTTAGAAGATCTCAAGTTCAAGTTACATCATGTATAGAGATCTTAAGCTTCATAATCTTCAAAGGTCAACAATCATCTGAAGAAATGAAGACTCAATGTTCATACATTACTTTCAAGGTATGATTGACCTTAAACTGACCTTAGGGTAGGTCATTTTGTATACATAATTTGAATTAAATCACTTTATAAGTGTTTGGATTGTTCTAAGACTAATCCTGAACCTCGTTCGACTAGTCCTAGCACTAGCTCGACCAGTCCAAGAAATTCCACGACCAGTCCTAAGTTTGTTGCAATTTTTTAAAATTTTTTATTCATCCATGACCGGTCCTAGACTCTGCTCGACCGGTCGTATGAACAGTGCACGACTCAATCCACGACCAGTCCAGCAGTTACAACTCAAACTCCAGCAACTATTCCTGGCTCCTCATGACAAGTCGTAGGCAGGTCACGACCAGTCGTGAAGGACTCACGACAGGTCATGGACAGCCTTCGACCAGTCGTGGAATGGTTTTATCCGCTCAAAAATTCAAAAATATGTTCGACCTTCGACCAGTTGAAGTGTCTTCAGGACCAGTCGTAGGTGCAATTTTTACAACTATAAATAGAGCACGAATTTTAAATTTTTGATAATCCAATTTAAGTAAATTCAAGGCATCACTCTGAGAGATAAGTTTGTGTTCTTTTTAAGCTATAATGTGCATATTTAATATTATCTTTTATTAGCTTTTCATATTTGATTTTATTTCTGCATTCCAATCTAATTTGAAAGAGGAATTGTAATATTCCACTTCTTGGAATCAAAATCAAATAGAGATAGCCTGACTTGATTTAATCTAAAATCAAATTAGACTTAGAACCATTTTAAAGTGAGTATTGGACATTGAACTTCTATATTCGAACTTCTACTCCGATTTGGTTCTTTCGGGCTACAACAAAAGGAGAAATCCAAGTATTTTACATTTGCGTAAATCTTATGTTATTTTGGTTTCTTTTGAGATTAAGCCAGAAAAATCTCATTTGTTTGGTTATCCGAAAAGAGTCAGAAAACTCAGAGTGGGAGTTTTTTAAAATAGTGTAAGCCCATTTGAAAGACACAATTGTGAGGGTTTTAGGTGAACCTAAGAAAAACCTATTTTCATAGTCAACACTAATATCCACTGTGTGAGGATATTAGGAGTGGAATAACAAGCTATGTGGCTATTGTTTAACAGTTAGTGTACACACAGGTGAACCACTATAACTCTTTGTGTTTCGTGGATGTGTGATTTATTTTCTATATCTTTTATCATTCAATATTGTGGGATGTATGTGTGGATGTGAATGTTGTAATCTTTCATTTCAAGCATTGGGGGGAATGTTGTAATAGCTTAGAATTTCTTTCTTGCTATTTCCTTTCTTCCTTTCCAGTTTGAGATTTTGTTTCTCTAATTGTTCTAGTAAGGTTGTCTTGCCATAAACCCTTAGTTTTTATGGTGAAAGGTTATCCTTATAACAACTAGAATTTGAGGTTACTTTACATTCTGTATTGTGGATTGTTTTCTTTCATTTACTTGGCTATCTAATTGTTTTATTCCGTTGTTATCTTTTTAAATTTTGCATAGTCTTATTCACTTCATCCCCCCCCCCCCCCCCCCCCCCCCCAAGGACATATAGCTTGGCCTTTTCAAATGTCCTACAATCCCTACTTTTTAAGAGGCATTGCATGCTCAAGTGGATGCTATGAACGCTTATCACTGCCCATTTAGTGCATTGAATTCTAACACGTATACTCCTGATTGGTGAAATCTTCCGAATCTCAGTTGGGGAATGAACCAACTGTGAATGCAAATAATAATTCAGAGTGGTCATCTACTAGTATACCACACGTGCCAATACCAAAGAGAACCTTTAAGAATACGTTGAATGCATTCATGTAAGGGCAAATACAATTCAATCATAGCAAATGAACTTAAAACTTTGATTGTAAAAATTGAGACACATCTAAGTGTTAAAGAAAAAGCGGACTTTCTAACCTAGCCTCAACCTAACCCCAATGGACAATTTGAGGTGAGTGATCCAAATTCTTCAGCCCAACATGTGGAACATGTTAAATCCACCACCACCCTAAGAAGTGGCAAAGAGCTCAACAAGGAAATTCCTAATAAGGTTGAGAAACCTGAGGAATCCATAGATTCGAAGGGTGGTGGTGAATTTAGCAATGCCCCGCATGACAAAGAGCCAAAGCATGAGCATAAGCCTGTGGCCCCGTTTCCTTAACATTTTGCCTCATCAAAATGACCACGCAAAAATGAGGACATTTTAGAGATTTTCTAACAAGTCAAGATCAACATCCCCTTGTTAGATGTAATTAAACAAATTCCATCTTATACCAAATTCTTAAATGATTTATGTGGTAAAGCGTAAGCTAAACGCACATATGAAAGTCATCTTGACAAAATGGGTGAGAGCAATTATTAATCAAAATACAAGGATCTTGAAAGTCCTATGATCTCATATATAATATGAAACTTCTGTGTTGAAAAAATACTTCTAGATCTTGGGGCAAGCATTAATCTAAAATCATCTCGATATATGAGCAATTGGACCTTTAAGAGTTGAAACCCACCAAGACAACGTTACAATTGGCTTACCGCTTGACAAGATTACCGAGAGGAGTTGTTGAAGATGTGTTGGCCCAAGTTGACAGTTCTACTACATAGTAGACTTTATCATCTTGGATATTCACCCAATTATGAATACAAGAACTCAAATCCCTGTTATTCTGGGTCAGCCATTCCTAACTACTGCTAATGCTATAATCAATTGCTGGAATTAAATTATGAAGATATTCTTTGGGAATTTGACCTTAAAGCTTAATCTATTTAATTTGCACAAGCCACAAGAGGATATAGATGAGATCCACAAGGTTAATTTGATTGATACATTTATGGAAGAGGAGCCTCTCCCGATTGAATTTCCCAAACCTCTAAAAGTATGGTTGGCACACTTTGCTGATTTAGGTGATCTTATGATTAGAGACAGTGAAAGCCTTGTGGGATTGTACCCTAGTGCCTGACATAAATGAAAAGAACATTATTCTAAAAAGTCCCCTTCCACTAATTCTGAATGTTTATCATTAAAGTTGGAAGAGCTGGAATTTGATCCGAAGACTGAAACTTCAGAATTTGTTTAGATTACATTAATAAGAGATAAATTTTTACATTTCAATTAATTGTAGTCTCTCATTCACGGTGGTATACTGACACTAAAACATTTTCTGCCACAAGTGAATTTTATATTAGATCGAAGATTTTTTGTCGAGGTGTATAAATTTCTATGAACGTTCAAGCTTCAGGATATCCAAGCCTACCATAAAATAAGTTTTTGGATGATCTTATTGAGATGCCTGCTAAGAATTTTATTGAGATATTGGCCAGAGAAGGAAAATGTCTACCAGAATGAGTAGTTTTTTTACTTTGATTTCTTAGAGTTAGTTCAATTCCTTTTTTAGAATTAGTTTGCTTTATTGGTTTAATTTTAGTTGTTGAAACACCAACTGAGAAGAAGTTCGCACTAACACTTATATTTCCATCATCTCTCAAGTACTTTCTACCATCTGCTTGCTTATAATTTCATTGTTCTCATATTGCTCTTATTGCATAACATTTTTACATTGAAGACAATGTATCATTTAGGTTGTGGGGGGGTAAGGTTTCCCTTGGAAAATTCTTCAATTGTGCTGAATTTTCTATAAAGAGATTAGAATGATAAGACACCAATGTCGAGGATTTTTAAAATCTAAATTCTAGTTGCTTAGTAATTTTCAAGGTTAAGTTCAAAGTTATTAATTCTTAATTGAAATAATTTTAAACATTGATTGAGTCATATAATTCACATGTCACAACTACCTTACATATTAGAGTTTAAGTTTGATACTTAATTATTAACTTAATAATTATTGAGAATGATAGGAACCAAGCTTGGGGAATTTGTCCGTCATTTTTGATGAAAATAAGTGGGAAAAAAAAAATAATACACAGCTAAGAAAATAATTGTCGAAAAAAAGGGCTACTTATTGAAGTGTCCTTGAAAAGAAAAACAAGAAACCAGAAAAAGAATGTTTAAATAGACAAGAAGAAGAAAAAGTTTCATAATAATGTTAAATCCGTCAATGAAAAAATCAAAGGTTGAAAGAGTAGAGTGTTGAACTGTAATGCAAGTTTTGGTTAATCTAAACATTTCTTTGATTATAAACATTAATATGAAAGTAGGAAACTTAACTTTAATAGCGGTAAGTCTAGGTTTCACCATGCACCCATGAAACTTGATCTTTAGAAATTTTCAATTATAGGATTAATGCTTTGAACTCGATTTAGGATATTTACCAAATGCTAGAGTTTAGGTGGAAGTTATGCTTTTCATTAATGTACCCTGGATTTTTATAATTTAGATTGTTTTTACGGATTACTTGGGTTTATAGAAACATCTCTTCTGAGAATTTCTAGTTGGATTTTAAAAATTATTTCATATGTTTTACTCGATACTAGCAAAATGTTTATTGTGGGTGTGTTGAGACTCAAATATTGCATATTTATCCACTCAATTACACTAGTTTCGACTACATTCAAGCGATTAATCAATCTAATTAAATATATTTTCTACGTGCAAGGTGATTTTGGATTTAAAGTTAAATACATGCGTAAGTGACTGATTTAAAGCTCAAAAAGATATAAAGCTCAAAGATAATGAAGAATTAGAGATTACAAGTGATGAAGATCCAAGAAAACAAAGTACCAAAGATAGAGAAAAGTCTGAAAAATCACACAGTTAAATAACAGAAATAACAAACTGTTCGGTCCCACCGAGGGTAGTTTCAATCCGACCGAAAGTGCCAAAAACAATCTAGCAACAAAGAATGTATTTTCATAGTAAATTCAACTCAACCAAAGGGCTATTCGATGCGACCGAAGTGCAGTTTAGTGCGACCAAAAGATGGTTCGGTTTGACCAAAAGGAGATATAGAGTTTAGAAACTTTTTAGAGAAATTCAGTTCTAACCAAAAGAATGTTCGGCTGGCTTCGGTCCAACCGAAGGCCTTCGTGGGTGTGACCGAAATACAACAAAAGTACGCGATTTTAAAGTTGGTTCAAAGTCGGTGTGGAATTTTTCTATTTAAAGGGGTGTTTTAGGCCATTCTAAAGATGGATTAGGGCTTAAGAGAGAGACCAAGTAGTGACAAAGTTTCCACGGAGTTGTTCTTCTTCAATCACTCAGCTTTAGTTTGTCTTTCATGTTTTTCTTTTATTTTTCTTTTAAGATATTATCCATGCTAGGCTAATCTCTTTGCTAAGGCTAAGGGATGAAGCTTGTAGTTAATTACGGTATTTAATTTATTTAATTTAACAATAATGATTTAGATAATGATGAAAGATTGAATTGATTTAGAGTTTACTTTAAAGCCTTTGAACTATTTATTTTTAAATTTGTTGTGAACTACGGTTACAATGAATGCTTTGATTTAGTGATTGCTTAACTTGATTAGAGAATGTAACGCCTTGGAAAAATCCGTACTGAGACTCGAGTACTAACTCGACCAGAAATCACATAGGATTAATTCCTTTAGAAATCAAGCGTAAGTTAGCTAGCGCTACACTAGAGTAGCTATGAAATTGTCCCTGAACACTTTAAATACGTTCTACAAGACTCAAAACTTGAAGAATCAATGACGCTATAATATCCTGAAACCTTTGATCAAAACTCTAAACCCGTTTGCTCTCAGAAACTCTCTGAAACTTTGTATTGGATCTAGACCGCGCGTCGAAAGTCCGATACCTACAATCTTAGACCGTTATGACCGCTTAGCTGGACTTGACAATCATTTCAAAAATCAAGCCCAACTGATGTTCAAAGGTTATTTCAATGAGCCTGGAGTGAAGAGAGTGAGAAAAGGGTTGGATTTGGAAATTTAAATCCAAATCTGGCACGTGACATGGCGCGTTATTATTAAGCGTTTTGACCATCAGAATTCAACCAAATTTCACCCTCGGATCAGGAAAAATTTCTCTTTCATATCATGAGACTTGTAAACCTGATTTAGGTACGATGACCGCTGAACTAAAACTGGACCGCCACGTGTGATCTACGAACTCTATCGGACTGAAAACTGGGTGTGAGCAACATCCAGTGACCATGAGCTTAAGTCCGATCGCATTCGACTGGGGGACCTCCCGAAATGCTCTTTTGGACCAAAACAGCACCGATTTGGTTATAACCCAAGTATACTTTGTTCCTGAGTCTAAAAGGGTGAGGTTTTAGCCTATATAAGGGCCTTAAACCCTCACATATCTCACCCATTCGAATTTGCTAGAAACCCTATCTAGAGAGAGAAAGTGTGAGATTGTGAGAGAGTGTGGGAGAAATCTTCCTGCCACTTACACTAGTTTTTGCACGTGATAAAGCGACGCGTTCAAATCACTTTTCCGGTGATTTCCAACACACTCTTAGGTAAGAAAACCTTATCTACTTGCTGTTTTGGGGTTTCCTTCGATTCGTTAGCGATGTATCTTATGTAACTTGTGTATTAGGTCGCCTGTACGCCGTTGACGGAGCGTATACGTTCTAATCGAAACGATACACGTCTAGGGCAAAAGGTGCAGATTTTAGACGATTTGATTGGCTAATTTCAAAGCTTTCAATGTCGTTTAATAGTAAATTATCGACGGCAACGCCATTTGACATGTGCAACATGCTGTTCGTTTTCCATTTTGCAAAGTATGGAAAATATGAGATTTAGGGCATTTTAGTCATTTGTAGGAAATACTGTTTACATCCACATTTTGCTGAAATGTTTGCCTTGGCTTTTTGTCATGTTAGGATATTAGGATGCCATGGCTTTTTGTCGTGTTAGGAAATTAGGAATGCGTGCATGATCGGTTTGGCAAAGAGATTCGCCCTAATGCGCACTTTGGGTCGACATACGCTATGTAGACTAAAGTGTGTAGACTAAGTGTTTGTATAAATGTTTGTACTAGTATGTATTAAGTAAATGGAGTTGTGAATGAGTTTTGAGGTTGAATTCTCAAGTAATATGCTGATGTATATGATTTTCACCATGCTGGCTAAATGTATAGATTTCACTATATGTATGAAATGCATGTGTTGGATGAATTGCTTAAGTTGTATGTTATAACATGTGACCACATGCTTGTATTATTGTATTGCATTTCTATTACTCTCATATGATTACTGATGCTGATTTACAAATGTTTGGGACTATGACCTAGTCCAAGCAGTCGGTAAATGATCAAATTCGTGGTTGGCTTCTATTTGCCACAAAGGACGAGTCGATGAACGCGAGTCGTGTTTTGAGTTGGCTGCAGTGGTTAGGCCACACGAAGTGTTTCACGCACTTCATGTCGTTCGACTTGCGATGCGCTCGTACTAGTCGAGCCCGTCAAGTAACCCGACTGGCCGTTGTATGTTCATCCTGTATTAGTCATAACTGCTTGAACCTAGGGTACTGAACTTACCATTGGAAACCCTGTTAACCATGGTACCTTGATCCATAAAGACTCATGAGCCAGACATGGTGGTATGGGACACCGTGGTCGAGCTGTCGGCCGACACTGGGGCCACAAACCTCCCCGTAGTGACCAGTGAGCACCTATGACTCGTGAGCCGATTGTGGTGGTATGGGACACTACATTCGAGCTGTCGGCCTACACTGATTGGTGACGAGCCCTTTGTAGTGACCGCGAGCGTATTCTGAGTCTACGGGAGACGACGACCCTTTCGTAGCAATGAGAGTACATTAGGCCTGTATCGATAAGGTGATGGGGGAACGGTGCAACGAGTGCGAGCAACAGCCCTGACAGCCCTTCCACTGACCTAAAAATATAACATCGTATGAGATTTCTAGGAGTGACGACCCTAGACAGGATCCGTGTTGGGATTGATATAAGGAAAGTACCTTAGTTTCCCAATACTGCTATATGAATGGACTAATAACAACTTGATAATCATATCCACATCGCACTGCATGTACCTGGAAGATGTGGAGCACTTGGGAAGAAAGCATGCAGCGGATGCAGATGGTGCCGCATGAGGGAGTATGTCCGTGAGGGCAACCATCATGTCATGTCATGCATACATTAATAACAGTATCTAAGAACGTTTGATTTATTGCTTTACTATTATCACGTGATTAATTTGTGAACATGCTAATCTTTGCTTTATTATCCCACTGAGTTGATCACTCACTCCCACATTATGGGATGGTGTTTGCAACACCCACCAGACCCTGTCTTAGATGCAGGTGGTGCGGCGATTCAGGATGCAGAGCCAAACTACGACGAGGACCAAGACGAGTTCTCGTATATGCAGTTTTACGACGGCTTTGCATAGGCGACCTGGATCGGCGAGACTTCTTAGTAGGACTATTTTTGATATTTCCTTTTTATTTATGACATGTATATGAGACTCAGAGATGTATTCAGACTTTGGAGACAGTTTGAGAGTATTTTATTTTCCATACAGTGATATATATATTCTTCAGTCTTCCGCTTGCATTTTATCACTGAATCTGGAGTATGAATTACAGTTTTGGTATAATATTACTCATGTGAATGCTCTAACTCAGTCAACCTTGAATCATAATCATATTTGTTGCATAAGTGATGGGCTGGAACTCGGGAGTCGGGTTTATACAGGACCCCCGATTTTTAAGGTGTTACAAGTTGGTATCAGAGCATGATTGAGATTAAACTGGACCTGGGTTATGGCCACGCGACATACGCTGTCCCCCCTTTGACTTAGGTGGGTGTCAGAAACAGCTAGAAACACTCGTAGGACTTCAGTTTCCCCAATAAGCGAAGTCTACTCAAATCGATCGTTTTGATCGAGTCCATGACGTATTTTTGGCCGTGTGAAGAAACCTAAGTTGCCTCTAGGTCGTTAGTTGGGGGTTTGGGATGATTCCAGAAGAATTCTGAACCCAGAAATGCAAGTCCTTGGGTTGTGGGGCAACCACAACCCTTACACTCAATTTCAAGGCTTGAAAACCCCATTTTCTCCAATTCCTTTAGAATCCTTCCTCTTACCACCCCATTCTTTAACTTTTTCTAAGTCTTTTCATACTAGGCATAAATCCTAATGTGTAAAAGATAGAAAATCATACTTAGATAAAAATTTACTATAAATAGTAAATATAGGTAATAATTAGACTTTTGGCCATTCCAGTTATGAAATCTCTTGTAAAAAATGGGTTAATTGAATGGATTAGCTTCTCCTATCCCAAAATCATATACTACATGACGCATAAAATTATTCTGGTTTACAAACTGGCCCCAAAACGTCCCAAATGGAGTTTTGGGCCTATCTAGGCCAAAATACAATGAACTAGGGTGGTTCCCACACATATTTGGGGTCCCTAGGGTAGGGGGAACCCAGCCCACATGGCCGGATCAGCTGTATTGGAAGTTGGCCAACGATGGCATCGCCGGTTCGGCGATGCATCGCCGTACGGTGGGCCCCACTGGGTCTAAAATTTGGGCCGACACCCTTTTTCGGTTAGGGCACCCACCCCATAGGTGGTTCGCACCTTAAAACCCCCTAAAAGTCCTGCCTCCTTCACAAAAAACGTCTCCAAGCTCTCCTTTCTTCACTTCCTTGTTGCCTCCTCTTTCTCAACCCACTTTAAATTGCCCCCATTCTCATTTTCGGCCATAACCGATGCCAACCCATCTTCCACAGCTGTTCGTGCACTCCTTCCTCTCCATTTTCGTCGTTTGAAGCTCCCACAACCTTCATTCAAGGCTAAAATCGTGTGGAGTTCCATTCCCATTTAGTTTTCTCTTTTTCCTTTTAGAATCCAGCTTTTGGGAGCTTGATTCATCCCTCTATGGTGCCTAGATTTTCTTCAATCCATTTGAGCCGCCATTTCTCCCCATTTCCCTCTTTTTCCATGGCTCTTGTGGAGGCTATTTTGGCCTTTTTCTCCCTTTCCACCATCCTCTCTCTCATTGGAAAGAGGAAGACTGCAGCGGATGAGGCTGGGCCTAGTCGCCCTTCACGATCAAGAAAGCCGATGGGTGGCGCCGCTAGCTCAAGCACCGTCGCAGGTCCAAGTACAGCTCGTGAGTTTCACACAAAGCGGGATTTGGATCCCCATGCTCACGTAGGGCAAGTACTGTTAGCAGAGTTGCCTCATGGCGCTTATACAGATCGCAAGGTCCTGTTTGAAGCGCATGTGGATGAGCGGCTCTTCGATGAATTTCTGTTGTTTGAATGCATTGAAGCTGCCAATTGGGGTCCACTCTTTGAAGCCCGCTCTCATACGAACGTGAGCACCGTTCGTGCCATCTATGCTCGTATCCGGGATCGCACGTTGGAGCCATTGCAATTCAGGATTCCCTTTGACAGAGATAGGGAAGCTACGATCGATGTTCGGTTGATAGCTTGAATTCTGAATGTGCCTCTTGGTGAAGTACATCCCAACGCTAAGAATCTGAAGAGTGTTCGTGAGCAAGATCGTCACACCAGGTTCCTATGTGGTGGTTTGGTTCCGTGGCAGCCTAACAGGAGCCTCTTAGCGTCCCACATGTCGAATGATTTTCGCCTGCTACATCACATTTGCACATTCAATTTGTATCCTAGGTCGACCAACCGTAGTGAATGTACGCGTCTCATGGTCAATTTCTTGTATCAAGTAGGCCAGGGAGAGAATGTGTATATGGCCACCTTTGTATTGCGACAGATCTTCCTCGTAGCGAAGTTGAAAAGAACGTCTGAGTCACTTCCTTTTGGCCGGCTCATATGTAAGATTGCGCTTGAATTTGCGTACAGACTTGGGCCGGAGTTGCCAGTACCGATTCACTACATTGACGAGTCTACCATGGACAAGATGAAGATCGAGCCTCGGCAGCATGAGGCTCAGCTTGATGAGGATAGCGAGGGCGATTATGATGGCGAAGAGGATGCAAGTGAAGAAGAAGCTGGGGCAGAAATAGAGGAAGAAGCCCAGGGAGAAGAAGAAGAGGAGGCTCAGGATACTGATGAGAGCCCTCCTCCAGCGACTCAGGCTATTAGAGATGCTACATTGCCCGACTTGAGGAGAGTCAGGTTGCCTTGCAACGGGAAGTTCAGGAACTTCGGGCCGAGGTTAAGGATACTAAGGCCGTCATGAAGAGAAAATTTGAAAAGGTGACTCGCATCTTGAAGGCGATCCTGTATTGATTGTAGGATAAGGGTGCTCCTCCTCCATCCCCAGACTCGAACTAGTGATCTAGATGCAGATGTTGTTAGTTGTAGTTAGTTGTTTCCTGCTTTCTGTGTGTAAGCCTGATAAGGCTACTAGTTTGCTTATATTGCTGTAGTAGCTTTGATTGGCTTAGTTTCCCATGTATTTCTTGTCATGATGCATGTAAAGATATATATCTTGTATTGTGACAGTTTTGGTTAAATGAAATGTATAGAATGTCTTTGGCTCGTTATGTGAATGATTGTGTGGTGGTGTGTTTGTGCTATTGTTGAAACTAACAAGGTTGCACCCTATTTTGATATAGGGAATGTCGCCTAAGGCTACACGGAGCACAGCACGACTTACTTTGGGTAAGCCTATGGATCGGGCTCCTTCCCAGAGCGATGGGCATACGGACCCTGCTGTGGGCCCAATTCCTGAGACTGCACATGAGTCTCAGCCTTCTACTGGTCTTACAGCTGGACCACCGCCTTTCACACCGCCTATCAAAGAGCAGTACCGTGTGTCTTCCTCGACGCACTATATGCCACAGCCCGCTCCACCTCCTGATAAGTTCGAGCAGTTGATGGCCATGATGCATCAGCAGCACCAGTAGCTCTTGACTATGATAACAAGGGCTCTAGCCCAGGGTGGGAGTACGACTCCACCTGCACCCCCTGTGCATCTAGCTGAGAATGCCTGTACTTCGACTCAGGATGAGGGCATGGCTCATCCTACACCGCCTGCTTACCCTACGGGGAATGCCGCTGATACACGAGGCCTACTCGAGCGATTCTAGCGCTTGCGGCCTCCTACTTTTATGGATTCTCACAGACCCGAGGAGGCAGAGTATTGGCTCGACCATGTGTCGAAGATACTACGGATGCTGCACTGTTTAGAGTCCGAGCAGGTAGAGTTGGATACGTTCATGTTCGATCGAGAGGCCAGCTTGTGGTGGGATAGCGCCTTACGAACTATTGCTGCTGATTATATCTGGACTTAGGCAGCATTCGAGTTTCGTTTCCATAAGAAATCTTATCCCCATACTTACAGGCACGAGCGGGAGAATGAGTTTCTAAGCCTCAGGCAGGGAGGCATGACAGTCACGGAGTATGAGCATCGGTTTACTGAGTTGGGCAGATACGTCTCGACTATACTTGCTGACGAGAAGATGCGCATACGACGCTTCTCTGAGGGCTTGTGACCAGATATTCGGTCGAAGATGTGTTGCATCAGCATTCCCTCCTACGCTGAGCTGATTCACATGTCTATGCGGGCAGAGCAGGATGTTGATCGGCTTGCGCGATCTCTTGGCCCTATTGTTCCTAGGCCACGACCGAATATGCAGGACAGGTCATTTACTGGCAAGAGGCCTCACATCGACCCTCCTCCTAGGGCTTCCGCGCCAGTACCCCCGTTGCGGCACCCTGATTCTCATGTACTTATTGTGGCAGACCGGGTCATGCAGTAGGGAGTTGTTTTACTCGGATGCGGGATAGCAGGTTCTCGTCGCCGCAGAAGATCGATCGTCCACGCCCCCAGGTATTATCTGCTCCGCCTCTACGGTCGGCTCCTGCGCATCCTTCCTTCAGACCCCCCGTACCTCCGTTCCGGCCACCTCTACGGCCTATGATACCATGGCCGAACCGGCCACAGCAGGCTCAGGTACACGCCTTGACAGCAGAGGCAGCCGAGACAGAGACTACTCAGCCCTTGGCCTTTGAGGTCACCGCCCATATTGGAGGTACTCCTATACTCGTAATGGTGGATACTGGATCCATGATTTCATTGATATCGCATTCAATAGTCAGGCGCCTTGGGTTACCGACTATTCGGATGGATGGAGTGCGAGTCCTTTCAGCTCACGGAGATTTTTTTGATGCCACCCTGATGTGTGAGGGTTGCTTGATGGATCTAGGAGGCAGGACCATGTCTATTGATCTTGTCATCGACCCTTCTCTCGTTTATCTCGACGTCATTCTTGGCATGGATTGACTGACTGCAACGAGGGCCGAGATTGACTGCGAGACCCGTGTAGTGATGGTATACGAGCCAGAGGGCACGCCTTTTACATTTTCAGTGCGGGTAAATCTCCCCTTCCGCATACTTAGCTACGCTTCTTTACTACGGGACTCTAATGCCCTGACACTTGAGCATACGCCAGTCGTCCGTGATTTTAGGGATCTGTTCAGAAAGATCCCTGGTTTGCTGCCTTAGCGAGAGATTGATTTTACTATCGATCTGGTGCCTGGTTCCACGCCCGACTCACTGCCGACGTATCGCATAGCATCGTGTGAGATGGAGGAGTTGAGGAAACAGATTGATAATCTATTGGAGGTTGGCTTCATTCGACCGAGTGTGTCTCCTTGGGGAGCACCAGTTCTGTTCGTGAAGAAGAAGGATGGTTCTATGCGATTGTGTGTTGATTATCGCAGGCTGAATCAGATCACGATGAAGAACAAGTACCCTTTACCCAGGATCGATGACTTGTTTGTTCAGTTGAGAGGGGCGCAGTACTTCTCGAAGATTGATCTTCAGTCAGGATATCATCAGTTGCACGTCAGGGATGAGGACGTACAGAAGACAGCATTCAGGACCAGCTTTGGCCACTACGAGTTTCTTGTGATGTCGTTCGGTCTCACGAACGCACCAGCCGTGTTCATGGATCTGATGAACAGGGTATTTCAGCCTTTCCTCTATCGATTCATCATTGTATTCATAGACGATATTTTGGTATACTCCAGGAGTCGAGAGGAGCATGAGCAGACAGAAGAGTTAGTGCAGACAACGTCAGAGAAGATTGATATCATTAGACGCCGGCTTCTTACAGCGCAGAGCAGACAGAAGAGTTATGCCGATACGAGACGGCGCCCGCTCGAGTTCACAGTTGGGGATCATGTATTTTTACGAGTTTTCCCTATGAAGGGAGTCCTTCGGTTCGAGAAGAAGGGGAAGCTGGCACAACGATTCATTGGACCATTTCAGATTTTCGATCGTGTGGGTGCAGTGGCTTATCGTCTGGCTTTGCCTACGCGTCTCGCGAGCGTTCACAACGTATTCCATGTTTCTATACTAAAGAAATACGTTTCTGATCCTTCCCATATCATCAGATGGGAGCAGGTGAAGTTAGGAGAGGATGTTACATATATACTGCGACAGACGCGTATACTAGACAGGAAGGAGCAGGTACTGCGGAGCAAGGTGATCCCCCTTGTGAAGGTGTTGTGGACGCATAACTCTGAGGAAGAGGCTACCTGGGAGACAGAAGCCAAGATTAGAAAGAACCACCCACAGCTTCTTGAGGAGTACGAAAAGGTACAAATTTTGAGGACAGAATTTTTTGTTAAGCGGGGTAGATTGTAACGCCTTGGAAATATTCGTACTGAGACTCGAGTACTAACTCGACCAGAAATCATGTAGAATTAATTTCTTTAGAAATCAAGCGTAAGTTAGCTAGCGCTACGCTAAAGTAGCTATGAAATTGTCTCTGAACACTTTAAATACGCTCTACAAGACCCAAAACTTGAAGAATCAATGACGCTATAATATCCTGAAACCTTGGATTAAACTCTAAACCCGTTTGCTCTCAGGAACTCTCTAAAATTTTGTATTGGATCTAGACTGCGCGTCGAAAGTCAGATACCTACAATCTTAGACCGTTATGACCGCTTAGCTGGACTTGACAATCATTTCGAAAATTAAGCCCAACCGACATTCAGATGTTATTTCATTGAGCCTGGAGTGAAGAGAGTGAGAAAAGGGTTGGATTTGAAAATTTAAATCCAAATCTGGCACGTGACTTGGTGCGTTATTATTAAGCGTTCTGACCATCAGAATTCAGCCAAATTTCACCCGCAGATCAGGAAAAATTTCTCTTTCATATCATGAGACTTATAGACCTGATTTAGGTACGATGACCGCTGAACTGAAACTGGACTACCACGTGCGATCTACGAACTCTATCAGACTGAAAACTGGGTGTGAGCAACATCCAGTGACCATGAGCTTAAGTCCAATCGCGTTCGACCGGGGGACCTCCCGAAATGCTCTTTTGGACCAAAACAGCCCCGATTTGGTTATAACCCAAGTATACTTTGTTCCTGAGTCTAAAAGGGTGAGGTTTTAGCCTATATAAGGGCCTTAAACCCTCACATATCTCACCCATCCGAATTTTCTAGAAACCCAAGCTAGAGAGAGAGAAAGTGTGAGATTGTGAGAGAGTGTGGGAGAAATCTTCCTGCCACTTGCACTAGTTTTTGCACGTGCTAAAGCGACGCGTTCAAATCACTTTTCCGGTGATTTTCAACGCACTCTTAGGTAAGAAAACCCTATCTACTTGCTGTTTTGGGGTTTCTTTCAATTCGTTAGTGATGTAGCTTATGTAACTTGTGTATTAGGTCACCTGTACGCCGTTGACGAAGCGTATGCGTTCTAATCGAAATGATACACGTCTAGGGCAAAAGGTGCGGATTTTAGACGCTTTGATTGGCTGATTTCAAAGCTTTCAATGTCGTTTAATAGTAGATTATCGACGGCAACGCCGTTTGACATGTGCAACATGCTGTCCGTTTTCCGTTTTGCAAACGTATGGAAAATATGAGATTTGGGGCATTTTAGTCATTTGTAGGAAATACTGTTTACATCCATATTTTGCTGAAATGTTTGCCATGGCTTTTTGTCGTGTTAGGATATTAGGAATGCATGCATGATCGGTTTGACGAAGAGATTTGCCCTAATGCGCACTTTGGGTCGACATACGCTATGTAGACTAAAGTGTGTAGACTAAGTGTTTGTATAAATGTTTGTACTAGTATGTATTGAGTAAATGGAGTTGTGAATGAATTTTCTGATTGAATTCTCAAGTAATATGCCGATGTATATGATTTTCATCATGTTAGCTAAATGTATAGATTTCACTATATGTATGAAATGCATGTGTTAGATGAATTGCTTAAGTTGTATGTTATAACATGTGACAACATGCTTGTATTGTTGTATTACATTTCTATTACTCTCATATGATTACTGATACTGATTTACAAATGTTTGGGACTATGACCTAGTCCAGGCAGTCGGTAAATGATCAAATTCGTGGTTAGCTTCTATTTGCCATGAAGGACGAGTCGATGAACAGTCGTGTTTTGAGTTTGCTGCAGTGGTTAGGCCACACGAAGTGTTTCACGCACTTCATGTCATTCGACTTGCGATGCGCTCGTACTAGTCGAGCCCGTCAAGTAACCCGACTGGCCGTTGTATGTTCATCCTGTATTAGTCATAACTGCTTGAACCTAGGGTACTAAACTTACCATTAGAAACCCTGTTAACCATGGTACCTTGATCCATAAAGACTCATGAGCTGGATATGGTGGTATGGGACACCGTGGTCGAGCTGTCGGCCTACACTGGGGCCACAAACCTCCCCGTACTGACCAGTGAGCACCTATGACTCGTGAGCCGATTGTGGTGGTATGGGATACTACATTTGAGCTGTCGGCCTACACTGATTGGTGACGAGCCCTTTGTAGTGACCGCGAGCGTATTCTGAGTCTACGGGAGGCGACGACCCTTTCATAGCAATGAGAGTACATTAGGCCTGTATTGATAAGGTAATTGGGGAGCGGTGCAACGAGTGCGAGAAACAGCCCTGGCATCCCTTACAGCGACCTACAAATATAACATCGTATGAGATTTTTAGGAGTGACAACCCTAGACAGGATCTGTGTTAGGATTGATATAAGGGAAGTACCTTAGTTTCTCAATACTGCTGTATGAATGACTAATAACAACTTGGTAATCATATCCACATCGCACTGCATGTGCCTGGAAGATGTGGAGCACTGTGGGAAGAAAGCATGCCGCGGACGCAAATGGTGCCACATGAGGGAGTATGTAAGTGAGGGCATCCATCATGTCATGTCATGTATACATTAATAACAGTATCTATAAATGTTTGATTTATTGCTTTACTATTATCGCGTGATTGATTTGAGAACATACTAATCTTTGCTTTATTATCCCACTGAGTTGATCACTCACTCTCACGTTACGGGATGGTGTTTGCAACACCCACCAGACCCTGTCTTAGATGCAGGTGGTGCGGCGATTCAGGATGCAGAGCCAGACTACGACGAGGACCAGGACGAGTTCTCGTATATGCAGTTTTACGACGGCTTTGCGTAGGCGACCTGGATCGGTGGGACTTCTTAGTGGGACTATTTTTGACATTTCCTTTTCATTTATGACATGTATATGAGACTCAGAGATGTATTCATACTTTGGAGACAGTTTGAGAGTATTTTTTTTTTTCCATACAGTGATATATATATTCTGCAGTCTTCCGCTTGCGTTTTATCACTGAATCTGGAGTATGAATTGTGGTTTTGGTATAATCTTACTCATGTGAATGCTCTAACTCAGTCAACCTTGAATCATAATCATATTTGTTGCATAAGTGATGGTCTGGAATTCGGGAGTCGGGTATATACACGACCCCCGATTTTCAGGGTGTTACTGAGAAGGAATTAGTCTGCATAATTGATTGACCTATTAAGAACCAAGGTTACATTAGATACTCTTCATTGGAGAATCGTTCAATTCAATTCATGTTTTATTTATGTTTATGATTGGTTTAATAAAATCACTTTCTGATTAGATAGGATAGAATTTCAATTCCAAATGAGTTATAAGAGTTAAATCAATGAAATAGATATTGTAATTGCTATAAGTGGATTCCTAGATCCACTTATAGTAACTCTCTGTTGGATTAAAAAGCTTGAAAACCGTTTAACTTTCATTGTGTTCTCACCAATTCTCTGTGGATTGACCTCAGTTTAACTGAGTTTATCACTACAACACAGTCCTACACATGGGATTGCTCAACAGTCAATAAAATGCTATTAGAAGACGATATTGAAATCCAATAACAGGAAAACCCTGACAAGTTAGTAGTTTAGTTATAACTAGGTACAGAAGACAATATGAGAAATTCGGAGGTAGATAAAGACAACGAAGAAAATCGGCTGATTGCTTTACCTTGGTTGTTAGTTTATTGTGTCGCTAAACACGTAATCATAACAAGACTGTCAAAAATGCGACCACAATAAAAGACAATCATATGAGGAAATATATAATGGTTACCAACATAGCCGAATAAAACCTGTAAGAAAGAAGTCAAGAAATTGGTCAAACAACGAAATGTGTGTGTAAAGAAATCAAAGTTAAAAGGGCTTATCCTCCATACCAAAGTATAATAGCCCCATTGGTCGACAAAATATCAAAAAAAAAAAAAAAAAAAAAATTGTATAGGGCCGAAGATGATAAGCAAAGTTTTATGATTGAGCCAATGACCAACCGAGATCAAGTTTTACGGCGCAACAATTAACCCAAAATTTTAAAAACATCCCACTAGCCGAACTAAAGAAAAGTTTAAAGATCAATCTCCTGCAACAAGGGAGAATTGAGCAAAAGATCGCGCCATTTTTGTCAAAGCTTCCCGACACCTCAAATTTCAAAAAGGAGCTTTAGCTTTCGTCCTCTACAAATATTAATAACGCATAACTCAAACGGATAGATCGAATAGATCTTTAATTTCATCCTCCTAAATTTCTTCCATAACTCTATGTCTAGACCTTCTTAGGCCAATTTCACAAATTCGGCCTACGACATGGTTACTAAGCACCTATTTCTCGCCTTTTTGAAGTGATCGATATATTTTTCGATTGTTTCTCCCTACATGTAATGCCCCGAAAATAGACTCTTGTATACATTGCACAAAATCTGAGTTTTGTGGTGTTAAATAATCAACTCAAGGTATAACCCCTTCTACTTGTTATACATCACATGCATTCATATGTATGAAGGTACCTAGTCATGAGAATAAAACCAACCATACTAAAGTTCTTATTCCATTTAACTATAAAAGTTCAACAAATAATTTCATACTCACTTAAGTTGGAGTTTATTACAATAATCTAAATTTGCAGTATGAAACAAAAATAAAACTAAAATAAAATAAGAGCATCTGTAATGTAATCCCACGTCACTCGTAATAGTTTTTCGTAGAGAGTTCATCGCCCATATCTTTAACCTACGCATCACCAGCATCTTCTATGTGGATGAAGAAGGTCAACACCTTACTCATAGTGATGGCTATTCTTCAATATTAACAACAATTCAAATAATTCACCATAGTGAGACAATATAAATGTTTCGATACATCTCGTATTCCATCACTACCAGTGATATCAATATGTGCAACCAATCTAAATGAATACATGCCTAGCATAGTGTGTGTAGTTCATCATACATAGTGACTACCACATTACAAAATATAATTTATCACAGTTCAACTTGCTCCACATCCCATGATATAAATATTTGTCGGCATGTTCGACACTTCCGTAGATTTAGATGAATGCTCAAGACAGTACAACTCATGGATTAGAAGAAATTACGTGCACGATTTGTTCATGAAGCAATTAATTGTGACATCCAATACTAAGAAGTGATGTACCACGTCGACCAAGAAACTCACTACGTAGGGCGCATTATGTCCATGATATATATACAAGTCATTAATTGTGAGTGCATCAACACATCATTTGCATCAATAGAGAATTAAATCGAACCATAAGAATTTTAGAACTTGAAGACACATGCCCAAGTTATAAAATAAGAACGGTAGCTTAAGAATAACACAATAAAGGAAAAATGGTTAGCAATAAGATAATTCAATAAAAGAGAATATGAGCAAAAGCCAACTTAATGCATAGTAAAAACACGTATCGCTCGATGAAGAGCAAGGCTGATATCCATCACTGCTCATGAATTCATAAAAAAGTCCAGCAGTGTTTTCATAAAATAATCAATCTAAAATTACAATAAAATAAATCCCAATATGATAGAAAATAATCCAGACAGTTCAAAGTGTATCAATAAGCAAGATAGTGTGATTTTGGGTCAGATGGTCACCCGGTAGATGGTGATTTGGTATGTTGTTTCGTAGATACAAAGCAGATACGGCCTCCTTAATCCAATTATCGTTAACAAAATCTAACACAAAGGTAGTTTAATGAAATCATTTTCAAAAAAGGGTACTATAATGTAAATTGCTTTAAAATGAGGTAGTATTTTATAAATTCCCTTTGATGAACCTTAGGAAATGGCAATTCCTAGGAAGACATATGAGAAATAGATCAAGCCTACACATTACCCGATCTTATTTATATGTGCAGGTGAGATTGGCTTCTTGAAAGGGAAGGTTAATCAAATCCCACCACAAAAATTTGAAGCTACACATGCTCGAAGCCATCCTCAAATCACTCAACTTGTTGACTCCAAATCTGAATGCATTAAAGTCATCCCAATTGCACAAGGGGACTCCCATCAGCACACAAACCTTTGCAGCTCCTCCTAGTAATCTTACCAAAGGTTCAAATCATCAGGCGCATAGATGGACACTGGCAACCATAAGCTACTCTATCTCAAAGCTTGGAACCCGATCAAGTTGGACCATGTGCACCTTGAACTATAAATCATCTAATGAGAGGGAATGAATTTCAGACCCCTGATCCACCAACAATCTCGACATGTGTCATGCCCCAAACCCAAAAATCGGATTCACAGGAATCCCGATCGTCGAATTCGGTGCCAACAACCTCCGTACTATCCCATTCTCTACTCTCAGCGCTCATATGCCAAGTTCCGATCATGAGACCCTACAAGGAGAATTTTCCAACGTACATTTATCTCGTAAGAATCATAACCACAAGTTTACCTAAATCACAAAGGCAACATCATCATCATATATCCACTAATATAAACATTTAAATACAATGCTGGAAGGGGAAAACATATGTAAAAAAATCAAAGATCCAGAAGACCGTTGGACGCTCTAAGCTTAATGTTGCTGCAACCTAACACCACCTACACGCATCTATCATGCATAAGCTTATAGAAAGCTTAGAGGGTGGTGTAAGTATGTGCACAAGGTAAGTGTCAAGTATTCAACACAATACCGTAATCATAAAATATCAGAAATACTGGTAAGATCATGAATCATAGGACATCAAAGTAAGCGAAAATACTGACAAGTCTATGAGTTAAACAATATTAGAGTACGCAATACAAATCAGCTATGCAAATGAAGAGTCATAAAGAGCCAAATATCAGATGCCGATGATGCAATGTAATATACAATTCCTGATGAGTTCACAAATACCGTCAGCCATATCTAGACCATATAAATGCAAAAACATATTAACTTAAAATGTCATATGCCGCAAATGTAATGCAATATGCAGTGCAAATGGAATGACTATGCTGGAGTGTAAAGTCAGGATGATAGTATGTAGTATCGCATGTTATGGGGTCTATCACAAGAGATTTCTATCCAAACCAGTCTCATACATAAATTTGGATAGTCAGACTCCGAGTGGTAAACTCCTGATCTCAGGTTTGTCACTTGTCTTAACCAAAATCTTGGCCATTGCGAAGGCACACGTAACAAATAGTTGCACATGAATGAATATGCAACTCATGCCCAATAAGTCCACATATCAGTATTGTTCATCTCTGGGATCATCACCGAGGTCTAGTATACTCTACATGCAAATCGCCGCTCACTGACGCGTGACCATGCAAGTGGAAGAGACCTCACTATCTGCCTGACCAGTAGTCAGCCAATATCTACCTGGCACGTTAATAGCGGACTCATTCACAAGTTGGTCAAACTCAGCCTAGCTATGCCCCCTACTCTCAGGCGAATAAGGTCACACCCCCTCCCAACCTATCACGACACAGTTGGAGACGCGGCTTCCTAGTATTCGGCACTCCGGCGCTCATGTATCTACTCAGTCTTGACGTTGGGGCATCTCTTGGCCTCGAAGGTTTAGGAATTTTCACTCAGTGCCATCTATGGCAGTCCGATGCTAATAATAAATTTTCGGTGTCCTATCCAGTCATCCACGATATGCCTGTGGAGGCTACGACCCTGATGTTGCTAGGGCGTACAGTAATCACAACATAATGCAAGATACATGAGTCATACAATCTAGTCATAAATCAAACTTGCGCATACCGTGCGCTCATGTAAGATAACCTCCACCTACCAGGGAGTCTCATAACAACTACTCAAATGACATATGTAATGGTCAATCACATCTCATAACAAACATGTAGATGACACATATGGGCACGTACCATGATGTTATATTGTCACTTACTCATAATCGGTATCAATGAACGACATCGACATTCAACCTCGACAATGTGAAAATTTAACCAACATTGTCCACTAGGAATGACTCACATAGTGCTTAACATATAGTGGACCCATGACCTCACACAAGGGCCAAATATACAACATCATGGGCCTCACTCAAGAGCTTAATACACGTCATGATGGGTCTTTCACACGAGCTTAACATACATCACAATGTGCTCCATCGCCTGGTCCTCAAATGCATCACAATGGGTCTCATCACATAGGCCTCATACACATCACATTGGGCCTTAAACACAGGCTGAATACACACACAACGGGCCTCAAATACGGGCCACATATATATCACATTGGGCCTCAAACACAGGCCGAATGCACATCGCAATGGGCCTCAAATATGGCCGTATATACATCACATTGGGCCTCGACAATCGGCCTCGATATGCGGCGTCAACAATCGACCTCAACAATTAGAATCGGCCTCGACAATTAGAATCAGAATCGGCCTCAACAATCAGAATCTTAATCGGCCTCAACAATCGGCTTCGATAATCGGAATCGGCCTTGATAATCGAAATCAAAATCGGCCTCAATGATCGCCTCGACAATCGAAGTTGAAATCAGCCTCAACAATTAGAATCGGTATCGACAATCGAAATCGGCCTCTATAATTGTATCGACAATCGAAATCGGCCTCTATAATCGGAATCAGAATTGGACTCAACAATCAGAATCGGAATCGGCCTCAACAATCAGCCTCGACAATTGGAATCGGAATCGTCATCAACAATCGGAATCGGAATTAGCCTCAATAATCGACCTCCACAATCGGCTGAACAAGGCCTAAGGGAAGGTCAAAATGTAGACATTAAACCACCATTGCTCATCAATGTGGTCATTTAACTAACATTACTCGCAACGAGTGGCCCACATAGAGTCAAACGTATAGTGGGCCCATGGCCTCATACAATGGCCTAATGTACATCACGATGGGCCTCACTCAAGGGCCTAATACACATCAGACGGGCCTCACTTGTGGGCCTAGTATACATCACCATGGGTCATGATCCATGGTCCTCAAATACATCATAATGGGCTATGACCTATGGGACTCAATGTACATCAAGTGAGCTGCATCAATGGGTCATACCAATGGGTTGAAAATACATCACAATGGGTTGCATCCCATGGGGCTTAATATACATCTAGGTGGGCCGCATCAATGGGCCTAAGTACATCACATGGGCCTCATCGTACGGGCCTCAAATACATAACAGGTGGGCTCTGCACCTAAGCCTCAAATACACAATAGGTGGGCCTTACGCATGGGCTTATATATATCACATGTGGGCCCTGCACATAGGCCTCAAATATATAATAGGTGGGCCCTATGCATGGGCCTATATACCTCATAGGTGGGCCCTGCACATGGGCCTCAAATATACATCATGATGGGCCCTACGCATGGGCCTATATATATCACAGGTGGGCCCTGCACATGGGTCTCATGGATGGGCCGCACCAATGGGTCTCAAGTGGGCTTGGACCACACCAAAATCATTTCAATAGTTGGTGTAACGTGTACCATTATACACTATCATTCCATGGGGCACATTGCCCACTAATGATGATCTGCACTATCCAAACATTGTCTATGTAAATCTGCACTATCCAAACATTGTCCAGCATCATCCAGACTGTAGGATGGTGTAGATGAAACAAATACATTGTTGTGACGTGTCCACTGTCCAGACAATGGACGGTGTGGAATATCAAATATATAATGGTGGTGTCCGTAGGACTTGCCGACGTCCCACATCAGCTGTATAAGTGCTGTGAAATACGCTAGCCAATCTGCTTCCCAAGGTGGGTCCCACGTACATCAAGGCCCACTGTATATTATATTAAATAAAATATTTTATAAATACTCAGCGTCCAGGTACATGGGACGGATGGCGAGGATCTACGATGCATATTTCAAGGTGGGCCCCACCCCCACATGTGCAGTACATGTGGGGTGGGTCCCACACCCAAAAAGGACGGGCGGCGTGCATATATCACATACAGGAGGTCGGTCCTTACCGTCCAGAAATGATGGACGGTGTGGATATAAGATACATCACGGACGACCCTACTCAGCACTGTCCATCACTAGACGGTATGGGTACAACATACATACATCCAAAGTGGGGTCCACGTCGCAGCTGGATGGTGGGGACTCCATGCGTGCAGGGTGGGTCCCACCGTCAGCAAAAGGACGGACGATTGGGATATAACACACCTTATGATTAGACCCACATAACGTGCTGACGATCAATACAGCAGCTTCAAAGCTGTTTGTATGGTACAACAGCTACTCCTTTATCACAGCAGGTGGGTCCCACGTGGGGCCCACCACAATATTATATTATGCTAATATATTATTATTATTATTTAAAAATATAAAAATAACACACTGAAAGATGTGTTTTCCCTTCATACAATCCAACAACGTCTGCTGCTAGACGTCCAATGGATGGACGATATGGATGGTATAGATAAAACCCGTATATCACAGGGGGGCCCACAGCACACATCATGGTGGGTCCCACCATCTGAATGGTTTAGATATAACACATGTATCACGTGGCACCCACAAAACCCACTGACATCAATCAGCCGGTTGGGGTCCCACCGTTGGATGGTTTGGATGCAACACACGCATCATGGTGGGCTCCATGATGATGGATGGTGTGGCTATGTCACACACATCAGGTGGGCCGCACATTAAGAGGGAGAGGGAAAGAGAGAGAGAGAGAGAGAGAGAGAGAGAGAGAGAGAGAGGAGGGACCCCGCCACTATGGGCCCTCCCTACATGCTTACATCAAGATGGGTCCCACATATGTGGGTCCTCAAATCATAAAATTAACAAATAAAAGAACCCACCTTTGATCTCTTCTTCCTTCTTCCGCCTCTAGCCTTAAGAGCTCCAAGGGGACGATTTCAACGGTCGAGATGATCTTTAGATGGTAGAGATGGGAGGTAGGAAGTGGGCCACACAAACTCTGTCCATGGAACTTGGACAATTGCTCTCATGGGGTTGCTTGAAAATAGAGAGAGAGAGAGAGAGAGAATGAGAGAGAGAGAGAGAGAGAGAGAGAGAGAGAGATGATGGGAGAGAAGTGAGGGGAGAAAGGGATGATGAGTGATGGATGGGTGTACTTGTGTAAGGGAGAGAGTTGACTTTAGGTAAGATTGTATAAGAGAGGGATGGGTTGGGTTTCTTGTACTTGGTTGATGGATTGATGTGATGTATTGTAGAGATTCCCTCGAGATTGCAAATATGCAACGTTTTCCTCGAACTAAACGCAGGGCCACATCTCCTAGCCTGGGTATCACCTCAGCACACGAGAAGCGGCAACGGCGTGTCACAAGGATTAAGTCTCGGGTTGAGCTGACTCTGATATATGGGACACGACTCAGGATCGCGTGCAAATGCCGATAACAGATCGCAGGTCGCCAAAATTCGACAGAGAGGACTGCAGAGGCCTATGGAACGGTACAAGATATGATACAGGTCTTACAACATGCCTCCATACGTCTTTATTGGTTTCCTAGATCATTATAGCATCAACTTTTTTATTCTAAGATCTTTAAATTCTAGCTTATTGTCCATGCAACCTAGGCCCTTAACATTCTAAGATATAATCTCCATTTGATATGAACATCATAGATTTAGAGCCAAGCGAATAAGATGGACATGTGCCTATGGAGTTTTGTGTGATCAACACAGACCAATCAAAGAAAACCAAGATTGAGCTCTTATTAGGAAGCACAAACTACAAAGACACCCTTCCCAATTAGTAGATCCCATGGAATTAGGTGGATCTTTAGGTCTTCAGTCACTTGAACCCTAACTAGTTCTCTTGTTTTCCTCTTCAACTCGAGTACCCTCCAAATTTCTACTTTGTTTCTTCTTTCTTTTTTAACCACAACTTGACTTCTCTCTCTCTCTCTCTCTCTCTCTCTCTCTCTCTCTCTCTCTCTCTCTCTCTCTCTCTCTCTCTCTCTCTCTCTCTCTCTCTCTCTCTCAGGGGGCATTTGGATGGTAAGTTACTTAAGATAAGCTACCTATGCCTTAAGTAGCTTATCTTGGTTTCTACTTATTAAGATAAAGTGATTAACTTAAGTTGATCTTAAACCAATCTTACTTATCTCAAATAAATTACTTATCTACAGTTGTAAGTAGAAAAAGTAACTTATTTGGTGTTATCCAAACGAGCCCTTAAATTTCAGAGACTAACATAAACTGTGCCTGTTAGTAAATCAGTAGCTTCACCAATTGGCTATACTAGCCTTCAACAGCAGATAAAGTTATATCTTATGAATCTTTTAACTAAAATCTTCAAATACTAATGAATCTTTCACTAAGATTTTCCAACTCTTAGATAGCTTTTGTTGGGTATAAAAATAGTTAAGTCGGATGGGTCGACTTATGGAATGGACCAACTTTATATAACTCATTAGCTTCACCAATTGGCTATACTAGCCTTCAACAGCAAATAAAGTTAAATCTTATGAATCTTTTAACCAAAATATTCAAATACTAATGAATCTTTCACTAAGATTTTCCAACTCTTAGATAGCTTTTGTTGGGTATAAAAATAGTTAAGTCGGATAGGTCGACTTATGGAATGGACCAACTTTATAAAACAGCATGGACCCTTAAAATTTGAGCCAACAGGGACTTCTACGTCCAACTACAAACTGACCTTCAAAGAGGTCGATACAGCTATAAGGACCTTCTAAGAGAGTGCAACTATAAGGTCACTCGTATGGCTAGTTGTCGACCAAGCCCATAGGCCGGCCATAGATCGGCCAAAGGACAACCCTAGATCAGCAAAATAGCTCAGCTATAGCTTGGCGAAGCAGTCGCCCATTACAGTCTATCCACGGATCAAGTATTCTCGAAATATCTCCAACGGCCCAAAGATCTCTCTCAAGATCTTTGAAAGAGAAGATCAAATCCTAAGAGCTTCGGGATTGAGATAAAATCTCTGTATACATCCTGGATCTGAGTGGATTCCCCTCCAAATTATTAGGAAAGATTCCTCACGACACCTACATTCTATTCCTATAAATAGAGGTATCCCTAACGTTTAAAAGGTATGCACACTCATCCTCACACTTGACTGGCGACTCTTTTCTAAGAGATCATCCTCCTTAAAAACCCAGAGGCGTGACTTAAGCATTGGAGGGTCCCCTACACTAGCCAGGGTCTCCTTTGTTTGTTCATTTTTCTTGTGCAAGTCCAGAAGGGTCAACCGGGGACAGTCTACCGAAAAAATGCATCAACAATTTAGCGGCTTCTGTGGGAACGACGTCTTAAGTCGTTCTAGTTATATCAACGAATACCCCAAATTCTACAATAGCTAAGGGAAAGAAG
Organism: Magnolia kwangsiensis; assembly: GCA_037074715.1. NCBI lineage: Eukaryota > Viridiplantae > Streptophyta > Magnoliopsida > Magnoliales > Magnoliaceae > Magnolia > Magnolia kwangsiensis. The sequence goes on along the minus strand of CM073575.1, from coordinate 85,969,230 downwards.
AAGGCTCAATCCCCTCTAGTGGTGATTCCGATCACAACCCTGCCTGCCCCTGGTCGTGCCCCATAACCCTTAGAACAACCTGAACAACAGGAGAGCCATCAGAGTTCTTCCTCACAGGATCAGGCCACTACTGGCTCTGGCAGACGCGGTTAGCGGACTCGTGCAAAGAATGGCCCGTTGAGCAATCTCGAAAGAAAAGTTGAAGACATGAGAGTGGACATGGGCTACATAAAACAACTGCTGGAGCAATTACAGCCCCAACATGCACCAAGGGCCAACGGAGGAGACAGACAGCCGAGTTATAATCCTTCTCGGCCTTCTTGCGTGCATGCTGCCCCCCAACCGAGCCAACAGCGTAGCCCAGATGGACCCATCCCATCTCACGTATCTGGAACCATTCCTTTACCCGCCTCCGACCTACGCCACGAGTTGGATCGGAACAGGCGTGGCAAGGCCCCGGTTGAAGCTACTACCGAGAGTGGAAAACCATGGAAGGCCGAGCTGAAGAGCTTGCAAGATCAGATCGGGGATATACAACAAACCTACTGAGCCAATACGACGATGACTGTAGTGGAGGAAACCGAATCCCCATTTACTGCTAACATCATGCGAGCATAATTGCCGGACAGGTTTCAATTGCCCTAAATTACCCCATTTTCAGGGAACACTAACCCATTGGAGCACATGGAATCCTTCTGAATTTGCATGGAACTCCATGATGTTTCAAATACGGTCATGTGCTGAGCCTTCTCGCTAACCTTGTTCAACATCGCCTGGCTATGGTTCAAACAGCTTGAGCCAAAGTCCATCAATTCATTCTCCCAGCTCAGTCAAGCCTTCGTCACGAACTTCATCGGAGGGAAAAAGAGGCTAAAGGCACCTACCCACCTTCTTCATATGGTTCAAAGAGAGGGCGAACTTTTGAAGGACTACATCAAACGTTTCAATTTGGAAGCATTACAGGTTCAGAAGCACTCAGAAGAGGTTGCCCTTAACGCCATTATAAGCAGACTGAGGGATAAGTCGTTCCTCTTTTCTCTAGATAAGAACCCTCCTGCCACAATGGCCAAATTTTTTAATCGATCACAAAAATACGCCAATGTTAAAGAGTCTCGAATCTTACGGGACGCTGTCCAGAATAAAATCCATCCGGCCAAGGACTAACAGGAAAAGGCAGAACCCAGCTCGACCAATGCAAACAAGAAGAGGAAAGACGACCGATCTCGAGATGACCGCAGGCCGAACAAATGGCCCGACAGTAAGTTCAAAACTTACACTCCTCTTAATAAGACACCAGAACATGCCCTGATGGAAATCAAGGACAAACGCCTTCTCCACTGGCCGAACAAGCTGAAGTCTAATCCTGATAGGAGCAAGAATAAATATTGCTTCTTTCATCGGGATCACGGGCATAATACAAGTGACTACTTCGACCTCAAGAAGGAAATCAAAGCACTCATTTGTGATGGCCATCTTGGAGAATACATTAACAATAAAGGAGATCGGATTGCAACCGCAGAGGAACAACCGATTAATAATCAACCAACCAGAGAGATCCGCACCATCTTTAGAGGCCGCAGAGGTGGAGGCGACTCAAACAATGCTCGAAAAGTACAAGCAAGGAGCATTAGTCGCCCTGAGGAAGAAGTCTTGTTTCTAGGAAGACCTTTAAAAGAGAACAATGTGAAAAAATACAACGTAACTTTCACCTAAAGGATGCCCGAGGTATCCACCACCCTCACGATGATGCACTAGTAATTTCTCTAACCATAGCCAATCGAAAGGTATTTCGAATCCTTATCAACACTGGATCATCAGCAGATGTGCTCTTCGCCCAAGCCTTCGACAAGATAGGAGTTGGTCGGTCCCTGCTTCGACCTGTCAAAACTCCATTGCTTGGTTTTTCAAGCAGACAGGTCATGCCAGAGGGAGCTGTCCAGCTTCCCCTCTCAGCCGAAGACAGGCAGAACCAGACCACCATGTTGGTTGACTTCCTTGTGGTAGACCAACCATCTGTCTACAATGCTATTCTTGGACAACCATCTTTGAACCTCCTGCGAGCCGTGGTGTCAACCTACCACCTGGCCATGAAATTCCCAACCGAACAAGGCGTTGGGACCATTAAAGGCGACCAACGTGACACTCGGTAATGCTACACGATGGTACTAAAAACCCTGCATGAGGCAATGACCATTACTTCCCTGGATCAGCGCAAGGAGTTTAAGGAAAGAGGTCGACCTATGGAAGACCTCATTCTAATCCCATTGGACGAATCCGACCCATCTAGGATTGTTTAAATTGGGTCATCCTTAACCACACCTTTGCGAGATAACATAGCAAAGCTCCTTTGACGATATGTGAATGTTTTTACATGGTCTCACAAAGACATGTCAAGCATTGACTCCAAAGTCATAATATAGCGACTGAATGGCCAACCCTGCTCATTGGCCGCTTCGACAGAAATGACGTGCTCTCGATCCCGATAGATACACAATTATAAGAGAAGAAGTCAACAAGCTCCTCAAGGCCGGATTCATTGAGGAAGCATACTATCTGAATTGGATAGCCAACATAGTCTTGGTGAAGAAAGTCAATGGAAAATGGCAGCTACACAGACTTGAACAAGGCCTGCCCCAAGAACAGTTTTCCTCTCCCCCAAATCGACCAACTGGTCAATAGCATAGCAAGACATGAATTGCTCATTTTTATGGATGCGTATTCTGGTTATAATCAAATTGTAATGCATCCTCTTGATAAAACAAAAACTACCTTTGTCACTGACAAAGGTCTTTATTGCTACCGAGTCATGTTATTTGGATTGAAAAATGTTGGCGCTATTTATTAGCGATTGGTCAACAAAATGTTCGCCTAATAAATAGGGCGGACAATGGAGGTTTATATCAACGACATGCTTGTCAAGAGCATCAAAGCTACAGACCATGTGGCCGACCTAGAGGAGAGGTTCCTCATCCTTAACAAATACCGAATGAAATTAAACCCGAGCAAATGTGCCTTTGGCGTTAACTCAAGGAAATTCCTCAGTTTCTTAGTCAGCCAGCGAGGGATTGAGGCAAATCCCCAGAAGACTAAAGCTCTCCTTAACATGCAATCGCCAAAGACGATCAAAGATATATAGAGGCTCACTGGAAGAATAGCGGCCCTCAATCGCTTCGTGTCCCGAGCTACAGATAAGTATCTCTCCTTCTTCAAACAATTGAAGGGGAAAGAAGTGGTACATTGGACAGAAGAATTCAAGGCAGCCTTCCAACAGCTCAAGCAACACCTAGGATTGCCACCCTTACTCTTCAAACCTGAGCCAGGCAAATCTCTATTGTTATACTTGTCGTCTCCGACGTAGTGGTTAGCTCGGCCTTGATTAGAGAACATGAGGGAAAATAACTTCCAGTCTAGTACGTTAATAAAACTTTAGTCCCAGTGGAGAGGAGGTATCCTACCTTGGAGAAATTAGATCTGGCTTTGGTCATCTCCTCCGGACGCCTGCGGCCATATTTTCAAGCTCACACCATAGTTATCCTAACCGATCAACCGCTACGTCAGATACTCCAAAAACTCGAAGCTTCAGGAATACTGACCAAGTGGGTAATTGAGCTAAGCAAACTCGATATCAAGTATCAACCTCGGATAGCCATCAAAGGCCAAGCAGTGGCAGACTTCCTCATTGAGCTACCTTTAATGCACGATCAAACACCGAACTCACCCAGGGCGGTGCTCGTACCGAACGATGCACTCAACCTACAAATCGCTAAAACGTCCAACTCCCTAGTCCATCCTGACCCACCCAAGTAGATGCTTTACATTGATGGCTCCTCCTTCTAAGGCAAGCGGGGTTGGGATAGTCCTAGAGACCCCAGACTCTACATGTATGCAATATGCCTTAAGATTTGGATTTCAACACTCCAATAATACAGCAGAATACGAGGCCTTGCTCGTCGGACTCTTATTAGCAGAAAACATGGGGGCTCAACATCTCGAAGTCTTCAGCGACTCACAGTTGATCGTTAACCAAATAGCTAACACCTACTAGGACAAGAAAAAACTTATGAAAGCATATCTTCGGAAGGCCAAAGAATTGATCAGAAATTTTCAGAAATGCAGCGTTGCCCTGATTTCACGAGTCAAAAATTCAAAAGCTGACATGTTGGCAAAGCTCGGATGAAGATGAAATCCCGAGATCCATTCGAATCGAGTTCCTGGCCAAACCAAGCATCAATGAAGCCGACCTCACGATCATTCTTCCGATTAGCTCGGAATCAACATGGATGGATCCAATTATCAAGTATCTTGAGAATGGCGAGCTTCCCGAAGACCGAACGGAAGCACAACGACTAAAGATTAAAACTATCCGATATACCATACTCAACGGTGTACTCTACAAGAAAGGATTCTACCTTCCTTACTTGAGATGCATCCGACTAGAAGAGGCAAAATATATCCTAAGGGAGATCCACGAAGGAATCTGTGGGAACCACTCTGGAGGATGAGAATTAGCCCACAAGGTAATTCGACAGGGTTATTACTGGCCGACCATCAAACATGATGCACAAAAGCCTGTTCAAAAATGTGACAAGTGCCAGCGATTCGCAAATATACCTCGGCAATTACCTGAAGAGGTCACACCTATGACTGGACCATGGTAGTTTGCTCAGTGGGGGATCGACATTATCAGTCCGCTCTCCATCGGTAAAGGTCAAACCAAGTTCACCGTAGTGGCTATCGACCACTTCACTGTGGGCAGAAGCAGAACCGCTAGCAAAGATAACCGAGCACAAGATCACCAACCTTGTTTGGAAGAATATCATATGCAGGTTTGGGATTCCTCGGACCATCGACTCTGATAACGGTAAGCAATTTGATAACAAATAGTATCAAGAGATGTGCAAGAACCACGGAATTCGAAACGTTTACTCATCGCCATGACATCCACAAACCAATGGGCAGGTCGAGGCGGTTAACAAGATCATCAAGCATCATCTCCTGACCAAGCTCGAGAGTGCTAAAGGAGCGAAGGCCGATGAACTCCCTAAAGTCCTCTGGGCATATCGAACTACCGCCCAAATAGCTACTGGGGAGACCCCTTTCTCTTTAGCATATGGAGCAGAGGCAATCAGTCCCATGGAGATCGAACTACATACAGCCCAAACGGACTCATTCAATGAACAAGCCAATATTGAGCTTATGGCCCTCAGTCTCGACCTTCTCGAAGAACAAAGGGAACAAGCTTGGGCTCTCGAACTATTGCTCACCAACAACAGGTATCACGCTTCTATAATACCCGGGTCAAGGTCAGAAGGTTTCGAGTCGAAGATTTAGTTATCTGGAAAATGTTCCAGAATACCAAGGAGATAGGATCAGGGACCTTATGTCCAAACTGGGAAAGACCTTATGTGATATTAAGCACGAGCCGACCTGGTTCATATCGCCTAGAGGACCTGACTGGTCAGTTGCTCCCGCACCAATGGAATGCCGAGCATCTGAAAATCTATTACTCCTAAGTTGGTCGGTACAACACTCGCTATGTATCACTCGACTTTGAAATAATATTAATAAAGCTTCAGCACATTACCCGATCGAGGTCTGACCAAGATCTGACCAATGAATGACCCTAGTCTGATCAATGCTCGAGCTGTGTCCGAGCCATCTACATTGGACAAGTTTCTGTAAAACGCCAATCAACATCCGATCGATACCCAAGTTACAACCTGGGTTCAATTCGACCTATTCATGCAAAGTAAAAAAACGATCTACTCAACTCATAAACTCAGAATTTGAAAGGAGTTTTTCAAAAGAAAAGAAGTGTTTCATTAATAAAGCCCAAAAGACATGATTAGATTGGTATTTCATCGATTATAACCCAGAAAAATACATGTACATCGATCTACAAATGCTTGAAGTGCCTGAAGCTGAAAAAAAGGCGGACAATGCTTGAAGTGCCTGAAGTTGTAAAAGGGAAAGGTGGATAGCGCTTGAAGTGCTTGAAGCTGAAAAAGTGAAAGGTATTACAAGTTTAAGGTAATACTTCTCTGCAAAAAACCGACCCTCAAGCATTGGCCTTGAGGAGCTGATCGAGAGCCGCTTCATTGCCCGACCCATCAGAGCCCGATTCGGACTCATCAAAGCCGGATAAATCAAGCTCGAGGAAGGACTCCTTCATAGCCTTGACATATTCAACGTAACCCTGATGAAAGAGGTAATCCATGTCGTCTGAATACATCTAGGAGACCTTGAACTCCTCCACCACATCCTTTCGAGCCAGGGAAAGAGCAGCCTTTGTCCCGGCCTTAAGTTCTTCGAGCTTCGAGGTCTCCATGAGCTTAGCCCAGCAATCCACATACCAAGCCTAGGCCACTTCCAGCTTCGCTGCCATCTCAGCCTTCTCCGCAATAGCCGCTTCAAGGGCCATCCTCGCAGCCCTTAACTCGACCTTCGCAGCCTCAACCCGAGCCTTTGACTGGGCCACCTTCCGGTTAGCCCCGCCCACCAGTTCACACATCCAAGCAAACTCGGCGTGCGCCTTCAAAACACACGAAGCGAACTACAACAAAAAAGAGAGAATAAGTTAGGCACGAGCATTTCATGTATAAAAAAAAAAAGAACCACGACACAGTTCTGAAGAGTATCTTATCCCAAGGAGGCTCGTCGTCACGTGGGCCAAAGCTAAGTCCACAGGGGAGTCGAACAAATTGCTGAACTTTGCCTCTGGCGTATAGCGGTCTGCCTAAGGGATGATCTCCTCAACAGTCTGGCGGAGACCCGTGGGCGAGCTACCCTCTCGGCATCCTAAGACCGAGCCTCCATGGGAAGCTCGGCAACCCCCTGCACTTCAGCAGGAGTAGCCTCTTCCGGGACGGTTGTCCCCGCCACTTCAGCAGCACCAGAGGAGGTCTCCACCTCCATTCCCTCTCCATCTGCCTCAATCACGACAGGGCAGGAGAAGCCGACCTTCCCCTTGCTCTTGGAAGAGGCCTTGATCTTCTACTTATTAAGCATCATTGTCTCATCCCTGGCAGGAGAAGCACAGAGTTTAAAAGGAGGTCAGAGCATAGGACGAGCTTCAGGCATCTCTGCATTCAACATGTGAAGAAGAAATGTCAGCGAAGTCCATAAAAAATACCCAAGTATTATGGCTCGGAAGTAGGTCTTACCCAATGGCTTACCGGCAAGAGCGAAGTCCAAGCCTGATTGAAGGAGTAGCTTAGGTTGAAGCAGAACCCTCCAAGACCTTTTCTCCCAAGGGAGCGCTCTCGCCGCCTTAATCAGAGCAAGCGCTCTGCTGTCGACCAGAGGGACTTGTTTAGGGACAACTGCACAGAGAAACAAACACATCAACTACAATGTGATGAGAAACCGACCAACTCGAAACAGACTGAGAATGGTTGTCCGAGAAATGTTTACATGGGTCGAAAAATGTTGTAGGGACTCGGTATTGATCTGAAGGCAGAGATAGATCAGCTACCTCCCAAGACCCGGATGCCCAGAACTATTTGTCCCTCCAGTTCTTGTTGGACGATGATGGGTCAATAATAAGGCTCTCCCCAGTTCCTCGCCAGGCAGACAAATAAAACCAGCTGAGTTAACTATGGTTGGGCTTGACTTGATATAAGTGGAGGAATTCCTCCACTGTTAGCTCAGGTTATTCTAGCTCGGCCCATAGGACAGCACAACCGATCAACGCCCTCCAACCATTGGTGACCATCTGTCCTGGGGCCAAGTTCAGTCGAACAAGCAATCTCCTCACCACTTGCTGCAGAGGAAGTTGCAGGCCACACTGAAGGGCTACCTGAAAAATGGCAACTGATCCTTCTGGAGGTTGGTTCGGGAGTTCGTCTGGTAGGGGAAGCCGCATAATCACCGACTCAGGGATGTGGTACCTAAGCCTTATCCGATCTAAATCCTCGACAATGAGAGATGTGGTACCTAAGCCTTATCCGATCTAAATCCTCGGCAATGAGAGTGAAAGGCATCGAACCCCCAATCCTGTCCTCGTTAAACCCCTCTAGGTCATCCCCGATAGTGGAATTAGGTTCTACGTCCAACAGCCTTTCTGCCGAAGACGGTTCTATGGCCTGTGATGCTAGGAAATCGACATTGTCCACCATACTCAACGGCGACAGTGGATTCGACATAACCTGAAGGCTACCGGACCCACTGTCACCGCTGGAAACCCTCTCCCGTGAACCAACAGAATCCGACATTGCAGTCGTTGAAAAGGAAAAAGAAAGGAAGGGGAAAACAGGTGATCAGAAGCTCACCAGAGAAGGTCCACCCGGAACGTCGGTGACCACAGTGCTGGAATCCCTTTGCAGCGTTTGGAACGAGCCGACTGGGAAGAAGACGAAAATTGCAAATGGGGACGACCATGCCTACGTTATATTCCTATAAATAAAGGTATCCCTAACCTTTGAAAGGTATGCACACTCATCTTGACACTCGACTGGTGACTCTTTTCCAAGAGATCATCCTCCTTAAAGACCCAGAGGCTTGACTTAAGCATCAGAGGGTCCCCTGCATTAGCTAAGGTCTCCTTTGTTCATTTTTTTTTCTTATGCAGGTCCAGAAGGGTCAACCGAGGACGGTCTACCGGAAAACTGCATCAACAGCTTTCAAATCAATCTAGTCTATGTACGATAGAAACAGCTCTAGCTCCAAAGATTTGACCAATTTGTTATGGCCTAAAAATTGTAATAAGTAGATTAAAATAAAATAAAAAACCCAAAATTCTTTAGAGAGCTTCAAAATCAGCACCCCAATCATCCAAAAATAGTCAATGGTAATCTCTAAAATTTAGCCCCGAAACCTATCAGCAAACAACCCAAAATTCAGCATAATGCACATTTATGGTAAATGAAAATTTGTCACTTTTTTTCCATTTACCATTTTTCAATCATCCATAGTTGAAACAAATGTTGTCAATATAGCATGTTAGATGACTAAGCAAATGACAAAAATGGTGGAAGATGCATTAATGCCTCAATGGGCATAATATCTCACAATTAGATTCTTAGTTTCTTTACCCCATATCTGGTCAATCGGAAGAAATTCACGTCTCATGTTGTGAAACATAAAATCATTCGATCTCCCCCTTGTATCACTGCCATTACCACCAGTTCTTATATTAAAACTCCAACTATCAATACCACTTCTATTTTCACCACTACAAATATAACTACAAATGTAATTGTCACTGCCACTTGAAATGTAACTATCAAATACTGATATTTCAGAACGAAGGTAACTTATCAATGCAACTATAAACTACCCAAATATGTAAGTACTCAGAATCCCATTAGAACACGAGGTAATAAAAATAAATAAATAAAATTCAGTCGCTGGGAACAAGGAACTATAATTATACTTAGAGCAAAGCAAGAAAAGGAACTTGTTTAAATTAAATAGAAAATTTACATGCAAATAGGATTCTCAAATACATTAACACTCCAAACTGATGAGATTTTGCACAAAGATTTCAAAATCCAACTAAATAAATGGTTTAACTATTAAAGACATGCTGCCTCCAACAACTTGCTTCTACAAAAACCAACCTCCAAAAATGCCATTGAAGACTACTGCTAGACAATTACAGTCCAAGTTGGATGAGAAGATTGCGCCATCTTGGAGTCTCTTCATCAAAAATGTATGTCAATGGAGAAATCAGAACCCCACTGCCACCAATCTGCAAAAAAACAACAAATTTATGAATAGGAGACAAGAAAACTAAGTCTTTTGGAACGGTTGGGAGAATATATCATGGCTTTCCCGGTGGTTTCGGCCCTTCCTCTGACATACCATCCCAAAGACACCATTTTGCATGGCACTGCATAAAAATGTGACTTGGAATATTTCCTCCATGCAGCTTTTGAGGGCGGGAGGGAGGCTGCAGATATGAATCCCAATACTGAAAAAGTGGTTTTCCAGTGTAAACTGAATGATTAAATCAATGGAACTGAAGGATTATATTGTAGATATGATGGTATGCCAATATCTTAATTGAAGCCAGGATCTTTGATCCGGTAAAAATGGCCCCATGACTAGGCTATGGTATAGAAGCCAATGTTTTCTGAAATTTTCCCAAATTCAAACTGAAACAACCATGGAAATAGACAACAGAGATTAAAAGATGAGTAGAAGATGTGACTTACAGCTCGAAGCTGCTGAACTGATTTATAGAGTGCCTTTTTGGGTACACATATGACAATCGCATAGTAGTCTGGTGTGACCTTCCCATCACGTTTGCAGAAGACCGGACTTATCGTAGGCCCCTCCATAAACAATAAACAGAAAATTTAGCAAGTGGAATAACATGCGAAAAAACAAATGGAGCTCAAGATTGTCATGTACAACTAAGAGATTCCCTTGAATTTCCTACAGTGATTGGAATACTGAACAATTACGTTGTTATGAATTAATAAATAACAAAGTCAATTAGAAAATGACACTTTTTTCTCAGAAACACCAAGAATCGCTGTTGAATCATAAAATTCATCCGTATTTTGATGTTTTGAGAGAGTCTATGGTCAAGGAAATTTCCGAACTGGGCACTGTCACCACTTTGAGGTCATGTGTTTGATCTGGCAAAACATAGTTTTAACCAAATTTGGTGAAGGTGAAATCTCAATAAATACCCAAAGAATCACTAAAAGAAAAAGAAAAAAAAAAAAAAAAAAAACCATTTCCATTTTCGGTTGAGGGATCTAAGATTTGGGTAAAAGCAGGGGGAACAGATGGTACAAGAGGTTGTTGACTTCTGTCCAACAAGGTGAGGGGGATTTAAATCTAATCATGCATCATTTTACAGAGTAAAGACATATTCTGTTATATTAAGGTAACAAGAACACCCATTCAAAGTAATAAGTATATCTTACTGAAAACAAAAAAAAAAAAAAAAAAAATGAATGCAAGTGGACATACCTTACAGGAACATGGAACAGCTTATACATATCAAAAGTTTAGGAGAATGATCAACATATACCATATCAGAATATTCTAATTTTAATATATAGGTAAGGTAGCAGATCTTAAGAATACTTAAGAAGTATCAAAATACCACAGTATAACTTAAAAGAATATTATACTCTGAGCATTTGATAGTCGAGTTTGCATTTAAAAAAAGGTAGTTTCTTAGCAAGATTCCTAACATTGTGATTTCCGTGTCAAAATCTAACCTGCAACCCAGATAATGATGGCTGGCTCAGAACTCTCTCAGCAACTTCCTGTATACTGCTCCCCCTCATGTTGGCAGTCACCTGCAATCAGCAAGTATAATGAGAAGCACATAGATAGCAAGGAAACAAACAAGTAGTGTCCATATGGGGCAAGATACCCACTCACCCCATTTCTTTTGGTTCTAGAAGCAAGTAGGACCTACCAACGACAACTCAGCAGTAGACTGGCACCAAGTAGGAGCCCCCTCTCATTTCCGGAACATGGATTTCCAAAAAGGTAGATGCTCATGTTCTGGAAACAAGAGGGGTGTGCTAGACAAAGGACTGCTGATTGGTCATCAGTAGGGCCCACTATCTTTCGGAACAAAAAGGAATGGGAATGATCAGGTTTCTCCCCCAAAAAGACCCTTAAACTACAACCATACCGTGAATTGACCAAGTGCCCTTAGATGTGCTTCAAGTCTTTCTAGAATCTCATGGGTGGTGTCAAGGACACCATTCTGCCGGATCAGGGATTTCTTGCTTGCAACCAGGACAGCCTGCGGAACATTCAATTAGTAAGAGAAAGTCATAACACCGGTTTGTTTCAGTAAACTCAAGAGGAGAAGAAACAGCTGCCTACTTGGTATCAAAATCCAGGAACTTGCATAGAAATCATGACCTTAAACACATGGTTTGACAGAGATCCACAGGAGTGGGGTAGGATAACGGAATTACCTGGCTTTCTAAGACAACTCCGCCTTCAATTTCTTTTAAATTATTTTCACGTAATGTTGTCCCACTACTTACAAGATCAATAATAGCATCCGCAATTCCCATCTAAGGCATCACAAGAATAGATATCATTATAAAACGTAAACACAATCTTGATATAGAGATACGAGAGTACACTTTACATCACTATAGACAAAGTTTCACAAAACATATATGCAGCCTGTCTGTGGGTGTGAAACCGTTGCTACTACCACCATCGTCATAGCCTTATCTCAACTATTTGGAGTTCGTTTTATGGATTTTGTTTTTCTAATCATATATTCTTTTACCATTTAGAACTTTATTCAAAATGAATCAAGACACAACTATGACTAAAATAATACAATAAGTGTACTTGTTTAACGAAAAATGTATCTTTTATTTGTAGAGGTTAACCGAGGGCATGATAGTGTTTCATGTAGCCATTGGGCATCAAGTGTCTCATATAGTCGGAGGGCATCATGGACTTGTCTAGAGAGGTCATGTCGTTAGATAGTCGTGTAGCTAGCAAGGCAACAAATAGCTAATGTCCACAGGACCTTTGTGAAGCATGGAGCTTCTGAGCTGTGAGCTCTATTGGAGTATTTGCAACTCCGATTGCAAGGCTGTGCAGGAAATGCAGGATATGCATTCAAAAGCATGCCATGCCAAGTGGCATTCATTACCATATGGGAACAAGTTACGTTCCAAGTTGTGGTCTGTCATAGACTCTTAATTACATTCTTGGGGAAAAACCTTGGTTAAAAGGTAAAAGCAGAATGGACTATCCCCTTGTGGAATAGCATTATTGATCCTAATCTATGGTCCATCTTCAGAGTGCCCAGATCCTCAATCAAGTTGGAGAGGACTTGTAATAGTCTTGGCATACACAAGCATTGTTGCTCGGCAATGCCATGGGCATTATATGCCAGGGAAGAGATGAGGTTGGCTCTCTAGCACCTGCCATCTACTGATAAGACCCTTTGGGTTAGGCACAGATGTTGTGGTAGGTTTGCACCTAGCACTAAAAGTCAGGTTGTGAGAGTGGCTGGTCTCATGTTGATTGCACTTGTGGTCCTTGGATAGAGGCCAAGAAAGTGCTCTATGCCTTGGCACAGATGTTTTGATGTCTGTGCCATGGCATAGAATCTTATCCTAAAAATAACAAATAAAAAACAAATAAAACAAGATCGGGGTCCCAGGGGCCCAGATCTAAAAAGATTTGATGGTCTGATGGCCCGATGGCCTGATCGACAAAATCCAATGATCAGATCAACACGAAATAAAAATTATATGACTAAAATTCTCCTAAGCAGCCCACATGCATCATACCTAAGTGGGGTCTTCTTGATGCACGTCCAATGCATGTGGGATCTTTAAAGTGGCCCAGCAAGCCCCATCTGGAACTCGTCTCCCATCCACAAAGAGAGTTGTGCTAATGTGTGTGGTTGCCTCCGTCTCTAGGACACCCGAGTGGGTCTTCTAATGCCCCCATGCTAAGAAGAATTCGCCACTAGCAAAATAAAGTTGTGGTAACACTCAAGAAGGTTAGGATTAATGCGCTCGAACTCTACCTCTGTAATCCAGGTGTTGTTTGATTCCAGCCTGTTCTTCCACTTCGTGAGGTATTTTTGATATCCTCCATGGCGGGTAGAGACCACTTGGTGGTCCAAAACATCATCGATCTCTTCTTCCCATCTAAATAGTAATGGAAAAGAAGGCAATGGGTGGGAAGTAGGGTATGGTCAAGGCCATAGGCCGGGGATAGGGTCAAGGACACCATCATCTGGGGTAGGAGAAAGGATTGTAGGAGGGCTAGAAGATGAAAGTGTGGGTTAGTCACAAGGCACAAGATCATTCACGTTGAATGTTGCACTAATGCCCATGTCAGATGGAAGATCCACTACATACGCATTAGGCCCCACTCTTGTCAAAATTTTATAGGTACATGCACTGCGGGCATACAATTTCCTCACGGTTCCCTATGGAAATCGAGCGGCCTAATGTGGACCATGACGTAGTTAGCCACCTGAAACTCAAACTTACGATGTGAATCTGCAAAGATTTTATAATGTTGATTACTAGCATTAATGCACCTCTTGATCTCATTATGCAAGTCATAAATATGTCATGGAAATGCTTATGCGAACTCAAATGGCCTTTGTAAGACAGACACAAGTATGAGATCTATAGGCGTTCTAAGCTTGTATCCAAATACTACGTCGAATGGACTCATTCCTGTGGACCTATTGATGGAATTGTTGTATGCAAACTCGGATACAAGCAAAACCGCATCCCAGGTGCTAATATGGTCTCCCACCAAACATCGTAGCAAATTCCATAAACTTCGATTAACAACTTCCGTCCGACCATTAATCTGAGGATGGTATGCCAAAGAGAACTGCAACTTAGTTCCCATCATGTGCCATAGTGTTTTTCAAAAATAACTCATAAACTGCACATCTCGATTTGACACAATGGTCTTCAGCAAACCATGCAGACGAACTACCTTCCCAATGAATATCTTAGCTACGTTAGTGGCATTAGATGTTTTAGAACATGTGAGGAAGTCATTTTCGAAAAACGATCCACAACTACAAAAATGGAATCTTTCTTTTTAATCGTCTTGGAGAGCCCAAGCAAGAAATCCATGTTAATATCAACCCATGCGGCATGGGGAACTAGCAAATGAGTATATAAACCGGTGTTCTGCTTCCTCCACTTTGCTAACTGACAAGTCCTGCATTGCCCTATAATGTTAGCCACATCTCGCTTGAGTCTTGGCCAATAAAAACACTCATCTACAAGGGCAATAGTCTTGTCACGCCCAAAATGATCGGTTATCCCTCTAGCATGAAGATCTCAAACGAGAACGTCATGGAAGGACGTACGGGGTATACACAATCTATCGCCTCTAAACAAAAACTCACTGACCAAGATAAACTCACTACTGCCCCTAGACTGACCATCTAACAACGATGCGTACACCTCTCCAAAATATGAACAACTACGATAATCTTCCTTTAATCATTCAAACCCAGTGACTTTGATGTTCATGGATTGAAGTAATGCAACCCTACAACTCAACGCATCGACAAGTTTATTCTCAACCCCGGCCTTGTGCTTCAACACAAAAGTGTACTCCTGAAGAAATTGGACCCACTTCGCATGCCTTGGGCTTAACTTCTTTTGCGAGTTGAGATAGCGCAAGGCCTCATGGTCAAAGAATAAGACGAACTCCTGCAGTAATAAATAATGTCACTAATGGCGCAAAGACAGTACTACCACATAAAATTCTTTATCATAGGTAAAATACTTTTGTTTCGCCTCATTCAGCTTATCGCTAAACAAAGCGATAGGGTGCCCTTCTCGACTAAGCACTCCGCCTATACCCACACTAGACGCATCATAAGCAACCTCAAAAGCCTGGGAAAAATATGAAAGTCACATGACAGGAGCTTTAGCCATCTTGACTTTGATATCCTTGAACACCCTAGAGGCTGTTTTAGTCCATTGGAACTCCCCTTTTTTTATACGATCGATAATAGGAGCCATGATGAAACTAAACCCTCTAATGAACCGCCTATAAAAGATGGCTAAGTTGTGAAAGCTTCACACCTCATGAATATTATGCGGCTTAGGCCAACTGACTATAGCCTTGACTTTCTCGGGATACGCAGACATGCCCTCGAATGACATGATAAAACCTAAGAAGATGGCACTACTAGACAAAAATGAACACTTCTTGAGGTTAGCATACAACTTCTTTGCCTTAAGGATCCCACACATGCCTCAGATGGTGGAGTTGTTGTTCCTTAGTCATGCTATAAATAAGGATATCATTAAAGTACACAACTAAGAACTTCCCCATGAAGGGTCTCAACACCTAGGTCATCACCTGCATAAATTACTTTGGATCATTGGTCGGCCCAAAAGGCATGACTAGCCACTCGTACAGCCCATCCTTTGTCTTGAAGACAGTTTTTCATTCATCACCTAGGCAAATACAGATATGGTGATACCCACTCTTAAGGTCTATTTTGGAGAAAATTATGCCATTGGCCATCATGTCCAATATATCGTTAAGACACGATATAGGAAACCGGTACTTAACGGTAATCTTGTTGATGACTTTGCTATCCACACACAAATGCAACGTCCTTCTTGGGCATCAAAACAGCGGGCATGGCACATGGACTCATGATCTGCTGAATCGACCCTTTCTTAAGAAGCTCATCAACTTACTCCTTGAGTTTCTCATGCTCGGCAAGGTTCATTCTGTAATGAGGAAGGTTCGAGAGAGTTGACCCAGGGCCAAGATCAATGGCATGTTGGATGTCCCTCATAGGTGGTAGCTCATCTGGGAGGTCAAGAAAGACATCATTGAACTCCATCACTGAAATCACCTCACTAGAAAACTCCACACCAACCTAGGGGGTAGTCCTCTCTAATCACGGGGCATACACCTCTGAATCCTCCCTAATCCCTCTTTCAAATTCTTTTGCATTAATGATGTGAAGAGACCTAGTGATGCAGGACAATTAACCACTTACTCTAAAAGCTCGAACTGATAGAGCATGGCGAATTAATCCCTTTACCTCAACCTGAGCCCCACATCTCATGGGTTAGGACCTCGGCTAAACCCCCCTCGTGGGCCCCAAATCAAATGCGTACCGCCTCATATGAGCCACCCGCCTTACACAAGCTGCCCACCCCGAGTGTCCCCGCATCCCACAGGCAACCCCACTCGAGCCCGGTGTGAAAATGCCTCTGCATTAATCACCCCCGGTGAGGAGTCTCGAACACAAGACCTCCCGCTCTGATACCAATTTGATGCAGGCCAATTAACCACTTACTCTAAAAGCTTGAACTGATAGAGTATAGCAAATTAATCCCTTTACCTCATAGGCCCATGCCCCACATTTCATGCGTTGGGACCTCGACCGAACCCCCCTCGTGGGTCCCAAATCACATGGGTACCGCCTCACACGGGCCACTCCCCCCGAGTGTAACCCCACTCGAGCCCGACGTGAAAAGGCACATGCATTACTTAGGCTTGGACTTCCTCATAGTACCAGGATCACCTTCTTGGGTGGAAGAGGACTCCATCTAATTTTTCTTCCCTCAAACATGAATGTACAAATATTCGACAGAACAAATATTGTAACGTCCAAGTTAAATAACCAAGGCCTACCAAAGATGATATAGCCAACATCCACGGGAACCACATCATACCACAGTGAATCGTTATACGACCCAAATTAGATGAGGATGCAACATCGTTGTGAGACCGGAATGGAGGACTCATCAGCCCACAACACCGTGCAGGACTAAGGGTGAGACTGTGCTTTCAAGCCTAGTCGACTTACTGTGCCTGTAGAGACCGCGTTGGCATAGCTACCACCATCCACGATCACTTTACAATTCTTTTATCCACACTTGCTATAAGTGTAGAAGATAGTTCCTACGCCAATCATCATTTTATTTAGCTTGGGCAAAGGCGCATTTGATTACCGCGAGAGTATGGGTCACTTGCTCATCAAACTCCTCATCGTTAACACCAATATAAGGCTCATGTTCCTCTACATCGCAATTGCCATCAACATCCTCATCTGTCTCATCTATAATAAGAGTTTTACCTATTTCTTTGTTTGGGCATTCCGTTGCGAGGTGACCATAACCATTGTAACGGAAACACTACATGTGCTCACTTCCCTTTGAACTAGTGATGGCTAAACCCTTACCTTTAACATCTCTATTATAAGTGGGAGCACTAGTTGGGGCTTTAGTTTGTCTCCCAAGGTTAGGTTTAATTCCTTAAGGAGTAACCCTACCACTGGAATCACGAGATCCAAACCGCCTCATGGTCGGTTGCACTAAGTATCATTCAAGCTCCTCTACCGTAAGGTAGGCCTCCTCTAGTGTACCAACAACATGAGAGATGAGCTCACACCTAATCTCAGGGTGCAGGCCTGTCCTAAAACGAGACAAGGTCACAACAGGAGACTCGTTGACATCACATTGCATCATGTACTCATTGAATCTATCGATGTAATCCAATATAAGCATTGACCATTACCTCAAAGACTACCACTGATCCAAAAGCGATCACGGTAGGAGAGCGAGACATATTTTTCTCCAAGTTCTTTCATCTCAACCCATGATGTAATGGGTTCATCTCCATGCCGTTGTGCATTCCATTCGGTCCAGAATAACTTGGCTTGACCCGTCAACTTATCTTAGCAAACCTCGCTCGACAATGATCTGACATGTCATGCCACTTGAATAAGTGATCCATGTCAGCTAGTCAATCAAGGAATTGCTTCAGGTTCGAGTGGCCATCAAAATTGGAAGCATTGACTTTAACGCTCTTCGTAACCCATTCCTCAAGGTCGTAATGATCACGCGACTCTCTATGGGGCACGCATACACATGGTCTTACATGACCTACTCCCTAATCAAATTTCCTATTACGACCCCTAATGGGTTTTGCTGGGACTTGACCCTATTCAACGGCGCCCTCATCCGTTGGCTCTCCTCCCCGAGACTGGTGGTCTTCCCCGGTGACGGGGGCACCGTGAAAGGTAGCCACTAGCTGCGTGATACACTGGTTACTAGCAGTCAATTGTGCGGCAGTGGTCCTATTGTGGGTCTCAATGGCCGTCAGACGACGGTTAATCTTTTCGAGAGCCTCAGCAATCTTCGTGTTTGCATATACTAAACGACCCTAATAAAAGGCAACCTGGCTGTATGTGTACTATATGATGAATTCGATGCAAAATTCAGATCTGATGATGCTCAATGTGATATACTATATGATGCACTTATACTTCATGTATGATTATCCTAAGTACTTTAAACCTTATGGACAGTCTTAGAATGATTCTAATGAGGCCAAAACTAAAAATTCAACAACTAGGTGTCTTAAATCACTAAGTCTAAAAATTCCAGCAATCTAAGACTTTTAAAGTACCAAAGCAGAAATTTCAACAAGACAAATCAGAAAATTCAGCAAGTTATATGTGATCTATATGCTCGATTATTGGTTTAGGAATTTTATCGAACACCTACCCTACATTAGACCTAGGCTCTGAGACCAAATTGGATGTAGGACGAGTGAAACTAACCTAGAATGCAAGACGTGAGATCAATTACGCATTAATTTCAGCATTCAACATGTAAAACCAAACATATTCACATAATAGATTCAGAAAATTCAGATTTGTAATGCAAATGGCCTAGGCTATCACATACGCAATGCACGAAAATATTAAGTATTACAAGAGTGACCCACTTGGAAGTAGGAACTTCCAATTTAGCGTAGGTAGTGCAATAACCACGTGAAAAGACAATGATGCCAATAAAATCAGGTTTGGGGATGGGATTTTTAAAAATAAAAACAGATTTTCGCTAGTGTTTTGGGATTTAGGTATTGAGATTTGGAGATTTTAGGACTTGGAGTCTAAGGATTAAGGGATCTAGGGATTAGGTAGGGTTTAGAGGGGAATTAAGGAGGGAAGGTACTAAAAGGGGGCCCACACGTGGCAGCCCATACGGACTCACGTGCGTGCGTGTCCACGTATGGATGGGTAGGGTAAAAGAGAAAGGGGTGGATTGGGTTGGGTTTTGATGAGTTTAGAAGAGATGTAAGGGAAGGAGAAGAAGAAGAAGAAGAAGAAGAAGAGAAAAAACGGAGTACATTGTTGGAGAAGAGAGGAAGAAAACACCTTGGAGCACCAAGTAAGCTTCTTCCCTACCACAATTCTATTTGAAGGGAAGGTTTCTCATACCCTTTCAACATAAGAAAGACTTTTTATTTTCTTTTTGCTAATGGGGACATCATGTGCACACGCGCACGCACACCACCCCCTACGCACGTACATACGCAGACGGAGGGCCCCACCATCAATTTGGCGTGATGGCGACGTCCAGGGAGGGTCTCCTAGCTAGAAGACAAGGTTTTGGTTCAAAAGGATGGGCCCAATAATCAAGAAAAGCCCATCATGGGATCTCATGATTGTGCCCCACTCGTCGGATTGATTTCATATTTTAGGTTTTGCTTATTGTTATTATTTAGAATATTGTAAACGCTTTAGATCTTTCTATTTGGTTTTTATTTTAGTTTACTTCATCACCAAGTAATAGGTTACACACATGGTGCGAGTTTTGGGGTATAGGATTTTTCCTATAAATAGGCACCCCTTGTAGTTCTTTTGATTCATTGAAGATTAATGAAAATTGTGTTTTCCTACTCTATGAGTTGTAAAGCCTAATTGGGTGCGAAGCCCTCCCTTCATCGAAGGGTTAACTACCGTAGTGCGAAGCCACATCTATCCCGATTCACCTCCAACCATCGTCATCTCTACTACCCATCTTCTACCATCCTTTCTTTTCATCTTACCTCATCATCTACACTTCGAATCAATCATCTATTGCAACAATTCTCCTCTCCACATCAGAATTTTAGAATCTGGCCCTACAGGAGGGCTGAAACTTCGACGGAGCACCACGCACAAACCATCCATCGGATCGAGCTGAGATTTTGGAGTTTTGGAGTCCATCCCTGACCGACCAAGGCCAAGGTGGCCTTTTTCTAAATAGTGGGCCCCACACACGTGCGGCCGATATCACACGCACGTGTGTCTGGGCCATTGTTGTTGTTCACGCGTGCAGTACTTCTCTGGTTCGTCTCTCCTCTCTTTCACTCCGCTTCCATCCAAAATCCCTAAACCTAACCCTAAATTACTCAAATCCCCAATTTTATGCCCCTTTTCTTACCTTAGGTTTCCTCGAATTGGAATTTCTGAATCTCTTGAATTAGGGACTGATTACTATGCATGTGTGGGTAATTATTTCTTATCTTTGCGTATTGTTTGGTTCATAATTTTTATTGATCCATCCCTATCATGAGTAGGCCTGGACCCGCATAGATTCCGCTTTAAGTGAATGTCTGGACTTTCATATGGGATATGGAATTTGTGTGATTGTTTCCGAACTAACGCGATCTTAAGCCTGAAATCTCACACATCATGTTTAATTTCATGTCCTGCATCAAATTTGGTATCAAAGCCTGGGTTCTTGTAGGGGAATTCACCACATATTTAGGGTTTAGTTTGTTTTAATCCTTCATGCATTCAGTCCATTACATATAGCTGAATTTTAGTAACAGTGTGTAGTCTCCTTCATATAGAGTCTCATAGGGTCATTTAGTTTTTAGACGCATATAGTTGTCGTAGCAGGTCCTTAGGTTGAGCAAGTCAGTGTATGTCACACGTACGGGTCGTGGTTTTAGCTTGCACGCTACACTAAATATGGAGCAACTGCTAGAGTCATTAAACAAGTTGTCCCAGCAGATCGAGTATTTGGGTAAGCGCTATGAACAATATATAGACCAACGCTTTGATCAATTTGATGTGCGCATTACCCAATTAAAGACCTCCGCCGAGACAAATCTCAGCATTGGGGTAGATGTCCAATCTCGAGCAGGTGGCCAGGAGGATAGACCAATGAATGAAGGTGGCCAAGGAATCAGTCATGGGCATGCACCCGTGCACCCACCCCAAGAGGGGCATCAAGACCACTGTTTTGAGTGGCATAACACGTACGGCCTTGTGGCTAGAGAGAGTGCCCCAGAGGCTAGTATAGAGTTACCCACTAAGGCCATTCTGGTAGTAGATGAGTTTCGTGACGTCTTTCCTTATGATCTACCGGATGAGTCTCCCCCTAGGAGGGATATAGAGCACACCAGAACATGGGACACCGTAATACCTACAGCCGAGTTTGCGTTTAATAGTTCTGTCGATAGGTCCACAAGTCTTAGTCCTTATGAAGTCCTTACTGGTTATAAACCTGAGAAACCTATGGATCTTGTTCCTATGTCACTGTCTCATATGCCGTCAGAGCCTGCAGAGTCTTTTGCACATCACGTTCATTCATGGCATCAAGAAATCAGGCAGAAGATCATGACTAGTAATGAACATTACTCACTTTCTGCAGACCAAAATAAATGTTTCAAGGAATTCAATGTAAGGGACTCCGTGATGATCCGCATCAGGCCAGAGCGGTACCCTCAGGGAGCCGTTCTAAAATTACACGTGTATAACGCTGGACCATTCAAAATTATAAAACGAAACGGTCTCAACGCGCGTATGGAAAATCTTCCACCCTCCATGGGAATTAGTTGCACATTCAAAGTGAAGAATCTAGTTGCATTTCAAGATGTCATTGATGCATTGTCCAGCCTTTCACCTAACCATCCTGAATCCCTAGACCTTTCCCTTGATCCTTGGCCCCTCCCCACCCATTTTTCCAGCCTCTACCTCTCATACCTACCCCTCCCGACCCATTTTCCCAGCCTCTACCTCATATACCTACCCGTCCCGACCCATTTTTCCAGCCTTTACCTCCCATACCTACCCGTCCCGACCCATTTTTCTAGCCTCACCTTCCATACCTACCCCTCCCGACCCATTTTCTCTGCCTCTACCTCTCATACCTACCCGTCCCGACCCATTTTTCCAGCCTCTACCTCCCATACCTACTCTTCCTAACCTTTCTTTCTAGCCTCTACCTCCCGGACCTAACCTTCACACACACAGAGAGAAAATAAATGATATCTTGGACAATCAAATAGTTTCAACGTCAAACGGCGGATTTCAAAAGTATCTTGTTAAATGGAAGTTACACCCAGCTTCCAACAGCAAGTGGCTCACTGAGGAAGAGCTTCAAAGACTTGATCCTGACATCCTGGATCGGTTTAGGAGTTTTATTTAGCCAGTGGCGAAATCTTCGCAACCGGGGAGAATTGATGGGGACATCATATGCATACGCGCATGCACACCACCCCCTACGCACGTACGTACGGAGACGGAGGGCCCCACCATCGACCTGGCTCAATGGCGACGTCCAGGGAGGGTCTCCTAGCTAGAAGACGAGGTTTTGGTTCAAAAAGGTGAGCCCGATAGTCAAGAAAAGCCCATCGGATCTCATGCTTGTGGCTCACTCATCGGATGGATTTCATATTTTAAGTTTTGCTTATTGTTATTATTTAGAACATTGTGAACGCCTTAGATTTTTCTGTTTGATTTTTATTTTAGTTTACTTCATTGCCAAGTAATAGGTTGCGCACATGATGCGAGTTTTGGGGTATAGGATTTTTCCTATAAATAGGCACCCCTTGTAATTCTTTTGATTCATTGAAGATTAATAAAAATTCTACGTTTTCTTACTCTTTGAGTTGTGAAGCCTAATTGGGTGTGAAGCCCTTCCTTCATCGAAAGGTTAACTACCGTGGTGCGAAGCCACATCTATCCCGATTCGCCCCCATCCATTGTCATCTCTACTACCCATCTTCTATCATCTCTTCTTATCATCTACACTTCGAATTAATCATCTATTGTAGCAATTCTCTTCCCCATATCAGAATTTCAGAATCTGGCCCTATAGAAGGGCTGAAACTTCGGCGGAGCACCACACACAAACCATATATCGGATTGAGCTGAGATTTGGAGGTTTTGGAGTCCATCCCTGGCCGACCAAGGCCAAGATGGCCTTTTTCTGAATAGTGGGCCCCACACATGTGCGGCTGGGATCATACGCACGTGCGTCTGGGCCATTTTATTGTCCACGCGTGCGGTACTTCTCTAGTTCGTCTCTCCTCTCCTTCACTCCGCTTTCACCTAAAATCCTTAAACTTAATCCTAAATTACTCAAATCTCCAATTTATGCCCCTTTTCTTACCCTAGGTTTCCCCGAATTGGAATTTTTAAATCCCTTGGATTAGAGACTGATTATTATGCATGTGTGGGTGATTATTTCTTATCTTTGAGTATCGTTTGGTTCATAATTTTTATTGATCCAGACCTATCATGTGTAGGCCTGGACCTGCATAGATTCCCCTTAATTGAATGTTTCGACTTTCATGTGGGATATGAAATTTGTGTAATTGTTTCTGAACTAACGTGATCTTAAGCCTGAAATCTCACACATCGTTTAATTTCATGTCCTGCATCATTTTCTTAAGTGGGTTTCTCCTTATCGATGAGTTTTTATTTAAAGGCAACAGACTCTGCATTCCCAACACCTCCCTTCGGGATTTCCTAGTTTGGGAGCTTCATGATGAAGTAGCTAGTCAGACTATTGCCCTTGTCGAGGATAGATTTTATTGGCCCAGTCTCAAGTGAAACGTTGCCAAAATTATTAGGTAATATTAGACTTGCTAGTTGGCATAGCAGAAAAGGCAAAACACTACATTATATATGCCTTTTCCAGTGCCACACACTCCGTGGTAGGATATTAGAATGGATTTCATACTTGAGCTACCTAAGACGATCAGAAAGCACAATTCTTAGTGGTGGTGGACAGTTTCTCAAAAATGACCCATTTTCTACCATGTTTCAAAATGTCCAACGATACCAACATTGCCAAGCTTTTCTTTGGAGAGGTGGTTCGCTTGCATAGTTTACCAAAAACCATTGTGTCTGATAGAGAAGTGAGATTCATGAGTTTTTTTAAAGACACTTTTGCACATGATGGGTAGGAGACTTTAGTTCTCATTGGCATACCACCCTCACACTGAGGGTCAAACGAAAGTGGTCAATCAAAGTTTAGATAACCTGTTACAATGTCTTATGGGTGCCCATATTAGGACTTGGGATTCAGTTTTACCAGTCGTAAAGTTTGCATATAATAGTTCAGTCAATAGGTCAATAGGCACGAGTCCTTTTGCAGTAGTGCATGGTTACAAGCCTGGGAAGCCTATAGATCTCATTCCCATGTCAATCTCCCATAGACCTTTAGAGTCCGCAAATGCATTTGCACGACATATTCATGATTTACATGCTGAAATTAAGAAACAGATTAATACAAGCAATGAAAAGTATAAAATATTTATTAACTCTCATCGCAGGTTCAAAGAATTTCAAGTAGGAGATTATGTGATGGTTTGGATAAGGCCAGAATGACATCCGCAAGGGGTCATGAAGAAATTACAAGCTAGAAGGGCAGGACCTTATAAAATATTGAAAATATTAGGTTCCAATGGGTATGTTGTAGATCTTCCACCTAACATGGAAATTAGTTCTACATTCGATGTGGAAGATCTTACGTCTTTTAAGGGTCCAGCAACTCCACCCCACTAACATTTCTCTCGACCCTCACATTAGCCTAGATGGTGGTGCTTCCAACCTGCCCCGACCGTGGCTCTTGCCAGACCAGCCTTCCCAGTCTTTGCCTCCGTTACAATCCATACCTACCAAAACAGGAGACAGAAGGTATTTTTGATGAACAAGTGGTTTCTACCAAATACAAAGGTTTTCATAAACATCTCGTCAAGTGGTTGAACATGTCAGAGTCAAACAATGAGTGGATTACAAAGACCGCGCTTCAAAGACTATACCCGGATCCCCTAAAGCGTTATCACAGTTTTATTTCGACGAAGGTGACATCTATTGAACCGTTGGATTTCGCATGATGGGCCATCTTGACTGTTGGATCAATTTGATTGTTGGGTCGTCTTGATTGAGGACTCATATTGGACACTAGTTTTTTGTTAATTTGTTTAGTTTGATTATTTTTGTTTATTTTATGATTTAGTTGATATTAGCGGTGTTTTGGACATTTTATAGTATCAAGGGTGTTTTTGTAAAAACATCCAAATAGAATATATAGTATTAAGGGTGTCCAATATGGGCCATCTTGACTGTTGGATCATTTTGATTGTTGGGTCGTCTTGATTGAGGACTCATATTGGACACTAGTTTTTGTTAATTTGTTTAGTTAGTTTGATTATTTTGTTTATTTTATGATTTAGTCGATACTAGAGGTGTTTTGGACCCTAAATACCCAAATCCTATTTCAAAATTTAAAAAAAAAAACTTCAAATCCTAATTCCCTAAATACCCAAACCTTATTTCAAAATAAAAATATTTCTCAAAAACCCTAATTCCCAAATCCTAAAACCTAACTTACCCAAAGCCTAATAAAATCAAGTGATTTCCTTTGAATTAAAACCCTATGCTAGATGGAAGTTTTACCTTCCATAGGTCCTAATTAATTAATATCCTCTAAGACTTATACTACAGAATTGTAGATATAAACTAGGGCATCCTTTAATGCTTGAACTCTTTAACCTTGTGATAGTTAAGCTTTATTTTGTGCTTTGATTTCTCTAATTAATCCATTGATTAATTTCATTGCATTATTTTAGGTTAGATTATATGTCCTGCACCACAGTTCTACTCAACAGAGAGTGCAATTCAAGGACGTAGGAGGCTTATTCTCGAGTGGAGCTATAGCGACATCTTGGACAATGATGATGCCATGTGAGGATATTGTTATCGTGTACCTAAAAGTTGATTTACAAAATAGTTATTAAGCACATGTTTTAGTGAACTAACAAATATAGACCACTAATCAAAAAGTCAAACGAGTTGTCATAAGACCCGGTTTTGTCAGCCACAACTTCGTCCAAATAAATGTCCACGGACCAGTCAGCCAGATAGTTTAGTCATTGCCATGCGAGCAAAGTTGAAGTAGTTTTCCCTCATCCATACAGAAAAAAGGAACAGGACGGGATGCGCAAAGCTCCAAAAGTTCGTGGTCTTCAATATTACATGAAGCTGTGATTGAGGTAGCTGTGGGCAGACAGTGGAAGAGAACCAGAGTTGACCCCTTAGACTTGATGGCCATAGACAGCAATGTGTTTGTTGCTA
Source organism: Magnolia kwangsiensis (assembly GCA_037074715.1). Classification (NCBI taxonomy): domain Eukaryota; kingdom Viridiplantae; phylum Streptophyta; class Magnoliopsida; order Magnoliales; family Magnoliaceae; genus Magnolia; species Magnolia kwangsiensis. Next base: position 85,942,607 of record CM073575.1, on the reverse strand, counting down.
GGGCCTAGGAGTGACAAGGAACCACCTTAAAAGTGGGTTAAAACAGACTGACGCCCTCATCCAATGATAGCCAAAAAAATAACAGCAATGGACATTTATTTGGAGGAGGTTGTGGCTGACAAAGCGGGGTCCTATGACAACTTGTTTGACTCGTTAATTAGAGGTCTAACATCATGAGGTGAGGACCATGAAGCATCAGGTCACGTGGTAAATCACGTGGCTTGAGCAATTCAGAGAGTGACAACAATCAGACTGTCCATGTCAGATAAATATGATAGTTGAGAAGGCAATGGTAAAAACTGGAGCAACAACGACAAGGGCAATATTTGTATACAGAATCTTAGGCAATTAGTCAACGGCAACTTAGACCATTCACTGTGGAGAGACAGTTCAACCACGCCACCCATGAACCAAACCATGGTGCTCATGAAGCCCAGCACAGGCTACTGAGTGAACCCAGCATTTCTCAAGTTGTAGGAGACAACTGGTACAAGTAGGCTACTATTGCACAGAAAATTGGGTCCATAAACACCAATGAGGAAGGGAAGCTCCAATTCCATGCCGCATTATGGATGTGGCTCATATCCATAAATGATAGAGCGGATAGTCTGGCGAAAAGTGGTCTGTCTAGTGGTTCTTTCTGGTTTTCTGATGGAAGATAGTAGGGCTGCCCACCTTAGGGACTATTAATAGGGTTTTGTGAATATCTAATTTATGGGCTGGTTCCCTGGCTCACAATAGCCAGAGTGTACATTTGTATTTATTGTCTCTCTTCTTCTCTTCTTCTGTTGTTTAACCAAATTCTCCACTATCTTTCCAAAAAAAAAAAAAAAACCACCAATCTCCACTTAAAACAAAATAAATTATGGATATGGCTCAAATGTCTATGGCACCAATCATCCAAATATGAATATGGTCAAGAGTATTGCACACGGATACGAACAGTGATATGGCCTAGGACAGATGTATCCAGGACATTGATATCGGTAGGGAAGTGTTCAGCGACACCCATAGTACACAAATGACAAAAATAAAATAAAATAAACTAGACAAAATGCAAGAATGGTCATTATAAGATGCCACGGCATAGTAAGGGCAATGAAATTAATTAGCAGGAACATCAATGTATAGACAAAATAAATTAACATAAAGAACCAAAATGGCCTAACATCAAGAAATGGCATAACATTAAGAATTTTCCAGGATAAACATAAAAAGTCAACTGAATGTGATTCATGTATGGAACAAATAATAGCAGCTTAGGTGAAATTTTTTTAAGTTGTAATAGCCAAGGGAGAGAGTTCTCACAGCAGGAGCTGCCTCCAATGCTCCATCAGCAGTTGAGAAAGTGACATGCTTCAATCCCCTCTCTCTCATAAACTTTGGACCCAACTGTGCAAAACAAGAATGTCAAAGTCACTTCAAAGTACATATCACACCATATGGCATTGGAAACAAACAAAAAGACATCTTCTATGAGTGAAAGAAAATTAAAGCAGTAATGGACAATAGCCAGAAATGCATAACATACATAGGTAAACCCAGTTGCAATCCGCAGAGGTTTCTCAATGGTCCATTGAGGCATTTGGGCCAGCTCGCTCAGGGAATTGATATTTTCAAAAATCCCATACCTAGGAATCTGATTAGTTAATAAAATAAAGATTATGTCAGCGGCAACTGAGAGCGAATTTAAAATATTCTATGTGATCCTTTCAATGGCCCAATAAACGGAAAGCTGGCAAGACTTACTGCGATGGACAAATGACAATCTCCATACTCCAGTGCATCATGAACTATGATCAAATCCTCATCGCCCTGCAAAAGAAAAAATAAATAAATTTGTCATGTTCTTTGTTTCACCCATTATTTAAATATATTGCTATGAACAAAACATGACAAAAAATAAAGATGAATTAGTTCCAGAAACCGACACCAGACAAATGGTGACATGAAGAGGAATTTCCTTCCTTTTGAAATGCATCATCAATATGTTGGAGTTTTAGCAATTCTTGCTACAAAGAGCACCACAATCGAAACAACTTGCGGGGGCATGTTAAAGACCTAGTCTATGACACCACACCACCTGCTCATAATCATAGCATCATCCCACCTATTTGGGTTCCGCTTTACAGATCCTAATACTTTTTCTTTTTTACTTTTTTCTTTCTTCTTTTGAAAGGCATTTACAGATCCTATTATTAATCATTCCTACATGATTTTACAAATCTGCTCAGTTTATACCTAGGAAATGTTTAGCCAAGATGCAGGAAAGTGAATGCCATAAAAGAGAATTTCCAGGGCTTTAAACATGAGATTAAGAAACAGTAGCATAATGGCTGTAATGGCCGTTTTGTAATGGTAACAGAAGGAACCATTATGCGTTAGAGGCTGTAAATGTTGTTACGGGAAAATGGCCTGTAATGGCCATAATGGGCAGATACGGGTTTTTTTTTTCCAAAAAAAAAAAAAAAAAAAACCAATAAAAAAGGCTGTAACAACTGTTATGGCCTATATCATACAGCCACCGTTACCATCATTGAATACCTTGGTTTTGAATGATCACTTTGCACCCAACTTTTAACATTAAGGGATAGTCTAGAAGCCCAGAAGTCAAGTTATCTGGGGAAGTTGGGATCCATGGTAGTATATTTCAGGAAGAAGACTTCCAGGAAGTTGGGTTGCTGTTGTTTGGATGACAACTCTAGAGTTACGTAGAAACCAAGGTTTTGTGTTCAGATGATGAAATCGTGGAACCCAACTTAAGGTGCTTCAAAACAATAGATCGGTAGATTGCACATGCCAAAAGTGGCACATTTTGACTCAACATGAATCCCCTTCAGCAGTTATCATAGCTAAGAGAATAGAAGCAAAGAAGCGAAGCCCTTCTACGAGGGTCAAAGCCTTGGTTCTAGTTGCATCGCCTTCACCTGCAGATCCTGACAATGAGATGGCATTAAACCATTTTCATCTCTAAATACTCTCATACTTCCACTTTGACCAGTGTTACCAAGAGATGATTTGTCAAAATTTAAGCTTCCACCAGCTGGAAGGGAGCACCACTAATGCGGAGGCATTTTCACACCGGGCTCAAGTGGGCTAGCTTGTGGGATGCAGGGGCACACTCAGGGTGGGCGGCCGGTAAAACACATGGATTTGGCAGCCGTGTGAGGCCGGTGGCTCGTGTGAGGCAGAACCCATGGATTTGGGGCCCATGAGGAGGGTTTGGCCAAGGACCTAACCCATGGATTTGAGGCCTAGGCTATGAGATAAAGGGATTAATTCGACATGCTCCATCAGTTCGAGCTTTTAGAGCAAGTGATTAATTGTCCTGAATCAAATTGGTGTCAAAGCCGGAGGTCTCATGTTCGAGACTCCTCACCAGGAGTGATTAGTGCAAGGGCATTTTCACACTGGGCTCTAGTAGGGTGGCCTGTGGGATGCAAGGGCACACTGGGGATGGGCGGCCCGTAGAACCCATGGATTTAGAGGCCGTGTAAGGCGGGTGGCTCATGTGTGGCGGAACCCATAGATTTGGGGCCCACGAGGAGGGTTTGGCCGAGGACCTAACCCATGGATCTGGGGTCTGGACTATGAGATAAAGAGATGAATTCACCATTCTCTATCATCTTGAGCTTTTAGAGCAAGTGGTTAATTGTCTTGCATCAACCACCAAATGAGAACAAACAATTTTCACTTTGGGTTGCTCAATGTTAACCACTTTTTTCTATGGTCACAGCATACTGTGACTATGAAGGGGAAAGGGTTTGGTGGGTGAAGGAATCATCACTTTATAGGACTTCTAGATTGTGGAGAGGGGTCACTTCCTTAATGAACGAGTTTAAAGTGAAGATCTAATTCTCATTGGGAGATCGGAAATGAACTTGACTCCGGAAGGACTTGTGGATTAGGGAATGCCCCTTGCTAAAGGCATTTTGATCTCTAACTAGAGTCGCGGCTAATTTGGACATGTCTGGTGACCAATGCATCACATATATAGGTGATTTTGTGGTATGTACACCCGAGTGGCAAAGAAACTCATTGGAAATTGAAATGGAAGAGTGGATTCGGTTGTTGGACTGGCTTCATCATATACTAGTGACTCTCAGGAGAAGGATTCCATAGTGACGTCTTTAGAAAAATCAGGTAGTTCTTGGTCAAATAGTTTTACGGGGTGCTAGGGCAATCAAATTCAAGAGGGTAACAATGTGTTGTCGTTTTTATGGTCCAATGGGGCTCCTCCCAAAGTCTCTGACGGGAATCAGATCCTTATTATTGATAATTTGCAGAAAAGATCTATAGTAATCCCAAACTGTTGTGCTACGTATATGAGAGCGGCAGAAGCGAACCACTTGCTTGTCAATTGCTCTTTTGCAAGCAAGGTGTGGAAAAGGATTGTCATCTCCTTCAGATCTCCTTGGGTGATGTCAGGTTCTATGGTAGGATTCCTACTAGTTTGGCATGCACGTGACCTGAAGAAAAAGGAGACAAAAGTGGCCTGCATGTGGTCTAAAGAAAAAGGAGACAACGGTGCGAAAGATAGTAATGATGGCGATCTTTTGGGTGGGGGGAATTGTGTTCCTTGATTTATGCCCTTGCAGCATTTCCTGTTCTATACCTTGCAACATTCCCCCCACCTAACTATTTCATTTCTTCATTTATTTACAATATTGATATTCTAATAAGAGCCCAGTGAAGTAAGAAAAAAAAAAATCCATTATTTTTTATTCCATCTATTTTCCAGATAATATTATCATTTGTTCTCTTAAGGGTGTCTCACTTTAGCATTAATCATTATTTAAATACATTGAAATTGCTCTTAAGGCATCAAAATCAAAGCCCTTGATTTAGTCCCTGCTGTCTTCTGTCTTCTCTTCACACCTCTTCTTCACACAGTGATCATGGATCACTTAGCTATCTCTCATAATTTGTTTTTTCTCTCAAGTTTGATTTCCATCTCTATGTTCCCTTTCTCTTGAAATCCATCCTATCTTCTTCGTATATTTATTTCACAATGTTCCTCTTCTACCCTAATATCTTTTACCTGTTTGCTTTCTAGCAAGTAGCAATAACAGGATGTTGCCAATAAAACTAATTTCCAACCATATCAACTTCAAAGTGAGGAAACAGCATTTTGTTAATCTAAGATAGATGTTGTGTAGACAGACATTCATACCGTTGGAAAAGTCATTAAGAAAGCAAATTGTAGCCACCACGAACCGTGGATACAAAAAATAGCAAAGGGTGCTCAAGTCAAAAGACGAAAAAGCAAAGAATCCTAAAAGCTATCTCAAACTTATCAGATGCCATAAATGCACACCTGTCCATATTCACTGAATGTGTCAAGACCTACAATACCAAGGTCAAGATCCCCAGATCGCAATTTGCGAACAATATCTTTTGGCCGCTGAAACCAGACTTCTAAGTTTGAGATCTGCACAAAAATAATAATAATAAAAAGAAAAAAAAAAAAAAAAAGTCATCCTGTTATTTCATGTTCTCATAGAATGATACAATCTTTGAAATTGAAGTGAAGTACAAGATAAGTATGACAAAGAAGAAAAATAAAATGATATTTTTAATCTAAACACATAACGGCAACTGCAAGTATTGTCTGAAGAAATGTGGTAAATACAGAAACAGGACTTGTTCAAATTCAAAAATATTAGAGAAGAAAACGGAAGTCAGAAACACCTTATTTATATATTAACCCTAAGCACAAAGGGTCTAGTTATTGAATGGGCCTCATGCTTTTTTCTTTTATTTTGGCACGTGCGCGCGGGGGGTGGGGGGGTTGAGGTGGATTGGTCAATTCCCTGTTGTATAGTTTTTGCACCATTTTGTTGGCATCTTTCAAATGAGAAAAAAAAAATAAAAATTAATAAAGGGTAAACAACAGGATCATGAAAATTCATGTGACAATATTACAATATTGTGGAAATGATCCTCACCAGCACATATATTATGTTATGCTCATACATTCAATGTTCAACATATCATTTGCAGCACCCATCCATATTCTGGAACGTTGTATCAAATATGTTACGGAGTACAGATGGAACCAGAGAATCTGACATGGGTAGAAGAACACAACAACCTACAATCTTTTGGAGACAGACCAATCCTGCATGCTCCGGTAGAAGGAGTGAATTGACACAAGTTGAAGGCACTAAAAGGGCAAGGGGAAGGCCCAAAAGGACATGGCTGAAGGTAGTAAGAAAGACTTGATGACCTACAGTCTAACTAAAGTTATGGCCCTCAATACAGTGGAATGGCATAGTAGGATTCATGTAGCCAATCCCAATTAGTTGGGATAAGGCTTGGATGATGATCAATGTTGCATGCTATAATCTTAATCTATGTAATAAGGACATGGAACTTTTTGAAACTGTATTGTGTTGAGATGTGTCCATATCCACGTCTGATGCTCCTGGACACAGCTCATATAAATCTTACCTTTCATCTCTCGGAAATTTCCTAATACATAGTAACTGGATTTTTATGTTCATTATTATTATTATTATTATTGTCTATAAAAATATATCATTGTTATTTTATTTTATTTTATTTGTATTGTGTTGTTAGGGTCCTTTTTAAAATGTAACTAAAACATGTTTAAATAGATATCATTTCATTTGTTTTATTACATTTGTATATGCATGCTGACAAATATAACTTTTAAGAGTCATTTTTTCATTATCCCCGTCCGATATCGACATGCATGTCACCATCCAAGTTAAATTACTTTTAATTCTATAAAAGATTATCTAATGATTAGTATTCAAGTGTTTCTAATTGTAACACTTAAGGAAAATCATCATCATCATCATCAAAGCCTTATCCCAATTAATTGGGTCTACATGAATCCTGTTGTCACATTTCACTCTACCATGGACCATATCCTAAGTTAAACCATCAATGTTGCATTCTAGAAAGGTTTAAATGTCTTCAAAATCTCTAGCATCATATCCAACTTATATGAGAATCTGTACCAAGGTTCTGAAAATCAGTTTCAGGCACATCAGCCATGCCCAAAAATGATATGATAGAGGGTGTATCAGATTGTATCCGTGTTTTTTTTTTTTTTTTTTTTTTTTGGTGGCCAAAAAATTGGGGAAAAATCGGGGGGGGGGGGGGGGGGGAAGAGAGAGAAAAAGTTGGAGCAAGAATCTATCATTTATTTGTGTCTTTTATATGTATTCGATGGTGTACCATACTTTTCTTTTATAACCTTGTTTGTCGGCCTGACCTATTGATAGCTGAGTTTTTCAGCCTGACCTCTAAATTTGAGATTAAAGCTTTGTGGGAACTGGAAATTATTTGGTTTAATGTCCTTTCTTGTGTAATGGGTTTCATTACATATTTTAACCAAACATTATGAGAATCACCACAAATGGCTCTAGAACTGAAATATCTCTGATTAGAATCACAAATACCATGAATGCAATATATTGAACAACATAGCACCATAAGCAATTATATGCTTTTCATTCATCCTAAGCTCCTAACTCACATCATAGAACGTGGTGAATCAAAAGAAGGAACAATGCACATGAACAAAAAACCTCCACTTTCTACAGAACATTATTAATGTTTTTTTTTTCCTTTTGAACAGTAACACAATTACTGTATGTTGATGTACAAGTGAAATAATTGTGAACATTTATTTTAATCAAGAAGCGTGTCAAAAACTGATGATATTTATAGTATTCACAATGAGGTAGTATTCATAATGGCAAACTACAGTTACACTCATGTTGAGTCCGGCTTGCAAGTAATGTGATGCAGGACGGTCTAAAATAGAATGCGTGTGAGCACAGAAATTATCTAGCGAAATAAACTAAGCAAATCAATTGAAATATTCAACATTCCACATCATAGTAAAGATAATAACAAAGGAAACATGCAATTATTGCAGACCATCATCACAATCCTACGGTACCGAATTCAAATCATGCATGGATTGGATCTAGTGATGGATGGGACATCCCGATCTTGTATGGTTTCAATCCAACAATCAATCTAGTCCAAGAAATCAAATGATTTCTGAAATAGGGACGGCTGGGAAATCTGAGAGAGGGTTGGGATCAATTCTCAGATTTTCAGGGTCAATAGCAATCAAAGAATATTAGGCATAGAAAAAGAAGAAGAAGGTTAGAGGGCTAGAAATATAATTTAGAAGAAGAGAGGAGATTAGGGGAAGAGAAGAAATTACCACAAGGAGAAAAGGGAATGAGGCACCAAGCTTTCATTAAAAAAACATTATTGGGTTTAGGGTAGAAAACACCCTATTTATAAAATTTGGATTTAAAAGAAAATGACTAAAGTACTCCTATAACAAAATAAATAAATAAACGCGCGAAACAAAGCTTTCTAGAAAAACAAACCCCGTGTAACAGATCAGTCTTCTAACCCATCCTACACGTGTGTCCTCCTAATGTGGGGCCTTCAATTAATCCAGGGACACATGTAAGGTCTTCAAAATTCTCCTTGGTTGTGTCACGAACCATCATCGAGCCATAAAGATGTATTCGTCGACCGCCTTCGTCTTTGATAAACTTTGAAGGGTCTGATATCCTCATCAACTCTCATCAGGTGAGAAGAACTCAACTCCGACAAGTTAAAACTTTTGTACGTCTCAAGAAGGTTCAGATCAATCCGTTGCAGTTCCGCTTCTGTAAGCCATGTGGAATCAAATGGTGGCTTGTTCTTCCATTTGACAAGGTACCTTTGGAAGCCCCCATCTCGTGTGGAAACTATCTCCTCATCCACTATCCCTTCAATCTCTTCCTTACAGTCAATTGATGGTAGAAGGGGTTTGGGTTGAGAAGTAAAGTCGGATAGTGGCCAAGGGTGGGAAGAAGAAACAATGGAAGGGTTAGGACAAAGGACTAGATCTTCCACGTTGATCGTCGGATTTATTCCCATTTCAGGTGGAAGGTCTACCCTATACGCATTAGACCCAATTTTACGCAATACTTTGAATGGTCCAGTACTGCGAGCTTATAATTTCTTAGCGGAACCCGGAAGAAACTGCTCTAATCTAATCATAACCATTATATAATCCCCTTCATTAAATTCTATACACCTATGATGTTGGTCAGCTGAACATTTATAATTATCATTACTCGCATTTATTCGTTATCTAACATGTGCATTCAAGTCATGAATGTGTCGTGCAAATGCATCGGCTGACTCAGAAGATCTTTGGGTAACTGACATGGGTAATAAGTCTATGGGCATCCGAGGTTTGTACCCACTAACAATTTCTAACAAACTCAACCCTGTAGATCTATTAACTAAACTGTTTTAGGCGAACTCGGCCATAGGTAGAATAAAATCCCAAGTTTTCACATGTTCACCCACTAAGCATCTTAAGAGGTTTCCAAGGCTGTGATTAACCACCTTAATTTGGCCATTAGTCTGAGGGTGGTATGTACTAGAAAACTGTAAATGTGTTCCCATCATGTGCCATAGTATCTTCCAAAAATAGCTGATAAATCTGACGTCACGATCAGACACTATGGTCTTAGGTACCCACTAACATGGGATGAAATGCATCATCTTGGAGAAGCGGTCCACAACAACAAAATTGGAATCGTGCTTTTTAATCGTTTTGGGAAGCCCAAGCACAAAATCCATGCCAATGTCTTCGTGTGGCACAGGTAATGGCGTATATAATCCAGATTTTTTCTTTTGCTGCTTCGCCATCTGACACCTACACTGCCCTAAAATTTTGGCGACATCTTGCTTGAGACTTGGCCAGTAGAAACGATCCTTTACGAGGGCAATAGTCTTATCGCGGCCAAAGTGGCCAGCTATCCCTCCCAAATGAAGCTCCCAGACGAGCAATTCACGGAGGGCCGTACGGGGAATACATAAACGATTTTCTTTAAAAAGGAATCCATCTCTCAACACGAAATCCCCCGCACTTAGTTGATCACTCGAGAGTGACGTATAGGTACCCGCAAAACCTGGATATGTGGGTACTCGTCTCTCAGTTGCTCAAAGCCGACAACTACACTCAAAGAATTGAGCAATGCCACTTTACGGCTAAGGGCATCGGCGGGTTTATTCTCTACTCAGGCCCTGTGTTTCAAGACAAATGAATACTCTTGAAGGAACGCAACCCATTTAGCATGCCTTGGATTAAGTTTCTTCTGGGAGTGAATATAACGTAAGGCCTCATGATCAGAGAATAAGACAAATTCCTATGGTAGGAGGTGGTGACACTAATGTCTCAAAGATTGTACTATCGCATAGAATTCCTTATCATAGGTTCAGTATTTTTGTTTTGCCTCATTCAATTTCTTACTGAAATAGGCAACAGGATGACCCTCTTGACTCAGGACTCCACCTATACCAACACCAGATGCATCACACACAACTTCAAAGACTTTAGAAAAGTCGAAAAGGCGCATGACGGGAGCTTCGACCATCTTGCCCTTAATTTCTTTGAAAGCCTTAGCTGCGGCTTTCGACCACAAGAATTCTCCCTTCTTCGTACACTCTGTAATAGGAGTCATAATTGTGCTAAAACTCCTAATTAGAGGTAGGCATCGAGTCGAGTCGGACCAAGTTAGGTCCAACCCGACTCGATCCGATTTTAAAAACTGCCTAACCCGAACTCGATCCGACTCGGTACCGAGTCCAACATGCCTGACTCAAATCCGAGTCCGGGTCTGGGCTGATCCAAATCAAGTCCGACTCGGTCAGAAATACCGAGTCAGATCATGTAACACCCCAAAAATCGGGGGTCGGGTAGAAACCCAACTCCCGATTTTCGGGGTGTTACAGATGGTATCAGAGCATGATTTGGATTAAACCGGACCTGGGTTATGGTAACACAACGCACACCTACGCACTCTGACTTAGGAAGGGGGCGATGGAATCTATAAACCATATTAGAATCCCAAGTTTCGCCAACGGGCGAGATTTACTACCGAAGAATAGATGCAGGTGTAAGGTATTGCCCCTAGATTAGGTCTATCCCATGATTTTTAATACCATGTTTAGAATGTACATAATTAGAAGTAAATCCCGGAATTTTCCTTTTAAATTACACTTAGAAATTCTTCATCTTGGGATTTGAAAATCCCATCTCCTACTTCCCAACACCAGACTCATTTTCCAAAGCCTATGAAATTGATTTTTAATCCCAACTCACCCTCCTACCAAACATGCCATTTCCTAATCCCGAGGTGGGATTAGCAACGCCAGCTCTTGAGTACACCTTAATGCCGCTAGCCAAACAGGCCCTTAGAGTTTTGGACCTAGAGTTGATATTCCTAGCTTTAGAAAGATCTGACAGTATAGGGGATCCGATAAAGTGATAGCATGAACCCTATGACCTCCTTAGCTAGTATGGACATATGCGAATTTTTACTCCTAAGATAAGACTAGGCTACTAGCTGAATTAAGCAGTGTAGCTAAGGAATAGTAGGTTAGAATTGCCCTTAGAATGAGTCAGCACGCCCCTTAGGATTCCCCTTAGAATTGCCTTCCCCAAGGGCTTATTGCATTCGGGAACGCGGAATAAAGGAACTGCATATATTAGCGAAATATTCGCGGTTTGAATCGACTTCCTAATCCTAGTAGTTACCAATGAATCCAATGCTCTGATCAAGCAGAAGATCGGCATCGACTAGGATTGAGGACTGATACAACAAATTTTCTGTCATCGCGGGGCAGAAGGTTTATGTATCCGGCTCAGACCCACTACACAACTTTTCTTCCGTGTGGGCCCGACCATCTACAACCAAAAGTTATTGCTTTGCCTTTGGGACCTGTTGAGGGCATACAGCCAATAGAGATTAGACATCTTGCCGCAAGCTCACACCTTCCCCTGAACTTAATCACAATAGGGATTAGGTTTCTTTCTACAACCATAGGTACCAATACCATAGAACGCCTCATCAGTAAGGGAAGACCAATGTAGTGAGAGGTTGTTTCCCATTTCTTGTTAAGGAGAGGCCCTAAGTTGCGCCTAATTCTGATATACGGGTCGAGGCATAGATCCTTGAACCTTAAGTAGAACCGAGTTTTAAGGGGGGTAGAACGTACCGAGCCTAATCCAGTTAGGATTAGCTAATGCAATCGTTAGACCAGAATAGCGCAGCGAAAGCGTGGTTGGCCTTTTTCCCACTGGCCTAGGATCGAAACAGTTGATTTAGGTTATACGTAAGGGTAGGTCATTAAATAGGATTTAAGCCTTCCTTAGAATGTCAATACGAAAGTCACTTTAAGGACTCATTACCATTAGCCAATTTCGGGGACGAAATTTTGTTTTAAGGGGGGTAGATTGTAACACCCCGAATTTTTTGCCAACCTGGAATTAGACGTCCTTAGGCAATGGGTCAACCATTTCACTCTCAATGATCAATCCCAAGGTCTAAAAATCAAATTTTCCCTATTTCCTTCAAAATCTCACCCTTCACCACCTCATTCTTCTAATTTCTCTAAGTACTTTCATCTTAGCCACAAATTCTCAAGTCTAAATAGTAAAGACCACTAATCCTAAGGTATTCATGATGAAGAATAATACCGAAGCTAAAAATTACCGTGAATAGTAAATAACTGAGTAAAATGGATTTTTCTCCTTAACCTTTTGGAATCTAACAAAATAGATACGTTAGTTGGATAGATTAGCGTCTCCTACCCCAAAATCATATGCTATACGCCGCAGAAATTCATTTCGATTTGCAAACTGGCCCCGAAATGCCTCTAATGGAGTCGTGGGCCCACCCACGCTAATCCACAATGATCCAACGTGGGCCCCATACTTTTTTGGGACCCTGGGGGCAGGGGGAACCTAGCCCATATGGCAGCCATCGCCAGTTGTGAGTTTGGTCGGCGATGGCATCGCCGGTTCCGCGATGCATCGCCGGTCAAAATCATCGGTTGGGTCCGGGCTTCGGGCTGGAGGAGTTTGAGGGTTAGGGTAGCCCCCTAGTATGCGGGTCGTTCGTTAAAAACACCCCAATCAAGTACTTCCTTCACAAAGTGACCCTTCAAGCTCTCCTTTTGCTCCAAACGTCCGATTTTTGGTAAAAACCATCCCTCCAAACTCTTCCTTCTTTCGTTTCCAAACACCCTCGCTCCACCCTCCAAATTTCATCTCAAACAGAGATCATTATAGGCTACTTCCTTTGGAAATCTAAAGAGAATCACCTAGCGCTGCACTAGACGAACTGTGAAATTCGCACCAATGATTTTCAATACGATCCGCTAGAGCCAAAACGTAGAGGATAGGTGACGCTACAATACCGTAAAGCCTGGGATCAAACTCTATTCCCGATTGCTCTCTGGAACACCTTGAAACTTTGTATCGGCTCTGGACCGCACGTCGGAAGTCCGATTACCCCAAACTTAGACGAATATGACCGCCTAGTTGGACTTGAGAATCACCTCGAAAATCAAGTCCAGATGATGTCCCACGACGATTTCCTTGGGTCCAGAGTGAAGAGCGTGAGAAATAAATATAATTTATGAAATCTGGCACATTCGCTTGTGCGCTTTTTCTAAGCGTTCTGACCGTCAGAATTCAATCAAATTTCACCCTCGGATCAGGAAAAATTTCCCTTACATGTCATAGTACTTGTAGCTCCGATCGAGTTCCCATAACCGTTGAACTGAAACTGGTCCGCCACGGTCGATTTGGAAATCCGATCGGACTGAAAACTCTGCCTGACCTAGATCCAATGTCAGGGAGCTTAAGTCCAACCGCATTCAGTCACAGGACCTCCAGAAATGCTCCGTTGGATCAGAACAAGCCCTCTTTGGTTATAAAATAAGTATACCTTGGCCCCAAGTCTATTTTAGTCATGCTTGGGCTTATAAAAAGGGTTTAAACCCTTGCTCTTTCATTCCATACGAATTTGGGGAGAGAAGAGAGAAAAGAGAGAGAAAGTGAGGGAGAAGTTGGAGCTTTCTTCTGGGAGTCTTCCCTGCTACTCCTCGTGCTACATCCACCTGCCTGCATCGCTCTTCTGGTGATTCCAACGCACTCCTAGGTAAGAAAAACCCTAACTATTTGTTGTTTTGGGGTTTCCTTCGATTCATTAACGATTTAGCTTATGTATCTTGTGCATTAGGACGCCAGATCGCCGTTGACGAAGCATTGACGTTCCGTTCGAAACGATACACGTCTAAGGCAAAAGGTGCGGATCTTAGACACTTTGATTGACCGATTTCAAAGCTTTCACTGTCGTTTAATAGTAGATTATCGACAGCGACGCCGTTTGACATGTACAATGTGCTGTCCGTTTTCCGTTTCGTAAACGTACGGTAAATATGAGATTTAGGGTATTTTAGGCATTTATAGAAAATACTGTATATGTCCGTATTTTGCTGAAATGCTTGACATGTAAATTCATCGTATTATAATATTATGTATGCGTGTATAATCTGTTTGGCGAAGAGATTCGCACTAATGCGCACTTTGGGTCGACATACGCTATCTAGACGAAAGGGTGTAGATTAAGTGTTCGTATAAATGTTTGTATTAGTATGCATTGAGTAAATGGTATTGTAGATTAGTTTTGAGAATGAATTCTCAATCCATATGATGTTGTATATGATTTCCTACATGTTGGCTATACGTATTGATTTCACTATATATATGAAATGCAGGTATCGGATGATTTGCTTACGTTATATGCTATCACATGTTGTGAATATGCTTTGGTTGTTTGTATTTCAATTATGTCACACTCACATGATCATTGATGTTATTTATAAATGTTTGGGGTTATACGTTAGTCCAGGCAGTCGGTAATGGATTGAATTCGTGGTTGGCTTCTATTTGCCACGAAGGACGCGTCGATGAACGCGAGTCGTGTCTTGGGTTGGCGGCAGTGGTTAGGCCACACGAAGTGTTTCATGCACTTCATGTCGCTCAGCTTGAGATGTGCTCGTGCTAGTCAAGCCCGTCAAGTAACCGGACTGGCCGTTGTATGTTCACCATGTATGTGTCATAACTGCTTGAACCTAGGGTACTGAACTTACCATTGGAAACCCTGTCAACCATGGTACCTTGATCCATAAAGACTCATGAGCCGGGCATGGTGGTATGGGACACCGTGGTCGAGCTGTCGGCCTACGCTGGGGCCACAAACCTCCCCGTAGTGACTAATGAGCACCCTACTCTGAGCAGATTATGGTGGTATGGGACACTATATTCTTGCTGTCGGCCTACACTGATCAGGTGACAAGCCCTTTGTAGTGACCTTGAGTTTATCCTGACACCGCATGGGGGCGACGAGTCCTGATGCAGTCTTAAGGATAATTAGGCCTGTATTGATAAGGTGATAGGGGAGAGGTGCAACGAGTGCGAGCAACAGCCCCGGCAGCCCTTGGAGCGACCTACAAATATAACATCATATGAGATTGCTAGGAGTGACGACCCTAGACAGGATCTGTGTTGGGATTGATATAAGCAAGGTACCCTAGTTTCTCAATCCTTCTATATGAAAAGGACTAATAACAACCCGGTAATCATTATCCATATCGCATTGCATGTGCCTGGAAGATGTGGAGCACTGCGGGAAGAAAGCATGCCGCGGACGCAGATGGTGCCGCATGAGGGAGTATGTCGGTGAGGGCATCCATCATGTCATTTCATGCTTGCATTAACAACAGTATCTAGGAATGTTTGATTGTTTGCTTTACTATTAACGCGTGATTGATTTGATAACATGCTAATCCTTGCTCTATGATTCCACTGAGTTGATCACTCACTCCCACGTTACGAGATGGTGTTTCGAACACCCACCAGTCCCTATTTTAGTTGCAGATGATGGCGCTGCTTGAGAAGCAGAGCTGGACTTGTATGATGATGAGGAGGACTTCTCCTCTGTGTTCTGATCGACGGGATTACAGGGAGGTTGAGTAGATCTCTGGACACTTGTCATTTTATATTTTTGGAGCACTCATGTATATTCTTTTCTTTCCATTGTTGGAGTATACATGTATATGATTAACCTGGTAACATGTTCACACTCTGGAGGCTTACAATCAATTATATATTTTATGTATTTATCAGTCTTCCGCTTGCTAATTTAACTGTCTCTGGAGTATGATATGCTGTTTTGGCTTAGTCTCAATCTTGTTTAATGTCATTTTACAGATAACATGCATTTATCATTATCTATGTTGCATAAGTGACGTTCTGGAACCCAACTCCCGATTTTCGGGGTGGTACAGATCGAGTTGGCACCGATTCGAATCGGGTCATTGGACTGGATGGCCAGCCATTCATCGAGTCACCCGCTTCCTTCCATCTCCAGATTCTCCACCATTTCCTCTGTGTGATTCATCCTCTTAACATTAAAAAGAAAATTTAAAAAATAAATAAATAAATAATAATAATAATAATAATAATAATAATAATAACCTGCACCTCTTTTAAAGGTGGATCCCTTCTATTATGTGACGTGACCTTCATTGATGATTCTTCAAGATTTACTTGGATTGACTTTATGAGACACGATATTCTGAATTGCTTTCTATTTTTTCATAATTTTGTGCTATGGTTGAGACACGATATTCTACTAAGGTGAAAGTCTTGTATTCGGATTTAGGGGGAGAGTATATCTCACCTGATGTGTCGCTGGCTGCCACCTGCTGCAACCCATTCCCATCAAAATGCTGAGCTTGGCTCCTCTGAACACCTCCCTTGATAGGGTGTTGCACCATGAAGATGAGCACACGCATAAGTTAGGCTGGTCTCGGGTGGACCAGTCTTACATTAAAAAGGATAAACAATGTCATGCAGTCACCTATGTTTTGGGTCATTTTCTAAAAAGAACTCGTTTTTAAACTCGTCACAAGTGGCCCATGCAAAGATGGAGGTCTCGGATCATCAACTCATTCGTCCGTAGAACTGTGAGAGAGATGAGAGAGCAATGGGAGATGGGGGAAAAACTATTAAAAGAAGCAAGGATATATGTCTTTTTAAAAATATAACATTTGACAAGTAACCGTAATAGATAGAGGGGAGGAAGACCGGAGGGTTGCTGGCTTGTTGCCGCCTACTACGCGGGAAGGGATGGTCGATGGGTGTTGGACGGGAATGGGTTGGGTTTTTCGGATCATGGCGTGTGGAGGGTATGGTACAGAGAAATAGAGAATTAAGAATTAGGTTTTTTTTTATACCATACCCGACAACCCGGGTCAAGTCGGGTTTCGGATCGGGTCGAGTATGACAGAGTCGAGTTAATGGGTAACTCTAACTCGACTCGGTTTGTGTTCAGGTTGGATGAAGCCTACTCGGTTCAGATCAACTCACCCATTCGGTTTGGGTCAAGTCAGGTGAGTCAAATTAGGCGAGTCGAGTCGGATTATGTCCAGCTATACTCCTAATGAATCGACGATAGAATGTGGCTAAGCCATGAAAGTTTCACACTTCATGGATGTTTCTCGGTTCAGGCCAATCAATTATGGCCTTGACTTTCTCTGGGTCTGCACGCATCCATTCTGCTAACACCATAAACCCTAAGAACACAACCTAACTAGACATGAACAAACACTTTTTAAGGTTAGCGTATAATTTCTCCGCCCTAAGGACACTACAAACCAACTTCAAATGTTCAAGGTGTGATTCTCTAGTGGTGTTATAGACTAGGATATCGTCAAAGTACACCACTAAGAATTTCCCCATTAACGGTCTTAAGACCTGGGTCATCACCCGCGTGAAAGTGTTGGGTGCATCAATCAAGCCAAAAGGCATGACCAACCACTCATATAACCCATCCTTCGTCTTAAAGGTTGTCTTTCATTCATCACCAGGGCGTATGCAGATTCGATGATACCCACTCTTGAAATCTATTTTGGAAAAAATGGTGGATTTAGCTTAGCCATCATGTCTAACATGTCATCAAGCCTAGGTATGAAAAACCTATATTTGACCGTGATTTTGTTGATGGCTCTACTGTCCACAAACATGCGCCAAGTGTAGTCTTTCTTAGGTGTCAGTAAAGCGGGTACGGCACAGGCTCATGCTCTCCTAAATGAAATCCTTTCGCAGAAGCTCATCTACATGCTTCTTCAACTCTGCATGCTCTACAATGTTCATCCTATAGTAAAGAAGGTTTGGCAGAGTCGACCCAGGGATAAGATCAATGGCATGTTGGATGTCCCTCATGGGTGGCAACTCATCTGGCAAATCCTCAGAGAATACATCTTTGTACTTTAAGACTAGGGCTACCTCGTGAGGTAACTCTACTGTACTTTTGGTGTAGCCTCTCTAGCCAATAAGGCATACACCGTCGAATCTTCATCGGTCTCTCTTTCAAACTCTTTAGCTGTGATGATGTGCAGAGACTTGGGTGTAGATTTCCACACTTCTTTAGGCTCACTAGACTTCTCACCTTTCTTTTGTGCAGTGTTTTGTGGAGGCATAGGATTAATTTTGATCTTCTTGTTGTTATGCATGAAGGTACACGCATTAGAACGGTTGTAGATCATGACGTCATTATCAAATAGCCACGGTCTACCTAAGATGATGTGACCTACATCCATGGGCAACACATTGCACCACAAGGACTCTTTATAAGACCCAAACTCGATGGGTACAAGACATTGATGGGTGACAGGAAAGGAAGTCTTGTCTACCCATGAGACTTTGTATAGGTCAGGATGAGGGGTGGCCTCTAACTTTAGACGGCCTAAAGTGCTAGTGGAAATTACATTCTGGCAACTCCCACTATCCATTATCACCTTACAATTTTTCTCACCATACTTGGTGATCGTGTAGAAGATAGTATTGCGACACCAATCGACACTACTTCTACTTTGGGCTAGCACAAACCTAACAACTGCTAGTGTGACATCATCACCCACCTCATCCCCATCACTCAATGATCCTACTGGCTGATATTCTTCAACTTCAGAGTTGCCCTGATCATAATCACTATCCTAGGAATCGCCTATGACTAAGGCTTTTCCTTTGCTCTTAGTGGGACACTGGGTTGCAAAATGGCCAACATTCCCACATTCATATCATCGTATATTCTGCCTCCACCTGGACCAACACCAAGGACGCATTTTTCCTTGTCATCCCTAGGCCTAGGCGGAACATTCGTCTGCGCCCTGGGTTGATTACCAATGTTGGGTCCAGTTCCCTATGAACCAGTCCTAACATTAGTCTCAGGAATCGAACCGTCTTATGACAGGAGTCTTCTGATACAGCTCTAATTCCTGCACCACTGGATACATCTCGTCCAAATCTGTCATCAGACGAGCCCAAAGCTCACGTTGAAGATCCGATTGAAGGCCCGTCTTGAAACGCATGTGTTACTAGAGGATCTTCCTCAATGTCACACCGCATCATGAATTCCTCAAATTTTGTGATGTATTCTGTGACAGGCATGGATCCTTGGTGTAAAAATTGTCCTTGTTCTAGGAGCTTATGGCAATAAGAGTGAGGGAGGTACTTCTCTCTTAGCATAGTTTTCACCTCGCTCCATTAAGTAACAGGAGCTCCTCCCACTCATTCAATCATACGCTCTTTATTGGTCCAAGACATCTTTGCTTGCCTCACAAGCTTCATTTTGGCAAACTGCAATTGTCGATTCTCTGACATCTCATGCCACCAAGGTATCCCGTATCGGTATCGGTTGGCGTAACGGTGCCCTCCGATACCGATACGGATACGGGAGTGTAACGGCGATACAAGAGCGTAACAGCCCGTAATGGTGCATTTTTTTTTTTTGCCAAAAAAATATGAAAAAATATGGATTAAATCCGGAATATTCTAACATTCCAAATATGCATTCATTTATAAATTGGAACATGTTTATGGTGGTGTAACGGTCCACTCTTTGGTGAGAAGTTGTATCGAACTGTCTGATGAATTTATGAACCAGATAACCTGAATTTGACTACAAAATTCATATATTTAATTTTCTAAATATCTAATTTATATACTTAACAATTTGATATCATTTCTCCCAATAGTTCTTTAAAAAAATGAAATTAAATTCAGGTAGATGGCATTGCCAATTTGGGGCTGACTTGGAGGACTAATCCATGCTCCAAATCAACATCAAATTCATGCAATTTATTGGCATTATCCCACTTATGAATTGGTGGACATTTATTGGATAGTGAATCATGAAAAAAATCAAAAGGCCCTATTTTAAAAAATAAGAGTCCATAAATTAACAATTAAAACTATTCAAACAATTTGATTTTGGCATTGTGAGTTAGCAATTATAGTCCATAATTTAATTGGTAAATTTTAAGTTAATACATATTTGTGTACAATTTTTTAAGGGCCCGAATTAGGTGGGACTCGGATTGTGAAGTGTAGCACACGAGTGTCAAAGTTTTTTGGGCCCCACCCATAATGAATGTGTTATATCCACACCGTCCATCTATTTTGCCAAATAATTTTAGGGCATGGGACCAAAAATGAGGCAGATCCAAAGCTCTGGTGGACCGCATCATAAGAAACAACAATAATTAAACGTCCACCATTAAAATTTTATTGGGGGCTACAAAAGTTTTAGATCAAGTTGACATGTGTGTTTTCCCTTCATCCACGTCAGCATGACCCTATTAACAAATTAGATGAAAAATAAACATTGCAGTGGACCCTAAGAAA
The DNA here is from genome assembly GCA_037074715.1 of Magnolia kwangsiensis. Taxonomy (NCBI): domain Eukaryota; kingdom Viridiplantae; phylum Streptophyta; class Magnoliopsida; order Magnoliales; family Magnoliaceae; genus Magnolia; species Magnolia kwangsiensis. The sequence continues at coordinate 85,922,005 of CM073575.1, read as the reverse complement.
TTTTTAAGGTATTGGAAAAAAATACATAAATCCAGATCTTAGGTGGACCACTAGTGGGCCAAGCAGCGGGCCACCTCGATATATTTGTATATCCATGTTGTCAAATCATTTTGCCAACTCATTTTAAGGCATGGTCCAAAAATTCAGGTGGTATTAAATCTTCAGTGGACCACTAGTGAGCATGCTTTTAAAAGTGGGGCCCACCTCAATGCATTTGTTGTATATCCATGTGGTCCATCCTTTTTGCCCACTTATTTCAGGGCATGGACCAAAAAATGAGGCTGATCCAAATCTCAGGTGGATCACAAAATGGGCCTTAAGAAGATTTTAACGGTGGGCATTCAATTTCAACTGCGTGGTCCAATTGAGATTTTGATCCCTTCATTTCAAGGATCATGCTTTAAAATGAACTTGAAAAATTATGAATGGCATGGATTTACCATACATAAATCAAGGTGGGCCCCACCGCACACAATAAAATAGTGAGTGTGCACTATGCAACGTGCACTACAGATTATACAAAAGAAAAGAAAAAAAATTCAATTTCGTTCGGTTTTTCTGGAAAAAGAAAAGAAAAGAGAGGGAAATGAAAAGAAAAGAGGGAAAGCAGAGAGAGGGAACCGAACCGAGAGAGAGAGAGAGAGAGAGAGAGAGAGAGAGAGAGAAGAAGAAGAAGAAGAAGGGTTGCTGCCGCAAACGCAGCAGCGCCACAGCCCCATTGTAAGAAGAAGTAGAAGAAGAAGAAGAAGAGAAAAAAAAAAGGTATGTTTTTTTTTTTTTTTACCATTTTTTTTTTCATTTTTCTTTGGGGTTATGGACCGTAACGGCCGTTATGGACCCAAAAAACAGAGGTGCCCCATTTCGGGGCCGAATCGCGTAACGGTTGATGCCGTTACCGTTACGGCCGAAACGTAACTGATTTGGGATACTTTGCATGCCCCTCAAAATAGTGATCCATGTCAGCTAACCAATCAAGGAATGTCTTGGGGTCAAAGCGACCATCAAAACTCGGGGCATTAATCCAGACATTCTTCATGGCCCTCTCGTCAAGATTAAAGTAGTCCTGATATGCCTGTTCTCTACCCACATGTCCGCCATTGGTGGGGGTTTGTCTAAGGGTTGGCTCCTCACCAACACCACATGCCTGCAACTGCACATCTCCCCCAACAGTAGGATTCTCCCTTTCGGATGCCTCTAATCGCTCAAGTTTAGATTCAGTGGCGGTTAGTTTTCGTTTAATATTTTTGTCAGGTGTCTCTATGACAGTTATCTTTTGGAGTAATTGAGCGAGGTGATTGGTTAATTGCTCGTTACTCATGATGGGGTGTTGGCCAAAACCCTTACCACTTCTAGTGGGCATACACCAAAAACTCAAACTTGATTTTCCTAAGCTTGACTCTATGGTTTGAACATACCTCAATATGGATGTATGATCCTAATATGATGTGTGAATGTTGCAAATTTTCAGATTTAATTAGAATGAAAACACAAATCTGGAAATTCACATTTATATCTCACAGGATTGTGAATCTGAAAAATCAGGTTCACAATTTCTGTGGGATGTAGATCTGGAATTATCTAGACAATCCTAGATGAGAAAACAGATGATCCTAAGTTCAAATAAGTCAGTCTAATAAAAACCATGCAAAACCTAAAGCTTTGATACCAAATTTGATGCAAGATGGTCTAAAATAGAATGCATGTGTGAGCACAGAAATTATCCAGCGAAATAAACTAACTAATCAATTGAAATATTCAACATTCTACATCATAGTAAAGATAATAACAAAGGAAACATGCAATAGTTACAGACCATCATCATAATCCTGCGGTACCGTATTCAAATCATGCGTGGATTGGATCTGGCGAGGGATAGGACCTCCCGATCTTGCATTGCTTCAATCGAACAATGAATGCAGCTTCTCTAATCCAGGAAATCAAAGGATTTTTGGAATAAGGATAGCTAGAAAATCTAAGAGAGGGTTGGGATCATTCCTCAGATTTTCAGGGTCAATAGCAATCAAAGAATACTAGGAATAGAAGGAGAAGAAGAAGGTTGGAGGGCTAGAAATAGAATTTAGAAGAAGAAAAGAGATTAGAGAAAGAGAAGAAATTATCACAAAGAGAAAGGGGAATGAGGCACCAAGCTTTCATTTAAAAAAAAAAAAAAAATGGGTTTAGGGTAGAAAACACCCTATTTATAAAATTCGGATTTAAAAGAAAATTATTAAACTACCCTTATAACAAAAGGAAAAAAAAAAAGTGCAAAACAAAGGTTTCTAAAAAAAAAAAAAAAAAAAAAATCCCGCGTAACATATCAATCTTCTAACTCATCCTACACATGTGTCCTCCTAATGTGGGGCCTTCAATTAATCCAAGGACATGTATAAGGTCTTTACAATCCTCCTTGGTTGTGCCACGAACCATCATCGAGTCATAAAGATGTATTCGTCGGCCGCCTTCGTCTTTGATAAACTTTGATGGGTCTAATGTCTTCATTGTAATGCGAATGCAATTTGGGGCCCAAACCCTCAATATAAATGCTAACAAAGGAATGCATGGGTCCTTTCTACACTACTAGATTAATAGTGGTAATTCAAATCATTTGCGCATGCAACCACACCCTATGAGGGCAGGTCTGGATTGGAGGAATCCTTAGTGTGGGATTGGAAATCTCAACCATTATGTAACAATTATTTCGCAAGGCACTGTAAAAACAAGTATTACATTTTTAGGACTAATGATTGTCCTAAAAATGGTCACCTCGTATCTTGTGCTTGAGAATATAAACTATGCAAAAGGCTAATGATTGCTTTGTGGAATCCACTATCTTCTTTGCTATCCAAACAACACTAAAGGTCACATCAATGGAAAACCTTTTCCATTTTACTAAATTTCCATGGTGTTTTACCTAAGATAAAATGGTGATTACACTAACTAAAATCTGAAACTAATAACAAAATGCAGAAACAGCCACGAGGACAATGACGTTGATATTCATGAGCGTCTTTGGATGTAGATTGCAATAATTAAGTTGCAAAAGAGAAGAATAATGATCACAGTGGTACATGACATGGTGCTGGCATTTTTTGTTATGGTGGGCGTTGGGCCTTATAGCACAACCGACGTGCAAGGGAGTGTCGCATGTGGTATGTGCCTTGGATCCTAGCTGCCAAAATAGTGGACCCACTGATTCCAAAGAGTATGGGGAGGTATCTCATGCTCTGGCAAAGTGTGCCGCTTGATAGGCGAGCACTTAGAAATTTTACACATGGTATAGATTAACTCACATTAAACCAATTAAATTGCAGAACCCACTGTCAAGTCATCTCCATCAACTAAGACTTATCCCAATTAATTGGGATTGGTTATATGAATCTTGTTCCACCATTCCATTCTATCAAGGACCAGATCACCAGACCTTCAGTCAGACCATAGGTCATCAAGTCTTTTCTTACTACCTCCGTCCATGTCTTTTTGGGCCTTCCTATTGACCTTTTAGAGCCTTCAACTTGTATGAATCCACTGTCACTAAGTCACAATCCCAAAATCAAATTAGATGAATGACCCTAACCTCTGACTCATGGACACTTACCATTAGGTATTTTTCATTCTTAAGTGTCCAATAAATGTCAACCAACCAATAGTCAGAAAACTTAATAAGCATAATTTTTGTCCATGATACATCTGAACTTAGACCACAATTTGGGACAGACTAATTAGAATTGCTTGCATGCGGCGTATGAAAATTCTAAGCAAATCCTTAGTGTCTTCGTATCATCCATCGCACTGCCAGAGTATCAAAGATTTTCTCATTCAGCACTGACTCTCGTCAAAGCAGTCTAACCCCAACCCCAGCATTCCATTTCTTGAAAATCACATTACTGGGATCGAATGCCAATTGACATCAAAATGCAGTCTAATCTAACATTCGAAAATCAAAAGCAAGACGAAGAGAGCTTCAAACCTGTGGAATGTCTGCAACGTACTGTCGTGGATTCAACTGCCTGACGGACAACTGGCAGTTCTACACAAAAAGAAATTTCGAGAAATTCAAAATTAATTGGGAAATAAGAGAGAGAGAGAGAGAGAGAGAGAGAGAGAGAGAGAGGTGAGCGATCGATCGATCAGGAAACTACCTTGAGCAGTTCGAGGGTTTCGGTGCCAAGACGACCTTTGCTCGGCAAGCCGAGACGAACGGCGTTTCTATCCGACGCGCTTCTCTCGACAGTTCCATCCACGAGAGTTAGGGTATTTGCAGAAGAGCAGCAAGAGATTGCAGAGAGTTTGGGAGGAATGCGAGGAGGAGAGGAAGACCTGGAGAAGAAAGTGGAAGGGCATTGCTGAAGGAGAGCTTGTAAATAGGCCATGGTCCTGGGGCAGTTTCGGAAATGAGGAATCCAGTAGCTGCAGCTCGCCGCCGCGCAAGAGTTTTAAGAGGGAGAGAGATTCGGGCGAGATTCTTAGGGCACCTCGACTGGAATTGCCTACAACGCCTGTTTTACGCAGCGCGTAAAACATCCGAGACTCTTTGGGGCCTCGTGTGTGAAAATCCAACTCGCCTATCAATTTTAGAGCATGGACCAAAAAACAAAAGGTGGATGCAAAAATCAGATGGGTCGAATCATATGTAAACATATGGGGATAGGATTCAAATATGTTTCTATTCGGGCCCACCTTCGTGTTTGTCTTTTATTGAACCCGTTAATGACTAGGTGTTTTTTAAAGATTTTATGCATAATTTTACGCAATACATTAATTTATTGGTGATGTATGATTGAATAAACTTTACATGTGTAACGTGATGAGATAAAGACGAGCGTGGTGGATCCTGCAGCCACCAAAGAGGGTGGATCCCTGACTGTGAGGCTCACCGTGATGTATGTGCCTTAAATTCAGGCCATTCAACCATTTTAATGGCTCATTTTAGGCCAGATTTAAATCTTAAGTAAACCACACTATTTATATTCGCTTTTTTTTGCACGCTTATATTGGTCAATGAAATACCGCCATGTGTTGGCATTATACGCTAATTGATGGCCAAATTTTATTTTTGCACATTTATTGTTGCTTATACCTAATTTGACATGCCCAAATCAAACAATACAGATGACGTCATATGACAGTTGTCTCATGTGTAGCGTAATCCCTTCAAGAAGAGAAGTTAGCACTGTGCACGTGAGAGAAAGCATTAAACATTAGATTCTATCAAAAAGTATTCTCTACAAAAATAAAACTAAAAAATAAGAGTTTCATTAAAACAAAATTCTCTCTCAGTATTAAATGTCAGAATCTCATCAAATGAGATCTCTATCTAATATTAAATACTAAAGAATTGCCAAAACAAATCTTTGTGGATGCTAAAACCAACTGACCTAAGGATCACAACAACTTTCTAACGTGGAAGTCCAGAGACATGATAATTTTAGCCAACGCATGCAGAATATATCTCTTGTACATATGGTTATACATAATAGGCTACACTGATGTGGAAGAATCAAAAAGATTTTCATTACTGATCATTCAAATTCTTCATGATATTGAAAACTGCATAAGGTCACTGCCTCCTATAAGCCTATATAAACAGCACTTCACGAAGAGCTTTAAGTCACACGCCAATACAACTAAACACATCTTTATTTTCTCATCCATTATAGACATTTATCACGCCCCGAAATTCAGGTACTGAGTGTGCATCCTTAGACCTGAGTTACAGTCCATGACTCATACACTTAGTGTAGTCAAATCAGTGAGTCACATTATTTAATAGAGGCATAATATAATATGAATTCCATATTTTCATTAACATCTATCAATATACTCATATCAACCACTAATCAATTTACAAACATTCACCACCACGCATTCATGATAATCAATAATACAAGCTAAAATATTTTTGTTCACCAAATTAAGACTTTTATTAAGTCAATAGAATTATCAAGTTATTCAAAAATTATAAAATCTAAATTAGAAATCATTTTAAGACATAAATGAGAATAATAATAGAAAACACATGTCTCATTTAATTATTCTACTGATCCACTGAAGTAAGCTCATATTTGGTTAAATATGATCATTGTTCATGCGGATTATCCACTGGTTTAGCTTCATGTTCTTGTTCTTGAGTCGTTGTATTTGCTTCAATTCCATCTTTATGGATTTTCCATCAATACACCGCCAGCTGGCTAGGGTCAGTGAGTGAACTCATCATAGTTCATGCACAATACAATTAAAATAATACACATAAGTAAAGCATAAAAATTAGAAATACAACATAAATAATGTAATTAATGTGAATATTGTAAACGGTGTTGATAATGCATCAAGTGGGTATAAATAAAAATTGTCCACTTACTTGGATTGGATATCGAAAACCAGAATCTACACTTAACAAGCTTCTACCATTGGTAGGCATGGGCAAGGCCCGCACCGCATCCCTCTTATTGGGTAGGCGTTCACATATAGTGGCCTTTTAGTGAGTACAATGGGTTGTCCCCTAGGTAATCATACAAGAGTTTTAACGATGCAAGGCATGAATGTTTAATATATCAAAAATCATAATAGCAATAGACCAATTTATTTTAATCAAATGGAGAGGAAACATGTTGGGATTATTCACCTGTATCCGGTGGAGATAATTATAAATTAGAGTTTCCACGTTCAACAATTGTTCTTTACTTGACAAAACCTGAATTCCAACAAGACTCCCTGATGAGTCAACTCAATTCGACTAGGCTATAATCTACATATATTTTGAAGTTGAATAAAGGTTGAAGTGACTAAGTGAAAACTTAACTTTTATAGAAGGTCACCAAGTGATATATAACGGACCGACTTATCTATGAAGATTGTGGGATTAGACTCAGATCTAAACTTGCCTCTGTGAATTGGTGAGTTTCTTACCCAAGTCGACTCAATTCGACTTTGCTCTCAAAAAATCTATAATAGTTCACAGATCATGAGTATGAAACCTAATATCAATGGAGTGTGCAAGGGGAGAATTTTAAATAGTTTACCTCAAATCATAATTTACTAGGACCTGAACCAACCCAGCTCGATGTGAAACTCCTTAAGATCTACTGAGTCGACTCAGTTTTACTCAGCTACTATGAAATTTACAAATGTTTGGATTTCGAAATTTAACAATTGAATGAATTTAACATTAGCTGAGAATCTTAGGGACAATTTGAAATATCAACTTACCTCTAAGAATACTGGACTTATACATGGAAGTCTGATCTGGATTAGATTTTGAAGATTGGTTGGCATTCGTGTGGTCCACTTAATGAACAAATTAGATCTTAGATTGGTGGTTGGTCAAGAAGTTGCGGTGTGGCTGATTTGCAAGCAAGATGGTGGTTGTTTAATGGCAAGATCTCATCATTAGTTATTTCTTGATTTTGTTGCTTCTAGACGTTGTGGATTGGCCATAAGAAGCTTGTATGCATAGCAAATCAATCGTTTAGATGGATACGGTTGGTGGGTTTCTCGTTTCGGCCAATTCCGCACATTGTCACAAGAGGAATGAGGAAAGTAGGCATGGATGTATGGATGGGATACGTTTGGAATGATTTAGGTGAGTTACTGTTAGATTTGATTTCTTATTTAAAGGACTATTTTTGGAAAGAAATTTAAAAAGCCCTGCTCTCCAACGGATTTTGCGCAAGTTGTTGCAACAAGATGATAAGCTAAAGCCATTCATAGTTTATAGCAAAGCCAGGTGGGGTCCCATGATGTTCGAGAGAGAAATCTACACGATCCCATTTTTTGAAAAGAAAATCATAGTGGGTCATAAGACAGATTAGAAATTAAGAATTATAATTAATTGTCTATATCATATGATGGGTCCCACCAGTATAAACAATAGATGGTGCAGATGGAGCGGGGCCTTCTTGGAGCAGACGAAAGAAGGAAAAAAACTAAACTAAAAATTAATAGGGGTGTGGCTGGCAAGATACGTTGCCCCCCTTTTTTTGGTTATATATACATGTGTACATGAGTTTTTTGGTTATATATACATGTGTACATGAGATGGTAAGTCAGCCAATAGATGAACGAGTGACTCAATGGACAACTAGGATGTATTGAGATTTCAAAAGGTTCAGTTGATGAATGGTTTAATTTCAAGAAAGCTAGATAAATGAGCATAATCTGATGTCCGTTTGATAGATGGTCAACATTATTAGTTATCTTATACTTATTGAGCAATAGTTGTGAGGCTGCTAAAAAATGTTTGAACGGTTGGCCATGCAACTTATAATAAATAGATAGCTTAGAATCACGTGTGGGGCTCAAATAGTGGGCCCTAACTCATAAGGTCGTATAAGTATACATGTGTATATTTTATTATTATTAATAACATGTATATATTATTATTATTATATATAAAGTGGAATTCTTTCTTCATAGAGACGTGAGCATGCACGTTGTTATTTATTTATTTATTTATTTTAATTGTTAGGGACTTGTGGGGCCCACTAATGTGTTTGTACAAAATCAACGTCAATCACTAGTTTTTTCATTACATGTTAGGATGCGAGCTAAAATATGAGGTAGAACTAAATCTATAGTGGGGTGCACATCACAATGCAATGGTTACAGTTAAAACCTTCTTCTTCTTTTTTAATCTTATCTTTTTATCTTCTTTTTTTTCTTTTTAGTGGTGGGGCCCACTAAAGAGGGATTCAGAGATATCCACACGGATCTTTTGCTTTGTAACATTAAGTTAGAGTATAACTCAAAAGAAAGGTAGACATGTAAACCAGGTGGCCTCACTAATAGATAGTTTGGATTAATGCCCCTCGAAGTATAGAGGGTTTAAATTTGAAAATAGTCGATGGATGGTGGAGCTTGGTGAGATGACAGATTAATGTGTGGTTGGGACTTTGGGATGGCTGGTGTTAGAAGATTGGCTTGGAGCATATAAATGGGTCCACCTATTGGACAGTTTGGATCGCTGGTACGGATAATGGGTAGTTTAGATCCACCGCAAAAATGTCCAAATGATGGGTAGTTTAGATTCACCATCATTATTATTAGTTTACACACACACACACACACACACACACAAAATTTTAGATTGTAGGGCAAAAGTTGACGTCCTACTTTCGATTTGATGTGATTTATCTAATGAGCTCAATATTGACCAATGACTTTTAATAGTGGCTGAGATTCATTTTAACGGCTCTCAATTAATCATGGTCCTTAACGAAGTGTGTAAGTCCTATGTATAAACTAAACTAGCGAATTTGAAGTGTACACTATGAGCTTTAATTTGAATAGTTTGTTTTGGTAATTAGGTGAGCCAGTTGATGAACACAAGTGTGATTTGCACTCGATGACTAGATATAAGTGAACTAATCGAATTATTAGGACTAATCTGTATATAAGGTGATGCATGGTCAGTTTTTATGAATACACACATTAGCTTGGGTCATACAACATTTATTTATTTATTTATACTTTAACCCCATCATTGCTCATAGCATGGGGCTCATAATTAGTTTGTCCTTAGTTTATCTCACCACCCTTCATCCACGACATCTTGTTGGATTGCAAGGAAGATGACTCAGTTTCGAACGAAAAAGGTTACAGGGTTTTTCTGCTACATACTAAGTGATTCTGCCAACCATCTCACCATGAAGTCTGGTCCACACCAGATGACGAACGGAGAGTCAATTCACAATCGACTCACCACATGCTCAGTTCTTATTAAGACCACAAACATGTTCTCACCTCACCGGCCATCTTGCCGCGAAAACCGATTCCAATCGAGCGACAAATAGATTGTCGAAGATCTACCCTCCATTGTCGTCTCGTTATAATTCTCAATTCCAATCTAGCGACAAACAAACATTCATCTCGCACATCATGACCGCTCTACTACGAAGCTTAGTCTTGATTGGGCAACAAACAAATTATTGTCCCCAAGACAATCATGAGTACCATTATTGTAAAAATCATTAATAAAAGAACAGTTTTAGCTTGTATCTCATTTCTCTATTTTTATTGTTGAATTACAGTAGAAAATCATGGTGAAAGAAAAAATTCCTTAAGGTCGTAGACCCACGTTTTTTGTCATAAGGCAAAACGAACCTATTTAGAAGGATTAACCTCATTTCCTTTCACTAATCGCCTAAGTGGAGTGCAATTTTGGTGACCAAGAGGACCCTAGATCTTTGATCCTAGTCTCTAATCTATCTACCTTGGAGAAGGGGACACCAACAATTCAATCAACTCTTGAGTTAAGCAGACTTTGGCATGCCCACGCATCCTACTCACACACGTGTATCCAATCTGGACTCTCGGTCACACGAGTGTTTTTTTTTATAATTGAATTTGAGTGCAACACATGCCCTAAGAAAATAATGGTAATTTTATACGCACCATTAAAAACTTATCGAGGCCATTAGAATACTTATTTGCCACCCAACGTATTCATCAAGTCAAAAAGATTTAGATGGATGAAGGAACCACACAAATATCAATTTAATTTAAGACTTTTGTAGCCCATGAGAAGTTTTAATGGTCAATCGCCATTGTTTCCTATGGTGTGGACCACCTAAGGTTTGCATCTACTTCATTTTTTTATCATGTCCTAATTTGCGTTTCCAAAACAGACGAACGTTGTGTGAATGTAGGTCACATAAATCAAGGTGGGCCCCATAGTCTGGGATCCACTCACCTCGGCGGATCCAACACTCGGTTTTTTACACCCACACCGATGGAAACCACTAGATAGGTGTAGTTGTGACTATGTGCCCATATGTGTTTTATATTCATGACGTACATCGTTTTTCCTAATCATTTAAGGAAGCATATCCAAATCTCTTATGTACCATTGAATAGTAATGATTGAACACCTACCATTAAAAAATTCCTAGGGCCCACTATAATGTTTATTTTCATCCAACCTATTGATAAGATCACATTGACCTTAATGACGGGAAAACACAAATATCAGCTTCATCTAAAACTTTCGTGGCCCTAAGAAGTTTTAAATAGTGGGTGTTTGATTAGCACTGTTTCCTATGGTGTGGTCCACCTGAGATTTGGATCTACTTCATACCTAGAATCATACCCTAAAATGATCTCTAAAAATGGATGGATAGCATGAAATTGTGTAGTTATCTAACACGATACCATGACATGCGGAAGCTTAAGGAGCTTATAATTATGGCTAAGTCCTAAGTGTGTGTGTGTGTGTGTGTGTGTGTGTGTGTGTGTGTGTGTGTGTGTGTGTGTGTGTGTGTGTGTGTTTGGGAGGGGGGGTGGTTGAATAGGACCACTTAAAAATAATTTTCAATTAATACAAATTAATCCATAAAGTGAATTTCATATAATACGAAAGATACAACTAAATGTGCAAAGAGTCTATGATAAGAGATAGGAAGATACCAATTGTCGGGGGGTGGGGTGAATAGGACTACTTAAAAATAATTGTCAATTAATACAAATTAATCCATCAAGTGAATTTCATATAATACAAAAGATACAACTAAATGTGCAAAGAGTCTATGATAAGAGATAGGAAGATACCAATTGTGTGTGCTCAAATCTAAGTGCCTAACATACAATTTATTTCATGCATTCATATAAACAAATCATTCACAAGTATAAATAAAATTGCATCCACCTAAATAATCACAAACACAAAGATGCTAAATCCGATAAACAAAGATGTACCGGATTTCACTATCTCAATGGTTTTTTTTTATAGGTTCACCGTTAACCTTTACAATGGTTTTCAATATATTCATCACAAAGCTACACGTATGCACCCATGTTGGTGGCTCCTTCGGAGACTCACAGGGCTTTCTATAAGTTAACCACCTACACGTATATACCCATGTTAGCGATGGTTTTGCACAAGAATCTAATGTATGCACCCGTGTTGGTGGCTCCTGCAGAGACTTTAAGGCGTTTCTATAAGATAAACAACAACCTTCGATTAGTCCTACACAATTACTAATCTATGCACACTCCCCTCAGGAACAGTCTTACACAAGAATCCATTCGGGTTAGGTTGCAAACTCTATGGACTCTTAAATTAAACTCTTATCAGTTTGGATGAGCCCTAATGATAATGCCTTCTTGAGATGCTCTATCAATCTTGATGCAGTTTCTCTTTTTCTCAGTGGTTCGATCGATTAACTGATCGGCCACGGGCATAGGATACTCATCTTTCAGAGTGACTATATTCAAATTTCTAAAATCCACGCACACTCTTATCTTATCATTCTTTTTCGTTACTAGGACTATGTTTGACATTCATTCCATGTATTTAATCGGTTGAATAAATCCAACCTTCAAAAGACGCTCAATCTCTTCTTTGACTTTGAAAGTGACGTCGGCCATTGGTTGTCATCCTTCTTGGAGGTTGCTTATGCGGTGATACCCTTCTTTTATCAGTAATCTCTGCTCAACTAGAGATCTGTCTTATCTTGGCATATCATAATAGCCCCATGCGAAACAATCCGCAAACTCTTACAATAGTCTTATTATCTTGTCATGCTCAGGAGGTCATAGCAGGTTGCTTATGAGCATGGGCCTCAAATTCTAATCCGTTCCCAAATTTACTTTGTCCAACAAATCTTGGACTTGTGGTCAACGTTCTTTCGCTTCTTCAAGCAAATCTTTCATTTCAAAACTATCCTCTTCGGCCAGTCCATCTAACTCAGCGAAGTTCATAAAAACACCCTCATCAATTTCTTTTAGGCTTCTTTCAAGCCTTTTTATTTTGGTTATGAAATTAGCCAGATACACTATGCCTTTAGCCATCACAATCATGAGACCTCTTCGATAACACAACTTGCAATTGACCAATAAAGGACTAAATCCTTTGGCTGGACCTCGTTTTGTTGGATTAGCATAACTTGAACTATGTGAATGTGCCCTTGTTTGTCAATATACGTGAGTGTTGAGTCTGTCAGCCAAGTGAGCCCTAAGATGAAAACATCAAGTCCAAGACTCTTCAAAGATGAAGGCATAAGATCATGCTTAATAGTTAAACCAAAGCCTCATCAACCCACAACAAACCCTGACAGGTATATGCCCCCATAAAAACCCAACTTATCCAAATAAATACTTCAAAACATCTTTTGGTAAGTTTGAGTTAATTGCACCTCGAGTATTGTTGGAAAAAAGAAGCAAAACAAGAAAATCATATGTCCTTGTCGATTGCATCGAGCTGCAATCTACGACTTATTCAATGTCATCGAACATCGTTCGATTGCATCGAATACATGTCCATATTGTTTGGCAACAAAATGAAAAAAAATGTTGGAATTATCGATTGCATCGAATGTTGTTCGATGACATCGAAACCTATGTTTCGATGACATCAAATGCATTTCGATTGCATCGACCTTCGGCTTACTTCTTCCAAAATACAAAGATACTAAGTGCTCATCGATGGCATCGAAGGTTGATCGATTGCAACGAAACTAACTCTAGTTTATCCTGCAAACTTTCAAGGAAATTTTTTTTTCGAGCTCATCGAAGTGTAACGTCCCAAAAAAATTTGTACAAAGACCCGAGTACCACCTCAAGCAGAAATCATTAAGGGCTAAATCCTTTAGAAATTAAATGAGAATTAACTAGCACTAAACCAGATTACCTGAGAAATTAGCACCAATCGTTTTAAATATAATCTGCAAGGCCCAAAACCTGTAGAATTGTTAACGCTACAATACCCTGAAACCTAGGATCCATCTCTAAACCCGGTTGCTCTCGAGAGCACATTGAAACTTCGTATTGGACCTGAACCGCACATTGAAAATCCGATAGCGACGAACTTAGATAAATGTGACCGCCTAGTTGGACTTGACAATCACCTCGAAAATCAAGTCCAGATGATGTCCTGGGACTATTTTGTTGAGTCCGGAGTGAAGTGTGTGAGAAACGTAAATATCTTTAGGAAATAAATCCGAATTTAAGTAATCTGAGTCGTGTCATGTGCAGGCCAATTATAAGCATCCAGACATCAGAATCAGTCCCAAATATACCCTCGGATCAGGGAAAATGTCCCACACATGCTAATGTACTTGTGGCCCTGATCGAGTGTCGGTGACCATTGAACTGAAACTGATCCGCCACGGGTGATCTATAAATCTGATTGGACTGAAAACTTAGCTTGACTAAGATCCAATATCAGGGAGCTTAAGTCTGACTGCATTCAGTAAAGGGACCTTCAGAAATGCTCCGTTGGATCGGAACAGACCCGATTTGGACATAACCTAAGTATACATTGGCCCTAGGGCCATTCCTATCAGTTCTGAGCCTATATAAGGGCTTAAAAACCCCTCTCACATATTCCATACGAATTTGGAAAAAACCCTAGGAGAGATAAGAGAGTAAAGAGAAAGAAAGTGAGAGAGAAGTTGGTGTGGATTCCTGGGATTCTTCCCTGCTAATCCACCTGCTGAAACACCAATCCCGTATAGTTCTTCTGGTAGCTCCAACGCCGTACTTGGGTAAGTAAACCTAACCCTAATCTGTTCTAGGGTTTTAAATAGTCTAAGTGATGAAATAGCTAACCTATTGTGTGCTATAGGTGGCCCTCGTGTCGTAGGCAGTGACTTGACATACAAACTGAGTTCGATGCGCGTTTACCAGTGTAAGGTGTGGACTATATGCGTATAGGTTATGGTTTTCAAGGCTTTCAATGTCAGTTAATGATTTGTTACTGACGTGAGTGCTGTTTCACATGCCAAATGCGATGTTTGTTTCGCGTTTCAGTTATATATGAACTATGTTGTGAATAGGGTATTTCATGTATTTGTTAAAATGTTTGTATGCGCTTGAAATCTGAATTTGTGATTGCTATGATTAACTGTCGTAAGTACATGGTTGTTATATATGCGACAACTCCTTGGCAAGAGGATTTGCCCTAATACGCATTATGACCAACATACGTGATGTATGTTGAAAAGTGTAGTCCAAGTGTTTGCAAACATGTCTGAATAAATTAGTAGTTAGTAAAGTGGGATTTATAAGGGACTTGGGATATGAATCCCAACTACCTTAGCTATGTGTATGATTTCCTCCATGTACTATATAGTTTGTTTATGCATGTTTAACTGTGTATATGATTTCCTCCATGACTGTATATTCATGTGTAAGTTATATTCCATAGCATGCTCACATGATTGTAGGATTTGACTTCAGTATTCATTACCGTTTGCTTATCTCATATGCTTACTTGTTGTGAATGCACGCAGTTGGGGCTATATCATAGTCCAGGCAATCAGTAACAGGACTTGTTCTGGTGGCTGAGATTGTTTTTCGCTACGCAGGATGTGTTCGATGAATTCGAGCCGTACTTAGGATGTCGGCAGTGGTTAGGCCACACGGAGTGCTTACGCACTTCATGTCGATCTCTCGATGTGTGCTCGTACCAGTCGAGCTCGTCAAGTAACCTAATTGACCCAATGTATGTTCACCATGTATGAATGCTACTACTTGAACTTAAGATACCAAACTTACCAGTGAAATGCCCGTTTAATCTTGGTACCACGATCCGCTAAGACTCATGAGCCGGGCATGGTGGTATGAGACACCGTGATCGAGCTGTCGGCCTACGCTGGGGTGACGAGCCTCCCTGTAGTGACCAGTGAGCAACCCAGCCTCGTGAGCTGAATATGGTGGTATGAGACACTGAATTCGAGCTGTCGGCCTACACTAGCACAGCCTAGTTGTGGTCCCCAGTCGGGCTGGTGATGAGCCTTCAAAAATAGACTGCCAGTTGGTAGAGTGTTAGTGGAGTGACCTTGAGTATGAATAGGCCTACCTCGGTGTAGCCTGGCTGTGGTCCCGAGTCGGGTTGGTGACGAGTCTTCTAAAATAGACTGCCAGTTGGTAAGGCGTTGGTGGTAGTGACCTGAACTTACCTATCGTATGTGATTAACTAGGATTGACGACCCTAGATGGATCAATGTTCAGCAAATGATATAAAGGGTGGTACCTTAGCTTCTTAATCCTGCTGTACGAGAAGGATGAATAAGAACTTGATAGTCATGCTCACAACATCGCACTGCATGTGCCGTTGGTGTTGGTATAAAGCACAGTGGTAGTGATTCATGCCGCGATCGTTAGATGTTGTTGTAAGAGGGAGTGCAGGCGAGGGCATGCATCATTTTTACATACATCCTTGCATTAACAAGAGTAATTAGGACATGTTTGATTGTACTACTTTATCATTACTGCTTGATTAAATTGATAACATGTTAACCTCTGCTGTATAGCTCCATTGAGTTGATTACTCACTCCCACGTTACGGGACGGTGTTTTAAATACCCACCAGACCCTGTTTTTATTTCATATGATGGCGATGCTTGAGAAGTGGAGCCGGAGTATGAGGATGATAAGGAGGCATTCTCCTACATGTAGTTCTCAGGTGGGTTCATGTGAGCCGTGTCCTGATTGATGGGAATTTAGGGATTATACTAGTAGAGGACTATTACATTCCTTTTGACATTTTGTATCTTGACACAATACTTGTAAATATTGACCTGACAACGCTTATATACTCTGGGAACTTATATTGGTTTATATATTCATTTCAGTCTTCCACTCGCGTATTGCAACTGTCCCTGGATTATGATTTGCTGATTTGGCTTAATCTACTTCATGTTTTATGCACTAATATAGCCAACATTCATCCATCATTGAAAATGTTGCATAAGTGATGTTTTGGAACTCGGGAGCTGAGTTATGCTTGCCCCCTATTTTCAGGGCGTTACATGAAGACTGTTCGATGTCATTGAAATTCAAATCTCGATGGATCGAAGGTTTATTCGATGGCTTGAATAGGGAGAAAAACTATCCAGCAACCTCTGTGTATTTTTCAAAAAGGAATCTTAATGGCATCGAGACATCCCTTGATGGCATCGAGGTGCACGTTGATGACATCGAAGGATTTTCGATGAGATAGGACAAAATCTATTTTACACCCAATTGAATATTTGGTTTAAGAAGTTGATGCAATCGAAGATGGTTCAATGGCATCAAAATTTGAATTTTGATGGAATCGAATACCCTTTGATGGAATCGACAATATCAGATTTTTGCCTATTTTTTTACTATTAAAATTTCAACTTTATAAATACATTAGGCTTGCTTCTTGTAAAATGAGCTAGAAATTAAGAGAGTTTGAGAGAGTTGCCTCAAGAATTAACATCCTCTTCCTCACTCTCTCTTTCCCATTAGAGTTCATCATTCAATCATTGGCTTAAGAATTTGTTTACATCTTCGTCGCTTGGATTGAATTATGAACTCTAACATTCAATGAGTTTCTAAATGCACTCATCATAGGCATATCATTTTGTTGGAACTCTTGAGTGCGTAACTCATGGGAATCTTCTTTATGTGTTTAAATCATATCATCTTAATAGAGAAGAACAACGAAACCTTAAACCTCACAACCTTGGAGCATGGATCGAAGCATCAGAAGCATTTGTGGTTCAAGGGAGCTGAAGATTCTTCATCAACATCGAAGACCTTCAGATTATGCAAGAAAGGGGTTCACTCACTTATCTGTAAATATATCAAGTCCATTGAGTTTGAAGCCCTTTCCTTGTATAGGATTGGGATTCAGAGTTTAATTGACAAACAAGCTAAGACCTCGTTGTAGGTCTCCGATGGGAGAATACGTTGTCCTTATGTAGGATGTGTTGTCCTTGTGTAGCCTTGTGTAGGCATAGGTTGCCTTGTGTAGGATCCTGTAACATCCCGAAAATCGGGGGTCGAGTAAGAACTCCACTCCTGAGTTCCAGAACATCACTTATGCAACATAAATGTGTATGATTGAATGTTGTCTGTGTTAATGTATTAACAATGAGTGAGATTAAGCCAGAACAACATATCATACTCCAAAGACAGTTAAATTTACAAGCGAAAGACTGTGATAGTGTGTATAACATATATAAACTGTTGTATGTCTCCAGAGTGTGAACATGTTACCAGGTTATATACATACATGTATACTTCAAAAGTAAACAAAAAGAATATACATGAGTGCTCTAAAAATATAAAATGACAAGTGTCAAGGTATATAATCAATCTCCCTGTAATCCCGTCAATCGGAACACGCATAAAGGAGGGATCCTCCTCATCATCATCAAGTCCAGCTCCGCTTCTCAAGCAGCGCCATCATCTGCAACCAAAATAGGGACTGATGGGTGTCCGAAAACATCATCCCGTAACGTGGGAGTGAGTAGCTAACTCAGTGGAATAATAGAGAAAAGATTAGCATGTTCTCAAATCAATCATGCGATAATAGTAAAGCAGTAAATCAAACATTCCTAATACTGTTGTTAATGCAATATGACATGACATGATGGATGCCCTCACCGATATTCTCCCTCATACGGCACCATTTACGTCCGCGACATGCTTGCGTACCGCTCAGTGCTCCACATCTTTCAGGCACATGCAATGTGATGGTGATATGATTACTGAGTTATTATTAGTCCATTCATACAGCAGGATTGGGAAACTAAGGTACTTCCCTTATATCAATTCCAACACAGATCCTGTCTAGAGTCGTCACTCCTAGTAATCTCATACGATATATATTTTGTAGGTCGCTGCAAGGGCTGCCAGGGTTGTTGCTCGCACTCGTTGCACCACTCCCGCATCACCTTATCAATACAGGCCTACTTGTACTCTTGTCGCTATGGAAGGGTCGTCGCCTCCCGTAGACTCAGAATACGCTCGAGGTCACTACAAAGGGCTGCCAGGGCTGTTGCTCGCACTCGTTGCACCGCTCCCCCATCACCTTATCAATGTAGGCCGACAGCAAGAATATAGTGTCCCATACCACCATAATCTGCTTACGAGTCATAGGTGCTCACTGGTCACTACGGGGAGGTTTGTGGCCCCAGCGTAGGCCGACAGCTCGACCACGGTGTCCCATACTACCATGCCCGGCTCATGAGTCTTTGTGGATCAAGGTACCATGGTTGACAGGGTTTTCAATGGTAAGTTCAGTACCCTAGGTTCAAGCAGTTATGACACATACATGGTGAACATACAATGGCCAGTTGGGTTACTTGACGGGCTTGACTAGCACGAGCGCATCTCAAGTCGAACGACATGAAGTGCGTAAAACACCTCGTGTGGCCTAACCACTGCCGCCAACTCCAAAACACGACTCGCGTTCATCGACGCGTCGTTCGTGGCAAAAATAAGCCAACCACAAATTGATTCGGTTACCGACTGCCTGGACTAAGTATAGCCCCAATCATTTGTGAATCCACTTCATCAATCATATCAGAGTAATGAAAATGAAATACAACAACATGAACATGTTAACACATGTTATAACATACAACTTAAGTAAATCATCTAACACATGCATTTCATACATATAATGAAATCATACATATAGCCAACATGAAGGAAATCATTTACATCAGCGTATTATTTGAGAATTCAATCTCAAACTAATTCACAACACCATTCAATTCAATACATACTAATAAAAACATTTATACAAACACTTAGACTACACACTTAAGTCTACATATAGTATGTGGACTCAAAATGCGCATTTAGGCGAATCTCTTCGCCAAACTGATTATGCATGCATTCTTAATATCCTAATACGACAAGAAGCCATGTCAATCATATCTGCAAAATGTGGATGAAAACAGTATTTCCTACAAATGACTAAAATGCCCTAAATCTCATATTTTTCGTCTGCTTACGAAACAGGAAACGGACAGCATGTTGTACATGTCAAACGGTGTTGCCGTCGATAATCTACTATTAAACGACATTGAAAGCGTTGAAAACAGCCAATCAAAGCATCTAAAATTCGTACCTTTCGCTTTATATGTGTATCATTTCGAACGGAGCGTATACGCTTCGTCTACGGCGAACAGACAACCTATTTCACAAGTTATATCAGCTACTTTGCTATTTGATTTAACGGAATGCTAAATCAGCAAGTGGACAGGGTTTTTCTTACCTAGAAAAGCGTCGGAATCATCGGGAAAGTGATTGGAATACGTCGCTTAAGCACGTACAGCAGCAGCAGCAGCAGCAGGTGGCAGGAAAATCTCTCCCACCTTCTCTCACAATCTCTTACTTTTTCTCTCACAGCAGCTAGGGTTTCTAGCAAATTCGGATGGGTGAGAAAAGTGAGGGTTTAAACCCCTTTTATAACCTAAAAACTTTCCAGATTAGGCTTGGGAACAATGTTTACTTGATGCCTAACCAAATCGGGGCTGTTTCGGTCTAAGAAGACATTTCTAGTAGTCCCCTGGCCGAACGCGATCGGACTTAAGCTCATGCATACTGGATCTAACACACATGAAGTTTTCAGACCGGTAGAGTTCCCAGATCGCACATGGCGGTCCAGTTTCAGTTCAGCGGTCATCGCACCTAGATCAGGTCTACAAGTCTCGTGATATGAAATATAAATTTTTCCTGATCCGAGGGTGTAAGTTGGCTGAATTCTTACGGTCAGAACGCTTAATACTGACGTGACAAGTCGTGTGCCAGATTTGAATTTCAAATTTCAAATCTAACCCTATTCTCACTCTCTTCACTCCAAGCTCAATGAAATAGCCTCTGAATGTCGGTTGGACTTGATTGTCGAAATGATTATTAGGTCCAGCTAGGCGGTTATAACGGTCTAAGATTGTAGGTATCGGACTTTCGACGTGCAGTCTAGATCCAATACAAAGTTTCAAAGAGGTCCTGAGAACAAACCAGTTTAGAGTTTGATCCGAGGTTTTAGAGTATTATAGCACCATTGATTCTACAAGTTTTGGGTCTTATATAACGTATTTAAAGCGGTCAGGGACTATTTCACAGCTACTCCAGCGTAGCGCTAGCTAACTTATGCTTAGTTTCTAAAGGAATTAATCCTAAGTGATTTCTTTGGCTATGGAATTGGGTTCTGAGCGATTTCTCCGGTGTTTTAGTTGACCCATTGCCTAAGGACGTCTAACCCCAGGTTGGCAAAAATCTGGGGTGTTACAATCTACCCCCCTTAAAACACAATTTCGTCCCTGAAATTGGCGAAGGGTAAGGAGTATCTAGAAAGACTTCAGTATTGACATTCTAAGGAAGGGTCAATCCTATTTAATGACCTAACTGTACGTATATCCTAACTCAAATGTTTCGATCCTGGGCCAGTGCGGAAGAGGCCAACCACGCTTCCGCCGTGCCACTCTGATCGAACGGTAGCGTTGACTGACCTAACTGGATTGGACTCAATACGTTCTACCCCCCTTAAAACTTGGTTCTACTTAAAGTTCAAGAATCTGTGCATCGCTCCGTATATCGGAACGAGGTGCAACTTAGGGGCTATCCTTGTCATGAATTAGGAAACAACCTCTCATTACAGTAGTTTTCCTTTGCTAATGATGCATTCTATGGCATTGGTATCTATGGCGATAGAGATGAGCCTAATCTCTATTGTGGTTGAGTTCAGGGGCAGGTATGAGTTGGTGGCAAGATGTCAAATTCTCTACTGGCTTTAAGTCCTCGCCATTTCCCAAAGGCAATGTGATCACGTTTAGTTGTAGGTGGTTGGGCCATCACAGAAGAAAGGTTGTGTAGTAGGTCTGAGCCGGATACATAGACTTTCTGTCTAGCTAGGACAGAAGATTTATTGCATCAATTCTTAATTCGAGTCGATGCCAATCTTCTGCTTGATCAGAGCATTGGATTTATTGGTAACCACTAGGATTAAGAAGTCGATTCAAACCGCGAATACATCGCTTACATGCAGTTCCTTTACTCCGCGTTCCCGAATGCAAGAAGCCCTTGGGGAAGGCAATTCTAAGGGGTGTGTTGGTTTATTCTAAGTTCGACCTGAGGGATTTATAAGTCTTCCTTAAGAGTGAATGGTTCTAAGTTACATAAGCTTCCTAAGAGTTACTAAAGGAGTCTATGGATGTTATGAGGATCTATCCAAGGAAGGGAGTCTCATTCCAAGTAAATCTAACCTACTATTCCTTAGCATATACAGGCTTTACACTACTTAAGGTAACTAGTAGACTAGTCTGTAATCTACAGCCTAATGGAACGGCATTCCTAGTCCCATGTCAGGATTGGAAGTGGCCTGCTTGGTAGGAGGGTGGGGTGGGATAAAAACTAATTTTGTAGGCTTAATCCCAAGATTTACAATATGGCAGTGGAAACCATAGGATACACCCAAACTAGGGACCATACCTTACAGCGAACGAAACGGCATGCATTCCATCTAACCAAATTCGGCTATATTAAGCCCAAACCACAACACAAACATTCACATAACAAGCTGAAAAAAAACACCATGCATTTCATTAAATTAAAATTGCCACAATATAGGAGACATATTCTTACTTAAGTGAATTGATTCGGTTCGCTTGCAGGCCAAATCTAAGGATTCAGACTGTCGAAATCTGACCCAATTACACCCTTGGATCAGGAAAAATTTCCAACATAGGTCAGTGTGCTTGTGACCCTGATCGAGCACGGTGACTGTTGAACTGAAACAGGTCTCCGGCGGTCGATCCCCAAACCCGATCGAACCAAAAACTTAGCTTGACCTAGATCCATGGACAGGGAGCTTAAGTCCGACCGGATGTAGAAAAGGGACCTCTAGAACAGCTCCATTGGACCAAAACAGCCATTATTTGACAATAACCTAACCTAAGTATACCTTGGCGCTGGGGCCATTCCCATCAGTTATGGGCCTATATAAGGGCCTTAAACCCTCTCTCTCCCTTGCCATACGAATTTTCTAAAACCCTAAGGGAGAGAAGGAAAGAAAGAGAAGGAAAGAGAGAGAGAAAGTGGGAGAGAGTTGGGGTTGCTCCTGGGATTTGATCCTTGCTGCTCCACATGTTTAACCACTACTTCTGTATCGCTATTCCTGTGATTCCGACTCCGTACTTGGGTAAGAAATCCAAACCCTAATTTGTTTTAGATATTCAAATAGAGTAGAAGGAGTAGTAGTTAACCTATTCCATGTTATAGGTTGCTGTTGCGCTATAGACAAGGACTTAACATTTAAACTGAGTTCGTTACGAGTCTATCGACTAAAGGTGCATATTATAAAAGTCTAAGTTATGGTTTTCAAGGCTTTCAATGTTAGAAATGATTTATGACTGACTTGATTACTGTCACATGTGAGTAGATACGATGTTTTCCATATAATACGTATACATGTAAACTATGTTATTTTTTTTAATGCATTCCATGTGTTTGTTAAAATGGTTGAATGAGTATGGAATTATGATTTATGCTTGCTATGTTCATTGACTAACAATACATGATTGGTGTACGTATGGTGAACCCCTTGTAAAGGGATTTGCTATAATAACTGTTATAACTACTTTATTACATGTATAGGATATGGGTAGCTTAAGTGTTTGATAAAATGCCTGAATGTAAAGATGCTTGTTTAAATGCTTGTAATGAGGGTGTTGGGATGAGATTCTCAATTTCTCTATCTACGGTTATGGTATCTTTTATATAACCTATCTTATTACTATGTGAATTTAGGATGAAATGTCAATATACGGTACATGGGTAGTAGGTGTTTTGTTAGACTGCTTAAATTAGGATTTATATTTGGTTTTAAATTCTCACATGCTACCTTTGACTACTACATGCGTATATTAATATTTGCAATGTGCTTGGGGCTATGATGTAATCTAGGCAATCGGTAATGATATGTGATCGGGGCCGAACTGGTTAGCCACAACAGACATGCCCAATGAATCCGAGTCGTACGCTGCTTGTCGGCAGTGGTTAGGCCACACAGAGTGCTTATGCACTCCATATCAATCAGCTCGACGTACGCTCGTACCAATCGAGTTTGTCAAGCAACCCGATTAGCCTAATGTATGTTCACCATGTATGGACGCCACTGCTTGAATCTAAGGTACCAAACTCACTAGTAAAAACCCGGTTAACCTTAGTCTTCGATCTGCTAAGACTCATGAGCCGAACATGGTGGTATGGGACACCGTGGTCGAGCTGTCGGCCTACATAAGGGTGACGAGCCCACCGGTAGTGATTAGTGAGCAACCTAAGCTCCTGAGCCGAATACGGTGGTATGAGACACTGTATTCGAGCTATCGGCCTACGACTTGGTGAAGAGTCATTAGTAGAGACCTCGAGTATACTCTGAGACTGCACTGAGGCAAAGGGCCTTTCCACAACAACTAGAGTATAAGTTAGGCCTACATTGAGGTGACCAGCCCCTTTGTAGCTACCTGAAACTGTAACATCGTTTGATATTAGCTAGGACTGACGACCCTAAAATGGATTATTGTTTGAGAAATAATATAAGGGATGTGCCTTAGCTTCCCAATCCTACTGTATGAAAAGGTCGAATAAGAACTTGGTAATCATGCTCATGCACCGCATTGCATGTGCCTTTGGCGTGGAAGAGAACAGTGGGAGTGATGCATGCCGCGATCGTTACATGTTGTCGCAAGAGGGAGTACACACGAGGACATGCATCATTATAACATACCATACTTGCATTAATAAGAGTACTTAAGACGAGTGTTGTACTGCTTTATCATTACTACTTGACTGAAGTGATAACATGTTAACCTTTGCTTTATGATTCCACTTATTTGATCACTCACTCCCATATTCTGGGACGGTGTTTTAAACACCAACCAGACCCTATTGTAAATGCAGATGATGTCGATACTTTCGAGGCAGAGTCAGACTTTTATGATGACGAGGAGTTCTCCTATATGCAGTTATCAGGTGAGTTTATGTAGACTGCTCTGATCGATGGGGTTCATTGGGATGCTGACTAGATGACATTACACATTTTGTATATTTTAGAATTTTATATGTAATTATTTGACCTGGTAACATGATCATACTTAGGAGACTTACCTTCACTTATATGCTCTATACACTTATCATAGTCTTCCGCTTGCATAATTAATCGTCTCTGGGGTATGATATGCTATTTTGGTATAATCTCACTCATGTTTAATGCACTAATATAGACAACATTTAATCATCATTATCTATGTTGCATAAGTGATGTATTGGAACTCGGGAGTTAGGCTCCTACTCGACCCTCAATTTTCATGGCATTACAAGTTGGTATCAGAGCATGATTTGGATTAAATTGGACCTGAGTTATAGTAACACGATGCACTCTGACACACCTTGATGCATTCTGACTTAGGACGGTACAATATAATGTAGAAACAGATGTAGGTTTCCCAATTTCACTAAACAGTAAAATTTATCAAAATTGACCGTAGAAATTGGACCCGTAAGCCTTTCAGATCATGTGAAGTGATCCCAACACCTTTCGAGACTGTCAATCAAGGGGTTTAGATGAAGATTTAACCAATTCCACACTTAAATAATCTGAAACATGTGAATGTACGCGAGGTGGGACCCGAAACGACTCAAACCGAGTCGGGGGCCAAATTTGTGCAATCCAGGGGGACCCAGAGTGGACCCCACATGTTTTTATCATCCCAGCGAAGGGGGGGATGACATCTCCCAAGGGGCAAGCCATAGCCGGATAGTCCAGGGACTGGCGATGGCATCGCGGGGTCGGCGAGCCCTCGCCGATCCTATTGCTAGAGGCCTGTTGGGTCAGCCAGGGCCAGTCTAGCCGATGATGTTAGGATGCTGTGGGGCTCACAAAATCATGTGGGACCCCCTCTATATCTTCCATTTGCTCCCCACTCCCCTCTTACACATGCCCAAGCTTTCCCTTTCCTCTAAAAACCCTTTTTCCCCTCTCAAATCTCTCTTCCTTTCTCAAAAATATTTCTTTTTCTCCACTTCATACACCCCTCCACCATATTTAACCAAACTCCTTTCCTATCTCCTTCATTTATTCTTATTTGAGCACCCCAAATGCCACTTGGTGTATCAAAATCTTAGGAATCTAACAACCCATTCGATTTCCCCATATTATTCCACTTCCATGGCTCTTTGCGAGCTTGTGACGACTATTTTCTCAATTTTCACTCTTCTTTCTCTCATGGGGAAGAAGAGGGCAAGAAGAGGGCTCCTATGGATGAGGCCGAGCCTAGCCTCCCTACTTGATCTCGAAGTCCGAGAAATGTCACCGCAGATGTAAGTGTCGATCGAGAGATAAGGACCAAGCAGGATCTCGATCCCCAGGCTCCCCTTGAAAGGGCTCTGTTGGCGAAGTTGTCTCATGGAATTTATGAGGGCCGTAGGGTCCTTTTGAAAGCCCACATGGATGAGAGGATCTTTGGGCAATATTTGGTGATGGACTACCTGGTGGATGCCGGGTGTGGTCCTATATTTGAGGGTAAGACAAAGGCAAATGTGAACACTGTCCGAGCCTTCTACGCGCATATCCAGGAGCCGACACCAGAGCCTTTGCAGTTCAAATTTTTGGTGGGAAGGCGAGACCTCATAGTCAATGTTGCCTTGATAGTCCGAGTCATGGGAATGCCGCTTGGCGAGGTCCATGCAAGTGAGGAGAATCTTTCAAGTGCATGTGAAAGGGATTGCCGTACGTGATTCCTCTGTGGTCACCTAGTCCACTGGAATATAAACAATAGCCTCCTAGTGTCAAAAATGACCGACGACTTCCGCCTGCTCCACCATATCTTCACGTACAATGTATACCCTAGGTGGAGAAATCATGGTGAGTGTATGTGCTTGATGGTGGACTTCTTATACCAGGTTGAATAGGGAGATAACCTGTGCCTGCCTACCTTCATCCTGCGAGAGATAGTCCTGACTGCACAATCTACTAGGACTGCCATTTCACTACCATTCGGTCGACTCATATGCAAGCTTGCACGTGAGTTCAGCTACAGACTCGACGCAGAACTTCCGATGTCGATCCATTTCATCAATGACATGACTCTCAACAACATGGAGATTGAGCCATGACAGCGTCGAGCCTGACGTGACGAGAGTGAAGATGAGATGGAAAGTGAAGAGGAAGAGACTGATGAAGGGGGTGATGAGATAGAAAAAGAGCAAGAAGGAGAGGAAGAGGAGGCCCTGGACACCGATGAGGGCTCTCCTCCTGTGACTCAGGTGCACGACAGTGATCGGGCTACCAGGGAGGCCTGCTTGGCTCAACTGGAAGAGGGCCAAGCTGCCCTGCGACAGGAGATCACGCAGGTCCAAACCAAAGTTAAGGAGACCGAGGCCTTCATGAAACGAAAATTCAAGAAAGTGTCTTGCACTTTGAGGGCTATCCTGTGTTCTGTACAGGACAAGAGTGCACCTCCCCCATTGTCAGATTTTGACGACTAGTCACACACGTAGTCGTCCTTTTAGTTGCTTTGTGTGTGTTTCTTTCCTTGTTGCTATCTATAGCCTTGTTAGGCATAGTAGTGTGGTAGAATGGTTAGTATGTTTTAGTTTATCATGATCCATGTAATACTGTATCTCATATATTGTGATAATTTTGGTGAATAAAATGCATGAAGTTTCTTTAAGATATGTGTGAATGCTGTGGATGAATTTGTGAGTATGTTGAATCTGACCTGGGTTGCACCCTATATTGTGTATAGGAAATGCCACCTAAGGCCGCATGGAGTTCGACACGTCTCACTTTTGGCGATTCAACTGACGGGGCACCTCCCCTGAGCGATATCTAGACAGACCCTAGTTTGGGCCCGAGTCTCGATACTATGTCGGATTCTCAGCCGGCCACTGGCCCCACTAATGGGCCGACACCTGTTGCACCACCAGTTCCAGAGTAAAATCATGCGTCTACTTTGACATTGTACATGTCTCAATCTGCTCTCCCTACTAATAGGTTAGACCAGATGATGCTCTTGATGCAGCAGCAGCAACAACAATTTTTGACCACTATGGCAGGAATCTTTGCCCAGTGCATGGGTGTGACTCAACCTGCTCCATTTGTGCCTCCTGCTGGGAATGTAGTGCTAGCGGCCTTTTCGAGTGATTCCAGCGCTTGCAGCCTCTTACCTTTGTGGGTACTCATTGACCCGAGGAGGCTGAGTATTTGCTTGACCGCATCTTTAAGATGCTGAAGCCGCTGCAGTGTGCTTAGGCAGAGCAGGTTGAGCTAGTCACCTTCATGTTCTAGAAGGAGGTCAACCTTTGGTGGGACAACATTCTTAGGACCATCGCTGTTGGATACGTGTGGACGTGGGAGGCCTTAGAGACACGCTTCTACGAGAAATATTTTACCCTCACGTACTGCCATGAGAAGGAGAGTGAGTTCCTTCACCTCCAACAGGGAGGCATGACTGTGGCAGAGTATGAGAACAGGTTCATGGAGTTGGCTAGGTATGCTCCTCTGATTCTCACCGATCAGCCAATGACGAAGTGGCGTTTCTCTGAGGGTCTGCGACTCGAGATTTGCTTGAAGATGTGTTACGCTAGCATTTTTAACTATGCTGAGCTAGTAGGCATATCTCTTCGAGCTGAGTATGATGGGGATAGATTGACTCATATTTGCGTGCCTATGGTCCCGAGGCCGTAGCCAGATCTGCCGAGCTGGCCGTTCCTCGACAAGAGGCCGCTTGCAGATTCGCCTCCTAGGCTTTCGGCTCCCCCGACTCAGTTGAGGCGACTGGACGTATTGTGTGCCTACTGCAAGCGGCCAGGCCACATTGACACATATTGCTTCACATGCATGAGGGACAACAGATTCTCGCCACCTTAGAGGATCAACTGGCAGCTCCCTCAGATGATTACAGCTCCACCTTTGCAGTCAGCACCAGTATATCCATCATTTCAGCCACCTGCTCCTCTATTCGGGCTGCCTCAGCGACCTATGACACCTCAGCCTAACCATTCTTGGCAGGCGTGTGTGCATGCTCTTACAGCAAAAGCATCAGATTCAGTAACTACTGTGCCTCTAACTTTCGAGGTCACTGCCTAGATCCAAGGTACTTCAATTTTCTTATTAGTGGACATTGGGTCCACTATTTCAGTGATATCATGTTCTGCAGTCAAGCGCTTAGGGTTGAATACGACCCTGATGGTTAGGGTGAGAGTTATTGTAGCCCCAGAAAATTTTACAGATGCCACTAAGATATGTGAGGGTTGCTGATAGATTTAGGGAGCAGGACGATATGCATTGACTTGATCATCACCATGATATACCATTTCGACGTCATCCTTGGCATGGATTAGCTTACGGAAATGAAGGCCGAGATCGACTGCGAGACCCGACTAGTGACAGCTCACGGGCCTGAGGGCACGACCTTTACTTTTCCTGTGCAGGTCAGTTGCCCTTTTCGAGTTCTTTGTTACGCTTCCTTACTGAAGAATGATGATGGTCCGGCACTTGAAATCACGCCTGTAGTTCAAGATTTTGAGGATGTGTTAGGAAAGATACCAGGGTTGCCCCCTCAACATGAGATCGATTTTACCATAGATCTAGCGCTTGGTGTGACGCCCATTTCATTGTCGACGTATTGCATGCCTCCATGTGAGATGGAGGAGCTAAGGAAACAAATCGATGATCTGTTGGAGGCTGGATTCATACGACCTAGCGTGTCCCTATGGGGAGCACCTATGTTATTCGTGAAGAAGAAGGATGGATCTCTACGATTGTGTATGATTATCGTAGGTTAAACTAAGTGATGGTGAAGAACAAGTATCTTTTACCCAGGATAGATGATTTCTTTGATCAGTTGAAGGGGGTGCAACATTTTACGAAGATCGACTTACAGTCAGGGTATCATCAGTTGCGTGTCAGGGATGAGGACGTATAGAAGACGGCTTTCAGGACCAGCTTTTGGCACTACGAGTTTTTTATGATGTCGTTCAGCCTTATGAATGCACCTGCCGTGTTCATGGACTTGATGAACAGAGTATTTCGCCTGTTTCTTTTTCGATTCATCATCGTGTTCATTGATGACATCCTGATATACTCTAAGAGTCAGGAAGAGCACGAGGAGCACTTGCGAGCAGTCTTTGATACACTCAGGAAGAACCAGTTGTTTGCACAGTACAAGAAGTGCGTCTTCTGAAAGGAAGAAGTCAAGTTCCTGGGACATGTGGTGTCCAAGGAAGGAATAGCTATGGACCTTGCCAAGGTAACCGTAGTTCAGGATTAGGAGCAGCCTGGTTC
This sequence comes from Magnolia kwangsiensis, assembly GCA_037074715.1. Taxonomy (NCBI): domain Eukaryota; kingdom Viridiplantae; phylum Streptophyta; class Magnoliopsida; order Magnoliales; family Magnoliaceae; genus Magnolia; species Magnolia kwangsiensis. The sequence continues at coordinate 85,891,959 of CM073575.1, read as the reverse complement.
GATTACCAAGGTGAGGAGTTTCCTTGGTCTGACAGGTTACTATCGACTTTTCATTTGGGACTTTTCCAAGATAGCCAGACCTTTGTCTTAGTTGACTCGGAAAGATCTTAAGTTCGACTGGAACGAGAAAGCAGACGCAGCTTTTCAGAAGCTGAAGGAGAAGTTGACATCTGTCCCTGTGCTAGTATTACCAGATAAAGAGGTTAAGTATGTGATATATATCGATGCGTCTCGTGTTAGTTTGGGTTATGTCCTTATGCAGAAGGACAGAGTGATTGCCTATGCCTTGAGGCAGTTGAGGAAGCACGAGGAGAACTACCCTACATATGATCTAGAGTTAGCGGTCATCATCTTTGTACTGAAGCTCTGGAGACATTACCTCTACGGAGAGGAGTTTGAGCTCTTTTGCGAGCACAAGAGCCTTCGCTATATATTCACTCAGAGGGACCTGAATATGAGACAGTGTCGATGGATGGAAACCTTGAAGGACTTCAAGTTCAAGGTCTTTTACCATCCTGGCAAGGCTAACCTTATGGCAGACCTGTTGAGCCGCAAGAAGACTATAACATTTGTGGCTCCACTGATGATAGAAGAGTGGGATATGTTAGAGTTTGTGTGTGACTTTGAGCAGAAACTTACGGTAGAGGAGCCGTACGAGAGCATCATGCATATTTGAGTTCAGCTACTTATTTATGACCGTATCATTACGACTTAGAAGGAAGATGAAAGGTTGATAGAGTTGAGAAAGCGGGTTAGCGATGATGAAGACGTCGAGTGGAGAGTTGGTATGGATGGGGGCTTATGTTACCTTGGTCGCCTATGCGTCCCAAATCTTCATGACTTGAGATGTGAGGTTCTTGAGGCTGCGCACAATTCGAAGATCGCGATGCATCCTAGTAGTATGAAGATGTATTGAGATATGAAGAGATCATACTGGTGGGACAACATGAAGGCCCATATAGCAGATTATGTGTCCCATTGCCTCACGTGCTAGCAGGTCAAGGTTGAACATCGTCAACCTCCTGGACTGCTTCAGCCCATGCCCATAGCTGAATGGAAGTGGGATTTCATCTCTTTGGATTTCATATCGAGGCTGCTGAAGATGAGGAAGGGACATGACTCCATTTGGGTGATCGTGGACCAGTTGACGAAATCGGCTCATTTTCTCCCTATCAAAGTTTTAAACTCTGCTGACGAGTTGGCTAGGCTGTACATCAAGGAGATTGTACATCTGCATGGAGTTCCCTTGGAGATCGTGTCAACCGAGACACATGTTTCACATCTATCTTCTGGACTCGTATCCAGGAAGCAATGGGTATGAAGTTGAAGTTCAGTACCGCATTCCACTCACAGACTGACGTGTAGATGGAATGGGTAAATCAGGTATTAGAAGATATGCTACGAGCTTGTATGCTGGATTTCAAGGACAGCTGAGACGACTGTCTTCCTTATGCAGAGTTCGTGTATAACAATAGTTTCTAGGTGAGTATTAGCATGGCTCTATATGAGGCATTGTATGGGCTCCTTGTTGAGCACCGCATTGCTGGGTAGAGGTTAGTGAGAAGAGCTTGATTAGCCCAGAGTTAGTACGAGCGACCTTAGAAATGATTGACATTATTAGGCGTCGACTTTTGGCAGCGTAGAGTAAGCAGAAGGCTATGCCGATACGAGGCGGTGGCAACTAGAGTTTGATGTCGGGGATCATGTATTCTTGAAAGTTTTCCCCATGAAGGGAGTTCTTCAGTTTTGGAAGAAGGGGAAGCTCATGCCGCGATTCATTAGCCCATTCCAGATACTGGATCGAATGAGGGTGATAGCGTACCGCCTGGCTTTGCCCACACCACTTGTAGGCGTGCACAACGTATTTCATATATCTATGTTAAAGAAATACATTCTTGATCCTTCACACATTATCAGATGGGAGCAGGTGTAGTTGAGTGAGGATGCCACATATGTACTGCGTTCGACGTGCATCCTAGATAAGGAGCAGGTGTTGCGGAGTAAGGTGATTTCACTTGTGAAGGTATTGTGGACACATCATACTGAAGAGGAGGCTACTTGGGAGACAAAAGGTGAGGTCCAAAAGAACTACCCTCAGATTCTTTAGGAGTACGAAAAGGTACTAATTTTAAGGATAAAAGTTTTCTTTAAGGGGGGTAGATTGTAACATCTCGAAAAAATCCATACAAGGACCCGAGCACCACCTTAGGCAGAAATCACTAAGGACCAAATCCTTTAGAAATTAAATGAGAATTAACTAGTGCGAAACTAGATTACCTGTGAAATTAGCCATAATCACTTTAAATATAATCTGTAAGACCCAAAATCTGCAGGATCGCTAATGCTACATTACCTAAAAACTTAGGATCCATCTCAAAACCCAGTTACTCTCGGGAGCATCACGAATCTCCGTATCGGACCTAGACCGCACGTCCAAAGTCCGATTATACTGAAATTATATGGTTAGGACCACCTTGTTGGACTTGACCACTATCTCGAAATTAAGTCCTAACAGTACCCAGAAATGTACAACTTGAGCCCGGAGCAAAGTGTGTGAGAAACGTGAATATCTTTATGAAATGAACTGAAACTTAAGTGAATTGAGTCAGTTCACTTGTAGGCCGAATATAAAGATTCAGACCGTCAGAATTTGACCCAATTACACCCTCGGATCAGGGAAAATTTTCAACATAGGTCAGTGAGCTTATGACCTTGATCGAGCACCGGTGATCGTTGAAATGAAACAGGTCTCTAGCGGTCGATCCCCAAATCAGATCGGACCAAAAACTTAACCTGACCTAGATCCATGGACAAAGAGCTTAAGTCCGACTGCATGTAGAAAAGGGGCCTTCAAAACAGCTCCGTTGGACCGAAACGACCAGTATTTGGCTATAACCTAAGTATACCTTGGCCCTGGGGCCATTCCCATTAGTTTTGGACCTATATAAGGGCCTTAAACCCTCTCTCTCCCTTGCCATACGAATTTTTTAAAACCCTAAGGGAGAGAAGGAAAGAAAGGGAAGGAAGAGAGAGAGAATTTCCAATACATGATTGGTGTACGTATGGTGAACCCCTTGTAAAGGGATTTGCTATAATACCTGTTACAACTAATTTATTACATGTATAAGATACGAGTAGCTTAAGTGTTTGATAAAATGCCTAAATGTAAAGATGCTTATTTAAATGCTTGTAATGAGGGTGTTGGGATGAGATTCTCAATTCCTCTATCTATGGTTATAGTATCTTTTATATAACCTATCTTATTATTATGTGAATTTAAGATGAAATACCAATATACGGTACATGGGTAGTAGGTGTTTTTTCAGACTACTTAAAGTAGGATTTATATTTGGTTTTAAATTCTCACATGCTACCTTTAACTACTACATGCGTATACTGATATTTGGATTGTGCTTGGGGATACGATGTAGTCCAGGCAATCAGTAATGGTATGTGATCGGGGACGAACTAGTTAGCCACGATAGATATGCCCGATGAATTGGAGTCGTACGCTGCTTGTCGGCAGTAGTTAGGCCACACGGAGTGCTTATGCGCTCCATGTCAATCGGCTTGATGTACGCTCATACCAGTCGAGTTTGTCAAGCAACCCGATTGGCCTAATGTATGTTCACCATGTATGGACGCCACTGCTTGAATCTAAGGTACCAAACTCACCAGTGAAAACTCGTTTAACCTTGGTACCTTGATCCACTAAGACTCATGAGCCAGACATGGTGGTATGGGACACCATGGTCGAGCTGTCGGCCTACACCGGGGTGATGAGCCCACCCGTAGTGACTAGTGAGCAACCTAAGATTTTGAACTGAATACGGTGGTATGGGATACTATATTCGAGTTGTCGGCCTACGACTTAGTGACGAGCCATTAGTAGTGACCTCGAGTATACTCTGAGACTCCGCTGAGGTGAAGAGCCTTTCTGCAACAACTAGAGTATAAGTTAGGCCTGCATTGACGTGACCAGCCCCTTTGTAGTGACCTGGAACCTCAACATCGTATGATATTAGCTAGGACTAACGACCCTAAAATCAATCATTGTTTGGGAAATGATATTAGGAAGGTTCCTTAGCTTCCCAATTCTACTATATGAAAAGGTCTAATAAGAACTCAGTAATCATGCTCATGCACCATATTGCATGTGCCTTTGGTGTGGAAGAGCACAGTGGGAGTGGTGCATGCTGCGATCGTTAGATGTTGTCGTAAGGGGGAGTGCAGGCGAGGACATGCATCATTATAACATACCATACTTACATTAATAAGAGCACTTAAGACATGAGTGTTGTTCTTCTTTGTCATTACTGCTTGACTGAATTGATAACATGTTAACCTTTGCTTTATGATTCCACTGAGTTGATCACTCACTCCCACATTCTGGGATGGCGTTTTAATCACCAAGCAGACCTTATTCTAGATGTAGGTGATGTTGATGCTTTTGAGGCAGCCGGACTTTTATAATGACGAGGAGGAGTTTTCCTATATGCAGTTATCAGGTGAGTTTATGTAGACCGCTCTAATCGATGGGGTTCACTGGGATGATGACTAGATGATAATGCACATTTTGTATATTTTAGAATCTTACATGTAATTATTCGACTTGGTAACATGATCATACTCAGGAGACTTACCTTCACTTATATGCTTTATACACTTATCATAGTCTTTCGCTTGTGTAATTAATCGTCTCTGGGTTATGATATGTTGTTTTGGTATAATCTCACTCATGTTTAATGCACTAATGCAAACAACGTTTAATCATCATTATCTATATTGCATAAGTGACGTGTTGAAACTCGGGAGTTGGGCTCCTGCTCGACCCCTGATTTTCAGGGCATTACAGTATTTGTAACATGGCTAGTAAAATTGTTAACGGTTACTTTATACGAAATTAGATCACTCGTAGTTTTTCCTAATTTAGCCATCATTCTTTTTTATAACAAATTCACTGTAGCTCCATTGTCTACTAGGATCCTGGTAACAAGACATCCATCCAAATAGCCTGAAATATACAATGCTTTGAGGTGCTAGATCATGTCAATGGTGGGCCTATCGATAATTACTCTATCGGTAGTGTCATTGGTCGCTACAATGATTATATTGGTGTGTAATACCTTGTTTTGTTTCTCTTTAACATAAGGGAAAGAAGCATGTTAAATAACTACAAGGGGAGCATGTTCTTCTACATCTCTAGGCCTTGTGTTTGGCTGAGTTTCTCTCGCCTGAAAGTCAGACGATAAAGTGAGCACCATGTTGTAATGAAATACCATTGGCGGCGACGAACAAAACCCAATGCTATTACCTAAACCTTGCCCCCCAGTGTATCGGACCTGATCTCATCAGTCTGACTAGCGGTCCTATTCACTGTGGGGTCATTTGGCAGATCAGTCACTACATCCCTTGGCATATCTGTTGTGGGGTGTGAATTCACCAGGCAACCATTCCTCTGTGGGGAAGCAATCCTTGTTGAAATAATCTTACAAATTGCCAGTATTGTCTTCTTCTTTAAGACCAACAAGCGTCTTGATACTTTTGAGAGGAGTTTTGCTCTCCTGATTAATGGGTAAAACAATAGTTTCAACCATGTTTACTGCTACTTGTTCCTCCGATGAGGGAACTTTTCAAAATGGATGTGATAATTTCTTTCTCTTCTTAGCGCGACCTTATTTCTCTGTGAATGACGCTTTTGAGCTCTAGTCAGATTCTCTGGCACTATCGGGGACTTTGGATGCGTAAGTCATTTGCATACTCCTTCCCGTTTAACAGGAGGTTTGATTATCCTACTTGAAGGCCATACGGTCAGTGATCAGATGCAGTCTGCCTCGGTCATAGATGATCTCGACTACCACCGGGATTATAATTTTTCGGTCTGAGGCAGTCTTTAGGTCATTAACGGATCTCTTAGGTGAGAAGTCACATAACTAATGATTCCTTTGTCCGCGTACATCTCGGTACTGGGATGCCCATTGCTATCTGGGAGCGTATTAACTGCTCGCTTTATGCATACTTCCTGGACCGAGCTTAATCTTCGGTTGAGGTTGATCCCACAAGTTGGTCATGACAGTGTTCATCTCCATGCCAGTTGGGAATAGATTGATATCGATCAACATGGCTTCCTTTTCCTTTTCTGAAAATTTCAGTATTCCACGTTCGATATGATATTAAATGAGATTCTTGAAAATAAAGAATTTGTTAGTAGAATGAGAACGAGATCCATGCCATTTTCAATAATTGACCTTCTTTAGCTCATCGATCGAAGGTATCTTATAATTAATTGGAACTTTAATAAATTTCTCCTTTAAGGTGAAGTTAAAAATTTCCTCAGCCCGAGTAACATCAAAGGTAAATATTTTCTAGGCCTTCTGAGTAGTTGGGGCGGTTGATTTCGCTTTGACCAAAGCTGAGTAGATTAATGGTTTCTTAGTTACCACCTTGGCGATCGCAGTCTCGGAATTATGATTGTTGTAATATGTTCCTATTGATGAATTTGCTTGCCTAGCCCATTCCTGAAGCAACTCTTCATATTGAGAGACCTTCTTGGTGAGGATATATAAATCAACAAACTCCATGCTTACTAATTTTTTTACAAAGTTTGTACTCTAATCCGTCTTGTGCATGGTGCACGAATTCGGGCTCAGTCACGACCACCTTACAGCGGCTTTTTACCCACTTGAAATGCATAATGTAACTCTCGCAAGACTTACCAGGTAACTGCTGGAATCATGCGAGATCATCCATTGTTATGCCCCTATTCTTAGAGAAAAAATGAGCATAAAACCTTTCCTCCAATTCCTGCCAACTATGTATTGAATTTGGCACCAAATTGGAATACCATGTGAAGGCCGCAACGGTCAATGAGTGACCAAATAATTGTAATTTGTAATAATCATTATTGGCTAGTTCGCCACATTGCATGGTAAACTGGTTGACATGTTATATAGTTAATTGACTGCGTTCCCCTAAAAATAAGGTGAAATCTAGTTGATAATTTCTCGGCAATGGATGCTACCGATCTACCCACTAGGGGTATGGTTTATGATACGTAGGAATAACGTTGTGGCCCAAGACTTGACAAATAACTTCTTGCACGAGTTGTATTACCTAGTCATGATCGATCCATGGAGGTTCCATGGCTAGTAGATGGTCTGGACCAAATATATTAAAATTATCTTGAAACCTAGGACCTGGCGATAGCTAAAGCCCTGTTGGTGGTCCTTGATTTCTATTCTCATAATTCCTTGCCTCTTGTTCAGGTCACTTAACCTCAACAGGAGGTGACACATTTCTAACCTCTGAAGGAGGAATAGGTGGGGAGTTATGCTGTAATTGTAGTACTGGTGGGAAATGGACGGTATTACCAACCGAACTACCGTTATTTTATTGTGTTGGATGCATTCGTTTTGTCACAACGGCTAAGAGTCATTGCATGGCCTCGGTTTGACTAGCCATGTAGCGATTAACACTTTTAGCCTATTGACAGAACTGCTCAGCTTGAATTCTCCCTTGCTCTTGTATCATTTAGATGCTCACATGGACATCCCTTAGTGCCATCGATACCTTGTCTGGAAGAATAGGGCGTTCCATCGATGGCCCTGCTTGGTTTCTGGTCAAGTTGATATTTAAACTAATTTCTCTTGGAGGTGCCTGAACCTGCACATCATCCCTTGGAGGTGGTGCGGTTAGCATTGCAGGTTTGTTCCAGGAAATCCTACCATTTCTTCTTTGCATTTTGGCAATAGTTAAACTGTTAGTCTACCCATCGGGCGTGCTAGAAAACTGTTCGTCGGGGTTATGGTAATCCTACCTTTAGCATGGGTGTTGGGTGCGTGGGTGTGACAGAATTGGGATTGCGATTCCAATTCAAACCAAACAACAATGATCTCGAGCGCTGAAGTAGGCAGACACTGGGTATGACTGAGATATGAAGAGATTGGTCACTTATTCAGGCACTCGCTCAAAGTGTATATGGATCAGGCGATAGTCAGAGGGTGGGGTTCGTCCTCTAATGATGGGTTTTTCCTTGCCTTCCATACGAAATGACTTTCTTAAAGAAAGGGAAGTGGAACGAAAATGGAAAGTTAAGATCGACCGCTATCGACCACTAGAAAGTGCTTTAATTACAACTACAATTACCAACTAATGTACTTACGCTAAGGAGTACAAACAATAGATGCGAAAAGTACATAGTTACGTTAAGGGAAAGGATTTACTTGATAAAGACTGCTCTTACACTATGCAATGTAAATTTGACTAGATAATTGAAAGATAATTGAAGATAATTGATTTGCAAGGTTGTTTGGGTTGGTGGGAGACCATTTCTAAACTTGCTTAACCTTCTATTTATACTACTACTTTGCTACACTAGATGCATCTCACGATCTGACGTTTATTGTAATTGCTTCCTCCCTCTCTTTGCTTCCAGATTCTTTCCAGGATCTTACTTCTCTAGTCTTTTGACATTAGTCAACATCTATACGAACTTTTACTGTCGACTAATTATTTGCTTAGCCGTTTGAACTCGGCTATGCCATTATCGATTGCTTACAATACGCTCAACATCTTATGACCCCTCTCTTGAAATACAGTCGTATAATATAAAATAATCTTATGATCATTATGCGCACACATAATCCACACACTTTTGATCCTGAGTGACTGAAACTAGGACTTGGTCGGATAAGCTACAAACAGGTGTTATGTGCATGGGTACAAAAGAAGCTAATTATGTATTACGAAAAGCCCATTCAGGAGAATGTGGGGCTCATCAGGCTGGTCAAAATTTGTTTCATCATATACATCTTATGGGATACTATTGGCCTTCTATGTTCAAAGATGCCATATCTTATGCAAAATGATGACATGAAAGCCAAGTACATGTCGATATTATACCTGTACCACCTGAAGATTTGCATCAGTTAGTAGCTTTGTGGCCTTTTGTAGCATGGGGACTAGATGTCATTGGCCTTATCAATCTATCATCGTCCAAGGGATGTCGATATATCCTGATAGCAATAGATTATTTTTCCAAGTGGATAGAAGCAATTGCTTTGTGCAATGTGAAGGAGAAAGACATCCTCGACTTTATTCCCCATGCAATCATATATCGCCATGAAATTCTAAAGAAAATCATCATCGATAATGACACTCCTTTGAAAAATAGAAACATGGAAAAGTTATGTTAAAAGTTTGGAATTCAACATTCATTCTCGACGCCTTATTACTTGTCGACCAATGGATTGGTAGAAGTCTTCAATAAGACGATAGTCAAAATCTTGAAGAAAATTATCACAGGAAATAAATGTAATTGGGATGAGAAGTTGCAAGAGGCATTATGGGTTATTTAACAAATCATTGAATAACAATAAAATCCATTCCCTATTTGCTGGTTTACGGAGTTGAAGTTGTCATCCCAATAGAAATACGAGTCACGTCCCTCAGAATGGCAGTACACAAATCAATAACAAATGATGAAAATCCTAAAATAAGACTTATAGAATTGGATGCTTTAGATGAAAAATGGCTGGCGGCGCAACAACGGTTAGAGCTATATCAAGCACGGATATCCACTGCTTTCGACAAGTCAAACATTGTTCCTTCAAGAAAGGTGATATAATATTAATGTTGAAAAGACCCATCGCGATTACCCACGAGGCTGGGAGCAAGTTTGATCCTAAATAGGATGGACCATATATCATCACTGAAGTTTATTTTAATGGAGCCTACCAGGTTGTAAATCAGAATAGACAGGGTATCAACATACTTGTTAATACATGCTTCATCAAGAAATATTATCCTTGAAGGATGGGAGATTTTGATTGTGAAAATTATCAGAGAAATATTTCCCAATCAAAAGGGGGGAGGACAAGTACAACTTTATGAGCTAATTATTATAAAAAGCGTACTCCTCATATATTGCTTCGAACAAAGAACAAATTTGCAAGCATTTAAAAGAAGTTTTCTAAAGCTTTTTAACTCAACAACTAGCAATGAGACGACAATCAGGATATATGTAATAAGGTGACGATCAAAATATTTATGATAGTAATATAACAATCACTAGATGGGCACTTTACAAATCACCAAATTAATATTAATGTCGATTATCACTGATTATCACGAAAAAGATCTTAACGCTGATTATCGTCGAGTCAATATTATCACTGAACTAATATTATCATCAAATTATCACCAAAATGATATTGCCCTATGTTATCAATAATGAAAATCTATCATTTACGGCAGCGGTGAGTGATCATAAAGGCCAATCGCGTGTAAGCCTTATGTTTTCAACAATGGGAATCTATCATTTGCAGTGGCGGTGAGCGCTCACAAAAGCTAACCACGCGTAAGCCCTATGTTATCAGTAATGACAATCTATCATTTATGGCAGAGGTGGGCGCCCAAGAAGGCCAACCACGCATATGACCTATATTAGTATGCACGACAGTGGCTCAAAGCCCACGAAGGCCAACCACGCATACGACCCACTATGTCACCGATTCACCAACTATATTATGCGGGAAGCAATGAAAAGTTGGTGGCCCTAAAAAGCTCACGAAGGCAATCACATGCTTAGACCCATGTAGGCAGCGGAGAGAGCTAACGACTAAAATCCCAAGAGGCCAAAAGCCCACGAAAACTAACCACGCGTGAGACTTATGTCGCTTGTATCGCTCTTTGATAGTGTCCTGGGTATGGGTCAGAGAAAATGTCCCCTTATGAATGGTTCTTAGTTATGCAGACGAAGAAAAAGTGGGTTGCAACATGAGCTCTTTGGTTCATCCATAGATAGGCCAACCATGCACAAGACACCCCAGGTTCCTGGTTTGATTTCAATAGAAACTCATGGGGAATGGTCAACCTCTAAACAAGCTCCTTCCTCATCGATTGATAGGCGGCCTTCGATCTGATACCCAAACAGGTAGCCTTGTGATTCCTGCGAACTCTAGAGAGTTACTAAGGCCTACCCTACACATAAATCCTATCGAATTCACTACCCCAGTAGCTTCACTGGGCCCCTCTAATGGATCATGGTTTGTGGACTCCCCTGGCTGCGATGGTTTAACGAACTCTTAAGAGTTACAAAGGCATTTGCATAAGTCCTACTTGCTCCAACTACTTAAGAGATTAAACTGTGATTGCTCCAACTACTTAAGAGCTCAAACTGTGATTGCCCCAACTACTTAAGAGCTTTAAATTGTATGTGGTGCCTTAGGAATACTAACTGGACCCTAAGATAGTCCCGTCCATTAAAAAGATATTGCGTAGTGCATGCTAACAAATATAGAATTATGCTATTACCATGATACAATGATACTTCTCCAAATTATAGAATCGGAATATACAGTTAAAGCATAAAATTATAGAAAGCATGCAGTAAAGTACAAACACCTGTGATTACATGTCAGAATATGCAAACAATTCATGTCATTCATACAATGCTGAAGTTTCATACGAGAATATACATGTATGAAAAAAATCCTGATATAAAATGATTCTCAAACTGTTATATTCATTCAAAAATGCCTAAAGCAGGCATAAATTTCTGTAAGACTTATTTAAATTGAATATGAGAAATAACAACATTAAGCTCAACATCAATAATGAGCTTAGCCTGATCAGGAGCATCTACCAACTTTTTTTCTAACAGGGCAACAAACGTTTTATTATTGAAGATTTCTAACTTTTTGAAATCAGTTATATTAATATTCTCTATAAGATTATCTTTGATTTTACTTATCTTTAACTCTTCTTCATGTCGATAGCTATTATATTTTGCTTAGAAATCTTCAATTGTTCTTAAAGGGAATCATTTTCCCAATCACAACCAGAGATCATGGCCAAAATCCTGGATATTTTATCTTTTAGAAGCAATAATTCTTTATGACAATTGAGAATGTCTGATGTGATGAATATATTGCAAACTGATTCAAGTTGTGGTAAGGAAGCACAAATATGAATCAGAGAGTTATGAAGTGGCTTGATACCTATTCGAGCCAACTTCGCAAAATTATCTAAAATCACTAAAGCATCATTGAGCAGAGGCTGCTGCTCTTGGTCTTGAAATGCACGAGCCATGGCTGATAAAGCATCTTAAACATGATTAATTTATGGAAAGGAACGTCTTCCAATGAAAGGATATTCGATGCCAAAACAGTCACACCATATTTAGTCAAATCATTTGAGGAAGGAGCAACTGCGAAATATGAAAAGAAATAAGAACATAAAAGAAACAGCATTACGTGTAAGAAAGATACTATATAAATATATACCTGCTGTGTGAACAGAGGATACAAGAATCGATATAGGCTAGACTTATCGAGAGAGAATAAACTAAAAAGATAATTGTCGCCCATGACATTTTTAGGGAGGATGTGAAGAATCCGGTTGCCATAAGAAGAATTTTTTATCTCCCTACGCCAATTGACTGAAGGAAGTAGGTCGAAAGTAAGCAAAGAACTACATCTACACTAACCAAAGTGGCCCTCATGCGGTGTGAAATCCTTTGCGAGTGACTTCATAACAACTTCAATACAGATGAACTATGACATACGGCGCCAAAGCTATGCATTGGCCTTGTATAAGGTATTCGACTAAAGCCAGATACTCGACCATAATTTGTAGAGCACTAACATGCAGAAGATGTTGACAGATCCAGAGGAGTAAGAACACCGTATGTTCAAGTTCATCGACCGGGGCCATCAGATTTACTGTAAGCTTTCATAAAATTGGTGTAACCCTTGGTGGTCTTGCTTGGAAAATTTTTTCGCTATCTCGAGTTAGCACCCGCATAATAAATCTTCTAAAAGGCAGAAGCTCGGTCAAATGAAATATGTCTTTAACGGTAATGCACATTGGACTACAACTAAAGATGAAGCTATTGGTTGAAGAGCTCCAGAATGCGGCTAGAGATAAAAGAAGGGAAGGAATAACTTGATAATCAGTGAGGGTGAGTTTGATACACTCATAGATCCTAATGTCCCTCCACATATTCTCGTATTGAGCTGAAACCTGGTTGAACCATTCATTCCATTTCAGAAGGGGCTTCAGCCATGCTCTCGGTGTTTTTAATACATTAGTAATATCTGGAATAGAGCCGGTTCTGATGAGAATCTCTTCCCTTGGACAAATCGGGAAAAATGGATCTAGAAGGGAAACTTCTTCAGCCGACACCTCATAAGAGAATGTCAGGCTAAGGTAAAAAGCTTCTTCATGCACAAGAGATTTGAAGATTTTCTCCTCAGTGCATCTTTTTGTAAATAAATCCATCACACTCATTATATCCAGTTGATTGAAGGTAAGTGCAGATGAAGAAGAGGCAGCAGTTATGAAGATGTCGAAAGAGCAAAGACTTCAAGAGGAGAAGAACGGAGAATTAGAAGCAGTCTAAAAGCGTTTCAAAATTGGATTCAGAATGGAGAATATATAGACGCGAGCGGAAGGACGCATTTATTGCATAAATCATGGTTATTACGACAAAATGGCTATGAAGGACACATGTAGGCTTGAATTCCATCCAACGCCTTGAATCGATGCGATCGATGGTAAAACAACTTGTCGAAGATAATTCGCATTGGGTGGAACCTGTGAAGGTTTAAGGACAACAGTAATGAAGCCCCAAACGTTGTTGTCTTGTTCCTTGAAAGGACAATGATGAGGGTGGCAATGTTTATACCCTATCCGGTCGAGTTCTATTTTCTACCATTCAGAGTTGATTAGTGTGATTCATATGGATGTGCATACAATGCTCATGGGATTTTCTACAAATATGTACAATTACATTTTAAAAACAAAGCCATGACATATCAATTGCATTAAAGTGGTTGATAAATATGCGACCGAGTCCAATGACTAAGTGACGGGTGTCTAACGATCAAGTTCGCATGATCACAAGATAGGTGGCTAAAGAAGGATTCAAATGACCAAGAACGTAGGAAATATCTAGAAGTAGAGTAATGGAGAAGCAGTTACAATAACCGTCAGAATGTGGGAAGAATCTAGAATGCTGAATCGAAACTATAAATAGCAAGACAAATCATGAAGAAAATTCATCTCATACTAAACCAACCAAACCAAATCTATCTTTCAATTACCCTTGTTAATTTACATTCCTTAATGTAATCAGTTACTTTTTTTATTTAGTAAATTGTTTTTCTTAGCGTAACAATTTTCTTTTCTCACTCGTCATTTACATTTCGTATCATAGCCGATCTCCTCAGTCTTAATCATACTTTGTGTCTACCTACTTTGGCGCTCGGGATTATAGTTGTTCGGTTTGAATTGGAGACGTAATCCCAATTCTGGCGAGCCCGCAAACCACCCGTGTTGGGAAAAAATGAGCAAACAACAGGTAGAATAGCAAAGTGGCAGCTGTTATTATCTGAATTTAACATCACATATGTCACCCAAAAAGCAATTAAGGGGCAGATGTTGGTCGATTATCTCATAGTCCATTTGTAACACCCTGTACTTTTTAGTACTCGGGCGTTGCCCTAAAGACCTAATTTAGTAAATACAAACGCGATTTACATGAGAATTCACACATTGTAGCCTAAATCTGACCGTTGGGTGTGATTTAGGACCATGAATCAATGCATCCATTCGTCTATCTTCAAGATGGACCATCACACCACACGAGGTCTATTTTATGGGTTTCAATCACCCTGATAGACATATCAGACCATCAGATAAGGCCCACTTCAGCTGTGGATCTGCCTTATAGTCAGATTAGTGTTGTTGGGGCTGATGGATGGACTAGATTTCATGTAAACATCTTGGTGGATCACTAACAATTTATGTTGAGGCAATCCATCCATTCGACTAATACTTGAACACAACAATTGAATTGTCTAATCTATAAGGTTGTCATGGAGGTTCATGGACTAAGAAACTTTACAGTCGTTGATATTGAACTAGGAGGCCATTTGACCATCATATCAATGAAAACCCACAATTTAGGGATGAAATCTGCGTGTAAGGCCCACTTAAACCTTGGATCTCCCTCACCTTCGACCAAATGTCCTAACAGGACCCATGAAACTTGATGAATAGAGTGGATGTTGTTAAGATATCATTATGGACCCCACATTCATTGCAAGTGCACAACGTTTGCATGTGCTCGCCAAGCACTAGACCGAGAACTCGTCAAACCTGGTGTTGACCGAGCCTACTCGAAGAAGAGAAAAACTCTCTCTTTTGAATTTTTCCTGCCCGCGAGCAGCTTACGGACAACGTCCATTTCTGGTCGCGAGATGGCCCACCATTAGCCATTAATCAGATGATCTAGAACGTCCATCTTAGAGAAGATTTTGACCAAACCCCTAGAGTTTCACACGTGGTATCGCACGTACAACTGTACAATCACGGGCATAAGTGGGCTGAGTCCAACCAACGTTTTTCCAAAAATAGAAAGTTTCTATTTTTCTTGCCTTTACACACTGAAAATCCACATGAAACCTCTCCCTTATCATCACAACCCTCCACATCAGCAAATCCTAGCCCTTCAAAGTAGGTTTTCCTATATACACTTGAAACTTTTCTTCACCCGCCGCCGCAAGTGGAAACCAAACCCATCAAGCAAATACACTAATCACCTTCCGTTTGGAGGGTCTCACAATGTTTAGAGGCCCAATCCAAGCCATCCAAACACCTTGGAACAGAGGATGATCCTCCTGATTAGAAACTTCCATGATTGAGGGCGTCATCTTCTTCATCGATTGGGTAAACCCATTGCAATCCAATGGGCCCCATTTGCCGATCAGAGACATTCATCTGGAGGGCCACTTCAATAGATGATCATACCAAGGTTACATGTCATCCATGCATTCAAAATAGCCCCTACCTAGCTGATCTCTTCTAACCCATCTTAAAATGAAATTGATTAATAACTCAACTGATCACTTGATTAGTTGTTTCAAGCTCTCAAAAATAGGATTAACATGGCTTATAAAACCCACTCTTTTAGGGCTGTCATCTGAAATAAATAAAAGAAAAAAATTAGAGAAGGTGAGAGCGCCACTGCCGCACTAGATCAAGTCAGGCAGACTCAGTCCAGACGTTGCTATAAGCAGGAGAGCGAGAGAGTAAGGAAGGAAAGAGAGATAGAAGAAAGAAATGAAAAAGCAAGAGAGAGGACACTAGCCTCTTTCTTCATGCTGACTGCACCTTCATCCGTAGTGTTGCTGAGTCTAGACCGAGTCCAGAACTCCACAAACTTTAAGAAGAAGGAGAAGAAAGGAAAGAAAGAAGCAGGAAGAGAAGAGATGAGGGAAGAAGCACGAAGAAGGTCATGCTCTGGGCGTTGTAATAGGTTGTCGGTGTAAGACAGTTGCTGGCTTGGTCTAACTCACTGAGTTGGAGAGTTCTGGAGGTGGTTCAAGTCTAAGACCTGTCAAAATCCAGAGAACGAGAAGAGAGAGAGAGAGAGAGGGGGTTGTGAGTTGGGTTGCTGGGAAAATCGAGACCAATTCCGACTGGTCTGCCTCAACCAAACCGGTGCATTAGCGGGTCGAGCTGACTTGCTGACTTGACCCAGTCAGGTATTTTGTAAGGTCGAAAGCCTTGTTTTAGGCTGGGGTTGCTGCTGGGTGTTCTAACAGAAGAAGAGGAGTGAGAAAAAAGAAGAAGAAGAAGAAGAGGAGGAAGAAGAAGAGAGGTTGGGGCTGCTGTCCGGTCAAAACCAAGTTAACTCGATTGAATCTGAGTTTGATAGTGTTAAAGTAGGCCTAGTCCAGCCTTGCTTCAGTAGGAAAAGAGAGGCAAGGAGGAAGAGAGTAGGCCTAATGAGTCTACTCGACTGAAGCTCACCTAGTCCAAATGAGTTGATCCAGGTTGAGGTGAGTTAATTTAGCTTCTTGCAATGATTAACCCTATTTTAATATAATTAAATATTTAGTCAGTTCCTTAGTTGCAAGTATGTGAATGATATTGGTGCAGATCATTTTCGTTGAGAAGTATAGATCATTTTGAGCTGGGCTAGACCTAAGTTAACTTAGATTTTTGGTTAGCAAGCCCTACTCTATCTAGAATGTTCATTATAACTAATTAGTGACTAATTTAAGATTTGAGATTACATATTTCTTGGATTTAAATTACGCTTTAGCTTATCTAGTTGTACTAATTTGAATTTAAGCTGAATACACATTGGGAACCTTAATCATTTGGGTGCATCCAAATCTATTCTACCCTAACAATTGAAATGTGATATTTTAGATTAATCAAGTGTTTTGAGTCCTTTAATAATCTCCAACCGAGCAAGAAATAAATCTACGCTTTAAGGTGAGGACTCACCCTTTGAGCTTCCCACTTAATTTCATCAATTTGGATATAAATGATGACATGATTATTCTAATTGAGTTACTTACCTTACTATTGAATCTGTTAATTTGTTGTGTAATTAATTTATGTGTTAGATGATAGGCATCTCTCTTTAATTATAACATGCATAAATGATTTGATGATAACAAACTATCTTTAGTTGTGCATGTATTAATTAACTGTATGTTACCACTTGCGCTTAAGTGATGGAATGAATGTAACCTATCTTGGACATATGATCTTATAGTCCCTATTTGCCTTACACGGCTTGGATCGCACATTTGCCTTAGACATCTTGGACCACATATTTGCCCTTGTGGCTTTGATGGATTATTGGTGTCCTTTTATGGCTTATTGGTTATATTTGCATATCTTGTTGTTTCCTAGGCATCTTGTGGTGTTCAGTCGTATTATGATTTTCAGGTGGAGCGGGAGTTCGCTTATCGATTTTATAGCCTTCTTGCGGTGTTCACATACGATATGATTTTCGTGTGGTTTAGAGTTTGTATATTGATTATCTTTTCATCTTGCGGTGTTCATTCATACTGTGATTTTTGGGTGGAGTGAGAATTCACTTATTAATTTTCTAGCCATCTTACGGAGTTCAGGTACGATATGATTTTCAAGTGAAGTAGATGTCTGTATGTTGATTTTCAATATGCGGAGTTCGTTATGATTTTCGGGTGGAGCGGGAGTTCGCTTATAGATTTTCTAGCTATCTTACGCAGTTCGTGTACAATGTAATTTTTGGGTGTAATAGAAAGTTGTATGATTGATTATTGGACTATCTGGACACATACACTTGCATTATGATTGCTATTATATTTTACTTATGCCAAGATTTTGTGATTACCTTAATTTTTAAATATAGGCTCATGATTATTAATTGCATTATTTAATATGTTCATTCTCATGATTGGCGATCTATCTTGGATTATGGATGATGAGTGTGCAATCTTAGAGACTACTCCTCACTGCGATAGCCATTGACGCTATCAAACCATATCAGTTGATGCAGATGTAGAGCGAGCTGATGCTATTCACTGGGTTGCTAGAGAGATCGGGTAGTTGAGAAGCTAGACATGGTCCCTGCAACCCATATTGAGCTCCATCACTAGTTGATAGATTCTTACTTTTGTTTAATGAACTTTTATTATTTGGGTTATATAAGTCCTGTATGGCCACTATGTAAGACTCGTGTCCTAGTCCGTACCGTTCCTTTGGCCTCCGCGGTCCTTCCGGTCAAAATTTGGCAATCCTTGACCCGTTTCTGATGTTTGCACGAGATCCTAAGCTGAAACCTGTATGCAAAAGTTGGCTAAAATTGAAACCTATACCTCACTGCGGTTCTAATGCCGTGACTCGCGCACCAACCCGATACCCAGGCTAGAAGATGTAGGCCCACATTCATTTCGTGGAAAATGTCCCCGTGCGAACTTTGAGGGAATCTCTACGAGATGTCCCATCAATCAATTAATCACTCATGTCAAGTACAAGCCATACCCAAGTACAACAACCCATCCCTTCCCTTTTCAAAAGTCAACTCTCTCTCTTCTCTAACGATCCCTCTTTTACCTCATTTTCAATCCAACCCATACCTCTTCTTACAATACATCACTCCATCCATCACCCATCACACCTCACCCATCCTTATCATCCCATCACTTCTCTCTCTCCCTCATTTTCTCAAAAATCTCTCCCAAGCAACATCCCACGTCCAAGCATTTCCAAGTTTTCCCAAAAACCTCATGCTGTATGTTTGAGGCCCATGTGCAGCGCCCACCTGTCATGTATATGAGACCCATTAATGCAGTCCGCTTGATGTATATTGAGGTCTATGGGTCATAGCCCATTATGATGTATCGGAGGACCATGGGTCGTGGCTCATGGTGATGGCTATTAGGCCCATGTATTCGGCCCATGGTGATGTATATCAAACCCTTATATGAGGTCATGGGCCCACTGTATGTTTGGCCCTACATGAGCCACTCTTTGGGAGCAATGTTGGTTGAATATCCTCATTGATAGGTAATGATGGTTAGATGTCCTCATTGTGACCTTCCCTTAGGCCTTGTTAGGCCCATTCTCTTTGTGGGTTAATCCAAATAAGTGGGCCCCATTGGCCATGGACGGATGGCTCCGTGCTATCGGATTTGAGATAACGACGGTCAAAAACTGATCTTTACATTATGGTTGACTGGTTGTCCATCTATGGACCCCGCCTTGCCTATATATGTTGGTTGTCATGGCCGATTATCGATGCTGATTACCGATACTGATTATCTAGGTCGATTGCTGATATCGATCGAGGCCGATTACTGATTCTGATTTGTTGTGGCCGATTCCCGATTTTAATTGTCGGGGTCCAATGTGATGTATATGTGGCCTGTATTTACGGCCCATTGTGATGTGTATTCAGCCCGTGTCTACGGCCTATGTGATGAGACCCCCTGTGATGCATTCGAGGGCTAGGAGATGAAGCCCATTGTGATGTATGTTGGCCGTTGATTGTCAATGTCAGTTATTAGTACCGATTATGAGTATGTAACAACATGACATCATGATTCATGCCCATACGCATCATCTGCATGTTTGTTATGAGATGTGGTTGATCATTTCATATGTCATTGAACATGTTGATATGAAGCTCCCTGATAGGCAGAGGTTATCTCACATGAGCGCACGACATGCATAGGACTGATGCATGACTGGATTGTATGACTCATGCATCTTGTATTGTGGTTATACGCCTTAGCAACATCAGGGTCGTAGCCTCCACAGGTATATCGTGGATGGCCAGACAGACACCAAAAATATTTGGTTCTAGCATACGGGCGCCATAGATGTCCCTGG
This sequence comes from Magnolia kwangsiensis, assembly GCA_037074715.1. Taxonomy (NCBI): domain Eukaryota; kingdom Viridiplantae; phylum Streptophyta; class Magnoliopsida; order Magnoliales; family Magnoliaceae; genus Magnolia; species Magnolia kwangsiensis. The sequence continues at coordinate 85,871,778 of CM073575.1, read as the reverse complement.
GTGAAAATCCCTAAACCTCCGTGGCCAAGAGATGACTCCAACGTTGAGACCGAGTGGATATATGAGTACACGAGAGCTGTGTACCAGTAGGCCGAGTCTCCCACTGTGTCATGGTCGGTTGGAAAGGGGTATGACCTTACCCGCCTAAGTGAGGGGGTAACTTCTAGGTTGAGTTTGACTAGCTTGAGGAATTGGTCCGCTATAGACGAGCCGGGCCCAATATTGGCAAGTGGATAGTGAGGTCTCTTTCACTCTTCCAGTTGTGCGTTCGGATAGGAACGATAAGTTGGAGTAGAGTGTACTAGACCCCGGTGATGATCCTAGAGATGAACTGTACTAATATGTGGATTTAGTGAACAGGGGTTGCATATTCATTCATTCACTATCCACTCAGGCTGGTGGTGTGCAACTATTTATCATGTGTGCCTTCGCAATGACCATGATTTCGGTTGGGGTGTGCGACTATCCTGAAATCAGGAGTTTATCACATTGAGTCTGACTATCCAAATTTAGGTATGAGACTGGTTTGGATAGAAATCTCTTGTGATGGACCTCATTGCCTACGATACTACGTACTATCATCCCGATTTCACACTCCAACATGACCATTCCATTCGCACTGTATATTGCATGACATTCATGACTTATGACATTTTGGGTTATTGTGTTTCTACATTTATATGGTCTAGGTACGGCTGACGCTATTTGTGATACTCATCAAGAATGTATATTGCATTGCATACTTTACATATGATAATTGGCTATCTATAATTCCTCATTTGCATAGTTGATTTGTCTTACATATTCTAATATTGTATGACTCATGGACTTATCAGTATTTTCACTTACTCTGTTATCATATGATTTATGATCTTGTCAGTATTTCTATTTACTCTGATAATTCCTAATATTGCCAGCATTTCTACTTATTCCGATACTGCACGATTTATGGATTACCAGTACTTCCGGTATTGTATGATTATGACATTGTATTGAATACTTGGCACTTACCTTGTGCACACACTTACACCACCCTCTAAGCTTTCTATAAGCTTATGCACGATAGATGTGTGCAGGTGATGTTTAGTTGCAGCAGTGTTGAGCATAGAGCGTACAGCGGTCTTCTGGAACTTGATTTTTTATTTATGTAATTCCTTTCAGCATTGTACTCAATTGATTATATTAATGGATATGTGATGATAATGTTGCCTTTGTGAATTAGGTAATCATGTGGTTATGCTTATTTTGAGTTAAATGTACATTGAAAAAAAAAAATCCTCCTTGTAGGATCCCAGGATCGGAATCTGACATATGAACGCTAGGAGCTGAGAATGGAGTACTACGGAGGTTGTCGGCACCGGATTCGGCGATCAGGATTCCTATGAATCCGATTTCTGGGTTTGGGACGTGACACACTACATTTGGATTTTTACGGTGTTTGAAACGTTTTCATACAATGCATGGTTTACTCTAGCTACCTTTGCTACTAACTCTAATTAATGATAAGTGGTTCAAATTTACACTAAATTTTAAAGGCTAACACTTGGGTTTTTGGAGAACAAGTCATATACTTGGGTTCCAAAAACTAAGCCGTTACACCATTCCTTGCCCGACTACTAGCCATTAAAGACCTATTTCCTCGACGAGGACATTCTTTTACTCGAAGGGGAAGAGAGATCGTATGTAGTTGAATGCACACTGTATTTTGATGGAGCGGCTAATGCAAAAGGTAGCGGAGTACTGGGGGCCATTCTCTACTTGCATGATGACATCCCAATCCTTATCTCTAGAAAACTGATGTTCGAATGTACAAACAACATGGCCGAATATGAAGTTTGCAACGCCAACTTAAGAGAGGCCGTCATCTTAGGTATAAAAAAGCTTAGAGTTTTTGGTGACTCTTAGCTAATCATCAATCAAATGAATGGTGTTGGAAAACAAAGGATGAGAAACTGATCCCGTATCATATTTACCTTGAAAACCTCATTAACGAGTTTAATAAAATCACTTTCACTGACATGCTATGAGTAAAAGCTAGTTTTTTAATGCCTTAGCCAGCCTCACATCCATGTTGGGGATCCTCAAAGAAGCAACTCAATGGGATCTCACAGTCGAGCTACAAGAAGACCCAACCTTCTGCCTACGAATTGAGGAAGTCGAATCATCATTTGGCAAATGCCCTCGGTATGCCGATAACAATAAATATTTAGAGAATCAAATGTACCCTAAAGATACAACATCAACAAACCATCACGTAATTCAACAACTCACCAGACAATTCACAATTAGTGGAAGTATTCTATACAAGCAGTCCTTCAACCAAATCTTGCTATGTTGAGTGGACGAAATAGAAACTGAAAAAATTCTGATATTAGTCCACAACGGGTCTGTGACCCGCACATGAATGGGCATATGATGGCTATAAAGATTCTATGACTAGGATACTACTGGTTGACCATGGAAACGGATTGCTGCCAACACGTCAAAATGTGCTTTAAATGTCAGGCGCATGCGAATTGGATCCATGTGCCTGCTTTTAAGCTATATAACCTGACAACACCCTAGATATTCTTGATGTGGGGTATCGACATCATTAGTAAAATTAGCCCCAAAGTATCTAATGGCCACTAATACATCCTAGTAGCAGTTGTTACTTCACTAAATGGGTGGAAGCAATATCCTATGCCACCATAGCAACCTCACACAAAGTGTGATTCTTGAAGAATAACATCATGAGCCACTATGGGATCCCACAGGTCATCACAGTTAGTGGGATGCCCTTCGTCAACTACAAAGTGGAAAGCTTCCTTAAATGATTTAAGGTCAAGCAACATTGATCAAGCCCCTATCAAACGCAAATGAATGAGGGAGTCAAGGCAGCTAACAAGACACTCGTTCGCATCATTGAGAAAATGATGAAAACATATCGTGATTGGTAAGAGATGCTTCCATATGCACTTTGGCCTTATCAAATGTCCGTCCACACAACGATAGGCACCACTCCATACGAGCTTACTTACAGGATGGAAGTGGTACTGTTAGTCGAGGTAGAAATTCCCTCGTTTTACGAACGTACGATCAATTACACCTGGTAGATGAAAAATGAATGTGAGCATCGCATGAGCATATAATAAATAGATCCGTGTGAGAACATTTAGTGTATGAGACATGGTAATAAAGAAAAGCCTGCCTCCTCACTTACTTGATCCCAAGGGCAAATTCAAGCCCACCTGTGGAAGCCTGCTCATCATTTGAGAAGTGCTCTAAGGAGGCGCACTCTGCCTCACCAATATGAAGGACGAAAATCTTCCTGAGCCAATCAACGCCAACCATGTCTAGATTCATCATCGGTAGTAGATGACTAGGAAAAGTGAACCCGAGTTAGGCCTCTATCCACCCATCCATGCTAAAAAAAAGAGCAAAGACAAAAAGAGAGAAAAAAGCGAGCAATGACCCATATCACCCAAATTTTAAAAAGTAATACATTAAAAAGAAAACATTGGAACAGTTACCACCCACCACCCTGAAAAGACCCCGCACTTAGGAAGCACATTTTAAAGCCTCTTACAACCCTAAAAGCTTATGTCGATCAACAATGATGAAATTCTTGGCCACTGAAAAATTTAAAGAGAGAGAGAGAGAGAGAGAGAGAGAGAGAGAGAGAGAGAGAGAGAGAGAGAGAGAGAGAGAGAATGTCATGCCCCAAATCCAGAACTCAGGCCCTACTACCTTCAAGTCCTGAACTCAGGACACGACAGCTTCCTTGCCACTTATCAGACTTTGCGAACGGTTAGCGAACTTCCTTAATGCCAAACCCAGCTCATGGCGGGGGATCTTTTTAAATGGTTAATCTGATTAAGCGTTTACACCTTTTATACATGGTATCAATGCATATCGAAGAAATGAACCTGGTCGACATGTCACACATATGATGGTGCACCAGCGTAACAATGAGGGAGGAGAGATAACAAATCCCCTATAGCTCCTCCACACACCATGCTACTTAACATATCCTAAAAATGTTAAATCATCTATATGAGCAAACCACAACTCATGAGTCTACTGCGTGTCGGGAGTAAAACACGGCTTATCAAGGCACTCTCGTAAAGACATCCAAAATAACCACATGCATATTATCAACCAAGCATGTTATTAAAGTTTGTCAGGTTATCATAAATCATGTGATCAATTTTAGGCATATTACTCAGATAAATGATCATGAATCATGAGAGTTCATCATGTACAAGATAATCAAATTCCATATTCCACTATAGAGCATACAATGTAAAAGGAATAACATAACTGGTGCACGTAATCAGGATGATAGTATGCGGTATCGCAAGTCATGGGGTTCATTACAAGAGACTTCTATCCAAACTAGTCCCATACCTAATTTGGATAACTAGACTCAATGTGGTAAACTCCTGATCTCAGGTTAGTCGCATACCTAGCTAAAATTATGGCCATTGCAAAGGTGCACATAATAATTTAGTTATGCACCACCAACCTGAGTGGATAGTGGATGAACGAATGCTTGAGTCAAATGCTGAACATGCAAGTCATACTCAATAAATCCACATCTTAGTATAGTTGTCATCACTGGAATCATCACCGGGGTTTAGTACACTTCCAACACTAGTTGCAGCCCATCACACGTAAGACCAAGCAAGTGTAAAATACCTCACTATCCGCCTCGCCAGTGGTACATAAAAACTACCTAGTCTATCGATAACGAACCCATTTCATAAGCTGGTCAAACTCAACCTAGCATAGAGCCCTCTGTATCCTGGCGATAAGGTCAACCACCTTCCAACTGACCTCGACATAGTGGGAGATGTGGCCTACTGGTATCCAGACATCGTGTGCTCATGAATCCATTCGATCTAGACGTTGGAGTATCATACTAGTACCACATGGTTTAAATACTTTCACCCGTGGACGCCTGTGATGCCCTGTAACTTCAGTAATTTCTAGTGTCCATCATTCGCCAGCGACAACAAGGCTACGGGACTACCTCTCTGGTGTCTCTAAGGAGTAGATGTATGTGTCACATATAGTGTAGAATGCATGAATCACACTATCCAAGGCATGCATTAAAGCTATGCGTATCGCGCGAATCATGCGGGGTGACCCTGTGTCTCAAGCCGAAAGGCATATGCTGTGAACAATCACCATCCGCAATAGGCATACAAATGATGCGTATGAGATATAATAACGTGCAATCATAAATACTATGCATGAGATGTGTAATACCGCATTAAGCATAAAGCAGGGTTAAATCAATATAAAATAATTATAACTTACATGTAAGAGCAATGCTACATCTAATATAAAATAAGTGTTGTGTTAACATAAAAAAGTATCATGTCAATCATAAAGTAAATGCTATTAGCAAACATCAGTGCAACCCTCATACCAATCACTAATGTAATACCACAAAAATCATCAGGTGTTATACCAACATTTTATCAAATTATCCAAGTCATGCAAGCTTGTGCATGGAATATATATCATACAAGGATTCACATGCATCATCAATATTATGGCCATCATCCAACACTAGAATCATGCATGCCCTAGGCATTAGGCTTTTATCATGTATGAGGTTATCCTTATGTTCACCAACACCATTGATTTATCATCATTAAGGCATAAAGTAAAACATAGTTATCTCATACGTGAGATCATTGTGACAATCAACATGTGTATTATTCTCACTTGGATATCAATATCATCTCCAATGTAACAAATGTCAAGCAAAGGATAGTGATTATACACATGTCATCATCATAAGCATCAACACGTGCATGATTATCAACTAAAATATCAACATTATCATTCAATGTAATGATCATTAAGGCATGATGATGTTAAGGGTTAAATATTGCGTAGTATCCCCCATTTATATCTTAGTTTTATGAACATGATAATGTTTAATGTCCTATTTTACTCATGTTTGTATTGCAAGGTGAATTTAAGAGCTCGGATTGAAAAAGGTACTAAAAGGATGGATTTGATGCTCGAAAGTCACCAAGGCAAAGAATGGATCTTAGGAGACAAAGATTGAAGATTTCAAGGTCCCAAGATTTAAGAAAACCAAGTAGAGAAGGAACGAAGTCGAAAGAACAAGTGCATAATTCACATTGACTGTATCATCTAACACCGTTTGATGACATCAAAGCTACCATTCGATAACACTGAACACGGGTTGATGACATAGAATTTATGAATGAAAATCGAGTTGGTCACTAGATAAATTGAAGACATTTTTCGATGACTCAAAGTTTTGCTCGATGACATTGAATTTTCTGTGGATTTTCGGTAAAACTCGTTAGACATGTAAGCACAGTGTTCGATTACTCAAAGTACTCCTCGATGATATCGAAGATATGTTCGATGACATCGAATGCCTCTTCGATGATATTAAATTTATTAAAGAAATTGAAATAACTTACTGGACTATTTTGGACGCATTATCGATTCCTGAAACAATGCTTGATAACATAGAAGGCCTCTTTGATGACATCAAAGGTAGGTTCGATGGCATATAAGGTTATAGAGTCCGGATGAAGTTACAACAACACAAAAAAAGTACGTATGAAAGGTTCCTTCGATGACATCGAAGGCAGTTCGATGTCATCGAACGATTCACATGGAGTTACGCAAAGTTACGCAGAGTGCGTAAATTTAAGGCGATTTTTGGATTTTTCCAAGTTGGTGTGAAAGGAGGTGATGCATAATTATAAATAGGAGTCCCCAGGGCATTCTGGGCATCATCTAGGGTTTGAAGGAGAGAAGCACAAGGGTGGGGAGCCGTCGCTAAGCATTTTTCTTCCTTTCTTCCTTAGTTTTTAATACTTTCTTTTAGGGTTTGAAATCCAATCATGTCTATGGTTGGCTAAACCTCTTAGATAGGGTTAAGAGGTAAAGCTTGTAGCGTGATGAGATGTTTATCTTGCCTTGATTCTTATTTATGTTGAACTTCATGGATTCTAATTTGATTATTTAAGGAATACTTTTAGTTTTTAATGGTTTGTTGTGACTTAAATTACAATAGATCTGCAATAACTTTGAGTATCTTCTTATTCCTCTTTGAGATTGTGGGATTGGTAAATCTTATTGTTTGCCATCATCCCAGGGGCATGGTTTGGTGATGGAATCCCTTACAATATTCACAATTCTCCTTCATTGAGAATTAGGTCAATGAAAGTTCAGATTGATTTAATTGTTGTATCTTCCAATTGGATAGGGTAGGACTTCAATTCCAATGAGTTGTTTAAATTAAGTAAGAGGGTTCCCTGATCACTATAAGTGGATCCTTGAAAGCCCTAGTTCCCACCTTTGAATTCTTAGTTTTAATCACTTTAATCACAAATACTCTCTCAATCGCTTCATAATTAGTTTTACATATTCTCTTGGTTCTACTTCTAGTTAATTTTAGAAAGGTATAAGATCAGTCTCTGTGGATTCGACCTCGGTCTTACCGAGATTATTACTACATCGTGACTTTACACTTGAGGTTGTGAATAGGTTTTTGGTGCCGTTACTAGGGACTGACGGTTGCATTATTTTTGAGATTGATTAGTTTTAGAATTAGGTTAAGATTAGTGTAAGGCTCGTAGTCTGTACCGTTCCGTAGGCTTCCGCGGTCCTCCCGGTTGAATTTCAGCGATCCTCAATATATAATCGATATTTGTGTGTGATCCTGAGTCGCATCCCGTAAATCTAAGTCGACTCAACTTGAATCTTGTACCGTCACGACCACGTCGTCACCCCAGTTCCAATGTCGCGGCTTGTGCATCAATGCGACGCCCATATCATAAGTTGTGGCTCGTACATTATAATGGCTTGGACTGCACATTGCGGGACTTAACTACCCCTATGGCACCATTCCCTAGGAGGCTGATGTCATGTCCTTACACAAGTAGTGATGAACCCTCTTCTTAAGTCAACACCTGCCCTTACCTAAACATTTATGATGGCCTTACATTATCATGTCAAGCCATAACCTCTCTCTCTCTCTCTCTCTCTCTCTCTCTCTTTTATCGTTCCCTCCCTCTGTCTTTCTTCCTCATTCTCCATTGTATGAGTCATGGACGTCCAACCCATCCCAAGAATCCATCCCTCTTCCACCTTAGATCCTCACCAATCCAACCTTTATATCATCATCTCCACCATTGAGGAAGCTTCTTAAGGGCATTAGAGTATAAGAGTAGAAGTTGAAGGGGAAGATCTTGATGTGGGTGCTTCTCTTTCTCTCTCTTTTTCCTTGTATGATGGCCCATCTTGATATATGATCCACGCTGTCCATGTAGTGGGCCCACACATTATCCAATAGTGGGACACCCACTATCTAGCAACCGGGCCTTCATGCGGCCCAGATTTGTGGTTTGCTTGGCCGGTAGGCCGCACAAGCCCAAACGAAGGGAAAATACAAATTGTGTGGTCCACCCTGTGTGGAGCCCTTGATACATGTATATTAATCCACGCCATCCATCCAACGAGTCAGGTTCACTCTGCTGCTAGACTCACTATCCAGCAGACTCCCCGTCCACCCGCTCATGGACAGACCTGCATGAAGGAAAAACACAGTTATCAGCTTAATATTATGGTGGGTCCCACACGTGTGGACCCACCCCATCCGTGAAGATCCACACCATCCAACAGCTATTTAGTTGCTGGATTAACGCCAGCAAGAGGTGTGTTACACCGTCCATCCACTTGGATCGTATGGGGCCCATCCCATATGTACAATACGTGCAAGGGTGGGGCCCACCTATCATGTAATGTATATCCAGGCCGTCCATACCTGGACCGTCCTGTGGGCCACACTCAAGGTATGCATTAAATCCATACCGTCCAGCCAATTGAAGAGATCATTTTTATGGCATTCGTGGGACCCACCCACACATGCCACACGTGTGGGGTGGGCCCACCTTGATGAATGTATTCTAATCTAGCCGTCCATTTGGATGCTGGACCCCACCTTTTTAAACAAAAAAATAATATATATATATATAATATTATATAATATACTGTGTTATATATATACATACATATTATATATATATATATATATATATATATATATATATATATATATATATATATATATATATATATATATATATATATGTATATATAATGCTATGCTGGGCCCCACGTGGGATCCATCTGATAGGGTAAAATTAGCTAGTGTCAGCACATGTCACGCCCCAAACTCATAAATCGGATTCACATGAATCCCAATTGCCAAATTCGGTGCTGACAGCCTCCGGTTCCGATCCTCGAACCCTACAAGGTGGATTTTTCTAACGTACATTTGTCTCATAAGAAGCATAACCACAAGTATACCCAAATCACCAAGACAACATCATCATCATATATCCACTAATATAAACATTTGAATACAATTGTAACGCCCCGAACTTTTCGATGCTCGAGCGTCGAAAATCCTCGAGCGTTACCAAGACGATTAACATGATCTGTGCATGGGTACAACACAAATCTCTCCATTCTTACCTTAAACCTATACCATGACATGAATCTAACCATCGGAAGTGACTCCCAATCATAAAACTCCTAAATTAACAATAAATACAATAACGCCATTAAAATAGACCCATGATTTTAATCACATGGTTCCCACAATCAGGTTGATGCGAAATTTCATGCCATGCCTTTATACCATAATATAACCATACGCATAAAATTATTGCCCTTGGATCATCATAAAACTGACCCAATGGATAGATCAACCTTTAATAATGAAGTTTAGGGCCCCTGATCTCAGGACACGCCTCGAATGTGGGCTCAACCCCCATGTATTCCTTTTATACATCAATTTAAATCTTCTATGTTATTATATGTTTCACCGTCCATTATGGCCTTTTTGTGCCTCTTACGATATGAATTATCATGTATTCTATGTTTACATGTTTCTTGAGAATTACCCTATCAATTGATTTATTGGCACTTTTGGGATTATGACATGATGTCAAATATATATGAAATTCTCTGAATTTATGTGAGGCCATGGATGCGATCCTTGCCCTGCCTCATCTCTTTGTTTGAGTTGGCTCTGCCACTCATCTCTATATTTGAGTTGGATCTCCCACTCGTCTTTATATTTGAGTTGCCTCTGCCACTCTCCTTTTGTTGAGTTGACCATTTTCACTCTTCTCTCTATTATACTGGCCTTGTACCGTTTATCTTTCAAGGCATAGGCATGTGTCTTGTTATTCCAGAACCTCCATGATTCAATTTATATTCTTGATGATTCATCTATATTCTTTATAAGTGTAAGTGATGTGTAAGATGTATCACAACTAGTGATTCAAATATTCTATCATGGACGTAATGTGCTCTGGGTAGAGACCCTCTTGGGGCACGTAAGTCCTTGAGCCTTCGGGTAGTGGTGCACAAATCGATATGTGTAATTCTCTAATGTAATGTCACATCACCTCGGGATTGGATGTCCCAAATAGTCACTCCATGAACAAATCGTTGCACGTAATTCACCCAGCTCATGTTGTTTTGCGCTTTGAGGTCACCTCGTAAATCCACGGTAGCGTTGGCCATGTCGGCGAATATCCGTAGTTATGAGATGCGGGTCGAGCTGGTTATCTATAAATTGTACTCCACAATGTGATGATCACTATGTATGATGAGCCCCACATACTTTTCTAGGCATGCATCTCATGTAGGTTGTTTGTGAATGCTGATACCTCGTGTTAGTGGAGCAAGAGACGTATCAATGCCCTTTACTCTACTTTTATGAATCTCTTGAATTGTTGTTAATCTTGAAGGATAACCTTCACTATGAGTAGGGCATTGACCCTCTCCCAATTGTATAGATGATGCAGGTGTTGAACAGATGGAAGAACCTGAGGATCACCCACTCGTGGAAGAATAAGACGAATAAAGTAGAGAATAGGAATTTAGTTTTACTTATGTTTTGACTATTCATGGAATTTATGTTATGCTCCCATTATGAGGGCCTTTGACTATTTAATTATTTTCTTTGGAATAAGAAGGACAGTTAACTTCATTCTTATGGTTTGTTTCCGTCTAAAGGCTAATTGAATGTGACGTTGATGGGAGAAAATCTCAAGGAAAGTCCTTGAGACATTCTCACCTTATATTATTAACACCTGGTTTCCCCGGCACGACTACATACTCGGGTCGTGAAAACTTGGGATGTTACAACAATGTTAAAAGGAAAATACATATGCCAAAATAAAATCAAAGCCCTAGAAGACAGCTGCACGCTCCAAGCTCAAGCCGCTGGGACGAACGCCACCTGTACGCATCTATCGTCCACGAACCATACAATATCAGAGTAAGCAATACAGATCAGTTATGCAAATGTGGAGTCATAAAGAGTCAAATATCATATGCCGAAGATGCAATTCAATATACAATTCTTGATGAGTTCACGAATACTGTCAGTCGTATCTAGGACATGCAGAAACATAAGAACCCAAAATACCATATGCCGTGGATGTAAGGCAATATGCGGTGCGAATGGAATGACCATGCTGGAGTGTGTAGTCAGGATGATAGTACGTAGTATCGCAGGCTATGGGGTCCATCATAAGGGACTTCTATCCAAACTAGTCCCATACTTAAATTTGGATAGTCAGACTCAATGTGGTAGACTCCTGATCTCAGGTTAGTCGTGCACCCCAACCAAAATCTTGGCCATTGCGAAGGTACACGTAATGAATAGTTACATACTACTAGCCCTAGTAGATAGTGAATGAATGAATGAATGAATGAATGAGTATGCAACTCCTTCTCAATAAGTCTACATATCAGTACAGTCATCTCTGGGATCATCAGCGGGGTTTAGTACACTCCAAGTGGCACTGCCCCCTCTCCCAGCGGCACAGTCCAAGTGAGAATAAGAAACCTCACTATCTGCCTGGCTAATAGTCTGCCAATACCTATCTGACACGTCGATAGTGGAGCCATTCACGAGCTGGTCAAACTCAGCCTAGCTATGCCCCCTACCCTCTGGTAAGGCCACACCCCCTCCCGACCGACCACGACACAGTGGGAGACGCGACCTTCTGGTATTCGGCACTCGGGCGCTTATGTATCCACTCGGTCTCGACGTTGGGGTGTCCTCTGGTACCAAGAGGGTTTAAAGATTTTCACCCAGGGTCATCTATGGCAGCTCGATGCTAGTAACAGATTTTTGGTGTCCCATCTGGCCATCCACGATATGCTTGTGAAGGCTACGACCCTGATGTCGCTAGGGCATGCAGTAATCACAACAACAATACAAGATGCATGAGTCATACAATCCAGTCACGCATCAATCCTGCGCATATCGTGCGCTCATGTGAGATAATCTTCGCCTATCAGGGAGTCTCATAACAACCTACCTAATGACATGCAATGGTCAACCACATCTCATATCAAACATGCAGATGATGCATATGTGCATGTATCTTGATGCTATGCTGTCACATACACATAATCGGTATCGATAATCAGCCTCTATAATCAGCATCAGTAATCGGTCTCAACAATGTGGACATTTAACCAGCATTATCCCCAAGGAGTGGCTCATAGAGAGCCTAACATATAGTGGGCCCATGACCTCACACAAGGGCCAAATATACAACACCATGGGCCTCACTCAAGAGCTTAATACACATCACGATGGGCCTTAAGGGAAGGTGTAACGTCCTGAAAATTGGGGGTCGACAAATCACAATCGGCCTCGACAATTGGCCGAACAAGGCTTAAGGGAAGGTGTAACGCCCTGAAAATTGGGGGTCGAGTATAACTCAGCTCCCGAGTTCCAAAACATCACTTATGCAACATTTTAAATGATGGGTGTATGTTATCTGTATTAGTGCATAAAACATGAAGTAGATTAAGCCGAATCAGCAAAACGTAATTCAGGGACAATACGCAAGCGGAAGACTGAAATAAATATATAAACCAGTATAAGTCCCCAAAATATGTATGCTTTTCCAGGTCAATAGTTACAAGTATTGTTTTAAAATACAAATGTCAAAATGTAATAGTCCTTTACAAAGCATTAACCCTGAAGCCCCGATGATTCAGAATCGTCTAAGGGAACCCGTCTGAATACCGCATACAAGAGAATGCCTCCTCGTTATCCTCAAACTCTGGCTCTACCTCATGCGTCGCATCATCGTCTGAAATTACGACAGTCTGGTTGGTGTTTAAGCACCATCCCAGAACGTGGGAGTAAGTGATCAACTCAATGGAGCTATACAGCAAAGGTTAACATGTTATTAATTCAGTCAAGCAGTAATGATAAAGAGTACAACAAATAAGTCCTAAATACTCTGATTAATGCAAGAATGAAATGTAGCAATGATGCATGCCCTCGCTTACACTCCTTTAGTGTCTTCATCTTACGGCACATATGAAAACCACCCGAAAGTGCTCTTCCTATCCAAGCACATGCAATGCGGTGCATGGACATGATTATTAAGTTCTTATTAGTCCTTTTCATAAAGCAGTATTGGGAAGCTAAGGTACCTCCCTTATATCAATTCCCAAGCAATGATCCATTCTAGGGTTCTTAGTCCTAGTAAATCTCATACGATGTTATGGTTCTAGGTCGCTGCAAAGGGCTCATCACTAATCAATACAGGCCTAGTTATACCTTAGATGCTACAATAAGGCTTGTCGCCTCAATGTAGTTTCAGGGTTTGCTCGAGGTCACTACAAAGGGCTTGTCACCAATCAGAGTAGGCCGACAGCATGAATATAGTGTCCCATACCATCGTATTCGGCTCACGAGTCTGGGTTGCTCACTGGTCACTACGAGGAGGCTCGTCACCCTAACGTAGGCCGATAGCTCGACCACGGTGTCCCATACCACCATGTTTGGCTCATGAGTATTAGCGGATCGAGGTACCATGGTTAACAGGATTTCACTGGTGAGTTTGGTAACTTAGATTCAAGCAGTAACATCTAAACATGGTGAACATACATCAGGTCAATCGTGTTAATTGACGAGCTCGACTAGGACGAGCGCACGTTGAGTTGATCGATATGAAATTCATAAGCACTCTGTGTGGCCTAACCACTGTCGACATCCTAAGTACGACTCGATTTTATCGAACACATCCTGTGTGGTGAAAACAACCTCAACCACCAGTTTGAGAACTGTTACCGATTACCTGGACTGTGATATAGTCCCAACCACGTATAATCGCAATGATGAATATTTAAATCAATCCTATAATCATATGAACATGTTATGGAATATAACTTAAACATGAATACACAGTACATGGAGGAAATCATATACATAGTTAACATGAATAAGTTCGCTATGCAGTTCATGGAGGAAATCATACACACAACTAAGGTAGTTGAGATTCATTTCCCAATTCCCTTATAAATCACACTTTACTAACTACTAACTCATTCAGACATTTTTACAAATACTTAGACTATACTTTTCAACATACATCACGTATGTTGGCCATATTACGTATTAGGACAAATCTTTTACCAAGGAGTTGTCGCATACATAACAACCATGTACCTAAGATAATTAATCATGGCAATCACAACATTAGATTCCAAATGCATACAAACATTTTAACAATCATATGAAATACTCTATACACAACATACTTTATACATATACGTAAAACGAAACAGATAGCGCATTTGGCATGTGTAATGGCACCCACGTCAGTAATAAATCATTATCTAACATTGAAAGTCTTGAAAACCATAACCTAAACGTATATAGTTCGCACCTTAAACCGAAAAATGCATAAGAAATATGATTTAGATGCTAAGTCTTCTTCAACGGCGGATTTAGCAACCTAAAGCACGAATTTGGTTAGCTATATCATCACTTAAACTATTGGAAACCCTAGAACAGGTTAGGGTTGGGATTTCTTACCCAAGTATGAAATTAGAATCGCCGAAATAACGATCTGGTAGCGATGGATAAGCACGTGGAGAGGCAGGGTAAAATCCTTGGGAGAATCTCCAACTCACTCTCTCTCTTTCTCTCTCTTTTCTTAGCTAGGGTTTTAGCATTCGTATGGATTATGAGAGAGGGTGTTTAAAGCCCTTATATAGGTTCAGAACTGATGAAAACAGTCCTAAGACCATGGTATACTTAGGTTATAACCAAATCGGGCTTGTTCCGATCCAACAGAGCATTTTTAGAGGTCCCTTTGCTGAATGCGGTCGGACTTAAGCTCATAAAAATTAGATATTGATCAAGCTAAGTTTTCAGTCCGATCAGGTTTACAGATCAACCGTGGCGGACCAGTTTCAGTTCAACGGTCACCAATACTCGATCATGGCCACAAGTATATTGGCAAGTGTGGGACATTTTTTCTAATCCGAGGGTGTATTTGGGTCAAATTCTGACGATCAGAATGTTTATAATTGGCCCGCAAGTGACACGACTCAGATTACTTAAATTCAGATTTAATTTCTAAAAATATTCACTTTTCTCACACACTTTGCTCTGGACTCAAATAAATCCTCGTGGGATACTGTTTGGACTTGATTTCCGAGGTGGTTGTCAAGTCCAATAAGGCGGTCGTATTAGTCTAAGTTCATTGCTATCGGACTTTTGACGTGCTGTCCAGGTCCAATACGGAGTTTCAATGTGCTCCCGAGAGCAACTAGGTTTAGAGATTTATCCTAGATTTTAGGGTAATGTAACGTTAATGATTCTATAAGTTTTGGGTCTTGCAGATTGTATTTAAAGTGATTGGTGATAATTTCACAGGTAATCTAGTTTAGCGCTAGTTAAATCTCGGGCTAGTGGTGCACAACTATTTATTACGTGTACCTTCGTAATGGATAGGATTTCGGTTAGGCCACGCAACTAACCTGAGATCAGGAGTTTACCACATTGAGTCTAACTATCCAAATTAGGTTTGGGACTAGTTTGGATAGAAGTCCTTTGTGATGGATCTCATAGCTTACGATACTACGTATTATTATCCTGACTTCACACTCCAGTATGGTCATTCCATTCGCACACATATTGCATTACATTCTCGTCATATGACATTTTAAGTTGCTATGTTTCTATATTTTATATGACCTAGATGAGGCTGATGCTATTAGTGGCTCTTCCAAATTGCATATTGTATTGCATCCTTGATATATGATATCTGGTTCATTATGATTCCGCATTACATAGCTGATTTACATTACTTTCTCAGTATATGATATTGGCTTGTTATGTCTTTTTATCGAATATCCTGGATGAGGTTGATGGTATTTATGGACTTGTCAGTATTTCTGTTTACTCTGATATTGTATGGTTCATGGACTTACCAGTATTTCCATTTACTATGATATTACATTTTGAGCACGCATATACTGCTCACACACTTACACCACCCTCTAAGCTTTCTATAAGCTTATGCACAATAGATGCGTGAAGGTGACATTAGGTTGCAGCAGCGTAGAGCTTGGAGCATGTAGCCGACTTTTGGAGCTTTGATTTCGATATGTGTATTTTCCTTTCAGCATTGTATTCAAATATTTATATTAGTGGATATGTGATGATGATGTTGCCTTTGTGATTTGGGTATACTTGTGGTTATGCTTATTACGAGTTAAATGTATATTGGAAAATCCTCCTTGTAGGATCCCAGGATCGAAATCTGGCTTATGAACACTAGGAGCCAAGAATGGGGTACTATATAGGCTGTTGGCACCGGATTCGGTGATCGGGAATTTTGTGAGCCCGGTTTCCAAGTTTGGGGCGTGACAATTCGAGTTTGTTTACTTTCTATTTTTAGGTTAGGCTTTTCTAATTTATTTTTAGAAACTAGTTTTCTTTCTATTTCTAGGATTAAAAACTTTCCTAATTTTTTTTAGTAACTAGTTTGCTTTCTTATTTTTTATAAACTAATTTATTTCTCTTTTTCTTTCGCAGGATTTCAATATAGAAACTTCTAATTTGGTAACCTCTTTCTATTTTCCTCTTTCTTTTTAAGTTTAGGTTATATTTTAAAATTGAGGGCTGAGAGTGTTTCATGCCCAAGTGGGTTCGTGACAACACTCAACGTCTCTTGAGTGAAGGGGGATTGATTGAGGGGTTACTTATCTATCACAGGATTAGACACCACTTGAGATCCATAGAATTAACTGAAGTTATGACTGTGAACCAACTGGCTAATCAACCTCCAAATCCACCTTAACCTCTGGTTGAGGAAATTCAGGATGAAAACGAGGTGCATCAAGCACCTTTGCCTTGTTCTTTACAAGATCATTTACACCCGATGGGGGTGAGCACACCTTCTTGTATGGTTTTTTCAGAAAGCATGGGAAATATGGATATCAAGCCAGGGGTGATCCAACTCCTTTCGACTTAAATCTGAAAGTCTGTATTTGCACATGAAAGAGTTTGGTGAGATCATAACCACTTTATATTTTCCTAACATGTTTAAGGACACGATCAGGCTAAAACAACATGATAAGGGAGTTCATAAAAAAATTCTTCCCATATCATAAAATGAACACCCTTAGAAAGTCGATTATGACCTTCGCCCAAAAAGAAGATGAAACATTCTTCCAATATTGCAAGTGATTCAAGGATCTTGTCAGTTCATGTCTACAACATGGGTTTAAAATGTGGCATATAACAAATTTCTTTTATGATGGACTGACATCTTCCATGTGCCAAATGGTCGAGACAATGTGTAATGGGGAATTCATGAGAAAAGATGTCAATGATGTGGGGGATTATTTTAACAAGCTTGCTGAAAACACACAATCATGGGATATCTTCCCTAGACCTAATATCATGTCTAAACCAATTTAAACAAAGGAGAGGGGGTGGAATGTATGCTTTGAGAGAAGAAGATGATATAAGTGCTAAAGTGGCTAGTCTCACAAGGAAACTCGAGGCCATTGAACTTAAGAAGGACAAGGCTAAGGAAGTAGTTTGTGGTATTTGTGCTTGGAACATTCATATGACTGTAAATTGTTCGACAATACCCACTTTTGAAGAAATATTGAATGAATAGTCGAATGTCGTAAAAAACTACCAGAGGCCTTTTTAAAGGAACCACCTCAAACACATACAACTCTAGCTAGAGAAACCATCCAAATTTCAGTTGGAGAAATTGGCAAGCTGCTACTCCTCAGAGGATCCTTAACCAGTTTTTAGATCAGAAAAAGCCTCAAGAGGATTTGGTTTTGAAGCACATTCAATATAAGGAGCTTTTTAATCAAGGCACACTACAAGTTTTTCAAGATCTTACCAAAGTTGTGCAACGAATTGAGTCACACTTGACGATTAGAGAGAAAGGGGTACTTCCAACCCAACATCTTCTCAATCCTAAACCACAATATGAAGTTAGTGACCTAAGCTCTTCAAATCAAATGGAGCAAGCTAAGTCTACCACCACTCTTAGGAGTGGGAAGACCATTGACAAAACCATTCTGGTTAGGACTGAAAAGCCTAAGGACCTGAAAGAGGATAGTAATTATAGACCTAACACTGCTAAACAAGATTTAAAATTGGAACCTTTGGGTAAGCCAATTGCCCCATTTACCCAACGGTTGGTCATATAAAAACCGTTTTCAAACTCTCAGGATATTCTAGAGGTGCTTAAGCAAGCAAAGATCAACATCCCTCTACTAGATGCCATTAAACAAATTCCTTCATATGCCAAATTCCTGAAAGATCTATGCATTACCAAAAGATGATAAAATATACAAAAGAAGATCTTTCTGACAGAAAAAGTGTGTGTCATCCTAAAGCAAGATGTGCCACAAAAATATAAGGATCACGGTAGCTCAACCATCGCTTGTGTAATTGGGAACTACCGAATTGAGCATGCACTTCTTGATTTAGAAGCAGGCGTAAACCTAATTCCTTTTTTTGTTTACGAACAACTAGGCCTTAGTGAATTAAAACCCACCAAAACTACATTGCAACATGTTGATCACTCAGTTCGTGTACCAAGAGGAATAATAGAAGATGTGTTGGACCAAGTTGACAAATTCTCCTATCCAGTAGATTTTATCGTCCCGGACACTCAACCCATTATGGATACGAGCACTTAAATCCCTGTCATACTTGGCCATCCATTCCTTGCTTCATCAAATGTAATCATTAATTGTAAGAATGAGGTTATGGACTTATCTTTTGGGAATATGACATTGAAGCTGAATATATTTTTCAACATGAGCAAACGGTCAGAGGATGACAATCCCCACGATATTAACCTAATTGATTCTTTCGTGGAGGATAGAGCACTCCTGACTCTATACTTTGACTCTCTAGAGATGTACTTGGCTCACTCTCCCAATGTAGATGATGATATGATTAAAGAGATGGATGCCTTACTTGATGCTATGCTGGTACTTGAAGTAAACTGGTGGAGGCCATAATTTGAGAAATTGCCCCGAAACTATATAGTGCCTCTACTATCTAGCTTCAAATCACTGAAGCTTGACTTAAAACCTTTGGCCACTAATTTAAAATATATCTATTTATGTCAAGATAAGACACACCCAGTGGTGATTTCTTCCCACCTTGAGCAAGAACAAGAGAGTATGCTTATCTCTACTCTCATTGAACATAAAGGAGCCCTTGGATGGTCGATTGCGGACGTCAAGGAAATTGACCCTTTGATTTGTACTCACCACATTCATCTTGAAGATAATGCGAAAGCCTCTTGATAACCACAACATAGATTAAATCCAAATATGAAAGAAGTGGTTAAGGTCGAGGTTCTTAAGCTATTAGATGTGGGTATCATATACCCAATATCCGATAGCCAATGGGTGAGTCCAACTTAGGTGGTTCCTAAGAAGTCTAGAATCACCATAGTAGCCAATGTCAACAATGAACTTGTGCCAACTAGAGTTACTATTGGTTGGAGAATGTGCATTGACTACAGGAAGTTGAATACTGTGACTAGGAAGGACCACTTTCATCTGCCATTCCTTGATCAAATCTTGAAAAAGCTAGCTAATCACTCATACTATTGCTTCCTTGATGGGTATTCGGGCTACAGCCAGATAAAGATAGCCCTTGAAGATCAGGAAAAGACCATATTCACATATCCCTTTGGCACCTTTGCATACTGAAGAATGTCATTCGGACTATGTAATGCCCTTGCCACTTTTCAGCGATGCATGTTGAGTATTTTTTCTGACATGGTGGGACATTATTTAGAGGTCTTCATGGATGAATTTTTTGTCTTTAGTCCATCCTTCAACGATTGTTTGGAAAATCTTAATTTTGTACTGAAGCACTGTGCAGAAAAGAAGTTGGTACTAAATTGGGAGAATTGTCATTTCATGGTTCGTAAGGGAATAGTTCTTGGAAATACCATCTTGTCCAAGGGAATTAATGTAGATAAAGCTAAAATTGATCTTATCTCTACCCCACCTCCATCCAAAAGCATACAAGATGTACGATCCTTTTTAGGACACACTGGATTTTATAGAAGATTCATAAAGGACTTTAGTCACCTCTCTCATCCTTTATGTAATCTACTTCAAAAAGATGTATCATATGAGTGGACTGAGCATTGCCGAGAAGCTTTCTCTAAGATAAAGGGCATGTTGACTACCACACCTATCATGTAGCCACCCGATTGGAATATTCCTTTTAAACTTATGTGTGTTGTGTCTGACTATACTACTTGTAACACCTTGAAAATTGGGGGTCGAGCATAAACTCCACTCCTGAGTTCCAGAACATCACTTATGCAACATTTTTAATAATGGATGAATGTCGGCTATAATAGTGCATAAAACATGAAATGGATTAAGCCAAAATAGCATATCATACTCCAGAGATAGTTAAATTACCAAGCGGAAGGATGTAATAGATATATGAAATATATGAACTGTTATAAGTCTCTAGAGTGTGAACATGTTATCAGTTAAACATATACATGTATACTCCAAAAATGATAAAAAAGAATATACATGAGTGCTCCAAAAAATATAAAATGACAAGTGTCATGGCGTCTAATCAACCTCCCTGTAAACCCCGTCGGTCAGAACCTGCATATAGGAGAAATCCTCCTCAACATCATCAAGTTCGGCTTTGCTTCGCAAGCATCGCCATCATCTGAAACTAAAATAGAGACTGGTGGGTGTCCGGAACACCGTCCCGTAACGTGGGAGTGAGTAGCTAACTCAGTGGAATCATAGAGCAAAGATTAGCATGTAATCAAATCAATAATACGATAATGATAAAGTAAGCAATCAAACATTCCTAAATACTGTGATTAATGCAAGAATGAATGACATGATGGATACCCTCACCGACATACTCCCTCATGCGACACTATCTTACGTTCGAGGCATGCTTTCTTCCCTCAGTGCTCCACATCTTCCAGGCACATGTAGTGCGATATGAATATGATTACCGAGTTGTTATTAGTCCTTTTCATATAGCAGGATTGGGAAACTAGGATACCTCCCTTATATCAATACCCAAACAATGATCCATTCTAGGGTCATCAGTCCTAGCATATCTCATACGAAGTACGGATCTAGGTCACTGCAAGGACTTCCAGGGCTGTTGCATGCACTCGTAGCACCGCTTCCCCATCACCTTATCAATACAGGCCTAGTTTATATCCTTAAGACTGCATCCGGACTCGTCGCCCCTATGTAGTGTCAGGATAAACTCAAGGTCACTACAAAGGGCTGCTAGGGCTGTTGCTCGCACTCGTTGCTCCACTCCCCCATCACCTTTTCAATGTAAGCCGATAGCAAGAATATAGTGTCCCATACCACCATAATCTGCTCAGAGTAGGGTGCTCACTAGTCACTACGGGGAGGTTTGTGGCCCCAGCGTAGGCCGACAGCTTACCACGGTGTCCCGTGCCACCATGCCCGGCTCATGAGTCTTAGGGGATTGAGGTACCAAGGTTAGAGGGAATTTCCAATAGTAAGTTTGGTACCTTAGGTTCAAACAGTTTTGACGAATACAAGGTGAACATACAATGGTCAGTCGAGTTACTTGATGAGTCCGACTAGCGCGAGCGCACGTTGAATCGACCGACATGAAGTGCACAAGCACTTCATATGGCCTAAGCACTGCCGATGACTCTAGTACGACTTGGGTTCGTCATACACATCCTTCGTGGTGAATAGAATCCAACCACGAACTCTAATATGTTACCGACTGCCTGGACTAGAGTATAGCCCCAAACACATGTAATGTGAATCAGTAATCATATGCGATAAACAAAATTGAAATGATAACTAATTCAAGCATGTTAACAACATGTTATAAGGTACGATATACGCAGTTAAGCATACAAAAGCATTTCATACATCAGGAATCAATTCAACAACGTACGTGGAGGACGTCATACTCATCATCAACGTAGTTGAGAATCCTATCTCAACACTAGCCTACAACACTACTCACTAAGTGCTTACTCATGCAAGCATTTATACAAACACTTAGACTACACAACTCCAACGTACTTGACGTACGTTGATTTTGACATATGATATGACAGATCCTTATATCAAGGAGTTGTCTAATACACAATAATCATGTTCTTACATTCAAAACATATAGCAGGCATAAATCATCTTGATTTAGGCATTTCAACAAACACTTAGTCTACACACATTAGTCTACATAGCATATGTTGGCCAATATGTGCATTAGGGCGAATCTCTTCACCAAACAGATCATACACGCATAACTAGTATAGGTACATGACAAATACTCATGGCAATCATATTGGCGAAATACGTATGTATACGGTATTTCCTACAAATACCTAAAATACCCTAAATCTCATATTCTTCGTACGTATTCGAAATGAAAAACGGACAGCATGTTGTACATGTCAAATAGCATCCTCATCAGCAATCTACCATTAAACGACATTAAAATCTTTGAAAACAGCTAATCTAAGCATCTAAGATCCGCACCTTACGCCGTAGGAGCGTAATGAATCGAATAGGAACTCTACGTCGTCGTCAACTACTGATTGACTACCTACAACACAAGGTAAGTCAGCTACTTCGCTACTTGGATCGATAGAATCCCTAAAACAGGTTAGGGTTAGGGTTTTCTTACCTAGAACGGAGTTGGAATCACCAGAATAGCGATACAAGTGAATGGAGTTGGCACGTGGAGCAGCAGGGAAGAATCCCAGGAGAAAGCTCCAACTTCTCCCTCACTTTCTCTCTTTTCTCTCCTCTCTCCTAGGGTTTTTTCCAAATTCGTATGGGTTAGAAAATTAAGGGTTTAAGGCCCTTTTATAAGCCCAAACATAACCAAAACAGACTCCAAGTCAAGTTATACTTGGGTTATAGACAAATCGGGTCGGTTTCGATCCAAAATGACATTTCTGGAGGTCCCTTGACTGAATGCGGTTGAACTTAAGCTCATGGATGTTGGATCCTGATCACATTAAGTTTTCAGTTCGATAGGGTTCCCAGATCGCACGTGGCGGACCAGTTTCAGTTCAGCGGTCACTAAGACTCGATCAAGGATTCCAAATACACTGACCTGAGTGGGAAATTTTCCCTGATTCGAGGGTGTATTTGGGTCAGATTCCGACGGTCTGAATGCTTATACTTAACCCGCAAGCGAAACGTGCCAGATTTATTTAAATCACATTTAATTTATAAAGAATTTTACTCTTTCTCACACTCCTTGCTCCAAGCCCAATGAAATAGCCTCAGAACATCAGCTGGGCTTGATTTTCGAAATGATTGTCAAGTCCAACTAGGCGGTCATAATGGTCTAAGATTATAGATATCGGACTTTCGACGTGTGGTCTAGATCCAATACAAAGTTTCAAAGGGTTCTTGAGAACAAACAAGTTTAGTGTTTGATATTAGATTTCAGGGTAAGGTAGCGTCAATGATTCTATAGGTTTTGGGTCTTACAGATCGCATTTAAAGTGGTTGGTGCTAATTTTACAGGAAATCTAGTGTAGCGCTGGCTAATTCACGTTAAATTTCTAAAGAATTAGGTTCTAAATGATTTATTTGGCTTTGGAATGGGGTTCTAAGAGGTTACCAAGGTGTTATGGTTGATCCATTGCCTAAGGACGCCTAACTTCAGATTGGCAAAAATCTGGAGTGTTACACTACTGGGGTGGTGTTAGGCCAGAGAAAAGAAAAGAAGCCCTACGTTATTAATTACCCAAGTAAGACTCTAAATTCGACCCAAGTGAATTACTTTACTATGGAAAAGGAACTCTTGGCCTTGGTATTCACTTTGGAGAAATTTAGATTTTACTTGATTGGATCTAAGATCATCATCTACGCCAATCATGCGATGCTCAAGTACCTTCTTTCTAAGAATGATGCTAAGCCTCACTTGATAAAATGGATCCACCTACTCCAAGAATTTAATTTAGAAATAAAAGACAAAAATGGAGTAGAAAATGTAGTGGCTAACCATATTTCGAGACTTGACCTCCCTGATTCTCTTGAGATGACACCCATAAATGACATGTTCCTCGACGAACAATTGTTTAAAGTATCCCACTCACCTTGGTTTGCTAATATTGCTAATTATCTTGCCACAGGTTTCATGCCGACATACTAGACTGCACAAGATAAGAAGAAAATTTTCATTGAGGTACATAAATTCTTTTGGGATGATTCGTATTTATTTAAATATTGCATAGATCAGATTCTAAGAAGATGTGCTCCAGACAATGAACACCAAAGTGTCATCTCCTTTTGTCACTCTCAGGCTTATGGTAGTCACTTTTCTGCCAAAAGAGACCACGGCCAAAATTCTACAATGCAATTTTTATTGGCCCACAATGTTCAGGGACACTCATTAGTTTTGCAAAGCTTGTGAGCGTTGTTAGAAATTAGAATTATTGTCCTATAAAAAATATGATGCCTTTAAACCCCATTCTGATCATTGAAGCATTTGATTGCTAGGGCATCAATTTCATGAGACCATTCCCCCAATCCTTTGGAAATTTATATATTTTACTAGCAGTAGACTATGTCACTAAATGGGTCAAAGCGATTCCGTATTGAAATAATGATCATCAAACAACAGTCATTAAATTCTTAAAAGAAAATGTCCTTTCTCGGTTTGGAATGCCTCGACCTATTCTTAGTAATGGAGGTTCACATTCTGTAATAGGCCATTTGTGAACTTAATGAAGAAATATGGCATGTCTCACAAAGTGAGCACTCCATACCACCGACAAACAAGTGGGTAAGCTGAGATTTCCCATAGAGAAATTAAACATATTTTGAAAAAAAATGGTTAACCCTGACTTCAAGGATTGGTCAATCCGATTGATTGATACTTTATGGGCTTAATGTACTGCATTTAAGACCCCTATTAGAATGTTTCCCTTTAAACTTGTCTATGAGAAGGCTTTTCACTTACCTGTGGAGTTGGAACATAGGGCTTATTGGGCTATTAAAAATTTGAATTTTAATTTAGATAATGCTAGCTTACTTCGCAAACTTCAGTTGAATGAATTTGAAGAAATCCAGAATGATGCATACGAAAACTCAAGAATTTACAAGGATAGGATAAAGGTGTTTCATGACTAGCACATTCTTCGAAAATCATTCACACTAGGTCAGAAAGTCCTTTTGTACAATTCTTGGTTACATCTTTTTCCGGATAAACTTTGATCTCGTTGGACTAGCCCTTTCACTATTATTAATATCTATCCTCATGGGGCTATCGAGATTCAGAATCCAAATAATAACAATGCTTTTAAAGTGAATGGACATCAATTAAAGCCATTTGTTGAGAAATTTGATTCAGAGGACATGTCCATACCTTTGAATGATCCTTTTTACCAGGATTGATCTCCTAGTCTGACGAAGGTATAGTTAGGTTTACTACTTTCTACTGTTAAGAATATTTTACTTTCTGCTGTTTTAGGATAGTTTACTTTCCGTTAGTTTAATTTTTGTGCTAAACCATATTCACAATGAGATCATTGGAAAAGCCTCAAAATTCCTTCTTTAGGTAATATCTTTCCCTTTTCTTTTTCGTTGCCTCTTTTACATTTAATGCTTATTTCTTTTACATTGAGGACAATGTAGATTTTAGGTTGGAAATTGGAGATTAGGTAAACTATTCAGTGTCTTCTCAGTTTGAGCAATTTTTTTTTTAAAATTTTTAACATTTCAAGTTGAAATCTATTTGGGAAGCGATGAATTGTGTACTTAAGAATGCCTTATGAATGATAAGATAGAGAGTGAATTTTGAATTGCTGGAGTTTTATCAAGTAAGTAGTCTATCACCTAAGTTCTTGAACTCAATTAATTAAGAGAAATTTTGAATACCATGTTAATCGAAATCATAAGACACATTTAATTTGTCTTCTATAAAACATGCTAGAATTTCTGATTGTTGCTATGTGAATCATTAATAGATGGTGAGAATCAAGTCTAAAGAATTTTGTCCACCTTAAAAGAAGAAAAGAAATAGTTTAAAAGAAACAGGGGATCGACAAAAAGGTCATGTATGGTGAAAAGACTGAAAAAGTTTGAAAAAGAATGAAAAATCTGAAAAAAAAGAAAAAAAAAAGATGAAAAGAATGAATGAATATAAATGATCATTGATATAAAATCAAAAATTAAAAAAAGAAGGAGAAGGAGATGAGTTCATAACCATTACTTGAGTTTCACACCAATCTTGAAATGATGAGCATGACTAACATTATGAAACGATAGTATTCTTATGAGAAGTTGATTCTCATGGAGCACATTGAAAAACTTGATATATGAACTTAGCTCTGAATCAATTAAGAACTTATTTGATTGATTGCTGATATGATTTAGCTCTAGGTTTTCAAAACTCCACTTTCTCACCTTTATTCTACCCATTCATACTTGAGTGTACAAAAGATTGTTTTCCTAAAGAGGTTTTGGACATTGATCAATGAGGTATGTTTCACACATATTTTGCTCGGGATTAGTAAAATGCTGGTTGAGAATTGTGTTGAGGGTCAAATATTGCATATTATCACCCATTTATATCTTAATTTTATGAATATGATAATGTTTAATGTCCTATTTTACTCATATTTGTGTTACAAGGTGTGTAAGGCCCGTATCCCAGTCTGTATCGTTTCGTAAACTCCTGCGATTCTCCTATCGAATTTTAGTAACCTACAACCTATAATTAGCATTGGCATGTGACCCTGAGTCGCATCCTATAGATTGGAGTTAGCTCGACTCGAAACTTGTACCATCACGACTGCACCGTTGCCGCAGTCCCAACACTGCGTCTTTTGCACCCATGCGATACCGAGGCTAGGAATTGTGGGCCCGCGTATAGTTCGAAGAATGTGGGTTGTGAATTCTGAGAGAATCTCTATAACCCATCACATCAATCAATCAAGTACTAGTCAAGTACACAATCCATGCCTCTCCTATCCCTTTCTTACCAACAAAAACAAGCAACCCATATCCCACGCCACCTCACCCCTCATAAGTCAACTCTCTCTTACACACACCCATCCATCTCTTACAGTACCCATTCCTCTCATCCCATCCTTCTTACACAACCCCCCTCCTCTCTTATTTCACTCTATTCTCTACCATTTCCCAAGTAACCATGAGAGAAGAATCATAAGGAGAGAAAATAAGCTAAGTGTGTGGCCCACTTCCTACCCAAAATCCTTCATCCTAACCCTTCAATCCTCATCATCTTCCATCAAAGAGACAGCCAAGGAGTTTGGCTTCGGACCAAGAAGATCGAACAATGGGTGTTTTTATAGGCTTGGATTTATGTTTTGATGATGGGCTAAGTGGGGACTATCGATTGATGGTATGGATCTCACTTTGGACCCTAGGTGTGGCAGATGGCCTACCATGATTCACTTGATCATTCTAAGATGGGGCCATTCTCCATGGACCCCATCATGATGTTTATTTCTTAGTATGAAAAGGTCATCTAGACCTTGCATTTTGGTGGAGATATGATCTCCATCGTTGATTTTGATTGGTGATCCCATATGTAATGGGACCCACTCAATGTATGTTGTAATACATGGAAGGGAGGTCCCATAGTGCCGAGGTCCCTCCATCACTCGTTCTCTTTCTCTCTCTCTATCTCTCTCTTTTTCTCTGTTTGACGGCCCACCTTGATATATGATCCATGCCATCCAACCAAGTGAACCAAATCGGGCCCACGTTGCAAGCACTTTGCTGCCCATTTGGGCAGACCCCATTTTGAAGGAAAACACAAATATTAGACTAATCCAAACCTTGGTGGGCTACCACATGGACCCACCATGATTTATTCATTTTATCTACTCCGTCCACCTGTTTGGACCCCATTTAATGGACGTGCCTCGTCTAGACCGTTTAGATGGTGGGGCCTGAATGAGGAAAAATAAATACCAGCTTGGTCCGACACGTGTGGCCCACCCACGTGGGACCACCATGATGTATGTGTGCTATCTAGCACTGTCCGACTTGCTGGATGGTAGGCTAGACATTGGAGTTTTAAAAAATAAAATAAATATATATAATAATAATAATAATAATAATAATTATATAAAATTTAATATTATATGGTGGGCCCCACATGGGACCCACCTCTATGATAGATGATTTGCTGGGGTACCTTACAACAACTATATAGCTGCTGTATTGACGTCAGCAAGTGGAGTGGGTCTGACCGTGATATCTAAACCGTCCATCTGTGAGATCCACTACTGCTGATGTCAGTAAATTCGGGGTCTGGTCATGAGGTATGGGCCATATCCAAACCGTCCGTCTGTTTTTGTTTGGGACGTGTGGACCTCACACATGATATATGTGTCTTATATACACCGTCCATTCGTTTTTGTTTGGGACGTGTGGACCACACATGATATATGTGTCTTATATACACTGTCCGTCCATCTGGACATGTGGGGTCACTGATGTATGTGTTTC
Organism: Magnolia kwangsiensis; assembly: GCA_037074715.1. NCBI lineage: Eukaryota > Viridiplantae > Streptophyta > Magnoliopsida > Magnoliales > Magnoliaceae > Magnolia > Magnolia kwangsiensis. The sequence continues at coordinate 85,842,897 of CM073575.1, read as the reverse complement.
AGCTCCACCGTCTAGATGGGACGGTGGGTCCACCATGATATGTGTTTTATCCTCCATGTCCATCTGGACGGTGGGACTCCATCGCGATATATGTATTTCATCAACGTCATCCATCTGTTTTATATCAACGCTGTCCGTCTATTTTATATCCACACTATCCATCTATTTTATAATCCATGTCATGCATCTGTTTTATATCCACACTGTCCATCTGTTCTATATCCACGCCGTCCATCTTATATGAGGCTTGTGTGATGTGACCCACTTGATGTATATGAGGACCATGTGATGCGGCCCATTAGACGTATATGAGGTCCATGTAATGCGGCCCACTCGATGCATATGAGGCCCAGGAGATGCGACCCATTGTGATATATATTAGGCCCGTGTGAGAGGCCCATTATGATGTATTTGAGGTCCATGAGGTATGACCCATATGTGAGGCCCAGTCTGATGTGTATGAGGCCCATGTGTGAGGCCAAATCCGATGTGTATGAGGCTCATGTGTGAGGCCCATTGTGATTGTATGTGAGGCCCATTGTGATTGTATGTGAGGCCCAATTGATGTGTATGGGATTCCACCATGATATATGTGTTATATACATACCGCTTATCCATTTTTAGGCCATGGGCCCCACCGCCTTATGCAGGCCCATCATGTATGAGTAATGGGCTTTCGATGTTCATCCATTTCCTAGACATTTGGAGGGCCGAGAGCCCTTTCATGATTCTGATTCCGATCCCAAATGGACCACACCTTAGGTCAATGGTGGTTAAATGTCCACCGTTGTAATTTTGCCTAGGGCCCATTGTCAAGCCCATGTCCACCCTTAGCCTAGTGGGCTAACCCAAACTATTGGGTCCCCACTTATGCCAGTAATACCCATTGGACTAACCCAAATCATTGGGCCCCCATCGATGATCGTATTATCGTCTTTCCTTATTGGGCTAACCCAAACTGTTGGGCACCATTGATAACTTGAATAGGTTATGACGGTCTAACATGGGCCATAGCAAAAAGACTACTTTGTGGCTAATGGGGCATATCGTTCCGCTCCTACTCTTTGTACGTGATATATCGGTTAAGATCGGTTATTGGCTGTTACATCTGGTAATCATGCTAGTTTATTTAATCTAGTAGGATATGCTGAGAATATGCTTAGTATAGCATCATGATACATGCCCATACACATCATTTGTATGCTTGTTATGAGGAGTTTTTGATCATAGTATGCATCATTGGGCTGAGACATTTATGGGACTCCTTATGAGACAGAGTGCCCCACATGATCGTGCGGTATGCGCAGGAGTGATGCATGACTAGATGGTGTGACTCATGCATTTGGCATTCTGTGTGACATGATTCACTGTACGCCCTAGCGACATTAGGGCTATGGCCTCCATAGGCATATCGTGGATGACCAGATTAAATAATTAAAAATATTAGATCTAGCACTGTGGACACATAGGATGTCCTTGGGCGAAAGTCCCAAAACCTTTTTAGTACCAGGAGATGCTCCAATGTCTAGACCGAGTGGATATACGAGCGCACGAGTGCCGAATACTAGTAGACCATGTATCCCACTGTGTCGTAGTCGGTTAGAAGGGGGTGTAGCCTTATCTGCCCGAGTGGGGGGGTTGTAAGCTAGGCTGAGTTTGATCAGCATGTAAATGGGTCGGCTATTGATGAGCTAGGTAGGTATTGGTAGACTATTGGTTAGGCGAATAGTGTGATCTTTTCCACTCATTGGGCTGTGTGACTAGGGAGGCGGCAGTTAGTGTGGAGTGTACTAAACCCCAGTGATATCTCAGAGAGGAACTGTACTGATATATGTACTTGATGAGGATTGACATGCTTGTGTTGCATCTCGCATATGACATTTGGCAATGTAGGCCTCGCATCGCATGGCCATGGTATGGATGATAATATTCATGCCTTGCATCGCATAGCCTTGGTATGACTGATAGTATTCGTGAACTTACCAGCATATTTCTGTAAGTGCTATGGTTGATAGCTCCTTTTTTTTGTCAAATTTTGTGGCGCCAAAAACACTATCTGTGTCTTGTGTAGCATGAGGATATATATATGTTCAAGGCATTGCATCACAATGCTTCAAGTTGAAGCTTTACTTCAAGACATGCAAGGTCAAGTACGTTGTCCACTCCTGTAAACTTCAAAGATCTGAGTCTTTTAAGAGCTACATTAAAAGATAAGTTCTTGTTCAAGACTCAAGTACAACTCAAGACTCAAGTATAGTTCAAGACTTAAGATAGTGTACAACTCAAGATGAAGTTTTCAAGTTCTAGAAGATCTCAAGTTCAAGCTACATTAGTGTAGAGATCTTAAGCTTCATAATCTTCAAAGGTCAACCTTCTTCTGAAGAAATGAAGTCTCAGTGTTCACACTTCACTTCTAAGGTATGATTGACCTTAGATTGACCTTAGGGCAGGTCATTTTGTATACATAAGTCAAATTGAATCACTTTATAAGTGTTTGGACTGTTCTAAGACTAGTCCTGGACCTTGTTTAGCTAGTCCTAGCACTAGCTCGACTAGCCCAAGAAATTTCAGGACCAGTCCTAAGTTTGTTACAATTTTTTAAAATTTTTTTATTCATCTACGACTAGTCCTGGACTCTGCTCGACCGGTCATGTGAACAGTGCACGACTCATTCTTTGACCAGTCCAGGATCTACGACTTAAACTACAATGACTAAATTAGACTTCCTTCGACCAGTCATGAGCATGTCACAACCAGTCATGGACAACCTTTGACCGGTTGTGGACATCCTTCGACCAGTCGTGGAACAGTTTTATCCGATCGCGCTCAAAAATTTAAAAATCTATTTTTCCTATGATTAGTTATAGTGTCAATAGGACCGGTCGTAGACGAGTTTCTGCAACTATAAATAGACAACGAATTTCAGAATTTAGTAATCCAATTCAAGAAAAATTAAGGCATCACTCTGAGATAAGTTTGTGTTCTTTTTAAGCTACATTGTGCATATTTAATATTCTCTTTTGTTAGCTTTGTCAATTTGATTTTGTTTCTATATTCCAATCTGATTTGAAAGAGGAATTGTTGTATTCCTTCTTCTTGGAATCAAAATCAAATAGAGCTAGCCCAACTGGTTTAATTTAAAATCAATTAGAACCTAGAACTGTTGTAAAGTGAGTGTGGACATTGAACTTCTATATTTGAACTTCTACTCCGACTTGGTTCTTTCGGGCTGCAACAAAAGGACAAATTCAGGTATTTTACATTATTATAAATTTCCTTCTTTTGGTTTTATTTGAGATTAAGCTAGAAAAATATCAATCTATTGGTTATTTGAGGAAAGCCAGAAAACTCAGAAGTGAGGTTTTTTAAATTGTGTAAGCCCACTGAAAGACACAATTATGAGGGTTTTATGTGAACTTAAGAAAAATGTATTTTCATAGTGAACACTAATATCCACTATGTGAGGATATTAGGAGTGGAGTAGCAAGCTGTGTGGCTATTGTTTAACAGTTAGTGAACACACAGGCGAACCACTATAACTCTATGTTTTGTGGATGTATAATTTATTTTTCCTATCTTTTTTCATTCAAAATTATGGGATATATGTGTGATGTGAATGTTGTAAAATTTACATTTTAAGCATTGTAGGGAATGTTGTAATAATTTAGATTTAAATTCTTGCAATTCATTTCTTTTTATTCCTCTTCAGTTTGAGTTTTTAATACTCACTCAAGTTCTAGTAAGGTTGTCCTACCTTAAAACATTTTATTTTCTAATGTAAGGTTGTCCTTAGAACCAAATCTGTATCAACCTCTCAAACTTAATTATCGAGGCTAATTTTTTATTTCAGCATTGTGAATTGCTTTCCTTTATTTGGCTATCATATTATTTAATTTTGCTATTTTTTAAAATTTGACATAGTCCTATTCAACCCCTAGGACATATAGCTTGGCCTTTTCAATTTCCTCATTACTTTGATATTGCATACTTGGCACTTGCCTTGCGCACACACTTACACCACCCTCTAAGCTTTTCGAAAGCTTATACATGACTGTTGCATGCAGGTGACGTTGGATCACCGTAGTGCTGAGGCAAGAGTGCATATCAGATCATTTTATATTTTTCTTTTCTCATTGTACTTAAAGTTTTTGATATAGTAGATATGTGGTGATGTTTTTTTGTGACTTGGTTATGCTCCATTATAAAAAAAAATTCATATTGAAAATCCTCCTTATAGGATCTCAGCATTGGAATATGGAATATGGGTGTCGGGAGCTAAGAATGGGCCACTACAGAGGCTGTCGGTGCCGGATTCGGCGATCAGGAATTTTGTGATCCCAGTTTTCGAGTTTGGGGCGTGATAAGGTGAATTTAAGAGCTTGGATTGAAAAAGGTGCTAAAAGCATGGATTTGATGCTCAAAAGTCACCAAGGCAAAGAATGGATCTTAAGAGACAAATATTGAAGATTTCAAGGTCCCAAGATTCAAGAAACCCTAGTAGAGAAGGGACGAAGTTGAAAAAACAAGTGCATAATTCACATTGATTGTGTCATTGAACACCATTCGATGACATCAAAGCTGCCATTCGATGACATCCAACACGGGTCAATGACATCGAATTTATGAATGAAAATTGAGTTGATTGCTAGACAAATTGAAGACATTTTTTGATGACTCGGGGACCTGTTCGATGACTCGAACTTTTGCTCGATGACATTGAATTTTCTGTGGATTTTCAGCAAAACTCGCTAGACATATTAAGCACAATGTTCGATTACTCGAAGTACTCCTTGATGATATTGAAGATATGTTCGATGATATTGAAGGCCCCTTCGATGACATCAAATTTATTTAAGAAATTGAAATAACTCGCTGGACTGATATTGAGCACAATGTTCGATTCCTCGAATAATGCACAATGACATTGAAAGCCTCTTTGATAACATCGAAGGTAGGTTTGATGACATAGAAGGTTACAAAGTTCGGATGAACTTACAATGGCACAAAAAAAGCATGTATAAAAGGTACCTTCGAAGACATTGAAGGCAGCTTGATGTCATCGAGCGATTCGGGTGGAGTTACGCAAAGTTATGTGGAGTGCGTAAATTTGAGGCGGTTTTCAAATTTTTTGAAGTTGGTGCGAAAGGAGGTGATGCACAATTATAAATAGGACTCCCCAGGGCATCTCTAGGCATCATCTAGGGTTTGAGGAGTGAAGCACAAGGGTGGAGAGCCATTGCCAAGTGTTTTTCTTCCTTTTTTCTCTAGTTTTTAATGCTTTCTTTTAGGATTTTAGATCCAATCATGTCTATGATTGGCTAAACCTCTTAGCTAGGGCTAAGAAGTGAAGCTTGTAGGGTGATGTGATGTTTCTCTTGCTTTGATTCTTATTTATGTTGGACTTCATGGATTCTAATTTGATTATTCAAGGAATACTTTCAGTTTTTAATGGTTTGTTGTGGCTTAAATTATAATAGATTTGCAATAACTTTGAGTGTCTTGTTATTCCTCTTTGAATTGTGGGATTGGTAAATCTTATTGTTTGCCATCATTCCAGGTGCATGGTTTGGTGATGGAATCCCTTACAATCTTCACAATTCTTCTTCATTGAGAATTAGGTCAATGAAAGTTCAAATTGATTTAATTGCTATATCTTCCAATTGGATAGGATAGGACTTTAATTCCAATTAAGTTATTTGAATTAAGTAAGAGGGTTTCCTGATCACTATAAGTGGATCCTTGGAAACCCTAGTTCCCACCTTTGAATTCTTAGTTTTATTCATAAATACTCTCTCAATCACTTCAGAATTAGTTTTACATCTTCTCTTAGTTCTACTTCTAGTTAATTTCAGAAAAGTACAAGATCAGTCCCTATGGATTTGACCTCGGTCTTACCGAGATTATTACTACATCACGACCCTACACTTGGGGTTGTGAACAGATGATCAACTAGCATATTTTGTCATCCTATACATGTACATAATATCATCATCATTAGCATGAAGGTCACTTCCACTTCATAATTAACATAGATAGTCTCACAACTACCACAAAAAACTACTCATTCATCATTAATGCATATGCCATCAATTCACCATCTATTAAATCATCACCACAATAAATATTAACCTTAGCATAATCACCATCAATTAGATCATACATGTCATAAAAATCAACAATTCACCATCATTATTTCAATCATTAATAGGTGTGTCCCACCTACTGTAGCCCCTACACTGACCTTGCTCTACGCATAAGGTACATGATCTTATAGGTTATGTGTGGGTCCCACATGGTGGACCACCAAGAAAATTCCACATAGGATAAACATCCAACTACTGAGCTCTTTGATGATGTGGATATAGTCCCATGGCTAAGTGAGCCCCACTAGATGAAGATGCAAGTTCAACACATGATTGTGCCCCACATTTTACCACAAGTATGGTTAATGGGCTTTTCATTGATTTAACATTTTTTTGGTATGGCCCACTTAGGTCTAGGTTTGGTTTATTAGTGGACAACGGTCCCACACTAAGGGAAATATACATGGATACATACCTATAAGGTGGATCCCATAACACAACTAGGCCCAATAACTCCAACATCAAATAGGAGATAAACTTTTAATCCCAAACATAAGACCCACATGCCAACATTGCATAGATTCCACATCGTGTCGGACCCATGAACCTCATTCATAAGTAAAATATGAAGGCTTGTCTATTATAACTTATATAATCCAAACGGACCCCTTTAAGTGTGGCCCAGTTGACTAGTGATAGTGTATAAGGCACTCTATCCACTAGGTAATTGGCCTACCTAACGGGCCTAAGAAGATTTACCATGACAGGATTTCTATTCCCATGTGTTTCTCTTGGGATTGGGCCCATTGGGCCTTGGTTTTGCTTCATTTAGATTGGCCTGAGGCCGCATATGACCTAGAGGAAGAAATTGGGCAGCAACGCTGTCCACCACAGGCTCCACCATATAAAAGATCAAGTTTACACAATATACTAAGTAGGCCTTATTTGGAAAGGGTGCGACTCATACAAGATAGCCCACTTGGGCCTTAATGTTACTTCATTGGGGTTGGCTCAAGGACACTCATAACCCAAGAGATGATATGTGAGTCACAAGGGTTGTTTACCACCCGAATCACGAGATTAAATAACACTCATTTACAAAACTTGCTAGGTGGGTCTTGGCAGATAAAGGGAAGGGCACATATAAGACAACCCACACTAGATGGCCCACCTATGGTTTTGAGCTCACCAACACCAACTAGTTCTTTTCCATGGTTTAGATGCTGCATTAAATGACCTGGGAAGGTGGTGGACCCCATTAATGTGGCCCACACGAATTCTATATCAAACAGACTTTTGGTGCAAGGTTGGTTCTGAGACATTTTAGAGTTAGATTCATGATCACATGGGGCCTACATCTAGTGAAATAAAATAGCCACCTGGTAGCTCTATGTATGGGCTTTACAAATTATAAGGCGAGCCTCATTGGTTTGCTGTGTATAGTTTACGGTGATGGCCCAAACATGGGTACTTGGAGAAACTGTGCAGGAAACACAATGCATAATTAGTTTTGGCCCAAGTTTGAGTACGTCCCATGATCACGAGGGACCACCTTTCAGCGTGTCGTTAGGTGCCCTTGATATTCCTATATATGGAATTCAAAAAATATAAGATGGTACTAACTGATTATGTACACATAATATTTAGTGTAGGGATAAACATAAGTATTTTAGTTTTTTGCACAACAATGTCTGGTCCCATTTTTGGACCCGCTCTTCGATCATGTGGGGTCTGACTTAGCCCAAGTAAAATTTTATTTATTTATTCATTAGTATATGTTAAAGGTTTCAAGTGGTGACCTACTCATATCTTCTGTGTGGGGTCCATTATAGAGGCCCAAAGTTGGTACAAAATATATAAATAATCAGACAGTTTTCATTAACGAGGTCTATAACAACTTAGGGCCCACTTTCCAAACACTTGGGGATCATTCCTGATGAAAAGGTCGGATATCCCAGCTCACTTATAATGATTAAACATCCTCCAAAGTGGGACCCTTAACTAAAGAGAGTGGGGCCCATCACAAGGTGTCAAAGAGGCCTACATGCAATACAGTTAAGTACTTAGAAAATTTTCAGTGAACAAAAAAGTTCAAAGGAAAGGAAATAAATAGAGTTGCAAGTGGGGCCCACACACTGGCGAAGCATAGATAAGAGACACACATCAATACACATGGCTATCCAGATTGAATGAATTAATAAAGTACATAAATCAAAAGTAATCCCACTACCAAGTGGGTCCACAATAAGAGGATGAATGTCATAGATAACGTACTTACAACATACAAGTAGCACATAAAATGTCTTGATCAAATCTCTATAATCAAATTCTCTGTTGGGAAATCCGAGCCAATGAATGGTTTGGGAATACATCATTTAGGCTGTATATAAGTTTCCAACCATACGGAGCCTTGGATTCATCTGGACCACACATAATAATTCGAGATTTATCCTTACGGAAGTATCTTTCGGTTCAGAATTTCTTAAATCTATCATTAAAGAATCTTGCCATAGGGACTGTGCATATAATTATTAATTATCTTAAGTATGTTAAGAAAAAAATATCAAATACATCTAACCGTTGAAATCATACATTTGGCCCACACAATATGTAGTCACAACAAGCTCTCAGATACATTTTTGTACAAAGCTAAGATCTCAGTCATCCGAACTTTGATCAAGGTATATTACATACCGTTGGAAAGCTACTTCAATTTTCTATGAAGCCAATGGAATATATATTTCTATTGGGTTTAATAAAGGGAAAAAATGGATCATTGTTTTGGAAAATCGGAACCCTCTGTGTGCTGCTAGACAATAGCCAAGTAAAGTTAATGCCATGGATGATTGGACCGTTATATGGCTACGAAATTTGGCCCAGAGTTAACTCATATTGTGGTTCTATTATTCCCAAGTTTCAACTCCAATCTTAGAATGGTTGATTTTATTCTATTTTTAGAAGTTGCTATCCAGATACAAAAGTGGAATTACATGTGAAGGGTGTTGATATAATGTTCATCATGGTGGACCATACTAACGTGGGCCACTGTGCTGACCACCATAGCCATTAATACATTCACAGAAGAACTCCACACTAGTGGGCCCCACACATATAAAAAAATAAAAGAGGAAGAAGCATGATGATGGGGAGAATGGAAGGAGGTGTGTAGACTCACCCCAAATGGATGGATGGCTTGATGATGATGTGTGGTCCACACCCTCTAGGTTGATGATGGGTCATACCTTGGCCCCACTATCTCTCACTCTCTCTTAAAATCTTAGAATTTTCTAAGTATAACAAAATGATGAGTGTAGGAGAGCTCTTATTCTTATATAAGGAATTGGGGGTTGAGATGACAATATGATGTGGCAAGTTTATGGGGTCTTATTGGTGCTAAAAGTGAGGTGGAAGGTAGTGTATGGTATGGGTAGTGGATGGATGAGGTGGATGGTGCCAAGCATGCATTGGCCAAGGTTGAAGAAATCTAGACATGCATTGGTTAATGGATGGATAAGGGTTGTGAGTTGTAGGTGATGCATTGTGGATGATAAAGTGGAGTTTTACAATTAGTTATTTAAAATGATGTGGCACAAAATAAGAAATGCATTGGATGCATGTGTAGGATGAGGTGGACATGGGCCATGAGTAGTTTCTAAGGCAAGGGGAGAGGGCTAATGATGAATTTTGGGGTAGAATCCAATTTTGTCTTATAGTGCATTGTCTTATATGTGCTAGCTCCTTATTTGTCATATAGTGATTGTCTTATCTTATAATAATTCTTATGTTCAAGAAAGTGGGCTTTAGGCTCACATGGGCTCAAGTCCAATGACCCTACTCAATAAAGGCTGCTTGTGTTGTAGGATACATAATTTGGGTCATGGATTTGATGGGTCGTATCTTACTAATGGAACATCAGATTGACACACGGTATTCACTGTGGCGACCGCAATGACAACGCGGTCCACATGACAGAGGTTTCAAGGTTATTCGGGAAAAATCACTCAGGTGGGGTTTTTAAGTGTGCTGGGGTGTAGTGTATAGTCTATCAATGGTGTGAATTGGTTCACGTGTGCGCACAGGCAGTGTTACAAAGGATATGGATCTTACCGAGAAGAAAGAGAAAAGTATCCAACGAAAAATGGGCGAGGTGAAAACCTGCAATGGTGCCTTGGATAAAAACAATGGAGGTACAACTAACCTAGTGAAATCACACGAGGGCACCAGGGGAAAAAATGTAAAATATGTCAAGGGGTAGGTAAGATTAAATACTCGGAACATGACAAAAACTTGAAAGGGCATTATGGCAAAAAATAACAAGCAAGGTTGATATGGTAAAACTTGATGTTTTGAAATTCTCAAAATCTATCTAGGCTAGGTCAGATGTTTCCACAACCTATTTCTAAGGGCCTTAAGCGGCCCTCATAAGATAACTCAAATTCATGTAGGATGAGCAATGGGGCAGTCAAATATATGATCCCTACCATAAAATTGATAAAAGTACAATAACATACACATAAGACAAGACATGTACCACCATTTTTTTCATTTACCAAAATCTCATGTTTTACCGTGCCGCTATCTTTCTATTTTCAGAAGTAAACAAATAAAAAAGGATATATATGTTGTTGATGCAGAAATCTAGCTCACCCTCTCCGAGGTCCGGGCACTTGTACTGAGCCCTGTTAGCATGCGCAGAAGGAAAACAAAGGAGACCTTGGCTAGAACAGGGGACCCTCCGATGCTAAGGTTAGGCAAGGAATATGGGTCTAAGTAGTGTAGATGGGGGTTTGGGTGAGATATTTTTCATACCTATCTATGCCAATGAATCCCCTACTTATACCTTTTGGATAGAGTGACCGTGCTCGTCATTCTTGGTACAACTTATGCCATTTAGTGGGAACGACGCATGTGCTGAAGTTGGTAGTTACCCTGAGATCATGCGCCGAATATTGCTCCATACGTATGTTACTAGAGTTAAGCCTCGAGCATGATTGTAGGGCATATCTCTGTTTGAGCCGATCTTACTATCCGAGTCCTTCCTGTGACAGTTTAGCTGTGTTGTCGATGGACACCTACTCGGAGTTAGCGGATGAGGTGTGTAATGGATTCTTTTGAGTTCCAGGCTGATGTGAAAGCTCTACAAAAGAACTTGGACCTCTTGCTCTAGGCCATGGGTTAGCTTAACTTGCTTGGCCATCCCTTCTCCCCGATGTGGTCGTCTAATAAGCCAAGTCGGGCTTATCTCAATAGGAGTCGACTCAAATTCTCCCATAATAGAAGCCCCCTACTCTCTGAGTTCGAGGTCAGATTCTGGGAGTAAATTCCTAGGGAGATGGTCCGTCACACCCTCCACGATGAGGAGTGAGAAAAATTGAGGCAAACAATTGTAATCATGATTCTCCGTTACTGAGGCGCTGTACCATGATGGAAGCTTTTCGATTTTGAGGCTATGGTTGGTGAACACGCGGCAACGGTTAAGGATTCGATTCGTTGGAGTGAATGGGGAGCTGCTGCATGGACTTCAGGAGGTGGGAAGGTGTCTACACATTAACTCCCATTAAATGCGAATAGCGCGTGGCTTGGTGGATGTGAGTTTGAACCAATGGTGTAATGCCACGTATACTGTAGGGTTTGGCTTTGTGGCATTCCAGCTTCAAGTACAACTGTTTGTCATCATTACAGACAGTCGATTGAGGTTATAAAAGCTGGTTCCTCCCCTCATTTGAATCTCTGCTCTATTTATCCTGGAAGACGCTTGTTGCTAGCAAATCCCCGGAGCAGGCGATTTTCGATGAGTTTTTTCTCTTTATGGTCCCCTTTTTCTCTTGTCTTTTCCTTTTCTGTTCATTCGGCGACGCTGAATGGGTCGGATGGAGCTTGTGAAGTCTATGCATTTGAGGAAAATTCAAAGCCAGAGAGTGTAAGCTCTACGCACGAGGCTTAAGAAGGTTCACTGGAAGTGATACCCCTCCGACCTCGTGCCAGAAAAGATAAGGGCACTAAAGCCGGTGCTTGCTCTAAGGGATCTAAGAGAATACCTCGGGATCCAATGGGAAGGGCAGTTGCTGGACCGTCTGGTGGCCGACCTGCCAAGCTCGTTCCCGGGAGCTCAGTCTTGGTAGAATCTCAGATGGATGAAATCTGAGCGAATTCTCAGATTTCAATCTCGGTGCACATTTGTAATCTAGCTCCTCTGGATGCCCTTAGTGACCCAGCTGAAGGTGACGTAGCAATTTTCATTTGCACCCTCCAATGCAGGCTCTAATTTCCAATTCACCCCTTCATGCGCACCCTGATCGCACGTCGAAAGTTGGCTCCGGGCCAGCTCATCCCCAATGCTTGGAGGATGCTGATATCGGCCTACCTGATCTGGTATCGGCTCAAAAATCAAGAGCTGACATCGGACGAGTTCATGACCATCTACCGAGCGAAGCACAATCGCCACGAGCCATGATAGTATTATTTCTCGGCGAGGACTTAACAGGGTTCTGGCCTCGTCACTATGCTCTCATCTTCCAACAAGGATTGGAAGCACAAGTGGTTTTGGGCCTCGGGAGAGTGGGAGGCACCCGCGTCTGAGCTCAGTGGTCTGCGGGTCAGGGTCCCCACCAAATTTTCTACTCCAGGTATGATTTTTTAAGGCATCTGTTCTGTTGTCGACTTTCGCATTGTATTGTTCTCATCTGACCTTAACTATTGTTTGGAAGATTATCCGAAGGGCGTTCCCGAGCTCTCCCCCCTTCTTTGATCCCAGGTTGCCGGGGCACAATTGCTTAACGCTGAGCAATGTGTTTGACACTACATTATCAACCCAGATGACCTTTTTTAGTCTAAATTTTACCGGTTTAAACCCACCCCCTTTTGCTTTAGGTCAGTATCAATACACAGTTCTTTTAGCCATGAGTTTTTAATGAAGCCACCTCTTTTAGCTAAGTTGTTTTCTTCAGGTATGGGTGAGGCATCGAGGTCAAGGAAGTGGAAACCTCCTCGTCTCTAGGAGATGCTACGCTTCGAGCCCCAAGTGAAGGTCACCGTCGGAGGAAGGAGACTCCTCGGGTCAAAGATGATCTAACCGCCGCCGCCGAGGTTAGGGTCGTCGCTTGTCCTGCCCCTACCTCCGAGTTGTCGTCAATTGTGCCCCCCCCCCCCCCCCCCCCCCACACACACACACACACACACACTCCAGCTTAGAGTGGAGAGGGAGGTAGTCAGGGAATATGCTATCACCATCCCCTCCTCTTCAGAGCCTAGAGGGGAGGTTTCAGTGGGTGACGAGGACATCATACTCGTTCCCGCCGAGGTTGAATGCCCGGTCAGGAGAACTCATTCTCCACCCAAGGATGGGGGCGAGCCTACGATGGAGCCACAGGCTTCATCTGCCAGTGGCATTGGCAAGGCCTTAGGGTCTATACCTCTCCCTAAGGGTGGGCAGTTCCCCCTAGTTATCACATGTCCCAACTAGTCAGGTGGGCGGCGAAGCATGCTCCTAAGGTGGAGGTAGCTGAGCTTCTCACACAATGCCACGAATCTTCATCAACAATATCGCCTCGATTTTCTATAAGGTAACCTCCCTCCCTTAGTTGTATTTTCCTTTCCTTGGTTTTAACATATCTTTCACTTTCTCTTCCATGTAGGAGCCACTCATGTTCTTGTTGACTCAGGAAAGGTTATGGAGATAAGTAGGAAGGATGAGAAGATTGAGGCTCCTTGGGGAGAGGTGTAAGGCCTGTATCCTAGACCATACCGTTCTTTAGGCTTCCGCAATCCTCCCAGTCAAATTCTGACAACCCGCGACCTATAATCAGCATTTGTGCGTGACCATAAGTCGCATCCTAAAGATCTGAGTCAGCTTGACTCGAAACTTGTATCATATTGACCGCACCGTCGCCGTAGTTCCAATGCCACGTCTCGTGTATCGATGCGATACCCATGCCAGGAGTTGTGGGCTCGTGTCCATTTTGAGGAAAATGCCATGCATTATGAATTTTGGGGGGAATCTCTACAGTAAATTACATTAATCAATCACCTCAAGCAAGTACCTAGCCCATCCCTCTCCCATTCCCAAAGTCAACTCTCTCTTTCTTTCTCTCCACCCATACCTTTCCATCCCCTCTCTTACACAAACCACTCCACCCATCACTCACACATCACTCACCTATCTCATTTCATCCCATCACCTCTCTCTCTCTCTCTCATTCTCAACCCATTCCCCAAGCAACCCTAAGAGAGAGAGAGAGCCAAGTGTGGCCCACTTCCTTACCCCCAAAACTCTCATCTCCACCATCCAAACTTCATCGTCCACTGTCAAAGGTTGAGCATAGGAGCTAAGGAAGCCAAAGGACCAAGAAGGAGTGCAATAGGTGGGTGATCCACCATTGATTTGGTCCACTTATGATGGGACCTACTTTGATGTATTTGTTGTGATCTAGGAGGAGCTCATACTGGCAGGGCCCTTCCACTACATCTCTCTCTCTCTATCTCTCTTTCTCTACCTCTCTTTCATTTCTTGATGGTAATGTGGCCGTGTGGCCCACCCGGATGGATCCCACCATGATGAATGTATTATTTCCATGTCGTCCATATGTTGGACCCACCATTGCTGGACTGTTCAGCGAAGGCCCACTGGCCTATCCGTTTGGATAGGTCCAGATGAAGAGAAAACATAAATATCATCTTGATAAAAGCTGTTGGTGGGTCCCACACGTGTGGACCCACCTCATACATGTGTTAAATCAGGGCCGTCCATCAGCTGGACGGCCAGCAGCACATGGCTACTGAACTTGACGTCAGCAAGTTTTGGAGGTCTGATTACGGGGTATGCGTTAAATCCATACCGTCTAGCCATTTAAAGAGATCATTTTATGGTTTGTGTGGGACCCACCTTGCAAGTGTGGGGGGGAGGGGGTGGGGTCCACCTTGATGTCTGTGTTTTATCACATCGTCCATCCATTAGCATGTGGGGCCCACCTTGGTGATGTGTGTACCTAGCACGTGGGGCCATCCTTGATATATTTATTTTATCTACAATGTCCACCTAGATGGTGTGGCCCACTAAGATGTACGTGCTTCATATCTAGGCTGACTGTCAAGGTGGCCTGGGCACTGGACCCTGTTTAAAAAAAAGATATATAAAAATAATATATATATTATTATATCATATATGTGTATGTATGCGGTGGCTGCACGTGGGACCAACTTGTTGTATTCGATTGGCTGGTGGGATACCTCTCACTAGCTGCTACTGACATGTTGACGTCAGCAAATGGGGTCTGATCATCTAGACTGTCCATCTATGTGGAGCCCATGATCATGATGCATGTGGTTTATATCCACATCGTCCGTTTTTGGGATGTGTGGACCCTAGTCATGATGTACGGGTTTTATCCCAGCCGTCCATCCATCTGGACTGATGTCAGTAAGTTCCGTGGACCCCACTTTGATATATGTATTTTGTGTTCACACCATCCATCGCTGTGTGGGCCGGATCTGAGGTTAGTGTTAGATCCATACCGTCCATCCACTTTTCAAGATTGTCTTAAGGCTTGAGATGAGTAATGAGGCAGATCTGCCTATCAGGTGGACCACACTGCAAAAATTAGTGGAAGATGATCGTCCACCATTGAAACCGTCTAGGGTCACAAAAGTTCTAAATCAATATGAAATTTGCTTCTTCCCTTAATTCAGGCCTTTGTGACCTTATGAACAGATTGGATGAAAAATGAATGTTATGGTGGGCCCTGGGAATTTTAAATAGTGGAAATCATTATCTCCACTGTTATTTATGGTATGGTCTAGATGATCTTTCAATATGATTCATTTTTGGGAAATGCTCTAAAATAAATGTATGGTATAGATGGCACATCCCATTGATGCGGCCCACTTGATGTATATGAGGCCCATTGGTGCGGCCCATTGATGTGGCCACTTGATATATATATAAATAAGGCACATTGCCGCAGCCCATTGATGCGGCCGACTTGATATATATAAGGCCCATTGGTGAGGCCCATTGATATAGCCCACTTGATGTATATGAGGCCCATTGTGATGTATTTGAGGCCCATAGGCTGAGGCCCAATGTGATATATATAATGACCATGAGTGAGGCCCAATATGGTATATAGGTGGCCCATGTGTGAGGCCCGAAATGATATACATGAGGCCTGTATGATGAGGCCCGATGTGATGTATATGTGGCCCATGAGTGAGGCCCATTGTGATGTATATTAGGCCCTTGTGTGATGCCGTGGGCCCACTATATGCTTGGCTCTATGTCGGTCATCCCTTGGGAGAAATGTTAATTAAAGGTCTACATTGATGGGCAATGATGGTTGAATGTCCACATTATGACCTTCCTTTAGGCCTTGATAGACCCATTCTCATCATTCTCTTAGTGGGTTAACCCAAATTATTGGGCCTCATTGATGTTGCATGGTTCATCCTCGCTATAGACTCCGTACTACCGGAATTGATTTATCCACGGCCGAGGGTCGATCTTCATATTGTGGTTTAGATCGGCTGTTCATCTATGGACCCCGCATTGCATATAGGCTAATTATTGATGCTGATTATTAATTCCGATTATTGATGCCAATTACCGATACCAATTATGAGTATGTGATAACATAACATCATGATACATGCCCATACACATCATCTGTATGCTTGTGGTGAGATGAGGTTGACCATTGCATATGCCTTTTGGTAAGTTGTTTTTGGGACTCCCTAATAGGCGATGTTGTCCCTCATGAGCGCACGGTACGTACAAGATTGATGCATGACTGGATTGTATGACTTATGCATCTTATATTGTGTGATATGATTACTATATGCTATCACGCCCCAAACTCAAAAATCGGTCTCACATGAATCTCGATTGTTGAATCCGGTGCCGACAGCCTCCGCAGTGCCCCATTCTCAGCTCCTGACAATCAATTACCAGATTTCGATCTTAGGATCCTATAAGGAGAATTTTCAGAATGAATTTTTTTTATTTGTAATGGAGCATAACCACAAGTATAACCAAGTCACAAAACAACATCACCACATTTCCACTATATCAAAAACTTTAAGTATAATGCGGAAGGGGAAATACAAGGTGATCAAAAGCTCTAAAATGGTCTGAAATGCGCTCTTGCCTCAGCGCTGCTGCTGTCCAACACTACCTGCATGCAACAATCGTGCATAAGCTTACAAAAGCTTAGAGGGTGGTGTAAGTGGGTGCATAAGGCAAATGCCGAGTGTACAATATCAGAGTAGTGCGAAAGTATGCGGTAAGTCCATGAACACAATCAACCATACCAAGGCTATGTAATGCAAGGCATGAATGCTATCGGCCATACCAAGGCCATGCAATGCGAGATATGAGTGCCATCGGCCACATCGGTGTAATGCAAGGCCTTCATAGCTGAAGGTCATATCTGAAATGCAATCCAAGCAAGTTGGAACTCATCATGTACACATATCAGTACAATTCATCTCTAGATATCACCAGGGTCTAATACACTTCGCAGTGACTGCCACCTCCCTAGCTGCACAGTCAAGCAAGCGGAATAGACCTCACTATCCGCCTGACCAGTAGTCTGCCAATACCTACCGGGCTCGTCGATAGCGGACTCATTTGCGAGCTGGTCAAACTCAACCTAGCTTATGGCCCCCTCACTTAGGCAGATAAGGCCACACCCCCTTCCAACCGACCACGATATGGTGGGAGACGCGGCCTACTGGTATTCGGCACTCGGGCGCTTGTGTATCCACTCGGTCTAGACGTTGGAGCATCTCTTGATACCAAAGAGGTTCTAGGACTTTCACCCAAGGACATCCTAAGTGCCCACAATGCTAGAATAAGTATTTTCGGTATCCAATACGGCCATCCACGATGTACCTGTGGAGCCACAACCCTAATGTCGCTAGGGCATGCAGTGATCAAGTCACACATATGCGAGATGCATGAATCACGCCGTCAAATCATGCAGAAATCCAGCGCGTACTGCTCGATCATGTGGGGCACTCCATCTCATAACGGGTCCCATAAGTGGTCTGCCCAATGATATATGCTATGATCAGTCATTACTCAAATCAAGCATACATATGATGGGTATGGGCATGAGTCATGAGATTATACTAAGCATATTATAAAGTGATGAATAGTAACGAGTATGAGCCTATCAATGGGCCCTAATGAGAGTTACAATGCGGACATTTAACCAACATTGTACATAGAATGTGGACGTCAAACCATCATTACTCCTAAGGCACGACCCGCCATAAATATCATTACATGAACCATGAGAAACGTACATTGCAATGGACCCTAAGGACATCCGTTGGGCCTCGATCCATGGGTCTTAGATACATTAAATGGGCCGTACCACATAGGCCTTACATTCATCAAATGGGTTGCATTGATGGGCCTCA
Organism: Magnolia kwangsiensis; assembly: GCA_037074715.1. Classification (NCBI taxonomy): domain Eukaryota; kingdom Viridiplantae; phylum Streptophyta; class Magnoliopsida; order Magnoliales; family Magnoliaceae; genus Magnolia; species Magnolia kwangsiensis. The sequence continues at coordinate 85,824,397 of CM073575.1, read as the reverse complement.
CCAATGAGCCTTATGTACATTGCAATGGTTCATGACCCATGGACCTTGAACTACTTCAAAATGCGCCTAATCATTTGGGCCTTAGATATATACCAAGGTAGGCCTCAATGAATGGCCAAAGTTAGATCAATAAAGGGCCCTATACACATGCTATGGTGGGCCCATTTGAACCATAGATCTGACATATTCTTAAGCTCATGAAAAAATAATGATCTTTCTAAAATGGATAGATGGTTTGGGTGCAACATATGCATCATGGTGGGGGTCCTCATGAGCTAAGGATCTCGCTCATTCTTTAGCTCTCAAAATGGATGGACGGTTAGGATACAACTCATGCATCATGGTGGGTCCCACCATCCACACCTGGATGGTGTGAATAAAGCACATATACCATGGTGGGCTTCCACACCGTCCGCTGGACGGTGTGCAGAGAACACATACATCAAGATGGGCTCCACCGTCCAGGCGGACGATGGGAAAGAAACACATACATGGGGCCCATTATCATGTTTACATGCCATCCAATCCATCCATTAGGTCATGCAGACCTGAATGAAGGGTAAAAATAAATTTCATCTTGATTCAAAACTTCTGTGGACCCCAAAGAGGTTTCAATGGTAGAATTCAATCGCCGCTGTTTCTTGCAGTGTGGGCCACCTAAGCTTTGGATGTGCCTCATTTTGGGGAGGGCCCTCCTCAGAGGGTGGGCCACCTTATAGACCAATCAGATGGTAAATAAACATCAAGGTGGGGCCCACACGGTCAGCCGTGCGAACCCTGGCGTCCGCTCGCCAGCCGCTGGCGGGGCCAACTTCTGACACAGCAACAACTGCTGCTGTTGTAAATTTTTTTTTAAAATTTTTAAAACCCATTTTTCTGGAGTTTTTCATGTGTGCGGCCCACTCCAAGTAAATTCACTCCATCCATTGTATTTCCAAGCCTAAAACACATCTATCAAGACCAATATCGGCCCCTTTTCAACATGTAAAAAGGATCTAGGTAGATTTTAATGGTAAAGATACAGTTTTCAACGCTATGGCCGACCGGATACTCCGATCAACCTCATTTTTCGGCTCAACGCCTAAAATGAGTTGGGAAAGAGGATGGACGGCATGGATTAGAAACATACATCGAGGTGGGTCCTATACAAATGGCCCACCTCAATTTCCTTAACCAAGGCAATATATATGCCTTCACATTCACGTCCAGAGACATTGACTCTGGACTTTTTTTTTATTTGGCCTGCACGTGTGTTAAGGTGGGCCCTTCATAGGTGGGCCACCACATGGTGAGGTGGTGTGGTTACAACACTTATGTAAAGTGGACCCCACCTTTAGATGGTTTGGATCCAATACATGCCCCATTGTGGGGTCTATCCAAGTGGGCCATAAGGCCATTTCATAACACAAAAATAAATAAATACATGAAAAGAGAGGGAGAGAGAGATTGAGAGTAAAAGAGTGGGACACGCGTGATGGAGGGACCCCGGCACTATGGGCCCTCCATTTCAACCATCCAATCATACATCAATGGGTCCCATTGTATATGGGCCTTCCAAATAAAAGATCAACGGTGGAGATCCCTCTCCATCCAAAATGAACGGTCTATATGACCTCTTTAATGCAAGAAGTAAACATCATGATGGGGTCCATGGAGAATGGCCCCATCATGAAATGATATTGATGATCAAGATGGGCCATCGGCCACATCTTAGGGTCCCAAGTGAGATCCAAACCATTGATCGGTTGGCCTCACTTGGTCTATCTTAAAAATATGAAAAACTAGGCTATGGAAGCACCCACCACTTGATCTTCTTGGTCCATTGGAAAACTACACTCCTTATGCTTCACTTTGATGGTGGAGATGAGAAATGGATGGTTAAGATGCAAGGTTTTGGGATGGAAAAGTGGGCCACCAAAATCACATTTTCTCTCATGGGAAGAGCTTGGACATGGGAGTGCTCTCTTGCTTGGGTTTGGTGTGAGAAAAGAGAGAGGGAGATGGGATGTAAGGAGAAGTGATGGGGGATGGGTGATGGATGTGAGTGATGGGTGAGGTGATGTATTAGTTGACTTTGGTGGTTGCTTGAATTGTGGAGAAAGGAAGCATGGGTGCTTTGTACTTGACATGAGAGGTGATTGATGGGATTGATTTGACACTTTGTAGAGATTCTCTTGGGAATATAAACGCGTGACATTTTCTCAAAATAAACGCCGACCCACATCTCTTAGACAGGGTATCAGATCGGTATATGAGTCGCGGCGTTGGAACCGCGTCGACGGTGCGATCACAATGGTACAAGTCTCGGATTAAGCCGACTCAAATGTATAGGATACAACTTGCGGTCGTGCACAACGTCGACTATAATGGGGCATGTACAGATTGCAGAAATTTGACAAGAAGGATCGCGGGAAGCAACGGAACAGTATGGATTAGGACACTGGTCTTACAGCTCTCCCCACCTAATAAAAATTTCATCCTCAAAATTTACACTACCATCGTAACTAACCATAACTCAAAAAGGAAATAGGAAACCTAACATCATATATAATCAAGCACAATATACCATACAATCAATCATCAAAAAGATGGGGATAACGCTCATGAATTTCCGCCTCGCGCTCCCAAGACGCCTCATCCATACTATGATAGCTCCACTGCACCTTCACTAAGGGAATGACCTTGGTTCTGAGGACCTGCTCCTTTCGATCGAGGATACGAACTGGCTGCTCAATATAAGTAGCGTCCTCACGAACCTCCAATGGCTGCCAATCAATAACAGGCTCGACGTCTGACCCAAACTTCCTCAACATAGAGACATGGAAGACGTTGTGGATACCAGACAACTGCGATGGCAAGGCAGGCCGATAGGCCATGGCGCCAATACGCCCAGTGATCTCGAAAGGTCTTATGAATCTCGGGGCAAGCTTGCCCTTCATCCCAAAACGAACCACAACCTTCATGGGTGAGACCTTGAGATACACATAGTCTCCAACGGAAAACTCTAAGGGACGATGCCGACGATCAGCAAAAATTTTCTTTCGGTTCTGAGCACAAGCTCGAGACCTAGGAGACGTTGTTCTCCAACCTCGGTCCAATAACTCGGAGATCTGCATGGTCTCCCATATAATGCCTCAAAAGGAGCCATGCCAATAGTCGCCTGATAGCTGTTGTTATACACGAACTCAGCCAATCGCAGGTGCTCCTCCCAACTACCCGAGAAATCAATCGCGCAGGCCCGAAGCATATCCTCAAGGATCTGGTGACCCTTTCGGTCTGCCCATCGGTCTGCAGATGATACGCGGTGCTGAGCTGTAAATTAGTGCCCATCACTCTCTGAAAGCTCCTCCAAAACTGAGACGTGAACCTTGGATCTCGGTTTGAAACAATCGAGACGGGAACACCGTGCAATCTCACGATCTCATCAATAAACATCTTGGCGAGCTAATCTGTAGCCAAGTCTCACGAATCGTAAGAAAATGTGCTGACTTCGTCATACGGTCCACAACAATCTAGATGGTGTCATGACCGCGCTGAGTCCTCGGCGAACCCATGACAAAATCGGTTGAATATGCTCCCACTTCCACATCGGGACGCTCAGCGGCTGCAATAGACCAGGGGGTCTCTGATGATCGCCCTTGACACGCTGGCAGGTGTCACACTCAGCCACAAAACTGGCTATCTGACGCTTCATCCCTGACCAAAAGTACTGACGTTTCATATCGAGATACATCTTCGTCGAGCCAGGGTGGATAGAGAAACGTGATCGATGTGCCTCGGTCATAAGATATCGGTGTAACTCAGGAATATGCGGGACACATAATCGGCCTCTAAAGCGAAGTCCACCGTCAGAACAAATCTACCAATCCGTCTGACTCACAGATGCTGCCTCTGCTCGATAATCCTGTAACGACTCGTTTGTTTACTGAGCCTCAATCACCTTTGCGACAAGAGAGGGTTGAATCGACAAGCTCGATAGCCGAACAATAGATGACTGCAGACCAAACTCAAAGTCGTACTCTGCTATATCCTCGAGCATCCTCCACTCCCGAATCATCATATGTGCCATCAGGCCTCGTGGCTGACGGCTGAGGGCATCCGCCACCACGTTCACTTTTCCCGGGTGGTACTGAAGATCAAAATCGTAGTCTTTCAGGAGTTCCATCCAACGCCTCTGCCTCATATTCATCTCGGACTGAGAGAATAAATACTTCAAGCTCTTGTGATCGGAGAAGAGATCAAATTTCACCCCATAAAGATAGTGCCTCAACACTTTCAGTGCAAAGACAACCGCTGCCAGATCCAGATCGTGCGTGGGATAGTTCAGCTCATGGACCTTGAGCTGGTGGGATGCATAAGCCATCGGCTTCCCGTGCTGCATCAGGACAACAACTAAGCCAACTCGTGAGACATCGGTAAATACAAAAAATCCATCACTCCCAGAAGGAAGAGTGAGGACAGGAGCGGATGTGAGGTGGTCCTTCAGCTCCATAAATCCCTGCTCACAAGCGTCGCTCCAAACAAACTCAGCACCCTTTCGGGTCAACCTGGTCAACGGGGCTGCAATGCGAGAGAATCCCTCAATAAAATGTCAGTAGTAGCCCGCCAAACCAAGAAAACTGTGAATCTCGGCTGCGTTCGTGGGCTGGTCCCACTGACGCACAACATCAATCTTTGAGGGGTCTATAGCGACACCCTGCCTCGTCACTACATGACTGAGGAACTTCACCTCCTCCTGTCAGAACTCACACTTCTCCAGCTTCGCATAAAGCTAGTGTGCACGGAGGGTCTGCAATGTAATCTCAAGATGCCGCTCATGCTCCTCACGGGTCCTCGAATATATCAGAATGTCATCGATGAACACCACAACAAATTGATCGAGATACGAACGGAAGACCTCGTTCATCAACTGCATAAATACTGCCGGCGCATTGGTCAGTCCGAAGGACATGACCTGGAACTCAAAATGACCATAGCGCGTCCTGAAGGCTGTCTTCGGAATATCCTCATCTCGAACCCGAACCTGATGATAATCGGACCGCAAGTCTATCTTCAAAAAGAACTGCGCCTCCTGCAGCTGATCAAATAAGTCATCGATCTTCCGAAACAGGTACTTGTTCTTGACCGTGACCTCGTTGAGCTCGTGGTAATCTAGCAAAGCCTCAACGAGCCATCTTTCTTCTTCATGAAGAGTACCGGCGCTCCCCACGGAAAACTGCTGGGACGAATAAAGCCTAGCTCACGCAACTCGTCCAACTGTTTCTGCAGTTCCCGTAACTCTAATGGTGCTTTACGGTACAGGGCCTTCGAGATAGGTGCGGTACCGGGCACGAGATTAATATGGAACTCAGTATGCTGACGAGGTGGTAATCCTGGAATCTCCTGGAACACATCAGGAAAACCACAAATAATAGGCAGTTGGTCGATACTCAAAGTAACTGACTCCTCAACGGCACACAATAACAAGCAAGAAAGCTGCCCTCCTCTGGGCTCTATAATAAATTGAAACTCTGGCACGCCGGGTATGCAGAACGTGACTGTCCTTGTGGAGCAGTCCAATATGGCATAGTACTCGCTGAGCCAATCCATGCCCAGGATGACATCAAACTCAGACATCGGCAAAACGAAAAGATCAGCTGGCAAAAAGATATCCCCAATCAAAACAGGGCAAGATGCGTAAAATCGACCCAACACTGCGGTCTTCCCTAAGGGCGTCGATACTACCAAATCCTCACGGGTAGACTCCAACAGCAAACCAGTCGATCGGGAGAAATCATCGGTGACAAATGAATGTGATGCACCAGAATCAAATAATACACATGCAATGCATGCAGAAACAGGGAGAGTACCCTCGACTACCCCTCCTGAAGACTGAGGGTCCTGCTGGGCGGCATAGAATCTTTCCTGAGCCTGCTGGGGAGGTGTAGGTCCCCTCTGAGGTCTCTACTGCTGCTGTGGTCACTGTGAGGGCCTAACCTGCTGCCTCTACTGCTGCGGGGGAGATACAGGAGGCTGGTGCTGCGGTTGCTGCTATTGTGGTGGCTGTCGCGGAGGTGGATGTGGTGCCCTTGGCTGCTGCTGCTACTGCGGATGGGGACACTCGTGCCTACGATGCCCTGTACGACCGCACCTAAAATAAGTACCTGTAAACGATCCCAAAGATGGTGCTGGGGGTACTGCTGGTGCTCGAAATGCTGGGCTGGTCGTGCGCCGCTGCTGTGAATGATGCTGCTGATGGGAACTACTAGAGGGTGCCTTCCTCTTCTGATCTCCCCTCTGATCACGGGCTCTCTGCACACTGGCCCAATCTGTCTCATATATCAGGGCTCTCTCCACTATCTGCTCAAATGTCGGAAGCATGTGTCCAATCACATTACTCCGGAGGGCAGGACGTAAGCCGTTCTCAAAACGCCGGGCCTTCCGTCCCTCATCATTAACAAGATATGTCACAAATCTGGATAGTACGACGAAACGTGCCTCGTACTGGGACACTGACATGTCCCCCTGGACCGATGTCTCAAACTCCAATACATGCTGCTATCGCACATGCTTAGGAAAGAACTTTCGGTCAAACCGGTCTATAAAGTCCTCCCAGGTCCACTCAAAATCAGTCGCTACTGATCAGGGCACAAATGCCCACCAATACTGAGCCTCATCCTGCAGAAAAAATACGGCTAATGGGACTCGCTGCTGGGTAGTACATCTTATGGTGTCAAATATCTTCTTCACCTCGGAGCACCATATCTCTACAGCAATAGGGTCTGACTTACCCTGGAAACGTGGAGGATCATGCAGTCAAAAATTCTTGAGAAGAGCGCTCGCATGCTCCTGCTCAGCCTCGGCTGGTGTAACAGTGGGACGCCTGCTCTGTCCCTGAAGAATGGCGGTCATCGCCTGTAACATCTGCTGCAGCTGATTAGCACTCACAGGTACGGTCGGATCCACACCGGTCTCAGGTAAATGAGTGGAATCCTCAGGCTGAAAGGCAGGAATATCTGGTGGTGGAGCAGGAGTAGTAGGTGGTAAAGCAGGAGCTGCGGGTGGTGGTGCGGGAGTCACAGGTGGTGGAGCGGGATTCGCTCGGGTCGCTCTTCTAGCTATAATGTCCTACAGGAAGGAACAATGGCCTATTAGCCTTGAGAATTCTCGAAGGCATGAACATTAAGGGTCTATGTCAGAAAATCGCTAGGTCATTCGGACTTGGAACCAATTTATATTAGATATGTGATGTGATCCTCAGGTATTCCCAAGTTATGCTCTGACACTAACTTCTGTCACGCCCCAAACCTAAAAATTGGTTTCATATGAATCCCGATTGTCGAATCCGGTGCCGACAGCCTCCGCAATGCCCCATTCTTGGCTCCTAACAATCAAATGCTAGATTTCGATCCTAGGATCCTACAAGGAGGATTTTTAGAATGATTTTTTTTTTTATAATGGAGCATAACCACAAGCATAACCAAGTCACGAAACAACATCACCACATATCCACTATATCAAAAACTTTAAGTGCAATGCGGAAGGGAAAATACAAGGTGATCAAAAAGCTCCAAAATGGTCTGATACGGGCTCCTGTCTCAGCGCTGCTGCTATCCAATACTACCTGCATGCAACAATCGTGCATAAGCTTACAAAAGCTTAGAGGGTGGTGTAAGTGGGTGCATAAGGCAAACGCTGAGTGTATAATATCAGAGTAGTGCGAAAGTATGCAGAAGTTCATGAACACAATCAACCATACCAAGGCTATGTAATGCAAGGCATGAATGCTATCGGCCATACCAAGGCCATGCAATGCGAGATATGAGTGCCATCGGCCACACCGATGCAATGCAAGGCCTTCATAGCCGAAGGTCATATGTAAAATGCAATCCAAGTAAGTCGGTACTCATCATGTACACATATCAATACAGTTCATCTCTAGATATCACCGGGGTCTAATACACTTCGCAGTGACTGCCACCTCCCTAGCTGCACAATCAAGCAAGCGGAATAGACCTCAGTATCCGCCTGATCAGTAGTCTGCCAATACCTACCCAGCTCGTCGATAACGGACTCATTTGCGAGCTGGTCAAACTCAGCCTAGCTTATAGCCCCCTCACTTAGGCGGATAAGGCCACACCCCCTTCCAACCGACTACGACACAGTGGGAGACGCGGCCTACTGGTATTCGGCACTCGGGTGCTCGTGTATTCACTCGGTCTCGACGTTGGAGCATCTCCTAGTACCAAAAAGGTTCTGGGACTTTCACCTAAGGACATCCTAAGTGCCCACAGTGCTAGAATAAGTATTTTCGGTATCCAATACGGCCATCCACGATGTACCTGTGGAGCCACGACCCTGATGTCGCTAGGGCGTGCAGTGATCAAGTCATGCATATGCGAGATGCATGAATCACGCTGTCAAATCATGCAGAAATCCAATGCGTACTGCTCGATCATGTGGGGCACTCCGTCTCATAACGGGTCCCATAAGTGGTCTGCCCAATGACATATGCTATGATCAGTCACTACTGAAATCAAGCATACATATGATGCGTATGGGCATGAGTCATGGGATTATACTAAGCATATTATAAAGTGATGAATAGTAATGAGTATGGGCCTATCAATGGGACCTAATGAGAGTTACAATGCGGACATTTAACCAACATTGTACATACAATGTGAACGTCAAGCCATCATTGCTCCTAAGGCATGACACGCCATAAATATCATTACATGAACCATGAGAAACGTATATTACAATGGACCCTAAGGACATCCGTTGGGCCTCGATCCATGGGCCTTAGATACATTAAATGGGCTGTACCATATGGGCCTTACATTCATTAAATGGGCTGCATTGATGGGCCTCACCAATGAGCCTTATGTACATTGCAATGGTTCATGACCCATGGGCCTTGAACTACTTCAAAATGCGCCTAATCATTTGGGCCTTAGATATATACCAAGGTAGGCCTTAATGAATGGCCAAAGTTAGATCAATAAAGGGCCCTATAGACATGCCATGGTGGGCCCATTTGAACCATAGATCTGCCATATTCTTAAACTCATGCCAAAACAATGATCTTTCCAAAATGGATAGATGGTTTGGGTGCAACATATGCATCATGGTGGGGGTCCTCATGAGCTAAGGATCTCGCTCATTCTTTAGCTCTCAAAATGGATGGACGGTTAGGATACAACTCATGCATCATGGTGGGTCCCACCATCCACACCTGGATGGTGTGAATAAAGCACATATACCACGGTGGGCTTCCACACCGTCCGCTGGACGGTGTGCAGAGAACACATACATCAAGATGGGCTTCACCGTCCAGGGGACGATGGGAAAGAAACACATACATGGGGCCCATTATCATGTTTACATGCCATCCAATCCATCCATTAGGTCATGCAGACCTGAATGAAGGGTAAAAACAAATTTCAGCTTGATTTAAAACTTCTGTAGACCCCAATGAGGTTTTAATGGTAGAATTCAATCGTCGCTGTTTCTTGTAGTGTGGGCCACCTGAGCTTTGGATGTGCCTCATTTTTGGGGAGGGCCCTCCTCAGAGGGTGGGCCACCTTATGGACAGATCAGATGGTAAATAAACATCAAGGTGGGGCCCACACGGTTAGTCGTGGACCCCTGGCGTCTGCCCACCAGCCATTGGCGCAGCCAGCTTCTGACACAGCAGTAACTGCTGCTGTTGTAAATTTTTTTTTAATTTTTGAAACCCATTTTCTGGTGTTATTCATGTGTGCGGCCCACCCCAAGTAAATCCACTCCATCCATTGTATTCCCAAGCCCAAAACACATCTATCAAGACCAATATCGGCCCCTTTTCAACATGTAAAAAGGATCTATGTATATTTCAATGGTAAAGATACAGTTTTCAACGCTATGGCCCATCGGATACTCCGATCAACCTCATTTTTCGGCTCAATACCTAAAATGAGTCGGGAAAGAGGATGGATGGCATGGATTAAAAACATACATCGAGGTGGGTCCTATAAAAATGGCCCACCTCAATTTCCTTAACCAAGGCAATATATATGCCTTCACATTCACGTCCAGAGACATTGTTACTGAACTTTTTTTTTATTTGGCCTGCATGTGTGTTAAGGTGGGCCCTTCATAGGTGGGCCACCACATGGTGAGGTGGTGTGGTTACAACACCTATGTAAAGTGGACCCCACCTTTAGATGGTTTGGATCCAATACATGCGCCATTGTGGGGTCCATCCAAGTGGGCCATAAGGCCATTTCATCACACAAAAATAAATAAATACATGAAAAGAGAGGGAGAGAGAGATAGAGAGTAAAAGAGTGGGACACGCGTGATGGAGGGACCCCGGCACTATGGGCCCTCCATTTCAACCATCCAATCATACATCAATGGGTCCCATTGCATATGGGCCTTCCAAATAAAAGATCAACGGTGGAGATCCCTCTCCATCCAAAATGAACGGTCTATATGACATCTTTAATGCAAGAAGTAAACATCATGATGGGGTCCATGGAGAATGGCCCCATCATGGAATGATATTGATGATCAAGATGGGCCATCGACCACATCTTAGGGTCCCAAGTGAGATCCAAACCATTGATCGGTTGGCCTCACTTGGCCCATCTTAAAAATGTGAAAAACTAGGCTATGGAAGCACCCACCACTTGATCTTCTTGGTCTGTTGGAAAGCTACACTCCTTATGCTTCACTTTGATGGTGGAGATGAGAAATGGATGGTTAAGATACGAGGTTTTGGGATGGAAAAGTGGGCCACCAAAATCACATTTTCTCTCATGGGAAGAGCTTGGACGTGGGAGTGCTCTCTTGCTTGGGTTTGGTGTGAGAAAAGATAGAGGGAGATGGGATGTAAGGAGAAGTGATGGGGGATGGGTGATGGATGTGAGTGTGGGTGAGGCGATGTATTAGTTGACTTTGGTGGTTGCTTGACTTGTGGAGAAAGAAAGCATGGGTGCTTTGTACTTGACATGAGAGGTGATTGATGAAATTGATTGATGTGATTGATTTGACACTTTGTAGAGATTCTCTTAAGAATATAAACGCATGGCATTTTCTCAAAATAAACGCTGACCCACATCTCTTAGACAGGGTATCGGATCGGTACATGAGTCGCGGCGTTGGAACCGCCGTGATGGTACGGTCGCAATGGTACAAGTCTCGAATTAAGTCAACTCAAATCTATAGGATACGACTTACGGTCGTGCGCAATATCGACTACATGTCACGGATTGTTGAAATTTGACTAGAAGGATCGGGGGAAGCGACGGAACAGTACGGATTAGGATACGGGTCTTACATTAGCGATATCAGGGCTGAGGCCTTCATAGGCACATTGTGGAGTGCCAGATTGGATAATGAAAATATTGTTACTAGCATCGGGGTGCTATAGATGTCCGTGGGTGAAAATCTCTAAACCCGATGGTACTAGAGGATGACTTCAACATCGAGACCGACTGGATACATGACTGCACAAGGGCTGCATACCATTACGTCGCGTCTCTCACTATGTCGTGGTCAGTTAGAAAGGGGTGTGACCTTACCCTCCTGAGTAAGGGGGCGATATATATGTTGAGTTTGACCAGCTTGAGGAATGGGTCCACTATCGATGAGCCGTGTCCGATATTGGCAGGTGGATAGTGAGGTCTCTTCCACTAATCCAGTTGTGTGCTCGGATAGGGGCGGCAAGCTGGCACAAAGTGTACTAGACCCCTGTGATTGTCCAGTGTGAAAATTGTATTGATATTTGATGCTCCAGGATGAGCTGCATGATATGTGGATTCAGATGTAGAATGGTATGCTTGAGTTACATCTCACATTGCATTGCCTTGGCATGGCTGACATCATTCACTCCTTGCATCGTATGGCCTTGATGTGGCTGATAATATTCATGCCTTACATCGCATAGTCTTGATATGGCCGATAACATTCATGCCTTGCATCACATAGGCTTGGTATGACTAATAGTTTTCATGGATTCACCAGCATATTTTGTATTACTCTGATATTGCATTTTGAGCATGCTTATATTGCGCACACACTTTCACCACCCTATAAGCTTTCTATAAGCTTATACATGATTGATGCGTGTAGGTGACGCTAGACCTTAGCTGAGCAGGAGCAGGAGCAGGAGTGTGCCATAGAGCTTTTGGAGCTTCTGATTATTGATATTGTATTTCCCTTTATGCACATTGTACCTTAAAAGATTTTGATCAGAATGAATTTTGTGATGGTATCTTGGTTATTGTGAGTGGGTTATGCTTATGGTTATGCTTGTTATGAAATAAATTCATGTTAAAAATCCTTCTTATAGGATCCCAGGATCGAAACCTGATATATGGGTGCTGAGAGCCGAGAATGGGGTACTACGAAGGCTGTCAGCATTGGATTCAGCGATTGGGAATTTTGTAAGCCTGGTTTTCGAATTTGGGTCGTGACAAGAGGTAGAGGTCCTTCGAGGAGAGAAGGTCGAGGCGGATTCGCTCCTAAAGGTGGCAGCCGAGGAGCGAGAGGAGGTCAAAGGCCTTATTACAGAGGGCCAAGTGAAGGAACTGGTGTTCCAGGGAGAGGTTAATGAGCTCCAGTCTCGTCTGGACTCTGTTGATGTTGAGCTGGCGAAGGTGAGAGCCTTACTAGGTACAATGGAGGATGACAACGCCCGACTGGCGGGCAAACTAGGGTAGGTGAAGCTTTACGCTATTATTGATATAGAGGCGGCTGTTGAGAAGGCTCTTGCTGCTCAGTGTGCTGAGCATGAGGCCTCAGTTGCCTCGATGGTCGCTGCTGCTGTTGAGGCTTTTAAAACTTCGATAGAAAGGGAGGCCAAGCTGAGAAGGTCTACTACTATGGCTATAATACCTGCGTAGAGGACATTAAGGGGCTTTACCCAGACATCAACCTTAAGGCCCTAAGCACCGAAGATCCTCGTCCAGATGACTGGCCCCCCATCACCGATCTCCCACAGGCCGGCTAAGCCACAACTAACTCTATTTCTTTTTAACTTTTTGTAACTGGATATTATTGCGCCTTGACATTATTTTAAACATCATACTCGTAGATTTTTTTGTTGTTGTGGCGATTGTTGATTGCATGAATTGTTGAATGATGAGCCGACCTCTTCTTTAAGAGTTATCTTGTTGAAGGATTCCATCTTTGCACATGAGAAATGGTTCTTCGTAGCTTGCTCGGTTGACAGAGCGATCACTTTTTAAGTAGTTGACCCATCATCGAGGTCTTCTCCCTTGCAGGGGAAGTCCCATGTAAACTTTATGTAGAAAATTGCATCTTTTATTCAGAATGCCATTGTAACAAGTAGTTCTGACCCTTACATCATTTTCCTTAGGAATAGTAGATCTTCAAATGTTCAACATTCCAAGGATGTGGCAGTGCTTGCCCTTCCAGGTCCTCAAGGTGGTAGGATCCGGGTTTATTTGAGCCGACTACTCGATAGGGTCCTTCCCAGTTAGGGCTTAAGGACCCTACTTCGAGTTCCATTATACTTTGGAACACACTGCGAAGGACGAGGTCTCCCCATTAAACACGTCTCGTTTTAACCCTGGAATTATAGAAATGGGTGACCTGCTGATGCCGAGCTGTAATCTGCAGTCTTGCGGTATCCCTTAACTCTTTAAGCAAGTCGAGGCCTGTCTTCTGCTCGGCGTTCTGTCCATCTTGATAGGTCTGCACTAGAGTAGTGGGAAGTCCTATCTCAACGGGGATGACAGCCTCCATTCCATAAGAGAGGGAGAACGGGGTCTCTCCTGTAGGTGACCGAGTTGTAGTTCTGTACGCCACAGAACGGATGAGAGTTCTTTGGCCCAATTACCCTTGGCCTTCTCTAACTTAATCTTGAGGTGATTCTTGATGATTTTGTTCACAACCTCCACCTGGCCATTAGATTGAGGGTGCCAAGGTGATGGGTTTTTGTCGATGGTGCTGAGCCTTTGACACATACCCCTGAACTTGTCGTTGTCGATCTGCTTCCCGTTATCTGACACAATGGTGTGTGGGATGCCAAACCGACAAATGACATTTTTCTAGACGAAATTCGTTATTTTCTGCTTGGTGATATTTGCAACAGGCTCGGCCTCTGCCCACTTGGTGAAATAATCCACCGCTACGATCACATATTTAGTTTGTCCTTTACCCTGGGGCAAGGGCCCAATGATGTTGATCCCCCACTGAGCAATCATGCCAGGGCCCCACCATTGGATGGTCTGGATGAAATACAAATAGTAAGGTGGGGTCCATAGGCAGACAGAGTGAATGAAACACTTACATCATAGTGTGTCCCACCGTCCAACAGTCTGGACGGCGAGGATGTAAAATACATACATCACGATAGGCCCCACACGTGTGGCCTATATCATGGTGATAAAACACCTACATCATGGTGCGTCCTTCACAAATGGACGATTAGGATGCAACACACATCTCACATGGGCTCCACAGAACTTACTGATGTTAATAGCAGCATCTGTATTGTTGCGTGGAAGGAGCACCAACCAATCTGCCTTCGTCCACCATCCATAAATGGACGGTTAGGATTAAATACATGTATCAGGGTGGGTCCACGTCAGCGTGGACCACCAGGGTTTTGAATCAAGCTAGTATTTGTGGTTTCCTTCATCGAGGCTCGTCTAAGACGGACAACCAGGATTAAACACACACATATATTAAGGTGGATCCCCATGGTCCATTGCTGGACGGTGGAGTCCACACAATCATCAGGTGGGGACCACATGTTCCAAAAACTAATGGTCGGTAAGGATATATAGGTATATCATGGTGGAGTCCCACTATCCCAACAATGGATGGCAAGGGATACCACATGTAACATCTAAAAAAAATCCATACAAAGACCTGAGTACCACCTCAGGCAGAAATCGCTAAGAATTGAATCCTTTAGAAATTAGATGAAAATTAATTAAGTACTAAACTGAATTAATCAGCGAATTAGCTTAAATCACTTTCTATATGAACTACAAGACTCAAAACCATTAGAATCGCTAATCTAACATTACATAGAAACCTAGGATCAATCTCAAAACCTAGTTGCTCTCGAGAGCACATCGAAACTCCGTATCGGACCTGGACCACGCGTCGAAAGTCTGATTACCATGAAACTATACGGTTATAACCATCTTACTGGGCTTGACAAACATCATGGGTATCAAGTCCAAATAGTATCGAGAAATGCACAACTTAAACCTGGAGCGAAGTGTGTGAAAAATGTGAATATTTTTAGAAAATAAACTCAAATTTAAGTGAATTGGACCGTTCACTTGTAGGCCAAATTTAAGGTTTCAGACCGTCAGATTCTGACCCAACTACACCCTAGATCAAGAAAATTTCCCTATACGTGTCAGTGCACTTGTGGCCCTGATCGAGTGACGATGACCGCTGAACTAAAACTGGTCCTCCACGGTCGATCCACTAATCCGATTGGACTGAAACTTTAAATGGGCATAGATCTGTTGTCAGGAAACTTTCTTCAGACCATAGGTGAGCAATGGACCTCCAGATGAGCTCCGTTGGCCCAAAACAAATGACTTTTGGCTATAACCTAGGTATACCATGGCCCTGGGGCCATTCACATCAGTTCTGGGCCTATATAAGGGCCTTAATCCACCCCTCTCTTATTTCATACGAATTTAATAAACCTTAGGAGAGATAAGAGAGAAAAGAGAAGGAGAAGTTGAGGAGAAGTGAGAGAGAGTTGTGTTTTGTTGTTAGGATTCATTCCCGCCACTCTACGTGCTGAATCCCCTCTTCCGTGTTGCTATACCGATGATCTTAACTCCATTTTTGGGTAAGGAATCCTAACCCTAATTTGTTTTAGGTATCTAAATAGGTAGATTGGTGAAATAGCTAACCTATTTCATGTTATAGGTAGCCGTTGTACGGTAAACAAAGGCGAAGTGTACGAACCATGTGCGTAATCGGCGTACCGATGAAAGGTGCAAACTATAAATGTTTAAATTATAGTTTTTAAGGCTTTCAATGTCAATTAATGATTTATGATTGATTTGATTATTGTCACATGTGCCTAGATGTGATGTTTTTCGTATATTACATACATATATAAATATGTCAATTTTAATGTATTCCGTGTGTTTGTTAAAATGTTTGAATGAATATGAAATTATGATTTGTGCTTTCCATGACTATGGAATGAGAATACATGATTGTTGTATGTGTGACAACTCCTTTGTGAAAGGATTTGCTATGGTATATGTTATAACAAGTTTATTACATGAATACTGATTGGCGTAGTCTAAGTGTTTGATAAAATGCCTGAATGAAAAAATGCTTGTTGAAATATATTTAATGAGGGTATTGAGATAGGATTCTCAATTACCTTATCTATAGTTATAGTTTTCTCTATGTAATCTATCTCGCTACTACGGGATTTATGGATGAAATGTCTATATGTGATAACATGTACTCTATGTATTTGTTAGAATGCTCAAATGAGATTTATATTTAAACTGATTGTCACATGTTATTTTAACTATTAAATATAAATGCTATTGTATTTGAGTATGATTTGAGACTAATAAGTAGTCCAGGCGATTGGAAATGGTTTACGATTAGTGATTGAACTAGTTTCACCACAACAGATACATTTGATGAATCTGAGTCAAATAGTAATTATCGACAGCAGTTAGGCCACGAGGAGTGCGTATGTGCTCCATGTCGATTAATTTAATGTGCGTTCGTACCAGTCGTTCTTGTTAAGTAACCTGATTGGCCCAATGTATGTTCACTATGTATGGACGCTACTGCTTAAATCTAAGGTACCACTTACCAGTGAAAAGCCTGTTTAACCTTGGTACCACAATCCGCTAAGACTCATGAGTTGGACATGGTGGTATGGGGACATTGTGGTCTAGCTTTAGGCCTGCGCTCGGGTGATGAGCCTCCCTGTAGTGTCCATTGAACACACCAAACTCATGAGCCTAATACGGTGGTATGGGACACTGTATTCGAGCTGTCAGCCTAGGCTAAGGTGATGAGCCTTTCTTGTAGTGACCTCGAGTATAAACTAGGCCTACACAGAGGTGACGAGCCTCTCATAGTGACCAGAACTTGCCTGTCCACTATTTTTAAATCAGGGGTGATGTTGCCCTATAACTTTCCTATTGTATGTGATTAACTAGGATTGACGACCTTAAATGGATCATTGTTTAGGTAAATGATATAAAGGGAGGTACCTTGGCTTTCCAAATTGGCTGTATGAATATGTCTAATTAAGAACTTGGCTAACATGACCATGTACCATATTACATGTGTCTTTGGCGTGGGAGTTGAGCATAGTGGGAGTTTAGCATGTGCGACCGTGAGATGATGTCACAAAGGGAGTATAGGTGAGGACATGCATCATTATTGCATATCATTCTTACATTAATCAGAGTACTTAGGAATACTTGTTATATTGCTTTATCATTACTGCTTGACTAAATTGATAATATGTTAACCTTTGCCTTATAGCTCCACTGAGTTGATCACTCACTCCTACTTTGGGATGGTGTTTTAAAACACCAATCAGACTCTATTGTAGTTACAGATGATATTGCGGCTTACGAAATGGAGCCTGACTTTTATGGCGAGGAGGAGTTCTCTTACATGTAACTCTCTGGCGGGTCTATGTAGACCTAGAGTTGTGTCACCGGGATCGCAGAGATACGGACTAGTTGAACATTACACCTTATTATTTTATAAATTTTGGAGCTATACATGTAATTATTTAACCTAGCGACATGTTCATACTCTGAGGACCTACAACCACTTATATGCTTTATATATCTATCACAGTCTTTTGCTTGCGTAATTTAATTATCTCTGGAGTATGATATGTTGATTAAGTGTAATCCCATTCATGTTTAATGCACTAATATGGCCAACATTTAATCATCATTATCTATGTTGTATAAGTGATGCGTTGGAACTCGGGAACTGAGCTTCTGCTCGACCCCCAATTTTCAGGGTGTTACAAGTTAGTATCAGGGCATGATTTGGATTAAAATGGACCTGGGTTATGGTAATACGATGCATATTGACATACTTTGACTTAGGAGGGAATGATAGAATGTAGAAATGATCATAGGATCATAACTTTTGCCCATTGGTGATCATATGGCTATTGAAGCAAAACTAACCGTAGACACGAGACCCATATGCATCTGTGATCATGTGAGATGATCCCAATTCTTTCTTAAACCGTTAAGCAATGAGTTTAGATGATAATTCAACGTATTTCACACTAAAATAATCGGAACGTGTGAATATACGAGAGATAAACTCCAAAAATGTCTCAAACGAACTTGGGGGCAGAAATGGTACAAATCGGGGGGGCCAAAGTGGACCTTACATTTTTGGCACCTCGGGAGGTGGATGTCATCGTCCCTGGGGTGAGCCATCACCCACATGTCCAGCGAATTGCGATGGCATCACCCTAACCGCGAGGTCTCACGGTCCACGGACAGCTGGCGAATCAGGTCATAGTGGGCCAGGAGGGCCGACCATTGTACACATGTGTGGGGCCCACGAAATCATGTAGGGGCCCCCTATACCTCCCCCTTTGCTTCATTTATTTCATTTCCACTCCTCCAAGTGTTCCAAATCTCCCAAAATCTCATTTTTCTCTCTTAAACCTCCCCTCCATTCTCATATCATCTTCTTCTTCATTAGTACATACACACCTCCCACCATTCCTTTCAAACCCATCTTCTATCTTTCTTATTTCCTCCCATTTGGGCACCCACCCTCCTTGGTGTCTCAAAAATCTTAAGGTCCAACAACCCATCCTATCCCTCCATTTTGCTTCACTCTTATGGCACTTTTTGAGCTAATGGCGACCATATTTTCACTTTCCACACTTCTTTCTCTCATGGGAAAGAAAAGGGCTTCCATGGATGAAGCCGGGCTTAGTCGTCCTACCCGTTCAAGGAGGAAAAAAGGCATCAAAGCTAGCACAAGCGTCGATTGGGAGCTAAGGATAAAGTGGGATCTTGATACCTAGATTCCTCTGGAAAGAGCTCTACTGGCAGATATGGCACATGAAAGGTTTCAAGGCCATAGAGTTCTCTTTGAAGCACACATGGATGAGAAATTATTTGGGCTTTATTTGGCGATGGATCTCCTGTTGGACGCAGGGTGAGGTCCTATATTTGAAGGCAAGTCTCGTGCAAATCAGAGAATTGTCCGAGCCTTCTATGCCCATATACGAGAGCCACTATTGGAGCCTCTACAGTTCTCTATCCCCGTGGGAAGGTGGGAAGCCATTGTCAATGTGGACTTGATAGCCCGAATCATGGGAAAGCTGCGTGGAGAGGTACATGCTAGTGAGAGAAATCTCAGGAGCGTGCATGAAAGAGATCACCGCACGTGATTTCTTTGTGGCCGACTGGTCCACTGGAATAGAGGAAATTGCCTCCTAGCGTCTGAGATGACTCCTGACTTTTTCCTGCTCCACTACATCTTCACATACATGTGTATCCCAGGTGGAGTAATTGCAGCGAATGTACGCATTTGATGATAGACTTCTTATACCGGTCTGGGCAAGGAGACAAGTTGTGCTTGTCTACATATGTACTACTACAGATAGTTTAGACTACACACTCTTTTAGGACGGACATTTTACTTCCATTCGGCCGACTTATATGCAAGCTTGCTCGTGAATTCGATTATAGACTTGGTGCAGAAATTCTTGTGCTGATCCATTTCATCAATGACACTACTCTCAACAACATAGTATTGGGCCATGATAATGTCAAGCCTGACTCGATGAGAGTAAGGATGAGATGGGAAGTGAAGAGGAAGAAAGTGATGAAGAAGGAGGTGGGAATGGAATAGAGGAAGGAAGTGAGGAAGAGGAAGAGAAGGGAGAGCAAGAAGAGGAGGGCCAAGACTCTGATGGGGGCTCTCCTCCTGCTACACATGAGCGCCATCATGATTGAGTTACGTTAGAAGCCCGCTTGGCTTAGATCGAGGAGGTCCAGGTCGCCTTGCAATAGGTGGTTAGAGAGACCCGAGTCGAACTTGAAGAGAATAGGGCCTTCATGAAATAAAAATTTAAGAAGTTGTCTCGCACCTTGAAGGCTCTCCTGTGCTGCATGCAGGAGAAGGGTGCTCCTCCACCATCACCAGAGTCAGATGACTAGTCCTATGTTGTAGTCGTCATTGGGTCTTTTCTTTCCTTATTTTCCTTACTTTCTATATTACAACCTTGATAGGCTTAGTAGTAGGGTAGAGTTGTTGGTGTGATTTGGTGTTTAAAGCTTTGTTAGATTAGCTCTCATACATCTTCTGTCATGATTCATGTAAAACTACATCTCATGTATTGTGATAATTTTGGTTAAATAAAATGCATGCAACTACTTTTGCTATGAAATGTGTAGAATGCTTGAGAAATTGAGTGTTGTTATGCAAAACCTTACACAAATTGCACTCTATGTTTTATATAGGGAATGCCTCCGAAAGCTACTCAGAACACTACATGTCTAACACTTGGCGGATCATTTGACGGGCCACCTCCTCTAAGCGATAGCCACACAGACCCCAGCTTGGGCCCTGACAGTGACACGATGTTAGATTCACAGTGGGCTAGCACCCTTTACAGCATCGGTTCCAGAGCAGAACCATGTGCCCTCGTCGACGCCACACATGCATCAGGAGGTTCCTCCCCCTGATACGTTGGAGCAGATGATGCTCCTTATGCCCCAGTAACAACAAATTTGGACCACCATCACTGGGGCTCTTGCTCAGAACATGAGCATGGCCCTATCTGCACCACTTGTGCACCCTGCTAGAAACACGAATGCCAGTGGCTTATTTGAGCAATTTCAGCGCTTCTGACCTCCTACTTTCGTGGGTACTCACAAACCTGAGGAGGCTGAATATTGGCTTGACCGCGTCTCTAAGATGCTGAAACCCCTGCATTGTACTGAGGCAGAGCAGGTCAAGTTGGTCACGTATATGTTTGAGAAGGAAGCTAGTCTCTGGTGGGATAGCATCCTGCAGATAGTTCCTATAGGACATGTATCGACGTGGGACGCTTTTGAGACCCCCTTCTATGAGAAGTACTTCCCCCTCACGTATCGCAATGAAAAGGAGGGAGAGTTTCTTCACCTCTGACAGGGAGGAATGACAGTGGCGGAGTATGAGAACAGGTTTACAGAGCTGGCTAGATACGCTCCTTTGATTCTAGCGAACGAACTGATGAAGATGCGATGATTTTTTGAGGGTTTGTGGCTTGAGATCCGCTTGAAGATGTATTGCACTAGCATTAACAACTTTGCTGTGCTAGTCCCTTTATGCTAAGCAGGATGGGGATAGACTATCCCATACACGTGTACCTATGGGTCAGAGGCCTCGACCAGATCTGCTGAGCAGACCGTTCCTCGACAAGAGGCCATGAGCAGATTCGCCTCCTCGGTTTACAACTCCACTAACCCAGCTAAGGTGACCAAACGTGTGGTGCACTTATTACAAGAGGTCGGGCCATACTGATACGTACTGCTTTACCAGGATGAGGGAAAATGGCTTCATGCCCCCTCAGAAGATCAACCGTCAGATGCCGCCAGTGATCTCAGCTCCACCTATATGATCAGCACCGCCTGCATAGCCTTTTTACTGGCTACCTGCACCTCGATTTAGGCCGCCTCCACAGCCTACGGTACCGCAACCAAACCGTTCTCAGCAAGTGTGAGTGCATGCGCTTGTAGCTGAAGCATTTGATTTAAAAACTACAGTGCCTTCAGCCTTCGAGGTCATTGCCCACATCCAAGGTACACTTGTATTTCTGTTGGTGGACATTGGGTCCACTATATCGATCATATCATGCGCAGTGGTCAAACGAATAGTGTTGAAAACTTCTCGTATGGTTGGGGACTCCTTACCGCCACAGGGACCTTCTCAGACTTCACCAAGACTTGTAGAAGTTGCTCGATAGACCTAGGGAGCAGAACAGTGCTCGTTGACTTGATGGTCAACCCATTATGTGACTATGACGTCATTCTCGATATGGATTGGCTTACTGAGATGAAGGTAGAGATTGATTGCAATACTAGAGTGGTGACAGCCCATGGACCTGAGGGCACAACCTTTACTTTCCTAGTTCAGGTCAGTTGGTACTACCGCATCAGTTACTATGCTATCTTGTTAGAGCATGTTGATGGTCTGACTTCGGGAAACACGCCAGTAGCTCAGGATTTCACAGACATGTTCAAAAAGATACCTAGATTACCTCCTCAACGCGAGATCAGTTTTACTATCGACCTAGTGCCAGGTGCGACACCTATATCTTTACCGATGTATCGCATGCCTCCATGTGAGATGGAGGAACTGAGGAAACAGATCAATGATCTGTTGGATGCATGCTTTATAAGACCGAGTGTATGTCCTTGGAGAGCACCTATGTTGTTTGTGAAGAAGAAGGATGAATCACTGTGATTGTGTATTGATTATTGCAGATTGAACCAAGTGACGATGAAGAACAAGTATCCTTTGCTCAGGATAGATGATTTGTTCAATCATTTAAAAGGGGCATAATATTTCTCAAAGATCAACTTATAGTTAGGGTATCACCAGCTACGCGTCAGAGATGAGGACGTGCAGAAGACAACGTTCATAATCAACTTTGGGCACTACGAGTTTCTTGTGATGTCATTTGGACTCACGAATGCACTGACCGTGTCCATGGATCTGATCAACCAGGTGTTTCGGCTGTATCTGTACTGATTAGTCATCGTATTTATAGATGACATCCAAATATACTCTAAGAGTCGGGAAGATCGCGAGGAGTACCTACAGCAGTCTTTGATACTCTCAGGAAGAACCAGTTGTTTGCCCAGTACAAGAAGTGTGACTTCTGAAAAGAAGAAGTCAAGTTCCTGGGACATGTGGTGTCTAAGGAAGGAATAGCAGTAGACCTTACTAAGGTAACTGCGGTTTAGGATTGGGAGAAGCTCGGTTCGGTTACTGAAGTGAGGAGTTTTCTTGGCCTAGTAGGTTACTGCCGTCGATTCAGTAAGGACTTTTCCAAGATAGCCAGACTGTTGTCTCAACTCACTTGAAAGGACCTCAAGTTTTCCTAGAATGAGAAGGCAAAAGCATCTTTTCAGGAACTGAAGGACAAGTTGACATCCGTACCCATGCTAGTATTGTCAGAGCACAGGGTCAAATATATGATATACACACTACCAAAAAATCGAGCAAAAGCTACAGATCAAAACCATAGCCATATGTCTATGGCTACGGTTTTGGTCCGTAGCCTAACTGTTTTCGTAGGTGCTATAACAATAGGTCCTGAACCTATAGCTACGAATTTAATTCGTAGCTATAGGGTATAATAGCTACAGATATAACCCGTAACAATTATATCTATAGCAAAAACTTCAAATAGCTACAGATATTACTTGTAGCTAAAAGTCCGTAGCAATATGCCAAAATTGAAAAGGCTACACCTATTAGATTAGTGTTTACGGTTAATATCTATAGCTATTTTGTACATTAAAAAATTATATATAATCATTTGTTCATTCAATTACCACCTGTACAATCAATCGTTCATTCAATTACAATCATTCATTCATTCAATTACAATCATTCATTCATTCAATTACAATCAATTACAATCCTTCATTTAATCAATTACAATTACAATCAATTACAATCCAATTCATTCAATCAATTACAATTACAATTACAATAATGTTAAAATACAAATCTTTGGCTTCATTAGAGAAATGTGCTTGACTTCACCCTGAAATTTCAATAGCTTTGTATATTCCATCATCTTACAAACAGTCATGTCATACATAAATTAGAATGCCCATTGGAGAAAAGAAAGACAAAATGAAAGAAGTGTATCATGTATAACTACTTTTTTTTTCTTAATGAATTAAAAAAAAAAACTCAAAGAGGAATGAAATTAACACAAAAGAAATGGTCTCACCATATGATTATAGGTTTTGGTTATAGGTTTAGGTTAAGGTTAGGCTATAGGTTATAATTAAGTTTAGGTTATAGGTTTTGGTTTAGGTTAAGGTTATAGGTTTAGGTTTAGGTTAAGGTTTAGGTTTAGGTTATAGGTTTTCGTTTAGGTTAAGGTTATAGGTTTAGGTTAAGGTTTAGGTTTAGGTTATAGGTTTTCGTTTAGGTTAAGGTTATAGGTTTAGGTTTAGGTTATAGGTTTAGGTTTAGGTTATAGGCTATAGCTTTTGGGAACTTGATTATAGGTTAAGGTTTAGGTTTAGAAAATTGGGTTCGGGTTCGAGATCGGGTTTAGGTTTGGGTTTACAAGTTTAGGTTTAAGTTAAGGAATTGAGATTAGGATTAGGTGTAGGTTTGGGTTTAAGGATTTGAGAATACATTTAGGTTTTAAGTTTAGGTTTAGGTTAAAGGTTTAGGGAAAGGTTATATGTAACATCTCGAAAATCGGGGGTCGGGTAGAAACCTAACTCCCGAGTTCCAGAACATCACTTATGCAACATTTTCAATGATAGGTGAATGTCAGCGGTAATAGTACATAAAACATGAGGTGGATCAAGCCAAAACAGCATATCATACTCCAGAGACAGTTAATTTAGCAAACGGAAGAATGTGATAGATATATAGAATATATGAACTGTTGTGAGTCTCCAGAGTGTGAACATGTTACCAGGTTAAACATATACATGTATACTCTAAAGATGAGCAAAAAGAATATACATGGGTGCAAAAATAAAGGGCAAAATACCACGTGTACTAGCATCTAATCAGTAACCCTGTAACCCCGTCAATCAGAACCTGCATATAGGAGGGATCCTCCTCATCATCATCAAGTCCGGCTCTGCTTCGCGAGCATCGCCATCATCTGAAACTAAAATAGGGACTGGTGGGTGTCCGAAACACCATCCCGTAACGTGGGAATGAGTAGCTAACTCAGTGGAATCATAGAGCAAAGGTTAGCATGTTATCAAATCAATCAAGCGATAATGGTAAAGCAAGAAAAATAAACATTCCTAAACACTGTGATTAATGCAAGCATGAAATGACATGATGGATGCCCTCACCGACATACTCCCTCATGCGACACCATCTTAGGTCCGCGACATGCTTTCTTTCCTCAGTGCTCCACATCTTCCAGGCACATGCAGTGCGATATGAATATGATTACCAAGTTTTATTAGTCCTTTTCTGTAACACCCCAGATTTTTGCCAACCTGGGGTTAGACGTCCTTAGGCAATGGTTCAACTAAAACACCTGGAAAATCGCTCAGAACCCAATTCCATAGCCAAAGAAATCACTTAGGATTAATTCCTTTAGAAACTAAGCATAAGTTAGCTAGCGCTGCGCTGGAGTAGCTGTGAAATAGTCCCTGACCGCTTTAAATACGTTCTACAAGACCCAAAACAAGTAGAACCAATGACGCTATAAAACTCTAAAACCTCGGATCAAACTCTAAACCGGTTTGTTCTCTGGACCTCTTTGAAACTTTGTATTGGATTTAGACCGCGCGTTGAAAGTCCGATACCTACGATCTTAGACCGTTATAACCGCCTAGCTGGATTTGACAATCATTTCAAAAATCAAGTCCAACCGACATTCCCAGGCTATTTCATTGAGCCTGGAGTGAAGAGAGTGAGAATAGGGTTAGATTTGGAATTTAAAATTCAAATCTGGCACACGACTTGACGCGTCAGTATTAAGCGTTCTGACCGTCAGATTTCAGCCAAATTACACCCTCAGATCAGGAAAAATTTCTATTTCATATCATGAGACTTGTAGGCCTGATCTAAGTGCGGTGACTGCTGAACTGAAACTGGACCGCCACGTCCGATCTATGAACACTACTGGTCTGAAAATGGAATGTGAGCGACATCAGACGTGCATGAACTTAAGTCCGATCGCGTTCGGCCAGGGGACCACCAGAAATGCCTTTTTGGACCGAAACAGCCCCGATTTGGTTAGGTATCAAGTAAACATTGTTCCCAAGCCTGTTCTGGGCGAGTTTTAGGTTATAAAAGGGGCTTAAACCCTCACTCCTCTCACCCATCCGAATTTGCTAGAAACTCTAGCAAGAGTGAGAGAGAAAGTGAGAGTTTGTGAGAGAAGGTGAGAGAGTTTTTCCTGCTGCTGCACTACCTACTGCACGTGTTTAAGCAAAGCGCCTCAATCACTTTTTCGGTGATTTCACCACGATTCTAGGTAAGCAAATACCCCAAATACTTGCTGATTTAAGGTTCCGTCATTTCCATAGCAAAGTAGCTTATGGATCTTGTATATTAGGTTCCCAGTTCGCCGTAGACGAAGCGTATATGCTCCGTTCGAATTGATACGCTTCTAGGAGAAAAGCTGTGGATTTTAGATGCTTTGATTGACTGTTTCCAATGCTTTCAATGTCGTTTAATAGTTGATTATCGACGGCAACGCCGTTTGACATGTACAACATGCTGTCCGTTTCCTGTTTCGTAAGCAGACGAAGAATATGAGATTTAGGGCATTTTAGTCATTTATAGGAAATACTGTTTTCATCCATATTTTGCTGATGTGATTGATATGACTTCTTGTCGCATTAGGATATTAGGAATGCGTGCATAATCAGTTTGGCGAAGAGATTCGCCTAAATGCGCACTTTGAGTCGACATACTATATGTAGACTTAAGTGTGTAGTCTAAGTTTTTGCATAAATGTTTGTATTAGTATGTATTGAATTAAATAGCGTTATGAATTAGTTTGAGATTGAATTCTCAAATGATATGCTGATGTAAATGATTTCCTACATGTTGGCTATATGCATGATTTCATTATATGTATGGAATTCATGTGCTAGATGATTTACTTAAGTGGTATGTTATAACATGTGTTAACATGCTCACATTGTTGTACTTCATTTCCATTACTCTTACATGATCTCTGATGTGAATTCATAAATGTTTGGGACTATACTTAGTCCAGGCAGTCGGCAACCGAGTTAATACGTGGTTGGCTTATCTTCGCCACGAACGACGCGTCGATGAACGCAAGTCGTGTTTGGAGTTGACAGTAGTGGTTAGGCCACGCGAAGTGTTTCACGCACTTCATGTCGTTCGACTTGCGAGGCGCTCGTGCTAGTCGAGCCCGTCAAGTAACCCGACTGACCATTTTTTGTTCACCCTGTATGAGTCATAACTGCTTGAACCTAGGGTACTGAACTTACCACTGTAAACCCTGTTAACCATGGTACCTTGATCCACAAAGAATCATGAGCCAGGCATGGTGGTATGGGACACCGTGGTCGAGCTCTCGGCCTACGCTGGGGCCACAAAACCTCCCCGTAGTGACCAGTGAGCACCTATGACTCGTGAGTAGATTATGGTGGTATGAGACACTATATTCTTGCTGTCGGCCTACACTGATCAGGCGACGAGTCCTTTATAGTGACCGCGAGCGTATTCTGAGTCTATGGGAGGCGACGACCCTTCCGTAGCAGTGAGAGTATAGTAGGCCTGTATTGATAAGGTGATGGGGGAGCGGTGCAACGAGTGCGAGCAACAGCTCTGGCAGCCCTTGCAGCGACCTACAAAATATACATCGTATGAGATTACTAGGAGTGACGACCCTAGACAGGATCTGTGTTGGGATTGATATAAGAGAAGTACCTTAGTTTCCCAATCCTGCTGTATGAATGGACTAATAATAACTCGGTAATCATATCACCATCACATTGCATGTTCCTGAGAGATGTGGAGCACTGTGGGATGAAAGCATGCCGCGGGCGTAAGATGGTGCCGTATGAGGGAGATCGTCGGTGAGGGCATCCATCATGTCATGTCATATTGCATTAACAACAATATTATGAATGTTTGATTTACTGCTTTACTATTATCGCATGATTGATTTGAGAACATGCTAATCTTTGCTCTATTATTCCACTGAGTTAGCTACTCACTCCCACGTTACGGGATGGTATTTTCGGACACCCACCAGTCCCTATTTTGGTTGCAGATGATGGCACTGCTTGAGAAGCGGAGCTGGACTTGATGATGATGAGGAGGATCCCTCCTTTATGTGTGTTCTGATTGACGGGATTACAGGGAGGTTAATTAGATACCTTGACACTTGTCATTTTATATTTTTAGAGCACTCATGTATATTCTTTTTGTTTACTTTTGAAGTATACATGTATGTATATAACCTGGTAACATGTTCACACTCTGGAGACATACAACAGTTTATATATGTTATACATACTATCAAAGTCTTCCGCTTGTAAATTTAACTGTCTCTGGAGCATGATATACTGTTCTGGATTAATCTCACTCATGTTTAATACATTAACAGACAACATTCAATCATACACATTTATGTTGCATAAGTGATGTTTTGGAACTCGGGAGTGGAGTTCTTACTCGACCCTCGATTTTTAGGATGTTACATTTTCATACAGTAGGATTGGGAAACCAAGGTACCTCCCTTATATTAATACCCAAACAATAATCCTATCTAGCGTCGTCACTCCTAATAATCTCATATGATGATATATTTCTAGGTCGCTGCAAAGGCTGTCAGGGCTGTTGCACGCACTCGTTGCACCGCTCCCCCATCACCTTATCAATACAGGCCTAGTTTATATCCTTAAGACTGCATCAGGACTTGTCGCCCCCATGCAGTGTCAGGATAAACTCAAGGTCACTACAAAGGGCTGCCAGGGCTGTTGCTCGCACTCGTTGCTTGTAACACCCTGAAAATCGGGGGTCGTGTATAAACTCAACTCCCGAGTTCCAGACCGTCACTTATGCAACAAAAATGGTTATGATTCAATGTTGTCTGATTTAAAGCATTCACATGAGTAAAAGTATACCAAAACTGCAATTCATACTTCAGATCCAGTGATAAAAGCAAGCGGAAGACTAAACAATATATATATCACTGTATGGAAAAACAAAGTAATCTCAACTGTCTCCAAAGTATGACTACATCTCTGAGTCTCATATACATGTAAATAAACAAAAGAATAAGTTCAAAATAGTCCCACTGAAGTCCCCCTCGATCCAGGTCACCTACGGGAAGCCGTCATGGTACTGCATATACGAGAACTCATCCTGGTCCTCGTCAATCTCCGGCTCCACCTCCTGGATCTCGTCGTCACCTGCAACTACAACAGGGTCTGGTGGGTGTTGCAAACACCATCCCGTAACGTGGGAATGAGTGATCAACTCAGTGGAATCATAGAGCAAAGATTAGCATGTTCACAATTCAATCACGCGATAATAGTAAAGCAGTAAATCAGACAAGTCCTAATACTGTTGTTAATGCAAGATGATATGACGTGATGTATGCCCTCACCGACGATCACCCTCATACGGCAACATCTTACGACCGTGGCATGCCACACTCCCTAGAGTGCTCCACATCTTCCAGGCACATGCAATGCTATGGTGATATGATTACCAAGTTGTTATTAGACCATTCAAATAGCAGGATTGGGAAACTAAGGTACCTCCCTTGTATCAATCCCAACACGGATCCTGTCTAGGGTCGTCACTCCTAGTAATCTCATACGATGTACATTTCGTAGGTCACTGCAAGGGCTGCCAGGGCTGTTGCTCGCACTCGTTGCACCGCTCCCCCATCACCTTATCAATACAGGCCTACTGTACTCTACTGCACGGAAGGGTCGTCGCCTCCCGTGAACTCAGAATACGCTCGCGGTCACTATAAAGGGCTCGTCGCCTGATCAGTGTAGGCCGACAGCTAGAATATAGTGTCCCATACCACCATAATCTGCTCACGAGTCAAGGTGCTCACTGGTCACTACGGGGAGGTTTGTGGCCCCAGCGTAGGCCGACAGCTCGACCACGGTGTCCCATACCACCATGCCCGGCTCATGAGTCTTCGTGGATCAAGGTACCACGGTTAATAGGGTTTACAATGGTAAGTTCAGTACCCTAGGTTCAAGCAGTTATGATACATACAAGGTGAACAAACATCGGCCAGTCGGGTTACTTGACGGGCTCGACTAGCGCGATCGCATCTCGAATTGAACGACATGAAGTGCGTAAAACACTTCGCGTGGCCTAACCACTGCCGCCAACTCTCAACACGAATCACATTCATCGACGCGTCGTTCGTGGCTATGACCAGTCAGCCACGAATTCGCTCGGTTACCGACTGCCTGGACTAAGTCAAGTCCCACACATCTATGGAATTACATTAACACTATAAAAAGGTATTGGAATTGAAATACATCATGTGAGCATGTTAGCACATGTTATAACATTCAACTTAAGCAAATCTTCAAGGCATACTTCCCATGCATATTCAACTTAAGCAAATCCTCAAGTACATACATTCCATGCATGTAATGAAATCATGCATTTTGTCAACATGTAGAAAATCATTTAGGTCAGCATAATAATTGAAAAATCAATCACAAACTATCAAATAACATCATTTAATTCAATACATACTAATACAAGCATTTATACAAACACATACACTACACACTTAAGTCTACATATAGTATGTCGACCCAAAGTGTGCAACTAGGCGAATCTCTTCGCCAAACTAATTATGCACGCATTCCTAACTTCCTAATGCGACAACAAACCATGTCAATCACATCAGCAAAATATGAATGCAAACAGTACTTCCTACAAATGACTAAAATGCCCTAAATATCATATTCTTCGTTAGCTTACGAAACGGGAAACGGAGAGCATTTTGTACATGTCAAACGGCGATGCCGTCAAGAATCTACTATTAAACGACATTGAAAGCGTTGGGAACCGTCAATCAAAGCGTCTAAAATCCTCACCTAGTGTCTTGTAGACTCGGGAATTGAAGCGGAGTGTATATGGTTCGTCTACGGCGAGTAAGGAGCCTAATACATAAGATCCATAAGCTACATCGCTATGGAAACAAGGAAAACTCAAATCGACATCCATTTAGGATTTTTACTTACCTAGGATTGCGGTGGAATCGCCGGGAAAGCGGTAGAGGAGTGTTGCTTAAGCACGTGCAACACGTAGCACAAGTGGCAGGAAGAACTCTCCCACTCTCTCACAATCTCTCACTCTTTTCTCTCTCCCAAGCTAGGGCTTCTCTCAAATTCGGATGGGAGAGAGGAGTGAGGGTTTCAACCCCTTTTATAGCCTAAAACATTCCCAAAATGGGCTTGGGAACAATGTTTACTTGGTGCCTAACCAAATCGGGGCCGTTTCGGTCCAAAAGAGCATTTCTGGAGGTCCCCTGGCCAAATGCGGTCGGACTTAAGCTCGTGTATACTGGATCTAGCACGCATCCAGTTTTCAGACCGGTTGGGTTCCCAGATCGCACGTGGCGGCCCAGTTTCAGTTTAACGGTCACCGCACCAAGATCAGGCCTATAAGTCTCGTGGTATATAATAGATATTTTTCCTGATCCAAGGGTGTAATTTGGCTGTATTCTGACGGTCAGAATGCTTAATACTGATGCGTCAAATTTGTGTGCCAGATTTGAATTTGAAATTCCAACTATGTCCTTATTCACACTCTCTTCGGTCCGGGCTCAATGAAATAGCCTGTGATCATCGGTTTGACTTGATTTTTGGAATGAGTGTCAAGCCCAGCTAGACGGTCCTAACGGTCTAAGATAGGAGGTATCGGACTTTCAACGTGCGGTCTAGATCCAATACAAAGATTCAAAGTGGTCCAGAGAACAAACCGGTTTAGAGTTTGATCCGAGGCTTTAGAGTATTATAGCACCCTTGGTTCCACTCGCTTCGGGCCTCGTAGAACGTATTTAAAGTGATCAGGGACCATTTCCCAGCTATTCTAACGTTGCACTAGCTAACCTAGTCATATTTCCTAAAGGAATGAATTCTACGCAATTTCGGGTCGAGTTGGTACTCGAGCCCAAGTATGGATTTTTCACGGGCGTTACAATCTACCCCCCTTAACAAATAATTTCGTCCTCAAAATTTTATACCTTTTCGTACTCCTCGAGAAGCTGTGGGTAGTTCTTTCTGATCTCGGCTTCTATCTCCCAAGTAGCCTCCTCCTCAGTATGATGCGTCCATAGTACCTTCACAAGGGGAATCACCTTGCTACGCAGTACCTGCTTCTTCCGGTCTAAGATGCGTGTCGGTCGCAGGATATAAGTAACATCCTCTCCTAACTGCACCTGCTCCCATCTGATGATATGAGAAGGATCAGCAACGTACTTCTTCAGCATAGAAACATGAAATACGTTGTGGACGCTCGCGAGGGGCGTGGGTAAAGCCAATCGGTAAGCCACTGCTCCCACACGATCGAGGATCTGAAATGGACCAATGAATCGCGGTGCCAGCTTCCCCTTCTTCCCGAACCGAAGGACTCCCTTCATAGGGGAAACTCGCAAAAACACATGATCCCCGACTGTGAACTCTAGTGGTCTCCGTCTCGTATCGGCGTAGCTCTTCTGTCTGCTCTGCGCTGTAAGAAGCCGACGTCGAATAATATCAATCTTCTCTGACGTCGCCTGCACCAACTCTGGGCCAATCAAGCTGCGCTCACCGACCTCTAACCAGCAATGCGGTGCGCGACAAGGTCGCCCATACAGCGCCTCATAAGGTGCCATGCCGATACTCGCCTGGAAGCTATTGTTGTACGCAAACTCCGCATATGCAAGACAGTCATCCCAACTGTCCTTGAAGTCCAATGCGCAAGCTCGCAACATGTCCTCCAGGATCTGGTTCACTCGTTCCGTCTGTCCGTCCGTCTGTGGGTGGAAGGCAGTACTGAACTTCAACTTCACACCCATAGCCTCCTGAATGCGAGTCCAGAAAATAGAAGTGAACCGCGTGTCTCTGTCCGACACGATCTCCAACGGAACTCCATGCAGACGCACGATCTCTCTAATGTACAATCTAGCCAGCTCGTCTGCAGAGTTCGTAACTCTGATCGGTAGGAAGTGCGCCGACTTCGTCAATCGGTCGACGATCACCCAAATGGAATCGTGCCCCTTCCTCGTCTTCGGCAACCCAGAAATGAAGTCCATGGAAATGAAATCCCACTTCCACTCTGCAATCGGCATAGGCTGCAAAAGTCCAGGTGGTCGGCGATGCTCTGCCTTCACCTGCTGACAAGTGAGACAACGGGACACGAACTCAGCTATGTGGGTCTCCATACCTTCCCACCAATACGTCCTCTTCACGTCACGATACATCTTCGTGCTGCCTGGATGCATCGCGAGTCTAGTAGAATGCGCAGCCTCGAGAATCTCTCGTCTCAAGTCAGGGACATCAGGAACGCATAGGCGGCCACGGTAACGTAAGCCCCCATCCACACCAACTCGCCAGTCGGCGTCAGCATCATCACTGGCCTGCTCTCGAAGCTCAGTAAGATGCGCGTCGTCCCTCTGCGCCTCGATGACACGGTCATCGATCTGGGATCGCACCTGTACGTGTGCGATGAACTCAAATGGCTCCTCTACGGTGAGTTTCTGCTCAAAGTCTCGCAAAAACTCCACCATATCCCACTCGGCAACCATCAAAGGAGCCGCAAACTCTATCGCCTTCTTGCGGCTCAACGCATCAGCCACAAGGTTCGCCTTCCCAGGATGGTAAGAGACTTCAAACTTGAAGTCCTTCAGCGTCTCCATCCATCGCCGCTGCCTCATATTCAAGTCCCGCTGCGTGAATATGTACTTGAGGCTCTTGTGGTCGCAAAAGAGCTCGAACTCCTCTCCGTAGAGGTAATGTCTCCAGAGTCTCAGTGCGAATATCACGGCTGCCAACTCCAGGTCGTGTGTAGGGTAATTCTCCTCGTGCTTCCTTAATTGTCTCGAGGCATACGAAATTACCCTGTCCCTCTGCATAAGGACACAACCCAAACCAACGCTAGACGCGTCAGTGTATATAGTGTATTTAACCCCTTGCTCTGGCAATACTAGCACAGGGGCGGACGTAAGTCTGTCCTTCAGCTCCTGAAAAGCCGACTCCGCCTTATCATTCCAGGCAAACTTCACGTCCTTCCGTGTCAACTGAGATAAGGGTCTCGCGATCTTCGAGAAATCTTGAATGAAGCGCCGATAGTAGCTAGCGAGACCCAAGAAACTCCTCACCTCAGTGACAGAACCAGGCTGCTCCCAGTCCTGCACCGCAGCTACCTTAGACAGGTCAACTGCCATGCCATCCTTGGACACCACGTGTCCCAGAAACTTCACCTCCTGCTTCCAGAAGTCGCACTTCTTATACTGTGCGAACAACTGATGCTGTCTGAGCGTATCAAGGACCAAACGCAAGTGCTCCTCATGCTCCTCTCGACTCCTAGAGTATACCAAAATGTCGTCGATGAAGACAACGACGAATCGATAGAGGAAAGGCCGCAATACCCTGTTCATCAGATCCATGAACACGGCCGGTGCGTTCGTGAGACCGAACGACATCACAAGGAACTCGTAATGACCAAAACTGGTCCTGAATGCTGTCTTCTGCACGTCCTCATCTCTGACGCGCAGCTGATGATATCCTGACTGAAGATCAATCTTCGAGAAGTACTGCGCTCCTCTCAACTGATCAAACAAGTCATCGATCCTGGGCAAAGGGTACTTGTTCTTCACCGTGAGCTGGTTCAGCCTGCGATAATCAATACACAATCGCAGCGAACCATCCTTCTTCTTTACGAACAAGACCGGTGCTCCCCAAGGAGACACGCTAGGCCGTATAAAGCCAAGCTCTAGCAGTCCATCAATCTGCGTCCTCAACTCCTCCATCTCACATGGTGCCATGCGATACGTCGGCAGTGAGACGGGTGTAGAACCAGGAATCAGATCGATAGTGAAATCGATCTCACGTCGGGGCGGCAAACCAGGGATCTTCCTGAACAGATCCCCAAACTCAGAAACAACTGGCGTCTGCTCAAGTACCTGGGCACCAGCGTCACGCAATAGAGTGGCGTAGCTAAGAATGCGGAAAGGAAGATTTACCCGCACTGAAAATGTGAAAGGCGTGCCCTCAGGCTCGTACACCGTCACCACACGAGCCTCGCAGTCAATCTCGGCTCTCGCTGCAGTCAACCAGTCCATGCCAAGAATGACGTCGAGATATACGAGCGAGGGATCGACGACCAGATCAAGAGTCATCGTCCTGCCTCCCAGATCAACTAAACAACCCTCACACATCTGGGTGACATCCGAATAATCTCCATGAGCTGCAAGGACTCGCACGCTATCCATAGTGATAGTCTGCAACCCAAGACGTCTGACTACGGCACGCGATATCAAAGAAATCGTGGAACCAGTGTCCACCATGACAAGAACGGGAGTACCTCCGATATGGCCCGTGACCTCGAAGGCTGAATGCTGGAAAGTCGACGTCGTAGCTACCTCAGCGGTCAGTGCATGAACTCGAGCCTGCTGTGGCCGGTTCGGCCGCTGTGTCAAGGGCCGTGGGGGCTGTCGAATCTGCGATACTGTGGGTCTGAAAGAGGACTGCGCAGGAGCTGACCGTATAGGCGGTGCTGATATCGCCTGTGGACGTACACGATCAATCTTCTGCGGCGGCGAGAACCCACTGTCCCGCATCCTCGAAAAGCAACTCTGCGCTAGGTGGCCCGTCCTCCCACAGTATGTGCATGATAAATCAGGGCGCCGAAACGGTCCTACTGGCGCCGTGGTCCTGGTAGGAGGATCAACGGGAGGCCTCTTGCCCGCGAAGGGCCTATCTGGCAACTCCGGTCGCGGCCTGGAAGTAGTCGGGCCTCGTGATCGCGCAAGTCGATCCACGTCCTGCTCTGCCCGCATGGACATGTGAACCAACTCCGCATAGGAGGGGAAACTGATACAGCACATCTTCGACCGAATATCCGGTCGCAAGCCCTCCAAAAAGCGCCGTATGCGCATCTGCTCATCAGTTAGAATCGTCGGGACGTACCTGCCCAACTCTGTGAACCGATGCTCATACTCAGTAACCGTCATCGCTGCCTGCCTGAGACGGAGAAACTCATTCTCCCTCTCGTGCCTGTAGGTCTGAGGATAATACTTCTCATGGAAGCGAAACTCGAATGCTGCCCATGTCCATACGAAATCTGCGGTAACAGTCCGCAATATACTATCCCACCACATACTGGCCTCTCTCTCAAACTGAAAGGTAGCCAGCTCTACCTGCTCTGCCTCAGTACAGTGCAACATGCGCAGAATCTTCGACACTCGGTCGAGCCAAAACTCAGCCTCCTCGGGTCTGTGGGAACCCGTGAAAGTAGGAGGCCGCAAGCGCTGAAATCACTCCAGAAGACCCCGTGTGTCGGCAGGATTCCCCGCAGGGAAAACAGGCTGCGCAGGGTGTGCTATGCCCTCATCCTGGGCGTAAGTATAGGCATCCTCAGCTGGATGCGCAGGTGGTGCTGGCGGAGTAGATGCAGTCGCACCCCCACCCTGGGCTAAAGTCCCGACTATAGTAGTCAATAGCTGCTGCTGCTGTAGCATCATAGCCATCATCTGCTCGAATCTATCAGGTGGTGGAGCAGGCTGTGGCGGATGAGGTGCGGAAGTAGATGCGCGCTGTGGCTCTCTAACTGATGGTGTAAATGGCGGTGGTCCATCTGTAGGACCAACAGTAGGCTGAGACGACCGAACCGTCTCAGGAATCGGGCCCACAGCAGGGTCCGGACGAGTGCCAGATTGAGAGGGAGCCTGATCCATCTGCTCTGACAATGAAAGCCGAACCGCGCTCCTCGTAGTCTTAGGTGGCATTCCCTATATTCAAAATAGGGCGCAACCTTGTCAGTCTCAATTGCTCAAATACACCACAATCATTCACTAAAGAGTCAAAGGCATTCCATGCATTTCAATTAATCAAAATTGTCACAATACAAGGGATATATCCTTACAAGCATCATGACTAGAATGACATGGAAATTAAGACAGTTAAGCAACAGCAACATAAGCAAAGCACTAGTCCTAATAGGCTTTACACACATAAAATAGAAAATGGCTAACTACTCATAACAACATCAAAGATCGCGTCGCTAGTCGGAGTCTGACGACGGAGGAGGAGCACCCTTATCCTGTAAGCAACACAGGATTGCCTTCAAGGTGCGAGTCACCTTACCAAACTTCTTCTTTGTAACAGCCTTGGCATCAGCGACTTCTGCTCGAAGTTCTTGGACTTCCCTTCGCAACGCGGTCTGACTCTCCTCCATCAGAGCAATGCGGTCGTCGATAGTAGTCTGCGCAGAAGGAGGAGGGCTCTCGTCAGTATCCTGAGCCTCCTCTTCTGCTTCTTCCTGAGTCTCTTCCTGAACTTCTGCACTAGGTTCTCCTTCGCTTTGATCTTCCTCTTCATCAAAGTCGTCCCCACTATCCCTCTCAAGTTGATTTTCACGATATTGCGACCCAATCTTCATCTTAACCATTGTCGACTCATCGATGGTGTGAATCGATACCGGCAATTCGGGTCCAAGTCTATAGGCAAACTCAAGCGCAATCTTGCAAATGAGTCGGCCAAAGGGAAGGGATTCGGATGTTCTCCTCGACCTGGCTATGAGAACTATCTGCCGTAAGATGAAAGTGGCCATACATACGTTCTCTCCCTGGGCCACCAGAAATAAGAAATCGACCATAAGACGTGTACATTCAATGCGGTTCGTCGACCTAGGATAAACATTGAACGTGCAGATGTGATGAGCAGACACAAATCCTCAGACATGTACGTCGCCTTGAGGCTATTATTAGGCTGCCATGGAACCAACTTACTGCACAGAAACCTGGTGCGGCGATCTCGTTCACGTCTAGTCCTCAAACTCTTCTCACTTGGATGCACATCACCTAGTGGCACGTTGAGAAGTCGCGCAACCAACCGGACGTCGATCGTAGCCATCCGATCTCTGCAAAAAGGGATTTTGAACTGTAAGGGCTCCAAGGTAGGACTCTGGATGCTAGCATAGAAGGCACGAACAGTGCTCACATTAGCACGAGCGCGAGCTTCAAAGATCGGTCCCCAGTGCGCAGCTTCAATGCGTTCGAACAACAGATATTCACCGAACAATCGCCCATCTACGTCCGCCTCAAATAACACTCTACGATCAGTGTATTCACCATGAGGCATCTCTGATAGGATGGTTCGTCCAAGATGTGCATGGGGATCCAAATCCCGCTTTGTACGGCACTCCAGGATTGCAGCTGGACCTGCGGCGGTGCTTGAACTTGCGGCACCACCCCGCGGTCTTCTCGATCGAGCAGGGCGGCTCGGCCCAGCCTCGTCTGTTACATTTTTCCTCTTACCCATCAAAGACAGGATGGATGAGAGTGACAAAAGACCCAAAATAGCTTCCACGAAAGCCATGAAAAACGCCGAAAATGCGGAGAAATGGCTGCCCAATCTGACAAAAGGAAATCTAGGCGTCGTAGAGGGATGCTTCAAGCTTCCCAAGGCTGTACTTTCAGGGAAAAATAAGAACAAAAAGATGGAATGGAGCTGCTCACGATTTCAGCACTATTTGGGGGATTTTGGAGCTCCAAATGGGGAAATCTTCAAGGAAGGGGGCTGCCAACACCCAATAACTGATGGGTGGTGGTCGGTTTTGGCCAAGGAAGGGTTTAGGAGGGGTTTGGGTCGCCGGGGTTTGGAATGGAGTGCTGAAAATCAAATCTAGGGTATGCAAGGGGGCTGTTTGTGAAGGAGAGGGGTGTTTTAGGGGTTTTCGTGGGATGGGAGGTAGCTAGGGGTGATGTGGGGGGTATTTAAGTGGGTGCGCCCAAAGGGCAGCACCAACAGAGGTGGCCGGCCGGCGATGCATCGCCCGGCCGGCGATGGCATCGCCGGCCAACCTTCAGGTTGGCCAGTGGGACCCCATGGGTCTGGTCCCCCATGGTCCCAGGGTCCCAAAAAAGTTGGTCCCACCCCTTGGTTCATTGTATTTTGGTCTCTATGAGCCCAAACATGTGTTAGGGGATTTCCGGGTTCACATCGCAATTCCGAATACCAAACCATATGATGCAGCATATGAATTTGGGGTAGAAGGAGCCAGTACATCTTTCTAGCTCCTTAGTTGCTAAAGAAAGTGAAGTTAGAATGGCCTTATGGCCATTTTTCATGAAATTTTACTATTCACTGTAAAATTTGGTGAATGTACTAATTTGTGTTATTTTCACATTATGTTTGATGCCTAACATGAAATGGATAAGAAAGAACTGAAGGTTGAAGTGTTTAGAGAAGGAATTTTGAGAATTTTTGACAAAACGGGGTTTTTAAGCCCTGGCGATTGATTACTGGAGTCGTGGTCATCCCACGGCCCAAAGATTCACTTTTACGGTTTAAAACCGCTCATAGGACGTCTCCACCCGACTTTCTACAGCTTAGAAGTGATTCGGGTCGCTTTACGCTACCCGAGATACGTTACAGACTCGATCTTGCGATCGATCCTTATAGACTTCGCCTATCGGCAAATCTGTGATCCTAGAAGTGTTTCTAGACCCTTCTCGCACCCACCTATGTCAAAGGAAGCGACAGCGTACGTCGCAAGACCATAACCCAGGCCCAGTATACTCTCATTCATGCTCTGATACCAACTTGTAACACCCTGAAAATCGAGGGTCGTGTATAAACTCAACTCCCGAGTTCCAGACCGTCACTTATGCAACAAAAATGGTTATGATTCAATGTTGTCTGATTTAAAGCATTCACATGAGTAAAAGTATACCAAAACTGCAATTCATACTTCAGATCCAGTGATAAAAGCAAGCGGAAGACTAAACAATATATATATCACTGTATGGAAAAACAAAGTAATCTCAACTGTCTCCAAAGTATGACTACATCTCTGAGTCTCATATACATGTAAATAAACAAAAGAATAAGTTCAAAATAGTCCCACTGAAGTCCCCCTCGATCCAGATCACCTACGGGAAGCCGTCGTGGTACTGCATATACGAGAACTCATCCTGGTCCTCGTCAATCTCCGGCTCCACCTCCTGGATCTCGTCGTCACCTGCAACTACAACAGGGTCTGGTGGGTGTTGCAAACACCATCCCGTAACGTGGGAATGAGTGATCAACTCAGTGGAATCATAGAGCAAAGATTAGCATGTTCACAATTCAATCACGCGATAATAGTAAAGCAGTAAATCAGACAAGTCCTAATACTGTTGTTAATGCAAGATGATATGACGTGATGTATGCCCTCACCGACGATCACCCTCATACGGCAACATCTTACGACCGTGGCATGCCACACTCCCTAGAGTGCTCCACATCTTCCAGGCACATGCAATGCTATGGTGATATGATTACCAAGTTGTTATTAGACCATTCAAATAGCAGGATTGGGAAACTAAGGTACCTCCCTTGTATCAATCCCAACACGGATCCTGTCTAGGGTCGTCACTCCTAGTAATCTCATACGATGTACATTTCGTAGGTCACTGCAAGGGCTGCCAGGGCTGTTGCTCGCACTCGTTGCACCGCTCCCCCATCACCTTATCAATACAGGCCTACTGTACTCTACTGCACGGAAGGGTCGTCGCCTCCCGTGAACTCAGAATACGCTCGCGGTCACTATAAAGGGCTCGTCGCCTGATCAGTGTAGGCCGACAGCTAGAATATAGTGTCCCATACCACCATAATCTGCTCACGAGTCAAGGTGCTCACTGGTCACTACGGGGAGGTTTGTGGCCCCAGCGTAGGCCGACAGCTCGACCACGGTGTCCCATACCACCATGCCCGGCTCATGAGTCTTCGTGGATCAAGGTACCACGGTTAATAGGGTTTACAATGGTAAGTTCAGTACCCTAGGTTCAAGCAGTTATGATACATACAAGGTGAACAAACATCGGCCAGTCGGGTTACTTGACGGGCTCGACTAGCGCGATCGCATCTCGAATTGAACGACATGAAGTGCGTAAAACACTTCGCGTGGCCTAACCACTGCCGCCAACTCTCAACACGAATCACATTCATCGACGCGTCGTTCGTGGCTATGACCAGTCAGCCACGAATTCGCTCGGTTACCGACTGCCTGGACTAAGTCAAGTCCCACACATCTATGGAATTACATTAACACTATAAAAAGGTATTGGAATTGAAATACATCATGTGAGCATGTTAGCACATGTTATAACATTCAACTTAAGCAAATCTTCAAGGCATACTTCCCATGCATATTCAACTTAAGCAAATCCTCAAGTACATACATTCCATGCATGTAATGAAATCATGCATTTTGTCAACATGTAGAAAATCATTTAGGTCAGCATAATAATTGAAAAATCAATCACAAACTATCAAATAACATCATTTAATTCAATACATACTAATACAAGCATTTATACAAACACATACACTACACACTTAAGTCTACATATAGTATGTCGACCCAAAGTGTGCAACTAGGCGAATCTCTTCGCCAAACTAATTATGCACGCATTCCTAACTTCCTAATGCGACAACAAACCATGTCAATCACATCAGCAAAATATGAATGCAAACAGTACTTCCTACAAATGACTAAAATGCCCTAAATCTCATATTCTTCGTTAGCTTACGAAACGGGAAACGGAGAGCATTTTGTACATGTCAAACGGCGATGCCGTCAAGAATCTACTATTAAACGACATTGAAAGCGTTGGGAACCGTCAATCAAAGCGTCTAAAATCCTCACCTAGTGTCTTGTAGACTCGGGAATTGAAGCGGAGTGTATATGGTTCGTCTACGGCGAGTAAGGAGCCTAATACATAAGATCCATAAGCTACATCGCTATGGAAACAAGGAAAACTCAAATCGACATCCATTTAGGGTTTTTACTTACCTAGGATTGCGGTGGAATCGCCGGGAAAGCGGTAGAGGAGTGTTGCTTAAGCACGTGCAACACGTAGCACAAGTGGCAGGAAGAACTCTCCCACTCTCTCACAATCTCTCACTCTTTTCTCTCTCCCAAGCTAGGGCTTCTCTCAAATTCGGATGGGAGAGAGGAGTGAGGGTTTCAACCCCTTTTATAGCCTAAAACATTTCCAAAATGGGCTTGGGAACAATGTTTACTTGGTGCCTAACCAAATCGGGGCCGTTTCGGTCCAAAAGAGCATTTCTGGAGGTCCCCTGGCCAAATGCGGTCGGACTTAAGCTCGTGTATACTGGATCTAGCACGCATCCAGTTTTCAGACCGGTTGGGTTCCCAGATCGCACGTGGCGGCCCAGTTTCAGTTTAACGGTCACCGCACCAAGATCAGGCCTATAAGTCTCGTGGTATATAATAGATATTTTTCCTGATCCAAGGGTGTAATTTGGCTGTATTCTGACGGTCAGAATGCTTAATACTGATGCGTCAAATTTGTGTGCCAGATTTGAATTTGAAATTCCAACTATGTCCCTATTCACACTCTCTTCGGTCCGGGCTCAATGAAATAGCCTGTGATCATCGGTTTGACTTGATTTTTGGAATGAGTGTCAAGCCCAGCTAGACGGTCCTAACGGTCTAAGATAGGAGGTATCGGACTTTCAACGTGCGGTCTAGATCCAATACAAAGATTCAAAGTGGTCCAGAGAACAAACCGGTTTAGAGTTTGATCCGAGGCTTTAGAGTATTATAGCACCCTTAGTTCCACTCGCTTCGGGCCTCGTAGAACGTATTTAAAGTGATCAGGGACCATTTCCCAGCTATTCTAACGTTGCACTAGCTAACCTAGTCATATTTCCTAAAGGAATGAATTCTACGCAATTTCGGGTCGAGTTGGTACTCGAGCCCAAGTATGGATTTTTCACGGGCGTTACATTGCTCCACTCTCCCATCACCTTATCAATGTAGACTGACAACAAGAATATAGTGTCCCATACCGCCATAATCTGCTCAGAGTAGGGTGCTCACTGGTCACTACGGGGAGGTTTGTGGCCCCAGCGTAGGCAGACAGCTCGACCATGGTGTCCCATACTACCATGCCCAACTCATGAGTCTTAGGGGATCGAGGTACCAAGGTTAGAGGGGCTTTCCAATGGTAAGTTTAGTACCCTAGGTTCAAGCAGTTATGACGAATATAAGGTGAACATACAATGATCAGTCAGGTTACTTGATGAGTCTGACTAGCACGAGCGCACGTTTAATCGACCGACATGAAGTGCACAAGCCCTTCGTGTGGCCCAACCACTGCCGACGACTCTAGTACGACTCGGGTTCGTCATAGACATCCTTCGTGGCGAATAGAATCCAACCACGAATTCTAAACTGCTACCGACTGCCTGGACTAGAGTATAGCCCCAAGCACAAAGATGTGAATCAGTAATCATATGAGATAAAAAAAATTGAAATAGCAAGCAATCCAAGCATGTTAGCAACATGTTATAAGATACAACATAGGCAATTAAACCATACACAAGTACTTCACACATAATGAAATCAATTGAAATACGACAAGCGTAGAGGAAATTATATATATCATCAAATTAGTTGAGAATCCAGTCTTAACGCTAATCTACAACACCATATACTCAATACTTACTAATACATACATTTATACAAACACTTAGACTACTCAATTCCAACGTACTTGACGTATGTTGATTACAACATATAATATGACAGATCCTTATATCAAGGAGATGTCTAATACACAACAATCATATTTTTACATTCAAAACATATGGCAGGCATAAATCATATTGATTTAGGCATTTCAACAAACACTTAGTCTACACACATCAGTCTACATGGCATATGTCGGCCAATATGTGCATTAGGGCGAATCTCTTCGCCAAACAGATCATACACGCATAACTAGTATAGGTACACGGTAAATACTTATGGCAATCATATCAGCAAAATACGTACATATATGGTATTTTCTATAAATACCTAAAATACCCTAAATCTCATATTCTTCGTACTATTCGAAATGAAAAATGGACATCATGTTCTATATGTCAAACGACATCCTCATCAGCAATTTACCATTAAACGACATTGAAAGCTTTGAAAACAGGTAATCTAAGCGTCTAAAATCCGCACCTTAAATCAGAAATGCGTATTCGTTAAGATTCAGACGATGCGTCTTCGTCAATGGCAGATACGCTACCTATGACAAGAAACAGGTTAGCTAGAACTCTTCTACATCTAGTCTAAGCTTCAAATCAGGTTAGGGTTAGGGTTTTCTTACCTAGAACGAAACCAGAATCGTCGGAATAA
This sequence comes from Magnolia kwangsiensis, assembly GCA_037074715.1. NCBI lineage: Eukaryota > Viridiplantae > Streptophyta > Magnoliopsida > Magnoliales > Magnoliaceae > Magnolia > Magnolia kwangsiensis. The sequence goes on along the minus strand of CM073575.1, from coordinate 85,780,297 downwards.
TGATGCACGTAGGTGGCTTTGGCACGTGGAGCAGCAGGGAAGAATCCCAGGAGAAATCACCAGCTTCTCCCTCACTTTCTCTCTCTTTTCTCTCTCCTTCCTAAGGTTTCTAAAAAATTCGTATGGGTTAGAAAGCTAAGGGTTTAATGCCCTTTTATAAGCCCAAACATAACCAAAACAGACTTTAAGTCAAGGTATACTTGGGTTATAGCCAAATCGGGTCTTTTCTGATCCAAAGGAGCATTTCGGGAGGTCCCCTGGCCAAATGTGGTCGGACTTAAGCTCATGTATATTGGATCCTGCTCACACCAAGTTTTTAGTCCGGTAGTGTTCCCAGATCGCACGTGGCGGACCAGTTTCAATTCAGCGGTCAAGGAGACTCGATCGAGGATTCCAAGTACACTGACTTGAGTGAGAAATGTCAGATTTATTTAAATCTCATTTAATTTTTAATGAATTTCACTCTTTCTCACACTCCTTGCTCCAGGCTCAATGAAATAGCCTCAGAACATCAGCTGGGCTTGATTTTCGAAATGATTGTTAAGTCTAACAAGGCGGTCGTAATTGTCTAAGATTATCGCTATCGGACTTTCGACGCGCGATCTAGATCCAATACAAAGTTTCAAAGGGTTCCTGAGGGCAAACGGGTTTAGAGTTTGATCCAAGATTTTAGGGTAACATAGCGGTAACAATTCTAGAGGTTTTGGGTCTTACAGATTGTATTTAAAGTGGTTGGTGCTAATTTTGCAGGAAGTCTAGTGTAGTGCTGGCTACTTCACGTTAAATTTCTAAAGAATTTCATTCTAAATGATATCTTTGGCTTTGAAATTGGGTTCTGAGAGGTTACCAAGGTGTTATGGTCGACCCATTGCCTAAGGAATAGGTTTAGGTTATAGGTTATAGGTTATAGCTTTAGGGAATTGGGAATGGGTTATGGTTCAGGTATAGGAAATCGGGTTCAGGTTCGGGATTGGGTTTAAGTTTGGGTTTTCAAGTTTAGGTTTAGGTTTAGGTTAGGGAGTTGAGATTAGGATTAGGTGTAGGTTTAACTATAGGGAATTGAGTTTAGGTTATAGGTTTAAGGAAAGGTTAGGTTTAGGTTATAGGTTTTGGGATTTGGGAATAGTTTTAGGTTATAAGTATAGGTTTAGGTTAGGTTATAGGTTAAGTTTTAGGTTATAGGTTTTGGGATTTGAGATTGGGTTCAGGTTTAGGTTATAGGTTTTGGTTTTAGTTATAGGTTATAGGTTTAGGTTATAGATTTTTGGATTTGAGAATGGGTTCAGATTTAGGTTATAGGTTTTGGTTTTGGTTTAGGTTATAGGTTTTGATTTATGTTATAGGTTATAAGTTTATGTTAAGGTTTAGGTTTAGGTTATAGGTTTTGGGATTTGAGAATTAGTTCGAGTTTAGGTTATAGGTTTTGGTTTAGGTTTAGTTTATAGGTTTTGGTTTAGGTTAAGGTTTAAGTTTAGGTTTATGTTATAGGTTTTGGGATTTGAGAATGGGTTCGGGTTAGGTTTTAGGTTTTGGTTTTGGTTTAGCTTATAAGTTTTAGGATTTGAGAATGGGTTCAGGTTTAGGTTATAGGTGTTGGTTTAGGTTAAGGTTTAGGTTATAGGTTTTTGGATTTGAGAATAGGTTATGGTTTAGGTTTAGGAAATCGGGTTCAGGTTCGGGATTGGGTTTAAGTTTGGGTTTACAAGTTTAGGTTTAGGTTTAGGTTAAGGAGTTGAGATTAGGATTAGGTGTAGGTTTACCTTTAGTGAATTGAGTATAGGTTATAGGTTTAGGGAAAGGTTAGGTTTAGGTTATAGGTTTAGGATTTGGGAATAGTTTTAGGTTATAAGTATAGGTTTAGGTTAGGTTATAGGTTAAGGTTTAGGGATTTTAATTTAATTTATAGGTTTAAGTTTAGGTCTAGGTTTAGGTTTAGGGAATTGAGTTTAGGTTATAGGTTTAGGGAAAGGTTAGGTTTAGGTTATAGGTTTTAGGATTGGAGAATAGTTTTAGGTTATACGTATAGGTTTAGGTTAGGTTATATGTTAAGGTTTAGGTATTTGAGTTTAGGTTATAGGATTCGGTCTAGGTTTAGGTTTAGTGATTTGAGTTTAGGTTATAGGTTTAGGTTTAGGTTTGGGTTTGGGTTTTGGGATTTGAGAATGGGTTCGGGTTTAGGTTATAGGTTTTGGTTTCAGTTTAGGTTATAAGTTTTGGGATTTGATAATGGGTTCGGGTTTAGGTTATAGGTTTTGGTTTTGGTTTAGGTTATAGGTTTTGGGATTTAATAATGGGTTCGGGTTTAGGATATAGGTTTTAGTTTTGGTTTATAGGTTTTAATTTAGGTTATAGGTTAATGGTTTAGGTTTAGGTTATAGGTTTTTGGATTTGAGAATGGGTTCGGGTTTAGGTTATGGGTTTTGGTTTTGATTTAGTTTATAGGTTTTGGTTTAGGTTATAGGTTTTGGGATTTGAGAATGGGTTTGGGTTTAGGTTACAGGTTTTCGTTTTGGTTTAGGTTATAGGTTTTGGGATTTGAGAATGGCTTTGGGTTTGGGTTATAGGTTTTGGTTTCAGTTTAGGTTATAGGTTAATGGTTTAGGTTAAGGTTTAGGTTTAGGTTATCGATTTTTGGATTTGAGAATGGGTTCGGGTTTAGGCTATAGGTTTTGGTTTTGGTTTAGGTTATAGGTTTTGGTTTAGGTTATAGGTTTTGGGATTTGAGAATAGGTTCGGGTTTAGGTTATAGGTTTTGGTTTTGGTTTAGGTTATAGGTTTTGGGATTTAAGAATGGGTTCGGGTTTAGGTTATAGGTTTTGGTTTCGGTTTAGGTTATAGGTTAACGGCTTAGGTTAAGGTTATAGGCATTTGGATTTGAGAATGGGATCGGGTTTAGGATATAGGTTTTGGTATAGGTTATAGGTTTTGGGATTTGAGAATGGGTTTGGGTTTGGGTTTAGGTTATAATTTTTGGTTTTGGTTTAGGTTATAGGTTTTGGTTTATGTTATAGGTTATAGGTTTAGGTTTAGGTTTAGGTTATAGGTTTTTGGATTTATGTATGGGTTCCTGTTTAGGTTATAGGTTTTGATTTTGGTTTAGGTTATATGTTTTGGTTTAGGTTATGGTTTAGTTTTAGGTTATAGGTTTTGGAATTTGAGAATGGGTTCAGGTTTAGTTATAGGTTTCGGTTTTGGTTTTGGTTATAGGTTTTGGGATTTGAGAATAGGTTCCTATTTAGGTTATAGGTTTTAGTTTTGGTTTAGGTTTAGGTTATAGGTTTTTAGATTTGAGAATGGGTTATGGTTTAGGTTTAGGAAATCGGATTCAGGTTCGGGGTTGAGTTTAAGTTTGGATTTTCAACTATTGGTTTAGGTTTAGGTTAGGGAGTTGAGATTAGGATTAGGTGTAGGTTTAGCTTTAGGGAATTGAGTTTAAGTTATAAGTTTAGGGAACGGTTAGGTTTAGGTTATAGGTTTTGGGATTTTGGAATAATTTTGGGTTATAAGTATAGGTTTAGGTTAGGTTATAGGTTAAGGTTTAGGGATTTGAGTTTAGGTTATAGGTTTAGGTTTAGGTTTAGGGAATTGAGTTTAGGTTATAGGTTTAGGGAAAGGTTAGGTTTAGGTTATATGTTTTGAGATTTGAGAATAGTTTTAGGTTATAAGTATAGGTTTAGGTTTGGTTATATGTTAAGGTTTAGGAATTTGTGTTTAGGTTATAGGATTAGGTTTAGGTTTAGGTTTAGGGATTTGAGTTTAGGTTATAGGTTTAGGTTTAGGTTTGGGTTTGGGTTTTGGGATTTGAGAATGGGTTTGGGTTTAAGTTATAGGTTTTGGTTTCAGTTTAGGTTATAGGTTTTGGGATTTGATAATGGGTTCGGGTTTAGGCTATATATTTTGGTTTCGGTTTAGGTTATAGGTTTTGGGATTTAATAATGGGTTCGGGTTTAGGTTATAGGTTTTGGTTTTGGTTTAGGTTATAAGTTTTGATTTAGGTTATAGGTTCACGGTTTAGTTTAAGGTTTAGGTTTAGGTTATAGGTTTTTGGATTTGAGAATGGGTTCGGGTTTAGTCTATAGGTTTTGATTTTAGTTTTGTCATGCCCCAAACTCGAAAACTGGGTTCACAGAATTTTTGATCATCGAATCTGGCACCGACAGCTTCCGTAGAACCGCATTCTCAGCTCCTAGCGCCTATTTTCCAGGTTCCAATCCTGGGATGCTACGAGGAGAATTTTCAACATCAGTTTGATTCGTAATAAGCATAACCAAAGGCATAACCCACAAACAACAACTAAAAACTCTATCACATTTTTACTATGATAAAAAACTTTATAAGTACAATGAGTATAAAGGGAAATATAATGATGATGAATAAAAAGCTCTAAGATGATCTGCAAAGCACTCCTACCTCAGCACTGCTACGCTCCAACGTCACCTGCACGCAATGGTCGTGCATAAGCTTATGGAAAGCTTAGAGGGTGGTGAAAGTCTATGCGCAAGGTAGTAATAAGATCATGCAATATCAGAGTAATGCGAAATATGTTGACGGATCCATAAATACTATTGGCTGTACCAAGGCCATGCGATGCAAGGCATGAATGATGTTGGCCATACTAAGGCCATACGATGTGAAATACAACTCAAGCATACAAATCCTCATCTAAGTCCACATATCAATACAGCTCAAATCTGGAATAATACCGTGGTCTAGTACACTCCAAGCCAGATCGTAGCCAGATTGCGCACAACTAGGTGAGTGGAAAAGACCTCACTACCCACCTGCCAATATCGAGCTCGGCTCGTCGATAGCGAACCCATTCCTTAAGCTGGTCAAACTCAGCCTAGCTTTGCCCCTCCTCTCAGGCGGGTAAGGCTGCACCCCCTTCCAACCGACCACGACACAGTGGAAAGCGCGGCCTTATGGTAATCGGCACTCTGCGCTCATGCACCCACTCAGTCTAGACGTTGGAGTGACCTCTTGGTACCATAAGGGTTTAAGAATTTTCAGCCATGGATATCTATAGCACCCCATATAGAATAAGATTTTTGGTATCCAATCCTGTCAACCACGATACGCTTGTGGAGGCTACAGCCCTGATGTCGCTAGGGCATACAATACCATATCACATAATGCAAATGCTTGAGTCATGCTATCCAGTCATACAACAATCCTGCGTGCATCATGCACTCATGTAAGGCAACACCGCCTATCCGGGAGCCCCTAAATAATTTGCCCAAAGGCATATGCTATGATTAGTCACTTCTCATATCAAGCATACATATGATGCGTATGATCATGAGTCATGGAACTATACTAAACATGTTATAAAGTAATGAACTATCCTTATAACGCAGATGGGCCTAGATGGCCTACACATAAAAAGTACGGCCTATCAATGTGTAACGCCCTGAAATTCGGGGGTCGAGCATAACTCGGCTCCCGAGTTCCAAAACATCACTTATGCAGCATATTTGATGCAGATTGTATGTTTTCTGTATTAATGCATAAAACATGAAATAGATCAAGCCAGATAGCAGACACAATTCAGGGATATTAAGAAAATGCAAGCGGAAGACTTAAATACATATTTTATTTAAAATAAATCCTCAAATGATGCGTGCTCTGCCCAGGGTAATATACATACATCTGTGTCTCAAAATACATACATTAATTGATCATAATGATCCAATACATATCCCAAAAATAATCTCTACTGGTCAGGACAAGGCTCACATGAACCCGCCTGAGAACTGCATATATGAGAATGCCTCCTCATCCTCGTCGAAGTCTGGCTCTGCCTCGTAAGCATTGCCATCTCCTGCAGCTAAGTCAGAGTCTGGTTGGTGTTTAAACACTGTCCCAGAATGTGGGAGTGAGTGATCAACTCAGTGGTACTATATAACAAAAGTTAATATGTTATCAATCTAATCAAGCAGTAATGATAAGGTATACAATCACACAGGTCCTATATCTCTTGTTAATGCAAGGATGATATGAAGAATGATGCATGCCCTCACCACAATCCCCTCTGCGACATCATCTAACGATCGCGGCATGACTCACTTCCTCAGTGCTCTATCACCAATACCGTTAGCACATGCAATTCAGTGTTATGAATATGATTACCAAGTTCTTATTAGTCCTTTTCATACAGCAAGATTGGGAAGCTAAGACACTTCCCTTGTATCATTTACCAACATTGATCGTTTATAGGGTCGTCAATCCTAGGATATCTCATACGATGTTATGGTTTTAGGTCGCTGCAAGGGCTGCCAGGGCTGTTACGCATAATCGTTACACCACTCTCCCATCACCTTATCAATACAGGCCTAATTATATCCTCAAGACTGCATCAGGACTCATCGCCTTTATGCGGTGTCAGGATAAACTCAAGGTCACTACAGAGGGCTCGTCACCAATCAGTGTAGGCCGATAGTAAAAATATAGTGTCCCATACCACCATAATCTACTTAGAGTAGGGTGCTCAGTGGTCACTACGGGGAGGTTTGTGGCCCCAGTGTAGGCCGATAGCATGACTATGGTGTCCCATACCACCATGCCCAGCTCATGAGTCTTAGGGGATCTTGGTACCATGGTTAATGAAAGTTTCACTGGTAAGCTCAGTGCCTTAGATTCAAACAGTAGCTACCAAATATGGTGAACAAGCATCGGTCAATCGGGTTAGTTGATAAGCTCAACTAGGCCAAGCGCACATTGAGTTGAACGACATGGAATGCATAAGCCCTCCATGTGGCCTAACCACTGCCGAACACCCCAAACACGACTCAGATTCGCTAAACTCATCTTGTGTGGCGAAAGCAACCTCAACCACCATTTACAGAACATTTTCCGATTACCTGGACTGTAGTACAGCCCCATTCACATACAAAGCTAATAACTAGCATATGATTCATATCCTGCATTCATATGAACAAGCATGGAATACAACTTGAATGTAAACAAAGTACATGCAGGAATTTATACACACATTTAGCATGATTCAACCAAGTACATAATCCATGGAGGAAATCATACACTCATTTAGCATGGATATTCTAAGTCACATGATTCATGAAGGAAATCATACACACAAATACTATGGTTGAAATCCATATCTCAACCACCTTAGCATGCACATAATACTAACTACCATTTCATTTAGACATTTAAACAAACACTTAGCTTACACTGTTCAACATACGTCACGTATGTCGACACCGTTGTGTATTAGGGCAAGTCCTTTCACCAAGGAGTTGTTGCATACATATTAGGCATATCACAATGACAATTTATCATGGCAAGAAAATCAGCAGATTCCATACGCATACGTGTATTCTAACATATACATGGAATACGGTATTTACAATAAAAAGTATACGTATGCGGAAGACAAAATGGATAGCATATTTGGCATGTGTAATGGCAAGCACAACATGAATAAATCATTATCTAACATTGAAAGGGTTGAAAACCATAACCTAAGCGTATATAGTCCGCACCTTAAACTAGAAAAGACGTATTTAAGACGATTCAGACGATGTGTCTTCGTCAACGGCGGATACGCTACCTATGACATGAAACGAGTTAGCTAGAACTCTACTTCAGCTAGTCTAGGCTTCAAAACAGGTTAGGGTTAGCTTAACTTACCCAAAAATGGAATCAGAATCGCCGGAAGAACAATTCAGAAATGCCGGTTCAATGTATAGATGGGTTAGGAAGAATCCTACAAAGTTTCACTGATTCTCCCACACTTTCTCTCTCTTTTCTTTCTCTTAAATCTCTAGGATTTGAGAAATTTGTATGGGTTAGAAAGCTAAGGGTTTAAGGCCGTTTTATAAGCCTAAACATAACGAAAATGGACTTTAAATCATGGTATACTTAGGTTATAACCAAATCGGGATCTTTCTGATCTAACGGAGCATTTCTGGAGGTCCTCTAATCAAATGCGGTCGGACTTCAGATCACTAGCATCGGATCTTTAGTAAGTTAAGTTTTCAGTCCGATCGGGTTTTCAGATTGTCCGTGGCGGACCAGTTTCAATTCAACGGTCACCGAACCTAAATCAGGGCTACAAGCTCTATGACATGAAAGAGCCAACTTTCCTGATCCGAGGGTGAAATTTGGTCAAATTTCAACGGTCAGAACGATTAAAAATAACGTGCAAGTGAACCGTGCCAGATTTCATAAAAATGTATTTAATTTTCTAAATATTTTCCTTTTCTCACCCTCTTCGCTCCGAACTCAATAGAATGGTCTCAGGACATCGGTTGGGCTTGATTTTCGAAAGGATGGTCAAGTCCAACTAATCGGTCATAACGGTCTAAGATTATAGATATCGGACTTTCGACGTGTGATCTAGATCCAATACGAAGTTATAAAGAATTCTCGAGAACAACTGGGTTTAGAGTTGGATCCTAGATTTCAGGGTATTATAGCGTCATTGATTCTACAAGTTTTAAGTCTTGCAGAACATATTTAAAGCGAACTGTACAAATTTCACAGTCAGTCTAACTTAGCGCTAGGTAACTTAGGTTTAATTTCTAAGAGAATTAATCCTAAGTAATTTCTGATCGAGGTGGTACTCGGATCTTGGTACGGAATTTTTTGAGTCGTTACACAATGGGCCCTAAGAAGAGTCGTAATGTGGACATTTAACTAACATTATACTTGCAATGTGGACGTCAAACCATCATTGCTCTTAAGGCATAGCCCGTCGTAAATATCATTACATAATCCATGTTGGGATTACACATTGCAATGACCTTAGGTACATCCCATTGGGCCTTAAATACATCAAATGGGCCATATCATATGGGCCTTATATTCACCAAGTGGGCCATATCAATGGGCCACACTAATGGGCCTTATGTACATTGCAATGGGCCATATTTTGTGTGCCTTGAATACATCAAATGGCCCTAATCACATGAATCTTATGTGTATCAAATGGGTCACACCAATTGGGCCCCATATGTACATTAAATGGGCCTCAACCCATAGGCCCTAATACATCTCAATGGGCCTTAACCCATGGGCCCCTAATACATCAAATGAGCCTCAATCCATGGGCCTTATGTGTATCAAATGGGCCACACCAATTGGACCCCATATGTACATCAAATGGGCCTCAACCCATAGGCCCTAATACATCTCAATAGGCCTTAACCCATGGACCCCTAATACATCAAATGGGCCTTACATATAACAAGGTGGGCCTCATACATATATCAATGTGAGGTCTCAATGGACGACCACAAATAACTTAAAATGGCCCCCATACATATACCAAAGTGGGGTCCACTTAAACTATAGATCTGATTCATTCTTTAGCTTATGCCAAAGAAATGAGCTTATAAAATGGTTGGACGGATTGGATGTAACCCATGCATCATAGTAGGTCCCATAAGAATGGATAGTGACGGTGGAACAAGTGGAGCTCACATAACTTGGTGACGTCACATACCTCATTTGGGTCCCACCGTCCACCACTGGACAGTGTAGATAAAACACATACGTCAATTGGTGGGGTCCACTATCCGTATTGGCAGCCAACAAAGTGGCTAGACGGCATGATACAAAACTTACACTAGGTGGGTTCCACCGTCCACGGTCGTGGACGGTGCAAATAAAAATACATACATCATTGTGGGTCCCACGTGGGGCCCATTATAATGTTTATTTATCATCCAACCGTTGATAAGGTCACACGGTCCTGGGTGAACAGGAAAAATAAATTTCATATTAACCTAAAGCTTCTGTGAACCCAAAAAGGCTTCAAGGGCAGACGTTCCATCCCATTGTTTCTTATGATGTGGGCCATTTGAAACTCAGATCAGCCTGATATTTAGAGGGGGCCCACCTTAGGAGGTGTAACACCCCGAATTTTTGCTAACCTGGGATTAGACGTCCTTAGGCAATGGGCCAACCATAATACCTTAGTAACCTCTCACAACCCAATTCCAAAGCCAAAGAAATCATGTAGAACCAAATTCTTTAGAATTTAATGAGAATTAGCCAGCGCTACACTAGATTACCTGTGAAATAAGCACCAACCACTTTAAATATGATCTGTAAGATCAAAACCTCTAACATCGTTGACGCTACGTTACCCTAAAATCCAGGATCAAACCCTAAACCGGTTTGTTCTCAGGAACCCTTTGAAACTTCATATTTGATTTAGACTGCACGTCGAAAGTCCAATATCTACAATCTTAGACGGTTATGACTGCTTAGCTGGACTTGACAATCGTTTCGAAAATCTAGCCCAACCGATATTCTGAGGCTATTTCATTGAGCCTGGACTGAAGAGAGTGAGAATAGGGTAAAGGTTTAGGAAATTAAATAAAAATCTGGCTCGTGTCTTTGCGCATTATTATTAAGCGTTCTGACCGTCAGAATTCAGCCAAATTTTACCCTCGGATCAAGAAAATTTTCTCTTTCATATCATGAGACTTGTAGACTTGATTTAGGTACGATGACCGCTGAACTGAAACTGGACTGCCACGTGCGATCTGTGAACTCTACCAGTCTGAAAACTTGATGTGAGTAGGATCCGATATGCATGAGCTTAAGTCCGACAGCGTTCGGCCAGGGGACCTCCCGAAACGCTCTTTTGGATCGAAAAAGTCCTGATTTGGTTATAACTCAAGTATACTTTGTTCCCAAGTCTATTTAGGTTAGTTTTTAGCCTATATAAGGGCTTTAAATCCTCTCATATCTATCCCATCCGAATTTGCTTGAAACCTTAGATTGAGAGAGAGAGAAAGTGAGAGATTGTGAGAGACTTTGTGAGAGAACTTCTTGCCGTTTGCTCCATCCTTTGCACGTACCAAAGCAACACATTTAAATCACTTTTCGGTGATTTCCAATGCACTTTTAGGTAAGAAAACCCTAACCAATTGCTGATTTAGGGTTTCCTTTGATTCAATAGCGAAGTAGCTTACGTATCTTGTGCATTAGGTCGCCGTTACGCCGTTGACGAAGCGTATACATTCTATTCGAATCGATACATGTGTAAGGCAAAAGGTGAGGATTCTAGACGCTTTGATTGACTGATTTCAAAGCTTTCAATATCGTTTAATAGTAGATTATTGATGAGAACGCCGTTTGACATGTAGAATATGCTGTCCGTTTTCTGTTTCGACTGTGTACGGGAAATATGAGATTTATGGTATTTTAGGTATTTGTAGGGAATACTGTTTACGTCCATATTTTGCTGAAATGATTTCCATGGCTATTTGTCGTGTTATGATATTAGGAATGTGTGTATGATCGTATGGCGAAGAGATTCGCCCTAATGCACACTTTGAGTCTACATACGCTATGTAGACTAAAGTGTGTAGACTAAGTGTATGTATAAATGTTTGTATTAGTATATATTGAGTAAATGGTGTTGTGAATTAGTTTTGAGATTCAATTCTCAATTAATATACGGATGTATATGATTTCCATCATGTTTGCCATATGAATTGATTTCCTTATATGTATGGAATACATGTGTTGGATTGATTTGCTTACTTTGTATGCTATAACATGTGTTAACATGCTTGTATTATTGTATTTCATTTCTATTACTCTCATACGATTATTGATGTGGATTAACAAATGCTTGGGGCTATGACCTAGTCCAGGCAGTCAGTAATGGATTGAATTCGTGGTTGGCTTCTATTTGCCACGAAGGACGCGTCGATGAATGCGAGTCGTGTTTTGGGTTGGCGCCAGTGGTTAGGCCACACGAAGTGTTTTATGCACTTCATGTCGCTTAGCTTGAGATGCTCTCTACTAGTCGAGCCCGTCAAGTAACTCGACTGGACATTGTATGTTCACCATGTATGAGTCATAACTGCTTGAACCTAGGGTACTGAACTTACCATTAAAAACCCTGTCAACCATGGTACCTTGATCCATAAAGACTCATGAGCCAGGCATGGTGGTATGGGACACCGTGGTCGAGCTGTCGGCCTACGCTGGGGCTACAAACCTCACCGTAGTGACCAGTGAGCACCCTACTCTGAGCAGATTATGGTGGTATGAGACACTATATTCTTGTTGTCGGCCTACATTGATAAGGTGATGGGGGAGTGGAGCAACGAGTGCGAGCAACAACCCTAGCAGCCCTTTGTAGTGACCTTGAGTTTATCCTGATACCGCATGGGGGCGACGAGTCCTGATGCAGTCTTAAGAATATAAATAGGCCTTTATTGATAAGGTGATGGAGGAGCGGTGCAACGAGTGCGAGCAATATCCCTGACAGCCCTTGCAGCGACTTAGAAATATAACATCGTATGAGATTACTAGGAGTGACGACCCTAGACAGGATCTGTGTTGGGAATGGTATAAGGAAGGTACCTTAGTTTCCCAATCCTGCTGTATGAAAAGGACTAATAACAACTCGGTAATCATTCTCCATATCGCACTGCATGTGCTTAGAAGATGTGGAGCACTGCGGGAAGAAAGCATGTCGCAGACGCAGATGATGCCACATGAGAGAGTATGTCGGTGAGGGCATCCATCATGTCATTTCATGCATGCATTAACAACAGTATCTAGGAATGTTTGATTGTTTGCTTTACTATTATCGCGTGATTGATTTGATAATATGCTAATCTTTGCTCTATGATTCCACTGAGTTGATTACTCATTCCCATGTTACGGGATGGTGTTTCAGACACCCACCAGTCCCTATTTTAGTTTCAGATGATGGAGCTGCTTGTGAAGCGGAGCCGGACTTGATGATGATGAGGAGGATCCCTCCTTTATGCGTGTTTTGATCGACGGGATTACAGGGAGGTTGATTAGATGCCTTGATACTTGTTATTTTATATTTTTGGAGCACTCATGTATATTCTTTTCTTTTCATTTTTGGAGTATACATGTATTTAATTAACCTGGTAACATGTTCACACTCTGGAGATATACAATTAATTATATATTTTATGTATTCATCACAGTCTTCCGCTTGCTAATTTAACTGTCTCTAGAGTATGATATGCTATTTTGGCTTAGTCTTAATCTTGTTTAATGTCATTCTACAGACAACATGCATTTATCATTATCTATGTTTCATAAGTGATGTTCTAGAACTTGGGAGTTGGGTTTCTACCCGACCCCCGATTTTCAGGATGTTACAGGAGGTGGCCCACCATATGAACGGTGTAGATATTAAACATACATCATGGTGGGGCCCACGACTGAGATCATGGGTCCTTGTCCATTTTCCATCCACAACGCTGACAGCAGCAGCGCCTATTGCAACAACCTCCTTTCTTGTTATTTTATTTTAAAAAAAAAAAATCAGTTTCCCTACGGTTTTTCACAGGTGGGGCCCATATCCAGAAAAACCATCCCAGCCATGAGATTTTACGGCTCATGACATGCTAAATGAGTCCAATGTTTGAGATTTTTGGGTGTATACAAACATCAGGGGAGATTTCAAGGGTAGAAAACACTATTGTCTATGCTATGACCTGCTGAATAATAGGGTTGACCCCATCTTTCGGCTCAACGCCTAAAATGAGCTTGGGAAAGGAATGGATGGCATGGATTGAATACATATATCAAGGTGGGGCCTATATAAGTGGGCCACCCCATAAGCTTGGAAATAAGCAAATATTTGTGTTTTCCATTCAATCGTCTAGCGTCCAGGGACGCTGGACGGTTGTGCATTTCAAGTGGGCTGCACACGTGGGCCACCAAATGATGGGTGGTGTGGATTCATTGCTTATAACATGGGCCCCACCTATAGATGACTTGAATCAAATACATGCCTTATGGTGGGGTCCATCCAGGTGGGCCACACGGCCAAATCATCACAGAAAAACATGAAAAAGATGGGGAGAGAGAGAGAGAGAGAGAGAGATCGAGGGACACACGTGCATGGAGGGCTCCACCACTATGAGCCCTCCCTTCCATACATCTAATAATACATTAAGCGGGTCCCATTGCATGTGGGCCTACCAAATCAAAGATCAACGGTGGAGATTCCTTCTCTACCAAAATGGAAGGTCTAAATGACCCTCATCAACTAAAAAGTAAACATCATGATGGGGTCCATGGAGATTGGCCCCATCATGGAATGATCATGATGATCAAAGTGGGCCATCGGCCACATCTTAGGGTCCCAAGTGAGATCCAAACCATTGATCGGTATGCCTCACTTGGCCCATCATGAAAACATGAAAAACTAGCCAATACAAGCACCCACCATTCGATCTTCTTGCTCCCTTGGCTTCCTTAGCTCCTTAGCTGATTCCAATGGAGGAGATGAGGTTTGGATGGTTGAGATGAGAGATGAAAGGGTAGGAAAGGTGGGCCACACTTGTTGCTTGGGAGAGTTGGAGAGGCTTGGATGTGTGAAGCTCTCTTTCTTGGGAAAGTGATTTGAAAATGAAGGAGAGAGAGAGTTGTAAAGGGAGACAAAGAGAGTGATGGGTGATGGAGTGATGGATGTGGTGAGTGATGGGTGTGTAAGAGATTTTTGACTTTTGTGGCAAATGATGTAAGAAAAGTATGGGCTTTGTAAGAACTTTTTGACTTTTGTGGTTATTTGGGTGTAACACCCCAAATTTTTGCCAACCTGGGGTTAGACGTCCTTAGGCAATGGGTCAACTATAACACCTTGGTAACCTCTCAAAACCCAATTCCAAGCCAGAGAAATCATTTAGAACCTAATTCTTTAGAACTTTTATGTGAATTAGCCAGCGCTACACTAGATTTCCTGTAAAATTAGCACCAACCACTTTAAATACGATCTGAAAGACCCAAAACCTATAGAATCATTGACAATACGTTACCCTAAAACTTAGGATCAAACTCTAAACCTATTTGTTCTCAGGAACCCTTAGAAACTTTGTATTGGATCTAGACAGCGTGTCGAAAGTCCGATATCTATAATCTTAGATCATTATGACCGCCTAGTTGGACTTGACAATCATTTCAAAAATTAAGCCCAATTGATGTTCTGAGGCTATTTCATTGAGCCTGGAGCAAGGAGTGTGAGAAAGAGTGAAATTCTTTATAAATTAAATGTGATTTAAATAAATCTGGCACGTTTCGCTTGTGGGTTAAGTATAAGCATTCAGACCGTTGAAATCTGACCCAAATACATCCTCGGATCAGGGAACATTTTCCACTCAGGTCAGTGTACTTGGAATCCCTGATCGAGTCTCAGTGACCGCTGAACCGAAACTGGTCCGCCACGTGCTATCTGGGAACACTATCGGGCTGAAAACTTAATGTGATCAGCATCCAACATTCATGAGCTTAAGCCCGACCACATTTAGTTAGGGGACCTCCAGAAATATTCTTTTAGATCGGGAAAGACCCGATTTGGCTGTAACCCAAGTATACCTTGACTTAAAGTCTGTTTTGGTTATGTTTGGGCTTATAAAAAGGCCTTAACCTCTCTCTCACAAATCCCATACGAATTTGTAAAAACCTAGGAAAGAGAAGAGAGAAAAGAGAGAGAAAGTGAGGGAGAAGTTGGAGCTTTCTCCTGAGATTCTTCCCTGCTGCTCCACGTGCCAAATCCATCCACATGCATCGCTATTCTGGCGATTTCAACTCCGTTCTAGGTAAGAAAACCCTAACCCTAACCTGTTTTAGGGATTCTATCGATCCAAGTAGCGAAGTAGCTGACTTACCTTGTGTTGTAGGTTGCCAATCAATCGTTGACGATGACGTAGAGTTCCTATTCGATTCATTATGCTCCTATGGTGTAAGGTGCGAATTTTAGACGCTTGGTTTATCATTTATCAAAGCTTTCAATGTCGTTTAATGGTAGATTGTTGTCAAGAATGCTGTTTGACATGTAGAACATGCTGTCCGTTTTTCATTTCGAATAAGTACGAAGAATATGAGATTTAGGGTATTTAAGGTATTTGTAGAAAATACTGTATGCGTACGTATTTTTCTGATATAATTGCCATGAGTATTTACCATGTACCTATACTAGTTATACGTATATGATCCGTTTGACGAAGAGATTTGCCCTAATGCACATATTGGCCGACATATGCTATGTAGACTAATGTGTGTAGACTAAGTGTTTGTTGAAATGCCTAAATCAATATGATTTACGTCTGCCATATGTTTTGAATGTAAGAACATGATTGTTCTGTATTAGACAACTCCTTGATATAAGGATCTGTCATATTATATGTTGAAATCAACATACATCAAGTACGTTGGAGTCGAGTAGTCTTAATGTTTGTATAAATGTATGTATTAGTAAGTATTGAGTAAATGGTGTTGTAGATTAGTGTTGAGACTGGATTCTCAACTACTATGATGCACATGATTTCCTCCATGCTTGTTGTATTCCAATTGATTACCTTATGTATGAAGTACTCGTGTATGGTTAACTGCTTATGATGTATGTTATAACATGTTGATAACATGCTGGAACGTCTTGTATTTCAATTCTGTCTCTCTCATATGATTATTAATTTAGATTACATGTGCTTGGGATAATACTCTAGTTCAGGAAGTCGGTAACAGTTTAGAATTTGTGGTTGGATTCTATTTGCCACGAAGGATGTATATGACGAACCCAAGTCGTACTAGAGTTGTCGGCAGTGGTTAGGCCACATGAAGTGCTTGTGCACTTCATGCCGGTCGATTAAACGTGCGCTCGTGCTAGTCGGACTCATCAAGTAACCCGACTGACCATTGTATGTTCACCTTGTATTGGTTATAACTGCTTGAACCTAGGGTACTGAACTTACCAGTGATAACCCTGATAACCGTGGTACCTTGATTCACTAAGACTCATGAGCCGGGCATGGTGGTATGAGACAACGTGGTCGAGCTATCGGCCTACGCTGGGGCCACAAACCTCCCCATAGTGACCATTGAGAAACCCAGACTCATGAGCAGATTATGGTGGTATGGGACACTATATTCTTGCTGTCGGCCTACACTGATAAGGTGATGGGGGAGCAGTGCAGCGAGTGCGAGCAACAGCCCTGACAGCCCTTTGTAGTGACCTTGAGCGTAATTTGAGTCTACGTGAGGCAATGACCCTTCCGTAGCAACAAGAGTACAACTAGGCCTGTATGATTAGGTGATGGGGGAGTGGAGCAACGAGTGCATGCAACAGCCCTGACAGCGCTTGCAGCGACCTAGAAATATATCATCGTATGAGATTACTAGGAGTGACGACCCTAGACAGGATCCTTGTTGGGAATGATATAAGAGAAGTACCTTAGTTTCCCAATCCTGCTGTATGAAAAGGACTAATAACAACTCGGTAATCATATTCACATCGCACTGCATGTGCCTAGAAGATGTGGAGTACTGAGGGAAGTAAGCATGCCGCGGACGTAAGATGGTGTCGCATGAGGGAGTATGTCGGTGAGGGCATCCATCATGTCATTTCATGCTTGCATTAATCACAGTGTTTAGGAATGTTTGATTGTTTTCTTTACCATTATCGCTTGATTGATTTGATAACATGTTAACCATTGCTCTATGATTCCACTGAGTTAGCTACTCACTCTCACGTTACGGGACGGTGTTGCGCACACCAAACAGTCCCTGTTTTAGTTTCAGGTGATAGCGCTGCTTGTGAAGCGGAGCCGTACTTGTTTGATGATGAGGAGAATTTCTCCTATATGCTGGTTCTGATCGATGGGTTTACAGGGTTACTGATTAGATGCCAATACACTTGGCGGTTTTCTTTTATTTACACACGCATGTATATTCTTTTCTTTCTATTTTGGAGTATACATGTAATTAGTTAACTTAGTATCATGTTCACACTCTGGAGACTTACAATCAATTATATATTTTATGTATTTATCACAGTCTTCTGCTTACTAATTTAACTGTCTCTGTAGTATGATATGCTGTTTTAGCTTAGTCCCAATCTTGTTTAATGTCATTCTACAGACAACATTCATTCATCATTGAAAATGTTGCATAAGTGATGTTCTGGAATTCGGGAGTGGAGTTTATGCTTGACCCCCGATTTTCAGGGCATTACAGATGGTATTAGAGCATGATTTGGATTAAGCTGGACCTGGGTTATGGTAACAAGACGCACACTGATGCACTCTGACTTAGGGAGGGGGCGATGGAATTTAGAGACAATATTAGAATCCCAAGTTTCGCCGACAGGTGAGACTATACGGTAATTTAGTCCATAACGTATCTCTGGTCGCGTGAAGCGACCTAAGTTGCCTCTAGGCCGTCAGTCGACGGGTTTGAGGCATTCCCTGAAGAATTCCAAACCTAGAAATGAATGTCCTTGGGTTGTGGGTCAACCACAACCCCTACACTTAATCTCAACGCCTAAAATCCCTTTTTATCCAATTCCTTCAAAATCTCTCATTTCACCACCTCATTCTTCAATTTTTTCTAAGTCCTTTCATACTAGATATAAATCCTACTGTATAAATGATGGAGAATCATGCTTAAACAAAAATTTACTATAAATAGTAAATATATGTATAAATTGGACTTTTGACCATTCCAATTATGGAATCTTATGGAATAAGTGGGTTAGTTGGATGGATTACCTCTCCTACTCCAAAATAATATGTTATATGATGCGTAAACTAATTTTGGTTTGCAAAATGACCCGAAATAGTTCGAAATGGAGTCGTGGGCCTACCCACGCTGATATAGAATGATCTAGGGTGGGACCCACATATATTTAGAGTCCTTAGGGCAGGAGGACCTTGCCCAAATGGCGAGGCATCGCCGATCAGCACAGTGGTCAGCGAGGACCTCGCCGTACAGTGGGCCCCATTCGGGAGGGCCGTCGGGCCGACGACCTTTGGGGGTTAGGGTAACCCCCTGGTATGTGGGCCGCACCTTAAAACCCCTCCAAACTAGTACCTCTATCACAAAATGCTCCTCCAAGCTCTCCCTTTCTCTCCAACTTGCTGTTTTCTCTCTCAAACCCCCCTCCGATCACTTACTTCATCACTTTTGGCCACAACCCACATCCCTTCATCGTGCTCAGCTATCCTCACCCCCCTACCTTCTCATTTTCTTGGGTTTGAGCTCTTACATCCTCCCTTGAAGCTCCAAAATCGTGTAAGCTTCCAACCCAACCCATCTCTTCCTTTTTCCTTCTTCAATCTCTGTGTTTGGGGCCTTTATAACCCTTGTTGAGGCTCAAATCCGTGGAGAACCAAAGAACCCAATCCTTTCTCTCCTTTCCTTCACTTTTCCTTTACGTTTCCATGGCCTTATTCGCACTTATTATGGCCGTTTCCTCGCTTTTCACCATTCTCTCTCTTATGGGCAAGAAGAGAGCCCCCGTTGATGAAGTCGGGCCTAGTCACCCCACCCGTTCAAGAATGCCGAGAGGTGCTGCCGCCCTGTGGCTTGGTTGTTGCTATGTTAGGATCCTTGTGATTTTGTGTCGATGAGCTTAGTAGTATAGTAGTTGGTAGAAGGTTTTAAATGTTGGGAGTCTTGGTCGCCTTAGCTCACATGCATCCTTTTTCCTGATTCATATAACACTATATTCCAGGTAGTGTGACAAATTTTGGTAACTGAAATGCATGCAGTCCCTTTTGCTATGAAGTGTGTGGAATGCTTAAGGGATTGTGTATTACTATGCTACATCTCACGCTTTCCAACATAAGATCCATTTTTCAAAGCCTATGAAATTGATTTGAATCCCAACCCACCCACCTACTAAACATGTCACTCCCAATTCTTAGGGGGGAGTAGGAAAGCAGTCCCATTTAACACAACTTGAGACCACTAGCCACATATGCCCTTGGAGTTTTGGACTTAGAGTGGTACTCCTAGATTTCGAAAGATCTGACAATATAGGAAATCCAATTCCATTTAGACAATCTTGACCCTAAGTGATAGAACAATTCCCTGTAGTAGATATGGTATGAAACCATCTAGCGTATAAGTTTAGATTTTAGATTATAGCTAGTGAGTTGCAGACTAGGCTACTAGTTGTATTAAGCAGTGTAAAGCCTGTATATGCTAAGGAATAGTAGGTTAGATTTGGTTGGAGTAGGACTTCATTCCTTTGATAGATCCCCATATTACTCAGAGGCGTCTTTAGTAGCTCTTAGGAAAGCTGTTTCGACTTAGAGATTATTCGTGCATAGTCAAACCAGCACGCCCCTTTAAATTGCCTTCCCCAAGGGCTTATTGCATTTGGGAACGCGGAGTAAAGGAACTGTATATATAAGCAAAGTATACGTGGTTTGAATCGACTTCTTAATCCTAATAGTTACCAATGAATCCAATGCTCTGATCAAGCAGAAGATCGGCATTGACTCGGATTAAGAATTAATACAATAAATTTTCTGTCCTAGCTAGACAGAAAGTCTATATATCCGGCTCAGACCCACTACATAACTTTTCTTCCGTGTTGGCCCAACCACCTACAACCAAAAGTTATAACTTTGTCTTTGCGAAATGTTAAGGACATATAGCCAATAGAGATTAGACCTCTTGCCATCAACTCACATCCGTCCTTGAAATCAACCACAACACCCATCATTTCAGCTCCTTTCTATAACCATAGATACGAATGTCATAGAACGCATCATTAACAAAGGAAGACCAATATAGCGAGAGGTTGTTTCCCATTTCATGTCAAGGATAGGCCCTAAGTTACATCTCGTTCCGATATACGGATCGAGACATAGATTCTTGAACCTTAAGTAGAACTATGTTTTAAGGGGGTAGAATGTATCGAGCCTAATCTAGTTAGCATTAGCTAATACAACCGTTAGATCAGAGTAGCGCAGAAGAAGTGTGGTTGGCCTCTTCCCCACTGGCCCAGGATCGAAGAAGTTAATTTAGGTTGTATATCAGGTTAGGTCATTACATAGGATTTGAACCTTCCTTAGAATGTCAAAACTAAAGTCTCTCTAGGGACTCATTACCCTTGGCCAATTTCGGGGATAAAATTTTGTTTTAAGGGGGGTAGATTGTAACACCCAAATTTTTGCCAACCTGGGGTTAGACGTCCTTAGGCAATGGGTCAACCATAACACCTTGGAAACCTCTCAGAACCCAATTCCAAGCCAGAGAAATCATTTAAAACCTAATTCTTTAGAACTTTAACGTGAATTAGCTAGCGCTACACTAGATTTCCTGCAAAATTAGCACCAACCACTTTAAATACGATCTAAAAGACCCAAAACCTATAGAATCATTGACGCTACGTTATCCTAAAACTTAGGATCAAACTCTCAACTCATTTATTCTCAGAAACCCTTAGAAACTTTGTATTGGATCTAGACCGCGCGTCAAAAGTCTGATATCTATAATCTTAGACCATTATGACCGCCTAGTTGGACTTGACAATCATTTCGAAAATCAAGCCCAACTGATGTTCTGAGGCTATTTCATTGAGCCTGGAGCAAGGAGTGTGAGAAAGAGTAAAATTCTTTATAAATTAAATGTGATTTCGCTTGCGGGTTAAGTATAAGCATTCAGACCGTCGAAATCTGACCCAAATGCACCTTCAGATCAGGGAACATTTCCCACTCAGGTCAGTGTACTTGGAATCCCTGATCGAGTCTCAGTGACCGCTAAACTGAAACTGCTCTGCCACGTGCGATCTGGGAACACTATCGGGCTAAAAACTTAATGTGATCAGGATCCAACATTCATGAGCTTAAGTCCGACCGCATTTAGTCAGGGGGCCTCCAGAAATGTTCTTTTGGATCGGGAAAGACCCGATTTGGCTATAACCCAAGTATACCTTGACTTAAAGTCTGTTTTGATTATGTTTGGGCTTATAAAAAGGCCTTAACCTCTCTCTCACAAATACCATACGAATTTGTAAAAACCTAGGAAAGAGAAGAGAGAAAAGAGAGAGAAAGTGAGGGAGAAGTTAGAGCTTTCTCTTGGAATTCTTCCTTGCTGCTCTACGTGCCAAATCCATCCACCTACATCGCTATTCTGGAGATTCCAACTTCATTCTAGGTAAGAAAACCCTAACCCTAACCTTTTTTAGGGATTCTATCGATCCAAGTAGCGAAGTAGCTGACCTACCTTGTATTGTAGGTTGCCAATCAGTCATTGACGACGACGTAGAGTTCCTATTCGATTCATTATGCTCCTACGGCGTAAGGTGCGGATTTTAGACGCTTGGTTTACCATTTATCAAAGCTTTCAATGTCGTTTAATGGTAGATTGTTGTCAAGAATGCTGTTTGACATGTAGAACATGCTGTCCGTTTTTCATTTCGAATACGTACGAAGAATATGAGATTTATGGTATTTTAGGTATTTGTAGGAAATATTGTATGCGTACGTATTTTGCTGATATGATTGCCATGAGTATTTACCGTGTACCTATACTAGTTATACGTGTATGATCTGTTTGGCGAAGAGATTTGCCCTAATGCATATATTGGCTGACATATGCTATGTAGACGAATGTGTGTAGACTAAGTGTTTGTTGAAATGCCTAAATCAATATGATTTATGCCTGCCATATGTTTTGAATGTAAGAACATGATTGTTGTGTATTAGAAAACTCCTTGATATAAGGATCTGTCATATTATATGTTGGAATCAACATACGTCAAGTACGTTGGAGTTCAGTAGTCTAAGTGATTGTATAAATGTATGTATTAGTAAGTATTGAGTAAATGGTGTTGTAGATTAGCATTGAGACTGGATTCTCAACTACTATGATGATGCACATGATTTCCTCCATGCTTGTTGTATTCCAATTGATTACCTTATGTGTGAAGTACTCGTGTATGGTTAACTGCTTATGATGTATGTTATAACAAGTTGATAACATGTTGGAACGTCTTGTATTTCAATTCTGTCTCTCTCATATGATTATTAATTTAGATTACATGTGCTTGGGGCTATACTCTAGTCCAGGAAGTCGGTAACAGTTTAGAATTCATGGTTGGATTCTATTTGCCATGAAGGATGTGTATGACGAACCCGAGTCGTACTAGAGTCGTCGGCAGTGGTTAGGCCACACGAAGTGCTTGTGCACTTCATGCCGGTCGATTCAACGTGCGCTCGTACTAGTCGGACTCATCAAGTAACCCGACTGACCATGGTATGTTCACCTTTTATTGGTCATAACTGCTTGAACCTAGGGTACTGAACTTACCAATGATAACCCTGATAACCGTGGTACCTTGATCCACTAAGACTCATGAGCCGGGCATGGTGGTATGAGACACCGTGGTCGAGCTGTCGGCCTACGCTGGGGCTACAAACCTCCCCGTAGTGACCATTGAGCAACCCAGACTCGTGAGCAGATTATGATGGTATGAGACACTATATTCTTACTGTCGGCCTACATTGATAAGGTGATGGGGGAGCGGTGCAACGAGTGTGTGTAACAGCCCTGATAGCCCTTTGTAGTGACCTCGAGCGTACTCTGAGTCCACGTGAGGCGACGACCCTTCTGTAGCAACAAGAGTACAACTAGGCCTGTATTGTTAAGGTGATGGGGGAGCGGAGCAATAAGTGCGTGCAACAGCCCTAATAGCCCTTGCAGCGACCTTAAAATATATCATTGTATGAGATTACTAGGAGTGACGACCCTAGACAGGATCCTTGTTAGGAATGATATAAGGGAAGTACCTTATGTTGAAGCATAAAAAATAACGAAAGAATCGAGCAAGGGAAGGAAAAGAGATAGGAAGAACATCAGAAAAGAAGAAGAACAAGCCAATTTTTAAAGTGTTTTTGTGGGTCCGCGCAACAAGTATCAATTGCGCAGTGTCGCGCAACAGATATTCCTTGCGTGGAATCGTGCAACTGAAATCTCGGTTGCGCAGGATTCGTAAGTAGCTATGGAAATCGTCCTTTGTAGAAAGGTACAAAGCGTTGAAAGAATAGTCCCACATTGCTAAGATCGGGATTTCTATGAGCTTGAGGGCCTATAAATAACCCCTCCCTTCCTTCATTGAGAGGAGATTAAAGAATTTCAAGAGGAGCGAAGAGGAGCAGAAGACAAAAGGTAGAAGAGGATCGCCTGGAAGTTGCGTAGGACCGCGCAATCGGACTCGTGCAACCAGACTGTCCTGCAGTCCTTGAAGTTCAAAGGCCGTCATGCTATCGAAATCTGTGGGCCAGGCTTCCTTTCTCCTGGTTTTCTTCTCTTCATGGGTTTAAAGGAGAAAGATCGGTCGATTTAATCGACATTCCTCATAATTCCCAGAGGATGGTTGAAACGGGCGCTGTTATGCTGCTGAAATCTTTATTTCATTAAAGACCCATCGATCTAATCAGCATTCCTCGTAAGTCCTAGGAGATGATTGAATCAAGCGCCGGAAGGCTGTCGAAATGACCCGTCGATCGAATTGGCATTCCTCTTAAGTCCTAGGAGATGATCGAATCAGGCGCCGGAAAGCTGACGAAATGAACTTTTGATGTTTTAGAGAATAAGTCCTTTATTTCTAAATGATTTATCTTGGAATCAAGGGATGCAAAGAGGATGTAAATGAACTCAGTATGAATGAAATATGATGGATGTTCCTCGTACTCTTTCTCTGTTATGTTCGAATAAGACAATCTCCCAAATTAAATGCACTTTTTCCTTTGTCGAAACACCTTAGTTTCTCAATCCTGCTGTATGAATAAGAGTAATAATAACTCGGTAATCATATTTATATCGCACTGCATGTGCCTGGAAGATGTGGAGCACTGAGGGAAGAAAGCTGTAACACCCCTGAATTTTTGTCAACATGGAGTTAGACATCCTTAGGTAATGGGTCAACCATATCACTCTCAATGATCAATCCCAAGGTCTAAAAATTATTTTTCAACCTATTTCCTTCAAAATCTCACCTTTCACCACCTCATTCTTCAAATTTCTCCAAGTACCTTCATATTAGACACAATCCTATAGTTTAAAAGGTGAAGAACTATACTTAAACTAAAACTTACCATAAATGGTACGTACATGCATAAAATAGGATTTTGACTATGGAATTCTTAGAATCTCATGATGTAGATAGATTATTTGGATAGATTAGATTCTTTTA
The DNA here is from genome assembly GCA_037074715.1 of Magnolia kwangsiensis. NCBI lineage: Eukaryota > Viridiplantae > Streptophyta > Magnoliopsida > Magnoliales > Magnoliaceae > Magnolia > Magnolia kwangsiensis. The sequence continues at coordinate 85,755,336 of CM073575.1, read as the reverse complement.
CCCTAAAAATATATATTGTACGTCATGTAACTCATTCCGGTTTGTAAATGAGACTTGATAAACGCCTCGACGGACTCGTGGGCCCAAACGACTCAATTTGGGGGGATCCAAGGTGGGCCCCACATGTTTTCGACATCCATGAGGGGTGAGGACCTCTCCCTTGGGGTGAACCCAAGCCAAATAGGTCAGTGACCTGCGAGGACCTTGCCGAGTCGGCGAGGCCTCGTCCGTACAGTGAACAGGCAGCCCGGTTTCTGCACTTTTTCTGCACATTTTATCAAACTTTGAAAAATCATATATCCTTCGTTATAACTCCAATTTAGGTAATTCAAAAACTAGATTGAATCTAAATGAGTCTAGTTTTATATAAAAATATGTAAAAAAATATAATAAAATGTTTAAATTAGTTTAAATTGGGTCATTGTGAGCAACTTTTTGAAAATCACTTGTTGGACAGCTCCTGCTTCTGGAATTTTTAGAATTTTTTTACGACTCAAAACCTTATGAAATTTTGTGAAGATAGGTTAAACTTGATGATGAACCACTATAAAAATAATTAAAATAATAAGATAACTAAAAGTGCCCAAAATGGGACATAGAATGGCCCTAGGACCGCATTCTGCCATAATTAGGCTAGAATTTGGTTGAGTACCAAACTGAATACTCAGTAGAATTAACTTGAACCACTTTAAATATGAACTACATAACCCAAAATGAGTAGGACCGCTAACGCTATGTTACCTAGAAACTTAGGATCAAACTCTAAACCCGGTTGCTCATGGGAGCATTCGGAAACTTTATATCGGACCTGTACCACACATCGAGAGTCTGATTATCCCGAACTTAGACAATCCTGACCGCCTAGTTGGACTTGACAATCACCTTGAAAATAAAGTCTATACGATGTTCCTTGCGTCCAGAGTGAAGAGTGTGAGAAAAGTGAATTTATTTAGAAATTAAATATAATTTATGAAAGCTGGCACGTGTCAGTTGTGTGACATTTTATAAGCATTCAGACCATAGAAATATGACCCAAATACACCCTCGGATCAGGGAAAATTTCCTACTCAGGTCAGTATACTTGGAATCCCTGATCGAGTCTCAGTGACCGCTGAACTGAAACCGGTCTGCCACGTGCGATCTGGGAACTCTATCGAACTGAAAACTTAATGTGATCAGGATCCGACATCCATGAGCTTAAGTCCGATCGCATTCAGTCAGGGGACCTCCAAAAATATTCTTTTGGATCGAAAAAGGCCCGATTTGGCTATAACCCAAGTATACCTTGACTTGGAGTTTGTTTTGGTTATGTTTGGGCTTATAAAAGGGCCTTAAACCCTTAGCTTTCTAGCCCATACGAATTTGAGAAATCCCTAGGAGAGAAAAGAGAGAAAAGAGAGAGAAAGTGAAGGAGAAGTTGGGGGTTTCCCCTGGGATTCTTCCCTGCTGCTCCACGTGTCAAAGCCGTCCATCTGCATCACTTTTTCGGTGATTCTGGCGTCGTTATTAGGTATGAAACCCTAACCCTAACCTATTTTGAAGCTTAGAATAGCTGTAGTGATGTTGTAGCTAACCTGTTTCATGCCTTAGGTAACCTATTCACCGTTGACGAAGACTTATCGTCTGAATCAACTCCGTTTCGCAATTTCTGGTTTAAGGTGCGGATTTTAGACGCTTAGTTTACCATTTTTCAAAGCTTTCATTGTCGTTTAATGGTAGATTGTTGTCAAGAATGCTGTTTCACATGTAGAACATGCCGACCGATTTCTGTTTCAAATACATACGAAGAATATGAGATTTATGGTATTTTAAGTATTTTTAGGAAATACCGTATATGTATAAATTTTACAGATATGATTGCCATGAGTATTTGCCATATACCTATACTAGTTATACGTGTATGATCTGTTTGGCGAAGAGATTCGCCCTAATGCACTTATTGGCCGACATATGCTATGTAGACTAATGTGTGTAGACTAAGTGTTTGTTGAAATGCCTAAATCAATATGATTTATGCCTGCCATATGTTTTGAATGTAAGAACATGATTGTTGTGTATTAGTCATCTCCTTGAAATAAGGATCTGTCATATTATATGTTGAAATCAACATACGTCAAGTACGTTGGAGTTGTGTAGTCTAAGTGTTTGTATAAATGTATGTATTAGTAAGTATTGAGTAAATGGTGTTGTAGATTAACGTTGAGACTGGATTCTCAACTAATTTGATGATGTACATGATTTCCTCTTTGCTTGTTGTATTTCAATTGATTACCTTATGTGTGAAGTACTCGTGTATGGTTAACTGCTTACGATGTATGTTATAACATGCTGAGAACATGCTGAAATTTCTTGTATTTCAATTCTGTCTCTCATATGATTATTGATTTAGATTACAAGTGTTTGGGGCTATACTCTAGTCCAGGCAGTCGGTAACAGTTTAGAATTCGTGGTTGGATTCTATTTGCCACGAAGGATGTGTACAACGAACCCAAGTCGTACTAGAGTTGTCGGCAGTGGTTAGGCCACACGAAGTGCTTGTGCACTTCATGTCGATCGATTCAATGTGCGCTCGTGCTAGTCAGACTCATCAAGTATCCTGATTGACCATTGTATGTTCACCTTATATTCGTCATAACTGCTTGAACCTAGGGTACTGAACTTACCAGTGATAATCCTAATAACCGTGGTACCTCGATCTCCTAAGACTCATGACCCGGGCATGGTGGTATGGGACACCGTGGTCGAGCTGTCGGCCTACGCTGGGGCCACAAACCTCCCCGTAGTGACCAGTGAGCAACCCAGACTCGTGAGCAGATTATGGTGGTATGAGACACTATATTCTTACTGTCGGCCTACACTGATAAGGTGATGGGGGAGCGGTGCAACGAGTGCGAGCAACAACCCTGACAGCCATTTGTAGTGACTTCGAGCGTACTCTAAGTCTACGTGAGGCGACGACCTTTTTGTAGCAACAAGAGTACAACTAGGCCTGTATTGATAAGGTGATGGGGGAGCGGAGCAACGAATGCATGCAACATCCCTGACAGCCCTTGCAACGACCTAGAAATATATCATCGTATGAGAATACTAGGAGTGACGACCCTAGACAGGATTCTTGTTGGGAATGATATAAGGGAAGTACCCTAGTTTCCCAATCCCGTTATATGAAAAGGACTAATAACAACTCAGTAATCATATTCATATCGCACTACATATGCCTGGAAGATGTGGAGCACTGAGGGAAGAAAGCATGCCGCGGACGTAAGATGGTGTCGCATGAGGGACTATGCCGGTGAGGGCATCCATCATGTCATTTCATTCTTACATTAATCATAGTATTTAGGAATGTTTGAATTGCTTACTTTATCATTATCACTTGATTGATTCGATAACATGTTAACCTTTGCTATATGATTCCACTGAGTTAGCTACTCACTCCCACGTTACGGGACGGTGTTGCGCACACCACCTAGTCCCTATTTTAGTTTCAGACGATGGCGATGCTTGTGAAGCAGAGCCAGACTTAATGATGATGAGGAGGATCCCTCCTATATGCAGGTTCTGATCGACGGGTTTACAGGGTTACTGATTAGATGCTAATACACTTGGTATTTTACCTTTTTTTTCCACACCCATGTATATTCTTTTCTTTTTATTTTGGAGTATACATGTGTTTAGTTAACCTGGTAACATGTTCACACTCTGGAGACTTACAATCATTTATATATTTTATATATCTATCACATTCTTCCGCTTGATAATTTAACTGTCTCTGGAATATGATATGCTGTTTTGGCTTAATATACCTCATGTTTTATGTACTATTACTGTCGACATTCATCCATCATTGAAAATGTTGCATAAGTGATGTTCTGAAACTCGGGAGTGGAGTTTATGCTCGACTCCCGATTTTCAGGGCGTTACAAAAGCATGCCGCGAACGTAAGATGGTGTCGCATGAGGGAGTATGTCAGTGAGGGCATCCATCATGTCATTTCATGCTTGCATTAATCATAGTGTTTAGGAATGTTTGATTACTTGCTTTACCATTATCGCTTGATTGATTTGATAACATGTTAACCATTGTTCTATGATTCCACTGAGTTAGCTACTCACTCCCACGTTACGGGATGGTGTTGCGCACACCAAACAGTCCCTGTTTTAGTTTCAGGTGATGGCGCTGCTTGTGAAGCGGAGCCAGACTTGTTTGATGATGAGGAGGATTTCTCCTATATGCTGGTTCTGATCGACGGGTTTATAGGGTTACTGATTAGATGCGAATACACTTGGCAGTTTGCCTTTTATTTACACACCCATGTATATTCTTTTCTTTCTATTTTGGAGTATACATGTAATTAGTTAACCTGGTATCATGTTCACACTCTGGAGACTTACAATCAATTATATATTTTATGTATGTATCACAGTCTTTCGCTTGCTAATTTAACTGTTTCTGGAGTATGATATGCTATTTTGGCTTAGTCCCAATCTTGTTTAATGCCATTCTACAGACAACATGCATTCATCATTGAAAATGTTGCATAAGTGATGTTCTGGAACTCAGGAGTGGAGTTTATGCTCGACCCCCGATTTTTAGGGCGTTACATTGGGAATGAGTTAAAGGTGATGTGTACTTGACGTGTACTTGACATGTACTTGACATGATGGGATTGATCAATTGATGTGATAAGTTGAAGAGATTCTCTTGGAATTCATATGCGCGGTGTTTTCCTCTCACCGAACGTGGGCCCACATCTCCTGACCAGGGTATCCGATCGGTGCGCGAGTCACGGCATCGGAACCATGGCGACAGCGCGGTCACTATGGTACAAGTCTCGGGTTAAGTCGACTCGGGTTGACGGTGTGTTAATTAGGGTCGTGTGTAAATACTGGTTAAGGGTCGAAGGTTGTCAAAATTCAATTGGAAAGACCGCGGAAGTCTACGGAATGGTACGGTCTAGGATATGGGGCTTATAGGTTTAGGTTATAGGTTTTTAGATTTGAGAATGGGTTCGGGTTTAGGCTATAGGTTTTGGTTTTTGTTTAGGTTATAGGTTTTGGTTTAGTTTATAGGTTTAGGGATTTGAGAATGGGTTCAAGTTTAGGTTATAGGTTTTGGTTTTGGTTTAGGTTATAGGTTTTGGGAGTTGAGAATGGGTTTGAGTTTAGGTTATAGGTTTTTCTTTCAGTTTAGGTTATAGGTTAACAGTTTAGGTTTAGGTTTTAGGTTTAGGTTTTAGGTTTTTGGATTTGAGAATGGGTTCGGGTTTAGGCTATAGGTTTTAGTTTTGGTTTTGGTTATAGGTTTTGGGATCTGAGAATAGGTTCGGGTTTCGATTATAGGTTTTGGTTTTAGTTTTGGTTTTTGGTTTTAGGATTTGAGAATGGGTTTGGGTTTAGGTTATAGGTTTTGGTTTCGATTTTGGTTATAGGTTAACGGTTTAGGTTATAGGTTTTTGGATTTGAGATGGGTTCGAGTTTAGGCTATAGGTTTGGTTTAGGTTATTGGTTTTGGGATTTGAGAATGGGTTCGGGTTTTAGTTATAGGTTTTAATTTGGTTTAGGATATAGGTTATAGGTTTAGGTTTAGATTTAGGTTTTAGGTTTGGGGATTTGAGAATGGGTTTGGGTTTAGGTTATAGGTTTTGGTTTTGGTTTAGGTTATAGGTTTTAGTTTAGGTTAACGTTTAGGTTTAGGTTATAGGTTTTGGGATTTGAGAATGGGTTCGGGTTTAGGTTATAGGTTTTGGTTTTGGTTTAGGTTATAGGTTTTGAGATTTGAGAATGGGTTCGGGTTTAAGTTATAGGTTTTGGTTATAGGTTTTTAGATTTGAGAATGGGTTATGGTTTAGGTTTAGGAAATCGGGTTCAGGTTCGGGGTTGGGTTTAAGTTTGGGTTTTCAAGTTTAAGTTTAGGTTTAGGTTAGGGTGTTGAGATTAGGATTAGTTGTAGGTTTAGCTTTAGGGAATTGAGTTTAGTTTTTAGGTTTAGGGAAAGGTTAGGTTTAGGTTATAGGTTTTTGGATTTGGTAATAGTTTTAAGTTATAAGTATAGGTTTAGGTTAGGTTATAGGTTAAGGTTTAGGGAATTGAGTTTAGGTTATAGGTTTAGGTTTAGCTCTAGGTTTAGGTTTAGGGAATTGAGTTTAGGTTATAGGTTTAGGGAAAGGTTAGGTTTAGGTTATAGGTTTTGGGATTGGAGAATAGTTTTAGGTTATAAGTATATGTTTAGGTTAGGTTATATGTTAAGGTTTAGGGATTTGAGTTTAGGTTATAGGATTAGGTTTAGGTTTAGGTTTATGGATTTGAGTTTAGGTTATAGGTTTAGGTTTAGGTTTTAGGTTTAGGTTTAGGTTTGGGTTTGGGTTTTGGGATTTGAGAATGGGTTCGGGTTTAGGTTATAGGTTTTAGTTTTAGTTTTGGTTTAGGTTATAGGTTTTTGGATTTGAGAATGGGTTATGGTTTAGGTTTAGGAAATTGGGTTCAGGTTCGGGGTTGGGTTTAAGTTAGGGTTTTCAAGTTTAGGTTTAGGTTTAGGTTAGGGAGTTGAGATTAGGATTAGGTGTAAGTTTAGCTTTAGGGAATTGAGTTTAGTTTATAGGTTTAGGGAAAGGTTAGGTTTAGGTTATAGGTTTTGGGATTTGGTAATAGTTTTAGGTTATAAGTATAGGTTTAGGTTAGGTTATAGGTTAAGGTTTAGGGTTTTGAGTTTAGGTTATATGTTTAGGTTTAGGTCTAGGTTTAGGTTTAGGGAATTGAGTTTAGGTTATAGGTTTAGGGAAAGGTTAGATTTAGGTTATAGGTTTTGGGATTTGAGAATAGTTTTAGGTTATAAGTATATGTTTAGGTTAGGTCATATGTTAAGGTTCAGGGATTTGAATTTAAGTTATAGGATTAGGTTTAGGTTTAGGTTTAGGGATTTGAGTTTAGGTTTAGGTTTTAGGTTTAGATTTAGGTTTGGGTTCAGGTTTTGGGATTTGAGAATGGGTTCGGGTTTAGGTTAAAGGTTTTGGTTTCGGTTTAGGTTATAGGTTTTTGGATTTGATAATGGGTTCGGGTTTAGGTTATAGGTTTTGGTTTTGGTTTAGCTTATAGGTTTTGGGATTTGATAATGGGTTCAGGTTTAGGTTATAGGTTATAAGTTTTGGTTTTAGTTTTAGTTATAGGCTTTGATTTAGGTTATAGGTTAACGATTTAGTTTAAGGTTTAGGTTTAGGTTATAGGTTTTTAGATTTGAGAATGGGTTCAGGTTTATGCTTTAGGTTTTAGTTTTAATTTAGGTTATAGGTTTTGGTTTAAGTTATAGGTTTTTATATTTGAGAATGGGTTCGGGTTTAGGCTCTAGGTTTTGGTTTTGGTTTTGGTTTAGGTTATAGGTTTTGGGATTTGAGAATGGGTTCAGGTTTAGGTTATAGGTTTTTGGTTTTGGTTTATGTTATAGGTTTTGGGATTTGAGAATGGGTTCGGGTTTAGGTTATAGGTTTTGGTTTTGGTTTAGGTTATAGGTTTTAGTTTAGGTTATAGGTTATAGGTTTAGGTTAAGGTTTAGGTTATAGGTTTTGAGATTTGAGAATGGGTTCGGGTTTAGGTTATAGGTTTTGGTTTTGGTTTATGTTATAGGTTTTTGGATTTGAGAATCGATTCGGGTTTAGGTTAAGGGTATCGTCCCTATAAATACTAATATAAACACGGCCTGTCCAAATGGCAAGGACCTTCCAATGTCGTCTATAGGAAATGGACAACTTCATCATGGTCATAATAGCGTTTCTCACTTTCTAAGGACCCACGCTCATTCGGATAGCTCCGTCGCATATCCGGGTCTGCTCCATTAATTTTGAGCAAATACATAAACACAACCTTTCCAAATGGCCAGGCCCCTCCAATGCCGTCCATAGGAAATGAACAGCTTCATCATGGTCATAACAGCGGTTCCTACCTTTCAGGGACCCCCACTCTTCCGGATAGCTCCGACGCACATCCGGGTCTGCTCCATTAATTTCAAGCAAATACATAAACACGGCCTGTCCAAATGGCCAGGCCCCTTCAATGTCGTCCATAGGAAATAGACAGCTTCATCATGGTCATAACAGCAGTTCCCACCTTCCAGGGACCGCCGCTCTTCCGGATAGCTCCGACGCACATCCGGGTCTGCTCCATTAATTTTGAGCAAATACATAAATACGGCTTGTCCAAATGGCTAGGACACTCTAATCATGTGCATTCTTGACAAGAGATGTACTAGATGCTTGAATCTGAAATATGCTTTTACACATAAAATGACATTGGGAATTGTTTCTCAAAATCACAGACTATTTTCTTTTAAAACTCGTTCATCTCACCTGAAAACCTATCACATAATGAATAACTATAACTACAATGATAACTACACATATCCATTCTTGACAAGAGACATACCAGATGCTTGAATCGGAAATATGCAGCTCCAATCCTCCCACATGCAACATCCACCTGAAAGAATGCGCATAACTGTCATGCTTGAGTAATCAATACAGGAATGTACAAGTAAAACCATAAAACCATAGATACTGCATTTTCAAGATCTCCTCTATAGTTAATGATCTCATTCTAAAGCTCTTCTCCCTCCTCCTTTACCCGGGCTTGGGACCTACAATGCAAGGAGTTGCATTGGCGGAGTTAAAAAAGGGCTTAGGCCCCATTGGGTTTTTTTAAAAAAATATTTTCATAAATACTAATGTGATGACCAAATTAGTTAAAAAAAAAACAAGTGCCAAATTAGTTCAAAATTAGTTCAAAATGCACACTACACGCTCGAAATTACTTCAAAATGCATACTACACATGTTCAATTATAGAGTACTAACTTTGTTCAAATTATAGGATTCTCAAAGCCTCTTTCCCCCATTGTACAAATGATCCCGAGCCGGCCTCTCCAAGTGTAGATGCGAACCCATCTTCTTTCCATAAAGGAGCGTGAGGTTGTATAACCTCAATCAGGACAACAACAAAAGCACCATCCTCCAACAGTTCGCAATGGACAGTTGCATTTGAATTAACTTCATGTAATTCACCACGAGCAACTACACCATGTTTTCTAAAACCAAGAAAGTCACATCTCTTACCAATATATATATAATATCCAACTACATTTACACATAAAATGGCATTGGTATTGTTAGCGTTTATAATATAATTGTAAGCTCAATAAAGTAAAAAATTTATACTTGCATACCGATGATGCCTGAGTAGATTTAACGACTGTTGGTGATGAGATATTTCGAGTATACTATCCCTCTTTTGCATATTGCCTAATGTTTTCTTCGTCTCAACTATATCTTGAGTCATATCATCCAATTTTTTCTTCACCTGAAATAACTCTTAAGTTACGCTTTCTTTTTCTTTTGTCACATTCTCTACCTTTAAATGAGCAAGGGCTGACTTCTTCAATCCTAGCTTGCTTATTGAGCAACCTAGACCCCGCATTCGCCCTCTATTGTCAGAACCAACCAACCGTAAAACATTATAAATCAAGTTATTAAGATATTCATAATTACCATAAAACTTAAGTAAATTTTAAATTTTATAGTACCTCTAAAAGGGCATCATCCATGCCGGTCATCCTAGAAGTAGGATTGCTACTATAGAGCTCACCTAGTTTTTCCTGTGAAAAAATATAAATGAATGCAATATAATTCAAAGTTATACATAGGCTTTTCATAAGGGTTCTAGTTAGTGGTACGAGGGATGCACTTACAGCAAGGTCAGGATACTGGACAACTTAGCAAGGTCAGGATATTGGACAACTTTGTCCTTTCTTGTGTGGGCTCTTAAGAAGACTTCACATCTACCTATCTCGGCATCAGAGGTAAGATTCTTCTCAATCATCTTTGGCACATTACATATCATTCAAATACACATCATTAATAGATTTAGATGAATGATAATTCAAATTTAAATTCAATTTTAAACTATAATATCTATTTTTAAATACATACCATCTTATGGAGAGTAACAGCCATGCTGTGTCTCCCAAGACACGCAGGTCCTTTTAGCTTGGCCCGATTGACCTTATTCCTTGCGCTTGCCCTCTTGAATTCCTCAGTGCTACGTTGATCCACGAAAACCCTCCAATCCTCCATAGGGATACCTGGGGGGGCAGGAACATCTCTCACAACAATAGGATCCTTGTTGTTAATATATTTTACAGTCAATCTTCTCTTGTAATTCCTCCAAGCGTCATTGATGCGTTTTGTAATGTAATCAAGACTTGCATCCCAACTTTGACCCTCAAACTCATAAAACTGTGACAATCTTTCTGTGACCATATGAATTTGTTCATGAGGCATTTGGCAAAAGTCCGGGTATATGATTGGGATATGAGAACGGGTGAGGACAGCGACATGCAATGCAAAGTCCCTGTGATCGGAACAATCCTCATTTGGTTACCCGGATTCATTCATCTTTAGGACTTTTTTCTTATCAGGTTGCACAAGTAAAGAGACCCCCCTAGTAATGCCTCTCTTTTTGGATGAAGAAGAAGTTGACACAATTACATAAAAAGAATAACAGTTATATATACACATCACTGATTACCACCAATATATAAGAAAAAGGAAACTTACATATATAATTAAGGAGAAGTATCTTATTACCTTTGGTGTTGCTTGAATCTGTACTCCTAAGCACCTCCGCACCCAATACCTCTGGTTATGAATCCATGTGCCTATTTCTTCCCTAATATGAAAAGAAAAGAAAAAAAAGCTAATGGTTAAGAAATAATTTAGATCACAGATAAAGTATAAAAAATTCACTATATTATCTAAACCTTGATTAGATTTCCTCCAATAAATATCATTTTGTTATATGCTTAGAAAATACAAATAAATCAGTAGATTCTCTTTGATTTTTTTCTTTTCTTTATTTTCTCGACCACAACACTGACGTCTTCAGATTCATTGAATATCAACTCATCAACCATTGCTAATGAGGTGAGATCAGGTCTTGCATCGGCATTACTTACAACCTTTAATCGTTTCGATAGAACGCACGTCTCTTCTTCGACAAAATTTTTTTTGGAACCTCTAAGACCACATGCTAGTCAGGATTTTTTGGATCTCTGGAGTAGAAAACTTGCGTGGCATGCTCTGCAAGAATGAAGGGCTCGTTACCGACTTTGTCTGAATTGTAAAGACTAGACAACTTTACTAATCTCAAATTCGCATCGACATCAAAAGAAACACCATGATGTGTCACTTTCACCCAATCACACTTAAATAGGATGGGCTTGTACCCTGTTCGGTACTCAAATTAGATAATGTAAGATCCTTATCTTAGACCGTACCGTTCCATAGTCTTTTGCGGTCTTCTCGATCGAATTCCGGCAACTTTCGACCCTTGACCGTTATTTGCATGCGACCCTGATTCATATGATATCAACCCGTATCGACTTAACCCAAGACCTTTACCATAGTGACCGCGCCATCACTGTGGTTCCGATGTCGTGACTTGCGTGCCGAGGCGATATCCTGGTCAAGAGATGTGAACCAACGTTCGATGCGAAGAAAACGCCGCACGTTGCGAAACCTAAGAGAATCTCTACGAGGTGTCACATCAATCCCATCAATCCATCACATGTCAAGTACACATCACCTTTCACCTATTCCCAAGTAACCACAAAAGTTAAGGTTTTCTTACACCCATCACTCACCCATCACACACATCTCTCTCTCTTACACCTCCCTCTCTCATCTCTCACCAAACCTCTCTCTCTCTCTCTCTCATTTCTCCCAAGCTCCATGGGAGCAACTCCCATCCAAGCTCCATGGGAGATTAGTGCGGCCCACCTTTACCATCCGATCCCACCATTCTAAGCCCATCTCAATCATTGAATCACACTCATTCAGGCCCTGGATTACATTGGCGGATGTAGGAAGCGAAGATAAAAGGTGGGTGCTTCTCCCTCTCCTCCCTTCATTTCTTTTTATACTTTGTGTGGTGATTTGGGCGTGTGGCCCACTTGAATGGAACTCATCATGAGGTGTTTTATCCAAGCCGTTTATGAGTGGGGTCCACCTTATGAGTGTTGTACCCATACCGTTCATCATGTGGTGGCCCACTTGAATATAGCCCACCCTTACCGTGAGGTCCGTCCAGCATCCAGGGACACTGGACGTCTCTGTGAAAAACCTAAATACTTGCTGGGTTACAAGCTTGTGGGGTGACCCACTCATACACACTCTACTTGATGTATGTGTTACATCCGCGCCGTCTATCCTATGCACCAACTCATTTGAGGCGTTGAGCTAGAAAATGAGGTTGATCGGAGCATCGGATGGGCCATGCTACCAGTGAAACGTGGTCAGACGTGGGCTCAACTTCATAGCTCAGGTAGCAGACTGGGTGAAAGATACATTGTTTCAACGCTGAGCCCACTCAGCTCCATAACTCGACTGGTAGACGGAGTGAGAGATGCCTCATTTCAACACTGAGGTCATGGCATCCATCCCTAGTGGGGGCGACTATCATGCCCACTCAGCTCCGTAACTCGACTAGTAGACGGAGTGAGAGATACCTCATTTCCACATTGAGGTCATGGCATCCATCCCTAGTGGGGGCGACTATCATGGATACCCAGCTCTACAGCTTGACTGGTAGGCGGGGTGGAGATACCTAGCTGCAACACTCGTGGCCTTGACTTCTATCCCCAGCCAGGGTGCCATCGTACACCCAGACGCATTACTTAATTAGTAAACTGAGTGAAAGGATGCATTGTCTCAACTCTGGACTCACTCACCCAGCTCCATGGTTCTGGTAGCAGTCGGAGTGGAGAATACCAGTACCAACACTTGTAGTCTTGATAACGTTCCCTGTGGTGATGGTTAACATGGAGGGTGTTCGAACTTGAGTGGACTGACGTGAGTGTGGGCTGAACATGGGATCTACGGGACCCATTCACTCCCTCCATCTGTCCAGATGGCCCACATTATAGCGAATGAGCCCTATCCAAACCGTCCACTACCCCGAGATGGAGGGGCCACGTCCCTGCAGACCCTCCTTAATGTGTGTTTACACCCAGGGTGATAGCTTAACGGGTAGGCTGGGCAGAGTTTATCTCATTTTAACACTGGTCTTGGCATCCATTCATGGTAGTAGTGGTAGCAGTAAAGTGTAATTGGCATGGATACTATGGAACCCACCCTTGTCTTCCATCCATTTGGTTAGTACTGGTGTATCTGGGCAAGTTTGATAGGTGCAGGGTTAGGAGGACAACGTCTGACCAGTGCTAGTCCGCCTTGATGTCCCATGAGCCCCATGGATCTTTTGTATATGAGGATTCATGTTATGGGTAAACATGGTCCGAATAAGGAGAACAGGTCGGCTCGGATCAGCCCACCTGATGTTGCTGTTCGGTCAGGTCGGCTCGGATCAGCCCACCTGATGTTGCTGTTCAGTCAGGTCAGCTCGGATCAGTCCACCTGATGTTACTGTTCAGTCAGGTCAGCTCGGATCAGCCCACCCGATGATATTGTTGAGTCAGCTCGGCTCATCCCACCTGATGGTGTTGTTCAGTCAGGCCGGGTCGGCTCGGCTCAGCTCGGCCCCCATTTAATGTATTTTAAGGCCATAGGTTAGGTTATGACCCATTAAAAAGCACATAAGGCCCATTGATGTGGCCCACTTGATGAGGAAAAGGCACATTGATATGGCACATTTGATGTATTTAAGGCCCAATGGGATACACCTAAGATCCATTGCGATGTGTGATCCCAGTTCAAGCTATATAATAATGTTTATGACGGTCTTGCCTTGGGAGCAACGTTGGTTTGACGTCCACACTGCAAGTATAGTGTTGGTTATATATCGGCATTATAATTTGTTTCTTGGGCCCATTTTTAGGCCCATACTTGTAGGCCGTCTAGGCCCATCTTCGTTATGAACAACATCCCTCACCTTATAACATGTTTAGTACAACTCCTGGACGCTAAGCCTATTTGGTGCATCTAGGGCCTACTTGGTGAGGCCCGATTTGATGTGTTTGGAGGCCCATTTGACTTGGCATATTTGATTTAGCCCATTTGTATAAGTCTATTTGACCGACCTGTTTGTATCGGCCCATATGATTGATTAGGCCCATCTTGGTGTACTTATGGCCTGGTGTTGAGGCCATGTTAGGAGGCCCACTTAGATACACTTGTGACCCATCTAGATGGGTATGTTATGAATGGGCCCACTTCCTGCTTATGCAGGGCCGACCTGTCATATACGTAGCTCTTATATAGAATTCTCTGTGACGCACATCAAACCCTTATTTGAGGCCGTGGGCCCACTGTATGTTCGGCCCTAAGGAGGCCACACCTTAGGGAAATGATGGTTGGATGTCCACATTGTGACCATCCCTTAGGCATTGTTAGGCCTTTTCTCATCATTCCCTTAGTGGGTTAACCCAAATAAGTGGGACCCATTTTCCATAGACAGATAGCTCCGTGTTATCGGATTTGATATAACCACGACCTAGTGTCGATCTTTATTCTATGATTGATCGGTTGATCATTTATAAACCCCACACTATTTATCTACTGTATATCGGTGTCAATTATCGAGGTCGACGCCGATTTTCGATTTCGATTATCAGTGCTGATTATCGAGGCTGGTTACTGATCGCCGATTAGCGATCGAGGCCGATTACCTTGACCAATTTTTTTAATTCTAAGGTATATGAGGCCCGTTATTGAGGGCCCACCTTGAGGTATATGAGATCCATTGTTGAGGCCCACCTTGAGGTATATGAGGCACGTTGTTGAGGCCCACCTGGATGTGCATGAGGCCCGTTATTGAGGCCCACCTTGAGGTATATGGGGCACGTTGTTGAGGCCCACCTGGATGTGCATGAGGCCCGTTATTGAGGCCCACCTTGAGGTATATGAGGCACGTTGTTGAGGCCCACCTGGATGTGCATGAGGCCCATTATTGAGGCCCACCTTGAGGTATATGAGACCCATTGTTGAGGCCCACCTGGATGTGTATGAGGCCCACCTATTGTGGTGGTGATTAACCCAGATATGTTTGAGGCCTATGGGCAAGGCCATTGTGATATGTGTTAGGCTCATGAGCAGGGCCCACCTAGTTCGTATATCTAGCCCTTGTGTGAGGCCATGTGCCCATTATATGTTTGATTCTATATGGGCCATTCCCTAGGGGCAATGTTGGTTAAAAGTCCACATTGTCGAGATTGACGGTTGATACCGAGTATGAGTATGAGAATGCATAGCATCATGATATATGCCCATACGCATCATCTGCATGTTTGATATGAGATGTGGTTGATCATTGCATATGTCATCGAGCATTCTGATATGAGACTCCCTGATAGGTAGAGATTATCTCACATGAGCGCACGACATGCGCAGGAGTGATGCATGATTGGATCGTATGACTCATGCATCTTACATTGTATTGTGACTACTGTACGCCCTAGTGATATCAGGGCCATAGCCTCCACAGGCATATCGTGGATGGCCAGATGGGACACTGAAAATCTGTTCGAGCATCGGGCCCTCTATAGATGGTCCTGGGTGAAAATCCCTAAACACCCTCTTAATACCAGAGGATGCTCCAACGTCTAGACCAAGTGGGTAGATGGGCGTTGAGTGCCGATTACCAGATGGCTGCGCTCTCCACTATGTCGTGGTCGGTTGGAAGGGGGTGCAGCCTTACCCGCCCGTGAGTAGGGGGCAATGTTAGGATGAGTCTGACCAGCTCGAGGAATGAGTCTGTTATCGACATGCCGGATAGGTATTGGCAGACTATTGGCCAGGCAGATAGTGAGGTTTCTTATGCTCACTTGGACTGTGTGGCTAGGGAGAGCAGCTATGCCATTTGAAGTGTACTAAACCCCAGTGATTTCTCCAGAGAGGAACCGTACTGATATGAGGACTGACATGATATTATGATACCCCGTCACTGTTGTGCTTGTGGGCGGGCGCACGTGGACGGACGATGATGTGGGCGGGTGTGATGTGGGCGGGGCTGAGGCCTGGGCCAGCTACCACACTGGGCGAGCTACCAGCGGTTGGCAGGCTACTGTGCTCATAGGCTACTGAGTAGAAGTTGCATACTCATTCATTCATTAATTCACTATCCACTTGGGCTGGTGATGCGTAACTAATTGTTGTGTATCTTCGTTATGGCAAGGATTTCGATTGGGTGCACGACTAACCTGAGATCAGGAGTGTACCACGTTGAGTCAGACTATTCAAATTTAGGTATGAGACTGGTTTGGATAGAGGTTCCTTGTGGTGGACCCTGTATCCTGCGATACTACGTACTATCATCCTAACATCACACTCCAGCATGGTCATTCCATTAGCACCATATACTGCATATTTCATTACATCTTCGGCGTGTGGCATTGTGGATTGTTATGTTTCTTTATTCCTGTGACTTAGATGAGAGTGATGTTATTTATTAGCTCTTTCGAATTGTGTGTTACATTATATCCTTATCATTAGACATTTGATTATCTATGACTCATTAATTTGCATAGCTGTCCTATATTACGTATTATGATATTGATTTATGGACTTGTTCATACTTCCGCTTACTTTGTTATCTTATGATTTATAATCTTGTCAGTATTCCTGCTTACTCTGATAATTCTTTCTCTTGTTAGTGTTTCGGCTTATTCAGACATTATATGGTTTATGGATTTTAATTTTTTTGGTATTGTATTAAATTCTTGGCACTTACTATATGCACACACTTACACCACCCTCTAAGCTTTCTATAAGCTTATGCACGATAGATGCGTGCAGGTGATGTTAGGTTGTAGTAGCATTGAGCTTGGAGCGTGCAGCTATTTCTGGAGCTTTGATTTTGTCATATGTATTTCCCTTTCAGCATTGTATTCAAATTGTTATATTAGTGGATATATGATGTTGATGTTGCCGTTATGATTCGGGTAAACTTGTAGTTATGCTTATTACTAGTTAAATGTACAAAAAAGCTAGAGGATCGGAATCTGGCATGAGAATGTTAGGAGCCGAGAATGGGGTACTACGGAGGTTATCGGCACCGGATTTGGCAATCGGGATTCTTGTGAATCCGATTTCCGAGTTTGGGGCGTGACAGATAACTCTATGAAGGAATTCGTAGTAAGGTTGATTTTCATCCACTGTATTGATATCCTTGACACTTGATCGGAAGGTTGTCATACCCTCTATCCTAACCTCACTATTTTGGTTCGTTTTATTCTCCTCATTATCTTTAGTGACAAAGAGGAAACCATTAATACAATACTTATCATATTGCATAGAAAAAGCTAGAGGTCCTCTCACTACATCTTTAAATTCATTATCATCAAATTCAATGAACTCTGGTTGCCTCTTCAACCAAGATATAATTTCATCCTCACTAGGCACCCTGTTGGTCCTCTTATAGCATCGCTGCAAGAAATCTTTGTGCTTCATGTGTGATATTCGATAACATTGTTATATTGAAATCGTATAAAGTAAGGAAGATATATATATATATATATATATATATATATATATATATATATATATATATATATATATATATATATATATATATATGAGCTTATTGTACATGCCCTTCCCACTCGTCGTAGCTAGGATGACTCTTCAGTACCCATGTACGAGCTTGTTCGTATTCGATACCCGCTAGGATAACACTTTAACCCGAACCTACTGGACCAACGTCGTCATCATTAGGGTCATCATAAACGATATCTTCCAACTTACGTAGTCCTGGAATGACTCCATTAAATCAATTTTCCAGCTTTTCCAATAGGCTTGTTTTCTATTTTCCTTTATATTAGTTACAGAATATAATTGTCTCCTCTTGGATGTACTGCTGTGTAATACAACCCTTAGGTCGTGTCTTGTTACAGACATAGGCCTTGAATGTCTTCATGAACCTGACAAAGTTAATGATACATTATATATACATGCAAATGTAGATGTTAAGCTGATTTATTCTTATTAAGCTCACAGCGTACCTTTTGAATGGATACATCCATCAATAGTATACAGGACCACATATGCGAGCCTCATAAGCCAAATGGATCGACAAATGCATCATAATGACAAATATCGATGGCGGGCATATAGTTTCAAGCTGACATAACGTCCTAGCCATGCCCCTCTCGATAGTAAGGAGTGTTTGAAGGTCTATGGTTGTCGAGCATAAGGCATTAAAGAAGGTGCAAAAGCTTGTAATTGTAGAACGAATGACCTTCTTATCCTTGAATGCATGCAGGATGAGAACTAGGAGCAGATGTTGCATCAACGCATGGTAAGAATGAGACTTCATTCCCGTCACATCCACGCAATCTTCCTTTACGATGGTCCTCCAATTTGCACTAAAACCGATTGGAACACGTAGCTCATGCAAAGTCTGGATGAAAAGTTTTTTCTCTTCTTTTCTTAGACAGAAAGGACCTTGTTTCTAAATCACCTTGCCATTGTTCTTTTTCAACCGTAGACGCTTCTTAATTCCCAATTGTTTCAGGTCCCTGAGTGTATTAACATCATCCTTGGTTTTGTCAGGCGTGTTCAACATCAAGGTGATAAGGATTTCACATATATTTTTCTCAATATGCATGACATCAAGGTTATGACGCACGGGAATATCTTTCCAATACTCCAGATCAAATAATATAAACCGCTTGAAGAACCATGATGATTCAACATCATCTGTTAGCTCTTGTCGGCCTCCATCAATACCCCTTATATTACTCTTCCCAGTCTTCCCCCACTGCATATTCAAGTTTGTGGTTTGTCTTTTAACCTCAATCCCATCTAGATGGATCGGTTGACGTCGTATCTCCACCTTCTTATTGAACGTGCTAGCACTTGTGTCCTTCCTAACTTATTCTAACATTGGCAACCATCGTCTGTGGCCCATACAAACATGTTTCTTTCCATATTTAAGTCGCAAAGAATCTGTGTTGGGACCACATATAGGACAACCATAGTTACCCTTTGTCCTACAACCAGAAACGTTACCATATGCTGGAAAGTCATGGATTGTCCAAAGCAGAATGACACGCATGTTGAATTTGTTTTCATGGTATGCATCAAATGTCGTGACCCCTTCTCGCCATAACTTTTGTAGTTCATCAATCAATGGCTATAAATAAATGTCAATTTCCTTTCCTGGTTGTCGCGGTCCCTCAATGAGTAAAGTCAACATAGTAAACTGAGATTTCATGCAAAGCTTTGGTGAAAGGTTGTACGTCACACACATAACGGGCCATGAACTATGCGACATATTAAAAGCGCAGAATGGGTTAAACCCATCTGTAGCCAAAGCTAATCGAACATTGCGAGGCTCAGATGAAAAATCTGTATACTTGTCATCAAGATTCTTCGATGCAATAGAATCAGCCAGATGCTCCATCTTTTCATGTTGAAATTTCCTGGTTGAGTGCCAAGACATTTCTTTCGCCAACCATGACACACTGAACATTCTTTGTAGCCTTGGTGTTAATGGAAAATACCTTAACACCTTCCTAGGTATTTGAGATTATTTTCTCTAGAATCCATTTCAGTCTTGTACCTAAAAGTTTTACAATTTGGACAAATGGTTTTCATCTCGTTCTCTCTCTAGTATATGAAGCAGTCATTTGGATAAGCATGGATTTTCACATAATCAAGACCCAACTTTGTAATGATTTTCTTCACTTGATAGGTATTAGTTGAGGCCTTATTACCGGAAGATAACACCTTCTTTAGTAGTTGAAGGAGCTCTGTAAAGCTTTTTTCACTCCATCCATGATTCACCTTTAATTTGAAAAGCTATACAATGAAAGTCAGTACGGTGAAATTTTGGGCGCCAGGGTATAGATCAGTCATTGCATCTCGTAGATTTGCTTCAAAATCATTGGTTTCATTTTCTCCAAAGACACCTTCAACTATAGGGGTCACATTCGGCTCCTTCTGTACAACTTCATTTAGGTTATTACCACCAAGTTCTTGAACGATCATGTTGTGAACCTCATTTAAGTTCGGGATACTATGGTATTGTTGCGAACTTGATTCACGTACAATACACTTAGGTGATACATGCTCCCCATGCATGTTCCAAACTACATAGCTTGGGTTGAATCCATTTTTTATTAGATGTATTTCCATATCATCATAAGAACTAGAAAACGTGCACATCTGCAAGTGGTGCATGGACAAGGAATGGATTCTTTACCAGGAAGGTTTTCTTGTGCAAACTTTGAAAAACTTCTTATTTCAGAAATAAAAAATGGGTCTGAGAAACTTAGTGTCATCCACTTCCTATTCATTACAGTCGAATCTCGATTAACCAAGGGGTCCATTTTCAACCTGCATCTTACCAAAAATTAAAGTTAGAAATTATCCTAATGCACCGTCCTCCTCAAAGTTGGAAATGAAAGAAGTTCTATCAGATGATTAGACCCAAAAAGATATTATATACCAAATACAATGTATTAAGGAGTTTGCAATCATTGTATTTTTACAATAAATTAATAAAAAATGACGAATAGAGCCATGGTGGACACTTGCATTTGGGGAAACCCTCTTTCTAGTTGTCAAATGTTTCTTCTTCTTTTTTCATTTTTTCTCCATAGGAAAGAAGGTAAGGCATCCAAATTCATCTTTTTCAGTTAGCTTCTTAAAACACACTGCAATAAGGTTTTCTTAAGAGAAACCCTCATATTGGTAGATAAAAACCAGCTTCCTTAATGGCCATCATGGAAGAAGAACATCCGCTAGAAAAGACAAGAAAACCAATTGAGAGCATAGAGAAGCTCGTCTTTGTATGACATTCTTATAAATTCGAGAATTGGGAAAAATAAAAAAAGAGAGAAATACCAAATAAGCTAAATTAGAAACTAAATTTCTGCAACAGAAAACGGCAAGTGCTTGCAGCCATTTATTGTGAACTTGCTAAACATGTTGAATTGGATGTAAGTTAATAAATCCCTCTAGTTATTGCTAGATTGGGATTAATAATAGGCCATTCACAAATGCATCATCATTGTAAATCAAGAAACTATTTGTCAGTTACAGATTACAGAATTGATGAATCCTTTTTTTTTTAATCCAGAATTTTTAAGTGAAAAAGAAGAAAAAATAAATCGAGGGAGAAAATAGATTACAACAATATGCTCCTCATTGCTAACCAATAAAACAGAGAGGACTTTCCCTGGCCATACCATGACCCCATACTCTCATCTCTTATCACGATGAGTAAACTAATCTTTTCCAGCTACCATTTTTGCCTCTGCCTATCAGCAGCATCACTATCCTTCCGGGGCACTTCAAGAGAATATAGGATGATGGTAGTGAACATTGTCTTGTGTTCATGGTAATGGCTGCCATCATCAAATCATAACTCACCGTTGATCATCTTTTTGCCCATTTTCATGTGTGGATTGAGGTTTGAAACCAATTTCAATCATTATTTGAAAATGAGTTGAGGTTGTAAGAA
The DNA here is from genome assembly GCA_037074715.1 of Magnolia kwangsiensis. NCBI lineage: Eukaryota > Viridiplantae > Streptophyta > Magnoliopsida > Magnoliales > Magnoliaceae > Magnolia > Magnolia kwangsiensis. The sequence continues at coordinate 85,733,876 of CM073575.1, read as the reverse complement.
GCCCTAGTGGATGTCTTTGAGGGGTGGACTGGAGGACCATTTTCTAGGAAGGAGATCTTTTGTGAAAGATTTTCCTGCCAGCTATCTGAGGGTGGCAATGGGCTGATGGCCTAACCCTGTGGGGCCATTCCTGGGGCCCATAAAATCTGATTAAGGGCCAGGCCTGTACTTGAAATCTATGCTTGGTGTCCAGATCAAGCTAAGCCAGTGATGAGTGGCTCAATCCAATCAAGTTGGCAACCTCATGTGGAAAGAATGTATGGCTTAAAGACGCTTGTTAATGGTACCCATTCAACTTACATGTATAGTTTAAAGGACTGTTGGATCCAGGTTCAAGTTTCAATGATCCAAACCATTTATATGAAGGACTCGTAGTGGTTAGTGGAAACCCAAAATAAATAAATAAATAAATCTTATATTGGATATTTCAAATATTTTAAGAAAAGGTGGAAATGCACATCTTAGTAGCTTCATGCCACTACTTGATACCTGACAAATGCAGTGAGGTGAATTAACATGTGTTATGGCACATCTGTGGTGGATGAGTCACCACCATTTATGAAATGGTGGAAATGCACATATCAGTGACTTAGTTTAGCCCTTCAATCACATTTCTGAATGTATATGAGTGCTTGTTCCAGTAACATAACAAACATTACACCAAATTAAAAGACATTCAAATTGATCTCGCAAACTGACAAACCAACAATTTTTTTAGAATTCCCTTCAAGATTTATATATATATATATATATATATATATATATATATATATATATATATATATATATATATATATATGCTGAATGAAAGTTAGTTGATGTTTGCAAACACTATGACCAACCATTGTAGCAGTGTGCAATAAAGTCAGATGCATCTTAGTAGCTCCATACCACTGCTTGATTCCTGATGAATGTAATGCAGTGGATTAACATGTTTTATGACACGTGTGGTGGATGGGTCACCAACATTTAAAAAATGGTGTAAATGCACATGCTAATCTAGCACTTCAATCATATTTTTCAATGTATATGAATGCCTGTGCCAGTAATATAAAAGATAATGAAAAAAAAAACATAGAAATTCAAATTGATGTCACAATCTGACAAACCCCCCAAAAAAAATAATTCTGGAATTCCTTTCAAGATCTTAAGACAATACACTGACATCACCATCATTACCTTTAAATCTCATCCAATCCACCCTAATCCCTTCAAAATTTCTTGAGACGTGTTTGGTTCAAGGGATTAAAAGGGATTGGAAGGTTTAATCTCGGTATTGGCCTGGCGTCCCAAACAGACTGGAAATAGCAATCTCATAGATCTTGCATCAATCCACTGATGCAACTATCATTACCTTGAAATTTGTGAAATCCACTCTAATACCATCCAATTCCATCCAATCTGCCAGGCCAAACAGGCCCTAATGGTGGGCGTTCAATCACCACAGTTTCCTATGGTGTGGTCCACCTAAGATTTGGCCCTAAAATGAGCTGAAAAAAATGAATGGCTTGCATACACATATTATGGTGGAGCCCACAAAGCATTTTTAGGGCCCGTTTGGCTCGGTTGATTGAAATGCCCAAAATGGCCAATATGGGTGGTTGACTCTATTTGGTACGTCCGGCCAATCCCAAGATTTAACTTCCAATCCCTTCCAACAACATCCAATCCCTTCCAATCTGACCGGCCAAACGGCCCCTTAGATTTCAAAAATAGGGAGAGGGGAATGTGGATTGAAGGATTGAAAGATTTGAGAAAGAGATAAAGAGGGAGAAAGAAAGAAACTAACCGTGCTCTGTCTTCTTCTCCTTCTCCTTCTCCTTCTTGTAGCGAAATAGGTTGATGAAAATAGAGAGGGGAATGCGGCCTTGAGACAGGGAGAGAGGGTGAGGGAGATCGAGAGAGGGTAAGGGAAAGAGAGAGATTGAGTGCGAGAGAGAGAGATGGAGAGATGGGTTTGTCAGCGGGCGAGCAGGAGAAAATGGCAGATGGGCGTTTTGGGTTTTGGGTTTTGGAGGGGTTTGGGGTTTTGGAGGCGCGCGTAACGGACGGCTTGTAAGTGCTATGATTTCATATCCCTTTGGTTGTCAAATTTTGTGGTGCCAAAACCTATATCTATGTCTTGTATATCTTGTGTTTCATGACTATTCATTGCTTCAAGACATCGTATTTCAAGACAAGAACTTAAATGAAGAAAGTTTCAAGTCATGGATGAAGAATTCAAGAATAGAAGTCTCCAAGTATGCATGTTCAAGATTCAAACAAGTACAAGTATAGAAGAAGACTTTGTCAACTCAAGAAAGGATTAAGCTCGAGAAGGCCTACAACAAGATTCATAAATTCTCAAGCTTCTCTTAAGGGTCAGCTGAGTGTACAGACTTTTAATGTCCATCTCACTTTTAAGGTTTGTTTAACCTTAGATTAACCTTAGGATGGGTTTTACTGTAGGTCATTCTAGATACATAATTTGTATATTTTAATATGCTTGTTCGGGCTGTTCTAAGACCAGTCCTAACTTTGTTACGACCAGTCTTAAGTTTTTTAGGACCAGTCCTACGTTGTTGAAGATTTTTAAATTTTTCTGGTTGTCATACGACCAGTCCTGGACATCCTACGACCAGTCCTGTGAGCTATATGACTTGTCCTTCGACTAGTCTTAGCCTTACGACTCAAACTCCAGCAACTAAATTGGGGGTCCTACGACTAGTCGTAGGTGACCCACGACCAGTCATAGGTGGCCCACGACCGGTCGTAGGCTACCTAGGACCAGTCGTGGAACAGCTAATCATTATCCCGCAGAAATCTTTGAAAATCTTTGAAGCTACGACCAGCCCTAGGATCCTAAGACCAATCGTAGATGGGATTTTTCAGGCTATAAATTGAGCACGAACTTCAGAGTTTTTCAATTCAATTCAACTCAATTCAAGCAATCTTTAGGCTATACTCTGAGATAAGTTTGTGTTTATTTTTAAGCTACTTTATGCTCATTTAATATTCCTTTTGCTAGCTTGTTTATTATTTGATTTTGATCTACATTCCAATCTTATTTGAAAAGGAGAATTTCTGATATTCCTTTTTCTTAGATTCAAAATCAAATAGAACTAGCCCTTTTGATTTAAAATCAGTTAGACTTAGAACCATTCTTAAAGTGAGTATTGGACTTTGAACGTTGAATCGAACTTCTACTCCGATTGGTTCTACCGGGCTACTTCAAAAGGAGATTCAGGTATTTTACATTTGTGTAATTTACATTCTTCGATTTTGTTTGAGATTTGCCAAAAAAATCTCATTGTTTTGGTTATCTGAGGAGATCTAAAAAACTCAGATTGTGTGGGTTTTTGGATTGTGTAAGCCCGTGATAAAAAGACACAATTGTAAAGGTTTTAGGTAAACTTGTGAAACTTATTTTAATAATGCATGCTAATATCCCCTGTGTGAGGATATTAGGAGTGGATTAGCATTCTGTGTGGCTGTTGGATAATAGTTGGTGTACACACAGGTGAACCACTATATATCATTGTGTTGTGGATGTGCTTTATTCTTTCATTTCTTTATTCATTCAGTTTTGTGGATTGTATTTGTGGATGAATGTTGTAATCTCTATTTCAAGCAAGTGTGGGAATGTTGTAATAACTCAGGATTTATTTTTGTAAGTTATTTTGATTTCCTTGCTTTTTATTTGTTATTGGTTTGTGGTACAAAGGATGTTCCAGAAATAAGGTTGTCCTACCTTAAACCTTTGGTTTTTGGTGTAAGGTTGTCCTTAGAACTGATATAGTATCATTCTCTTAATTCTAAGTTATTGAGATTACTTTTAATTCAGCATTGTGCTTTATTTCTTTTATTATTCCGCTGTTTTAAGTTTTATTTGGCATTGCCCTATTCACCCCCCCTCTAGGGCATATAGTTAGGCCCTTTCATGGCTTCCTGGACGTTTTATGGTTTTAGAACCGTGGGGCCCACTGTGATGTATTTCATATACTGTGAGCATGTGTACTCGATTTCAAAGACAGTTGGGATGATTGTCTTCCTTATGCTGAGTTCGCTTATAACAACATCTTTCAGGCGACTATTGGCATGGCCCCCTACAAAGCACTGTATGGGCGCCCATATAGAGCACCGCATTGCTCGGTAGAAGTTGGCGAGGAGAGTTTGATTGACTCAGGTTATTGGAGGCGACCTCAGAAAAGATCGACATTATCAGGCGTCGACTCCTGACAGCACAGAGCAGGTAGAAGAGTTACGCCGATATAAGGCAGTGACCGCTAGAGTTTGAGGTTGGAGACCATGTATTCCTGAAGGTTTCCTGAATGAAGGGAATCCTTCAGTTTGGAAAGGAAGGAAAACTCATGCTAAGATTCATCGACCCATTCTAAATACTTGATTGAGTGGGCGTGGTAGCATACCGCCTTGCTTTGGTCACACCACTCGCAGGCATGCACAATGTATTTCATATATCGATGCTAAAGAAATACTTTCCTGACCCTTCCCACATTATCAAATGGGAGTAGGTACAGTTGAGTGAGAATGCGTATCCTAGACAGGAAGGAGCAGGTACTGCGTAGTAAGGTTATCCCGCTTATGAAAGTACTGTGGACACATCACACTGAAGAAGAGGCTACTTGGGAAATAGAAGCTGAGGTCCGTAAGAACTACCTTCAGATTCTCAAGGAGTATGAAAAGATAATCAGATTGGCCCAATGTATGTTTACCATGTATGGATAGTACTGGTTGAATCTAAGGTACCACTTATCAAAAAAAAAAGCCTATTTAACCTTGGTACCACGATTCGCTAAAACTCATGAGTCGGACATGGTGGTATGGGACAGTGGTCGAGCTGTCAACCTACGCTCGGGTGACGAGCCTCCCCATAGTGTCCATTAAGCACATCAAACTCGTGAGTCGAATATGGTAGTATGGGACACTGTATTCGAGCTGTCGGCCTATGCTAAGGTGACGAGCCTTTCCCGTAGTGACCTCTAGTATAAACTAGGCTTACGTTAAGGTGACAAGTCTCCCGTAGTGACCTGAACTTACCTGTCCACTGTTTTTAAATCAGGGGTGATGTTGCCCTATAACTTGCCTATCGTATATGATTAACTAAGATTGACGACCCTATATGGATCATTATTTGGGTAAATGATATAAATGGAGGTAGCTTAGCTTCCTGAATCGGTTGTATGATGCACCGCATTGCATGTGCCTTTAGTGTGGGAGTTGAGCACAGTGAGAGTTTAGCATGCATGATCATGAGATGATGTTGTAGAGGGAGTGCAGGCGAGGGCATGCATCATTATCGCATATCATTCTTGCATTAATCAGAGTACTTTGGAATGCTTGTTGTATTCTTTATCATTACTGCTTGACTAAATTAATAACATGTTAACCGTTGCTTTATAGCTCCACTGAGTTGATCACTCACTCCCACTTTGGGACGGTGTTTTAAAATACCAACCAGACTCTGTTGTAGTTACAGATGATGTTGCGGCTTACGAAATGGAGCCTAACTTTTATGGAGACGAGTTCTCCTACATGCAACTCTCTGGCGGGTCTATGTAGACCTAAAGTTGCGTTGTAGGGATTGCAGGGTTACAGACTAGTTGAACATTACACCTTACCATTTTGTAAATTTTGAAACTATACATGTAATTATTTAAGCTGGCGACATGTTCATACTTTGAGGACTTACAACCACATGCCACATGTGAGGTCCACGTGGTGGGTCACCAGCTATGGACCAAGCTGGTCTTTGTATTTTCCTTCCAATCAGGTCCATTTAGAACAGACAGCCAGCTCGCTACCACTGGACAACTAGTAGGGTGGCCCTGCTTGGTGGATGACGTGGATACAAACATTCCTCAAGGTGGGGTCCACAATCATTGTGGCCTACCAAGTTTGAAACAACTTGATATTTGTGTTTTCCTGCCATCCAAATGGTCCAACAGGACTGACTGTCCAGTAGGGTGGGCAACAAGGCCATCCCACGTGTTGGACAGTCTGGATCATCATACATGTATCATCAGGTGGGCCACACATTAAAGAGAGAACGAGAGAGACGTCCAAGAGGGGACGAGCAATGGTGGGGCTCTGCCACTATGAGCCCCTCTATAAACATGCATGCATACATCAAGGTGGGTCCCAACCAAGTGTGGGCCCATAAACAAAATCAAGGGTGGAGATTTCATTTCCACCTGAAATTAGATCTTAGAAAAAGCACCCACCTGTCTTTCTTCTTCATCCCTAGCCTTTCAATGCTCTTAAAGTGCTCCTTTAATGGTGGAGATGACGATCCAAGGGTCGGATTGAGTGGGATCTTGCAAGGATGGGAGCTAGCTTGATGGAGTTTTTGGTCTCCAAGCTTGGATGTCCAAAGGTTCTTTGGTTGCTAGGAAAAATGGGTAGGGAAGAGAGAGAGAGAGAGAGAGAGAGAGAGAGAGAGAGAGAGAGAGAGAGAGAGAGAGAGAGAGAGAGAGAGAGGTTGTAAGGGATTGGGATGGGTGTGATGGGTGCGAGGTATGGTGGTGTAAGGAGAGTTGACTTGAGAGTTAACTTTTGGGTGAGAGAGGGATGGGTGAGTGATGGATGTATACTTAACTTGTACATTGATTGATTAATTTGATGTTTGGTAGAGATTCTCTTGGAATTCACAACTCACGATATTTCTTCAAAATATACATAGGCCTACAACTCTTGACATGGGTATCGCATCAGCACGTGAGATGCTGCGTTGGAACTGTGACGATGATGCAGTTGCTAGGGTATAAGTTTCGAATCAAGTCGACATAGATCTACAGGATGTGACTTAGGGTTGTGCACAAATGCCGATTACAAGTAGTGAGTTGCCAAAATTCGATGGGGAGGATCGCAGAAGCCTAAAGAACGGTATAGACTAGGATACAGGTCTTATGCTCTCCCCTCCTAATAAAAATTTCATCCTCAAAATTTACACTATCATCACAATTAAACATAACTCATAAAAGAGGAAAATCATTTCACTATGTAAAATAAGAAACATAACATACGAGTGTAGTTAAACAACAAGGAGACATGGGGATAACACTCGCGAATCTCAGCCTCTTTCTTCCAAGACATCTCCTCCATGAATAATCTATCTAGGCAGTCCTAAGGCTTGGTCGCACGAATTGTTGACAACTCCTCAAAGCGGCCAAGGGTCATGCTGGGGAGGTTTATGTCCCCTCTGTGGTCAATGCTACTGCTGCTACTGCTGTGGCAGCTTATGTTGCTGCGAGTGCCTCAATCATTGATGTGGCTACTACTGCTGCTGCTGGAGCCTCAGCGGCAGATACTATCGTCGCTGTCGCTGCTGCTGAAGACGGGGACACTCACTCCTACGATGCCCTATCACATCGCATTCAAAGTAAGCACCTGAGAACAGTCTTAGGGGCAGGGACTGCTGAGGGTGGGGGCACTCTCACCTATGGTGTCCTATCCCACCGCATCCATAACAGACATCGGGGAGCTGCCTCAGAGGTGGTGTTGACAGTGCCACTAGAGCTCTGCAGGTCACACGCATGTGCTGTTGTCGACGCTTCTACTGTGGGAGCTACCAGAGGGGGCCTTCCTCTTCCGGTCTCCTCTCTAAAGAATGGCGGTCATCGCTTGCAACATCTACTGTAGCTAGTCCACACTCATGGACAGGGTCGGTGTTGTGCTAGACTCGAATAGGGGAGCCGCTTGGATTGCTCTCTTAGATGCCATGTCCTACAGTATGGAATAAGAGCCTACTATCCTTGAACACTCTCGAATATACACACGATAGGGAGCTATATCAAAAATCCATAAGTTATTCGAACTCGGGGTTCTAATCATTCTAAGTTCTCAACAATCATATAGTGAAGGGTAGTTATCAGTAGATATGTGATGTTATCCTCAGGTTTTCCTAAGTTATGCTATAATATCAACTTCTGTCATGCCCTAAACTTGAAAACCGGGCTCACAAAATTCTCAATAGCCGAATCCAGTACTGACAGCCTCCATAGTACCCCATTCTCGGCTCCCAACGCCCATATGCTAGATTCTGATCCTGAGATCTTATAAGGAGGATTTTTCAATGTACATTTATCTCGTAAGAAGAATAACCACAAATTTACCCAAATCACAAAGGCAACATCATCATCACATATCCACTAATATAAATATTTGAATATAGTACTAAAAGGAAAATACATATATCGAAAATCAAAGCACCAGAAGACAGCTGCATGCTCCAAGCTCAACGCTGCTGCGACCTAACGCCACCTTCACGCATCTATCGTGCATAAGCTTATAGAAAACTTAGAAGGTGGTGTAAGTGCGCAAGATAAGTGTCAAATATGTAATATTAGAGTAATGCGGAAACATACTAGTAAGTCCATAAATACCATCAGCCTTATACATGCTATGAAATATAAAAACATAATAAGCCAATATCATATACTGAGGAAACAATGTAGATCAGTCATGTAATGCGGAGACATAATAAGCCAAATATCATATACTAAGGATGCAATGTAATAGCAAATCCTGACGAGTCCATAAATACCTTCAACCTCATCTATGCCATATAAATACAGAAGCATAACAACCCAAAATGCTATATGTCACGGATGTAATGCAATATGAGGTGCGAATGAAATGACCAAGTTGGAGTGTGAAGTCGAGATGATAGTACATAGTATCGCAAGCTGTGGGGTCATCATAAGAGACTTCTAGCCAAACCAGCCCCACACCTAAATTTGGATAGCTAGACTCAATGTAGTAAACTCCTAATCTAAGGTTAGTCACGCACCCCAACTGAAATCCTGGCCATTTTGAAGGTGCACATAAGAATTAGTTGCGCACCACTAACCCGAGTGGATAGTGAATGAATGAATGAATGAGTGAAATGCTGAGTATGCAACTCCTGCTCAATAAGTCCACATATCAATATTGCATATCTTTGGGATCATCACCGGGGTCTAGTACACTCAACGCCACTTGCCAACCCATCAAGCGTACAACTGGATAAGTGAAAGAGACCTCACTATCCGCTTGGCTATTAGTAAGCCAATATCTACCTACACGTTGATAGTGGACCCATTTATGAGTCGGTAAAACTCAGCTTAGCTATGCCTACTCCCTCAGACAGGTAAGGCCACACCCCATTCCAACCGACCATGACACAGTGAAAGACACTGCATATTGGGATTCGGCATTCGAGCGTATTTACTCAGTTTAGACGTTATAGCATCCTCTGGTATCAAGAGGGTTTAGGGACTTTCACCCAGGGACATCTATGACACCCCATGTAGAAAAAGATTTTTGGTGTCCCATCTGGCCATCCACGATATGCATGTGGAGGCTACGACTCTGATGTTGCTAGGGCGTACAATGGTTATATCACAAAATGTGAGATGCATGAGTCATACATCAAACATGTGGGGCAACTCTGTCTCTCAAGGATTCTCATAAACAGTCAGCCCAATGGTAAATTTTATACTCAATCACTCCTCATAACAAGCATGCGGATAATGCGTATGGGCATATTCATAATGTAATACTATACATGTTCTCAGTGTGTCCTACTAGATTAAGTACACTTAGCATGATTATCAGATAAGGAAACCAATAATAAACCACGATTAGCTTTCACCCGTATGTTACATACCAAGATTATGAACTAATCAACATGCTTCTTCTATAACTATAGGAGTCCATGTGGCATGTCTTATGTTGGCCTTCTAAGGTATTGATATATCATATATTCCAAGACGGGGTCCACTGAAAGGATGGTGGATCTTGCCCATACATCAAGGTTGGCTCTACGCAGAAGATATACTAAATCTGGTACCACATATTCTCTTATAAACAGCAAGAGGTAACGGTGTACTAATGTCAAGGAGGATAGGCCTCACACTTGTCCCAAAGAAGTAAATGGATGGTGTGACGATATATACGTGACACTGAGGTCTTAGCAATTGGATACAAGGATAAGATATGTCTCATAGGGTGAGTCGAATGGGCATACGACAAGTGGGCTTCCTCACGTCCTTTATCATGACAACTGGGATTTCTTATGAGGGCCTGATATGAATATAAGGTGGCCCTTGGTAGGATCCACACATCCAGGATTACGTAACCCTATAAATGGTCCTGCTCATTATCTAAGTGGGCCTCGAGTTTGGGTCATTAAGCTTAGACAAACACTCACTACAAGAAAGAGGGTTTTTAGCGACGAAACTTTTTTTTGTCGCTAAAAGTCACTTTTAGTGACGAAAGAAAATTTTTTTCACTAAAAGTTTACTTTTAGCGATGAAATTGTAAATTCGTAGCTAAAAGTCACTTTTACCAATGAAAATTTTCGTCAGTAAAGGTTGTTTTCAAATTTTTAAACAAATTCTAAAAGTTACTTTTAGCTACAAATATTTTCGTAGCTAAAAAACGTGGATGAGACTTTTACCTACGAAAATTTTCGTCACTAAAGGCTGTAAACAATTTTTCAAAAAAAATCGAAAGGTTTATTTTTAGCTACAAAAATTTTCATAGCTAAAAAACGTGGATGAGACTTTTAGCTACGAAAAGTTTCGTAGTTAAAGGCTGTAAACAATTTTTGAAATGAAATTAAAAGGTTTACTTTTAGCTACGAAAATTTTCATAGCTAAAAAACGTGGATGAGACTTTTAACTATGAAAAGTTTCGTCGCTAAAGGCTGTAAACAATTTTTTAAAAAAATTAAAAGGTTTACTTTTAGTTATGAAAATTTTCATAGCTAAAAAATGTGGATGAGACTTTTAGTTACGCAAAGTTTCATCGCTAAAGGCTGTAAATAATTTTTGAAAAAAATCGAAAGGTTTACTTTTAGCTATGAAAATTTTCGTAGCTAAAAATCGAAAGGTTAAGGTTAGGTTATAGGCTATCAGTTTAGGTTATAGGTTATAGGTTATAGGTTAAGGTTTAGGTTATAGGTTTTGGTTAAGTTTTAGGTTTAGGTTTAGGTTATAGGTTATAGGTTATAGCTTTAAGGAATTGAGAATAGGTTAAGGTTTAGGTTTAGGAAATCAGGTTCAGGATCGAGTTTAGGTTTGGGTTTTCAAGTTTAGGTTTAGGATTAGGTTAGGGAGTTGAGATTAGGATTAGGTGTAGATTTAGGTTTAGGGATTTGAGAATACATTTAGGTTTTAGGTTTAGGTTTAGGTTATAGGTTATAGGTTTAGGTTTAGCTTATAAGTGTAGGTTATAGGTTTAGGTTTAAGTTAGGTAATAGGTTGTAAGACCCGTATCTTGGTCCGTACCTTTCCGTACACTTCCGCGGTCTTACCGGTCGAATTCCGGCAACTTTCGACCCTTAAACAATATCGATGCGCGACCTGGATTCATGTACCGATAACCCGAGTCGACTCAACTCGAGACCTATACCATAGCGACCGCGCCGACGTTGCGGTTCCGATACCGCGACTCGTGTGCCAAGGCGATACCCTGATCAAGAGATATGAGCCAACGTTCGGTGCGAGAAAACGCCGCGCGTTGCGAAAACTAAGGGAATCTCAACGATGTGTCACATCAATCACATCAATCCCATCAATCAATCACCCATCAACCCATCACATGTCAAGTACACATCACTCTCACCCATTTTCCCAAGCAACCACAAAAGTCTCCCAAACCCATACCTCTCTTACACAAAAGCCAACAAAGTCTTCTCAACCCATACCTTTCTTACACAAAAAGCCACAAAAGTCTTCCTAACCCATACTTTTCGTACACAACCATCACTCACCCATCCATCCATCACTCTCTCTCTCTCTCCCTTTACATCACTCTCTCTCTTTCTCTCTTTCTCATTTCAAAATTTCCAAGCAACAACAATTCCAAAGGGCTCCCACGTATGGAATTTCCCAAGTCCCTCTAAGCTTCAAGTGGCCCACCTTCCTACCCCAAAAATCCCCCATCTCAACCCTCCATTCTTCATCTTAGCCATTGAAGTTGAAGATAAGGTGCCAAGGAACCCCTAGGAGCGAGAAGATCGGACGGTGGGTGCTTCTACAGGGTAGATTTTCTTGATTTTATGGTGGACCAAGTGAGGCCCACCGATCCATGGTGTGGATCTCACTTGGGACCCTTATTTGTGGCCGATGGACCACTTGGATCACCATGATCGTTCCATGATGGGGCCATTCTCCATGGACCCCATCATGATGTTTATTTCCATTTGGAAAGGTCATCTAGACCATTCATATTGGTGGGGAAGGGATCCCCACCGTTGATCTTTAATTTTGAGGGTCACATGTACAAAATGACCCAATTGATGTATGATTTCATGCATGGGAGGGGCCATAATGACGGGGTCCCTCCATCATAAGCCGTGTCCCACTCTCCATGTCTCTCTCTCTCTCTCTCTCTCTCTCTTTTATTTCTTGTATTTTATTTTATTTTATTTTATTTTTCTTGGATTGTGTGGCCCACTTGAATGGATCCCACCTTGATGTAATTTTTATTCAAGTGGGGCCCACCTTGGACATTGAGCCCATGGCACCCATCAGTGGTGGCCCACTCCATCAGGGCCCACACTTAAAAAAAAAAAGGGGAAGAAGAGACCGTCCAGCGTCTGGGGACGCTGGACGTTTCAACAGAAAGGAAAAAAGGAAGAAAGAAGTAAAGAAGGGACTTGAGTGGCCCCCTTGCATAGGCCCCACCCTGATGTTTATGTGCGATCCAAGCCGTCCATCCTCTTACCCACGGTATTTTAGCCGTTGGGTAGAAGTTTGGAGCTGATCCAATCACCTGGTGGGCCATAGCGCTTAATATTGCGCCCTCACCATCCAAACACTAGCTTCTTAATTTGTTTCACTTCCAAGCATCAGAAAAATTCGAACTCTGGACCCGTTTCGACTGTTGCGGGCCATTGAACGTAATGGCTGGAGTGGATTTTCCGATTGCGGGCCCCACGCCTGCTTTTTGGCAATGGAATTGAAATTGAAAGAGAGAGAGGAGGGTGAGGCAGCTACGTACGGCCGCTGTCAGGCCAGCGCAGGCAGCGCCTGCGCTGCTGCTGCACGGCGTGCGGACGACGTGGTCCCATGGCCTCCTGCCGTGGGCCCCACCTTGATGTTTGCATGCCATCCAAACCTTCCATGAGGTGGGCCGCCCCAGTGGCGGGCCTCCCTCCAAAAATGGGACAGATCCAAAACTCTGGTGGCACACACCACGTGAAATAGTACGGATTGAATTCTGCCATAAAAAAATTAAATGGGGCCCACAGAAGTTTTGAATCAAGCTGAAATTTGAGTTGTCCCTTCACCCAGGTCCGAGTGACCTTATGAATGGGTGGGATGGTGAGCAAATATTACAGGGTGGGCCCCACATGGGACCCACATTTATGTATGTGTTTTTGTACACCGTCCACGGTTGTGGACGGTGGACTCCTGGCATAATATATGTATTATACTCCACCGTCCAGCGGACGGTGGGGCCCCCTTTGGCATATGTGCTTTATTCGCACTGTCCACTGGACAGTGGGACCCACTATGATGCATGTGATGCATCCGAACCGTCGATCCATTAAATTATTTAAGGCCTTTGGGGTTAAGCCCATTTGTCTAAAAAAAAAGGGGCCTATGGGCTAGTCCCGTTTAAATTATGAAATACTTATGGGCTAGGCCCATTTGATTCGTTTAAGACCCAAGAACTTGGGCCCACTTGATATGTCCAAAGGCCATGTGTCTAGGCCCATTTGAATTAAATATGAGGCCTAGGGATTTAGACCCATCTGGCTCATAGAACGCCTATGGGCTAGGCCCATTCGAATTTCAAAAGGACTATGGGCTAGGCCCATTTGGGTTACAAAATTCTTATGGGCTAGGCCCCCATTTGGTATGTTCCAAATCCATGGGACTAGGCCCATTTGATGTACTTCAAGGCCCATGAAATTGGACCCATTGTTGCATTCTTAAAACCCATGGAAGGAGGACATTTGATATATGTAAGGCCTAGGGGTTAGGCCCACTTTGATATGTATACAAGGCCTACAGATTTAGGCCATTTAATGAACCATAAGGCCTAGGGGTTAGGCCCATTTGAACCCATGTTTAGGTCTATGGGTTGAGGCCACTTAATCTACATATAGGGTCCAATTGGTGTGGCCCATTTGATACATATTAGACTGATGTGACTAGGTCCAATTGGTGCAATCCAAGGCCCACGGGTTTAACCCATTGCAATGCACTTAAGGCCCATTGGTTTCGCCCATTTCTGTGGCCCATCTGATGAATAAGAGCCCATAAGCTATGGCCCATTTGATATATATGTAAGGCCCAGTGGGAGGAACATAAGGTCCATTGCAATGTGTAAACCCAATACCGATTATGTAGCGGTGTTTTAAGAAGATCGTACCCAAGAAACAATGTTGGTTTGACGTCCACATTGCGAGTCTAATGTTGGTTGGATGTCCACATTACAACTCTCCTTGGGTCCATTGCTGGGCTGTACTTATCATATTTAGGCCGTCCAGGACCATCTGCATATTAAGATAGTTCATTTTATTATACCATGTCTAATACAGTTTCATGATTCATGATCATACGCATCATACGTATGCTTGTTATGAGGATTGACTGATCATAGCATTTGCCTTCGGGCAGGTTGTTTATGGGCTCCCAATTAGGCGGTGCTGCCCTACATGAGCGCACGGTATGCGCAGGATTGGTTGCATGACTGGATGGCGTGATTCATGCATTCCGTATTAGTGTGACATGGTTGTTGTACGCCCTAGCGACATCAGGGTCGTAGCCTCCACAGACGCATCGTGGTTGGCAGGATTGGATACCGAAAATCTTGACTTACATGGGGTACTATAGATATCCCTGGGTGAAAGTCCCTAAACCCTTATGGTACCAAGAGGTTGCTCCAACGTCTAGACCGAGTGGGTAGATGAGCGTTGAGTGCCGATTACCAGACGGTTACGCTCTCCACTGTGTCGTGGTCGGTTGGAAGGGGGTACGGCCTTACCCGCCCGAGTGTAGGGGGCAATGCTAGGCTGAGTTTGACCAGCTCGAGGAATGGGTCCGCTATCAACGAGTCACGCCCGATATTGGCAGACGGATAGTGAGGTCTCTTCCACTTACCTTATTGCGCGCGATGTGGCGGCAATCTGGTTTAGAGTGTACTAGACCCCGGTGATATTCCATTACTATGAGCTGTATTGACGTGTGGACATTGATGAGTATCTGTATGCTTGAGTTGCATCGTACATTGCATGGCCTTGGGATGGCCGATACCATTCATGTCTTGCATTGTATAGCCTTGGTACGGCTCATGACGTTTTGGTTCCATCTGCATATTCCGCATTACTCTGACATTGCATTCATATTACTACCTTGCGCACACACTTTCACCACCCTCTAAGCTTTCTGTAAGCTTATGCATGACCGTTGCGTGCAGGTGACGTTGGACTGCAGCAGCATTGAGGCAGGAGCGCGTTGCTGATCATTTTGGAGTTTTCTGTTATTTACCATTGTATTTCCCTTTATGCTCATTGTACTTGTAAAGTTTTTGATCATAGTGGAAATGTGATGGAGTTCTTGGTTGTTGTTTGTGGGTTATGCCTTTGGTTATGCTTATTACGTATCAGACTGATGTTAAAAAAAAATCCTCCTCGTAGCATCCCAGGATCGGAACCTAGCGAATGGGAGCTAGGAGCCGAGAATGGGGTTCTACGGAGGCTGTCGGCGCCGGATTCGGCGATCGGGAATTCTGTGAGCCCGGTTTCTGAGTTTGGGGCGTGACATAGGTTAAGGGAATTGAGAATAGGTTTAAGTTGGGTTATAGGTTATAGCTTCAGGGAAATGAGAATAGGTTAAGGTTTAGGTTTAAGAAATCAGGTTCGGGTTCAGGATCGGGTTTAGGTTTGGGTTTTCAGGTTTAGGTTTATGTTTAGGTTAGGGGTTTGAGATTAGGATTAGGTGTCGATTTAGGTTTAGGGATTTGAGAATATATTTATGTTATAGGTTTAGGTTTAGGTTTTAGTTTATAGGTTTAGGTTTAGGTTAAGGTTAGGTTTTAGGTTATAAGTTTAGGTTATAGGTTAAGATTTAGGTTTAGGTTTATGTTATAGGTTTAGGTTAGGTTTTGGTTTAGGTTATAGGTTTAAGTTAGGTTTAGATTTAGGTTATAGCTTTAGGGAATCTAGAATAGGTTAAGGCTTAGGTTTAGGAAATTGGGTTCGGGTTCAAGGTCGGGTTTAGGTTTGGGCTTTCAAGTTTAGGTTTAGGTTAAGTAGTTGAGATTAGGATTAGGTGTAGGTTTAGGTTTAAGGATTTGATAATACATTTAGGTTTAGGTTTAGGTTATAGGCTTAGGTTAGTTTTAGGTTTAGGTCATAGGTTATAGGTTATAGTTTTAGGGAATTGAGAATAGGTTAAGGTTTAGGTTTAGGAAATCGGGTTCAGGTTCGGGATCGGGTTTAGGTTTGGGTTATAGGTTTAGGTTATAGGTTTATATTTAGGTTATAAGTGTAGGTTATAGGTTTAGGTTTAAGTTAGGTTATAGGTTAAGGGAATTGAGATTAGGTTATAGGTTTAGGTTTAAGTTAGGTTATAGGGATTTAGGTTATAAGTGTAGGTTATCGGTTTAGGTTTAAGTTAGGTTATAGGTTAAGGGAATTGAGATTAAGTTATAGGTTTAGGTTTAAGTTAGGTTATAAGTTATAGCTTTAGGGAATTGAGAATAGGTTAAGGTTTAGGTTTAGGAAATGGGGTTTGGGTTTGAGATTGGGTTTAGGTTTGGATTTTCAGGTTTGGGTTTAGGTTTAGGTTAGAGAGTTGAGATTAGGATTAGGTATAGGTTTATGTTTAGGGATTTGAGAATACATTTAGGTTTTAGGTTTAGGTTTAGGTTTTAGTTTATAGGTTTAGGTTTTAGGTTTATGTTAGGGTTAGGTTATAGGTTATAAGTTTAGGTTATAGGTTATAGGTTATAGGTTATAGGTTATAGGTTTTGGCTTAGGTTAAAGTTATAGGTTTTGGTTTAGGTTTAGGTTTAGTTTAAGGTTATAGGTTTAGGTTATAGGTTATTTGCTAGGTTTTGGTTTAGGTTTAGGTTATAGGTTATAGGTTATAGCTTTTGAAAATTGAGAATAGGTTAAGGTTTAGGTTTAGGAAATTGGGTTCGAGTTCGGGATTGGGTTTAGGTTTGGGTTTTCAAGTTTAGGTTTAGGTTAAGTAGTTGAGATTAGGGTTAGGGGTAGGTTTACGTTTAAGGATTTGAGAATGCATTTAGGTTTTAGGTTTAGGTTTAGGTTTAGGTTTTAGGTTGAGGTTAAGGTTAGGTTTAGGTTTAGGTTATAGGTTATAGGTTATACCTTTAGGGAATTGAGAATAGGTTACAGTTTAGGTTTAAGAAATCGGGTTTAGGTTCGGGAACGAGTTTAGGTTTGGGTTTTCAGGTATAGGTTTAGGTTTAGTTAGGGAGTTGAGTTTAGGATTAGGTGTAGGTTTAGGTTAAGGTTAGGTTATAGGTTATAGGTTTTGGTTAAGGTTAAGGTTATAGGTTTTGGTTATAGGTTTAGGTTAAGGTTATAGGTTTAGGTTTTAGGTTTAGGTTAGGTTTATGTTTAGGTTATAGGTTATAGCTTTGGGGAATTGAGAATAGGTTATGGTTAAGGTTTAGGTTTAGGAAATCGGTTTCCGGTTCAGGATCAGGTTTAGGTTTGGGTTTTCTGGTTTAGGTTTAGGTTTAGGTTAGGGGTTTGAGATTAGGATTAGGTGTTGGTTTAGGTTTAGGGATTTGAGAATACATTTAGGTTATAGGTTTAGGTTTAGGTTTTAGTTTATAGGTTTAGGTTTAGGTTTTCAGTTTAGGTTAAGGTTAGGTTATAGGTTATAAGTTTAGGTTATAGGTTATAGATTAAAGGTTAAGGTTTAGGTTAAGGTTATAGGTTTAGGTTAGGTTTAGGTTTAGGTTATAGCTTTAGGGAATTGAGAATAGGTTTAGGTTTGGGTTTAGGTTATAGGTTTAGGGAATTGAGAATAGGTTTAGGTTTAGGTTTAGGTTATAGCTTTAGGGAATTGAGAATAGGTTAAGGTTTACGTCTAGGAAATCGGGTTCGGGTTCTGGATCGGGTTTAGGTTTGGTTTTCAAGTTTAGGTTTAGGTTAAGTAGTTGAGATTAGGATTAGGTGTAGGTTTAGGTTTAAGGATTTAAGAATACATTTAGGTTTGGGTTTTAGGTTTAAGTTAAGGTTATAGTTTTAGGTTAGATTTAGGTTTAGGTCATAGGTTATAGGTTATAGTTTTAGGAAATTGAGAATAAGTTAAGGTTTAGGTTTAGGAAATCGGGTTCGGGTTCAGGATTGGGTTTAGGTTTGGGTTTTAAGTTTAGGTTTAGATTATAAGTGTAGTTTATAGGTTTAGGTTTAAGTTAGGTTATAGGTTAAGGGAATTGAGAATAGGTTATAGGTTTACGTTTATGTTAGGTTATAGGTTATAGCTTTAGGGAGTTGAGAATAGGTTAAGGTTTAGGTTTAGGAAATGGGGTTCGGGTTGGAGATTGGGTTTAGGTTTGGGTTTTTAGGTTTAGGTTAGTGAGTTGAGATTAGGATTAGTTGTAGGTTTAGGTTTTTGGATTTGAGAATACATTTAGGTTTTAAGTTTTGGTTTAGGTTTAGGTTTGAGGTTTAAGTTAAGGTTAGGTTATAGGTTATAAGTTTAGGTTATAGGTTATAGGTTATAAGTTACAGGTTTTGGTTTAGGTTAAGGTTATAGGTTTTAGTTTTGGTTTAGGTTTAGGTTTAGTTTAAGGTTATAGGTTTAGGTCATAGGGTATAAGTTAGGTTTAGGTTTAGATTTAGGTTTAGGTTATAAGTTATAGCTTTAGGAAATTGAGAATAGGTTAAGGTTTAGGTTTAGGAAATCAGGTTCAGGTTCGAGATCAGGTTTGGGTTTGGGTTTTCAAGTTTAGGTTTAGGTTAAGTAGTTGAGATTAGGATTAGGTGTAGGTTTAGGTTTAAGGATTTGCGAATACATTTAGGTTTTAGGTTTAGGTTTAAGTTAAGGTTAGGTTTAGGTTTAGGTTATCGATTATAGGTTATACCTTTAGGGAATTGAGAATAGGTTAAGGTTTAGGTTTAGGAAATCGGGTTCGGGTTTGGGATCTGGTTTAGGTTTGGGTTTTCAGGTATAGGTTTAGGTTAGGGAGTTGAGGTTAGGATTAGTTGTAGGTTTAGGTTAAGGTTAGGTTATAAGTTATAGGTTTTGGTTTAGGTTAAGGTTATAGGTTTTGGTTATCGGTTTGGGTTTGGGTTTTAGGTTTAGGTTAAGGTTATAGGTTTAAGTTATAGGTTTAGGTTAAGGTTATAGGTTTAGGTTAGGTTTAGGTTTAGGTTATAGGTTATAGCTTTAGGGAATTAAGAATAGGTTAAGGTTAAGGTTTAGGTTTAGGAAATTAGGTTCGAGTTCGGTATCAAGTTTAGGTTTGGGTTTTCAAGTTTAGGTTTAGGTTTAGTTGTTTAGATTAAGATTTGGTGTCGGTTTAGGTTTATGGATTTCAGAATACATTTAGGTTTTAGGTTTAGGTTTAGGTTTTAGGTTTAGGTTAAGGTTATAGGTTATAGGTTATAGGTTATAGCTTTAGGGAATTGAGAATAGCTTCAGGTTTAGGTTTAGGAAATCAAGTTCGGGTTCGGGATCAGGTTTAGGTTTGGGTTTTCAAGATTAGGTTTAGGTTAAGTAGTTGAGATTCGGATTAGGTGTAGGTTTAGGTTTATGGATTTGAGAATACATTTAGGTTTTAGGTTTAGGTTTAGGTTTTAGGTTTAGGTTAAGGTTATATGTTTAGGTTAGGTTTAGGTTTAAGTTATAGGTTATAGGCTGTAGCTTTAGGGAATTGAGAATAGGTTAAGGTTTAGGTTTAGGAAATCGGGTTTGGGTTCGGGATCGAGTTTAGGTCTAGGTTTTTAAGATTAGGTTTAGGTTAAGTAGTTGAGATTAGGATTAGGTGTAGGTTTAGTTTTATTGATTTGAGAATATATTTAGGTTTTAGGTTTAGGTTAAGGTTACAGGTTTAGTTTAGGTTTAGGTTTAGGTTATAGGTTATAGGCTATAGCTGTAAGACCTGTGTCTTAGTCCGTACCGTTCCGTAGGCTTTCGCTGTCTTTCCGGTCGAATTCTAGCAACCTTCGACCCTTAACCGGTATTTGAGCGTGACCCTGATTCATACATCGTTAACCCAAGACGACTCAACCTGAGACTTATACTATAAAGACTGCGCTATCACCGCGGTTCTGATGCCATAACTCGCGCACCGATCCGATACCCTGGTCAGGAGATGTGGGCCCACGTTCGGTGTGAGAAAAATACCACGTGTACGAATTTCGAGAGAATCTCTACAACTTATCATATCCATCAATCCCATCATGTCAAGTATATGTCAAGTACACCATCACCTCTCACCCTTCCCCAAGCAACCCCTAAAGTCAAAAAGTCTCTTAAACACCCATGCCTTTTTTACACAAATTATCTCAAAAGTCAAAAAGTTCTTACACCCATCACTCACCACATCCATCACTCATCACCCATCTCTCTCTCTCCCTTTACAAGTCTCTCTCTCTCATTTTCAAACTCATTTTCCAAGCAAGAAAAACACCACACATCTAAGCCTCTCCAAGCTCTCCCAAGCAACAAGTGTGGCCCACCCTTCCTACCCTTTCATCTCCCATCTCAACCATCCAAACCTCATCTCCTCCGTTAGGATTGAAGCTAAGGAGCAAAGAAGCCATTGAAGCTAAGAAGAAAAGATCCAAGGTGGGTGATCCACCATTGATTTGCGATTACAAGGCCTACTTGTGATGGGACCCATTCTTATGTATGTATTGTGATCATGGAGGGCCCATAGTGACGGGGTCCTTCCACCACCATCCGATCTCTCCTTGTTCTCTTTCTCTCTCTCCTCTTTTCCTCTTTGTTTGGTGATGATGTTGATGAGGTGTGTGTGGCCCACCATGTTGAGTTTGATTGCAGGACCCACCATTGCTGCCCGTCCATTTGGACAGGCCTAGATGAAGGAAAATATAAATATCAAGTTGATCCAAAGCTTTGGTGGGCCACCACGTGGACCCACCCATGATGAATATATTATATCCTTACTGTTCATAGTCTGGATGGTGGATACCCACCTGCTGAGTACACCGTCTAGATCGGTTGGACCCACATGTTTTGTACACACCGTCCAGCGTCCAGACCCTGGATGTTAGACCTCTTTCAATTGAATAAATATTATTATATATATATATATATGTTATGTAGATAGTATAATATAATATTATATTATGATAAAGCTATAAGATATAATATAATATTATATATATACCTATAGCTTTATGGCTGTACGTGTGGGCCCCATGAGGGACCCACTTGAGGTATACATTCTATAGTCTCACTGTCCATTGCTGGACGGTGGGGCCATATGGGTTTTATCAAACTGTCCATCTATTGGGACGTCTGCGAGTTCCGCAGGTCCCACCTGTATTCACATCAGTAAGTGTAGTGGGCCATCCTGCGGTATTTGTTAATTTAGACCGTCCATATGTGTGAGGGTCCACGATGATGCATGTATTCTCCTAGATGTTCAGCTGTCTCACCAGCATGGGACCCACCTGTTATTCAAGTGGGGTCCACAATGATGTATGTGATCTACACTGTCCAAGTGGGACGTGGACCCCATGATGATGTATGTGTTGTATGTCCTGGCCATCCACATGTGAGACGTGTTGACAACCATGATGTATGGGTTCTATCCCATTGTCCAGATCAGTGGGACCCATTCTCCCAGCCGTCCATCCCTTCCTAGACGCTGGATGGTGGTCCCTTTAATAATAATAATTATTATTATATTATAATATATATATATATATATATATATACACTTCATATTAAATGTTGTGGTAGGATCTACGTGGAACCCATCTCTCTCTCTCTCTCTCTCTCTCTCTCTCTCTCTCTTTGAACGTCAGCAAGCTCGGCAGGTCCCACGTGATGTATGTGTATGGTGGGACTCACTCCAGATTTATGTGATTCATCCTTGTGGCGTGGCCCCAATGATATGTGTTTTAGCTACACCGTCCACCACTTGGACGGTGGGACCCACCATGATGCATGTGTTATATCTAACCGTCCAACCATTTGAGATATTATTTTATGGCATGAGTGAAAGAATGGGTCAGATCTAAAGTTTAAGCAGACCCCACCATCAAAAATTAATGGGGACAGTGACATCCACTGTTCAAACTTCTAAGGGCCACAGTGGTTCTCACTCAAGCTGATATTTGGTTTTCACTTCATCTATCTCTATTTTAACTTATGAGTAAGTCAGATCTCAAAAATACATAAGGGTGGGCTCGATTTGATATACATGAGGCCCATTGGCGCAACCCAATTTGATATACATGAGGCCCATTGGTGCGGCCCAATTTGATATACATGAGACCCATTGGCGCGACCCGATTTGATATACATGAGGCCCATTGGCACGACCCAAATTGATATATATGAAGCTCATTGGTGTGGCCCATCACGATGTATTTTGGCCCATTTGTAATGTTAGGCTCATGTAATGAGACCCACTTGATATATGAGGCCTAGTATTGAGGCCCATACAATGAGGCCCATTGTGATTGCACGTAAGGCCATGGGCCCATTATACAGTTGGCCCTATGTAGGTTACTCCTTGGGAGCAATGTTAGTTATATGTCCACATTAATGGACAATGATGGTTAGATGTCCACATTGTGACCTTCCCTTAGGCCATGTGAGGTCATTCTCATCATTCCCTTAGTGGGTTAACCCAAATAAGGGGGCCCCAGTTGCCGTAGACAGATGGCTCCGTGCTATGGGATTTGATATAACCACGACCGAGTGCCAATCTTTATACTATGGTTAATCAGCTGATCATCTATGAACCCTTCTTTGTTTATCTACTGATTATAGATGCCGATTATCGAGGTCAACGTCGATTATCGACCCTGATTATTAGTGCTAAGGTCGACGCCGATTATCGACCCTGATTATCGATGCTGATTATCAGTGCCGATCGTCATGACCAATTTGTTGATTCCGATTAGTGATCGAGGCCATTTATCATGACTGATTGCTGATTTTGATTGACGTGACCATTTTTTTTATTTCTATTGTCATGGCCTATTGTTGATTAGCGATTGAGGCCATCTATTATGACCGATTGTTGATTCTAATTAAGTAGACCATTTTGCAGATTCCGATTGTCAAGGCCCATTATGATATATTCGAGGCCCATGGGACATGGCCATTATGATATATTTCTATCCCATATGATAAGTCCCGACTTGATGTATATTAAGCCCGTGGGAGCAGCCCATTGTGATGTATATTAGACCCGTGAGATGTGACCCACTTGATGTATATGTGGCCCATGAGTGAGGCCCATCTTGATGAGTATTAAGCTCGTGAGTGAGGCTCATGGTGTAGTATATTTGGCTCTGGTAAAAGGCCATGAGTCCACTGTATGTTAGGCTCTATACGGGTCATTCCTTAAGGGCAATATCGGTTAAATGTCCACATTAGCAAGGTTGATTGTCGATGCCAATTATTGATACCGATTATGAGTATGTGATTGCATAGCATCATGATACATGCCCATACGCATCATCTACATGTTTGTTTTGAGATGTGGTTGACCATTGCATATGTCATTGGGCAGGTTATTATGAGACTCCCTGTTAGGCAAAGGTTATCTCACATGAGCGCACGATATGCATATGATTGGTGCATGACTGGATTGTATGACTCATGCATCTTACATTGTGGGCTTACTGTACGCCCTAACGACATTAGGGCTGTAGCCTCCACAGGCATATCGTATATCGCCAGATGGGACACCAAAAATGTTTGGTTCGAGCATCGGGCTGCCATAGATGGCCCTGGGTGAAAATCCCTAAAACCCTCTTGGTACTAGAGGATGCCCCGACGTCGAGGCCGAGTGAATGTACATGAGCGCCCGAGTGCCAAATACTAGGAGGCTGCATGTCCCACTTTGTCATGATCGGTTAGGAGGGGGTGTGGCCTTACCTGCCCGAGGGAGTAGGAAAAGCTAGGCTGAGTTTGACCAGCTCGAGGAATGGGTCCGCTATCGACGAGCCGGGTAGGTATTGGTAGACTACTGGTCAGGCAGATAGTGCGGTCTCTTCCACTTACCCAGTTGTGTGCTTGATGGGTCGGCAGGTGGTGTGGAGTGTACTAGACCCTGGTGATGATCCCAGAAAGGAATCGTACTGATATGTGGACTTATTGAGAGTTTCATACTCATACATTCATTTCATTCACTATCCACTCGGGCTGGTGGTGCGCAACTAATTATTGTGTACCTTCGCATGGCCAGGATTTTGGTTGAGCGTGTGACTAACCTGAGATCAGGAGTTCACCACATTGTGTCTGACTATCCAAATTTAGGTATGGGACTGGTTTGGATAGAAGTCCCTTATGATGGACCCCATACCCTGTGATACTATGTACTATCATCCCGACTTCACTCCGGCTTGGTCATTTCATTCGCACCGCATATTACATTGCATCTACAGTACTTAGCATTTTAGGTTACCATGTTTCTGCATTGATATGGCCATTAGTACTCATGCCTTGCATCGCATAACCTTGGTACGGGTGGTGATACTCATAAAATTATTAGTATATTTTCACTTATTTTGATATTATATGATTTATGGCATTGTATCCTCGGCATCTGATATTTGGCTCACTTTAACGCCTCATTTGCATAACTGATCTGCATTGTGTACCCTGATATTGTATGACTCATGGACTTATTGGTACTTTCGCTTACTCTGATTACTCTGATATTGCTTATTTGTCACTTACCTTATGCACACACTTTCACCACTCACTAAGCTTTCTATAAGCTTATACACGATACATGCGTGTAGGTGGTGTCAGGTTGCAGCAGCATTGAGCTTAGAGCGTGCAGGGGACTTATGGAGCTTTGATTTTTGGCATATGTATTTCCCTTTCAGCACTGGATTCAACTGTTTATATTAGTGGATATGTGATGATGATGTTGCCTTTGTGACTTGGGTAAACTTTTGGTTATGCTTATTATGAGTTAAATGTACATTATAAAATCCTCCTTGTAGGATCCTAGGATCGAAATCTAGCGTATGGACGTTGGGAGCCGAGAATAGGGTACTATGGAGGCTGTTGGCACCGAATTCGGTGATCGAGAATGTTGTGAGCCCAGTTTCTGAGTTTGGGGCGTGACAATAGCTTTAGGGAATTGAGAATAGGTTAAGGTTTAGGTTTAGGAAATCAGGTTTAGGTTTGGGATTGGGTTTAGGTTTGGGTTTTCAAGTTTAGGTTTGGGTTTAGGTTAGGGAGTTGAGATTAGGATTAGGTGTAGTTTTAGGTTTAGGAATTTAAAATTAGGATTAGGTGTTATAAGACCCATATCTTAGTCCGTATCGTTCCGTAGACTACCGCGGTCTTACCGGTCGAATTTTGGCAACCTTCGACCCTTAACCGATATTTGTGCGCGATCCTAATTCATATGCCGTCAACCTGTATCAACTCAACCCAAGATCTTCACCATATCGACTGCGCCGTCGTTGCGGTTCCGATGCCGCGACTTGCACGTCGAGGCGATACCCTGGTCAAGAGATGTGGGTCAGCGTTCGGAGCGAGGAAAACACCTCGCGTTGCGAAACCCAAGAGAATCTCTACGAGGTGTCACATCAATCCCATCAATCAATCAAATCTTATCACATCACATGTCAAGTACACATCACCTTTCACCCATACCCAAGCAACCACAAAAGTCTAAAAGTTCTTCCATGCCCATACTTTTCTTACACAAAATGCCTCAAAAGTCAAGAAGTCCTTACACAAGCCATACCATTCTTACACAAATGCCACCAAAGTTAACAAAGTTCTTACACCCATCTCTCTCCCATCCATCACTCCATCACCCATCACTCTCTCTCCCTTTACAACTTTCTCTTTCTCATTTCTCATCTCATTTTCTCAAGCAACAAAAAAATCCCACGTATGAGAATTCTCCCTCTCTTTCCAAAACTCCAAGTGTGGCCCACCTCTCCATCCTAAGATCTCCCATCCTATCCATCCATTTCTCATCTCCTCCATTGAAATCGAAGCTAAGGTGCTAAGGAACCCATATGAGCAAGAAGATCGAACGGAAGGTGCTTGATAATGTTAGTTTTTCATGTTTTTGAGATGGGCCAAGTGAGGCCAACCGATCAATGGTTTGGATCTCACTTGGGACCCTAAGTTGTGGCCGATGGACCACTTTGATCATCATGATCATCCATGATGGGGCCATTCTCCATGGACGCCATCATGATGTTTATTTCATTGCAATAGCAAGGTTATCTAGACCGTCCATATTGGTGGGGAAAAGATATCCACTGTTGATTTTAGATTTCGGTGGTCCCACATGCTTTAGGGCGCACTTGATGTATGATTCATTACAAGGGAGGGCCCATAATGTCGGGGTCCCTCCATCATGCGTGTCCCATTTTATCTTTCTCTCTCTCTCTCTCTCATTTTTATTTATTTTTCTTTGTATGATTTATGTGGCCATGTAGCCCACTTGAATGGACCCCACCATGAGGCTTGTATCCTACCTAAGCTATTTATAAGTGGGGCCCACCTTATATGTGATCATCCATCAGTGGTGGCCCACCTCAGCAAGGCCCACCTCAACGTACATGTTATGGTCTAGGGATGCTGGATGTTCCCTGGACGTTGGAAGAAGAAAAAAAAAAGAAGAAGAAAGAAAGAAAAGAGAGCCCTTTTTGGTTGGGCCACTTGTATAGGCCCCACTTTGATGTATGAGTACAATCTAGGCCGTCCATCCTCTTTCCCATATCATTTTAGGCGTTGAGCCAAAGAATGAAGCTAATTCGCTCATTAGGCGAGCCATACTTTTCAAAATAGTAATTCTCACAGTTTATAAATTATTTTAAATTTTTCTGTAGGCCAAAAGTATTCAACATTGGACTCTTTTGGCTTGTCTTGAGCCAGGGAAGCCAATGGACGGGGTGGATCTAGTTGATGCGGGCCCCAGATACGAAAAACCCCAAAAAATGGGTTTTCATCATTTTTTTTAAAATGGCAAGAGGCAGTGCCTCTGACTCTGACGCGCTGTAACAGTAGCACGTTGCTGCGTCAGCAGGTGGGCGGGCGTTCTAGCAGGGTCCCACGGCTCCAGAAACTGGAATGCATAAACATCTGGAGGAGTCGTTGTGCATCACATTCTTTTGTGGCCAAGAGCTTCTGCAGATCGACTGGCTTACAGTTGGAGTCTTCTTATGAGAACCTATCGGTATCGACTCCCTTGGGGAGGACTGCAGTGTTGAGCCAATTTCGCTCGTCTTGTCCCGTTCTAGTTGGGGATACCTTTCTGCTTGCCGATCTATTTGCATTGCCGATGTCCGAGTTCAATGTCATCCTGGACATGGATTAGCTCGCCGAGTACTATGCCATATTGGATTGCACTGCGAGGACAGTCACGTTTTGTATACCCGGCGTGCCATAGTTTCAGTTCGTTGTTGAGCCCAGAGGATAGCGGTTGTCATGTTTGATGTCGTGTGTCATCGAGGAGCCTGTTGCCGCTTGTATCGACCATTTCCCCATGGTTTTTTATTTTCCCGATGTGTTCTAAGAGATTCTGGGATTACCGTCTCGTCGACTCACCGAGTTTCAGATTGATCTCGTGCCCAGTATTGCGCTTATTTCTAAGGCCCCGTATCGTATGACACCATTGGAGTTGCGGGAACTGGAGAAGCAGTTGGACGAGTTGCGCGAGTTGGGATTTATCCGTCCAAGCAGTTCGCTGTGGGGAGCGTCGGTACTCTTCATGAAGAAGAAGGATGGTTCGTTGAGGTTCTGCGTTGACTATCGTGAGCTCAACAAAGTCACGATCAAGAACAAGTACCCGCTCCTGAGGATTGATGATTTGTTTGATCAGCTGCAGGGTGCACAGTTCTTCTTGAAGGTCGACTTGCATTTCGGTTATCATCAGATTCGGGTCCGAGATGAGGACATTCCGAAGAAAGTATTCAGGACGCGTTACGGTCATTTTGAGTTTCAGGTTATGTCCTTCGGACTGACCAATGCACCTACTGTCTTCATACAGCTGATGAACGAGGTCTTCCGCCCTTATCTCGATCAGCTTGTTGTAGTCTTCATCGACGACAGTCTGATCTATTTAAGGACCCGTGAGGAACATGAGTAGCATTTGGAGATCACTTTGCAGACCCTCTGAGCACACCAGCTGTATACGAAGCTGGAGAAGTGCGAGTTCTGGCAGGAGGAGGTGAAGTTCCTCGGTCACGTGGTGACGAGGGAGGGTGTTGCAGTGGACCCCTCGAAGGTCGAGGCAGTACATCACTGGGGCCAGCCCGCGACTGGGACAGAGATCCATAGTTTCCTTGGTTTGGCGGGCTATTACCGGCGTTTCATTGAGGGTTTTTCTCATATTGCAGCCCCGCTGACTAGGTTGACTCGGAAGGGCGCAGAGTTTATTTAGAGTAACGCCTGCGAGCGAGAATTTATGGAGTTAAAGGACCGTCTGACGTCCGCTCCTGTCCTCACTCTTCCCTCTGGGAGTGACAAATTTATTATATTCACTGATGCCTCGCATATTAGTTTGGGTGTTGTCCTGATGCAGCACGGGAGACTAGTGGCCTTTGCATCTCGTCAGCTCAAGGTCCATGAGCTGAACTATCCTACGCATGATCTGGAGCTGGCTGCAGTTGTCTTCGCACTGAAGGTGTAGAGGCACTATCTTTATGGGGTCAGGTTCAAGCTCTTCTCCGATTGCAAGAGCTTGAAGTACCTCTTCTCGCAGTCTGAGTTAAATATGAGACAGAGGCGCTGGATGGATCTTGAAAGACTATGATTTCGACCTCCAGTACCACCCAGACAAGGCGAACGTGGTGGCAGATGCCCTCAGCTGTCAGCCACGAGGCCTGGTGGCGCATATGATGATTCAGGAGTGGTGGATGCTTGAGGACGTATGATTTTGAGTTCGGCCTGCAGTCTTCCATCGTACAGTTATCGAGCCTGTCGATTCAACCCTCTCTTGTCGCTAGGGTGATCGAGTCTTAGCAGGCTGATGAGTCGTTGCAGAGTTATATGGCTGAGGCGGTATCTAAGAGTCAGGTAGATTGGCATATTGGTGCAGACAGTGGACTTCACTTTAGAGGCCGATTATGTATCCCTAATATTCCAGAGTTACGCAGATATCTTATGACCGAGGCACATCGATCGTAATTTTTGATTCACCCTGGCTCAACGAAGATGTATCGCGACATGAGGCGAGAGTACTTTTGGGCGGGGATGAAGTGCCAGATCGCCAGTTTTGTGACCGAGTGTGACACGTGCTAGCATGTCAAGACCGATCATAAGAGACCTCCTGGTCTATTACAGCCGTTGAGTGTCCCGATGTGGAAGTGAGAGCACGTGTCGACTGATTTCATTATGGGTTTGTCGAGGAATCAGCGCGGTCATGACACCATTTGGGTTGTTGTGGATCGTCTGACGAAGTCGGCATATTTTCTTGCGATGCATGCGACTGGGTCTATGGACCAGCTTGTGAGATTATTCATCAAGGAGATTGTGAGACTGCATGGCGTTCCAGTCTCGATCGTTTTTGACCGAGACTCGAGGTTCACGTCTCAGTTTTGGAGGAGCTTCAAGCGAGCGATGGGGACTGATTTGTAGCTCAGCACCGCGTACCATCCGCAGACCGATGGCCAGACCGAGAGGGTCAACCAGATCCTTGAGGATATGCTTCGGGCTTGTGCGATTGATTTAGGGGGTAGCTAGGATGAGCATCTGCGATTGGCTGAGTTTGCATATAATAACAGCTATCAGGCGACCATCGGCATGGTTCCTTTTGAGGCACTATATGGCAGACCATGCAGATCACCGAGTTGCTGGACCGAGGTTGGAGAGCATCGTCTCCTAGGTCCCGAGCTTGTGCAGGAGACGTCAGAGGCTATTGACATCATCAGGCAGAGGATGCGCACAGCTTAGAGTCGACAGAAGAGTTTTGCTGATCGTTGGCGTCGTCCCTTGGAGTTTGATATAGGGGACCATGTGTATCTCAAGGTCCCGCCCATGAAGGGCGTAGTTTGATTTGGAGCGAAGGGAAAACTTGCCTTGAGATTCATAGGACCTTTTAAGATCACTGGGCGCGTTGGCGCCATGGCCTATCGGCTTGCCTTGCCATCACAGTTGTCTGGCGTCCACAACATTTTTCACGTCTCCATGTTGAGGAAGTGTGGGTCAGACATTGTTCCCGTTATTGATTGGCAGCCGCTGGAGGTTCGTGAGGACGCTTCTTACATTGAGCAGCCAGTCCGTATCCTTGATCGGAAGGAGCATGTCCTCAGAACCAAGGTTATTCCTTTGGTGAAGGTTCAGTGGGGTCACCATTCTATAGAGGAGACTTCTTGGGACCGTGAGGGCAAGATTCAGAAGCGTTATCCTCATCTCTTTGATGGTTGATCATGTGATATATTTTGTATACTATCTCTGATTTTATATAGTGATGTTATGTCTCTTCTTCTTCATGAGTTACGCCTAGTTGCGATGATTGTGTAAATTTTGAGGATAAAATTTTTATTAGGAGGGGAGAGCTGTAAGACCCATATCTTAGTCCGTACCGTTCCATAAACTTCCGCGGTCTTACCGGTCGAATTCCGACAACCTTCGATCCTTTACCGATATTTGCGCGCGACCCTGATTCATATGCTGTCAACCCGTATCGACTCAACCCAAGATCTTTACCATAACGACTACGCCGTCGTTGCGGTTCCGATGCCGCGACTTGCGCGCCGAGGCGATACCCTGGTCAAGAGATGTGGGTCAGCATTCGGAGTGAGGAAAATACCGCGCGTTGCGAAACCCAAGAGAATCTCTATGAGGTGTCACGTCAATCCCATCAATCAATCAAATCTTATCACATCACATGTCAAGTACACATCACCTTTCACCCATACTCAAGTAACCACAAAAGTCCAAAAGTTCTTCCATGCCCATACTTTTATTACACAAAATGCCTCAAAAGTCAAGAAGTCCTTACACAAGCCATACCATTCTTACACAAATGCCACCAAAGTCAACAAAGTTCTTACACCCATCTCTCTCCCATCCATCACTCCATCACCCATCACTCTCTCTCCCTTTACAACTCTCTTTCTCTTTCTCATTTCTCATCTCATTTTCTCAAGCAACAAAAAAATCCCACGTATGAGAATTCTCCCTCTCTTTCCAAAACTCCAAGTGTGGCCCACCTCTCCATCCCAAAATCTCCCATCCTAGCTATCCATTTCTCATCTCTTCCATTGAAATCAAAGCTAAGGTGCTAAGGAACCCATATGAGCAAGAAGATCGAACGGTGGGTGCTTGATAATGTTAGTTTTTCATATTTTTGAGATGGGCCAAGTGAGGCAACCGATCAATGGTTTGGATCTTACTTGGGACCCTAAGTTGTGGCCAATGGACCACTTTGATCATCATGATCATCCATGATGGCGCCATTCTCCATGGACCCCATCGTGATGTTTATTTCATTGCAATAGCAAGGTCATCTAGACCGTCCATATTGGTGGGGAAAGGATCTCCACCGTTGATTTTAGATTTCGGTGGTCCCACATGATTTAGGGCCCACTTGATGTATGATTCATTGCAAGGGAGGGCCCATAATGTCGGGGTCCCTCCATCATGCATGTCCCATTCTATCTTTCTCTCTCTCTCCCTCTCATTTTTATTTATTTTTCTTTGTATGATTTATGTGGCCGTGTGGCCCACTTGAATGGACCCCACCATGAGGCTTGTATCCTACCCAAGCCATTTATAAGTGGGGCCCACCTTATATGTGATCATCCATCAGTGGTGGCCCACCTCAGCAAGGGTCACCTCAACGTACGTGTTATGGTCCAGGGACACTGGACGTTCCCTGGACGCTGGAAGAAGAAAAAAAAAGAAGAAGAAAGAAAGAAAAGAGAGCCCTTTTTGGGTGGGCCACTTGTATAGGCCCCACTTTGATGTATGAGTACAATCCAGGCCGTCCATCCTCTTTCCCATATCATTTTAAGCGTTGAACCAAAGAATGAAGCTAATCCGCTCATTAGGCGGGCCATGCTTTTTAAAATAGTAATTCTCACCGTTTATAAATTATTTTAAATTTTTCTACAAGCCAAAAGTATTCAACATTGGACTCTTTTGGCTTGTCTTGAGCTAGGGAAGCCAATGGACGGGGTGGATCTAGTTGATGCGGGTCCCAGATATGAAAAACTCCAAAAAAATGGGTTTTCATTATTTTTTTTAAAAATGGCAAGAGGCAGTGCCTCTGTCTCTAACGCGCAGCAGCAGCAGCACGCTGCTGCATGCAGCAGGTGGGCGGGCGTCCTAGCAGGGTCCCACAGCTCCAACCGTGGGCCCCACCATGATGTTCATTTATCATCCATACGGTTCATATGGCGGGCCCCTCTCTGAAGTAGGCCCCCTCAAAAAAAGAGGCCGATCTGACGCTCGAGTGGCCCACACTGCAGGAAACAGTGGGATTGAACCTCTGGCATTGAAGTCCCCATTATGGGCCACAGAAGTTTTGAATCAATCTGAAATTTGTATTTTCTCTTCATCCAGGTCTGAGTGACCTTATGAACGGTTTGGATGGCATTTAAATATTACAGTGGGCCCCACATGGGAACCCATAGTGATGCACGTGTTTTACCTCCACCGTCCAGCGGATGGTGGAGCCCACGGTGACATGTGTGTTTTATTCACACCGTCCCACTGGACGGTGGGCCCCTCCCCACGTGTGGGACGGCGGGTGCGTGTGTGCATGGTCCCACCGTGATGTGTGCTGGCCCACATTACAGGTGACAGTATTGAATGAACACCCACCGTCTTAAAAAAATCACAGTGGGCCCCCAGGTCTGTGTGACCTATCAGCAGATGGATGGAAAATAAATATTATGGTGGGCTCCCTATCCGGGTGACCTCATCAATAGGTTAGCTGGAAATAAACATTTCAGTGGGTCCCAGCCCCACCCCAGGACCACGTGACCTCATGAACAGTTGGATGGAAAATAAACATTTTAGTGGGCCCCTTGCCAGCCAGTTTGAATGGCATTTAAACATTACAGTGGGCCTCTTGCCAGTTTGGATGGAATATAAACATTATAGTGGGCCCCTTGCCAGCCAATTTGAATGACAAATAAACATTTCGGTGGGCCTCTAAGCCCATGGGAGTGGACCCATTTGAAGTGTTCCAAGGCCCATTAGATTAGGCCCATTTGATGTAATTTAAGGCCCATGGGAGTGGACCCATTTGTTACCTATAAGACCCATGAGATTAGGCCCACTTGATGCATCCTAAGGCCCACGAGTTATGACCCATTGCAATGCACATAAGGCTCATTGGTGTGGCCCATTGATGTGGCCCATTTGATGAATATGTAAGTGCTATGATTTCATATACCTTTGGTTGTCAAATTTTGTGGTGCCAAAACCTATATCTATGTCTTGTACATCTTGTGGTTTTTGATTGAAGACTATTCATTGCAATCAAGTCATCACATTTCAAGACAAGATCTTAAATGAAGAAAGTTTTTAAGACATGGATGAAGAATTCAAGTATTGAAGTCTTCAAGTTTGTATGTTCAAGATTCGATCAAGTTCAAGTTTAGCAGAAGACTTTGTCAAGTCAAGATCAAGCTCAAGAAGGCCTACTACAAGATTTGTATATTCTCAAGCTTCTCTTAAGGGTCATCTGAGTGTATAGACTTTCAATGTCCATCTCACTTTTAAGGTTTGTTTGACCTTAGATTGACCTTAGGTTGGGCTTTACAGTAGGTCATTCTGGATACATAACTCATATACTTTATTATGCTTGTTTGGAGTGTTCTATGACCAGTCCTAGGGACTTCAAGACCAGTCCTAGCTTTGCTACGACCAGTCTTAAGTTTTTCATGATCAGTCCTAGGTAGTTGAAGATTTTCGGATCTTTGTGGCTGTCCTACGACCAGTCCTGGACATCCTACGACCAGTCCTGTGAGTTCTACGACTCATCCTTAGACCGGTCGTAGCCCTACGACTCAAACTCCAGCAACCATTTTTGGGGTCCTACGACCGGTTGTAGGTGGCCCAGGACCGATCGTAGCCCGCCCAGGACCGGTCGTGGAACAGAAAATATTATCCCGCGGAAATGTTTCGAAAATCTTTGGAGCTACGACCAGTCCTAGGTTCCTAAGACCAGTCATAGACGGGATTTTTTAGGCTATAAATTAAGCACGAACTTTAGAGTTTTAGTACTTCAAATCAATTCTATTCAAGCATTCTTTAGGCTATTCTCTGAGATAAGTTTGTTTTTATTTTAAGCTGCTTTGTGCTTATTTAATATTCCTTTTTCTAGCTTATTCTTATTTAATTTTGATCCACATTCCAATCTTATTAGAAAAAAGGAAATTTCTGATATTCCTTCTTCTTGGATTCAAAATCAAATAGATCTAGCCCGTTTGATTTAAAATCAATTAGACTTAGAACCATTCTTAAAGTGAGTATCGGACTTTGAATGTCGAATCGAACTTCTACTCCGATTGGTTCTACCGGGCTTCTTCGAAAGGTGATTCAGGTATTTTATATGTTTTGTAATTTACTTTCTCTAGCTTTTGTTTGAGATTCGCTAGAAAAATCTCATTGTATTGGTTATTTGAGGAGAGCCAGAAAACTCAGACTGTGGGGTTTTTGGATTGTGTAAGCCCGAGATCAAAGACACAATTGTGAAGGTTTTAGGTGAACCTGTGAAACCTATTTTTATAGTGCATGCTAATATTCCCTGTGTGAGGATATTAGGAGTGGAGTAGCAATTTGTGTGGCTGTTGGATAACAGTTGGTGTACACACAGGCGAACCACTATATATCGTTGTGTTGTGGATGTGTTTTACTCTTTCATTCTTTTATTCATTCTGTTTTGTGGAGAGTGTTTGTGGATGAATGTTGTAATCACTTCAAGCAAGTGTGGATGAATGTTGTAATAACTTAGGATTTATTTTCTACAAGTTATTTTGATTTTCTTTCTTATTATTCCTCATTGATTTGTGATACAAAGGACGTTCTAGAAATAAGGTTGTCCTACCTTAAACCTCTGGTTTTTGGTGTAAGGTTGTCCTTAGAACTGATAAAGTATCAATCTCTTTATTTTAGTCTATTGTGATTGTTTTATATTCAGCATTGTGCTTTATATCTTTTATTATTCTGCTATTATAAGTTTTATTTGGTATTTTCCTATTCACCCCCCCTCTAGGGCATATAACTAGGCCCTTTCAAGTGGTATCAGAGCCTAATAGCTCGTGCTTATTGTTTATTTATTGGATTTATTTCCTGAGCTAACGATCTAAGCTATATTAAGATGTCAAATTTTGAAAGCCTATTAGTCACTAGGCCACCACCTTTTAATGGCACAAACTATGCTTATTGGAAAGCCAGGATGATGATCTTCCTTAAATCCTTGGATGAAAGTGTGTGGATGGCCACAATGAATGAATGGAATCCTCCTATCACTGAAGTTTCTAATGATGATGGTTCAAAAACTATGAAAGTAACGGCTTATTCTCTTTGGACCACACTTCAGAAAAGTGAAAGTAGTGCCAATGCTAAAGCACTAAATGTAATTACTTGTGCATTATCACCAGATGAATTCAAAAGAATCATCTCTTGTGAAAATGCAAAACAAGCATGGGATGTATTAGAAATGACACACGAGGGAACATCTATTGTCAAGAAATCTAAAGTCCAACTCCTCACAACTAAATTTGAAGAAATTCATATGGAGGAGAATGAGATGTTTATGGACTTCTACACTAGATTGAATGACATTGTGAACTCTATGTGGGGTCTTGGTGATAGAATCCCAGAAAGTAAAGTGTGCACAAAGATACTACGTTCACTTCCTGAACGTTCAATTCTAAAGTGACAGCAATTCAGGAACTTCGTGATACGGATACCATGAGGGTTGAGGAACTAGTTGGTTCACTTCAAACCTATGAGTTATCCTTTAAGGCTCCTAAAGGAAAATCAATTGCTCTCAAATCATCTAAAAATGTTTCACAAGAGAGTACTTCAGATTCAGAAAATACCAAAGATGATATGGCGCTTTTAGCAAAAAAGTTTTACGAAATTTTCAAAAATAAGAAAAAGGTTGATTTTCAAAAATCAAATGATAAGAGACAATCTAAACATAGAACTCAAAAATCCTTGAAAGATAGTTAATGTTACAACTGTCAAGAGTATGAGCACTTAGCTAACAAATGTCCTAAAAAGGACAAATCTAAAAAGAAAAGCATGATAGCTACTTGGGATGAATCGTCTGATTCTGAATCCTCTTCTAAATCAGAAGATTCTGAAACCGAGTCAGGTGATGATGTTAAAGCCCTTATGACTCTAGCCAAGATCACCTATTCAGAACATGATGATATATCTAGTGAAGAAAATCTGAATAGTGATTGAGATAATGAAGATGATCTTCAAGATGCTTATAATGCCCTTTATAAAGAGAGTTGTAAAATTGCAGTTAAGCTTAAATTAAAAAAAGAAAAAAATTTTAAGCTTAAGGAAGATTACGAGTCTCTTGTTTTAGAAAAGTCTCATATTTTCGATTCTTTTGAAAAAACCAAATGTGATTTAGATTTCAAAAACTCCCAAATTGAAGATTTGAAATCCGAAAAAGAAAGACTCAAAAATGAGGTAGCCTCTCTTCTGAGTTTGAAAGACACATGGAAATATGCCCAAGGTGATCCAAAATTGAAAAACTTATTGTCCGGATCAAGAAAATGTGGCGATCGATCCGGGTTGGGCTATGATAAAAATACATCTCCTAAATAAAAGAACATTGCTCCTAAATTTGTTAAAGGAGAGTCTTCGACCTCAAAAGAAAGAATACCTATCAAGGTTTTTCCAAAAATTCTAGGTCTTTCCAAAAACCTAAAGGTGGCCATGTCAACTTTAATTTTCAAAACCGAAATCCATTAGCTGAAAAAATAATTGATCTACTCAAGGAGCTATTAAAGTCTAACTCTATGGGTCACTCCTATAACAACAGACAGAAAAAGACCATCTATGCGCCTAAACCCAAAATAGTTCTGAAATGGGTTCCCAAAGTCACCAGCTTGGTTGCCCACACTGCTTTCAAAGCTACAAGCCATTCAAAGTGGTACCTAGATAGTGGTTGCTCTAGGCATATGACAGGTGATAAAGCTTTATTCACTGATCTTAAAGATATGACTGATGGGTCAGTCACATTTGGTGATGGAAGCAATTGCAAGATTATTGGCCAAGGTACGGTTCAACTTTGTAACCTTCCCTTATTTAAGAATGTTTTATATGTTGAGGGTTTAAAACACAACCTATTAAGAATTTCTCAGATATGCGATAACAACCATAATGTGAAGTTTTCTAACCAAGGTCGTGAGATACTTGATAAAAGGGGTTCTGTTATATTAACTGGTCACAGAACTTCTAAAAACTGCTACATCATTAGTGATGCAAACTCATCTACTCAATCATGTTACATGGTCCATACCAATGAGACTGAATTATGGCATAAACGCCTTGGACATGTACACTATCGGAACTTATTTAGATTGAGCAAAAGAGAACTAATTAGAGGTCTACTCAAATTATAAAAAGCAGACAAAATATGTGGTGAATACCAGTTGGGCAAACAGATTAGGAGCTCTCACAAGAAAGTGAACTCCAATACCACATCTAGACCACTCGAGCTTCTCCACATGGATCTTATTGGACTAACCAGATCGGAGAGTCGAGGAGGCAAAAAATACATCTTGGTTATCGTAGATGACTATACCAGATTCACTTGTGTATCGTTCTTAAAAGGCAAAACTGAAACCCTGGATGAAGTGAAAAAGGTCATCAAACGAATCCAAAATGAGAAGGGTTCTCTTGTTAGTAAGATCCGCAGTGATCATGGATCCGAATTCACAAACAGTAATTTTGAGAAACTCTGTAGCGATCAGGGAATATCACATGAATTCTCTATGCCAAAACACCGCAACAAAATGGTATAGTTGAAAGAAAAAATAGAGTACTTTAGGATATGGCTAATGTTATGTTGAATAGCATGAAGCTCTCTAGAAATCTTTGGGCTGAATCAGTTAATATCGCATGATATATTATTAATCAGGTTTATACCAGTAAATCTGATAATAAGACTGCTTATGAATTATGATTTGAAAAGAAACCTACTATCAAATACTTTCAGGTTTTCGACAGCAAGTGTTATATTTTGCGTGATCGAGAAAATTTGGGAAAGTTTGATATGAAGAGTGATGAAGGTATTTTTTTTTGGTTATTCTTTAAACAATCGAGCTTATAGGGTTCTAAATAAAAGAACAGGTGTGATACAAGAGTCCATCAATGTGGTCATTGATGATCATTTGAATACACCAGCTCCAAGTTCAGATGATGAGGAAGCTCTTATTATCAACAATCAAGATACCTCATCAAGTCAAAAAGAATCTGAACCAAGGACTGTTAAAGATCATCCAACCAATCAAATACTTGAAAACCCTCTCACTGGAGTTCGTACTCGTAAACAACTTGAGAACATATGTAATTATGTTTGTTTTACATCCCAAATTGAACCGATCAATGTGAAAGAGGCACTATCTGACGAAAATTGGATAGTTGCTATGCAGGATGAACTTAATCAATTTGTTCGTAATGATGTCTGGTATCTTGTTCCTAGACCTAAAGATAAACACATTATTGGAACAAAATGGATCTTTAAAAATAAGTCTTATTAGCTTGGAAATATTATACGAAACAAGGCTAGACTGGTTGTACAAGGGTACATTCAGATTGAAGGTATCGATTATGATGAAACCTTTGCTCCAGTCGCTCGCCTTGAGTCAATTAGACTTTTTATTTCCATCGCATGCTTTAGAAAATTTAAAATATATCAAATGGATGTAAAGAGTGCTTTCTTGAATGGAGATTTACATGAAGAAGTGTATGTTGAACAACCTTCAGGGTTTGAAGACCCAAAGTTATCTGACCATGTATTTCGTCTCAAAAAGGCTCTCTATGGTCTAAAACAAGCACCCAAAGCATGGTATGAAAAATTGACTAAATTCTTACTTAGTCATAGCTTTCAAGTAGGAAGTGTCGATAAGACGCTTTTTGTTAAGAAGAATAACAATATTTTGATGGTTTAAATATATGTTGATGATATTATTTATGGATCTACTTGCTCTAACATGTCTATTGAGTTTGCAGAGTTAATGAAATCAAGGTTCGAAATGAGCATTGTTGGCGAACTTAACTATTTCCTTGGGTTGCAAGTAAAACAACAACCTGATGGAATTTTCATTTCCCAGACCAAATATGCTTCAAATTTGGTTAAAAGGTTTGGATTTAAGAATGGTAAGAACTTTAATACTCCTATGAGTACAACGTTAAGACTCTCAAAAGACTCTACAGGTAAAGATATAGATCCTAAACTATATCGCAGTATGATTGGTAGTTTGTTGTATCTTACTGCAAGTAGACCAGATATCGCATTTAGTGTTGGAATTTGTGCGAGATATCAGTCTAATCCTAAGGAATCACATCTTACTGATGTTAAACGGATTATTAGATATGTCGCAAGTTCTATAAATTTGGGTCTATGGTATCCTTTTGATACTAGTGTTCAATTAGCTGGGTACTCAGATGCTGATTGGGCCGGTAATATTGATGATAGAAAATTAACCAGTGGTGGTTGTTTTTACATTGAAAATTGCTTAGTCTCTTGGTTCAGCAAGAAGGAAAGCTCAATATCGCTCTCCACTGCTAAGGCTGAGTATATTGCAGCTGGATATGCATGTACTCAACTAGTTTGGATGAAACACATGCTTAACGATTATGGAATTAATCAAGATTCAATGATCTTATATTGTGATAATCCAGTGCTATAAACATTTTCAAAAATCCAATCCAGCATTCATGTACTAAGCATATTGACATTAGGTATCATTACATATGTGAGTTGGTTGAAGAAAAAGTTATTTCTTTGGAAATTTATCAACTGAAAATCAACTTGCTGATATATTTACTAAACCACTCGACAAAAGAAGGTTTAATAAACTGAAATTTGATCTTGGTATGTGCATTTTACATTGAATATTCTTGCTTGCATGTATCATAGTGTACTATATTTAGTATTATTTATGTTTAAATTTCAATTTTTGCATTAAAAATTATTTTTAGTTGATATTCGACCGGTCGTGAATGTACATGACCAGTCGTGGTACGACTGGTCATGCACAGCACTCGACCGGTCGTGGAGCTTGTGAACATGTTATAATTTGGGGAAAATCCCCTTCTTCTTATTTTTCACTCCCACCTACGACGAGTCGTGGCTCGACCAGTCATAGGATTTCTTGTTTTTCTTCAAGATAAGTCATATTTCATCATTTTTCTTGAAGATTCTTGCTCTCTATGCTTTGATTTGTTCATAGTATAGCTTGATTTCATCTCTTGTTAGGTTTTTTAAGGTTTCCTCTCATTTTGCTGATCTAGAGAAAACTCATCTTTCTTTCGTGCATCTTTCTTGCTCTTTGTATATCTTTTTGAATATGGATGCTAGAGGGAAAAAGAAAACATCCCGTGGTCCATCTTTATCCAGATCTGCACCGATAACTAAACGGCACCTTCGGTCATCCGAAGATGATTCTCAAGATGTAAGAGATTTACGTGTCCGTAACATTATCGTTGAGCATACCGCTGATCTCAATCACATTGCTCCATATGGTGTTGTCCCCCTCCTTGATTCTGTTGGCTGGACTAACATTTTTTTTTTGGGGTGGGCCTGCATACCAGTCCATTGCCCAATCAATGGTTGCATGCATCTCTGAATTTTCTCTTGATAATTTAACATTTTCAATTGATACAAGAGAAGGAAAATTTGAAGTAGACATATCAGGTATTATGGATATACCTGTTAATGATGAAGGAATACCGATTCATACTTTATACGACAAACCATCTGAATCGGAAAAACACATGTTAACTAGAGATTTATGCAAAATTGATGCACAATGGACTCACAAAGGGAATGCGCTCCCTGCAAAGTATCTGTTACCTAGTTACAGAGTGTTACATCGTTTTTTCATTTCAAATGTATATCCTCGGTCCGATAATAAAACCGAGTTGACTTCTTTCATGGTTCGTGTGTTGCATTCTATTGCTTCTGGTACCAAGGTCGGCCTTCCTTCTTTGATTTGTTATTTCATTATTTAGTTTCGTCTCCATCCGGGTCATAGTGATATTCCGTTCGGTTATCTTATGACTGTTTTAGCCACTCACATGCTTGTCGATAAACCTGTTAATGAGGCACCAATTCATCATCTTATTTTCAATAATTCTAATCTTAATAAGATGAAATTGGATCTGCTCCCTGGCCAAATTGATGTTGGTGGTGATGGTGGTGAAGCTGAAAATGAAGAGGAAGCTGGCGATCTTCCACAACAAGATGTTAATATGGATGACTTATTTGATGATATAGAAACTGATTCACCTAATGATCCAGATTATGATCCATCTGGTTCTGATGCACGCCTTCGTGCATTGGAAGAAAAGGTTGATAATATGAACATAGCCCATGATATGCGATTTAAGTACATGTGAAAATATCTTCGTCGCATTAATAAGGGGTTACACCAGATTGATCCGACTATCCCCGCTCCCTCCTCTGGATCAGATTAGGTGAATTATCTTCTGAATTGTATCACATTATCTTTTTTATTTTGGATATGTATTATGGATTATGGTTTGATAACATTATCTTTTGGATATTATATTTTGGATTATGGGTTATGACTTGATGCTTCAGGATTATATTATGTCCTTTCATATCTCTTTCTCATTATCTGTTTATTCCTCTTCCTATTGTGCCTTTCCCTTGTCATTTTGTGACGAAAAGGGGGAGTAGTAAGCTAAAGCTAAAAGGGGAGTAGTATGGAAAGCGGGAGTAAATTTGTTTAAATTGATTGATTGAGAAGAATATGTGGATTGAAGTCTTGAGGTTTTTATGTTGTGTACTGATTATATGAGCAATACTCATATTTCTCAGGGGGAGTAGAGTATTTTGTGATTTCATGGCTCATGATTCCTTATTATCTTTTATGCTATGTGTTTTATCACAAATTTGACAAAGGGGGAGATTGTAAGTGCTATAATTTCATATCCCTTTGGTTGTCAAATTTTGTGGTGCCAAAACCTATATCTATGTCTTGTACATCTTGTAGTTTATGATTGAAGACTATTCATTGCAATCAAGTCATCGCATTTCAAGACAAGATCTTAAATGAAGAAAGTTTTCAAGACATGGATGAAGAATTCAAGTATTGAAGTCTTCAAGTTTGTATGTTCAAGATTCAATCAAGTTCAAGTTTAGTAGAAGACTTTGTCAAGTCAAGATCAAGCTCAAGAAGGCCTACTATAAGATTTGTATATTCTCAAGCTTCTCTTAAGGGTCATCTGAGTGTACATACTTTCAATGTCCATCTCACTTTTAAGGTTTGTTTGACCTTAGATTGACCTTAGGTTGGGCTTTACAGTAGGTCATTCTGGATACATAACTCATATACTTTATTATGCTTGTTTGGAGTGTTCTATGACCAGTCCTAGGGACTTCAAGACCAGTCTTAGCTTTGCTACGACCAGTCTTAAGTTTTTTAGGACCAGTCCTAGGTAGTTGAAGATTTTTGGATCTTTCTGGCTGTTCTACGACCAGTCCTGGACATCCTACGACCAGTCCTGTGAGTTCTACGACTCATCCTTTGACCGGTCACAGCCCTGCTATTCAAACTCCAGCAACCATTTTTGGGGTCCTACGACCGGTCGTAGGTGTCTCACAACCAGTCGTAGGTGGCCCAGGACCGGTCCTGGAACAGAAAATCTTATCCCGCGAAAATCTTTCAAAAATCTTTGGAGCTACGACCAGTCCTAGGTTCCTAAGACCAGTCGTAGATGGAATTTTTTAGGCTATAAATTAAGCACGAACTTCAGAGTTTTAGTACTTCAAATCAATTCTATTCAAGCATTCTTTAGGCTATTCTCTGAGATAAGTTTGTGTTTATTTTAAGCTGCTTTGTGCTTATTTAATATTCCTTTTGCTAGCTTATTCTTATTTGATTTTGATCTACATTCCAGTCTTATTAGAAAAAGGGAATTTCTGATATTCCTTCTTCTTGGATTCAAAATCAAATAGATCTAGCCCGTTTGATTTAAAATCAATTAGACTTATAACCATTCTTAAAGTGAGTATTGGACTTTGAACGTCGAATCGAACTGCTACTCCGATTGGTTCTACCGGGCTTCTTTGAAAGGTGATTCAGGTATTTTACATGTTTTGTAATTTACTTTCTCTGGTTTTTGTTTGAGATTCGCCAGAAAAATCTCATTGTATTGGTTATCTGAGGAGAGCCAGAAAACTCAGATTGTGGGGTTTTTGGATTATGTAAGCCCCAGATTAAAGACACAATTGTGAAGGTTATAGGTGAACCTGTGATACCTATTTTTATAGTGCATGCTAATATCCCCTGTGTGAGGATATTAGGAGTGGAGTAGCAATCTGTGTGGCTGTTGGATAACAGTTGGTGTACACACAGGCGAACCACTATATATCGTTGTGTCGTGGATGTGTTTTACTCTTTCATTCTTTTATTCATTCTCTTTTATGGAGAGTGTTTGTGGATGAATGTTGTAATCACTTCAAGCAAGTGTGGATGAATGTTGTAATAACTTAGGATTTATTTTCTGCAAGTTATTTTGATTTTCTTGCTTATTATTCCTCATTGATTTGTCATACAAAGGACATTCTAGAAATAAGGTTGTCCTACCTTAAACCTCTGGTTTTTGGTGTAAGGTTGTCCTTAGAACTAATAAAGTATCAATCTCTTTATATTTAGGATATTGTGATTGTTTTATATTCAGCATTGTGCTTTATATCTTTTATTATTCCGCTGTTATAAGTTTTATTTGGCATTGCCCTATTCACCCGCCCTCTAGGGCATATAGCTAGGCCCTTTCAGAATAAAAGGCTCATATGATATAACCCATTT
Source organism: Magnolia kwangsiensis (assembly GCA_037074715.1). NCBI lineage: Eukaryota > Viridiplantae > Streptophyta > Magnoliopsida > Magnoliales > Magnoliaceae > Magnolia > Magnolia kwangsiensis. Next base: position 85,689,715 of record CM073575.1, on the reverse strand, counting down.
GATGTATTTAAGGCCCAATGGGATGTACCTAAGGTCCATTGCAATGTGTGAGCCCAACACGGATTATGTAACGATGTTTACGACGATCGTGCCTGGGGAGAAATGTTGGTTTGACATCCACATTGCGAGTATAATGTTGGTTAAATGTCCGAATTACGACTCTCCCTAGGGCCCATTGATAGGTCCGTACTTATTGTATGCAAACCGTCTAGGCTATCTGCGTTGTAAGGATAGTGCATTACTTTATAACATGTGTAGTATAGTTCCATGACTCATGATCATACGCATCATATGTATGCTTGATATGAGAAGTGACTGATCATAGCATATGCCTTCGGGCAGATTATTTATGGGACCCCGATTAGGCGGTGTTGCCCTATATGAGCGCACGATACGCGCAGGATTTGTTGTATGATTGGATAGTGTGATTCATGCATTTCGCATGTGATATGGTTATTGTACACCCTAGCGACATCAGGGCTGTAGCCTCCACAGGCGTATCGTGGTTGGCAAGATTGGATACCGAAAATCTCGTTCTACATGGGGTGCTATAGATATCCCTAGGTGAAAGTCCCTAAACCCTTATGGTACCAAGAGATTGCTCTAATGTCTAGACTGAGTGGGTAGATGAGCGTTGAGTGCCGATTACCAGATGGCTGCGCTCTCCACTGTGTCGTGGTTAGTTGGAAGGGGGTGCGGCCTTACCCGCCCGAGAGTAGGGGGCAAAGCTAGGCTGAGTTTGACCAGCTCGAGGAATGGGTCCGCTATCGACGAGTCGAGCCCGATATTGGCAGACGGATAGTGAGGTCTCTTTCACTTATCTTATTGCGCGCGATGAGGCGGCTATCTGGTTTAGAGTGTACTAGACCCCAATGATATCCCAGATTTGAGCTGTATTGATGTGTGGACATAGATGAGGATTTGTATGCTTGAGTTGCATTTCACATCGCATGGCCTTAGGATGGCCGATATCATTCATGTCTTGCATTGCATAACTTTGGTACGGCTAATGGTTTTTCATGGATCCATCTGCACATTCCGCATTATCCTGATATTGCATGATCATATTACTACCTTGCGCACACACTTTCACCACCCTCTAAGCATTCTATAAGCTTATGCACGACCGTTGCGTGCAGGTGACGTTGGGGCGCAACAACGTTGAGGCAGGAGCACTTTGCAGATCATTTGGAGATTTTGTTCATTATCATTGTATTTCCCTTTATGCTCATTGTACTTGTAAAGTTTTTTATCATTGTGGAAATGTAATGAAGTTTTTGGTTATTGTTTGTGGGTTATGCCTTTGGTTATGCTTATTATGAATCAAACTGATGTTGAAAATCCTCCTCGTAGCACCCTAGGATCGGAACCTGGCGAATGGGCATTGGGATCCGAGAATGGGGTTCTACGGAGGCTGTCGACGCTGAATTTGGCGATCGAGAATTTTGTGAGCCCGGTTTTCGAGTTTGGGACGTGACAGGTGTAGGTTTAGGTTTAGGGATTTGAGAATATGTTTAGGTTTAAGGTTTAGGTTTAGGTTTTAGGTTATAGGTTATAGGTTTAGGTTATATGTTTAGGTTACGGTTTAGGTTTAGGTTTTGGTTTAGGTTATAGGTTATAGGTAATAGGTTTTAGTTAAGGTTTAGGTTTAGGTTAATGTTGTAGGTTATAGGTTATAAGCATAGGTTATAGGTTTAGGTTATAAGTATAGGTTATAAGTAATTTAAGTTATAGGTTATAAGTTTAGGTTTAGGTTTTGGTTTTGGTTTTGGTTTTGGTTTAGGTTTAGGTTTAGGGTTTTGGTTTACGTTTAGGAATTCGGGTTAAGGTTTAGGGAATTAATTAAAGGTTAAAGGTTTAGGTTATAGGTTAAGGTTTAGGGAATTGAGTTTAGGTTATAGGTTATAAGTTATAGTTTAGGTTATAGGTTAAGTTTTAGGTTTAGGTTATAGGTTTAAGGTGTGGTTTAGGTTAAGGGTGTGGTCCCTGCAAATACAGATATAAACACGGCCTGTCCAAATGGCCAGACCACTCCAATGTTGTCCATAGGAAATGGACAGCTTCATCATGGTCATAACAACAGTTCTCACCTTCTAAGGACCCCCGCTTAACATCTGGATAGCTCCGACGCACATCCGGGTTTGCTCCATCAATTTCGAGCAAATACATAAGCACGGCCGGTCCAAATGGCCAGGCCACTCCAATGTTATCCATAGGAAATGGACAGCTTCATCATGGTCATAATAGCGGTTCCCAACTTCCTGGGACCATCCGGATAGCTCCGACGCATATTCGGGTCTGCTCCATCAATTTCGAGCTAATACATTTATAACTAGTTGATAAGAGTCACTAGACAAACCAAAAATAATAAGAAATGATCCAGCCAAAATGCTGGGAATGAACTCCCGAAACTTCACCTACATAGGAATGACAATATGAGTGCCAGAATAGGTTGGTGGATTCATCAGGTCATCCACAAAGTGCAAACAAAATGGACGGTTTAAATCAATTGGCAAACAACTCCTATTTAACACAGGTGCCTAACCCAATTCTAAGGCTATGGCATACATACATACATACAACTTTTTGAATAATTCAATTCTCTGGTGCCCACTTGAAATTCTATTATCTTCTATTTCATGGTTTAAAAACTCAAAATTGACTTTCCAAAAGTAAATATGCATATAGAAATGATCACATCAAAATAATGTTACAAACAGAAGAAGAGAACCTTCCCACATACAGGTGTAACTTCTGGAAGAAGATACATTGAATAAATATAACACAATTTCTGATTGATCTGATTGAGTTACAGAAGTCAGCACTTTTGTTTGATACATCATATGAGAAAGATGGTTATAGTTGGGTTCTCTATAAGAAATTGGCTCCACTACAAACAATGATGCCAGATTCATCAATTTTTAAATTGTGGACTATTCTTGATTTAGAAAGCATCCTGAATAATTCAAGCCATTTATTCTATAATTTAAGAGGGAACCTAAAAATGCCCTAAAAGATCATTTTCTAAGATATTTTATATTTCAAAATAAAACCATAAGCAATGTCTAGATCTCATTTGACCAATTCCTGCAACAATAGGGGAAGGAAGAATAAAGAAAACTTTTTTATTTCTCCATTTCTATGGAATCATAAATAATTGCCTTCCTCCACCTTTTCTTGAGTTCCTAACTTCTAAACTCAACCATAAACCATGGCCTTGGGTAAGATAGATGGCCCCGAAACAACAGATATCAGGCATGGCCCATAAGAATTACACATGAATACTAATAAACCACACATTAACATAGTAATATCCATGAACAATAACTTACCTTGCAAATGTTAGAACACCAATTAGTCAACCATCATATCTAAGATTGAGCAAGGAGTAAAACATTCATAGCTGAATAGCCTGAGCTTCTTTAATCCATTTTTTTAGTTCAAAAAGTAAAGTTCAGTCATTAACCAGATTATTTATAGGAAGAAGCATAGGAATTCTCATTTTGCTAGGGAAGCTTAGAATTATAACATAAGCAGACTTTAGGTTTGTTAGTCACGCAATGAAGTTTGAGTACTTCAAAAGTTGTGGTAAAGCTATAAATACCTTCTCTCAGACATTTGACCAAATAGCCTCAAGGCATCATCAATGCTACCACAGTTGGCATCATTATTGTAAATATAAGAACCAAAAATCATGCAAATTAGATCATTGAAGAAGCTTTTATCCATAATGATCTCATAACAAAAAATAACTCATTTCTACAATTAATGATCTCTCCACTAAAATCATAAATCAACATTTCAAAAAGCGGAACAAGGAATTCAACAAAGATAAAACTAATTCCGATCAAATCTCAATTCAACATAGATTACAAGAAAGGAAATGAAGGAAGAACAATATGCCTGATTTTTGTACCGCCGATCACTCCCTCGAAACCCTAATTTCCATCGAAAAATGACACACCCAGAATCAGAACTGCGAAAATACCATTGCACGCACCTTGCGCTTGCGGACTATCAATTGGATAGAGGAGAGAGCGCCATCCCAGGACATGGATGTTGGGAGAGGAGGGTTTGGGTTTGGGTTTGGGTTGAGAAGGAGAGAGGGGGAGAGAGAGATAGAGAGAGCGGAGATGCGTTGGAGAGAGAGGGAGGAGAATGAGAAGATGGAGCAGAGATCAGAGGGAGAGAGAGGATTTGGGGAACGGAGATGGAGGGAGGGAGGGAGAGAGAGAGAGAGAGAGAGAGAGAGAGAGAGAGAGAGAGAGAGAGAGAGAGAGCAGTGGGCGTGGCTCCGTTTTTTAGCGCGCCCCCAATTTTGGGTGTGCTTTCATGGGACAGACCTGGACGACCCTATCAAGAGCTCTATGGGGCCCACCATGATGTATTTGGGCTATCCATTCTGATCATTAATTTTAATTATTTATTTTAGTTCATGATCCCAAACTTAAAGTAAATTGAACGCACAAGTGGACCACACCATAGGAAGCAAATGTGATTTAATCTCCATGTTTCCTACCATGTGGTCCACTTGAGCCTTCGATGTAGCTGAGTTTTTATTTCCTATCCTAAAATAATATTTCAAAATAGATGGATGACTTAGATATAACATATATATTTGTTTTGGCTGTATAAGGCCCCTTACACCACTGGTAATTATTAATGGTGTAGTAACATTTTAGCTATGGATTAAAAGCATAGTAAGAGTTTATATCCATAGTAAAAAACTAACGTATTTTGTATCTTTTGCCCATTTTTTCGTAGTGAAATGCCAAGCTAAAATTCCTACATCGAGACTAAAAATCAAACCCATTCCTAATTTAGGTGGCCACACAACAGGAAATAATTTAGAGGATGAATGTTACTATTTTATTTTGGATGGCCCACCCAAATTATGGATCAGGCTAATTTTTAGTCCTTAACCCTAAAATAGGGTAGTGCACCTGATGATTAGGGTGGATTTTACATAAACATCATGATGGGCTACATATGAGAAATTTTAAATGTGTATGTAGTTTAGTCAATAACTTGCATAAAAAATGGCTTGAATTTGACTTCAAGAATTAGTGGAACCTACTAAAATGAAGTGATGCATCTACTAATCAAGATAAAATTCATATAAACATCATATAGGACACATTTGAGAGTTCCTAAAATTGTTCTCATATCTCTACATCATTTTTTTAATACATGAATTCCATCTACGTAATACCAAACATAACTGAGAATATCAATTCAATAAATTTCATTAAAGTATTATACTTTTCAGATCAGTTTAGGGCATTATCTAAAAAATGAAGTAGTTCCAATTATCAGATGGACCATAACATAGGAAATAGTGGTGATTGACCATTAATGGGCCATACAAGTTTTGGATCAAGTTGATATATTTTTTTTTCCATCATCCAGGCTAAGTAACTTACAGGTTACTTGTAAGTAATCTAAGTTCTGCTTGATGTGAATATACAATTTTTTACTTGTAATTAACTTATAGGTTACCCAAACAGAAAAACTAACTTACCTGTAAGTGACTTACAGCTTACATCCAAACAGGTTACCTGTAAGTAACTTTCACCTATAAATGACTAGATATCCACCATTAGTGAGAACAATAGTGATTGGATATCCACCATTAAAACCCTCCTAAGGCCCATTGTACTTTTTATTTAACATCCAATCTGTTGATTAGGTCATACAAGCCCAGATGAAGGGAAAAAAAATATCAGATTGATCCAAAACTTTATATGGCTCCCAAAAGGTTTTTAATGGTCGACGCTCATTCAACATTGTTTCCTATAATGTAGTCCAGTTGAGATTGGGATTACCTCATTTTTTGTAAATGCAAAACTTCTGTGATGCCTAAAAGGAATCCCTCAGTTCTTTTTTTTGTGTGTGGTACAATTGATTTTTGGATCAGTTATATATTTTTTGGCTAAAGCCTTATAACGTAAGTGGACGAACAGTCTGGATATAACACTTACGTCATGATGGGACCACATAAGTTTGTGACGTCAACAACACACTAGCCAGGTCAATGGTCTGTGGTACTCTTGCCAATCCGCTTACATGGATGAAACCATGCATCACGGTGGCCTGATTCTAGTTAGGGAATGGTCCAATCGGCATCCATTGAAAAGTGAAAATACTCTTATAAAGGTTTGGCTGGCCAAAAGTTTGAAATCTCCCTCGTGGATTGCAGAAGCGGATTATGTGAGACCGCGGATCCACGGACATGGGTGGGACCCTAACTATGGGGCCGCTGTGATGTACGTGACTACATCCACGCCATCCATTCATATTGAAATCTAAATTCAGGGCATTATCTTAAAAATGCAGTTCCAAATTCCAAATGGACCATAGTATAGGAAAAAGGGGTGATTAACTGCTAAAAACTTCTTTTAGGGCCACCAAGGCTCTCTATTAACAAGATATTTATGTGGTCTCTTCGTTTAAGTGTTTGTGACCTTATCCATATGTTTGATGGCAAATAAACATTCCATTTGAATCTATGAAGTTTTGAATGGTAGGGATTCAATCACGATTAGGGCTGTACATCAAGATGAGTCGAGGCGAGGTGGGCCAAGCTTGGCTTGAGTCATTCGTGCTCTCTTTGAGCTTACCATTGGAGTTTTACTTGTTTGCAAAATCTTTTGAATCAAGCTTGAGGCGAGCTAGTAGATCGAGTTGAGACGAGATTCCTCGAGTCGAATTAAGCATGCTCCTAATCCAAACCAACAAAACACCCAACTCACACCTGACTCAACCCAAGTACCTGACCTAACTCGCACCTGACCCAACTCCGAAATCAAATATTCAATTAATAAAATATATATATATATATATATATATATATATGTATATATATATATATATATGTATATATATATATATATATATGTATATATATATATATATATATATATATATATATATATATATATATATATATATATATATATGTGTGTGTGTGTGTGTGACGAGCTTACCTCGAGTTGAATCGATCATGCTCCTAATTTGACCCAACACAACACCCAACCCACACCTGACTCAACCCAAGAACTAGACCTAACCCACACCTGAATCAACCCAAGAATCCCAACTGCCAATTCAAATCATACAAGTTGGGCAAACACTAAGTCAAGCTCGGGTTAGATGGATAGCTGGGATAGATGGATGAATGGATGGATGGGATGGTTGGATGGATAGATGGCATGGATGGATGAATGTTTGATGAGATGAATTAGGCTTCGATGGGCCTCTAAGGGGCCAACAAGATGTATGAATTCTATCCACACCGTCCATCCATTTATACATATCATTTTAGAGTATGACCCCAAAAATAACGAAGATCCAAGGCTCCAATGGACCATAAAGTGGGGATTAAATTCCTACCATTGAAAAATTCTTGGGGGCTTTTGTGGCCCCCACCATAATGTATGTATTTCATCCATGATATCCATATATTTTTCTATATCATTTTATGATATGAGATGAAAAAATGTGGTATATCCCAATCTAAAGTGGACCACATTATAGGAAACAATGTTGAATGAACGTTGACCATTAAATTTTTTTAAGAGCCATAAAGATTTTGGATCAAGCTGATCTTTGTTTTTTTCCCTTCATTTGGGTCCGTATGACCAAATCAACAGATTGGATGTCAAATAAACAATACAGTGTGCCTTAGGAGGATTTTAATGGTGGATATCCAATCACTATTCTTTTCTTATGGTGTGGTCCACCTGATATTTATATCCCTCTAATTTTTGGGATCAAGCCCTAAAATGATATATAAAAATGGATGAATGGAATGGATGAAAAACATACATCATTGTGGGGCCCACGGAGCACCTACCACCAGCCACCGGGCTGGTGGCAGGGAGAGTAACCAATCTGTTTCCCATTTTTCGATATCCTTAGAGAGGGAAACCAAAAACCCCTCCCGCCTGAAACCCTCATATCTCTCTCATTCCCTCCCTCAATCTATCTTCGACACCCTAACCCTAATCTCTCTCTCTCTCTCTCTCTCTCTCTCTCTCTCTCTCTCTCTCTCTCTCTCTCTCTCCCCTCTCTCTCTATACCTTGGCTCCATATTACATCCCACGCATAGTTGTTGTCCTTTTCTTAGGATTGAATCAAGGCCCGTTCAATGTCCAACGTCCATTCGGTGTCGTTTCAGGGTCCAGATTTGGTCCATGAAAATTGTGAGTTGTTACGCTGTTGATCATTGCCAAAGCTCACCATATGATGAGGTAGAGAGATGGTCGTCCATTCGTCTTTCTTCATAGCAGCAACCGACCTCTCTCCTACAGGGGCATCTAAAGACGAACAGGATCTGAAGTAGATTTATTCCACATCAAAGGCATTGGAGAGCAACGTATTGAAACATGGTAGCTGTCCCTTTGAATAAGGTAATTCCAAGAGTCATTTGTTTCTTATTCTTTAGGTGTCATGTATTATCGACCAGATTACTAAAAAATGTATATTGCATCTTTGTTTTTCCCCCTCCTATGAGAACAGGTTTGGGAATGGTGGCAATAGTCCATTTCTATATGTGCCCTCTACTCATTCGATAAAATTCCTGAGAAGGATGTTCCTTGCTGTTAATGTCTAAGTTGTTTCTTTCTTACTGTTGAAAGTCAATGCATCTCTTGCAATGTTTCTTTTGCTTGCTTTAACAAATTTCATCATCATTCAACAAAAAAAAAGGAAAAGGAAAAGAAAAACCAAAGTGAACTCTTGTGAGGTTGCCGACAATGATCTTGATAATCCATTTTATTTAAATGAGTAGACCTGAATGTGCGTCAGAGCTATCCAGATGTTGAGCGGGGGTCCCTGGAAGCTGTGAACCACTGTTATGACCATGATGAAGCTATCCATTTCCTATGGACAACATTGGACTTTTATATTTGTATTTACTCGAAATTGATGGAGCAAACCCGAATGTGTGTCAGAGCTATCTGGATGTTGAGTGGGGGTTGGAAGGTGGGAACTGCTGTTATAACCATGATGAAGCTGTCCATTTCCTATGGACAACATTAGAGTGGCCTGGCCATTCGGTCAGGCCGTGTTTATATCTGTATTTGCTTGAAATTGATGGAGCATACCTTGATGTGCGTCAGAGCTATCCGGATGTTGAGCGGGGGTCCATGGAAGGTGGGAACAGCTGTTATGACCGTGATGAAGCTATCCATCTCCTATAGACAACATCGGAGTAGCCTGGCCATTTGGACAAGCCGTGTTTATATCTGTATTTACAGGGACCACACCCTTAACTTATAACCTAAACTTATTTTTAAATCCTAAAACCTATAACTACAACCTAAACCTTAACCTAAACCTATAACCTATAACCAAAGCCTATAACCTAAACTTAATTCCCTAAACTCTAACCGACAACCTAACCTATAACTTGTAACCGAAACCTATAACCTAAACTCAATTCCCTAAACCTTAACCTACACCCTAACCTAAACCTATACTTATAACCTAAACCTATTCTCAAATCCTAAAACCTATAACCTAAACCTAAACCTTAACCTAAACCTATAACCTATAACCTAAACTCAATTCCCTAAACCTTAACCTATAACCTAACCTAAACCTAAACTTATAACTTACACTTATAACCTAAACCTAAACCTAAACCTGTAACCTTAACCTAAACCTAAAACTTAAACCTAAACTTAAAACATAAATGTATTCTCAAATCTCTAAACCTAAACCTAAAGCTATAACCTACAACATTAACATAAAATTATAACCTACAACATTAACCCAAACCTATACTTATAACCTAAACCTATTCTCAATTCCCAAAACCTATAACCTAAAACTAAACCTTTACCTAAACCTAAACCTATAACCTAAACCTTAACCTATAACCTAAACCTTAACCTATAACGTATAACCTATAACCTAAACTCAATTCCCTAAACCTTAACCTATAACCTAACCTAACCTAAACCTAAACCTAAACCTATAACCTACACTTATAACCTAAACCTAAACCTATAACCTAAACCTAAACCTAAAACCTAAATGTATTCTCAAATCCCTAAACCTAAACCTACACCTAATCCTAATCTCAACTCCCTAACCTAAACCTATAACCTAAACCTAAACCTAAAACCTAAATGTATTCTCAAATCCCTAAACCTAAACCTACACCTAATCCTAATCTCAACTCCCTAACCTAAACCTAAACCTAAACTTGAAAACCCAAACCTAAACCCAATCCCGAACCTGAACTCAATTTCCTAAACCTAAACCTTAACCTATTCTCAATTATCATAATGGAGGGGTACTTTCATCTGTGATTGTCATGCATTCTTTTATTAGTTTTGTAAGTTAACATAAATTTAACTCTAATCAATGCCTATACAACATGTTAGGATCCATGCTTTGAAAATCAATTGATCTATAGTTTGGACCCTGAATGTGTCTGATATATACAATATGTTAGGTGCCATGATCTGAAAATCGTTTGCATGTTTAGGATTCTCTCGAATTGCAATATTTTCATTTACATTGCTTTTATGATTTATCCATTTCGTTTACATCTTTAGGATTCTCTCGTCTTTTCAATTGTTTCTTGGTGGGTTTGCAGGTAATGGAATGAAATTTAGGCCTACATCAAATCAACTCAGGTTTGATTTGAATTACTTGTAATATATTAATGTTCAAATGTTTGCCAAGCCTATTAAAGACTTCAATATTCCACTAAAATGACACATCAGCATGGCCTGCCTTAGTATATTACTGTATTTTAGTATGACTAATTTTAAATCCTTTAGATTCTAAAGCAACCCTCCATAAACTAGAGCTTAACTATAAAATAAATTGAAAGTGCCCTTGCTAGTGCCCTGGTTTGTTAATTAACGTGAGCGTTGAGTCAGTCGAACTGCAGAGCCTCACAGGAAGATCTATTCAAGTGTCTCCCTCAACCCGATGTGTGGAAGCTTGCCATAGGTAAATCTAAGCCTCACATCCCATGTCCCAAAACACCAGGTGATTAAAATCCTTAAAAATAAGTTAAAATATATTAGGGTTTTTGGGTAAGAGAACTTTTTTAAACATCAGAAAATATCTAAGTTTTCTTACCCTATTGATTGTATCGATACGCATATCGATATATTCGACCTACGCTGTTGATGTCCTCGGAAGCTGAATCGATCATGTCGAATGAGGACTTAATGTGTCTAGCAACCGCATACATATTTGGACAAAATTATCGATATATCGATACACCTATCGATGTCATCGATAATTGAATCTCGAGTCAATCAGAAGTGACTCAATAATATTGACAGGAAGATTTTTGGCGCCCCCATTTTTCAAGGAAAATCTCAAAATCCTTCGATATATCGATGCTCTTCCCGATAAGATCTTAAATCAAATCTCGATAATATCAAAAGTCCATCGATGATATCGATAGTGGGCGTGCATGTATTCCATCAAATATTTCAGGTCACTCGAGGAAATCGATATTCATATGTCAATGATATCGAGGCCGAGTCGATTGCATCGAGACTAGACACAAATTGTCCAGCGAGCTTATTGGAAAATTCATTGGATATATCGATGCATCGACACTACCTCTGATATCATCAATATACAAATCTGATGACATCAGTTGACCCTCGATCATATCCTAAAACCTGAAATATTTCATGGCTAGTCTCTCTCATTTTTTAAATGTCGATAGATTGATCCAAGTATTGATAAGATCGGAGTTTGAAATCTGATGATATCGACACCTAATCGATCCCATCGACCAGCTGGCAAGAGGTTTCAAAAGCGTATGATATGTGAGTTTGTGTCATCGAGCAGACCGTCGATACCATTGAGAGTATATGCTCGATGATATTAATACTGCTCTATGATATCGAACTCAGTCATAAATGTGACCGTTTTATATCCGTCAGAACCTTTTACCTATATAAAGAGAGACTTGTCCATATTGCTGGTAGAGAAAGAAGAGAGTGCTTTTAAGTGTTTTACCTTTAGATCATATACCTAAGGCCCTTTCTCTCACGGGAGTTCAGCCTCCAATCCACTCTCATCATTGACATTTAATAGAGTGGATTGAGGAATGAACTTCCACATTCAAGGATCCTCCAGCTACTATCTTAATGACACATCATTAAGTTGGGATCACTTGAATGCATAGATGATTGGAATCACTCTACTGTCCTAATAGGAAAACCTTTAAAGAGTAGGATTCCATCATAACCTTGACCCAACCCATCACCTTATATTGGTACATCATTTGTTGCGGATTAAGAGAACTGAAGACTCTTCGTCAACAAGGAGGAGATCTTCGCCATTGCGCTGAATGAGACTCATCAACTTATCTATAAGTATCTAGAGTCTATGTAACACCCTGAAATTCGGAGGTCAAGTATAACTCAGCTCCCAAGTTCCAAAACATTACTTATGCAACATATTCAATGATGATTGTATGTTGTCTATATTAATACATAAAACATGATATAGATCAAGCTAGATTAGCAGACATAATTCAGGGATATTAAGGTAAAGCAAGCGGAAGACTTAAATACATACGTGATTCAAAATAAATCTCCAAATGATGCGTGCTCTGCCCAAGGCTGTTACGCGCAATCGTTGCTCCACTCCCCCACACCTTATCAATATAGGCCTATTTATATCCTTAAGACTGCATCAGGACTCGTCGCCCCCATATGGTGTCAGGATAAACTCAAGGTCACTACAGAGGGCTCGTCACCAATCAGTGTAGGCCGACAGCGAGAATATAGTGTCCCATACCACCATAATCTACTCAGAGTAGGGTGCTCACTGGTCACTACGGGGAGGTTTTTGGCCCCAGCGTAGGCCGAAGCATGACCACGGTGTCCCATACCACCATGCCCGGCTCATGAGTCTTAGGGGATCTTGGTACCATGGTTAACGGGAGTTTCACTGGTAAGCTCAGTGCCTTAGATTCAAACAATGGCGACTCAACATGGTGAACAAGCATCGGTCAATCAGGTTAATTGACAAGCTCAACTAGGCCAAGAGCACGTTGAGTTGAATGACATGAAATGCATAAGCACTCTGTGTGGCCTAACCACTGCCGAACACCCAAGCACGACTCAGATTCACTAAACTTATCTCGTGTGGCGAAAGCAACCTCAACCACTATTTACGGAACATTTTCCGATTACCTGGACTGTAGTACAGCCCCATTCATAAACAAGGAGAATAACTAGCATATGATTCATATTCTGCATCCATGTGAGCAATCATGAAGTATAACTTGAATGTTTACAGTACATGTAGGAATTCATGCACACATTTATCATGATTTAACTAAGTACACAATCCATGAAGGAAATCATACACTCATTTAGCATGGACAACCTAAGTTACATGATTCATGGAGAGAATCATACACACAAATACTATGGTTGAAATTCATATCTCAACCATCTTAACAATCAAACTTTACTAACTACTAACTCACTTAGGCATTTATTCAAACACTTAGGTTACACTATTCAACATACATCATGTATGTCGACACTGTTGTAAAGTAGGGCAAGTCCTTTCGCCAAGGAGTTGTCGTATACATATTAAGCATATAACAACGACAATTTATCATGGAAATCAATTCAGAAAATTCCATACGTATACGTGTATTCTAACATATACATGAAATACGGTATTTACAATATACAGCATACGTATACGGAAGACAAAATAGACAACATATTTGGCATGTATAATTGCATCCATAGCATGAATAAATCATTAACTATCATTGAAATGGTTGAAAACCATAACCTAAGTGCATATAGTCCGCACCTTAAACTAGAAAAGACGTATTTAGGTTGATTCAGACGATGTGTCTTCGTCAACGGCGAATACGCTACCTATGGCATGAAACAGGTTAGCTAGCACTCTACTACAACTAGTCTAGGCTTCAAAATAGGTTAGGGTTAGCTTAACTTACCCAAGAACGGAATCAGAATTGTCGGAAGAATGATTCAGATATGCCAGTTTAGAGTATAGGTGCACTAGGAAGGATTCTACGGAGTTTCACTGGATTCTCCCACACTTTCTCTCTGTTTTCTTTCTTTGGAATCTCTAGGGTTTGGGAAATTCGTATGGGTTAGAAAGCTAAGGGTTTAAGGCCCTTTTATAAGCCCAAATATAATGAAAACGGACCTTAAGTCAAGGTATACTTAGGTTATATCCAAATCGGGATCTTTCTGATCTAACGAAGCGCTTCTGGAGGTCCTGTTATCAATTGCAGTCAGACTTAAGCTCACTAACATCAGATCTTTAATCAGAAAAGTTTTCAGTCCGGTCGGATTTCCAGATCGTTCGTGGCAGACCAGTTTCAATTCGACGATTACCGAACCTAAATCAGGGCTACAAGTTCCATGACATGAAAGGGCCAATTTTCCTGATCCGAGGGTGAAATTTGGTTGAATTTCGACGGTCAGAATGCTTAAAAATAAGGCGCAAATGACACGTACCAGATTTCATAAAAATGAAATTAATTTTCTAATTCTTTTCCTTTTCTCACTCTCTTTATTCCGAACTCAGTAAAATAGTGTCAGGACATCAGTTGGGCTTGATTTTCAAAACGATTGTCAAGTCCAACTAAGCGGTCATAATGGTCTGAGATTGTAGATATCGAACTTTCAACATGTGGTCTAGATCCAATACAAAGTTACCAAACATTCCCTATAACAACTGGGTTTAGAGTTGGCTCCTAGATTTCAGGGTATTATAGCGTCATTGATTCTATAAGTTTTAAGTCTTCCAGAGCATATATAAAGCGAACAACACTAATTTCACAGCCAGTCTAACGTAGCGCTAGGTAACTTATGTTAAATTTCTAAGAGAATTAATCCTAAGTGATTTCTGATCGAGGTGGTACTTGGGTCTTGGTATGGAATTTTTTGGGTCGTTACAGTCTAGAGGACCCTTTGATCATTCCTTTATAGGATTGGGTCTAAGGTGTTTCTCACCCTTGAAGTCCTCAAGGAGGCCTCTAGCGGGAGTATACGTGGTGGGTGCATTGTGTGGACCCTTGCTCTATGGAGAGCATAAATATCTGGTTTGAGGTGAATCAGTAAAACCTTCGGTTTGAGGTAAACTGGGTAAAACCTTGGGTTTTAAGGTGAACCGAGTGAAACCACTGTTAGGGTCTTATGAAAGATCCTTGGCCAGTGTGCCTAAAAGTGGGTGCGATGTGTTGACCCTTGCTCATGAGAGCATAAATAGTCAGTGTCAGTATAGGTTATAAAGGTTGAAGGTGAACCTGATTTAAAACCTTAGGTTAGAGGTGAACCATGGGAAACCTCCTTAGTGAAATCCGGTACACTCAAGGGTTGAGTGCGGTTACCAGGAGTGGAGTAGACAAGTAGTCGAACCACTATAAAAATGACTATGTTTGCGATTTCTATTCATCTGTGTGTGTGATTGTTTACTTTCATATCTAAGTATTTGAGTACACCTCACACACAAATACAGTTATATCCATCATGAACTAAGTTATATATTGTCGTCTCTTGAATAGTTTATGATTGGATCCTCTACCAGGCTTGGAAGCCAGTAGAGTTAAATTTGAGTAATCCTGATAATTGTCTATCTGTAAGGATTAGTGTAATAAGATTTTTAAATACATTGTAAAACTTTTAAAAGTCCTATTTACCCCCCTCTAAGACATATTGGTATATTCCTACTTCAACTCAAGCGGTCTTCACAGCTATTTCTTAAATTGCTTCCTAAGTATTGAAAATTGAGACTCTATGGTAGTGGTGAGCCAAATGATGGTTCAACCTGTGTTTAGAATGAACTTCAATCTCTATTTAAAAAGTCATTGTTGCATTTTAGGAGTACATATCTTTTCAGCTTCTTACCCTTACTCCATTTTCTTCCTGATTTTTTCACTAAAAAACCAAGTATATATCATTGGGTCTAAGTCTAGTCCAACTTTCAAGTTGTTTCAAGAAACAAGTTTTCATTTTCTTGATTTTCTTCTCTATGTTCTTGCAGCCAGCAAGGTTTATTTTCACTATAATATATTGTTTCTCATCTTATAATAGGTAATAAAAAGAGAAAAGATGGCAAGGCTTCGAGAGCAGATAGCTGTGCAAAAGGCCAAGGAAATAGAACTAAATAAAACAATTCACATAACAGGTATTGCAATTTGTGCTATTTGTCTAAATCTGGATTAGAATTTTGGATGACTGCAAGTTTCACTTATTATATTTCTTTTCTTTTTTCTTTATCCCTTTCATTAGAGGAAATGATGTGGGGAAAACAAATGTTAGCAACTGTCTCATGAAATCTCCCCTTACCAGGGTTAGTATGGTTGAGATCCTTGCCAACACAAATCTAGATCAAGAACAATGACAACTGTTGGATGTTATGCTATCTTCTGGAGATTTGGTTTTGCAACTTATCAACGACATTCTTGACCTCTCTAAGATGGAGTCAGGTACAAGTTTCATTTATTTTCTAGTAGGGCATGTGAGGTGACTTATAATTTCATATCTATGGACTTGAGAAATAAATCAATACAAGTGGTAATGTGTTTGAATTCAAGTAACTTACACACAATTCAAGTTAATTATGGAGTTAGAAGTCTTGTTACAGTTCTTTTAGTTTCCTTCTCAAAGTACAATCTCTTACTAGTGGTAATTTGTTTGAATTCAAGTACCTTATATCATTGTGTTTCCATTTCAACATATTCTGGCATGTCTTGGGATATTTTGGCTTCTCTTTGTTTACTAAAGACCATTCAACTTAATATTGGTTAAAATTGTAGATGAACAAGGCACATTAAGTTACAAGTCTTTCAAACTTATTGCAGATTGTTGGTGCTCTTTTACTATAATGCAACAATGACACTTGGCATATTGCAAAAGCTTGGGTTTATGTTTGGATGGATTTACGTAGCTTGGGTTTAGATGGATGTGAATGTGAATATGATGAAATATATTATCTAACAGGTGTATATCAGGAAGAATATCTGTGAAATTTATTATAACAAGTGTATATCAGGAATTGAATTTTGTGCTGGAATATTTTACTTTAAAAAAGAGACTTACCTACGAAAATATTCGCAGGTAAAAGTTTTGTAAATATTTTTACCTACAAAAATTTTCATAGGTAAAAGTTTCTTACATATTTTTTAGCGACGAAATATTTTATCGCTAAAAGTTTAACATTTATTTTTAGCGACGAAATATTTCATCGGTAAAAGTTTCGCATTTATTTTTTAGCGACCAAAATATTTATTGCTAAAAGTTTAACAATTATTTTTTAGCGACGAAAATATTTATCGCTAAAAGTTTAACACTTATTTTTTAACAATGAAAATATTCGTCGCTAAAAGTTTAACACTTATTTTTTAGCGATGAAAATATTCGTCGCTAAAAGTTTTGTAATTATTTTTAGCGACGAAAACTATCGTCGCTAAAAGTTTTGTAATTATTTTTAGCGACGAAAACTATCGTCGCTAAAAGTGTAACACTTATTTTTTAGCGACAAAAATATTCTTTGCTAAAAGTTTTGTAATTATTTTTAGCGATGAAAATTTTCATCGCTAAAAAGCTTGCCTTTGCTGACGATTCAATTTTTCGTCGATAATAACCTTTTGCGTCGATCTTTTAGCGATGAAAATTTTCATCGCTAAAAGTTTTTAGCTGCGAAAATTTGACTTTTAGCGATGAAAATTTTCGTTGCTAAAATTGGGATTTCTTATAGTGCATGCATCTAGGTGGGCCACATTCCCTACGGAAGGCTCGGTACGAACACAAAATGGGCTCCAAGGCTTGGGTAGTCTTACAGGGTATGTTGGAAAGCATCATTATCAAATGGGGGTCCAACGGTTTGGGGTAGCCTAATCAAGGGGAAGATGGGTTAGCCCATTAAGGGGAGATGAGGATGGGCCTAACAACAGGCCCTGGGAAGAGTTACAATGTGGACATTTAACCATCATTGCTCTTATAATGTGGACAATAAACCATCATTTCTCCCAAGGCGTGGCCCATTTAATATCAACTAAGAACATGAATGGGCATCATAAACATCATTACATACATCCTGGTGGAATCACACATCGTAATGGGCCTCATATACATCACCTTGGGCCTCATACAAGAGCTTTATATACATAGCATTGAGCCTCACTCATGGGCCTTATATAGATCACATTGGGCCTCATACTTGGGCCTCAAATACATTACAATGGGCCGTATCACATGGACCTCACTCATGGGCCACATAAACGTCACATTGGGCCTCACCACATGGGCCACATAAACATCACATTGGGCCTCACCACATAAGCCATATAAACATCACATTAGGCCTCACCATCTGGGCCTCACCACATAAGTCATATAAACATCACATTAGGCCTCACCATCTGGGCCTCACATACTTCACACTAGGCCTCATGGGGCGGCCCATAATCCAACAAAATAGATGGGCCACATACACATGATATACGTTAAGGTGGGCCTACAAGATGGGCCTGTAAGATGGGCCCGAATACAATACACATCATGGTGGACCCCACGTCCCGTGGATGGTGTAGATATACATCAAGGTAGGGTCAAGTCCAGTAATAGATGGATTGCTGGATGTGTAAGGCTCGTATCCTAGTCTATACCATTCCGTATACTCCAGCAAACCTCCCTATCGAATTTCGATAACCCGTGACCTGTAATCTGCATTTGCACGTGACCTTGAGTTGCATCCGTAGATCTGAGTCAGCTCAACTCGAAACTCATACCATCACGACCACACCATCGCCGTGGTTCCAACGCTGTGTCATGCGCACCGATGCTATACCCAGGCCAGGAGTTGTGTGCTCGCGTATATTTTGAAGAAACACCGTGCATTGTGAATTTCGAGAGAATCTTTACAACTCATCATATCAATCAATCAAGTACACAACTCATGCATCTCTTATCCCTTTCTTACCAACAAAGGCAAGTAACCATACCCCATGCCACCTCACCCCCCATAAGTCAACTCTCTCTTGCACGCACCCATCCCTCTTTTACACTACCCATTCCACTCATCCCATCCTTCTTACACAACCCCACTCGTCTCTCATTTCACTCCATTCTCTACCATTTCCCAAGCAACCATGAGAGAAGAATCCTAAGGAGAGAAAATAAGCTAAGTGTGTGGCCCACTTCCTACCCAAAATCACTCATCCTAGGCATTCAATCCTCATCATCTTCCATCACAGAGAAAGCCAACGAGTTTGGCATTCCATCGGACCGAGAAGATCGAACGGTGGGTGTTTTCATAGGCTTAGATTTATGTTTTGATGATAGGCCAAGTGGGGCTACTGATTGATGGTATGGATCTCACTTTGGATCCTAGGTGTGGCCGATGGCCCATCATGATTCATATGATCATGATGGGGCCATTCTCCATGGACCCCATCATGATGTTTATTTTCTCATAATGGAAAGGTCATCTAAACCTGACATTTTGGTGGAGAAGGGATCTCCACCGTTGATTTTGATTGGTGGTCCCACATGTAATGGGACCTACTTGATGTATGTTGTAATGCATGGAAGGGAGGACCCATAGTGCCAGGGTCCCTCCATCTCACCGTTCTCTCTCTCTCTCTCTGATGTGTGGCCCACCTTGATGAATTGAGTAGATCCACACCATCCATCAGTGGCAACCACCTTGCTGTCCACCTGCTAGACGATTTTAGGCATGCCCGAATGAAGGGAAAAATATAAATATTAGCCTAATTTTAAGCTAGTGGGCCACATGTGTGGACCCCACCATGGTGTATGCATCTCATCCTATCTATCTTGCGAGTGGACCACCCCAAACCGTTGTGGGCCTCCATGACCGGCCGGTCATGCAGGCCTGCCTGGTGGAAAACATAAACATCAGCTTGATCTTCTTATTTATGGGGTGGCCCACCTACATGGACTCCACCTCGATGTATGTATGTTATGAACACCCATCCATTTGAAATCCATCCAGACCATCTGTCCAAGATCGGACGAATCCAGATGCATGAAAACTGCAACAGGCCCATCTGATCAGCTTTATTTGGAGTGGGTGGCCCACCTACGTGGCTCCACCTTGATGTATGGATTTGATCCACACCGTCCATGCATGTGGGGTCCACCTGATGTGTGGGTCTTATTCACACCGACCGTCCAGCGTCCAGGACCTGGACGCTGGAGTTCTTTCAAAAAAATAATAAAAATAATATATATATATATATATATATATATATATATATAATATGGTATATATATATATATATATATATATATATATATATATATAAAATATGGTATATATATATATGGTGGGCCCCACGTGCGACCCACCTGCTAATTGGAAACAGATTGGTTGGCCAATCACATACCATCTATGTAGCCGTAGTAGGTGGAAATCCACATTGTCCGTCCACTTGCTGGACGGTGGAACCCACCTTGCACATGTGGGGTCCCCACCGTCCAGCTGGGACATAGACCCCATCGTGATATATGTGTTTCATCAACTTCGTCCACCCATTTTATATCCTAACCGTCCATATGGAAGCACAGGTGCTTATAACATCTGCAATTCTATGGGGCCCGCTGATGTATGTGTTACATCCAAACTGTCCATCTAATTGGCAAGCTCGTCTCAAGGCTTGAGACTAAAAATTAGGCAGATTTATCAGATGGACCACACTGCAGAAAACAGTGGAGAGTTGAACGCCTACCATTGAAATCCTTTAAGGATCACAGAAGTTCTGGATCAATATGATATTTGTCTTTCCTCTTGATTCATGTCTTTGTGACTGTATGAACAGATTGGATGGAAAATAAACATTATGGTGGGCCCTGGTAATTTTAAGGGTGGAAATTATTATCTCCACTGTTATTTGTGGTATGGTCCAGATGATCTTTCGATGTGATTCATTGTTGGGTAATGCTCTAAATAGATGAATGGTATAGATGGTGCGGCCCATTGATGCGGCCTACTTGATGTATATGAGGCCCATTGGTGCTGCTCATTGATGCAGCCCACTTGATGTATATGAGGTCCATTGGTGCAGCCCATTGATGCAGCCCACTTGATGTATATGAGGCACATTAGTGTGACCCACTTGATGTATATGAGGCCCATTGGTGCTGCCCATGTGATGTGGCCCACTTGATGTATATAAGGACCATGAGTGAGGCCCAATGGGGCCAAATGTGATGTATATGAGGTCTATTGCGATGTGTGATTCCACCATGATGTATGTAATGATGTTTATGGCGGGCTATACCTTGGGAGAAATGATGGTTTGATGCCCACATTGTAAGAGCAATGATGGTTAAATGTCCGTATTGTAACTCTCCCTATCGCCCATTGTTAGGCCCATACTTGTTGTGTGTAGGCCGTCTAGGCACATCTTCGTTATGAAGATAGTTCATCACCATATAACATGCTTAGCATAACTCCATGATTCATGCCCATATGCATCATATATATGCCTGATATGAGGAGTGACTGATCATAACATATGCCAATGTGCAGACTATTTATGAGACTCACTAATGGGAGTTGCCCACATGAGCGCGCGGTATGCGTAGGATTGTTGCATGATTGGACAGTGTGATTCATGCATCTTACATTTATGTGACATGATCACTATATGCCCTAGCGACATTAGGGTTGTGGCCTCCATAGGCAAATCGTGGATGATAGGATTGAATACCAAAAATATTAGCTCTAGCACTGTGGCCACATAGGATGTCCTTGGGTGAAAGTTCGAGAACCTTTTTGATACCCGGAGATGCTCCATCATTTAGATCAAGTGGATACACGAGCGCACGAGTGCCGAATACCAGTAGGCCATGTATTCCACTGTGTTGTGCTTGGTTGGAAGGGGGTGTAGCCTTATTTGCCCGAGTGAAGGGGTTGTAAGCTAGGATGAGTTTGACCAGCTCGCAAATGGGTTCACTATCGACAAGCCAAGTAGGTATTATCAGACTACTGGTTAGGAAGATAGTGTAGTGTAACACCCTGAATTTTTGCCTACCTGGAATTAGACGTCCTTAGGCAATGGGTCAACCATAAAATCTTGGTAATCTCTAAGAACCCAATTCAAAAGCCAAAGAAATCATTTAGAATCAAATTCTTTAGGAATTTATCATGTATTAACTAGCGTTACACTAGATTTCCTGACAAATTAGCACCAACCACTTTAAATACGATCTGTAAGACCCAGAACCTATAGAATCATTAACGCTATATTACCCTGAAATCTAGGATCCAACTCTAAAGCCAGTTGCTCTTGAAAATGCTTTGTAATTTTGTATTGGCTTTAGACCGCACATCGAAAGTCTGATATCTATGAACTTAGAGCATTACGACCGCCTAATTGGACTTGAAAATCACCTAGAAAATCAAGCCCAACCGATATCCTGAGACCATTTTATTGAGCCCGGAGTGAAGAGAGTAGGAAAAGGAAGACTTTTAGAAAATTAATTATATTTTTAAAGGAATCTGGAACGTTTCACTTGCACATTATTTTTAAGCGTTCTGACTGTTAGATTTCGACCCAAATTCATCCTCAGATCAGGATAAGTGGCCCTTACATGTCATAGTACTTGTAGCTCTGATCGAGTTCCCGTAACCGTTGAACTGAAACTGGTCCGCCACGGTCGATCTGGAAACCTGACCGGACTGAAAACTTAGCTTGACCTAGATCCAATATTAGAGAGCTTAAGTCCAACCGCATTTAGTAACAAGACCTCCATAAGTGCTCCGTTGGATCGGAACAGACCCGATTTGGTTATAACTGAAGTATACCTTGGCCCCAAGTCTATTTTCGTCACTTTTGGGCTTATAAAAAGGCTTAAAACCCCCATTCTCAAATCCCATACGAATTTTCAAACCCTAGCTTTCCAAGAGAGAGAAAAGAGAAAGTGAGAGAGAAGTTGGTGATTCTTCCCATCTTTGCTACGTGCCTAATCCACCTATCCGTATAGCTATTCCGACGTTTTTGATCTCGTTCTTAGGTAAGAAATCCTAACCCTAACCTATTTTGAAGCTTAGACAAGCTGTAGGAAAGTTATAGTTAACCTGTTTCATGTCATAGGTAGCGTATCCGCCGTTGACGAAGACGCATCGTCTGAATCATATCGAATACGCATTTTCTGGTTTAAGGTGCGGACTATATACGTTTAGGTTATGATTTTCAAGACTTTCAATATTAAGTAATGATTTATTCTTATCTAGGATGCTATTTCACATGTATAAAGTGTTGTCCGTTTCATTTTTCAGTTATACGTTACCTATGTTGATTATACCGTATTCCTCGTATTTATAGAAAATACCGTATATGTATAAAATTTAGATTTGTGCTTAACATGATTAATTGCCGTGAATATATGCTTGTTACATGTGTGACAACTCCTTAGCGAAAGACTTACCCTAAATCACGCCACGACCAATATACGCTATATATGTAAAAGTGTGTAGCTCACATGTAATGTTTAAATGAATACGAAACCCGGATTCATGCATGCTATGATTATCCGTCGTGGGTATATGCAAGTGATATATGGGGCAACTCCCTAGTGAAAGGATTTGGTCAAATACATGATATATCAACATACGATATGTAGTTAGTATGTGTAGCCTAAGTGTTTATGAAAATGACTGAATGAGTATGGAATTTTCTTTCATGCTCGCCATGACTAATTGTCATGGATATATGATTGTTGCATGGGCGATGACCCTTTGACGAAAGGATTTGCCCTAATACGTATGCTAATGAATACACAATATGTATGATGTAATGTGTAGACTAAGTGTATGTAAAAGTATCTGAATGAGTTAGTAGTTAGTAAAAATGTGATTGCTAAGGTTGTTGAGATATGAATCTCAATCACAATACTTAAGTATATGATTTCCTCCATGCATTGTGTAACTTAGATTATTTGTATTAACTGTGTATATGATTTCCTCCATGAATTGATTAACTTAGATGAATCATGTTAAAGGTGTTTATGATTTCTTCCATGTACTGTATTTACATTTAAGTTATACTTCATGAATGTCCACATGATTGTATGATATGCCTCATATGCCTGTTATGGAATTTGTACGTGATTGGGGCTGTACTACAGTCCAGGTAATCGGTAAGTGTAATCCAAATGGTGGTTGAGGTTGTTCGCCACGTAGGATGAGTTTAATGAATTTGAGTCGTGCTTGGGATGTTCGGCAGTGGTTAGGCCACACGGAGTGCTTATGCATTCCATGTGGTTCAACTCAACGTACACTTCGCCTAGTTGAGCTTATCAACTAACCCGATTGACCGATATTTTTTCACCATGTTTGGTCGTAATTATTTGAATCTAAGACACTGAGCTTACTAGTGAAACTCCCGTTAACCATGGTATCACGATCCCCTAAGACTCATGAGCCGGGCATGGTGGTAAGAACTTAGTAATCATACTCATGACATTGCACTGCATGTGCCATTGGCGTTGGTGTGAGAGCACAGTGGCAGTGATTCATGCCGTGATCGTTAGATGATGTCGCATGAGGGAGTTTGTAGTGAGGGCATGCATCATTCTTCATACCATCCTTGTATTAACAAGAGTATCTAGGACCTATTTGATTGTACTGCCTTATCATTACTGCTTGATTGAATTGATAACATGTTAACCTTTGCTGTATAGTTTCCACTGAGTTAGCTACTTACTCTCACGTTACGAGACGGTGTTGTACATACCAACCAGTCCCTATTTTAGTTTCAGATGATGACAATACTTGCGAAGCAGAGTCGGACTTGATGATGAGGAGAATTCCTCTTATATGCAGGTTTTGATCAACGGGGTTACATGGTTACTGATTAGATGCCAATACACTTGGTATTTTATTTTTTATTTAAACACCCATGTATATTCTTTTATTTTTATTTTTGGAGCATACATGTATTTAGTTAACCTGGTAACATGTTCACACTCTGGAGACTTACAATTAATTATACATTTTATATATTTATCACAGTCTTTCGCTTGAGAAACTTAACTGTCTCTAGAGTATGATATATTGTTTTGGCTTAATCCACTTCATATTTTATGCACTACTTAGCCGACATTCATCCATCATTGAAAATGTTGCATAAGTAATGTTCTGGAACTCGAGAGTGGAGTTTATGCTCGACCCCCGATTTTCGGGATGTTACATGTAGTCTCTTCCAATCACTGGTTGTGTGGCTAAGGAGGCGGCGGTTAGTGTGGAGCATATTAAACCCCGGTGATATCCCAGAGAGGAACTGTACTGATATATGTACTTGATATGAGGATTGGCATGCTTGTGTTACATCTCGCATATGACATTTGGCTACGTAGGCCTCATATCGCAGGACTTTGGTAAGACCAATAGAATTCATGGCTTGCATCACATAGCCTTGGTACAACTGATAGTATTCATGGACTTACCAGCACATTTTTGCATTTCTCTGATATTGCATACTTGGCACTTGCCTTGCGCACACACTTACACCACCGTCTAAGCTTTTCGTAAGCTTATGCATGACCTTTGTGTGCAGGTGATGTTCGATCGCAGCAGCACTAAGGCAAGAGCGTGCAGATGAGATTTTGGAGTTTTGATATCTATATTTGTATTTCCCTTTCGCATTGTACTCAAAATTTCTGAAATAGTGGATATGTGGTGATGTTGTTTTGTGACTTGATTATGCTTGTGGTTATGCTTCATTAAAAAAAAATCATATTGAAAATCCTCCTTGTAGGATCACAGGATCGGAATTTGGCATATGGGTGCCAGGAGCTAAGAATGGGGCACTACAGAGGCTGTCAGGGCCGGATTCGGCGATCGAAAATTCTGTGAGCCCAGTTCCCGAGTTTGAGGTGTGACAGGATGTAGAATACATGCATCAAGAGGCCCACCGTCCCCAGCAAATGGATGGTACAGATATAGAATATATACATGAAGGTGAGGTCCACGTTTAGCTAGATTGGATAGCTTGGATAGAACACGTACATCATGTCAGGCCCCCATCGTTGGATGGTCTGGATGAAATACAAATATCAAGGTGGGGTCCATGGGTAGACGAAGTGAATGAAACACTTACATCATAGTGCATCCCACTGTCCAATAGTCTGGACGATGAGGATGTAAAATACATACATCATGGTAGGCCCCACACGTGTGGCCTACATCACGGTGATAAAATACCTACATCGCAGTGCATCCCTCACAGATGGACGGTTAGGATGCAACATACATCTCACATGGGCTCCACAGAACTTACTGACATCAATAGTAGCTGTATTGCTACGTGGAAGGAGCACCAGCCAATCTACCTTCGTCCACCGTCCACAGATGGATAGTTACGATTATATATATATATATATATATATATATATATATATATATATATATATATATATATATATATATATATATATATATATATATATATATATATCAGGGTGGGTCCACGTCAGCGAGGCTCACTAGGGTTTTGAATCAAACTGATATTTGTGGTTTCCTTCATCCAGGCCCGTCCAGGACGGACGGCTAAGATCGAACACACACATATATCAAGGTGGATCCCCGCCATCTATTGCTGGATGGTGGAGTTGAAAAGGCCGAGCTATATGTCCTAGGGGGGTGGGGTGAATAAGACTATGCCAAATTAAAAATTAACAGTGGAATTAAAATAAATTAAATACAGATAGTAATAGACAATCCCACAATGCTGAATTTAAAGACAACCTCAAATGAATGAGTATTGAGAGGTTGATACAAATGTTATTCTAAGGACAATTTTACACCATAAAAACTAAGGGTTTATGGAAGGACAACCTTACTAGAACGGTTTGTGTATCAAAAACTCAAACTGATATAGAGGAATAAAGAAATAAATAGCAAGGAAAGAAATCTATACTATTACAACATTCTCCATACTTGCATAAAAGAAATTACAACATTCTCCATAATGCAAAAATGAAATTATAACCATCCACAAAAAGAAATAAACAATCAAACCAAAAGATCAAAAATTATAGTGGTTCACTTGTGTGTATAAAAACTGTTTAGAAAAATAGCCACACAACTATTCCACTCCTAATATCCTCACACAGTGGATATTAGTGTTCACTATGAAAATAGGTTTTTCCAGTTTCACCTAAAACCCTCACAATTGTGTCTTTCAAGTGGGCTTACACAATTCAAAAAACCCCACATCTGAGTTTTCTGGATCACCTCAGACAAATCAAAACAAAGATTTTTCTAGCACAATCTCAAAAACCAAAACAGAAATTTACAATAATGTAAAATACTTAGATATTCTCTTTTTGATGAAGCCCGGAAGAACCAAATCGGAGTAGAAGTTCAAAGTAGAAGTTCAATGTCCAAACTCACTTATGAAATGGTTCTAAGTTTTAAATTGATTTTAAATTAAATCAAGTTGGGCTTGCTCTATTTGATTTTGATTCCAAGAAAAGGAAAATTCTTAATCCCTTCTTCAAATATGAATGGAATATAGAATACAAAATTAAGTATAACAAAGCTAAATTAAGAGAAAATTAAATGAGCACAATATAGCTTAAAAAGATGACTAACTTTTCTCTCAGAGTCGCGTATTGATTTATCTCGAATTCAATATAAAACTCTAAAATTCATGCTCTATTTATAAGTGAAGAAATTGCATTCATGAATGGTCTTGAGGACACCACGACTGGTTGTAGGACCAACAAATTTTTAAAATTTAGGCATGATAAGATAAAACCGTTCCACGACTGGTCATAAGCCCTGCACGATCGGTCAAGGGACCTCCACGGCAGGTCATGTGGAACCTGAAATAGTTGTTGGACTTTGAGTCGAGGCTGTAGGACTGGTTGAGAATGATTCAAGCATTGTTCACATGACCGATCAAGCAGTCTCCAGGACTAGTTGAGGCTTAACAAAAATTTTCAAAAATTTGTTACAATCTTAAGACCGGTCGAGGAATTTCTTGGACTCGTCGAGCCAGTGTTAGGACTAGTCGAACAATGTCCAAGACTAGTTAAGAAATAGTTTATTCACTTATAAAATGATCTAATTGAATTATGTATTCAAAATGACCTACCTTATAGTCAATTTAGGGTCATTCATACCTTATACATGATGTATGAACATTAAAACTTCTTCTTCTTCAGTTGATAGTCGTTCTTTGAAGTTCACAAAGCTTGAGATCTTATCATATAATGAAGCTTGAACTTGTAACCTTTTGAAGAATATTCAAACTTGAATTTGTAGCCTTAAGAAAGTTAAACTTGAAATATCTTGAATCTTGAGCTTGAGGTTCAAAGTAAAAAGACTTTGTCTTGACTAGGAGCTTGAATTATGAATCTTGAACATTGAACACTTACTTGATGTTGTACTCGAACATGACCATGCAATCTTGCATTTCTTGAAGTAAAGACCTTTGTTCTTGAGTGATGCAAAGTCTTCATTATGTAGAAGAGCTACACAATACACAGATTCCAAGAGAGGTTTTGGCACTACAAAATTTCATAATTATAGGAGTTAGAAACCATAGCACTTACAATCTCCCCCTTTGTCAAATTTGTGATAAAACACACTCCATACAAACATAAGCATTATCTGCATAAAGAATCATGCACCAGTTATCAATTTGCATTAATCAATTCCACCAACAATACTACTCTCCTTTACTTAACTCCCCTTCATCAAAATAGAATCATTCATAATCAACTCATCTAAAATCCACATTCTATATATAATCCACATGCCATATACCAATATACCACAATCACCATATATTAAGCATGCCAAAATTCTTTCCCTTTTTGTCACAAAATGACAAAGGAAGGAATCAAAAAATAGAAGTGAAATGATATAAAAAAGGAAGAATAAGAAGAGTATTGAGGAATAAATGATCAAGATAGACAACATATTAAATCAATAAGCAAGTCAAATTCAAACATAAGTAACCAAGGTCAACCGAGTACTACCAAGTCAAGTCAAGTATAACCTCACAAGACAAAATAAACCAAGTAGCCGTAAAGTTATTACAAAAAAAGATTAGAAAATACTAATCAGATCCTGAAGAGGGAGCAAGAATAGATGGATCAATCTGATGTAAACCCTTATTAATGCGCCTTATATATTTATGCATATAAGAAAATTGTGAATCCTAGGTTACACGTATCTAAGCTACCTGTTCCTCAAGAGTATGCAACCTCTCAGCAAAATCAGAAGGATGATAAACAGGGTCAGCCTTAGAATCTAATTCGATGTCATTAAAGATATCGTCCATGTTAATGTCATTCGTAGGTAAATTGCCTTCTTCTTCATTTACTACTTTAGCTCCACCACCACCCACATTGACCTGGCTTGTGGCCAACCTCAAATTCAACTTGTTTATATTTAAGTTGTTGAATAGAAGCCTCTCCAACAGGCATAACCACTAACATAAGGGTGACCAATACAGTCATAAGAAATGCAAAAGGGATATCACTGTGTCCACAATGGAGAAGGAATTGTATGATGGAATGACAGATTAAAGAAGGAAGACATACAGATGTACCAGAGATGATGGAATGCAGAATCCGAACCATAAAAGAGGTGAGTTTGGTTTTATTACCAGAATGAGGATAAATATTTGAAATAAATATCCTGTGAAGAACCTTATATCTGGGTAACAAATACTTTAAAGCAAGCACATTCTCATTTTGACTCCATTGTGCATCTATATTGCACAATGATATAATAAGCATTCGTTTTTCTGATTCAGATGGTTTAGCTACTAGAGTGCTAATTGGAATACCTTCATCATTGACAGTATGTCCATTAGGGCAGAAATCAAATGTCGATCTACTTCAAATGAACCTTCTCTAGTTGCTATAATAAAAGTTAAATTTTCAGTTGAAAAATTAGAAATACATGCATACATAGCTTGCGCAATAGATCGGTATGCCGGCCCACCCCAATGTAGAATGTTATCCCATCCTACAGATTGAAGAAGAGGAAGGATTTCAAATGGAGCAAGATGTTCAATATGAATAGGTCGTTTAACTATAATAATGCACAACCTTATATCCCGTACATAGGAGGGATCATCTTCGGGTGACCGAAGGTGGTGCCTTATGATAGGTGTTAATCTAGATGTTGAAGGACCACGGTACTTTTCTTTTTGCTTCTAACTTCCATTTGCAACTAGGAAATCAAGGAATCAAAAGGTTACAAAAGAAGTAGAGTGGGTTTTCTCAAAATCAAACTTTGGGGAAGAAAATCCCAAAAGCCTCAATGAAATAAGAAATAAATCACTCCAAAGATGAAAAAAGAAAAAAGAAGTGATATGGACTTCAATCTATAAGAAAAATGGAAATAAAGTACTAACCTTGAAGATCTATGGAGATGGCTTCGACCGGTCGTGCTAGGACCCGTTGGAGAAAAAGCCCAAATAGAAGAAAAGGGGATTTCTTCCCCCCAAATAAAGGTCAAACTTGCGCTACACGACTAGTCGTGGACATGCTCGACCGGTCGTGCCACAACTGGTCGAGTATGTACTCGACTAGTCGTGCACAACTAAAAATATGCAATTTTCTTTAAAATTTAAAATTTAAACATTCAAACTAACATATATATATATATATATATATATATATATATATATATATATATATATATATATATATATATATATATATATATATATATATATATATATATATATATATATATATACACACATTATGATACATAAATGCATGAATAATCAATTCAAATTACACATACCAAGATGAAATTTCAATTTAAAAAACCTACTTTTGTTGAGTGGTTTTGTGAATATGTTTGCAAGTTCAGTCTCGGTCAGAATATATTCTAAAGTAATTGTCTTTTCTTTCACTAACTACGAATGTAGTGATATTTAATGTCAATGTGCTTGGTTCGTGAATGCTGGATTGGATTTTTATATATATTAATTGCACTGGAATTATCACAATATAAAACTATAGAGTCCTGTGTAATTCCGTAATCGCTTAACATTCTTTTATACAAGTTGAGTTCATGCATTACCTGCTGCAATGTATTTAGACTCAGCGGTAGAGAGTGATATGGAGCTTTGTTTCTTACTCTACTAAGAAACTAAAAATTTTCCAACATAGAAACAACCACCACTGCTTGATTTCCTATCATCAACATTATCAGCCCAATTAGCATCAGAGTACCCAGCTAATTGAACACTAGTATCATGTGGATACTAAAGACCAAATTAGCTGTACTTGCGACATATCACATAATCTGATTAACAACAGTTAAATGTGACTCCTTAGGGTCAGATTGATATCTAACGTAAATTCCTACGCTAAATGCAATATCGGGTCTACTCGCAGTTAAATAAAGAAAACTACCTATCATATTGCGATACAATTTTGGATCCACTCTCTTACCCGTAGAGTCCTTTGAGAGTTTTAAATTCGTACTCATAAGAGTATCAAAAGTTTTTCAATTCTCAAATCTGAACTTTTTAACTAAGTTCAGAGTACACTTGGTTTGAGAAATAAAGAAACCATCAGGTTGTTGCTTAACTTGCAACCCTAGGAAATAATTCAATTCCCCAACCATGCTTATTTCGAACTTAGATTTTATAAGATCTACAAACTTAACAGTCATATTAGCATAGGTAGATCCATAAATAATATCATCAACATAAATGTGTACTATTAAAATGTGATCATTATGTTTCTTTACAAATAAAGTCTTATCAACACTTCCGATTATAAAGTTATGACTTAGTAAAAACTTAATCAATTTTTCATACCATGCCCTGGGAGCTTGTTTTAAACCGTAGAGAGCCTTTTTTAGGTGATAGACATGATCAGTATTCTTAGGGTCTTCAAAACCCGTTGGTTGTTCAACATACACTTCTTCATGCAAATCGCCATTTAAAAAATCACTCTTTACATCCATTTGATAAACTTTGAACTTTCTAAAGCAGGTAATGGATATAAATAGTCTGATTGATTCAAGACAAACTACCGGGGCAAAGGTTTCATCATAATTGGTGCTTTCAATTTGAGTGTATCCTTGTACAACCAGTCTAGCGTTGTTTCAAATTATATTACCAAGTTCATTAGACTTATGTTTAAAAATTCACTTAGTTTTGATAATATGTTTATCTTTCGGTCTAGGAACTAAGTACTAAACATAATTTCTAACAAATTGATTAAGCTCTTCTTGCATCGTTACTATCCAGTTTTCGTCAGTTAGAGCTTCTTTTACATTAGCCAGTTCTCTCTACGATGTAAAGCACATGTAGTTTACACACATCTTCTAGTTGTCTACGAGTGCGTACACCAGTGAGAGGGTTTCCAAGAATTTGATTAGTTGGATGGTCTTTAATAGTTCTCAGTTCAGAGTTGTTTTGACTTGATGAAGAATCTGGCTTATCAATTTGAAGTACTTTATCATTATTTGAACTTGAGACATGTGTGTTTAAGTGATCATCAATAACTACATTAATGAATTCTTAAATTACATCGGTTCTCTTATTAAGAACCCGAGCATACCATAAAAATACCCTTTCATCACTTTTAGAGTTAAACTTACCCAGATTTTCTCAGTTACGTAAAATGTAGCACTTGTTGCCAAAAACTTGAAAGTATTTAACAATAGGCTTCTTATCAAACCACATTTCATTAGCCATTTTACCGTTTAATTTTCTAGTGTAAACATGGTTAATTATATAACATGCAGTATTTAAGGCTTCGTCCCAAAGATTTTTAGGGAACTTCATACTATTTAACATAACTTTTCATCCTATTTTTTCTTTATACTATACCATTTTTTGTGGGGTTTTGGGCGCAGAGAATTCATGTGATATTCCTTGATTACTGCAAAACTTCTTAAAACCGCTATTCTCAAATTTTGATCCATGATCACTACGAATCTTACAGACTTGAGTCTTTTCTTTTTTGTTTAGATACGTCTAACTACCCTTTTAACTTCATCCAGAGTTTCTAATTTGTCTCTTAAAAAGACTACCCAAATATATCTGGTAAAGTCATCAGCGATTACTGAAACATACTTTTTGTCACCTCGACTCTCCGTTCTAGTTGGTCCAATAAGATCCATATGGAGGAGTTCGAGTCATTTAGATGTGGCATTGGAGTCCACTTTTTTGTGAAAAGTCCTAATTTGCTTGCCAATTTGGCATTCGTTACATATTTTATCTATTTTTTATATTTTGGGTAGGCCTCTTGTCATGCCCCAGACTCGGTAACTGGACTCACAAGAAACCCGATGACCGATTTTGGCCACAACAGCCCCCGTAGTACCCCATTCTTAGCTCTTGAGGCAGGTTCCCATCTTGGTATCCTACAAGGAGAATTTTCATAATAGTATAATCATTTTCGATGCGAGCATACCCAAGATCACAACAAGTACATTTGGAAATAATAAAGGATACACATCACAAAATCCACTAAGAATTTAAACTTTCACAAGCTTACATCAAGTTCGAAAGGATATATATAAGATAATGGGAAAAGAGAGAAAAGGGTCAGCAATACCGTAGTCCTCAAGCTCAACTCTACTCCATGCTTTGCTATTACGTCGCCTGCCTAGAGTCTCCTGCACGCATCAATCATGCATAAGCTTATAAAAGGGTGAAAGTGTGTGATAATGGTGTACAGAAGAATAGCAGGAGGTACATGGAAAGAAACATGCTCAAAGAGAATATCACTAGCCTTACCAAGGCTTATCATGAATATGATGTAATGAGTACTGGATACCATACCAAGGCAATGTATGAAGGGGCTTACACAACCAATTCTAATACGGTGCAAGTAATGTCAGTGCTCATATCCAAACCACATATCAAGTACATTTCCAATCATAAGGAAATCATTGGGGTTCATTACACTGTTGATTGACTGTCGTTCTACAGACCCGCATAGTCAAACAAGCGTAAAAGACCTCACTACCTGCTTGTGGACAACCGATCACCAACAAGGCCTGACGGTAGCAGGCCCATTTTATGAGCTGGTCAGACTTAGCCTAATAATGTCCTCCCTCACAGACGGGTAAGGCCACATCCCTACCCAATCGACTACACGACTGTGGGAGTCACGGCCTAACGATATAAGGCTCATGTGCGCTTATAGTTTTCACTCAATCACGGCGTTGGGGCATTCCCTTGGCACCATGGAAGTTTTGAGAATTTCACCCATGGGCATCCTATGCACCCGGTATGCTCAAATAATATTTTCGGTATCCACACATACAGCCATCAACGAACGTCCTTGTGAAGGCAAGGCCATGATGAAGCAAGGGATGTATCATCATGAAATGTGATGGAAATGCATGAGTCACATACAAAAATCATGCACTAGCTGCAGGCACACAATGTATACGAGAGGAGAACCTCCATCCCTTAATGACTACCACACAATACAATCAATTCATACAGATGATGCATATAGGTCACAAAATGTAAGTGTGCTACCT
This sequence comes from Magnolia kwangsiensis, assembly GCA_037074715.1. NCBI lineage: Eukaryota > Viridiplantae > Streptophyta > Magnoliopsida > Magnoliales > Magnoliaceae > Magnolia > Magnolia kwangsiensis. Next base: position 85,655,206 of record CM073575.1, on the reverse strand, counting down.
GTGGGGTATGAAATCCTCCATCCTAAGGAGGGTCTAGGTCTACGTACATAGAAAGGTATTCCAAAATGAAGTTCTCTAGTGGGGGCCCAGTACTTTAGGATGACCCACAATTAAGAGAGTCATGATCCTAAAGAGGAATGATCCTAGCCAGGCCCAAGGTGGGCCTTTAACCACCTATAAAGGCCTTTATGGGTATACCTTAGGGCCACCAAGGAGGACATCCAACCTCAACTGGGTCCCAAAAAGGTAGCCCGCTATGCAAATGATAAGAGATCTAAGGTCTAAGCAATGTACAGTCTAATGGGCCACACCCCAAACCCAAATCATAGGCCATGTAGTGGGCCCTCAAATGAGGTTTGGGCCGAACCATAAGGATCATAGGTTCACTCATTATGGTGGGCCTAATGGGCAGCCCATTATCCTAACATATGGGAAATCCCTATATTTAACACAAGTAAGTTGAGCTTCACATCTCGGCCCAAGTATGGATTAATTATATTGGGTAAGCAAGTGCCTAACTACTTGATTATTTAGCCCATAAGACCCATCACAATGGCATGGTAAATATAGGACCCAAGGGTCCAACGGGCCTATCAAAAGTTCCAGCCCAACTAAGGTTATAAGGCCCATTAACTAACTAGAAGACTAGCCCAAGAAGAATCTAATTGGAATGGGCCTTTAATCATGCATTAATTAAGCCTAAAAATAAAATTAAAATGGTAAGATAATTGACTTAAATTCTCCTCAAATCTAGTAGGCCATACTGCCCCAAAACAGACATTTATGGGTTGGCAACATTTGGCCCATTGCTGAATTTCTAGCCCACCCGATTTCTGGGTTTGTTGGAGTCCACCAAATGAATTAATTTATAGTAATTATTTTCTGATGACCCACACACATCACTGTAGGCCCCCACTAGATGAGATAAGAATGCACAACACACACTAGAAGTGGGCCATGCAGCTGGAATACAGGCTCAACAACAGCCCAAGGGAGGGGCATCCCATAGTGGGTAGTCCTACGGACTTGGGTATTTGGCCCAAAACTGACCCAAATTTGCAGGCTGCACCACGGTCAGTACAGGGGTCCAATGGATTTGAAAATTTGTAGGATGGTCCTTCCATATGTGTGTCATAACTCCAAAACATTTCTTGATTTTTGGATGGTCAAAAGTGTTTTAATTAATTTAAATAATACAGGCTATCTAAAACAATCTGGTTAATCTAGATGTCTGGATGAGGTGGGCCAGTCCAGGCCTTTTCACGGTGTGCACAGTGGTCCATTGGCCCCAAATATTTGTAGGTGGGTCCCACAATGGGTGGACCACTTTTATATAAATTTTCATGATTTTAGAATACTCAAAAGTATTTTAATTAATTTAAAGAATACAATCTGTCCAGGGTGAAATATTGTTGGAATATAACTATCCTGAATTTGGGCCATCCAATGGGTGAGTTTTGGTCCTCCAAAATTTTTGAAATTCGGACCTAAGGCCCCTCATCAAGTCTACAACAAGGTTTGACCTAGAAATATAGACCACCTTCTTAGAAAGTATTTTTAAATATTTATTTTTATGGGACTACGCTGCTGGACTCACAGTAAAAATTTCTGGCAGTCTAGTATGTTGGCCTAGCCTTTTGGATGCACATATGGGCTCCCTTGGCCTTGAAATTGTGTAAGTAGGTCCTACCATGGGTGGGATAGCTCCTTACAAAAATTTAGAATTTTTGGGATAGTAAAAATATTTTATTTAACTCCAGCAATTTATGGACAACAAGGTTGTAAATAAAATTCTACTGCTAAAAAAAATGTTGCTGGTCCCATCTTGCACACCCAACGGGGTGGGCCTAGGCTTGCCAAATCAAAGGAAAAATGGGTGGATTTCATGCAACCATATATAGAAAACAAATGGGGCCCACCAGAGTGGCCCACTATCCCCAAAACTAAGATGATACCTGAGTATTTTCTGCATGCAGAACTGTTGGATAGTGAAGAAAATTTAGACCGTCCAGCCCTCTTGGGCACAGTCCATGGAGCTTAACTCAAGGGTGGATGGTGTGGGCTCCATCCTACATCAAGGTGGGGTCCACACCTCAGAGACTACTAAAAAAAATCTGGAAGAAAGGCATTGTGAACAGGCCTTGCAACAACATACAAAACCATACAATAATGGGCCTGAAATCTGGACAGTAACATGTTGCTGTCCATTTCCACCCCATTGTAAAATAAATGGAGGGATTAAAGCTTAGATTCAACAAAATGGGGTCTACCTAGATGGGCCACATATACTCCAGACCTAAGACCCTTACAAAATTAACCAAGAAATCAGGTCATAGTGGTCATCCAACCCATATAAATCGGATGGGCTTGGAAGTCTAGCAAGTGGGCCTAGATGTCCCAAAAATCTGGATGGTCTGGAATTATGGACACATCAGGTGGGCCACATACATTAGGGACAAATGAGGGATGGAGAGAGAGAGAAAGAGATTCACGGCCATAGGGAGGACTTCGCCACAATGAGTCCTCCACAACAATCACAACCACATTTACATGATCATGGGTCCCATGCGAGCATGGGCCTTTACAAAAATCAGGAATCTGAGGTGGGGATACCATCCCCACCATGGATCTAGGGTCAAGATGACCCACAAACTTATAAATCAAAGGGAAATCTCATGATGGGGTCCATGGAGAATGGCCCCTTCATGGCAATCATGCATGTGTAAGGTTAGTTGTTGGCCACACTCATGGACTTATGTGGGACTGTCACCATTAATTGGTGGGTCCTACACACTTCCAATTGAATGAAAAAGGTTCATGCAAGAATAAATGAAAGAGACTAATCCTATGGATCACCCATCTCAAAACTTTTTCTCTTTTCTCCACACTAGAGATTTATAACAACATAGGAGAGGTTTTAATGGCTAAGATGGGATTTAGAGGGTTTTTGGGTGAAAGGGGCTGGAATGTTGGAAGCTTGCAAGAGGTAGAGGAGAGGGAGAGAATGAGATGAAGAGAAATGAGAAAGAGGAGAGAGAGATGGAAGGTAGCAGCAATGAAATGATGAATTTGGGAGAAGGTGCTAGCTAGGGAAGAGAAATTCATCATGACACATGGGAGAAGCAACCAAGATCTCATGATTACTCTCTAGAAAAGAGAGGCAATCATAACTAGGCTATAGGTAGTTAGCAATAAGTGGATAGTATGGAAAATTGAGAGCACTAAGTGGGCCCACATGGGAAAATGTGCCCATAGGTCTAGGTGGGTCCCGCATGCATGATCAAGGGCCAAGAATGGTGGGATCCATATCTCAAAATGTACATGACAAAATTGTGCATGAGACGCGGCGTTGGAACCACGGTGACAATGCGGTCACAATGACATAGGTCTCGGGTCAATCAGAATCGGGTCTACTTGACCGGACTCAAGGATGACAGCAAACACAATCCGAGGGTTGTGGGTCGCCAGAATTTGACCGGTAGGACCGCGGGACCAAAATGGATGGAATACATACACACACATGCACACATGCGAACTCGGGTCGGGTGTCACAATCCTCCCCACCAACAAAAAAAATTCGTCCTTGAAATTGATAAAATCGGAACCACAAAATGCATCAACATCATCATCGTATATATACATCTCAATCATCAACACAAGAGAAGGCAATGCAAGAAATACAAGCAATTAATCATCGAATAAATGGGGATAATGCTCTCTAATCTCGGCCTCACGTTCTCAAGATGCCTCGGCCTCCGAATGATGACCCCATTGCACCTTCACCAAGGGAATGACCTTAGTCCTGAGGACCTACTCCTTCCGATTAAGAATATGAATCGGTTGCTCAATGTAAGAAGCACCTCACGGGCCTCAAGTGGCTGCTAATCAATCAGGGGAATAGTGTCCAACCCACATTTTTATAACATAGAAACATAAAATACATCGTGGATCATAGACAACTCAGGAGGTAAGGCAAGCCTATAGGCCATAGCGCCCAAGCGCTCGGTAATCTCAAAAGGTCCAATAAATCTCGGGGTGAGCTTGCCCTTTATACCAAAGCGAACCACTCCTTTCATAGGTGAGACCTTGAGATACACCATGTCCCCCACTACGAACTCGAGGGGTCGATGCCAACGATCTGCATAACTCTTCTACCAGCTCTGAACTTTGCATATCTTCTGCCTAATAATATCAATAGCTTTGACGTCTGTTGTACAAGCTCAGGACCTAAGAGATGACACTCTCTTACCTCGGTCTAACAACTAGGAGATCTGTAGGATCTACCATAAAGTGCCTTAAAAGGAGCTATGTCAAAAGTCACCTGATAACTGTTGTTGTATGCGAACTTTGCGAGACGCATATGCTCATCCCAACTACCGCAAAGTTGATCACACAGGCCCTAAGCTTATCCTCAAGGATCTGGTTAACCCTTTCGATCTGCCCATCCATCTGTGGATGATAAGCGGTGTCGAGATGCAAAGTAACCCTCAACGCCTGCTGAAAACTCCTCCAAAACTGAGACATAAATCTGGTGTCTCGGTCTGAAACGATCGAAACTAGGATGTCGTGCAGTCTCACTATCTACTCAATAAATATCCTTGTCAACCGGTCCATAGACTAGGAAGCACGCACTGGAATGAAATGAGCCAACTTCGTTAGACGATCGACAATAACCTAGATGGTATCTTGACCGCGTTGAGTCCTCAGTAAACCTGTGATGAAGTCCATCGATACGTGCTCCCACTTCCACTCTGGAATGCTCAACAGCTGCAAGGGACCAGGGGGTCTCTGGTGATCGGCCTTGACACGCTGGCATGTGTCATACTCGGCCACAAAATTAGTAATCTGGTGCTTCATCCCTTGCCAAAAGTACTACCTCCTCATATCACGATACATCTTCATGGAGCTCGGGTGGATAGAAAGTCTTAATCAGTGTGCCTCGATCATCAGATCACGGTGTAACTCTGGAACGTCGGGGACACACAATCGGCCTCTGAAGCGTAATCCACCATCAGAACTAATCTGCCAGTCTGACTACTCCATGGATGTAGCCTCTGCTCGGTACTCCTAAAGTGACTTGTTCGTCTGCTAAGCTTCGATCACCCTAGCCACCAAAGAGGGTTGAATCGACAATCTCGAAAGCTGAATAATAGAAGACTGCAAACTGAACTCAAAAGTCATACTCTGAAACATCCTCGAGCACCTGCCACTATCGAACCATCATATGTGCCACCAGGCCTTGTGGCTGATGGCTGAGAGCATCTGCCACCACGTTTACCTTGCCCGGGTGGTACTGAATGTCAAAATCATAGTCTTTTAGCAACTCCATCCATTGCCTCTGTCGCAGGTTCAACTCGGATTGTGAAAATAGATACTTCAAGCTCTTATGATCTGAGAAGATCTTGAACTTGACCCCCTATAGATAATGCCTCCACACCTTTAGTGCGAAGACGACTGCTGCAAGCTCTAAATCATGAGTGGGGTAGTTCAGCTTATGGACCTTGAGCTAGCGCAAGGCATACATCACTGGCTTCCTGTGCTGCATCAGTACAACACCCAAGCCAACTCTGGAGGCATCGGTAAAAATAATAAAACCCTCACTCCCATCAGGAAGAGTGAGAATAGGAGTAGACGTGAGGCGGTCCTTTAACTCCGTAAATACCTTCTCGCAGGCATCACTCCAGATGAACTGGACGACCTTCCGCATCAACCGGGTCAATGGTGCTGCAATACAGGAGAAACACTCCATAAACCGTTAGAAATATCCCGCTAGACCAAGGAAGTTACGAATTTCGGACGTGTTTATGGGCTGGGCCCACTGACGCACTGCATCAACCTTCGAGGGGTCCACAGCGACACCCTTCCTCATTACCATGTGACCGAGGAACTTCATCTCCTCCTGCCAAAACTAGCACTTCTTTAGCTTTGTGTATAGCTGGTGGGCACGGAGGGTCTCAAGCACAATCTGCAGGTGCTTAGCATGTTCCTCACGGGTCCTCGAATATATAAGAATATCATCAATGAATACCACCACGAACTGATCGATGAATGACCGAAAAACCTCGTTAATCAACTGCATGAATACGGTGGGCACATTAGTCAGTCCAAATAACATTACCAGGAACTCGAATTGCCTATAGCGTGTCCAGAAAGCCATCTTTAGAATGTCCTCCTCTTAGACCCGAATTTGATGGTAACCGGAATACAAGTTTATCTTGGAAAAATACTGTGCACCTTGCAACTGGTCGAATAGATCATTAATATGGGGAAGTGGGTATCGGTTCTTGATGCTGACTTTGTTTAGCTCGCAATAGTCCACACAGAGCCGCAACGAACCGTCCTTCTTCTTCACAAACAATCCTGGGGCTCCCTAAGGTGAACTGCTGGGACGAATAAAACCTAAATCCCAGAGCTCATCCAACTGCTCCTGCAGTTCCCTTACTTTAACGACGCCATCCGGTAGGGGGCCTTAGAGATAGGCGCAGTACCAGGCACCAAATCAATCTGGAACTCCACCTGCCATTGTGGCGGTAAACTCGGGATCTCCTGAAATGCATCTGGGTACTCATAAACAACTGACAACTGCTCAATACTTTCTACCATAGAATCCTCAACGACTAAAGCCAAGAAACTTGATAACGGCTCTCCTCTGGGCTCGATGATAAATTGGAATACTGGTAAGCCTGGAATGAGAAATGTAACTGTTCTTGCGGCACAGTCCAAGATGGCACGATACTCCGTAAGCTAGTCCATATCCAGAATAACATCAAATCCTGTCATCAGCATCACTAACAAGTTGGCGGGAAGAAACGTCTCGCCCACCAACATCAGGTAAGAAGGACAACGATGGGTTAACACAACAGACTTCCTCATGGGAGTCAAAATTGTTAAGGCCTTGGACACGACCTCCGACAGAATACCGGTCGATCGACAAAACTGCTCGGCCACAAAAGAATGGGAGGCACCAGAATCAAACAAACCATGAGAAACGTAAGAAAAAATAAGAAGAATAACCTTAACGACTCCACCGGTCGATTACTGCAGGTCCTGGCCTAGCGACTGCTGCACATAAGACAAGCAGCCTTGAACTAGTAGGGGAAGTAACCCAGAAGACTAAGGGCCTTGAGTCTATGCCTGCTGGGCTGTGATACATACTGGACCCAGGGATTGGACATACGGATATCCCCTTTGCTGGTGCTACGACTACTGCTCTCTCTGCTACTGTTGTCTCTGCTACTGCTGTCGCTATTGAGGAGGTCTATCTGGCTGCCTCTGCTGCTGAGGAGGAGCCCTAGGAGTGGTGGGTGGAAGCTATGCTCTCTATTACTGCTAAGAAGGATGAGGAGGAGGCAACTGCGATGACCTCTGCTGCTGAATGGGGAGAGGACACTCACGCCTTGGATGCCCAACCTGCCCACAACCAAAGCATACACCGGAAACAGGGTCGGAAGATGAAGAGGTTGGCGGTGCTGAAGATAATGATAAGCTACTGTCTGAACCATAGACTGCCAAAAGCCTGATCTTCCCCTCCGTCTCTGCTAACGATGCTGCCTGAAACTGCCAGCCGGTGCTCTCCTCTTCCGGTCTCCACTGGAACTAGGCTCTCTAGACCTCTGGGTCATAGGCCCAGTCCTCCTCATAAACTAATGCCCGATGTATGACCTGGTCGAACGTCTCCAAATAATGCTCTACTACACGGCTAAGAAGGGCAGGATGCAAACCAGTTACAAAATGATGAGCCCTCATCTTCTCATCGCTGGTGAAATGAGGAGAAAATCTAAATAAGGCCAAGAAACTGACCTCGTACTAAGATACGGTCAAATCAACCTACACTAGGGTCTCAAACTCAATCACCCGCTAGATTTGAATATGCTCAGGGAAGAATTTCTGGTCAAAATGGGTCATGAACTCCTCCCATGTCCAAACAAACTGAGGCCCAACTATCCTAGATACAGATGACCACCAATGACGGGCCTCACCCTAAAGAAGATAGGTCACAAGGGATATTCTCTGATCTGTAGGACACTATATAGTGTCAAAAATCCTCGCAACCTCAATGCGTCATACCTCGATGGCAGAAGGGTCAGGGTCATTGCTAAACCTCAGGGGATCATGTTGCCGAAACTCTCGGGCTATCTTACTAGCACGCGGTAAGTTAGACTACCCAGAAACCTCAACGGTAGCCGGCTGATGGGTCTGCAATGTAATGGAAACAAGCTGCAGCATCTGTTGGAAATGCTCGACTCCTATATGTACTGTCGAAATAGTAGGGGCGACACTCTCCTTAGGAGGAGGCATGGGTGTGGCCGACCAGGTAGGAGTCTCAGTAACTGGAACAGTAGGCTGAGGAGGGGGAACCAGTGGGGGGACCGGAGCAACTGAAGGAACAAGCTGGATGGGGACCTTTGGAATCAGATCCTCAATAACAGGAGCAGGATGTGCTCGAGTAGGATGAGTATCTCAGGTGCCTCGTCCACGGGCACCATGACCACGGGTGCCGCGACCATGGATGCCATGACCTCGGGCGTCACATCCACCCGTCATTGTCTATAAAATAATGATGATGCAAGGAATCAAGATAATTTCAGGCTTAATATGGAGCGAAAGGAAAGGTCTCGGGACATTTCTTGTCTTATGCTCTGAGCAGACATGCGATGTCATCCCAAATTATTTTAAAATTACTTGCTACGCTTTGATACCAATTCCTGTCACATCCCAGACTTGGTAACTGGACTCACAAGGAACTCGATGGCCAGTTCTAGCCACAACAGCCTCCGTAGTACCCTATTCTCAGCTCCAGACGTAGGTTCCGATCCTGGAATCCTACAAGGAGGATTTCTATAATAATATAATCATTTTCGATGCGAGCATACCCAAAATCACAGTAAGTACATTTGAAAATAACAAAGGATACACATCACAAAATTCACAAGAATTTAAACTTTTACAAGCTTACATCAGGTCCAAAAGGACATACATAAGATAATGAAAAAAGAGAGAAAAGGGTCAGCAATACTGGAGTCCTCAAGCTCAACTCTACTCCACACTCTGCTACTGTGTCGTCTGCCTAGAGTCTCCTGCAAGAATCAATTATGCATAAGCTTATAGAAGCTTAAAGGGTGGTGTAAGTGTGTGATAATGGTGCACAGAAAAATAGCAGGAGGTACAGGAAAAAGAAACATGCTCAAAGAGAATATCACTAGCCTCACCATGGCTTATCATGAATACAATGCAATGAGTATTAGACGCCATACTAAGGTAATGTATGAAGGGGCTTACACAACCAATGCTAATGCGATGCAAGTAATGCCAGTGCTCATATCCAAACCACATATCAAGTACATTTTCAATCATAAGGAAATCACCGGGGTCCATTACACTACTGATTGACTACTAATTTATAAACTTACACAGTCAAACGAGCATAAGAGACCTCACTACTTGCCTGTGGACAACCAATTACCAACAAGGCCCGACAGTAGCGGACCCATTTCATGAGTTGGTCAGACTTAGCCTAATAATGCCCTCCCTCATAGGTGGATAAGGTCACATCCTTATCCAACCGACTACACGACAGTGGGAGTCGCGACATAATGGTATAAGCCCTCTTGAGCTCATAGTTTTCACTCGGTCACGATGTTGGGGAATTCCTTTGTATAATGAAAGTTTTAAGAATTTCACCCATGGGCATCATATGCACCCGGTATGCTCAAATAATATTTTCTGTGTCCACACATACGGCTATCCACGAACGTCCTTGTGAAGGTAAGGCCGTGATGAAGCAAGGGCAGTATCATTATGAAATGCAATGACAATGCATGAGTCACACACACAAATCATGCACTAGCTGCAGGCACACAATGTGCACGAGGGGAGAAACTCCATCCCTCAATGACCACCACACAATGTAATCAATTCATACAGTTGATGCATATAAGTCACAAAATGTAAGTGTGCTACCCGTGGGGTATGGAATCCTCCATCTTAAGGAGGGTCTAGGTCTAGGCACATAGACAGGTATTCCAAAAAGAAGAAGTTCTCTAGTGGGGGTGCAGTACTTTGGGACTACCCACAACTAAAAGAGTCATGACCTTAAAGTGGAACGGTCCTAGCCAGGCCCAAGGTGGGCCTTTAACCACCTATAAAGGCCTCTATGGGCCTACCTTAGGGCCACAAAGGAGGACATCTAACCTCAACTAAGTCCCAGAAAGGTAGCCTGCTATGCAAATGATAAGAGATCTAAGGTCTAAGCAATGTATAGTCAATGGGCCACCCCCCAAACCCAAATCATAGGCCATGTAGTGGGCCCTCAAGTGAGGTTTGGGCCCAACCATAAGGATCATGGGTTCACTCATTGTGGTGGGCCTAATGGGTAGCCCAATATCATAACATATGGGAAATCCTTATATTTAACACAAGTAAGTTGAACTCCACATCTCGGCCCAAGTATGGATTTATTATAGTGGGCAAGAAAGGGCCCAACTACTTGAGTATTTGGCCCATAAGACCCATCACAATGGCGAGGTAAATATAGGACCCAATGGTCCAACGAGCCTATTAAAATTTTCGGCCCAACCAAGGTTATAAGGCCCATTAACTAACTAGAAGACTAAGCCAAGAAGAATCCAATTGGAATGGGCCTTTAATCATGCACTAACTAAGCCTAAAAATAAAATTAAAATGGTAAGATAACTAACTTAAATCCTTCTCAAATATAGTTGGCCATCCTACCCCAAAATAAACATTTATGGGTCGGGGACATTGGGCCCATTGCTGAATTTTCAGCCCACTCGATTTCTGGGTTTATTTGAGTCCAGCAAATGAATTAATTTATAGTATTTATTTTCTGATGACCCACACACATCACTGTGGGCCCCACTAGATGAGAGGGGAATGCACAAAACACACTAGAAGTGGGCCATGCTACTGGAGCACATGCCTATCAATAGCCCAAAGGAAGGGTGTCTCATAGTGGGTAGTCCTACAAGCTTGGGTATTTGGCCCAAAACTGACCCAAATTTGCAGGCTACACCACAGTCAGTACAGGGGCCCGATGGCCCTAAAATTTGTAAGAAGGTCCTTCCATATGTGGCCAACAACTCCACAAAATTTCACAATTTTTAGACAGTCATAAGTATTTTAATTAATTTAAATAAAATAGGCTATCTAAAAACATATGGTTAATCTGGACGTCTGGACGAGGTGGGCCAGTCCGGCCCTTGCCATGGTGTGTACAGGTGTCCATTAGCCCCAAAAATCTATATATGGGTCCCACCATGGGTGTACCACCTCCCTATAAGTTTTCATGATTTTAAAATACTCATAAGTATTTTAATTAATTTAAAGAATACAATTTGTCCAAAGTGAAATATTGCTAGAATATAACTGTCCTGAATTTGGGCCATCCAATGGGTGGGTTCTGGGCCTCCAAAATTTTTGAAATTTAGACCCAAGGTCCCTAATCAAGCATAAAATAAGGTGAGACCTATAAATATAGACCACCTTCTTAGAAAGTATTTTTAAAGTATTTTTTTATGTGACTACGTTGCTGGATTACATAGTCAAAATTTTTGGCAGTCCAGTATGTTGGCCCACTCATTTGGATGCCTAAATGGGATCCCTTGGCCCTGAAATTGTGTAGATAGGTCCTACCATGGGGGGACACCTCTCTACAAAAATTTAGAATTTTTTGGATAGTAAAAATATTTTATTTAACTCCTGCAATTTATGGACAACAGGGTTGTAAATAAAATTCTACTGCTAAAAAAATGTTGCTGGTCCCATCTTGTACACCTAATGGGGTGGGCCCAGGCCTACCAAATCAAAGGGAAAATAGGTGAATTTCATGCACCCAATATAAATAACAAACGAGGCCCACCAGATTGGCCCACTATCCTCAAAACTAAGATAATACATGAGTATTTTCTACATGCAAGACTGCTGGACAGTCCAGAAAATTTAGCCGTCCAACCCTCTTGGGCCCAGTCCATGGAGCTCAAATCAAGGGTGGATGGTGTGGGCTGCATCATACATCAAGGTGGGGTCCACACCTCAGAGAATACTCAAAAAAACTAGAAGAAAGGCATTGTGAACAGGCCTTGCAACAACATACAAAACCATACAACAATGGGCCTGAAATCTAGACAACAACATGTTGTTGTCCATTTCCACCCCATTATAAAATAAATAGAGGGATTAAAACTTAGATTCAAAAAAATGGGGTCCACCTAGATGGGTCACATATACTCCAGACCCAAGCCCCTTACAAAATCAACCAAGAAATCAGGCTGTAGTGGTCATCCAACCGATGTAAACCGGATGGGCTTAGACATCCAGTAGGTGGGCCTGGACATCCCAAAAATCTAGACGGTCTAGAATTTATGGACACATCAGGTGGGCCACATACATCAAGGACAAATGAGTAAAGGAGAGAGAGAGAGAAAGAGAGTCACAGCCATAGGGAGGACTCTGCCACAATGAGTCCTCCACAACAATTGCAACCACATTTACATGATCATGGGTCCTATGTAAGCATGGGCCTTTACAAAAATCAGGAATCTGAGGTGGGGATACCATCCCCACCATGGATTTAGGGTCTAGATGACCCACAAACCTATAAATCAAAGGAAAATCTCATGATGGGGTCCATGGAGAATGGCCCCTTCATGGCAATCATGCATGTGTAAGGTTGGTTGTTGGCCATACTTAAGGAGTTATGTAGGACCTCCACCATTGATTGGTGGGTCCTACACACTCCCAATCAAATGAAAAAGGTTAATGTAAGAATAAATGAAAGAGACTAATCCTATGGATCACCCACCTCAAAACTTCTTCTCTTTTCTCCACACTAGAGATCTATAGCAACATAGGAGATGTTTTAATGGCTAAGATGGGATTTGGAGGGCTCGATTTGGAGGGTTTTTGGGTGAAAGGGGCTGGAATGTTGGAAGCTTGCAAGAGGTAGAGGAAAGGGAGAGAATGAGATGAAGAGAAATGAGAAAGAGGGGAGAGAGAGAGAGAGAGAGAGAGAGAGAGAGAGAGAGAGAGAGAGAGAGAGAGAGAGAGAGAGAGAGAGATGGAAGGTAGTAAAAATGAAATGATGAATTTGGGAGAAGGAGCTAGCTAGGGAAGAGGAATTTATCATGACATATGGGAGAAGCAACCAAGATCTCATGATTACTCTCTAGAAAAGAGAGGAAATCATAAATAGGCTATAGGTAGCTAGCAATAAGTGGATTGCATGATAAAGAGAGAGCACTAGGTGGGCACACATGGGAAAATGTGCTCATAGGTCTAAGTGGGTCTCACATGCATGATCAAGGGCCAAGAATGGTGGGATCCATATCTCAAAATGTACATGACAAAATCATGCATGAGAGGCGGTGTTGGAACCACGACGACGATGCGGTCGCAATGGCATAGGTCTCGGGTTAATCCGAGTCGGGCCTACATGGCCAGACTCAAAGATAACCACAAACACAACCCGAGGGTTGTGGGTAACCAGAATTTAACCAGTAGGACCACAGGACTAAAATGGATGGAATGCATACTCACACACACACACATGCACATGTGTGAACTCGGGTTAGGTTTCACACCTCTTACTAACTCTCTTTTGCTCAATCTATACAAGTTAGGGTAGTGTACATGTCTAAGACGTTTATGCCATAACTCGGTCTCATCGATATGGACCATGTAACACGATAAATTAGATGAGCTAGTGTCACTTACAATATAGTAATTTTTAGAATTTTTGTGACCAATTAATATTACAAAATCATTTTTATTTAAAATTTTGCACCCTAGGTTAGAAAATTTCACGTTATGATTTTTATCACATATTTAAGAAATGCTCAATAAGTTCTGTTTTAAACCTTCTACATATAAAACATTCTCAGATAAAGGGAGGTTAGAAGTTGAACCGTACTTTGGCCAATGATCCTGCAGTTGCTACCATCACCAAATGTGACTGAACCTTCAGTCTTGTGTTTAAGATTGGTGAATAGACCTTTGTCACCAGTCATGTGCCTGGAACATCCACTGTCTAAGTACCACTTCAAATGGCTTGATGCTTTGAAAGCTGTGTGGGCAACTAAGCAAGTAAACTTAGGAACCCATTTCATTACAGTTTTGGGTTTAGGAGTATAGTTAGTCTTCTTGTGTTTGTAGTTGATATAAGACCAACCCTTTGAGTTAGATTTTAAGAGCTCCTTAAGTAAATCAACAATGTTCTCAACTAAAGGATTACGATTTTGATTTTTAAAGTTGATATGTTTGCTTTTGGGTTTTAAAGATTGAAAAGTTTTAGTATTTTTAGAATAATTATGATTTGAACTTTTTCCTTTTGAGTTTGAAGACTCTCCTTTCACAAACTTAGGAGGAGTATTCTTATGTTTGGGAGGAATATTTTTGTTGTAGCCTAAGCCGGATCGGTCGTCACTGAAAGTGCCCTTGCTAGTGCCCTTATTTATCAATTTGCGTGTGTGTTGAGTCAATCGAATTGTAGAGCCTCACAGGAAGATCTATTCAAGCATCTGCCTCAACCGGATGTGTGGAAGCCTACCATAGGTAAACCTAAGCCTCACATCCCATGTCTTAAAACACCAGGTGAATAAAACCCTTAAAACAAGAGAGACATCATAGGGTTTTTTAAGTGAGAAAACTTCTTTCAACAATCAGAAAAATCTCTAAGTTTTTTTGCTCTGTCGATTATATCGATACATATCTCAATATGATCGACCTGCACTGTTGATGTCCTCGGAAGACCAATCGATATAATCGAATGAAGACTTAATGTGTCCAGCAACCACATACATATCTGGACAAAATTATCAATGTATCGACACATGTATCGATATCATCGATATTTGAATCTCAAGCCCATCGAAAATGGCTCGATAATATCGACAAGCAAATATCCTGCACTCCTATTTTTACTTAAGAAAATCATATATGTTTCGATATATCAGAGCTCCCCTTGATACCATCGGTGTTCAAATTTGATGACATTAGAAAGCTCTCGATGATATCGATCATGGGCGCATAGTCTTCTAGCAACATTTTTCAGGTGGTTTTTCAATTCTGATCGGGGGTCACTCGATAGAATCGATATTCAAATATCGATGGTATCGAGGCCGGATTGATTACATTGAGAATGGACATAACTGTCCAGCAAGCTCAATAATTAAATCCTTGGATTTATCGATGACATTAACATGACCTTCGATATCAATGGTATTCAAATTTGAATGATATCGAGTATCCCCTGATCATATCTAATGACCTGAAAATTTTCATGCAAGTCTCTCTCATTTTTCAAATGTCGAGGACTCGATCCTTGTATCAATAATATTAGAGTTTGAAATCCGATGGCATTGACAAGAGTCTCGATTCCCTCAACCAGCTAGCAAAAGGTCTTCTAAAGCATATGACATTGAGTTTGTGTCATCGAGCGGACCATTGATACAATTGAGAGTATACACTCGATGATATCAAACTCACTCAATGATATCGAACTTTATCATAAATGTGACCATTTTATATCCGTTGGAACCTTTTACCTATATAAAGAGAACTTGTCTGTTGTTGCTAGTAGAGAAAGAAGAGAGTGCTTTTGAGTGTTTAACCTTAGATCATATACCCTAAGCCCTTTCTCTCATGGGAGTTCATCCTCCAATCCACCCTCATTATTGATATTCAATAGAGTAGATTGGGGAATGAACATTCGCATTCAAGGATCCTTCGGCTACCTCCTTAATGGCATTCATTAAGTTGAGATTCCTTAAATACATAGATGATTGGAATCGCTCTACCTTCCTTATCAGAAAACATTTATAGAGTAGCATTTCATCATAACCTTAACCCAACCTATCACCACATATAGGTACATCATTTGTGTTGCGGATCAAGGGAGCAAAAGATTCTTCATCAATAAGGAGGAGATCTTAACTACTGTGTTGAATGAGACTCATCAACTTATCTGTAAGTATCTAGAGTCCAGAGGACCAATTTGATCATTCCTTTGTAGAATTGGGTCTAAGGTGTTTCTCACCCTTTGAAGTCCTTAAGGAGGCCTCTGGCGGGAGTGTATGTGGTCAGTGCCTTGTATGGACCCTTACTCTGTGGAGAGCATAAACATCTGGTTAGGGGTGAATCAGTAAAACCTTAGATTTGAGGTGAACCGTGTAAAACCTTGGGTTTAAGGTAAACTGTGTGAAACCTCGGGTTTGAGGTGAACCATGTAGAAACCTTCGTTAGGGTCTTATGGAAGATCCTTGGTCGGTGTGCCTAAAAGTGGGTGCGTTGTGTTGACCCTTGCTCATGAGAGCATAAACAGTCAGCCTTAGTACAGGTTGTAAAGGTTGAAGGTGAACTTGATTTAAAACCTTAGGTTAGAGGTGAACTACTATGAAACCTCCTTAGTGAAATTCGATACACTCAAGGGTTGAATGCGGTTACCAGGAGTGGAGTAGACAAGTAGTCGAACCACTATAAAAATGACTATGTTTGCGATTGCTATTCTTTTGTGTGTGTGATTTATTTTAATACTTTCATATCTATATATTTGAGATCACACCTCACACACATACACAGTCATATCTATCATAAACTAGATTGTATATTGTTATTTCTTGAATAGTTTGTAATTGGATCCTCTACCAGGCTTGGAAGCCAGTAGAGTTACATTTGAGTAATCCTAATGAATGCATATTGATAGGATTAGTGATATAGAATTTTTAAATAAATTATAAAAACTTTAAAAAGTCCTATTCACTCCCTTCTAGGACATATGGGCATATTCTTACTTCAACAAGAGTGGTCTTCAGCGCTATTTCAATTGGTATCAGAGCGGGTCTCTCTTTAAAGGCTTCATTGCCTAGAGAGTGATCTTCACTGAAGTCTAGAATATGGCTAAAGGAGAGGGCTCATCAATCACTAGGCCTCTAGTATTTGATGGCTCAAATTATGCGTACTGGAAGGCTAGGATGCGCTACTTTCTGAGATCTTTGGATCATGAAGTCTAGGATATCGTTGAAAATGGATATGTGCCACCATCTGAACAAATTATACTTGAAAGTGGCACAACCATCACAAAACCCAAATCCAAAGAAAAGTGGACGGCGTTCGACAAAGAAAATAAACTGCTAAAGAAAAAGCTATGAACACCATCTACTGTGTCGTGTCCAAGGATATATTCAGTCAAATAAGTATGTGTGGGACATCCAAGGAAGCATGAGATTTATTGAAAATAACCTATGAAGGCACAAGCACTGTGAAAGGTCCAAACTCCAACTCTTGACTTCACAATTCGAAAGTCTTATAATGGAAGAGCATGAGACGTTTATGGAGTTTTTCACCAAGTTAAATATTATTTGTAACTTCATGGGTGGATTGGGAGAGAAAGTTCTGGTACTAAAAATTTGTAGGAAGATTCTAAGATCCCTACTGGAACAATTTAATCCCAAAGTAACAATAATTAAGGAGTGTAGGAACATAGACGAGATGAAAGTAGAAGAACTAGTAGGTTCCCTACAAACTTTTGAACTACACTTCAAACAATCCCAAAAATCCAAAACTATTATCCTAAAAACTTCCAAGAAAATAATACATGAGGAAAATGGAAGTGAAAAGGAAGATGAAGATGAGGAAGTGGCTTTGCTGGCATAAAGATTTAGAAGATTCTTTCAAAAGAATCGCGGTCGTCCCTCTAGAGGAAGAAAGGGGGATGACAAACCTTTTGTAGGCAAATATGGTAAAAGGACCAAAGAATCACAATGTTATGCATGTCAGAAGTATGGACACCTGTCTACTGAATGTCCAAATAGAAAAACTAAGGGCAAGCCAATGGCCACCACATGGGATGACACACAATAGTCAAACTCAGATAATAGTGACTCAGAGAGTGATGGAGGTCAGAAATCATTGAAAATACTTATGGTCTCCACTACTCCAATCATTCCTAGTGAATCTGAGAACAAGGAAGAACAACAAGCCATCGAATCATTTCTGTCTGATAATGAGAAAACAGAAAAGGAAGAAGAAGAACAAAACAAGCTACAAGATGCTTACGATCAATTGTATGTCCATAGCATCAAAGTAGTTAAAAGACTTGGTATATCTGTGAATAAAAAGGAATTGCTGCAAAAGGTTTTGGATAAAACTCTGGAAATTAATATACACCTAATCAATGATTTACAACAACAATACTCAGATAATGATAGACTTAAAAGAATTAACACCTTCTTTAAATCAGAATCTGAAAAAATAAACAAAAAGGTTGAGAAATTAAAAGATAAAAATATGCTCCTACAAAATGAAAATCATACACTTCTGTTTGAATTAGAGGAATCCAGAAAAATTGCTAAGCTGCACTGTAAGTTTTTCCAGAATGGTGAGAAGTTAGAAAAACTCTTAGGTATGGGAAAATCTGGAAATGACAAAAATGGCTTAGGATATGAGAAAGTTAAAACTGGGTATGGAACATAAATACTTGAAAAACTTGATGCCTCCGGTAGCAACATAGAAACTAATTAAAAAGTTGAATTAAATAAGAAAACTAATTCTACTACAAGCAAGAATCCTGTCACAAAGGAAAAGAAAAATTGTCTTACTACTCACTCAAATCATTCAACAGGCAATGACACTAAGTGGTACCTAGACAATGGTTACTCAACACATGTCACAGGTGACAAATCCCTCCCTACAAATTATTCAGATCTTAATTAAGGGATAGTCACCTATGGAGATGGAAGCACCGTTAAGGTTATTGGACAGGGAATCCAGTTGCTCGAAAATGAGAATGCCTTTTGCATAAAAGGATTAACACATAATCTTTTAAGCATTTCTCAAATTTGTGATAATGAGCATGTGGTTGCATTCTATAAAGACAAATGTGAAATCCTGGACTTCTCAGAAAAATCAGTGATGAAGGGTTCTCACACAAATAACCACTACTATGTTATCAAAGGTATGGGAAGGGATGATCCTTGTGCCTAGAAATACTGAATATAGAAAGAACATGTCCAGATCATGCATCTAGATCTGGATAGTTGCTGAAATAATGTAATTTTACTGAGCTTTAAATGATATATCTGAGGTTCCTAACCTCAATTTTTGTATATAAACATTCAAATGTTTATACTTTTGTTGTGTACAATGATTGTACAAAATTTTGCATAGTATACTATTAATTCACAAAAATACTAAAAGTATACTTAAAGGATCGTCTAAATGTTGAAAACATAAAATCGTTCACCTTCGATACATCTTGATATGTCATTTTTGATTAATTGATCAAGGGTTGATATAATCAACGACTCTTTGGAATGTGAAAAGCCATAGGATCGAGAATGATATCGATGACATGCTCGATGAAATCTAGACATTATCGATATCATCGGTATTCAAACCTCGATAATATTGATATGAACTATTGATCTGATCGGCGGCTCTCGAAAAGGTAAGGTCATGTCCGTTGGAATTCTCTAGTTACTGTAGGCTTTTCCCAACAATCATCTACGCGGTCTTTAAAGCATTTATGAGTGGATGTTCGATATCATTGGCACCATATCGATGACATCGACAAACCAGTTATAAAAGTCGACCGTTAACAAGGAAGAGATTCACTCAGCTTCCTTCCCTCTGATCTTCCTCATTACCCTGCTGACTCCCAAACATCAAATAGAGCAAGGAAGATGGTTAAAGGGAAAGGTAAGGACTCCGTATCCTTAAAATCTAAGAAGGAGAAAGATATTAGATCACCTCAGAACCAATCCGATTGGGAACTAATCACAATTGTTGATCGTACTGTTCTTAATAATGCTATTGAGCCCTATGGGGTAGATCTCCTGTTAGAAATTATTGGTTAGCAGAATGTGCTTAATTTGGGTGGCCCTTACTAGTTTGACATGATTCAACAATTTTTCAATTATTGTCACGTGGTTCGGGATTATCCACCATGTATCCTTCTAGAATTTATGCAACATTCCAAAACGATTACACAAATGGTTCTTGGTCGTCTTTTGGACATTGGCATTACTTGGATCCCAGTCACTGGAAGAAGTTTCAATGAATTAGGCAGGTGGGGGGAAATCACTCGAGCACTGTGCCTAGGTGCAACAATCCCTAGATATAATAACAATATGCTTCTTGAAAAAACATCTAGGAACCTTGTTCAGAATCTTTTACAGCATTTTCAGTATGAATGTCTACCCATGTGACGATAATGACATCGGTTTGAGCCCTTTTGCACTTAATGTCTTGTATGATGTATATCAAGAGGCTCCTATATGTCTACCAACTCTTATCCTAAAATAACTGATTAAGGTAGTTAGGGCGGACCATCTTGAAATTCTTCCATTTTCGTCCCTCATCTGCTAACTCGCACACTATATAGGACTGGCGGCAACATCTGACAAAGTATATCCTGAAGTGTGGTTCAACCATGATGTAGTTCAATAGGTGTATGTCTCCATCTCTTCTCATGCAAAAAGTCCTCCATATGGTGGTATGAGTAGCCAGCAGTGGAATGAAGAAACACCTTGGGGATCTAATCAGACACCTCTCTGAAGTCCTGTATTAGTCACAAATCGTCGGCGTCATGTACTTGAGTGTCGCCTGCTGAACAGTCTAGCTGGAATTAACAAGCGGCTCAGTAACTTTGAAAGACGACTGTCAAGGATAGAGGACAAGCTACAAGCTCTCCAACCCTCTGTGTAACAGATTCTGGAATTGCTAACAACTGGTGGATCTGGTATACTTTAGAAGGTGGCAGTGTTAGTAAAGAATGTGAGGATATTGTAATCACTTTTTGAAAATCCTCACCTGGCATCCTATTTCTTCCCATTTGTTTTGATTTTTTTTTTTTGGACCTACGGATGGGTTTAGAAATGCTTTTTGGGGTAGTATGAGTGATGGATATTTTGAATGTGGCTGCACATAATTCTATTCTTATGGCCACTCTGATATATATGACCCCTGGTTTCTGATATTTACTCTCCTATGTGATGCATATGATTTCATTGAATACTCTATCTGTTTTATAACTGCTTTATGTGCTTTACTCTGCATCCATAGTATTTGATAATGATGTACACTTTAAAATGATCTCATCCTTGTACATCTATATCCTGGTTCTCCCACATGTCTTTCAACTTCAGTCAATATCTGTTGTAATGTTATACATTTACTAATGACTAACAGAAAGGGGGAGAACGTTTCAAACACCCCGGATGGAAAATTGTATATCTTCTTAAATGTGTTGCAGGTGTTAGGGGGAGCAGCTGCACTAAGAATGGGAGAGTCTTACAGTAAGGAGGAGCAGATACTGGGTTGTGTATATGGGTTCTTTAGAAATTGTAAACTTGGGTAAAATGCATGTACACACAATTTAAGATGTGTCTGTCTAGATACTGTCCTAGGGTGTTTTGGGTATTTTGTCACGTAATTGACGAAGGGGGAGATTGAAAGTGCCCTTGTTAGTGCCCTTGTTTGTCAATTTACGTGTGTGTTGAGTCAGTCAGATTACAGAGCCTCACAGGAAGCGTCTGCCTCAACCAGATGTGTGGAATCTCGCCATGGGTAAATCTAAGCCTCACATCCCTTATCCCAAAACACCAAGTGAATAAAACCCTTAAAATAAGATAAACATCATAGTATTTTTTATGGGAGAAAACTTCTTTCAACCATCAGAACAATCTCTAAGTTTTCTTGCTTCGTCGATTATATCGATACATATCTCAATATGATCAACCTATGCTGTCGATGTCATCGGAAGACCAATCAATAAAATTGAATGAGAACTTAATGTGTCCAGCAACCGTATATATATTTGGACAGAATTATTGATGTATCGACACATGTATCAATACCATCGATATTTAAATCTCGAACCCATCGAAAGTGGCTCGATAATATCGACAGGAAAATATCCGGAGACCCTGTTTTTACTTAAGAAAATTATATATGCTTCGATATATCAGAGCTCCCCTCGATACCATCAGTGTTCAAATCTTGATGATATCGGAAAGCTCTCGATGATATTGGTCATGGGCACATAGTCTTCCAGCAATATTTTTTAGGTGGTTTTTTAATTATGATCGGGGGTTGCTCGATAGAATCGATATTCAAATATCGATGGTATCGAGGTCGGATCGATTGCATCGAGAATGGACATAACTGTCCAGCAAGCTCAATGATTAAATCCTTGATTTATCGATGGCATCGACATGACCTTCGATATCATCAGTATTCAAATTCTGATCATATCGAGTATCCCCCGATCATATCTAATGACCTGAAAAATTTCATGCAAGTCTCTCTCATTTTTTAAATGTTGAGGACTCGATCCTTGTATTGATAATATCGGAGTTTGAAATCCGATGTCATCGACACGAGTCTCGATTCCCTCGACCAGCTAGTAAAAGGTCTTCAAAAGCATATGACATTAAGTTTGTGTCATGGAGTGGACCATCGATACAATCAAGAGTATACGCTCAATGATATCGAACCCGCTCGATGATATTGAACTCTTTCATAAATGTGACTGTTTTATATCTGTCGGAACCTTTTTCCTATATAAAGAGAACTTGTCTATTGTTTCTGGTAGAGAAAGAAGAGAGTTCTTTTAAGTGTTTAACCTTAGATCATATACCCTAAGCCCTTTTTCTCATGGGAGTTCATCCTCCAATCCACCCTCATCATTGATATTCAATAGAGTAGATTGGGGAATGAACTTCTGCATTCAAAGATCCTTCAACTACCTCCTTAATGGCAATCATTAAGCTGGGATGCATTGAATGCATAGATGATTAGAATAGCTCTACCTTATAGGAAAACATTTATAGAGTAGGATTCCATCATAACCTTGACCCAACCCATCACCACATATTGGTACATCATTTATGTTGCGAATCAAGGGAGCAGAGGATTCTTTATCAATAAGGAGGAGATCTTCGCCACTGTGCTGAATGAGAC
Organism: Magnolia kwangsiensis; assembly: GCA_037074715.1. Classification (NCBI taxonomy): domain Eukaryota; kingdom Viridiplantae; phylum Streptophyta; class Magnoliopsida; order Magnoliales; family Magnoliaceae; genus Magnolia; species Magnolia kwangsiensis. The sequence continues at coordinate 85,632,232 of CM073575.1, read as the reverse complement.
TCATTAACTTATCTGTAAGTATCTAAAGTCCAGAGGACCCCTTTGATCATTCCTTTGGAGGATTAGGTCTAAGGTGTTTCTCACCCTTTGAAGTCCTTAAGGAGGCCTCCAACGAGAGTGTACGTGGTGGGTACGTTGTGTGGACCCTTGCTCTGTAGAGAGCATATACATCTGGTTAGGGGTGCACCAGTAAAACCTTAGGTTTGAGGTGAACCGTATAAAACCTTGGGTTTGAGGTGAACTATGTAAAACCTTGGGTTTGAGGGAAACCGTGTGAAACCTCAGGTTTGAGGTGAACCGTGTAGAAACCTCCGTTAGGGTCTTATGGAAGATCCTTGGCCAGTGTGCCTTAAAGTGGGTGCGTTGTGTTGACCCTTGCTTATGAGAGCATAAACAGTCAACCTCAGTGCAGGTTGTAAAGGTTGAAGGTGAACCTGATTTAAAACCTTATGTTAGAGGTGAACCGCTGTGAAACCTCCTTAGTGAAATCCAATACGTTTAAGGGATGAGTACGGTTACCGGGAGTGGAGTAGACAAGTAGTCGAACCACTATAAAAATGACTGTGTTTGCGATTATTATTCTTTTATGTGTGTGATTTATTTCAATACTTTTATATCTATATATCTGAGATCACATCTCACACACATACATAGTCATATCCATCATAAACTAGGTTATATATTGTTATCTCTTGAATAGTTTGTGATTGGATCCTCTACCAGGCTTGGAAGCCAGTAGAGTTACATTTGAGTAATCCTGATGAATGCATATTGATAGGATTAGTGACATAGAAATTTTAAATATACTATAAAAACTTTAAAAAGTCCTATTCACCCCCCTTTAGGACATATTGACATATTCCTACTTCAACTAAAGTGGTCTTTACCATTATTTTAGCCATATTTTCTGGATCCGGATAATAGTTTTTTTATCTTAGGATCACCTTGGGCATACCTCCATGTATCCTTTAAACTCAAAAGTGAAGAGACTTCAAGTTTTAGTTTTTCATTTTTAGATTTTAGATTTTCAATAAGGGAGGTTTTGAAATCTAAATCGCATTTAGTTTTTTCAAAAGAATTTGAAATGTGGGATTTTTCTAAAATAAGAGTATCAAAATTTTCTTTAAGTTTTGAAAACTTTTCCTTCTAAAGTTTTAGTTTTACCACAATTTTACAACTTTCCTTCTATAGGGCATGGTAAGCATCTTGAAGATCTTCTTCATTTTTATGATCACTATTCAGATTTTCTTCACCTGTTGAATCATCATGATTTGAAAAAGTAAACTTGGCTAGAGTCATAAGGGCTTTAACTTCATTGCCCGACTCGGTTTCAGAATCTTCTGATTCATAAGAGGCTTTAATGCTAGAAGATTCATCCCAAGTAGCCAACATACCTTTCTTTTTTCGATTTGTCCTTTTTAGGACACTTATTCGCTAAATGTCCATATTCATGGCAGTTGTAGCATTGACTATGTTTTAAAGATTTTCTAGTTTTAGATTTGGATCTTTTCTTATCATTAGATTTTTAAAAACCAACCCTCTTTTTACTTTTAAAAATCTTATAAATTTTTTTAGCTAAAAGGGCTATATCATCTTCAGAATTTTCTAAATCAAAATTACTATTTTCTTGAGAAATACATTTAGAATATTTATGGGCGATGTATTTACCTTTAGGAGCTTTAAAATTTAACTCGTAGGTTTGTAAAGACCCAACTAATTCTTCTACCCTCATATTATCTGTATCACGAAGTTCCTGGATCGTGGTCACCTTTGAATTGAATCGTTCAGGTAGTGAGCGTAGTATCTTTGCACAAACTTTACTTTCTAGGATTTTATCACCAAGACCCCATATAGAGTTGACAATGTCATTTAATCTAGTATAAAAGTCCATGAAAGTTTCACTTTCCTCCATACATATTTCCTCAAATTTGGTTGTGAGGATTTGGACTTTAGATTTCTTGACAATTGTTGTTCCTTCGTGTGTCATTTCTAAATTATCCCAGGCTTACTTTGTAGTATCACAGGATATAATTCTTTTAAATTCATCTCGTAATAGTGCACAAGTTATGACATTTAAAGCCTTTGAATTGGCACTACTCTCACTTTTCTGAAGTGTGGTCCAAGAAAAGTAAGGTGTGACTTTCATAGATTTGGATCCATCGATACCAGCTACTTCAGTGGTGGGAGGGATCCATTCAGTCATTTTGGTTTGCCAAATGCTCTCATCCATGTATTTTAAGAAAATTCTCATTTTGGCTTTCCAATAGGCATAATTGGAGTCATCAAATGGTGGAGGCCCAGTGACTGAAAGACTATCAAAATTTGACATCTCAAATAACTCAGATCGATTAGCTCAAGAAATAAATCCAAATAGAATAATTAAAAGCAAGCTATTAGGCTTTGATACCACTTGATAAGGGCAAGCTATATGTCCTAGAGGGGGGTGAATAGTACTACCAAATTAAAAAAATTAACAGCAAAATTTAAATAAATTAAATACAGATAACAATAGACAATCCCACAATGCTGAATTTAAAGACAGCCTTAAATGAATGAGTATTGAGAGGTTGATATAGATATTGTTCTAAGGACAACCTTACACCATAAAAAATAAGGGTTTATGGTAGGACAACTTTACTAGAACGGTTTGTGTATCAAAAACTCAAACTGATATAAAGGAATAAAGAAATAAATAGTAATGAAAGAAATTTATGCTATTACAACATTTTTCACACTTGTATAAAAGAAATTACAACCATTCATAAAAAGAAATAAGCAATCAAACCACAAGACCAGAAATTATAGTGGTTTCCTTGTGTGTACACCAACTGTTTAGAAAAACAGCCACACAACAACTCCACTCCTAATATCCTCACACAGTGGATATTAGTGTTCACTATGAAAATAGGTTTTTCCAGGTTCACCTAAAACCCTCAGAATTGTGTCTTTCAAGTGGGCTACACAATTTAAAAAACCCCACACTCTGAGTTTTCTGGATCACCTCAGACAAACCAAAATAAAGATTTTTCTAGCACAATCTCAAAAACCAAAACAGAAATTTATAATAATGTAAAATACCTGGATATTCTCTTTTTGATGAAGCCCGGAAGAACCAAATTAGAGTAGAAGTTCAACGTAGAAGTTCAATGTCCAAACTCACTTATGAAATGGTTCTAGGTTCTAAATTGATTTTAAATTAAATCAAGTTGGGCTTACTCTATTTGATTTTGATTCTAAGAAAAGGGAAATTCTCAATCCCTTCTTCAAATATGAATAGAATATAGAATACAAAATCAAATATAACAAAGATAAATTAAGAGAATATTAAATGAGCACAATATGGCTTAAAAAGATGACTAACTTATCTCTCAGAGTGGCGCATTGATTTATCTTGAATTTGATATAAAACTCTGAAATTCGTGCTCTATTTATAAGTGAAGAAATCTCATTCATGACTAGTCTTGAGGACACCATGACTAGTCGTAGGACCAACAGATTTTTAAAATTTGGGTGCGATAAGATAAAGTTGTTCCACGACTGGTCGTAAGCCCTGCACGACCGGTCGAGAGACCTCCACGACTAGTCGTGACCTGTCCACGACTGGTCGTGTGGAACCTGAAATAGTTGCTGGACTTTAAGTCGAGGTTGTAGGACTGGTCGAGAACGAGTCGAGCACTGTTCACATGGCTGGTTGAGCAGTCTCCAGGACTGATCGAGGCTTAATAAAAAATTCCAAAATTTTGAAATAATCTTAGGACCGGTTGAGGAATTTCTTGGACTGGTCTAGCCAGTGCTAGGACTAGTCGAATAATGTCCAACACTAGTCGAGAAATAGTCTATTCACTTATATAATGATCTAATTGAATTATGTATTCAAAATGACCTACCCTATGGTCAATCTAGGGTCATTCATACCTTATACATGATGTATGAACATTGAAACTTCTTTTTCTTCAGTTGATAGTCATTCTTTGAAGTTCACGAAGCTTGAGATCTTATCATAGAATGAAGCTTGAACTTGTGACCTTTTGAAGAATATTCAAACTTGAATTTGTAGCCTTAAGAAGCTTGAACTTGAAATATCTTGAATCTTGAGCTTGAGGTTCAAAGTAAAAAGACTTTGTCTTGACTAGGAGCTTGAATTATGAATCTTGAACATTAAACACTCACTTGATGTTGTACTCGAATATGACCATGTAATCTTGCATTTCTTGAAGTAAAGTCTTTTATTCTTAAGTGATGCAAAGTCCTCATTATGTACAAGAGCTACACAAGACAAATTCCAAGAGAGGTTTTGACACTACAAAATTTGACAATTATAAGAATTGGAAACCATAACTCTTACAAGAGTTTACACAATCATCAGGTGGGTACCAGATGTTCTAAAAATTGACGGACGGTATGGATATATAGGTACATCACGGTGGAGTCCCACCATCCTAACAATGGACAGTGAGGGATACCACACATGTGGGAGGGTAGGCCCCACATGGACTGGACAGTCTAGATGAGACCAGTCAGTGGGTCCACGTCAGATGGACAGCTGGAGAAACACATACTTCATCATGGCCCACAGAACTTACTGGCGTGTTACAGCAGCTATACAGCTGGTTAATCCCCACCGTCCAATGGACGATTGGGATATAACATATACCGCATGATGGGGCCCATAATACTTGATGACGTCAATATAATAGCTATATAGCTGCTGTAGGTACACTGGTCAATCAGCTTTCCAAACTAGGTGGGTCCCACGTGGGGCCACCATAAAATTTATATATATTTATTATTAGTATTATTATCATTTTGTTTTACAGATCCAGCATCTAAGTGCTTGTGTGGATCAAAACACCTACACTATGGTGGATCCCACCATCCCTATTGGACGGTGTGGATGCCATACATGCAATGGGTGGGTCCCATGCCCCAGGATGTGGATACAGCACATGCCTTACATGGGTGGCCCACCAGCTATGAACCAAGCTGATCTTTGTATTTTCCTTCCAACTAGGTCTGTCCAGAAAGGATAGCTAGCGAGTTTCTGCTAGATGGCTAGCAGGGTGGCCCTACTTGGCGGACGTCGTGGATACGATACATTCCTCAAGGTGGGGTCCACATCAGTGTGGCCCACCAAGTTTGAAACAACCCGATATTTGTGTTTTCCTGCCATCCAAATGGTCCAACAGGATTGACTGTCCAGCAGGGTGGGCAGCAAGGTCGTCCCACCTGTTGGATGGTCTGGATCATCATACGTGTATCATCAGGTGGGCCACACATCAAAGAGAGAGAATAGAGAGAGATGGTCAAGAGGGGACGAGCAATGAAGGGGCTTTGCCACTATGAGCCCCTCTATGAACATGCATGCAGGCATCAAGGTAGGTCCCAACCAAGTGTGGGCTTATAAACAAAATCAGGGGTGGAGATTTCCTTCCCACAAGAAATCAAATCTTAGAAAAAGCACCCACATATGCTTCCTCTTCCTCCCTAGCCTTCCAATGCTCCTAAAGTGCTCCTTCAATGGCGGAGATGATGATCCAAGGGTCGGATTGAGTGGGATCTTGCAAGGAAGGGGGCTGGCTGGATGGATTTTTTGGTTTCCAAGCTTGGACGTCCAAAGACTCTTTGGTTGCTAGGAAAATGAGTAGGGAAGAGAGAGAGAGAGAGTGTAATGACTCGAAAAATTTCGTACTAAGACCCGAGTCCCACCTCGATCGGAAATCACTTAGGATTAATTCTTTTAGAAATTAAACATAAGTTAACTAGCGCTAAGTTAGACTGGCTGTGAAATTAGTACTGTTCGCTTTAAATACGTTCTGCAAGACTTAAAACTTGTGGAATCGTTGACGCTATAATACCCTAAAATCTAGGATCCAACTCTAAATCCAGTTGTTTCCGGGAATGCTTGGTAACTTCGTATTAGATCTAGACCGCACGTCGAAAGTCTGATATCTATAATCTTAGACCATTATGACCGCTTAGTTGGACTTGACCATCCTTTCGAAAATCAAGCCCAAACGATGTCCTGAGACTATTTTGTTGAGTCCGGAGTAAAGAGGGTGAGAAAAGGAAGATATTTAGAAAATTAAATACATTTTTAAGTAATCTGGCATGTGTCACTTGCACAACATTTTTAAACATTTTGACCGATAGATTTCGACCAAATTTCACCCTCGGATCAGGAAAGTTAGCCCTTACATGTCCAAGTACTTGTGGCCTTGTCTAAGTACACGGAGGATCTAGAAATCCGATCGGACTGAAAACTTAACTTATTAAAGATCCAATATTATTGAGCTTAAGTCCGACCGCATTTGATGAGAGGACCTCCAGAAGTGCTCCGTTGGATCAGAAAGATCCCGATTTTGTTATAACCTAAGTATACCTTGACTTAAAGTCCATTTTCATCATGTTTAGGCTTATAAAAAGGCCTTAAACCCTTAGCTTTCTAACCCATACGAATTTCCCAAAGCCTAGAGTTATAAGAGAAAGAAAAGGGAGAGAAAGTGTGGGAGAATCAGTTGAAACTCCGTAGGATTCTTCCTAACCCATCTATACATTGTACTAGCTTTTCTGAATCATTTTCCTGACGAATCCGATTCCGTTTTTGGATAAGTTAAGCTAACCCTAACCTGATTTAATACTGTAACACCCCAAATTTTTGCCAACCTGGGTTAGACATCCTTAGGCAACGGGTTAACCATAGCACCTTGGTAACCTCTCAAAATTTGATTCCAAAGCCAAAGAAATCATTTAAAACCTATTTCTTTAGAAATTTAACGTGAATTAGCTAGCGCTACGCTAGATTAGCTATGAAATTGTCCCTGATCACTTCAAATATGTTCTGCAAGACCCAAAACTTGTAGAACCAATGATGCTACAATACCCTGAAATCTAGGATCAAACTCTAAACCCATTTGCTCTCAAGAACCCTATGAAACTTTGTATTGGGTCTAGACCGTGCGTCGAAAGTCTGATATCTACAATCTTAGACCGTTATGACCAATTGGCTGGACTTGACAATCGCTTCGAAAATCAAGCCCAACCGATGTTCTGAGGCTATTTCATTGAGCCTGGAGCGAGGAGTGTGAGAAAGAGTGAAATTCATAAAAATTTAAATGGGATTTAAATGAATCTAGCACGTTTCCCTTGCGGGATCAGTATAAGCATTCAGACTATCGGAATCTGACCCAAATACACCCTCGGATCAGGGAACATTTCTCACTCAGGTCAGTGTACTTGAAATCCTCGATCAAGTCTCCGTGACCGCTGAATTGAAACTGGTCCGCCACGTGCGATCTGAGAACTCTACTAGTCTAAAAACTTGATGTGTGCTAGATCCGATATACATGAGCTTAAGTCCGACCGCGTTCGGCCAGGGGACCTCCCGAAACGCTCTTTTGGATCAGAAAAGTCCCGATTTGGTTATAACTCAAGTATACCTTGTCCTCAAGTCTATTTAGGTTAGGTTTTAGCCTATATAAGGGCTTTAAACCCTCTCATATCTCTCCCATCCGAATTTGGATTAAACCCTAGAAAGAGAGAAAAAGTGAGAGATTGTGAGAGAGTTGTGGGAGGAATTTCCTGCCACTTGCACCAGCTATTACACGTACCGAAGCACCGCATTCGAATCACTTTCCTAGTGATTTCCAATGCACTTCTAGGAAAGAAAAATCCTAACCACTTGCTGTTTTAGGGATTCCTTTAATTCAAATGGCAAAGTAGCTTATGTACTTGTGCATTAGGTCGCATTTACGCCGGTGACGAAACGTCTACATCCTATTCGAATTGATACGCATCTAGGGCAAAAGGTGAGGATTTTAGACGCTTTGATTGACTGATTTCAAAGCTTTCAATATTGTTTAATAGTAGATTTTCAACGAGAACGCCATTTGACATGTAGAACATGCTGTCTATTTTTCATTTCACATACGTACGGTGAATATGAGATTTAGGGCATTTTAGTCATTTGTAGGAAATATAGTATACATCCGTATTTTGATGAAATGATTGCCATGGATATTTGTCGTGTTATGATATTAGAAATGCATATATGATCTGTTTGGCGAAGAGATTCGCCCTAATGCACACTTTGGGTCGACATATGCTATGTAGACTAAGTGTGTAGACTAAGTGTTTGTATTAGTATGTATTGAGTAAATGGTGTTGTGAAGTAGTTTTGAGATTGTATTCTCAATTAACATACTGATGTATATGATTTCCACCACGTTGGCTATATGAGTTGATTTCATTACATATATGGAATGCATGTGTTGGTTGATTTGCTTACGTTGTGCATTATAACATGTGTCAACATGCTTGTATTGTTTATATTCATTCCTGTTACTCACATATACTTACTGATGTTGATATACAAATGCTTGGGGCTATGACGTAGTCCAGGCAATCAGTAATGGATCGAATTCGTGGTTGGCTTCTATTTACCACGAAGGACGCGTCGATGAACGCGAGTCATGTTTTGGCAGGCGGCAGTGGTTAGGCCACACGAAGTGTTTCATGCACTTTATGTCGCTCAGCTTGAGATGCGCTCGTACTAGTCGAGCCCGTCAAGTAACCCGACAGACCATTGTATGTTCACCTTACATGAGTCATAACTGCTTGAACCTAGGGTACTGAACTTACCATTGAAAACCCTGTTAACCATGGTACCTTGATCCATAAAGACTCATGAGCCAAGTATGGTGGTATGGGACACCGTGGTCGAGCTGTCGGCCTACGCTGGGGCCACAAACCTCCCCGTAGTGACCAGTGAGCAACCCAGACTCGTGAGTAGATTATAGTGGTATGGGACACTATATTCTTGTTTTCGGCCTACACTGATCAGGTGACAAGCCCTTTGTAGCGACCTCGAGGGTATTCTGAGTCTGCCGGAGGCGACGACCCTTCCGTAGCGACAAGAGTACATTAGGCCTATATTGATAAGGTGATGAGGGAGCGGTGCAACGAGTGCGAGTAACAGCCCTGACAGCCCTTGCAGTGACTTACAAATATAACGTCGTATGAGATTACTAGGAGTGACAACCCTAGACAAGATCTGTGTTGGGATTGATATAAGGAAGGTACCCTAGTTTCCCAATCTGGCTGTATGCAAAGGACTAATAACCACTCGGTAATCATTATCCATATTGCATTGTATGTGCCTAGAAGATGTGGAGCACTGAGGAATGTAAGCATGCCGCGACCGTAAGATGGTGCCGTATGAGGGAGTATGTCAGTGAGGGCATCCATCATGTCATTTCATGCATGCATTAACAACAGTATCTAGGAATGTTTGATTATTTGCTTTACTATTATCATGTGATTGGTTTGATAACATGTTAATCTTTGCTCTATGATTCCACTGAGTTGATTACTCACTCCCACGTTACGGGATGGTGTTGCGGATACCCACCAGTCCCTATTTTAGTTGCAGATGATGGCGCTGCTTGTGAAGTGGAGCCGGACTTGATGATGAGGAGGAGGATCCCTCCTTTATGCCTGTTCTGATCGACGGGATCACAGGGAGGTTGATTAGACACCATGACTCTTGTCATTTTTATATTTTTGGAGCACTCATGTATATTCTTTTGATCATTTTTGGAGTATACATGTATATATTTAACCTGGTAACATGTTCACACTCTAGAGACATACAACAGTTTATATATGTTATACATACTATCACAGTTTTTCGCTCACATAATTTAACTGTCTCTGGAATATGATATGCTATTTTGGCTTAGTCTCAGTCTTGTTTAATGCTATTCTATAGACAACATGCATTTATCATTATCTATGTTGCATAAGTGACGTTCTGAAACTCGGGAGTTGGGTTTTTACCCGACTCCCAATTTTTGGGGTGTTACAGATGGTATCAGAGCATGATTTGGATTAAACCGGACCTGGGTTATGGTAACACAACACACACTGATGCACTCTGACTTAGGAAGGGGGCGATGAAAATTTTGAAACCACATTAGAATCCCCAGTTTCACCGACAGGTGAGGCTATACGGTGATTGAGTCCATAACATATCTTCGATCGCGTAAAGCGACCTAAGTCTCTTCTAGGTCGTTAGTCAACGGGTTTGAGACGTTTCCTGAAAAAATTTCAAACCTAGAAATGAATGTCCTTGGGTTGTGGGGCAACCACAACCCTTACACTCAATCTCAAGGCTTAAAAACCCCTTTTCATCCAATTCCTTCAGAATCTTTCCCTTCACCACCCCATTCTTCAACTTTTTCTAAGTCCTTTCTTACTACACATAAATCCTAATGTGTGAATGATAGTGAATCATTCTTAAATAAAAATTTTACTATAAATAATAAATATATGTAAGAATTAGAGTTTTGGCCATTCCAATTATGGAATATCTTATAATAAATGGGTTAGTTGGATGGATTAGCCTCTCCTACACCAAAATAATATGCCACATGATATATAAACTCATTCTGGTTTACAAACTGGTCCCGAAACGCCCCAAATAGAGTCTTGGGCCTATCCAAGCCCAAATACAATGAACCAGGGTGGGTCCCTCATATATTTGGGGTCCTTAGGGCAGGGGGAACCCATCCCACATGGCCGGTGTTGCCAGTTTTCAACGGCGAGGGCTCGCCGTACGATGGGGCCCACTAGGGATGAATTTCGGGCCGACGCCCTTAAATGGTTAGGGCACCCCCCCTACACGTGTGACGTCCCTCAAAACCCCCAAAAAAACCTACCTCCTTCACATTTCACGTTCCCAAGCTCTCCCTTTTGCATTTTTTTTGCTGTCTCCCTCTCAAATCTCGGTGTCAAACCTCTCTCATCCCATTTTCTACTAAAAATGATGCTGACCCATCATCCACAGCAGTAGGCAGTCCCCTCTCTCTCCATTCTCATCGATTGGAGCTCCTACACCCTTCATTGAAGGCTAAATTTCGTGTGAGCCTCCATTCCCACTTATTTTACTCTTTTCCATTTAAAAATCTAGCCTTTAGGAGCCTGATCTACCCCTCTACAGGGCCTAGATTCATTTCAGTCCATTTGGGTAGCCATTTCTCCCCATATCCCACATTTTTCATGGCTTTTGTTGAGGCTATTTTAGCCTTTTTCTCTTTCTCCACCATCCTCTCTCTCATGGGAAAGAAGAAGACCGCCGCGGATGAAACTGGGCCTAGTCGCCCTTCACGATCAAGGAAACCGAGAGGTGGTGCCGCTAGCTCAAGCGCCGTCGCTAGTCCAAGTGTTCGCAGAGAGCTACATACGAAGCGGGATTTGGATTCCCGTGCGCACATAGGGTGTACATTGTTAGCGGACTTGGCCCATGGCGCATATACTGATCACAAGGTTCTGTTTGAGGCACATGTGGAGGAGCGACTCTTTGGTGAGTTTCTGTTATTTGAGCGCATCGAAGCTGCCAACTGGGGTTCGCTCTTTGAAGCCCAGTCTCGTGCGAACGTAAGAACTGTTTGTGCCTTCTATGCTCATATCTGGGATCCTACGTTGGAGCCATTACAGTTCAGGGTTCCCTTTGATAGAGATCGGGAAGCTACGATCGATGTTCGGTTGATAGCTTGCATTCTGAAGGTGCCTCTTGGTGAAGTTCATCCAAGTGCTAAGAATCTGAAGAGTGTTCGTGAGCAAAATCGCTGCACCAGGTTCTTATGTGGTGGTTTGGTTCCGTAGCAGCGTAATAAGAGCCTCTTAGCGTCCCACATGTCGGATGATTTTCGCCTACTACATCACATTTACACATTCAATGTGTATCCTAGGTCGACCAACTGCAGTGAATGTACACGTCTCATGGTCGATTTCTTGTATCAAGTGGGCCAGGGAGAGAATGTGTGTATGGCCACCTTTGTGTTGTGACAGATCATCCTCATAGAGAAATTGAGAAAAATGTCTGAGTCACTTCCCTTTGGCCGACTCATATGCAAGATCGTGCTTGAGTTTGCTTATAGACTTGGGCCGGAGATGCCTGTGCCGATTCACTTCATTAATGAGGCTACCATGAACCAGATGAATATAGGGCCTCGGCAGCGTGAGGCTCAGCTTGATGATGACAGTGAGGGCGAGTATGATAGCGCAGAGGATGCTAGTGAAGAAGAAGTTGGGGCAGAAATAGAGGAAGAAGTCCAGGAAGAAGAAGAGGAGGCTCAGGATACTGATGAGAGCCCTTCTCTTATGACTCGGGCTACTAGGGATGCTCATATAACCCGGCTTGAGGAGAGTCAGGTTGCTTTGTGACGGGAAGTCCAAGAACTCCGGGCTGAGATGAAACAAGATCTCGAAGATACCAAGGCCATCATGAAACGAAAATTCGACAAGGTGACTCGTACTTTGAAGGCCATCCTGTGTTGTCTGCAGGATAAGGGTGCTCCTCCTCCATCACCAGACTCGGATTAACGATTAGATTTTAGTCGTTTGTTGGTCGTAGTTAGCTGTTTTCTGTTTTCGGTGTGTGAGCCTGAGAAGGCTTAGTCGTTGGTTTATGTTGTGGTTGTAGCTTTGACTAGTTTAGTTTCCCATGTGTTTCTTGTCATGATGCATGTAAGGATATATCTCTTGTATTGTGACAAATTTTGATTTAATGAAATGCATGCAGTCCCTTTTGTTATGAAGTGTGTGGAATGCTTGAGGGATTGTGTATTGCTATGCTACATCTCACGCTTTCCAACACAAGGCCCATTTTCTAAAGCCTACGAAGTTGATTTGAATCCCAACTCACCCACCTAATAGACATGTCATTCCCAATTCTTGGGCGAGAGTAGGAAAGCAGTCCCATTTAACACAACTTGAGACCACTGGCCACATGTGCCCTTCGAGTTTTGGACTTGGAGTGGTACTCGATTTAAAAGATCTAACGATATAGGAAATCAAATTTCAATTAGACAATCTTGACTCTAAGTGATAGAACAATTCCCTGTAGTAGATATGGTACGAAACCATCTAACGTATAAGCTTAGGTTTTGGATTACAGCTAGTGAGTTACAGACTAGTCTACTAGTCGTACTAAGCAGTGTAAAGCCTGCATATACTAAGGAATAGTAGGTTAGATTTGGTTGGAGTAAAACCTCATTTCTTTGATAGATCCCCTTAATGCTTATAGACTCCTGTTATAACCCTTAGGAAAGTTGTTATAACTTAGAACCATTCACTCTCAGGGAGAACTTATAAATCCCTCAGATTGAACTTAGAATAAACCAGCCCGTCCCTTTGACTTGCCTTTCCCAAGGGCCTATTGCATTCGGGAACGCGGAGTAAAGGAACTGTATATATAAGCGAAGTATTCGCGGTTTGAATTGACTTATCAATCCTGGTAGTTACCAATAAATCCAATGCTCTGATCAAGCAGAAGATCGGCATCGTCTAGGATTAAGAACTGATACGGTAAATTTTCTGTTATAGGCAGAAAGTCTATGTATCCGGCTCAGACCCACTGCACAACTTTTCTTCCGTGTTGGCCCAACTACCTACAACCCAAAAGTTATCGCTTTGTCTTTGGAAAATGGCAAGGACTTATAGCCAGTAGAGAATTAGACATCTTGCTGTAAGCTCACCCCTGCCCCTGAACTCAATCACAATAGAGATTAGGCTTCTTTCTACAACCATAGGTGCCAATGTCATAGAACACATCATTAGCAAAGGAAGACCAATGTAGCAAGAGGTTGGTTCCCATTTCATGTTAAGGATAGGCCCTAAGTTACACCTCGTTCCGATATACGGATCGAGACATAGATTCTTGAGCCTTAAGTAGAACTAAGTTTTAAGGAGGGTAGAACATTTTGAGCCCAATCTAGTTAAGTCAGCTAATGCAATCATTAGATCAGAATGGCACAGTAGAAGCGTGGTTAGCCCCTTCCCCACTGGCCTAAGATCGAAACAGTTGGTTTAGGTTATACGTAAGGTTAGGTCATTAAATAGAATTTGAACCTTCCTTAGAATATCAATACGAAAGTCTCTTTAGGGACTCATTACCCTTAGCCAATTTCGGGGATAAAATTTTATTTTAAGGGGGGTAGATTGTAACACCCTGGACTTTTGCCAACCTGGGTTAGACGTCCTTAGGCAATGGGTCAACCATAACACCTTGGTAACCTCTTAAAATTTGATTCCAAAGCCAAAGAAATCATTTATAACCTATTTCTTTAGAAATTTAACGTGAATTAGCTAGCGCTACGATAGATTAGCTGTGAAATTGTCCCTGATCGCTTTAAATACGTTTTGCAAGACCCAAAACTTGTAGAACTAATGACGCTACAATACCCTGAAATCTAGGATCAAACTCTAAACCCGTTTGCTCTCAAGAACCCTTTGAAACTTTGTATTGGGTCTACACCATGCGTCAAGAGTCCAATATCTACAATCTTAGAACGTTATGACCGCTTGGCTGGACTTGACAATCGTTTCGAAAATCAAGCCCAACTGATGTTCTGAGGCTATTTCATTGAGCCTGGAGCGAGGAGTGTGAGAAAGAGTGAAATTCATAAAAATTTAAATGGGATTTAAATGAATCTGGCATGTTTCCCTTGCGGGATCAGTATAAGCATTCAGACTATCGGAATCTGACCCAAATACACCCTCGGATCAGGGAACATTTCTCACTCAGGTCAGTGTACTTGAAAACCTCGATCGAGTCTCCGTGACCGCTGAATTGAAACTGGTCCGCCACGTGCGATCTGAGAACTCTACCGGTCTAAAAACTTGATGTGTGCTAGATCCGATATACATGAGCTTAAGTCCGACTGCGTTCGGCCAGGGGACCTCCCGAAACGCTCTTTTGGATCAGAAAAGTCCCGATTTGGTTATAACTCAAGTATACCTTGTCCTCAAGTCTATTTAGGTTAGGTTTTAGCCTATATAAGGGTTTTAAACCCTCTCATATCTCTCCCATCCGAATTTGGATTAAACCCTAGAAAGAGAGAGAAAAAGTGAGAGATTGTGAGAGAGTTGTGGGAGGAATTTCCTGCCACTTGCACCAGCTATTACACGTACCGAAGCACCGCATTCGAATCACTTTCCCAGTGATTTCCAACGCACTTCTAGGAAAGAAAAATCCTAACCACTTACTGTTTTAGGGATTCCTTCGATTCAAATAGAAAAGTAGCTTATGTACTTGTGCATTAGGTCGCATTTACGCCGGTGATGAAGCGTATACATCCTATTCGAACTGATACGTGTCTAGGGCAAAAGGTGAGGATTTTAGATACTTTGATTGACTGATTTCAAAACTTTCAATGTCGTTTAATAGTATATTATCGACGAGAACGCCGTTTGACATGTAGAACATGCTGTCCGTTTTCCATTTCGCATACGTACGGTGAATATGAGATTTAGAGAATTTTAGTCATTTTTAGAAAATACAGTATACGTCCATATTTTGATGAAATGATTGCCATGGCTATTTTTCATGTTATGATATTAGAAATACGTGTATGATCCGTTTGGCGAAGAGATTCACCCTAATGCGCACTTTGGGTCGACATATGCTATGTAGACTAAAGTGTGTAGACTAAGTGTTTGTATTAGTATGTATTGAGTAAATGGTGTTGTGAAGTAGTTTTGAGATTGTATTCTCAATTAACATACTGATGTATATGATTTCCACCATGTTGGCTATATGAGTTGATTTCATTACATATATGGAATGCATGTGTTGGTTGATTTGCTTACGTTGTGCGTTATAACATGTGTCAACATGCTTGTATTGTTTATATTCATTCCTGTTACTCACATTTGCTTACTGATGTTGATATACAAATGCTTGGGGCTATGACCTAGTCCAAGTAGTCAGTAATGGATCGAATTAGTGGTTTGCTTCTATTTACCATGAAGGACGCGTCGATGAATGCGAGTCGTGTTTTGGGCAGGCGGCAGTGGTTAGGCCACACGAAGTATTTCATGCACTTCATGTCACTCAGCTTGAGATGTGCTCATACTAGTCGAGCCCGTCAACTAACCCGACTGGCCATTGTATGTTCACCTTGCATGAGTCATAACTGCTGGAACCCAGGGTACTGAACTTACCATTAAAAATCCTATTAACCATGGTACCTTGATCTATAAAGACTCATGAGCCGGGCATGGTGGTATGGGACACCGTGGTCGAGTTGTCAGCCTACGCTGGGGCCACAAACCTCCCTGTAGTGACCAGTGAGCAACCCAGACTCGTGAGCAGATTATGGTGGTATGGGACACTATATTCTTGCTGTCGGCTTACATTGATCAGGTGACAAGCCCTTTGTAGTGACCTCGAGCGTATTCTGAGTCTGCCAGAGGCGACGACCCTTTCGTAGCGACATGAGTACATTAGGCCTGTATTGATAAGGTGATGGGGGAGCGGTGCAACGAGTGCGAGCAACAGCCCTGGCAGCCCTTGCAGCGACCTACAAATATAACATCGTATGAGATTACTAGGAGTGACGACCCTAGACAGGATCTTTGTTGGGATTGATATAAGGAAGGTACCCTAGTTTTCCAATCTGGCTGTATGAAAAAGACTAATAACCACTCGGTAATCATTATCCATATTGCATTGCATGTACCTGGAAGATGTGGAGCACTGAGGAACGTAAGCATACCGCGGGCGTAAGATGGTGTCGTATGAGGGAGTATGTTGGTGAGGGCATCCATCATGTCATTTCATGCTTGCATTAACAACAATATCTAGGAATATTTGATTGTTTGCTTTACTATTATCTCGTGATTGGTTTGATAACATGCTAATCTTTACTCTATGATTCCACTGAGTTGATTAGTCACTCTCACGTTACGGGATGGTGTTCCGAATACCCACCAGTCTCTATTTTAGTTGCAGATGATGGCGTTGCTTGTGAAGTGGAGCCGGACTTGATGATGAGGAGGAGGATCTCTCCTTTATGCGTGTTCTGATCGACGGGATCATAGGGAGATTGATTAGACACCATGACTCTTGTCATTTTTATAGTTTTGGAGCACTCATGTATATTCTTTTGATCATTTTTGGAGTATACATGTATATATTTAACCTGATAACATGTTCACACTCTGGAGACATACAACAGTTTATATATGTTATACATACTATCACAGTTTTCCTCTCGCATAATTTAACTATCTTTGGAGTGTGATATGTTGTTTTGGCTTAGTCTCAGTCTTGTTTAATGTCATTCTATAGACAACATGCATTTATCATTATCTATGTTGTATAAGTGACGTTCGAAAACTTGAGAGTTGGGTTTTTACCCGACCCCCGATTTTTGGGGTGTTACAAATACCTATAAGACTTTAAGTGACATTATAGCTGACCTGTTTCATGCCATAGGTAACATATCCACCGTTGACGAAGACACATCGTCTGAATCATATTTAATACGTATTTTCTGGTTTAAGGTGAGGACTATATACGCTTAGGTTATGGTTTTCAACACTTTCAATGTTAGATAATGATTTATTCATGTTATGAATGCAATTACACATGCCAAATGTGCTATCCGTTTTGTTTTCTGCATACGTATACTTTTTATTATAAATACCGTATTTCATGTATATATTAGAATACATGTATGCGTACAGAATATGTAGTTTTGGTTGCTATGATAAATTGTCATTGTTACATGCCTATACGGAAACTCCTTGGCGAAAGGACTTGCCCTAATATGCATTAGAGACGACATACGTGATGTATGTTGAATAGTATAACCTAAGTGTTTGAATAAATGCTTAAGTGAATTAGTAGTTAGTAAAGTGTGATTGCTAAGGTGGTTGAGATATGGATCTCCATCACAATACTTAAGTCTATGATTTCCTTCATGAATAATGTAACTTAGATTATCCATGCTAAGTGAGTGTATGATTTCCTCCATGAATTGTGTACTTAGTTAAATCATGTTAAATGTGTGTATGAATTCCTGCATGTACTGTTTACATTCAAGTTATACTTCATGATTGTTCATATGGATGCGGGATATGAATCATATGCTAGTTATTAGATTTGTATGTGAATGGGACTGTTTTACAGTCCAGGCAATCAGAAACCGTTCTGTAAATAGTGGTTGAGGTTATTTTCACCACACAGGATGAGTTTAGTGAATCTGAGTCATGCTTGGGCTGTTCGACAGCAGTCAGGCCACACAGAGTTCTTATACATTCCATGTCATTCAACTCAACGTGCGCTTGGCCTAGTTGAGGTTATTAACTAATCCAATTGACCGATGCTTGTTCACCATGTTTGGTCTCTACTATTTGAATCTAAGGCACTGAGCTTACCACTGAAACTCCCATTAACCATGGTACCAAGATCCCCTAAGACTTATGAGCCGGGCATGGTGGTATGGGACACCGTGGTCGAGTTGTCGGCCTACGATGGGGCCACAAACCTCCCCGTAGTGACCAGTGAGCACCCTACTCTGAGCAGATTATGGTGGTATGGGACACTAAATTCTTACTGTCAGCCTACACTGATTGGTGACGAGCCCTTTGTAGTGACCTTGAGTTTATCCTAACACTGCATAGGAGCGACGAGTCCTGTTTTAGTCTTGAGGATATAATTAGGCCTGTAGTGATAAGGTGATGGGGGAGTGATGTAACTATTGCACGGAATAGCCCTGATAGCCCTTGCAATGACTTAGAACCATAATATCGTATGAGATTCCCTGGGACTGACGACCCTAGAATGGATCAATGTTGGGAAATGATACAAGGGAGGTGTCTTAGCTTCCCAATCCTGCTGTATGAAAAGGACTAATAAGAACTTGGTAAGCATATTCATAACACCGCATTGCATGTGCTAACGGGGTTGGTGATAGAGCACTGAGAAAGTGAGTCATGCCGTGATCATTAGATGATGTCGCAGAAGGGATTGTGGTGAGGACATGCATCATTCTTCATATCATTCTTGCATTAACAAGAGTACCTAGGACCTGTGTGATTGTACTGCCTTATCATTACTGATTGATTAGATTGATAACATGTTACCACTGAGTTGATCACTCACTCCCACGTTCTGGGATGGTGTTTAAACACCAACCAGACTCTGACTTAGCTGCAGGAGATGGCGATGCTTGCGAGGCGGAGCCAGACTTCCATGAGGACGAGAAGGCATTCTCATATATACAGTTCTCAGGCGGGTTCATGTGAGCCTTGTCCTGACCAGCGGAGATTTTCTGGGATATGTATTAGATCATTTTGAATAGTTCATGTATGTATTTTGAGACACAGATGTATGTATATTGCCCTGGGCAGAGCACGCATCATTTGGGGATCTATTTTGAATTATATGTATTTAAGTCTTCCGCTTGCATTTCCTCAATATCCCTGAATTATGTCTGCTAATCTGGCTTGATCTATTTCATGTTTTATACATTAATACAGACAACATACAATCATCATCAAATATGTTGCATAAGTGATGTTTTGGAACTCGGGAGCTGAGTTGTGCTCGACCCCTCAATTTCATGGCATTATAAGTTGGTATCAGAGCATGATTTGGATTAATCTGGACCTACGTTAGGGTCACACGACGCACGTTGACGCCACTATAACGTAGGAGGGTGCGAGAACAATCTAGAAACAGAATTAAGACTCCCAGTTTGTCGTTCGGCGAAAGTTTATTAAAAATGATCACCGAGATCGAGTCCGAGCACACTCCTGATCACACACAGCGACCCCAAATCACTTCTAGACCGTCAATTGACAGGTATAGACTGCATTTTCCATTCCAGCTGTTAGAAATCGCTAAGAGTGAATAGAGGTCAGGTTAGTGCCAAAATGACACAAAACGACTCAAATCGGGAGAGGGGGCTAATTAATCATCTTCTAGGGGGTTCCAAGGTGGGACCCCAACTTTTTCTGGACCCAGGGGGTAGGAGGACCTCGCCCATTTGGCGAGCCCTTGCCAACTTATCCTGGGGGTGGCGAGGCCTCGCCGGTCAGCTAGCTCGGTGGGCTAGGCTGCCCAGGCCGATGGTGTTTAGGGTCTAATGGAACCCCTTCGTACAGGGTTCGACCCTCCCTTTATTCAAAAAGCCCTAATTCCTTCACAAAGTGACCCTCCAAGCTTTCTTTTTCCTCCAAACTTGCTGCCTTCTCTCTCAAACCTCCCTTCCAAGCACCCCTTCCTTCATTTTTTGTTATTTCAATCATCCCTCCACTGTTCTCAATCATATCCAGCAGCTACTTCTTCCATTTTCCACGATTGGAGCTCCCAAGCTCTCATTTGAAGCTCCAAAACATGCCAGCCCCCAACATTTCCTATCTTACCCTTTTCTTTCCTCTATTTTCCCTTTCCTGGACCCATTTCATTCCTCTTTTAGACCTAGATTCGTGGGAACCCATTAGGTCAGCCCTTTCTCTTCCCTTTCATCACTTTTCCATGGCCTTTATAGAGGTTATTGTGGCCTTTTTCTCCATTTCCTTCATCCTTTCACTGATGGGCAAGAAACGTGCCCCTATGAACGAGGCTGGGCCTAGTCGTCCCGCACGTTCGAGGCGGCTTAGAGGAGCTACCGCAAGTCCAAGTGTTGGGAGAGAAATACACACGAATCGGGATTTGGATCCCCATGCTCTGATAGGAAGATAATTGTTGGCGGAGTTAGCTCATGGCGCGTATACGGATCGCAGGTTTCTTTTTAAAGCGCATGTGGATGGACGACTCTTTGGTGAGTATTTGTTATTTGAGCGCATAGAAGCTACCGGGTGGGGTCTGCTATTTGAAGGCGAGTCTCGTGCTAATGTGAGCACTGTTCGTGCCTTTTATGCTCATATTTGAGACCCTACGCTAGAGCCATTGCAGTTCAGGATCCCCTTTGGCAGAGATTGGGAAGCCACAATCGATGTTAGGTTGATATCTTGACTGCTGAACGTGCCACTTGGCGAGGTACATCCAAGTGCTAAGAACTGAACAGTGTTCATGAGAGGGATTGCCGCACCAGGTTTCTATGTGGTCGTTTACTTGAGTGGCAGCATAACAAGAGCCTCTTAGCGACCCATATGTCGGCTGATTTTTGTCTGCTTCACCATATCTGCACTTCAATGTTTATCCCAGGTGGAGCAATCACAGTGAATGCACGCGTCTCATGGTAGAGTTTCTGTATCAAGTGGGGCTGGGAGAGAACGTTTGCATGCTTACGTTTGTGCTGCGACAGATCATCCTCATAGCGCGATCGAGAAGAACGTCTGAGTCACTTCCCTTTGACCTGCTCATATGCAAGATTGCGCTTGAGTTTGCTTATAGACTTGGGACGGAGTTGCCTGTGCCGGTTCATTACATCAACGAGGCTACTATGAACTAGATGAAGATAGGGCCTCGGCAGCGTGAGGCCCAGCTTGATGATGACAGCGAGGGGGAGTATGATAGTGAAGAGGAAGAAAGTGAAGAAGAAGGTGGGGCAGAAATAGAGGAAGAAGTCCAGGAAGAAGAAGAAGAGGAGGCTCAGGATACTGATGAGAGTCCTCCTCCTACGAGTTGAGCTGCTAGGGATGCTCATATAACCTGATATGAGGAGAGTCAGAATGCTTTGTGAGAAGAAGTCCAAGAACTCCGGGTCGAGGTAAAGCAAGAGCTTGAAGACACTAAGGCCGTCATGAAGTGAAAATTTGGTAAGGTGACTCGCACCTTGAAGACCATCATGTGCTGCCTGAAGGATAAGGGTGCCCCTTCTCCATCACCAGATTCCAATGCATAGACTTATGTAGTCGTTATTTGCTTGTTTGATGTTTATTTTTATGTGTGGTTTGCTTTTCGTTTATCAGTTGGTAGTTATTAGTGTTGAAGCTTTGTGTGTGAGGCTTAGGTGTTTTGTTCATATGCTTTCTCTGTCGCGATTCATGTAATACTGTAAATCATGTATTGTGACAATTTTGTTAATGAAATGCACGTGGTTTCCTTGGCTTATGAAGTACATGTTGTGAATGGACTGTGTGAATGCCTAATCTGTTTGGTTGCTACCCTCTATTGTGTAGAGGATATGCCACCTAAGGGTTCGAGATCTTCGGCCCGTCTTTCTCTGGGAGATTCACTCGACAGGGCCCTTGCCCTGTGCAATACTCCTATGGACCCTCATTCGGGGCCATCTCGATCAGATCCCAGGAAGAGTTCTCAGCCGACTTCTGGCCCTGCTGCTGGGCAACCCTTGTGACACCTTCTGTGGTGCCTCATGTTACGCCTGCAGTTCCCGAGCAGCATCGTGCGTCTGCGTCGATGCCTTCTACATCACAGTCTGCTCTGCCTCTTGATAGGTTAAAGCAGATGATGTTGTTGATGCAGCAGCAGTAGATACAGTAGTAGCAGCAGCAGCAGTAGTTCTTGTCCTCCCTGGCTGGTATTTTTACTCAGTCGATGGCGGTGACTCCACCTGCCTCGCCTCTACACCCTGTTGGGCATGCTAGTGCGATCGGTTCTTTCGAGCGATTTCAGTGCTTGAGGCCTCCTGCATTTTCAGGTACTCACAGACTAGAGGAGGCTGAGTATTGGATAGACCGCATCTCGAAGATGCTGAGACCGTTGCACTGGTCTAACACGAAACAGGTTGAGCTGGCCACCTTCATGTTTGAGAAGGAGGCTAGCCTATGGTGGGACAGTATTCTGCGCACTGTGGCGGAAGGATATGAGTGGACGTGGGCAGCATTTGAGGTACGCTTCCATGAGAAGTATTTTTCTGTCACATATCGGCACGAGAAAGAGAGTGAGTTCCTTCGCCTTCCCCAGGGAGGCATGTCAGTGATGAAATATGAAAATAGGTTCATGGAGCTGGGGAGGTATGCTCCTTTAATTCTGGGTGATCAGCCGATGAGGATGCGGCATTTTTCTGAGGGCTTGCGTCCCGAGATCAGATCAAAGATGTGATGTGCGTGCATTTCTTCTTATGCAGAGTCGGTGAGTATGTCCTTGCGTGCAGAGCAGGATGGGGACAGGTTGGCCCGCACGCGAGCACCTATGGTTCCTAGGCCGCGACCTGAGTTCGAGAGTAGGCCTTTCCTTCCTAAGATGCCTCGTTTTGAGTCACCGCAGGGGTCTTCTGCATCTTCTACCTATGTGAGGCGTCCTGATGTGGGGTGCAGCTATTGTAGGAAGCCTGGCCACACCGAGATCTCATGTTTTTCCAGGATGCGAGATAGTGGGTTCTCACCGCCTCAGCGGATTGGTCGTTCGATGCCTCAGACCATTTCACCACCACCCCTTCGATTTGCATCAGCTCATCTGTCCTTTAGACCTCCTGCACCTCATTTCAGGCTGCCACAACGGCCTATGGTACCACAGCCGAACTGTCCTCAGCAGGCTCGGATACACGCACTGACAACTAAGCCATCCGAGACAGAGACCATACCACCTTTGGCCTTTGAAGTCACAACCCATATTGGAGGTACTCCTATATTTTTATTAGTGGATACGGGATCCACAGTCTCAGTCATATCTTCTTCAGTAGTCAAGTGCTTTAGTTTATAGACTACTCGGATGGTTGGGGTGCGAGTTATTTCAGCACATGGGACCTTGACTGATGCCACTACGATGTGCGAGGGTTGTTTGCTAGACTTAGGGAATAGAACGATGGCCATTGACCTTATTGTCGTCTCCGATCTCTATCATTTTAACGTCATCCTTGGCATGGATTGACTAACTGCAGGGAGGGCTGAGATTGATTGTGAGACCCATTTAGTGACAGTTTACGAGCCGGAGGGCATGTCCTTTACATTTCCAGTGCAGGTCAGTCACCCCTCACGAGTGCTTTGTTATGCTTCCTTATTAAGGGATGTTGATGTCCTGGCACTTGATAGCACACTCGTAGTCTGTGATTATGAGGATGTGTTCAGGAAGATACCTGGGTTGCCACCCCAGCACGAGATGGATTTTACTATCGACCTAGTACCCGGTTCGACTCTCATCTCATTGCCAACATATCGCATGGCCTCGTGTGAGATGGAGGAGTTAAGAAAACAGATCAATGATTTGTTAGAGGCTGGCTTCATACGACCGAGTGTGTCTCCTTAGGGAGCACATGTGTTGTTCGTGACGAAGAAAGACGGCTCATTGCGGTTGTATATTGATTACCATAGGCTGAATCAGATTACGGTAAAGAACAAGTACCCTTTGCCCAGGATAACTAACCTATTTGATCAACTGAGAGGAGCGTAGTACTTCTCAAAGATTGATCTACAGTCAGGGTATCATCAGCTGTGCGTCAGGGATGAGGATGTACAGAAGACGGCTTTCAGGAGTAGTTTTAGCCATTATGAGTTTCTTGTGATGTCATTCAGTCTTACGAATGCACCAGCCGTGTTCATAGATCTGATGAACCAAGTATTTCGGCCGTTCCTCTATTGATTCGTAATCGTATTTATAGACGATATTTTGATATAATCCAGGAGTAGAGAGGAGTATGAGGAGCACTTGCGATCGGTCCTGGATACTCTGAGACAGCACCAGTTATTCGCACAGTACAAGAAGTGCGACTTCTGGAAGGAGGAAGTCAAGTTCCTGAGACATGTGGTGTCCAAGGATGGGATCGCGGTGGACCTTACTAAGGTAGCCGCGGTGCAGGACTGGAAGCAGCCTGGTTCGTTTACTAAGGTGAGGAGTTTTCTGGGACTTGCTGGCTATTATCGATGATTCATTCAAGACTTCTCTAAGATAGCCAGACCCTTGACTCAGTTGACACTAAAGGATCTGAAGTTCGCTTAGAATGAGAAGGCCAAAACAGCTTTTCAGGAGCTGAAAGACAGGGTGACATCTGCCCCTGTGCTAGTATTGCCATAGCAAGGGGTTAGATATACGATCTATACGGACGCGTCTCACGTTGGCTTAGGTTGTGTCCTTATGCAGAAGGACAGGGTGATTGCATATGCCTTGAGATAATTAAGGAAGCACGAGGAGAATTACCCTACACACGACCTAGAGTTGGCAACTGTCATCTTCACATTGAAGCTCTGGAGACATTACCTCCTTATGAGTTCGTGTACAATAACAGTTTTCAGGCGAGTATCGGTATGACACCTTATGAGGCCTTATATGGGTGACCTTGTCAAGCACCCATTGCTGGGTTGAAGTTGGCGAGTGAAAATTGATTGGTCCTGAGTTAGTATAGGTGACCTTAGAGAAGGTTGACATCATCAGGCGTCGACTTCTTACAGCGCAGAACAAGCAGAAGAGTTATGCCGATACGAGGCGGCGACCGCTGGAGTTCGCGGTTGGAGATCACGTGTTTTTGAGAGTTTCTCCTATGAAGGGGGTTCTTCGGTTCGGGAAGAAGGGAAAACTCACTCCGAGATTTATTGGCCCATTCCAGATACTTAATCGTGTGGGTGCAGTAGCATACCGTTTAGCTTTACCTACACCTCTAACGAGCGTACACAACATATTTCATGTTTATATGCTGAAGAAATATGTTCCTGATCCTTTCCATATCATCAGATGGGAGCAGGTGCGGTTGAGCGAGGATACCACTTGTGAACTGTGCCCGACATGTATCTTGGATAGGAAGGAATATGTATTGGGTAGTAAGGTTATCCCCCTTGTAAAGGTATTGTGGACGCATCATACGGAAGAAGAGAATACCTGGGAGACAGAAGCCGAGATCAGAAAGAACTACCCACAGCTTCTCGAGGAGTATGAGAAGGTACGAATTTTGGAGGATAAAATTTTTTTTAGGGGAGTAGATTGTAACGACTCAAAAAATTTCGTACCAAGACCCGAGTACCACCTCGATCGAAAATCATTTAGGAATAATTCTTTTAGAAATTAAACATAAGTTAACTAGCGCTAAGTTAGACTGGCTGTGAAATTAGTACTGTTCGCTTTGAATACGTTATACAAGACTTAAAACTTGTGGAATCGTTGATGCTATAATACCCTGAAATCTAGGATCCAACACTAAACCCAATTGTTCTCGGGAATGCTTGGTAACTTTGTATTGGATCTAGACCGCACGTCAAAAATCCTATATCTATAATCTTAGACCATTATGACTGCTTAGTTGGACTTGACCATCCTGTCGAAAATCAAGCCCAAACGATGTCCTGAGACCATTCTGTTGAGTCCGGAGTAAAGAGGGTGAGAAAAGGAAGATATTTAGAAAATTAAATACATTTTAAAGTAATCTGGCATGTGTCACTTGCATGACATTTTTAAGCGTTCTGACCGTTAGATTTTAACTAAATTTTACCCTTGGATCAGGAAAGTTGGCCCTTACATGTCCAAGTACTTGTGGCCATGATCGAAGTTCGGTAACCGTTGAAATGAAGCTGGTCCGCCACGGACGATTTGAAAATTCGATCAGACTGAAAACTTAAGTTATTAAAGATCCGATACTATTGAGCTTAAGTCCGACCGCATTTGATGAGAGGACCTCCAAAAGTGCTCCGTTGGATCAGAAAGATCCCGATTTGGTTATAACCTAAGTATACCTTGACTTAAGTTCATTTTCGTCATGTTTAAGCTTATAAAAAGGCCTTAAACCCTTAGCTTTCTAACCCATACGAATTTCCCAAACCCTAGAGTTATAAGAGAAAGAAAAGAGAGAGAAAGTGTGGGAGAATCAGTTGAAACTCTGTAGGATTCTTCCTAACCCATCTATACATTGCACTAGCTTTTCTGAATCATTTTCCCGGTGAATCCGATTCCGTTTTTAGATAAGTTAAGCTAACCCTAACCTGATTTAAGACCTATAAGAGTTTAAGTGACATTATAGCTGACCTGTTTCATGCCATAGGTAACATATCCACCATTGACGAAGACACGTCGTCTGAATCATCTTGAATACATATTTTCTGGTTTAAGGTGCGGACTATATACGCTTAGGTTATGGTTTTCAACACTTTCAATGTTAGATAATGATTTATTCATGTTATGAATGCAATTACACATGCCAAATGTGCTATCCATTTTGTTTTCCACATACGTATACTTTATATTATAAATATTGTATTTCATGTATATATTAGAATACATGTATCCATACGGAATCTGTAGTTTTGGTTGCCATGATAAATTATCATTGTTACATGCCTGATATGTATACGGAAACTCCTTGGTGAAAGGACTTGCCCTAATATGCATTAGAGACGACATACGTGATGTATGTTGAATAGTGTAACCTAAGTGTTTGAATAAATGCTTAAGTGAATTAGTAGTTAGTAAAGTGTGATTGCTAAGGTGGTTGAGATATGGATCTCCATCACAATACTTGAGTCTATGATTTCCTCCATGAATAATGTAACTTAGATTATCCATGCTAAGTGAGTGTATGATTTCCTCCATGGATTGTGTACTTAGTTAAATCATGTTAAATGTGTGTATGAATTCCTGCATGTATTGTTTACATTCAAGTTATACTTCATGATTGTTCATATGGATGCAGGATATGAATCATATGCTAGTTATTAGATTTGTATGTGAATGGGGCTATTCTACAGTCCAGGCAATCAGAAACCGTTCTGTAAATAGTGGTTGAGGTTGTTTTCACCACACAAGATGAGTTTAGTGAATCCGAGTCGTGCTTGGGCTGTTCGACAGTGGTCAGACCACATGGAGTGCTTATGCATTCCTTGTCGTTCAACTAAACGTGCGCTTGGCCTAGTTGAGCTTATCAACTAACCCGATTGACCGATGCTTGTTCGCCATGTTTGGTCGCTACTGTTTGAATCTAAGGCACTGAGCTTACCAGTGAAACTCTCGTTAACCATGGTACCAAGATCCCCTAAGACTCATGAGCCGGGCATGGTGGTATGGGACACCGTGGTCGAGCTGTCGTCCTACTATGGAGGCTATTGTGGCCTTTTTCTCCATTTTCTCCATCCTTTCACTGATGGGCAAGAAACGTGCCCCTATGGACGAGGCTGGGCCTAGTTGTCCTGCTATTTCGAGGCGGCCTAGAGGAGCTACCGCAAGTCCAAGTGTTGGGAGAGAAATACACACGAATCGGGATTTGGATCCTCATGCTCCGATAGGAAGATCACTGTTGGCGGAGTTAGCTCATGGCACGTATACGGATTGCAGGGTTCTTTTTGAAGCGCATGTGGATGGGCGACTCTTTGGTGAGTATTTTTTATTTGAGCGCATAGAAGCTGTCGGGTGGGGTCTGCTATTTGAAGGCGAGTCTCATACTAATGTGAGCAATGTTCGTCCCTTTTATGCTCATATTTGGGACCCTACGCTGAAGCCATTGCAGTTCAGGATCCCTTTTGGCAGAGATCGGGAAGCCACAATCGATGTTAGGTTGATAGCTCGATTGCTGAACGTGTCACTTGGTGAGGTACATCCAAGTGCTAAGAATCTGAATAGTGTTCATGAGAGGGATCGTCGCACCAGGTTTCTATGTGGTCGTTTATTTGAGTGGCAGCGTAACAAGAGCCTCTTAGCGACCCATATGTCGGCTGATTTTCGTCTGCTTCACCATATCTACACGTTCAATGTTTATCCCAGGTGAAGCAATCACAGTGAATGCATGCATCTCATGGTAGATTTTCTGTATCAAGTGGGGCTGGGAGAGAACGTTTGCATGCTTACGTTTGTGCTGCGACAGATCATCCTCATAGCGCGATCGAGAAGAACGTCTGAGTCACTTCCCTTTGATCGGCTCATATGCAAGATTGTGCTTGAGTTTGGTTACAGACTTGGGCCGAAGTTGCCTATGCCAGTTTATTACATCAATGAGGCTACTATGAACCAGATGAAGATAGGGCCTCGGCAGCGTGAGGCCCAACTTGATGATGACAGCGAGGGGGAGTATGATAGTGAAGAGGAAGAAAGTGAAGAAGAAGGTGGGGCAGAAATAGAGGAAGAGGTCCAGGAAGAAGAAGAGGAGGAGGCTTAGGATACTGATGAGTGTCTTCCTCCTGCGAATCGAGCTGCTAAGGATGCTCATATAGCCCGACTTGAGGAGTGTCAGATTGCTTTGTGACAAGAAGTCCAAGAACTACGGGCCAAGGTAAAGCAAGAGCTTGAAGACACCAAGGCCATCATGAAGCAAAATTTTGGCAAGGTGACTCGCACCTTGAAGGCCATCCTGTGCTGCCTGAAGGATAAGGGTGCCCCTTCTCCATCGCCAGATTCCGATGCATAGACTTATGTAGTCATTGTTTGCTGGTTTGATGTTTATTTTTATGTGTGGTTTGCTTGTCATTTATCAGTTGGTAGCTGTTAGTGTTGAAGCTTTGTATGTGAGGCTTAGGTGTTTTGTTCACATGCTTTCTCTATCGCGATTCATGTAATGCTGTAAATCATGTATTGTGACAATTTTGTTAATGAAATGCACGTGGTTTCCTTGGCTTGTGAAGTACATGTTGTGAATGGACTGTGTGAATACCTAATCTGTTTAGTTGCTACCCTCTGTTGTGTGTAAGGTATGCCACCTAAGGGTTCGAGATCTTCGGCCCGTCTTTCTCTGGAAGATTCACTCGATGGGGCCCTTGCCCTGTGCGATACTCCTATGGACCCTCATTCGGGGCCATCTCGATCAGATCCCAGGCAGAGTTCTCAACCAACTTCTGGCCCTGCTGCTGGGCCACCCCTGTGACACCTTCTGTGGTGCCTCCTGTTACGCCTACAGTTCCCGAGCAGCATCGTGCGTCTGCGTCGATGCCTTCTACTATCACAGTCCGCTCCGCCTCTTGATAGGTTAAAGCAGATGATGTTGATGCAGCAGCAGCAGATACAGTAGTAGTAGCAGCAGCAGTAGTTCTTGTCCTCCATGGCTGGTATTTTTACTCAGTCGATGGCGGCAACTCCACCTGCCTCGCCTCTACACCCTGTTGAGCATGCTAGTGCGATCGGTTCTTTCGAGCGATTTCAGTGCTTGAGGCCTCCTACATTTTCAGGTACTCATAGACCAGAGGAGGTTGAGTATTGGATAGACCGCATCTCGAAGATGCTGAGATCGTTGCACTGGTCTGATATGAAACAGGTTGAACTGGCCACCTTCATGTTTGAGAAGGAGGCTAGCCTATGGTGGGACAGTATTCTGCGCACTATGGCGGAAGGATATGAGTGGACGTGGGCAGCATTTGAGGTACGCTTCCATGAGAAGTATTTCCCTGTCACGTATCGGCACGAGAAAGAGAGTGAGTTCCTTTGCCTTCGCCAGGGAGGCATGTCAGTGACGAAATATGAAAATAGGTTCATGGAGCTGGGGAGGTATGCTCCTTTGATTCTGGGTGATCAGCCGATGAGGATGCGGCATTTTTCTGAGGACTTGCAGCCCGAGATCAGATCAAAGATGTGATGTGTGAGCATTTCTTCTTATGCAGAGTTGTTGAGTATGTCCTTACGTGCAGAGCAGGATGGGGACAGGTCGGCCCGCACGCGAGCACCTATGGTTCCTAGGCTGCGACCTGAGTTCAAGAGTAGGCCTTTCCTTGCTAAGAGGCCTCGTTTTGAGTCACCGCAGGGGTTTCTACATCTTCTGCCTATGTGAGGCATCCTGAAGTGAGGTGCATCTACTGTAGGAAGCCTAGCAACACCGAGATCTCATGTTTTTTCAGGATGCGAGACAGTGGGTTCTCACCGCCTCAGCGGATTGGTCATTCGATGCCTCAGACCATTTCACCACCACCCCTTCGATTTGCATCAGCTCATCCGTCCTTCAGACCTCCTGCACCTCATTTCAGGTTGCCACAACGGCCTATGGTACCACAGCCGAACTGTCCTCAGCAGGCTCGGATACACGCACTGACAACTGAGCCATCCGAGACAGAGACCGCACCACCTTTGGCCTTTGAGGTCATAGCTCATATTGGAGGTACTCCTATATTTTTGTTGGTGGATACGGGATCCACAGTCTCAGTCATATCTTCTTCAGTAGTCAAGTGCTTTAGTTTATAGACTACTCGGATGGTTGGGGTGCGAGTTATTTCAGCACATGGGACCTTGACTGATGCCACTATGATGTGCGAGGGTTGTTTGCTAGACTTAGGGAATAGGACGATGGCCATTGACCTTATTGTCGTCTCCGCTCTCTATCATTTTGATGTCATCCTTGGCATGGATTGGCTAACTGCAGGGAGGGCTGAGATTGATTGCGAGACCCGTTTAGTGACAGTTTACAAGCCGGAGGGCACGTCCTTTACATTTCCAGTGCATGTCAGTCAGCCCTCACGAGTGCTTTATTATGCTTCCTTATTAAGGGATGTTGATGTCCCGACACTTGAAAGCACGCTAGTAGTCCGTGATTATGAAGATGTGTTCAGGAAGATACCTGGGTTTCCACCCCAGCGAGAGATCAATTTTACTATCGACCTGGTACTACGTTCGACGTCCATCTCATCGCCGACGTAACATATGGCCCTGTGTGAGATTGTAACACCCTGAAAATTGGGGGTCGAGCATAAACTCCACTCCCGAGTTCCAGAACATCACTTATGCAACATTTTCAATGGTGGATGAATGTCGGCTATGATAGTGCATAAAATATGAAGTGAATTAAGCTAAAACAGCATATCATACTCCAGAGACAGTTAAATTAGTAAGCGAAAGAATGTGATAGATATTTAAAATATATAAATGAATGTAAGTCTCCAGAGTGTGAACATGTTACCAGCTTAACTAAATACATGTATACTCCAAAATAGAAAGAAAAGAATATACATGGGTGTGTAAATAAAAGGAAAAATACCAAGTGTATTGGCATCTAATCAGTAACCCTGTAAACCGCGTCAATCAGAACCTGCATATAGGAGGGATCCTCCTCATCATCATCTAGTCTGGCTCGGCTTCACAAGCATCGCCATCATCTGAAACTAAAATAGGGACTGGTTGGTGTGCATAACACCGTCCCGTAACGTGGGAGTAAGTAGCTAACTCAGTGGAATCATAGAGCAAAGATTAGCATGTTATCAAATCAATCAAGCGATAATGATAAAGCAAACATTTCAAACATTCCTAAATACTGTGATTAATGCAAGGATGAAATGACATGATGGATACCCTTACCGACATACTCCCTCATGCGACACCATCTTACGTCCGCGACATGCTTTCTTCCCTCAGTGCTCCACATCTTCCGGGCACATGCAGTGCGATATGAATATAATTACCGAGTTGTTATTAGTCCTTTTCATACAGCAGGATTGGGAAACTAGGGTACTTCCCTTCTATCATTCCCAACAAGGATCCTGTCTAGGGTCGTCACTCCTAGTAATCTCATACGATGATATATTTCAAGGTCGCTGCAAGGGCTGTCAGGGCTGTTGCACGCACTCGTTGCTCCACTCCCCCATCACCTTATCAATGTAGGCCGACAATAAGAATATAGTGTCCCATACCACCATAATCTGCTCAGAGTAGGGTGCTCACTGGTCACTACGGGGAGGTTTGTGACCCCAGCGTAGGCCGACAGCTCGACCACAGTGTCCCATACCACCATGCCCGACTCATGAGTCTTAGTGGATCAAGGTGCCACGGTTATCAGGGTTATCACTGATAAGTTCAGTACCCTAGGTTCAAACAGTTATAACGAATACAAGGTGAACATACAATGGTCAGTCGGGTTATTTGATGAGTCCGACTAGAACGAGCGCACATTGAATCGACTGACATGAAGTGCACAAGCACTTCGTGTGGCCTAACCACTGCCGACGACTCTAGTAGGACTCGGGTTCGTCATACACATCCTTCGTGGTGAATAGAATCCAACCACGAATTCTGAACTGTTACCGACTGCCTGGACTAGAGTATAGCCCCAATCAGAAAAAAAAGTCTAACAACTAGCATATGATTCATATCCTGTATCCAAATGAACATTCGTGAAGTATAACTTGAATGTAAGCAGTACATGCAGAAATTCATCCATACATTTAACATGCTTTAACTACGTAAACAATCCATGGAGGAAATCATACACTCACTTAGCATGGATAATCCAAGTTACACTATTCATGGAGGAGTTCATAGGCTTACGTATTGTGATGGAGATCCATATGTCAACCAGCTTAGCAATCATACTTTACTAACTACTAATTCACTTAGGCATTTATTCAACCATGTAGATTACACATTATATTATACATATTTTACATTCATTAGCATATGTATTAGGGCAAATCCTTTCGTCAAAGGGGTATTGCCCATACAATGATCATATATCCATAACAATTAGTCATGGCGAGCATGAAAGCAAACTCCATACTCATTCCGTCATTTTCGCAAACACTTAGGCTATACATACTAAATACATATCATAAGTTGATATATCATGTATTTGACCAAATCCTTTCACTAGGGAGTTGCCCCATAGATCACTTGCATATACCCACGACAGATAATCATAGCATGCATGAATTCGGGTTCCGTATTCATTTAAATATTTTCACAAACATTTGAGCTACACACTTGTACATATGTAGCGTATATTGGCCGTGGCGTGATTTAGGGCAGGTCCTTTTGCTAAGGAGATGTCACACATATAACAAGAATATATTCACGACAATTAATCTTGTTAAGCACGAATCTAAATTTTTTACGTATACGGTATTTCCTACAAATACCTAAAATACCCTAAATCTCATATTCTTCATATGTATTCGAAATGAAAAACAGACAGCATGTTCTACATGTCAAACAACATCCTTATCAGTAATCTACCATTAAACGGCATTGAAAGCTTTGAAAAAAGGTAATCTAAGCGTCTAAAATCCACACATTACGCCGTAGAAGCGTATCGAATCGAATAGGAACTCTACACTTCGTCAACGTCAATATGACGACCTATACCACAAGATAAGTCAGCTACTTTGCTAATTGTATCGATGGAATCCCTAAAACAGCTTGAGGTTAGGGTTTTCTTACCTAGAATGATGTTGGAATCACTAGAGGAGTGATTAGAACATGGTGATTAGGAACATGTAGAAGCAGGATCGAGAGCCAGGAAACTTTCCTCACAACTCTCACGTAATCTCTCTCTTTTCTCTCTTCTCTTCTCTAAGGTTTTTGAAAATTCGTATGGGAGGGATATGAGAGGGTTTAAGGTCCTTAAATAGGTTAGAAAGTCACCTATTTAGACTTTAAACCAAAGTATACTTGGGTTATAGCCAAATTGGGTCTTTCCTGATCCAAAAGAGCATTTCTGGAGGTCCCCTGACCAAATGCGGTCGGACTTAAGTTCAAGGATATTGGATCCTGATCACATTAAGTTTTCAGTCTGATAGTATTCCCAGATCGCACTTGGTGGACCAGTTTCAGTTCAGCGGTCACTGAGACTCGATCGAGGATTCCAAATACACTGACCTGAGTGGAAAATGTTCCCTGATCCAAGTGTGTATTTAGGTCAGATTCCGACAGTCAGAACGCTTAAAAAATGTCGCGCAAGCGACATGTTCCAGATTTATTTAAATTGAATTAATTTTCTAAATATTTTCCCTTTTCTCAATCTCTTCACTCCGGACTCAGTAAAATGGTCTCAGGATATCGGTTGGGCATGATTTTTGAAATGATTGTCAAGTCCAACTAAGCGATCATAATGGTCTGAGATTGTAGATATCGGACTTTCGACGCACGGTTTAGATCCAAT
The DNA here is from genome assembly GCA_037074715.1 of Magnolia kwangsiensis. Taxonomy (NCBI): domain Eukaryota; kingdom Viridiplantae; phylum Streptophyta; class Magnoliopsida; order Magnoliales; family Magnoliaceae; genus Magnolia; species Magnolia kwangsiensis. Next base: position 85,597,784 of record CM073575.1, on the reverse strand, counting down.
ACAAAATTTCAAAGGGTTCCTGAGAGAAAACGGGTTTAGAGTTTAATCCTGGATTTCAGGGTAAGGTAGCGTTAACGATTCTATAGGTTTTGGGTCTTAAAAATCGTATTTAAAGTGATTGATGCTAATTTTGTAGAAAATCTAGTGTAACGCTAACTAATTCACGTTAAATTTCTAAAGAATTAGGTTCTAAATGATTTATTTAGCTTTGGAATTGGGTTCTGAGAGGTTTATGGTTGACCCATTGCTTAAGGACGTCTAACCCCAGGTTGGCAAAAATCTGGGGTGTTATAATCTACCCCCCTTAAAATAAAATTTCATCCCCGAAATTGACTAAGGGTAATGAGTCCCTAGAGACACTTTCGTATTGACATTCTAAGGAATGTTCAAATCTTGTTTAATGACCTAACCTTACGTATAACGTAAATCAACTTCTTCGATCCTGGGCCAGTGGGGAAGAAGCCAACCACGCTTCCGCTGCGCTACTCTGATTCAACGGTTGTACTAGATAATCCTAAGTAGATTGGGGTCAATACGTTCTACCCCCCTTAAAACTTAGTTCTACTTAAGGTTCAAGAATCTGTCTCGATCCGTATATCGAAACTAGGTGTAACTTAGGGCATATCCTTGACATAAAATGGGAAATAACCTCTCGCTATATTGGTCTTCCTTTGTTAATGATGCGTTCTATGGCATTGGTACCTATGGTTATAGAAAGGAGCTGAAATGATGGGTGTTGTGGTTGATTTCAAGGACGGATGTGAGTTGATGGCAAGAGGTCTAATCTCTATTGGCTGTATGTCCTTAACATTTTCCAAAGGCAAAGTTATAACTTTTGGTTGTAGGTGGTCGGGCCAACACGGAAGAAAAGTTGTGTAGTGGGTCTGAGCCGGATACATAGACTTTTTGTCTAACTAGGACAAAAAATTTGTTGTATCAATTCTTAATATGAGTCGATGCCGATCTTTTGCTTGATCAGAGCATTGGATTCATTGGTAACTATTAGGATTAAGAAGTCGATTCAAACCGTGAATACTAAGCTTATATATACGGTTCCTTTACTCCGCGTTCTCGAATGCAATAAGCCTTTGGGGAAGGCAATTCAAAGGGGCGTGCTGGTTTGACTATGCACGAATAGTCTCTAAGTCGAAACAGCTTTCCTAAGAGCTACTAAAGACGCCTATGAGTATTATGGGGATCTATCAAAGGAATGAAGTCCTACTCCAACCAAATCTAACCTACTATTCCTTAGCATGTACAGGCTTTACACTGCCTAATATAACTAGTAGCCTAGTCTGTAACTCACTAGCTATAATTTAAAACCTAAGCCTATACGCTAAATGGTTTCATACCATTTCTACTACAGGGGATTGTTCTATCGCTTAGAGTCAAGATTATCTAATTAAAATTAGATTCCCTACATCGTCAGATCTTTCAAATCTAGGAGTAATAACTCTAAGCCCAAAACTCCAAGGGCATATGTGGCTAGTGGTCTCAAGTTGTGTTAACTGAGACCGCGTTACTAATCTCATGTCGAGATTGGGAGTGGCATGCTTGGTAGGAGGGTGGGGTGGGATTCAAATTAATTTCATAGGCTTTAGAAATTGGATCTTGTGTTGGAAAGTGTGAGATGGGATTTCCAAATCCCATGATGATGAATTCCTAAGTAATGAACTCAAATAGAGGTAATGAGCCACAAAGAGGGGTTTGTGAACTCAAGACAAGTGAAAAGAAGGAGATGGGATATGCATGCAACTGTGGAGGCCAGTTGGAAGCATAAAATGATGAAGGAAATCTATTTCCTAGGAAGGAGAAAATGGGATTTGAGGTTTGTACAATTTTGAGACTAAAAAGAGTGTAAAGGGTCTGATGAAGGGGAAAGAAGAGGAGGAGCACCCTTTCTCTTTCCCATGAGAGAGAGGACGGTGGAAAGGGAGAAAATAGCTAAAATAACCTCTATAAAGGCCATAGAAGATGAAGGAAAGGGGGAGAAAGGGCTCACCTATTGGGCTGCCACGAATCTAAGTTTGATAGAGGAGGGAAATAGGCCCCAAAAGGCTGGGGTTGCAAAGGGAAAAGGGTGAAATGGGTTGGGTTAGAAGCTCACACGATTTGAGCTTCAAATGGAGGGTGTAAGAGCTCCAAACGAACGAGAATGGAGAGAGAGGGGAGTGTGTATGGCTGTGAATGATGGATTGGCGTGGGTTGTGGCAGAAAACAACGATGGGAGCGATTGAGAGTAGGGTTTGAGAGAGAAATCAATATCTAGGAGGGAAAGGGAGAGCTTGGGGGTGTGTTTTGTGAAGGAGGCAGCATTTTGGGAAGGTTTTAGTGGACGACCCATAGCTAGGGGGCTACCCTAACCCCCAAAGTGCATCGGCCCGAAGGCCCGCCCGAGTGGGGCCCACTGTACGGCTAGGCCTAGCCAACTCGGCGAGGTCCTCACCGATCTCTGTGATGATTGGTGAGGCCTCCCCATTTGGGTGAGGTCCTCTTGCCCTGGGGTCCCCAAATATATGTGGGTCCCACCCTGGATCATTCTGGATAAGCGTGGGTGGGCCCACGACCCCGTTTCGATCTATTTCGGGTCATTTCGGGTACTAACTGATGTATATTCATGTTTAGAAATTTTTAACGACTGGGATAGGGTCTTTAGAGGTCTAGACCCTCCCACACACGAACTAGAAGTTGTCCGGGGTCGTTTCATGCGACCATGGATGCACACGGACTCGATCAAAACGGTCGATTTGAGTGAACTTTGCCAATTGGCAAAACTGGGGTCCTATGAGTGTTTCTACGTTCTTCTCGCACCCACCTAAGTCAAAGGGTGACAGCGTGCAGTGTGTGACCATAACCCAGGTCCGGTTAAATCCAAATCATGCTCTGATACCATCTGTAACACCCTGAAAATTGGGGGTCGAGCATAAACTCCACTCCCGAGTTCCAGAACATCACTTATGCAACATTTTCAATGATGGATGAATGTCAGCTGTGATAGTGCATAAAAAATGAAGTGGATTAAGCCAAAACAGCATATCATACTCCAGAGACAGTTAAATTAGCAAGCGAAAGAATGTGATAGATATATAAAATATATAAATGATTGTAAGTCTCCAGAGTGTGAACAAGTTACCAAGTTAACTAAATACATGTATACTCCAAAATAGAAAGAAAAGAATCTACATGGGTGTGTAAATAAAAGGCAAAATACCAAGTGTATTGGCATCTAATCAGTAACCCTGTAAACCGCGTCAATCAGAACCTGCATATAGGAGGGATCCTCCTCATCATCATCAAGTCTGGCTCTGCTTCGCAAGCATCGCCATCATCTGAAACTAAAATAGGGACTGGTTGGTGTACGCAATATCGTCCCGTAACGTGGGAGTGAGTAACTAACTCAGTGGAATCATAGAGCAAAGATTAGCATGTTATTAAATCAATCAAGCGATAATGATAAAGCAAGCAATTCAAACATTCCTAAATACTGTGATTAATGCAAGGATGAAATGACATGATGGATGCCCTCACCGACATACACTCTCATGCGACACCATCTTACATCAGCGACATGCTTTCTACCCTCAGTGTTCCACATCTTTCAGGCACATGCAGTGCAATATGAATATGATTACCGAGTTTTTATTAGTCCTTTTCATACAGCAAGTTTGGGAAACTAGGGTACTTCCCTTATATCATTCCCAACAAGGATCCTGTCTAGGGTCGTCACTCCTAGTAATCTCATATGATGATATATTTTTAGGTCGCTGCAAGGGCTGTTGCACGCACTCGTTGCTCCGCTCCCCCATCACCTTATCAATACAGGCCTAGTTTATATCCTTAAGACTGCATTAAAACTCATCGCCCCCATGCGGTGTCAGGATAAACTCAAGGTCACTACAAAGGGCTGTCAGGGCTGTTGCTCGCACTCGTTGCACCACTCCCCCATCACCTTATCAATGTAGGCCGACAGCAAGAATATAGTATCCCATACCACCATAATCTGCTCAGAGTAGAGTGCTCACTGGTCACTACGGGGAGGTTTGTGGCCCCAGCATAGGCCGACAGCTCGACCACGGTGTCCCATACCACCATGCCCGGCTCATGAGTCTTAGTGGATCAAGGTACCACGGTTATCAGGGTTATCACTGGTAAGTTCAGTACCCTAGGTTCAAGCAGTTATGACAAATACAAGGTGAACATACAATGGTCAGTCGGGTTACTTGATGAGTCCGACTAGCACGAGTGCACGTTGAATCGACCGACATGAAGTGCAAAAGAACTTCGTGTGGCCTAACCACTGCCGACGACTCTAGTACGACTCGGGTTCATCATACACATCCTTGGTGATGAATAGAATCCAACCACGAATTCTAAACTGTTGCCGACTGCGTGGACTAGAGTATAGCCCCAATCACAAACAAATCTAACAACTAGCATATGATTCATATCCTGTATCCAAATGAACATTCATGAAGTATAACTTGAATGTAAGCAGTACATGCAGAAATTCATCCATACATTTAACATGCTTTAATTACGTAAACAATCAATGGAGGAAATCATACACTCACTTAGCAAGGAGAATCCAAGTTACACTATTCATGGAGGAGTTCATAGACTTACGTATTATTATGGAGATCCATATGTCAATCAGCTTAGCAATCATACTTTACTAACTACTAATTCACTTAGGCATTTATTTAAGCACGTAGATTACGCATTATATTATGCATATTTTACATTCATTAGCATATGTATTAGGGCAAATCCTTTCGACAAAGGGGTATTGCCCATACAATGATCATATATCCATGACAATTAGTCATGGCGAGCATGAAAGAAAATTTCATACTCATTCCGTCATTTTCACAAATACTTAGGCTACACATACTAAATACATATCATAAGTTGATATATCATGTATTTGAGTTGATATATCATGTATTTGACCAAATCCTTTCACTAGGGAGTTGCCCCATAGATCACTTGCATATACCCATGACAGATAATCATAACATGCATGAATCCGGGTTCCGTATTCATTTAAACATTTTCACAAACATTTGAGCTACACACTTGTACATATGTAGCGTATATTGGCCGTGGCGTGATTTAGGGCAAGTCCTTTTGCTAAGGAGATGTCACACATGTAAAAAGCATATATTCACGGCAATTAATCATGTTAAGCATGAATCTGAATTTTATACGTATACGGTATTTCCTACAAATACCTAAAATATCCTTAATCTCATATTCTTCATACGTATTTGAAATGAAAAACAGACAGCATGTTCTACAAGTTAAACAACATTCTTATCAGCAATCTACCATTAAACGGCATTGAAAGCTTTGAAAACAGGTAATCTAAGCATCTAAAATTCGCATCTTACGCCATAGAAGCATATCGAATCGAATAGGAACTCTACACTTTGTCAACGTCGATATGACGACCTATACCACAAGATAAGTCAGTTACTTTGCTAATTGTATCGATGAAATCCCTAAAACAGCTTGAGGTTAGGGTTTTCTTAACTAGAAGGATGTCGGAATCACCGGAGGAGTGATTAGAATATGGTGATTAGGAACGTGTAGAAGTAGAATCGAGAGCCAGGAAACTTTCCACACAACTCTCACGGAATCTCTCTCTTTTCTCTCTTCTCTTCTCTAGGATTTTTACAAATTCATATGGGAGGGAGATGAGAGGGTTTAAGGTCCTTAAATAGGTTAGAAAGTCCTATTTAGACTTTAAACCAAAGTATACTTGGGTTATAGCCAAATCGGGTCTTTCCTGATCCAAAAGAGCATTTCTGGAGGTCCCCTGACCAAATGCGGTCGGACTTAAGCTCAAGGATATTGGATCCTAATCACATTAAGTTTTCAGTCCGATAGTGTTCCCAGATCGCACGTGGCAGACCAGTTTCAGTTGAGAGGTCACTGAGACTCGATCGAGGATTCCAAATACACTGACCTGAGTGGGAAATGTTCCCTGATCCGAGGGTGTATTTGGGTCAGATTCCGATAGTCAGAACGCTTAAAAAATGTCGCACAAGCGACATGTTCCAGATTTATTTAAATTGAATTAATTTTCTAAATATTTTCCCTTTTCTCACTCTCTTCACTCCGGACTCAGTAAAATGGTCTCAGGATATCGGTTGGGCATGATTTTTGAAATGATTGTCAAGTCCAACTAAGCGATCATAATGGTCTGAGATTGTAGATATCGGACTTTCAACGCACGGTTTAGATCCAATACAAAATTTCAAAGGGTTCCTGAGAGCAAACGGGTTTAGAGTTTGATCCTGGATTTTAGGGTAAGGTAGCGTCAATGATTCTATAGGTTTTGGGTCTTACAAATCGTATTTAAAGTGATTAATGCTAATTTTGTAGGAAATCTAGTGTGGCACTGGCTAATTCACGTTAAATTTCTAAAGAATTAGGTTCTAAATGATTTATTTGGCTTTGGAATTGGGTTCTGAGAGGTTTATAGTTGACCCATTGCCTAAGGACGTCTAACCCCAGGTTAGCAAAAATTTGGGGTGTTACAATCTACCCCCCTTAAAATAAAATTTTGTCCCCAAAATTGACTAAGGGTAATGAGTCCCTAGAGAGACTTTCGTATTGACATTCTAAAGAAGGTTCAAATCTTATTTAATGACTTAACCTTACGTATAACCTAAATCAACTTCTTCTATCCTGGGCCAGTGGGGAAGAGGCCAACCACGCTTCTGCTGCGCTACTCTGATTCAACGGTTGTACTAGATAATCCTAAGTAGATTGGGGTCAATACGTTTTACCCCCCTTAAAACTTAGTTCTACTTAAGGTTCAAGAATCTATGTCTCGATCTGTATATCGAAACGAGGTGTAACTTAGGGCCTATCCTTGACATGAAATGGGAAACAACCTCTCGCTATATTGGTCTACCTTTGTTAATGATGCGTTCTATGACATTGGTACCTATGGTTATAGAAAGGAGCTGAAATGATGGGTGTCGTGGTTGATTTCAAGGACGGATGTGAGTTGATGGCAAGAGGTCTAATCTCTATTGGCTGTATGTCCTTAACATTTCCCAAAGGCAAAGTTATAACTTTTGGTTGTGGGTGGTCGGGCCAACACGGAAGAAAAGTTGTGTAGTGGGTCTGAGCCGGATACACAGACTTTCTATCTAGCTAGGACAGAAAATTTATTGTATCAATTCTTAATCCGAGTCGATGCCGATCTTCTACTTGATTAGAGCATTGGATTCATTAGTAACTACTAGGATTAATAAGTCGATTCAAACCGTGAATACTTCGCTTATATATACAGTTCCTTTACTCCGTGTTCCTGAATGCAATAAGCCCTTGGGGAAGGCAATTCAAAGGGGCGTGCTGGTTTGACTATGCACGAATAGTCTCTAAGTCGAAACAGCTTTTCTAAGAGCTACTAAAGATGCCTCTGAGTATTATGGGGATCTATCAAAGGAATGAAGTCCTACTCCAACCAAATCTAACCTACTATTCCTTAGCATGTACAGGCTTTACACTGCCTAATATAACTAGTAGCCTAGTATGTAACTCACTAGCTATAATCTAAAACCTAAGCCTATACGCTAAATGGTTTCATACCATTTCTACTACAGGGGATTGTTCTATCGCTTAGAGTCAAGATTATCTAATTGAAATTGGATTCCCTACATCGTCAGATCTTTCAAATCTAGGAGTACTAACTCTAATCCCAAAACTCCAAGGGCATACGTGGCCAGTGGTCTCAAGTTGTGTTAATTGGGACCGCCTTACTAATCTCATGTCGGGATTGGGAGTGGCATGCTTGGTAGGAGGGTGGGGTGGGATTCAAATCAATTTCATAGGCTTTGGAAATTGGATCTTGTGTTGAAAAGTGTGAGATGAGATTTTTAAATCCCATGATGATGAATTCCTAAGTAATGAACTCAAATAGAGGTAATGAGCCACAATGAGGGGCTTGTGAACTCAAGACAAGTGAAAAGAAGGAGATGGGAGATGTATGCAGTAGTGCAGGCCAGTTGGAAGCATAAAATGATGAAGGAAATTTATTTCCTAAGAAGGAGAAAATGGGATTTGAGGTTTGTACGATTTTGAGACCAAAAAGAGAGTATAAAGGGTCTGATGAAGGGGAAATAAGAGGAGGAGAACCCTTTCTCTTTCCCATGAGAGAGAGGATGGTGGAAAGGGAGAAAAAAGATAAAATAGCCTCTATAAAGGCCATGGAAGATGAAAGAAAGGGGGAGAAAGGGCTCACCTATTGGGCTGCCATGAATCTAGGTCTAATAGAGGAGGGAAACAGGCCCCAAAAGGCTGGGGTTGCAAAGGGAAAAGGGTGAAATGGGTTGGGTTAGAAGCTCACACGATTTGAGCTTCAAATGGAGTGTGTAAGAGCTCCAAACGAATGAGAACGGAGAGGGGAGTGTGTATGGCTATGAACGATGGAGTGGCGTGGGTTGTGGTAGAAAAGAGCGATGGGAGCGATTGGGAGTAGGGTTTGAGAGAGAAATCAGCAACTAGGAGGGAAAGGGAGAGCTTGGGGGTGTGTTTTATGAAGGAGGTAGCATTTTGGGAGGGTTTTAGTGGACGGCCCATAGCTAGGGGGGCTACCCTAACCCCCAAAGTGCATCAGCCCGAAGGCTCGCCCGAGTGGGGCCCACTTTACGGCGAGGCCTCGCCGATCTTTGTGATGATTGGTGAGGCCTCACCATTTAGGCGAGGTCCTCCTGCCCTGGGGTCCCCAAATATATGTGGGTCCCACCCTGGATCATTCTGGATAAGCATGGGTGGGCCCACGACCCCGTTTCGATCTATTTCGGGTCATTTCGGGTACTAACTGATGTATATTCATGTTTAGGGATTTTTAACAGCTGGGATAGGGTCTTTAAAGGTCTAGACCCACCCACACACAAAGTAGAAGTGGTCTGGGGTCGTTTCATGTGACCACGGATGCACACAGACTCGATCAAACGGTCAATTTGAGTGAACTTTGCCAATTGGCGAAACTGGGGTCCTATGAGTATTTCTACGTTCTTCTCGCACCCACCTAAGTCAAAGGGCGATAGCGTGTGGTGTTTGACCATAACCAAGGTCTAGTTTAATCTAAATCATGCTCTGATACTATCTGTAATGCCCTGAAAATCGAGGGTCGGGCATAAACTCCACTCTCGAGTTCCAGAACATCACTTATGCAACATTTTCAATGATGGATGAATGTCGGTTGTGATAGTGCATAAAATATGAAGTGGATTAAGCCAAAACATCATATCATACTCCAGAGACAGTTAAATTAGCAAGCGAAAGAATACGGCTTCGCTGATGGTTGCCGAGTGGGACATGGTTGAGTTTTTGTGAGACTTTGAGCAGAAACTCACTGTGGTAGAGCCATTCGAGGTTATCGCACACGTTCAGGTATGATCTCTTATCAATGACAGGGTCATCGCTGCATAGAGGGACGATGAGCGTCTGACTGAGCTTCGAGAGCAGGCCAGTGATGATACAGATGCCGAGTGGTGAGTTGAAATGGATGGGGGCTTACGTTATCATGGCCGCCTATGCGTCCCAAATGCCCCCCGACTTGAGACGGGAGATTTTTGAGGCTGCGCATAGTTCTAGGCTTGTGATGCATCCGGGCAGTACAAAGATGTATCGTGACATGAAGAGGACGTATTGGTGGGATGGCATGAAGACCCACATTGCAGACTTTGTGTCCCGTTGTCTCACTTGTCAGCAGGTGAAGGCAGAGCATCGCCGAGCTCCCAGAGCCATTGCAGTTCAGGATCCCATTTGGCAGAGATCGGGAAGCCACAATCGATGTTAGGTTGATAGCTTGACTGCTGAACGTTCCACTTGGTGAGGTACATCCAAGTGCTAAGAATCTGAACAATGTTCGTGAGAGGGATCACCGCACCAAGTTTCTATGTGGTCGTTTATTTGAGTGGCAGCGTAAAAGAGTCTCTTAGCGACCCATATGTCGGCTGATTTTCGTCTTCTTCACCATATATGCACGTTCAATGTTTATCCCAGATGGAGCAATCGCAGTGAATGCACGCGTCTCATGGTAGATTTTCTGTATCAAGTGGGGCTGGGAGAGAACGTTTGCATGCTTACGTTTGTGCTGCTACAGATCATCCTCATAGCGCGATCGAGAAGAACGTATGAGTCACTTCCCTTTGGCCGGCTCATATACAAGATTGCGCTTGAGTTTGCTTAAAGACTTGGGCCGGAGTTGCGTGTGCCAGTTCATTACATCAATGAGGCTACTATGAACCAGATGAAGATAGGGCCTCGGTAGCTTGAGGCCCAGCTTAATGATGACAGCGAGGGGGAGTATGATAGTGAAGAGGAAGAAAGTGAAGAAGAAGGTGGGGCAGAAATAGAGGAAGAAGTCTAGGAAGAAGAAGAAGAAGAGGCTCAGGATACTGATGAAAGTTCTCCTCCTACGAGAGGTTGACTTTTAGGTTGTAAGGGAGAAGGATGCGTGTGATGGGTGTGAGGTATGGTGGTGTAAGGAGAGATGACATGAGGGTTGACTTTTAGGTGAGAGAGGAATGGGTGAGTGATGGATGTGTACTTGACATGTACATTGATTAATTGAGTTGATGTTTGACAGAGATTCTCTCGGAATTCACAATGCATGGTATTTCTTTGGAATATACGTGGGCCCACAACTCCTAGCCTGGGTATCGCATCAGCGCATGAGACGCGGCGTTGGAACCGTTGCACGACGCGGTCATTAGGGTACAAGTTTCGAGTCAAGTCGACATAGATCTACACGATGCGACTCAGGGTCATGCACAAATGCCGATTACAGGCCGCGGGTTGTTAGAATTCGACGGGGAGGATCACGGAAGCCTAAAGAATGGTACGGACTAGGATACAGGTCTAAGTAGTGTGGATGGGTTTGGGGGAGAGATTTTACGTACTTGTCTGTGCCAATGAATCCCCTATTTATACCTTTTGGATAGAGTGACCATGCCTGTCATTCTCAGCCCAATTTATGCCATTTAGCGGGAACGACGCATGCGCTGAATTTGGCAATTACCTTGAGATCGTGCGCCGAATATTACTCCATACGTACATTACTGGAGTTAAGCCGGGAGTGTGATTGTAGGGAATATCTCCATCCCAGCCAATCTTATTATCCGAGTCTTTCTTGTGACAATTTAACCGTGTTGTCGATGGACACCAAAGTCGAGGTGTGTAATGGCTTCTTCTAAGTTACAGGCTGATGTGAGAGCTCTACAAAAGAACTTGGACCGCTTGCTCTGGGCCACAGGTTGACTTAACTTGCTTGGCAATCCCTTCTCCTCGATGCGGTCGCCCAATTAGCTGAGTTGGGCTTATCTCGATAGGAGTTGACTCAAATTCTCCTATAACACATGTATATAAATAAAACCAACTCTCAACTCAAAAAAATGTACAATCCCCAACCTCAGAAAATCAACACTACAAGAAAACCCACTTTTACCGAAGAAAATTTTCATCACTAAAAGTTAGTTTTTCGTAGGTAAAAGGTTTTACTGACAAAAATTTTTGTTGGTAAAAGACCGATGCAAAAGGTTTTTACCAACGAAAATTTCAATTGTTGGCAATGGCAGGACTTTAATCGATGAAATTTTTCGTCGGTAAAAAATAAGCAAAAAACTTTTACAGACGAAAATTTTCGTAAGTAAAAATAAGTACAAAACTTTTACCGACAAAAATTTTCATCAATAAAAAATAAGCAAAAAACTTTTACCAACGAACATTTTCATAGGTAAAATTAATTACAAATCTTTTACTGACGAAAAGTTTCATTGGTAAAAAATAAGCAAAAAACTTTTACCGATGAACATTTTCGCAGGTAAAAATAATTACAAAACTTTTACTGATAAAAATTTTCGTCGCTAAAAAATAAGCAAAAAAATTTTACCAACGAAAATTTTTGTAGGTAAAAATAATTACAAAACTTTTCCAAACGAAAATTTTCATCAGTAAAAAATAAGTAAAAATTTTTTACCCACGAAAAGTTTCGTAGGTAAAAATATTTCACGATACTTTTACCTACGAAAATTTTTGTAGGTAAAAGTCTCATTTTTTTTTCAATATCCATCATAAAATTCCTGATATACACCCATTATAATAAATTTCACAGTTATTCTTCTTGATATACACCTGTTATATAATATATTTCATCATGTTCACATTCACATCCATCTAAACCCAAACTAGTAAATCCATCCAAACATAAACTACATTTATCCAAACACAAACAATATTATCCACATCACATTTATTCATGCATAAATACATATAAGTTTAATATCATATATAAAAATATAAAAAATCACAAAGATGAAGGCAGAGGTGGTGGGGCATCGGTGGGTAAGCGTGCAGCGAGAGCCTAAAATATCTCTGTCATTCGTTGCTCATGCTCCACCCACATCTCCTCCATCTTCCTCTCCTGCTCCTCCCTCTGCCTCACCTGCTCCTCCATCCTCATCCTCTCCTGCTCCTCCCTCTGCCTTGTCAGCTCCTCCATCCTCCTCTCCTGCTCCTCCCTCTGCCTCGTTAGCTCCTCCATCCTCCTCTCCTGCTCCTCCCTCTACGTTGCCAGCTCCTCTATCTTCCTCTCCTGTTCCTCCCTCTCCATCGCCTGCTCTTCCCTTTGCCTCTTCAGTTGCTCACTTTGCCTCTTCAGCTGCTCTCTTATGCCATGGACAACGACCCGTAGCTGTTGAACCTCTGTCTCGGTGATATCAGCTCGGCGTACGACACTGTCGCCAATGACGATGGATTGGCTGGAGGCAACTCTAGCGGGTGCCATGAGCTTGGCACCATGGCCAAGCCCACACACATATCTTGAACAGGTGCTAAGCACCTGACTTAAGATCTCTGGCTCACTCTGCTGAGTACCATCGGGAGTGGGCTGACTGCGTAAGGTGTCCATCGCCACCTGTAATGAAAACATATGAATTTTCATAACAAATGACAGTATTATAATTCAATGCAATTGAATTTTACAATGTAAGCATTTTTACCCAATTCTCACTCGTTGTAGGATGTACCCATGATCCCAACGCCTGCCAATAGTGAGTCCCTCTGTAGAGGTCTACTGGTCCGGGCTCCTGGCTAGTGACGGAATCTCACTGTGCAATCGAAAGGACAATAGAGTTAATATAAACGCATGGAAAGAATATATTAACTTATTAATTATCAGTAATTTCTTACTATATCGTGACGAAGTCGTACAAATGACTTTGAACTAGCCACGTGGTTCACTTCTTTCCACTGTTGTCAGAATTTATTTGGCTCCTCTTCTGAACACATTATTCATAATACATTATTAAATTTAATTGTTACCTTAACATATCGTAAATATGTAAATATTACCTGAAAAGAATCAGATGAAAATCTATTGCAAGTATCTGCCAGTCGTCATGGGTCACGTGCTGCGGTGTGGACTGTACGGCCTCCTCATGGCTCACGCACCGCTTGTACCGCTTGTGTAAGTCACAGCGGTACTCCTTGAACTGCTCCTTGACCATGTTGTCGATGGCATGGAAAATGTGCGGAACACTCAAATCTAAGTTAAATTCATCCTGTAGTTTCGAAATGATTAAGGCAAATAAAATTATTAAGAAAATAACTTAACCGTAAATAAACTTTTATAAAATAAATTTTAATTTACTAAAATTTACTTGAAGGTGGTGACGGATGAACTGTGATACATCATCTGTCGCGTTCGCCTAATGGGGGATGGTGGGGGGATCAGTAATCGGCATAAGACGCCGACCTCTAATATAAATAACCTAGCATTGTTCCCAATAGGTCTAATGCAGTCCTCTGGGAACTCTACTGTGAGACCCGTATCCTAGCCCGTACCGTTCTATAGGCTCCCGAAGTCTTCCCAGTCGAATTTAGGTGACCCGTGACCTACGAATTTTTTTTGCGATGACCTTTAAGTTTAATCATGTAAGCCCGACCCGGATCGACTCATAGTTAGTGCCATAACGACCGCCTTGTCGCTACGATTCTAACGCCACATCTCGTATGGAAATCTGAGTTGTACATCAAAAGATGTAGGTCGTGCTTTATTGGACCTTGATCGCATTTATGGGACCCACTTATGGCATGGCACGCCAACCTATGCGTGCATGACATCATCATCTTCATAATTTCCTAACCACCTATAGCTAGTCTAGACCCCTAGCCACCTATAGCTAGCAATGACTCTCTTACCTTCATTATGACATGTCATTATTACATCTTTCTCCCTCCCTTATCTCCCTCCCTCTCTCCTTCTTTCCTCATTTTTCATCTCCCCTAGTTTTTAGAGGTCATGGACGTCCCAACTCATATCTATGGCTAGCCCTTTCCCACCTTAGATCCCCCATATCCTACCATCAAGAACTCATCTCCACCGTTGAGGGATCCCCATTGGAGCTTTGGAACATTAGAGAGGAATAAGAAGGAAGGTGGGTATCTTTTATGGTTAGATCCCTCTTCCCTCTGTCTCCCTCCTCTCTTTATTTTCTTTGTATGATATAATAATATGTGTGTATGGCCCACCAGATCGATGATCTGGACTGTCCAGACTTTTTGGATGTCCAGCGAATGGGGCTCACCTTGCTGCCCATTTTGGGCCAACTAGGATGGAGGAAAATAACAAATATCGGCTTGGTCCGTGTGGACCCCACCATGATTGATGTATTTCATCCGTGCCGTGTGGGGTGGCCACATCTATGTGGGACCCACCTTGATGTCCTATCCACGCCGTCCGTCTAGCGTCTAGGGATCTTGGTTGTGGTTCGTGAAAGTGTGAACAGACTGTGAGGTGTACTCACAGTAAAATATATTTTTTTAGACTTTTGGGTGGGCCACTTATATAGACCTTACCTTGATGTATCGGTTTAATCCACGCCGTCCATCCCATTCCCCAGATCATTTTAGGCGTTGATCCGAAAAATGGAGCCAATCCAATTAGCTGGCGGGCCATTTCTTAGAAAATAATATTTTCTAGCGTTGAAACCCACTCCAATGAGTCTATACACTGAAACATGCTTAATATTAGGCTTGATGGATTTGTTATGCACTGTAGAATCCAATGGGCAGGATGGATTTTTTCGACGCGGGCCCTACTAGGGAAAAACTACGAAAAATTAATTTTTTTAAAAAAATAATGGGATGCAGCATGCGCTACTACTATCCAGAGGACGCGCAGCGTCCTTCTACGCTGGACGTGAAAGGGGGCAAGGACATGGGTCCCAGCCATGGGCCCCATCGTGATGTGTGTGGAACATCAACACCTTGTATTTGGTGGGCCCCCTTTGGGCAACGGGCCACCCCAAAAAAAATCAGCCATGTACACAACTCTGGTGGCCCACACTACAGGAAATAGTGTGGATTGAACGTCTGCCATTGGAAGCCTTTTGGGTTGTAACAGAAGTTTTGGATGATATGAAATTTTTTTTCCTCTTATTCAAGGTCTATGTGACCTTATTAACAAATTGGATGGAAGATAAACGTTATGGTGGGCCCCACGTGGAACCCACCTGAATGAGGATTGGCTGGTGTATGAATACACCAGCTATATAGCTGCTGTTAAAGATATCAGCAAGTGGCCCATCATGAGGTTGTGTTATATCTAAACCGTTCATCTGTTTGAGGCAGCTGTGTGGGGCCCACCCCACACATGCTACACGAGTGGGATAGGACCCACCTAATGTACGTGCCTGACATCCTTGCCATCCATTACATGGACCTTATGTGGTTTAAATCCACACCGTCAGTCCAGATGTTGGACTCTCTCCTTCGATATAATATTTTATTATATATATATATGTATATGGTGGGCCCACATGGGACCCACTGATGTATGTTTGTATTCATGCCTTCCAGCAAGCTAGAAAGGTGGAGTTCATCATGATGTATGTTTGTATCCATGCCTTCCAGCAAGCTGAAAAGGTGGAGTCCGTCGTGATGTATATTTATATCCATGCTGTCCATCTATAGGACCCAACATGATGCATGTGCTGCATCCAAACCATCCATCCTTCTGGCAAGCTCATTTTATGGCTTGAGCCAAAAATGAGACAGATCCTGTTGTCAGGTGGACCACACAATAGAAATGTCACACCCCAAATCTGAAAATTGGATTCACAGGAATCCCGATCGTCGAATTCGGTGCCTACAACCTCCGTAGTACCCCATTCTCGGTTCCTAGCATTTATATGCCAGATTCCGATCCTGGGATCCTAAAAGGAGCATTTTTTTTTTTCCAATGTACATTTAACTCGTAACAAGCATAACCACAAGATTACCCAATTCACAAAGGTAACATCGTCATCACATATCCACTAATATAATCATTTGAGTACAATAGTGAAAGGGAAATACATAAATAGGAAATCAAGATCCGGAAGACCACTGCACGCTCCAAGCTCAACACTACTACAACCTAACATCACCTGCACGCATCTATCATACATAAGCTTATAGAAAGCTTAGAGGGTGGTGTAAGTGTGTGTACAAAGTAAATGTCTAGTATTCAATACAATACGATAATCATACAATACCGAAAAACTGGTAATCCATAAATTGTACAATGTCTAAATAAGGAAAAATATTGATAAGGTCATGAATTATCAGAGTAAACAGCAATACTGACAAGATCAGAAATTATTAGAGTAAACAGAAATACTGACAAAGTCATAAATCACACTTTAACAGAGTAAGCGGAAATACTGACAAGTGCATGAGTCATACAATATTAGAATATGTAATAAAAATCAACTATGCAAATGAGGAGTCATAGAGAGCCAAATATCAGATGCAGAGGATGCGATGCAATATGCATTCCTGATGAGTAACACAAATAGTGTCAATCGTACCATATGTCGCGGATGTAATGCAACATGCAGTGCTAAGGAATGACCATGCTGGAGTGTGAAGTCGGGATGATAGTGCGTAGTATCGCAGGCTATGGGGTCCATCACAAGGGACTTCTATCCAAACCAGTCCCATATCTAAATTTGGATAGTCAGACTAGATGTGGTAAACTCCTGATCTCAGGTTAGTCGCGCGCCTTAACTGAAATCCTGGCCATTGCTAAGGTACACGTAACAAATAGTTACGCACCACTAACCTAAGTGGATAATGAATGAATGAATGAATGAGCATGTAACTCCTACTCAATGAGTCCACATATCAGTACGGTTCCTCTCTGGGAAATCACCGGGGTCTATTACACTTTAAACCAGATTGCTACCCTATCGCGTGCAACAAGGTGAGTGGAAGAGACCTCACTATCCACCTACTAATATCGGGCCTGGCTCATTGATAGCGGACCATTCCTCGAGTTGGTCAGACTCAGCTTAGAATTACCCCCTCCTCTTGGAAAGGTAAGGCCGCACCCCCTTCCAACCGACTACGACACAGTGGGAGACGCGGCCTAACGGTATATGGCCCTTATGCACTCATACATCCACTCGATCTAGACGTTGGAGCAACCTCTGGAACCAAGCGGGTTTATGGACTTTCACCTAGGGATATCTATAGCACCCCATGTAGAACAGATTTTTGGTATCCCATCTGGCCATCTAAGAAATGCCTGTGGAGGCTACGACCCTGATGTCGCTAGGCGTACAGTAATCACAGCACACAATGCAAGATGCATGATTCATACAATCCAGTCATGCATCAATCCTGCGTATACCATGCGCTCATGTGAGATAATCTCCGCCTATCAGGGATTCTCATGACAACCGGTACTATGACATATGCAATGGTCAATCATATCTCATAACAGACATGTAGATGATGCGTATGGACATGTATCATGATGCTATGCAGTCACATACTCATAATCGACATCAATAACCGGCATCAACAATGGGCCTCAATAAGGTGGGCATTTAACCAACATTGCCCCAAGGAATGGCCCTCACAGGGCCAAATACACAATGGGCCGACAGCCTCACACAAAGGCCTAATATACAACATAGTGGGCCTTGCCCAAGGACCACAAATACATCACAATGGGCCTCAACTACAGGTCGCATATACATCATATATGTCTCGGCAATCGGCCTAGGCAATCAAAATCAGAATCAGAATAGGCCTCAGTAATCAGAATCAGTCACGAAAATCAAAATAGTCAATCATCCACGACAATTGGAATTGATCGATGCCTCAATAATCGGAATCAATAGGTACTAAGAATCACTAAATCGGTCACGTCAATCAGAATAGGTAATCGGTCACGATAATTGGAATCAACAATCGGTCACGTCAATCAAAAATTAGAGTCGGCAAATCGGTCACGTTGATCGAAATCGACAATCGGTCACAACGATCGGATTCAGCAATCGGTCATGTCAATCAAAAATCAGAGTCGGCAAATCAGTCACGTCGATTGAAATCAGCAATCGGTCATGGTAATCGAAATCGATTGATAATCATAATCGAAAAATCGGTCACGTCAATTAGAATCGGCAATCGGTCGTGATAATCGGGATAGATCGATAATCAGAATCGGTAAATCGGTCACGTTAATCGCACCGGTAATCAGCAGATAAATGAAACGGGGTCCATAGACGATCATCCGACCATCTATAGTATAAAGATTAGCACTCGGCCGTGGTATATCAAATCCAATAACACGGAGCCATCCGTCTACGGTGAATGGGGCCCACTTATTTGGGTTAACCCACTGAGGGAATGATGAGAATGGGCCTAATAAGGCCTAAAGGAAGGTCACAATGTGGAAATCCAACCATCATTGCCATCAATGTGGACATTTAACCAATATTGCTCCCGAGGAGCAACCCACATAAGGGATTCATACACAATGTAACGGGTCATGCATATATCGTATTGGGCCTCAACCATGGGCCCGAAAATACATCACAATGGGCCTCATCAAATGGCTAGAAACACATTACAATGGGCCTCGTCCATGGACCTCGAATTCATCACAATAGGCCTGGCCCATGGGCCTCGAGTACATCAAATGGGCCACGCGACATGGGCCTAATACATATCACAATGGGCCTTATCAAATGGGTCGGAAATATATCATAATGGGCCACAACCCATAGGTCTTAATACACAACGGATGGCCCCTCACATGGGCATATATTCATCACAGGCGGGCCATACACATGGGCCTCATACACATCAAGTGGGTTGCATCAATGGGCCACACTAATGGGCCACATAAATGGGTTACAAATATATCAAGGTGGGCCTCACAAATGGGCCACGAAATACATCAAAGTGGGCCCGACAAATGGGCCACAAAATACATCAACGTGGGTCGACGTATATTCTTTATCCAATCTGATCATATGGTCACAAAGACCTGGATTAAGAGGGAAAATAAATTTTATATAGATCTAAAACTTTCGCGACCCAAAAAGGGTTTCAATGGTGGACGCTCAACCTCCACTGTGTTTTGCACTGTGGCCCACATGATAGACAGCGCAGATATAGAATAAATAGCTCAAGGGTGGGTCCCACCATTCTAAACAGATGGACAGCGTGGAATAAATCACATGTAGATTAGTAGGATCTGTCCAAACAGTCCAGCACCGTCCAACACGTCTGGATGGTGTGGATGGAATAAATTCATCAAGGAGTGGCCCACATGGCACCGTCCAGAGATGGACGGTGCAGGTACAAAATACATTAAACAGGTAGGGCCCCACCCCACTGTGCAGCATGTGTGGGTGGGTCCCATACCCAAAATAAAAAGGGATGGACGGTGTGTATGAAATACATACATCAATGAGGATCTCACCATCCAGGCCTTTGCACTGGACGATGCAGATAAAGCACGTGCATCAATGTGTACCCACGTGTGATAGGTGGATGGTGCTAGATCAAAACACACAGCATGTGGCCCCACATGTGAGGATAGGGTGAATAAAATACATACATTCAGGTGGTGTCCCATGTTCAGGAACTGGACGTGAGGTATTCCACATCCACCGTCCAGATGATGGACGGTCCGGATTGTGTAGATATAAAACTTATCTCATGTTAGGGCCCCAGAACTAGCAGCGTGCATACAACAGCCATGCTGCTTTGATGGATAACATTGATAAAACATTACATCATGGTAGGTCCCACGACGTGTACATGGCCTGGATTTTAGGCCCGTGCACCACGTGTGGGACCCAACTTCGTCTCTACAGATGGTTGGACGGCATAGATCACTACAAGAAATGCCACTTTTACCAACGGAAATTTTCGTAGGCAAAACATTTTACCTGCGAAAATTTTCATAGGCAAACTCCTCGTTAAAAGTCCGAGGGGAACACCTTTTACCCACGAAAATAAAAATTCGTTGGCAAAGGTAAGACTTTTGCCAACGAAATTTTTCATAGGAAAAAATTTTTACCAACGCTAATTTTCATTGGTAAAAATATTGACAAAACTTTTTACCTATGAATACTTTTGCAGGTAAAAATATTTACAAGACTTTTTAGCTACCAACAATTTCCTAACTAAAAATATTTAAAAACTCTTTTAACTATGAATATTTTCGTAGCTAACAATATTTAATACACTTTTTACCTACTAATAATTTCGTAGCTAAAAATATTTAAAACACTTTACCTACCAACAATTTCTTAGCTAAAAATATTTACAAGACTTTTTACCTATGAATACTTTCATAGCCAAAAATATTTAAAACACTTTTTACCTACCAATAATTTCGTAGCTAAAAATATTTATAAGACTTTTTACCTACCAACAATTTCGTAGCCAGAAATATTAAACACTTTTTAACTACCAACGATTTCGTAGCTAAAAATATTTACAAGACTTTTTACCTACCAATAGTTTCGTAGCTAAAAGGGACAGGATTTTTGCTAGAAAACTTTCCCTACCACCAAATTGGTAGGTAAAAATTCTTTTACCTACATATATTTTCGTAGGTAAAAATATTTACAAACATTTTCCTACAAATAAGTTTGTAGCTAAAATATTTACAAAAACTTTTAACTATGAATGATATCGTAGGTAAAAATACTTACAAAAAGTTTAGCTACTAATATTTTCGTAGGTATAAACATGGGTAAGACTTTTAACTACGAAAAGTTTCATATGTATAAACTTGGAGGAGACTTTTACCTACGAAAATTTTCATAGGTAAAAGTTTTTTTCTTTTTTTCACCACACAAAATTATTGATATACACCTATTACAATATAATTCCTGATATACACCTGTTATGTAATATATTTCATCATATTCACATTCACAGCCATTTAACTCCAAAGTACATAAATAAATCTATCCAAACATAAACTCCATCATGCATAAATACATATAAGTTTAACATCATAAATAAAATACAAAAAATCATAAAGATGAAGGCAGAGGTGGTGGGGCACCGATGGGTAAGCGTGCGGCAAGAGCCTGAAACATATTCGCTATCTGTCGCTCATGCTCCACCTGTATCTCCTTCATCCTCCTCTCCTGCTCCTCCCTCAGCTTCGCATGCTCCTCTATCCTCATCCTCTCCTACTCCCTCAGCTTCGCATGCTCATCTATCCTCATCCTCTCCTGCTCCTCCCTCTGCCTCCTCAGCTCCTCTATCCTCCTCTCCTGCTCCTCCCTTAGCCTCTCCTGATCCTCCATCCTCCTCGTCTCCTGCTCCTCCCTCTGCCTCGTCAGCTCCTCCATCCTCCTCTGCTGCTCCTCCATCTGCCTCTCAAACTGCTCACTCTTCCTCTCTAGCTACTCTCTGATGTCATTGATGACGACCTGTAGCTGCTAAACCTCTCTCTCCGCGATATCAACTCGGCGGGTGGCACTCTCGTTAACGACGATGGATCAAGTGGAAGCAGCTCTAACATATCCAGAATGGGTGCCAAGCATCTCACTTAGAATCTCTGGCTCACTCCGCTGAGTACCATCAGGAGTGGGCTGACTGTGTAAGGTGTCTATTGCTGCCTGTAATAAAAATATATGAATTTTCTCAAAAAAAGGACATTATTATAATTTAATACAATTAAATTTTAAAATGTAAGGATTTTTACCCAAATCCTTTCGGCACTAGGATGCACCCAAGATCTCGTCGCCTACCGATAGTGAGTCCCTTTGTAGAGGTCTATTGGTCCAGGCTCCTGGCCAGTGACGAAATCTCGCTGCGCAATCTAAAGGACAATAGAGTTAATATAAAATGCATTGAAAGAATATATTAACTTAATAATTACCAGTAATTTCTTACCATGTCATGATGAATTTGTACAAATGACTTTGAACCAGCCACATGGTTCACTGCTAACTTTCCCCTGTTGTTAGAATTTATTTTTCTCCTCTTCTGAACACATTATTATTAGTTACGAATTTAACTATTACCTTAAGATATCGTAAATATGTAAATATTACCTGAAAAGAATCAGATGAAAATTTATCGCAAAGTATCTTCCAGTCATCACGGGTCACGTGCGGCGGTGCGGATAGTGCGCCCTCCTCGTTGCTCATGCACTGCTTGTACTGCTTGTGTAACAAGGAGCAGTACTCCTTGAACTGCTCCTTGATCATGTCATTGACGGCATAGGAAATGTACGGAACACTCGAATCCAATTCAAATTTATCTTGCAATTTCGTAAATAATAGAATAAGGCAATAAACTTATTAAGAAAATAACTTAATCGTAATTGAACTTTTATCAAATAAATTAGGATTTATAAGTATAGGTTTAGGTTTAGGTTAAGGTTAAGGTTAAGGTTAAGGTTAAGATTTAGGTTAAGGTTTAGGTTTAGGTTATAGGTTTTGGTTAAGGTTTAGGTTTAGGTTTAGGTTATAGCTTTAGGGGTTTGAGAATTGGTTAAGGTTTAGGTTAACAAAATCGGGTTCGGGTTCAGGATCGAGTTTAGGTTTGGGTTATCATGTTTAGGTTTAGGTTTAGGTTAGGGAGTTGAGATCAGGATTAGGTGTGGGTTTAGGTTTAGGGATTTGAGAATACATTTAGGTTTTAAGTTTAGGTTTAGGTTTAATTTTTTATTTTTAGGTTTAGGTTAAGGTTAGGTATAGGTTATAAGTTTAAGTTATAGCTTATAGGTTATAGGTTAAGGTTTAGGATATAGGTTTTGGTTTAGTTATGTTATAGGTTTTGGTTTAGGTTTAGGTTTAGATTTTAGGTTTAGGTTAAGGTTATAGGTTATAGTTAGGTTTAGGTTAAGGTTATAGGTTATAGGTTATAAGTTATAGCTTTGGGTTCGGGTTCGCGTTCGGGATCACGTTTTGCTTTGGGTTTTCAAGTTTAAGTTTAGGCTTAGGTTAGGGAGTTGAGATTAGGATTATGTGTAAGTTTAAGTTTAAGGATTTGAGAACACATTTAGGTTTTAGGTTTAGGTTTTAGGTAGGTTACAGGTTATAGCTATAGGGAATTGAGAATAGGTTAAGGTTTAGGTTTAGGAAATCGGGTTCAGGTTCGGGATCAGGTTTAGGTTTAGGTTTTCAAGTTTAGGCTTAGGTTTAGGTTAGGGAGTTGAGAATAGGATTAGGTGTAGGTTTAGGTTTAGGGATTTGAGAACACATTTAGGTTTTAGGTTAAGGTTATAGGTAGGTTATAGGTTATAGTTGTAGGGAATTGAGAATAGTTTAGGTTTAGGTTTAGAAAATTGGGTTCGGGTTCGGGATTGGGTTTTGGTTTGGGTTTTCAAGTTTAGGTTTAGGTTTAGGTTAGGGAGTTGAGATCAGGATTAGGTGTAGGTTTAGGTTTAGGGATTTGAGAATACATTTAGGTTTTAAGTTTAGGTTTAGGTTTAATTTTTTATTTTTAGGTTTAGGTTAAAGATTTAGGTTTAGGTTAAGGTTAGGTATAGGTTATAAGTTTAGGTTATATCTTATAGGTTATAGGTTAAGGTTTAGGATATAGGTTTTGGTTTAGTTATTTTATAGGTTTTGGTTTAGGTTTAGGTTTAAATTTTAGGTTTAGGTTAAGGTTATAGATTTAGGTTATAGGTTTTGGTTAGGTTTAGGTTAAGGTTATAGGTAATAGGTTACAAGTATAGCTTTGGGTTCGGGTTCGGGTTCGGGATCGCGTTTTGCTTTGGGTTTTCAAGTTTAGGTTTAGGTTTAGGTTAGGGAGTTGAGATTAGGATTAGGTGTAGGTTTAGGTTTAGGGATTTGAGAACACATTTAGGTTTTAGGTTTAGGTTATAGGTAGGTTATAGGTTATAGCTGTAGGGAATTCAGAATAGGTTAAGGTTTAGGTTTAGGAAATCGAGTTCGGGTTCAGAATTGGGTTTAGGTTTGGGTTTTCAAGTTTAGGTTTAGGTTTAGGTTAGGGAGTTGAGAATAGGATTAGGTGTAGGTTTAGGTTTAGGAATTTGAGAACACATTTAGGTTTTAGGTTTAGGTTTTGGGTTAAGGTTATAGGTAGGTTATAGGTTATAGCTATAAGGAATTGAGAATAGGTTTAGGTTTAGGTTTAGGTTTAGGAAATCGGGTTCGGGTTCAGGATTGGGTTTTGGTTTGGGTTTTCAAGTTTAGGTTTATGTTTAGGTTAGGGAGTTGAGATTAGAATTAGGTGTAGGTTTAGGCTTAAGGATTTGAGAACACATTTAGGTTTTAGGTTAAGGTTATAGGTAGGTTATAGGTTATAGCCGTAGGGAATTGAGAATAGGTTAAGGTTTAGGTTTAGGAAATCGGGTTCGGGTTCGGGATTGGGTTTTGGATTGGGTTTTCAAGTTTAGGTTTAGGTTTAGGTTAGGGATTGAGATTAGGATTAGGTGTAGGTTTAGGTTTAGGGATTTGAGAACATATTTAGGTTTTAGGTTAAGGTTATAGGTAGGTTATAGGTTATAGCTATAGGGAATTGAGAATAGGTTAAGGTTTAGGTTTAGGAAATCGGGTTCGGGTTCGGGATCAGGTTTTTTTTTGGGTTTTCAAGTTTAGGCTTAGGTTTAGGTTAGGGAGTTGAGATTAGCATTAGGTGTAGGTTTAGGTTTAGGGATTTAAGAACATATTTAGGTTCTAGGTTTAGGTTTTAGGTTAAGGTCATAGGTCGGTTATAGGTTATAGCTGTAGGGAATTGAGAATAGGTTAAGGTTTGGGTTTAGGAAATCGGGTTCGGATTCGTGATTGGGTTTTGTTTTGGGTTTTCAAGTTTAGGTTTAGGTTTAGGTTAGGGAGTTGAGATTAGGATTAGGTGTAGGTTTAGGTTTAGGGATTGGAGAACACATTTAGGTTTTAGGTTTACATTTAGGTTTAGGTTATAGGTTATACCCGTAGGGAATTGAGGATAGGTTAAGGTTTAGGTTTAGGAAATCGGGTTCGGGTTTAGGATTGGGTTTTGGTTTGGGTTTTCAAGTTTAGGTTTAGGTTTAGGTTAGGGAGTTGAGAATAGGATTAGGTGTAGGTTTAGGCTTAAGGATTAGAGAAGACATTTAGGTTTTAGGTTAAGGTTATAGGTAGGTTATAGGTTATAGCCGTAGGGAATTGAGAATAGGTTAAGGTTTAGGTTTAGGAAACCGGGTTTGGGTTCGAGATCGGGTTTTAGTTTGAGTTTTCAAGCTTAGGTTTAGGTTTAGGTAAGTGAATTGAGATTAGCATTAGGTGTAGGTTTAGGTTTAGGGATTTGAGAACACATTTAGGTTCTAGGTTTAGGTTTTAGGTTAAGGTTATAGGTAGGTTATAGGTTATAGCTGTAGGGAATTGAGAATAGGTTAAGGTTTAGGTTTAGGAAATCGGGTTCGGGTTCGGGAACGGGTTTTGCTTTGGGTTTTCAAGTTTAGGTTTAGGTTTAGGTTAGGGAGTTGAGATTAGGATTAGGAGTGGGTTTAGGTTTAGGGATCTGAGAACACATTTAGGTTTTAGGTTTAGGTTTAGGTTTAGGTTTTAGGTTTAGGTTATAGGTAGGTAATAGGTTTTAGCTATAGGGAATTGAGAATCAGTTATGGTTTAGGTTTAGGAAATTGGATTCGGGTTCGGGATCGGGTTTTGGTTTGGGTTTTCAAGCTTAGGTTTAGGTTTAGGTAAGTGAGTTGAGATTAGCATTAGGTGTAGGTTTAGGTTTAGGGATTTGAGAACACATTTAGGTTCTAGGTTTAGGTTTTAGGTTAAGGTTATAGGTAGGTTATAGGTTATAACTGTAGGGAATTGAGAATAGGTTAAGGTTTAGGTTTAGGAAATCGGGTTCGGGTTCAGGATCGGATTTTGCTTTGGGTTTTCAAGTTTAGGTTTAGGTTTAGGTTAGGGAGTGAGATTAGGATTAGGTGTAGGTTTAGGTTTAGGGATTTGAGAAGACATTTAGGTTTTAGTTAGGTTTTAGGTAGGTTATAGGTTATAGCTGTAGGGAATTGAGAATAGGTTAAGGTTTAGGTTTAGGAAATCGGGTTCGGGTTTGGGATCAGGTTTTGGTCTGGGTTTTCAAGCTTAAGTTTAGGTTTAGGTAAGTGAGTTAAGATAGCATTAGGTGTAGGTTTAGGTTTAGGGATTTGAGAACACATTTAGGTTCTAGGTTTAGGTTTTAGGTTAAGGTTATAGGTAGGTTATAGGTTATAGCTGTAGGGAATTGAGAATAGGTTAAGGTTTAGGTTTAGGAAATCGGGTTCGGGTTCGGGATCGGGTTTTGCTTTGGGTTTTCAAGTGTCGGTTTAGGTTCAGGTTAGGGAGTTGAGATTAGGATTAGGTGTAGGTTTAGGTTTAGGGATTTGAGAAGACATTTAGGTTTTAGGTTTTGGTTTTAGGATAAGGTTATGGGTAGGTTATAGGTTATAGCTGTAGGGAATTGAGAATAGGTTAATGTTTAGGTTTAGGAAATCGGGTTCGGGTTTGGGATCATGTTTTGGTCTGGGTTTTCAAGCTTGGGTTTTCAAGCTTAGGTACGTGAGTTGAGATAGCATTAGGTGTAGGTTTAGGTTTAGGGATTTGAGAACACATTTAGGTTCTAGGTTTAGGTTTTAGGTTAAGGTTATAGGTAGGTTATAGGTTATAGCTGTAAGGAATTGAGAATAGGTTAAGGTTTAGGTTTAGGAAATCAGGTTCGGGTTCGGGATCGGGTTTTTCTTTGGGTTTTCAAGTTTAGGTTTAGGTTTAGGTTAGGTAGTTGAGAATAGGATTAGGTGTGGGTTTAGGTTTAGGGATTTGAGAACACATTTAGGTTTTAGGTTTAGGTTTAGGTTTAGGTTTTAGGTTTAGGTTATAGGTAGGTAATAGGTTATAGCTATAGGGAATTGAGAATCGGTTATGGTTTAGGTTTAGGAAATCGGATTCAGGTTCGGGATCGGGTTTTGGTTTGGGTTTTCAAACTTAGGTTTAGGTTTAGGTAAGTGAGTTGAGATTAGCATTAGGTGTAGGTTTAGGTTTAGGGATTTGAGAACACATTTAGGTTCTAGGTTTAGGTTTTAGGTTAAGGTTATAGGTAGGTTATAAGTTATAGCTGTAAGGAATTGGGAATAGGTTAAGGTTTAGGTTTAGGAAATCGGGTTCGGGTTCGGGATCGGGTTTTACTTTGGGTTTTCAAGTTTAGGTTTAGGTTTAGGTTAGAGAGTTGAGCTTAGGTTTAGGTTTAGGGATTGGAGAACACATTTAGGTTCTAAGTTTAGGTTTTAGGTTAAGGTTATAGGTAGGTTATAGGTTATAGCTGTAGGGAATTGAGAATAGGTTAAGGTTTAGGTTTAGGAAATCGGGTTCGGGTTCGGGATCAGGTTTTGCTTTGGGTTTTCAAGTTTAGGTTTAGGTTTAGGTTAGGGAGTTGAGATTAGGATTAGGTGTAGGTTTAGGTTTGGGTTTAGGTTTGGGTTTAGGTTTTAGGTTTGGGTTATAGGTTTAGGCTATATGTTCAGGTTATAGGTTTAGGGTGTGGTTTAGGTTTAGGGTGAGGTCCCAGAAAATACAGATATAAACATGGTCTGTCAACATGGTCAGGCCCTTCCAATGTTGTCCATCGGAAATGGACAGCTTCATCATGGTCATAACAGCAGTTTCCACCTTTCAAGGACCCCCGCTCAACATCCGGAGAGCTCCGACGCACATCCGGGTCTGCTTTATTAATTTTAAGCAAATACATAAACACGGCCTGTCCAAATGGTCAGGCCCCTCCAATGTTGTCCATAGGAAATGGACAGCTTCATCATGGTCATAACAGCGGTTCCCACCTTTCAGGGACCCCTAATCAACATCCGGATAGCTCCGACACACATCCGGATCTTCTCATTTAAATAAAATGGATTATCGAGATCATTTAAATAAAATCAGGTCCAATCAATAATCTGACCTGGAGGATTCTATTAGCATTGTTGACGGCACCTCGAATCTTTTTTTAGGGTCTAGAAATTCAAAATTAGATACAAAAATTAGAAAAACTAAATAAATTTGAGAAAGATAGTCAAAGTCCATGTGAATGAGCACAAGTATGCACCTACATATGAATTCTGAAAAGTTATTGCATATCACAAAAAATAATAATAATAATAATAAATAAATAAATAATAATAAATTCTTGTGTTTGGATATTCAATAAAATGGGTTAGAATGAATTCATTTGCCTAATTCATGGAAAGCTTGCGTTAGGATATTAAACAAAATTGAATTGTAATAATTCAATTCAGTTCAATAAACTCAAATTTCTGAGAAGGATTTAACGGTTTTAAATCCATAATTTTCTGGAAAAGGTCCATTTCCTAGACGTCAAATTCAACGGGGAAAGTAAGATGGTTAATATTACTTTTCACAGTGCAAAGTTTCAGTTATGTCTCTTCTTTACCTTCCATTTTCTTCTTAACAAGAAAATCCATATTTATTAATATTCCCATTTTTCTATTTTTCAAAAGAACGAGTTCGGACTCCGAAAGCGTCGGCTCAAGCACTCGTACTTTCAGCCTAAACCCTAACCAAGGACTCTAAAATTACCAAGTACTCATAAAAATTCATTGCAAGCATTTTCTGTCTATGTGCATGACGACCATACTGTTAAGATCAATCCTCTTATCTTCATTTATAAAAACTAGTGGATGACAAATTATGTGTAACATACAGAGCTGGTTCAGCCACTTATGCAATTAGGGAAGGTTCAAAATGGCCAGATTTCCACATCAAGCATCAGTTGCATACATATGATATAGAAGGACAAAAGTATCACCTTCAACATGACTGCCAAACAAGTTTCCTCACCAAAAATTCAGATCACAAACCATCATGGCATGTGTCCAATTTTTGTGGAAGACTGATACACATTGTGCACAAGATGACCAACCTTATATACAAATGTCATCTTCATCCTTATACATTGTGCACAAGATGACCAACCTTGCATACAAAGGTCATTTTCTCAACTTAATCCAGGGATGCTAAAGACAATTGAGAAAGATCTCCAAGGAACCTCATGAGCCTCCCCACACCTCAGATTGCATATGATCTCCAAGGAACCTCATGAGCCTTGGATGCACGTATTGGTCTAATAAAGTGGAAACAACCAAATTGTAAAATCCTTCTCCACAGCTTACTTATATTGAGGGCCTATAAATCACTTTCAAGTTGGAATTGAAAAACACCGCTCTACTTCCTCATTATAAATATTAGGAAACATCATTGTTCTTTGTCATTTCCAATATCACCTTCACCCAAAATAATTAGTATACTAAAAAATGAGCCATCACTAACCAGGATCTCAAGCTTTGCAGTATCGCCTTCACCCAAAATTTCCTTATCCATAAGAGAAAGAAATCTGATCTTATCCAATGCCTGCCAAACAAACGAAACGTGTCACATTAAAACCACTTGCTATGTCAATTAAAGAGACATGGCCAATTTTATTTGTTTTTGTATTTATTTATCTTTTATCTTCTTCTTTTACATTTATGTTGTTTTGGTTTGTGAGAAGTTCAAACATACTCTTAAGTTGGTAGTGTTGTTTTATGCACATACCAGGACCAGTTGCACCATGGCTCGACGTGTAAGAAGCATAAAAGACTGTAGAGGTCTTCCAAATTATTCTGTAACCATTACAAAACAGGCATTTTAATGGCTATTGTAATTTATTTAAGACCCACCAGCTAAAATGATAAAAAAAATTAAGCAACAAGGCTATGTTTGGATGCGCTATTGACTGAAGTGTGTTCAACAATTGGAAAAAATGAAATCTTACCTTCCACTAGACTAACAATGCCATTGGACAGACAAAAATGCACTATTAAGGCCATTGGACAGACAACAATGCGCTATTTTAATTTTTCATTCAATTGCATCATTAAAAGAATGCCAACTTTAACTACAGGATTAGTAGTAAACATTTTATGGAATGAAACGAAATCTTACCTTCCACTGGCCTAACAATGCCATTGGACAGACAACAAGAGTTCCTCCTTTAACTGTGGGTAGGCTTTTGGTTTGAGGATCTTTCTAACCATTCTTTGTTTTCTTGTTGTTAAAATCCTGATTTTGTTCTTCAACTTGTTGGTCATCTGGACTCTCCCTAATTGGTTTTCCAAGTATTAATGCAATAATCATTACAGTCTTTCCAAGCCCCATTGCATCTGCCAAAATCTACATTGAAAAACATACAGTCAGATGGCAGCAGCAGCAAAAGATCACCAAACAAAACCAACTTTTTCCTATACCATTGTACATTGTCTAACGACTCTTTGAATTATACGTAAAATGATGAAAGAAACCAATGTTGTGGCAATGCTCTCTTTGGGCAGGTCTTCTCACATACAGTGATGCAGATGCTCATGTTGTTATCTGACACTAATCATAAATGTGAGGGTTTCCATGACTCACCATCCCAACATGAAGTTGATAGCTCTTTGAGCAACAGTATCATCAAAAAAATCTGGGTCCAGATCCAATTAAATCAGATCAGATATATTCATCAAAAAATCAGGTTCAATATTTCAGGTATACAGAGATCCTGGTATCCATTGACACCCCCAATCATGAGCATAAAAGAATCATGTAGAACTCGAGGGGGAAACTTACTTATGACATAATAAAACAGAGTTCCATCATACCCATAGATTTGCCCACAAACTGGTTCCAGACTTTGGAACAATTACTGCGACGTTTAACATGCACTTGGCAGCCGGCAGAACATTACTGCTCCATCCAACAGCAACCCACACATCTCCTACTCCAAATGCCTTTAGGTAGTGCACACTGTCAAATAGTCAAACATATAAAAACCAAAGGAACACGAATACCTCATTACTGTCAAAAGATTTGTTACAATGAAGCACTGGAGTCAAATATCTTCAACTGTGCATTTTTCTTTGTTCTATGGAACATATTGTACAATACAATTTCTGATCCCCATGTACCCCATACTATGGAATCAGAATCAACAAGAATTATGAATAGGGGAGTGCATGTACAACTCTCAAACCAAACTCAATCTTAGTGACAGCATGCAAGATGAATTTTAAGTAAAAATGAAAACTTTATAAGAGATCAAAGAGTCAGTCAGGCGAGCATGACAAGCAACAAGTTGAAAAACATTTTCATCTCAGTACCTTTCTTTGAAGCATTGCCAATTTTTGCATGGTAGCATTCCCTCCACCAACTTATGACTCAATGTCCTTTCTGTTGTATGAGGCCCCCATATACTTCAAAACTGCACCAACAACTTCCCTGGGAGCATCAACAATCGAGATCCTCCCAGCAAGCTCGGGCCTCCACAAATCCCTCCAGTCCTGCAATGGTTTATATATATTTCGGATACTACATCCAATGTGACAATTGATAACATAATATTGGTTATACATGTGCCAATGAGAAAATGTCTGTAGAGACATGAAACAGTACTAAGAATGTTCGGCACAGGAAAATTCATGTCAGAGTTAGAAGCATATAAGAAATTTATCTTTTCTAAATATAATAGTGAAGAATGCCAGGAGAATATGGATACACTGAAAAAATAACCCCAAAATACAATAGTGAGATGTTTTTAGTGGAAAATTTTGCCTTCAAGATATCAATAGAAAAGATAGCTGAATTAGAGAACTAATATAAAGAGATGCTGAAATGCAGCATATGCTAATTGGATTGCACCTTGGAGCCCACTCAAAGCAACCACAACAGATGACATTACAGATATGCCCGTTGTACTTGATTGATAATTGGCCTGTGCTTCATTGTGCTGCCCAAATCCTTATATAAACTCTACAGATGCCAACCCAAAGTAAATGAAACAGCTGACCTTACACAAATAGGCCTGCTGCACAGTGCAAATCAATGATCAACAAATGCTTCAGTGTGCAACAAAAAAATAAAACATGTTTAAAGACTTGCTAGGAACAGACTTGAGTTTGAGACATACAATTCAGACAGTGGGAGATTAACCAGGAAGATAACCGATCCAGTGAATTGGTTGTTCTGTAAGTGACTGTTGGAGAAAAGTGCCAAGTGCCAACAGCCTACATTTTCAGTGGAGACAAGGCCACTGAAAGAATGTTCAGTTTATGATTAGTGGAGTATTTTCCATCAACAATAGAAACACCATATTTTATTACAGTTACGTGCAAAATTAGGACAGCATAAGTAGGATTCCTATAGTGAACTAGGATAGTTCTCCTTTCTTAAATTTTGAAATGAGTCCCTCCAAACTGTAACTTGAGAGATGAAAATTCCAGGTAAAATCAATCAATCTAAAAGAGACGAACCCACAAATCAAATACTCCAAGATGGCAAATATGATCTAAAACTACACACTCAAAAAATAAATAAATAATAAAAATAAGAATAAGAATAAAAGAAATGCTATTGTATTAGAGAAAGCCAATCTATTTAAAATTTTAAATCTAAGTAAAATAAAAGGCTGGAGCATGGCACAACATATTCATCATTTCAAAGTCCCATTTTTAATACCTTTGCAACATCAAGCACATATTGGCCAAGTACAGGATGCTTCCACACACAGTGATGCACTTTTTGTGATTCTGCTAAACAAGAGTTGTTTGTCAACCCTGCCACCTATTTATGCCCAGCAGACCCAAAAACATAACAATACCATCATTCACTTTGTGGACATTGGGGCATGAGTAAAGAAAACATGGTAGGACAATCTCTAGTTGGAGACCCAAATATCTAGTACTTTTGCATCAAGAAGAAATGAAAGCATGAAAAATTATTCATAGAAAAAAGTTGGACCATTTGGCTGTCATAGTGAGATACCTAATCTGATCAAACAGTAGGGGCAGCAGCAATTTCTAGCAGCAATTTTCAGCAGCATAGATGGAGTGCAGAACTAGATTATCTTCACAAGTAGGCAAACCGAAATGAAGGAAACATAAAAAAAATGAAAGTTAAAAACATGCTTCAATATAACAAATTTTAAGATTCATCAATCAGAAAAAAATGTATAGAAATAATAACAAGGAAACATTTTCATGCATTATATACAGCGCTGTTTGCTAGACACTTAAAAATGAGTTCATCTCATTTTAGTTACTCATAATATGTATTAGAGATGATGAAGGTTGGTTATCAAGATTCTTTTTAATCCTGAAATGTGATCTCTAATACATGATAAAGATTGATGAATATGAGATGAACTCAATATGAGATGAAAAAAATCTGTGCATGTGATTGTCCTTCCATCTGCATTACTGGGAATTCACAAGTCTTGTATTACTGGATTGTCCTTCCATTTGCATTCATAATGCCAATCCAATAACCAAAATGAGAAATGGTATCCAAGATAAAAGGGAAAAAATATCTAAAACACTGCAATGCAAGCATAGTTTTCTTCAAAACAAAACTACAATAAGGTTGGACATACAAACTTCAACTAAGATAATAAGATGCAACAGAGTGGAAATAAACAATCACAACAACTTTCTAATTATAGATGCAGTTTTCTCTCAACATTGCTGCAATTGATTTTGTTTCAAGTCCAACTTAAAATAAATGCAATTGGGGATACATTGGCAATACAAGCGACACCTAGAATTTACACAGTAAAAAATAAGGATTGTAAGCCACAGGCCCCGGTGTTTTTTGCCATTGCTTTTCTTGCAATTAGCCTCAAAGCATTTTCTTTGAAATGCAGTTTGACCTGGGACACACAGTTAAAAATGATACAAATCAAAACACTTTTCAGGCTTTGTTGATCCATCCAAAGTAGTAAAAATTCCTTCACTGTTTGATTATGTATGGGTTTTAATAATGCATTTGCAAATGTGAATGCACAGACTGATTTCTTTGCGGATTCAAAGTGTGAAAACTTGCTAAATGAAGATGTCTGCTAATTATAAATTATAATTTAGAAGTATACATAAAGAATGATTATGGTTTTTCCTCTGTTTTGATTGGACTGTACTGTGGTTCTAGGATCCTAGCCTTATTACAGAATGGTAGTTGGTTCTCGGATCTGTAGCCATAGAACATAAATAATAGTGAATATTATATGAAATCTGATGGTGACACCCACCATTGAAATCTGATTTGGAAACGCCAGGCCAGTTGTCTTCATCAGCAGATCCACACAACAAATAAATTTTATGCAATTGATCTTCCTGCAGCAAGCAAAAATAGGAGAACAAGCATCAACCTTCTCTACTAGGATCACAAAGTAGGAGGCTTACTTTTCAAATCAGTACAATTAAAACCCCTACGGAAGTTTATATATATATAGCACCAGAGGTCACATAATTTGGCATAAAGACACTTTCAATTGATGCAATATTCAACCACTAGGATCCATTTGAAGTATTAAAAAAATGAACTAAGTTTTGACATGCAACATGCTTCCATTGACCAGCAGGAATTACTTAAAGAAATATCTCCAACAGGAATTACTTTCCAAGAAAATGTTGTTATGTGAAAGTCAATGAACAACCAATGTAGTTTGTGTATAGTAACCTATGTTCCCTGATAGTGCCCAATCCAGTCAGGAAATAAATGTTTGCATGCTAAAATATAGCATCTGCATGCATAGCAGTTTGTGTATAGTAACATATTTGCAACTGTATATACAGCTATACACACGGCGGTATGGCTGTGTATACAGCCCACAGTCAGTAGTGGGTTGTATTAAAAAAAAAGTTCCACAAAGGCCAATATGAATATTCATATACAGATAGTGTAGAATCCATAAATATTGGTAGATGCACTGGTTAAAAAACTCATACATTTCTAAGAATTGATAAATCCAACAATAATGAATCAAAAATAAGAAGAGGTCATCTATCCTTTACACAGCCTACTGATACCGACTGTTCATCTGGTGGACCCACGTCTGTATATATAACCTGTACTGACATCTCCATCAAAGCTTATGTAAAATCAAGATAAACCCAATCCAAATAAGATAGAAAAGACTCAGAAAAAAACATTCAAGGCAACCATATCTCACTTGATCATGAGATTGCAAGTATCCACCATTACCACTGACTTTACTTTGCTAAACACTCCCTGCAATGAAAATTGGATTAAAAGACCTAATCTACTGCATGGATTAAAATTCATCCTATATCTATTCCAGTAAGAAACTAAAAAGAAAAGAAATTGAAGACTTACATCCTTTTCAAATTTTCTCCAAAATGCAAAATGGCGTACAAAACTTTGATTCATCCAAGTCGCCCAAATCGAGTGTTTTAATCAGCATTAGTACACCTTTCTATAAAAAAAAACACTATTGTAAGGATGATGCTAAGGCATTGTTGCAGCTTTTAAAGATATCCGTAGGGTTTATGAGGGACTTCTTAATAGAAGAGGAGATTCAGGGAACAGAGTCTCTAGCAGAAAAAGTAAAAGAAAATGAAAAATAAATCTTAGGCCATGTTCATTAGCAACAATGGTAACACTTTATTCAGTGGGCAATCTCTAATCCAACATGGTTTCTACTTTTTACTTCTTTACTTATTAAAGACTGTTGACTTATCAAAGAAAAGATGAGTGCATTTACTAACAGCAAAAACTGAATGAGTTTTGTTTAGCATGACTGTACTATGAAAACCAGTGTATGTGTCAGCAAGTCCAAAAGAAGCACATTAGGAGATAACTTGGGCATATATAATTTGAGCCGAATGACACTTATTATTGATTTGAAGGATATTGTATTCCTCTTGTCACGCCCCAAACTCGGAAACCGGGCTCACAAAATTCCCGATCACCTAATCCGGCGCCGACGGCCTCCGTAGAACCCCATTCTCGGCTCCTAGCTCCCATTCGCCAGGTTCCGATCCTGGGATGCTACGAGGAGGATTTTCAATGTCAATTTGATTCGTAATAAGCATAATCAAAGGCATAACCCACAAACAACAACCAAGAACTCCATTACATTTCCACTATGATAAAAAACTTTACAAGTACAATGAGCATAAAGGGAAATACAATGGTAAAGAACAAAAACTCCAAAATGCTCTGCAACGTGCTCCTGCCTCAGCGCTGCTGCGATCCAACGTCACCTGCACGCAACGGTCGTGCATAAGCTTACAAAAAGCTTAGAGGGTGGTGAAAGTGTGTGCGCAAAGTAGTAATATGAACATACAATGTCAGAGTAATGTGAAATATGCAGATGGAACCATAACATCATGAGCTGTACCAAGGCTATGCGATGTAAGACATGAATGGTATCGGCCACCCCAAGGCCATGCGATGTGCAATGCAACTCAAGCATATAGATCCCCATCTATGTCCACACATCACTACAACTCAAATATGGGATATCACTGGGGTCTAGTACACTCTAAACCAGATTGCCGCCACATCGCGCGCAATAAGGTAAGTGGAAGAGACCTCAATATCCGTCTGCCAATATCGGGCGTGACTCGTAAATAGCGGACCCATTCCTCGAGCTGGTCAAACTCACCCTAGCAT
This sequence comes from Magnolia kwangsiensis, assembly GCA_037074715.1. Lineage (NCBI taxonomy): Eukaryota > Viridiplantae > Streptophyta > Magnoliopsida > Magnoliales > Magnoliaceae > Magnolia > Magnolia kwangsiensis. The sequence continues at coordinate 85,561,020 of CM073575.1, read as the reverse complement.
TGCCCCCTACACTCGGGCAGGTAAGGCCGCACCTCCTCCCAACCGACCACGACACAGTGGAGAGCGTAACCGTCTGGTAATCGGCACTCAACGCTCATCTACCCACTCGATTTAGACGTTGGAGCAACCTCTTGGTACCATAAGGGTTTAGGGACTTTCACCCAGGGATATCTATAGTACCCCATGTAGAATAAAATTTTTGGTATCTAATCCTGCCAACCACGATGCGTCTGTGGAGGCTACGGCCCTGATGTCGCTAGGGCGTACAATAACCATGTCACACGAATGCGAAATGCATAAATCACGCTATCCAGTCATGCAACAAATCCTTCGCATATCGTGCGCTCATGTAGGGCAATACTGCCTAACCAGGACCCCATAAACAACCTGCCCAAAAGCATATGCTATGATCAGTCAATCCTCATATCAAGCATACATATGATGCGTATGATCATGAGTCATGAAACTATACTAAACATGTTATATTGAAATGAACTATTTTACAATGCAGATGGACGTGGACGGCCTATACACAATAAGTACAGGCCCAACAATGGGCCCTAAGGAGAGTCGTAATGTGGACATCCAACCAGCATTACACTCGCAATGTGGACGTCAAACCAACATTGCTTCCCAGGCACGATCTTCTTAAACATCGCTACATAATTGGTATTGGGATTACACATTGTAATGGGCCTTAGGTTCATCCTATTGGGCTTTTCATATATATATCAAGTGGGCCATATCCTATGGGCCTTTTATTTGTCAAATGGGCCACGTCGATGGGCCGCTCCAATGGGCCTTATGCGCATTACAATGGGTCATAACCCGTTGACCCTTAGAGTGCATCAAGTGAGCCTAAACCCGTATGCCTTCTACAAATCCAATGGGCCTGTACTCATAGGCTTTATACAATTTAAATGGGCCTAAACTCATAGGCTTTATACAATTTAAATGGGCCTTACCCATAGGCCTTTTACAAGTCAAATGGGCCTAACCCATAGGCCCTTTTATAAATCAAATGGGTCCGGACCCAAGGGCCTTGGGATATATCAAATAGTCCAATCCCATGGGTCTTACGTCCACATCAAAGTGGGCCCCAAATAAATGTCATAAATACATTAAGATGAGCCTCAAATCATGCTAAGATGGGGTCCACTTGGGCTGTGAATCTGGCTCATACTTTGACTCATTCCATAAAATGATCTTTAAAGTGGACAGTCAGATTAGATGTAGCACCTGTATCAATGGTGGGGGCCCACATGAAGACCCACCATCATGTATGTAACATGAAATCTACAAATGTTATATATATATATATAATATATACGATATCATATATAATATATTATAATATTATAAATATTATAATATAATGTTATATAATACACACACACACACACACACACACACACACACACACACACACACACACACACACACACACACACACACACACACACACACACACACACACACTGCATGCACTCACGCTGCACGCGCACACGCACACCACACTCACGTTGTACGCACACACGCATGCACGCTCACACGCACGCACGCACGCATGCCCAAAGGGCTCCACAAACATCACCCTGGGCTCCACCGTCCGCTGGACGGTGGAGATAAAATGCATACATCACTGTGGGTCCCATGTGGGGCCCACTGAAATGTCTATTTGCCATCCAAGCCGTTCATAAGATCACTCGGGCGTGGTTGAAGGGAAAACATAAATTTCAGCTTGATCTAACACGTCTGTGGGCCCCAGAAAGAGCTTCAATGGTAGATGTTCATTCACACTGTTCCCTATGGTGTGGGCCACCTTATAAATGGATGGGGCCGATTTTTGGCAGGGGCCCGCTTCAGGAGATGGCCCACCATGTGGACCGGTTGGATGACAAAAGAGCATCAAGGTGGGGCCCACGGCTGGAGCCGTGGGTCCCTTGCTAGACGCCGCCTGCCCGTCTTCACGGCTGCACGCAGCAGCGTGCAGTGCTGCCCACTGACAAGAAGGCAGAGGCTCTGCCTCTTTCCAAAAACTGGGAAAAATGGTTTTCCTATGGTTTTTCGCACATGGGGTCCGCTAAAATGAAATCCGCTCCGGCCATTACGTTCAGTGGCCCGTAACAGTCGAAATGAGTCCGAAGTTTGAATTTTTTTGGGATTAGAAAATGAAATAAAAACAGAAAAGGATCCTTGAATGGTAGTGATGCATTCTTTGATGCTATGGCCCACCAGGTCTTCCAATCAGCCCCAAACTTCTACCCAACGGCTAAAACACTATAGGTAAGAGGGTAGATGGCTTGGATTGCCTAAATACATCATGGTGGGGCCTAAGCAAGTGGACCACCCAAAGGTCCTTCTCTCTTCTTTCCCTTTTCTTCTTTCTTATGAAACGTCCAGCGTCCCAGACACTGGACGGTTTTATTTTTTATTTTTTATATAGAGAGTGGTGGGCCCTGATGAAGTGGGCCACCACTGATGGGTGACATGGGTACAACATCTAAGGTGGGCCCCACTTGAATAAAAATAAATACCTCAAGGTGGGATCCATTCAAGTGGGCCACATAATCCTATTGCATAAAAATAAAATAAAATAAAATAAAATAAAATAAAAGGAATAAAAGAGAGAGAGAGACATGGAGAGTGGGACACGCCTTGTGATGGAGAGCTCCGCCACTATGAGCCCTCCCTTGAATGAAATCATACAATAAACGGATCCCCTTGAACATAGGATCATCAAAAATGTAAATCAATGGTGGAGATCCATTCCCCACCGATATGGACGGTCTAGATGACCTTTCTAAATGAAATAAACATCATGATGGGGTCCATGAAGAATAGCCCCATCATGGAATGATCATGATGATCCAAGTGGTCCATCGGCCACATAATACGGTCCATCCACACCATGGATCGGTGGGCCTCACTTGGCCCATCATAAAAATAAGAAAAACTATCCTATAGAAGCACCCACCATCCGATCTTCTTGCTCCTAGGGGTTCCTTGGCACCTTAGCTTCAACTTCAATGGAGGAGATGGAGAATGGAAGGTTGAGATGGGAGATGATGGGGTAGGAAGGTGGGCCACTTGGAGCTTAGGAGAGTTTGAAAAACTCCATACGTATGGGCTCTTTTGCTTGGAGATTTTTGAAATGAGAAAGAGAGAAAGAGAGAGAGTGATGTAGAGAGAGATGGATGGATGGATGAATGATGGTTGTGTAAGAAAGTATTGACTTTTGAGGCTTTTGTGCAAGAGAGGTATGGGTGGTGAAGACTTTTGTGGCTTTTTGTGTAAGAGAGGTATGGGTTTGGGAGACTTTTGTGGTTTCTTGGGAAAAGGGATGAAAGTGATGTGTACTTGACATGTGATGGCTTGATGGAATGATTGATTGATGGGATTGATGTGATTGATGTGACACATCATAGAGATTCCCTTGAGTTTCGCAACGCGCAGCGTTTTCTCGCACCGAACGTTGGCCCACATCTCTTGACCAGGGTATCACCTTGGTGCGCGAGTCGCGGCATCAAAACCGCAACGACGGCGCGGTCGCTATGGTATTGGTCTCGGGTTGAGTCGACTCGGGTTGTCGGCATATGAATCAGGGTCACGCGTCGATATCAGTTAAGGGTCGAAGGTTGCCGAAATTTGACCGGTAAGACCGCGGAAGTCTACGGAAAGGTACGGACTAAGATACAGGTCTTACACCTCTTGGATGTATTGGTTGTACAAATCCTATCAATGAGCTTGTGGTTGTGTCATGGAGTATGCTCTACCATATAAATATGGAAGATTGTGTACAACTCTCTGTATTCACTGGGAAATTACTACAGCCACAGAAGTGTCCTCTTTAACTTTTAAAAAATACAAAACCATGGCCCTACTGTTCTATAGATTTATTTATTTATTATTGAAAGGTTACAAAAGCATAGGAAAACAAGCCTCAAAACCTACATTTCTACATTGAACAATCATAGTTGGTAAAATGATAGGATGTACAACTACATTGAACAATCATGGTTGGTAAAATGCATTAAAATTGGGTAGGGTCCATTGAATACCTGCGAGTCTGGGTACCCACTAACAGGACTGCATTTGAAGGCTGTTTGGCTGAAAGGGTAGATGGGCACTACCAGTTCCCACAGCCATAGCTAAGATGCAAAGGGATTCCTCCTGTTCTCCACTAAATAGTGTTTTGGGACACGAAAACCAAGAAAACTATAGCCCGTCAAATGCTGCTTCCATTTTCCATGCAGCCCCAAACATCATCAGTATGATTAAGAATGATTCCGCACCCTGCTAACCAATGCTAGGTGGCAGCCAAACGCCCTCTAAAGTAGGAAGACTCCCCTGCTTTCTTCTTGGAATAAGAAATACTAAGAACAATGAAATTAGTAATAATAACTAATAAGCAATGGGAGGACCATGGAAACTAATTCCAATAAAACCCAAAGCAAGAAAATGTGCCAAAAGGTCGTTGTGGATAAAAAAAGATGCATAAATAGGATACAAATGCAGTCTGAAATTTTAATAGATTCTAAAAAAAATGCAATTCCAAACATGTTTAAGAGCAAAAACAAACATCATTTTTATTTCTTTTTGAGAATTAACTGTGAATTTCGTTAAAGAAAGAAGGAAACAAGAAAGGGGAGAACCCTTTCAACTATGAACTCCACCGAATTGATAGGTCCAGCCACTTGATTCCCTTTGATAAAAGTCAAGCTAAATAGCTAGACTTGCCATTAGTTGCTAGCCCATCTGACTACATGCCAATTCAGGCTGCGTCTTGATCTTTAACGCATCTACTTTTGATTTGGGCAGTACAAAAAATTAAAATGACGGATAGCAGGACTCCATTTCCCCATCATTCTAGGGTACATTTTCTTACCTCAAGATCAATTTGAATAAACACATAACATCGATAGAAGATAACAGAAAAAGGAAAATGCACTCTGAAACCCGAGTGCTTCATAGGAGAGAGAGAGAGAGAGAGAGGGGCGGGTTTGGATTGTAACACCCTGAAAATCAGGGGTCGTGTAGAAACCCGACTCTCGAGTTTCAGACCATCACTTATTCAACAAATATGCTTATGATTCAATGTTATCTGAGTTAGTGCATTAATATGAGTAAGATTATACCAAAACTGCAATTCATACTCCAGATCCAGTGATAAAAACGCAAGCGGAAGACTGAAAAATATATATATCACTGTAAAAACAATCTCGATCTGTCTCCAAAGTATGAATACATCTCTGAGTCACATATACATATATCAAACCAAAAATCAAAATGTCATATGGTCCAACTAGCAAGTCCCGCCGATCCAGGCCACCTACGCAAAGCCGTCGGAAAACTGCATGTACGAGAACTCGTCCTGGTCCTCGTCGTATTCCGGCTTCGTATCTTGAATCACCTCGTAACCTGCATCTAAGACAGAGTCTGGTAGGTGTTGCAAACACCGTCCCGTAACGTGGGAGTGAGTGATCAACTCAGTGGAATCATAGAGCAAAGATTAGCATGTTATCAAATCAATCACATGATAATAGTAAAGCAAACAATCAGTCATTCCTAAATACTATTGTTAATGTAAGTATGAAATGACATGATGGATGCCCTCACCGACATACTCCCTCAGGCGACACCATCTTACGTCCTCGGCATGCTTTCTTCCCTCAGTGCTCCACATCTTCCATCACAAGCAGTGCGATGTGAAAATGATTACGGAGTAGTTATTGGTCCTTTCATACAGCAGTATTGGAAAACTAAGGTACTTCCCTTATATCAATCCCAACACAGATCCTGTCTAGGGTCGTCACTTCTAGTAATCTCATATGATGTTATATTTATAGGTCGCTGCAAGGGCTGTCAGTGCTGTTGCTCGCACTCGTTGCACCGCTCCCCCATTACCTTATCAATATAGGCCTAATGTACTCTTGTTGCTACGGAAGGGTCGTTGTAAGTACTATGATTTCATATCCCTTTAGTTGTCAAATTTTGTGGTGCCAAAACCTATTTCTATGTCTTGTATATCTTGTGTTTTATGTTTGAAGACTAGTCATTGCAATCAACATCACATTTCAAGTCAAGATCTTAAAAGAAGAAAGTTTTCAAGTCTTGGATGAAGAAATCAAGAATAAAAGTATTCAAGGTTGCATGTTCAAAGTTTGATCAAGTTCAAGTTTACTAGAAGATTTTGTCAAGTCAAGATCAAGCTTATGAAGGCCTACTACAAGTTTTGAATATTCACAAGCTTCTCTTAAGGGTTATCTGAGTGTACAGACTTTCAATGTCCATCTCACTTTTAAGGTTTGTTTGACCTTAGATTGACCTTAGGATGGGCTTTATTGTAGGTCATTCCGGATACATAACTCATATATCTTTATATGCTTGTTTGGAGTGTTCTAAGACCAGTCCTAAGGACTTCAAGACCAGTCCTAGCTTTTCTACGACCAGTCTTAGATTTTTCAGGACCAGTCCTAGGCAGTTGAAGATTTTCAGATCTTTCTAGCTGTCTTACGACCAGTCCTGGACATCCTACGACCAGTCCTGTGAGTTCTACGACTCATCCTTCGACCGGTCGTAGACCTACGACTCAAACTCGAGCAACCATTTTTGGGGTCTTACGACCGGTCATAGGTGTCTCACGACCAGTCGTAGGTGGCCCACGACCGGTAGTAGACCACCCTCGACCGGTCGTGGAACTGAAAATCAAATCCCGCGAAAATCTTTCGAAAATATTTGGAGCTACGACCAGTCCTAGGATCCTAAGACCAGTCGTAGATGGGATTTTTCAGTCTATAAATTGAGCACGAACTTCAGAGTTTTAGTACTTCAAATCAATTCTATTCAAGCATTCTTTAGGCTATTCTCTGAGATAAGTTTGTGTTTATTTTAAGCTGCTTTGTGCTTATTTAATATTCATTTTGCTAGCTTATTCTTATTTAATTTTGATCTACATTCCAATCTTATTAGAAAAGGGGAATTTCTGTTATTCCTTCTTCTGGATTCAAAATCAAATAGATCTAGCCCGTTTGATCTGAAATCAATTAGACTTAGAACCATTCTTAAAGTGAGTATTGGACTTTGAACGTCGAATCGAACTTCTACTCCGATTGGTTCTACCAGGCTTCATCAAAAGGTGATTCAGGTATTTTACATGTTTTGTAATTTACTTTCTCTAGTTTTTGTTTGAGATTCGCCAGAAAAATCTCATTATATTGGTTATCTGAGGAGAGCCAGAAAACTCAGATTGTGGGGTTTTTGGATTGTGTAAGCCCGAGATCAAAGACACAATTGTGAAGGTTTTAGGTGAACCTGTGAAACCTATTTTGATAGTGTATGCTAATATCCCCTGTGTGAGGATATTAGGAGTGGAGTAGCAATCTGTGTGGCTGTTGGATAACAGTTGGTGTACACACAGGCGAACCACTATATATCGTTGTGTTGTGAATGTGCTTTATTCTTTCATTCTTTTATTCATTCTGTTTTGTGGAGAGTGTTTGTGGATGAATGTTGTAATCACTTCAAGCAAGTGTGGATGTATGTTGTAATAACTTAGGATTTATTTTCCGCAAGTTATTTTGTTTTCATTGCTTATTATTCCTCTTTGGTTTGTGATACAAGGACGTTCTAGAAATAAGGTTGTCCTACCTTAAACCTCTAGTTTTTGGTGTAAGGTTGTCCTTAGAACTGATAAAGTATCAATCTCTTTATTTTAAGCTATTGTGATTGTTTTATATTCAGCATTGTGCTTTAAATCTTTTATTATTCCGCTGTTATTATTTTTATTTGGCATTGCCCTATTCACCCCCCCTCTAGGGCATATAGCTAGGCCCTTTCAAGTGGTATCAGAGTCAAATAGCTCGTGCTTATTGTTTATTTATTGGATTTATTTCCTGAGCTAACGATCTAAGCTATATTAAGTTGTTAAATTTTGATAGCCTATCAATCACTAGGCCACCACCCTTTAATGGCACAAACTATGCCTATTGGAAAGCCAGGATGAGGATCTTGCTCAAATCCTTGGATGAAAGTGTGTGGCTGGCCACAGTGAATTAATGGAACCCTCCTATCACTGAAGTTGCTAATGACAATGGTTCAAAAACTATAAAAATAACGGCTTATTCTCTTTGGACCACACTTCAGAAAAGTGAAAGTAGTGCTAATGCAAAAGCACTAAATGCAATTACTTGTGCATTATCACCAGATGAATTCAAAAGAATCATTTCTTATGAAAATGCAAAACAAGCATGGGATATATTAGAAATGACACACGAGGGTACATCTATTGTCAAGAAATCTAAAGTCCAACTCCTCACAACTAAATTTGAAGAAATTCATATGGAGGAGAATGAGATGTTTATGGACTTCTACACTAGATTAAATGACATAGTGAACTCTATGTGGGGTCTTGGTGATAAAATCCCTGAAAGTAAAGTGTGCGCAAAAATACTACGTTCACTTCCTGAACGGTTCAATTCTAAAGTGACTGTGATTCAGGAACTTCGTGATACGGATACCATGAGGGTTGAGGAATTAGTTGGTTCACTTCAAACCTATGAGTTATCCTTTAAGGCTCCTAAAGGAAAATCAATAGCTCTCAAATCATCTAAAAATATTTCTCAAGAGAGAACTTCGGATTCAGAAAATACCGAAGATGATATGGCACTTTTAGCAAAAAGATTTTACAAAATTTTCAAAAACAAGAAAAAGGTTGATTTTCAAAAATCAAATGATAAGAGACGATCTAAACCTAGAACTCATAAATCCTTGAAAGATAGTCAATGTTACAACTGTCAAGAGTATGGGCACTTATCTAACAAATGTCCAAAAATGACAAATCAAAAAGGAAAAGCACGATGGCTACTTGGGATGAATCATCTGATTCTGAATCCTCTTCTAAATCAGAAGATTCTAAAACCGAGTCAGGCGATGGTGTTAAAGCCCTTATAACTCTAGCCAAGATCACCTATTCAGATCATGATGATACATCTAGTGAAGAAAATCTGAATAGTGATTGCGATAATGAAGATGATCTTCAAGTTGCTTATAATGGCCTTTATAAAGAGAGTTGTAAAATTGTTGTCAAGCTTAAATTACAAAAAGAAAAATTTTCTAAGCTTAAGGAAGATTATGAGTCTCTTATCTTAGAAAAATCTCATATTTCTGATTCTTTTGAAAAAATCAAAAATGATTTAGATTTCTAAACCTCTCAAATTGAAGATTTGAAATCTGAAAAAGAGAAACTAAAAAATGAGGTAGCTTCTCTTCTGTGTTTGAAAGACACATGGAGATATGCCCAAGGAGATCCAAAATTGGAAAAATTATTGTTTGGATCAAGAAAATGTGGCGATCGATCCGGGTTAGGCTATGATAAAAATACATCTCCTAAACAAAAGAAAATTGCTCCTAGATTTGGTAAAGGAGAGTCTTCGACCTCAAAAGAAAAGAATACCTATCAAGGTTTTTCCAAAAATTCGAGGTCTTTCCAAAAACCTAAAAGTGGCCAGTCAACTTTAATTTTTAAAACCGAAATCAATTAGCTGAAAAAATTATTGATCTTCTCAAGGAGTTATTAAAGTCGAACTCTATAGGTCGTTCCTACGACAATAGACAGAAAAAGACCATCTATATTCCTAAACCCAAAACAGTTATGAAATGGGTTCCTAAAGTTGCCAGCTTGGTTGCCCACACTGCTTTCAAAGCAACAAGCCATTCAAAGTGGTACCTAGATAGTGGTTGCTCCAGGCATATGACAGGTGACAAAGCTTTATTCACCGATCTTAAAGATATGACTGACGGGTCAGTCACATTTGGTGATGGAAGCAATTGCAAGATTATTGGCCAAGGTACGTGTTCCACTTTATAACCTTCCCTTATTTAAGAATGTCTTATATGTTGAGGGTTTAAAACATAACCTATTAAGCATTTCTCAAATATGTGATAACAACCATAGTGTAAAGTTTTCTAATCAAGGTTGTGAGATAGTTAATAAAAGGGGTTCTGTTATATTAACTGGTCGCAGAACTTCTGAAAACTACTACATCGTTAGTGATGCTAGCTCATCTACTCAATCATGTTACATGGTCCATACCGATGAGAATCAATTATGGCATAAACGTCTTGGACATGTACACTATCGAAACTTATTTAGATTGAGCAAAAGAGAACTAATTAGAGGTCTACCCAAATTGTAAAAAGTAGACAAAATATGTGGTGAATGCCAGTTGGGCAAACAAATTAGGAGTTCTCACAAGAAAGTAAACTCTATCACCACATCTAGACCACTCGAGCTTCTCCATATGGATCTTATTGGACCAACCAGATCAGAAAGTCGAGGAGGTAAAAAATACATCTAGGTTATCATAGATGACTATACCAGATTCACTTGGGTATCATTCTTAAAAGAAAAAACTGAAACCCTAGATGAAGTAAAAAAGGTCATCAAACGAATCCAAAATGAGAAAAGTTCTCATGTTAGCAAGATCCGTAGTGATCATGGATCTGAATTCAAAAACAGTAGTTTTGAGAAATTCTGTAGCGATCAGGGAATATCACATGAATTCTCAGCGCCCAAAACACCGCAACAAAATGGTATAGTTGAAAGGACAAATAGAGTGCTTAAGGAAATGGCTAATGTTATGTTAAATAGTTTGAAGCTCTCTAAAAATCTTTGGGCTGAAGCAGTTAATACCACATGCTATATTATTAATCGGGTTTATATTAGTAAATCTGATAATAAGACTGCTTATGAAATATGGTTTGAAAAGAAACCTAGTGTCAAATACTTTCGAGTTTTTGGCAGCAAGTGTTATATTTTACGGGATCGTGAAAATTTGGGTAAGTTTGATACGAAGAGTGACGAAGGAATTTTTCTTGGTTATTCTTTGAACAGTCGAGCTTATAGGGTTCTAAATAAGAGAACTGGTGTGATTCAAGAGTCCATCGATGTGGTCATTGATGATCATTTGAATACACCAGCCCCAAGTTCAGATAATGATGAAGCTATTATTATTGACAATCTAGATATCTCATCAAGTCAAAAAGAATCTGAACCAAGGACTGTTAAAGATCATCCAACCAATCAAATTCTTGGAAATCCTCTCACTGGAGTTCGTACTCGCAATCAACTTGAGAACATATGTAATTATGTTTGTTTTACATCCCAAATAGAACCGGTCAACGTAAAAGAAGCACTTTCTGACGAAAATTGGATAGTTGCTATACAGGATGAACTTAATCAATTTATTTGTAATGATGTCTGGTATCTTGTTCCTAGGCCTAAAGATAAAAACATTATTGGAACAAATTGGATCTTTAAAAATAAGTCTAATGAACTCAAAAATATTATACGAAATAAGGCTAGGCTGGTTGTACAAGGGTACACTCAGATTGAAGGCATAGATTATTATGAAACCTTTGCTCCAGTCACTTGCCTTGAATCAATCAGACTTTTTATTTCCATCGCATGTTTTAGAAAATTTAGAATTTATCAGATGGATGTAAAGAGTGCCTTCTTGAATGGCGATTTACATGAAGAAGTGTATGTTGAACAACTTTCAGGGTTTGAAGACCCTAAGTTATCTGACCATGTATTTCGTCTCAAAAAGGCTCTCTATGGTCTAAAACAAGCACCCAGGTCATGGTATGAAAAATTGACTAAATTCTTACTTAGTCATAGCTTTCAAGTAGGTAGTGTCGATAAAACGCTTTTTGTTAAAAAGAATAACAATGATATTTTAATGGTTCGAATATATGTTGATGATATTATTTATGGATCTACTTGTTCTAACATGTCTACTGAGTTTGCAGAGTTAATGAAATCAAGGTTCGAAATGAGCATGGTTGGCGAACTTAACTATTTCCTAGGGTTGCAAGTAAAATAACAACCTGATGGAATTTTCATTTCTCAGACCAAATATGCTTCAAACTTAGTTAAAAGGTTTGGATTTGAGAATGGTAAGAACTTTGATATTCCTATGAGTACAACATTAAGACTCTCAAAAGACTCTACAGGTAAAGATATAGATCCTAAACTATATCGCAGTATGATTGGTAGTTTGTTATATCTTACTACTAGTAGACCTAATTTCGCATTCAGTGTTGGTATTTGTGCGAGATATCAGTCTAATCCTAAGGAATCACATCTTACTGCTGTTAAACGGATTATTAGGTATGTCGCAAGTTCTATAAATTTGGGACTTTGGTATCCTTTTGATACTAATGTTCAATTAACCGGGTATTCAGATGCTGATTGGGCCGGAAATATTGATGATAGAAAATCAACCAGTGGTGGTTGTTTTTACATTGGAAATTGCTTAGTTTCTTGGTTTAGCAAGAAGCAAAGCTCAATATCACTCTTTACTACTGAGGCTGAATATATTACAGCTGGATATGCATGTACTCAACTAGTTTGGATGAAACGCATACTTAGCGATTATGGAATTAATCCAGATTCAATGATTTTATATTATGATAATTCCAGTGTTATAAACATTTTCAAAAATCCAATCCAGCATTCACGTACTAAGCATATTGACATTAGGTATCATTACATTCGTGAGTTGGTTAAAGAAAAAGTCATTTCATTGGAATATATACCAACCGAAACTCAACTTGCTGATATATTTACTAAACCGCTCGACAAAAGCAGGTTTAATAAATTAAAATTTGATCTTGGTATATGCATTTTACATTGAATATTTTTTCTTGCATGTATCATAGTGTATTATATTTCACATTATAATTGTTTAAATTTCAAATTTTTTCATTTAAAAATGCATTTTTGGTCGATGCTTGACCGGTCGTGGTTGTACACGACCAGTCGTGGTTCGACCGGTCGTGGACCACAAATGACCGGTCGTGGATCTCATGAACATCATATAATTTGGAGAAAATCCCCTTCTTCTTCATTTCCACACCTACTTACGATGAGTCGTGGCTCGACCAGTCATAGAATTTCTAGTTTTTCTTCAAAGTAAGTCATATTTCATCATTTTTCTTGAAGATTCATGATCTCTATGCTTTGATTTGTTCATAGTATAGTTTGATTTCATCTCTTGTTAATTTTTTCAAGGGTTTGCTCTCTATTTGCTGATCTAGAGAAAATCCATCTTTCATTTGTGCATCTTGCTTGTTCTTTGTATATCTTTTTGAATATGGATGCTAGAGGAAAAAAAAAACATCTCGTGGTCCATCTTCATCCAGATCTGGACCAATAACTAAACGGCATCTTCGGTCACCCGAAGATGATACTCAAGATGTACGGGATTTGCTTACCCGTAACATTATCGTTGAGCATACCGCTGATCTAAATCACATTGCTCCATATGATGTCATTCTCCTTCTTGAATCTGTAGGTTAGACTAATATTTTGCTTTGGGGTGGGTCTGCATACCAGTCCATTGCTCAATCAATGCTAGCATGCATTTCAGATTTTTTTCCTTGATAATTTAATATTTTCAATTGATACAAGAGAAGGGAAAGTTGAAGTTGATCGTCATTTAATATCAGGTATTATGGATATACCTATTAATGATGAAGGAATACCGATTCATACTTTATACGACAACCTTCAGAATCGAAAAAATGCATGTTAACCAGAGATTTATGCAAAATTGATGTGCATTGGACTCATAAAGGGAATGCGCTCCCTGCAAAGTATCTGTTACCCAAATACAGAATATTACATCATTTCTTCATTTCAAATGTATATCCTCGGTCCGGTAATAAAACCGAGTTAACTTCTTTCATGGTTCGTGTGTTGCATTCTATTTCTTCTGGAATCAAGGTCTGTCTTCCTTCTTTGATTTGTCATTCCATTATACAATTTCGTTTGCATCCAGGTCATAGTGATATTCCATTCGGTTATCTTATGAATGTTTTAGCCACTCACATGCTTGTCGATAAACCTGTTAATGAGGCACCAATTCTTCATCTCATTTTCAACAATGCCAATCTTAATAAGATGAAATTGGATCTACTCCCTGGCCAATTTGATGAAGCTGGTGTTAGTGGTGTTGGTGGTGATGGTGGTAATGCTGGAAACGAAGAGGAAGCTGGTGATCTTCCACAACAATATGTTAATATGGATGACTTATTTGATGACATAGAAACTGATTCACCTAATGATCCAGATTATGATCCTCCTGGTTTTGATGCACGCTTTCGTGTATTGGAGGAAAAACTTGATAATATGAATATAGCCCATGACATGAGATTCAAGTACATACGAAAATATCTTCGTCGCATAAATAAGGGCTTACACCAGATTGATCCATCTATTCCTGCTCTCTCCTCTGGATCAGATTAAGTGAATTATCTTTTGAATAGTATAACATTTCTTTTACTCTGGATATGTATTATGGATTCTGGTTTCATAACATTTTGGATATTGTATTTTGTGGTATGGATTATGACTTGACACTTCAGATTTATTTTATGTCCTTTCATATCACCTTCTCATTATTTGCTCTTTATATTCTCCTTTATATTGTTCCTTTCCCTTGTCATTTTGTGACAAAAAGGGGGAGTAGTAAGCATTGCTAAAAGGGGAGTAATACGGATAGGGGGAGTAAATTTGTTTATATTGATTGAGAAGGATATGTGGAATGATGGATATGTGGATTGAAGTATTGAGGTTTTCATGTTATGTATTGATTATACGTGCAATACTCGTATTACTCAGGGGGAGTAGAGTATTTTGTGGTTTCATGATTTATCATTCCTTATTATCTTTGATGCTATGTGTTTTGTCACAATTTGACAAAGGGGGAGATTGTAAGTGCTATGATTTCATATCCCTTTAGTTGTCAAATTTTGTGGTGCCAAAACCTATTTCTATGTCTTGTATATCTTGTGTTTTATGTTTGAAGACTAGTCATTGCAATCAACATCGCATTTCAAGTCAAGATCTTAAAAGAAGAAAGTTTTCAAGTCTTGGATGAAGAAATCAAGAATAGAAGTATTCAAGGTTGCATGTTCAAGGTTTGATCAAGTTCAACTTTACTAGAAGATTTTGTCAAGTCAAGATCAAGCTTATGAAGGCCTACTACAAGTTTTGAATATTCACAAGCTTCTCTTAAGGGTCATCTGAGTGTACAGAATTTCAATGTCCATCTCACTTTTAAGGTTTGTTTGACCTTAGATTGACCTTAGGATGGGCTTTATTGTAGGTCATTCCGGATACATAACTCATATATCTTTATATGCTTGTTTGGAGTGTTCTAAGACCAGTCCTAGGGATTTCAAGACCAGTCCTAGCTTTGCTATGACCAGTCTTAGGTTTTTTAAGACCAGTCCTAGGTAGTTGAGATTTTCAAATCTTTCTAGCTGTCCTACGAACAGTCCTGGACATCCTACGACCAGTCCTGTGAGTTCTACGACTCATCCTTCGACCGATCGTAGACCTACGACTCAAACTCCAGTAGCCATTTTTGGGGTCCTACGACCGGTCGTAGGTGTCTCACGACCAGTCGTAGGTGGCCCACCACCGGTCGTAGACCACCCTCAATCGGTCGTGGAACTGAAAATTAAATCCCGCGGAAATCTTTCAAAAATCTTTGGAGCTACGACCAGTCCTAGGATCCTAAGACCAGTCGTAGATGGGATTTTTCAGTCTATAAATTGAGCACAAACTTCAGAGTTTTAGTACTTCAAATCAATTCTATTCAAGTATTCTTTAGGATATTCTCTGAGATAAGTTTGTGTTTATTTTAAGCTGCTTTGTGCTTATTTAATATTCATTTTGCTAGCTTATTCTTATTTGATTTTGATCTACATTCCAATCTTATTAGAAAAGGGGAATTTCTATTATTCCTTCTTCTGGATTCAAAATCAAATAGATCTAGCCCGTTTGATCTAAAATCAATTAGACTTAGAACCATTCTTAAAGTGAGTATTGGACTTTGAACGTCGAATCGAACTTCTACTCCGATTGGTTCTACCAGGCTTCATCAAAAGGTGATTCAGGTATTTTACATGTTTTGTAATTTACTTTCTCTGGTTTTTGTTTGAGATTCGCCAGAAAAATCTCATTATATTGGTTATCTGAGGAGAGCCAAAAAACTCAGATTGTGGGGTTTTTGGATTGTGTAAGCCCGAGATCAAAGACACAATTGTGAAGGTTTTAGGTGAACCTGTGAAACCTATTTTGATAGTGTATGCTAATATCCCCTGTGTGAGGATATTAGGAGTGGAGTAGCAATCTGTGTGGCTGTTGGATAACAGTTGGTGTACACACAGGCGAACCACTATATATCGTTGTGTTGTGAATGTGCTTTATTCTTTCATTCTTTTATTCATTCTGTTTTGTGGAGAGTGTTTGTGGATGAATGTTGTAATCACTTCAAGCAAGTGTGGATGTATGTTGTAATAACTTAGGATTTATTTTTCGCAAGTTATTTTTTTTTCATTGCTTATTATTCCTCTTTGGTTTGTGATACAAGGACGTTTTAGAAATAAGGTTGTCTTACCTTAAACCTCTGTTTTTTGGTGTAAGTTTGTCCTTAGAACTCATAAAGTATCAATCTCTTTATTTTAGGCTATTGTGATTGTTTTATATTTAGCATTGTGCTTTAAATATTTTATTATTCCGCTGTTATTATTTTTATTTGGCATTGCCCTATTCACCCCCCCTCTAGGGCATATAGCTAGGCCCTTTCAGTCGTCACCTCCCGTAGAATCAGAATACGCTCGAGGTCACTACAAAGGGCTCGTCACCAATCAGTGTAGGCCGACAGCTCGAATGTAGTGTCCCATACCACTACAATCGGCTCACGAGTCTAAAGTGCTCACTGGTCACTACGAGGAGGTTTGTGGCCCCAGTGTAGGCCGACAGCTCGACCACGGTGTCTCATACCACTATGCCCGGCTCATGAATCTTAATGGATCAAGGTACCATGGTTATCAGGGCTTTCACTGGTAAGTTCAGTACCCTAGGTTCAAGCAGTTATGACCAATACAAGGTGAACATACAACGGTCAATCGGGTTGCTTGACGAGCTCGACTAGTACGGGCGCACCTCAAGCTGAACTACATGAAGTGCATAAAACACCTCGTGTGGCCTAACCACTACCGCCAACCCAAAGCACGACTCGTGTTCGTCAACGCGTCCTTCGTGGCAAATAGAAGCCAACCACGAATTCAATCTGTTATCGACCGCCTGGACTAATGTATAGCCCTAAGCATTTGTAATCAACATCAGTGATCATGTGAGAGTAACAGAAATGAAATACAAACAATATAAGCATGTTGACAACATGTTATAACATACAACGTAAGCAAATCAACCAACACAAGTATTTCATATATATGAGGAAATCAATTCATATAGCAAACATGGAGGAAATCATATACATTATTATGTTAATTAAGAATTCAATCTCAAAACTAATCTACAACAACATTTACTCAATACATAATAACACAAACATTTATACAATCACTTAGTCTACACACATTGGTCTACATAGTGTATGTCGACCCGAAGTGTGCATTAGGGCGAATCACTTTGCCAAACAGATCATACATGCATGTCCAGTATAATAAGGTGATAAATACACATGGCAAGCATTTCAACAAAATACAGAG
The DNA here is from genome assembly GCA_037074715.1 of Magnolia kwangsiensis. NCBI lineage: Eukaryota > Viridiplantae > Streptophyta > Magnoliopsida > Magnoliales > Magnoliaceae > Magnolia > Magnolia kwangsiensis. The sequence continues at coordinate 85,543,431 of CM073575.1, read as the reverse complement.
GTATACAGTATTTTCTATAAATGCCTAAAATACCCTAAATCTCATATTCACCGTACGCAGTCGAAATGGAAAACAGACAGTATGTGTCACGCCCCAAACTCGGAAATCGGATTCACAGGAATCCCGATTGCCGAATCCGGTGCCGACAGCCTCCATAGTATCCCATTCTCGGCTCCTAGCGTTCACACGCCAGATTCCGATCCTGGGATCCTACAAGGAGGATTTTTTTTTTTTTTTTTTTTTTGAACGTACACTTGTCTTGTAATAAGCATAACCACAAGATTTACCCAAATCACAAAAGCAACATCATCATCACATATCCACTAATATCATCATTTTAATACAATACTGAAAGGGAAATACATAAATAGAGAATCAAGCTCCAGAAGACCACCGCACGCTCCAAGCTCAACACTGCTGCAGCCTAACATCACCTGCACGCATCTATCGTGCATAAGCTTATAGAAAGCTTAGAGGGTGGTGTAAGTGTGTGCACAAGGTAAGTACCAAGTATTCAATACAATGTTATAATCATATAATATCAAAAAACTAGTAATCCATAAACTATACAATGTTTGAATAAGCAGAAACACTGACAAGAGCAGGAATTTTCAAAGTAAGCAAAAGTATGGACAAGTCCATACGTCAATCAATATCAGAATACGCAATATAGAACAACTATGCAATAAGGAGTAATAAAGAGTCAGATATTAATGCCGAGGATGCAATGCAATATATAAATCCTGCTAAGTCTGTCTAGGCCATATGAGTGCAGAAATATAGGAAATCAAAGTACCATATACCTGCAAATGTAATGCAATATGCGATACGAATGGAATGGCCATGCTGGAGTGTGAAGTCGGGATGATAGTACGTAGTATCGCAGGCTACGGGGTCCACCATAAGAGACTTCTATCCAAACCAGTCCCATACCTAAATTTGGATAGTCAGACTCATCGTGGTAAACTCCTGATATCAGGTTAGTCGCGCGCCCAACCAGAATCTTTGCCATGACGAAGGTGCACATCAATTAGTTGCGCACCACCAGCCCAAGTGGATAGTGAATGAATGAATGAATGGGCATGCAACTTCTACTCAATAAGTCCACATAGCAGTACGGTTCCCCTCTGGGAAATCACCGGGGTCTATTACACTCTAAACCAGATCGCCGCCACATCGCGCGCAATAAGGCAAGTGGAAGAGACCTCACTATCCGTCTGCCAATATCGGGCTCGACTCGTCGATAGCGGACCCATTCCTCGAGCTGGTCAGACTCAGCCTAGCATTGCCCCCTACTCTCGGGCGGGTAAGGCTGCACCCCCTTCCAACCGACCACGACACAGTGGAGAGCGTAACCATCTGGTAATCGGCACTCAACGCTCATCTACCCACTCGGTCTAGACGTTGGAGCAACCTCTGGAACCAAGAGGGTTTAGGGACTTTCACCCAAGGATATCTATAGCACCCCATGTAGAATAGATTTTCGGTGTCCCATCTGGCCATCCACGATATGCCTGTGGAGGCTACAACCCTGATGTCGCTAGGGCATACAGTAATCACAGCACACAATGCAAGATGCATGAGTCATACAATCCAGTCACGCATCAATCCTGCGCAAACCGTGCGCTCATGTGAGACAATCTCCGCCTATCAGGGAGTCTCATAACAACCAGCACTATGACATATGCAATGGTCAATCATATCTCATAACAGACATGCAGATGATGCGTATGGGCATGGATCATGATGCTATGCAGTCACATACTCGTAATCGGTATCAATAACCGGCATCAACAATCGGCCTCGACAATGTGGACATCTAACCAACATTGCCCCAAGGAGTGACCCTCATAGATCCAAACATATAATGGGCCCATGGCCTCACACAAGGGCCTAATATACAACACAATGGGCCTTACTCAAGGGTTACATGTACACAACAGGTGGCCCCTGCTCATGGGCCTGACATATATCATAATGGGCTCCTTTGCCTGATTCTCAAATGAATCACAATGGGCCTCATCACCTAGGCCTCATATACATCACGTTGGGCCTTAAACACGGGCTGGATACACATCACAACGGGCCGCATATACATCACATTGAGCCTCGACAATCGGAATCGGCGATCAGCCACGATAATCAGAATCGACAATCGGCCACGATAATTGGCCTCGATTGGTAATCGGCCTCGATAATCAGAATCAGTCAATCAGCCATGACAAGCAGAATCGGCAATCGGCCACATCAATCGCCAATCGGCCACATCAATTGACAATCGACGATCGGTAAGCAGTCTCGATAATCGGCCTCGATCGGTAATCGGTCAATCGGCCATGACACGTAGAGTCGGTAATCAGCCACATCAATCGATAATCGGCAACGATCGGTAATCGGCCACGATCTGTAATCGGTCATGATAATCGGCCTCGATCGGTAGTCGGTCAATCGGCCACAACAAACAGAATAGACAATCGGCCACGTCAATCGACAATCGGACACGATTGGTAATCAGTCTCAATAATCGGCCTCGATCGGTAATCGGTCAATCGGCCGCACCACGCAGAGTCGACAATCGGCCACGTCAATCGATAATCGGCCACAATCGGTAATCGGTCACGATAATCGACCACGATCGGTAATTGGTCACGATAATCGGCCACAATCGGTAATCGGTCACGATAATCGACCACGATCGGTAATTGGTCACGATAATCGGCCTCGATCGGTAGTCGGTCAATCGACCACGACAAATAAAATTAGCAATCGGCCACGTCAATCGACAATGATTGGTAATCAGTCTCAATAATCGGCCTCGATCGGTAATCGGTCAATCGGCCACGCCACGCAGAGTCGGCAACCGGCCATGTCAATCGATAATCGGCCACGAACGGTAATCGGTCACGATCTGTAATCGGTCACGATAATCGGCCTCGATCGGTAGTTGGTCAATCGGCCACAACAAACAGAATCAGCAATCGGCCACGTCAATCGGACATGATTGGTAATCAGTCTCAATAATCGGCCTCGATCGGTAATCGGTCAATCGGCCACGCCACGCAGAGTCGACAATCGGCCATGTCAATCGATAATCGGCCAGAATCGGTAATCGGTCACGATAATCGACCACGATCGGTAATTGGTGATGATCTGTAATCGGTCACGATAATCGGCCTCGATCGGTAGTCGGTCAATCGGCCACAACAAACAGAATCAGCAATCGGCCACGTCAATCGGACACGATTGGTAATCAGTCTCAATAATTGGCCTCGATCGGTAATCGGTCAATCGGCCACGCCACGCAGAGTCGACAATCGGCCACGTCAATCGATAATCGGCCAGAATCGGTAATCAGCCGTGGATATAAAGTCATTCGTCTACAGCGAATGAGACCCACTTATTTGGGTTAACCCATGAAAAGAATGGCCTATAAGGCTTAAGGGAAGGTCACAATGCGGACATATAACCATCATTGCTCGTTAATGTGGACATCAAACCAATATTGCTCCCTAGGAGTGGCCTACATCGGCTAGACATATAGTGGGCCCATGGCCTCGCGTACAATCATGATGGGCCTCATTTATGTTACATCGGCCTCGTCACATGGGTCAACATACATCACATCGGGCCTCGAATACACAATAGGTGGGCCTTGCACCTAGGCCTATATCATATGGGCCTCATCGCACGAGCCTCAATACTATGCCTCATACATTAAGCGTGCCTCATTACATGGCCTAACAATACAAACGGGTGGGCCCCGCCCATGTGCCAAAATACATCGTGACGGGCCGCACCAATGGGCTTCATGCATATCAAATCAGGTTACACCAATGGGACTCATATATATCAAATCAAGCCACGCCTATGGGCCTCATGTATATCAAATCGGGCCACGCCAATGGGCCGAATTAAATAGACCGATCCAAACGGGCCAAATCAAATGGGCCGAATCAAATGGGTCGGATCCATGGGTCGATTCAAATCAGCTGAATAAAATAGATCGAATCAATTAGAACTATCAAATGAGCCGAATCAAGTGGGCCGCACCACTACATCAATCATCTATTATTAGGGATCATTTCAAAAACAATGAATCATTTGAAAAGATCAAGTGGACCATTTGATCAACTGGACCATACCACAAATGGCAGTGGAGGTAATGTTTTCCTCTGTTTAGACCAGACAGGGTCACCACAACATTTATTTCCACCCAATCTGTTCATAAGGTCACAAGACTTGGCAAAAGAGGAAAAACAAAAAAATAAATAAATATCATTTACTTTTTGGGATTCTTGAAGAATTTCAATGGCGGACATCCAGACCCACTGCTGCTGTGGTATGGTCCACCAGGATCTGTCTTATTATTTTTTTTTTTTGTCCTAGATCTTGAGACAGACTTGCCAAAAGGATGGACGGTTGGGCTGGATCACATACATCGGGGGTGGGGTCCACATCCGTGGCCCACCAGATATATGAGTCTGCTTCATTTGTTTAGAGTGTTGCTGCTGCACGTGATACCAGCCGCTGGCCCACCATCAAATCAGATGGACGGTGAGGATTTAAAATGGATGGACGGCGTGATATGTACATGCCTGGTGGGGCGCATGTGGCGTGCCAGATGGATGGACAACATGATTTATACATGCATCATGGTGGGTCCCACAGCAGACGAGCCCCACTGCAGGTGCAGCGTCAGCTGCTGTGACGGTACAAGTGGGTTCCACGCACGTGGACCATCCTAGCCTCCTCTCTCTCATCACATACATATATAATATAATATAATATAATATAATATCATATAATATCATATAATATAATTATAATATAATAAGATATATTATAAAGCAATATTAATATAACTAAATACCCCCCACCGTCCAGTCTCTCTGGACATTCTGGAAGGTGGAAATCTAACACACAGAACATGTGGGTCCACACGTGTGGCCCAAATAAAACACATACAATAAGGTGGACCCCCACCGTCCTGCCCATCTGGACGGTGGATACGGAATATATACATTTAGGTGGGGTCCCCATCCAGTGGACTGGACGGTGTGGACTGCCACACATGCACAGGCCCCACCGTCCAACATCACATGCCCGGAGTATATATAACACATACCTCAAACGTGGGACCCATAGAACTTGCTGTTTTCATTGCAACAAGAAGTAGACGGTGGGGTCCACATAAATGGACGGTCTGGTTATGGCCCATACACTATATGGGACCCACATATTGCAAACAAGATTCAGCAGCTAGGCTGCTATTTGGACGGTTAGGATATATCTCGTCCCTCGTGATCAGGCCCACTTGCTAGGGTGGTTACATCAGCTCTTAGCTGAGGGGATCCACATGTCCACGTGGACAATGGGTACAACCTGCACATCACGGCTGGCCTCACGTCCAAGGTCTGGACAGTGGGCAGCGTGGATCATACGCAGGCATCATGGTGGCCTCTCACGTCCAGTGTGCTTGGACGGTGTGGATAATACATCATGGCAGAGTTTCCACCATCCATGGTATGGGTCTAATCCATCCATTAAGGTGGGCCACAATAGGAAAAATAGAGATGGAGAGAGAGAGAGAGAGATCAGATGATGGAGGGAGAGAGAGATATGCATGAAGGGGAGGGACCCGCCACTGTTGGGCCCTCCCTTATACAAGGCGTTCATAAAGTGGGTCCCACGATAAGTGGGCTCCTAATTCAAGAATCAAAGGTAGATCACCCACAAAACAAAAGAAAAAGAGAGAAATAAAGAAAGAAAGAAGCACCCACCTATGATATTCTCCTCCTTTCACCAAAGTATTGTAGAGCATCAATGGATGAACTTCAACGGTCGAGATTGGATCCTAGACGGTGGAGATGGGAGGTGGGCCACACCAAGCTCTCCTCTCTTGGAGATAGCTTGGACGTGGGTTGCTCTCATGGAGCTTAGGAGAGAATGAGAGAGAGAGATGAGAGAGAAAGGTGATGTGAGTGGTGGAGTGATGGGGAGAGAGATGGGTGAGGTGATGGGAGGGTTGACTTTTGGGGATGGGTAGTTGTACTTAGGGATGGGTATACTTTTGACAAATGATGTGATTGATGTGATGGATTTTCTTGGGATTAGCAACGCGCGGTATTTTCCTTGAACTGAACGCGGTCCCACATCTCCTGGCCTAGGTATCGCCTCGGCGCGTGAGACGTGGCATCGGAACCTCGGCGACGACGCGGTCGCACTGGTACAAGTCTCGGGTCGAACCGACTCAGACCGACAGGATCCGTCTCAGGATTGCGCGCAACGCCGGTTACAGATCGCGAGTCACCGGAAATCGATCGAAATAACCGCGAAAGCCTAAGGAACAGTACGAATTAAGATACGGGTTTTACAGTATGTTCTACATGTCAAACGGCGTTCTTGTCGATAATTTACTATTAAACGATAGTGAAAGCTTTGAAAACAGTCAACCTAAGCATCTAGAATCCTCACTTTTCGACGTAGAAGCGTAATGAATCGAACAGAAACTTTACGCTTCGTCAACGCCTGTATGTCGACCTAATTCACAAGATACATCAGCTACTTTGTAAGACCTATATCTTGGTCCGTACCTTTCCATAGACTTTCGCGGTCTTACCGGTTGAATTCTGGCGACCTTCAACCCTTAACCGATATCGACGCGCGACCGTGATTCATATACCGACAACCCGAGTCGACTCAACCCGAGACCAATACTATAGCGACCGGGCCGTCGTCGCGGTTCCAATACCGTGACTAGCGCGCCGAGGCGATACCCTGGTCAAGAGATGTGGGCCAACGTTCGGTGCGAGAAAACACCGCGTGTTGCGAAACCCAAGGGAATCTCTACGATGTGTCACATCAATCACATCAATCCCATCAATCAATCAATTCATCAAGCCATCACATGTCAAGTACATCACTTTCACCCTTTTTCCTAAAAAGCCACAAAAGTCAAGCTTTTCTTACACCTCCCATACTTCTCTTACACAAAAGCCTCAAAAGTCAAGCTTTTCTTACACAACCATCACTCACCACATCCATCCATCACTCTCTCTCTCTCTCTCCCTTTACAACTCTCTCTCTTTCTCTCTTTCTCATTCCAAAATCTCAAAACAACCAAAGAAATTTCCAAGCTCCATACGTATGGAACTTCTCCAAGCTTCCTAAACTCCAAGTGTGGCCCACCTCTTCATCCCAAGATCTCCCATCTCAACCCTCCATTCCTCATCTTAACCGTTGAAAACCTAGCTAAGGTGCTAAGGAACCCCTAGGAGTGAGAAGATCGGACGGTGGGTGCCTCTATAGGGTAGTTTTTCTTATTTTTATGGTGGACCAAGTGAGGCCCACTGATCAATGGTGTGGATCTCACTTGGGACCCTAATATGTGGGCGATGGACCACTTGGATCATCATGATCATTCCATGATGGGGCCATTCTCCATGGACCCCATCATGATATTTATTTTCTTTAAAAGGTCATCTAGACCATCCATATTGGTGGGGAAAGGATCCCCACCGTTGATCTTCAGTTTTGATGATCACATGTGCAAAATGAACCCACTTGATGTATGATTTCATGTAAGGGAGGGCCCATAATGTCGGGGTCCCTCCATCACAAGCCGTGTCCCACTCCCCATGTCTCTCTCTCTCTCTTTTATTTCTTTTATTTTATTTTATTTTATTTTATTTTTTAGCAATAAGATTGTGTGGCCCACTTGAATGGATCCCACCTTGAGATTTTATTTTATTTTAATTAAATCTTTATTCAAGTGGGGCCCACCTTAGACGATGTGCCCATGTCACCCATCAGTGGTGGCCCACTTCATCAGGGCCCACACTCTTTTAAAAAAAAATAAATATAAAACCGTCCAGCGTCTGGGACGTTGGACGTTTCAACAGAAAGAAGAAAAAGGAAAGAAGTAAAGGAAAGGATTTTGGGTGGTCCCCTTGCATAGGCCCCACCCTGATGTATCTTCTAATCCAAGCCGTCCATCCCTTTCACCATCTCATTTTAGGCGTTGAGCCAGAAAATGAGATTGAACGGAGTACCTGGTGGGCCATAGCGTCAAAAATTGCATCCTCACCATTCAAGCATCATTTCCGTATTTTATTTCACCTCCTAAGCATTTTAAAATTTGAACTCTGGACTCGTTTCGCCTGTTGAGAGCCGCTGAACGCAATGGTCGGAACAGATTTTGGTGAAGCGGGCCCCACGTGCGAAAAACCCCAGAAATCGAGTTTTCTCAAAACTTTGCAAGAGGCCATGCCTCTTCCTCTGACCATGTGCAGAGCTGCACGCTGCTGCCTGCAGCTTCAGCGCCGGGAGGGCGGACGTCCAGCAGGGGCCCACGGCCCTGCGTGTGGGCCCCACCGTAATGGTTGTTTACCATCCAACCGGCTCATGAGGTGGGCCGCCCCGGTAGTGGGTCCCCCTCCAAAAATGGGACAGATCCAAAACTCAGGTGGCCCACACCACGTGAAACAGTGTGGATTGAATTCTACCATTGAAAAATTTTTGGGGCCCATAGAAGTTTTGGATCAAGATGAAATTTATGTGGTCCCTTCATCCAGGTCCGAGCGACCTTATGAATGGGTCGGATGGTACTTAAACATTACAGTGGGCCCCACATGGGACCCACAATGTTGTATGTGTTGTAGTCCACCGTCCAGTGGACGGTGGCACCCACCGTAACGTCTCTGCCCTCCCACCGTCCAGCGGACGGTGGGGCCCTTGGAGTACATGTGTGGTCTTCACTGTCCAGTGACAGTGGGACCCACCATGACGCACGTGATGTATCCAGACCGTCCATCCCCTAGGTGGGATCATTTTAAAGCATGATGCTACTGATTTGGGTGGGCCATTCACACATGGGTAAGGCCCATCTGATTTGTAACAGGCCTATGGGCTAGGCCCATTTGATATATGTAATGCCTATGGGTTAGGCCCATTTGATTCATATAAGGCCTATGGACTTAGGCCCATTTGTTGTGTTGCAAGTTCATGGGACTAGGCCCATTTGATGTACTTCAAGGCCCATGTAATTGGACCCTTTTGTTGAAACTTAAAGCCCATGGAAGTAGGCCATTTGATATATGTAAGGCCTAGGGGTTTAAGCCCATTGAACTCATGTTAGGTCTAAGGGTTGAGGCCCACTTGATCTACATGTGGGGCCTAATTGGTGTGGCCCATTGGTCATATATTAGACTCATGAGACTAAGCTCATTTGATGCAATCCAAAGCCCACGGGTTTTGACCCATTGCAATGCACATAAGACCCATTGGTGTGGCCCATTTATGTGGCCCATCTGATGAATAAAAAGGCCCATAGGATATGGCCCATTTTGATATATATGTAAGGTCCAATGGGGATAACCTACGGTCCATTGCAATGCGTAAATCCATTACAGACTAAGTACTGATGTTTACAAAGATCGTGACTTGGGAGCAATGTTGGTTTGACGTCCACATTACGAGTGTAATGTTGGTTGGATGTCCGCATTACGACTCTCCTTAGGGCCCATTACTGGGCCGTACTTATTATGTATAGGCCGTCCAGGTCCATCTGCATTGTAAGATAGTTCATTTTATTATAACATGTTTAGTACAGTTTCATGACTCATGATCATACGCATCATATGTATGCTTGACGTGAGAATTGTCTGATCATAGCATTTGCCTTCGGACAGGTTGTTTATGGGCTCCTGGTTATGTGGTGTTGCCCTACATGAGCGCACGATATGCGTAGGATTTGATGGATGACTGGATAGCGTGAATCATGCATATCGCATTTGTATGACATGGATATTGTACGCCCCAGCGACATCGGGGTCGTAACTTCCACAGATGTATCGTGGTTGGCAGGATTGGATACCGGAATTCTTGTTCTACATGGGGTACATAGATATCCCTGGGTGAAAGTCCCTAAACCCTTATGGTACCAAGAGGTTGCTCCAACGTCTAGACCGAGTGGATAAATGAGCATTGAGTACCGATTACCATACGGTTACGCTCTCCACTGTGTCGTGGTCGGTTGGAAGGGGGTGCGGCCTTACCCCCCCGAGAGTAAGGGGCAATGCTAGGCTGAGTCTGACCAGCTCGAGGAATGGGTCCGCTATCAACGAGTCACGCCAGATATTGGCAGATTGATAGTGTGGTCTATTCCACTTACCTTATTGCGCGCGATGTGGCGGCAATCTGGTTTAGAATGTACTAGACCCCGGTGATATCCCATATTTTAAGCTGTATTGATGTGTGGACATAGATGAGGATCTGTATGCTTGAGTTGCATTGCACATCGCATGGCCTCAGGATGGCGGATACCATTCATGTCTTGCATCGCATAAGCCTTAGTACGGCTCATGATATTATGGTTCCGTCTGCATATCCCGCATTACTTCGACATTGCATGTTCATATTACTACCTTGCGCACACACTTTCACCACCCTCTAAGCTTTCTGTAAGCTTATGCACGACCGTTGCGTGCAGGTGACGTTGGATCACAGCAGCGCTGAGGTAGGAGCACGTTCCATAGCGTTTTGGAGTTTTTGTTCTTTCCATTGTATTTCCCTTTATGCTCATTATACTTGTAAAGTTTTTGATCATAGTGAAAATGTAATGGATTTCTTGGTTGTTGTTTGTGGGTTATGCCTTTGGTTATGCTTATTACGAATCAAACTGATATTTAAAATCCTCCTCGTAGCATCCCAGGATCAGAACCTGGCGAATGGGAGCTAGGAGCCAAGAATGGGGTTCTACGGAGGCTGTCGGCGCCGGATTCGGTGATCGGGAATTTTGTGAGCCCGATTTCTGAGTTTGGGGCGTGACATACTTTGCTACTTGTATCGAAGGAATCCCTAAAACAGGTTAAGGTTAGGGTTTTCTTACCTAGAATGACGTCAGAATCACCGGAAGAGTGATTGGAATACAGTGATTCAGTACGTGCAAAAGTAGGATCAAGTGGCAGGAAACTTTCCTCATGACTCTCTCACAATCTCTCTCTTTCTCTCTCCTCTTTCTAGGGTTTCTTGAAAATTCGTAGGTGAGAGATATGAGAGGGTTTAAAGCCCTTATATAGGCTAAAATCTCACCTACTTAGACTCTAAACCAAGGTATACTTGGGTTATAACCAAATCGGGTCTTTCCCGATCCAAAAGAGTATTTCTGGAGGTCCCCTGACTAAATGCGGTCAGACTTAAACTCATGGATATTGGATCCTGATCACATTAAGTTTTCAGTCTGGTAGTGTTCCCAGATCGCACGTGGCGGACCAGTTTCAGTTCAGCGGTCACGGAGATTTGATCAGGGATTCCAAGTATACTGACCTGAGTGAAAAATGTCCCTTGATCCGAGGGTGTATTTGGGTCAGATTCTGACGGTCTGAATGCTTATACTTAACCCGCAAGAGAAACGTGCTAGATTTATTTAAATCACATTTATTTATTTTTTATGAATTTCACTCTTTCTCACACTCCTTGCTCCAAGCTCAATGAAATAGCCTCAGAACATCAGTTGGGCTTAATTTTTGAAATGATTATCAAGTCTAGCTAAGTGGTCATAATGGTCTAAGATTATAGATATCGGATTTTCGACGTTCGGTCTAGATTCAATACAAAGTTTCAAAGGGTTCCTGAGAGCAAACGGGTTTAGAGTTTGATCCTAGGTTTCAGGGTATTATAGCGTTATTGATTCTATAAGTTTTAGGTCTTGCAGAACGTATTTAAAGCGAACAACACTAATTTCATAGCCAATCTAGCTTAGCGCCAGTTAACTTACGCTTAATTTCTAAAGGAATTATTCCAAAGTGATTTCTGTTCGAGGTGGTACTCGGGTCTTAGTACAAGATTTTTCGAGACGTTACATGGATTTTGGGGTTGAGAGGGTGCATGATTTTGGGGATTTTTGGATTTGGGGGAGAGGGAGAGAGGGACGCGGTTAACCAATTCATATGAAATTGGCTTGTGTCCTACCCTCGCCCGGACCATGATCTGTCCGGCAGGGCTCTATGGGGCCCACCATCATGTAAGGACTATATCCAAACTATTCATCCATTTTATTAGGTCAATATATGATATCATCCAAAAAAATGAGGCAGGTCCACAGCTCCAATGGGCCACACCAAAGGAAGCATCAATGATAATGATGCCCACCATTGAAAACTTTCTAAGGGCCACCGTGATTTTTTTTTACCATCCAACCTATTCATAAGGTCATGGAGACCTAGATGAAATGAAAACAAAAATATCAACTTTGATTTGAAACTTCTACAGCTCACATTAAGTTTTAAATGGTGGGAATTCAATCCCTACTTTATGGTTCACATAAGCATTAGTTCCAGCTAATTTTTGGGTTCAGACCCTGAATTTTTTTGTAAGCATAGATGGACGGCATGGATAAAACCCTTACATCAATATGGGCCCCACATAGACCTGCCTGGATAGATCTTCATTTGGGCAGGGTAGGATGCAATCCGCTTCCACACCCAATTTGGTCCGTGGCAGCGTCTAGTGGGTAGTGGTCCATGCTCTGTGGGCCCCACCATGTTGTATGTGATTTATCCACGCCATCCATCCATTTCTCATGACCATTTTAGTGTTTGATGCAAAAAATGAGCCAGATCTAAATCTCAGGTGGACCACAACAAAGGAAAATAACAGTGATTAAATGTTCACGGTTAAAAATCATTTTGTTTACGCCATGCTCCCACTGGTCTGGTGGGTAGTGGTCCGTGCTCTATGGGCCGTATGTGCTTTATCCACACCATCATTTTAAGGGTTGATCCAAAAAAGGAGTCATATCGAAGCCGTAAGCAAAGTGGAGACCACCGTCCATCCATTTTGAGATATCATTTTAAGTCATGAGCTGACCATCCATTTTAAGATATCATTTTAAGCCATGTGCCAAAGAATGAGGGAGATAAAAATATGTAGTGGAGACCACCACAGAAAACAGTGGGGAGAGTGTGATTCCTACCTTTGAAACAATCCTAATGCCCATCGTAATGTTGATTTGAAATCTCCACAGTGGGGAGAGTTGTGTGGACCCCACCATAATGCGTGTCAAACATCTACCCCATCAGTCAGATGCACCGTTCCATGGTGGGCCCAGAGATTAAAAATCAAGTCTATCGTGACTTGTGTGGGCCACACGACATACAAAAGTTGAAAGGGGTTACCCTCCATTTAAACTCCTTTCAATTATTTTTTGGGCCCACCGAGATGTGGTCCACAAATCCAGCCCATCCATTATGTGTGTGCCACTTGGATGAGGGGTCATACCAAGTTTTAGACGCATCCAAATTTCAGGTGGGGCCCACCAAGTGTTTTTATATGTTTTAGGCATGTCTTCACATGATTTTAGATGGTATGGCCCACCTGAGTTCCATATACGGTGGATTTTTGGCATATCTCATAATTTAAAGGGGACCCATCAAATGCACGGTGTTGATGTTTGACACATGTCATGGTGGGGCCCACATGGCCTGACCTCATGGGGACAACATGGATTAAACACAAAGGTCAAGCTGTGTGGGCCCCACCATGATATGTGTCAAACATCAACACCGTGCATTTGATGGGCCCCCTTTAAATTATGGAATATCCCAAAAATCAGCCGTATACGGATCTTAGGTGGGCCATACCTTCTAAAATCATGTGAATAAATGCCTTAAACATATAAAAGCACTTAGTGGGGCCCACTTGAAAATTTTATGCATATGAAACTTGGTCTGACTCCTCATCCAAGTGAGACACACATAATGGATGGGCTAGATTTGTGAACCACATCTCGGTGGGCCTAACAAATGATTATGAATATTTTAATGGAGGGTAACCCCTCTCAACTTTTGTAAGTGGTGTGGTCCAAAAAAGTCATGGATTAACTTGATTTTTAAGCCCTAGGCCCACCATAGAATGGTGCATCTGACTGATGGGGTAGATGTGGGCCCATTTTGATTTATACATTATATATCCATATGATCCATTTGTTTCCCTTACCATACCCTGCCTCTTTTTTTTTCTACCTTAGCCGTTGTCTGCACGGCCACACCCAACAGTCCAACACGTTGCCCGCCAGTCACCATCTCTACCCCCTCTATCTCTCTCTTTCTCTCATTCTCCCAGTCTCTTTGAGGCTCCAAGCCAACCTACGCCCAATCCTGACTCGTTGATCTCTTCGAAGTAGGTGTTTAACTTATTTTTTATTTATTTAACTTGTATATTTATATGATTGTAGATTTATTTTAGATTTATGGTTGGGGGGCTAGGTTGGGTCAGGTTGGGGTTTAGATCGGGTTGGGAGGGCTAGATTAGTTCGGGCTAGAGATTTTTTATACTTAACATGATTGACATTTAATTTGTATTATTTAGTCAAAAATATAATAAGTTAACATATGAACAAGCTCGACTCGACTTGACTCGAACCACTAGCTCGACTCGATAGCTTTGGCAAACAGGGCATGCTTCAATGTTGAGCTTGAGGGTGAGCTTGAGGTCGAGTATAGCATGGACAAGTCAAGCCCAGCTTGACCCACCTCACCTCGACTCGGCTTGGCTTGATGTACAACCATAGTGACTCTAGAGTGGGCAACGTTTAAAAATTGGAGGTAATTCTTTAGCTGTACAGGTGGCATGGTTTTACAGTAATCACAACCATCCAAATCGTTAAACTAAGTATGGATGGCGTATAATTGAAAAATGACAAAGAGAAGATTATTAACCATGCACCTATTTTTTACTTTGAATTTGGACCACTCGCTGCTTACTTTTAATAATCTATTTAATGGCCATTAATTGGATGGTCAAGATTACTTGACCTTGTGATTCTAGAAATTTGCTTAATATCACAATTTGGATGGTCTGGATAGTCATACATCACTGTCATACGTAAGGAGAATGAATGGATGATCAGCCTGTTTTTGGAGAAGGACGATCTTCATTGAGGGGCCTACATTTTTCATGGTACCGATGTCCTCCATAAATGACATGGTAACGCAAGCCATGGTACCGTTACATGTAGGTGATCAGTTCTCTTTTTTAAATGTTGAAATATCAATATTGTATTCAAAGCTTTGTTAAGCCCACACGCATGTGCAATACAGCTCCAGTACATGCCATATATTTTCCAGCATGAATCTGTTTGGTCCACGTGTTATGTGGGCCACAATTTGTATATAAAAAAAAAAGTATAGCTCTGAAAAACTTGGTTGAAGTTTTCTAACCCATTCGTTGTTTCCAAATTGAGGCCCACATACTCATTGGACCGGATTTTATTTTGAAGAAAAAAACATATACAAAGTAGGACCAACCTGATGGATGGATGAGATCTAGCATGTATGTGCCATGCTGGCATATGTGTGGCATGTACACGAGTTTAATTGCACTCGCATGTGCGCTTTACAAAACTCTACGATTTGCTATCATTTTCTACTGTCAATATAGAATTTCAGAAGATGCAAATCATACTAAACTCAAATGAATAATTTTAGAAGCTTCTCATCGTCCGATTGAAATTATCATATGAATAATTTTGGAACCTCAATCAGGCCACATATGAGAAAGATATTGGGCATGCAAGATTGATCAACAATTTCAGTGAAATTTGATTTAAACATCTGAAGTTATTTACTCTTCAATTTGAATCGATTAGATTGTCCAAAAACAATTAAATGTTCAATTAGTGGTGTGCTTAATAATTTAGTAATTTTATTTTTCACAAATAAATTTCAATTTCCTTTTTAAAATAACATTTTTTTTCAAAATGTATTTTTTTTTTTTACTCTTTTAACCAAATATCATTTTTATTATAAAATATTTCAAAAATATTTAAAATACAAATTTTGAATTTTTATTTTCAAAATCTCAAAAAATTTCTCGTATTTTATTTTTTTCTCAAAAATTTCAAAAAGCCAATTTTTTTCTTCAAAAGCATTATTTTGTTCTCAAAATTTTTCTTAAACATAGTTAAAATTTCTAAACTTTTCAATATTCTTTTGTACGGGATATTACAAATCATTAAAATATTACCTTTTAATTATATATATAAAAAAATTTCCATTCATATGATATAAAAACTAAACATACACACACACACACACACACACACACACACACACACACACACACATTTTTACCTACAAATATTTTTAAAAATTAAAACATTTTTACATTATCACAAAAATATATACAATTTTACATTAGGAAAAACACTTTTACTGACGATTTTTTGTATTTTGAAAATTTTAAAATACACTGTACGTACGAAAATTTTTGTAGGTAAAGATAGTTTAAAATTCAGAATACCCTTTAGCTACGAATATTTTCGTAGGTAAAGATGGCTTTTACCTTCCAATTGAGATTTCGTAGGTAAAAGTAAGGTTTTCGACAAAACACCCTTTACCTACGAAAATGTTTCGTAGGTAAAGATATGTTTTGCCTACGAAATCTAGTGTCGTAGGTAAATGTAAAATTTTCAATTTTTTAAATTCAGAACACTCTTTAGCTACGAACATTTTCATAGGTAAATATGGCTTTTACCTACGAAATCTACTTTGGTAGGTAAAAGTGGCCTTTTGATTTTTTTGAAAAATTCGGAACACCCTTTAGCTACGACAATTTTCATAGGTAAAGATGGCTTTTACCTACGAAGTTATATTTCATAGGTAAAACTAAGGTTTTTGATTTTGTGTATTTTGAAAATTTTAAAACACCCTTTACCTACGAAAAGTTTCGTAGGTAAATATGGCTTTTGCCTAGGTAAAAGTAAACTTTTTGATTTATTTGAAAAATTCAGAAAACCCTTTAGCTACGAAAATTTTAGTAGGTAAATAGGGCTTTTCCCTACGCACTTTGGTGTCGTAGGTAAAAGTAAGTTGAAAATCGTAAAACAACTTTTACCTACGAACATTTTCGTAGGTAAAGATGGCTTTTGCTAGGTAAAAGTAAACTTTTCAATTTTTTTAAAATTCAAAATACTCTTTAGCTACGACTATTTTTGTAGGTAAATATGGTGTTTACGTATGAAATCTAATTTAGTAGGTAAAAGTAGACTTTTCGATTTTTATGAAAAATTTGGAACACCCTTTAGCAACGACAATGTTCGTAGGTAAATATGGCTTTTACCTACAAACTTATATTTTGTAGCTAAAAGTAAGGTTTTCGACCTACGGAACGTTTCATATGTAAAGATGGTTTTGAAATGCAGAAAACCTTTTAGCTACGAAAACTTTCGTAGGTAAAGAAGGCTTTTCCTTACGAAATGTTTCGTAGATAAAAGTAAGCTTTTTGATTTTTTGTATGCTGAAAATTTCAAAACAGCCTCTACCTACGAAAAGTTTCATAGGTAAATATGGTTTTTGCCTACGAAATCTAGTTCCGTAGGTAAAAGTAGACTTTTTTATTTTATTTGAAAAATTCAGAACACCCTTTAGCTACAAAAAGTTTCGTAGGTAAAGATGGATTTTCCCTACAAACTTACATTTCGTAAGTAAAAGTAAGGTTTTCGATTTTATCTACGAATATTTTCGTAGGTAACGATGGATTTCGTAGGTAAAAGTAGGTAAAAGTAGACTTTTCGATCTGAGTGAAATATGCAGAAGACCCTTTACCTACGAAACTTTTCGTAGCCAAAAATGGCTTTTCCCTACGAACTTAAATTTCGTAGGCAAAAGTAAGGTTTTCGATTGTTTGTATTTTGAAAATTTCAAAACACCCTTTGCCTACGAAAATGTTCATAGGTAAAGATGGGTTTTACCTATGAAATATAGATTCGCAGGTAAAAGTAAACTTTTTAATTTTTTAGTTTTGTGAAAAATTCAAAACACCCTTTAGCTATGAATATTTTTGTAAGTAAAGATGGCTTTCACCTACGAAATTATATTTCGTAGGTAAAAGTAAAGTTTTCAATTTTTTGTATTTTGAAAAATTCAAAAGACCCTTTACCTACGAAAATTGTCGTACGTAAAGATGGCTTTTGCCTACGAAAGTTAATTTTGTTGGTAACTGGACGCTGGATGGATGATGTAGACGTAAGGATCATTCATCATGGGTGGGCCATCTAGCAAGTGTTTTATATATATATATATATATATATATATATATATGTTAAGCATATCTTCACATGATTTATGATGGTGTGGGCCACCTAAGTGCCGTAAATGGCTGATTTTTGGAGTGACCAGCTGATTAAAGGGAACCCATCAAATGCACGGTGTAGATATTCAAAATACATCACAGTGGCGCCTGTGGTGGGGCTCACCGTCCCACCCTGCTGGGACACTGGATGCTGCTTGCTGCAGCGTCCTTTGGACGCTGACAGCAACAGCGTCAGCATCTAGCTTCCCCCCTTTTTTTTTAATTTCAAGAAATATTTCATAGGTGAGGCCCACATCCATAAAATCCACACCGACTATTGGTCCCCCCGGCTCGTAACAGATCTAACGAGACCAATCTATGGTATTTTTTTGACGTAAGAAATATCACAGCGGGCCTTAATAGTTTAAAT
Source organism: Magnolia kwangsiensis (assembly GCA_037074715.1). NCBI lineage: Eukaryota > Viridiplantae > Streptophyta > Magnoliopsida > Magnoliales > Magnoliaceae > Magnolia > Magnolia kwangsiensis. Next base: position 85,524,932 of record CM073575.1, on the reverse strand, counting down.
CACCCAAAATCACTATTTTCTATACTATGGCCCACCAGAGATTCAGAATGGCTTTATTTTTTGGCTCAACGCCTCAAATGATCTAAGAAATAGGATGGACGGCGTGGATCAGATACATACATCAAGGTCAGATCCATGTATGTGTGGACAGTGTAATGTATAAAATATAAATATTATGTTGGACTCCCTGGATGCACAGAGTGCATAAAAATATCACAGTGGTTTCCACCACCTAGGCAGCAAGATGGATGGACGGTGTGGGCATCACACGTACATCAAGGTGGGTTCCACGTGGGTGGGGTCCATGGTTGGATAGTGTAAATAAGGCACATACATCATGTAGTGCCATGAGGATGGGCCACTACCATTTGGATCAAGCTGTTATTAGTGATTTCCTCCATCAGGGTCTGTCCACCATGGACAGCAATGTGGGCTCCACCAACTGGATCAAATAGGCCACACACACATCAGGTGGGCCACACCTTACTATCATCAATCCCATAACAAAAGGTAAAGAGAGAGATAAAGGGAGAGAGATCGGATGGTGGAGGGACCCTGCCACTAGGGGCCCCCTCGATACAAGGCATACATCAAGATGAGTCCCACCATATGTGGGCCCTCAAATCACAAATAAAATAAATAAAATCACCCACCTTTCCTTCTTCTTCCTCCCTAGTGCTCCAAGGCTCCCAAGAAGCTCCTTCAATGGCGAAGATGATGATCTAAGAGTTGGATGGTGAGGATTGAGGGGGTAGGGAGTGGGCCACACCTAGCTCTCTCTTGAAAGGCTTGGATGTTGGAGTTGCTTGGGGAATGAGAGAAAGAGATAGATGAGAGAGAGAGGTGTAAGAGAGAGAGGGATGGGTGAGTGATGGGGTGTGATGGGTGAGTGATAGATGTGTACTTATGTAAGAAGAGTGTTAACTTTTGGGGAGGGTAGTTGTACTTGGGGATGGGATGGAGTGATGGGTTGTACTTTAATTGATTGATGTGATGTGTCATAAAGATTCTCTCGAGATTGCAACACGTGGTTTTTCCTTAAACTGAACACGGGCCCACATCTCCTGGGCCGGGTATCACCTCGGTGCATGAGACGCGGCATTGGAACTGCAGTGACGGTGCGGTTGTCAGGGTACAAGTCTCGAGTTGAGCGACTCAGGAATATGGGATATGACTCGGGATCGCATGCAAATGTCGATAGCAGATCACGGGTCGCCAGAATTTGACCGGGAGGACCGCAGAGGCATATGGAATTGTACCGGCTAAGATATGGGTCTTATAAGAAAGTAGTGGAGTGAATGCCTACCATTAAAGCCCCTTTTGGGTTATAAAAGATCAATATGATACTTATTTCTCCCCAGGTCCTTGTGACCAGGGGAATAGTCTAGATGGAAATTAAATGTGGTGGTGGGCCCAATGGAATTTAAAAGTGGAAAATTAATATCACAATGTTAGTTGTAGTATGGTCCAGATGATCTTTGGATATGATTCATTTTATTTATTTATTTATTTAATGCTCTTTAATGATCTCCATTGATGGATGATTAGTGCGACCCATTCGAGTTGATCCATTTGACTCGGCCCATTTGAATCTACCCATTTGATCAGCCCATTTGCTGTATATGAGGCCCATATGATGAGACCCACCTTGATATATATAAGACCCATTGTGATATGTATTAGGCCCATGATGTGTTGTATTTGCACTGTTTATCCATTCAATGAACTTGTGGTACGCCTTAATATATGATTTCATCCACGCCGTTAGGGACGAGGGACCACCATGATGTATGCCTTTGTAACACCCCAGATTTTTTCCAACCTGGAGTTAGATGTCCTTAGGTAATGGGTTAACCATATCACTCTTAGAGCTCAATCCCAAAGTATAAACATCACTTTTCAACCCATTTCCTTCAAAATCTCACCTTTCACCACCTCATTCTTCAAATTTCTCCAAGTACTTTCATATTAGACACAAATCCTAATGTTTAAAAGGTGAAGAACTATACTTAAACTAAAACTCACTGTAAATGGTACGTACATTAATAGAATGGGATTTTGACTATTGCATTTTTGAAATTTCATAATATAGATAGGTTATTTAGATTTATTATCTTCTCCTACCCCAAAATCATATATTGTACGTTGCGTAAATCATTTTGGTTTGCAAATGAGACTCAATAAATGCCTCAACGGACTCGTGGGCTAAAACGGCTCAATTCGGAGAGACCCGAGGTGGGTCCCACATGTTTTCGATATCCCTGGGGGGGTGAGAACATCGTTCCTAGGGCGAGACCTCACCAAAAAGTCCAGTGACCAGCGAGGGGCTCGCCGGTTTGGCGAGGGCTCGTCCGTACAGTGATCAGGCAGTCCGGTTTCTGCATTTTTTCTACGCATTTTATCAAACTTTAAAAAATCATATCTCCCTCATTATAATTTCAATTTATGTGATTTTAAAAAACTATATTGAATCTAAATTAGTATATTTTTATATAAAAATATGTGAAAAAAATAATAAAATACTTAATATAGTTTAAAGTAGGTCGTTGTGACAACTATCCGAAAATTACTTGTTGGACAGCTTCTACTTCGGGAATTTTTAGAATTTTTCTACAATATAAAATCTCATGAAATTTGATGGATATGGGGTAAACTTGATTATGAACCACTAAAAAAATAATTAAAATAATATAACAACTAGAAGTGCTAAAAATGGGGCATAGAATGGCCCTAGGACAGTATTCTGCCATAATTAGGGTAGAATTTGGTTAGGTATTAAACTAAATACTCGGTAGAATTAGCTTGAACCACTTTTAATATGAACTACAAGACCCAAAATGAGTAGGACCGGTAATGTTACATTACTTAGAAACTTAGGATCAATCTCTAAACCTAGTTGCTCTTGGGAGCATCGCGAAACTTCCTATCGGACCTGGACCGCACGTCGAAAGTCCGATAACGACGAACTTAGACAATTATGACCGCCTAGTTGGACTTGATGACCACCTCAAAAATCAAGACCAAACGATGTCCTGAAACCATTTCCTTGAGTCCGAAGTGAAGAGAGTGAGAAAGCGAAGATTTTTAAGAAATTAAATAAAAATTTAAGTAATCTGAGTTATGTCGCTTACGCGTTATTTATAAGCATTCTGACCGTTGGATTCTAACCCAAATTCACCCTTAGATCAGGGAAGGTGGCCCATACATGTCAAAGTACTTGTGGCCCTGATCGAGTTTCGATGACTGTTGAACTGAAACTGGTCTTCCATGGACGATCTGGGAACCCGATCAGACTAACAAGTTAACTTGCTTAAGATCCTATACTAGTGAGCTTTAGTCCGACCGCATTTGATAAAAGGACCTCCAGAAGTGCTCCGTTAGATCAGAAAGAGCCCGATTTGGTTATAACCTAAGTATACCTTAGCCTTAAGGCTATTTTCATTGTTTTAGGCTTATAAAAAGTCCTTAAACCCTCATTCTCAAATCTCATACGAATTCTAAACCCTAGCCAATCCAAGAGAGAGAAAAGAGAGAGAAAGAGAGAGAGAGAGAGACTTGGGGTTTCTTCCTGGGATTCAATCCCATTGATCTACGTGCCTAACTACAACTACTGTGTCGCTTTTCCGGCAATACCGATTCCATTCTTAGGTAAGAAAACCTAACCCTAACCTGTTCTAGAGTTGCAAATAGTATAAGTGATGAAGTAGCTAACCTATTTCATGGTATAGGTTGCCGTTGAGCCGTAGACGAAGAATCAGTATACAAACTGAGTCCACTACTTGTCTATCGGCGTAAGGTATGGACTATATACGTTTAGATTATGGTTTTTAAGACTTTCAATGTCGGTTAATGATATATTACTGACGTGGATGCTATTTCATATGTATAAAGTGTTGTCCGTTTCATTTTTCAGTTATACGTTAACTATGTTAAATATACTGTATTCCTCATATTTGTAGAAAATACCGTATACATATGAAATTTGAATTTGTGCTTGCCATGATTAATTGTTGTCTATGTATGCTAGATGCATGTGTATCAACTTCTGGGTGAACGAATTACCCTAGTACATGTTTTATCAACATACGTTGCGTATGTTATACTGTGTAGTCTAAGTGTTTGTGAAAATGACTGAATGAGTATTGAATTCGCTTTCGTGCTCTCCATGGCTAACTGTCATGGATATATGATTGTTGTATAGGCGATAACCCTTTGACGAAAGGATTTTCCCTAATACGTATGTTAATGAATACATAATTGTATGATGTAATGTGTAGACTAAGTGTATGTAAAAGTGTCTGAATGAGTTAGTAGTTAGTAAGATGTACCTGTATGCGGGTTGAGATATGATTCTCAACTACATCAATGATGTGTATGATTTCCTCCATGTATTTTATATTGCATATGTGTGGATTCATGTTTAGGTTGTTTTCCATAACATGCAAAAACAATGCCGTGAAGGGTGATGGGGGGTGTGGTGTAACGATTCCGTGCAACTGACAGCCCTAAAGCGGATAATATCGAACCTTTGATTGTATAATTTGAAATATGATCCATTTACTTCCTTGACTATATCATCAGATAACATGTCATAATTGAATGTGATTAAGGCTATTAAATAGTCCAGGTAATCGGTAACAGTCTTTAAACTGGTGGTTGAGATTGTTTTCGCCACGCAGGATGTGTTTGACGAACCCGAGTCGTACTTGGAATGTTCGGCAGTGGTTAGGCCACACGGAGTGCTTATGCATTCCATGTCGATCATTTCGATGTACGCTTGGCCTAGTTGAGCTTATCAACTAACCCGATTGTCCGATGTATGATCACCATGTTTGGACGCTTAAGGTACCAAACTCACCATTGGAAAGCCCCTCTAACCTTGGTACCTCAATCTGCTAAGACTCATGAGCCGATTATGGTGGTATGGGACACTATATTCGAGTTATCGGCCTACTCTGATTGGTGACGAGCCCTTTTTAGTGACCAGCAAGCACCTATACTCGTGAGCCGATTATGGTGGTATAGTACACTATATTCATGTTGTCGGCCTACATTGATTGGTGACGAGCCCTCTGTAGTGACCTCGAGTATATCTTGATACTGCATAAGGGCGACGAGTCTTGTTACAGTATTTAGTATATAACTAGACCTGTATTTGTCACGCCCCAAACCCGAAAATTAGATTCACAGGAATCTCGATCGCTAAATCCGATGTCGACAGCCTCCGTAGTACCCCATTCTCGGCTCCCGACACAACATACACCAGATTCCGATCCTGGGATCCTACAAGGAGGATTTTCCAACGTACATTTATCTTGTAATAAACATAACCACAAGTTTACGCAAATCATAAAGGCAACATCATCATCACATATCCACTAATATAATCACTTGAATACAATGCTGAAAGGAAAATACATAAATAAAAATCAGAGCTCCTGAAAACCGCTGCACGCCCCAAGCTCAAATTTGTTGAATCCTAACGCCACCTGCACGCATCTATCGTGCATAAGCTTATAAAAGTTTAGAGGGTGGTGTAAGTGTGTGTAAAGTAAGTGTCGAGTATACAATAGAGTTCAAAAATCACACATCATCGAGATAAGCAGGAAAAATGATAAGGTCATGAATCATACGATATCAGAGTAAGCAGAAATATACTTGTAAGTCCATGAGTCACATAATATCAGAGTACGCAATGCAGATCATAATGAGCCAAATATTATATACTGCAGATGCGATGCAATATGTAGATCCTGTCAAGTCCTGCTAAACCATATAAGTGCAGAAACGTAGTAATCCAAAATATCATATACCATGGATGAAATACAATATGCGATGAAATGACTAAGCTGGAGTGAAGTCGGGATGATAATGCGTGGTATAATAGGCTACCAGTCCCATACCTAAATTTGGATAGTCAAACACATTGTGGTAAACTCCTGATCTTAGGTTAGTCACGCGTCCCAACCAAAATCCTGGCCATTGCGAAGGTACACGTAACAAATAGTTGCGCACCGCCAGCCCAAGTGGATAGTGAATGGATGGATGAATGAGTATGCAACTCCTACTCAGTAGCCTGCCAACCGTTGGTAGCTCACCCAGTATGGTAGCTCGCCCAAGCCTCAGCTCCACCCACATCAGCGTCCGCCCACATGTGCCCACCCACATGTACAACAGTGACGAGGTGTCATAATATCATGTCAGTCCTCATATCAGTACAATTCCTCTATGGAAAATCACCGGGGTCTTCCGACTGCCTCTTCCCTAACTGCACAGCCCAGCGAGCATAAGAGACCTCACTATTTTCCTGGCCAATAGTCTGCCAATACCTATCTGGCACGTCGATAGCGGACCCATTTACGAGCTGGTGATACTCAGCCTAGCTTATAGTCCCCTCACTCGGGAGGATAAGGCCACACCCCCTTCCAACCGACCACGACACAGTGGGAGACACGACCTCATGGTATAGGCATCGGCGCTCATATTCCACTCGGTCTAGACGTTAGAGCATCTCCTAGTACCAAGGAGGTTCTGGGATTTTCACCCAAGGACATCCTACGTGCCCATAGTGCTAGAACCAAGCATTTTCGGTGTCCCATCTGCCATCCACGATGTGCCTGTGGAGGCCACGACCCTGATGTCGCTAGGGCGTACAATGATCAAGTCATATATATACGAGATGCATGAGTCACACTATCCAGTCATGTAGAAATCCAGTGCGTACTGCGTGATCATGTGGGGCACTCTGTCTCAGAATGAGTCTCATAAATGGTCTCAACCCAACGGCTTATGCTATGATCAAACATTCCTCATATCAAGCATACATATGATGCATATGAGCATGAATCATGGGGCAATACTAAGCATGTTATAAAGTGATGAATTAGTAGTAAGTATGGGCCTTTCAATGGGCCCTAAGGAGAGTTACAATGCGGACATTTAACCAACATTGTACTTACAATGTGGACGTCAAACCATCATTGTTCCCTAGGCTCGGCCCGTCATAACTATCATTACATAAACCATGGAGGAATGACACATTGCAATGGACCTTAGGTACATCCCATTGGGCCTTAAATACATTAAATGGGCCATGTTACATGGGCCTTATATTCATCAAGTGGGCCACATCAATGGACTGCACCAATGGGCCTTTGAATACATCACAATAGGCCTCGTAACACGGGCCTTACATTCATATCAAAAATGAGCCTCAACACGGCCTCATACACATCAAGGTGAGCCTCAACAATGGCCCATAAATATAACAAGTTGGGCCTAATCACTTGGGCCTTATATATACTAAGTGGGCCATATCAATGGACGACCACAAATAAACCAAGATGGGCCTCATACATATACCAAGATAAGCCACATCAATGAGCCGCACCAATGGGCCTTATATTCATTGTAATGGGTCATAACTCATGGGCCTTAGAGTACATCATAATGGCTTTGCTAAATGGCCGGAAGTATATCACAATGGGCATTTACCAATGAGCTCTAAGTACATCATAATGGGCCTCAATCCACGGGCCCTAATACATCACAATGGGTCTCACCCCATGGGCCCTAATACACATCATAAGTGGGTCTCAACCCATGGACCCTATACACATCACAAGTGGGTCTTAACCCATGGGCCATTATACATCACAATGGGCTTCGACCCATGGGCCTTAGAATACATCAACATGGGCCTAATTTCATGAGCCTTAATACATTATAATAGGCCTTAACCCATGGGCCTTATATATATCAAATGGGCTTGATCCCATGGATCTTATATGTGTCAAATGGGCCCGATCCCATGGGTCTTATATATGTCAGATTGGCCCGATCTTATGGGTCTTATATATGTCAAATGGGCCTGATCTCATGGGTCTTATATATGTAAATGGGACTGATCCCATGGGCCTTATATGTACACCAAGGTGGGCCTCAATGAATGGCCACAAATAAGTTAACATGGCCCTTATACACATACCGAGGTGGGCCCACTTGAACCATAGATCTGATTCATTTTCAGCTTAAGCCATAATATGAGCTTGTAAAATAAATGGATGGTTTGGATGCAACACATGCATCATGGTGGGAGCCCACATAAAGGCCCACCATCATACATATATAACATATATTATATATACAATATTATATATAAAATAATATATACATATACATTCACACACGGGCGGAATGAATAGAACACATAAATCCTGGTGGGTCCCACTGTCCAAACAACGGACAGTGAGGACACGTGTCCATCACAGTGGGCTCCACCGTCCGCTGGATGGTGGCATCACATCACACATCTTTGTAGCGGACGGTGGCATCACATCACACATCTCTGTGGACTCCACCGTCCGCCTAGACGGTGGGAGTACAACACATACATCCCTGTGGGCTCCCATGTGGGGCCCACCATAACATATATTTTCAATCCAGTCCGTTTGCAAGGTCGTACAGACCTGGATGAAGGGGAAATACAAATTTCAGCTTGATCCAAAGCTTCTATGGCCCATGAAAGGGCTTCAACAATTCACACTGTTTCCTCTAATGTGGACCACCTGAGCGTTGGATGCGGCCGAAATTTGGAGGGGACCCACCTCAGGGGGTGGCCCACCTCATGAACGGGTTAAATGACAAATAAAAATCAAGGTGGGGGCCACAACTGGAGTCATGGGTTGCTGCCTGTATGCACGCCTATCGAGCGCAGCAGTAGCAGCCCTGCTACTTCCGTTCTTTTTTTTTTTTTCGGAAAAGCGATTTTTCTATGATTTTTCTTATGTAGGGCCCACTTCAAGTAAATCCAATCCAGCCATTAGATTCCACAACTCGTAAGAAATCCAAAGAGTCCAATGTTGGGTATTCTTTTGGTGCATAGAAAAATTAGAGAAGATTTTAATGGTGAAAATCACTGTTTCCTGAAGTATGGCCCGCCAGAAGATTGGATCAGCCCCATATTTTGGCTTAACACCTAAAATATTATGAGGAAAGGGATGGACGGCGTGGATTGAATACATTCATCAAGGTGGGGCCTATGCAAGTGGCCCATCCCATAGGCTTGAAATCAAGCTCATATTTGTGCTTTCTGTCCAGTAACGTCCAGACGATGGACGTTTTTTTAACTTCACGATTTATTCAAGGTGGGCCCTATTTAGGTGGGCCACCATATGATGGATGGTGTGAGTACAATACTTAAAAGATGGGCCTCACTTTTAGATGGCTTGGGTCAATATATACCTAGTGGTGGGGTCCATCCAAGTGGGCCACATGGCCATTACATCACACACATACAACAAAAATAAATAAATAAATGAAAAGAGAGGGAGAGAGAGATAGTGGGACACGCGTGTGATGGAGGGACCCCGACACTATGGGTCCTCCCTTGCAATCATTCCTACAATAAGTGGGTCCTAATTCATGTGGGCCCATTAAATTGGAATCCAACGGTGGAGATCCCTTCTCCACTAGAATAGACGGTCTAGATGACTCTTTATACAAAGAAATTAAACATCATGATGGGGTCCATGGAGAATGGCCCCATCATGGATTGATCTTGAAATCAAAGTGGGCCATTGGCCACATTTATGGTCCAAAATGAGATTCATACCATTGATCGGTAGGCCTCACTTGGCTAATCATCAAAATAAGAAATCTACACCTATAGAAGCACCCACCATTTGTTCTTCTCGGTCCGTCGGAACGCCTATCTCCTTACGCTTCACTTTGATGGTGAAAGATGAAGAATGGATGGCTAGGATGAGAGATTTGGGATGGGAAGTGGGCCACCAAAATTACACTTTTCTCTCTTAGAAATGCATGGACGTGTGGGCTCTTGGTTGCTTGGAAAATGCTTGGAAAAATGTGAAGAGAAAGAGAAGGAGAGAGGTGATTGTAAGGAGAAGTGATGGGAGATGGGTGATGGATGTGAGTGATGGGTGAGGTGATGGATTGGTTGACTTTTGGGTTTTCTTAACTTGTGGAGAAAGGAAGCATGGGTGCTTTGTACTTGACATGAGAAGTGATTGATGAGATTGATTTGAAATGTTGTAGAGATTCTCTTGGGATTACAAACGCGTAGCATTTTCTTGAAATAAATGTCGGCTCACATCTCTTAGTCAGGGTATCGGATCGGTACATGAGTCGTGGAGTTGGAACCACGACGACTGTGCGGTCATAATAGTACAAGTCTCGGATTAAGCCAACTCAATTCTATAGGATACGGTTATGTTTGCATGCAAACATCGATTATTAGTCTCAGATTGCTGAAATTCGACCAGGAGAATCGCGGGAGTTGACGGAATTGTACGGATTAGGATACGGGTCTTACAATCTTAATTGGTGACGAGCCCTTTATAGCGATATAGAACTATACTATCGCATGAGATTATCTTGGACTGACGACCCGAGAATGGATCATCGTTTGGCTAATAATATAAGGGAGGTACCTTAGCTTCCCAACCCTATTGTATGAAAAGGACTAATAAAAACTCGGTAATCATGTTCATATCATCGCACTGCATGTGCTGTCGACATTGGTGTAAGAGCACTGAGGAAGTGACTGACATGCGTGACCGTAAGATGAAGATCGCAGAGGGAGATTGTGGTGAGGCCATGCATCATTTCCTCATATCATTCTTACATTAACAAGAGTATCTAGGACATGTTTAATTGTACTACTTTTCATTACTGCTTGATTGAATTGATAATATGTTAACCTTTATTGTATAGTTCCACTGAGTTGATCACTCACTCCCACGTTACGGGATGATATTTGCAACACCAACCAGTCCCTGTTTTAGTTTCAGATGATGACATTGCTTGTGAAGCAAAGCCGAACTTTATGATGATGAGGAGGATTTCTCCTAGATGCAGGTTCTGATCGACGGGGTTATAGGGTTACTGATTAGATGCCAATACACTTGGTATTTTGCCTTTTATTTAAACACCCATGTATATTCTTTTCTTTCCATTTTTGGAGTATACATGTATTTAGTTAACCTGGTAACATCTTCACACTCTGAAGACTTATAATAAATTATACATTTTATGTATTTATCACAGTCTTTCGCTTGTGAAATTTAACTGTCTCTAGAGTATGATATGTTGTTTTGGCTTAATCTACTTCATGTTTTATGCACTAATACAACCAACATTCATCCATCATTAAAAATATTGCATAAGTGATGTTCTGGAACTCGGGAGTGGAGTTTATGCTCGACCCCGATTTTCAGGGCGTTACAGCCTTATTCACACTGTCTGTGGGACGTGTGACCCACCTGATGTATGCATTCTATATCCATGCTGACCATCTGGTGGGGGCCCATTTGCTAAATGTGCAGGGCCCACCTATTGTGCATTGGTGCAACCCATTGAGCGGTCCATTGTGATATATGTTAGGTCCATTGGTGCGGCCCACTAAGCGGCTCATTATGATATATGTTAGGCCCATTAGTGTGGCCACTGATGCAACCCAACTGATGTATATTGAGGCTCATGGGTCGTAGCCCATTGTGATGTATATTTGAGCCCAGATACGAGGCCTATTGTGATGTAATTGTGACGCATATGATGAGGCCTGGTATGATGTATCTAAGACTCATTTGGTTAGGCCCAATGAGATGTATTTTTGGCCCATAAGATGTGGCCCATTGTGATGTATATAAGCTCATGTATGTGGCTCGTTGTAAAGTATTTATGGCCCATTTAACGAGGCCCAATGTGGTGTATATGTGGCCCTTGTATGAGGCCCATTCGAAGTATATTAGGTCTTTGTGTGAGGTCGCGAGGCTACTATACGTTTGGCTCTATGTGGGCCACTCATTAGGAGCAATGTTGGTTAAATGTCCACATTGATCGGTAGTGATGGTTAAATATCCATATTATGACCTTCCTTTAGGGCCTAGGTAGGCCCATTTTTATCATCCTCTAGTGGGTTACCCCAAATGAATGGGCCCCATTGATATTGCTTGGACCATCATTGGCCATCCATCTATGAACCCCGTCTTGAGACCGATTCCGATTAACATGGCTGATTTATCGATTTCTGATTATCAATTGCCGATAATCGATTGATGTCGATTATCGATCGATTTCGATTGTCTTGGCCGATTGCCAATTAGCGATCGAGGCCGATTATCATGACTAATTGTCAATTCTGATTGACATGGCCGATTTACTGATTCTGAGTGTCGTGGCCCATTTGATGTATATGAGGTCGAGTATCGAGGCCAATTCCAAGTGTCAATTCTGATTGTTAAGGCCGATTTCTAATGTCGAGGCTGATTGTCGAGACCTATATGATGAATACGCGACCCATAGTTGAGGCCTATTGTGATGTGTATTCTGCCATGTTTAAAGCCTAATGTGATAAATAGGAGGTCTATGTAATGAGGCCCATTGTGATGTATTTAAAGGCCATGGACAAGGCTCATTGTGATGTATCCGTGGCCCATGGGCAAGACCCATTGTGATGTGTATTAGGCCCATGATGCAAGGCCTATTTGATGTATTCGAGACCTATGTGGAGGGCCTACATGTCATGTATTTGAGGCCCATGAGCAAGGCCCACCTATTGTGTATACATGGCCCTTGAGTAATGCCCATTGTGTTGTATATTAGGCCCTTGTGTGAGGCCGAGGGGCCATTATATATTTGGCTCTATGTGGGCCATTCCTTGGAGGCAATGTTGGTTAAATGTCCACATTGTCGAGGCTAATTATTAATGCGGGTTGTTGATAGTGATTATGAGTATGTGACAGCATAGCATCATGATACATCCCCATATGCATCATCTGCATGTTTATTATGAGGTGTGGTTGACCATTGCATATGTCATTAGGCAGATTGTTATGAGACTCCTTGATAGGCGGAGATTATCTCACACGAGCACATGATATGCGCAGGATCAATACATGACTGGGTTGTATGACTCATTCATCTTGGATTGTGTGTCCTAGCGACATCAGGGCCATAGCCTCAACAGGCATATCGTGGATGGTCAGACGGGACACCGAAAATTTATTCTAGCATCGGGCTGCCATACATGGCCCTGAGTGAAAATCCCTAAATCCTCTTTGTACCAGAGGACGCCCTAACATCGAAACTGAGTAGATATATATATATATATATATATATATATATATATATATATATATATATATATATATATATATATATATATATATATATATGAGCGCATGAGGGCCGAATATCAGGAGGCCGCATCTCTCACTGTACTGTGGTCGATTGGGAGGGGGTGTGACCTTACCCACCCAAGAGTAGGGGCATAGCTAGGCTAAGTTTGACCAGCTCGTAAATGGGCCCACTATCGATGTGTCGGATAGGTATTGACAGACTATTGGCCAGGAAAATAGTGAGGTTTCTTACGCTCACTTGGACTGTGCTGCTGGGAGAAGGGCAGTGCCATTTAGAGTGTACTAAACCCCATTGATGATCCCAGAGATGAACAGTACCGATATGTAGACTCGTTGAGTAGGAGTTGCATACTCATTCATTCACTATCCACTCGGGATGGTGGTGCGTAACTATTTATTACGTATACCTTCGCAATGGCCAGGACTTCGATTGGGGCATGCGACTAACCTAAGATCAGGAGTTTACCACATTGAGTCTAACTATCCAAATTAGGCATGAGACTAATTTAGATAGAAGTCCCTTGTGATGGACCCTGTAGCCTGCGATACTACGTACTATCATCCCAACTTCACACTCTAGCATGGTCATTCCATTCGCACCGCATATCGCATTACATCCACGGCATATGACATTTCAGGTTACTATATTTCTGTATTTATATGACATAGATGAGGTTGATGGTATTCATAGCTTTTCCGAATTACATATTGTATTACATTCTTGATATCTAATATCTGGTTCATTATGTTTCCGCATTACATAGCCGATTTACATTACTTTCTTATTATATGACATTGGTTTACTATATCTTTTTATCACATAGCCTGAATGCGGTTGATAATATCTTTATAGACTTGTCAGTATTCTTGCTTACTCTAATATCGTATGATTCATGATCTTACTAGTAATTTTGATATTGTATGATTATGATATTGTATTTAATACTCGACACTTATCTTATGCACACACTTACACCACCCTCTAAGCTTTCTATAATCTTATGCATGATAGATGCGTGTAGGTGGCTTTAGGTTGCAGTAGCGTTGAGGCGCATGTAGCTGACTTCAGGAGCTTTAATTTTACATACGTATTTCTCTTTTAGCATTGTATTCAAATGCTTATATTAGTGGATATGTGATGATGATGTTGCCTTTGTGATTTGGGTATACTTGTGGTTATGCTTATTACAAGTTAAATGTACTTTGAAAAAATAAATAAATCCTCCTTATAGGATCCCAAGATCGAACTCTGGTGTATGGACGCTAGGACCCAAGAATGGGGTACTACGGAGGTATCGGCACCAGATTCGATGATCAGGATTCCTGTGAATCCAATTTCTAAGTTTGGGACATGACATTTACCGTCACCCTACCCTCACGCATAAGTCGCTCTAAACACAACGTCCTCATCGGTTGGTCGACGATGCTCTTGCAAAAGAAATATGTAAGTCTAAGCATAAACAGAAGTCATTAAAAGAAATATATGTATAGACTCACATACAGTGCCCAGTGTATGCGCGACTGAGGGATCAAATGCCTGCGATGCAACATGTGACGGCGATGCTGATGCTGTCTTTGTCCTATCATGGGTAGAAGAGGTAGATCTAGTGCCCGAATGACGTAGTCTCCCACCTGGTGCCATCACTGAATATGTGTGAGCTACAAACTTATAAATTTAAACAATGTCAATATAAGTGGAATATAATAAAACATTATACAAGTAGTGTTGATGGTTTAATGCATTTGTTCTTATGTTTAGATATGATTAAAATATGATTAGACCATTACACTATAATGTAATCAAAAAATAAAAAAATTATAAACTTTAATCTATATTAACCCTTAGAAATTCCAGTACACATTTTCATTCTATATTAAATACATGTATTTTGTTGTAATACGAAACAACTTTAAAGTAAACTATCCGAAGTACTCCTTGCGTAAGTTATCGTACGCTTAAGAAGCATATGTCATATTGCGTGAAGCAATCGACATTGTTATAGCCAACATGTCAGTCATAATAGGAGAAAACTGGTCTCTTGGGACTCCATTCAGATGTGTAAGTGACAAAGTCACATCTTCCATAGCAAGTTTCCCACAGTTATATATCTCTATCAACTTTGAAATTTATTTGAGGTGGTATAATCTTTCATCTGAGTCGTCATTGATATAATTTTCCCTACACTCATTGACCAGGCTGGGTATCTCTTTGGCCCTACCGGAAGAAGATAGGACTGAAAAGTCCATCTGCAATAGCTAATGAAATATGTTGTGTGCTTCCGCTACGCTCCGGTTTGAGGAGGACATGATCAGAAATTGACTCAACTGCATATGTGGATTATAAACAAGTCAATTAAAGGAATAAATCATGACTTGTAATTTTCACATATACATGGAATACATAAATTATTTGAATTAAAAAATAACATGTAAATCATATGTACATTTAATAATCGTCATCTGTATCACTATCGCTTAGGACAATTTCTTCTTCACCATCACTATCACTGATCAGTATTTCCTCTTTATCGTCTGCAACGTCATCATTAATGAAACCGCTATCAACTCTAACAATTTCATGTATTATTAAGGCATCAACGTGATCAGGTGGCACATCATCTCTGTCCAATTGCACCACATTAATATCAACATTTGAATCAATCCTTGTATCCCCAAATGGCATGTCTTCTTGAAATGCTTGTTCAACCCTAGATGTTTCATTTCCCCCATCCTCACTATCTTCAACTTCTGGTATGGGAACGTCAAATACGTTCCTGGACTTTATTTTCTACACCATGTGCCAAGAGCCCTTAACTTGGTGTCAGCAAGGTAAAATACTTGTTCGGCTTGGCCGGTGAGAACAAATAGGTCGTCCTTAAACCACTAACGAGATAAATTTATGCTCATAAAGTTGTTATCAGTCTGTATTCCTAACTTCTTATTTCTAATGTCCCACCAATTACATTTAAATAAGTACACTCGCTTCTCGTATAAGAACTCAGCTCATTAATATCCGTCAAAATGCCATAAAAGTCTATTTCTACCTCCTCATGCATTCTCTTCACAACCACCCCATTATTTTATGTGGTCCTATACTTCTCACATTCTTCGATGTGGAACCGAATCCCATTTATAATACAGCTTGTATATCTAGATACACGTCCATTAGGGCCACACGCCAGTGAGTATAGTGCATTAGACACATCCATAGAGTTGTTAGTGCACAATATCTTCATCTATTATCATGTACAGAATGTAATTATTTAGGGATTTTCTTAGGTTCAAATAATGTGCAATACAACGAAAATTCTAAGTGTGGTGAGATACAATGTGAAATTTTACACGTTTTGCGAAGCATTCTGGAAATTAATCCTGATGCATTCGATCATAATTTGTTAGGAATTGGGACTTCATCTGGTCGATATATTCGCTACACATAAATGGCACGTCATCAGCAAGAAACATTAAGATTATCATATGTAGAGAAAACAATAATCGAGGAAAGACTTACTCTAAGTACGATTCTATTTCTTCATAATTATGCAACACATACCACCGTGCCTTTGCTAAATTCCTAATGTCCATATCCTGAAACATTAAGGATCCTAAAGGATGAACGTTATGTGTGAATATAAATACAAGTCCTTGTTCATGCTCTTACCCTTCATCGGCATTCTGATCTTCTCGGTTGAATCTAGTCTCTATGCCACAAAGATACATAAATCAAAATGTCAGGAACTCATTATCAATGTATACTTCAACAATTGATCCCTCTGGTCGTACCTTATTCCTAACAAATCATTTTAGTATGTGAAGGTATCTGTACACAAAACTACTATGTTATACGTATGAAAACATGGATATATGTAGTTTATGAAATGAATAAAAATTTACTGTTATAGGTTGTACCACCTTTCGATCGGATACATCCAACAATATTATACTAGGTTGTAAGCTTTGCCTCGTGCAGTAAGTGAATCTCTAGGTGTACCATGACATCGAAAAAAGCAAGTGAAAATATTCTTTCAAGTTTACAAAGGATTACGACAATGTCCCTCTCCAGTCGTTTAATAACATCTACATTCAATGATTTCAAACACAAATCCTTAAAGAATATTCCCAACTCAATCAGTGTCACACTGATATCCTTACTCAGGAATCCATGAATGGCAACTGGTAGTAGGCATTGCAGAAGGACGTGACAATCATGAATTTTCATTCCTATTACCTTACAGTCCGTAACGTTTACGCGCCGAGATATGTTTGATGCATACCCATCGAAAAAATTCACCGATCTCAACCATTCACATAAATATTTTTTCTCTAGTTTTATCAATGTGTATCAGGTTGCTGGTATAGTATACAAATTTTCATGTAGCTGTAAGTGCAACTCTTTCCTTAAACCTATTATTTGTAGATCCAATCGAGCTTTAAAACTGTCTTTTGTTTTCTTCTCTATATTCATCAATGTTTCAAAGACATTGTCACATATATTTTTTTCAATATGCATGACATCTAAGTTGTGTCACAATTTCAGATCACTCCAATACGACAACTAAAAAAAATACTCTTCTTCCTCCAGTTATAATCCAATACTGTACGTTTCCTCTTCTTCAAATGTGATGCCTTACTAAATCTAACTTCTCCAATATTACTCAGTTGTTGTATCACATGTTCTCCAGGTAGCTCTTTCGGAGGTGGCATATGATCTTGTTTGCCATTAAAGATCATCGTCTTCCTTCACCAACTATGATCACTCGGAAGGAAGCGACGATGGCCCATATAACATGTTTTTTCTACCATGCTTTAATGACAATGAAAAAGTCTCAATACCACATGTAGGACAAACCAACTTTCCCTTCGTGCTCCACCTAGACAAATTCCCATATGTGGGGAGTCATTTATTATCCACAAAACCACTGCATACAATTGAAATGTCTGTCTTGTAAATATGTCACACATTTATACACCTTAACTTCACAATTCATTTAACTCATCTACTAACAGTCGTAAATATACATCAATGCCATTCCCAGGTGACCTGGGTCAAGGAATAAGCAATGACATCATGAAAAATGACTCCTTCATATACAATCAAGGAGGTAAATTGTAGGGTATAAGTACCACTGGCCACATAATGTACGAGCTACTCATATTACTAAATGGATTAAAACCATTACTTGCAAGACCTAGTCGAACATTATAAGAATCCTTTGTAAGCCAGTCATATTGCTTGTCAAAATTTTACCAGGCTTTAGAGTCCGTAGGGTGCCTCAGTGTACTATCATCATGAACGTGTTTCTCCTTATGCCACCTCATATCTTCAGCTGTCTTACGAGATGTAAACAATCTTTGTAATCTGAGTTTCAATGGGAAGTACCTTAACACCTTTTGCAGGATTTTCTTACTCTTGGCTTTGTCATACTTTTACCTAGACTCTCCACATTCTTGACACTCTTCAACATTTTCATACTCTTTCTAATACAATAAACAATCATTTATACATGCATGTATGAGAATGTAACCAAGGCCCAAGTCTTGCATCAAGGATTTTTCCTTGTAATGAGACTTAGGCAATGTCTCACCATTCGGTAATTCTTCTTTCAACAAGTCAAGCAACATATCAAATAATTTGTTACTCCAACAATTTATTGTCTTCAAATAAAGGAACTTTGTAAGAAAATTTAACTTGAAGAAGTTCTCATACTTCGAATAAAGTGGACATTGCACATCTCTCAACAACCTACTAAACTTTTCTGATTCGACATCACCCATATGAGGAATATCTTAGCTACTACTTGTTGCTGCAAAATCAGTATCTGCAACTGTTCCCCTTAATACATCCCCTATGATATCTTGCATTTCGTCAACATCTTTATCCTCGTCATCTGGCACAATTGGATCAGCAAAGACTTCAGTGGCCTCAACTCTATGGGTCATATCTTCGCCATAATGGATCCACTAAGTGTAACCCTGGTCAATCCCAATTATGAACAAATCGTCCTTTACTTTGTCTAAAGTCTTATATATCATGTTTTTACATTTTTGACATGGACACCTAATCTTATTCCCTGAATCTGCCTAATTTTGCACAAATTCTATGAACTCTTGAACCCTTGATTTATACTTTGAGCCAAACCTTTTCTTAGCTCGCATCCAACTCTTATCCATCTTTATAATGAAAAGACTAGAGTCAGTTTACAAAAATAGCTTTAAGATTAGGCTAGGTTATATGTTTAGGTTTAGGGAATTGAGAATATGTATAAGTTTAGGTTTAGGTTTAGGTTAGGGAGTTGAGATTAGGATTAGGTGTAGGTTTAGGTTTAGGGATTTGAGAATACGTTAAGATTTAGGTTTAGGAAATTGGGTTCGTGTTCGGGATCGGGTTTATGTTTGGGTTTTAGGTTTAGATTATAGCTAGGTTATAAGTGTAGGTTATAGGTTTAGGTTATAAGTTTAGGTTATAGGTTATAGGTTAAGGTTTAGGGAATTGAGTTTAGGTTATAGGTTATAGGTTAAGGTTTAGGGAATTGAGTTTAGGTTATAGGTTAAGGTTTAAGGAATTGAGTTTAGGTTATAGGTTATAGGTTAAGGTTTAGGGAATTGAGTTTAGGTTATAGGTTATAGGTTTAGGTTATAGGTTAAGGTTTAGGGAATTGAGTTTAGGTTATAGGTTATAGGTTTAGGTTATAGGTTAATGTTGTAGGTTATAATAGGGAATTGAGAATACATTTATGGTTTAGGTTTAGGTTTAAGGATTTAAGAATAAGTTTAGGTTTTGGTTATAAGTTTAGGTTAGGGTTATAAGTATAGGTTTAGGTTATAGGTTAAAGTTTAGGTTTAGGTTATAAGTATAGGTTTTGGGACTTGAGAATAGGTTTAGGTTAAGGTTATAAGTATAGGTTTAGGTTATAGGCATAGGTTTTGGGATTTGAGAATAGGTTTAGGTTAAGGTTATAAGTATAGGTTATAGGTTAAGGTTTAGGTTTAGGTTACAAGTATAGGTTTTGGGATTTGAGATTAGGTTAAGGTTATAAGTTTAGGTTAAGGTTATAAGTATAGGTTTAGGTTATAGGTTAAGGTTTAGGTTAGGTTTTAAGTTTAGGTTTAGGTTATAGGTTTAGTATAGGTTTAAGGATTTGAGAATACATTTAGGTTTTAGGTTTAGGCTATGATTATAGGTTTAGGTTTAGGTTATAGGTTATAGCTTTAAGGAATTGAGAATAGGTTAAGGTTTAGGTTTTGGAAACCGGGTTCAGGTTTGGGATCGGGTTTAGGTTTGGGTTTAGGTTATAGGTTATAGGTTATAGGTTTAGGTTATAAGTATACGTTTTGGGATTTGAGAATAGGTTTAGGTTAAGGTTATAAGTTTAGGTTAAGGTTATAAGTATAAGTTTATGTTATAGGTTAAGGTTTAGGTCATAGGTTAAGGTTTAGGTTTAGGTTATAGGTTTAGGTTTAGGTTATAGGTTATAGGTTAAGTTTTAGGTTAGGTTTTAAGTTTAGGTTAAGGTTATAGGTTTAGGTTATAGGTTTAGGGATTTGAGAATACATTTAGGTTTTAGGTTTAGATTATAGGTTTAGGTTTAGGCTATAGGTTATAAGTTGAGGTTATAGGTTAAGGTTATTTGAGAATAGGTTTAGGTTAAGGTTATAAGTTTGGGTTAAGGCTATAAGTATGGGTTTAGGTTATAGGTTAAGGTTTATGTTATAGGTTTAGGGATTTGAGAATACATTTAGGTTTTAGGTTTAGGTTTAGGTTGAGGTTAATGTTATAGGTTTAGGTTTAGCTCATAGGTTATAGCTTTAGGGAATTGAGAATAGGTTAAGGTTTAGGTTTAGGTTATAGAGGTTTAGGTTTCGGCTATAAGTTATTGGTTAAGGTTTAGGTTAGGTTTTAAGTTTAGGTTAAGGTTATAGGTTTAGGTTATAGGTTTAGGGATTTGAGAATACATTTAGGTTTTAGGTTTAGGTTTAGGTTAAGATTATAGGTTTAGGTTTAGGTTATAGGTTATAAGTTTAGGTTAAGGTTATAAGTTTAGGTTCTAGGTTAAGGTTTAGGTTTAGGTTATAAGTATAGGTTAAGGTTATTTGAGAATAGGTTTAGGTTAAGGTTATAAGTTTAGGTTATAGGTTTAGGTTTAGGTTCTAGGTTATAAGTTTAGGTTAAGGTTTTAAGTTTAGGTTATAGGTTAAGGTTTAGGTTTAGGTTAGAAGTATAGGTTTAGGGATTTTAGAATACATTTAGGCTTTAGGTTTAAGTTTAGGTTTTAGGTTTAGGTTAAGGTTATAGGTTTAGGTTAAGGTTATAGGTTTAGGTTTAGGTTTAGGTTATAGGCCATAGGTTTAGGTTTAGGTTTAAGTTATAGGTTTAGGTTTATGTTTTAGGTTTAGGTTATAGGTTTAGATTTAGGTTTAGGTTATAGGTCATCGGTTTAGGTTTAGGTTTAGGTTTAAGTTATAGGTTTAGGTTTTAGGTTTAGGTTTTAGGTTTAGGTCATAGGTTTAGGTTTAGGTTTATGTTTAGGTTATAGGTCTAGGTTTAGGGAATCAGGTTCAGTTTTGGGTTCAGATCGGGTTTAGGTATTCTCTAGTATTATCTACTATTGAACCTAGTATTATCTACTACATACTAGTAACATACAACCAATATTGGGGCACCATACCATAAGCTACAACAATTTCATTTCCCCCTAAACAAGGTATCCTCCATTGATAACATATATATATATATATATATATATATATATATATATATATATATATATATATATATATATATATATATATATATATATTCTAAGTTCTTTATTTTCATTTACATTCGCAAATACATTCATCATCCATCAAAGAAAATTGAAACAAGTACTATCACTCTATGACTAACAGTTGAAAAGGAAAATTATGTATCTTATCTTACCCGAACATAAACAGTGGTTCCCACCTTCCAAGGACCCCCGCTCAACATCCGAATAGCTCTGACGCATATCCAGGTCTGCTCCATTAATTCTAAGTTAATACAATTAAATCCTAAATTAGTTACTCTTCTAAGGTTGGATAGATTGTAATACTTTCAAATTCCCATTAAACGTCCATGCCAAAAATCTGGAGGAATCTCCCCATGCCTCTCCAGATAAGTTGATCTTATGTTACATTTCGATGCTAAATATCTAAAGTAATGTAAAGATATTTGGCATTGGATATGGAACGAAAGAAACATATCCGGAGAGAAATAAGGAGATGGACCGCGGATCAGGCATGAACATTTAAATATATTATATGAAAGTATACTATCTATCTAACCTTGAACTGTCCAAAATGGGACAATTTGAGCGATTTCTATGTCATCAAAAACACACCATATCTATGTATGGCCCCATAGAAATTCTCAAACGAGTAACTAATTATATAACTTACAAGTCTATAAATTACAAGTCACAACTATAAACTAACTAATCACAATAATAATTTAAGATAAAAAAAAATGTAATATACAAGCTCATTAAGCTTTGCAAGGACAATTATAGGTAACAAAAGGTAATGGAACAATATAAGCTACATTAGTAACAGAGGGACATGGATGAAGCGAATATTAGCTTGATCCAAGGCTACTGGCCTCATTAAGTTTTCGACAGTAAGCCTTCAATTCCTACTATTTCTAGTGGTATGGTGTAATTGAGTTTGGCTTATGATTCAATTTTAAGCTCATGCCCTAAAATGAAGGATAAAAAGATGAATGGCGTGGATAAGACATATACATCATAATGGCCACATAAGAGTTTACTAGTATGATGCCTTAGTGCCGGGGTTGAGTACTACTCCTAATAGAACCTAGCTAGAGATAGACGGTCCTGTTAGGAGCTCTGTGGAGCCCACCATGATATATGTGTTTTATCCATGTCATCCATCCATTTTAGGTTATTACCCCAAAAATGAGGTAGATCAAATGCTCAAGAAGACTACACCACATAAATAGTGAGGATTGATTGCCTACTGCTTAAAACTGCTTAACGTCATCAAGCTAATATTTATATTTTTCCCTTCATTCACTTCTATGTGACCTTATCATATTTCATAATCTATCATCCAAAAAAAAAAAAAGCATGTCATTCTAGTTCAAAAATAGAAATTTCATCCTATCTACATGTCATGTTCATTGCCAAGATATATATATATATATATATATATATATATATATATATATATATATATATATATTCATTTGTTGTGTTGTAACTCACCCTATAGTTACAAAAAAATGTTCTACCATTTTTTCCTGCTTCATAATCTCACAATTCCTACAAACTTTGGGCTTGAAAATGGTTATTTACTACTAGTTTCTGCATCCACTCCCACACCTACTTCCTACTATTTTTAGTAGCTTAGGTTCAGCTTAAGTGATTAAGATATCCGTCAGTTATATGTATTCAAGAGCAACTATTTGAACCTTGTCTTGATGATAATATACATAAGCTCATCTTCAGCTCATACTAATGAGTCTAAACAGTTTAGTATCCGCATCACTTATCTTTGTGTATTTCCATGGAAGGATTATGCCCCAAAGTCTTCTTGATCAAACGTCCTGAGCTTTCAGTTTGTGCCCTTAAAATAGAAAAACAAACATTGAAACAACCAGCAACAATCCACATTCGTTGAAAAAGGCTATAGATTGGTGGCTAGGATCTCTCAATCTTAGGAGATTTTTTAGTTTGGTGTATCCATGGGGCACCATCCACAACACAACAAACTGATGATCTGGATCAGTGAACCATGGCCCCACTTATACAAACTGAAAACCTAATTACACTGCATTAACATTGGGTCGGGGATCAAATATTTCCTCAACATTCTATCAGCTATTTTGGACTACTTAGGTTCAGTTGTGTATTAGACCCAACTCCCTAAATCCCTAAATCCCCAAATCCCTAAATCCTTAAATCCCCAAATTCCTAAATCCCCAAATCGTTTCAATCGGTATTGAGATTGAAAAAGAGAGAGAGAGAGAGAGAGAGAGATATCTCGTGGTTAACCGAGAGAGAGAGAGAGAGAGGGTTCCTGAGCTCCAATCACAAGTCCACAACGAAAATAGGGTTCCTGAGCTTTGAGAGAGAGAGAGAGGGTGCGCGGGAGAGAGGGTGCAGTTGAGAGAGAGAGGCCGTAGTTGAGAGAGGACCGAGAGAGAGAGAGAGAGAAGTTGCGTGAGAGTGAGAGAGCACCGAGAGAGACAGAGAGAGGACCAAGAGAGAGAGAGAGAGGGTGTAAGCCCCGTATCCTAGACCGTACCGTTCCATAGACTTCCGTGGTATTCCCAGTTGAATTTCGGCAACCTTCAACCCTTAACCGGTATTTATGCGCGACCCTGA
This sequence comes from Magnolia kwangsiensis, assembly GCA_037074715.1. Taxonomy (NCBI): domain Eukaryota; kingdom Viridiplantae; phylum Streptophyta; class Magnoliopsida; order Magnoliales; family Magnoliaceae; genus Magnolia; species Magnolia kwangsiensis. The sequence continues at coordinate 85,500,409 of CM073575.1, read as the reverse complement.
TTCACACGCCGTTAACCTGAATCGACTCAAATAGAGATTTATACTCTAGCGACTATGCCGTCACTGCAATTCCAACGCTAGGTCTTGCCCGTCGAGGCAATACCCTGCTCAAGAGATGTGAGCCAACGTTCGGTGTGAGAAAAATGCCACGCATTATAAAACCCAAGAGAATCTCTATAACATGTCACCTCAATCCATCAATCAATCCCATCAAGGGTCAAGTACATGTCAAGTAAACATCACCTTTCACCCTTTCCCAAGCAAGCCCCAAAATCAAAAAGTTCTTACACAAGCCATAATTTTCTTACACAAATTGCCACAAAAGTCAAAAAGGTCTCTTACACCCATCACTCACCACATCCATCCATCACCCATCTCTCTCTCCCTTTACAAGTCTCTCTCTCTCATTTTCAAGCTCATTTTCAAGCAAGAGAAACACCATATGTATGAGCCTCTCCAAGCTTTCCCAAGCAACAAAGGTGGCCCACTTTCTTACCTTTTCATCTCCCATCTCAACCATCCAAACCTCATCCCCTCCATTGAAATCGAAGCTAAGGAGCTAAGAAAGCCAAGGGAGCAAGAAGATCAAGTGGTGGGTGCGTTGATAGAGTAGTTTTCATATTTTTAAGATGGGTAAAGTGAGGCTAACCGATCAATGGTTTAGATCTCACTTGGGACCCTAAGATGTGGCCGATAGTCCACTTTGATCATCATGATCATTCCGTGATGGGGCCAATCTCCATGGACCCCATCATGATGTTTATTTCCTTACATTAAATAGGTCATCTAGACTATCCATATTAGTGGAGAAAGGATCTCCACCGTTGATTTTTGATTTCGATGAACCCATGTGTAATGGGACCCACTTGATATATGATTGAATGCAAGGGAGGGCCCATAGTGTCGGGGTCCCTCCATCACGCGTCCCATTCTCTATCTCTCTCTCTCCCTCTCTATTTCATTTTTTTATGTGATCCTGATATGGTTGTGTGGCCCACTTGGATGGACCCCACCCTAAAGCATGCATTTTATCCAAACTATCTTCAAGTGGGGCCCACCTTATATGTATTGAACCCACATCATCTATCATTTGGTGGCCCACCTAAGCTGGGCCACCTCAATGGAGGAGCCACACCAATATTAGCTTGGTTCACTCCCTTTAGGGGTGGTCCGCTTGTGTAGGCCCCACCTTGATGAATGTTTTTAATCCATGCTGTCCATTCTATTCTCCCAATCATTTTAGGCGTTGGGCCATAGAATGAAACTGATCCGACTTTCTGGCAGGCCAAACCATTAAAAATGATGATTTTTACCTTTCAAATTTACTTAAAATTTCCTACGCACCAAGACATGCCCAATATTGGGCTTGATGGACTTGTCATAGTCTGTAGAAACCAATGGCTGGGGTAGATTTACCTAACACGGGCCTCGCATATGAAAAACATGAAAAAATGGGTTTAAAACAAAGATTTTTACATAAGGGGGCAGCACCTGCTACCCCTGACAATAGCAACAGTACACTGCTACGTATGGGCGGACTAGCCAGGGACCACGGCTCCAGCCGTGGGCCCCACCATGATGTATATTTTGCATCCAGACCATTCACGAGGTGGGCCACTCCCAGTGGTGGGCCCCCTCCAAATTTTAGCTCCATCCACAGATTAGGTGGCCCACACTGCGAGAAACAGTGGGATTGAACCTCTGCCATTGAAACCCCTTTTATGGGCCACAGAAGTTTTGGATCAAGATGAAATTTTTATTTTCCTTTCACTTAGGTCCACGTGACCTTATGAACAGTTTGGATGGGAAATAAACGCTACAGTGGGCCCCCCTGGTCCACGTATCTGTACCAACAGGTTGGATGATAAATAAATATTACGGTGGGCCCAAGGTCCACGTGACCTTATGAATAGATTGAATTGCAAATAAATATTACAGTGGGCCTTAGGGCCATGTGACCCTATGAACAGTTTGGATGGAAAATAAACATCATGTTGGGCCCCAGTTTGGATGGAAAATAAACATTATGTTGGGCCCTAGATTGGGTGGGAAAATAAACATTTTGGTTGGTCCTACTTAGGACCCACTTATGATGTATTGTGTGCACACCTTTCATCATTATGGACCTCCACCATGGGATATGTGATTAATCTATGCCTTCCATCCCTATGGGACCTACCAAGATGCATGAGTTTCATCCAAACCATCCAACCATTTTGAAGATTTGTATAAGGCCCATGTTTCGAGGCCCGTTTAGATACATTCTAAGGCCCACGGGTTATAGCCCATTGCAATGTACATAAGGCCCATTGGTGCGGCCCATTGATGTGGCCCACTTGATGAATATAAGTCCCATATGATATGGCCCATTTGATATATTTAAGGCCTAATGGGATGTACCTAAGGTCCATTACAATGTGTGATCCCAATATGGTTTATGTAATGATGTTTACGACGGGCTATGCCTTTGGGGCAATGATGGTTTGACGTCCACATTGCGAGTATGATGTTGGTTAAATGTCCATGTTACGACTCTCCCTAGGGCTCATTGGTAGGCCCGTACTTATTGTGTGGAGGCCGTCTAGGCCATCTGCGTTGGAAGGATAGTGCATTATTTCATAACATGATTAGTATAGTCCCATGATTCATGATCATACGCATCATATGTATGCTTGATATGAGAAGTGACTGATCATAGCATATGCCTTCTGGTAGATTGTTTAGGGGCTCTAGGATAGGCGGTGTTTCCCTACATGAGCGCATGATACGCGCAGGATTGCTGTATGAGTGGATAGTGTGATTCATGCATTCGCATTGTGTGATATACTACTGTACGCCCTAGCGACATCAGGGTCGTAGCCTCCACAGGCGTATCGTGGTTGGCAGGATTGGATACCAAAAATCTTGTTCTACATAGGGTGCTATATATATTCCTGGGTGAAAGTACATAAACCCTTATGGTACCAAGAGGTTACTCCATCGTCTAGAACGAGTGGGTACAAGAGCACCGAGTGTCGATTACCAGATGGTCACGCTTTCCACTGTGTCATGGTCTGTTGGAAGGGAGTTCGGCCTTATCCGCCTAAGTGGAGGGGGCAAAGCTAGGCTGAGTTTGACCATCTCGAGGAATGGGTCTGCTATCGACGAGCAGAGCCCGATATTGGTAAGCGAATAGTGAGGTCTCTTCCTCTTACCCTATTGCGCGTGATGGGGCGGTGATCTGGTTTAGAGTGTACTAGACCCCGGTGATATCTCAGATTTGAGCTGTATTGATATGTGGATGTAGATGAGGATTTGTATGCTTGACTTGCATCTTACATCGGATAGCCTTGGTATGGTCGACATCATTCATGCCTTGCATTGCATAGCCTTGGTACGGCTAATGGTATTCATGGATTCATCAGCATGTTCTATATTACTCTAATATTACATTACTACCTTGCGCACACACTTTCACCACCCTATAAGCTTTTTATAAGCTTATGCATGACCGTTGCATGCAGGTGACGTTGGATCACAGCAACGCTGAGGCTTGAGCACGTGGCAAATTATTTTGGAGCTTTTGGTCTATCATCATTGTATTTCCCTTTATGCTCATTGTACTTGTAAAGTTTTTTATTATAGTGTAAATGTAATAGAGTTTTTGGTTGTTGTTTATGGGTAATGCCTTTAGTTATGCTTATTACGAATCAAACTGATGTTAAAAATCCTCCTCGTAGCATCCCGAGATCGGAACCTGGTGAATGGCCACTGGGAGCTGAGAATGGGGTTCTACGGAGGCTGTCGGCGCCAGGTTCGATGATCGAGAATTTTGTGAGCCTGGTTTTCGAGTTTGGGGCGTGACAAAAGTTGGTATCAGAGCATAACTTGGGAATGACCGAGAACAACATTACATGTCTTCTATGAATGTAGAATGACTAAGTCCTTAATTTTGGATAGCTTAGCGATCTTCTGTTACAGACCCTTAATGTGCATGCCTTTGAGAGTTTTGAAGTTGATAGGCACCTTCGCTCTTTCCTGTAGGACGAGATGCCCAGGAGAGTGACCTAATCGACTCTCGCACCACCACCTGAGACTCCCGCTCCACCACCTGCGACTCTCACACTACCACCTACGATGCTCGTTCCACCACAAGAGGTTCCTACCGCCCATCATATGGATGCATCTCCTCCACCAGAGATGTGTGCGGATCTGACCATATTCCTTGAGTGCCTCCCAGTTGCAACAGATGTTATAAGCTGTGAAGGCTGCACTTCAGGGCCAGGGCAGGCACCCAGTTATTTCACCGGCATAGGTAGAGTAGAAGCGCTTGAGTGCCCTCCTTTGAGAGTTTTGACGGCTCGACCCCCACATTTCTAGGGTGAGCCAGACCCGACAACAGCTGAGAGATGGCGCTTTGATGTGGAAAAAATATTTGATACGATGGGATGCACGTCCGAGCGGCGAGTCCGATTAGCAGTATTTCTTCTTCATGGAGAGGTTGAGCATTGGTGGACATCAGTCTCCTGAGAAGCAAGAGCCAATTTTATGTGGACTTGAGAGGATTTTGTGGATCGGTTTGACCGACAGTACTTTCCTGATCACATCCGATGATAGCGAGCGTTGGAGTTCGAGGGCCTGGTGTAGGGTGATTTGACGGTGACACAGTACGCGGCTCACTTTGTAGCACTGTCCAGATTTGCACCCTATCTGGTAGATGATGAGGAGAGGAGATCCCGCCGCTTCAAGGACAGCTTGCGTTATGGTCTTCGAAGCCGTGTTATTGGGCATGAGCTCCCAACTTTCAAGGGAGTGATACAAAAGGCCCAGATTTTTTAGGCTGAGTGGGCTGGTTCTCAGTTTGATCGCGATCAGAGAAGAGATTGGAAGAGGCGGGTTCCTTCCGATGACTCCCATCAACGTCGACCACAGTAGTAGAGGCGCACAGGTTGCCCAGCCTTCCGAGCACCAGCAGCACCTCCTGCACCACCTCTGAGACAATTCATCAGCACCTATTTTGCGTTCGGTGCAATGGGGCACCGTGTATGGGAGTGTCCACAGTAACCTCCACCACAGTCACAGCAGAGACCCCCACAGCAGCAGCGACAGCAGCCCCCACCACCAAGACCACCTCAGCAGCAGCATCAGCACTAGCCTCCAAGACCGCAGCAGCAGAAGTAGCATTTCGACTGCCTCAGCGACCCCAGCAGCAGCAGTACGCTCAAAGGAGATAGGCACCTCCCCAGTCGGCTCAGGCTAGGTTCTACGCGGCTCAGCAGGATCTGCAGTCATCTGGAGGGGTCGTTGAGGGTATACTTTTAGTCTCTGCATGCACTGCACATGTGTTGTTTGATTCTGGTGCATCACATTCTTTTGTGGCCGAGAGTTTCTGTCGATCGACTAGCTTGCCGTTGGAGTCTACTCGCGAGGGTCTATCAGTATCGACTCCCTTGGGAAAGACTTCAGTGTTGGGCCGATTTTGCTTGTCTTGCCCCGTTCTAGTCAGGAATACCTTTTTACCAGCTGATCTGTTTACATTATCGATGTTCGAGTTCAATGTCATCCCAGGCATGGATTAGCTTGCCGATTACTATGCCCATATTGGACTGCTCCACGAGGATAGTCACGTTCTGTATACCCGGCGTGCTGTAGTTTTAATTCATTGCAAAGCCCATAGGAGAGCCGTTGTCTTGTTTGATATCATGTGTCATAGAGGAGCCTATAGCAGTGAGCATCGACCATTTGTCCATGGTTTGCAATTTTCCCAATGTGTTCCAGGAGATTCTGGAATTACTGCCTCGTCGACTCACCGAGTTTCAAATTGATCTCGTGCCCGGTACTGTGCCTATTTCGAAGGCCCAGTATCGTATGGCACCGTTGGAGTTGCACGAACTACAGAAGAAGTTGGATGAGTTGCACGAGTTAGGCTTTATCCGTCAGAGCAGTTCACCGTGGGCAGCGTCGGTACTCTTCGTGAAGAAGAAGGATGGCTCGTTGAGGCTTTGCGTGGACTACCGTGAGCTCAACAAAGTCACGATCAATAACAAGTACCCGCTCTCGTAGATTGATGATTTATTTGATCAGCTGCATGGTGTACAGTTCTTTTCGAAGATCGACCTGCATTCTGGTTATCATCAGATTCGGGTCCGAGAGGAGGACATTCAGAAGACAGCATTCAGGATGCGTTACGGTCATTTTGAGTTCCAAGTCATGTCCTTCGGACTGACCAATGCACCTGCGGTCTTCATGCAGCTGATGAACGAGGTCTTCCACCCATATCTCGATCAGTTTGCTATAGTCTTCATCGATGACATTCTGATCTATTCGAGGACCCGTGAGGAGCACGAGCAGCATTTGGAGATTACTTTGCAGACCCTCCGCGCACACCAGCTGTATGCAAAGCTAGAAAAGTGCGAGTTCTGACAGGAGGAAGTGAAGTTCCTCGGTCATGTGGTGACAAGGGAGGGTGTCGCAGTGGACCCCTCGAAGGTCGAGGCAGTGCGTCAATGGGGCCAGCCCACGAACGCCTCCGAGATTCACAGTTTCCTTAGTTTGGCGAGCTATTACCCGCATTTCATTGAGGGCTTCTCTCGTATTGCAGCCCCGCTGACCAGGTTGACTCGGAAGGGCGTAGAGTTTATTTGGAGTGACGCATGGGAGCGAGCATTTATGGAGTTGAAGGACCACCTCACGTCGGCTCTACTCCTCACTCTTCCCTTTGGGAGTGATGGATTTATTGTATTCATTGATGCCTCGCATATTGGTTTGGGTGTTGTCCTGATGCAGCATGGGAGACCAGTGGCTTTAGCGTCTCGTCAGCTCAAAGTCCATGAGCTGAACTACCCCACACATGATTTAGAGCTAGCAGCAGTCATCTTAGCACTGAAGTGTGGAGACACTATCTCTATGGGGTTAAGTTCGAGCTCTTCTCTGACCACAAGAGCTTGAAGTATCTCTTCTCGCAGTCTGAGTTGAACATGAGGCAGAGGCGCTGGATGGAGTTTCTGAAGGACTATGACTTCGATCTTCGGTACCACCCTGACAAGGTTAATGAGGTGGCATATGCCCTCAGCCGTCAGCCACGAGGCCTAGTAGTGCACATGATGATTCAGGAGTGGCGGATGCTTAAGGATATCGTAGAGTATGATTTTGAGTTCGACCTACAGTGTTCTATCGTGCAGTTATCGAGCCTGTCGATTCAACCCTCTCTTGTCACAAGGGTGATCAAGGCTCAGCAGGCTGATGAGTTGTTGTAGAGTTATATGACTAAGGCTATATCTAAGAGTAAGGTAGATTGACAGATTGGTACAGATGGTGGACTTCGCTTCAGAGGCCGATTATGTGTCCCGAATACTCTTGAGCTGCGCAGAGATCTTATGACCGAGGCACATCGATCACAGTTTTCTATCCACCATGGCTCGACGAAGATGTACTGTGACATGAGGCGATAATATTTTTAGGCGGGGATGAAGCACCAGATCGCTAGTTTTGTGGCCGAGTGTGACACATGCCAGCGTGTCAAGGCTGATCATTTGAGACCCCCTGGTCTATTGTAACCGTTGAGCGTCTCGATGTGGAAGTGGGAGCACGTATCAACAGATTTTATTATGGGCTTGCCGAGGACTCAGCGCAGTCATGACGCCATTTGGGTTATTGTGGATCATCTGACGAAGTCGGCACATTTCCTTATAATGCATGCGACTTGGTCTATGGACCGGCTTGCGAGGTTATTTATCGAGGAGGTTGTGAGACTGCATGGCGTTCCAGTCTCGATCATTTCTGACCAAGATTCAAGGTTCATGTCTCAGTTTTGGGGGAGATTCCAGAGAGCAATGAGGACTGATTTGCAGCTCAGCACCGCGTACCATCCGTAGACCGATGGCCAGATCGAGAAGGTCAACTAGACCCTTGAGAATATGCTTCGGGCCTGCGTGATTGATTTCAGGGGTAGTTGGGATGAGCATTTGTAATTGACTGAGTTCGCATACAACAACAGTTATCAGGCGACCACCGACATGGCTCCTTTTGTTTGAGGCACTATATGGCAGACCATGCAGATCACCGAGTTGTTGGACCGAGGTTGGAAAGCGTCGTCTCCTAGGTCCCGAGCTTGTTCAGGAGACATCAGGGGCTATTAATATCATCAGGCAGAGGATGCACACAACTCAGAGCCGACAAAAGAGTTTTACTGATCGTCAGCGTCGTCCCTTGGAGTTTGATGTGGGGGACCATGTGTATCTCAAGGTCTCACCCATGAAGGGCATAGTTCGATTTGGAGTGAAGGACAAGCTTGCCCCGAGATTCATAGGACCTTTAAAGATCACTGGGCGTGTTGGCGCCATGGCCTATCGACTTGCCTTGCCATCTCAGTTGTTTGGCGTCCACAACGCTTTTCATGTCTCTATGTTGAGGAAGTGTGGGTCAGACATATTTCTCGTTATTGATTGATAGTCGCTGGAAGTTCGTGAGGACGCTTCTTAAATCGAGCAACCAGGCCGTATCCTTAATCGGAAGGAGCAGGTCCTCCGGACCAAGGTCATTCCATTAGTGAAGGTTCAGTGGGGTCAACATTTTATTGAGGAGGCTTCTTGGGAGCGCAAGGCCGAGATTCGAGAACGCTATCCCCACCTTTTTGATGATTAATTATGTTGTATTTTGTATGTTATCTCTGATTTTATATGATGATGTCATGTCTCTTCTTCCTCATGAGTTATGTCTAGTTGCGATGATTGCGTAAATTTCGAAGATAGAATTTTTATTAGGAGGTGAGAGTTGTAAGCCCCGTATCCTAGACCGTACCATTCCATAGACTTCCACCGTCATTTTGATCGAATTTCTGCAACTTTCGACCCTTAACCGGTATTTATGCACGACTCTGATTCACAAGTCGTCAACCTGAATTGACTGAAACTGAGATTTGTAGTCTAGGGACCGCGTCGTCGCCGCAGTTTCGATGCCGTGACTCGTGCGCCGAGGAGATACCCTGGTCAAGAGATGTGGACCAACGCTTGGTGCGAGGAAAATGCTGCATGTTGAAAAATCAAGAGAATCTTTACAACATGTCAGCTCAATTCATCAATCAATCCCATCAAGGGTCAAATACATGTCAAGTACACATCACCTTTCACCCTTTCCCAAGTAAGCCCCAAAGTTAAAAAGTTCTTACACAAGCCATACTTTTCTTACACAAATTGCCACAAAAGTCAAAAAGGTCTCTTATACCCATCACTCACCACATCCATCCATCACCCATCTCTCTCTCCCTTTACAAGTCTCTCTCTCTCTCATTTTCAAGCTCATTTCCAAGCAAGAGAAACACCAAACATATGAGCCTCTCCAAGCTTTCCCAAGCAACAAATGTGGCCCACTTTCCTACCCTTTCATCTCCCATCTCAACCATCCAAACTTCATCCCCTCCGTTGGAATCGAAGCTAAGGAGCTAAGAAAGCCAAGGCAACAAGAAGATCAAGCGGTGGGTGCTTTGATAGAGTAGTTTTCATGTTTTTAAGATGGGCCAAGTGAGGCTAACTGATCAATGGTTTGGATCTCACTTGGGACCCTAAGATGTGGCCGATAGCCCACTTTGATCATCATGATCATTCCATGATGGGGCCAATCTCCATGAACCCCATCATGATGTTTATTTTCTTACATTAAATAGGTCATCTAGACTGTCCATATTAATGGGGAAAGGATCACCACCATTGATTTCAGATTTCGATGAACCCATGTGTAATGAGACCCACTTGATGTATGACTGAATGCAAGGGAGGGCCCATAATGTCAGGGTCCCTCTATCACGCGTGTCCCATTCTCTATCTCTCTCTCTCCCTCTCTATTTCATTTTTTTATGTGATCCTGATATGGTTGTGTGGCCCACTTGGATGGACCCCACCCTGAAGCATGTATTTTATCCAAACTATCTTCAAGTGGGGCCCACCATATATATATTGTACCCACACCATCTATCATTTGGTGGCCCAACTAAGCTGGGTCACCTCAATGGAGGAGCCACTTCCAAACTGTCCAGCGTCCAGGGACGCTAGACATTAAAGAAAAACACCAATATTAGCTTGGTTCACTCCCTTTAGGGGTGGTCCGCTTGTGTAGGCCCCACCTTGATGAATGTTTTTAATCCATGCTGTCCATTCTATTCTCCCAATCATTTTAGGCGTTGGGCCACAGAATGAAGCTGATCTAACTTTCTGGTGGGCCAAACCATTGAAAATGATGATTTTCACCTTTCAAATTTACTTAAAATTTCCTACGCTAAGACATGCCCAATATTGGGCTTGATGAACTTGTCATAGTCTGTAGAAACCAATGGCTGGGGTGGATTTACCTAACACGGGCCTCGTATATGAAAAGCTCAAAAAAATGGGTTTAAAAAAAATATTTTTTACATAAGGGGGCAGCAAACAACAACAGCAGCACGCTACTGCATATGGGCGGATGGCCCAGGGACCACGGCTCCAGCCATGGGCCCCACCATGATGTATATTTTGTATCTACACCATTCACGAGGTGGGCCACTCCCAGTAGTGGGCCCCCTCCAAATTTCAGCTCCATCCACAGATCAAGTGGCCCACACTATAGGAAACAGTGGGATTGAACCTCTGCCATTGAAACCCCTTTTATGGGCCACAGAAGTTTTAGATCAAGATGAAATTTGTGTTTTCCTTTCACTCAGGTCCACGTGACCTTATGAATAGTTTGGATTGGAAATAAACACTACAGTGGGCCCCCCCTGGTCCACGTGTCTGTACTAACAGGTTGGATGATAAATAAATATTACGGTGGGCCCAAGGTCCACGTGACCTTATGAATAGATTGGATTATAAATAAATATTACAGTGGGCCCTAGGCCCATGTGACCTTATGAACAGTTTGGATGGAAAATAAACATCATGTTGGGCTCCAGTTTGGATGGAAAATAAACATTATGTTGGACCCTAGATTGGGTAGGAAAATAAACATTTTGGTGGGTCCTGCTTAGGACCCACTTATGTATGTATTGTGTCCACACCTTTCATTAGTATGGACCTCCACCATGGGGTATGTGATTAATTTATGCCTTCCATCCCTATGGGACCTACCACGATGCATGAGTTTCATCCAAACCGTCCAACCATTTTGGAGATTTGTATAAGGCCCATGTTTCGAGGCCCATTTTGATGCATTCTAATGCCCATGGGTTATGGCCCATTGCAATGTACATATGGCCCGTTGGTGCGGCCCATTGATGTGGCCCACTTGATGAATATAAGTCCCATATGATATGGCCCATTTGATGTATTTAAGGCCTAATGGGATATACCTAAGGTCCATTGCAATGTGTGATCCCAATACGGTTTATGTAATGATGTTTACGACGGGCTATGCCTTTGGGCAATGATGGTTTGATGTCCACATTGTGAGTATGATGTTGGTTAAATTTTCATGTTACGACTCTCCTTAGGGCTCATTGATAGGCCCGTACTTATTGTGTGGAGGCCGTCTAGGCCATCTGCGTTGGAAGGATAGTGCATTATTTCATAACATGATTAGTATAGTCCCATGATTCATGATCATACGCATCATATGTATGCTTGATATGAGAAGTGACTGATCATAGCATATGCCTTCTGGTAGATTGTTTAGGGGCTCCAGGATAGGCGGTGTTGCCCTACATGAGCGCACAATACGCGCAGGATTACTGCATGACTGGATAGTGTGATTCATGCATTCGTATTATGTGATATGCTACTGTACGCCCTAGCGACATCAGGGTCGTAGCCTCTACAGGCGTATCGTGGTTGGCAGGATTGGATACCGAAAATCTTGTTCTATATAGGGTGCTATAGATATTCCTGGGTGAAAGTCCATAAACCCTTATGGTACCAAGAGGTTGCTCCATCGTCTAGAACGAGTGGGTACAGGAGCGCCGAGTGTCGATTACAAGATGGTCTCGCTTTCCACTGTGTCATGGTCTGTTGGAAGGAGGTGCGGCCTTACCCACCTGAGTGGAAGGGGCAAAGCTAGGCTGAGTTTGACCATCTCGAGGAATGGGTCCGCTATCGACGAACAAAGCTCGATATTGACAAGCGAATAGTGAGGTCTCTTCCTCTTACCCTAATGCGCGTGATGGGCGATGATCTGGTTTAGAGTGTACTAGACCCTAGTGATATCCCAGATTTGAGCTATATTGATATGTGGACTTAAATGAGGACTTGTATGCTCGACTTGCATCTTGCATCAGATAGCCTTGGTATGGCCGACATCATTCATGCCTTGCATCGCATAGCCTTGGTACAGCTAATGGTATTCATGGATTCATCAGCATGTTTCACATTACTCTGATATTGCATTACTACCTTACGCACACACTTCACCACCCTCTAAGCTTTCTATAAGCTTATGCACGACCGTTGCGTGCAGGTGACGTTAAATAGCAGTAGTGCCTTGAGCATGTGGCGGATTATTTTGGAGCTTTTGGTCTATCATCATTGTATTTCCCTTTTGCTCATTGTACTTGTAAAGTTTTTTATCATAGTGGAAATGTAATGGAGGTTTTGGTTATTGTTTGTGGGTTGTTGTAACATCCGAGATTTTTTGCCAACCTGGAGTTAGGCGGCCTTAGGCAATGGGTCAACCATAACACCTTGGTAACTTCTCATAACTCAATTGCAAGGCTAGAGAAATCATTTAGAACCCAATTCTTTAGAAATTTAAAGTGTATTAGGTAGCGCTACACTAGATTACTTGTGAAATTAGCACCAACCACTTTAAATATGATCTGTAAGACCCAAAACCTCTAGAATTGTTAACGCTACATTACCGTGAAATCTATGATCCAACTCTAAACCAAGTTACTCCTGGGAATACTTTAAAAGTTCGTATAGGACCTGGACCGCACGTCGAAAGTCCGATAGCGATGAACTTTGACCATTATGACCGCCTAGTTGGACTTGTCAATCATTTCAAAAATCAAGCCCAAACAATGTCCTGAGATCATTTTACTGAGTTCGGAGTAAAGAGAGTAAGAAAATGAAGATTTTTTGAAAATTAATAATATTTTTAAGTAATCTGGAACGTTTCACTTGCGCGTTATTTTTAAGCGTTCTGACCATTAGAATTCGACCCAAATTCACCCTCAGATCAGGATAGGTGGCACTTACATGTCATAGTACTTGTAGCTTTGATCGAGTCCCCGTAACCGTTGAACTGAAACTGATCCGCCACAGTCGATTTGGAAACCCGACCGGACTGAAAACTTAGCTTGACCTAGATCCGATACAAGAGAGCTTAAGTCTGACCGCATTTAGTAACAGGACCTCCAGAAGTGCTCCGTTTGATTGGAACAGACCCGATTTGGTTATAACTTAAGTATACCTTGACCTCAAGTCTATTTTCGTAACTTTTGGACTTATAAAAAGGGTTTAAACCCTCTCTCACAAATCCCATACGAATTTCAAACCCTAGCCAAATCAAGAGAGAGAAAAGAGAGAGAAAGTGAGGGAGAAGTTGGAGTTTCTTCCAGGGATTCCTCCCAGTCTCTCTGCGTGCCTCATCCATTATTCTGCATCGCTATTCTGGCAATTCCAACTCCGTTCTTAGGTAAGAAATCCTAACCCTAACCTGTTTTGAAGTCTAGAATAGTTCCAATGATGTTACAGCTAATCTATTTCATGCCTTAGGTTGCATATCTGCCGTTGACGAAGACTTATCATCTGAATCATATCCATTTCGCATTTTCTGGTTTAAGGTACAGACTATATACGTTTAGGTTATGGTTTTTAAGACTTTCAATGTTAATTGCCTAGGATGCTATTTCACATGTATAAAGTGTTATCCGTTTTGTTTTCCAGTTATATGTTAACTATGTTGAATATACTATATTCCTCGTATTTGTAGAAAATACCATATATGTATAAAATTTGGATTTGTGTTTGCCATGATTAACTACCGTCTATGTATGCTAGATGTATGTGTAACAACTCCTGGGCTAAAGGTTTAGTCCAAATACATGATATGCCAACATATGATATGTATTTAGTATGAGTAGCCTAAGTGTATGTGAAAATGACTGAATGATTATAGACTTTGTATTCGTGCTTGCCATGACAATCTGTCGTGGATATATGATTGTTGTATGGGCGACTACCCTTTGACGAAAGGACTTGCCCTAATACGTATGCTAACTAATACATACATGTATGACCTAATGTGTATGCTAAGTGTTTGTAAATAGATCTGTATGAATAAATACTTGTAAACTATTCTTTAAATGGGTGTTGAGATAGGATTCTCAGCCACTCTAATGATGTGTATGACTTCCTCCATATACTTTATTTCATACTCATTGCTTTTACTTAGTAATGCATAAGTGTGGATTCATGTTTATGTTGTACTACGTAACATGCTCAATTGATTATATGATTTGGATCATTACTCCATTACTGCCTTGAGTATCTCATATGCTTGATCGTTGTAATTGAATGTGATTGGGGCTATTGTATAGTCCAGGTAATCGGTAATCGTACTCCAAATGGTGGTTGAGGTTGTTTTCGCCACATAGGATGAGTTTAATGAACCCGAGTCGTACTTGGGATGTTCAGCAGTGGTTAGGCCACACGGAGTGCTTATGCATTTCATGTCATTCAACTTAACGTACGCTTGGCCTAGTTGAGCTTATCAATTAACCCGATTGACTGATGTTTGTTCACCAAGTTTGGTCGCAACTGTTTGAATCTAAGACACCGAGCTTACCAATGAAAGTCCCGTTAACCGTGGTACCATGATCCCCTAAGACTCATGAGCCAGGCATGGTGGTATGGGACACCGTGGTCGAGCTGTCGGCCTATGTAGGGCCACAAACCTCCCCGTAGTGACAGTGAGCACCCTACTCTGAGCAGATTATGGTGGTATGGGACACTATATTCTTATTATCGGCCTACACTGATTAGTGACGAGCCCTCTGTAGTGACCTTGAGTTTATCCTGACACTGCATAGGGGCGACGAGTCCTGTTCCAGTCTTGAGGATATAAGTAGGCCTGTATTGATAAGGTGATGGGAGAGAAGAGTAACGATTGCGCGCAACAGCCCTGACAGCCCTTGTAGTGACTTAGAACCATAATATCGTATGAGATTCCCTAGGACTGACGACCCTAGAATGGATCAACGTTGGAAAATGATATAAGGGACATGTTTTAGTTTCCCAATCCTGCTATATAAAAAGGACTAATAAGAACTTGGTAATCATACTCATGACATCGCACTGCATGTGCCATTGGCGTTGGTGTGAGAGCACAGTGGTAGTGATTCATGCCGCGATCGTTAGATGATGTCGCATGAGGGAGTTTGTGGTGAGGGCATGCATCATTACCTCATATCATTCCTGCATTAACAAGAGTATCAGGACATGTTTGATTGTACTACTTTATCATTACTGCTTGATTGGATTGATAACATGTTAACCTTTGCTGTATAGATTCCACTGAGTTAATTACTCACTCCCATGTTACGGGACGGTGTTGGCCACACCAACCAGTCCCTGTTTTAGCTTCAAATAATGGCATTGCTTGCGAAGCAGAGTCGGACTTTATGATGATGAGGAGAATTTCTCCTATATGCAGGTTCTGGTCGACGGGGTTACAGGGTTAATGATTAGATGCCAATACAGTTAGTATTTTATCTTTTTTTAAACACCCATGTATATCCTTTTCTTTCCATTTTTGGAGTATACATGTATTTAGTTAACCTGGTAACATGTTCACACTCTGGAGACTTATAATCAATTATACATTTTATATATATATCACAGTCTTCCACTTGAGAAATTTATCTGTCTCTGGAGTATGATATGTTGTTTTGGTCTAATCCCACTCATGTTTTCTGCACTAATATGAACAACATTCATCCATCATTGAAAATGTTGCATAAGTGATGTTCTGGAACTCGGAAGTGGAGTTTATGCTCGACCCTCAATTTTCAGGATGTTACAGATGGTATCAGAGCAAGATTTGGATTAAACTGGACCTGGGTTATGGTCACACACCGCATGCTGACGTCAATTTAACGTAGGAGGGTGCGAGAACAATCTAGAAATAAGTTTAGGAACCCCAGTTTGATTGTTGGCGAAAGTTTACTGAAAATGATCTCCGAGATTGAGTCCGTACACACTCCTGATCATACAGAAGGACCCCAAATCACTTCTAGATTGTCAATTAACGGGTATAGACCGCATTCCACCCCATTTCAGCCGTTAGAAATCAATAATAATGAATAGAGATCAGATTAGTTCTGAAATGACCTGAAACGGCTCAAATCGGAAGAGAGGGCCAAACGATCAACTTCTAAGGGGTTCCACGGGGGGACCCCAACATTTTTATTGGCCAGCGAGGCCCTCGGGGATGGTCGGGCTCGGACGGTCGGAGCCTCCAGGCCGATTGTGTTTGGGGCCTAGTGGGACCCCTTCATACAGGGTTCGACCCTCCATTCATTCCAAATCTACTATTTCCTTCACAAAGTGACCCCCCAAGCTCTTGTTTTCTTTCAAAGTTGTTATTTTCTCTCTCCAACCTCCCTTCCAATCATTCCCTCTCTCATTTTTCGTTATTTTCTTCACCCCTCCATCGTTTATAGCGATATTCAGCACCCAGTTCTCCCATTTTCTGTGATTGGAGCTCTCATAGCTCCCATTTGAGCTCCAAAATCATGTCAGCCCCCAACTCCTCGTATCTTGATCTTTCCTATCTTCTATTTTTCCTTTCTTTGACCCATTACACTCCTTCAAACCCATTTCGTGGCAACCCATTAAGTCAGCCCTTTCTTTCATTTTATCAATTTTTCATGGCTCTTTTGAGTTAGTTTTAACCATTTTCTCGATCTCTCCGCTTCTACCTATGGGTGAGACCTAACATAGAAGCTTAGTCCATAAACAATGACCATCTCGTGCTAGGACCTAGAGATAGTACTTCTAGATTTCGAAAGATGTGATAGAAAATCCAATTCCAATTAGACAATCTTGACCCTAAGCAATAGAACAAATTCCTAGTATTAGAAATGGTATGAAACCATCTAGGGTATAAGCTTAGAATTTGGATTATAATTAGTGAGTTACAGACTAGGTTACTAGTTCTATTAAGTAGTGTAAAGATTGGCTATATATTAAGGAATAGTAGGTTTGATTTGATTGGAGTAGGACTTCATTCCTTTGATAGATCCCCCTAATACTCATAGGCTCTTTTAGTGACTCTTAGGAAGCTTGCTTTACTTAGAACTAGTCACGTGTAGGGAAGACTTATATACCCCTCAGATGAAACGCTAGGATAAACTAGCACGCCCCTTAGAATTGCCTTCCTAAGGACTTAGTACGATTGAGAACACGGAGGAGAGAAACTATATATAAGCGAAGTATTCACGGTTTGAATCGAATTCGCAATCTTAGTAGTTACCAATAAATCCAATGCTCTGATCAAGCAAAAGATCGGGATCGACTAGGATTAAGAATTGATACGAAAAATTTTCTGTCATCGCGAGGCAGAAAGTCTATGTATCTGGCTCAGACCCACTACACAACTTTTCTTCCGTGTTGGCCCGACCACCTATAACCAAAAGTTATTGCTTTGCCCTTGGGAAATGTTAAGGACATATAGCCAATAGAGATTTTCTAGTGGGCAATAGACAGTTAGGAATTAGGTCCCAAATCGTAGACTATTCTGGCATACATATTGTGCTTATGAACTTAGAGAGATAGTTTGACCGTCAACCTGCTTTGTCCAACTTCCTTATGTACTAAAAGAGGGTAAGTCGGGACTGTAGTAAGAGTCCTTATTGGGTAAAATTAGGCAGCTTGCCACCAACCCACACCTGCCCCTGAACTCAACCACAATAGAGATTAGGCTCATGTCTATAATCATAGGTACCAATGCCATAGAATGCATCATTAACAAAGGAAGACCAATGTAGCGAGAGGTTGTTTTCCATTTCATGTCAAGGATAGGTCCTAAATTATACCTCGTTCTGACATACGGATCGAGACATAGATTCTTGAACTTGAGTTGAACTGATTTTTAAGGGGGGTAGAACCTTATGAGCTCAATCTAGTTAGGTCAGCTAATACAACCGTTGGATCAGAGTTGTGTAGCGGAAGCGTGGTTGGCCCTTCCCCACTGGCCTAGGATCGAAGAAATTGATTTGGGTTATATGTAAGGTTAGGTCATTAAAGAGGATCAGAACCTTCCTTAGAATGTCAATACTGAAGTCTTTCTAGGGACTCATTACCCTTAGTTAATTTTGGGGACGAAATTATGTTTTAAGGGGGGTAGATTGTAACACTCTGAATTTTTTGCCAACCTGGAGTTAGGTGTCCTTAGGCAATGGGTCAACCATTACACCTTGATAACTTCTCATAACTCAATTTCAAAGTTAGAGAAATCATTTAGAACCCAATTCTTTAGAAATTTAACGTGTATTAGCTAGCGCTACACTAGATTACCTGTGAAATTAGCACAAACCACTTTAAATACAATCTGTAAGATCCAAAACCTCTAGAATTGTTAACGCTACATTACCCTGAAATCTAGGATCCAACTCTAAACCCAGTTACTCTTGGGAAGACTTTGAAACTTCGTATCGGACCTAGAACGCACGTCGAAAGTCCGATAGTAATGAACTTAGACCATTATGACCGCCTAGTTGGACTTGTCAATCATTTCAAAAATTAAGCCCAAACGATGTCCTGAGATCATTTTACTGAGTTTGGAGTGAAGAGAGTAAGAAAATGAAGATTTTTAGAAAATTAATTATATTTTTAAGTAATCTGGAACGTTTCATTTGTGCGTTATTTTTAAGCGTTCTGACCATTAGAATTCGACCCAAATTCAACCTCGGATCAGGATAGGTGGCCCTTACATGTCATAGTACTTGTAGCTTTGATCAAGTCCCCGTAACCGTTTAACTGAAACTGGTCCGCCACGGTCGATCTGGAAACCCGACCGGACTGAAAACTTAGCTTGACCTAGATCCGATACTAGAGAGCTTAAGTCTGACCGCATTTAGTAACAGGACCTCCAAAAGTGCTTCGTTGGATCGGAACAGACCCGATTTGGTTATAACTTAAGTATACCTTAACCTCAAGTCTATTTTCGTCACTTTTGGGCTTATAAAAAGGGCTTAAACCCTCTCTCACAAATCCCAAATGAATTTCAAACCCTAGCCAAATCAAGAGAGAAAAGAGAGAAAGTGAGGGAGAAGTTGGAGTTTCTTCCAGGGATTCCTCCCAGTCTTACTGCGTGCCTCATCCATCCTTCTGCATCGTTATTCTGGCAATTCCAACTCCGTTCTTAGGTAAGAAATCCTAACCCTAACCTGTTTTGAAGTCTAGAATAGTTCCAATGATGTTATAGCTAATTATTTCATGCCTTAGGTAGCGTATCCGCCGTTGACGAAGACTTATCATCTGAATCATATCCATTTCGCATTTTCTGGTTTAAGGTGCAGACTATATACGTTTAGGTTATGATTTTCAAGACTTTCAATGTCAAGTAATGATTTATTCTTGCCTAGGATGCTATTTCACATGTATAAAGTGTTATCCATTTTATTTTCCAGTGATACGTTAACTACGTTGAATATATTGTATTCCTCGTATTTGTAGAAAATACTGTATACATATAAAATTTATATTTGTGTTTGCCATGATTAACTGCCGTCTATGTATGCTAGATGTATGTGTAACAACTCCTGGGCTAAAGGTTTAGTCCAAATACATGATATGCCAACATATGATATGTATTTAGTATGTGTAGCCTAAGTGTATGTGAAAATGACTGAATGAGTATAGACTTTGTATTCGTGCTTGCCATGACAATCTGTCGTGGATATATGATTGTTGTATGGGCGACTACCCTTTGACGAAAGGACTTGCCCTAATACGTATGCTAACTAATACATACATGTATGACCTAATGTGTATGCTAAGTGTTTGTAAATAGATCTGTATGAATAAATACTTGTAAACTATTCTTTAAATGGGTGTTGAGATAGGATTCTCAACCACTCTAATGATGTGTATGACTTCCTCCATATACTTTATTTCATACTCATTGCTTTTACTTAGAAATGCATAAGTGTGGATTCATGTTTATGTTGTACTATGTAACATGCTCAATTGATTATATGATTTGGATCATTACTCCATTACTACCTTGAGTATCTCATATGCTAGATCGTTGTAATTGAATGTGATTGGGGCTATTGTATAGTCCAGGTAATCAGTAATCGTACTCCAAATGGTGGTTGAGGTTATTTTCACCACATAGGATGAGTTTAATGAACCCGAGTCGTACTTGGGATGTTCGGCAGTGGTCAGGCCAGACGGAGTGCTTATGCATTTCATGTCGTTCAACTCAACATACGCTTGGCCAAGTTGAGCTTATCAATTAACCCGATTGAGTGATGTTTGTTCACCATATTTGGTCGTAACTGTTTGAATTTAAGATACCGAGCTTACCAATGAAACTCTCGTTAACCGTGGTACTAAGACTCATGAGCCAGGCATGGTGGTATGGGACACCGTGGTCGAGCTGTCGGCCTACACTGGGGCTACAAACCTCCCCATAGTGACCAGTGAGCACCCTACTCTGAGCAGATTATGGTGGTATGAGACACTATATTCTTGCTGTCGGCCTACACTGATTGGTGACGAGCCCTCTGTAGTGACCTTGAGTTTATCCTGACATTGCATAGGGGCGACGAGTCCTGTTGCAGTCTTGAATATATAAGTAGGCCTGTATTGATAAGGTGATGGGCGAGAGGAGTAACGATTGCGCGCAACAGCCCTGACAACCCTTCCAGTCACCTAGAACCTTAATATCGTATGAGATTCCCTAGGACTGACTACCCTAGAATGGATCAACATTGGAAAATGATACAAGGGAGGTGTCTTAGCTTACCAATCCTGGTATATGAAAAGGACTAATAAGAACTTGGTAATCATACTCATGACATCGCACTGCATGTGTCATTGGCGTTGGTATGAGAGCACAGTGGTAGTGATTCATGCCACGATCGTTAGATGATGTCGCATGAGGGAGTTTGTGTTGAGGGCATGCATCATTACCTCATATCATTCTTGCATTAACAAGAGTATCAGGACATGTTTGATTGTGCTGCTTTATCATTACTGCTTGATTGGATTGATAACATGTTAACCTTTGCTGTATAGATTCCACTGAGTTAATTACTTACTCCCACGTTACAGGATGGTGTTGGCCACACCAACCAGTCCCTATTTTAGTTTCAGATAATGGCGTTGCTTGCGAAGCAGAGCCGGACTTTATGATGATGAGGACGATTTCTCCTATATGTAGGCTCTGATCGATGGGGTTACAGGGTTACTGATTAGATGCCAATACACTTAGTATTTTGCCTTTTTTTTAAAAACCCATGTATATCCTTTTCTTTCCATTTTTGGAGTATACATGTATTTAGTTAACCTGGTAACATGTTCACACTTTGGAGACTTACAATCAATTATACATTTTATATATTTATCACGATCTTCCACTTGAGAAATTTATCTGTCTCTGGAGTATGATATGTTGTTTTGGTCTAATCCCACTCATGTTTTCTGCACTAATATGAACAACATTCATCCATCATTGAAAATGTTGCATAAGTGATGTTCTGGAACTCGGGAGTGGAGTTTATGCTCGACCCCCGATTTTTGGGATGTTACAGTTATGCCTTTAGTTATGCTTATTACGAATTTAAATGATGTTAAAAATTCTACTCGTAGCATCCTAGGATCGGAACCTAGCGAATAGGCGCTGGGAGCCGAGAATGGGGTTCTACGGAGGCTGTCGGCACCAGGTTCGACAATCAAAAATTTTGTGAGCTCGGTTTCCGAGTTTAGGGTGTGACAGAGGGTGCACGAGAGTGAGAGAGGACCGAAAGACAAAGAAGGCGCGAGAGTGAGAGTGATAGAGGGGAGAGAGAGAGACTTCAAATCTCTCTCAAGACAGATTGGCTAATCGCCCTGACACCAGGGACGGACGCTGGTGGTCGGTGCTCTGTGGGCCCCACCATGATGTATGTGTTTCATCCCTGTCGTCCATCTATTTTTCCATTTCATTTTATAGTATGAGACAAAAAATGAGGTATATCCCAATCTCAACTGGACCACATTATAGGAAACAGTGTTGAATAAACGTCGACCATTAAAAACCTTTTGGGGGCCATATAAAGTTTTGGATCAATCTGATATTTTTTTTCCTTTCATCTGGGCCTGTATGACCTAATCAACAGATTCGATGTCAAATAAAAAGTACAGTGGGCCTTAGGAGGGTTTTAATGGTGGATATCCAATCGCAATTGTTTTCATGTGGTGTGGTCCACCTGAGATTTATATCCCTCTCATTTTTAGCATCAAGCCCTTATATGAAATGTAAAAATGGATGGACGGCATGGATGAAACACATACATAATGGTGGGACCCATAGAGCACCGACCACCAGCCACGAGTCTAGTGTCAGGGGGAGTAGCCAATCCATTTCCCTCTTGGACGTCATACAGTGAGGACACCAAGTATTGTGGGCCCCACTATGATGTTTTTGTTATATCCACACCGTCCATCCATTTTGAGATATCATTTTAAGTCATGATCCAAAGAATGAGGCAGATAAAAATCTGTAGTGGACCCCACCACAGAAATCCCAGGTGCACCACACCACATGGAAACAATAGCAATTGGATATCCATCATTAAAATCCTCATAAGGCTCATTGTACTGTTTATTTGGCATCTAATGTGTTAATTAGGTCATACAGGGTCAGATGAAGGGAGAAAATAAAAATTAGCTTGATCCATAACTTTTATGGCCCCAAAATGGTATGACATCCAATATTGCATTGTTTATATTTTTTTAGATGTCTTCACATAGTTTTAGATGGTATGGCCCACCTGAGTTTTGTATACAGATGATTTTTGAGATATCTCATAAGCTAAAGGGGACACATCAAGTGCATGGTGCTGATGTTCGACACACATCATGATGGGCCCCACAAAACTTACATTAATTCTTAGGTTCTCGGGGTGTTAATAAGTTGGGTCACAATTTTGACCAGAATATTTGGCCCATTTTACATGTCTGGTCCATTCACTCTATTTTATTGATCATTACCCTTAATTTGACTAGTTACTCGCCTCGATCATACTACATATGAGAAAGATATTGGGCAAACAAGATTGATCAACAATTTGAGTGAATTTTGATTTAAACATCTGAAGTTATTTACTCTTTAATCTGGACTGATTAGATTATCCAAAAATGGTTAAAGGTTGTTCATAATATCAAAAATATATGAATGAATAGAAAACACAAACATCAGCTTGATCCAAAACTTCCATGGCCTCTAAGAAATTTTAAATGGTAGAGGTTTAATCACACTATTTCTTGTGGTGTGGTCCACTTAAGCTTTGGATATGCTTCTTTTTTGTTCTTTAGACCTCAAATTATCTATTAACATGGATGAATAGAGTGGATAAAATAAATAAATAACGGTGGACCCCACAGAGTTTACTTTGGTAAGGGTAACGAGTAATTCACCTAAATGTAGTGGAGAAAGGTTTCCCTAAAACATTGATCATAATCATATATTAGGCCTGCCTAAATGTGATTTCACATATCCAACTCACTCATTATGTGTATCCCACTTAGATGAGGGGTCAACCAAGCTTCAACCGCATTTAAAACTCATGTGGGCCCCACCAAGTGCTTTTATATTTTTTAGGACGTCTTCACATAGTTTGAGATGGTATGGCCAACTTGAGTTTCGTATACAGATGGTTTTTGAGATATCTCATAACCTAAAGGGGACACATCAAATCCACGGTGTTGATGTTCGACGCACATAATGATGGGGCCCACAAAACTTACATCAATTTTTAGGTTCTCACGAGGTCAGTAAGTTGGGTCACAATTTTGACCAGAATATTTGGCCCATTTTATGTCTGGTCCATTCACTCTATTTTATTGATCAATACTCTCAATTTGACTAGTTACTCGCCTCAATTACTGAAATTTGATCAACATCTGAAGTTATATACTCTTCAATCTGAACTGATTAGATTGTCCAAAAACGATTGAAGGTTCAATTAGTGGATGTGCCTAATAATTTAGTAATTTTATTTTTCACAGATAAATTTCAATTTCCATTTAAAAATAACATTTTTTTTTCAAAACGTATATTTTTTCTCTTTTAACAAAATACCATTTTTATTATAAAATATTTTAAAAAAATTTAAAATACAAATTCTGAATTTTTATTTTCAAAATCTCAAAATTTTTAACATATTTTAATTTTTTCTCAAAAATTTCAAATTACCAATTTTTTTTCTTCAAAAGCATCATTTTATTCTTAAAATTTTTCTCAAACATTGTTAAAATTTCTAAACTTCTCAATATTCTTTTTCATGCGATATTACAAATCATTTAAATATTTCATTTTAATTATATATATATATATATATATATATATATATATATATATATATATATATATATATATATATATATATATATATATATATATACATTTTTATCGAAATAAATTTTTACATTTTTACCGATGGTTTTCAGCCGTCGGGAAAAAGTTCTAGGAAAAAAGACTTTTACTGACGAAACTTTTCATTGGTAGAAGTCTCACCGCCAAATTTTCCAACACCGTGAAAATTGTCTTAAAAAATAAAACATCTTTACCGACGAAACTTTTCGTCGGTAAAAGTGTGTAATTGCATTTTTACAGTACTTTTACCGATGAAAAGTTCCGTCGATAAAAACATTATTCCTGATGGTTTTAGTTCATCAGTAAAACTCGGAGCAAAAATTTTCTACCTTAAAAATAGAACATTTGTATTAAACATTTGTACCGACGAAACTTTCGTCGGTAAAAGTGTGTCATTGTATTTTTACCAACGAAAAGGTTTATCGGTAAAACTCAGGGTAAAAATTTTTTATTTGAAAAGAATAACACTTTTACCAACGAAAAGTTTTGTCAATAAAAACATTATTCCCGACAGTTTTAGTTCGTCGGTAAAACTCAAGGCGAAAATTTCTAAGTGAAAAACATAACATTTTTACCAACGAAAAGTTTCGTCGATAAAAACATTATTCCCAACGGTTTTAGTTCGTCGGTAAAACTCAGTGCGATAATTGAGAAATAGAGCATTTTTACCGACGAAAATTTTCGTTGGTAGAAGTGGTTTTGTGCTTTTTACCGACGAAAAGTTTCGTCGATAAAAGTCTTACCGTGAACTTTTCAAAGAGCGCCAAAATTTTCTATCATAAAAATTAAAATACTTTTACTAACGAAAATTTTCGTTGGTAAAAACAGTATTCCCGACGGTTTTAGTTTGTCGGTAAAACTCAAGGTGAAAATTTTAACATTTTTACAGACGAAAATTTTCGTCAGTAAACGCATTATTCCTAATAGTTTTAGTTCATCAGTAAAACTTAGTGCAAAAATTTTCTAACTTAAAAATAGAACATTTTTACCAACAAAAATTTTCATTGATAAAAGTGCTTTTTACCAACGAAAATTTTCGTCGGTAAAAGTCCTACTGCGAAGTTTTCAAAATAGGGCCAAATTTTCTTAAAATTTAAAATACTTTTACTGACAAAAATTTTCGTCGGTAAAAATATTATTACCGAGGAAAAAAATTTCGTTGGTAAAAGTGTAGTTCTACCGACGAAAAAAAAATTTTGTCAATAAAAATGTAAAATTTCGTCGGTAAAAGCCCTATTTCTTGTAGTGCAACCTATCTTCATATGCTTCCCTTTTGGATCAGACGGGCCAGGATCCTTAGAGATGTCCAATTGGAAGACGCGCGCCAACTCACGCGAAAACAATACGACCTAGTCTATCTCTAATCAAAGTCTCTCTCTCTCTCTCTCTCTCTCTCTCTCTCTCTCTCTCTCTCTCTCTCTCTCTCTCTCTCTCTCTCTGATCTCCTTGTCGAGTGTCCATCTCCCTACCAATATGTAGCAGCATCCGCTCTTGACCCTTTATCACCTCAGACAGAAGCACAATCCGCTCAATGTAAGGGCCATGAAGGACAATGATCACATCAGCTACTGCAGAACCACGACCAACTGAAGCAGAGGAAGAAGCCACATCAGAACCTGTAGCTTAAGGAATCGGGAGCAACTCCAGAAGCCTACCACCATCCTCCTCCCCACACAGCAGCCAGCTAGGAAGATGTCGTACTGAGCGTTGTATGATGAGCCACCATTGGTAAGCCACTGTCACACGACATGTAGGATGTGTAGCAAAATCTAAATCACGAGTAGACAAGCTGCCCCTCCACGCATTACGTGACTCTCGACTAAAAGCACAACTCAAGCGACGTATCACTGAATGCCTCGGCCTGGAAATGCAAATAAGGAACAATCTGAGTATAGCCAAACTGTTGAAGAAAATGGATTGGGTGGTATGAGAAGCTCTCCCGCATGCAAACAAGGGGCAATGCAGTCCGGTGTTGAGAGCATGCAATCGGCAAAAGGGACATCTACAGTTCCTGCCAATGCACCTCTCGGTATGCGAGTCTTAAACTGACTTCGGTACAAATACTCCAAGGTCCTGGCAAAAAGACGTTGATCAACTAACAATGTGGTCTTGAGACCCTCCTCTCGAATTTGGGTAAAGCTCGTCGAGTAATCTATAAATGCTCCCAAAGATAGACCTTGCACATGAAGATATCAGCAAAAGCTGGCCAGCTATACAAAGAAAAGGGACTAGGCAATAAAAGAACTACTATCATACGGTACCTGCAAAAGGCATAACAACATTGAATGGGTAGACCGTTAGCGAATCACTACCTGGAAGATGCAAAACAAATCAAACAAAGAGAAACGGGGCCAACTGGAAAATAGTTCATCCATAACACAAAATATCGAGGCTAGCTGGCAACAGTTAAAGTGATCTGAGCCCTTAACCCTACGATCAGAGGAAAAATAGTCATACAACAACTCTAGACTAAATACAGCATGTTTGATCTACAAACCAAAGTATGTGTGCAACTCGTCCATGTGACGAGTATTCGACAGAGGAATGCCAACATCTGCATGCGAAGGGAGGCTAATTAACCAAGACAGCCAATTCCTCAAAAGGTGTTCCAAGCCCCACATCACTGAAAAAAAAAAGATCCAGTGACGTCACCCAATGATATACAATTGCACTCAACATATGCCAATCGATGTCAACATGACACAACTCAACTACTCCCAGCATGTGATACCGGCACGATAAAATTCTCTCTTCATTCCTGAGAGAACTAGTCTAGTTCAACAAGAGAGGGGAACACAGCTGATGAGGCAAGAGACTCGGAGCAAGGGAGGAACAGGGTTAGACATGACAAACCCGATCCTTATTAGTAAGTGATTAGTCATCGATACGGTCGTCATCATCTAACTAGGTAGAAATAAAAGCAATCACCTCATTACACTATGGTCCGGATATGCCAAAAGGATCTTGGGAAGATGATGGACGATCTGATAATAGCTGCGACACAATGGCGGGTCGACCCACGGAAGAAGGGTGGCAGCTACACGACAAGCAACGGGTAAAAGAATATAAAATGGATTTTTGACCATACTGGCCTCGTTATATGGTCAAATTCTCAAAGGGATTCAATCTTTCAAATGTCGAGGGTTGCCTTCTCAAATTTCATTATTGTTGAATAAGTAGTCGTACAATTTAGAGTGTGGAAGAAGTTACATGTTATTTCAATCCTGAGAAAGTAACGTGGATGAAAGTCTTTTTAAGCATGGGCAAGGCCCAACTCGTGGGGCCCACATTGATGTATGTGCATAATCCATGCCGCCCATCCTTTTTGCCATGTCATTTCAAGGCTAGGGCCCAAATATCAGCCTGATTCAAAGCTCATGCGGGCCACATAATAGAAAATAATGGTGACAATGGCACCCACTATTGAAACTTTCTAAGCTCACTATGATGTTTGTTATAAGTGGACACTGCCCAAGTCAGGACTTTTTGAGCCCACGATAAGCTGGCCGACAAGGTGGATGAAATAAATCACCCTATTGTGGATCTTAGGCTATAGTACCAATGGCTATCATTTCATTTGGTAGTAAAGGAAATGAATATGTGACAACCACGACTCATACAACATGACAACTACGACCTATGACAACCATGACCCATATAACATAACAACCATGACCCATATAACATGACATCCATAACCCATATAGCATAACAACCATGACCTTAACCCCTACTACATTACAACCACGACCTTAGTCTGCAGTCTTTGATCCATTTTTGGTAGTAGAGGTAGTGAACAGGTAACAATCCGTCCATCGGATTTAGAATTTAATTTAACTTCATGGGCTAAAAAAAGTTATTTTATGGCCCCCGAAAGGTTTTCAAGGGTAGGTTTTCAATTTATATGGGTCGGAGTTCTCGTGGTTGTCATGTGTTTTCAATTTCTATGGGTCGAGGTTCTCGTGGTTGTCATGTGTTAAGGGTAGGGGTTGTGATGCGTTAAGAGTCGGGGTTGTGATGTGTTAATTGTCGAGATTGTTACTTGTTCACTGCCTACACTACTAAAAATGGATAAAAAAACTACGGATTAAGGTTGTGGCTGTAATGTAGTAAGGGTAGAGGTCATGGTTGTCATGTTATATGGGTCATGGTTTTAATGTGACAATGGTCGAGGTTGTCATGTTATATGGGTCATGATTGTTATATTATATGGGTCGTGGTAGTCATGGTTGGTAGTTGTCATGTTATATAGGTCGTGGTTGTCACATGTTCACTTCCTTTACTACCAAATGAAAGGCTAGCCATTGATTCCATAGCCTAAGGCCCACAATGAGGTGATCTGTTCCATCCACCTTGTCGGCCAGCTCGCCGTGGGCCCAAAAAGTCCTGACTTGGGTAGTGTCCACTTCTAACAAATATCATAGTGAGCCTAAAAAGTTTCAACAGTGAGTGTCACTGTTCTTATTTCTATAATGTGGCCCACACGAGCTCTGGATCACGCTGATATTTAGGCTCTAGCCCTAAAATGACACGACAAAAAGGATGGGTAATGTGAATTATACACATGCATCAATGTGGGCCCCACACGAGCAAGGCCAAACTCGTGGAGCCCACAGTGATGTATGTGTATAATCCATGCCGCCCATCTTTTTTGCCTTGTCATTTTAGGGCTAGCACTACACTAAAATCGTTTTACTAGAATGGTGACGATTTTGGTTTAGAAATGGGTTCAAGCCGTTTCTGATTTGAAACGATATTCAACCGTACTCGACCATTTCTAATTTGAAACAGTATTCAACGGTAGTATACATATTATTTCGACTATTTTATTGGTGTGTCCGAATTGAGTGTTAGATCTTCTTATTTTTATTCTTATGTTTTAGTGTTTTATTTTGAAATAGATGAACGGAAGGGATTTGATTAGTAACCTCCGAGTGGACCCCACAAGGCCCAAGAGGCACATTGGTTTATATATGCCGCAGACTACTGATTCATTTTCAGTCCTTTCTTACACCAAAAGCTCCCAAACTCTATTTCGCGTCCATTTTCGTCTCCCTCTCCCTCTTTGCTCCCCTTTTCTTCGATCTCGTCTCGCGTCTCTCTCTCTCTCTCTCTCTCTCTCTCTCTCTCTCTCAAATGGAGATCGGCGTCGGCCAGATCTGAACCATTTTCACTCTTTCCCTCTTAAGTTTAATGGCAGTCGAATGTCTGTGAGTGTGGAAGAACCCAATCAATCCCCGCCATTTCTAATTTTCTTGGATTGAGATCTCTTCCAATCTCAATGTCTTCTGCGTTTGCTCTACTTTCTTCATACGCTCTTGAGATCTGAGACCAGTACGACGAGAAAGAGGATTTTGCCGACGGAAAATGCAATTTCGTTACGGTAGCTCCTTGCCCTTGCCTTGTGATTCTTATCATTGTCATCATTGTCATGTCAATCATCCTTATGGTAAAGCTCTGCATCTTCTGCCACATCCCTATCCATAGTCTCTCCAGTCTCATTTCTAAGAAGAAATGCCATGCCTAAATGATTCTAGTGTTTTTTTCTAGGGTTTGGATTGGAAGTACATGTTTATTGTTTAGGGTTTTTCTTGATGCTTTCAGGTTCTGGGGTTTTGAGTGGAGTGTAGAGTAGATTGGGTTCTTGAATAGTAGGCTTTTTCCAAGGTTTTGGATTGGAGATGTTGAAAGGATGGTGATATTGAAAATTGCAGTTTTTTCGAGGGTTTTCATTGTTGTGGCTCACCTGAGTGCGAAATGCTCTATTTTTACGCTACAATATCTAAACAATGCACCCACCTATTGGAAAGTTCAGATATCTCACACATGTTGCATATTGGAATTGTGCCTGAGTGTGGATGGGCAGAGGCTCTTACATGATTGTGCAATTAGCAAATCCCTAATAGAAGAAGAGAAAATTGAAGGTATACTCTCTCAATCTCTCCCTTCATCTCTATCTCTCTCACTTCCCCTTTCGATTATCAAAATTTGGGCAACAACCATCGCGAAGGCAACCATATCCGCCGCTGTCCATGGCCGTCAACATTTGCATGTTAGTTGTTTGAAGAAATGCTTCAACCAATAACATGTACAACTGTTGTACATTTAATCTCTCTATTTCTTTCATATTTTTTTAGCCCATCCATGAGTGGACTAGCCTGATATATGGGAGGGGAACAACCAACATTGATCCACCTCATTAGAGGTAGTGATCCAACACATACCACTCTAGACCATGTGTTTGTGCGAATAGGGCATACCTCCTCTGTTTATTCACTTCGATGACTGTAACTAAGAAATACGGATGGGAACATTACATGTACGAATTCCAAATGCAGTATGGATTGATTGGATGATCAATGGGAGTGACAGTGGGTTATGCACAGACTACAAAGATCAGCCGTTGGGTTTGTATTATTCTATTACATTCTATTGTTTGTGCATTCTTTCATCGGTTAATTCAAGTTTGGATGTTCCCAACACTTAAGTGTTTACAATTATTATCCCTTGTCGTGTTAACTTTGAAGGTAAATCTTAGTGCTGCTAATTTTTTTTTCATTAAAATTTCTAACAATTAGTGCTACAGATGGACTTTGCCTTTCATAGTTGTACCAACGGCTATTGGAGCTTCCCTGGATATAAATATGAGCAATGTGTCCCTTTTTTTCATATTCGTGACATTTGCCACCATGGTTGGTCTGTTATTCCCTCTATATTTATGTTCTGATGCATCATTATATTCTGATTTTGACTTGAATACTGAGTAGTTTGCAAACAGGACAATGAGATTTCCAATGTAGAAGGATATTCTTCTATCACATTCTTTCTTTGCAGTGTAAATCCACCTCTCCAATATTTCTTCTATTTTCTTTTTCTTTCAAGTGAGTTTATAATAGAATGACCTTTATTTTTTATGTAACCTTCCCCTTGCATTCTAGTTTAGAATAATATATTATATAAAGCTATTTTTATTTCTTTTCCTTTATACTTGTATCCATCTAGACACATCAAAATCACTATCTATATTTTCCTTTGTACTCATAATAGCTCTACCTCGGATTACAACATTTGAAGAACACTTATATTGGTAGTCTTTAATGTTTCTAGTATTGTTATGTTCTGTTAAACTTAAAGGTTTTAAGAAACTTGCATATAACATGTGTGGCCCTCCTAATGAGTAGGGTTAACTCATCACATGGGCTAACCCTGTAGAGAAACAATGGATTGTTAAAAAAAGCTCTAGTTGTCCATATTTAATGTACATGTGTGGCCCACTTGATGAGTAGGGTTAACTCATCACATGGGCTAACCCTGTAAAGAAAAAATGGATTGTTAAAAAAAGCTCTAGTTGTCCACATTTAATGTACATGTGTGGCCCACTTGATGATCAAGCAGGCCTGATTTTTACATCAGGTAATATGCACAGTGGCAGCACCTTATACACATTCAGATATGCCTTGGTAGTGAATTTGTCAACATTCTTTTTTATGTTGAATGGTTTATTTCCTACCTTTCAAAGGATGTAACTATTATCAACAGAATCCCAGAATCCCAGATAAAGTAATGAGATCAATGGAAAAACATCCGTATACCATGCATGTCCCAAGGAAGTCAACTCCTTTATTTGTGATTTCTATGATTTTATTATGCCTTTCTTTTAATAAAAGATGTTTGAGATCCTATCTTGGTCTCTGTAAGTTTATTTGCTGATTTGTTGTTTATGGATCTTGAACTGTGGTTAGTTTACCCATATTTATTAATTGGAATATCATTTGGTAAACAGATGGTCCATTTAAACAAGTGCACAACTCGTAGTACAACACAAACAAATTTACTTGTGTAGATAGCTAGACCAGAATAATGAGACATCATTCAAAAAAAGGTCTGCATGGATGAGCACAACTCTCATGGGAAGGCAGAGCTCTCGCCTTGATTAATGGAAGGGACTGGAAGCTCTACGGCATTTGAGAGGAGAAACAAGAGAATGCAAAAATCTAGCACCATGCCCAAGACTTTTAGAGAACATGCTTTTGAAAATGCCAAAGAATATTTAATGATTCAATCTGTCTCTTTTGCAGTCACAACACTACAAGATCTTTTCAGTGGCCTAAACTTTGTTTGTAGTGCGAATAAAGTAGTGTCTATTCTGTTTTACAATCAATACCGCTGACTTCGCGAATATCTAGCCATTATTGTTGGGGAGGGTAATGTTGTATTGGCTATTTTCCTGAAAAATAAAAATAAAAAACTGTAGTATATATTTGGAGTAAGTAGATAAGGTGGATATGGTTACATTTTAAGTGGCATGATATTTATTTCTATTATTTAAGTTTGAGCTTGCAATTGACAAGACTTCTAGCTTATATTTTATTGCTAGCATTCCATTTGGATTGCTGGACAGCCAAATTATTCAAAAAATCTTGCCAACAAGTTGATTCTGGAAGTATTTAAGTCCTGAAAAATGCATAAATGTAAAAAATACAAAATTCTTAGAAGCTACTTGTTCAACGATCTTACTTCCCAATCTCATAAAGCATTAGTTAATGATTTCTATTCATGTACAGGTTTGAGGAGCAAGAGGTTCTTGTTTCCAAGCATGCCCTTGAATCATTTCTACCAAAGAGAGAAGTGGGCTCTCCAGCACTGAACTATAGAAGTGCTACCGTAAGCCATGTTGTTTATGGTCCTACTTATTCATGTGCCAAGTTTGCATGTGTTGCCACGTCTAGATGCATGTGGCCTTAGGAAAGCTCTGTTTATTTAACCTTTACTGATTATCTTCTTTCCATATTGAGCAGTATATTAAATGAAATTCATCAGCTGACATTGCATTTCATTTATTGTTAGAATCATGCAAATTCCTTGTTCCTTTATTCATTTTAACATGTTTTCGAATGGCTGCATGCATATTATATCCATACAATGACAACCTCTATAAACTGGAAAGCTTAGTTATGACTCTTAGAATGCTACCTCTTGTATTCACAATGTGGGTTTGAAGCTCATCATGTTGTGTGCATGATATCCAATCTGTCTATCCATACATAATGGATGGGGTGGATCGTGGACATAAAGTTGTTTCCTTCACCAATAAGAGAAAGTGATGTCCTTTGCATACCTACATGAGTTACGTCTCCATTTTTCTTTTCCACTATGTTGGACTCAATAGTGCATCCAATAACACCCTTTTAGTTTTACCTGGCTATAAAATGCTAGAGCTTCTCTTAAGAGTATGTAGATCACCTAAATGTATTGTTTACTCTTTACAGTTTGCATTACACTGGGAACTTTACAAAAAAAAAATGAAAAAAATGGTAATCCCAGATATTACAACTCAATTGATGTGTGACCCACCTTTACTATTACATTTTACCAGAAATCTTTTGATTTTGATTTTGAAGTGCTCACTAGTTTCTGTTATAGCATGCATAATAGATTTCGGAGAGTAATTATAAAATGGCACAGGTTTTAATCTTCTAATAACCACGCTACAAATTTGAATGATTAGTGATTATTTTGTTCAAGGCATTAGTGAATTGAATTAATTGATACCATAATTCTGATAGTAGATGTGTAATCAAGTATCCACTACTTAGCCTATTACTTCTGAACATTCCTTTTGGCATGCATGTCTCTACAGGTCAATGATGGAAGGGAAAATCAATTTATAAAACCACTTCCTACGGTTGGTTCATTCGGTGATAGCATTTTGCTGATTGTTGCCCTCTGTTTTCACTCTGTATTTGAGGGCATTGCAATTGGAGTTTCAGGTAAGATGAGATCCATGCATAAAGATGCAACTGCCTTGCAAAGCATGCTAGCAGTTAAGAGAAAGGTTAATCTGTTTGTGAATATATATTTTTTCAACAAATCTTTGATGCTTTAAGGACAATGATGGTAATGTTTCTCCTGGCATGAGGTGTATTCATAGGCATTTCCTTGCTAGCACTTGATGACTGGACAGTACACAAAAATTGTAAATTTGGAACTTGAGTAAATTAAGAATGAGGTGTTTTACTTGTTTCCTCATCCCTCAATGTGGCTAGTACTTCTTGAAGACACAAAGGTGCAAGATCGGTCTCAGATGCAAGTTCAACCATCCAGAAGATAAAGTTGAAGTTCTAAATGCATTTGTAGGTGGTATTTATGCAGAAGTTATTGGATCCACTTCATTCTTGCCCCTATGAGAATTTTGACACTTCCTCTAATATGTATCATGTGATAGCAAGTTGCATAAGAAATTGTTGATGCTTTAGAAGTTCTAACTCTATTGATTTCAAATTTATTTTTCTTTTGGCAATAAAATACAGGTGGGGTGATTCCACAAAGTTATTGAAATTGGTTTAGTCTATATGCATGTTTTGCTTGTAAGTCACTTAGTGAGATGTTTCTTCTTGATAGTTGGCTTAAGGTCACTAATGAACAACTTAGTTACATGCAATTCACACAAAACTTTCATACAAGGTATTGTTCTTTGTGCTTCTATAATTTCATTCTAGTTTAGTTCCATCTTTTATTTCATTTACTGTTGGAACATGCCTTGAGGAATCAAACACCATACTTTCCATGTTTATGAATTGCCTTTTAATCTGGACCATTCACCATGCAGTGCTCATCATAGATGACAGTTTCAAGATTGATGAAATGTTGAAATCCTTGCTTGGGTTGTCAGGATTTTACTTCAATTTGGGGATTTTGTACTTCAAGTGCTTATTTGGATGTACCATTGCAACAATACCACTTTGAAGTTTGCATCTTCAAGAAGGCATATGCATCATCATAGTTCTATGCCAATACAATTCTTGGGTAGTTTTTCATAGTCTACGAAATTGAGTATTTACTGCTCTTTTTTTTTGTAAAATTTCTAAAATCATTTGATTGCAAGGAGATAATCTACTGATACATGTTTGCTAGAGGATTTGGGGAAAGTAGTCCAATAATATCCTTTTTTTTCTTTTTCTTTTTTTTAAAAAAAAAATGTTGGGCCTTAAAAGATTGTGATCTTTCTTGATTTGTTTATTTAGAATATTTTTTTTTGCAATTCCATGTCATAGTATACCATGCTAAACTGCATTATTTTTTTTAATTGTGACAATTCAATTTCAGCTTTATTCTAAATCATCTCTTTTCTTGGCAAGGAAGTACAAACTTAGTGGCCATCCAAATCATTAAGAAAGATAGAGGATCCTTGAAGGATCAGTTTTTAGATGAAGTATGTTCCCTTAGTTTTCAAAGTTTATGTTGTGTACTGCTTTGCTGTGATCTAAGAATTAGTCTTCTTTTTGATGTCTATAGAAATACTTTTTGGAGAACAGGATGGGTATATGCTTGAACACATCATCAAATGGAATTTATTTACAATGGTTTATTTCAATACTTAGATTGTTTGTGCTAGCACTTTTTGTAATCTAAGAGTTGCATGCAACCCAAGGAACGACCCAAATCAAACAACCACATTTTACATTTGCATGTGGGCAATCGCGAGTAGCCATGAAAAAGTTCAATCACTACATCTAATCACATATAAAATTTCTTCAATAAATTGCTGATGGCATTTGTATTGATTTTATAATGTTTCTAGGATGGGAAATACTGCCTAGCAGACGATACCTTACCAGATGGATTCGAAGTTAGAAAAGGGGACATGGTGGCATACCCACCTTATGCCATGGGCAGGATGAAGTTCATATGGGGTGACAATGCAGAGGTTTTCTACCCAAAAGTTAAAATTGGAGTCTTGGTGTCTTTGTTTATCTAAAACATATCATTTGCATAGATTGGATTTATTTTTGTGTACTGTAGCAACCAAACAGTTGTCATTTGTAGAAGCTATGCATCCACCATCCATTTAAGAATTCTTGTGTGTTTGCCAACAGAAACAGTTGTAGAAACTCACATCATTAACATCCATCCTTAGTAGCCTCACTTCCATTCCTTTTTTGTCCCTTTGCTGCCTTTTATTTTGTGGTCATGCAGGGTAGGGTTACAAGAGGTATATAGTGTGAGTTTCAGACTGAAAACTAATACAAATCTCTTTGATATTGCAAAGTGCAAGACACGTTTCTGCAATTGAGGTATATAGTGTACAAATTTCTTGAATTTTACTCTTTTGTTTTATGTAGGACTTTAAATTCACTTCTTCTCGTATCCAGTTCTTCTTTTATGGTTTCAGATCCTTCCACATGATTGTAGAGAATGGACATTCATGATCTAACAGTCATGGGACATGTGGGACTCACGTCGCAGGAGATTAGTGTCCTTAGCGGGTTCCGGTCTCAGGGATGAAATGTCACCAGTACCCTCAAGGTTGCCTTCTTGCTCCCAAGTCCCCACCCTGTGTCTTGCTGATTGTTGGGTCCTGCAGATTTTGGAGATAACAGTCATTCTGGAATGTGTGCCTGCACCTGTAGCTGCAGCCGTAACCTCTGTTTAGGCTCCACACTGTAATTAAGTTACTTTCCAGTTAGACTGAAAAGGTATGTAACTGTAATTTGTGGGCTGCTTCCTCATTATGATACTTGGAAACATTATTAGTTTGTTAGTTGCTTTTCATTAAACTGAATTTGGCAATCCAATTCCCTTGTGCACCCAAACTCAGCACAAGGTATCATTGTGAATTAAAAGGCTCAAATGATTCTGTAATCTATTGTTAGAATCAATAGGTGTTCAAATGAATGAGATAAACTTCCATTAAAGAGCATTTCTGTGGGGTAGAACCTCATCAGGGAATATAAGGTTTTCACATGGCTGATCCGGAGTTGACATTGAAGCATGTATACTATGGTTTAAGATAATATTTTTGGTGTAAAGCCATGGGATTTGATAGTGGATTGGAAAAGCCACCTACAAACGCTTTATGCCCAATCATATATTGGCTTTTGTCTAATTTCACTATAAACATTCTAATTGTTGATTTTTTTTAATAGGACCTGCATTGTTGGTGGATGTTCCAAGAGATACAAACTTAATAGGTAAATTCTACTTCTGAGTAATATCTATTAACTATAATTGGAAAGTTGTCCTTTAACTTTCTTTTGTTGTATGTTTTGAATTGAGCTCTTTGGTTTTCTGCTGCTTAATTTGAACTGCTAAACAGATTCAACTAAAGTATGATTTCTTTCATATTCCTCAGCTTGATTGTATGGAAAGGCATTAATTATATTCTCTTTAACATTTATGTAGAGTGTGTTGTTCTGCATTATACTACACCAAGCAAGGTATGCTCTCATTAGCTAGTGACATCAGTTTTCTTGTCTAGGGAACCATTTGCAAATAGAATTCTAACTGTCATAATTTTGATTATTATTATTTTTCTAAAAGTATTTACTAGGTGAAATAAATAACAAGCACATGGATTTGGCATCTAGGCACCCGTAACTAGGCCATTATAGCATCCGTCATCTGGATAATGAATAGATAGGAAGGCAAGATAGAAGTCATTAGTAACAACCAAAAAGTCATCTATCTCTTAAAAAAAGTAAATTACTTAGTTGCCTCATCCAAACACTGGCTTTAAATTTCTGCTGCAACACTCACTTCTTGGCACTTGTTTAAATATTAATAAACTTGACATTATTTTAGCATTCTTTTTATATATTCACTACCATTATTTCTTTGAGAAATATTAATTGCAATTAATGATGAAAGAAAAGTTTTGAAGCCGAAGGCAAAAAGAATCCATCCTAAAGGACTCACTCTTATCTATTCACAAATCGCTTGATCATTTATTACAACCGATTAGCTTGAGTCAAGTACAACTTTAATACACCCACACTTCTTAATTGTACATGTAAATTTAATACAAGTCCTTGATCACACATGTGGCCTCATTTTTATTGAATTGTGTGAACATAAGGTACAAAATTATATGTGCACTCATGTGCTTACTCATGTCTGAAAATTTTTAATTTATCATACTAAGATATCATAGTGGCTCTTCTTTTAGATGAAAACAGGTACATGAATAGTTCTAAACAATTTGATTATGGTTGTGAATAATCAGATACATAGTATAGTACATAGTTTAAAAGCAAGTATGAATTCTGTGATAAAAACCATTTATAATGCATTAGACGGAGGATGATTATCCGTCCCAACCCAAGCCTGATAATCAAGTGGTTTATGATGTCAATGGGTTGGGTTGGGCCTAAAATAAAAGTTGATTAATAAGAGGCCAAGCTCATGACTTTTAGGTCTATTACTAAACGGGTTGACCCATTTAGCCAAGGGAAATCTAGATACACAAAGTCCATTGGCATATTCACACTACCATCTGCTATATTTAGGATCATCTACGGAATTTGGATTTGAATTTTTCTTGATTTATTTTCTAGTTGGGTTTTGTTGAATTATTCTCTATGGGAAAATTGCAGGTATGCAAAGGTGTGGAAAGAGCTGCAGACTGAGGTGGATAAATTACCTAAGGCCTGATCTTAAGAGGCACATTCTCGCAACAAGAAGAGAACCTGATAATCGAACTTCATACAATTCTAGGCAACAGGCAACACCTTCGTATGAGCAGCCAGCTGAGCCATTGAAGAGAGAGACCTTCGTATGAGCAACCAACTGAGCCATTGAAGAGAGAGAGAGAGAGAGAGAGAGAGAGAGAGAGAGAGAGAGAGAGAGAGGAGCCTTTGCTTTGCTTGTAGCTTGTGTTTGCAAAAGAGGAAGGAGTGTAGCTATAGTGGGTTCCTAGCACTCAAGACATGAATTGTTGGATTATAGTTTCCTGGAAATGAAATGTTGATTGAAATTGGAAATTGGAATTGGAATTGAAATTGTGTACTGGAAAAGAAGGAAAAGATTATTGTGTGTGAATCATTCTATTGTCTTTTTCTTTTATTTGTATAATTATTTGGCATATAATACAGGTAGATTACAGTTCTCTAAATTTTTCCTAAAATTCTGTCTTAAAATCTAACCGTTGGCAACATTACAAAGCATTTAAAAACCGTTCCTAAAGTTGTGCCTAAAATGTGATCGTTGGCACCAAAGCGGTTTAAAACCGTTCCTAAAATTCTGTTTCTAAAAATTGAAACGGTACCCAAAATGGTTCTGAACTGTTCCTGATTTTCTGCGACACCACGTTTAGGAACAGTTTTAAACCATTCCTGAAGCATTTTGGAACGGTTTTAAACTGTTCCTAAATGACAATTTTGGTGTGTTGTAGGGCCCAAATATCAGCCTGATCCAGAGTTCGTGTAGGCCACATAATAGAAAATAATGGTGACAATGGCACCCACTGTTGAATCTTTCCAAGCTCGCTCTAATGTTTGTTATAAGTGGACACTGCCCAATTAAGGAATTTTTGAGCCCACGACGAGTTGGCTGACAAAGTGGATGGAATGGATTAGCCCATTGTGTGCCTTAGGCTATAGTACTAATGGCTAACCTTTCATTTGGTTGTAAAGGAAGTAAATATATGACAACCACGACCCATATAACATGACAACCATGACCCATATAATATGACAACCTTGACCCATGCCATATTACAACTACAACCTATATAACATGACAACCACAACTCATATAACATGACAACCATGACCTCGACCCTTATTGCATTATAACCAAGACCTTAATCTGTAGCTTTTTATCCATTTTTAGTAGTGTAGGTAGTGAAAAAGTAACAATCTCGAACCCTTAACACATCACCACCCCTACCCTTAACACATCACAACCCCTACCCTTAACACACAACAACCTCGACCCATATAAATTGAAAACCTACCATTGAAAACCTTTTAGCACCATAATTTTTTTTGGATATAACTCTTTTTTGGCGCATGAAATTAAATTAAATTCTAAATCCAATGGATGGATTGCTACTTTCTCACTGCCTACACTACCAAAAATGGATCGAATGCAACAGATTAAGGTCGTGGTTGCAATGTAGTAAGGGTCGATGTCATGGTTGCCATGTTATATGGGTCGTGGTTGTAATGTGACAAGGGTCGAGGTTGTCATGTTATATGGGTCGTAGTTGTCATGTTATATGGGTCGTCGTTGTCATGGGTTGTGGTTGTCATGTTAAATGGGTTAGACTTGTTATATATTCACTTTCTTTACTACCAAATGAAAGACTAGCGATTGGTACCATAGCCTAAGGCCCACAATTGGGTGATCTGTTCCATCCACCTTGTTGGCCATCTCGCCATGGGCCCAAAAATTCCTGACTTGGACAGAGTCCACTTATAACAAACATCATAGTGAGCTGGAAAGTTTCAACAGTGGGTGCCATAGTCACCATTATTTTATATTATGTGGCCCACATGAGCTTTGGATCAAGCTTATATTTGAGCCCTAGCCTTAAAATGACACGACAAAAAGGATGGGTTGCATGGATTATACACATACATCAATGTAGGGCCCACAAGTTGGGCCTTGCCCATGCTAAAAAAGGCTTCCGCCCATGTCACTTTCTCGATATTTAAATAACACGTAATTTCTTCCGCACTCTAAACTGTACAATTACTGATCCAAGGACAAAGGCATTTTGGTTCAAAATTTTTTCCAAAGCTCGTCAGAAGGCCACACTAGAAATATTTGAAAGGTTGAATCCCTTTAGGGAATTTGACCATACAACGAGGCCAGTATGGTCAAAATCCCAATATAAAAAGAAGAAAACAAACGACGCTGATGCAACAGAGAATGCGGTTGTAAATGTTAAATATACAGGCCATTAGCCACTAAACAGTCGACGATGGTGCCGAGGCAGCCACGCAATCCATACAAGAAGCATCTCGTGGCTATTTTCATGAAAGTGAGCTACCACGTAGCTGTCAGTCTCAGTGGGCCACATGACAGCCGCACATCACCCCCAACAACTCTGGGGAAGCATTGCAAGCTGCCGGTCACTGGTTGGCCGACAATGTGGTCATAGCGAGAGTTCCTAACGGCCACCTCTTCGAGCTCCTGAGAACGTTGCGCACCATTGGGGTCCACACTCAACAACCCACGGAAGAATGTGATGCATTGAAAGATCGTGATAGTGCGAAAAGTCAAAGCCAGTCAAAATCTTCTAAATCATATGAGTCATACAAGAGTCCTTCATTGGCCCGTGTTTAAAGCCTCTGGTAGAGCCTATGTAACCTCACGGTCCGCAATAGATAAAGCAAGAAGAAGATGCAACAAAAATCTAGAAGTATCACAAGCAGTTCGAGTAGGGCCAACCAAGTCATCCATAACGATAAAAGAGTTCAGAATATAGCCCAAAGGAAAAAACAAAATGAAATGAAACAAAACAAAACAAAAAGCCTTAGTAAGCTAATCCTCTTCCTCGGCCCTAGCTACTTCACGACGGTGGGGGCGGCATGACCCTTGAGAGCCGCCCGCTGACTTTAGTATCCCGCCCCGCATGTGCGCACTAGCACATCTCCTCCAACATAAAGATGCCCTGAGTGTGATAGAGGAACCTCAACTAACACTCGCCTCCACCCATAGACAACGTACTTGTCCTCATATCGATGATCCAGGATGGTACACCTCTCGACATTGAACCCCTGGAGCAACCATCTAAAGAGTCCCAATTGGCGGCTAATGGGCTCTGCTGGGGGGAAATTAGGATGAAATATGGAAAGTGTAGTTTCCGCATCATATGCTCCCCCATATACCAGATCACAACTAAACAAATAACCAACAACATGCGACTGCTCGACTGATTTTATAAAG
Source organism: Magnolia kwangsiensis (assembly GCA_037074715.1). NCBI lineage: Eukaryota > Viridiplantae > Streptophyta > Magnoliopsida > Magnoliales > Magnoliaceae > Magnolia > Magnolia kwangsiensis. Next base: position 85,458,208 of record CM073575.1, on the reverse strand, counting down.
CCTCAACCACCTCATGAACCATCCAAATCATGAGGAATCTACTAAATCCTGGATTTCAAATCCTCAAAACGGCCTCTTTTAAAATTCAAGAGAAAAGGAATGTGGTAAATCCTAAATCTTACACATATATGTAATATTTCAATAACCGAAAACAACAAAACCAAACATGGGAAAATTGTACCATGGGAAAATTATCCACTTGAGATTGTAAGTCTTTATCATGTACTTGACTCATTTGAACAGTATGTATTCTTCAAAAGTTAACCAACCAAACATCATGGATGGAAGTTGAAGTCGGATAAATCTATTGCCCAATAGACAATGTAAACAACCATGATATTTATTTTACAAGTAATCAACAAGAGAAGCAACTATAGGCTTTTACAGTGTAATGAATAAAGAAGGTTGTGATAGGAAACATGGTGTTGAATGTTAATGGGACCACCGAATAGAAAAATAGAGTATGGAGAGACGATGCTAGTATCTCGCAAAAATACTTTACTAGTTTTAACCTGAAAACATGAGAAAATAGTGAAAATTTAGTTATCCATTCTCAATCACAGCATAAAAATTAAGAACTTAAAAAAAATCTTAAGGAAAATGCTCGAAAAAATTGTGACCTCTAAAGGTGCGTTTGGTTGTACCAAATGATGCATTAAACAACATAGGAGTGGAACGGTACTCTGATTGGTCACCAACACTTTCAAGAGCTCCCCATGGAACACGTGTCATTGCAGCCATTTCAGTATCAAATTTAGTTTCTAGGCCATGTACTAATATAATCAATGCTTCTGTGATCACCACTAAGAACTTATCCTCACAATTACATAGAAATTTCATGCACGTGAATTGAAAAACTATTGTAGATGATCTTGTAGATGGGTGCTATCTCAGATGGGCCAGGGCCTAACCATAAGCTGGTGTATATTGTCAAGAAGTTCCACCCATGTGCTGACTTGCACTCATCCACATTGGAGTTGATGAATATTGTCAGCCCCAGCCCCTCCACAGCCTTCCACGTGTTGACATGGCAAACATATGAGATAAACAAGACCTCCAGGTGAACACATCTGATTTATATGGTCTGAAGTACTGCCAATTGGCCAGTTCATCTCATGTTCATTCACCATGCATAATCCCATGAGGCCCATAAGCAGAGATGCTCAGCTAAGTGAAGCATGAATGGGATGGGTTCCAGTTGTTTGGCTTCTGAGTTATTGTTCATCATATACCAACATCAAGTCCATGTTGTAAGAGACCAAACAACACCTAATAGAGCTACCAAGCATGATACTACAGTACCAAACAGAGACTGTATGTTTGTATGGATAAATGTATACTACAGTACCAAACCGAGCTACCAAGAATCCAACTTTGCCTTTTGAATTCCTCCTTCAAAGAACAATATTAGCAGAAGTGACAATAATAAGGAAAAATCACCAAATCGGGCCAGCTTTGGTTGATATCTTCAAAATGGGCCCTGAAAACCCATTAACCTAAGTGTCACAATTAAATGTGATCTTCTTTCCCATCCACTTCATTATGAAAAATAAGCATTTTTTTTATTTTTATTTTTTATTTCAGTCAGAATTATAGCATCTAAAATCAGCCACTAAAAATTTTTGGCTAAATTACAATTTTGTATGACACTGAGGAGGGGATAGAATCCACCATGAAATGAACTAATGAGAAACATAGAAGCCACCATGAAAACTTGATGACTATGTAATTAAAAGTGGTTAAAGCCCATTAAGTCAAATATAGAACAAGTGTGATTTCATCAAATATAGAGGGGATAGTACACACCAGATTATTAAACTCTGAAAGATAAGAGCAATGAATACATAAACAAACTTGAGATGAAAGAAAAAGGAAATTTAGCAGTTCGTACATTTATTATCAGTAGAAACACAAAAAGGAAAATCAAATCAATTGATGGATGAATAAGATGGACACCCATGCAGTCATCATAGCACAAAAAATCATAGAGGTAAGAAGGAAGATGTATAAGGACAGTCCAGATTCATTGATAGTGGAATTACAATTTGACTTTGTAAATCATATCGGTATGACTTTGCTTCTAATGAGACATTCAAGGTTAGTTTCAAATTTCATGGGGATTCCTGATTGCCATATCCTAGGCCTAGAAGGGTGATGACAAAACAATGAAGCAATCCTTCATTTTTGAGGGGATTTACCATATTGGCTAAACATTTCATTTACCAATGTCAGTAGAGAGACCAACATTAATATGGCAGAGTCCTTGGCCAAAGAGGGTGTTGATTATGCATCCATGTGTTTTGGGAGTTGTGGAAACACTTGCAGTTCTTATAAATAAAGCTCTTAGGTTCCTCAACCCTCTTACACCCAACTGTGATGCCAAGCCCTCCTATAGTTTCATCTAGACTGCAGATTAAAGAGCTCAACATAGGTTAGAAAGATCCAAACCACTGAAGTATAAAGAAAAGGAGGCACCAAGATCCGGTCCTTATATATGTTGACAATGGCTGAGGGTGGTGATCTCAATTCTAATAATTGGTCGGTTCTGTTTTCAATTATACAGCCTAGATTTTCCAATCATCATTTTAACTCAATTAATTCAAATAAAATTTTACACTGATCCATGGAAAATAGAGTCACATGCAATGCTCCATGATCATAAAATTTCGTAACCAATTCAGGTCCAACTTTACTAACATTTCATCATATACTTTTTAAACAAAGTTTCAACCACTTGCAAATTTTTTTTTTTGATGCATGTAATGGTGGTACACCCATCAGTTTCTGAATATGTTGTTAGGTTAGATTTTGTGTAATTCCCTATTAGCAACATATGAACATGCCCAATTACACATCACCTCACTTTAAAGAGTTTCCTTGATCAGAACTACTCATCCAGTGGGCCCACCATAGATGGTCCACAGAGGAAAAAGTTTATTAATTGAGACAATGCCATGACCCTGCTATGGTGTACAAACTACCATATGAAATAATAAAAGCCAACCATTCAATCTATAAGAGTGCATTCAGGATAGTTTGATCTATCAGCTTTTTACGTGGTTCGCTTGTCCATGAAACGAAGTGGCTGGACAAGGGGACTCTCATTTCATGTGATGTTGCCGATTATTAACAGATATTATCTACTAATTATTATTACATGTTTTATTTCCTATTCACAATCTAGTAACTTTCAAACACTCTAGGGAAATAAAATTCACAACAGAAGAAAACACCTAATTTGGAACAAATTCAAGAAAATATATGTAAACCGTTTGTGAAAAAAAAAAGGTATGGAAGTCAAACTAATTACATTACTAGAACTAGGAATATCATGGACCCATTTTTGGAAAGTGGATTCCAAAATCTAGAACTCCACCAATGAACGGTCCCATGCTCCCAAACCATCTAACGTCTTGAAATCATCAAGCCCCACCACAACATTATCTGATTCCTCGATGATGATGGATTCAATATGAAAGTCCCCAATATCCTCAAATTCCTAAAATCCCCAATTCCCCATTTTCTAAAATCTACAACTCTCAAATTCCTAAGATCCACAAACCCCCAAATCCCCAAGTCCCCAAATCCCTAAATCCCCAAATCGGTATTAAGATTGAGAACCATATCCCTACCCCTCATGGTGTGGGTAGGGTGTTCAGCAATGGTCCACCTGAGAGAGTTCAGAGAGAGAGACAGAGAGAGGAAGAGAGATACAGAGAGACAGAGGAGGGAGAGGATGCGAGAGACAGCTCGAGGTGGGTGGAGAGATCAGAGAGGAAGAGAGAGGCAGCATGAGAGAGAAGGTGCAAGAGAGAGAGAAGCTGTGAGTGGGAGGGTTTCTAATTTTTTATGGATTTTTACTTATGGACGAACGAGAATGCCCCACCAAAGAAAACAGAGGGGAGAGTGATTCCCACCGTTGAACTTATCTTAAGGCCCATTGTAATGTTTATTTGAAATCCAACCTGTTCAAAAGTTAAAAAGAACATGAAACAAGGGAAAACACATATCATCTTCATGTAAAAATTTTGTGTCCTTTTAAAGTTTTTAATGGTGGGCGTCACTGTCCCACTGTTTTCTATGTTGGGTCCACTGGAGCTTTGGATTTAAATCGTTCTTTGGATATTTCCCTAAAATGATCTATCCAAGTGGATGGAAAGTGTGGATATAAAACATACATCATGGTGGAATTAGAGGTATATAAATCTTAGGTGGACCACACCTGTAACGCCCTGAAATTTGGGGGTCGAGCAGGAGCCCAACTCCCAAGTTCCAACACATCACTTATGTAATATAGATAATGATGATTACATGTTGTTCATATTAGTGCATTAAACATGAGTGGGATTATACAAAACCAGCATATCATACTTTAGAGATAGTTAAATTACACAAGTAGAAGGCTATAATAGATATATATAAAGCATATAAGTGGTAAGTCCCCAGAGTATCAACATGTCATTAGGTTAACCATTACATATGTAGTTCTCAAAATAAAAAAATGATAAAATGTGATATTATCTATCCATATCCCTGTAGCTCTGACACCCAACTCCATGTCTACATAGACCCGCCCGAGAGTTGCATGTAGGAGAACTCCTCCCTTGTCATCGCAAAAGTCAGGCTCTATCTCGTAAGCCGCAACATCACCTGCATCTATAACAGAGTCTGGTTGGTGTTCAAAACACCGTCCTAGAGTATGGGAATGAGTGATCAACTCAGTGGAGCTATGAAGTAAAGGTTAACATATCATCAATTCAGTCAAGCAACAATGATAAAGCAGTATACCAATTAAGTCCTATGTATTCTTGTTAATGCAGGAATGATATGCTATAATGATACATGCCCTCGCCTACACTCCCTCAGCGACATCATCTCATGATCGCAGCATGCACCCTTTCCTTTGTGTACTTTCTCGCCAAAGCACCGTGCAATGTGATGCATGCTCATGTTAGCCAAGTTCTTAATTAAACATATTCATATAGCAGGATTGGAAAGCTAAGGTACCTCCCTTCATATCATTGACCCTAACATTGATCCATCTATGGTCGTTATTCCTAGTTAATCACATATGAAGATCAGTTCTAGGTCACTACAGAGAGGTCGTCACCCTAGTGTAGGCCTGGTTTGTACTCTAGTTTACTACGAAAAGGCTCGTCACCTCAACGTAGACCTAGTGTATACTCTAGGTCACTATGGGCTTGTACCTGGTCATAGGCCGACAACTCAAAAATAATGTTCCATACCACCATATTTGGCTCATGAGTCTACGTTGCTCACTGGACACTATGGGGAGGCTCGTCACCCCAGGATAGGCTGACAGTATGACCACGATGTCCTATACTACCATGCTTGGCTCATGAGTCTTAGTGGATCAAGGTACCAAGGTTAAACGGGTTTCGTTAGTAAGTGGTACCTTAGATTCAAGTAGTTACGTCCATACATGGTAAACACACATTTAGGCCAATTGGGTTACTTGACAGGCTTGGGTAGTAGAGCATATGTTGACTTGGTCAGTATAAATCGTATAAGCACTCCGTGTGGCCTAACCACTATCGACAAATCTCCATACGACTTGAATTCCCCGAATGCATCTGATGTGAAGGAAGTAGTTCCGCCACTTAATCGGGAACCATTACTGATTGCCTAGACTATTATAGTCCCAATCACACTCCAATCAATCACATTTACATATGGTAATCTAAGACAGCATGTGACAACTAAAATCAGATATAAATCTTACTTAAGCAATTCAACAAAACACATACTACACATATTACCATACACATGCATTTCATCCCTAACTCACATAGTAAGGTAGGTTACATAAAGAAATTCGTAATCATAGATAAGGGGATTGAGAATCTTATCTCAACAGCCTCATGACATACATTTAAAAAAACATTTTCTCATTCAAGCATTTTATCAAACACTTAGCCTACACATAACACATACATGTAATAAATTTGTTATAGCATATATTATAGCAAATCCTTTCACAAGGAGTTTTCATATGTACAATAATCATGTAATCTCAATCATATAATCATAGTAAGAATAAATTATAATTCATCTTCATGCAGGCATTTCAACAAACACATGGAATGCATTTTATTTAATATAGTTCACATATTTATGTAATATACAGAAAACATCGCATCTAAGCACATGTGATGACAATCAAGTCAGTCATAAACCATTACTGACATTGAAGGCCTCGAAAACCATAACCTAAACGTTTATAGTATGCACCTTTCGTCGGTAGACTCGTAACAAACTCAGTTTATATACTAAGTCTTTGTCTACAGCACAACGACAACCTATAGTATGAAATAGGTTAGTTATTTCATCATTTCCTCTATTTGGATATCTAAAATAGATTAGGGTTAGGATTTCTTATCCAACAACAGGATCAGAATCACTGGTATGGCAACACGGAAGCAATGGTTAAGCACGTGGAGTGGTGGGGGAGGATCCTCGAAACAGTCTCCCACTTTCTCTCTCACTTTCTCTTTCTTTCCTTCTCTTTTTGCTCTCTTCTCTCTCCTAGGGTTTTATAAATTCATATGGAATGGGAGAGAGAGGGTTTAAGGCCCTTATATATGCCCAGAATTGATAAGAATGGCCTCAGGGCTGTAAGGCCCTTATCCTAGTCCGAAATGTTCCGTATACCTTCGCGGTCCTCCCGATCGAATTCCAGCAACCCGTGATCTATTATTGGCATTTGCGCATGATCCTGAATCGTGTTCCGTATATTAAAATCAGATCAACCCGATACTTATACCTTTATGATCACATTGTCGCCGCGGTTCCGATGCCGCGTCTTGTGTACTAATCCAATACCCGAGTCATGAGATGCGGGACCGCATTCAGTTCAAGTAAAATGCCATGCGTTGCAATATTGAGAGAATCCATCACATCAATCCCATTAATCCCATCAATCAAAGTACACATCACACTCCATCACTTACCCATCCCCAAGTACAACCACTCCTCCCCTAAAGTCAACTCTTTCTTACACAAGTACACATCACACCCATCACACCCATATCTCTCTCTTACACCTCTCTCTCATCCCTCTCATTCTCCAAGCAAGCATCCCACGTCCAAGCAAGCTTCCATGGGAGAGCTTGTGTGGCCCACCTTCCTACCATCAAATCCAATCCTTAGATCATCATCTCAACCGTTGAAAATGTCATCTTGGAGCTCTAGAGTGCATAGGCGGAAGAAGGAATAGGCGATCAAAGGTGGGTGCATCTTTAAGTTAGATTTCTTCATTGTTTTTATAATGTGGGTGCTTCTTTCTCCCTCTCTCTCCCTCTCTCTATCACTTTGTATGATGATGAGGTTGTGTGGCCCACTCGGTTGGACCCCACCACGAAGTATGTGGTTTATCCAAGCCATCTGTAAGTGGCGCCCACTTCATATGTGTCGTACCTACACCATCCATCATTGGGTGGCCCACCTGAATAGGCCCACCTTACAGGGCCAGGCCGTCCAGCGTCCCTTGACGCTGGACATGGCTTGGAAAACACAAATATCAGCTTATTTTCAAGCTTATGGGTGGCCCGCTCATGTAGGCCCCACCTTGATATATGTATCCAATCCACGTCATTCATCCCTTTCCCAAGCTCATTATAGGCGTTGAGTTGAAAAATGGACTCAATCTGATGCTCCAGTGGGCCTTAGCATAGCGAATGGTGGTTTTCACCGTTGAAATCTTCCTTGATATTTCTTCACACCGAAAAATACTCCATATTGGGCTTGATGGATTGGTTATTAACTATGGAATTCATTGGGTGGGTCGGTTTCACCTGATGCGGGCCCCATGTACAAAAAACTGTGAAAATACACGTTTTCAAATATATATATATATATATAAGTATATGCAGCAAACACTGCTGCTGTCAGAGGGAAGGCAGTGCCTACTGCTGGCGGGTGGATGGACGACAGCAACCCACAGCTCCAGCCGTGGGCCCCACCTTGGTGTTTATTTGACATCCAATCCGTTCATATGGTGGGCCCTTAGGACAGCGGGCCATCCTCCAAAAATCAGGCCCATCCAAAGCTCAGGTGGCCCACATCACAGGAAATAGTGAGAATTGAACGTATACCATTGAAACCCATTCTGGGTCCACAGAAGCTTTGGATCAAAATGAAATTTATTTTTTTCCCTTCATTCCAAGTCCATGCAACCTTATTAATAGGTTGGACGGAAAGTAAACGTTATGGTGGGCCCCACGTGGAGCCCACGGTGATTTATGTGTTTTATCCACCGTCCAGGGGACGGTGGGTATGTGTGTGTGGGTGTGTGTGCGTGCGTGTGTATATATATATTATATTATATTATATATAATATTGTATATACTATATATAAATTATATATTATATTATATATAATATGCAGGATGGTGGGCCTTCATGTGGACCCCCACCATGATGCATGAGCTGCATCCAAACCGTTCATCCATTTTGAAAGCTCATTTTTTGGGCATGAGCTAAAGAATGAGTCTGATCCATCCATGGGACCCACCATGATGCATGTGTTGCATCCAAGCCATTCAACCATTTGCAAACTTGTCTTAAGGCTTGAGACTAAAAATAAGTCAGATCTAAAGTTCAAGTGGACCCCACCATCTAAAGTAGTGGACAAAGACGTCCACTGTTCAAAACTCCTAAGGAGCCATAGTAGTTTCCTATTAAGCTGATATTTGTTCCACTTCATCTATCCCTATGTTAACTTAGATATAGGTTAGATGGGAAATATACGTTGTGGTGGACCTTAGGAATTTTAATGGTGGAAATCATTATCACCACTTATATTCAGGTGTGGCCCATTATTGTGGCCCATTGTTGTGGCCCACTTGATGTACATAAGGCCCATGTAATGTGGGCCCATCTTAATGTCTTTGTAGCCCATTTTCTAGGCCCACCCTGATGTACATAAGGCCCATTCGATGTAATCGTGGCCCGTTGTTGAAGCCCACCTTGATGTATATAAGGCCCAGGTCATATGACCCATTGTGACGTATTCAAAGGCCCAGGGGTCATGGCCCATTGCAATGTACATAAGGCCCATTGATGTGGCCCACTTGATTTATATAAGGCCCATATGATGCGGCCCATTTGATGTATCCAAGGCCCATTGGTCGAGGCCCAATAGGGTGTCCTTAGAGTCCATTGCAATGTGTGATTTCCCCATGCTATGTGTGTTGATATTATGGTGGGCCATGCCTTGGGAACAATGTTGGTTTGACATCCACATTGTAAGCACAATGTTGGTTAAATGTCCGCATTGTCACTCTCCTTAGGGCCCATGGATAGGCCCAAATCGTTGTGTATGAGGCCCATGTGCGGGGCCCACCTGTGATGTATATTAGGTCCATGTGTAGGGCCCACCCATTGAGTATTAGGGCCCACGGGTTGTGGCCCATTGTGATGTATTTCTGACCCAGATGGTAAGGATCAATATTATATATGAGAGGCCCATGGGATGTGGTCCATTACAACGTGTTCGGGGCCCATGGGATATGGTCCATTATAATGTACATCTGGCCCGTATATGGGGACCGTTAGGATGTTACATATGGCCTTGAGGGAGGACTAATGTGATGTATGTGAGGCTTATGTGATGAGGCCCACTTTGACATACTTGTGGTCCATTAGTGTGACCCAATGATGCAGCCCAATTGTTGTACATGAGGCCCATTGGTGCGGCCCATTAACACGGCCCAACTTAATATGATGAGGCCCAGGTGCAGGGCCCACCTGTTATGTATATTAGTCCTATATGCAGGGCCCACATGTTATATATTTGTAGCCCCTATTGACATAACTGATTTATCAAATCTGATTATCGATCAATCCCAATTGTCGTGACTGGTTGCCGATTCTGATCGACGTGACTGATTTGTCGATTCTGATTACCGATCGATCCTGATTGTCGTGAGCGATTGTCGATTCCGATTAGCATGACCGAATTGCTGATTCTGATTATCGATCGATTCTGATTGTCGTGACCGATTGTCGATTCTGATTGGCGTGACCGAATTGCTGATTCTGATTATCGATCGATTCCGATTGTCGTGACAGATTGTCAATTCCGATTGACGTGACTGATTTACCGATTCTGATTATCGATCGATCCTGATTGTAATGACCGGTTGCCAATTCCGATCGACGTGACTGATTTTTCGATTCTGATTACCGATCGATCCTGATTGTTGTGACCGATTAGGGTGACTGAATTGCTAATTCTGATTATCGATCAATCCCAATTGTCGTGATCGTTTGTCAATTTCGATTGACATGACCGATTTGTTAATTCTGATTATCGATCGATTCCGATTATCGAGGCCAAGTATCGAAGCTGATTTCGATTGTCGAGGCTTATCGTATAGGTCGATTCCAATTGTCGAGGCCAACCCCAATTTGTTGGGGCTGAGTATCGAGGCCAATGTTTGGGGTCGATTCCAATTCCGATTGTCGAGGCCCAATGTGATGTGTATGCAACCCGCATTTAAGGCCCGACGTGATGTGTATTCAGCCCGTGTCAAGCCTGTGTCTAAGGCCCAATATGATGTGTGTTAGGCCTTATGAAAGGCCCATTGTGATGTATTCGTGGCCTATGGGCAAAGCCCATTGTGATATGTATTAGGCCTATGATGCATGGCCCACTTGATGTATTCGAGGCCCATACGTAGGGCCCACATGTTATGTATTTAAGGCCCATGAATAGGGCCCACCTGTTGTGTATATGTGGCCCTTGAGTAAGGCCCATTGTGTTGTATATCAGGCCTTCGTGTGAGGTTATGGGCGCATTATATGTTTAGCTCCATGAGGGCCAACCCTTCGGGGCAATGTTGGTTAAATGTCCACATTATCGAGGCCGATGGTTGATGCCGGTTATTGATAACGATTATGAGTATGTGACAGTATAACATCATGATACATGTCCATACGCATCATCTACATATTTGTTATGAGATATGATTGATCATTGCATATACCATAGTGCAGATTGTTATGAGGCTTCCTGATAGGTGGAGGTTATCTCACATGAGTGCATAGTATTTGCATGATTGATGCATGACTGGATTGTATGACTCATACATCTTACATTATGTGTTGTGATTACTGTACGCCCTAACGACATCAGGGTCATAGCCTCCACAGGCATATCGTGGATGGCCAAATAGGACATCAAAAATGTTTGGTTCTAGCATACGGGCACCATAGATGTCCCTGCGTGAAAATCCTTAAACCTCCGTGGCGAGGAGAAGCCCCAACGTAGAGACAGAGTGGATATATGAGCACATGAGGGCCGTATACCAGTAGGTCGCGTCTCCCACTGTGTCATGGTCGGTTGGGAAGGGGTGTGACCTTACCTGCCTAAGTGAGGGGGTAATATCTAGGTTGAGTTTGACCATCTTGAGGAATGGGTCCTCTATCGACGAGTCGGGCCCGATATTGGCAGGCGGATAGTGAGGTCTCTTCCACTTACACAGTTGTACGGTTGGATAGGGGTGACAAGCTGGCATAGAGTGTAATAAACCCCGGTGATGATCCCAGAGATGAACCGTACTGATATGTGGACTTATTGAGCAGGAGTTGCATACTCATTCATTCATTCATTCACTATCCACTCAGGCTGGTGGTGCGCAATTATTTGTTACGTGTACCTTTGCAATGGCCAGAATTTTGGGGCACGCAACTAACCTGAGATCAGGAATTTACCACATCGAATCTGACTATCCAAATTTAGGTATGGGACTAGTTTGTATAGAAGTCCCTTGTAATGGACCCCATAGCCTGCGATACTACGTACTATCATCCCGACTTCACACTCCAGCATGGTTATTCCATTCGCACTGCATGTTGCATTACATCCGTGGCATATGGTACGGCTGACGCTGTTTGTGTTGCTTATCAGGAATGTATATGCATTGCATCTTTTGCATCTGATATTTGGCTCTCTATGACTCTTCATTTGCATAGTTGATTTCTATTGTGTATTCTAATATTGTATGACTCATGCATTGGTTAGTATTTCCGCTTACTCTGTTATCGTGTGATTTAGGACTTTGTCAGTATTTCTGTTAACTCTGATAATTCCTGATCTTGTCAGTATTTCTGTTTACTCTGATAATTCATAATCTTATCAGTATTTCTGCTTATTCAGACATTGTATGATTTATGGATTACTAGTATTTCCAGTATTGAATAATTATGACTTTGTATTGAATGTTTGGCACTTACCTCATGCACACACTTACACCACCCTCTAAGCTTTCCATAAGCTTATGCACGATAGATGCGTGCAGGTGATGTTAGGTTGTAGCAGTGTCGAGCATGGAGATACAGCGGTCTTTTGGAGCTTGCTTTTTTATTTATGTAATTCCTTTCAGTATTGTACTCAACTGATTATATTAGTGGATATGTGATGATAATGTTTCCTTTTTGAATTGGGTAATCATGTGGTTATGCTTATTGCAAATTAAATGTACATTAAAAAAAAATCTTCCTTATAGGATCCCAGGATCAGAATCTGGCATATGAACGCTAAGAGCTGAGAATGAGGTACTACAGAGGCTTTTAGCACCGAATTCGACGATTGGGATTCCTGTGAATCCGATTTTCGGGTTTGGGGCGTGACAAGGGTCATGGTATACTTAGGTTATAGCTAAGGAGTGGTCGTTTCGGTCCAACGGAGCACATCTGGAGGTCACTTTTCTGCACACGGTCAGAAGTAAGTCCCATGGCATTGGATCTAAGTCAAGCTAGGTTTTTGGTCTGATCAGATCAGTGGATCACTGCAGAGGATCTATTTCAATTCAATGGTCACTGATACTCAATCAGGGCCACAAGTACACTGACATGTGTTGAAAATTTTTTCTGATCTGAGGGTGTAATTGGGTCAGATTCTGACGGTCTGAATCCTTAGATTTGGCCTGCAAGCAAACGACTCAATTCATTTAAGTTTCAGTTCATTTCCTAAAGATATTCGCATTTCTCACCCACTTCACTCCAGGCTCACCCACTTCACTCCAGGCTCAAGTTGTGTGTTTCTGGATACTATTAGGACTTGATTTCTAAGGTGGTTGTCAAGTCCAGCAAGACAGTCATAATCATATAGTTTTGGGGTAATCAGACTTTCAACACGCGGTCCAGGTCCAATATGGAGTTTCGTGATACTCCCAAGAGTAACTAGGTCTTGGGATGTATCCTAAGTTTTTAGGTAAAGTACGTTAACAGTTCTACTCGTTTTGGGTCTTACAGATCATATTTAAAGTGATTAGTGCTTACTTCACAGATAATCTAGTTTAACACTTAGTTAACTCACGTCTAATTTCTAAAGGATTTGGTCCTTAGTGATTTCTGCCTGAGGTGGTACTCGGGTCTTTGTACGAATTTTTCTGAGACGTTACAACACCACATGAAAATAATAGTGATTGATTATCCATCATTAAAATCGTCGTAAGGCCAATTATACTGTTTATTTGACATCCAGTCTATTTATTAAGTCATACAATCCTAGATGAAGGGGAAAAACAAAAATCATCTCGATCCAAAACTTTTATGGCCCCCAAAATGTTTTAAATGATTGACGCTCATTCAACACTATTTCCTATAATGTGGTCCATTTCATATTGGGATATGCCTCATTTTTTGTCTCATGCTATAAGGTGATCTTTATTAATAGATGGACTGCATGGATTAAACACATACATCATGGTGGGGCCTCGCAGAGCACCAACCACTAGTCATTGGATGGTGTAAGGGGGAGTGGCCAATCTGTTCCCCTTATTTATGGTGTAGTCCATTTAATCTTTGGATATGATTCATTTTTTTGGAAAATTCTTTACAATGATCTCAAAAAATGGATGAACGGTGTGGGTTGATCTCGAATTTTCGGTGAATCTGAAAGTCAAGTGGACCATGCCACTTGAAACAGTGTGGAATAATGATTTCAACTGTTGATACCTTCCATGGGTCCACAGTAATTTTATTTGACATCCAACATGTTCATAATATCAAAAAGATATGAATGAAGAGAAAACACAAACACATCAGCTTGATCTAAAACTTCTATGGCCTCTAAGAATTTTTTAATGGTAGATGTTCAATCACACTATTTCCTGTGGTGTGGTCCACTTGGGCTTTTGATATGCTCTCTATTTCTTCTTAATATCTCAAATTATCTGTTAAAATAAATTAATGGAGTGGATAAAATAAATAAATAACAGTGGACCCCACAAAGTTTACTCTAGTAAGGGTAATGAGTAACTCATCTAAGGGCCTGTTTGATTTCTTATTGCAAGTGTAAACACCGGGTGAATGGGTAATTATGACCCTTTCACCTGTTTGGAAATTTTTGAAAATTCCTACCTTAGAAACTGTTCAAAAGTGCTAGTTGAAATTTTTGGACCTCATTGTGACATATATGACATATTTGTTCCATCCATCCATTTTACGACAACATTTTGAGACATGAGCTGAAAAATTATGTAGATCCAACACTCAAGTGGCCCACACTAAAAGAAACAATGGCCCTTAGAAGTTTTTAATGACAAGTATTTGATTCACTTTTTTTCTTTGGCGTGGTCCCTTAGAGCTTTGGATATGCCTCATTTTTTCTTGTGTCTGCAAGTACAAGAATCCTCTACTGATATGAGGTTCCATAGAGTTAAGTAGCCAAGACATCACCATCAAGTTCTTTTGCTCCCACTAATCACACGAAGAATCATCCATAGCTGGTTCTTTCACCTGTCCATTTTCATACCCTAGTTTTTTTTTTTTGCCAGCTGATATACATCTTAGTGGCTTAAGACTATTCAAGGAACTTAGTGTCATCCGACTTCGCAGTTGTGCTCTGCACACTACGATTGTCACCATAAACACTTGTGGTTGATATGGGGACTTGAGGCCCCATAAACATTGGAAGTAGCCTCTAAATTATTGATAATCAACACCTTTCCATAGGAACAAAAAAAACATTTCTCGAAAGTATAGCAAAAGTACTATCTAGACTTTCAAGGAGCCTCAACAAAAAATCAAATAAAAAAGCTAACCAAAAGAAGGGTCGTACGATACCATTCCTTCATAAATCTTTCAAATCTCCACAAAATGAGATGGTTTTTGTTTCTAGAGGTGGAAAGTGTTCAGTCAGACCAATTCAATTTGGAAAAATTCCACACACCCAAAAAAAAAAAAAACATATGTAAAAGGTACGCACACAACTGAATTGGTTCCCTTTTTTGAGGTTTCTCTGTTTCAAGAAAAACACCAACCAAATGCTTGCCCCAAATCAAATAAAATCATTCTATTCTCAAGCATGTCCTTTTCATCTTCATGGGACCATCCAATGGTGACAACATCACTTGTATGGCATGATGACGTCAATAATGGGTCCCACCCAAGAAATCTCTAATCAATACAAGAACTTATGCTCAGTAGAAAAGGGGAAAAAGCCCTAGGAAGAGGGAGGGAAGGCAAGCCCTTGTAAGAACCCACATTACATAAAAGCCCTTCTAACCACGTAGCCAAGACATCACCGTAAATACACAAGGAAATGATAATTATGCAGAGTGCCGTAAATACACAAGGAAATGATCATTATGCAGTTACACTGCATTTACCTCTAAATTGGAAAATCAAACAAGCCCTAAATGTAATGGAGAGAGAGGTTTCCTTGAAACATTCATAATCATATATTAGGCCTGCCTAAATGTGATTTAGATATCTAACCCACTCATTATGTGTGTCCCACTTGGATGAGGGGTTAGACCAAGTTTTAGCCGCATCCAAAACTCGTGTGGGCCTCACCATGTTCTTTTATATTTTTTTGGATGTCTTCACATGGTTTTAGATGGCATGGTCCACCCGAGTTTCGTATACAGATGATTTTTTACATAACCTGAAGGGGACACATTAAATTCACAGTGTTGATGTTCGACATACATTATGATGGGGCCCACAAAACTTACTAACATCAATACTTAGGTTCTCACGAGGTCAATAAAGTTGGGTCACAATTTTGACCGAAATATTTACCCCATTTTACATGTCTGGTCCATTTACTCTATTTTTCTGATCAATACTCGATTTCACTAGTTACTCATCTTGATTAGGTTACGTATGAAAAAGATATTGGGCATATAAGATTGATCAACAATTTTAGTGAAATTTGATTTAAATATCTGAAGTTGTTCACTCTTCAATTTGGACTTACTAGATTGTCCAAAAACGGTTAAAGGTACAATTAGTGGATGTGCCTAATAATTTAGTAATTTTTTTCAAACATAAATTTCAATTTCCATTTAAAAATAACATTCTTTTTAAAAATGTATATTTTTGAAGACATTTTAACAAAATAATGTTTTTATTATAAATTATTTCTAAAAAAAAAAAATACAAATTCTGAATTTTTATTTTAAAAATTTCAAAATATTTTCTCATATTCTAAAATTTTTTCTCAATAATTTCAAAATGCTGATTTATTTCCTTCAAAAGCATCATTTTATTTTCAAATTTTGATCATACATTGGTAAAAATTTTAAACTTCTCAATATTATTTTTCATGTGATATTACAAATCATTTAAATATTACTTTTTAATTATAAAAAACAAAAAAATTTCCACTCATGTGATATAAAAACTATACACACACACACACACACACACACACACACACACACACACAGAGAAAAATAGAGGATTATTCTGACAGCTTTGGTTCGTCAGTAAAAACCATTAGCGACGGTTATCAGCTGTAAGGAAAATTTTTAATATTTATTTTTACCTACAAAATTAATCGTTGGTAAAAACACATTTTATCAGTAATGGCCAGAATTTTTGGCCCATGGTGGGAACCTTTTTCTGACATTTTTAGTTCGTCAGCGAAACTGTCATGCTTACAGTCACGGTGGAAATCTTTGGCCCTTGGCGAGAACCTTTTCCCGATGGTTTTAGTTCATCAGTAAAAAGCAATATTATTGAAACATTTACCGACGAAGATAGTTTTCGTCGGTAATAACATCATACCAGTTTTTTGCCAAAGGTTCATGTCCGTCAAAAAAAACACTTTTACCTACGAACATGGCATTCGTCGGTAATAACATTGTACCGGATTTTTACCGATGTTTGACGTCTGTCGGGACAAAACCTTTACCAACAAAAATATATTTCATTGCTAATAACATTGTACCAGATTTGTGCCAACGATTAGTATCCGTCGAAAAAAACACTTGTACCGAGGACACTAGTTTTTGTCGATAATAACATTGTATGGGATTTATGCCGACGGTTGATGTCCGTCAGGAAAAACACTTACCATCGCAGATGGTGCCATCCTACCAGATTTTTTCTGACACTTCATGTCCGTCGGGGAAAAAACTGTTACCGACGAAAGTGGTTGTTGGTAATAAAATTGTATCGGATTTCTGCCGACGGTTGATGTCCGTCGGGAAAAACACATTTACTAATGAAACTGCATTTCTTCAGTAATAACATTGTACTGGATTTGTGCCAATGCTTCATGTTCATCGGGAAAAATGCTATTATCGATGAATGTAGTTTTCGTCTATATTAACATTGGACGGGATTTATGCTGACGGTTTATGTCCGTCGGGAAAAACACTTCTACCGATGAAGATAGATTTTGTCAGTAATTATATCGTACCAGATTTTTGCCGATGATTCATGTCTATCAGGAAAAACACTTCTACCTACAAAAATTAAAATCTGTCGGTAAAAGTAAATTTTTTGAAATTTTTTTTCAAAAATTCAAAACAACTATTACCAACACAAATTTTCGTCAATAAAAAGAAATTTTACCTACGAAGTTACAACTTTTACCGACAAAAATAATAATCATTGGTAAAAGTCCCTTTTACATAAGAAAAAAAATTCGTTGGTAAAAATCCTAGTTCTTGTAGTGGTATGGGCATATCTCCAGCTACTTAGACACGGAACATCAATATTCCTGTAATGAAAAGCCAGAAAAGATGGAAATAAAGCTGCATATATACTCACATCTGGAGGTGTTAGGCCATCCAGCTGGGACCGCCAATCGTCCAAAGGGTCCATATGGGGGACTAAGAAATTGTCATGACACAAGACACAATTAGGGGAATACATTTGATTAGTCCTGAAGAGGGGGTGCCAACCGACAAAAGTACTCACAAAAGAGCGCCTACCAAGTAAAACAATCATTAAAGGCATGTTAGGAAGAAATGATAATATGCAAAAAAGATAAAAGGATAGACCTCCACCAAAGGAAAATGACCTTATAACCCATCGACACCAAGTACTCAGGCAATGCATCTAAGGCCTTGAACAGATGATCCAGTAACTCCTTCCCTCAAGCATAATGCAAAATTCAAATCCTCCACTAAATGAAAATATGTGAAATTGGACAAGCTGTGGGAGAATCCAAACATGTCCCCACCTAAATGGTGCAACAAAAAAGCCCGGACACTCTGCTCTCTCACCTCCTAAGTCAGGGTGGGGTGGCCCATGAATGTATACCTCAGCCACAACAGTTGGATAGTCCTAACCTTATGCATTGACTGGCGGCAATGACAGTGATATAGGAGAAGGATCGAATGAGTTTAATATAAATAAAAAATATAGACATTTATGGGTTCAATGTGAAAATTGTCAGCGGCACCTCGCCGACCAAGTGTTAATACTTTATTAGTGGATTGCGGAAGCACACATAGATGAATCAAGCAAAGTATTCCAATTGCACAACAAAGTTCAATCACAAACACTCCAAATTTAATGTGGAAGAACTCTTTTAGAAAAAAACCACAACACAAGGCATCAATAATGCACTATGAAAGTAGAAAATTACAAGAGAGATTACCCGATTCGAACAAGACTCGAATCTCCCTTACAAGCCCTTGGAGCTCTTTTGGAACAAATTAGAAAGCCTTGAGATACCCCTTATTCTCGATTACACTCATATATATAGCTTCCACGAGAATTACAATCAAAATAGGAAACAAATCCTGCAGATACACAACTCGGTGTAACTCTGCATGATCATTCAATGATACTTCGATGGGACTTCAATGGCATCGACAAACTGTCGATGGCATCGAACCCCTTCGATGTCATCGAATAAAACACCAAAATGTTCTAGCGACTATACATGTATTTTCTGTATTTTTTTGATGGCATCAAGCAGGACTTCGATGGCATCGAAATCCCTTCGATGATATCGAGTGAGACACCTCAAAGTGTCTAGCAACCAACAAGAGATTTTCAGATTTTTCTTATGGCATCAAGCCAACTTCAATGACATCGAAGTTTGTTCAATGACATCAAGTTTTCATTGACAAACCTGTTAATTTATAGATTTAAGACATCAATCAACAATCTCCACCATGTCTTCAATCGACAATCCTCTTAGCTTTTTTTTTCTCATCTTTAATTTTGCCTTACTTCATAGCTCTACCATCACTTCTCATGCACACTCCATCTTCCATTTATGCTTTCGTCAAGCCTAAAGAAGTTGCACAAAACTTAAACTTTGATGTGGGAACCACCTTAGTGAGCATGTCCACTGGATCCACACTCGTGAGAATCTTCTCCACAGTCATGCCTCATTCCTCAAGCACCTATCGGATAAAATAGTGACGAACATTAATGTGTTTAGTATGTGAGTGATAAATAATATTTTTAGTTAAATTGATCACATTTTTGCTGTCACAATTAACCAACACAGCCTCTTGCTGAAGCCCCAACTGATTTATTATCCCCCTTAACCAAACACCATCCTTGAATGTCTCCGTCACTGTCATATACTCAGCTTTGATCATGAAAAGAGCCACCACGAACTGAAGCTTTGACATTTAACTTAGCATTCCACCAGCTAGCACAAACGAGTAACCGGAGTCGACCTTCTAGTATCCACACTACCTACGTAATCAGAATCCACATAACCTACTATCTTGGCCCTTGACTTCTTAAATGTCAAGACGTAGTCCTGCGTACGTCAATGTATTGAAATAGTCAATTCACTGTTTCCTAGTATTACTTTCTGGGATTAGACATGTATCTGCTAACATTACTCATGTATGTGAAATATCCGGTCTCATACAAACCATGACATACATCAAACTTCTAACCACATTCGAATAAGGCACGTGAGACATTTTTTGCTTTTCTTTATCGATTTTAGGACACTGTTCAGAAGAAAGCTTAAAATGAGCTAAGTGAGGAACGCTAACCGGCTGTGTCTTGTCCATCTCATACTTTACGAATTCCTTCTCAAGATACTCCTTTTAAGAGAACCAAATCCTGCTCATTTTCTTGTCTTAATGTATATCAATAACGAGAACCCTCCTTAGAGCCCCCAGATCTTTCATCTTGAATGTCCTTGATAACTGAGTCTTCAGTAAATCGATCTCAAACATGTTATGACTGGCGATCAGCGTGTCATCAAGATATAAAACTAATAAACTTCCCATCACTCAATATCTTGTAATAAACACAATGATCATATTTACTCTTAATAAACTTCTAACTCACTATAAAAGAATCAAACTTTTTATACCATTACTTAGGCAACTATTTCAGGTCATACAACGACCCCTTTAACTTGCAAACCTTACACTCTACTCCATTTATTTTGAAGCCTTCTGGTTACTTCATGTATATCTACTCTTCCAATTTCCCATGCAGAAAGGCAGTCTTCACATCCATTTGCTCCAACTCGAGATCGTATTAGGCAACCTGTGCCAACACAAATCTGATAAATATTTACCTCACCACAGGTGTGTACATCCCAATGAAGTCAATACCTTCCATCTGAGCATATCCCTTCATTATTAACCTTGCCTTATACATATCCTATTTCTTTTAGAAGATCCACTTACACCCAATTATTTTTTGGCCAACAGAAAGCTCCACTAGCTCCCACACCTCATTCTTGTATAAAGAGAAAATCTCATCATCCATAACAACTTTTCACTTTTCGTCATTCAGCTTATTAAGAACCACTTGAAGAGTAAACGGATCCCCCTCATCCGTAATGAGGGCATATGTGATATTAGAGTCATCTCTATATCTCACCGGTAACCTGTGATCCTACTGTGAATTCCTTCTAATAGGTGGTTGCTCCATCTTCTCAAGTACCTCTATTTGCGTCTCTATCTCAGCTTGTGTCTCATCTCTATCTAACTGAACGCCCACCACTAAATTTTTCGATTCCTCGTGATCATCCTTATGGAGTAAAGATCCTTCGTCGAATTTGAGGTCACAGCTAATGATGATTTTCCATGTGGTCCGGTCATATAACCTGTACCCCTTCACACCACCACCATAGTCAACAAAAATGTATTTCTTGGCCCTTTGGTCTATCTTATCTCTCTCAACTAACGGTACATGAGAGTAAGCATTACAACCAAATACATGTTATCTCGAATAGTCTGTCTGCTACTACTCCACACTTCCTCTAGAATCTTACATTCAATAGCCATAGAAGATAATCGATTCACAAGTAACAAGCCATGTTAACTGCCTCAGTCCACAAGTACTTGACCAACCCAACATTACTGATCATGCATCAAGCCCTATCCATGAGAGTCTAATTCATCCACTTCACAATGTTTTCCTCTGGTGTGTAGCACACTGTGTTGTGCCTCACGATCCCTTCATCCTTGTAGTGTTGATTGAATTTCCCAGAAGCGAATTCACCACCATTATCTGTCTTTAGTACCTTCACCTTTCTCCTCGATTATTTTTCCACCATTGCCATCTACTGCTTAAAGTTGGTGAAAAACATCGGATTTATTTTTCATAAAATAAACACATACTTTTTTAGAATAGTTACAATGAATGTGACAAACTATGACAATCCTCCTCTAGAAACCACGGGCGATGACCCCCATACATCAGAATGCACATAATTAAGAACACCCTTACATATATATTTTTCAGATTTAAAAAATAACCTTGAATGTTTACCATATATACAATGCTCGCATATACGTAAATCAAAACTTTTTAAAGATAAAATTAAACAATGTCAGAAAGTACCTCCATGCCCCGCTTGCTCATGTGGCCTAAGCGTGTTTTCCACATACGTGCAGACATGGAATCCATTGTAGCTCCACCCAATGAAATGCTCCTAATCAACTTGTAAATATTTCTATTCTTCTATGCCTTCATGACTATAAGTGCTCCCTTTGAAACTTTAAGGACACGATCAAAATCATTGAATTTGTACCCATGCGGCTTGAGTGCTCTGAGAGATATCAAGCTCTTCTTCATATTAGGAATGTGTCTCACCTTGGTCAAGGTATGCTCTATGCCATCAAAATATCTTAATGCGCATCTATCCAATACCCACCACTTTACAAGCATTGTCATTGCCCATAAATACCTGGGCACCAGTGCACTCTTTGAAACTGGCGAACTAACTCCGATGAGGAGCCATATGATATGATGCCCAAGTATCCAAAATACATTCGTCCCTACAATCATCGTATAAGTGTTCGACCATAAACACTTATAACACATCATAACCACTTGTACCTTCATCAGATTCTGCAGTGTTAGCCTCCCTGAAAGAAGCCTCTGAGTTCTCTTTTCTTGTCTTAGGATTTTTGTAACTTCTTCATGTGCTCGGACATCCCATAATTCCAACACTTCAACTTTCATTTGCCCTTACCCTTGGATTTGGACCTTGATCAAGAAGATCTATTGTCTCATTCAGAATTTCATCCCCTTGCAACCAATGTATCAGTAGAGGCTCATACGTCACTGCTTTTCTTTCACATCATCTTTCCTTAAAGGGTTGAGATAACGGTATCAATGTCAATGGTCAATTTACTAGTGCACAACGAGTCCTTGAACAACTCATATGAAGCTGGGAGAGAGTTTGACAGAATACATGCATGATCTCATCTTTCATCGTTTCTTTCACATCCAACAATTTGTAAATAATCTTTTTAAAATTACTAATGCGGGCCATAACATCAACCCCCTATATCATCTTTAGATTGAACAACTGCAACTTTAACTACAGGCAGTTCTCAAGAGATTTCTTCGCATAAATGTCCTCTAATTTCGCCCATGTACTTGCTGCAGTTTTATTTTTCATAACATTGTAGAGGACTTCATCCATTAGGCAAAATTCGATAGAAGTTCTCACTTTCTTATTTATTCCGGCCGTTTTTGAAGGAGTGCATCATCTAATCCTTGTTGAAATAGGAGACTGGTCATCTTGACCTTCTAAAATTCAAAATTATTTTTCTCAGAATATTTCTCAACATCGCATTTAGGATTAGAAGCCATTGATATTATGCTTTTAGATTTAATTTGTGCCCCAATGTTTCACTTTGATACCACTTGTTGGGAGACCGCGGAAGCACACAAGGATGAATTAAGCAAAGTATTCTAGTCGCACAACCAAGTCCAATCACAAACACTCCGAATTTAACGTGGAAAAACCCTTTCGGGAAAAAACCATGGCACAAAGCGACAGTAACGCGTTATGAAAGAAGAAAATTACAAGAGTTAGAGATTACCTGATTCAAATAAGCCTCGAATCTCCCTTACAAGCGCTTAAAACCCATTTGGAAAAAATTAGAATGCCTTGAGATACCCATATTCCCGATTGCACCCACATATATAGCTTCTATAAGAATCACAATCGAAATAGGAAACAAATCCCACAAATATGTAACTCTGCATAATTCTGCGCAATCGTTTAATTACACCTTCAAAGGGACTTTGATGGCATCGACAAACTAACAATGACATCAAAGCCCTTCGATGTCATCAAACAAAACACCAAAATATTCCAGTGACTAAACATGTATTTTTTGGATTTTTTCAATGGCATCAAGTAAGACTTCGATGGCATTCACGGCTTGTCGATGTCATCGAAATCCATTCAATGGCATTAAGCAGGACACCTCAAAGTGTCCAACAACCAACATATGACATCGAGCTGACTTCGATGGCATCAAGCTGTCATTAATAGACCAGTTAATTAACATATTTAAAACATTAATTAACATACTTCACAGTTGTAGGCCAACCACAGGAGTTTTTTAGGTTAGAAAATTTCACGATTTTCTGACCTCTGAAGCAGGTCTACAACCCTAGCTGACTGTGGATAAACACTAATCCTAAGCGGTTGGTGGCACTCTAAAATATTCAAACGCACTATTTCAATCACATTGGAAAGGTATTGCACAACCAAGGAAGTTAAGATCAGCCAAACAAACCATACACACAGTGCATCATCCCCAAAAAGAGTAGTGAGCACGTGAAAATCCCTACATCTCTCTCCTCCTCACCTTAAGACAGGATGGATAGGTTGGGGGTATTATGCAGGAAGCGTTCACACCCACATAATAGATGACCACACCACATCAAAGGCTAACCCCTAATGATAAATAACCCACATCCAAAAGGGACAGCTATGATGAATGACCCACTTCAAAAGTGGAGCCCACATATTGGACGATCTACATCAAAGGTGAGCTCCACATGATGGGCAATGGGCTTGAGGTTGGGCCCCACGTGATGGACGATCCACATCAACGTTGGCCCCTAATGATTAATGGCCCACATCCAAGGCGAGCTTGGCATGATGGGCATCCCACGTTAAAGGTGGGGCCAACATGATGGACAATCCACATTAAAGGTGAGATCCACATGATGGGCAATTAATAATGGTGGGCCCCATATGATGAACAATCCACATCAAAGGTCAGCCCTTATGATGAGTGGCCCATATCCAAGGCAAACCCGCATCATGGACGGACCATATCAGAGATGAGGCCCATATGATGGACGGTCCACATTAAAGGTGGGCTCCACATGATGTACAATGGATATCAAAGGTGGGCCCAAATGATGGATGGCCAACATCAAATTTAGGCCCTACATAATGGATGGTGCACATTAAAGGTCAGCCCCTAATGATGAATTCCCTACATCTAAGGTGGCCCCACATGATGCATCAAAGGTCGGGGCCACACAATGAGTGGTCCACATCATGGGTTGGCACCACATGAAGGATGGTGGATGTGAGGAGGACCAAACAGAGAAGGGATGAATACTTATGATGTTGGAAACTAAACATGCTTATCTACCTTTTGATTGATAAGTATATTGTTCACCAACATATTTATTTGTTAAACAAGTAGAAACCAAGATTAGCTTCCTACCGCATAAGTAGCTTATCTAAAGTAGCTTATTAAGACCTCTCCAAATGTGAATTGTTACACATCTAAAGAAAATTCTTTTGGATGGTTCAATCTAATTAGTTAAAAAATCATAATAATAATAATAAAGAAACAAAAAGAGTGACATTTCATAGAAAAATCTTAATTTAGGATAAGGATTGCGTCCAGCATTCCCTCAGTCCAACACCAATGGAAAATTGTTGCATGTGTGTATCAGGTACAAATTGTAGAGTGAAAAAGTCAAAATCATTATTTCGTGTAGGATAATGTTTACTTTTCATTAAAAATTTCATGTCTGACCTACACTCATGGGGCTTTCTCATTGGCCCTGGTAGGGGTATATATTGGAAGCTGTTGAACGCATTCCACGTCCCTTGATTTTCATAAGAAAGTAAAAGTTTCTAACCACACAAATGGCGAGGCTTTAACCGACAGGGTCTAAAAAACACAGTAGAACCGGAGGTCTTAATTTGGCATACAAGTTCAAGACTTGGGAAAATTATTAAATACTAAACAATGCTAGTGACAAATGTTAATTGTACTCACTCTGAAGTGGTTGAATGAATCGCACAAACAGGTCACATGTGTTTAAGATGAGATGGGTTCATCCGAAATCCTGACTGTATAGATCACGTGCATTGAAAACGAATAAATAAGTTCATTTGTGGGCCATAAATGCACATTTAACACCATGGTCGGATGATCCAAACCATCCCACTATGAGGCCTATCAGATCAACAGCGAACCAAGTTCACAAACGAAATGTAACAAATCCAGCATGTCTAGAAAGCAATTGGAAACTGAGTTTTCTTATGAGCAAGACCTTATAATTTCTACTTACTATTGAGGGGATTTCACATATTTGATGGAAGCAAAAAAATTAGAAAATAGCCATAATGGTTTTGGTTCTGAAACAGCTCAAAACCAAGCCATAATGGTTTTGGTTCTGAAACGGCTCATAGCCATGTCAGAACCAAAAAACCGTGTCAAAAAAAAAAAAAAAAAAAAAACCCTATTACATAACTTCCTCTTTATCTCCAGTTGCACCAACGCAACCCTATTATCAATCTCTCCCTCTCTTTCCTGCTCCCTCGCTCCCTTAATCTCTGGTTCTCGATCTCTCTAGCTCCCGCTCCCTCACTCCCTCTATCATTACCTCTTAATCTCTCTCCTGCTCCCTCCCTCTTTATCTCCCTCCATCTCTCTATCTCTCTTGCTCCCTCTCGATCTCTCCCGCTCCCTCCCTCTTTATCTCCCTCCATCTCTCTATCTCTCTTGCTCCCTCTCGATCTCTCTCCCTATCACTACAAGAAAAATAGAGCCCTAATTGCCTGCTCTCTCTCTCTCTCTCTCTCTCTCTCTCTCTCTCTCTCTCTCTCTCTCTCTCTCTCTCTCTCTCTCTCTCTCCAACCAACCTCACTTTATATTTTTGCTTGGTAGGTATATAGTATTTACAGAGCAGATCTTCTAGGAAGCGAAAAAGGTTATTTCAAGGGTTTGGGTTTTTTTAGGGTTTTGATCCATTCTCTTTCAGAGCAACTCCAATTTTAGGGTTTAGATCTCTACAACACTCTCCTCATCTCTCTCTCTCATTTTAGAGTCAAATTTTAGAACTCTCAGTAGCGAGAATGGGGTTCTAGATGCAGCCATATGGAGTACAAGCGATGCTGAAAGAAGGCTACAAGCATCTCTCTGGCGCCGATGAAGCCGTCCTCAAGAATATTGATGCTTGTAAGCAGCTCTCCACCATCACCCAAACTTCGCTCAGAACGAACGATAACGGCTCTTCCTACTGAAGTTTCTCCGCCCTAAAAATATTCAAAATTTTTGGCACTTTTTAGTAGACTTTCTTATTCATTTCCCATTTTTGTGTTATTTTCAGAATTGTTAATTATGACCAGGATTTCTATTAATTATTCGATAATGTAGCCTTGAAAATATTCAAAATTAGTAGCTCATAAGGTTTTTATCTAGCCCTATTAGATGCTTACACATTGTAATGATCCTCGGTTTGGCTTCAAAGTATGCAAGGTTTATTAAAAATTTCCCCTCTTTTTTAGGCATGTTCAGGTATGAATAAGATGGTCATTAATCATTTGGACAAACTCTTTGTTACAAATGATGCTGCAACTATTGTGAATGAACTTGAGGTATAGCATCCTGCTGTCAAGATTCTCGTGTAAGAAGACAAAGCTCAACAGGAAGAAATTGGTGATGGAGCTAATCTGATGATATCTTTTGCTAGGGAGCTTCCCCAAGTTGCAGAGGAGCTTATTAGGATGGGATTGCATCCAAGTGAAATCATTAGTGGCTACACAAAAGCGATCAATAAGGTCATTCATTTCTTTGCTAAATGACCTGTCAAACTGTATTCTGAAACTTTTGCTCATTAGGCATTGTGCATATGCTGATTTCTGCTCTATTAATGCCTAGATGGTTGATATTTTAGATGAGTTGGTTGAAAAGGTCTTGGAAACAATGGATGTGCGGAATAAGGATGAAGTTGTTTCCCGAATGAAAGCTATTGTGACCAGCAAGCAGTTTGAACAAGAAGATATTTTGTGCCCTCTTATTGTGGATGTGTGTACATGGATGTTGATGTTTATTTATTAATATTATTTTTGGTACCTTGATTTTGAGAAAAATTCAAAAGCTGGACTTCTTTATATTACATGCATGCATCCGGGTCTGCCCTAAGAACCCAGTGAACTTTAATATAGATAATGTTCATGTCATAAAGCTTCTTGGAGGAGGTCTGCATAACTGTTCAATTGTTCGTGGCATGGTCCTGAAAACTGATGTTGTTGGAAGTATAAAACAAATGGAAAATGCAAAGGTGTGCCTTTAGAAAACTAACTATTGGTTCTTATACCAATACAATATTCGTATACTATATTTGCTTCCTCACTTATTTTTTGGTTGTAAATATCATAGAGTAGACATACAGTCCACCCAATGCGTTGTATTTTTTTGTCAAGGATCTTTTATGCTCTTAAATCTCTCTCTCTCTCTCTCTCTCTCTCTCTCTCTCTCTCTCTCATGTGGTTTTTTTGGTGATGCCTTATTTGGATGCCTTTGTCTGATTTGGATTGGATGTTTGATGGAGCACATTTACTTACCTTTTAGTATTGAGTGGTTTTTTGGAAGGCTAAATGTTGCTGAAAATGAAAAAAATATTTTTCTACTCTCTAGGAGTGTTTTCATGCCATTTGGCATTGGGTAATTTTGCACATTGGAAGGCTTACTATTGTTTCCTTCTTAGCCAATTTGGTTGAATTGATTTATGTGAGCTTACTATTGATTAAAAGAAATAATATACATGAGCTTACGTGTCCCTGTGTGTGGTCAAAGGGGCATGCGATCCAAGGTTGATAGAACAAAGGTCATTGTTAGTACTGAAACTGCCCCTCTTTTTTGTGTTGTTGAGATCTTATCATGGTTCCATGATATCTATTTATTCTAGAGGAATTTCAATCTTTGCTAATATCATCTGCAAATTGTTGTGGTCTTGTATCATGGATAGAATTTATTTCCGCAAAAGCAGATTTTGGATCTGAACTAGTTATAAGTACTATAAGCAGATTTTGACATTTTGTTTGTAATGTAGTAAAATGCGCCATTACTCACTTGCATTTGTGTATTGTATGTTAATATCCCATTACTCTCCCCTGCATTTATATATTGTATTTTAAGGCATGTTTAGATGTATTCCAGAATGAGAATGAAATCAAGTATGCATCAACTGGTGCACATTCACTGGATTAGAGCTGTTTGGGGCATCAAGAAGAATATTAATAGTTGGATGTGCCAATGCTTGTCTGCAAAAATGTGCTAAAAAAAACATTTTTGTTATAGGTTCATTATCTATCATTGTGCTTTCTCCATGCAGAGACCTCAACTTTAATAGCCTGACTGGCGATATTCCAAGCTCCTTTGAAAGCCTTGATTATTTGTTTGTTTTTGTTTTGTTTTTTTTTTTTTTTTTTTTGCACATGTTATACCCATTAGCATTTAGCGCCATTATGCTAATTCTAGTGGATGATTTAGCTACAAACCACGATGTTATGTAGGTAGTAGAGGTACCAATTAAGAAGATGTATCTTTTTAAAATTGGTTTATTGCAATTATTGTGATCTGTAACGCCCCGAAAATCGAGGGTCGGGTAGAAACCCAACTCCCGAGTTCCAGAACATCACTTATGCAACATATATAATGATAAATGCATGTTGTCTGTAGAATGGCATTAAACAAGATTGAGACTAAGCCAAAACAACATATCATACTCTAGAGACAGTTAAATTAGCAAGCAGAAGAATGTGATAGATATATAAAATATATAAATGATTATAAGTCTCCAGAGTGTGAACTTATTACCAGGTTAACTAAATACATGTATACTCCAAAATAAAAAGAAAAGAATATACATGAGTGTCCAAAAATATAAAATGACAAGTGTCATGGCATCTAATCAACCGCCCTGTAATCCCGTCGATCAAAACACGGAGGAGAAGTCCTCCTCAGCATCATACAAGTCCAGCTCCGCTCCACAAGCAGCGCCCTCATCTGAAACTAAAATAGGGACTGGTGGGTGTCCGGAACACCATCCCGTAACATGAGAGTGAGTAGCTAACTCAGTGGAATCATAGAACAAAGATTAACATGTTATCAAATCCATCACGCGATAATGATAAAGCAAACAAAATAAACATTCCTAAATACTGTGATTAATGCATGGATGAAATGACATGATGGATGCCCTCACCGACATACTCCCTCATGCGGCACCATCTGCGTCCGCAACATGCTTTCTTCCCACAGTGCTCCACATCTTTCAAGCACATGCAGTGCGACGTGGATATGATTAACGAGTTGTTATTAGTCCTTTTCATACAGCAGGATTGGGAAACTAAGGTACCTCCCTTATATCAATACCCAAACAATGATCCCGTCTAGGGTCGTCACTCCTAGTAATCTCATACGATGATATATTTCTAGGTCGCTGCAAGGGCTGTCAGGACTGTTGCACGCACTCGTTGCACCACTCCCCCATCACCTTATCAATATAGGCCGACAATAAGAATATAGTGTCTCATACCACCATAATCTGCTCAGAGTAGGGTGCTCACTGGTCACTATGGGGAGGTTTGTGGCCCCAACATAAGCCGACAGCTCGACCACGGTGTCCCATACTACTATGCCCGGCTCATGAGTCTTACTGGATCAAGGTACCACGGTTATCAGGGTTATCACTGGTAAGTTCAGTACCCTAGGTTCAAGCAGTTATGATAAATATAAGGTGCACATACAATGGTCAATCGAGTTACTTGATGAGTCCAACTAGCATAAGCGCACGTTGAATCGACCGACATGAAGTGCACAAGCACTTCGTGTGGCCTAACCACTGTCGACGACTCTAGTACGACTCGAGTTCGTCATACACATCCTTCGTGGCAAGTAGAATCCAACCACGAATTCTAAACTGTTACCGACTGCCTGGACTAGAGTATAGCCCCAAGCACATGTAATGTGAATCATTAATCATATGAGATAGACAAAATTGAAATAACAAGAGATTCAAGCATGGTAGTAACATGTTATAAGATACAACATATGCAATTTAACCGTACACAAGCATTTCATATATATAAGGTAATCAATTCAAATAAACAAACATGGAGAAAATCATATACCTCACCAAAAGAGTTGAGAATCCTATCTCAACGCCTATCTACAACCTCATTTACTCAATACTTACTTATACAAACATTTATACAAACACTTAGACTACACAACTCCAACGTACTTGACGTATGTTGATTTCAAAATATATTATGACAGATCCTTATATCAAGGAGATGTCTAATACACAATAATCATGTTCTTACATTCAAAACATGTGGCAGGCATAAATCATATTGATTTAGGCATTTCAATAAACACTTAGTCTACACACATTAGTCTACATAGCATATGTCAGCCAATATGTGCATTAGGGCGAATCTCTTCGCCAAATAGATCATACACGCATAACTAGTATAGGTACATGACAAATACTCATGGCAATCATATCGACGAAATACATACGTATACGGTATTTCCTATAAATACCTAAAATACCCTAAATCTCATATTCTTCGTACGTATTCGAAATGAAAAACGGACAGCATGTTGTACATGTCAAATAGCATCCTCATCAGCAATCTACCATTAAACGGCATTGAAATCTTTGAAAAAAGGTAATCTAAGCATCTAAGATCTGCACCTTTCGCCGTAGACGCGTATCGATTCGAATAGAACGTTTACGCTTCGTCAACGGTGTTATGGCGACCTAAAGCACAAGATATATCAGCTACTTCGCTACATGTATCGAAGGAATCTCTAAAACAGGTTGAGGTTAGGGTTTTCTTACCTAGAAATGCATTGGAATCACCGGAAAAGTGATTTGAATGCGGTGATTAACCACGTGTAGAAGCTGGAGCAGGTGGCAGGAATTCTCTCCCACAACTCACTCACAATCTCTCTCTTTCTCTCTCTCTTTCTAGGGTTTCTTGAAAATTTGGATGGGAGAGATATGAGAGGGTTTAAAGCCCTTATATAGGCTAAAAACTCACCCATTTAGACTTGGAGCCAAGGTATACTTGGGTTATAACCAAATCAGGTCTTTTTCGATCCAAAAGAGCATTTCGGGAGGTCCCCTGGCCGAACGCGGTCGGACTTAAGCTCATGTATATTGGATCCTGCTCACCTCAAGTTTTTAATCCTATAGAGTTCTCAGATCGCATGTGGCGGACCAGTTTCAGTTCAGCGGTCACGGAGACTCGATCGGGGATTCCAAGTACACTGACCTGGGTGAGAAATGTTCCCTGATCCGAGGGTGTATTTGGGTCAGATTTCGACGGTCTGAATGCTTATACTTAACCCGCAAGAGAAACGTGCCAAATTTATTTAAATGACATTTAATTTTTAATGAATTTCACTCTTTCTCACACTCCTTGCTCCAGGCTCAATGAAATAGCCTCAGAACATCAGTTGGGCTTGATTTTCGAAACGATTGTCAAGTCCAACAAGGCGGTCGTAATCGTCTAAGATTATCACTATCGGACTTTCGACGCGCGGTCGAGATCCAATACAAAGTTTCAAAAGGTTCCTGAGAACAAACAGGTTTAGAGTTTGATCCTGGATTTCAGGGTAAGGTAGCGTCAATGGTTCTACAGGTTTTGGGTCTTACAGATCGTATTTAAAGAGATCAGTGCTAATTTCATAGCTAATCTAACGTGACGCTGGCTAATTCACGTTAAATTTCTAAAGAATTTCATTCTAAACGATTTCTTGGCTTTGGAATTAGGTTCTGAGAGGTTACCAAGGTGTTATGGTTGACCCATTGCCTAAGGACGTCTAATCCCAGGTTGAAAAAAATCCGGGGTGTTACATGATCTATCCTAGATGTTTATTTGTGTGCTCTATGGTTTGGCACAGAATTTTTGAGTTTCTTGGAATTTTGAATCAAGAAGCTTTTTAGGAGTCTGAAACTGAATTGAACTACAATTAGCATGAATTGTGAACAACTCATCTACTGATTATTTTTGGTTCTTTCATGGTTTTAAAGTAATATGCCACTGAATCTTTTATGCTTTTAGAGAACTAGGTTGTTATATCCATAACTTTCTTTCTTTATAAAAAAAAAAGAAAAAAAAAAAGATGAACAAGAGGTGATGGCGAGGGGAACCTTTGCTAATATTCACATTGTTAACAAGCTCTTGAAGGGAGAAGCCAAAGACCGTTCACATTCTAATAGGCGAGAAGCTCTATGTTTTTTATATGGCGATGGTGAGTTCATTGATATCAAATTATGCTATTCTTTTCACTTAGCTACATTTTTTCTTCATTACTTCCTTTCACTTTTTACAATGACTGATCCCCTGAAAATGTTGTAGTTTACAAGCATTTTGCCTTGAAAATTGTTTTTAAGGGAAAAAATGGAAATATATTCTTTAGGCAGGAAAATGTTGTAACATGCAACCGCCTATAGGTGATTGGTTCTCTTTAAAATTTAGTCCTATTAGGACCTCTATATGTTACTTATGGTCTATGAATGTAGAGTAGCATCAAGAGGCATTCCCCTATAGTTTGATATGTTATAAACTAAAAGCATGTTTTCAATATGGTGTTTCAGAGCTACAAGGCTTATAGCCATAACACCATTGTCCTGGCTAGAGCTGAGTATGGAAGTGGAAGCTCTTAAGATTGGGTTGCCAAGGTTCTAATGTTGTTGGTGAGTTTTCTTGTTTGCTTAATCTTTCCACCACCTTGCATTCTACATGCTAGTAATTCTTTTTCTATTGTTTAGATTGTGAAACCAACTTTAGATAGAAAAAAATAGCAGCCCTTTTTGGAATGATGCTCTAACTAGTTGGTGAGTTTTTGGCAATAACATTTACACAGTAGAGCCCACCTGATGAACAGTTTGGATTCATGTGACTACAAGTCGCAATGTGCTTACCGTGTTCATCTACATTTCATCATTTAAATTAGAAAAAAAAAAAAAAAAGGATTCTGATGGTTGAGGATTTGTTTATTAGCAGTTGTCATGGATGAATGAACTAAAGTAGAAGGAAAATTCTCTACTTTATGTGGCGTGGATATGGAATTTTTGTTTCTTAAAATATGAAATTTCAAACTCGGGAATCAGTCTCTTTATATTCGGGTTCAACTTGATTTCAACCAGTTGATCTTCAGCTTGGCTGTGTCAATGATAAGTTGATCATTGGTTCCTCCAACCCTTTATGAAGTTTTTCTGGCTCAATGTTCAAGCCTTGCTAAAATAAGCCGCAATAACGATTTCGAGACAAATCAATTTCTTCTACAGCATGAGTTAGATATCCACTATTTATTTAAACCATGTAGCAGTGTCGACATGCTAATAATGAATCCTAAATGCAATTGTGATTTTCTTGGCATTTTGGTTAGTTGATTTCTATGTAGTCTGAGCCTACTGCATTGTATGTAATTTTGAAAATTTTATTCCTAAACAGATGCCATTAATGCAATAAATGGAACAACTATTACTTATGGACAGGTAAGCTGCAATTTGATAGAAATTACTTGAAATGATGTTTGCTCAGGTTGTCAACATTTTCTTTTTATGTTTCTGTCATTAACTGAAGTTTTTCAGATTGTAAATGCATGAATTCATGAATGCAAACATGCATGCACTATAGTACACATGTATGCAAGTGCAAAGGTATATCCTTGAATTGCCCGTTCTGTTTGAGACCAAGCTACAAAATATGCGTCCAATGAGAAATATGTAGCTTTCATATTCATATTGACAAAAAAACAAAACTGATAGATGTTGTGTTTTGTTTGTTTCGACAAGTAATGTAAAGCTTTCATGTCATACTAACAAATTGTAACCTTCAAATAATGCATTTGGAACAGACTGGAGCTGGGAAGAAATACATCATGGAAGTGAAGTGATTAAATTGTATTCATGAATGGGTTGTTTAATGAGTCGTTCTAAAAAAAAATAGTGGTGTATTTTGAATTTTTTGTCTTTCAATTCAGATGATATCTAGTAACATCCTCATGTTGAAACAGGACCCAAGGATGTCAGAGTGTGATGGACAGAAAAAAGGAATACTTCCGCTAGTTGTAAATGGGCTTTTTGACTGCATAACATTTGCCAATGAAGGATCCAAGTACATAGTCAAATTTTCAATGATATTATAAGTACTGATGTTCATGATTTTTCAAACCAATTTTACTCAAACTTCTCAAATTGTTTAACTTCTTAAATTTCTTTTTCAAAATGTTTATTTTTTGGTCAAAATCTTGAGGGTTTTTAAAATTTTATTATTTTTTGTTCATGTATTCTACAATTCTTCTCTTTGGGAAAATAAAAGACTGTGTTACTTAAGAGAGGAAATTTAAAGAAACCAACCTAGAAAACTATAATAAAGCTAGGAGTCAATACTTATGTAGAGGCTAGAGAAGGGAGACAGTATTTGCACCCTCTCTATTATGATAGATGCACCCTTTTTTCTACTCTTGGAAATGCAATAGTACAAAGCCATGCATATTATTGCTGGAAGTAGAAAAAAAAGCGTGTACCCATGAGTAGACTGGTGGTACGAGATTAAAATTTCAGTTGAAGTATTACCATTCTAGAGTAACCAAATTGAAAGAAGATTCCTCAACTTTGGAGACACAAAATAAATAAATAAAATTGATTGATCTAGGCACTGAACTAAACAAGGTAGTTAGAAGCTTATTTATTTATAGGCTTGGCAATGGGCTGTGCTCAGGCCAGGTCTTCAGGCCAAGCCTATTCAAATTGATTTTACTGGGCCTAGGCATGGCCCATTGCAGCCTTTTTTATTTAACTTACCTTCTTCCTAAATACTAGTAACATTTTGGAAGTTGGTAAAATTGTGGCTTAGCATTTGAGGTGTTTGAGTACATTATATGTATTAATATTGTCGTCTTGTTATTTAAATGGAGTCAGGCATGATTTTGATGCCTTTATTCTAATTGCTTATCAACTTTAGTAGTTTTTGCATTATGTTGAATTAGATGACTAAGCTAGTTCATAATTAGTCGCTAAATATGGTTAAAAACTTTTCCTCTTCTTCTTCTACTTACCTGAAAGGGAATAAATTTTTCTAATAAATTGGACAACTGAAAATGAAACAACGGCTTTAGTTCTCTATTTAAAATATAGGTAGAGACATACGCATGTTGCCCAATCTTATAAGGACCTGAATGTGCAAATGAGCACTTTTGGGTGGCTCATATGGGCAGCCAATACCAATAGAAATAGTTCCACACTCCAATGTCTATGCAAAAACCAATCAAAATTTTTGTGTGTAAAATTAGCTACTTAAAAAAGGTGAAAGGAAAGGGAACCTAATCAAACCCATCAAACCACTGTATGTAATTTGATCCACTCGAATATACAATTAATACCATTAGAAGCTGTCGTAGGAAAACAGATTGATTAATAAGATAAGGTTAGGTCAGAACTTTGTGCACTTTAGCCAGGTCAGATAACGACATATACGACTGAAAATCCAACCCCTAACCCTAGACCGAGTAGGAAATGAGGTCGAGCTCAGTTCCTGGTCAGCAGGTCAGAAGATGCACTAATTTGTTCAACGCTAAAAGAAGCTCAAATACTTGCCGAAGGTCCCAAGTCGATATACTACCCCCAACTCAAGTCGGCCAAGACCAGCCCGGCCTCCTACAGATCTTCACTGATTCTGAATAATCAGACCTTATCTAAGAGAGATCCACTCGAGATATTTTCCAAAGATCTCGGAGGACATCCGCGAGATGCTTGGGATCCTGAGATCTCTGCCAAGATCTCGGAAGATTCTCCCACACGTTTGGGATTCGAATCCCTCTGCAGTACGTTCCTACTAAATAGAGAGATCTCCTCTATGTCACTGCCTCTCCTTTACTATAAATAGGAACATTTCTAATGGTGAAAGGTACTCACAATCTCTAGCCTAAAACCTCACTTACAGCCAGACCCAGATTCCCTGCCTGACTTAGTCATCGAAGGGTCCCCTATATTAGCCAAGGACTCATTTTTCCGTTGTTTGTACAGGTAATTAAAGGTCCAAGGAAGGCTAACCAGATTTTTACGTTAATAGTTTGGCGTCGTCTATGGGAACAACATCGAAAGTTGTTCTCATAATCCACCAAGGTTCAATAATGGGGAAAGGAAAACAGAAAGCTTTAAACCTCCACCACTGCACCCGATCTCTCACTGCCAGAGCAATCTGCCAGCCATCAGAATTCCTCTTCCCAACTTCAGGCTGACTCTGCGCCCGCTAGATCGACGCAGTGATCCCGAAATTGATGAAGATAGCTTGTCTCTCTCGAGCATCAAGTTGAAGCACTAACTAATAATATCAACTCAATAAAGCAGCTTTTAGAGCAACAAAAGCCTCCCCCGTCCAAGGGTTTGGAGAGGTAGCAATTCGAGCGGTTATAAAAATCCCCACACCATTCAAAGCACTTTCCAGTTCCCAAAAAAGCAAACAGATTGGAATATTAAGGTCTGCACCCTCCCGCATCTTGGGTACTTCTACGCTGGCTTCCTTCGACTTTCGCCATGCGTTGGATTAGAAGAGGTGAGGCAAAGCTCCCAAAACAGCGATCGAGGCAATAACCGAAAGCAAAGATCCTTGAGAAGCTGAGCTCAATGAACTAAGGGGCTAGATCTGTGACATACGGTAGGCTTACTGCACACACGCTCCGACCTCAGTGGAGGCAATATTGAAAGAAACCAAACCGCCATTTAGCACCAATATCATGCATGCCCAGCTTCCACCAAGGTTTTGAATGTTATCGATCATCCCTTATTCTGGAACCACTGATCCGGCCAAGCACCTGAAATTCTTCAGGGCTTGGATGGAACTTCACGATGCATTAACCGTAATTATGTGTCGGGCATTCTCCTTAACCCTAAAAAGAGCGGCTTAAATGGTTCCAACAATTAAAGCTACAGTTGATTAGCTCATTCACACAACTCAGCAAAGTGTTCACAACCCCAAGTGTAGGGTCACAATGTAGTAATAACTCGTGAGAACGAGGTCGAATCCACAGGGACTAAACTTGTACGTATTCTTAAAAGAAATAGAACTAGAACTAGAAGAAGATCTAAATCTGAATTTTAGAATAAAATAGAGTAATTATGAATAATGTTTAAAGTATTAATTAAAGGTGGGAACTAGGGTGCCAAGGATCCACTTGTAGTTATCAAGATGCTACCTTACTTGATTCAAGGAACATAATTGGAATTAGAGTTCTATCTTATCCACTTGGAAAATAAAGCAATTAAAATCAAATATGAACTTTTCATTGACCTAATTCTCAATGGAGGGGAATTGTGAAGACCGGAAGGGATTCCATCACCCTACCATGCCCATGAGACGATTGTGAACAACAAGATTTACCAATCTCTCAATCCCAAAAATAGAAAAAAAAGATATCCAAAGCTATCACAACATCTATTATAATTTGAGTCACACTAAATCATAAAAACTGAAAATATTCCTTTAATATCAAACTATAAATCAATGAAGTTCAATAAGAACAAGAATCAAAGTAAAATAAACATCCAAACATGTTACAAGCTTCACCTCTTAGCCCTAGTTAAGAGGTTTAGCCAACCATAGACATGATTGGAACCAAATCTCTTAAACAAAGTATGAAAAATAAACTAGAGAAGAAGAAAAACTCTTTGGCGGTTGCTCCACCCTTGTGCTATACTCCTTGAGACCTTTTCAAATTTCAGAAGATGCTTTGGATATCCTAGGGAATCCTATTTATAGCTGTGAAACTCCAACTTTCGCACCAAGTTGGAAATTTCTAGAAAATCGTCTCAAATTTACGCACTCTTCGCAGTTTTCCAAAATATGCTCAGAGTTTAAACCACCCCAAATTTTTGCACTCTACGCAGTTTTTTAAAAATATACTCAGAGTTTTAGAATATGATTTTTCAGGACAATTTTAGGAATATGTTTGTTTTCAGGATTCCTTTTCTTCACTTCAAATCTTTGATTCTCTTCATTCTTCATTTGGTTTTCTTAGATCTTTGGCATGTAAATTCTTCATTAATGACTCCTAAATCTCTAAATCTTCATTTAGTAATCTTTTGTGCATAAATCTTCCTTTTAGCATCAATTTCACCTTAAGCTCTTGAAATCACCTTACACATGAAAACATGCATAATTAAATCGATTAAGCATTATCATGTTTATAAAACCAAGGTATAAATAGGGAAAAATATGCAGTATTTCACACTTAATACAAACCATTCATCACCAACTTCATTGTAGGAAAGAAAATGCTCAAGCCAACTAATCACCTCCTCACTATTATCCAGAAAGAAGACGAGCTACTGAAAAACTACATTAAACACTTCAATCTAGAGGCAATGCAGGTAGAAGGACACTTGGAAGAGATCACCTTGGTTGTCATGATGGGAGGCCTAAGAGAGGGGAGGTTTCACTTCTCGCTAGGCAAGAACCCTCCAACAACACTGGCTGACCTCCTCGATCAAGCTCAGAAATATTCCAACGTTGAAGAGCTTTTCAATTCATGAAAGGCTGATCGAAGCAAGGGGAGCTCGGCCAAGGAAAAATGATTTAAGGAGGAACTAACCTCGACCAACAGCAATAAAAGGAGAAAGGATGAAGAGCCGACTAGAAGCCAGCACACGATCAGGCGACCTGAGAGTAGGTTCAGTTCGTACACCCCCCTCAACGCGACTCCTGAACAGGTCCTCATGGAAGTTCAGGACAAACGAATCCTTAAGTGGACGAACAAGATTAAATCTGATGCTGACAAGAGGGACACGTAGAAGTACTGTAACTTCCACTGTGACCATGGTCATTCAACCAGTGACTGCTTCAATTTAAAAAAGGAGATCGAGGCCCTCATCTGCAATGGGCACTTACGGGAAAACATCAACAAGAGGGAAGAGTAAGTGGATCGAAAGAATGAGTAGCCCATCAACAATGAAGCTAATAAAGAAATTTGCACCATCTTTGGCGAACTCGCCGAGGGAGGATATTCGAACCAAGCATGAGGAGCTCATGCCCAAACTATTAGCCACTATCACTTAGAGCTTCAAATCCACGTCTCCAGTAGACCTCCAAAGGAATAGAAAGTAGCATCCTGTGATTCGACCTTCACTGATGAGGATGCTCGAGATGTCCACCACACACAAGATGATGCATTAGTGGTGACTATGACCATAGCCAACTACAAAGTGGTTAGAATATTGGTGGACACCGACAGCTTGGTCGACATCATCTTCGTTGAAGCCTTAAACAAAATGGGAGTTGGGAGGTCCCGCCTCTAACCTATCAAGACCCCCCTGCTCAGATTTTTGGGGGATAAGGTGACCTTTGAAGGATCCATTCGGCTTTCAATCACGGCAGGAGAAGGACAAAACCAAACAACGACTATGATTGACTTCCTTGTGGTCGATTGCCCCTTCATCTATAATGTCATCCTTGGACAACCTTTTCTTAACATTTTACGAGTAGTGGTATCAATATACCATCTCGCGATGAAATTTTCGATCGAGCACGGGGTCTGGTTGGTCAAAGGAGATCAACAAGAAGCTTGCCAATTCTATTCCATAACACTAAGAAAATAACACCAGGCGATGATAGTCACCTCACTTGACCCCTAGGAAGAATTAGTCAAAAGAGGGTCCCCGATCGAAGAAATCATAGCCAAGTCTCCCATAGATTTTGACTCAACCTAGACAGTTTAGGTCGGATCATGTCTAGCTCTAGCTCAATGAAACGAGCTCGTAAACCTCCTCTGACAACATGCAGACGTGTTCGCCCAGTCCCATCAAGATATGCCCGACATTGACCCAAAAGTCATGGTTCATAAACTGAATGTGGATCCCGATTAGTATGACAAAAGTGACAATCTTTCGAAACGGAGCGTTATGCCATCATCGGAGAAGAGGTCGGTAAGCTCTTTGAAGCAAGGTTCATTGAAGAGATATACTACCCTGACTAGATTGCCAACGTCATCTTGATGAAAAATCTAATGGGAAGTGGTGGGTCTGTGTTAATTACACCATACTAAATAAAGCATGCCCTAAGGATACTTTCCCCCTCCCAAGGATCGACTAGCACGTCAACTGGCCGGACACGAGCTTCTAAGTTTCATGGATGCCTACTCAGGCTACAACCAAATTGTCATGCACTCATACGACAAGTAAAAGACAACCTTTGCCACCAAAAAATGGCTCTACTACTATAAATTCATGCCCTTTGGATTGAAGAATGCTGGGGCCACATACTAGCGACTCATCAACAAGATGTCCACTCAGCAGATCGGATGCTCTATGGAAGTCTCTGTCAATGACATGCTCATTAAAAGCATCAAATTTACAGACCACATCACCGACCTTGAGGAGATGTTCATAATCCTGCAAAAATATCGGACGAAATTAAATCCGATCAAATGCGCCTTTGGCGTCAGTTCGGAAAAATTCATTGGATTTTGGGTTAGCCAGAGAGGCATAAAGGCGAACCCTGATAAAATTTAAGCTCTACTCAACATGAACTCACCCAAGATGATGAAAGAAATTAAATGTTTCATAGGGAGAATAGCTTCACTTAACCATTTTGTCTTCCGAGCAACTGATAAATGTCTCCCATTTTTCAAACAATTAAAAGGAAAACAAAGGACATAATAGACAGAAGTATGCGAGCTTGCCTTCCAAAAACTCAAGAAGTACTTGGGGTATCCCCTATTTCTTTCAAAGCCTAAGTAAGGAGAGTGCCACTTCTGCTATATTTAGCAGTTTTAATGACTACAGTCAGCTTGACCCTTATCCGAAACCAAGAAGGGAAACAACTACTAGTATACTATGTCAGTAAAGCCCTAGTCCCGGTAGAGACTAGATACCCAGACATCGAGAAGCTCGTCTTGACCCTAGTCGTCTCATCCCACCACCTGCAACCTTACTTC
Source organism: Magnolia kwangsiensis (assembly GCA_037074715.1). Classification (NCBI taxonomy): domain Eukaryota; kingdom Viridiplantae; phylum Streptophyta; class Magnoliopsida; order Magnoliales; family Magnoliaceae; genus Magnolia; species Magnolia kwangsiensis. The sequence goes on along the minus strand of CM073575.1, from coordinate 85,416,485 downwards.
CAGGCCCATGCTATCGTAGTCTCGACTAACCAACCCCTCTTCTAGGTACTCCAAAAACCTGAGGTGTCAGGGAGACTTACGAAATGGGCAGTCAAGCTTAGTGAGTTCGAAGTTAAATATTGGCCATGAATTGCCCTCAAAGGCCAAGCAATGACAACTTCATTGTCGAACTCATGTGCGAGAGCGACTCGGAGACCAACACTAACATCCAAGCTGATCAGCCCAAAGACCATACAGTCGAGCAAGATCTACCGACATGGACACTTCACATCGACGGTTCATCCAATTCTAAATGCAGCAAGACTGGGATAGTCCTAGAGGCCCTAGACCGAACATGCACCCAATATGCCTTGAGATTTGGTTCTAAACATCGAACAACGTGGTAGAATATGAAACACAATTAGCCGGACTTAAGTTAGCAGCAGCAATGGGGGCCCAACACCTGGAAGTCCATAGTGACTCATAGCTCATCGTCAACCAGGTAGCCAGTGAATACCAGGCCAAGGAAGAGAGAATGAAGGCCCACTTTCAAAAGGGCCAAGAACTGATCTACAAATTTTTTGAGGTGCAATATCAGCCTGATCCCTAAGTCGGAGAACTGCAAAGTGGATATGTGACAAAGCTGGCCACAATGGCCGATGAGGACATCCCGAAACCTGTCCCGATCAAGTCGTAAGTGCACCCACCTTTGCACACTTGTTTGTTAATCACGTGACTAGTTGTGTCAAGTAGTCGGATGAGTTCTTGACAAATGAAGACCGGCGATGCAACTGGATCAGAAAGAACCAAAGCTACGTTGAAGATAAAAAATTGCTTTTACGATCTTGACCTTGCCACTAGCTGATCCCAATCCAAATAGAAAAACCTACTTAGGTCATCTATTTAAAGCCAATTATGAGTTCATATTTTTTACCCTTTAGTCTTAGCTTTAGCAAGTTCCAAGTTGATGAATGATTAAATGGACAAGAAATCAAAATAGAAAAATCTGTTCACATTTGGTAGTAAAAGATGCCACCGAATATCACTTTCAGTATCATCGAATATACCTTCAGAGTTACCGAAAGTTCTCAAAAAAGTCTAGCAACATTATAAAGGTAATTCGATACCATCAACTGGACATTTCGATAACATTGACAACCACCAATGAACAAAATTCGATGTCACCGAAAGGGATCTTTTTCATTTAGCAACTTGAGGATTTAATTTGATACTATCGATTAATAATTCGGTACCACCGAAGCAAGTTTGGTGATACTGAAGTTAGCTTTAGTAGCACCCTAAAGTAGCCATTTTCTATCCGTTGGAACTTTTTCTCTATAAAAGTGGCTTATAGAAACTTACAAAAATAGTGGAAAAAGACATCTTAAAGTCTGTATTCCAAGCTTATCCTAGCCTACCTAGAATCTATCCATACGAGTTTTTTGTTCTCTTCACTCTGATCTTTCACTTCTATGAGCATTCAAAGCTCCTATTAATGAAGAACATGAGCTCATGCTTTCTCTAGAGTACAAAGACCAAACCAATAGGAAAATCCTTTATCTTTTTGATAATCTAGAGTATCCATAGGTTGAATCCCTTAGGAAATCCACCCATTATCGTAGATAGGAGATTCAACCAACTCTCATTACCTTAGTTAGCTTTATAAGTATTTCTTATGCAAGGTTCTTAATCGTGAAGCTGAACCAACAGGAAAATTCAAGCTACGCAATTGGGGGAGCACTGAGAAGATGATTCAAGCACGAGAGCATGAAGATCCAGCAATCCAAGACAACTTACAAAAGAGGACTCAATCGACAAGTAAGTGTCATTAGTAAGAGTCCACAGTTTAGTCATTATCCTCCTGTAGGATTGAGGCTAAGAGTTTGCTATCAACAAATTCGATTAGGTGCCTAGTGTGGGACCTTGGTCGGTGGGCCTAAACTTAGGTGCCTTGTGTGAGACCTTGGCTGGTGGGCCTAAACAGAGGTGTCTTGTGTGGGACCTACGTTGGTGGGCCTAAAAGTGGGTTCTTATGTAGGACCTTTGCTCTTGCGGAGAGCATAAATTTATATCCTTAGTGTAGGACTGTAAAGGTTATTGGTGAACCTATTTTAAAACCATTAATAGTGAAATCTGGTGCACTCTGGGATTAAGTGTGGATACCGGGAGTGGAGTAGGCACGTAGCCAAACAACTATACATGCTTGTGTTTGGAATTGTCATTTGCGCATCTATTTAATCATGCTTATATATGCTTGAATATTTAAATTCTTATACATGATTGAATGAATGTTATTTATTGATAAGAAACACTTTTTACACACAAGTACACTATGATATAGGCTAGCTACTTTATTGGTATATCTTAAGTTGCCTATGTGATTGTACCCTCTAAATGGCTTGGAAGCCATTAGAATTACATTGCCCTACTGAGTTTATTTGAAAATCAGTTAAGTTGGACAATAAAAGTTTTTGATTGGTATAATCAATTGATAAGTCCTATTCACCCCCTCTAGGACTAATAGTACAGTTCCATACTTCTACCAAAGCGATGTGAATCGTGATTTCATAAGTTCCTAACCGAACCGAGCATCAGTAGAACCGAACCAGGCACGATTCTCCCCATAGATTCAAAACTGACCTGGATGGACCCGATTGTCGACTACCTCTAAGAGAGTAAGCTACCTGAAGATCGATTAGAAGCACACAGACTCCGATCCAGGTTGGCTCGATATATCATGGTTGAGGACACCTTGTATAAGATGGGATTCTCTCTCCCCTACCTCAGATGTCTTTGACCTGACAAAGCCGAGTACATTCTAAGAGAAATTCATGAAGGCATCTGTGATAACCACTCCGGAAGTCGCACTCTCACTCATAAAGTCATCAATCAGGGATATTTTTAGCCAACCATTTAGACAGACGTCAAGAAGTACACTCGGAGATGCGACAAGTATCAAAAATTCATGGCAATACCTCATCAACCACTTGAGCAGCTAACTCACATGACTGGGCCATGGCCCTTCGCCCAGTGGGGATTGACATTATTAGTCCTCTACCAACTGGCAGAGGATAGACCAAATTTGTGATCGTCACGGTCGACTATTTCACTAAGTGGGTCGAGGTAAAGCCCCTAACCAAGATCACCAAGAAAAACATTACTGACTTTGTCTGGAAAAACATCATATGCCGGTATGGGATCCCCATGTAATGCCCCGACTTTTCAGGACCTGAGTATACAACCCGTTTCCCAAAAACCCAAGTGTTAACCTTAAAGGATGCTCAAATTCAATATATAATATTTTTCTTTTATCAGAGTTAACAGATGAGTGTAAGATGGACAAATCAACATAAAGAAAAGTCTTCATTAACATTTAGGATATAGAAGAAGTTATCCTTAATGACTTATACAAACCAATGTCACGATGAAACAACTATAAGAATTATAAAATTTAATACATGAGAAGTATGAAAATGCATTTAAACATATGCCGCAAGTTCACGCAGCTTCTCTTAAAGATATAGTCATGCTTCTCTGTCACTTGTACCCAGCTCCTTGTTAGTCTGAACCTATAAATCACTTAAGCCACTTGTGCTACAGTTATATATTTGATGGATGAGTGGCCAACTTAGTGTGAATTCCTCTCAAGATTACACACTGCCGCATTAGGTAAGAAATATTATAAAATATTTAGACAACCAAAACAGACTAAATGCAGTCTTATTAGATGTATGGATGCGTGAATGCAATCATTGTCTCAGGTAAGACATCCAAATGGATATTGGGCTCGTCACCCATGAAATCATTGTCCCAAGTAAGACATCCAGACAGACATTTGGCTCGTCACCCATATATTTGACTGGTCATCAGCGCAACATTCAGCGTATCACATGGGCATGATGATCCAAGCCATCGTAAATATGTCGTGTATGCATGATTAGTCAAGTCATTATTAGTCCATTTACAATCAACCAATTTAAAAAAGCTCAAAGGTCACTACGGGGAGCTTATAGCCCAACGTAGGCTGACATCTCGGGCATAGGTCTCATACCACCATCCCCGGCTCATGAGACTACCACCTTAGGATGTTATATGGAAACTCATCAACTAGTGGCCAATCATATTACAATATATGGGGCTTACCATCACATAGTTGCACAGTATAAAACATTGGACCTATATACCAAAAATACCAAAACAAAGTCACATAGGGCAAATATCAAACAAGCCACATAGGGCAAATATCAAAATAAGCCACATAGAGCGAGTATCAGAACCATGCGACAAAAGACCATCCTTGAAAACTACTTAGACACAACAACCCTGGATGGTAGGCCTACATCAATGATCCATCTAGAACACCACTCAATAACCGCTAGATCGGAGGTCCATTGCAATCACCATCAATAGAGTTATATCTCAAGTATGGGTGTACATTCATAAGTGGGGATTTCCCACTAATGTACCAGTTTAAATCTTAGAAGGAATTCACAATTAATCCAATACAATGAATTAAATATACAAGATAAATATTAAGCATGTGATGTAGCAACTCAATTCCAACAGTTAACACATGTAGTTATAGAATGGAGATATCATATAAATTAAAATAAAACTATAACTTAAGCTAATGGGAAAATGAAAAGTTCAAGGTGAAGAAAATCATCACCTTATATTTTGAATCACCTACCAGCATTGCTAGGGAATGCGCATTCCCTTAAAATCAAATCCTACCATAAATCAGGAACTTGTACAATTAGATCCAAGTTCTACATGAAAGTGTACCTATTAGTGCCCTGGTTTGTCAATTAGTGTGTGTGATAAGTCAGTCGGACTGCAGAGCCTCACAGGAAGAACAATTCAAGTGTCTGCCTCAACCGGATGTGTGGAAGCTCGTCATAGGTAAATCATAGCCTCACATCCCATGTCCTAAAACGCCAGGTGATTAAAACCCTTAAAAATAACGTAGAACATATGAGGGTTTTTGGGTAAGTGAACATTTTCAAACATAAGAAAATCTGTAAGTTTGCTTGCCCTGTCGATTGTATCGATACACATTTTGATATGATCGATCTGTGTTGTCAATGTCCTTGGCACTTGATCGATACTATCGTTAAGAGGACTAAAAGTGTCTAACAACCACATATTCATCTGGACGGATTTATCGATATATCGATACATCCATTGATATCATCGATATTCAACATATCGATCCCATCGGAAGTGGGTTGATAATATCGACAAGCAGATTTTCGACGCCCCTATTTTTCTTAAGAAAACTACTATGTGCTTCGATATATCGATGCCTTTTTCGATTAATCTGAATTCAAATATCGATCTTATCAGAAGGTCGTTGATCATATCGATAGTGGGCGCGAATTTCTTCCAGCAAATATTTCAGGATGTTTTTATCTTTGATCGGGGGCCACTCGAGGAAATCGATATCCTTATGTCAATGCTATCGAGACCTAATCGATTGGATCGAGTCTGGACACAAACTGTCCAACATACTTATAGGTAAATCTATATAATTTATCAATCCCATCGACACGGCCTCAATATCATCGATATTCAAATTTCGATGACATCGGTTGACCCTCAATCATATCCTAAAAACCTGAAATATTTCATGGCTAGTCTCTCTCATTTTTTAAATATCAATAGATCGATCTTAGTATCTATGGTATCGGAGTTCGAAATTCGATAACATTGACACCAATATCGATCCCATCGACTAGCTGGCAAAAGGTTTCAAAAGTGTATGACATTTGAATTTGTGTTATCGAGCGGACAGTCGATCCCATTCAGAGTATACACTCGATGATATCGACCCTGCTCAATGATATTGAACTCTGTCATAAATATGACCGTTTTATATCCATTGGAACCTTTTGCCTATATATAGGGAGACTTGTCCATATTTCTAGTAGAGAAAGAAGAGAGTGCTTTTATGTGTTTTACCTCTAGATCATATACCCGAAGCCCTTTCTCTCATGGGAGTTCATCTTCCAATCCACTCTCACTCATTGACATTTAATTGAGTGGATTGGGAAATGAACTTCCGCTTTCAAGGATCCTTCAGCAACTATCTTAACAACATATCATTAAGCTAGGATGCCTTGAATGAATAGATGACAGAAATCACTCTATCTTCCTTATAGGAAAATTCTAAGAGAGTGGATTTTCGTCCTAACCTTAACCCAACCTGAAGCCAAGTACTGGTATATCTTTTGTGCGGCGGATTAAGGGAGTTGAAGAATCTTCAACAAAAAGGAGGAGATCTTCATCACTATGCTAAATAGTACTCATCAACTTATCTATAATTATCTAGAGTTCAGAGGACACTTGAAGTGTTGCTCACCCTTCAAGTGTTGCTCACCTTTTGAAGTCCTCATAGGAGGCCTGCGGCGGGAGTGTACACTGTGGGTGCGTTGTGTGGACCCTTGCTCTATGGAGAGCATAAACATCTGGGTGCATTGTGTAGACCCTTGCTCTGTGTGGGCATAAACATCTGGTTAGGAGTGAACTAGTAAAACTCCAGGGTTAGAGGTGAACCGAGTAGAAACCTCCGTGTAAAGGTTGAAGGTGAACCTGATTTAAAACCTTAGGTTTGAGGTGAACCCTATGAAACCTCTATAGTGAAATTTGGTACACTCAAGGTTTGAGTGCAACAGCAGGGAGTGGAGTAGACAAGTAGTCGAACCACTATAAAAATGACTTTGTTTACGATTTCTTTGTTTATGTCATTTGCTTTCTTAATTCAATATCTAAGTATCTGAGATCACACCTCACACACATACACAGTCATATCCAGTATGAACTAAGATCTATATTGTTATCCTTGAATAGTTTGTGATTGGATCCTCTACTAGGCTTGGAAGCTAGTAGAGTTACATTTGAGTAATCCTAATAATTGTATATCTAATAGAATTGGTGTAATAGGATTTTTAAATACATTATAAAACTTTAAAAAATCCTATTCACCCCCCTCTAGGACATATTGGCATAATCCTACTTCAACTCAAGCGGTCTTCACCGTTATTTCAATTGGTATCAATGCGGGTCTCTCTTTAAGGGATTTACCGCCTAGAGAGTGATCTTGACTAAAGTTTAGGAATATGGCCAAAGGAGAGGGCTCATCAGTCACTAGACCTCCAGTATTCGATGGTTCAAATTATGCATACTGGAAGGCTAGAATGCATTACTTCCTGAGATCTTTGGACCATGATGTTTGAGATATAGGTGAAAAGGGATATGTGGTACCATCTGAACAAATCATACTTGAAGATGAATCTACCATCACTAAACCCAAACCCAAAGAAAAGTGGATGGAGTTCGACCAAGTACAGCGAACTGCTGAAGCAAAAGCAATGAACGTCATCTACTGTGTCGTGTCTTAGGATATATTCAATCAGATCAGTATATATGAGACATCTAAGAAAGCATGGGATCTACTGAAAACAATCCATGAAGGCACAAGCACTGTGAAGAGGTCTAAACTACAACTTCTGACTTCACAGTTCGAAAATCTCAGGATGGAAGAGCATGAGACATTTATGGAATTTTTCACCAAATTGAACATTATTTGTAACTCCATCGATGGATTGGGAGAAAAAGTTCCTGTACCTAAAATATGTAGGAAAATCTTAAGATCTCTACCAGATGGTTTAATCCCAAAGTAACAACAATTGAGGAGTGTAGAAATAATGATGAGATGAAAGAAGAAGAACTAGTAGGTTCCCTACAAACTTTTAAACTACACTTTACTCAATCCCAAAAATCCAAAAACACTATCCTAAAAACTTCTAAGAAAACAAAATATGAGGACAGTGAGAGTGAAAAAGAAGATGAAGATGAGGAAGTGGCCTTGCTGGCACAAAGATTCAGAAGATTCTTTCAAAAGAATCGTGGTCGTCCCTCTAAAGGTAGAAAGGTGGATGACAAACCTTCTACAGGAAAATTTAGGAAAAGAACTAAAGAACCACAATGCTACGCCTATCGGGAGTATGAACACCTATCTACCAAATGTCCAAACAAAAAAATTAAGGGCAAGGCAATGGCTGCCACGTGGGATGATACGGAGTAGTCGAATTCAGAATCAAATGACTTAAAGAGTGATGGAGATCAAAAATTATTAAAAAACCTTATGGTCCCCACTACTTCAATCATTCCCAGTGAATTTGAGAACGAGAAAGAATAGCAAGCCACCGAATCATTTCCATCTGATGATGAAGAAACTGAAGAAGTTGAAAAAGTTGAACAACAAGACGCTTACAATCAACTTTACATTCATAGCATCAATGTTGTCAAAAGACTTAGTATATCTGAGACTAAAAGAATTATTGCAATTAGATTTGGATAAAGTTTCAAATATTAATATTCATCTAACTACTAATTTGCAGCAATGTCACTTAGATAAGGATAGACTTGAAAGAACCAACATTTTCTTAAAATCTGAGTCGAAAAAATTAAAGAAACAAGTCAAAGCATTAAATGAGGAAAACTTGATTCTTCAGAACAAAAATTACACACTTCAAAATGAATTAGAAGAATCCTGAAAAATAGCCCAACTAAACTGTAAATTTTTCCAAAGTCGAGAAAAGCTAGAAAAACTGTTGGGAATGGGAAAACCTAGGAAGGATAAAAGTGGGCTAGGATATGAAAGTTATAAATCAAAAACTGGATGTGCAGCCTCTAGAACTGAAAAATTTGCTGCCTCTGGAAGCAGAACCAGAAAGGCTCGAGTATGTCATGTGTGTGGTGATGTGGGTCATCATGAGTTTAAATGTTTATCACCTGGACAGAGTTTACGCAACTCTGATCAAAGCCACATTAATATATTCAAATTAATCAAAGAAACTCAGAATGGTAATAGTTCATCTAAGAGAAACACTTATCCATCACCACCTAAAGAAAAAGACAGAGGAAAGAATTCTGCCTCAAAATGGGTAATTAAAGAAAAGAAAATTTGCCTTGCTACTCACTCAATTCAGTTATCAAGCAATGAAAACAAGTGGTACCTAGATAGTGGTTGCTTAAGGCATATCACAGGTGACAAATCTCTTTTGACAAATTATCAAAATCTAAACTATGGGCTAGTCACCTACGGAGATGGAACCACTGCTAAAGTGATTGGACAGGGAATCATAAAAGGGATTAATCTACTTATAAATGAGAATCCTTTCTGCATAAAAGCACATAATCTCCTAAGCATATCTCAGATCTGTGATAATGGGCATGTGGTCAAATTCAACAAACAAGAATGCGAAATCCTAAATCAATCAGCAAAATCAGGGTCATCGCACAAACAACCGCTGTTACATAATCAAGGGCAAAGAACAGACTGATGCCTAGAATGACTAGGGCATAGAAAAATTTGTCTAGATTGTGCAACCAGAACTAGACAATGGCTAAATAGATGAAATTTTACCGAGTTCTAAATGAAAAACCTAAGGTTCCAGACCTCCTTTTGTATATAAACAGTCAAGTGTTTATATTTTTGTGTGTGTACAGAGATTGTACATTATTTGGCTAAGTATATCATTGTCTCATAGAAATTCTAGAAGTACGCTTGAAAAATCATCTAAATTCTAAAACCAGAATGAATTCTGAAACTTAAAAATCATTCACCTTGGATATGGCTTTTCGATTACATCGAACAAAGGTCGATATAATCGATGGCTCTATAAAACGTGAAAAGTCGTATAACTGTGGAAGACATCAGAGACAGACTCGATAGAATCGATCGACAACTTCTCGATAGCATCGAAACAATGATCGATATGATTGATAAATGGCGCCCAAGAAAAAGCTGATTAAGAAAATATTTCACTTTTTACAATAGCCAATCCCGTCTCACTACCCTGATCAGTTTCTTTGGTTGATCTACTCGAAGTCTTAATGAAATCACAGCATCTAAATGAAGTAAGGAAGATGGTTAAAGGGAAAGGTAAGACTCTCTCATCTGCAAAATCTTCCAAGATTAAGAAAGAAAAAAATACTAGACCAACTCAAAACCAATCGGATTGGGAACAAGTTACGATCGTCGACCATACTATTCTCACTAGTGCTGTCAAGCCCTATGGGGTGGATCTCATGATGGAGACTATTAGGTGGAAGAATATGCTTAATATGGGTGGTCCATATCAGTTTGAAATGATCCAACAGTTCTTCAATTATTTTCATGTTATATAAGTTTACCCACCATGTATGTGTCTGGAATACATGCAACACACCAAGCACATTACTCCAACAGTCCTTGGTCATGTTCTAAACATTGAGGTAACACAAATCCCCGTCACTAGTAGAAATCTAAACGAATTGGGTAGATGGGGGAAATTACTCAAGCACTATGCCAGGGTATGATAATTCCTAGAAATGATGACAATATCCTTCTAGTTAAACATCTAGGAATCTTGCTTCGACTCCTTCACAGTATTTTCAGTACAAATGTATACCCATGTGATGCCAATGACACATACCTGAGTCCCTTTGTGCTCAATATTCTATATGATGACTATCAAGAGGTCCTTGTATGCCTACCAACTCTCATACTAGATCAGCTAATTAAGGTAGTCAAAAGTGACCATCTTGAAATTCTGTCTTTTCCGTCCCTTATCTACAAGCTCGCACACTGGGCAGGTCTACCAGAAATAACTGATAAGGTATATCCTGAAGTATGGTTCGACCATGATACAGGCCAATAGGTGTATGTCTCTGTCTTATCGCATACTAAGAACCCTTCACCTGTTGAAGATTGTGGTCTCGTGCCTAATGAAGAAACTCTCTGGGGATCCAATCAAACTCCTAAATATAGTCCTGCTTCTATTACAAATCATCAACGTCATGTGCTTGAGCGCCAATTCTTAAACAATCTCACTGGAATTGATGATCGGCTTCATCACTGTGAGAAACGACTATCTGGAATAGAAAACAGGATGGAAGCTCTCCAACACTCTATGCAGCAAATTCTTGAGCTACTAACGACCGGCAGGCCTTCTATGTGTTAAAAGAAGACAGTTGTTTTTGGAAGGGAACTATCTAGCTATGAACACTAGCTTTTGCACTCGTTCTTGTTTATTCATTTTGGGTATCACTACATGGGTTTGATATCTCTGTCTGATAGTTGATAGTATACAGTTGTCTGGGGCAGTACATGTGTTTGAAGATGAATGTTTTGTTGAATATGGCTGCACATAATTCTATTCTTACTGCCATATGATGTCCCCTGGTTAAATGAAGTATCTATTTTTGAAATGCATGTGTTCTTCTTGATTATCTTATCTGATTGTATCAATACTTTATTGAATATGCATTCATTTCTTCTCAAGATGATGTATGGTTTAAATGGTAATCTTTATACATCAACTTATCAGTTCTCCCATGTGCTTAAAATCTTCAGTCAATATCTACTTGTTATGGCTTAGCCAATGACTAACAAAAAGGGGGAGAAGAAGTTAAAACACCCCATGTGAAAAATTAGATATTTGTGCTCTTATATGTTGTAGGTGTAAGAGGAAGCAACTGCACCAAGAAAGGGGGAGTTTACAGTAAGGGGGAGAAAATACTGGTTGTGTACATGGCTGTATTAGAATTTATAAAATTATGTAAAAACATGTACACACAATTTAGGATGTGTCTGTTTAGATATTATCTTAGGGAGTTTTTAGGTGTTTTGGGTATTCTGTCACGTAATTGACAAGGGGGGAGATTGAAAGTGCATCTACTAGTGCCCTGGTTTGTCAATTAGTATGTGCGTTGAGTCAGTCGGACTGCAGAGCCTCACAAGAAGAACAGTTCAAGTGTCTGCCTTAACGGGATGTGTGGAAGCTCATCATAGGTAAATCATAGCCTCACATCCCATGTCCCAAAACACCAGGTGATTAAAACCCTTAAAAATAATGTAGAACATATGAGGGTTTTTGGGTAAGTGAACTTTTTCAAACATAAAAAAATCTCTAAGTTTACTTGCCCTGTCGATTGTATCGATATACATTTCAATATGATCGATCTGCGCTGCGATGTCCTCGGCACTTGATCGATACTATCGATGAGAGGACTAAAAGTGTCCAGCAACCACATATTCATCTGGACGGATTTATCGATATATCGATACATCCATCGATATCATCGATATTCAACATATAGATCCCATCAGAAGTGGGTCGATAATATCGACAGGAAGATTTTCTACGCCCCTATTTTTCTTAAGAAAACTACTATGTGCTTCGATATATCGATGCCTTTTTCGATTAATCTGAATTCAAATATCGATCATATCGGAAGGCAGTCAATCATATCAACAGTGGACGCGAATTTCTTCCAGAAAATATTTCAGAATGTTTTTATCTTTGATCGGGGGTCACTCGAGGAAATCGATATTCTTATGTCGATGTTATCGAGACCTGGTCGATTAGATCGAGTCTGGACACAAACTGTCCAGCATGCTTATAGGTAAATCTATATGATTTATCGATCTCATCGACACGGCCTCGATATCATCGATATTCAACTTTCGATAACATTGGTTGACCCTCGATCATATCCTAAAAACCTGAAATATTTCATGGCTAGTCTCTCTCAATTTTCAAATGTCGATAGATCGATCGCAGTATCGATGGTATCGGAGTTCGAAATTTGATAAAATCGACACCAGTATCGATCCCATCGACCAGCTGGCAAAAGGTTTCAAAAGCATATGACATTTAAGTTTGTGTTATCGAGTGGACAGTCGATCTCATCGAGAGTATATGCTTGACGATATCGACCCCGCTCGATGATATTAAACTCTGTTATAAATATGACCATTTAATATCCGTTCGAACCTTTTACCTATATATAGGGAGACTTGTCCATATCACTGGTAGAGAAAGAAGAGAGTGTTTTTGTGTGTTTTACCTCTAGATTATATACTCAAAGTCCTTTCTCTCACGGGAGTTCATCTTCCAATCCACTCTCACTCATTGACATTCAATAGAGTGGATTGGGAAATGAACTTTCGCATTCAAGAATCCTTCAGCAACTATCTTAACAGCATATCATTAAGCCGGGATGCCATGAATGAATAGATGGTAGGAATCACTCTATCTTCCTTATAGGAAAATTCTAAGAGAGTGGATTTTCGTCATAACCTTGACCTAACCCGAAGCCAAGTACTAGTATATCTTTTGTGTTACAGATCAAGGGAGATAAAGACTCTTCAACAACAAGGAGAAGATCTTCATCACTACGCTAAATGAGACTTATCAACTTATTTGTAAGTATCTATAGTTCAGAGGACACTTGTGATCATTCCTTTCTAGGATTGGGTCTTAAGTGTTGCTCACCCTTTGAAGTCCTCATAGGAAGCCTCCGACGGGAGTGTATGTTATGGGTGTGTTGTGTGGACCCTTGCTCTATAGAGAGCATAAACATCCGGGTGCGTTGTGTGGACCCTTGCTCTATGTGGGCATAAACATCTAGTTAGGAGTGCACCAGTAAAACTCCAGGGTTAGAGGTGAACCGAGTAGAAACCTTCATGTAAAGGTGGAAGGTGAACCTAATTTAAAACCTTAGGTTTGAGGTGAACCCTAGGAAACCTCTGTAGTAAAATCCGGTACACTCAAGGTTTGAGTGCGACAGCCGGGAGTGGAGTAGACAAGTAGTCGAACCACTATAAAAATGACTTTGTTTATGATTGCTTTGTTTGTGTGATTTGCTTTCTTAATTCAATATCCAAATATCTGAGATCACACCTCACACACATACATAGTCATATCCAGCATGAACTAAGTTCTGTATTTCTATCCTTGAATAGTTTGCGATTGGATCCTCTACTAGGCTTGGAAGCCAATAGAGTTACATTTGAGCAATCCTGATAATTGTATATCTGATAGGATTAGTGTAATAGAATTTTTAAATACATTATAAAACTTTAAAAAATCCTATTCACCCCCTCTAGGACATATTGGCATAATCCTACTTCAACTCAAGCGGTCTTCCCCGCTATTTCACTACACACGACCTAGGATTTAAGATCATAACCTAGGGTTTTAGTTATTTATCTTTAGGGTTTTGATGTACGGTTAGGGTTTTATCTTAAAGTTTAGTTCCATGCTTCGATTCTAAGATTTGAATTCTAATTGGTGTACCATCAATTACAACATAAATTAATAATTAGAAAACAACTATCAGTATTAGTGTTATAATTCATATTAGCAACATAATAATAGTAATCGTTATGATGATAATTAATATCATGATCTATTATCAATGATAATTAATATTTAAGGGTGACAAAACAAAACACTAGTGCCTAATAATGATATTATATTATTTTATTTTATTTTATTTTTGTCCATCATAACTAACATTAGTATAGATAATTTGCTAGTGGCTATTCTTAGCTAATATTCATAGTAGAAGTATTAACTAGTCAATACTAATAATGATAATTCACAAGTTCATATTTAAATATATCCACATTATCTAATACCCTTATAATGACTACTAATCCATTAAATAATACAAGTAATAATGATAATAATTTAATATAATAAGGACTAATACTAATAACCATATTAACAAGAGTTATACTGATCCCATAATGAAAATGATAATATTTAAGGATAGTAGATAAAATGTAAATATCTAATAATTATAGTTTTGATTATATCTAATATTAATATACGTAACATGCTAATGGCTCTACATGGTCAATATTCATGATAGTTAGGGTCTTAACTATGTTATCTAATGTACTTCAACCTATAATCTATCCTATAGTTAAGGTTTTGAGAAAGACAAGTTTCATAGTTACAATCTCTAATTAAGTAATGAAATTTAAATTACACTCAAGAGGGTAGAGAGTTTATACCTCAGCAGTAGTTGAGTGTGGCCCAACTCCTATTCTAGTGAGTTAACTCGGTCCTGAGTCAACTCCTTGACTCGGTTGAGTCGAGCTAGTGTGGCTACGCTCCCACTCACTCCCTCTCTTCTTTCTCCCTTTCTCTTTCTTTCCTCTCACTTTCCCTCTATTTTTTTTCTTTTCTTTCTCTCCTAGGCTAACCTAAATCAGTCCATGTCCAACGTGACCCAGCTGGAGTTGGCCTCAACTGAGGTGACTCAATTCCAACCAAGTGACTCGGCCTAACACCTTCACCTACCTATTTGCACTCTCCTTTTCTCTCTCTTTCTTCCTCTCCTTTTCTCCTTTGCACGGATGTCCAGCAATGAGTCTGGACAGACCAAACCCAACTCGACTTGCTTAGACCCGATGAGTCGACTTGGTTTGGGCCAATCAACCCTGCTCCTCCTCTCTTTTCTCTTTGATTTTTCTTCCATTCCTCCCTCTCTCTTCTTCCCCTACCATGTTGGGACATCAGCAATACTCGAACCAGCCCAACCTGACTGGAACAGGCCCAAACCAGACCTCGCTCGGCCCAGCGAGTTGGTGCGGCACAGACCCGCTCACCCTTTCTTTCTCTCTTTCTTCTTCCCTCTCTATTTCTTTCCTTCATTTTCTCCTTTTTGTTGGAACTCCATAAACGTCTGGACTGAACCAAATGAAATAGCAGTGAAGACTGCTTGAGTTGAAGTAGGAATATGCCAATATGTCCTAGAGGAGGGTGAATAGGACTTTTTAAAGTTTTTACAATGTATTTAAAAATCCTATTACACTAATCCTTACAGATAGACAATTATCAGGATTACTCAAAAGTAACTCAACTGGCTTCCAAGCCTGGTAGAGGATCCAATCACAAACTATTCAAGAGATAGCAATATAGAACTCAGTTCATGATGGATATCACTGTGTTTGTGTGAGGTGTGCTCAGATAAGTAAATATGAAAGCATTGTCATAAAAAAAAACACACATAGATAAATAGCAATCTCAAACACAGTTATTTTTATAGTGGTTTGACTACTTTTCTACTCCACTCTCGGTAACCGCACTCGACCCTTGAGTGTACCAAATTTCACTAAGGAGGTTTTAAATCAGGTTCACCTTCAACCTTTACAAACTACACTGAGGCTGACTGTTTATGCTCTTAGGAGCAAGGGTCAACACATCGCACCCACATTTAGGAACACTGGCCAAGGATTTTTCCAAAGACCCTAACAGAGGTTTCACTCGATTCACCTCAAAACCCAAGGTTTTACCCATTTCACCTCAAACCGAAGGTTTTATTGGTTCACCTCTAATCAGATATTTATGCTCTCCACAAAGTAAGGGTCCACACAATGCACCCACCACGTACACTCCCGTCGAAGGCCTCCTTGAGGACTTCAAGGTTGAGAAACACCTTAGACCCAATCCTATAAAGGAATGATCAAAAGGTCCTCTGGACTCTAGATACTTACAGATAAGTTGATGAGTGTCATTCAACGCAGTGGTGAAGATCTCCTCCTTGTTGACGAAGAATCTCCAGCTCCCTTGATCCGCAACAAATGCTGTACCAATATAAGGCAACGGGATGGGTCAAGGTGATGATGAAATCCTACTCTCTAAATATTTTCCTATAAAGGAGATAGAGTAATTCTAATTATCTAAGCATTCAAGGCATCCCAGCTTAATGATTTTCCATTAAGATGGTAGCTGATGGATCCTTGAATGCAAAAGTTCATTCCCCAATCCACTCTATTAAATGTCAATGATGAGGGTAGATTAGTGGATGAACTCCCGTGAGAGAAAGGGCTTTCGGTATAAGATCTAAAGGTAAAACACACAAAAACACTCTCTTCTTTCTCTACCAGCAATATGGACAAGTCTCTCTTTATATAGGCAAAAGGTTCCAATGGATATAAAACGGTCACATTTATGATAGAGTTCGATATCATCGAGTAGTGTCGATATCATTGAGTGTATACTCCTGAAAGTATCGATGGTCTGCTCGATGACATAAACTCACATGTCATACGCTTTTGAAACCTCTTGCTAGTTTGTCAATGGAATCGATCAAGTGTCGATATCATCGGATTTCGAACTCCGATTCTATCTATACTTGGATCGATTTATCGACATTTGAAAAATGAGAGAGAGACTAGCTATGAAATATTTCAGGTTTTTAGAATATGATTGAGGGTCAACCGATGCCATCAAAATTTGTATATCGATGATATCGAAGGTACTGTCGATGCATCAGTAAATCTCATGGATTTTCCAGTAAGCATGCTAGACAGTTTGTGTCCAATATCGATGCAATCAACTTGGCCTCGATATTATCGACATATGAATATCGATTTCCTCAAGTGGCCCTCAATCAAAGATACAAAATGACCTGAAATATTTGCTAAAAGACATGCGCGCCCACTATCGATATCATCGATGGACTTCCGATATTTTCGATATTTGATTTATGATCTTATCGGAAAAAGCATCGATGTATCAAAGGATTTTGAGATTTTTCTTGAAAAACAAGGGTGCCAGAAATCTGCCTGTCGATATTATCAAGCCACCTTCGATTGGCTCGAGATTTAAATATCGATGCTATCGATACGTGTGTCGATACATCAATAATTCTGTCCAAATATGTATGTGGTTGCTGGACACATTAAGTCCTCAATCGTTATGATCGATTCAGCTTCCGATGACATCAACAGTGCAGGTCGATTATATCTATATGTGTATCGATACAATCGACAGGGTAAGAAAACTTAGAGATTTTCTGATGTTAAAAAAAGTTCACTTACCCAAAACCCTAATATATTTTAACTTATTTTTAAGGGTTTTAATCACCTAGTGTTTTGGGACATGGGATGTGAGGCTTAGATTTACCTATGGCAAGCTTCTACACATCCGGCAGAGGCAGACACTTAAATAGATCTTCCTATGAGGCTCTGCAGTCTGACTGACTCAACATACACGTAAATTGACAAATGAGGGCACTAGCAAAGGCACCTTTAATCTCCCCCTTTGTCAATTACGTGAAAAAATACCCAAGACACCCAAAAACACCCTAGGACAATATCTAGACAGACTCATCCTAAATTGTGTGTACATGCAATTTACATAATTTTACAAATTCTAGAGAACCCATGTACACAACCAGTATTTTCTCCCCCTTACTGTAAGACTCTCCCTTTCTTAGTGCAGCTGCTCCCCCTAACACCTGCAACATATAAGAGAAAAATATCTAATTTTCCACACGGGGTGTTTTTACTTTTGTCTCCCTTTTTGTTAGTCATTGACAAAGATATAGCAGGTGATATTGACTGAAGTTTGTAAAGAAGTATATGGGAGAACCAGCAGATATAGATTTATAGAGATGAAATCATTTTAAAACATACATCAGCTTCAGAAGATATGAATGCATATTAAATAAAGCATTGACACAATCAAATAAGATAATCATGAAAAATGCATGCATTCCATATCAGATAGTAGATAAACTAGGGGATCTCATATATCACTATGGCAGTAAGAATAAAATTATATGCGGCCATGTTTAACAAAATATTCATCATTCAAAAATGCGTACTACCCCAGATAGCAGTGGACTATCAACCATCAGACAGAAATATTAAGCTCATGTAAGGGTTAAATGGATCAAGACACCACTTTATCATAGTTTATAAGTCTGTAATTCATCACACACATAACCATGATCACAGGGCATTCAAAAAGATACTTATGCCCAAGTATTCCAAAAAGGATTCCAGGTATATGATAAATGGAAAGAGAGCTTGGACATGCTTTATGAAGAAGGGAGAATGTTCAGAATCTGTTCCGTAGAATGTTGCAGCGACTCCAGTCTTTGTCAGATTTCTTAAAGATGTTCTTCACAGTTATCAAGTTTCTTCATCATGCATGATTGACCATCCAAAAGATTTTATAAACTATCTTGCACTGGGATACCTTGAATGTTGTTTGCGGTATCTAGGCTATGCATAGAATTGTCATGGCTTGAGATTTGACCGGTTCTTCCAACACAAGATACTTTGTCATAGAGAATCAGATTATAGATGTCTTTATAATTGAACCAGCTACATGGGTGTGGAAGATCATGAGTAGGTGGCAGACTGAATTGACATGAAAGCTTAAACAGAAGACATGAAAAAGGAACTATAGTGATGGATTCTTCTGTAGACACACGGACTATCTATTGTAAAATTAGAGTGGGTAGACACACTGAAATCCCTAGATGAACATCATACAAAATGTTCAGAATGTATGGAGAGAGATTGTTGCCAGATACTTCACAGGGATAGACATTAGTGTTGAAAATACTATGAAGAATCTTATAGGTAGGATCAAGGTTCTTAACATGGAGTATATTCTTTGCATTCCTGGGAATTGTGGCACCATTGCATAATGCTCGAGTAACTTCTCCCCATACACTGAGACCATTCATGTTTCGATTGGATACAAGTATTTCAGTGGATTTTATGCCAATCAGTCTACCTATCAGCCTTGGCATGATGCATTTGACCTGATTTATGACTGCAACTGAGATGCGTGGAGGATCCTTTTCAACATTGTAAACAAGGCTCAGAAATTGATGTACCAGATTGTGTTGAAATGTTCCTCCAAGATTCACAACATTGTCTCACCCGATCTGTTTCAAGAGGTCAATAATCTTAAATGATTCAATGCTCTTTCTATGGATTGCTCGTTCTACCACAAGGTTGATGTTGAACAAGGAAGAAAAGGTTTTTTCTTTCTGCTTACCTTTCTTGTTCAAAATTGAGGTGCTTCGAGGAAGAGCTGAAATTTTTTTTTCTTTAGACATCTTGGAAGAGAAAGAACAATTTAGAAGATGTGAACCCAAGTCTGAGATCAGATGTACTTTCCATGGTTTTAGATGCCACTGATAGTCCCGAATTTTGAGTTTCGTTCAGGAGTTTGGAAGAAGATTGACCATCTCGACGCTTCAGCTACCCAGAAGAATGTCGATGATATCGACCCTTTGTCGATATGGTTAATATTCAAAATGACCGATCGACAGTTATATCAAAAGTGAGTGTGTATATATATATATATATATATATATATATATATATATATATATATATATATATATATATATATATATATATATATATATATATATATATATATATATATATATATTTCAATTTATTTTTTTTCATTTCAACGAACTTTCATGTATTTTGAGATATATCTTGAATTGATCAATATATTCATAAAATTTTGTACAAGTTCTGTACAGCCCAAAAATTATAAAGATAAAGATGTTTATATACAAAAGGTTCTAGGTGTATAACTTCAGATTTGACCTTAAGAACATAGCAAAATTGCATCATCCTTGTAAATATCCAAGTTGAGATGTATGACCTGGACTGTCTTTAATATTTTTAGGCATCATTTCCCTCTTTGCCTTTGATAATGTAGCAGTGGTTGTTTGTGTGATGTCCCTTCATGACTGATTTTCTTGATTTTAGGATTTCTCATTTTTGTTTGTTGAATTTGACCACGTGCCCATTATCACAGATTTGAGATATGCTTCAGAGATTATGTGCCAGGCCTTTTATGCAAAAAGTATTCTCATTCTTAAGTGAATCAATCCCCTTTATGATTCCCTGTCCAATTACCTTAGCAGTGGTTCCATCTCCATAGGTGACTAACCCATTATACAGATTCTGATAGTTTGACAGAAGGGAGATTTATCACCTGTCACATGCCTTGAGCAACCACTATCTAGGTACCACTTGGTGTCATTGCCTGATAAATGATTTGAGTGAGTAGCAAGACAATTTTTCTTTTCTTTAATTACCCATTTTGAGGCAGACTTCTTCACTCTGTCTTTTTCTTTAGGTGGTGATGGATAAATGTTTCTCCTAGGTGGACTTTTAACATTCTGAGTTTCTCTGATTGATTTGAATCTACTAATGTGGTTTTGATCAGAGTTATGTAAAGTCCATCTAGGTGTTAAGCATTCAAACTCATAATGACCCACATCACTACACACATTACATACTGGTGTTGTTCTGGTTTTGCTTCCAAAGGCAGCAGATTTTTCAGTTCTAGGAGCTGCATATCCAGTCTTTGATTTATGTTTTTCATATCCTAGCCCACTTTTATCCTTCCCAGGTTTTCCCATTCCCAACAATTTTTCTAGCTTCTCTCCACTTTGGGAAAACTTACAGTTTAGCTTGGCAATTCTTTTGGATTCTTCCAAATCAAACAAGAGTGTGTGATTTTCATTTTGAAGGAGTATATTTTCATCTTTTAACTGGTCAACCTATTTGTTTAGTTTTTCTGATTCAGATTTAAGAAAGGAATTAATTCTCTTAAGTCTATCATTATTTGAGTGATGTTGTTGCAAGTCATTGATTAGATGTGTATTAATTTATAGAGTTTTATCCAAATCCTTTTGCAGCAATTCCTTTTTATTTTTAGATATACCAAGTCTTTTAACAACCTTGATGTTGTAGATATACAGTTGATTATAAGCATCTTGTAATTTATCCTTTTTGACTTCTTCTTCTTCTTCAGTTTTCTCATTATCAGACGGAAATGATTCGGTGGCTTGCTGTTCTTTCTCGTTCTTAGATTCATTAGGAATGATTGAAGTAGTGGAGACTATAAGGATTTTCAATGATTTCTGATCTCCATCACTCTCTGAGTCACTGGATTCTGAATTTGACTCTTCTATATCATCCCATGTGGCGGTCATTGCCTTGCCCTTGGTTTTTCTGTTTGGGCATTCAGTAGACAGGTGTCCATACTCATGACAGGCATTACATTATGGCTCTTTGGTTCTTTTACCAAATTTTCCTGTAGAGGGCTTGTTGTTCACCTTTCTTCCTCTAAAAGGACGGCCACGATTCTTCTGAAAGAATCTTCTGAATCTTTGAGCTAGCAAAGCCACTTCCTCATCTTCATCTTCTTTTTCACGCTCACTGTCCTCCTGTTTTGTTTCTTAGAAGTTTTTAGGACAATATTTTTATATTTTTAGGATTGAGTGAAGTGTAGTTTAAAGGTTTGTAGGGAACCTGCCAGTTCTTCTACTTACATCTCATCATTAGTTTTATACTCCTCAATTGTTGTTACTTTGGGATTAAACCATTCCGGTAGGGATCTTAAGATTTTCCTACATATTTTTGGTACCAGAACTTTTTCTCCCAATCCACCCATGGAGTTACAAATAATATTCAACTTGGTAAAGAACTCCATAAATGTCTCATGGTCTTCCATCCAGAGATTTTCAAACTATGAAGTCAGAAGTTGTAGTTTAGACCTCTTCACAGTGCTTGTGCCTTCATGGGTTGTTTTCAGTAGATGTCATGCTTCCTTGGATGTCTCACACATACTTATTTGATTGAATATATTCTAAGGCACAGCACAGTAGATGGCGTTCATAGCTTTTACTTCAGCAGTTCATTTTTCTTTGTTGAACGTCGTCCACTTTTCTTTGGGTTTGCGTTTAGTGGGTAGTGCCACCTTCAAGTAGAACCTGTTCAGATGGTGACACATAACCCTTTTCAACTACATCCCAAACATCATGGTCCAAAGATCTCAGGAAGAAGTACATTATAGCCTTCCAGTATGCGTAATCTGAACCATCAAATACTGGAGTTCTAGTGATTGATGAACCCTCCTTTGGCCATATTCCTAAACTTCAATCAAGATCACTCTTTAGGGGGTGAAGCCCTTAAAGAGAGACCCGCACTGATACAAATTGAAATAGCTGCAAAGACCGCTTGAGTTGAAGTAGGAATATGCCAATATGTCCTACAGGGGGTGAATAAGAATTTTTAAAGGTTTTACAATGTATTTAAAAATCCTATTACACTAATCCTTACAGATAGACAATTATCAGGATTACTCAAAAGTAACTCTACTCGCTTCCAAGCCTATAGAGTATCCAATCACAAACTATTTAAGAGGTAGCAATACAGAACTTAGTTCATGATGGATATGACTGTGTTTGTGTGTGAGGTGTGCTCAGATAAGTAAATATGAAAGCATTGTCATAAACAAACACACACATAAATGAATAGCAATTGCAAACATAGTTATTTTTTAGTGGTTCGACTACTTGTCTACTCTACTCCCAGTAACCACACTCAACCCTTGAGTGTACCAGATTTCATTAAGGAGTTTTCACATGGTTTACCTCTAACCTAAGGTTTTAAATCAGGTTCACCTTCAACCTTTACAACTTACACTGAGGCTGACTGTTTATGCTCTCACGAGCAAGGGTCAACACATCGCACCCACATTTAGGCACACTAGCCAAGGATCTTCTCTAAGACCCTAACAGAGGTTTCACTCGGTTCACCTTAAAACCCAAGGTTTTACCCGGTTCACCTCAAACCAAAGGTTTTACTGGTTCACCTCTAACCAGATGTTTATGCTCTCCATAGAGCAAGGGTCCACACAATGCACCCACCACGTACACTCCCATCGGAGGCATCCTTGAGGACTTCAAGGTTGAAAAATACCTTAGACCCAATCCTACAAAGGAATGATCAAAGGGTCCTCTAGACTCTAGACACTTATAGATAAGTTGATGAGTGTCATTCAGCGCAGTGGTGAAGATCTCCTCCTTGTTGATGAGAGTCTTCAGCTCCCTTGATCCACAATAAATGATGTACCAATATAAGGCAATGGGTTGGGTCAAGGTGATGATGGAATCCTACTCTCTAAATATTTTCTTATAAAGGAGATAGAGCAATTCTAATCATCTAAGCATTCAAGGCATCCAACTTAATGATTTACCATTAAGATGGCAGCTGAAGGATCCTTGAATGCGGAAGTTCATTCTCCAATCCACTTATTAAATGTTAATGATGAGGGTGGATTAGAGGATGAACTCCCGTGAGAGAAAGGGCTTTGGGTATAAGATCTAAAGGTAAAACACTCAAAAGCACTCTCTTCTTTCTCTACCAGCAATATGGACAAGTCTCTCTTTATATAGGCAAAAGGCTCCAACGGATATAAAACGATCACATTTATGATAGAGTTCGATATCATCGAGCAATGTTGATATCATCAAGCGTATACTCCTGATAGTATCGACGGCCTGCTCAATGACACAAACTCACATGTCATACGCTTTTGAAACCTCTTGCCAGCTGGTCGATGGGATCGATCAGGTGTCGATATCATCAGATTTCAAACTCCGATTCTATCGATACTTGGATCGATTTATCGATATTTGAAAAATGAGAGAGACTAGCCATGAAATATTTCAAGTTTTTAGAATATGATCGAGGGTCAACCGATGTCATCGGAATTTGTATATCGATGATATCGGAGGCAATGTCGATGCTTCAATAAATCCCATGGATTTTCCAATAAGCATGCTGGACAGTTTGTGTCCAGTATCGATGCAATCGACTTGGCCTCGATATTATCGACATATGAATATCGATTTCCTCGAGTGGCCCTCGATCAAAGATACAAAACGACTTAAAATATTTGCTAGAAGACATGCACGCCCACTATCGATATCATCGATGGACTTCCAATATTATCGAGATTTGATTTATGATCTTATCAGAAAGAGCATCGATATATCAAATGATTTTGAGATTTTTCTTAGAAAATAGGGGTGTCGAAAATCTGCCTATCGACATTATCGAGCCACCTTTGATGGGTTCGAGATTCAAATATCGATGTTATCGATACATGTGTTGATACATCGATAATTCTATCCAAATATGTATGTAGTTGCTAGATACATTAAGTCTTCAATCGATATGATCGATTCAGTTTCCAAGGACATCGACCATGCAGGTCGATTATATCGATATATGTATCGATGCAATCAATAGGGTAAGAAAATTTAGAGATTTTCTGATGTTTAAAAATGTTCACTTAACCGAAACCCCAATATATTTTAACTTATTTTTTAGGGTTTTAATCACCTAGTGTTTTAGGACATGGGATGTGAGGCTTAGATTTACGTATGGTGAGATTCCACACATCCAGTTGAGGCAGATACTTGAATAGATCTTCTTGTGAGGATCTGCAGTCCAACTGACTTAACACACACACAAATTGACAAACCAGGGCACTAGCAAGGGCACTTTCACCAAACGCATGCCTGACATAGTTGGACAGTGGCCTAACTTGCCTAACTTGGTCCAGTACCTCAGCTCGGCCCGAGCTGGTGCAGTAACCCACCAACTCCTGCTCTCTCTCTTCTTCCTCTTCCTCTCTTACTCTCCTTCTTTCTCTTCCTTCTCTTTCTTCCTACTGGAAACTTCTATCATAGGAAGTGGTTATAACCAAGTTCAGTGACAGCTTCTTCTTTCATGAAGATGGTGATGGCCATTAATGGCATATCTCAAACGAAGGCATCCTCCTCTGATCGGCTTCTTTCAGAAGGTCCGTATGGACCCTAGAAAGCATATACACAACCTTTTTTGGAGCTTAAGAAAGGTTAGAGTGGTGGGTTCGTTGGAGGAAGGAAACAGCTGATTTCCTACGTTTCTTATAAAAGAAAGGTGGAGAGGCATTTTCACAAGCATTCTAGATTTAATCGGGTGGAAACCAGCTCCAAAACAGTGGGTAGGGCCGAAACCAACCATTTTTTGTTTCTCTGGTATAGAGAGAAACCTAAACCATGTAGCTAGGGGTGAAGGGTTGGGATTTTCCCATAGTTGGATGGCTAGGATTAAAGGAAACGTGCGCATACGGACCGCCAGCTTAGTAGTGGCAACAGTTTCCTCTTTCGAAAACGTGCCACACATGGTGCTGTTTGGGTCTGCCTTTGTCCGCATGCACGCATGCAGGAACTAGTGTGGAGGGCATGGTTCTGGTTCATCCGACCCTTTGAGCTAAATGAACGGTTCAGATCTCCATGGTGTGGGGCGATGATTGGCCACGAACCAACGCATGAACAACTTGCTTTTAAGTTATCCATAGGCGGGAACAACGAGAAATGAGAGAGAGAGAGAGAGTGGTCTCTCTTTCGGGAAATTTTGGGTCAAACCCAATTGACCGCTACAGCTGGACTGGTGCACTGCTGGTGCCCCTATCGTTTATGAACACTCACTTAACATGGGGTCCACTGTAGTGGTTTTGGTGGATTTAACTCGTTCATCTAATCGTACGGGTCCTATTAGGACATTCAACCCCATATGGGGCAGATCCGAAGCTTAAGTGGGCCATTCTCTTATGTTTTTAAGTCCTAGTGGTGGATTCTCGTTGATATAATGGTCAGATCATCCCGAAATCGAACGTCAATAGCTAAAAGGGTCCAAGGGACCATTTAAGCTGGAAATCGATGGCTAGATTATGACCTATTATGCTTTTAAAACATTAGATCTTATGTTACAATATTTTTAATAACATTATTTATTATTATTATTATCATCATTATTATTAATATTACTATTATTATTATCAGTATTACTGCTATTATTATTATTATCAATATTTTTATTTTTATTTCCCTCACATATGCATGCATTTTTAAATCATGTTATGGGTCCCACTTTGCAGGACTACCTATCTCATGATTTTATATTATTAATACTTACCCACTATTACTTATGCGTTGTTATTTATTTATTTATTATACCTATGTAGGATATGATACTACTCGTTGTGCGTCATTCAGCTACCTACCCTAACTTTTGGGTTGCTTTGCATTAGTGCGAGCTACACCACATGAATCTCTAATTGCTAAATCATGATTTACTGAGCATTCAAACAATCCAACGATTGGATTGACTAACATTCAATTGTCAATAACCATTAAGATATTAAAGAACGCTTAGGTGTGATCTGGGAGTTGGATATGAAACCAGGTAACCCGATCTATGTTTTCAAATGGTGGATCCTAAGAAAATAGTATGACGATCCATATTAAAAATCGACGGATAGATACGTATGGATTAGTACTGTTTTCAACGGTTGGATTTTGACTACGATGAACGTGAATGTTAACCTAAGCTAAGCCTGTGTTTATTCTAAATTTGGTTACACGGTAACACTCGAGTACCAAAAAGTATGGGGTGTTCCAATCTACCCCCCTTAAAGAGAATTTCGCCCCTGAAATTCAGTACTTCTACCATGGATAGGAACGATGACATTCTAATTTACAATGCTTCTAAGCATTCACTAATTTCCCTCTAATGTTGTGTGTTCGTACGAATGTATATGACTAATTATAAAAACTGAGGTTATTAAAATATTTCCCCCTTAAAGAAAAATTAGTAAGGTTCTACTTCAATATTTAATGGTATACGTACCTATTATTAATATTACGAGTGGTTCAGTTATCTTAAAGGTGTACCCTATGTTCACGTATGAAATTCTAACAGGATTTATTTAAAATTTTCATAACCCTTAAGTTTCTTGTCTAGTAAATCAACTAAAGTGTCTAAGTCCTATTAAAGATTAGAATCCTTCCAACATTAGGTAAATCTAGGGAGTTATTTTGATGCTTATCAACATCCTAAATTTTTTATTTTTTTTTCTATAGTACTTACTAAGGTAATTAGTTCATTTACGTGGCAACTAATGGTAGTATATCTTTCTTTTTTAAGATTCTCTTTACTTTAAATGATAGTTTTCCTGTTGTCTAAAGTACAGTACAGTTTTCTATTTTCCTGTGTTCGAGCTGTCACAGATAAATGGTTGTAGTGGGTTCAAGCTCGATACATCGATCATTTGCCTACGTAGAACAAAGGATCTACTGGTATCAATTCATAATCCTGTTAAATCTCGATCTTCTACCTAATCAAGGCATTAAGATCATTAAGATTTGCTAAGACTTAGAACTTCGGTCAAATCGTGTAAACTTTGCTTAAACATGGTTCCATCAGTCCGTGATCCCGATTGTCCTAGACTCCTGAGGAATATAATGTGACCTTCTAAACTGACAACGAGAATGCCCAAAATTTACGCGAATAGACATGAACGACCATCACGCTTCCAGTGCACACTCTGGTTACCCTAATACACTATTTGAGGTTTCTAGGCTAAGATTTTCTGCATGAAGTCTAAGTTTAAATTAACTAAATTCCACACAGATTCTCAAATTTGGTCCTTATAAGCTCAACCTAGGGTTGAAACTCTGTCTAAAATTCTATGCTTCTTCTCCAATTAATTTCTCATGGTGGAATGGGGAGAGAGGTTATTTCTAAGTAAGGAAATGTACTAGGGAATCTAACTACGATCCCTATTCAGACTCTTAACCTTAGAGAGAACCTGGGTTCGATTAAATGTACAATCTAGTTGTTAGGGAAATTCTTATGAAGCGTAAGTTCATGTTGTTTGTTAAATATTGCGGTACAATATTTTTGACTAATGATATGTTTAGAAATTTCAGATTTCGGATCGCTTGAACTTATTCATTGAGAGCCAAGTCCAAGGAATGTTCTCGTTTAGTCTTTTATACATCATAGTAGATATTTAGTACCCATATTAAATTTCTAAGTCTAAACAACCATCTTGATAATCTACAAGGGAACCAAAGTTCTTATTTCTAAGTTGAAATAATTAAACTTAGAATGTTAAAAGGGCCTAAGTTTTTAAGTTTCCAAGCTCTCAACTTCCCTTAATCCTAAAGGAATTTCATATACCTTCGAATGGTTATCCTAATAATTCCTAACGGGACATTGTTTTGTTTTCAAGTTATATGGTCATCCAAACAATTGCAGGGGACCTAAATTTGGACCTTTATATTCTTGATTTCTCCCAACTCCAAGGGAAATTTATTATTATAATTATTATTTATATAAGTTTGAGTTGAGTGGCTAACTTAGTAATCCTTAAGGGAACCTAAAAACATTTCTAAGTCCTTCGGCCACCCAAACAAATTTCCAAGGGATCTAAGATTCAGGGTCCCTATATTCCCACTTCTTTCCTATTCTAAGGGATTTCTGTATGAGTCGAAAATCCAAGGGTCTAACTTAAAATTTTCAAGGGAATCTAAAGTTTTAAACTTCTATGTTTTCAACTTTTCCTTATTCCAAGGGAATTCCACTAAGTTCAAATGACCAAACCTAAAACGCTCAAAGAGACCTAAGTTCATTTCTGAGTTCTTTGGTCATCCAAACAAGCTTCTACAGGCCTAATATTTTGAGTTCCTATATTCTTAATTTCTCCTAACTATAGGGGACATTCACATAAGTTCAAATGGTTATTCTAATCATTTATAAGGAATTTCTACCTAATTTTAAAGTCCAAGGGTCTAACATAAAATTCTTAAGGGAGTCTAGAGTTTGAAATTTCTATGTTTTAAATTTCCTCTTATCCTAAGAAAATTCAGCATACATTCAAATGACTAATCTAATAATCCTCAGAGGAATCTAAATTTGGATTTCCACATTTTCATCCATTCTTCTAAGGGAAAACTCACCTAAGTTCAAACATCCTAACTTAAGACATTTAAAGCTTATATAAGGTCATTTCCTAAGGCTTGGTTTGTCCAAACTATGCTCTGATATTAACTTTAACACCACGACTTTTTAGGACCCGAGTGTACGACCCGTTTCCCAAAATCCTAAGTGTTAACCTTAAAGGATGCTCGAATTCAATATATAATATTTTTCTTTTATCAGAGTTAACAAATGAGTGTAGGATGGACAAATTAACATAAAGGAAAGTCTTCATTTACATTTAGGATATACAAGAAGCTACCCATAATGACTTATACAAACTAATGTCTCGATGAAACAACTACAAGAATTACAAAATTTAATATATGAGAAGTATAAAAATACATTTTGAACATAAGTCGCAAGATCGCGCAGCTTCTCTTGAAGATACAGTCATGCCTCTCTGGCACTTGGTCCTAGCCCCTCGTCAGTATGAATTTATAATTCACTTAAGCCACCTGTGTTACCTGTATGGTTATATATTTGATGGATGAGTGGCCAACTCAGTGTGAATTCCCCTCAAAATTACATACTGCTGCATTAGGTAAGAAATAGTATAAAACATCCAGATAACCAAAACAGAGTAAATGTAGTCTTATTAGATGCATGGACGCGCGAATGCAATCATTGTCCCGAGTATGACATCCAAACGGACATTGGGCTCGTCACCCATGAAATCATTGTCCCGAGTAAGACATCCAGACGAACATTAGGCTCGTCACCCATATATATGACTGATCATCAACGCAACATTTAGCATAAACGCTTGGGCATGATAATCCAAACCATCATAAATATGTCATGTATGCATGATTAACCAAGTCATTATTAGTCCATTTACAACCAGCCAATTTAAGAAAACTCAAAAGTCACTATGGGGAGCTTATAGCATAGCGTAGGCCTATAGCTCGAGCATAGGTCTCATACCACTATTCCCAACTCATGAGACTACCACCTTACGATGTTTAATGGAAACTCGTCGACTAGTGGCCAATCATATTACAATATATGGGGCTTACCATCGTATAGTTACACAGAATAAAATATCAGACCCATATAGGAAAAATACTAAAACAAAGCCACATAAGGCCAATATCAAATAAGCCACATATAGAAAATATCAAAATAAGACACATAGGGCAAGTATCAAAACCATGCGACAAATGACCATCCTTGCAAACCACTTAGACACAACAACCCTGGATGGTAAGCCCACATCAATGATCCATCTAGACCGCCACTCAATAGTCACTAGATCAAAGGTCCATTCCAATCACCATCAATCGAGTTACATCTCAAGTATAGGTGTACATTCATAAGTGGGGGTTTTCCACTAATGTACCAGTTTAAATCCCAAAAGCAATCCACAAGTAATCCAATACATTAATTAAATATACAGGATAAACATTAAGCATGTGATGTAGCAACTCAATTCCAACAATTAACACATGTGGTTATAGAATGGAGATATCATATAAATTAAAATAAAACTATAACTTAAGCTAATAGAAAAATGGAAAGGTCAGGGGGAAGAAAATCATCACCTTATATTTTGAATCTACTACCAGCATCGCTAGGGAATGCGCATTCCCTCAAAATCGAATCCTACCATAAATCAAGAACTGTACAATTAGTCCAAGTTCTACACATGACTTAGGATTTCAGATCATAGCCTAGGGTTTTAGTTATTTATCTTTAGGGTTTTGATGTAGGGTCAGGGTTTTATCTTAAAGTTTAGTTCGATGCTTCGATTTTAGGATTTGAATTCCAATTGGTGTACCATCAATTACAATATAAATTAATAATTAAAAAATAACTATCAGTATTAGTGTTATAATTCATATTAGCTAACATAATAATAGTAATGTTTATGATGATAATTAATATCAAGATCTACTATCAATGATAATATTTAAGGGTGCAAAAAAAATAAAAAAAAAATTAAAATAAAAATAAAAATAAAAAACACTAGTGTCTAATAATGATATTATATTATTTTATTTTTGTCTAACATAACTAACATTAGTATAGATAATTTGCTAGTGGCTATTCTTAGCTAATATTCATAGTAGAAGTATTAATTAGTCAATACTAATAATGATAATTCACAAGTTCATATTTAAATGTATCCACATTATCTAATACCCTTATAATGATTACTAATCCATTAAATAATACAAGTAATAATGATAATAATTTAATATAATAAGGACTAATACTAATAACCATGTTAACAAGAGCTATACTAATTCCATAAAGAAAATGATAATATTTAAGGATAGTAGATAAAAGGTAAATGTCTAATAATTATAGTTTTGTTTATTATATATAATATTAATATACATAACATGCTAATGGCTCTACATGCTCAATATTCATGATAGTTAGGATCTTAACTATGTTATCTAATAGACTTCAAACTACAATCTATCCTATAATTAGGGTTTTCAGAAAGACAAGTTTCATAGTTACAATCTCTAATTAAGTAATCAATTGTAAATTACACTCAAGAGGGTAGAGATTTTATACCTCAGCAGTAGTTGAGTGTGGCCCAACTCCTATTCTAGCG
The DNA here is from genome assembly GCA_037074715.1 of Magnolia kwangsiensis. Lineage (NCBI taxonomy): Eukaryota > Viridiplantae > Streptophyta > Magnoliopsida > Magnoliales > Magnoliaceae > Magnolia > Magnolia kwangsiensis. The sequence goes on along the minus strand of CM073575.1, from coordinate 85,384,656 downwards.
AGTTAACGTGGTCCTGAGTCAACTCCTTGACTCGGTCGAGTCGAGCTAGTGCGGCTACGTTCCCACTTACTTGCACTCTTCTTTCTCCCTTTCTCTTTCTTTTCTCTTTCTCTCCCTCTTTTTTTTCTTTTCTTTCTCTCCTAGGCTAACCCAAATTAGACCAGGTCCAACCTAACCCAGCTGGAGTCGACTCGGCCCAACACCTTCACCCACCTATTCGCACTCTCTCCTTTTCTCTCTCTTTCTTGTTCTCCTTTTCTCCTTTGCAGGGATGTCCAGCAACAAGTCTGGATAGACCAAATCCAGCTCGACTTGCTCAGACTCGATGAGTTGACTTGGTTTAGGCCAGACAGCCCTGCTCCTTCTCCTCTCTTTTCTCTTTGATTTTCTTCCATTCCTCCCTCTCTCTTCTTCCCCTACCATGCTGGGACATCCAATAATACTTGAACCAGGCCCAACCTAACTGGAACAGACCCAACCCAGACCTGGCTTTGCCCAGCGAGTTAGTGCGACACGGACCCGCACACCCTTTCTTTCTCTCTTTCTTCTACCCTCTCTATTTCTTTCCTTCATTTTCCCCTTCTTTGTTAGAACTCCATAAACGTATGGACTGAACTAAACACATGCCTGACACAGCCGTACAGTAGCCCGACTTGCTTAACTCGGTCCAGTAACTCAGCTCAGCCCGAGCTTGTGCAACAACGCACCAACTCCCTCTCTCTCTCTCTCTCCTCCCTCTTCCTCTCTTACTCTCCTTCTTTCTCTTCCTTCTCTTTCTTCCTACTGGAAACTTCTATCATAGAAAGTGGTTGAAACCAAGTTCAGTGACAGCTTCTTCTTTCATGAAGATGGTGATGACCATTAATGAAATATCTCAAACGAATGCTTCCTCCTCTGATCGGCTTCTTTCAGAAGGTCTGTATGGACCCTAGAAAGCTTATAGATAAGCTTTTTCAAAGCTTAAGAAAGGTTAGAGTGGTGGGATCGTTGGAGGAAGGAAACGGCTAGTTTCCTACGTTTCTTGTAAAAGGTGGAGAGGCATTTTCTCCCTTTTTTTTTATAGGAAAACCTAGCTTTCCTAGGCTGTCGGACTGTCATGTACATTCCAAATTTAATCGTGTGGAAACCACCTACAAAATAGTGGGTAGGGATAAAACTAGTCATTTTCTGTTTCTCTGGTATAGAGAGAAACCTAAACCACGTAGCTAGGGGTGAAGGGTCGAGATTTTCCCACAGCTGGATGGCTAGGATTGAAGGAAACGTGCGCATACGGACCGCCAGCTTGGCAGCAACAACAGTTTCCTCTTTTGGAAACGTGCCGCATGCAGCGCTGTTTGGATCTGCCTTTGTGTACATGCACACATGCAGAAACTCTTGTGGAGGGCATGGTTCTGGTCGATCCGACCCTCTGAGCCGAATGAACGGTTCAGATCTCCATTGTGTGGGGCGATGATCGGCCATCAACCAACGCACGAACAGCTTGCATTTAAACTATCCGTAGGTGGGAACAGTGAATGAGAGAGAGAGAGAGAGAGAGAGAGAGAGAGAGGTCTCTCTTTCAAGAAATTTTCGGTCAAACCCGATTGACCGCTACTGCTAGACCAGTGCACCGTTGGTGCCCCTATCCTTTATGCACACTCACTCAACGTGGGGTCCACTGTAGTGGTTTTGGTGGATCAAACCCATTCATCTAATCGTATGGGTCAATGAGGACATTCAGCCTAATATGGGGCAGATCTAAAGCTTAGGTGGGCCATTCTCTTAGGTTTCAAGTCCTGGTGGTGGATTCCTGTTGATATAATAATCGGATCATCCCGAAATCAAGCGTCATCGGTTAAAAGGGTCCAAGGGACCATTTAAGCTGGAAATCGATGGCTAGATTATGACCTATTATGCTTTTAAAACATTAGATCTTATGTTACAATATTTTTAATAACATTATTTATTATTATTACTACTACTTTTATTATTATTATTATTATTATTATTACTATCATTATATTATTAACATTATTTTTTTATTTATTATCAGTATAACTACTACTATTATTATTATTATCAATATTTTTATTTTTATTTCCCTCACATATGCATGCATTTTTAAATCATGTTGTGGGCCCCACTTTGCAGGACTACCCATCTCATGATTTTATATTATTAATATTTACCCATTATTACATACGCATTGTTATTTATTTATTATTATTATACCTATTTAGGATATGATACTACTCGTTGTGCGTCATTAAGCTACCTACCCTAACTTTAGGGTTGCTTTGCATTAGTGCGAGCTACACCACATGAATCTCTAATTGCTAAATCAGGATTTACTGAGCATTCAAACAATCCAATGATTGGATTGACTAACATTCAATTATCAATAACCATTGGGATATTAAATAACGCTTAGGTGTGATCTGGGAGTTGGATATGAAACCAGGTAACCCAATCTATGTTTTCAAATGGTGGATCCTACGAAAATAGGTCTCTTTAGTGGTATGCCAATCCATCTTAAAAATCGATGGATAAATAGCTTGATGTATAGATTGGTACTGTTTTCAACTGTAGGATTTTGACTAGGATGAACGTGAATGTTCACCTAAGCCAAGCTTGTGTTTATTCTAAATTTGGTTATACGGTAACACCCAAGTAACGAAAAGTATGGGGTGTTGCAATCTACCCCCTTTAAAGAGAATTTCGCCCCCAAAATTTAGTACTTCTACCGTGGATAGGAATGATGACAATCTAATTTACAATGCTTCTAAGCATTCACTAATTTCCCTCTAATATTGTGTGTTCGTACAAATGTATACGACTAATTATAAAAACTGGGGTTATTACAATCTTTCCTCCTTAAAAGAAAAATAGTAAGGTTCTACTTCAATATTTAATGGTATACGTACCTATTATTAATATTACGAGCGGTTCAATTGTCCTAAAGGTGTACCTTATGTTCACATATGAAATTCCAAAGGGATTTATTTAAATTTTTCGCAACCCTTAAGTTTCTTGTCTAGCAAATCAACTAAAGTGTCTAAGTCCCATTAAAGTTTAGAATCCTTCAAACATTAGCTAAATCTAGGGAGTTATTTTGATGCTTATCGACATCCCAAATTTATTTATTTTCTCTATAGTAATTACTAAGGTTATCAGTTCATTTACGTGGCTACTAATGGTATTATATCTTTCTTTTTTAAAATTTTATTTACTTTAAATGATAGTTTTCCCATTGTCTAAAGTACAATACAATTTTCTGTTTTCCTATGTTTGAGCTATCATGGATAAATGGTTGTAGTGGGTTCAATCCCGATACATCTATCATTTACCTACGTAGAAAAAGGATCTACTAGTATCAATTCATAATCCTATTAAATCTTGATCTTCTACCTGATCAGGGCAATGAGATCATTAAGATTTGCTAGGACTTAGAACTTCGGTCAAACCATGTAAACTTCGCTTAAACATAGTTCCATTAGTTCGTGATCCCGATTATCCTAGACTCCTAGGGAATATCATGTGAACTTATAAACTGACAATGAGAGTGCCTGAATTTTACGTGAATAGACGTGAATGACCATCACGCTTCCAGTGCGCACTCTAGTTACCCTAATACACTATCTGAGGTTTCAGGGCTAAGATTCTCTGCATGAAGTCTAAGTTCAAAGTAACTAAATTCCACCCAGATTCTCAAATCTGGTCCTTATAAGCTCAACCTAGGGTTGAAACTCTATCTAAAATTCTATCCTTCATCTCTAATTAATTTCTCATGGTGGAATGGCAGGAGAGGTTATTTCTTAGTAAGGAAATGTACTAGGGAATCCAACTACGATTCCTATTGCGACTCTTAAGCTTAGTGCCTGTTTGGCCGGGCAATTGGATGGGATTGGAAGGGATTGGAAGATAGATCCCGAGATCGGCCAAGCATGCCAAACAGACACTGGATTGTGATCCTGGGATATAGCAATCCCATGGAGATAATCCATTGACATCACCATTATTACCTTTAAATCCCATCCAATCCTCCCTAATCCATTCAAATTTTCCTGGGACGTGTTTGGTTCGAGGGATTGGAATGGATTGGAAGGTTTAATCCTAGGATTGGCCGAGCATGCCAAACAAACCCGATATAACAATCCCAAGATATAGCAATCCCATAGATCTTGCACCAATCCACTGACGCAGTCATCATTCCCTTAAAATTTGTTCAATCCACCCTAATACCATCCAATCCCATCCAATCTGCACGGCCAAATAGGCCCTTAAAGAGAACCTGGGTTCGATTAAATGTACAATCTGGTGGTTAGGGAAATTCTTATGAAGTGTAAGTTCATGTCGTTCATTGAATATTACAGTACAATATTTCCGACTAATGATATGTTGAGAAATTTCAGATTTCAGATCACCTGAACTTGTTCATTGAGAGTCAAGTCAAAGGAATGTTCTCGTTTAGTCTTTTACACATCATAGTAGATATTTAGTACCCATATTAAATTTCTAAGTCTAAACAACTATCTTGATAATCTACAAGGGAACCAAAGTTCTTGTTTCCAAGTCCAAATAATTAAACTTAGAATGTTAAAAGGGTCTAAGTTTTTAAGTTTCCAAGCTCTCAACCTCCCTTAATCCTAAAGGAATTTCATATACCTTCAAATGACTATCCTAATAATTCCTAACAGGACATTTTTTTGTTTTCAAGTTATATGGCCATCCAAACAATTGTAGCGGACCTAAATTTGGACCTTTATATTCTCAATTTCGCCCAACTCCAAGGGAAATTTTTATTATTATTATTATTATTATTATTATTATTATTATTATTATTATTATTATTATTATTTATGTAAGTTTGAGTTGAGTGGCTAACTTAATAATCATTAAGGGAACCTAAGAACATTTCTGAGTTCTTCAACCACCCAAACGAATTTCTAAGGGATCTAAGATTTAGGGTCCCTATATTCCCACTTCTTTCCTATTCTAAGGGATTTCTGTATGAGTTGAAAATCCAAGGGTCCAACTTAAAATTTCCAAGGGAATCTAAAATTTTAAACTTCTATGTTTTCAACTTTTCCTTATTCCAAGGGAATTCCACTAAGTTCAAATGACCAAACCTAAAACGCTCAAAGAGACCTAAGTTCATTTCTGAGTTCTTTGGTCATCCAAACAAGCTTCTACGGGCTTAATATTTTGAGTTCCTATATTCCCAATTTCTCCTAACTATAGGGGACATTCACATAAGTTCAAATGGTTATTCTAATCATTTATAAGGAATTTCTACCTAATTTTAAAGTCCAAGGGTCTAACTTAAAATTCTTAAGGGAGTCTAGAGTTTGAAATTTCTATGTTTAAAATTTCCTCTTATCCTAAGAAAATTCCACATACATTCAAATGACTAATCTAATAATCCTCAGGGGAATCTAAGTGTGGATTTCTACATTTTCAATATTCTTCTAAGTCTAAGGGAAAACTTACCTAAGTTCAAATTTCTAATTTCAAACATCCTAACTTAAGACATTTAAGGCTTCTATAAGGTCATTTCCCAAGGTCAAGTTTGTCCAAACTATGTTCTAATACTAACTGTAAAGCCCCGACTTTTCAGAACCTGAGTATACGACCTGTTTTCCAAAAACCAGAGTGTTAACCTTAAAGGATGCTCAAATTCAATATATAATATTTTTCTTTTATTAGAGTTAACAGATGAGCATAGGATGGACAAATCAACACAAAGGAAAGTCTTCATTTACATTTAGGATATACAAGAAGCTACCCATAATGACTTATACAAACCAATGTCTCGATGAAACAACTACAAGATTACAAAATTTAATACATTAGAAGTATGAAAATGCATTTAAACATATGCCACAAGATCGCGCTGCTTCTCTTGAAGATACAGTCATGCTTCTCTAGCACTTATACCCAGCTCCTCGTCAGTCTAAACTTGTAAATCACTTAAGCCACCTGTGCTACCTATACGGTTATATATTTGATGGATGAGTAGCCAACTCAGTATGAATTCTCCTCAAGATTACACTTCGGCGCATTAGGTAAGAAATAGTATAAAACATCTAAACAACCAAAATATAGTAAATACAGTCTTATTAGATACATTAATGTGTGAATGCAATCATTGTCCCGGGTAAGACATCCAAATGGACATTGAGCTCGTCACCCATGAAATCATTGTCTCGAGTAAGACATCCAGGTGAACATTAGGCTCGTCACTCATATATATAACTAGTCATCAGCACAACATTCAGCATAATCGCATAGGCATGATGATTCAAGCCATTATAAATATGTTATGTATGCATGATTAGCCAAGTCATTATTAGTCCATTTATAACCAGCCAATTAAACAAAGGTCAAAGGTCACTGTGGGGAGCTTATAGCCCAGCATAGGCCTACAGCTCAAGCATAGGTCTCATACCACCATCCCCGGCTCATGAGACTACCACCTCAGGATGTTTAATGGAAACTAGTCGACTAGTGGCCAATCATATTACAATATATGGTGCTTACCATTGTATAGTTGCACAGTATAAAACATTGGACCCATATATGGAAAATACTAAAACAAAGCCATGTATGGCCAATATCAAACAAGCCATATATGACAAATATCAAAATAAGCCACATAAAGTGAGTATCAAAATCATGTGACAAAAGACCATCATTGAAAACCACTTAGACACAACAACCCTGGATGGTAGGCCCACATCGATGATCCATCTATACCACCACTCAATAGCCACTATATCAAAGGTCCATTGCAATCACCATCAATCGAATTACATCCCAAGTATGGGTGTACATTCATAAGTGGGAGTTTCTCACTCATGTATCAGTTTAAATCCCAGAAGCAATCCACAAGTAATCCAATAGCATGAATTAAATATACAGGATAAACAATAAGCATGTAATGTAGCAACTTAATTCCAACAGTTAACACATGTGGATATAGAATGAAGATATCATATAAATTAAAATAAAACTATAACTTAAGCTAATTGGAAAATGGAAAGGTCAAGGGGAAGGAAATCATCACCTTATATTTTGAATCACCTACCAGCATCGCTAGAGAATGCACGTTCCATTAAAATCGAATCCTACCATAAATCAAGAACTTGTACAATTATATCCAAGTTCTACACATGACATAGGATTTAAGATCATACCCTAGGGTTTTAGTTATTTATCTTTAGGATTTTAATGTAGGGACCTCCACCATGACGCATGAGCTGCTTCCAAACCGTCTATCCATTTTTAAAAGCTCATGAGCTAAGGAGATGAGTCAGATCTATGGTTCAAGTGGGCCCACCTTGGCATGTGTATAGGGCCCATATTGATTTAACTATGGCCATTCATTGAGGCCTACCTTGGTATGTATCTAAGGCCCATGGATCGAGGCCCATGGGATTAAGCCCATTTGGCATATATAAGGCCTATGGGATTAGGCCCATTTGATAAGGCCATAAGATTAAGCCCATTTAATACATATAAGGTCCAAGTTGTAAGGCCCACTTTGATGTATTTCAAGGCCCATGGGTCATGGACCATTGCAATGTACATAAGGCTCATTGGTGAGGCCCATTAATGCAGCCCATTTGATGAATGTAAGGCCCATGTGATACGGCCCATTTGATGTATCTAAGGCCCATGGATCGAGGCCTAATGGGATGTCCTTAGGGTCCATTGCAATGTGCGTTTCCCCATGGTTCATGTAATGATATTTATGGTGGGTCGTGCCTTAGGAGCAATGATGGTTTGACGTCCACATTGTAAGTACAATGTTGGTTAAATGTTTGCATTATAACTCTCCTTAAGGGCCATTGATAGGCTCATACTCATTAATATTCATCACTTTATAACATGCTTAGTATAATCCCATGACTCATGCTCATACGCATCATATGTATGCTTGATATGAGTAATGACTGATCATAGCATACGCCATTGGGCAGACCATTTACTGGACTCGTTATGAGACAGAGTGCCCCACATGATCGTGCATACTTGTTGGATTTCTACATGATTTGACGTGTGATTCATGCATCTCGCATATGTGTGACTTGATCACTGCACACCCTAGAGACATCAAGGTCGTGACTCCACAAGTACATCGTGGATGGCCGTATCGGATATCGAAAATACTTGGTTCTAGTACTGTGGGCACTTGGGATGTCCTTGGGTGAAAGTCTCAGAACCTTTTTGGTACTAGGAGATGCTCCAACGTCTTGACCGAGTGGATACAGGAGTGCCCGAGTGTCGAATACCAGTAGGCCACGTCTCTCACTGTGTCGTGGTCGGTTGGAAGGGGGTGTGGCCTTATCCGCCTAAGTGAGGGGGCTATAAGCTAGGCTGACTTTGACCAGCTCAAAAATGAGTCCGTTATCGACGAGCCGGGTAGGTATTGACAAACTACTAGTTAGGCGGATAGTGAGGTCTATTCCGCTTACTTGACTGTGTAGCTAGGGAGGTGGCAGTCACTGCGAAGTGTATTAGACCCCGGTGATATCCAGAGAGGAACTATATTGATATGTATACTTGATGAGTACCGACTTACTTGGATTGCATTTCGCATATGACATTCGGATATGTAGGCCTTGCATTACATCAGTGTGGCCGATGGCATTCATATCTCGCATCGCATGGCCTTGGTATGGCTGATAGCATTCATGCCTTGCATTACATAGCCTTGGTATGGTTGATTGTATTCATGGACTTACCGCATACTTTCACACTACTCTGATATTGTACACTTGACGTTTACCTTGCGTACACACTTACACCACCCTCTAAGCTTTTATAAGCTTATACACAACAGTTACGTACAGGTAGCATTGGACAGCAGCAGCGTTGAGGTAGGAGTGTGTATCAAGACCTTTTGGAGCTTTTTGATCACCTTGTATTTCTATTTTCGCATTGTACTTAAAGTTTTTGATATAGTGGATATGTGGTGATGTTGTTTTGTGACTTAGTTATGCTTGTGATTATGCTCCATTACGAAAAAAAATATTATAAAAATCCTCCTTGTAAGATCCCAGGATTAAAATCTGGCATATGAATGTCAGGAGCCGAGAATGGGGTACTACAAAGGTTGTCGGCACCGGATTCGGTGATCGAAATTCATGTGAATCTGATTTTTGAGTTCGAGGTGTGATAGATGTTGGTATCAGAGCATAACTTAGAAATATCTGAGGATCACATCATATATCTACTATAAATAGGTTTCGAGTCTGAATGACTTAGCAATTTTTCGACTTAGACCCTTAATGTTTATGCCTTCGAGAATTCTCAAGGCTAATAAGTCATTGTTCCTTCCTGTAGGACACTGTGGCTAGAAGAGCGACCGAGCGAATCCCGCTCCACCACCTGTGACTCCCGCACCACCACCCGCAGCTCCTGCTTTACCACCTGCTACTCCTGCTCCACCACCAAATATTCCTGCCTTCCAGCCTGAGGATACCACTCCTTTACCTGAGACCGGTGCAGATCCGACCGTATCTGTGAGTGCTACTCAGTTGCAGCAGATGTTGCAGGCGATGACCGCCATTCTTCAAGGGCAGAGTAGGCGTCCCACTGTTATACCAACCGAGGTCGAGCAGAAGCGTGCGAGCACTCTTCTCAAGGACTTCCGACAGCACGATCCTCTGCATTTTCAGGGTGAGACAGACCCTACTGCTGCAGATATATGGTGCTCTGAGGTGGAGAAGATATTTGACACCATGAGATGTACTACCCAACAGCGAGTCCCATTAGTCATATTTCTTCTACAGGGTGAGGTTCAGTATTGGTTGGCATTTGTGGCCCGATCAGTAGCGGTCGATTTTGAGTGGACCTGGGAGGACTTTATAGACTGGTTTGACCGAAAGTTCTTTCCCGAGCATGTACGACAGCAGCGGGCATTGCAGTTTGAGACATTGGTCCAGGGGGACATGTCTGTGTCCCAGTATGAGGCTCGGTTCATCGCACTATCAAGATTTGTGACATATCTTGTTGATGATGAGGGGGTGAAGGCCCGCCGTTTTGAGAACGGTTTGTCTCCTGCCCTTAGGAGTCGTGTGATTGGACATATGCTTCCAACATTTAAGCAGATAGTGGAGAGAGCCCTGATATATGAGACAGATTGGGCTGGTGTGCAGAGAGCCCTTGATCAGAGGGGAGATCAGAAGAGGAAGACACCCTCTAGTAGTTCCCACCAGAAGCATCGTTCACAGAAGAGGCGCACGACCCGCCCAGCATTTCGAGCACCAGCAGTACCCCCAGCACCATCTTCGGGACCGTTTACAGGTACTTGCTTTGGATATAACCGGACAGGACATCGTAGGCACGAGTGTCCCCATCTTCAGCAGCAGCAGCCGAGGGCACCACATCCACCTCCGCGACAGCCACCACTGCAGCAGCGACCGCAGCACCAGCCTCCTGTACCTCCCCCGCAGCAGCAGAGACAGCAGGTTAGGCCCCCGTAATGACCACAGTAGTAGCAGAGACCTCAGAGGGGACCTGCACCTCCCCAGTAGGCTCAGGGACGCTCAGTCATTAGGAGGGGTCGTCGAGGGTACTCTTCCTATTTCTGCATGCATTGCATGTGTATTATTTGATTCTAGTGCATCGCATTCATTTGTCACCGATGATTTCTGCCGATCGACTGGTTTACTGTTGGAGTCTGCCCGTGAGGATTTGGTAGTATCGACGCCCTTAGGGAAGACCGCAGTGTTGGGCCAATTTTACACATCTTGCCCTATTTTGATTGGGGATATCTTTTTGTCGACTGATCTTTTCGCTTTGCTGATGTCCGAGTTTGATGTCATCCTGGGCATGGATTAGCTAGCCGAGTACTACGCCATATTAGACTGCTCTGTGAGGACAGTCACGTTCTGTATACCCAGCGTGCTAGAGTTTCAGTTTGTTACCGAGCCCAGAGGAAGGCAGCTTTCTTGCCTGTTATCATGTGTTGTTGAAGAGTCAGCTACTTTGAGTATCGACCAGCTGCCTGTTATTTGTGGTTTTCCCGATGTGTTCTAGGAGATTTCGGGATTACCACCTCGTCGGTATACTGAGTTCCAGATTCATCTCGTGCCCAGTACCGTGCCTATCTCGAAGGCCCCTTACCGTATGACACCATTGGAGTTACTGGAACTGCGGAAGCAGTTGGACGAGTTGCGTGAGCTAGGCTTTATTCATCCGAGCAGTTCATCGTGGGGAGCGTCGGTACTCTTCGTGAAGAAGAAGGATGGCTCGTTGAGGCTTTGCGTAGATTATCGCGAGCTCAACAAGGTCACAATCAAGAACAAGTACTCGCTCCCAAGGATCAATGACTTGTTTAATCAGCTGCAGGAGGCGTAGTTCTTTTCGAAGATAAACTTGCAGTTCGGTTATCATCAGGTTCAGGTTCGAGATGAGGATATTTAGAAGACAGTGCATTGTTATTTATTTATTTATTTATTTATTATGCCTATGTAAGATATGATACTACTCATTATGCGTCATTCAGTTATCTACCTTAACTTTAGAGTTGCTTTGCATTAGTGCGAGCTAAACCACATGAATCTCTAATTGCTAAATCATAATTTACTGAGCATTCAGACAATCCAACGATTGGATTGACTAAAATTCAATTATCAATAACCATTGGGATATTAAAGAATGCTTAGGTGTGATCTGGGAGTTGGATATGAAACCAAGTAACCCGATCTATGTTTCCAAATGGTGGACCCTAAGAAAATAGGTCTCTTTAGCAAGATGACGATCCATCATAAAAATCGACGAAGGGATAGCTTGACATATGGATTGGTACTGGTTTCAATAGTTGGATTTTGAATAGGATGAACGTGAATGTTCACCTAAGCCAAGCTTGTGCTTATTCTAAATTTGGTTATACGATAACACCTGAGTACTGAAAAGTACAGGGTGTGACAATCTACCCCCCTTAAAGAGAATTTCTCCTCCAAAATTTAGTACTTCTACCATGAATAGGAACGATGACAATCTAATTTACAATGCTTCTAAGCATTCACTAATTTCCCTCTAATGTTGTGTGTTCGTACGAATGTATACGACTAATTATAAAAACTGGGGTTATTACAATTTTCCCCCCTTAAAGAAAAATTAGTAAGGTTCTACTTCAATATTTAATGGTATACGTACCCATTAATAATATTACGAGTGGTCAGTTATCCTAAAGGTGTACCCTATGTTCACGTATGAAATTCCAATGGGATTTATTTAAATTTTCCGCAACCCTTAAGTTTTTTATCTAGCAAATCAACTAAAGTGTCTAAGTCCCATTAAAGGTTAGAATCCTTCCAACATTAGCTAAATCTAGAGAGTTATTTTGATGCTTATCAACATCCCAAATTTATTTATTTTTTTCTATAGTATTTACTAAGGTTATCAGTTCATTTACGTGGCAACTAATGGTATTATATCTTTCTTTTTTAAAATTTTCTTTACTTTAAATGATTGTCTTCCCATTGTCTAAAGTATGATACAGTTATCTATTTTCCTGTGTTCGAGCTGTCACGGATAAATGGTTGTAGTGGGTTCGAGCCTGATATATTGATCATTTACCTATGTAGAACAAAGGATCTACTGGTATCAATTCATAATCCTGTTAGCATTGAGATCATTAAGATTTGCTAAGAATTAGAACTTTGGTCAAACTGCGTAAACTTCGCTTAAACATGGTTCCATCAGTCCATGATCCCGATTGTCCTAGACTCCTGAGGAATATCATGTGACCTTCTAAACTGACAATGAGAGTGCCCAAAATTTATGTGAATAGACATGAACGACAATCACGCTTCTAGTGCGCACTCTGGTTACCCTAATACACTATCTGAGGTTTCTGGGCTAAGATTTTCCGCATGAAATCTAAGTTCAAATTAACTAAATTCCACCTAGATTCTCAAATTTGGTCCTTATAAGCTCAACCTAGGGTTGAAACTCTGTCTAAAATTCTATGCTTCATCTCTAATTAATTTCTCGTGGTGGAATGGCAGGAGAGTTTATTTCTAAGTATGGAAATGTACTAAGGAATCTTACTACGATTCCTATTGTGAATCTTAAGCTTAGAGGGAACATGGGTTCGATTAAATGTACAATTTGGTGGTTAGGGAAATTCTTATGAAACGTAAGTTGATGTCGTTTGTTGAATATTGCGGTACAATATTTCCAATTAATGATATGTTGAGAAATTTCAGATTTCGGATTGCCTGAACTTTTCATTAAGAGCCAAATCCAAGGAATGTTTTGATTTAGTCTTTTATACATCATAATAGATATTTGGTACCCATATTAAATTTCTAAGTCTAAACAACTATCCTGATAATCTACAAGGGAACCAAAGTTCTTGTTTCTAAGTCCAAATAATTAAACTTAGAATGTTAAAAGGGCCTAAGTTTTTAAGTTTCCAAGCTCTCAACCTTCCTTAATCCTAAAGGAATTTCATATACCTTCGAATGGTTATCCTAATAATTCTTAACGGGAGATTGTTTTGTTTTTAAGTTATATGGTCATCCAAACAATTGTAGGGGACCTAAATTTGGACCTTTATATTCTCGATTTCTCCCAACTCCAAGGGAAATTTATTATTATTATTATTATTACTTATATAAGTTTGAGTTGAGTGGCTAACTTAGTAATCCTTAAGGGAACCAAAGAACATTTCTGAGTTCTTCGGCCACCCAAATAAATTTCTAAGGGATCTAAGATTTAGGTTCCCTGTATTCCCACTTCTCTCCTATTCTAAGGGATTTCTGTATGAGTTGAAAATCCAAGGGTCCAACTTAAAATTTTCAAGGGAATCTAAAGTTTTAAATTTCTATGTTTTCAACTTTTCCTTATTCCAAGGGAATTCGATAGACACGAACGGACAACTTGCGTTTAAACTATCTGTAGGTGGGAATAGCTGGAAAAGAGAGGGAAGTCTCTCTTTTGGGAAATTTTGGGTCAAACCCATTTGACCACTACTGCTGGACCGGTGCACCTCTAGTGCCCCTATCCTTTATGCACACTCACTCAACATAGGGTCCACTGTAGTGGTTTTGGTGGATCTAACCTGTTCATCTAATCGTATGGGTCCTATTAGGACATTCAACCCAAGATGGGGCAGATCCAAAGCTTAGGTGGGACATTCTCTTAAATTTCAAGTTCTAGTGGTGGATTCCCGTTGATATTATGGTCAGATCATCCCGAAATCGAACGTCAACGGTTAAAAGGGTCCAAGGGACCATTTAAGTTAGAAATTGATGGCTAGATTATGACTTATTATGCTTTTATAACATTAGATCTTATGTTACAATTTTTTAATATCATTATTTATTATTATTACTATTATTATTATTATCAGTATTACTACTATTATTATTATTTTTATCATTATTTTTATTTTTATTTCCCTCACATATGCATGCATTTTTAAATCATGTTGTGGGTCCCACTTTGCAGGACTACCCATCTAATGATTTTATATTATTAATATTTACCCATTATTACCTATGTGTTGTTATTTATTTATTTATTATTATTATACCTATGTAGGATATGATACTACTCGTTATGCGTCATTAAGCTACCTACCCTAACTTTAGGGTTGCTTTGCATTAGTGCGAGCTACACCACATGAATCTCTAATTGCTAAATCAGGATTTACTGAGCATTCAAACAATCCAACTATTGGATTGACTAACATTCAATTATCAATAACCATTGGGATATTAAAGAATGCTTAGGTGTGATCTGGGAGTTGGATATGAAACCAAGTAACCCGATCTATGTTTCCAAATGGTGGACCCTAAGAAAATAGGTCTCTTTAGCAGGATGACGATCCATCATAAAAATCGACGAATGGATAGCTTGACATATGGATTGGTACTGGTTTCAATAGTTGGATTTTGAATAGGATGAACGTGAATGTTCACCTAAGCAAAGCTTGTGTTTATTCTAAATTTGGTTATATGGTAACACTCGAATACTGAAAAGTACGGCATGTTACACCCCCACACGATTGTCTCAGACAACGGGAAGCAGTTCGACAACGACCGATTGCAAGGCATGTGTGAGAACCTCGAAATTCAGAACGTCTACTCATCACCCTGGCACCCGGGCTAACGAACAGGTTGAAGTGGTCAACAAAATCATCAAGAACCACCTCCGAACCAAGCTTGAGAAGGCTAAAGGAGCCTAGGCAAAGGAACTTTCCCACATTCTTTAGGCATACCGGACCACTGCATGAATGGCCACAAGAGAAACTCCTTTCTCCCCCTGGCCTTTGGAGCCGAAATCGTTGTCCTAATCGAGATCAGACTCCTAATTGCTTAGACTCGCTCCTACAACGAATGCCAAAATGTCGAGTAGATAACGTTGGATTACGACCTGATTGAAGAAGGGAGCGAGCCCAACTTAAAGTCACAGCTCGGCAACAACAGGTCTGTAAGTGCTTTTATGTTTAACACACATGGATTTTCAAATTTCATAAGACAAAAGTGCTTCAAGTCAGATAGCAAGTTTGGAATCACAACGGAATCACAACTACTCTACATGCCTGAAGATCAACTCAAGATCGGCTTATGATCAGCTCAAGATCGGCATATCATCTTAAGTAGTCATCGCCCAATTTCAAGACAAGATCAAGCCAAAGTTCAAGAATTAGTTGTCCCACGTATTTGTTATAACACGGGTGGTATAACCTTAGAAAGACCTTAGTTTAGGATCTTTTAAAAAAATCATTAACTTGGGTTTTAATGTGTTTTAACTCTGGAAGTCGGCCAGCCTAACTTCCTCGGCTAACCTAACTTCAAGTTCGGGCAAAATAACAAATTTTATTGAAAATTCGGCTAGCCTAAGTTTTGGTTCGGTTAGCTTAAACTTGAAATTCGGATAGCACGAGTGAATTCAGGTCAAATTCTAGCAATGTAAACTTTTGATTTTTGTGAGAATTCGTCGAGTCGAATTATGAAACTCGGCCAGCCGAATTTGACCTTGGGCCAACTAAATTTTGGATAAATCTTATCCCACGTAATCTGATAGCCATTGGAACGAATCCAGTGGAATCCAGCTGGCCAAAGTCAGTCTTAGGCTGATCGAATTTCCAATATATTTGGCTATAAATAAAGGCTTTCTCTCATTCTAACTTACAACGGAAAATCATTTCAAACCTTTTGTAAGTGAGAGAGAAGTTCAAGTTCTCGGCAAGCTAATAGCGTAGTATTTATAATTTAATTTTAGCTTATTCAATTCCCTTTTCTCACGATCATTTCAATCTTATTCTAAAGAGTATTTTATACTCCTTTTGAGATGTAAGGAAAATTGAATCAAGTAGCATTTGAGTTTTTCATTTTTAAAAATCTATAGAACCCTATACTATTTCTTTTGAGCAAATATTGTCTCATCTACATTTAAGAAAGAAGTTCTTCTACTACAAGCTTCTACTACGTCTTCGAATCTACATTTGAAGATAAGCATTTTGTTGTTTTATTTCATTTACATTTTTTTGAGATAGCATGTGAAAATCTCAGTGGGTTGATTTGTGATAGGCCGTGAAAATCACAAAAGGTTTTTTTATTTGTGAGAGCCTATCAAAATCACAAAAGGGATTTTTATTATGATAGCCCATGAAAATCACAAGGAACTGTATTAGGTTGTTAAGGTGAACCTGTGAAAACCTTCTTATAATGAAAGCCAAAATTATGAGGGTAATAATTTTAGGAGTGGAGTAGGTATGGTTTTTAAAAGCACCGAACCACTATAACTGCTTATGCCTTGTGATGCTTTATTCTTTTGGTGGTGGATGTTATTTATTTCATTCTTTAGAATCAAGGTTTTAATACTCAGGTGATTGAGATTTTGTATTCTTTATATATTTCACTTTTATTTCAATTATTTGGCATTATCATATTTATACCCCCCCCCCCCCCCCCCCCAAAAGGACGTCGCTAGCTCTTCTTTACAAGGTCGCTTGATTCTACAATTCCAAAGTGAGGACGAGGAGGTTCCAAGCCGGGGATCTGACCCTCCACAGAACCTTCCAGAACACTAAGGAGCCTAGCTAAGGGACCCTGGGGTTGAACTGGAAAGGGCCCTACAAAGTGACACGTACGATCCAACCAGAGACATGGAGGGATGACCCCTGCTTCATCCCCTGCTACATCCATGGAACGCCGAGCACCTGAAGATTTACTATGTATAGAAGCCAACCAGGCTTAGGGGCAATATCTACTTTCTTGATATTTTGAATCTACAATTAGTTACCAACCATGTTGGGATCTACAAACCATTGACCCACGTCAGTCTACAAAGAACTTTCCTTAGTATAAAGGAAAATCAATCCTAACTAACAGACCGACTCTTAGAAAAGAGGTCGGGCAATCGATTAAATTTCTTACACGGCCCACTAGGGACTTCCCTCAGTACAAGGGAGGAACAACCCCTGACAAGTTGTCCAACTCTTAAAGAAGAGATCGGACCACTAACTAGCACTACTACTCGAACGGCATGACCTACAATAAGGAGGAACAATGCTTCTAAAAACAAATTGTTCAACTGTCTACAAGGGAGTTAGCACAGTTCATCCAATCTACTTTGTGAAAACAAAAACCATCGCAATAGCCTAAGTGCGACTCTCAGCACGGCTTAAAAGGGTCGATCTGTCAACTAATAATGAACTGATCTGATTAATCTACTTAGAAAGCTTAAGCACGACAAACATTGCAACAATACTCTCTTTCATTTATATGATAAAGAAAGGTACATAAGAGAAACATAACAAGAGGGGTACAAGAGAAGGGAAAGTGCTCAGGGTCCTGATGAAGGAGGCTACTCAGAAGGGAATACTTCAGCTCGCAGTGGGGTGGGGTCTTCAGAAAGACCAACCTTGAAAGCAAATAGGTCGTGCTTGGGGTTCACCTCCCTAACGTCTTCCAGGCACTTGTCGTACCTAACGCTATAGAGAGAGTCCCTCTCTTCCTCCCACTCTTTAGAGGCCTTCAACTCCTCCACGGCTGTCTCCTTAGCCTTCAAGATGGTCATATGTGCCTCCTTCATTTCATGTTGTGGTTGTGTCTTAGCTCCCCCAGCTCGGACTTCCACCGAGCACCCTTCTCCAGAGCCTCATTGAGGAGCACCTTCGCCCCCTCTAGCTCAATCCTAAACCCCTCCGCCTAGCCCTTTAAAGCAGTGTTCTCAGAGCAGAGCTGCTCAGACTCGACACGCTTCTGCAATAAGGTTGCCTCCGCCTACTTGCACTCCGTCTTGATACGCATTAGTTCACGATGGACGTTCATGAGGGAAGGGGCGAACTGAAAATGAACCCACAACTAGAAGACACAAAACTTATCAAGTAAAGAAAGACGACCATTGTGGAGAGAACAACTTACCTTGTAGAAAAGAGCTACCAAATGGCACACGACAGCATCTAAATCCATACCCATCACCCCGGTGAACTTGGTATCAGGGACATGCCAAGCTATCCGGGGCATAAGGACCTCTGTCATGGCAATGGCCGACTTGAGAAGGGAGGGGGGGCCGGCTTAGTCACCCCAGCCCCCAGCCAAAATGCCTAGTTGGGGTGAGGAAGGCTAGACCTCATAGTTAGAGGTCGCAAGCACCTTAGGGACCTAGGCTTTGGCAACAAAGGCTACCCCTGCGACGACCCCAACACCTCCAGAGACCACCGGCTGGTATGAAGGAGCAACAGTAGAAATATGGGTGAAGTTAACAACCGCCATTTTCCTCGAAGCATGCCTATGCTTCTTATGGGCCAACTCATCTGCAGAAGGAGCCTTTCGCTTAGACCAGTTCTAATCGGGCATCTCTACATGACAAAAATAGTAGTCAGTAAACGCATAAGGGTGAAAAGAATCTTCAATTATCTCCTGAAAAGAGGTACCTGTTAAAAATAAATCAAGACCTGATTTGAGTAGACAGTTGGGCGTGATCAGATGCCTCCAAGATCTCAGCTCGGCATCTACCAACCGAGCTTCGTTGATCCAAGCACGCTCCTCCCCGTTCACTCCAACAGGATACTTAGGTAGAACTACCAAGGAGGACCTCAATCAGAGAGAGAAAATAAAATAAATAAAGGAAAAGTAGCTCGGATATACCAACCTCGTTTAGCGAAGGAGGTCAGAACCTAAGAACGCAACCCGAAAGTTCCTGTAGCCTCTCAATCCCCCGACACCCAGAACCACTTGCTCTTCCAGTTCTTATTTGAGGTTAGGACCTCTGTGATCACGGCCTTGCTAGTCCTTCGCCAAGCAGCGAAATAGTACCAACCCTCATGAAAGGGGTCAGACTTCACTTGGTACAGATGGAGAAACTTATTCACGGTTAACTCGGGTTTGTCAAGTTCGGACCAGAGAATGAATGACCCCACAGTGCCCTTCAGGCATTAAGGATTAGCTGCCCAGGAGCTAACCCCAGATACGTGATGACTTTCCTCACTATCCTTTACAGAGGAAGCCTCAGTCCACATTGGAGGGAGACCTAGTAGATGGCCACCTCGCCCTCCTGGCACTCATTTGGGAGCTCGCCTAGTGTGGGAGCTCGGAGTATCACAGAGTCTGGAATGTGATACCCCGACTTGATCCGCACCAAGTCAGCCTCCGTCAGCGTGGACCCTACTGGTCCCTTCTCCTCCACCTATGACGAAGACCCACTGGTTTCCTCTATCACTATGGTAGCCCCATCTGCATCCTTTGGCCACTCGGCCAAGGATCGTTTCGCCATCCGCAACTCGTGGGATGCCCAAAAATCCCTGTCACTCATCACCACCAATGGTGACGGCGAGTTACATAGGGTGGAGATCATCTGCCCCACCGTCACGCCAGAATGCCCCTCCCCATTGATCAGGTGATCTAGACATTCTCTGGGCAGGAAGGCCACCAGAAACCGAAAACCCTAGGAAAAAGGAAAGGACAAAGGAGGGGAGGGGGTAGAAGAACGAGTGCGAGGCTTACCAATGAAGAACTCCTGAAGTCTCGCTGGAAATCACTTGACGCCGGAGAAGAGCAATGAACGCAGCAAAAAAGCAAAAGGGCAAATAGCCCTAAACGATGTTAGGGCGCCCTCTTTTATAGCAGGCCTGCTCGTACGAGCACTCAATGCTCACATTTAATGCGCAGCCGAAAACGACGCCTCGACACTCCCACTCAAACACGTGGAGCGCTACCACTCGCCGCATGGCTCCACGATCGAGAACAGGCCATGTGTCAGCACCCCATACGCCAAGTGTCGAAAAGGCACCCTGACAACACACGTGACCTCGAGCTATGACACGCTATCTCAAGCATAGTGTATCATGATTGCAGATACACTGATTCCTGTGCACACCGCTTAATTAGACATTAATAACCAGTAGATTCAACACCTCAGGCACATGACAGTCTGGCCTGACCAAGACCGATCTACTTCTCGAGCTTGCTATGTGAAATCAAAAGTAGGGGGCTTACAGTTGTGAGAAAAATGGATTGATCAATAAGATAAGGTCATGTCTGAACTTTGTGCACTTTGCTAGGTCAAATAATGAAAGATACAACTAAAAATCTGACCCCTAATCCCAGACCGAGTAGAAAATGAGGTCAAGATCGGTCCCTCGTTAGCAGGTCGAAAGATCCACTGATCTACTTGCCAAAAGAAGCTTAACTACTCACCGAAGGCCTCAGGTCAGCATACTACCCCCAGCTCAGGTCATCCAAGACCACCTCGGCCTCCTTCTACACATCTCCACTAATTCCGAATAATCAAACCTTATCTAAGAGAGATCCGCCCGAGATCTTTGGATCCGCCCGAGATCTTCTCCAAAGATCTCGGAGGACATCCACGACACGCTCTCTGCCAAGGATATCTGGAGATTCCCCCACTTGTTCGAGATCCAAATCTCTCTGCAGTACGTCCCTACTAAATAGAGAGAGGTCTCCTCTATTATAAATAAGAATATCTCTAATGGTGAAAGGTACGCACAATCTCTATCATAAAGCCTCGCTTACAACCAAACTTAGATTCCCTACTTAGGCATCAGAGGGTCCCCTGTATTAGTCGGGGTCTCCTTTGTCCGTTGTTTGTGCATGTAATTAAAGGTCCAAGAATGGCTAACAAGATTTTTGCATCAAACAGATATAGTATCTCCACATGCACATGGATGTGAACCTCTTATTACCTATCTCCTTCTTTCTCTTGGACATGTCTAGTATTAGTTTACATATAGCCTGTTTGGTAGACGCCTAAACTGAGTTCACATCATTTTAGTTAACCATAACTAAGGATATGACAAGCAAGATGCGCGTGGTTCAAGGGTATATAGAGAGAAGGAGAGGCGTGAGAAGGAGGCGGATTGCCTCAGTGGTGTGCTCACGTGGCAAAGTTATGTGGGCCCCACCATGATGTATGTGTTATATACTTGCATTTTGCAAGATTATTTTAGGGTATGAGTCCAAAGATGAGGCAGATCCAAACTTCAAACTTCAAGTGAACCACACCACATAAAGCAATGGGGATTGAAGGCCTACCATTGAAAGCTTCTCCAGGGCCACAAAAGTTTTGAATCAAGCTGATATTTGCGTTTTCCCTTCATCAAGCTCTGTGTGACCTCATAACAGGTTGGATGGCAAATAAGCATCTATAGTGCACCCTACGAAGGTTTCGACGGTGAGTGTTATTGTCCCCATTTTGCTTTCTATGGTGTGGTCGACTTGAGATTTGATCTCCTTATTTTCGAGATCATGCCCCAACATGATCTTACATAACGGATGGACAGCATGGATATGGCAGGGCCAACAAAACTTTACCACGTCAACACACCAACGATGTCTAGTACACCACGCAATCCACCTCCCCTAAAGAACTACGCGCTCAGAGAGATAGAGAGAGAGAAAGAGAGAGGCGAACATTGGGTAGCCCATCCTCAATTTCCTCCGATTTGCCTAATCTTTTTACTGACATCCTCGCATGAGATAGGACAATCATATGTATAAAGTGAATGTCACACGATCAACTGAATGGGCCCCACAGACCCTTATCTTATGATCTCCCTGATTATATGCTTTGCACGGACTATAAACACCTACACCATAATAAAGGCAGCACTAGTAGTGACGAAGATCTTAAAACCACTGACAATGTCCAACGTGCAGACGACAAAAGGAGGACAACGCACTATCTACACGGGTTTACCCAAGTAGAGAAAACAAAAGAAGAGCGCTTGTTTGGACTGATTCCAACCCAGGCGAGGGCAGATCCAAGGCTCAAGTGGACCACACAGTTGGGACTGAACGTCCACCATTAAAAATTTCATGGGGGCCAAAGAAGTTCAAGATCAAGCTGGCACTTGTGTTTTCCCTTCATCCAGGTAAATGTGACCTTAAAGAACAGGTTGGATAGGACATAAGCATCACAGTGGGCCCTAGGTGTCATTATCATTGCTGGTTCCAATTGTGTGGCCCACTTGAACCTTGGATTTGCCTCATTTTTGGGCCCATACCCTAAAATGATCTGGAAAAAAAATGGATGAAAGGCATAGATAAAATCGATACATCACAGTGAGCCCCACTGAGCCTTTGCCTGGGCTGATTTCTGTCCAGGCGGGGGCAAGACGCAATCTGCTTTTGACGAGACAAGGGATCAAAGGAAGAGAAGAAAAGATGGGAAGAGGAGATGAGAGAAGAAGCATTGGGTGGGGTGGGGTAAAAGGGCCCAAAGCCCATTACAATGAATTGGCCCATATAACAAACATTCAAACAAATAAAACTGTTGAACACTTTTCAACACGGGCTACACACAGAGAAGATGAGAGATCAATGCGAGCTACACACATTAAAAGAAATAAAAGAGGGATTATTCAATCTAAGTCATTCATGGAGTCTTGTGCACTAAATCTGAGATGTCCCTTGCTAAGCATCTACATTTTTAATGAGGATTTTATCTTCTAATAACTAAAGTTCCTAAGACTAATTAAAAGGGAAAAAACTGTCGAGAACTACTGGCAATATATATAGTATAGATCAAGTGTTAGAGATCATATTTCTTCTTGGAAAGGTCAAAATAATTTTGCTAACTATTAGTCATGATCACTAATAAAATAATTATGATAAAATAGAATGCGCTGAACTCTTTTTAAGTGTCTACCAGACAAGCACTTAAGGTTGATCCGGATTGCAATAAACTGGATGTGTTGATCAATTGATCCATTTTAAGGTATCAGGCTCTCAGATATTGGTATAGAGCTGCATCATCCATTGGGACAAGAAAACCAGCTGTTATTTTCTCAATGTCAGTAATTGTATTCTGAAAACAGAATTCCTCATGGCATGCAGTAATACAAGGAACGTAGCATATCCCAACTGTTTCTATATGGCAGCTTCAATTTCGTCGGAGGCAACTGCTGCTCCATTTGGCCCGTCATTCGCACGCAACTGAGAAGAAACATCGTCGATGGCTGAGTTCAGCTGTGCTATCTTCTCTGTCAGTATTTTCCGAGTCTTCTGTTTGGTCAATCACATGTAATCATCCATGTAATGTTAGTATAGATCACAAACAGCAAAAGACAGGAGAAGCACAAGGCATTCAAACCAAGTTTCTGACAATTTGCAGTGGACACTAATAGAACTGGGCATGGGATGTGCATATGTATCCACGAGTGTGTGTGAACCAGTATCTGTTGCATACAAGTTCACTATGGTAAACACCCCAAAAACTGAAAGATTGGAGTGACATGGGTAGCTCTTGCTCATAGCCCCTGAAAGGCCTCACCCAAGTCTTACATGTAGTGAAAGGGCACACAATCCTTTAGTGCAGAAGGGAGCGAGGGAGGGAGTATAGATTTTAATTATTATTTTTCCTCTCACAGGCAAAAAGATATAGAGTTAATAAGAAAGAAATAAAGCAACACCCAACCAGTTAAAAAGAAAACCCTTATCAGTTGGATGAATAAAAGCAGATGCTGCTGCATCAAAACCAAGTATTTACCTCCAAAGCTTTTTCTTCATCATATATAAATTTCGGTAGCTTTCTCATCAAATCTTTTCTGTCAGCCCCAGCCAATGCTTTGCTGATCTGTAGATAAAACATGAAGCAGGATATAATTTTCCTTTTGAAATGATATCAGAACATGGAAGTAAATAATCAGCAGATGGTATTTGACTAAGCATATTGATGGAAATTAATTATATGCAAGGTATTAAAAAATGGTTATGTAACGGCCGTAATGTAACCATCACGGTGGGAACTGTTACGCATTATGGGGCTGTAATGGCCATCACAGAAAAAAAAAAGGGCCTGTGATGGTCATTATGGGGCTGTTACAGGTTTTTTTTTTTTGTTTTTTTTGTTTTTTTGTTTTTTTTGTTTTCTTTTTTCCATTCAAAAAAAGAGGCCCTAATGGAAACGGCAGTGGCCGTTACAGCTACCGTTACCGTTATTGAATAAATTGGTTACATGTATATCCCAATAAATGCAGCTGCCCCGGTAACATCTGCCTATATCATATCACCAAAAAGAGGCAGTCACCCATATAAAAATGCATCATCATCATCTAAGCCTTATCCCATGTAAAAATGCATCTCACTAGTTATTCACTCCTTTGAACATGCCCAATTCAGCCATCATTGTTGAGTAATATCATTACCTGAATAAACAAAACCATTTGACAGCCCCATGCGTGTTTGACTTCGTGGAATGGATACACTGTTAAAGGTTATAGGCTTATAGCTCTACCCATCTACACCAAAGAAGCCCATATCTCTTGAACATGATGCCTACTATCTCCATGTGCCAATGTGGGCCTCACCGTGTATGTGCTGTTGCCTGAAATCAGGCCAGTCAAGCCATCAGAAGGGCCTCAAGTCCTCTTCATCATCATTACCATCATCATCATAGCCTTGTCCTAGTTATTTGGAGGAAGCTTTACAAATCCTGTTTTGCCAATCAATCCAATCTAAGGCCCAAGCATCAGTAATAGGTGGGCCCAATGTTTATGAAAAATAAAATGGATAGTAAAAATATCCTTCCTTGTTAGGGCTACCCCTCCATCTTATAAAAAGGCCATATCACGAAAACACAGCTGGGTGCCAAGAAAGTTATCCAATGAAAAACTGCACCATGTCAAACTAATCATCCAATAATTGCCTAGTGGTTAGTTTTCTTCACACTGCTAGCAACAGCAATTAGGCAAAATAATCTCATAGAGTGCATATTGTCCAAAGAAAACTCATGCTACCATACTTCCCAAGAATTTGAGCACACCACATCCAGACAAGATTGAACCCAGCCGCAAATGAGATAGATCCATAAAACACGAAAGCGGTACCTGAGGTGCATATACACAGCCAAGTGTTCCAACTATTATTCCACCCAATACAAAGCCCCCAACAAAGATACTTGCGCTTCTTCCACCATCACCACTGTAATTTCACACAAGCAGGAATGCGTCATAAAAAGTAACGTTAGCGTAATACTCACAGCATGATATGAAAAGTAATTTAAAAAGCTAGAAGCATAGCCATCCATTATTGGATTAAAAAAGGCAGTTCCTAGGAATGAATTAACTAACAAAAACCATGTGCATCGAACATATACTTTAGGTTCCCAGTGGAAGGAGAAGAATTGACATCCAGAAACCTTTCCATCCAGTTTTGCTGTGGACTGTGCCTCAACAGATCAGTTTGAGTTTGTCATTGTGAAATAGGGAAATAATAATGGTTTTAACATAAAATAGAGAGAAGAAAAGAGAAAGATGAGAAAATAGAAGAAAAGGTGAAGAAAAGAAGAGATGAGGGACAATTGCTTGCATGGTACCCTCCTCGACTTTTTTCCCTTCTTATTTTATTTGCTTCAGTCATTGCAGCTGAAATTACAAAATTGCCCTCCTTGCTTAAGGACTAACTAAAACAAATTCATATGGGCCCAAACTCAGGCCTAAACTAAACCCAATAAACAAACCAAAGATCGAAGGGGCCCAAGACACAAAACGTGTCAACCCATAATACTTTTAACACTCCCCCTCAAGCTGGAGTATAGATATCATACATGTCCAGCTTGAATACAAACTTTAAGAATTGAGACCTTCCAAGAGCTTTAGTGAACAGATCTACAACTTGATCATGTGAGGAGATATATAGAGTGCAAATTTCCTTTTGAGAGACCTTATCTCGGATGAAGTGTCAACCTCTATATGCCTCGTTCTCTCATGGAAGACTGGATTTTTAGCAATGATTGTTATAATGCAAAGGCATTGGACCTTAGACAATGAACCCCAACTCTTAAAGGAGGGATTTAAGCCAAATAAGCTCACAAGTAGTGTTTGAAATATTGGTATCACATTACATATCGCATCATTGGGATACAGAAACGTATTAGTTATCACACAAGATATATCATTTGTATCGGGTAATTTATCACACTTTTTGGGAAACATGGGAAAACATTGGGAAGACGGTTGAATTTTTCAATGTAACTTCAGGGATTGTTTAAAAAAATCACCTTAATACACACTTTTAAATCATAACATCTCAAAAAAAGAAGTGCACATAATAGGTTTCCTTTGCATAGGGTCCTAAGCTATGCATTGTCTAACTAAACTAATGCAACCATATTCAAATTGAATACATAACATTTAGACTGTTTGTGATGGTCATTTCATCAAACATTCCTAAATACTTCATAATTAGCCTCAATTGATATCTAGTTGAAGGGAAATTTCACAATATATATATATATATATATATATATATATATATATATATATATATATATATATATATATATATATATAAAGATTTTAAATATATATATATATATATTAATTTTTAATTAAAAATGATTTTTATTTTCTGAAAATTGACAAGGACTTGACAAATCAGTAGATCAACCCTCATACATGCTTGATTTCATGTTTGGAGTGCAACATTGCAAGCAATTCGGGAGAAATTAGGGAAATGTCAAAATTTCTCCAAATTGGACCAATGACACTCAAATTTCGAAATTAAAGTATATGTGATGATCATTTCATCAAATACTCCTAAATACTTCGAAATTAGTCTCAATTGATAGCTGGTTGAAGGAAATTTTTGAAAAAAAAAAAAAAAAACATGCAGAACATGAAGAACCAATGGATATGGAAATTAAAGCTCCAAGTCCATGATTTTTAATATAAAACATGAAGAACAAATGGATTTCTAACCATTTGACATTGGTTTAATATAATTTCAATAATAATAATAATAATAATAAAAGGATCGGGAAATGAAAATGCTCACCAGATCGAGCATGTGGGATATATTGGCACTACCTGTGCATTTCGTATCGCAAAGGGGGGTTACAAGATATATCGTGGGAAATATCAACCGATATCGTCGATATTTAAAACATTGCTTGCAAGTAGTGTGGGCCATTGATCTTTAATCTGCCTCAGCACTTTGACCTGACAACCACATTTTGCTTCTTACTTTTCTAAGTAACCACATTTTCGCCAAGGAAGGTACAATAACCTATGGTTGACCGCCTGTCATATCTCAACCCTCCATAATCTGCACCAGAATAACCGGTTATCTTCAAATGGCCATGAGACCTATACAAGATACATTTCCCAGAAGTACCTAAAAATTCTCATGATTGCAGCTAAATGTAAGGTTCTTGGACTTTGCATAAATTGACTAACCATGCTAATTGAGAAGGCAGTATCAGGTCTTTTAATGGTCAAATAGATGAGCTTACTGACAAGTCTCCTATACATGCCAAGGTCTGTCAATACCTTTACTTCTTCAGGCTCAAGTCTAAGTTGAGAATCCATTAGTGTATCTACAGGCTTGGCACCTAACATACATATCTCTTCTAGTAAGTCACAAAGAAATTTTGTTTGACATAAATTTATTCCAATTTTAGACCTAGCCACTTCAATGCCCCAAATATATCAAAGAATACCAAGATCTTTAATTTGAAACTGAGATTGAAGATACAACTTCAACTCCTCAATAGCATCCAAGTCATCACTTGTCACTCTAATATCATACACATACACATACACACCAAAGATAATATAGCCAAATGTTGTATGCTTTGAGAATATTGAATGATCTAGCATACTCCTCTTCATCCCATATGATACCACCACACCACTAAACTTCTCAAACTAGGCTCATGATGGCTGATTTAATCCATATATAGACTTCTTTAACTTGCACAATTTTGACGTCTCCCCCTGAGCCACATACCTAGGAGGTTGCTCCATAAAAATTCTTTATGCAATTCTCCGTGTAGAAATGCATTCTTAACATCTAGTTGAAAGAGGATCCAATCACGATTTGCAACAACAAATATAACAACTCAAACTGAATTGAGCTTGGCCATCGGAGAAAACGTATCTAGATAATCTACTCCATAAATTTGAATATATCCCTTAGCAATTAGCCTTGCTTTATAACAATCAATTGATTCGTCAGGAAGAATTTTTACTATGTAAACCCACCTACACTTAACTGGTGTTTTACCTAATGGTAGATCGGAATATTCCCATGTATTATTGAAAAAGATGGCAGTCATCTCCTCATCCATAGCCCTTTCCAATCCTCATCCATAGCCCTTTCCAATTTTCATCCAACAAAGCATCCTGGATGGACTTTGGAATATATACAAAAGACAAGGCAAGAGCAAAAGTAGTCAAAAGTAACAAAATTGGAGATTGGATCAGAGGCACATGAACGTTTACCTTTACAAATCACAGTGGGGAAATCAAGGCCATCCTATACAAACTCAGAAATAAGGGAAACCTCATTAGGTGCAGAAACTGATGGTGGAGATTAAGAGGGAATGGCCTATGATACTTGGTCTTTTCTCCTTTTCTATAATGTCTTCATGAAATCCTTATAGGATGGCAGTTTCTCAATATCAAATTTTGGTGGGAAAACATTGGCAAAGGAACCTCCACAAGCACCATTTCTGCAACCCATCCAGTTTGACATCGAATGGGACATCTTCAAAGAAGGTAACATCAGCTGACACAAAGTGCTTTTTAAGAGAATGACATTAACATTGATAACCTTTTTTAGTAAGAGAATATCCCAAAAATATACATTTTATATAATGAGGTGCAAGTTTATCTTAATTAGACTCTTAAGAAAATTGACAAAACAAGTACAAGCAAACATTTTTGAGGGAACAAAAAAAACTAGCCGATCAAGGAATAATAATAATGAGACGGGTGTTTTACCACCTAAAATCGACGAGTGCATCCTATTTATCAAATGACATGCGGTGGGAACTGTATCACACCAATAAGATTGTGGAACATTCATTTCTAACAACAAAGTAAAAGTAACTTAAATTAGATGTCGATTTTTGCGTTCAGCCACCCTATTCTGTTGAGGTGTATAAGCACAAGAAATCTAATGGATAATACCATGACTTTGTAAATACTTCTGAAAATCCCGAGAAACAAATTCCAAAGCATCATCAGATCTAAACATACACAAATTTGCACCAAACTGAATTTTTATTTCATTATGAAAAATTCTAAAATATATGAAAGAATTCTAATTTATGTTTCATGAGAAATAACCATGTCATTCTGGAAAAAAAAAAAAATCATCAATAAAGAGAATGAAGTAGTTAAAACCTAGTAAGCTAGAAATACGAGCTGGTCCCACACATCACAATGAACTAATTTAAAAGGAACATCACTCCTATTATCGACCTTACACGGAAAATGAGATCTATGATGTTTACTCAACTGACACTTTCACATTCTAAATTCGGCATCTTTGGAAGAGATGGAACAAGTATTTAATTTTTGGAGAGATGGATGACCCAAATGATGATGTCATAAATTGTTGGACACTCATGAAGCACAGTAGCACTTACTAATTCCCTCTCCAAATAATACAGACCATTCCTCTCAGGACCTCCACCAATTGTCTTGCTCGTCTTAAGGTCTTGAAAAAACATAGTTGGAAGGAAAGAATGAGACAACAAATCAAAGACTTTGTCAATTTACCAACAGATAAAAGACTAAAAGGAAATTTGGGACATACAAGACAGAAGAGTGGATGATTTGCCATCCGCCAAATTAACAGATATATTTGATGAGATACAATCAAGGGAAGAAAAGTAGCTCCAATTACCAAAAATATGATCCAACATCCCAGAATCGATGACTCAAGGAGAATAAAGAGATGACAAGAGGCACACTCTACCTATTCGAGCCAAAGTGATTGTAGAGGTGGAAGGAACATTATTAGATATAGAGCCATTAGATGAGAGAAACCGCGCATATTCTTCTCATGATAGTGTGACACTGATCTGATCACTATGAACATTTGACGGAGTAGATGAGGTAGGTCTCCCATCAGCTGAAGCATCATCCATCAGATGAGCTTGATTAGCCTTCGGAGTCTTCCCATGAAGATCCCAATAAAAGTCCACAATGAGTGCATATGCGGTCTCCTCTACCACCACGACCACCCCTACCACCCCCTTGTAATCTACCACCTCTACCACCAAGATACATACCATGACTTGTTTGAACTCCACGACCTCCACACACCAGTAAAACTAGATGAAGAGGCCAATGCATCTTTATCAGACACATTAACATGAGCACTATCCAAGTCATTTACAAGAAAAACTCGTTGAAGTCTAACATAGACCTCCACAACTAAAGGAATTGATACACCACTTAGAATCTGATCATTAGTTAATTGATATTCTTTTGGCAAACCAAATAGGAGCTCCACTATTTTCATATCCTCCAATTGCTTCTTCATAAGAGTAATATCAAAAGTAATAGCATGATATATCGAGAGCTTTTCCCACATGCTGGTAAGTTTGGAGAAATACTCCCCAAGAGATTTGTCTCCCTTTTGAAACGAGAAAATTTCCTCATACAATTAATAGACCTGTGAGATGTTTTGCTCTGAGGAATACATCTTCACAATATTCCAAACATCTTTCATAGTGTTCAAAAACATCCAATTGGAGCTAACCTCGGGTTCCATACCATTTCATAACCACGATCTAATATGGGCATCATCAAGCATCCACTGTCTGAATTTAGTAACAGACTCCTTTAATTTAGATTCTTTGAGGAATTGACCATTTTCCCAAGCCATAAGAAAAACTTGAACCGATTTATCCCAATGAAGATAATTCTTCCCATTTAGTTTCACAAAGGTTATGGATGCATTAAACAAAGGTCCAAACACCTCTCCCAATGATGAGGAACCACTAACTATATTTTTCAGCTCCATAGCAGGATAGGGGCTGATTTACTTCAATTTAGAACGACTAGTGTTGACCTATAAAGAGGTCAAAGCACAACTATACCCTACAACAATAGTACATAAGAATTTCCAGCCTCTCATTAACTAGAACACCCATAAATAATATCCACGCATCTCACACAACTTAATGGATACACAAAAATATCAAAAAGTGCTTCCAACACAAAAGAGTAACTGAAAGAAAACCACCTTAAACATTTATTTTTTTTTAGAGATAACTGAAATTTTATTGAGAAACTGCCAAAGTGGGAAAGATTACAAAAATAAAGACAACATCCAAGAAGAAAGATGAGTGTTCGCAGCTGATTTAACAAAAAGCGCCCATTCGGAAACGGCTAATATGACCAAATGAGCGACTTCCGCAACCGAGCAGTCCTTGTTTTGGAAACACCGGCTATTTCGAGCCTTCAAAATATACCAAAAAATTCCCATTACCACTAGTCTCCAAACAGTTTTCTGGGATTTACCCGCCATACCCCCATGCGAGGCCCACAAAAGCTTATCAACCATCTTTGGCATGACCCAGGAGATTTGGAAAATGCGAAGGTAAGTACTCCCATACCTTGTGGGAAAAAAAAAATACAATGAATGAAAAGGTGGTCAATAGATTCCGCATCCCTCATACACATCAAGCAAATGTTCGGGAGAATGAGAGATCTCCTTTGAAGGTTGCCTGTGGTTAGGATTCTTTTACTACCTACAAGCCAAACAAAAGCCGCAATTCTCAAGGAAGCACCATAAGACCACTAGAGGTAGGGGAAGGAATATGACGAAGATGGCTTAGCAATTAAGTCATGAAACGAGAGCACAGAGAAAATACCAGAACTATGAATTGTCCAAATCAACAGATCTTCATCTTGAGCCGATGGCAGATAAAGCTTCAGATGGTCGAGCAAGATAAGAAATCCATTGAGTTTGTCATCCGTGAGATTTCGCTGACAAGGAGGAGACCATACGACAGATGCGCCAATAAATGAGAAACATCTATCCGCTGTAATAAAAAAATCAAGGGCAAGACGAGCCAACCAGGGAAGTGTTCTTGTAATGACCTATCCCCACACCAAATATCAACCCAGATGCAAATATGATTATCTTTTCCCAGAAAGAGAGGTTCCTGAACAGAAGAGATGTTCGATAGAGGTTATAGCCTTCCAAACAAAGCACGCGCGATAAAAAGAATATGACTTTATACACCAGCCACCCGATTTAGAGACATATTTGGCAATAAGAAGTTCCCTCCATAACTTGCATGTCTAAATGTTGAACCTCCAATGCCATTTTCTGAGAAGAGCGACATTCATATGCTCCAATTTTTTCAGACGTGCTCCTCCCTTATTATTAGGCTTGCAAACTTCATCCCAATTGAGTAAGTTGAACTTCTTTTTATCTTCATACCCTTTCCATAGGAAATCTCTTCTCAATTTCTCGAGCCTACCCAAGACCAACTTTTGGCTTTTGAAAAGAGACGAAATATATCGGCATGTTGGAAAAGGCCATTTTGATGAGCATCAACCAGCCTCCCAGAGAAAGAATACAATGCTTCCAACTAGACAACTTTCTTTCGATTCTCTTTATAATTCTATTTCATAGGTGTAAAGCCAATTTTCCTATGCACAAGGGCAACCCCATATAAGAAGAGGGGAAGGATCCTATTTTACAGCCAAAGACATTAGCTAGGTGTTGAAGATCTCCATTAAGCACACGAATTCCTAGTATTTCACTTTTGGAGACATTAATATTTAGGGTGGAGATTGCTTCGAAGCAAACCATAACTTTTCGGAGATTATTGACTAAGATGACATCCACGTTGCAAAAAAGGATCGTATCGTCGGCATATTGAAGATGAGTAACTTGCACCCCTGCCTCTGTGACCTTGAACCCACGAATAAAACCATTTTCCTCTGCCTTGAGAAGCTGATGGGGACATCACGCGCACACGCATGCCCCCTACGCACGTACGCAAGGAGGGCCCCACCATCGATCTAGATCGATGACGACATCCAGGGAGGGCCTCTTAGTTAGAGGACTGCGACTTGGTTCGTTGGAGTGGACTTGATAATCATGTGAATCCCACTATGGGTTCTCATGATCGTGGCCCACTATTCTAATAAATCTAGTACTTTGGGATTTGCTTATTATTGTTATTAGGAATATCATAGACGGTTTAGATTGCTTTGATTAGTTGTTATTTTTTATTACTTCGTCTCCATGTAATAGGTTGCGCACAGGGTGCGAGTTGTGCGGTATAGGATTTTATTATAAATAGGCACCCTTTGTAGTCTATTTTTTTCTCTCAATGAAGATTAATAAAATTGCTGCGTTTTTCTACTCCTCTAAATTCCTGAGTTGTCTCCCTTTTTTAAAAAAATCAGTCATTCCGTTTTAAAAATAGAAAAGATGGCCATCACAATCCAGCCGCAGGTTCCTAAGTTCTCAAAAGACAGCTATGAAAAATGGTGCATCCAAATGAAGGCATTATTCGGGTTGCAAGAACTATGGGAGATCATCACCGATGGGTATGAAGAACCCACTATGGAAGAAGAAGCTGCCCTCACCAATGAAGAAAAGATCGCTCTAAAAAAATCAAAGAAAGAGAGACAATAAAGCTTTGTTTCTCCTCTATCAAGAGTTGTGGAGATTCAATTGGGTGCGAAACCCTCCCTTCCTCGAATGGCTGATTACCATGGTGCGAAGCCACACCTATCCCGATTCGCCCCCACCTTCTTCTATCCATATTTCTATTCTCCTATAATCATCTACGATTCAAATCCATCCTCTATTGCAGTCGTTTTTCTCTCTATGGCAGATTTTTAGAATCTGGCCCTGCAGGAGGGCTGAAACTTTGGCGAAGCACCACGCACAAACCGTGCATCGGATCGAGCTAATATTTAAGGGTTTTGGAGTCCATCATTGGCCGACAGGGGTCAAGGTGGCCTTTTTTTGAAGTGGGCCCGACACGTGCGTCCAGGATCATGCTGTTAGACAGGCCACATGCCTCATATAGCTACTTTCCATAGATAGATGATATATAGCTAATTTCCATAGATAGATGATCCCGTTTTTATCATTTACCTTGTATAGATGACTGTAGATCTCTATATATTCAACCCTTTAAGGTTGTCTCAAATACAAGAAAACCAATTGTCTTCTCTTTGTTTTCACACACGCACATGCGTCTGGGCCATTGTTGTTGTCCACATATGCGGTACTTTTCTGGTTCGTTTCTCTCCTCTCTTTCACTCTTCTTTCACCCAAAATCCCTAAACCTAATCCTAAATTGCTCAAATCCCCAATTTTGTGTTCTTTCTTCAACCTTAGGGTTCCCCGAATTGAAATTTCTGAATCCCTTGGATTGGGGGAATTATTTTTGTGCATGTGTGGATGAATTTACCCTCCTTTGATTCTTATTTGGTTTATAATTTTGATTAATCCGACCTTAGTATGCGTAGGCCTGGATCCGCATAAGATTTCCCTTGATTGAGTGTTTGAACTTTTGTATGGGATGTGGAATTTTGTGTAATTGTTTCTGAACTAGTGTGATCTAAAGCATAAAAAACTTGCACATCATACTTGAATTTCATGTCTTACATTAGAAGCATCCTACTAAGAGCTTGCCCAATAACAACAAAGAGATACGAAGATAACGAGTCACCCTGCCTGATGCCACGAGAAGTCTTGAAGTAAACGAATGGAGATCCATTAATGAGAACACAAAACGCATATATGTTATTCTTTGAAACTACGGTGAGAGTTAGCAAGTCATGAATAAGGCGTGCAAATGCATTTGCAGACTCTGAAGGCCTATGCAAGATTGACATGGGAATAAGGTCTATACGTTTTCTATGCTTATAACCAAACACAACTTCAAAAGGACTCATGCCTATTGACCTATTGACTAAACTATTATATTCAAACTCAACTACATGTAAGACTACGTCCCTAGTCCTAGTATGGTCACCCACAAGACACTGCAATAGGCTCCCTAAACTCTTATTGACCACTTTTGTCTAACCATCAGTCTGAGGATGATCTACCGAGGAAAATTGTAATCTCATGCCCATCATGTGTCAAAGTGTCTTCCAAAAATAACTCATAAACCTAACATCCCTCTTAGACACGATGGTTTTCAACAAACCATGTAAATGAACTACCTTCGCAAAGAATAGCTTCACGATGTTGGAGGCATCGGACATCTTTGAGCATGGTAAGAAATGGGCCATTTTAGAAAATTGGTCCACTACCATGAAAATGGAATCATGCTTCTTGATTATCTTGGGAAGCCCAAGCACGAAGTCCATACTGAAGTCTTGCCACGGAGCACGTGGCACTAGAAAAGGTGTATATAAGCTCTTGTTCTGCTTTTTTTGCTTTGTCAGCTAACAAGTTCGACATTGCCCTATAATTTTGACTACATCTCGAATCCAATGACTTCAACGCTCATAGATTAAAGTAATGTCACTCCACGGCTAAGGGCATCAACAAGTTTATTCTTGACCATGGCCTTGTGTTTCAAAACAAGCAAGTACTCTTGAAGAAACTCAACCCACTTGGCATGCGTTGGGTTTTAATTTCTTTTAGGAGTTCAGATAATGTAAGGCCTCCTGGTCTGAGAACAAGATGAACTTTTGCAGTAGCAAATAATGTCGCCAATTACATAAGGACTGGACTACCACGTAGAATTCCTTATCATAAGTAGAATATCGTTGCTTTGCTTCATTCAACTTCTCACTAAAGAAAGCAACAAGGTGTCCCTCCTGGCTAAGTAATCCACCTATACCTCCCCTAGAGGCATCACAAACAACCTCGAAGACTTTAGAAAAGTCGGGAAGGTGCATGACAGGAGCCTCTCTCATCTTGCCATCGATCTCCTTAAATGCTTTTGACATGGCGTTAGTCCATTTGAATTCCCCTTTCTTTGTGCAATTTGTGATGGGGGCCATAATGGAACTAAAGCCTCTGATGAACTACCTGTAGGAGCTAGTCATGGATGTTCCGTGGTTCAGGCCAACTCACAATGGCCTTAATTTTCTCAGGATCCGTAGACATGCCTTCTAATGAAACTATGAAACCTAAGAAGATAACTCTATCTAACATGAACCAATACTTCTTGAGGTTTACATAACTTCTCTTCCCTAGGGATCCCGCAAATTTGCCTCAGATGGCGGAGGTGTAGTTCTTTGGAGGTACTATAAATGAGAATATTGACGAAGTAGGCCACCAAGAACTTCCCTACAAAGGGCATCAACACCTGGGTCATCACACGCATGAACATGCTCAGAGCATTAATCAAACCAAAAGGCATGACCAAACCACTCGTAAAGACCATCCTTTGTTTTGAAGGTCGTTTTCCATTCATCCCCTAGGTGAATAAGTATCTGATAATACCCACTCTTGAGGTCTATCTTTGAAAAAATCGTGACACCTGTCATCATGTCTAACAAATCATCAAGTCATGGCATGGGAAACCAATACTTGACCGTGATTTTGTTGATGGCCCGACTATCCATGCACATGCGCTAAGTGTCATCTTTCTTAGGCATGAAAAGCGTTGGCACGACACACTGACTCAAACTCTCCTGAATAAAACCCTTCCCAAGGAGCTCATCTACATGTTGCGTGCTTCACATGGTTCAATCGATAATGGGGAATGTTTGGTAGAGTCGACTCAGGGACAAGATCAATGGCATACTAAATGTCTCGTATGGGTGGAAACTCATCCGGTAAATCCTCAAGAAAAACATTAGTAAACTCCTCCAACACCGGACCCATCTCAAGTGACAACTCTACACTAACCTCGGGTGTAGCCTCTCTAGCCACGAGGGCATACACCATCAAATCTGCCTTAGTCTCCCGCTCAAACTCTTTGTCGTTTAATATGTGGAGAGACTTGGGCTGCGATTTCCTCACATCCTTTTGTCCACCCTTTTTAACGTCCTCTTTCTTAAATTTCGATATGCTCTTGGTGGAAGAGGACTTAAATTTATCTTCTTGCCCTCATGCATGAAGGAACAAACATTTGAGTGATCAAATATTGTTACATCACAATCAAAGAGCCAAGGCCTTCCCAAGATGATGTGGCCTACATCCATAGGCAAAATATCACACCAAAATGAGTCTTTATAAGATGTGAACTGGATGGGAAACAAAATAACGTTGTGAGATTGGCATACAGGACGCATCAACCCATGAAACTCTATAGGGTTGAGGGTAAAGAGTGGGCTTCAGGCCTAAACAAGAGATAGTGCTATCGAAGACCACATTTGTACAATTGCCACTATCAACAATCACTTTGCAGTTCTTCTCACCACACTTAAAATATAGAAAATGGTATCCATGTGTCAATCATCAATCCCCTTAGCCTGTGCTAAGGCGCATTGACAATTGCAAATGGCACGACCTCCTCTTCTTTTTCATCACTATCTCAAGTTATAACAAACTCAAGTTTAAGAAGATTGGTCCATGTTGAGCCAAGAGGAAGTTGGGTAACAATGCCCGTATGATTGAGTTGTCAACTAACTTAAAAATCTAACCGATTTTCAATGTCACAGATTTGTTTGAGTACCATGGTGAAATGTCTGACATGTAAGATTAAGTCGTTATCGATGTAGATAAACGGCTCCTGAAGAAAAAAGGAAGGAAGTGAACAAGTGTTGTGCATGAAAAATACTAACACTCGATGAGGCCAATATAGACAATGCTTGGTGAAATGGAAGAACAAAAACTATTCTGATTTGAAGATGGACACCCAAGTGACTTCTCCACCCCACAAGGCATATTTTATGGCCCACTTGAAGTTTTGGACCCACGAGTCCAATTGGATGGGTCAAAGAGATACAACTAGGTACCGTAAATCCAGTATTTTTATTTTGGTCTTAGATTGGAGCATTTTAAGTAACTCAAGGTATTCCATAAATGTAACAGTGGTCGTAATGGCCATTACAGCCTTTTCTTTTTTTGGGAAAAAAAAACGGTTTTGGCCCAATAACAGACAATTATGGGACATTTTTTCTGTAACGACACTGTACGTATTAATAGGAATCCTAATTCCCTATTAGTTAGTTTTCTACATTTAAATCAGCTTGTAGTGTAAGTAAGAGCTGGTTTACGGAAAGCATAGTAAGAGCCAAAATGAAACTAGTAGTAATTTGTCTCTACTTAAAAGGGAATTTTACAGAATACTCCCTTATTAATACTGTATTTACATCCTGGTACCTTTTTAAAAGGTAATTTTACAGAACACTACCTCATTAATACCCAATAACAGACAGTTATGGGACATTTTTTCTTTAATGGCATCATACCTGTTAATAGGAATCCTAATTCCCTATTAGTTAGTTTTCTTCAACTGCAGTGCAAGTAAGAGCTGGTCTACGGCAAGTATAGTTAGAACCAAAAGGAAAGTAGTAGTAATTTGTCTTTATTTAAAAAGGCAATTTTACATAATACTACCTCATTAATACCGTATTTACATCCTGGTCCCTGTTTAGATTATCTTTTCATTAAGAGCGTGTTTGGATCAGGGAGTTTCACAGTAATGTGGCGTAAAACTCACGGCATTACATCTTTACTTTGACTGAATATTGCCAATTGCCACATCATGGTAATCTTTCGGAATCGTAGCAAAAAAGGAATGGGTGAAAGTGTGTTAACGTGCATAGTTTCGTGGGCCCCACCATGATGTGTTATATCCACATCGTCCATCCATCTTACGTGATCATTTTATGGACTGAGACAACAAAAAAAAAAAATGACGCGGATCCAAAGCAAAAGGGGACCGCACAAAAGAAAGCAATGGGATTGAATGCCCGCTGTTGAAAATTTCTTGGGGTCCATAGAAGTGTTGAATCTTCCTCAGTTTTTAGGACATGCCTTAAAATGATATTGCAAAATGGATGGAAGGTGTGGATATAATACATATTAACAAAATTACATCAACATATATCTAACCACAAAGAATACCATATAGGTTCGAAGTGGAGTTGAACGAGGGGTATTGCATATGACCACTGTCCTAGTTTACCTCCGACTATGGTGGTGTAATGATAATCATTACTCATTTACCACACAATACACCACATTACCGCACTAATCGATAATCCAAATAGGCCCTAAGCTACCTCATTAATCAAGATAATTGTCAAAGGGGTACCTTCTATCAATTTTCTCTCATTTCTGTTGTGTTTATTCATAAAATGACAAAAATGCCCATCATTAATAATGTAGCTTAATTACTTAAATGTAAATACCATATTTATGAGGTATTTATTGTTTAAAATTTCTATAAAGAATAAACCCCACGAGTCATCTTTCTGGATGGGGATTACCAAATGACAAAGGTATTCCATAACAATAACGGTGGCCGTAATGGCCACTGTCGAGACTCAAATATTGCTATTTATCCTCTCATATGCATTAGTTTCCGGTGCATTTAAGTGTTTGATTGATCTAATTAGAGATGCTTTCTACATGCGAAGTGATTTTGGAACTATAGCTGAATGTATGTACGAAGTTGTAATTTAAAGCCCAAAAGAAGTAGAGATTGAAGAATGAAAGAGTGGAGCATGAAAATGAAGATTTGAAGGGCTAAAGATTAAAGAAAACAAAGTATCAGAGTGAGTAAGTAAATATCAAAAGTATCAAAGGAGAAGTGAAGGAAATCA
This sequence comes from Magnolia kwangsiensis, assembly GCA_037074715.1. Lineage (NCBI taxonomy): Eukaryota > Viridiplantae > Streptophyta > Magnoliopsida > Magnoliales > Magnoliaceae > Magnolia > Magnolia kwangsiensis. The sequence goes on along the minus strand of CM073575.1, from coordinate 85,344,734 downwards.
AAACTTATCGATCCCATCGATAGGAGTGTCGAGGCCATCAATAGGACTCAATGAGATCGAGCCACATATCGAGAAATTTTGTATTTTCTAGAAAGTTTGTTGGACAGTTCCTTCAATCCCATCTGAGACCCTTCAATCCCATCGAGAAACTCGTGAATTTTGAAAGTTCGTTGCTGGACAAAAATTTTCAAAATTCTGTTTATTATTCGAGTAATCGAGTGATCCTTTGATCCCATCAACAGGTCCTCGATAGGTCTCAATTCTATCGAAGGAGGGGGTGACTGTGATGAGGACATCAGACCCTTCAAAGGCTATCAAAGACGAAGGTGAACGACAAATACATCATTTATGGCTCGATGATGGTTCGTGGCACAACCAAGGAGGATTTTGAAGACCTTACATGTGTTCCTGGATTAATTGAAGGCCCCACATTAGGAGGACATGTGCAGGATGAGTTAGAAGACTGATCTGTTACACAGGATTTTTTTATTTGTATTTCGTTATAGGGGTAGTTTAGTCATTTTCTTTTAAATCCGAATTTTATAAATTGGGTGTTTTCTACCCAAAACTTAATAATGTTTTTTTTTTTTTTTTTTTTTTTTTAATGAAAGCTGGGTGCCTCCTTCCCTTCTCTCTGTGGTAAGTTCTTCTCTTCACATAATCTATTCACTTCTTCTAAATTCTATTTCTAGCCCTCCAACTTTCTTCTTCTCTTTTTATGTCTAGTATTCTTTGATTGCCATTGACCCTGAACATCTGAGAATTGATCCCAACCCTCTCTTAGATTTTCTACCCATCCCTATTCCAGAAATCCTTTGATTTCCTGGACTAGAGAAGCTGCATTGATTGTTGGATTGAAACCATGCAAGACTGGGAGGTCCCATCCTTCGCCAGATCCAATCACGCATGATTTGAATACGGTACCGCAAGATTGTGATGATGGTCTGCAACCATCACATGTTTATTTTATTATTATCTTTATTATTATGTGGAATGTTGAATATTTCAATTGATTTTCTTAGTTTATTTCACTGGATAATTTATGTGCTCACACATGCATTCTAGTTTAGACTGTCCTGCATCAAATTTGGTATCAAAGCTTTAGGTTTTGCATGGTTTTTGTTTAATCCAGTTATCTAAACTTAGGATCCTCTGTTTTCTCATCTAGGATTGTCTAGATAATTCCAAATCTACATCCCACAGAAATTGCGAACCTGATTTTTCAGATTCACAGTCCCGTGAGATATAAATCTGAATTTCCAGATTTGTGTTCTCATTCTAGTTAAATCTGAAAATCTGCAACATTCTTACATCATATAGAAATAGGATCATACATACATATTAAGGTCTGTTCAAACCTTAAGAGTCGAGCTTAGGAAAATCGAGTTCGAGTTTTTGGTGCATGCCCACTAGAAGTGGTAAGGGTTTTGGCCAACACCCAATCATGAGTAACGAGTAATTAATCGATCACCTTGCTCAATCACTCTAAAAGATAACTGCCATAGAGACATCCAACAAAAATATCGAACGAAAATTGATCGCCAACGAAGTTAGACTTGAGCGATTAGAAGCATTCCAAAGGGAGAACCCACTATTGGGGGAGATATGCAGTCGCAAGTAGGTGGTGTTGGTGAGGAGCAGCCGTTAAATAAACCTCCACCAATGGCGGGCATGTGAGTAGAGAACGAGCATATCAGGACCACTTTGATCCTGACGAGAGGGTCATGAAGAATGTCAGGATTGATGCCCCGAGCTTTGATGGTCGCTTTAACCCCCAAGGCATTACTTGATTGGTTAGCTGAGATGGACCACTATTTTGAGTGGCACGAGATGTCAGAGAACCAACAAGTGCGGTTTGCCTAAACGAAGCTTGTGGGGCAAGCATTGATGTACTGGACCAATAAATAGCGTAGGATTGAACGGGTGGGAGGCGCTCACGTTACCCAATGGAGCGAGATGAAAACTATCCTAAGAGAGAAGTACCTCCCTCTCTCTTATCGTCAGAAGCTCCTGGAACAATGACAATCTTTACACTAAGGATTCATGCCTGTCACGGAATACATTGCAAATTTTGAGGAATTCATGATGCGGTGTAATATTGAGGAAAACCCTCTAGTAATGCTCATGCGTTTCAAGATGGGCCTTCGATTAGATCTTCAGCATGAGCTTTGGACTCGTCCCGTGAAAGATTTGGACGAGATGTACTTGGTGGTGCAGGAATTATAGTATCTAAAGACTCTTGTCACAAGACGGTTCGATTCCCGAGACTCTAATGTTAGGACCGGTTCTCGGGGAACTAGACCCAATATTGGTAATCAACCTAGGGTGCAAGTGAATGTTCTGCCTAGGCCTAGGGATGACAAGGGAAAAGGCGTCCTTGGTGTTAGTCCGAGTGAAGGATAGAATGTGTGATACTATGAATGTGAGAATATTGGTCATTTTGCAACTTAGTGTCCCACTAAGAGGAAAGGAAAATGCTTAATCATAGGCGATTCCCAGGATAGTGAGTATGATTGCGATTCCCAGGATAGTGAGTATGATTAGGGTGACTCTAAAGTTGAAAAATATCAGCCCATAGGATCATTGAGTGATGAGGATGAGGTGGGTGATGATGTCACATTGGCAGTTGTTAGGTGTGTGCCAGCCCAGACTAGTAGTGTTGAGTGGCGTCGCAACACTATCTTTTACACGATCACCAAGTGTAGCGAGAAAAATTGTAAGGTGATAGTGGACAGTGGGAGTTGCCAGAATGTAATTTCCCCTAGTACCTTAGGTTGTCTAAACTCAAAGGCCACCCCTCATCTTGACCCGTACAAGGTCTTATGGGTAGACAAGACTTCCTTTCTTGTCACCCATCAATGTCTTGTACCCATCAAGTTCGGGTCTTATAAGGAGTCCTTATGGTGTAATGTGTAGCCCATGGATGTAAGTCACATCATCCTAGGCAAACCATGGCTATTCGATAATGGCATCACGATCTACAGCCATTTTAATGCGTGTACCTTCATGCATAACGGCAAGAAGAACAAAATTAATCCTATGCCACCACAAAACACTACACAGAAGAAAGGCGAGAAGGCTAGTGAGCCTAAAGAAGTGAGGAAATCCACACCCAAGTCTCCCCACATCATCATAGCTAAAGATTTTAAAAGAGACACAAAGGAGGATTCGACGGTGTATGCCTTAGTGGCTAGAAAGGCTACACCAAAAGTACTAGTAGAGTTACCCCACAAGGTAGCCCCAGTCTTAGTGGAGTAAAAAGATGCATTCCCTAAGGATTTGCCAGATAAGTTGCCACCCATGAGGGACATCCAACATGCCGTTAATCTTGTCCCTGGGTTGACTCTACCAAACATTCCTCGCTATAGGATGAACCTTGTAAAGCATGCAGAGTTGAAGAAGCAGGTAGATGAGCTCCTGCGAAAGGGTTTCATCCAGGAGAGCATAAGCCCGTGTGTTGTACCCGCATTACTGACATCTAAGGAAGATGACACTTGGCGCATGTGTGTGGATAGTAGAGCCATAAACAAAATCACAGTATAGGTTTCCTATACCTAGGCTTAATGACATATTAAACATGATAGCTAAATCTACCATTTTCTCCAAAATAGATTTCAAGAGTGGGTATCACCAAATCCGTATACGCCTCGGTAATGAATGGAAGACAGCCTTCGAGATGAAGGATAGGCTATATGAGTGGTTGGTCATACCTTTTTGCTTGACTAACGCACCTAGCACTTTCATGCGAGTGATGACCCAGGTCTTGAGACCGTTCATGGGGAAATTCTTAGTGGTGTACTTCGACGATATTATGATCCATATCACTACTAGAGAATCAAACCTTGAACATTTGAAGTTGGTCTGTAGTGTCCTTAGGGCGGAGAAATTATACGCCAACCTTAAAAAGTGTTCGTTCATGTCCAGTCAGGTTTTGTTCTTAATGTTTATAGTGTCAGCAGAAGGGATGCGTGCAAACCCAAAGAAAGTCGAGGCCATAGTTGATTGGCCTAAACAGAGGAACATCCATGAAGTGCAAAGCTTTCATGGCTTAGCCACATTCTATCGTCGGTTCATTAGGAGTTTTAGCACGATTATGGCTCCCATTACAGTGTATGAAAAAGGGAGAATTCGTGTGGTCGAAAGCCACAGTTAAGGCTTTCAAATAAATTAAGGGCGAGATGGTCGAAGCTCTCGCCATGCGCCTTCCCGACTTTTCTAAAGTCTTTGAAGTTGAGTGTGATGCATCTGGTGTTGGTATAAGTGGAGTCCTGAGTCAAGAGGGTCATCTTGTTGCCTATTTCAGTAAGAAACTGAATGAGGCAAAACAAAAATACTCTACCTATGATAAGGAATTCTATGCAGTAGTGCAGTCTTTGAGATATTGGCACCACTACCTCCTACCACAAAAATTTGTCTTATTCTCTGATCATGAGGCCTTAAGTTATCTTCACTCCCAGAAGAAACTTAACCCAAGGCATGCTAAGTGAGTTGCGTTCCTTCAAGAGTATTCGTTTGTCTTGAAAACTAAGGCCGGAGTAGAGAATAAACCAGCCGATGCCCCTAGCTGTAAAGTGGCGTTGCTCAATTCTTTAAGTGTAGGAGTTGTCGGCTTTAAGCAACTGAGAGACAAGTACCTCACATGTCCAGATTTTGGGGGTACCTATACATCACTCTCGAGTGATCAACAAATTGTTTATGTATTCCCCCTACGTCTCTCCGTGAATTCCACTTCTAGGAGCTTCATTCGGGAAGGATAGCTGGCCACTTTGGCTGCGTGCGATAAGACTAGTGCCCTTGTAGAAGATCATTTCTATTGGCCAAGTCTCAAGTGAGATGTCGCCGAAATTCTACGGAAGTGTAGAACATGTCAAATGGCAAAGCAGCAAAAGAAAAATTTTGGATTACATACACCATTACCTGTGCCACATGCTTTGTGGAAAGACATTAGCATAGATTTCATGCTTGGGCTTTCCAAGACGATTAAAAAGCACAATTCCATTTTTTTTATTGTAAACCGCTTCTCTAAGATGGCACATTTCATCCCATATTTTAAAACTTCGGATGCGTCTAATATTACTAAGGTTTTTTTTTTATGGTTGGTCAGTCTCCATGGTTTACCTAAGACCATAGTGTCTGACCATGATGTCAGATTTACCAACTATTTTTGGAAGACACAATGGCACATGATGGGAACACATTTGCAGTTTTCTACTGCATACCATCCCCAAACTGATGGCCAGACCGAGGTGGTTAATCGCAACCTTAGAAACCTCTTACGATGCTTAGTGGGTGAACATGTGAAAACTTGGGATTTGATTCTACCTTTAGCCGAGTTCGCCTACAACAATTCGGTCAATAGATCTACAAGGTTGAGTCCATTTGAAATTGTTAGTGGGTACAAACCTCGGATGCCCATAGACTTGTTACCCATGTCAGTTACCCATAGATCTTCTAAGTTAGCAGATGCATTTGCACGATACATTCATGACTTGCATGCACATGTTAGACCGCAAATAAATGCAAGTAATGATAATTATAAATGTTCAGTTGACCAACATCGTAGGTGGACAGAATTTAATAAAGGGATTATGTAATGGTTAGGATTAGACCAGAGCGATTTCTTCCAGATTTCGCTAAGAAATTACAAGCTCCCAATACTGGACCATTCAAACTATTGCATAAAATTGGGTCTAATGCGTGCAGGGTAAACCTTCCACCTAAAATGGGAATAAATCCAACGATCAATGTGGAAGATCTAGTCCTCTGTCCTAACCGTTCCATTGTTTCTTCTTCCCAACCTTGGTCACTTTCCGACTTTACTTCTCAACCCCTTCCACCATCAATTAATCGTAAGTTAGAGATTCAAAGGATAGTGGATGAGGAGATTGTTTCCACACGAGATGGGAGCTTCCAGAGGTACCTTGTCAAATGGAAGAACAAGCCACCACCCGATTCCACGTGGCTTACAAAATCGGAACTGCAGCAGATTGATCCGGACCTTCTCGAGACGCACAAAAGTTTCAACACGTCGGAGCTGAGTTCTTCTCACCTGAGGGGAGTTGATGAGGACATCAGACCCTTCAAAGTTTATCAAAGACGAAGGCGGCCGACGAATACATCTTTATGGCTCGATGATGGTTCGTAGCACAACCAATGAGGATTTTGAAGACCTTACACGTGTCCCTGGATTAATTGAAGGCCCCACATTAGGAGGACACACGTGTAGGATGAGTTAAAAGACTGATCTGTTATGCGGGATTTTTTTATTATTATTTTTTGTTATAGGGGTAGTTTAGTCATTTTCTTTTAAATCCGAATTTTATAAATAGGGTGTTTTCTACCTTAAACCTAATAATGTTTTTTTTTTTTTCAATGAAAGCTTGATACCTCCTTCCCCTTTCTCTCTGTGGTAAGTTATTCTCTTCTCATAATCTCCTCTTCTTCTAAATTCTATTTCTAGCCCTCTAACCTTCTTCTTCACTTTCTATGCATAGTATTCTTTGATTTCTATTGACCTGAAAATCTGAGAATTGATCCCAACCCTCTAAAATTTTCCAGTCGTCCCTATTCTAGAAATCCTTTAATTTCCTGGAATAGAGAAGCTGCATTGATTGTTGGATTGAAACCATGCAAGATCGGGGGTTCCCATCCCTCGTCAGATCCAATCTACGTATGATTTGAATGCGGTACCGTAGGATTGTGATGATGTACTGCAACCAGTGTTTAACTTGTCAGCGATGTTATCGAAATATCGCCAATAATATCGGTGTCGCTGCACTGGCAACACCAAAACCCCATTTATTTGTGTCGGTTTCAGGTTTCGCCGATAATCTCGCCGAATTGTCAGTATTTTCAAAATCTCGCCGATATTTCGTTGTTCCCACCAACCACAGTTGGGAACTATAGCCAACAACCAACCTTTATCGATAAAATGGGGTAGTTATCAGCGATAAAATCACAAAAAACACAAAATACCTGTTTTCACCCGGATCTGGAGGAAGACGCGAATTCACAGCTATTGAGTGCAGATCAGCAATTTCCAGTAAGATTCAACCCCAAAAATTTTATTTTTTTTTTCGTTGAAAAATCCTCTGCAACTTCTCGAATCCGCTTGCGGGCTGAGATCTTGTTGGAAAATAGAGGTTTTTTAAATTTGGAATGAGGGAGAGGGATTTTAAGGTTGAAAATCAGGAGAAATTGGTGGGAAGGAGATGAAATTTTGAAAATTTTGGATGAGGTGAGGGATTTTCGAGGTTTTAACGCAAATTGGGGATCGAGCCAGGCGTGAAATGAGATTGTGTACTTAGTTACTCAATACGCTCTTATCGTACTAAGTACACTCTGTTGGGCCCACTGAGAATGTATCTGGTCTATCCATGCGAGCCATCCGTTTTTTCATCTTATTTTGGGGTTGAGACCAAAATTTAAGTGTGCCAAAAGATCAAGTGGACCACACCATTGGAAACAATTGGAATAATGACTTCCACCATTAAAACTTTTCTAGGGCCCACAGTGATGCTTATTTCTCATCCAACTTGTTCATAAGATCACACAGACATGGATGAAGGGAAAAAACAAATAGAAGTTTGATCCAAAACTTCTATGGCCCCCAAGAAATTTTCAACGGTAAAATGTTCAATTCATACTGTTTCCTATGGTGTGGTCCACTTGAGGTTTGGATATACTTCGTTTTTAGGCTCAAGACCTAAAATTATCTGTTAAAATGGATGGACGGAGTGGATAAAATACATAAATCACGGTGAACCCCACTGAGTTTACCCAGTACACTAGCATACTAAGTAACTCAGTACACAATCAGCTTCCATCGGGTGGGGCTTTGACGGTGCAGGTCGGTGCTCCGTGGGCCCCACCATGATGCATTTGTTGTATCCATGTTGTCCATTAATTTTTAAATATTATTTTAGAACTTGATCCAAAAAATGAGGTATATCTAAAACTCAGGTGGACCACACCACGGGAAAACAGTAGTGATTGGATATCCACAATTTAAATCCTCCTAAGGCTCACTGTACTGTTTATTTGACATCCAATCTGTTAATTAGCTCATACAGACCCAGATGAAGGTTAAAAACAAAGATCAAATCATTCCAAAACCTTTATGGCCCCCAAAAAATTTTTAATGGTCAAAGTTCATTTAACATTGTTTCTTGTAATGTGGTCCAATTGAGATTGCGATATACCTCATTTTTTTCTCATATCATAAAATTATCTATACAAATAGATGGACGGCATGGATGAAACACATACCTCGTGGTGGGGCCCACAGAGCAGGGCAGGGGGAGTAGCCAATCCATTTCCACAGCGGTGCGGATCAGGGACGCGGATTTGTTGCGGAAGCCTTTCCCTGTGCTCTACGCTACAAGCTCAAGTGGGGCCCACTGTGATGTTTGTGAGAAATCCTCCCCATCCACCTGTTTTGTGATTTCATTTTAGGACTTGTTGTAAAAAATGAACCGTATCCAAAGCTCAAGTGAGTCGTACCAAAGGAAAATGTGGTTGGGGAAATTCCTACCGTTGAAACCTTCCTGAGTTCAACAGTGATGTTTAGATGCCATCCATACCGTTAATAACATCATTACTATTGGAATGAACTGAAAACAAAAATATTAGCATGAATCAAAACTTCTGTGGCCCCACAAATATTTCAACTGTGGATGTTTAATTATCACGTTTTAGGCTCACTTGAGCTTTAGATAAGGTTCATTTTTGGCATCATATCCTAAAACGAACTCACAAAACGGATGGACGGGCAGGATTTTTCACAAACATCACAGTGGGCCCCACCTAAACTTGCAGCACAGGAAGAAAATCCGAGTCCCGCAGATCAGGATTGAACGCCCTGCTATTGTATCGAGCGTGGATTGGATACTGACAAGATCCGTAACCAAAGGAAACGGGTTGGCTACGCCCCCTACCACCAGCCAATGGCTGGTGGTCGATGCTCTGTGGGCCCCACCATGATGAATGTGTTTCATCCATGCCGTCCATCTATTTTTCTAGATCACTTTATAGAATGAGACCAGAACTGAGGTATATAACAGTCTCAAGTGGACCACATTATCGGAAACAGTGTTGAATGAACTTCAACCATTAAAAACTTTTTGAAGGCCATAAAAGTTTTAGATCAAGCTTATCTTTGTTTTTTACCTTCATCTAGGTCTGTATGACCTAATCAACAGATTGGATGTCAAATAAACAGTACAGCGGTCCTTAGGAGGATTTTAATGGTGGATATCCAATCACTATTATTTTCCTGTGGTGTGGTCCACCTGAGATTTTCTTGTGATGTCTTAGTGTACTCGTACAGTTTGGGGAGGATGACTATCAGAGGTACATAAGAGAGTTCCTCAATTAATACGAGCTAAGGATGACCTGGGAACAGTACTGCCAACACGTTGGGCAACAGTACTACTCTCAACTGCCACGGGATCCGGACAATGATCGTTACTCTATGTGGGGATGAAACATGGCCAAAAATGTGTATTTTTTTTTAATTCATTTACTTTCGCATGTCTTAATTGTTGTAAGCTTGCATTTTTATTATATAAACTCATTTTGGTTACTATTTGAGTGATTTCTTACGACAACGCATGCCTTTTGGCCCCCATTAAATGGAAACTTCTAATTTAATGTATTCTTTTTACAATTTTTTCATTCCTAAATATGTAAATATGTGCATTTAGGCATGTCCTGAAGTTTCACTGAAAAATTGCACCATTTTCTCCATGTTTCCCCCTTTTTCCCTACATTTCCGATTATCGACGATAACGACATTATATCTTTATCTCCGGCCAACGAAACTTATAACGATACCGACAACTCGAACACTGACTGCAACCATTGCCTGTTTCCTTTATTATTATCTTTACTATGATGTGAAATGTTGAATATTTCAATTGATTTGCTTAATTTATTTCACTGGATAATTTATGTGTTCACACATGCATTCTAGTTTAGACCGTCCTGCATCACTATGAAAATTCGTGAATTTTCTAAGGCGGTGCGAAAGTTGGATTGCTAATCTTATAATTAGGGGTCTTTAAGACGTCCCTAAGCATCATCCTAGGATTTTGAAGGGAGAGATTGTAGAGATGAAGCATTTTCCGCACCGTTCTTCCTTATCTTCGATTCTAGTTTAATTTTCTGCTTTCTTTTGTTTTATGTTTAAGATGTTAGTCATGTTGGGTTAATTTCTTAGCTAAGGCTAAGGGATGAACCTCTTGATGGATTTGATATTTAATTCAAATTATTAGTTTTTAAAGTTGAATTGTGATTGTGTGTGATTGAATTCCTAGATTAGAGAAGGAATCAATATGTGAAATCGATTGATTTATTGTGAACTTCAGTTACAATAGATGCTTTTGATTCCCTGCGATTGATTATCTAAATCTTCATGAGAGATCACCCTATCTCAATTCTCATTTGGTCGGATGATTGTTAATTGATTCTATTGAATTATCTTTCGATTAGAACGGATTGGAATCCGATTCTAGTTGAGTAATCAACTTGAGAAGATGAATTAAGTTTAGATTCTATTAATTGGGGATTCCTGAATCCTTAGTTGTTTTCAAGTAATTGTTTAAACTCTCTTTTTACTTTGTTGGATTAAAACCCAGAAATCTTGTTTAGTTCTAATTGTGCTCTCAACCCAATTCCCTGTGGAACAATCTCAGTCTCACCGAGTTAAGACTACATCGCAGCCCTACACTTGAGGTTGTCAACTCTTGGGTTCGATCAGCCACCACCATTACCTTTACAATACGAGATGTAACAGTCGTTACGAGGGTTGTAATGGCCGTTATGGTCTCTTTTAAAATCCAAAAAAACCTATATCGGCCCCGAAACGGTCCATTACGAGGCCGTTACAGCCTTTACAGGGGGCACAACGGGCCATTACGGGGGTTATAACTGCCTTTACGAGTCATTTTTTCCGTAATAGCCATTACAGCATTTACAACCCCATAATGTCTCACGGTTGTCACTGTTACCTTTACGTAACGGCCTTTATGACACACCATGCTAATGACACATCCAGTAGCGAGTGGCTACTGGAAGTGCTCCACCCCACCATGATGTATGTATTTTATCCAAGCCGTCCATCAATTTTTCCATATTATTTTATGGCATAAGCCATAAATTGAGTCAGGTCCAAATTTTAGGTGGACCACACCCCTGGAAATAATGGTCATTGAGTACCCACCTTCAAAAACTTCTTGGGGGCCACAAGCTCTAAAACCTCGAACTGATAGAGCATGGCGAATTAATCCATTTTATCTCATAAGCCCAGGCCCCACATCGCATGGGTTAGGACCTCGGCCGAACCCCCCTCGTGGGCCCTAAATCACATGGGTACCACCTCACACAGGTGGGGCCCGCCTCACATGAGCCTCCCGCCCCGAGTATGCCCCTACATCCTATAGGCAACCCCACTCGCACCCAATGTGAAAATGCCCAAGCATTAATCACCCCTGGTGAGGAGTCTCAAACACGAGACCTCCCGCTCTAATATCACTTTAATACAGGACAATTAACCACTTGCTCTAAAAGCTCGAACTAATAGAGCATGGCGAATTAATCCCTTTATCTCATAGCTCAGGCCCCACATCTCATAGGTTAGGACCACGGCCGAACCCTTTCGTGGGCCCCAAATCACATGGGTACCGCCTCACACGAGTCATGCACCTCACAAGGGCCGCCCACCCCGAGTGTACCCCTACATACCACAGGCAACCCCACTCAAGCCCGGTGTAAAAATACCCCTGCATTAATCACCCCCGGTAAGGAGTCTCAAACATGAGACCTCTCACTCTAATACCACTTTGATGCAGGACAATTAACCATTTGCTCTAAAAGCTAAAACTAATAGAGCATGGCGAATTAATCCCTTTATCTCATAGCTTAGGCCCCACATCTCGTGGGTTAGTACCTCGGCCGAATCCCCCTCGTGGGCCCTAAATCACATGAATACCACCTCACACGAGCCATGCGCCTCGCAAGGGCTGCCCACCTCGAGTGTGCCCCTGCATCCCATAGGCGACCCCACTCGAGCCCAGTGTGAAAATGCCCCTGCATTAATCCCCTTCATGGGTTAGGACCTCGGCCGAAACCCCCCCCCCCCCCCCCCCCCCCCCCCTCGGTGAGGAGTCTCGAACATGAGACCTCCCTTGATGCATTATTTTCCTCCATCCATGTCTATGTGACCTAATCAAGAAGTTAGGTGGCAAATTAACATTACGGTGGATCCTACGAAGTTTTTAATGGTGAGTGTTCCATCACTAAAGTTTTCCTATCGCATGATCCATATGAGATTTGGTTTCAACTCATTTTCGGCTCATACCTTATAATGATTTGGAAAAATTGATGGACGGTGTGGATAAAACACATCATGGTGGGGCCCACAAAGCACTGACCAGTAGCTGTCTCATTACTGGCAGCATCAGTCATACGCAAATTGCCTCCAGCAACTTGTCAGAGGAACTTCCTAGAACAAGAACTAGGTGGGGCCCCCAGTCATCTATTTTTCTAGATGATATTAGGACATGGGCCTGAAAATGAGGCAGATCCAAAACTCAAGTGGACCGCATGACAAGAAAAAGTGAGGATTGAACATCCACCATTGAAACATTCATGGGGCCACAAAAGTTTTGGATTAGGCTAATATTTTCGTGTTTTCAGTTCATCCCAGTGGAATGACCTTATGAACGGTATGGATGGCATATAAACATCACGGTGGACCCCATGGAGGTTTCAAAGGTAGGTATTTCCCTACTCGCTTTTTCCTGTCGTGTGGTCCACTTGAGTTTAGGATCTACCTCATTTTTTGGGCCCATGTCCTAACATGATTTGAAAAAACAGATGGATGGGGTGGATATCTCACAAACATCATAGTGGGCCCCACCTAGATTCACATACGACATGTTGTCGCAAGCATTCCACATTCGCATCGGTAGGCAATATGCATCCTATCTTTCTAGGAGCGGATTAGGTGCGGCACCAGCCACACCCAAGATGGTGTGCCCTTAACATGGGGCCCACTTTGATGTATGCATTGTATGTCCAAGTTGTCCATCCAATTTGCTAGATCATTGTAGGGCATGAACCCGAAAATGAAGTAGATCAAATCTTAGGTGGATCATACTATAAGAAAGAGTGGTGGTTGAATGCTCCACCATTAAAAACCTCTTAGTGCCCACCATAATGTTTCTGTATTATTTATTTGCCATCCAACCTGTTGATAAGGTCACACAAACTAGGATGAAGGGGAAAAACAAATATCAGCTTGATCCAAAACTTTTGTCGTCCACAAGGTATTAATGGTCAACCGCCACTTTTTCCTACGGTATGGTCCACCTGAGATTTGGATCTGCTTCATTTTTTGGGCTCCTGCCCTAGAATGACATGGCGAAATGGATGGATGGTGTGGATATAAAATACGCACATCGAGGTGGGTGGCACCTAATCCACTCCCCATCTTTCCCTCCTCTCTCTCTCCCCCATCTCTAGTCCCCCTCTCTTCATCCACCAAAGCTCTCTCTCAGAAGATTAGATTTGTCCCATTTAGATGACCAATCCAGGCCGTTCATCAGGTGGGCCACAAGATTGTTCAAGTTGAAAATGAATGCCTACCATTGAAAACTTCTTGAGGGTCACAAAAGTTTCGGATCAAGTTGATATTTGTGTTTTCCCATAATCCAGGTCTATGTGACCTTATGAACAGGTTGGATGGCAAATAAACATCATGGTGGGCCCTAGGAAGGTTTCAACAGTGGGCATCATTGTCCCCACTTCTTTCTAAGGTGTGGTCCACTTGAGCTTTGGATCTGCCTCATTTTTTGGCTCATGCCCTAAAATGATCTGGCAAAATGGATGGATGGTGTGGATATAACACATATATCACGACAGAGCCCACAAAACTTTTCCATGTCAACACATTACCCACCTTGGTCTTGTATTCTATACTATGTAATCCAAGTCAAGTAATTAAGTTAAATCATTGATGATGGGCATTTTTGTCATTTTATGAAAAATATGACGGAAATGAGAGAAAGCTGACAGAAGGCACCCCTTTGACAATCATATTGATTACTGAGGTAGCTTAATGAAAGATAATTTAATAGGTACCAGAATGTAAATATGGTATTAATGAGGTTATATTTTGTAAAGTTATCTATTTACAATTACGTTGTACAAAATGCTATAGACAAGTCTCTTGCTCACTAGACAAGCTGGTGGAGATATTCCAGTCCCTTGTATTCAAATAGAGGGTTTTCTCACCAATTTTATGGACCTACAGAGGAGAAATTGCCTACAAACTGCTACACCTTTTCAGATTTACTTCCCTCCCAACTTTTGGATTTAATTTTCCCTTCTTTGCCACATCAGAAAGCTTCCTCTGAATATGAATATGGCAGGCTAAACTAGAGTATTGAGGTGTCATAGAAGGACTACCAAACATAACATCATAGTCTTGGATTCAATGCAATCAGCAACATGACTTTCAGCTCATACAATCACTACTATATAAGAGTTATTGGCTCCAGGTCACACCATTCATCGACTGGTATGAAGTGAAAAAATAAAAAATAAAAAAATCCTTAAAGAAAAAAGGAGAAAAATAAAACTAACTGCTAGATGGTTGCTAAAAGTGTAGGTCTCAGCAACTGCTACTGTATATCCACAGGGAAAAGTAAGCATCTCTTACCATAAACCAATGTAAACAATTGGAAGATAAAGGGTTTGAAAGATAGATGCCAGAGGTAATAGATCGCATGAAATCATTCCAACCAAAGTGATTGAGTAGAAGTATCTCACTTCTGGTATATAGATGGCAGAGGGGATAGATAGCTTGAAATCATTCCAACCCAATAACCCAAGTGTTTATGAATAGAAGTGTCTCACTTCTAATATATCCCCTTTAAAGGCAATTAGCTTTGTTTCCTCTCAATAATCTGGCCATATGGCATCTATAAGATGTATATATAGAAACCCCAAAGTTCCTTCTTTTTTTTGAGAGGTGACCCCTAAAGTTCCTACCAGTGTTTCAAATAGCGCTCGTAGGGTAGCCGTAGCACTACATAGCGTAGCTAAATAGCATAAATCCCCTGTAGCATACGCTATAGGGGTTCGTG
The DNA here is from genome assembly GCA_037074715.1 of Magnolia kwangsiensis. NCBI lineage: Eukaryota > Viridiplantae > Streptophyta > Magnoliopsida > Magnoliales > Magnoliaceae > Magnolia > Magnolia kwangsiensis. Next base: position 85,329,585 of record CM073575.1, on the reverse strand, counting down.
GAGTGTAGCATTTGTAGCATATGCTACAATGTTTTTTCCTGTTTTTCTGTTAAAAATGGGGTAAAACTCACATCACATCATGAAAAACTTAAAATGTAGAGTTAAAATCAAACTTTTCTTCTTCTTTTTTTTACTTTCACTTAAAATGGTGGTGATCCTTTGTTAAAGTTGGTGTGAAACTCATACATTAAAAAACCTTTAAAACTAAACTTAAAAGAAAGAGTTTTGAATGTATTGATGGCATCTGTATCGTACTTAATACTCTTAAGTCTTAACTTGTAGGATTTTTATTTCATTTTCATACCTGTGAGTTGTGGCTTTTAGTTTCAATTATACTATTAATTAAAGTGGTTTGGTTAGAAAGTTGTTGATGTGATAATTATTTGATTTGGTTTATAACTTTATATATCTGAATTGGCTTTTGATAAGTGATAATTATTAGCTTTTTTAACATGCTTATACTTAAAAAAATGAATCACCTTTTTGTCATTTTTATATTTTTTTACTTTTTTTTTTTTTTTAAACCATTGATCATGTTTTCCCTATTTTTAAATTAAAAAATAGAAGTATCATGTAGCTCACGCTACATGCTACACTATTTACACTACACGCTACTAAAGGTTGAACACTACGCAACACGCTACCACTATTTAAAACACTGGTTCCTACCAAATCTAAAACAGTACATCCAATCTGACCCCATAACTTTCTCTGAGAACAAAGACTAACCATTATCGCTTAAAGTTTTCTGTAGTTCTAGGAAGCCAACAATAACAAATTTGTAACTAATGTTTCCTGATCAAATTAAGAAACAACTGAAGACAAATTTAACTTAATAGCACTCCTTAAACTAATGTTTCCCAATCAAATTAGGAAACAAGTGAAGACAAATATGTTCCAAAAACTCAAGTAGGTAACTTAGTAGAACTATTTTAAAGATGAAAGAGATATGAGAGAGAGAGAGAGAGAGCATTCATTCAGGTCCAGCGGCATTTTAAAATCATGAAGAAGACCCAAATTTTTCAGGAAGCCAAAAACATAGCTAGCTTAGCTATCCGCACATTTCTGCATTTGAAATGGTAAATCACAATCAGAAATGCAAGAAGACCTAGGATTTGGACTAATTACTAGCTACCAAGTAAATGCATTTTAGAACTCATGAAGACCCAAAATTTTCGGGAAGACCAAAGCATAGCTCTCCACACATTTGCTGCATTTGAAATTGTAAATCATAATCGGAAATGCAAGAACACTCTAGGATATCAGACAAGTTACTAGCTACTAAGTGTCTATACCCAGCTCGAACTGTTAGTGCCCTTTTGTGGGTTGAAAATTTTGATTTCTTTTGGCGAATGGGGCTGATGGATAAACTAGAAGGGCTGAAGTTCACAACATATTGTTCCGTTGGCTTCAATGAAGAACCTTCAAGAGAAAATGCGACAAGGATTAGATAGGCTAACAAAGCACCATAAAGCAGAATGACAACAACGAATGTGGCCTCCATAAGTAGGTTATATACAATTCCATTGGCTTCCAAGTTACAACTACCAAGTTCAGCAATCACAATGCATTGTATCAGGAATATTTCCTCAAGCATTACAGAAATCAATCAAAGAAGAAATACGTTTCAACAGTAAGGATACATTTTAAATTCTGATAGACCTTGAGGGAAAAATAAACACTAGCATTTCTTTAATGGTTTAAACTGAGCAATAAAGATGGAAAGATCTGCCAACGAACGCCATTGGTAGTATTCAACTTGTTTTTCCAGCCTCCAAGATGAAATTAATTGATTAAAAAAATACTTGATACCCAAAAATGGATGTGCGGATGCTGATCTTTTGTTTTGTTTTGTTTTTTGTTTTTTGCTTCTTGTTTTCTTTTTTCTTTTTTGCCGTTGGCCCCTAGAAGAGTGTAGTGGTGACAACTGACAAAAATGGAGTAAGTTGTCTTTAATACAAGTTTGTTACTATCACCATCCCATTTAATACAATCACTTGTTCGTGCACTGCTCACTCATCAACCAGATTTGGGCTCAAATCCTTTCTGCTTTCGGTATTTCCCAGTGCCTTCCGAACTCAACTGGCTCTCTTTTAAAGGCGTGGCATGGCGTGCATATCGGTTCCCAAAGAACTCCTATCTAGAGAATAGCCCTATTGGCTGTCTGGTGGACTGTCTGGAAAGAGAGAAATGACGGATGTTTCAGTCATAAATCCAATTCAGCTTCGTCCCTAGTGCGCAGAACCAAGCAGCTTATCGTAGAATGGGCTGTCAACGTTGACAAGCTAAAGGGGTGTAATCTACTTTTTCATGGAGCATAGTCGGTCCGCCTTCTCAGCGGCCCTTCTATTTTGTTTGGTTTTTGGTTTTTTCCTTTTCCATTGTTCCTTGTTTCTGTTTCCCTGTTTTTCTCCTTTTCGTTTTAATATAATCCTCGTGAATCTTCAAAAAAAAAAAAAAACAAATCGTTACTTTCATCTGGCAATCCCATGCTTTATTTCAGCAGCGTGAATTATGATTACTGGCTTCATTACATTGCTAACTTCGACAAAGTTTTTTTCTGGACTTTAGGTTTCCTAATCTCGAAAAGTTTCTTCCTGGACTCTAGGCTTCCTAATCTCAAAAAGTTTCTTTCTGGACTTTAGGCTTCCTTTTGCTACGCTAGTCATGGATGTTTCCTATGCAACCAACTCACGGTCCTTGCAGTATATTGTCTCGAGTTGTATTGTAGAAAAGCATGGTTTCCAAAGTCACCTGGTTGACTTTTGGCTTGTATGTGCCCAAGTGGATCCCTCTTGAGTACGGCAAAAAAGTAGTTATCCTTGCACCATGGAGAAACATCCTGATAAAGTAAAATGCTTTCGATGTCACCTGGTTGACTCTTTCTTTGAGATATATTTTAGGCAGCACTTTAAATAGAGAATTGTGTGAGTCACGTTCACCCCTCTGAAGTGTGAGGCCAGAGCTACATAGCGTGTAGTGTAAGCTACACGCTACTTCTAAATCTTTAATTAAGGTTGCACTTGGTTGCACTAAACATCATGAAATTTCATGTTGCACCAAATTAATGGTTAATAATTAAATTTAATGAAATTTCATGATATTTTGGGCAACCAAACGTAACCTAAAATAATATGAAAATAGGGCAAAGATTAAGTATAAAGACGAAGAAAGGGCAACAACAACGACACTGATTTAACACCGTTGCTTGCATTATTTTACTAAACTCATTGAAAAGATTAACTTCTTTTCTTTCTTGCTTTTTTTTTTTTTGAAAATTGAAAATTGTAAGAAATCATTGAAAACATTAATTGATTTAGTCAGAAATAACTTTTCATGTAAGCTAAGTAGTGTATAGCTATGTAGTGTGTAGCGTATGCAAATTACTGTGTAGCATAGCCTACATACGACTTAAACTATTTTTGAGCTACATAGCATTAAGGCTAAGTTACACTACGTAGCATAGCTACACGCTACAGTGCATAAGCTATTTAAAACACAGATTCTAAATGTGTATAGTGCTTCTACTTATGCCCATTTTTAGATAGGTTGTGTCAAGTGGCAGATCCACACGACTTATTCCTATTTTTCACAATGCCTTAATGAATGGTTTCTTGCATTTGTAGATATCAATTCAATACGACAACCACAATTTTTATCCTCATTGTTTGGTTGACTGCCAAAATGGGAACAATTGTTCAAAGTGAATATGCCCTTCCGCAAAATTGTTCAATGGGGCCATCCATCTATCATCCTTTTAGTGAATAGAAAATTGTTCAAAGTTCCCGTGAATAGGGTGATCCCATCCAGTGTTTTAAATATCGACGATATCGGCCGATATATCCCACGATATATCTTGTATCCCACCCGTTTGATACGAAATGCACAAGTAGTGGGATATATCCCACATGTTCGATCCTGCAAGTATTTTTTTATTTTTGATCCTTTTTTTCTGTAAATCATGTTAAATCGGTGTCAAATTGTTACAAATCCATGATTTTTCATGTTATCATGGATTGGGAGCTTCGATTTTGACATTTGGAGGAGAAGGACCGAGTTACAGAAAATTGAAAAATTAAAAATAAAAAAATCAAACATGTATGTAGCCTAATCTACTGATTCTTCTATTGCTTTTGAATGTATTGCTTGTATTTCCACATTTCTTACATTTATAAATTATATAAATAGACTTTGAATATACTTGCATCAATTCAGTTAGACAACGCATAGATTAGGACCCCATACAAATAAAACCAATTACGTGCACTTGTTTTTGGTAATGTTTTGATTTGTAAGTGTGCATTGATGTTTTTTTAACAATCATTGAAATTTCATTGAAAAATTCAACCAATTTCCAATGTTTCCTCATGTTTCCAACAACAGCAATACAAGCAATATATCTCATGCAATAACCAATATGTATCTATATCCCAAGGGTGCGATACGTAACATGATACCGAAATTTCGAACACTGATCCCATCCATCAGATAGTTGCTTTCAAAACTACGGTAGAAAGCAAAAATAGTTTAGGTCAAATATTGGAAGTTGAATAATATTGATGTATAGGATTGTCTAATAGGCTTGATATTTCAAACACAAGCCATCCATGATAGGTCCCACTAGATGGACAGACCTGATTGATACATCACTGACAAGTGTACCATGAAGAGATGGTTCTACAATTTTCTAGTTTCCTGCTTTACTCTATCATCTGCCTTTTAGTGTGAGGTGTTATGCTGGTATATGGAAAGTTACTCCTCCATGTTAATGCATGTGTAGCACACATGGATAAGATCAAAACCATATTTAAAATGGAGAATGGGTCATGGTCCAAGAATCAAATCGCTTGGATAATCCAATATGTTTAACATGTGCCATCCCAATAAACACCAAAAGACCAAATCATCAACAAATTCATTTATTAGAGATTAGAATCAAAACCATTCATTTCTTGTTTCAAATAGAGAATGGATCATGGTTCAAGAATCAATTTGTTTGGACAATCCTATTCATTTAAAAGGTGGCATCCCAAAAACAGCGAAAGACAAAATCAGCAATGGCTCCAATTTAGTGAGAAAAGATCCGTTTATTAGAGATTAAGATATTTGAATCGTGAATATTTTTTAGGCATACCAGATCAGATATATATCATTATATCAACGATTTGAATCATTGAAGAATGGCTTCAAATGTACAAAATCATGTGTATGCAAACTGTAGGTTTGATGATGTGCAGAACACTACAACTCCTATGCATTAGCATTTTTCTTTAACAGCAAGCGAGCTAAGCCAACATGCAAGTATAAGAAAGGCGATCTACACGCCCCATGCATGTGCCAATGCATCCAAGCTGTACATCAGTTGGGTTCCAGAATTTCAATAACTCTGCCGAGAAACAGGACAGTTCAATCATGTGAAAGGCCATGATGCTAGAAAGCAAAGTATGGCTTTCAAGACGAAGCTAATTTTTCAACCATCCATTGGCATCATAAACCATAGCTCAACTAATCAATTGAAAAGCCTGATTTTTGGTCAAGGAAACTAATTGTTTGGGACTCATCTAATGAAAAGCTTGAATCTCTCACATATTTGCAACCAGGTGGCATGTGCATGAACTCCCTTATGCACACTTGCAGGTTTAGCAAAGATCTCCTGCATTGGGCATGAAAAAGGTGAGAAATGTACACAGAAAGTTGTACGTAATCTTTCACATACATTGCATCATTTCCACCAATGTTTCACATGCACGTGTCAAAGTGGAAGACTTTAGAGATTAATGCAAGCATGAACAATCGCAAGAAGTATGCAATGAAGATGTGGGCCCCAAAAGCCCAATTTGCATATCCTACAGCCCATCTAGTGGGAGCCATATGCTGAGCTATGCTTAAAGATTTTTAAGAGATGGGTATGTTGAGAATGTGGAGCCACATCTAGGCCACTTTCGACCAGTCGTAGGACATGCTTGACTGGTCGTAGGGGCCTGTTCGACCGGTCGCGGACCGTCGACTCAAAGTCCAGCGAGTCCTGTTTTTTCATGTTTTGGGTCCTTTGACCAGTCGAAGGAATTGTTCGACCGGTCGTAGCTCTCCTTCGACCAGTTGTAGCTCTCCTTCGATCAGTCGAAGGTTACGCAGATTCGTTTCCGAATCTGATGCGGATTGCAGATTTTGGTGTCGCCTTTCACAAGGGTGCAGAAGGGAAGTTACCTAAACTATAAATAGAGGTTCCCAAGGCTTTTCTAGGTATAATTGGAATATTGGAAAATAATTTTAAGGTGTGGGCTAAAGGTTTTCTATATTCTTCTAAGGGAGAGATTAGTATTTGCCTTGTAATCTTTGTTTTTTTTCATAATGGAAGTTTGCATCCGTGGTTTTTTATCCTAGTTTGGGGTTTTTTCACGTATATCTTGTCTTGTGGTTTGTTTGGATTTCTTTGATCTGTTTTTAGTTTATATTTCTTTCTGTTCATCGTTTATGGGTGAGGCTTGAGATTGGATCTCGGCTCACTGCGTTATTGACGTGCTATGCAACAACTGGTATCAGAGCTATTGGTTTAGTTCTATTGGGAGCGATGGCGGAAGATGGAAAAACTAGAATTGAGAAGTTTGATGGTTCAAACTTTGCCTTCTGAAAGATGCAGATGGAGGATTATCTGTATCAGAAGGACCTCTACATTCCTCTAAAAGGAAAAAAGAAGAAACCAGAAAAGATGACAGATGATGAATGGTTTTTACTGAATAGGAAGGCTTTAGGAACGATCCGACTCTCTTTGTCAAAGAGCGTCGCCTTTAATATATCCAAGATGAAAACGACAAAAGAATTAATGGAAGCCCTAGCCACCATGTATGAAAAACCCTCAACATCCAACAAGGTTCATCTTATGAAACAGCTATTCAACATGAAGATGTCAGATGGTGGGAGCGTAGCTGAACATCTAAACGAGTTCAATACAGTCACGGGCTAGTTGGAATCCGTTGGCATCATTTTTAACGATGAGGTCAGGGCGCTATTGATCTTATCCAGTCTGTCAGACAGTTGGGATGGTTTGGTGATTGCTGTGAGCAATTCTTCAGGGTCGACAAAGTTGAAATTTGACGATGTCGCCGGTCTAATTCTCAGCGAAGAATCTAGAAGGAAGGCATCAAGAGTTTCGGGGGATTCAGGGAATGCTCTAAACGTTGAAGGAAGAGGAAGATCACAAAACAAATGAGGCAATAAACACGGGCGTTCTAAGTCAAGGAAGAAGTCCAAGGGACCGAAAGACAAAGACGGGTGTTGGCATTGCGACAAGAAGGGGCACATGAAACGTGATTGCAGGGTTCTTAAAAAACAAGATGGAAGCTCTCAAGGTGGGAAGGATTCAGTAAATCTGTCTGAAGAGAGCGACACAGAGGCGTTGATCTTGTCTCTTGATGCGAGGAATAAGTCTTGGATTATAGACTCGGGTGCTTCGTTTCATGCCACTTCATGTAAGGAAGTTCTGCGTGATTATGTGTCAGGTGACTTTGGGAGAGTCTACCTGGGTGATGATGAGCCGTGCAGTATTGTTAGAAAGGAAGAGTTCAGGTCAATCAGAAAGACGGAACGGTTTTGAAATTGAAGGATGTCAGACATGTACCGAGTTTGAAAAGGAATCTGATCTCAGTGGGGCAGTTAGCCGACACCAGTTATGTGACGACATTCACCAGTGATTCCTGGAATATCACAAAAGGTGCCTTGGTGATATCTTGAGGCAAAAAGGAATGTACTTTGTACGTAACTTCAGGGTCGTATAGTTCACTCACAGTCGCATCAACTGGAGTGAATGGGCAGTTATGGCATCAGAGGTTAGGACATATGAGTGAGAAAGGGATGAAAGTGCTATTGTCAAAAGGAAAACTACCAGGGCTGAAGTCTCTTGACTTGGAATTCTGCGAGGACTGCGTATATGGCAAGCAGAAGAGGGTAAGCTTTAAGAAGACAAGACGCGCTCCAAAGACGCATCTATTGGAGCTTGTACACACTGACGTGTGGGGACCGGCACAGGTATCATCTCTTGGTGGCTCATGTTATTTTGTTTCCTTTATTGATGATGCTAGTAGAAAACTATGGGTTTATTTCTTAAAGCATAAATCTGATGTATTTGATGCGTTTAAGAAGTGAAAAGTTATGGCAGAAAACGAGACAGGTAAAACAGTAAAGTGTCTCAGATCTGATAATGGGGGAGAATATTATGATAAGAGGTTTGAGGAATATTGTGCAGCAAATGGAATCAAACATCAGAAAACGATTCCAGGGACATCGCAGCAGAATGGTGTGGCTGAGCGCATTAACAGAACCATTCTTGAGCGCGCCAGGAGCATGAGGTTACATGCAGGGTTGCCCAAGACCTTTTGGGCAGATGCTGTGAATACTGCCGTATATTTTATCAATAGAAGTCCCTCAGGACCATTGGATGGTGGGCTACCAGAAGAAACGTGGACTAGGAAAGAAGTGAATCTTACACATCTCAGAGTATTCGGTTGCACTTCATATGTTCACATTGATGCAGAGCACAGAAACAAGCTGGATGCGAAGTCCAGGAGGTGTACGGGCATCATGATTTTGGCTACAGGTTTTGGGATACAGAAAACAGGAAAATCATCAGAAGCAAGGACATAGTCTTCAATGAAAAAGTGATGCATAAGGACAGTGTGCAAGAAAATAAGGCCGAGGAAAAGGAATTCGTAGAGTTGGAAGAGTTACCAGACATGGATGTTACAGCGCCACAGAATGATCATGCACAGAAGCATTATGAGGCAGAGCCACAGACACCGGTTGTGAGGAGGTCTACTCGGGAGAGGAGACCCACGGTCCGATACTCACCCTCCTTACATTATCTACTGCTGACAGATAATGGTGAGCCAGAGTGTTTTGAAGAGGCATTACAGTCAGATACACGGGTTAAGTGGGAGCAGGCCATGGATAAGGAAATGGACTCTCTTGAGTCTAATCGTACATGGGAGCTAATCACTCTACCCAAGGGTAAGAAAGCTCTTCATAACAAGTGGGTTTACAGACTGAAGGAAGAGCACGATGGTTCGAAATGGTATAAGGCTAGATTGGTTATGAAAGGGTTTCAACAGAAGGAAGGTATCGATTTCACCGAAATATTTTCACCGATAGTGAAAATGTCTACAATTCACATGGTCTTGAGTATAGTGGCTACAGAGGACTTACATCTAGAGTAGCTAGATGTTAAGATAGCGTTTCTTCATGGGGACCTTGAAGAAGAGATATATATGCATCAGCCAACAGGATACGTGGCACCAGGTAATGAGAACAAGGTGTGCAGACTGAAGAAGAGTCTATATGGCCTGAAGTAGGCCCTGAGGCAGTGGTACAAGAAGTTCGATAGTTTCATGTCGGGAAACGGTTTTACGAGATGTCATGCAAACCACTGTTGTTACTTGAAGAAGTTTGATACGTCGTACATCATCCTTCTTCTGTGTGTTAATGATATGCTTGTGGCCAGTTCAAGCATGAAGGACATCTCAGATCTCAAAAGACAATTGTCTAAAAATTTACCATGAAGGATTTAGGAGCTGCAAAACAAATCCTAGGCATGAGGATAAAGCGTGACAGGGAAAACAAGAAACTGGTTTTATCACAAGCAGAGTACATAGCTAAGGTACTTGATCGATTCAATATGGGAGGTGCTAAGCCGGTTAGCACTCCATTAGCCAACCACTTCAAGCTATCTAAGGAGCAAGGTGCAAAGACGCAGGAGGAACGGGACTACATGGCTAAAGTCTCATACGCGTCAGCTATTGGGAGTCTCATGTATGTTATGGTGAGCACGAGGCCAAACATTGCTCAAGCAGTGGGAGTTGTTAGCAGGTTGAACAACCCTGGGAAGGAACATTGGGAAGCTGTGAAGTGGATCCTCAAATACCTGGTGGGTACTAAGGATGTAGGGCTATGTTATGGTGGATCGGAAATCAAGCTGCAAGGCTACGTGGATTCAGATTTGGCAGAAGATATCGACAGCAGAAGAAGCACTACAGGTTATGTGTTTACTCTTGGTAGTGCTGCAGTCAGTTGGGTCTCTCAGTTACAGAAGATAGTATCTATCAGTACGACAGAAGCAGAATATGTTGCGGTTACATAAGCATGCAAGGAGATGGTGTGGATGCAAGGTTTTATGGAAGAGTTGGGTAAGAAGCAAGTAGATTGAAAGTTGTACAGTGACAGTCAGAGTGCAATACACTTGGCTAAAAATTCAGTCTTTCATTCAAGGACCAAGCATATTGCCATTAGATATCACTTCATACGTTCGTTACTGAAAAATGGATCGATTGCTCTGGAGAAGATTCATACAAGTGAGAATCCTGCGGATATGTTGACCAAGACGGTCACACGGGAGAAGCTGAAGCTTTGTTCAACTTTGATTGGTCTTCGGGTTTGAAGACGGAGAGGTGGTGCACTCAAGATGAAGAAGACAAAGATTTTTTGGTGATGTGTCTCCAAGTGGGAGATTGTTGAGAATGTGGAGCCACATCTAGGCCACCTTCGACTGGTCGTAGGACATGCTCGACCGGTCGTAGGGGCCTGTTCGACCGGTCGTGGACCGTCAACTCAAAATCCAGCGAGTCCTGTTTTTTCATGTTTTGGGTCCTTCGACCAGTCGAAGGAATTGTTCGACCGGTCGTAGCTCTCCTTCAACCAGTCGTAGCTCTCCTTCGACCAGTCGAAGGTTACGCAGATTTGTTTCCGAATCTGATGCGGACTGCGGATTTTGGTGTCGCCTTTCGCAAGGGTGCAGAAGGAAAGTTACCTAAACTATAAATAGGGGTTCCTAGGGCTTTTCTAGGTAGAATTGGAATATTGAAAAATAATTCTAAGGTGTAGGTTAATGGTTTTCTATATTCTTCCAAGGGAGAGGTTAGTATTTTGCCTTGTAATCTTTGTTTTTCTTCATAGTGAAAGTTTGCATCCGTGGTTTTTTACCCTAGTTTGGGATTTTTCCACGTATATCTTGTCTTGTGGTTTGTTTGGATTGCTTTGATCTGTTTCTAGTTTATATTTCTTTTTGTTCATCGTTTGTGGGTGAGGCTTGAGATTGGATCTCGGCTCACTGCGTTGTTGGCATGCTACACAACAGGGTAAATTTTTTAATGGGTTTAGCTTGATTCTTTAAAGTCTTTATTTAGTGAAGATTTTAAAGGATCTTTAAAGGGATGTTAAGTAATTATCGATTTTTTATTTTGAATGATTAGGGTCTTAAAAGATCTTTCATAGGATATATTTAATATATGAAGGGAATTTTAATAATGAATAATAATATCTTGGGAGATTTTAATAAGTTGGAGAAAAGAATAAGAGAATAAAAGGATGGCAGTGATTTAGATCTATGTGTGTAGTATTTTTGGTTGCCAACACCAATTAGTTGGAATAAGGCTTAGATGATGATGTGTGGCATTTTTTGTTCTTTTCTTAATTAGAATGATTATATGTGTGTGTGATACATATATACATACATACATACATACATATATATAGCCAAATGCTCAGCTGTGCACCCGTTCACACAAAACTCGTGCGAACTTTTTGAGAACTCATCATACGTGATGTGAGTCCAAAATCTGAACAGTCCACGTGATGCAAGACCCCATGAAACCCCCAGCCCAAGTTTTACTTTGATCCATAACTTTGGTGGGCCATGAAAAAAAGAAAACAGTTTCCTCCCTTGATTTGCATCTCTCTTTGCTATGGCCCACCAGAGTTTTAGATCAGGGTGAAAATTGGTCCCTTGGGGTTTCATGGGATGCCACATCACATGGACCGTTTGGATTAGACACCCATGACACGTGTGCAAAGGTGTGCAGGTGAGCATGCCTATATATGTATATGTGTGTGTGTGTGTGTGTGTATACAAATATATATATGATGTGTGGGTACATATATAGCGAAATGCTCACCTAGGAACCGGTTCTCACAAGAACTCGTGAGAACTTTTTGAGAACTCATCTCACGTGATATGAGCACAAAATCTGAATGGTCCACTAGATACGTCACATGATGAAACCCTTGGGGCCCAAAAGTTAGCTTGATCCTAAAATATGGTGGGCCATAGCAAAGTGAGAGGGAATTTCCACCATTGATTTCCACCGGGGCCCACTCGAGTTAGAAAACAACTTGATCTTTTGCCCAACCCTCCATTTAAGTTAGATGAAGGGCTTAAATGGCCTATATTGCATATACACATGACATGAGATGAGTTCTCATGAGAACTGATTCCCAGTGGAGCATAATTCTGCCTATGCGCGCGCACGCATGTGTGTGTACGGGGGGGTGTGTGTGTGTGCGCGTGGGTGTGTGTGTGTGTGGGTGGGGGGGGGGGGGGTGTTACTTTATAGACGTTATTGCCATAGGACAACGACAATTGTAAAAAAGAAAAAAAGAATGTGAGTTTTGGGAGAAACTATTCTCTTGCAAAGGAAGAAAACCCTATCAAATCAACCATTTGAATTATGGTGTGTGCAAAATCCATTCTTCTCCTCTGCTTATTTTCTTGCAAAGGAAGAAAACCCTATCAAATCAACCATTTGAATTATGGTGTGTGCAAAATCCATTCTTCTCCTCTTCTTATTTTCACCAGAGTTTTAGATCAGGGTGAAAATTGGTCCCTTGGGGTTTCATGGGATGCCGCATCACATGGACCGTTTGGATTAGACACCCATGACACGTGTGCAAAGGTGTGCAGGTGAGCATACCTATATATATACATATATATGATGTGTGGGTACATATATAGTCAAATGCTCACCTAGGAACCAGTTCTCACAAGAACTCGTGATATGAGCACAAAATCTGAATGGTCCACTAGATAAGTCACATGATGAAACCCTTGGGGCCCAAAAGTTAGCTTGATCCTAAAATCTGGTGGGCCATAGCAAAGTGAGAGGGAATTTCCACCATTGATTTCCACCAGGGCCCACTTGAGTTACAAAACAACTTGATCTTTTGCCCAACCCTCCATTTAAGTTAGATGAAGGGCTAAAATGGCCTAGATTGCATATACACATGCCATGAGATGAGTTCTCAAAAAGTTCTCACGAGTTCTCATGAGAACTGATTCCCAGTGGAGCATGATTCTGCCTGAGCGCGCGTGCGTGTGAGTGTGTGTGTGCGCGCGTGTGTGCGCGCGCGCGTGTGGGTGGGTGGGTGTTTCTTTATAGATGTTATTGCCATAGGACAATGACAATTGAAAAAAAAAAAAAAAAGAATGGGAGTTTTGGGAGAAACTATTCTCTTGCAAAGAAAGAAAGCCCTATCAAATCAACCATTTGAATTATGGTGTGTGCAAAATCCATTCTTCTCCTCTTCTTATTTTCTTTCCCATCCATCCTGTGTTAAAGATGCTCCTAAAAGGTCTCTGACACAATTTATCACTGCCTAAGGGAAAATGTATATGACCAGTCTTCCTATTTCTAGAAACTTTCATGGTAAATCCTCCAATGTCTTGAACTTCTAACAATGTTTTGCAGTTTCTTGAATTTTTTAGAACCCAACTTCCATGTCTTGCGGGCATGCCATGGGGAAGGGGTTGGTAAGGAGGGAAGGGTGTGATGGGGACATCACGCGCGCACGCACAGTTTTGGTTCAAGAGAGTGAGTTCGATAGCCAAGTAAAGCCCATCATGGAATCTCATGATCGTGGCCCATTAGTAGGATTAATTTCATATTTTACATTTTGATTATTTATGTTATTTAGAATATCATGAACGCTTTAGATTTCTTTAATTAGTTTTTATTTTGGTTTACTAAATTGCCAAGTAATAGGTTAGTTGCGCACACAACGCAAGTTTTGGGGTATAGGGTTTTCCTATAAATAGGCACCTCTTGTAGTTCTTTTGATTCATTGAAGTTTAATAAAAAATTCCTGCAAGTTTTTTCTACTCTCTTAGTTTTTGAGTTATGGAAAAATTCAAGTGGGAGTAAAGCCCTCTCTTTTCGAATGACTAACTACTGTGATGCGAAGCTACATCTATCTTCATCCACCCCTACCCTTTTCATCTATATCTCTCACTTTCTACAATCATCCTTGCTTCGGATCCACCAGTTTTTTCAGTCGTTCTTCTTCTTATAGCCAGTTTTCAGAATCTAGCCCTACAGGAGAGCCGAAACTTCGACGGAGCAAGACACACAGACCGTAGGTCAGATCGCCACAAAACTTAGAGGTTTTGAAGACCCCCCTAGCCGCTCAAAGTCAAGGAGTCCGTTTCGAAAATTGGGCCCCACTCGCACGTGCGGCCAGGCTCCTACACACGTGCGTCTGGCCCTACCGCTGTCCGCACACATGGACTTTCTTTGGTTCAGGTTTTTCTCCTTATTTTCCTTCTTTTTATACCTATTTTCATAAACTCTAACCCTAGATTGCATTATCCCTAATTTATTTGTCCCTTTTCTCACCCTAAGGTTCCTTGAGTTGAAATTGGCGAATCCCTTGGATTAGGGACTGATTGTTGTGCATGTGTGGTTGAATATTACTTATCTTTGAGTATCGTTTGGTCCATAAATTTTATTGATCCAGTCCTAACATGTGTAAGCCTAGACCCGCATAGATTCCCCTTAATTGAATGTTTGGACTTTTGTGTGGGATATAAAATTTGTGTAATTGTTTCTGAACTGACGTGATCTTAAACCTGAAATCTTGCACATAATATTTGAATTTCATGTCTTGCATCAAGGTGATTTGGAGGTTGATGTTAATGGCAGTCCTTTGTGCCATTTGGGAATAGAGGAATAACCGTTGTTTCCAAAATTTAAGCGGATTGGCAGTTGAGGTGATAAGAAGGACTAAGTGGAATGTTGTGGACTGGGCTTCTTGTTTAAAATCCATAGACGTTTTAAATTTAGTTTCTTCTTTTGGTTTGTAGATGTTCCATTCTGTCTAAGGCCTTCTTAGACAGTAGTTTTTTTTAGTAAAAGTTTTGTTACCTCTCAAAAGAAAAGAAGAAGAAAAAGAAACTCCATTTCTCGAACTTTGCAAGTCCATCTTCCAATTTCTTAGAGTTTCCAGTACCCATCTACTAAGTTTCTTGAAAAGTTCACAACCCAATGACCCATCCTCCAATTCAAAAATAAAATAAAATCCGACCCCTCAAAATTTGCATCACTTATCATATGTTTCCTTAAGATGTTCACGACCTATCAGCGATCTGTTCATATCATGCATAACCCGAGCCTCCCATTTCCAGAGTTAGAAACAACGTGGATTCGATCAAATGAAATTAGCAGAACTTACAAAATCGCCTTCCAGAAAAGAGGGATCATGAATCCTGATTCGCTAGTTTTTGCATGTATGGCACATCATCTGGGCCCTGACTGTTGATTCAAAAGAGCTCACAATGGATGGGCAAAACCTAAGGGCCTGTTTGGATGCCTGTAAGTTGGGTAAAGTTTAAGTGACTCACAGGGAAGTCACTTACAGGTGGTGTTTGGGGGAGGAAATTCACCTGTGACTTACAACCTGTAAGTCACTTACAGGCAAATCTTCCAAGAAACTGCAGGGGGCTGGGGGTGAGAAGTCACTTCCCTGCAAGTGACTTATAGGCCCAACGTTTGGATTTTTGAAAAGAGGGAAAGGGAGAGAAATGCACCAACAACCTACCTGCAATCAGCTCCAATCTCTCTCTCTCTCTCTCTCTCTCTCTCTCTCTCTCTCTCTCTCTCTCTCTCTCTCTCTCTCTCAACAATTGTCGTGCGTCTCTCAACAATTGTCGTGCGTCTCTCTCCGGTTGATGAGGTTTCAAGCTTCTTCTTTTTCTTGCTTTTGAATTAGGCCCAATTCGGTGAGGCTGTGACAGTGGGCCCACCTTATGTATTGATATATCCACACTGTCCATCAGTTCTACAATCTCGTTTTAGGGCTTGGGCCAAAAAAATTAGGCAAATCCAAATCTCAGGTGGGTCACATCACAGGAAACAATGGTGATTGAATGCCCACCATCAAAGACTACGCAGGGCCCATCATTATGTTTATTTGCCATGCAACCTGTTGATAAGGTCACACATACGTAGATAAGGGAAAGCATAAATATAAGCTTGATCTAACTATTTTGTGGCCCACAAGAAATTCTATCGGTGGGCATTCAATTAACCATTGTTTCTTGTGGTGTGGCCCATCTGAGAGTTGGATCTTCTTTTTTTTTTTTTTTGAGGGACCATGCCTCATAATGAACTGATGAAAAATACATCAAGGCGGGTTCCACGGTCCAGTCCATGATGGTGGACCATTGCTCTTATGTTTTTAATTATTTTTTTTTTTTAACTATTGCCCATTAAGGTGGACCATTTTTATTTTATTAAACCACCTGGTGTGCGGTCCTGGAAGTTATATAATGATTAGGCTCTATTAAGGCTTTCAAGATTGGCATTGAGTGAGAAAGCCAAGTTGCTTGCAACGATTTGAATCATATACAATTCAGCTCTATAAATGAGTTGTTATCAACATCTGCTTCTGGAGTTGTGACTGATCCAATGTCTTTAGTGGCTTCGAAAAAATCCATAGTCTTTTTGTGGGATGTTTCTTTAATATGTTGCACTATTTTCTCATAGTTGTTCTTCCCGTTGTAAATCTGACAAAGAACCCAATCATCTAGCTACAACAAAAAGATTTCTCAATGAGCCCAATTAAAATTTTCCCATATTTCCTACCAATTCTTATATTAAGTTATGCTTTATATTATAGGTATTTTGAATTTGTGGGCCCACTTTTATGGCCAACCCGATGATTGATTCAGCTTAAGAATTGGCTTAAATATTTATTTAGATTGACCTAACAAATTTGCATATTTAGTGCCAAGCTTTTATTTTATATATATATATATACACACCCTACACTAAACTTGGTTCACTGTAAGTAACTTACAGATTACCCAAACACAAAGACCAACTTACCTGTAAGTGACTTACAACTTACATCCAAACAAGATTACCTGTAAGTGACTTACAGGTAAGTGACAACTTAAAGAACTTAGAGGCAACCAAACAGGCCCTAAAATAACCTCCCAGATTAGAAAAGATTCTGACGCTTGGACGATCTGCATACGAACATATGGTCAGGTAAAAAACACAGCAACGGTCCAAACTAGCTGTCATAAATTCAGACAGACAATCATCCAACCGACAACTTTCGGGTCAATCCACTCCAGTGTGGGCTCAGTACATCAACGGTCTGGATCACCGAACCATGGACCCCACTTGTACAAAACGGACACATAAGCACACCATTCACGCTGCAATGCATAATCAGTACCTTGTAATTCCACATCAAAGAAAGAAAGGCAGCAATTCGCCAAACAAAGATTAAATGAAACACAAGGAAACATAATTTCAGTAGAATCTAACTAACATCGAATCCATATAAATGAAAATGCATAAAAACCCAAAATTAACAAAAATCCAGTGAAATCGGAACTACCAATTTCAGTATTGGAACAGGAACATTAAAAACTTTTTTAAAAAATCAAGAAACAGAAATTCGGCAACAGATAAAAGGAATCTAAGAGAGAAATTACCGGAAAATGATGGAAATTGCGGATCTTTGGTGAAGATGATGGAATGCGAGAGAGCCATACTCGTTTCGGGATGAGAGAGAGTAAGAAAGAGAGAGAGTGATGGAGTTTTTTTCGAACGAATCGAGGAACGTGAATTTAACCCGAAATAGACAGTGTGCGTTTAACGCAACTAAGGGAGAAGATACTCTACAACATTGGAGCGGATCAGGCGAGACCCCGGACTAACCCAAGACGGTGCTACCCTTACCGTGGGGGCACCTTAATGTATGTATTCTATATCTACGCCTTCCATCCGTTTCTTCAGGGCATTATCCAAAAACTGAAGTAGATCCAATTATCAGGTGGATGATACCATAGGAAACAGTGATGATTAAATGCTCTACCACTAAAAATTTCTTAGGGCTCCCATTAATGTTTTTTTCTATCCAATCTGTTGATAAGGCCACGTAAGCTTGGCTGAAGGGAAGAACCAAATATCGTATTGATCCAAAACTTTTGTAGTGCATTAATGGCCAATCACTACTTTTTCCTATGGTCTAGTCCACCTGATAAATGGATCTAGTTTATTTTTGAGATCATAGCCCTAAAATGATACGTATAAACAGATGATGTAGTGGATACATAATAAATTCATCAATAAGGGCTACGCCGACTTGTATTTAGGCCGATTCCGCTACCCTACAACATGGGAATCGTAACCACCCGATTTGGTAAAGACATCTGGCCCATCTCGCACCAAAATCGTTTGCAATCGCATGTTTTCCGCGGCGCGAAAAGCACTCAAGATCCATGGTTTCCACTATTCTATGGAAATCTACTCCGTTCATCGGATGAAAACCTTTATTTGAACTGTACATAGGAAACATCGGCACGGTTTTTTTTTTTTCCCCCTCCAATTGGGCTCCATCTCCTAAAATTTCTAAGTTCACGTGTTGTTGCTGGTCTGAGTTTTGGATCATGCTAATTTTTATATCTTCCCTTAATCGTGATGATTTACACCTGATTAACGGGTTTGATGAATGATATACTCCATGTTTGGCCCTACATGCATGCCTACGGTTGGCACCCCATTCCCATTTTTCCATGTGGTGTGGCCCATCTAAGTTGTGGATCTGGCAGATTCCTTACTCAAAGAGTCTAGAATCGATGGCAGAATCTAATGGACAGAGTGAATTACTGTCTATTTTTTCCGTCCCATAATAATTGATTCGGAGAAGAAATCCAGGTGGCCAGATCATCTGCTCCGTAATCTTGAGTTAGTTTCCATCGACTAGGGATACAGTTGGATGCACAATCAAGACTGGAAGATGGACATCCCATGTCTAATGTGATGGTACGGATCTACCATATTCCAGTTATTTTATCTCATCGGTGTCATGTCCCACAACTGGGCTCACCATGCACCTGGCAAATATGGACCATTCATATGGTGGGCCCCGATGAGGATGGATACTGAACAAAATTGATTGATTTTGTACATCTAATTAGTGGCCGTGTATTGATGGTTAAAATGAAAATGACGAGGGGTCCAATCACCATTAATGGTCAATCACCACTGTTTCTCGTGATATGGTCCACCTTATAATTTCTAAAATAACCTGGAGAAACGGATGAACGGCATGGATTAATAATAAATACATCAAGGTAGGCCCACAGTAACCCGACGGTAAGGGCCGCACCGTCCCAGGCGAGGCCGGGGTCTTACCCAATCTGCTCTCGTAAACAAGGAGGTTAACACCGTCCGACCGGTGTAGTTCAAGCGCTATCATTTTTTCCGAGTAAGGGCAAGGTTTTGAACGAGGTGGATTGCATTCACGCACGCTCATCCTACTGTTTTACCTTCCTTTTGGGAGCTGGGTGATGCACGGGCTGCGTCTAGCGCTTGATACATACGCAATCAGAAATTACACACGTGGCACGTATTAACTCAAATAAACCAAGACATACTGTGCAGGCCACAATGGTTAGATTACAATCCCAAGATCATATTGTTTGAATAATCCTATGCTCTGACTATAGGACTACTTTTCGTTCTTTATCGTCTAATAAATGTCCATGAATCCCAAGTAAGGTAATCAAATAAACTTTACTTTTTTGTTAATTTGCATCCAGACATTGGGCTTCCTAACTTAAACGGTTTAAGGAGGAAGGTCGAGGCTTGGAACATCCCGATGCACAAAAGCGAATGAGAAACCCAACCGCCAGATTAAGGAAAAAAGTCGGTACAACTAAGGTCAGTAAGACCAAGATTGGCCCAAACACCGGTACGACTTAGGTCGGCCTAAAGGTCAACATGACGCAGAATGGACTCTCCAATGCACAACCCAAAGAGACTATTAAGACTATGAAGAAATTAAAGACTATAGAAATTGGACATCACAAAGACTTTCCTTTTGAAAGGTCTGGTCAGCAAGGAAGGATGAACTTCCTTATAGTCTTAAAGCTCGGCCTGCACACCTCTGATGTGTTGTTATTCCCATCACTCGACCTTATCTAAAGGTCGGGCAAACTCGCCTCGGTTCTCGATTAACACGTCCAACTTTACCTGGATATGCAGTCCGACCTTATCCAAGGGAACGGTCTAAAGTTCTCTCCAAGAATCGCGGAGGTTAATCTACGATTAGCTCGGAATCCTAAGAGATCTGCCGAGGATCTCGGGAGACTCCCCAAATGTTAGGAACCCGAATCCATCTACAACATGCATCTATTAAACCGAGAGGATCCCTCAACGTTACTTTCTCTCCTCAACTATAAATAGAGACATCTCCAATGGTGAAAGGTACACACATATTATCTCTATCCTTAAACCACTTCTGCTAGACCCCGATTCCTGACTTTGGCATTAGAGGGTCTCCTGCACTAGTTAAAGTGGTATTCGAGGGTTAACAAAATTTTATCATCAACAGTTTGGCACCGTTTGTGGGAATTAATAAAGTCATTCTCACCACATCATAAGTTCAACAATGGTGAAAGGAAAGAAAAAAGCCCAGACCTCCTCCGTTACTCTCGATCTCACACCACTGGAGCAGTCTGACAGCCATTGGGATTCCACTTCCCAACTGCAGGTTGACTCCACTCCTACTAGGCAAGTACAACGATCCTGTAATAGGGGAGGATGGCTGGACTCCCTCGAACAACAAATTAAAGCATTGAACAGCAATATGAACTCCATGAGGCAATTGCTGGAGCAGCTGCAGCCCTAGTCTATACAGTTGCAGCCCCAACCCCCTCAGAGTCAAAATCGGCCTCCTCAAAGGTTGAGAGATCAAGCTCTGGATGTGTTCCATTCACATACTCGAGACACTTCTCATTGCCAGTGTTGTATAAAGTATCTCTGTCCTCTAAGAACAACTCAAAGGACTTAAACTCCTCGACAGTGGCTGCCCGAGATGAGGAGATAGTTGCCTGGGCCTACTTGAGGTTCAACTCTAAGGTGTGCTGCAGCCCCGTGTTATTAGTCTTCCACTGTGTCGCCCTCTCTGAAGCCTCATCCAACAGCTTCTTATGTAAAATCTCGAATTTTCATGGCCAGAGTTCATACTCATGCCCAAGAAAACCAGGTGTTAATAATGTTTAAACTTAGATGCTTTAAAAATCACACCATATTTTTTTCACTTAGATCACATCCAGTTACATTCATGAAGGTAGTCATTCACGAGGATAAAATCGACTGTATTGATTATTTCATCAGAGTAAAAGAATCCAGTAAATAATTAAATGTCTTCTCAAAGGAAGCTTAATTATAATGTCTGAGTTCGCAACGGAAGTATAAAGTTAAATCATAAAATTATCTTCTTATTCTTTCAGTATAGTCTTCCATAGGGAGATTGTTCTCTAGGTATTCAATTTGTATGTCACCTACATAATCTATACGGTTGGAGAGGATCAATGCCCTACTCATAGTGATGGTTATCCTTTAAGATTAACAATAATTCAAGAGATGCATAAAAGTAATTTAAGGGTTCTAATACGTCTCGTACTCTACTACTACGAGGGTATCAATATGCGCAAACAACCTACATGAGATGCATACCTAGCAAAGTGTGTGCGTCTCATCATACCTAGTGACTATCACAATGTAGAATACGATTCATAGAAAATACAACTCGACCCGCATCTCATAACTATGAATATTCGTCGACATGGCCAACACTACTGTGGATTTACGTGAACACTTTAAGGCACACAACTCATGAGCTGAGTGAATTACATGAAATAATTTGATAATGGAGCGACTATTTGTGACATCCAATCCTGAAAGTGATGTGACACTGTATTTGTGAATTATACACATCGATTTGTACACCACTACCCAAAAACCCATGGAATTATGTGATAATCAAGAGGGTCTCTATCCAGGGCACATTACGTCCATGATAAACTAATTAAATCAGTAGTTGTGATACATCTTAACATATCACTTGCACTTATAGAGAGATAAATTGAATTATGGAGGTTCTGGAATATCAAGACACATGCCCAAGCTGTGAGGCCCGTATCCTAGCCCGTACTATTCCATAGGCTTTCGCGGTCTTCTCGGTCGAATTCCAGTAACCCGCGATCCATAATCAGCAGTTGTGCACGACCCTGAGTCGTATCCCATATTTCAAAGTCGGCTTAACCCGAGACTTGTAGCCTAGCGATCGCACCGTCACCGCAATTCCGATGTCGCATCTCACGCGTCGAGGCGATACCCAGACCAGGAGATGTGGACCCTTGTTCAGTTTGAGAAAAATACCATGCATTTGTAATCCCAAGAGAATCTCTACAACATGTCTCATCAATCAAGTACACATCAATCACATCTCATGTCAAGTACACATCACCTCACACCCCTCCCCAAGCAACCATAAAGTCAAACTCTCTCTTACAACCTATACATGTCACAACCTATACATGTCAAGTACACCCATCACCCATCACTCACTCACCCATCCCTTTCTCTCTCTTTACATCTCATCCTCTTTCTCTCTCATTTCTCCATTTTTTTCAAGCAAGCAACCCAACGTCCAAGCTCCTCCAATCTCCATGAGAGAGTTTGGTGTGGCCCACCTTCCTACCACCCAATCCTACCATCCAAAGTCTATCTCAACTGTTAAAAACATTCCCTTGGAGCTCTAGAGGCTATAGGTAGAAGAAGAAAGAAGAGATCAAAGGTGGGTGATTTTATTTATTTGATTTATGATTTGAGGGCCCACATATGTGGGACTCATCTTGATGTATGTGTTATATCGAAGAGGGACCCATAGTGGCGGGGTCCCTCCAACCGACTCTCTCTCTCTCTCTCTCTCTCTCTCTCTCTCTCTCTCTCTCTCTCTCTCTCTCTCCTGTTGTGAGACCCACCATGATAGTGTGTATTTTAGATCCATGCCGCCCGTGGACCCACACCATGATGTGCATGGGTCATCTGGATTGTCCAGATCATGGTCTCACATGATGAATGTGTTGAATCCTCACCGTCAGCCCAGGTTAGAAAGGGTCATAGGCTGGACGCTGGTTTCTTTTTATTATATACATGTAGATATATATAATATAATATATACACACACACACACACACACACACACACACACACATTATATATGTGTATATATAAATCTGGTGGGCCACATGTGTGGACCCACCTTAATGAATGTGTTTTTTATCTGGGCTGTCCATTTACTAGACGGCCCGCAGCTAATAGTTACTACTTCTTGTCAGTAAGCTCTTGGGCCTCTACACAAGGTGTATACTGCACCGTTCACGTGGGGCCACCTTGATGTTTGTGGTCTATCTAGACCATCCGTACATGAGCCCCATGTGATGTACATGTTTACTCCAGACCGTCCAAATGGTGGGGCTACCCAACAGGATGTATGTGTTTATATCAATTTATCCATCCAACCGTCCAGTGTCTGGACGCTAGACATGCTCGACTGGATAGATCATATAATTTATATTTATATATTAAATAATATTATATATATTAATGTATGGTGGGCTGCATGTGGGACCCACCTTAATGCAATTTTTATATATATCTGCACTGTACCGTCCAGCAGATTGTTGGATGGTGGCCGCACCTTAATGTAAGACCCGTATTCTAGACCGTACCGTTCCGTATGGTTCCGCGGTCCTTCCGGTCGAATTCTAGTGACCCACGATCTGTTATCGGCAGTTGCGCATAACCTTGAGTCATATTCTGTATTCCAGAGTCGGCTCGACCCAAGACCCATACCTTAGCGACCGCGCCGTTACTGCGGTTCCGATGCCGCGACTCGCGCGCCGAGGCGATATCCTGGTCAAGAGATGTAGGCTAACGTTCGGTGCAAGAAAAACGTCGCGCGTTGCGAAACCCAAGGGAATCTTTACGAGGTGTCACATCAATCCATCAATCCATCAATCCATCACATGTCAAGTACATGTCAAGTACACATCACCTTTCACACA
This sequence comes from Magnolia kwangsiensis, assembly GCA_037074715.1. NCBI lineage: Eukaryota > Viridiplantae > Streptophyta > Magnoliopsida > Magnoliales > Magnoliaceae > Magnolia > Magnolia kwangsiensis. The sequence continues at coordinate 85,305,614 of CM073575.1, read as the reverse complement.
TTCCCAAGCAACCATAAAAGTCAAGAATCTCTTACAAAGCCCATACCTCTCTTACAACAAAAGCCCTCAAAGTCAAAAAGTTCTTACACCTCCCATGCCTTTCTTACACAAATGGCCACAAAAGTCAAGATTTTCTTACACACCCATCACTCACCACATTCATCCATCACCCATCTCTCTCTTTACAACTCTCTCTCTATCTTTCTCATTTCTCATCTCATTTTCTTAAGCAACCAAAAACAAGAAAAAATCCATATGTATGAGCCTCTCCCTCTCTTTCAAAACTCCAAGTATGGCCCACCTTTCTTACCCCATGATCTTCCATCCTAGCCATCCATTTCTCATCTCCTCCATTGAAATCGAAGCTAAGGTGCTAAGGAACCTATAGGATCAAGAAGATCGGACAGTGGGTGCTCCTCTAGATGTAAAAATCTGATTTCTATAGCTTAGATGTTTTCTTTCTTTCATGAGGGAAGTGTAGGACCCACCAATCAATGGTGGAGATCCCACACAATCCAATGGTTGTGGCCTAATGGCCTACCTTATGCATGCATGATCCATGCATGAGCCTTTCTCTATGGGCCCCATCATGGTAGTTTTATTTCATATCATATTATGTTTTGGTCATCTAGACCTTATAACCATGGTGAGGATGGTATCCTCACCATGCATTTTAATTATAGGTCATGCATGTGCAAGATCCATGTTGTAAATGTAGATCTAGTTATGATGTGTGGGTGTGATTGATCTTGGGAGGGCTCAATAGTGGCGGAGCCCTTTCCCTATGGCCGAATTGTCCTTCTATCTCTCTTTTTCCTCATTTTATTTCCTGATGTGTGTGGCCCATTTGGTGGGCCTAGGACATCCAGAAATTTCAGCAAGGTGGGTGCCCAAACTATCCATTGTTTAATTTTGGGTGTCCTACTTGCTACCTTAATGATGCATGCAATGTGTGTCGGCTTTAGATTATGACATGAAAATTTGTGGGGCCCACTAAGGAAGGCCACACCATCCTCCATTAATGTATTTCCCTTTTTATTTAACTTATATATTAAATTTTATCTAAGTACATGTTGCTGTCCAGAAATTTCTGGACAGTTTCTGGTTGTTTTTGGACCAGATTTTGGGACTGTTTCGGGGACTATTCATACCTATTAAATACTTTTCTAAAAGGTGGGGATCTCATCTTTATGTCCCCCAAATTTCAGCCCCAACTGACCTTCATTGGGGTCCCAAAGGTGTGGTCCAAGTGAGGTGGACAGTCTGGATTTTCTGCAACTATTCCAGCAACATTCCACCCTGCACAGGTTGGATTTATGGAATTTATTAAAATATTTTTAGGTGTTTAAAAATTATAAAAATTTATAGGGGGGTTTCCCACTCATGGTAGGACCCACCTACAAAATTTTGGGGCCAATGGATGCCTGTACATACCATGGTGGTGGCTAGACCGACCCATTATAATATGGTGTCCAGATCAGTCCGATTTTCAGGACAGATTGATTTATTTAAATGAATTAAAATATTTACAGATGTTCAAAAATTCTAAAATTTTGTAGAAGTGTGTTCCACTTATGGTAGAACCCATCTACCAAATTTCACGGCCAATGGACCCCTATACACACCGTGGCGAGGGCCGGACTAGCCTACCACGTTGGGACATCCGGGTCTGTCCGATTTTTCTGGACAGTCTGTTTTGTTTAAATTAATTAAAATACTTAGAGATATCTAAAAATTATGAAATTTTGTGGGGGTGTGGAACACCTATGGAAGTATCACTCTGTGAAATTTCAGCCTCAAGTGACCCCGTTTGGGTATCCAAAAGAATGGGCCAAGATGGTTAGACTCACAGATTTTTTCTGCTGTGCAGTCCAGCAATATGCCCTGATAAAAAATCATAATTCAAAAATATTTCTTCTAATGGTGGGCCACCTTTTTGGGTTTTCTCTCATTGTATGCATGATAAGGGACCTTGGCCCTCAATTTTCAGAGTTTTAGAGGCCTTGGACCCACTCCAATGGAGTGCCCAAATTTAGGACAGCAACATGTTATAATTATGCTGGCCTTGGGCTGAAATTTTGAGGAGTGGGGCCCACCATATTATAAAGATCTTAGAGTAAATGATTTATATCTTTAGTTCCTTAAATGTTAGGCTTAATGAATGCACTTTTGAGGCCCACCACAGTTAAATTTAATTAGGTCCATGAATGTAGCTAGTTGTTGAACTATTTTAAACCCATAGAGTGGACTCATTTGATGTGTTCCAAGGCCCATGGGATTAGGCCCATTTGATGTAATTTAAGGCCCATAGAGTGGGCCTAGTTGATGTGTTCCAAGGTCCATGGGATTGGACTCATTTGATGTATTTTAAAGCCCATGGGATTAGGCCCATTTGATATGTATAAGGCCCATGGGTCGAGAACCATTTGATGCAATCTAAGGCCCACGGGTTATGACCCATTGCAATGCACATAAGGCCCATTGGTGCGGCCTATTGATGTGGCCCATTTGATGAGTAAAAGGCCCATATGACATGGCCCATTTGATGTATTTAAGGCCCAATGGGGTGTACCTAAGGTCCATTGCAATGTGTGATCCCAATCTGGTTTACGTAATGTTATTCACTACGGGCTACGCCTTGGGAGTAATGTTGGTTTGACGTCCACATTGCGAGTATAATGTTAGTTAAATGTTCGCATTGCGACTCTCCCTAGGGCCCATTGGTAGGCCCATACTTGTTGTATGCAAGCCGTCTAGGCCAACTGCGTTGTAAGGATAGGACATTACTTTATAACATGCTTAGTATAACTCCATGACGCACAGCCCATTTGTATCGGTCCATTTGATCGGCTTGCTCGTATCGGTCATTTGATTGATTTAGCCCATATTATTGATTAGGCCCATCTTGATATATTTGTGGCCTGTTGCTAAGGCCATATATGAGGCTCGTTGTTGAGGCCCACCTTGATGTGTATGAGGCCCGTTGTTGAGGCCCACCTTGATGTGTATGAGGCCCGTTGTTGAGGCCCACCTTGATGTGTATGAGGCCGGTTGTTGAGGCCCACCTTGATGTGTATAAGGCCCGTTGTTGAGGCCCACCTTGATGTTTATGAGGCCCGTTGTTAAGGCCCACCTTGATGTGTATGAGGCCCGTTGTTGAGGCCCACCTTGATGTATATGAGGCCCGTTGTTGAGGCCCACCTTAAATATATATGAGGCCCATGTTGCAAGGCCCATTATGATGTATGCAAGGCCCATGGGTCATGGCCCATTGCAATGTATGTAAGGCCCAATTGGTGTGACCTATTCGATATATTTATGGGGTTCATGTCATTAGGCCCATCCTGTTGTATTGGTGACCCGTCCATTGAGGCTCACCCGTGGTATATATTTAAGGCCCATGTGTAGGGTCCACCTATTATGTATTTAAAGCCCATGGGTTGTGGCCATAGTGATGTATATTAGGCTTATGTGATGTAGCTCATACAGATGTGTATTAGACCCAGGTATGTGACTCACCTGCGAAGTATATTTGAGGCCCATTGTGATATATCTGAGGCCCATGGGTGCGACCCATCCAAATGTATTTGAGGCCTATGGGCAAGGCCCATTGTGATATGTGTTAGGTCCATGACCAGGGCCCACCTGTTTTGTATATTTGGCCCTTGTGTGAGGTCATGTGCCCATTATATATTTGATTCTATGTGGGCCATTTCTTGAGGGCAATGTTGGTTAAAAGTCAACATTGTCGACGCCGATTATTGATACTGTTTATGAGTATGTGACATCATAACATCATGATACATGCCCATTCGCATCATCTTCATGTTTGTTATGAGATATAATTAACCATTGCATATGTCATTGAGCAGGATGATGTGAGACTCCCTGATAGGTGGAGATTATCTCACATGAGCGCATGACATGCGCAGGATTGATGCATGATTGGATTGTATGACTCATGCATCTTGCATTGTGTTATGATTACTGTACGCCCTATGACATCAGGGCCGTAGCCTCCATAGGCATATCGTGGATGGTCAGATGGGTCACCGGAAATCTTTTTGAGCATCGGGCCACCATAGATGGCCCTGGGTGAAAATCTCTAAACACACTCTTGGCTCCAGAGGATGCTCCAACGTCTAGATCGAGTGGGTAGATGAGCGTTGAGTACCGATTACCAGATGGATGCGCTCTCCACTGTATCGTGGTCGGTTGGAAGGGGGTGCGGCCTTACCCGCTCGAGGGAGTAGGCATGGCTAGGCTGAGTTTGACCAGTTCGAGGAATGAGTCCGCTATCGACGAGCCGGGTAGGTATTGGCAGACTACTGACAGGCGGATAGTGAGGTCTTTTTCACTTACCCAGTTGTGCGCTTGATTGGGGCGGCAGGTGGTGTGAAGTGTAATAAACCCCGGTGATTTCCCCAGAGAGGAACTGTACTGATATGAGGACTGATATGATATTATGACACCCCGTCACTGTTGTGCATGTGGGCGGGCGCACGTGGACGGACGCTGATGTGGGCGGGGCTGAGGCGTGGGAGAGCTACCACACTGGGCGAGATACCAGTGGTTGGCAGGCTACTGTGCTGACAGGCTACTGAGTAGGAGTTGCATACTCATTCATTCATCCATTCACTATCCACTCGGGCTGGTGGTGCGCAACTAATTATTGTGTATCTTCATTATGGCAATGATTTCGGTTGGGCACGCGACTAACCTGAGATTAGGAGTTTACCACGTTGAGTCAGACTATCCAAATTTAGGTATGTGACTGGTTTGGATAGAGGTTCCTTGTGGTGGACCCCGTAGCCTGCGATACTACGTACTATCATCTCGACATCACACTCCAGCATGGTCATTCCATTAACACCATATACTGCATATTTCATTACATCTTCGGTGTGTGGCATTGTGGGTTATTATGTTTCTGTATTCCTATGACTTAGATGAGAGTGATGATATTTGTTAGCTCTTTCAAATTGTGTATTACATTATATCCTTGTCATTCGATATTTGATTATCTATGACTCATCATTTGCATAGATGTCCTATATTACGTATTCTGATATTGATTAACTTATGGACTTGTTCATACTTCCGCTTATTCTGTTATCACATGATTATAATCTTGTCAGTATTTTTGTTTATGCTGATAATTCCTGCTCTTATCAGTATTTCTGCTTATTCAGTCATTGTATGGTTTATGGATTAATAGCTCTTCGGTATTGTATGATTATGATATTATATTGAATACCTGACACTTATCTCATGCACACACTTACACCACCCTCTAAGCTTTCTATAAGCTTATGTATGATAGATGCGTGCAAGTGATGTTAGGTTGCAGCAGCATTGAGCTTGGAGCGTGCAGCTGTTTTCTGGAGCTTTGATTTTGACATATATATTTCTCTTTTAGCATTGTATTCAAACGATTATATTAGTGGATATGTGATGATGATGTTGCCTTTATGATTTGGGTAAACTTGTGGTTATGCTTATTACTAGTTAAATGTACATTGAAAAAAAAAATCCCCCTTATAGGATCCCAGGATCGGAAATCTCGCATATGAATGCTAGGAGCCGAGAATGGGGTACTACGGAGGCTGTTGGCACCGGATTCGACGATTGGGATTCCTGTGAATCTGATTTTCGGGTTTGGGGCGTGACACTTGATGTATTCACTTGATAGACATCATCTATTAGATTGGGACGGTGGGTCCCACCTTGGTTGTATGTATCGTATACCCACCGCCCATCCATTTTAACATGGCCCACCTTAATGTATTTTTATATCTTCACCGTCCAGCCATTTGAAGAGCTTACGTTAAGGCTTGAGACAAAAATGAGGTAGATTGGTATGACAGGTGGACCACATTACAGAATAGTGGAGATTGAATGTCCACCATTAAAACCTTTTTATTTTGGGGTCACAAAAGTTTTAGATCAGTATGATATTTGTTTTTCCATCCAACTCAGGTCTTTGTGACTGTATGATCTGGTTGGACGAAAAATAAAATGGTGGGCCCCGCAAATTTAAACGGTGAAAATTATTATCTCCATTGTTATTGTGGTATGGCCCAGATGATCCTTCTATGAGATTTATTTTTGGTAATGCTCTAAAATGACCTTTAATTGATGTGCGGGCCCGACCTTGATGTGATGTATGTTGGGCCCATTTGAGAGCCCCTTATGATATATTTGAGGCCTACATGATGTGGCCCGACTTGTTGTATATGAGGCCCATTGTGTGGCCCATTGAGCGGCCTATTGTGATATATTTCTAGCCCATGTGAAGAGGCCCATTGTAATGTATTTTCGTCCCATTTGGTAATTCCCATTGAGGTGTATTTGAGGCCCATGGGTTGAGGCCTATTGTGATGTACTGAGGCCCATGGGTCGTGGCCCATTGAGATGTATTAATGGGCCGTGTGCAGGGCCCACTTGCTTGTATTTGAGGCCCAATGTGATGTATTCGAGGCCCATAGGCAAGGCCTGATGCAATGTATTAATGGCTCATGTGATGTATCATGGCCTATGTGCAGGGCCCACTTGTTGTGTATATGAGGCCCTTGAGAGAGGCCTATGCTGGTATATATTAGGCCATTATGTGAGGCCATGGGCCCACTATATGTTTGGTCTTATGAGGGCCACTCCTTGGGAGCAATGTTGGTTGAATGTCCACATTGATGGGCAATGATGGTTGGATGTCCACATTATGACCTTCCCTTAGGCCTTGTTAAGCTCATTCTCATCATTCTCTAGTGGGTTAACCCAAACGATTAGGCCTCATTAATATTGTTTGATTCATCATTAGTTCCATCCATGGACCCCACCTTGCGTGGAGGCCGATTCCATTTGTCGATGCCGATTGTCAAGGCTAATTTCGATTGTCGAAGCCGAGTCCTATTGACGAGGCTGATTCCGTTAGTCGAGGCCGATTCCGTTAGTCGAGGCCAATTTCAATTGTCGATTCCGATTGTCGATTTCGACTATTGATTCCGATTGTCGATTCTGATTTATCATGGTCGATTATCGAGGCCAATTCTAATTGACGAGGCCGATTCCCATTGACGAGGCCGATTCCATTTGTCAAGGCCGAATTCAATTGTCGATTTCGATTGTCGATCCCGATTGCTGATTCTGATTTCGATTATCGAGGACGAGTCATATTGTTGAGGTTGATTCCGATTTTAATTGTTGAGGCCGAGTCAAATTGTCGAGGCCGATTCCGATTGTCGATTCTAATTTGTCATGGCCGATTATCGAGGCCAATTTCGATTTTGATTCCGAGTATCAAGGCCAATTCTGACCGTCGAGGATGATTTCGAGTATCGAGGCCAATTCTGATTATCGAGGCCGATTCCGATTGTCGATTCCGGGTATCGAGGCCGATTTTGATTATCGATTTCGAGTATTGAGGCCAATTCTAACTGTCAAGGCCGATTCTGACTATCAATGCCGATTCTGATTATCGAGGTCAATTCTGAGTAATCGAGGTGATTCTGATTATTGAGACCGATTCCAATTATTGAGGCCGATTCCGATAGTTGTGGCCGATTCAGATAGTTGTGGCCGATTCCGATTGTCGAGGCCGATTCTGAGTATGTGACAACATAACATTATGATACATGCTCATACGCATCATCTGCATGTTTGATTATGAGATATGGTTAGCCATTGTATATGATAGGTTGTTCATAGGACTCCTTGATAGGCGGAATTGCCCCACATGAGCGCATGATATGCGCGGTATTGATGAATGATTGGACTGTGTGACTCATGCATCTTGCATTGTGTGTTATGACTACTGTATACCCTAGTGACATCAGGGCCATAGCTCCACAGTTATATCGTGGATGGTCAGATGTGACATCAAAAATCTGTTCTACATGGGGTGCTATAGATATCTCCGAGTGAAAGTCTCTAAACCCTCTTAGTTCTAGAGGTTACTCCAATGTCTAAACCGAGTGGATGCATGAGCGCATGAGGGTCGTATACTGTTAGGTTGCGTCTCCCACTATGTCATGGTCAGTTGGAAGGGGGTGCGGCCTTACCTACCCGAAAGGAGTGTTGGGGATTTTGACTTGCGGAATCACACAGATCTATATCTAAGATAGCAATCCAATGGCACCAAGCACACAAGAGAACAAAGAACACCCAGATTTAATGTGGAAAAACCCTTGCAGGAAAAAACCATGGCACAAAGCGACAGATCTCCACTATGAAAACAAAAATTACAAAGAGAGAGGACTTACCCAATTCGAACAACCTCGAATCTCACCCTTGCTACACCCTTTAATTTCCCTAAAAGCCCTTTAGAAAGCTTTTTCATACCTTAGAAAAATCTTAGGAACACCTATTTATAGTTTAGGCAACTTCCCTTTAGCATCCCAATTGCGAAAGGACACAGATTTTCTCAATCCGCAAAATCGTGGAACGAATCTGCGTAACCTACGACTGGTCGAACAATCCCTACGACTGGTCGAAGGGCCCCTTCGACCGGTCGTGCAGTCCCTAGACCGGTTGAAGGATGTGAAGACTTTTTTCTCAATAATCTCTACTAAGTCTTCACCCTTCAACTGTGTAGCACCTTGACATATTCTCTTATTTCTGTATCACATCATAGCTTCTTGTGCACACTCCGTCTTTTTTTACGCCATCGTCAAGCCCAGAGAAGTTTCACAGAACTTGAACTTCTCTACAGGAACGATGTAGGAGAGCATGTCTGTCAAATTAGAATCTACGTGCCTAGCCATCCTTGCTCCTGTCTTCTCAAAAGGAAAGACGTAGTCTTCTTACCATCTCACCGCTACCCAATATTGCTTGTCGGGGTACTTGCTCACAACACTGATAACTTGTGAAATAATCAGTCTAATCCAGACCATGACATACACTGCCAACCGTATTTGAATAAGGCTTATGAGATATCCTATTTTTCCTCATCTGTTTTAGGACAAATCCTGAGGAAAACTTGAGGAGAGATACGTATGAAACGCTCTCCGGCTTTACCTAGCCCATCACATCCTTGATCAATACCTACATACAAGGTATTCCCCCTGTGATTACCAAAGCCTACTCCTCCTTTAGTCTCAATGCCGAGAACCATCTTTGTAGCCCCATCCTAAATGTCCTACTTAACCGAGTCTTCATTACATTGATTTCAGATATGTCATAATTGACGATCTACATGTCATCAATTCCTGACTCATTATGAAGGAATTAAAACCACTGCTTAGGCGACAGGTCGAACCACGACCTCCTGCAAAGTCTTTTCTCAGCCCCTTTAACTTGGAACCGCACTGGTTGCTTCATGTAGATCTGCTCTTCACTTTCCCTTAAGAAAGTGCAGACTCCACATCCATCTTTCCAGCTCAAGATCACATTAGCCAACCAGCGCCAATCACGGATCTAATAGACACCTGCTATACCGTCGGCGCGAATATCTTTAAGAAGTCGATCCCTTCTCTCTAAGCATAACCCTTCGCTACGAACCTCACCTTGTATTTATGTTGTATCCTCCTGAAGATCCACATGCATCCAACCGCTCTCAGGCCCACTAGAAGCTCCACCCGCTCTCATATGTCGGTTTAGTATAACAAATCCATCACATCGCCCATAGTCACCTTTCACTTCTCAGCACCAGGCTTACCTAAAGCCATCTGAATAGAAGATGAATCCCCTGTGATATTGGAGTCATCCATGTACCTCGCCGATATCCTGCGATCATGCCGTGTGATTCTTCTCGTAGGTGGCTACTCCATTTGCTCTATATCCCTGTCTGCGTGTCTCAGCCTTCCTACCCTGCCCACTCATGTGGCCATGCCTAACATGTCACACATATGCAGAGGTGGAATCCACTATATCCACTGCAGCTCTACCTTTTGAAGTGCTCCCGATCAACCTGTATAAGTTATCGAGTCGTTGCGCTTTCATGATTATCCGTGCCCTCTTAGATACTTTAAGAGCACCATCAATACCTGTGTACTTACATCCTTTTACCTCAAGCACACCAAGAGAAATCAGATTCTACTTCAAATCAGGAACGTGCCTCACATCTGTCAAGGTACGCTCCACCCCATCAAACATCCTAATGCGCATAGAACTAACAGCCACAACATTATAGGCAATGTCATTGCTTATAAATACCTGTCCACCATCGCACTCCCTGTAGCTGATGAACCAACTCTAATGAGGAGTCATGTGAAAAGATGCCCCTATGTCTAGCATCCACTTATCCTTACGATCATCGTATGGTCGTCTAAGAAAAGACACAAATAAAACATCACCATCACATCCATCTGACATAGAAACGTTGGCCTCCCTGCATGAAGCCTCAGATTCTTTCCTCTTCGATTTAGGATTTTCACAATCCTTCTTCACATGTCCTTCCTTCCCACAATTCCAGTACTTTACCTTTCCTTTGCCCTTGCCCTTGGATTTGAATCTAAAACCTTAAGAACCTATACCTTGTCCAGAATTCCTACTCATTGTAAACAGTGCATTAGAAGATGTTCCCATGTTGCTATTCAATTGTCTCATAACCTTCCCTTGAAGGTCTGAGATAATGGTGTCGACACTTAAGGTTTTATTCATACTGCACATAATGTCCTTGAATGACTTATATGACGCCGGAAGAGAATTCAACACATACATGCTTGTTCTTCATCTTTCATTACTTCCTCCGTATCCAGCAATTTGTAAACTAATTTATTAAAGTTGCTGATGTGAGCCTCCAGATCTTCACCCTTTGTCATCTTAAAGTTATACCACTGCCGCTTCAAGTGCAGGCAATTTTCAGAGAATTTTTTCACATAAACATCCTCTAACTTTGCCCATAACTTAGCTGCTGTTTTCTCTCTCATGACGTTATAGAGAACCTCATCCGTGAGACATAAACGGATCGATGATAAGGCCTTCTTATTAAGAGCATTCCACTTAGCATCAGTCATAGTAGACTTCTGCTCCTCAAGAGCACCATCTTCGCCTTGCTTGATTAAGGAACTCATCATCTTGATCTTCCATAACTCAAAATTATTTTTCCCTGAGTACTTCTCAATCTCATACTTAGCGCTCGCCATTATTACTAATCCCTCAGATTCAAATTTGTGCCCCAATGATCGCTTTGATACCAGTTGTTGGAGATTTTGACTAGCGGAATCACACAGATCTAGATCTAGGATATCAATCCAATGGCACCAAGCAACAAGAGAACACAAAGAACACCCAGATTTAAGGTGAAAAAACCCTTGCGGAAAAAAAACCACGGCACAAAGCGATAGATCTCCAATATGAAAACAAAAATTAGAAAGAGAGAGGACTTACCCGATTCGAACAACCTCGAATCTCACCCTTGCTACACTCTTTAATTTCCTTAGAACCCCTTTAGAAAGCTTTTCCATACCTTAGAAAAATCCTAGGAACACCTATTTATAGTTTAGGCAACTTCCCTTCCGCATCCCAGTTACGAAAGGACACAGATTTCCGTAATCCATAAAATCATGGAACAAATCTGCGTAACCTACGACTTGTCGAAGGGGAGCTACGACTGGTCGAACAATCCCTACGACTGGCCAAAGGGCCCCTTCAACTGGTCGTGTAGTCCTTACGACCGGTCGAAGGCGGTGAAGACTTTTTTCTTAATGAGGGGGCAAAGCTAGGTTGATTTTGACCAGCTCCAGGAATGGGTCTACTATCGACGGGCCGGGCCTGATATTGGCAGGCAGATAGTGAGGTCTCCTCCACTCACCTTGTTGCGCATGATAGGGCGACAATCTAGTTTGGAATTTAATAGACCTTGGTGATTTTTCAGAGAGGAACCGTACTGATATGTGGACTTATTGAGCAGGAGTTGCATACTCATTCATTCATTCATTCACTATTCACTCAGGCTAGTGGTGCGCAACTATTTGTTACGAGTACCTTCGTAATGGCTAGGATTTCGATTGGTGCGCGTGACTAACCTAAGATTAGGAGTTTACCACATCAAGTCTAACTATTCAAATTTAGGTATGAGTCTGGTTTTGATAGAAGTCCCTTGTGATGGATCCCATAAAATGCGATACTACGTACTATCATCCTGATTTCACACTCCAGTGTGGTCATTCCATTCGCACTGCATATCACATTACATCTGTCGTATATGACATTTTAGGTTACTATATTTCTATATTTATACAGCCTAGATATGACTAACGGTATTCATGGACTCATTAGGATTTTCATATTGGATTGCATCATTGGCATTTGATATTTGGCTTGTTGTCTCTGCATTACATAGCTGATCTACATTGCTTCATCAATATATGATATTATTTTTATTATATTTCTGCATCGCATAGCCTGCATAAGGTTGATGGTATTTATGGGCCTATCAGTATGTTTTCACTTACTCTAATTTCTCTAATATTGCTTACTTAACACTTACCTTGTGCACACACGTTCACCACCCACTAAGCTTTGTATAAGCTTATGCACGATAGATGCGTGTAGGTGACATTAGGTTACAATAGCGTTGAGCATGGATCATGTAGCGGTCTTCTAGGGCTTTGATTTTGACATATCTATTTCCCTTTCAGCATTGTAATCAAATGTTTTTATTAGTGGATATGTGATGATGATGTTGCCTTTGTGATTTGGAAAAACTTGTGGTTATGCTTCTTATGAGATAAATGTACGTTGGAAAATCGTCCTTGTAGGATCCCAAGATCAAAATCTAGCGTATGAGTGCTGGGAGCTGAGAATGGGGTACTATGGAGGTTGTTGGCACCAGATTCGACGATCGGGATTCCTGTGATCCTGATCTTCGGGTTTAGGGCGTGACACAAGCCTTATAGGTAAATAGCACAAGGATAATATAATGAAGAGAAAAGTCGCAATGACTAACTCAATAAAGATAAAAGTGGCAATGGCCAACATAATGTAAAGGAGAGTGACAATAGTCAACTCAATAAAAGAAGAGTAGCAATGGCTAATTCAACAGATAGACGAGTGACAATGGCTAACTCAATAATAAGGAGAGTAGTAATGACCAACTCAATAAAGAGGAGAGTGGTAAGGGACAACTCAATAAATTAATAAAGGCAAGGGCAGGGCATGTTATAAGTGTTATTCTATCTAGCTCCTATGATTATCAAATTTTGTAGTGCCAAAACCTCTTAGAATCTGTATCTTGTGTAACTCATCTTCATGTTTAAGATCATGCAATTCTTATACAAGTTCAAGATGTTCCAATTCAAGATTAGCACATGTATAAGTACAAGAGATTCTTACGCAAGTTCTAGTTCAACATCAAGTGATAGATCAAGCTTTAAAACTTCAACCTATGTCAAGACAAAGTGCTTTACTTTGGAACTTAAAGCTCAAGGTAAAATACAAGTCACAAGTACTTCAAGTTCAACCTACAAAGTACATCAAGATATCAAGCTTCTTGTACTTCAAGATCAACTATCAACTGAAGCGAACGATGAGTCAATGTTCAAATATCACTTATAAGGTATGATTGACCCTAGATTGACCATAGGCTAGGTCATATTGATTGCATACTGAAATTGGGTCACTATATAATTTTATAGACTGTTTCTTGACTAGTCTTAACCTATGTTCGACTAGTCCTAGTACTGGCTCGACCAGTCCAAGAATTTCCTCAACCAGTCCATGGTTTGTTACTAATTTTTAGGATTTTTTGTTATAGTCTCGACCAGTCCTGGAGACTTCTCAACTAGTCGAGTGAACAGTGCTCGACCAATTGATCAGGCTCGACGCAAAGTCCAGCAACCATTTTTGGTCCCGCTCGACTAGTCGAGGGCAGGGCTCGACCGGTCGTGAAGGCCACTCAACCGGTCGTACCACTCACTCGACTAGTCGTGGAACGGTCTTATCTTATTTGTAACACCCCGGATATTGGCTAATCTGGGATTAGACGTCCTTAGGCAATGGGTTAACTAAAACACCTGAGAAATCACTCAGAACCCAATTCCATAGCCAAAGAAATCACTTAGGGTTAATTCCTTTAGAAACTAAGCATAAGTTAGCTAGCGCGACGTTAGAGTAGCTGGGAAACAGTCCCTGATCACTTTAAATACGTTCTACAAGACCCAAATCGAGTAGAACTAATGACTCTATGATACTCTATAACTTGGGATCAAACTCTAAACCAGTTTGTTCTCTAGACCACTTTGAAATTTTGTATTGGATCTAGACCGCGCGTCGAAAGTCCGATACCTCCTATCTTAGACCGTTAGAACCGCCTAGCTGGACTTGACATTCATTCCGAAAATCAAGTCAAACCGATAATCACAGGCTATTTCATTGAGCCCGGACTGAAGAAAGTGCGAATAGGGACATAGTTGGAATTTTAAATTCAAATCTGGCACACGACTTGACGCGTCAGTATTGAGCGTTCTGGCCGTCAGAATTCATCCAGATTACACTCTCGGATCAGGAGAAATTTCTATTTTATATCATGAGACTTTCAGCCCTGATCTACGTACGGTGACCGCTGAACTGAAACTGGTCCGCCACGTGCGATCTGCGAACCCTGCCGGACTGAAAACTTAATACGTGCTAGATCTGGTATGCAAGAGCTTAAGTCCGATCGCATTCGGCCAGGGGACCACCAGAAAGCATCTTTTGGACCGAAACAGCCCCGAATTGGATATGCACTAAGTAAACTTCGTTCCCGAGCCTATTTCGGGCATTTTTAAGCTTATAAAAGGGGTTGAAACCCTCACTCCTCTCTCCCATCCGAAATTGGAAAAAGCCCTAGATTGGGAGAGAGAAAAGGTGAGAGTTTGTGAGAGAGAGTGGGAGTGATTTTTCTGCCACCTGCTGCTGCTGCTGCACGTGTTTAGGTGACGCACTCCGATCACTTTCTCGGCGATTCCAACGCACTTCTAGGTAAGGAAAACCCTAACCACTTGTTGATTTGGGGATTTCTTCGATTCAAATAGAATAGTAGCTGATGTACATGTGTATCAGGTTGTCTGATCGTCGTAGACGAAGCGTATACGCTCCGTTCAAATCACTTCACCTATAAGGGAAAAGGTGCGGATTTTAGACGCTTTGATTGACTGTTTCCAAAGCTTTCAATGTCGTTTAATAGTAGATTCTCGACGGCAACGCCGTTTGACATGTACAACATGCTGTCCGTTTCCTGTTTCGTAAACCAACTAAGAATATGAGATTTAGGGCATTTTAGTCATTTGTAGGAAGTACTGTTTTCATGCATATTTTGCTGATGTGATTGACATAGTTTATTGTCACATTAGAATGTTAGGAATACGTGCATAATTAGTTTGGCGAAGAGATTCGCCTAAATGTGCACTTCGGGTCGACATACTATATGTAGACTTAAGTGTGTAGTGTATGTGTTTGTATAAATGCTTGTATTAGTATGTATTGAATTAAATAGTGTTATGAATTAGTTTGAGATTGATTTCTCAATTAATATGTTGGTGTAAATGGTTTCCTACATGTTAGCCATATGCATAATTTCATGATATGAATGAAATGCATGTGCTTGACGATTTGCTTAAGTTGTATGTTATAACATGTGCTTGATGATTTTATTATGATTTAGTTCGAGATTGAATTCTCAACTAATTTGCTGATGGAAATGATTTCCTACATGTTGACTATATGCATGATTTCATTATATGTATGAAATGCAGGTACTTGATGATTTACTTAAGTTCTATGTTATAACATGTGTTAACATGCTCACATGGTTGTATTTCAATTCCAATACTCTTATATGATTTGCTGAAGTGATTCCACATGTTTGGGACTATACTTAGTCCAGGCAGTCGGTAACCGAGCAAATTCGTGGTTGGCTTATTTTTGACCACGAACGACGTGTCGATGAACGCGAGCCGTGTTTTGGAGTTGACGGCAGTGGTTAGGCCACACGAAGTGTTTTACGCACTTCATGTCGTTCGACTTGAGATGCGATCGTGCTAGTCGAGCCCGTCAAGTAACCCGACTGGCCATTGTATGTTCACCCTGCATGAGTCATAACTGCTTGAACCTAGGGTACTGAACTTACCATTGTAAATCCTGTTAACCATGGTACCTTGATCCACGAAGACTCATGAGCCGGGCATGGTGGTATGGGACACCGTGGTCGAGCTGTCGGCCTACGCTGGGGCCACAAACCTCCCCGTAGTGACCAGTGAGCACCTAGACTCGTGAGCAGATTATGGTGGTATGGGACACTATATTCTTGCTGTCGGCCTACATTGATAAGGTGATGGGGGAGCGGTGCAACGAGTGCGAGCAACAGCCCTGGAGCCCTTTGTAGTGACCGCGAGCGTATTCTGAGTCTACGGGAGGCGACGACCCTTCAGTAGCAGTAGAGTACAGTAGGCCTGTATTGATAAGGTGATGGGGGAGCGGAGCAACGAGTGCATGCAACGGCCCTGGCAGCCCTTGCAGCGACCTACAAAATATACATCGTATGAGATTACTAGGAGTGACGACCCTATATAGGATCTGTGTTGGGATTGATATAAGGGAAGTACCTTAGTTTCCCAATCCTGCTGTTTGAATGGACTAATAATAACTCAAAAATCATATCACTATGCCATTGCATGTGCCTGGAAGATGTGGAGCACTTGAGGGTCGATTGCATGCCGCGGACGAAGATGGTGCCGTATGAGGGAGATCGTCGGTGAGGGCATACATCACGTCATGTCATATTGCATTAACAACAGTATTAGGATTGTTTGATTTACTGCTTTACTATTATCGCATGATTGATTTGATAACATGTTAATCTCTGCTCTCTGATCCCACTGAGTTGATTACTCACTCCCACGTTACGGGATGGTGTTCTCGGACACCCACCAGTCCCTTTTTGTGATTGCAGATGATGGCGCTGTTTGAGAAGCGGAGCTGGACTGGATGATGATGAGGAGGATTCCTCCTTTATACGTGTTCTGATTGACGGGATTACAGGGAGGTTGATTAGATACCTTGACACTTGTCATTTTATATTTTTAGAACACTCATGTATATCCTTTTGGTTTACTTTTGGAGTATACATGTATGTATATAACCTGGTAACATGTTCACACTCTGGAGACATACGACAGTTTATATATGTTATACATACTATCACAGTCTTCCGCTTGTTAATTTAACTGTCTCTGGAGTATGATATGCTGTTCTGGATTAATCTCACTCATGTTTAATACATTATCACAGACAACATTCAATCATACATATCTATGTTGCATAAATAACGTTTTGGAACTCGGGAGTTGGGTTTTTGCTCGACCCCCCGATTTTCGGGATGTTACATTATTGCACTCAAAAATTTCGAATTCTTATTGGTCCTTCGACCAGTCGAGCTGTTCTTTGGGCTAATCGAGCGAACAGTTTCTGCACTTATAAATAGAGCACGATTTTCAGAGTTTTACAAGTCATTCAAGAAAAATCAAGGCACTACTCTGAGAGATAAGTTTATGATATTCTTAAGCTATTTAGTGCTCATTTAATATTCTTTTTAATTTAGTTTTTTGCATTTAATTTTGAGTTCTACATTCCAATCTCATTTGAAGAAGGGATTTTAGTTTTCCCCTTTCTTAGAATCAAAATCAAATCAAGCTAGCCCAAGGTGATTTAATCTAAAAATTATTTAGACCTTAGAACCTTTTCATAAGTGAGTGTGGACATTGAACATCTATGTTGAACATCTACTTAGAATTGGTTCTACCGGGCTGTATCAAAGGAGAATATCCAGATAAGTATATTTACATTTTTTGTAAATTTCTTTTTGGTTTTTGAGGTTGTGTAAGAAAAATCTCTCTTTCTTTTTTAGTTTGTTTGAGGTGATCCAGAAAACTCAGAGTGTGGGGTGTTTGAATTGTGTAAGCCCACTTGAAAGATATAATTATGAAGATTTTAGGTGAACCTTGAAAAACCTATTTCATAGTGAACGCCTATATCCACTGTGTGAGGATATTGGGAGTGGAGTAGTTGTGTGATTGTTTTTCTAAACAGTTGGTGTACATACAAGCGAACCACTATAATTTCCAGTGTTATGGTGGATGGTTGATTGTGGATATCGTGTGAATGTTGTAATTTCTTTTTAAGCTTTTGTGGAGAATGTTGTAATCTCTTTTATGCAAGTGTGGAATGCTGTACTTGCTTAGTTTATTTTTTTTGCTATTTTTATTCTTTATTCCTCTGTATCAGCTTGGGATTTTGATACACAAACTATTTTAGAAATCAGGTTGTCCTACCATAAGCCATTGGTTTTTGGTGTAAGGTTGTCCTTAGAACAACATCTGTATCAACCTCTCAATGCTTGTAAATTTGAAGTTGTTATTCATTTCTGTTTTGTGGGATTGTTTAGTGCTATCTTTATTTTTATGTGTCTAATTTCGCATTAATTTTTTTTTAATTTGGTATAGTCTTATTCACCCCCCCTCTCGGACTCTTAGATCAGCCTTTTCAAGTGGTATCAAAGCTTAATAGCTCGCTTTAACTTTTGGATTAATTTCCTGAGCTCATTGATCTAAGCTTTTTAAGATGTCAAATTTTGATAGCCTTTCAGTCACTAGGCCTCCTCCTTTTGATGGTTCCAATTATGCCTATTGGAAAGATAAAATGAGGATTTTGTTAAAATCTATGGCTGAGAGTGTTTGGCAAGTCACAGTGACCAATTATACCCCTCCTACCACTGAAGTAACTGGTACTGATGGTTCTAAAACTGTAAAAGTCACACCTTACTTTTCTTGGACCGCTCTTCAGAAAAGTGAGAGTAGTTCTAATGCAAAGGCTTTAAATGCAATTACTAACGCACTATCACCGGATGAATTCAAGAGAATTATATCCTGTGATACTGCAAAGTAAGCTTGTCACACCACAAATCTGGAAATCGGATTCATAGGAATCCCGATTGTTGAATCTGGTGCCGACAGCCTCCGTAGTGCCCCATTCTCGACTCCTAGCACCCAAATGCCAGGTTCCGATCCTGAGATCCTACAAGGAGGATTTTTCAACCTACATTTATCTTGTAAGAGGAATAACTATAAGTTTACCCAAATCACAAAGGCAACATCATCATCACATATCTACTAATATAAACATTTCAATACAATACTAAAATGGAACTACATATGATAAAATCAAAACTTCAGAAGTCAGCTACATGATCCAAGCTCCACGCTGCTGCAACCTAACATCACCTGCACGCATCTATTGTGCATAAGCTTATAAAAAGCTTAGAGGGTGGTGTAAGTGTGTACACAAGGTAAGTGTCGAGCATTCAATATAATGTCATAATCATACAATATCGAAAATACCAATAAGATTATAAATCATATGATATCAGAGTAAGCAGAAATACTGACAAGTCCATGAGTTAAACAATATCAGAGTACGCAATACAGATCAGCTATGCAAATGAGGAGTCATAAAGAGCTAAATATCAAATGCTGAGGATGCAATGCAATATACAATTCCTGATGAGTTCACGAATACCGTTATTCGTATATAGACCATATAAGTACAGAAACACAGTAACCCAAAATGTCATCTGCTATGGATGTAATGAGATATGCGGTGTGAATGGAATGACCATGCTGGAGTGTGAAGTCGGGATGATAGTATATAGAATCGTAGGCTATAGGGTCCATCACAAGGGTCTTTTATCCAATCCAGTCCCATACCTAATTTGGATAGGCAGACTCAATGTAGTAAACTCTTGATCTTAAGTTAGTCACATGCCCCAACCGAAATCCTGGTCATTGCAAAGATACATGTAACAAATAGTTGCGTAACATCAGCCCGAGTGAATAGTAAATGAATTAATGAATGAGTATGCAACTCCTGCTCAATAAGTCCTCGTATCATTACTGTTCATCTCTTGGATCATCACCGGGGTCTAGTACACTCTACACCAGCTTGTCACCCAATTAAGCGCATTACTAGGTAAATGGAAGAGACCTCACTATCCGCCTAGCAAGTAGTCAGCCAATATCTACCCGATACGTCGATAACAGACCCATTCACGAGTTAGTCAAACTCAGCCTAGCTATGCCTACTCCCTTAGCGGGTAAGGCCACACCCCCTCTCAACTGACCACAACACAATGGGAGACGCGGCCTATTGGTATACAGCCCTCATGTGCTCATATATATCTACTCGGTCTCGACGTTGGGGCGTCCTCTGATACCAAGAGGGTTTATGAATTTTCACCCAGGGCCATTTATGGAAGCCCGATGCTAATAACATATTTTCAGTGTCCCATCTGGCCATCCATGATATGCTTGTAGAGTTTATGGCCCTGATGTCGCTAGGGCTACAGTAATCACAACACAAAATGCTAGATGCATGAGTAATATAATTTAGTCATGCATCAATCCTGCGCATACCGTACGCTCATGTGAGACAATCTCCGCTTATTAAAGAGTCTCATAACAACCTGCCCAATGACATATGCAATGGTCAACCACATCTCATGACAAACATATAGATGATGCTTATGGGCATGTATCATGATGGTATGCTATCATATACTCATAATCGGTATAAAAAATTGGCATCGACAATTGGCCTCGACAATGTGGACATTTAACCAACATTACCCTCAAGGAATGACCCGCATAGAGCCTAACATATAGTAGACCTATGGCCTCACACAAGGGCCTAATATACAACACCATGGGCCTCACTCAAGAGCTTAATATACATCATGATGAGCCTCTCGCATGGGCTTAATATACAACATAATGAGCTCCATCACTTGGCCCTCAAATGCACCATAATGGGCCTCATTGCATAGGCCTCACATACATTACATAGGCCTCAAATGCATCAAGCCGAGGCCGAATGCTTATTAGAATGGGCCTCAAATATGGACCGCATATACATCATAATGGGCCTCGAGAATCGAAATTAGCCTCAATAATCGTAATCGGCCTCGACAATTGGAATCGACCTCAACAATTGGGGTCAGCCTCGACAATCGGATTCAACCTCAATAATCGTAATGGGCTGAATCGAATGGGCTAAATCTATTGGGCTGATCAAATGGGCCAAGTCGAGTAGGCCAAATTAATGGGCCGAATCAAATGTGTCGATACAAATGGGCTGATTAAGTGGGTCGAATTCGATGGGCCGATACAAATGGGCCTAGTACATAACACTATGGGCCTCTACCCATGGGCTCCAAATACATCATCGTGGGCCTCAACCCATGAACCCTAAATATGTGGTATTAGGCCTCCCAAATATAACAAGTAGGTCACACAACTTGGGCCACACCATTCATCCGTCTATAGCTATCATTTTAAAGCATTATCTAAACAATGAATCAGATCAAAAGATCATCTAAACCATATCACAAATGGTAGTGGTGTTAATAATTTCCATGGTTTAATTTTCAGTGGGCCCACCATAGTGTTTATTTTCCCATCTAGTCTGTTCCCAAGGTCACAGGGGGAAGGAACAAATGTCATATTAATTCAAAACTTTTGTAACCCAAAATGGGATTCCAATGGTAGACGGTCAAACCCACTGTTTGCTGTAATGTTGTCCATCTGATAACTGGATCTGTCTTATTTTTAGTCTCAAGCCTTAAGACAAGCACACCAGATGAATGAACGGTTGGGTTGGATCATATACAACAGGGGTGGGGTCCACGAGCATGGCCCACCAAACTGTGCAAGCCAAACGGATGGACGGTTGGATGAGATCTATTTATCAGCAGGAATCCCACCGTCCAGACCTCTGGACGGAAAGGATCTCACCTCACGTCAGCTACAGCTGAGGTCAATACAACTGCTAAATAGCTGCTATAGGTATGGTGGGTCCCATGAATTTTGGATGGACGGCGTGGATCTCATGCCTGCTGCATATATCTAATGGGACCTATAAGCTACAGACGTCAGCTTCAAGGTACATATAAAATAATATATTAATATAATATATTATAGTATTATATAATATAATATATTATATTATATTATAATATACAAATCATACATGACTTACGAAAGGCTACCGTCCAGACCCTATAGTGCTTTGGACGATGCTGATCTAATGCATGAAATCGTGGTGGGTCCACGAGGGTGGCCCACCATAGCTAATATATTAATATAAGATATTATATATTATATCTATAATATATATAATTGATAATATGTTATATTATACTATTATAACAAAACAAGAAGGCTTCCAACGCCCAGAGACTATCTGTACGCTGGATGGTTGGTTGGATACTCATGTCCAGTAGGGTGGGTCCACGTGGTGTGGCCCACCAAATATTCGTAAATTTTTTTTGCTATGGGACATACGCAACATGAAAAAATGGTGGGGTCTGCACCAGTGGGCCTCCACTGATCAATCTGATGTTTGTATTTTTCCTTAATCTAAGGTGGCGAGTCGGGCCCCAACAAATGGATGGTCTAGATCAAGTGGACGACAAACCGTCACCAAAAGAGAAAAAAATAGAGAGAGAGAAGCGTGAAGGGGAGGGACCTCGCCACTAATGGGCCCTCCTTTATACAATGCATACATCATGTGGGTCCCACATCAAGTGGGCCCTAAGATTTAAAATCAATGGTGGATCACCCACATATTAGCCTTCTCCTTAACTACTTGAACTCCTATGCTCTTTGGATTGCCTTTTGATGGAGGTTGATGAAGAATGAAGGGTTGAGATGGGAGATGAGAGAGTGGAAAAGTGGGCCACACATGTTTTGAGAGAGAGAGCTTGGACGTTGGAAGCTTTCATGGGATTTGAAAAATTGCTAGAGAATGAGAGAGAGAGAGAGAGAGAGAGAGAGAGAGAGAGAGAGAGAGAGAGAGAGAGAGAGAGAGAGAGAGGAATGATGGATTGATATGGGATGGGTGAAATGGGTGTTGTAAGGAAGGGGAATGGGAAAGCATGGGTTTATTGGAATTTTTGGTAAAAGAGTAATGGGTAGGGAGAGAGAGAGTTGACTTGGGAAAAAGGAGGGATGGGTGTTGGTACTTAGGATAGGGTGAGGTGGCATTGAGGTATGGTGGTGTACTTGACTTGATTTGATGTGATATGTTGTAGAGATTCTCTCAGAATTCGTAACACGCGGTGTTTCTTCAGAATGAACGTGGGCCCACATCTTCTGGCTTGGGTATTGGATCAGTGCGTGAGTCACGGCGTTGAAATCGCGGCGACGGCACGGTCGTTAGGGTACAAGTTTCGGGTCGAACTGATGTCGATATGCAGGACTTGGTTTAAGATCGCGCGCAAACGTCGGATACAGGTTGGGGGTTGCCAGAATTCGACCGGGAGGACCGCGGAAGCCTACAGAATGGTACGAACAAGGATACGAGCCTTTTAAAGCCTGAGACATTTTGAAAATGACACATGAGGGAACAACAATTGTCAAGAAATGTAAATTCTAAATCCTCACAACCAAATTTGAAGAAATACATATGGAAGAAAGTGAAACCTTAATGGACTTTTATACAAGATTGAATGATATTGTCAACTCTATGTGGGGTCTTGGTGATACGATCCCAGAAAGTAAAGTCTGTGCAAAGATACTGTGCTCATTGCCTGAATGGTTCAATTTAAAAGTGACTGCCATCCAAGAACTTTGTGATACAGATAATATGATGGTAGAAGAATTAGTTGGTTCTTTACAAACCTACGAGTTAAACTTTAAAGCTCCTAAAGGTAAATCCATCACCCTTAAGTCTTCTAAAATTATTTCTCAAGAAAACACTAATAATTTTGATCTAGAAACCTCTGAAGATGATATGGCTCTTTTAGCG
Organism: Magnolia kwangsiensis; assembly: GCA_037074715.1. Lineage (NCBI taxonomy): Eukaryota > Viridiplantae > Streptophyta > Magnoliopsida > Magnoliales > Magnoliaceae > Magnolia > Magnolia kwangsiensis. The sequence goes on along the minus strand of CM073575.1, from coordinate 85,281,842 downwards.
AAAAATTTTTACAAGATTTTCAAAAATAAAAAGAGGGTTGATTTGTAAAAACCTACTAAAAAGAAAAGATCTATATCTAAAACTTGGATATCATTAAAAGTCAGTCAATGCTACAACTGCCATGAATATGTGTATCTAGCGAACAAATGTCCTAAAAAGAACAAACCTAAAAAGAAAGGTATGTTGGCTACATGGGATGAATCTTCCTGCTCTGAAGCTTCTTCTGAGTCAGAAGATTCTGAAACTGAGTTTGGTAATGATGTTAAAGCCCTAATGACTCTAGCCAAGTTCACTTTTTCAGATAACGATGATTCAACCAGTGAAGAAAATCTTAATAGTGACCATGAAAATGAAGAAGATCTTCAAGATGCTTATGATGCCTTATACAAGGAAAGTTGCAAAATTGCTGTAAAGTTAAAACTTCAGAAAGAAAAGTTTTCAAAACTAAAAGAAAATTTTGATAATCTAATCTTAAAAAAATCACACATTTCAGATTATTTTGAAAAAACTACGTGCGACTTAGATTTCAAAACCTCCCAAGTTGAAAATTTAAAATCTGAAAATGAAAAGCTAAAACTAGAAGTCTCTTCGCTTTTGAGTTTGAAAGACACATGAAGCTATGCCCAAGGAGATCCTAAATTAGAAAATTTTTTATTTTGATTTAGAAAATGTGGCGATCGATCTAAATTGGACTATGATAAAAGTATTCCTCCCAAATATAAGAATACTCCACCTAAATTTGTCAAAGGGGAATCTTCTAACTCAAAAGGAAAAAGTTTGAATCAAAATTATTCTAAAAATACTACGACTTTTCAAAACTTAAAACCTAAAAGCAACCATATCAACTATAAAAATCAGAATCATAATCCGTTAGCTGAGAAAATTGTTGATTTACTTAAGGAGTTCTTAAAATCTAACTCAGTGGGTCGATCTTATAACAACTACAAACATAAGAAGACTAATTGACTATAATGAAATGGGTACCTAAGGTTACTTATTTGGTTGCCCACACCACTTTCAAAGCTTCGAGCCATTCAAAGTGGTACCTAGACAGTGGTTGCTCCAGACATATGACAGGTGACAAAGGTTTGTTCACCAATCTTAAAGACATGACTGATGGGGTCAGTCACATTCGGTGATGGTAGCAACTGTCTAATTATTAGCCAAGGTACGGTTCAACTCTTTAACCTCCCTTTATTTGAGAATGTTTTATATATAGAAGGGTTAAAACATAATTTATTAAGCATCTCTCAAATATACGATAATAATTATAGTGTAAAATTTAGTAACCAAGGGTGTGAAATTTTAAATAAAAATATTTCTGTAGTGCTAACTGGTCACAAAACTTCTGAAAACTACTACATTATTAGTGATTCAAGCTCATCTAATCTATCGTGCTACATGGTCCATACTGATGAAATCGAATTATGGCATAAACGCCTCAGACATGTACACTACCACAACTTATATAGATTGAGCAAAAGAGAGTTGGTAAGAGGTCTATCCAAGATACAGAAAGTGGATAAAATATATGGCAAATGTCAAATTGGTAAACAACTAGGAGTACTCACAAAAAGGTGAATTCCAATGCCATGTCTAAACCACTCGAATTTTTTCACATGGATCTCATTGGACTAACTAGAATGGAGAATTGAGGTGGCAAGAAGTATATTCTGGTGATAGTAGATGACTTTACTAGATATACTTGGGTAGTCGTCTTGAGAGAGAAATCAGAAACTCTCGATGAAGTAAAAAGGATACTTAAACATATCCAAATGAAAAAAGAATCACAAGTCTCTAAGATCCGTAGTGATCATGGTTCTGAATTTAAAAATAATGGTCAGGGAATATCACATGAATATTCTGTACCCAAAATACCACAACAAAATGGTGTAGTAGAAAGGAATAATAGAGTGCTTCAAGAAATGACAAATGTAATGCTAAATGTATGAAGCTTCCTAAAAATATTTGGTTTGAAGCCGTAAATACTGCTTGTTATATAATTAACCGCGTTTACGCTAGAAAATTAAACAGTAAAATGGCTTATGAAATGTGGTTTGATAAGAAGCCTACTGTCAAATACTTTGGAGTTTTCGGTAGCAAGTGCTACATTTTACGCGATCGAGAAAATTTGGGTTAATTTTACACCAAAAGTGATGAAGGAATATTTTTAGGATATGCTTTGAATAGTTGAGCATATCAGGTTTTTAACAAGAGGACTGGTTTAATTCAAGAGTCCATTAATGTAGTTATAGACAATCACTTGAATACACTCGTCTCAAGTTCAGAAAATGATGATGTTCTTTTAATTAATAAATCAAACTCTTCATCAAGTCAAAATAACACTGAATTGAGGACAGTTAAAGACCATCCATCAAATCAAATCCTTGGAAACCCTCTCACTCATGTGTGCACTCATAAATAACTTGAAGATATGTGTAACTACGTGTGCTTTACATCTCAGATAAAACCGGCTAACGTAAAAGAAGCTCTTACTGATGAAAACTGGATTGTAACAATGCAAGAAGAGCTCAATCAGTTTGTAAGAAATGATGTTTGGTACTTAGTTCAAAGACCAAAAGATAAACACATTATCGAAACTAAATTGATTTTAAAAAATAAGTCTGATGAACTTGGTAATATTATCAAAAATAAGGCTAGGCTAGTTGTACAAGGGTACACTCAAATAGAAGGCATTGGTTATGATAAGACCTTTGCCCTAGTAGCTCGTCTTGAATCAATCAGACTATTTATATCCATTGCGTGCTTTAAAAACTTCAAAATATAATAGATGCAAAGAGTGCGTTCTTAAACGATGATTTGCATGAGGAAGTGTATGTTGAACAACAAACGGGTTTTGAAGACCCTAAGAATGCTAGTCATGTCTACCACCTGAAAAAGGCACTCTATGGTTTGAAACAACTCCCAGGGCATGGTACAAAAAATTGACTAAGTTTCTACTAAGTCATAATTTTATAATGGGAAGTGTTGATAAGACATTGTATGTAAAGAAATATAATGATCACATTCTAATAGTTCAAATCTATGTTAATGACATTATCTATGGATCTACCTGTGCTGACATGACTATTGAGTTTGCAGATCTTATGAAGTTATAATGAGCATGGCTGGAGAACTAAAATATTTTCTAGGGTTGCATGTCTCCTTGATAGTTTCTTTATCTCTCAAACCAAATATTCTCTGAACTTAGTTAAAAAGTTCAGATTTGAGAGTGGGAAAATTTTTGATACTCCAATGAGTACTACTCTAAAACTCTCTAAGGATTCAACAGGTAAGAGTGTGGATCCTAAGTTGTATTGTAGTATGATAGATAGTCTACTTTATTTAACTGTGAACCGACCTGATATTACATTTAGCGTAGGAATTTGTGTTAGATATCAGTCAGACCCTAGAGAGTCACATCTGATAGCTATTAAGCACATTTTACAATATGTCGCTAGTTCAGCTAATCTTGATCTCTGGCATCCATATGATACTAGTGTGCAATTAGTTGGTTACACGGATGTTGATTGGGCTGGTAACATTGATGATTGTAAATCATCCAGTGGTGGTTGTTTTTATGTCAGGAACTGTTTGGTTTCTTGGCTAAGTAAGAAACAAAGTTACGTACCGCTCTTGTAACACCCCGGATTTTGGCCAATCTGGGATTTGACGTCCTTAGGCAATGGGTCAACTAAAACACCTGGAAAATCTCTCAGAACCCAATTTCATAGCCAAAGAAACCACTTAGGATTAATTCCTATGGAAATTTAGCGTAAGTTAGCTAGTGCAACGCTGGTGTAGCTGGGAAACAGTCCCTGATCACTTTAAATACGTTCTACAAGACCCAAATCGAGTAGAATGTATGACTCCATAATACTCTATAACCTCGGATCAAACTCTAAGCGGGTTTGTTCTCTGGACCACTTTGAATTCTTGTATTGGATTTAGACCGCGCGTCGAAAGTCCGTTACTTCCTATCTTAGACCGTTAGAACCGCCCAGCTGGACTTGACAATCATTTCGAAAATCAAGTCAAACCGATAATCACAGACTATTTCATTGAGCCCGGACTGAAGAGACCGCGAATAGGGACAGAATCGGAATTTCAAATTCAAATCTGGCACACGACTTGACACATCAGTATTGAGCGTTCTGACCGTCAGAATTCATCCAGATTACGCCCTTGGATCAGGAAAAATTTCTATTTATTATTATGAGACTTTCAGCCCTGATCTACGTGCGGTGACCGCTGAACTGAAACTGGTCCGCCACGTGCGATCTGCGAATCCTGCCAGACTGAAAACTTAATGCGCGCTAGATCTGGTACGCATGAGCTTAAGTCCGATCGCATTCGACCAGGGGACCACCAGAAAGCATCTTTTGGACCGAAACGGCCCCGATTTGGTTACCCCTCAAGTGAAACTTGTTCCCGAGTCTATTTCGGGCAAGTTTAGGCTTATAAAAGGGCTTGAAACCCTCACTCCTCTCTCCCATCCGAATTTGCAAAAACCCTAGATTGGGAGAGAGAAAAGGTGAGAGTTTGTGAGAGAAGGTGGGAGAGCTTTTCCTGCTGCTGCTGCACGTGCTTAAGCGGCGTATTCCAATCACTTTGCCGGTGATTTCTCCGCATTTGCAGGTAAGAAAACGCCCTAGAAAGTTGCTGATTTGATGCTTCTTTAGTTCCATAGTTTGTTAGTTGATAAATCTCATAAATCAGGTTCCTTAGTCGCCGTAGACGAAGCGTATACGCTCCGTTCGAACTCTTACCCCAAAAAGGGAAAAGGTGCGGATTTTAGACGCTTTGATTGACTGTTTCCAAAGCTTTCAATGACGTTTAATAGTAGATTATCGACGGCATCGCCGTTTGACATGTACAACATGCTCTCCGTTTCCTGTTTCGTAAATTAACGAAGAATATGAGATTTAGGACATTTTAGTCATTTGTAGGAAGTACGGTCTACATTCATATTTTTCTGACGTGATTGACATGGTTTGTTGTCGCATTAGAATGTTAGGAATGCGTGCATAGTTAGTTTGGCGAAGAGATTCGCCTAAATGCGCACTTCGGGTCGACATACTATATGTAGACTTAAGTGTGTAGTGTAAGTCTTTGTATAAATGCTTGTATTAGTATGTATTGAATTAAATGATGTTATGGATTAGTTTGAGATTGGTTTCTCAATAAATATGCTGGTGTAAATGGTTTCCTTCATGTTAGCCATATGCATGATTTCATTATATGAATGAAATGCATGCGCTTGATGATTCATGTAAGTTATATGTTATAACATGTGCTTGATGATTTCCTTATGATTTAGTTTGAGATTGAATTCTCAATTAATTTGCTGATGGAAAGGACTTTCTATATGTTGGCGATATGCATAATTTCATTATATGTGTGAAAGACATGTGTAGGATGATTTACTTAAGTTGTACGTTATAACATGTGTTAACATGCTCACATGGTTGTATTTCATTTCCAATGCTCTCACATGATCGCTGACGTGGATTCATATGTGTTTGGGACTATACGTAGTCCAGGCAGTCGGTAACCAAGAAATATCGTGGTTAGCCTATCTTTGCCACGAACGACGTGTCGATGAACACGAGTCGTGTTTAGAGTTGGCGGCAGTGGTTAGGCCACGCGAAGTGTTTTACGCACTTCATGTCGTTCGACTTGCGATGCGCTCGTGCTAGTCGAACTCGTCAAGTAACCCGACTGGCCGTTGTATGTTCACCCTGCATGAGTCATATCTGCTTGAACCTAGGGTACTGAACTTACCATTGTAAACCCTGTTAACCATGGTACCTTGATCCATAAAGACTCATGAGTCGGGCATGGTGATATGGGACACCGTGGTCGAGCTGTCGGCCTACGCTGGGGCCACAAACCTCCCCGTAGTGACCAGTGAGCACCTAGACTCGTGAGCAGATTATGGTGGTATGGGACACTATATTCTAGCTGTCGGCCTACACTGATCAGGCGACGAGTCCTTTGTAGTGACCGCGAGCGTATTCTGAGTCTACAGGAGGCGACGACCCTTCAGTAGCAGTAGAGTACAGTAGGCCTGTATTGATAAGGTGATGGGGGAGCGGTGCAACGAGTGCGAGCAACAGCCCTGGCAACCCTTGTAGTGACCTACGAAATATACATCGTATGAGATTACTAGGAGTGACGACCCTAGACAGGATCTGTGTTGGGATTGATACAAGGGAAGTACCTTAGTTTCCCAATCCTGCTGTTTGAATGGACTAATAACAACTTGGAATTCATATCACCATAGCATTGCATGTGCCTGGAAGATGTGGAGCACTCTAGGGAGTGTGGCATGCCGCGGTCGTAAGATGTTGCCGCATGAGGGTGATCGTCGGTGAGGGCATACATCACGTCATGTCATAATTGCATTAACAACAGTATTAGGAATGTTTGAATTACTGCTTTACTATTATCGCATGATTGATTTGATAACATGTTAATCTTTGCTCTATTATTCCACTGAGTTAGCTACTCACTCCCACGTTACGGGACGGTGTTCCTGGACACCCACCAGACCTTTTTGTGATTAGCCTGCGAGGCGGAGCTGGACTTGATGATGATGAGGAGGATCCCTCCTTTATGCATGTTTTGATTGACGGGATTACAGGGAGGTTGATTAGATACTTTGACACTTGTCATTTTATATTTTTAGCGCACTCATGTATATTCGTTTTGTCTACTTTTGGAGTATACATGTATGTATATAACCTGGTAACATATCCACACTCTGAAGGAATACAACAGTTTATATATGTTATACATACTATCACAGTCTTCCGCTTGTTAATTTAACCGTCTCTGGAGTATGATATGCTGTTCTAGCTTAATCTCACTCATGTTTAATGCGTTATCACAGACAACATTCAATCATACATATCTATATTGCATAAATAACATTTTGGAACTCGGGAGTTGGGTTTTTGCTCGACCCCCCGATTTTCGGGATGTTACAGCTCTCCACAGCTGAGGCTGAATATATTACTGCGGGTAATGCATGTACTCAGCTTATATGGATGAAAAGAATGCTAAGTGATTACGAAATTACATAAGAATCCATAGTTTTATATTGTAATAATTTAAGCACAATTAATATCTCTAAAAATCCAATTCAGCATTCATGAACTAAGCATATTGACATTAAGTATCATTATATTCGTGAACTGGTGGAAGACAAGATAATTTCTTTAGAATATATTCAGATTGAGAATTAACTAGCTGACATATTCACAAAATCGCTCGACAAAAATAGGTTTACCAAATTGAAGTTTGATCTTGGTATGTACAATATGAACTGATGATTTGTGCCTTTCTGTATCATTATGTATATTTATTTATTATTTTGGAATTTTTAGAATTCAAATTTTATGCAAAATTACATTTTTTGTGAGTACATACTCGACTAGTCGTGGCACGACCGATTGAGCTTGTACTTGTCCCGTCGTGAAACTCCGGTTTAACCATTTATTTGGGGGAAAAAGTCCTTTTTCTTCATTTGGGTCTTCTTTTCCAACACGCCCTACCTCGACTGGTCGAACCCATCTTCGATTCCTCCCTCCTTGGTTGGTGTATTATTTTCATTTTTCTTCTAGATTTAAGTCCTTTACACTTTCTTTTCTTCATTTGTGTGGTTTATTTCGTGTTTTATGATTGTTTTGGGGGGTTTTCTATCAAAAAATCTGATCTACTTAGAAACCCTTCTTGCTTCTTTTATAATCTCTTTATTCCTTGTTTTCTTTATTGTAATGGAGGGTAGAAAAAAGAAGAAAGGATCTCATGGTCCCTCTTCTCGTTCGGCTCCTATTACAATGAGCTATCTTTGGTCGCCCGAGGAAGATCCCGAGTTTGTGCAGGATATTCGCTTGTGTGATGTAATAGTAGAACAGACTATTAATCTTGTTTATTTGGCTCTATTTGATATCCTTCCTCTCCTTCAGTCTGTAGGATGAGATAACATATTATATTGGGGTGGACCAGCATATCGCTCTATTGCACAGGCTATGTATGCTTGCATTAGTGACTTCTCTTCTGAGAATCTGACATTTACAATTACGACCAGAAAAGGTCCAATTGATGTGGACCATTATCTTATTTCTGGATTAATGGATATACCTGTCAATGACGACAGTATTCCCATTAATATACTTGTTGCACAACTTTCTGAATTTGAAAAGAGAATGCTCACTAGTGTTTTATGTAATATGGATGCGGAATGGAGTACTGAGAATGTTCTTGCTTCCAAGCTTATGTTACCCAAATAGGGTTCTCCATCAGATCTTCATTTCAAATGTCTACCCTCATTCTGGTAACAAAATCGAGCTTATTACATTCATGGCTCGTATTCTTCATTCTGTCATTATTAGAGTCTCTGTGTATCTTCCTTCTCTGATTTGTTATATCATGATTCAGTTCCGTCTCCATTCAGGTCACAGTGATATACCCTTTGCTTATATTGTCTATTTTAGCCAGTCTAGAGGTCATGCCTGTTGGAGAGGCTCCCATTACCCAATTACCATTCAACAACTCTAACATTAATACGATGAATTTGAAGTTGATGTGGATGCTAGTGAAGTTGCTGAAGCAAATGAAGAGGAGGATAATTTGCCTTCAGATGATATTAATATGGATGACCTCTTTGATGAAATTGAATCCAATTCTACTGCTGATCCTGATTATCAACCATCTGATTTTGATGCGTGTTTGCGCTCACTTGAGGAGAAGGTTGAAAGTATGAATGTGTCCCATGAAATACAATTTAAATATATGTGCAAATATCTTAAGCGCATTAATAAGGGACTTCATCAAATTGATCCTTCCATACCTTCTCCTTCTTCTGGTTCAGATTACTTTTGAGTATCTGTTTTGTAATAACTTTTAATACTTGAATTTCTTCTTGTACTTGGACATGTGGACATGTTTTTAATGGTTATCTTATTTCTATGTTATCTTAAACTTATCTCTTTTCTATCATCTCTCATTACTCTTGTGTTTCCATCCTCATTTATCGGTTCCTTCCTTTGTCATATTGTGACAAAAAGGGGGCGAATTTATTCTGATATGCCTATTTCATTATGATAAATGTTGAGAATGAATGTGGAACTATGGAGATAGGTAGATGTAGAGAATGAATGTGGAACTGTGGAGATAGGTAACATTTTTTTCTCTTGGATTCTATGAAATATAGTATTAAGGGGGAGTATTGATTTGACCAGTTTGTAACTGATTCTTTATTAATCTAACTGGTGCATGATTCTTTATTGATCTAACTGGTGCATGATTCTTTGTTGATCTAACTGGTGCATGATTCTTTATTGATCTAACTGGTGCATGATTCTTTATTATGCATGTATGGTGCATGATTCTTTACTGTGCGTGTTATGCGTATTTTTTTATATGGTTTTGTCACAAATTTGACAAAGGGAGAGATTGTAAGTGCTATTTTATTTGGCTCCTATGATTGTCAAATTTTGTAGTGCTAAAATCTCTTGGAATCTGTATCTTGTGTAGCTCATCTTCATGTTCAAGATCATGCAATTATTGTACAAGTTGTTCTAATTCAAGATTCAAGCAGCGTTAAGACAAAGTGCTTTACTTTGGAACTCAAAGCTCAAGGTGAAATACAAATCACAAGTACTTCAAGTTCAAGCTTCAAAGTACTTCAAATTCAAGCTTCAAAGTACACTAAGATATCAAGCTTCTTGTACTTCAAGATCAACTATCAACTGAAGCGAATGATGACTTAATGTTTAAATATCACTTATAAGTTATGATTGACCCTATATTGACCATAGGCTAGGTCATATTGATTGCATACTTAAATTAGGTGTAACGCTCCGAAAATCGAGGGTCGAGTAGAAACCCAACTCCCGAGTTCCAGAACATCACTTATGCAACATAGATAATGATAAATGCATGTTGTCTGTAGAATGACATTTAACAAGATTGAGACTAAGCCAAACAACATATCATACTCCATAAACAGTTAAATTAGCAAGCTGAAGAATGTGATAGATATATAAAATATATAAATGATTGTAAGTCTCCAGAGTGTGAACATGTTACCAGGTTAACTAAATACATGTATACTCCAAAATAGAAAGAAAAAAATATACATGAGTGCTTTAAAAATATAAAATGACAAGTGTCATGGCATCTAATCAACCTCCCTGTAATCTCGTCGATCAAAACACGGAGGAGAAGTCCTCCTCAGCATCATACAAGTCCAGCTCCGCTCCATAAGCAGCGCCCTCATCTGAAACTAAAATAGGGACTGGTGGGTGTCCGGAACACCATCCTGTAACGTGGGAGTGAGTAGCTAACTCAGTGAAAACATAGAACAAAGATTAACATGTTATTAAATCCATCACGCGATAATGATAAAGCAAACAAAACAAACATTCCTAAATACTGTGATTAATGCATGGATGAAATGACATGATGGATGCCCTTACCGACATACTCCCTCATGCGATACCATCTGCGTTCGCGACATGCTTTCTTCCCACAGTGCTCCACATCTTCTAGGCACATGCAGTGCGACGTGGATATGTTTACCGAGTTGTTATTAGTCCTTTTCATACAGCAGGATTGAGAAACTAAGGTACCTCCCTTATATCAATACCCAAATAATGATCCTATCTAGGGTCGTCACTCCTAGTAATCTCATACGATGATATATTTCTAGGTCGCTGCAAGGGCTGTCAGGGTTGTTGCACGCACTCGTTGCACCGCTCCCCCATCACCTTATCAATACGGGCCTAGTTTATATCCTTAAGACTGCATCAGGACTCGTCGCCCCCATGCGGTGTCAGGATAAACTCAAGGTCACTACAAAGGGCTGCCAAGGCTGTTTCTCGCACTCGTTGCTCCACTCCCCCATCACCTTAACAATGTAGGCCGACAGCAAGAATATAGTGTCCCATACCACCATTATCTGCTCAGAGTAGGGTGCTCACTGGTCACTACGGGGAGGTTTTTGGCCCCAGCATAGGCCGACAGCTTGACCACGGTGTCCCACACCACCATGCCTGGCTCATGAGTCTTAGTGGATCAAGGTACCATGGTTATCAAGGTTATCACTGGTAACTTCATTACCCTAGGTTCAAGCAGTTATGATAAATACAAGGTGAACATACAATGGTCAATCGGGTTACTTAATGAGTCCGACTAGCACAAGCGCACTTTGAATCGACCGACATGAAGTGCACAAGCACTTCGTGTGGCCTAACCACTGTCGACGACTCTAGTACGACTCGAGTTCGTCATACACATCCTTCGTGGCAAATAGAATCCAACCACGAATTCTAAACTGTTACCGACTGCCTGGAGTAGAGTATAGCCCCAAGCACATGTAATGTGAATCATTAATCATATGAGATAGACATAATTGAAATAACAAGAGATTCAAGCATGGTAGTAACATGTTATAAGATACAACATATGCAATTTAACCATACACAAGCATTTCATATATATAAGGTAATCAATTCAAATAAACAAATATGGAGGAAATCATATACCTCACCAAAAGAGTTGAGAATCCTATCTCAACGCTTATCTACAACCTCATTTACTCAATACTTACTTATACAAACATTTATACAAACACTTAGACTACACAACTCCAACGTACTTGACGTATGTTGATTTCAACATATTTTATGACAGATCCTTATATCAAGGAGATGTCTAATACACAACATTCATGTTCTTACATTCAAAACATGTGACAGGCATAAATCATATTGATTTAGGCATTTCAACAAACACAGTCTACACACATTAGTCTACATAGCATATGTCGGCCAATATGTGTATTAGGGCGAATCTCTTCGCCAAACAGATCATACACGCATAACTAGTATAGGTACACGACAAATACTCATGGCAATCATATCGGCGAAATACGTACGTATACGGTATTTCCTACAGATACCTAAAATACCCTAAATCTCATATTCTTCGTATGTATTCGAAATGAAAAACAGACAGCATGTTATACATGTCAAATAGCATCCTTATCAGTAATCTACCATTAAACGACATTGAAAGCTTTGAAAACAGGTAATTTAAGCATCTAAGATCCACACCTTTCGCCGTAGACGCGTATCGATTCGAATAGAACGTCTACGCTTCGTCAACGGTGTTATGGCGACCTGAAGCACAAGATACATCAGTTACTTCGCTACATGTATCGAAGGAATCTCTAAAACAGGTTGAGGTTAGGTTTTCTTACCTAGAAATGCGTTGAAATCACCGTGAAAGTGATTTGAATGCGGTGATTAACCACGTGTAGAAGCTGGAGCAGGTGGCAGGAATTCTCTTCCACAACTCACTCACAATCTCTCTCTTTTTCTCTCTCTCTTTCTAGGGTTTCTTGTAAATTCGGATGTGAGAGATATGAGAGGGTTTAAAGCCCTTATATAGGCTAAAAACTCACCCATTTAGACTTGGAGCCAAGGTATACTTGGGTTATAACAAAATCGGGTCTTTTTCAATCCAAAAGAGCATTTCGGGAGGTCCCCTGGCCGAACGCGGTTGGACTTAAGCTCATGTATATTGGATCCTGCTCACCTCAAGTTTTTAGTCCGGTAGAGTTCCCAGATCGCACGTGGTGGACCGGTTTCAGTTCAGCGGTCACGGAGACTTGATCGGGGATTCCAAGTACACTGAGCTGGGTGAGAAATGTTCCCAGATCTGAGGGTGTATTTGGGTCAGATTTCGACGGTCTGAATGCTTATACTTAACCCGCAAGCGAAACTTGCCAGATTTATTTAAATGACATTTAATTTTTAATGAATTTTACTCTTTCTCACACTCCTTGCTCCAGGCTCAATGAAATAGCCTCAGAACATCAGTTGGGCTTGATTTTCGAACTGATTGTCAAGTCCAACAAGGCGGTCATAATCGTCTAAGATTGTAGATATCAGACTCTCGACGCGCGGTCTAGATCCAATACGAAATTTCAAAGGGTTCCTGAGGGCAAACGGGTTTAGAGTTTGATCCTAGATTTTAGGGTAACGTAGCATCAACGATTCTAGAGGTTTTGGGTCTTACAGATCGTATTTAAAGTGGTTGGTGCTAATTTCACAGGTAATTTAGTGTAGCGCTGGCTAATTCACGTTAAATTCTAAAGAATTTGGTTCTAAATGATTTCTTTGGCTTTGGAATCGAATTTTGAGAAACTACCAAGGTACTATGGTTGACCCATAGCCTAAGGACGTTTAATCCCAGGTTGAAAAAAATTCAGGGTGTTACATTAGGTCACTATATAATTTTATAGACTGTTTCTTGACTAGTTATAGCCTATGTTCGACTAGTCCTAGTACTGGCTTGACCAGTCTAAGAATTTGAAAGGGCCTAGCTATATGCCCCAGAGGGGGGGTGAATAGGGCAATGCCAAATAAAACTTAAAACAACGGAATAATAAAAGAAAGAAAACACAATGCTGAATTAAAAGTAATCTCAATTGCCTAGAATTAAGAGAATGATACTATATCAGTTCTAAGGACAACCTTACACAAAAAACCAAAGGTTTAAGGTAGGACAACCTTATTTCTAGAACATCCTTTGTATCTCAAACCAATGACAAATAAAAAGCAAGGAAACCAAAATAACTTGCAGAAATAAATCCTAAGTTATTACAACATTCTCACACTTGCTTGAAATAAAATGATTACAACATTCATCCACAAATATAATCCACAAAACTGAATGAATAAAGAAATGAAAGAAATATAATCCACAAATATAATCCACAAAACACATCCACAATACAACGATATATAGTGGTTCGCCTGTGTGTACACCAACTGTTATGCAACAGCCACACAGAATGCTACTCCACTCTTAATATCCTCACATAGGGGATATTAGCATGCACTATCAAAATAGGTTTCACAGGATTACCTAAAACCTTCACAATTGTGTCTTTTTATTTCGGGGTTACACAATCCAAAAACCCACACAATCTGAGTTTTCTGGCTCTCCTCAGATAACCAAAATAATGAGATTTTTCTGGCAAATCTTAAACAAAACCAAAGAATTTAAATTACACAAATGCAAAATACCTGAATCTCCTTTTGAAGTAGCCCGGTAGAACCAATCGGAGTAGAAGTTCGATTCAACGTTTAAAGTCTAATACTCACTTTAAGAATGGTTCTAAGTCTAATTGATTTTAAATCAAAAGGGCTAGTTCTATTTGATTTTGAATCCAAGAAGAAGGAATATCAGAAATTCCCCTTTTCTAATAAGATTAGAATGTAGATCAAAATCAAATAATAAATAAGCTAGCAAAAGGAATATTAAATGAGCACAAAGTAGCTTAAAAAAAAACACGAACTTATCTCAGAGTATAGCCTAAATATTGCTTGAATTGAGTTGAATTAAATTTAAAAACTCTGAAGTTCGTGCTCTATTTAAAGCTTGAAAAATTCCATCTACGACTGGTCTTAGGATCCTAGGACTGGTCGTAGCTTCAAAGATTTTTAAAGATTTTCGCGGGATAAGGATTAGCTGTTCCACGACTGGTCCTGGGTAGCCTACGACCGGTCGTAGGCCACCTACGACTAGTCGTAGGACCTCCAAATTAGTTACTGGAGTTTGAGTCGTAGGGCTAGGACCGGTCGAAGGACAAGTCGTACAGCCACGGGACTGGTCGAAGGATGTCCAGGACTGGTCGTAGAACAATCAGAAAAATCTAAAAATCTTCTACAACCTAGGACTGGTCGTGAAAAACTTAAGACTTGTCGTAGCAGAGCTAGGACTGGTCTTGAAGTCCCTAGGACTGGTCTTAGAACAGCCCGAACAAGCATATTAAAATATACGAATTATGTATCCAGAATAACCTACAGTAAAGCGCAACCTAAGGTCAATCTAAGGTCAAACAAACCTTAAAAATGAGATGGACATTGATAGTTTGTACACTCAGATGACCCTTAAGAGAAGCTTGAGAATTTATGAATCTTGTTGTAGGCCTTCTCGAGCTTGATCCTTTCTTGACTTGGCAAAGTCTTCTTCTATACTTGTACTTGTTTGAATCTTGAACATGCATACTTGGAGACTTCTATTCTTGAATTCCTCATCCATGACTTGAAACTTTCTTCATTTAAGTTCTTGTCTTAAAATACGATGTCTTAAAGCAGTGAATAGTCTCAAACATGAAACATAAGATATACAAGACATAGATATAGGTTTTGGCACCACAAAATTTGACAACCAAAGGGATATGAAATCATAGCACTTACAAAATTTCCTCGACCAGTCTAAGGTTTGTTACTAATTTTTAGAATTTTCTATTATAGTCTTGACCACTCTTGGAGACTGCTCGACTAGTCGAGTGAACAGTGCTTAATCAGTCGAACAGGCTCGACGAAAAGTCCAGTAACCATTTTTGGTCCCACTTAACCAGTCGAGTACAGGGCTCGACCGATCATGAAGGCTACTCAACCGGTCGTACCACTCACTCGACCAGTCGTGGAACGGTCTTATCTTATCGCACTCGAAAATTTTAAATTCTTGTTGATCCTTCGACTAGTCGAGTTATTCTTTGGGCCAGTTGAGTGAACAGTTTTCGCACTTATAAATAGAGCACGATTTTCAGAGTTTTATAAGTCATTCAAGCAAAATCAAGACACCACTCTAAGAAATAAGTTTGTAATATTCTTAAGCTATTTAGTGCTCATTTAATATTCTCTTTAATTTAGCTTTTTGCATTTAATTTTGAGTTTTACATTCCAATCTCATTTGAAGATGGGATTTTAATTTTTCCCTTTCGTAGAATCAAAATCAAATCAAGCTAGCCCAAGGTGATTTTATCTAAAAATCATTTAGACCTTAGAACCTTTTTATAAGTGAGCGTGGACATTGAACATTTACCTTGAACATCTACTTCGAATTGGTTCTACTGGGTTGCATCAAAGGAGAATATCCAGACAAGTATATTTACATTTCTTGTAAATTTCTTTTTAGTTTTTTAGGTTGTCCTAGAAAAATATCTCTTTCTTTTTTAGTTTGTCTGAAGTGATCCAGAAAACTCAGTGTGTGGGGTTTTTGAATTGTGTAAGCCCACTTGAAAGACACAATTATGAAGGTTTTAGGTGAACCTTGAAAACCTATTTCATAGTGAACGCCAATATGCACTTTGTGAGGATATTGGGAGTAGAGTAGTTGTGTGGCTATTTTTCTAAACAGTTAGTGTACACATAAGCGATCCACTATAATTTCTGGTGTTGTGGTTGATGGTTGATTGTGGATATTGTGTGAATGTTGTAATTTCTTTTTAAGCTTTTGTGGAGAATGTTGTAATCTCTTTTATGCAAGTGTGGAATGCTGTAATAGCTTAGTTTATCTTCTTTACTATTTTTATTATTTATTACTTTGTATTGGTTTGGAATTTTGATACACAAACCATTTTAGAAATCAGGTTGTCCTACTATGAGCCATTGGTTTTTGGTGTTAGGTTGTCCTTAGAACAACATCTGTATCAACCTCTCAATACTTGCTCATTTGAGGTTGTTATTCAATTTTGCTTTGTGGGATTGTTTAGTGCTATCTTTATTTTTATCTGTCTAATTCCGCATTTAATTTTTTTTAATTTGACATAGTCCTATTCACCTTCCGTCTAGGACTCTTATCTCGACCTTTTCATGTGTATCCATGGCCCCACATAAATTCATAAAGATCTCATGTAAACAACATTATATGATAATTTCAAAGGGCAAATAATTAATGATAAAACATATAATTGTAGGAAGAATTCAAATTAACTTGAAGGCATGTTAAAGGCAAGATAGAAACAACAGGATAAAAATTTGAGGGCAAGGTAAATATAATAACTTAAATTAATGTAAGCCTAAAGGATAAAACCCTCACACTAGGGATTTGAATGGATCTTGGAAAGGGAAGGGAAGTTTGTTGGCGTGACCTCCTCTTTTCCTTTTTTTTTTTTTTTCCTTTATTCTCTTTTCTTTTCCTTTCCTTTCTTTCTCTTTCTTTCTTCCTCTTTCTCCTTCTCCTTCTCCTTCTCCTTCTCCTTTCTTTTCTTTTTCTTTTCTTTTCTCTCTTGCTGATACATCTAGCAGAATCTGGACCGTTATTCTCTCCCACGTTTCTTTCCTTTTCTTTTCTTTTCTTTATGTGCGCAACATGTTTTGCACATGAAGTCGGGTAGTAGTGTGTAGAGGTGGGGCGAGTTTACAACTCATTAGTGTGGAGTTCAGATCGCACCATGCGACCGATCTGATTGGATTTTTGTGTGTGTGTGTAGATCAGTCCCTTGCTTGATCTTCTGTAAGCCCCGTATCCTAGACCATACCGTTCCATAGACTTTCACACTCTTCTCGGTCGAATTTCGACAACCTTCGACTCTTAACCGATATTTACGCGCGACCCTGATTCACACACCGTCAACCCGAGTCAACTCAACCCGAGACTTGTACCATAGCGACCGCACCGTTGCCGCGACTCACGCGCTGAGGCGATACTCTGGTTAAGAGATGTGAGCGAGCGTTCGATGTAAGGAAAATGACGCGCGTGCGAATTTTGAGAGAATCTCTACGACTTATCACATCAAACCCTGTTGTTTCTGAAAATGTTTGGTAACTTTGTATTGATTCTAGACCGCGCATCGAGTGTCCAATATCTATAATCTCAGACCGTTATGACCGCTTAGTTGGACTTGACCATCCTTTCAAAAATCAAGCCCAACTGATGTCCTGACACCATTTTACTGAGTCCGGAGTGAAGAGAGTGAGAAAAGGGTAAAATATTTAGAAAATTAATTATATTATTATGAAATCTGGCACGGTTCACTTGCGTGTTATTTTTAAGCGTTCTGACTGTTGAAATTCGACCAAATTTCACCCTCTGATCAAGAAAGTTGGCCCTTATATGTCATAGCACTTGTGGCCCTGATCGAGTTTTAGTAACCGCTGAATTGAAACTGGTCCGCAACGGATGATTTGAAAATCTGACCGGACTGAAAGCTTAACTTACTAAAGATCTAATGCTAGTGAGCTTAAGTTTGACCACATTTGATCAGAGGACTTCCAAAAATGCTCCGTTGGATCAGAAAGGACCCGATTTGGGTATAACCTAAGTATACCTTGACTTAAAGTCCGTTTTCGTTATGTTTGGGCTTATAAAAGGGCCTTAAACCCTTAGCTTTCTAACCCATACGAATTTCCCAAACCCTAGAGATTTGAGAGAAAGAAAAGAGAGAGAAAGTGTGGGAGAATTAGGCGAAACTCCATAAGATTTTTCCTAGCACATCTATACTTTGCACTGGCGTTTCTGAATCCTTCTTTTGGCGATTCTGATTCCAATTTTTGGGCAAGTTGAGCTAACCCTAAACTGTTTTGAAGCTTAGACTAGCTGAGGTAGAGTTCTAGCTAACCTGTTTCATGCCATAGGTAGCGTATCCGTCGTTGATGAAGACACATCGTCCGAATCATCGTAAATACGACTTTTCTGGTTTAAGGTGCGGACTATATATGATTAGGTTATGGTTTTCAACCCTTTCAATGATAGTTAATGATTTATTCATGTTGTGAATGCCATTACATATGCCAAATGTGCTTTCTGTTTTGTCTTCCGAATACGTATGCTGTATATTGTAAATACCGTATTTCATGTATATGTTAGAATACATGTAAGCGTATAGAATTTGCTGATTTGCTTGCCATGATAAATTGTCATTGTGATATGCCTAATATGTATGTGGCAACTCCTTGGTGAGAGGACTTGCCCTAATTTGCAATGGTGTCGACATACGTGATGTATGTTGAATAGTGTAAGCTAAGTGTTTGTTTAAATGCCTGAATGAGATGGTAGTTAGTATAATGTGCATGTTAAGATGGTTGAGATATGGATTTCAACCATAGTACTTGTTGTATGATTCCCTCCATGAATCATGTAACCTAGGTTGTCCATGCTAAAAGAGTGTATGATTTCCTCCATGGATTGTGTACTTAGTTAAATCATGATAAATGTGTGCATGAATTCCTGCATGTACTGTTTACATTCAAGTTATACTTCATGATTGCTCACATGGATGCAGAATATGAATCATATGCTAGTTATTATCTTTGCTTATGGATGGGGCTGTACTACAGTCCAGGCAATCGGAAAACGTTCCGTAATTGGTGGTTGAGGTTGCTTTTGCCACTGAAGATGAGTTTAGCGAATCTGAGTCGTGCTTGGGGTGTTCGGCAATGGTTAGGCCACACGGAGTGCTTATGCATTCCATGTCGATCAACTCAACGTACGCTTGGCCTAGTTGAGCTTATCAACTAACCCAATTGACCGATGCTTGTTCACCATTTTTGGTCCCTACTGTTTGAATCTAAGACACTGAGCTTACCAGTGAAACTCTCGTAACCATGGAACCAAGATCCTCTAAGACTCATGAGCCGAGCATGGTGGTATGGGACACCGTGGTCGTGCTGTCGGCCTACCCTGGGGGCCACAAACCTCCCCGTAGTGACCAGTGAGCACCCTACTCTGAGCAGATTATGGTGGTATGGAACACTATATTCTTACTGTCGGCCTACACTGATTGGTGACGAGCCCTCTGTAGTGACCTTGAGTTTATCCTGACACCGCATGGAGGTGACGAGTCCTGATGCAGTCTCAAGGATATAAATAGGCCTGTATTGATAAGGTGACGGGGGAGAGGAGCAACAATTACGCGCAATAGCCCTGACAGCCCTTACAGCGACCTAGAACCATAATATCGTATGAGATTCCTAGGACTGACGACCCTAGAATGGATCAATGTCGGGAAATGATACAAGGGAGGTGTCTTAGCTTCCCAATCCTGATGTATAAAAAGGATTAATAAGAACTTGGTAATCATATTCATAACACCGCATTGCATGTACTAACAGTGTTGGTGTGTAACACCCTGAAAATTGGGGGTCGAGTATAACTCAACTCCCGAGTTCCAGAACGTCACTTATGCAACAAATATGCTTATGATTTTAAGGTTGTCTGAGTTAGTGCATTCACATGAGTATGATTATACCAAAACTGTAATTCATACTTCAGATCCAGTGATAAAATGAGAGCGGAAGACTAAAAAATATATATATCACTGTACGTGAAACAAAACAATCTCGATATGTCTCCAAAGTATGAATACATCTCTGAGTCACAATATACATATACAAACCAAAAATCAAAATTTCATGTGGTCCAACTAGCAAGTCCCGCCGATCCAGGCCCCCTACGCAAAGCCTTCGGAATACTACATGTAAGAGAACTGTCCTGGTCCTCATCGTAGTTCAGCTTCGCATCCTAAATCGCCTCGCAACCTGCATCTAAGACAGAGTCTGGTAGGTGTTACAAACACCGTCCCATAATTTGGGAGTGAGTGATCAACTCAGTGGAATCATAGAGCAAAGATTAGCATGTTATTAAATCAATCACGCGTAATAGTAGTGCAAACAATCAGACATTCATAGATACTGTTGTTAATGCAGGTATGAAATGACATGATGGATACCCTCACCGACATACTCCCTCATGCGACACCATTTTACGTCCGCGGCATGCTTTCTTCCCTCAGTGCTCCACATCTTCCAGGCACATGCAGTGCAATATGGATAATGATTACCGAGTTGTTATTAGTCCTTTCATATAGCAGAATTGGAAAACTAAGGTACTTTCCTTATATCAATCCCAACACAGATCCTGTCTAGGGTCGTTACTCCTAGTAATCTCATACGATGTTATATTTATAGGTCGCTGTAAGGGCTGCCATGGCTGTTGCTTGTACTCGTTGCACCGCTCCCCCATCACCTTATCATACAGGCCTATTGTACTCTCGTTGTTACGGAAGGGTCGTCACCTCCCGTAGACTCAGAATACGCTCGAGGTCACTACAAAGGGCTCGTCACCAATCAGTGTAGGCCGACAGCTCGAATGTAATGTCCCATACCACCACAATCGGCTCACGAGTCTAAGATACTCACTGGTCACTGCGGGGAGGTTTGTGGCCCTAGCGTAGGCCGACAGCTCGACCACGGTGTCCCATACCACAATGCCCGGCTCATGAGTCTTTATGGATCAAGGTACCATGGTTATCAGGGGTTCCACTGGTAAGTTCAGTACCCTAGGTTCGAGCAGTTATGACTCAAACAAGGTGAACAATCAACGGTCAGTCGGGTTACTTGACGAGCTCGACTAGTACGAGCGTATCTCAAGTTAAACGACATGAAGTGCATAAAACACCTCGTTTAGCCTAACCACTGCCGCCAACCCAAAACACGACTCGCGTTCATCGACGCGTCCTTCGTGGAAAATGGAAGCCAACCACGAATTCAATCCATTACCGACTTCCTAGACTGGGTTATAGCTCCAAGCACTTGCAGTTTACGTCAGCGAACATTTGAGGGTAATAGAAATGAAATACAAACAATCTAAGCATGTTAGCAACATGTTATAACATACAACGTAAGAAAATCAACCAAAACACATGTATTCCATACTTATAAGGAAATCAATTCGATAACAACCTGGAGGAAATCATGTATATCATCATATTGATTGCGAATTCAATCTCAAGACTAATCTACCATAACATTCACTCAATACATACAAATACAAACATTTATGCAAACACTTAGTTTACACACTTTAGTCTACATAGCGTATGTCGACCCAAAGTGCGTATTAGGCCAAATCTCTTCGCCAAACAGATCATGCATGCATAACTAGTATAATAACGTGACAAATAAACATGACAATCATTTCAGCAAAATACAGACGTATACAGTATTTCCTATAAATGTCTAAAATACCATAATTCTCATATTCATCGTACATAGTTAAAATGGAAAACAGACAGCATGTTCTACATGTCAAACGGCACTCTCGTCGATAATCTACTATTAAACGACATTGAAAGCTTTGAAATCAGTCAATCTAAGCGTCTAAAATCCTCACCTTTCGCCGTAGACGCGTATTGATTCGAATAGAAAGTCTACGCTTCGTCAACGACGATATATCGACCTATATCACAAGATGAATCAGCTACTTCGCTATTTGTATCTATGAAATCCCTAAAACAGGTAGTGGTTAGGGTTTTCTTACCTAGAAATGAGTTGAAATCACCGGAAGAGTGATTAGAATACGGTGATTCGGTATGTGCAAAAGCTGGATCAAGTGGCAGGAAGTTTCTCTCACAACTCTCTCACTCTCTCTCTCTCTCTCTTTCTCTCTTCTCTTTCTAGGGTTTGTTACAAATTCGGATGGGAGAGATATGAGAGGGTTTAAAGCCCTTAAATAGGTTAGAAACTCACCTATTTAGACTTGGGATAAAGGTATACTTGGGTTATAACCAAATCGGGTCTTTCCCGATCCAAAAGAGCATTTCGGGAGGTCCCCTGGCCGAATGCGGTCGGACTTAAGCTCATGGATGCCGGATGTTGATCACGTTAAGTTTTCAATCCGGTAGTGTTCCCAGATCGCACGTGGCAGTCCAGTTTCAGTTCAGCGGTCCCGGAGACTCGATCAAGGATTTCAAGTACATTGACCTGAGCAAGAAATGTTCCCTGATCCGAGGGTGTATTTGGGTCAGATTCTGACGGTCTGAATGTTTATACTGAACCCGTAAGCGAAACGTGCCAGATTCATTTAAATGACATTTAAATTTTTATGAATTTCACTCTTTCTCACACTCCTTGCTCCAGGATCAATGAAATAGCCTCAGAACATCGGTTGGGCTTAATTTTTGAAATGATTGTCAAGTCCAGCTAAGCGGTCCTAATGGTCTGAGATTGTAGATATCGGACTCTCGACGTGCGGTCTAGATCCAATACAAAGTTTCAAAGGGTTCCTGAGAGCAAACTGGTTTAGAGTTTGATCCTAGGTTTCAGGGTATTATAGTGTTATTGCTTCTACAAGTTTTGGGTCTTACAGAATGTATTTAAAGTGATCAGGGACAATTTCACAGCTAATCTAGCATAGCGCTAGTTAACTTACGCTTAATTTTTAAAGGAATTAATCCTAAGTGATTTCTGATCGAGTTGGTACTCGGATCTCTGCACGAATTTTTTCGAGGCATTACATAGTGAAAGAGCACTGAGGAAGTGAGTCATGTCACGATTGTTAAATGTTGTCGCAGAGGGGATTGTGGTGAGGGCATGCATCATTCTTCATATCATCATTGCATTAACAAGAGATCTAGGACTTGTTTGATTGTACTGCCTTATCATTACTGCTTGATTAAATTGATAACATGTTAACCTTTGCTATATAGTACCACTGAGTTGATCACTCACTCCCATGTTCTAGGACGGTGTTTAAACACCAACCAGACCCTGACTTAGCTGCAGGAGATGGCGATGCTTGCGAGGCGGAGCCAGACTTCGACGAGGACGAGGAGGCGTTCTCTTACATGCATTTCTCAGGCGGGTTCATGTGAGCCTTATCCTGACCAGCGGGGATCATTTTTTGGGATATGTATTGGATTAGTTTGATCAAATCATGTATGTATTTTGAGACACAGTTGTATGTATATTGCCCTGGATAGAGCACGCATCATTTGGGGATTTATTTTGAATTATATATGTATTTAAGTCTTTCGCTTGCATTTCATTAATATCCCTGAATTGTGTCTGCTATCTGGTTTGATCTATTTCATGTTTTATGCATTCTTATAGTCAACATACAATTATCATCAAATATGTTGCATAAGTGATGTTTTGGAACTCGGGAGCTGAGTTATGCTCGACCCCCGAATTTCAGGGCATTATAAGTTGGTATCAGAGCATGATTTGGATTAATCTGGACCTGGGTTAGGGTCACACACCGCATGTTGATGCCATTATAGTGTAGGAGGGTGCGAGAATAATTTAAAAACAGAACTAGGACTCCCAGCTAGTCGTTCGACGAAAGTTTACTGAAAATGATCACCGAGATCGAGTTCGTGCACATTCCTGACCACACATGGCGACCCCAAATCACTTCTAGACTATCCATTATAGTCTGCATTTTATTCCATTCTAGCCGTTAGAAATGGCTAATTTTGAATAGGGATCAGATTAGTTCTGAAATGACTCGAAATGGTTCGAAACGGAGGTAGGGCTCAAATCCAACGCATCCAGGGGGACCCAGGGTGGACCCCACATGTTTTTAGCCTTAGGGGGGTAGGAGGACCTCGCCCCTTTGGCGAGTCCTCGCCAGATAGTCCAGAGGACGGCAAGGACCTCGTCGGTTCGGTGAGGCCTCGCCGGTCAGTGGGTTGGTCGGGCCAGGCCGCCCGGGCCGATGATGTTTGGGGTTAAATGGGACCCCTTGGTCTAGGGTTCGGTCAACCATTCATTCAAAATCCCATACATCCTTCATAAAATGGCCCCCCAAACTCTCCCTTCCCTCTAAACTTGCTGTTTTCTCTCTCCAACCTCTTTTTCAATCGTTCCTTCTTTCATTTTCTATTATTTTCTTCATTACTCTACTGTTCTTCACCATATCCATCAGCTACTTCATCCATTTTCTACGTTTGGAGCTCCCAAGCTCTCATTTAAGGCTCGAAATCGTGTGAGCTTTCAACCCCTCACGTTTCTTCCTTTTTTTTTTCACTTCCTTCCTTTTTGGGCCTGTTTCCCTCTTCTCTTAGACCTAGATCCATGATAACCTATTAGGTTAGCCCTTTTTCTCCCTTTCATCCCTTTTTCATGGCCTTTATAGAGCCTATTATAGCCTTTTTCTCCTTTTCCACCATCCTCTCTCTTATGGGAAAGAGGAAGGGTGCCGCTGATGAAGTTGGGTGTAGTCACCCTTCACGTTCAAGGAAGCTAAGAGGTGGCGCCGCTAGTTCAAGTGTCGCCGCTAGTCCAAGTGTTGGGAGAGAAATACACACGAAGAGGGATTTGGATCCATATGCTCAGATAGGAAGAATACTGTTGGCGGATTTGGCTCATGGTGCGTATACGGACCGCAGGGTTCTTTTTGAAGCGCATGTGGATGGGCGGCTCTTTGGTGATTATTTGTTATTCGAGCGTATTGAAGCTGTCAGGTGGGGTCCGTTATGTGAAGGCCAGTCTCGTGCGAACGTGAGCACTGTTCGTGCCTTTTACACTCATATTTGGGACCCTACGCTGGAGCCACTGCAGTTCAAGATTCCCTTTGGCAAAGATCGAGAAGCCACAATCGATGTTCGGTTGATAGCTCGACTTCTGAATATGCCACTTGGCGATGTACATCCAAGTGCCAAGAATCTGAACAGTATTCGTGAGCGAGATCGCCGCACCAGGTTTTTATGTGGTCGTTTATTTGAGTGGCAGCCTAACAGGAGCCTCTTAGCGACCCACATGTCAGACGATTTTTGTCTGCTTCACCATATCTGTACGTTCAATATTTACCCTAGGTGGAGCAATCGCATTGAATGTACGCGTCTCATGGTATATTTTCTGTACCAAGTAGGGCTGGGAGAGAACGTATGCATGCCTATGTTTGTGCTGCGACAGATCATCCTCATAGCGTGATCGAGAAGAACGTCTGAGTCACTTCCCTTTAGCCGGCTCATATGTAAGATTACGCTTGAGTTTGGCTATAGACTTGGGGCAGAGCTGCTTGTGCCGATTCATTTCATCAATGAGGCTACTATGAACCAGATGAAGATAGGGCCTCGGCAATGTGAGGCCCAGCTTGATGATGACAGCGAAGGTGAGTATAATAGTGAAGAGGAAGAAAGTGAAGAAGAAGGTGGGGCAAGAATAGAGGAAGAAGTTCAGGAAGAAGAGGAAGAGGAGGCTCAAGATATTGATGAGAGTCCTCCTCCTGCGACTCGGGCTGCTAGGGATGCTCATATAGCCCGACTTGAGGAGAGTCAGGTTGCCTTGTGACAAGAAGTCCAAGAACTCCGGGCTGAGGTAAAACAAGAGCTTGAAGATACCAAGGCCGTCATGAAGCGAAAATTTGGCAAGGTGACTCGCACCTTGAAGGCCATACTGTGTTGTCTGAAGGATAAGGGTGCCCCTTCTCCGTCGCTAAATTTTGATGCATAGGCTTTCTGTAGACATTGTTTGTTAGCTTGTTGCTTGTTTTAGTGTTTGCTTTGGTGTTTGTTTGATAGTCGTTTGGTGTTTGTAGTTAGTGTGGAAGCTTCGTGTGTGAAGCTTAAGTGTTTTGTTCACATGCCTTCTCTGTCGCGATTCATGTAATGCTGCAAATCATGTATTGTGATAATTTTGTTAATGAAATGCATGTGGTTTCCTTAGCTTGTGAAGTACATGTTGTGAATGGACTGTGTGAATGCCTAATCTCTGTGGTTGCTACCCTCTGTTGTGTGTAGGGTATGCCGCCTAAGGGTTCGAGATCTTCGGCCCGTCTCTCTCTGGGAGATTCTCTTGATGGGGCCCTCTCCCTAAGCGATACTCCTATGGACCCTCATGTGGGCCCATCTCATTCAGATCCCAGGCCGAGTTCTCAGCCGGCTTCTGGTCCTGCTGCTGGGCCACCTCCTGCGACACCTTCTGTGATGCCTCCTATCACACCTGTGCCTCCTGAGCAGCATTGTGCGTCTGCATCGATGCCTTCTTCATCACAGTCTGCTCCGCCTCCTGATAGGCTAGCGTAGATGATGTTGTTGATGTAACAACAGCAGATACAACAGCAGTAGCAGCAGTTCTTGTCCTCCATGGCTGGCATTTTTGCTCAGTTGATGGCGGCGACTCCACCTGCCTCGCCTATACACCCTGTTGGGCATGCTAGTGCGAGCGGATCTTTCGAGCAATTTCAGCGCTTGAGGCCTCCTACATTTACAGGTACTCACAGACCTGAGGAGACTGAGTATTGGATAGACCGCATCTCGAAGATGCTGAGACCGTTGCACTGTTCTGAGGTAGAACAGGTTGAGCTGGCCACCTTCATGTTTAAGAAGGAGGCTAACTTATGGTGGGACAGTATTCTCCGCACTGTGGTGGAGGGGTATGAGTGTTTGTGGGCAGCGTTTGAGGCACGCTTCCACGAGAAGTATTTCCCTGTCACGTACCAGCACGAGAAGGAGAGTGAGTTCCTTCGCCTTCTCCAGGGAGGCATGTCAGTGACAGAGTATGAAAACCGGTTTACGGAGCTAGGGAGGTATGCTCCTTTGATTTTGAGTGACCAGTCGATGAGGATGCGGCATTTTTCTAAGGGCTTGCGGCCCGAGATCAGATCGAAGATGTGTTGTGCAAGAATTTCTACTTATACAGAGATGGTGAGTATGTCTTTACGTGCAGAGCAGGATGGGGACAGGTTGGCCCGCACACGAGCACCTATGGTTTCTAAGCCGTGACCTGAGTTCGAGAGTAGGCCTTTCCTAACGAAGAGGCCTTGATTTGAGACATCACAGGGGTTTTCTGCACCTCTTGCCTATGTGAGGCGTCCTGATGTGCGGTGCAGCTATTGTAGGAAGCCTGACCACACCGAGACTACATGTTTTTTCAGGATGCGAGACAGTGGGTTCTTGTCGCCTCAGAGGATTGTTCGTCTGATGCCTCAGACCATTTCACCACCACCTCTACGTAAAGCGCCTACACATCCCTCCTTTAGACCTCCAACACCTCATTTTAGGTCGCCGCAATGGCCTATGGTACAGCAGCCGAACCGTCCTTAGCAGGCTCGGGTACACGCATTGGCAGCTGAGCCATCCGAGACAGAGATCGCATCACCTTTGGCCTTTGAGGTCACAACCCATATAGAGGTACTCTTATATTCTTGTTGGTGGATAAAGGATCCACGATCTCAGTCATATCTTCTTCAGTAGTCAAGCACCTTGGGCTGCAGACTACTCGTATGGTTGGGGTGCGAGTTATTTCAGCACACGGAACTTGTACTGAAGCCACTACGATGTGTGAGGGTTGTTGGCTAGATCTAGGGAACAGGACGATGGCCATTGGCCTTATCGTCGACCCCTCTCTCTATCATTTCGACGTCATCCTTGGCATGGATTGACTGACTGAGGGGAGGGCCGAGATTGACTGCGAGACCCGTATAATGACAGTTTACGAGCCGGAGGGCATGTCCTTTACATTTCCGGTGCAGGTCAGTCACCCCTCTCGAGTGATTTGTTATGTTTCCTTGTTAAGGAATGTTGATGTCCCGACACTTGAAAGCACGCCAGTAGTTCGTGATTATGAGGATGTGTTCAGGAAGATACCTGGGTTGCCACCCCAGCGCGAGATCGATTTTACTATCGACCTGGTACCTGGTTCTATGCCCATCTCATTGCCGACGTATCGCCTGGCCCCGTGTGAGATAGAGGAGTTAAGGAAACAGATCAATGATTTATTAGAGGTTGGCTTCATACGACCGAGTGTGTCTCCTTGGGGAGCACCTATGTTGTTCGTGACGAAGAAAGACGGCTCATTGCGGTTATGCATTGACTACCCCAGGCTGAATCAGGTTACGGTGAAGAACAAGTACCCATTGTCCAGGATAGATGACCTGTTTGATCAACTAAGAGGAGCACAATACTTCTCAAAGATTGATCTACAGTTAGGGTATCACCAGCTGCGCGTCAGGAATGAGGACGTACAGAAGACGGCTTTCAGGACTAGTTTTGGCCATTATGAGTTCCTCGTGATGTCGTTCGATCTTACGAACGCACCAGCCGTGTTCATAGACCTGATGAACCATGTATTTCGGCCGTTCCTCTATCGATTCATCATCGTCTTTATAGACGACATTCTGATATACTCCAGGAGTCAAGAGGAGCATGTGGAGCACTTGCGATTAGTCCTGGATACTCTGAGACAGCATCGGTTGTTCGCACAGTACAAGAAGTGAAACTTCTGGAAGGAGGAAGTCAAGTTCCTCAGGCATGTCGTGTCCAAGGATGGGATAACAGTGGACCTTGCTAAGGTAGCCGCGGTGCAGGATTAGAAGCAGCTTGGTTTGGTTATCGAGGTGAGGAGTTTTCTGGGACTTGCTGGCTATTATCGACGCTTCATTTCGAGATTTCTCCAAGATAGCAAGACCCTTGTCTCAGTTGACACGGAAGGATCTGAAGTTCTCTTGGAATGAAAAGGCGGAATCAGCTTTTCAGGAGCTGAAAGACAGGCTGACGTCTGCCCCTGTGCTAATATTGCCAGAGCAAGGGGTTAGATATACGATCTATACGGATGTGTCTCACGTTGGCTTAGGTTGTGTCCTTATATAGAAGGACAGGGTAATTGCATATGCCTCGAGACAATTAAGGAAGCACGAGGAGAATTACCCTACACATGACCTAGAGTTAGCAGAGGTCATCTTCGCATTGAAGCTCTGGAGACATTACCTCTATAGAGAGGAGTTTGAGCTCTTTTGCGACCACAAGAGCCTCTAGTATATATTCACGCAGCGAGACCTGAATATGAGGCAGCAATGATGGATGGAGACCTTGAAGGACTTTAATTTCGAGGTTTCCTATCATCCGGGCAAGGCGAACCTTGTGGCTGACGCGCTGAGCCGCAAGAAGGTGATAGATTTTGTGGCTCAGCTGAAGGTTGCCGAGTGGGACATGGTTGAGTTTTTGTAAGACTTTGAGCAGAAACTCACTGTGGAGGAACCATTCGAGGTTATCACACACGTTCGGGTGCGACCTCTTATCGATGACAGGGTCATCGCGGCGCAGAGGGACGATGAGCGTCTGACTGAGCTTCGAGAGCAGACCAGTGATGATACAGATGCCTAGTAGTGAGTTGGAACGGATGGGAGCTTACGTTATCGTGGCCGCCTATGTGTTCCAGATATCCCTGACTTGAGACGAGAGATTCTCGAGGCTGCGCACAGTTCTAGACTTGCGATGCATCTGGGCAGTACGAAGATGTATTGTAACATGAAGAGGATGTACTGGTGGGATGGCATGAAGACCCACATTGCAGATTATGTCTCGTTGTCTCACTTGCCAGCAGGTGAAGGCAGAGCATCGCCGACCTCCTGGTCTCCTTCAGCCTATGCCTATAGCTGAGTGGAAGTGGGACTATATCTCTATGGATTTCATTTCGGGATTGCCAAAGACGAGGAAGGGACATGATTCTATCTGGGTGATCGTCGATCGTTTGAGAAAGTCGGTGCACTTCATTCTGATTAGAGTTACGAACTCTGCAGACGAGTTGGCTAGATTATACATTAGGGAGATTGTTCGTCTGCATGGAGTTCCCTTGGAGATTGTGTCAGATAGAGACATGCGATTTACTTCTATTTTCTAGACCCGCATTCAGGAAGCAATGGGTGTGAAGTTGAAGTTCAGTACTGCATTCCACCCACAGACCGATGGACAGACAGAGTGGGTGAACCAGATCTTAGAAGGCATGTTGAGGGCTTACGTATTGAATTTCAAGGACAGTTGGGATGATTGTCTTCCATATGCGGAGTTCGCGTACAATAACAGTTTTCAGGCGAGTATCGGTATGACACCTTATGAGGCCTTGTATGGTCGTCCTTGTCGAGCACCGCATTGATGGGTTGAAGTCGGTGAGCAGAAATTGATTGGTCCTAAGTTAGTACAGGTGAACTTAAAGAAGATTGACATCATCAGGCGTCGACTTCTCACAGCTCAGAGCAGGAAGAAGAGTTATGC
This sequence comes from Magnolia kwangsiensis, assembly GCA_037074715.1. Classification (NCBI taxonomy): domain Eukaryota; kingdom Viridiplantae; phylum Streptophyta; class Magnoliopsida; order Magnoliales; family Magnoliaceae; genus Magnolia; species Magnolia kwangsiensis. The sequence goes on along the minus strand of CM073575.1, from coordinate 85,251,259 downwards.
CCATACGAGGCGACGACCGCTGGAGTTCACAGTTGAGATCACGTATTCTTTAGAGTTTCTCTTATGAAGGGAGTCCTTCGGTTCGGGAAGAAGGGGAAGCTCACGCCGAGATTTATTGGCCCATTTCAGATACTTGATCGAGTGGGAGCAGTAGCATACTGCCTAGCTTTACCTATGCCTCTTGCGAGCGTACACAAAGTATTTCATGTTTCTATGCTGAAGAAATACATTCTTGATCCTTCCCATATCATCAGATGGGAGCAGGTGCAATTGAGCGAGGGTGTCACTTATAAATGCGCCCGACGCGTATATTAGATAGAAACGAGCAAGTATTGCGTAGCAAGGTCATCCCCCTTGTGAAGGTATTGTGGATGCATCATACGGAAGAAGAGGCTACCTGAGAGACAGAAGCCGAAATCAGAAAGAACTACCCACAGCTTCTCGAGGAGTATGAGAAGATACAAATTTCGAGGACGAATTTTTTTTTAGGGGGGTAGATTGTAACGACTCGAAAAATTTCGTACTAAGACCCGAGTACCACCTCGATCAGAAATCATTTAGGATTAATTCTCTTAGAAATTGAACCTAAGTTACCTAGTGTTAAGTTAGTCTGGCTGTGAAATTAGTGCTGTTCGCTTTAAATATGTTTTGCAAGACTTAAATCTTATAGAATCAATGACGCTATAATACCCTGAAATCTAGGATCCAACTCTAAACCCTGTTGTTCTCAGGAATGTTTGGTAACTTTGTATTGATTCTAGACCACGCATTGAGAGTCTGATATATATAATCATAGACCGTTATGACCGCTTAGTTGGACTTGACCATCCTTTTAAAAATCAAGCCCAATTGATGTCCTGACACCATTTTACTAAGTCCGGAGTGAAGAAGTGAGAAAAGGGGAAAATATTTAGAAAATTAATTATATTATTATGAAATCAGGCACGGTTCACTTGTGCGTTATTTTTAAGCGTTCTGACCGTTGGAATTTGACCAAATTTCACCCTCGGATCAGGAAAGTTGGCCCTTACATGTCATAACACTTGTGGCCCTGATCGAGTTTCGGTGACCGCTGAATTGAAACTGCTCTGCCACGGACGATCTGAAAATTCGACCGAACTGAAAGCTTAACTTACTAAAGATCCGATGCTAGTGAGCTTAAGTCCGACCACATTTGGTCAGAGGACCTCCAGAAATGCTCTGTTGGATTAGAAAGGACCCGATTTGGGTATAACCTAAGTATACCTTGACTTAAAGTCCATTTTCGTTATGTTTGGGCTTATAAAAGGGCCTTAAACCCTTAGCTTTCGAACCCATATGAATTTCCCAAACCCTAGAGATTTGAGAGAAAGAAAAGAGAGAGAAAGTGTGGGAGAATCAAGCGAAACTCCGTAAGATTTTTCCTAGCACATCTATACTTTGCACCGACATTTCTGAATCATTCTTCTGGCATTTCTGATTCCATTTTTTGGGTAAGTTGAGCTAACCCTAACCTGTTTTGAAGTTTAGACTAGCTGAGGTAGAGTTCTAGTTAACCTGTTTCATGCCATAGGTAGCGTATCTGCCGTTGAAGAAGACAAATCGCCCGAATCATCGTAAATACGACTTTTCTGGTTTAAGGTGTGGACTATATATGCTTAGGTTATGGTTTTCAAACCTTTCAATGATAGTTAATGATTTATTCATATTGTGAATGCCATTACAGATGCCAAATGTGCTTTCTGTTTTGTCTTCCGAATACGTATGCTGTATATTATAAATACCATATTTCATGTATATGTTAGAATACAGGTATGCTGTAACATCCCGAAAATTGGGGGTCGAGTAAAAACCCAACTCCCGAGTTCCAAAATGTTATTTATGCAACATAGATATATATGATTGAAAGTTGTTTGTGTTAATGTATTAAACATGAGTGAGATTAAGCCAGAACAACATATCATACTCCAGAGACAGTTTAATTTACAAGCGGAAGACTGTGATAGTATGTATAACATATATAAATTGTTGTATGTCTCCAGAGTGTGAACATGTTACCAGGTTATATACATACATGTATACTCCAAAAGTAAATAAAAAGAATATACATGAGTGCTCTAAAAATATAAAATGACAAGTGTCAAGGTTTCTAATCAACCTCTCTGTAATCCCGTCAATCAGAACACGCATAAAGGAGGGATCCTCCTCATCATCATCAAGTCCAGTTCTGCTTCTCAAGCAGCACCATCATCTGCAACCAAAATAAGGACTGGTGGGTGTCCGGAAACACCATCCCGTAATGTGGGAGTGAGTAGCTAACTCAGTGGAATAATAGAGTAAGGATTAACATGTTCTCAAATCAATCATGCGATAATAGTAAAGCAGTAAATCAAACAATCCTAATACTGTTGTTAATGAATATGACATGACGTGATGGATGCCCTCACCGACGATCTCCCTCATACGGCACCATCTTATGCCCGCGGCATGTAATCATCCCACAGTGCTCCACATTTTCCAGGCACATGCAATGTGATGGTGATATGATTACCGAGTTATTATTAGTCCTTTTCATACAGCAATATTGAAAAACTAAGGTACTTCCCTTATATCAATCCCAACACAGATCCTGTCTAGGATCGTCACTCCTAGTAATCTCATACGATGTATATTTTGTAGGTCGCTGCAAGGGTTGCCAGGGCTGTTGCTCGCACTCGTTGCATCGCTCCCCCACCACCTTATCAATACAGGCCTACTGTACTCTCACTGCTACGGAACGGTCGTCGCCTCCCGTAGACTCAGAATACTCTCGCGATCACTACAAAGGACTCGTCGCCTGATCAGTGTAGGCCGACAGCAAGAATATAGTGTCCCATACCACCATAATCTGCTCACGAGTCATAGGTGCTCACTGGTCACTACGGGGAGGTTTGTGGCCCCAGCGTAGGCCGACAGCTCGACCACGGTGTCCCATACCACCATGCCCGGCTCATGAGTCTTTATGGATCAAGGTACCATGGTTGACAGGGTTTACAGTGATAAGTTCAGTACCCTAAGTTCAAGCAGTTATGACTCATACAGGGTGAACATACAACGGCTAGTCGGGTTACTTGACGGGCTCGACTAGTACGAGCGTATCTAAAGTCGAACGACATGAAGTGCGTAAAACACCTCGTGTGGCCTAACCACTGCCGCCAACTCCAAAACACGACTCGCGTTCATCGACGCGTCGCTCGTGGAAAAGATAGGCCAACCACAAACTTGCTCGGTTGCCTACTGCCTGGACTAGGTATAGTCCCAAACAATTATGAATCCACATCAGCAATCATGTAAGAGTATTGAAAATGAAATACAACACTGTGAGCATGTTAAGACATGTTATAACATACAACTAAAGTAAATCATCAAGCACATGCATTTCATACATATAATGAAATCATGCATATAGCTAACATGTAGGAAATCATTTACATCATCATATTAATTGAGAATTCAATCTCTAACTAATTCATAACACCATTTAATTCAATACATACTAATACAAGCATTTATACAAATACTTAAACTAAACACTTAAGTCTACATATAGTATGTCGACTCAAAGTGCGCATTTAGGCGAATCTCTTCGCCAAACTAATTATGCATGCATTCCTAATATCCTAATGCGACAAGAAGCCATGTCAATCACATCAGTAAATTATGGATGAAAACAGTAATTCCTACAAATGACTAAAATGCCCTAAATCTCATATTCTTCGTCTGCTTACGAAACAGGAAACAGACGGCATGTTGTACATGTCAAACGGCGTTGCCATCGATAATCTACTATTAAACAACATTGAAAGCGTTGGAAACAGTCAATCAAAGCGTCTAAAATCCGCACCTTTTCTCCTATAGGTGTATCAATTCGAACGGAGCGTATACGCTTCGTCTACGGCGAATAGGCAACCTAATTTACAAGATGCATCAGCTACTTCGCTATGAATACTAAGGAACCTCAAATCAGTAAGTGTTAGGGACGTTTTCTTCCCTAGAAATGCAGCGAAATCACTGGCAAAGTGATTGAGGTGCGTTGCTTAATCACGTGCAACAGGTGGCACAAGCAGCAGCAAATTCCCTTCCACTCTCTCTCAGAATCTCTCACTTTCTCTCTCACTCTTGCTAGGGTTTCTAGCAAATTCGGATGGGTGAGAGGAGTGAGGGTTTAAGCCCCTTTTATAACCTAAATCTTGCCCGAAACAAGCTCGGGAATAATGTTTACTTGATAGCAAACCAAATCGGGGCTGTTTCGGTCTAAAAAGGCATTTCTGGTGGTCCCCTGGCCGAACGCGATCGGACTTAAGTTCATACTTGTCGGATGTCGCTCACATCCCATTTTCAGACCAGTAGTATTCGTAGATCGCACGTGGCAGTCCAGTTTCAGTTCAGCGGTCATCGCACGTAGATCAGGTCTACAAGTCTCATGATATGAAATAGAAATTTTTCCTGATCCAAGGGTGTAATTTGAATGAATTCTAACAGTCAGAACGCTTAATACTGACGCGTCAAGTCGTGTGCCAGATTTAAATTTTAAATTCCAAATCTAACCTTATTCTCACTCTCTTCACTCCAGGCTCAATGAAATAGCCTGTGATTGTCGGTTAGACTTGATTTTCGAAATGATTGTCAAGTCCAGCTAGGCGGTTCTAACGGTCTAAGATTGTAGGTATCGGACTTTCGACACGTGGTCTAGATCCAATACAAAGTTTCAAAGAGGTCCAGAGAACAAATCGGTTTAGAGTTTGATCCGAGGTTTTAGAGTATTATAGCACCATTGATTCTACAAGTTTTGGGTCTTGTAGAACGTATTTAAAGCGGTCAGGGACAATTTCACAGCTACTCCAGCGTTGCGCTAGCTAACTTACACTTAGTTTCTAAAGGAATTAATCCTAAGTGATTTCTTTGGCTATGGAATTGGGTTCTGAGCGATTTCCCAGTTGTTTTAGTTGACCCATTGCCTAAGGACGTTTAATCCCAGGTTGGCAAAAATTCGGGGTGTTACATATGCGTATGGAATCTGTTGATTTTCTTGCCATTATAAATTGTCGTTGTGATATGCCTAATATGTATGTGGCAACTCCTTGGTGAGAGGACTTGCCCTAATTTTCAACGGTGTCGACATACGTGATGTATGTTGAATAGTGTAAGCTAAGTGTTTGTTTAAATGCCTGAATGAGATGGTAGTTAGTATAATGTGCATGTTAAGATGGTTGAGATATGGATTTCAACCATAGTATTTGTGTGTATGATTCCCTCCATGAATCATGTAACCTAGGTTGTCCATGCTAAAAGAGTATGATTTCCTCCATGGATTGTGTACTTAGTTAAATCATGATAAATGTGTGCATGAATTCCTGCATGTACTGTTTACATTCAAGTTATACTTCGTAATTGCTCACATGGATGCAGAATATGAATCATATGCTAGTTATTATCTTTGTTTGTGGATGGGGCTGTACTACAGTCCAGGCAATCGGAAAACGTTCCGTAATTGGTGGTTGAGGTTGCTTTCACCACCCAAGATGAGTTTAGTGAATCTGATTTGTGCTTGGGGTGTTTAGCAGTGGTTAGGCCACACGGAGTGCTTATGCATTCCATGTCGATCAACTCAACGTATGCTTGGCCTAGTTGAGCTTATCAACTAACCTGATTGACCGATGCTTGTTCACCATGTTTGGTCACTACTGTTTGAATCTAAGACACTGAGTTTACCAGTGAAACTCCCGTAACCATGGTACCAAGATCCCCTAAGACTCATGAGCCGGGCATGGTGGTATGGGACACCGTGGTTGTGCTGTCGGCCTACACTGGGGCCACAAACCTCCCCGTAGTGACCAGTGAGCACCCTACTCTGAGCAGATTATGGTGGTATGAGACACTATATTCTTGCTGTCGGCCTACACTGATTAGTGACGACCCCTCTGTAGTGACCTTGAGTTTATCCTGACACTGCATGGGGGCGACGAGTCCTGATGCAGTCTCAAGGATATAAATAGGCCTGTATTGAAAAGGTGATGGGGGAGAGGAGCAAAGATTACGCGCAACAGCCCTGACAGCCCTTGAAGTGACCTAGAACTATAATATCGTATGAGATTCCTAGGACTGACGACCCTAGAATGGATCAATGTTGGGAAATGATACAAGGGAGGTGTCTTAGCTTCCCAATCCTGCTATATGAAAAGGATTAATAAGAACTTGGTAATCATATTCATAACACCGCATTGCATGTGCTAACGATGTTGGTGATAGAGCACTGAGGAAGTGAGTCATGCCGCGATCGTTAGATGTTGTCGTAGAGGGGATTGTGGTGAGGGCATGCATCATTCTTCATATCATCCTTACATTAACAAGAGATCTAGGACTTATTTGATTGTACTGCCTTATCATTACTGCTTGATTGGATTGATAACATGTTAACCTTTGCTATATAGTACCACTGAGTTGATCACTCACTCCCACGTTCTGGGTCAGTGTTTAAACACCAACCAGACCCTGACTTAGCTGCAGGAGATGGCGATGCTTGCGAGGCGGAGCCAGACTTCGACGAGGATGGGGAGGCGTTCTCTTACATGCAGTTCTCAGGCGGGTTCATGTGAGCCTTATCTTGACCAGCGGGGATCATTTTCTGGGATATGTATTGGATTAGTTTGATCAGATCATGTATGTATTTTGAGACACAGTTGTATGTATATTTCCTTGGGCAGAGCATGCATCATTTGGGGATTTATTTTGAATTATATATGTATTTAAGTCTCCCGCTTGCATTTCATTAATATCCCTGAATTGTGCCTGTTATCTGGTTTGATCTATTTCATGTTTTATGCATTCTTACAGTCAACATACAATTATCATCAAATATGTTGCATAAGTGATGTTTTGGAACTCGGGAGCTGAGTTATGCTTGACCCCTGAATTTCAGGGCGTTATAACTATATATTATATTATATAATATATATTATATATCATATATACATAATGGAGGGCCCTACGTGGGACCAACCATGGTGCATGTGTTGTATCCAAACCATCCAACCATTAGTCAGATCATTTTGGGACATGGAGTAAATGAGCCAGATCCATAGTCCAAGTGGACCCCACCTTGGCATGTTATGAGGCTCATCTTGATTTATCTGTGATAGTCCATTGGGGCCGACTTTGCCAATGGTTGAGGCTCACTTTGATATATATGTAAGGCCCATGGGTCGAGGCCCATTTGATGTATTCTAAGGCCCATGGAATCAGACCCATTTTGATGCATTCTAAGGCCCATGGGATTAGGTCCATTGTGATGTACTCTAAGGCCCATGGGGTTATGGCCATGGTTATGCCCCATTGCGACGTATATAAGGCCCATTGATGCAGCCCACTTGATCTATGTAAGGCCCATATGAGGCAACCCATTTTATGTATCAGAGGCCTATGGGTCGAGGCCCTATGGGATGCCCTTAGGGTCCATTACAATGTGTGATTCCTCCACGGTTTATGTAATGATGTTTACGACGGGCTATGCCTTGGGAGCAATGATGGTTTGACGTCCACATTTTAAGTAAAATGTTGGTTAAATGTCCGCATTACGACTCTCCCTAGGGCCCATTGATAGGCCCGTACTTATTGCGTGTAGGCCGCCTAGGCCTATCTGCGTTGTAAGGATTGTTCATTACTTTATTACATGTTTATTATAGTTCCATGACTCATGATCGTACACATCATATGTATGCTTGATATGAGAAATGACTGATCATAGCATATGCCTTCATGCAGATTATTTATGGGCCCCCGATTAGGTGGTGTTGCCCTACATGAGTGCACGATACGCGCAGAATTGTTGCATGATTGGATAGTGTGATTCATGCATTTCACATTGTGTGATATGGTTACTATATGCCCTAGTGACATCGGGGTCGTGGCCTATACAGACGTATCGTGGTTGGTAGGATTGGATACTGAAAATTTTATTCTATATGGGGTGCTATAGATATCCCTGGGTGAAAGTCCCTAAACCCTTATGGTACCAATAGGTTGCTCCAATGTCTAGACCGAGTGGGTACAGGAGGGCCAAGTGCCGATTACCAGACGGTCGTGCTTTCCACTGTGTTGTGGTTGGTTGGAAGGGGGTGCGGCCTTATCCACCTGAATGGAGGGGGCAAAGCTAGGCTAAGTTTGACTAGCTCGAGGAATGGGTCCATTATTGACGAGCTAAGCCCGATATTGGCAGGCGGATAGTGAGGTCTCTTCCACTTACCTTATTGCGTGTAATGGGGAGACAATCTGGTTTAGAGTGTATTAGACCCCGGTGATATTTCAGATTTGAGCTGTATTGAGATGTGAACTTAGATGAGGATTCGTATGCTGGAGTTGCATCTCACATCGCATGGCCTTGGTATGGCCGATATCATTCATGTCTTGCATCGCATAGCCTTGGTATGACTAATGGTATTCATGGATCTATTAGCATATTCCGCATTACTCTGATATTGCATACCTTGCACATATACTTTCACCACCCTCTAAGCTTTCTATAAGCTTATGCATAACCGTTACGTGCAGGTGACGTTGGATCGCAGCAACGCTGAGGCTTGAGTACGTGGCAAATCATTTTGGAGCTTTTGGTCCATCATCATTGTATTTCCCTTTATGCTTATTGTACTTGTAAAGTTTTCGATCATAGTGAAAATTTAATGGAGTTTTTGGTTGTTGTCTGTGGGTTATGTCTTTAGTTATGCTTATTACGAATCAAACTGATATTGAAAATCCTACTCGTAGCATCCTAGGATCAGACCTGGCAAATGGGTGCTAGGAGCCAAGAATAGAGTTTTACAGAGGCTGTCGGCGCCAGATTCAGTGATCAGGAATTTTGTGAGCCCGTTTTCTGATTTTGGGGCATGACATCTTTAGTTTTTCTTTCTTTTTTCCACAGTCCCGGTGGGCCATCTAGTAGACGGTTTTGATCTTTCACATTGGTGTTGGTCACCAAGTATTCTTCTCGGTAGATGGTTTCCTTCTTTAGTGGCGGCTTTGGCTGGCGTTATCCTCCGTCCGATCGGCCCCTTTGGACAGTTTAGATTTGTTATTTAGTGGCCCCAGATCTCTGAGATTGATAGTTTAAGTGATTACGTCGAAAGATTCTCAAGAACCTTCCTTCAGCTTTTGTTACGTGGGAGTGTTCAAAACTGTTTTAGTTTCTTGATACTGGGGACGAGTAGGTTTTGTGGGCAAGAATCTGTTGGGTTGTTCGATTGAGCTTGAAGTGGAAAGGTTTGGATTTTGGTAGATTTTGTTCTGTCTACAAAATGGATCGTTCGGATTTCTCGAATAGATATGCATGGTGGGCCACATTGAGTCTCAAACGAACGCTGTCCGTCAGTATCGCAGGGTAGAGGCTCTCTTTCAGCTGGGAATCACATGCACATACGCGTACAGCCTCATGTGAAAATTCCTAAGGTTGGGACGGAGGTGGCCTCTGAACTTAATGAACGGTTTGGATCATGTCCAGGAATGCCCGTGGTGGGCCATGACACTTCTCAAACGAACGTGGTTAATCCATCTGTTTCAGCAGAAAGAAATAGAAGAAGAGGAGGATTCTCCTCTCCGGGAAGGAGTTATCAGGACAAACACAGTTTGATCCGATTTTCAATCCAGTGCACCGCCGATGCACCTATCCCGTGTGAACACAGGGTCGAATGTGGGGGCCACGGTGATGTTTTTGGGAGATCTACACTGTCTATTCATTTTTCCATGTAATTTAAGGCGTTGATCCCAAAGTTAATGCATCCTAAGGTCAAGTGAATCATACCACATGAAATAGTGGTTATTATGGTTTCCATCATCGAAACCTTTCTAAGCACTTCAGTGACGTTTATTGTCATCTGGTTGTTTGCTTCCAAGTGCAGAGGTTCGTAAGTAATTCCCATGAATACAAGGTCGATCCCATATAGAGATGAATTGCGAGAAGGAGAAAATTAAATGCAAAACAAACTAAGTAATAAAAAAAGCTAAACTGATAATTTGATTTTAGGAGTTTTGAATGGATGTAATTCAACTGAATCAAAACAACACCCAAGCTTCAAAGTTCTACACATAGGTTAATGTTCCAAAATCATGATGACTTGGATAACACAACTAGGATCCGAGCACTATAGTCGGCCTATGTAACACCCCGGATTTTTGCCAACCTGGAATTAAACGTCCTTAGGCAATGGGTCAACCTTATCACTTTCAAAACTCAATTCCAAAGTCAGAGAAATTACTTTTCAACCCATTTCCTTCAAAACTCACCTTTCACCACCTCATTCTTCAAACTTCTCCAAGTACTTTCATATTAGACACGAATCCTCAACTTTAAATAGTAAAGAACTATACTTAAACTAAAACTCACTGTTAACAGTCACCGAGATTGAGTCCGTGCACACTCCTGATCACACACAACGACCCCAAATCACTTCTAGACCGTCAATCGAAGGGTTTAGACCATGTTTCATTCCATTCCAAACTTAGAAATGAATGTCCTTAGGTGGTAGGTCAATCCCAACATCTTATACTCAATCTCAAAGCCTAAAACCTCTTTTTATCCAATTCCTTCAAAATCTTACCCTCCACCACTTTATTCTTCATTTTTTAAAGCACATTCATAATACACACAAATCCTAGGGTATAAATGAGGAAGAACAATACTGAAACTAAAACTTACCATAAATAGTAAATAAATGGATAAAATGGGTTTTTACCCTTAACCTTTTGAAATCTAACAAAATAAATAGGTTAGTTGGATAGATTAGCGTCTCATACCCCAAAATCATATGATACACATTGCATAAAATCATTTCGGTTTGTAAATTGGCCCCAAAAATGCCTCAAATGGAGTCGGGGGCCTACCCACGCCAATCCAGAGGGATCCAAGGTAGGCCCCACACCTTTTTGGGACCTGGGGGGTATGAGGACCTCGTCCAAGGGGCTAACCCTCGCCATTTAGCCCAGTGGTCGGTGAGGCCTCGCCCGTAAACGGGCCCAGATGGGACCGGGCTTCGGGCCGTTCATGTTTGGGGGCTAGGGAAACCCCCTGATGTATGGGTCGTCGATCAAAACCCCTCCAATCTACTACTTCCTTCACAAACCACCCCTCCAAGCTTTCCTTTTCTTGAAAAATCTCTCAAATCTCTCTAAAATTCCCTCTCCAAACTCTTCCTTTTTTCGTTTCCAAGCACCCTCACTCCACCCTTCAAATCTCATCTCAAACAGAAATCATTATAGGCTACTTCCTTTAGAAATTAGATGAAACTAACTAAGTGTTAGATTATACGACCTGTGAAATTGTCACCAATCACTTTAAATACGATCTGCTAGAGTCAAAACGTGTAGAACAATTGACGCTACAATACGTAAAACCTAGGATCAAACTCTAAACCCGGTTGCTCATAGGAGCATTCAGAAACTTTATATCGGATCTGGACCGCACATCGAAAGTCCGAGTACCCCAAACTTAGATGAATATGACCGCCTAGTTGGACTTGACAATCATCCCAAAAATTAAGTCCAGATGATGTCCCACGATGATTTTCTTGAGTCCTGAGTGAAGAGCGTGAGAAATATTAGAAATTAAATAAAATTTATGAAATCTGGCACGTGTCGCTTGCGCGCCCTTTCTAAGCATTCTGACCGTCAGAATCTGATCCAAATTCACCCTCGGATCAAGAGAAATGGCCCACTCATGTCAACGCACTTGCGGCCCTGATCGAGTACCAGTGATCGTTGAACTGAAACTGGTCCGCCACGGGCGATCCAGAAATTCGATCGGACTAAAAAACTCTGCCTGACCTAGATCCAACGTCAGGAAGCTTAAGTCCGATCGTACGTAAAAAATGGGCTGCCAAAAGTGCTCCGTTGGATCAGAACAAGCCCACTTTGGTTATAAAATAAGTATACCTTGGCCATAAGGCCATTTTTGTTGCTTTTGAACTTATAAAAAGGGCTTAAACCCTTACTCTCTCATTCCATACGAATTTCCTAAGCCCTAGAAAAGAGAGAGAAAGTGGGGGAGAAGATGGGGTTTTTCTTCCATGGATTCTTCCCTACTACTCTTTGTGCTTCAACGCCGCTTCTGCACCGCCATTCCGGTGCTTCCAGCTCCGCTCTTAGGTAAGAAATCATAACCTTAACCTGTTCTAGAGTTCTAAATAGTATAAGTGATGATGTAGCTAACCTATTTCATGGTATAGGTTGCCGTTGAGCCGTTGACGAAGACTTATCGTCTGAATCAACTCCGTTTCACAATTTTTGGTTTAAGGTGCGGACTATATACGTTTAAGTTATGGTTTTCAAGACTTTCAATGTTAAGCAATGATTTATTCTTGCTTAGGATGCTATTTCACATGTACAAAGTGTTATCCGTTTCGATTTTCAGTTATATGTTAATTATGTTAATTATACTGTATTCCTCGTATTTGTAGAAAATACCGTATACGTATAAAATTCAGATTTGTGCTTGCCATGATTAACTGCCGTCTATGTATGCTGGATGTATGTGTAACAACTTCTGCGCTAAAGGTTTAGTCCAAATACATGATATACCAATATACGATATGTAGTTAGTATGTGTAGCCTAAGTGTTTGTGAAAATGACCGAATGAGTATAGACTTTGTAAGTTTGCTTGCCATGACAGACTGTCGTGGATATATCATTGTTGTATAGGCGATAACCCTTTGACGAAAGGTTTTGCCCTAATGCGTATGCTAATTAATACATAATATGTATTATGTAATAGGTGTAGTCTAAGTGCTTGTATAAAATGTCTGAATGTGTTACTAGTTGGTAAATTGTGATTTATAAGGGAGTTGAGATATGAATCCCAACTGCCTTAGCTGTGTGCATGTTTACATGCATGGATTGTACATGATTCATGTTTAGCTATGTGTATGAATTCCTTTATGTACTGTATATCCATGTTTCCATAGTATGTTCAAATGGCTTTAGGATAGATTTATTTATTCATTACTGCCTTGATAATCTCATATGCTTATTTGTTGTAATTGTACGTGTTTAGGACTATGAAATAGTCCAGGCAATCGGTAATAGACTCTTCTTGGTGGCTGAGATTGTCTCACCACTTAGGACATGTCTCGACGAACTCGAGCCGTACGTTGCTTGTCGATAGTGGTTAGGCCACATCGAATGCTTGCGCATTCATATCGATCAACTCAACGTGCGCTTGTACTAGTCGAGCTTGTCAAGTAACCCGATTGGCCCGATATTTGTTCACCATGTTTGGACGCTACTGTTTGAACCTAAGGTACCAAACTTACCATTGGAAAGCCCCTCTAACCTTGGTACCTCGATCCCCTAAGACTCATGAGCCGGGCATGGTGGTATGGGACACCGTGGTCGAGCTGTCGGCCTACGCTGGGGCCACAAACCTCCCCGTAGTGACCAGTGAGCAACCCAGACTCGTGAGCAGATTATGGTGGTACGGGACACTATATTCTTGTTGTCGGCCTACATTAATAAGGTGATGGGGGAGCGGTGCAATGAGTGTGAGCAACAGCCCTGACAGCCCTTTGTAGTGACCTTGACCATATTCTGAATCTGCGGAGAAGTGACGAGCCTTCCCGCAGTAAACAGAGTATAAATTAGGCCTGTATTGATAAGTTGATGGGGGAGCGGTGTAACGAGTGCGTGCAACAGTCCTGACAGCCCTTGCAGCGACCTAAAACTGTACTTCGTATGAGATATGCTAGGACTGACGACCCTAGAATGGATCATTATTTGGGTATTGATATAAGGGAGGTACCTTAGCTTCTCAATCCTGCTGTATGAAAAGGACTAATAACAACTCGGTAATCATGTTCATATAGCACTACATGTGCCTGGAAGATTTGAAGCAATGAGGGAAGAAAGCATGCCGCGGACGTAAGATGGTGTCGCATGAGGGAGTATGTTGGCGAGGGCATACATCATGTCATTTCATCCTTGCATTAATTACAGTATTTAGGAATGTTTGATTGTACTGCTTTATCATTACTACTTAATTGAATTGATAACATGTTAACCTTTGCTGTATAGTTTCCACTGAGTTAGCTACTCACTCCCACGTTACGGGACGGTGTTTGCAACACCAACTAGTCCCTGTTTTTTTTTAGTTTCAGATAATGGCGATGCTTGTGAAGCAGAGCCGGACTTGATGTTGAGGAGGATTTCTCCTATATGCAGGTTCTGATCGACGGGGTTATATGATTAATGATTAGATGCCAATACACATGGTATTTTACCTTTTATTTAAACACCCATGTATATTCTTTTTGCTAATTTTTGGAGTATACATGTATATAGTTAACTTGGTAACATGTTCACACTTTAGAGACTTACAATCAATTATATATTTTATGTATTTATCACAGTCTTCCGCTTGCGAAATTTAACTGTATTTAGAGTATGATAGCTGTTTTGGCTTAGTCACAATCTTGTTTAATGTCATTCTACAGACAACATGCATTCATCATTATCTATGTTGCATAAGTGACGTTTTGGAACTCGGGAGTTGGGTTTCTACTCGACCCTCGATTTTCAGGATGTTACAACCTAATCGGAAAATAAAATAATTCAAACGTTTTAAATAAATGATATAAAAGATTAAAAAATCATGAATTTGCATCATTAATATATATTCTCAAGCACTAGTGATTTTAAGAATTCATATTTATAAGATAATGAATATTTAAGAAATATAGCAGGTTGAGAACCTCTCCTATCTAGGAAATCTGATTGATCTAGGGTAAACTTATCCATCAATGTGGATCTCATATTATGGAAACATATGGATATCACATTAGGATAAAAAAATTAAATTCAAATAATAGATAACATGCATACACCATTATTCTCATTAAATAATTAATCATCAAAACTTAAATAATTATTAAACCCATGTGCTTCCCTTCTAGCTCGGGCTAGAGGTAACTTTTAAAAACATAATTAGAATAGAGAAAGAAAGAAAGAAGAAAGAAATAAATGCAAATAGAAAAGATGTAAAAGAAAAAAAGAATTTATAAAACTTAAATAAAATTGAAAATCCTCTAAAAACCCTAAATTTTGCTCTTGAATGCTTTGACTGATGCTTAGGATGCCTTGGGAAGCCCTATTTATAAGTGGGGAACTTCAACTTTCATACGAACTTGAAAAACTCTAGAAATAGCCTCAATTTTACACAGCTTCTCAAAATAGACTTCACGCTGCGTAGTTTTTTTAAAATAGATTTTACGTTACACAAATTTCTAAAATAGACTTCAGAGTTTCAAAATACACTTTTTTAGGACGATTTCAGGATTCTTCACTTTAAATCTTTGATTCTCTTCATTTCTCACTTGGTTTTCTTGAATCTTTGGCATGTGATGTAACGACCTAGAAAAATCCGTACTTAGACCCGAGTACCACCTTTAGCAAAAATCTTTTAGAACCAAATTCTTTAGAACTTTAATGTGTTTTAGCCATTGCTAAACTAGATTACTTATGGAATTAGCACCGATCGAAAGCCTGATAGCTATGAACTTAGACCATTACAACCGCCTAGTTGGACTTGAAAATCACCTAGAAAATCAAGCCCAAACGATGTCCTGAGACCATTTTATTGAGCCCGGAGTAAAGAGAGTAGGAAAATGAGAGTTTTTAGAAAATTAATTATATTTTTTAGTAATCTAGAACGTTTCACTTACGCGTTATTTTTAAGCGTTCTGACCGTTAGAATTCAACCCAAATTCACCCTCGAATCAGGATAAGTGGCCCTTTCATATTATAGAACTGCTCCACCACGGACGATCTGGAAACCCGATCAGACTGAAAACTTAACTTACTAAAGATCCGATGTTAGTGAGCTTAAGTCTGACCGCATTTGATAAGAGGACCTCCAGAAGTGCTCCATTGGATTGGAACGGGCCCGATTTGGTTATAACCTAAGTATACCTTAGCTCTAAGTCTGTTTTCGTCGTGTTTAGGCTTATAAATAGGCCTTAAACCCTTAGTTTCAAATCCCATACGAATTTCCTAAACCCTAGGTTTTCAAGAGAGAGAAAAGAGAGAAAGTGTGGAAGAATCCGTCGAATCTCCGTAGAATTCTTCCTAGTCCATCTATTCATCTAACCTGCCTATCTGAATCGTTCTTTTGGCGATTTTGATTCTTTTTTTGGATAGGTTAAGCTAACCCTAACTTGTTTTGAAGCTTAGACTAGTTGTAGTGAAGTTCTAGCTAACCTGTTTCATGCCATAGGTAGCGTATCCACCGTTGACGAAGACTTATTGTCTGAATCACCTCTTATACGCATTTTCTGGTTTAAGGTGCGGACTATATACGTTTAGGTTATGGTTTTCAACACTTTCAATGTTGGATAATGATTTATTCATGTTATGATTGCCGTTACACATGCCAAATGCACTATTTATTTTGATTTCCGTATATGTATTCTTTATATTGTAAATAACATATTTAATGAATATGTTAGAATACCTGTATACGTATGGAATCTGTTGTTTGGTTGCCATGATTATTTATCGTTGTTATATGTCTGATATGTATGCGGTAACTCCTTGGTGAAAGGACTTGCCCTAATATGCATTGGCATCGACATACGTGATGTATGTTGAATAGTGTAATCTAAGTGTTTGTTTAAATGCCTAAATGAGTTAGAAGTTAGTAAAAATGTGATTGTTAAGGTTTTTGAGGCATGAATCTCTATCACCATACTTGAGTGTATGATTTCCTCCATGGATTATGTACTTAGATGTATCATGTTGAAGATGTGTATGATTTCCTCCATGTACTGTATTTACATTCAAGTTATACTTCATGAATATCCATATGATTGTAGGATATGACTCATATGCCTGTTATGGAATTTTTATGTGAATGGGGCTGTGCTACAGTCCAGGTAATCGGTAATTGTACTCTAAATGGTGGTTGAAGTCATTTTTTCCACACAGGGTGAGTTTAACGAATCTGAGTCGTACTTGAGATGTTCGACAGTGGTTAGGCCACACGGAGTACTTATGCATTCCATGTCATTCAACTCAACGTGCGCTTGGCCTAGTTGAACTTATCAACTAACCCGATTGACTGATGTTTGTTCACCATGTTTGGTCGCCACTGTTTGAATCTAAGGCACTGAGCTTACCAGAGAAACTCTCGTTAACCGTGGTACCATGATCCTCTAAGACTCATGAGCCATACATGGTGGTATGGGACACCGTGGTCGAGCTGTCGGCCTACGCTGGGGTCACAAACCTCCCCGTAGTGACCAGTGAGCACTTTATTCTCGTGAGCAGATTATGGTGGTATGAGACACTATATTCTTATTGTCAGCCTACATTGATTGGTGACGAGCCCTCTGTAGTGACCTCGAGTATATCCTGACACTGCATAAGGGCGATGAGTCTTGTTGCAATATTGAGGATGTAATTAGGCCTGTATTGATTTGGTGATTGGGGGGTGGTGTAACGATTGTGCGCAACAGCCCTGACAGCCCTTGCAGCGACCTAGAACCGGAAGATCGTATGAGAATTCCTAGGACTGACGACCCTAAAATGGATCAATGTTTGGGAATTGATATAAAGGAGGTGTCTTAGCTTCCCAATCCTGCTGTATGAAAAGAACTAATAAGAACTTGGTAAGCATGCTCATTTAATCACATTGCATGTGCTAACGGGGTTGGTGATTGAGCACTGAGGAAGTGATTCATGCCGCGATCATTAGATGATGTCGTAGAGGAGATTGTGGTGAGGGCATGCATCATTCTTCATAACATTCGTGCATTAACAAGAGTATCTAGGACATGTTTGATTTTACTGCCTTATCATTACTGCTTGATTGGATTGATGACATGTTAACCTTTGTTGTATAGTACCACTGAGTTGATCACTCACTCCCACATTCTGGGACGGTGCTTAAACACCAACCAGACTCTAATTTAGTAGCAGGTGATGGCGATACTGGCGAGGCAGAGCCAGACTTTGATGAGGATGATGAGGCGTTCTCATATATGCAGTTCTCAGGCGGGTTCATGTGAGCCTCGTCCCGACCAGCGGAAATTTTTGGGATATGTATGTGATTATTTTACACAGTTGATATATGTATTTGAGACACAGTTGTATATGTTGCCCTAGGCAGAGCACGCATCATTTGGGGATTATTTTTAAATTATTTATGTATTTAAGTCTTCCGCTTGCTTTACCTCAATATCCCTGAATTATGTCTGCTGATCTGGCTTGATCTATCTCATGTTTTATGCACTAACATAGGCAACATGCAATTATCATTCATTATGTTGCATAAGTGATGTTTTGGAACTCAGGAGCTGAGTTATGCTCGACCCCTAAATTTCAGGCCGTTACATGTGAATTCTTCAATCTTAGTCTCTTAAGATCCATCCCTTGCCTTGTTGATTCTTGAGCATAACATCAATGCTTTTAGCACCCATTTTCAATCCAAGCTCTTAAATTCACCTTGCAACACATACATGAGTAAAATAGAACATTAAGTTGATTCATGTTCATAAAACTAAGATATAAATGGGAGAAATTATGCAATATTTAAGTCTTAACACACCCCAACTACCATTTTACTAGTCCCGAGCAAAATAAGCAAAGGAATATAAAAATAAGAATAAAAATTAATTCTAAAAACAAAATTAAAATGAAAAAACTTCTAACTACACCACTTTCGCAGGTAATCTTGATTACATTTAGCATATGCAAGAAGCCTTTAAACTCCTAAATTTCCCATAGTGGACAAGTTATAGTCTCATGAGGGTTTTCATAAATGTTACCAACAAACATTGAAAATATGAAAATAGTTCAACACTTAGAAATCTATACAATTATGCCTCCATCATCATTTGAATTCCAAAACAAAACAAAACTTACCCTAAGTCTGAAGTTAGTTAGAATCTATATTTTCTAATCCATTACATCCTTGAGTTCAGAGACCTAATCAAAATTTAGAATAGTTATGATTCAATATACTTAGGTGCTCATGATACTAGTCTAACTTTGAGAAATATGCATATTCCCTATCCTAACTCTTTTCAATCATTCCAAGAATATGAAATCTCTAGTTATCACATTTCCTTCATGACATTTATTCTTTTATCATCATATCCTCATTATTATTACCACCCTTAGATAAAGATTCCTACCGAGTTTGCTTCATAATCTAAGGTATTGTACTTGTAATGGTAATAGTAATGGATACTTAGGTATCCTTTCTCCGAATTACTGACATGATTGTTATAGTCATAGCATTCATACTTTATAATAATTTTTTTTGTTAATATTATCTCTTTTAAGCATATATCAATGATACTAGTTCATTTAACCTTATTTGAATCAAAATATGTTATTCTAGTTTACATATCACATTCCTCACTTAGTTAGCTAGGGTGTATTGTGAATTGAGTACATCAAATTACAACTCACTTTAAACTAGTGATTAGATAATTGAACTCAAGCCTATAATTTTCAGTTATCAGAATTCTGACTACTATCGACCTAGACTAAGTATTAACTTTACCTTTAGAATTCGCATAATATCATGTTCACATTCTTGTATATAAACATATTATTTTAAAAATGTTGAAAAAAATTTCTCCATAAAATTAAAAAAATAAAAAATAAACTGTAACCTAAAAAAAAAAAAATAATAATAATAATAACTCACATGGATTACTCTCCACACCCCCAACCTAAAATCTACATTGTCTCCAATGTAATGATAATGTAATGCAGAGAACAAGAAAAATAAAAGAAAGGCTGGATCGTACCTACCATGAAGAACTCACCTGCTAGGTGACACTAAAAAAATTGAAGAGGGATGGACTCCTCTCCCAAATGAAAGTTTTCCACATAAGACTTCAATCTCTGACCATTAACCTTCTACACATTGTCATTAGGTGGATTCTCAATTTCAACAGCCCTATAAGTATAAACATTCTTCACAATGAAGGGGCCTGTCCATCTTGATCTTAACTTTCCTAAAAAGAACTGGAGTCGAGAATTGTACAATAGGACCTTTTGCTGAGGTTCAAAATTTTTTCTTAGGATGTTTTTATCATGAAAAGCTTTGATCCTCTCTTTGTAGATTTTAGAATTTTTATAAGAGTCTCTCTTCATCTCCTCTAATTCATTTAACTCTAATTTCCTTTTTCTACTTGCTTGGTCCATGTTAAAGTTTAATTTATTTATTGCTCAGTAGGCTCTATGTTCCAATTCCACAGGTAAGTGAAAAGCCTTCCCATACACTAATTTGTATGCGGACATTCCAATTGGGGTCTTCTAAGCAGTCCTATAAGCCCATAAAGCGTCGGATAGTCCGAGGGACCAATCCTTCTTACCTGGCCTTATAGTTTTTTTTCTAAAATGTGTTTGCTTTTCCGATTAGAAATCTTACCTTGCCCACTAGTTTATGGGTGGTATGGGGTGCTCACTTTATTCTTGATGCCATATTTCTTCTTCAAAACCTCAAATGTTCTATTCTAAAAGTGAGATCCGCCATCACTAATGATGACCTTTGGAGTTCCAAATCTAGAAAAAATATTTTTCTTGAGGAATGGTATGACCATGTTGTTGTCATTAGTCCTACTTTGAATTACCTCAATCCACTTTGAAATATATTCAACACCAACCAATATATAAAGAAATCCAAAAGAAGATGGAAATGGGCCCATAAAATCAATACCCTAACAATTAAATATCTCCAATGGTAAAATTGGGGATAAAGGCATTATGTTGCACTGGGATACTCTTACCAATCTTTGACATCTATCACAAGAAACATAGAAAGCATGTGTGTCTTTAAACGTGGTGGGTTAGTAAAAACTTCAATGTAGGATTTTTGCAGTGGTTTTTTTTAGCAGAAAAATGACCACCACACGCTTCCATGTGGTAAAAGAAAATAACACTTTGAACTTCATCTTCTGTGACATAACGTCTAAAAATTTGATCAGTACCATATTTATATAAATACAGGTCATCCCAGAAGAAGATCCCAACCTTGGTTTCAAAACACTTCCAATCTTATGACTTCTAATAATATGCATTTTTCTCATTACAAGATAGTTCATTATATCTACATACTAAGGCAATTTGGAGATTGTAAATAATCGTTCATCTAGGAAAGTTTCCTAGATATGCATCTCCTCAGTGGAATCATCTAAAACTAATCTGAAAAGGTGATCTGCCACTATGCTTTCTACTCCTTTCTTATCTTTTATTTCTAAGTCAAATTCTTGGAGTAGGAAGATCTATCTCAAAAGTCTCGGCTTTACATCCTTCTTAGATAGCAAATATTTCAAAGTCGAGTTGTCTATAAAAATGACCACTTTGGATCCCAGCAAGTAGGACTTAAATTTATCTAAAGAAAAAACTACTGTAAGTAACTCCTTTTCAGTTGTTGAGTAGTTTCACTTGAGCCGAGTTTAAAGTTCTACTCGCATAGTGAATAACATAGGGTCGTTTATCTTTCCTTTAGCCTAAAACAGCCCTTATGGCATAATCACTTGTATTGCACATTAGTTCAAAAGGAAGTGTCAAATCTGGTGAATGCATGATAGGTGCAGAGGTAAGGGATGAACCAAGAAATGACATTTCTCCCAATTCAAGACAAAGTGCTTCTCTTCACACCTAGATAAGATAAGATATAAATTGTTAAGGCATTCCTCAAAACTACTCTCAAATACAGAGAAGTTGTCCATGAAAATCTCAAGAAAATTCCCAACCATATTTTAAAAAATACTTAACATACACCGTTGAAAAGTTGCTATGGCGTTACACAATCTAAATGACATCCGTTTGAAAGCAAACGTGTCAAATGAACAAGTGAACTTGGTTTTCTCTTTGTCTTACAGGCCTATCTTTATTTGGTTATATCCAGAATATCAATCAAGAAAATTATAGTAGGAGTGACCTGCTACCCTCTATAAAACCTGATCAATGAACGGTAGAGGGAAATGGTCCTTCTTTGTGACCTGATTCAATTTTCTATAGTCAATGTAAACATGCCAACTTGTGGTGACATGTGTTGGTATGAGTTCATTATTAGAATTTTGTACGATAGTTATTCTAAATTTTTTTGAGACTACTTGAGTTGGACTCACCCAAACACTATTAGATATTGGGTAGATGATTCCCACATCCAATAATTTGATCACATCATTTTTTATAACTTCCATCATGTTTGGATTGAAACACCTTTGAGGCTGTCTAATTGGTTTGGTGTCCTCATCGAGGTGGATCCGATGGGTGCATATGGAAGGGTTTATACCTTTGATGTCAGAAATGGTCCAGCCCAAGGCTCTTTTGTGGTCCCTTGGAACATTCAACAATTGAATCTCTTGATCCTTGTCTAAAAATGAAGAGATTATCACAGGATAAGTTTTATTTTCACTTAAGTATACATACTTAAGCTCATTTGGTAGTGGTTTTAAATTAAGCTTTGAAACATTGGTTGGTGATGGCAGAGATCGTGAGTCCTCGATAGATAGAATTTGAGTGTACGGTCTCCATTGATACATACCAATGTCCTATGTGGTAGTGCTCCCATTATCATCACAAATTTCAGTAAACACTTTTTCTAAATTAGAAATTTTCAAGTCCCCGGAGACTTATATCAATTCCTTAGTCAGACTAGGTTTCAATTCCTCTTCTTCTATCAAGCAGTCCATGAAATTCAGCTCATGGATCTCATTATTATTAATGAGCTGCTTATATAAATTGAATATATTTAGCTCTAGAGTCATGTTACCAAAAGACAAGTTCATCATTCCATTCCTATAATTTATGATTAAATTTAAAGTTGCTGAGAATGGGCGGCCTAAAATGATAGGAACCCAAGTGCTAACATTTACACATGGTTTAGTGTCTAGTACAATAAAATCCACGAGGAAGTAGAATTTCTCCACTTGGACTAGCACGTCCTCTAAAATTTCCCTTGGTACCTTAATGGACCAGTCAGTGAATTGGAGTATAATCATGGTTGGTTTAAGCTCGCCTAATCCCATTTGTTTGTAAACCGAATAAGGTACTAAGTTGACACTTGCATCTAAATCTAGCAAAGCATGCTCAATTTTGAAATTTCTAATAATACAAGGAATAGTTGGACTTCCTGGGTCTTTGTATTTGGGTACGGTCCTTTGTTGAATGATAACACTCACTTTCTCAGTAAGGAAGGCCTTTTTGTACACATTTAATTTCCTCTTCACAGTGCATGAGCCCTTAAGATATTTAGAATATGATGGAATTTATCTAATGACATTAAGCAGAGGAATATTAACAGTAATCTTTTGGAGCACATCTAACACCTCTTGATATTTCATGGGGACAATCAGATTTCGAAGTCTAGATGGGAACGGAACTGGAGGCTCATATGACTTAGTCTCTTTATCCTTTTGTTGTTGTGGCTCTTGAACCATAGTCGGTTCATCATTTTCTTGAGACTGTGGCTTATCCTCCGGTATTTCTACCGGTTACATTATCTTGTTATCGACCTCTTTTCCACTTCTTGAGGTAATAATGACTTTGGCTTGTTCATGATGTAGCTCACTTAGATTTGAGTCTCTAAAGGAATGTATGTTTCTAAGGGTTTGACACAATGTCATGCCATAAACTTAGAAACTGGGCTCACAAAATTCTCGATCGCCGAATCCAGTGCTGATAGCCTCCGTAGTACCCTATTCTTGGCTCTGAGTGCGCATACACCAGATTCTGATCCTGGGATCCTATAAGGAGGATTTTTAACATTAATTTGTCTCATAAGAAGAACAACCACAAGTATAACGAAATCATAAAGACAACATCATCATCACATATCCACTAATATAAACATTTGAATACAGTGTTAAAAGGGAAATACATATATCAAAAATCAAAGCTCCAAAGGATAGCTCCATGCTCCAAGCTCAACTCTGCTGTGACCTAATGTCACCTGCATGCATCTATCGTGCATAAGCTTATAGAAAGCTCAGAGGGTGGTGTAATTTGTGCAGAAGGTAAGTGTTAAGTATTCAATACAATGCCATAATCATACAATATCAAAAATACTGGTAAGATCATGAATCATACGATATCAGAGTAAGCAAAAATACTAAAAAGTTCATGAGTCAATCAATATCAAAATATGCAATACAAATCAGCTATGTAAATGAAGAGTCATAAAGAGCCAAATATCAGATGTCGAGAATGCAATGCAATATAAATTTTAGATGAGTTCACGAATAGCGTCAGTCGTACCTAAACCATATAAATGCAGAAATACAGTAACCAAAAATATCATATGCAGCGGATGTAATGCAATATGTGGTGCAAATGGAATGACCATGCTGGAGTGTGAAGTCGGGATGATAGTACGTAGTATCATAGGCTATGGGGTCCATCACAAGGGACTTCTATCCAAACCAGTCCCATACTTAATTTGGATAGTCAGACTTAATGTGGTAAACTTCTGATCTCAAGTTACTTGCATACCTCAACCAAAATTTCGACCATTATAAAGGTATATGTAATAAATAGTTATGCACTACCAACCCGAGTGGATAGTGAATGAATGAATGAATGAGTATGCAACTCTTGCTTAATAAGCCCACATATTAGTACTGTTCATCTTTGGGATCATCACCGGGGTCTAGTACACTCTACACCATCTTGTCGCCCCATCAAGCTCACAATTGGGTAAGTGGAAGAGACCTCACTATCTGCCTGACCTGTAGTCAGTTAATATCTACCCAGAACGTCGATAGTGGACCCATTCACGAGCTGGTCAAACTCAGCCTAGCTATGCCTACTCCCTTAGGTGGGTAAGGCCACACCCCCTCCCAACTAACCACAACATAGTGGGAGACGCGGCCTACTGATATAAGGCCCTCATGCACTCATATATATCCACTCGGTCTCGATGTTGGGGCATCCTCTGGTACTAAGAGGGTTTAAAGATTTTCACCCGGGGCCATCTATAACAGCCTGTTACTAATAACAGATTTTCGATATCCCATCCGACCATCCACGATATGCCTATGAAGGCTACGACCCTGATGTCACTAAGGCACACAATGCACGGTGCATGAGTCATACCATCCAGTCATGTATCAATCCTGCGCATATCGTGCGCTCATGTGAGATAACCTCTACCTATTAGGGAGTCTCATAACAACCTGTACAATGACATATGCAATGGTCAACCACATCTCATAACAAACATGCAGATGATGCGTATGAGCATATATCATGATGCTATACTGTCACATACTCAAAATTGATATCAATAATCGTCATCGACAATCGACCTCGATAATGTGGACATTTAATCAAAATTGCCCCCAATGAATGGCCCACATGGGGCCTAACATATAGTGGATCCATGGCCTCACATAAGGGACAAATATACAACACCATGGGCCTCACTCAAGAGATTAATACACATCACGATAGACCTTTCATATGGGCCTAACATACATCACAATGGGCTCCGTCACCCAGCCCTCAAATGCATCACAATGGGCCTTATCACATTTGCCACATACACATCACATTGGGCCTCAAACACGGGCCGAATGCACATTACAATGAACCTCATCACATCAGTCACATATACATCACATTGGGCCTCAAACACGGGCTAAATGCACATCACAATGGGCCTCAAATACAGGCTGCATATACATCACATCGAGCCTTGACAATTAGCCGTAATATCCAGCCTTTACAATCGGAATCAGCCTCGATAATCGGCCTCAACAATCAGAATCAGCAAATCGGCCACGTTAATTGGAATCAGCAATTGGACATGATAATCGGCCTCGATCGCTAATCGAAAATCGACCACGATAATCGAAATGATCGATAATCGACCTCGATAATCAGAATCGGCAAATCGGCCAGCCAATCGGAATCAGCAATCGATCATGATAATCGGCCTCGATTGCTAATCGGTAATCGGCTACGACAATCAGAATTGATCGATAATCGTCCTCGATAATCAGTATCGATAAATTGGCCACGCCAATCAGAATCGGCAATCAGTCATGATAATCGACCTTGATCACTAATTGACAATCGGCCATGACAATCAGAATCGATCGATAATCAGCCTTGATAATCAGAATCGACAAATCAGCCATGCTAATCGGAATCGACATTTGGTCATGATAATCGGCGTCGATCACTAATCAGCAATCGGCCACGACAATCGAAATCGATCGATAATTAGCCATGATAATTGGAATCGATCGATAATTGGCCACGTCAAATAGAATCGATAAGAATGGGCCTAACAAGGCCTAATGAAAGGTCACAATGTGGACATTTAACCAACATTGCTCTCCAGGAGTGGCCCACATAATCATCATTACATATATCATGACAAAATCACATATCTCAACGGGCCTTAAATATACAACAGGTGGGCCCCACACCTGGGCCTCATATACATCACATTAGCCCCTCATATACATTACGTCGGGTCTCTCCAAAGGTCACAAACACATCACGGTGGGCCTCCTTACGTAGGCAATATATACATCAATGCTGGCCTCGCCAAATGGGCCACAAATACATCATAATGGGCCTCATATCTATGCCCAGGTGGACCCCATCATATGGGCCTTAAATAAAAGGCAGATGGGCCCTATCACATGGGCCTTAAATATAAGGTAGATGGGCCTTCTCACATGGGCCTCAAATATACATTAGGATGGGCCTCATGGATAGACCGCACCAATGGGCTTCAAGTGGTCTTGGATTACACCAAAAATCATTTCAATAGCTATAGGTGTATCATTTGTATCACTGTACACTATCATTCCATGGGGCACATGGCCCACTAATGATGATCAAAACTGTCCAAACATTGTCTAGGTAAATCAGCACCATCCAAATATTGTCCAGCACCATCCAACACTATTTGGATGGTGTGAATGAAATAAATACATCATGGTGGTGTCCTATCATCCCAAGTCCAAATGGACAGTGTGGGATCAAAACATACATCATAGTGGGTCCTTCAACAGATGGACGACATGGATTACAAAACATATATCACGGTGGGGTCCACACAGATGAGTGGAGAGTGTGGATTTAAATCCATAGGTTAGTGGGCCCACGGGACTTGGGACGTCAAGATAGCAGCTAGTGTCAGGTACCCAGCCATTCCGTCCAGAAGGTGGGTCCCACATGGGGCCCACCACATACAGGTATACACATATACATGTATATTTATACCATATATGTATATATAATAATATATTATTAATATATACATTTTATATATATATGCAGGGGGTGCAGGATGTAGCGTCCAGATCTGCAGGATTAACGGTGTGGATATAAAATAGAGACATTAGGGTGGGTCCCACATGCGTGGCCCACCAGGGATGTGGATCTGCCTCACGTCTAGATGGACGGTGAGGAGAATGCATATATCAAGGTGGGTCCCACACTCATGGCCCACCAAAGATTTGAATATGCTTCATTACAGTCTCTAGCTTGAGGATGAACTCACCAAAAGAATGGATGATTTGGATGTAACACATACATCAAAGTGGCTACTCAAAGCTCCTGCC
The DNA here is from genome assembly GCA_037074715.1 of Magnolia kwangsiensis. NCBI lineage: Eukaryota > Viridiplantae > Streptophyta > Magnoliopsida > Magnoliales > Magnoliaceae > Magnolia > Magnolia kwangsiensis. Next base: position 85,223,662 of record CM073575.1, on the reverse strand, counting down.
CGTCCTCGCTATAAATGGATGGACGGTTGATATGCAACACACATACAACAGCGGGCCCCACAGGACTGCTGACGACATGGGGCTCACTGATGGGCATCATAGATGTAGCACATACACCATGGGGGGGGGGGGGGGGGGGGTTCCACGCACATGGCCAATACATCAGATGGGTGGACGGTTGGATGGAATACATCCATTAATGGTGGGCCCCCGCTACCACTGTCCAGATAGACAGATGAATAAAATGCATACATCTATGGTGGGGTTGTGCATGCACCATCTAAATGGATGGTGCAGATGAAACATATGGATCAAGGTGGGGTCCACAAGAGGGGCCAATACGCCAGATGGATGGACGCATTGACATAACACAGACCTCATGTGAGGGACCCATAGCACCCTTGTTGCCAATACATCAATACTGTCCCCACCGTCCACACGGACGGCTGGGATAACACATCTAAGCTTACTGACGTACAATAGCTCCTCATCCTAGCTAATCGGTTTTTAAAACTGGTGGGTCCCCTCGTGGGGCCCACCTCATATAATATTAATATATATTATGATAATATACATATATATATATATATATATATATATTACATATATCAAATATATAATAATTACATGGTCTAGCATACTGGACGAAATCCACGTGAGATCCCTCTATCCCTGATGGACGGTTGAGGAAAAAAAACATACATCACATAAGGTGGGGCCCATAAATCAACGGCCACCAACCTATCCATTGCTCGGGTGGATCCCACGCAGGGCTAAATGGCTGGTAGTACTCACACTACACTGCTAGCCACCTCTAGTAGGGATCAACACCAAGGCCTTAGTGTTAATATGAGGTATCTTCCACCCAGTCTACCACTTGAGCTATGGATCAGGGTAGTCCAGTGGGTGGGATTCCCACCGTCCCAACGGTGGACAGTGTGGATCATCACCTGCAATATGGTGGGCCACACCTTTTGATGGATGGAGTAGACATAACATATATTGGTGGGATCCACACCATCATAATGGGAAGAGAGAGAGAGGGAGAAACAATGATGGAGGGACTCCGCCACTATGGGTCCCTCATGATTACAACATATACATCATAATGGGTCCCACCTACAATGGACCCTTAAATGCAAATCGATGGTAGAGCACCCACCTATCGGCCTCCTTCTTTAGCTCCTTAGAAAGGTAGTCGCCTTAGCTTCGATCTCAACAGAAGATGACGAGGTTTTGATGGTTGAGATGGGAGGTGAGAGAGGGCGAAAATGGGCCACACTTGGGAGAGAGAACTTAGATGTTAGAGCTCTCATGGAAGATGGGAATTTCTAGAGAATGAGCGAGAGAGAAGAATGATGGATTGATATGGGATGGGTGTTGTAAGGAAGGGAAATGGGAAAGTATGAGTTTGTTTGAATTTTTTGTAAAAGAGGGATGGGTAGGGAGAGAGAGAGAGAGTTTACTTGTGGAAAAGAGTGATGGTTGCTTGTACTTGTGATGGGGTGAGGTGGCATTGAGGTATGGTGGTGTATGTGACTTAATTTGATGTGATGGGTCATAGAATTCTCTTAAAATTTGTAACAAGCGGTGTTTTTTCGGAATGAACGTGGGCCCATATCTCTTGGCCCGGTATCAAATCAGTCCGCGAGTCGCGACATTGAAACCGCGATGATGACGCAGTCGCTGGGTACAAGTTTCGGGTTGAATCGACTTTGGTATGCAGGAATCGGCTTAGGATTGCGCGTAAATGTCGGATACAGGTCAAGGGTTGCTGGAATTCGATCGAGAGGACCGCGGAAGCCTAGGAACGGTACAGTCAAGTATATGGGTCTTGCACACAAGTTAAGGAGGGGTGCCTTTTTCCCTAACATTTAGTTGAGTCTTAATTCTAGCCACGACCGTCTTTAATTCTTGATTTGATTGGATTAAAGACTAATTTGTTCGAGCTTGAGAGTTCATGAATGCAGTCAATGCATCCTCCACGGATGATCGGTTTGGCAGGGGCACATATGGTGCATTGTTAAATGCCCCAAAGAAGTTATTTTGTGAAGGCATTTGGGGTGCATTGGGCGCATTAATTTTTTCTCCATTCTCCAACAAAGATTAGGATGGTTACACTAATTTGGATTATACGTGTTTCCCATTGGTTACATAATTGACCTTTGGTAGTTATTTATAGCATTTGCTTGCTCATGCTTATGCGTGATATTTTGTACAACTAGGATTATTAGAAAATCCTTTGTGTCATAGTCTGCACCACCACATATGTTATAAAAATTACCTAAGGAAGTGTTTTCTTTAACCATATCAACTATCTTAATTTCTAAGGCTTCAACCTTTCTAGCCAAGCAGCGAATTTTACACTAAGGTCGTCTTCCTCTCTTAGGACATACATTCCCACTTTCTCTTTAGGAATGGGTCTAGTTTGGTCTGGTTTAGCAGAGATATCCCATGTTTGCGTATTCTCTACTAACATGTCTAAAAAAACCCAAGCTTATTATGATCCCTGTTAAGAAAGGTTCCACCACACATCATTTCTATGAATTGACGGGTATCCATGGTGAGCCCCTTTTGGAATGCATCAATCACGTGTCATGGTTCATAACCATGTGTGTACAAGTAAGTAAAAGGTCTTTAAAGCGCTCCCAAGCTTGAAAAAATAGTTCATTCCCCTTTTGGGAGAATGACATGATTTTCTGTTTAAGTGCATTTATTTTGTGCTCGGGAAAGAACTTTTTCAAAAACTCTCTACTTAAGCTTGCCATATAGTGATGGTATTAGGTCTTAGAGAGTTGAGACATGCTTTGGCCCGATCCTTTAGAGAAAATGAGAATAACCTAAGCTTAAGTGCATCCTTATTGCCATTGTTTACTTGTAATGTTCCAATTACTTCCTCAAAGTCCTTGAGGTGCAAGTAGGGGCTTTCAGAATCCAAGCCATGAAATTTAGGAATTAATTGAGTTATACCTGGTTTAAAATCAATGTTCCCTGTATGAGCAGGGAACACCATGCAAGATTGTAAAGTTGATCTCTTAGTGTATAGATGTTCACATAAAGTCCGTGGTTGGTGTAACACATTCCTATGAACTTCATTTTCATCCTCAAGAGGATGATTATGTTGATTTTCTCTATTTTGATTTATAGTTGGATCTTACAAATTTGAATTTAGATTATCAACTGGGCCTACCATGAAATCCAAGTGATGTTGAGTGCCTCGTCTAAATGAATGATCAAGGCTTGGAACTAGTTCACCTTTGGAGGAGAGTTAATTATTTTGATCCCTACTCCGACGGGACATAAACTATCCATACACACAAGAAATACTACTAATTCAAATAGCAAGTATGATACTTAAAATAAAAATAAAAATTTAACTAACAACCCAGGTGGCAGGGTCGACCATGAGGTTTAATCTACAAAGTAAAATAAATCAATAACCCAGGCGGCATGGCCAACCATAAGGGTTCAATCTACAAAGCAAAAATAAAAAATAAATCAGCAAAAGTAAAACTAATGCAAAAATTAACTATAGTAATTTAGAAAATAGATTAGCGGATGATCTTTGTGATCAAACAGCAATTGTAGGATAACCATAGTACTAGGGTGATAAAATCCCAAGCAGGGCAACCTTATGTCATAGTTAGTTCTTAAAAGATCCAACTGAATTTACTTTCAAAGAAAAATAAAAAATCTATAGAAAATTTAGAGGGTTTTGAAGATAAATTACCTTAGAAAAGAACTTACCTTAGCTATCTTGCACAGATCTAATCTATCTTAGTCTCCCCGGTAACGATGCCAAAAACTAGGTTGCTTACCTCCAAGTGCAGAGGTTTGTAAGTAATATCCCGTGAATACAGGGTTGATCTCATAGGGAGATGAATTGCGAGAAGGAGAAAATTAAATGTAAAATAAATTAAGTAATAAAAAAGCTAAACTGATGATTTGATTTTAGGAGTTTTGAATGGATGTAATTCAACTAAATTAAAATAACACCGAAGCTTCAAAGTTCCACACATAAGTTAATGTTCCAAAATCATGATGACTTGGATACACAACTAGGATTCGAACACTATGGTCGGCCTAATCAGAAAATAAAATAATTCAAACATTTTAAATAAATGACATAAAAGATTAAAAAATCATGGATTTACACCATTGATATATATTCTCAAGCGACAGCGATTTTAAGAATTCATATGTAAGGCCCGTATCCTAGACTGTACCGTTTCGTAGAATCCCGTGATCCTCCCCGCTGAATTCCAGCAACTCTTGACCTGTAATCGACATTTACGCGTGACCCTAAGTCGTATCCTTCAATTCTGAGTCAACTCAACTCGAGACTGATACCTTAGTGATTGCGCCGTCACCGCGGTTCCGACGCCGTGTCTTTCACACCAATGCGATACCCAGTGTAGAAGTTGTGGGCCCCCGTTCATTTTGAGGAAAAGGCCATGCATTATGAATTCCAAGAGAATCTCTACCTAATCCATTACATCAATCAATCAATCAATCAAGTACACATCACATCTCAAACCCATGCTTTTATTTTCCTCCAAGACAAGCAACACCCCCAAAGTCAACCCTTACATCACTCCATCCATCACTACACCCATCACTCACACCCATCACCCATCCATCACTCTTACAACCACCCCCTCTCCCTCTTTCTCCACTCATCCTAAGCAACCAAGAGAGGTGTGGACGTCCAAGCATTCCCAAGGAGAAAAAGCCAAGTGTGTGGCCCACTTCGTACCCCATCAACTCTCATCTCCATCCTTCAATCTTCATCATCCTCCATCAAAGTTAAAGCCAAGGGTTCTAGTATTTCAAGAGCTTAGAAGAAGTGGAATCGGTGGATGACTTGTAGGTTAGATTGTGTTTTTGATGATGGGCCAAGTGGGGCCTACCAATAGATGGTATGGATCTCACTTTGGACCCTAGGTGTGGCCGATGGCCCACCATGATTTATATGATCATCCCATGATGAGGCCATTCTCCATGGACCCATCATGAAGTTTATTTTACCATTATGAAAGGTTATCTAGACCTTGTATTTTATTTGGTGGAAAGGGATCTCCATCGTTGGATTTTATGATTTAGGGCCCACATGTTTTGGGACCCATTTTGATGTATGTATTGTATTTGCATGGCCCACCTAGGGAGGGTTCATAGTGGTGGAGCCCTTCCTCCCACCACACGTCTCTCTCTCTCTATAACGTCCTAGAAAAATCCGTATAAAGATCCGAGTACCACCTCTAGCAGAAATCACTTAGGACCAAATCCTTTAGAAATTAAATGAGAATTAACTAGCACTAAACTAGATTACCTGTGAAATTAGCACCAATCACTTTAAATACGACCTATAAGACCCAAAACTCATAGAATTGTTAACGCTACATTACCTCGAAATCTAGGCTCAATCTCTAAACCCGGTTGCTCTCAGGAGCACATTGAAACTTCGTATCGGACTTAGACCGCACATCGAAAGTCCGATAGTGATGAACTTAGACAATTATGACCGCCTAGTTGGAGGTCCTGAGACTATTTTCTTAAGTCCGGAGTGAAGTATGTGAGAACGTGAATATTTTTAGAAATTAAATACAAATTTAAGTAATCTGAGTCGTGTCGCTTGCGGGCCAATTATAAGCATTCTGAACGTTGGATTCTGACCCAAATACACCCTCGGATCAGGGAAGATGTCTCACACATGCCAATGTGCTTATGGACTTGATCGAGTATCGGTAACCATTGAACTGAAACTGGTCTTCCATGATCGATCTGTAAACCTGATCGGACTAAAAAATTAGTTTGACCAAGATCCAGTATCTGTGAGCTTAAGTCTGACCGCATTCAGCAAAGGGACTCCAGAAATGCCCCATTGGATCAGAACAAGCCCGATTTGGTTATAACCTAAGCATACCATGACCCTGAGACTGTTTTCGTCAGTTCTTGGCCTATATAAGGGTCTTAAACCCTCTCCCATAATCCATACGAATTCCAAAACCCTAGCTAAGAAAGGTGAAGAAAAGAGAGAGAAAGAGAGTGAGTGAGTTGGAGATTCTCTCAGGGATTCTACCCTACCTCTCCACGTGCTTATCCATTGCTACCGGATCGCTATTCTGGTGATTCTAATACCATACTTGGGTAAAAAATCCTAACCCTAACCTGTTCCAGGGTTTTAAATAGTTTAAGTAATGATGTAGCTAACCTATTTCGTACTCTAGGTTGTTAAACCGTCATTGACAAAGACTTAACGTCTAAATCAAATCTGTTATGCATTTTTCAGTTTAAGGTGCAGACTATATATGTTTAGATTATGGTTTTCAAGGATTTCAATGTCAGTTAATGATTTATTACTGATGTGGATGCCATTACACATGCCAAATGCACTATCTGTTTCGTTTTACATAAATGTATAAACTATGTTTTGAATAGAGTATTTCATGTGTTTGATGTAATGTTTGTATGCACTTGGAATCTAATGTTGTGATTGCCATGATTAATTGTCGTAGGTATATGGTTGTTATGTATGCGACAACTCCTTTACAAAAGGATTTGCCCAAATATGTAATATGACCGACATATGTGATGTATGTTGGAAAATGTAGTCTAAGTGTTTGTGAAAATGTCTGAATGGGTTAGTAGTTAGTAAAGTGTGGTTTATAAGGGAGTTGAGATATAAATCCCAACTACCTTATTTGTGTTTATGATTTTCTCCGTGAACTGTGTAGCCTACTTATTCATGTTAACTATGTGTATGATTACCTCCATGTACTATATTCATGTTTAAGTTATATTCCATAACATGTTCATATGATTGTAGGATTGATTTATAACTAATTATTATTGTGATTGTACGTGCTTGGGACTCTTTCACAGTCCAGGTAATCGGTAATAGTTCTCGATCTGGTGGCTGAGGTTGTTTTTACCACGCAGGATGTGTTCGACGAATCTGAGCCGTACTTAGGATGTCGGCAGTGGTTAGGCCATACGAAGTGCTTATGGGCTTCATGTCGATCAACTCAACGTGCGCTCATCCTAGTCGAGCTCGTTAACTAACCCGATTGACCGATGTATGTTCACCATGTTTGGACACTACTGCTTAAATATAAGGTACCAAACTCACCAATGAAACCCTATTAACCTTGGTACCTCGATCCACTAAGACTCATGAACCGGACATGGTGGTATGGGACACCGTGGTCGAGCTGGCGGCTTACGCTGGGGCTACGAGCCTCCCCGTAGTGACTAGTGAGCAACTCAGACTCGTAAACTGAATATGGTGGTATGAGATACTGTATTCATGCTGTCGGCCTACTCTGATTGGTGATGAGCCCTTTATAGTGACCTCGAACATACTCAGAAACTGCAATGAGGCGACGAGCCTTAGTGTAGCATCTAGGGTATAATTAAGCCTGCATTGATTGGTGACGTGCCCTCTGTAGCAGCCTAGAACCGTAACATCGTCTAAGATTTACTAGGATTGACGACCCTAAAATGGATCATTGTTTGGGTATTGACATAAGGGAGGTACCTTAGCTTCCCAATCTTACTGTATGAAAAGGACTAATAAGAACTCGGTAATCATGTACATGCACCGCACTGCATGTGTCGTTTAGCATTGGACATATCACTGAGAAAGTAATTGACATGCACAACCATAAGATGAAGATCGTAGAGGGAGTGTAGGCAAGGGCATGCATCATTCCTTCATACATTTCTGTATTAATCAGAGTACTTAGAGATGTTTGATTATATTGCCTTATCATTACTACTTGATTGAATTGATAACATGTTAACCTTTGCTGTATAGTTTCACTGAGTTTATCACTCACTCTCACGTTCTGGAATGATGCTTAAACCCCAACCAGACCCTGTCTTAGCTGCAGATGATGATGCGACGTGCGAGGCAGAGCCGAAGTATGAGGATGATGAGGAGGCGTTCTCCTTCATGCAGTATTCAGGCAGGTTCTCTTAGACCGTTCTTAATCATCAGGGCTTCAGGGTTTATGCTTTATAGAGGACTATCACATTTTATCGTTTGTATTTTGAAACAAGACTTGTAACTATTGACCTGGCAGAGCACACATATTTTGGGGACTTGTACTGGTATATATATTGCTTTCAAACTTTCGCTTACGTATTATAACTGTCCCTAGATTATATTTACTGATTTGGCTTAATCTAATTCATATTTTATGCACTAATATAGACAACATTCATCCATCATTAAAAATATCGCATAAGTGATGTTTTAGAACTCGGGAGTTAGGTTATATTCGACCCCCGATTTTCAGGCATTACACTCTCTCTCTCTCCCATCTTTTATGGCCCAACTTGATGATCGTGATCTAAATCCACACCGTCCAGTTGGAGATCATGTAAAATATGGGCTTGGTGGGCCGTGACCAATCGGACAGGCTGTTGTCCAAGCTGTTCAACAAGTTTGGACATAAGAAACAACAAATATCAGCTTTGTTCAAAGCTGGTGGGCCACACTATGAACCCACCAGATGTATGCATTCATCCATCCCATCCACGGTCCAGCCAAGACGGTAGAGCCCCTAGTGATGTATGTGTTGTATATACCCACCGTTCAAAGGCAGGGACGGTGGGCCTACCGTGGTACTTGTGTGCTGTCCACACCATCTAGCGTAGGATGTGTTGGACGCACCATGTTGTATGTGTTTTAGCCAACCATCCAGTCCACTGGACATGGACCCCACCTTGATGTATGTTTCTAATCCAAATTTCCCATCCAATTTCCCAGCTCATTTTAGGCATTGAGCCAAAAAATGAAGCCGAATTGAATCTCTGACAGACTATTTTGTAGAAAGAAGTGGTTTTAGGCGATATAAACTGTTAGGGCCTACTGTGATGTTTCCGTGCGTCAAAATATATCGAATATTGGGCTTGTTAGGCCTATCTCGAGCCAGGGAACCCAACTGGCGGGTTGGATCCTCTTGATGTGGGCTCCACCTATAAAAATCTGTAAAAAAAAAAAAGAAAACAAATAATAATAATAATAACAGCAGACGCTATTACTGCCAGCGTCCGGCTGCTTGGTTGAATGTAAGGACCGTGGGCCCCACCACTGGTCCCGCCATGATGTATGTTGAACATCTATACCGTGCATTGATGGGTCCCCTCTAGATATTGGGATGCCCCAAAAATCAGCCGTTCACGGAACTCAGGTGGTCCACACCACCAAAAATAACAAGAGATTGAATGTCTACCATTGAATCCTTTTTGGGTCATAAAAGTTTTGGATTTATATGAAATTTGTTTTTCATCTTAACTCAAGTCTCGTGACCTTATGAACAGATGGGATGGAAGATAAACGTTATGGTGGGCCACACGTGTGGACCCACCTTATATCCACACCATCCATTAGTACGAACGGTGGGTCTCACGCAGTATGCAGCTGCTACTGCATTGATGTCATCAAGCTCTGTGGGCCCTTGCATGAGATATGTGTTATATCCCATCTGTCCTGGGGCATAAGACCCACCATAAATATATATATCTATATATATGTGTGTGTGTGTGTGTGTGTGTGTGTGTGTGTGTGTGTGTGTGTGTGTTGCATCCACCGTCCAGCCCTTGGACGATGGGTCCCACCTTGATATGTTATATATCCACACCGTCCAAGCATGGGACGGTGTGGCCTGCCATGATACATATGTTTTATATCTATCCACACCATCCATTGCTCAGACGTGGGACCACCTTGATGTTTGTATTACATCCATGTTGTCCATTGCTGGATGTGGACCCCACCAGAATGTAAGTGTTGTATCTTCACCGTCCACGTAGGATTGTGAGACCCATCTTATGATGTGTTGTATATTCATACTGTCCATTCACGTGGCCCTCACGTGAAGTACATGTTTGATCCAAGCTATCCATCTGGTGGGGTCCATTTGGAATGTGTAAGGCCAACCTCATTGTAATGTATTTGTGGCCCATTTGGTGAGGCCTATTGTGATGCCCTTGTGGCCCATTTGATGAGGCCCAATGTGATGTAATTATGACCCATATGATGAGGCCCATTGTGATGTATACGCGGCCCAAGTAATGAGGCCCATTGTGATGTATTTGAGGCCCAGGTGGTATGGCCCAATGTAATGTATTGATGGCCTATTGATGAGGCCTAATGTGATGTATTTATGGCTCATTTGATGAGGCCCAATGTGATGTATATGTGGCCCATGTGATGCGATCTACTTGATGTATATGAGGCCCAAGTGATGAGGCCTACTATGATGTATATATGGCCTTGTGTGAGGCCCAATGTGATGTATATGAGGCCCATGTGGTGAGGCCCAATGTGATATATATGTGGCCTTGTGTGAGGCCCAATGTGATGAATATGTGGCTCATGTATAAGGGCCATTGTGATTTATAAGTGGCCCGTATATAAGACCCATTATGATATATGTGAGACCCATTATATGTTTGAAGTTCCATTATTTATGTGAGGCCTAAGTGTGATGTATGATTCCGCCATAATGTATATGTAGCCCATCCATTTTCTAGCTAGTATAAGGGCCGTGGACCCCATTGTAGTTAGATTCTAAGTTCCAAATGGGTCACACCTTGGGAGCAATAACGGTTAAATGTCCATGTTGTAAATGGTGGTTAAATGTCCACTGTTAGGAACCATCTTAAGGCTCACCATGAAGCCCATCTCCCCATCCTCTCTTTTACCCAGCCTTGAGTAGAGTCCCACCATAATGTATGTGTTATTGATATGCTGATCATCCATTCTTCCAGATCTCATAGGGCCGTGGGTCCCATTGAGGGTTAGATCCAAATCCAAGTAGACCGCACCATGGGAATAGTGGTGGTTAAACGTCCAACTGTTGAAAACCATACCCTGTAGGGCCCACTGTTATATCCAAATTTTCAACCCATCCTCCCTTGTTGGGCTATCATAAACCGTTGGGCCTCCATTCATGTTAGTGGTACCCATCTTCCCTTGTCGGGCTATCACAAACCGTTAAGCCCCCATTGATGATGGTGCTTTCCACCATACCTTGTAGATCCAAACCTTGTAACCCACTTTGTGTATGTATGGGGCTTTCCATAGAAAAGCCCAGTTATTACATGATATAGAGATTTACGAAGTCCAATTATTCACCTTGTTAGCTTACCCTATGAACTCCCATTGTTGTATACTCACTTAACTCACCATGACAGATGTATCCTATCTTTGTACCCCATTTTCCAGGACCTTATAACATGCACACATCATCCACACTGTCCATCTCCTTGCTCAGACAAGTGTGAGGTCCATCCTTGACATTAGTGTATCATCTAGACCATCCGTTGCTTAGTACACCATCACCCTTGCCGTAGATGGATGGATATGAGGTATCAAATTTAGTACATTCACCGTTGAAGCTTATCTTGATTCATGGGTTAGATCTACCATCCTTATAGGGGACCCCACCTTAGGAGGTATGATATGATAGTACCTTGAGTAGGTTATGATTGTCTAACATGGACCATTCTATACAAACTTCTATATGTCCAGCGAGGCGTATCATTCAGCTCCTACTCTTGTAAGTGACATACCGGTTAAGACCAGTCATCGCTTGTTATATCTAATAATTATGCTAGTATACTTAGTCTAGTAAGATACGCTGAGATCATGCTTAGTATTACACCATGCTATATATCCATACGCATCATTTGCATGTCTGTTGTGAGGAATAGTTGATCATAACATTTCCATTGGGATGAGTTATTTAGAGGACTCCTTAAGAGACGGAGTTGCCCCACATGATCGTGCTGTATGTAAATGCTATCTTATCTAGCTCCTAATATTGTCAAATTTTGTAGTGCTAAAACCTCTTAGAATTTGTATCTTGTGTAGCTCAACTTTATATCATCCTTTGCCTACACTCAAGTACAAGTTCAAGAAGTTCAAATTAAAGTTCAAGCATCTCAAGTACAGGATTTAGAAGTTAATGAAAAAGAAGCTCAAGAACTAGATCAAGTTTTCAAGTTTCAAATATATCAAGACATTGTGCTACTCAAGTTGAAACTCAAGTCTCAAGTTCATTCTCATCTTCCTATATACATTGTCAAGCTTCAAAGTACTTTAAGATGAAAAGCTTCAAGTTCTTCATGATAATCTATCTACCAAAGCGAATGATGTTTTGATGTTCAAATTTCACCTATAAGGTATGAATGACCCTAGATTGACCATAAGTTAGGTCATACTAATTGCAGACTTAATTTGGGTCATTATATAATTTTTATAGGCTTATTCTCAACTAGTCTTAGCTTATGTTTGACTAGTCCAAGTACTGGCTCGACCAGTCTAAGATTTTTCTTAACCAGTCTAGGGTTTGTTGTGATTTTTCAAAATTTTAGTTGGACCCTCGACCAGTCTTGGAGACTACTCGACCCGTCGAGTGAACAATGCTCGACCAGTCGAGCAAGATTGACTCAAAGTCCAACAACTATTCTAGGGCCCACTCGACCAGTTGAGCAGGCCACTCGCCCGGTCGTGCAGGCCACTCAACCGGTTGTGAAAGTCACTCGACTAGTCGAGGATCAATCTTATCTTATCGCGCCCAAAATTTTGAATTCTTGTTGGTTCTTCAACCAGTCGAACTAACCTCTGGGCTAGTCGAGTGAACAATATTTTTGCTTATAAATTGAGGACGATTTTTAGAGTTTTTCATTCTATTCTAAGATATTCAAGTGACTACTCTGAGAAAACTTGTCCTTACATTTAAGAAGAAAATTAGTTAGTATTTAAGATTCTTTTAATGCTTTTTTGTATTTGATTTTGAGTTCTCTATTCCAATCTTATTTGAAGAAGGGATTTAAGTTTTTCGCTTTCTTAAGATCAAAACCAAATCAAGATAGCCCAAGGTAATTTAATCTAAAAATCATTTAGAGCCCTTTCATAAGTGAGTGTGGACATTGAACATCTACATTGAACATCTACTTCAAATTGGTTCTACTGGGCTTCATCAAAGGAGAATATCCAGATAAGTATATTTACATTTTTTGTAATTTTTTTTTGGTTTTTGAGGTTGTGCCAGGAAAAATCTCTTTTTGGTGTGTTTGAGGTAATCCAGGAAATCTCAGAGTGTGGGGTTTTTGAATTGTGTAAGCCCACTTGAAAGACACAATTGTGAAGATTTTAGGTGAACCTTGAAAAACCTATTTCATAGTGAAAGCTGATATCCCGAGGGAGAGGATATTGGGAGTGAAGTAGTTGTGTGGCTGTTTTCGAACAGTTGATGTACACACAAATGAACCACTATAATTTCTAGTGTTGTGATGGATGGTTGAATGTGGTTGAGTGATTGAATGTTCTAATTTATTTTTCAGCATTTGTGGTGAATGATGGTAATTTACTTTTTGCAATTGTGGGAATGTTGTAATAGCTTATTTTATTTTCTTTGCTATTTTTATTATCCTCTGTTTTGGTTTGAAATTTTGATATACAGATCATTCTAGAAATCAGGTTGTCCTACCATAATCCATTGGTTTTTGGTGTCAGGTTGTCCTTAGAACAACATTTGTATCAACCTCTCAATACTTGTACATTTAAGGTTGCTATTTGATTTGATAAGTGCTATCATTGTTTATTTCTTTATTATTTTGCATTTATATTTTTAATTTGGCATAGTCCTATTTACCCGCCCTCTAGGACTCTTTGCTTGGCCTTTTCACAGTACGCGCAGGTTTGATGCATGGCTAGATGGTATGACTCATACATCTCACATCTGTGTGACATGATCACTTGACACCCTAGCGATATCAAGGCTGTAGCCCCCACAGGTTCATTATGGATGGCTAGATGGGATACCAAAAATATTTGATTCTAGCACTGTGGGCACATAGGATGTTCTTGGGTGAGAGTCTCAGAATCCTCTTGGTACTGGGGGAGACTCCAACGTCTAGACAAAGTGAATACATGAGCACCTAGGTGTCAAGTACCAGTAGGTGGCGTCTCCCACTGTGTTGTGTCGGTTGGAAGGAGGTGTGGCCTTATCCACCCAAGTGAGGGGGCTGTAAGCTAGGTTGAGTTTGACCAGCTTATAAATGGGTTCACTATTGATGAGCCGGTTAGGTATTGGCGGACTACTGGCTAGGCAGATAGTGAGGTCTTTTCCACTCACTAGTTGTGTGGCTAGGGAGGCAACAGCCATTGTGGAGTGTACTAAACTGCGGTGATATCTTAGAGATAAGCCATACTGACATGTGGACATACTAAGTATAGGATTATGTATTCACCATTTGACTCATTCATTCATTCATTCACTATCCACTCAGGCTGTTAGTGCGTAACTAGATCATTACGTGCACCTTCGAAATGACCATGATTTCGGTTGGGTATTATGCGACCAACCTGAGATCAGGAATTTACCACATTGAGTTTAGCTATCCAAATTTAGGTATGAGACTGGTTTGGATAGAAATCCCTTATGATGAACCCCACAGCTTACGATACCACGTGCTATCATCCCGATTACACACTCCAGCTTTGTCATTTCTTTTTCATTTGCATATTGCATTGTACCCTTAGCTTATGACATTGGGTTTACTATGATTCTGCATTGCATGGCCTAGATTTGACATTTGGCTTACTATATCTCTGCATTGCATAGTCAATTTACATTGCCTTCTCTGTATATGACATTTCTTTATTATGTCTTCGCATCCTATAACCTAGATAAGGTTGATGGTATTTATGGACTTGCCAATATTTTCACTTACTCTGATATTTATATGTTTGGCACATGCATTGCACACACACATATACCACCCTTTAAGTTTCTTTATAAGCTTATGCACCACCATTGTGTGCAGGTGACGTTAGGTTACAGTAACATTGAGGCAGGAGCGTGCGTTGAGCTTGTGGAGATTTTGTTGTTCATATATTTCTCTTTTCAGCACTGTAATCAAATTTTCATATTAGTGGATATGTGATAATGATGTTGCCTTTGTAATTTGGGTACATGTGGTTATGCTCCTTTATAAAAAGAAAATTTCACTGAAAATCCTCCTTATAGGATCTAAGGATCGGAATCTGGTGTATGCGCCCTGGAAGCCGAGAATGGGATACTACGAAGGCTGTCGGCGCCGAATTCGGCGATCAAGAATTCTATGAGCTCGGTTTTTGAGTTTAGGGCATGACAATCTATAAGATAATGAATATCGGTGAAATATAGTAGGTTCAGAACCTCTCCTATCTAGCAAATCTGATTGATCTAGGGTAAGCCTATTCATCAATATGGATCTCAAATTATAAAAACATATGGATCTCATATTATGGATAAAAAGATTAAACTTAAACAATAGATAATATGGATACACCATTGTTCTCATCATTAAAATAATCAATTATCAAAACTTAAAGAATTATTAAACCCATGTGCTTCCCTTCTATCTTGGGCTAGAGGGAACTTAGAAATACATAATTAGAATAGGGAAAGAAAGAAACAAGAAAAACTAAATGCAAATAGAAAATATTTAAAAGAAAAAATAATTTATAAAACTTAAATAAAATTGAAAATCCTCTAAAAAGCCTAAATCTTGCTCTTGAATACTTTGAATGATGCTTAGGATGCCCTAGGAAGCCTTATTTATAAGTGGGGAATTCCAACTTTCGTACAAAGTTGGAAAACTCTAGAAATTGCCTTAAATTTATGCAATTTCTTAAAATATACTTCACACTACGTAGTTTCTTTATAATAGATTTTAAACTGTAAAGTTTCCCAAAATAAACTTTAGAATTTCATAATACACTTTTTCAGGACGATTTCAGGATTCTTCACTTCAAATCTTTAATTCTCTTCATTCTTAACTTAGTTTTCTTGGATCTTTGGCATGTGAATTCTTCAATCTTGGTCTCCTAAGATCCATCCCTTTCCTTGGTGATTCTTAAGCATCAAATTCACACTTTTAGCACCCTTTTTCAATCCAAGCTCTTAAATTCACCTTGCAACACATACATGAGTAAAATTGAACATTAAACTGATTCACCTTGCAACACATACATTAACCATGAATTTTAGCACCCTATTTCAATCCAAACTCTTAAATGAAGGGAAATATCTTACTACTACTACCCCTGACCTTTGATGGGCGTCAAAATCAACGGTTAAGGGGCTGATTTGTCGATTGGATTACTTACACAATGATCTAAGGGCTGAAATTCGACATGCACAGCTAATTTATGATACATAGGCATGGTGTGAAATTTTACATTAAATGGATCGTAGGAACCATGTGATCTAGAATTTAGTGGTCTAGATTAATGGCATTTTCGTTATTATTACTGATCTGAGAGTTTTGTGAAATCTAATGGGTCTACATGATAGAAATCAGGGTTCTAAGTAATTCTTATAAAAGAACTTATATGTAAATCATCATGAATAAAGTTTTATTCATTGATTTAGTTAGGAGAATGTACATGTATCAAACTACGTGATCAACGGTCGGATGACTTGATTTGTGGGTGGTGACCGTTCTCTAGGGTCAAATTCGTGTCAGAAAAATAGATATAAGGTTAGGATAATTAGATTTGTATCATACGCATGTACATATTACATTAAATTTCATGGTAACACTCGAAAACTTTCAATACTCAGGTATCGAAAAGTTCGGGATGTTACATCTTAATTGCCTCCAAATTAGCTGTCGACTCCATTGCCCAGGTCTCAATGGCAAAGTAAAGTTTCTTGGCCTCAAGACGGGATTGCTCGGCCTCAACCCCCTTCCGTAGCAGCCCCGCTTCTACTTCTCTTACTTCCTCCCATAAACGCAAAAGCTTGCGATGTACGTTCTGTAAGTAAGGGCCGAATTGCCAAAAATTGTCATGCCCCAAACTCAGAAACCAAGTTCAAAGAATTCTTGATCACTGAATTGAGTGCCGATAGCCTCCATAGTACCCCATTCTTGACTCCCAGCGCCCATACGCCAGATTTCGAGCCTGAGATCCTACAAGGAGGATTTTTCAACGTACATTTATCTCGTAAGAAGCATAACCACAACTTTACCCAAATTAAAAAGGCAACATCATCATCAAATATCGACTAATATAAATATTTAAATATAGTGTTAAAAGGAAAATATATATATCGAAATCAAAGCTCTAGAAGTCCGCTGTAAGCTCCAAGCTCAACGTTGCTGCGACCTAACGCCACATGCACGCATCTATCGTGCATAAGCTTATAGAAAGCTTAAAGAGTGGTGAAAGTGTGTGTGCAAGATAAGTGTCAAGAACGCAAATATCAGAGTAAGCAGAAATACTGATAATTCCATAAGTCATACAATATCAGAGTAAGTGGAAACATACTGGTAGATCCATGAATGCTATCAGTCGTACCAAGGCTATGTGATGCAAAAACATAATAAGCCAATATCATATACTAAGGATGCAATGCAATATGCAAATCCTGATGAGTCCACGAATGCCATCAAACTTATCTAGGCCATACATCAAACCTGCATGTATCACACGATCATGTGGGGATAACTCCGTCTCACAAGGAGTCCCATAAACATCTCAGCCCAATAACATCTACTTTAATCAATCATCCATCACAACATGCATACAAATGATGAGGGTCCACAGAAGGACGGTGGATCTAGTCTAAATATCAAGATATACTCACTAATTTAAGATGCTTCACAATAATTAAGGAAAGAATCCAACTTATAGCTACTAAAACATCGGACGATGCTCCCGATGTAGGACAAAGTTCTGCCTTAACTGCGTGCACAGTACTTTTCAGCACAGTAACCTGCCAATCACTTGTAGCTCACTCAGGTCCTCATGCCCCGCTCACTAAGAGTTTGCCCAAGTACTCCCGCCCACATGTGACACAGTGATGGAGCGTCACAATATCCACCACCAAGGGCAGAGCTGAGTCTAAGTACAATAAGTGGACTTATATTCTTTATTGCGTAATAAACTGGACTTCCTATGGGGCCTAATAATATACACAAGGTGGGCTCCAAGGTGTAGGCATCATAATGCTATACTGTCACATACTTATAATCGGTATCAATAATTGGCATCGATAATCGGCCTATCAAAGGGCCTAAGGGGAGGTCATAATGTAGACATTTAACCATTATTGCCCATCAATGTGAACATTTAACCAACATTTCTCCCAAGGAGTGGTCCACATAGAACCAAACATGTAGTGGGCCCATGGCCTCACACAAAGGCTAATATACATCGCAATGGGCCTCACTCAAGGGCCACAAATACATTACAACGGCCCGCATCACATGGGCCACACATACATCACATCGGGCCTCACCAAATGGGACATAAATACACCACAATGGGCCTTGTAAAATGGGCTAAAAACACATCACAATGGGCCTTGTAAAATGGGCTAAAAACACATCACAATGGGCCTTATCATATGGGCCTAATACATCATAACGGGCCGCATTACATTAAGTGGGCAACATCACATGGGCTGCACCAATAGGCCTCATATACATCAAGGGGGTCGCATCAATGGGCCGCACCAATGGGCCGCATATACATCAAGTGGGACGTAAATATACATCATGGGTGGGCCTTGCACATTCCAAATGGGCCCCACCAGATGGACAACTAGCATTAAACACATACATCACGTGGGGGCCAAGTGAATGGACGATGTGAATATACGATACATCACAAGGTGGGTCAGACGGTGGGGATAAAACAGATACAATATGGTGCACCCTACACTGCCCGTCCAAACGGACGATGTGGATATAAATCACATATATCAAGGTGGGGTCCCACCTGCCCACACGTGTGGCCCCCATGCACCCAAATGGACGAGTAGTTTGAATATAACACAACCTCATGATCCGGCTCACCGTCCTGGATAAATGGATGGTGTAGATAGGATAAATACATCGAGGTGGGTACCACAACACTGCCCACCCTTGGACAGTGTGGGTATGAAATAAATACATCAAGGTAGGGCCCATCATAATGTTATTTCCATCCAACCTGTTCATACAGTCATAAAGACCTAGTTGAGAGGAAAAATAAATATCATTTGATGCAAAGCTGCTGTGGTCCTTAAAAGGATTTCAATGGTGGATGTTCAATCTCCACTGATTTGCAGTGTGGTCCACCTGATAGACAGTGTGGAAATAGAATAAATACATTAATGGTGTGGACCACCGTTCAGTTGTCTGGACGGTTGGGATACAACACATATATCACAGTGTGGTCCACCTGATAGATCTGACTTATTTTTAGTCTCAAGCCTTAAGTTGAGCTCGCCAATTGGATGGATGGTTTGGATGTAATACATACATCAAGGTGGGCCCGACAGATGGGTGGCATGGAGATAAAATACATATATCACTGGTGGGTACCCACAATCTAGACCTACTGGATAGCTGGGATATACAATAAATCATTAAGGTGAGCCCCACAACTTGCTGACGTCATAGCAGCAGCTGCAACTGCTGGTCTCAAGAGATGAACGGTGTGGTCAAAACAGATGAATGGTGTGGGTATAAAACACATACACTGTGTGGGGTCCCACCGTACAGAGTGCTGGACGGTGTGGATATGACCTATACATCAACGGTGGCGTCCCACAATAGCTATATAGCTGGTGTACGGTAGACCAGCCAATCCACTTCCAAAAAGGTGGGTCCCACGTGGGGCCCACCATATACATATGATTATATATATATAATATAATATTATATTATACTATTCTTTCTTTATTATTATTATTTTTTTATATATATCTTTTTTGGTTGTTTGAAGATCTCCAGCGTCTAGGCCCTATATGGCCTGGATGTAAAACACATACATCACGGGACCCACAAAGCTTGCTGACGTAATGTCTAGCGACTAGAAAGTCTATGGGACCCACAGATAGATGGTATAGATAAATCATATATATCATGTGGGTCCTACATCACGTGGGCCACACAGATGTGCGGTATTGATAAAACACATACATCATATTGGATCAGCACCGTCTGGACGGTCTGGATGATCTGGATAATTTGGACCGTCTGGATGGTCTAGCCAGTCTGGATGGTCTAGATGGAATGTACTTATCACGGTGGGGCTCACAACAGGAGAGAGAGAGAGAGAGAGAGAGAGAGAGAGAGAGAGAGAGAGAGAGAGACGTGACGTATGGGAGCTCTGCCACTATTAGCTCCCCTAGATCTTACAATGCATGAAGATGGGTCCCAAAATAGATGGGCCCTACATCAAAATCACAATCTAGAGCTATGAACACCCACCGTTTATAAATCTTCTAGCCTCTTTGATCTCACAACTCCTAAGCTTCCTCTTTGATGGAGGTTGATGGAGATTGGACAGTTGGGATTGGGTGGTAGGGAGTGGACCACACCTAGCTTTTCTAATGGAGCTTGGACGATTGCTCTCATGGTGACTTGGAAGACGGGTAGAGAAATGAGAGAGAAAGGGTTGTAAGGAGAGAGAGGGATGGGTGATGGAGTGATGGGTGAGTGAGTGATGTGTACTTACATGTAAGGGATGAGTTGCTTTGACTTTGGGGTTGCTTTGGTAAGGGAATGATGGGATATGTACTTGACATTTGATGTCATTTCTCTTGGGTTTGCAAATGCATGGTGTTTTTCTCGAACTGAATCCGGGCCCACATCTCCTGGCATGGATATCACCTCGGTGCGCGAGACGCAGCGATGGTGTAGTTGTAAGGATATAAGTCTTAGGTTGAGCTGACTCTGGAATACAGGATACGACTCAGGGTCGCACACAACTGCCAATTACAGATCACGGGTCACCGAAATTTGACCTGAAGGACCGCGGAAGCCTACGAAACGGTACGAGCTAGGATACGAGTCTTACAAAAAGAGAATAGAAATATCAGGATGGGACGAGCCTCGAAATAAATTTGAGATCAGCTCACCTCGAGATTAGCTCACCTCAAAATAATTTTTTTCCAACTAGTCGATGGTTCCTTACGGTGACACGTTTAGCCAATGGGTGAATTCGGCATTGGGAACATGATGCTCCACCCAAGGTAGAAGGTGCTCCAAAGTCCTTCTTGCCGACTTTAGAGCACCCTGACTCCCTTCGCCGCTGACTGATGAACCCCCCGCTTGGGGCACAGAAGCTCAACAGAGGTCTCCATCGTCTCTCAGGCCTCCACAGGACGAGCCTCCTCAGGTGAGGTCATCCCAGAAGCCCCTTCAAAAATGGTTGAAATGGGCATAGAGGTTGGTGCCTCATCCGTGACCTCCATGGCAACTAAGGTTGAAGAGCCAACCTTCCCTTTGCTCATGGAGATCATCTTCTTCTTCTTCTTCGAGGCCATATCCCCAGGAGAGGGTGCATTGTGCTTCGCAATGGGCCAAGCTTCAAGCATGTTTACACCAATGAAAATAAAA
The DNA here is from genome assembly GCA_037074715.1 of Magnolia kwangsiensis. Classification (NCBI taxonomy): domain Eukaryota; kingdom Viridiplantae; phylum Streptophyta; class Magnoliopsida; order Magnoliales; family Magnoliaceae; genus Magnolia; species Magnolia kwangsiensis. The sequence goes on along the minus strand of CM073575.1, from coordinate 85,202,263 downwards.
AGTTAACAATAAATTCATGAAGTCTCTAAGTCCCAAGGTTGGCTAGGACTTATACCCGTTAGTTCGGAGTCAAGACCTAACTTGAACAAGAGCTTGGGTTGAAGGAGCCTCCTCCAAGATCTCGATTCCTTCTCTAGCGGCCTTGCTCCAGTAATCCAAGCAAGAGCTTCAGGCCCAAGCACGGAAGAGAACTTGGGCATAACTATAAAAGGAAGTGTATACGACCAAGTCAAAGTACCGAAGATGACCAAGTACCAAAAAAAGTGAGAGAACCTAAGTCCGGACAATACCGAGCTGGATCAGAAAAGGAGGTCAGGGCCTAAGAGCGAAGCCTGGCCATTCCTAGCACTTCCCAATATCCTGAAGCCTAAAACCATTTATTCTTCCAATTTTTGTTGGAGGTCAGGATGTCCGTGACTAAGGCCTTCCTGGTTCCCTGCCAGGAAGAAAAGTAGTACCAGCCATCATGTAGAGAGCTAGATTTCACTTGGTACAGATGGAGGAATTCGTCCACAGTAACCTCGAGCTGGTCAAGCTTGGATCAGAGGACGAAACATATGACTAATGCTCTTCATGCATTGGGGATCGGCTGTCATGGAGCCATCTCCAGATGCACGAGCATCCACCTTACTATCTTTTGGAGAGGGAGCCTGAGGCCGCACTAGAGGGTGACTTTGAAAATGTCCACCTCTCCCTTAGAGGGGTTATTAGGAAGCTCGCCTAGTGAGGGGGCTCAGAGTACCACTAAGTCAGGTATGTGATACCCTGACCTAATCCTCACTAGGTCAGCCTCCTTCAAGACGAACTCCATAGGTCCTTTCTCCTCCGCCTCATCCTCCTCTGTCGAGGACTTGATGAGTGAAATTGCGTCTAAGTATGGAATATGGCAGAGCTATAGAATGTAAACTAAGTCTTGGGGGGGGGGGGGGGGGGTGATTAAGCCCAATTAAAAATTATACCAATTTAAAATCCTAATTGCTTAACTTAAATTAATTTGCAATTAAACTAAGTAAAACAATCTAACTCTAAGTCTTCCAAGCCAATAGAGGGTCTAATCATAGGCTACAGTAGATATGTAAGTTAAACAACTAGCCTATATAAGATAGTGTATATGAGTTTGTGGGATGTGATTCCTATCAATCCTAAACATTCATCTAATCATGCATTATATTTAAACATTCAAGACACATAAGCATAATTAATTAAATGTGCAAATAGCAATCCTAAACACAATCATATATAGCAGTTCAACTACGTGCCTACTCTACTCCCAGCAGACGCACTCAACCCATGAGTGTACCGGATTTCACTATCAGAGGTTTTAAATCAAGTTAACCTCTAACCTTTACAGCCCTACACAAGGACTCTAAAGTTTATGCCCTACACAAGATCAAAGGTCCTACACAAGTACCCAAGTTTATGTCGTACACAAGGATAAGGGTCCTAATCCTGAACCTAACAATTTAGGCCACACAGGCCAAGGTCCTACACAAGAACTTGACAATTTATTCCCTATACAAGAGCAAGGGTCCTACACAAGCACCCAAGGGTTTATGCCTCACAGGCCAAGGTCCTAATCCTAAACCTAAGTTTCTGTCCTACACAAGGACAAAGGTCTTACACAAGAACCACAAATTTAGGCCCTATGAAAGAGTCAAGGTCCTACACAAGAACTTAGTAAGTTTGTGGATAATAAACTCTTAGCCTTAATCCTACACAAGGAAGGAGGCTAACCTATGGACTCTTAACATTGACACTTGTCAGATTAAGTCCCCATTCGTAGCTCCTCTTGGGTCGTTTGATCTTCAATCTCCCATGCTTCAATTAGCTTCTTAATGCTCCCCCGATCATGTTGTCGCTGCTTCGCCAAGGCTTCAACTCTACGCTCAATCTCCTTGCATTTGATGTGTCTTCAAGATGAACAAGATGATGAGAGTCGATTGAATCTCCTACAACTAATGGGTATTTGTTTATCCTAGGGGATTCAACTAGATGAGTCTTCTAGAAGAATTAGACAATGATTTATCAAGAATACTTAAGTCCAATCTCGAGGAAATGGAAGAGTTCAAGTACATCTCAATGTTGGGGTTGAAATCCTCATTAGAGCTGTAATCTCAGAGGAGATGGCTTAGAACTCAATGGAATAGAGGATAAGAATGAGGGATATGCATATGGAAACACCTTACCTTCTATTGATCCAAAAACCTATAAAAATACCCAAGAACCAACTGCCTTTTATAAAAAGTTCGAACTTCAACACGAAAATAAGGGCAGAAAATGGCTCTATCGATGTAGTTGATGGGTCTTCGATGCCATCAAAGATCTCCTCAATGCCATTGAGAATTCTAAACAACATATGTATTTATTGTTGGACATATCTAGACCCGTTTTGATGACATTGATCACTCCTCTGATGTCAACGAATATTATGCTTCGATGTCATCGAGAGGGCTTCGATGCCATCAAGAAAGTTAGTGGAAAAATTCAAAAAACCTTATTGAACTATATTGGTTCTTAATTGACGTCATTGAGGAGACTTTGATGCCATCGAAACTTAAGTTTCAATGTCATCGAGAATTCCAGCCATAAATCCAGTTTGGTTATTAGACATTCCCGAATCTAGATTGATATCATCGAGCAAGCGTTCAATGCCATCGAAGGTTGTTCGATGATAGTTCAATGCCATTGAACATCACTCAAAATATGCTCTTGAAATCTACTATTTTGGGCTAACGTTTACACTATAGATTTGCACATCTTCTAGCCTTCTTTATCATGTTTATTGAAAACGCCGAGCTATACGTCCTAGAGAGGCGGGGTAAATAGGATAATGTCAAATTAAAAAATAAATGCAAAATTTAAAGAAAGATAACACAATTAAATAATAAAAAAGCACAAGTAAATAGCAACTTCAAATGTACTAGTCTTGAGAGGTTGAAACAAACTTAGTTTTAAGGACAACCTAACACCAAAAACCAAAGGCTTATGGTAGGACAACCTTACTAAAACGTTTACAAGTATAAAAAACCCAAACCAATAAAGAGGCAAAGGAAATAGCATATAAAATAAACTAAGTTATTATAACATTCCCACAAGTGCATAAAATAAATTATACGATTCACCACAAATGATTAAAATAAATTACAACATTCACATACATAGGAGCATTCAATCATTCACCATAACTCTAGGAATCATAGTGGTTCACTTGTGTGTACACCAACTGTTAGAAAACAGCCACACAACTACTCCACTCCTAATATCCACTCCCTTGGGATATTAGCGTTCACTATGAAAAAAGGTTTTCTAAGGTTTACCTTAAAACCTTCACAATTGTGTCTTTAATTAGGCTTACACAATTCCAAAAACCTCATACTCTGAGATTTTCTGGATTACCTCAGACAAACCAAAAAGAAATTTTTCTGGCATAACATCAAAAATCAAAAAAGATATACAAAATTGTAAATGATACTTATCTGGAAATTCTCCTTTAAAGATGCCCGGTAGAACAGATCCGATGAAGACGAAGATGTTTAATGTCCAGTCTCACAGATAAAAAGGTTTTAGTTCTAAATGATTTTTAATTATATCAACCTAGGTTAGCTTGATTTGATTTTGATCTCAAGAAATGGAAAAACTCAAATCCATTCTTAATATAAGATTGGAATAAAGATCACAAAATAAAATTACAAAAGCTAATAAAAGAGAATCTAAAATGAGCATAGAATAACTTAATAAATTTACAAACTTCTCTCAGAGTGGTGTCTTAATTTTTCTTTAATGAATGAATAAACTCTGAAATTCATGCTCTATTTATAGGTGAAAATACTGTTCAGTTGACTAGTCCAAGGGTCGGTTCGACTGGTCGAAGGACCAATAAAATTTTAAAATTTCTGGCGCGATAAGATAAGCTCGTTACTCGATTGGTCAAGTGACCTGCTAGACTGGTCGAGTGAGACTGGAAAAGCTTGCTGGACTTTGAGTCGAGCCTACATAATCAGTCAAGCATTGTTCACTTGTCTAGTCGAGCAGTCTCCATGACTAGTCAAGAGCCCAATAGAAAATTTTGAAAAATAGCAATAAACCTTGGACTAGTTGAGAAAACTCTTACACTGGTCGAGCCAGTCGATAAAATGACCTATAAACAAATGAAATGACCCACATAAAATATGCAATGAATATGACACAACCTAAGGTCAATCTAGGGTTATTCAAACCTGTTTGTAAGTTGGAACACTTGAAACACCATTTACTTTAGAGACTTGATATCTCGTGAAACTTGAAGCTTGAGTTCGATCTCTTGAAATTGCGCTTGAGTCATGCTTGAATTCTTGAGTCTTTAGTGTTCAGTAGCTAAACTTTAAATTTGAATTTAAGTTCTTGAATTTGAGCTTGAAACCATGAACTTTAATACTCTTCACTTCAACATGAAGATGTAGGTAAGTTTGATGAAGAGCCAAAGAACTTAAAAATGTACGAACTTGATCACTTTAACTCAAAGCATGATATAAATACTAAATGGTTTAACACAATAAAATTTGACAATACAACGGGTGCTAGATTTACACAATAGCATTTACATTTTTCTTAGTCTCCTAAGGCTAAGGAATGATCAAATTAAATTAATATTCCTAATTAAGACAAGATCATCTAGAGGCTATATGGTTATTTTAGGTTAAGGATTAGGGTCACTAAGGCATCTCTTTTACTTGTATAAGTTCCTTGATCCTTCTGCTCTTCTTGTGTCTTCGGTCTTCACTTTCCAAAGGCTCAAACAATACATGACACAATGGCTCACATGATTGACGAACCAAGGTGTAAAAATGACAGCTATAACAACGAGCCCTTCTTCGACATGGAAATCCTCCTCTATTTTGGCTTGCTGCTCCGTCGTGGATCTCTCAAGTACCCGCGATGCCTGCAATGCTCGAAATTCGATGTCTCTCATAATCATCAGAGGAGATGGCGGGTTTGACATGAGGCAGAGATTATCTGCCCCGCCATCAACACCTGAGGTCCCCTCCTGAGAACTTGAAGTTTCTGACATGACAGTCGGTCCAAGAATGTCGAAAAATCATTGCACAGTGAAGAAGATAAAATGAAAGGAGGGGAGATTAGGGATGGATCTCACTGGAGATAGAATGTCGTCGGGAGTCTGATATAGCATGGTCATCAAAAAATGCCTATCACTTAGATTGGAATGAGTTGGAGGCAGGAAGAAGCAAATGAGCTCGCTTAAGGATTAGGGCTTCCCTTTATAGGGGGCCACGTATACGGGCGTTTAATGCCCCTCATCAATGCGAGGTTGTACGATGCCTCCTCGACTCCCTTGTTTCGACATGTGGTGTATCCCCACTCGCCGCACGCCTCCACTACCAAGGACAAGCCATACGTCGCCTTCTCATTGGTCTGACACCAAAAAGGCGGCCTGATAAATCATGTGACCACGACCCATGACATGCCACGTCGACAGTGTCGTATCATGATTACTGATATGCCTTAATTCTCACGCCTGCTACCTTATTCAGCATTAATGGTGGAATGACATGACTTGATTGCATCCAACCTACTTTCCAAGTTTATTTCACCAACTTGAAAGTGCAAAAAAGACAGCAACGATACTACTGGAAAGGACCATTTCAATATTGCCCGTACGTAATCCTTTGTATAGACGTTGGGGCGGGCGGACACTAAGATGGAATAGACCCGCTAATATGCCCAATGTCCCCGCTGCAGTATGATGAGAGGCTATTCCTCCCGGAATAAAAGGATCAAAACCTTCCGCGCCCCACACTAGATTTACAGATTGTACTTTTTCGGTTAGGCCATAAGGATCGGACACCCATATTCCAGGACCATACAAGCCTATTACATGAAATGCACCAAACCCAAAGCAAGCCACCCCTAAGAGAAATAAATGAATTCCAAAGATCTTGGGAAAATCCAAAGAGGATGAGAAATCCGACTGCCGGATTAAGGAGGAAGGTTAGTATGACCAAGGTCGTCTTAAAGGTCAACACAACCTAGGTCATCCTGAAGGTCAGCATGACCCAGAATGGACTCTCTAAAGGATAACACAAAGAGGCTATCAAGACTCATGAAGAAGTTAAAGGCTACAGAAATGGGACATCACAAAGACATTCCTTTTGAAAAGTCTGGTCGGCAGGGGAGGACAAGCTTACTTACGTTATTCAAGCTCAGTTTGCGCACCTTTGATGCGTTGTTATTCCCATTGCTTGACCTTATCCGAAGGCCGGGAAAACTCGTCTCGGTTCCTGATTAATGCATTCGACTTTAACTGGATCTATAGTCTGACCTTATCCAAGGGAGCGGTGGGAAGTTCTCTCCAAGGATCACGGTCCACGATTAGCTCGAGATCCCGAGATATCTGCCGAGGATCTCGGGAGATCCCTAATGTTAGGAACCTAAATCCATCTATAACACACACCTACTAAACTGGGACGATCCCTCTACATTACTGCCTCTCCTTAATTATAAATAGGGGCATCTCCAATGGTGAATGGTACACACACACCATCTCTACCCTTAAAATAATTCTACTAGGCTTAGATTCGTGACTTTGGCATCGGAGAGTCCCTTGCACTAGACAGGGTCTTCCTTAGTTATTCTTGGTACATGTATTCAAGGGTCATAGAAGGGTTAACCAAATTTCAGCATCAACACCAACCATTTTTGGATGAGTTCAAGCGTACCTTATTTAAACAAAGGGGTTTGAAAAGAAAAAAAGATAAAAACTATGGAATTTAAGCTATCATAACATTTTATAAAACATTTAGAAAGGGAAGCTTTCACTAAAATGGGCCTAAGGTATGGCCTTCCATTTCTTCTATTTTTCCTTTAATGGTTTCTTAATTTTTACTAGACCAAAATGCCACTGCTTTTATGAGTTACACTGTATTAAAAAGTAAAAGCTTCTAGCCTCGTTTCAATTCATGTCGTAGCCATCACATGGTGATTGGGCTCACTTGAAAGTAGATCCAATTCGTTCATTCTCTTCATGGCCCATCATTTTCAGCAAGAAAATGGTGACCCACTAATTTGCATCATGATATGAGCTCTTTGTAACTCACAACAATAAAATCCAGTGGTTATTCACTCCTAACTATTTTCTTGTGGTATAATCCATCCTATATGTGGATGTGACCCATTCTTTGGCCCATTACCTTAAATTAAATTATGAATCAAATGGATAGAGTGGATTCAACACATACCCCACAATGGGCCCCACAACCCTTAACACCCAAAAATAAAAACCCTTAATACATGATAACTGAGACCCTTAACACATGACAATTAAGACCCTTAACACAAGACAACCATGGACTTAACTCTTAACACATGAAAACCACGATCCTTTACACATGACAACCACAACCCAAACCCTTAATACATGACAACCATAACCCTGACCCTTACTACATGACAACTACAACCCTTAACACATGACAACCATAACCCTTAACACATGACAACCACGACCAGGACCCTTAACACGTGACAACCACACCCTGGCCCTTAACACATGACAACCACGACCCTTAATACATGGCAACCTGTAACACCCCGTACTTTCTAGTACTCGAGTTTTACCATGTAATCTAACTTAGTATAAATACAAGCCTAGCTTAAGCGAACATTCACATTCATTTTGGTCTAAATCTAATTGTTGAAAATAGTCCCAATCCATACATCAAGCTATCTATCCGTCGATTTTCAAGATGGATCATCAGACCACTAAAGAGTCCTATTTTCTTAGGATCCCAACTTCATTGATGGACAAATCTAGCCAAATTACGGATTTACAATCTTAAATCACTAAATTCATCATTCACCAAGTTTATAATATCTCGTAGAATGATCCATTATTTGAAAACATAGATCGGATTACCTGGTATAATATATTATATATATCCTTCAGCTCTTACGTCTATAGCTTGTGGACCCCACAAGGTATGTGTTATATCTAACCGTTCATCCATCTACCGTACGCCCCACCTTGATGTATTTTCTACCCATGACGTCCATCCTAATTACGTGGGACCCACCAACGGTGATGGTCCCACCGTCCAACAATCTAGACGGTGGAGCCCACCATGATTTATGTTTGTATATGTGCCGTCCATTTATCTGGCGAGCTCGTCATTGGCTCGAGACACAAAAAATAAATAAATAAATAAAGATGAAGTAGATTCAATCCACTAGTGGGCCACGTACGTGGACCCCAACCCTGATGCTTGTATTACATCCAAACAGTTGATTCATTTGATGGACAACCACCTATGTAGACCCGGCTTGATATATGTGATCCATCCAAATCGTCCATCCATTTGGCCACCTCGTCTCACAGCCTGAGACCAAAAATAAGACAGATCTAGTATCAAGTGGACCACACTACAGAAAACAGTGGAGTTGAATGCCCACCGTTGAAATCCCTTTTGGGTTACAGAAGTTTTGATTGAATATAATATTTATTTTTCCTTTCTTGTTCAGGTCCTTGTGACCTTATGAACAAACTGGATGGAAACTAAGTGCAATGGGAGGATCCACTAGATTTCAACGGTGGAAATCATCATCGCCACTGCCATTTGTGGTATGGTCCAGATGATCTTTGGATATGATTTTTTAAAAATAATGCTCTAAGATAATCTCTAATAATGGAGTTTTTGGTTGTTGTTGTGGGTTATGCCTTTTCTTATGCTTAATACGAATTAAACTGATGTTGAAAATCCTCCTCGTAGCATCCCAAGATTGGAACCTGACGAATGGGCGCTGGGAGCCAAGAATGGGGTTCTACGGAGTCTGTCGGCGCCAGATTTAGCGTTCGAGAATTTTGTGAGCCCGATTTTCGAGTTTGGGGCGTGACACCTAGTTTCATATCTAACTCCTAGATCACACCTAAATGCCCTTTAAGATCCCAATGGTTATTAAAAATTAAATGTTGATCAATCCAATCGTTGGATTGTTTGGATGCCCACTAAACCGTCATTTAGTAACTAGAGGTTCATGTGGCACGGCCCACTTCGATGCAAAGTGACCCTAATATTAGGGTATGTAGCTAAATGATGCACAATGAGTAGCCCACATCTTACCTGTAGGCATGATAATAATAATAATAATAATAATAATAATCATAAATAAATAACAATGTGTATAGTTAATAACAATGATGATAATAATAATAATATAAAATCATGAGATAGATAGTCCTAACATCCTACAGAGCGGGGCTCACAATAAAAAAATACATGCAAATAATAATAATAATATTAATAAAGTGAAATAAACAATGATAATAATATATTAGTATTTGAACTAGTGATATATTATGAAGGTCTTGAACATACACGTAACCCATTAAGACCCTTTTAACCGTTGACGTTCAATTTCGAGATGATCCAACCATTAGATTGACGAGAAGCCACCAATATAACCTAAATCAAGTCGTAGGGCCACCTGAGATTTGGATCCACATTATTTTTTGTCAGAGGCCCTTGGTTGGGACCTCCAAAGCTAATGAACGGTGTGGATTTCATGTAAGCATCATAGTGGACTTGAAAAGGCCGAGCAAAATGTCTCAGGGGGGGGGGGGGGTGAATACGAATATGCCAAATAAAAATAATAAGCGAAATAAAAATAACAAGATAGCCAAATAAATGTAATTAACCAAAGGAAATAACAACCTCAAAAATCAAGTATTGAGAGGTTGATACAAACTTGGTTCTAAGGACAACCTAACACCAAAAATCAATGGTTCATGACAAGACAACCTTACTAGAACATGGGTGACTATTAAAAACTCAAACTGAAGAGGATATGAAAGAAATAAAAACTAATCTATTACAACATTCATCACACAATGCTGAAATGTAAAGAGTACAACATTCACATCCACAAATACATCCCACAATCTTAAACCATAAAAGATAAAGAAATAAACCACACATCCACCAAACACAAAGAATTATTATAATGGTTCGCTTGTGTGTACACCAACTATTAAACAACAGCCACACAACTACTCTGTAAGTGTTATGGTTTTATGCTCCTTTGGTTGTCAAATTTTATGGTGCCAAAACATCGACCTGTATCTTATCCAGCATGAGGAGATATACATGTTCAAGACACTGCATCACAATGTTACAAGTTGAGAATGAAGTTGGACTTCAAGACATGCAAGGTTTGCAAGGTCAACTACATTGTTCACTCCTGTAACTTCAATTAGAGTCTTTCAAAAGAGCTATAGCAAAAGAAAAGTGCTGCTCAAGACTCAAGTATAGTTCAGAAATGAGTACAACTCATGATGAAGTTCTCAAGTTCTAAAAGATCTCAAGCTTCATAATCTTTAAAGGTCATATATCATCTGAAGAAATGAAGTTTCAATGTTCATACTTCATGACCCAGGTATGAGAGACCTTAGATTGACCTTAGGGAAGGTCATTTCGGATACATAATTCAATTACTCATTTTTATAAGTGTTGTTAGTCTGTTCTAAGAATAGTCCTAGACTTTGTTTGACTAGTCCTAGCACTGGCTCGACCAGTCTAAGATATTTTAGGACCAATCCTAAGTTTGTTGCAAAAATTTAAAATTTTTTGTTGTGCTACGACCAATCCTAGTGACTGTTCGACCACTCGTATGAACAGTGTCGACTCGTTCTACGACCAATCCTGGATCTACGACTCAAAGTATAACAACTAAATCTAGTGCCTCACGACCAGTTGTAGGGTTCGTACGAATGGTCGTGGACAGCCTACGACTAGTCGTAGCCTGCCTTCGACCAGTCGTGGAACGGTTTTATCCTATCGCACTTAAAAATTTAAAAATTTGTTTCTCCTACGACCAGTCGTAGTGTCCACAGGACCAGTCAAAGGCGCGATTTTTGCAACTATAAATAGATGACGAATTTCAAAGATTAATAACTCAAGTCAAGAAAAATCAAGGGATAACTCTGAGATAAGTTTGTGTTTATTTTAATCTACATTGTGCACATTTAATATTCTTTTTTGTTAGCTTTATAGATTTGATTTTGTTTCTACATTCCAATCTTAATTGAAAAGAGGAATTGTGATATTCCTTCTTCTTAGAATCAAAATCAAATAGAACTAAGCCCAATTGGTTTAATTTAAAAATCAATATAGAACCTAGAACCATTTTAAAGTCAGTATTGGACATTGAACTCTACATTTGAACTTCTACTTCGATTGGTTCTTCCGGGCTACTACAAAAGAAGAAATTCATGTATTTTACTTTATTGTAAATTCTATTCTTTTTGGTTTTTATTTGAGATTAAGCTAGAAAAATCTCATTATGTTGGTTATCTGAGGAGAGCCAGAAAACTCAGAAGTGAGGTTTTTTTAATTGTGTAAGCCCATTAAAAAGACACAATTGTAAAGGTTTTAGGTGAACTTGAGAATCCTATTCTAATAGTGAAAGTTAATATCTCCTGTGTGAGGATATTGGAGTAGAGTAGCAAGCTGTGTGGCTGTTGTTTAACAGTTGGTGAACACACAGGCGAACCACTATAACTCTTTGTGTTTTGTGGATGTCTGTTTTATTTTTCTATCTTTTATCATTTAGAATTGTGGGATATATATGTGAATGTGAATATTGTAATATTTACATTTTAAGCATTGTGGGGAATGTTGTAATAATTTATATTTACATTCTTGTAATTTATTTTAATTCCCTGCTATTTATTTATTCCTCTTCATTTGAGTTTTTGATACAAAGACCTTTCTAGAAACAAGGTTGTCGTACCATAAATCCTTGGTTTTTGGTGTAAGATTATCCTTAGAACAACATTTATATTAACCTCTCAATACTTGTTTATTGAGGTTTCTTTTCATTTCAGCATTATGAATTGATTTTCTGTATTTGGCTATCTCATTCTTTAATTCCGTTGTTATTATTTTAAATTTAGCATAGTCCTATTCACCCCCCCCCCCCCCCGCTCCCCCCCGCTAGGACTTATAGTTAGGCCTTTTCATACTCCACTCGTAATATCCACTCCCTCGGGATATTAGCGTTCACTAATCAAAATAGGTTTTTCAAAGTTCACCTAAAACCTTCACAATTGTGTCTTTCAGTGGGCTTATATAATTCAAAAACCCCACGCTTTGAGTTTTATGGATCACCTCAGACAAACCAAAAATAGAGATTTTCTGGAACAATCTCACTAACTAAAAATGAATTGAATTATAGAAAAAGTAAAATACTTATCTGTATGACGATTGTGAAGCAGTCCGATAGAACTAACTTGATGATGACATTGATGTTTAACATTCAGTTCCACAAGTGTATAGGGTTCTAAGTCTAGATGATTTTTAATTAAATCAGTAAGGGCTTTACTTTGATTTTGATCTCATGAAAAGGTAAATCAAATATCCCTTTTCAATATAAGAATGGAATAGAGAATCAAAATCAAAATACTAGATCTACTTTAAAGAATCTAAAATATGCACAAAATAGAATGTACTTAAAATTAACTCAGAGTGATTGCTTAAGAATGATAAGAATTGAATAGAAAACTCCGAAATTCGAGCACAATTTATAGGTGATAAATCGGTTTGTATGACTAGCCTTTGAATAGCTATGATTAGCCTTATCCAAATAGATTTTTAAAAATTCTGACGCGATAAGATTTTTCCATTGCACGACTGGCCTTATGGGTCCCATGACTGATCAAGTAGCCTGCTCGACTGGTTGTGGACACCACACGACTGGTCATTTGAGTCTATATTACTTGGTAGAAAATAAGTCAAGCACTACACGACTGGTCGAGCACTATTCACATGATTAATTGAGTAGTTTCCAAGACTAGTTTTTTATGAAAAGAAAATTTTTAAAAATTCATAACAAATCCTGGATTGGTTGAAGAAATACCGGGACTGGGTGCTAGGGCTAGTCGAAAGAACAAAATTTTACACTTATAAAATGACCAAAATGACTGACTGAAAGTATGAAATGATCTAATCATGATCTAAGGTCAATCTAGGTCAATCATACCTTCCTTGTGAGATAGAACATATGAACCATCAAACTATTGATCACTTCAGCAACTTTAATTCTTGCGATCTTTAATTCTTGAATTCGACATACCAAACATAATTTTCAACTAGGTCTTGAGTTCTTGGACTTTTTCGGTTCCAAATAATGTTCTTGAGAACTAAGTCTTCATTTTCTTCTAGTTTGAAGATCTTGGTAAGTTCGTCATAGATATTGGCAAGATTAATTCAACATGAATAGAACGAACGTCAAAGATTCAATGTGAATAGATGCACAAGCTTGATACAAATCAAGATACAAACTTGAATTGTTTTGAAACATCAAAATTTGACAATACTCAGGGTTTATTAACATGGCACTTTCAATCTCCCCCTTTGTCAAATTTGTGACAAAACCAAAATTACAATATGCACAATAGATATTCAAACAACGCATTCGACAAGCATATTATGATATGATCCATAATCAATAATATAATAATCAAAAATCAACTCTCCCCCTTAATCCATACTACTCTCTACAAAATATATATATATATATGTATATATATATATATATATATATATATATATATATATATATATATTAGCCCATTCATCATATCATATCTTCATATCATTATCATTCAACAATGTTCTCCCCCTTTTTATCACAACATGACAAAGGAAGCGAATAATGATAAAGGAAGATAATAAGAGAACAAGTAGAATTAATAATTACTCATCCAAATCAAATAAAACAAAGTATCTGAACTGATACCATAGATAACTGTTTAAACAACATTATCCCAGTACCTATAGGGAAAAGAGTTAGAATTAAGTTATTACAGATACCATCCAAACAAAACAAAATTAATTAGATTGTGAAGAGGGCGCAGGAATAGATGGATCAATTTGATGTAAACCCTTAGTAATGCGCCTCATACTTGGTTACATGAATCTGAGCCACCTATTCCTCAAGAGTATATAACCTCTCAGCAAAATCAGAAGGCTGATAATCAGGGTCAGCCTCAGAATCTGATTCAAGTTCATCAAATAAATCATCAATTCATATTACACATACCAAGATCAAATTTTAATTTTGAAAATTGATTTTTATCGAGCGATTTTGTGAATATGTCAGCTAGTTGATTCTTAGTCAGAATATATTCTAATAAAATTATCTTTTCTTCTACCAATTCATAAATATAATGATACATAATGTCAATGTGCTTGGTTTGTAAATGCTGAATAGAAATTTTGAAAATATTAATTGCACTTGTGTTATCACAATATAACATCATAAATTCTTGTGCAATTCTGTAATCGCTTAGCATTCTCTTCATCCATACTAGCTAAGTGCATGCATTACCTGCAACAATATATTCAACCTCAGCAGTAGAGAGCAATACGGAACTTTATTTCTTACTTAACTAGGAAACTAGACAGTTCTCGACATAGAAACAACCACCACTGGTTGATTTACGATCATTAATGTTACCATCCCAATCAGCATCTATGTAACCAGATAATTGCACACTAGTATCATGTGGATACCAGAGACTAAGATTAGTTGAACTAGCGACATATTACAAAATTCACTTAAAAACAATCAAGTGGGACTCTTTAGGGTCTGATTAATATCTAGCATAGATTCCAATGCTAAAAGCAATATCAGGTCGACTCGCAATTAAATAAAGTAAACTTCCTATCATACTGCTATACAACTTAGGATCTACACTCTTACCTATTGAATCCTTAGAGAGTTTCAGAGTGGTACTCATTGGAGTATCAAAATTCCTCCCACTCTCAAATCTGAACCTTTTAACTAAGTTCAGAGCATATTTGGTTTGAGGGATGAAGAATCCATCAGGAAGTTGTTTAACTTGTAACCCTAGGAAATAATTTAGTTCTCCAACCATGCTCATTTTGAATTTATATTTCATAAGATCTCCAACTCAACAGACATGTTAGCACAGGTAGATCCATAGGTAATGTCATCAACATAGATTTGCACAATTAAAATATGATCTTTATGTTTCTTCACAAATAATGTTTTATCTACACTTCCCATTACAAACTCATGACATAACAAGAATTTAGTTAATTTCTTGTACCATGTCCTGGGAGCTTGTTTCAATCCATAGAGTGCCTTTTTTAGGCGATAAACATGATTATCATGCTTAGGGTCTTCAAAACCCTTTGGTTGTTCAACGTATACTTCTTCATGCAAATCACCATTTAAAAATGCACTCTTAACATCCATTTAATATATTTTGAAAATTTTAAAGCACGCAATGGATATAAACAGTCTAATTGATTTAAGACGAGCTACTAGGGCAAAAGTTTCACCATAATTAATACCTTAAATTTTCTTGTACCCTTGTACAACCAGCCTAGCCTTGTTTCTAATTATGTTGTCAAGTTTATCAGACTTATTGTTGAAAATTCATTTTGTTTTGATAATATGTTTATCAATTAATCTTGGAACTAAATACCAAACATCATTTCTCACAAACTGATTAAACTCTTCTTGCATAGATACAATCCAGTTTTCATCAGTAAGGACTCCTTTTACGTTAGTCGGTTCCATTTGAGATGTAAAACACACGTAGTTACACATATCTTCTAATTGTTTACGAGTGCGTACACTAGTGAGGGGATTTCCAAGGATTTGATCAATAGGATGATCTTTATTTAATCATAGTTCAGTATTATTTTGATTAGATGAAGAGTCTGGTTTATCAATCATCTTCTGAACTTGAGATAAGTGTATTCATATGATCATCAATGACCACATTAATAGATTCTTGTATTACACAGGTCCTCTTATTGAGTACCTGATATGCTTGACTATTCAGAGCATACCCTAAAAATATCCTTTTATTACTTTTGGTATCAAATTTACCCATATGTTCTTGATCACGTAAGATATAGCATTTACTGTCGAAAACTTGAAAGTATTTGACAGAAGGCTTCTTATTAAACCACATCTCATAAGCAGTTTTATTATTAGATTTTCTAATATAAACATAATTAATTATATAATAAGCAGTATTTATGGCTTCAGCCCAGAGATTTTTAGAAAGCTTCATATTGTTTAACATTACATTAGCCATTTCTTGAAGCACCCTATTTTTCCTTTTCACTATCCCATTTTTGTTGTGATGTTTTAGGTGTAGAATATTCATGTGATATTCCCTAGTCACTATAAAATTTCTCAAAACTGCTATTTTTAAATTCAGATCTATAATCACTACGAATCTTAATGACTTCTAACTCTTTTTCATTTTGGATACGTTTAAGTACCCTTTTTTACTCCGTTGAGAGTTTCAGATTTCTCTCTTAAGAAAATTACCCAAGAATAATTAGTAAAGTCATCAACAATGACCAGAATATACTTCTTGCCACCTCGACTCTCCATTCCAGTTGGTCCAATGAGATTCATGTGGAGGAGTTCGAGTGGTTTAGATGTGGCATTGGAGTTTATCTTTTTGTGAACACTCCAGGTTTGTTTACCAATTTGGCACTCGTCATATATCGTATCCACTTTCTTTATTTTGGGTAGACCTCTTACCAAATCACTTTTTCTCAATCTATACAAGTTGTCGCGCCCCAAACGTGGGGACGGACAGCTTCCGTGATGCCCCGAATCCGGCACTCGACTTTCATATACCAAGTCCCGAGTTCGGCGCACCACAAGGAAGATTTTGGATGATTTTTTTTTGTTCTTATATATATAATAATACCTAGGCATAAGATCCATGATAAAATTACCAAGCAACACTCTTTAATAGAAATCATGATAGTTACAAGTACAATACTTTCCAAAAGGTACACAACGTCAACATTGCCAAATCGAAAAATAGATGCAATGCATCGAGAAAGCAAAGTCTTCCAAGTTACTCCGGCCCTAAAAAAAATGGAAAATAGGAAGCTTAGGCAAAAAGCCTAATGAGTACACACGTGTGTGCAGTGTGTTCTACATGCAAGCAAGATAAATATGCCACGAGGAAATCATATATGTGAAAGGTATGTAGCACGTAAGGTATGATATTAATGTCAACGCAATGCATATGCATCATAATAATACTCCAAGTTAATGCTACCAGCATCAACAAATCATGTTTTCATTTCTCCTATACCACGGCCATAACCGTATTACATGCCTCCGTAATCACATCATCATCATCATTTTGTCATGCCATAATCATACAATATCAGAGTATATAATATAGATCAGCTATGCAAATGAGGAGTCATGAAGAGTCAAATATCATATTCTGAGGATACAATGCAATATACAATTCCTGATGAGTTCACGAATACTATCAGCCATATCTAAATGCAGAAGCACAGTAACCCAAAATGTTGTATGCCATGGATATAATGCAATATGCAGTGCGAATAGAATGACCATGATGGAGTGTGAAGTCAAGATGATAATACGTAGTATCACAGGCTACGAGGTCCATCACAAGGAACTTCTATCCAAACTAGTCCCATACCTAATTTGGATAGTCAAACTCAATGTGGTAAACTCCTGATATCAGGTTAGTAGCGTGCCCCAACTAAAATACTGGCCATTGTGAAGGTACACATAATAAATAGTTGTGCACCATCAGCCCAAGTGGATAATGAATGAATGAATGAGTATGCAACTCCTAATTAATAAGTCCACATATCAGTACAGTTCCTCTTTGGGATCATCACAGGGGTTTAGTACACTCCAAATGGCATTGCCTCTCTCCCAGCAGCACAGTCCAAGTGAGCGTAAGAAACCTCACTATCCACCTGGCCAAAAGTCTGTCAATACCTATCCGGCACGTCGATAGTGGACCTATTCATGAGCTGGTCAAACTCAGCTTAGTAATGCCCCCTACTTTCAGGTGGGTAAGGCCACACCCCCTCCCAACCAACCACGACACAGTAGGAGACACAGCCTCCTGGTATTCGGTACTCAGGCGCTCATGTGTTCACTCGGTCTCGACATTGGGGCATCCTCTGGTACCGAGAGGGTTTAGGGATTTTCACCCAAGGCCATCTATGGCAACCCGATGTTAGAACAAATTTCTGGTCTCTTGTCTGGCCATCCATGATATGCCTGTGGAGGCTACGGTCCTGATGTCGCTAGGGCGTATAATAATCGTAATGCATGATGCATGAGTCATATAATCCAGTTATGTATTAATCCTACGCATATCGTGAGCTCATGTGAGATAACCTTCTCCTATCAGGGAGTCTCATAACAACATACTCAATGACATATGTGATGATCAATCACATCTCATAACAAACATCCAGATAATGTGTATAGGCATATATCATGATGCTATGCTATCATGTGCTCATAAATGGCCTCAACAATGTGGACATTCAACCATCATTGCCCGTCAATGTGGATATTTAACCAACATTGGTCCCAAGGAGTGGCCCATATAAACATTAATACATACATCATGGTGAAATCACACATCACATTGGTCCTCATATACAACGTTTTGGGTCTCACACAAGGGCCGCACATTCATTGCATTAGGCCTCACTCATGGGCCGCATATACATCACATTAGGCCGTATCATATGGGCCTTACACATCATAATGGGCCTCGACACATGGGCCATGAATACACCACATCAAGCTTCACGACCCATGAGCTTCAAATACACAATAGGTGGGCCCTACACATGGACCTCAAGGGCCTCACAATGAACCACAACCCATGGGCCTAAAATACATCTCAATGAGCCACGCCCATGGGTCTAGCCATGCCCATGGGTCTCAAATACATCACATTGGGCCTGGCCCATGGGCCTCAAATACATTGCAAGTGGCCTTAAATCTATTTTAGAGGTAAGCCACATACCTGCGCCTAATACACGTCACTATGGGCCACATCACATGGGCTGGAAATACATCACAATGAGCCTCATTATATGGGCCTGAAATATATCCCAATGGGCCTTTCCCATAGGCCATGAATACATGGTTACACCAATTATGATAAGTCTTATACTACAATCACTTCACACGTCACATAGATAATAGTTCATATTCGGTGTCGCATGGTTAAGGGCCACAACAATCATAAATTTACTTAGAAAAGTAGTCACACGATTGCCCCAATTTTCATACAGTTAGGTGGGATAAAAAATTCAAGCACTCACACGTGGTGGTCCACACAACTTCAACCAATCCACACTACTAGTTGGCCACCCAAGATCTTAAATTCTTATGGTGTAGTGATCCACATGATTCCTACCAACTGACAGTCTAAATGAGGAATAACCATTACAATGGGTATCATGAAAATGACTAAAATTGCAGTAAATAAATAGGCAGCCCCACACTCTAAAATGATCTAATCAAAATAGATGAATAGCTGGTAAAACATGTATATTAGGTGTCCCATGATTGGTTAAAAAGAATACATGGATAAATTTCTCCCAAACATTACTACAGCTCTAGAAAATATTTAACGGTGGACAAGTGATCATTATTGCTCCCGTGGCATGAGATTTGGATCTGACTAGTCTATGGGACCATACCCTAAAATGATAAGGATAAACTGATGAATGGCATGGATCTACATCATACTACAGGATGGAGTCCATGGTCAAGGAAGCATCCCAACATATAGGCGCACACTAAAGCCTAAGAATTTCCAATGGTTATTACTACTGTTTCTACCTATAGCGTGGCACACCTAAAATTAAGTTCTACTTCATCTTGTGTCCACGGACAGGAGGTGGGCTCACTTCCCAAGTGATTGGAAAACATATAGGCAGTGTGGGTATACAACACACGCACCTAGGTGGGCTTCACATGCATCACATTATGTCCAGGGAAGCTTTGATTGGTAAGCATGAAATTCCCTTTCTTTATTATTATTATTATATTTTGTATAATTGTGGGTCCCATTAACATGGTGGGGTTCACCCCATGAACAATTTGTACAACAAATAGCATCATAGTTGATACCACCCACTACATGAATGACGTGGATAGAAGGTACGTAGGTCGGGTGGGGCTCATAACACATGGATGGTCTCAATAATGGACAAATTGGATGTAAAATACATGTAACGAGTTGGCTCCACAGTCTAATGGCTGACCCAACTTTGGTGGCAGTCACACATCACCGTAGAACTCAAAGGATTTAACAGTAGGGATTTTTATTCCCACTATTTCTTATAATGTGGTCCACCTAAGGTGTGGATCTGCCTCATTCTTTTACTCATGAATTAAAATGGTCTGAAGGAGTGGATGAATGACCCAAATATACTTTTCATCACCATGGTGGCCCCCAAAAAATCTAAGTATTTTAAGTACAATTTCCACTGTCCAAGTGGCATGGCCTACATGAACTTCTAATCGGCCTGATTTCTGGGACCATGCAATAAATGGGGCTAGTAAGATGAATGAATGGTGTAGATCTAGCACATACATCATGGTGTGGCCATGATCGACCCACAAAATTCTACCCCCAAATGTGGACGTCCAGGGAAGACGCCACTGCCTTCACACCCATTATTTTATTTTAATATTAATATTATTATTAGTAGTATTTGTATATTTCTCATCAAGGTGTGTCACTTGAGAGATCCAGTCCATTCATTGTATGTGTCCCACTTGATGGAGGGGTCAGTCCAAGTTTTAGATGCATCCAAATTCAGGTGGGGCCCAGCAAGTGATTTTATATGTTTTAGCCATGTTTGCACATTATTTTAGATGGTGTGGGCTACCTAAGTTCTTTATACAGTTGATTTTTGGCATGACCCATTTTTAAGAGGGGACCCATCAAATGCACAGTGTTGATGCTCACACACATTAAGGTGGGGCCTGTGGTGGGGCCCACTTCCTTGCCCGTTCCAATGCATGCGTCCTCTAGACGCTGGACATGCTTGATGTCAGCAATGGGCTGACGCCCTTCTATATGTATATATATATTTTTATTATTTTTTCTTTCCTCAAGGTTTTCCATATATGGGGCCCATATCCTGACGATCCACTCCATTTGTTGGATTTTATGGCCCGAGACAGATCTAGTAAGTCCAATATTCAATATTTTTCAAAGTACAGAACATCATAGCAGGCCCTAACAAATTATTACTTTTAAAACAATCATTTTGATGGTGTGGCCTACTAGAGATTTGGATTGGCTTCACTTTTTTTAGCTCAATGCCTAAAATGAACTTGGGAATCGGATGGACGGTGTGGATTAAATACATACATCATGGGTGGGGCTTGTTGTGGGCCCATAGCCCCCTGCCCCTTTTACAATGCAGCTGGGATGCTACTTGCTACAGCGTCCGTTAGACACTGGTAGTAGCATCTCACTCCCTCTATATATATATATATATATATATATATATATATATTTGTGTACATGTGTGCATGGGTGTGTGTGTGTGAGAGAGTGTGTGGCCAGCCTAATGGGCCACACTTGAATGATTTGAATGCCATACAAACATTTTTGTGGGGCCCACTATCAATGGATCCCACATGAACTCTATAATAAATTAATTTTATTTTATTTTTATATGTTTTCTCCTATCCATCCACACCATCAATAACATCATCCTCATTATTACAATTTTCTTTACCATCAATCATACTATTTTCATCATCCACACCATTCCTAACATTTATTGCAATTATCATCACCATCAATCATACTATCTTCATCATCCACACCATTAATCACATCATTATGATCAACATCATCTCCACCATACAAAAACACAACAAAACAAAATAAGAATGAGTAGGGTGGGTGTACTCACTTTGATGAATTAGGTGGATGGTTGAGATGGATGGAAGGGATGGGATTGATGGAGTTGATGGCCCACCAAGATCACTCTTCTCTCTCTCTCTCTCTCTCTCTCTCTCTCTCTCTCTCTCTCTCTCTCTCTCTCTCTCTCTCTCTCTCTTCGTGGAAAATGGTGAAATGCTAAGGGATAGAGGGGTATTTATAAAGAAACGGATAAAATTTTGGTTAAGTTAGGCTAATGTGATTAATATTAGCTTAGCCTAGGATTATGAAAATTAATTCATGATTAGTAGTTAATGGTGGATTAAAAGAGCATGGGATGGCACGGTGTGATGATGTCATACATGAGGTGTGACATGGAAGAGAGTTGACTTTTCATGCACATGAGAGAGAAGAGGTATGGGTGTATGACATCACACACATGGGTAGAGATTCTCTCACCCATGTGTGGCATGTACATGTGTGCATGACATGTGTTGTGCACATGTGTGGAATGAAATACATGGCGCCATGCGAACATTATACATTTATTATTCTTCATGGCGTATCTCACTAACGGAGTATCATACTGATGCACGGGTGGTACCTCCACGATCACGGCAACGGGGTGGTCAATATGAGATAGGTTTTGAGGTCTTGGGGTTCCAGTCAGTTGGGTGTCTGTACTATGAATGGTCAATCCAGGTCTAGATAAGGGCATCGATCATCATACACATATGCATGAAAAAAAGTATGCAATGGACCAGGTGTTACAGTGGTAGTGTACATGTCCTAGGCGCCTATGCCATAGTTTGGTTTCAACAGTATGGACCATGTAACATGATAACTTAGATGAGCTTGAGTCACTAACTATATAGTAGTTTTCAGAAGTTCTGTGACCAGTTAATGTTACAGAACCATTCTTATTTAAGATTTCATATTTTTGGTTTGAAAATTTTACACTGTGATTATTTTCACAAATTTGAGAAATGCTTAGTAAATTATACGTCCTTAGGCAATGGGTCAACCATAACACCTTAGTAACCTCTCAGAACCCAATTCCAAAGCCAAAGAAATCATTTAGAACCAAATTCTTTAGAAATTTATCGTGTATTAACTAGCGCTACACTAGATTTCCTTCCAAATTAGCACCAACCACTTTAAATACGATCTGTAGACCTAAAACCTATAGAATCATTGACGCTATCTTACCCTGAAATCTAGGATCAATCTCTAAGCCCAGTTTCCCTCGAGATCATTTGGAAACTTCACATCAGACCTGGACCGCACGTCAAAAGTCTGATAGCAATGAACTTAGACCATTATGACCGCCTAGTTGGACTTGACTATCACTTCGAAAATCAAGCCCAAACGATGTCCTGAGACCATTTCCTTGAGTCCGGAGTGAAGAGAGTGAGAAAATGAACATTTTTAGAAAATTAAATATATTTTTAAGTAATTTGAAACGTTTCACTTGCGCACTATTTCTAAGCATTCTGACCGTTAGATTTCGACCCAAATTCACCCTCGGATTAGGATAGGTAGCCCTTACATGTCATAGTACTTATAGCTCTGATCGAGTTCCCGTAACCGTTGAACTGAAACTGGTCTACCACGGTCGATCTGGAAATCCAACCGGACTATAAATTTAGCTTGACCTAGATCCAATATTAGAGAGCTTAAGTCCGACTGCGTTTAGTAACAGGACCTCCAGAAGTGCTCTGTTGGATCGGAACAGACCCGATTTGGACATAACCTAAGTATACCTTGGCCCCAAGTCTATTTTCGTCACTTTTGGGCTTATAAAAAGGCTTATGTAACACCCCAGATTTTGGCTAATCTAGGATTAGACATCCTTAGGCAATGGGTTAACTAAAACACCTGAGAAATCGCTCAGAACCCAATTCCATAGCCAAAGAAATCACGTAGGATGAATTCCTTTGGAAAATAAGTGTAAGTTAGCTAGCGCGACGCTAAAGTAGCTGGGAAATAGTCCCTGATCACTTTAAATACGTTCTACAAGACCCAAATCGAGTAGAACCAATGACTCTATAATACTCTATAACTTGGGATCAAACTCTAAACCGGTTTGTTCTCTGGACCGCTTTGAATCTTTGTATTGGATCTAGACCGCGCGTCGAAAGTCCGATACCTCCTATCTTAGACCGTTAGAACCGCCTAGCTGGACTTGACACTCATTTCGAAAATCAAGTCAAACCGATAATCACAGGCCATTTCATTGAGCCCGGACCGAAGAGAGTGCGAATAGGGACAGAATTGGAATTTTAAATTCAAATCTGGCACACGACTTGACGCGTCAGTATTGAGCATTCTGGCCGTCAGAATTCAGCCAGATTACACCCTCAGATCAGGAGAAATTTCTATTTTATATCATGAGACTTTCAGCCCTGATCTACGTGCGGTGACCGCTGAACTGAAACTGGTCCGCCACGTGCGATCTGCGGACCCAGCCGGACTGAAAACTTAATACGTGCTAGATCTGGTACGCGTGAGCTTAAGTCCGATCGCATTCGGCCAGGGGACCACCAAAAAGCATCTTTTGGACCGAAACAGCCCCGAATTGGATATGCACTAAGTAAACTTCGTTCCCGAGCCTATTTCGGGCGTTTTTAAGCTTATAAAAGGGGTTGAAACCCTCACTCCTCTCTCCCATCCGAATTTGCAAAAATCCCTAGATTGGGAGAGAGATAAGGTGAGAGTTTGTGAGAGAGAGTGGGAGTGATTTTCCTGCCACCTGTTGCTGCTGCAGCACGTGCTTAGGCGACGCACTCCGATCACTTTCCCGGCGATTCTAACGCACTTCTAGGTAAGGAAAACCCTAACCACTTGCTGATTTGGGGATTTCTTTGATTCAAATAGAATAGGAGATGATGTACATGTGTATCAGGTTGTCTGATCGCCGTAGACGAAGCGTATACTCTCCGTTCGAATCACTTCACCTATAAGAGAAAAGGTGCAGATTTTAGACGCTTTGATTGACTGTTTCCAAAGCTTTCAATGTCGTTTAATAGTAGATTCTTGACGGCAATGCCGTTTGACATGTACAACATGCTGTCCGTTTCCTGTTTCGTAAACCAACGAAGAATATGAGATTTAGGGCATTTTAGTCATTTGTAGGAAGTACTGTTTTCATTCATATTTTGCTGACGTGATTGACATGGCTTTTTGTCGCATTAGGATATTAGGAATGCGTGCATAATTAGTTTGGCGAAGAGATTCGCCTAATTGCGCACTTCGGGTCGACATACTATATGTAGACTTAAGTGTGTAGTGTATGTGTTTGTATAAATGCTTGTATTAGTATGTATTGAATTAAATGGTGTTATGAATTAGTTTGAGATTGATTTCTCAATTAATATGCTGGTGTAAATGGTTTCCTACATGTTGGCCATATGCATGATTTCATAATATGAATGAAATGCATGTGCTTGACAATTCGCTTAAGCTGTATGTTATAACATGTGCTTGATGATTTTATTTTGATTTAGTTTGAGATTGAATTCTCAATTAATATGCTGATGGAAATGATTTCCTATATGTTAGCGATATGCATAAGTTCATTATATGTGCGAAAGGCATGTGTTAAATGATTTACTTAAGTTGTACGATATAACATGTGTTAACATGCTCACATGGTTGTGTTTCATTTCCAATACTCTCACATGATCGCTGACGTGGATTCATATGTGTTTGGGACTATACTTAGTCCAGGCAGTCGGTAACCGAGTGAATTCGTGGTTGGCTTATATTTTCCACGAACGACGTGTTGATGAACGTGAGTCGTGTTGGAGTTGGCGGCAGTGGTTAGGCCACGCGAAGTGTTTTACGCACTTCATGTCGTTCGACTTGCAATGCGATCGTGCTAGTTGAGCCCGTCAAGTAACTCGACTGGCCATTGTATATTCACCCTGCATGAGTCATAACTGCTTGAACCTAGGATACTGAACTTACCATTGTAAACCCTGTTAACCATGGTACCTTGATCCATAAAGACTCATGAGCCGGGCATGGTGGTATGGGACACCGTGGTCGAGCTGTCGGCCTACGCTGGGGCCACAAACCTCCCCGTAGTGACCAGTGAGCACCTAGACTCATGAGCAGATTATGGTGGTATGGGACACTATATTCTTGCTGTCGGCCTACATTGATAAGGTGATGGGGGAGCGGTGCAACGAGGTCGAGCAACAGCCCTGGCAGCCCTTTGTAGTGACCGCGAGCGTATTCTGAGTCTACGGGAGGCGACGACCCTTCAGTAGCAGTAGAGTACAGTAGGCCTGTATTGATAAGGTGATGGGGGAGCGGAGCAACGAGTGCGTGCAACAGCCCCGGCAGCCCTTGCAGTGACCTATGAAATATACATCGTATGAGATTACTAAGAGTGACGACCCTAGACAGGATCTGTGTTGGGATTGATATAAGGGAAGTACCTTAGTTTTCCAATCCTGCTGTTTGAATGGACTAATAACAACTCGAAAATCATATCACCATAACATTGCATGTGCCTGGAAGATGTGGAGCACTCTAGGGAGTGTGGCATGCCGCGGTCGTAAGATGTTTCCATATGAGGGAGATCGTCGGTGAGGGCATACATCACGTCATGTCATAATTGCATTAACAACAGTATTAGGAATGTTTGAATTACTGCTTTACTATTATCTCATGATTGATTTGAGAACATGTTAATCCTTGCTCTATTATTCCACTGAGTTAGCTACTCACTCCCACGTTACGGGACGGTGTTCCTGGACACCCACCAGACCCTTTTATGATTGCAGATGATGGCGCGGCCTACGAGGCGGAGCTAGACTTGATGATGATGAGGAGGATCCCTCCTTTATGTGTGTTCTGATTGATGGGATTACAGGGAGGTTGATTAGATACTTTGACACTTGTCATTTTATATTTTTAGCGCACTCATGTATATTCGTTTTGTCTACTTTTGGAGTATACATGTATGTATATAACCTGGTAACATATCCACACTCTGGAGGCATACAACAGTTTATATATGTTATACATACTATCACAGTCTTCCGCTTGTTAATTTAACTATCTCCGGAGTATGATATGCTGTTCTAGCTTAATCTCACTCATGTTTAATGCGTTATCACAGACAACATTCAATCATACATATCTATGTTGCATAAATAATATTTTGAAACTCGGGAGTTGGGTTTTTGCTCGACTCCCCGATTTTCGGGATGTTACAGCTTAAAACCCCCATTCCCAAATCCCATACGAATTTCCAAATCCTAGAGATTTAAGAGAAAGAAAAGAGAGAGAAAGTGTGGGAGAATCAGGTGAAACTCCGTAGGATTCTTCCTAACCCATCTATACATTGAACCGGCGTTTCTGAATCATTCTTCCGGCAATTCTAATTCCATTTTTGGGTAAGTTAAGCTAACCCTAACCTGTTTTGAAGCTTAGACTAGCTGTAGTAGAGTTCTAGCTAACCTGTTTCTTGCCATAGGTAGCGTATCCGTCGTTGACGAAGACACATCATCTGAATCATCTTAAATATGTCTTTTCTGGTTTTAGGTGTGGACTATATGCGCTTAGGTTATGGTTTTTAACACTTTCAATGATAGTTAATGATTTATTCATGTTGTGAATGCAATTACACATGCCAAATGTGCTATCTATTTTATCTTTTGTATACGTATGCTCTATATTGTAAATACCGTATTTCATGTACATGTTAGAATACACGTATGCGTATGAAATCTGTTGATATGCTTGCCATGTTTAATGATCGTTGTTATATGCCTGATATGTATACGGTAACTCCTTGGTAAGAGGACTTGCCCTAATATGCGACGGTGTCAGCATACGTGATGTATGTTAAATAGTGTAAGCTAAGTGTTTGTTTAAATGTCTAAATGAGATAGTGGTTAGAAAATGTGTTTGCTAAGATGGTTGGGATATGGATTTCAACCATAATGTTTATGTGAATGATTTCCTTCATGAATCATGTGACTTAAAATATCCATGCTAAATGAGTGTATGATTTCCTCCATGGATTATGTACTTGGTTGAATCATGTTAAATGTGTGTATAAATTCCTGCATGTACTATTTACATTTCAAGCTATACTTCATTTTTGTTCATGTGAATACAGGATATGAATCATATGCTAGTTTTGTATGTGTATGTGAATGGGGCAGTGCTACAGTCCAGGCTATCGAAAACCGTTCTGAAAATAGTGGTTGAGGTTGTTTACGCCACACAAGATGAGTTTAGAAAATCTGAGTCGTGCTTGCGGTGTTCGGCAGTGGTTAGGCCACATGGAGTGCTTATGCAATCCATGTCGTTCAACTCAACGTACGCTTGGCCTAGTTGAGCTTATCAACTAACCCGATTAACCGATGTTTGTTCACCATGTTTGGTCATAACTATTTGAATCTAAGACACCGAGCTTACCAGTGAAACTTCCATTAACCATGGTACCATGATCCCCTAAGGCTCATGAGCCGGGCATGGTGGTATAGGACACCGTGGTCGATCTGTCGACCTACGCTGGGGCCACAAACCTCCCCGTAGTGACCAGTGAGCACCCTACTCTGAGCAGATTATGGTGGTATGGGACACTATATTCTTGTTGTCGGCCTACACTGATTGGTGATGAGCCCTCTGTAGTGACCTTGAGTTTATCCTGACACTGCATAGGGGCGACGAGTCCTGTTGCAGTCTTGAGGATATAAGTAGGCTTGTGTTGATAAGGTGATGGAGAAGAGGAACAACGATTGCGCGCAACAGCCCTGGCAGCCCTTGCAGCGACCTAGAACCATAATATCGTATGAGATTCCTAGGACTGACGACCCTTGTAACACTCCGAATTTTGGCCAATCTGGGATTTGACGTCTTTAGGCAGTGGGTCAATTAAAACACTTGGAAAATCGCTTAGAACCCA
This sequence comes from Magnolia kwangsiensis, assembly GCA_037074715.1. NCBI lineage: Eukaryota > Viridiplantae > Streptophyta > Magnoliopsida > Magnoliales > Magnoliaceae > Magnolia > Magnolia kwangsiensis. The sequence goes on along the minus strand of CM073575.1, from coordinate 85,173,575 downwards.
ATTCTATAGCCAAAGAAACCACTTAGGATCAATTCCTTTAGAAACTAAGCATAAGTTAGCTATCGCAACGCTGGAGTAGCCGGGAAACAGTCCCTGATCACTTTAAATACGTTCTACAAGACCCAAATCGAGTAGAACGTATGACTCCATAATACACTATAACCTTAGATCAAACTCTAAGCCGGTTTGTTCTCTGGACCACTTTGAAATTTTGTATTGGATCTAGACCGCACGTCGAAAGTCTGATTCCTCCTATCTTAGACCGTTAGAACCGCCTTGATGGACTTGAAAATCATTTCAAAAATCAAGTCCAACCGATAAACACAGGCTATTTCATTGAGCCCGGACCGAAGAGAGTGCGAATAGGGGCAGAATTGGAATTTCAAATTCAAATCTGGCACACGACTTGACATGTTAGTATTAAGCATTCTGACCGTCAGAATTCAGCCAAATTACACCCTCGGATCAGGAAAAATTTCTATTTTATATCATGAGACTTTCAGCCCTGATCTACGTGCGGTGACCGCTGAACTGAAACTGGTCCTCCACGTGCGATCTGCGAACCCTGCCGGACTGAAAACTTGACGTATGCTAGATCCAGTATGCATGAACTTAAGTCCGACCGCATTTGGCCAGGGGACCACCAGAAAGCATCTTTTGGGCCGAAACAGCCCCAAATTGGACATACCTCAAGTGTACCTTGACCTGGAGCCTATTTTGGGCACATTTGGGCTTATAAAAGGGGTTGAAACCCTCACTTCTCTCACCCATCCGAATTTGCTAGAAACCCTAGCAAGAGTGAGAGAGAAAGTGAGAGTTTGTGAGAGAAGGTGGGAGAGCTTTTCCTGCTGTTGCTGCACGTGCTTAAACGGCGTATTCCAATCACTTTGCCGGTGATTTCTCCGCGTTTCTAGGTAAGAAATAACCCTAATAAGTTGCTGATTTGGGATTCTTTCCGTTCCATAGCATGTAAACTGATAGAACTCGTAAATTAGGTTCTCTATTCGCTGTAGACGAAGCGTATACGCTCCGTTCAAATTCTCACCCCTAAAAGGGAAAAGGTGCGGATTTTAGATGCTTTAATTGACTGTTTCCAAAGCTTTCACTGTCGTTTAATAGTAGATTCTTGACAGCAACGCCGTTTGACATGTACAACATGCTGTCCGTTTCCTGTTTCATAAACTAACGAAGAATATGAGATTTAGGGCATTTTAGTCATTTGTAGGAAGTATTGTTTTCATGCATATTTTGCTGATGTGATTGACATGGTTTATTGTTGCATTAGAATGCTAGGAATGTGTGCATAATTAGTTTGGCGAAGAGATTTGCCTAAATGCGCACTTCGGGTCGACATACTATATGTAAACTTAAGTGTGTAGTGTAAGTGTTTGTATAAATGCTTGTATTAGTATGTATTGAATTAAATGATGTTATGGATTAGTTTGAGATTGGTTTCTCAATGAATATGCTGGTGTAAATGGTTTCCTTCATGTTAGCTATATGCATGATTTCATTATATGAATGAAATGCATGTGCTTGATGATTCATGTAAGTTATATGTTATAACATGTGCTTGATGATTTCCTTATGATTTAGTTTGAGATTGAATTCTCAATTAATTTGCTGATGGAAAGGATTTCCTATATGTTGGCGATATGCATAATTTCATTATATGTGTGAAAGACATGTGTAGGATGATTTACTTAAGTTGTACGTTATAACATGTGTTAACATGCTCACATGGTTGTATTTCATTTCCAATGCTCTCACATGACCGCTGACGTGGATTCATATCTGTTTGGGACTATACGTAGTCCAGGCAGTCGGTAACCAAGAAATATCGTGGTTAGCTTATCTTTGCCACGAACGACGTGTCGATGAACACGAGTCGTGTTTAGAGTTGGCGGCAGTGGTTAGGCCACGCGAAGTTTTTTACGCACTTCATGTCGTTCGACTTGCGATGCGCTCGTGCTAGTCGAGCCCGTCAAGTAACCCGACTGGCCGTTGTATGTTCACCCTGCATGAGTCATATCTGCTTGAACCTAGGGTACTGAACTTACCATTGTAAACCCTGTTAACCATGGTACCTTGATCCACGAAGACTCATGAGCCGGGCATGGTGGTATGGGACACCGTGGTCGAGCTGTCGGCCTACGCTGGGGTCACAAACCTCCCCGTAGTGACCAGTGAGCACCTAGTCTCGTGAGCAGATTATGGTGGTATGGGACACTATATTCTTACTGTCGGCCTACACTGATCAGGGGACGAGTCCTTTGTAGTGACCGCGAGCGTATTTTGAGTCTACAGGAGGCGACGACCCTTCAGTAGCAGTAGAGTACAGTAGGCCTGTATTGATAAGGTGATGGGGGAGCGGTGCAACGAGTGCAAGCAACAGCCCTGGCAGCCCTTGCAGCGACCTACGACATATACATCGTATGAGATTACTAGGAGTGACGACCCTAGACAGGATCTGTGTTGGGATTAATACAAGGGAAGTACCTTAGTTTCCCAATCTTGCTGTTTGAATGGACTAATAACAACTCAGAAATCATATCACCATAGCATTGCATGTGCCTGGAAGATGTGGAGCACTCTAGGGAGTGTGGCATGCCGCGGTCGTAAGATGTTGCCGTATGAGGGAGATCGTCGGTGAGGGCATACATCACGTCATGTCATAATTGCATTAACAACAGTATTAGGAATGTTTGAATTACTGCTTTACTATTATCGCATGATTGATTTGAGAACATGTTAATCCTTGCTCTATTATTCCACTGAGTTAGCTACTCACTCCCACGTTACGGGACGGTGTTCCTGGACACCAACCAGACCTTTTTGTGATTGCAGATGATGGCGCGGCCTGCGAGGCGGAGCTGACTTGATGATGAGGAGGAGGATTCCTCCTTTATGCGTATTCTGATCGACGGAATTACAGGGAGGTGGATTAGATACTTTGACACTTATCATTTTATATTTTTAGCGCACTCATGTATATTCATTTTGTCTACTTTTGGAGTATACATGTATGTATATAACCTGGTAACATATCCACACTCTGGAGGCATACAACAGTTTATATATGTTATACATACTATCACAGTCTTTCGCTTGTTAATTTAACCGTCTCTGGAGTATGATATGTTGTTCTAGCTTAATCTCACTCATGTTTAATGCGTTATCACAGACAACATTCAATCATACATATCTATGTTGCATAAATAACATTTTGGAACTCGGGAGTTGGGTTTTTGCTCGACCCCCCGATTTTCGGGATGTTACAGAATGGATCAACGTTGGGAAATGATACAAGGGAGGTGTCTTAGCTTTCCAATCCTGCTGTATGAAAAGGACTAATAAGAACTTAGTAAGTATATTCATAACACTGCATTGCATGTGCTAATGGCGTTAGTGATAGAGTACTGAGGAAGTGAGTCATGCTGCGATCGTTAGATGATATCGCAGAGGGGTTTGTGGTGAGGGCATGCATCATTCTTCATATCATCCTTGTATTAACAAGAGATCTAGGACTTGTTTGATTGTACTGCTTTATCATTACTGCTTGATTGGATTAATAACATGTTAACCTTTGCTGTATATAGCTTCCACTGAGTTGATCACTCACTCCCACGTTACGGGACGGTGTTTGCCAGACCAACCAGTCCCTATTTTAGTTTCAGATGATGGAGATACTTGTGAAGCAGAGCTGGACTTGATGATGATGAGGAGAATTCTTCCTATATGCAGGTTCTGATCGACGGGGTTACAGGGTTACTGATTAGATGCCAATACACTTGGTATTTTGCCTTTTATTTAAACACCCATGTATATTCTTTTCTTTCCATTTTTGGAGTATACATGTATTTAGTTAACCTGGTAACATGTTCACACTCTAGAGACTTACAATCAATTATACATTTTATATATTTATCACAGTCTTCCGCTTGTGAAATTTAACTGTCTCTGGAGTATGATATGTTATTTTGGTCTAATCCCACTCATGTTTTCTGCACTAATATGAACAACATTCATCCATTATTGAAAATGTTGCATAAGTAATGTTCTGGAACTCGATAGTGGAGTTTATGCTCGACCCTCGATTTTTGGGATGTTACATAGAGGGAGTTGAACCGTACCTTGGCCAACAATTTTACAGTTGTTACCATCACCGAATATGACTGAGCCATCAGTCATGTCTTTAAAACTGGTGAACAGACTTTTGTCACCTATCATATGTTTGGAGCAACCACTATCCAGGTACCACTTTGAATGACTCGTGGCTTTGAATGCGGTGTGGGAAACCAAGTAAGCAACCTTAGGGACCCATTTCATTACAGTTTTAGGTTTAGGAACATAGTTGGTCTTTTTCTATTTATAATTATTATACATCCTACTCACTGAGTTAGATTTTAAGAGCTTCATAAGCAAGTCTACAATTTTCTCAGCTAAAGGATTATAGTTCTGATTTTTATAGTTGATATGGTTCTTTTTAGGATTTAAAGACTGAAAAGTTTTGGTCATTTTAGAAATATTTTGATTCCGAATTTTTCCTTTTGAGTTAAAAGACTCTCCTTCAACAAATTTAGGAGGAGTATTCTTATATTTGGGAGGAGTATTTTTATCATAACCCAAGCCAGATCGATCACTGCATTTTCTGGATCCAGATAGAAGTTTTTCTAATTTAGGGTCATCTTGAGTATACCTCCCTGTGAGCTTCAAACTTCTTTTTGACCTTCTAATTTAATTTCTCAACTTGGGATGTTTTGAAATCTAAGTCACACTTAGTTTTTTCAAAGAAATCTGTAAGGTGTGATTTTTCCAAAACCAAATTATCAAAATTCTCTTTCAATTTTAAAAAATTTTCTTTCTGAAGTTTTAATTTAATAGCTATTTTATAACTTTTCTTGTATAAGGCATTATAAGTATCCTAAAGATCTTCTTTATTTTCATGATCACTTCCCAGATTTTCTTCACTGGTTGTATCATTATTTGAGAAAGTGAACTTGAGTAGAGTCATTAGGGCTTTAACATCATTACCCGACTCGATTTCAGAATCTTCTTACTCAGAAGAGGCTTCAGAGTAGGAAGATTCATCCCATGTAGCCAATATACCTTTCTTTTTAGGTTTATCCTTTTTATGACATTTGTTCGCTAGATGCCCATATTCTTGACAGTTGTAGCATTGGCTGTCTTTTAAAGATTTCCAGTTTTTAGATCTTGATCTTTTCTTTTCAACAGGTTTTTGAACATCAACCCTCTTTTTACTTTTGAAAATCTTATAAAACTTTTTAGCTAAAAGGGACATATCATCTTCAAAAGTTTCTAAATCAGAATTCTTATTTTCGTGAGAAATACTTTTAGAAGAGTTAAGGGCAATAGATTTACCTTTCGGAGCTTTAAAGTTTAACTCGTAGGTTTTTAAAGAACCAACCAGTTCTTCAACCTACATATGATTTGTATCACGAAGTTCCTGAATGGCCGTGACTTTCGAATTGAACCTTTCAGGTAGTGAGCGTAGTATTTTTGCACAGATTTTACTTTCTGGGATGTTATCTCCAAGACCCCACATAGAGTTGACCATGTCATTCAACTTAGTATAGAAGTCCATGAATGTTTCACTTTTTTCCATACGTATTTTCTTAAACCTAGTGGTGAGGATTTGTAGTTTAGATTTCTTGATAGTAGTCGTACCCTAGTGTGTCATTTCTAAGATATCCCAGGCTTATTTTGCAGTATCACAGGATATAATTCGTTTGAATTCATCTGGCGATAGTGTGCAAGTGATTGCATTTAAAGCCTTGGCATTCGCACTACTCTCATTTCTCTGAAGAGTGGTCCAAGTGCTATAAGGAGCAACTTTTAGAGTTTTAGTTCCATCAAGGCCTAGAACTTCAACAATAGGTGGAGTCCGTTTAGTTACTGTGGCTTGCCACACATTCTCATCAATAGACCTCAAGAATATTCTCATTTTGGCTTTCCAATAAGCATAGTTAGAGCCATCAAAAGGTGGATGCCTAGTGATAGAAAGAATCAAAATTTGACATCTTAAATGCTTAGATCGGTTAGCTCAGGAATTAAATCCAAATAAACAAGCTATTAGGCTCTAATACCACTTGAAAATGCTGAGCAAAATGTCCTAGAGGGGAGGGGGGGGGGTGAATAGGACTATGCCAAATAAAAATAATAAGCAAAATAAAAACAACAAGATAACCAAATAAATGCAATTAACCAAAGAAAATAACAACCTCAAAAATCAAGTATTGAGAGGTTGATACAAACTTAGTTCTAAGGACAACCTAACACTAAAAACCAATCTAAGGACAACCTAACACTAAAAACCAAGGGTTTATGGCAAGACAATCTTACTAGAACATGGATGAGTATAAAAAACTCAAACTGAAGAGGATATGAAAGAAATATAAACTAATCTATTACAACAATCACCATACAATGTTGAAATGCAAAGATTACAACATTCACATCCACAAATACATCCCACAATCTTAAACCATAAAAGATAAAGAAATAAATCACACATTCACCAAACATAAAAAATTATAGTGGTTCGCTTGTGTGTACACCAACTGTTAAACAACAGCCACACAACTACTCCACTCCTAATATCCACTCCCTCGGGATATTAGCGTTCTCTAATCAAAGTAGGTTTTTCAAGGTTCACCTAAAACCTTGACAATTGTGTCTTTCAAGTGGGCTTACATAATTCAAAAACTCCACACTTTGAGTTTTCTGGATGACCTCAGACAAACCAAAAATAGAGATTTTATGGAACAATCTCACAAACCAAAAAGGAATTGAATGATAGAAAAAGTAAAATACTTATCTGTATGACGATTCTTAAGTAGCCCGGTAGAAAAAAATTGATGAAGAAGTAGATGTTCAACGTTCAGCCTCATAAGTGTATAGGGTTCTAAGTCTAGATGATTTTTAATTAAATCAGCAAGGGCTTTGCTTTGATTTTGATCTCATGAAAGGGTAAATTAAATATCCCTTTTCAATATAAGAATGGAATAGAGAATCAAAATTAAAATACAAGAGATACTTTAAATAATCTAAAATATGCACAAAATAGCTTATAATGTACTCAAAATTAACTCAGAGTGATTGCTTAAGAATAATAAGAATTGAATAGAAAACTCTGAAATTCGAGCACAATTTATAGGTGAAAAATCAGTTCGCATGACTGGCCTTTGAATAGTTATGACTGGCCTTATATATCTAAACAGATTTTTAAAAATTCTGGTGTGATAAGATTTTTCAGTTGCAAGACTAGCCTTGTGGGTCCCACGACTGGTCGAGTGGCCTGCTCCACTGGTCATGGACACCACACAACTGGTCTTGTGAGTCTGACCAAAAGTATGAAATGATTTAATCATGATTTAAGATCAATCTAGGTCAATCATACCTTACTTGTGAGATAGAAAATATGAACCATTAAACTATCGATCACTTCAGTAACTTTAATTCTTGCAATCTTCAATTCTTAAACTCGACATACCCAACATAATTTTCAACTAGGTCCTCTTGGACTTTTCTGGTTCCAGATAATGTTTTTGAGAACTGAGTCTTCATTTTCTTCCAGCTTGAAGATCTCGGTAAGTTCATCGTAGATATAGGCAAGATAAATTCAGCACGAACAGAATGAACGTTGAAGATTCAATGTGAACAGGTGCACAAGCTTGATATAAATCAAGAAACAAACTTGAATTGGTTCAAAATTTGACAATACTTAGGGTTTATTAACTTGGCACTTTCAGGACCCCTGCACAAGCGTTGCACGAGTACAGTTCATGTGCACCAGCGATGCACTTGACTGCATTGTCAGTCAAAGTTGGGCTGACTCGACAATTCCAAACAAAGGAAGGTTTCTCCCACCTTTCTCGTTCCCGCTTGCAGCCATTTAAAAAAGACTGCTTATGTTTGATCTAGATGGGACCCACATCCACTGCGCAGCTCAAAAGTTTAGACCATCCATCTTGTGCAGACAGTCCTTCTGACCAAACCCTACATAACCCCACACTTCGGAAAACATGTGCATGCACACAATTCTCGGTGCAACCTAGCCCTACAAACACACATTTCTAAAAATGGAAACCTTTTGTTTCTCTTGCTACTACCAGACGGGCAATCCATGTGAGGATCTCTCCTCCAATCACAATCCTTCTCCTTGGATGAATCCAAATCATCCACGTGGTTAGGGTTCCATAAAGAAACTGGTGCTAGGGCCTCCTTTTTGCCAGCTATTTTCTGGAAAACTAGATAGCGGAATTTGATCCTGGCATTCCAGTCTCATCCAACGGTCTTGAGGGAGTTCAAAGGATGAAGTTGCAATGGGTCTTTCTCCCATGCCCTTACCGCAACTCGAAAACCAGTGTTTTCTTCCTTCTTTCGAAGCCTCCACCCAAACGGATGTAGAGCTTCGAAACATCTGATTACAAGCTCCACGACATCCATACAAACCCTCCCATGCTATCGGAATGAAGAAAGAAGTAATGGGAGAGAGTCTGCCGTTAACGGCACTCTTCATCTCCACTATAGGACGTCGACCAGGTCATGTCTATTCGAGCATGGATGTCTTGGGTTTGTGTCCGTTCTTGCCCAGACCTTGCTAGACACATTCAGGAGGAGAAGAAAGGAAGAAATGTAGAGGATGGGTTACACTCACATTGAGAGCAATGAGATGCCGCATCGAGTCACGGCATGGCTCGTTGTTAAGTCAAGGTTGTGGGTCGAGTTTGCTCTAGTCCAAATCCTCCTGGACGTCTCAGCAAGAAGAAGAAGAAGATGGAAGAAGGAGAGGGGGAGTAGAGAGAGAGAGAGTAGGGGTGGTGTGGTTGCACTAACCCAACTCGGCTATTGTGTGTGAGTCACTGGACCAGCTAGGGATGTTGTCGAGTCAACTGGACTCGACTCACCGAGTCTAAGTCAGGCCGAGCTTGGGTCCAGTGAACCCTGCTGAACTAAGAAGGACTCGCGAGAGACAGAGAGAGTTGGGTTGGGTTAGTGTTGTGTTACACCAACTCACCGCACCATCTTAACTCAGCTTATGGGTTACGAGTTGGGTCTGGGCTGGGAATTTGTGTAGTTCTAGCAGAGAAGGAAGAAAGGGAAGGGAAGTAGGAAAGAGAAAGGAAGAAGAGAGAAGAAGGGAAACTAGAGAGAAAAGAGGCCAGGGGCTGTCCTAGCCAAATCGAGTTAGATCACTGGTGTCAGGCCTGTATCCTAAACCATATCGTTCCGTAGGCTCCCGTAGTCCTCCCAGTCGAATTCCGGCGACCCGCGATGTGTAGGTAACATTTTCATGTACTTTTGAATCACATCCTATAAACCAGAGCCGACTCAACTCAAGACTTATGCCATTGCGACTTCGTCATCGCCGCGGTTCCAATGCTGCGTCTCGTGCGTCAATGCGACGCTTAGATCATGATATGTAGATCGCGCATTGTAATGGCTGTGGATCACATATTTACAGGATCCACGTATCACAATGGCACTATTTCCTAAGTTATCATGGGGTGATTTCATCACCCCATGCTAAGTAATAATTACTTACATACAATTATGGCATTTATTTTCCCCATAAGTCAACCCTAGCAATGATGGCTTTACAAGCCATTATGATCTTAAAAGCATTAATTACTCTCTCTCTCCCTCTTTCTTCTTAATTTTTTCTTCTCCATTGTAAGACCCATGGCCGTCCAAGCAACCCCAAAATCCAGCCCTCTCCCACCTTAGATCCCCACCAATCCAACCGTTGGATCATGTTCTCCGCCATTGTAAAAGCCTCTTAGGTGCTTTGGAGCGTAAGGGAGGAAGAAGAAAGTCAGGTGGGTGCCTCTCTCTCTCTCTCTATTCTTTTGATGATGTGTGACCCACCTATTGGATACATGCATCGACAATCGAGACCGTCCAGCAGGTGGGATGGTTTTGATGTCCACCCTGCTGGATTGACTGTCCAGTTGGACCGTCTGGATGGTGGGAATGAATAAATATGAGCTAGATTCCAGCTCCATAGCCATCTGTGGGGCCCACCTTGATGGATGTATCATACCCACTCCGTCCATCTCAACGGTTTATATCTAGAGCTCTTGTGGGCTGCACCATAGAAGCAGCAGGACCGCCTGTGTTGCTGACTGCCTGATGAAAGAGAAAAACATGAATATTAGTTGTATCCAGCTCTTGGTGGGCCATCACGTGGACCCACCTTGTTGGATGTGATATATTCACACCGTCCAGACGGAAGAACCCACTTAATGTATGTGTATCTGCACGGCCCAGGTGCAGCACCTTTGTGGGCTACTCCATAGCAAGCAGTAGAACCGTCCATCAGCAGGACCTGCTAGATGCAGGAAACCACAAATGTCAGTTTGATTCTAGCTGGTGGGCCACTGATGTGGACCCCACCTTGATGTACGTGCCTTATATCGCCACTGTCCATCATCTGCCCATGTAATATCCCGAAAATCGGGGGGTCGAGCAAAAACCCAACTCCCGAGTTCCAAAATGTTATTTATGCAACATGGATATGTATGATTGAATGTTGTCTGTGATAATGTATTAAACATGAGTGAGATTAAGCCAGAACAGCATATCATACTCCAGAGACAGTGAAATTTGCAAGCGGAAGACTGTAATAGTATGTATAACGTACATAAACTGTTGTATGTCTCCAGAGTGTGAATATATTACCAGGTTATGCACATACATGTATACTTCAAAAGTAAACAAAATGAATATACATGAGGGCGCTAAAAATTCAAAATGACAAATGTCAAAGTATCTAATCAACCTCCCTGCAATCCCGTCAATCAGAACACGCATAAAGGAGGAATCCTCCTTCTCATCATCAAGTCCAGCTCTGCCTCACAGGCCGCGCCATCATCTGCAATCACAAAAGGGACTGGTGGGTGTCCGGAAACACCATCCCGTAACGTGGGAGTGAGTGATCAACTCAGTGGGATAAGAGAGCAGAGATTAGCATGTTCACAATTCAATCACGCGATAATAGTAAAGCAGTAAATCAGACAATCCTAATACTGTTGTTAATGCAAGATGATATGACGTGATGTATGCCCTCACCGACGATCACCCTCATGCGGCAACATCTTACGACCGCGGCATGCCACACTCCCTAGAGTGCTCCACATCTTCCAGGCACATGCAATGCTATGGTGATATGATTACCAAGTTGTTATTAGTCCATTCAAACAGCAGGATTGGGAAACTAAGGTACTTCCCTTGTATCAATCCCAACACAGATCCTGTCTAGGGTCGTCACTCCTAGTAATCTCATACGATGTATATTTCGTAGGTCACTGCAAGGGCTGCCAGGGCTGTTGCTCGCACTCGTTACACCGCTCCCCCATCACCTTATCAATACAGGCCTACTGTACTCTACTGCACGGAAGGGTCGTCGCCTCCCGTGGACTCAGAATACGCTCGCGGTCACTACAAAGGGCTCGTCGCCTGATCAGTGTAGGCCGACAGCTAGAATATAGTGTCCCATACCACCATAATCTGCTCACGAGTCTAGGTGCTCACTGGTCACTACGGGGAGGTTTGTGACGCCAGCGTAGGCCGACAGCTCGACCACGGTGTCCCATACCACCATGCCCGGCTCATGAGTCTTCGTGGATCAAGGTACCATGGTTAACAGGGTTTACAATGGTAAGTTCAGTACCCTAGGTTCAAGCAGTTATGATACATACAAGGTGAACAAACATCGGCCAGTCGGGTTACTTGACGGGCTCGACTAGCGCGATCGCATCTCAAGTTGAACGACATGAAGTGCGTAAAACACTTCGTGTGGCCTAACCACTGCCGCCAACTCTCAACCCGAATCACGTTCATCGACGCGTCGTTCGTGGCTATGACCAGCCAGCCACGAATTCGCTCGGTTACCGACTGCCTGGACTAAGTCAAGTCCCACACATCTATGGTATTACATTAACACTATATACCAGGGTATTGGAATTGAAATACATCATGTGAGCATGTTAACACATGTTATAACATTCAACTTAAGCAAATCTTCAAGGCATACCTTTCATGCATATTCAACTTAAGCAAATCTTCAAAGCATACTTCCTATGCATGTAACGCAATCATGCATAAGGTCAACATGTAGGAAATCATTTAGGTCAGCATTTTAATCATGAAATCAATCTCAAACTACTACATAACATCATTCAATACAATACATACTAGTACAAGCATTTATACAAACACATACACTACACACTTAAGTCCACATATAGTATGTCGACCCAAAGTGCGCAACTAGGCGAATCTCTTCGCCAAACTGATTATGCAATCATTCCTAACTCTCTAATGCGGCGACAAACCATGTCAATCACATCAGCAAAATATGAATGTAAACAGTACTTCCTACAAATGACTAAAATGCCCTAAATCTCATATTCTTCGTTAGCTTACGAAACGGGAAACGGAGAGCATTTTGTACATGTCAAACGGCGATGCCGTCAAGAATCTACTATTAAACGACATTGAAAGCGTTGGGAACCGTCAATCAAAGCGTCTAAAATCCTCACCTTATGTCTTGTAGACTCGGGAATTGAAACGGAGTGTATACGCTTCGTCTACGGCGAGTAAGGAGCCTAATACACAAGATCCATAAGCTACACCGCTATGGAAACAAGGGAAACTCAAATCAACAACTATTTAGGGTTTTTACTTACCTAGGATCGCGGTGGAATCGCCGGGAAAGCGGTAGAGTTGTGTTGCTTAAGCACGTGCAACACGTAGCACAAGTGGCAGGAAGAACTCTCCCACACTCTCACAATCTCCCACCTTTTTCTCTCTCCCAAGCTAGGGCTTCTCTCAAATTCGGATGGGAGAGAGGAGTGAGGGTTTCAACCCCTTTTATAGCCTACAACATGCCCAAAATAGGCTTGGGAACAATGTTTACTTGGTGCCTAACCAAATCGGGGCCGTTTCGGTCCAAAAGGGCATTTCTGAAGGTCCCCAGGCCAAATGCGGTCAGACTTAAGCTCATGCATACTGGATCTAGCACGCATCCAGTTTTCAGACCGGTTGGGTTCCCAGATCGCACGTGGCGGCCCAGTTTCAGTTTAACGGTCACCGCACCAAGATCAGGCCTATAAGTCTCGTGATATATAATAGATATTTTTCCTGATCCAAGGGTGTAATTTGGCTGTATTCTGACGGTCAGAACGCTCAATACTGATGCGTCAAATTGTGTGCCAGATTTGAATTTCAAATTCCAATTCTAACCCTATTCTCACTCTCTTCGGTCCGGGCTCAATGAAATAGCCTGTGATTATCGGTTTGACTTGATTTTTGGAATGAGTGTCAAGTCCAGCTAGACGGTTCTAACGGTCTAAGATAGGAGGTATCGGACTTTCGACGTGCGGTCTAGATCCAATACAAAGATTCAAAGTGGTCCAGAGAACAAACCGGTTTAGAGTTTGATCCGAGGCTTTAGAGCATTATAGCACCCTTGGTTCCACTCGCTTCGAGCCTTGTAGAACGTATTTAAAGTGATCAGGGACTGTTTCCCGGCCACTCCAACGTTGCGCTGGCTAACTTATGCTTAGTTTCTAAAGAAATTTATCCTAAGTGGTTTCTTTAGCTATGGAATTGGGTTCTGAACGATTTTTCAGGTGTTTTAATTGACCCACTGCCTAAGGACGTCAAATCCCAGATTAGCCAAAATCCGGGGTGTTACAGCCCACCACCATCTTCAGCCGAACCAGCTGCTATCTTGCAGCTGGCGCTGATGAAGTGGAAAACATAAATATCACCCGGATCTGATGTGGGGTGGCCCACCACGTGGGACTCACCCCGCTATATCTGCTCTATCCATACCGTCCAGACCACTCCGTGCGTCTCATGTGAGGTATGTGTTGTATCCAGACAGTCCAGGCCATGGTGCCACATGATGTATTTGCTTTATCCAGCTGGTGGGGCCAGCTGCAATGTATGCGACCGTCCACACTCACGTGAGCCCACTATATGGGTACGTGATTCATCCACATCGTCAGCATCTGGACGGTGGAAACTACCTAGGATATGGATTTCATCTAGGTCGTCCAACCATTGGACCCCACGTGATGTATGAGAATTATCCTCACCGCCCGTCCCATTTCCAGATCATTTCAGGACTAGGCCCATAAGATCCAGCAGGCCTAGATGGGCCAGCTGCTGGCACCGTCCAACAGCCCTGGACAAAAAGGGAAAACACAAATATTACTTAGTCCGTGGGACCCACCCTATGCACGTGTTGTATATCTAGTCCGTCCATCAAATGGACATCCCTGGAATCACGTCTAAGGCGAAAGGTGAGGATTTTAGACGCTTAGATTGACTGATTTCAAAGCTTTCAATGTCGTTTAATAGTAGATTATCGACAAGAACGCCATTTGACATGTAGAACATGCTGTCCGTTTTCCATTTCGTATACGTACGATGAATTTGAGATTTAAGGCATTTTAGTCAATTATAGGAAATACTGTATACGTTCGTATTTTGCTGAAATGATTGTCATGGTTATTTATCATGTTATAATACTAGGAATACGTGCATGATTTGTTAGGCGAAGAGATTCGCCCTAATGCGCACTTTGGGTCGACATACGCTATGTAGACTAAAGTGTGTAGACTAAGTATTTGTATAAATGTTTGTATTAGTATGTATTGAGTAAATGTTGTTGTAGATTAGTCTTGAGATTGAATTCTCAATCAATATGATTATATACATGATTTCCTCTATGTTGTTATTAAATTGCTTTCCTTATATGTATGGAATACATGTGTTTTGGTTAATTCGCTTACGTTGTATGTCATAACATGTTTCTAGCATACTTGGATTGTTTGTATTTCATCTTTATTACTCTCATATGTTTGCTGATGTAAACTGCAAGTGCTTGGGACTATAACCTAGTCCAGGTAGTCAGTAATGGATTGAATTCATGGTTGGCTTCTATTTATCACGAAGGACGTGTCGATGAACGCGAGTCGTGTTTTGGGTTGGCGGCAGTGGTTAGGCCACACGAAGTGTTTCATGCACTTCACGTCACTCAGCTTGGGATACGCTCATACTAGTCGAGCCCGTCAAGTAACCCGACTGGCCATTGTATGTTCACCTTGTATGAGTAATAACTGCTTGAACCTAGGGTACTGAACTTACCATTGAAAACTCTGTTAACCATGGTACCTTGATCCATAAAGACTCATGAGCCGGGCATGGTGGTATGGGACACCGTGGTCGAGCTGTCGGCCTACACTGGGGCCACAAACCTACCCGTAGTAACCATTGAGCACATTTGACTCATGAGCCGATTGTGGTGGTATGGGACACTACATTCGAGCTGTCGGCCTACACTGAATGGTGACGAGCCCTTTGTAGTGACCTCGAGCATATTCTGAGTCTGCGAGAGGCGACGACCCTTCCGTAGCGACAAGAGTATATTAGGCCTGTATTGATAAGGTGATGGGGGAGTGGAGCAATGAGTGCGTGCAACAGCCCTGGCAGCCCTTGTAGCGACCTACAAATATAACATCGTATGAGATTACTAGGAGTGACGACCCTAGACAGGATCCATGTTGGGATTGATATAAGCAAAGTACCCTAGTTTCCCAATCCTTCTATATGAAAAGGACTAATAACAACCTTGTAATCATATCCACATCGCACTACATGTGCTTGGAAGATGTGGACCACTGTGGGAAGAAAGCATGTCGCGGGCGTAAGATGGTGCCGTATGAGGGAGAATGTCGGTGAGGGCATCCATCATGTCATTTCATGCTTGCATTAACAACAGTATCTAGGAATGTTTGATTGCCTGCTTTACTATTATCGCGTGATTGATTTGATAACATGATAATCTTTACTCTTTGATTTCACTGAGTTGATCTCTCACTCCCACGTTACGGGACGGTGTCGCGCACACCAACCAGTCTCTGTTTTAGTTGCAGATGATGGCGCTGCTTGTGAAGCGGAGCCGGACTTGATGATGAGGAGGAGGATCCCTCCTTTATGCGTGTTCTGATCGACGGGATTACAGGGAGGTTGATTAGACGCCTTGACACTTGTCATTTTATATTTTTAGAGCACTTATGTATATTCTTTTCTTTTCATTTTTGGAGTATACGTGTATTTAATTAACCTGGTAACATGTTCACACTCTGGAGACTTACAATTAATTATATATTTTATATTTTTATCACAGTCTTCCGCTTGCTAATTTAACTGTCTCTGGAGTATGATATGTTGTTTTGGCTTAATCTACTTCATGTTTCATGCACTATGACAACCGACATTCATCCATCATTGAAAATGTTGCATAAGTGATGTTCTGAAACTCGGGAGTAAAGTTTATGCTCGACCCCCGATTTTTGAGTTGTTACAGATGGCATCAGAGCATGATTTGGATTAAACCGGACCTGGGTTATAGTCACACACCGCACAATGATGCACTCTGACTTAGGAAGGGGGCGATGGAAACTTAGAAACCACATTAGAGTCCCAAGTTTCACTGACAGGTGAGACTATACGGTAATTTAGGCCATAACACATCTTTGATCATGTGAAGCGACCTAAGTCGCCTCTAGGTCATCAGTCAACGGGTTTGAGTCGTTCCCTGAAAAATTCCAAACCTGAAAATGGATGTCCTTGGGTCGTGGGTTGACCACAACCCTTACATTCAATCTCAAGGCCTAAAACACCTTTTTTATCCAATTCCTTCGAAATCTCTCCTTCCACCACCTCATTCTTCAACTTTTTCTAAGTCCTTTCATACTAGATATAAATCCTAACGTATAAATGATGGAGAATCATGCTTAAGCAAAAATTTACTATAAATAGTAAAAATATGTATAAATTAAAATTTTGACCATTCCAATTATGGAATCTAGTGGACTAAATGGATTAGTTGGATGGATTAGCCTCTCCTACCCTAAAATCATATGCTACATGTCACATAAACGCATTCTAGTTTACAAATTGGCCCCGAAACGCCTTAAGCGAGGTCATGGGCCAATCCTAGCTATTATACAATGAACCAGGGGGGGAACCACACCTTTTTGGGACCCCTAGGGCAGGGGGACCCAGCCCATAAGGCCGGGATTTGCCGGATTTAACTTTACCGGTGAGGCCTCACTATACGGTGGGCCCCACTCGGACCGTACTTCGGCCTGATGCCCTCTGATGGGTAGGGCACCCCTCCTATATGTGGGTCATCCCTTAAAAACACCCCAAAGGCCTACCTCCTTCACAAACAACCCTCCCAAGCTCTCCCTTTTCAAGTTTTTTTGTTGTCTCCCTCTCAAATCCCGTCTTCAAACCACCCCCAATCCCATTTTCGGTCACAACCATCTCCAACCCATCATCCACAGCTATTGGCACTCCCTTTCCTCTCCATTTTCATCATTTGGAGCTCTCTCAACCTCCATAGAAGGTTAAAAATTGGGTGAGCCTTCATTCCAACTTATCTTACTTTTTTTCCTTTGAAAATCCAGCCTTTGATGGCCTGATTTACCCCTCTATAGAGCCTAGATTCGTTTCAGTCCGTTAGGGCAGCCATTTCTTTCCCTTTCCCCCATTTTCCATGGCTATTTTTGAGGCTATTTTAGCCTTTTTCTCCCTTTCCACCATCCTCTCTCTCATGGGAAAGAGGAAGACTGCCGTTGATGAAGTCGGGCCTAGTCGCCCCGCCCATTTAGGAAGGCTGAGAGATGTCACTGCCCTGTGGCTTGGTTGTTGCTATGTTAGGATCCCTGTGTTTTCTTGTGTTGATGAGCTTAGTAGTAGTGTAGCAGTTGGTAGAAGGTTTTAGATGTTGGGAGTCTTGGTCGCATTAGCTCACATGCATCTTTTGTCATGATTCATGTAACACTGTGTTCCAGGTATTGTGACCAATTCTGGTAAATGACATGCATGCAGTCCCTTTTGCTATGAAGTGAGTGGAATGCTTAAGGGATTGTGTATTGCTATGCTTCATCTCATGTTATCCAACACGAGGCCTGTTTTCCAAAGCCTACGAAATTGATTTGAATCCCAACTCACCCACCTACTAAACATGTCATTCCCAATTCTTGGGCGGGAGTAGGAAAGCAGTCCCATTTGACACAACTTGAGACCACTGGCCACATATGCCCTTGGAGTTTTGGACTTGGAGTGGTACTCCTAGATTTGGAAGATCTGACGATATAGGAAATCAAATTTCAACTAGACAATCTTGACTCTAAGCGGTAGAACAATTCCCTATAGTGGATATGGTATCAAACCATTTAACGTATAAGCTTAGGCTTTGGATTACAGCTAGTGAGTTATAGACTAGGCTGCTAGTTATAATAAGTAGTGTAAAGCCTGTATATGCTAAGGAATAGTAGGTTAGATTTGGTTGGAGTAGGACCTCATTTCTTCGATAGGTCCCCTTAATACTTATAGATTTCTGTTATAAGCCTTAGGGAAGTTGTTTTAACTCAGAACCATTCACTCTCAGGGAAAACTTATAAATCCCTTAGATTGAACTTAGAATAAACCATCACGCCCCTTCGAATTCTCCTTAGAATTGCCTTCCCCAAGGGCTTATTGCATTCGGGAACACAGAGTAAAGGAACTTTACATGTAAGTGATGTATTCGCGGTTTGAATTGACTTCTCAATCCTGGTAGTTGCCAATAAATCCAATTCTCTGATCAAGCAGAAAATCGGCATCGTTTAGGATTAAGAACTGATATGATGAATTTTTTGTCAGAGTCTAGGCAGAAAGTCTCTGTATTCGGCTCAGACCCACTACACGACTTTTCTTCTGTGTTGGCCGACCATCTACAACCAAAAGTTATTGCTTTGCCTTTGGAAAATGTTGAGGACATACAGCCAATAGAGATTAGACCTCTTGCCACAAACTCACATCCGTCCTTGAAATCAACCACAACACCCGTCATTTCAGCTCTTTTCTACAACTATAGGTACCAATGTCATAGAACGCATCATTAGCAAAGGAAGACCAATGTAGTGAGAGGTTATTTCCTATTTCATGTCAAGGATAGGCCCTAAGTTACACCTCATTCCGATATACGGATCGAGACATAGATTCTTGAACCTTAAATAGAACTAAGTTTTAAGGGGGGTAGAACGTATTGAGCTCAATCTACTTAGGATTATCTAATACAACCGTTGGATCAGAGTAGCGCAGCAGAAGCGTGGTTGGCCTCTTCCCCACTGGCCCAGGGTCGAAACAGTTGATTTAGGTTATACGTAAGTTTAGGTCACTAAACAGGATCTGAACCTTCCTTAGAATGTCAATACTAAAGTCTCTCTAAGGACTCATTACCCTTAGCCAATTTCGGGGATGAAATTTTATTTTAAGGGGGATAGATTGTAACACCTCGAATTTTTTGCCAACCTGGGGTTAGACGTCCTTAGGCAATGGGTCAACCATAACACCTTGGTAACCTCTCAGAATCCAATTCCAAAGCCAAAGAAATCATGTAGAACCTAATTCTTTAGAATTTAACGTGAATTAGCCAGCACTACACTAGATTACCTGTGAAATTGTCCCTGATCGCTTTAAATACGTTCTGCAAGACCCAAAACTTGTAGAACCAATGACGCTATAATACCCTGAAATCCAGGATCAAACTTTAAATCGGTTTGTTCCCATGAACCCTTTGAAACCTTGTATTGGATCTAGACCGCGCGTCGAAAGTCCGATATCTACAATCTTAGACCGTTATGACCGCTTGGCTGGACTTGACAATCGTTTCGAAAATCAAGCCCAACCGATGTTCTGAGGCTATTTCATTGAGCCTGGAGTGAAGAGAGTGAGAAAGAGTAAAGATTTGGAAATTTAATTCAAAATCTGGCACGTGTCGTTGCGTGTTATTATTAAGCATTCTGACCGTCAGAATTCAGCCAAATTTCACCCTCGGATCAGGAAAAATTTCTCTTTCATGTCATGAGACTTGTAGACTTGATTTAGGTACGATGACCGCTGAACTGAAACTGGACCGCCACGTGCAATCTGGGAACTCTACCAGACTAAAAACTTTATATGATCAACATCCAGTATACATGAGCTTAAGTCTGACTGCGTTCGGCCAGGGGACCTCCCGAAACATTCTTTTGGCTCGAAAAAGTTCCGATTTGGTTATAACTCAAGTATACCTTGTTCCCAAGTCTATTTAGGTTAGGTTTTAGCCTATATAAGGGCTTTAAATCCTCTCATATCTCTCCCATCCGAATTTTCTATAAAGCCTAGAAAGTGTTGAGGAGAAAGAGAGAGATTGTGAGAGAGTTGTGGGAGAGATTTCCTGCCACTTGCACCAGCTATTGCACGTACCGAAGCACCGCATTCAAATCACTTTCCCGGTGATTCCAACACACTTCTAGGTAATAAAACCCTAACCACAAGTTGATTTAGGGATTCCTTTGATACTTTAGCGATGTAGCTTACGTATCTTGTGCATTAGGTCGCCTTAGCGCCGTTGACGAAGCGCAGAAATTCTGTTCGAATCGATACACGTCTAAGGCGAAAGGTGAGGATTTTAGACGCTTAGATTGACTGATTTGAAAGCTTTCAATGTCGTTTAATAGTAGATTATCAACGAGAACGCCATTTGACATGTAGAACATGCTGTCCGTTTTCCATTTCGTATACGTACGGTGAATTTGAGATTTAGGGTATTTTAGTCATTTATAGGAAATACTGTATACGTCTGTATTTTGCTGAAATGATTGCCATGGTTATTTGTCGTGTTATGATACTAGGAATGCGTGCATGATCTTTTTTGGCGAAGAGATTCCCCCTAATGCGCACTTTGGGTCGACATACACTATGTAGACTAAAGTGTGTAGACTACGTGTTTGTATAAATGTTTGTATTAGTATGTATTGAGTAAATGTTGTTGTAGATTAGTCTTGAGATTGAATTCTCAATCAATATGACGATATACATGATTTCCTCTATGTTGTTATTAAATTATTTTCCTTATATGTATGGAATACATGTGTTTTGGTTAATTCACTTATGT
The DNA here is from genome assembly GCA_037074715.1 of Magnolia kwangsiensis. Lineage (NCBI taxonomy): Eukaryota > Viridiplantae > Streptophyta > Magnoliopsida > Magnoliales > Magnoliaceae > Magnolia > Magnolia kwangsiensis. Next base: position 85,152,544 of record CM073575.1, on the reverse strand, counting down.
TGTATGTCATAACATGTTTCTAACATGCTTGGATTGTTTGTATTTCATTTCTATTACTCTCATATGTTTGCTAATGTAAACTGCAAGTGCTTGGGACTATAACCTAGTCCAGGCAGTCGATAATGGATTGAATTCGTGGTTGGCTTCTATTTACCACGAAGGACGCGTCGATGAACGCAAGTCGTGTTTTGGGTTGGCGGCAGTGGTTAGGCCACACGAAGTGTTTCATGCACTTCACGTCGCTCAGCTTGAGATGCCCTCGTACTAGTCGAGCCCGTCAAGTAACCTGATTGGCCATTGTATGTTCACCTTGTATGAGTCATAACTGCTTGAACCTAGGGTACTGAACTTACCATTGAAAATTCTGTTAACCATGGTACCTTGATCCATATACCTTGATCCATAAAGACTCATGAGAAGGGCATGGTGGTATAGGACACCCTGGTCGAGCTGTCGACTTACGCTGGGGCCACAAACCTCCCCGTAGTGACCAGTGAGCACATTTGACTCGTGAGCCGATTGTGGTGGTATGGGACACTACATTCGAGCTGTCGGCCTACACTGATTGGTGACGAGCCCTTTGTAGTGACCTCGAGCGTATTCTGAGTTTACGGGAGGCGACGACCCTTTCGTAGCGACAAGAGTACATTAGGCCTGTATTGATAAGGTGATGGGGGAGAGGAGCAACGAGTGCGTGCAACAGCCCTGGCAGCCCTTGCAGCAACCTACAAATATAACATCGTATGAGATTACTAGGAGTGACGACCCTAGAAAGGATCCATGTTGGGATTGATATAAGCAAAGTACCCTAGTTTCCCAATCCTTCTATATGAAAAGGACTAATAACAACCCGGTAATCATATCCACATCGCACTGCATGTGCTTGGAAGATGTGGAGCACTGTGGGAAGAAAGCATGTCACGGGCGTAAGATGGTGCCGTATGAGGGAGAATGTCTGTGAGGGCATCCATCATGTCATTTCATGCTTGCATTAACAACAGTATCTAGGAATGTTTGATTGCCTGCTTTACTATTATCGCGTGATTGATTTGATAACATGATAATCTTTGCTCTTTGATTCCACTGAGTTGATCTCTCACTCCCACGTTACGGGACGGTGTCGTGCACACCAACCAGTCTCTGTTTTAGTTGCAGATGATGGCGCTGCTTGTAAAGCGGAGCCGGACTTGATGATGAGGAGGAGGATCCCTCCTTTATGCATGTTCTGATGGACAGGATTACAGGGAGGTTGATTAGACGCCTTGACACTTGTCATTTTATATTTTTGGAGCACTTATGTATATTCTTTTCTTTTCATTTTTGGAGTATACATGTATTTAATTAACCTGGTAACACGTTCACACTCTGGAGACTTACAATTAATTATATATTTTATATTTTTATCACAGTCTTCCGCTTGCTAATTTAACTGTGTCTGGAGTATGATATGTTGTTTTGGCTTAATCCACTTCATGTTTCATGCACTATGACAACCGACATTCATCCATCATTGAAAATATTGCATAAGTGATGTTCTGGAAATCGGGAGTGGAGTTTATGCTCGACCCCCAATTTTCGGGATGTTACAATGTATGATTTCATCCATGTCGTCCAGGGACGAGGGACCACCTGGCGTATATGCTTCCCATGCCGTCCACCTTGGAGAGATTATTTGAGGACTAGGCCCAGTGTCTAGATAGGTCCAGTAGGAAAGCACCATCCAGCCCGTCCAGTAGCAGGCCTGGCTGGACGGATGACACAACTATCCACTTGCTGGATTTTTTTTGGAGTGGGTTGGCCCACTCACGTGGTCCCCTTCTTGATTTATGTGCTTTATATCTACATCGCCCATCCAGTTTTTCCCAAATCATTTTAGGGCCTGGATTAGATGGGCCAGCAGCTAGAAATGATGACTATCCAGCAACGTCCAGGCTATTGTGTTGTATGTGTCCCATGCCTGGTTGGCCCACCTAATTTGTGCAGGAGTGTGGGTTGGCCCACCTCCTTGGGCAACCCACACCTAAGTGGGACCCACCATGATGTGTATTATATCCGTGCTATTCATCTGTTGGACGCCTAAACAAGGCCAGCAGCCCAGCAGGGCTAACCGTCCATCAGGATGGTTGGGCCCGCTGTAATGTTTAAGTTTTATCCATGCTACACACCCATTTTATGGCCCACCCGGACAGGGCCTGTAAGTGGGGGCCCACCTTTTATATGTATTCCATCCAGACCGGCATTGATGGGGCTGGCTGTCCAGCATGGGTACACCTTATGCATGTATTTTTTTTTTTTGTGGGGCCCATTAGGATGTGTAAGGCCCATTGTGTTGTCTGTTTGCAGCAAAGTAGCCAGCCCACTGATGAGATCCATCAAGTGTATGTGTTCATCCAGGTTGTCCATTTGTTAGATGCCCAAAAGGGCCAGCACATGGGTGGGCCGGTCGTTCAGCAGCTGGCCCACCTTGCTGTATCTGGGTTGACCGTCTGTGGTGGGGCCTAGTGATGATGTGTGGGACCTTTCCTACACTATGATGCATGTATTTTCACCTAGGTTGTCCAGCTACTGGACGTCCAGCATGCCAATGTGCAGATGGGCTGGACATCCAGCCACAAGTCCATCGTTCCATATATATGTTATATATTCATGTTGTCCATCCATTGTTGGGCCCACGAGTAAAGTGTGGGATTCCCCACACCCTCAATCATTTTCTCAGGGCCCACTCTACCGTATGGGCCCGGATTATGAGCAACAGATCCAATCTCAGGTAGAATTACTACAGGGGATAGTGTGGGCTGTTTGGGCCGCGCAGCCCATGTTGGGCTGCCTTGTGAGGCCCGCCTTGATGAATATGTTACATGCATAGCATCTGTCCATTTTTTCAGCCATCTTGAGGCCGTGAGCTGTATTGTCTTATGAGGCCCACCATGACGCATGTGTTATATACATATTGTTCATTCATTTTAGGGTCGAGGGCTGCCTTGTAAAGCCCACCATGTATGAGTGATGTAAATAGGCTGCCCATCCATTTTTATTAAATGATGGGCTGCTCTATATGCACATTTGGCATGTGCAGGGCCACCTTGATGTAATTATTTCTCATCTATGTTGGCTAGACCATAGGCTGCCACATGGGGCCCATTTGGTGATGCATCAGGCGCCACCTTGTTATGTGTTATGGGAACACTGTTTACCTGATTCTCTGGACCATAGGGGCTGACCTGTGAGGCCCACCTTGGTATATATATAACACATGTTACCCATCCATCTTTTTTAAACCATCGACTGCCCCATGAGGCCCGATACAATGTATATGAGGCTCTTATGTGATGCCTATGAGGCCCTTGTGTGAGACCCATAATGAAGTATGGCCCATTGCATTGTATATATGAGGCCCAATTGGGATATGTAGTCCACCATGATGAGTGTGATAATGTTTATGATGCTCATCCATTCTCTTAGAGACTATGGGCCCCTATTATAGGATAGGTCCTAAACGGGCCATGCCTTGAGAGCAATGATCGTTAAATGTCCACATTGTAATCTTCCACAGAGTCCGTTGATTAGGCCCATCCTCATCTCCCCTTTAGTGGGTTAACCCAAACTATTGGGCCCCCATTATGGATTATGCTTCCACCATGCCTTATAGAGCCCACCTTGCGCTTATTGGGCCCTTAAGAAGCTCAGTTTACTATGTGATGGAGCGGGCGAGGAAGTCCACCCCTGGTCCTTAGACCCATCCTTGATATGATTAAGCCATATAGGCCCATCTTGGTTATGAGAAGAGTACAACATCACCGTTTGCTCTAGATGCAAGGATCTGTGGTATCAAATTTAGTATATCCACTGTTGAGGACCGATCCTCATGCTACGGATTAGGTCTGATGTCCTTCTATGGACCCCGTCATATATAGGCCGATTATTGACTACGTCTGAATTAGTATACGCACTGTGTACGAGTTAGCGAGTTAGCGTAGTGTTATGATGATATGTGGACCATTTTTTATTGTATGAGGCCCATTATGATTATACAAGGCCCATCGTGTGATTATATACAGCCCATTGTAACCACGAGAGGCCCATATTTTTGTTTGAGGCCCATTGTAACCATGTGAGGCCCACTGTGATTATATGAGGCCCATTGTGGTTATATGAGGCCCATTTTAATTATATGAGGCCATTGTGACTATGTGAGGTCCCTTGGGATGTATGAGGCCCTTGTGTGAGACCCATTATATGGGTGAGGCCCAGTTGTGATATGTGAGGTCCACCATATGTGTGATTATATGCACACCACCTATTCATTATTACGGGCCATGGGCTGCCTTATACAGGCCCACCATGATGTATGTGATTATATTCATGCTTGGTACACTTCATGATACATGTCCATGCGCATCATCTGCATGTTTGTTATGAGGAGTGATTGAGCATAGCATGTGCCATTGGGCTGATTATTTTTTAGACTCCCTGATAGGCGAGAATGTCCCACATGAGCGCGTTGTATGCGCAGGACTGATGCATGGTTGATTGGTATGATTCATGCATCTCGTATTTACATGGCACGATGATTATTGGCCCTAGCGACATTAGGGTCATGGCCTCCACAGGGACATCGTGAATGGCCAGTTGGGACACCGAAAATGTTATCGAGCATTTAGGGCACTTAGGATGTCCTTAGGTGAAAGCCCCTAAACCTCCATGGTACCAGGAGATGCCCCAATGCCAAGACCGAGTGAAAAACATGAGTGCTCGAATGCCTTTACCTTTAGGCTGCATCTCCCACTGTAGCGTGGTCGGTTGGGAGGGGGTGTGGCCTTACCTGCCTGAGTAAGGAGGCATAATTAGGCTGTGTTTGACCACCTCGTAAATGGGTCCATTACCATCGAGCCTTGTTGATGATTGGCTGTCCACAGGCGGGTAGTGAGGTCTTTTACGCTCGCTAGGCTGTGCGGCTTAGAGAGCGACAGTCGACAGGTAGTGTATTAGACCCCAGTGGTAATCCCAGAGATGTACGATTTTGGATATTATGATGACTCTTCACTGTTACACACGTGGGCGGACGCTGAGGTGGGTGGGGCCTAAGGGCTTGGGCGAGTTACCAGTTGTTGGCAGGTTACTATGTATATAGTGAGGCGGAATCTTGTCCCACATCGGACACTATGGCGGTCACTGAAAGTGCTCCTGCTAGTGCCCTGGTTTGTCAATTACCGTGTGTGTTGAGTCAGTCGATCTGTAGAGCCTCACAGGAAGAATAATTCAAGTTCCTGCCTCAACCGGATGTGTGAAAGCTCGTCATAGGTAAATCATAGCCTCACATCCCATGTCCCAAAACACCAGGTGATTAAAACCCTTGAAAATAACTCAGAACATAAGAGGGTTTTTGGATAAGTGAACTTTGTCGAAAATCAGAAAATCTCTAAGTTTGCTTACCCTGTCGATTGTATCGATACGCATTTCAATATGATCGATATGCGCTATCGATGTCCTCGACACTTGATCGATACCATCGATAAGAGGACTAAAATTTTCCAGCAACCGCATACTCATCTGGACGAATTTATCGATATATCGATACACCTATCGATATCATCGATATTCAAATATCGAGCCCATCGGAAGTGGTTCGATAATATCGACAGGCAGATCTCCGGTGCCCCTGTTTTTCTTAAGAAAATTACTATGTGCTTTAATATATCGATGTCCTTCCTGATTCAATCTAAATTCAAATATTGATCATATCGGAAGGCCATCGATCATATCGATAGTGGGCCCGCATTTCTTCCAGTAAATATTTCAGGTTGTTTTTAACTTTGATCGGGGGCCACTCGAGGAAATCGATATTCTTATGTCGATGCTATCGAGGCCTAGTCAATTAGATCGAGACTGGACACAAACTGTCTAGCGTGCTTATAGGTAAATCTGTACAATTTATCGATCCCATCGACACGACCTCCGATATCAACGATATTCAAATTCTGATGACATCGGTTGTTCCCTGATCATATCCTAAAAACCTGACATATTTCAAGACTCGTCTCTCTCATGCTTCAAATGTCGATATATCGATCCTAGTATTGATGGAATCGGAGTTTGAAATCCAATGACATCGACACTAGTATCGATCCCATCGACTAGCTGGCAGAAGGTTTCAAAAGCGTATGACATTTGAGTTTGTGTTATCAAGTGGACAGTCAATCCCATCGAGAGTATACGCTCGATGATATCAACCCTGCTCGATGATATCGAACTCTATCATAAATATGACCGTTTTATATCCATTGGAACCTTTTGCCTATATAAAGAGAGACTTGTCCATATTACTGGAAGAGAAAGAAGAGAGTGCTTTTGTGTGTTTTACCTTTAGATCATATACCTAAAGCCCTTTCTCTCACGGGAGTTCATCTTCCAATCCACTCTCATTCATTGACATTTCAATAGAGTGGATTGGGAAATGAACATCCGCATTCAAGGATCCTCTAACAACTATCTTAATAGCATATCATTAAGCTGGGATACCTTGAATGAATAGATGACAGGAATCACTCTATCTTTCTTATAGAAAAATTCTAAGAGAGTGGATTTCTATCCTAACCTTGATCCAACCTGAAGCCAAGTACTGCTACATCTTTTGTTGCAGATCAAGGGTGTAAGACCCGTATCCTAGTCCGTACTATTCTAGCAACTCCCGCGATCCTTTCGGTCGAATTTCGGTGACCCGCGATCATTTATCGGCGTTTACGCGTGATCACGAGTCGTGTCTCATATATTAGAGTCGGCTCGACCTGTGACTTGCACCTGTACGACCGCGCCATCTCCGCGGTTCCGATGTCATGTCTAGCGCGCCGAGGCGATACCCAGGCCAAAAGAAGTGGGCCCACGTTCAGTTCGAGAAAACATCGCACATTTGTAAAATCCCAAGAGAATCTCTACAACCTTTCAAATCAATCCCATCAATCATGTCAAATGTCAAGTACACATCACACATTAATATCAAGTACAACCACCTCTCCTCTAAAGTCAACTTTTCTATCACCTCACTCATCCCTCTTCCCATCACTCCATCACTCACATCATTTCTCTCTCTCTCTCTCTCATTTCTATCATTTTCTCTCAAGCAACCCCATGAGAGCACCCAACGTCCATGGCTTCCATGGAGAGCAAGTGTGGCCCACTTTCCTATCTCCCATCTCCACCATCCTAAGTCGATCTCAACCGTTGAAGTGCATCCATTGGATCTCTAGCATACATTGATAGAAGAAAAAGTCCAAGAAGATCAAAGGTGGGTGCTTATCCCTTTCTCTCTCTCTCTCTCACTCTCTCTATCCATTTAATGAAGTGGACCCCACTCCTTTTTCTATGGACGGTGGGACTCCACTGTGGAGTGCTCACTGAGGTCCATAGCTTAACTGGAAGTCCGAGTGGAGATACTTCATTTAAGCACTTGAGGTCTTGGTTTTGATCGCTAGTAAGGGCAGCTAGCATGGAGTGTGTGCTGATGTGGCCAAACTGGTGAGTGTGGGCCCCACCACATGATGTATGTGTGGCATCAACCCATCCATACGTGAAAGGCCCACCACCAGCCGTCTGTCCAGAGACGCTGGATATGAATGGGAAAATAATAATAATAATAATAATAATAATAATAATAATATATTAGCTTGATTTCAAACTTTTTGGTGCACCGCTCATGCAGGCCCCACCTTGATGGATGACTATAATCCAAGCCATCTATCCCGTTTCCCAGATCATTTTAGGCGTTGAACAGAAATTTGAGACCAATCCGTATTTTTGGCGGACCATAGCATAGAAAACTGTGGTGGTTACCGTTGAAACATCGTCAGAAGTTCCTATACACCCAAAAATCTCAAACTTCAGACTCATTTAGTCTGTTATAAGCCATAGAATCCCATGGCTGGGATGGATTTTCTAATCATGGGACCCACCTGTGAAAAACCATAAGAATGGAGATTTTAAAAAAAACAACACTTACATAAGGGGGGCAGTGCCTGCTGCCCCTGATAACAGCAGCAACGCTTCGTGTATGGGCGGTCGGGCCAGGGGCCACGGCCCTGCATGTGGGCCCTACCATGATGTATATTCTACATCCACGCCGTTCATGAGGTGGGCCACGTCCACCATGGGCTCCCTCCAAATTTCAATTCCATCTGCAGATCAGGTGGCCCACACTACAGGAAATAGTGGAATTGATCATATACCATTGAAACTCTTTTTAGGTCCACAGAAGTTTTGGATCTAGATGAAATTTGTGTTTCCCAATTCATTCAGGTCCGTGCGACCTTACTAACAGTTTGGATGGAAATCAAATGTTATGGTGGGACCCACCTGACGAGCAGGTGGGCTGGCATCCTCACTCCCGTGGACTCCAACCATCCGGACCGTCCATTCATGTGGGGGATACCATGATGGATGTGTTTCATCTATCCGCCGTCCATCTGCCAGAGACGGTGGGCCCCTTTGAGGCATGTATTCTATCCAGTTGTCCATCCATTTTGCTGGCGTACAGTGGCCCACCTTGATTCAGCTGCAGTTTTGACGGTCTGGGTATCATCCAGATCGTCCGTCCATTTTCTCATATCAAGGGACCACTATGATGCATGTGGTTGGTCCACACCGTCCAACCTCCTGGACGGTGCGACCCACCTTTATATATATATATATATATATATATATATATATATATATATATATATATATATATATATATATATATATATATATATATATATATATATATTAATATATTATTATATTAATAAAATATTATGGTGGCCCCACGTGAGACCCACCTGATGGAAGTCGATTGGTCAGCCTACCACAACACCAGCTACATAGCTAGTGTACAGACATCAGCAGTTGTGAGGGTCCACCAGCTGTTTGACGCCAGCAGTTCTGTGGGTCCCAACCTTGATGTATGTACTCTATTCTCACCGTCCATCTTTGCTAGACGGTGATGTGTAGGGCCCACCGTGATGTATCTGTTTTATCTACGTAGTCCATTCGTTTTCAGGACTGTGGGCCCTATCCAGCAACGTCAGCAAATTCTGAAGGGCCCACACATGATCTATGTACTTTATCCATACTGCCCAGCAGCATGGCCCCACACACGTGTGGAACCTGCCATGTTATATGTGCCGTGTGAGGCCTATTTTGATTGTCGGTCCCGATCATGGCCTCCATGATGTATGTGTATTACACAAACTGTCCATTTATTTTTGGGTTGTAGGCCTCGTTACCTTAAGAGGCCCACCTGTGTGTGTGTTGTGGGGCGCACCATGATGAATGTGTTTCAACCACGCTATCCATCTGTTTTGTTAAACCTTGGGCTACCCCATCAGGCCCACTTGATATATATGAGGCCCACCTGTTGTATGAGGTCTGCTTTAATGCATTTTTAGCTCATCTGTGGGGCCCACCTTGATGTAATTGGAGCTCATTTTGATGTATATGAGGTCCATTGGTGCGACCCATTGATGTGGCCCACTTGTTGTATATAAGGCCCATTGGTGGGGCCCATTGATACTGCCCATAGCGATGTGTACTAGGCCCATGTGATGCCGACCCATTTGATGTATGAGGCCCTTGTGTGAGGCCATGGGCCCACTATATGTTTGGCTTTGGCTCTATGTGGGCCACTGCTTGGGAGCAATGATGGTTAAATGTTTACATTGATAGACAATGATGGTTAGATGTTCACATCGTGACCGATTACCGATAGTGGCCGATTGACCGATTACTGATTGTCGAGGCCGATTATCGTGACCGATTACCGATCGTCACCGATCATCGATTGGCGTGGCCGATTGTCGATTCTGTTTATCGTGGCCGAATGATCGATTACCAATCGAGGCCGATTATCGTGACCGATTACCGATCGAGGCCGATTATCATGATCGATTACCGATCATGGCCGATTATCGATTGATGTGGCCGATTGTCGACTCTGCTTGTCGTGGCCAATTGACCGATTATCGATCGAGGCTGATTATCGTGACCGATTACCGATCGTGGTCGATTATCGATTGACGTGGCCGATTGTCGACTCTGCTTGTCATGGCCGATTGACCGATTATCGATCGAGGCCGATTATCGTGACCGATTACCGATCGAGGCCGATTATCATGACCGATTAGCGATCATGGTCGATTATCAATTGATGTGGCCGATTGTCGACTCTGTTTGTCGTGGCCGATTGACCGATTATAAATCGAGGCCGATTATCGTGACCGATTACCGATCGAGGCCGATTATCGTGACCGATTACCCATCATGGCCGATTATTGATTGATGTGGCCGATTGTCGACTTTGCTTGTTGTGGCCGATTGACCGATTATCGATCGAGGCTAATTATCGTGAACGATTACCGATCGTGGCCGATTATAGATTGACGTGGCATATTATCGACTCTGCTTGTCGTGGCAGATTGACCTATTATCGATCGAGGCTGATTATCATGACCGATTGCCGATCATGGCCGATTGTCGATTGACGTGGCCGATTACCAATTCTGCTTGTCATGGCCGATTGACCGATTCTGATTATCGAGGCCAATTATCGTGGTCGATTGTCGATTCCGATTGTCGTGGCTGATCGCTGATTCTGATTATCGAGGCCTAATGTGATGTATATGCAAGCCGTATTTGAGGCCCGTTGTGATGTGTATCCAGCCCGTGTTTAAGGCCCAACGTGATGTATATGAGGTTATGTGATGAGGCCCACTGTGATGCATTTGAGGGCTAGGCGATGGAACCCATTATAATGTATGTTAGGCCCATGTGAAAGGCTCATCATGATGTATATTAAACTCTTGAGTGAGGCCCATGGTGTTGTATATTTGGCACTTGTGTGCGGCTATGAGTCCACCATATGATAGGCTTTATGTGGGCCGTTCCTTGGGGGACAATGTTGGTTAAATATCCACATTAGCAATGTCGATTGTCAATGCTTGTTATTGATACCGATTATGAGTATGTGACTGCATAACATCATGATACATGCCCATACGCATCATCTGCATGCCTGTTATGAGATATGATTGACCATTACATATGTCATAGTGCTGGTTGTTATGAGACTCCCTGATAGGCGGAGGTTATCTCACATAAGCACATGACATGCGTTGGATTGATGTATGACTGGATTGTATGACTCATGCATCTTGCATTGTGTGTTGTGATTACTATACGCCTTAGCGACATCAGGGTCGTAGCCTCCACAGGTATTTCGTGGATGGCCGGATGGGACACCAAAAATTTATTCTATATGGGGTGCTATAGATATCCTTGGGAGAAAGTCCTAGAACCCTCTTGGTTCCAGAGATTGCTCCAACGTCTAGACCGAGTGGGTAGATGAGCGCTGAGTGCCAATTACCAGATGGCTACGCTCTCCACTGTGTCGTGGTCAGTTGGAAGGGGGTGCGGCCTTACCTGCCCGAGAGGAGGGGGCAATGCTAGGCTGAGTCTGACCAGCTCGAGGAATGGGTCCGCTATTGACGAGTCGGGCCCGATATTGGCAGGCGGATAGTAAGGTCTCTTCCACTCACCTTGTTGCACGCGTTGGGGCAGCAATCTGGTATGGAGTGTAATAGACCCCGGTGATTTTCCAGAGAGGAACCGTACTGATATGTGGACTTATTGAGTAGGAGTTGCATGCTCATTCATTCATTCACTATCCACTCGGGCTGGTGGTGCATAACTAATTGTTGTGTACCTTCGTTATGGCAATGATTTCGGTTGGGCGCGTGACCAACCTGAGATCAGGAGTTTACCACGTTGAGTCTGACTATCCAAATTTAGGTATGGGACTGGTTTAGATAGAAGTCTATTGTGGTGGACCCTGTAGCCTGCGATACTACGTACTATCATCCTGACTTCACACTCCAAGCATGGTCATTTCATTCGAATCACATATTGCATTACATCCGCAGGCATATGACATTTTGGGTTGTTATGTTTCTGCACTTATATGGCCTAGATAGACTTAGCAAGATTTGTATATTGCATTACATTCTCGGCATCTGATATTTAGCTCTTTATGATTCTTTATTGCATAACTGTTCTATATCGCGTATCCTGATATTTATTGACTTATGGACTTGTCAGTATTTCTGCTTATTTCGATGATGTACGAATTATGAATTACCAGTATTTTCAGTATTGTATGATTATGACATTGTATTGAATACTTGGCACTTACCTTGTGCACACACTTACACTACCCTCTAAGCTTTCTATAAGCTTATGCACGATAGATGCGTGCAAGTGATGTTAGGTTGCAGCAGTGTTGAGCTTGGAGCGTGCGGTGGTCTTCTGGAGCTTGATTCTCTATTTATGTATTTTCCTTTTAATATTGTATTCAAATGATTATATTAGTAGATATGTGATGACGATGTTGCCGTTGTGAATTGGGTAATCTTGTGGTTATGCTTATTATTAGTTAAATGTGTAAAAAAAAAAAATCCTCCTTGTAGGATCCCAGGATTGGAATCTGACATATGAATGCTAGAGCCGAGAATGGGGTACTACGAAGGTTGTCGGCACCGAATTCGGCGATCGGGATTCCTATGAATCCGATTTTCGGGTTTGGGACGTGACAAAGGGAGCCGAAGACTCTTCAACAACAAAGAGGGGATCTTCGTCATTGCACTAAATGGGACTCATCAACTTATCTGTAAGTATCTAGAGTCTAGAGGACACTTGTGATCATTTCTTTCTAGGATTCGGTCTTGAGTGTTGCTCACCCTTTGAAGTCCTCATAAGAGGCCTCTGGCAGGAGTGTATGTAATGGGTGCGTTGTGTGGACCCTTGTTCTGTGGAGAGCATAAACATCTGGTTAGGAGTAAACCAGTAAAACTTCAGGGTTAGAGGTGAACCGAGTAGAAATCTCTATGTAAAGGTTGAAGGTGAACCTAATTTAAAACATTAGGTTTGAGGTGAACCCTGGGAAACCTCCTTAGTGAAATCCGGTACACTCAAGGGTTGAGTGTGGCAGCCGAGAGTGGAGTAGACAAGTAGTCGAACCACTATAAAAATGACTGTGTTTGCGATTGCTTTGTTTGTGTGATTTGTTTTACTATTTCAATATTTGAATATCTGATATCACACCTCACACACATACACAGTCATATCCAACATGAACTAATTTCTAAATTGCTATCTTTTGAATAGTTTGTGATTGGATCCTCTACTAGGCTTGGAAGACAGTAGAGTTACATTTGAGTAATCCTGTTAATTATATATCTGATAGGATTAGTGCAATAGGATTTTTAAATATACTGTAAAACTTTAAAAAGTCCTATTCACCCCCCTCTAGGACATTGGTATATTCCTACTTCAACTCAAGCGGTTTTCACAGCTATTTCAATTGGTATCAGAGCGGGTCTCTCTTTAAGGGCTTCACTGTCTAGGGAGTGTCATGACTAAAGTTTAGGAATATGGCCAAAAGAGAGGGCTCATCAGTCACTAGACCTCCAGTATTTGATGGTTTAAATTATGCATACTGGAAGGCTATAATGTATTACTTCCTGAGATCCTTGGATCATGATGTTTGGGATATAGTTAAAAAGTGATATGTGTTACCATCTGAACAGATTGTACTTGAAGATGAAATTACCATCACCAAATCCAAACCCAAAGAAAAGTGGACGGTGTTCGACAAAAAACAACGAACTTCTGAAGCAAAAACAATGAACGCCATCTACTGTGCCGTATCTCAGGATATATTCAATCAGATAAGTATGTGTGAGACATCTAAGAAAGCATGAGATCTACTGGAAACAATCCGTGAAGGCACAAGCACTGTGAAGAGGTCTAAACTACAACTTCTGACTTCATAGTTCGAAAATCTCAGAATGGAAGAGCATGAGACATTTATGGAGTTTTTCACTAAGTTGAATATAATTTGTAACTCCATGGGTGGATTGGGAGAAAAAGTTTCGGTACCAAAAATATGTAGGAAAATCTTAAGATCCTTACCAGAACAGTTTAATCCCAAAGTAACAATAATTGAGAAGTGTAGAAATATTGATGAGATGAAAGTAGAAGAACTAGTATGTTCCTTACAAACTTTCGAACTACACTTCACACAATCCCTAAAATCCAAAAACACTGTCCTAAAAACTTCTAAGAAAACAATACATGAGGACAGTGAGAGTGAAAAAGAAGACGAAGATGAAGAAGTGGCTTTGCTGGCTCAGAGATTCAGAAGATTCTTTCAAAAGAATTGCGGCCGTCCCTCTAGAGGTAGAAAGGTGGATGACAAACCTTCTGCAGGAAAATTTGAAAAAAGGACCAAAGAACCACAATGTTACGCCTGTCAGGAGTATGGACACCTATCTACTGAATGCGCAAACAGAAAAACCAAGGGCAAGGCAATGGCCGCCACGCGGGATGATACGGAAGAGTCAAATTTAGAATCAAGTGACTCAGGAAGCGATGGAGATCGAAAATCTTTGAAAATACTTATGGTCTCCACTGCTTCAATCATTCCAACTGAATCTGAGCAAGAATAGCAAGCTCTTGAATCATTTCCATCTGAAAATGAGGAAGAAAGAGAACAAGATGAATTACAAGACCCTTACAATCAACTTTACATTCATAGTGTCAATGTTGTTAAAAGACTTGGAATTGTTGAGATCAAAAAGGAATTGCTGCAACTAGATATAGACAAAACCTTAGATATCAATACTCATCTGATTAATGACTTGTAGCAACATCACTCGAATAATGATAGACTTAAGAGAATTAATTTTTTTCTTAAATCCGAATCCAAAAAACTGAACAAACAGGTTGAGCAATTAAAAGATGAAAATATGCTCATTCAAAATGAAAATCACACACTCCTGTTTGATTTGGAAGAATCCAGAAGAATTGCCAAGATAAACTGTAAGTTTTCCCAAAGTGGAGAGAAGCTAGAAAAACTGTTGGGAATGAAAAAACCTGGGAAAGATAAAAGTGGGCTAGGATATGAAAAATATAAATCAAAGACTGGATGTGCAACTCCTGGAACTGAAAAATTTGCTGCCTCTGGAAACAAAACCAGTAAAACTCCACTATGTCATGTGTGTGGTGATGTAGGTCTTTATGAGTTTGAATGCCTAACACCTAGACAGACTTTATATAACTCCGATCAAAACCACACTATCAAATCAATCAGAGAAACTCAGAATGCTAAAAGTCCACCTAGGAAAAACACTTATCCATCACCACCTAAAGAAAAAGATAGAGTAAAGAAGTCTGCCTCAAAATGGGTAATTAAAGAAAAGAAAAATTGTCTTGCTACTCACTCAAATCGGTTATCAGGTAATAACACTAAATGGTACCTAGATAGTGGTTGCTCAAGGCATGTCACAGGTGATAAATCCCTTCTGTCAAACTATCAGAATCTGCACAATGGGCTAGTCACTTACGGAGATGGAACCACTGTTAAAGTAATTGGACAGGGTGTCATAAAAGGGATTAGTCTGCTTACAAATGAGAATGTTTTCTGCATAAAAGGTCTGGCGCATAATCTCCTTAGCATATCGCAGATTTGTGATAATGGGCATGTGGTCAAATTCAACAAAGAAGAATGCGAGATCCTAGATCAATCAGGAAAACCAATTATGAAGGGTCTTCGCATAAATAACCACTACTACATTATTATAGGAAAAGAAAGGAGTGATACTGAGGAACACTGAGAATGAAGAAACTCGTTTAGATCATACATCAAGATCTGAACATGTGCTGAAATGAGATTATTTTATTTTTTTTGCTGAGCTTTCAATATTACATTTGGGGTTTTCCACCTCACCTTTTTATACATAAACATTTCAATGTTTATACTTTTTGCTTTGTACAGAACTTATACAAAATTTTGCCGAAAATACCCGTTTGTTGAAATTGTACTATTTTATATGGGAAAGATTGTCGAAATATAGGAAAACTTGAAAAACGATCACTTTCGAGATGACTGTCGATTGGTCATTTAGAATGTCGATTGCATCGATCAGGAATCGATACCATCATCGACCTCTCGGGTAACTGAAGCATCGGGGCGGTCAATCTTCTTCCAAACTCTCGTACGAAACTCAAAATTTGTGACTATCAATGGCATCTAAAATCATGTTATCTGAAGAAGCACATTTGATCTTAGACTGGATTCACATTCATCCTCTTTCAAGATGCCCAAAAAGAAAATTTTGTCAGCTCTTCCTCAAAGCACTTCAATTTTAAACAAGAAAGGTAAGCAGAATGAGACAGCCTCTTCTTCCCTGTTTAACATCAACCTCATGGTGGAACGAGCAATCCATAGAAAGAGCGTTGAACCATTTAAGATCATCGACCTTTTGAAATAGATTGGGTGGGACAATGTTGTGAGTCTTGGTGGAACATTTCAACACAATCTGGTACATTAATTTCTGAGCCTTGTTTACAACGTTGAGAAGGATCCTCCACTCACCTCAATTGCAGTCATAAATCGGGTTGAAAACATCACGCCGAGGGTGATAGGTAGACTGATTGACATAGAACCCACTGGAATACTGGTATCCGATCGAAACATGAATGGTCTCGGTGTATGGGGAGAAGTTACTTGAGCACTATGTAATGGTGTCACAATTCCCAGGAATACAAAGAATATACTCCATATTAAGCACCTTGATCCTACCTATAAGATTCTTCACAGTATTTTCAACACCAATGTCTATCCCTGTGAAGTCTCCGGCAACAATCTCTCTCCATACATTCTGAATGTGTCGTATGGTGTTCATCTAGGGATTCCAGTATTCTACCCACTCTAATTTTACAACAAATAATTCATGTGTGTTCAGAAGAATCCATCACTATAATTCCATTTCCATGTCTTCTGTCTAAGCTTTCATGTCAATTCAGTCTGCCACCTACTCATGATCTTCCACATCCATGTAGTTGGTTCAATTATAAAGACATTCGTAATCTGAATCTCTATGACAAAGTCTCTTGTGCTGAAGGAACCAATCAAATCTCAAGCCATAGTGAGTCTATGCACAGCCTCGATACCGCAATTCAAGATATCCCAGTGCTAAATATTTTACAAAATCTTTTGGACGCTCAATCATGCATGATGAAAAAACTTGATAACTGTGAAGCCCATCTTTTAGAAATTCGACAAAGACTGGAGTCACTACAACATGCTACGGAACAGATTCTGAACATTCTCCCTTCTTCATAAAGCATGTCCAGGCTCTCTTTTTAACCTGGAATCTTTCTGGAATACCTGGGCATAAGTATCTTTTTGAATGCCCTATGATCATGGCTATGTGTGTGATGAATTACAGACTTACAGACTATGATAAAGTAGTGTTTTGATTCATTGTATCTTTACATGGGTTTGATATTTGTGTCTGATGGGTGGTAGTCTACTGCTGTCCGGGGCAATACCTATTTTTTGAATGATGGAAGTTTTGTTGAATATGGCTTCATATAATTCTATTCTTACTGCTATAATGATATATGAAATCCCACAATTAAATGGAGTTTCTGCTATGGAATGCATGTGATTTTCATGATTATCTTATCTGACCTGTTTAATATGCATTCATATCTTCTGAAGATGATGTATGGTTGAAAATGATCTCATCTTTATACATCTTTATCTATGGTTCTCCCATATGCTACTTTAACTTTAGTCAATATCTACTACTTTATCTTTGTCAATGACTGACAAAAAGGGGAAGAAAAGTGAAAACGCCCTGTGTGAAAAATTAGATATTTGCTCTTATATGTTGCAGGTGTTAGGGGGAGCAGTTGCACCAAGAAAGGGGGAGCTTTACAGAAAGGGAGAGTAAATACTGGTTATGTACATGGCTATATTAGAATTTGTAAAATTATGTAAAATCATTTACACACAATTTAGGATGTGTCTGTCTAGATATTATCCTAGGGTGTTTTGGTATTTTGTCATGTAATTGACAAAGGGAGAGATTGAAAGTGTACCTACTAGTACCCTGGTTTGTCAATTACCGTGTGTGCTGAGTCAGTCGATCTGTAGAGCCTCACAGGAAGAACAATTCAAGTGTCTGCCTCAACCAGATGTGTGGAAGCTCGCCATAGGTAAATCATAGCCTCACATCCCATGTCCCAAAACACCAGGTGATTAAAACCCTTAAAAATAACTTAGAACATAAGAGGGTTTTTAGGTAAGTGAACTTTGTCAAGAATTAAAAAATCTCTAAGTTTGCTTACCCTGTCGATTGTATCGATACGCATTTTGATATGATCGACCTGCGCTGTCGATGTCCTTGACACTTGATCGATACCATCGATAAGAGGACTAAAAGTGTCCAACAACCACATACTCATCTGGACGAATTTATCGATACACCTATTGATATCATCGATATTCAAATATCGAGCCCATCGGAAGTGGCTCGATAATATCGACAGGCAGATTTTTGGTGTCCCTGTTTTTCTTAAGAAAATTACTATGTGCTTCGATATATCGATGTCCTTTCCGGTTCAATCTGAATTCAAATATTGATCATATCAGAAGGTTATCGATCATATCGATAGAGGGCGCGCATTTCTTCTAATAAATATTTCACGTTATTTTTAACTTTGATCGGGGGCCACTCGAGGAAATCGATATTCTTATGTCGATGCTATCGGGGCCTAATCGATTGGATCGAGACTGGACACAAACTGTTCAACATGCTTATAGGTAAATTTATACGATTTATTAATCCCATTGACATGGCCTCCGATATCATCGATATTCAAATTCCGATGACATCGGTTGTTCCCTGATTATATCCTAAAAATTTAAAATATTTCAAGACTTATCTCTCCCATGCTTCAAATGTCAATAGATCGATCCTAGTATCGATGGAATCGGAGTTCAAAATTCGATGACATCGACCCCAGTATTGATCCCATCGACCAGCTAGCAGAAGGTTTCAAAAGCGTATGACATTTAAGTTTGTGTTATTGAGCGGACAGTCGATCTCATCGAGAGTATACGCTCGATGATATCGACCCTGCTTGATGATATCGAACTTTGTCATAAATATGACCGTTTTATATCCGTTGGAACCTTTTGCCTATATAAAGAGACACTTGTCCATATTACTGGCAGAGAAAGAAGAGAGTGCTTTTGTGTGTTTTACCTTTAGATCATATACCCAAAGCCCTTTCTCTCACGGGAGTTCATCTTCCATTCCACTCTCATTCATTGACATTTTAATAGATTGGATTGGGAAAAGAACTTCTGTATTCAAAGATCCTCCAGCAGCTATCTTAATAGCATATCATTAAGTTGGGATTCCTTAAATGAATAGATAACGGGAATCACTCTGTCTTCCTTATAGAAAAATTCTAAGAGGGTGAATTTTCGTCCTAACCTTGACCCAATCCGAAGCCAAGTACTAGTACATCTTTTGTTACGGATCAAGGGAGCCGAAGATTCTTCAACAACAAGGAGGAGATCTTTGTCATTGTGCTAAATGGGACTCATCAACTTATCTGTAAGTATCTAGAGTCCAGAGGACACTTATGATCATTCCTTTTTAGGATTCGGTCTTGAGTGTTGCTCATGCTTTGAAGTCCTCATAGGAGGCCTCCAGCGGGAGTGTACATAGTGGGTGCGTTATGTGGACCCTTGCTCTATGGAGAGCATAAACATTTGGTTAGGAGTGAACTAGTAAAACTCCAAGGTTAGAGGTGAACCGAGTAGAAACCTACGTGTAAAGGTTGAAGGTGAACCTGATTTAAAACCTTAGGTTTGAAGTGAACCCTGAAAAACCTCCTTAGTGAAATTTGGTACACTTAAGGGTTGAGTGCGGCAGTTGGGAGTGGAGTAGATAAGTAGTCAAACTACTATAAAAATGACTGTGTTTGCGATTGCTTTGTTTATGTGATTTGCTTTACTATTTCAATATTTGAATATCTGATATCACAGCTCACACACATACACAGTCATATCCAGCATGAACTAATTTCTATATTGCTATCTTCTGAATAGCTTGTGATTGGATCCTTTACTAGGCTTGGAAGACAGTAGAGTTACATTTGAGTAATCCTGTTAATTATATATCTGATAGGATTAGTGCAATAGGATTTTTAAATATACTGTAAAACTTTAAAAAGTCCTATTCACCCCCCTCTAGGACATATTGACATTCCTACTTCAACTCAAGCTGTCTTCACCGTTATTTTAGTCACATGCGAGCTTGCTAGCTGGATTTGCATACTTTGTTCTTGATCCATTTATTCATTCATCCACTATACACTCAGGCTGGTTATGTGCAACCAAATCATTATGTGTATCTTTGTAATAGTTAGGATTTTGGTTGGGCGCGTGATGAACCTGAGATCAAGAGTTTACCACATTGAGTCTAGCTATCCAAATTTATCTATGGGATTGGTTTGGATAGAGGCCCTTTATGATGGACCCCCATCGCTTGCAATATTATGCGCTATCCACCCGATTACACACTGCAGCTTGGTCATCCGCATTTCATACTCTGATATCATATGATTCATCCTCGGCATCTGATATTTGGCTCTCTATGACTCCTCATCCGCCTAATTGATCTGTATTGCGTACTTTGATGCTGTATGATTTATGACCTTGTAAGTATTTCTACTTATTCCGATATTGTACGATTTATGGATTACCAGTATTTTCGGTATTGTATGATTATGGCATTGTATTGAATACTTGACACTTATATTTTGCACACACTTACACCACCCTTTAAGCTTTCTATAAGCTTATGCACGATAGATGCGTGCAAGTGATGTTAGGTTGTAGCAGGGTTGAGCTTGGAGCGTGCAGCGGACTTCTGGAGCTTATTTTTTTATTTATGTATTTTCCTATCAACATTGTATTCTAAAGATTATATTAGTGGAGATGTGATGGTGATGTTGCCTTTGTGATTTTGGTAGACTTGTGGTTATGCTTCTTATGAGTTAAATGTACATTAAAAAAGATCTTCCTTGTAGGATCCCAGGATCAGAATCTGGCGTATGGACGCTGGGAGCCAAGAATAGGATACTACGGAGGCTGTTGGCATCGGATTTGGTGATCGAAATTGTTGTGAATCTAATTTTTGGGTTTGGGCTGTGACAGCTGGCCCATTGGCTGGTTGAGTGCAGCAACTTTCCTGGATGTGGAGTCTTGAGTGTGGAGAAAGGAAGAAGAAAAGGAGAAGAAGAAAGACAGAGAAAAGGAGAGGAAGAGAGTTTGGACTTGAAGTTGTGGGTTAACTGGCTGTCGAGTAAGTTGGGCTGAGTCGAGCATGGACTAATGTGTTTGGGCTGAGCCTTGTTCAGGTCCAGTTGGTGTTGAATTCGCAGGAGAGGAGTGCTGATGATGTAGGGCTATTGGGAACAGATTAGGTTTAGAACCCAACTTGCTGTTTAGTCAACTAATGTGAGTTAGCTTCCTCTCCCAAAGTAAATTTCATTATTTATCATCATCATTAGTGTTACTATAATTATTGTAATTATTAAATGTGGTTAACCATTAGTAGGTTAATTTTGCTAGTATTAGTTATTATAGATACTTGATATTAACAATTATCATTATTAATGTTATTCTTATTTTTTCATTAGTAAGTTATTGATTATAAGATTAGTGTTGCCAGTATTAATAGACAATTATTATTTATTTTTACTTCATTCTAATATTATTATGAATTAATTATATGAGTTAGATTTCAAACTCCAAACCAAAGTTTAAGATTAGATTAATGAATAAAACCCTAAACCTAGGTAATTCAAACCCTAGGTTAAGACCGTAACCATGATCATTGTGATTATCAAGCATGATTGACTATTGGCTAATTCTTCATACTAATATAGATGTTATAAACAAACCTATGATTATTAGACATTTATATTTTATTTACTATCCTTAAGTATTATCATGAATAGGTTCAGTATTGATAGCTATTATTATCATCACTAGAAAATACTATCACTTTCATTATGGGATTAGTATAAGTATTGTTAATATGAATATTGTTATTAGTCATCTTCATATTATTGTTAGTAAATATTCTATTCCTATTACCTCTATTATTTAATAGATTATTAGTCATTATAAGAACATTAAATATTATTGGTATATTTAAATATTAACCTATGAATCATCATTATTAACATTGATGGATTAATACTCCTATTTTGAATATTATGTGATCCATTGTACAATAATAATAATAATAATTTAGGATTCAAATCCTAGAATCTAAAGATTTAACTAAACCCTGGGATGAAAATCCTAATTCTATATCAAAACCCTAAAGATAAACAATTCAAGCCCTAGGCCATGACCTAAAACCTAGGTAGTGCATAAAACTTGGATCTAATTGTACAAGTTCATGATTTATGATAAGATTCAATTCTAAGGGTGCAAGCACTGAGTGACATTAGAAGGTGATTCGGTTCATCATGTGATGACTTTTCCCTATTAAGCTTTCCATTTCCAAATTAGTTAAGTAATAGTCTTTATCAAAATCACACATGTTATCTTATCAG
Source organism: Magnolia kwangsiensis (assembly GCA_037074715.1). Lineage (NCBI taxonomy): Eukaryota > Viridiplantae > Streptophyta > Magnoliopsida > Magnoliales > Magnoliaceae > Magnolia > Magnolia kwangsiensis. The sequence goes on along the minus strand of CM073575.1, from coordinate 85,130,026 downwards.
ATGTGATCTCTTACATTAGTCATAGACTCTTAAGATATGATTTATATTTGATTTATGATTGCATGCAGTAGTTATTTACATGATGGCTTCCATTTAAATTCCAATCTATGACCTTCGCAGTTATTATGTATCAAATGCTTCACATACATCTGGCATGTTATATCCATATGCTTTCACATGGATTGTTGTGAGTCACTTATGAATCTTTATTCACTACACATAGTAGTGGGTAACTCTCTTTGGTGTAAATGAACCCATACGCAAGATGTAACAAGATGAGTTGTGGTAAGAAATGGGCCCTTGATTTAGAGAATATATGGGATGTGGAACATTAATGTGATTTACCATCCATAGGGCATATGGCTTGAGTGGCTTAGAAATGATCTCTTATAACCGCTCTAATTTAGCCTTGTTTGACCCTTTTTGCCGATTGATTCGATGTTCTGTGTGCCCTTTTTACCTCTGCGATTTGACATCCGTCCCATGTTTTGAGGTTTGCCCGTTGTGGCTTTGATGGCCTATACCATGCGATGATAATCCCTACTTATTGAATTTGATTGGCCACTAGTCGACGGACATCCATTAAACATCCTAAGATGGAAAAACCTCATGAGTCGAGGATAGTGGTCATGGGACACTATGCCCGAGCTGTCGGCCTGCGCTGGGTGACGAGCCCCCCGTAGTGACCTTTGAGTTTACTTAAATTGGTTGGTTGTAATTGGAATAATAATAGTGTATCTAATCATGCATACATAGCATATTAGTGATGACAGGTGGCTAATTCTAGATGTTGTAGCACATGCCCTTAGGTTTAATGGGGTATCATTTTGCTAGCTCCTAGACCATCAACTATCAACCTGCATACGAGTTATGTACGATGACTTGGTCGCTATGCTGTATGAGATATGTTACGCTGGTGACCAGTCTTCTACATGGGTGACGAGCCTAAGTCCGACTGGATGAGCATCCCCAGGTCGATGTGCATTCACGCATCTATGCATTTAAAAAGACTACATCATGTATTATTTTGAATACCTTGTTGTTTTTAATTATGCTTAGCTAAGGTGGTGGTGTGTATTCTTGAGGAGAATTTACACTGAGTTGGCCAATCATCCATTAAATATATAACCATACAGGTAGCATACGTGGCTTAAAAGACACTCATGTCTAGGGTGATAAAGTGTAGAGTACAATTACCAGGAATGTATGGCTGTATCTGCCAGGAGGAGCTGCACGATCTTATGGCTCAAGTTTACATGCATTTTATTATTTCTCTTATGTAAATCATGTAATTTTTGTAATTGCTATTATATGAGACATTGGTTTGTATAAGTCATTATGGGCAGCCGCTCGTATATTCTAAATGTAGTGTAAATTTTCCTTTATACTTGATTTGTCCATCTTTCGCTAACTGCTAACTTTGAAAGATTATATATATATATATATATATATATATATATATGAAATTTGGCTCTCTATAGGTTATCACTCGGGTTTTTGAGAAATGAGTCATATACTCTGGTCCTGAGAACACGGGGCATTACACAACCATTAAGTACCCAAAATGATAACCTTAAACCTTAATAGATGACAAACTTGACCCTCATGTAGTAAGGGTCTTGGTTGTCACGTGTTTAGGGTCTTGGTTGTCATGCGTCAAGGGAAGGAATGTGTGCTTCACCTGATTCCCACGTTGGAGAATGGGACACAAGAGAATGCTCTTTCGAAGAATAGAGTGTAGGAGCATGGTAGTGGGTCCCATGGGTCATGTTTGTCATGTGCAAATTGGTCATTTTTTCAGGTCAAGCTAACAAGAATGACGTACGCCAGAGAATGTGACGTTAGTAGTTATATGTTGGAAAAAAGAACTCCGCCAAAGGGTGGTGGTGGGTCTTATGGAGAAAGTTTTCAAAGATAAAAAAGAAGAGGTTTTGTAAAAAAAAAAAAAAAAAAGAAAAAAAGAAAAAAAAACTCAAATGGATCTTCTAATCAACTTGGCCCTTCTAATGGGTCTTTAGACACCATCTGTGGGGCCCATCATGGGGTATTATTAAATCCATTTCATCCATTGGAGTCAGAATTTTATAAAAGGTCATGGGCCAAAGACTGAGCCACATCCCCAAATAAGGTGGACCACACCATAAGGAAATAATTAGGAGTGAACAATCATCGTTATTAGCTGTTGTGGGCCGTAGAGAGCTTGTATCCAGCTGAAATTAATGTCTTCTCATTAAAATGGTAGGCCATGAAGAGAATTAATATATTAGATCTACCTTCAAGTGAGGCTCAATCACCACGTAATGTCACTTCATGCATTGGGATTGGGACTACGAAGCTTCTCTAGCAAGCAAAAGTAAATATGGGAACAACTCCAAAAGGCAAGGGCACTTTGATCCTATATAAACTAAAAGTTGTTGGTTAGAAAAAATGAAAGGGGATGTTATTATCTTGCAATGGTTAAACCTTGGGCCCATTTTGGTAAAAATCACTTTAGAAAGGAATCATCTATTAACTTAACCATCATCCTACTACCTACCTTTTGTTACATCTCTTTAAGGGCTGGTTAGGTGGCCATGTAAGCAAAGGATGGGCTACTTGAATATGCGTCACCGCGATGTTTATATAAAATCCATCATGACCACTAGGTGTGTCACTTCATGTTAGGCCAAGGGCCCAAAAATCAGGCTCGCCATGATTTAAGTGAACCACATGATCAGAAATACTGTATAAGTCAACATTCACCCTTCAAATTGTTTCCCTTAGTACAACCCACCTGAATTACTAATAAACCTAATTTTTAGCCATGTGCCTAAACTTTGGTGTGACATTTAATGGTTGGAGTGGATTTCATATAATCATCACAGTGGGCCCTATAAAAAATAAGGGTGGACATTTCTCCCAACTATTTTCTTTGGTGTAGTTCACTTAAATCACAAGTTAATTTAATTTTTTTTTATTTAAATCTGGATCTAAATTGGGATTATTATGAATGTTGAATGCTAGGATCCTACTCATGGGGCCCTTTTTAGACTTTTTACTTGTGCGATTATGCATTTTGACTCAAGATATGAAATGTATGACTTGGAGTCACTAATTAGTTAACTCATGTTTTCACAGTCATATAGACCTTGTAGAATCTTTAAAAATCAAAGAATCCATGAATTTTTTGTTTTAAATGACTCCTTATCTATGACCTGTGATTCTGAGTAAGGAACCACAATGATAAAGAAGAAAGGTGTTGGGCACCTTCTTTGCCTGCACAAATGTACAATCTTTACTTTGCAGAGCTCGGTGCATTATAAGAAATTTGGTTATTCTAACATTATATGAATGGATGATATGCAATGCAAAGGTGAAATGTCCAACTCAATCAACCTTTATAGATTTAATCTTACAACTAATTTGACATTTAGTCATAAGCGTTGAATCATTTCAAGTTACATATGACTCCAGCACGCTCGACAATATCTTAATCACCAGACATGCAAAATTTTCATGTACATATTGATCACGTGACAATCAAGTTTGCCTCATATTAGATGCATGGAATCTATAAAGTGAGTATCCCCTAACGAGCCATTCTGATCTTCCATATGCATCACTTGTTTATGTTCATCCCTACTGTCACCAATTCTTGTAAGAGATAATTAGAATGGAATACGTGTACTCAGGAGGGATTTTTACGTGGTGTATTTAAAGATCTTCAAGATATTCAGAGAGGATTCTGCAGTAATATAGCTGTTGTTTATCGGTCAATGCCACGTCATCCACTAAGCGGTCGAGTGAAGAGTGATTATGCTAAAGTGGTTACAAGACATATGATAGGTTTAAAAGCAAAGAAGGTCAAGTAGTGTTGAAATGGTCATAGTAACCATAAGAACATGGGAAGCATACAAATGGTCGGGTTAAGGTTATAAATAACAAATGAATTTAGCAGAAGAAATCATCTCATACCAACCAAACCAAACTTATCTTTCAAATTATCATTTCAAATATCAGTCATTTATATTTCTTAGTGTGATCTTTACCTTTACTTGTTATTTACATTCCTTAGCATAATCTGTAGCTATTAAAATTTATCTACAATTTGAGTCTATGCTCGTATGCTTGATTTATTCAAGTAGAGGTCTTAATCCAAAAAGGTGTTTTGCAACTATTGTTCAAGACTATTTATAAGAATTTCCTTTTTTTTATTCTTTTATTTGTATAAAAAAATCCTTTCATACGGAAGGTAAAGGTGTAACCCATTTTCAAAGGACGAACCCTACCATTTGAGTATCGTATAATTGTTTAAGACACTATATAAGTGGTTAAATAGGCAACTGATCATATTCGATATTGGTCACATCCTATGTATCTACCCATCTTAGTTCTTAGGGGTCATAGTTGTTTGGTTTGAATTGAGCCGCACATTCAATTCTGGCACACCTGCATTTGCTATGTGATCGAATCTATAGATCAAATCAAAAAGGCTTTTGGCATGGCGGTGGGACCTTATCTCTAGCTTATCGACGCGACATTGCCAATTGAAAATATGAATAGAAGCAGCAATTGAATTGTCAAGGTTGAGCCCTACACACAGACCGTACTACCTCCAACCGAGGACATACCGGTTCAAGCAGCCCCCGAAACGTTAAATTTAAATAGTAGTCTAACACTTAGTATTGGAAATCAGGAAGGGGCCTCTACCTCTTAGACCGTTTCTCTTGAAGAGATAACAGTTGCATTGCAAGACATGTAACTAAGTATCTAACATGTTCAGGAATATGGGAGAGTTCAGGTTGAGTTGGTGTACACCCAAGCCGAGCAATTCCATATTCAAATTGAGAATGTTAATAGATACATGGCTAAGTAGACCGAGGCCATGCATCTGTTGATGGCCATCATTACCAAAAGTGCACCTATGATGACAACGAATACGCCAAAGGAAGTTCTATCGGTAACACGGTCTACCCGCGATCTATACCACCCTTACAACAGAATCCACTTCCGATTCTAATTCAGGAATTACGGAATGTTCCGCCACTCACCATGTTTAGGTGACTAGAACGGGAGGACAACCTTTCTAGCGATTCCCTAGGAACCTATTGTTCCATGAGGAACAACCGAGTAGGTCCTCACCCACCATCAATCACTGAACCTCAACAAGTGGATGGCGACAAAATCTTACAGATGGTCCAAGAGTTAGCAGGCCAAGTCCTCAGCCATAACACTATCCCGGTTTATCAAAAGCCATATCTCGAATGGATTGATCGACATCACCTGTTTCCAAGGAACTATCAATCAAAATTTTCCCCATTTTCGGGTGATCCTGATCAATCGACCATCAAACACATTAATCGATTCACTATGCAATGTGGTGAACTAGCTAATATTAACTATCATAAAATATAATTATTCGGTCATTCATTGACGACAACAGTCATTACATGGTATTCCAATTTATTGCAAAACTCAATATATACTTGGCAAGAGATGGAAGAAGAATTCCATGCTCAATTCTTTTTTAAGGACAAGAAAATGACCATGGCTGATCTTGCACATTTTTGATAGTTACTAGGAGAAACTTGCAAGACTACATTACTCGGTTTAAGAGAGCAAAGAGCAGGTATAAGGTTGTCATGACAAAAGCTAGATTTGTACAACTCACACACGACAGTGTAAAATATAAACTTCGTAAGAAAATTATCAGAATAGAGTTCAAGGACCTATATGACCTGACTAGGAAGGTCTCCAGATATGAAGAATTCCTTCAAAAAGGGGCTAGGTAAAAGAATTTTTCAATCAGGACATATTATCGTGATCCTAATTAAGAGGTCACGAATGCCAAAGTAGTGGCAAAAAAGCTGCTCAAATGCTCGGCCCTAGTCAAGGAAGAATCAACCATACCGGCTACACAAAATGCCAAAAATGTATATACTTTTGATATTACGTGGGCCAATGAGATATTCAAAATTCTGCTATTTAGGAAGTTTTTCAAGGTTCCTGTCAACCATCATATACCATCGGCTGATGAATTGAAGAAGATTTAATATTATAAATGGCATGAAACTCGTTCCTATTCAAATAATAAATGCGTTGTGGTTGGGAACATTGTCCATGATAACATTGATTCAAGATTATCGAAGTTCCCTTAAAAGGGTGAAGAAGCAATGCTGATTGATATTAATCCATTTTTGCCTAACCTTGATATCAATATGGCCACAAGAAATCTACGGAAGGCCGATCGATGCGACTGAGGGTTAATCTCGGTCCAAGTAACCACGATGGCACATTGCGACATCTAAGGCTTAGGTGATATCAACCTCCCACCGTGACCACCAAACTGCCAAGCACGACACAACTTGATGGTCGAGGCTCACAATTATGTGACCGATGTGCCGAAAAGATCATCCAAGCTTAGGGGAACCACCTCAACCAATGAGGTAAGCTCAACATGTAACTCCAAGGATGGCTGAAAAAGGAGGTCTCCATCAACCGCAAGGAATGTTTTCACCACTTAGTTTCTAGCCTCAGGAGAGAGTTCCAACTCAAAGGATGGCCAAGCCCCTGTCAACTCAAAAGGGAGTTTAGAAGTGGGTCATGCATCCCAAGTTCTTGGCTGTTTCTGAAGCAATGATTCAAACTCAAAACATCATTGGTAGTGGTGTAAAGTGGCCACGAAGGAGTTGGTCGAGTCTGAGGATGCATCTAGGTCGTCAACGGTGCAGTCACGACCATTTTGAAGAATTCCTTAGTTAAAGGAACAGTTAATTTTGAACATGATAGAGATAGTTTTATAGCCTATTTTTTACAATCGGGGCATGGAGGATGCAACCCAGCCCAATGGGTAGCATGACAAGGGGATACTAATGACTACGATAATTTGTCCGATTATCTGAGTGATGAATGCTTCTCAAGGAATGATTGGCTGATAAACAGTCTAGTAGCAATGACTATAGCATTACAAGTATCTTCACCTACTTCCATGCAACCAGATACTGTTACCGACGAAAACATTGGGTACTAATATGAATTCTGTTCACTCCCCAAGTGCAGGGTTGTGATGTAGTAATAAGTCGGTAAGACCGAGGTCGAATCCCAAGGGACTGAAACTTGTACGTTATCTAAAACTAACTAGAAATAGAACTAGACTAAGATGCACTCTAAATTAAAAAGAATTTTAAGAAATAATGATGGAATATTAATCTAAAATTTATAGGAGAAATCAGAGATGGGAAAGTAGGGATTCAGAGGATCCACTTGTAAAGATCAGGGAGATCTGATGCTTGCTTTCAAAATTATGGAAATTAACTGAACTGCCGTTGATCTAGTTTTCAAAGAGATGAAAGGTGTATGAATTAGAATGGATTCCATTACCAAACCGTGCCCAAAGACTATGGCAAACAACAGAATCAAACTAATTACCACCCAATCACATGTATGCAAGTTAGGAAGGGTACCGACATCCAACTATGCCCAGGAGACTATGGTGAACAACAGGGCTTCCTGACATCATAAACATTAAAGAGAACGGAAATATTCAAAGCCATTGCAGACCCATTGTAATTTCAGTCACAACAGACCATTAAAAACCTAAAACATTCCCATAATAATTAACTAAAATCAACGTCAATTCATGCATTAAAATTAAAATAAAATCAAATCTCCCATCTCACTACAAGTTTCACCTCTTAGCCCTAGCTAAGAGGTTCAGCCCGCCATGAACGGATTAAATCTCATAATAAAAGAAAAGAAAAGAAAATACTCTCTCCCTCACGTCTACTTCAAGTCCCTGCCCGAGCCTCCAAGTGTCCCTTTTTCTTCCTTCCTAGACCTGAATGAATGCTCCCCATGTCCAAAACCTCCTTATATAGCTGCTGGAGTGGTGAAAATCGAATTTGAATCGGATTTGGAAAGCTATGCATGCCCATTGAAAGCTTTTTCGCAGCCAAGTTCAGTGCCTCGAAACACGCCACTTTCCTCGCTCAAATTCTAAAGAAACACCGTTCCTTAGGATTTTCTTGGGTTCTCTACATGATAGACAGTTCAGATCTGCCATATGATCAAAGATGGTGGGCCAAAACTGCCTGGAAAAGTTGATTTTCGCGGATGTGCGAAACCTTTTGCACCACTTCGCTGTTGTGATCGGTGGGCCCCACAGAAGCATTTTCTGGAAAATTCACCCTATCCATTAGATTCAGAATGAAATTTCAGTCAAGAATGGGTGGTTTTGAACGTCCATTGACGTGGCCCAGAGAAGAAATAACTAAAAGATCAGATTTGAACGCTACCGGGTAGCCCTTTTGTGGCATCTGTATCTAACACGTGTGCACGCATGGGTGAAAAGTGACAACATAGTTTTGTAGCTCTCGAAGCCCTCTACAAGATGGATGGCTTGGATCAGACATACGGATGATGTGTGAGCCCCACAATTCCCCCGAACTTTCAGATTTTTCGAATGCGAATGATACGCACGTGGATCCGCTGTGATGATCGTTGCGCCCCAGATTGACGGTGATGGAAAAATCCACACCGTCCATTGTCTTAAGGATGAAAAACCGTCCAAGCGTGCTTGGTTTTGAATCAGTTTCGGTGTGGCCCATGTGAATCTTTATTCCGCCATCCATCTTCCTTTCAACGGCTAGGATCTTGCAATCACTGTATGGAACCAAAAGGACAGCTAGGCGTTAGTGTTGGCCGTCTCGTGGACCGAATGAACGGTCCTGATTATTGAAATGTACACGGGTGGGTCCCACAGCAATCACCCGCAAGCCGCGGTGCGTCCTCTGGATGTCCGCGAGTGATAAGGACGGGTCAGCCCGTCTTTGACCGGGCTGACCGTCCGGTCTTCATCTGGTGCACTGTACATGGTGTACACTCATCATACATTTAAGGTCCATCGTTATGTTTGTGATGAATCCGTTCTGACTATCCCCTTTATCTCTTTATTTAATGCGTTAAGACCAGAGTTGAAGCATGTCCTGATATCAGGCGGGCCCCAAATTGAAGATTAATGGGTTGATCTACCCGTTGGGTCACTTGCAGAGGGATCCAGTGGCTGAAAATTGACTTGTACGGTTAATTTCTTGTCCTCAAGCCACGTATGAAATTTCGAACCGAATGGATGGTGGGAAACATGTGATCTTGCATTCTGGATGAGTTTTAGGCCATTTGAGCTTCAGTTCTTTGATTTTCTTGGATCCCTGCATGTAATTTCAGTCGATCTTAGTTCCCTGGAGTGTGTCCCTTGCCTTGGTGATCATCAGAGTGTTAAATCCATGCATTTAGCACCCTTTTGTAGTTTAGGCTCGTAAAATCACCTTGCAACATAAACACGATAAAATGGGCCATTAAACAGTGTCATGCTCGTAAATCCTAGCAATAAATAGGGTCTGATATGCAATATTTGACCCTCAACAAATTCTAATATGCAAGTCAATTAAAAAACACTAAGGGGCAATGTCTGAGTTTGAAGATTATGTTTGGGACATTGCTACTTGTAGTATTTTATTGCAATATGGTGCTCACTTTACTCTCTAGTTTTCAGGCCAAGCCAGCTCCACCGAGTGAGATGGTGGGCGATGGAGAAGAACTTAGTCCCTTTGTGGTAATACAACACATTTCCTTTCCTCCAGAAGAGGCAATGAAGAGCTACTAAGAGTGGGCAAAACACCATAGGTAAATACCATAACTGTAAAATCAAGAGTAACATTTAAAAAGGTGGTCATAGAAAGTCCCACCCATGACATGGCACAACTTCTCAAACCGTTGTATATATCGACTCATCTTGAAGGTTTCCCAGTCACCATGATTTTGGTCAACAATGGGGTTGCCATCGATCTTCTCCCATTAAGAATGATGCCAAAATTAGGGAAGAATATAACTGATTTAATTCCATATGAGGTAGCAGTCAGCAACTTCGTTGGCCATGTCACATATACATACTATGTATTATCGCTTGAATTGACCATGAGAACAAAAAGGGTATTGGTTCCATTCTTTATCGTCAACACCTCATCCACTTATAATACTTTGATTGGAAGGGATCAGACTCACTCCTTTATGTGCATTCCACCATCCTTATATTAATTCATAATCTTTCATAATTAAGATAAAGTCAAGCTAGTCTTGGCGATAACAAACCCTTTTTGGCTACTTTGAACTTAAATGAGACCTACTACTATAGGGACAAAGTAAAGCTGATTCGGTTTACCGAGAGAAACAAATACAATGATCCGACCAGGATATCAGTCAAGAAGAATCCAGACAACATTGTGCATGACATCACAGAAATAATTTGTCCAGTTGATAATTTGTCGAGTGATATTATCCCTTTCTGACCGGTTTCACACTGCACCATCGAAGATATCCCGTGATTAATATGTCAAATGATAAGTAATGAATGGCCGACTTCATAGCTAGAATAAGAAGGCCTAAAGAAAGCCTGAGGGATGTCTATCGGAGCACAAAATACTTTAAATTGCATGATTACGCAACAACACAATGGAATGAAAACGGCAGACTTTATTGCGCGAGTGCACAACAGAGAAGAGTTGCATGGTCATGTAATGAGCAGAAATGGCCAGGAAAACTGGTTTTAGGTAGAGTAATTGGACTATTCAAGAAGTTTGTTATGTGATAGCGCAACAAGAATGTATTGTATGATCGTACAATAGTGTTTGGTTGCGTCGATTTAGTTCTTCACATGTGTTAAAGCCTATAAATACCCCCTCATCTCTCATTTCATTCATTCACAACTAAGGTGTAACACCCCGTACTTTCCTGTACTCGATTGTTACTATATAAACTGACTAGTCGGATGCAAACCTAGCTTAGTGAACATTCATGTGCACCCTAGTTTAAATCTGATCGTCGAAGGTGATCCCTATCCACATATCAAACCACCCACTAGTCAAATAATATATACTAAGTATATTATCTTATCTATTTATTATATTATAAATTTTACACAAACATGGATCAAAAGATTATAGAGGTATCTTGATAAATTACTTATCATATAGAAGTGTATGAAAAATATTATAATAAGAGTAATATATATATGTATATATATATATATATATATATATATATATATATATATATATATATATAATGTATGTAAAATGTTATGAAAATAATATTATATTAACTAAACATAATGAATAATAATCTTATAACATATAATTGAATTATAAATATTAATGTAGTATTGAATATTTTTATAAACATGTATACCAAAAATTATTAAATATTTGAATAAAATTTTATATTATTTAACGATGTAATTTTAAATAAGATATTGTACAAATTGTAATTCATATATATGTATAATATGAGACTGTATATTATGAATTATATATTAATAAATAGGAGATCAATGGCATGCATATGGTACTATGTTAATATTAAAATTATATGAATATATGTGTATGAGATTTTAATTATTTTAATTATAAGCAATATACAACAGTAAGGAAATCTATATTAATATTTGTATTGGTTAGTAATATGTGATGAAAGCTTTACAAATGGACCATTAGGACTTTTTAGCCGTTGACGTTCAGCTTCAAAATCATCTGACTAATAAGTTAACGGGAAACCACCCTTAAGACTACCGATCAAGTGGTGGACCCCACCTGGACCATGGATTTGGCCTGGCTTCGGTAAAGCGCTATGACAGGACCCTGCAAACAGAATGGAGGTCGTGGATTTTTCATAAACATCACAGTGGACTCCGCACCTGTGTCACACATGCACCATAGGGGTGCACTCGCTATGCACCAATGTCAGACCCGTATCCTAGCCCGTACCGTTCCATATGCCTTTGCGGTTCTCTCGGTCGAATTCTTACGACTCATGATTTGTAATCGGTGTCTGCACGCGATCCTAAGATGGATCCTTTTAGTTTGAGTCTGCTTGACCCGAGATTCATATCATTGCGACCGCGCTGTCGCCGCGGTTCCGATGCTGCGTATTACGCGCAGAAGAGATACCCGGGCCAAGAGATGTGGGCCCGCATCCAGTTCAAGGGAAACACTGCGCATTGTAATCCAGAGAATCCATCACATCAATCCCATCAATTCCATCAATCAAGTACATATCACTCATCCATCACTCACCCATCCCCAAGTACAACCCCCATCCCTAAAGTCAACTCTCTCATCGTTCATCCATCACTCACCCATCTCTCTCTTACAACCTCTCTCTCTCTCTCTCATCTCCCTCTCCCTCATTCTCTCCAAGCAACCGTCCATGGCTTTCAGGGGAGAGAAAACTAGTGTGGCCCACTCCCTACCACCCAATCCCACCCTCCAAAATTGATCCCAACCGTTGAAATCGTACCTTTAGAGCCCTAGATTGCATTTGTGGAAGAAAGAAGCAAAGATAAAAGGTGATGTTAGGTTGCAGCAGTGTTGAGCTTAGAGCGTGCAGTTCTAGAGCTTGATTTTCTATTTATATATTTCCCTTTCAGTGTTGTACTCAAATGATTATTATAGTTGATATGTGATGATGATGTTGCCTTTGTGAATTGGTTAATCTTGTGGTTATGCTTATTACTAGTTAAATGTACATAAATAAAAAAAATCCTCCTTGTAGGATCCCATGATCGAAATCTAGCATATGAAAGTTAGGAGCCAAGAATGGGGTACTATGGAGGCTGTCGGCATCGGATTCAGCGATCGAAATTCCTGTGAATCCAATTTTCGAGTTTGGGGCATGACAACCAATCCAAGGAACTCATTCAAGCAGCCGCTGACCTAAAATTTTCTCTTATGGAGAGATTTTCTCTCTCTGTGTTTCTTGTCAGCAGATGGACAGAGTCCATTTTCGATCAACCGTGGCCCACCATGATCACCAACATGGACAATCCAGACCGTTCATCATGTCCGGGGATTAGGCCCCACCAAAACCCAACTCATATCATGTGTTGGAGTGCATGTGTGTGGACACAATTTACGGTGCAATAGGGTCCTACCAAGCACAACATTTCTAAAGATAGAAACTACCCTCACGCCAGCAAGGCGATCCGCGTAAGCTCCTTTCGCTCAACCTCAGCCATTCATTAAGGGCAATCCCAGCCATCCAAGCTCTCCACGTGGGAGCCGATTTTTACCCACAGGAAGCCAGAAATCGTGGTCGGTTTTAGTTTTACCCACCATATTCTAAGGCGGTTTCAGCCAGAACAAATCTGGACCGTTTATCATCAATCTGAAGGTCCCGAGAGCTAGGGTAAGCAATATAATGTGGGTGGATCGAGCTACAATGAGACCCAAATGCATTCCTTGCAGCCGCACTCAAAAAAGGTTGTCATCTTCTTCATTCGAACCCACCAACCAAACGACGTTCGAGCTCCATTCCATCCACTCTTCGAGCTCCATTACACCCATAGGAACTATCCCATGCTAACGGAATGAAGAAAGGAGTAACGGGATAGAGTCTGCGATTGACAGTGGCCTTCTTCTCCACCGTTGCTGGTGCATTTTGGGGCACGTTCGGCCAAAGTGTTGGAGTTCAAAGATGGTTGGACTCTGCAGCAGGGAAAAATGGAAAGAAAGGAGAAGAAAAAGAAGGAATGAAATAGAGAGAGAAAGGGAGGAAAATCAGGAAGCTGGTGCGTGTTGCACAATCTCGACCCGGCCAAGTTCGGTTTGGGTTGGATCCGGACCAGACCAACAACCCTGCCGGAGCATGCGTCCAGGCCCAGTTCTAGTCTCCTAAGAGAGATAGAGAGAGTGTGGCAGGGAATCGTAGATGGGGCAGGGGGTGTGTGCATGTGCAACTCCGACTCTACCCAACTCATGGGTTGTTGTCTGGCTGACTTGGTACCAGGCTGTCGGGTCTGGAATTGAGTCCAGTCAGTTTAGGTTAGGCTTGGGCCTGGTTTAGTCCAAGTCACCCCAGATAGGATTGAAAGGAGAAAAGAAATTTTGAGAATGAGAGGAAGAGAGTGGAGCTGTAATTGGATGGGTGCTGAGTAGACTCAGCGAGTCAACGTGTTGCACCAAGTGGGCAAGCCCTGGGTTGAACTGAGCATGGTTGGACTGAGTTCAAAATTAGTCTAGCTCATCCCTAAGTGAAGGAAGACAGAAAGAGAGAGAGAGAGAGAGAGAGAGAGAGAGAGAGAGAGAGAGAGAGAAGGAAGAAGTAGCGGAGCGAGGGCATAGCCGAGTCAACTCGACTCAATCCAAGTCAACAAGGTGAGTTAACATTTTCTCCCCATTCTAGTTTTGTTTCAATGTACCATTATCAAATATTATCATTGTTATTATCAGGATTACTAATATTAGCAAAGATTAGCCATTAGTGGATATTATGTTAAACAAATTATTGTAAACAAATGCAACTATTAAATAGTAGTATCTTATCTATCATTCTTAAATATCCATTGTTAATAGTCATTAGCGTCACCATGATGATTATTTTTCTACACTAACTAATATTAATTGTAACACTAATGTTAACAATTATTTTCTAATAATTAAATTAACATCGTTACCATTTCCATCATTATTAGGATTGTTAACTATTAGGATGCATAACCATTAGTAAATTATCTATCCTAATGAAAGTTATTACATACAAGGAATTAAAATGATATCATTATTAAATGTTAGTGTATTTTTTTTATCATAGGTAATATATCATAATATGAATTGTCATCATAATGATTATTAACTAATATTTATTACACTAATGTTAGTAAATATTTTATAATTATTAAATCAGCATTCTTATGCTATTACACAAACTACAATTTAAACCCTAGAGTTAAGACTACAACTAAGCTCTAGGATGAAACCCTAACCCTACATCAAAATCTTAAGGATAAATAACTAAAATCCTATGCTATGATCTTGAACCCTAGGTAATGCATAAAATTTAGATCTAATTGCCAAAGTCATGATTTGTGGTAGGATTAAATTTTAAGGGCAGACGCACCTCCTAGCAATGACGTAGGTGGTTCAAGTATAAGGTGATGATTCTTCCCCTTGAGCTTTCCATCTTCTCATTAGCTTAAGTTATAGTTTTATTTTAATTTATAAATGATATTTCCATTTAATAACTACATGTGTTAATTGTTGGAATTAAATTGTTACATGTGTTAATTGAATTTCTTAATGATTATCCTGCATATATATTCATGCTTGTGGATTATTTGTGGATTGCTTATGGAACTTAAACTGGTATATCAGTGGGAAACCCCCACCTATGTGTACACCCATACTTGGGATGTAACCCGATTAGTTGTGATTGTAATGGACCTTCGGCTTAGTGGTTATTGAATGGTGGTTTAAATTGACCATTGATGTGGGCCTACCATTCAAGGTTGTTATGTCCAATGGTTTACAAGGATGGTCTTTTATCGCATTATTTTGATACTCGCCCTATGTGGCCTATTTTGATACTCACCCTATGTGGCATGCTTTGATATCACCCTATGTGGCTTTGTTCTAGTAGTTTTCGTATATGGGTTTGATATTTTATACCATGCAACCATGCGATGGTAAGCCCCATATACTGTAATATGATTGGCCACTAGTTGACAAGTTTCTATTAAACATCCTAAGATGGTAGTCTCATGAGTAGGGGATGGTGGTATGGGACCTATGCCCGAGCTATTGGCCTACGCTGGTGATAATCCCCCGTAGTGACTTTCAAGCTTATTTAAAATGGCTGGTTGTAACTGGATTAATAACGGATTGGCTAATCATGCATACATGGTACAAACCAACATCTATTGCTATCGTACGTGATGTACGTATGATGACCCAACTGGATGATGTTTCTCAGGTTCGATGATTGCATGGTGACCTGACTAGATGATGTTTCTCAGGTTCGAAGATTATATGGTGACCCGACTGGATGATGTTTCTCAAGTTCGATGATTACATGGGTGACGAGGCCACTGTCCACATGGATGAGCATTCCCGGGGTGATGATTGCATTCACGCATCCATGCACATAATAAGACCTACATCATGTATTATTTTGTATACTTTATTTTATAAATATGATTACCTAATGTGGCGGTGTGTAATCTTGAGGGAAATTCACACTGAGTTGGCCACTCATCCATCATATATACAACCATGCAGGTAGTACAGGTGGCTTAAGCGATATGTATGTTCAAACTTGATGAGGAGTAGGGTGCGATCACCAGGGATGCCTGACTATTTTTGCCTGAAGGAGCTGCATGATCTTGCAACTTATATTTATATGCTTTCTATTATTCTTCATGTATTAAATAATGTAAATCTTGTACTTGTTTAAATTCAGAGACATTGGTTTGTATAAGTCATTATGGGCAAGCTCTTGTATATTTCAAATGTATATGAAATTTTCCCTTTATGCTTACTTATCCATTCTATGCTCATCTGCTTACTCTGATGAAAGGAATATATATATGTATATATATACATATATATATACTCGAATTTGACCATCCTTTAAGGTTAACACTCGGGTTTTTGGAAAACAAGTCATATACTCAGGTACTAAAAAGTCGAGGCGTTACATAAGGAGTTCCAGAGAGGTTAGAGAAAATCCAAAGATTCTTCGAGAGCTTCTTCAAGTATTCTGTGGTGCAATATGGAGAAAGTAAGGAGGAAGAAAAGGGAGAAGAAAGGAGCAGGAAAAAGACCAGTTATGCGGCCACGTAACAGGAATTCCCTTGCGTTTACACGTCGACTTTGCATGTTCAATGTTATCTTATTGCCAGATCTAGAATCTCTTGCAAGTTAGTCTTATACGCTTGTATTCCAAGCATATTAGTGTAGAACAAAGGGTTTTTGAACTCGCCCAACTATTCTGTCATTACGACGAATGCTTAGCAAGCCAAAATGTTGTCAAAATCATCATTGGGCCACTTTCTTGCCTTTTATTACATTGATAAAATGCTTTTTGTATTGGAATCAAGGGAAATATGAAGGATGTAATATTAATTCAGAGTTGATAAAATGACTAATGATGATTGTTCTTCCATTCTCCTCTGCTATTATTAAATGTAAATATTCTAATCTATAATATTTTATCTTTTGTCGAAATAAAATGGCAACTCCACTAGGGATCGAACCCAGAATCTTTGGTTGGAATACATATGTTTAATATTAACTTTAGAATAATCAAAAGAACATTTATCATCAATTGGCACCGTAATGATGCCAAAATGGTGACTCTCAATGGAAACATCCCCCCCTTCATCTCCAAAATAAAGTACATTCTGACCTAACATAAATAACTAATAATTTGTTTTGTATTCAGGAAATTCGCCTTTTGCAATTACAATGAATTCTCTTCCAACTAACGTAGTCTTCTACTTCACTCCCAACGGATTCGCCATTGAGTACGCTGACAGTATGCAATTGCCACCCAAGAGCTTCATAAAGAAGGTTCAGTTAGTTCAGACTTAAGGTAACAACTGTGGCCAATGACTAGAGTAATTTCCATTTCTTAACGTAGTCTTCTACTTCACTCCCAATGAATTCGCCATTGAGTACATTAATAGTACGCGATCGCTGCCCAAGAGCTTCATAAATAAGGTTTAGTCAGTTCAGAATGAAGGTAACAAGTTTTGGGCAATGACTAGAGTAATTTCCATTTCACTAACAACATAGAACAAAGATGAAGAATGGACAATAGTAACCTCCAAGAGAGCGAAGGCCCGGTCTCCTCCAACGAGAAGTCTGATCTCACTACGAGCAATTAGGGGACCTGTTACACATAATGTGGTGAGGTGAAACCTCGCGTTGGCTCCATCGTTGCTCTATCTGAGGCAAAATGAGACTATTCCTTCTGTTTTAAAAGATTTTCTTATCCTCCCTGTTGTAACTCTACGTTGGACCCGGAAAGAAAAAGTGAAGTCTCCCTTAATGAATAAGCCGTCATCCCCGGGACCTATTGCAACTACTCCATTGCATACGTCAACACCAGGCATGCCTCTACTAAGATCATCAGGATTGCATACGGGTGTCAATAGATCTAACAAGGGTTTGGTCTCTTTGAATTCCCCTGCAACAACCTACCCTCTTTCTTCATCAACGAGCGGACAATCGAGGAGTGGAGAAGTGGTAATTTATATGGCCAAGACAAGCGAAACTCAACTGCTATCTACAGATGAGAGATTAGCTGAGATGGCCCATGGGCAAACTATTTTAATGGAGGAATGCATAAACCTTAGAGAAGCATTGATCACGTTAGCTCGCAACATGGCCCAAGTCACCACCTCTCCCATGATGGTCGCTACAAATGGAAACGAACAACAAGTAGAAGGTTCACAACCTCCAAGGGTGAGATCATACGGATCAGCACCCTTGATTCGTATGATAACATAAGACAAAATACAGTAAGTGGTGGCCGAAGTTGTCGAACCAGAAAGAAAGCAGCAACACCCCGAAGGTTCCATTTCTAAATATTGTACCCTCATCAAGTAGAAGATGTGTCATTTCTAGCAAACTTTAAGTATCCAAAATTCTAAAAGTTTAACAGAGACGATCACCAGAGGAGAACCTGATGCATTTCATTATAACTATGGGTAACTTCTCTACAGTCCCATAGTACTACTTAGGATTGTTCTAATCATTGCTTACAAGAAAAGCCTTCAGATTGTATTATAACTTAGCACCAAAGTTTATACGCACTTGGGATCAAATGCAGGATGCCTTTATGGTAAATTTCTTCTTGTCCGATAGAGATGTTAGCCTCACCGAGATGGCCTCTATACAATAACGGGAAGGTGAACCGATAGAGAAATTTATCTATTGATGGCAACTCTAGGGTGTAAGTGCTATGATTTCATATCCCTTTAGTTGTCAAATTTTGTGGTGCCAAAACCTATATCTATGTCTTGTATATCTTGTGTTTTATGTTTGAAGACTAGTCATTGCAATCAAGACATATCAAGACATCGCATTTCAAGACAAGATCTTAAATGAAGAAAGTTTTCAAGTCTTGGATGAAGAAATCAAGAATAGAAGTTTTCAAGGTTGCATGTTCAAGAATTGATCAAGTTCAAGTTTACTAGAAGACTTTGTCAAGTCAAGATCAAGCTCATGAAGGCCTACTATAAGTTTTGTATATTCACAAGCTTCTCTTAAAGGTCATCTGAGAGAACAGACTTTCAATGTCTATCTCACTTTTAAGGTTTGTTTGACCTTAGATTGACCTTAGGATGGGCTTTACTGTAGGTCATTCCGGATACATAACTCATATATTTTAATATGCTTGTTTGGAGTGTTCTAAGACCAGTCCTAGGGACTTTAAGACCAGTTCTAGCTTTGCTACGACCAGTCTTAAGTTTTTCAGGACTAGTCCTAGGTAGTTGAAGATTTTTAGATCTTTCTGACTGTCCTACGACCAGTCCTGGACATCCTACGACCAGTCCTGAAAGTTCTACGACTCATACTTCGACCGGTCGTAGCCCTACAACTCAGACTCCAGCAATCATTTTTGGGGTCCTACGACTGGTCGTAGGTGATCCACGACCAGTCGTAGGTGACCCACAACCGGTCGTACATCACCCAGGACCGGTCGTGAAACTGAAAATCTTATCTCGTGAAAATCTTTCGAAAATCTTTGATGCTACGACCAGTCCTAGGATCCTAAGACCAGTCGTAGATGGGATTTTTCAGGCTATAAATAGAGCACGAACTTCAAAGTTTTAGCACTTCAAATTAATTCTATTCAAGCATTCTTTAGGCTATTCTCTGAGATAAGTTTATGTTTATTTTAAGCTACATTGTGCTTATTTAATATTCCTTTTGCTAGCTTATTTTTATTTGATTTTGATCTACATTCCAATCTTATTAGAAAAGGGGAATTTCTGATATTCCTTCTTCTTGGATTCAAAATCAAATAGATCTAGCCTGTTTGATCTAAAATCAATTAGACTTAGAACCATTCTTAAAGTGAGTATTGGACTTTGAACGTCGAATCGAACTTCTACTCCGATTGGTTCTACCGGGCTTCTTCAAAAGGTGATTCAGGTATTTTACATGTTTTGTAATTTACTTTCTCTGGTTTTTGTTTGAGATTCGCCAGAAAAATCTCATTGTAGTGGTTATCTGAGGAGAGCCAGAAAACTCAGATTGTGGAGTTTTTGGATTGTGTAAGCCCGAGATCAAAGACACAATTGTGAAGGTTTTAGGTGAACCTGTGAAACCTATTTTGATAGTGCATGCTAATATCCCCTGTGTGAGGATATTATGAGTGGAGTAGCAATCTGTGTGGCTGTTGGATAACAGTTGGTGTACACACAGGCGAACCACTATATATCGTTGTGTTGTGGATGTGCTTCATTCTTTCATTCCTTTATTCATTCAGTTTTATGGTTTGTGTTTGTGGATGAATGTTGTAATCACTTCAAGCAAGTGTGGATGAATGTTGTAATAACTTAGGATTTATTTTTCGCAAGTTATTTTGATTTCATTACTTATTATTCCTCTTTGGTTTGTGATACTAAGGATGTTCTAGAAATAAGGTTGTCCTACCTTAAACCTCTGGTTTTTGGTGTAAGGTTGTCCTTAGAATTGATAAAGTATCAATCTCTTTATTTTAGGCTATTGTGATTATTTTATATTCAGCATTGTGCTTTAAATCTTTTATTATTCCGTTGTTATTAGTGTTATTTGGCATTACCTTATTCACCCCCCCTCTAGGGCATATAGCTAGGCCCTTTCATAGGGGCATTGTGTCGACAACTCCTTGAGGAAAAGGAATAGGTGAAAATGTGTCTGAACTCCATGTAGACAGGAGTCGCATTTGGGCTGACAAGCTCCAATATACAAACTTTTCATGACCTCGCCACAAAAGCTCATGCGATTGAGGCCATGATAGAAAAATGCTTACTTTCCAGACCGAAATGACAGGTCGAGGTTCAAATCGGGTAGTAATAAATGTCACCAACTGAGAAAGAAGAATGGAAGACCCTTATAACCAACAAAGAACTGATAGGAGAGAAGACAAAGATCGTTACATAGGTCAAATGACCAACAAATGACCTAGATAGTATAATAATCATGAAGGATATACGTTTGAGAAAGAGGACTTGCTCCCTATGATGAACCAGTTATTGGCCGTTAAGACAATAAAATTGCCTTAACCAAAATTCCTAGAAGAAGTAAAGAGGATGAAGGAAAAGAATTATTGTCATTGCCATTGCATGCTTGGACATCCAACTGAAAACTACTTCACGATAAAAAACATTCTTCAGAAAATGATGAACCGAGCTGAGAATGTGATAGAAAAGGATAAAAAATGAGGCAGAAAGGTGTCTGCAAATATGGTGTCCACATGGAATACACATTGCACACGCACCATTTATGAAAATGCCAAATGTGAAGGGATCAAACAAAAGTCGCATAGGCTATGTGCACATGATAATTATAAGAGAAAAAGCTGCAATGTAGTTAATATCAAGTCATCGATGTAGTTGGTTGGATCCCCATCAGAAAATGCACATAAAGCAATAATGGTCACATTGTGCTCTGGGAAACAGATAGTCATGCTCTTATGAAGTTAAGACCTCAAAACTGCATAAGGGAAGGCTTCGAGAACATCCCAAGGAAGAGATCCCTCGCATGGTGAAGAGAATCATAAGGACATAATGTCATCCGATGATTCCCCATTAGTTGACAAAGTAGCGCATGACATTGTGAGCCATATGAAGATGATCCCTGCATGGTTAAGTATATACAACGTGCTACATCTACCCAAGGAATTTCGCCAAACATTGATTTAGGCATTATCAAATGATGGTGTAAGAAGAGCATTGCTTGTTGAAATGAAAAATACAAGGTGGGAAAAAGAAGACTGTATGGTATAGGGTAACGCACTCGAAGGAATGAAGATGAATAGTTGCATGTTCGTTATTACTTTCTTCGACAATGATTTGACATTAGGAGAAAATGAACACAATGAGCCACTAATGATTGCTGGATGCATTCGCGAGAGGCAAGTAAAACACATAATGCTGGATAACGGCTCCACAGTGAACTTGTTGCCTTCAAGCATGTCTGGAAAACTGGGATATTGTTATTTGCATCTACACACTAGCAGAATGATGATTCAAGGGATCAATCAAGACGGCCAGAGAGTGCTGGGAAAGATCACGCTAGTACTAAAAATTGGTGACTTGCTCACAAATGTTGTATGCCTCCTGATTGATGCGATAACAATGTATAATCTCCTTTTGGGGGCGCCCGTGGATGCTCTAGTATGACATCGTACCATCTACATTGCATCAGTGCTTCGAGTATTGCAAGAACGATCTTCAGTATAAAGTTATGGCTGACACGAACCCATATACGTACTAGAATCCTTCTTCGCAGATACAAGTTACTACGATGAATTTGCAGCAGAGAAAGATGAAGCAGTAGTTGAAGACAACTTATCATTAAGGGGTGATGAAACTTTGACGATAGAAAGGAAGGTCATGCAAGTGAAGTTGTCTGAAGAAAAGGGTAGCGGACAACCGAATAATCAAGAATTAAGCATGATAGTTGGAAAGAAAAAGAAATTTCACTTCATTCTAAAACATATGATACAAACTGGACAACCTCCTTTGATGTTGTTATCGCCATAAAATATGTTGATTCTACAATTGAATTATACATTGCCAGTGCCGCGAACAAAAAGAAGTAAACCATTCTTTGTTATGCCGAGCAGATTCTGCATACAACCTAGCTTTGCTAATTCGAAGCCGATAGTATTCTACACCCCGCTAGAAAGGAAAGTGAAAGAAGAAATAGGTGAACCAGCGATCCATGATACTCTCCTTCTAGAAGATCAGAAAATATGTAGTCCAACGAGTAGAAAGATTATACAAAACATGGGGTTCAATTGCGATAAGCTGACAGAATTAAATAACAGCAAGGCAATCCAAGTCCCAATCGGTATGCATGAAAAGAAATGAGAAAAATATCACGGACTAGGGCCATCCCTATGTAGGCACAATTGAACATGATTCACGCATGCTGGACAATTATTAAAGAAGCGAATCCCAAAATAGTCGAAAGTAACAATGAAGAAGTAAAGCATCCTGAAACAACACCCAACCGACTGTTAATGCTCTGCGGGAGTTAAACCTAGGAACATAAGATGAACCACGAAACACATATATAAGTTTCATCTTATTAGAGTAAGAAGAGAATCGGTACATTGAGTTGTTGAAAAGGAATAAAGACGTATTCACCTGGACATATGCATAAATGCCTATCTTAGAGCCGACAGTGGAAATGCATCGACTTAACATTTCTAAAAGATAAAAAGTCAGTCAAGCAAGCATAGAGGCATTTTCATCCCGACTTAATACCTTTAATAGAGGAAATGGTAAACAAACTAATTAAAGTTGGTTTTATAAAGGAAGTTAAATATCCCAGGTGGATCGCGTTTCTACCTAAAACCAGCTCTAAGTTTGAGGATGAGTCGACATACGGCGAGTTGACTCATTCAGGAACTCGGTAATTGACTCAACCCATCAAGAAGGGCCTAAACATGGTCAGCCCCTTATATAGCCATAATTAGCTAGGTAATAATCTCAAGCAGATTTAGATTAGTTGAGTCAACTCAATGCTAGTAACTTTATAACTATAGCAATAACCTGAGATTGGATCCACCTGGTTACACTACCTTAAACCCATACACCCAACTTTGAAGAAGCTGAAATTATGGTAAAACCACTAATTGAAGTATGAAATTATGTCCAAGTGTCCTAGAGGGGGGTGAATAGGACTTTCAAAAATTATTTACCTGTTAAAATCGACAATGCCTATCTTATATTAATTTACCAATTAAGTTAAGCAAAGTAACTCTAATAACTTCCAAGCTAATAGAGGGTCCAATCACATAGGATATGATAAATATACCTGACAAGTAATTAGCATACAAATAGTGCTCATGTGTGTGTGGGATATATTACCTATCAATTCTAGCATTCATTTAGTTATGCAAGCATATAATTGATCATTGAGAAAATAAGTATAATTAAATAGATGCGCATATCATAATCACAAACACAGACATGTATAATGGTTTGGCTACTTGTCTACTCCACTCCCAATAGATGCACTCTCTCTTAGAGTGTACTGGATTTCACTATCCAATGGCTTTAAATCAGGTTAACCATGAACCTTCACAACCCTACACAAGGACTCTAGATTTATGTCTTACATAAGGATAAAGGTCCTACACAAGAACCTGATGATTTAGGCCACACAGGCCAAGGCCCTACACAAGGGCCTAAGGTTTAAGTCACCCAGGCTAAGTATCCTACACAACGACACACAACATATTCTCCCGTTGGAGGCCCACGAAAGGACTTTGTGAGTTTATCAACTCAAACTCTGAAACCCTATCCTATACAAGGAAGGGGGTTCAGACTTAATGGACTCTTTATACTTACAAATAAGTGAGTGAGCCCCTTTTTAGCACATGCAGAAGTTGATCTTCCTTGTTGATGAAGAGTCTTCAGCTCTTATGAACAACAACCATTTGTATATGCTTCAATCGTCAGTGCGAGACTATTGGGTTTAGGGTTTAGTTTAATCTTCTCTAATGAATGATATGCATTACACTTGTAGAGAAGACTCCTATAAGCTTAGCATTCAAGGATCCCAGTACAATTGTAACACCCCAGATTTTGGCCAATCTGGGATTTGATGTCCTTAGGCAATGGGTCAACTAAAACACCTGGAAAATCGCTCAGAACCCAATTTCATAGCCAAAGAAACCACTTAGGATTAATTCCTTTAGAAACTAAGCATAAGTTAGCTAGCGCAACGCTGGAGTAGCTGGGAAACAGTCCCTGATCACTTTAAATACATTCTACAAGACCCAAATCGAGTAGAACGTATGACTCCATAATACTCTATAACCTCGGATCAAACTCTAAGCGGGTTTGTTCTCTGGACCACTTTGAATTCTTGTATTGGATTTAGACCGCGCGTCGAAAGTCCGTTACTTCCTATCTTAGACCGTTAGAACTGCCCAGCTGGACTTGACAATCATTTCAAAAATCAAGTCAAACCGATAATCACAGACTATTTCATTGAGCCCGGACTGAAGAGACCGCGAATAGGGACAGAATTGGAATTTCAAATTCAAATCTGGCACACGACTTGACACGTCAGTATTAAGCGTTCTGACCGTCAGAATTCATCCAGATTACACCCTCGGATTAGGAAAAATTTCTATTTATTATTATGAGACTTCCATCCCTGATCTACGTGCGGTGACCGTTGAACTGAAACTGGTCCGCCACGTGCGATCTGCGAACCCTGCCGGACTGAAAACTTAATGCGTGCTAGATCTGGTACGCATGAGCTTAAGTCCGATCGCATTCGACCAGGGGACCACCAGAAAGCATCTTTTGGACCGAAACAACCCCGATTTGGTTACCCCTCAAGTGAAACTTGTTCCCGAGTCTATTTCGGGCAAGTTTGGGCTTATAAAAGGGCTTGAAACCCTCACTCCTCTCTCCCATCCGAATTTGCAAAAACCCTAGATTGGGAGAGTGAAAAGGTGAGAGTTTGTGAGAGAAGGTGGGAGAGCTTTTCCTGCTGCTGTTGCACGTGCTTAAGCGGCGTATTCCAATCACTTTGCCGGTGATTTCTCTGCATTTGCAGGTAAGAAAACGCCCTAGAAAGTTGCTGATTTGATGCTTCTTTAGTTCCATAGTTTGTTAGTTGATAAATCTCGTAAATCAGGTTCCTTAGTCGCCGTAGATGAAGCGTATACGCTCCGTTCGAATCACTTCACCTATAAGGGAAAAGGTGCGGATTTTAGACGCTTTGATTGACTGTTTCCAAAGCTTTCAATGTCGTTTAATAGTAGATTCTTGACGGCAACGCCGTTTGACATGTACAACATGTTCTCCGTTTCCTGTTTCGTAAACTAACGAAGAATATGAGATTTAGGGCATTTTAGTCATTTGTAGGAAGTATAGATTTCATTCATATTTTGCTGATGTGATTGACATGATACGTTGTCGCATTAGGATGTTAGGAATACTTGCATAATTAGTTTGGCGAAGAGATTCGCCTAAATGCGCACTTCGGGTCGACATACTATATGTAGACTTAAGTGTGTAGTGTATGTGTTTGTATAAATGCTTGTATTATTATGTATTGAATTAAATGGTGTTATGAATTAGTTTGAGATTGATTTCTCAATTAATATGCTGGTGTGAATGGTTTCCTACATGTTAGCCATATGCATGATTTCATGATATGAATGAAATGCATGTGCTTGACGATTCGCTTAAGCTGTATGTTATAACATGTGCTTGATGATTTCCTTATGAGTTACTTTGAGATTGAATTCTCAATTAATATGTTGATGGAGAGGATTTCCTATATGTTGGCAACATGCTTAATTTCATTATATGTGTGAAAGACATGTGTATGATTTGCTTAAGTTGTATGTAATAACATGTGTTAACATGCTCTCATGGTTGTATTTCATTTCCATTACCCTTACACAACTGCTGATGTGATTCTATGATTGTTTGGGACTATGCCTAGTCCAGGCAGTCGGTAACCGAGCGAATTCGTGGTTAGCTTATCTTCGCCACGAACGACGAGTCGATGAACGCGAGTCGTGTTTGGAGTTGACGGCAGTGGTTAGGCCACG
Source organism: Magnolia kwangsiensis (assembly GCA_037074715.1). Lineage (NCBI taxonomy): Eukaryota > Viridiplantae > Streptophyta > Magnoliopsida > Magnoliales > Magnoliaceae > Magnolia > Magnolia kwangsiensis. The sequence goes on along the minus strand of CM073575.1, from coordinate 85,103,416 downwards.
CGAAGTGTTTTACGCACTTCATGTCATTCGACTTGAGATGCGATCGCGCTAGTCGAGCCCGTCAAGTAACCCGACTGGCCGATGTATGTTCACCTTGTATGAGTCATAACTGCTTGAACCTAGGGTACTGAACTTACCATTGTAAACCCTGTTAACCATGGTACCTTGATCCATAAAGACTCATGAGCCGGGCATGGTGGTATGGGACACCGTGGTCGAGCTGTCGGCCTACGCTGGGGCCATAAACCTCCCCGTAGTGACTAGTGAGCACCTAGTCTCGTGAGCAGATTATGGTGGTATGGGACACTATATTCTAGCTGTCGGCCTACACTGATCAGGCGACGAGTCCTTTGTAGTGACCGCGAGCGTATTCTGAGTCTACGGGAGGCGACGACCCTTCAGTAGCAGTAGAGTACAGTAGGCCTGTATTGATAAGGTGATGGGGGAGCGGAGCAACGAGTGCGTGCAACAGCCCTGGTAGCCCTTGCAGCGACCTACGAAATATACATCGTATGAGATTACTAGGAGTGACGACCCTAGACAGGATCTGTGTTGGGATTGATATAAGGGAAGTACCTTAGTTTCCCAATCCTGGTGTTTGAATGGACTAATAACAACTTGGAAATCATATCACCATAGCATTGCATGTGCCTGGAAGATGTGGAGCACTCTAGGGAGTGTGGTATGCCGCGGTCGTAAGATGTTGCCGTATGAGGGAGATCGTCGGTGAGGGCATACATCACGTCATGTCATAATTGCATTAACAACAGTATTAGGAATGTTTGATTTATTGCTTTACTATTATCGCATGATTGATTTGAGAACATGTTAATCCTTGCTCTATTATTCCACTGAGTTAGCTATCACTCCCACGTTACGGGACGATGTTCCTGGACACCCACCAGACCCTTTTGTGATTGCAGATGATGGCGCGGCCTGCGAGACGGAGCTGGACTTGATGATGAGGAGGAGGATCCCTCCTTTATGCGTGTTCTGATTGACGGGATTACAGGGAGGTTGATTAGATACTTTGACACTTGTCATTTTATATTTTTAGCGCACTCATGTATATTCGTTTTGTCTACTTTTGGAGTATACATGTATGTATATAACCTGGTAACATATCCACACTCTGGAGGCATACAACAGTTTATATATGTTATACATACTATCACAGTCTTCCGCTTGTTAATTTAACCGTCTCTGGAGTATGATATGCTGTTCTAGCTTAATCTCACTCATGTTTAATGCGTTATCACAGACAACATTCAATCATACATATCTATGTTGTATAAATAACATTTTGGAACTCGGGAGTTGGGTTTTTGCTCGACCCCCCGATTTTCGGGATGTTACAACAATGATTTACCTATAAGTAGTGTTGTTGGAAGATCAATGAATGCTGGAGTTCATAGTTTAATCTAAGTTGTTAAATAGATTAATAAATACTTGAGTAATGGATTGAATGATGAACTCCAATGGGAAAGAGAACTTGAGGATGAGGGTATTAACTATATCGATTAGCCCATCAAAACTCTCTTCAGTTTAAGCTCAAAAATCCATAAAACCCATGTGTTTATATAAAGTCAAATCCCAACGGTAAAAAAATATGCAAAAATCTATCGTTGTTGATGTTATCGATAGGTCTTCAATGTCATTGAACTTTCCTTCGATGTCATCGAATCTTTCTTTGATTGCATCGATCTTCGCATTATGATTTTTAAATAAGTGTAGGACAGATTCTGTTCGATGCCATCAATCATCCTTTGATGCCATTGAAGGGTCGTTCGATGTCATCGAGAGATGGCTCGATGCCATCGGAATGTTCCTTTGAAAATGACACCTGGTTGCTAGACTAAATCAGCTTGATTTTGATGCCATCAATCATTGTTTCGATTCCATTGAAAATGTCATCAATTGCAGATTGATGTTATCAAACATAAAATGATGTTCCTATGAAGCTTCCTGGACAATTTTTTCCTTATTTCGATGCCATCGATCAGACCTTCGATGTCATCCGGATTTGAATTTCGATTTCATTGAACATCCATTGGTGCAATTAAAAATATATGATTTACTTAGAAAGCTCGCTCAACAAACTAGTCATTTTATCGATGCAATCGAATGATCTTTGATGTCATCGATAACTTACTCTCGATGTTATCGAATGAGATTTGATTTCATCGAGGAACACTTGGAGTATTTCAAGTAATGGAAGGAAGAGACCAAGGTCGATGCTATCGAAGTGGGCTCGATGTCATCGAAACTGGACATCACTCAATGTAATCGACAATTTTCAACATATATTCAATTTGTTGCTGGAGTATTTGACCATGTTTCCTATGCAATCGAACTGGGTTCAATGCCATTAAAACTGTCCTCAATTGCACTTCGATGCAATCGACACAACATAAAATTTACCTCTATAGTTCATAATTCCTCCCATACTTAAAATATCTTAAACTAAACTTACTAAGGATTTTTACAAAACATTTTTCGGTAAGATTATGTTCTTATGAGTAAGGTCATATACCTTAAGGGTTTGGTTAGGGAAGTGAGGATTTATTTACCTATGTGGAGTGCTAAAACATATTTAGTTGATGAGTCTTAATCTTATGATCTTCAATTTTAGGGCTCACTTGACAGACTGACTCAACACTCATGTATATTGACAAATCAGGGCACTTTCATAAGTGGGTTTCCCCCATCACTGTGTTAGCTATCAAAGCCGAAAAACTCCACTCCTAAGGTGATGACTTCTTCCCCTTGAGCTTTTCACTTTCATATTAGCTTAACGGATATTTTTTATTTTTATTTTGATTGATGATTGATATCTCTATTTCATGATTACTTATACTTCCTATTGGAATTGATTTCAAATTATATGCTCAATAATTATTTCTATAAACATCTATATGTTACACTTATATATCTTGTCATGCTTGTGGATTGCTTATCCATTACTTGTGGAACTTGAATTGTTATATCTATTAGTGGAAAACTCCACTTTTATATATACACCCAGACTTGGGATGTAACTTGATTGATTGTGATTATTATGGACCCTCGACTTATTAGTTTACTTTGATTGATGGATTAAATGGAATATTGATGTGGATTTACCATCCATGGATTGTTGTGCTTATGTAGGTTTTGGGGATAATCCCTTTTTATTTGATATCTTCCCTTTGCAGCCCTGATTTGATGGTTGCCCCACATGGCTTCGATTGTACATTTTCCCTAAGCGGCTTGATAAATTATCTATGTATAGGCATGTGATGGTAAGTCCAACTTATTAAACTGTAATTGACCATTGGTTGAGGATGATACAATTAAGCATTCTAATGTTGGAGTCTCATGAGCTGGGGAAGGTGGTATGTGACACTATGCCCAAGCTGTCGGCCTATACTGGGTGACGAGCCACCCATAGTGATCTTTAAGCTTTCTTAAATTGGTTGCTTGCAAATCAGAATAATAATGGTTGGGCTAATCATGTATTCATGACATTTGGGTGTTATAAGGTGCCTGGTTGACTATTTGAAAGATCAGTGCACTATTCAAATGACCCTTTTTGCATTTAAATGGACTGACTATTTGAAAGGTCCATTCTCTTACATAAACGAGTCGACTATTTCAAAGACCCATTCCCTTGCTAGTTAAATGAGTCGACTATTTGAAAGACCCATTCTTTTGCTTAAATGGACCGACTGTTGCAAAGGTCCGTTCTCTTATTGTGAATGAGTCGACTGTTTAAAAGACTTATTTCTGTTCACGAATGAGCCGACTATTTAAAAGGCTTATTCTCTTGCATGAATGGACTGACTGTTTGAAAGGTCCATTCATTTAGCCAACTAAATGAGCATCCCTAGTTAATGTGCATTCACGCAACCATGCACTTAAATAAGATCACATCATAAATTATTTTATATGTTTTCTTGTTTAAAACTATGCTTAACTAATGCGGTGGTGTGTAATCTTGAGGAAAATTCACGTTGAGTTAACCACTCATTCTTAGAATATATAACCGTACAGGCAATGCAAATGATTTAAATGTTGTTCATGTTTAATTTTGTTGGCTCTTTACAGACTTATGAGTTAATTTTTAAAGTTTCTAAAGGTAAATCTATCGGCCTTAAATCTTCTAAAAGTGTTTCTCAAGAAAATAGTAATAATTCTGATTTAGAAAATTCTGAAGATAATATGGCTCTTTTAGCTAAAAAGTTTTACAAAATTTTTAAAAGTATAAAGAGAGTTGATTTTTAAAAATCTAATGATAAGAAAATATTTAAATCTAAACCTCGAAAATCTTTAAAAGACAATCAGTGTTACAATTGCCATGAATATGGGCATTTAGCAAACAAGTGTCCTAAAAAGGACAAACCTAAAAAAGAAAGGAATTTAGGCTATTTGGGATGAATCTTCTTGCACTGAAGCCTCTTTTGAATCAGAAGATTCTAAAACTGAGTCGGGCAATGAAGTTAAAGCCCTTATGATTCTAGCTAAGTTCACTTTTTCAGATAATGATGATTTAACTAGTGAAGAAAATCTGAATAGTGATCATGAAAATGAAGATGATCTTTAAGATGCTTATAATGCCCTTTACAAGGAAAGTTGTAAAATTGTTGTTAAATTAAAACTTTAAAAAGAAAAGTTTTTAAAGCTTAAAGAAAATTTTGATTTTATTGTTTTAGAAAAATCTCACATTTCAGATTATTTTGAAAAAACTAAATGTGATTTAGATTTCAAAACCTCCTCGAATGAAAATCTAAAATTTAAAAATGAAAAACTAAAACTTGAAATCTCTTCACTTTTGAGTTTAAATGACACATGGAAGTATGCCCAGGGTGATCCAAAATTAGAAAAACTTCTATCCGGATCCAGAAAATGTGGTGACCGATCTGGATTGGGCTACAAAAAAAGTATTCCTCCCAAACATAAGAATACTCCTCCTAAGTTTGTGAAAGGAGAGTCTTCAAACTCAAAAGGAAAAAGTTCAAATCAAAATTATTCTAAAAATGCTAAAACTTTTCGAGCCTTAAAACCTAAAAGCAAACATATCAACTATAAAAATCAGAATCGTAATCCTTAAGCTGAGAAAATTGTTGATTTACGTAAGGAGCTCTTAAAATCTAACTCAATGAGTCGGTCTTATAACAGCTACAATCATAAGAAGACCAAATATGCTTCTATACCTAAAACTGTAATGAAATGGGTTCCTAAGGTTACTTGCTTGGTTACCCACACCGCTTTCAAAGCTTCAAGCCATTCAAAGTGGTACCTAGATAATGGTTGCTCTAAGCATATGACAGGCGACAAGGGTCTGTTCACCAATCTTAAAGATATGACTAATGGTTCAGTCACATTTGGTGATGGTAGCAACTACAAGATTATTGGCCAAGGTACAGTTCAACTCTATAACCTCCCTTTAATTAAGAATGTTTTATACATTGAAGGGTTAAAACACAACTTGTTAAGCATATCTAAAATATGCGATAACAATCATAGCGTAAATTTACTAACCAAGGGTGTGAAATATTAAACAAAAATGGTTTAGTAATATTAACCGGTCGTAGAACTTCTGAAAATTGCAACATTATAAGTGATTCTAGCTCATCTAATCAATCGTGTTACATGATCTATACCAATGAAACTGTGTTATGGAATAAACACCTTAGACATGTACACTACCGTAATTTGTATAGATTGAGTAAAAGAGAACTGATAAGAGGTCTACCTAAATTACAGAAAGTAGATAAAATATGTGGCGAATGCCAGATTGGCAAGCAAACTAGGAGTACTTACAAAAAAGTGGACTCCTATACCACATCCAAACTGTTCGAACTTCTCCACCTGGATCTTATAGGACTAACCAAGATGGAGAGTCGAGGTGGGAAAAAATACATATGGTAATTGTGGATGATTTTACTAGATTCACTTGGGCAGCCTTCTTAAGGGATAAATCAGAAACCCTTGATGAAGTAAAAAGGATTCTCAAACGAATCCAAACGGAAAAAGGTTCTCAAGTCAGTAAGATCCGTGGTGATCATGGATCGGAATCTGAGAAATTCTGTTGCAATTAGGGAATATCACATGAATTCTTTACGCTCAAAACACCACAACAAAATGAAATTGTTGAAAGAAAAAATAGAGTGCTTTAAAAAATGATAAATGTAATGTTGAATAGTATGAAGCTCCCTAGAAATCTTTGGGCTGAAGCCGTAAATACTGCCTGCTATATAATCAACCAGATTTATACAAGTAAGTCAAACAATAAAACAGCTTATGAAATGTGGTTTGATAAGAAGCCTTCTATCAAATACTTTCAGGTTTTTGACAGCAAGTGCTATATTTTACGTGACCGTGAAAATCTGGGTAAGTTTGACACCAAAAGTGATGAAGGGATCATTTTAGGATATGCTTTGAATAGTCGAGCGTATCGAGTACTGAATAAGAGGACCATTTTAATTCAAGAGTCCATCAATGTGGTCATTAACGATCACTTAAATACATCTACCTCAAGTTTAAAGAATGTAACACCCTGAAAATCGGGGGTCGTGTATAAACTCAACTCTCGAGTTCCAGACCGTCACTTATGCAACATAAATGATTATGATTCAATGTCGTCTGATTTAAATCATTCACATGAGTAAAAGTATACCAAAACTGCAATTCATACTTCAGATCCAGTGATAAAAGCAAGCGGAAGACTAAACAATATATATCACTGTATGGAAAAACAAAGTAAACCTCATCTGTCTCTAAAGTATGAATACATCTTTGAGTCTCATATACATATACATGAACAAAAATAAATATCCAAAATGGTCCCACTGAAGTTCCCCCGATCCAGGTCGCCTACGCAAAGCCATCGTGATACTACATGTACGAGAACTTGTCCTGGTCCTCGTCAAAGTCTGGCTCCACCTCCTGGATCTCAACCTCACCTGCATCTACAACAGGGTCTGCTGGGTGTTGCAAACACCATCCCGTAACGTGGGAGTGAGTGATCAACTCAGTGGAATCATAGAGCAAGGAATAGCATGTTCACAATTCAATCATGTGATAATAGTAAAGCAGTAAATCAGACAATCCTAATACTGTTGTTAATGCAAGATGATATGACGTGATGTATGCCCTCACCGACGATCTCCCTCATACGGCAACATCTTATGACCGCGGCATGCCACACTCCCTAGAGTGCTCCACATCTTCCAAGCAGATGCAATGCTATGGTGATATGATTTTCGAGTTGTTATTAATCCATTCAAATAGCAGGATTGGGAAACTAAGGTACTTCCCTTGTATCAATCCCAACACAGATCCTGTCTAGGGTCGTCACTCTTAGTAATCTCATACGATGTATATTTCGTAGGTCACTGCAAGGGCTGTCAGGGCTGTTGCTCGCACTCGTTACACCGCTCCCCCATCACCTTATCAATACAGGCCTACTGTACTCTACTGCTACTGAAGGGTCGTCGCCTCCCGTAGACTCAAAATACGCTCGCGGTCACTACAAAGGACTCGTCACCTGATCAGTGTAGGCCGACAGCTAGAATATAGTGTCTCATACCACCATAATCTGCTCACGAGTCTAGGTGCTCACTGGTCACTACGGGGAGGTTTGTGGCCCCAGCGTAGGCCGACAGCTCAACCACGGTGTCCCATACCACCATGCTCGGCTCATGAGTCTTCGTGGATCAAGGTACCATGGTTAACAGGGTTTACAATGGTAAGTTCAGTACCCTAGGTTCAAGCAGTTATGACTCATACAAGGTGAACATACATCGGCCAGTCGGGTTACTTGACGGGCTCGACTAGCGCGATCGCATCTCAAGTTGAACGACATGAAGTGCGTAAAACACTTCGCGTGGCCTAACCACTGCCGCCAACTTCAAACATGACTCGCGTTCATCGACGCGTCGTTCGTGGCTAAGACCAGTCAGCCACGAATTCGCTCGGTTACCGACTGCCTGGACTAAGTCTAGTCCCAAACACTTATGGAATCACATCAGCAAATTATGTAAGAGTGTTGGAATTGAAATACAATCATGTGAGCATGTTAACACATGTTATAACATTCAACTTAAGAAAATCTTCAAGCACATATATTTCATGCATGTAATGAAATCATGCATATAGTCAACATGTAGGAAATCATTTAGGTCAGCATATTAATTGAGAAATCAATCTCAAACTATCTCATAACATCATTTAGTTCAATACATACTAGTACAAGCATTTATACAAACACATACACTACACACTTAAGTCTACATATAGTATGTCGACCCAAAGTGCGCAATTAGGCGAATCTCTTCGCCAAACTAATTATGCACATATTCCTAACTTCCTAATGCGACAACAAACCATGTTAATCACATCAGCAAAATATGAACATAATCTGTACTTCCTACAAATGACTAAAATGCCCTAAATCTCATATTCTTCGTTAATTTACGAAACAGGAAACGGAGAGCATGTTGTACATGTCAAACGGCGATGCCGTCAATAATCTACTATTAAACGACATTGAAAGCGTTGTAAACCGTCAATCAAAGCGTCTAAAATCCTCACCTTATCTCTTACGGATGCGTGATTTTGAACGGAGCGTGTACGCTTCGTATACGGCAGTAGGAGAACCTATTTTACAAGTTACGTTAGTTAACATGCTATGAATCTAAGTAACCCCTAAATCAGCAAGTTCTAGAGTTGTTTCATACCTGATAAAGCGGAGAAATCACCGGCCAGGTGATTGGGAAGAGTTGCTGTAGCACATGGAAGTAGCGGCACGAAGGCGGGAAAAATCCTCCCACTTCCTCTCTCAAACTCTCTCCTTTTCTCTCTCCCAAATCTAGGTTTTTGCAATTTTCGGATGGGAGAGAGGAATGAGGGTTTTAACCCCTTTTATAAGCTTAAAAATACCAGAAACAGGCTCCGGAACGAAGTTTACTTATTACATATCCATTTTAGGGCTGTTTCGGTCCAAAAGATACTTTCTGGTGGTCCCCTGGTCGAATGCGATCAGACTTAAGCTCATGCGTACCAGATATAGCACGTATTAAGTTTTCAGTCTGGCAGGATTCGCAGATCGCACGTGGCGGACCAGTTTCAGTTCAGCGGTCACCGCACGTAGATCAGGGCTGAAAGTTTCATGATATAAAATAAAAATTTCTCCTGATTCGAGGGTGTAATCTGGATGAATTCTGACGGTCAGAACGCTCAATACTGACGCATCAAGTCGTGTGCCAGATTTAAATTTAAAATTCCAATTTTGTCCCCATTCGCACTCTCTTCGGTCCGGGCTCAATGAAATAGCCTGTGATTATCGGTTTGACTTGATTTTCGGAATGAGTGTCAAGTCCAGCTAGGCGGTTCTAACGATCTAAGATAGGAAGTATCGGACTTTCGACGTGCAGTCTAGATCCAATACAAAAGTTCAAAGCAGTCCAGAGACCAAACCTGCTTAGAGTTCGATCCGAGATTATAGAGTATTATAGAGTCGTTGGTTCTACTCAATTTGGGTCTTGTAGAACGTATTTAAAGTGATCAGGGACCATTTCCCAGCTATTCTAACGTTACACTAGCTAACTTAGTCATATTTTCTAAAGGAGTAAATTCTACGCAATTTCGGGTTGAGTTGGTACTCGAGCCCAAGTATGAATTTTTCACGGGCGTTACAATCTACCCCCCTTAACAAATAATATCGTCCTCGAAATTTATACCTTTTCGTACTCCTCGAGAAGCTGTGGGTAGTTCTTTCTGATCTCGGCTTCTGTCTCCCAGGTAGCCTCCTCCTCAGAGTGATGCGTCCATAATACCTTCACAAGGGGAATCACCTTGCTACGCAGTACCTGCTCCTTCCTGTCTAGGATACGTGTCGGTCGCAGGATATAAGTAACATCCTCTCCTAACTGCACCTGCTCCCATCTGATGATATGGGAAGGATCAGCAACGTACTTCTTCAGCATAGAAACATGAAATACGTTGTGAACGCTCGCGAGAGGCGTGGGTAAATCCAATCGGTAAGCCACTACTCCCACACGATCGAGGATCTGGAATGGACCAATGAATCGCGGTGCCAGCTTCCCCTTCTTCCCGAACCGAAGGACTCCCTTCATAGGGAAAACTCGCAAAAACACATGATCCCCAACTGTGAACTCTATTGGCCTCCGCCTCGTATCGGCGTAACTCTTCTGTCTGCTCTGCGCTGTAAGGAGCCGACGTCAAATAATATCAATCTTCTCTGACGTCGCCTGCACTAACTCTGGGCCAATCAGGCTACGCTCACCAACCTCTAACCAGCAATGCGGTGCGCGACAAGGTCGCCCATACAGCGCCTCATAAGGTGCCATACCGATACTCGCCTGAAAACTATTGTTGTACGTAAACTCCGCATATGCAAGACAATCATCCCAACTGTCCTTGAAGTCCAATGCGCAAGCTCGCAACATGTCCTCTAAGATCTGGTTCACCCGCTCTGTCTGTCCGTCTGTCTGTGGGTAGAAGGTAGTACTGAACTTCAACTTCACACCCACAGCCTCCTGAATGCGAGTCCAGAAAATAGAAGTGAACCGCGTGTCTCTGTCCGACACGATCTCCAACGGAACTCCATGCAGACGCACAATCTCCCTGATATACAATCTAGCCAGCTCGTCTGCAGAGTTCGTAACTAAGTGGCATATGCTTGAGTATCTGGGCACCAGCGTCGCGCAATAAAGTGGCGTAACTAAGTATACGGAAAGGAAGATTTATCCGCACTGAAAATGTGAAAGGCGTGCCCTCAGGCTCGTACACCGTCACCATACAAGCCTCATAGTCAATCTCAGCCCTCCCAGCAGTCAACCAGTCCATGTCAAGAATGACGTCGAGATAAACGAGCGAGGGGTCGATGACAAGATCAAGAGTCATCGTCCTGCCTCCCAGATCAACTAAACAACCCTCACACATCTGAATAACATCCGAATAATCCCCATGAGCTGCAAAGACCCGCACGCTATCTATAGTGAGTCTGTAATCCAAGACGCCTGACTACAGCACGCGATATCAAAGAAATCATGGAACCAGTGTCCACCATCACAAGAATAGGGGTACCTCCAATATGGGCTGTGACCTCAAAGGCCGAATGCTGAAGAGTCGGTGTCGCAGCTACCTCAGCTGTCAATGCATGAACCCGAGCCTGCTGTGGCCGGTTCGGCCGCTGTGTCAAGGGCCGTGGAGGCTGTCTGATCTGCGATACCGTAGGTCTGAATGTAGGGTGCGCATGAGCTGACCGTATAGGCGGTGCTGATAACGCCTGTGGACGTGCACGGTCGATCTTCTGCGGCGGCGAGAACCCACTGTCCCGCATCTGAGAAAAATAGCTCTGCGCCAAGTGGCCTGTCCTGCCACAGTATGTACATGTCAAATCAGGGCACCGAAACGGTGGTACAGGCGCTGTAGTCCTAGCAGGGGGATCAATGCGAGGCCTCTTGCCCACAAGGGGCCTGTCCTGCATGTCTGGTCGTGGCCTAGAAGCAACAGGACCACGAGATCGCACAAGTCGATCCACATCCTGCTCTACTCGCATAGACATGTGAATCAACTCCGCATATGAAGGAATGGTCACACAGCACATCTTCGACCGAATGTCCGGTCGCAAGCCCTCCAAAAAGCACCGTATGCGCATCTACTCATCAGCCAAAATCGTCGGGACGTATCTGCCCAACTCCGTGAACCGATGCTCATACTCTGTAACTGTCATGGCTGCCTGTTTGAGGCGGAGAAACTCATTCTCCCTGTCATGCCTGTAAGTCTGGGGATAATACTTCTCATGGAAGCGGAACTCAAACGCGGCCCACGTCCATACAAAATCGGCGGCAACGGTCCGCAGTACGCTATCCCACCACAGGCTGGCCTCTCTCTCAAACAGGAATGTAGCCAGCTCTACCTGCTCGACCTCAGTGCAATGTAACATCCGTAGAATCTTTGACACACGGTCGAGCCAGTACTCAGCCTCCTCGGGTCTGTGAGAACCCGTGAAAGTAGGAGGCCGCAAGCGCTGAATCGCTCCAATAGGCCCCGTGTATCGGTGGGATTCCCCGTAGGGTAAGCAGGCGGCGCAGGATGAGCCATGCCCTCATCCTGGGCGTATGTATAAGCATCCTCAGCTGGATGCGCAGGTGGTGCAGGTGAAGTAGATGGAGCCGCACCCCCACCTTGGGCTAATGTCCCCACGATGGTAGTCAGAAGCTGCTGCTGCTGCAGCATCATAGCCATCATCTGCTCGAATCTGTCAGGAGGTGGAGCAGGCTGTGGTGGATGCTGTGTCGAAGTAGATACACAATGTGGCTCTCTGACTGACGGTGTAAATGGCGGTGGTCCAACTGTAGGACCAGCAGCAGGCTGAGACGCTCGAACTGTCTCAGGAATCGGGCCCACAGCAGGGTCCGCATGGGTGCTAGACTGCGAAGGAGTCTGATCCATATGCTCAGTCAGTGCAAGCCGAGCCGTGCTCCGTGTAGCCTTAGGCAGCATTCCCTATATTCAAAATAGGGCGCAACCTTGTCAGTCTCAATTGCACAAATTTACCGCAATCATTCACAAGGAGTCAAAGGCATTCCATGCATTTCATTTACTCAAAATTGTCACAATACAAGGGATATATCCTTACAAGCATCATGACGAGAAATACATGGGAACTAAGATAGTTAAAATTGCAACAGTAACATAAACAAGCACTAGCCCTAACAGGCTTACACACATAAGCAGGAAATGACTAACTACTAACAACTACATCAAAGGTCGCATCGCTAGTCTGAGTCTGGGGACGGAGGAGGAGCACCCTTATCCTGCAAGCAACATAGGATCGCCTTCAAGGTGCGAGTCATCTTGCCTAATTTCTTCTTTGTAACGGCCTTGGCATCCTCGACTTCTGCGCGAAGTTCATGAACTTCCCTTCGTAATGCGATCTGACTCTCCTCCATCCGAGCAATGCGATCATCGATAGTAGCCCGCGCAGAAGGAGGAGGGCTCTCATCTGTATCCTGAGCCTCTTCTTCTGCCTCTTCCTGAGCTTCTTCCTGAACCTCTGCTCCAGGTTCTTCACTTTGATCTTCCTCATCATCAAAGTCATCCTCGCTGTCCTCCTCGAGCTGATTTTCACGGTACTGCGACCCAATCTTCATCTTGACCATAGTCGACTCATCAATGGTATGAATCGATACTGGCAATTTCGGCCCAAGTCTGTAGGCAAACTCAAGCGTAATCTTGCAAATCAGTCAGCCAAAAGGAAGCGATTCGGATGTTCTTCTTGACTTGGATATGAGGATTATCTGTCGTAAGATGAAAGTAGCCATGCATACGTTCTCTCCCTGGGCCACCAGATACAGGAAATCAACCATAAGGCGTGTACATTCAATGCGATTCGTCGACCTGGGATAAACATTGAACGTGTAGATATGGTGCAGCAGGCACAAATCATCAAACATATACGTCGCCTTAAGGCTATTATTAGGCTACCATGGAACCAACTTACCGCACAGAAACCTGGTGCAGTGATCTCGTTCACGCCTACTCCTCAGGTTCTTCTCACTAGGATGAACATCACCAAGAGGCACGTTCAGAAGTCACGCAATCAGTCGCACATCAATCGTAGTCATCCGATCTCTACCAAAAGGGATTTTGAACTGCAAAGGCTCCAAGGTAGGATTCAGGATACTAGCATAGAAGGCACGAACGGTGCTCACATTAGCACGAGCGCGAGCTTCAAAGATCAGACCCCAATGCGCAGCTTCAATGCGTTCGAACAACAGATATTCACCGAATAGTCATCCATCTACGTCCGCCTCAAACAACACTTTTCGATCAGTGTATTGGTCGTGAGGCATCTCTGATAGAATTGCTCGCCCAAGGTGAGCATGGGGATCCAAATCTCGCTTTGTACGGCACTCTAGGGCTGCAGCTGGACCTGCGGCGGCGCTTGAACTTGCGGCACCACCCCGCGGTCTTCTCGATTGAGCAGGGCGGCTTGGCCCTGCCTTGTCTGTTGCGGTTTTTCTTTTACCCATCAAAGATATGATGGATGAGAGTGATAAAAGGCCTAAAATGGCTTCCACGAAGGCCATGAAAAATGGTGAAAATGCGGAGAAGTGGCTGCCCAATCTGGAAAAGGGAGATCTAGGCATCGTAGAGGGATGCTTCAAGCTTCCCAAGAGTATATTTTCAAGGAGAAATGAAAACGAAAAGGTGGAATGGACCACCTCACGATTTCAGTTCGATTTAGGGGTTTTTGGAGCTCCAGATGATGAAATCTTCAAGAGGAAGGGCTGCCAACTCCAAAGAAGTGATGGATGATGGTTGGTTTTGGCCAAGGAGGGATCTAGAAGCGATTTGGAACCACAAAATTTGGGGGTGGTTGCTGAAAAATGAAAATAGGGCTATGGGGAGGGCTGTTTGTGAAGGAGGGGTGTGATTTGGGGGTTTTCGTGGGACGGGACCTATGTGGGGATGATGTACTTGGTATTTAAGGGCGTGCGCCTGAAAACCACATCCAACTGGCCCACCTGTACGGCGATGCATCACCGGATCGGGGATGGCATCCCCGACCGGTGGTGCATCCGACTGGTGGGGCTAGATGGGTTTGGTCCCCCATGGTCCAAGGGCCCCATAAATGTATGGTTCGACCCCTGGTTCATAGTATTTTGGCCTATGTGAGCCCAAACATGTGTTTGGGGCTTTTCGGGACCATTCTGTAATCCCGAATACCAAACCCTATAATGCAGCATATGAATTTGGGGTAGAAGAAGCTAGTACATCCATATAGCCTCTTATTTGCTAAAGAAAGTGAAGTTAGAATGGCCTTATGGCCATTTTTGATGAAATTTTATTATTCACTGTACAATTTTGTGAAAGTATTAATTTGTGTTATTTTCACATTAGGTTTGATGCCTAACATGAAATGGATAAGAAAGAAATGAAGATCGGAGTGTTTAGGAGAAGAATTTTGAAGATTTTTGGTGAAACGGGGTTTTTAAGCCCTGGCGATTGAATACAGGAGTCGTGGTCATCCCACGGCCCAAGAATTTACTTTTACGGGTTTAAAATCGTTCAATGAATGTCTCAACCCGACTTCCTACGACCTAGGAGCTATTCGGGTTGCTTTACACGACCCGAGTTGCGTTACAAACTCGATCGTGCGATCGATTCCAATAGACTTCGCCTATTGGCGAATCTGCGATCCTAGAAGTGTTTCTAGACCCCTCTCGCACCCACTTAAGTCAAAAGAAGTGACAGCGTACGTCGCGAGACCATAACCCAGGCCCAGTATACTCTTATTCATGCTCTGATACCAACTTGTAACACCCTGAAAATCGAGGGTCGTGTATAAACTCAACTCCCGAGTTCCAGACCGTCACATATGCAACATAAATGATTATGATTCAATGTCGTCTGATTTAAAGCATTCACATGAGTAAAAGTATACCAAAACTGCAATTCATACTTCAGATCCAGTGATAAAAGCAAGCGGAAGACTAAACAATATATATATCACTGTATGGAAAAACAAAGTAAACCTCATCTGTCTCTAAAGTATGAATACATCTCTGAGTCTCATATACATATACATGAACAAAAATAAATATCCAAAATGGTCCCACGGAAGTCCCCCCGATCCAGGTCGCCTACGCAAAGCCATCGTGATACTGCATGTACGAGAACTCGTCCTGGTCCTCGTCAAAGTCTGGCTCCACCTCCTGGATCTCAACCTCACCTGCATCTACAACAGGGTCTGGTGGGTATTGCAAACACCATCCAGTAACGTGGGAGTGTAACACCCCGAATTTTGGCCAATCTGGGATTTGACGTCCTTAGGCAGTGGGTCAATTAAAACACTTGGAAAATCGTTCAGAACCCAATTCCATAGCCAAAGAAACCACTTAGGATTAATTCCTTTAGAAATTAAGCGTAAGTTAGCTAGCGCAACGCTGGAGTAGCTGGGAAATAGTCCCTGATCACTTTAAATACATTCTACAAGACCCAAATCGAGTAGAACCAATGACTCTATAATACTCTATAACCTCGGACCAAACTCTAAGCCGGTTTGTTCTCTGGACCACTTTGAAATTTTGTATTGGATCTAAACCGCACGTCGAAAGTCCGATACCTGCTATCTTAGACCGTTAGAACCGCCTAGCTGGACTTGACAATCATTTCGAAAATCAAGTCCAACCGATAATCACAGGCTATTTCATTGAGCCCAGACTGAAGAGAGTGCGAATAGGGACAGATTTGGAATTTGAAATTCAAATCTGGTACACGACTTGACGCGTCAGTATTAAACGTTCTGACCGTCAGAATTCAGCCAAATTACACCCTCGGATCAGGAAAAATTTCTATTTCATATCATGAGATTTGTAGGCCTGATCTACGTGCGGTGACCGCTGAACTGAAACTGGACCGCCACGTGCGATCTGCGAACCCTGCCGGACTGAAAACTTGATGTATGCTAGATCCAGTATGCATGGGCTTAAGTCCGAACGTGTTCGGCCAGGGGACCACCAGAAATGTCCTTTTGGACTGAAACAGCCCCGATTTGGTTACCCCTCAAGTGAAACTTGTTCCCGAGCCTATTTCGGGCAAGTTTGGGCTTATAAAAAGGGTTGAAACCCTCACTCCTCTCTCCCATCTGAATTTGTAAAAATCCCTATATTGGGAGAGAGAAAAGGTGAGAGTTTGTGAGAGAGAGAGTAGGAGAGAATTTCTTGCTGCTCGTGCCACCTGCTGCAAGTGCCTAAGCAACACACTCCGATCACCTGGCCGGTGATTTCTCCGCATTTTCAGGTAAGAAATAACCCTAGAAAGTTGCTGATTTGATGTTTCTTCCGTTCCATAGCTTGATAGTTAATAGATCTTGTAAATCAGGTTCTCTATTCGCCGTAGACGAAGCGTATACGCTCCATTCGAAACGACACGTTTATAAGAGACAAGGTGCGGATTTTAGACGCTTTGATTGACTGTTTCCAAAGCTTTCAATGTCATTTAATAGTAGATTATCGACGGCAACGCCGTTTGACATGTACAACATGTTGTCCGTTTCCTGTTTCGTAAACCGACGAAGAATATGAGATTTAGGGCATTTTAATCATTTGTAGGAAGTACTGATTTCATTCATATTTTGCTGATGTGATTGACATGATTTGTTGTCGCATTAGAATGTTAGGAATACGTGCATAATTAGTTTGACGAAGAGATTCACCTAAATGCGCACTTCGGGTCGACATACTATATGTAGACTTAAGTGTGTGGTGTAAGTGTTTGTATAAATGCTTGTATTAGTATGTATTGAATTAAATGGTGTTATGAATTAGTTTGAGATTGATTTCTCAATTAATATGTTGGTGTAAATGGTTTCCTACATGTTAGCCATATGCATGATTTCATAATATGAATGAAATGCATGTGCTTGACGATTCGCTTAAGCTGTATGTTATAACATGTGCTTGATGATTTCATTATGATTTAGTTTGAGATTGAATTCTCAATTAATTTGCTGATGGAAATGATTTCCTATATGTTGGCGATATCCATAATTTCATTATATGTATGAAAGGCATGTATCAGGTGATTTGCTTAAGTTGTATGTTACAACATGTGTTAACATGCTCATATGGTTGTATTTCTTTTCCAATACTTTCACATGCTTTGCTGATGTGATTTCACATGTGTTTGGGACTATACTTAGTCCAGGCAGTCGGTAACCGAGCGAATTCGTGGTTGGCTTATCTTTGTCACGAACGACGCGTCGATGAAAGCGAGCCGTGTTTTAGAGTTGGCGGCAGTGGTTAGGCCACATGAAGTGTTTTACGCACTTCATGTCGTTCAACTTGAGATGTGATCGTGCTAGTCGAGCCGTCAAGTAACCCGACTGGCCATTGTATGTTCACCCTGCATGAGTCACAACTGCTTGAACCTAGGGTACTGAACTTACCATTGTAAACCCTGTTAACCATGGTACCTTGATCCACGAAGACTCATGAGCCAGGCATGATGGTATGGGACACCGTGGTCGAGCTGTCGGCCTACGCTGGGGCCACAAACCTCCCCGTAGTGAACAGTGAGCACCTAATCTCGTGAGCAGATTATGGTGGTATGGGACACTATATTCTAGCTGTCGGCCTACACTGATCAGGCGACGAGTCCTTTGTAGTGACCGCGAGCGTATTCTGAGTCTACGGGAGGCGACGACCCTTCAGTAGCAGTAGAGTACAGTAGGCCTGTATTGATAAGGTGATGGGGGAGCGGTGCAACGAGTGCGAGCAACAGCCCTGGCAGCCCTTGCAGTGACCTACGAAATATACATCGTATGAGATTACTAGGAGTGACGACCCTAGACAGGATCTGTGTTGGGATTGATATAAGGGAGGTACCTTAGTTTCCCAATCCTGCTGTTTGAATGGACTAATAATAACTCAGAAATCATATCACCATACCATTGCATGTGCCTGGAAGATGTGGAGCACTTGAGGGTAGATTGCATGCCGCGGTCGTAAGATGGTGCCGTATGAGGGAGATCATCGGTGAGGGCATACATCACGTCATGTCATATTGCATTAACAACAGTATTAGGATTGTTTGATTTACTGCTTTACTATTATCGCATGATTGATTTGAGAACTTGTTAATCCTTGCTCTATTATTCCACTGAGTTAGCTACTCACTCCCACGTTACGGGACGGTGTTCCTGGACACCCACCAGACCTTTTTGTGATTGCAGATGATGGCACGGCCTGCGAGGCGGAGCTGGACTTGATGATGAGGAGGAGGATTCCTCCATTATGCGTGTTCTGATTGACGGGATTACAGGGAGGTTGATTAGATACTTTGACATTTGTCATTTTATGTTTTTAGCGCACTCATGTATATTCGTTTCGTCTACTTTTGGATTATACATGTGTGTATAACCTGGTGACATGTTCACACTCTGGAGACATACAACAGTTTATATATGTTATACATACTATCACAGTCTTCCTTTTGTTAATTTAACTGTCTCTGGAGTATGATATGTTGTTCTAGCTTAATCTCACTCATGTTTAATGCGTTATCACAGACAACATTCAATCATACATATCTATGTTGCATAAATAATATTTTGGAACTCGGGAGTTGGGTTTTTGCTCGACCCCCCGATTTTCGGGATGTTACAGGGAGTGAGTGATCAACTCAGTGGAATCATAGAGCAAGGAATAGCATGTTCACAATTCAATCATGCGATAATAGTAAAGCAGTAAATCTGACAATCCTAATACTGTTGTTAATGCAAGATGATATGACGTGATGTATGCCCTCACCGACGATCTCCCTCATACGGCAACATCTTACGACCGCGGCATGCCACACTCCCTAGAGTGCTCCACATCTTCCAGGCACATGCAATGCTATGGTGATATGATTTCCGAGTTGTTATTAATCCATTCAAACAGCAGGATTGGGAAACTAAGGTACTTCCCTTGTATCAATCCCAACACAGATCCTGTCTAGGGTCGTCGCTCCTAGTAATCTCATACGATGTATATTTCGTAGGTCACTGCAAGGGCTGCCAGGGCTGTTGCTCGCACTCGTTGCACCGCTCCCCCATCACCTTATCAATACAGGCCTACTGTACTCTACTGCTACTGAAGGGTCGTCGCCTCCCGTAGACTCAGAATACGCTCGCGGTCACTACAAAGGACTCGTCGCCTGATCAGTGTAGGCCGACAGCTGGAATATAGTGTCCCATACTACCATAATCTGCTCGCGAGTCTAGGTGCTCACTGGTCACTACAGGGAGGTTTGTGGCCCCAGCGTAGGCCGACAGCTCGACCACGGTGTCCCATACCACCATGCCCGGCTTATGAGTCTTCGTGGATCAAGGTACCATGGTTAACAGGGTTTACGATGGTAAGTTCAGTACCCTAGGTTCAAGCAGTTATGACTCATACAAGGTGAACATACATCGGCCAGTCGGGTTACTTGACAGGCTCGACTAGCGCGATCGCATCTCAAGTTAAACGACATGAAGTGCATAAAACACTTCGCGTGGCCTAACCACTGCCGCCAACTTCAAACACGACTCGCGTTCATCGACGCGTCGTTCGTGGCTAAGACCAGTCAGACACAAGCACCTAGAATAAGATTCCAAACAACATCCACATCTAGACTTTGGTTAAGCTCATAGAATGGAGAAGTACAGAAATTTCAGTTAAGCACACTAGAGAAAGAAATAAATCAATCAAATCAAAATGAATTCAACAATAAACAAGAGTCACTCAAATTAGGGGCTTCATCTCAGCCCTAGCTATGAAGTTTAGCAATCCATAAAATCAATTAGGAAGCTAGAAAAATAAGATTGATGAAATAAAAACATCTTTCTTCCTCTCTTTCTTTCTTCTTTCTTCTCTTTCTTCTCTTTCTCTCATTAGCTCTACATCTGGCTCCCACCCCCCCCCCCCCCCCCTTGCTCCCCCCACGTCATCCTCCTTTTATAGCTGCCAGGGGCAGTGGAAGGCTGGAGTCGGTGGAGAGGTTCTCGCAGCAACAACCGCGTATTACTTTTCGCAGCCGAGATGTCATGCAAAACAGCACCACCTCCCTTACTTATTTTTCAAAGAAATGCTGTCTCTTGGGACATTTTTGACAGCTCTACATCATGGATGGTTCAAATCATGCATCAGATCAAAGATGGTGGGCCACAGGATCCTGAAACTCACGAACGTGTGAAATAGAGGGCCCTGCGAATCCTCTTACGCTGTTCTGATGGTGAGGCCCACTTTGCTTCTGTTTTGATAAATCCACGTCGTCCATTAGATTTAAATGAAATTTTGTTCAAAGATGGATGGTTTTGAACGTCAATTGACGCGGCCCAAAGAAACAATCATGCTAAGATCATTTTAAATGTTACAGGGCAGCTTGTTTGTGGCCTCTTTATCGTGCACGTGTGTATGTACGGATGCAAACAATCAGCATGGTTCTGACTATAACGAGGCCCTCTACAAGATGGACGGCTTAAATCAGCTCCCTGGGCCATGATGGTGGCCCCCTGACGTCCGCAAAATGGACAGCGTTCGTCGGTTACACGGCAGCGAAACAACAATTTCCATTTTTAGAACATGGTCGGGTCAAAGGTCAGTTTGACCAAGGTGAAGGTGCGGTGCACAACTGATGCATTTGTGCACGTACACACACCATGCAAAGGAGGGTCCACTGTGATGATTCTGAGAAATCCAATCCATCCATTTAATTGGTCTCCTCATTTAAGGTGTTGAATCCGAAGTTGAGGCATATCCAGATAGCAAGTGGGCCCCACTTAGGGAATTAAGGGGCTGTTCTATCCGTTGGGTCACTTCCCGAGATATCCAATAGCTGAAATTTAATATGTATGGTTAATTTATGGCCCCCAGGCCATGTACGAAGTTTCGAGCCAATCAGATGGCGGGAACCCTGTGATCTTACATTCTGAACCATTTTCGGGCCTCTTTAATGTGAACGGCTTGATTTCTTCAGATCTCTGGCGTGTAAATCCGTCGGTCTTGGTCCCCTAGGGTTCGTCCCTTACTTTGGTAACTTTAGAGCACTAATTTCATGCTTTAGTACTCTTTTTCAATCCACGCTCCTAATTACTCCCTACTACAAAAACACAATTAAAATTTGACATTAGGCATTATCATGTATGTAAAATCAGGTACTAATCAGGGTCTAATATGCAATAGTGGACCCACATCATCTGGGCTAGCCAGAGGAACAATTTCTGTACTTATAAATAGAGCATGATTTTCAGAGTTTGATATCCAATTCAAGCAAAATCCAGACACCGCTCTGAGAGATAAGTTAGTGATATTCTTAAGCTATTGAGTGCTCATTTTATATTCTCTTTAATTAACTTTTTTCATTAGATTTTTTATTCTACATTTTAATCTTATTTGAACAAGGGATTGAAGTTTTTCTATTTCTTGGAATCAAAATCAAATCAAGATAGCCCAAGGTGATTTAAATTTAAAATCAATTTAGAACTTAGAACCTTTTCATAAGTGAGTGTGAACATTGAAAATTTACGTTGAACTTCTACTCTGAATTTGTTCTTCTGAGCTGCATCAAAAGATGAATATCCAAATAAGTATTATACAGTTTTGTAAATCAATTATTCTTTTGGTTTCCTTGAGATTATGCCAGAAAAATCTCTTTCTTTTGGTTTGTCTGAGGTGATCCAGAAAAATCAGAGTGTGGGGTTTTTAAATTGTGAAAACCCACTTGAAAGACACAATTGTGAGGGTTTTATGTGAACCTTGAAAAATGTAACGTCTCAAAAAAATTCGCACAAAGACCCGAGTACCACCTCAAGCAGAGATCGCTAAGGACCGAATCCTTTAGAAATTTGACGAAAATTAATTAAGTCCTAAGCTGAATTAATCAGTAGATTAGCTTGAACCACTTTTTATACGATCTGTAAGACCTAAAACTAGTAGAATTGTTAACGCTACACTACCTAAAAACTTAGGATCTATCTCAAAACCTAGTTGCTCTCGGGAGCACATTGAAACTCTGTATTGGACCTGGACCGCATCAAAAGTCTGATTTCTATAAAATTATGCAGTTATGACCACCTTATTGGGCTTGACAACCATCTTGGAAATCAAATCCAAATAGTATCTAGAAACATACAACTTGAGCCCAGAGTGAAGTGTGTGAGAAATGCGAGTACCTTTAGGAAATGTACTAAAACTTAAGTGAATTGAGTCATTCACTTATAGGCCAATTTTAAGGTTTCAGACCATCAGATTTTGACCCAACTACACCCTCAAATCAGGAAAAATTTCTAACACACGTCAATGTACTTGCGGCCCTGATCGAGTAATGGTGACCATTGAACTGAAATTGGTCTTCCGCATTCGAACCGTAAATCCGATCGAATTGAAAACTTAAATTGACCTAGACCCAATGTCAAGGTACTTTCCCCAGATCATATGTAGAAATAGGGTGTCCAGATCAGCTTCGTTGGATTGAAACGGCCACTCTTTAGCTATAACCTAAGTATACCATGGCCCTGGGGCCATTTTCATCAGTTCTAGGCAATATAAGGACCTTAACCCACCCTTCTCTCATTCCATACGAATTTCAAATCTTAGGAGAGAGAAGAGTGGAAAAAGAGAAGGAAAGAAAGAGAAAGTAAGAGAGGAAGTGGGAGATAGTTGTTGGGATTTGATCTCGCCGCTCTACGTTTCGAATCAGCCTTCCCATTTCGCTATTCCGGCGATTTCAGTTCTGTTCTTGGATAAGAAATCCTAACCCTAATCTATTTTAGATATCTAAATAGGAAGATCGGCAAAATCGCCAATCTATTCCATGATTCAGGTAACCATTGTGCCGTAAACAAAGACTTAGTGTACAAACTGAGTTCGATACATGTCTACTGGCGAAAGGTGTAGACTATAAACGTTAAGATTATGGTTTTCAAGGCTTTCAATGTTAGTTAATAATTTATGACTGACTTGATTGCTATCACATATGCTTAGATACGATGTTTTCGTGTATTACATATATATATATATATGAACTATGTTAATTTTAATGCATTCTATGTGTTCGTTGAAATGTTTGATTGAATATGGAATTATGATTAGTGCTGTTATGATAGATGTTTGAGAATACATGATTGTAGTACGTGTGGAAACTCTTATGTGGAAGGATTTACTTTAATATGCATTTTAATAAATTTATTACATATATGTGATATGTGTAGTCAAGTGTTTGATAAATTGCCTGAATGAGAAAATTCTTGTTGTAATGTATTTATTAAGGGTGTTAAGATGGGATTCTCAATTCCCATATCTATAGCTACAGTTTCCTTTATGTAGCCTATCTTACTACTATGTGATTTATAGATGGAATGCCTATGTATGATAACATGTGTACTATGTGTTTGTTGAAATGTTTAAATGAGATTGATAGTAAAATTGGTTGTCACATGTTGTCTTTGACTATCGCATGTAAATTCTATTGTTTAGAGTGTGATTGGGGCTACGATGTAGTCCAGGCAATCGGCAATGGTTTAAGATCGGTGGTCGAACTGTTTTAGCCACGTCGGACAAGTTCGATGAATCCGAGTCATACGGTGATTATCGATAGTGGTTAGGCCATGTGGAATGCTTAAGCACTACATGTCAATTAATTCAACGTATGCTAGTACCAGCCGAGCTTATCAAGTATCCTGATTGGCCTAATGTTTATTCACCATGTATGGACGCTACTGCTTGAATCTAAGGTACTAACTTACCATTGCAAACCCCGTTTAAACTTGGTACCTCGATCCACTAAGACTTATGAGTTGGGCATGGTGGTATGGGATACCATGGTCGTGCTGTCAGCCTACGCTGGGGCGACGAGCCTCCTCATAGTGTCCAATGAGCAAACCAAACTCGTGAGCTGAATAGGGTGGTATGGGACACTGTATTCGAGTTGTCAGCCTACGATCAGGTGACAAGCCTCTCATTGTGACTGCAAGTATACACTTGAACTACGCTAAGGTGACGAGCCTCTTCGTAGTGAACTAGAACTTCTATCGTATGAGATTAAGTAGGATTGATGACCTTAGATGGATCATTATTTGGATAAAGGGCGGTGCCTTAGCTTCCTAACCTGCTGTTTGAATAAACCTAATTAACAATTGGGCTAACACGATCATACATGCGTTACATGTGCTTTGGTGAGGAAGTGCACATGTCCAGAGTAGTACAAGTCGTGATCATGAGATAATGTCGCTAAGGGAGTGAAAGCAAGGGCATACATCATTATCGCATACCATTCCTTCATTAATAAGAGTACTTAGGATATGATTGTTCTATTTCTTTATCATTACTACTTGATTGAATTGATAATGTATTAACCTTTGCCTTATAGCTCTACTGAGTTGATCACTCATTCTCACTCTAGGATGGTGTTTTAAAACACCAATCAGACTCTGTTGTAGTTTTAGGTAATGTCACGGCCTACGAGGCGGAGCCTTACTTCTACGACGAGGAGGAGTTCTCCTATTTACACATCTTTGGCGGGTCTATGTAGACCTAGAGTTGCATCACTGGGGCTACAGGGATATGGATTAGTAGACATTATCCTTTATAATTTTGTAATTTTGGGAACTATACATGTAAATTAGTTAACATGGTAGCATGTTCACACTCTGTAGACCTACAACAGTTTATATGTTTTATATATATATCACAGTCTTCCACTTGCTTAAATTTAATCGTCTCTGGAGTATGATACGTTGATTTAGCTTAACCCCATTCATGTTTAATGCACTAACATGGATGACATTAAATCATCAGTTTCTATGTTGCATAAGTGATGTGTTGGAACTCAAGAGTTGAGCTTTACTCGATGCCCAATTTTTGGGGCATTATAAGTTGGTATCAGAACATGATTTAGATTAAAATGGACCTGTGTTATGGTAACATGATACACGCTGACGTGCTTTGACTTAGGAAGGAGCGATGAAACGTAAGAACAGTCATAGGATTCCCAGTTTCGCCAATCGACAAAAATTAACGGTTGAAGCCTCAATCGTATGCATCGATGATCATGTGAACTGATCCCGATTCCTCTGTAGGCTATCAATTGATGAGTTTGGATGTTAATCCAATGCATTTCATACTCAAATGGTGTGGAAAGAAAGAATAGCGTGAATATGTAACCGTTGGGACTCGAAACCGCCTTAAATGGTCGAGGGAGCCCAAACCACGCAAATCAGTGGGACCCAAGGGGTCCCCCGTACATCTCCGACACCTCGGGAGGGGGGTGGTCACCACCCCGGGGGGCGGCATCGTGCCAGGTCCAGCAGACCACGGCGCTGCCATGCCGACCGGGGCGCACCCCAGTCTGGATCGTCCGGGCAGGTCGGGTCACCCCGGGCCTGTCAAGATGACCCTTGTACACTGTTATGGGCCTCACAAAATCGTGTGGGACCCCTTTTATTCTCCCCATTTGCTTTGTTTCTTCTATTTTCACCCCTCCAAGCTTTCCAATCTTCTAAAAATCCCATTTTTCCCCCTCAAATCCTCCCTCCATTCTCATATCTTCTTCACCTTCTTCATTAAATACCCATCTCCAACATTTTCTTAAGGAACCCATCTTTTACAATCACATATTACCTTTAATCCCTCTCATTTGAGCA
Organism: Magnolia kwangsiensis; assembly: GCA_037074715.1. Lineage (NCBI taxonomy): Eukaryota > Viridiplantae > Streptophyta > Magnoliopsida > Magnoliales > Magnoliaceae > Magnolia > Magnolia kwangsiensis. Next base: position 85,077,234 of record CM073575.1, on the reverse strand, counting down.
TACTAAGCTATCTTGGTGACTCATAAACTCCAAAACCCACCAACCTATCTCAACTTGCAAGCTTTTCAACACTATGGCCCTTTTAGAGGGTGTGGCTGCTGTATTTTCTCACTCCACACTCCCCTCTCTCATGGGAAAGATAAGAGCATCCACTGACAAAGCCGGGCCTAGCCGCCCTACCTATCTAAGGAAGAAGGCAGGCGTCAAAGCTAGCACAAGCGCCGTCTGAGAGCGAAGGTTAAAGTGAGATCTCGATCCCCAAATTCCACTCGAAAGAGTTCTACCGACAAGCTTCGAACAAGGTCGGTTTGGTGGCTGTAAGGTTATGCTTAAAGCTCATGTAGATGAAAGGCTATTTGGGTTGTATTGTGGACTTCTGGCGAACGCTGGGTGGGGTCCCATATTCGAGGGCAAGTCTCATGCATGTGAGAACACTATTCGAGCCTTCTACGCCCACATTCGAAATTAACTACTGGAGCCCCTGTAATTCACCTTCCCATGGGAAGGTGGGAAGCGACAATCAATGTAGATTTGGTGGCCCGGATCATGAAAATTTCACGGGGTGAGGTGCATGCTAGTGAAAAGAATCTCAAGAGCATGTAGGAAAGAGATCACCGCACACGGTTCCTTTGCAGTCGATCACTAGAAGCAAGGCAGATGCCTCCCTTGACGAAATTGACAGAAGATTTCTGCTTGCTTCACCACATATTCACATATAATGTGTATCCTAGGTAGGGCAACTGTACTAAATGCACTCGCTTGATAGTGGATTTCCTGTATAGAGATGGGTAAGGAGATAAGTTGTGTCTGCCTATGTTCTTCCTACTACAGATAGTCCAGACTATCTGTTAGGAATGATGTCTCACTTCTATTTGGCTGACTTGTATGCAAGATTGCCCGAGAGTTTGCCTACAGACTTAACATGGACGACATTACGCCGATCCACTTCATTAATGACACTACGCTCAACAACATGAGGATTGGCCCTTAACAACGTCAAGCCCGACACTACTAGAAAATAGGGCAAATGCTACGGATAAAAACCGTAGGTAAAGGCCTATGGCTACGATTAAAGTCCGTAGCACGACTATAGCCATTGGTCTAAAAGCTATGGCTACGAATTTTCTCCATAGCCATAGAAACGATGGGTACAGATTAAATCCATAGTTGTATATTCCGTAGTTCTAAATTATATACAGCTACAGATTATATCTGTAGCTAAAAGCAGAATGAGAACCGTAGCAATAAGCTAAAATTAGCAACAGCTATGGTTTTCAAATAAAGGGCTACGGTTAATAGTCGTAGCTAATGCCTATTTTTAATATAAAAAAATTAAATAATAATGGTAACTCTTACCATTGGAGTACACCCTGATTACTCATATAAGCTAATATAGATAAATACTTCATGGCTAAATCATTCAATCAAATACAAGTATTCATTCATTCAATCAAACACAATCATTCATTCATTCAATCATATACAATCATTCATTTCCATTCACAAAAGTACAATGCCAACATAATAGTTATGTGTCTATTTAAAGTTCTCATTAATAGTAAGATCCAATGCCTTCTTACAGCCAAATAGCTTCTCAACAATCGCAAGCGAAAACTCCATGGATGTGCCTCTACTGGTTATCAATTTGCCATAAACTAACACCCTATTCTCAGCTTTGCTTTGATCTGAAAGCTTACTTGTAAGACCCGTATCCTAATCCGTACAGTTTCGTCGCTTCCCCCGATCCTTCTCGTCAAATTTCGGCAATCTGCGACCTATAGTTGACGTTGCGTACAACCGTAAGTCGTATCCTATACACTTAAGTCGGCTTAATCCAAGACTTTTATCATTGCGACCACACCGTCGCCGCGGTTCCAACGCCGTGACTAATGTACCGATCCGATACCCTGACTTAGAGATGTGGGTCAGCATTTATATCAAGAAAACACCGCGCGTTTACATTCCTAAGAGAATCTCACAAAGTGTCAAATCAATCCCATCAATCACTTTATGTCAAGTACACATCACCTTTCACCCCATCCCCAAGCAACCACCAAAGTCAACTCCTTTCACCCTCTCTCTTACACCAACTTACATGTCAAGTACCACATCCATCACTCACCTCACCCTTTCACCCATCACACCCATCCCTCATCTCCTTACATCCCATCTCTCTTTCTCTCATTTCCCAAGCAACAAACCCAAGCAAGAGAGCACCCCCAGGTCCATGCATTCCCATGAGAAAAAAAATGTGTGATTTTAGTGGCCCACTTTCCCATCCCAAAACCTCTCATCTTAACCATCCATTTCTCATCTCCACCATCAAAGTGAAGCTCTAGGAAAGTAGCTTTCCAACGGACCAAGAAGATCAAGTGGTGGGTGTCTGCATAGCCTAATTTTTCATATTTTTAAGATGGGCCAAGTGAGGTCAACTGATCAATGGTTTGGATCTCACTTGAGACTCTAAGATGTGGCCGATGGCCCATCTTGATCATCAATATCATTCCATGGTGGGGCCATTCTCCATGGACCCCATCATGATGTTTACTTTCTTGCATTAAAGAGGTCATATAGACCGTTCATTTTGGATGGAGAGGGATCTCCGCCGTTGATCTTTTATTTGGAAGGCCCATATGCAATGGGACCCATTGATGTATGATTGGATGGTTGAAACGGAGGGCCCATAGTGTCGGGGTCCCTCCATCACGTGTGTCCCACTCTTTTACTCTCTTTCTCTCTCTCCTTCTCTTTTCATGTATTTATTTATTTTTGTGTGATGAAATGGCCTTATGGCCCACTTGGATGGACCCCACAATGGGGCATGTATTGGATCCAAACCATCTAAAGGTGGGGTCCACTTTACATAGGTGTTGTAACCACACCACCTCACCATGTGGTGGCCCACCTATAAAGGGCCCACCTTAACACACATGCAGGCCATATAAAAAAAAAATTCCAGAGACAATGTCTCTGGACGTGAATGTGAAGGCATATATATTGCCTTGGTTAAGGAAATTGAGGTGGGCCATCTGAACAGGACCCAACTCGATGTATGTTTCTAATCCATGCCGTCCATCCTCTTTCCCTACTCATTTTAGGCGTTGAGCTGAAAAATGAGGTTGATCAGAGTATCCGATGGGCCATAACGTTGAAAACTGTATCCTTACCGATGAAATCTCATAAAATTCTTCATACGCACTGAACGAGGCCCAATATTGGTCTTGATGGAATTGTGTAGGCTGAGGAATCCAATGGCTAGAGTGGATTCATCAGATGCGGGCCGCACGCATGAAAAATCCCAGAAAAATGTGTTTCAAAAAATTAAAAAAAAATTACACAGTAGCAATTGCTGCTGTGTTAGAAGCTGGCCTCACCAGCGGCTGGCGAGTGGACGCCAGGCAGCCCACGGCCTGCATGTGGGTCCCACGTTGATGTTTATTTATCAATCCAATCCGTTCATAAGGTGGTCCCCTACCTTAATCAGGGCCCACCCAAAAATCAGCTTAATCCAGGTCTTAGGTGGCCCACACCACAAGAAACAGCGGTGATTGAATTCTACCATTAAAAATTTTTTTGGGGCCCACAGAAGTTTTGAATCAAGCTGAAATTTGTACTTTCTCTTCAACTAGGTCTACGTGACCTTATCAACGGGTTGGATGGCATGTAAACATTATGGTGGGCCCCACATGGGACCCACAGTGATGTATGTGCCTCATTTCCACCGTCCACCTGGACGGTGGAGGCCCCCTGTAATGTATGTATTATCCATACCGTCCAGCTATTTTTGGGGCTGTTGGACGGTCAGTGGACCCCATCCTTGATGCATGTGTTGCATCCCAACCATCCAACTTTTGTGAGGACCTCCACCATGATGCATGTGATGCATCCAAACCGTCCATTTATTTTATAAATTCATGGTTTGAGCTAATGAGTGAGTCAGATCTATGATTCAAGTAGGGCCCACCTTGGTATGTGTATGGGCCCATATTGACTTAATTGTGGCCATTCATTAAGGCCCACCTTGGTGCACATCTAAGGCCATGGGATTAAGCCCATTTGGCATATGTAATGCCCATGGGATTAAGCCCATTTGGCATATGTAAGGCCCATGGGTTTAGGCTCATTTGACATATATAATGCCCATGGGATCCGACCCATTTAATATATATAAGGCCTATGAGAATTAGGCCCATTTGATAAGGCCATAAGATTAAGCCCATTTGATACATATAAGGCCCAAGTTGTGAGGTCCACTTTAATGTATTTCAAGGCCCATGGGTCATGGACCATTGTAATGTACATAAGGCTCATTGGTGAGGCCCATTAATGCAACCCATTTGATGAATGTAAGGCCCATGTGATACGACCCATTTGATGTATCTAAGGTCCATGGGTCGAGGCCCAACGGGATGTCCTTAGGATTCATTGCAATGTGTGATTTTCCATGGTTCATGTAATGATATATATGGCGGACCGTGCCTAGGGAACAATGTTGGTTTGACGTCCACATTGTATGTACAGTGTTAGTTAAATGTTCACATTGTAACTCTCCTTAGGGCCCATTGATAGCCCATAATCGTTAATATTCATCGCTTTATAACATACTTAGTATAATCCCATGACTCATGCCCATACGCATCATATGTATGCTTGATTTGAGTAGTGACTAATCATAGCATATGCCATTGGGCAGACCACTTATGAGACCCGTTATGAGACGGAGTGCCCCACATGATCACGCAGTAGCGACATCAGGGTCGTAGCTCCACAGGTACATAGTGGATGGCTGTATTGGATACCGAAAATACTTGGTTCTAGCACTGTGGACACTTAAGATGTCCTTGGGTGAAAGTCCCAGAACCTTTTTGGTACTAGGAGATGCTCCAACGTCTAGACCGAGTGGATACACGAGCGCCCGAGTGCCGAATACCAGTAGGCCGCATCTCCCACTGTGTCGTGGTCGGTTAGAAAGGGGTGTGGACTTATCCGCTTGAGTGAGGGGGCTATAAGATAGGTGAGTTTGACCAGCTCACAAATGAGTCCGCTATCGACGAGTCGGGTAGGTATTGTCAGACTACTGGTCGACGGATAGTGAGGTCTTTTCCGCTTGCTTGACTGTGCAGCTAGGGAGGTGGCAGTCACTGCGAAGTGTATTAGACCCCGGTGATATCCAGAGGGCAACTGTACTGATATGTGTACTTGATGAGTACCGACTTGCTTGGATTGCATTTCGCATATGACATTCGGGTATGTAGGCCTTACATTGCATCGGTGTAGCAGATAGCATTCATGTCTCGAATCGCATGGCCTTGGTATGACCGATAGCATTCATGCCTTACATTACATAGCCTTGGTATGGTTGATTTTATTCATGGACTTACCGCATACTTCCGCATTACCTGATATTATACACTTGGCGTTTTCCTTGCGCACACACTTACACCACCCTCTAAGCTTTTGTAAGCTTATGCACCACAGTTGCGTGCAAATAGCGTTGGACAGCAGCAGCGCTAAGGCAGGAGCACGTATCAGGACCTTTTGGAGTTTTTTAATCACCTTGTATTTCCCTTTCCTCATTGTACTTAAAGTTTTTGATTAGTGGATATATGGTGATGTTGTTTTGTGACTTGGTTATGCTTGTGGTTATGCTCTATTACAAAAAAAAAAATCATTCTCAAAACCCTCTTTGTAGGATCCCAAGATTGGAATCTGGCATTTGATTATCAGGAGCCGAGAATGGGGCACTACGGAGGCTGTCGGCACCGAATTCGGCAATCGGGATTCATGTGAATCCGATTTTCGAGTTTGGGGCGTGACATTACTGTACATGGCTGAAAATCAATTTCATCATACAAAATGTAAGAAATTGCATATTATGACATTATACATGAGAGGCTGAAAATGTGTTTGTGTGTGTTTTGAAGATTGACCTGAAAATCAATGGACCCACTTGAACAATGGACACTCTGAGGAATGTGCCTCTGAGGCCAACCCCAACAGATGCGATCGCCATGACAGCCGGGCTAGCGAAGAGCTTCGCAACCATTCTGTATACGGTGAGTTTAGTCTCATAGGCTATGATTCTTGCCTGTAAGGCCATGAACAATCCTAAAAATTTTAAAAATTCAAAGGTCGTTCAAGTCAATTCAAAACACTTGAAAAATAAGGACTACGAATCATGATGAGCATATCAATGATCTTACCGAGACTAAACATGGCCATCCCAAGACCTACATTCGACAAGATCATGATAGAATTTTTCCCATGATTCGAGGCTTCTTAACACCCCATCTACAGTAAGAAAGATGTTAGAAGAAAATCATATTCAAGAGATAAAGATTGAAAAAAATTTGAAATTCAAGACCTGTGAAAATCACCTGCAAGATACAAGAATTGATTATTAGGTCATCTAAAATTGACTTTTCTTCCCCAATGTATGGATACTCATGCATATTCCCATAGGAAAAAAATTTGTGTCAATGTTTCCTATAGTGGCTTATCCATGGAATGCCCTTTCACTGATATGAGTGAATCAGTTGAATTACTATGCAATGCTATAGGGATTCCCACTTGGGATTCTGCATACAAGGATCCAAGTTAGCTGTTTAAGAAATTAGGGCCAGCCAGGTATTTGGATGAAAGTTATAGGGCCCATGCCATTTGCCTTGTGATTCCCATGCATTGTTAGAAGGTAAGGATATCATAACACATCTCACAGATAACTTGAACATTCTTTATGCAGCATCTCCTTTGGAAAAAATCAAGTTCAAAATAAAATGCACCCTTTATAAGAAATGCAATTCTATGCAAACAAGACCTAATGGATAGCCTAAGCCTGCTTTCTATTTTTTTCTTTCTAAATTTTTTATGTGATTCATACTATGTATTTTCATTTTCATAACACTGAAGGCACCAAGGGTATCCCCCTCTAGAAGAACCTATAATTTCAAGCTTCCATCTTTGTTTTTGTGCAAAAAGAGTAAAAGAACATATTGAAACAAAACCCTGTTTCCATAAAAGCACGTAATCCTAAACACCCATTTTTCAAATTTACATGGAAAGAGCAACATATCTAAAATTCAAATCTCTGTCGGAAGAAAAAAAAGAAGAAGAAAACTATAATCCCAAATACCCACTTCTAGTTCATGAAGAAAGACTAAAGATCACATCGAAATCCATCGCTCTCCCTGAGGACCTGAAATTCCAAACTCCCAACCTCAAATTCAAGAAAAAAGAGCAAAAGAACAAAGCTGAATTCAAATCTTTCTCTGAAAATCTGCAAAACCCTTCACCAACTGTTCTATACAATAGCAACTGTTCAACTAAACCCTTCATACCCCAACAACTGTTCCACACACTTCAAAAATCTGCTACCATTGTTTTATACAACAACAACATTAAGATATATATAAACAACAACTATCAGTTTGGACCAACAACTTCCATTGTTCCTTAAAAAATCTGCAAAAGGATTTTCAATGGTATTTAATGTATAGAAAATCTATTATCGTTGTTGTGTGGAACGCAACCCTGTGTTTTTAGTTCCTCTATATGCAACACAACCTTGTGTTTGCACTTCCTCTATATGCAACGCAACCCAACCCAACTAAAATTCAGGTTGATAATGAAACCATTTCGGGATTTTTTTTTTTAAAAAAAAAGATCAAAATACGACTTCACCTTGAACTGCAAGGTACTATTGATAGCATCACTTATCAACGCCCATTTGGGACCCATATCATGCATGAGGACAACAAGTGCCTAGAATAAGAAATTTTAGTTAGGGAGTTCTCCATTGTCCTTGCAATTATCCAAAATGATAGTATGGTCAGGAGGAGCACACTAACCTAGTCTTCAAAAACTAACCATGGACTTCCTGACCCTGACTATCTAGCAGCTATCTGCAAAGGTGGAAGGACAAAGGTAGTAAAATTCTTCAAACATTTGACTTTGCTATAAGCAATCTTTGGAGGTAACATGCACTAAAATTCTGCAACCATTTGACTTTGTTGTAATGTAATCTTTTGAGCTAACAAACACTCTTTAAAGTTTGTGGTATCTTATTAAAAATAACCATGTTGAATATTAGATTTCATATTTATTCTATTTACATGGGTTTCGATTTCTCAAAACCATTAAAATGACCAAACAGAATTTTTAAAAATAGAGTGCCAACATCAACAGCCACATTTCCAGAGATGGGTATGAATGAGAATATTATGCAGAATTGCAACAAGGTTTGAACAAACCAAAAAGAAGAAGAAGAAGAAGAAGAACATGAAGGATTGCAATCCCACACAAGTCACAAAGAGTAAAAATCATACAAAATAATACAGGTTCTAACAAGAACTTCATTTTCATCAATGAAAATATTCCATAAGTTCTCAAGACATAAAAAAAGCATAGCTAAACCAACATGGAAGTCAAAAGATGAAAGGTTGTGCTTGAGAGAGATTCATGAGCCATGATATTAGAATGGTTAAAAAGAAAAACATTGAAATGATGAAACAGAAATTCCATTTCACTAGCCCATAAGTGGCAGCCCAAATATGTTGATCCACTTATGTTAAAGTGGAAGTCGATGCCCTGATCATAGAAGACTAAAAGAAGCAAAAGAAGAGATGGCGGGTTCTAAATTTCCATCCAATGTATGAGATTCTGATTCGTCATGTAGGCCTTCATCATCGATTGCCACCAAAGCCTAGGCCTAGGAAGACACATGCTTTTTACAGACTCCACTCACACATGAATGTAACCCAATGAATGGTAACAGCTACAGAACAGCAGAATAAACTTCCATGGGACTTTGACATTGTCATTTGTTAGTAACAACACCATAGTATTTCATAATTGAAATAAAAGATAATATCTTACCGTCAAATCCATTTGTGCTGATTACTTCTGAAATTCTTGAATCACCTTCATTTGCTTTGCAGGTGCCATTTGCTGAAAATAAGTTCTAGATAGTTTAGTCAGGTGCAAGGAAAAACGAGACACGAAAAAAACCAGACGAAGTTATAACTTTAGGCCAGATCTTTTTGGTAACTGAAGCCTAGACACCATGCACTCAGTTTTCCACCATCTTCTGTTGCAGAACATTTGCCAAAAGGATTGTAATTAGAAAATTAATAAAACAAAAATAACAAAATTGTGATTCCTTTGCTCAACCTTCATACTGAGGATATGGATCTATACTGTAGTTATATTAATTTCAAGTTAAACATTCCCAACAAGTACATAACACCTGCTAACATGAAAATACAACAATATAAGCTACATTAGGTTGTAATCAATGCAAATAAGCTCCTAGACTAAACTACTCGAGACATTGAATTTCAACAATGAAAAAGCCATCTGAAAAAAAAAAAAAAAAAAAAAAAAAAAACACCTGTCTGAAAGTTTTGAGTCCATGGTAATCTTGAAACAACGCATTTTTTCTAAAACTAGAGATCCCAATCCCCCAATTAGATGCTTCTGGATGTTGTTCCAAATACTCTATCAAATCAAATAAAACTTATTCAAAAGATAAAACACAACATTTAATCCAAGGCCCAAGATTACAGCTACACATGTACTTACATTCATAGGAAAATAAAACTCCTTGATTTTAATCAATCATGTTATAGACTATTACAGTGTTTGTGGGAGTTTTGTGCTCTAATTGCTAGTCCCAAGGCCAGATAAAGGAAATAATTTCAAGAGAGTTGTTAAGTCATATAATTATTCTACTTGATAGCAAAGAAAATGGGCCTAGCAGCTATTCATCATCTTATTAGTAGTCTAGTACCAATGTATCCATGACAAGAAAGTGCAAACAACCACCAGATGAATCTACTCCACTCTCCTATGCAGAAAGATGTTGTTCCATAATTTTGATGACATGTACAATACTAAAAAGTTTCAACTGGGCAACTCTACTAAAAAAAAATAAAAAATCTGTGTGATAGATCTGTCTTATCCTTTCAATTCTGCAAATAGATGGTTAATATGAGAAACGAGGCAATGGTCCACATTCAATGGAGAAAATCACAAGTTGGGTGGCTAGAATCTTTCGATTAAGGAGATTTTTGGGGTATGTTCTATCTGCTTTTGGTTGCATCAAAACACTAGTCCTAGTTAGAGCAAATGTATGGACTATAAAAAATATTCCAATTGCACTTGTAAATAAAATTCATTACCTTCTTAAAGACATGCAATGGTTAAGAGCATGAGAAAATCATGATGATGAATGCAGAGATATTATGAATGTGGTTCTGGGAGGTGCATGTGGCTTGAGTAGCAGCATTATGTAGAACTGTCACATATATTATCGACAAAACAGGATGAATCCTTAAAATCTCGGGTTCTGGATTTCAAAAGAAAATAGCAGTAGATATAATTGCGCATATGAAAAGAATAAAATTATGAAGTTCATGAATATTGCATCCAAACACAACCTAGTAATGTGTTGTGTTTGGATATGAATCATGCATACCTTTGGGGAGAAAGTATTAGAATGACCAAATAAATATCCAGAGAGCTTCAATACTCCCTTAAAAAAATTTACTTCATGTAGAGAACTAGACACCTCAGAAACATTTAGGGCAAGTGCATTCGCACTTTTGCCAATCCACACATGCTAGCTATAGTAGTTCAAAGGCAATGGTAGTTGTCCATAAGTTTTGGGTAGCCTAGTTTTGCTTAAATCAAGTGAATGGTTTGAATATAAAAAGGTACATGTGTACACAACTTACTTGCATAGGGAAACTTTCTATTGGTGAGTCGATACATCAGTTTATTCTTTGGTGATTTCTTTAGGGCTCAAACTCAGTCAATAGGCTTTCAATTTTTTGCAAACAAGCATGCTGAAACAAGAAACATAACAAGCATCCTTAATGGAATTCCAGTTCTTCATGAGTGCATAAAATGAAATCCCTCTGAAATCTTGAAGAGGCGTTGCCCAGCTAACAACCATGAATAGAATCTTTAGCCAGGCCATCCACCATAGAAATACTTTTTTTGAAGGAATGGGCTATCTTGAAATTTATGACTATTCTCAATCGTTTGACAGCCTCTACTATGTATGGGGTGGTGCTAAGGATTTGAAATAACAATGGTAATTATTTTGGAATCTGATTCCACAATTTGAAAGCATCCATAGATGTGAAGGTTTCAAGGAAGCAACTTAGCCAGTTGCCCCCAAGATCATCAACCCCATTCTCCTGTATGTCCAGCTCAGTCAAATTCCTATAACCCATATCAAATTTCAAGATCTTCAACAAATAGCGTAACTAGCAAAATAATAATAATAATCTTATCGATTGTTTATTGGTTTTCCTAAAGCACTTGTTAAGGAGTCAATTGTCCATGTTTATGCATTGCGTCTTGTCGATTCCATTGATGGATCCCTTCTATATTGTCTTTCTTTATTTAATATGCCCATTAAAATATTTCTGAGAAAAATGCTAATCCATGTGCTAATGTGACATGCTAGTGGAAGCTTGAAGCCATCTTGAGACTCTTGACACTTAATAAATAATCCCATGTAGCACACTAGGATGAAACTGAGGCTATCTATAAAGTGATTCCTAACATGTAGATGCCCTGGCTGAAAAGCATGGCCAGTCCACTAATCAGGTGGACCAATCGCAGCCTCAATGAGTGGAATCAGATGAGATGGTAGCAAACAGGTTTTGAGAACCACAAGTTCGTTGAGATTTTACACAAGCAAATTTGAAACCAGCTCTATGATCTTGATCTTCATCTTCATCTAAACACATGCATCTATGATCTTGATTTGAAACCAGCTAAAACACCAAAGAGTTTTGAAATCTTATCTCAAGGATGGTATGTAATGAAAGCACCACTTGATGTTAGCATTGGGATTTCTGTTGGCTGCTTTCATCCTGGGCATGTTTGGATACATGGAATCCATGAGGAAATGGAAATTTTTTTACTTGACAAGATGAGCTGTTTAGATACATGGATTCAACACTTCAACCATTACTCTTATCCACGGTGAGAATCCTCTTCAAATAAGAAACAATATAAGGATTCCATTTATTATCCAAACATATTCCCATTTTTTAAAATCTTTCTTTTCTAGTACTAGGTAGGCAGGGATTGACCCTTGATATTCTTTTTCTCTGTCTCCCTCATCTATTTAATTTCATTGTGGGTGGATGGGTGGGTGGGTGAAGGAAACTAACATCAAACTGTAGGTTTTTTACTAGGAGCCTCTTTACCCTTTTTGTGAAGAACATAGGCAGCCCTCCAGCACTTTCTTCAACTTCTCAATAAACAGGTTAGTGTGTTTAAGCGATTGATCAATCCCATATTTCTCCAAAGCCTGAAATAAGGAGAAAATAAAAAATAAATAAATAAATTTCAAAGGTAATTAAAAAATAGAAGATGTTATTACTATTGGAAATAGAGAGGAAAGTATGCATGTCCTAGCTCTAAAATTCAGCAACTCCACAAGATATCCAGCCACGACAAAAACACCAAGCCTCTCCTGTTATACAACTAAAGAGATGAAAAGGGGAAAAAAACTACAGGGTGGAGTAAGAAGACCCAATACGATCTGGGCCACCACATCCAACCATCACACTCTCAACCAGACAAGTCAAACTGAGAACAACAGGAGGATTTCAAATCTAGGGGTTTTAAACCTATGGCCCAATGTATTATAAGTAAAGTCTGTGGGTGTACATCTGTTTCAACCATTTAATGGTGAGGTGTTTTATCTAAAACACATACATAGGGGATTGAATATGATCCAATAGGAGATTGAACTCCCCAAACCAAACATTCATAGGGGCCACAGAAACCCTAAGAAGGCTTTAGTGGTTGTCATTTCCATCCTGACTGTCCCTCGGGGTGTGGCTCGATTCATGCTCAATGTCGTAAGCATCAGTACAAACCCCGAATCTCTGAACCCACTCAAACCCCCAATCAATCTAATCAATACCCCCTCAAACCCCAAATCCAATTCCACAAAAAAAAAGACAGAAATATGAATATTCAAAAGAGAAAGAAGAAGATAATCCATCTTGCATACCTAAAATGGACGCGGATTATGGCGTGAGAGAGGGGGGTCTCCTTGAGATCGAGAGAGAGGGGATGCTTAGGGAGAGAAGAGGGGTTCGTGAGAGGGGAGTATTCATGAGGGAGGGTTCGGGAGATAGATAGAGAGAAAAGGGACGGGAAGATTTGGGTTTTTTTCCCCGGAGTGGAGGAAGAGAAATTTTAAAAAATTCGTTTAAGGGGGAAGAAGAAAAAGGGTAGTGCGTGGGCCGAGTTTTCGCCTCTAATTTGCTATGATTTTAGACCGTAGCTAAAAGCAATCTAGCCGTAGCCGTTGTGCTATCCTTCGTAGCCCCTCTACGCACGCACATTTCTGGATGGACGGTCCAGTCAGGGGCTTTGTGGGGTCCATCATGATGCATTTGATATATTCACTCCATCCATTAATTTTATAATTTTTTCATAGAGAATAACCTAAAAATCTAGGCAAATCGAAGGTCCAATTGAACCACACCATTGATCAATGGTATGTATATAATCTCCATTGTTTCCTACCGTGCGGTCCACTTGAACCTTTGATCTACTTCCTTTTTTGGACTCTTGTGTAAAATGATCTTTCAAAATGGATAGATGTATTAGATGGAGCACACACATTTGAATGGGCCTCATAGAGTTCCTTATAGGGATGTCACATGTCGTAGGTATGGTGGCATCAGTTTTTAGCTACGGTTTTCTTATATTTATCTACAGTTATAAACCATAGCAAAAGAGCTACGGTTTATATCCGTAGCTAAAAAGCTAGAATGGTCCATAGCCTTTGGTCACTTTTTTGACAGTGCGACTTGACAAGTACGGGGATGAGATAGGAAGTAAAGAGGAAGAAAGTAATGAGATAGAGGAAGAAAATGAGTCAGAAGAAGGGAATGATGAAGAGGAGGCCCAAGACTCTGATGAGGGCTCTCCTCCCACTGCACAGGGGCACGATAGTGATCGAGCTGCTATAAAAGCCCACTTGGCTCAACTTGAGGATGGCTAGGTTGCCTTGCGATAGGAGGTCACAGCGACCCGAGCCAAGCTTGAAGAGAATCAAGCCTTCGTGAAGCGAAAATTTAGTAAAGTATCTCGCACCTTGAAGGTCATCCTATGTTGTCTGCAGGATAAGGATGCACTTCCACCATTGCCAAATTCAGACGACTAGTAGTACATGTAGTCATCTTTTGGTTTGTTTTGTCACTTATTTTCTTATTTCTAATCTATATATAGCCTTGATGGGCTTGGTAATGTAATAGAGTGGTTTGTAGGTTTTAGTGTTTGGAGCCTTGCTTAGATTAGATCACATTCATCTTCTATCATGATCCATGTAATACTATGTCTCTTATATTATAACAAATTTTGTTAAATGAAATGCATGCAGCTCCTTTTGCTATGAAATGTGTAGGATGCTTGACAAGGTGAGTATTCCTATGTTAAATCTTACAGGGGTTGCACCCAATGTTGTATATAGGGAATGTCACCTAAGGCCACATGGAGTACGGCATGTCTCACACTTAGCAACTCGGTTGACGGGGCACCTCCCCTTAGCAATAGCCATACGGACCCCAGTTCGAGCCGGATTTAAGAGACTATGCCGGATTCTCAGCCGGCCACTGGCCCCACTAATGGGCCGACACCTGTTGTACCACAGGTTCCAGAGCAGAACCGCGCGTCTACCTCGATGCTACATGTGCCTCAGTCGGCTCCTCCTCCTAATAGGTTGGAGCAGATGATGCTCTTGATGCATCAGCAACAACAACAGCAGCAGCAGTTTTTGGCCACCATTGCGGGGGCCATTACTTAGAACATACACACGGTCTTGCTTGCACCGTCAGTGCATCCTGCTAAAAATATGAGTGTCAGCAACTTATTCGAGCAATTTCAGTACTCTCGACCTCCTACTTTTGTAGTACTCACAGACCCAAGGAGGCCGAGTATTGCTTGACTGCATCTCTAAGATGCTGAAGCCGCTGCACTACACTAAGGCAGAGCAATTAGAGCTGGTCACCTATATGTTTGAAAAGGAGGCCAGTCTCTGGTGGGAAGTATCCTGTGGACCATTATTGCTGCATATGTATGGATATGGGAAGCTTTTGAGACACGCTTCCATGAGAAGTACTTTCTCCTCACGTATCGTAATGAGAAGGAGAGTGAATTTCTTCACCTCCGTCAGGGAGGGATCACAGTGGTAGAGTACGAGAATAGGTTCATAGAGCTGGCCAAATATGCTCCCCTGATATTTGCTGACCAGCCGATGCAAATGCGGTGGTTTTTTGAGGGTTTGTGACCCGAGATACACTCGAAGATGTGTTGTGCTAGCATATCCAACTACGCTAGGCAGTGGGCATGTCTCTGTGAGCTGAGCAGGATGGGGACAGGTTGTCTCATACACGTGTGCCTATGATTCATAGGCCTCGACCGGATTTGTCGAGCAGACCGTTCCTCGACAAGGGGCCCTGTGCAGACTCGCCTCCTAGGCTTGTGGCTCCACTAACTCAGCTGAGGCTAGCGGACTTATGGTGCACCTACTGCAAGAGGTCTGGCCACGTGGATACATATTGTTTCAACAAGATGAGGGACAACAGCTTCTCGCCACCTCAGAGGATCAACCGCCAGGACTTGTGGTGCACCTACTGTAAGAGGTCTGGCCACGTGGATACATATTGTTTCAACAAGATAAGGGACAATAGCTTCTCGCCGCCTCAGAGGATCAACTTCCATCTTCCTCAAGCTATTGCAGCCCCACCTCTATGATTAACACCAGCACATCCATCTTTTCGGCCGCCTGCATCTCGATTTAGGCCACTTCAGTGACCTATAGTACCGCAGCCAAACCGTTCTCAAAAGGCTCATGTGCACTCACTTTCAGTTGAGGCATCCGAGACGGCAGTTACAGCACCACTGGCCTTTGAAGTCACTGCGCATATCCAAGGTATACCTATCTTCTTACTGGTAGACACCGGGTCCACTATCTCTATTATATCATGCACAATAATCAAGCGACTAGGATTGGGTATAACTCCTACGAAGGAGGTGAAGATCCTTACTGTCATAGGAACCTTTTAAGATGTTACAAAGATTTGTAAGGATTGCTCGATAGACTTAGGAAACAAGATAGTATTTGTTGACCTGATTGTCGCCCCATTATGGCATTACGACATTATCCTTGGTATAGATTGGCTCACTGAGATGAAGGCAGAGATCGATTGTGATACCAGAGTAGTGACAGCCCATGCACCTGAGGGCACGACCTTTACTTCTCTAGTTTAGGTCAGTTGGCCCTACCTTGTTAGTTGTTATGCTACCTTGCTAGAGAATGTAGATGGATCGGTACTTGGGAACACACCAGTAGTTCAGGATTTCGAAGACGTGTGCAAGACGATACTTGGATTACCTCCTCGGCATGAGATCAATTTTGCTATCAACCTTGTGTCTGGTGCGACACCCATTTCATTACCCACGTATCGCATGCCTTCGTGTGAGATCGAGGAATTGAGGAGACAGATTGATGACCTGTTGGATTCAGGTTTCATACGACCGAGTGTATCTCCTTGGGGAGCACCCGTGTTGTCTATGAAGAAGAAAGATGGATCACTGCGATTGTGTATTGATTACTGTAGATTAAACCAAGTGACAGTAAAGAACAAGTATCATTTGCCCAGGATAGATGATCTATTTGATCAGTTGAAGGGGGCGCAGTATTTCACTAAGATCGACTTATAGTTAAGATATCACCAGTTGCGCGCCAGGGATGAGGACGTGCAGAAGACAGCTTTCAGGACTAGTTTTGGGCACTATGAGTTTCTTATGATGTCGTTTAGACTGACAAATGCACTGGCTATGTTCATGGACTTGATGAACAGGGTGTTTCGGCAGTATCTATTTTAATTCGTCATCGTGTTTAAAGATGACATCCTTATATACTCCAAGAGTCGAGAGGAGCGCGAGGAATACCTGCGAGTAGTCTTTGATACTCTTAGGAAGAACCAATTGTTTACACAATATAAGAAGTGTGACTTTCGAAAAGAGAAATCAAGTTCCTGGGGCACGTGGTGTCCAAGGAAGGGATAGCTATGGACCTTGCTAAGGTAGTTGTAGTTCAGAACTGGGAGCAATCCGGTTCGGTTACAGAAGTGAGAAGCTTCCTGGGACTTCCTGGCAACTACCATCGATTCATTAAGGACTTTTCTAAGATAGCCAGACCATTATCTCGGCTCACTTAGAAGGACCTTAAGTTTGCCTGGAATGAGAAGGTAGAGGCAGCTTAAGGAATTGAAGGACAAGTTGACGTCCGCTCCTATGCTAGTATTGCCAGAGCAAGGGGTGAAGTATACGATATACACTGACGCGTCTCATGTTGGTTTGGGTTGTGTCCTTATGCAGAAGAACAGGGTGATCACCTATGCTTCGCGACAGTTGAGAAAACACGAGGAAAACTACCCTACGCATGACCTAGAGTTATAGGGTATAATCTTTGCATTAAAGCTCTAGAGACATTACCTTTACTGTAACATCCCGAAAATCGGGGGTCAGGTAGAAACCCAACTCTCGAGTTCCAAAATGTTATTTATGCAACATAGATAATGTTAAATGCATGTTGTCTGTAAACAGGCGTTAGACAAGTTTGGGATTAAGCCAAAATAGCATATCATACTCCAGAGACAATTAAATTAGCAAGCGAAAGACTGTGATAGTATGTATAACATATCTAACTGTTGTATGTCTCCAGAGTATGAACATGTTACCAGGTTAAATACGTACATGTATACTCCAAAAGTAAACAAAAGGAATATACATGAGTGCTCTAAAAATACAAAATAATAAGTGTCAAGGCATCTAATCAACCTCCCTGTAATCCCGTCTATCAGAACACACATAAAGGAGGGATCCTCCTCATCATCATACAAGTCCAACTCCGCTTCACAAGCAGCGCCATCATCTGTAACTAAAATAGGGACTGGTGGGTGTTGCGAACACCATCCCGTAACGTGGGAGTGAGTAGCTAACTCAGTGGAATAATAGAGTAGAGATTAGCATGTTCTCAAATCAATCAAGCAATAATAGTAAAGCAATCAATCAAACATTCCTAGATACTGTTGTTAATGTATGCATGAAATGATATGATGGATGCCCTCACCGACATACTCCCTCATACGGCACCATCTGCGTCTGCGGCATGCTTTCTTCCCGCAGTGCTCCACATCTTCCAGGCACATGCAATGCGATATGGATAATGATTACCGAGTTGTTATTAGTCCTTTTCATACAGCAGGATTGGAAAACTAGGGTACCTTGCTTATATCAATCCCAACACAGATCCTGTGTAGGGTCGTCATTCCTAGTAATCTCATACGATGTTATATTTGTAGGTCGCTGCAAGGGCTGCCGGGGCTGTTGCACCGCTTCCCCATCACCTTATCAATACAGGCCTAATTATCCTTAAGACTGCATCAGGACTCGTCGCCCTCATGCGGTGTCAGGATAAACTCAAGGTCACTACAAAGGACGCGTCACCTGATCAGTGTAAGCCGACAGTAAGAATATAGTGTCCCATACCACCATAATCAGCTCAGAGTAGGGTGCTCACTGGTCACTACGGGGAGGTTTGTGGCCCCACCGTAGGCCGACAGCTCGACCACGGTATCCCATACCACCATGCCCGGCTAATGAGTCTTTATGGATCAAAGTACCATGGTTAACAGGGTTTCCAATGGTAAGTTCAGTACCCTAGGTTCAAGCAGTTATGACTCATACAGGGTGAACATACAATGGCTAGTTGGGTTACGTGACGGGCTCGACTAGCACGAGCGCATCTCAAGCTGAACGACATGAAGTGCATGAAACATCTCGTGTGGCCTAACCACTGCCGCCAACCCAAAACACGACTCGCGTTCATCGACGCGTCCTTTGTGGTACATAGAAACCAACCATGAATTCGATCCATTACCGACTGCCTGGACTAGGTCATAGCCCCAAGCATTTGTACATCAACATCAGTAAGCATATGTGAGTAACAGAAATGAAATACAATACTGTAAGCATGTTGACACATGTTATGACATATAGCTTAAGCAAATCATCCCATATGCATTTCATGTATATAATGAAATCAATACATATAGCCGACATGACGGAAATCATTTACATCAGCATATTACTTGAGAATTCAATCTCAAAACTCATACACAACACCTTTTACTCAATACATACTAATACAAACATTTATACAAACACTTAGTCACACACTTTAGTCTACATAGCGTATGTCGACCCAAAGTGCGCATTAGGGCGAATCTCTTCGCCAAACAGACCATGCACGCATTCCTAATATCATAACACGACAATTAGCCATGGCGATTATTTTAGAAAAATATGGACGTATACTGTATTTCCTACAAATACCCAAAATGCCCTAAATCTCATATACTGTATTTCCTACAAATACCCAAAATGCCCTAAATCTCATATTTTCTGTACGTATACGAAATGGAAAATGGACAGCATGTTCTACATGTCAAATGGCGTTGCCGTCGATAATCTACTATTAAATGACATTGAAAGCTTTGAAATCAGTCAATCAAAGCGTCTAAAATCCGTACCTTTTTACCCTAGATGTGTATTGTTCCAAACGGAGTGTATACGCTTCGTCTAGGGCGAACAGGCGACCTAATACACAAGATGTATAAGCCACTTCGCTATTGGAATCGACGGAACCTTAAATCAGCAAGTGTTGAGGGTTTTCCTTACCTAGAAATGTGTTGGAATCACCGGCAAAGTGATTGGGATACGTTGCTTAAGCACGTGCAACAGCTAGTGCAGGTGGCAGGAAGATCACTCCCATACTCTCTCACAAACTCTCACTTTTTCTCTCTCTCTAGCTAGGGTTTCTAACAAATTTGGATGGGTGAGATATGTGAGGGTTTAAAGCCATTTTATAGCCTAAAACCTTCCCAAATTAGGCTTGGGAACAATGTCTACTTGAGGTATAACCAAATCGGGGCTGTTCTGGTCCAAAGAAGCACTTCGGGAGGTCCCCTGGCCGAACGCGGTCGAACTTAAGCTTATGCATACTGGATCTAGCACACATCAAGTTTTCAGACCGGAAGAGTTCGCAGATCGCACTTGGCGGTCCAATTTCAGTTCTGCGATCATCGCGCCTAAATCAGGTCTACAAGTCTTATGATATGAAAGAGAAATTTTTCCTGATCCGAGGGTGTAATTTGGCTGAATTCTGACGGTCAGAACGCTTAATAATAACGCGCCAAGTCACGTGCCAGATTTGAATTAAAATTTTCAAATCTAACCCTTTTCTCACTCTCTTCACTCCAGGCTCAATGAAATAGCCTCTGAACATCGGTTGGCCTTGATTTTCGAAACGATTGTCAAGTCCAGCCAAGCGGTCATAACGGTCTAAGATGGTAGATATCGGACTTTCGATGCGTAGTCTAGATCCAATACAAAGTTTTAAAGGGTTCCCGAGAACAAACCGGTTTAGAGTTTGATCCTGGATTTTAGGGTATTATAGCGTCCTTATTTCTACAAGTTTTGAGTCTTGTAGAACGTATTTAAAGTGATCAGGGACAATTTTACAGCTACTCTAGCGTAGCGCTAGCTAACTTACGCTTAATTTCTAAAGGAATTAATCTTAAGTGATTTCTTTGGCTTTGGAATTGGGTTCTGAGAGGTTACCAAGGTGTTATGGTTGACCCATTGCCTAAGGACGTCTAATCCCAGGTTAGCAAAAATCTGGGGTGTTACATTTACGGAGAGGAGTTCGAGCTCTTTTGTGACCATAAGAGCCTCAGGTACATATTCACGCAGAGGGACCTGAATATGAGGCAGCGGTAATGGATGGAAACCTTGAAGGACTTCAAGTTTGAGGTCTCCTACCATCCTAGCAATGCTAACCTTGTGGCAGACGCGTTGAACCACAAGAAGACAATAACATTTGTGGCTCCAATGATGATAGCAGAATGGGATATAGTAGAGTTTGTGCAAAACTTTGACCAGAAACTTACGGTAGAGGATCCGTTCGAAAGTATCGCACATATTCAGGTTCAGCCACTTATCGATGATCGAATCATTATGGCTTAGAAGGAAGATGAAGGGTTGGCAGAGTTGAGACAGCGGGTTAGTGACGATGAAGACTCAGAATGGAGAGTTGGTACGAATGGGGGTTTATGTAATCGTAGCCGCCTGTGTGTCCCAAACCTTTATAACTTAAGGAAGGAAGTTCTAGAAGCCGCTCATAATTCGAAGATGGCGATGCACCCTGGTAGTACGAAGATGTATCGAGACATGAAGAGGTCGTACTGGTGGGACAACATGAAGACTCACATAGCAGATTATGTGTCCCCTTGTCTCACGTACTAGTAGGTCAAGGCAGAGTATCGCTAACCTCCTAAACTGCTTCAGCCCATGCCCATAGCTGAATGGAAATAGGATTTCATCTCTATGGATTTTTCATCAGGGCTACCGAAGATAAGGAAGGGGCATGACTCCATATGGGTGATCGTGGAACGGTTGACAAAATCGTCTCATTTTCTCCTTATTAGAGTTTCGAACTCAGCAGACGATTGGTCAGGTTGTACATTAAGGAGATTGTACGTCTGCATGGGGTTCCTATGCAGATCGTGTCAGACCGAGACATGCAATTCACATCTATCTTCTGGACTCGTATCCAGGAAGCAATGGGTGTGAAACTGAAGTTCGGCACCGCGTTCCACCCACAGACTGATGGGTAGATGGAACGGGTAAATCAGGTGTTGGAAGATATGCTGCAAGCTTGTGTACTTGATTTCAAGGATAGTTGGGATGATTGTCTTCCTTATGCAGAGTTCGCTCATAATAACAGCTTTCAGGCGAGTATTAACATTGGCCCCCTACGAGGCATTGAATGGGCGCCCCTGCCGAGCACCGCATTGCTGGGCAAAGGTTGGCGAGAAGAGTTTAATTGGCCCAGAGTTAGTACAGGCGACCTCAGAGAAGATCGACATTATCAGGCGTCAACTTTTGGCAGCACAGAGCAGACAGAAGAGCTACGTAAATACGAGCCAGCGACAGCTAGAGTTCGAGGTTGCGAACCATGTATTTTTGAAAGTTTTCACAATGAAAGGAGTCCTCCAGTTTGGAACGAAAGGAAAACTCACATCGAGATTCATCGACCCATTCCAGATACTAAATCGAGTGGGTGTGGTAGCATACTGCTTTGCTTTGCCCACACCACTTACCGATGTGCATAACGTATTTCATGTTTCGATGTTGAAGAAATTCGTTCTTGAACCTTCCCACATTATCAAATGGGAGTAGGTACAGTTGACTGAAGATGCTACTTATGTACTGCGACCGACACGGATTCTAAATAGGAAGGAGCAGGTGCTGCACAGTAAAGTGATTCCACTTGTGAAGGTACTATGGATGCACCACACTGAAGAGGAGGCTACTTGGGAAACAGAAGTCAAGGTTTGTAAGAACTACCCTTAGATTCTCGAGGAGTATGAAAAGGTTCTAATTTTGAGGATGACATTTTTTTCTTAAGGGGGGTATATTGTAATGTCTCGAAAAATCCGTACAAAAACCCGAGTACCACCTCAAGCAAAGATCGCTAAGGACCGAATCCTTTAGAAATTTGATGAAAATTAATTAAGTACTAAACTGAATTAATTAGTATATTAGCTTGAACCGCTTTCTATATGATCTGTAAGATCCAAAACTAGTAGAATCGTTAATGCTACACTACCTAAAAACTTAGGATCCATCTCAAAATCCAGTTGCTCTTGGGAGCACATTGAAACTCCGTATCGGACCTGGACCGCATGTTGAAAGTATAGTTTTTGTGAAACTATATGATTATGACCACCTTACTGGGCTTAACAACCATCTCAGAAATCAAATCCAAATAGTATCCAGAAATGCACAACTTTTGCCCAGAGTGAAGTGTGTGAGAAACGTGAATACCTTTAGGAAATGTACAGAAACTTAAGTGAATTGAGTCATTCCCTTACAGGCCAATTTTAAGGTTTCAGATCGTCAGATTCTGACCTAACTACACCCTCGGATCAGAAAAAATTTCTAGCACCTGTCAGTGTACTTGTGGCCCTGATCGAGTAACGGTGACCGTTGAACTGAAACTGGTCTTCTGCGATCGATCCGTAAATCCGATCGGACCAAAAACTTAACTTGACCTAGATCTAATGTCAGAGAACTTTTCTAAAACCGTATACAGAATGAGGGCCTCTAAATCAACTCTGATGGATCGAAACAACCTCTCTTTGGTTATATCCTAAGTATACCATGGCCCTGTGGTCATTTTCATCAGTTCTGGGCCTATATAAGGACCTTAACCCACCCTTCTCTCATTTCATACAAATTTCAAAACTTAGGAGAGAGAAGAGAGGAAAAAGAGAAGGAAAGAGAGAGAAAGTGAGAGAGGAAGTGGGAGATAGTTGTTGGGATTTAATCCCGCCGCTCTACGTGCCAAATTAACCTTCCCGTGTCGGTATTTCGGTGATTCTGGTTCCGTTCTTGGGTAAGAAATCCTAACCCTAATCTTTTTTAGATATCCAAATAAGAAGATTAGTGACATAACTAATCTATTCAGTGATTCAGGTAGCTGTTGTGCCGTAGACAAAGACTTAGTGTACAAACTGAGTTCGATACGTGTCTATCGGCGAAAGGTGCGAACTATAAACATTTAGGTTATGGTTTTCAAGGCTTTCAATGTCATTTAATGATTTATGACTGACTTGATTACTATCACATATGCTTAGATATGATGTTTTCACGTATTACATATATATATATGAACTATGTTGATTTTAATGCATTATATGTGTTCATTAAAATGTTTGATTGAATATGGAATTATGATTAGTGTTTGTTATGATTGATGTTTGAGAATACATGATTGTAGTACGTATGAAAACTCCTATGTGAAAAGATTTTCTTTAATATGCATTTTAATAAATTTATTACATGTAGTCAAGTGTTTGATAAAATGCCTGAAAGAGAAAATGCTTGTTATAATGTATTTATTAAGGGTGTTAAGATGGGATTCTCAATTCCCTTATCTATAGCTATGGTTTCCTTTATGTAGCCTATCTTACTACTATGTGATTTATGGATGGAATGCCTATGTATGATAACGTGTGTACTACGTGTTTATTGAAATGCTTAAATGAGATTGATACTGAAATTGGTTGTCACATGCTATCTTTAACTATCGCATGTAAATGTTATTATTTGGAGTGTGATTGGGGCTACGATATAGTCCAAGCAATCGATAATGGTTTACGATCGGTGGCCGAACTGTTTTAGCCACGTCAGACTCGTTCGATGAATCTGAGTCGTACGGTGATTATCGATAGTAGTTAGGCCACGCGGAATGCTTACGCATTCCAAGTCGATCAATTCAACATGCACTCGTACCAATCAAGCTTGTCAAGTAACCCGATTAACCTAATGTATGTTCACCATGTATGGACGCTACTACTTGAATCTACGGTACCAACTTACCAGTGCAAAGCCTGTTTAACCTTGGTACTTCGATCTGCTAAGACTCATGAGCCGGACATGATGGTATGGGACACCGTAGTCGAGCTGTCGGCTTATGCTGGGGCTACGAGCCTCCCCGTAGTGTCCAGTGAGTAAACCAAACTCATGAGCCAAATACGGATGTATGGGACACTGTATTCAAGTTGTCGGCCTACGATCAGGTGACGAGCCTCTCGTAGTGACCGCAAGTATACACTAGGACTCCGTTAAGGTGATGAGTATTTCCATAGTGACTTCAAGTATAAACTAGGCATGTACTGAGGTGATGAGCCTCTCTGTAGTGACCTAGAACTGCTATCGTACAAGATTAATTAGGATTGATGACCCTAGATGGATCATTGTTTGGGTAAATGAGATAAAGGGAGGTGTCTTAGCTTCCCAACCTATTGTTTGAATAAACCTAATTAAAAATTGGGCTAACACGATCATACATACATTACATGTGCTTTGGCGAGGAAGTGCACGTGTCCAGAGTGGTGCATGTTGCGATCGTGAGATGATGTCACTAAGGGAGTACAGGCAAGAGCATACATCACCATTACATACCATTTTTATATTAACAAAAGTACTTAGGATATGATTGTTGTACTTCTTTGTCATTACTGCTTGATTGAATTGATAACGTATTAACCTTTGCCTGATAACTCCAATGAGTTGATCACTCACTCTCACTCTGGGATAGTGTTTTAAAACACCAACCAGACTCTGTTGTAGTTTTAAGTAATGTCGAACCCTACAAGCTGGAGCCTGACTTATACGACGACGAGGAGGAGTTCTTATATTTGCAACTCTCTAGCGGTTCTATGTATACCTAGAGTTGCGTCACCGGGGCTACAGGGATATGGATTAGTAGACATTACCCTTTATCATTTTGTAATTTTGGAAACTATACATGTAATTTAGTTAACCTAGTAGCATGTTCACACTCTGGAGACCTACAACAGTTTATATGTTTTATATATCTATCACAGTCTTCTACTTGCTTAAATTTAATCGTCTTTGGAGTATGATACGCTGATTTAGCTTAATCCTATTCATGTTTAATGCACTAACACAGACGACATTAAATCATCATTTTCTATATTGCATAAGTGATGTGTCAGCACTTGGGAGTTGAGCTTTGCTCGACCCCCGATTTTGGGGGCGTTATTAAAAACCTATTTCATAGTGAACGCTAATATCCACTGTGTGAGGATATTAGGAGTGGAGTAGTTGTGTGGTTATTTTTCTAAACAGTTGGTGTACACATAAGAGAACCACTATAACTCTAGTCTTGTGGTAATTATTTAATTATTTAATTATGTGGATGTTGTAATTTCCATTTATACATTTGTGGAGAATGTTGTAATTCTTTTTATGCAAGTATGGGAATGTTGTAATAGCTTTGTTTCTTTCTTTGCTATTCTTTTCTTTATTCCTCTGTATCAGTTTGAGATTTTGATACACAGATCGTTCTAGGAATCAAGTTGCCCTACCATAAACCATTGGTTTAAGGTTGTCTTTAGAATAACATTTGTATCAACCTCTCAATACTTGTACATTTGAGGTTGTTTTACATTTCTTCCTTGTGGGATTGTTCGTGCTATCTTTATTTATATTTGTTTAAATTCTGTATTTAATTTTTAATTTGGCATAGTCCTATTTAACCCCCCACCCTCTAGGGCTCGTAGCTCAGCCTTTTCAGGATTGACAATGGTGGAGAATTTACTTCCTCTGAGTTTAATGAGTATTATAGGGATGAAGTGATCATCAGGCACAACACAATGCGCTACACGCCAAAGCAAAATGGTGTGGCTAAGCAAATGAATCATACTCTTCTAGAGAGGGATAGATGTATGTTAAGTAATGCTGCGTTGGGCAAGGACCTATGGACTGAGGCCCTTAACATGGCTTGTTATTTGGTGAACCAGTCTCCTTCATCAGCAATTGAACGTAAAATACCAGACGAAGTATGAAGTGGTCAGAAAATTGACTACTCAGATCTACGCATATTTGGTTGTGAAGTTTACTCTCATGTACCATTAGTTGAGAGAGATAAGCTTGACCATAAAACTAAAAAATACATCTTGCTGGTTATGACATTGGTGTGAAAGGTTACAGGTTATTCAACAAGATCACACGCAAGGTAATCACTAGCCGTGACATCAAATTCGATGAAAGCTCTATATTCTGTAAGAATGATCAAGATGAGCAAAAGGAAACAGAAAGGTTGATCGTAGACGTCCAATTTGACACAGATGATACTCAGATAGAGACGGATGCGCAGACAGAGGTACAAGATCAAGTCGAGCAGCCACCTGTCACTACATGAAAAACGGGGAAAGGCTACGGTGAAAAACCGTAGCAAAAGCCCTTTTGCTAGGGATATGATCCGTAGCACGTCCATCGCTATTGGTGGGGTAGCTAAAGGTATAACTACAGATTATATCCGTAGCAATAGATACCAACAGCTACGTATATAATCCGTAGCAATAGATACCAATAACTATGGATTATATTCGTAGCAATAGATACCAATAGCTACGGATTATATTCGTAGTAATAGATACCAATAGGTACAGATTATATCCGTAGCAATACCTTTAGCTACCCCACCAATAACGATGGATGTGCTGCGGATCATATTCGTAGCAAAAGGGATTTTATCCATAGGAATAGATACCAATAGCACCAATAATATCCGTAGTACCAATAGCTACGGATTATATCTGTAGCAATAGATACCAATAGCTACGGAAGAAAGCCATAGCTATAGCTATGAATTATATTTGTAGCTTTAAAAAAAAATGTAATAATACGACCCGTTTCCATTGCAAGAACCTGTTGTAATTGATAACTCATCTAAGCTTAATGCTGATAGAAATAATACATAAAATTCAATCAATAAAAATACGATGCATTTATTACAAATAGCAATCAAATCATACAATGCATCCTACATTCACATTTCTAAATAAACAATACTTCACTTTGCTCAACCTATCATAAGAATTACAACTAAGGCATGTCCTCATGTGCAAGAAACAAATACACTCCAACACAGTAAACTCCCTCCATATGCATTCAATAATGCTCACGTTTTTACAAAATTTTCTTCCTTCTGACAATCAATTTCAGCAAATGCAGAAGATAGAGTTTCTTCTTTCCTTGAAACTGCATATGTAACTTCTGTGGACTTCGACACAAGATCACTTTCAAGTTCTGAAACCCGTCCCTTGAGAAAATGAATTTCATCCTCCACTGACTTCTTTAGCTTGTCAGCCTGTATAAAACAGCATTTGTAGACACAATCAAACAAGCATGCCTTTGTACACATCTCAAAAGGAAGAAAGATTAAAAAAAAAATACTTATATATGAAGAAATAAAAAATGTACCTATAAATCTTCTAAACTATGGGGAAAAATCCAACATGTGTAATGTGTTCAATTCTAGGATGGACTTTTAAACTCAAAACCTAGGTTTAGGTTAAGTTTATAGGTTTAGGTTTAGTTTTAGGTTTAGGTTATAAGTTTAGGTTAGGTTTAGGTTATAGGTTATATGTTATAGCTTTAGGGAATTAAAAATAGGTTAAGGTTTAGGTTTAGGAAATCTGGTTCGGGTTTAGGTTTGGGTTTTCAAGTCTAGGTTTAGATTTAGGTTAGGGAGTTGAGATTAGGATTAGGTGTAGGTTTAGGTTTAGGTTAGGGAGCTGAGATTAGGATTAGGTGTAGGTTTAGGTTTAGGGATTTGAGAATGCAGTTAGGTTTTAGGTTTAGGTTTAGGTTTTAGGTTTTAGGTTTAAGTTATAGGTTTAGGTTTAGGTTAAGGTTAGGTTATAGGTTATAAGTTTTAAGTTATAGGTTATAGGTTATAGGTTAAGGTTTAGGTTAAAGGTTTTGGTCTAGGTTAAGGTTATAGGTTTAGGTTTAGGTTAAGGTTTAGGTTTAGGAAATCGGGTTCGGGTTTGAGATCGGGTTTAGTTTGGGTTTTCAAGTTTAGGTTTAGGTTAAGGAGTTGGGATTAGGATTAGGTGTAGGTTTAGGTTTAAAGATTTGAGAATACATTTAGGTTATAGGTTTAGGTTTAGGTTTTAGGTTTAGGTTAAGGTTATAGGTTTAGGTTAGGTTTAGGTTTAGGTTTTATTATATAGGTTATAGGTTATAGCTTTAGGGAATTGAGAATAGGTTAAGGTTTAGGTTTAGGAAATCAGGTTCGATTTTGGGATCAGGTTTAGGTTTGGGTTTTCAAGTTTAGGTTTAGGTTTAGGTTAGGGAGTTGAGATTATGATTAGGTGTAGGTTTAAGTTTAGGGATTTGAGATTAAATTTAGGTTTTAGGTTTAGGTTTAGGTTTTAGGTTATAGGTTATAGGTTTATGTTTAGGTTAAGGTTAGGTTATCAGTTATAAGTTTAGGTTATAGGTTATAGGTTATAGGTTAAGGTTTAGCTTATAGGTTTTGGTTTAGGTTAAGGTTATAGGTTTAGATTTAGGTTAAGGTTTAGATTTAGGTTATAGGTTTAGGTTAAGGTTTAAGTTTAGGTTTTATTGTATAGGTTATAGGTTATAGCTTTAAGGAATTGAGAATAGGTTAAGGTTTAGGTTTAGGAAATCGGGTTCGGGTTCGGGATTGGGTTTAGGTTTGGGTTTTCAAGTTTAGGTTTAGGTTTAGGTTAGGGAGTTCAGATTAGGATTAGGTGTTAGTTTAGGTTTAGGGATTTAAGAATACATTTAAGTTTTAGGTTTAGTTTTAGGTTTTAGTTTTTAGGTTTAGGTTTAGGTTTAGGTTTTAGGTTTAGGTTAAGGTTAGGTTATTGGTTATAAGTTTAGGTTATAGGTTATAGGTTATAGGTTAAGGTTTAGTTTATAGGTTTTGGTTTAGGTTAAGGTTATACGTTTAGGTTAAGGTTAAGGTTTAAGTTTAGGTTATAGGTTTAGGTTAAGGTTTAGGTTTAGGTTATATGTTATAGGTTATAGGTTATAGCTTTAAGGAATTGAGAATAGGTTAAGGTTTAGGTTTAGGAAATCGAGTTCGGGTTCGGGATCGAGTTTAGATTTGGGTTTTCAAGTTTAGGTTTAGGTTTAGGTTAGGGAGTTGAGATTATGATTAGGTGTAAGTTTAGCTTTAGGGATTTGAGAATACATTTAGGTTTTAGGTTTTAGGTTTAGGTTTAGGTTTTAGGTTTAGGTTTAGGTTATAGGTTATCAGTTATAAGTTTGGGTTATAGGTTATAGGTTATAGGTTAAGTTTAGTTTATAGGTTTTGGTTTAGGTTAAGGTTATAGGTTTGGGTGTAGGTTAAGGTTTAGGTTTAGGTTATAAGTTTAGGTTAAGGTTTAGGTTTAGGTTATATGTTATAGGTTATAGGTTATAGCTTTAAGGAATTGAGAATAGGTTAAGGTTTAGGTTTAGAAAATCGAGTTCGGGTTCGGGATCGAGTTTTGGTTTGGATTTTCAAGTTTAGGTTTAGGTTATATATTATAGGTTATAGGTTATAGCTTTAAGGAATTGAGAATAGGTTTATGTTATAGGCTTAGGGTGTGGTCCCTGCAAATACAGATATAAACATGGCCTGTCCAAATGGTCAAGCCCCTCTAATGTTGTCCATATGAAATGGACAACTTCATCATGGTCATAACAGCGGTTCCCACCTTCCAGGGACCCTTGCTCGACATCCAGATAGCTCCGATGCACATCTGAATCTGCTTCATCAATTTCAAAATAATACATAAATACGGGCCCGTCCAAATGGCTAGGCCACCCATATTGTTGTCCATAGGAAATGGATAGCTTCATCATGGTCATAACAGAGGTTCTCACCTTTCAGGGACCCCCGTTCAACATCCGGTTCCCACCTTCTGGACATCCGGGACCTCCAATGCTGTCTAGTATTGATGTAATTTATTTGGGATTTTTACGTATAAATAATTACAAGATACTACTAAACTATAACATTTATTATGTAAAATAATGAAAAACAACTACAAGGATGCATAGCTGAATTTGACTTTCAAGACTCCATGTTTGATGCTTCATATCTACGTCTGATGTCGACACACATCCATGTCTAAGTTCCTCGGTCTAATACAAATTATGACCATCATCAAAACAGAGAACTGCCAATCACAGTCAACCTAGTTATGCCCTCCAGGAAAGCCACAGTAAGTTAAAAATTTTGTTAACGCTGGAAAGGGATGCTCTATAAATTCAAAGGACAACTAGAAGGATTAGTCTGGACAAGAACTATACTGAATCCTCAAATAGCCAAGAGGGTAGAAGCACACTGTTGAAAAAGCAGGGAAAAAAAACTGCAATGAGACACCTTATATAATTGATGGCACCTTAAAAGTAGGAACCTCATACTGTCTACCTCCTATGGTAGACAGGGTCCCAAACAAGGAAAGTCGCATGTATATGGGAAAAGGATACAACTAACCAATTCTAAAAAATCTAGGATATGGATAATGATACATGTATCCCATCTATAACATGATATTCATAGTTACATTTATGATGAAATGTTTGACATATTCCATTAAATTTAAGTTTTATTAAGGCAATGTTATTCAATGTTTCCTCTTTTATTGATTGTTTAATCCTTCTAACGTGATGTTTTTTAACATCATTGTTACTGTTTAAAACTTTTGTAGTACACAAGTGCATTTATTTTATAGTACACACATGCATTTATTATGAAAAGAATGCAAGAAAATCTCCAGGATTTCAAAGTTACAAATCTAATACAATAGCATTCAGTTACAGCACTGCAAGTATCCTGGACTACAGAGTACTAGTATTGATATATCATGCGTCTCTGACACAATCGGGCATGGGCATCATAGTCTACCCTTTCTACAACAACCCAACGTGCTATATAGACTTAACCCTTTATCATGAATTCAAGATCAAATTACAGAAAGAATTACAAAACAAAAAATCTCCCAAAATACTCTTTCCGAGAAAATCATTTTAGTTGTTGATTCAGGAGTAGAATTTATTTATTTCTTGTAAACATATCCACCAACATTCCAAGTGGAATAGAGCATTTGTTTCTTGAGGATCCAAGTCTAGATTTAATTTGGATGAGATGAAATGGTATTTAAAAGTTAGTAACCTCGAAGACAAGAGGCTTTGAATAGCTAATTTAAAGAAGAAAAACGAAGATTCAGTTACCAGATGATATGAGATAATGACAATGTAGGAACATCATACGTGTAAGAATCATAAGGAGATCTCTCTTTTTCTCCAACCTCTTGTGCCAAAACATTCACTTGCACTTGCCTTGACAAATTCTAGAAGAAAAATGAGTTTCAATCTTTAAAATAATTGAATCTCGATTCAATAACGAAAGATCATTTGAAGAGAAAGAAGAGTTTAATTGCATCTGCAGTGGAAACATGATACACTAGGTAATCATGAACTCACCATGGTTCTAGAATTTCGAGGAATCTTGATTTACTCTCCTTCTTCTCCTTCTTCTTCTTCTTCTTCTCCTCCTCCTTCTTTCAAGTGCTCTCCAAGCCTCTGTCACATTCATTGCCTTAATGGATCTCTCTTAGTTTCAGCTAAGTTTTTAGTTATCCAAGAAAGAAATTGGTTGAATGGATAAAATAACCTGCTGCTTAAAGTTCAATGATGGAACCAAAACACTCCCAATGTCACACAATTCAAATTGTATGGTAAAGATGTTAATGCTATAGGCTTCTAGGGGTTCATAGGGTTGAAATTTAATCTTAACATCTTGGAAAGTAAACTCTAAATACGTAGCATGAGATGCTATGCCTTCTTGACTAAACGACTTCTCCAAAGATGCTTCCTTCTCAAAAACCAAAAGCAGGAGAAGCCAGACTAGTGGTGAGAACTTTCTTCTACAAACATAAGATTTTTGGGCATCAACAATTTACATGATACAAAATTAGAAAACAGTGCACGATAAAATCTCACTAATGTGGGTTTAAAATTTCTCAACAATTTACATAATACAAAACCAGGAGAAGCTAGGCCAGTGGTGAAAATTTTCTTCTATAAACATAAGATTTTTGGGCAACAACAATTTACATAATACAGAATCAAAAAATAGTGCACGATAAAATCTCACAACATGGGACTGGAGATTTGGCTAGCACTCTGGAGTGGGCTTGGCCAGGCCAGGGTCTGGATGTAAACTACCAAACAGAGTTGGGTCTGACTCTTTATAGCCAGCTCATGGACCAGCCTTAGCAAGGTAGATTCACCTCTGAAATCTATCTCACTTGACAATCTTAACCATCTGATTTTTCCTAACTATTAGAATAAGGGATCAGCCACCATTTTAACCATCATCACTAAGCAGACACTTAGGATTGTCCAATCAGTATGAATTTCGGGTTATGTTCCTATCACAATAGGGACCGCATTTAGACAATCAGGAATGAAGTTTATCCATGCCATCATATACGGTGAATGTGTTGCATTATAAGTGACAGAAAACCATGTTAACTGTTAGGTAGCAGCTCATGAAGGCTAGCAACTAATCTTTGAAATAAGTGGTTAAGAACTTCATCAAATAACTGAATTTAAAAAATAAAAGGTAAAGAAAAACATTAAGAACTCAATGTGGAGCACACCCTTCTGTTGACACAATAAGCTCAATGCCCCAAAACCCTCAACCACTTTCTGTTCTTCTCTTCTTTTCACCTGTCCTTGTGTTATTACTCTACTATGCTTATTTATGCATGTCACGCCCCAAACCCGGGAATCGGATTCATAAGAATCCCGATTACCGAATCTGGTACCGACAGCTCCTAGCATTCATATGCCAGATTCCGATCCCGGGATCCTACAAGGAGGATTTTTTTTTGTACATATAACTAGTAATAAGCATAACCACAAGATTACCTAATTCACAAAGGCAACATCATCATCACATATCCACTAATATAATCATTTGAGTACAATACTGAAAGGGAAATACATAAATAAAAATCAAGCTCCAGAAGACCACTGCACGCTCCAAGCTCAACACTGTTACAACCTAACATCACCTGCACGCATCTATCGTGGATAAGCTTATAGAAAGCTTAGAGGGTGGTGTAAGTGTGTGCACAAGGTAAGTATCAAGTATTCAATACAATGCTATAATTATACAATATCAAAAAAATTGTTAATCCATAAACCATACAATGTCTAAATAAGCAGAAACACTAACAAGAGCAGGAATTATCAGAGTAAGCAGAAATATGGACAAGTCTATAAGTTAATCAATATCAGAATACGCAATATAGAACAACTATGAGATAAGGAGTCATAAAGAGCCAAATATCAGATGTCTAGAATGCAATGCAATATACAAATCCTGTTAAATCTATCCAGGCCATATAAGTGCAGAAATAGCAACCCAAGATGCCATATGCCTGCGGATGTAATGTAATATGCGATGTGAATGAAATAACCATGCTGGAGTGTGAAGTCGGGATGATAGTACGTAGTATCGCAGGCTATGGGGTCAACCACAAGGGACTTCTATCCAAACCAGTCCCATACCTAAATTTGGATAGTCAGACTCATTGTGGTAAACTCCTGATCCCAGGCTAGTCGCGCGCCCAACCGAAATCCTTTCCATAACGAAGGTACATAACAATTAGTTGCGCACCACCAGCCCGAGTGGATAGTGAATGAATGAATGATCATGCATCTCCTACTCAATAAGTCCACATATCAGTACGGTTCCTCTCTGGAAAATCACCGGGGTCTATTGCACTCCAGACCAGATTGCCGCCCCATCGCGCGCAACAAGGTGAGTGGAAGAGACCTCACTATCCGCCTGTCAATATCGGGCCCGGCTCATCAATAGTGGACCCATTCCTTAAGCTGGTCAGACTCAGCCTAGCATTGCCCCCTCCTCTCGGGCAGGTAAGGCCGCACCCCCTTCCAACCGACCACGACACAGTGGAGAGCGCAGCCATCTGGTAATCGGCACTCGACGCTCATCTACCCACTTGGTCTAGACGTTGGAGCAACCTCTCTAACTAAGAGGATTTAGGGACTTTCACCCAGGGATATCTATAGCACCCCATGTAGAACAGATTTATAGTGTCCCGTCTGGCCATCCACGATATGCCTGTGGAGGCTACGACCCTGATGTCGCTAGGGCGTACAGTAATCACAGCACACAATGTAAGATGCGTGAGTCATACAATCCAGTCATGCATCAATCCTGCACACACAGTGCACTCATGTGCGACAATCTCCGCCTATCAGGGAGTTTCATAATAACCGGCACTATAGCATATGCAATGGTCAATCATATCTCATAACAAACATGCAGATGATGTGTATGGGCATGTATCATGATGATATGCTTTCACATACTCATAATCGGTATCAATAACCGGCTTTGACAATCGACCTCGACAATGTGGACATTTAACCAACACTGCCGCCGAGGAAAGACCCTCATAGATCCTAACTTATAGGGGACCCCTGACCTTACACAAGGGCCAATTATACAACACCATGAGTCTCACTCACACATCACGATGAGCCTTTCACATGGGCCCAACATACATCACAATGGGCCTCAATTATGAGTCGCATATACACCATATAACTCTCGACAATCGGCCTTGATAATTGAAATCGACCTCGACAATCGAAATCGACACTCGGAGTCGGCTTCGACAATCGGAGTCGGCCTCGATACTTGGCCTCGACAATCGGGATCGATCGATAATCAGGATCGAAAAATCGGTCACAACAATCGAATCGATCGATAATCAGAATCGGCAAATCGGTTACGATAATCGAGATCGATCGATAATCAGGGTCGGCAAATCGGTCACGTCAATCGGAATCGGCGATCGGCCACGACAATCGGGATCAGCAATCGGTCAATAGGAGTCGATCAATAATCAGAATCAATAAATCGATCACATCAATCGGGATCGGCAATCGGTTAACTGAATTCGATCAATAATCAAAATCAATAAATTGATCACGTCAATCGGGATCGACAATCGGTCAATCGGAATCGATTAATAATCAGAATCGAAAAATCGGTCACGTCAAGCGGGATCGGCAATCGGTCAATCGGAATCGATCGATAATCAGAATCAGAAAATCGGTCACGTCAAGCGGGATCGGCAATCGGTCAATCGGTCAAGATAAACAGAATCGGCAATCGGCCACAATCGGTAATCAGTCTCGATAATCGGCCTCAATCGGTAATAGGTCAATCGGCCACGACATGCGGAGTCGGCAATCGGCCATGTCAATCGATAATCAGCCACGATCGGTAATCGACTCAACACTTGGATGAACAAGGCCTAATGGAAGGTCACAATGTGGACAGTAAACCATCATTGCCCATCAATGTGGATCTTTAACCAACATTGCTCCCAAGGAGTGGCCCACACAATCATCATGGCAAAATCACACATCATATCGGGCCTTGAATACATGATAGGTGGGTCTTGTACCTGGACCTCAAATATATCATATGGGCCCTATTGCACGGGCCTCAATACTATACCTCATATAACAAGTGGGTCACATTACATGGGCCTAACAATGCAAACGGGTGGGCCCCACCCATGGGCCAAAATATATGGTAATAGGCCTCGCCCATGAACCACGAATACATCACAATGGGCCTCTCCATGTGGGCCGCAATTCCACCATAATGGACCCAATCCCGTGGGCCTCAAATATACATTACAGATGGGCCTCAAGTATACATCACAAGTGGGCCCTATCACATGGCCAGGCGTCATGGATGAATCACATCCATCAAGGTGGGATCGACAAAAGGATGGCGTGGCTAAAATACATACATCACGGTGAGCCATACATCCATCAAAATGGACAGACGGTGTGAATAGAATACAACACATTCATTGGGTAAGGCCTCCTCATACGTCAGGATGTGTCCACCTGATGTGATGGACGGTGGGAATATAAAATACATAGAATCAAGGTGGTCCACGTGCTGGACAACACTTGTATCAGGGTGGTCCACCTTCCTTGATGAATGGTCCAAGAGCGAAACAGATGGACGGATTGGGTGTCAAACAGATGGATGTTAATGAAACACATATATCACAGTGGCCCCGAGCTGCTGCTACACGGGCAGCATATTATCAAGATGGGCCCCAAATGCCGTGCATGGACAGCATATACAATGCATACAATAAGGTGGGCCCCACCCGTCTAGCACATGGACAGTGTGGATATGCCCCACATTCCACACGTGGGACCTACAGAACTTGCTGACCCAATGCAACAGCTATGTAGTTGGTGCGGTACACTAGCCAGTTTGATCCTGGACGGTGTGGATGCAAGATACACCGTGGAGCCCTGCGTGATGGACGGTTGGAGTGGATGCCGCGTATATCATGGTGGAACCCCAACGTTCCACCCATGGACGGTGTGGACATAAACCACGTACATTAAGGTGGGCCCACCCTGCTAATGGATGGACGGTGTGGCTATACAGCACACACATCAGGGTGTGCCCCCTTCCATAGAAAAGCATGTGGACGGTGTGAATATATATCACCTGCGTCAGAGTGGGAGCAATCCCACCGTCCCAGGGTAAATGGACGGATGGTCTGGATGATTTACATACAGTCAAGGTGGGTCCCACGCTGCATGGATGCAGCACACGTGCAAGTGGGTGGCACGAATAGAACACTTACATCATCGTGTAGTCCCACCGTCCAGCAATGTGGACGGTGGAGACCAAGCACATAAATCATGGTGTGGTCCTCTGTACGGACGATGCTCCACACGTAAATGGACAGTTTGGATATAACAATACCTCGTGGTGGGACCCAGCGTCCTCTACAAAAAAAAATGGGTGGACGGCATGCATACAACACGTACATCGTGTTTGGGTTCCACCGTCCGCCTGGACGGTGTGAATGAAAAACATGGCGGACGGTGTGAATGAAAAACATACATCCTGTGGGTCCCACGTGGGGCCCACCATAATGCTTATCTTAGATCCAACCCATTAATAAGGTCACGCGAACCTGAATGAAGCGAAAAAATAAATTTCACAGGGAACCAAAACTCCCGTGACACCCAAAATGGGTTTCAATGCCAACCGTTCACTCACACTATTCCCTGCGATGTGGGCTACGTGAGCTTTAGATAGTGCCCGTTTTTGTTGGGGGCCCACTTCAAGAAGGGGTCCACCCAATGAACAGTTTGGATGACAAAAAAAAATACATCACGGTGGGGCCCACGGCTGGGACTGTGGTCCCTGGTCCGTCCGCCTACGCAGCAGGATGCCGCTGGCGTCCTCTGACGGTAACCAGCAGCAACAGCAGCTGCTGCAACTTTCTTTTTTTTTTAAAGGACTTTTTCCACGGTTTTTCCATGGTGGGGTCCACATCAGGTGAATTCGATCCACCCAATGGATTCTATAGTCTATAACCAATCCATCAAGCCCAATATTGGATATGTAGAAGATTTCAAATCAATCTAAATAGTGAAAATCATTGTTTTCAATGCTATGGCCCGCCTGAGAGCCAGATTGGCTCCTTTTTTTGGCTCAACGCCTAAAATGAGCTAGCAAACGAAATGGACGACTTGGATCAGAAACATATGTCAGGGTGGGGCCTGCATGGGTGCCCCTTCCCAAAAAGCCTCAAAACCCTTCCTTTTTCTCTTTCTTTTTTTTTTTTTCTTGCAGACGGTGCACCTCGCTGTCTGCCCACTCTTCAGCGAAGACGTCCAGCGATGTCCAGCGTTCGCATACCCACATGAATCAAGGTGGGTCCCATTTGGACGTGGTCACCCCACCCAGCAGGGATGAAATACATCAATGACAATGGGGTCCACATCTACCAAGCTGATAATAATTTATTTATTTTTTATTTCCCTCCACCCTAGCTGGCCCAAAACGGGCAGCAAGAGGGGCCCCATCTGTTGGGCGTCCACCAAATCTGGACAGTCCAGATTATCGATCAGGTGGGCCATACACAACTATCATCATATCATGAAAAGAAAAAAAAAGACAGGAAAGAGGAAGAAAGAAGGATCTAACCATAGAAGACACCCACCTTTGATCTCATCATCCTTCTTCTGCCAACATGATCTAGTGCTCTAAAGGAACGATTTCAACGTTCAAGATGCACTTTGGAGGGTGGGGATGGGAGATTGAAGGTGGGCCCACCAAGCTTTCTCTCATGGGGGTGGACGTTAGATTGCTCTCATGGAGCTTGGGAGAGAAAAAAAATGAGAGAGAGAAGAGAGAGAGAGAAGTGATGTGAGTGATAGAGTGATGGGGAGGTATGGTTGTGGTTCAAAATGGGGTAAAAGAGGGATGGTGAGGGTAGAGAGAGTTGACTTTTTAAAAATGGAGGGATGGGTTGTTGTACTTGAGGTATGGTTGTACTTGACATTGATTAATTGATGGGATTGATTTGACATTTGGTAGAGATTCTCTTGTGCGGCGTTTTTTCCCGAACTGAACGCAGGCCCACTTCTTCTAGCCTGGGTATCGCCTCGGCGCGCGAGACGCGGTATCGGAACCACGGCGACGGTGCGGTCGCTAGGGTATAAGTCTCGGGTCAAGCCGACTTTGAAATACGGAATATGAATCAAGGTCGCACGTGACTGCTGATTATAAATTGCGAGTTACCAAAATTCGACAAGGGGACCGCGGAAGCCTATGGAACAGTACAGGCTAGGATATGGGTCTTACAACTCCCCCCTCCTAATAAAAATTTCATCCTCGAAATTTATCCGATCATCACAACTAGTCATAACTTATTAGAAGAGAGGAATCGTCTCACTAGGTAAAATCAGAAGCACAACCCTCAAAATCAGTCAATAATAAGAAGACGGGGATAACACTCACAAATCTCAGCTTCCCACTCCTAAGACGCCTCATCAGCACTACGATGACCCCACTGATCCTCGGACCCCAGTCAGAAATGATCGAGGCTAGAATACTATGCAACCTCGCAATCTCAACGGTAGGGAGCTATATCAGAAAGTCTCTAAGTTATTCAAACTTGGGGGTCCAATCATTTTAAGTTCTCAAGGGGGCTAATCATTCTAAGTTCTCAACAATCAGAGAGTGCAGGGTAGCTATTAGCAGAAATGTGATGTTATCTTCAGGTATTCCCAAGTTATGCTCTGATACCATTTGTAAGGCCCACCCCCACAGCACATGATATTGTCC
The DNA here is from genome assembly GCA_037074715.1 of Magnolia kwangsiensis. Taxonomy (NCBI): domain Eukaryota; kingdom Viridiplantae; phylum Streptophyta; class Magnoliopsida; order Magnoliales; family Magnoliaceae; genus Magnolia; species Magnolia kwangsiensis. Next base: position 85,037,495 of record CM073575.1, on the reverse strand, counting down.
GCTTTGCCCGGTGGGCTCACGGCTTTAAAACGCGTCATGTTTGTTAAGGGAGGAACCCTATATATAACCACCACAACTCTAGACAACTCTTCCGATGTGGGACAAGTTACGCTACAGTCAACTGCAACAGTAGCTCACCCAACACAGTAGCCTGTCAGCCACACAGTAGCCTGCCAGCCTTCCTTGGGGCCCGCCCACATGTGCGCCCGCCCACATGTGCCCGCCCACATGAAGCAGTGACCGGGGCGTCACAATGCACCAAACTCTTTCTATCCCAACCAGGTCTCAAAAAACTAGGAATGTTAATGCTTGTATAAGTAATAATTAAGAGTTTTGAGATCTACTTAGAAGAACCCATAGAACGTGATTTAGGAAGAATGGATTTAATCTGCCTGGAGTGACTTTCCTCATATTCAGTAAATCAAACAACAAGAGATCCCTAGCCACTTAAAGTGCTAGTGTCTGTGTAACTGCGAAAAATTCCGTATCGAAACTCGAGTACCACCTCAATCAGAAATCACGTAGGATTAATTCCTTTAGAAATTAAGCGTAAGTTAAATAGCGCTAAGCTAGATTAGCTATTAAATTAGTAATGTTCGCTTTAAATACGTTCTACAAGACCTAAAACTTGTAGAATCAATGACGCTATAATACCCTGAAACATATGATCAAACTCTAAACCCGTTTTCTCTCAGGAACCCTTTGAAACTTTACATTGGATCTAGACCGCACGTCAAAAGCCCGATATCTACAATCTTAGACCATTATGACCGCTTGGTTGGACTTGACAATCGTTTCGAAAATCAAGCCCAACTGATGTACTGACGTGATTGTACTGAGGTCGGAGTGAAGAGAGTGAGAAAAGGGAAAAGATTTGGAAAAATAATTCAAATCTGGCACGTGTCATTGCGCGTTATTTTTAAGTGTTATGACCGTTAAAATTCAGCCAAATTTCACCCTCGGATCAGGAAAAATTTGTAACATCCCGAAAATCGGGGGGTCGAGTAAAAACTCCACTCCCGAGTTCCAAAATGTTATTTATGCAACATAAATATGTATGATTGAATGTTTTCTGTGATAATGTATCAAACATGAGTGAGATTAAGCTAGAACAGCATATCATACTCCAGAGACAGTTAAATTAACAAGCGGAAGACTGTGATAGTATGTATAACATATATAAACTGTTGTATGTCTCCAGAGTGTGAACATGTTACCAGGTTATATACATACATGTATGCTCCAAAAGTAAACCAAAAGGATATACATGAGTATTCTAAAAATATAAAATGACAAGTGTCAAGGTATCTAATCAACCTCCCTGTAATCCCGTCAATCAGATCACGCATAAAGGAGGAATCCTCCTCATCATCATCAGGTCCAGCTCCGCTTCTCAAGCAGCGCCATCATCTGCAATGACAAAAAAGGGACTGGTGGGTGTCCAGAAACACCATCCCGTAACGTGGGAGTGAGTGATCAACTCAATGGGATAAGAGAGCAGAGATTAGCATGTTATCAAATCAATCATGCGATAATAGTAAAGCAGTAAATCAAACAATCCTAATACTGTTGTTAATGCAATATGACATGACGTGATGTATGCCCTCACCGACGATCTCCCTCATACGGCACCATCTTACGACCGCGGCATGCAATCGTCCCTCAAGTGTTCCACATCTTCCATGCACATGCAATGTTATGGTGATATGATTTCCGAGTTGTTATTAGTCCATTCAAACAGCAGGATTGGGAAACTAAGGTACTTCCTTTATATCGATCCCAACACAGATCCTGTCTAGGGTCATCACTCCTAGTAATCTCATACGAGGTATATTTATGTAGGTCACTGCAAGGGCTGCCAGGGCTGTTGCTTGCACTCGTTGCACCGCTCCCCCATCACCTTATCAATACAGGCCTACCGTACTCTACTGCAACGGAAGGGTCGTCGCCTCCCGTAGACTCAGAATACGCTCGCGGTCACTACAAAGGGCTACCAGGGCTGTTGATCGCACTCGTTGCACCGCTCCCCCATCACCTTATCAATGTAAGCCGACAGTAAGAATATAGTGTCCCATACCACCATAATCTGCTCACGAGTCTAGGTGCTCACTGGTCACTACGGGGAGGTTTGTGGCCCCAGCGTAGGCCGACAGCTCGACCACGGTGTCCCATACTACCATGCCCGGCTCATGAGTCTTTATGGATCAAGGTACCATGGTTAACAGGGTTTACAATGGTAAGTTCAGTACCCTAGGTTCAAGCAGTTATGACTCATGCAGGGTGAACATACAACGGCCAGTTGGGTTACTTGACGGGCTCGACTAGCACGAGCGCATCGCAAGTCGAACGACATGAAGTGCGTAAAACACTTCGCATGGCCTAACCACTGCCGCCAACTCCAACACGACTCGCCTTCATCGACGCGTCCTTCGTGGCCAAGATAAGCTAACCACGAATTCGCTCGGTTACCGACTGCCTGGACTACGTATAGTCCCAAACACATATGAATCCACGTCAGCGATCATGTGAGAGTATTGGAAATGAAACACAACCATGTGAGCATGTTAACACATGTTGTATCGTACAACTTAAGTAAATCATCTAACACATGCCTTTCGTACATATAATGAACTTATGCATATCGCCAACATATAGGAAATCATTTCCATCAGCATATTAATTGAGAATTCAATCTCAAACTAAATCATAATGAAATCATCAAGTACATGTTATAACATACAGCTTAAGCGAATTGTCAAGCACATGCATTTCATTCATATTATGAAATCATGCATATGGCTAACATGTAGGAAACCATTTACACCAGCATATTAATTGAGAAATCAATCTCAAACTAATTCATAACAGCATTTAATTCAATACATATTAGTATGTCGACCCGAAGTGCGCAATTAGGTGAATCTCTTCGCCAAACTACTTATGCACGCATTCCTAATATCCTAATGCGACAAGAAGCCATGTCAATCACGTCAGCAAAATATGAATGAAAACAGTACTTCCTACAAATGACTAAAATGCCCTAAATCTCATATTCTTCGTTGGTTTACGAAACAGGAAACGGACAGCATGTTGTACATGTCAAACGGCGTTGCCGTTAAGAATCTACTATTAAAAGACATTGAAAGCTTTGGAAACAGTCAATCAAGGCGTCTAAAATCCGCACCTTTTCATAGGTGAAGTGATTCGAACGGAGCGTATACGCTTCGTCTACGGCGATCAGACAACCTGATACACATGTACATCAGCTACTATTCTATTTGAATCGAAGAAATCCCCAAATCAGCAAGTGGTTAGGGTTTTCCTTACCTAGAAGTGCATTGGAATCGCCGAGAAAGTAATCGGAGTGCGTCGTCTAAGCACGTGCAGCAGCAGCAGCAGGTGGCAGGAAAATCACTCCCACTCTCTCTCACAAACTCTCACCTTTTCTCTCTCCCAATCTAGGGCTTTTTGTAATTTTGGATGGGAGAGAGGAGTGAGGGTTTCAACCCCTTTTATAAGCTTAAAAATGCCGAAAATAGGCTCCGATACAAAGTTTACTTAATGCATATCCAATTCAGGGCTGTTTCGGTCCAAAAGATGCTTTTTGGTGGTCCCCTGACCGAATGCGATCGGACTTAAGCTCATGCATACTGGATCTAGCACATATTAAGTTTTCAGTCCTGCTGGGTCCACAGATCGTACGTGGCAGACCAGTTTCAGTTCAGCGGTCACCGCACGTATATCAGGGCTGAAAGTCTCATGATATAAAATAGAAATTTCTCCTGATCCGAGGGTGTAATCTGGATGCATTCTGACGGTCAGAACGCTCAATACTGACGCGTCAAGTCGTGTGCCAGATTTGAATTTGAAATTCCAATTCTGTACCTATTCGCACTCTCTTCGGTCCGGGTTCAATGAAATGGCCTGTGATTATCGGTTTGACTTGATTTTCGAAATGAGTGTCAAGTCCAGCTAAGCGGTTCTAACGGTCTAAGATAAGAGGTACGGACTTTCGACGCGCGGTATAGATCCAATACAAAATTTTAAAGCGGTCCAGAGAACAAACCGGTTTAGAGTTTGATCCCAGGTTATAGAGTATTATAGAGTCATTGGTTCTACTCGATTTGGGTCTTGTAGAACGTATTTAAAGTGATCAGGGACTGTTTCCCAGCCACTCCAGCGTCGCGCTAGCTAACTTGTGCTTAGTTTCTAAAGGAATTAATCCTAAGTGATTTCTTTGGCTATGGAATTGGGTTCTGAGCGATTTCTCAGGTGTTTTAGTTAACCCATTGCCTAAGGACGTCTAATCCCAGATTAGCCAAAATCCGGGGTGTTACAATCTACCCCCCTTAAAACACAATGTCGTCCCCGACATTGGCGAAGGGTAAGGAATACTTTTCTAAGGGAGGTTCAATCCTACTTAATAACTTAATCGTACGTATATCTGAACTCAAAGGTTTCGATCTTGGGCCAGTGGGGAAGAGGCCGACCACGCTTCCGCCGCGCCACTCAGATCAAACGGGAGCGTTGACTAACCTAACCAGATTGGACTCCATACGTTCTACCCCCCTTAAAACTTGGTTTTACTTAAGTTCAAGAATCTATGCATCGCTCCGTATATCAGAACGAGACGCAACTTAGGGGCTTTCCTTAACCTAAAATGAAAACAACCTCTCATTACAGTGGTTTTCCCTTCGCTAATGATACGTTCTATGGCATTGGTATCTATAATCATAGAGATGAGCCTAATCTCTATTGTGGTTAAGGTCAGGGGCAGGCATGAGTTGGTGGCAGGATGTCGAATTCTCTACTGGCTTTAAGTCCTCGCTATTTTCCATAGGCAATGTGATCCCGTTTGGTTGTAGGTGATTGGGCCATCACGGAAGAAAGGTTGCGTAGTGGGTCTGAGCCAGATACATTGACCTTCTGCCGAGACTCTGACAGAAAATTCTTCGTATCAGTTCTCAATCCTAGCCGATGCCGACCCTCTGCTTGATCAGAGCATTGGATTTATTGGTAACCACTAGGATTAAGAAGTCGATTCAAACCGCGAATATATCGCTTACGTGTAGTTCTTTTATTCCGCATTCCCGAATGCAATAAGCCCTTGGGGAAGGCAATTGTAAGGGGCGTGCTAGTACATTCTAAGTTCATTCTAAAGGATTTATAAATGGTCCCTAAGAGTGAATGGCTCCTTCCTATAGGCAACAATAAAAGTCTATAAGTCAGAAGGGGATCTATCGAAGAAAGAGAGTCCCACTCCAACCAAATCTAACCTACTATCCCTTAGCATACATAGGCCTTACACTGCCTAAGACAACTAGTAGCCTAGTCTGTAACTCAGTAGTTAAGCCTAAGTTTATACGTTAAATGGTTCCATACCATTTCTACTACAGGGAGTTGTTTTATTGCTTAGGGTCAAGATTATCTAAATGGAATTGGATTTCTTATGTCGTCAAATCCTTCAATTCTAGGAGTGCTATCACTAGGTCCAAAACGCCAAGGGCCCATATGGCCAGTAGCATTAAGTTGTATTAAATGGAACCGCATTCCTAATCCCATGTTGGGATAGGGAGTGGCATGCTTGGTAGGAGGGTGGGGTGGGATAAAAATTAATTTGTAGGCTGAATCCCGGGAGTTACAATATGGCTGTGGAAACCATAGGATACACCCAAACTAGGGACAATACCCTACAGTAAATGAAACGAAATGCACTCCATTCAACAAATTTCGGCTACATTAAGCCCAAATCACAACACAAACACATTTTCTACCTGTGACATCACTAGACCCAATAACAACCAAACACAAAAATCCTTAAAACAAAAATCAAACAATCTACAGGGCAACGGCATAGATGCCTAATTCGACCAAAGGACTTCTACCATGGTCCCAACTAAGCTTCTTGAATACTATCTAGTTCAGTACTGTCTGTTGCCCATTAGAGCTCTATCAGCCAGGTATTTTCAATACTTCTCAAACGAAGAAAGTTGAGAAATGGGATGTGAGGTTAGCACGATTTTGAGACCCAAAAAGAGGGTAAAGGCTCAAATAAAAGGGACATGAGAGAAAGGACGATGGAAAGGGAAGAAAAGCTAAAATAGCCTTAATAATAGGCATGAAAAGCGGAGGAAATGCAGAGAAATGGTTGCCCATATGGACAGAATGAAATCTAGGCATTGTAGAGGGATGCTTCAAGCTCCCCTAGGATGTATTTTCAGAAAGAAATGAAAATAAAAAAGGGGAATGGAGCACCTCACGATTTCAGCTCGATTTGGGGATTTTTAGAGCTCTAAAAGGTGAAATCTTCAAGAGGGAGGACTGCAAACAGCAATGGAGTGAAGGAGTATGGTCATTTTCAACAGAGAAGGGATTTGGGAGTGATTTAAAACCATGATTTTTGGGATAGGGCAGCTGAAAACGAGAATGGAGCTAGGGAAGGGGCTGTTTGTGAAGGAAGTAGGGTATATAGGGGGTTTCAAGGTGCAAACCATATATGGGGGAGGTGCCCTAGCTGTATTAGGGCATGCGCCCGAAAATTACATCCAGTGGGCCCCACCGGACGGCGATGCATCGCCGAACCGGCGATGGCATCGCCGGCCATCTCTCTAGGTGGCTGGTGAGACCACATGGTTCTGGTCCCCCATGGTCTAGGGATCCCAAAAATGCATGGTCCCCACCTTGGTTCATTGTATTTTGACCTATATAGGCCCAAACATGTGTTCGGGGCTTTCCGGGATCAATCCATAATCCTGAATACAAAACCCTATCATGCAGCATATGATTTTAGGGTAGAAGGATCTAGTACATCCATCTAGACCCTTATTTTCTAAATAAAGTGAAGTTATAATGTCCTTATGGACATTTTTCATGAAATTTTACTATTCACCGTATAATTTGGTGAAAGTATTATTTTATGTTATTTTTACATTATGTTTGATGCCCAACATGAAATGGATAAGAAAGAAATGAAGATTGGAGTGGTGAGAGGAAGAATTTTGAGAATTTTTGGTGAAACGGGGTTTTTAAGCCCTGGCGATTGAATACGGGAGTCATGGTCATCCCACGGCCCAAGGATTCACTTTCACGGGTTAAAATTTGTTCAAATAACGTCTCAACCTGACTTCCTACGACCTAGAGGCTATTCAGGTCGCTTCACGCGACCCTAGATGCGTTACAGACTCGATCGCGCGATCGATACGAATAGTCTTCGCCTATTGGCGAATCTGCGATCCTATAAGTGTTTCTAGACCCTTCTCGCACCCACCTAAGTCAAAGGAAGCGACAACGTACGTCGCATGACCATAACCCAGGCCCAGTTTAATCCAAATCACGCTCTGATACCATCTGTAACATCCCAAAAATCGGGGGGTCGAGTAAAAACTCCACTCCCGAGTTTCAAAATGTTATTTATGCAACATAGATATGCATGATTGAATGTTTTCTGTGATAATGTATCAAACATGAGTGACATTAAGCTAGAACAGCATATCATACTCCAGAGATAGTTAAATTAACAAGCGGAAGACTGTGATAGTACATATAACATATATAAACTGTTGTATGTCTCCAGAGTGTGAACATGTTACCAGGTTATATACATACATGTATGCTCCAAAAGTAAACCAAAAGGATATACATGAGTGTTCTAAAAATATAAAATGACAAGTGTCAAGGTATCTAATCAACCTCCCTGTAATCCCGTCAATCAGATCACGCATAAAGGAGGAATCCTCCTCATCATCATCAGGTCCAGCTCCGCTTCTCAAGCAGCACCATCATCTGCAATCACAAAAAAGGGACCGGTGGGTGTCCGGAAACACCATCCCGTAACGTGGGAGTGAGTGATCAACTCAGTGGGATAAGAGAGCAGATATTAGCATGTTATCAAATCAATCATGCGATAATAGTAAAGCAGTAAATCAAACAATCCTAATACTGTTGTTAATGTAATATGACATGGCGTGATGTATGCCCTCACCAACGATCTCCCTCATACGGCACCATCTTACGACCGCGACATGCAATCATCCCTCAAGTGTTCCACATCTTCCAGGCACATGCAATGTTATGGTGATATGATTTCCGAGTTGTTATTAGTCTATTCAAACAGCAGGATTGGGAAACTAAGGTACTTCCCTTATATCGATCCCAACACAGATCCTGTCTAGGGTCGTCACTCCTAGTAATCTCATACGAGGTATATTTATGTAGGTCGCTGCAAGGGCTGCCAGGGCTGTTGCTCGCACTCGTTGCACAGCTCCCCCATCACCTTATCAATACAGGCCTACCGTACTCTACTGCAACGGAAGGGTCGTCACCTCCCGTAGACTCAGAATACGCTCGCAGTCACTACAAGGGGCTGCCAGGGCTGTTGCTCGCACTCGTTGCACCGCTCCCCCATCACCTTATCAATGTAGGCCGACAGCAAGAATATAGTGTCCCATACCACCATAATCTGCTCAAGAGTCTAGGTGCTCACTGGTCACTACGGGGAGGTTTGTGGCCCCAGCGTAGGCCGACAGCTCGACCACGGTGTCCCATACCACCATGCCCGGCTCATGAGTCTTTATGGATCAAGGTACCATGGTTAACAGGGTTTACAATGGTAAGTTCACTACCCTAGGTTCAAGCAGTTATGACTCATGCAGGGTGAACATACAACGGCCAGTCGGGTTACTTGACGGGCTCGACTAGCACGAGCGTATCGCAAGTCGAACGACATGAAGTGCGTAAAACACTTCGCGTAGCCTAACCACTGCCGCCAACTCCAACACGACTCGCGTTCATCGACGCGTCCTTCGTGGCCAAGATAAGCTAACCACGAATTCGCTCAGTTACCGACTGCCTGGACTACGTATAGTCCCAAACACATATGAATCCACGTCAGCGATCATGTGAGAGTATTGGAAATGAAACACAACCATGTGAGCATGTTAACACATGTTATATCGCACAACTTAAGTAAATCATCTAACACATGCCTTTCATACATATAATGAACTTATGCATATCGCCAACATATAGGAAATCATTTCCATCAGCATATTAATTGAGAATTCAATCTCAAACTAAATCATAATGAAATCATCAAGCACATGTTATAACATACAGCTTAAGCTAATTGTCAAGCACATGCATTTCATTCATATTATGAAATCATGCATATGGCTAACATGTAGGAAACCATTTACACCAGCATATTAATTGAGAAATCAATCTCAAACTAATTCATAACAGCATTTAATTCAATACATACTAATACAAGCATTTATACAAACACATACACTACACACTTAAGTCTACATATAGTATGTCGACCCGAAGTGCGCAATTAGGCGAATCTCTTCGCCAAACTAATTATGCACGCATTCCTAATATCCTAATGCGACAAGAAGCCATGTCAATCACGTCAGCAAAATATGAATGAAAACAGTACTTCCTACAAATGACTAAAATGCCCTAAATCTCATATTCTTCGTTGGTTTACGAAACAGGAAACGGACAGCATGTTGTACATGTCAAACGGCGTTGCCGTCAAGAATCTACTATTAAAAGACATTGAAAGCTTTGGAAACAGTCAATCAAGGCGTCTAAAATCCACACCTTTTTCCTTATAGGTGAAGTAATTCGAACGGAGCGTATACGCTTCGTCTACGGCGATCAGACAACCTGATACACATGTACATCAGCTACTATTCTATTTGAATCGAAGAAATACCCAAATCAGCAAGTGGTTAGGGTTTTCCTTACCTAGAAGTGCGTTGGAATCGCCAGGAAAGTGATCGGAGTGCGTCGCTTAAGCACATGCAGCAGCAGCAGCAGGTTGCAGGAAAATCACTCCCACTCTCTCTCACAAACTCTCACCTTTTCTCTCTCCCAATCTAGGGCTTTTTACAATTTCGGATGGGAGAGAGGAGTGAGGGTTTCAACCCCTTTTATAAGCTTAAAAACGCCGAAAACAGGCTCCGGTACAAAGTTTACTTAGTGCATATCCAATTTGGGACTGTTTCGGTCCAAAAGATGCTTTCTGGTGGTCTTCTGACCGAATGCGATCGAACTTAAGCTCATGCATACTGGATCTAGCACGTATTAAGTTTTCAGTCCGGCTGGGTCCACAGATCGCACGTGGCGGACCAGTTTCAGTTCAGCGGTCACCGCACGTAGATCAGGGCTGAAAGTCTCATGATATAAAATAGAAATTTTTCCTGATCCGAGGGTGTAATCTGGATGCATTCTGACGGTCAGAACGCTCAATACTGACGCGTCAAGTCGTGTGCCAGATTTGAATTTGAAATTCCAATTCTGTCCCTATTCGCACTCTCTTCGGTCCGGGCTCAATGAAATGGCCTGTGATTATCGGTTTGACTTGATTTTCAAAATGAGTGTCAAGTCCAGCTAGGCGGTTCTAACGGTCTAAGATAGGAGGTATCGGACTTTCGACGCGCGGTCTAGATCCAATACAAAATTTCAAAGCGGTCCAGTGAACAAACCGGTTTAGAGTTTGATCCCAGGTTATAGAGTATTATAGAGTCATTGGTTCTACTCGATTTGGGTCTTGTAGAACGTATTTAAAGTGATCAGGGACTGTTTCCCAGCCACTCCAGCGTCGCGCTAGCTAACTTGTGCTTAGTTTCTAAAGGAATTAATCCTAAGTGATTTCTTTGGCAATGGAATTGGGTTCTGAGCGATTTCTCAGGTGTTTTAGTTAACCCATTGCCTAAGGACGTCTAATCCTAGATTAGCCAAAATCCGGGTTGTTACAAAATTACTCTTTCATGTCATGAAACTTGTAGTCCTGACTTAGCTTCGGTAACCGCTGAATTAAAAATGGTCCGCCACGTGCGATCTGGAAGTCCGATCGAACTGAAAACTTAATGCGATCAACATCAGGCATCCATGAGCTTAAGAACCGCATTCCGTCAGGGGACCTCCAGAAGCGCCCTTTTGGATCGGGAGAGACCCGATTTGGTTATAACCCAAGTATACCTTTGTTCCAAGTCTAAATAGGTGACTTTTTAGCCTATATAAGGACCTTAAACCCTCTCATATCTCTCACCTACGAATTTGCAAGAAACCTTAGAAAGAGGAGAGAGAAAAAGAAAGAGATTGTGAGAGAGTTGTGAGCGAAATTTCCTGCCACTCGATCCTGCTTTCACACGTGCTTAGTCATCGTGTTCTGATCACTCCTCCGGTGATTCTGACGCCATTGTAGGTAAGAAACCCCTAACCTCAACCTGTTTTGGGGATTCTAGCAATACAAGTAGCGAAGTAGCTGACCTATCTTGTGAATTAGGTCGCCATATCGACGTTGACGAAGAGTAGACTTTCTATTCGAATCGATACGCATCTACGGCGAAAGGTGAGGATTCTAGATGCTTAGATTGACTGATTTCAAAGCTTTCAATGTCGTTTAATAGTAGATTATCGACAAGAACGTCGTTTGACATGTAGAACATGCTGTCTATTTTCCATTTCGACTGCGTACGGAGAATATGAGATTTAGGGTATTTTAGGCATTTGTAGGCAATACTGTATACGTCTGTATTTTGCTGAAATGATTGCCATGTGTATTTGTCGTGTTATGATATTAGTTAGGCGTGCATGATCTGTTTGGCGAAGAGATTCGCCCTAATGTGCACTTTGGGTCGACATACGCTATGTAGACTAAAGTGTGTAGACTAAGTGTTTGTATAAATGTTTGTATTAGCATATATTGAGTAAATGTTGTTGTAGATTGGTCTTGAGATTGAATTCTCAATTAATATGATGATGTACTTAATTTTCCTCCATATTATTATTGAATTGATTTCCTTATATGTATGGAATATATGTGTTTGGTTGATTTGCTTACGCTGTATGTTATAATATGTTGTTAACATGCTTGGATTGTTTGTATTTCATTTCTGTTACTCTCACATGATCATTGAGGTAGATTACAAGTGCTTGGGGCTATACTCTAGTCCAGGCAGTCGGTAATAGATTTTGAATACGTGGTTGGATTCTATTCGCCACGAAAGACGCGTCGATGAACGTGAGTCGTGCTTTGGGTTGACGGCAGTGGTTAGGCCACACGAAGTGTTTCATGCACTTCATGTCGCTCAGCTTGAGGTGCGCTCATACTAGTCGAGCTCATCAAGTAACCCGACTGACCATTGTATGTTCACCTTGTATTGGTCATATCTACTTAAACCTAGGGTACTGAACTTACCAGTGAAAGCCCTGATAACCATGGTACCTTGATCTATTAAGACTCATGAGCCGGACATGGTGGTATGAGACACCGTGGTTGAGCTGTCGGCCTAAGCTGGGGCCACAAACCTCCCCGTAGTGACCAGTGAGCATCTTAGACTCGTGAGCCGATTGTGGTGGTATGGGAGACTACATTCGAGCTGTCGGCCTACACTGATTGGTGACGAGCCCTTTATAGTGACCTCGAGCGTATTCTGAGTCTACGGGAGGCGACGACCCTTCCGTAGTAACGAGAGTACACTAGGCCTGTATTGATAAGGTGATGGGAGAGTGGTGCAACGAGTGCGAGCAACAGCCTGACAGCCCTTGCAGTGACCTATAAATATAACATCGTATGAGACTACTAGGAGTGACGACCCTAGACAGGATCTGTGTTGGGATTGATATAAGGAAAGTACCTTAGTTTCCCAATACTGCTGTATGAAAAGACTAATAACAACTCGGCAATCATATTCATATCGCACTGCATGTGCCTGGAAGATGTGGAGCACTAAGGGAAGAAAGCATGCCACGGACGTAAGATGGTGTCGCATGAGGGAGTATGTCGGTGAGGGCATCCCTCATGTCATTTCATACTTGCATTAACAATAGTATCTAGGAATGTCTGATTATTTACTTTACTATTATCACGTGATTGATTTGATAACATGTTAATCTTTGCTCTATGATTCCACTGAGTTGATCACTCACTCCCACATTACGGGACGGTGTTTGCAACACCTACCAGACTCTGTCTTAGATGCAGGTTGTAAGGAGATCCAGGAGCTGGAGCCGGACTACTACGAGGATCAGGACGAGTTTGCTAGTGGACTTTTGACGTACATGCAATTTTTCGACGGCTTCGCATAGGTGGCCTGGATCGGCGGGATTTTTGCTAGTGGACTTTCATATGACATTTTACTTTTTGGTTTATGATATGTATATGTGACTCAGAGATGTATTCATACTTTGGAGATAGTTTGAGATTATTTTGTTTTTCATACAGTGATATATGTATTCTTCAGTCTTCTGCTTGCGTTTTATCACTGGATCTGGAGTATGAATTGCAGTTTTGGTATAATCTTACTCATGTTAATGCTCTAATTCAAACAACATTGAATCATAAGCATATTTGTTGCATAAGTGATGGTCTGGAACTCAGGAGTCGGGTTTCTACACGACCTCCGATTTTCAGGGTGTTACAGTCCGGCCATTAACCAAATCCACATTATGAAATGTGCAGAGACCTAGCCATGTCCCTCTTGCATTTTCTACCTCACTTTACATGCTGCAGGACATATGTTATGTGCCTATAATGGCACATAACCATTGTGGATCTACTAAGTCATATGCATGACTTCATGAAGTCTTATCTTCCATTGTGCACATCCGTGCAATACCCTATATGGAAACACAGAACATCCTACACTGCAAATTCCTAATTCTAATATAGCAATACTTAGGAACCGAAATCATACTTCAAAGCCCTAAATCTCCTCATGAAATTTATCAGGAAAAAAAAATAGGAATCCAAGAAAAATAATACCAGAGGTGGTTCATCACAATCTTCATCTACAACACCGGAATATACTAGCACTTCCCGAATCCACCAGGGTCCACGGCCAACATCACCCCTTGTCAAGCAAATTAAAAAACTCCCCCGACTTTGCTGACAGCCATTATTTTCGAAAGATTTGGTGCAACCCAAACCCTCATCTTCTCTGTCTCTCATCTCCAGAGACCACATTTGCAGCCCGTGATTGTCGAACCCATCCATGCAGACATCATCGTGAATCCATCTTTGTCCCTCTGTAATGGAGAGAGATAGAAGAGGAGCTTCACAGCATGTTTCTTCACGGCTGATGCATTGGAGAGAGAGGGAGGAGAATGAGAGAGACGGAGCAGAGATCGAGAGGGAATGGAGAGAGAGAGAGAGAGAGAGAGAGAGAGAGAACCCATTTTGGGCGTGGCTCTGTTTTGAGCGCACGCCCAAATTTGGGAGATGGATTGTCTATAAGTGGTGGGTGCTCTGTGGGCCCCACCATGATGTATGTGTTTCATCCATTCCGTTCATCTATTTTTAGATATCATTTTAGGGCTTTATACAAAAAATTATATGTATATAAATCTCAGGTGGACCACACCACAGGAAATCAATAATGATTGGATATCCACTATTAAAATCCTCTTAAGGCCCACTGTACTGTTTATTTGAAATCTAATATGTTGATTAGGTCATAAAGACCCAGATGAAGGGAAACAATAAATATCTGCTTGATCCAAAACTTTTATGGCCCCCGAAACATTTTTAATGGTCAACGTTCATCCAACACTTTTTCCTGTAATGTGGTCCACTTGAGATTTATATATACCTCATTTTTTTCTCATATATCATAAAATGATCTATAAAAATAGATGGACGGCATGGATGAAAAACAGACATCATGGTAGGGCCCACAGAGCATCGACCATCAGGCATTGCTTGGTGGCAAGGGCAGTAGCCAATCCATTTCTAGGCGTGTCTCACGAAATGAACCATGGACGGTCCAGACAAGGGCTCCGTGGGGCCCACCATAATGTATTTGGTTTATCCATTCCGATACATAATTTTATTAAATTATTGTAGTTTATAATATCAAATTGAAGGTATATTCAAGGCCCAAGTGGACCACACCATAAGAAGTAAATGTAATTTAATATCCATGTTTCCTACCGTGTCGTCCACTTGAGCCTTCAATCTAGCTGGCTTTTTTTTCCATCCTCTAAAGTAATATTTCCAAATATATTGATGGCTTAGATAGAACATATAATTTTTTAAGGCCTCATAGAGCCCCTTACAACACCATTAATTATTAACGGTGTGTCAATTTTTTCGCTACGGATTAAAACCGTAGCAACAATAGCTAAGGCTTATATCTGTAGCAAAAATCTAACGTGATTTGTATCATTTGCCCCTTTTTTTGATAGTGTATGAGAAGGAATCCACCACGTGATCGCAGGTTACCGGCAAGATATAGGGACAACTATAAAATTGCATATGCCCTCATTACGGATGAGGGTGACCCATCTACTATTCAGGAGGCTCTTAATGAGCCTAATGCAGAAAAGTGAAAGGTGGCTATGGACAATGAGATGGACTGTTATATAAAAATCATACATGGGAGCTAGTGACGCTTCTTGTGGGCCAAAAAGTGATAGGATGCAAGTGATTATTCAAAAAGAAATTGGATAAATAAAAAACTAGATTGATAGTGAAGGGTTAGGCTTAGAGAGAAGGAATCAACTTCATAGATATATTCACTCTAGTGTTTAAGTAGGTGTCTATTAGATTCGTGTTGGCACTGGTTGCCCAATACAATCTCGAGCTGGAACAAATGAATGTTAAGACTACATTCCTGCATGGGGAGTTGAAGCAACTAGAGGGCTACGAAGTTAAAGGGGCAGAGAAAAAAGTTTTCAGGTTAATAAGGTCATTATACGGCCTGAAACAGTCGCCTAGGCGGTGGTATAAGAAATTTGATTCTTTCATGATGAGTTAGAAATTTACTTGGAGTGAACACGATCGCTGTGTCTATTACAAGATACTGAGTGGTGGCAGATTCATCATCCTAGTACTGCATGTTGATGATATGTTGATCGCCTGTCATGATATGTCTGAAATCAACATACTGAAGACAAGGTTATTAGGGACATTCGAGATGAAAGATCTGTGAGCTGTAAAGAGGGTTCTCGTCATAGATATTCATAAAGATAGGAAGAGGAGCATGCTTTGGTTATCACAGGTAGAATACCTTAAAAAGGTATTACGATGCACTGATTATGAGAGGTAGAGATTTTGAACGATGTATAGGATCTTCAAGACTTAGATCCAAATCTAAGGGTAGGGGCAAATGAAAATTAAAGTGTTGGAACTGTGGGTTGTTTGGACACATGAAGAAAGATTTTAGAAATTCAAAAATGAAGAAAGAAAATTTAGCAATTTCTTCCAAGGAGGCCAATGTGGTCACATCTGATGAAGAATCAAGTGGTGGTGATGTTCTGTCTGCTTCCATGATTAGTCACTTACATGACAATTATAAAGATAAGTCGATACTTGACATAGGAGCATCTTATCACATGACTCCTTATCGGAGTTGGTTCACCAGTTACAAGGAATGCGAGGGAGAGAGGTTTTTATGGGCAATGACAATGCATGTAAAGTTGTGACTATTAATACGGTGAGCATCAGGATGTTTGATAAGATAAAGCATACCTTGACTAACATCAAGCACATTCTTGATATGAAGAAAAGTGTGATTTCTCTCAGTGCACTCGCGGCTATTGGGTACAAGTTCACTGGTATTGATGGTGTACTTAAAGCTTCAAAAGGGGCACTCGTGGTTATGAGAGCGCAAAGGCATGGAAACCTTTATATATTGATCAGGAACACTTCAGTAGGTGGAGCGGTAACAGTTATTGTAGAATCCACGTCTTTACGTACGTGGTATACTCGTCTTGGCTACATGAGTGAGCGGGGCATGAAAGTACTTTATGATCGATGTTTGATTTCAGCTTTTAAAAATTCTGATTTAGATATATGCGAGCATTGTATATATGGTAAACAATGTACATTATCTTTTAAATTTGGAAAACATGTTTGTAAAGGAGTGCTTGATTATGTGCACTCTGACGTATAGGGGTCATCGCCAGAAGTTTCCATTGGAGGGTCGTTATGGTTTGTTTCATTTATTGAGGACTACTCTAAGAAAGTTTGAGTTTACTTCATAAAACGTAAATCTGAAGTTTTCACCATATTCAAACAATATAAAGAAATGATGAAAAAATAGTTAGGGCGAAAAATAAAGGTTGGACTAACAATGGTGGAGAATTTACTTCCACTGATTTTAATGAGTATTGCAAGGATGAAGGGATCATCAGGCACAATGCAGTGCTCCACACACCTGAGCAAAACGGTATGGCTGAGCGAATGAATCGTACTCTTCTGGAGAAGGCCAGATACATGTTAATTAATACTATGTTGAGCAAGGACTTATGGACTGATGCCATTAACAAGACTTGTTATTTGGTGAACCGATCTCCTTCAACGGCTATTGAATATAAAATATCAGATGAAGTATGGAGTGGTCAGAAAATCGACTACTTATATCTACGCATATTTGGTTGTGAAGATTACTCTCATGTACCGTCAGTTAAGAGAGATAAGCTTAAACCATAGAGCTAAAAAATACATCTTTGTTGAATATGACATTGGTGTGAAAGGTTACAGGTTATTCAACAAGATCATACGTAAGGTAATCACTAGCCGTGACATCAAATTCGATGAAAGCTTTATATTCCGCAAGAATGATCAAGATGAGCAAAAGGAACCAGAAAGGTTAATCATAAACATCTTGTTTGACACAGACAATACTCAGGAAGAGACAGATGCGCAGACAGAGGTACAAGATTAGGTTGAGCATCCACCTGTGAATCCACCACGTGATTGCAGGTTACTGGCAACATACAGGGACGACTCTAATATTGCATATGCCCTCATTACAAATGAGGGGGACCTATTTACTATTCAGGAGGCTCTTGATGAGCCTGATGCAGAAAAGTGAAAGGTGGCTATAGACGATGAGATAGACTCATTGCATAAAAATCACACATGGGAGCTGGTGGAGCTTCCTTTAGGCTGAAAAGCGATAGGATGCAAGTGGTTATTCAAAAGGAAACATGATACATACAAAGCTACATTAATAGTGAAGGGTTAGGCTTAAAGAGAAGGAATCGACTTCATAGAGATATTTGCACTGTTGTTTAAGCAGGTGTTTATTAGATTCATGTTGACACTAGTTGCTCAATACAATCTCGAGCTGGAACAAATGGATGTCAAAACTGCATTCCTGCATGGGGAATTGGAAGAGCAAATCTACATGAAGCAACCAGAGGACTGTGAAGTTAAAGGGGTAGAAAAAAATTACGTTAATGAGGTCATTATACGGCATGAAATAGTCGCCTAGGCGGTGGTATAAGAAATGTGATTCTTTCATAGTCAAAAATTTACTCGGAGTGAATACAATCACTGTGTCTATTACAAGATACTGAGTGGTGGCAGATTCATCATCCTAGTACTGTATATTGATGATATGTTAATCGTCTATCATGATATGTCTGAAATCAACATACTAAAGACTTGGTTATCAAGGACATTCGAGATGAAAGATCTGGGGGCTGCAAAGAGGGTTCTCGTCATAGATATTCATAGAGACAGTAAGAGGAGCAGACTTTGATTTTCACAGGTAAAATACCTTTAAAATGTATTGATCAAGTATGGGATGGACCAAGCAAAGTCGGTGAGCATTCCCCACACAACTCACTTCAAGCTTTCCTCAAAATAATGTCCTAAATCTAAAGAGGAAAAGCAGGTTATCTCTCATGTGTCTTTTTCGAAAGCGGTTGATAGTTTAATGTATGTCATGGTCTGTACAAGACTATATATTTCACAGGCAGTCGGTGTTGTGAGTAGAAACATGTCAAACCCCGGCAAGCAACTTTGGGAAGCGGTGAAATGATTACTTCGATACATTCGAGGTACAAAAGACTACGTCTTAACTTTTAAAAAGACAAGGATAAAGTTTGTAAGGTATGTGGATTCTGACTACGCATGCAATATAGATTCCAGGAAGTCTACCTCAGGATACTCATTTGTACTAGCAGGTGGAGCAATCAGTTGGATGTTGAAGCTTCAGTCCATGGTGGCTCTTTCCACGACCGAAGCAGAATATATGGCAGTGACGAAAGATTTTAAAGAAGGTGTTTGGCTCAGGGGCATGATAAATCAGTCGGGACTTCAGCATGAGGTCGTGCCGGTTAACTGTGGTAGTGAGAGGGCTATCAATTTAACTAAAAATTCTATTTATCACTCATGTGATAAATACATTGATGTTCGTTACCACTTTATCCGACAGGTGCTTGAGAAAGGAGGCGTAACACTGGAAAAGATTCATACTAGCATGAATCTAACAGACATGCTCACCAAGGTCGTTCCAACAGAAAAGTTCAAATTTTGTACAACTTCTTTGGGCTTGGCGACAATGTAAAAGAAGGATGGAGTGTGCACGAGGAGCATTGATTAAAGCTATGATATGATGCAGAGATAAGAGAAGAGGACAGTAAGATACACGGTTGGAGATTGAAGGTATAGTGGAGATTTTTAATAGATGCCTTAAATCTGTCTGATTTTGGTTCTCTCAACTGGCCGAGAGCCTGACTCGACTAGTCAAGTGGGTCACTCAACTAGTTGAGGCCTGCTCAACTCAAAGTCCAGCAACCTATATTTTTTAGTGTTCGGGCCGCTCGACCAGTCGTGGAGATGGCTTGACTGGTCGAGGCCCTCCTTAGACTAATCGAGGGTTACGTAGATCCTGCGCAGACTACATAAATTTGAGGCTGTTTCTGGCCTTTTCCAAAGGAGGTGCGTAAGTGGTTTTTTCTAAACTATAAATAGGAGTCTTTAGGGCTATTCTAAAGTATTTTAAGGCTTTCTAAAGGGGTTCCAAGGGTTCCTATTGAAATAGCAGTAAAAACCGCTTGAAGTTTAGTAGGAATATACCAATATATCCTAAAGGGGGTGAATAGGACTTTTTAAGTTTTTACAATGTATTTCAAAATCCTATTACACTAATCCTATGAATATGCAATCATCAGGTTTACTCAAATGTAATTCTATTGGCTTCCAAGCCCGACAGAGGATCCAATCACAAACTATTCACGAATTAACAAAATGCAACCTAGTTTATGATGGATATGACTGTATATTGTGTGAGGTGTGATCTCAGATATAATGATGTGAAGGCATTGAAATAAATCACATGCACAACAGGATAGCAATCGCAAACACAATCATTTTTATAGTGGTTCGACTACTTATCTACTCCACTCCCGGTAACCGCACTCAACCCTTGAGTGTACCAGATTTCACTAAGGAGGTTTCACATGGTTCACCTCTAACCTAAAGTTTTAAATTAGGTTCACTTTCAACCTTTACAACCTACACTGAGGCTGACTGTTTATGCTCTCACGAGCAAGGATCAACACAACGCACCCACTTTTAGGCACACTGGCCAAGGATCTTCCATAAGACCCCAACGGAGGTTTCTACATGGTTCATCTCAAACCCAAGGTTTTGACTTGGTCACTTTCAACCAGATGTTTATGCTCTCCACAGAGCAAGGGTCCACACAACACACCCACCACGTACACTCCCACCGGAGGCCTCCTTGAGAACTTCAAAGGATGAGAAACACTTTAGACCCAATCCTATAGAGAAATGATCAAAGGGGTCCTCTGGACTCTAGATACTTACAAATAAGTTGATAAGTCTCATTCAGCACAGTGGCGAAGATCTCCTCCTTGTTGACGAAGAATCTTCTGCTCCCATGATCCGCAACACAAAAGATGTACCAATATAAAGCAACGGGTTGGGTCAAGGTTTTGATGGAATCCTACTCTCTAAATGTTTTCCTATCAGGAAGATAGAGCGATTCCAATCATCTAAGCATTCAAGGCATCACAGCTTAATGATTTGCCATTAAGGTAGTAGCTGGAGTATCCTTGAATGCAGAAGTTTATTCCCCAATCCACTCTATTGAATATCAATGATGAAGGTGGATTGGAAGATGAAGTCCCTTGAGAGAAAGGGCTTTGGGTATATAATATAAGGTTAAACACACAAAAGTACTCTCTTCTTTCTCTGCCAGTAACAACAGACAAGTTCTCTTTATATAGGCAAAAGGCTTCAAGGGATATAAAACGGTCATATTTATGACAGAGTTCGATATCATCGAGCGGGTTCGATATCATCGAGCGTATACTCTCGATTGTATCGATGGTCCGCTCGATGACACAAACTCAATGCCATACGCTTTTGAAGACCTTTTGCCAGCCGGTCGAGGGAATCGAGACTTGTGTCGATATCATCGGATTTCGAACTCCAATATTATCGACACAAGAATCGAGTCATTGACATTTGAAAAATGAGAGAGACTTGCATGAAATTTTTCAGGTCATTAGATATGATCGGGGGATACTCAATATCATCGAAATTTGAATAACGATGATATCGAAGGTCGTGTCGATGTCATCGATAAATCCAAGGATTTATTCATTGAGCTTGCTGGACAGTTATGTCCATTCTCGATGCAATCAATCTGGCCTCAATACCATCGATATTAGAATATCGATTCTATCCAGTGACCCCCGATCAGAGTTGAAAAAACCATCTAAAAAATGTTGCTGGAAGACTACGTGCCCATGCCCGATATCATCGAGAGACTTCCGATATCATTCAGATTTGAACACTGATGGTATCGAGGGAAGCTCCAATATATCGAAGCATATATGATTTTCTTAAGTAAAAATAGGGGCGCCGGATATTTACCTGTCAATATTATCGAGCCACCTTCGATGGGCTCGAGATTCAAATATCGATGATATCGATACATTTGTCGATATATCGATAAATCTATCCAGATATGTATGTAGTTGCTGGACATATTTAGCCCTCATTCGATTTTATCGATTGAGCTTCCGAGGGCATCGACAGCGTAGGTCGATCATATCGAGATATGTATCGATAGAATCAACAGAGCAAAAAAATTTAAAGATTTTCTGATTCTTTAAAAAAAAATTCTCACTAAAAATCCTAATATGTTCCAACTTATTTTAAGAGTTTTATTCACCTGGTGTTTTGGGACAAGGGATGTGAGGCTTAGATTTACCTATGGCGAGCTTCCACACATCCGGTTGAGGCAGACGCTTGAATTGATCTTCCTGTGAGGTTCTGCAGTCCGACTGACTCAACACATACGCTAATTGACAAACCAGGGCACTAGCAAGGGCACTTTTACCTATAAGGGTTATAGGGTCATCAAAGGATGTAACAAGGGTGAGATTCGAATTTGTTCGAATCGAGTAAGTCCTCTCTCTTTGTAATTTCTTTTCATAGTGAATTTTTATCACTTTGTGCCATAGTTTTTTTCTGCAAGGGTTTTCCATGGTAAATTTTTGTGTTCTCTTCTGATTGCTTGTTGCTCTTGAATTGTTATCCTAAATCTAGATATGTGTGATTCTGCAGTACAAATCTCCAACAATAGGATCATTAAATTAGGACCAGACCTTATCATTCTTGAAGACTAGATCATTGGCTCTCCATTAAATCCAATGGTGTGGCCTACCTAATCTGCGACCGGCCTGATTTGTGATGGAGCTTACCGTTTACATGGTGTATATACGTCCAACATGAGGCATTTTTTAAGGAGGACAAGGAATGTTTTCGAATCTGTATGGCCCGAGCTGGTCTCCCATTCCATTTTAAAATAGGGGGAATATACACTTTTCGAACCCTGACCGCCAAATTGAAATCATGCATGCAGGTTAATATCTTGTGTACAGTCAGCGGAATGATTTATTAAAAGCTAAAAATCATAAATCAATAGAAATTTTCCGGTAAAAAAGCCTGACTTCATATTTGAAAGAAGATAGTTTATCTAAGCCAGTGAGCTGCGTACTGGAAATAAATAGATGAAGAGATGGAATGAATGGGAATCAGAGACAAACCTCCTTGGAATATCAATTTGCAAATGGTAATCTTCATTTCTCTTAACAATAATTAATGTTCTTAATCAAAAGGGAAGCGATGGTGCAGACCGAGAGTTGGGAGAATCTCTCTCCAACAATCTTACCACACCTCAAAAATGGGAATTTAGAGAATCCAATTTGAAATACGTGTTGGAATATTTCCACCTGATGTGTATAATTAAAGAATGGGAGATATGTGGGAGACACGGTGGGTGTGCTCATGAAGTCGGGCTTCCCAGTGTTCATAAAAGTCTTTGTTATTTTATTTTATGTACTAGCTTAAGCTAAAATGAATGTGGACATGTGCTTGCAGATCCGGCAAGGTTCAGGCTCACTCACCAAACGTCCTTCGTGAAACGGCACTCGAGGTGGTCCAACACACCATGCCTCAGATGGATGGTAAGTTGCATTCCCTTTTCTTTTTATTTTATTTATTTTTTTAATCAGGGCAATTGTGACGGTCCACAAATGTCCAAAAGAGTGTGCCTGCCTGCGTGCATGCATGCCTATAATTCACAACCTAGGATGCGAAAGCTAAGATTCATGGGTCAAAATACATAAATAAATAAGATACTGTCTTAAGATAGTTAACAATGCAGATATATAGGACTGCCAATGGGCTGGTCTAACCGAAGATCGGGACCTGGATCTAGCCAATGCATGGTTTGTCGAGTTGCCTTGTTCTCTAACATTTTCTCTGTTTTTCTAGGTGTGCCTTTTTCAGGCAGTTCTTTTGGCTCGGTGTCAAAAGTAGACTATCTGACCATGCGACATGGTTTCATAAACGTAATAGCCTGCTCTATTTTCTTTGTGGTTTTTCGGGTACTATATAAGTGCTTCCAGTTGCAATGGGAAACCTAAACAGCCCAATCAATTAATCTGGACCGTCCATTAGGCCCAACATACATTTTGTGGGCTAAAGTACTGCAAAGATGATCACTCCACTCTAACAACCATAACCATCAGATTAATAGCCTCTATTATGGATAGTCAAAACCATCTTAAAGTAGGCCCAATCCATAATCATAGCCACATCATGAATTGCTTGTGATTCTAAAAAATCATTTTTGTTAGGTAACCGTAAGTTGAAGAATGGACGACTACAAAAAATTGGGATCTAGATCAGATCATTCAATTAATTTGATTTTTGTATGGTACCCATGAAAACATGTTCCAGACTTAATGGTCGGTTTAGATCGACTAATTACATTGCAGCTTAAAGTGTATTAGGAGCACTGGATCATTATATATTCTCTTCTAATTCCAATATTAAAAATTGATTGGCTTAAAGCTGATGAAAGTGTAGGCTCATCTGGCTCCAAACAGCAAGTTTGATTTCCACAAGTACATAAAAAGGTCACTAGAAGATGATTTCAAGGTCTTTGTTGGTATTAGCTCTCTCTCTCTCTCTCTCTCTCTCTCTCTCTCTCTCTCTCTCTCTCTCTCTCTCTCTCTCTCTCTCTCTCTCTCTCTCTCTCTCTCTCTCTCTCTCTCTCTCTCTGCATATGTATGCGCATGTCATGTGTATTTTATATGTGGGCAAGCGCATGGTGCAGATGTGTGTGTTCTATATGTGCATATATAAGGGCACATTTATGTGTATATTCTATGTGTGCATAAGTGCGTAAAAATGGGTCGGATTGCCCGGTTCTCTAGTTGGTTTAGGTTTGTAAAGGTCCAACTGGAAACTAGATTTCTAATTCAGTTGAGCAAATTTGGGTCAAATTAGGTTAGGTTGGGAATAATCACATTTGTGCTGGGTTGGGTCTAGTCAGTTTAAGGTCATGGAGGAATTCAAGTTGGGATTTGCTTATGGTCAGGTTGTAGGTTGGCTCCTGCCTGTTGATAAAATCTATTTGGAATTGGTCCGGTTAGGTTACTTTTTGTATGTTTGTGTGTGTCTATATATATATATATATATATATATATATATATATATATATGTGTGTGTGTGTGCGCGCGCGCGCGCGCGCATGCGCACGTGCGTGCATGCTAAGAACACATTTGTATTTGCCTGAGTGCACAAACGCATGTAAGCATATTTGTTTACCAATGTATATATGCCTGTATATATTATTTGTGCATAGGCGCACATGTATGCATGTTTGTCTACACATGTATGAACGTACAAATGCACTTGTCTGTCCATCTAACCATTGAAGTTTGTCTGGTAGCATTCCATTGTGGATTTTCGCAATCATTTTCTTGCTTCCCAACGTCTACGGTATGTGATTTTGACATGGTCGTTCCTTCACGTATGTCCATGGATGAGTGGACAGTTCTCTCATCATGTTTCTACTTCTCTCATCATGTTTCTACTTCTGATGTAGCTAGGGTGGGATACACTCTTTTGGATCTCTTTCGTGCCACTCATTGTAAGATATTGTCAAAATCCTTTCTCGACCGAAATCAAACATTTCAAAACTCAGCATCACGAGTAATATTGTACGGATGTCCCATCCCACAGATACTTCTCTTGGTGGGAATGAAGCTCGAAGTGATCATCATGGAGATGGCCCAACAGATCCAGGATCGGACAGCTGTCGTTAAAGGTGCTCCGGTGGTCGAGCCTAGCAATAACCTCTTCTGGTTCAATCGCCCCGAGTGAATCCTTTTCCTAACACATTTTACTTTGTTCCAGGTAACAAACAAATTTCAGTATAAAATTAAGTGGGATTTTTCCCTCAAAATTCCCATGACTAAAATTCCTTCTTCACACACACACACACACACACACACACACACACACACACACACACGGAGACACTCACCTGCGAACCGGTTCATACGTACTATGTATGAACGTTTTTGAGAACCCATCATACGTGATGTGGATCCAAAATTTAAACTGTTCATGTGAAGCAGCACCTCGTGGAACCCCCCGAGCCCAAGTTTGACTTTGATCTAAAACTTTGATGGGCCATGAAAAATGAAACAGTTTCCTCCCTTGATTTGCATTTCTCTTTGTTATGGCCCATTAGAATTTTAGATCGGGGTGAAAATTTGTCACATGAGGTTTCATGGGATTTCGCATCAAATGGACCGTTCAGATTAGACACCCATGGCATGTGTGCAAAGGTGCGCATGTGCATAGGTGTGCAGGGGAGCATGACTCTCTCTCTCTCTCTCTCTCTCTCTCTCTCTCTCTCTCTCTCTCTCTCTCTCTCTATATATATATATATATATGTGTGTGTGTGTGTGTGTGTGTGTGTGTCAAAAAATTTCCTAAGTAGGGTTCCTTACTCCTACCCGGGTGGTAGACTCCTTGGAGTTTCAACACTAGGTCAAGGGTTCGAGTACCCACAGTGGTGAAATCCCACGGCATGCGTGTGTGGGGTGTGTGTGTGTGGTGTGAGTGTGTGGGGGTATGTGTGCATGTGTAAAAATAATAATAATAATAAATTCCTAAGTAATTTCAGTTTTAGCAAATAATGTGTCGATTAATCTTTATTTAGGGAGGTGCTTTTTCATGGATGAAATGATCAAAATACCCTCTTTATTTTTTCTCCAAAATGTTGTGAAGTTGAGAATTGTTGGCCCCACATAGTCTGTACAGGTCATCCTCCACTCTAACAATGCAACCAACCATAATGATAATGAGAACCGAAAATCTTTATGATACAATCAAGTGAGCCACGCCATAAAACACAACCTACACCACCCCAAAGCATTTTATTTATTTTTTTGGGTTAGCTTGTTAGTAATGCCCATGTCAGTGCACACACTCCATGTTAGCCACCTCCGCTAGGGATCGATACCAAGACCTCAAGTGTTGAAACGAGGCATCTCCACTCAGTCTGTCAATTGAGCTATGGATCTGGGTGTCCCAAAGCATTTAAATTCACATGTAATCCCTTTGATGATTTGATTGGCCAGACTTTTGTTTTTATCTGATTGTCACGGTGGGCCGGGTTCATATGTTGAATGGGTTGGTGTCATAAATGTGCCCACATGGGCCCAACACTTCTCGACTTGACCAATTTTTAAAGAAAAATACATAAAAAGCATTTTAGTAATTTCTACCCTCAAAGACCACCTCTAGATGTTTTGATGAGCTGAGGCATTATTTGGTAAAATGAAACTTGAAAGGAAATATGCAGTAAAATTTCTTAATTTTTTAATTTAAAATTAGTAAATTTGAGAATTGCGGGGCCCACTTGGTATATTTATGATGTCCACCTTTCCAATGAATGAAACCCACTGTTTAGTTTGAGAAGCCCTAATCAAGGGCAATGTTCATGATCTCTCCAAAACTCTATTTATCTCCCACCATGATGATTAGAAGAACCAAAAGTCTAGACAATTTAACCATAAGGTGGTCTACACCATGGAAAATAATGCACACACCTAATTACATGTATAGCCCACCTCATGATTTGATTGGCAAGATTTTTAATGTCTAATATCACCATGGCAGGGTGCATATATTTGACAAATGGATGCCATGCAAATATCGCATAGGCCTTAGAATTGTCGACTACTTTACTCATTTAAAAGGAAAGAAATAATTGAATGTATTTTGGTCTTTTTGGCTCTAAAAAATCATCTCTAAGAAGAAGTTTAGACCTGCAGAGGTTGTTGGGAACTGCAAAAGCACACGGAGTGAAATCAAGCAAGGTATACGCAATCGCACAAACAAATCCAAATAAAAAAAATTCATTTTTTATGTGAAAAAATCACAGCACATAGCGACGAGCGATGCACTATGAAAGCAGAATTATAAGCAATAGATGATCTTACCGATTCGAATAAGCCTTAACTCTACTTTAATTCACAGCTATGCCCTTGATGGGATTTTTCAAATTTTCTCATTGGTATCGAGCAAATTTTCGATGACATCGACATCTACTTGATGGGATTGAGTGGTTTATCAATGATATTAACAGACCTTGTTACAGATATATTTAAGCCATCAACTCGACTATGTCTTCATCTTCATTGTCCATAGCTCCTTAGCCTTTATCATCTCTAATTTACCTTCCATCATAGTTCTATTGTCGCTTTTCATGCACACTCTGTCCTCATTATGGCTTCGTCAAGCCCATAAAAGTTGTACAAAACTTGAACTTCTCTATGTGAATCACGTTCATAAGTATGTTAACTATATTCACACTTTGTGGATCTTCTCTATAATCATACCTCATTCTTTAAGCACCCGTCAGATAAAATGATGACGCACATCAATGTCTAGTACATGAGTGATAAACAAAATTCTTAGCTAAATTGATTGTGATTTCTGTAAGTGCTGTGTTGTAAGTACACCATGTTTTGTCAAAATTTAGTGTGCCAAACCAATATAGAATCACTAACTCATTTTGATAGATGGAAAGTTCACCTTCATTCGAAGTTGTGTATCAAGTTGTCTATATCAACATCTAGAGGGTAGTCAACTTCAAGACAGTGTGCATCCCTCAAGAACTCAAGCTCAAGTAATCTACTCAAGTTAAAGTTCATATACACATATCTCAAATTGGAACTCAAGTACTCGGACTCAAGCTCAAGTTACAAGGGCACAAGCTCAAGCTCATATTCGAGTATACAAGGACAAGCTTCATGTACTTTAAGATAAACTATCAACTGAAGCGGATGATGTTTCAATGTTCTATATTCACTTATAAGGTATAAATGACCCTAGATTGACCATAGGTTAGGTTATATTGATTGCATATTTAATTTGGATCATTGTATAATTTTATAGGCCTTTTCTCGACTAGTCCTAGCTATTGTTCGACTAGTCCAGGCACTGGTTCAACCAATTTAGGAATTTTCTCGACCAGTCCAAGAATTGTTGAGGATTTTTGGAAATTTCTGGTGAAGGTTCGACCAGCGGTCGTGGAGACTAGTTTGACCAGTCGAACAGGGCTCGACTCGAACTCCAGCGAAGAATTTTTAACCCACTTGGCCAGTCAAGTAAGTCACTTGACCAGTCGGGAAACTGTTTTTTTCTGATCGCACCAGAAAATTTGAAAATTGGTTTTGCCTCGACCAGTCGAGCCGAATCTTAGGCCAGTCGAGAAACTTGATTTTTAGCCTATAAATTGAGGACATTTCTTAGAGATTTCAATTCATTCCATTCCAAATCAAGCCATCACTCCGAGAGATAAGTCCCACACTATTGTGAAGCTACTTGTTAGTAATTTTAGATTCTTTTATAGCTTTTCTATTTAATTTTATTAATCTTCGTATTCAAATATATTCTATTAAAAGGGAACTTTGCTTTATCATTTGAGATCTAAAATCAAATTCAAGCTAACCGTAGGTTGATTTAATTTAAAATTCATCTAGACCTAGAACCCTTCCACTTATGAGATTGAACATTGAAATCTACATCTACAAGGAATAGGTTCTACCGGGCTATATTAAAAAAGAATCTTCAGATAAGTATTATTTCAATTTTCTGCATTTTTGGTTTGTGAGATTCAGCCAGGAAAATTTCATCTTTTGATTTTGTCTGAGATCAGTTAGAAAAATTTCAGAGTGGGGTTTTTTTAATTGTGTAAGCTCATTTGAAAAACACAATTGTAAAGGTTTTAAGGTGAACTTTGAAAAACCTTATTTCACAGTGAATGCCAATATCCTGTGGGTGTGGATATTGGGAGTGGGGTAGTTGTGTGTCTGTTTGCGAACAGTTGGTGTACACAGACGAACCACTATAATTCTTAGAGTTTGGATGATGATGATGGTATATGTGTTGCAGTGAATGTTGTAATTTACTTTATGCACTTGTGGTGAATATTGTAATAACTTAGTTTATTTCCTATGTCTCTTTATCGGTTTGAGTTTTTGATACTTACCAACGTTTTAGTAAGGTTGTCCTGCCATAAGCCTTTGGTTTTTAGTGTTAGGTTGTTCTTAGAACCGAGTTTGTATCAACCTTTTAAAACTAGTGCATTTGAGGTTGCAATTTACCTGTGCTATCTTATTATTTATTTGTGTTATCTGCCTTTACTTTCTGCATTTATTTTTTTATTTGGCATAGTCCTATCATCTCCCCTTTAGGACTTAGAGCTCTCCCTTTTCAAGTGGTATCAGAACCTAATAACTCATTCCATTGGATTCATTTCTTGAGTTAAGCGATCTCGAGCTCTTAATATGTTAAATTTTGATAGCCTATCTGTTTCTAGGCCACCACCTTTTGATGACTCCTACTATGCTTATTAAAAAGCCAAAATGAGGATTTTTTTAAAATCTATGGATGAAAGTGTGTGGCAAGCAATAATGACTAGGTGACACTCACCTACGATTGAAGTTATAGGCATCGATGGAACTAAGTCGTTAAAAGAATCACCTTATTTTTCATGGACTACTCTTCAGAAAAATGAAAGCAGTGCAATTGACAAAGCTTTAAATGCAATCATTTGTGTACTATCATCAGATGAATTCAAAAGAATTATATCTTTGATATTGCAAAACAAGCCTAAGATATCTTAAAAATGACACATGAGAGAACAACTATTGTCAAAAAGTTAAAAGTGCAAATCTTCACAACTAAGTTTGAGGAAATTCGTATGGAAGAAAATGAAACATTCATGAACTTCTATACGAAATTGAATGACATAGTTAACTCAATGTGAGGTCTTGGAGATAATATCTCAGAAAGCAAAGTTTATGCGAAAATATTGCGATCACTTCCTGAGAGATTCAATTCTAAGGTCATTGTCGTTCAGGAACTTTGAGATACCGATAATATAAGGGTGGAAGAACTTGTTGGTTCACTTCAAACCTACAAGTTGAATTTCAAAGCTCCAAAAGGTAAGTTTATAGCCCTTAAATCTTTGAAACATTTTTCTTAAGATAATAATATTTTTGTTTTGAAAATTCAGAGGATGATATGACTTTATTAGTGAAAAAGTTTTATAAAATTTTTAAAAGTAAAAAGAAAGTTGATTTTAAAAAATTCTCTAAAAAATTTCAAAAAAAAAGTAAATCTAAAACTTAAAAATCTCTAAAAGATAGCTAATGTTTCAATTGCCATGAATACAAGCATTTGATAAATAAGTATCCAAAAAGGAACAAGCCAAAAAGAAAAGACATGTTGGGCACATGGGATGAATTGTCTACCTCTGAAGCTTCTTCTCAGCCAGATGATTCAGAACTTGAATCTATAAACAAAGTAAAGGCTTTAATAACTCTAGCTATCTTACAACTTTTCTTGTATAGGGCATTATAAGCATATTGTAAATCTTCATCGTTTTTAGGGTTATTCCTCAAAATTTCATCATAAGTTGAATCACAAATATCTGTGGAAGTGACTATGGCTAGAGTTATTAAGGCCTTTACTTTGTTTATAGATTCAAGTTCTGAATCATCTGGTTGAGAAGAAGCTTCAGAGGTAGACAATTCATCCCAAGCTTAAATTACAAAAAGAAAAATTTTTAAAATTAAAAGAGAATTTTGAAAATTTACTTTTAAAAAA
Source organism: Magnolia kwangsiensis (assembly GCA_037074715.1). NCBI lineage: Eukaryota > Viridiplantae > Streptophyta > Magnoliopsida > Magnoliales > Magnoliaceae > Magnolia > Magnolia kwangsiensis. The sequence goes on along the minus strand of CM073575.1, from coordinate 85,006,228 downwards.
GTCACATGTTTCTGATTGTTTTGAAAAATCAAAATATGATTTAGATTTTAAATTATTTTAACTTGAAAAATTAAAATAAAAAAATGAAAAATTAAAACTTGAAGTCTCTTATCTCTTTAGCTTAAAAGATACATGGAAGTATGCTTAAAGAAACTCTAAACTTGAAAGATTCACTACAAAAAATACTAATATTAGGAGCGTTTTTATCACATGCTGCTACAGTAAACCACAACTGTAGATGAAAATTAGGGGCGTTTTTACGTGGCCACCCCGATACAGTGAATCCACCGTCGCTCCCACCCAAATAAAAAGAAAAAACCTAAAATCTAATTTTTGCCCCCCAAATTGCGCGCCCTCTCCAAATCGCATTTCTTTTCTCCCGCGTGCCTCTTCTCTCCCAGAGCCCTTCTCCCCTCTTCTCTCCGCCTCTTCTCTCTCAAAACCCATCTCCCCTCTTCTCTCTCAAAACCCATCTCCCATCTTCTCTCATCCCTTCAATAACGGACCAAAACTCTCTCTGTCTCTCTCTCTCTCTCTCTCGTTTTAACAGCCAGTGGTACCATTTTTAAATGTAGTCACCAACCCTTCCGCCACACATGGGGTCCACCTCGTGTAGGTCAGAATCACTCGTCGTTAAGGCCCCACCATGGACGGTCCGCCATGCTAGAATCACCCTGCTGGGTTGGTGACTTTTCGCTTCTCGATGATGAATCTCCTGCCATTTCATCGTCATCTGTCCATTTGCATAGGGTGCAAGGGTCGGACGAATCATATAATCCATGGTGCTTTCCACGGTTCAGGAAACTCGATTAACAGCTCCAATCAGGTAGGGTGTAGGCTACAATGTTTGCTGCACCGCTTCCCATAGATTACCATTTCAGGTGCTCCTGCTAATGGTGTACCTTTTTCTCTTTCTCAAAACTCCTGAAAATCAAATTTCCATTTCTTCCCCCTTTTCTAACTTACAGGATCTCAAGAAGATCCAGCGTCATCAGCTCGACCAACCCCGGCCTCGGTACTTCTCTCACTTCCATTTCTGATCCTCCTTTTATTTTATTTTTCTCCTGTTAATTTGTTGGATTCTTGAAGTTTCTGAAAAATAATTAGAATAAAACAGGAATGTCAAGCGAGTGGACAGTATGAGGTACCTGCAAATGCATGGGCAGGTGTGTGTGTGTGTGTTTAATTATTATTATTATTTTATTTGTCTCTGTTGAGTTTTGATGGTGGATCGATTTTGGAAGAGCAGGGCCTTCATTAGGGAGGAAGCCGTAGAACCCCTGCAGGTTCAGGCTGGGACCGTGGCTCTTCGGGAGATAAGGAAGTATCAGAAGTCCCGTGAGCTGTTGATACCCGCAGCTCCTTTCATTCGATGCGTGGGTATCTGTTTGTTCACCCATTGCTTTTGTTTGGATTGGATGGTTATGATTGTTTGATCAGCCATATGACACTGTTAGGACTGAATGGGAGGTTCAGATTGATGGATTTGACTATTTGAGCATTCAGTACATTTAGTGCCCATTTGGATTGGTGTATTGGTCAATCTAGGATTGTAACACTCTGGATTTTTTGGTAACCTGGAATTAGACGTCCTTGGGCAATGAGTCGATCATAACACCTTATTAACTTCTCAGAATTCAATCCCAAAGTCTAAAATCCCCTTTTAACCTATTTCCATCAAAATCTCACATTTCATCACCTTATCCTTTAAAATTTTCTAAGTATCTTCATATTAGACACAAATCTTAAAGTTTAGATGATGAAGAACAATACTTAAACTAAATATTTACTATAAATAGTAATTAAATAATTAAAATGGATTTTTGACCATTAACCTTTTAGAATCTTACAAAATAAATAAGCTATTTGGATAGATCAGCTTCTCCTACCCCAAAATCATACATTGCATGTCGAATAACTCATCCCGTGTTGCAAAATACACCCATTCTAAAAATCAGGTGGCGAAAACACCACCCATCAACACAGCGCCCGGGCCGGGCCCCCGCTGGATAGGCGGGGCCCCGCCAGCAAGCGGGCCTAGCAGGCCACAACAGGTCGGGTGGCCCGTTTTGTGCCATTTTCTGTAGTTTTTTTTTCGACTTTAAAAAGTCACATCTCTCTTGTTATAACTCCGATTTAAGTGATTAAAAAGTCAAATTAAAGCTTGATAAATTTAGTTTCATATAAAAATTAATAAAAAATATAATAAAAATTTTAATATAATTAAATATAGGTTGTTGTGATAATTGTCTGAAAACCATTCGTTGGACAGCTGTTGCTTCTAGAATTTTTATAATTTTTCTACAATACGAAATCTAATGAAATTTAGTAGAGATGAAGTAAACTTGATGAATAACTCTTAAAAAAATAATTAAAATAATATAATGACAAAAAAATGTTAGAAAGGGGCATAGAACTGTCCTAAGACCTTATTCTGTTGCAATTAGGGCATAATTTTTAATTAGGTATTAAACTGAATAATCAGTAGAATTAGCTTGAGCCACTTTAAATACGATTTGTAAGACCCAAAATGACTAGAACCGTTAATGCTACATTACCTAAAAACTTAGGATCTATCTCAAAACCCAGTTGCTCTCGGGAGTGCATTGAAACTCCGTATCGGACTTGGACCGTACGTCGAAAGTCCGATTTTTCTGAAACTATACGGTTATGACTGCCTTGCTGGACTTGACAACCATCTCAGAAATCAAGTCCTAATAATATCCAGAAATGCACAACTTGAGCCCGGACCGAAGTGTGTGAGAAACGAGTATATCTTTAGAAAATAAATTGAAACTTAAGTGAATTGAGTCGGTTCGCTTGCAGGCCGAATCTAAGGATTCAAACCGTCAGAATCTGACTCAATTACACCCTCAGATCAAGAAAAATTGCCAACCCAGGTTAGAGTACTAGTGACCCTAATCGAGTACCGGTGACCTTCGAACTGAAACTGGTCTGCCACGGTCGATCTGCAAACCTGATCGGACCGAAAACTTAGCTTGATCAAGATTCAGTGTCAGGAAGCTTAAGTTCGACTGCATTCAGCAAAAGGGGCCTTCAAAAGTGCTCCGTTGGATCAGAACAAACGCTATTTGGTTATAACCTAAGTATACCTTGGCCCTGGGGCCATTCCCATCACTTCTGAGCCTATATAAAGTGATGCAGGACATGAAAATTAAATGTGATATGCAAGATTTCAGGCTTAAGATCACGTTAGTTCAAAAAAAATTACACAAATTTGATATCCCACATAAAAGTCTAAACATTCAATTAAGGGGAATCTATGCGGGTCCAGGCCTACACATGATAGGGCTGGATCAATACAAATTATGAACCAAACGATACTCAATGATAAGAAATAATCCCCTACACATGCATAGTAATCAGTCCTTAAACCAAGGGATTCAAAAATTCCAATTTGGGGAACCCTAGGGTAAGAAAATTGGCAAATAGCTTAGGAAAAACGTAATCTAGGGATAGGATTCATGAAAAATAGTTATGAGAGGATAAAAGAAGATAAAAACCTGAACCGAAAGACACTTCTCGCGTGTGGACAACAATAATGGCCCAGACGGACGTACATGTGATCCGAGCCGCACGTGTGTGGGGCCCACTATTCAGAAAAAAAGGCCACCTTGGCCTTGGTTGGCCAGGGATGGACTCCAAAACCTCCAAATCTCAGCTCAATTCGATGTACGGTTTGTGCGTGGTACTCCGCCGAAGTTTCAGCTCGCCTGTGGGTCAAAATCTGAAAATCTGCTGTAATGAAGAAATCTGATGCAACAAAAGGGACGAATTCGAAGTATGGATAGTGGTGGGAGATGGAAAAGAAGATGATGGAGGATGGGGTGAATCAGGGTCGATGTGGCTTCGCGCCACGATAGTTAGCCCTTTGAAAATGGAGGGCTTCGCACCCGCTTAGACTTCACAACTCAGAGAGTAGGAAAACGCAGAATTTTTATTAATCTTCAATCAATAAAAAAAAAAAACTACAAGGGGTGCCTATTTATAGAGAAAATCTTATAACTCAAAACTTGCACCATGTGCGCAACCTATTACTTGACGATGAAGTAAACTAAAATAAAAATCAAACAGAGAAATCTAAAGCATTCACAATGTTCTAAATAATAACAATAAGCAAAACTTAAAATATGAAATCAATCCGACGAGTGGGCCACGATCATGAGATTCCATGATGGGCTTTTCTTGACTATCGGGCCCAATTTTTTTGAACCAAAACTTGTCTTCTACTTAGAAGGCCCTCCTTGGACGTCGTCATCGAGCCAAATCAATGGTGGGATCCTTCTGCATATGTACGTGTGCAGGGGTGGTGGTGTGCGGGTGTGCGTGCACATGATGTCCCCATCATAAAGGGCTTAAACCCTCTCTCTCTCTCTCATTCCATACGAATTTGGAAAACCCTAAGGGAGAGAAGAAAGAAAAGAGAAGGAAAGAGAGAGAAAGTGAGAGTGAGAATTGGAGTTCGTTCCTGGGATTGAATCCCACCGCTCCACGTGTTTAACCACCATTCCTGTATCGCTATACGGGCGATTCCGATTCCGTTTTTAGGTAAGAAAATCTAACCCTAATATGTTTTAGGGTTTTAAATAGTGTAAGTGATGAAATAGTTAACTTATTTCATGTTATAGGTAGTCGTCGTGGCGTAGATGAAGACTTAGTGTTGAAACTGAGTTCGTTATGAGTCTACTGACGAAAGGTGCGGACTATAGATGTTTAGGTTATGGTTTTCAAGGCCTTCAATGTCAGTAATGATTTATGACTGACTTGATTGTTATCACATGTGCTTAGATTCGAAGTTTTCCGTATGTTATGTATATATATAGGCTAAGTTGATTTATAATGTGTTCTATGTGTTTGTTGAAATGTCTGAACGACTATGGAAATATGATTTGTACTTTCCATGCTTGTAAATTGAGAATATATGATCGTTGTATGAGTGACAGCTCCTTTGTGAAATGATTTGCCCTAATGTCTGTTGAAACTAATATATTACACGTATGTGTCATATGTAGTCCAAGTGTTTGAAAAAATGCATGTATGAGTAATTGCTTGATGCTTTGTATTTACGAGGGTTGTCGAGATAGGATTCTCGACTACCTTAGCTATATGTATAATTTTCTTCATGTAGCTTTAATTTCAAGTGCATGTTTTGTGTAGCAAATGTATATGTAGAATATCATGTTATATGTGTTGAATAATATGCTCAAATAATATTTATGTTGGAATTGGTTGTTAAATCCCGTATGATTATCACGTATGCTTACTTCTTGTATTTGACTGTGATTAGGACTACGATGTAGTCTAGGCAATCGGTAACCATTCCTGTTTGAGTGGCTGAGCTAGTCTCACCACCTTTATTGCGTTTAGTGAATCTGATTCGTACGATGATTGTTGACAGTGGTTAACACTCCATGTCGATTAATTCAGCGTACGGTTGTACCAGTCAAACTTGTCCAATAAATCGATTGTCCTATTGTGCGTGTACCATGTATGGTCGCTACTGCTTGAATCTAAGGTACCAAACTTACCAGTGAAAACCCGTTCAACCTTGGTACCTTGATCCTGTAAGACTCATGAGCTGGACATGGTGGTATGGGACACTGTGGTCGAGCTGTAGGCCTACGCTGGGGTGACGAGCCTTCCTGTAGTGACCAGTGAGCAACCCAAACTCGTGAGCTGAATATGGTGGTATGAGACACTGTATTTGAGCTGTCGGCCTACACTGACAGGTGACGAGCCCCTTGTAGTGCCCTCGAGCATACTCTGAGACTACGTTGAGGCGACGAGCCTTTCCGTAGCAACTAGAGTATAAACTCGGCCTACACTAGTGCAGCCTGGCTATGGTCCCCAGTCGGGTTGGTGACAAGCCCTCGAAAATAGACTGCCAGTTGGTAGGGCGTTGGTGGTAGTGACTTGAACTTGTCTATCGTATGTGATTAACTAGTATTGACGACCCTAGATGGATTAATGTTGGGTAAATGATATAAAGGGTGGTGCCTTAGCTTCCCAACATTGCTGTATGAATCAATCTAATTAAGTAGTGGTTAACATGAGCATGCACCGCACTACATGTACTTTGGCGAGGAAGAGCACTTTCGGGAGTTTGCCATGCTCATCGTGAAATGAAGAAGCTGTGGGAGTGTAGGCGAGGGCATGTAACATTAATACATATCATGTTTGCATTAATCAGAGTTCTTAGGAATGCTTGATTGTATTGCTTTATTATTATTGCTTGATTGAATTGATAACATGTTAACCTTTGCTTTATTGTTCCGCTGAGTTGATCACTCGCTCCCGCGTTATGGGACGGTGTTTTAAACACCCACTAGACCCTATTTTAGTTTCAGATGATGACGATGTGTATGAGGTGGAGCCGGACTTTTTTGATGATGAGGAGGGTTTCTCCTATATGCAAATATCGGGTGGGTCTATGTAGACTATGTTCTGATAGACGGGGTTACAGGGATACTGATTAGATGCCATTATACTTGTTATTTTACACCTTTGGAACACCCATGTATCTTCATTTTGTTCATTTTTGGAGTATACATGTATATATTTAACCTGGTAACATGTTCACACTCTAGAGACTTACAATAGTTTATATATTTTATATATCTATCACAGTCTTCCACTTACAAAATTTAACTGTCTCTGGAGTATGATATGCTGTTTTGGTATAATACCACTCATGTTTAATGCACTAATCTGAACAACATTCAATCATCATTATCTATGTTGCATGAGTGATGCGTTGGAACTCGAGAGCTGAGCTTCTGCTCGACCCCTGATTTTCATGGCGTTACAAGGATTGGCAATGCTTGTAGTTCAAACAATTTTTTTGTGCCAATCCAGTTTAAAAATGCATATATTGGTCCATTTTATATTGACCAATACAAGGTTCCAAATGGTCTCTTGTAATGCTTGGCTTGAATGATTGCTGTTTTAGTTTTGTCGTGTACGTTTGGATATTTTGGCTATAGCTTCGTACTTGGATTTGACTTTTACAATGCTTAGCTTGAACTATTGATGTTTTAGTTTGGGTGAGCATGCTTTGGCCTTAACTTCCTACTTGAATATAGAACTTGGGAGTCTTGGGCTGTAGGCTCTTTTAATGCTCTAAAACAGGGTGATTTTCACACCCTCATTTCTTCAAAAGGTCCCATGACAGTCTTCAAAAGTTGTGACTTGAAAGTCATAGGTTTGGTTAATTGGACCAATCGATTAATAGATTCCTACTTGGGAGGTTGTAATTGGGCAATGCTTGCTCTGTTAGAAAGGTTTTCCTACAACATATATTCCATGTAATGGTGAAAGTTTCATCTGCAAGTTCTTTGTAGTCTCTTAATCCAATTGTTTAGGAAAGTAGATGCCTCACTTGCTCATTTGCTCATAGATGTGCTCTTGTGATTTGATTTTGTTCTCTGTCTTGAGGTTTAGTTACTAATCTGGTCAACCTCAATCCAACTCAAAACAAAATCATAGTGAAACATAATTAAACTTCTTTGATACCATTTTACATGTCAGGAATATAAAAGCACAACAACATTTTATATTAAAAGAACTTAAGAACTCTACAAAAGGTTAGAGCTCTGAGGTGCACAAACCGTTACAACATGGCTAGCTTATACAACTTAGGCCCCTTGAAATCAATGAGTGTCTTTGGCTATTCACTATGAATCCAGAAGGGATTAAACAGAAATGTAATAATATAAACACATACTAGGTCTCTGTTTTCAGTATGGTGTAGGAGGACAGACGAGCTTGTTGATGGCTAGGTTTTGGAAGCCTTTGGAGTAGACCACATCAAGGGGTTTACAGATTTTTCAGGTATTGGCTTGAGTTGCAGTCTACTTTGTAATTACCGTGACTCTATTCGTCATTTTTAAACTGAGGAATTTGGGTTCTTGATGGTTTAGCTAGAGCTTCATTCTGAATCTCGTCTTTATTATTTTTATGCAGGTGGTGGAAAATTCAAAAATCTAGGCAGAAATGGTATGGATTTTTTTTTAAAAAATAAATCTGGTCTTTTTTAATGGTCAGAGAGAGTTCTATATTACAACAGTTCTTTTACTGTATAACCAATTTCATTTTTTTGCTGACATTGTTGGAGGAGGCAGCCATGATACGATTGGATATGAGTGAATATATAGAGCGGCAAAGAAAGTAGTTGTCCTACTAGCTAGATGCTTTTAGCCATGGTCCATGCAAAGCAGGACCAGATTAGGTGGATGGTCCCAATCCAGGGTCTCCCTTCTACATTTACAGAGGTGAAATCAACTGCCATTCATAGGCAATTTTATAGAGGTGCACTTGGCTCTACCAGCTCATCTAACAAGTACTAGAAATCCACTAGTACTTTCAATATTCTCAACCAGGTGGTTATTTTCGAGGTTGAGCACCCTGTAATTGAGATGATTGTTGGCCAACACCTTGTAGAGTGGCAGATCCGTGTAGCAAATGGAGAACCTCTTCCCTTGACTCATTCACAAGTGCCTTTATAAGGTAATTGCTATCAAAGAAGCAGTACTTGACATCAAACATGAGCTAGAAAAGTATGCTGCATGATATGTTAATTTAAATCAATTAACCATTCCTCACTAGAATTGTTCAGAATTCCACATCAACTTTTATTTCACTTTTGTCAGATATGACTTGGCTTCTAGCATTGTCAAACCTGATTTTACTTGCTTTTCTCTTTTCTGGTGCCTACTTTTCTTGCACATGGTTGCAAGTTTCATCATTCTTGAATATGAAGCAATTACAAGTAAACAAGATATCAGAATCATCAAAGAATGCATGAAATGATCCTAATTTTCAGAAATTTACTAAAAACCAATCTTGTTTCATTTTCAGCATTAACTCCATTTAGAATTATCACAACACAATAGGTTGGGCCTTTGTCAGTGTCATTTTATATAGGTATTCAGAGTTCCAACTCCATAGAAGCAGAAACTTGTACTTGAGACACCTACCCATTTCATGAAAATGCGTGTTTTTTTTTTTTTTTTGTTTTTGTTTTTTTTCTTTCAGCTCACATCATCCGGATAATTATTCTACTTGACTGTTGTGGGCATAACATCATTGAGGTGTATTCAATTCAGCAATCAACAATGCAGTTTCCTGGTGTTGTTGGGTTCAAGTTATCTGGAGAATTGAACACTATGGTGTTACAGCTACTGACTTAGTTTTAACTGTGACGCAAATGTTGAGGAAGCATGGGGTTGTTGGCAAGTTTGTTGAGTTTTATGGTAATCTCATTTTCATGGAGTTGAATAGATTAGGCTACAGGCTTTCTGTTCCATTTATTCTGATGTAAATCCATTGTTCTAAATCTTTACTTTTCTCATATAAGTGGGGGCATGGGTGAATTATCATTGGCTGATAGGGCTACTATTGCTAATATGTCTCCTGAATATGGAGCAACCATGGGTTTCTTTCCTGTAGATCATGTCACTCTATAATATCTCAAGCTAACAACAAGACGAAGTGATGAAACTGTAAGTATTGTACTTGTGAATGTTTTGACTGGGGAATGGGGGGATTAGAAATTTGGTTGATGAGGAAACCACCCTCTTATATACCAGGTGGTAATGATAGAAGCCTGTCTGAGAGCAAACAACATGTTCGTTGACAACAACGAGGTATACATCTTTCTTAACCATTCAGTTTTAATTGAGCATTTGACTCTGAAATTAATTGATTTCTTTTTGTGGATCCATCCTAAAAAAGAGAGTATATTCATCTTATTTAGAGCTGGACCTTGCAGATGTTGAACCCTGCATCTTAGGTCCAAAGCAGCATGTTCGTGTTAGTTTAATCCTTGTGCTATATTCACTCAGTTGTTGAATCATTATATTCAAGTTGGAGATATTGCAGGAAAGGTATTTTATTTGGGTCAGTAGGCGTTTAGACTGAGCTTCTCTTTTTTTTTTTTCTGTATGACTTCGTAATATGGCTTTAAAGTCGCTAGTATGGAGTTATTATGGCAAATTTGTTGTTATTTTTTATTGAATAAATTAGTTTCACCAATGAATGAGGGCTGCCTGTCATGTAACTCCTTTGGCTCGTTAATGGTTGGAGAAAAAGAGTTATTTTTTTTCTTGTTTATAATTCCTCTTGCTTGTTAATGCTTGTTGAAGGTTTCCTCTTTCGTGTATGGTCATCTTTATAGGGGAGGCCATTTCATGTGTTGCTCAATGTCCTAGACACTTACCGGTTTTGAAAAGTGGGGAGGAAAAGATTGAAAACAGGTGAATTTTGACTGTGTTTCCTTATTGTTTTTGAAAATTTTCTTGTGTTTCACCTACTACACTTTTTTTTTCTCCTCACTTGGTTGATAATCTTCATGATTTTGTTTGACTGTAATGTTTTCGATATGATGTGTAATCTGTATTCCACTATACATGTTGGAAGGAGTGCTGCGAACTCTTTCTCTGCAAGCATTAGGCCTGGTACTTGCCAATTCTGTAACATCGTTCAATACTTCGCTTTGCAATTTTATATAGCCTTCCTCTTACATCACAATTTAATCTTCTCACTAGAGTTTATGGATATTTAGTGATGGCCCATTGTTCCTGCATGTAGATATTGTCTAAGTATAAATACTCTTAGTCGATGTACTTTGATTTTTCACTTGTATGTTAAAATTCATGTTGAGTGGACTGTTCATGCAAATTTTTGTCATGTTAAGACAAGTTTGCTGGACTAAATGCTAATTTACCTATTTATGACTTGATTAGAAAAGAAAAAGAAAAAAATCAGTTTGAGAATGGCTAGATCCTAAGTAACTTGAACACAGTCACATGCATCACAAAGGCAACATGAGATATTATCTTTTTTAATTAATTAATTGCCTCAACTCATTTTCCCATAAAATTTGAGTAGGGTTACAAATGAATTGGTTTTGGTTACTTATTTCAAAATGTAGGACTACATGGAGAAGGAATTGGTCCAAGTATGAAGTACCACTGTATGAAATCAGAGAATTAAGAGACTTGAACGCAATGAAAGTGAAGACAGTACAATGAAATAATTACAAAAAAGATGAAAGTGGCCATTAGTCAGGGGTTGGAAACTAAATTATGATGGTTCTCATTGGAGCTCGAAATGGTGGTTATAAGAAATGACATGGGTGAATTCTGGTCTCTGCGAGTGCTTGAAAGCCATGCCAATCCAACCATCAAGTGGGCCTCCACTTGATTTGGAGGTTTTCAGATGGTTTTCCATTGTTTTCTTTTGTGTGGCACACATGATGATCATATGGGCATGATCTTTTGGGCCATTCTATTTCATGGTGGTACAATCCTATTGGATGGATTGGATTGGATGACTGACATACACCAAGGTGGGCCCCTGCACAGCTAATTGTACATTTTTTCATTATAGAGTCTCGACAATCAACATTATACTTTGCTTCAATTTGATCTTTTGAGGAAAATAAACTATGATGATCATGCGGGCCATTTTCAATAATTCATCTATAGCTTTGATGAGAAGAAATATGGTTAGTTGCATGTTGGATTTATGCATGTGGTTAGATTGATTATATTTTTTAGCCAAGGACAAGATATCTGCTTGTCTTTGTCAAAAGTCAAATTTGGGTGCATTTAATTTCCATAATACTATTTCTTTTGTTATTTCCTCCTATATGCCTTTTTATTTCATAAAATGCTGCATCTAGCATTAAATCATGGTAAGCGAATGCAGCTCATCCAAGTTCTTCATCATCTTATGATTAGAGAAAATTGATATTAGTTGTCATGTAATCCATAAACCTTTAAAATGTAATGATGGCTACTTAACTTATTTGCTAGTTAACATAAGAGTATACGCTAGAAGATATTTCTATTTTGTTTGCTATCCTACTATCAACTGCAACTTACCATGATAAACAACAACAACAACAACAATATTATTATTATTATTATTAAGGTATAAAGAAATCACCACTCTGGCTGCTAGTAGCACCCTTCCCTTTCTACTTTTGGTTACACACTAGTGCCATTTTGTATTACAGAATTCTTTTAAATTACAGATTTTGTGAAATGATTCTATGCAATTGCACTGTTTCTATTCATTACCCTTGTGAACGGTTTAAATTACAGAATTCTTTATGCTTCTCTTAGTAGTGCTTCTCACCTTGTTTTAACAATGGCTCAGTATTTGATTTTTTACTGACAAATTTACTTAAATATACAATTTGCAAGTTCGGACTAGAGCTATGTCTTTGCAAAGGTATATTTGCTCAAGGGAGGATATCTTAAACTATGCTACCAAGTTGCTAAAGGCAGAGCTCCCTCTTTCTGTGAGGCTTCTTCGTATGTAGATTGTTTGCATGTTATGTATATTAATCATGGGATGTTACAAGGTCCATGCATGCACCTTGTAGCATAGTTCCAGTCCTAGTTGAATGATAAGAGGATTTGACTTAGGAGTCATGCTATGAAACTTTGGGAGAGGGTGGTGTAACAAAGAGTTAGGAGGGAAAAGAAACTGATATTTTTCGTTCTACTCAATTTTTTATTTTTATTTTTCTTGAGTATCCTATCATGACTATTGGGAACCCTTGTTTGATGAATTCATTTCAGCTCATCTGATGAAGAATATGATGACAAGGAAAATGTTGACCCTCATTTGCACAAGGTGGTTGATGTTGGGTACAGTGTTCGAAATATCGGTATCGCGCAATGTATCGCAACCTTGGGATATAGATACGTATCGATTATCGCACGGGATATATCGTTTGTATCGCATAATTTATCGCACTTTTTTGAAAACATGGGGAAACATGAGCAAAATGGTTGAAATTTTTTATGAAACTTCAGAGATTATTTAAAAAGACCTTAATACACACTTTTAAATTATAAAAGATTGAAAAAGAAGTGCACATAATAAATTTCCTTTGTATAAGGTACTAGGTTACGCGTTATCTGTTTAAGCTAAGGTAAATATATTTAAATATGATGCATACCATTTATAAATGCATAAAGATATGTATGAAAATGAGTCATATCCAAACCTCAATTGAAATTCATTTTAACATATCATTTTAGGGCATGACTTGAAAAATAAGGTAGATCCAAATCTGAGGTGGACCACACTACATAAAATAGTGGTCATTGAATGATCACCATTTAACTTTTTTGGGGCTATAATTTTTTTGGATAAAGCTAGTATTTGTGTTTTCCCATCCAGGTTTGTCAAACCTCATGAATAGATTGGATGACAAATAAACATTATGGTGGGCCCTAAAAAGCTTCAATGGTGGGCATCATTGCCACCACATTTTCTTGTGGTGTGGTACACTTGATCTTACATCTGTTTCCTTTTTGGGCTCATACCTTAAAATTTCTTATGAAAATGGATGGAGGGTGTGGATTGGCTGGTGTACCACACATCAGCGAGGTATGGGTATGTGTCGTGTGAAGATGGGACGCGAATTTTCTATTAAATCCTTTTGCAAGAGTGGGGCACACCATGGTGTTTGTGAGAAATCTACTCCATCCGTTAGTTTTGTGAGCTTATTTTAAGACTTGAAGCAAAAATTGAGCAGGATCCAAGACTCAAGTGGGCCGCACTAAAGAAAAAGGTGGGTAGGTAAATTCCTATGGTTGAAACCTTCTTGAGTCGACAGTGATGTTTACATTCCATCCATACCATTCATAATGTCATTACTACTGGGATGAATTGAAAACCCAAATATTAGACTAATTCAAAACTTGTGGCCCCATGAATATTTCAACCGTGGACCTTCAGTCCTCACGTTTTCGGCCCACTTGAGTCTTGGATCCGGCTCATTTTTCGGCCCTATATCTTAAAATGTGCTAAAAAAACAGATGGACGGAGTGGATTTCTCACAAACATCGCGGTGGACCCCACCTAAGTTTCCAGCGCATGAACTTCATGCGAAGCAGCGCTCCACCTCCAGTTGTACAAACAGTTCAAAGGAGATCAGAGTTACATGGGCCCCACAATAATGTATTTATTATATCCACACTGTTCATCCATTTGGAGAGATGATTTTAGATCATGGGCTCAAAAATGAGTCACATTCAAACCTCAATTGGACCACACCACAAATCGCAGTGAGGGTAATGATTCTCACCGTTATAACATTTGTACAGACCACCATAATGTTTTTTTTTCCATCCAATCTGTTCATGAGGTCACAAAGACCATGATGAAGAGGAAAACCAAATATCATACGATCCAAAACTTTTGTGACCCACGAAAGGGTTTCAATGGTAGACGTTCAATGTCCCGCTACTTTTTCCAGTGTGGTCCACTTGGTCTTTGGATCTGTCTTATTTTTTGGCTCAACCCTTATGACGAACTCGCCAACTGGACGAACGGTTTGGATATAACATATGCCTCATGATGGGACCTACAGAACTTGGTGACGTCAACGCATCATCCACGTCGGTGGTGTGCGGTACGCCAGCCCATCCGCATCCGTAAAAAGGGCTCGGAGCCCTGTTTTTTTTTTAAGGAGAGATCAGAACCCTGAAATCTCTTTCGAAACGATGTCGGAACCCTGAAATCTCTCCCGAAACGATGTCGGAACCCTGAAATGTCTCCCAAATCCATCGTTTTGCCGTGAATATCTCCGGATTCCGCGATTTCTTTGGATTTCGATGGATTTCGCCCAAATTTCTCCCAAATCAGAAGTTTTGTTGCTATGATTCGAATGACCCTTCAAATACAGCTTCCGATTAGGGCGAGCTCCTCTACAGGTACCGAAATCTATTGTTGAAAGGTTTTTTTTTTTTTTTTTTCTCGAATAATGAGGCTTGTTGTCGATTTCCGACAATAATGGAGGAATCGTGCGATATCGCACGATGTATCGGCGATATCGACGATATATCATGAAATATCTGGATTTTGAGATTTTTTGTATCTTCCTAGCGTTATCGGGTAGGTTTCGTCTCGCTGGGGGCCGATAACGATAATATCGGCCGATATATCGGCCGATAGTATCGATATTTCGAACACTGGTTGGGTACGAACTTTGCTTACCTATCAAAAAAAAAGTAATAGATTAATCGACTTCCTGAACAATTCTATGTTGAGGTTGAACTGTTCAATTAGTCAAATACAGGTTATTGGGTTATGGGATTTGCTCAAGTGAAACTGCTGTTGGGTAGTGTAGAGTAGACGTTACATTATTAGATTATTAAACTAAATTGCACATACATATGTATCTGTACACATGCGTGGGTATATTCAGAATGATATTATATGCTCTGACATACTTTTCCTAAGTTCCTAATGACGATCAATTGAGATGGGTTTCATGGTTGCCAATTATGTATGTTTCTGAAACACCTGTTCGTAACTTTGGCATTTTTTCGAACCATAACTGGAATTTCATTAAAGAGCCGTAAGGAGAAAAGATACAGGCTTACAATGTAGAATTATCAATAAAAAACCTTCTCAGGTAGCATTTTCTATCCCTTTTTTTGTTTAAATGGAAAATAAAAAATAAAAATATGTCAGATTCTTATTTATTTGAAGTTCTTACAGGGTGGTGTATCTAACCTTGTTCGTTTTCAAGGTCTTCATTCATTGTACTTCGATGCGATCTCCATTTTTCTAACAAATTGTGTGATCTCTCCTGGGGCAAGTTCATTTAGGACTTCATTCTTGAAAAATTATTCTTTTAGGAGCAGCTTTTACCCAGCTACCACTCCTAAACCTGTCCTGTCTTGAATCCTCTTCAATTCATACATGCTCATCCATCAGTTTTCATGCACTGTGCCATTAATAGAATCCTCCATACTACTACAGTTGCTATTGAAACATATTTAAAAATAATCAGACTTATCCCACAAATGACTTTCTTAATGCGCAAACTCAATTTGGCAGAATTTGATAGAAGGTTTACTGAGTTGATACTAAACTTAAACTGATCTTTATATATATATATAAAGTTTGGACACCATGCACAAGCCCTGCCAAAGCAAGTTGACCGTGCCAAGTTCCTCATTTTATCCATGCATTTTTTATTTTTTATTTTTATATTTATAGCATTGATTGAAATTATGCTTATGGATTTCTTTGTGTAAGATGCTTATTAATGATGTTTTTGGTAAAATGTTGCTTTCGTAACTCCTTGGGCCATGTCATTGAGGTTCATATAGTTCCTCTTCTTATTTTATACTCATTGTCAGATATTTCTCATATTATTTATGTGAAGTATATTATTTCATGATTTAGATAATGCTGCTTGTTTATTTAGCGTCCAATTTGACAGAGTTGTTGTTTTGCCTTCTATTTTTCAAGGTCTGCAAAGTGGCCCCCAATCCAGGTGAGACCAAGGTGTGGCAGTACATAACATTAACGAAGCATATCTTTTTGATCGACTGCCCTGGAATTGTGGTACGTACTCACTGCTTGCACTTTTCTGTAGAAGTTAATTCTTAGATCTCGTTTGGATGACAGACCAGAAACTAGTTCTGAAAATCGTGTTATTTGAAACTGCAGTTCATCAAAACTCATTTTATTAGAAGATACTGTTTGGAAGACAGGTGTCCGTTTCTTTCTGCAGTTCACCATCATTGAATAGTTGGTCCTTTTTCTTCTTCAGGTCAAGTCATATTTATGTGTTTGACACACAAAAGAATCTAAGAGCTGACTCTCTTTTGCATGCTGAGATCAATCCTCTAAAACATACATCTGCAGAATTGGAAGATATATGGGTTCCCGTTGAAGATATATGGGTGACACTTATGCTCGTTGCATGGGCTTTTGAGGGTAAAAAGCCCCACCTGATCAGGAAGCAGACAATCTGTTTCTGCAACTTCAACATACCAAGGTAACAACTCTAGGAACTATTTCAGATCACACCTCAAGAGCAGACCGTGAGTTGGATTTTACACTGGAACCTTCGGTGTGTGTCTATGTTCCTCATATGTTGTTGAAATTGATGCAGCAGGCAATTATCCATTTACTTCTTTGGCTGAACTAATTGCTAGTTCATGTGGTTTTTCCTTTTACCCTTTTTTACTTTCTTGGCTCATGTGCTTGGTTTGGGCTTCAGTCATTTTAGCCCATTTCCCACTTCATGTACTTGTATGCTATACTATGTATATGCCCATTTTCCAAGCATTGGTTAAGTAACACATGCATCTTTCAACACTGATATGATGCATAAAAGGAACGAACGGCTTGCTCAGCAGGTTGTATCATCCGATGTATGTTTTCTGATTTGTTATTTCAGGGATTGCCCCAATGACATTAAGCAGTCTCAACTCTAATATTTGCTGCTGCAAGATGTGCAGATTTTCCTGAGCTTCAAACGCTACGGAAGCTATTTGGAGAGCATTACATGAATGATTTTGCTATGGGTGCTGTAGAATTTTTTGCTTTCCTCGTCACAATGAAATTCTTCTTCAGCTTGTTGCTACATGGAGTCATGGAAACGACCTATCTATATAGTAGGAATAACTTTTAAATCATTGAGTTTATAGCCATGAACATGCTCGCTTGAGTCTTCTCCTGAAGGTTGCATTGTAGGATGCACATATAAATGAGCCTGAGAAGTAGGCTTCTACCTGTCTTGTGTATGAATCCATGTTTTCCTATTAGGCAGTCTTGCTTCTTTCTCTTCTTCTTTCCATCAATTTAGTTGGAATTTTGTGTCTATTTTTATTGATTCTGATAATGGGTTTGTGATTTCTCTCTGATTTACTCGATTATTCTCTTTAGCCTTGGTTGTTGAGAACCGAGGTTAAAAATAGATTTAGCTTGCTTGGAGGCAACTGAGGCTAAAATTTGGATTTAGTCTCAGTTGGAAACAATGGAGGCTAAAATTTTGATTTAGCCTCATTTTGAGAAAACTGAAGCTAAAAAGGTTTTTTTAGCTTCACTTGAAGAACCGAGGCTATAAAAGTCATTTTAGCCTCAGTTGCTTCAGTTGCTAAAACTGAGGCTAAAGCCTTTAGCCACGGGGGTTTCAACCTCGGTTTGGATAACTGAGGCAAAATTGAGGCTAAAGGCTTTAGCCTCAGTTTTTAACCTTTTTAGCCACAGTTTTGAACCGAGGCTAGAGCCCCCTTTTCTTGTAGTGACCATGACTTCTTGCCAATGGATGCAAGTTTTTCTAATTGATGGATCTACATCAGTTTTGTAGCCAGCTTTTGACCTTAGGGGGTGCATATGTATATTTGTGTAACGTTTTGTAAACAGAATAAATTACTACATTTCGTTGTGTAAATAGACAAGTCACTCATGGCACTCTTTCACCATTTATTTTTCTTGCTGGATGAAATAGGGTGTTGATATTCAACTTGGGATGGCAATTGATACTACAAAGGCTACACTAGCAGTGAAACGGAGGCTTGCTTGTGAGATGAAGTACTGGCATATCGCTTGCCAATGTTTCAGATTCATCTAAAACTAAAGGTCCTATCCATTGAATATTAGATAAATGATTATGATGGTCTTGTCATGTTATTTCTTTTTGAGGATCTCGATTGGAAAATGGATCTGTTTTAGTTAAAAGCAAGTTTGATGGTAAATAGAGGCCGCTTCAGCTAAAATGTACTTCCATTATTATCAGTACCCATGCCATGTTGCTTTTTCTTATTTATGCATTGTATGCGGTTCTTATATTCTTCTTCTTCTTCTTCTTTTTTTATTTTTTTATTTTTTTATTTTTATTTTTAATGAATAACAAGGATTTTTTTAGAAAAACAAGTGGAGATACAACCAACAAGAACTAAAGATCCTTCAAAGAGAAAAAAGGTACTTGCATCTAGTTAAACCATTACTAGCTTGTTTCACTATATCCCCCCTTTGCTTGTAGGTTATGCAATGAGACTATAGGTTGAGTTCATATTCTTTGAATTTTGTTTCTGCACACTTTCTCGAATTCTGTTTCTGCACACTTTCTCGCAGAGCAGGTGAGGGCTAACCTTTTGTTCTGTTCTTCTTATCAGTTGCTCAGAGTGATGTGATTGCTAATATTTGAATCAAGCTCTTTTGGACTTTGTTTCATTGACTATTGTAGGCTTCCCTTGTTTCCATATATTATTGTCAATCCAGCAATCTCCTTTGGTATGACACCAAGGAAGTGGTACATTAAAACAGAACTGTTGTCAAGCCAGGCTGGTCCATTTATCTAGTAGGGGAGCATGTGTTTGAGGATAATGGTATGAAATTAGATGAAACAATGGTTATATTCAATGCACTGTTGTGAAATACCTGATGATGGACCTTGATTTTTTAGCCAGGCATTGTTTGCAGTGATTAACTGCTGATGGCCCAGCTATCCTCCACTATATATGAACCCCACCTACTTAGTAGCCTTGATATTTGGTTCTATGTTCTTGATTTTGTCAGTGATTTTGCTGATGATGGCAGGTGGTCAGGTGTTTACTAATAGAGTTGTTCCCAGAATCGACCCTGAATGAACAGGCAGGCAAGATGTTACTTGAGAATTACGAGGACAGTGCAAGGCATGCCAGGTGAGGCCCCACCAAGACCGAGGAGCAAGATGGATTTACTCATTTTTATACCAGACCTTGTCAAAACCAAAGGTTGAAGAGTCTGTTGCTATTGTTGGGAGAGAACCATTGCCAGTATCTCAGTCAGAAGAACAGAAATTTATTGAACAAGAAACAGGCAAGGAAACTGAGATTGAGCCTAAAAATGCAAGCGTTCAGAGGCGAGTTGACCTTTATAAGGTATACCCTGATTTCTTCATCCAACATACAATTACGTTGCATGCATATATTTTTCCCATGGGTGCATGTGCATGCATGCTTTTAATTTATGGTCAGCATTTACAGTCAATATACTGCATCTTCCATTAACATGCTAAACCCAATCTTGTTTCAGGAACCTATTATGCTGCAGTTGTTGAGAACCGTGCAGATTTCCATGGTCGTGTGGTGGTTGATGTTGGTGCTGGTAGTGGTATTCTTTCATTATTTGTTGTGTAAATTACTACATTTTGTTGTGTAAAGATGCTGTGAGTGGAAGGCTAGGAAAGGAAAACATTTGTAGTTTGTTTTATTAAATTAATTGTTTTGTTGATATTGTGCCAATTATTGTCTTGATGAATGTTAAATGGGTGAAATATGTACAGGTTCAATCATTTGTTGATAGAGAAATAAAGTTAAAAGTGAATTTAGCCTCAGTTGATGCCAACAAAGGCTAAATCCATCTTTAGTCTCAGTTACCTAAACTGAGACTACAACTCCCGTGGCTAAAGGCTTTAGCCTCGGTTATTGAGAACCGAGGTTAAAATTAGATTTTGCTTCAATTGGAGGCAACTAAGGCTAAAATTTGATTTAGTTTCAATTGGAAACAATGAAGGCTAAAATTTTGATTTAGCTTCATTTTGAGAAAACTGAAGCTAAAAAAGTTCTTTTAGCTTCATTTGAAGAAGCGAGACTATAAAAGCCAATTTAGCCTCGGTTGCTAAAACTGAGGCTAAAGCCTTTAGCCACCGGTGTTTCAACCTCGGTTTGTATAACTGAGGTAAAATTGAGGCTAAAGGCTTTAACATCAGTTTCTAACCTTTTTAGCCACAGTTTTGAAAAGAGGTTAAAGCCCTCTTTTCTTATAGTATTTAGTGGTGCTTTGATATGTCTAAACGACTTTTCCTCAGGCCTTTACTGACGTTTTTGGGTATCTTTTCGCAGCGCTGTGGCAATCTTTCCGGCGCTTTTTCTATCTTACCGGCGCTTTTTACAGCTTTTACTGGCATTTTTTCCATATCTTTTCGGCGTTTATTATAGGTTTTATCAGCATTTGTTACAACTTTTATTGGCGCTTCGAACAGTTTTTACTGGCGTTTTGTAAATCTTTTACCGGTGCTTTATACCATTTTTAGCGGCGTTTTATACGGTTTTTACTGACAGTCGCTGGAAGCACCGATCAAGGATAACAAGCGCCGATAAAAGTCTCTGTTTTAGCAGCGGCCATAAAAAACACCGCTAAAAGATTTAGCGACGCTCTCCTTTAGCGGCTCGAGTATGACCATTGATAATTCTTTTACCAGCGGTTTTTTGGCATTTTAGGGGCGTTTCTGGCTACCGGTGAAGTCAGATTTTCTTGTAGTGATTGCTAACTGCATCTAAAAAATGTGGTGATAAATCGGGTCTGGGTTATGATAAATTCATACCTTCTAAAAATAAGGATACAACTCCTAGATTTATTAGAGTCCTCCAACTCAAAAGGAAAAGGCTTAAATTAAAACAGTTTTAAAAACTCTAAAACATTTCAAACTCCCAAATTTAATACCAACCATATCAGCCATAGAAACCAAAATTATAACCCCTTAGCTGAGAAAATCGTGGACTTACTTAAGGAGCTTCTGATATCTAATTCGAATGTGAGATTTGATAATGTCTATAAGAGAAGAAAAACCAACAATGTTCCAAAACCCAAAATGACTATGAAATGGGTTCCTAAGGTTACTCATTTAGTTACCCACAATGCCTTCAAAGCTTCAAGTCAATTAAAGTGGCACCTGGATAGTAGTTGCTCTAGACATATGACAGGTGATAGAGGTTTGTTCACCAACTATAAAGAAAGTCGGTCACATTTAGTGATGGAAGCAACTGCAAAATAATTGGCTAAGGTACGTTTAACTTTTTAATCTTCCTCCTTTTGAAAATGTTTTATTTGTAGAAGGTTTAGTATTTCTCAAATATGCGATAATAAACATAGTGTTAAATTCACTAATCAAGGATGCGAGATATCTAATGAGAAAGGTTGTGTGATACTAAATGGTCGAAGAACATCTGAGAATTGCTATATTGTAAGTGATTCTAGCTCGTCTAAATTTACTTGTTAAATGGTCCAAACTAATGAAACCGAGTTATGGCATAAACGCCTTGGACATGTAAACTACCGAAATTTATACAGACTGAGTAAGGCTGATCTAATAAGAGGTCTACCCAAATTGAAGAAAATGAACAAAATTTGTGGCAAATGTCAAATCGGGAAACAAACAAGGAGTAGTCACAAGAAAGTGAACTCCTATGCCACATTTAAACCCCTTGAACTCCTCCATATGGATCTTGTTGGATCAACTAGAATGGAGAGTTGAGGTGGAAAGAAATATATTCTGGTAATAGTGGATGATTTTACTAGATTCACATGGGTTACTTTCATGAGAGAGAAGTCTGAAATTCTCGATGAAGTACAAGGATACTTAAGCGTATCCAAGCTGAAAAAGAAACAAATGTCTCTAAATCCGAAGTGATCATGGATTGGAATTTGAGAATCGCAATTTTGAGAAGTTATGTACCGATCATGGAATATCACATGAGTTTTTTTGCACCTAAGACACCTCAACAAAATGAGGTTGTTGAAAGGAAGAACCATGTACTTCAATAAATGGCTAATGTAATATTGAATAGCATGAAGTTACCTAATTTTTTTTGGGCTGAAGCTATTAACACTGCATGTTATATAATAAATCGTGTTTATACTAGAAAATCAAATGATAAAACTGCATATGAACTGTGGTTCAATAAGAAGCCTACAGTAAAATATTTTCGAGTTTTTGGAAGTAAGTGTTATATTTTGCGTGACCGTGATACTAAAAGTGATGAAGGGATTTTCCTAGGGTATGCTCTAATTAGTTGAGCGTATCGATTTCTCAACAAGAGAACCGGTGTTATTCAGGAGTCTATTAATGTGGTTATAGATGATCACCTGAATATACGTATCTCTAGTTTAGAAGATGATGAAGTCACTATATTTGATAAACTTGACTCTTCATCTAGTCAAAACAACGTTGACCTAAGATCAGTGAAAGACCATCCAACTGATCAAATACTAGGTAACCCTCTCATTGGTGTGCGTACTCGTAAACAATTAGAGAACATATTTAATTATGTGTGTTTTACTTACCAAATTGAGTCGGCCAATGTGAAAGAGGCACTTACTGATGAAAATTGAGTCGGCCAATGTGAAAGAGGCACTTACTTCCCAAATTGAGCTGGCCAATTGTACAACCAGTCTTACCTTGTTTCTTATAATGTTCCCTAACTCATCAGATTTATTTTTAAATATCCACTTAGTTCCTATGGTATGTTTATCATTTAGTCTAGGAATACCATACATCATTTCTTAAAAATTGATTTAATTCATCTTGCATGGCTACTATCCAATTTTCATCAGTAACTAAGTGGATATTTAAAAATAAATCTGATGAGTTAAATCAATTTTCATCAGTAACTAAGATGAATTAAATCAATTTTTAAGAAATGATGTATGGTATTCCTATACTAAATGATAAATATACCATAGGAACTAAGTGGATATTTAAAAATAAATATGATGAGTTAGGGAACATTATAAGAAATAAGGTAAGACTGGTTGTACAAGGGTACACTCAGATAAAATGCATTGATTATCATGAAACCTTCACTACAAGAAATAAAGCTTTTACGGACGAAAAAAATGTTGACGGTAAAAGTAGTGTTTTACTGATGAACTTTTTTTCGTCGGTAAAACAACACTTTTACCGACGAAATTCTTTTTCATCGGCAAAAACCACTTTTACCGACGAAAATTTCATTGGTAAAACTATTATATTTTTAAGATAGAAAATTTGTGCACTATTTTGAAAACTTTCGAGGTAAGAGTTTTACTGACGAAAAAAATTTCGTTGGCAAAAACCACTTTTACCAACGAAAATTTTCGTCAGTAAAATTGTTATATTTTTAAGATAGAAAATTTTTGCGCTTTCGTGGTAAGAGTTTTACCAATGAAATTTTTCGTCGATAAAAACATTTTTCCCAACGAAAACAAGTTTCGTTGGCAAAAACCACTTTTACTGACGAAAATTTTCGTTGGTAAAACTGTTATATTTTTAAGAGAAAATTTTCCCACTAAGAGTTTTACAGACGAACTAAAGCCGTGGGGAATAATGTTATTTCCGACGAAAAAACTTTCGTCGGTAACAAACCACTTTTACCGAGGAAAACTTTCGTTGGTAAAACTGTTATATTTTTAAGATAGAAAATTTCCCCACTAAGAGTTTTACCAACGAACTAAAGCCGTCGGGAATAATGTATTTACTGATGAAAAAAATTTTGAACTTTCATCGGTAATAATGATATAATTTTTAACTTAAACTTTTCCCGCTGCCTTGAAAAGTTTCGCTGTAAGAGTTCTACCGACGAACCAAAGCCGTTAGGAATAATGTTTTTACCGATGAAATTTCGTCACTTCTGTTTTACCGACGAAAAATTTCATCAGGAATAAAGATATGATTGTAACTTGAAAAGTTTCGTGGTAAGGGTTTTACTGATGAACCAAAGCTGTCAGTAATAATGTTCTTACCGACGAAAAAGTGTAAGGAACAAGCAAACAAGCATCGGCGACAAAAAATGTTTGAGGTGGGTGACCACGTTATGGTTCATCTGCGCAAAGAAAGATTTTCGACTGGGACATAGAACAAGTTGAAGAATAAGAAGATTGGACTAGTACCAATCATCTGAAAGATCGATGACAACGCTTACATTGTTAATCTTTCAGATGACATGGCAATCTTATAGACTTTTAACGTTGCGGACCTGACCAAGTATTATGGACCAGAGCAGGATGAGAACTCAAGGATGAGTTCTTTTGAAGTGGAGGGGACTGATGTAAAGAGGGTCGCAGACTGTTTCATGGCTAAGATGGATCAGAAAAGGCATGGTTGATGACAAAAGTGATCCATACCGTCAGACCTTAAATTAGGCGCATCTCGCAATCCACAATGAGTTATTAGACATAAAATATATGATTTTGGGGTAGAACAAGCTACTTTAGCTACCCAATCATATATTTTAGGGTAAAATATATAACTTCATAAGCTGGATTTGTGAAATACCACCAGACTGATGGTCGTTTCCCTATTTTAATTCTATTTTTACTATAAATAATAAGTTTTAGTTTTCTTATAACTCTTCATTTGTTGGGCTTTAGGAGTTGCGCCCAACGTGAAAAAAGCTCAGAATAATTAGGAGAGTAGCTTGGTGAAGCTAAATAGGACACTTACTATTTTTGGCCATAACCTTGCGCACTAATGAACATCACGACCGTCTATAAATAGTAAGTTTACTATTTATAGTAAGTTGTGAATTCTAGGAGTTTTAGTTATAGTTTGATTATGATTTCTCTCCCATTGATTTGTATCCCTATTTATAGGGTTGTGAACTCGTTTATTTTATTCATCAATCAATTTTGAATTTTATAGAAATTATTTTCTATTTTCTTGTTCTTTTCCTCGTGGATTTGAGGAGTATCTGTGACGAGTCCAGAGAAGTTCCGTGGATTCGGAACAGTTATCCTCTTAAGGAAGATGGTTCTAGACATCACGTCCTCCCCTGTGTCATGGCCAAGATGGATCAGAAAAGGCACGGTCGATGATAGAAGTGATCCGGACCGTTGGACCTTAAATCAGGCCTATCTTGCAATCCACAATGAGTTATCAGATATACAATATATGATTTTGGGTAGAACGAGCTACTTTTGCTACCCAATCATATATTTTGAGGTAAAATATATGATTTCGCAAGATAGATTTGTGAAATGCCACCAGATCGACAGTCATTTTCCTAATTTAATTTCTATTTTTACTATAAATACTAAGTTTTAGTTTGATTATAGCTCTTCATCCGTTGGGCTTTAGGAGTTGCACCCAACATGAAATGAGCTTAGAATAATTAGGAGAGTGGCTTGGTGAAGCCAAATAGGACACTTACTACTTTTCGCCAAAACCTTGTGCACTAGTGGACATCACGATTGTCTATAAATAGTAAGTTACGAATTCTAGGAATTTTAGTTATAGTTTGATTCTAATTTCTCTCTCATTGCTTCATATCCCTATTTAAAGGGTTGCAAACTCATTTATTTTATTCATCAATCAATTTTAAATTTTATAAAAATTATTTTCTATTTTCTTGATCTTTTCTTCGTGGATTCGAGAAGTATCTGTGAGGAGTCCAGAGAAGTTCCGTGGATTCAGAAAAGTTATCCTCTTGAGGAAGATGGTGCTAGACATCACGTCCTTCCCTGCATCATGGCCAAGATGGATCAGAAAAGGCACGGTTGATGACAGAAGTGCTCCGGACCATCGGACTTTAAATCAAGCCTATCTCGCAATCCACGATGAGTTATCAGACATAAAATATGTGATTTTGGGAAGAATGAGCTACTTTTGCTACCCAATCATATATTTTGGGGTAAACTATATGATTTCACAAGCAGGATTTGTGAAATACCACCAGATTGACGGTCATTTCCCTATTTTAATTCTATTTTTACTATAAATACTAAGTTTTAGTTTAATTATATCTCTTCATCCATTGGGCTTTAGGAGTTGCGCCCAACATGAAAAGAGCTCAGAATAATTAGGAGAGCGGCTTGGTGAAGCCAAATAGGACACTTACTACTTTTGGCCAAAACCTTGTGCACTAGTGGACATCACGATCGTCTATAAATAGTAAGTTTACTATTTATAGTAAGTTGCGAATTCTAGGAAGTTTAGTTATAGTTTGATTCTAATTTCTCTCTCATTGCTTCGTATCCCTATTTAAAGGGATGTGAACTTATTTATTTTATTCATCAGTTAATTTTAGATTTTATAAAAAATATTTTCTATTTTCTTGATCTTTTCTTCGTGGATTCGAGGAGTATTTGTGAGGAGTCCAGAGAACTTCCGTGGATTCGAAACAGTTATCCTCTTGAGGAAGATGGTGCTAGACATCATGTCCTTCCCTGCATCATGGCCAAGATGGATCAGAAAAGGCATGGTCGATGACAGAAGTGATCCAGACCATCGGACTTTAAATCAGGCCTATCTCACAATCCACAATGAGTTATCAGACATAAAATATGTGATTTTGGGTAGAACGAGCTACTTTTGCTACCCAATCATATATTTTGGGGTAAACTATATGATTTCACAAGCTGGATTTGTGAAATACCACCCGATTGACGATCATTTCCCTAATTTAATTCTATTTTTACTATATATACTAAGTTTTAGTTTGATTATATCTCTTCATCCATTGGGCTTTAGGAGTTGCACCCAACATAAAAAGAGCTCAGAAGAATTAGGAGAGCGGCTTGGTGAAGCCAAATAGGACACTTACTACTTTTGGCCAAAACCTTGTGCACTAGTGGACATCATGATCGTCTATAAATAGTAAGTTTACTATTTATAGTAAGTTGCGAATTCTAGGAATTTTAGTTATAGTTTGATTCTAATTTCTCTCTCATTGCTTCGTATCCCTATGTAAAGGGATGTGAACTCATTTATTTTATTCATCAATTAATTTTCAATTTTATAAAAATTATTTTCTATTTTCTTGATCTTTTCCTCGTGGATTCGAGGAGTATCTGTGAGGAGCCCAGAGAAGTTCCGTGGATTCGGAACAGTTATCCTCTTGAGGAAGATGGTGCTAGACATCACATCCTCCCGTGTTAACGCCCCCCCCGTCTTTTGTTTTGGGAGGTCACACACACACACACACATGCATATATATGACAGTTCTCGAGGCGGTTCAGAAATTTTCATGTATTAACGTGATACACTAGAGAATCCCTGAAATGATGGGATTTTTTACCTAGATTTGCAAAGTGATTTTTGGCCGAGATCAGGCCGGATTCCTTTATGCAAGATTCCCTTCGGATTCCTCATACCGCCTCTTTGGCAGTGGTTATCCTATTCAGCTTGGGATGATGGGGCGTTCAAGGCTCGAGCTTTTCCCCTTAGGTTTCGTATCCACATTGTAGACATTCTTGGAGGGTGGGTCTTTGTAACGCCCCAAATTTTGGGGGCCGAGTAGTACTCGACTCTCGAATTCCCAAGTGCCACTTATGCCCTACGGATTGTCAAACCGCTGGTATAATTTAATTGATACCAGAGCAATTGAGAAATTAACTAGATCATGTGTCATAAACCACGACTAAATTACTGAAATAAAGTGTGACTAATATAATGTATGATCATAAAAAAGAAACAAAATGCATGAGGTATGAGACAATGTCCCAACAAAATATATGGTCCAAAAGAATTGAAAAATGTCCCCTCGCCCTAAGGCCCCATCGCTAGTCCTAGGGTGGCCTATGGTGATCTGCCCAGAAGATGAAAGTAGGAGAGCTCTTCCTTGTCTTCGCTTGCCCCATCTAGTGCGTTAAACTCCCTGACACCTGCATCTAAGATATGGTTTGGTTGGTGTTTTAAAATATCATCACAAAGTGGAAGTGAGTGATTAACTCAGTGCTTCCATTTGTAATAAGTTACACAAATTATCAATTCCACAGGTGCAATTAATGAAAAGCATATAAGCATATAATTCCTAGTTAATCTTATTAATGTTATGCATGGTATTGTGATATGATGCATACCATCGCCATCCAACACTCCCTCAAGTAACACCATTTAAACGTTCGCATATGTCTAACACTCCCTCAATGCGACCTCAATTGCCGAGTCACCAACCTAATTAATGCAATGCGATCATGAATATGTTAGCCGAGTGTTTATTTACATTGGTTCATCCAACAGGTTTGGGGAAACTGGGACACTCTGATGAAGTCAATTCCCTATCCTGATCATGAGGTCTAGGCGGCCATGGTGGCCTTGTGCCCATGATCCTTGATCCATTGGCTTCATCACTTCTAGAAAACTCATACGAAGGTGACATTGTAAATTAGGTTTGCTTGCGGTCACTAAGGAGAGGCTTGTCACCCCAGCATAGGCCGATATCTTGAGCATAGTATCCCATTCCACCATGCCTGACTCCTGAGACTTGTGGATCGCATTATAGATATTGTCAGTGGGAGCTCCATGGGCATAGGGTGCCTCAAGTTTAACTATGCATGATCATACATGGTTAACAAATATGGTTGGTCAGTTGGTGGGCCAATTCGACCGATTTTAGCGAACTGTGAGTTATCCGACATTAGGTGCGAATATCCCGCATAGTCCAACTACTGCCGGCTATGTGTTTAACCTAAATTGGTCAAATTATTCTCTGGGTGGCCCAACCGGTGGGACTGCCTGTGCGTGTCTTAAAACTTTGCTAGCCAACTCAGAAAAAGGGAGATTTGCATGGTCTACCATAAAGTGTCTCAAAAGAATCCATTTCAATAATCGCCTGATAACTATTTTTGTACGTGAACTCTGCGAGGTGCAAATGCTCATCCCAACTGCCAGCAAAGTTAATCACACAGAGCATATCCTCAAGGATATGGTTGACCCTTTCAGTCTACCCATCCGTCTACGGATGATAAGCGATGTTGAGATGTAAAGTGGTCCCCATCGCCTACTGAAAACTCCTCCAAAACTGAGATGTAAATCTAGAGTCTACGTCAGAAACGATTGAAACTGCGATGTCGTGCAGTCTCATTATCTCCTCAATGAAGATCCTCGCCAACTGGTCCATAGTCCAAGAAGCACGAATCTGAATGAAATGAGCCAACTTTGTCAGATGATCGACGATAACCCAGATGGTATCGTGACCGCGCTGAGTCCTTGGTAAACCGGTGATGAAATGCATCGATACATGCTCCCACTTCCACATTAGAATGCTCAAAGGCTGAAAGGACCAGGGGGTCTTTGATGATCAGCCTTTATACGCTAGCATGTGTCACACTTGGCCACGGAGCTAGCAATCTAGCATTTCATCCCCGACCAAAAATACTACCTCTTAATATCTATGTACATCTTCGTGGAGCCTAGGTGAATAGTAAGTTTTGATTGGTGTGCCTCGGTCATTAGATCACGATGCAACTCTGGTACGTTCAGGACACACAATCGGCCTCTGAAGCATAACCCACCGTTGGAGCCAATCTGCCAGTCTGATTGCTTCACGGATGCGGCCTCTGCTCGATACTCTTAAAGTGACTCGTTCGTTTGCTGAGCCTCAATCACCTTAGCAACTAAAGAGGGTTGAATTGATAAGCTCAAAAGCTGAACAATGGAAGACTACGGATCGAACTCAAAGTCAAACTTTGAAACATCTTCGAGCATCTGCCACTGTCGAACCATCATATGTGCCACCAGGCCTCGTGGCTGATGGCTGAGCGTGTCCACTATCACGTTCGCCTTACCCAGGTGATACTGAAGGTCGAAGTCATAATCTTTCAATAGCTCCATCCATTGCCTTTGTTGCATATTCAACTCGGACTGCGAAAATAAATACTTTAAGCTCTTATGGTCCAAGAAGAGCCCGAACCTAACTCCATAGAGATAATGTCTTCACACCTTCAGTGTGAAGATAATTGCTACTAACTCTAAATCATGGGTAGGGTAGTTCAGCTCGTGGACCTTGAGCTGAAATGAGGCATACATCACTGGCTTCTAGTGCTGCATCAGGACAGCACCTAAGCCAACTCTGGAGGCATTAGTAAATATAACAAAGCATCACTCCCATCTAGAAGAGTGAGAATAGGCGTGGACATATGAAACCCTGCTGTGCCCTTCTGCATCAACCAGGTTAGTGGTGCTGCAATACGAGAGAAACCCTCGATAAACCGACGATATCCCACCAGACTAAGGAAGTTACGGATCTCAGATGCGTTCGTGGGTTAGTTTCACGGTCCAAACCTGAAAATCAAATTCACAGGAATCCTAATCACCGAATCCGGTGCCGACAGCCTCCGTAGTATCCCATTCTCGGCTCCTAGCGTCCATACGCCAGATTCCGATCCTAGGATCCTACAAGGAAGATTTTTTATTTTTTTTTGTATATTTAACTCGTAATAAGCATAACCACAAGTATTCCTAAATTACAAAGGCAACATCATCATCACATATCCACTAATATAATCATTTTAGTACAATGCTGAAAGAGAAATACATAAATTGAAAATAAAGCTCCAGAAGACTGCTGCACGCTCTAAGCTCAACACTGCTGCAACCTAACATCACCTGCACGCATCTATCGTGCATAAGCTTATAGAAAGCTTAGAGGGTGGTGTAAGTGTGTGCACAAAGTAAGTGTCAAGTATTCAATACAAGGCCATCGTTATACAATACCGAAATTACTGGTAATCCATAAATCGTACATTATCAGAATAAGCAGAAATACTGACAATATCATGAATTATCAGAGTAAGCAGAAATACCAACAAGATCATAAATCATACGATGACAGAGTAGGCGGAAGTATAAACAAGTTCATAAGTCAATCAATATCAGAATACACAATATAGAACAACTATGCACTAAGGCGGTGGGAGGGACGTCATGCAAAGCAGGTAAGGGCATCGTCAGTGCGAATTAGGTGACGACCAAGGACACCGTGCTAAGCAGGAGGGGCTAGTGCCACAACAGGCAAGGCATCATCGAGGCCAATTAGGCAGTGGACAGGGACACCGTGCTAAGCGGGCAGGGTGCCGTGCTAAGTGGGCGGAGATATTGGCACGGCGGGCAAAGCATCATCAAGGCAAATTAAGCGGTGGACAAGGACGCCGTGCTAAGTGGGTAGGGCATCGTCAGGGCGAATTAGGCGGCGTGCAGGGACGTCGTGTAGAGTGGTCGGGGCTCGTGCCACAGCGGGCAATGCATCGTCGAGGTGAATTAGACGGTGGGTAAGGACGCCATGCTAAGCGGGCAAGGCGTCGTTGGGGCAAATTAGGTGGCGTACAGGGACGCCATCTTAAGCGGGTGGGCTAGTGCCACAATGGGCAAGGCATCATCAGGGAGAATTAGGTGTGGCCACAGGCACTGTGTTAAGCTGGCGGGGCTAGTGCCACGACGGGCAAAACATCGTTGCGGCGAATTAGGCATCGAGCAGGGACATTGTGCTAAGCATGCAGGGCATCGTCGGCTCGAATTAGGCAGTAACCAGGGGCACCATGCTAAGCGGGTGGGGCTAGTGCCATAGCAGGCAAGGCATCATCGGGTTGAATTAGGCAGCCGACATGGATGCCGGGCTAAGCTGTCGGGGCTAGTGCCACGGCAGGCAAGGCGTCATCGGGGTGAATTAGGTGGCTGGCAGGGACGCCGTACTAAGCGGGCGGGGCACGGTCTAGGAGAATAAGGCGGCGTGTAGGGAAGGCATGCTAAGTAGGCTACATTACATACTACGCAAGTACGCCAGTTGCCAGCGCCTGCGCCGCCCGTGCGTCGACATCCCCCCGAATTTTTTGGATGGGACCGGTGATGGCACTGTCAAAGCTGCACAACTGAAATAGTATATGTTTCCCAGGGTCAGTGGAAAATTAGGCGGTGGGCAGGGACGCCGTGCGAAGCGGGCAGGGCATCGTCGGGGTGTCGTGCTAAGCGGGCGGCGCTAGTGCCACGACGGGCAAGGCATCATTGGGGCAAATTAGGCACTGGGCATGGACGTCGTGCTAAGCGGGCAGGGTAATCTCGGGGTGAATTAGGTGACATCCATGGCCGCCGTGCTAAGCAGGCGGGGCTAGTGCCTGTGTGAGTAAGGCATCGTCAGGGCAAATTATACAGTGGGCACGGAGGCCATGCAAAGCGGGAGGGGTAGTGCCATGGCGGGCTAGGAATTGTCGAGGTGTAAGGAGTCATAAAGAGCCAAATATCAGATATCGAGGATGTAATGCAATATACAAATCCTGCTAAGTCTGTCTAGGCCATATAAGTGCAAAAACATAGCAACCCAAAATGACATATGCTTGCGGATGTAAGCAATATGCGATGCGAATGAAATGACCATGCTGGAGTGTGAAGTTAGGATGATAGTACGTAGTATCGCAGGCTACGGGGTCTACCACAAGGGACTTCTATCCAAACTAGTCCCATACCTAAATTTGGATAGTCAGACTCAACGTGGTAAACTCCTGATCTCAGGTTAGTCGCCTGCCTAACTGAAATCCTTGCCATAACGAAGGTATATAACAATTAGTTGCGCACCACCAGCATGAGTAGATAGTGAATGAATGAATAAATGAGCATGCAACTCCTATTCAATAAGTCCACATATCAGTACGGTTCCTATATGGAAAATCACCAGGGTCTATTACACTCCAAACCAGATTACCGCCCCATCTCGGGCAACAAGGCAAGTGGAAGAGACCTCATTATCCACCTGCCAATATCGGGCTCGACTCATCGATAGCTGACCCATTCCTCGAGCTGGTCAAACTCAGCCTAGCTTTGCCCCCTCCTCTCGGGCAGGTAAGGCCGCACGCCCTTCTAACCGACCACGACACAGTGAGAGATGCGGCCTAACGGTATATAGCCCACATGCGCTCATACATTCACTTGGTCTAAATGTTGGAGCAACTTTTAGAACTAAGAGGGTTTAGAGACTTTCACCCACGGATATTTATAGCACCCATGTAGAACAGATTTTTGATATCCCATCTGGCCATCCACGTAATGCTTATGGAGGCTACGATCCTAATGTCGCTAGGGCGTACAATACAACATAATGCAATGCAAGAGGCATGAGTCATGCAATCCAGTCATGCATCTATCCTGCGCATACCATGTGCTCATGTGAGACAATCTTCGCCTATCAGGGAGTCTCATAACAACATGCCCAAGGACCTATGCAATGGTTAACCACATTTCATAACAAATATGCAGATGATACGTATTGGCATGTATCATGATGCTATGCTGTCACATACTCATAATCAGTATCAATAACCAGCATCAACAATCGATCTCGACAATGTGGACATCTAACCAACATTTTTCCAAGGAATGACCCTCATAGATCCTATCATATAGTGGACCCATGACCTCACACAAGGGCCAAATATACAACACCATGGGCCTCACTCAAGAGCTTAATACACATCACGATGGGCCTAACATACATCACAATGGTCTCTATCGCCTGGCCCTCAAATGCTTTACAATGGGCCTCATCACATAAACCTCACATTCATCACATTAGGCCCTAAACATGTGTTGAATACACATTACAATAGGTCTCAAATACGGGCCGCATATACATCATATTAGGCCACAAACACGGGCCACATATACATCATATAGGTCTCGATAATTGGCCTTGACAATTGAAATCTACCTCGACAATCAAAATCAACACTTGGAATCGGCTTCGATACTTGGCCTCGACAATCGGAGTCAGCCTCGACAATCGGAATCGATCGATAAATCAAAACTGGTAAATCAGTCACGTTAATTAGAATTGACAATCGGCCAAGACAATCGGGATCGGCAATCGACTACAACAATCTGGATCGATCAATAATCAAAATCAACAAAATTTGTCATGATAATCGGCCGAACAAGGCCTAAGGGAAGGTCACAATATGGACATTAAACCATCATTGCCAACAATGTGGACATTTAACCATCATTGCTCTCAAGGAGCGATCCTCATAGGGTCAAACATAAAGTGGGCCCAACTATCCAACAAGTGGCCTTAAATAGTCATCATAAGTGGGCCTTACACATGCAACATGTGGGCCTACACATCACGGCGGGTCGATACATTGGGCCGCACCATTGGCCTAATATACATATCACAGTGGGTCGCATCATTGGGTCGCACCAATGGGCTTCTTATCCAACAAGTAGGCTGCATCAATGAGCTGCACTAATGGGTCTTATACACATCAAGTTGGGCCTCGATAACTAGGCTGGAAACGTATCACAATGGGCCACGACATACGGGCGGGAATATGTCACAATGGGCCTCGACCCATTGGCTGAAAATACATATCAGTGGGCCTTACCAAATGGGCCATAAACACATCCTAATGGGCCTCAACCATGGGCCTTAACCATGGGCCTCTAACATATCATAACGGGCCTTGCATCAATGGGCCGCACTAATGGGGCTCATATACATCAAGTGGGTTGCATCAATGGGCCGTACAAATGCATAATAGGTAGGCCCTGCACATATAGCAGATGGGCCTCACCAAATGGTTAGTGTGGATATAGAATGCATGCATCTAGTGGGGCACACATCCCACGGACGGTGTGAATAAAACATACATCGAGGCTGGCCCTATATGACCTGGACGGTTAGAATGGAACATATGAGGTGGGCTCTGCTCACCGGTTCCAAATACATTACAATGGGCCTTAACCCATGGGTTTTGAATACATCTCAATGGGGTGCCTGCCTTGGATGGTGTGGATAAAAATACATCACGGTGCATTCCATCTAAATAGTTGACAGTATGGATATGAAAACATATATATTATGTGGGATCCATGTGTACAACGGATGCATCAAGGTGGGCCTCACACAGATGGACTGCATGGAATGAAATACATATGTCACACGGGTTCCACATCCCACGGCCAGAGATTGGGTGGTGTGGATAAATACATCATGCTGGCCCACACTGCATATGGATGGTATGCTTATTCAACACATAATAACATATAATAAGGAGGGCCCCACCATCCAATAGCTGATGGATGATGTGAATATAGAATGCATGCATCAAGGTGGGCACCTTGAATGGACCACAAAATACATCAAAGTGGGCTTGACGGATGGGCCATAAAGTACATCAAAGTGGGCCTGACAAATGGGCCACAAAATACATCAAAGTGGGCCCGACAAATGGGCCACAAAATACATCAAGATGGGCCTCATCACATGGGTCATATGTACATCAAATGGGCCACACCAATGGGCCCCATGTATATCAAATGGGCCATACCCAAATAAAAGTGGTGATAATGATTTCCCCCATTTAAGTTCCTAAGGCCCACCATAGCCTATGTTTCCTATCCAACATGTTCATATATTAACGTAATGATAAATGAAGTGGAACAAATATCAGCTTAATAGGAAACTCCCATGGCCCTTAGAAATTTTGAACGGTGGACGTCATTGTCCACTACCTTAAATGGTGGGGTCCACTTGAACTTCAGATCTGACTTATTTTTAGTCTCAAGCCTGTTAAGACAAGCTTGCCAAATGGTTGGACAGCTTGGATGCAACACATGCATTATGGTGGGTCCTAAGAAGGCCCACCATCATGTATATATTATATAATATAATATAAAATCTATATATAATATATATAATAAATACAATATAATACACACACACACACATCAGCCCCACACGTGGGGTGGTCCCACCTTCCAGGTGTGGATAGTGGTACAAGGAAAACACATACGTCATTGGTGGGGTCCAGTAGCCGTCCAGCAGCAGCTGGACGACATTAATAAAACACATGTATCTATGTGGGCTCCACCGTTCGCTGGACGGTATGAATAAAAACATGTACATCACTATGGGTACCACGTGGGGCCCACCATAATGTGAAAATCACCATTTGCTGTGCTGTGGCCTGTCAGAACCTCGGATTGGCTCTGTTTTTCAATTCAACGCCTAAAATGAGGTAGGAAAGGGGATGGACGACTTGGATTAAAAACATACATCAAGGTGGGGCCTGTAAGAGTGGCCTATCCCAAACCTTATATTATATATATATATATATATATATATATATATATATATATATATATATATATATATATATATATATAAAATGATAGCACGTCCACTGTCTTCACGGTAACACAACGTCGAGTGTCCCTGGACACTGGACTGATGGCTTGGTTATATATATCATCAAGGTGGGTCCCACGTGTAGGGACCATGGCTGGTGGGTCCCATATGGACGTGGTCCACTTGATTTGAATCAATCTGATATATATGTTTTCCCATCATCCATCCAGAGGGTAGGGCCCACATGGCTTGGATGGTTTGGAAAAGACATACATCAAGGTGGGATCCATCCGAGTGGGCCACACATCACGTAAAAATGAAAAAGAGAGAGAGAGAAGCACCCACCTCAAGATCTCTTCGTCCTTCTTCCGTCAGTATGATCTAAAGCTCCAAGGGGACGATTTCAATGGTCGAGATGTTCTCAGGATGGTGGAGATAGGAGGTGGGAAGTGGGCCACACATGGCTTCTCATGGGGAGGCTTGGACGATTCTTGCTTGGAGAATGAGAGAGAGAGAGAGAGAGAGAGAGAGAGAGAGAGAGAGAGAGAGAGAGAGAGAGAGAGAGAGGTGATGGGAGAGGGATGGGTAAAAGGTGATGGGTGTAC
The DNA here is from genome assembly GCA_037074715.1 of Magnolia kwangsiensis. Lineage (NCBI taxonomy): Eukaryota > Viridiplantae > Streptophyta > Magnoliopsida > Magnoliales > Magnoliaceae > Magnolia > Magnolia kwangsiensis. The sequence goes on along the minus strand of CM073575.1, from coordinate 84,969,204 downwards.
TTGTTGTAAGGGAAAGTTAACTTTGGAGAGGGGTGGTTGTACTTGGGGATGGTTGCTTGTACTTAACTTGATTTGATTGATTGATGTGATGTTTCATAGAGATTCTCTCGGAATTACAACGCGCGGCGTTTTCCTCGAACTGAACGCGAGCCCACATCTCCTGGCTTGGGTATTGCCTTGGCGTGAGAGACGCGGTATTGGAACCTCAGCAATGACGTGGTCGCACTAGTACAAGTCTCGGTTCGAGCCGACTTGGTATATGGGACACGTCTTAGGATCACGCGTAAACGTCAATAATAGTTAGCGAGTCATCAAAATTCGACTGGGAGGATCGCGGGAGCCTAGGAAACGGTACGATCTAGGATACGGGCCTGACAGCTAGCCCCACTGACGCACTGCATCAGCCTTCAAGAGGTCCACCGCGACACCCTCCCTCATCACCACATGACCGAGGAACTTCACCTCCTCTTAACAAAACTTGCACTTTTACAGCTTCGCATAGAGTTAGTGGGCATAGAGGGTCTCTAGCACAATCTACAAGTACTTTATATGGTCCTCCGGGTCCTCAAATATACAAGAATATCATTAATAAACACCACCATGAACTGGTCGAGGAAGGGATGAAAGACCTCATTCATCAGCTATACGGCAGGTGCATTGGTTAGTCTGAATGGCATGACCAAGAACTCAAAGTGACCATAGCGTGTCCGAAATGTTATCTTCGGAATGTCCTCCTCTCAGACTCGAATCTAATGGTAACTGGACCACAAGTCTATCTTGGAAAAGAACTTTGCACCCTGCAGCTGGTCGAACAAATCATCTATACGGGGAAGCGGGTATTGGTTCTTGATAGTGGCTCTGTTGAGCTCACGTTAATCCACACAGAGCCTCAACAAGCCATCTTTCTTCTTCACGAACAATACCCAGGCTCCCCAAGGTGAACTGATGGGACGAATAAAACCTAACTCCCGGAGCTCATCCAACTGCTCCTACAGTTCCCTTAACTCCATCGATGCCATCCGGTAGGGGGCCTTCGAGATAGGCGTAGTACTGGGCACTAAATTAATCTGAAACTCCACCTGTCGACAAGACGACTAACTCAGGATCTCCTGTAACACATACGGGTACTCACAAACAACTGGCAGCTGCTTAATACACCCTGTCATAGAATCCTTTATGACACAGGCCAATAAACTCGACAATGGCTCTCCTCTGGGCTCGACAACGAAATGGAGCATTGGCAAGCTGGGAATACGAAACGTGACTGTGCTCGCGGCACAGTCCAAGATGGCATAATACTCCACAAGCCAGTCCATACCGAGGATAACATCAAACTCCGCCATCGGCATCACAAACAAATCAGCGGGAAGGAACATCTCGCCCACCAGCATCGTACAAGAAGGGTAACTTTGGCTCAATACAACGAACTTCCTTAAGGGAGTCAAAACTGTCAAGGCCTCAGACGCGGACTTTGATGGAATACCGGTCGATTGACAAAGCTGCTCGGCCACAAAGGAATGAGAAGCACCGGATTCAAATAAGACATGGACAATGCAAGCAGAAATAAGAAGAATACCCTCGATAACTCCATCGGTCGATGACTGCAGGTCCTGGCCCTGCGTCTGCTGCACTGAATAAAATTTGCCCTGAGCTGGCAAAGGAAGTAAGCCTGAAGACTGCGGATCCTGATTTTGTGCCTATTGAGCGGCAATGTATACTCATTCTAAAGACTATGGAGGTGCATATCTCCTCTGCTGCTACAGTTATGACTGTTGTGGAGGCCTGCCTAGCTACCTTTGCTGTTGATGATGAGCCCTAAGTGAGGGAGCCAGAGGCTACGCTCGTTGCTGACGATGGTGCTGCTGACGCTGAGGAGGATGAGGAGGAGGCAACTGCGTTGGCCTTTGCTGCTGCAAGGGGAGATGATGATCACGCCTCCAATGTCCAGTCTACCCATAACCATAGCAAACACCTAAAAAAGGGCCGAAAGATGGAGTGGTTGGCTGTACTGATGATGATGATGAAGCCGCTACCTGTGTTGCAAGCTATTTAAACTTGGATCTGCCCCTCCAACTCTGCTGACGGTGCTATCGGGAACTATCGACTGGTGCTCTCCTCTTCCGATCTCCACTGAAACTCTGCTCCTGCGATCTCTGGGACATAGCCCAGTCCTCCTAGTAAACTAAGGCTCTATATGCAACATCATCAAACATACTCAAGCAATGGCTCACTACTCGATGGCAGAGAGCGGGACGCAAGCCGTTCTAGAAATGGTGAGCCCTCATCTTCTCGTCACTGGTTAGATGAGGACCAAAACTAAATAAAGCCAAGAAACGGGCCTCATACTAAGACACCATCGTATCTCCATGGACTAGAGTCTCGAACCCTATAGCCCTCTGCTCCTGAACATGCTCGGGGAAGAACTTTTGGTCAAAACGTACCACAAATTCCTCGTAAGTCCAAACAAACTTAGGCCCGGCCATCCTCGATACAAATGACCACCAATGACGAGCCTCACCCTGAAGAAGAAATGTAGTGTAACACCCCAGATTTTTGCCAACCTGGGGTTAGACGTTCTTAGGCAATGGGTCAATCCTAACACTTGATTAACTTCTCAAAACTCAATCCAAAAGTCTCAAATCCCTATTTCCTTCAAAAATCTCACCTTTCACTACTTTATCCTTCAAAATTTTCTAGGAGCTCTCATATTAGACACAAATTTTAAAGTTTAGGTGATGTTGATCAATACTTAAGCTAAAAAGTACTATGAATAGTAAATAAATAAATAAAAAGGGTTTTTAACCATTAACCTTTTGGAGTCTCACTAAATAAGTAAACTAATTGGATAGATCAGTTTCTCTAACCCCAAAATCATATATTGCATGTCAAATAACTCATCCCATGTTCTAAAATACACCTATTTCAAATATCAGAAGGAGAAATCACCCCAAACAGGTCAGTGGTCGGCGATGCATCGCCAAACTCGTCCGTACAGCGAGTTTCTGCACCTTTTTTCTTGCACATTTCTTTGGACTTTGAAAATCATATCTCCTTCGTTATAACTCCGATTTAGGTAATTCAAAAATTAGATTGAAGCTAAATGAGTCTAGTTTTATATAAAAATATTTGAAAAATATAATAAAATATTTAATATGGTTTAAAGTAGGTTATTGTGAGCAACTATCCGATAATCACTTGTTGGACAGCTGCTGCTTCTAGAATTTTTAGAATTTTTCTACAACTCAAAATCTTATGAAATTTGGTGGAGTTAGGGTAAACTTGATGATGAACCCTCAGAAAAATAATAAAAATTATATGATACCTAGAAGTTCCCAAAATTGGGGATAGAATGGCCCTAGGACTGTATTCTGCCGTAATTAGGGTAGAATTTGGTTGAGTACCAAACTGAATACTCAGTAGAATTAACTCGGACCACTTTAAATGCGTTCTACAAGACTCAAAACTTGTAGAACCAATGGTGCTATAACACTCTATAACCTCGGATTAAACTCTAAGCCGGTTTGTTCTCTGGACCACTTTGAAACTTTGTATTGGGTCTAGACCGCGCGTCGAAAGTCCGATACCTACTATCTTAGACCATTACGACCGCCTAGCTGGACTTGACAATCGTTTCAAAAATTAAGTCCAACCGACATTCACAGGTTATTTCATTGAGCCTGGACTGAAAAGAGTGAGAATAGGGCTAGATTTGAAATTTAAAATTCAAATCTGGCACACGACTCGACGCGTCAGTATTAAGCATTCTGACCGTCAAAATTCAGCCAAATTACACCCTAGGATCAGGAAAAATTTCTATTTAATATCATGAGACTTGCAGCCCTAATCTACGTGCGGTGACCGTTGAACTGAAAATGGTCCGCCACGTGCAATCTGCGAATCCTGCCGGACTGAAAACTTGATGTATGCTAGATCCAGTATGCATGAGCTTAAGTCCGTTCGCGTTCGGCCAGGGGACCATCAGAAATGATCTTTTGGACTGAAACAGCCCCGATTTGGCTACCCCTCAAGTGAACCTTGTTCCCGAGCCTATTTCGGGCAAGATTTAGCTTATAAAAGGGCTTGAAACCCTCACTCCTCTCTCCCATCCGAATTTGGAAAAAACCCTAGATTGGGAGAGAGAAAAGGTGAGAGATTGTGAGAGAGTGTGGGAGGGCTTTTACTGCCACTTGCTGCTGCCGTTACACGTGCTTAAGCGACGCACTCCGATCACTTTCCCGGCGATTCCAACGCACTTTGAGGTAAGGAAAACCCTAACCATTTGCTGATTTAGTATTCCGTCGATTCCATAAGCGATGCAGCTTATATAACTTGTGAATTAGGTCGCCTGATCGCCGTGGACGAAGCGTATACGCTCTGTTCGAATTCACACGTCTATAAGAGACAAGGTGCGGATATTAGACACTTTGATTGACTGTTTTCAACGCTTTCAATGTCGTTTAATAGTAAATTATCGACGGCAACACCGTTTGATATGTACAACATGCTGTCCGTTTCCTGTTTCGTAAACCGACGAAGAATATGAGATTTAGGGCATTTTAGTCATTTGTAGGAAGTACTGTTTTCATCCATATTTTGCTGATGTGATTGACATGGCTTCTTGTCGCATTAGAATACTAGGAATGTGTGCATAATTAGTTTGGCGAAGAGATTCGCCTAAATGCGCACTTTGGGTCGACATACTATATGTAGACTTAGGTGTGTGGTTTAAGTGTTTGTATAAATGCTTGTATTAGTATGTATTGAATTAAATGGTGTTATGAATTGGTTTGAGATTGATTTCTCAATTAATATGCTGGTGTAAATGGCTTCCTACATGTTAGCCATATGTACGATTTCATTATATGTATGAAATGCATATGCTTGATGTTTCACTTAAGTGGTATGTTATAACATGTGCTTGATGATTTCATTATGATTTAGTTTAAGATTGAATTCTCAATTAATTTGCTAATGGAAATGATTTTCTATAGGTTGGCGATATGCATAATTTCATTATATGTATGAAAGGCTTGCGTTGGATGATTTACTTAAGTTGTACGTTATAACATGTGTTAACATGCTCACATGGTCGTATTTCATTTCCATTACCCTTACACAACTGCTGATGTGGATTTATGATTGTTTGGGACTATGCCTAGTCCAGGCAGTCGGTAACCGAGCGAATTCGTGGTTAGCTTATCTTCTCCACGAACGACGCGCCGATGAACGCGAGTCGTGTTCTGGAGTTGGCGGCAGTGGTTAGGCTACGCGAAGTGTTTTACGCACTTCATGTCGTTCGACTTGAGATGCGATCGTGCTAGTCGAGTCCGTCAAGTAACCTGACTGGCCGATGTATGTTCACCCTGCATGAGTCATAACTGCTTGAACCTAGGGTACTGAACTTATCATTGTAAACCCTGTTAACCATGGTACCTTGATCCATAAAGACTCATGAGCCGGGCATGGTGGTATTGGACACCGTGGTCGAGCTGTTGGCCTACGCTGGGGCCACAAACCTCCCCGTAGTGACCAGTGAGCACCTAGACTCATGAGCAGATTATGGTGGTATGAGACACTATATTCTTGCTGTCAGCCTACATTGATAAGGTGATGGGGGAGCGGTGCAACGAGTGCGAGCAACAGCCCTGGCAGCCCTTTGTAGTGACCACGAGCGTATTCTGAGTCTACGGGAGGCGACGACCCTTCAGTAGCAGTAGAGTACAGTAGGCTTGTATTGATAAGGTGATGGGGGAGCGGAGCAACGAGTGCGTGTAACAGCCCTGACAGCCCTTGCAGTGACCTACAAAATATACCTCATATGAGATTACTAGGAGTGACGACCCTAGACAGGATCTGTGTTGGGATTGATATAAGGGAAGTACCTTAGTTTCCCAATCCTGCTGTTTGAATGGACTAATAACAACTCGAAAATCATATCACCATACCATTGCATGTGCCTGGAAGATGTGGAGCACTTGAGGGTCGATTGCATGCCGCGGTCGTAAGATGGTGCCGTATGAGGGAGATCGTCGGTGAGGACATACATCACGTCATGTCATATTGTATTAACAACAGTATTAGGATTGTGTGAATTACTGCTTTACTATTAGCGCATGATTGATTTGATAACATGCTAATCTCTACTCTCTTATTCCACTGAGTTGATCACTCACTCCCACGTTACGGGATGGTGTTTTCCGACACCCACCAGTCCCTTTTTGTGATTGCAGATGATGGCGCGGCCTGTGAGGCGGAGCTGGATTTGATGATGATGAGGAGGATCTCTCCTTTATGCGTGTTCTGATTGACGGGATTACAGGGAGGTTGAGTAAATGCCTTAGCACTTGTCATTTCATATTTTTAGCGTACTCATGTATATTTATTTTGTCTACTTTTGGAGTATACATGTATGTATATAACCTGGTAACATATTCACACTCTGGAGACATACAACAGTTTATATATGTTATACATACTATCACAGTCTTCCGCTTGCTAATTTAACTGTCTCTGGAGTAGGATATGCTGTTCTGGCTTAATCTCACTCATGTTTAATACATTAACACAGACAACATTCAATCATACATATCTATGTTGCATAAATAACATTTTGGAACTTAGGAGTTGAGTTTTTACTCGACCCCCCGATTTTCGGGATGTTACATGTAGCTAGGGAAAATCTTTGATCAGTCGGGCACTGCATAGTGTCGAATATCCTCGCAATCTCGGTACGCCACGCCACGGTTGCAGAAGGGTCAGGCTCACCACTAAACCTTGGGGGACTATGCTGCTGGAACTCTCGAAATATCGTGCTCGCACGCGGTAAGTCAGACTGCCCAGGAACCTTGGTGACAGTCGGTTGATGGGTCTTCAACATAGTAGTGATGGCCTACATCAACTGCTAGAAATGCTTAATACCGACTGGAACTGTCGAAAATATAGGAGCGGCACTCGCCTCAAGAAGAGGCACGGGTGCCGATGAAGGAGTGGGAGCCTCTGCAACTGAAACAACAGGCTCGAGTGGGGGAATAGGCACCACAAGGGGCGGAATCATGACCTCAGGGATAGGATCAGGACTGGGGTCCACAATGGGTGGAGTAGGGTGTGCTCGGGTCGATCCGGTATCATAAGTGTCTCTGCCTCTCGCGGCTCGACCACGGGCACCAGGGCCACAGGTGTCATGCCTAAGTGGCAAGCGAAAGGAAGTCTCTCAGGACACTACTTATCCTAAGCTCGCAGTAGATATACAATGTTATCCCAATTTATTCCAAAATTACTTAGTATTCTTTGATACCAACTCCTGTTGTGAGACCCGTGTCCTAGCCCGTACCGTTCCTTATGCCTCCGCGGTCCTCTTGGTTGAATTTTGGTGACCTGTGATCTGTTATCAAGATTTGCACGTGATCCTGAGTCGTGTCCCGTATATTAGAGTCGGCTCGACTCAAAACTTGTACCCTTATGACAGCGTCGTTGTTGTGGTTCCGACGCCGAGTATTACATGCGGAGGTAATACCCGATCCAGGAGATGTGGGCCGCGTTCAATTCAAGGAAAATGCTATGCGTTGTAAATACCAAGGGAATCTCTACGTCACATCACATCAATCCATCAATCAAATGTCAAGTACAACACCCATCTCCAAGTACAACCAGCCTCCCCAAAGTCAACTCTCTCTTACAACCAAGTACACCTATTCATCATTCACCATCCCTCTCTCCCATCACTTTTCTCCCATCACCTCTCTCTCTCATTCTCTCTCTCATTCTCTAAACAACCCACGTCGAAGCAAGCTCCATGAGAGAGCTTGGTGTGGCCCACTTCCTATCTCCCATCCCCATCGTCCAGCGTCTAGATGTGGCCCCACCTTGACGTTTGTGTTATATCCAAACCATCTAGGGTCTGGACATGGTACCCACCATGATTTATGAATTTTATCAATGCCGCCTATCTGTCCACCGTTCATCCATGGGACCCACTTTGATTTTGTGATTTATCCACACCATCTAACATTTTCAGATAGTGGGACCCACCTTGATAAATTTATTTTATATCCAACACCGTCCATTTAATTTGAACGTCTAGCAGCAGTCGCTGCTGGACCGTTTGTAGAAAAATAACAATAAAAAATAAATAAATACTATAAAATGATAGTAATATATTATATTATATAATATTATATGGTGGGCCCCACCTTTGTGAAAGAGGTTTGGCTGATGTATGCCTACAACAGCTATATATCTGTTGTATTTGAAATATAATAACATATTATATTATTATATTATATAGACAGTTGGTGTATATCTTGTGGGCCACCACGTGGATCCCACCCTGAATTATGTATTTGATCTCCACCGTCTAGACATATGGGACAGTGGGATCCACCTGATGAACGCGTTACATCCTCACTGTCCAGACAGTATGGGATGGTGGGGCACATGTGATATATATATGTTGTATCCTCACCATCTACACGTGGGACGTAGGACTCACCGTTGATGTATGTGCTTTATTCACACCATCCATCTGCTAGACCCACCTAATGGATGTATTTCATCCACCCCGTCCATCTTTTTGGCAAGCTCATTCCAAGGCTTGAGGCTAATAATAAGACAGATCCAGTTATCAAGTGGACCACACTACAAAAAATAGTGGAGTTGCAAGTCTACCATTGAAACCCCTTTTGGGATTACAAAAGTTTTGAATTAATACAATATTTGTTTTTCCCTCCCTGATCAGGTCCTTGTGACCTTATGAACAGACTAGATGGAAAATAAATATTATGGTGGGGCCCACTAAAATTCAACAGTGAAAATCATTATCATCACTACCATTTGTGGTATGGTCCAGATGATCCTTGGGATATGATTCATTTTGTGATAATGCTCTAAAATGATCTCTAGCTATAGATGAATGGTGTGGTTGGTTTAGGCCCATTCGACTTGGCCCATTTAATTTGGCCCATTTGATTCAGTCCATTTGATTCGGCCTATTTGATGTATTTGGGGCCTTGAGTGAGGCCTCATGATGACGTATATTAGGCCCTTGTGTGAGGCAGTGGGCCCACTATACGTTCGGCCCTATGTGGGCAATGTTGTTTAAAGGTACACATTGATGGGCAATGATAGTTGAACGTCCTCATTGTGACCTTCCCTTAGGCCTTGTTAGGCCTATTCTCATCATTCTCTTATGATTTAACCTAAACGATTGGGCCTCATTGATATTGCTTGATCCATCATCGGTATTCCATCTATGGACCCCACCTTGCGTTGAGGCTTATTATCGATGCCGATTATCGATGTCGATTATCGGTGCCGATTATCAATACTGACTATTGGTGTCGATTACGAGTTTGTGACAACATAACATCATGATACATGCCCATGTGCATCATCTGCATGTTTGTTATGAGATGTGGTTGATCATTGCATATATCATTGGGTAGGTTGTTATGAGACTCCCTGATAGGCAGAGATTATCTCATATGAGCACACGGTATGTGTAAGATTGATGTATGACTGGATTGTATGACTCATGTATCTTGCATTGTGTGTTGTGATTATTGTACACCCTAGCGACATCAGGGTAGTAGCCTCCACAAACATATCATGGATGGCCAGATGAGACACTGAAAATCTGTTATTAGCATCGGGCAACCATAGATGGCCTTCGGTGAAAATTCCTAAACCTCTTGGTACTAGAGGATGCCCTAACATCGAGACTGAGTGGATATATATGAGTGCATGAGGGCCGTATACCAGTATGTCGCGTCTCTCACTGTGTCGTAGTCGGTTGGGAGGGGGTGTGACTTTACCCGCCTGAGTGAGGAAAAAATATCTAGGTTGAGTTTGACTAGCTTGAGGAATGGGTCCGCTATCGATGAGCCAGGCTCGATATTGGCAGGCGGACAGTGAGGTCTCTTTCACTTACCCAGTTGTGCGCTCGGATAGGTATGACAAGCTGGCATAGAGTGTAATAGACGGTGATGATCTTAGAGATGTACAATACTGATATGTGGACTTATTGAGAAAGCATTGCATACTCATTCATTCATTCATTCTGTTAGACCCGTATCCTAGCCTGTATCATTCCGTAGGGTTCCATGGTTCTCCCAATCAAATTTTGGTGACCCCGGACCTATAATCGGTAGTTGTGCACGACCTTGAGTCGTATCCTGTATTCCAGAGTCTGCTCGACCCGAGACTTGTAGCAGTGTGACCACACCGTCGCCGCGGTTTTGACGCCGTGTATTATGTTCCCAGGCGATACTCGGGCCAAAAGTTGTGGGCCCGCATTCAGTTCAAAGGAAATGCTGCACATTTACAATCCCAATGGAATCTCTACGACATGTCACATCAATCCATTAATCAAGTACAAACAAACTAACCCATCCCTCTCTTACACAAGCTTACCTAAAGTCAACTCTCACCCTTACATGTCAAGTACACATCACTCACCTTTTCACCCATCACTCACCCTTTCACCCATCACACCCATCCCTCACTTCTCTTTACATCACATCTCTTTCTCATCTCTCTCTCATTCTCCCAAGCAACCATGGGAGGTGGACGTCCAAGCTCTCCATGAGAAAGAGCTAGGTGTGGCCCACCTTCCTACCACCCAATCCAACCCTTCAAAACCGATCTCGACCGTTGAATCGCATCCCTTGAAGCTCAGGTGATCAAGGAGGCTAGAAGATTTGCAAACGGTGGGTGATTTTATGTTTTGATTTAAGGGCCCACTTATGGCGGGACCCATATTGATGTATGCATTGTTTAGAAGGGCCTATAGTGGCGAGGTCCCTCCACCATCCGACATCCCTCTCTCTCTCTCTCTCTCTCTCTCTCTTTCTCTCCTCTCTCCTTCTTGTGATGCTGTGTGGCCCAACTGATTTATGTGTTTCATCTAGCCGTCCAGCTGGTACGGTGGAGCCCACCTGATGTGTATTTTGCATTCACACCGTCCATTGTTGGATGGTGCTATGAGGGACACCATGATGTATGGGTTTTATCCTGACCATCCAACCTCCTGGGCATGGTCATGGGCCACCATTGATGCACATGTTTCATCTGTCCATAATTTGGTGGGACACACCCTACACGTGGGGCCTATTTTGACGTGAGAAGGTAGATGGGGCCGTGTACCTACAGCAGCTAAATAGCTGTTGTATTGACGTCATTGTGGATGGTGCGCCCTATCATGCGGTATGTATTATATCCCTACCGTCCATTTATATGGACCCCACCATGAATCATGTGATACCAAGTGAGGTGGCCACATGTGTGGACCCCCACCACGATGCATTTGCTATATCAACCGTCCATCCAAACGTCCAGCGTCTGGACGCTGGACTGGATCTTACATAATAATAATAATAATAATAATAATATAATATTATATCCTATATATACATATATGCATACACATATCAATACATGGTGAGCCCCATGAGGGACCCACCTACTAGCAGGTTGGACGTATTGACATCGGTCAGTTCTGTGGGATCCCCATGGTGATATATGTGTTATATTTCAACCGTCCATCCATTACGGTAATGGGCCCCATCATGCGGTATGTGTAGGTCCTAACAGTCCGTCCATTTATTGGACAGTGGGACCCAACCACACATGTGGGTTCCCCACTGTCCAGCTGGGACGTGGACCCCTCCCATGATGTATATGTTACATCCAAGTCGTCTATTCATTTGGTGAGTGTCACGCCCCAACTCAGAAACTGGGCTCACAGAATTTCCGATCGTCGAATCTGGCGCCGACAGCCTCCGTAAAATTCCATTCTCAGCTCCCAGCGCCCATTCGCCAGGTTCCGATCCTGGGACCCTATGAGGAGGATTTCAACGTCAATTTGATTCGCAATAAGTATAACCAAAGGCATAACCGACAAACAACAACCAAAAACTCCATTACATTTCCACTATGATCAAAAACTTTATACGTACAATGAGTAGCAAGGGAAAACAATGATGATAAATCAAAAGCTGTAAGATAATCTGCCACGCGCTCAAGCCTCAGCACTGCTGCGATCCAACGTCACCTCCACGCAACGGTCGTGCATAAGCTTATAGAAAGCTTAGAGGGTGGTGAAAGTGTGTGCACAAGGTAGTATTATGATTATGAAATATCAGAGTAATGCGGAATATGCTGCTGGATCCATGAATACCATAAGCCGTACCAAGGCTATGCGATGCAAAGCATGAATGATGTCGGCCATACTAGGGTTATGCAATGCAAGATGCAAGTCAAGCATACAATCCTCATCTAAGTCCACATATCAATACAGCTCAACTCTGGGATATCACCAGGGTTTAGTATACTCTAAACTAGATCGCCGCCCCATCGCGCGTAATAAGGTAAGTGGAAGAGACCTCACTATCCGTCTGCTAATATCGGGCTCGACTCGTCGATAGCGGACCCATTTCTCGAGCTGGACAGACTCAGCCTAGCTTTGCCCCCTACTCTCAGGCGGGTAAGGGCACACCCCCTTCCAATCGACCACGACACAGTGAAAAGTGCGACCATCTGGTAATCTGCACTCGACACTCCTGTACCCACTCGGTCTAGACATTGGAGCAACCTCTTGGTATCATAAGGGTTTAGGGACTTTCACCCAGGGATATCTATAGCACCCCATGTAGAATAAAATTTCTGGTATCCAATCCTGCCAACCACGATGCGTCTATGGAGGCTACAACCCTGATGTCGCTAGGGTGTACAGTAACCATATCACACAATGTGAAATGCATGAATCACGCTATCCAATCATACAGCAAATCCTGCGCGTATCGTGTGCTTATGTAGGGCAATAACGCCTAATCGGGGTCCTATAAACAATCTGCCTGAAGGCATATACTATGATCAGTCACTTCTCATATCAAGCATACATATGATGCGTATGATCATGAGTCATGGAACTATACTAAATATGTAATAAAGTAATGAACTATCCTTACAATGCAGATGGGCCTAGACGGCCTATACACAACAAGTACGTGCCTAACGATGGGCCTTAGGGAGAGTCATAATGCAGACATTTAACCAACACTATACTTACAATGTGGACGTCAAACCAACATTGCTCCCAAGGCATGACCGTCATAAACATTATTACATAAATTGTGTTGGGGTCACACATTGCAATGGACCTTAGGTACCTTAAATACATCAAATGGGCCAAGTTATATGGGCCTTATATTCATCAAGTGGGCCACATCAATGGGCCGCACCAATGGGCCTTATGTGCATTGCAATGGGCCATAATGCGTTGGGTCTTGAATGCATCAAATGGGCCTCAACCCATGGGCCTTACATATATATCAAAGTGGGCCTCAACCATGGGCCACAAATACATCAAATGGCCTCATAACATGGGCCTTTCATCCATATCGAAGTGGACCCCAATGGATTACTAAAGATACATTTAAGATGGTCCTCATAACAAGCTAAGGTGGGGCCCACTTTGACTATGGATCTGACTCATTTTTTAAACCCATGCCATAAAATGGGCTTTCCAAATGTATGGATGGATTGGATGCAACCCAAACATCATGGTGGGGGCCCACATGAAGGCCCACTATCATGTATATTATATATAATATAATATATAAACTATATATAGTATATATATACAATATTACATAATATATATATATATATATATATATATATATATATACACACACACACACATGCACCACCTTACACGTGGGGGTAGGTCCCACCATTAGATCACATGTGCCACAAGGTGGGACCCACAAGTCTCTGGACACTTGAGAGATAGAGAGAGAGAGGTATAGAGAGAGAAGGAGGGCACGTGGCTCCTTTTCATTTTATTTATTTATTTATTTCCTTTTTCTTTTCTTTACCTTTTTTTTTTCTTTTCTTTTCTTTTTCTCTTTTCTTTCCTTCCTTGACACAACAGAGGTGGGTCCCACGTAGGGCCCACCATTTGAATGTATATATAATATAATATAATATATTTAATCAATAACATATATTATATTATATATAGTATATAGATTATATGACGTTCAGGCCGTCCAAAGGCCTGGACCGTCACTAGCATTCAAGATGGGTCCCACACGTGGGATGAGTCCCACGTGGCATACATCATGGTGGGCCCACCAAATTGGATAGACGGTCATGGATGGGTCCCACGGACCCCATGACCTCAGCGTTGAAAGGAGGTTTCTCCACTCGATCTGCCGGTTGAGCTATGTATCTGGGTGTGCAAGGAGGGCCCCACACGAACGTGGGCCCCACCGTCCTGGGTGGCGGATGGTTTGGATGAAGCATACACGCTATGGTGGGCCTCATAAAAAAGGATGGACGGTGTGGATGGGTCCCGTGGATCCCATGCCAGTTCACATCCACTGTCAGTGCACACCCACAGCCAGTGCACATTCCATGTTAGCCACCTCCACAGGGAGCGATGCCAAGACCTCAGGTGTTGAACTAAGGCATCTTTCACTCAGTGTGTGTGGCCCACCAGAATACATGCATCGTGGTGGGGCCATCTAAATGGAAGGACGATTCAGATGAGTCCCATGGACCCCACGTTCGCCACACCCATGTTAGCACGCACCCATGTCAGTACATACACCATGTTAGTACACATCCCAGGTCAGTACACACTCCATGCTAACCACTTCAACAGGGATCAATACCAAGACCCAGTGTTGAAACGTGGCATCTTTCACCCAGTCTACCACCTGAGCTATGGGGCTGGGTGGGCCCACGTCGGATCACACTCCACTGGTAGCCAACCCCACTGTTAGCCACTCAAGGTGGGTCCCTTATGGATGGTTAGGATGGCATAAAAACATCATGGTGCGTCCCACATAGATGGGGTCCACCGGTAGATGACATGGATGACATACACACATTAGGTGGGCCATAATCATAGAACAAGAGAGAGAAAGAAAGAGAAAGACACCGGCAAGGATGGAGGGGCCCCGCCACTATGGGCCCCTCTAGATACAAAGCCTACATCAAGGTGGGTCCCACCATATGTGGCCCTTAAATCAAACAAATGTATGAAAATAAAATTTCAAAAATCACCCACCGGCTTCTTCTTGCACCATAGGCTTCCTTTGCTCCTTAGCTTTGATTCCAACGGAGGAGATGAGGTTTGGATGGTTGAGATGGGAGATGAAGGGGTAGGAAAGGTGGGCCACACTTGTGGCTTGAGAAAGCTTGGAGAGCTTGGGACGTATGGAGGTTTTTTTTTTTTTTTTAATTGCTTGGAATGAGTTTGAAAATGAGAGAGAGAGGCTTGTAAAGGGAGAGAGAGAGAGAGTAAGATGGGTGATGGAGTGATGGATGTGGTGGTGATGGGTATGTAAGAACTTTTTGACTTTTGTGGCCTTTTGTGTAAGAAAGGCATGGGCTTTGTAAGAAACTTTTGACTTTTGGGGCTTGCTTGGGAAAGGGTGAAAGGTGATGTGTACTTGACATGAGATATGATGGGATTTGATTGATTGATGGGATTGATGTGACAAGTCATAGAGATTTCCTTGGGTTTCACAATGCGTGGCGTTTTTCTCGCACCGAATGCAGACCCATATCACCAGACCAGGGTATCGCCTCGGCACCGAGTCGGGTGCATCGGAACCACAATGACGGCGCGGTTGCTATGGTAAAGATCTTGGGTTGAGTCGACTTGGGTTGACAGCGTACGAATTAGGGTCGCTTGCAAATATCGGTTAAGGGTCGAAGGTTGCCGGAATTCGACCGGTAAGACCGTGGAAGTCTATGAAATGGTACGGTCTAGGATACGGGGCTTACAGCTCTCCCCTCCTAATAAAAATTTCATCTTCAAAATTTACGCAATCATCGTAAGTAGACATAACTCATGAGGAAGAAGAAACATAACATCACTATATAGAATTAGAGACAACATACAAAATACTATACATGATCAATCATCAAAGAGATGGGGATAATGCTCTCGAATATCGGCCTCACACTCCCAAGAAGCCTTCTCTACGGAATGGTGACCCTGCTGAACCTTCACCAAAGGAATAACCTTGGTTCGGAGGACCTGCTCCTTCTGATCAAGGATACGGACTGACTGCTCAATGTAAGAAGCATCCTTACGAACCTCCAGGAGCTGCCAATCAATAACTGGAACTATGTCTGATCCACACTTCCTCAACATAGAGACATGGAAAACGTTGTGGATGCCAGACAACTGAGATGGCAAGGCAAGTCGATAGGCCACGGCGTCAACGCACCCAGTGATCTCAAAAGGTCTTATGAATCTTGGGACAAGCTTGCCCTTCGCTCCAAATCGAACTACGCCCTTCATGGGTGAGATCTTGAGATACACATGGTCCCTTACATCAAACTCCAAGGGACGACTCCGACGATCAGTAAAACTCTTCTGTCGGCTCTGAGCTGTACGCATCCTCTGCCTGATGATATCAATAGCCTCTGACGTCTCCTGCACAAGCTCGGGACTTAGGAGACGGCGCTCTCCAACCTCGGTCCAACAACTCGGTGACCTGCATGGTTTGCCATATAGTGCCTCAAAAGGAGCCATGCCGATGGTCACCTGATAGCTGTTGTTGTATGCGAACTCAGCCAATCGCAGATGCTCATCCCAGCTACTCCCTAAATCAATCGCGCAAGCCCAAAGCATATCCTCAAGGATCTGGTTGACCCTTTTGGTCTGGCCATTGGTCTGCGGATGGTACGCGGTGCTGAGCCGTAAATTAGTCCCCATCGCTCGTTGGAAGCTCCTCCAAAACTGAGACGTAAGCCTCGAGTCTCGGTCAGAAACGATCGAGACTGGAACGCCATGCAGTCTCACGACCTCCTCAATAAATAACCTCGCAAGCCGGTCCATAGACCAAGTCGCACGCATCGCGAGGAAATGTGCCGACTTCGTCAGACGATCCACAACAACCTAAATGGCGTCATGACCGCGCTGAGTCCTCGGCAAGCCCATAATGAAATCTGTCGACATGTGCTCCCACTTCCACATTGGACGCTCAACGGCTGCAATAGACCAGGGGGTCTCTGAAGATCGGCCTTGACACGCTGGCACATGTCACACTCGGTCACAAAACTAGCGACTGGTGCTTTATCCCCGCCTAAAAATACTGTCGCCTCATGTCACGGTACATCTTCGTCGAGCCAGGGTGGATAGAAAATTGTGATCGATGTGCCTCGGTCATAAGATCTCTGCACAACTCTGGAATATCCGGGACACATAATCGGCCTCTGAAGCGAAGTCCACCGTCTACACCAATCTGTCAATCTTCCTGACTCTCAAATGTAGCCTTAGCCATATAACTATGCAACGACTCATCAGCCTGCTGAGCCTTGACAGCCTTGTGACAAGAGAGGGTTGAATCATCAAGCTCGATAACTGCACAATGGAAGACTGCAGGCCGAACTCAAAATCATACTCTGCGATATCCTCGAGCATCCGCCACTCTCGGATCATCATATGCGCCACCAGGCCTCGTATCTGACGGCTGAGGGTATCTGCCACCACGTTCGCCTTGCCTGGGTGTTACTGGAGAACGAAATCATAGTCTTTCAGGAGTTCCATCCACCGCTTCTGCCTCATATTCAACTCAGACCGCGAGAAGAGGTACTTTAAGCTCTTGTGGTCGGAAAAGAGCTCGAACCTGACCCCATAAAGAAATGTCTCCACACCTTCAGTACGAAGACAACTGCAGCCAGCTCTAAGTCATGCGTGGGGTAATTCAGCTCATGGACCTTGAGCTGACGAGACGCGAAGGCCACTGGTCTCCTGTGCTGTATCAGGACAGCACCCAAACCAATATGCGAGGCATCAGTGAATACAATAAATCCGTCACTCCCAGAGGGAAGAGTGAGGATAGGAGTGGACGTCAGACGGTCCTTCAACTCCATAAATGCTCGCTCGTAGGTGTCACTCCAAATAAACTCTGCACCCTTCCGAGTCAACCTGGTTAGCGGGGCTGCAATACGAGAGAAGCCCTCAATGAAACGCCTGTAATAGATTGCCAAACCAAGGAAACTGCGGATCTCTGTCGTAGTCGTGGGCTGGCCCCACTGACGCACTGCCTCGTCCTTCGAGGGGTCCACTGCGACACCCTCCCTTGTCATTACGTGACCAAGGAACTTCACCTCCTGTCAGAACTCGCACTTCTCCAGTTTCGTATACAGCTGGTGTGCACGGAGGGTCTGTAAGGTAATCTCCAGGTGCTGCTCGTGCTCCTCATGGGTCCTCGAATAGATCAGAATGTCGTTGATGAAGTCTACAACAAACTGATCGAGATATAGGTGGAAGACCTCGTTCATCAGCAGCATAAAAATCGCAGGTGCATTGGTCAGTCCGAAAGACATGACATGGAACTCAAAATGACCGTAACGCGTCCGGAATACTGTCTTCAGAATGTCCTCATCTCGGACCTGAATCTGTTGATAACCGGAACATAGGTCGATCTTCAAAAAGAACTGTGCACCCTGCAGTTGATCAAACAAATCATCAATCCTAGGGAGCGGGTATCTGTTCTTGATCGTGACTTTGTTGAGCTCGCGGTAGTCAATGCAGAGCCTCAATGAGCCATCTTTCTTCTTCACGAAGAGTACCGACGCTCCCCACGGTGAACTGATCGGATGGATAAAACCTAACTCGCGCAACTCGTCCAACTGTTTTTTCAGTTTCCGTAACTCTAATGGTGTCATGCGATATGAAGCCTTCGAAATAGGCGCGGTACCAGGCACGAGATCAATCTGAAACTCGGTGAGTCGGTGAGGCGGTAATCCCAGAATCTCTTGAAACACATCGAAAAAATTACAAACTACAGGTAAATGGTCGATACAAGCAGCAATAGGCTCCTCAACGGCGCAGGACATAAAGCACGACAATGACTCTCTTCTGGGCTCTGTAACGAACTGAAACTGTGGCACACCGGGTATACAAAACGTAACTGTCCTCGTGGAACAGTCCAATATGGCATAGTACTCGGTGAGCCAATCCATGCCCAGGATGACATCGAACTCGGACATCGGTAATACAAACAGATCAGCAGGCAAAAAGGTATCCCCAACTAGAATGGGGCAAGACGAGCAAAATCGGCTCAACACTGTAGTCCTCCCAAAGGGAGTCGATACTAATAGGCCCTCACAAGAAGACTCCAACGGTAAGCCAGTCGATCGGCAGAAACTCTCGGCCACAAAAGAATGCGATGCACCGGAATCGAATAACACACGTGCAATGCATGTAGAGACTGGAAGTATACCCTCAACGACTCCTCCAGATGACTGTGGATCCTGCTAAGATGCATAGAACCTAGCCTGAGTCGGCTGGGCAGGTGCCTGTCCCCTCGGAGCGTGCTACTGCTGCTGCTGGGGTCGCTGAGGTGGTCGAAACTACTGCCTCTGCTGCTTCAGCCTCGGAGGCTGATGCTGATGCTGCTGCTAAGGTGGCCTCGGTGGTGGGGGCTGCTGTCGTTGCTGCTGTGGGGGTCTCTACTGCTGCTGCGGTGGAGGCTGCTGTGGACCTCTCTTCTGCTGTTGGGAGCCGAGACACTCCCACATACGGTGTCCCATCAAATTACACCTAAAACAAGTGCCAGTGAACTGCCTCGGAGGTGGTGCTGGAGGTGCTGCTGGCGCTCAAAAAGTTGGGAGACCTGTACATCTCTGCTGTGGTCGACGCTGCTGAGAATCATTAGAAGGAGCCTGCCTCTTCCGGTCTCTCCTTTGACCATGATCTGACTGAGAACCGGCCCACTCAGCCTAAAAAATCTGGGCCTTCCGTACCACTCCCTCAAAAGTCGGGAGGTCATGCCTAATAACACATCCGCGAAGACCATAACGTAGGCCGTCCTTGAATCGGCGGGCTCTCCGCTCCTTGTCATCAACAAGGTAAGGTACAAATCTGGACAGTGCTACAAAGCAAGCTGCATACTGAGCCATTGTCATATCACCCTGCACCAGGGCCTCGAACTCTAACGCTCGCTGTCGTCGGACGTGATCAGGGAAGTACTGTCGGTCAAACCAATCCATAAAATCCTCCCATGTCCATACAAAGTCGGCACCTGCTGCTCGGGAAACTGATGCCCACTAGTGCTCAGCCTCACCATGGAGAAGAAATACGGCTAGTCGAACTCACCGATCAGTCGTACATCCCATCGTCTCAAATATCTTCTCCACATCGGCGCGCCATCTCTCAGCTATAGTCGAGTCTGGCTCACCCTGGAAACGCGGGGGATCGAGCCGTCGAAACTCATGAAAGAGGGTGCTCGCGCGCTCCTGCTCTGCCTGGGCCGACGAAAAGACTGGGTGCCTGCCCTGTCCCTTAAGTGCAGCCGTCACAACCTGTAACATCTGCTACAACTGGGAGGCACTCATGGATATGGTCGGGTCCACACCGGTCTCTGGTAGAGGAGCAGCATCCTCAGGATGGGTAGTAGGAATCTCTGGTGGTGGAACGAGTATCGTAGGTGGTAGGGCGGGAACCCCAAGTGGTGGAGCGGGATCCTCAGGTGGTGGTGCCGGAGTCGATCGAGTCACTCTCCCACGCGTCATGTCCTACAGAAAAGAGTGGAGGCACCTATCAACTTTTGAAAGTTCTCGAAGGCACGTACGTTAAGGGTCGATAATAAAAGATTGCTAGGCTATTCGAACTTCAGAACTTGGTCATACTAAACTCATAGCAGACATGTAATGTTGTCTTCGATTATTCCTAAGTTATTCTTTGATACAAACTTCTGTCACACCCCAACTTAGAAACTAGGATCACAGAATTCTCGATCACTGAATCTGGCACCGACGCCTCCGTAAAATTTCATTCTCGGCTCCTAGCACCCATTCTCCAGGTTTCAATCCTGGGACCCTACGAGGAGGATTTCAACGTCAATTTGATTCGTAATAATCATAATCAAAAGTATAACCCACAAAGAACAATCAAAAACTCCGTTACATTTCCACTATGATCAAAAACTTTATAAGTACAATGAGCATAAAGGAAAAAACAATGACGATAAACCAAAAGCTGTAAGATAATCTACCACCCGCTCAAGCCTCAGCGCTGCTGCGTCCAGCGTCACCTGCACGCAACGGTCGTGCATAAGCTTATAGAAAGCTTAAAGGGTAGTGAAAGTGTGTGTGCAAGTTAGGATTATGATCATGAAATATTAGAGTAATGCGAAAATGCTGCTGGATCCATGAATACCATAAGCCATACCAAGGCTATGCGATACAAAGTATGAATGATGTCGGCCATACCAGGGCTATGCGATGCAAGATGCAAGTCAAGCATACAATCCTCATCTAAGTCCACATATCAATACAGCTCAACTCTGGGATATCACCAGGGTCTAGTACACTTTAAATCAGATCGCCGCCCCATCACGCGTAATAAGGTAAGTGGAAGAGACCTCACTATCCGTCTGCCAATATCGGGCTCAACTCGTCGATAGCGGACCCATTTCTCTAGCTGGTCAGACTCAGCTTAGCTTTGTCCCCTACTCTCAGGCGGGTAAGGCCGTATCCCCTTCCAAACGACCATGACACAGTGGAAAGTGTGACCGTCTGGTAATCGGCACTCGGTACTCCTGTACCCACTCGGTCTAGACGTTGGAGCAACCTCTTGGTACCATAAGGGTTTATGAACTTTCACCCAGGGATATCTATAGCACCCCGTGTAGAATAAAATTTTTGGTATCCAATCCTGCCAACCACGATGCGTCTGTGGAGGCTACAACCCCGATGTCGCTAGGGTGTACAGTAACCATATCACACAATGTGAAATGCATGAATCACACTATTCAATCATGCAGCAAATTTTGCGCGTATCGTGCGCTTATGTACAGCAACACCGCCTAATCGGGGTCCCATAAACAATCTGCCCGAAGGTATATGCTATGATCAGTCACTTCTCATATCAAGCATACATATGATGCGTATGATCATGAGTCATGGAACTATACTAAACATGTACCGTGTTGGGGTCACACAATGCAATGGACCTTAGGTACATCCCATTGGGCCTTAAATACATCAAATGGGCCATGTCATATGGGGCTTATATTCGTCAAGTGGGCCACATCAATGGGCCGCACCAATGGGCCTTATGTGCATTGCAATGGGCCATAACCCGTTGGGTGTTGAATACATCAAATGGTCCTCGACCCATGGGCCTTACATATATATCAAAGTAGGCCTCAACCATGAGCCACAAATACATCAAATGGCCTCATAACATGGGCCTTACATCCATATCGAAGTGGATCCCAATGGATTACCAAAGATACATTTAAGATGGTCCTCATAACATGCCAAGTTGGGGCCCACTTGGACTATGGATCTGACTCATTCTTTATACCCATGCCATAAAATGGGCTTTCCAAATGGATGGATGGATTGGATGCAACCCATACATCATGGTGGGGGTCCACATGAAGGCCCACTATCATGTATATTATATATAATATAATATATAAACTATATATAGTATATATATACAATATTACATATAATATAATATTTTATATATATATATATACACACACATACACACACATACACCATCTTACACGTGGGGGTAGGTCCCACCATTAGATCACAAGTGCCACAAGGTGAGACCCACAAGTCTCTGGACACTTGAGAGATAGAGAGAGAGGTATAGAGAGAGAAGGAGGGCACGTGGCCCCTTTTCATTTTATTTATTTATTTTTTCCTTTTTCTTTTCTTTACCTTTTCTTTTTCTTTTCTTTTCTTTTTCTCTTTTCTTTCCTTCCCTGACACAACAGAGGTGGGTCCCACGTAGGGCCCACCATTTAAGTATATATATAATATAATATAATATATTTAATCAATAACATATATTATATATAGTATATAGATTATATGACATCCAGGCCATCCAAAGGCCTAGACCGTCACTAGCATTCAAGATGGGTCCCACACGTGGGATGGGTCCCACGTGGCATACATTATGGTGGGCCCACCAAATTGGACGGACGGTCATGGATGGGTCCCATGGACCCCATGACCTCAGCGTTGAAAGGAGGTTTCTCCACTCGGTCTGCCAGTTGAGCTATGTATCTGGGTGTGCAAGGAGGGCCCCACATGAATGTGGGCCCCACCGTCCTGGGTGGCGGACGGTTTGGATGAAGCACACACGCTATGGTGGGCCCCATCAAAAAGGATGGATGGTGTGGATGGGTCCCGTGGACCCCATGCCAGTTCACACCCACTGTCAGTGCACACCCACGGTCAGTGCACATTCCATGTTAACCACCTCCACAGGGAGTGATGCCAAGACCTCAGGTGTTGAACTGAGGCATCTTTCACTCAGTGTGTGTGGCCCACCGGAATACATGCATCGTGGTGGGGCCATCTAAATAGAAGGACGGTTTAGATGAGTCCCATGGACTCCACGCTCGCCACACCCATGTTAGCACGCACCCATGTCAGTACATACACCATGTTAGTACACACCCCAGGTCAGTACACACTCCGTGCTAGCCACTTTAACAGGGATCAATACTAAGACCCAGCGTTGAAATGTGACATCTTTCACCCGGTCTACCACCTGAGTTATGGGGCTGGGTGGGCCCACGTCGGATCGCACTCCACTGAAAGCCAACCCCACTATTAGCCACCTCAAGGTGGGTCCCCTATGGATGGTTAGGATGGCATAAAAACATCATGGTGCGTCCCACATAGATGGGGTCCATCGGTAGATGGCATGGATGACATACACACATTAGGTGGGCCATAATCATAGAAAGAGAGAGAGAAAGAAAGAGAAAGACACCGGCAAGGATGGAGGGGCCCCGCCACTATGGGTCCCTCTAGATACAAAGCCTACATCAAGGTGGGTCTCACCACACGTGGCCCTTAAATCAAATAAATGTATGAAAAAGGAAATCTAAAAATCACCCACCGACTTCTTCTTGCACCATAAGCTTCCTTTTCTCCTTAGCTTTGATTCCAACGGAGGAGATCAGGTTTGGATTGTTGAGATGGGAGATGAAGGGGTAGGAAAGGTGGGCCACACTTGTGGCTTGAGAAAGCTTGGAGAGCTTGGGACGTATGGAGGTTTCTTTTTATTGCTTGGAATGAGTTTGAAAATGAGAGAGAGAGGCTTGTAAAGGGAGAGAGAGAGTATGATGGGTGATAGAGATGGATGTGGTGGTGATGGGTGTGTAAGAACTTTTTGAATTTTATGGCCTTTTGTGTAAGAAAGGCATGGGCTTTTTAAGAAACTTTTGACTTTTGGGGCTTTCTTGGGAAAGGGTGAAAGGTGATGTGTACTTGACATGAGATGTGATGGGATTTGATTGATTGATGGGATTGATGTGACAAGTCATAGAGATTCTCTTGGGTTTCACAACGCGTGACGTTTTCCTCGCACCGAACGCTGACCCATATCTCCAGACTAGGGTATCGCCTCGGCACCGAGTCGGACGCATCGGAACCACAGCGATGGCGCGGTCGCTATGGTAAAGATCTTGGGTTGAGTCGACTCGGGTTGACGGCGTACGAATCAGGGTCACGCGTAAATATTGGTTAAGGGTGGAAGGTTGCCAGAATTTGATCGGTAAGACCGCGGAAGTCTATGAAACGGTACGGTATAGGATACGGGGATTATAGTGAGCTCATTTTAAGGCTTGAGATAAAAGGAGGTAGATCCATATATCCGGTGGACCACACTGCAGAAAACAGTGGAGGAATGAACGTCTACCATTGAAACCCCTTTGTTTACAGAATTTTTAGACAATATGATATTTGTTTTTTTCCTCCCAGTTCATGTCCTTGTGATCTTATGAACAGACTAGATGGGAAATGAAAGATATAGTGGGCCCACTGAGGTTTTGACAATGGAAAATCATTATCTCTACCGTTATTTGTGGTATGGTCCAGATGATCTTCAGATATGATTCATTTTGTGAATATGTTTTAAAATGATCTCTAAAGTAGATGAATGGAGTAGATGAACTGGCTAGGTTGGTGGGCCCATTGGGCCATTAATGTGGCCCACTTAATGTATATGAGGCCTATTGGCATGACCAATTATGCGGCCCACTTGATGTGTAGGAGGCCCATTGGCATGACCCATTGATGCGGCCCACTTGATGTATTTGAGGCCCATTGGCACGGCTCATTGATGCTGCCCACTTGATGTATTTAAGGCCCATGGGATAAGGTCCAATATGATGTTATTGCGGCCCATGTAATGAGACCCATTGTGATGTATATTGTGCCTATGAGTGTGGCCATTGTGATGTATATTAGGCCATGTGTGAGGCCCATTATGTTATGTATGAGACCCATGTGGAGGGACCACCTGTTACATATCTATGGCCTGTTGATGTGGCTGACTTGATATATATGAGGCCCACTGGTGTGACCCATGTGATATGGCCGACTCGATATATATGAGGCCCATTGGTGTGGCCCATGGATGCAGTCCACATGATGTATATGAGGCCCATTGGTGTGGCCCATGTGATATGGCCGACTCGATATATATGAGGCCCATTGGTGCAGCCGGTGGATGCGATCCACTTGATGTATTTAATGGCCCATGGGTTGAGGCCCAATATGATGTATATAAGGGCCACGAGTGAGGCCCAATGAGCCATATGTGGGGCCTTTATATGAGGCTGAATGTGATGTATATGAGGTCCATTGTGATGTGTGATTACTCCATGATGTATGTAATGATGATTATGGCGGGCCATGCCTTGGGAGCAATGATGGTTTAATGTCCACGTTGATAGACAATGATGGTTAAATGTCCACATTGTGACCTTCCCTTAGGCCGATTTTTTACGCTGAGTCAGATTGTCAAGGCCGATTCCGATTTCGATTGTCGAGGCCGATTCTGATTGTCAAGCCGATTATCGAGGCCGATTCCGATTGTCGAGGCTGATTGTATAGGATGATTCCAATTATCGAGCTTGAATATCGAGGCCTAATGTGATGTATATGTGGTTCGTATGTGAGGCCCATTGTGATGTGTATTCAACCCGTGTTTAAGGCCCAATGTGATGTATATGAGACTTATGTGATGAGGCCCATTTTGGTGCATTTGAGGACGCGATGAAGCCCATTGTGATGTATATTAAGCCCATGTGAGAGGCCCATCGTGATGTGTATTAAGCTCTTGAGTAAGGCCCATGGTGTTGTAATTAGGCCCTTGTGCGAGGCCATGGGTCTATTATATGTTAGGCTCTATGTTGGTTAAATGTCCACATTATCGAGGCCGATTGTTGATACTAGTTATAAATACTGATCATGAATATGTGGCAGTTTAACATCATGATACATGCCCATACGCATCATCTACATGTTTATTATGAGATGTGATTGACCATTGCATGTCATTGGGCAGGTTATTATGAGACTCCCTGATAGGCGGAGGTTATCTCACATGAGCACACGGTATGCGTAGGATTGATGCATGACTGGATTGTATGACTCATACATCTTATATTGTGTGTTGTGACTGTTGTATGCCCTAACGATATCAGGGTCATAGCCTCCACGGCATATCGTGGATGGCCAGATAGGACACCAGAAATGT
Source organism: Magnolia kwangsiensis (assembly GCA_037074715.1). Taxonomy (NCBI): domain Eukaryota; kingdom Viridiplantae; phylum Streptophyta; class Magnoliopsida; order Magnoliales; family Magnoliaceae; genus Magnolia; species Magnolia kwangsiensis. The sequence goes on along the minus strand of CM073575.1, from coordinate 84,942,653 downwards.
TTGGTTCTAGCATATAAGCGCCATAGATGTCCCTAGGTGAAAATCCCTAACCCTTCATGGCTAGGAGACACCCCAATGTCGAGACTGAGTGGATATATATGAGCACATGAGGGTCGAATGCTAGAAGACCGCGTCTCCCACCATGTAGTGGTCGGTTGGGGGGGTGTGACCTTACCCGCCTGAGAGTAGGGGGTATAGCTAGGCTGAGTTTGACCAGCTCGTGAATGGGTCTGCTATCAATGTGCTGGGTAGATATTGGTTGACCACTGGTCAAGCAGATAGTGAGGTCTCTTCTACTTATATGGTCGCGCGTTAGTGGGCAACGATTTGCATATAGAGTGTACTAGACCCCGGTTATGATCCCAGAGAGAAACTGCACTGATATGTGGACTTATTGAGTAGGAGTTGCATATTCATTCATTCATTCATTTACTATTCACTCAGGTTGGTGGTGCATAACTAATTGTTGTGTACCTTCGTAATGGTAAGGATTTTCGTTGGGCACGCAACTAACCTGAGATCAGGGGTCTACTACATTGAGTCTAGCTATCCAAATTTAGGTATGAGACTGGTTTGGATAGAAGTCCTTTGTGATGGACCCCATAGCCTGTGATACTACGTATTATCATCCTGACTTCACTCCAGCTTGGTCATTTTATTCACACCGCATATTACATTGTATCATCAGTATCTAATATTTGGCTTACAATGCTCGCATTGCATAAGTGATTTACATTGCTTCATCAGTATATAATATTATTTTTATTATATTTTTGTATCGCATAACATGGATAAGGATGATGGTATTTATGGGCCTATAAGCATGTTTTCGCATTTCTCTGATATCGTATGATTTATGATCTTACCAGTATTTCTAATATTGTATGATTATGGGCTTATCAATATTTCCGTTTACTCTGATTACTCTAATAATGCTTACTTGGCACTTATCTTGTGCACACACTTTCACCACCTACTAAGCTTTCTATAATCTTATGCACGATAGATGCATGCAGGTGGCGTTAGGTTGCAGCAACATTGAGCTTAGAGCATGCAGCGGACGTCTGGAGCTTTAATTTTATCATATGTATTTCCCTTTCAACATTGTATTCAAATGTTTATATTAGTGGATATGTGATGATGATGTTGCCTTTGTGTTTTGGGTAAACTTGTGGTTATGCTTATTACAAGTTAAATGTAAGTTGAAAAATCCTCTTTGTAGGATCCTAGGATCGGAATCTGGAGTATAAACGCTGGGAGCTGAGAATGGGGTACTACGGAGGCTGTCGACACTAAATTCTGCTATCGAAAATATTGTGAGACCGGTTTTCGAGTTTAGGGCGTGACACATTTACTATCTACTTGGGCTGGTGGTGTGTAACTATTTGTTATGTGTGCCTTCGCAATGGCCAGGATTTCGGTTGGGGCGCATGACTAACCTGAGATTAGGAGTTTATCACATTGAGTTTGACTATCTAAATTTAGGTATGAGACTGGTTTGGATAGAAATCCCTTGTGATGGACCCCGTAGCCTGCGATACTACGTACTATCATCCCAACTTCATACTCCAGCTTGGTCATTTCATTCCCATCGCATATTACATTACATCCACAGGCATATGATTTTGGTTGTTATGTTTCTACACTTATATGGCCTAGACGGACTCAGCCGGATTTACATATTGCATTGTACCCTCGACATGTGATATTTGACTCTCTTTATGACTACTCATTTGTATAGCTGATTTGTATTGCGTACTCTTATATTGTATGACTCATGGACTTGTCAGTATTTCTGCTTACTTTGATATTGTATGGTTCGTGGACTTATTAGTACCTCTGTTTACTCTGATATTACATTCTGAGCACACATATACTGTTTACACACTTACATCATCGTCTAAGCTTTCTATAAGCTTATGCATGATAGATACGTGTAGGTGACAATATGATGCAGCTAAGTTGAGGTAAGAGCATGCAGTTGAGCTTCTGGAGTTTTTTTTGATATTTTCATATTATATTTTCCTTTTAGCATTGTTCTCAATTGATTATATTAGTGGATATGTGATGACGATGTTGTTCTTGTGATCTGGGTATACTTGTGGTTATGCTTCTTATGAGACAAATTCATGTTGAAAATCCTCCTTGTAAGATCTCAAGATCAGGATCTGGTGTATGAGTGCTGAGAGCCGAGAATGGGGTACTATGGAGGCTGTCGACACCAGATTCGACGATTAAGAATTTTGTGAACCTAGTTTCTGAGTTTGGGCCGTGACACCTGTCACGCCCCAGACTCGGTAACCGGACTCACATGGAACCCGATAGTCGGTTATGGCCACAACAGCCTTCGTAGTACCTCATTCTCTACTCCTGAAGCAAGATTCTGATCCTGAGATCCTATAAGGAGGATTTCTATATCACAATTCCAATTCAATAAAGCATACCCAAGATCATAACAAGTAAATCTCAGAAATAACAAAGGAACATACAACAAAATTCACTATGAATATGAACTTTAGATACATGGCTAAAGGAAATACATATGATAATAGAAGAAAGAGGGAAGCATCTGCAACATTGGGGTCCTTGGCTCAACTCCTATCCAAGCTCCGCTGCTAATATGCTGACCTAGGATCTCCTGCACGCATCATCATGCATAAGCTTATAAAAAGATTAGAGGGTGGTGAAGGTGTGTGACAATAGTTCGCAGAAGAATAATAGGGGATGCAGAAGGGAAACATGATCAATGCCAATATTACTAGCCTTACCAAGGCTAAGCCATGAATGTTGAAAGCCATACCAAGGCTATATAATACAATAAGGCTTACACGACCAATACCAATGCAATGCGAAGTAATGTCAATGCTCATAACCAGTCCACATATCTAATACAGTTCCATCATAAGGAATATCGCTGGGGTCTATTGCACTATAGGATGACTCCCGCTCTTAAGACCGCATAGTCAAATGAGTGTAAGAAACCACAATACCCGCCTGTGGACAACCAATCACAAACAAGACTTGACGATAGCAGATCTGCTCACCAGCTGCTCAGACTTAGGTCAGTAATGCCCACTCACTAAGGCGGATGAGGCCACATCCAATCTCAACCGACTACATGACAGTGAGAGATGCGGCCTAATGTTGTAGGGCACTCGAACACTCATAATTTCCACTCAGTCACGACATTGAGGAGTCCTCTAGGTACCTTGAAGGTTTAGGGGCTTTTACCAAGGGATATCCTATGCACCCTAAATGCTTAAATACTATTTTTTCAGTGTCCACATATGGCCATCCACGAGTACCGCTGTGGAGGTAAGGCCTTGATGAAGCAAGAGCAATAATATTTATGAGATGTGATGCTAAATGCATGAATCACGCATACCAATCATGCACTAGCTCCAAGCACTCAATGTGCACAAGAGGGGAACTCCATCCTTCTATCATATCAACCCAATGACCATGCACAAATGAAATCCAAACACACCATGCTGCATATGGGTCATGAGGGTGCGCCATACGACGATGATGACTTAGAACATACTCCTCCTTCTTAAGGAGGGAATCAAGTTTAGGCGCTTAGACAATCAATCTAAGGATTAATCCTCTAGTGGGGGCCCAATACTTTGGGGTAGCCCACAAAGCTAAGGAGGGCAATATATAAGCCTAAAGGAATAAGCGATTCTAACGAGTGCCTATGGTGGGCCTTAAACTACCCATAGCAACCCATGAGCCTACCTTAAGGCCACCTAGGAGGACATCCAACCTCAACTGGGTCCCAAAAGGTAGCCTGCCACTACTTGAATATGAAACAAGGCCTAAGGGCTAAGCAATCCATGGCCTAGTGGGCTATACACCAAGCCCAAAACGTAAGTAATATGGTGGGCCCTTAAGTAAGGTTTGGGCCTAACCATAAAGATCATAAATCCACATATTGTGGTAGGCCTAATGGGCAGCCCTGTAATCCAACCATAAGGGCAATCTTAATGCTTATTTCAAGTGAGCTGGGCCTCATAACTTGGCCCAAGTACAAGGTTATCTTTGGTGGGCAATCAAGGGCCCAACTACTTGAATATTATAGCCCACAAACCCATCACAATAAATAGTAAATGTAGGCTTAAAGGTCGAGGCGCATATCTAGAAAGTTCCAGGATAAATGGGCCTAAAAAATCCAATAAACAACTATGAACGTTGATCCAATAAAAAAACCAACTAGAGTGAGCTTTAAGTGTGCACTAATTAATCCCAAAGCCCGATTGAGAATAGGGCAAGATATGTATAAAAATATCCCCAAATCTGGAGGGTCATGCTGCCTCAAAACATGCATTTATGGGTAGCCACTTTGGGCCTATTGCTGAAATTCCAGCCCATCCACTATCCGAGCTTGTTGGAAATCTAACAATAATTAATTTATATAATTATTTTAATCCTTGGTGACTCACACATGTCACAGAGGGTCCCACCAGATGAAAGGATTGGATACAACATACCTATCAAGTGGGCCAGCTACTGGACTGGACGTCCAGCAAGGTCCATAGGCTGGGCGTCCTTGGTGGACAGTCCATGGGCCTGGATGGCTGCCCAAAACCAAGCCTAAGGTAGGCCTCACCATGGACGTCCCTCCAAGGGTGGGCCATGTCTAAGTGGGCCACACCATATGGGAGAAAGGATGGATGAAACACTACATTATGGGGGCCTCAAGGAGGTGGGACGGCCAGCCCATGCTGGACGTCAACCACCATGGGATGTCCAGCATGGTTGCTGGTCAGCCATGATTCCCCCAGGTTCTGATGGTCCACATGGCCCCCAATAATGTATGATGGGTCCCAGAAAGGTGGGCCACATCGGATAAAAATTTTGGGGACAATAGACATGCCAATTAATTTATATAATTTATGGACATCAAGGTTGCAGAAAAATACAGGTTGCTGCCCCCTTTTTGGATCACCTATTGGAGTGGGCCCATGCCATCAAAATTAAGGGAAAATGGTCGGAAAAGGTGCCTCTACTAATATACATCAATGTGGGGTCCACATCAGTGGCTCACCACCCCAAAACATGGCCCACACAGGGGCTTTCCTAGCCAATACATATGGCTGGACGGTCCCACATGTTGGACCATCCAGGCCCTTGGGCCCAACCCAATAGGGTCCTAAAGTAGAGCTACATGGAGGGTTTTCTAACATACTATAGGGTGGGGTCCACTCACCAAGGACCCACTCTCATCACCTTCAAAAATGATCAAAAGAAGTGGGCCAAACACCACTCAAAAATTAACAATATGAGTCTCCAAAAATCTGGGTAGCAATTCATGTTGCAGCCCAAACAGAAAAAGTCCAGCAACATATCCTTCTTGTTCATCAAGGTGGGGCCACTTAGATGGGCCACACCCACCTCGATCATGGCCCCAAACGATCCAGACCTTGTGTAGAAAGTGGACAATAAGGTGGATCTCCCTTGTCCAGAAAATGGGACAAGGGGAAACGTCAACAAGGGTGGACGGCTAGATGTGCCTTGCACATCAAGTGGGCCGCCTTGATCAGAAAAAATGAAAGAAAATTAGGGAAAGGGAGAGAGGAAATGAGAGAGAATCTGGCCCTACATAGAGGGATTTCTCCACTAAGATCCCTCATATAAAGATCTAGTCATACATATTCACATCTTAGGTCCATGCATGCATGGACCCTATAATAAAACAATTTCTAAGGTGGGGATACCATCCCCACCATAAAATGAAGGTCTAGATGACCTTAGAATGGTTGGGGTTATGAGATACATCATGATGGGGTCCATGGAGAATGACCCGATCATGGAATAATGCATGCATGTAGGATGGGCCATGGGCCACAACCAAGGGATCAAATGGGATCCCCACCATGGATTAGTGGGTCCCACATGTCCCATATGAAAAGAAAAGAGAGGATGAAAGAAGAAAGGAGAAATCAACAACTTGAAAGCACCCTCCTTTAAAACTTATTCTCCTTCTTCAACACAAGGGTTATCTAGCTCCAAGAGAAAGAATCAATTGTTGAGATGAGATTCTAGGGGTTAGATGGTGGGGTGTGAAGCTTTCAACATGGCTAAAAATGGAGGGAGGCCATGGACATTGGGAGCTCTTGTTGTTAGAATGGGAAGAAAGAGAGAGAGAGAGAGAGAGAGAGAGAGAGAGAGAGAGAGAGAGAGAGAGAGAGAGAGAGAGAGTAGGCCATTATGGCTAGTAATAGGCTAGCTATGATGGATTGTAAGAGCTTGGTAATGATGGGTTGTAAGAGCTTGTAATAATGGATTTTTTGAAAAATGAGAGCATTCATAGGGTAGGCTAGGGTTGTGGGTGGTGGGTAGTGTAGGATATGGGATTTGGGTGGTGTGGGTAGTGTGTGTTAGGACTTACACCAAGGGATGGGCCATCATAGAAAAACCTGTACAACACTCCTAAGTGGGCCACATGATCATGATCAGGGGCTAAGTATGAGATGAACACAACTTATGATCCACACATCAAATGGACGCACAAAATGCGGCATCAGAACTGCAACGACGATGCGAATAAGATGGCATAGGTTTCGGCTCGATCCGAGTCGAGTCTACATGACAGACTTAAGGATGACCACAAATATTATCCAGGGGTCGCGGGTTGCTAGGATTCGACCAGTAGGACCGTGGAACCAAGAGAAACAAAATGCACACTCATACACACACATGCACACACATGCACTCGGGTCGAGTCTTACAGTATGGTTGACTTGTTTTGATAGATGAAAAGTTCACCTTCAAGTTCAAATTGATGGAAAGTTCACCTTTATTCGAAGATGAGCGTGGTGTTATCTACATCGACCTTATATGTGCTACAAGTATGCATGTTCAACTACAACAAGTTAAAGATCATCAAGTTGAGGTAATCAAGCTTAAGTGCATCATTACTTCAATCTTCAAGCTTAAAGTTCAAGCTTATGTTAAAGCTCAAGATCAAGTCTTAAATTCAAGCTCAAGTACACTACTTCAAGCTTAAGTAACAAGAACAAGCTCAAAAGTACATTTGCTCAAGTCTTAAGACACAAGTTCGAGACAAGTTTAAGAATTAAAGGTAAAGCTTCATGTGCTTCATAGTATCCTATCTACCGAAGCGACCGATGGTTCAATTTCAATACTCACATTTAAGGTATATATGACCCTAGAAAGACCTTAAGATTAGGTCATTAACATTACGTGTTTAATTTGGGTCATTGTACTTAATTTAGGCTTTGCTTTGACTAGTCCTAGTCTTAGTTCGACTAGTCCAGGCACTGGCTCGTCCAGTCTAGGGTCTTTCTAGAATAGTATAGGATTTTACTCAAAAAATTGGAAAAGGTTGTTTGTTTTTCGATCAATCGAGTACCCTACTCAACCGGTCGTGGAGTCCGGCTCGACCAGTCGAGCAGGACTCGACTCAAAGTCCAGCAACCCCATTTTTATTCACTCGACCAGTCGACCGTTGTGTTCGACTAGTCAAGCTAGCTACTCGACTAGTCAAGTGAGCCACTCAACCACTCTGGTTTTGTTTTATCCGATCACGCCAGAAAATTTGAAATTTCGTTTGGCTAGGACCAGTCAAGACGAACCCAGGTCTAGTCGGGTGAACCAATTTGCAGCCTATAAATAGTGAATATTTCTCAGAATTTTTCATTCATTCCAAGCCAATTCAAGCCACCAATCCGAGAGATAAGTCCCCACTATTATAAAGCTATTGTAAGGTATTTAAAATTTATTTTAATAAATTTTTGGTTATTTAATTTCTTGATCTCTTGATTCCATTGTAGTTGATTTAAAAAGGAGATTTTGATTTAACCCTTTGTGAGATCCAAGAACTTGAATCCAATTAGCCTAAAGTTGGATTTAATTTAAAATTCATTTAGACCTAGAACCCCTTCATTTGTGAGATTGAACTTTGAACATCCTCATCTACAAAGAAGCAGTTTGACTAGCTACATCGAATAACATTCTTCAGATAAGTATTATATTTTAATTTTATGTATTTTTGGTTTGTGAGATTCAGCCAGGAAAATCTCTATTTGTGGTTTCGAATGAGAACAGCCAGAAGATCTCAGCATGAGGTTTTTTATTATGTAACCCCATTGAAAAACACATCTATAAATGTTTTAAGGTGAACCTTGGAAAACCTTCTTTTTGAGTGAAAGCCAATATCCCGTGGGTGTGGATATTGGGAGTGGAGTAGTTGTGTGGCTGTTTGTGAATAGTTGGTGTATACACATGAACCACTATAATTCTTAGAGTTGTAGTGGATGATTGTATTTGATTATGTGTGTGAATGCTGTAATCTATTTTATGCTTTTGTGGTGAATGTTTTAATAGCTAGGTGTATTTCTTTTACACCTAGATCCATAGCTCAACTGGCAGACTGAGTGGAGATACCTCGTTTCAACACTCGAGGTCTTGGTATCAATCCCTAACGGGGGTGGCTAACATGGAGTGTGTGTACTAACAAGCTAACTAAAAAAAAAGTTTATTTCTTTTGCCTTTGTATCAGTTTAAGTTTTTTGATACTCACAAATGTTCTAGAAATTAGGTTGTCCTACCATAAGCCATTGATTTTTGGTGTAAGGTTGTCCTTAGAACAATGTTTGTATCAACCTCTCAATACTTGTGAATTTGAGGTTGCTTTAGACTTCTGTTATTTGAGTTTATTTTTCACATTTTATTTTTTATTTTGGTATAGTCTTATTCACTCCCCTCCCCCCCTCTAGGACTTAGAGCTAGCCCTTTTCAAGTGGTATCAAAGCCTAATAGCTCATTCCATTGGATTAATTTCTTGAGCTAAGCGATCTCGAGCTCCTATTATGTCAAATTTTGATAGCCTCTCTATTACTAGGCCACCACCATTTGATGACTCCAATTATACCTATTAGAAAGTTAGGATGAGGATATTTTTGAGGTCCATTGATGAGAGCGTGTGGCAAGCCACAATGACTAGATGGAACCCACCTATGTCTGAAGTTCTAAGCACCGATGGAACTGAGACTGTTAAAGAAACACCTTATTATATGTGGACCACTCTTCAGAAAAAATGAGAGTAATGCCAATGCCAAAGCTTTAAATGCAATCACTTGTCCACTATCACCAGATGGGTTTAAAAGAATTATATCTTGTGATACTGCAAAACAAGGGATATCTTAGAAATGACACATGAGGGCATGAGTATTATAAAAAAGTCAAAACTTCAAATCCTCACCACTAGGTTTGAGGAAATACGTATGAAAGAAAGTGAATCATTCATGGACTTCTATACAAAACTAAATGACATAGTCAAATCAATGTGAGGTCTTAGAGATAGCATGTTAGAAAGTAAAGTTTGTGCAAAGATATTGCGCTCACTTCCTGAGAGATTCTATTCTATGGTGACAGCCATTCAGGAACTTCGAGACACAGATAATATGAGGGTAGAAGAGCTTGTCGGTTCTCTATAAACATACGAGTTAAATTTCAAGGCTCCTAAAGGTAAGTCAATAGCCCTTAAATCATCTAAATGTATTTCTCAAGATAATAATAATAATTCTGATTGTGAAAACTTAGAGAGTGATATGGCCTTATTAGCCAAGAAGTTTTATAAGATTTTCAAAAGTAAAAAGAGAGTTGATTTTCAAAAACCCTCTAAGAAGAAAAAGAGTAAAACCAAAAAATGGAAATCACTTAAAGACAACCAAAGCTTCAACTGGCATGAATACGAGCATCTGGAAAACAAGTGTCAAAAAAGGGACAAATCGAAGAAGAAATGCATGTTGGCCATATGGGATGAATCGTCCTGCTCTGAAGCCTCTTTCGAGTCAGATGATTCAGAACCTGAAACTACTAGTGAGGTCAAGGCCTTAATGACTTTAGCCAGAGTCACTTTCACAGATAGTTGTGACTCATCTGAATATGAAAATATGAGGAATGACCCTGAAAATGAAGATGATCTTTAGGATGCCTACAATGCCCTATATAGGGAGAGTTGTAAGATTGTTGTCAAGCTTAAGCTTCAAAAAGAAAAGTTTCTAAAATTAAAAGAGAATTTTGAAAACCTAGTTTTAGAAAAATTGTATATTTCTGATTGTTTTGAAAAAACTAAATGTGATTTAGATTTAAAAACATCTCAACTTGAAAACCTAACATCAGAAAATGAGAAACTAAAAATGGAAGTCTCTTCCCTCTTAAGTTCAAAGGATACTTGGAGGTATACCCAGGGAGACCCTAAACTTAAAAAATTACTAGCCAGATTAAGAAAATGTGGAGATAGATCGGGTCTGGGCTATGATAATAACATGCCTCTAAAAAGTAAGATTACTACTCCTAAGTTTGTTAAAGGAGAGTCCTCCAACTTAATAGGGAAAAGCTTGAATCAAAATAGTTGTAAAAATCCTAAAACTTTTCAAGCTACCAAACCTAGAAATCAGAATTATAATCCCTTAGCAGAGAAGATTGTTGATTTACTTAAGGAGCTTCTAAAAAATAATTCGAATGGTAGAATTAGTAATAACTACAAGTACAGAAAAATCAACAGTGCTCCAAAACCTAAAATGGTGATGAAATGGGTCCTAAAGGTTACTTGTCTGGTTGCCCACACTGCTTTCAAGGCTTCGAGTCAATCAAAGTGGTACCTGGACAATGGTTGCTCTAGACATATGACAGGTGACAGAGATTTGTTCATCAACTACAAAGAAATGACTGACGGGTCAATCACATTTAGTGATGGGAGTAACTGCAGAATAATTGGGTAAGGTACGGTTCAACTTTTCAATCTTCCTCCTTTTAAAAATGTTTTATTTGTAGAAGGTCTTAAGCAGAATCTTTTAAGCATTTCATAAATCTGCGATAATAAACATAGTGTCAAATTCACTAATCAAGGATGTGAGATATCTAATGAGAAAGGTTGTATGATATTGAATGGTCGAAGAACATCTGAAAATTGTTATATTGTAAGTGATACTAGCTCGTCTAAATTATCTTGTTACATGGTCCAAACCAATGAGATCAAGTTATGACACAAATACATTGGACATGTGAACTACTAAAATCTATATAGACCAAGCAAGGCCGATCTAAAAAGAGGTTTACCCAAATTGAAGAAAATGGATAATATTTGTGGTGAATGTCAAATTAGGAAACAAACTAGGAGTAGTCATAAGAAAGTGAACTCCTTTGCCACATCTAAACCCTTTGAATTCCTCCACATGGATCTCATTAGACCGACTAGAATGGAGAGTCGAGGTGGAAAGAAATATTTTCTGGTAATTGTGGATGATTTTACCAGAAATACATGGGTAGCTTTCATGAGAGAGGAGTCTGAAACTTTCGATGAAGTGAAAAGGACACTTAAAGCGTATCCAAACTGAAAAGGAAATAAATATTTCTAAAATCCAAAGTGAGCATGGATCAGAGTTTGAAAACAACAATTTTGAGAAGTTCTGTAGTGATCATGGGATATCACATAAATTTTATACACTCAAGACACCTCAACAAAATGGGTTTGTTGAAAGAAAAAACCGTGTGCTTCAAGAAATGGCCAATGTTATGTTAAATAGCTTGAAGTTACCTAAAAATCTTTGGGCCAAAGCTGTGAACCCTGCATGTTATATAATTAATCATGTTTATATCAGAAAATTAAAAGATAAAATAGCATATGAACTGTGGTTTAATAAAAAGCCCACAGTTAAATACTTTCGAGTTGTTGGCAGTAAGTCTTTTATTTTGCGTGACCGTAAAAATTTAGGAAAGTTCAACACTAAAAGTGATAAAGGGATCTTCCTAGGCTATGCTATAAATAGTCGAGCATATCATGTTCTCAACAAGAGGACTAGTGTCATTCACGAATCCATAAATGTTGTTATTGATGATCACCTGAATACACCACTTTCAAGTTCAGAAGATGATGAAGTCAATTTTATAGATAAACTTGACTCTTCATCTAGTCATGTCAACACTGAACATCGATCAGTTAAAGACCATCTTATTGATCAAATACTAGGTAACCCTCTCACTGGTGTGCGTACATAAAAATAATTAGAAAACATATGCAATTATGTGTGTTTTACTTCCCAAATTGAGCCGACTAATGTAAAAGAGGTTCTTGCTGATGAAAACTAGATTGTATCCATGTAAGATGAACTGAATCAATTCATTCGAAATGATGTGTGGCATTTGGTTCCTAGGTCGGTTGATAAACATATCATTGGAACTAAGTAGATCTTTAAAAATAAGTCTGATGAGTTAGAGAATATTATAAGAAACAAGGCTAGACTGGTCGTACAAGGGTACACATAGATAGAAGGGATCAATTATGATGAAATTATGTACCTTCAAATGGTGAAAATTGTGAGTTAGAGAATATTATAAGAAACAAGGCTAGACTGATTATTTTAAAATTTTTAAAACTTATCAAATGGATGTCAAGAGTGCTTTCTTAAATGGTGATCTACATGAGGAAGTTTATGTATAACAAATAAAGGGTTTTGAAGACCCTAAACACACTGATCATGTTTATCGCCTGAAAAAGGCACTCTATGGTTTAAAACAAGCTCTCACGGCATGGTATGAGAAACTGACTAAGTTTTTACTAAGTCATAACTTCAAAATTGGGAGTGTTGATAAAACCTTATTTGTTAAGAAAAATAATGAACACATACTTATAGTACAGATATATGTTGATGACATTATCTATGGCTCTACATGTTCTAACTTGTCTACTGAGTTTATAGAGTTGATGAAGTCCAAGTTCGAAATGAGCATGGTTGGAGAACTGAATTACTTCGTAGGTCTACAAGTGAAACAACTTAAAGATGGTATTTTCATTTCTCAAACTAAGTATGCTCTAAACTTGGTTAAGAAGTTTGGTTTTGAAAGTGGTAAGAATTTTGATACTCCTATAAGTACAACTCTTAAGCTATTTAAAGATGCAACAGGTAAGAGTGTAGATCCTAAGTTGTATCGAAGTGTGATTGGCAGTCTATTATATTTAACTACGAGTTGACCTGATATTGCATTTAGCGTAGGAATTTGTGCTAGATATCAATCTGAACCTAAGGAATCCCACTTGATTGCTGCTAAGAAGATTATTAGGTATGTTATAAGTACAGTTAATTTAGGTCTATGGTATCCACTTGATACTAATGTTCAATTAGCTGGATACTCAGATGCTGATTGGGCTAGGAATATAGACGATCGAAAATCCACTAGCGGTGGTTACTTTTATGTTGGGAACTATTTAGTTTTCTGACATAGTAAGAAATAAAGTTCTGTATCCCTATCCACAACTGAGGCTGAATATATAGCAGTTCGAAATGCCTGCACTCAGCTTGTGTGGATGAAAAGAATGTTGAACAACCATGGGATTATGTAAGACATAATGATTCTATATTACGATAACTCTAGCGCTATCAATATCTCTAAGAATCCCATCCAATATTCCCATAACAAACATATTGACATTAGGTATCACTATATTCAAGAATTAATGGAAGAGAACATTATTTCATTAGACTATGCGCAGACTGAAAACCAACTTGCTGACATATTCAGTAAACCACTTGACTGAAACAAGTTTTCCAAATTAAAATTGGATATTGGTATGTGTAATTATTCTTGAAATGTTCATGATTACATGCTTGTACTATTGTGTATTTTTGTGTAATTTTATTTTATTTTAAAATTTGAGAAGAAAAAATAATAATGTATGCATTTTCGTGCTCTCATGATTGGTCGAGTACATACTCGACCAGTCGTAGCACGACCGGTCAAGCATGTACTTGACTAGTCGTGATGCGCGGGCCAAACCTCTTTTTAGGGTGAAAAATTACTTTTTTTTCCAAAATCTTCATCTTCCTCACTCGGCCCTTCTTCGACCTGTCGAACCCACCTTCGATTCATTTAAGTACATGATCCATTTTCAATTTCCTTTTAAATTTTGGCTCTTTAGGTCTCTTCTTGCTTGAATCTTGCTTTTATTTCAAGTTTCATTATGGTTTGTTGGGTTTTCCCCCTAAAAATCTATTGGGTTTGAAACCTTTAAATCCTTTCTTACTTTTTCTTATTTACTCTTGCAATGGAAGGTAGACCAAAGAAGAAACCTACTCGAGCATCTTCTTCTCGTTCCATTTCAGTGCGTACCTTCGACTACCCGAATAGGACTCGAAATATGTGCGGGATATCTGTCTCCACAACATAATTATTGAGCGGACCGTCAATGCTAACGATATTGTTCAATTCAACATTATTCTCCTCCTTGTTGTTGTAGGATGGAATAACATTATGAATTGGAGCAGACCGGAAGCAATGTATGCGTGTATAGGTGATGTTTCTATTGAAGCTTTGACCTTCACTATCATGTTTAGAGAAGGTTCATATAAAGTATATCGTCACTTAATTTCTGGATTGATGGGCATTCAAGTAAATGATGAAGGAATTCCTATTCCAACATTGGCTAAAAAATTGAATGAGTCGGAAAAATGTTTATTAACTAGATATTTATGTAATATGGATGCGGAATGGAGTTTCAGGAATGCGCTCTAGGCCAATCAGATGTTGCCCAGATACAGAGTATTACATCACATTTTTATTTCAAAGGTATACCATAAATTTGGTAATAAGGTCGAACTGACTACCTTTATGGTGCATATTCTTCATTCTGTTGTATTTGGGATTTCGGTGTGTCTTCCTTCGTTAATCTGCTATTTCATTATCCAATTTCGACTTCATCCAGGGCATAGTGATATTTCATTTGCGTATTTGATGACCACCCTTGCTTTACACTATTTTGTGGTCATGCCACCTGGAGAAGCTCCTACTTCTCATCTTCCATTCAATAATTCAAATATCAACAAGATGAATTTGAAGTTAGTACTTAGTCAAATTGATAGGGATGTTGGAGAAGTTAGAGAAGAAGTTGGAGAGGAAGATGCACTGCCAACTGAAACCAATATGGAAGATATTTTTAATGAATTGGAATCTGATGACGTTGAAGCTGATCCTGATTTTTAACTTTCTGGTGCATATTCTTCATTCTGTTGTATTTGGGATTCCGGTGTGTCTTCCTTCGTTAATCTGCTATTTCATTATCCAATTTCGACTTCATCCAGGGCATAGTGATATTTCATTTGCTTATTTGATGACCACCTTTGCTTTACACTGTTTTGTGGTCATGTCACCTGGAGAAGCTCCTACTTCTCATCTTCCATTCAACAATTCAAATATCAACAAGATGAATTTAAAGTTAGTACCTGGTCAAATTGATAGGGATGTTGGAGAAGTTAGAGAAGAAGTTGTAGAGGAAGATGCGCTACCAACTAAAACCAATATGGAAGATATTTTTAATGAATTAAAATCTGATGACGTTGAAGCTGATCCTGATTTTCAACTTTCTGGTTTTGATGAGCGCCTTCTCTCACTCGAAGAGAAGGTGGATGGACTGAAAATTTCCCAAGATAACCAAATGAAGTATATGCATAAGTATTTTAGACACATAAATAAGGGATTACACAAGATTGATCCATCCATTCCACCTCCCTCTTCATCTAGTTCTGATTAGTTTGTTTACTTTTGTTGGACTTGTAATACTTAACTCTACTTGGTGACTCTGAATTTTGGATATGTTTAAGTTAGTTTGATGTTGACACTCCTTTTATTATGGTTTAATTTGCTAACTTTCATACTCTTTCTTACTCTCTTCACTTATTAGCTACCACATTTCACATATTTTTATCTTTTCTTCCTTTGTCATTTTGTGACAAAAAGGGGGAGAAATTGGATATTTGATTGCTTATATCTTAATATGTTTTATGATAATGTGGTTATTTAAATGAGATGTAGAGATGTGGCTATGCATGTACTATGGGGAAATGATTTTTTTTTTTTTTTGGAAATGTATATGTATCTCTTAATACATGTCTCTATTGAGCTTAAGTTGAAGGGGAGTTAATTGAGGGGGAGTTTGAGGTTGTTATATTTTGTTTAAACTGAGTGAGTCTGTGTATTAGAATAGGTTAATTTTCTGTAAGTTGGTTTTGTCATAAATTTGACAAAGGGAGAGATTGTAAGTGCTAAGTTGTAAATCTAGCACCCTAAGTTGTCAAATTTTGTTGTGCTAAAACACTTTAGTATGGTTGACTTGTTTTGATAGATAGAAAGTTCACCTTCAAGTTCAAATTGATGGAAAGTTCACCTTCATTCAAATATGAGCGTGGTGTTATCTACATTGACGTTATATGTGCTACAAGTACGCATGTTCAACTACAACAAGTTGAAGATCATCAAGTCGAGGTACTCAAGCTCAAGTGCATCATTACTTCAATCTTCAAGCTTATGTTAAAGCTCAAGATCAAGTCTCAAATTCAAGCTTAAGTACACCACTTCAAGCTCAAGTCACAAGAACAAGCTCAAGTACATTTGCTTAAGTCTCAAGACACAAGTTTGAAACAAGTTCAAGAATTCAACATCAAGCTTCATATGCTTCACAGTGTCCTATCTACTGAAGCGACTGATGGTTCAATTTCAATACTCACATTTAAGGTATACATGACCCTAGAAAGACCTTAGGATTAAGTCATTAACATTGTGTGTTTAATTTGGGTCATTGTACTTAATTTAAGCTTTGCTTTGACTATTCCTAGTCTTAATTCGACTAGTCCAAGCACTGACTCGACCAGTCCAGGGTCTTTCTCAACCAGTCCAGGATTTTACTCAAAAAATTGGATAAGGTTGTTAGTTTTTTGACCAGTCGAGTACCCTGCTCGACTGGTCGTGGAGTCTGGCTTGACCAGTTGTGCAAGACTTGACTCAAAGTCCAGCAACACCATTTTTATTGACTCGACTAGTCAAGTGCTATGGTCAACTAGTCGAGGGTCTGTTTTATCTAATCGTGCCAAAAAATTTGAAATTACATTCGGCTAGGACCAGTCGAGCCGAACCCAGAACCAGTTGAGTGAGCCGATTTACAGCTTATAAATAGTGGACATTTATCGAAACTTTTCATTCATTCCTAGCCAATTCAAGCCACCACTCTGAGAGATAAATCCCCACTATTATGAAGCTATTGTGAGGTATTTAAAATTTATTTTAATAACTTTTTGGTTATTTAATTTCTTGATATCTTGATTCCATTCTATTTGATTTAAAAAGGGGATTTTGATTTAACCCTTTGTGAGATCCAAGAAATTGAATCCAATTAGCCTAAGGTTGGATTTAATTTAAAATTCATTTAGACCTAGAACCCCTTCATTTGTGAGATTGAACTTTGAACATCCTCATCTACAAAGAAGCAGTTCGACCGGCTACATCGACGAACATTCTTCAGATAAGTATTATATTTCAATTTTATGTATTTTTGGTTTGTGAGATTCAGCTAAGAAAATCTCTATTTATGGTTTTGACTGAGAACAACCAGGAAAATCTCAGTGTGGGGTTTTTTTTTATAGTGTAAGCCCATTAAAAAATACATCTGTAAAGGTTTTAAGGTGAACCTTAGAAAACCTTCTTTCTTGGTGAAAGCCAATATCCTGTGGGTGTGGATATTAGGAGTGGAGTAGTTGTGTGGTTATTTTTGAACAGTTGGTGTACACACATGAACCACTATAATTCTTTAAGTTGTGGTGGGTGATTGTATTTGATTATGTGTGTGAATGTTGTAATCTATTTTATGCTTTTGTGGTGAATGTTGTAATAGATAGGTTTATTTCTTTTGCCTCTATATCAGTTTGAACTTTTTGATACTCACAAACGTTCTAGAAATCAGGTTGTCCTACCATAAGCCATTGGTTTTTGGTGTAAGGTTTTCTTTAGAACAATGTTTGTATCAACTTCTCAATACTTGTGCATTTGAGGTTGCTTTAGATTTCTGCTATTTGAGTTTATTTTCTGTATTTTATTTTTTATTTAGCATAGTCCTATTCACCCTCCCCCTCTAGGACTTGGAGCTCACCTTTTTCAAGACTTTTTCACAATGTTGGTTCCTTCATGTGTCATTTCAAGTATATCTTAAGCTTGTTTCATTGTATCACACGAAATGATTCTTTTGAATTCATTTGGTGATAAAGTAAAAGTTAAAGCATTTAAGGCTTTAGCATTTGCACTACTTTCACTTTTTTGTGTAGTCGTTTAAAAACCATAAGCAATTTCTTTTATGGATGTGGTTCCATTCTCAGCTACTACTTCCATCATATGAGGGATCCATTTAGTCACAGTGAGTTGCCACACACATTCATCAATGAATTTAAGGAAGTTCCTTATTTTGGCTTTCCAATATGAATAATTTGAGCCATCATAGGGAGGTGGCCTGAATATGGATAAACTCTCGAAATTTGACATTGTATAGATCTGGATCTAGCTCTAGGAGGTAAATCCCAAAAAAAAGTAACCTCGCTCTAATACCACTTGAAAGATGAGCTACAAATGTCTTAAAGGGGTGAATAAGATAATACCAATTCGTTATAAAAACTTGCAGAAATAATATTTTCAATCCCATAAAGTATTAAAACCTTGATTCCAACTAATTCGTAAGACAACCTTCACCCATTATTTTAGGCAGGACAACCTTATTTCATGACGTCCTTGAAATCAATCTTTCAACACAATAAAAGGCATAGAATCAAATAAATCAACTACCACAAATGCACAGAGAGTTATAGTGGTTCAGTGTTCAACACACACCTACTCCACTCCTAAAATTACTAGCCTCGTAATTTTGGCTTTTCACTCATGGGCTTACCACAATAAAATCCCCTTAGTGATTTTCATGGGCTAACCTCCAATTAACCAAATGAGATTTTTGGGCTATCTCAACAAACCCAAATGAAATAATAAAATAGTAACAATACTTATCTTAAGAAGACAATGTCAATTTGTAAATACTTGATGAAGTTGAGGCTTCGATCAATGCAATGATCTTCTTTTTTGAATGTCGATGAACCAATGTATGCCCAACCAGAAACAATCTAGGGATCTAATATATCTCAAGAAATATAAACCCTAACTACTGTAGATTCAATTCTCTATTTCTCATGTATAGATTACTCTCTAATTGTATTTAAAACTAACTTGAGAAAGGGAATTAAATAAGCTAAAATAAAATAAGAATTACCATGCAAATAGCTTTGGGAGGACCCGAGTCTCTCCCTTTGCTTGAGGAAGATTTTTCACCAACTTTCCTTATCAAACAATGAGAGAAGGTCCCTATTTATAGCCAAAGGATTTGTGTAATGCCCCGAGATTTTGAAACCTGAGTATATTACTCATTTTCCAAAAACCCGAGTGTTAACCTTTAAAGATAGACAAATTTCATACATGTATATT
Source organism: Magnolia kwangsiensis (assembly GCA_037074715.1). Classification (NCBI taxonomy): domain Eukaryota; kingdom Viridiplantae; phylum Streptophyta; class Magnoliopsida; order Magnoliales; family Magnoliaceae; genus Magnolia; species Magnolia kwangsiensis. The sequence continues at coordinate 84,923,342 of CM073575.1, read as the reverse complement.
TTTCTTTCTTTTCTTTTCTCAGAGTTAGCAGTTTAGCGAAAGATGGACAAATTAAATATAAAGGAAAATTTGCATTTATATTCAGAATCTACAAGCAGCTACCCAAATGACTTATATAAACCAATGTCTCTATGTTAACATATATAAGAATTACATAATTTAACACATGGAAAATAATAAAATGCATATAAACTTGAGTCGCAAGATCGCGCAACTTCCCTTAGTAGATATAACTATGCATTCCTGATTATTGTACCTTTCTCCTTACCAATATGGATTCAAATATCAATTAAACCACCTGCACTACCTGTACGGTTATATATTCGATGAATGAGTGACTAGCTCAATGTGAATTTTTCTTAAAATTACACGCCGCCACATTATTCAAGCATAGTTTAAAGAAATAAGACATCCAAAATAATACATAATGCAGTCTTGTTTAAATACATGAATGCGTGAATACACATCTACATGAGGGTGCTCATCCAGTTGGACTTGGTCTCGTCACCCATGCATATGGTCGGTCACTAGTGCAGCACATCACGTGCATACATCACGTACAAGCATAGTGATCAAGCCATCATACATCACATACGTGGGTCGATAGTCGATGGTTTAGGAGTTAGCGATCCAACACCACGTGCTACAATATCCAGAATTAACCACCCGTCATCGCCCGTATGCTATGAATACATGATTAGCTCAACCATTATTATTCCGATTACAATAAGCTAATTAAAGAAAGCTTAAAGGTCACACAGGAGGCTCATCACCTAGCGTAAGCTGACAGCTCGGTCATAGTGTCTTATACCACCATCTCTGACTCATGAGACTCCCACATTAGGATGTTTAATAGAACCTTATTGACTAGTGGCCAATCATATTTCAAAACATAGACTCACCATCGCATAGTTATGTAGGGATGAACCATTAAAGCCACACATAAAAATGTCAATTTGAAATGATCGGGAAGCCACATAGGATAAATACTAAGTCGAAGCGAAAAAAGGGCCGCGTGAAGTAAATACCAAGTTGAAGCGATAAAAAGGTCATGTAGGAAATTTTAAATCAAGTGGTAAAGAGGTTATCCCCAAAAGCCGTGTAGGCACAACAACATATAGATGGTGAACCCACATTAATATTACACCACCTAAATTAACCTCCAAGTCGAGAGTCCATTTCCAACACATTCAATCCCGTTACATCCTAAGTATGGGTTTAGATATATAAGTAGAATTTTCTACTGATAGATGTAGCGATTCAAGTTCCACAAGCAATTCACAGTATAAGAAGATATTTAAGAACAACATATGTAGGTTCATACAAGATAAATTTGAGCATGTAATTTGACAATCAGATTCAATAAGTAGCACAAGTAATAATGAATTAGAGATATTAGTTATCAGTCACAATTAAAATAATAACTATTACTTAGGCCAATTAGAAGTTGGAAAACTTAAGGGAAAGAAATCATCGCCTTAAGTGTTGAATCGCCTACTAGTGTCTGCAGGAGGTACACATGCCCTTTAGGTCAGATCCTACCATGAATTGTAAATTATGCACTCAGATTCACATTTCACACACTATTTAGGGTAAAGTTCATAACCTAAGGTCTGGATTTCTTAGTTTTAAGGTTTCATCCTAGAGTTTAAATCTAGGTTTAGATTTTTGGATTCAATTTCTAATTGATGTATTAACAATATTAATAATGTTACGAATTAAAAATAGAAATTGAATAATAGCTAATGATGTTATAATTACAACAAATATGATTGAATAAAATAGCTTACCCGACTCGAGCCGATCCGAGCGAGTCGACTCAGCTGATGTCTCTCTCTCATCCTTCCTCACTTCTTCTTTCTTACCATTCCTTCCCTTCTTTTTCTATTACAACAATGGACTCATCAAAACACCGCCTGACTCGACCTAGTGACTCGGTCGAGTCGACCCGATGCAACATGGGAGCAAGGCATCCCAGGCTATCTATCTCTTTCTCTATTTCTATCTTTCTTCTTCTTCATGTTTTTCTTCCAATACCTAATGTCTAACAAGGTGGCTGGGGTAAACCAGACCCACGTTACCAAACCCAGCTCAACTCGGTGAAGACAGTCGAGTCAGCGAGCTCAGACCGGTAGTGAGCAACCTGCACTCGACTCATCCTCACTCCATATTCTTCTTCTTCTTCTCTCTGTTCAACAGGGCTCATTGAGCCCAAGCTCAACACGACTCAGACTCAATGAGTCGTGTTCAGTCGACGTGGTAGCGGCCCTCGCTAGTCTAACAACTCTATTGGAGATGGTGTAGAAACGCACCCAGTCACTCTCTCATGTCTCCTTTCTCCCATCTGATTTTCTCCCTTTTTCCCTCTCCTTCTATCTTCATTTCTCTTCTTTTACTGGAACCCCAGCATGGCACGAACCGGGCCCAACTCGGACCATGACTGGATCGAGTCATGCAATAGACAACCACCACACACTCTCCCTTCTCTTTCATATTCCTCTCTCATTTCTCTTTCTTCGATCTACATGGAGTGCTATTGAGATGGCCTAACTAGTGAGCGAAACTGATCTGAGATTTGGGGATGCAACATGAACTAATGGTCGATCTTCCGATGAGGAAGATGACCTGCCCTTAATGGTAGATCATGAACGCCCACATTTTTCTTCAAAACGATGCTTGGGGAAGGTGCAGATAGGCCTATGGGAGCTTGAAGGAGCAAGAAAATGAAGCTCCATTGATGTTTTCATGGTGTGTTCAAGGCTAGAATGAAAGGGCGGATTTTTTAGCACAAACATTGTAAATGGAGGAGGATTACTGTTGCTCAATCTTTTCGCTCTTATAATAAACCCTAACCATTCTTAGACTGTTGAATTGAACCCAAACGGTCGGGATATGATCCATTTGAAACCACTCCTAAAACGGGCCAGTAATGCAAAACCGATCGTTGTTTTGGTTTGGCTACGAAAGAGAGCCCTAAGTTGAAGGGTTGGGATTTCTTTGGAATGAATGGTCGGGATAAAGGATGAGGGATGCACGCAGATTTCCAAGCTAGCAGCAACGGTTTAGAATTTCCTTGTTTGGAAAACATTGTGCGTGCCGGTCCTATTTGCATTAAGAATCGTGTTCATGAACTCGTACTGCATCGTGCGAAACTTATTAGGTTTTGGTCACATGTGGACCCTTTATCAAATGGACAGTTTGGATCTTACGTCGGGGCGATGGAGATGGACCATAATCACGAGTAATAGACGACTTTCCAGTTGTTGGCGAAAAAATGTAAAAGGAAGAGGAAGTTTTTCCTCTTTGGTGCGGGTCAAACCCGGTTTGACCGAGTCCACGGTCTAGTGAGCAACAGGTGCACGTTTCTTTCATGCGCTTGCACTGCAAAGTGGGACCCATATGTGATGTTTTTATACAATCCACACCGTCCATCCCACCTTGGGGTTCCTAAGGAGGGCCTTTGATTGAAGATTAGACAGATCTAAAGCTAAGGTGGGCCTTATTTGATGGGTTTGCGTTCCATGTGGTGATACCCAACTATCTGATGGTCAGATCATGTCCATACTTGATCATTAGTGATCCTTGGAGATCCCTACCTAGTTTAGAGGAAATGTGATGGTTTACTTACATGTTTAGGTTACAATTAACGTATATTCTAAGTCCTTGGCCCTATGGCCAGATGAACGACGAATTTGATGATCCAGAGTCTGATATTGATAATGGATGGCTAGATCTGTCTATCAAGGTGATTGAAACCCTAAGAGTAGATTCTCTTGAAGTTGCGATGAATATTTTGAAACTCAATCGGATGGACTGCTTGTTATATGAATGAAAGTTGTTCTAGACGGTTGATATGAATATATTGAGAGTCATTGGATGGTGACGTGTAATGTAAGTTATGTGTGTTCCCACACATGTGTAAACTAATTTAGATATTCATGGTGACACCTGAGTATTGAAAAGTATGGGGTGTTACAATCTACCCCCCTTAAAGAGAAATTTCATCCTCAAAATTCAACACTTCTACTAGGAATGAGTCCCTATAATATATACTGGGACTACAAGTTCATATAGGTGGTAATTAATTGTACCCTAAGAATAGTTCCCCGTTGTCTATGGTACAATACAATTTTTCATTTTTAGTGTTCGAGCTAACATGGACAGATGGTTATAATGGGTTTGAGCCCGATAAATCAATCCTTTGCCCACTTAGAATAAAGGATTTACTAGTATCAATTCATAATCCTGTTAAATCTAGATCCTTTGCTTGATCAGGGCATTGAGATCATTAAGATTTGCTAGGACTTAGACTTTGAGTCAAACCGTGTAAACTTCACTTATACATGGTTCCATTAGTCCATATTCCTGATTATTCTAGAGTCTTGGGGAATATCATGTGATCATTTATTTCCATAATAGATAAGTTTATATGGCCCATTATGCTTTCACTGCGCACTTTAATTACCTAACACACTACTTGGAAATTTCAAGACCAAGATTTCTACACGAAACCTGAGTTTGAAATTTTTCCAAGTTCACCTAGGATTTCAAATCTAGTCTCGATATGCTTAGCTTAGGGTTGAAATTTTACCTAAAATTCCTTAACTTCACTTCTAGTTAATTTTACATGGTAGAATTTGTGGGAAATATTATTTCTAAGTAAAGAGATGTATTAGGGAATTCAAACTACAATTCCTAGTGTGATTCTTAAGTTTAGAGAGCACTTGTTTTCGATCAAATGTACAATATGGTGGTTAAGAAAATTCCTACGAAGCGTAAGTTCATTTCATTCATTGAATATTGTGATAGTGTTATTTCCAATTAATGATATTTTTGGAAATTTCAAATTTTAGATTGCCTGAAACTTGTTTATTAAGAGCCAAATTCAAGGAATGTTCTTGTTTGGGTCTTAATTACTTCGTGGTGGGTATTTGTTCTCGCACGTTACTCAAGTCTAATTTATAAGTTTAAATAATTATCCTTATAGTTTGCAGTAGGGGCCAAAGTTTTATTTCTACGTTCTACAATTATCCACATAATTTTCTAGGGGACTGAAAATTTTGTCTCTATGTTCTCAATTTCTCCTACTTTTAATGTCATGCCCCAGACTTGATGACCGGACTCACAAGGAACCTGATAGTTGGTTCTGGCCGCGACACCCTCCGTAGTACCCCAATCTCGGCCCTTGAGACAGGTTCTAGGATCCTACAAGGAGGATTTCTATACAATAAGCTAATTTAATTGAGCATACCTAAGATCATAGCAAGTAAGTATCAGAAAAATAAACAAAGAACACACTGCAAAATCTATTAAGAATTTAAACTTTATAGGCACAAGGCTTAAAAGGAAATACATGATATAGAAAGAAGGAAATGAGGGTTTACAATAGGTCCCCAGCTTCCGCCAATCCAATCCATTCCACAGCTCCTTCGTTACTGCACGAACCTATGATCTCCTGCACGCATCAATCGTGCATAAGCTTATAGAAAGCTTAGAGGGCGGTGTAAGTGTGTGGCAATGGTGTTCAGAAGAATAAGAAGAATACAGAAGGAGCCAATGAAAAATACTAACGCCTTTAACCGTGCTGAGGCTAAGTTATGAATGCAGTAAGCCAAGCCAAGGCTATGCAATGCAATACATGAGTATTGGGCGCCATACCAAGGCAAAGCAATATAAGGCTTATACGGCCGATGTGAATGCAAATGCGAAGTAATGCCAATCCTCATGTCCAATCCACATATTAAGTATAGTTCCATCATAAGGAATCCACCGAGGTCAAGTACACTGCTGAATGAATGTCACTCTACAAGACCCACATAGTTAAACGAGCGTAGGAGACCTTACTACCCGCCTGTGGACAACCAATCACCGACGAGGCTCGATGGTAGCGGACCCATTTCACGAGCTGGTCAAACTCAGCCTAGCTATGCCCCCTCACTCAGGCGGGTAAGGTCAAACCCCATCTTAACCAACTGTAAGTGCTATGATTTCATATCCCTTTGGTTGTCAAATTTTATGATGCCAAAACTTATATCTATGTCTTGTATATCTTGTGTTTCATGTTTGAGACTATTCATTGCTTCAAGACATCGTATTTCATGGATGAAGAACTTAAATGAAGAAAGTTTTAAGTCTACTCATGGATGAAGTATTCAAGAATAGAAGTCTTCAAGTATGCATGTCCAAGATTCTATCAAGTACAAGAATAGAAGAAGACTTTATCAAGTCAAGAAAGGTTCAAGCTCGAGAAGGCCTACAACAAGATTTATAAATTCTCAAGCTTCTCTTAAGGGTCATCTGAGAGTACAGACTATCAATATTTATCTCACTTTCAAGGTTTGTTTGACCTTAGATTGACCTTATGTTGGGCTTTATTGTAGGTCATTCTGGATACATAATTCGTATATTTTAAATATGCTTGTATGAGTTGTTCTAAGACCAGTCCTAGGGACTTCAAGACCAGTCCTAGCTCTGCTACGACCAGTCTTAAGTTTTTCAGGACTAGTCCTAGGTTGTTGAAGATTTTTAAATTTTTCTGGTTGTCCTACGACCAGTCCTGAGAGTTGTACGACTCATCTTTCGACCGGTCTTAGCCCTACGACTCGAACTCCAGCAACTAATCTGGGGGTCCTACGACCAGTCATAGGTGACCCACGACCAGTCGTAGGTGGCCCATGACAGGCCGTAGGCTACCCAGGACCAGTCGCGGAACAACTAATCCTTATCTCGCGAAAATCTTTAAAAATCTGCTGAAGCTATGACCAGTCCTAAGGATTCTAAGACCAGTCGTAGATGGGATTTTTCAGGCTATAAATAGATCATGAACTTCAGAGTTTTTTCAATTCAATTCAATTCAATTCAAGCAATTTTAAGGCCATACTCTGAGATAAGTTCGTGTTTGTTTTTAAACTACTTTGTGCTCATTTAATATTCCTTTTGCTAGCTTATTTTGTATTTGATTTTGATCTACATTCCAATCTTATTAGAAAAGAGGAATTTTTAATATTCCTTCTTCTTGGATTCAAAATCAAATAGAACTAGCCCTTTTAATTTAAAATCAATTAGACTTAGAACCATTCTTAAAGTGAATATTGGACTTTGAACATTGAATCGAACTTCTACTCCGATTGGTTCTACCGGGCTACTTCAAAAGGAGATTCATGTATTTTACATTTGTGTAATTTACATTCTTTGGTTTTGTTTGAGATTTGTCAAAAAAATCTCATTGTTTTGGTTATCTGAGGAGAGCCAGAAAACTCAGATTGTGTGGGTTTTTGGATTGTGTAAGCCCGTGATAAAAAGACACAATTGTGAAGGTTTTAGGTGAACCTGTGAAACTTATTTTGATGGTGCATGCTAATATCCCCTGTTTGAGGATATTAGGAGTGGAGTAGTATTCTGTGTGGCTGTTGGATAACAGTTGGTGTACACACAGGCGAACCACTATATATCGTTGTGTTGTGGATGTGCTTTATTCTTTCATTCCTTTATTCATTCAGTTTTATGGATTGTATTTGTGGATGAATGTTGTAATCATTTTATTTCAAGCAAGTGTAGGGAATGTTGTAATAACTTAGGATTTATTTCTGTAAGTTATTTTGGTTTCTTTGCTTTTTATTCCTCATTAGTTTGAGATACAAAGGACGTTTTAGAAATAAGGTTGTCCTACCTTAAACCTTTGGTTTTTGGTGTAAGGTTGTCCTTAGAACTGATATAGTATCATTCTCTTAATTCTAGTTTATTGAGATTGCTTTTAATTCAGCATTGTGCTTTATTTCTTTTATTATTCCGCTGTTATAAATTTTATTTGCATTGCCCTATTCACCCCCCCTCTAGGGCATATAGCTAGGCCCCTTTAAGTGGTATCAGAGCCTAATAGCTCGTGCTTATTGTTTATTCATTGGATTTATTTTCTGAGCTAACGATCTAAGCTATATTAAGATGTCAAATTTTGATAGCCTATCAATCACTAGGCCACCACCCTTTAATGGCACAAACTATGCCTATTGGAAATCCAGGATGAGGATCTTCCTCAAATCCATGGATGAAAGTGTGTGGCTGGCCACAGTGAATGAATGGAACCCTCCAATCACTGAAGTAACTAATGATGATGGTTCAAAATCAATGAAAGTAACGGCTTATTTTCAATGGACCACACTTCAGAAAAGTGAGAGTAGTGCCAATGTAAAAGTGTAAGACCCGTATCTTAGTCCGTACCGTTCCGTAGACCTCCGCAATCTTATCGGTCGAATTTCGGCAACCTTCGACCCTTAACCGATATCGACGCGCGACCCTGATTCATATGCCGTCAACCTGTATCGACTCAACCCAAGACCAATACCATAGCGACCGCGCCGTCACTACGGTTCCAATGCCGCGACTTGCGCGCCAAGGCGATACCCTGGTTGAGAGTTGTAGGCCGACGTTCGGTGAGAGGAAACGCCTCGCGTTGCGAAATCCAAGGGAATCTCTACGATGTGTCACATCAATCCCATCAATCCCATCAATCAATTAATCCATCAATCCATCACATGTTAAGTACATGTCAAGTAAACATCACTTTCACCTTCTCCCAAGCAAGCCACAAAAGTCTTCCATGCCCATACCTTTCTTACACAAATGCCTCAAAAGTCTTCCAACGCCATACCTCTCTTACACAAAAGGCTACAAAAGTTAAGGTTTTCTTACACAACCATCACTCACCACATCCATCCATCACTCTCTCTCTCTCCCTTTACAACTCTCTCTTTCTCTTTCTCATTTCAAACTCAAAAAAAATTTCAAAACACCTCCATACGTATGAGCTCTCCAAGCTCTTCCCAAGCAACAAAGGTGGCCCACTTTCCTACCCCATCATCTCCCATCCTAGCCATCCGTTCCTCATCTCATCCATTGAAATCCAAGCTAAGGTGCTAAGGAACCTCTAGGAGCAAGAAGATCGGACGGTGGGTGCTTGATTATAGTATTTTCCCTTATTTTTGTGATGGGCCAAGTGAGGCCAACCGATCAATGGTTTGGATCTCACTTGGGACCCTAAGATGTGGCCGATGGCCCACTAGGATCATCATGATCATTCCATGATGGGGCCATTCTCCATGGACCCCATCATAATGTTTATTTCTTTAGAAAGGTCATGTAGACCATCCATATTGGTGGGAAAAGGATCCCTACCATTGATTTTAAATTTGATGGTCCCATGTGATAAAGGACCCATTTGATTGTATGATTCATTGCAAAGGAGGGCCCATAATGTCGGGGTCCCTCCATCACAAGCGTGTCCCACCTTCTATCTCTCTATCTCTCTATCCCTTTCTATTTCTTTTTATATGGTTACGTGGCCACTTGAATGGACCCCACTAGGATGCATGTATCGGATCCAATCCATTTTTAAATGGGGCCCACCTTGAATGTGTATGGGGTAGCCATGTGATGGCCCACCTAATCAAGGCCCACCTCAATGTATTTTTCAAAAATCCCATCGTCCAGCGTCTGAGACGCTGGACATCTCTGCCAAAAGAAAGGAAAATGGGAGATTTTGGTGGCCGGCTCCTGTAGGCCCCACCTTGATACATGTGTTCAATCCAAGCCATCCATCCTCTTACCCATCTCTTTTTAGGCGTTGAGCCAAGAGTTGGGGTTGATTGGAAGATCTGGTGGACCATACCGTCGAAGATTGCATCATCACCATTTAAATATCATTTTCTTATTTTATTTTATTTCCTATACATATAAAAATTCAAACTTTAAACTCATTTGGTCGGCCTCGAGCCTCTGAATGCAATGGCCGGGGTGGATTTCTGTAAAGCGGACCTTGTGTGCTAAAAACCCCAGAAAAATGGAGTTTCCCCAATTTTTTGAAAGAGGCAGAGCCTTTGCCTCTCTCCCTCTGTCAGCGACAGCACGCTGCACACTGCTGCGTGCAGCGTCCGGGCGGGCATCGAGCAGGGGACCCATGGCTCCAGCCGTGGGCCCCACCATGATGTTTGTTTGTCATCCAACCCGTTTATGAGGTGGGTCCCATCCTCGGGTGGGCCCCCTCAAAGTTTCAGCTGGATCCAGAACTCAGGTGGCCCACACCACACGAAACAGTGTGAATGAACATCTACCATTGAAACCAATTCTGGGGTCCACAGAAGTTTTGAATCAAGCTGAAATTTGTATTTTTCCTTCAACCAGGTCTGTTTGACCTTATCAATGGGTTGGATGCCAAATAAATATTACAGCGGGCCCCACATGGGACCCACAGTGATGTAAGCGTTTTGTCCACCGTCCAGGCGGACGGTGGGAGCCCACCGTGATATTTATGTTTTACCTCCACCGTCCAGCGGACGGTGGGGCCCACCTTGCGCATGTGTTGGCTCATGCCACCCCCCTCCCCTGGCTGATCAGAAAATAAACATTACAGTGGGCCCTAGGCCCAAGTGGCTTATGAGTAGTTTGGATGGCAAAAAAAAAAATTAACATTTGCATTGGGCCCTTTGCCCTTTTTGGGTAGAAAATAAACATTTCAGTGGGCCTCTGGGCCCATGGGATTAGGCCCATTTATCGTATCTTGAGGCCCATTTGATGGAAATATGGGGCCCAATTGGTGTAGCCCACTTGTTACATCTAAGGCCCACGAGATTAGGCCCATTTAAATTGTATTAGGCCTATGAGTTGAGCCCACTTAAATTGTAAAAGGCCTATGGGTTTAGGCCATTTGATATATATGAAAGGCCCATGGGTTGAGGCCCATTTAAAGTATTTTAAGGCCCATGAACTTAAGCCTTTAGATGTATTCTAAGGCCCACGGGTATGACCCATTGCAATGCACATAAGGCCCATTGGTGTGGACCATTTATGTGGCCCACTTGATGAATAAAAGGCCCATATGACATGGCCCATTTGATGTATTTAAGGCCCAATGGGATGTACCTAAGGTCTATTGTAATGTGTGATCCTAACACAGATTATGTGCTATATTTACGACGATCGTGCCTTGGGAGCAATACTGGTTTGACGTCCACATTGCGAGTGTAATGTTGGTTGGATGTCCACATTACGACTCTCCTTAGGGCCCATTATTAGGCTCGTACTTATTGTGTATAGGCAGTCCAGACCCATCTGCATTGTAAGGATAGTTCATCTCATTATAACATGTTTAGTATAGCTTCATGACTCATGATCATACGCATCATATGTATGCTTGATACGAGAGTGACTGATCATAGCATATGCCTTCGGGCAGGTTGTTTATGGGCTCCCGATTAGGCGGTGTTGCCCTACATTAGTGCACATTACGTGCAAGGATGTGCTGCATGATTGGATAACGTGATTCATGCATTTCGCATTTGTGTGATATAGTTACTGTATGCCCTAGCGACATTGGGGCCGTAGCCTCCACAGACAGATCGTGGTTGGCAGGATGGGATACCAAAAATCTTATTCTACATGGGGTGCTATAGATATCCCTGGATGAAAGTCCCTAAACCCTTATGGTACCAAGAGGTTGCTCCAACTTCTAGACCGAGTGGGTAGATGAGCGTTGAGTGCCGATTACCAGACGGTTGCGCTCTCCACTGTGTCGTGGTCGGTTGGAAGGGGGTGCGGCCTTACCCGCCTGAGAGTAGGGGGCAATACTAGGCTGAGTTTGACCAGCTCGAAGAATGCGTTCGCTATCGACGAGTCGTGCCCGATATTGGCAGATGGATAGTAAGGTCTCTTCCACGTACCTTATTGCGCTCGATGTGGCGGCGATCTGGTTTAGAGTGTACTAGAACCCGGTGATATCCCAGAGTTGAGCCGTATTGATATGTGGACTTAGATGAGGATTGTATGCTTGACTTGCATCTTGCATCGCATAGCCTTGGTACGGCTCATAATATTTATGGATCCATCTGCATATTTCGCATTACTCTTATATTGCATGATCATATTACTACCTTGCGCACACACTTTCACCACCCTCTAAGCTTTCTATAAGCTTATGCACGACCGTTGCGTGCAGGTGACGTTGGGGCGCAGCAGCGCTGAGGCAGGAGCGTGTTGCAGATCGCTTTGGAGATTTTGATTTATCATCATTGTATTTCTCTCTATGCTCATTGTACTTGTAAAGTTTTTGATCATAGTGGAAATGTAATGGAATTCTTAGTTGTTGTTTGTGGGTTATGCCTTTGGTTATGCTTATTATGAATCAAACTGATGTTGAAATCCTCCTCGTAGCATCCCAGGATCGGAACCTGGTGAATGAGAGCTGGGAGCCGAGAATGGGGTTCTATGGAGGCTGTCAGCACCGGATTCGATGATCAAAAATTTTATGAGCCCGGTCTCCGAGTTTGGGGCGTGACAAAAAGCACTAAATGTAATTACTTACGCATTATCACCAGATGAATTCAAAAGAATCATCTCTTATGAAAATGCAAAATAAGCATGGGATGTATTAGAAATGACACACGAGGGTACATCAATTGTCAATAAATCTAAAGTCCAACTCCTCACAACTAAATTTGAAGAAATTCATATGGAGGAGAATGAGATGTTTATGGACTCCTACACTAGATTGAATGACATTGTGAACTCTAAGTGGGGTCTTGGTGATAGAATCCCTGAAAGTAAAGTGTGCGTAAAGATACTACGCTCACTTCCCGAACGGATCAATTCTAAAGTAACCGCGATTCAGGAACTTCGTAATACGGGTACCATAAGGGTTGAGGAACTAGTTGGTTCACTACAAACCTACGAGTTGTCCTTTAAAGCTCCTAAAGGAAAATTGATTGCTCTCAAATCATCTAAAAATGTTTCACAAGAGAGCACTTCAGATTTAGAAAATTTCGAAGATGATATGGCGCTTTTAGCAAAAAAGTTTTACAAAATTTTCAAAAGCGAGAAAAAAGTTGATTTTTAAAAGTCAAATGATAAGAGACGATCTAAACCTAGAGCTCGAAAATCTTTGAAAGATAGTCAATGTTACAACTGTCAAGAGTATGGGCACTTAGTTAACAAATGTCCTAAAAAGGACAAATCAAAAAGGAAAAGCATGTTGGCTACTTGGGATGAATCGTCTGATTCTGAATCCTCTTCTAAATCAGAAGATTCTGAAACTGAGTCGGGTGATGATATTAAAGCCCTTATGACTCTAGCCAAGATCACTTTTTCAAATAATGATGATATATCTAGTGAAGAAAATCTGAATAGTGATTGCGATAATGAAGATGGTCTTCAGGATGCTTATAATGCCCTTTATAAGGAGAGTTATAAAATTGCCGTCAAGCTTAAGTTACAAAAAGAAAAATTTTCTAAGCTTAAAGAAGATTATGAGTCTCTCGTTGTAGAAAAGTCTAATATTTTCGATTCTTTTGAAAGGACCAAATGTGATTTAGATTTCAAAACCTCTAAAATTGAAGATTTGAGATCCAAAAATGAGAAACTCAAAAATGAAGTAGCTTCTCTTCTGAGTTTGAAAGACACATGGAGATATGCCCAAGGTGATCCTAAATTGGAAAAATTATTGTCCGGATCAAGAAAATGTGGCGATCGATCCGGGTTGGGCTATGATAAGAATACAGCTCTTAAACAAAAGAATATTGCTCCTAAATTTATAAAAGGAGAGTCTTCAACCTCAAAAGAAAAGAATACTTATCAAAGTATTTCTAAAAATTCAAGGACTTTTCAAAAACCTAAAGGTAGCCATGTCAACTTTGATGTTCAAAATCAAAATCCTTTGGCTAAAAAAATAATTGATCTACTCAAGGAGCTATTAAAGTCTAACTCTATAGGTCTCTCCTATAACAACAGACAGAAAAAGACCATCTATACTCCTAAACCCAAAATAGTTCTAAAATGGATTCCTAAAGTTATCTGCTTGGTTGCCCACACTGCTTTCAAAGCTACAAGCCATTCAAAGTGGTACCTAGATAGTGGTTGCTCTAGGCATATGACAGGCGACAAGGCTTTATTCACCGATCTAAAAGATTTTACTGACGGGTCAGTCACATTTGGTGATGGAAGCAATTGCAAGATCATTGGCCAAGGTACAGTTCAACTTTATAACCTTCCCTTATTTAAGAATGTTTTATATGTTGAGGGCTTGAAACACAACCTACTAAGCATTTCTCAGATATGCGATAACAACCATAGTGTGAAGTTTTCTAATCAAGGTTGCGAGATAGTTAATAAAAAGGGTTCTATTATATTAACTGGTTGTAGGACTTCTGAAAACTGCTACATTGTTAGTGATACAAGCTCATCTACTCAATCATGTTACATGGTCCAAACTGATGAGACTAAATTATGCCATAAACGCCTTGGACATGTACACTACCGAAACTTATTTAGATTGAGCAAAAGAGAACTAATTAGAGGTCTACCCAAATTGCAAAGAGTAGACAAAATATGTGGTGAATGCCAGTTGGGCAAATAAACTAGGAGCTCTCACAAGAAAGTGAACTCCAATACCAGATCTAGACCACTCAAGCTTCTCCACATGGATCTTATTGGACCAACCAGAACGGAGAGTCGAGGGGGCAAAAAATACATCTTGGTTATCGTAGATGACTATACCAGATTCACTTGGGTATCGTTCTTAAAAGACAAAACTGAAACCCTGGATGAAGTGAAAAAGGTCATTAAACGAATCCAAAACGAGAAAGGTTCTCATGTTAGTAAGATCCGTAGTGATCATGGATGCGAATTCGAAAATAGTAGTTTTGAGAAATTCTATAGCGATCAGGGAATATCACATGAATTCTCTGCACCCAAAACACCGCAATAAAATGGTATATTTGTAAGAAAAAATAGAGTGCTTCAGGATATGGCTAATGTTATGTTGAATAACATGAAGCTCTCTAGAAATCTTTGGGCTGAAGCAGTTAATACCGCATGCTATATTATTAATCGAGTTTATACCAGTAAATCTGATAATAAGATTGTTTATGAATTATGGTTTGAAAAGAAACCTACTGTCAAATACTTTCGGATTTTTGGCAGCAAGTGTTATATTTTACGAGATCGTGAAAATTTGGAAAAGTTTGATACGAAGAGTGATGAAGGTATTTTTCTTGGTTATTCTTTGAACAGTCGAGCTTATAAGGTTCTAAATAAGAGAACTGGTGTGATTCAAGAGTCCATCAATGTGTTCATTGATGATCATTTGAATACACTAGCTCAGAGTTCAGATGATGATGAAGTTCTTATTATCGACAATCATGATACCTCATCAAGTCAAAAAGAATCTGAACCAAGGACTGTCAAAGATCATCCAACCAATCAAATTCTTGAAAACTCTCTCACTGGAGTTCGTACTCGCAAACAACTTGAGAACATATGTAATTATGTTTGTTTTACATCCTAAATAGAATCGGTTAATATGAAAGAAGCACTTTCTGACGAAAATTGGATAGTTGCTATGCAGGGTGAACTTAATCAATTTGTTCGTAATGATGTCTTGTATCTTGTTCCTAGACTTAATGATAAACACATTATTGGAAAAAAATGGATCTTTAAAAATAAGTCTGATGAACTTGGAAATATAATACGAAACAAGGCTAGATTAGTTGTACAAGGGTACAG
The DNA here is from genome assembly GCA_037074715.1 of Magnolia kwangsiensis. NCBI lineage: Eukaryota > Viridiplantae > Streptophyta > Magnoliopsida > Magnoliales > Magnoliaceae > Magnolia > Magnolia kwangsiensis. The sequence goes on along the minus strand of CM073575.1, from coordinate 84,907,796 downwards.
TCAGATTGAAGGCATCGATTGCGATGAAACCTTTGCTCCAGTCGCTCACCTTGAATCAATCAGACTATTTATTTTCATCGCATGCTTTAGAAAATTTAAGATTTATCAGATGGATGTAAAGAGTGCCTTCTCGAATGGCGATTTACATGAAGAGGTGTATGTTGAACAACCCTCAGGGTTTGAAGACCCCAAGTTATCTGACCATGTATTTCGTCTCAAAAAGGCTCTCCATGGTCTAAAACAAGCGCCTAGGGCATGGTATGAGAAATTGACTAAATTCTTACTTAGTCATAGCTTTCAAGTAGGAAGTGTCGATAAGACGCTCTTTGTTAAGAAGCATAACAATGATATTTTGATGGTTCAAATTTATGTTGATGATATTATTTATGGATCAACTTGTACTAACATGTCTATTGAGTTTGCAGATCTTATGAAATCAAGGTTCGAAATGAGCATGGTTGGTGAACTAAACTATTTTCTAGGGTTGCAAGTAAAACAACAACCTGATGGAATTTTCATTTTTCAGATCAAATATGCTTCAAAATTGGTTAAAAGGTTTGGATTTGAGAATGATAAGAACTTTGATACTCCTATGAGTACAACGTTAAGACTCTCAAAAGATTCTACGGGTAAAGATATAGATCCTAAACTGTATCGTAGTATGATTGGTAGTTTGTTGTATCTAACCGCAAGTAGACCTGATATCACATTTAATATTGGTATTTTTGCAAGATATCAGTCTAATCCTAAGAAATCACATCTTACTGCTGTTAAACGGATTATTAGATATGTCACAAGTACTATAAATTTGGGTCTTTGGTATCCTTTTGATACTAGTGTTCAATTAGCCGGGTACTCAGATGCTGATTGGGCCGATAATATCGATGATAAAAAATCAACCAGTGGTGGTTGTTTTTACATTGGAAATTGCTTAGTTTCTTAGTTTAGAAAGAAGAAAAGCTCAATATCGCTCTCCACTGCTGAGCCTGAGTATATTGCAGCTGGATATGCATGTACTCAACTAGTTTGGATGAAACGCATGCTAAGCTATTATGAAATTAATCAAGATTCAATGATCTTACATTGTGATAATTCCAGTGCTATAAATATTTCTAAAAATCCAATCCAGCATTCACGTACTAAGCACATTGACATTGGGTATCATTATATTCGTGAGTTGGTTGAAGAAAAAGTTATCTCCTTGAAATATATACCAATCAAAAATCAACTTGTTGATGTATTTACTAAACCGCTCGACAAAAGCAGGTTTAATAAATTGAAATTTGATCTTGGTATGTACATTTTACATTGATTATTCTTGTTTGCATGTATCATAATGTATTATATTTGGTATTATATGTATTAAAATTTTAATTTTTTACATTAAATATGTATTTTTGGTCGATTCTCGACCGGTCGTAGCTGTACACGACCAGTCGTGGTACGACCGGTCGTACACAGCACTCGACCAGTCGTGGAGCTCGTGAATATGATATAATTTGGAGAAAACCTCCTTCTTCATTTTCACTCTGACCTACGACGAGTCATGACTCGACCAGTCATAGGATTTCTTGTACTTCTTCTAAGCAAGTCCTATTTCTTCATTTTTCTTGAAGTTTGATGTTCTCTATGCTTTGATTTGATCATTGTGTAGCTAGATTTCATAATTTGTTGGGTTTTTCAAGGTTTTCTTCTCAAATTGATGATCTAGAGAAAACTCATCCTTCTTTTTATGTATTTCTCTTCCTCTTAGTATATCTTGTTGAAGATGGATGCTAGATGGAAGAAGAAAATATCCCGTGATCCATCCTCATGTAGATCTACATCGATAACAAAACGGTACCTTCAGTCACCCGAAGATGATCCTCAGGATGTATGGGATTTGCGAGTCCGTAATATTATCGTTGAGCATCCCGATGATCTCAATCACATTGCTCCTTATGGTATTGTCCCTCTCCTTAAATCTGTTGGCTGGACTAACATTTTACTTTGGGATGGGCCTGCATACCAGTCAATTGCACAATCAATGGTTGCATGTATCTTAAAATTCTCCCTTAATAATTTAACTTTTTCAATTGATACTAGAGAAGGAAAATTTGAACTAGACCGTCATTTAATATCGGGTATTATGGATATACCCGTTAATGATGAAGGTATTCCGATTCATACTCTATACGACAAACCATCTGAATCGAAAAAATGCATGTTAACAAGAGACTTATGCAAAATTAATGTGCAATGGACACACAAAGGGAATCCGCTCCCTTCAAAGTGTCTGTTACCTAGATACAGAGTATTACATCATTTTTTCATTTCAAATCTGTATCCTCGGTCTGGTAATAAAGCCGAGTTGACTTCTTTCATGGTTCGTGTGTTGCATTATATTGCTTCTGGTACCATGGTCTGCCTTCCTTCATTGATCTGTCATTTTATCATACAGTTTCGTCTCCATCCGGGTCATAGTGATATTCCGTTTGGTTATCCTATGACTGTGTTAGCCACTCACATGCTTGTCGATACACCTATTAATGAGGCACCCATTCATCATCTTATTTTCAACAATACCAATCTTAATAAGTGAAGTTGGATTTGCTTCCTGGTCAAGTTGATGAAGGTGGTGTTGGTGGCGAAGCCGGAAACGAAGGGGAAGCTAGCGATCTTTCTCAACAGGATGTTAATATGGATGAGTTATTTGATGAGATAGAAACTGATTCGCCAAATGATCCTGATTACGATCCATCTAGTTTTGATGCATGCCTTCGTGCATTGGAGGAGAAGGTTGGTAACATGAGTGTAGCCCACGAGATGCAGTTTAAATATATACAAAAATATCTTCGTCGCATTAATAGGGGCTTACACCAGATTGATCATACTATCCCTGCTCCCTCCTCTGGATCTGATTAGGCGAATTATCTTTTAGATTATATAACATTATCTTATCTTTTATTTTGGATATTGTATTAACTTGGTTATGGCTTGATGATTCCGAATTTATATTTTGAGATATGATATTTCCTTCCATATTCCTTTCTAATTATCTGCTTTTTATTATGTTGTTGTTCTCTTTCCTATTGTGACTTTCCCTTGTCATTTTGTGACAAAAAGGGAGACTAGTATGGAAAGGGGGAGTACTTGAATATGGAAAGGGGGAGTACTTGAATATGTATGGATTGATTGATAATATGGAGTCTTGATATTTACATGTTGTTTATTGTTTACATGAGCAGTACTCAGGGGGAGTAGAGTAATGTTGTGCTTTTATGGCTCATGATTCTTTATTGAGCAAATGTTGCTCTTATCTTTTATGATATGTGTTTTGTCACAAATTTGACAAAGGGGGAGATTGTAAGTGCTATGATTTCATATCCCTTTGGTTGTCAAATTTTGTGGTGCCAAAACTTATATCTATGTCTTGTATATCTTGTGTTTCATGTTTGAGACTATTCATTGCTTCAAGACATTGTATTTTATGGATGAAGAACTTAAATGAAGAAAGTTTCAAGTCTACTCATGGATGAAGTATTCAAGAATAGAAGTCTTCAAGTATGCATGTTCAAGATTCTATCAAGTACAAGAATAGAAGAAGACTTTATCAAGTTAAGAAATGTTCAAGCTCGAGAAGGCCTACAACAAGATTTGTAAATTCTTAAGCTTCTCTTAAGGATCATCTGAGAGTACAGACTATCAATGTTCATCTCACTTTCAAGGTTTGTTTGACCTTAGATTGACCTTAGGTTGGGCTTTATTGTAGGTCATTCTGGATACATAATTCGTATATTTTAAATATGCTAGTATGGGCTGTTCTAAGACCAGTCCTAGGGACTTCAAGACCAGTCCTAACTCTGCTACGACCAGTCTTAAGTTTTTCAGGACCAGTCCTAGGTTGTTGAAGATTTTTAGATTTTTCTGGTTGTCCTACGACCAGTCCTGGACATCCTACGACTAGTCCTGAGAGCTGTACGACTCATCCTTCGACCGGTCTTAGCCCTACGACTCGAACTCCAACAACTAATCTGGGGGTCCTATGACCAATTGTATGTGACCCATGACCAGTCGTAGGTGGCCCATGACCAATCGTAGGCTACCCAAGATTAGTCGTGGAACAGCTAATCCTTATCCCGCAAAAATCTTTGAAAATCTGCTGAAGCTACGACTAGTCCTAGGGATCCTAGGACCAGTCGTAGATGAGATTTTTCAGGCTATAAATAGAGCATGGACTTCAGAGTTTTTTCAATTCAATTCAATTCAATTTAAGCAATTTTAAGGCCATACTTTGAGATAAGTTCGTATTTTTTTTTAAGCTACTTTGTGCTCATTTAATATTCCTTTTGCTAGTTTGTTTTGTATTTGATTTTGATCTACATTCCAATCTTATTAGAAAAGAGGAATTTTTGATATTCCTTCTTCTTGGATTCAAAATCAAATAGAACTAGCCCTTTTGATTTAAAATCAATTAGACTTAGAACCATTCTTAAAGTGAGTATTGGACTTTGAACGGTGAATCGAACTTCTACTCCGATTAGTTCTACCAGGCTACTTCAAAAGGAGATTCAGGTATTTTACATTTATGTAATTTACATTCTTTGGTTTTGTTTGAGATTTGCCAAAAAAATCTCATTGTTTTGGTTATCTGAGGAGAGCCAGAAAACTTAGATTGTGTGGGTTTTTGAATTGTGTAAGCCTGTGATAAAAAGACACAATTGTGAAGGTTTTAGGTGAACCTATGAAGCTTATTTTGATAGTGTATGCTAATATCCCCTGTGTGAGGATATTAGGAGTGGAGTAGCATTCTGTGTGGATGTTGGATAACAGTTGGTGTACACACAGGCGAACCACTATATATCATTGTGTTGTGGATGTACTTTATTCTTTCATTCCTTTATTCATTCAGTTTTATGGATTGTATTTGTGGATGAATGTTGTAATCATTTTATTTCAAGCAAGTGTCGGGAATGTTGTAATAACTTAGGATCTATTTCTGTAAGTTATTTTGGTTTCTTTACTTTTTATTCCTCATTGGTTTGAGATACAAAGGACGTTTTAGAAATAAGGTTGTCCTACCTTAAACCTTTGGTTTTTGGTGTAAGGTTGTCCTTAGAACTGATATAGTATCATTCTCTTAATTCTAGTTTATTGAGATTGCTTTTAATTCAGCATTGTACTTTATTTCTTTTATTATTCCGCTGTTATAAATTTTATTTGGCATTGCCCTATTCACCCCCCTTTAGGGCATATAGCTAGGCCCCTTCACCAACCTCGCAACAGTGGGAGTCGCAGCCTAACGGTATAAGGCCCTCGTGCGCTCATGTTTTCCACTCAGTCTCAGCGTTGAGGCGTCTCCTTGGTACCTTGGAAGTTTAGGAGCTTTCACCCAGGGACATCCTATGCGCCCCAAGTGCTCAAGAATCATTTTCGGTGTCCACACATGGCCATCCACAATATCTCTGTGGAGGTTACGACCCTGATGAAGTAAGGGCAAATATCCACATGTTATGTAATGTTAGATGCATGAATCACACAATCAGCCATGCATCAATCATATCTCAACCAAGCATACATATGATGCGTATGGGAGTGGGCCATGAAGATGAATAAATGAGCTAATGAGGTGAAATGAGAAAGTACACTCTCTAGTGGGGGCCCATTTACCTGGGATAGCCAACGAGACTAAGCATATAAGGCTACAGCCTAGATGATATAGAAATGGGCCTAGCAAAGGGCTAAGGTGGGCATTTAACCACCCTTAGATACTAATGGGCCTAAAGGCGTCCAAATGGGGACTTTCAACTACCATTTCACCAAGGCATCTAACCACCAACTATAAGCTATAAGGCCTAAGGCCCTACATCCATTCACATGTTCATAAGTCCCCAAGGGCATAGAAGATGGGCCCAATACAAACTCCATCCACATGGGCCCAAAGAGGAAAAATCAAGGCCAAAGACAATGGCCCTCAGCCCATGCATCAAAATAACAAATGGGTAGCCCATATATCCAAAACAATGGCCAAGGCATATCCAACAAGAGTCAAAGTGGGCCTCACGGCATCAGCCCAAAACTGGTTATAGTAGAGGCACATTAAGGGCTTAACCACACACACAACATCAGCCCACAAAGCCCACACAAGGAACAATCAGCCCACCAAAAATACTGGGCCAAGGGTGGACGTCCAATGTTGTGGGCCTGCTGGATAGCCTAAAAAAAATCTAGCCTACTATGGCCCTCATAATCCACCCAAAGGTGGGCCTTAAAAGGCACTAATTAAGCCTAAAAATACCTTAGGAATAAGGCAAGATGTGTGGACAATACACCCTCAAATCTGGTGGGCCATACAACCCCAAATCAAACAACTATGGGCAGCAACTTTGGGCCCCTTGCTGGAATTCTAGCCCACCTACATCTCGGGCATGCTGGAATCTAGCAATTAATTAATTTACATGAAATACTTGCTCCCTGGTGACCTACACATGTCACAGTGGACCCACCAGATGAAGGGAGAGAATACAACTCATATATCAAGTGGGCCAGCTGCTAGACTGCAAGTCCAGCCGCAACCCAAAATGGCTGGGCGTCCCAAGGTTGGGCGGTCCCATGGGGGCCTAGACGGCTGCCCCTAATAAACACCAAGGTGGGCCCCATTTGTAAACGTCCCACTAGGGGGTAGGCCATGTCCAAGTGGGCCACACACATGGAGGAATGGCTGGATAAAATACTACATCAAGGTGGGCCAAATGGGGTGGATGGCCAACCCATGGCTAGACATCAGCCCAGCTAGAACGTCCAGCTGTGGGCTGCCAGTCCAGTTGTAAAACACCCCAAAATTAGGTGGAAAAGGTGGCCCACACACACCTGAGATGGGTCCCTACATGATGGGCCACAAGATGGGCCAAATTGGAGGCCATAAACCCAAGCAATCATACAATCAAAACATGAACAACAAGGTTGGAATAAAAATCTGCTGCATAAAAATGTTGCTGTCCACACCAATGTACAACCATCAGAGTGGGCCCAAGCCTGCCTAAAAGAGGAAAAATGGGTGGCCAATAATTACCCTTAAAAGTATAGCAAGGTGAGGTCCACAGAAGTGTCCCACCACTCAAAAAAATCAAGCTGATAAAAATATTTTCCCTTCATATAGCATGGCTGGATGGTTTAGAAAATTAGATCGGCCACCCCTATGGGCCGACTCTTTTAGGTGCACAAACAAGGACGGATTGAGGTGGGATTTAACATACATCAAAGTGGGGTCCACACATCTAAGTAATGCCCAAGAAATCAGAGAGAAAGTTTCCACAAATAGGGCTTACATGCCAAACATTCTAGCAACATAACAGAAATTCCAGCAATATGGACAACAACATGTGTTGTCCAAACTGGCCCAAAAGATAAATAAACGGAAATAAATTACTTATTCTGCAAGGTGGGGTCCACCCAGATGGGTCACACAACTCTCAGACCCAAGCCCCTTCCAAGATCAACCATAAAATCAAGCCCCAAAGGCTGTTCAAAACAACTAGTCCAACCACTTAGGCTTGGACGTCCCAACCACTTGGGGCTTGGTTGCATGGCACATCAGGTGGACCACACATACATCAGATCCACTATAAGGAAAGGAAAGAAAAGATGGAGAAGAGACATAATCTGACCATAGGGAGGGATCCGCCACTATGAGCCCTCCACAAATAAGGAACAACATGTACATGTAAGATGATCATGGGTCCCATGCATGCATGGGCCCTACAAAACCACAGCTAGTTCTAAGGTCTAGATGACTCGAAGACTATAGATCAAGAGGAAAATCATCAAGATGGAGTCCATGGAGGATGGATCCATCAAGATATCATGCATGTAAAAATGGTGGGCCAATGGCCATACCCAAGGAGTTGTGTAGGACCTCCATCATTGATTGATGGGTCCTACACTCTCCACATGAAGCAAGAGAGACATATAAGAAGGAAAAACCAAATAAACTATCCTAGATGCTCACCCACCTCTTGGATCTCCACCAAACTTCAACTTCAGGCTTCCTAGGCACCAAGGAAGCAAGATTAAAGGCCAAGATGAGTTTTTGATGGAAGGATGGAGAGACAATAGGAGGAAGGAGGGCTGGAATGGAGGAGTAAGGTGTGGACATCCAAAGCTAACAAGGAAAGAAAGAAGAGAAAATGCAAGGGAAGGGAGAGAGAGAAGTTGTTGTAGGGGAGTTATGATTGTATGCAAGGTTTTGGGAAGAAAAAAACAATGATGGATTTCCTTGTTTAGAGAAGCAAATGATGGGTTTTGGGAAGAAAACTCATCATGAGTTGCTAGGCTCTAGGTAGGCTAGGTGTAGTTAGAGTAGGCTAGGGTAGCTTGTAGGGTGTAGGTAGTGGGAAAACATGCAATAGAGTGGGCCACCTTGGGGAGCATGCGCACCACCCTAGGTGTTCCCCGCAATCATACTAGATGGTCCATCATGGTGCATGCCCCATATCCCATGATCTAGAACTCGGATGACGCACGAGATATAGTGTTGGAACTACAGTGACGTTGCTGTCACAATGGCATAGGTCCCGGGTCGAAATGGTTTGAGTCTATATGACTGAACTCAAGGGGCATCGCAAATGAAATCTACAGGTCGCGGGTGGCCAGAATTCTACTAGTAGGACCACGAGACCTAAGGGAATAGAATGGATACTAGGATGAGGGTCTAATATTTAAGGGGATTCCACATCAATTCAAATGACCATCTTAACAATTTCTGAGGGAACCTAAGTTTGAGTTTTTATATTCTCAATCGTTCTTCTAAGTCTAAGGGAGATTCACCTAAGTTCAAATCTCTAATTTCAAACATCCTAACTTTAGACATTTAAAGTTTGTATAAGATCATTTCCCCAAGGCCTGGTATGTCTAAACTATGTTATGATACCAACAGTAATGCCCTGGGTTTTTGAAACCTGAACATATGACTCATTTTCTAAAAACCCGAGTGTTAACCTTTAAAGATAGTCAAATTTCATATATATACATTTTTCTTTCTTTTCTTTTCTCAGAGTTAGTAGTTTAGTGGAAGATGGATAAATAAACATAAAGGAAAAATTGCATTTACATTTAGAATATACAAGCGGCTGCCCAATTGACTTATATAAACTAATGTCTCTATGTTATCATATACAAGAATTACATAATTTAATACATGGGAAATAATAAAATGCATATAAACTCGAGCTACAAGATCACACAACTTCCCTTAATAGATACAGCCATGCATCCCTAATAATTGTACCTTGCTCATTACCAATCTGGATATGAATATCATTTAAACCACCTGCACTACCTATACGGTTATATATTAAATGAATGAGTGGCTAGCTCAATGTGAATTCCCCTCAATATTACATATCACCGTATTAGTTAAGCATAGTTTAAAGAAATAAGACATCCAAAATAATACATGATGTAGTCTTATTTAAATGCATGGATGCATGAATGCACATTGACTTAGGGATGCTCATCTAGTCAGACTTGGCTCGTCACCTATACATATGGCCGATCACCAATGAAGCACATCACGTGCGTACATCATATACAAGTATAGTGACCAAGCCATCGTACATCATGTACGTGGGTCGATAGTCGATGGTCTGGGAGCTAGCGATCTGATACCATGCTAAGGGCACGTGCTACAACATCCAGTATTAGCCACCTGTCATCGGCCGTATGCTATGAATGCATGATTAGATTAACCGTTATTATTTCGATTACAATTAGCCAAATTAAGAAGCTTAAAGGTCACATAGGGGGCTCATCACCTGGCATAAGCCGACAACTCAGGCATAGTGTCCCATACCACCATCCCCGGCTCATGAGACTCCCATATTAGGATGTTTAATAGAACCCCATTAACTAGTGGCCAATCTTATTTCAATACTTATGACTCACCATCGCATGGATATGTAGGGATGAACCATCAAAGCTACACAGGGAAAATGTCAATTTGAAATGATCGGGAAACCGCATAGGATAAATACTAAGCCGAAGTGAAAAAAGGGCCTTGTGAAGTAAATACCAAGTTGAAGCGATAAAGAGGTCACATAGGGAAATTTAAATCAAGTGGTAAAGAGGTTATCCCCAAAAGCCATGTAGGCACAACAACATATGGATGGTGAACCCACATTAATATTATACCACCCAAATAACCTCTAAGTCGAGAGTTCATTTCCAACACATTTAATCCCATTACATCCTAAGTATGGGTTTAGATATATAAGTAGAATTTTCCATTGATAGATGTAGCGATTCAAGTTCTACAAGCAATTCACAGTATAAGAAGATATTTAAGTACAACATATGTAGGTTCATACAAGATAAATTTGTGCATGTAATTTGACAATCAGATTTAATAAGTAGCACAAGTATTAATGAATTAGAGACATTGGTTATCAGTCATAATTAAAATAAAAACTATTACTTAGGCTAATAGGAAAGTGAAAGCTCAAGGGGAAGAAATCATCACCTTAAGTGTTGAATTGCCTACTAGTGTCAGTAGGAGCTGCGCACGCCCTAGGGTTAGATCCTACCATGAACTGTAAATTATATGGTTAGATCCACATTCTGCACACTATTTAATGTTAAGCTCATAACCTAAGGTTTGGATTTCTTAGATTTAGGGTTTTATCCTAGAGTTATAGATCTAGGTTTAGATTTTTGGATTCAATTTCTAATTGATACAATAACAATATTAATAATGTTATTAATTAAAAATAGTAATCCAACAATAGCTAATGATGTTATAATAACAACAAATATGATTGAATGAAATGGTTTACCTAACTCGAGCCCGATCTGAGCAAGTTGACTAAACCGATCTCTCTCTCTCTCTCTCATCCTTCCTCTCTTCTTCTTTCTTACCATTCCTTCTCTTCTCTTTCTGCTAGAAGATGTCCAACAATGGAATCAACAAAACACGGCCTGACTCGACCTAGTGAGTCGATCGAGTTGACCCAGTGCAACATGGGAGCAAGGCATCCCAGGCTCTCTCTATTTCTATCTTTCTTCTTCTTCTTGCTTTTCTTCCAAGACCTATTGTCTAGCAACGCGACTAAGTTAAACCATACCCACCTTACCCAACCTAGTTCAACTCGGTGAAGAAGACAATTCATTAAACTCAGAATGGTAGTGAGCAACCTACACTCTACTCATCCTCACTCCATATTCTTCTTCTTCTTCTTCTCTCGGTTCAATAGGGCTCACTGAGCCCAAGCTCAACACAGCTCAGACTTAATGAGTCGAGTTCAATCGACATGGTAGTGGCCCTCGTTGGTCCAGCGACTCCGTTGTAGATGATGTAGAAACGCACCTAGTCCCTCTCTTGTGTCTCCTTTCTCCCATATGATATTATCCCTTTTTCTCTCTCCTTCTATCTTTCTTTCTTTTCTTTTACTGGAACCCTATCATGGCACGAACCAGGCCCAACCCGGACCACGACTTGGTCGAGTAATGCGATAAAAAGCAGCCACACACTCTCCCTTCTCTTTCTTCAATCTGCATGGAGTGCTTCTGAGATGGCCCACCTGGTGAGCGAAACTGATCTAAGAGTTGTGGATGCAACAAGAACTAATGGTCGATCTTTCGACGAGGAAGATGGCCCGCCATTAATGGCAGATCATGAATGTCCACATTTTTCTTCAAAATGATGCTTAGGGATGGTGCAGACAGGCCTATGGGAGATAACGGGAGTAATAAAATGAAGCTCCATTGATGTTTTCATGGTGAGTTCGAGGCTGGAAGGAAACAACAGATTTTTAAGCACAACCACTATAAATGGAGGATTGTTGCTGCTTAATCTTTTTGCTCTTATAACAAACCCTAACCCTTCCTAGACTGTTGGATTGAACCCAAATGGTCGAGATATGATCCGTTTGAAACCATTCCCAAAACTGGCTAGTAATGTAAAACCGGCTGTTATTTTGGTTTGGCTACGGAAGAGAGCCCTTAGTTGAAAAGTTTTGATTACTTTGGAATGAACGGTCGAGATAGAGGATGAGAGATGCATGCGGATTGCCAAGATGGTAACAACGGTTCAGAATTTCCTTGTTTGGAAAGCATTGTACGTGCAGGTCCTATTTGCATCAACATGTGTTGCATCATGTGCATGAACACGTGTTGCATCGTGCGAAAGTTATCAAGTTTTGGTCGCACGTGGACCCTTTACCAAATGGACGGTTTAGATCTTGCGTTGGGGCCATAGAGATGGGCCATAATCACGAGCAATGGATGATTGTCCAGTTGCTAGTGAAAAAATGTGAAAGGAAGAGGGAGTTTTTCCTCTTTAATTTGGTACGGGTCAAATCGAGTTCGACCGAGTCGACGGTCTAGTGAGTAGCGGGTGCACTTTTCTTTCATGCACTCGCACCACAAGGTGGGACCCATATGTGATGTTTTTATACAATCCACACCGTCCATCCCACCTTGGGGTTTCTAAGTGGAGCCTTTAATTGAAGATCAGGTAGATTTAAAGCCAAGGTGGGACTTATTTGATGGTTTTGCATTCCACGTGGTGATACCCAATGATTCAACTGTCAGATCATGTCCATAGTTGATCATTAGTGATCCTTGGAGTTCCCTACCTATTTTAGAGGAAACATGATGGTTTACTCGCATGTTTAGGTTATAATTAATGCATATTCTAAGTTCCAAGTCCTTGGCCCTATGGCCTGATGAACGACGAATTTGATTATCCAAAGTTTGATATTGACAATGGACGACTAGATTTGTATATCAAGGTGATTGAGACCCTAAGAGTAGATTCTCCTTAAGTTGTGATGGAATATTTTGAAACTCAATCAAATGGATGGCTTGTTTTACGAATGAAAGTTATTCTAGATGGTTGAGATGGATATATTGAGAGTCATTGGATGGTGACATGTAATGTAAGTTAGTGTGTTCCCACACATGTGTAAACTAATTCACATCTTTCACTTGTAATCATATCGAGTCTTCTAGTCTTGTGATGGTGAGCCACTCTTCATGAAGTGTAGTAGAGACTGAAGATCTAAGCATCATTTTGTCTATAAAATTTGACAACTATATGTATGCTTCAAATACAAGCACTTACAGACACCCATGAGTTTTGTAAAGCATGTGAACATTGTTAGAAGTTGGGAGAAATATCTCGTAGAAATATGATGTCTTTGAACCGGATCTTAATTGTTGGAATTTTTAACTATTGGGGTATCGATTTCATGGGACCATTCTCCTCATTTTTTGGATATCTTTACATCATGTTAATAGTTGACTATGTTTCAAAATGGGTGAACGCGATTCCATTTAGAACCGATGATCAAAAGATAGTTTTATGATTTTTAAAAGAGAGTATCTTGTCCAAATTTGGAACACATAAAGTCATCATTAGTGATGGAGGCTCTTACTTTTGTAATAGACCATTTAAGAATTTAATGAGGAAATATGGTATTACTCATAAAGTGGCTACACCCTATCACCCACAAACAAATGGGAAAGATGAAATTTCAAATAGGAAAATAAAAAAAATTGGAGAAGATATATAGTTAATCCGGAAATAAAGGATTGGTCTCTCTGACTGACCGATGCATTGTGGGCTTACCATACTGTGTTTAAGACCCCTATTCGAATGTCTCCCTATAAGACTTGTTTATGGGAATACTTGACAATTTCCTATGGAGTTAGAAGATAAGGCTTAATGGGCTATAAAGAAATTTAATTTCAACTTAAATAAGGCAAGCTTGCCGCGTGAACTCTAGATTGTGGAATTAGAAGAACTCTGAAATGAAGAATAAAACAATTTGAGAATTTACAAGGAACGAATGAAGATTTTCCATGACAATACATCTTCCGGATATCATTTGAACCAAATCAAAAGGTTCTATTGTAAAATTCTTAATTACATCTATTTCTGGATAAATTGAGATATAGATGGATTGACCCTTTCAATATTAGGATTATTTATCTATATGGGGTTGTTAAGATTAAAAACTCATCAAAGGATGATGTTTTTAAAGTTAATGAACAAAGATTGAAGCCATTTGTGGAGAGATTTTCTCTAAAGAAAATGTCTATGCCTCTATAAGATCTTGTTTACCAGGATTGATCTCCTAGTTTGATGGATATCCATTTTCTTTGCTTTTGTAGATTGATTGCTTTTGTAGATTAATTGCTTTCGTAGATTATTTCTTTCATAGGTTAGTTTGTTTTGTTTTTCATATTTCATTTTTTCTATCTTGCCGACCGAGAAAATTCAAGCACTTATGCTTATTCAACTTTTTAGGTGCTTTCTCCTCTTATCTTTTTAATTCTCATGTTGCATATATTTTCATGTATTCATCTTTTTCAACATTAAGGAAAATGTATCATTTAGGTTGGGGGTGGGGTTTCCTATAGAAAGTTCTTTCAGATTGTGCTATCTTTTTTAGTTTTAGGCTATTTTTGGATAAAATAAGTTTTTTAAGAGGTTTGAATTCTCTGCATTTATGAAATTTGAAAGTAGTATGAAAATAAGAAAAAAAGGAATCTAGTAGACTTGTAGAGATTAAAAATAAATTCTTTTTATTAAATTTATGTTAGGAATTTCTAAATATTGATGAACCATGAATTTTACATTTCACTTCTAGCTTACTCTACTAAGGTTTAGTTTAATATAATATTGTTAGCTTGATGATTACTTAGAGTGTTAGGAGCTAAAGTCTGTTGATCCCTACTAGTTCATCCATTGGTTTTCTTGAAAAGAATGTAATATATATATATATATATATATATATATATATATATATATATATATATATATCGAAAAGGGCTACCTATTGTTTAAAAGAAAAAGAAGAAAAAGAAATTGTCCATGAAAATAAGAAAAGAAGGGTTACGGAAGAAAGATTGATAAATGTACATTAAAAAAGAATGAAAAGAAAGAAAAAAATAAGAACTAGAAAAATGAAAAGAAGAGTGAATAGTGTGAAAGCCGTCTATGTAGAAAAATAAAATGGAAAAGTTAGAATTAACACTTGAGAGATAGCAAGGATCTCAATATGTTTGGTTGATCTCACCAGTACTTTTTGGTGATCGTTAAGGTTAACTCTACTATAAAAGGTTGAACTCTTGTTGGTGTTAAGTTTAGATTTCACTGTGCACCCTGGTACTTAATGTTTAGAAGTTTTTTTTTTTTTACTAAAGTAGTAGTGAATTGAACCCTATTTGACTGTATGTTAAGTATATTAGAATCTAGGCTGATTCAGATTGATTGAGGTTGACTTGGCTTTGTGCCTTAGAATTCTATGTTTGGGTGATTTGAAGGTTACATGAATATATAGAATGAATTCTTTCGAAGAAAATTTTTAGTCTTGGATTTTTGAAAATCTTTTTGCATGTTTTGCTCAGGACTATATAAATGTTGGTTGGGGGGTGTGATAAGTGATAAATATTGCATATTTATCCCTCATTTCACATCCTTTTTTTATTGCATAAGAATGATAAAGTGGACTAATTAGATCTAATTTCAATGTATAAGAAATAATGCAAGATCCAAGATAATTCGAACTATTCAAGGAGTTTGAAATCCCAAGGGAGATAAAGATGGAGCTATCTCCAAAGAATTAGAGTCCAAGAGATGATGATCAAGCATATGTAAGTTGAAAGACCAAAGGAGATCAAGGGATTGTTGAATTAATGTGTTTAAAGAAGTGAATAAATGACAAAAAAACCAAAAAAGTAAAGTAAGGTTGACCTTCACTTGTTAGACATCCAAATCGTGTTGAAAAACTTCAGTAGGATCAACCATGGAGGGGCAGGGTCGACCATGACCTGATGGGTGTTTTAGGGTTAACCGTGTGGTGTGTAATGAAAGTGCCACTGTTTGTCAATATACCTTAATAATAAGTTTGTATGTTAAGTGCGCCCCAAATTAAAGATTGAAGATTGCAAGTTCAAGACTCATCAAGATGAAAACGTACTTAAAAGGTAGACTGAGCCTCATCTACCCAAACAAACCCTAACAATATGCCCCAAACAGAACCTAACTTACTCACAAACTAATTGTGAATATCTTCTAGTAAGAATTGGTTTGAGCACCTTGAGTATTGGAGGAAAGAATGCACTATATAGGAATAATCATGATTGCATCGATATGCAATCGAGGACAATTTTGATAAAATTGAACATGGTTCAATTGCATCAAAAAATAGGCCCATACAATCCAACAACAAACTGAATAAAAGCTGGGTATTGTCGATTACATCTAATGGAGTTCGATGACATTGAAATTCAAATTTCGATGGCATTGAACCTACTTCGATTAAATTGACTAAGGGCACTCCTTCCATAAATGAAATACTCTCTAAGTGTTCCTCGGTGTAATCGAATCTTCTTCGATAACATTGAGAGAAAGTTATTGATGACATCGAAGACTGTTCGATTACATCAAAATATAGGACCAGTTTGTCCAGCAAGCTATCAAAGAATCTCCAACATTTTCGATCATAGCGAATACCCTTCGATGTTATCGAACTTCAAAAATTGATAGAATCGAAGGTCTGATCGATTGTGTCGAAAAATGGGACAAAACTGTCCAGCAACCAAAGTATAATTTTCTAAAGAATTTCGATGGGATCGAAACACCCCTCGTTGACATCGAAGTACATGTTGATGATATCGAAGGGTGCTCGATGAGATCGAATAGAATCTTTCTACACCCAACTGAATATCCTAATGCAGATAGTTGATGTAATCAGAGAAGGTTCAATGACATTGAAATTCAAATTTCGATGGCATCAAAGAATCTACGATAGCATCGTCAATGTCAAATTTATACCCTTTTTTTACCGTTGGGATTTGTCTTAATAAATAGCTTGGGTTGCTTCCTGGACAAAACACACACGATTTGGAGAGAGCTTAAGAGAGTCATTGCAATAGTTAATACCCTCATCCTCAAGCCTTCTTTCCCATAAGAGTTCATCATTCAATCCATAGCACTAGCATTTATGGTCATCTTCATTGCTTGGATTGAGTTATGAACTTTGACATTCATTGAGCTTCTAGTAACACTCCTTAATGGTAAATCATTGTACTAGAACCCTTGAATGCTTGGGAATCTTCTCTAAACACTAAAGACACATCATTTATTAGAGAAGATCAGATAAAACCTTAAATCAACAACCTCGGAGCATTGATTGGAGCATTAAAAGGATGGTTGTGGTTCAAGGGAGTTGAAGACTCTTCATCAACAGGAAGATCTTCTTCAACATGTGCTGACAAGGGGCTCACTCACTTATAAGTATAAGATTCTAAAAAGTCTGAAGCCTCTTCTTTGTGTAGGATTTGGTTTCAGAGTTTATTTTCAAACTCACTAAGACCTCTTGTAAGCCTCTGATGGGAGAATACATATAGAGTCCTTGTGTAGGACCTATTGCCTTGTGTAGGCATGTGTGATTGCCTTATGTAGGCATGCGTGATTGCCTTATGTAGGTAATACCTTGTGTAGTTTGTGAAGGTTTATGATTATCCTTATTTAAAATCATTGGATAGTGAAATCCATTACACTCTAAGGTGGAGTGGGCAAGTAGCTGAACCACTATATATTTTTACGTTTGTGATGATTGATCTTTCCCCATTTGTATTGACTGTTTGAATGTTTACATTATGCACAATACATGCATGTTTGATATAATGCAACACTTAGATTTCCACTATCTTAAAATTTGAATATGAATTGCCTCTTGATAATCCTACTTAAATCATATTAAAATTGTTAGAATTTACAGTTAATAAGGATTAAAGTTTTTAAATGTCCTATTCCCCCCCTCTAGGACACTTGGAGATATATCCATACTTCAATAGTAATGGTTCTACCAAACTTTCACATAAGACAATTGTGTAAATTGAATATTTTAAAGTCAGTGGTGTGAAAATCTATTTAAAGGGTGATTTCTACACAATCCAAACTCATCCTAGGGCTTGAGGAAGAGATATTTAGGGAAGAGCACCAATGTCACCTTCCTTCTTCTCCATTCTTGGATTTCTAGTTTGATTTTCCTATTTCTCTATTTTAGAAATGGTTATGTTTGGTTAATCTCTTAGCTAAAGTTAAGGGATGTACCTATTGATGAATTCTTATTGTTAATTCATTTTTAAGTCAATTTTATTTTTTGAATGTTGAATTATGATTGTGTTGATTGAATTCCTAGTTTGGAGAAGGATTCAATCTATAAAATCACATTATTTATTATTAACTCCGGGTACAATAGATGCTTACGATTCCCTATGATCAATTCCCTAGATCTTCAAGAGAGATCAATCTATCTCAATTCATATATTTTAATTGGGAGTTGTTATTGAATTGAGAAATTTATATTCCAACTAGAAGGACAAGTTGAATTAGACGAATTATATTAAGAATTTGTTAATCGGGGATTCATGGATCCTTAGTTGCTTTGATTATTGTTTTCAACCTAATTACTTCGCTGAATTCTTAATTCTTAAAATTAGTTTAGTTCTATTTGTATTTGTACCAAATATATCCTTATGGATCAACTTTGGTCTCACCGGATATATACTAGAGGTGTACACGAGTCGAACCGAGTCGATCTTGGCACAACTCGTCTCGGCTCGGCCAGTAACTAACCCCAACTCAAACTTGGCTTGGCTCGGTCCTTGAGCCTAATTGGCTAGCTTAGCTCGGTTTGGTCAGCATCTTGGGCTAATTCGAGCCAAGATCGAGTTGAATTAGCCTGTGCAGTATTTTCACAAACACATGGACTGCACCTTTAAATTCTCACTGTACGTAAAACAACAACAACTATTTTATAGGTATTTCATCAAACACCTTCTAGGCAACATCAAAATTAAGAAAAAGGGTATATGTTTCATATACATACCTTCCTTGCCACCAGCCGATACTTCGTTGAGTCATTTCATCAAACACTTGGTGAGCAACATCAATATCAAAGTAACCGAATCACTGAACTGGTTCGATTCGAGTTAGGGTTCGATTTGAGTCGAGTCGAGCTCGAACTCAGTTTGAAATTTTTTCGATCTCAAAAAATCAGCTCGACTCGGCTCGAACTCAGTTTCAAAATGAGTTGAATCAAGCTTTTTCGAGTCAAGTTGAGTGAGCTAACCGAGCTAACTCGGGTCGTGTACAACCCTAGTATATACTACTTCACGACCCTACACTTGGGTTATCGAACAATCAGACAATGACCGAATGGGCCACACATTGGTGTTTTCAGCGCAACGATCAAGGTTCTCATAAGGAATAGAAACTGACCATTTTAATGGTGAGGAAGACCGGTCATTAATGGCATCGCTGCACTAGGCGATTGTTTCTTCATTCTGATGATTATGAATGGTATAGATGGGGTCATATGGTGTCTATGGACCCCATTTATCAAAGTTCTAAGGTGTTTGCCTGGTGGTTCACAAGAAAACCCGTTTCGGGCTTTGCCAAAAGAAACACGGCGAAACTACTTCGAGATTGAATATAATGACTTTCTTATAGTATGACGGCACTACAACAAAAGCAGGATTAGCCAACGATATATTTGGCTGATTAGCTACGCTAACTAAAAGGGAGCGTCGGTTTGCGATCGGGGTATAAATACCGTATAAAAAGCCCTAACATTCTTTTGCTTCTTTTGCTACCCTCTCCCGACTCTCTCTCTCTCACCGCCCCGGCGCCTCTCTCTCCATCTGCCTCTCTCCCTCTCCCGATCTCTCTTTCTCTCTCTCTCTCTCACTTGCATCATCTCCAGATCTTGCGCCTCTCTCTCTGCATCTGCCTATCTCGCACTATCTCCCTCTCTCTCTCTCTCTTTCTCTCTCTTCCTCACTTGCATCATCTCCAGATCTGGTGCGGCCAGCAGCCCCTGCCCTTCATCTCTTCCCCAGCCAGGTACTCATTTCTCTCAAATAGATATTCAGCTTTTTTATTTTTAGATCTGTAAATCCGCAGATTATCAGAGGATACAATTTTGGAATTAGGGATTTCCTAAACTCTGTAATGGGAAAAGGATTAGGGCTTTCCTAAAAAATCACTTTTATGGTTTATTGGTTTGATTTTCTTGAAGGAATTATAGGGCCCTACTCTGTATTTTGCTGAAGCACAGGATTTGTACATGTGGATCCCATGGATCATTGGTCCAAACAGTGTTCCCTTTGGCTCCAACATGAATGAAGGATGCCCTAGAAACCTCCTAGATTAGAAAATCATAACCATCTGATATGCGTTTTTTTTTTTCATTGAATGTGGATGGTTGCTGCATTTTTTCCCTTAACTGTTGTAGGATTCCATATTTAGATGTTGGGATCTTGCAATCTGGAACGTTTCGTGGGCATCCTCGAGCCTTGATGGGGTTCCATCAGATCAAAGGTTTGGATCGCTAAAACATGGGCTCCACCGCACGCATGGAATCCTGAATGTCACCAGACCATATACTTGCAGATGAGCAGGACGATGTAATTCTTCCTCAGTCAATCATTTCCGCAGTTTATTTAAGTTGGGTTGGGGTTCTCTAGTCTATTTTGTGAGTCTTCCAGCTTCGGTGCTTCACTATAGTTCCTAAAGTCTTCTGGTTATTTGGACAATTGCATTTCCTATTCCTTCGGACCCAGAAATTGCATATTTTATTGTTCCCATTCCTACTATCTCCCATGCCTTATTTAGTAATGCCCCATGATATCAGTTTCCAGCCTATGCTCCAAAAACTTCACAAATGCACATGGTCACAAACATACTTACATGGCTCGACAAACACATGTACCTGTAGTCAATTTGTAATTGTAATTGTAATATTCCAAAGTGCGTGTTTGTGTTAGAACTTCACACACGTTCAGAAAGGATGCTTATCTTTGTATTGATTGGTTGGAAATGTTTGTGATACAGCTGTTGGTATGTGCTGTCCTTGCTTCTTGCTCGTGGATCTGTTGGTGAATGTTATTGGTTATAAATTTATAGTTGTTGTTATTGTCATATTTAATACTATCTGTCGGCATGTAGGTATTATTCTTTTCAATGCCTATCCCTCTGCATCTTACTGAAATAACAAAGAGACTGTGCAGTGAAGTTTGTTATGTGTAGGATGTGGATGTTTCTTGTTTGTATGAAAATACTACTAAAACACAAGAAGAGAAGATACACTGAGTTTCTTCCCTATTGAAGAGTCTTTCTTCCCAATAGAATAGTCGAAATGTGTCTGAGATGTTTGTTGGACATGGGTGTCAGACAACAATCTTTTAGAGAAGATCACATCAAATTTTTTTTTTTTGTTTTTAAATTGATGTTTGTTGGACATGGGTGTCAGACACAGCAATCTTTTAGAGAAGATCACATCAATTTTTTTTAAAAAATTTTGGTTATGTTATGCTTTGGCACCTTACATGCTCGATTAAATGCCAAACAGCCCAAACTTGCTGTATTGTCAAGAACTCTATTGTAATTGTGCAATTGATCTGGGTTTCTTGTTTCCTGAGGAAAAGATTTTAGCACTGAAATTCGCTCCTATGTGATCCATTCACTGAAGATGGGGTTAAATGATCTGTTTGCTAAATCTCAGTGTCCACTTCCCATTTCAACTTTCTTAAAGAGATTTGTATGGTTTTCTTACCTGAATGTGTATGGCAGGTTGGTGGATGGTAACATTCTTACGCTGATATAATTGAATCTTGTTTGGCTTCTATTCATCAAGTAAGCTTATGATTGTTACAAAATTGCAAATAACCTTGTTTGGATGCACACTTGAATTGAATGGCGAATGTTCAGTACAACCAAGACACAAAAGCTAATGGAACTTCGAACCGATAGGGATCTTGCTGGCCGAAACTCGTCTGCTTCAATGATCTGCTCATTTGGTGAAGCCTCTCCTTCACCCATGGTGAAACCGAACTGCAGATTGAACTAATGAGAGTGAAAGGTGGCAAATGACAGGTTGAACTAGACGGTCTATATCAAGGTAGTTCAGACATCTATTCATTAGCATTTAAAAAGTAAATCTGTTGATATATATGATAAAGATCAGGCCATTAATGACACTACCTTTCCCTTCTGAACTTCTGGTCATCACCAATCTTCTGTCAGGGTTTAATTTTGTTTCATGAAAGAACTGTATTTATAAGATAGAATTATATATCTATATCATGTTCTCTTATGCTAGATCATGCTGTCTTGGTCAACCATGCCATGCTATAAATGACCAACCCAACATCATACGATCTACAGTTATGCCATCAGCAGCGTTAAATTTGAAGCACTTGTGGTGCAGTCGAATTATTCATGGGCATGCCACTGAACATCATATACACATTATGCATTCGCATGCTTTCAAATCACTTATATGATGTGACAAGTGCCATTAGCTTCTGAGTGTGGATGTTAAATAGGCATTAAAGGAATTAGATGTTGTCCAAACATTTGAAATAACATCTATGCAGTCATTTGATGAATGATGTGGAAAACTGGAACTCTGTCATCCAGCAGCTGCTGCATATAGCCATGAACTTGCTCTATGTTGAATCATTGAGAAGACTCTTAAGAAACGAAGAACTGCCTCATGAAGGTACACATGTCATGAGCATCTTTCTAGTTGATGATGGTTGTGTCTAATAAAAGAAAGTAGTGGGCTTTGAGAAGGAATTTGGCATCTGCAGAAGAGTATTTTGAATTGTGGATGAAAAATAAATTACACCGAGTGACAGTGACTACTTAAAAAAATGTACACTGAGTGAAAAGTAGTTGTATTTGAATGGTTTTTCATTCTCTTTATTGAAATTGATAGTTCATTAGAACACAAGAAAGGTCTAGAATGGCAGAGAAAGTACAGCCCACAATGGAAACCACAGACCCTTACACCCCCATCACATTAGAACACCTGCTCAATTTTTAAAAGTCATCCCTACTATGCCTAGAGATCTCCTATAAGGACCTGGCCCAGGAAGTAATTAGGTTCACTATCACCAATTAGAAGTCCTGTTATTTCTTTCTTTCCAAGCTGGCCACAGAATTGCTAGGAGAGTAGGTTCCAAAGCACATGTTTCAATGGTTCTTGGATGTGCTAAATGTTGATCCGTTGACATGACGAACATGATGCCTTCCCAAACATGGCTTGGTAAATGGCAGTGAACATAATATGATTGAGTCTAGCTGCTAAAATTTCAATTTGCATTGCATGGATGTAGCCTTGCACGCATAGTGGTTACTTTTCGGTATTGTGTTGTTTTATATGTTACTATGAGCAACTGATTTTTTTTATTATTTATTATTTATTATTTATTTTTTTGTTGTTGTTGTTGTTGGCTCGTTAAAATGAAAAATATCCAACGGTCCTATTTCAACGAACGGGTCTCTACAAATCAGAGGTTAGGATTGTTCAAACAGCCTGATTTTCAGATTGTGATTTAGCGACAGTGGATTCCACAGTCTAGTCGGTCTAATTTTAGTTAGTTTATGCCTGACTTTTATACAACCCCTAAGAACACAACGTGTAATAGCAAAAAACAGCAAATCCAAAAAGGCCCACATCAGAAATCTGCATGAAAAGAGGCTAAACAGCAAATCTTAAAAGACCCACATCAGAAATCTGCATGAAAAGAGGCTAAACAGCAAATCTAAAAAGACCCACATCAGAAATCTGCATGAAAAGAGGCTAAAACAGAATTTTTTTTTAAAAAAATGTCAAGACCATCTAAACAGCAAACACAAAGAGACCCACATCAGATATTCTGGGACTCATATCTCTAGAGGAAATAAACATGTTTTTCCCAAGCTGGCATGTTTTCACTGGTGAAAGATATACTCCTTAAAGGTCTTGACTAATGATAGTCCGTTTGGTTTAAAAAAATATGGCCCACCGAATAGAAGTGGCGTTGTACCTAAGATCATGTCTCCCATTCTTTTATAATCTTCCCTGTTTATTGATTTTTTTACTTTTTGTTTTTGAAACGCATGAATTGTTTATTGGTAGGCATAAAAATCGTGGCATTATCATGTAAATCCACTCCATTTTATTTTAATTTCATGATGCTGTCAGATAATGGTTTTCATTCTTATAATGGAACCCCCAGATCATTTTTTTTTTTTTTGTCTTAACTCTCTCTTAGTATTGGAAAAAAATGCATAGGAGTTGTTTGTTAAAATCTCAAAGAAATGTGATTTTGTGGAGAATGGTATGCTTTTAGTTTGGTTCTACTCTCTCTCTCTCTCTAACTTGGAATGCAGAAAAAGCAATGGATGATGATCTGTCTTGGTTGAATGGTTTGAGCCATGAAACCAATGAATGATGTTCAGGAACCCATAAATAGTTGGTTATGGACACTGATTCTATTTTTCCTCTGTATTGGGCAGGAATACTTGCTAATGTTTCAGAGGCGATCTTGACTTTATGTGTCCCAACCATTGCAGTAATTTGGTGAATTTCTACATAGGAGATAAATTACAATTGTTATTTCTAGCTGACTCCAATTCTAACATGTTTTCAAATTCGAATGATTAATTGCATTTATTTCATAATCTTGGAATTAGTTTCTAATACAAGGTGACTGTCCAAACAGAGGACATGCAGTTGGCGCGGGCTGTATTTTTGCATTGGCACATGACTATTGGCTGATGGCCTCTAACTATGGTTATATTTTCATGAATGAGGTAATGATTAAAATCACCAAGGGTGCATTTGGATGTGTAATTGAATTGAATTGAATTGCAATAACTATTGAATATGTTCTTTCATGACCAAATTGTATTTACTGATAGAAGAAAATGCTTCCTCAAGTTGCTTCCTGCATCAGTATGCAGAATTCTAGAGTCTATACCTCCAGCATGTTTTTTCTGTTGTATTATCCCAATAAATTGGAATAAAATGAGGTCAGGTGGTAAAACAGTTCTGATTTTAATTGTGAAGTGTGATTTTTTCACTTTAAAAGCTAGATATCACCAAAAACTAGTTACTAGGACCTATATTAGCAGTCTCTAGGCTTTACTTGTCCCTGCAGACCTGTGTGCCAATGTATTGATCCAGCATTTTTGGTTCATGTTGAAGTATGCTGGCAGTATCCAATAAAGCAAACATGTTTTTGAACTTGGTACGCCTAGGAAACCCAGTTCTTAGTAGCATTGTATGGTATCTTTAATCCTATCTCTCATTCACAATTGCCACCTCATTCTTTCATGATTTACAGTGGTATTTATTCCCATACAAATCCCTAACTGTGAGAAGTCAGGGAAATGTTAACAGTTTATCTAGATTTATTGAGCTGAAAAAATTAAAAAATGGTATAAGTTTTAGTAAAACCGAAAAACAGTAGCATAGATGGAATGTTTATACATGCCAGGGCTGAAAAGTCTGTCAGGCGAACCTTTCCTGTTTATACATTTGACTAAAATGGGGAAAATAAGAAGAGACCGAGTTTGTCTAGGCCTATGTTTTCTCTATGTGGACAAGAACTTGCCACTCTCTAGTTAAAAGCGTCTTCTCTATGATTTCATTGTTCTTGGGGAAAAATATTAACCTTATGTTCAGCCATTTTAGTTTGAATTTTTGTAAATAAATTTGACAAAAGAAGGTCAATTTTAGGCAGGTGGGTCATAGAAACTTTGCCAACCAATCACAAGGATGCTTGTTCAGAATCTTATTCAAGCTCCATTTGGTCATCACATCAATCTTTATGAATATAATTTTTTATCAAACCAAATGGATCTTAAGCCCCTTTTTTAACTCCGCCAATGGAACAAATTGCATTGTCGGTCCCAAGCCCGGGTAAAGGAGGAGGGAGAAAGGCTTGAGTGTCCAGGTGAGTTGTATCATTCTCCTCCATATTTCTTTAATGCTGCAATTCTGTTGACAGTGTAATCTCTAATTGCTTTATGCTCTTGTAGGTGCATTTGCTGTGTATTTGGAGCTATGACATTTGCTGACTTTGCATTCGCACCCAGCTGAATGAGGTGAACAGGCTGATTTTTGGGCCAGGTCAAGCAGACCTTCAGGCCCCTCCTGATGCATGGCTTAGATCACATGACAATTGACAACCCACATGGATTTTGAAGATGGTCTTGGTTTTTGCAGGTGCCGCGAGAAGCAGAGGAAAGAGGCTTCTAGACTTCAGACTGTTAACAGGTATTGCTTTTGGAATCAGATTATCTTCACTAACTGCTGATGTGATATGGTTTAGCAGATCATCCAGTGGCATGAGAAATAAATGACCTATAATTTTCTGAGAACCATTCTACTTCTGACGTTCTGATCTTCAATCTTTCATCCGCATGGCCAAAACATTCATCTAGCATTTTCTTCATGAACCATGTCTGAATTTTGTGGGTTTTAATTAGTTTTCTCTCTTTTGGACAGATTTACTTCCTATCAGATGGCCCACTTCTAGAACTGTTGTAATTCTTATCTCAGTGCCTTTCCTTAGGCAATTCTACTTAGGGCCCTACGAGCAATGAATGCTGGGGATGCAGCTGACCAAGTAATTCGGCAAGTTGATAAAATGCTGAAAAATACTGTGCGTGCTGTGCATGATTCCCGGTTTACCAAGGTAATTACATATGCTCAGCACAAAGATCATCTGACGGAAGTCATTTCCATCCTTAGATGTCTCAACATATCCATGTCTCAAAGGTTTTTCTTCAATTCTTGTTTGTGGTTATCAGGAGGACCTGCCGTCAACTCAAATACCTGTTTCTGTGGATCTGACTAGAAAGAAATCCATGGCTCGGGATAATGAAGTTCCTAATTCTGTTGACATGCCTGCGAAGCGGATTCTGTTTAGTCCTGCTATCAGTTTAGCTCAGCCTGCTCACACGTCAAGCGATTCTGCACAGGATGACATTGCAGCGAATGACATTTCTTCTAAGGCGCCATTGCTGGACAATGTTCTAACCCCTGTTGAACAGATGATTACTATGATTGGTGCTCTGCTGGCAGAAGGTGAAAGGGGCACTGAGTCACTTGAAATTTTAATATCAAAAATTCATCCCGACCTGATGGCTGATATAGTCATTAGCCAATATGAAACATCTACCCAAGAGTCCCCCACCCTTATCCAGCAGGCTTGGAAACTTGCCAGTAAATTCACAGACAAATTTGTCCGGTATCTCAACTCCAGTCGTGTCACAAGCTGCTGCGACAGGCTCTGCACAACCTTCAGGTTTTACATCACAAGTTGTCTCACCTTTGTCTTCTACAACTGGAATCAGCCTATCAACATCCGATGCTTCTACAACACCTAATCTTCCTTCTGACATGAAGCATGATCCACGAAGGGTAAACTATATCAATTTATAACTGTTAAGAAATATGTACCTACTGTAACTACTATTGGCTTACTAATTCTGTGATTTTTATATTCACTGCTGAAAATTTAGTTTGAGTTCAATATGTGCAAATTATATTGGCCAATTACAAGTTACCATAAGCATTATTTGTGAAAATTTATAAGCAGAATCAATTGGATGGTTTTCTTTTTTGGTTTTATAGCACGTGAGATCTTCTAAATTCCATGATCAAGAGGTTTCCTGTTAAGATAGATAATGGCAAATAAGGACTTGTTTTCTCTCTATAGCGGAAAAATTATCATGATTCTCTTGAGTATGGTATATGGTAGAATAAGAAGCCAGTTTATGGATCCTCTTTCTTTTAGTCGGTATTGGATTTCTTTATGTGGAGTTCACTAATTATAGATACTTTTCTGCAGGCTTCTGTAGCCACTACAGACACAAGTTGTGAGTCTGTGGTTACCACTCCTACAAAGGTAAGTTTTGGTTTTCTTAACTTTGGAAATTGGAATCCTATTTCTGAAAACTTGTATGGCCCTCAATAAGTTTTGAATGGTGGGCGTTCAAACACCACTATTGCTTATTATGTGGTAACCTGATATTTAGATCTGCCTCATTTCTGGAAAAATGCTTAGACAACGTGGATAAGACATCCATCATGGTCAGGTTTACAGAGGTTTTCCAGCCAAACCAGCACCCACGTGGGCTCTAGAGTCCCATGATTAGTGAGGATCTAGCATCTCATTTTTACATAAACTATCTTTTCATTTTAACCATGTATAGTGATGCCTGAAAATTGGCCACTTCCATTCTTCTTTTGTTATGTGATTTTTGGTTACAATAAACGGCTTTGATTGACAGGTGTCTACCACATGTATGACGTGTATAGGAGCAGATTAGGTCCCCCCCTCACCCAAAATGGCCCTTTCCATGTGGCCCACCTTGATGTATTTATTTTACATCCAGGCTGTCCATCTCTCGACTCCAGAAGGAGAGAACCTTGGCTGTTTGGGTAATATATTTTTTTAGTTTAAAAGAATGTTCAAAATGGAAATTTATACTTTGCACTTACATTGCATTGTGCATATTAAATTGCTAGCCTTTGTACTGGTTCCTCATAGCCTCTTTCTTGATGTCTCTCTTAATAAAAGTTGCTGTCATATATTAAAACAAATAAACATAAATAAATCCATGGTAATATTTTTCTATCTAAGACGCTAATTCTGTCTCTATGGTTCCTTTTCTGTTTATGTGCATCCCGTGTTTTGCTAGCTTTAATGTGTAGATGTGCATTCAAATTTTAATACTTTTTTTTTTTTTTACACACGCACACACACCTCACACACTCACGCTGGTGGAATTTCACCACCTATGGGTACTCGAACCCTTGACCGGGAGTTGAAACTCCTGAGAGTCTACCGCCCGGGCAGGAGTAAGGACCCAACATTCAAATTTTAATACTTGATTCTTATTCAGACAGAGATCTGATTCCTCCAAATTTGTATATGCACCATATAGGCTAGATGGGATGTACAAATATACAAAGGTTTGGTTGGTTCACCAAATGTAGCCAATCATTATGCAGAAGTACAGCTATACCAGGAGCAAACCTAGTAAGCAATTCATTCTAGATTAATAAACCCTCTATCTGTGGTGTAAACTATTTACATCCTCAAATGAAGAAATGTCAGGGTTATTTGTATTTTCATACATATGTACATAGGCATGCACATCTATTCCCAAGTCTGCATGCTTGTAGTGTGTAGTGAGTGGCATAGGCTACATAGTGTGTTGGGTAACTTTTAGATTTTTAATTACAATAATAGGAAAAATAGGGCAAATACTAAAAATAAAGATAAAAACAGTAGCAGAAATGATTTACTAGTGTTGCTCATATCATTTCACTAAGGGGTGTTTGGTTTTCTAATTACAGCAAAAATGATTTCCTGTAGTTTTTTTTTAAAATGTTTCAAATATTTAAAAAATTCAGGTTTCGATTGAATTACTAGCATGCTAGGGCTCATCAAATCCATACAATGAGCTTTAGCGGCGCTTGATGGAAATCTTACGGCGCTTTTCCGCGGGAAAAAAAGTGTCCAGATATTATATTTCCCGGCGCTCGAAGACCATTTTGCGGCTATTATTCGCGTCGATAGAAGGCAAGTTTTTCGGCACTTGAATAGCGCCGCTAATATATTTGCGTCGCCTTTTGGTACAAGCGCCACTGAAAGTCTAACCCGTTGTAGTGTGGGATTCAGAGATCATCCGAGATCTATACGAAGGATATTGATTCAATATGGATCATTTTGTTTCTAAAAAAATCTCTTTCGTTAACCGTTAGTGGTGAAGAAGACTCGTGGCTCCCGTTTTCTTGCTACAAAATAATAATCTGTGTGAACTGTATTGGATGGTTGAGACATTCTAAATTGAACAGTTGTGAACTATAAAATAGTAATCTGTGTGAACTGTATTGGACGGTTGTGAGATGTCTGAGGCTCTCTCTCTCTCTCTCTCTCTCTCTCTCTCTCTCTCTCTCTCTCTCTCGGATTCGTGATATAATCCCTACTTAGGATATGAAAATGAAAATATTCTATTTCGAGTGTCGTTCGCACGTGCTGGATATGGAATGTTGTTCTAAATGGATGGATTTAAACGGTTAAGATTGCTAGGGAATACTCTACCCAGATTTGAAGGAATCTCACTCCTACTAGGAGAGAAAAACACCAAAATTCTCCATTTTTGATTTGCCTTCGCGCATGGGTTTGATTAGTGACAGTTTTTTTTTTTTTGGAATGCACGCTTGTGTAATACCATGATTGTTTTGCACGTGTGATTAGCTTAGAGGTTGTGGAAAGCTTGGTCACTGGTCGTATTCTCCAATGCTTAATCAATGGATAATTCAAATCTTTGAAGATCGATCTCAATTGTCTAATCAAGGTTGTGTGGTTATAATGGGTCAACTTGTAATTTAACGGTCATATTTGTTAAGATTACATACCAAGGTTTATGGGGTTCCATTAGGGTGTCTAGGTGTCAATGAGCGGTCGATCTTAAGATCAGATGGTGGGATTCAAATTATCTTTAACACGGATGCACTATGTACGTTATACGTTGGTCTACCCTCTTCTTTTTGTTTTTAGAAATTCTAAGAATCCAAGGACTTCTCTAGCAGCTTTGGGAGCTTTAAACATATGTCCAAATGTGTCCTATATGAAATGTAAACTAATAGATCATCCAAGATTGTCTAGGAATCATAAAGATGGTCATTACGTGACTTTCAGGCGGGTCATCTATCCAATGCAATGTGAAATTTGATGAACGGTGAATTTCCTGAGTTAGGTCCTAAAATTAATAATGTATGACTCAATTGGACTAATTAATTATTGTTTAGAGTTTCATTGCAATTGGGTGTCTAAATATAGGTTCTTTGAGATTAATATCGGGTACGAACATATACATTGTGGAAAACTTAAGATTGATCAATGGTGCATTTTCATCCATTAGAAATGGATTTGAATGGAATGGAATATTTATCTATGTATTAGGATCACAATCTAATGTTCATATTCATTGATGATTGGATCTAAAGAGCTTAGATTGCATTCAGTGTTGATTTCAGGATTATGTGACGGTCCATCTTAAAAATAAACAGTCGAATAACTTGATTTATGGATGAAGGTTATTCTGAACGGCCATATTCAGGTTAGAGTATAGATGGGTGGTTAAAATAAGTTAGATTGATGGAATTACACATGTATATTTAAATAACTATAAGTGTACGTATTCACATGCTTAGGTATAAGCACCAAAATCTCGGATCATTACAAGCTATCATTTCGTTTGTTCACAACACCAAGTGTAGGATCGTGATATAGTAATAACTCAGTAAGATCGAGGTCGAATCCATAGGGACTAAACTTGTACGTATTCTAAAAATAATTGGAACTAGAACTAGAAGAAGATCTAAATCTGAATTCATAAATAATTGAAAGTGAGTGTGAATAATGTTAATAAAACTTATGAATTTAAAGGTGGGAACTAGGGTGCCAAGGATCTAATTGTAGCTATTAAGATGCTACCTTACTTGATTCAAGGAACACAATTGGAATTAGAGTCCTATCCTATCCAACTGAAAGATAAAGCAATTTAAATCAAATCTGAACTTTTCATTGACTTAATTCTCAATGGAGGAGAATTGTGATGATTGGAAGGGATCCAATTACCCTACCATACCCAGGAAACGATGGTGAACAATAGGATTTACCAATCTCACAATCTCAAAACAGGAAAAGAAGATATCTAAAGCTATCACAACATCTATTGTAATTTAAGTCACAATAAATCATAAAAAACAGAAGATATTCCTTCAATAACAAACTAGAATTCAATGAAGTTCAATATAAATAAGTATAAAAGTAAGATAAACATCCAAACACGCTACAAGCTTCACTTCTTAGCCCTAGCTAAGAGGTTTAGTTAATTACCATGAAAATGATTAAACTAAAAATTCTTATAAAATATGACAATAAACTAAGAAGAAGAAAAACTCTTAGGAGGCTTCTCCAATCTTGGCTCCACTCCTTAAACTCTAGAAGATAGTTTGAGATGTCTTAGAGACTCCTATTTATAGTTGTGAAACACTATCTTTCGCACCACCTTAGAATTTCCGCAAATCGACCTTGAAACCACCTCAAATTTACATAGCCGCATTACACAATAGTCAAACTGAAGTCAAGTTCGAATCATGACCGGATTCTATGTCAGTAGTTGCCCGATTTCGGTCACATCGAGCTTGGGTTCAGTTGGACAGAACTTAAGTGTTAATCGGACCAAATTAATTCTCGGTCGAATTGAATTAACTCTAAAATTCACCGTTCTTGGCTAGAGGCTTTTATGCACATTCGATTGCACTGAATCCTTCCTTTGGTCAGACCAAATTATACTTCAGTCAAACCAAATTAGCTCTGAATTTCATTGTTGGTTACTAGACTGTTTCGTGTGATTTCGGTTGGACTGAACCTATCTGTTTTCTGCTGCGGATTCTGAAATCTTTTGAGTCCTTTTTTCATCCTTCTTACTTGGTTTCCTTCGATCTTCGACATATGAATTCTTCATTCCTGGTCTCCTAAGATCCACCCTTTTCCTTGGTGATTCTTGAGCATAAAATTCATGCTTTTAACATTCTTTTCAATTCAAGCTCTCAGATTCACCTTGCAATACAAACATGTATAAAATATCTCCATTAAGCGTTATTATGTTCATAAAAGCAAGATATAAATAGGGGGAAATATGCAATATTTGACACTCAGTACACCCCCCAACTAGCATTTTGCTAGTCCCGAGCAAAACATGCGTGACATAATCTTCAATTTTCAATATTCAAATCTTTTTTTTGAAAATAAACTTTTGTATAATCAAGTATGAATGATTATAATCTCAATGTGCTTAGTGAATTTCAACTTAAATTTCATAAAAATACTAGTATTTCATAATATAAGCCGTGCTCATCACCTCAAGATTGATTGAATAATCAAATTCTGATTCCAAACTTACACCCTTTTCCTTCTTTTTTCAGTTTTTTTATTTTATATCGACGGTTAATTTTATTTATTTATTCTTTTCAGTCTTTTTATTCTTTTCATTATACATGATCTTTTTGTCGAACTCTCTATTTTTTAACTGGTTCTTTTCATTTTTTTAAGGTGGATAAACTTCTCCAGACTTAATTCTCAATATCTATCAATAATTCACGTACTAACAATCAGAAATTCTAGCACAATTCACAGAAAATAAATTGAATGCGTCTTATGATTTAGATCAACAAGATATTCAAACTTCCTCTTAATGAATTTAAATGAAAGAACTTAAGTAATAGTTTACTCGGTTGATCAAACTCCAATAATTCAAAATTCTATCTCTATCTTATCATCATACTCAAGGCATTCTTAATTACATAAATTATCATTTTCTGAATAGATTTTTAATTTGAAAAATAAAAAAAAATCAGAATTTTCGCTCAAAGACTAGGAAAACACTGATTAATTTATATAATCCACACCCCCAACCTGAAATCTATATTGCACTCAATGTAAAAGATATAAGCATGCAATGCACATGAGACAACAAAAAGAAAGGAGAATTGATGGAAAGGTAGTACCATAAGTAGTAGATTTGAAGCTTTTCCAAAGTTCTTAATGTGAAGATGAGTTAACGTGAAGACTAAACAAACTGAAATCAAACTATCCTAATTCTAAATCCTATGAAATCAATAAAGCTAACTATACCTCCATCAGACTAGGAGGTCAATCTTGATACACTGGATCAATCAAAGGTATGAACATATCCTCTGAATCAAAATTCTCAATAAATGGCTTTAAACGATGTCCATTCACTTTGAAAATGTTGCCATTTGTTAGATTCTTTATCTCGACGGCCCCATGAGGATAGACTTAGTAACAGTGAAAGGGTCGGTCCAAAGAGAGCGAAGTTTACCCAGAAAAGATGTAATCGAGAATTGTACAAAAAGAATTTCTAACCAGGTGTGAATGATTTCTAAAGGATATTCAGGTCATCAAACACCTTCATCCTATCCTTATAAATTCTTGAGTTCTCGTATGTATTGTTCCGGATTTTCTCGAGTTCATTTAATTGAAGTTTGTGCAGTGAGCCAACGTTGTCCAAGTTAAAATTTATTTATTTTATAGCCTAATAGGCTCTATGTTCTAACTCCATGGGCAAGTGGCAAGCCTTCCCATAGACCAGTCTAAAGAAAGATATTCCAATGGGGGTTTTAAAAGCTGTACGATAAGCCCATAAAGTATTAGTCAAGTGGATTGACCAATCCTTACGATCAGGGTTAACCATTATTTTCACAATTTATTTATTTTCCTTGTTGAAAATTTTAGCTTGCCCGCTTGTTTGCAGGTGGTATGGAGTGCTCACCTTATGAGAGATGCCATATTTTTTCATTAAGTTCTCAAATGGCTTATTACAATAGTGTGAACCTCCATCACTAATGATGGTCCGACGCATTCTGAACTGTGAAAGGGTATTTTCTTTTAAGAATCGAATGAATGTTTTATGATCATTATTCTGGCACGGGATCGCTTTGACCCACTTAGTGACATAGTCTACTGCCAATAAGATGTAATTATTTCTAAAGGATTGGGGGAATATGTTCACAACTCCAAGTGTAGGGTCGCGATGTAGTAATAATCTTGGTAAGATCGAGGTCGAATCCACAGAGACTAATCTCGTTTGTATTCTGAAAGTAACTAAAACCAGAACTAAAAGAAGATGTGAATCTAAATCTGAATTAATTGAGAGAGTAATTGTGATTAAAGTGATTAAAACAAACAAATTCAAAGGTGGTAACTAAGGTTTTCAAGGATCCACGTGTAGAGATCAGGGAGCCCTCTTACTTTATTCAAGTCACACGATTGGAATTGGAGTCCTATCCTATCCAATTGGAAGATATACAATTAAGATCAATTTGAACTTTCCTTTACCTAATTCTCAATGGAGGAGAATTATAATAGTTGGTAGAGATTCCATCACTAAACCATGCGGATGAGACGATGGCTAACAACAGGATTTACCAATCTTACAAGCTCAAAATTAAGAAAACATGATACTCAAAGTTATTGCAGATTTATTGTAATTTAAGTCACAATAAACCATTAAGAACTGAAAGTATTCCTTTAAAATCAAACTAAAATCAAAGAAGGTTTAACATAAACATGAATCAAAGTAAAAGAAACATCCTATTATGCTACAAGCTTTACTTCTTAGCCATAGCTAAGAAGTTTAGCCAACCATAGACATGATTGAACTAAAATCTCTTAAGAAAAGCATAAAAACAACTAAGGAAAATGAATAAAAACTCTTGGCAACGGCTTCTCCACCCTTTTGCTTCACTCCTCAAACCTTAGAAGATGCTTAATGAAAAGGCCGAGTTAAGAGTCCTAGAGGGAGGGGTGAATAGGACAAAGCCAAATAAAAATTTAAATGCAGAATTAAGAAAGAACTAGAATAATATAGCACTTATCAATCCGAAATAACATAAATAAATAGCAACCTCAAATGCACAAGTATTGAGAGGTTGATACATTTGTTGTTCTAATGATAGCCTTACACTAAAAATCAATGGCTTATGATAAGACGACCTGATTTCTAAAACGATCGGTGTATCAAAGTCCCAAACTAATACAGAGGAATAAAGAATAAAACGGAAATAAATATCTACTGCAATTACAACATTCACCACATGTGTAGAAAATAAATTATAAGCATTCACCACAAATGCACAATAATAAACATTCACCACATGTGTAGAAAATAAATTATAAGCATTCACCACAAATGCACAATAATAAACATTCACCACAACTCTAGTAATTATAGTGGTTCACTTTTGTATACACAAGCTGTTAAAAAATAGCCACACAACTACTCCACTCCCAATATCCTCACCCACATGATATTGGCTTTCACCATGAAATATGTTTTCCAAGGTTCACCCAAAACCTTCACAATTGTGTTTTCAAGCAATCTTACACACCAAATACAGAGAATTGAAAATACTTATCTGAAGATTCTTCTTCCGATGAAGCCCGGTAAAACCAATTCGATGTAGATGTTCAATGTCCAATCTCATATATGAAAGGGCTCTTAGGTCTAAATGATTTTTAGATTAAATCAACCTGGGCTAGCTTGATTTGATTTTAATCTCAAAAAGGGTAAAATCAATATTCTCTTTTCAAAAGAAATAGAATTGAATAGAGATCATAATATTAAATGCAAAAAAGCTATTAAAAGAATCTTAAATACTAACCAATTAGTTTCTCGAATGTGGAGACATGTTTCTCAGAGACTTGAATAGCTTTGAATGAATTGAAAAACTCTGAAAATTGTCCTCAATTTATAGGCAAAAATATTGTTCACTTAACTGGCCTAGTGGTCAGCTCGACCGGTCAAAGGACCAACAATATTTCAAAATTCCTGACGTGATAAGATAAGATTATTACTCAACTAGTCGAGTGACTTGCTCGACTGGTCGAGTGGCCTGCTCGACTGGTCGAGGCCTACAGTCGACTGGTTGAGTGGGACCCAGAAATGTTATTGGACTTTGAGTCAAGCCTGCTCAACTGGTCGAACACTATTTACTCGACCGGTCGAGTAATCTCCAAGACTGGTCGAGGGTCAAACAAAAAATTTCAAAAATTCACAACAAACCTTGGACTGGTCGAGAAAATTCTTGGATTGGTCATGCCAGTGTCTGGACTAGTCGAACCATGACTAAGGCTGGTTGAAAATTGACCTATAAACTTATCAAATGACTTATGATATAAGTGTAAATTGTATGACCTATCCTAAGGTCAATCTAGGGTCAAATAAACCTTACTTGTGAGATTGATTCATCACATATCATTCTCTTGAAGTAGTTAAAGCTTGAAGACTTAATCTAGTACTTGAACTTCTTTTTCTTGTACTTGAACTTCTTGATCTTGTACTTGAACTTCTTGACCTTGTACTTGAATGAAGACAAGATTGGCAAGGATGACATGAAGTTGATCTTTATAATAACAGGTAAATAAGAACTGATTCCAACTGGTTTTGACACTACAAAATTTGACAAACCTAGGAGCTAGATAAGATAGCATTTACAACCTCCCCCTTTGTCAAAATTGTGACAAAACAAATCAAGACCAAGACCATGTAATCATGCACCAGTTAGATCAATAAAGAATCATGCACCAGTTAGATCAATATAGAATCATGCACCAGTGAAAAACTGGTCAACAAAAATCAATACTCCTCTTTAATACATTACTCTATAGAATCCAAGAGAAGGGAAGAAATTTCTTGCAGTACCTGTATATGAACAAATACAGATCCAACCACTTCTCATTGATCTAAAAACTTCTCCACATATATTCCACATCTTCCACTCCATAGAATCCAATATCATTAAATAGACATACCAACACAAATTCTCCCCCCTTTTGTCACAATATGACAAAGGAAAGAGCATATGAATGATGGAAGAATAGGAGTAGAATTAGAGCATTGAGTAATGAGAATAAGAAGTAAGTTCAAGATAACATAAACATTATCAAGATAACCATTAAACATGTCCACAAAAACAAGAAAACATATCTAAGCAAATAGAGTCAAGAGAAATCCAAGTATGAAGGTCATTAAAAATCTGAAATTCAAAAACTAATCTAAACCAGAGGAAGGAGTGGGTATGGAAGGATCTATTTGATGTAGTCCTTTATTAATGCACTTAAGATATTTACGCATGTATTTAAATTGTGTTTCTTGGGACACATGCATACCCTCTACCTTCTCCTCGAGAGATCGCAAACACGAATCAAAGTTAGAAGGCTGATAATCAGGATCAGCCACAGAGTCAGACTCAATCCTATCAAATATGTCATCCATATTGACATCATTTGGAGGCAAAGCATCCTCCTCTTTAGTTGCTTCAGCTGCTCCTCCAGCGCCTACATTAACTTGGCCTGGAGCCAACCTCAAATTCATCTTATTTATGTTCGAGTTGTTGAATGATAGATGGTTAATTGGAGCTTCTCTAACAGGCATAATTACAAGACTATGGGTGGCTAGTGCAGTCATAAGATAGGCAAAAGGTATAACACTATGACCTGGGTGGAGACGGAACTAAATAATGACGTAACATATAAGGGATGGAAATCAAACAAAGACACCAATAACAATAGAATGAAGAATACGAGCCATGAAAGTAGCAAGCTCAGTCTTGTTACCAGATCTAGGGTAGGCATTTGAAATAAAAATTCGATGGAGAACCCTGTATCTAGGTAACATAAACTTGAAAGTGAGCGCATTTCCAGAATTTGATTCCACATTCATGTTGCATAAAACTCTAGTGAGCATTCTTTTCTTAGATTTAGACGATTTTGCTACAAGTGTATAAATAGGAATACCGTCATCATTAACTAGAAGGTCCATTAATCTAGAAATTAAGTGACGGTCCTAATCAATTAGACCTTCTCTGGTTATAATGGTAAACGTTAGATTCTCAGTAGAGAAGTCACTAATGCAAGCATACATGGCCTGCACAAGGGAACAGTATGCAGGACCACCCCAATGTAAAATTGTAACGCCCGTGAAAAATCCATCCTTGGGCTCGAGTACCAACTCGACCCGAATTTGCGTAGAATTCATTCCTTTGGAAAATTTGACTAGGTTAGCTAGTGCAACGTTAGAATAGCTGGGAAATGGTCCCTGATCACTTTAAATACGTTCTACAAGGCCCGAAGCGAGTGGAACTAAGGGTGCTATAATGCTCTAAAGCCTCGGATCAAACTCTAAGCCGGTTTGTTCTCTGGACCACTTTGAATCTTTGTATTGGATCTAGACCGCACGTTGAAAGTCCGATACCTCCTATCTTAGACCGTTAGGACCGTCTAGCTGGGCTTGACACTCATTCCAAAAATCAAGTCAAACCGGTGATCACAGGCTATTTCATTGAGCCCGGACCGAAGAGAGTGTGAATAGGGACATAGTTGGAATTTCAAATTCAAATCTGGCACACAAATTTGACGCATCAGTATTAAGCATTCTGACCGTCAGAATACAGCCAAATTACACCCTTGGATCAGGAAAAATATCTATTATATATCACGGGACTTATAGGCCTGATCTTGATGCGGTGACCGTTAAACTGAAACTGGGCCGCCACGTGCGATCTGGGAACCCAACCGGTCTGAAAACTGGATGTATGCTAGATCTAGTATGCATGAGCTTAAGTCCGACCGCATCTGGCCTGGGGACCTCCAGAAGTGCCCTTTTGGACCGAAACGGCCCCGATTTGGTTAGGCACCAAGTAAACATTGTTCCCAAGCCTATTTTGGGAATGTTTTAGGCTATAAAAGGGGTTGAAACCCTCACTCCTCTCTCCCATCCGAATTTGAGAGAAGCCCTAGCTTGGGAGAGAGAAAAAGAGTGAGAGATTGTGAGAGAGTGGGAGAGTTCTTCCCGCCACTTGTGCTACGTGTTGCACATGCTTAAGCGACACTTCTCTACCGCTTTCCCGGCGATTCCACCGCAATCCTAGGTAAGTAAAAACCCTAAATAGTTGGTGATTTGAGTTTTTCTTGTTTCCATGGCGATGTAGCTTATGGATCTTATGTATTAGGCTCCTTACTCGCCGTAGACGAAGCATATACACTCCGCTTCAATTCCCGAGTCTACAAGACACTAGGTGAGGATTTTAGACGCTTGGATTGACGGTTCCCAATGCTTTCAATGTCGTTTAATAGTAGATTCTTGACGGCATCGCCGTTTGACATGTACAAAATGCTCTCCGTTTCCCCTTTCGTAAGCTAACGAAGAATATGAGATTTAGGGCATTTTAGTCATTTGTAGGAAGTACTGTTTGCATTCATATTTTGCTGATGTGATTGACATGGTTTGTTGTCGCATTAGGAAGTTAGGAATGCGTGCATAATTAGTTTGGCGAAGAGATTCGCCTAGTTGCATACTTTGGGTCGACATGCTATATGTAGACCTAAGTGTGTAGTGCATGTGTTTGTATAAATGCTTGTATTAGTATGTATTGAATTAAATGATGTTATTTGATACTTTGTGATTGATTTTTCAATTATTATGCCGACCTAGATGATTTTCTACATGTTGACAAAATGCATGATTTCACTACATGCATGGAATGTATGTGCTTGAGGATTTGCTTAAGTTGAATATGCATGGGAAGTATGCCTTGAAGATTTGCTTAAGTTGAATGTCATAACATGTGCTAACATGCTCACATGATGTATTTCAATTCCAATACCTTTTATAGTGATTCCATAGATGTGTGGGACTTGACTTAGTCCAGGCAGTCGGTAACCGAGCAAATTCGTGGCTGACTGGTCATAGCCACGAATGACGCGTCGATGAATGTGATTCGTGTTGAGAGTTGGCGGCAGTGGTTAGGCCACGCGAAGTGTTTTACGCACTTCATGTCGTTCAGTTCGAGACGCGATCGCGCTAGTCGAGCCCGTCAAGTAACCCGACTGGCCGATGTTTGTTCACCATGTATGTATCATAACTGCTTGAACCTAGGGTACCGAACTTACCATTGTAAACCCTATTAACCGTGGTACCTTGATCCACGAAGACTCATGAGCCGGGCATGGTGGTATGGGACACCGTGGTCGAGCTGTCGGCCTACGCTGGGGCCACAAACCTCCCCGTAGTGACCAATGAGCACCTTGACTCGTGAGCAGATTATGGTGGTATGGGACACTATATTCTAGCTGTCGGCCTACACTGATCAGGCGACGAGCCCTTTGTAGTGACCGCGAGCGTATTCTGAGTTCACGGGAGGCGACGACCCTTCCGTGCAGTAGAGTACAGTAGGCCTGTATTGATAAGGTGATGGGGGAGCGGTGCAACGAGTGCGAGCAACAGCCCTGGCAGCCCTTGCAGTGACCTACGAAATGTACATCGTATGAGATTACTAGGAGTGACGACCCTAGACAGGATCCGTGTTGGGATCGATACAAGGGAGGTACCTTAGTTTCCCAATCCTGCTGTTTGAATGGACTAATAATAACTTGGTAATCATATCACCATAGCATTGCATGTGCCTGGAAGATGTGGAGCACTCTAGGGAGTGTGGCATGCCGCGGTCGTAAGATGTTGCCGTATGAGGGTGATCGTCGGTGAGGGCATACATCACGTCATATCATCTTGCATTAACAACAGTTTTAGGACTTGTCTGATTTACTGCTTTACTATTATCGCGTGACTGAATTGTGAACATGCTAATCTTTGCTCTATGATTCCACTGAGTTGATCACTCATTCCCACGTTACGGGATGGTGTTTGCAACACCCACCAGACCCTGTTGTAGTTGCAGGTGTCGATGAGATCCAGGAGGTGGAGCTAGATGATGACGAGGACCAGGATGAGTTCTCGTATATGCAGTATCATGACGGCTTCCCGTAGGTGACCTGGATCGAGGGGACATCAGTGGGACTTTACTTTTTGAACATTATTCTTTTGTTATGTACATGTATATGAGACTCAGAGATGTAGTCATACTTTGGAGACAGTTGAGATTACTTTGTTTTTCCATACAGTGATATATATCTTGTTTAGTCTTCCGCTTGCTTTTATCACTGGATCTGAAGTATGAATTGCAGTTTTGGTATACTTTTACTCATGTGAATGCTTTAAATCAGACAACATTGAATCATAACCATTTTTGTTGCATAAGTGACGGTCTGGAACTCGGGAGTTGAGTTTATACACGACCCCCGATTTTCAGGGTGTTACAAGTTGGTATCAGAGAATGAATGAGAGTATACTGGGCCTGGGTTATGGTCTTGCGACGTACGCTGTCGCTTCCTTTGACTTAGGTGGGTGCGAGAAGGGTCTAGAAACACTTCTAGGATCACAGATTCGCCGATAGGCGAAGTCTATAAGGATCGATCACAAGATCGAGTCTGTAACGCATCTCGGGTCGCGTAAAGCGACCCGAATCACTTCTAAGCTGTAGGAAGTCGGGTGGAGATGTCCTATGAGCGGTTTTAAACCGCAAAAGTGAATCCATGGGCCGTGGAATGACCACGACTCTAGTAATCAATCGCCAGGGCTTAAAAACCCCGTTTTGCCAAAAATTCTCAAAATTCCTTCTCTAAACACTTCAACCTTCAGTTCTTTCTTATCCATTTCATGTTAGGCATCAAACCTAATGTGAAAATAACACAAATTAGTACATTCACCAAATTTTACAGTGAATAGTAAAATTTCATGAAAAATGGCCATAAGGCCATTCTAACTTCACTTTCTTTAGCAACTAAGGAGCTAGAAAGATGTACTGGATCCTTCTACCCCAAATTCATATGCTGCATCATATGGTTTGGTATTCGGGATTGCGATGTGGACCCGGAAAGCCCCAAAAACATGTTTGGGCCCATAGGGACCAAAATACTATGAACTAAGGGGTGGGACTAGACTTTTTGGGACCCTGGGACCATGGGGGACCAGACCCATGGGGTCCCGCTGGCCAACCTGGAGGTTGGCCGGCGATGCCATCGCCGGCCGGGCGATGCATCGCCGGCCGGCCACCTCGGACGGTGCTGCCCTTTGGGCGCACCCACTTAAATACACCCCCCAACACCCCTAGCTACCTCCCATCCCACGAAAACCCCTAAAACACCCCTCTCCTTCACAAACAGCCCCCTTGCATGCCCTAGATTTGAGTTTCAGCGCTCCATTCCAAATCCCGGCGACCCAAACCCATCCTAATCCCTTCCTTGGCCAAAACCGACCACCACCCATTGATTATTGGGTGTTGGCAGCCCCTTTCCTTGAAGATTTTCCCATTTGGAGCTCCAAAATCCCCCAAATAGTGTCGAAATCGTGAGCAGCTCCATTCCATCTTTTTGTTCTTATTTTTCCCTGAAACTACAGCCTTGGGAAGCTTGAAGCATCCCTCTACGACGCCTAGATTTCCTTTTGTCAGATTGGGCAGCCATTTCTTCGCATTTTCGGCGTTTTCCATGGCTTTCGTGGAAGCTATTTTGGGTCTTTTGTCACTCTCATCCATCCTGTCTTTGATGGGTAAGAGGAAAACTGCAACAGACGAGGCTGGGCCGAGCCGCCCTGCTCGATTGAGAAGACCGCGGGGTGGTGCCGCAAGTTCAAGCGCCGCCGCAGGTCCAGCTGCAGTCCTGGAGTGCCGTACGAAGCGGGATTTGGATCCCCATGCACACCTTGGACGAACCATCCTATCAGAGATGCCTCATGGTGAATACACTGATCGTAGAGTGTTATTTGAGGCGGACGTAGATGGGCGATTGTTCGGCGAATATCTGTTGTTCGAACGCATTGAAGCTGCGCACTGGGGACCGATCTTTGAAGCTCGCGCTCGTGCTAATGTGAGCACTGTTCGTGCCTTCTATGCTAGCATCCAGAGTCCTACCTTGGAGCCCTTGCAGTTTAAAATCCCTTTTGGTAGAGATCGGATGGCTACGATCGACGTCCAGTTGGTTGCGCGACTTCTCAACGTGCCTCTAGGTGATGTACATCCAAGTGAGAAAAATTTGAGGACTAGACGTGAACGAGATCGCCGCACCAGGTTTCTGTGCGGTAAGTTGGTTCCATGGCAGCCTAATAATAGCCTCAAGGCGACGTACATGTCTGAGGATTTGCGTCTGCTGCATCACATCTGCACGTTCAATGTTTATCCTAGGTCGACGAACCGCATTGAATGTACACGTCTTATGGTCGATTTCTTATTTCTGGTGGCCCAGGGAGAGAACGTATGTATGGCCACTTTCATCTTACGGCAGATAGTTCTCATAGCCAGGTCGAGAAGAACATCCGAATCCCTTCCCTTTGGCCGACTCATTTGCA
This sequence comes from Magnolia kwangsiensis, assembly GCA_037074715.1. Classification (NCBI taxonomy): domain Eukaryota; kingdom Viridiplantae; phylum Streptophyta; class Magnoliopsida; order Magnoliales; family Magnoliaceae; genus Magnolia; species Magnolia kwangsiensis. The sequence goes on along the minus strand of CM073575.1, from coordinate 84,864,124 downwards.
GAATTGCGCTTGAGTTTGCCTATAGACTTGGACCCGAGTTGCCGGTATCGATTCACACCATCGATGAGTCGACGATGGTTAAGATGAAGATTGGGTCGCAATATCGTGAAAATCAACTTGAAAGGGATAGTGGGGACGACTTTGATGAAGAGGAAGATCAAAGCGAAGGAGAACCTAGTGCAGAAGTTCAGGAAGAGACTCAGGAAGAAGCAGAAGAGGAGGCTCAGGATACTGATGAGAGTCCTCCTCCTTCTGCGCAGACTACTATTGACGATCGCATTGCTCGGATGGAGGAGAGTCAGACCGCTTTGCGAAGGGAAGTCCAAGAACTTCGAGCAGAGGTCGCTGATGCCAAGGCCGTTACGAAGAAGAAATTTGGCAAGGTGACTCGCACCTTGAAGGCAATCCTGTGTTGCTTACAGGATAAGGGTGCTCCTCCTCCGTCGCCAGACTCCGACTAGCGACGCGATCTTTGATGTTGTTATGAGTAGTTAACTATTTTCTGTTTCATGTGTGTAAAGCCTATTAGGGCTAGTGCTTTGCTTTTGTCGCTGTTGCTTAACTGTCTTAATTTCCATGTCATTCTAGTCATGATGCTTGTAAGGATATATCCCTTGTATTGTGACAATTTTGATTAATTGAAATGCATGGAATGCCTTGACTCTTTAGTGAATGATTGTGGTGTATTTGTGCAATTGAGACTGACAAGGTTGCGCCCTATTTTGAATATAGGGAATGCCACCTAAGACTACGAGGAGCGCGGTTCGGCTTTCATTGTTAGAGCAGATGGATCAGGCTCCTTCTCAGTCTGGCACTCGTCCGGACCCTGCTGTGGGCCCGATTCCTGAGACTGTTCGATCGTCTCAGCCTGCTACTGGTCCTACAGATGGACCACCGCCATTTACACCATCAGTCAGAGAGCCACAGCGCGCATCTACTTCCGCACCTCATCCGCCACAGCCTGCTCCACCCCCTGATAGATTCGAGCAGATGATGGCTATGATGCTACAGCAGCAGCAGCTATTGACTACCATAGTCGGGACTTTAGCCCAGGGTGGGGGTGCGACTGCATCTACTCCGCCTACACCACCTGCGCATCCAGCTGAGGATGCCTATACTTACGCCCAGGATGAGGGCATAGCACTTCCTGCGCAGCCTGCTTTCCCTGCGGGGAACCCTGCCGACACACGGGGCCTTCTGGAGCGATTTCAGCGCTTGCGGCCTCCTACTTTCACGGGTTCTCACAGACCCGAGGAGGCTGAGTTTTGGCTCGACCGAGTGTCGAAGATTCTGCGCATGTTGCACTGTACTGAGGCAGAGCAGGTAGAGCTGGCTACCTTCCAGTTTGAGAGAGAGGCCAGTATGTGGTGGGATAGTGTATTGCGGACTGTTACCGCAGACTTCGTATGGACATGGGCAGCATTCGAGTTTCGCTTCCATGAGAAGTATTATCCTCAGACCTACAGACACGAGAGGGAGAATGAGTTTCTCCGTCTCAGGCAGGCAGCGATGACGGTCACCGAGTATGAGCATCGGTTCACAGAGTTGGGCAGGTACGTCCCGACGATTTTAGCTGATGAGCAGATGCGCATACGGCGCTTTTTGGAGGGCTTGCGACCGGATATTCGGTCGAAGATGTGCTGCATCAGTTTCTCCTCCTATGCGGAGTTGGTTCACATGTCCATGCGGGCAGAGCAGGACGTGGATCGACTTGCGCGGTCACGAGGCCCGACTACTCCTAGGCCGCGACCGGAGTTGCCAGATAGGCCCTTCGCGGGCAAGAGGCCTCGCATTGATCCTCCTACCAGGACCACGGCGCCAGTAGGACCGTTTCGGCGCCCTGATCTATCATGCACATACTGTGGGAGGACGGGCCACCTAGCGCCGAGTTGCTTTGCGAGGATGCGGGACAGTGGGTTCTCGCCGCCGCAGAAGATTGATCGTGTACGTCCACAGGCGATATCAGCACCGCCTATACGGTCAGCTCCTGCGCAGTCCTCTTTCAGACCCACAGTATCGCAGATTCGACAGCCCCCACGGCCCTTGACACAGCGGCCGAACCGGCCACAGCAGGCTCGAGTTCATGCACTGACCGCTGAGGCAGCTACGACGCCGACTTTCCAGCATTCAGCCTTCGAGGTCACGGGCCATATCGGAGGTACTCCCGTTCTTGTCATGGTGGACACTGGTTCCACGATTTCTTTGATATCGCGTGCCGTAGTCAGACGTCTTGGGTTGCAGACTATTACTATGGATAGCGTGCGAGTCCTTGCAGCTCATGGAGATTATTCGGATGTCACCCAGATGTGTGAGGGTTGTTTACTTGATCTGGGAGGCAGGACGATGACTCTTGATTTGGTCGTCGATCCCTCGCTCGTATATCTCGACGTCATCCTTGGCATGGACTGGTTGACTGCAGCGAGAGCCGAGATTGACTGCGAGGCTCGTGTGGTGACGGTGTACGAGCCTGAGGGCACGCCTTTCACATTTTCAGTGCGGGTAAATCTTCCATTCCGCATTCTTAGCTACGCCACCCTGTTGCACGACGCTGGTGCCCAGGTACTTGAGCAGACGCCGGTTGTTTCTGAGTTCGGGGATCTGTTCAGGAAGATCCCTGGTTTGCCGCCCCGACGTGAGATCGATTTCACTATCGATCTGATTCCTGGTTCTACACCCGTCTCACTGCCGACGTATCGCATGGCACCATGTGAGATGGAGGAGTTGAGGACACAGATTGATGGTCTACTAGAGCTTGGCCTTATACGGCCTAGCGTATCTCCTTGGGGAGCACCGGTCTTGTTCGTGAAGAAGAAGGATGGTTCGCTGCGATTGTGTATTGATTATCGCAGGTTGAACCAACTCACAGTGAAGAACAAGTACCCTTTGCCCAGGATCGATGACTTGTTTGATCAGTTGAGAGGAGCGCAGTACTTCTCGAAGATTGATCTTCAGTCAGGATATCATCAGCTGCGCGTCAGAGATGAGGACGTGCAGAAGACAGCGTTCAGGACCAGTTTTGGTCATTACGAGTTCCTTGTGATGTCGTTCGGTCTCACGAACGCACCGGCCGTGTTCATGGATCTGATGAACCGGGTACTACGGCCTTTCCTCTATCGATTCGTCGTTGTCTTCATCGACGACATTTTGGTATACTCTAGGAGTCGAGAGGAGCATGAGGAGCACTTGCGTTTGGTCCTTGATACGCTCAGACAGCATCAGTTGTTCGCACAGTATAAGAAGTGCGACTTCTGGAAGCAGGAGGTGAAGTTTCTGGGACACGTGGTGTCCAAGGATGGCATGGCAGTTGACCTGTCTAAGGTAGCTGCGGTGCAGGACTGGGAGCAGCCTGGTTCTGTCACTGAGGTGAGGAGTTTCTTGGGTCTCGCTGGCTACTATCGGCGCTTCATTCAGGATTTCTCGAAGATCGCGAGACCCTTATCTCAGTTGACACGGAAGGACGTGAAGTTCGCCTGGAATGATAAGGCGGAGTCAGCTTTTCAGGAGCTGAAGGACAGACTTACGTCCGCCCCTGTGCTAGTATTGCCAGAGCAAGGGGTTAAATACACTATATACACTGACGCGTCTAGCGTTGGTTTGGGTTGTGTCCTTATGCAGAGGGACAGGGTAATTTCGTATGCCTCGAGACAATTAAGGAAGCACGAGGAGAATTACCCTACACACGACCTGGAGTTGGCAGCCGTGATATTCGCACTGAGACTCTGGAGACATTACCTCTATGGAGAGGAGTTCGAGCTCTTTTGCGACCACAAGAGCCTCAAGTACATATTCACACAGCGGGACTTGAATATGAGGCAGCGGCGATGGATGGAGACGCTGAAGGACTTCAAGTTTGAAGTCTCTTACCATCCTGGGAAGGCGAACCTTGTGGCTGATGCGTTGAGCCGCAAGAAGGCGATAGAGTTTGCGGCTCCGCTGATGGTTGCCGAGTGGGATATGGTTGAGTTTTTGCGAGACTTTGAGCAGAAACTCACCGTAGAGGAGCCATTTGAGTTCATCGCACATGTTCAGGTGCGATCTCCGATCGATGACCGTGTCATCGAGGCGCAGAGGGACGACGCGCATCTTACTGAGCTTCGAGAGCAGGCCAGTGATGATGATGACGCCGACTGGCGAGTTGGCATGGATGGGGGTTTACGTTACCGTGGCCGCCTATGCGTTCCTGATGTCCCTGACTTGAGACGAGAGATTCTCGAGGCTGCGCATTCTACTAGACTCGCGATGCATCCTGGCAGCACGAAGATGTATCGTGACGTGAAGAGGACGTACTGGTGGGAAGGTATGAAGACCCACATTGCTGAGTTCGTGTCCCGTTGTCTCACTTGTCAACAGGTGAAGGCAGAGCATCGCCGACCACCTGGACTTTTGCAGCCTATGCCGATTGCAGAGTGGAAGTGGGATTTCATTTCCATGGACTTCATTTCTGGGTTGCCGAAGACGAGGAAGGGGCATGATTCTATTTGGGTGATCGTCGACCGATTGACGAAGTCGGCGCACTTCCTACCGATCAGAGTTACGAACTCTGCAGACGAGCTGGCTAGATTGTATATTAGAGAGATCGTGCGTCTGCATGGAGTTCCGTTGGAGATCGTGTCGGACAGAGACACGCGGTTCACTTCTATCTTCTGGACTCGCATTCAGGAGGCTATGGGTGTGAAGTTGAAGTTCAGTACTGCCTTCCACCCACAGACGGACGGACAGACAGAGCGAGTGAACCAGATCCTGGAGGACATGTTGCGAGCTTGCGCATTGGACTTCAAGGACAGTTGGGATGACTGTCTTGCATATGCGGAGTTTGCGTACAACAATAGCTTCCAGGCGAGTATCGGCATGGCACCTTATGAGGCGCTGTATGGGCGACCTTGTCGCGCACCGCATTGCTGGTTAGAGGTCGGTGAGCGCAGCTTGATTGGCCCAGAGTTGGTGCAGGCGACGTCAGAGAAGATTGATATTATTCGACGTCGGCTTCTTACAGCGCAGAGCAGACAGAAGAGCTACGCCGATACGAGGCGGAGACCACTAGAGTTCACAGTCGGGGATCATGTGTTTTTGCGAGTTTCCCCTATGAAGGGAGTCCTTCGGTTCGGAAAGAAGGGGAAGCTGGCACCGCGATACATTGGTCCATTTCAGATCCTCGATCGTGTGGGAGCAGTGGCTTACCGATTGGCTTTACCCACGCCCCTCGCGAGCGTCCACAACGTATTTCATGTTTCTATGCTGAAGAAGTACGTTGCTGATCCTTCTCATATCATCAGATGGGAGCAGGTGCAGTTAGGAGAGGATGTTACTTATATCCTGCGACCGACACGCATCTTAGACCGAAAGGAGCAGGTACTGCGTAGCAAGGTGATTCCCCTTGTGAAGGTACTATGGACGCATCATACTGAGGAGGAGGCTACTTGGGAGACAGAAGCCGAGATCAGAAAGAACTACCCACAGCTTCTCGAGGAGTACGAAAAGGTACAAAATTTCGAGGACGAAATTATTTGTTAAGGGGGGTAGATTGTAACGCCCGTGAAAAATCCATCCTTGGGCTCGAGTACCAACTCGACCCGAATTTGCGTAGAATTCATTCCTTTGGAAAATTTGACTAGGTTAGCTAGTGCAACGTTAGAATAGCTGGGAAATGGTCCCTGATCACTTTAAATACGTTCTACAAGGCCCGAAGCGAGTGGAACTAAGGGTGCTATAATGCTCTAAAGCCTCGGATCAAACTCTAAGCCGGTTTGTTCTCTGGACCACTTTGAATCTTTGTATTGGATCTAGACCGCACGTTGAAAGTCCGATACCTCCTATCTTAGACCGTTAGGACCGTCTAGCTGGGCTTGACACTCATTCCAAAAATCAAGTCAAACCGGTGATCACAGGCTATTTCATTGAGCCCGGACCGAAGAGAGTGTGAATAGGGACATAGTTGGAATTTCAAATTCAAATCTGGCACACAAATTTGACGCATCAGTATTAAGCATTCTGACCGTCAGAATACAGCCAAATTACACCCTTGGATCAGGAAAAATATCTATTATATATCACGGGACTTATAGGCCTGATCTTGATGCGGTGACCGTTAAACTGAAACTGGGCCGCCACGTGCGATCTGGGAACCCAACCGGTCTGAAAACTGGATGTATGCTAGATCTAGTATGCATGAGCTTAAGTCCGACCGCATCTGGCCTGGGGACCTCCAGAAGTGCCCTTTTGGACCGAAACGGCCCCGATTTGGTTAGGCACCAAGTAAACATTGTTCCCAAGCCTATTTTGGGAATGTTTTAGGCTATAAAAGGGGTTGAAACCCTCACTCCTCTCTCCCATCCGAATTTGAGAGAAGCCCTAGCTTGGGAGAGAGAAAAAGAGTGAGAGATTGTGAGAGAGTGGGAGAGTTCTTCCCGCCACTTGTGCTACGTGTTGCACATGCTTAAGCGACACTTCTCTACCGCTTTCCCGGCGATTCCACCGCAATCCTAGGTAAGTAAAAACCCTAAATAGTTGGTGATTTGAGTTTTTCTTGTTTCCATGGCGATGTAGCTTATGGATCTTATGTATTAGGCTCCTTACTCGCCGTAGACGAAGCATATACACTCCGCTTCAATTCCCGAGTCTACAAGACACTAGGTGAGGATTTTAGACGCTTGGATTGACGGTTCCCAATGCTTTCAATGTCGTTTAATAGTAGATTCTTGACGGCATCGCCGTTTGACATGTACAAAATGCTCTCCGTTTCCCCTTTCGTAAGCTAACGAAGAATATGAGATTTAGGGCATTTTAGTCATTTGTAGGAAGTACTGTTTGCATTCATATTTTGCTGATGTGATTGACATGGTTTGTTGTCGCATTAGGAAGTTAGGAATGCGTGCATAATTAGTTTGGCGAAGAGATTCGCCTAGTTGCATACTTTGGGTCGACATGCTATATGTAGACCTAAGTGTGTAGTGCATGTGTTTGTATAAATGCTTGTATTAGTATGTATTGAATTAAATGATGTTATTTGATACTTTGTGATTGATTTTTCAATTATTATGCCGACCTAGATGATTTTCTACATGTTGACAAAATGCATGATTTCACTACATGCATGGAATGTATGTGCTTGAGGATTTGCTTAAGTTGAATATGCATGGGAAGTATGCCTTGAAGATTTGCTTAAGTTGAATGTCATAACATGTGCTAACATGCTCACATGATGTATTTCAATTCCAATACCTTTTATAGTGATTCCATAGATGTGTGGGACTTGACTTAGTCCAGGCAGTCGGTAACCGAGCAAATTCGTGGCTGACTGGTCATAGCCACGAATGACGCGTCGATGAATGTGATTCGTGTTGAGAGTTGGCGGCAGTGGTTAGGCCACGCGAAGTGTTTTACGCACTTCATGTCGTTCAGTTCGAGACGCGATCGCGCTAGTCGAGCCCGTCAAGTAACCCGACTGGCCGATGTTTGTTCACCATGTATGTATCATAACTGCTTGAACCTAGGGTACCGAACTTACCATTGTAAACCCTATTAACCGTGGTACCTTGATCCACGAAGACTCATGAGCCGGGCATGGTGGTATGGGACACCGTGGTCGAGCTGTCGGCCTACGCTGGGGCCACAAACCTCCCCGTAGTGACCAATGAGCACCTTGACTCGTGAGCAGATTATGGTGGTATGGGACACTATATTCTAGCTGTCGGCCTACACTGATCAGGCGACGAGCCCTTTGTAGTGACCGCGAGCGTATTCTGAGTTCACGGGAGGCGACGACCCTTCCGTGCAGTAGAGTACAGTAGGCCTGTATTGATAAGGTGATGGGGGAGCGGTGCAACGAGTGCGAGCAACAGCCCTGGCAGCCCTTGCAGTGACCTACGAAATGTACATCGTATGAGATTACTAGGAGTGACGACCCTAGACAGGATCCGTGTTGGGATCGATACAAGGGAGGTACCTTAGTTTCCCAATCCTGCTGTTTGAATGGACTAATAATAACTTGGTAATCATATCACCATAGCATTGCATGTGCCTGGAAGATGTGGAGCACTCTAGGGAGTGTGGCATGCCGCGGTCGTAAGATGTTGCCGTATGAGGGTGATCGTCGGTGAGGGCATACATCACGTCATATCATCTTGCATTAACAACAGTTTTAGGACTTGTCTGATTTACTGCTTTACTATTATCGCGTGACTGAATTGTGAACATGCTAATCTTTGCTCTATGATTCCACTGAGTTGATCACTCATTCCCACGTTACGGGATGGTGTTTGCAACACCCACCAGACCCTGTTGTAGTTGCAGGTGTCGATGAGATCCAGGAGGTGGAGCTAGATGATGACGAGGACCAGGATGAGTTCTCGTATATGCAGTATCATGACGGCTTCCCGTAGGTGACCTGGATCGAGGGGACATCAGTGGGACTTTACTTTTTGAACATTATTCTTTTGTTATGTACATGTATATGAGACTCAGAGATGTAGTCATACTTTGGAGACAGTTGAGATTACTTTGTTTTTCCATACAGTGATATATATCTTGTTTAGTCTTCCGCTTGCTTTTATCACTGGATCTGAAGTATGAATTGCAGTTTTGGTATACTTTTACTCATGTGAATGCTTTAAATCAGACAACATTGAATCATAACCATTTTTGTTGCATAAGTGACGGTCTGGAACTCGGGAGTTGAGTTTATACACGACCCCCGATTTTCAGGGTGTTACAAAAATATTATCCCATCGTACAGATTGAAGGAGTGGAATAATACTAAATGGTGCCAAATGATCAGTGTTAACTGTCTGTTCAACTATTACGTTGTGTAAGCGAATGTCCCGCACATACTTGGGATCTTCTTCGAGTGACCGAAGATGACGCATTGTGATAGGAGTGGAACGAGAAGAAGAGGAACCACGAGATCCTTTCTTCTTGTTTCTGCTCTCCAATGCAACAAGAAAGCCAAGGAATACAAGGATTACAAAAGAGGAAAGAAGGGTTTTAAGTAAATCATATTTTTAACTAGAAAACCTACCAAATAACCATAAACCTTGAAATAAACAACATATGCAAGGAAATGGAAGTACAAAGAACTCAAATTTACAAGGAAATTGAAAATGATGCACTAACCATGGAGGAATCGAAGGTGGGTTCGACGGTTGAGCTAGGGCTAGTTGAAAAGATGAAGAATATGAAAAGAAATTACTTTTTAGGCAATAAAAACTCCCAAACCTGAGTGGGTCGACTGGTCGAGTACATACTCAACCGGTCGTGCCACGACTGGTCGAGCACCTTAAAAATTCAACGTATTTTTAAAATTTAAAATTTAAAAATTTTATAAAAATGAAATAAAATAAAACATGCAATATTGTACAAATAAACATAAATATTTCAGCTCATATTGCACATACCCATATCCAATTTTAACTTAACAAACCTGTTTTTGTCAAACAACTTTGTAAATATGTCAGTACGTTGATTTTATTCTGAATATAATTCACTAAAATAATCTTATCTTCAACTAATTCACAAATATTATGATATCTAATGTCAATAGGCTTTATTCGTGAATGCTAAATTAGATTTTTAGAAATGTTAATTGTGCTAGAATTGTCACAATACAAAAACCATAGTATCTTGTGTAAATCCATAATCACTTAACATTCTCTTCATCCATACAAGTTGGGTACAATCATTACCGGCTGCAATATACTTAGCCTCAGTTGTGGAAAGAGATACAGAACTCTGTTTCTTGCTATGCCAATAAACTAAACAGTTCCTGACATAAAAAAATTCACCGTTGGTAGACTTGCTGTCATCAATATTACCAGCCCAATCAGCATCCGAATAACCAACTAATTGAACATTAGTATCATGAGGATACCAAAAGCTAAGTGTGGGCGAACTTGCGACATATCTTAAAATGCTCTTTACAGCAATCAGGTGAGACTCTTTAGGGTTCGATTGATATCCAGCACAGATACCTACGCTGAATGCAATATCAGGTCGGCTCGCAGTTAAATATAATAAACTACTTATCATACTGCGATACAACTTAGGATCTACACTTTTACCTGTTGAATCCTTAGAGAGTTTAAGTGTCATACTCATAGGAGTATCGGAGTTCTTACCGCTCTCGAATCTAAATTTTTTAACTAAGTTTAGAGCATACTTGGTTTGAGAGATAAATATCCCATCAGCAAGCTGTTTCACTTGCAGACTTAGAAAATAGTTCAATTCTCTTACCATGCTTATTTCAAACTTCGACTTCATTAATTCTGCAAACTCAACAGACATGTTAGCACAAGTAGATCCATGGATAATGTTATCAACATATATTTGCGCTATTAGAATGTGATCATTGTATTTCTTTACAAACAGTGTCTTATCAACATTCTCCATTACAAAGTTATGATTTAGTAAAAACTTAGTCAACTTTTTGTACCATGCCCTGGGATCTTGTTTTAAACCCTAGAGTGCTTTTTTCAGATGATAAACATGGTTAGACTGTTTAGGGTCTTCAAAACCTTTAGGTTGTTCTACATATACCTCCTCATGCAAATCACTATTCAAGAAAGCACTCTTAACATTCATTTGATAGATTTTAAAATTTTTGTAATAAGTAATGGATATGAACAGTTTGATAGATTCAAGACGAGCTACTAGGGTAAAGGTTTCATTATAATCGATGCCTTCTATCTAAGTGTACCCTTGTACAACCAGTCTCGCCTTATTTCTTATAATTTACCTAATTCATCAGACTTATTTTTAAAGATCCACTTGGTTCTAATTATATGTTTATCATTAGGTCTAGGAACCAAATGTCATACATCATTTTGAACAAATTGATTAAGTTCATCTTGCATAGCTATAATCTAATTTTCATTAGCAAGTGCTTCTTTTACATTGGTCGGCTCAATTTGGGAAGTGAAGCACACATAGTTACATGTGTTTTCAAGTTGTTTACGAGCACGCACACTAGTGAGAGGATTCATAAGTATTTTATCAGTTGGATGATCTTTAACTGATCGTAGTTCAGTGTTATTATTTTAGCTAGATGAAGAGTCTGGTTTATCAATTAATGAGACTTCATCATCTTATGAACTAGTGGTAGATGTATTCAGATGATTATCTATGATAACATTAATGGATTCCTGAATTACTCCAGTCCTCTTATTGAGAACACGATATGCTCGACTATTTAGAGCATATCTTAGGAAAATACATTCGTCACTTTTAGTGTCGAATTTTTCCAAATTTTCCCGATCACGTAGAATATAACATTAGTTACCAAAAACTCAAAAATATTTGACTGTTGGCTTCTTATTGAACCATAGTTCATATGCAGTCTTATTATTCGATTTTCTAATATATACACGATTAATAATATAATAAGCAATGTTAACATCTTCAGTCCAAAGATTTTTAGCAAGATTCATGCTATTTAACATAACATTAGCTATCTCTTAAAGTACACGATTTTTTCTTTCAACAACCCCATTCTGTTGAGGTGTTTTAGGAGTAAAAAATTTATGTGATATTCCCTGGTCATTGTAAAATTTTTCAAAACTACTATTTTCAAACTCAGAACCATGATCACTACGAATCTTAGTGACTTGTGATTCTTTTTCAGTTTGGATACGTTTAAGTATCCTTTTTTACTTCGTCAAGAGTTTCTAATTTCTCTCTTAAGAAGACTACCCAAGTATACCTGTTAAAGTCATCTATAATGACCAGAATATACTTCTTACCACATCGACTCTCTGTTCTAGTTGGTCCAATAAGTTCCATGAGGAGAAGTTCGAGTGGTTTAGATGTGGCATTGGAGTTCACCTTTTTATGAGCACTCCTAGTTTGTTTACCAATCTGGTACTTGCCACATATTTTATCTACTTTTTTTACTTTAGGTAGACCTCTTACCAATTCACTTTTACTCAATCTATATAAGTTGTGGTAGTGTACATGTCCTAGGTGCTTATGCCATAATTCTGTCTCATCAGTTTGGACAATGTAACAGGATCGCTTAGATGAGCTTGAATCACTGACTATGGAGCAGTTCTCAGAAGTTTTGCGACCAGTTAATATTACAGAACCATTCTTATTTAAAATTTCACACCCTTGATTGCTAAATTTTACATTATGATTATTATCATATATTGGAGAGATGCTAATAGATTATGTTTTAAATCTTCTACATATAAAACAATCTCTAATAGAAGGAGGTTAAAGAGTTGAGCTATACCTTGGCCAACAATTCTGCAGCTGCAACCATCACTGAATGTAACTAAACTATCAGTCATGTTATTAAGACTAGTGAACAGACCTTTGTCACTTGTCATATGTCTGGAGCATCCATTATCTAGGCACCACTTTAATTGACTTAAAGCCTTGAAAGTAGTGTGAGCAACCAAAAAATTAAACTTAGGGACCCATTTCATTACATTTTTGGATTTTGGAACATTGTTAGTTTTTTTATACTTGTACTTTTTATATATTCTACCATTCGAGTTGGATTTTAGAAGCTCCTTTAGTAGATCCATAATTTTTTCAGCCAAAGGGATATGATTCTGATTTTTGTAGTTGATATGATTGTTTTTAAGTTTTAAAGTCTAAAAAGTTTTAGTATTTTTAGAATTATTTTGATTCCGACTTTTTCCTTTTGAGTTAAAAGACTCCCCTTTAACAAATTTAGGTGGAGTATTCTTATATTTGAGAGGAATACTTTTATCATATCCCAATCCATATTGATAGACACATTTTCTGGATCTGGATAAAAGTTTTTCTAATTTAGGATCACCTTGCGCATACCTCCAAGTGTCCTTCAAACTCAAAAGCAAAGAGACTTCTAGTTTTAACTTTTCATTTTCAGATTTTAAGTTTTCAACTTGTGATGTTTTGAAATCTAAGTAGCACTTAGTTTTTTCAAAGCAATCTAAAAAGTGTGATTTTTTAAAGACTAGATTATCAAAATTCTCTTTTAGTTTTGAAAACTTTTCTTTTTAAAGTTTTAACTTTACAACTATTTTGCAAGTTTCCTTGTACAGGGCATCATAAGCATCTTGAAGGTCTTCTTCATTTTCATGGTCACTACCCAAATTTTCTTCACTGGTTGAATTATCATTATCTGAAAAAGTGAAGTTGGCTAGAGTCATTAGGACTTTAACATCATTAGCCAACTTGGTTTCAGAATCTTCTGATTCAGAAGAGACTTCAGAGCAGGAAGATTCATCCCAAGTAGCCAACATACCTTTCTTTTTAGACTTGTCTTTCTTAGTACATTTATTTGCTAGATGCCCATATTCACGGTAGTCGAAGCATTGACTGTCTTTAAGTGATTTCTAAGTTTTAAATCTACCCTTTTTCTTCTCAGTGGGTTTTTGAAAATCAACTCTCTTTTTACTTTTGAAAATTTTATAAAACTTCTTGGCTAAAAGTGCTATATCATCCTCTGAGTTTTCACAATTAGAATTATTAGAATTATGAGAAATACCTTTAAAATATTTTAGGGCTATGGATTTACCTTTGGGAGCCTTAAAATTTAACTTCTAGGTTTGTAAAGAATCAACAAGTTCTTCAACCTACACGTTATCCATATCACGAAGTTCATGAATGTCAGTGACTTTTGAATTGAACCTTTCAGGTAATTAGCGCAGTATGTTTGCACAGACTTTACTTTCTGGGATGCTATCTCTAAGACCCCACATTGAGTTGACTATGTCATTTAACTTAGTATAGAAGTCCATGAATGTTTCACTTTCTTCCATACGTATTTCCTCAAACCTAGTGGTGAAGAATTGCAGTTCATATTTCTTGATAGTAGTCATACCCTTGTGTGTCATTTCTAAGATATCCCAAGCTTGTTTTGTAGTATCACAAGATATTAATCCTTTTGAATTCATCTGGTGATAGTGCACAAGTAATTGCATTTAAGCCTTAGCATTGGCACTGCCCTCATTTTTCTGAAGAGTGGTTCAAGTATTATAAGGCACTACAAGAAAACCCACTTTTTTTGTAGGTAAAAAGTTTTACCGACAAAAATTTTTGTCGGTAAAAGACCACCGTTAAAGGCTTTTACCGATGAAAATGTGGATCGTCAGCAATGGTAAGATTTTTACTGACGATTTTTTTCGTCAGTAAAAATTAGTAAAAAACTTTTGCCGATGCCTTTTTTTGTAGGTAAACATATTCACAAAACTTTTTCCTATGAATATTTTCGTAGGTAAAAATATTTACAAAACTTGTACCTAAGAATATTTTTGTAGGTAAAAATATTTCCAAAACTTTTACTTACGAAACTTTTCGTAGGTAAAAATATTTATAAAACTTTTACCTACGAATAGTTTCGTAGCTAAAAATATTTACAAAACTTTTACCTACGAATATTTTCGTAGGTATAAATATTTACAAAACTTTTATCTACGAATATTTTCGTAGCTAAAAATATTTACAAAACTTTTACTTACGAATAGTTTCGTAGGGCAAAATATATACAAAACTTTTACCTACGAAAATTTTCGTAGGTAAAAATATTCACAAAACTTTTACCTACGAATATTTTCGTAGCTAAAAATATTTACAAAACTTTTACCTACGAATAATTTCATAGGTAAAAATATTTACAAAACACGCCTATTTTTGGTAAAACTATTTATAAAACTTGTACCTACGAATATTTACAAAACTTTTACCTACGAATGTTTTCGTAGGTAAAAACGTGGATGAGAGTTTTACCTACAAAACATTTCGTAGGTAAAAACCATGGATGAGACTTTTGCCTACGAAAAGTTTCATAGGTAAAAGTCTCTCTCTCTCTCTTTTTTTTTTTCAATATTCCAACACAAAATTCCTGATATACACTTGTTTCAATATATTTTATCATATTCTTCCTAATATATACCTATTATGTAAATATTTCATCATATTCACATTCACATCCATTTAAACCCAAAGTACGTAAATCCATCCAAACATAAACTACATCCATCCACATCACATTCATTCACGCTTAAATACATAGAAGTTTTACATCATTAATAAAAAAAATCACAAAGATGAAGACAGAGGTGGTGGGGCATCGATGGGTAAGTGTGCAGCGAGATCCTGAAATATCTCCGTCATTCATTGCTCATGCTCCACCCGCATATCCTCCATCCTCCTCTCCTACTCCTCCCTCTGCCTTGCCTGCTCCTCCATCCTCCTCCTCTCCTGCTCCTCCCTCTACCTCGCCAGCTCCTCCATCGTCCTCTCTTGCTCCTCCCTCTGCCTCTCCAGCTGTTCACTCTGCCTCTCCAGCTGCTCTTTGATGTCATGGACAACGACTCATAGCTACTGAACCTCTCTCTCTCTCTCTCTCTGTGATATCAGCTCGGTATATGGCGCTCTCACCAACGACGATGGATTGGGTGGAGGCAGCTCTAACAGGTGTCATGAGCTTGGGACCTAGCCAAGCCCACTCACATATCCAAAACGGGTGCCAAGCACCTCACTTAGGATCTCTGGCTCACTCTGCTGAGTACCATCGAGAGTGGGCTGACTGCGTAAAGTGTCCATCTCCGCATGCAATGAAAACATATGAATTTTCATAATAAATGACATTATTATAATTCAATGCAATTAAATTTTATAATGTAAGGATTTTTACCCAAATCTCGCTTGCTCTAGGATGTACCCAAGATCCCGTCGCCTATCGAAAGTGAGTCCCTCTATAGAGGTCTACTAGTCTGAGCTCCTAGCCAGTGACGAAATCTCGCTGCGCAATCAAAAGGATAATAGAGTTAATATAAATGCATGGAAAGAATATATTAACTTAATAATTGCTAGTAATTTCTTACCATGTCATGACGAAGTTGTACAAATGACTTTGAACTAGCTATGTGGTTCACTTCTAACTTTCTCTTGTTGTCAGAATTTATTTTGCTCCTCTTCTAAACACATTATTCACAAACATTGTTATTAATTGTGAATTTAATTATTACTTTAAGATATCGTAAATATGTAAATATTACTTGAAAAGAATCAGACGAAAATCTATCACGGAGTATCCGCCAGTCGTCATGGGTCACGTGCGACGGTGCAGACAATGCGCACTCCTTGTGGCTCATGCACAGCTTGTGTAACTTATTGCAGTACTCCTTGAACCGCTCCTTGATCATGTTGTCGACGAGATGGGAAATGTGCGGAACACTCAAATCCAAGTCAAATTTATCCTGCAGTTTCATAAATAATAGATTAAGACAATAAATTTATTAAGAAAATAACTTAACTGTAAATGAACTTTTATAAAATAAATTTTAATTTACTAAAATTAACCTGAAGGCACTGACGGATGAGCTGTCGCACATCATCTGTCACATTTGCCCAATGGGGGGGGGGGTGGTGGGGGGATCATAGATCGGCATAAGACACCAACCTCTGATGTAAATAACCTGATATTGTTCCCAACAGGTCTAATGCAGTCCTGTGGGAATTCTACCATCACCCTACCCTCACGCGTAAGTCACTCTAAAAGCAACTCATGCGTGGGTCCACGTCCTCGTTGGCTGGTCGATGATGCTATTGTAAAAGAAATATGTAAGTCTAAATATAAACAGAAGTCATTAAAAGAAATATATGTCAAGACTTACATGCACTGTCGGTGTATGCACAACTAAGGGATCAGACGGTTGCGATGCAATATGTGATAGCGATGCTGTCTCCGTCGCATCATGGGTAGAAGAGGTAGATCCAGTGCGCAAACGACATGATCTCCCACCTGATGTCATCACTGAATATGTGCGAGCTACGAACTTATAAATTTAAACAATGTCAATGCAAGTGGAATATACTAAAACATTATACAAGTAGTGTTGATGGTACAATGCATTTGTACCTATGCTTATAGAGATGATTAAAATATGATTAGACCATTACACTATAATGTAAGCAGAATATAATAAAAATATAAACTTTAATCTATAACCTTTAGAAATTCCATTACACATTTTCATTCTATATTAAATACATGTATTTCGTTGTAATACAAAACAACTTTTAGGTACACATTTTCATTCTATATTAAATACAACCTTAAGAGTTTTAAAATTATCAATGCCTAGAACTTCAATGGTATGTGGGTTCCACCTAGTTACTATGGATTGCCACACATTTTCATTGGTAGATCTCAAGAAAATTCTCATCCTGGCTTTCCAATAGGCATAATTGGAGCCATCAAATGGTGGTGGCCTAGTAATTGAAAGGCTATCAAAATTTGACATGATATATGCTCAGATCGGTTAGCTTAGGAAATTAATTCAAATAAATGAGCTATTAGGCTTTGATACCACTTGAAAAGGCCGAGTTAAGAGTCCTTTGGGGGGTGGGGGGAGGACAGTGGGTGAAGAAGACTATGACAAATAAAAATTTAAATGTGAAATTAAGAAAGAACTAGAACAAGATAGCACTTATCAATCCGAAATAGCATAAATAAATAGCAACTTCAAATGCACAAGTATTGAGAGGTTGATACATATGTTGTTCTAAGGACAACCTTACACCAAAAACCATTGGCTTATGGTAGGACAACTTGATTTTTAGAACGGTCTGTGTATCAAAGTCTTAAACTAATATAGAGGAATAAAGAATAAAATAAAAATAAATATATTTTGCTATTACAACATTCACTACATGTGTAGAAAATAAATTACAATCATTTACCACAAATGCACAATAATAAACATTCACTACAACTCCAACAATTATAGTGGTTCGTTTGTGTGTATACGAATTATTAGAAAAGAGCCACACAACTACTCCACTCCCAATATCCTCACCCACGAGATACTGGCTTTCACTATAAAATAGGTTTTCTAAGGTTCACCCAAAACCTTCATAATTGTGTTTTTAAAGTGCTACCACAATTAAAAACCCCACTTACTAAGATTTTCTGCCTATCTCAATCGAAACCAAAAACGAAAGATTTTCTAGCAATCTTACAAACCAAATACAAATAATTGAAATGTACTTATCTGAAGATTCTTCTTTTGATGAAGCCTAGTAGAACTAATTCGATGTAGATGTTCAATGTCCAATCTCACATATGAAAGGGTTCTTAGGTCTAAATGATTTTTAGATTAAATCAACCTGGGCTACCTTGATTTGATTTTGATCTTAAAAAGGGTAAAATCAATATTCCCTTTTTAAGAGAAATAAAATTGAATAGAGATCAAAAAATCAAATGCTAAAAAGCTATTAAAAGAATCTTAAATACTAACCAATTAACTTGTCGAATGTGGGGACAAGTTTCTCAGAGTTGTGGCTTGAATAGCTTTCAATGAATTGAAAAACTCTGAAAATCGTCCTCAATTTATAGGTAAAAATACCGTTCACTCGACTGGCCTAGTGGTCAGCTCAAATGGTCGAAGGACATACAACATTTCAAAATTTCTAGCACGATAAGATAAGAACACTACTCGATTGGTCGAGTGGCCTGCTCGACTGGTCGAGCCCTGCACACGACTGGTCCAGTGGGACCCAGAAATGTTGCTGGACATTGAGTCGAGCCTAATCAAGTAGTCGAGCATTGTTCACTCGACTGGTCGAGCAGTCTCCAGGACTGGTCGAGGGTGTAATAAAAAATATCAAAATTCATAATAAACCTTGGACTGGTCGAGCCAGTGTCTAGACTAGTCGAGCCAGTGTCTGGACTAGTCGAACCATGATTAGGACTAGTCGAAAAATGACCTATAAAATTATCAAATAACTTATGATATAATTGTAAATTCTATGACCTATCCTAAGGTCAATATAGGGTCAAATAAACCTTGTGAGATTGATTCATCACATATCATTCTCTTGAAGTAGTTGAAGCTTGAAGACTTGATCTAGTACTTGAACTTCTTATTCTTGAACCTCTTAATCTTATACTTGAACTTCTTGTTCTTGAACCTCTTGATCTTGTACTTGAACTTCTTGATCTTGTACTTAAATGAAGACAAGATTGACAAGGATGACATAAAGTTGATCTTTACGATAACCGATAAACAAAATACAGATTCGAAGTGGTTTTGGCACTACAAAATTTGACAAACCTAGGAGCTAGATAAGATATTATTTACACCTAGGGGACTCCTATTTATATTTTTGTAACTACAACTTTCGTACCGAGTTGAAAAACTTTGGAAACCGCCTCAAATTTACGCAATCCGTGTGTTATCTGTGTAACCTTAGACGAGTTGAGGAAAACCTTTGACTGGTCGAGGATGACAGGAAATTAGATGATTTTGTTGTTGAATTTCGAGTCAAGGAAACTTCGACTACTCGAGCAGGAGCCTTAGACTGGTCGAAGGAGACGGATTTTTAAGGTTCCTTTTCTGCACTTCAAGTCTTCAATTCTCTTCATTTCTCACTTAGTTTTCTTGGATCTTTGATGTCATGCCCCAGACTCGGTGACCGGACTCACAAGGAACCTGATACCCGGTCTCGACCGCAACAGCCTCCATAGTACCCCATTCTCGGTTCTTGACTTAGGTTCCGATCCTGGGATCCCACCAGGAGAATTTTCATAGTGTAAATCTAATCTGATAGAGCATACCCAAGATCATAACACAGTAATCTCATACAGTAAGTATAGGAACGCATTGTAAAATCCACTATAAAGTTAAAATTTTACAGGTACATAAGGTTCAAAAGTACATACATAAGGTAAGAAAGGAAGAGAATAGTCTGCAACGGGTCCTCAGCACGCTCCAATCCAATGTCCCACCGCTACTGCGCCTACCTAGGATCACTTGCATACATTAATCGTGCATAAGCTTATAGAAAGCTTAGAGGGTGGTGAAGGTGTGTGATGATGGTTGTCAGAAGAAGATAGAGGAGAATCAAGAAGGAAACATGAATGATACTAGCCATATTGAGGCTAAGCTATGAATGTAGTAAGCCGTGCCCAAGGCTATGCAATACAATACATGAGTATTGGGCGCCATATCAAGGTGATGCGACTTAAGGCTTATACAGCCGATGCCAATGCAATGCGAAGTAATGTTAGTCCTTATATCTAATCTACACAAGTACAATTCCATCATAAGGAATCCACTGGGGTCAAGTACACTGCAGGATGACTGCCGCTTTCTAAGACCCGCACAGTCAAACGAGCGTAAGAGACCTCACTACCCGCCTATGGACAACCAATCACCAGTGAGGCTGGTAGCGGACCCATTTACGAGTTGGTCAGACTCAGCCTAGCTATGCCCCCTCACTTAGGCGGATAAGGCCAAACCCCATCTCAACCGACCTCGCAACAGTGGGAGTCACAGCCTAACGATATAAGGCACTCGGGAGCTCATGATTTTTACTTGGTCTCAGTGTTGAGGCGTCTCCTTGCTACCGTGAAGGTTTAGGAGCTTTCACCCAAGGACATCCTACGCGCCCCAAATGCTTAAGTATCATTTCTGGTGTCCACACGCGGCCATCCACGATACATCTGTAAAGGCTATGGCCCTGATGAAGCAAGGGAGGATATCCACATGCTATGCAATGTCAGATGCATGAATCACACAATCATCCATGCATCAATCCTAAGCATCCATCGTGCTCAAGAGAGGACACTCCATCCCTCGGGGAGATACCAACATATCCTACAAAATGGCACAACCATGGTTAATCATACCTCAACTAAGCATACATATGATGCATATGGAAGTGGGCCATGAAGATAAATAGGGGTGCCAATGAGATGAAGTTGAACTCTCTATCCTAACAATGAAGGGTCTAGGTACTTAACCAATTCTTCATAAGGAATATATAACCTCTAGTGGGGTCCCATTTACCTGGGGTAGCCCACGAGACTAAGCATACAAGTTAAGGGCCTAAATAATATAGAGTTGGGCCTAGCAAGAGTCTAAGGTAGGCATTCAACCACACTTAGATACAAACGGGCCTAGAGGGGTCCATAATGGAAACATTCAACCACTATTTTCCCAAGAGGCATAACCAACCATAATCCATATAGCTACAAGCCCAAGCCCACATCTAAACCACATACATAAGCCTCACATAAAGGCATAAGAAAAAGGGTCCGATACTACCTTCAACAACATGAGCTTAAAAAAGAAAATCAAGACCCGAGGCCCAAGTCCCAATGGCCATAGGACCCATACATTTAGTTGAACTTAATGGCAGCCCATGAGCACAAAAATATGGCCCAAAAATAAGTTTAAGTTGGGTGAAATGGGCCCCACTACATTAGCCCAATAACTAGCAATTTAAGTGGGCAACCAAGGGCCTAATACCACCCTTATCTCAGCATATAAGTATATCAAAATGGTGGAAGTCAGCCCAATATATGGCTGGGCCAAGTTGGGATGTTCCGGCCCACACTGGGCCTACTAGGAAGTCTTAAAATCTGGTCTAAGTTTGGATCCACAAATGATTATCAATGGTGGTTCAAACTTGCATTAATTAAGCCCAAGAATATACTAAATATATGGGAGCAATAATTATCCAAATTTCCTTAATATGGTGGGCCCCACATCTAATACAATTTCAGCTAAAAAATAGTGTTTATTTGAGGCCCTTGCTGAACTTTCAGCCCACCTAACTTCTTGGGCCTGCTGAAGTCCAAAACTTATCTAAATAGGTGGGGAATTAATCCCATAAGGGCTAGCAACATTCATAGGGGACCCCACCAGATTAGAAACAGGGGTTTTTCCATAAAACTAAGTGGGCCTGTTGCTGGACTGTAGGTCCAACAGCAGCCCAAAAGGCCAGGGGCGTCCCAGGCTTGGGCGGTTCAAGGCCATGGACGACCTGGGCTAAACACATGGAACAAGGTGGGCTCCTCACGTTCTAAGTGGACCCCATAGGGGACGTCCACCTAGGGTGGACCCTCCCCACGTGGGCCACCCATGGATGAGACGGCTAGGATAAAACACATACACATGGTGGGCATATGGGCTAGGGACGACCAACCAGGTCGGACGTCCAGCAAGGCTCTCTGGTCCAGCCTGTTGGCCCCACTAACATGGCCCAATGGGCCTCCATAATATCATAAAGTAGGCCCCAAAAATCATGCACAAAGTCCCAATGGAATGGGCCCAAAACTGCTCCAAACACAAAGAGGACAACAAGGTTGGAAGAAAATTCAGCAATTCATGTTGTTATCCTGAATTTGGGCACTCCAATGGAGTGGGTCCAGGGCCTCTAAAATTCTTAAAATTGAGGTCCAAGGTCCCTCGTCATGTATACAACAAGATGGAACCCAAAAAGGTGGCCCACCATCATCAAAATAATTTATGAATTTTAGTTTATAACAATATATAATGCTTGACTGCACAACAGAAAATCAGGCTGACCAACCATCTTGGCCCACCCCTTTGGATGCCCAAATAGGGTCAGTTGAGGCTGAAATTTGGCATTCTTATAGATGTAGTACACACCTTTAAGAAATATATATTACATGGTACCAATCTCCCCATTAAATGTCAAAACATTAGGCCACAAGAAGACCCAAAAATCTGTCCAAACAGTTCTGGACAACAACATATAACTGAAAATAATAAAATATAAACATTATTTAAAAGGGGATTTAATCCCAGAAAATTATGGTATGGACTACCCTAGTGGGCCCCACAAACATCCAGACCCTTTCCATTACAAAATACCCTTTGCATGTACCCCATATAGGTGGATTAGGGGGCTCCAACGTCCAAGGGTGGGCTGTCATGGACGTCCAGCTTCCATGGATAGTCTGGATATTTTTGGTCCACAAGGTGGGCCACACACATGATTAGAAGGTTATCAACAAAGAAAAATAAGGATTCGGCCACAAGGGAACGGTCTCCACCATATTGAGGCCCTTTCCCTCATCACACATGCATATACATTCTACTATCACAAGATGTACGAGATTTACATGATCATAGGACTTTTTACTTAAGACCTATGGTGGACATGCAATCTACACCAAGGATCAGGGGTCTAGATGATCCAAAGATCTCTGATAAAAAAGAAGAAGCCATGAAGGGGTCCATGGAGAATGGCCCCTTGCATTAAACATGCATTCAATGTAGGATGGGTTATGAGACACATCCATGGAGTCTTGCGGCCACCACCATCATTTGATGGGCCGCACAAGCTCCAACATGGAATAAAGATGAAGATCAATTAAGAGACAAAGAAAATCTGAAATTTGTAGAATACGTGCACACCCACCTAAGGATCATGCTTTCAATCTACACCACCATGATCTAGAAGCTCCAAGGGAGCTGATTCTATGGGTGAGATGAGCTAAGAAGGGTTGGATTGGGAGAGGATTTGAGGTAAGAGGGTAAGAATATTTGGAGAGGGTGGGACGATTTGGGGTTACTAGCAAGAGAAGAGAAGGAAGAGTTAAAGAGAAATGAGAGGAAATGAGGGTTGCTTGGAAGGTGTAGAAGTGTAATGATGGTTTCTCTCTAAAAGAGACTACCTAGAAAAGAGAAGGTAATGATGGAGATACAACTAATGCTCACAGGGTCTAGGGTAGGCTATAGGTTTTCTAAAAACCCTAAACCTAAGCATGACAACATCCACTACATGGGGAAACGTGTGGAGCTAGGGTGGGGTTCACCGTCCACACATCAATGGTCTATATCAAGCATGGCCCATAACTTGTGATGTACACGTTGGATTCAAGCACGGGACGCAGTGTTGGAACCACGGTGCTGATGCAGATGCAATGGCATAGGTTTCAGGTCAACGCGACCGAACTTGAGGATGACTGCAAACACTATCCGTAGGTCGTGGATCATTGAGATTCGACCGATAAGACCGTGAGACCTAAAGGAATGACGTACACACCTGGGTTAGGGTCTTATAGCTCTCCCCACCAACAAAAAAAATTTTGACTTCGAAATATACCAAATTAAGGACAAATTGGAAAGGCTGAAACACCATCATATATAACAATCAACAATCATAGGAGAAGGTAATATATAGAATCATACAATAATCAAGCATCAAATAGATGGGGATAACGCTCTCTAATCTCGGCCTCACATTTCCAAGATGCCTCAGCCTCCGAATGATGACCCCACTACAACTTCACAAGGGGAATGACCTTGGTCTTGAGAACATACTCCTTCCGATCAAGTATACGAATCGGTCACTCGATATAGGAAGCATCTTCACGGACCTCAAGGGCCTGCTAATTAATCACTGGAATGATGTCCGACCCACACTTTCTCAACATAGATACATGGAACACATCGTGGATCTCGAACAACTCTGAAGGTAAGGCAAGTCTGAAGGCCACAACACCCACACGCTCGGTAATCTCAAAAAGTCCAATGAATCTTGAGGCATGCTTGCCCTTCGCTCCAAATTGAACTACTCCCTTCATAGGCAAGACCTTAAGATATACCATGTCCCTAACTACAAACTTGAGGGGTCGACATCAACGATCAACAAAACTCTTCTGTCGGATCTGATCTGTGCGCATCCTCTGCCTGATAATATCCACAACCTCTGATGTCTGCTGCACAAGCTCAGGACCTAGGAGAGATGCTCTCTAACCTCGGTCTAATAGCTAGGAGATCTGTACAGTCTACCATATAGTGCCTCAAAAGGAGTTATGATGATAGTCGCCTGATAACTGTTGTTGTACACAAACTCGGCAAGGCGTAAATGCTCGTCCTAACTGCCCCCAAAGTCAATCACACAGGCTCTGAGCATATCCTCAAGGATCTGATTGACTCTTTCGGTCTTCCCATCTGTCTGCGGATGATAAGTGGTATTGAGATGCAAAGCGGACCCTATAGCCTGTTGAAAACTCCTCCAAAATTGAGACGTAAATCTAGGGTCTCGGTCAGATATAATCAAAACTGGAATGCAGTGCAGTCTCACTATCTCCTCGATGAAGATCCTCACCAACCAATCCATAATCCAGGAAGCATGCATAGGAATGAAATGTGCCTACTTCAACAGACGATCAACGATAACTTAGATAACATCGTGACGGCGATGAGTCCTCGGTAAACCCATGATGAAATTCGTCGATACATGCTCCCACTTCCAAACTAGAATGCTTAATGACTGTAAGGGACCAGGGGGTCTCTGGTGATCGGCCTTGACACGCTGGCAAGTGTCACACTTGGTGACAAAACTAGCAATCTGACGTTCCATCCCTGACCAAAAGTACTACCTCCTCATATCTCTGTACATCTTCGTGGAGCCCGGGTGGATGGTAAGTCTCGATCGGTGTGCCTTAGTCATCAGATCACAATGCAACTCTGGCATGTCCGGGACACACAATCGACCTCTGAAGCGTAATCCACTGTCTGAACTAATCTACTAGTCTGACTGCTCCACGGATGCTTCCTCTGCTTGGTACTCTGAAAGTGACTCGTCCATCTGTTGAGCCTCGATCACCCTAGCAACCAAAGAGCGTTGAATCAACAAGCTTGAATGCTTAACCATGGAAGAATGTAAACCAAACTCAAAGTCGAATTCTGAAACATCCTCGAGCATCTGCCACTCTCGAACCATCATCTGTGCCACCAGGCCTCGTGGTTGATGGCTGAGTGCATCTGCCACCATGTTCACCTTACCCGGGTGGTTGTGGAGGTCAAAGTCATAATCCTTCAACAATTCCATCCATTGCCTCTATTGCATGTTCAATTCGGATTGTGAAAATAAATACTTCAAGCTCTTATGGTCCGAGAAGAGCTCGAACCTAACCCTATAAAGATAATGCCTTCACACCTTCAGTATAAAGACAACTACTGCTATCTCCAGATTATGGGTGGGGTATTTTGGCTCGTGGACCTTGAGCTGGCGCGAGGCATAAGCCACAGGCTTCTCGTGCTACATCAGGACAACAACTAAGCCAACTTTGGAGGCATCAGTAAACACAACAAAACCATCACTCCCATCAGGAAGAGTACGGACAGGAGTAGACGTGAGGTGGTCCTTCAACTCCATAAATGCCTCCTCGCATGCATCACTCCAGAAACACTCGGCATCATTCCGCGTCAACTAGGTCAGCGGTGCTGCAATACGGGAGAAATCCTTGATGAATCATTGATAATATCCTGCCAGACTAAGAAAGTTACTGATCTTAGATGCGTTCATGGGATGACCCCACTGACAAACTGCATCAACCTTCGAGGGTCCACAATGACACCCTCCTTCGTAACCACGTGATAGAGGAACTTCACCTCCTCCTGCCAGAATTTACACTTCTCCTTCTTCATATATAGCTAGTGGTCACAGAGGGTTTCAAGCACAACCTGTAAATGCATCACATGGTCCTCCAGGGTCCTCGAATACACTAGAATATCATTAATAAACACAACCACAAACTGATCGAGGAAGGGCCAGAAGACCTCGTTCATCAGCTGCATAAACACGGCGGGTGCATTGGTCAGTTCAAACGACATGACTAGAAACTCAAAGTGACCGAAGTGCGTCTAGAATGCTGTCTTTGGAATGTCCTCCTCTCGGACCCGAATCTGATGGTAACCAGAGCGCAAGTCTATCTTGGAAAAGAACTAAGAACCCTACAGTTGGTCGAACAAATCATCTATACTGGGAAGCGGTTATCTGTTCTTGATAGTGACCCTGTTGAGCTCGCAGTAATCCACATAAAGCCTCAACGAGTCATCCTTCTTCTTCACGAATAATACTGGGGCTCCCCACAGTGAACTGTTGGGATGAATAAAATCTAACTCCTAAAGCTCATCCAACTGCTCTTGCAGTTCCCACAACTCCATCAGTGTCATCCGGTAGGGGACCTTCAAGATAGGTGCGATACCGGCACCAAATCAATTCGAAACCAATCTGTCGACGCAGTGGAAAACCCGGGATCTCTTGGAACACATCTGGATAATTACAGATTATTGACAGCTGCTCAATACACCCTGCCACAGACTCCTCGATAATACAAGCTAACAAAATGGACAACGGCTCTCCTTTGGGCTCGGCAACGAACTGGAACATTGACAAGCTGAGAATATGAAACGTGACTGTCCTCGTGGCACAGTCTAAGATTGCATGGTACTTAACAAGCCAATCCATACCCAAGATAACATCAAACTCCGACATTGACAACATAAACAAATCGGTGGGTAATAACATATTGCTAACCAAAACCCGGCAAGAAGGGCAATGACAGCACAAAACGACGAACTTCCCCAAGGGAATCAAAATGGCTAAAGCCTCATATGTAGACTCTGATGGAATACTGGTTGATCGACAAAACTCCTAGGCCACGAAGGACTGGGAAGTGCCCGAATCAAACAAAACATGAGCAATACAAGTAGAAACAAGGTGAATACCCTCGACAACTCCACTGGAAGAAGACTGTGGGTCCTGGCTCTGTACCTGCTACGTGGAATAAAATCTACCTTGAGCTGGCAAAGGAAGCAAGCCTGAAGACTGTGGATCCTATGTAATGCCCCGAACCTTTTAATACCCAAGTATTAAAAGTTCTCTAGCGTTACTGTGAAAAGTAACATAATATTTATATGTGTGCGACACTAGTTTAGCCATCCTAGCCTTGTATCCTTACCTTGACGCTAACCAAACCATTGGGGATGACCCCTAATCATAGATCAAGCCATTTGACCGTTGATTTTGTGACAAAATCACTTATCATGTAATTTGACGGACGTACCTTCCTTCGAATAAACCAATGAATAACTCCTTATCCATAAGGATTTAGATTAAGTTCTTTCAAAAGAATCACTTAGAAACATGTCTATAACCATGTGGAGCCATTATATTTTCCACAACTCACAGATCAGTAATAATAACGAAAATGCCATTAACCTATACCTGCAATCCAATTCACATGATTCTCATAATCCGTTTCATGTGAAATTTTATACCAGACCTAATTATCATAAATTAACCATACACCTCAAGTTTCAGCCCTTAGATCACTATAAATTAGCTACTTGGCCTCTACATCTATCCATACACTTATTAGATCGAGATTCTGACCCGTTCATCTTGTTCAGCCCACGTCAATATATTTAACCCACCATTAAAATTATAATCTGAGGAACTTACACATGTGAACAAGTCACTCGAATCTAGCGGTATATGTGTCCTACCCCTAATCACTCCAGAAACCTACTTTATGTCCATCAAATTATGAAACTGACCGTACATCCACTTACATACATGGTCAGAGAGCTAACCATCGAGTCCCCTTATTTTTAGCAAGTCATCTGACCATCTGTCATATTTGGATCTGCCGAACGAACCACACAAAAATCTTGGTAAATCGATCATCATAAAGATCTTAAGGTCTAGGTCCAAATCACCCGGTAACCTATCAATCAAAGATATACAAATGGTATTTAGAATTTTTAGAGTAAGTTATCCATCGAAAAAGCATCTTAGTCATCCATAGAAAACCTGGTCTTAAATTTAACCAGTTGAGAGATCTCGAGAAATAGAGATTGTCGGTAAAGTTTCACTCCTTTTGGACAGTGCAGCAGGGAGAAATGGATGACAGAAGTTATCGGAAAGGAGATTGGCAAATTTATAAATAACCAAATTTTATATTGTAACACCCTAAATTTTTGCCTACCTGTAATTAGATGTCCTTAGGCAATAGGTCAACCATAACACCTTGGTAACTTCTCAAAACCCAATTCCAAAGCCAAAGAAATCATTTAAAACCAAATTCTTTAGAAATTTATCATGTATTAACTAGCGCTACACTAGATTTCCTGCAAAATTAGCACTAATCACTTTAAATACGATCTATAAGACCCAAAACCTATAGAATCATTGACGCTATATTACCCTGAAATCTAGGATCCAACTCTAAACCCAGTTGCCCCCGAGAATGCTTTGTAATTTTGTATTGGCTTTAGATCGTGCATCGAAAGTCTGATATCTATGAACTTAGACCATTACGACCGTTTAGTTGGACTTGACAATCACCTAGAAAATCAAGGCCAACCGATGTCCTGAGACCATTTTATTGAGTCCGCAGTGAAGAGAGTAGGAAAATGAACATTTTTAGAAAATTAATTATATTTTTAAAGGAATCTGGAATGTTTCACTTGCACATTATTTTTAAGCGTTCTGACCTTTAGAATTCGACCCAAATTCACCCTTGGATCAGGATAGGTGGCCCTTACATGTCATAGTACTTGTAGCTCTGATCGAGTTCCCGTAACCGTTGAACTAAAACTGGTTCACCACGGTCGATCTGAAAACCTGACCGGAATGAAAATGTAGCTTGACCTAGATATGATATTAGAGAGCTTAAGTCCGACCGCATTTAGTAGCAGGACCTCCAAAAATGCTCCGTTGGATCGGAACAGACCCGATTTGGTTATAACTTAAGTATACCTTGGCCTTAAGTCTATTTTTATCAAGTTTAGGCTTATAAATAGGGCTTAAAACCCTCATTCCAAATTCCATACGAATTTTTAAACCCTAGCTTTCCAAGAGGGAGAAAAGAGAGAGAAAGAGAGAGAGAGAGAGTAGGAGATTCACCTAGGAATTCTACCCTGCCACTCCATATGCTTTAACACTACTACCGTAGTGCTATTACGACGTTTCTGATTTTATTTTTGGGTAAGTGAAGCTAACCCTAACCTGTTTTGAAGCCTAGAATAGTTCCAATGACGTTATAGCTAACTTTCTTCATGCCTTAGGTAGCGTATTCGCCGTTGACGAAGACATATCGTCTGAATCATATCGAATACGCGTTTTCTGGTTTAAGGTGCGGACTATATACGTTTAGGTTATGGTTTTCAACACTTTCAATGTTAGATAATGATTTATTCTTACCTAGGATGCTATTTCACATGTACAAAGTGTTGTCCGTTTCGAT
Source organism: Magnolia kwangsiensis (assembly GCA_037074715.1). Lineage (NCBI taxonomy): Eukaryota > Viridiplantae > Streptophyta > Magnoliopsida > Magnoliales > Magnoliaceae > Magnolia > Magnolia kwangsiensis. Next base: position 84,834,336 of record CM073575.1, on the reverse strand, counting down.
TTTCAGTTATACATTAATTTTGTTGAATATACTGTATTCCTCATATTTGTAGAAAATGCCGTATACGTATGAAATTTAAATTTGTGCTTGTCATGATTAATTACTGTCTAGGTATGCTAGATGCATGCGTATCAACTTCTGGGTGAACGGATTTGCCTAATACATGTTATATTAGCATACGTCGTGTATGTTACAATGCGTAGCCTAAGTGTTTGTAAAAATGACTAAATGAGTATAAACCTAGCGTTAATGTACGCCATGAATAACCATCGTAACTATGTGATTGTTGTGTAGGCGACAATCCTTTGATGAAAGGACTTGCCCTAATACGTATGCTAACTAATACATACCATGTATGATATAACGTGGATGCTAAGAGTTTATAAATATGTCTGTATGAATAAATACTTGTAAACTGTTCTTTAAATGGGTGTTGAGATAGGATTCTTAGCCACTCTAATGATGTGTATGATTTCCTCCATATACTTTGTTTCATACTCATTGCTTTTACTTAGAAATGCATAAGTATGGATTTATGTTTATGTTGTACTTCATAACATGTTCAATTGATTGTATGATTTGAATCATTGCTCCATTACTGCCTTGAGTATCTCATATGCTAGATTGTTGTAATTGAATGTGAATGGGGCTGTACTACAGTCCAGCCAATCGGAAACTATTTTGGAAATAGTGGTTGAGGTTGTTTTCGTCACACAAGATGAGTTTAGCGAATCTGAGTCGTGCTTGGGGTGTTCGACAGTGGTTAGGCCACACGGAGTGCTTATGCATTTCATGTCGTTCAACTTAACGTATGCTTGGCCTAGTTGAGCTTATCAACTAACCCGATTGACCGATGTTTGTTCACCATGTTTGGTCGTAACTGTTTGAATCTAAGACACCGAGCTTACCATTGAAACTCCCGTTAACCGTGGTACCATGATCCCCTAAGACTCATGAGTCAGACATGGTGGTATGGGACACCGTGATCGATCTGTCGGCCTACGCTGGGGCCACAAACCTCCCCGTAGTGACCAGTGAGCACCCTACTCTGAGCAGATTATGGTGATATAAGACACTATATTCTTGCTGTCGGCCTACACTGATTGGTGATGAGCCCTCTGTAGTGACCTTGAGTTTATCCTGACACTGCATAGGGGCGACGAATCCTGTTGTAGTCTTAAGGATATAAATAGGCCTGTATTGATAAGGTGATGGGGGAGTGGTGTAACGATTGTGCGCAATAGCCCTGACAGCCCTTGCAGTGACCTAGAACCATAACATCGTATGAAATTCCTAGGACTGATAACCCTAGAATGGATCAACGTTTGGGTAATGATATAAGGGAGGTGTCTTAGCTTCCCAATCCTGCTATATGAAAAGGACTAATAAGAACTTGGTAAGCATATTCATAACACCGCATTGCATGTGCTAACGGCGTTGGTGATAGAGCACTGAGGAAGTGAGTCATGCCGCGATCATTAGATGATGTCGCAGAGGGGTTTGTGGTGAGGGCATGCATCATTCTTCATATCATCCTTGCATTAATAAGAGTATCTAGGACCTGTTTGATTGTACTGCTTTATCATTACTGCTTGATCGGATTGATAACATGTTAACCTTTGCTGTATATAGTTTTCACTGAGTTGATCACTCACTCCCACGTTACGGGACGGTGTTGGCCACATCAACTAGTCCCTATTTTAGTTTCAGATGATGGCGATGCTTGCGAAGTAGAGCCGGACTTTATGATGAAGAAGATGATTTCTCTTATATGCAGGTTCTGATTGACAGGGTTATAGGGTTACTGATTAGATGCCAATACACTTGGTATTTTGCCTTTTATTTAAACACCCATGTATATTATTTTCTTTCCATTTTTGGAGTATACATGTATTTAGTTAACCTGGTTACATGTTCACACTCTGGAGAATTACAATTAATTATATATTTTATATATTTATCACAATCTTTCGCTTGAGAAACTTAACTGTCTCTAGAGTATGATATGTTGTTTTAGCTTAATCCACTTCATGTTTTATGCATTACTACAGCCGACATTCATCCATCTTTGAAAATGTTGCATAAGTGATGTTTTGAAACTCGGGAGTGGAGTTTATACTCGACCCCCAATTTTCAAGATGTTACAGATGATATCAGAGTTTGATTTGGATTAAACCGGGCCTGGGTTATGGTAACACGATGCACTCTGACTTAGGAAGGGGGCAATGAAATCTAGAAACTGCATTAAAATCTCAAGTTTCACCGATAAGCGAGACTGAATATTGTTATTTAGTCCACAGTTCTTCTAATTTGTTTTTTTGAGATTCATATATCCAACTACACCCCAATCTCACCACCACCACAGACCGGATCTTTATTTCTACTAAGTAATTCGGTAGGCCACACAAAGGATCGCAACAATAATAAAATCTAGGACCACAAAAGAAAGAAAACGTTTAAGTTCATATGTTCCACCATTCCACTCTATCCAGGACCATCCTCAGTTAAACCATAGATCATCAAATCATTTCTTTTTGCCTCCAAGCGCATCCTTTTGTGCCTTCTCTTTACATTTTTAGGACCTTTAACTTAAAGCCAACTCACCCCAACCGATGTTGTTCTTGGTCTCCATCTCGCATGACCAAAGCATCAATGCCTACTTTACTTATGAATGATACCCCAAAGTTCCCTCGAATGCATTCATTTCTATATCTGTCACTCCTCATCTTGACACCTATCCATCTCAACATCCCTATTTCAACTACACACCCTATGAACATGTTGTCGGTTGACAGCATAAGATTCTGGTCCATAAAGCATAATGGTCTTATAGTTATCCTAGAAGATCTCGCTATTAGTTGATTTGGTATGCGACTGTCACATAAAACTCCAAAGGCACATTTCCACTTCATCCATCCAGATCTTACTATACAAGTAACATCCCTCATCACTCTCACCACTCTCATGAAGTATCAACCAAGATATTGAAAATAACTTCTCAGGACTCAATCCTAAAGTCTAACCCATTTCCTTCAAAATCTCTCCTTTCACCACCTCATTTTTCAACTTTTTCTAAGTCCTTTCATACTAGACATAAATTCTAACATGTAAATGATGGAGAATAATACTTAAACAAAAAATTTAATATAAATAGTAAATATATGAATAAATTAGACTTTTGACCCTTCAAATTATGGAATCTCATGGAATAAATGGGTTAGTTGGATAGATTAGTGTCTCCTACCCCAAAATCATATGCTACATATCATATAAAATCATCCCGGCTTATAAATTCACCCTGAAAATGTCTCAAAAGGAGAGGGGGCATAAACGATCAACTTTCAGGGGGTTCCAGGGTGGGACCCAGACCTTTTTGGGGCCTAGGTGGCAGGAGGTCCTCGTCCAAATGGTGAGCCCTCACCAGTTTGTCCAGAGGCCGGCGAGGCCTCACCGGTCAACGGGCTAGTTAGGGCCGGCCCTTAAGGCCGATGGCTTTTGGGGCTTAGTGGGACCCTATGGTACAGGGTTCGACCCCTATTTCATCCTCATTCTGCTACTTTCTTCACAAACCACCCTCCCATGCTTTCCCTTTTCTTCAAAACTGCTTCATTCTCCTTCAAATCGCCCTTCCAATCTCTCTTTCTCTTATTTTTCTTCAAGGTTCACGATCCTCTACCATCCTTATCCATATCCATCACTTGCTCCTTCCATTTCCTTTGATTTGATCTCTCACATCTCCCATTTGAGTCTCAAATTCGTTTAAGTCCTCTAACTGATCCTCTTTTACTGTTCTACCTCTTCTTTCCCTTTCATTAGACCCTTTACACTCCCATATCAGGTCCAAAGTCATAGAGACCCAAAGATCTCAGCCCTTCCCTTCATTTTCTTCATTTTTCATGGCTCTTTTGAGTTAGTTATAGCCATATTCTCGATCTCTCCGCTTCTACAAACGGGTGAGACCAAACACAGTAGCTTAGTCCATAAACGGTGACCATCTAGTGCTAGAACATCTAGAGTTTTGGACGTAGAATTAGTACTTCTAGATTTCGAAAGATCTGATAATATAGAAAATCTCATTTCCAATTAGACAATCTTGACCCTAAGCGATAGGACCATTCCTTGTAGTAGAAATGATATGAAACCATCTAGCGTATAAGCTTAGACTTTGGATTATAGCTAGTGAGTTACAGACTAGGCTCCTAGTTGTATTAAGCGGTGTAAAGCCTTTATATGCTAAGGAATAGTAGGTTAGATTTGGTTGGAGTAGGACTTCATTCCTTTGATAGATCCTCATAATACTCATAGGCTCCTTTAGAAACTCTCAGGAAGCTTGCTTAACTTAGAACTAGTCACGTGTAGGGAAGACTTATATACCCCTCAGATGAAACGCTAGGATAAACCGGCATGTCTCTTAGAATTGCCTTCCCAAGGACTTAGTACAATTGGAGACATGGAGTAGAGAAACTATATATAAGCGAAGTATTCACGGTTTGAATCGAATTCTCAATCCTAGTGGTTACCAATAAATCCAATGCTCTGATTAAGCAGAAGATCGACATCGACTTGGATTAAGAACTGATATGGTAAATTTTCTGTCCTAGCTAGATAGAAAGTCAATGTATCCGGCTTAGACCCACTACACAACTTTTCTTCCGTGTTGGCCCGACCACCTACAACCAAAAGTTATTGCTTTGCCTTTGAGAATAGCTAATAGAGATTAGACATCTTACCGCAAGCTCACACCTGCCCCTGAACTCAACCACAATAGAGATTAGGCTCCTTTCTACAACCATAGGTACTAATGCCATAGAACGCATCATTAGCAAAGGAAGACCAATGTAGTGAGAGGTTGTTTCCCATTTCATGTCAAGGATAGGCCCTAAGTTATACATCGTTCCGATATACGGATCGAGACATAGATTCTTGAGCCTTAAGTAGAACTAAGTTTTTAAGGGGGGTAGAACGTATTGAGCCCAATCTAGTTAGGATTAACTAATACAACCATTGGATCAGAGTAGCGCAGTGGAAGCGTGGTTGACCTCTTCCCCACTGGCCCAGGATCGAAGAAGTTGATTTAGGTTATACGTAAGGTTAGGTCATTAAATAGGATTTGAACCTGTAACACCCCAGATTTTTTCCAACCTGAAAATAGACGTCCTTAGGCAATGGGTCAACCATAACACCTTGGTAACCTCTTAGAACCCAATTCCAAAGCCAAATAAATCATTTAGAACCTAATTCTTTATAAATTTAACGTGAATTAGCCAGCGCTACACTAGATTACCTGTGAAATAAGCACCAACCACTTTAAATACAATCTGTAAGACCCAAAACCTATAGAATCATTGACGTTACCTTACCCTAAAACCTAGGATCAAACTCTAAACATGTTTGTTCTCAGGAACCTTTTGAAACTTTGTATTGGATTTAGACCGCACGTCGAAAGTTTGATATCTATAATCTTAGACCATTATGACCGCCTAGTTGGACTTAACAATCATTTCAAAAATCAAGCCCAACTGATGTTCTGAGGCTATTTCATTGGGCATGGAGCAAGGAGTGTGAGAAAGAGTGAAATTCTTTATAAATTAAATGTGATTTAAATAAATCTGGCACGTTTCACTTATGGGTTAAGTTAAAGTATTTAGACCGTCGGAATCTGACCCAAATACACCCTCAGATCAGGGAACATTTCCCACTCAGGTCAGTGTACTTGGAATCCCTGATCGAGTCTTAGTGACCGCTAAACTGAAACTGATCCGCCACGTGCGATCTGGAAACCCTATCGAACTGAAAACTTAATGTGATCAGGATCCAACATCCATAAGCTTAAGTCCGACCGCATTCAGTCAGGGGACCTCCAGAAATATCCTTTTGGATCGGAACAGACCCGATTTGGTCATAACTTAAGTATACCTTGACTTAAAGTCTATTTTGGTCATGTTTGGACTTATAAAAAGGCCTTAAACCCTCTCCCATTCAGCCCATACGAATTTGAAAGAAACCCTAGGAGAGAGAAGAGAGAAAAGAGAGAGAAAGTGTGAGAGAAGTGGGAGAATCCTCCTGCTATTCTTCCTTGCTGCTCCACGTGCCAAAGCCATCCACCTGCATCGTTATTCCGGTGATTCTGGTTTTGTTCTAGGTAAGAAAACCCTAACCCTGACCTGTTTTAAGGCTCCTATGGGTACAAGTAGCTAAGTAGCTGACTCACCTTGTGTTGTAGGTTGCCAATCAGTCGTTGACGACGACGTAGAGTTCCTATTCGATTCATTACGCTCCTACGGCGTAAGGTGGAGATTTTAGATGCTTGGTTTACCATTTATCAAAGCTTTCAATGCCGTTTAATGGTAGATTGCTGTTAAGAATGCTATTTAACATGTAGAACATGCTGTCTGTTTTCCATTTCGAATACATACAAGAATATGAGATTTAGGGTATTTTAGGTATTTGTAGGAAATATTGTATACGTATGTATTTTGCTGATATGATTGCCATGAGTATTTACCGTGTACCTATACTAGTTATACGTGTATGATCTGTTTGGCGAAAAGATTCGCCCTAATGCACATATTAGCCGACTTATGCTATGTAGACTAATGTGTGTAGACTAGGTGTTTGTTGAAATACCTAAATCAATATGATTTATGCTTGTCATATGTGTTGAATGTAAGAACATGATTTTTATGTATTAGACATCTCCTTGATATAAGGATCTGTCATATTATATGTTGAAATCAACATACGTCAAGTATTTTGGAGTTGTGTAGTCTAAGTGTTTGTATAAATGCTTGCGTGAGTAAGCACTTAGTAAGTAGTGTTGTAGACTAGTGTTGAGATAGGATTCTTAACTACGTTGATGATGTGTATAATTTCCTCCATGTATGTTGTTGAATTGATTCCTTATGTATGAAATACTTGTGTATGCTTAACTGCGTATGTTGTATCTTATAACATGTTGCCAACATGCTTGAATTATTTGTCATTTCAATTTTGTTTATCTCATATGATTACTGATTCACATTACATGTGCTTGGGGCTATACTCAAGTCCAGGCAGTCGGTAACAGTTTAGAATTCGTGGTTGGATTTTATTCACCACAAAGGATGTGTATGACGAACCCGAGTCGTACTAGAGTCGTCGACAGTGGTTAGGCCACACAAAGTGCTTGTGCACTTCATGTCGGTCGATTCAACGTGCACTCATGCTAGTCGGACTCATCAAGTAACCCGACTGACCATTGTATGTTTACCTTGTATTTGTCATAACTGCTTGAACCTAGGATACTAAACTTACCAGTGATAACCCTGATAACCGTGGTACCTTGATCCACTAAGACTCATGAGCCGAGCATGGTGATATGGGACACCGTGGTTGAGCTGTTGGCCTACGCTGGGGCCACAAACCTCCCCGTGGTGACTAGTGAGCAACCTAGACTCGTGAGAAGATTATGGTGGTATGAGACACTATATTCTTGCTGTTGGCCTACACTGATAAGGTGATGGGGGAGCGGTGCAACAAGTGCGAGCAACAGCCCTGACAGCCCTTTGTAGTGACCTCGAGCGTACTCTAAGTTTACGTCAGGCGACGACCCTTTCTTAACAACAAGAGTACAACTATGCTTGTATTGATAAGGTGATGGGGGAACGGAGCAACGAGTGCGTGTAACAGCCTTGACAGCCCTTACAGCGACCTAGAAATATATCATCATATGAAAATACTATGAGTGACGACCCTAGACAGGATCCTTGTTGGGAATGATATAAGGGAAGTACCCTAGTTTCCCAATCCTGCTATATGAAAAGGACTAATAACAACTCGGTAATCATATTCATATCGCACTGCATGTGCCTGGAAGATGTGGAGCACTGAGGAAAGAAAGCATGCTGTGGACGTAAGATGGTGTTGCATGAGGGAGTATGTCAGTGAGGACATCCATCATGTCATTACATTCTTGCATTAATCACAGTATTTAGGAATGTTTGATTGCTTGCTTTACCATTATCACGTGATTGATTAGATAACATGCTAATCTTTGCTCTATGATTCCACTGAGTTAGCTACTCACTCCCACATTACGGGACAGTGTTGTGCACACCAACCAGTCCCTATTTTAGTTTCAGATGATGGCGATGCTTGTGAAGTAGAGCCGGACTTGATGATGATGAGGAGGATCCCTCCTATATGCAGGTTCTGATCGACGGGTTTATAGGGTTACTGATTAGATGTCAATACACTTGGTATTTTACCTTTTATTTACACACTCATGTATATTCTTTTGCTCATCTTTGCAGTATACATGTTTATAGTTAACCTGGTAACATGTTCACACTCTGGAGACTTACAATCAATTATATATTTTATGTATTTATCACAGTCTTCCGCTTGCAAAATTTAACTGTCTTTGGAGTATGATATGTTGTTTTGGCTTAGTCTCAATCTTGTTTAATGTCATTCTACAGACAACAAACATTCATCATTATCTATGTTGCATAAGTGACGCTTTAGAACTCAGGAGTTGGATTTCTACTCGACCCCTGATTTTCAGGGCGTTATAGAACCTTCCTTAGAAAGTCAATACTAAAGTCTTTCTAGGGACTTATTACCCTTAGCCAATTTCGGGGATAAAATTATGTTTAAGGAGGGTAGATTGTAACACCCCAAATTTTTGCCTACCTGAAATTAGAGTCCTTAGGCAATGGGTCAACCATAACACCTTGGCAACTTCTCAGAACCCAATTCTAAAGCCAAAGAAATCATTTGGAACCAAATTCTTTAGAAATTTATCATGTATTAACTAGCGCTACACTAAATTTTCTTCCAAATTAGCACCAATCACTTTAAATACGATCTGTAAGACCCAAAACCTATAGAATCATTGACGCTATATTACCTTGAAATCTAGGATCCAACTCTAAACCCAGTTGCTCCCGGGAATGTTTTGTAATTTTGTATTGGCTTTAGACCGCGCATCGAAAGTCTACTATCTACGAACTTAGACCATTACGACCGCTTAGTTGGACTTGACAATCACCTAGAAAATCAAGCCCAACTGATGTCCTGAGACCATTTTATTGAGTCCGGAGTGAAGAGAGTAGGAAAATGAACATTTTTAGAAAATTAATTATATTTTTAAAGGAATCTGGAACGTTTCACTTACACATTATTTTTAAGCGTTCTGACCGTTAGAATTCGACCCAAATTCACCCTCGGATCAGGATAGGTGGCCCTTACATGTCATAGTACTTGTAGCTCTGATCGAGTTCCCGTAACCGTTAAATTGAAACCGGTCCGCCACGGTCAATCTGAAAATCCGACCAGAATGAAAACGTAGCATGACCTAGATCTGATATTAGAGAGCTTAAGTCCGATCACATTTAGTAGCAGGACCTCCAAAAATGCTCCGTTGGATCAGAACAGACCCGATTTGGTTATAACCTAAGTATACCTTGGCCTTAAGTTTATTTTTATCAAGTTTAGGCTTATAAATAGTCCTTAAAACCCTCATTCCAAATCCCATACGAATTTCCAAACCCTAGCTTTCCAAGAGGGAGAAAAGAGAGAGAAAGAGAGAGAGAGAGAGTAGGAGATTCACCTAGGGATTCTACCCTGCCACTCCATATGCTTCAACACCACTACTGTATCGCTATTACGACGTTTCTGATTCTATTTTTGGGTAAGTGAAGCTAACCTTAACCTGTTTTGAAGCCTAGAATAGTTCCAATGACGTTATAGCTAACTTGCTTCATGCCTTTCGTAGCGTATCCGCCGTTGACGAAGACATATCATCTAAATCATATCGAATACGCATTTTCTGGTTTAAGGTATGGACTATATACGTTTAGGTTATGGTTTTTAACATTTTCAATGTTAGATAATGATTTATTCTTGCCTAGGATGCTATTTCACATGTACAAAGTGTTGTCCGCTTTGATTTTTAGTTATACGTTAATTTTGTTGAATATACTGTATTCCTTATATTTGTAGAAAATACCGTATACGTATGAAATTTAGATTTGTACTTGCCATGATTAATTACTGTCTATGTATGCTAGATGCATGTGTATCAACTTCTGGGTGAACGGATTTGTGCTTGCCATGATTAATTACTGTGTATGTTACAATGCGTAGCCTAAGTGTTTGTAAAAATGACTAAATGAGTATAAACCTAGAGTTAGCGTACGCCATGAATAACCATCGTAGCTATGTGATTGTTGTGTAGGCGATAATCCTTTGATGAAAGGACTTGCCCTAATACGTATGCTAACTAATACATACGATGTATGATATAACGTGGATGCTAAGAGTTTGTAAATATGTCTGTATGAATAAATACTTGTAAACTGTTCTTTAAATGGGTGTTGAGATAGGATTCTTAGCCACTCTAATGATGTGTATGATTTCCTCCATATACTTTGTTTCATACTCATTGCTTTTACTTAGAAATGTATAAGTATGGATTCATGTTTATGTTGTACTTCATAACATGCTCAATTGATTGTATGATTTGAATCATTACTCCATTACTGCTTTGAGTATCTCATATGCTAGATCGTTGTAATTGAATGTGAATGGGTCTGTACTACAATCCAGGCAATTGGAAACCATTTTGAAAATAGTGGTTGAGGTTGTTTTCACCACACAAGATGAGTTTAGCAAATTTGAGTCGTGTTTGGGGTGTTCGACAGTGGTTAGGTCACACAGAGTGCTTATGCATTCCATGTCGTTCAACTCAATGTACGCTTGGCCTTATTGAGCTTATCAACTAACCCCATTGACCGATGTTTATTCAACATGTTTGGTCGCAACTGTTTGAATCTAAGACACCGAGCTTACCAGTGAAACCTCGTTAACCATGGTATCATGATCCCCTAAGACTCATGAGCCAGACATGGTGGTATGGGACACCGTGGTCGAGCTGTCGGCCTACACTGGGGCCAAAAATCTCCCTGTAGTGACCAGTGAGCACCCTACTCTGAGCAGATTATGGTGGTATAGGACACTATATTCTTGCTGTCGGCCTACATTGATTGGTGACGAGCCCTCTGTAGTGACCTTGATTTTATCCTGACATGCATAGGGGCGACGAATCCTGTTGTAAGACCCGTATCCTAATCCGTACTGTTCCGTCACTTTCCGCGATCCTTCTCGTCGAATTCTGACAATTCGTGACCTATAGTCGACGTTGCCCATGACCATAAGTCGTATCCTATACATTTGAGTCAGCTTAATCCGAGACTTGTATCATTGCGACTGCACCGTCGCCACTGTTCCAACGCCGCGACTCACGCACCGATTCGATACCCTGACTAAGAGATGTGAGCCGACGTTCAGTTCGAGAAAACACCACGTGTTTACATTCCTAAGAGAATCTCTACAAAGTGTCCCATCAATCCCATCAATCACTTTATGTCAAGTACAAGTAACCATACCTCTCTTACATCACCCGTACTTAAAGTCAACTCTCTCCCTCTCTCTCTCTCTTATACCACCTTACATGTCAAGTACCGCTCACATCACTCCATCACTCACCTCACATCCCTCTTACAAACTCTCTCTCTCTTTCTCATTTCTCAACAAATCCCAAGCAACCAAGAAGCACTCCCACATCCAAGCTCTTTCCATGAGAAATGTGATTTTTGGTGGCCCACTTTCCCATCCCAAAACCTCTCATCCTAGCCATCCATTTCCCATCTCCACCATCAAAGTGAAGCTCTAGGAGACCGGCATCCCGACGGACCAAGAAGATCAAGTGGCGGGTGCTTCCATAGCCTAGTTTTTCATATTTTTAAGATAGGCCAAGTGAGGCCAACCGATCAATGGTTTGGATCTCACATAGGACCCTAAGATGTGGCCGATGGCCCATCTTGATCATCATGATGTTTACTTTCCTTGTATTAAAAAGGTCATCTAGACCGTCCATTTTTAGTGGAGAGGGATCTCCACCGTTGATCTTTTGTTTGAATGGCCCATATGCAAAGGGACCCATTGATGTATAATTGGATGGTTGAACGGAGGGCCCATAGTATTTGGGTCCCTTCATTACACGTGTGTCCCACTTTTTTCTCTCTCTCTCTCCCTCTCATTTTTATTTATTTTCTTATATGTTGATGAGGCCATGTGGCCCACTTGAATGAGCCCCACCATAAAATATGTACTTATCCAAGCCCTCCATGGGTGGGGCCCATCCTAAATGCATCATCCATCATATGGTGGACCACCTAAACAGGGCCCACCTTGAACGTGTTTTACAAGCCCAAAACAAAAAAAATAAAAGTGTCCAGACGCTGGACGTCAAGTGGAAAAAAAAAACACAAATATTGGCTTGTTCAAAGCCTTTGGAAGGGACCACTGGTATAGGCCCCACCTTGACGTATGTTTACAATCCGAGCCGTCCATCCTCTTCCCCGACTCATTTTAGGCGTTGAGCCAAAAAATGAGGTTGATCAGAGTATCTAGTGGGCCATAACATCGAAAACTGTTTCATTACCATTGAAGTTCATCCAGATTTTTCTTACGTGCTGAAAACGGCCTAATATTGGTCTTAATAGACTTGTCTAGGGCCATGGAAGCCAGTGGATGGTGTGGATCTACTAGATGTGGGCCCCACACCTGAAAAACCTTGGAAAAATAATTTTTCAAAAAAAAAAAAAAAATACAAAGAGGCAGCGTGCGCTGCTGCTACTGACAGGCGCAGGCAGCGCCTGCGCATTACGGGCGGGCGGACGAGCAGGTCCCACAGCCCTAGCCGTGGGCCCCACCTTGATGTTTACTTACCATCCGACCTGTCCACTAGGTGGCCCACTTTCTGAGGTGGGCCCTCCCCAAAAATGAGGCCCATCCAAAGCTCAGATGGCCCACACCATAAGAAACAGTGTGAATTGAATTCTACCATTGAAACCCTTTTGGGGTCCACAGAAATTTTGGATCAAGCTGAAATTTATTTTTCATCCTCACCCAGGACTCTGTGACCTTGTCAACGGGTTGGATGAGTTATAAACATTATGGTGGGCCCCACATGGGCCCCACAGTGATGCATGTGTTTTACCACACCGTCCAACGGACGGTGCAACCCACCTATATGTGTTTTTGCCACACCGTCCGGGCTGATGGTGCAGCCCACAGTGGTGCATGTGTTCTATCCACACTGTCCACTTTTGATAGTGGGACCCGCTATGATTTATATGTTCTATCCACTCTGTCCACTTGTGTATGGATGTGTATATATGTATATATACATATTATATTATATATAATATTATATATACTATATATGTATATATGTGCATTGGTGGGCCTTCATGTGGGCCCCCACTATGATGGATGAGCAGCATCCAAACTGTCCACCTATTTTGAGAGCTCATTTCATGACATGAGCCAAAAGAAAATGAGCTAGATCTATGGTTCAAATGGGCCCACTTTGGTATGTATATAGGGCCCATGTTGATCCATTTATGGTCATTCATTTAGGCCCACCTTGGTGCACATATAAGGTGTAACATCCCGAAAATCGGGGGTCGGGTAGAAACCCAACTCCCGAGTTCCAAAATGTTATTTATGCAATATAGATAATGTTAGATGCATGTTGTCTATAAAAAGGCATTAAACAAGATTCGGATTAATCCAAAATATCATATCATACTCTAGAGACTGTTAAATTAGCAAGCGGGAGACTGTGATAGTATATATAACCTATATAAACTGTTGTATGTCTCCAGAGTGTGAACATGTTACCAGGTTAAATATATACATGTATACTCCAAAAATGATCAAAAGAATATACATGAGTGCTCCAATACTATAAAATGACAAGTATCAAGGCATCTAATCAACCTCCCTGAAATTCCGTCGATCAGAACATGCATAAAGGAGGGATCCTCCTCATCATCATCATGTCCAGCTCCGCTTCAAAAGCAGCGCCATCATTTGCAACTAAAATAGGGACTGGTGGGTGTCCGGAAACACCATCCCGTAACGTGGGAGTGAGTGATCAACTCAGTGGAATAATAGAGCAGAGATTAGCATGTTATCAAATCAATCATGCGATAATAGTAAAGCAATAAATCAAACATTCCTAAATACTGTTGTTAATGCAATATGACATGACATGATGGATGCACTCACCGACGATCTCCCTCATACAGCACCATCTTACACCCGCGGCATGCTTTCTTCCCACAGTTCTTCACATCTTCCAGGCACATGCAATGTGATGTAGATATGATTACCAAGTAGTTATTAGTCCTTTTTATACATCAGGATTGAGAAACTAAGGTACCTTCCTTATATCAATCCCAACACAAATCCTGTCTAGGGTCGTCACTCCTAGAAATCACATACGAGGTTATATTTTGTAGGTCGCTGCAAGGGCTGCCAGGGCTGTTGCTCGCACTCGTTGCACCGCTCCCCCATCACCTTATCAATACAGGCCTACTGTACTCTCATTGCTACGGAAGGGTCGTCGCCTCCCGTAGACTCAGAATACGCTCGCGGTCACTACAAAGGGCTCGTCACCTAATCGGTGTAGGCCGACAACTAGAATATAGTGTCCCATACTACCATAATCTGCTCACGAGTCAATGTGCTCACTGGTCACTACGGGGAGGTTTGTGGCCCCAGCGTAGGCCGACAGCTCAACCACGGTGTCCCATACTACCATACCCGGTTCATGAGTCTTTATGGATCAAGGTACCATGGTTAACAGGGTTTCCATTGGTAAGTTCAGTACCCTAGGTTTAAGCAGTTCATACAGGGTGAACAATCAACGGCCAGTCGGGTTACTTGACGGGCTCGACTAGTACGAGCGCATCGCAAGTCAAACGACATGAAGTGCGTAAAACACTTCGTGTGGCCTAACCACTGCCGCCAACTCAAACATGACTCGCGTTTATCGACGCGTCCTCCGTGGTAAATACAAGCAAACCACGAACTTACTCTATTACCGACTGCCTGGACTAGGTATAGTCCCAAACATTTGTGAATCCATTTCATCAATCATATAAGAGTAATGGAAATGCATTACAACAATGTGAGCATGTTAACACATATTATGACATACAACTTAAGTAAATCATCTAACACATGCATCTCATACATATAATGAAATCATACATATAGCCAACATGAAGGAAATCATTTACATCAACATATTATTTGAGAATTCAATCTCAAAATAATTCACAACACCATTTAATTCAATACATACTAATACAAATATTTATACAAACACTTAGTTTACACACTCAAGTCTACATAGTGTATGTCGACTCAAAGTGCGCATTTGGACGAATCTCTTCGCCAAACTGATTATGCACGCATTCCTAATATCCTATTGCGACAAAAAGCCATGTCAATCATTTCAGCAAAATATGGATGTTTACAGTATTTCCTACAAATGACTAAAATGCCCTAAATCTCATATTTTTCATATATTAACAAAACGGACAGCATGTTGTACATGTCAAATGGCGTTGCTGTCGATAATCTACTATTAAACGACATTGAAAGCGTTGAAAACAGCCAATCAAAGCGTCTAAAATCTACACCTTTTACCCTAGATGTGTATCGATTCGAACGGAGCGTATACGCTTCATCTACGGCGAACAGGCGACCTAATACACAAGCTACATAAGCTACATTGCTAATGAATCAAAGGAAACTCCAAATCAGCAAGTGGTTAGGGTTCTTCCTTACCTATAGGTGTGTCGGAATCACTCGGAATCACCAACAAAGTGATTGGGATGCATAGCTTTAGCACGTGTAGCAGGTGCAGCAAGTGGCAGGAAGATCACTCCCACACTCTCTCAAAATCTCTCACTTTCTCTCTTTTCCAATCTAGGGTTCTTAGCAAATTCGGATGGAAGAGATATGAGAGGGTTTAAACCCCTTTTATAAGCTCAAACCTTTCCAAATTAGGCTTGGGAACAAAGTACACTTAAGTTATAACCAAAACGGAGCTGTTTCGATCCAAAAGGACAGTTCGGGAGGTCCCCTGGCCGAATGTGATTGGACTTAAGCTCATGGTCTTTGGATGTTGTCCACACCCCATTTTCAGTCTGGTAGAGTTCATATATCGCACGTGGCTGTCCATTTTCAGTTCAGCGGTTATCACACCTAGATCAGGTCTACAAGTCTCATGATATGAAAGAGAAATTTTTCCTGATCCAAGGGTGTAATTTGACTGAATTCTGACGGTCAGAACGCTTAATAATAACGCGCCAAGTCACGTGCCAGATTTAAAATAAAATTTTCAAATCTAACCCCTTTCTCACTCTCTTCACTCCAGGCTCAATGAAATAGCCTCTGAACGTCGGTTGGGCTTGATTTTTGAAATGATTGTCAAGTCCAGCTAAGCGGTTATAATGGTCTAAGATTGTAGGTATCGGACTTTCGACGCGCGGTCTAGATCCAATATAAAGTTTTAAAGGGTTCTTGAGAGCAAACCGGTTTAGAGTTTGATCCTAGGTTTCAGGATATTATAGCGTCATTGATTCTTCAAGTTTTGGGTCTTGTAGAACGTATTTAAAGTGGTCCAAGTTAATTCTACTGAGTATTCAGTTTGGTACTCAACCAAATTCTACCCTAATTATGGCAGAATACGGTCCTAGGGCCATTCTATTCCCCATTTTTGGAACTTCTAGGTATCATTTTATTTTTATTATTTTTCTAAGAGTTCATCATCAAGTTTACCCTAACTCCACCAAATTTCATAATATTTCAAGTTGTAGAAAAATTCTAAAAATTCCAGAAGCAGCAACTGTCCAACAAGTGATTATCGGATAGTTGCTCACAATGACCTTCTTTAAACTATATTAAATATTTTATTATATTTTCACATATTTTTATATAAAATTAGACTCATTTAGCTTCAATCTGGTGTTTGAATCACCTAAATCGGAGTTATAACGAAGGAGATATAATTTTTTAAAGTCGGAAGAAATGCACAGGAAAAAAGGTACAGAATCCCGCTATACGGACAAGTTCGGCGATGCATCGCCAAACCGGCGATGCCATCACCGCTCGCTGACCTGTTTGGGGTGATTTTACCATCTGATATTTGAAATGGGTGTATTGTAGAAAATGGAATGAGTTATTTGACATGCAATATATGATTTTGGGGTAGGAGAAGCTGATCTATCCAAATAGTCAATTTATTTAGTGATATTCCAAAAGGTTAATGGTTAAAAACACTTTTTATTTATTTATTTACTATTCATAGTACTTTTTAGCTTAAGTATAGATCAACATCACCTAAACTTTAAGATTTGTGTTTAATATGAAAGCTCCTAGAAAATTTTGAAGGATAAAGTAGTGAAAGGTGAGATTTTCGAAGGAAATAAGGATTTGAGACTTTTGGATTGAGTTTTGAGAAGTTAATCAAGTGTTAGGATTGACCCATTACCTAAGGACGTCTAATTCCAGGTTGGCAAAAATCTGGGGTGTTACATAAGGCCATGGGATTAAGCCCATTTGGCATATGTAATGCCCATGGGTTTGAGCCCATTTGACATATGCAATGCCCATGGGATCCGGCCCATTTATTCTATATAAGGCCCATGGGATTCAAGCCCATTTGATGTGCATGGGGCGCAAATGGAGTGGCCCATCTAATATATTTAAGGCCCAAGTTGTGAGGCCCACTTTGATGTATTTCAAGGCCCATGGGTCATGAACCAGTGCAATGTACATAAGGCTCCTTGGTGAGACCCATCAATGCAGCCCATTTGATGAATGTAAGGCCCATGTGGTACGGCCCATTTGATGCATCTAAGGCCCTTGGATCGGGGCCCAACGGATGTCCTTAGGGTCCATTGCAATATACGTTTCTCATGGTTCATGTAATAATATTTATGGCGGGTCGTGCCTAGGGAACAATGTTGGTTTGACGTCCACATTGTATGTACAATGTTGGTTAAATGTCCGCATTGTAACTCCCCTTAGGGCCCATTGATAGGCTCATACTCGTTGCTATCCATCGCCTTATAACATGCTTAGTATAATCTCATGACTCATGCCCATACGCATCATATGTATGCTTGATATGAGTATTGACTGATCATAGCATACGCCATTGGGCAGACCATTTACGGGACTCGTTCTGAGATAGAGTGCCCTACATGATCGCGCAGTACACGCTAGATTTCTGCATGATTTGACGTGTGATTCATGCATCTCGCATATGTGTGACCTGATCACTGCACGCCCTAGCGACACCAGGGCCGTGGCTCCACAGGTATATCGTGGATGGCCGTATCGGATATCGAAAATACTTAGTTCTAGCACTGTGGACACTTAGGATGTCCTCGGGTGAAAGTTCCAGAACCTTTTTGGTACCAGGAGATGCTCCAATGTCTAGACCGAGTGGATACACGAGCGCCCGAGTGCCGAATACCAGTAGGCCGTGTCTCCCACTGTGTCGTGGTCGGTTGGAAGGGGGTATGGCCTTATCCGCCTGAGTGAGGGGGCTATAAGCTAGGCTGAGTTTGACCAGCTCACAAATGAGTCCGCTATCGACGAGCCGGGTAGGTATTGACAGACTACTGGTCAGGCGGATAGTGAGGTCTATTCCACTTTCTTGACTGTGTAACTAGGGAGGTGGCAGTCACTGTGAAGTGTATTAGACCCCGGTGATATCCAGAGAAGAACTGTACTGATATGTGTACTTGAGTAGTACCGACTTGCTTGGATTGCATTTCGCATATGACATTCGGCTATGTAGGCCTTGCATTACATCGGTGTGACCGATGACATTCATATCTCGCATCGCATGGTCTTAGTATGGCCGATAGCATTCACGTCTTACATTACATAGCCTTGACATGGTCGATTCTATGGACTTACCGCATACTTCTGCATTGCTCTGATACTGTAAACTGGGCGTTTACCTTACGCACACACTTACACCACCCTCTAAGCTTTTGTAAGATTATGCACGATAGTTGCGTGCAGGTAGCGTTGGACAGAAGCAGTGCTGAGGCAGGAGTGTGTATCAGGACCTTTTAAAGCTTTTTGATCACCTTGTATTTCCCTTTCCGCATTGTATTTAAAATTTTTGATATAGTGGATATGTGGTGAAGTTATTTTGTGACTTGGTTATGCTTGTAGTTATGCTCCATTATAAAAAAAAATTATTATAAAAATCCTCCTTGTAGGATTCCAGGATCGAAATCTGGCATTTGATTGTTAGGAGCCGAGAATGGGGCACTACGGAGGCTGTCGGCACCGGATTCGGCAATCGGGATTCATGTGAATCCGATTTTCAGGTTTGTGGCATGACACATGTTGTAGTCCTAAGGATATAAATAGGCCTGTATTGATAAGGTGATGGGGGAGTGGTGTAACGATTGCGCGCAACAGCCCTGACAGCCCTTGCAGCGACCTAGAACCATAACATCGTATGAGATTCCTAGGACTGATGACCCTAGAATGGATCAACGTTTGGGTAATGATATAAGAGAGGTCTCTTAGCTTTCCAATCCTGCTGTATGAAAAGGACTAATAAGAACTTAGTAAGCATATATATAACACCGCATTGCATGTGCTAACGACGTTGGTGATAGAGCACTGAGGAAGTGAGTCATGCCACGATCGTTAGATGTGTCGCAGAGGGGTTTGTGGTGAGGGCATGCATCATTCTTCATATCATCCTTGCATTAACAAGAGTATCTAGGACCTGTTTGATTGTACTGCCTTATCATTACTGCTTGATTGGATTGATAACATGTTAACCTTTGCTGTATATAGTTTCCACTGATTTGATCACTTACTCCCACATTATGGGAAGGTGTTGGCCACACCAACCAGTCCCTATTTTAGTTTCAGATGATGGTGATGCTTGCGAAGCAGAGCCGGACTTTATGATGAAGAGGAGGATTTCTCCTATATGCAGGTTCTGATCGACGGGGTTTACAGTGTTACTGATTAGATGCCAATACACTTGGTATTTCGCCTTTTATTTAAACACCCATGTATATTCTTTTCTTTCTATTTTTGGAGTATATATGTATTTAGTTAACCTGGTAACATGTTCATACTCTGGACACTTATAATCAATTATACATTTTATATATTTATCACAATCTTCCGCTTGAGAAACTTAACTGCCTCTGGAGTATGATATGCTGTTTTGGCTTAATCCACTTCATGTTTTATGCACTACTGCAGTCGACATTCATCCATCTTTGAAAATGTTGTATAAGTGATGTTCTAGAACTTGGGAGTGGAGTTTATACTCGACTCCCGATTTTCGGGATGTTACATATATGCATGCATGTAACAGAGGCATGTTTCAATGGTGGGCATCACCTCATCACTAGTGGATGGTGTTTCCCACCTAGAACTTAGACCTGCTTCATAATTTGACTAGGGGTCTAACACATTAAGATAAAGATGATGAAGGGTGTGGATCTTCAAGAAAACAGCCACATTAGACCCATAAGGAAAAAAAAAGAAGGGAATTTGCCAACTATAACAGCGGATGTGTGACGGAAGGAGTTTTAATCATAAACTCCACTAGACACGTCGATCGTGTGGCCCACTCAAGAATCAAATATATTTCATATTTTGGCCTAGGACTAACAGTGCCCGACAAAACAGCTGAACGGAGAAGATCTAACAAATGACTACCACAAGTGGGCTACACAAATTCCAATTTAAAGAACCTCTTCCGTAGCAAGACACGGACGACGGAAGACGTGCTTAGGTGATCAGAGATTGGATCAACACCTTGATCCGCATCGTCCAGAGTGCAGGGAGGGGAATTTTAACCCTTCCCATGAGGATCAAATAACGAACGTGATCGAAGGGCCGGTCTAAAACTCCTACTACGCACTGCGTAACAGCCAATTCTGCATGAGGATTGCGTAAGAGATCCTCCTCTGGATTTGTGTAGGAGAGTTTAGAGACTCTCTCCACCTATAAAGGTCCTTCATCCGATAAAGTGTGAGGGAAATAGAAGTAATGAAAGACATGAGAGAGAGAGAGAAGATCTAATCGTTCGGCAGCAAAGCAAGGACAGGGAGAGGTAAGGAAGAAGAAAGAGAAAGGAAGAAAGAAGCGTCGGTTCATCAACAAGAGGGAAATTCGGCTGAGGTATTCCGAATCTACTCCATCACATGGTGCGGATTCAAATCCTCCAGTGTTTTCTTATTTCCTTTCATTCCTTTCTTGCTTTCTGTTTCCTTTGTAATTCCCTATACACAGTGTAGCCATCACGATTAACTAAGTTCACACAGTGTTTAGGATGGACTTAAAGCCATTAAAATAGGACCACTACATTGCTTGCCCAATTCAATGTCTTTAAAATGCTTAGTCTAATTAGAATCTAAATCTACAAACAGGAATAAAACCAGGTTAAGACTTACCATAAGGAACACGTCTGAGGGATAAAAAGACAAAGGTGAGGGTTTTATCCTTTAGGCTTGCTATAATTTAAGTTGAAAATTGTATCCTTTCTTTTCATGTCTTCATGAATTTGATCTTGCCTTTACATGTATCCGGCCTTTTACATATCGCTTTGAATCTTTCATGCTATTATATGTTTCACATCAATTATTGGCCTCTTTTGTGCCTTTTGCGATATGAATT
Source organism: Magnolia kwangsiensis (assembly GCA_037074715.1). Taxonomy (NCBI): domain Eukaryota; kingdom Viridiplantae; phylum Streptophyta; class Magnoliopsida; order Magnoliales; family Magnoliaceae; genus Magnolia; species Magnolia kwangsiensis. The sequence goes on along the minus strand of CM073575.1, from coordinate 84,812,754 downwards.
ATCTTGTATTTCATGTTTACATATTCTTTGGGAATTATCCTATCAATTGATTTATTTAATATCATTACAATTATTGACCCTTTTGGGATTATGACATGATGTAAAATACCAGTGATTTATCTGAATTTACGTGAGGCCATGGATGCAAGCCTTGCTCCTACCTCATCTATTATTGAGTTGGCTTTGCCACTCGTCTTTTATTTGAGTTAGCTCTGCCACTCTCCTTTCGCTGAGTTAACCATTGTCACTCTTTTCTTATTATGTTGGTCATTACCACTTTTGTTGAGTTGACCATTGTCACTCTTCTCTTATTATATTGGCCTTGTGCCGTCTATCTTTAAAGGCATGGGCATGTACCTTGATATTCCAGAACCTCCAAAATTTAGTTGATATTCTTTATTATTCAAATTTTGTTATATTTGTTATGATTCAGTTTATATTCTCTATAAGTGCAATTGATGTGTAAGATGTATCACAACTAGTGATTCAAATATTCTATCATGGACGTAATGTGCTCTGGGTAGAGACCCTCTTGGGGCAGTAAGTCCTTGAGCTTTAGGTAGTGGTGCATAAATCGATGTGTGTAAGTCGCAACAGCGTCACATCACTCCGGGATTAGATGTTGCAAATAGTCACTCCATGAACAAGTCGTGTCACGTAAATCACCCAGCTCATGTTGTTGTACGATCCGAGGTCCCCTCGTAAATCCACGGTAGCATTGGCTATGCCGGCGAATATCCGTAGTATGGGATGCGGGTTGAGAAGGTTATCTATAAATCGTACTCCACAATGTGATGATCACTACGTATGATGAGCCCCACATACTTTGCTAGGCATGCATCTCATGTAGGTTGTTTGTGCATGCTGATACCTCGTGTTAGTGGAGCACGGGACATATCAGACCCTTACTTTACTTATTGTGAATCTCTTAAATTATTGTTAATCTTGAAGGATAACCTTTCCTATGAATAGGGCATTGACCCTCTCCCAACCGTACAGATTATGCAGGTGACGTACAGATTAAAGACTTAGAGGAGTACTTTCCTATAGAAGATTACCCTGAAGGAATCCGAAGATATTTTACTATTTAGCTTTATACTTCCGCTGTGAACTCTTATGTTGTAATAAACCTCCCATTAAGAGGGAATTTGATTATTCTTTTTACATTGATGTAATATAATTAATTACAGTTGATTTCATTTATGTGAATGTTGCCTTCTTGAATGTATCTGGATGTAAACCAAACTAAAAAAATAGGGCGCGATTTGACCAAAGCATCCCAGTTTATACATCATTAACACTCGGTTTCCTCGGGCACTGGTACAAACTCTGGCCTTAAAAATTCAGGCTGTTAAATTTGGTATCAGAGCCCAAGAACGAGATTAACTAGGCCTAAGGGGAGTGGACCACCATAAACTTTACACGATTAAGATATATGATAAATTAGATACATCCACTAAATTGAATTCCAACAGAAACTAGGGAGTTGTGGAATTAGAAACTCATACTCAGATGCCCCATTTGAAATATTATGTTAAACATGGAATATAGAAACTACAAATCTATGTCCCCAACAACCTCCCTATAAAGAATTTCAAATCCATTGTTGTCTAGTCCGGTTAGGATACCTGGCTTTCACCCAGGCGACTTAGGTTCGAATCCCAGTAGCGGAACCATAATAAGGGAAGGTGTAAGGGGACAAATTCAAATTATCAAATCTTGGGGTCGAGATTTAGTTTAAGGGGGGTAAAATGTAGCACCCCAAATTCAAATAGCCAACTATACATGCACCTAGACCTATACATATTTATCTTACGAATAGTATACAAAAAACTTAGATGTAATGAATCAGTAAGAATGATAAAAGTAAGGTTAGGCAGTGTGTTAGATAACCAAGTATGCAGCGAAAGTTTAATAGGCCACGTAAAATTATCCATAATAAGATAAGACTTCATGACACTTCCCACGAGTTTAAAATAACCAAGGTTGTGGATTAGTGGAAACATATTTTTGTGAAATTTGCTTGGTTTGGCTCAAATTTTTAAGTCCTAGAAAATCTCAGATGATCTCAATGCCCTGATCAAGCAAAGGATCGAGATTAGTAGGATCATGAACTGATACCGATAACTCCTCTGTACTGCGCAGGCAAAGGATCCGTGTATCGGGCTCAAACCCATTAAACCATCTATTCATGCTACCTCCTACACAGAAAATAGGGAATCCTTAGAGACGTGAGAAGTGGCTTGTGTAATAGAAGTACCAAATTTTGGGGGTGAAATTATGTTTGAGGGGGGTAGATTGTAACGCCCCGAACATTTCAATACCCAAGTATTGAAAGATCTGGAGCGTTACCGTGAAAAGTAACATAATATTTATATGTGTGCGACACCAGTTTAGCCATCCTACCCTTACATCCTTACCCTAACACTAACTTAACCGTTGGGGATGACCCCTAATTATAGATCAAGCCATCTGACCATTGATTTTGTGACAAAATCACTTATCATGTAATTTGATGGACGTACCTTCCTTTGAATAAACCAATGAATAACTCCTTATCCATAAGGATTTAGATGTAAGTTATTATATAAGAATCACTTAGAAACATGTCTATAACCATGTGGAGCCATTAGATTTTCCAAAATTCACAGATCAGCAATAATTATGAAAATGCCATTAACCTATACCCTACAATCCAATTCACATGATTCTCATAATCCGTTTCATGTGAAATTTTATACTAGGCCTGATTATCATAAATTAACCATACACCTCAAGATTCAGCCCTTAAATCACAGTAAATTAGCTACTTGACATCTACATCCATCCATACACTTATCAGATCGAGATTCTGACCCGTTCATCTTGTTCAGCCCACATCAATATGTTTAACCCACCATTAAAATTATAATTTGAAGAACTTACACATGTGAACAAGTCACTCGAATCTAACTGTATACGTGTCCTACTCCTAATCACTCTTGAAATCCGCCTTATGTCCATCAAATTATTAAACTGACTATACATCCACTTACATGGTCAGAGTACTAACCATCGAGTCCCCTTATTTTTAGCAAGTCATCTAACCATCTGTCATATTTGGATCTGCCGAACGGACCACAAAAACATCACGGTAAACCGATCATCATAAAGATCTTAGGGTCTAGGTCCAAATCACCCGATAACCTATCAATCAGAGATATACAAATGGTATTTAGAATTTTCAGAGTAAGTTATCCATCGAAAAAGCATCTTAGCCATCCATAGAAAATCTGGTCCCAAATTTAACCAGTTGAGAGATCTCAAGAAATAGAGATTGTCGATAAAGTTTCACTCCTTTTGGACAGTACACCAGGGAGAAACGGATGACAGAAGTTATCGGAAAGGAGAATGGAAAATTTGTAAATAACCGAATTCTATATGCATGCACATAACAGAGGCATGTTTAAATGGTGGGCATCACCTCATCACTAGTGGATGGTGTGTCCCACCTAGAACTCAAACCTGTTTCATAATTTGACTAGGGGGCTAACACATTAAGACAAAGATGATGAAGGGTGTCGATCTTCAAGAAAATAGCCACATTATACCCATCAGGAAAAAAAAGGGAATTTGCCAACTATAACAATGAACGTGTGACGAAAGGAGTTTTAATCATAAACTCCACTAGACACGTAGATCGTGTGGCCCAGTCAAGAATCAAATATACTTCATATTTTGGCCCATGGACTAACAATGCCTGACAAAACAGCTGAACGGAGAAGATCTAACAAATGACTACCACAAGAGGGCCACACAAATTCCAATTTAAAGAACCTCTTTTGTAGCAAGACATGGACGATGGAAGACGGGTGGAAACAGGGCCCCGCTGTGATGAGTTGGGTGATCAGAGATTAGATCAACACCTTGATCCGCACCATCCAGAGTGCTAGGAGGGGAATTTCAACCCTTCCCACGAGGATCAAATAACCAACGTGATTGCAGGGCCTGTCCAAAACTCCTGCTACGCACTGTGTAAAACCCAATTTCGCATGAGGATTGCGTAACAGATCCTCCTCTGGATTTACGTAGGAGAGTCTAGAGGCTCTCTCCGCCTATTAAGGTCCTTCGTCCGATAAAGGGTGAGGGAAATAGAAGTAATGAAAGACATGAGAGAGAGAAGATCCGATCATCCGGCAACAAAGTAGGGACAGGGAGAGGTAAGGAAGAAGTAAGAGAAAGGAAGAAAGCAGCATCGATTCATCAACAAAAGGGAAATTTGGCTGAGGTATTCCGAATCTACTCCATCACACAGTGTAAATTCAAATCCTCCGGTGTTTTCTTGTTTCCTTTCATTCCTTTCTTGCTTTCTGTTTCCTTTTTAATTCCCTATATACAAGGTTGCCATCACGATCAACCAAGTTCATACAGTGGTTGGGATGGACTTAAACCCATCAAAATAGGACCACTACACAGCTTGACCAATTCAACATCTTTAACATGCTTAGTTTAATTAGAATCTAAATCTACAAACAGGAATAAAACCAGGTTAAGACTTACCATAAGGAACACTTCTGAGGGATAAAAAGCAAAGGTGAGGGTTTTATCCTTTAGGCTTGCTATAATTTAAGTTGAAAATTGTATCCTGTCTTTTCATGTTTTCATGAATTTGAACTTGCCTTTACATGTATCTGGCCTTTTACACATCACTTTGAATCTTTCATGCTATTATATGTTTCATATCAATTATTGGTCTCTTTCGTGCCTTTTACGATATGAATTATCTTGTATTTCATGTTTACATGTTCTCTAGGAATTATCCTATTAATTGATTTATTTAATATCTTTACAATTATTGGCCCTTTTGGGATTACGACATGATGTCAAATACCAGTGATTTCTCTGAATTTATGTGAGGCCATGGATGCAAGCCTTGCCCCTGCCTCATCTATTATTGAGTTGGCTCTGCCACTCATTTTTTATTTGAGTTGGCTCTGCAACTCTCCTTTTGCTGAGTTGACCATTGTCACTCTTCTCTTATTATATTGGCCTTGTGCCATCTATCTTTAAAGGCATGGGCATGTTCCTTGATATTCCAGAACATCCATAATTCAGTTGATATTCTTATTATTTAGATTCTATTATATTTATTATGATTCGGTTTATATTCTCTATAAGTGCAATTGATGTGTAAGATGTATCACAACTAGTGATTCAAATATTCAATCATGGATGTAATGTGCTCTGGGTAGAGACCCTCTTGGGGCCCGTAAGTCCTTGAGCTTCGGGTAGTGGTGCATAAATCAATGTGTATAAGTCGCAACAGCATCACATCACTCCGGGATTAGATGTTGCAAATAGTCGCTCCATGAACAAGTCGTGTCATGTAAATCACCTAGCTCATGTTGTTGTACGCTCCGAGGTCCCCTCATAAATCCACGGTAGCGTTGGCCATGCCGACGAATATCCGTAGTATGGGATGCGGGTCGAGCCGGTTATCTATAAATCGTACTTCACAATGTGATGATCACTACGTATGATGAGCCCCACATAATTTGCTAGGCATGCATCTCATGTAGGTTGTTTGTGCATGCTGATACCTCGTGCTAGTGGATCACGAGATATATCAGACCCTTTACCTGTTATGAATCTTTTAAATTATTGTTAATCTTGAAGGATAACCTTCATTATGAGTAGGGCATTGACCTTCTCCCAACCGTACAGATTTTGCAGGTGACGTACAGATTAAAGACTTAGAGGAGCACTTTCCTATAGAAGATATTTTACTATTTAGCTTTATACTTCCACTGTGAACTCTAATGTTATAATAAACCTCCCATTAAGAGGAGATTTGATTATTCTTTTTACATCGATGTAATATAATTAATTGCAGTTGATTTCATCCTTGTGAATGTTGCCTTCTTGAATGTATCTGGATGTAAACCAAAAAAAAAAAGGGGCGCGATTTGACCAAAGCATCCCAGTTTATACATCATTAACACCCAGTTTTCTCGGGCACGAGTACAAACTCTGGCCATGAAAATTCAGGCTGTTACATCCTAACTTTGCACAGGCTGTTACATCCTAACTTTGCACCTGCTGTGCGACAATATATACTTGACCTAGGGACTGTGGGAGAGGTACATGCCCCCTCTGCTGCTACTGTCTCTGCTGCTGTTGTGGCCGCTGTGGAGGTTTGTTAGGCTACCTTTACTGGTGAGGAGGAGGCCTAGGAGCGGGAGCCTAATGCTGCGCTCACTGTTGATGTTGCTGCTGCTAAGGAGGATAGGGAGGAGGTAACTATGGTGGCCTCTTCTGCTGCAAGGGGAGAAGGCAATCACGCCTTCGATGCCCTGTCTACCCATATCCATAACAAACATCGAAAAATGACCCAAAAGAATGAGTGGCTAGCTGCACTGATGATGCTGCTGCTACTGACTACGCTACGGGCTACTGACTACTGACTACTAACTACTCTTAATATATACTGACTACTGTTAATATATACTGACTACTGACTACTGACTACTCTTTATAAATACCTGACTACTGACTACTCTTAATATTTATATACTGACTACTGACTACTGACTACTGATAATATATACTGACTACTGACTACTGACTACTGATAATATATACTGACTACTGACTACTGACTACTCTTAATATATACTGACTGCTGACTACTGACTACTGACTACTCTTAATAAATTGAGCGTAAGTACTTGGGTGATAAATTACTTAGATGACTAGACTTCAGTAATTCAAAATTCAATCTCTATCTTATCATACTCAAAGCATTCTTAAGTATACAATTCATCACTTCCCAAATAGATTTCAACTTGAAACATTAAAAAATTTTAAAATTTTTGCTCAAAACTGGGAAAACCTGAGAAAATACTGATTAGGTTACCTAATCCCCTATTTCCAACCAAAAAATCTACATTGTCCTTAATGTAAAAGAAATAAGCATGTAATGCAAAAGAGGTAATGAAAAGAAAAAGGAAAGTGATGGAAAGATAATACCTGAAGAAGAAATTTTGAGACTTTTCCAATGATCTCAGTGTGAAGATGGGTTAGCACAAAAGACTCAAACAGACAATAAGAAAATTATCCTAAGACAATGGAAAGTATACTATCCTAAATAGTGAAAAGCAATAAACCTAACTACACCTCTGTTGGACTAGGAGGTCAATCCTGGTAAACAGGATCATTTAAAGGTATGGACATGTCCTCTGAATCAAAATTTTTAATAAATGGCATTAAACGATGTCCATTCACTTTGAAATCATTACCATTGTTTGGATTCCAAATTTTGATGGCCCCATGAGGATAGACATTAGTAACAGTGAAAGGGTTGGTCCAAAGGGATCAGAGTTTTCCCGGAAAGAGATGTAACCAACAATTGTACAAAAGGACCTTTTGACCTAGTGTGAATGATTTTCTGAGAGTGTGTTGGTCATGAAATACCTTTATTTTATCCTTGTAAATTCTCGAATTCTCATATGCGTCATTCCGAATTTCTTCGAGTTCATTCAACTGGAGTTTGTGCAGGGAGCCAGCATTGTCTAAATTAAAGTATAAAATTTTAATCGCCCAGTAAGTCCTATGTTCCAACTCCATAGGTAAGTGACAAAAATTCCCTTAAACAAGTTTGAAGGAAGACATTTCAATAGGGATTTTAAATGCAGTACGGTAAGCTCATAAAGCGTCGGTCAATCGGATTGACCAATCCTTTCGATCAGGGTTAACCATTTTCTCCAAAATGTGTTTGATCTCCCTATTGGAAATCTCATCTTGCCCACTTGTTTGTGGGTGGTACGGATGAAAGTGCACCTATTACGTATCCTGATTTGTCAATTACATTGTATGTTAAGTCAGTCGGACGACAGCACCTAACAAGAAGATCAAGTCAAGTGTCTTCCTCATCTGGATGTGTGGAAGCTCACCAAAAGGTAAATCATAGCCTCACATCCCATGTCCCAAAACACTAGGTGATTAAACCCTTAAAAAGAATTAGAACATCTTAGGGTTTATGTGTAAGAAAACTTTCTATCCAAAAGAAAATTTTTTAAGTTTTTCTTACACTGTCGATTATGTCGATTCCCCTTTCGATATGATCGACTAGCTCTATCAATATCCTCGGCATATCAATCGATACAATCGAGTGAGGACAAAAAACGTCTAGCAATCAAACAATCTTCTGAACGATTTATCGATATATCGACCTACAGTCGATATCATCGATATTCGAAAATCAATCATATCTGAAGTGGATCGATCATATCGACAGACTGCTTCCCGGTGCCCCTATTTTTTTAAAGAAAACTATCAATTGCTTCGATATATCGATGACTGTCCGATTCAATCTGAACTCAAATATCGATCATATCGGGAGTCAGTCGATCATATCGACTGATTCTATTATGCCTTTTACCTAAACTATACTGATTTTAAGTTTATATGCATGGTGGGGTATCTACATCTATACCATTCTGGCATATTTTTATCTATCCTCCTTAAAAATTTACTCTTTATCTCTTACTTATACCCTGATGGCTGGCTATAATTGATTTCTTTATCTATTTGGAATCTTGACGATGAGTCACATCTACTTAGAGTAAGATATATGTTTTCAGTGGTTGACCAGTATGGAGAGATGGTTGTAGTGGGTTCGATCCCGATACATTGAACATCTACCTGACCAAGGTAGAAGGCTCATTGTATCCCTTCCTAGTCCAGGTAGAACCTGGTCTTCTACTCGGTCAAAGCAGTGAGTCCATTGGTAATCTCTCAGGATTGAGAAACGAGTCAAGCCGCGAATGCTTCGCCATTGTATATTTCAGTAACTCCGTATAATCTGATTACTCCAAAGCTTAGGGAATGCCCATCATTGAAAGGTTCCAATTTCCTATTTATAAGGTTGCTCTTTGGGTCTTGGTCTTAGGGAGTCCTCGTCTGAATCTATGTCCAACGTAGGGGTTAATATGCACCCTAATAGATCATCCTAAAAGGATTTCTAATCGTATAGAGTTGGCCAAGGCTTCTATTATGTTCGTATTTAACGAGTAGGTTTATGGATACACTAACCTTCGCTCACTCCCACTATTAGGCCTATGATTTAATATGAATGGCTTCAACACTAAAGCCCTAATTGTTTCCCTACAAAGACTTCACTATTGACATTCTAAGGAAGATTCAGAATCCTAATTTAATGACCTAACCTTACGTATAACCTGAATCACTTTCTTCGATCCTGGGCCAGTGGGGAAAGGGCCAACCACGCTTCGCTTCGCAGTTCTAACTCAACTGTTGTATTAGCTGACCTTACTAGATTGGGCTCATAAGGTTCTACCCCCCTTAAAAATTATTTCTACTCTCAAAGCTTAAGATTCTATATCTCGATCCGTATGTTTGAACGAGGTATAATTTAGGACCTATCCTTGACATGAAATGGAAAACAACCTCTCAATACATTAGTCTTTCTTTCATTGACGATGTATACTATGGCATTGGCACCTATGGTTATAGAAATGAGCCTAGTCTCTATTACAGTTGATTTCAGGGGTAGGTGTGAGTTGGTGGCAAGATATCTAATTCTCTACTGGCTACTCTACTGGCTATATGTCCTTAACATTTCCCAAGGGTAAAGCAATAACTTTTGGTTATAGGTAGTCGGGCCAACACGGAAGAAAAGTGGTGTAGTGGGTCTGAGCCAGATACATAGACTTTTTGTCTAGCTAGGACAAAAAACTTGTCGTATCAGTTCTTAATCCTATTTGGTCTCGATCTTCTGCTTTATCAGAGCATTAAATTCATTGGTAGCTACCAGGATTAAGAAGTCGATTCAAACCGCGAATACCTCACTTATATATAATTTCTCTACTCCGTGTTCCCAATTGTACTAAGTCCTTGGGAGGAAAAATCTAAGGGGCGTGCTGGTTTATCCTAGCATTTAATCTGAGGGGTATATAAGTTTTCTCTAAGCGTAACTAGTTCTGAGTCAAGCAATCTTCCTGAGAGTTAATAAAGGAGCATATAAGTATCAAGGGAATCCAACAAAAGAACGAGATCTCACTCTAACTAAATCAAGACAACTAACTACGTCTATATTCCAATTACCTTAGCAAAATCAATCTTTTACATTCCTTGACAAAACCAGTAGCCTAGTCTTAATAAATTCAACGATGCTCAAGTACTTCACATATGTCTATACTAGCTAAGGAGGTCCTAGGGTTTACGTTTTTAATTTACTAGCTTTCCTATACCGTCAGATCTTTCTAAATCTAAGAATACCCACTCTAGGTCCAAAACTCTAAGGGCCTGTTTGGCTAGTGGTATAAGGCTGTATTAAATGGATTGCGTCACTAATCCCACCTCGGGATTGGGAATGACATGTTTGGAAGGAGGGTGGGATGTGATTAAAATCAATTTTATAGGCTTTGGAAAATGAGCCTTGTGTTGGAGAGTGTGAGATGGGATTTTCAAATCCCATGATGATGAATGTCCAAGTGTAATTTGAAAGGAAATCCTGGGATTTACTGTTAATTACATACATTCCAACCATGGCATTGGAAACCATAGGTTACACCCAAATCTAAGGATAATACCTTACACATGCATTTATTGTTACCTTTACAATTTTATCTATCCTAATCTCACCTGATGCAGTTGGTCGAATGGGCCCTAAATGTCCCATCATTTGGAAATGTGCAGGTTATGAGACACAAAAATGTGAGTTTTGTGCTCATATGAGAGGGTATAATGAAGGTGGAAAGTCATACAGAGTAGTTTTTGGGTAATGATGGTTGATGGGTGTAAGATGTAGAAGAAGACGGAAGCTTGAGTGAATAGAAGTGGGGATGTGAGATCATTTTACATGGTCTCGGTTACGTATGGGTTATACTACGATAGTTAATCTCACTGGTCAGCGAAACTTGGGATTCTAATGTGGTTTCTAGATTCCATCGCCTCCTTCCTAAGTCAGAGTGCGTCAGTGTGCGTCGCGTTACCATAACCCAGGCCCGGTTTAATCCAAATCACGCTCTGATACCATCTGTAATGCCCTAAAAATTGGGGGTCGAGGATAAACTCCACTCTCGAGTTCCAGAACATCACTTATGAAACATTTTCAATGATGAATGAATGTCGGCTGTAATAGTGCATCCATTGAAAGCTTGCACCAATTACATTATACCGGTAATCTAAGCATCTAAAATTCGCACCTTACACCATAAAAGTGTAACGAATTCAATAGAGACTCTAAGTCTTTGTCAACGACTAATTGGTAACCTACAGTATGATCTAGGTTAGTTACTTCACCACTTACACCAATTAAAACCCTAGAACAGGTTAGGGTTAGGCTTTCTTACCTAAGAATGAAGCTGGAGTCGCCGAAAAAGCGATACGGAGGGGTGGATTAGGCACGTAGTAAAGCTGGGAAGAATTTCAGGAAGAATCACCAACTTCTCTCCTACTTTCTCTCTCTTTTCTCTCTCTTGATTTGGGTAGGGTTTAAAATTTGTATGGGATTTGTGAGAGAGGGTTTAAGGCCTTTTTATAAGCCCAAACACGACGAAAATAGACTTGAAGTCAAGGTATACTTAAGTTATAACCAAATCGGGTCTGTTCCGATCCAATGGAGCACTTTTGGAGGTCCTGTTACTAAATGTGGTCGGACTTAAGCTCTCTAATATTGGATCTAGGTGAAGCCAAATTTTTTATCCGGTCGGGTTTCCAGATTGACTGAGGCGGACGAGTTTCAGTTCAGCGTCACCGAAACTCGATCAGGGCCACGACTACTATGACATGTAAGGGCCACCTATCCTGATCCGAGGGTAAATTTGGGTCAAAATATAATAGTCAGAACACTTAAAAATAACGCACAAGTGAAACGTACCAGATTTCTTAAAATTATAATTAATTTACTAAATATCTTCCTTTTCTCACTCTCTTCACTCCGGACGTAATAAAATGGTCTCAGGACATCGTTTGGGCATGATTTTCACGGTGGTTGTCAAGTCCAACAACGCGGTCAGTATCTTCTAAGTTCATCACTATCAGACTTTCGACGTGCGGTCCAGGTCCGATACGAAGTTTCTGAATGCTCCCGAGAGCAACTGGGTTTAGAGATTGATCCTAGGTTTTTAGGTAACATAGCGTTAGCAGTCCTACTCATTTTAGGCCTTGTATTTCATATTTAAAGTGGTTCAAGTCAATTCTACTGAGTATTCAGTTTGGTACTTAACCAACTTCTACCCTAATTATGGCAGAATACGGTCCTAGGGCCATTCTATGCCCCATTTTGAGAACTTCTTGGTACTTTATTATTTTAATTATTTTTTTTAGTGGTTCATAATCAAGTTTACCCTGACTCCACCAAATTTCATAAGATTTTGAGTTGTAAAAAAATTCTAAAAATTCCAGAAGCAGCAGCTGTCCAACAAGTGATTATCAGATAGTTTCTCATAAAGACCTACTTTAAACTATGTTAAATATTTTATAATATTTTTCACATATTTTTATATACAAATAGACTCATTTATCTTCAATATGGTTTTTGAATCACCTAAATCAGAGTTATAACGAAGGCTATATGATTTTTCAAAGTTTGATAAAATGTGTAGAAAAAATGCAGGAACCGGGCTGCCTGTCCGCTGTACGGAAGAGGCCTCGCCGATGCCGCGAGGACCTCGCCGGTCACTAACTTATTTGGTAAGGGATCGCCCCATGGGTGAGGTCCTCACCCCCCACGGATGTCGAAAATATATGGGGCCCACCTTGGATCCTCCCGAATTGAGTCGTTTGGGCCCACAAGTCTGTCGAGGCGTTTATCGAGTCTCATTTACAAACTGAAATGAGTTACACGACATACAATATATGATTTTGGGGCAGAAGAAGCTAATCCATCCAAATAACCTACATACATCATGAAATTCTGAATATTAACTAGTAAAAATCCTATTTTACGCATGTATTTACCATTTATAGTAAGTTTTAGTTTAAATATAGTTTCTCGCCTTTTAAACTTTAGGTTTGTATCTAATATGAAAGTACTCGGAGAAATTTGAAGAATGGGGTGGTGAAAGGTAAGATTTTGAAGGAAATGGGTTGCAAAGCGATTTCTATACTTTAGGATTGATCTCTAAAAGTGATATGGTTGACCCATTGCCTAAGGACATCTAATTCCAGGTTGGTAAAAATCTGGGGTGTTACATTAGCAAGAGGAGATATACATATTCAAGTCACTATATCACAATGTTACACGTTGAGAATGAATATCTATTTCAAGACATGCAAGGTCATGTACGCTGGTCACTCCTGTAAACTTCAATCAGAATCTTTCAAAAGAGCTACAACAAAAGACAAGTTCTGCTCAAGACTCAAGTACATTTCAAGACTCAAGATTATGTTCAACTCAAGATGAAGAACAACTCTAGAACGATAAATCCAAGCTTTTGAAGATCTCAAAATACAAGCTACATCGTCTAGAGATCTCAAGCTTCGTAATCTTCAAAGGTTAACCATCTTCTAAAGAAATGAATTTGTGATGTTCATATCTTACTTTTAAGGTATGAAAGACCTTAGATTGACCTTAGGATAGGTCATTTCAGATATATAATTCAATTATTCTTTTTATAAGTAGTATAGTTTGTTCTAAGACTAGTCCTGGACTTTATTTGACTAGTCCTAGCGCTGGCTCGACCAGTCTTAGATATTTCAGGACCAGTCCTAAGTTTTTTACAAATTTTTAGAATTTTTGGTTGTGCTACGACCAGTCCTGGAGACTGTACAACTAGTTGTGTGAATAGTATTGACTCGTCCTACGACCAATCCTAGATCTACGACTCAAAGTACAACAACTAAATCTGGTGTCTCATGACTAGTCGTAGGGTGTTTACAACCAGTCGTGGACAGCCTTCGACCCGTCGTAGATGACTTTCGATCAGTCATGGAATGGTCTGATCTGATTGCGCTTAAAAATTCAAAAATTCATTTCTGCTACAACTAGTCGTAGTGTCCTCAAGACTAGTCATAGATGCGATTTCTGCAGCTATAAATAGACGACGAATTTTAGAGTTTGATAACTAAATTCAAGAAAAATCAAGGGACCACTCTGAGATAAGTTTGTGTTTATTTTAAGCTACATTGTGCATATTTAATATTCTCTTTTGTTAGCTTTATTAGTTTGATTTTGTTTCTACATTTCAATCTGAATTGAAAGGAGGAATTACTGTATTCCTTCTTCTTAGAATCAAAATCAAATCTAGCTAGCCCAACTGGTTTAATTTAAAATCAACTTAGACCTAGAACCATTTTAAAGTGAGTATTGGACATTGAACTTCTATTCGAACTTCCACTCTGATTGGTTCTTCTGAGCTACAACGAAAGGAGAATTTCATCTATTTTACATTTGTATAAATTTCATTTATTTTGGTTTTATTTGAGATTAAGCTAGAAAAATCTCAATCTGTTGGTTATCTGAGGAGTGCTAGAAAAACTCAGAAGTGGGTTTTTGAATTGTGTAAGCCCATTTGAAAGACACAATTGTGAAGGTTTTAGGTGAACCTGTGAAACCTATTTTGATAGTAAATGCTAATATCCCTTGTGTGAGGATATTAGGAGTGGACTAGAAATCTGTGTGGCTGTTGTTTAACAGTTGATGAACACAGAGGCTAACCAATATAATTCTTTGTGTTTTGTAGATGTGTGCTTTATTTTTCTATCTTTGATCATTCAAAGCTGTGGGATGTATATGTGGACGCAAATGTTGTAATATTTACATTTCAAGCATTGTGGGAATGTTGTAATAATTTAGATTTAAATTCTTGCAATTTATTTCAATTCCTTGCTATTTATTTATTCCTCTTCAGTTTGAGTTTTTGATACAAGACCTTTCTGAAAATACAGTTGTCCTACCATAAACTTTGGTTTTTGGTGTAAGGTTGTCCCTAGAACAATATTTGTATCAACCTGTCAATACTTATTTATTAAGGTTGCTTTTCATTTCAGCATTGTGAACTGATTTTCTTTATTTGGCTATCTCATTCTTTAATTCCGCTATTATTATTTTAAATTTGCTATAATCCTATTCACCCCCCCTCCCCCCCTCTAGGACTTATAGTTAGGCCTTTTCAAGTGGTATCAGAGCCTGATAGCTCGTTTTAATTCTTTTTATTTGAATTTATTCCTGAGCTAATCGATCTAAGTTATATTTAAGATGTCAAATTTTGATAGCCTTTCATTCACTAGGCCTCAACCTTTTAATGGCACCAATTATGCCTATTGGAAAGCTAGGATGAGGATCCTTAAATCCATGGATGAAAGTGTGTGGCTAGCCACAGTGAATGAATGGAACCCTCCTACTACTGAAGTAACTGGGATCGATGGATCAAAATCAATGAGAATTACACCTTATTTCTCATGGACCACACTTCAGAAAAGTGAGAGCAGTGCAAATGCTAAAGATCTAAATGCAATCACTTGCACACTATCATCAGATGAATTCAAAAGAATTATATCCTGTGATTTTGCAAAGTAAGCCTGGGATATTTTAGAAATGACACAAGAGGGAACATCAATTGTCAAGAAATCTAAGAATCAAATCCTCACAACCAAATTTGAGGAAATACGTATGGAAGAAAATGAAATGTTCATAGACTTCTATATAAGATTAAATGACATTGTGAACTCTATGTGCGGTCTTGGTGATAAAATCCCATAAAGTAAAATTTGTGCAAAAATACTACGCTCACTTTCTGAACAGTTCAATTCTAAGGTAACTGCGATCCAGGAACTTCGTGATACGAACAATATGAGGGTAGAAGAATTAGTTGGCTCTGTATAGACTTATGAGTTAATTTTTAAAGCTCCAAAAGGTAAATCTATTGCTTTTAAATCTTCTAAAAATAGTTTTCAAGAAAAAGATAACAATTCTGATTTAGAAAACTCTGAAGATGATATGGCCCTTTTAGCGAAAAAGTTTTACAAAATTTTTAAAAGCAAAAAGAAGGTTGATTTTTAAAAATCAAATGATAAGAAGAAATCTAAACCTAAAACTCGAAAATCATTAAAATACAGTCAGTGTTATAATTGCCATGAATATAGGCATTTAGTAAACAAGTGTCCTAAAATGGACAAACCCAAAAAGAAGGGTATGTTGGCTACTTGGGATGAATCTTCTGAGCCTGAAGCCTCTCCTGAATTAGAAAATTTTGAAACCGAGTCAGGCAGTGACGTTAAAGCCCTTATGACTCTAGCTAAATTCACATTTTTAGATAATGATGATTCAACAAGTGAAGAAAATCTAAACAGTGATTGTGAAAATGAAAATGATCTTCAAGATGCTTACAATGCCCTATATAAGGAAAGTTGTAAAATTACTGTGAAACTTACACTTAAAAAAGAAAAATTTTCAAATCTTAAAGAAAATTTTGAGACTCTTGTTTTAGAAAAATCCCATATTTCAAATTATTTTGAAAAGACTAAATGCGATTTAGAATTTAAAACTTCCTAGATTAAAAATCTGAAATCTGAAAATGAAAAACTTAAACTTGAAGTCTCTTCTCTTTTACGTTTAAAGGATATATGGAAGTATGCCCAAGGAGATCCAAAGTTAGAAAAACTTTTATCTAGATCAAGGACATGTGGTGACCGATCCGGTCTGGGCTACGATAAAAATGTTCCTCTTAAACAGAAGAATAAGCCTTCTAAGTTTGTAAAAGGAAAGACCTTAAACTCAAAAGGGAAAAGTACAAATCAAGATTTTTCTAAAAATACTAAAACTTTTCAAAGACCTAAAAGCAACTATATCGACTATAAAAATCAGAACCGAAACCCCTTAGCCGAAAAAATACTTGATTTGCTTAAGGAGCTTTTAAAATCTAACTCAGTAGGTCATTCTTACAACAACTACGAACAAAAGAAGGCCAACTATACACCTAAACCCAAAACAGTTATGAAATGGGTTCCTAAGGTTACCTGCTTGGTTACCCACACCGCTTTCAGAGCTACAAGCCATTTAAAGTGGTACTTAGATAGTGGATGCTCAGGGCATATGACTGGTGATAAAGGATTATTCACCGATCTCAAAGATATGACTGATGGTTCAGTTACATTTGGCGATGACAGCAACTGCAAGATCATTGGCAAGGTACGGTTAACTCTATAACCTCCCTTTACTTAAAAATGTTTTATATGTTGAAGGATTAAAACATAATCTGTTAAGCATATCTCAAATATGCGATAACAATCATAGTGTAAAATTTTCTAACCAAGGTTGTGAAATTTTAAATAATAAGGGTTCAGTAATCTTAACTGGTCACAGAACTTCTGAAAACTGCTATATAGTTAGTGAATCCATCTCATCTAGTCAAACATGTTACATGGTCCATACCAATGAGATAAATTTGTAGCATAAATGTCTTGGACATGTACATTACTGTAATTTATATAGATTGAGCAAAAGAGAACTAATAAGAGGTCTACCAAAATTATAAAAAATAGACAAAATATGTGGCAAATGCCAATTGACAAGCAATCAAGGATCTTTCACAAGAAGGTGAACTCCAATACCACATCAAGACCACTTAAGCTCTCCATATGAATCTTATAGGACCTACCAGGATGGAGAGTCGAGGTGGTAAAAAATATATTTTAGTAATTGTGAATGATTTTACCAGATTTACTTGAGTATATTTCTTAAGGGATAAATCAGAAACCCTTGATGAAGTAAAAAGAGTTCTCAAACGAATCTAAACAGAAAAAGGTTCTCAAGTCTGTAAGATTCATAGTGATCATGGATCTGAATTTGAGAATAACAGTTTTGAGAAATTTTGTAGCGATCATGTCACCCCCCAAACCCAGAAATCAGATTCATAGGAATCCCGATCGCCGAATTTGGTGCCGACAGCCTCCGTAGTACCCCATTCTCGGCTCCCAGCGCAGCATGCCCTAGATTCCGATCCTGGGATCCTACAAGGAGGATTTTTCAACATACATTTGTCTTGTAATAAGCATAACCACAAGTTTACCCAAATTATAAAGGCAACATCATCATCATATATCCACTAATATAATCACTTGAATACAATGCTAAAAGGAAAATACACATATATCAAAATCAGAGCTCCTGAAAACCTCTGCACGCTCCAAGCTCAATGCTGCTGCAACCTAATGCCACCTGCACGCATCTATCGTGCATAAGCTTACAAAAGCTTAGAGGGTGGTATAAGTGTGTGTAAGGTAAGTGTCGAGTATACAATAGAGTCCGTAAATCATACATCATCGAGATAAGCAGGAAAAATGACAAGGTCATGAATCATACGATATCAGAGTAAGCAGAAATAATGATAAGCCCATAAATCATACAATATCAAAAATACTAGTAAGACAAATCAACTATGTGAACGAGGAGTCACAGAGAGCCAAATGTCAGATGTCGAGGGTACAATGCAATATGTAAATCCTACTAAGTCCGTCTAGGCCATATACGTGCAACAACATAGTA
Source organism: Magnolia kwangsiensis (assembly GCA_037074715.1). Lineage (NCBI taxonomy): Eukaryota > Viridiplantae > Streptophyta > Magnoliopsida > Magnoliales > Magnoliaceae > Magnolia > Magnolia kwangsiensis. The sequence continues at coordinate 84,794,264 of CM073575.1, read as the reverse complement.
ACTCAAAATGCTAAGTACTACGGATGCAATGAAATATGTGGTGTAAATGAAATGACCATGCTGTAATGTGAAGTTGGGATGATAGTACGAAGTATCACAAGCTATGGGGTTTATCACAAGAGAATTCTATCCAAACCAATCTCATACCTAAATTTGAATAGTCAAACATAATGTGGTAAACTCTTGATCTCAGGTTAGTCGCACGCCCCAACTGAAATCTTGGCCATTGTGAAGGTACACGTAACAAATAGTTGAGCACCACCAGCCCGAGTGGATAGTGAATGGATGGATGAATGAATACGCAACTCCTACTCAGTAGCCTGTCAGCACAGTAGCCTGCCAACAGTTAGAAGCTCGTCCTGTGTGGTAGCTGTTGGGGAAAAATGTGTTAAGTTCGGAGACTCGGATTAAAGTAGGTCGGCTCCGCTAACACTGCCTGAAGAGTCCGAGACAACACCTACGGAACAGAGGATAGGCCAGGGGGCATAAGCAAGGGACGATAAAAGTCACTCTGTCAGACTAATGACCTCGTCTGCAAAAGCCCACTAAAGGCCGAGCATGTTCAGGCCACTTAGCCGATAGAACGTGATTGACTCAACGAGTTGGTTCTGTCAGTCACGGAACAAGGAATGACAGATAAACATCAAGATTATTCCATCCGTGGAAAGGCCAAGAATCCACCCTCCTACGTCGATCGACTCTCCCCGAGTCGGCAACAATCTGACCGAGACTCTCCAAGAGTCAGTAACGACCTGGCCGAGACAGCGAGTGGCGGAACGGGAACAAATACTGCTCTACGGAAATCCAGGGATACGAGTAGCGAATCTCGAGATTCTCGAGATTGAGAGCAATCCATGAAAAGGAGTAAGTTTTCAAATAATCAGGAGGAGAATCCTCTGAGGATGAGGATTGACAAACTGTATAAATCTCCAAGCTTGGGACGGAAGAAGGTACGCAGTACTGAACTGAGAGAAGCCCTCTGCTACTGATCAGATAACTGACTTACGCATCGGAGGTTCCCCGGCTCTAGCCAGGGTCACCTTGACATTGTTGATTGTATAGGTGGAGGAAGGTCCGCCTTAGGGAAGCCGTCCCATAAAAATGCAGCAACAGTTTGGCGCCGTCTGTGGGAAACGGATAAAAAGCCATTTTCTCCAATTTTCTGAATGGCAAGAACCAGAAGGACAGATCCAGATGAAGCGGGGGAGGCCACTGCTAGCACAGCTCAGGGAGCTCCCCCGACAGCCCCGCCTACGACTACAAGCCAGCCTAATCAAGCGAACGCACACTTGGATTGTGAGGTCAAAGAAATGCGTTCTGAGATGGCTACCATGAAACATATGTTGGAACAACTGTGTAACCAGCAGATGCAGCGTTATGAGTCGGTACAAGTTCTCCCACCAGCGTCTGTAGCGCAGCCTACTGTGCCACAGTCACTTCGACAACCGAGTCAACCCCGAGAACCGAGTCACCCAGCGCCGGCCCGTTCAGCAACGGCCGTTTTGCCCCCCTCTGATCTGAGACATAGAATAGATCAGAGGATACGAAGTCGGCTCCCTGCGAAAGAAACGGCGGAGGGCGCTGAACCTTGGAAGGCTGACATACAAGACTTCAAGAATGAGGTCCGAGAGAAGATGAAAAAGGAGATGGCGGATATAAAGCACGGCCGGAACTCAAATCCGACCAAATCTGAAGAAAAAGCCTCTCTATTTGTGGACGAAGTAATGCGAGCTCGGTTGCCGGAAAGGTTCCGCTTACCTCAGATAACTCCTTTCTCCGAAAAAACCGATTCAACAGAGCATCTTGAATGCTTCAAAACCTACATGGAGTTGCACGACGCCTCGGATGTTGTTATGTGCCGAGCCTTCTCTCTAATCCTGACCGACGTAGCCCGACTTTGGTTTAAGCAATTGAAACCCAAGTCGATTAAATCGTTCACCGAACTCAGTGACACCTTCCTCAGCAATTTTATCGGCGAAAAGAAGAAATTAAAGCCGCCCACGCATCTGAACAACATAGTTCAGAGGGAAGGAGAGCTATTGAAAGACTACATTAAACACTTCAACTTCGAGTCTTTGCAAGTTTGAAAGCATTCTGAGGAGACGGCTCTCAACGCTCTCATGCAGGGGGTGAGAGATAAACCTTTTTTGGCGTCACTGGACAAGAACCCGCCCGATACTCTGGGAGAGTTTATGGTTCGGTCGGATAAATATGCTGATGCGGAAGAGACGCGACTCCTCCGAGAGAAGATCCAGAACACAAAACCATCGGCTAAAGAGTTGGCCAAGAAAGAAGCCGACTCAGCCGGAGGGAAAAAGTGAAAAGAGGACCGGGAGCTAGACGATAGCAGGCCAGGAAAGCGACCAGACAGAAGATTCTCTACATACACCCCCCTAAACAAATCTCCTGAACAAGTACTAATGGAGATTAAGGGCGAAGGCTTCGTCAACTGGCCCCGAAAACTGCGAGGAAATCCGGATCGTCGGAACAAGAACAAGTATTGTCACTATCATCGTGACCATGGTCACAACACAAGTGATTATTATCACTTAAAGGACGAGATTGAGTGCTGATTAAAGAAGGCCGGCTAAGAGAACATACAGAAGGGTCTGGCGTTTCAGCAGAACCGAGTGAAGAGCGGCCTTAAGAAGAAATCTGAACGATTGTCGGAGGTCACCAAGGCGGTGGGGACTCAAATAACGCCCGAAGAAACCACGCTAGAAGCCTCGATCGCCCTGAGTCCGAGGTTCTTCTGCTATCTCGGCCTCCCAAGGAGAAGAAACGAGAAAAATATTGCATCTCGTTCATTGAAGAAGATGCTCGAGGCGTTCATCATCCTCATGATGATGCACTCGTGGTCACCCTTACCATCGCCAATAAAAAAGTATTCCGGATACTAGTGGATACTAGATTATCAGCGGACGTCTTGTTCACCCAAGCGTTCGAAAAAATGAGCATAAGTCAGTCGGTACTACGACCTGTCCGAACCCCACTCATCGGGTTCTCGTGTGGATAGGTACTTCCCGAGGGAATCGTTTCACTACCACTTACCGCTGGAACTGTGCCCCATCAAATGACCGCGATGGTCGACTTCCTGGTCGTGGACCAACCGTCGGTGTATAACGCCATACTCGGCCGAACGTCTCTAAGTCTCCTTCAAGCTGTGGTATCTACCTACCACCTTTCCATGAAATTTTCGACCGAGTCGGGAGTAGGAATTGTGAAAGGAGATCAACAAGATTCTCGAAAATGCTATGCCACTGCAGTTAAGGCTCCGACTGAGGTGTCAATGATCAAATCGCTGGACCCCCGTATCGGATCTCATGAATGGGGGCAGCCGATGGAAGAACTCATCTCGGAGCCGTTACCCGAGACAGACATCTCGAAAGTAGTCCAGATCGGTTCGTCCCTGAGTCCATCTCTTAAGGAACGAATAATCACCTTGCTTCGACGGTACGCCGATATCTTCGCTTGGAGCCACGAAGACATGCCTGGGATCGATCCCTCGGTCATAACACACCACTCAACATCGACCCAACTTACAGAGCCATCCGACAGAAGCATCGTCCTCTCGGCCCGAAAAGGTACGCTATCATTGAAGAGGAAGTCGGCAAGCTCCTTAAAGCCAAATTCATCGAAGAGATATATTATCTGGAATGGATAGCCAACGTTGCACTCGCGAAGAAAGCCAATGGGAAGTGACGAGTCTGTATAGACTATACAGATCTAAACAAAGCCTGCCCCAACGATAGCTTCCCTCTTCCTCGCATTGATCAGCTGGTAGACAGTACCGCGGGTCATGAACTGCTATGTTTTATTGACGCCTATTCAGGCTATAATCAAATTGTAATGCACGAGAATGATAAATCAAAAACCGCCTTTGTCACTGACAAAGGCCTTTACTGTTACCGAGTGATGCCATTTGGATTAAAGAACGCCGGAGCAACGTATCAGCGGTTAATGAACAAAATGTGAGCTCGGCAGATAGGCCGAACGATGGAAGTTTATATTGACGATATGCTCGTCAAAAGTAAACGAGCGGCCGACCATGAGACAGACTTGGAAGAAATGTTCTTGATTCTACGTAAATATAAAATGAAGTTGAATCCCAGCAAGTGCGCGTTTGGCGTGAGCTCGGAAAAATTTCTCGATTTTCTCGTTAGTTAGCGAGGAATCGAAGCGAATCCTGAGAAAATCAAAGCTTTACTCGAAATGGAGTCTCCTAAAATAATCAAAGACATCCAAAGGTTGACAGGAAGAGTGGTCGCGCTTAATCGTTTCCTGTCCCGAGCCACAGACAAATGTCTCCCATTCTTCAAGCAATTGAAGGGACGACAGACGATGGAGTGGACGGATGAATGTGAGAAGGCATTTCAAGATCTGAAGGCTTACCTCGGATCCCCACCGCTGCTATCTAAGCCCGAGCCTGGTGAAGCGTTGTTATTATATTTGCCGTATCTGAGGCCGCAGTAAGCTCGGCTTTAATACGAGAGAGTCAAGGGAAGCAGCTGCCAGTCTACTACGTCAGCAAAGCCTTACTACCAGCAGAGACAAGGTATCCTCAGCTCGAGAAAGTAGCCTTAACTCTGGTGGTATCATCACGACGCCTCCGGTCATACTTTCAGGCCCACACCATTATCGTTGTGACCGACTTACCACTCCGCCAGATTCTCCAAAAGCCGAAGGCTTCCGGCCGACTTAAAAAGTGGGCAGTCGAATTGAGCAAATTTGACATACATTACAGGCCCAGGACAGCCATAAAAGGACAGGTCGTCGCCGATTTCCTTGTCGAAGTGACTCCTAATCGTGACAATATACCTGAGTCGAAGGGAATTATTATACCTGAGGCTTCTTCCTCTCTCGGGCCGGTACCCTAGAAGCTATTTGTAGACGGTTCAACCAATTCCAAGGCAAGCGGGGCTGGGGTAGTATTATAAACTCCCGATCAAACCTGTATGCAATATGCCTTGCGACTTGGCTTTCAAGCATCCAACAATACAGCAGAGTACGAAGCCTTATTATTAGGCCTTAGACTCGCCGCGAGTCTAGGCGCGACCCATTTGAATATTTTTAGTGACTCACAATTAGTCATTAACTAGGTTTCCGGTGTTTATCAAACTCGAAAAGAACAACTGAAGGCGTACATGAAAAAGGCTAAAGAATTGATCGGTGGATTCCAAAAGTGTGAAGTAATTCGAATACCCATGACCGACAATGCCAAAGCCGACTTGTTAGCAAAGCTCGCCTCAGCTGATGAAAAGGACATACCTCGGTCGGTTCCGATTGAATACATCCCTAAACCAAGTGTAGATGAGCCGATAGTCTCAGCCCTATTTCCCGTCAATTCAGCAACTGCTTGGTTTGACCCACTCGTCCGCTATCTCAACAATGGAGAACTGCCAGAAGATCGCGCCGAGGCACGTCGGTTAAAAGTTCGGGCCTCGCGCTACACCATCTTGAATGGGATTCTATATAAAAAAAGCTTTCATGCTCCTCTACTAAGGTGCGTCGACTCCCAAGAAGCCGATTATATCTTACGGGAGATACACGAAGGGATATGTGGAAACCATTCAGGAGGACGCTCGCTCACCAACAAAGTGTTGCGGAAGGGGTATTACTGGCCGACTATACAGCACGATTCTAAACGATTCGTTCAAAGATGCGATAAGTGTCAACGGTTCGCAGTAATCCCGAGACAACCCCCTGAGGAACTGACTCCGATGTCGGGACCATGGCCCTTTGTGCAGTGGGGGATCGACATCATCGGGCCCTTTCACTGGAGAAGGGTCAGACTAAATTCGCTGTGGTTGCGGTGGACTACTTCACGAAGTGGGCTAAAGCAGAACCATTGGTGAAAATCACCGAGCAAAGGATCACAAGCTTCGTTTGGAAGAATATCATCTGTCGGTTCGGGATACCTCGAACTATCGTTACCGACAACGGAAGGTAGTTCGATAACAAACAATTTCGGAAGATGTGCAGCAATCTCTGGATTTGAAACGTGTACGCCTCGCCTCATCATCCTCAGACGAATGGACAGGTCGAGGCGGTCAATAAAATTATAAAGCGGCACCTCCGGACGAGGCTCGATGAAGCAAAGGGAGAATGTGTCGAGGAACTTCCGAATATACTATGGGCCTATCGGACCACAGCACGGACTGCCATGGGAGAAACCCCCTTTTCCCTATGTTACGGTGAGGAAGCAGTCGCATCGGTTGAGATCGGCGTTGGCTCGGCCCGAGTCAACTTGTACAGTGGACAAGAGAATGGCGAACTCCTCTCATTCGAGCTTGATTCGTTAGAAGAGAAAAGAGAAAGGGCTCGATTGAGGATGATGACCCGACAAAGACAGGTGTCTCGGTTTTACAATCGCCGAGTTAAAGTCAGACGATTCTGAGCCAGGGATATGGTCCTCCGAAAGACCTTCCCAAACACCAAGGAAATTGGGTCGGGTACACTAGGGCCCAATTGGGAAGGTCCCTACGTTGTCTCAGGCACCATCCGACCGGGAACCTATCGGCTGGAAGACCTAAATGGACAACTGTTGCCTCATCCTTAGAACGCCGAGCATCTCAAGATTTATTACCTGTAAGATAGAATAGAAAGTACTGTAATTGAAGTCGACTCAATGAAAAGTTCTATTTCGTCCAAGTACCCAATGTCGGGTTACCAACAAAAAAAATAATAACAAAATAACAAAAAGAAAGTACAATATCCGACTGCCCCATTCAGTCGGAATTCATCTCCTATGCGGCGCTCGAAGGACCGGCTTCGTCAGCAGCAGTATCTCCTTTGGTGGCTTCGCCCTCAGCAGCCTCAGCAGATGGACTGTCAACTTCGAAGGCAGAGAGGTCGAGATCGGGGAAGGCCGCCCTCATCTCCAAGACGCAGGCCTTGTAACCACCTTGATAAAGGCTGTCCCTCTCCTCTTCAAACTCGGAAGAGTCGAGGAAGGCGTCTACGGCTCACTCTCGTTCCTCTTTGGCTCGGCACATTTCTTCTTGAGCTTCCTGAACGAGGCCGGCGGCCTCGGCCTTCGCGCGAGAAAGAGCACCCTCGTACCCGCTGTGAACTCGAAGAAGGTGTCGCTCCCTCTCCTCAGCCTCCTGAAGGAGCGAAGTCAGGCGAGCGTTATCTTTAACTCCTTCAAGAGCTGCACGGGCATCCGCGGCCGCCTTCCTAACGATCGATAGATCGCCAGTCATGATGCCAATCCGGCTCTCATCGATCTCTCTGCGACCCTCAGCCTCGGAAGCGACCCTCCTCGAAGTCTCTGTCTCGGATGTGAGTTTCTGGGCGGCAGTCAGCTCCGAGCTTGCTTTGATGAGGCAAGGTGCCAGCTGCGATAAAGAGACAGTGAGCTATGCTGTAAAACTTAGTCAGGGACGACACAGGATTGTAGAAAAGTTTACCTCAAAAAGCAACCTCGTCGCATGTCCGACGGTCTAGGCAGTCGGAGCATTGTAATAACTGGCGAAGTCTCTTTCGTCCCCGTGGGCAAGAGCCCAAGGAACCATCCCCGCAATGATCTTCGTGAAGGGGGACTCCTGTTGAGTCATCTCCCTTCTCGGGGATTCCTCGCGCGGGGCCTCCCTAGGCCCCGGGACCTCCTCTGCAACAGGTCTCGACTCGATAGTCGCCTAAGTCATTGGAGGAGTTGGCCCCGTTTCCTCAGCCCTCTCGTCAGGATCGGAGAGGACGACCACTTGGGAGGCAGCAGGCATAGGAGCGGATGGAATGACCATTTTCTTAGCCTTGGCCGCAGTCTTCTGCTGCTTCGGGGGCCGAGACCCGGACAGCAGAGCCGACCTCGGGGGGGCCTTCACCTTGGAAAGCGGCTTTAAGGCAGGGCGGGACTCAGCCATCCTGTCAGGCACAAGCCTCAGAATGGGGGGAGCCTCGAGAAGGTCTGTAAGGATGAATAAAAAAGAATGAGGAGGCAAACAGGGAACCGAAAGAACAAAGCAAAGGAGGACGAGTTACCTGAGATGAATGAATCTAAACCTGCAAGATGGAGGGGCTCGGGTTGTAGTAGCAACTTCCAAGACCGCTCCCCCGCGCTCAGCTTCCTCAGCTCCCTTATCCGAGTCAGAGCCCCAGACTCGAGTTTCCCCCTCTTCTTCAAAATATCTGCAAGACATTGTAGAGTCAAGATTAGCAAAAGATGGTATAAAAACAAAGAGGAAGAGAAGGAAAGACCATCGGGCCGAGTCACCGAGTCACCTGCTCTACGGAACGTGTAGGATACTTGAGGCTCATACGGCCACGTGTCGGCCGACTCCCACCGACCGCATGCCCAAAACCACCTTTCCTTCCAGAACTTGTTCGAAGTGGGTGGTTCGGTTATTAAAGACCCCCTTTGCCTCTCCACGTGCTCAGAAAATAGAGGCCAGGGAAGTTTGGATTTGGTCTGACTTGATACAGATAGAGGAACTCATCGACCGTGAGGGAAGGTTGCTCTAACTCGGACCAGAGCACGGCACACCCAAACAAATTCCTCCACACATTCGAAACAATTTGACCGGGAGCTATTTTGACTCAGGACAGAAAGTCACGAGCAATGGGTTGGAGTGGCAAACGCAAGCCACACTGCATCGCGACTTGGAAAATTGCGACCATCCCTGCAGGGGGATGGTCGGGCAAATCACCCGAACGAGGGAGACGGAGGACGACCGAGTCAGGGACATGATATCCAGCCCTGATCCAGTTTAAGTCAGATTCAGTTAGAATGGAGGCGATGAGACCGCTAGGTTCGTCTTCTTCCCCTTTTGAAGACGACCCAGAGGCTTCCGTAGTTTGGTTCACAGGGCCTAGAATGACCGCCCCTTCGCTCGTGACTAATTCATCCTCTCCATCCTCATCCACCAGTCGATTCACCCAAGGGTTAGGTCTCCCTGGATGAGTCACCAGAGACATTCCACCGTTGGATGGACCGGCCTGAGTAGGACACCCAGCCGATGAGTCGCCGGTTTCTCTGACAAGCAGGAACGCTGCGTCAGCACCAACGGCAAACTCCGTCAACAGTGAGGGTGGTTCCGTAACGTCCCAAAGGTGTTAGGACGCACCCTCATCTCCGGACATCTCCTCCCGGGGGCTTTGAGAGCCGCGTGCGGCCATTATAGCTTATAAAAGGAGGGAAGGACTCACCAAGAAATCGACGGTGAATGCAAGGGAAGATTGACTGAGAAAGAAGCGACAGCGGAGGAGGAGGGAAAGAAGCAAAAAGGATCTCGGAAGCAGACACAGGCGGGAGGAAGGAGAGCGAAAATAAAATTTATGCAGTCCTCTCGCCCGGACTCTTTTATAGCTGTGCCACATGGCAGAACATTTATGGCAAAAGCGAATCGTCGTTCGCCTCGGCTCCCCTGTTCGACGCGTGGCGAACGCTGGCTGACAGCGGCAACTTCGTGGCCACGCGTCCGCATTTCATACGCGGACGAAGCGAATCGACGGCTGGATGCACGTGCGGCCTTGGGAGGCACAACGTCGCACGCTAGAGATGACTCAAGGAGAATTAAAAGCCTCATCATTGTCTCGGATGCTAATACGAACTGATCGAGAAAATCGTACTCCTTGATGTCGTGGACAACACAAGGAGTAAGGGGGGCTCACTGTTGGGGAAAAATGTGTTAAGTTCGGAGACTCGGATTAAAGTAGGTCGGCTCCGCTGACACTGCTTGAAGAGTCCGAGATAACACCGACGGAACAGAGGATAAGCCAGGGGGCATAAACAAGGGACGATAAAATTCACTCTGTCAGACTGATGACCTCGTCTGCAAAAGCCTACTAAAGGCTGAGCGTGTTCAGGCCACTTAGCCGATAGAACGTGATCGACTCAATGAGTTGGTTCTGTCGGTCACGGAACAAGGAATGACAGATAAACATCGAGATTATTCCATCCGTGGAAAGGCCAAGAACCCACCCTCCTACGTCGATTTACTCTCCCCGAGTCGGCAACAATCTGACCGAGACTCTCCGAGAGTCAGTAACGACCTGGCCGAGACAGCGAGTGGCGGAACGGGAACAGATACTGCTCTACGAAAATCCAGGGATATGAGTAGCGAATCCTGAGATTCTCGGGATTGAGAACAATCTGTGGAAAGGAGTAAGTTTCCAAATAATCAGGAGGAGAATCCTCTGAGGATGAGGATTGACAAACTGTATAAATCTCCAAGCTTGGGACGGAAGAAGGTACGCAGTACTGAACTGAGAGAAGCCCTCTGCTACTGATCAGATAACTGACTTAAGCATCGGAGGTTTCCCTGTTCTAGCCAGGGTCACCTTGACGTTGTTGATTGTGCAGGTGGAGAAAAATCCGCCCACATCAGCGTCCACCCATGTGCGCCCGCCCATATGTGTAACAGTGACGGGGTGTCATACTATCATGTCGGTCCTCATATCAAGTCCACGTATCAATATGGTTCCTCTCTGGAAAATCATCAGGGTCTATTACACTCCACACCGACTGCCGCCTCCTTAGCCGCACAGCCCAGTGAGTGGAAGAGACCTTACTATCCACCTAGCCAGCAGTCTGTCAATACCTACCCGGCTCGTCGATAGCGGACCTATTTACGAGCTGGTCATACTCAGCCTAGCTTATAGCCCCCTCACTCGGGCGGATAAGGTCACACCCCCTCTCAACCGACCACGACACAGTGAGAGACGCGGCCTACTGGTATTCGGCACTCAAGTGCTCATGTTCTACTCGTCTAAATGTTGGGGCTACTCCTAGCCTCGATGGTTCTGAAACTTTTATCCAAGGACATCCTAAGTGCCCACAGTGCTGAACCAAGTATTTTCAGTGTCCCATTTAGCCATCCACGATGTGCTTGTGGAGACCACGACCCTGATGTCACTAGGGCGTACAATGATCTAGTCACATATATGCGGGATGCATGAGTCACACTATCCAGTCATGCAGCAATCCTGCGCGTACAGTGCGATAATGTGGGCACTCCGTCTCATAAGGAGTCCCGTAAATAGTCTGTCTAATGGCATATGCTATGATCAAACAATCCTCATATCAGGCATACATATGATGCGTATGAGCATGAATCATGGAGTTACACTAAGCACGTTACAAGGTGATGAACTACTCTCACGATGAAGATGGGCCTAGACAGCCTGCACACAACAAGTATGGGCCTATCAATGGGCCCTAGGGAGATTCATAATGTGGACATTTAACCAACATTATCCTTACAATGTGGATGTCAAACCATCATTGCTCCCAAGGCACAGCCTGCCATAAACATCATTAACTGCATTATAGTGAAATCACACATTACATCGGGTGCACATTCCTCGCCTTAAGCCGCATGTACACCACATCGGGCCTAGCCATGCAGGCCACAAATACCTCAAGATGGGCCTCATCACATGGGTTGAAAATATATCAAATGGGCCACAACGTATGAGCCAGAAACACATCATAATGGGCCTTAACCCATGGGCCCTGATACATCACAATTGGCTTTAACCCATAGGCTCCAAATATATCACAATGGGCCTCAACCCATAGGCCCTAAAATGTCATAATGGGTCTTAAACCATGAGTTCCAAATACATCACAATGGGCCTTAGAATCCATCAAAATAGGCCTAATCACATGGGCCTTATATATATCAAATGGGTCTCAACGGATGACCACAAATGAATCAAGGTAAGCCTCATATATATACCAAGGTCAGACTCAATGGATAGCTACAAATAAATCAAGATGGGCCTCATATATATATCAAGGTGAGCGTCAATGGACGGCTACAAATAAATCAAGATGGGCCTCATACATATACCAAGGTGAGCCACATCAATGGGCCTCACCAATGGGCCTTATGTTCAATGCAATGGGCCATAACCCATGGGGCTTTAGAGTACATCATAATGGCCTTGCTAAGTGGCCAGAAGTATATCATAATGGGTCTTTACCAATGAGCTCTAAGTACATCATAATGGGCCTCAACCCACGGGCCTTAATACATCACAATGAGTCTCACCGCATGGGCCCTAATACATCACAATGGGCCTCGACCCATGGACCCTAATACATTACAATAGGCCTCAACCCATGGGCCCTAATACATCACAATGTGCCTCATCAAATGAACGATATAGATATTCAATACATACATCATGGCGGGCCGCATAAATGGATGGATGGATAAAACACATATCGTGGTGGGTTCCATCTCTTGATGGACGACATGAATGAAACACATACCATGGTGGGTTCCACCTGAACCTTAGATCTGACTCATTTTTTACTCTCAAGCCCTAAAATGGGCTTTCAAAATGGTTGGACGGTGGGGATGTAACACATGCATCATGGTGGGTCCCACTGTCCAAGCAGTGGACAGTGTGAATAAACACATACATCACTAGGGGGTCCCACCGTCCAGTGGTATGGACGGTGGACAGAACACATACTTCATGGTGGGTTACATCGTCCACTACCGTGCACAGTGTGTATAAAACACATACATCATTGTGGGTCCCATGTGGGGCCCATCATAACGTTTGTTTCCATCCAATCTGTTGATAAGGTCGTACAGACCTGGATGAAAAGGAAAGATAAATTTTATCCTGATCCAAAACTTCTATGGCCCAAAAAGAGTGTCAATGGTAGATGCTCAATTCTCACTATTTCTTATGATGTGGGGCACCTGAGCCCTAGATGTAGCTGAAATTTGGAGGGGGGCCACTGCAGGAAAGGGCCCACCTAATGAACCAGTTGGATGACAAATGAACATTATGGTGGGACCTACGGCTGGAGCCGTGAGACCCTTGCTGGCCGCCCGTCCAAAGCGCAACAGCGTCCTGCTGTTGTGTTAGTGGCAGCAGGCACTGCCCTTATTTTTTTTAATCTTTTCTTTGAAAATAAAATTTTTAGAGTTTTGATACGTAGGGCCCACATTAGGGAAATCCAACCCTGCCATCACATTTCATGGACTGAGATAGACCCATCAAGCCCAATATTTGATATGTTTTGGGGTACAAATACATCCGAGTAGGTTTCAATGGAAAAAAACACTGTTTGTTATGCTATGGCCCGCCAAAACATCGGATTAAGTCCATTTTTCAGCTCAACGTCTAAAATAAGCTAAGGAATGGAATGGACAGAGTAGATTGATTACATGCATCAAGGTGGGGCCTATATGAGTGGTCCACCCAAATAGTTACAAAAAAATCTATTTTAAATTTGTTAGAACTCCCACTTCCTTCACAGCGTCTAGCGTCCAGGGACGCTGGATGTGGACATAAATATCAAGGTCGGTCCCATGTGGACGTGGCACACCAATATCAATCAGATATTTGTGTTTTTCCCCCATCATTAAGGTAGGGCCCACAAAGCTTGGATGATATAGATAAGACATACATTAAGGTGGGGTCGAACACATGTTGACCACATAACCCACATCATCACACACCAAAAATAAATAAAAGCAAAGGAGAGGGTGTAACACCTCGAATTTTTGCCAACCTGAAATTAGACGTCCTTAGGCAATGGGTCAACCATAACACCTTGGTAATTTCTCAGAACTCAATTCCAAAGCCAAAGAAATCATTTAGAACCAAATTCTTTAGAAATTTAATGTGTTTTAGCTAGCGCTAAGCTAGATTACCTGTGAAATAAGCACCAACCACTTTAAATACGATCTATAATACCCAAAACCTATAGAATCGTTGACGCTACATTACCCTAAAACCTAAGATCAAACTCTAAACCTATTTGATCTCAGGAACCCTTTGAAACTTTGTATTGGGTCTAGACCGCACGTCAAAAGTCCGATATTTATAATCTTAGACCATTAAGGCTACCTAGTTGGACTTGACAATCATTTCAAAAATCAAGCCCAACCGATATCCTGAGACCATTTTACTGAGTCCGGAGTGAAGAGAGTGAGAAAAGAAAAAATATTTAGAAAATTTATTCAATTTTTAATAAATCTGGCACGTGTCGCTTGCGCGACATTTTTAAGCGTTCTGACCGTTAGAATTCGACCAAATTTCACCCTCGGATCAGGAAAGTTGGCCCTTACATGTCATAGCACTTATGGCCCTGATCGAGTTTCGGTGACCGCTGAACTGAAACTGGTCCGCCACGGTCGATCTGGAAACCCGACCGGACTAAAAACTTAGCTTGACCTAGATCCGATGTTAGTGAGCTTAAGTCCGATCGTATTTAGTAACAAGACCTCCAAAAGTGCTCCGTTGGATCGGAACAGACCCGATTTAGTTATAACCTAAGTATACCTTGGTCCTAAGTCTATATAGGTGAGTTTTTAGCTTATAAAAAGGCCTTAAACCCTCTCTCACAAATCCCATACGAATTTCAAACCCTACCCAAATCAAGAGAGAGAAAAGAGAGAGAAAGTGAAGGAGAAGTTGGTGATTCTTCCTGGGATTCTTCCCAGTCTCTCTACGTGCCTCATCCACCCTTCTGTATCGTTATTCCGGTGATTCCAGTTTCGTTCTAGGTAAGAAAACCCTAACCCTAACCTATTTTAAGGTTCCTATGGGTACAAGTAGCTAAGTAGTTGACTCACCTTGTGTTATAAGTTGTCATATCGACGTTGATGGAAGCGTAGAGTACCTATTCAATTCATTACGCTTGTACGGCGTAAGGTGCGGATTTTAGATGCTTAGGTTACCATTTTTCAAAGCTTTCAATGTTGTTTAATGGTAGATTGTTGATAAGGATGCTATTTGACATGTAGAACATGCTGTCTATTTTTCATTTCGAATATGTACGAAGAATATGAAATTTAGGGTATTTTAGGTATTTGTAGGAAATACTGTATACGTATAAATTTTACTGATATGATTGTCATGAGTATTTTCCGTGCAGATATGCTAGTTATGGATGTATGATCTATTTGGCGAAAGGATTCGCCCTAACACATGTTTCGGCCAACGTACGCTATGTATGTTATTAAGTGTAGTCTAAGTGTTTGTTGAAATGCCTAAATCAATATGATTTATGCCTTCCATATGTGTTGAATGTAAGAATATGATTGTTGTGTATTAGACATCTCCTTGATATAAGGATCTGTCATATTATACGTTGAAATCAACATACGTCAAGTACGTTGGAGTTGTGTAGTCTAAGTGTTTGTATAAATGCTTGCGTGAGTAAATACTTAGTAAATGGTGTTGTAGACTAGTGTTGAGATAGGATTCTCAACTATGTTAACGATGTGTATGATTTCCTCCATGTACGTTATTGAATTGATACCTTATACATATGAAATGCTTGTGTATGGTTAAATTGCTCATGTTATATCTTATAACATGTTGCTAACATACTTGAATTACTTGTTATTTCAATTCTGTCTATCTCATATGATTACTAATTCAGATTACATGTGCTTGGGGCTATACTCTAGTCCAGGTAGTCGGTAACAGATTTGAATTCGTGGTTGAATTTTATTCGCCACAAAGGATGTGTATGACGAACCCGAGTCGTACTAGAGTTGTTGGCAGTGGTTAGGCCACGCGAAGTGCTTGTGCACTTCATGTCGGTCGATTCAATGTGCGCTCGTGCTAGTCGGACTCATCAAGTAACCCGACTGACCATTGTATGTTCACCTTGTATTGGTCATAACTGCTTAAACCTAAGGTACTGAACTTACCAGTGATAACCCTGATAACCGTGGTACCTTGATCCATTAAGACTCATGAGCTGGGCATGGTAGTATGGAACACTATGGTCGAGCTGTCGGCCTATGCTGGGGCCACAAACCTCCCCGTAGTGACCAGTGAGCAACCCAGACTCTTGAGCAGATTATGGTGGTATGGGACTCTATATTCTTGCTGTCTGCCTACACTGATAAGGTGATGGGGGAGCGGTGCAATGAGTGCGAGCAATAGCCTTGACAGCCCTTTGTAGTGACCACGAGCGTACTCTGAGTCTACGTGAGGCGACGACCCTTCTATAGCAACAAGAGTACAACTAGGCCTGTATTGATAAGATTATGGGGGAGCGGAGCAACAAGTGCGTGCAACAGCCCTGACATCCCTTGTAGCGACCTAGAAATATATCATCGTATGAGACTACTAGGAGTGACGACCCTAGACAGGATCCTTGTTGGGAATGATATAAGGGAAGTACCCTAGTTTCCCAATCCTGCTGTATGAAAAGGACTAATAACAACTCGGTAATCATATTCATATCGCACTGCATGTGCCTGGAAGATGTGGAGCACTGAGGGAAGAAAGCATGCTGCGGACGTAAGATAGTATCGCATGAGGGAGTATGTTGGCGAGGGCTTCCATCATATCATTTCATTCTTGCATTAATTACAGTATTTGAAAATATTTGATTTGCTTGCTTTATCATTATCGCTTGATTGATTTGATAACATGTTAACCTTTGCTCTATGATTCCACAAAGTTGGCCACTCACTCCCACATTACGGGAAAATGTTGTACACACCAACCAGTCCCTATTTTAATTTCAAATGATGGCGCTGCTTGTGAAGCGGAGCCGGACTTGTATGATGATGAGGAGGATTTCTCCTCCGTGTTCTGATCGACGGGATTACAGGGAGGTTGATTAGACGCCATGACACTTGTCATTTTATTTTTGGAGCACTCATGTATATTCTTTTTGATCATTTTTGGAGTATACATGTATATGTTTAACCTGGTAACATGTTCACACTCAGGAGACTTACAACAGTTCATATATTTTATATATCTATCACATTCTTCCGCTTGCTACTTTAACTGTCTCTGAAGTATGATATGTTGTTTTGGCTTAATCCACTTCATGTTTTATACACTATTGCAGCCGACATTCATTCATCATTAAAAATGTTGCATAAGTGATGTTCTGGAACTCGGGAGTGGAGTTTATCCTCGACCCCCAATTTTTTGAATGTTACAGGTGGTATCAGAGCATGATTTGGATTAAACCGGACCTGGGTTATGGTAACACAATGCACACTGATACACTCTGACTTAGGAAGGGGGCGATGGAAACTTAGAAACCACATTAGAATCCCAAGTTTCACCGACAAGTGAGACTATACGGTAATTTAGTCCATAGCATATCTTCGATCGCGTGAAGCGACCTAAGTCGCCTCTAGGTCATCGGTCGACGGGTTTGAGTCGTTCCCTGAAGAGTTCCAAACCTAGAAATGAATGTCCTTGGATTGTGGGTCAACCACAACCCTTACACTCAATCTCAAGGCCTAAAATCCTTTTTTATCCAATTTCTTCAAAACCTCTCCTTTCACCACATCATTTTTTAACTTTTTCTAAGTCCTTTCATACTAGACATAAATCCTAACGTGTAAATGATGGAGGATAATACTTAAACAAAAATTTACTATAAATAGTAAGTATAGGTAGAAATTAGACTTTTGACCATTCAAATTATGGAATCTCATAGAATAAATGGGTTAGTTGGATAGATTAGCATCTCCTACCCCAAAATCATATGTTACACGTCATATAAACTCATTCCAGTTTGCACTTTGGCCCTGAAAATGTCTCAAATGGAGTCGGGGGCCAAACAGAGCATTTACAGGGGGACACAGGGTGGGACCCACATGCATTTGGGGTCCTTAGGGCAGGAGGACCTTGCCCAAATGGCGAGGCATCACCGAACATCACAGAGGTCAGCGAGGGCCTCGCCGGTTCGGAGAGGCCTCGCCAGTCAGCGGGCTGGTCGGGCCATGCCGTCCTAGCCGATGGTGTTTGGGGCCTAGTGGGACCCTTTGGTCCAAGGTTCGACCCCTAGTTCATTGTAAATCTTCTACTTCCTTCAAAAAATGACTCCCTAAGATCTCTTTTTCTTTCAAAGTTGCTATTTTCTCTCTCCAACCTCCCTTCCAATCATTCTTTCCTTCATTTTCTATTATTTCTCTCATCCCTCTACTGTTCTCACCCCAACCCAGCACCTACACTCTCCATTTTCTATAGTTGGAGCTCCCAAGCTCTCCTTTGAGGCTCAAAATCATTTGAGCTTTCAACTCATCACATTTCTTCCTTTCCCTTTCTTTAATCCCTGTCTTTTGGACCTATTTACCTCCTCTCTGAGACCTAGATCCATGGAAAGCCATTAGTTTAGCCTTTTCTTCCCTTTCATCAATTTTCCATGGCTCTTTTTGAGTTCGTTTTAGCCATTTTCTCGATCTCTCCGCTTTTACCCACGGATGAGACCGAACGCAATAGCTTAGTGCATAAACAGTGACCATCTAGTGCTAGGACATCTAAAGTTTTGGACCTAGAGTTAGTACTCCTAGATTTGAAAGCTCTGGTGATATAGGAAATCCAATTTTAATTAGATAATCTTGACTCTAAGCGATAGAACAATCCCCTGTAGTAGAAATGGTATGAAACCATTTAGCGTATAAGCTTAGGCTTTGGATTACAGCTAGTGAGTTACAGACTAGTCTACTAGTTATATTAAGTAGTGTAAAGCTTGTATATACTAAGGAATAATAGGTTAGATTTGGTTAGAGTAGAACCTCATTCCTTCGATAGATCCCCTTAATACTTATAGACTTCTGTTATAACCCTTAGGAAAGTTATTTTAACTTAGAACCATTCACTCTCAGGGAAAAATTATAAATCCCTTAGATTGAACTTAGAATGAACCAGCGTCCCTTAGAATTCTCCTTAGAATTGCCTTCCCAAGGACTTCTTACAATCGGAGACACGGAGTAGAGAAACTACATATAAGCGAAGTATTCGTGGTTTGAATCGACTTCTTAATCCTAGTGGTTACCAATAAATCCAATGCTCTGATCAAGCAGAAGATCAGCATCGACTCGGATTAAGAATTGATAAAACAAATTTTCTGTCC
The DNA here is from genome assembly GCA_037074715.1 of Magnolia kwangsiensis. Lineage (NCBI taxonomy): Eukaryota > Viridiplantae > Streptophyta > Magnoliopsida > Magnoliales > Magnoliaceae > Magnolia > Magnolia kwangsiensis. The sequence goes on along the minus strand of CM073575.1, from coordinate 84,775,450 downwards.
CAGCTAGACAGAAAGTCTATGTATCTGCCTCAGACAAACTACACAACCTTTCTTCCATGTTGGCCCGGCCATCTACAACCAAAAGTCATTGCTCTGCCTTTGGAAAATGTTGAGGACATATAGCCAATAGAGATTAGACATTTTGCCACAAGCTCACACCTGCCCCTGAACGCAATCACAATAGAGATTAGTCTCCTTCTACAACCATAGGTACCAATGCCATAGAACGCATCATTAGCAAAGGAAGACCAATGTAGCGAGAGGTTGTTTCCCATTTCATGTCAAGGATAGGCCCTAAGTTACACCTTATTCCGATATACGGATTGAGACATAGATTCTTGAACCTTAAGTAGAACTAAGTTTTAAGAGGGGTAGAACGTATTGAGCCTAATCTAGTTAGGATTAGCTTATACAACCGTTAGATCAGAGTAGCGCAGCGGAAGCGTGGTTGGCCTCTTTCCCACTGGCCCAGGATCGAAGAAGTTGATTTAGGTTATACATAAGGTTAGGTCATTAAATAGAATTCGAACTTTCCTTAGAATGTTAATACTAAAGTCTCTCTAGGGACTCATTATCCTTAGCCAATTTCAGGGACGAAATTATGTTTTAAGGAGGGTAGATTGTAACATCCCGGATTTTTCCTAACCTGGAATTAGACGTCCTTAGGCAATGAGTCAACTATAACACCTTAGCAATTTCTCAGAACTCAATTCCAAAGCCAAAGAAATCATTTAGAACCAAATTCTTTAGAAATTTAATGTGTTTTAGCTAGCGCTAAGCTAGATTACCTGTGAAATAAGCACCAACCACTTTAAATACGATCTGTGAGACCCAAAACCTATAGAATCATTGATGCTACGTTACCCTAAAACCTAGGATCAAACTCTAAACCTGTTTGATCTCAGGAATCCTTTGAAACTATGTATTGGATCTAGACCGCACATCGAAAGTTCGATATTTATAATCTTAGACCATTAAGGCCGCTTAGTTGGACTTGACAATCATTTCAAAAATCAAGCCCAACCGATATCCTGAGACCATTTTACTGAGTCCGGAGTGAAGAGAGTGAGAAAAGGAAAAATATTTAGAAAATTAATTTAATTTTTAATAAATCCGGCACGTATCGCTTGCGCGACATTTTTAAGCGTTTTGACCGTTAGAATTCGACCAAATTTCACCCTCGGATCAAGAAAGTTGGCCCTTACATGTCATAGCACTTATGGCCTTGATCGAGTTTTGGTGACCGCTGAACTGAAACTGGTCTGCCACGGTCGATCTGGAAATCCGACCGGACTAAAAACTTAGCTTGACCTAGATCCGATGTTAGTGAGCTTAAGTCTGATCATATTTAGTAACAGGACCTCCAAAAGTGCTCCGTTGGATCGGAACAGACCCGATTTGGTTATAACCTAAGTATACCTTGGTCCTAAGTCTATATAGGTGAGTTTTTAGCTTATAAAAAGGCCTTAAACCCTCTCTCACAAATCCCATACGAATTTCAAACCCTACCCAAATCAAGAGAGAGAAAAGAGAGAGAAAGTGAAGGAGAAGTTGGTGATTCTTCCTGGGATTCTTCCCAGTCTCTCTACGTGCCTCATCCACCCTTCTATATCGTTATTCCGGTGATTCCGATTTCGTTCTAGGTAAGAAAACCCTAACCCTAACCTGTGTTAAGGTTCCTATGGGTACAAGTAGCTAAGTAGTTGACTCACCTTGTGTTATAGGGCGTCATATCGATGTTGACGGAAGCGTAGAGTACCTATTCAATTCATTACGCTTCTACGGCGTAAGGTGCGGATTTTAGACGCTTAGGCTACCATTTTTCAAAGCTTTCAATGTCGTTTAATGGTAAATTGTTGATAAGGATGTTGTTTGACATGTAGAACATGCTGTCTATTTTTCATTTCGAATACGTACGAAGAATATGAGATTTAGGGTATTTTAGGTATTTATAGGAAATACCATATACGTATAAATTTTACTGATATGATTGCCATGAGTATTTTCCGTGCAGATATGCTAGTTATGGATGTATGATCTATTTGGCGAAAGGATTCGCCCTAATACATGTTTTGGCCAACGTACGTTATTTATGTTATTAAGTGTAGTCTAAGTGTTTATTGAAATGCCTAAATCAATATAATTTATGCCTGCCATATGTGTTGAATGTAAGAATATGATTGTTGTATATTAGACATCTCCTTGATATAAGGATCTGTCATATTATACGTTGAAATCAACATACGTCAAGTACGTTGGAGTTGTGTAGTCTAAGTGTTTGTATAAATTCTTACGTGAGTAAGTACTTAGTAAATGGTGTTGTAGATTAGTGTTGAGATAGGATTCTCAACTATGTTAACGATGTGTATGATTTCCTCCATGTACGTTGTTGAATTGATACCTTATACATATGAAATGCTTGTGTATGGTTAAATTGCTCATGTTGTATCTTATAACATGTTGCTAACATGCTTGAATTACTTGTTATTTCAATTCTATCTATCTCATATGATTACTGATTCAGATTACATGTGCTTGGGGCTATACTTTAGTCCAGGCAATCGGTAACAGATTTGAATTCGTGGTTGGATTTTATTCGCCACGAAGGATGTGTATGACGAACCCGAGTCGTACTAGAGTTGTCGGTAGTGGTTAGGCCACGCGAAGTGCTTGTGCACTTCATGTCGGTCGATTCAATGTGCGCTCGTGCTAGTCGGACTCATTAAGTAACCCGACTGACCATTGTATGTTCACCTTGTATTGCTCATAACTGCTTGAACCTACGGTACTGAACTTACCAGTGATAACCCTGATAACCGTGGTACCTTGATCCATTAAGACTCATGAGCGGGGCATGGTGGTATGGGTGTAACATCCCAAAAATCAGGGGTCGGGTAGAAACCCAACTCCCGAGTTCCAAAACGTCACTTATGCAACATAGATAATGATGAATGCATGTTGTCTGTAGAATGGCATTAAACAAGATTGGGACTAAGCCAAAACAGCATATCATACTCCAGAGATAGTTAAATTAGCAAGCAGAAGACTGTGATAAATATATAAAATATATAAATGATTGTAAGTCTCCAGAGTGTGAACATGTTACCAGGTTAACTAATTTCATGTATACTCCAAAATATAAAGAAAAGAATATACATGGGTGTGTAAATAGAAGGCAAACCGCCAAGTGTATTGGCATCTAATCAGTAACCCTGTAAACTCGTCGATCAGAACCAGCATATAGGAGAAATCCTCCTTATCATCAAACAAGTCCGGCTCCGCTTCACAAGCAGCGCCATCACCTAAAACTAAAATAGGGACTGGTTGGTGTGCGCAACACCATCCCGTAACGTGGGATTGAGTAGCTAACTCAGTGGAATCATATAGTAAATGTTAACATGTTATCAAATCAATCAAGCGATAATAGTAAAGCAAACAATCAGACATTCCTAAATATTGTGATTAATGCAAGTATGAAATGACATGATGGATGCCCTCACCGACATACTCCCTCATGCGACACCATTTTACGTCCGCGACATGCTTTCTTCCCTCAATGCTCCACATCTTCCAGGCACATGCAGTGCGATATGAATATGATTACCGAGTTGTTATTAGTCCTTTTCATACAGCAGGATTGGGAAACTAGGGTACCTCCCTTATATCAATACCCAAATAATGATCCTGTCTAGGGTCGTCACTCCTAGTAATCTCATGCGATGATATATTTCTAGGTCGCTGCAAGGGCTGTCAAGGCTGTTGCACGCACTCGTTGCTCCACTCCCCCATCACCTTATCAATACAGGCCTAGTTTATATCCTTAAGACTGCATCATGACTCGTCACCCTCATGTGGTGTCAGGATAAACTCAAGGTCATTACAAAGGGTTGTCAGGGCTGTTGCTCGCACTCGTTGCTCCACTCCCCCATCACCTTATCAATGTAGGCCGACAGTAAGAATATAGTGTCCCATACCACCATAATCTGCTCAGAGTAGGGTGCTCACTGGTCACTACGGGGAGGTTTGTGGCCCCAGCGTAGGCCGACAGCTCAACCACGGTGTCCCATACCACCATGCCCGGCTCATGAGTCTTAGGGGATCGAGGTACCAAGGTTGAGGGGCTTTCCAATGGTAAATTTAGTACCCTAGGTTCAAGCAGTTATGCCGAAAATAAGGTGAACATATAATGGTCAGTCGGGTTACTTGATGAGTCCGACTAGCACGAGCGCACGTTGAATCGACCAACATGAAGTGCACAAGCACTTCGTGTGGCCTAAACACTGCCGACGACTCTAGTACGACTCGGGTTCATCATACACATCCTTCGTGGCGAATAGAATTCAACCATGAATTCTAAACTGTTATCGACTGCCTGGACTAGAGTATAGCCCCAAACACATGTAATCTACATCAATAATCATATGAGAAAGATAGAATTGAAATACAAGAAATTCTAGCATGTTATCAGCATATTATAACATAAAATCATAAGCAGTTAACCATACACGAGTATTTCACACCTAAGGTAGGCAATTCAAATACAACAAGCATGGAGGAAATCATGTGCATCATCATAGTAGTTGAGAATCCAGTCTCAACGCTAATCTACAACACCATTTACTCAATACTTACTAATACATACATTTATACAAACACTTAGACTATTCAACTCTAACGTACTTGACATATGTTGATTCCAACATATAATATGAAAGATCCTTATATCAAGGAGTTGTCTAATACACAACAATCATGTTCTTACATTCAAAACATATGGCAGGCATAAATCATATTGATTTAGGCATTTCAACAAACACTTAGTCTACATATATTAGTCTACATAGCCTATGTCGGCCAATATGTGCATTAGTGCGAATCTCTTCGCCAAACAGATCGTACACGCATATCTTACATAATAACATGACAAATAAACATGGAAACCATTTTAGCAAAATACGGACGTATACAGTATTTCCTACAAATACCTAAAATACCCTAAATCTCATATTCTCTGTATGCAGTCGAAATGGAAAACAGACAGCATGTTCTACATGTCAAACGGCGATCTTGTCGATAATCTACTATTAAACGACATTGAAAGCTTTGAAAACAGTCAATCTAGGGATCTAAAATCCTCACCTTCCGCCGTAGACGCGTATCGATTCGAATAGAAAGTCTACGCTTCATCAACGTCGATATGGCGACCTAATTTACAAGATAGGTTAGCTACTTCGCTACTTGTATTGATGAAATCCCTAAAGCAGCTTGAGGTTAGGGTTTTCTTACCTAGAACAGCGTTGAAATCTCCAGAATAGTGATGAAGGAGGAAGGATCTGGCACGTGGAGCAGCAAGGAAGAATCCCTGGAGAAAGCTCCAACTTCTACCTCACTTTCTCTCTCTTTTTTCTCCTCTCCTAGGGTTTTCCTCAAATTCGTATGGGTTAGAAGGCTAAGAGTTTAAGGCCCTTTTATAAGCCCAAACATAATCAAAATAGACTCCAAGTCAAGGTATACTTGGGTTACAGCCAAATCGGTTCTTCCCCGATCCAAAAGAGCATTTCGGGAGGTCCCCTGGCCGAATGCGGTCGGACTTAAGCTCATCGATACTGGATCCTGCTCACATCAAGTTTTCAGTCCTGTAGTGTTCCCAGATCGCATGTGGCGGACCAGTTTCAGTTCAGCGGTCACTAAGACTCGATCAGGGATTCCAAGTACACTGACCTGAGTGAGAAATGTTCCCTAATCCGAGGGTATATTTGGGTCAGATTCCAACGGTCTGAATGCTTATACTGAACCCGCAAGCGAAACGTGCCAGATTCATTTAAATGATATTTAAATTTTTATGAATTTCACTCTTTCTCACACTCCTTGCTCCAGGCTCAATGAAATAGCCTCTGAACATCACTTAGGCTTGATTTTCGAAACGATTGTCAAGTCCAACTAAGCGGTCATAATGGTCTGAGATTGTAGATATCGAACTTTCAACGCGCGGTCTAGATCCAATACAAAGTTTCAAAGGGTTCCTGAGAGCAAACGGGTTTAGAGTTTAATCCTAAGTTTTAAGGTAACGTAGCGTCAACGATTCTATAGGTTTTGGGTCTTATAGATCGTAGTTAAAGTGGTTGATGCTAATTTTACAGGAAATCTAGTGTAACGCTGACTAATTCACGTTAATTTTCTAAAGGATTGGGTTCTAAATGATTTATTTGGCTTTGGAATTGGGTTCTGAGAGGTTACCAAGGTGTTATGGTTGACCCATTACTTAAGGACGTCTAATCCCAGGTTAGCAAAAATCCAGGGTGTTACAATGGGACACCGTGGTCGAGCTGTCGGCCTACGCTGGGGCCACAAACCTCCCCATACTGATCAGTGAGCAACCCAGACTCGTGAGCAGATTATGGTGGTATGGGATACTATATTCTTGTTGTTGACCTACATTGATAAGGTGAGGGGGGAGCGGTGCAACAAGTGCGAGCAACAGCCCTGACAGCCCTTTGTAGTGACCTCGAGCGTACTTTGAGTCTACGTGAGGCGACGACCCTTCCATAGTAACAAGAGTACAACTAGGCCTATATTGATAAGGTGATGGGGGAGCGGAGCAACGAGTGAGTGCAACAGCCCTGGCAGCCCTTGCAGTGACCTATAAATATATCATCGTATGAAACTACTAGGAGTGACGACCCTAGACAGGATCCTTGTTGGGAATGATATAAGGGAAGTACCCTAGTTTTCCAATCCTACTGTATGAAAAGGACTAATAACAACTCGGTAATCATATTCATATCGCACTGCATGTGCCTAGAAGATATGGAGCACTGAGGGAAGAAAGCATGTCGTGGACGTAAGATGGTGTCGCATGAGGGAGTATGTTGGCTAGGGCATCCATCATGTCATTTCATTCTTGCATTAATTACAGTATTTAGGATGTTTGATTTGCTTGCTTTATCATTATCGCTTGATTGATTTGATAACATGTTAACCTTTACTCTATGATTCCACTGAGTTGGCCACTCACTCCCACGTTATGGGACGGTGTTGTACACACCAACCAGTCCCTGTTTTAGTTTCAGATGATGGCGCTGCTTGTGAAGCGGAGCCAGACTTGTATGATAATGAGGAGGATTTCTCCTCCGTGTTCTGATCGACGGGATTACAGGGAGGTTGATTAGACGCCATGACACTTGTCATTTTATTTTTGGAGCACTCATGTATATTCTTTTTGATCATTTTTGGAGTATACATGTATATGTTTAACCTGGTAACATGTTCACACTCTGGAGACTTACAACAGTTCATATATTTTATATATCTATCACATTCTTCCGCTTGCTAATTTAACTGTCTCTGGAGTATGATATGCTGTTTTGGCTTAATCCACTTCATGTTTTATGCACTATTATAGCCGACATTCATTCATCATTGAAAATGTTGCATAAGTGATGTTCTGGAACTCGGGAGTGGAGTTTATCCTCGACCCATGATTTTTGGGATGTTACAGAGGGAGAGAAGGAGACACGCGTGTGATGGATTGACCCCGACACTATGGGCCCTCTTTGCAATCAATCATACATCAAGTGGGTCCCATTACACGTGGGCCTACCAAATCAAGAATCAACGGTGGAGATTACTTCCCCACCAAAATGGAAGGCCTAGATGACCCTTATCAAACTAGAAAGTAAACATCATGATGGAGTTCATGGAGAATGGCCCCATCATGGAATGATATCGATAATTAAGGTAGGCCATCGGCCACATCTTAGGGTCCAAAGTGAGATTCATACCATTGATCGGTAGGCCTCACTTGGCCCATCTTAAAAACATGAAAAACTACCCTATTAAAGCACCCACCTATGATCATCTTGGTCTGTTGGATAGCGAACCTCCTTGTGCTTCACTTTGATGGAGAGGATGAGAAATGAATGGCTAGGATGATGGGTTTTAAAGTGGAAAGTGAGCCACACAAACTCTTTTTCTCACCTTAAAATGCATGGACGTGAGTTCTCTCTTGGTTACTTGGAATTATGATGAGAAATGAGAGAGAGAGGTGAGATGTAAGGAGAGAGAGTGATGGATGTGAGTGATGGGTGAGGTGATGGAGTGATAGGTCATGTACTTGACATGTATGGGTGTGTAAGAGAGAGAGAGGGAGAGAGTTGACTTTAGGTAAGGGTGATGTAAGAGGGGGATGGTTGCTTGTACTTGACATGAGATGATTGATTGATGGATGGAGTGATTGATTGATAGGACATATTGTAGAGATTCTCTTAGGATTTACAACGCGCTGTGTTTTTCCTCAAACTGAACGCGGGTCTGCATCTCCCTGCCAAGGTATCGGATCGGTGCACGAGTCGCCGCATTGAAACCGCGGCGACGGTGCGGTCGCAATGGTACAAGTCTCGGATTAGACCGACTCAGATATACAGGATACGACTTAGGGTCAAGCATAAACGTCGATCATCGGTTGTAGGTTACCAAAATTTGACCGAAAGAATCGCAGGAGTTAACGGAATAGTATGGACTAGGATACGGGTCTTACAGATCAGGGGATATTACATGAATTCTCTACACCTAAAACTCCACAACAAAATGAAATTGTTGAAAGAAAAAATAGAGTGCTTCAAGAAATGGCTAATGTAATGTTGAATAGTATGAAGCTTCCTAAAAATCTTTAGGCTGAAGCTGGTAATACTGCATGCGATATAATTAACCGGGTTTATACGAGAAAATCTAATAATAAAACTACTTATGAAATGTGGTTCGATAAGAAGCCTACTGTCAAATACTTTAGAGTTTTTGACAGCAAGTGTTATATTTTACGTGACCGGAAAAATTTGAAAAAGTTTGATTCTAAAAGTGATGAAGGGATCTTTTTAGGATATTCTTTAAATAGTCGTGCATATCATGTACTGAACAAAAGGACCAGTGTTATTCAAGAATCTATAAATGTGGTCATAGACGATCACTTGAATACACCTGCCCCAAGTTCAGATAATGATGAAGTTCTTTTAATTGACAAACCAAATACTTCATCAAATCAAATTGAGTCTGAATTGGGGACTGTTAAAGATCATCTAACCACTCAGATTCTTGAAAACCTCTCACTGGTGTATGCACTCGTAGACAACTAGAAGATTTATATAACTACGTATGTTTTACATCTCAGATTGAACCTACTAATATAAAAGAAGCCCTTTCTGATGAAAACTGGATAGTGGCAATGCAAGAAGAGCTTAACCAATTTGTGAGAAAGGATGTTTGGTATCTTGTTCCTAGACCTAAAGATAAACATATTATCGGAACTAAGTGGATTTTTAAAAATACGTCTGATGAACTTGGTAATATAATTTAAAATAAGGCTAGACTGGTTGTACAAGGGTATACTTAAATTGAGGGTATTGATTATGATGAAACCTTTACCCCAGTAGCTCATCTTGAGTCAATCAAACTATATATATCAATTGCTTATTTTAGAACATTCAAAATCTATCAAATGGATGTGAAGAGTGCCTTCTTAAATGGTGATCTGCATGAAGAAGTGTATGTTGAACAACCAATGGGTTTTGAAAACCCTAAGAACATTGATCATGTTTATCGCCTTAAAAAGGCTCTCTACGGCTTAAAAAAAGCTCTTAGGGCATGGTACGAGAAATTGATAAGTTTTTACTAAGTCATGATTTTCAAATGGGAAGTGTAGATAAAACTCTTTTTTGTTAAGAAACATAACGATCATATTTTAATAGTGCAGATCTACATTGATGATATTATTTATGGATCTACCTGTTCTAACATGACTATTGAGTTTGCAGATTTAATAAAATCTAAGTTCGAAATGAGCATGGTTGGAGAATTGAACTACTTTCTTAAGTTACAAGTAAAACAACAACCTAATAGTATTTTCATTTCTCAGACCAAATACGCTCTGAACTTGATCAAAAAGTTCAGATTTGAGAATGGTAAGAATTTTGATACCTATGAGTATAACCTTAAGACTCTCAAAAGTCACTACAGGTAAAAATGTTGATCTTAAATTATATCGTAGTATGATTGGCAGTTTACTTTATTTAACTGCTAGCCGACCTGATATTTCTTTAAGTGTTAGTATTTGAGCTAGATATCAGTCTAATCCTAAAGAGTCACATTTAACTCCTATTAAGCAAATTATGCGATATATCACAAGTACTTCTAAATTGGCTGGGTACTCTGATGCTGATTGGGCTAGTAATATTGATGATAGGAAATCAAAGAGTGGTGGTTATTTTTATATTAGAAATTATTTAGTTTCCTGGTTTAGCAAGAAGCAAAGTTCTATATCGCTCTCTACTGTTGAGGCTGAATACATAGTAGCTGAAAATGCATGTACTCAACTTGTTTGGATGAAACGCATGTTAAGCGATTATGGAATTGTACAGGATTCAATGGTTTTATATTGCGATAATTCCAGTGCCATAAATATTTCAAAAAATCCAATCCAGCATTCACGTACCAAGCACATTGACATTAGGTTTCATTACATACGCAAATTAGTGAAAGAAAAGTTGATATCTTTGGAACACATTCCTACCGAGACTCAACTTGCTGACATTTTTACTAAGCTGCTCGACAAAAACAGGTTTAATAAATTGAGATTTGATCTTGGTATGTGCAATTTAAATTGAATACTCATGCATATGTGTATCATAGTGTATATATTTGATAATTTATGTGTTTAAATTTCAAATTTATATGGAAATTGCATATTTTAGTCGATACACGACCAGTTGTGGATGTGCTCGACCAGTCATGGTATGAGCGGTCGAGGATAGCTCAAGATCGGTCGTGGAGCGTGCTGATCTCTTTAATATTTGGGGAAAATCTCATTTTCCTCATTTCCTATTTCCTCTTCAACGAGCTGACGCCCAACCAATCGAACCCACCGACCTAGATTTTCAAGGTTAGTGCGTCATTTACAATTTAATTGTAGATTCTAGTCTATATTACTTCATTTTCTCTCTTGGAGTAGTTTGTTTTATGATTCATTGAGGTTTTTAGGGTTTTTCTTTTAAAACATCTGATCTAAGCAAACCCCACTCTATCATCTTTGCATTCTTATTTCTTTTTGTTTCTTCTTGAAAATGAATGCTAGAGGAAAAAAGAAAACTTCTCATGGTCCATCTTCTTCTAGATCTACTCCAATATCTTGTCGCCACCTTCGGTCACCCAAAAATGATCCCTCTTATGTTCAGGATTTAAGAATGCAAGAAGTTATTGTTGAGCGACCTGTATTTCTTGATCACATTGCTCCATTTGGTATCGTTCCACTCCTCCAAGTTGTAGGATGAGATAACATCTTACATTGGGGTGGGCTTGCATACCAGTCTATTGCTCAGTTCATGTTTGCATGTATCTCTGATGTAGGATGAGAATTTAATATTTAAAATTTATGCTAGAGAAGGTCCATTTAAAATTGACCGCCATCTGATTTCAGAGCTAATGGACATACCTATTAATGATGAGGGTATTTCCATTCATATTCTAACTGAAAAACCCTTAAAATCAGAAAAACGATTGCTCACTAGAGATTTATGCAATATAAATGTGCAATGGACTCATAAAGGGAATGCGCTCCCCTCAAAGTACTTGTTACTCAGATACAGGGTTCTCCATGGAATCTTTACTTTAAATCTGTATCCATGTTCTAGTAATAAAATAGAACTGACTTCCTTTATGGTTTGTGTTTTGTACTCTGTTATCTCTGGTACTAAAATTTGTCTTTCTTCTTTGATATGTCATTCAATCATTCAGTTCCGTCTCCATCTAGGTCATAGAGATATTCCATTTTCCTATCTTATGACTATTTTAGTTTCTCATATGCGGGTTTCTATGCCTATTGGAGAGGCTTCATCCGTCATCTTATTTTCAATAACTCAAATATAAACAAGATGAAATTAGAATTGACTCCTGGCCAAGTGGATGTGGGTGGTGGTTGGAGTTGAAGCAGGGAATGAAGAAGATGTTGATGATTTTCCTCCTGATGATGTTAACTTAGATGATATTTTTGATGAACTTGAATTAAATTCTGCTAATGATCCTGATTATGAGCCATATGACTTTGATGCTCGTCTTCGTACTCTTGAGGAGAAGGTAGAGAACATGAATGTTGCCCATGATTTACAGTTTAAATATATGCGCAAGTATGTTAGGTGCTTAAACAAGGGCCTTCATCAACTTTATCCTACCATACCTACTCCTTCTTCAGGTTCATATTAATTGATTTACTCTTTGGTCTGTAATAACTTTAAGTCTACATGTGTTGGTTTGTGAACTTTATTTGCTTTACTAACTTTCGTTTGAACTCGTTTATGGTTTGTGAACTTTAATTTGCTTATATCTTGACCAGTTAATCCTTTCTTACTCCTGTTTATTATCCTTTTCCATTTTTCTTCTTCCTTTGTCATATTGTGACAAAAAGGGGGAGAATTTATATAGATTTGTCATTATGATGGATTGTGGAGTAGTAGCATTTTTTTATATCTTTTTTTGTGAATATATGTGCTACTCAGGGGGAGTATGTGAGGAGTTGTCTGTGCCTAGTTCATGATGTTATATGCTAGTAGATGATAACTGGTGCATGATTCTTTAACCCGGTTGTAACTGGTTTCCTTTTATAACTTGTGCATGATTATTGTGTTATATATTGTTAAGTGTGTTTTGTCACAAATTTGACAAAGGGGGAGATTGTAAGTGCTATGGTTTTATGCTCCTTTGGTTATCAAATTTTGTGGTGCCAAAACATCAATCTGTGTCTTGTGTAAGATGAGGAGATATACATGTTTAGGACACTATATCACAATGTTACAAGTTGAGAATGAAGCTCTACTTCAAGGCATGCAAGGTTATGTACACTGGTCACTCTTGTAAACTTCAATCAGAGTCTTTCAAAAGACCTATAACAAAAGACAAGTTCTGCTCAAAACTCAAGTACAGTTTAAGACTCAAGATTATGTTCAACTCAAGATGAAGAACAACTCAAGCACGACAAATCCAAGCATTTGAAGATCTCAAAAGCTACATCATCTAGAGATCTCAAGCTTCGTAATCTTCAAAGGTCAACCATCTTCTAAAGAAATGAAGTCGTGATGTTCATGTCTCACTTTCAAGGTATGAAAGACCTTAGATTGACCTTAGAATAGGTCATTTCAGATACATAATTCAATTATTCTTTTTATAAGTGGTATAGTCTGTTCTAAGACTAGTCCTGGACTTTGTTCGACTAGTCCTAGCACTGGCTCGACCAGTCTTAGATATTTCAAGACCAGTCCTAAGTTTGTTGCAAATTTTTAAAATTTTTTGTTGTGCTACGACTAGTCCTAGAGACTGTACGACTAGTCGTATGAATAGTATCGACTTGTCCTACGACCAGTCCTGGATCTACGACTCAAAGTACAACAACTAAATCTGGTGTCTCACGACCAGTTGTTGGGTGCTTACGACCAGTCATGAACAGCCTTCGACCAGTCGTAGATGACCTTCGACCAATCGTGGAACGGTCTGATCTGATCGCACTTAAAAATTCAAAAATTCATTTCTCCTACGACCAGTCGTAGTGTCCTCAAGACTAGTCGTAGATGCGATTTCTACAGCTATAAATAGACGACGAATTTCAGAGTTTGATAACTAAATTCAAGAAAAATCAAGGGACCACTCTGAGATAAGTTTGTGTTTATTTTAAGCTACATCATGCATATTTAAAATTCTCTTTTGTTAGCTTTATTGGTTTGATTTTGTTTCTATATTCCAATCAGAATTGAAAAGAGGAATTGTTGTATTCCTTCTTCTTGGAATCAAAATCAAATCTAGCTAGCCCAACTGGTTTAATTTAAAATCAACTTAGACCTATAACCATTTTAAAGTGAGTATTGGATATTGAACTTCTATTCGAACTTCTACTCCGATTGGTTCTTTTGGGCTACAATAAACGGAGAATTTCAGGTATTTTACATTTGTGTAAATTTTCTTTATTTTAGTTTTATTTGAGATTAAGCCAGAAAAATCTCAATCTGTTGATTATCTGAGCAGAGTCAGAAAAAATCAGAAGTGAGTTTTTGAATTGTATAAGCCCATTTGAAAGACACAATTATGAAGGTTATAGGTGAACCTGTGAAACCTATTTTGATAGTGAACTCTAATATTCCCTGTGTGAGGATATTAAGAGTGGAGTAGCAATCTGTGTGGCTGTTGTTTAACAATTGGTGAACACACAGGTGAACCACTATAATTCTTTATATTTTACGGATGTGTGCTTTATTTTTCTATCTTTGATCATTCAAAGTTGTAGGATGTATATTTGAATGTAAATGTTGTAATATTTACATTTCAAGCATTGTGGGAATGTTGTAATAATTTAGATTTAAATTCTTACGATTTATTTCAATTCCTTACTATTTATTTATTCCTTTTCAGTTTGAGTTTTTGATACAAAGACCTTTCTAAAAATAAGGTTGTCCTACCATAAACTTTAGTTTTTGGTGTAAGGTTATCCTTAAAATAACATTTGTATCAACCTCTCAATACTTTTTTATTGAGGTTACTTTTCATTTTAGCATTGTGAATTGATTTTCTTTATTTGGCTATCTCATTCTTTAATTCTACTGTTATTATTTTAAATTTGGCACAGTCCTATTCACCGCCTCCCCCTATAGGACTTATAGCAAGGCCTTTTAACATACTTTGCTTAAGACTACCAAAATGTTGGTTGGAGATTGTGTTGAGGGTCAAATAGTACATATTAGACCCCAGTTGTTACTTAATTTTACGAACATGATACTGTTTAACGTCGTATTTTATTCATGTTTGTGTTACAAGGTGAATTTAGGAGCCTGGACTGGAAAAAGGGTATTAAAAGTATGAATTTAACGCTCAATAATCACCAAGATAATGGACAGATCTTAGGGGGCCAAGATCGAATAATTTACACGCCAAAGATTTAAAAAAAATTAAGAAATTAAAGATAAAGAGGCCTAAAAATCATCCTGCATGCAAGAACATAAGGTTCCCACCATCCGTTTGGCTCAAAACTTTATATTTAGCCTGAGGACCATAAATTAACCGTACATGTTGAAATTTAGCCCTTGGATCCCTGTAGAAGTGGCCCATGTAAGTGTTATAGTTTCTTGCTCCTTTGATTGTCAAATTTTGTAGTGCCAAAACCACAATCTATGTCTTGTGTAGCACATTGATATATATATTTAAGGTAATGAATCACATGTACAAGGATAATGCTTCAAGTCAAGAACAAAGATCTATTTCAAAGAAATATAAGATCAAGTACATTGTTCACTCCTTTCAGCTTCAAAGGTTAATGTTTTAAAGCGACATCGAAAGACAAGTGAACTGCTCATACTCAAGACTCAAGGTGAAGTACAACATATGTAATACAAATTCAAGCTTCAAAAGATCTCAAGTATAAGCTTCATCATGTGTTGAGATCTCTACCTTCATGAACTTCAAAGATCATCTATCATCTAAAGAAAAGAAGGTTTGATGTTCATATATCTAGGTTAAGGTATGAAAGACCTTAGGGTAGGCCATTTTAAATAATTCAAATTGAATCATTTTATAAGTGTTTGGACTATTCTTTAACTAGTCCTGGACTCTGTTCGACTAGTCCTAGTACTTTCTCGACCAGTCCAAGAAATTCCAAGACCAGTCCTAAGATTGTTGTAAATTTTTAAAATTTTTTTATTAAGCCATGACCAGTCCTGGAGACTGCTCAACCAGTCATGTGAATAGTGCATAACTCGTTTATGACCAATCCTGCAACTTTGACTCAAATTCCAACTACTATTTTTGGTTCCACACGACCAGTCGTGGATAGGTCACTACCACTTGTGGAGGTCACACGACCGGTCGTGCAAGGCCTACGACTAGTCGTGGAATGACTTTATCTGATCGCGCTCAAAATTTTAAAATTTCGTTGGTCCTACGACCAGTCCTAGGGTCTACAGAACCAGTCAAAGGTGTGACTTCTACACTTATAAATAGAGCACGATTTTCAGAGTTTGGTAACTCAATTTAAGCAAAATCAATACGATACTCTAAGAGATAAGTTTGTAAACTTCTTAAGCTATATTGTGCACATTTAATATTCTCTTTTATTAGCTTTTTATATTTAATTTTGTATTCTGCATTCTAATCTGATTTGAAAGAGGGATTGAAGAATTCCCACTTATTAGAATCAAAATCAAATAGAGCTAGCCCAACTTGATTTAATTTAAAATCAATATAGAACTTAAAACCATTTCATAAGTAAGTGTGGACATTGAACTTCTATATTCGAACTTCTACTCCGACTTGCTTCTTCCGGGCTCCAATAAAAGGAGAATATCCAAGTATTTTACATTACTATAATTTCCTTTATTTTGATTTCTTTTGAGACTGAGCCAGAAAAATCTCATTCTTTTGGTTATCTAAGGAGATCCACAAAACTCAGAGTGTAGGGTTTTTTGAATTGTGTAGGCCCATTTGAAAGACACAATTGTGAAGGTTTTAAGTGAACCTGTTTTCATAGTGAACACGAATATCCATTGTGTGAGGATATTAGGAGTGGAGTAGCTATGTGGCTGTTGTTTAATAGTTGGTGTACACACAGGTGAACCACTATAACTCTTTGTGTTTTGTGGATGTATGGTTTATTTTCTATATCTTTTATCATTTAAGATTATGGGATGTATTTGTGGATGTGAATGTTGTAATATTTTCATTTCAACATTATAGGGAATGTTGTAATAGCTTAGATTTCCTTTCTTGCTATTCTTTTTTATTCCGCTTCAGTTTGATTTTTTGATACACAAATCGTTCTAGTAAGGTTGTCCTACCATAAACCCTTGGTTTTTATGGTGAAAGGGTATCCTTAGAACAACATTTGTATCTACTTCTTAATATAAGAATTTTGAGGTTGTTTTACATTTCTATATTGTGAATTGTTTATAGTGCTATGTTTCTATTTATTGATAAAATTCTGCTGTTATCATTTTAATTTAGCATAGTCCTATTCACCCCCCCTATATGACTCTAACTCAGCCTTTTCAAGTGGTATCAGAGCCTAATAACTCATTTTTAATTATTCTATTTGGATTTATTTCCTGAGCTAATCGATCTAAGCTATTTAAGATGTTAAATTTTAATAGTCTTTCAGTCACTAGGCCTTCACTATTTGATGGCTCCAATTCTGCTAATTGGAAAGCTAGAATGAGAATTTTCTTAAAATCCATGGATGAGAGTGTGTGACAATCCACAGTGACTGAATGGACCCCTCTTACCACTAAAGTAACTGGTATAAATGGATCCAAATCTATGAGAGTAACACCTTATTTTTCTTGGACCACACTTCAGAAAAATGAGAGTAGTGCCAATGTAAGGGCTTTAAATGCTATAAATTGCGCACTATCACCGGATGAATTCAAAAGAATTATATCTTGTGATACTGCAAATCAAGCCTGGGATATTTTAAAAATGAGACACGAGGGAACATCAATTATCAAGAAATCTAAAGTCCAAATCCTCACAATCAAATTTGAGGAAATACATATGGAAGAAAATGAAATGTTCATGGATTTTTATACAAGATTCAATGACATTGTCAACTCTATGTGGGGTCTTGGTGATAAAATCTCACAAAGTAAAGTCTGTGCAAAGATACTATGCTCACTTCCTGAATAGTTCAATTCTAAAGTAACTGCGATCTAGGAACTTCATGATATGGAAAATATGGGGGTAGAAGAATTAGTTAGCTCTTTACAGACTCATGAGTTAACTTTTAAAGCTCTTAAAGGTAAATCTATCGCCCTTAAATATTCAAAAAGTATTTCTCAAGAAAATAATAGTGATTCTGATTTAGAAAATTCTGAAGACGATATGGCCCCTTTAGCTAAAAAGTTTTATAAAATTTTCAAAAGTAAAAAGAGGGTCGATTTTCAAAAATTAAATGATAAGAAAAGGTCCAAATCTAAAACTTAGAAATCTTTAAAAGATAGTCAATGTTACAACTGGCATAAATATTGGCATTTAGAAAACAAGTGTCGTAGAAAAGATAAACCGAAAAGGAAAGGTATGTTGGCTACTTGAGAAGAATCTTCTGACTCTGAAGCCTCTTCTGAATCAAAAAATTCTAAACCGAATCGGGCAATGAAGTCAAAGCCCTTATGACTCTAGCCAAGTTCACTTTTTCAGATCATGATGATTCAATTAGTGAAGAAAATCTGAATAGTAATCATGAAAATGAAGATGATCTTTAAGATGCTTATAATGCCCTTTACATGAAAAGTTATAAAATTATTGTTAAACTAAAACTTCAAAATGAAATGTTTTTAAAACTAAATGAAAATTTTGATTCTCTTGTTTTAGAAAATTTCATATTTCAGATTGTTTTGAAAAAATTAAATGTGATTTAGATTTCAAAACCTCCCTGATTGAAAATTTAAAATTTGAAAATGAACAGGTAAAACTTGAAGTCTCTTCACTTTTGAGTTTGAAAGATACGTAGAGGTATGCCCAAGATGATCCTAAGTTAGAAAAACTTATATCTGGATTAAGAAAATGTGGCGACTGATCTGGTTTGGGCTACGACAAAAATGTTCCTCCCGAACATAAGAATACTCCTAAATTTGTGAAATGAGAATCTTCAAACTCAAAAGGGAAAAGTTCAAATCAAAATTATTCTAAAAATGCTAAAACTTTTCAAACTTTAAAACCCAAAAGCAACCATATCAACTATAAAAATCAGAATTGTAATCTATTAGTTAAGAAAATTATTGATTTACTTAAGGGTCTCTTAAAATCCAACTCAATAGGTCAATCTTATAACAACTACAATCATAAAAAGACCAACTATACTCCTAAACCCAAAACAGTTATGAAATAGGTTCCTAAAGTTACTTACTTGGTTGCCCACACGGCTTTTAAAGCTTTAAGCTATTCAAAGTAATACCTAGACAGTGGATGTTCCAAGCACAGGATTGGTGACAAAGGTCTATTCACAACTCTTAAAGATATGACTGATGGATTAGTGACATTTGATGATGGTAGCAACTGTAAGATTATTGGCCAAGGTATAATCTCCCCTTATTTGAGAATGTTTTATATGTTGAAGGGTTAAAACACAACCTGTTAAGCATATCTTAAATTTGCGATGACAATCATAGCGTAAAATTTACTAACCAAGGTTGTGAAATTTTAAACAAAAAGGGTTCTGTAATATTAATTGGTCGTAGAACTTCTGAAAACTGCTACATTGTAAGTGATTCTAGCTCATCTAATCAATCGTGTTACATATTCCATACCGATGAAACTGAATTATGGCATAAATACCTTAGATATATACACTACTGTAATTTGTATAGATTGAGTAAAAGGGAACTGATAAGAGGTTTACCTAAATTATAGAAAGTAGACAAAATATGTGACGAATGCTAGATTGGCTAGCAAACTAGGATTACTCACAAAAAAAGTGGACTCTAATGCCACATCAAAACCGCTTGAACTTCTCCACATGGATCTTATAGGACCAACCAGGACGAAAAGTCGAGGTGGCAAAAAATAGATACTGATAATCATGGATGATTTTACCAGATTCACTTGGGTAGCCTTCTTAAAGGATAAATCAAAAACCGTTGATAAAGTAAAAATGATTCTTAAACGAATCCAAATGGAAAAGGGTTCTCAAGTCATTAAGATCCATAGTGATCATGGATCAGAATTCAAAAATAGCAGTTTTTAGAAATTCTGTTGCGATCAGGGAATATCACATGGATTCTTTGCACCCAAAACTCCACAACAAAATGGAATTGTTAAAAGAAAAAATAGAGTGCTTCAAGAAATGCCAAATGTAATGTTGAGTAGTATAAAGCTCCCTAAAAATCTTTGGGCTGAAGCCATAAATACTGCCTGATATATAATCAATCAGGTTTATACAAGTAAATCAAATAATAAAATAGCTTATGAAATGTGGTTTGATAAGAAGACTACTATCAAATACTTTCAAGTTTTTTGCAGCAAGTGCTATTTTTTATGTGACTGTGAAAATTTGGGAAAGTTTAACACCAAAAGTGATGAAGGGATCTTTTAGGATATGCTTTGAACAGTCGAGTGTGTCGAGTACTGAATAAGAGGACCGCTGTAATTCAAGAGTCCATCAATGTGGTCATTGACATTCACTTGAATACACCTGTCTCAAGTTCAGATAATGATAAAGTTCTTCTAATTGACAAACCAGATACTTCATCAAGTCAAAATAACTCTAAACTGAGGATTGTTAAAGATCATCCAACCACTCAGATTATTAGAAACCCTCTCACTGGTGTGCATACTCATTGACAACTAGAAGATATATGTAATTACATGTGTCTTACATCTCAGTTAGAACCGGTTAATGTAAAAGAAGCTCTTACTGACGAAAAATGCATTGTTGCGATGCAAGAAGAGCTTAATCAATTTGTTAGAAATGATGTTTGGTACTCAGTTCCTAGACTTAAAGATAAATATATTATCAGAACTAAGTAGATTTTTAAAAATAAATCTGATAAACTTGGTAATATAATTCGAAACAAGGCTAGACTAGTTGTACAAGGGTACACTCAAATTGAAGGCATCGATTATGATAAAAGTTTTGTCCCAGTAGCTCGTCTTGAATCAATCAGACTATTTATATCCATTGTTTGCTTTAGAAAATTCAAAATTTATTGAATGGATGTAAAGAGTGCTTTTTTAGACGACGATTTACATGAAGAAGTGTATGTTGAACAACCAACGGGTTTTGAAGACCCTAAAAATACTGATCATTTTTATCACTTAAAAAAGGCTCTCTACGGTTTAAAACAAGCTCACATGATATGGTATGAAAATTTGACTAAGTTTTTACTAAGTCATAATTTTCTAATGGGAAGTGTTGATAAGACTTTTTTTTTGTTAAGAAACATAATGATCATATCTTAATAGTGCAGATATATGTTGATGATATTATTTATGGATCTACTTGTACTAAATGACAATTGAGTTTGTAGATCTTATGAAATCTAAGTTCGAAATGAATATGGTTGGGGAATTGAATTATTTTATAGGGTTGCAAGTTAAACAGCAACCTGAAGTTATCTTTATTTCTCAAACTAAATATGCTCTGAACTTAGTTAAAAATTTTGAATTTGAGAATGAAAAAAATTTTGATACTCCTATATGTACTATATTAAGACTCTTAAAGGACTCTACAGGTAAAAGTGTGGATCCTAAATTATATCGTAGTATAATTAGTAGTTTACTTTATTTAACTGCAAGTCAACTTGATATTACATTTAGCATAGGAATTTGTGCTAGATATCAATCTGACCCTAAAGAGTCACATTTAACTGTTGTTAAGTGGATTATACGATATGTTACAAGTACAACTAATCTGGGTCTTTAGTATCCACATGATACTAGTGTTCAATTAGTTGGTTACACTGATGTTGATTGAACTAGTAACGTTGATGATAGGAAATCAACCAGTGGTGGTTGTTTCTATGTTGGGAACTGTTTAATTTCTTAACAAAGTAAGAAATAAAGTACCGTATCGCTCTCCACTGTTAAAGCTGAATACATTGCAGCAGGTAATGCATGTACTCAGCTTGTATGGATGAAAATAATGTTAAGCGAATACGGAATTACACAGGATTTTATGGTTTTATATTGTGATAATTCTAGTACAATTAATATACCTAAAAATTCAATCCAGCATTCACGAACCAAGCACATTGACATTAGAAATCACTACATTTGTGAATTAGTGGAAGAAAAGATAATTTCTTTGGAATACATTTCGACCAAGAATCAACTTACTGACATTTTCACTAAATCAGTTAACAAAAGTAGGTTTAATAAATTGAAATTTGATCTTGGCATGTGCAATTTAAATTGATTATTCATGCATTTTTGTATTATAACATATATAATTGTTAATTTATTTGTTTAAATTTCAATTTTATGTGAAAAATGCATATTTTTGGCTATGCACGACCAGTCGAGGACGTACTCGACCAGTCGTAGCACGACCGGTCGAGGACATACTCAGCCAGTTGTGTAGCGCGTTCGGTGCCTTTAATTTGGGAGAAAAACCTTATTCTTCTTCATCATTTTCTCTTCCTCTCCAACGAGTCTACGCTCGACCGGTCGTACCCAACTTCTTGATTCTTCAAGGTTAGTCCGTTATTTTTATTTTTCTTGTAGATTCAAGTTTATATCACTTCATTTTCACAATTGGAGTGATTTATTTTTTGTCTCCTTGAGATTTTTGGGGTTTTCTTCACCAAAATCTAATCTAGTGAAACCACACTCTACATCATTTGCAACCGCTTACTTTCTTGTATTCCTAGCTGTAAATGGATGCTAGAGGAAGAAAGAAATGTTCTCGAGGTCCTTCAACATCTAGATCGACACCTATCACAAGGCGCCACCTTCGGTCACCCGAAGATGATCCTCCTTATGTGCGGGATTTGAGGTTGCACAATGTGATAGTTGAGTGACCTATGAATGTTGAACATCTTGCTCCTTTTGATCTCCTTCCTCTTCTTCAATCTGTAAGATGGGCTAATATTCTACATTGGGGTGGGTTGGCATACCAGTCTATTGCATTGGTTATGTTTGCTTGTATTTTTTATTTTTTAGCTGAAAATTTAATGTTTATAATAACAACTAGAGAAGGTCCTTTTGAAGTTGATCGTCATTTGATTTTAGGCCTTATGAAATGATGAAGGTATTCCAATTAGCTCTTTAGTTGATAAACCATCTGAATCAGAAAAATGTATGCTTACTAAAGCATTATGCAACATACATGCACAATAGAATCAAAATGGGAATGCGCTCACTTCAAAGTACTTGTTACCCAGATACAGGGTCCTTCACAGGATTTTTATTTCAAATCTTTATCAAAAAAATATCTGATCTGAAAATCCTTCATAGTATTTTTCATTTTAAGAATTTTTTGTTAAGTCACGACCAGTCTTGGAGACTACTCAACCGGTCGTGTGAACAGTGCACGACTCATTCACGACCAGCCCTACAGCTTCGACTCAAATTCCACCAATTGTTTCTGGTTCCACATGACCAGTCGTGGAGGTTACACAACGGGTTGTGCAAAGCCTATGACCAGTCGAGGAACGACATTATCCGATCGTGCATGAAATTTTAAAAAACCGTTGGTCCTACGACCAGTCATAGTGTCCATAAGACCAATTGAAGGTTCGACTTCTGCACTTATAAATAAAGCACGATTTTTAGAGTTTGGTAATCTAATTCAAGTATAATCATGACATCACTCTGAGAGATAAGTTTGTAAACTTCTTAAGCTATATTGTGCATATTTAATATTCTCTTTTATTAGCTTTTTATATTTAATTTTGTATTTTGCATTCCAATCTGATTTGAAAGATGGTTTGAAGAATTCCCACTTCTTAGAATCAAAATCAAACAGAGCTAACCCAACTTGATTTAATTTAAAATCAATCTAGAGCTTATAACCATTTCATAAGTGAGTGCGGACATTGAACTTCTATATTCGAACTTCTACTCCGACTTGGTTCTTCCAGGCTGCAACAAAAGGAGAATATCCAGTTATTTTACATTATTGTAATTTTCTTTGTTTTGGTTTCTTTTGATATTGAGCCAAAAAAATCTTATTCTTTTGGTTATCTGAGGAGATCTAGAAAACTCATAGTGTGGGGTTTTTTGAAAGACACAATTGTGAAGGTTTTAGGTGAACCTAAAAGACCTATTTTCATAGTGAATTATAATATCCACTGTGTGAGGATATTAAAAGTGAAGTAGCTGTGTGGCTATTATTTAATAGTTGGTGTACACATAGGCGAACCACTATAACTACTTGTGTTTTGTGGATGTGTGGTTAATTTTTTTATATCTTTTATCATTCAAGATTTTGGGATGTATTTGTGGATGTGAATGTTGTAATCTTTTCATTTCAGCATTGTGGGGAATGTTGTAACAGCTTAGATTTCCTTTCTTGCTATTCTTTTTTATTCCTCTTCAGTTTGAGTTTTTGATATACAAATCATTCTAGTAAGGTTGTCCTGCCATAAACCCTTGGTTTTTATGGTGAAAGGTTGTCCTTAGAACAACATTTGTATCAACTTCTCAATACTAGAATTTTGAGGTTGCTTTACGTTTTTGTATTGTGAATTGTTTATAGTGCGATCTTTCCTTTAATAGATTAAATTTCGCTATTATTTTTTAATTTAGCATAGTCCTATTCATCCCCTCCCCCCTTCTAGGACATATAACTCAGCCTTTTCAAGTGGTATCTGAGCTTAATAGCTCATTTTTAATTATTCTATTTAGATTTATTTCCTGAGCTAATCGATATGAGTTATTTAAGATGTCAAATTTTATAATCTTTTAGTCACTAGGCCTCCACCATTTGATGGTGAAATAGCGGTGAAGACCAATTTAGTTGAAGTAGGAATATGTCAATATGTCCTAGAGGGGGTGAATAAGACTTTTTAGAGTTTTATAGTTTATTTTAAAAATCCTATTACACTAATCTTATCAATATGCATTCATCAGGATTACTCAAAAGTAACTCTACTAGCTTCCAAGCCCGGTAGAAGATCCAATCACAAACTATTCAAGACATAACAATATGTAACCTAGTTTATGATAGATATGACTGTGTA
Source organism: Magnolia kwangsiensis (assembly GCA_037074715.1). Lineage (NCBI taxonomy): Eukaryota > Viridiplantae > Streptophyta > Magnoliopsida > Magnoliales > Magnoliaceae > Magnolia > Magnolia kwangsiensis. Next base: position 84,750,761 of record CM073575.1, on the reverse strand, counting down.
TGTGTGTGAGGTGTGATCTTAGGTATACAAATAAGAAAGTATTAAAGTAAATTGCATAACTAAAAGAATAACAATCGCAAACACAATCATTTTTATAGTGGTTCGACTACTTATCTACTCCACTCCCAGTAACCGCACTTAACCCTTGAGTGTACCGGATTTCTCTAAGAAAGTTTCATAATGGTTTACCTCAAACCTAAGGTTTGAAATTAGGTTCACTTTCAACCTTTACAACTTATATTGAGGCTGAATATTTATGCTCTCATGAGCAAGGGTCAACACAATGCACCCACTTTTAGGCACACTGGCCAAGGATCTTCCATAAGACCCTAACAGAGGTTTCACAGGATTCACCTCAAATCCAAGGTTTTGACTGGTCACCTTTAACCAGATGTTTATACTCTCCATAGAGCAAAGGTCCACACAACGCACCCACCATGTACACTCCCACCGGAGGCCTCCTTGAGGACTTACAAGGGTGAGAAACACCTTAGACCCAATCCTTTAAAGGAATGATCAATGGGTCCTCTAGACTCTAAATACTTACAGATAAGTTGATGAGTCTCATTCAGCACGTTGACAAAGATCTCCTCCTTGTTGATGAAGAATCTTCTGCTTCCTTGATCCACAACTTAAATGATATACCAATATATGGCGACGAGCTGGGTCAAGGTTATGATGGAATCCTACTCTCTATATGTTTTCCTATTAGGGAGATAGAGTGATTCCAATCATCAATGCATTCAAGGCATCCCAACTTAATAATTTTCCATTAAGGTAGTAACTAGAGGATCCTTGAATATGGAAGTTCATTCCCCAATCCACTCTATTGAATATCAATGATGAGGGTGGATTGAAGGATGAACTCCCTTAAGAGAAAGGGCTTTGGGTAAATGATATAAGGTTAAACACTCAAAAGCACTCTCTTCTTTCTCTATCAGCAACAATAAACAAGTTCTCTTTATATACGCAAAAGGTTCCAAAGGATATAAAACGGTCACATTTATAACAGAGTTCGATATCATCGAGCAAGTTCAATACCATTGAGCGTATACTCTCGATTGTATCGATTGTCTGCTCGATGACACAAACTCAATGTCATACACTTTTAAAAACCTCTTGCCAGCTGGTCGAGGGAATCGAGACTCGTGTCAATGCCATCAAATTTCATGCTCCGATTTTATCGATGCAAGGTCTGATTCCTCGACATTTGAAAATGAGAGAGACTTGCTTGATATATTTCAGGTTTATAAGAATACTCGAGGGACCTTCAATATCATCAGAATTTGAATGTCGATGATATCGATATCTGTGTCAAGGCATCAGTAAATCCAGAGGATTTTCATTTTAAGCTTGCTGGACAGTTTTTATCCCTGCTTGATACATCGATCCGCCTATCAATATTATCGATATTTGAATAACGATTATATCGAGTGACCCTCAATCATAGATAAACTAGCCTGAAATATTTGCTAGAAAACTTCATGCCCAATGACCGATATCATCGAGAGCCTTTCGATAGCATCGAGATTTGAACTTCGATGGTATCAAAGACAACTTTGATATATTAAAGCATATATGATTTTTCCTAGAAAAAATAGGGATGTCGGATGTCTGTCTGTGGATATTATCGAGTCACCTTCAATGGACTCAAGATTCAAATATTGATGCTATCGATAGGTACATCGATACATCAATAATTCCGTCCAGATATTCATGTGGTTGCTGGACACATTTTGTCCTCATTCCGATAGAATCGATATGGTATCGAGGACATCGACAGCTCAGGTCAACCATATCGATACGTGTATCGATAGAATCGACAAAGTAAGAAAAACTTGAAGATTTTCTGTTTTTAAAAATGTTTGCTCACTCATAAACCCTAAAATGTTCTAACTTATTTTAAGGGTTTTATTCACCTGGTGTTTTGGGACATGGGATGTGAGGCTTAGATTTACCTATGGCGAGCTTGCACACATCCGGTTGAGGCAGACGCTTTGAATTGATCTTCCTATGAGGCTCTGCAGTCTGACTGACCCAACATTCACGCTCATGGATAAATCAGGGCACTTTCAATCTCCCCCTTTGTCAATTACGTGACAAAATACCAAAACACCCTAGAATAGCTTCTATACGGACATCTTAAATTATGTACACATACACTTTACACAATTTTACAATGCTAACAATGTCACACACACACCATATTCAGAAGCTACTCCCCCTATCTGCAAACTCCCCCTCGTTTGGTGCAGCTGCTCCTCCTAACACCTGCAACACCATACTCAAGTGCAGATATACATATTTTGACGGGGTGTTTGAACTGTTCTCCCCCTTTTTGTCAGTCATTGACAAGGATAGCATTATAGCAGATATTGACTGAAGTTTTTAATGAGAGGTAGGAGAACACACAAATATAGTTGTATAGAGATAACAAATATTGTAGGCATACATCATTTTCAGAATGTGTGGATGCATATCAGATTAATTAAAGTAGTAGATAAAATATTCAAAAAAATCACATGCAAACCATATCAGAGAAGATAAACAAGGGGATCACATATATCAGATTGGCAGAAAAGATGAGAATTATATCCAGCCACATTTAACAATGTCCAAAAAAAATTCACTGCCCAAGGTTGGTAGTCGTAGAATAAAAAATCATCAAAAGACTAGGTCTTCTTTACTCAGAGATTTTTTTCTACCAAAAAAATGATCTTTAGTAAAGCAGCGCACCTATGCATGAGCGACGAGCATCCAAAAAGATATTAATGCCCTCAGCATGTTAGTGAGAATCTAGGTCTGTGATGTATTGAACATTCTATAGACAATCAATAACTTCTACTGTGATGGAAGGACATTTAAAATTTGTTGTGTATCATGTTGCAGAGTTACCAACATGGTTTTGATCTCCAGTAGATGGACTTCACACTCATCCAACCGTTTAATCATGTAGGATTGTCTATCAAGCAGATCTTATATAGTGTTTCGATTGATGACGGCTTGAATATTTTCGTCAGGGCTGTGAACAGAATAGTCGTTGTCTGAGATTGAATTGACTCCACCACGAGGCACATTGGCAATGATATTGCAGATGTCTTCTTGATTAAACCAAATATGTGGGTGTGCACGATCGTTGGTAGGAGGCGACCCAAATTGTTGTGATAACTTGGTCACAATGCATGGAAATGGAAGTGTAGTGATGGATTCATTTGAAGATACCCTAATCAATTGTTGAAAAATAAGAGTGGGTAGGCAGACATGGATACCGAGATGAACATCATACAAAACATTTAACTTGTAAGGAGAAAGCATGTTGCCAGAGACTTCATAGGGATACACATTTGTGCTAAAAATGCTGTGAAGAATTTTGTATGCAGGACTAAGATATTTAACATGAAGTGTATTTTTTGTATTTCTTAGTATAATAGCACCATCACACAGTGCCCGAGTAACTTCACCCCACACACCAAGACCATTCATATTTCATTCTGCTATAGGTATTCCTGTGACCTCTACCCCAAACAGCATGCTTATAAGTCTAGGAGTGATGTGTTTGGTTCAATTTGTGATAGCGACTAAGATGATTGGTGGAGTATTTTCAACATGGTAGATTAAACTTAAGAACTGATGTACAGATTATGCTGAAATCCTCCCCCAAGATTCGTGATATTCCCCCAACTGATCAGTTCTAAGAGATTGATGATCCCGAAAGATATAATGCTCTTCCTCTGAACTGACCATTCTGCTACAAGATTCAAGTTGAAAAGTAGAGATTAGCCATTTGCTTCATTCTTTCCTTTCTTGCTCTTCATTGAAGGTTGTTGTGGAAGAACCAGTTTTTTAGACATGTTTGTTTGAGAGAGAAACTGTTCTGAGAAGTGTAATCCCATTTTGAGATGAACTGATGACTCTCTTTTTTCGATTGACCATCTTTAATTTAGTAGCATCCACCGATATCATCGATCATCATGTCAATGACATCGGGGTATCCTTTGTGATATTTTCATTGAAGATTAGAGGGAAGTCCAAACGTCCCGACGATTTAGTTTCTCGAGAGATTGTCGATGATATCGATACTCGGTCGATGCAATTGAACCGATCACTCAATGTATAGATAGGTATCTCAAAGGTGAATGTTTTCAATTTTCAACATTCAGAAAGTCTTTCAGGTAAACTATTAATATATCTATGTATCAACAGTATACTTAAAAAATCCTGTACAAGCATTGTACAAACCAAAATTATAAACATTAAGATGTTTATACAAAAAAAAAAATGAGGAGAGAGACCTCGGACGTATCATTAGAAGCAAAGATGCATCATTTCAGCAAATATTCAAATCTTGATGCATGATCTGGACATATTCTCTCTATGTTCAATATTTCTAGCCACGGGGATCATCCTTTCATGTACCTTTGATAACATAGGAGTGGTTATTTATGCGAGAACCCTTCATCACTAATGTTCCTGAGAGGTCCAGGATTTCACATTTCTTCTTATAGAATGCAACCACATGCCTGTCTTCATAAATTTGAGAAATGCTTAAAAGATTGTGTGTTAATCTTTTTTATTAGGTGTGTAAATCATTGATTAGGTGTGTATTAATTTTCAGAGTTTTATCCAAATCTTTTTGCAGTAAGACATTTTTATTCTCAGATATTCCAAGCCTTTTAACAACTTTGATGCTATGAATGTACAGTTGATTGTAAGCATCTTGTAGTTTATCCTATTTCTCTTCTTCCTCCTCTTCTTATCTAGTTTCTTCATTATCAGATGGAAATGATTCAATGGCTTGTTGTTCTTCCTCGTTTTCAGATTTCATGGGAAAGATTGAAGTAGTGGAGACCAAAAGAATTTTCAATGATTTCTTATCTCCATCACTTTATAAGTCACTTGATTCTGAATTTGACTCTTTTATATCATCCCATGTAACAGCCATTGCCTTGCCCTTAGTTTTTCTATTTAGGCATTCAGTGGATAGATGTTCATACTTCTGACAGGCATAACATTGTGGTTCTTTAGCCTTTTTATCAAATTTACCTGCAGAAGGTCTGTTGTCCATATTTCTTCCTCTGGAAAGACGACCATGATTCTTCTGAAAGAATTTTCTAAATCTTTGTGCCAACAAAGCCACTTTCTCATCTTCATCTTCCTTTTTACTTCCATTATCCTCATGTATTGTTTTCTTTGAAGTTTTTAGGATAGTTGTTTTGGATTTTTGGGTTGTTTGAAGTGTAGTTCGAAAGTTTGTAGGGAACCTACCAATTCTTCTACTTTCATCTCGTCATGTTCCTACACTCTTCAATTGTTGTAATTTTGGGATTAAATCATTCCGGTAGGGATCTTAGAATTTTACTATAAATTTTCTGTATCGGAACTTATTCTACCAATCCACCCATGGAGTTACAAATTATATTCAACTTTGTGAAAAACTCCATAAATGTCTCGTGCTCTTCCATTCTGAGACTTTCGAACTGTGAAGTCAAAAGTTGTAGTTTGGACCTCTTCATAGTGCTTGTGCCTTCATGGGTTATTTTCAATAGATCTCATGCTTCCTTGGATGTCCCACACATGCTTATTTGATTGAAGATGTCTTGGGACACGGCACAGTAGATGGCGTTCATAGCTTTTGCTTCAACAGTCTATTTTTCTTTATTGAACGTTGTCCACTTTTCTTTGGATTTGGGTTTTGTGATGGTTGTGCTACTATCAAGTACAATTTGTTCAGCAGTGGCACATATACACTTTCAACTATATCCCAGACATCATGATCCAAAGATCTTAGAAAGTAGTGCATCCTAGCCTTACAGTATGCATAATTTGAACCATCAAATACTGGAGGCCTAGTGACCTATGAGCCCTTTCCTTTGGCCATATTCCAAACTTCAGTCAAGATCACTCTCTAGGCGGTGAAGCCCTTAAAGAGATACTTTCTCTGATACCAATTGAAATAGTGGTGAAGACCGCTTTAGTTGAAGTAGGAATATGCCAATATTTCCTAGAGGGGGGTGAATAAGACTTTTTAAAGTTTTATAATTTATTTTAAAAATCCTATTTCGCTAATCCTATCAATATGCATTCATCAGGATTACTCAAAAGTAACTCTACTAGCTTCTAAGCCCGGTAAAGGATCCAGTCACAAACTATTCAAGACATAACAATATGTAACCTAGTTTATGATGGATATGACTGTGTAGGTGTGTGTGAGGTGTGATCTCAGGTATACAGATATGAAAGTACTAAAGTAAATCACAAAACTAAAAGAATAACAATCCTAAACACATTCATTTTTATAGTGGTTTGACTACTTGTCTACTCCACTCCCGGTAATGCACTCAACCCTTGAGTGTACCGGATTTTACTAAGGAGGTTTCACAGCGATTCACCTCAAACCTAAGATTTTAAATCAGGTTCACCTTCAACCTTTACAACCTACACTGAGGCTGACTGTTTATGATCTCATGAGCAAGGGTCAACACAACGTACCCACTTTTAGGCACACTGGCCAAGGATCTTCCATAAGACCCTAATAGAGGTTTCACACGGTTCACCTCAAACCCAAGGTTTTGACTGGTTCACCTATAACCAGATGTTTATGCTCTCCAAAGAGCAAGGGTCCACACAACACACCCACCACGTACACTCCCACCGGAGGCCTCCTTAAGGACTTACAAGGGTGAGAAACACCTTAGACCCAATCCTACAAAGGAATGATCAAAGGGTCCTATGGACTCTAGATACTTACAGATAAGTAAATGAGTCTCATTCAACACGTTGACGAAGATCTCCTCCTTCTTGATGAAGAATCTTCTACTTTCTTGATCCGCAACTCAAATGATGTACCAATATATGGCGACGAGTTGGGTCAAGGTTATGATGGAATCCTACTCTCTATATGTTTTCCTATTTGGGAGATAGAGCAATTCTAATCATCTATGCATTCAAGGCATCCCAACTTAATAATTTTCCATTAAGGTAGTAGCTGTAGGATCCTTGAATGCGAAAGTTCATTCCCCAATCCACTCTATTGAATATCAATGTTGAGGGTGGATTAGAGGATGAACTCCCTTGAGAGAAATGGCTTTGGATAAATGATCTAAGGTTAAACACTCAAAAGCAGTCTCTTCTTTCTTTACCAGCAATAATAAACAAGTTCTCTTTATACAGGCAAAAGGTTCCAACGGATATAAAACATTCACATTTATGACAGAGTTCGATATCATCGAGCAAGTTCAATACCATCGAGCGTATACTCTCGATTGTATTGATGGTCTGCTTGATGACACAAACTCAATGTCATACACTTTTGAAAACCTCTCGTCAACTAGTCGAGGGAATTGAGACTCGTGTCGATGCCATCGGATTTTGAACTCCGATTTTATCGATGCAAGGTTCGATTCCTCGACATTTGAAAATGAGAGAGACTTGCTTGATATATTTCAAGTTTATAAGAATGATCGAGGGACCTTCGATATCATCGGAATTTGAATGTTGATGATATCGATAACTGTGTTGAGGCATCAGTAAATCCAGAGGATTTTCATTTTAAGCTTGCTGGACAGTTTTTATCCCTGTTCAATGCATCGATCCACCTATCGATATTATTGATATTTGAATATTGATTCTTTCGAGTGATCCTCAATCATAGATAAGCTAGCCTGAAATATTTGCTGAAAAACTTTGCGTCCAATGACCGATATCATCGAGAGCCTTTCGATAGCATTAAGATTTGAACTTCGATGGTATCGAGGAAAACTTCGATATATTGAAGCATATATGATTTTTCTTAGAAAAAATAGAGGCACCGGATACCTGTATATCGATATTATCGAGTCACCTTTGATGAACTCGAGATTCAAATATCAATGGTATCGATAGGCACATCGATACATCGATAATTCCGTCCAGATATTCATGTGGTTGTTGGACACATTTTGTCCTCATTCCGATAAAATTGATATGATAATGAGGACATCGACAGTGCAAGTCGACCATGTTGATACGTGTATCGATAGAATCGAAAAAGTTAGAAAAACTTAGAGATTTTCTGTTTTCAAAAATGTTTTCTCACTCATAAACCCTATAATATTCTAACTTGTTTTAAGGGTTTTATTCACCTAGTGTTTTAGGACATGGGATGTGAGGTTTAGATTTACCTATGGCGAGTTTGCACACATCCGGTTAAGGCAGACGCTTTGAATTGATCTTCCTATGAGGCTCTGTATTCTGACTGACCCAACATTCACGCTAATTGACAAAGCAGGGCACTTTTAGATGGCTCTAATTATGCCTATTGGAAAGCTAGAATGAGGATTTTCTTAAAATCCATGGATGAGAGCGTGTGGTAAGCCACAGTGACTGAATGGACCCCTCCTACCACTGAGTAACTGGTATCGATAGATCCATATCTATGAGAGTAACACCTTATTTTTCTTGGACCACACTTCAAAAAAATGAGATTAGTGTTAATTCAAAGGCTTTAAATGCCATAACTTGCACACTATCACCGGATGAATTTAAAATAATTATATACTGTGATATTGTAAAGCAAGCCTGGGATATTTTAAAAATGACACATGAGGGAACATCAATTGTCAAGAAATCTAAAGTCCAAATCCTCACAACCAAATTTAAGAAAAAATATATGGAAGAAAATGAAATGTTCATGGACTTCTATATAAGATTAAATGACATTGTGAACTCTATGTGGGGTCTTAGAGATAAAATCGCAGAAAGTAAAGTCTGTGCAAAGATACTACGCTCACTTCCTAAACAGTTCAATTCTAAGGTAACTACGATCCAGGAACTTCGTGATACAGATAATATGAGGGTAGAAGAATTAGTTGGCTCTATACAGACTTATGAGTTAAATTTTAAAGCTCCTAAAGGTAAATTTATCGTCCTTAAATCTTCTAAAAGTTTTTCTCAAAAAAATAGTAGTAATTCTGAAGATAATATGACTCTTTTAGCTAAAAAGTTTTACAGAATTTTTAAAAGTAAAAAGAGAGTTAATGTTCAAAAGTCTAATGATAAGAAAAGATATAAATCTAAAACTCAAACAACTTTAAAAGACAGTCAGTATTACAACTGCCATGAATATGGGCATTTAACAAACAAGTGTCCTAAAAAGGACAAACCTAAAAAGAAAGGAATGTTAGCTACCTGGGATGAATCTTCTGGAACTGAAGCCTCTTCTGAATCAGAAGATTCTTAAACTGAGTCAGGCAATAAAGTTAAAGCCCTTATGGCCCTATCCAAGTTCACTTTTTCAGATAATAATGATTCAACTAGTGAAGAAAATCTGAATAGTAATCATGAAAATGAAGATGATCTTCAGAAAGAAAAGTTGAATCATTAAAACCTAAAAGCAACCATATCAACTATAAAAATCAGAACCAAAATTCTTTAGCTGAGAAAATAGTTGATTTACTTAAGGAGCTCTTAAAATCTAACTTAGTAGGTCATTCTTATAAACACAAGAAGACCAACTATACTCCTAAACCCAAAACTGTAATGAAATAGGTTCCTAAGGTTACTTCCTTGGTTTCCCACACAGCTTTCAAAGCTTCAAGCCATTCAAAGTGGTACCTAAACAATGGATGCCCCACGCAATTGACTGGTGACAAAGGTTTGTTCATCACTCTTAAAGACATGACTGATGGATCAGTCACATTTGGTGATGGTAGCAACTACAAGATTATTGGTCAAGGTACGGTTCAACTCTTTAATCTCCCCTTATTTGAGAATATTTTATATGTTGAAGGATTAAAACACAACCTATTCAGTATATTTCAAATATGCAATAACAATCATAGCATAAAATTTACTAACCAAGGTTGTGAAAATTTAAACATAAAGGGTTCTGTAATATTAATTGGTCGTAGAGCTTCTGAAAACTGCTACATTGTAAATGATTCTATCTAATCTAATCAATCGTGTTACATGGTCCATACCAATGAAATCGAACTATGGTATAAACGCCTTGGACATGTACACTATCGCAATTTGTATAGATTGAGCAAAAGAGAGCGGATAAGAGGTCTACTTAAATTACAGAAAGTAGACAAAATATGTGGCAAACGCCAGATTGGAAAGAAAACTAGAAATACTCACAAAAAAGTTGACTCCAATGCCAATCCAAACCACTTGAACTTCTTCACATGGATCTTATAGGACCAACCAGGACGGAGAGTCGAGGTGAAAAAAAATACATACTGGTAATCGTTGATGATTTTATCAGATTCACTTGGGTAGCCTTCTTAAGGGATAAATCAGAAACCCTTAATGAAGTAAAAATGTTTCTTAAACGGATCCAAACGAAAAATGGTTCTCAAGTAAGCAAGATTCATAATGATCATGGATCAGAATTCAAGCAGTTTTGAGAAATTCTATTGCGATCAAGGAATATCATATGAATTCTTTGCTCCCAAAACTCCACAACAAAATGAAATTATTAAAATAAAAAATAGAGTGCTTGAAGAAATGGAAAATGTAATGTTAAATAGTATGAAACTCCCTAAAAATTTTTGGGTTGAAGCTATAAATACTGCCTGCTATATAATCAACTGGGTTTATACAAGTATGGCAAATAATAAAATGTCTTATGAAATGCGGTTTGATAAGAACCCTACTGCCAAATACTTTCGAGTTTTTGGAAGCAACTGTTATATTTTACGTGATCGTGAAAATTTAGGCAAGTTTGACACTGAAAGTGATGAAGGGATCTTCTTAGGATATGCTTTGAACAGTTGAGCGTATCGAGTATCGAATAAGTGGACTGATGTAATTCAAGAGTCCATCAATATGGTCATTGACGATCACTTGAATACACCTGCCTCAAATTCATATAATGATGAAGTTCTTCTAATTAACAAACCAAATACTTCATCAAGTCAAAATAACTCTAAACTGAGGATTGTTAAAGATCATCCAACCACTCAGATTCTTGAAAAGCCTCTCACTGGTATACGCACTCATAGACAACTAGAAGATATATGTAATTACGTGTGATTTACATCTCAGATAGAACCGGCTAACGTAAAAGAAACTCTTACTGACGAAAATTTTCTTGTTGCGATGCAAGAAGAGGTTAATTAATTTGTTAGAAATGATGTTTGGTACTTAGTTCCTAGACCTAAAGATAAACATATTATCGAAACTAAGTGAACTTTTATAAATAAGTCTGATGAACTTGATAATATAATTCGAAACAAGACTAGACTAATTGTACAAGGGTACACTCAAATTGAAGGCATCGATTATGATGAAACCTTTGCCCCAGTAGCTTGTCTTAAATCAATCGGCTTATTTATATCCATTGCTTTCTTTAAAAAATTCAAAATTTATCAAATGGATGTAAAAAGTACTTTTTTAAACAGCAATTTACATGAAGAAGTGTATGTTGAACAACCAACGGGTTTTGAAGACCCTAAAATTACTGATTATGTCTATCGCTTAAAAAAGGCTCTCCATGGTTTGAAACAAGCTCCCAGGGCATGGTACGAAAAATTGACTAAGTTTCTACTAAGGCATAATTTTCTAATGGGAAGGGTTGATAAAGCATAATGATCATATCTTAATAGTGCAGATCTATGTTAATGATATTATTTATGGATCTACTTGTACTAACATGACTGTTGAGTTTGTAGATCTTATGAAATCTAAATTCAAAATCAGCATGGTTGGGGAATTGAATTATTTCCTAGGGTTGCAAGTAAAACACCAATCTGATTGTTTTTGTATTTCTCAAACCAAATAGCTCTGAACTTAATTAAAAAGTTTAGATTTGAGAATGGGAAAAATTTTGATACTCCTATGAGTACAACATTAAGACTCTCAAAAGATTCTTCAGGTAAAAGTATGGATCTAAATTATATTGTAGTATAATTGGCAGTTTACTTTATTTAATTGCAAGTAGACCTAATATTGCTTTTAGTGTTGGAATTTGTGCTAGATATGAATCTGACTCTAAAGAGTCACATTTAACTGCTGTTAAGAGGATTATGCGATATGTCGCAAGTACAACATATTTGGGTCTTTGGTATCCACATGATACTAGTGTTCAATTAGCTGGTTACACCGATGTCGATTGGGCTGGTAACGTTGATGATAGGAAATCAACCACTGGTGGTTATTTCTATGTTGGGAACTGTTTAGTTTCTTGGTAAAGTAAGAAACAAAGTTCTGTATCACTCTCCACTGCTGAGGCTGAATACATTGTGGTAGGTAATGCATGTACTCAGCTTGTATGGATGAAAAGAATGTTAAGTGATTAGAAAATTGCACTGAATTCTATGGTTTTATATTGTGATAATTCTAGTGCAATTAATATATCTAAAAATATAATTCAGTATTCATGAACCAAGCACATTGACATTAGATATCACCACATTCGTGAATTAGTGGAAGAAAAGACAATTTCTTTGGGATACATTCCGACCGAGAATCAACTTGCTGACATTTTCACTAAACCGCTTGACAAAAGCAGGTTAAATAAATTAAAATTTGATCTTGGTACGTTCAATTTAAATTTATTATTCATGCATTTCTGTATTATAGTATATATATTTGTTAATTTATTTGTTTAAATTTTAATTTTATGTGAAAAATGCATATCTTTGACTATGCACGGCCAGTCGAGGACGCACTCGACCAGTCATAGCACGACTGGTCAAGAATGTACTCGACCAGTCGTGTAACACATCTGGTGCTTTTAATTTCGGGAAAAAACTTTATTCCTCATTTGATCTTCCTTTCCAGCGAGTCTAAGCTCGACCGGTTGTACCCAACTTCTTGATTCTTCAAGGTTAATTCATTATTTCCATTTTTCTTATAGATTCAAATTCATATCACTTCATTTTCACACTTGGAGTGATTTATTTCTTGTCTCCTTGAGATTTTTGGGATTTTCTTCTCTAAAATCTGATCTAAAGAAACCTCACTCTACATCTTTTGCAACCTCTTAATTTCTTGTATTCGTAGTTGCAAATGAATGCTCGAGGTAGAAAGAAAAGTTCTCAAGGTTCTTCAACATCTAGATCGACACCTATCACAAGGCACCACCTTCGGTCACCCATAGATGATCCTCCGTATGTTCAGGATTAAAGATTGCGCAGTGTAATAGTTGAGCGACCTGTGCATGTTGAACATCTTGTTCCATTTGATCTCCTTCCTCTTCTCCAATCTGTAGGATGGGCTAACATTCTACATTGGGGTAGGCCGGCATACCGGTCTATTGCAAAGGCTATGTTTGCATGTATTTCTTATTTTTCAGCTGAAAATTTAACGTTTATAATAGAAACTCGAGAAGGTCCATTTGAAGTTGATCGACATTTGATTTCTAGCTTAATGGACATACTTGTCAATGATGAAGGTATTCTAATAAGCACTCTAATAACTAAACTATCTAAATTAGAAAAATGCATGCTTATTAGAGCATTGTGTAATATAGATACACAATGGAGTCAAAATGGGTATGCGCTTGCTTCAAGGTACTTGTTACTCAGATACAGGGTTCATCACAGGATATTTATTTCAAATCTTATCCTCGTTCTAGGAACAAAACTGAACTCAGCTCTTTCATGGTTCGGATTTTACATTCCATCACTCTGGTATAAATGTTTGTCTTCCTTCTTTAATCTGTCATTTCATCATACAATTCCGTCTCCATCCCAGACACATTGATATTCCTTTTACATATCATATGATTGTGTTAGCCACTCATATGTTAGTAGCTATGCCTGTTGGAGAGGCTCCTATTCATCACCTTATTTTCAACAACTCAAATATAAACAAAATGAATTTGCATTTGGTTGATGGCTAAGTGAATGTGGGTGGTGGTGGAGCTGAAGCAGCGAATGGAGAAGAAGGTGGCAATTTACCTCCAGATGATATAAACGTGGATGATATCTTTAATGAGAATAAATCATATTTTGAGGCTAACCCTAATTATCATCATTCTGATTTTGCTGAGAGGTTGCATTCTCTTGAGGAACAGGTGGCTTAGATTTGTGTAACCCAGGATTCTCAATTTACCTATGCTGGAGTGGTGAAAATCGGATTTGAATCGGATTTGGAAAGCTATGCATGCCCATTGAAAGCTTTTTCGCAGCCAAGTTCGGTGCTTCGAAACACGCCACTTTCCTTGCTTAAATTTCAAAAAAACACCATCTCTTAGGACTTTCTTGGGTCCTCTACATGATAGACGGTTCAGATCTGCCATATGATCAAAGATGGTGGGCCAAAACCGTCTGAAAAAGTCAGTTTTCGCGGATGTGCGAAACCTTTCGTACCATTTCGCTGTTGTGATCGGTGGGCCCCACAAAAGCATTTTCTAGAAAATCCACCCCGTCCATTGGATTCAGAACGAAATTTCAGTCAAGAATGGGTAGTTTTGAACATCCATTGATGTGGCCCAGAGAAGAAATCACAAAAGGATCAGTTTTAAACTCTACAGGGCAATCTTTTTGTGGCCCCTGTGTATCACACGTGTGATTACATGGGTGAAAATGATTAGCATGGTTTTGAAGTTCTCGAGCCCGTCTACACGGTGGATGACTTGGATTATTCGTACGTACAATGGGTGGGGCCAACAACCGTCCGTAAGACGGACAACGTCTGTGCGTTACGCTGTGCGTAAGAAGGAAAGCTCCTCCTTTCTATTTTGCTTCGGTCAGAGACGGTCAAACAGTCTCTGTCGTGGCCGTGCACGGCTAGTGTACTTATGCACTATACACACCCATCTCATATGGGGTCCATTGCACTGTTTTGAAGAAATCTGCACCGTCCATCTGTTTTGACTCTGCCTTTAAGGCGTTGACTCCAATTTGAGTCAGTTACGGATATCAGGTGGGCCCCAAATTTGAGATTAATGGTCTGATCTGTCCGTTGGATAACTTTTCGAAATCTTCAATGGCTGAAATTTAATATGTACAGTTAATTTATGGCCCTCATCACATGTGTGAAGTTTCAGGTCAATCGGATGGTAGAAAACATGTGATCTTGCATTCTGGACCAATTTTGGGCCTCTTTAACGTGAAAAACTCGATTTTCTCGGATCCCTGACATGTAAATTCATTGATCTTAGTCCTCTTAAGTCCGTCCTTTGCTTTGGTTACATTGGAATGTCAGATCCACGCTTTTAATATCCTTTTTCAATCAACGCTCCTGATTTCATCCTGTAATAAAAATACAATTAAAATACGACATTAAACATTATCATATACGTCAAATTAGGTATTTATCGGGGCCTGACATGCAATATTCGACCCTCATCATTAATCTTCTTCTTTAAAAATGAAAATTCCGTTTTTGGTTTCCGCCTGCGGACATTGCGATGCCCAATGGGCCACCGTGATCGTCCCGTTGGACAATCTGAACCGTCCAACGAGCTCGGGGGGTGGCCACAACCCTAGCCATGGTGGCCTTTTAGTCCCATGCACGCGTACAAATGCAGATTATTGTCACACGCAGGAAGAGTGACAGCTTGATTTGATACCATGGGCCACACCAAAACTTGACTAAAACCACCCCTTTTCGACCAAAATATCACCAAAAATCCAATGAACAAGGTGGATTTCTCTGAAAACATCATTGTGGGGCCCACTGAACATGTCAGCGCAGTACGTGTGAAAGGAAAACGTTTGGACGCGTCCGAAATTTTTGGGAGGTTGTGGCCCACCACCTTTAATCAGTTGGCTAATCCAAACCGTTCAGACGACGCACCATGGGGCCACTCCCCTAGCCATGGAGAGAAAATGGGTTTTTCGATGCTCCTCTTCCCAAGAACGAGATCCAAACGCATGGTGTTGCAGCGACACAAGATGTCATGCACAAAGTTTCTCTGTTGTGTAAACAACACTCCCACCGACTCCAGCCATTCCACCGACCTACTCCAGCAATAAAAAGAAAAAGAAAGGAACGTAAGAAGGCATCTTGAGACGTGGATATCCAAGGAGGGCAGCCGTGGAGGCGTGAAGTGAAGAAAAGGGCACAAGAGAGAGAGAGAGAGAGAGAGAGAGAGAGAGAGAGAGAGAGAGAGAGAGAGAGAGAGAGAGAGAGAGAGAGAGAGAGAGGTAGCCGGCTATGGACGGTTTCATTTTTTTTCTTCTTCTTCTTCATTGTTCTTTTTCTTCTTTCCTTTAGCTTTTGGTTAATGATAATCATGGTTGGCTAAACCTCTTAGCTAGGGCTAAGAGGTGAAGCTTGTAACGTGATGGGTCGCTTTTTATGGCTTTGATTCACGTGATGAACTCTCTTTGATGCTAGTTTGATTATAAGGAATGCATTTTGTTTTTAATAGTTTATTGTGACTTAAATTACAATGGATCTGTGATAGGTTTGAGCATGTTCTTTTTATTATTGAGATTGTGAAGATGGGAAGCCTTGTTGTTCACTATCGTCTCACGGGCATGGTTGGATGATGGAATCTTTCCTAATGTTCATAACTCTCTTAGATTGGTTTGTGGATTGGTTAAATTCTGTTGTTTGCTTTGTCTCATGGGCATGGTTTTGTGATGGAATCAATTATAATTCTCGTACCTATCTTCTATTGAAAACTAGATCAAAAAAAGTTCAGATTTAAATTTTAATGATATATCTTCCAACTGGATGAAGATGAGACACTAAATCTAGTTGTGTTTATGAATCAAGCATAGATCTCCCTGATCTCTACAAGTGGATCCTTAGTACCCTAGCTACCACCTTTAAATTTATTATTTTTTAATTAACCTATTCATAATTACTCGCTTAAACTTTACTGGTTTAGATTACATCTTCTTCTATTTCTAGTTCTGGTTAATTTCAGATTACGTACAAGATTCAGTCCCTATGGATTCGATCTCGGTCTTACTGAGATTATTACTACATCGAAACCCTATACTTGGGGTGTGAACAGTCACTACCAAAAAAAGGAGGTAAAGGATACAGACCATGTTAGTGTATTGTTACGAATATAAACCGTAACTATAGTTACTACGATTTTAATTCGTAGCTTAAAATTTGCCACACCATTAATAATTAACGGTGGTGTAAGGGGTTTTATAAGGCATATATATATGTTATATCTAAGCTGTCCATCTATTTTGAAATATTATTTGATGGTATGAAATAAAAACTCAGCTAGATCCAATGCTCCAGTGGACCACACATTAGGAAACATGAAGATTAAATCATATTTATTTCTTATAGTTTGATTTACTTAGGAGTTTAATCTACTTTACATTTGGGATCATGAACTAAAATAATTTATTAAAATTAATGCTCAAAATGGATAAACCAAATACATTGTGATGGCTCCACAAAGCCCTTAATAGGACCGTCCATGGTCCGTCTCACGGAACAACGCCCAAAATTGGGCATGGGCTAAAATACAGAGCCACGCAATACCTCTCTCTCTATCTCTCTCCCTCCGTTCCCCAATCATCTCTCCTTCCCGATCTCTGCTCCATCATCTCATACTCCTCCCTCTCTGTCCAATGCTACTCCGCCATCTCTCTGTCTCTCTCTCTCTCTCCTGCTCCGTCACTCCCAATCCTCCCTCTCTATATCTCTCTCTCTCTCTCTCTCTCTCTCTCTCTCTCTCCCTCTCTCTCTCTCTCTCTCTTCTGCTCCCTCACTCCCTCCCTCTCTATCTCTACCCTCTCTCTTTCCTCTCCCTCACTCCCGATCTCCCTCCATATCAATCTCTGCCCCCTCTCTCTCTCCCGCTCCTCACTTCCTCCCTCTCTATCTCCGCAACTGCAAAAGATCGTAGATCGATCGGCTTTCGCTACATCAACAATTAGGGTTTGGACTATCGATTTGAAACAAATTGTGGCATCTACTGCAGATCGACTGACATTTGTGTTGACATTAACATCTCTACCTACAACCCAGACACCAACGTCGAAGGGAAGCTCATCCCCAAGAAGAAAGAGGGGGTGTTTTGTGTTTAGGTCAGTATTCTTCCCCTACCGTCTTTCTTTTCTTTTTCCTTTAAAAAAAATGGTGTTCATGCCCGCATCGCTTCCATGGCTTTTTCCTATTCAAAATCATTTCTTCCTCCTCATAGGAAATATGCAAACTGTACTGGGGTTTTTACTTTATACATGTGGCACCCATGTTTCAGAGATCCAGAACATTGGCCTCATGGGCCTCACCAGAACATCCTCATATATATATATATATATATATATATATATATATATATATATATATATATATATATATAAAGCCTCTTGAGTGGAGATCTAGGGTAATCCCCCAAACTTATTTTGTGAAATCATTTTTACCCATTGAAAGATTGTGATTAATAAGGGATTCACATTATCCCAATAAGAGGGCCGTTTCACCTTGGGATAGCTGATGATTTGATCATTACATAGGTCAAGTAAAGGGAGATAAGTAGCCCTATTGCATACATCACAATAAATCAAGAGAAAATTACTTGTGGTTAGTAAAGCACTCATACACTGCGATTCCCAGTCCCACTACACTCCACTCATTTGGGTGACGATCAACGGTCCCGATCTTCTAATTTTTAGGCCAAGTGCTTAAGTATTTTTGGACTGTTTCCACTAGAGGAACGGTTCTGATCATCTAAGCATGCAGCCACACGGACTTCAATTCATCTATAATAGCATCACCATGAGCCAACCAATTGAACTCCATTGCTTAACACTTACTATCCTTTCTTTGAATGCTTGACGATGTAATGAGACTTGAAAATCTCAAGCGTTTACAATCCAACAACCACTTTACATGCCATCACATGTGCCTAGATAGAAAACAATGTAAGATCCAAGATGTCCATCAATTAGGCCCTGTTCCTTCAACGGCCTGGCTCAGTAATCAATCAGATCTGGCAGTCAATCCATCAGATGGGCCACAGTCTAGAAAAAAAATAGATAGCTAAAACATGCTTGGCCAGCCATCAATTTGTCCCATATGCAGTGGCCTACACAATCATACAGATGGGCCATAGCCCAAAAATCAGGGGAATCGACTGTATTAATCATCTAATCAATGGTACAAATGGAATTAATGCAAACAGAGCTTCTGTTGGTCACTTCAATGTCATTTCTCAAAGAAGAAAAAAAAAACATTCTTACTTGATAGATAGATTGGAATCTACTCGCAAATCTAAGTGCCACTCTAATTTGCAAACCTTGGTCAGTCCTGCCTGGTGTAGGGTAGTGGAGCTCCCACATGTGTCGTCTTTCAAGCATTTATGCACTTTGCAAAAGTCTTAAATGACACCATAGCCTATACATGTATTACTTTAAAAAATTCAATAACTCTAGGGGAGAGTTCTTGCATCTGGAGATGTCTAATGATATATGAGGGCAAGTTTGGATGTGGAACTGAATTGAATTGAATTTATGAACTTTGGGTGAGCTAGCAATTGAACTATTAAAAACTTTCAATCAGTTTGAGGTGACTGATTGATGGATGACCAAATTGGTGGCAACGCATTACAGTCTGTAGCTAATGCATGAGATGGTTTGTCTTCATTACAAGGGAAGCTAGACCATATGAAGAAATAGATAATATCTGTCCAGAGAAAGGAATGATCCTTGCAAACACCACTGTTGTAGGAATGTAACCTAATTCATATCAAACACCTATTGCCAAGGTTCGATCACATGTTACAATGCATACTTGGTTCATTTGAAAGGAATTTGTGCAAGTGGGGTCCGATTGTACAAGTACAGTCATAAGTTACCTTATCCGTTGGTTTGCATGAGTTTGGTATTATTCTTTCACATATTTGCTATTGTTAGCTAGTTTGATTTTCCTTCAAAAAACTATTGCCAGGGTTACATTGTTTATGGATATGGATTGCATTTTATATTTATAGAGTAAATAGAAGGTATTGTTCTTTCACAGATTTCCTACAATAGAAGGTATTGTAGTTCCTTCAAATTGCAATTACATTCTACTCAACTCCAGTCACTAACAATTAGAGAGTCATTTCTGATTTATTGAACTGATAAATGCAATTCAATTTGTTAATGGCACAAGTGAGTAATAAATGCATATTGTGTCCATGGTGTGTGAATGCACATTTATTGAAATATGACAAACTTTCCCCCTTTCATTGCCACAGCTCCACACTCATCAATTCCCTTATTGCCAACCGATCGTCAAAAAGTATTGCTAATGGAACAAGTGTAGAAATGACCCCGCCTTCAACTGAAAATGGATCCAGCATGAAGGTCGTGTTCTTTTCAGTTGGCATATTTATAGGATTAAAAAAAAAAAAGCAAAAGGTTTTACTATTTCAGTAATCTTCATACCATTTATCCAACTACATTCATTTAGTTCGCGAAAGATTATGGTTAAACCCCAATTTAAACTTGATAAGGGGACTACTCCTAGTTGGCTTGAAACTTGATTGGATACTCGTTGTTCATATCAAACATTGTATGGCTTGTTGTGATATGTAATTTCAGTTTCCAAGACAAAAGGTATGAATACAGAGGTCTTAATAAGGTTTGGAAGGGAAAATTAGTAGAGGCAAAGGCAGAAAGAAAAATCAAATGAAAATGCTGCGATTTCAGGGTGCCTTTTAAATGGTAGATTGGCAAGAGTTCTACAAATGGCTTTGTCCACCAGACATTACTCTCCATCACTAATAGATTCATGTGTGCCACTAATTAGATGACAGGGCATTTGAGTATAAGTAAAACTCAAAAATCATACTGAAAGTTTTTTTTTTCCTTACATTTTCTTCCCTTCATTTCTCTAATTTATGCTCTATGTTTCTGCCAATTTTGTGTTATTCAAAAAGGAAATACATAAGCAGGAATGACACTAAAGTGGCATATGCAGAAGGATAGAGAAGTTTACATTTTCTTCATTCTTCTTTTCATTTCTAGTCTTTTTTGTCCTCAACCTGAAAAAAGAATGACATTCATGTTCACGAGATTATTCTGCAATCTTTCTTACGAGTGGTATGTTGTAATGTCTGAAACTTCCATACACGTTTTATTCCTTTCCTGCTCTTTCGGGTCCTTTATTGAGGTAAGGCTTATGGAAAACATGATACTTCAGATTAGGCTCATGGAAAACACATCATCACACAAGGCTATCATGTTTGTTTGGTTGCACCAAACATCATGAAATTAGAACTTGTGAGAAGATGGTTACTTTTTTTTTTCTTTAATGAATTTATAGTATGTGTTGTGGTATTTTTTTCCTCCTTTATTTGATTATGTTGTTGGGATTTTAATGTTTTGCTTAATATGAGTTGCATTGAGTTGTATTTTTTTTTTTTTAAGAAATTGGCAGGCTTCATTCGCTTGTTTTCTAATTTCCATTGATGATGAAAATTTGAATTTTGTGACATGATTTTATCTGTTAGAAATTGGAAGATGGATTGGATTGTGAAACGGTTTTATCTAGTGTCAATTGTAGAGGAATCATTCTATCATCTTCTTCTTCTTTTTTGGGTTAGTTTTAGTCTTCTATGATTACTTTGTCGACTCTATGAATGGTTCATTGCTTTCCGTATTCTATTGTTTCCACATGCTTCTGTCTTAGTAGTTACTTACTTGGAGTTCTGCAACAATTTACTTTTTGTGGACAAGTATAGTAGTAGGGAAAACTATGTTAAAATGCTCCAGGCCATGGTCAGATAATTTCTTATGTTGTTTGTATTCTTTACTTCTCGCAATTATGCATGACTTACGACTTATCGCACAGATCTGAAGCCGGAAAATACTCTTCTTGTTTTTGTAGAATATGTGAAGGTGCCTGATTAAAAGGTGTACTTAAAAACATGCATATTTAGGTTTACAATTTCATATGAGATTTTTACTGAAGTTTAACCTAGTTAATTTGTTTTCCATTTTTTTTTTTGTTGAAATATGTATCCTCCGGCATGCATCATCATCTCAATTTTTATTTTTATTTTTATTTTATTTGCTTTTTTGTGATTTTTTTATGTTATATAGATATGTTATATGTATACAAACATGCTACAAGGATTTAATTGTGTTTATTTCATTTGTATCCTGTAGAAGGCTTCCTTCTACAAATGTTCAGTCACCTGACATAAATGCACTGTAGTTTTATAAATGAGAAGGTATTCCATTTATATGAGTTTTTTTTTATATATAAATTTCCATTTTTAATATTGCTATCCATATGGTTGTTAATGAGTTGGGCCTGGGTTGCTTTTGGTGTGGATTTTGAACTGATTGGATGTACCTATTTGGCTGGCCCTATTAAAAATTGTTAGTTCCAAGCTTCCACCAATGCTTTCCGTTTGCTTTAGGCAGTTTGCTTTTTCTCTCAAAGGTAGTTTCTGATCAACTAAAAATTGGATACCTTTGAATTTATCATGCTTCTTTTTCCCCACCTTGCTATCCCTCACAAAAAATTAAACACATTTGCAATGGATGGATCCAAACCAGCCAATTTATCTTTACATTAATTCAACTGGGGGTATTTAGTCATTATTAATATTTTAGTAAAATAGATATTTATAATTAGAATTAATGAATCATTGGGATTAGATTTGGGTTTCTTTTGCTATCTGTCCACTTATTTTATACACGGTGGCCCACTTGATAAGTAAAACTGACATGTTTTCTGGCTTAGAGATATGGAGCGTGTAGCCCACCTGATTGACTACTATGATCTTTCCCATATGTCCAACATTGGCATGTGCAATTGGGTATAGATGGACAGGACTGTACATGCATGTGGGCTTAGCAAAAATACTATCATTATAGTATCTTTCACTATATATATATAAAGAATTTTGTAGGAAACTATTGTGTCCTTGTTTTGGTTCCGTAAATTATGACTTCAACAATAAGAAAGTATTTGTAGTAAATGCTCTATTTTTTGTTGTTGCATGACAATAGTCAGACGTCCGAATCCAAAGATTTCATTTATTATCTCTTGATAAATAAACATAGCTTTTTATTTG
The DNA here is from genome assembly GCA_037074715.1 of Magnolia kwangsiensis. Lineage (NCBI taxonomy): Eukaryota > Viridiplantae > Streptophyta > Magnoliopsida > Magnoliales > Magnoliaceae > Magnolia > Magnolia kwangsiensis. Next base: position 84,727,840 of record CM073575.1, on the reverse strand, counting down.
GTTCCTTGAAAATTTTAACATACAACTTTCCTTTTGAGTTATGCTACCAAATCCTCTTGCCAGATGCACATTTGATATTGTTTTTAAGTTTATTTTGAGTACTTGCTTCCTTTGAAACAAACTGTAGTTTATAGTAGCTATTCATGTATGGTTGTTGAATGGATGTCTCCTAGATGAAATTTTCTTCTTCTGTTTCCAAAATTACAGCACCATATCTAAGTTGAAGGATATACAAACAGGGGAAATTGTTGCTTCAAAAGAGATATTAATAGGTTCTTTAACAAAGGAGGTATTGTTGCTTCGAAAGAGATATTAATAGGTTCCAAAATTCATGCATCTCTTCTTTTTTACTGTCCTTTTCTTAAGTTTTAAACTAAAAAACACTTCATGGATTGACCACCAAAATATTATCTTTTGTAGTTTAGTATAGCCTAGCATTTGCTAACTACACATGCTTCTTTACACGTATGGAACATCATTCCATGGCACAAGGTGCCCCATATGGGAAATTTAGGCTATATTTTCTGAGATATAGAAGCATGGGTGTAGCATCGAAGATTTGCTCATTGAGATGGATTGGATGCTTTGGCCCAGTGGGTTTTTGATTTTAAGAGATAAATACTATGTTATAAACTACATTTGGAAGTTTACGATGGCACTACAGTGGGATGGTTGATCAAAACTTCGATTAGTCAACAAGGCATCATATTTCTCCCACCTGCTACTCATTCTCCTATCAAAAAATCACTAGTAAGGCATCATATTTTATTTTGATTTATTTTTTATTGAAGTTTCTGTCATTAGATGTAACCATGGTCTAAAAAAGTGACAAAATCTTGATTATCAACCACATTCAGGTGGTTTTTTAATAGTGACTTTTGTAAATGTTTGATAAACACACAGTCCATCTGTTGCATTTGATAAAATGTGCTTTAACCACATTTTTCCTTTGATTGAATTGTGAATCAAATTTTAAAGCTCTAGGTCTTAGTTTTCCCTAGAAAACCCATATGTGCATACAAATGTTTATTTTCTCTCATTCCCTTTGGAATCATTCAACAGATCAACAACATTAGCTTGGATGGAAAGAGAAATAAAATCATGTAGAACTCTTCTATAACTTATTATTTTTAAGCTCATGTATTGTACTCTCTATGGTCTACTGGGGCAATCATTGGAGCCTGTTGCTGTAAAAATTGTTTTCCTTTGGAAACTAGTGCCTACAACATGTGATCTTTAAAAGGTCATAGTTTAAAGGTTTTCACAAGTAATGATTAGCGGCGCAATTGAGTAAAACATGCAGTGTCCTCTCTTCTCTCATATGCATTGCTTGTGTATTCTGTAGGGTGAAGTGGATTGTCCATTCTACCTCAATTCTACCTCAAGACTGGTGGGTGAGATTCATGTCTGCAGGAATTATTTTGGTCACCTGCCTAGTCAAATTTTCATGCATTTATACAACTTAACTCTAGGCACTCAAGTTTGTCTTTTGTCACTCATAAATTGTTTTAAAATGTTTAAGGAAGATTGAGTTTTTTCTATCCTTTTTTTTTTTGGTAGATACCCTGCAGTAGCTGTTAAAGAGAAGGGAGTTGAAGGTTTCTTCAGGGGCTGTATTGGCCAAGCTAGGAGTGGACCAGAAAACTAGCAAATTTGATGAGGATCAGGTGAATGTTTCCATGTCAAGGTAGCTGGTGATATTTGTGGTAGTTTGCAGCGGTGCCAAGCATCACTTCTGATTTAATACGTCAGTGGATGCATTTATTTTGAACTTTTTGTGCATTTGGGTTGGCATGAAATATAAAACTGAAATGGACAGGTTAATGTTTTACCGCTTTTGTGCCCCAAAAACCGTATTTTGTTCATTTCACATACCGCTTGAAGTTAATAAAATATTATTCGGTGGAGAGCATTCTTCTTGCTCTATTCTGTTTTTTTTTTTTTTCAAAACATTACATTTCTCTTAGTCTAAACCATTTTCTAACGTCTTCATTTCTTTTGATTTCTGGACATGCTCCACTATACCGTGAATTTCCATCATGGGGGCCAACCCTCAAACTCAGAAGTTTTGCAACCATGTAGTAAGTCGTTCTTTTTTTTTTTTTTTTTTTTCAGATGGCTTTTTCATTTGTGTAATGCTCGTGCCCTTGTTGGAAAACAATTCTCTACACATTTCTCTGCACAGGGGTCATGAAATTCCCCTTGGATGGGAAGCAAATTTTACTTATTTGTGATTCTTTTCCATGTGCTGGCTTCTTTACACGCCCAGCCAAGACTTGGTGAGTTTGGTATCCCTGATTCAGTGGTTTGTACAAGATTTCATATAGGTATTTAGCAAATTTGAGTTGACTCAGCATGTTTTCAATTGTGCTGGGGTAAGGAAGCTATTAGATTCTTTATGAATTTCTTGTGGTTTTCTAACTAGGCTTTGGGTGCAGGACTGGATATTGGCTTGTATTCCGACATCACATATAGCCTACAAGAAGCTCGGGGAGCTCATGATTGGGTAACTTTCACATGCTTTTATTTGTCCGCTTTTTATCTTAAAGATTGGATTAGTTACATGTGTGGACCCATGCATGCATGTGGGAGGCATGATCTTCAGGTGGGGCCCATTTAGAAGTTAGGCATGACCATCCATCAGCTGGGTCAGAGTACAAAAACCAATGAAATGGCCCAAATCTTGTTAGCAAACCACCCTTTGTTTATTACACTGGTGTTGGCTTCCCACAAATCATAGCAATTTCAAGTTGCATGCAATGAACAATGAGCGAATTTCCTGCAGAAAAACAGTGTGGTGGTAGGGGCGTTGATAGAAGTGACATTGGTGCTCACTTGTGAGGATGCCTCTCATGAGTAGGTTATTCATTGCGCCATCACTGGAGCAACGCTCTCAACAGCTATGAATCTTCTCGCCGGAGTATTCTAGATCTTACTCATCTTTGTTTAGTCTCCTTTGAAATCTCTCTCTCTATATATGGGTTTTGGGTCCTTGGAGAGAAAGGAAGTTCTTCCTTCATATGAGGCATGTGATGTTTGGAACTTTGAACAATCTATCTTTTAAGAACTTGCATTTCCTTCATTTTGACCAGGTTTTGACTAACTGGGCATCTGAGTTTCTTTGGGAGAGGAGATGATCTTCTAGCAAGATTCAGACAGCAGCATATTATTTTAAATAAGCATCGTATAGTACATATGAGAAAATACTGTTTGCTTAGATTGCAGATGGAATCTGATGCATGTTCTATCCTTTCTTTAAAATTCGTAGTATACTTGCATTATCACTTTCCTTGCTAGTGAAATGTACCTTTTCTGTTCTTAATGAATAGCTACCAATTCGTAATTTGTGCAAGCTTACTGATTTCCTTGTTTGGAAGTTCTTTGCTCAACTAGATATGAGTTGTAGGCCAGTTCTTCGCATTTTCACTGATGGCCACAACAAAACTGGTGAATTATAGTTTTCCTAGTTGTATCATGTAATTTGTACGGTTCAATAGAATGATCTAAACTGTTCATTGAGTTTAGAACACATTTCAAGGGGTACCATGTAAAAATAAGACCGATTGGATGATACTAATCCACCTAGATTCAAATTTTTTTAGCTTATGAAGGCCTCTCTAAACCAGCCCTTTGCATTGCAGATATTGTCTATTTATTTCAAAATATCTTTTTAAACAATAGTTTCTCTTATTCTCTTCTCCATTTCCTTGTACTCTTGATTTACAGCCATGTCTTTCCGAATGGTAAGATTCTTCTGATCCTTAATTTGCTAGATATTTCCTTGTTGAGAAATTGTGATTCTTTTATTTCTGACTTCTTTTAGTATCTGTATTAGTTTTTTTTTTTTTTTTCATGTTTCTCCAGTTGAAATATAATTCGTGTTTATTTTTTTAATGTCCTTTATTTTTTTAATGTTCTTGTTTGGCTTTTCCTTGTATACTTGTGTTGTCCAAGAAACAAGTAGATTTTGTATCATTTATGGTTTGCTCTAACCTGAACTGAGTTTTTTTTTTTCCACATGAAATTGAAAGTCCTTCTGGATTGGGATCCTGCAGAATTAGGATTAAGCTCTAATCTCAATTTTGATGACCCAATCTGTTGGGCCAAGCCCTACTCTTCTCTTTCTCCTACGCATTTATACCTTATTTGTTTAGACAACTCATGCATCCTTTCATAGAAAAATTGTGCAACATTATAAGGATTTTCCTTTTCTCAAGGGCTGTGGGTACATCTCACTTGAGAATCTATTATTTTTTGCCAGGACTTATCCAGTAAGCCGGACCAAATTTGTTGCTTCGTCTTTGTAATTGATTTCTCACTAGAATGTTACTTTTATCATCATGTTATTTTATTTTAAGCTAACTTTACTGCCAGATTTTTGCATTGTTGATTTATTACTAATTTTATGCAAACTCAAAATGAAGGCTTCTTTTCAAAGGTTATTGTTCAAACTTGAAGGGAAGCGAGCCATGTGGGAATACCCATTTGCTGTTGTAGGCATCAATGTTTCATTTATGCTTATTCAAAGGAGAGTTGCATTAAGTAAGAGGGAATCACGATCTCCAACTAGCACATGTGCAGACCTCATACCTTAAAGGCTAAAATAGATAGATACACCGAATATACTGGAAAATCCTCTATAGAGTTGGAAATGTTTGACTGCAAAAACAAATTTACTTTAAGGTATGTTGCTATCTTTTCCTAAATTTTTATCTTGTTCAAGATCTGACAAATATGGCATGTGATTTTGATATTCTTTTACAAGATAGATGCTCCTCTTAGAAAGAAGAAATAAGAAAACTACAACATCAACTAGCACTTATAATGTCACGCCTCAAACTCGGAAACCGGGCTCTCAAAATTCCGTATCGACGAATCCGGCGCCGATAGCCTCCGTAATACTCCATTATTGGCTCCTGGAACCCATACACCAAGTTCTGATCCTGGGATTCTACAAGGAGGATTTCTAACATGATTTTGATTCATAATGAGATAACCATAATCATAATCCATGAACAATAACCATGAGAACACCATCACAAAATCCACTATGATAAAAAACTATGAGTACAATGCGAATGAAGGGAAATACAAGATAATGATAATAACAGAAACTCTTAAAGCTCGGTTGCACGCTCCAACTGCGGCGAGGCTACGGCTGCGTCCGGGCATCACCTGCAACATCAATCATGCCTAAGCTTATAGAAAGCTTAGAGGGTGGTGTAAGTGTGTGCGTAGTATGAACGTGCTCAGAATGCAATGTCAGAGTAATAGAGAATCATGTTGATGGGTACATGAATGCAATCAGCCGTACCAAGGCTATGCGGTGCAAACATGAATGTTGTCAGTCATATCAAGACCATGCGATGCAGGATGCAACTCAAGCATACCAATCCTCATCTAAATCCACATATCAATATAGTTCATCAAATATCAGTACAATTCTCATTCTGGATAATCACCGGGGTTTAGTACCCTCCAAATGGCATTGCTCCTTTCCCAAGTGCGCAGTCCAACTGGGCGTAAGAAACCTCACTATTCGCCTGACCAATAGTCTACCAATATCTATCCGGCACATTGATAGTGGACACATTCACGAGCTGGTCAAACTCAACCTAGCAATGCCCCCTACCCTCAGGTGAGTAAGGCCTCACCCAATTTCAACCAACCACGACACGGTGGGAGACGCGGCCTCCTGGTATTCGGCCCTCGTGCTCTCATGTATCCACTCGGTCTTGACGTTGGAGTCATCGTCTGGTACCATCGGGTTTAGAGATTTTCACCCAGGGACATCTACGGTGCTCCGATGCTTAGTAATCATATTTTCGGTGTCCGATCCTTCCATCCACGATGTGCCTATGGAGGTCATAGCCCTGATGTCGCTAGGGCTATAGAAATCATGTCATACAAATGTGAAGTGTATGAATCACACTACCAATCATGCAATAATCCTATGCGTACCGCGCGCTCATGAAGGGCAACTCCGCCTATCAGGGAGACCATAAACAATCTGTCCGAAGGCATATGCTATGATCAGTCACTCCTCATCTCAAGCATATATATGATGCGTATGATCATGAATTATGAAACTATACTGAACATATTGTGTGGTGATGGATTATGTTCATAACGAAGAGGGGCCTAGACGGCCTACACACTACTAGTATGAGCCTATTAATGGGCCCTAGGGAGAGTTACAATGCTGATATGTAACCAGTATTGCTCTTACAATGTGGACGTCAAACCATCATTGCTCCCAAGGCATGACAGCCAAAACATCATTACATACATCGTGGTGGAATCAGACATCGCAATGGGCCTCATATACATCACAGTCGGCCCACACAAAGGCCTCACATACGTCTCATTGGGCCTCATATACCTCAAGTGAGCCACAACATGTGGGCCGCTCCAATGGGTCAATCATGCTTCATATGGGCTACATCAAATGGGCTAATGCAAAGGGCTGAATCGAATAGGTTGAATCGAATAGGCCGAGTCGAATGAACCGAGTCGAATAGGCCAAGTCAAATAGGCCGAGTCAAATGGGCCAAGTCGAATAGGCAGAGTCAAATGACCGAGTCGAATCGGACAAGTCAAATGGTCGAGTCAAATGGTCCAAATCCAATGAGCCTTATGTATATCAATCGGGCCCACCCTTATGTATTTGTGAGGTCCGACCTATTCATAAGTTAACATAGAGGTAGATGAAGTGAAAACAAATATCTGCTTAATTGGAAACTATTGTGGCCCTTAGAAGTTTGAATGGTGGATGACACTATCCACTATTTAAATGGTGGGGTCCACTTGAACTTTAGATTTGACTCATCCTTGTGCTCATGCCATAAAATGATATCTCAATATCATTGGACGGTTTAGATACAACGTATACATCATGGTGGGCCCCACTGTCGAAACAATGGATGGTGTAAATAAGACACATACATCGTGTGGGGCCTGCGGGCTAGCTATTGTTAGGAGGAGCAGCCACATAGCTACTGTACGTGCAACGTACTTACAAAAAAGGCAGAGGTGGGTTCCACGTAGGGCCCACCATCAAGAATATTTTATATAATATAATATATAATATATATACTAACGTTAAGTGCTTATATTATAATATAATATAATGTATATATAATATATGATATACATCAAGGTAAATCCCACACGTGGGGTGGGTCCCACCATCATGCATATATAATATATAATATAATATATTCATATATATCATCGTCCAGGCCGACAGTACATACATCAGGTGTAGCCCCCACACCAAGGGTGGGTCCCACCGTCCTTGGACGGTGGATGCATCACCTACGTGAGGTGTGGCACATCTAATGAATGAACGGTGTGAATGGTTCCCACAGCCCCTGCTGATGATGATGGAGTAGCTATTTTGTTGTTGCTACTTGTTGTAGCTTAAAGAAAATATAAGAGGGATGGGTCTCACATGCAAGCCTCTCCCCTCATGAATATAATATAATATTATCTATTCTCTTGTTTTTGAATAGATAATTAGTCTGAAGCTCTTTCATTTTTCCTACAATTTCGAGCTTCTGTTGAAAAACAAAGTGGCTATTCTATTAAAAAGTTGCGTACTGATCGGGTGGTGAATTTATATCCAAAAAATTCTTTATGATGTGTAAAAGTGCAGGTATAAGCAGAGAACTCACGACAAGCTTTACCCCACAACAAAATGGGGTCACCAAACAAAAAGAAACTGAATAATCGTTGAACTTGCAAGTTGTATGCTGAAAGAAAAGGAACTACCAAAGACCTTTTAGACTGAAGCCGTAGCAACTTCGGTTTATTTATTAAACCGATTTCCCACCAAGGCTGTCACTGGAAAAACCTCATATGAAGCTTGGTTTAGGAGAAAACTAAATGTGAGTCATCTTAAAGTATTGGATTCATAGCCTATGCTCATATTCCTTTGCAAAAAATGAAAAAAAATAGATGATAAGAGCAAAAATTATATTTTATTAGTTATAGCGATGAAATAAAAGGCTATAGGCTCTATGATCCAAAAAAATAAAATTTTGAACATTAGTCGAGATGTTATCTTTAATGAAAATGGTGCATGGAATTGAGAAAGTAGTGCCGAAAATACTAATTTGGTTGTTGGTCATGAAGAAACAACATTTTGTATGCCACCAAGCGTGTCACCAAATGAGTTTCAACTACCACCTTTCACCACATGCTGAATCAAGTGAATTACCTCCAAGAAGGGTAAGAAGTCTTAAGGATATTAATCAATCATGTGATTTTTCCTTCTTTTCTTCAGAACCCACATGTTTTGAAGATGCAATGACAAAGGAAAAGTGGTATGATGTAATGAAGGAAGAAATTGATACTATTGAAAAAAAATAAAACATGAAAATTGGTTGATTTGCCCCCCAGGAAAAGAAGCCATTGGATTGAAATGAATTCGTAAATCCAAATTCAATCCCGATGGATCTTTGAAAAGGCATAAAGCTCGTTTAGTAGCAAAGGTTTATGCTCAAATTTCAAGTGTTGATTTTTTTGAAACATTTTCTCTTGTTGCTCGATTAGAAACCATTAGAACTGTTTTATCTTTAGCATCTCAAGAAAGTAGGCATGTTTATCAAATTCATGTCAAATCAGCTTTCTTAAATGGTGAGTTATAAGAATATGTATATATAAAACAACCTATAGGATATAAATTTAATGGGATTGAAAATAAAGTTTACAAATTGGAGAAAACTTTGTATGGACTCAAACAAGCTCTAAGAGCATGGTATAGTAAAATCGACAGGTATTTCCTTAATACTAATTTTAAGAGTGAAAGTGAACCTACTCTTTATGTGAAAACTCAAGGTATAAAAATCCTTATAATTTACTTGTATGTTGATGATATGATATATACAGGCAATTCTATAAGTTTGATAAAGCAATTTAGAGAAAATATGATGTCTAAATTCGAAATGACCAACTTGGGCCTTTTACATTATTTTTTAAGCATGTAAATTATTCAAGATTCCAAAGGTACATTTGTATGTCAAGAAAAGTATGCTCATGATATATTAAAAAGATTTTATATGACTAATTGTAATCTTGCAAAAACTCCCATGAATACAAATGATAAACTTATGTTAGAAGATGGGGTAGATAAAAATAATGGAAAAGACTACAAAAGGTTAATTGCTGGACTAATTTATCTCACTCATACAATGTCAGATATAATGTTTGCAGTGAGCCTTCTATCCAGATTCATGCAAATTTCAAGTAAACAACATATGGGAGCAACAAAAGTCTTACAATATATTCGTAGCACATTGAACTTTGGAATCAAGTATTGCAAGGTGAGTGATTTTAAACTTATGACTTATACTGATAGTGATTGGGCCAGTTGTGCAGATGACAGAAAAACCACTTCGGGATTTTCACTTAGTCTTGGATCTGGAATGATATTATGGGCGACTAAGAAGCAAGAAATTACTGCACTATCACGTTCGGAAGTCAAATACATTACTACTACAAGTGCCACTTGCCAAACAGTATGGCTTAGAAGGATCTTATCCGATTTGAAAGCAAAACAAAAAGAAGTCATAGTAGTCTACTGCGATAACAAATCTACCATTGCAAGGACTAAACATATACAAGTATGTAATCACTTTACAAGAGAACTCGTGGCGAAAGGAGAAATCAAGTTTGAATACTGCAACACCGATGATCAAATTGCAGACATTTTCACTAAGCGCTTTCCTGGCAGAAATTTGTCAAGTTATGAGAAATGCTTGGAGTTGAGGTTGTTTGAATCAAGGGGGTGTGTTGAGAATAATTCAAACCTGATTGAATGTTGCTATCCAACAGTCATAAGAACGTTTGAAGTTCCATTATTTTCTCACTGGTTGTTGTAACTGAATTCAATGCGGTCAAGACAGATGTCAGTTGCTGATTAATTCTTTTAGCAAGAATCTCTTAAGTGTTAGTTTAGGTGTTTACATTATGTCTATAAAAGAGTCTTCTACGTAGTGTAAATGTACAGAAAATTCAACATACTCTGCTATCCTACATTTTAAGAAAACAACCCTTATTATTTTATGTGTTATTTGTGAAATGTATGTTATTTGTGATTGAGTTGCTGTTACTCCAACATATCCTTCCAATGCGTCACCAATACAACTTTCACATGGAGTCAGCGTGAGGTCAAGAGTGCTTATCATTTTGGAAACATTAGGGTAGCGTTCCACGTCACGGACTTCTTGAATTTCTATTTTCTCCAAGTATGACATTTGTTATTGACTTCTTGTGTAATACCAACTTTGTTTTGCTTCCTAAAATTTTCCAAGGTTGAAGTCTGCAAGTTGACAGGGTCCTTTTTCATTTAGTAGTAGATGTAACCCTTGCATTTCTGCCATGCAGACTTAGCAGCAGCTGTCTGATTCCATTCATTGTTCCTGGCGATACGAAGTTAGCATGATGAATTTTTAGAGAACCTAAACTTGAAAGAAGTTCTACGTATGATCCATGAAGACCTTGTGTGACAAGACCTTGATCATTGGGTTTTATTAACTAGTGAGCGAAGGCATCTTTCCAGGCTGGAAATACTGTGTTTTGGCGGTTCCAGGATTGGGGGCAAAATGCATTACATTCTGACAGCGCTGATATCATTTAAATCAGATCACAGCCTTGGAGATGTGATTCAAGAGTTATTAGTAAAGGGAGATTGAGCTCAAAATGCACATTAAGCGTCTGTCTTGAGTTAAACGAATGTATGTCGATTTTGTGTAATTTTGGTTTTACTGGGCAGGTTGCTATTAAAAGAATGAAGAGAAAGTACTACTCTTGGGAGTGTATGAATCTTAGAGAAGTAAAGGTAAATATTGATCTTTTTTGCCCTAGTTGTTGAGATTATTTGTTCATGTTTGTCAAGTGATGATGGCCTTCATTGTTTTGGCAGTCCTTATGAACGATGAACCATCCCAACATCGTGAAGCTGAAGGAGGTTATTAGAGAAAATGATGTCTTGTACTTCATTTTTGAATATATGGTGCGTTTCTTTTTTTTGAAGAGATCACTGTATCATTATCCTTAATTCATTATGTGATGTTTAATTTTGAGCATTTTCTTTGTATTTGTTTCAGGAGTGTAACCTTTATCAGCTCATGAAAGATAGGGGAAAACTTTTTTCAGAGATTGAAGTCAGGAAATGGTGCTTCCAAGTAGTTCAAGCTCTTGCTTACATGCACCAGCGTTGATAATTCCATCCTGATCTTAAGCTAGGTTACAAATTTGCATTTCCTTTTAGTATTTCTTTTCTGGTTGATATGAATCTGGGATTTTGCTGGTAATTCTGTTTAATTGCATTGAAATCAATAAATAACACTAGGTTAAATGAAAACTGTAAGGGTCAGATTGAGCATGATCTTACACTGATTTTCTCCTAATCTATTATTATGCCTTGACTTCAAATAGGCTTGAGCAGCTGCGGATGTTGTCAGCCCCATTGACATTTGTTGCAACAATTCGAACAGTTTTGGATGCAGCAGGTTTCCCTGACGTGTCTATCATGTCGTGTACTGCTAAGTAATTCTTTTGCCATTTCCTTGTGATTAGACTACATGTTGGCTATTTAAATCAAACATTGCTTGGATTTGTAGAAGAAATAAATGAGGATTGAAGTCTATAATTCTAGAAGAAATGAAAAAAGAAAAAGAGAAAATGAATCTAACAAGCTATAGAAGGTTCATTGGTGATTGCTTGTTATATAGATTTATAATTCAGATATGAGACCATTATTATAATTTTTATCAGGGAATGTACTGGTAAGAGACACCATTATTATAATTAAAAACAAATAGAGTGGCTACGGCTATTAACCCTAGCTTTTTATAACTTCATCCTATTGTTACGGCTCTTGTTCTACTTAGCTAAAAATATAATCCGTAGCAGTGTGTACTTTTTAGGTACAGATAGTATAGCTACAGATTAAATCTGTAGCCATAGCTTTGAGACCTATAGCTATAGTAGCAATTGCTACGAACATGTTATAGACAATAACCATAGCAATAAGTCTTTAGCTATGACTTTTATTCGTAGCCTTTGCCCCTTTTTCTAGTAGTGGGTTGCCGAGTGGTCTTCACATTATCCTTTAGATAAATGAGGTGAGTACAAATCAAAGGGCTGCAATTGACCATCCAAGGGCTCCCTTATGCTCAATGAGAGTAGAGATGAACATACACTCATGTTCCTGCTCAAGGTGGGACGTCGAGTATATCTCATAATGACCTAAATATATATATTTCAAATTAGAGGGCAAAAGTTTTAAGTCAAGTTTTGATGCCTTAAGGTTAAACGGTAGAGGCCTTACATCAGTTTGGGGCAATTCTTCAAATTGTGGTCTCCACCGATTAACTTCAAGTACCAGTATGACATCCAACATGATCTCATCTCCCTAATCATATCATCCTCAAAATCATGGGAGTAGGCCAGGCACGTCTCTAGAGGGTCAGAGGACAAGGTCATCAGATTTCTACCTCCACAAAAGAATCAATCAAGTTAAAGTCATGAGCATTGTCATCATCCTCTAACTGTTTTCTCGTATCGAAAAAGATATACAACTCTAATGTCATTTTTCAAAAGACAAACTTATGACTTCATTCCTGCAATTAATGATTGCATTTGATGTGGCAAGGAACGGGCGACCAAGAATGATTAGAATTTGAGTACTCATGTACATAATGGGTTGAGTATCCAAGATAATAAAATCTATCAGGTAGTAGAATTTTTAAACTTGGACCAACACATCCTCAATTATCCCTCTCGGTACATGAACTGAGCGATCAGCCAGTTGTAATGCGGTTCGTGTGGGTTTCAATTCACCTAACCCTAGCTATTCGTAGATCGAGTGAGGAATTAGATTTACGCTCGCTCCTAAATCAAGAAGTGTGTGCTCAATGCGGTAATTCCCAATTACATAAGCAATGGTTGGGGTACCGAGATCTTTGTATTTCTGTGGCACACCTTACTTTAGGATGACACTCACGTTTTCAGTTAAAAAGAATTTTTTTTTTTTTGAATAGTTTGTCGTCTTTTGGTTATACATAAATCTTTCCAAAATTTGGCATATGAAGATATTTGTTTAACCACATCCAGTAAAGGAATATTGACCTTCACTTGTTTCAACACCTTTAGAATGTCCTAAGAGTTATAGAGAGATTTTAGTATAATCAACCGTTGGGGGAATGGTGCAATCGGCTTGCTCAAAGGTTCTGGTTCTAATCCATGTGGAGTGTTGCTCGGTCTATCAATTTCATCTAATTATGGGTCCTTTGACTTTTCAGTCTTAATCGGAATGGATTTGTCAATTACCTTCTCACTTCTAAGAGTGGTGATAGACTTAGCTTGCTCCATTTGATTTAAAGAGCTTGGATCACTTATTTCATATTGCGGTTTAAGATTGGGGAAAGGTTGGGCTGAAAGAATCCCTTTCTCCCCAATTAATTTTTTTTATCTCACCCCCATATATGGCCTTTGAAAGCTTTTGAAGGGTTCGTAATATACTCTGATTGATAAGCTCTTGTTTTTAAATATGTTTCCAAACCGGATCCTCTTGAGGTTTCCCTTGATTCAAGAATTGGTTAGGGATTCATTGAGGAGTAGCCGTTTGTCCATTCATGTCACGCCCTGAACTCGAAAATCGGATTCATAGGAATCCTAATCGCCGAATCCGGTGCCGACAGCCTCCGTAGTGCCCCATTCTCCGCTCCTGGCAATCATATGCTAGATTCCGATCCTAAGATCCTACAATGAGGATTTTCAGAATGATTTTTTTTTTGTAATGGAGTATAACTCCAAGCATAACCAAGTCACAAAACAACATCACCACATATCCACTATATCAAAAACTTTAAGTACAATAGGAAAGGAAAATACAAGGTGATCAAAAACTCCAAAATAGTCAGATGTGCACTCCTGCTTTAGCGCTGCTGCTGTTTAATGCTACCTGTATGCAACTGTCGTGCATAAGCTCACAAAAGCTTAGAGGGTAGTGTAAGTGTGTGCGCAAGGCAAGTGCCAAGTAATAATATGAGAGTAATGCGGAAACCTACGGTAAGTCCATGAATGCTATTAGCTGTACCAAGGCTATATGATGCAAGACATGAATGCTATCGGCCATACCAAGGCCATGCGATGCGTGGCCTATGTAGCCAAATGTTATATGCATGATGCAAAGAAAACATGCCAGTACTCGTCAAGTATACATATCAATACAGTTCCTCTCTGGATATCACCGGGGTCTAATACACTTCGCATTGACTGCCTCCTTCCTAGCTGCACAGTCAAGCAAGCGGAATAAACCTCACTATCCACCTGAACAGTAATCTGTCAATACCTACCCGGCTCGTCTATAGCGGACTCATTTACGAGCTGGTCAAACTCAGTCTAGCTTATAGCCCCTTCACTCAGGCTGATAAGGCCACACCTCCTCTCAACCGACCATGACACAGTGAGAGACGTGGCTTACTGGTATTCGGTACTCAAGCGCTTGTATATCCACTCAGTCCAGACGTTGGAGCAACTCCTGGTACCAAAAAGGTTCTAGAACTTTCACCCAATGACATCCTAAGTGCCCACGGTGCTAGAACTAAGTATTTCCGGTATCCAATACGGTCATTCACGATGTACCTGTGGAGCCACGACCCTGATGTCACTAGGGTATATAAGGATTAAGTCACACTTATGGGAGATGCATGAGACACACCATACAATCATGCAACAATCTCACGCGCACCATGCGCTCATGTGGGTAACTCCTATCAATGAGTCCATAAATAATCTACCCAATGACATATATTATGATTAGTCACTACTCACATCAAGCATACATATGATGCGTATGGTATGAGGCATAAAATTATACTAAGCATGTTGTAAAGTAATGAACTATCCTCACAACGATGATGGGCCTAGACGGTCTGCACGTAACAAGTATGGGCCTATCAATGGGCCCTAGGGAGAGTTATAATGTGGACATCTAACCGACATTACTCTCACAATGTGGACGTCAAACCAGCATTGTTCCTGAGGCTCGGCTCGCCATAAATATCATTCAATAAATCATGGTGGAATCACACATTACAATGGACCTTAGGTACATCCCATTGGGCCTTAAATGCATCAAGTGGGCCGTATCTCATGGGCCTTATATTCATTAAGTGGGCCACATCAATGGGCCTTATATTTATCAAGTGGGCCACATCAATGGGCCTTAGGTATATTGCAATGGGTCATCACCCATGGGCCTTGGAATGCATCACAATGGGCCTCGTAACATGGGCCTTAGATATATCAAAGTGGGCCTCAACAACGGGCCACAAATACATTGAATGGGCCTAATCACAAGGGCCTCATGTGTATACCAAGGTGGGCCTCAATGGACGGCCACAAACCAATCAAGATGGGCCCCACACATATACCAAGGTGGGGCCCACTTGAACTATAGATCTTACTCATTCTTTAGCTCATGTCATAAAATGAGCTCTAAAAATGGGTGGACAGTTTGGATGTAGCACCTGCATCATGGTGGGGCCCACTGTCCTTGGACAGTGCGAATAAAACACATATCATGGGGGGGGGGGGGGGGGGGGTCCCATTAGCTGTCTTCCAGCTAGCAAAAGGGCTGGACGGCATGATAAAACACATACATTATAGTGGGTCCCCACCGTTCGCCTGGATGGTGGGATGGAACACATGCATCACTGTGGGCTCCACATGAGGGCCCACCAAATGTTTACTTACCATCCAACCTGTTGATAAGGTCACAAAGACCTGGATGAATAGGTAAAATAAATATCAGATTGATTCAAAACTTCCGTGGGCCTAAAAAGGGTTTCAATGGTAGAGTTCAATCACTGTTGTTTCTTGTGGTGTGGGCCATCTGAGATCTGGATCAAGTTGATTTTTGGAGGGTACCCACCTCAGGAGGTGGTCCACCTCATGGATGGTGTGGATACAAAATATACATCATGGTGGGGCCCACACATCTAGTCGTGGGACCCCCTGGCGTTCACTCACCCGTCCGCAGGCAGCGGGCAGCAGCACTGCTGCTGCTGCTGTTATTTCATTATATATATATATATATATATATATATATTTGAAAACCACTTCTCCTAGGGTTTTTCATGTGTGGGACCCCCATTAGTGAAATTCGCCTCAGCCATTGGTCCCCATGGCTCATAACAAGGCCATCAAGCCCAATATTAGGTATGTTTTGGTGTCTAAAAAAGTTAAGGTACTTTTAAACAGTAGAAATTTCTCTTTGCTAAGGTAGGGCCCACTCATTTCTCGGACCAGTCTCATTTTTCGGCTCAACGCCTAAAATGAGTTGGGGAAGAGGATGGACGGCTTGGATTGAATACATACATCAAGGTGGGTCCTATACAAGTGGCCCACCTCCAATGCCTTAAAAAAGGCTAATATTTGTGTTTTGCTTTTACACGTCCAGAGAGTCCCTGTACTCTCCTTTTCTTTTTTTTTGTTTGGGTGTGCAATGCCTTTAAGGTGGACCCTTCGTAGGTGGGCCACCACATGGTGAGGTGGTGTGGTTACAATACATATGTAAAGTGGGCCCCACCTTTAGATGGTTTGGATCCAATACATGCTCCATTGTGGGGTCCATCCAAATAGGCCATAAGGCCTTAATATCATACACAAAATAATAAAAGAAAAAGAGAGTAGGACACGCGTGATGGAGGGACCCCGACACTATGAGCCCTCCATTTCAAGCATCCAATCATACATCAATGGATCCCATTGCATATGGGCCCTCCAAATAAAAGATCAACGGTGGATATCCCTCTCCACTTAAAATGAACGGTCTATATGACCTCTTTATGTAAGGAAATATAAACATCATGATGGGGTCCATGGAGAATGGCCCCATCATAGAATGATCATGGGGATCAAGGTGGGCCATCGGCCACACCTAGGGTCTCAAGTGAGATCCATACCATCAATCGGTATGCCTCACTTGGCCCTTCATCATAAAAGTGAAATCTAGGCCTATGGAAAACACCCACCTAGAGATCTCCTTGGTCCGTTAGAAAGCCTATCTCCTTGTGCTTCTCTTTGATGGTGGAGTATGGGAGATGGATGGCTATGATGAGAGATCTTGGGAAGGGAAACTGGGCCACACAAACTCTCTCTTCTCTCACTTGGAAGCTTGGACGTGGGGGTGCTCTTGCTTGGCTTGGGAATGTTGAGAAATGAGAAGGAGAGAGAGAGTTATAAGGAGAGATGTGAGTGATGGGTGATGGAGTAATGGATGTCGTACTTGACATGTAAGGTAGTGTAAGAAAGAGGGTGAGAAAGAGTTGACTTTGATGGTTTCTTGGGGATGGGGTGAAAGGTGATGTGTACTTGACATGAAGTGATTGATGGATTGATGGGTTGATTGATTGATTAATGGATTGATGAGACATATTATAGAGATTCTCTTGGGATTGCAATGCGAGACATTTTTTCTTGAACTGAACGTGGGTCCACATCACCTCGTCTGGGTATCGGATCGGTGCGTGAGTCGTAGCGTTGGAACCACGGCGACGCTGCGGTCGCAATGATACAAGTCTCGGATTAAGCTGACTCAAATGTAAAGGATACGACTTACGATCATGCGTAAACATCGATTATAGGTCGCAGGTCGCCGAAATTCGACGGGAAGGATCGCTGGAAGCGACGGAACAGTACAGACTAGGATATCGCTCTTACAATTCCTCCAACTAAAGTTCATATGATTTCTCCAATTAGGATTGTATGTGTTAGAGATAGGTCCACTGAAAGGTCTTTGGTAGTTGTTCACGACATTCAGTTGCTTGTTCAGTGCCTCTTGAAAAGTAGGTATCATTGGGCAATTTTCAGTTGTATGTATGTTACAAGCATAAATACCGCAAACAACTTCCTTAGCCTTATCCTTCTTAAGTTCCATGGCCTCAACCTTCCTTGTGAGACTAACCACTTTAGGGTTTATATCATCACCCTCTTTCGACAAGTATATCTCACCCCTCTCCCTTGCTTGAGTAGGCTTAGATGTGGTGCTAGGTTTTGGAGAGATGTCTCATGATTGTGCGATTTCAGCGAGTTTGTTAAATTAATCCCACACTTCATCGACATTTTTGTTCATGAACTTCCCATTGCACATCGTCTCGATGAATTGGTGCATAGAAGATGTCAACCCATCGTGGAAGAAAGTTGTTATGCGCCATGTTTCAAAAACCGTGTTGTGGGCATGAATTAACAAGATCCTTGAACCACTCCCAACATTAGAAGAATATTTCATCTTCCTTTTTGGGTGAAGTTCATGATTGACTTCCTGATGGTGTTCATCTTATGGTATGAAATTTTTTTTTTTTATAAACTCCATCATGTCATTCCATGTGCCAATAGATCACGGACGTAGTGAGTGCAACCACGTCTTAGCTTTCTCTTTCAAGGAGAAAGGATAGAGTCTCGGCTTGACCATGTCCTTAGACACGTTAGGAAAGTATAAAAGTGGCTATGACCTCATCAAACTCTTGCAAGTGTAAGTATGGACTTTCATATTAAAGTCCAAGGAACTTTAAAAGGAGTTGGATCACTCGGGCTTAATATCCATGTATCCTGTGTTTCTTGAAAAAACCATACAAGAAGGGATGGTCACCCCCGCCAATTGCAAGTAATCTCAAAAAGTACGAGGTGAGGGTGCATGGTGCACTTCATTCTTATCCTGTACTTCCGCAACTGGAGGTTGTGACTGATTCACCAGTTGATTTACAGCCATTACTTTAATTAACTCTAAGGATCTAGAGTGGTGTCTAACCCTGTGATGGACAGATAACCCCTCAACTGATCCTCCTTCACTCAAAAGACATCGAGTGTTGTCACGGATGTACTTGGGCATGAAACATTCTCAACCCTCAATTTCAGAATCTAACATAAACTTAGAAAGAAAAAGAAGGAAATAGAAAGAAGTTACCAAATTAAAAGGTTCTAAGTTAGGATCTCGCAAAAGAAAAAGGAAAGTGAATTAGTTTCTAAAAATAGAAAGGAAAGTTTCTTTTAAAAAAAAAACCTAATTTCTAAAAACTGATTAGGAAAGTTCTAAACCTAAAATTAAAAAGTAAGTGACGTTCAAAGAATAAATTAGAAAAATCCTAATGTAAAAATAGAAAGTATACAAATCCTAATCTTATCATATTTTTAAAATAGTTAATCTCAGAAAAATGTAACTGTTAATCCCCGGCAATGGCACAAAAAACTTGTTCACAACCCCAAGTGTAGGCTCGCTATGTAGTAATAATCTTAGTGAGACCAAGGTCGAATCCACAAGGACTAATCTTGTGTGTATTCTGAAAGTAGCTAGAACTAGAACTAGAAGAAGATGTGAATCTAAATCTGAATTGATTAAGAGAGTAATTATGATTAAAGTGATTAAAACTAACAAATTCAAATGTGGTAACTAAGGTGTAAGACGCCGTCTATTCTGTACGACTTTCTATGCTTATGTACATAATGATCAACGCCCTTAGCTAGACCTGAATTGACCATTCATAGTACACACCCAACTGACCGGAACCTCAAGACTCCGAAACCTATTTCATATCGATTGCCCCGTCGCCGTGATTGTGGAGGTGCAACCCGTGCGTCTGTATAATACTCCGTTAGTGAGATATGCCGTAAAGCATCATTAGTGTATCATGTGCGCAAGGTGCCATGTGCTCCATTCCACACATGTGCACAACACATGTCATACATGCATGCACATGTCACACATGGGTGAGAAAATATCTACCCATGTGTGTGATGTCACACTCGCATACCTCCCATCTATCATGTGCTCCCCAAAGTCAACAACTCTCCATTCCATACACTATGTATCACATCATCACACCATGCTATCCCATGCTCCTTTAATCCACCATTAATTACAAATCATGAATTAATTGTCATAATCTTAGTCTAAGCTAACTAAGATCACATTAATTGAATTTAACCACATTTTAACAATTTCTCTACATATATCCCTTTATTCCTTAACATTTCACTATTTTTATATAGAGAGAGAGAGAGAGAGGAGTGATCTTGGTAGGCCATCAACTCCATCAATCCCATCCTTTCGATCCATCTCAACCATCAATTCCCTCCCTTCCATCCATCTAATTCATCAAGGTGAGTACACCCACTCCACTTTTGGTTTGTTTTCTTTTTGATTATTTGTATGATTATTAGTGGTGACAATTTGATGATAATGATGTGATCAATGGTGTGGATGCCTAGGAAAGTATGATGTGTTTAATGGTGATAATGATGATCAATAATGGGGATGATATGATATGTTTAATGGTGTGGATTCATGGAAGAATACATATAAAAAGAAATATAATAAAAATATTTTTTTATAGACTTTATGTGGGACCCATTGATTGTCGACCCCACTAAAATTTTGTAGGCCATCCAAATCATCCAAAGTGTGGCCCATTGTGTTGGCCAAACACACACACTCACACCCATGCACACATGTGCACACCACACCATAAAAATACATAAATAAATAAATAAAATACAAGGAGGAGTGGACGTTGTGCTGCCAACATCCAGAGGATGCTGCAGCAAGCAGCGTCCCTGCTGCTGGTTAAAAGAAATGAGGGAAGGGGTTGTAGGCCCACAACGGGCCCCCTCCTTGTTGTATATGTTTGATCCATGCCATCCATCCTATTTTCCAGCTCATTTTAGACATTGAGCTGAAAAGTGAAGCCGATCCAGATCTCTGGTAGGCCACACCATCAAAAATACCATTTTAATAGTGTTAAACTGTTAGGGCCTGTTGTGTAGTTTCTGTGTGTCAAAACATGCTACATATTGGACTTGTTGGATGTGTCACGAACTAGAGAATGCAACAAACGGACTTGATTATCTTGATGTATGCCCCACCTATAAAAAAAACCACAATAAAATAAAAATAATATATATATATATATATATATATATATGCAAGGGGCGTCAGCCCTTTGCTGCTGATGTCCAGCGTCCAAGGATGTCGTAACTGCTGCTACTTGGAATGGGCAGGGACGGTGGGTCCCATCACTGGTCCTACCATGATGTATGTCAAACATCAACACCATGCATTTGATGGGTCCCCTTTAAATGGTGGGTTCCCCCAAAAATCAGCCGTACACAGAACTTAGGTGGCCCACACCATCAAATATCATGTGAAGACATGCTAAAACATATAAAAGTACTTGCTGGGGCCCACCTGAAATTTTGATGCATCGGAAACTTGGACTGATCCCTCCACCAAGTGGAACACACACAATGGATGGACTGGATCTCTCAAGTGACCTACCTTGATGTGAAATATAAAAAAATAAAATAAAATAAAAAGAAAGGGCGTGGAGGAGGTGACGTTCTCCCTAAACATCCAGAGAGTGCAGGCCCACCTTTGGGGTAAAGTTTTGTGGGGCTGATCATGGCCACACCATAATGTATGTGCTAAATCCACACCATTCATCCATCTTACTAGCCCCATTTATTGTATGGTCCCAAAAATCAGGTCGATTAGAAGTTCATGCAGGCCATGCCGCTTGGACAGTGGAAATTGTACTCAAAATACTTAGATTTATTTTGGTCCCACCTTGGTGATGAAAGGTATATCTGGGCCATTCATCCACTCCTTCATACCATTTTAAGTCATGAGAAAAAGAATGAGGCAGATCCACACTTTAGGTGGACCACACTATAAGAAACAGTGGGAATAAAAATCCCTACTATTAAATCCTTCGAGTTCTACAGTGATGTGTAACTGGCACTAAAGTTGGGTAAGCCATTAAACCATGGAGCCAACTCATTACATGTATTTTATATCTAAGTCGTCCATCAATTAGACCATCCATGTGTTATGAGCCCCACCCGACTATGTACCTTATATCCATGTCATTTGTCTAATGGGTGGTATCAGCTATGATGTTGTTTGTTGTACAAATTGTTCATGGGGTGAACCCCACCATGTTAATAGGACCCACAATTATATAAAATATAATAATAATAATAAGGAAAGGTAATTGCATGCTTACCAATGAAAACTTTTCTAGACATAATGTGATGCAAGCGAAGCCCACCTAGGTGCATGTGTTGTATACCCACACTGCCTATATTTTCCAGTCACTTAGGAAGTGGGCCCACCTCCTGCCCATGGACATAAGATGAAGTAGAACTCAATTTTTGGTGGGCCACGCTACTAGTAGAAACAGTAGTAATAACCACTGGAAATACTTATGCTCTAGTGTGCCCCTATATGCTAGGATGCTTCCTTGACCATGGACTCCACCTTGTAGAATGATGTAGATCCATACCATTCATCGATTTATCCTTATCATTTTAGGGTATGGTCCCATATACTAGCCAGATCCAAATCTCATGCCACAAGAGCAATATTGATCACTTGTCCACTGTTAAACGCAGTAATGTTTGTGAGAAATCTATTTATCTATTCTTTTTAACCGATCATAGACCACCTAATATACATGTTTTACCAGCCATTCATCTATTTTGATTAAATCATTTTAGAGTATGGGGCTGCCTATATATTTACTGTAATCTAAGTTGTTTTCATGGTACCCATTGTAATAGTTATTCCTCATTTAGACCGTCAGTTGGTAGGAATCATGTGGATCACTACACTATAGGAATTTGGGATCTTAGGTGGCCTAACTAGTCGTGTGAATTGGTAGAAGTAGTGTGGGCCACCACACCATATGAGTGCGTGATTTTTATAGCCCACCTAACTATATGAAATTGGGGCAATTGTATGACTACTTGTCTAAGCGGATTTATGATTGTTGTGGCCCTTAATCATATGATCACTGATTGGATAAATGGCAGTAGATTTGGCAAAATGGTGTTGAATATATAACTTATAAATCTTGTGATCATGCATGACGTGGATAGCTATAAATCATGTGGGTATGTGGGGAATGTGTGACCCAACCATATGATCATGTGGTGCTTAGGTGATTGTTAAACTATGTGAAATTGTGGTACTGGCCGCTTGACTATGTGAAAGTTTAGTAAAGTGGTTGCCCCATTATGCGAGCTGTGGTATAATTGAAATAATAATAATAATAAGTAACTATCTCACCTTAAGTCTCTTATTATAACAAGTAGAGCGACATTTCTGTGGTCACTCAACCATACAGACTTCTGATAATGGAGTGGCCATAAGACTATGTGGGCATATGAGAATTGTGTGATTGCTCAGGCTCATGGACTATGCTGATGGTGTAACCTATTTTATATGTGAACTTAGAGCGTGTGTCAGATTGATTATGGACCCTACCTTGATGTGAATATTGCATATTTCATCATTTATTCATTAGGCTAGCTAAATCTAGAATATAATTCCAAAATGACCTAGATCTAATTCCTAAATAAGTCAGGCGACATGAAATAGTGTTAATTGAACGTATAACTTTCAAACACTTATGAACCTACTCAATGTATGTATTTTATCCACACTGTTCAATTGTTTTGCCAACGAAACAGTTTGATGATGAAGCTCGTTGACGTGTGCCTTGTGCATCTTATCTGTTCTTCCTTGTATTACTTTAATCTATGTGAGATACCTATACTATCTACTTGTTGGGACCCACCGTAATGTTTATGTGTGTACCCATCTGCTTGTAGTAACATTTGGAAGTAGGACCCACTACGTTGTATAAGACGAACTCGCATTATCCAATTGTAACTAACTCTTATGTGTATATTATATACCAAGTCATTCAACTTAGGGCTTACTATATCTTATGAAGTTTACATGTGCCTTCCAAACCATTGTAAAACTACTACAATAATTATTTGTAAATCCAATTTACTAACAACCCACGTGAAGATGAAGTTCACTACATTATATGAGTTTCGCCAGCACCATTCATCCTATGACTCATTTACTATATTTTATGTCTACACCTTTCATCTCATAACCACTTGGTGGATGTTCTTTGCATCACTACCACTCATTAACTATAAAGCCCAATTAGGGTATATCTCATTTAGACCATCCATGTGTTATGAGCCCCACCCGACTATGTACCTTATATCCATGTCATTTGTCTAATGAGTGGTATCAGCTATGATGTTGTTTGTTGTACAAATTGTTCATGGGGTGAACCCCACCATGTTAATGGGACCCACAATTATATAAAATATAATAATAATAATAAGGAAAGGTAATTGCATGCTTACCAATGAAAACTTTTCTGGACATAATGTGATGCATGCGAAGCCCACCTAGGTGCATGTGTTGTATACCCACACTGCCTATATTTTCCAGTCACTTAGGAAGTGGGTCCACCTCCTGCCCATGGACATAAGATGAAGTAGAACTCAATTTTTGGTGGGCCACGCTACTAGTAGAAACAGTAGTAATAACCACTGGAAATACTTATGCTCTAGTGTGCCCCTATATGCTAGGATGCTTCCTTGACCATGGACTCCACCTTGTAGAATGATGTAGATCCATACCATTCATCAATTTATCCTTATCATTTTAGGGTATGGTCCCATATACTAGCCAGATCCAAATCTCATGCCACAGGAGCAATATTGATCACTTGTCCACTGTTAAATGCAGTAATGTTTGTGAGAAATCTATTTATCTATTCTTTTTAACCGATCATAGACCACCTAATATACATGTTTTACCAGCCATTCATCTATTTTGATTAAATCATTTTAGAGTATGGGGCTGCCTATATATTTACTGTAATCTAAGTTGTTTTCATGGTACCCATTGTAATAGTTATTCCTCATTTAGACTGTCAGTTGGTAGGAATCATGTGGATCACTACACTAGGAATTTGAGATCTTAGGTGGCCTAGCTAGTCGTGTGAATTGGTGGAAGTAGTGTGGGCCACCACACCATGTGAGTGCGTGATTTTTATAGCCCACCTAACTATATGAAATTGGGGCAATTGTATGACTACTTGTCTAAGCGGATTTATGATTGTTGTGGCCCTTAATCATATGATCATTGACTGGATAAATGGCAGTAGATTTGGCAAAATGGTGTTGAATATATAACTTATAAATCTTGTGATCATGCATGACGTGGATAGCTATAAATCATGTGGGTATGTGGGGAATGTGTGACCCAACCATATGATCATGTGGTGCTTAGGTGATTGTTAAACTATGTGAAATTGTGGTACTGGCCGCTTGACTATGTGAAAGTTTAGTAAAGTGGTTGCCCCATTATGCGAGCTGTGGTATAATTGAAATAATAATAATAATAAGTAACTATCTCACCTTAAGTCTCTTATTATAACAAGTAGAGCGACATTTCTGTGGTCACTCAACCATACAGACTTCTGATAATGGAGTGGCCATAAGACCATGTGGGCATATGAGAATTGTGTGATTGCTCAGGCTCATGGACTATGCTGATGGTGTAACCTATTTTGTATGTGAACTTAGAGCGTGTGTCAGATTGATTATGGACCCTAGATGTGAATATTGCATATTTCATCATTTATTCATTAGGCTAGCTAAATCTAGAATATAATTCCAAAATGACCTAGATCTAATTCCTAAATAAGTCAGGCGACATGAAATAGTGTTAATTGAACGTATAACTTTCAAACACTTATGAACCTACTCAATGTATGTATTTTATCCACACTGTTCAATTGTTTTGCCAACGAAACAGTTTGATGATGAAGCTCGTTGACGTGTGCCTTGTGCATCTTATCTGTTCTTCCTTGTATTACTTTAATCTATGTGAGATACCTATACTATCTACTTGTTGGGACCCACCGTAATGTTTATGTGTGTACCCATCTGCTTGTAGTAACATTTGGAAGTAGGACCCACTACGTTGTATAAGACAAACTCGCATTATCCAATCGTAACTAACTCTTATGTGTATATTATATACCAAGTCATTCAACTTAGGGCTTACTATATCTTATGAAGTTTACATGTGCCTTCCAAACCATTGTAAAACTACTACAATAATTATTTGTAAATCCAATTTACTAACAACTCACATGAAGATGAAGTTCATTACATTATATGAGTTTCGCCAGCACCATTCATCTTATGGCTCATTTACTATATTTTATGTCTACACCTTTCATCTCATAACCACTTGGTGGATGTTCTTTGCGTCACTACCACTCATTAACCATAAAGCCCAATTAGGGTATAACCATGTGGTCCCAATAGAAGAAAATCATATCGGGCCAAAGCCACTAATGAAATATCTATCTTGCGAAGGATATAGTGTAACTCTTATTATAATTAATGCTCGTGATTATGATAGTTATGGATGATATTAGTGATGTCAGTAATTATAGTTAATAGAAGCATGTGATTTAATACTTGATTAATGTTGTTCCACTCCCTAACATACTAAATTCATATACTTAACCATGTTGATATTGATCATACTCATGTACTATGGATTGATGGTATGTGCAAGTGTACTTTAATACATTTGTTCATGTGTAAGACATGTCCTCTTCAGTTTGGTCACATGATCATGAATTAATATAGTTAATATTGGCATATGATGATTATACGTCATTTTTGCCTTAAAGTTTAAGCAGACCCTAAACTCATGACATTATATGCATACCATATGCACTTAAACATTTGCCTTATCATGGTTGCTTGAATTCATGTATAATCATGACATACAAGATGATCGAAATACCATAGTTGTTCTGTATAACATGAGTTGGATCTTGATGATGAAATGTACATCTATGATGATGACTTAGGTTATCCCTAAAAATGAACGGGACACCGGAAGTGTGGAAATAGTAGGGGATGATGTGCCCCTTGGGTTGAAAGTCCCTAAACCCCAATGCTAGCTAGGGTTACCTCACTGTCGGGTCGAGTGGATACATGGGTCATAGATTTCACTCCCACTGATGAGGTCGAGTTGAGAAGAGGTGAGTCTAACCTACTTAAGGGCTGAAGTGCAAACATGAACCGGTCTGACTCGTAGGCAAAGAGAAGCGCGAATGAAGTTCGCTATCGGCATGCCGGGTGGAAGTCCACCGCAGGGCGGGTATGTGAGGTCGATTACTAGTGCCTGGTGCATAGTTATCAACCACAGTATTTTCTGTAAGGCCCGTATCGTAGTCCGTACTGTTCCGTCAACTCTCGCAATCCTTCCCGATGAATTTCGGCGACCCGCGACCTATAATCGACTTTTGCACATGACCCTAAGTCATATCTCGTAGATCTGAATTGGCTTAATCTAAGACTTGTACCATTGCGATCACACCGTCGTCGTGGTTCCAACGCCGTGTTTTGCATACCGATCCGATACCCAAGCCAGGAGATGTGGGCCCGCATTCCGTTCGAGAAAACACCGTGCGTTTGCAATCCTAAGAGAATTTCTACAACATGTCCCATCAATCAATCAATCAATCACCTCATGTCAAGTACGAGAGTAACCTATGCTTTCTTTCTCCACAAGTCAAACAATCTATCCCAAAAGTCAACAAGTCTCTCACCTTACATCCATCACTCACACACATCACCTCTCTTACAACTATCCCTTTTCTCTCTCTTTCTCAACACTTTTTCCAAGCAAGAAAATGGTGGATGTCCAAGCTCTTCCATGGAGAGAAAAGTGACTTGTGTGGCCCACTTTCCATCTTAAAATCCTTCATCCTAGCCATTAACTTCTCATCATCTTCCATCAAAGAGAAGCACAAGGAGATCGGCGTTCAATCAGACTAAGAAGATCAAATGGTGGGTGCATTTTATGATTTGATTTGTGTGATCTTGATATTTGAGGGCCCATATATGGTGGGACCCATCTTGATGTATGCCTTGTATCAAAGAGGGACCCATAGTGGCGGGGTCCCTTCCATCTCCACCTACCTCTCTCTCTCTCTCTCTCTCTCTCTCTCTCTCCTTCCTTTATTTTGTGGCCCACTTAATGAGTGTACGTGATGTCCAAACCGTCCATCAAATGGACCCCATGGCCGTCCAAACCATGTGGGCCCTACCCTTTGGATGATGGGAAAACATAAATATCAGATTGATACAAATCAAGTAGGCCACGTGCACGTGGGACCCACCAGCCATGGTCCCCACATGTGGGACCCACCTTGATGAAGAATATCCACGTCGTCCGTCCAGCGTCCAGGGACGCTGGACGTGGACTAGTGAAGTACGAGCAGACGGTGGGGTGTATACAGCACGTCTGGACGTGCTCTGTGAAAAATAAAAGTATCAGCTTGATTTCAAACTTTTAGGTGGGCTGCTCATGCAGGCCCCACCTTGATGTACGAATATAATCCATGTCATCCATCCTAATTCTCATCCCATTTTAGACGTTGAGACGAAAAATGAAGTTACTCCAAGTATCCGGTGGGCCGTATCTCGAAAAACAGTGGTTTTTACCGTTAAAATCTACTCTGATGTTTCTGTACACCAAAACACATCGAATATTGGGCTCATTCAGACTGTCTCAAGCCATAGAATCTAACAGTTGGGTCGGATTCTCTTGATGTGGACCCCACATAGGAAAAACCATAAAAAAATTATTTTAAAAAATAATTAAGAAACAGTAGCAGGCACTGCTGCTGCATGTCCAGAGGACGCGCAGCAGTATCCTGCTTCGCTGAAACGTGAAGGAGGGAAAGGACGTGGGTCTCTGTCGTGGGCCCCACCGTGATGTTTGTTGCACATCAACACCGTGCATTTGGTAGCCCCCTTCTGGGACCGTGGACCACCCCAAAATCAGCCGTATGTGGTGCTTAGGTGGCCCACATCACAGGAAACAGTGTGGTTGAATGTCTACCATTGAAACTTCCCTGGTCAGGAAGATTTGGATAAATTGATATTTATTTATTTATTTATATTTTCATTTTGGGTCTGTGTGACCTTATGGACAGATTGGATGGGAAATAATTTGATGGTGGGGCCCACTTGGGACCCGCCTGTGATGGGATTAGATTGGTAGGTGTACCACACACTAGCCTATAGCTGCTGTTGAAGCAACAAGTTTTGTGGAGCCCACCTTGGTGACGTGTTCACCCCACGTGTGTGGACCCTACCATAATGCATGTGTTGTATCCACACCTTCCAACCATTTTGAGAGATTATTTTATGGCATGAGAAAAGAATGACTCAGATCTATAATTCACACGGACCGCACCATTTAAAGTGGTGGACAGTGATGTCCACCATTCAAACTTCTAAGGGCCATAGTAGTTTCCAATTAAGCCTAGGTTTTTGCCTCACTTCATCTACCTCTATATTAACTTATGAATAGGTCGAATCTCAAAAATACATAAGGGTGGGCCCAATTGATATACATGAAGCCCATTTGATTCAACCCATTTGATTCGGCCTATTGATACGACCCATTTGATGTATTTGGGGCCCATTTTATGAGGCCCGATGTAATGTATTTGGGGCCCATGGGTTGAGGCCCATTGTGATGTATTGGGCCCGTGGGTTGAGGCTCATTGTGATGTATTCGAGGCCCGTGGGAGAGGCCCAATGTGATGTATTTAAGGCCCATGGGCAAGGCCCAAAGTGATATATTCGAGGCCCATGGGAATGGCCCAATGTGATGTATTCAAGGTCCATGAGTGTAAGACCCGTATCCTAGTCCGTACTGTTCCATCGACTCCTACAATTTTTTTCGTCGAAGTCTAGCAATTCGTGACCTATAATTGATGTTTATGTATGACCCTAAGTCGTATCCTTTAGATTCAAGTCAGCTTAATCCGTAACTTGTACCATTGCGACCGCATAGTCGTCGCGGTTCCAACGCCGCGCCTTGCATACCGATCCGATACCTTGACAAGAAAATGTGGGTCGGTGTTTATTTTGAAGAAAACGCCGTGCGTTTGGAATCCCTAGAGAATCTCTACATCATGTCCCATCAATCAATCACTCAAATCAATCAATCAATCACCTCATGTCAAGAACAAGAGCAACCCATGCTTTCTTTCTCCATAAGTCAAGCAACCTACACCAAAAGTTAACAAGTCTCTCACCTCACATCCATCACTCACCTCACCCATCACTCACCTCACATCTATCACTCATCACTCTCTCTCTCCTTACAATCCTCTCTCTCTCACTCTCTCTCTCTCTCTCTCTCTCTTCACATTTTTCAAGCACCCAAAGGAGTGCATGTCCAAGCCTTTCCCAAGAGAGTAGATTGAGTTGTGTGGCCCACTTCCCATCCCAAAATCCTTCATCCTAACCATTCACTTCTCATCACCCTCCATCAAAGTGAAGCACAAGGAGATCGGCGTTCCATCAGACCAAGAAGATCGAACGGTGGATGCTTCTATAGGCCTAGATTTCTTTTTTTTGATGAAGGGACAAGTGAGGCCTACCGATTGATGGTATGGATCTCACTTTAGACCCTAGGTGTGGCCGATGGCCCACCTTGATTCTCATGATCATTCCATGATGGGGCCATTCTCTATGGACCCCATCATGATGTTTATTTTTCTTTGCATGGATAGAGGTCATCTAGACCTTCCATTTTGGTGGATAAGGAATCTCCATTATTGATCTTTGATTTGGTGGGCCCACATGTATTGAGACCCACTTGATGTATGATTGAATGCAAGGGAGGGCCCATAGTGTCGGGGTCCCTCCATCACACTTGTCTATTTCTCTCTCTCCCTCTCTCTCTCCCTCCCTTTTATATTTTTTTTTTGGTGTGATAATGTGGCCGTGTGGCCCACCCGGATGAACCCCATCTTGATGTATGTATTACCCACACCATCCAACCCTCTTTTTGGTGGCCTACGTCCATGGGTGGGGCCCACCTTAAGCGTATGTATGGAGCCCAAATCGTCTAGTGTCCAGGGATGCTGGACGTGAAATGAAAAATACAAATATTAGCTTGGTTCCATAAGCTATTTAGGTGGGCCACTTGTGTAGGCCCCACCTTGATGTATAAATTCAATCCGCATTGTCCATCCCTTTCCCCAGACCATTTTAGGAGTCGAGCCGAAAAATGGGGCCAATCTGACTTTCTGGCGGGCCATAGCATAGAAAATAGTGGTTTTCACCGTTAAAACCCACATGATGTTTCTACACCCCAAAATATATTAAATATTAGGCTTGTTTGGCTTGTCTTAAGCTATGGGAACCAATGGGCGAGGTGGATTCTTCCAATGCGGCACCCACGCATGAAAAACCATGAAAAAACAAAATTTCATATATGCAGCAGACGCTGCTGTTGTCAGAGGGCGTGCAGGTAGCGCCTGCGGCATGTAGGCGAACGGAAAGCAAGAACCACGGTCCCAGCCATGCCCCCCCCCCCCCCCCCCCCCCCCCCCATGATGTGTGTTTATCATCCACACCGTTCATTTGGAGGACCCCTTCTTGAAGTGGCCCCCCTCTAAAAATCAGCCTTATCTGGAACTCAGGTGGACCACATCACAAGAAATAGTGGGATTGAATGGCTGCCATTGAAATCTTTTTAGAGTCCAGAAGTTTTGGATCAAATATGGAAAATTTTTTCCTTTTCATCCAGGTCTGTGTGACCATATCAACGGTTTGGACTGCAGATAAACATTATGGTGGGCCCCATGTGGGACCCACTTGCAAGTGGATTTGGATACAACAGTGTAATGGGTGCTGTATAGACGTCCCCAGGCCTCCCAGGCCCTGTGGGCCCCATGCACGAGGTATGTGTTCTATCTATACTGTCCAACCACTTTGGCTGCGCTGCTTGACTGTAAGGGACCCACCATGGGGTATATGCTTCATCCATGCTGTCTATCCCTATGGGACCCACCATGATGCATCTGTTGCATCCAAACCGTCTAACCATTTTGACAGATAATTTTAAATCTTGAGATCAAAATTAAGACAGATCTAGGATTAGGTGGACCACACTATAGAAAACAGTGGGTTTGACCATCCACCATTAAAACCCCTTTCAGGTCAGTGTGACCTTATGATCAGATTGGATGGGAAATAAATGTTATCGTGGGCCTTAGGAATTTTAATGGTGGAAATCATTATCACCACTTATCTTTGGGTATGGTCCATTTGATATGCATGAGGCCCAATTGATGTGGCCCATTTGATATACATGTGGCCCATGTGATGTGGCCCATTTGCCACATAAGGGCCCATTGTGATGTATTCAAAGGCCCATAGGATATGGCCCATTACAATGTACATAAGGCCCATTAATGCGGCCCATTTGATGTATCTGAGGCCCATGGGTCGAGGCCCAAAGAGATGTATCTAGGTCCATTGCAATGTGTGATTTCATTGTGGCATATATAATGATGTTTATGGTGGGCCGTGCCTTGGGAACAATAATGGTTTGACGTTCACATTATAAGAATAATGTTGGTTAAATGTCCGCATTATAACTCTCCTTAGGGCCCATTGATAGGCCCGTACTTGTTGTGTGTAGGCCGTCTAGGCTCATCTGCGTTGTAAGGATAGTTCATTACTTTATAACATACTTAGTACAATTCCATGATTCATGCCCATACGCATCATATATATGCTTGATATGAGGAATGTTTGATCATAGCATAAGTCGTTGGGCTGAGACATTTACGGGACTCCTTATGAGATGGAGTATCCCACATGATCACGTGGTACACGCGAGATTACTGCATGATTATACGGTGTGACTCATGCATCTCGTATATGTGTGACTTGATCATTGTACGGCCTAGCGACATCAAGGTCGTGGCTTCACAAGCACATCGTGGATGGCCGTATCAAATACCGAAAATACTTGGTTCAAGCGCTGTGGGCACTTAGGATATCCTTAGGTGAAAGTCCTAGAACCTTTTTGGTATCAGGAGGTGCTCCAACGTTTAGACCAAGTGGATACAAGAGCACCCAAGTACCAAATATTAGTAGGCCGCGTCTCCTATTGTGTCGTGGTTAGTTAGAAGGGGGTGTGGCCTTATCCACCCAAGTGAGGGGGCTATAGGCTAGGCTGAGTTTGACTATCGATGAGCCGAGTAGGTATTGGCAAACTACTGGTTAGGTAGATAGTGAGGTCTATTCCGCTCATTAGGCTATGCGACTAGGGAGGCAGCAGTCAGTGTGGAGTGCACTAGACCCCGGTGATATCCCAGAGAGGAACCGTACTAATATGTATACTTGTTGAGTACTGGCATGCTTGTTTTGCATCTCGCATATGACATTTGGCTACATAGGCCTCGCATCGCATGGCCTTGGTATGGCTGATAGCATTCATGCCTTGCATCATATAGCTTTGGTACAACTAATAGCATTCATGGACTTACCGCATATTTTCACATTATTCTAATATTATACACTTGGCGCTTGCCTTGCACACACACTTATACCACCTTCTAAGCTTTTGTAAGTTTATGCACGACCGTTGCGGGCAGGTGACATTGGATCGCAGCAGCGCTGAGGCAGGAGCGTACATCATATTATTTTGGAGTTTTTAATCACCTTGCATTTTTCTTTTCGCATTATACTTAAAGTTTTTGATATAATGAATATGTGGTGATGTTGTTTTGTGACTTGGTTATGCTGGTAGTTATTCTCCATTATAAAAAAAAAATCCATACTGAAAATCCTCCTTATTGGATCCCAAGATCGAAAATCTGGCATGTGAGTGTCGGGATCCGAGAATGGGGCACTACGGAGGCTGTCGGCACCGGATTTGACGATTGTGAATTTTGTGAGCTCATTTTTCAAGTTTAGGGCATGACAATGGGCGAGACCCAATGTGATGTATTCAAGGCCCGTGGGTGAGGCCCAATGTGATGTATTCGAGGCCCGTGGGTGAGACCCATTGTGATATTTTTTCGGCCCATTTGGTAAGGCCCATTGTGATGTATTCTCAACCCATTTGGCAAGGCCCATTATGAAGTGTTTAATGCCCATGGTTGAGGCCCAATGCGATGTATGTATGACTCATTAAGTTGTGTATGAATCCCTTATATGGGCCACTCCTTGGGAGCAATGTTAGTTAAATCGCCACATTGTTGGGCAATGATGGTTTAATGTCCATATTGTGACATTCCCTTAGGCCTTGTGTGACGCCCTGAAAATCGGGGGTCGAACAGAAGCTCGGCTCCCGAGTTCCAATGCATCGCTTATGCAACATAAATAAAGATGATTGAATGTTGTTCTTGTTAATGCATTAAACATGAGTGGGATTACACCAAAACAGTAATTTATACTCCAGATCAGTTTATATAATGCAAGCAGAAGACTGAAAGATGTATATAAACGAATATAAATCCAAAAGATTGTTGTCGATCGCCAGAGTATGAATACATCACTGAGTCATCATATACATGTAATACCTCAAAAACAAAATGTTAAAAGAATAGTCCAATTACAATGATAAACCCTATATCCCCATTAATCAGAATGGCCTAAGCGAAACCGTCAGAGAACTGCATATATGAGAACTCGTCCTGATCATCGTAGTAATCAGGCTCTGCCTCCTGAGTCGCATCGTCATCTGCAACTAAGATAGAGTCTGGTGGGTGTTCAGAATACTGTCCCAGAATGTGGGAGTGAGTGATCAACTCAGTAGAATCATAGAGTAAAGATTAATATGTTATCAATTCAGTCAAATAGTAATGATAAAGCAGACTTATCAAACATTCCTAGATACTCTTGTTAATGTAAGGATGGAATGTTTTCATGATGCATGCCCTCGCCTACACTCCCTCGTGCGACACCATCTTACGTCCGCGGCATGCTTTCTTCCCTCTATGCACTTTAACCACGACACATGTAGTGCGATGTTATGAACGTGGTTACCAAGTTCTTATTAGTCATTTTCATACAACAGTATTGGGAAGCTAAGGTACCTCCCTTGTATTATTACCCAAACGATGATCCATTCTAGGGTCGTCAGTCCTAGATAATCTTATACGATAATATAGTTATAGATCACTGTAAAGGGCTCGTCACCAATCAATACAAGTCCAGTTATATCCTATAGACTACAATAAGGCTCATCGTCCCAATACAGTTTCAGGATATACTCGAGGTCACTACAAAGGGCTCGTCATTAATCAGAGTAGGCCGACAGCTCGAATATAGTGTCCCATATCACCATAATCGGCTCACGAGTCTAGGTTGCTCACTGTTTACCACGGGGAAGCTCGTTGCCCCAATGTAGGTCGACAGCTCAACCACGGTGTCCCATACCACCATACCCAGCTCATGAGTCTTAGTGGATCGAGGTACCAAGGTTAACAGGATTTCACTGGTAAGTTTGGTACCCTAGATTCAAACAGGAGTGTCCAACATGGTGAACATACATCGGGTCAATCGGGTTACTTGATGAGCTCGACTAGTACGAGCGCACGTTGAGTTGATCAACATGAAGTGCTTAAACACTTCGCGTGGTCAAACCACTGCCGACAGCTCTAGTACGACTTGGGTTCGTCAAACATGTCCTACGCGGCGAATAAAGCTCGACCATGAACTCAAGCCTGTCACTGAATGCCTGGACCATAATATGGGCCCAATCACATACAACCTCAATAATAGACATATGATTCAAACCCACATTCATATAAGCGTGATATGAAATATAACTTAAATATGAATACTATACATGGAGGAAAACATACACACAATTAGCAAGAATGAAATAAACTAAACATAACATGAAGGAAATCATACACACAATTAGTGTGAACGAAATAAACTAAATATAACATAGAGGAAATCATACACACAAGTAAGGTGATTGAGATTCATATCTCAATTCCCTTAAAAATCATACTTTACCTATTTCTAACTCATTCAGGCATTTATACGAACACTTAGACTACACTATTCAACATACATCACGTATGTTGACATATTGCACATTTAGGCAAATCCTTTTGCTAAGGAGTTGTTGCATACACAACAAGCATATATTAACAATGATTTATCATGGCAATCACAGATCCAAAATTTATACATATACAAGTATTTCAACAAATACATAGAATACACTATGGTATACATATTTCATACGTATTCGTAACGCGAAACAAACAACACATTTTTCATGCGAAATAGCATCCAAGTCAATAATAAATCGTTATCTGACATTGAAAGCTTTGAAAACCATAACCTATATGTCTATAATCCGCAACTTAACGTCGTAGAAGCGTAATGAATCTGATTCAAACTGTAAGCCTTCATCAACGACGGATTAACAACCTATAACACGAGCTAGGTTAGCTATTATGTCACTTTAACTACTTGAAACTCTAGAACTAATTAGGGTTAGGTTCTCTTACCCAATAGTGTATTTGAAATCACCGGATAGTGATTCGGTAACGATGTGTAAGCACAAGGAGTAACAGGAATCGAATCTCAGGAGTAGCTCCCACTTCTCTCTCACTTTCTCTCTCTTTACTTTCTCCTCTTTCTTAGGGTTGTAGGAAATTCGTATGGTGAGAGAGGGTGAGGGTTTCAAGCCCTTATATAGGCCCAAAACTCACTAAAATAGTCTCATGGCCAAGGTATACTTAGGTTATATTCAAATCGGCCTTGTTTCGATCCAACGGAGTAGTTTTGGAGGTCCTTTTGCTGAATGTGGTCGGACTTAAGCTCACAACTATTGGATCTTGAGTACATTAAGTTTTCAGTTCGATCGGATTCCTAGATCGACCATGGCGGACCAGTTTCAGTTCAGCGGTCACCAAAACTCAATCGAGGCCACAGGTACTTTGACATGTGTGGGCCATCTTCCCTGATTCGAGGGTGAATTTGGGTCAAAAACCAACGGTCAGAATGCTTATAAATGACGCGCAAGCGACACGACCCAGATTACTTAAATTCATATTTAATTTCTTAAAATTCTTCACTTTCTCACTCTCTTCACTCTAGACTCAAGGAAACAGGATATCGTTTGGACATGATTTTCGAGGTGATTGTCAAGTCCAACTGGGCGGTCATAACCATCTAAGTTCATCGCTATCTGACTTTTGACGTGCGGTCCAGGTCTGTTACGAAGTTTCAAAGTGCTTCCGAGAGCAACTGGGTTTAGAGTTGGATTCTAGATTTTTGGGTAATATAGCGTTAACGATTCTATAGGTTTTAAGTCTTATAGATCATATTTAAAGTGATTAGTGCTAATTTCATAGGTAATCTAGGTTAGCACTTAGTTAATACTCGTCTAATTTCTAAAGGATTTAGTCCTGAGGGATTTCACTTGGGTCTTTGTACGGATTTTTCGAGTCGTTACAATCTATCCCCCTTAAAAAAAATTTCATCCTCAAAATTAGTACCTTTTTGTACTCCTTGAGAATCTGAGGGTAGTTCTTTCTGACCTCAGCTTCCGTTTCCCAAGTAGATTCCTCCTCTGTATGATGTGTCCATAATACCTTCAGGAGTGGTATCACCTTACTGCACAACACTTCCTCCTTCCTGTCGAGGATATGCATCGGACGTAGTACATATGTAGCATCCTCGCTCAACTGTACCTGTTCCCACCTGATGATGTGTGAAGGATTAAGAACGTATTTTTTCAGCATAGATACATGAAATACGTAGTGTACGCCTGCGAGTGGTGTGGATAAAGCCAAGCGATACGCTACTGCCCCCACTCGATCTAGAATCTGAAATGGACCAATAAACCCCGGTGTGAGCTTCCCTTTCTTGCCAAACTGCAGGACTCCCTTCATAGGAGAAACTCGAAGGAACACATGGTCTCCAACCTCGAACTCGAGCGGTTGCCGCCTCGTGTCGGCATAACTCTTCTGTCTGCTCTGGACTGTCAGAAGTCGACATCTAATAATGTCGATCTTCTTTGAGGTTGCCTGCACTAACTCTGGGCCAACCAAACTGCGCTCACCGACCTCTGCCCAGCAATGCGGTGCTCGGCAAGGGCGCCCATACAAGGCCTCGCAATCAATTTCCGCTCGCATCCTAGTGAGTCATCCATACTAAGAATGACGTCGAAATGGAACAGAGGAAAGACAATCATGTTGACTAATACGGTCCTGTTCCCCAAGTTTATCGGGCAGCTCTTGCAAATCTTAGTAACATCAGAAAATGTCCCAGTGGCGGTAATAACCCTCACTCCTTTGTAGGAGCAGTATCCAATCCCAATCGCTTGACTGTCGAGCACGAAATCATAGAAGTAGTGGACCCAGTGTCCACCAGTAAGAAAACTAAAGTACCTTGGATAAGAGTCGTACCCTCGAATGACCTCGGTGCTACATCTGCACCCTCCGAAGTCTCAGCTGTAAGTGCATGCACCCCAACCTGCTGTAGGCGGTTCGGCTGTGGTACCATAGGCCGTTGTGGAGGCCTAAATCGGGGTGCCGGCGGTCAAAACGAAGGATGTGCAGGTGCAGTCCGTAGAGGTGGAGCTGATAAAGCCTGAGGGCGAGGGCGGTCAATCCTCTGTGGCGGCGAGAACCCACTATCTCTCATACGTGTAAAACAGCTCTTCGCCACATGACCTGGTTTCCCACAGTAAGTACAGGTCACATCAGGTCACCTCATTGGAACTGGTGGTGCCGCTATCCTGGGAGGAGAGTCGGTACGGGTCCTCTTGCCAAGGAATGGCCTGCTCAGCATATCTGGTCATGGCCTAGGGATCATAGGCCCAGAGAATGTGCTAATCGATCCCCGTCGTACTCTGCTCGCATAGACATGTGTACTAGCTCAGCATAGGAGGGTATACTAATACAACACATCTTCGAGCGAATGTCGGGCCGTAGGCCCTCGAAAAAATGCAGCATCCACATCTGCGCATCGGCAAGAACAGTCGGGACATATCTGCCTAACTCCGTGAATCGGTGCTCATACTCTGTCACTGTCATGCCTCCCTATTTGAGGCGCAGAAACTCATTCTCCTTCTCGTACTAGTACGTAAGGGGATAGTATTTCTCATGGAAGCAGGACTCAAATGCTGCCCACGTCCATATATAGTCAACTGCCACAGTCCGCAGGACACTATCCCACCACAAGCTGGCTTCCTTCTTCAACATGAAGGTAACCAACTCAACCTGCTCTGGTTCCGTACAATGTAGCATCCACAGCATCTTGGAGATGCGGTCAAGCCAATATTCGGCCTCCTTGGGTCTGTGAGAACCCGAAAATGTAGGAGGCCACAAGCGTTGGAATCGCTCTAGGAGGCCACTTGTACCCAAGTTCCCCGTAGGGTATACAGTAGGTGTAGGCAAGGCCACACCCTCATCCTGAGTGAAAGGTCCTGCAGTCTCAGTAGGGCGTACAGATGGTGAAGGTGGAGTCGTACTCCCACCCTTAGCTAAAGCTCCTGCGATATGGCTAAGAGCTGCTGCTGCTGCTGGTGTCGCATCTGCTGCTGCTAATGCTGCTCCTGCTGCTGGTGCATCATCATCAATAATTGCTCCAACCTATCTGTAGGTGGAGCTAATGGAGGCACATACTGTGTCGAAGAAGACGCACGGCTCTGCTCTCGAACCAGTGGTGTATAAGGTGGCAGCCCAATAGTAGGACCGATAGAAGGTTGATACTCCAGCATAGTATCATGAACTGGGCCCAAACTAGGGTCTGCACGACCATCACTCTGAGAAGGTGCCTGGTCCATTGAATCACTCAATGCGAGGTGTGCCGTGCTCCGCCTGAACTTAGGTGGCATTCCATACACAACATAGGGTGTAACCCAGATCAGATTCAACATAAGCACAAACCTATTTACGCAACATTTACACACAAATTTAGGGTAACTTTATGCATTTTATTACCAAAATTGTCATAATACATGAGACATAAGTTTTACATGGATCATGACAAAAGATGCATGTGAGCTAATACAACTAAGCTTTAAACACGAAACTTTAACACTAGAAGAGCTATCAAACTATTACGCCTATAAAGGTTACACACAAACACGAAACAACCACAACTACAAACAAACAAGGACGACTTAAGGAACTATTCATCAAAATTTGACGATGGAGAAGGGGCACCCTTATCCTGCAGGCAGCACAGGATAGTCTTCAGAGTATAAGTCACTTTCTTGAACTTGTGTTTCACGAGGCTCCGAAGTCCGTGATGTCCTGTCGTAGGACAGCCTGGCCCTCCTCAAACTCAGCTATATGGGCATCCCTAGCAGCCTGATCAGTGTCCTGCTCCGGTGCAACAGGAGGAGGACTCTCATCAGTATCCTGAGCCTCCTCTTTCTCTTCGTCCTGCTCTTCTTCCTCTTCTATCTCTGCTCCACCTTCTTCATTGCTCTCCTCTTCTTCTTCACTTTCAGACTCATCCTCACTTTCTTCAAGTTGGGATTGTCATTTCTGTGGCCCGATCTTCATCTGGTTGAGAGTGGTCTCGTTGATGTAATGGACCAGTGCTGGCAATTCTGCCCCAAGTCTGTAGCCAAACTCAAGTGCAATCTTGCATATAAGTCGGCCGAAGGGGAGCGACTCAGTCGTTCTTCTTGATCGCGTGATAAGGATGATCTGTCACAGTACAAATGTAGGCATGTACAACTTCGCTCCCTGCCCCACTTGGTATAGGAAATCCACCATGAGACGCATGCACTCGTTGTGATTGCTCCACCTAGAGTAGACGTTGCACGTGCAGATGTGGTGAAGCAGACGGAAATCGCCCGACATATGGGTCGTTAAGAGGCTTCTATTAGGCTGCCATTTAACCAGACGACCACAAAGAAACCTGGTGCGACGATCCCTTTCACGTACACTATTCAAATTTCTCTCACTAGCATATACCTCGCCAAGGGGCACATTCAGGAGCCGAGCTATAACATAACGTTGATTGTGGCTTCCCAGTCTCTGCCAAAGGGGATCTTGAACTGTAAGGGCTCTAGTGTAGGCTCTCGAATATGGGCATAGAAGACTCGGACAGTGCTCACATTTGCACAAGACTCGCCTTCAAATAGCGGACCCCACCCGGCCTCTTCCAGGCGCTCGAACAATAAGTACTCCCCAAAGAGTCGTCCATCCACATGTGCTTCAAAAAGAACCCTACGGCCCTCATATATACCATGGGATAGCTCTGCCAAAAAAGCTCTTCCAACGAGAGTTTGGAGATCAAGACCCCGCTTGGTCTACACTTCTCTCCCAGCACTTGTACTCGCGGTGGCTCCTCTTAGTTTCCTCGAACGAGCGGGGCGACTAGGCCCAACTTCATCCACAGGGGCTCGTTTCTTTCCCATGAGAGAGAATGATGGAAATCAAGAATAGAGCCGCGATAATCTCCAAGAAAGCCATGGAAAAGTGAAGAAAATGAAGGAAGGGGATAAGATCCTTAGGTCTCCACGGATTTGGGCCGTATATGGGAGTGTAGGGGCTCAAATGAAAGGGAATAAAGAGGAAGGACAATAAAATAGGATGGATTAGTGGACTTACACGACTTTGAGACTCAAATGGGATCAAATCAAAGAAAATGAGAGGGTTAGGTGATGGGTATGACTGAGCATGGTGGAAGGATGTAGGGCTTAACGAAAAATGAAAGAAAGAGTGATTGGAAGGATGATTGGAGGGAGAAATAGGTTGTTTTAAAGGAAAGGGAGAGGTTGGGGGTGTCTTTTGTGAAGGAAATATGAATTTGGGGAAGTTCTAGGTGTTGAACCGTGGACCAATGGGTCCCACTAGACCCCATGTGCCATCGGCCTGAAGGCCCAACCCGGACTAGCCCGCCGGTCGGCGAGGCCTCGCCAAACCGGCGAGGTCCTTGCCGGTCACTGACCAGTCTGGCGAGGGCTTACCATTTGGGCGAGGTTCTCACGCCTCCCTGTGTCCAAAAAAGTGTGGGCCCCCCTTTGGGGCCCCTTAAAAGTGGCCCATTTGGCCCCCCCTTTCCGATTCGAGTCGTTTCGGGCTATTTTGAAACAAATCCAATACCTAAGCCCATTTACCAATTTTTAACGGCTGAAATGGGATGAAACACTGTCTATACCTGTCAATTGACGGTCTAAAAGTGGTTTGGGGTCGGCGTGTGTGATCAAGAGTGTGCACGGACTCGATCTCGGCAATCGTTTTCAATAAACGTTCACCAACAAACAAACCGGGAGTCCTAGACCTGTTTCTAGATTGTTCGCGCACCCTCCTACACTATAGTTACATCAACGTGCATCGTGTGACCCTAACCCAGGTCCAGTTTAATCCAAATCATGCTCTGATACCAACTTGTAACGCCTTGAAAATCTCGATGATGTATGATTTTGGGCTTTATTGTATACTTGACACTTACCTTACACACACTTTCACCATCTTTCTATAACTTATGCACGATAGATGCATGCAGGTGGCGTTAGGTTGTAGCAGCATTGAGCTTGGAGCGTGCAACGGACTTCTGGAGCTTTGATTTTAATACATATGTATTTCCCTTTCAGCATTGTATTAAAATGTTAATATTAGTGGATATGTGATGATGACGTTGCCTTTATGATTTGGGTATACTTGTGGTTTTGCTTCTTATGAGACAAATGTATGTTGAAAAGTCCTCCTTGTAGGATCTCAGGATCAGACCCTAGTGTATGGACACTGAGAGCTGAGAATGGGATACTACGGAGGCTGTCGGCACCGGATTCAACAATCGAGAATTTTGTGAGCCCAATTTTTGGGTTTGGGGCATGACATTTTTTATGATAACAGTTGGTGGAAGTTCACCACAGGGCAGGTATGTGAGATCGATTACTAGTGTCTGGTGCATAGGTGTCGACCATAGTGCTTCCCGAGATATACAATTATGATATGGTATGACAATATGAGGATGATGATGTTATTCTGAATGCCTGTAATACGGTTATGGTCGTGGTAAAGAAGAAATGAAAACATGACTTGGTGATGCTGCTAGCATTGACTCGGAGTATTACTATGATGCATATGCATTGCATTGGCATTGACATCATACCTTACGTACTACATGCCTTTCACATATATGATTTTCTTGTAGTATATTTATCTTGCTTGCATGTAGGACACACTGCACGCACGTGTGTACTCACTAGGCTTTTTGTTTAAGCTTCTGATTTTCCATTTTTTCAAGGCTAGAGTAGCTTGGAATACTTAGATTTCTCGATGCATTGCATCTATTTTTCGATTTGGCAATGTTGACATTTTGTACCTTTTGTAAAGCATTGTACTTGTAACCATCAAGATTTATAATGGAGAGTATTACTTGGTATTTTGATCATGGATCTTTAGGCTCAGGTATTATTATAATAAAAAAATTTAGTCAAAAATCTTCCTTGTGGTGTGCCGAATTCAGGACTTAGTATATGGAAGTCGAGTGCCGGATTCGGGGCATCACGAAAGCTATCCATCCCCATATTTGGGGCGTGACATATGATTTCCAAGGATCCACTTGTAAAGATCAGGGAACCCTCTTACTTGATTTAAGTCACATGACTAGAATTGGAGTCCTATCCTATCCAATTGAAAGATATACAATTAAGATCAATCTGATCTTTCCTTTACCTAATTCTTAATGGAGGAAAATTATGATAATTGGAAGAGATTCCATCACCAAACCATGCCCATGAGACGATGCTTAACAATAGGATTTACTAATCCCACAATCTCAAAATCAGGAAAAGAAGATATTCAAAGTTATTGCAGATCTACTTTAATTTGAGTCACAATAAACCATTAAGAACTGAAAATATTCCTTTAAAATCAAATTAAAATCAAAGAAGGTTCAACATAAATATGAATTAAAGTAAAAGAAACATCCCATCATGCTACAAGCTTCACTTCTTAGCCCTAGCTAAGAAGTTTAGCCAACCATAGACATGATTGAACTAAAATCTCTTAAGAAAAGCATAAAAACAACAAAGGAAAAGAAAGAAAAACTTTTGGCGATAACTTCTCCACCCTTTTTCTTTACTCCTCAAACCCTAGAAGATGCCTATGAACATCCTAGGGAATCCTATTTATAGTTTTGTAACTCCAACTTTCGCGCCAAGTTGGAAAAATTCAGAAACCGTCTCAATTTTGTGCAGTTCGTGTGCT
Organism: Magnolia kwangsiensis; assembly: GCA_037074715.1. Lineage (NCBI taxonomy): Eukaryota > Viridiplantae > Streptophyta > Magnoliopsida > Magnoliales > Magnoliaceae > Magnolia > Magnolia kwangsiensis. Next base: position 84,683,897 of record CM073575.1, on the reverse strand, counting down.
ATCCCCATAACCTTAGACTAGTCAAGGAAAAGTTTGAGTGGTCGAGGAGACCTTCGACTAGTCAAGGTTTTCCTTCGACTGGTCGAGGATGACGAGAAATTAGAGGATTTTGTTGTTAGAGTTTGAGTCGAGGATTCTTCGACTAGTCGAGCATGAGCATTAGATAGATCGAAGGAGGGCTTATACTAGTCGAAGCAAACAACTTTTTAAGGTTCATTTTCTTCACTTCAAGTCTTCAATTCTCTCCGTTCCTCACTTGGTTATCTTGGATCTTTGACATATGAATTCTTCATTCTTGGTCTCATAAGATCCATGCTTGGCCTTGGTGATTCTTGAATGTTAAATCCATGTTCTTAGTGTACTTTTCAATCTAAGCTCTTAAACTCACCTTGCAACACAAACACGAGTAAAATAGGACATTAAGTAGTATCATGTTCATAAAACCAAGATATAAATGGGGTCCAATATGCAATATTTCACCCTCAACAGAATGGCCCCATGAATCGATGCCCCAACAATCAAATGCTTCAATGATAAGAATTAGGTTCAGTGGCATCATATTTTAACAGGACAATCCTCCCAATTTTTGACAATGCTCATAACCTTTTCAAAAGTTATGAGTGTCCTTGAACAAAGTGGGCAAGTAAAAGCCACACTGTAAAATTTTGGCCATGGTCTTTTTAGCAGAAAAGTGACCACCACGAGCCTGAGAATGACAAAATGAGATGACACTCTAATGTTCACTATCTAGCACATATCTCCTTAGAATTTGGTCTAAGAAATATTTAAACAGATAAGGATAATCCCAGAAAAACTTATGTACCACGGTGAAATTTTTTTCTTATCTTGAGCAATCCAATATGTTGGCGTGAACCTGTGGCAAAAATAATTCACAATGTGAGCAAAACAATGTAATTAGAAGAGTTTAAACAGTTGTTCATCAGGGAACATGTCATTTATAGGTGTCGTCTCAAGGGAATCAAGGAGGTCAAGTCGAGAAAGGTGGTCAGCCACTACATTCTCTGCTCCTTTTTTATCTCGTATTTTAATATCAAATTCTTATAGAAAGAGGATCCATCTTATCAAGCCGGGCTTAGCATCCGTCTTAAAAAGAAATACATTAACGCTACATGGTCTGTGTAGATGATGATCTTGGATCAGATCATGTAATACCCAAATTTGTCCAAAGAGAATAATACGACTAAGATTTTCTTCTCCGCAATAGAGTAGTTCACTTGGGTAGAATTTAGAGTTCTCTTTGCATAGTGAATAACGTAGGGATTATTCTCTTTTCTTTGGCCTAACACCATCCTAATAACATAGACGCATTGTATATAATCTCAAAAGGGATGCTCCAATCGGGTGGCTACATGATAGGTGCGGTAGTCAACATAGCCTTGAACTTATTGAAAGCTTCTTGGGATTGTTCCATCCACTCGTATGGTATATCCTTTTGAAGGAGATTACATAAAGGATGAGAGAAATGGCTAAAGTCCTTTATGAATCGTTTATAAAATCTGACATGTCCTAAGAAGGATTGCACATCACGTATGCTCTTGGGTGGAGGTAAGTTAGAGATAAGATCATTTTTTATCTTATCTACCTTAATTCCCTTGAATGAAATTATGTGTCCAAGCACTATTCCCTTGGGAACTATAAAATGACATTTCTTTCAATTCAAAACCAAATTATTTTCCTCGCATCGCTTCAGCACATTTTTAAGATTTTTCAAACACTCGCTGAAGGATGGACCAAAGATAGATAAGTCATCTATAAAGATCTCTAAATATTGCCCTACCATGTTAAAAAATATACTCAACATGTATCGTTGAAAAGTGGCAGGGGCATTAAATAATCCAAATGGCATCCTTTGGTAAGCAAAGGTGCTAAAGGGACATGTGAACGTTGTCTTTTCTTGATCTTCAATGGCTATCTCTATCTAAATGTAGCCCGAATACCTGTCAAGGAAGCAATAGTAAGAGTAATTAGCTAGCCTTTCTAAAATTTAATCAATAAAGGGTAAAGGAAAGTGGTCCTTTCTTGTGACGATATTCAATTTCATGTAGTCAATGCACATTTTCCAACTAGTAGTGACTCTAGTTGGCACAAGTTTATTGTCGGCATTGGCTACAATGGTGATTCCGGACTTCTTGAAAACTACCTAAGTTAGACTCACCCATTGATTGTTGGATATAGGGTATATGACACCCACATCCAATAACTTAAGTACCTCAACCTTAACCACTTTCTTCATGTTTGGATTTACTCGGTGTTGTGGTTGCCAGAAGGTTATTGTATTATCCTCAAGATGAATGCGGTGAGTATAAATCAAATGGTCAATTCCCTTGAGGTCAGCAATCGACCATCCAAAGGCTCCTTTATGCTCAATGAGACTGTAAATAAGCACACTCTCTTGTTGTTTATCAAGGTGGGAAGAAATCACCACCAGGTGTGTTTCATCTTGACCTAAATAGACATATTTAAGGTCAGCAGGCAAAGGTTTTAGGTCAAGCTTTAGTCAAATTTTCATGCTTCGGTCAAATTCTGTTTGGGAAAATTTCTCAAATTGTGGCCTCCATTGGTTAACTTCAAGTACCGGCACATAATCAAGCATGACATCCATCTCCCTAATCGTGTCATCATCCAAATCAGGGGAGTGAGCCAAGCACGTCTCTAGAGTGTCAGAGTAAAAGAATCTATTAAGTTAATGTCGTGGATATCATTAACATCCTCTGACTATTTGCTCATGTTGAAAAGGATATTGAGCTCCAATGTCATATTTTCGAAAGATAAATTCATAATTCCATTCCAGTAATTAATGATTGCATTTGATGTAACAAGTAATGGATGATCAAGAATGACTGGAATTTGAGTGCTCATATCTACGATGGGTTGAGTATTTAAAATAATAAAGCCTACTGAATAGTAGAATTTGTCAACTTGGACCAACACATCTTCGATCATCCCTCTCAAACACATGGACTGAATGATCAGCAAGTTGTAATGTGGTCTGGGTGGGTTTTAATTTACCTAGACCCAATTGTTCGTATACCGAGTACGGGATCAGATTTACACTTGCCCCCAAGTTAAGAAGTGAATGCTTAATCCGGTGATTCCCAATTATATAGGTGATAGTTGGGCCACCAGGATCTTTATATTTTTATGGCACATCTTGCTTGAGGATGGCATCACCTTTTTTGTAAGTAAAAATTTCTTTTAAATGTTTTGTCGTCTTTTAGTAGTGCATAGATCTTTCAGAAATTTAGAATATGAAAGAATTTGTTTAACGACATCCAATAGGAGAATATTGACCTTCACTTGCTTAAGCACCTTTAGAATATCCTAAAAATTAGATAGAGATTTTGGTGCAATCAACCGCTGGGGGAACGGTGCAATCGGTTACTCACTCTTTCTGGTTCATCCTCACGTGGGACATTGCTAGGTTTATCATTCTCAGTTTCTTCCAAGTCCTTAGGCTTTTCAGCCCTCACTAGAATACTTTTATCAATAATCATCCAACTCCTAAGGGTGGTGATAGACTTAGCCTGCTCCATCTAATTTGAAGAGCTTTGGTCATTTATTTCATATTACGGTTTTAGATTGGGGAGAGGCTGGGCTGGAAGGATCTCTTTCTCCCTAATTGAATTTTTTATCTCAAGCCCTTGTATGGCCCTTGTAAGGTCTTGAAAGGCTTGTAGCATACCCTGATTAAAAAGCTATTGATTTTGAATATGTTTTAAGACCGGATCCTCTTGAGGTTTCCTTTGATTTAGAAATTGGTTAAGGATTCCTTAAAGAGTTGCAGTTTGTCCATTCCTCCAACTAAAATTTGAATAGTTCCTCCAACTTAAATTATATGTATTTGATGTAGGTCCACTAAAAGGTCTTTGGTAGTTGTTTATAGCATTTAATTACTCATTTAATATCTCTTAACAAGCAGGAATTGTTGGGCAATTCTCATTTGTATATATGTTACAAGCACAGATACCACAAACAACTTCCACAGCCTTTTTGGGTTCTGCCTTCTTAAGTTCCATGGCCTCGACTTTTCTCGTGAGTTTGATTATTCTTGAATACATCATCTTCCTCTTTTAAGACATAAATTCCTTCCATTTTCTTTGATTGAGTAAGCTTAGAAGTACTAGTTCATAAGGAGGTATCCCATGATTGTACGTTTTCAACAAGTTTATTAAAATAATCTCATGCATCATGTTCACAACCCCAAGTGTAGGGTCATAATGTAGTAATAATCTCGATAAGACTGAGGTCAAATCCACAAGGATTAATCTTGTACGTTTCTGAAAGTAACTAGAACTAGAACTAGAAGAAGAACTGAATCTAATTCTGAAGTAATTGAGAGAGTAATTGTGATTAAGGTGATTAAAATTAAAAAATTCAAAGGTGGTAACTAGGGTGCCAAGGATCCACTTATAGCTTCTTAGGATGCTACCTTGTTTAATTCAGGAAATCAATTAGAACTGGAGTCCTATCCTATCTAATTGGAAGATATATCAATAAACTCAGATATGAACTTCCATTGACCTAATTCTCAATGGATGAGAGTTGTGAGGATTGAAAGTGATTCCATCATCTAACCATGCCTAGGAAATAATGCAAACAACAGGATATATCGATCCCATAACCAAACATATAAGAATTATGAAGGTTAGAAGAGATTCCATCACCCAACCATGCCCAAGGGATGATGGTAAACAACAGGATTTACTAACTTCACAATCTCATATCAGGAAAAGAAGATACTCAAAGCTATTGCAAATCTATTGTAATTTAAGTAACAACAAGCCATTAAAAACTAAAAGTATTCCTTGAACATCAAATTAGAATCAAAGAAGTTTAACAAAACATAAATCAACACAAAGCAAACATCCCAATTATGCTACAAGCTTCACCTCTTAGCCCTAACTAAGAGGTTTAACCAACCATAGACATGATTGAACTAAAATCTCTTAAGAAAAGCATAAAAAACAACTAAAGAATAAGAAGAAAAACTCTTGGCGATGGCTTCTCTACCCTTTTTCTCTACTCCTTAAACCCTAAAAGATGTCTAGGAACACCCTAGGAACTTCTATTTATAGTTATACAAAACCCTCTTGCAAACCTACCTTGAATTTTCGCAAACTGACCTTGGAACCGCCTCAATTTTTCGTAATTCGTGTGCTGATTGCGTAACCTTAGACGTTTCGAGAAAAACCTTCGACTAGTCAAGGATCATGTGAAAATAAAAGTTCATGTTGCTGGAGTTCAAATCGAGGAATCTTCGACTAGTCGAGCAGGAGCCTTAGACTGGTCGAAGGAGGGCTTAGACTAGTCGAAGCAGAGAGATTTTTAGGGTTCTTTTTCTTTACTTCAAGTCTTCAATTCTCTTCACTCCTCACTTGGTTTTCTTGGATCTTCGGCATGTGAATTTTTTATTTTTCATCTTCTAAGATCCAACCTTTGGCTTGGTGATTCTTGAGTGGTAAATACATACTTTTAACATCCTTTCTAATCCAAGCTTTTCAATTCACCTTACAACACAAACATGATTAAAATAGAACACTAAGTATTATTATGTTCATAAAACTAAGTAATAAGTGAAGGATAATATGCAATATTTCACCCTCAGCATAATCCCCAACCGACATTTTACTAGTCCCGAGCAAAGTATGTAAAAAATAAACCTCAATGCTCAATGTCCAAACCATTTTTAAGAAATTAATGTTTTGTGCAATTAATGATGAATGAGTAGAATTAAGGTGAGAGAATGAGATTTTGAGAACCTCGCGCTGAATCATATAAGTGACCTATCAAATAGATTCTTTATCAATCAAATCAAAGTAAAAGTCAATATATCATGTTTTTCAATGTGCTCAGTGAAAATCAACTTACTTCTCATAAAAATACTATCTTTTCGTCATGCTAGCTATGCTCATCACTTCAAAATTAGTTTGAACTCAAGTATTGATTCTAAACTTATCCCCTTTCTCCTTCTTTTTCTAGTTTTAAATTTTATATTGATGGTCATTTCTATTCACTCAGTCTTTTCATCTTTTTAAATTTTTCTTCTTTTTCAAACTTTTTCAATATTTTCACCATACATGACCTTTTTGTCGATCGTCTATTTTTTAACTGATTTTTTTTTAAGGTGGATAAAATTCTCCAGACTTGATTCTCACCATCTATCAATGGTTCACATACTAACAATAAAAAATTCTAGCATGACTTACAGAAAGTAAAATGATCATGTCTTGTGATTTAGATTAACATGATATTTGAACTTTCTCATAATTAATTACATGCAAGTACTTAGGTGATAGACTACTTAGTTAATCAACCTCCAATAATTCAAAATTCACTTTCCACCTTGTCATCATACTCAAAGCATTCTTAAGTACACAAACTTTTGTTTCCAAATAGATTTAACTCGAAACATTGAAAATTTTCAATTATTATTATTTTTGCTCAAAACTGAGAAAACACTGATTAGTTTACCTGATCTCTAACCCCCAACATAAAATCTACATTGTCTTCAATGTAAAAGAAATAAGCATGATTTGCAAAAGAGACAACATAATTGAAGGAAAAGTGATGGAAAGATAGTACCTGATGAAGAAATTTTGAGGCTTTTCCCAAAGAATCTCAGCGTGAAGGTGGGTTAGCACCAAAAAGAAAACTATCCTAAAACAGCCGAAGCAAACTATCCTAATCCTAAATTCTATGAAAGAAATAAACTTAACTATACCTCCATCAGACTAGGAGGTCAATCCTGGTAAACATGATTAGTCAAAGGTATGGACATGTGCTCTGAATCGAATTTCTCAACAAATGGCTTCAACCAATGTCCATTCACTTTAAAAGTATTGTCATTGTTTAGATTCTCCATCTTAACAGCCCCATGAGGATAAACATTATTAATAGTGAAAGGGCCAGTCCAATGAGATTGGATCTTTCCTGGAAAAAGATGTAACAGAGAATTGTACAAAAGGACTTTTTGAGCAACCAAGAATGATTTTCAATTGATGTTCTTCTTGTGGAACACCTTCATCATGTCCTTGTAAATTCTCAAGTTCTCGTATGTATCATTCCGAATATCCTCGAGTTCATTCAATTGTAGTTTGTGCAACGAGCTAGTGTTGTCCAAATCAAAGTTCAAATTCTTGATAGTTCACTAGTCTCTATGTTCCAACTCCATAGGTAAGTGGCAAGCCTTCCTGTAGACAAGTCTAAAGGGAGATATTCCAATAGAGGGTCTTAAATGCAGTACGGTAAGCCCATAAGGCATCAGTCAATCGGATTGACCAATCCTTTCGATCAAGGTTAACCATTTTCTTCAAAATGTGTTTGATCTCCCTATCGAAAATCTCAGCTTGCCCACTTGTTTGTGGGTGGTCTGGAGTGCTCACCTTATAAGAGATGCCATATTTCTTCATTAAGTTCGTGAATGACCTATTACAAAAATGTGAGCCCCCATCACTAATGATGGTTCGAGGCGTTCCGAACTGGGAAAGGATGTTTTCGTTTAAGAACTTAATGACCGTTTGATGGTCATTGTTCCGGCATGGAATCACTTCAACTCATTTAGTGACATGGTCTACTGCTAGCAAAATATATAAATTTCCAAAGGATTGGAGGAATGGTCCCATAAAATCTATGCCCCATCAATCAAATGTTTCAATGATGAGAATGGGGTTTAAATGTATCATATTTCACTGGGTTAATGCTCCCAATTTCTAATAACACTCACAGGATTTGTAAAACTCATGAGTGTCCTTGGACATAGTGGGTTAGTAAAAGCCACACTGCAGAATTTTGGCCATGGTCTTTTTCATAGAAAAGTGACCACCACAGGCCTGAGAATGACAGAAGGAGATGACACTTTGGTGTCCATTGTCTAGCACACATCTCCTTAAGATTTCATTTGGGCAATATTTAAACAAGTACAGGTCATCCCAGAAGAAATTATGAACCTCGGCGAAGAATTTTTTCTTATCTTATGCAGCCCAATGTATCGATGTGAAACTTGTAGCAAGATAATTAACAATATCAGCAAACCAATGTGGATGAGACTTTGAACAAATGTTCATCAGGGAACATGTCATTTATATATGTCCTCTCAAGGGAATCAAGGAAGTTAAGTCTCGAAAGGTGGTCAGCCACTACGTTTTCTACTCCTTTTTTATCTTTTATTTCTAAATCAATTTGCTGGAGTAGAGGATCCATCTTATCAAGCAGGGCTTAACATCATTCTTAGAAAGAAGATACTTGAGTGTCACATGATCAGTGTAGATGAGGATCTTGGATCCAATCAAGTAGGACCTAAATTTATCCAAAGTGAATACTACGGCTAAGAGTTCCTTCTCCGCAGTAGAGTAATTTGCTTGGGTAGAATTTAAGGTTCTACTTGCATAATGTATAACGTAAGGCTTCTTATCTTTTCTCTGACATAACACTGCCCCAATAGTATAATCTGACGCGTCGTACATAAGTTCAAAAGGAATACTCCAATTAGGTGGTTGCATGATAGGTTTGGTGGTTAACATGCCCTTGAGCTTAGAAAATGCCTCCTAGCATTACTTAGTCCATTCAAATGGTACATCCTTTTGAAGTAGGTTGCACAAAGGACGAGAGAGGTGACTAAAATCTTTTATGAACCTTTTGTAAAATCTAGCGTGTTCTAAGAAGGATCACACATCTCTTATGCTTTTGGGTGCGTGTAGGGTAGAGATAAAATCAATTTTAGCTTTATCTACCTCAATTCCTTGGATGAGATGATACGTCCAAGAACAATTCCCCTACGAACCATGAAATGACACTTCTCCAAATTTAGTACTAAATTCTTTTCCTCACTTTGCTTCAGCACACATTTAAGATTCTCCAAACAATCACTGAAGGATAGACTAAAGACAAAGAAATTGTCTATAAAGACCTCTAGATATTGCCCCACCATGTCAGAAAAAATGCTCATCATGCATCGCTAAAAAGTGGTGGGGGCATTACATAATCTGAATGACATCCTTCAGTAAGAAAATGTGCTAAAGCGACATGTGAATGTGATCTTTTATTGATCTTCAAGAGCTGATCATAGCTCAAATACCCATCAAGGAAATAATAGTACGAGTGACCAACTAGCCTTTCTAAAATTTGATCAATGAAAGGTAAAGTAAAGAGGCCCTTCCTCGTGACGGTATTCAATTTCTTGTAGTCAATGCACATTCTCCAACCAGTAGTTACTCTAGAGGCATAAGTTCATTTTTGGCATTGGCTACCATGGTAATTCTGAACTTCTTAGGAACTTCCTGAGTTAGACTCACCCATTGGCTATCCGATATAGTGTATACGATACCCACATCTAATAGCTTAAGAATCTCAACCTTAAATATTTCATTCATGTTTGGATTTAATTTACATTGTGGTTGTCGTGAGGTCTTAACATTATCCTCTAAATAAATGCAGTGAGTACAAATTGAAGGGTCAATTCTCTTGAGGTCCGCAATCGACCATTCAAGGGCTCCCTTATGCTTTAATGAGAGTAGAGATAATCCTACTCTCCTCTTCCTGCTTCAGGTGAGAAGAAATTACCATCCGGTATGTCTCATCTTGACCTAAATAGACATATTTCAAATCAGAAGGAAAAGGTTTTAGGTCAAGCTTCGGTGCTTTGAAGCTAGACGTTAGAGGCACTACGTTAGTTTAGGGTAATTCATCAAATTGTGGCATCCACCTATTAACTTTAAGTATCGGCATAGTATCTAGCATGGTTCCCATATCTTTAATCATCTCATCATCTAAATCATGGGAGTGAGCTAGGCACGTCTCTAGAGGGTCAAAGCATAAGGTCAAAAGTGATCTACCCTCCATGAAAGAATCAATCAGGTTAATATCATGGGAATCGTCATCATGCTCTAACTATTTTCCTGTATTGAAGAAGAAATTCAACTCTAATGTCATATTCCCAAAAGATAAACTCGTGATTCCATTCCTATAATTAATGATTGTATTTGATGCAGCAAGGAATAGGTGACCAAGAATGACGAGAATTTGAGTTCTCATGTCCATGATGGGTTGAGTATCCTAGACAATAAAATCTACTAGATAGTAGAATTTATCAACCTGGACCAACACATCCTCAATTATCCCTCTTGATACATGAATTAATTGATCAGAAAGTTGTAACGTAGTCCAGGTGGGTTTTAATTCACCTAGACCTAGTTGTTCATGGACCGAGTAAGGGATCAGATTTACTCTCGCTCCTAATTCATGAAGTGTGTGCTCAATCCAATAATTCCCAATTACACAAGCGATGGTTGGGCTCACGGGATCTTTGTACTTTTGTGGCACTTCTTGCTTTAAGATGGCATCACTTTTTCAATAAAAAAGATTTTCTTTTGAATATTTTGTCGTCTTTTGGTCGTGCATAAATCTTTAAGAAATTTGGCATATGAAGGTATTTGTTTAACGACATCTAGTAGAGGAATTTGACCTTTACTTGTTTTAGCACCTCTAAAATGTCCTAAGAATTAGAGAGAGGTTTTGGTGCAATCAACCGTTGAGAAAATGGAGCAATTAGCTTACCTTGAAGTTTCAGTTCTAATTCTTGTGGAGCAGTGCTAGATCTATCATTGTTATCCTCTCTAGGTCCTTAGGCTTTTCAGCCCTGATCGAAATGATTTTGTCAATAGTTTTCCCACTCCTAAGAGTGGTGATAGATTTAGCTTGCTCCATCTGATTTGAAAAGCTCGTGTCACTAACTTCATATTGCGGTTTTAGATGGGGAAGAGGTTGAGCTGGAAGGCTTCCCTTATTCCCAATCACATTCTTTGTCTCAAGCCCTTGTATGTCCTTAGTAAGGTCTTGAAAGGCTTATAGCATCCCCTAATTGAAAAGCTCTTAATTTTGAAGATGTTTTAGAACTGGATCCTCTTGAGGTTTCCCTTGATTTGGAATTTGATTAAAGAATCCTTGAGGAATAGCAATTTGTCCATTCTTCCAACTGAAGTTTGGATGATTTCTCCAACTAGGATTGTTTGTATTGGAGGTGGGTCCATTGAAAGGTCTTTGGTAATTATTCACAACATTAGATTGCTCATTCAGTACCTCTTGAATAACACGTATTGTTAGGCAATTTTCAGTTGTGTGAATGTTGCAAGCACAAATACCACAAATACTTTCCTTAGCCTTATCCTTTTTTAGTTTCATGGCTTCGAATTTTCTTATGAGAGTTGTAAGACCCGTATCTTGGTCCGCACCTTTCCGTACACTTTCGCGGTCTTACCGGTCGAATTTGGGCAACCTTCGACCCTTAAACGATATCGACGCGCGACCCTGATTCATGTGCCGACAACCCGAGTCGACTCAGCCCGAGACAAATACCATAGCGACCGCGCCGTCGATGAGGTTCCGACGCCGCGACTCACGCGCCGAGGCGATACCCTGATCAAGAGTTATGGGCCAACGTTCGGTGCAAGAAAACGCCGCGCGTTGTGAAAATCAAGGAAATCTCTACGATGTGTCACATCAATCACATCAATCCCATCAATCAATCACCCATCAATCCATCACATGTCAAGTACACATCACTCTCACCCATTTTCCCAAGCAACCACAAAAGTCTTCCTAACCCATACCTTTCTTACACAAAAGGGCACAAAAGTCTTCCTAACCCATACCTTTCTTACACAAAAGGCCACAAAGTCAAAGATTTCTTACACAACCATCACTCACCCATCCATCCATCACTCCCTCTCTCTCCCTTTACATCACTCTCTCTCTTTCTCTCTTTCTCATTTGCAAAACCCCAAGCTAAGGAGCTCCATACGTATGGAAATTTGCAAGAGCTCCTAAGCTCCAAGTGGCCCACCTTCCTACTCCAAAATCTCTCATCTCACCCCTCCATTCTTCATCTTAACCATTGAAGTTGAAGCCAAGGTGCCAAGGAACCCTTAGGAGCGAGAAGATCGGACGGTGGGTGCCTCTATAGGGTAGATTTATTTATTTTTATGGTGGACCAAGTGAGGCCCACCGATCAATGGTGTGGATCTCACTTAGGACCCTAAAATGTGGCCGATGGACCACTTGGATCATCATGATCATTCCATGATGGGGCCATTCTCCATGGACCCCATCATGATGTTTATTTCATTTAGATAGGTCATCTAGATCGTCCATATCGGTGGGGAATGGATCTCCACCGTTGATTTACATTTTTGATGGTCCCATGATCAAAGGGATCCGTTATTTTGTATGATTCATTGCAAGGGAGGGCCCATAATGACAGGGTCCCTCCATCACAAGCCGTGTCCCACTCTCCATGTCTCTCTTTCTCTTTTATTTTATTTTATTTTATTTTTTTTATTGCAATAGGATGGTGTGGCCCACTTGAATAAATCCCACCTTGAGAATTGTTTTTATTCAATTTTTATTCAAGTGGGGCCCACCTTATATGCGTACACACGTCGAATATCCGTGGTGGCCCACTTCATCAGGGCTCACCGTTATAAAAATTTTTTTTTAGTAAAAATCGTCCAGCGTCTGGGACGCTGGACGTTTCAGAGGAAATAAGAAAAAGGAAGAAGAAAAAGGGGGCTTTTGGGGTGGCCCACTTGCATAGGCCCCACCCTGATGTTTAGGTTCGATCCAAGCTGTTCATTCCTTTCACCATCTCATTTTAGGCGTTGAGCCAGAAAATGAGATTGAACGGATCACCTGGTGGGCCGTAGCGTCAAGGATCGCACCCTCACCATTCAAACTCTATTTTCTTATTTTATTTCACTTCCAAGCATCAAAAAAATTCAAACTCTGGACTCATTTGGACGGCCTCGAGCCGCTGATCATAATGGCCGGGACAGATTGTAGTGTAGCGGGCCCCAAGTACGAAAAACCACGGGAAAACAGATTTTTCCCAAATTTCATAAGAGGCAGAGCCTCTGTGCATTTGCCAGAGGGTGGCAGCGCTGCACGCTCCTGCGTACAGCTTTGTACAGCGAGCGGACGGGCGTGGGGAGGTGGCCCACGACCCTGCACGTGGGCCCCATGTTAATGTTTATTTTGTCATCTAACTTGTTCATTAGGTGGGCCACCCCAGTGGCGGGCCCCCCTCCAAAAATGAAATAGATCCAAAGCTCAGGTGGCCCACACCAAGTGAAATAGTGTGAATTAAAATTTTTCATTAAAATCCTTTTGGGGCCCACTGACGTGTTGGATCAAGCTGAAATTTATATTTTCCCTTCATCCAGGTTAGAGTGACCTTATGAACGGGTTGGATTTCAAATAAACATCGCGGTGGGCCACATACGTGGGACCCACAGTGATTTATGTATTTCATTCACACCGTCCACGGTCCGTGGACGGTGACGCCCTTAGTGAATTTTGAGTTGTATCCACGCCGTTCCCACTGGACGGTGGGGCCCACCCCCACGTGTGGGTGTGAGTGCCGTGTGTGAATATATATATATATTAATATATTATATATATTACATTTAATATTGTATATATTGTATTATATGTAGTTTATATATTATATATTATACACGATAGTACACCTTCATGTGGGCCCCACCATTGTCTCAGGCGATGCATCCAGACCGTTCATCCACTTGAAATGATCATTTTAGGCCTATGGGTTAGGCCCATTTGGTTTATGAAATGCTTATGGGCTAGGCCCACTGGATTCATTTTAGGCCTAAGAACTTAGGCCCATTTGATGTGTTGCAAGTCCATGGGACTAGGCCCATTTGATACATTCCAAGTCCCATGGGATTGGACCCATTTGAGGTAATTTAGAGCCCATGGGATCAGGCCCATTTGATTCATGAAAGGCCTATGGGTGAGGCCCATTTGATGGATATAAGGCCTAGGGGTTTAGGCCCACTTTGATATGCATACAAGACCTATGGGTTTAGGCCCATTTAATGTACCATAAGGCCTAGGGGTTTAGGCCCATGGAACTCATGTTAGGTCTATGGGTTGAGGCCCACTTAATCTACATGTGGGGCCCAAATGGTGTAGCCCATTGGTCATATATTAGACTCATGAGACTAAGCTCATTTAATGTAATCCAAGGCCCACGGATTTTGACCCATTGCAATGCACATAAGACCCATTGGTGTGGCCCATTTATATGGCCTATCTGATGGATAAAAGGCCCATAAGATATGGCCCATTTGATATATATGTAAGGCCCAATGGAATGAACCTAAGGTCCATTGCAATGTGTAATCCCAATTCAGGTTATGAAGCGACGTTCAAGAAGATCGTGTCTGGAGAGCAATGTTGGTTTGACGTCCACATTGGGAGGGTAATGCTGGTTGGATGTCCACATTACAAATCTCCTTAGGGCCCATTGTTAGGCCCGTACTTATTGTCCAGGCCCATCTGCATTGTCAGGATAGTTCATCTCATATACATGTTTAATATTGTCTCATGACTCATGATCATACGCATCATATGTATGCTTGACGTAAGAATTGTCCGATCATAGCATTTGCCTTCGGACAAGTTGTTTATGGGCTCCCGGTTAGGCGGTGTTGCCCTACATGAGCGCACGATATGCGCAGGATTGGTTGCATGACTGGATAGCGTGATTCATGCATTCCGCATTTGTGTGACATAGTTATTGTACGCCCTAGCGACATCGGGGCCATAGCCTCCACAGACAGATCGTGGTTGGCAGGATTGGATACCGGAAATCTCGTTTTACATGGGGTACTATAGATATCCCTGAGTGAAAGTCCCTAAACCCTTATGGTACCAAAAGGTTGCTCCAACGTCTAGACTGAGTGGGTAGATGAGCACTGAGTGCCGAATACCAGTTAGCTGTGCTCTCCACTGTGTCGTGGTCTGTTGGAAGGGGGTGCGGCCTTACCCGTCCGAGTGTAGGGGGCAATGCTAGGCTGAGTTTGACCAGCTCGAGGAATGGGTCCGCTATCGACGAGTCGCGCCCGATATTGGCAGACGGATAGTGTAGTCTCTTCCACTTACCTTATTGCGCGCGATGTGGCGGCAATCTGGTTTAGAGTGTACTAGACCCCGGTGATATTCCATACTTTGAGTTGTATTGATGCGTGGACATTGATGAGGATCTGTATGCTTAAGTTGCATTATACATTGCATGGCCTTGGGATGGCCGATACCATTCATGTCTTGCATCGCATAAGCCTTGGTACGGCTCATGATATTATGGTTCCATCAGCATATTCCGCATTACTCTGACATTGCATTCATATTCTACCTTGTGCACACACTCTTTCACCACCCTCTAAGCTTTCTGTAAGCTTATGCACGACCGTTACGTATAGGTGACATTGGATCGCAGCAGCGCTGAGGCAGGAGCACGTTGCTGATCATTTGGAGTTCTTTTGTTATTTACCATTGTATTTCCCTTTATGCTCATTGTACCTGTAAAGTTTTTGATCATAGTGGAAATGTGATGGAGTCCTTGGTTGTTGTTTGTGGGTTATACCTTTGGTTATGCTTATTACGAATCAAACTGACATTGAAAATCTTCCTCGTAGCATCCCAGGATCGGAACCTGGCGAATGGGAGCTAGGAGCCGAGAATGGGGTTCTACGGAGGCTGTCGGTGCCGGATTCGGCGATCGAAAATTCTGTGAGCCCGGTTTTCGAGTTTGGGGCGTGACAAGAGTAGCCACTTTAGCATTGATATCATCATCCTCTTTCAGAAGGTATATTACACCCCTCTCCTTTGATTGAGTGGGCCTAGATGTGGTGCTTGATTTTGGGGAGGTGTCCCATGATTGTGAGTTTTTAGTAAGTTTGTCCAAATAATCTCACACATCATCAATATTTTTGTTCATGAATTCTCCATTGCACATTGTCTCAACCAATTGGCACATAAAAGATGTCAGTCCATCATAGAAAAAGTGTGTAATCGTTATGTTTCAAAACCGTGTTGTGGGCATGAACAGACAAGATCCTTGAACCGCACCCAACATTGGAAGAATGTTTCATCTTCCTTTTGGGTGAAGTTCATGATTGATTTTCTAAGGGTGTTCATTTTATGGTGTGAAAAAATTTTCTTTATGAACTCTCTTATCATGTCATTACATGTGTCAATAGATTGTGGACGTAGTGAATGCAATTACGACTCATCTTTCTCTTTCAAAGAAAAGGGAAAGAGTTTCAACCTAACCGTGTCATCAGACACATTAGGAAAATATAAAGCGGTTATGATCTCATCAAACCCTTTCAAGTGTAAATATGGATTTTTAAATTCAAGCCTATATAATTTTGGAAGGAGTTGGATCACCCCTGGCTTGATTTTCATGTCCCGTATTTTCTGGGAAAACCATGCATGAAGGTGTACTCACCCTCGCCGGTTGTAAATAATCTCGTGAAGTACGGGGCGGGGATGCTTAATGCACCTCATTCTCATCCTGGATTAGGGTTGAGGTGGATTTGGAGGTTGATTGGCTGGTTAATTGGCAACCATAACTTCAGTTAACTCTGTGGATCTTAAGTGGTGTCTAGTCCTGTGATGGATAGATATTCCCTCAACCAATCCTCCGACACTCAAAAGACGTCGTGTTATCATGAACCCACATGGGCATGAAACACTCTCAAACCTCAATTTCAGAATCTAACCTAAACTTAAAAATAAAGAGGGAAATAGAAAGAGAGAGAATAAAAAAGAAGTTACCAAATTAAAAGTTTTTATATCGGATCCTGCAAAAATAGAAAAACAAGTTTAGAAAATGTGCAATGGGGAATTCATGAACATGTTATTGACGTGTTCCGAAAGGGGCTCACCCTGGATACCCATCAGTTCGTAGAAATGGTGTGTGGTGGAACCTTTCTTGATAAAGATCATAATAAGGCTTGGAATTTTTTAGACATGTTAAAAGAGAATACGTAAACATGAGATGTCTCTGCTAAGTAGACCAAACTACACCCATTCCTAGATAAAAAGCGGAGACGTATGTCCTAAGAAAGGAAGATGACCTTAATGCAAAATTCATTGCATTGGCCAGGAAGGTCGAAGCCTTGAAAATTAGAAAGGTTAATATGGTTAAAGCAAACACTAGGTAATTTTTGTAGCATTTGTGGTAGTGCAGACTATGACACAAAGGATTGTCCAATAATCCCAGTTGTATAATGAAAGAGCATGAGCAAGCAAATGCTATAAATAACTATAAAAGGTCAATTATGCAACCAATAAGAAACACGTATAATCCAAATTGGCGTAACCATCCTAATCTTAGTTGGAGGAATGGACCGTAAATTAATGCGTCCAATGTACCTCAAATGCCTCCACAAAATAACTTCTTTGGGGCATCTAACAATACACCATATGTGCTTCCATCAAAGCGATCATCTGTGGAGGATGCATTGACCGCATTCATGAACTCTCAAGCTCAAATGAAGCAGTCTCTAATCCAATCAAATCAAGAATTAATTATGGACGTAGCTAGGATTGAGACTTAACTAAATGCTAGGGAAAAAAACACCCTTCCTTCTCAACCTGTGCCAAACCTTAGAAATACACATTTCATTGGAGATTCAAATCCAAGCGAGCTACATCATGATCAAGCTAAGGCCATCATTACGTTGAGAAGTGAAAAAGAAGTCGGTAACAAGATAATGCAACCGGTAGAAATATCGGAGGATGAGCTACCATCTCAAGAGAATGATGAACCGGCTATGATTCAAGAGCTGTAACAATAAAAAGATAAAGAGACTAATTCATATGAACCTCCAGTTTCGTTCCCATTTAGACTTCGGAATCCGACTATCCCCATAAAATATTAAGAGGTGTCGGATGTGCTCTAAAAGTTACTGTCAATATTCTCTACTTAATGCCATTAGACAAATTCTATCAAATGCATAATACCTTAAGGACTTTTGCACTGTAAAGAGGAAATTAAATGTGCAAAAAAAGGCCTTTCTTACTGAGAAAGTGAGCGCTATCATTCAACAAAGGGCCATACTCAAATACAAAGACCTGAGAAGTCCCACTATTCCTAGTGTTATTAGGAATTTCTAAATTGAGCATGCTTTGCTAGATTTGGGTGCAAGTATTAACTTAATACCTTATTCGGTTTATCAACAAATGGGGTTAGGCGAGCTTAAACCAATCACGATTATACTCCAACTCGCTAACCGCTCCATTAAGGTACCAAGGGAAATTTTAGAGGACGTGCAGTCTAGGTAGAGAAATTTTACTTCTTCATATATTTTATTATACTAGACACTGAACCATGTGTAAATGCTAGCACTCAAGTTTCCATCATTTTAGGCTGCCCATTCCTAACAACTTCAAATGCAGTCACAAATTGTAAGAATGGAATGATGAACTTATTTTTTGGTAATATGACTCTAGAGCTAAATATTTTCAATCTATGTAAGCAGCTCATTGATAATAATGAGATTCATGAGCTGAATTTCATGGACTGCTTGATAGAAGAAGAGAAATTGGAACCTAGTATGAATAAGGAATTGATTCAAGTCTTTGGGGACTTGAAAAATTCTGATTTAGAAAAAGTGTTTGCTGAAATTTATGATGATAATGAGAGCACTACTACCCACGACATTGGTATGTACCAATGGAGACCGTGCACTCAAATCCTATCTATTGAGGACTCACAACCTCTGCCATCACCAACCAATGTTCAAAAGCTTGATCTAAAAACACTACTAAATGAGCTTAAGTATGTATACTTCGACGAAAATAAAACTTATCCTATGGTGATCTCTTCATTTTTAGATAAGGATCAAGAAATTAAATTGTTGAATGTTCTAAAGGACTATAAAGGAGCCTTGTGCTGGACCATTTCTAGCATCAAGATCAAGGGTATATAAGTTTTTCCATATGCACCCATCGGATCTATCTCGATGAGGACGTCAAACCAATTAGACAACCTCAAAGGCGTCTTAATCCAAGCATGATGAAAGTTATAAAAAATGAGTTGATCAAATTGTTGGATGTAGGAATCATCTACCCAATATCCGATAGTGTTTGGGTGAGTCCAACTCAAGTAGTTTCAAAGAAATCTGGAATAACTATCATATAAATTTCTAATAATGAACTCATAGCAACACGTGTCACCACTGGTTGGCGTGTGTGCATTGACTATAGAAGATTGAATACAATCACAACGGACCATTTCCCTCTACCATTCATTGATCAAAATTTAGAGAGGGTAGTAGGTCACTCCTATAGTTTTCTTGATGGATATTTTAGATATAACTAAATAGAGATAGCTTTGGAAGACTAAGAGAAAACCACGTTCACTTGTCCATTTAGCACATTTTCTTTCAAACGGATGCCATTTGGATTATGCAATGCCCTAGCAACTTTCCAATGGTGTATGTTAAGTATTTTTTCAAATATGGTTGAGAAGTTTCTTGAGGTTTTCATGGATGACTTCTTTGTATTTGGGAGTAGTTTTGAGGAATGCCTCAACAATTTATCTCTTGTCTTACCTAGGTGTGAAGAGAAGCACCTTGTCTTAAATAGGGAGAAATGTCATTTCATGGTTTAAAAAGGAATTATTTTGGACCATGTTATCTCCAAAAATGGAATCAAGATAGATCGCTCAAAACTAGAGATTATAGCGAATCTACCTATCCCCCAAACTGTGAGAGATATTATCTCACTTATAGGGCACGCCAGTTTCTATAGAAGATTCATGAAGGACTTTAGTGCCATTACTAGACCCTTGACTAATCTTCTCTAAAAGGATGTCTCATTTAAGTGGACAGATGAGTGTGCAAGTGCCTTTAATAAAATTAAATTATCCCTTACCACTGCACCAATTATGCGTCCACCAAATTGGACACTTTCTTTTGAACTAATGTGCAATGTAAGTGAATATGTCATAGGGGCTATTTTGGGCCAAAGGAAAGATAAACGGCCCTACGTTGTTCACTATGTGAGTAGAACTCTAAACTCGGCCTAAGGGAACTACTTAACAACTGAAAATGAGTTACTTGTAGTATTTTTTACTTTGGATAAGTTTAGGTCCTACTTACTGGGATTCAAAGTTGTCATTTTCACGGACCCTTCGGCTTTGAAATAATTGTTATCTAAGAAGGATGCAAAGCCGAGACTTTTGAGATGGATCCTCCTACTCTAAGAATTTGACTCAGAGTTAAAAGATAAGAAAGGAGTAGAAAATATAGTGGTCGATCACCTTTCCAAATTAATGTTAGATGATTCCATTGAGGAGATGCATATCTAGGAAACTTTTCTTGATGAACAATTATTTACGATCTCTAAATTGCCTTGGTATGTGGATATAATGAACTATCTTGTAATGGAAAAAATGTCATATCATTGGAAGTCACAAGATATGAAGTGTTTTGAAACCGAGGTTAGGAACTTCTTCTGGGATGACCCGTATTTATATAAATATGGGACTGATCAGATTTTTAGACGTTATGTCCCATAGGATGAAGTTCAGAGTGTTATTTCCTTTTGCCACATGGAGCATGTGATGACCATTTTTCTGCTAAGAAACTACTGCAAAAATCCTGTAGTGCGGTTTTTAATAGCCCTCCATTTTTAAAGACACCCACAATTTTTGTGTTGCTTATGATAGATGTCAAAGGTTGGGAAGAGTGTCCCAGCGTAACATGATACCTTTATCTCCAATTTTACCATTGGAGATTTCGATTACTAGGGTATTGATTTTATGGGCCCATTTCCATCTTCTTTTGGATTTCTTTATATATTGATTGGTGTGGACTATGTTTCAAAGTGGATTGAGGCAGTTCCGAGTAGGACCAATGACAATAAAGTGGTCATACGGTTCATCAAGAAAAATATTTTTACTAGATTTAGAACTCTAAAGGCCATCCTTAGTGATGGCGGGTGTGAGATCCTGGAATTTTGTAGACGCCGCTTAGGCACGCATGTCCTAACTTGCACCGTTGATAGACCATACGCTGCACCCTAGTGCACCTAGAAAATCACCCAAGTGATTTGTTTCAGATGATCTTGAAACCTCTATCATGCGGACCGCGTCGTCGTTGTGGTCGCAATAATGAAAACCGTACATCAATCTGATGCTCCGTTAGTGGGATATGACCCATCGAATGTAAGCCTAAATTATGTATCTAGTAACACAAGCAACCTTTATTATGCTAGGCTCATTGGACTTAGGCCCATGTGGGCCTAAAGCCCACTTTTAGAACTTGGAAATTACCAACAAATAGGAAAATTGCTACATGATAAAAATATGAGATAACACATATGAGACAAGCACTATAAGACAAAATTGGATTCTCTCCTAAAACCCATCATTAGCTCTCTCCCCATGCCTTAGAAACTCATCATGGCCTATGTCCACCTCATCCTATACATGCATGAAAAAAATATGAGATAGCACATATGAGATAATCACTATAAGATAAATTTGGATTCTCTCCCAAAACCCATCATTAGCTGTCTCCCCATGCCTTAGAAACTCATCATGGCCCATGTTCACCTCATCCTATACATGCATCCAATGCATGTCTTGATTTTTGCCATATCACTTCAAATAACCAATTGCAACACTTCACTTCATCATCCACCATGCATTACGTACAACCCATAACCCTTATCTATCCATTAGCCAATGCATGTCTAAATTTCTTCCACCTTGGCCAATGCATGCTTAGAACCATCCACCTCATCCATCCACTACCCATGTCATACATGTCACGCCCCAAACCTAGAAATCGGATTCATAGGAATCCCAATCGTCAAATCCAATGCTGACAGCCTTTGTAGTGCCCCATTCTCGACTCTCAGCGCCCATATGTCACGTTCCGATCCTGGGATCCTACAAGGAGGATTTTCCAATGTACATTTATCTTGTGAGAAACATAACACAAGTTTACCCAAATCACAAAAGTAACATCATCATCACATATCCACTAATATAAACATTTGAATACAATTCTGAAATGGAAATGCATAAGTCAAAATCAAAGCTCCAGAAGTCAGTCAAAATCAAAGCTTCAGAAGTCAGCTACATGCTCCAAGCTCCATGCTACTGCAACCTAACATTACCTACACGCATCTATTATGCATAAGATTATAGAAAGCTTAGATGGTAGTGTAAGTGTGTGCACAAGGTAAGTATCAAGTATTCAATACAATATCATAATCATACAATATTGGAATTACTGTTAAGATCATGAATCATACGTATCAGAGTAAGTGGAAATACAATCTAGTCTATGAGTCAATCAATGTCAGAATACGCAATGTAAATCGGCTATGCAAATGAGGAGTCATAAAGAGCCAAATATTAGATGTCGATGATGCAATGCAATATACAATTCCTAATGAGTTCATGAATAGCGTCAGCTGTACCCAAACTATATAAATGCAGAAACACAGTAACCTAAAATGTCATATGCCGCGGATGTAATGTAATATGCGGTGTGAATGGAATGAGCATGCTGGAGTGTGAAGTCGGGATGATAGTACGTAGTATCACAGGCTATGGGGTCCATCACAAGAGACTTCTATCCAAACCAGTCCCATACCTAATTTGGATAGTCAGACTCAATGTGATACACTCCTGATCTCAGGTTAGTCGCGCGCCCCAACCAAAATTCTGACTATTGTGAAGGTACACGTAATAAATATTTACGCAACACCAGTCCGAGTGGATAATGAATGAATGGCTGAATGAATGAGTATGCAATTCCTGCTCAATAAGTCCACATATCAGTACTGTACATCTCTAGCATTATCACCAGTCTAGTATACTCCAAACTGGCTACCGCCCCTGCAGGAAGTGTAACCCAGCGAGTGGAAAAGATATCACCACCCGCCTGCCAGTAGTATTCCAATGCCTACTCGGCTCATCAATAGCGGACCCATTTAGGAGCTAGTCAGACTCAGCCTAGCTATGCCTACTCCCTCAGGCGGGTAAGGCCACACACCCTCCCAACTGACCAAGACACAGTGGGAGACGCGGACTCCTGGTATTCGACACTCGTGAGCTCATGTATCCACTCGGTCTCGACATTGGGACATCCTCTGATACTAAGTGGATTTAGGGATTTTCACCAAGAGCCATCTATGGTCACACCCCAAACCCAGAAATCATATTCACAGGAATCCTCATTGTCGAATCTGGTGCCTACAGCTTCCGTAGTATCTCATTCTTGGCTCCCAGCGCCTATATGCCAGGTTCCGATCCTGGGATCCTACAAGGAGGATTTTCTAATGTACATTTATCTCGTGAGAAGCATAACCCCAAGTTTACCCAAATCACAAAGGTAAAATTATCATCACATATCCACTAATATAAACATTTGAATACAATGTTGAAAGAGAAATACATAAGTCAAAATCAAAGCTCCAGAAGTAAGCTACATGCTCTAAACTCCATGCTATTGCAACCTAACATTACCTGCACTCATCTATCGTGCATAAGCTTATATAAAGTTAGAGGGTGGTATAAGTATGTGCACAAGGTAAGTGCCAAGTATTCAATACAATGCTATAATCATACAATATCGGAATTACTGGTAAGATCACGAATCATACAATATCAGAATAAATGGAAATACTGTCTAGTCTATAAGTCAATCAATGTCAGAATATGTAATATAGATCATGTCACGCTCCAAACTCGAAAATTGGATTCATAGGAATCCCGATCGCCGAATCCGGTACCGACAGCCTCCGTAGTACCCCATTCTCGGCTTCCGACGTCCATACGCCAGATTCCAATCTTGGGATCCTACAAGGAGGATTTTTAATGTACATTTATTTCATAACAAGCATAATCACAAGTTTGCCCAAATCACGAAGGCAACATCATCATCACATATCCACTAATATAAATATTTGAATATAGTGATAAAAGGGAAATATATAAATCAAAAATCAAGCTCCAGAAGACCACTGCACACTCCAAGCTCAACACTGCTGCAACCTAACATCACCTGCACGCATCTATCGTGCATAAGCTTATAGAAAGCTTAGAGGGTGGTGTAAGTGTGTGCACAAGGTAAGTGCTAAGTATTCAATACAATGCCATAATCATACAATACCAGAAAACTGGAAATCCATAAACCATACAATGTCTGAATAAGCAGAAACACTGGTAAGATCATGAATTATCAGAGTAAACAGAAATACTGACAAGAGCATGAATCATACGATGACAAAGTAAGCGGAAGTATGGACAAGTCCATAAGTTAATCAATATCAAATACACAATATAAAATAGCTATGTAATAAGGAATCATAAAGGGGCCAAATATCAGATGCCGAGGATGTAATGCAACATATAAATCCTGCTAAGTCTGTCTAGGCCATGTAAGTGCAGAAACATAGCAACCCAAAATGTCATATGCATACGGATGTAATGCAATATGCGATGCGAATGAAATGACCATGCTGGAGTGTGAAGTCGGGATGATAGTACGTAGTATCGTAGGCTACGGAATCCACCACAAGGGACTTCTATCCAAACCAGTCTCATACTTAAATTTTAATAGTCAGACTCAATGTGGTAAACTCCTGATCTCAGGTTAGTCGAGCGCCTAACCGAAATCCATGCTATAAGAAAGGTACACAATAATTAGTTGCGCACCACCAGCCCGAGTGGATAGTGAATGGATGAATGAATGAGCATGCAACTCCTACTCAATAAGTCCACATATCAGTACGGTTCTTCTCTGGAAAATTACAGGGGTCTATTATACTCCAAACCAGATCGCAACAAGGTGAGTGAAAGAGACCTCACTATCCGCCTGCCAATATCAGGCCCGGCTCATTGATAGTAGACCCATTCCTCGAGCTGGTCAGACTCAGCCTACCATTGTCCCCTCCTCTCTGGCAGGTAAGGCCGTACCCCCTTCCAACCTACCACGACACAGTGGGAGACGCTGCCTAACGGTATACGGCCATCATGCGCTCATGCATCCACTCAGTCTAGACGTTGGAGCAACCTCTGGAACTAAGAGGGTTTAGGAACTTTCACCTAGGGATATCTATAACACCCCATGTAGAACAGATTTTCGATGTCCCATCTGGCCATCCACGATATGCCTGTGGAGGCTACGGCCCTGCTGTCGCTAAGGCACACAATGCAAGATGCATGAGTGATACAATCCAGTCATGCATCAATCCTGCACATACCGTGTGCTCATGTGAGATAACCTCCGCGTATCAGGGAGTCTCATAACAATCTGTCCAATGACATTTGCAATGGTCAACCACATCTCATAACAAACATGCAGATGATGCGTATGAGCATGTATCATGATGTTATGCAGTTACATACTCATAATCAGTATCAATAACTGGCATTAACAATCGGCCTCGACAATATGGACATTTAACCAACATTTCTCCTAAGGAATGGCCCACACAGAGCCAAACATATAATGGGCCCACGACTTTACACAAAGGCCTAATATACAACACAAGGGTTCTTACTCAAGGGCCACATATACACAACGGGTGGACCCTTCTCATGGGCCTGATACATATCACAATGGGCCTTACCCATCGGCCATGAATACATCACAATAAGCCATGTCCATGGGCCATGAATACGTCATAATGGGCCTTACATCATGGGCCTAATACGTGTCACAATGGGCCTCAACTATGGGTCGTATGTACATCATATAGGTCTCGATAATCGGTCTTGGCAATCGAAATCGGCCTCGACAATCAAAGTAGGTCTCAATAGTCAAAAATCGACATTTAGAATCGGCCTCGCTACCCGGCCTCTACAATCAGAATCGGCCTATACAATCTGCCTCGACAGATTAGAATTAGAATCGACAATCGGCATCGACATCGACAATCGGAATCGACAAATCGACCAAGTCAATCGGAATCGGCAATCGGTCATGATAAACGGCCTCGATCGCTAATCAGCAATCGGCAACGACAATCGAAATCGGTCAATAATCAGAATCGGTAAATCGGTCACGTCAATCAGAATCGACAATCGGTCATGATAAATAGCCTTGATCGCTAATCAACAATCAGCATCGATAATCAGGGTCGACAATCAGTCAAGATAATTGGAATCAGCAATCGGTCACGTCAATCGAAATCGATCGGTAATCGGCATCGATAATTAGGGTCGACAATCGGTCACGATAATCGAAATCAACAATCGGTCACGTTAATCGAAATCGATCGGTAATCAGCATCAATAATCAGGGTCAACAATCAGTCATGATAATCAGAATCAGCAATCGATCACAATCGAAATCGATCGGTAATCAGAGTCGGCAAATCGGTCACGTCGATCAGAATCGATCGGTAATCGGCATCGATAATCAGGGTCAACAATCAGTCACGATAATCAAAATTAGCAATCGGTCACGTCAATCGAAATCGATCGGTAATCAGAGTCGGCAAATCGATCACGTCGATCAGAATCGATCTGTAATCAGAGTGATAAATCGGTCACATCGATCGAAATCGACAATCGGTCACGACAATCAAAATCAGCAATCGGTCACGTCAATCAAAATCGACAATCGATCACGATAATCAGCCTCGACAATCGGCAGTGATGAGAATGGTCATAATAAGGCTTAAGGGAAGGTCACAATGTGGACGTCCAACCATCATTGTCCATCAATATGGACCTTTAACCAACATTGCTCCCAAGGTATGACGCTCATAAGGTCAATCGTATAATGGGTCCATAGTCTCACACAAGGGTCTAATACACATCATCAAGGGCCTCGCTTATAGGGCATATACGCATCACAGTGGGCCTCACTTATGGGCCAATATATATAACATCGGGCCGTATCAACGGGCCAAATCAAATGGGCCAAATTAATTGGGTCGAGTCAAATAGGCCACATTAATTGAGCTGATCAAATGGGCCTTTACGAATGGGCCGAGTTAATGGGCTGAATCAAATGGGTCGAGTCAAATAGGCCACATCAATTGAGCTGATCAAAAGGGTCGAGTTAATGGGTTGAATCAAATGGGTTGAGTCAAATAGGCCACATCAATTGAGCTGATCAAATGGGCCAATACAAATGGGTCATACCAACAACACCCTTCAACCATTATTAGAGATTATTTTAGAGCATTATTTAAAAATTATATTCCAAGGATCATTTAGACCATACTACAAATAACAGTGGTGTTAATAATTTCCATGGTTAAATTTTCAGTGGGCCTACCATAGTGTTTATTTTCCCATCCAGTCTGTTCCCAAGGTCACAACGACCCAGACGGGGGAAGGAACAATTATCATATTAATTCAAAACTTCTGTAACCGAAAGTGGGATTTCAATGGTAGACGGTCAAACCCATTGTTTGTTGCAGTGTGGTCCAATTGATAACTAGATTTGTATTATTTTTAGTCTCAAGCCTTGAGGTAAGTTAGCCAAAAGGATGGACGGTTCACATATATCAGTGGGGTCCACATATGTGACCCATCACGTCAGATGGATGGGCAATAGGTATACGACACGTGCATCATGGTGGGGCCGTGCTGCACCCAGCATGTCACCAAAGTGGGCCCCACGTCCACACATAAATGGATGGCAGGGATACAACATATACATCATGGTGGCTGCACAAAGCTCCTGCCCGTCCCAACAAGATGGGTGGACGGTTTGGATATTAGGCCAGCTACATCATCCAGCAACTAGACAATGCAGATAAAACCATACATCATGGTACGGTCCATATAGTGGCCCCCCACTAGTATGTAACATATATATTTATATATGTATATATTATAAAACTAAATATTATATATTATATATGTACATGTTAGAGGCAGGGATTGCCCAAACCCACCATCCAGACCTCTCTGGACGGTGATGATCTACACGCTATAGTTGGGTCCCACATGGGAGTGGCCCACCATTCCATTGCGTAATATAAATATTATATAATAAAATAATATATTATATAAGTGTATATACGACTGTGTGTGCAGAGGGAGTGAGGGGTGACAACGTCCAACCAATCACCGTCCAGAGATTGGATGGTGATGGTGCAATACATAGGGGTGGGTCCCACCCGTCTAAGGTGTTGAATTGAATGGATTTAACACATACCATATGGTAGGGCCCAGAGATGGATGGTTGGCATGGATACAAAGCATAAGGTGGACCCCACCAGCAAATGGATGAATGGTTTGGATAAAACAATGCATCCCGGTGGAGTCCACTATCCTAGCCAATGCACAGCTGGATGAAACCATACATCTGGTGGCCCGCGGAGCTACTACTGCTGCACGTACAACATCCACTGGTAGCTGCTGCTGTTATGGATCTGGCACCATGCAGATTGTCAGTGAACGCACATTAGCCATTGATGGGTTATGTTCTTACCTAAATGAACACTTGATCATGGCCCACTTAGCTTCAACGTCAACAATGGAGAAGTAGGTGTGATCAGTTGTGAGGACATAGAGGATGAACCGAGTTTTCGGGGTCAGGAACGGTCATGAAACAAAGACCAGGCCCTTGTCTGATCTGGATTCGTGAGCATGGTCCGCTTGATGAATAGTCCTCACTGTCTGATCAGTGGGTTGTGTGGGTATGAGAAGCTGATCTGAGAAGATGCAGACTATAGAGGCCGATCATAGCTGGTGGAGTCCACAAGGTGGGCCAGGCAACCGATCATGCTGCTGGACAGGGTACCACATCAGGTGGGTTTCACTATCCCAGCTGGATGACATGAACACAGTACATCAACGTGGGGTCTACACGATGACTGCAAGCTAGAGATCTTGTTGATATTTGTGTTTCTCTTGCAAACAGGCCTGTCCAAGCAAGTGGACAGTCTTATTGTTGTTGTTACGATGCAGCCCACCAATCATCAGATCTGGGTCGTGCAGATGGACGGCTAGGCTGTCCCACTTGCGGATAGCGTGGGTAAACTCATCTATCAGGTGGGTCATAAATAGGGAAGGGGGAGAGAGAGAAAGAGAAGGAGAGAGAGAGAGAAGCACCCACCTTAGATTTCTTCGTCCTTCTTCCATCAACGCGTTCTATAGCACCCAAGAACATGATCTAACGGTTGAGATGAGGCTTTGATGGTGGAGATGGGAGATATGAAGGTGAGCCACACATGGCTTCTCTCATGGGGCTTGGACGTGGGTTGCTTAGGAGATGAGTTTTGAGAAATGAGAGAGTGAGGGTTGTAAGAGAGAGAGAGAGAGAGAGAGAGAGAGAGAGAGAGAGAGAGAGAGAGAGAGAGAGAGAGAGAGAGAGAGAGAGATGGGTGAGGGATAGTGAGTGATTGATAGGTGTACATGATGGGTAGAGAGAGAGTGTGTTGACTTTAGGGGTGGGGTGGTTGTACTTGACATGATGTGGTGATTAATGGGATTGATTTGACATGTTCTCTTTCAGGATTACAAATGCGCAGCGTTTCCTTGAACTAAACGCGGGCCCACATCTCCTGACCTGGGTATCGCCTCCACGCGTGAGACGCGTCATCGGAACCATGGCGACGGTGCAGTCACTAAGTTATAAGTCTTGGTTTGAGCTGACTTAGATTATCAGGACTCGGCTTAAGATCGCGTGCAAACGTCGGATAAAGGTTGAAGGTTGCCAAAATTCGACCGGGAAGGTCATGAAAACCTACAGAACGGTACGGTCTAAGATACGGGGCTTAAAGATCATCTACGTAAATAAGGAGTCATAAAGAGCCAAATATCAGATGTTAATGATGCAATGCAATATACAATTCCTAATGAGTTCACGAATAGCGTCAGCCGTAGCTAGACCATATAAATACAGAAACACAGTAACCCAAAATGTCATATGCCACAGATGTAATGTAATATGTGGTGCGAATGGAATGAGCATGCTGGAGTGTGAAGTCG
Source organism: Magnolia kwangsiensis (assembly GCA_037074715.1). NCBI lineage: Eukaryota > Viridiplantae > Streptophyta > Magnoliopsida > Magnoliales > Magnoliaceae > Magnolia > Magnolia kwangsiensis. The sequence goes on along the minus strand of CM073575.1, from coordinate 84,654,097 downwards.
GAATGATAGTACGTAGTATCGCAGGCTATGGGGTCCATCACAAGGGACTTCTATCCAAACCAATCCCATACATAATTTAAATAATCAGACTCAATGTGATAAAATCCTGATCTCAGGTTAGCTGCATGCCCCAACTGAAATTATAGCCATTGCGAAGGCACACGTAACAAATAGTTATTCACCACCTGCCCTAGTGGATAGTGAATGAATGAATGAATGAGTATGTAACTCCTACACATCACAACGGGCCTCAAATATAGGCCGCATATACATTACATTGGGCCTTAAACATGGGCCGCACATACATCACATTGGGCCTCAAACACATATCGAATACACATTACAATGGGCCTCAACTATGGGCCTCAAACACAGGCTGAATACTCATCACAATGGGCCTCAACTACGGGCCACATATATATCATATGGGTCTTGACAATCGGCCTCGACCATCAAAATCAGCCTCAACAGTCAGAATTAGCCTCAACAATTGGAATCGGCCTAGATAATCAGCCTCGACAATCGGAATTGGCCTCGACAATCGGAATCAGTCTCGATAATTGGCTTTGATAATCAGAATCAGAATCAGAATCGGAATCGGCCTCGATAATTGGCCTCGATAATCAGAATCAGAATCGGAATCGGCCTCAATAATTGGTATCGACAATCAGAATCAGCCTTGACAATCGAAATCGACCTCAACAATTGGGATCGGCCTCGATAATCAGAATCGATAATCGACTCGAGTAAGGCGGGGTTCATAAATGATCCAAGCAATATCAATAGGGCCCATTTGTTTGGGTTAACCCACTAGAGAATGATGAGATGAGCCTAACCAGGCTTAAGGGAAGGTCACAATGTGGAAATTTAACCATCGCTACCCATCAATGAGGACATTTAACCAACATTGCTCCTAATGAGTGGCCCACATTGGACCAAACATATCTTAACCTCACACAAAGGCCTCATACACAACATAATGGGCCACATACAATCTTAATGGGCCTCTAAGATAAACCTAATATACATCACAAAGGGCCACATCCCATGGGCCCCAAATACATTACAATGGGCCTCAATGAAATTGTGGTAAAGACCACTTTAGTTGAAGTAGGAATATGTCAATATATCCTAGAGGGGGGTGAATAGGACTTTTTAATAATTTTATAACAATTTAAAATCCTAACACTCTAATCCTAACTACAAGCATATATTAGGATTACTCAAGAGTAACTCTACTGGCTTCCAAGCCCAGTAGAGGATCCAATCACAAACTATTTGAGAGATGAACAATATGCAAATTAGTTTATGATGGATGTGACTGTGCGTGTGAGGTGTGATATCAGATAATAAAATATGAAAGTATTTAAGGAAATCACATAAGCAAATGGAAGATAATAGCAATCTTAAACACAGTTATTTTTATAGTGGTTTGACTATTTATCTACTCCACTCCTGGCAACCGCACTCAACCTTTGAGTGTAGCAGATTTCACTAAGGAGGTTTCACATGGTTCACCTCAAACACGAGGTTTTAAATTAAGTTTACCTCTAACCAGTATAACCTACACCTAGGATGATAGTTTATGCTCCCACGAGCAAGGGTCAACACATAGCACTCGATTTTAGGCACACTGACCAAGGATCCACACAAGGAACCTCTCACGTTTATGCTCTCACGAGCAAGGGTCAACATGATGCACCCACTTTTATGCACACTGGCCAAGGATCTTCTACAAGACCCTAACAGTTTATGCTCTCCACAGAGCAAGGGTCAACACTTAGTACCCACCACGTACACTCTTGTTAGAGGCCTCCTAGAGGACTTGCAAGGGGTGAGAAACACCTTAGACCCAATCCTACAAAGGAATGATCACAAGGGTCATCTGGACTCTAATAACTTACAGATAAGTAGATGAGTCCCTTTTAACTCGTTGTCGAAGATCCCCTCCTTTGTTGATAAAGAGTCTTTTACTTCCGTAAACCACAACTCAAAAGATATACCAATGCATGGTGATGGGTTGGGTCAAGGTTGTAATGAAATCCTACTCTATTGAAAGTTTTCCTATAAGGAAAATAGAGTGGTTCTAATCATTTATGCATTCAAGGCATCCCAGCTTAATGATTTGCCATTAACATGGTAGCTGGAGGATCCTTGAATGTGGAAAGTTCATTCCCCAATCCAATCTATTGAATGTCAATGATGAGGGTGGATTGGAGGATGAACTTCCATGAGAGAAAGGGCATTGGGTATATGATCTAAGGTTAAACACTTAAAAGCACTCTCTTCTTTCTCTACCAGCAACTAAAGACAAGTTCTCTATATATAGGTAAAAAGTTTCAACGGATATAAAACGGTCATATTTATGGCAGAGTTCGATATCATTGAGCAGGGTCGATATCATCGAGTGTATACTCTCGATTGTCTCAACTGGCCACTCGATGACACAAACTCAAATGTCACACGCTTTTGAAACATTTTACCAGCTAGTTGAGGAAATCGAAACCTGCGTCGATGTCATCGAATTTCGAACTCCGATTTCATCGACACGAGGATCGATTCCTCGACATTTAAAAATGAGAGAGACATTGCCTTTAAAATATTTTAGGTCAAGGATATGATCGAGGTAAACTCGATATCATCAAAATTTGAATGTCGATGATATCGATAGTTGTGTCGATGCATCGATAAATCCAAAGGATTTTTCAATTAAGCTTGTTGGATAGTTTATATCCATTCTCAATACAATCAACACAGACTCGATATCATCGATATTTGAATATAGATTCCATCGAGTGACCCTCGATCCAAGATAAAAATCACTTAAAAATATGCTGGTTACTATTATTTGTCTAAGATCGATATCATCGAAGGCCTTTTGATATCATCGATTTTTGAATTCTGAGGATATTGAGGAGTACTTCGATATATCGAAGGTCTTTATAATTTTCTTTAGAAAAATAAGGATATAAACTCTCTGCTGTCAATTTTATCAAGTCAACTTCGATAAACTTGAGATCCAAATTTCGATGATATCGATACAGCTATCGATACATCGATAATTCAGTCCAGAAGTATATGCGGTTGTTGGACAACTTTTATCCTTATTTAGATAGTATCGATTGAGCATCGAGGACATCGACATCACTTCTCGATTATATCGATCAGTCTATTGATAAATCGATAGAGGTAGAAAACTTAGAGATTTTCTGAAAATTTGAAGAAGTTTTCTAACCCAAAAACCCTATGATATTTTAATCAAATTTAAGGATTTTAAATACCTGGTATTTTTGGACATGGGATGTGAGGCTTAGATTTACCTGTGGCGAGTTTGGGCATACATCTGATTGAGGCAGACAGTTGATTGATCTTCCTATGGAGCTTCTCTATCTAGCTACCTCAACACTCACGCTAATTGACAAACTAAGGCACTTTCACTCAACCCATGGGCCATAAACACATCACATGGCCTTACCCATGGGCTTCGAATATATCACAATGGGCCACAACCCATGGGCTTCAAATACACAATAGGTGGGCCCTACACATGGGCCACAAGTATATTAAAGTGGGCCTCTCGAATGGGCCACAAAAATACATTAAAGTGGGCCTGACGAATGAGTGGATAGTATACACATACATCAAAGTGGGCCTCATGGGGCAGCACATGGCCCCAAAAAATGGATGAATAGCATATAAACAACACATATAACTTGGTGGGCCCAATGGGACAGCCTGCATACAACATATATAACATGGTGGCCCTCTCAAGTCGGCCCTACTTTGGACGTTCAATAACCACTACTTTTAGTATGGTCCACTTGGGATTTGGGCCTGCCTCTCAATGGGGCCCACGGCCTTACATTAACTGGAAAAGGCTTGGCAGCGTGAATATACAACACATACATTATGGTGGGCCTCTCAATACAGTCCACGCTGGGATGCCCTAAGTGTTGCTAGTGGGCATCTACTTGATGTCTGGATCTGCTTCATTTATGTGGGGCCCACGGCCCTAAAGGTCTATATATATAATTATGAATGAATGGTGTGTAAGCAACACACCTATCATGGTGGGCCCGGGACTTAAAAATCAAGTCAATCTATGGTTTGTGTGGGCCACACCATGCACAATAGTTGAGAGGTTTACTCTCCATTAAAACATTCACAATCATTTGTGGGGCCCACTAAGCCGTGGTTCACAAATCCAGCCCATCCATCATGTGTGTCCCACTTAATTAAGGGGTCAGACCAAGTTTCAGATGCATCCAAATTTTAGATGGACCCCAGCAAGTACTTTTATATGATTTAGCATGTCTTCACATGATTTTATATGGTGTGGACCATCTTAGTCCCGTGTATGGCTGATTTTGGGATATCCCAATACCTAGAAGGGACCCATCAAATGCACGGTGAAGATGTCTGACAAACATCACGATGGAACCTGTGGTGGGGCACTCAACTTCCATACACCAAGTCCCAACTTCGGCGCACCACAAGGAAGATTTTCTACTGAATTTTTTATATATATACATATATAATAATACCTAAGTATGAAGATCCATGATCAAAATTGTAACGCCCCGAATTTTTACCAACCTGGAGGTAGACGTCCTTAGGCAATGGGTTGATCCTAACATCTTATTAACTTCTCGGAACTCAATCCCAAAGTCTAAAATCCCCTTTCAACCCATTTCCTTCAAAAATCTCACCTTTCACTAACTTATTCTTCTAATTTTTCTACGTACTTTCACATTAGACACTAATCCTAAAGTTTAAATGATGAAGAACAATACTTAAACTAAAATTTACTATAAATAGTAAATATATAAATAAAATTAGTTTTTGAATATTAACCTTATGAAATCTGATAAAATAAATAGGTACTTTGGATAGCTCAGCTTCTCCTACCCCAAATTCATATATGACACATCGCGTAACACATTCCAAATTGAAAGATACGCCCGTTTTAAAAAATAAGTGGCAAAACCACCACCAGGCGAGGGAGGCGGCACCGCCCACAGTCCAGCGGGCCGCGGCGGCACCGAGATGACTGCTGCGCACTGCCGGTGCATTGAAAATCGGTGGACCCTCGCTGTAGATTTTCTGCACTGTTCGACTGACTTCAAAAAGTCATATCTTCCTCGTTATAAATCTGATTTATGTGATTCAAAAGTCAGATTAAATTTTAATAAGTCTATTTTTATATAAAAATAAGTGAAAAATATAAAATTTTTTTTAATATAGTTATATCTAGTTTGAGGTGACAACTGTACAAAACTTATTAGTTCGGACAACTGCTACTTTTAGAATTTTTAAAATTTTTCTACGGCACAAAATCTCATGAAATTTAGTAGAGACAAAGTGAATTTGATGAAGAACAATTAAAAAAATAATTAAATAATATACTAACTAAAAGTACCAAAATGGGATATAGAACTACCCTAGGACCTTATTCTGTCGTAATTAGGGCAGAATTTGGTTAAGTACTAAACTAAACAATCGATGGATTTGGCTTGAATCACTTTCTATACAAACTAGAAGGCCTAAAACTATTAAAATCACTAACTCAACATTACTTAAAAACTTAAGAGCAATCTTAAAACCTATTTGCTCTCGAGAGCACATTGAAACTCTGTATCGGACTTGGGCCGCACATCGAAAGTCCGATGATTATGAAACTATACGGTTATGACCGCCTTACTGGACTTGAAAACCTTGTCAAAAATCAAATCCAGATAGTGTCCAAAAATGTACAACTTGAGCTTAGAGCGAAGTGTGTGAGAAACGCACAACTTAAGCCCGGAGCAAAGTGTGTGAGAAACGCATAACTTGAGCCCGGAGCGAAGTGTGTGAGAAACATAAATATCTTTAAAAAATAAACTGAAACTTAAGTGAATTGAGCCATTCACTTGCAGACTAAATTTAAGGTTTCAGACCATCAGATTTTGACCCAACTACACCCTCGGATCAGGAAAAATTTTCATCACATGTCAGTGTACTTATGGCCTTGATCGAGTACCGGTGACCGTTGAACTGAAACTGGTCCTCCGTGGTCGATCCACTATTTCGATCGGACAGAGATCTTAACCTGGAATAGATCCATCATCAGGGGACTTACTCCGGACCATATGCAAAAAAGGGGCCTCCAGATGTGCTCCGTTAGACCGAAACAGCTACTCTTTGACTGTAACCTAAGTATACCATGGCCTTGGGGCCATTGAGATCAGTTTTGGGCCTATATAAGGGCCTTAACCCACCCCTCTCATTCTATACGAATTTCAAACCCTAGGAGAGAGAAGAGAGGAAAAAGAGAAGGAAAGAGAGAGGAAGAGAGAGAGAAAGTGGGAGATCGTTGTTAAGCTTCGATCCCACCGCTCCACATGCCGAATCAAACTTCCTGTATCGTTATTCTGACGATTTCGACTCCATTCTTGGGTAAGAAATCCTAACCCTAATCTATTTTAGAGATTCAAATAGAGTAAATGGTGAAATAGCTAACCTATTTCATACTATAAGTTGTTGTTGTGTCGTAGGTGGAGACGTAGTGTTCGAACTGAGTTCGATATGAGTCTTCCGGTGAAAGGTGCAAACTATAAATGTTTAGGTTATGGTTTTCAAGGCTTTTAATGTCAGTTAATGATTTATGACTGACTTGATTGCTATTATATATGCTTAGATACGATGTTTCCGCATATTACACATATATGAACTATGTTGAAAATAATGCATTTCATGTGTTTGTTTAAATGTCTGAATGAATATAGAATTATGATTTGTACTTACCATGATTATTGTTTGGGAATACATGATTGTTGTACGTGTGATAACTCCTATGTGGAAGGAATTGCTATAATGTGTTTTAACTAATTTATTACATGTATGTGATATGTGGAGTCTAAGTGTTTGGTAAAATGCTTGAATGAGAAAATGTTTGTTTTAATGTATTTAATGAGGGTGTTAAGATGGGATTCTCAATTCCCTTATCCATAGTTATAGTTTTCTTTATGTAACCCATCTTACTACTACATGATTTATGAATGAAATGCCTATGTATGATAACATGTGTACTATTTATTTGTTGAAATGCACAAATGAGATTTATATTTAGATTAGTTGTCACATATTTTTTTTGACTATCACATGTAAATCTACTGTGTTTGAGTATGATTGGGACTATTACATAGTCCAGGCAATCGGTAATGATTTCCGAGTTAGTGGCTAAGGTCGTGTCACCATACAACACATATTCGAGGAATCCAAGTCATACGCTGCTTGTCGACAGTGGTTAGGCCATGTAGAGTTCTTATGTACTTCATGTCGATTAAGTCAACGTATGATCGTACGAGTCGATCTTGTCAAGTAACCCAATTGGCCATTGTATGTTCACCATGTATGGACACTACTGCTTGAATCTAAGGTACCAACTTACCAGGTAAAAGCCAGTTTAACCTTGGTATCACGATCCACTAAGACTCATGAACCGGGCATGGTGGTATGGGACACCGTGGTCGAGCTGTCGACCAACGCTGGGGCGACGAGCCTCCCCATAGTGTCTAGTGAGCAAACCAAACTCGTGAGCCAAATACGGTGGTATGGACACTATATTAGAGCTGTCAGCTTACGACCAGGTGACGAGCCTCTAGTAGTGACTCTGAGTATACACTAGGACTACGTTAAGGTGACGAGCCTTGTCATAGTGACATTGAGTATAAAATAGGCCTACGACCAAGTGACAAGCCTCTCGTAGTGACCTCGAGTATGAATTAAGCCTACGCTAAGGTGGCAACCCTCCCGTAGCAACCACTAGTCTAACTTGCGAACTTGCCTATCGTATGTTACTAACTAGGATCGACGACCCTAGATGGATCAATGTTCGGGTCAATGATAAAAAAGGGAGGTACCGTAGCTTCCCGAACCTGCTGTATGAATAAACCTAATTAAGAAGTTTGCTAACATGACCATGCATCGCATTATACGGTGCTTTGGCGAGGAAGTGTACATTTACCAGGAGTGTTGCATGTGCAATCGTGAGAGGATGTCGCTGAGGGAGTGCAGGTGAGGGCATACATTATTAACGCATACTATTCTTGCATTCACAAGAGTAATTAGGACCTAATTGTTGTACTGCTTTATCATTACTGGTTGATTTAATTAATAACATGTTAACCTTTGCTTTATAGTTTCACTGAATTAGCCACTCATTCTCACTTGAGATGCTGTTTTAAAACACTACCTACACTCTGGTTTAGATACAAGTGATGAAGAGGTCTATATAGTAAAGTTAAGCTTTGTAGGCAAGGAGGAAGGATTCTTCTACGTTCAACTATCGAGCGGATCTATGTAGATCTCATACCGATGCGCGGGGACTATTGGGATACTTGTTTAGTTGAACACATTTACTTCCTGCTTTTTATATAGTTAGAAACAACACATGTATATATTTAGCCCGATTTCATACTCATACTCCGAAATTTGTAAAACGTTTTCATAATTAAATGCATATATTTTAGTTTTTCGCTTATCAAATTACCTTAACTCTGGAGTATGATATGCAGATTTTGTATAATCTCACTCATGTTCAAATGCACTCATAATAATCATCATAATCTATGTTGTATAAGTGATGCGTTAGAACTCGGGAGTTGAGCTTTGCTCGACCCCCGATTTTCAGGGCGTTACAAAAATACCAAGCAATATTCTCTATTATAAGTCCTGATGGTTACAAGTATAATGCTTTTTAAATGGTACGTAACGTCAACATTGCCAAATCAAAAAATAGATACAATGCATCGAGAAAGCTAAGTCTTCCAAGCTACTCCAACCCTATAAAAATGGAAAATAGGAAACCTAGGCAAAAAGCCTACTGAGTACACACGTGTGTGCAGTGTGTCCTACATGCAAGCAAGATAAATATGCTACAAGGAAATCATATATGTGAAAGGTGTGTACCACATAAGGTATGATGTTAATGTCAATGCAATGCATATGCATCATAGTAATACTCTGAGTCAATGCTACCAACATCACCAAGTCATATTTTCATTTCTCCTATACCACAGCCATAACCATATCACACGCATCTGTAATCACATCATCACCATTATCATCATATTGTCATGTCATATCATAATTGTATATCTCGAGAAAATATCGTGGTCGACACCCATGCACCAGACACTAGTAATCGACCTCGGATACTCGCCTTGTGGTGAACTTTCACCAACTGTATATTATGGAAAATACTGTGGTCGATACCCATGCACCAAACACTAGTAATCGACCTCAGATACCCGTCCTGCGGTGGACTTCCACTCAGCATGCCAGTAGCAGACTTCATTCATGCTTCTCCTCACTGACGAGTCAGACCGGTCTCTATTTGCACCTCAGCCCTTAAGCAGGTTGGACCCACCTCTTCTCAACCCGACCTCATCAGTGGGAGTCAAATCCATGACCCATGTATCTACTCAGTCTGATGGTGAGGAAACCTTATCTAGCAACGGGGTTTAGGGACTTTCAACCCAAAGGGCACATCATCCCCTATTATTTCCACACTTCCGGTGTTTAGTTCATTTTCAAGGATAACCCAAGTCATCATTATAGATGTAAATTTCGTCGTTAAGATTATATGGCAGGACTATGGTATTTTGATTATCATGTATGTCATAATTATGCATGAATTCAAGCAATTATGATAAGGCACACATTCAAGTGCATGTGGTATGCATATAATGTTATGATTTTAGGGTCTGCTTAACCTTTAAGCCAAAAATGCATATAATCATCATGTGCTACTATCAACTATATTAATCCATGGTCATGTGACTAAACTGAAGAGGACATATCTTACACATGAATAAATGTATTGAAGTACACTTGCACATACCATCATTCCATGGTGCATGAGTATAATCAATAACAACATGGTCAAGTAAATGAATTTAGTATGCTAGGAAATAGAACAACATTAATTAAGATATTAAATCACATACTTCTATTAACCATAATAACTAACATCACTGATATCATCCATAGCTATCATAATCACGAGCATTAATTGCATTCAGAGTTACACCATATACTTTGCAGGATAGTTATTCCATTAGTGGTTTTGGCCCAACGTGATTTTCTTCTATTGAAACCGCATGGTTATACTCTAACTAGGTCTTTTGGTTAATGAGTGGTGGTGATGCAAAGTACATGCACTAAGTGGTTATAAGATGAAAGGTATAGATATAACATATAGTAAATGAGCCACAGGATGGATGGTACTGGTGAAACTCATATAATGTAGAGGGCTTCACCTTCAAGTGGGGTGTTAGTAGATTGAATTTGCAAATAATTATAATAGTAGTTCTACAATAGTTTGGAAGGCACAGGTAAACCTCATAAGATACAGTGAGCCTTAAGTTGAACGACTTGGGTATATAATATACACATAAGAGTTAGTCACTGTTGGATGACATGGATTTATCTCATACAACGTAGTGGGTCGTACTTCCAAGTAGTAATGCAAGTAGATGGGTCCACACACAAACATTATGGTGGGTCCCAACAAGTAGATAGTATAGGTAACTCACATAAATTAAGGTAATAGAAGGAAGAACAGTTCAGATGCACAAGACACACATCAGCGAGCTTCATCATCGAACTATTTGGTTGATAAAACAATTGAAAAGTACAGATAAAATATGTACATTAAATGGGTTCACAAGTGTTTGAAAGTTATACGTTCAATTAACACTATTTCATATCATCTGACTTATTTAGGAATTGGATCTAGGTCATTTTGGAATCATGTTTTAGAATTAGTTAGCCTAATGGATAAATGGTGAAATATGTAATACTTACATCAAGGTAGGATCCATAATCAATCTGATACACATCCTAAATTCACATACCCAAGAGGTTACACCATCAGCATAGTCAACGAGTCTGAGTAATCACACAATTCTCATATGCCCACATGGTCTTATGACCACTTCCATTATCAAAAGTCAATATGATTGAGAGGTCATGCAAATGTCACTCTAATAAGGGACATAAGGTTAGATGGTTATGTACTTTCATTATATTATAGCTAACATAATGGGGCAACCGCTTTACTAAACTTTGACATGGTCAGGCGGTAAGTACCACAATTTCACATAGTTTAGTATGTATATGATTACTATCATGATCTAGTGTCCATATTTCAAAATATCCAAACATAATTGAGCAATCATAATCCTACACACGAATACAAGGCTACACTAATTATGATAAGTCTCATACTACAACCACTTCACACGTCACATAGTAAATGACTCATATTCGGTGCCGCATGGTTAAGGGCTAAGAGCCACATTTCATCATACCATTTACAGTTTAGAGATCACATCACATAGAATCCAGGACCTTGATAGCATTAGCTTGGGTAATATAACCATACATCACATTTGGTCTAGTGTACAACTTGGTCATACGTGATTCAAGTGGCGGCATCTATATCGATAAGCACAAACCTACATTATTGAATGGCCATCAATGCCACTTGATTTCATATGGTTAGGTGGCCTTGAACGTATTTCACATTCATACAGTTAGATGACTACATATACCACATAAACTCCACCATTGCCTATGATTAGGTGGCTATAAATACATTAAATACCCACATGATTTATGGGCCAAACAGGTATATCACACCCTCACACCACTAGAGTCTACATATTTGTTATAATTAAACATGTTTAAGGGTTTAAACACAAATCACATGATCCTATTACTTGGGGCCGCACTCTAATCAAAGTGCCAAGTGGTCAAGGGTTGTCCACAATCTGCCCATTTAAGGGATTAATCATCATTACTCCAAAATTTACAATACTAGTTCGTCATACATTCAACACATGGAGATTACAAACTCTCATCGAAGAGGTCCAATGGTTGGCCCAAACAAGGCTACCACTGATGGGCCCACATGACATTCACTTAAAATGGGCCTTAACATTCTTGGGCCCACACATCAATGGAATTCACGTGGGTCCTATGTGGTAGAGTCCATGGGGATTTCCCATGAGGTTGAGTTGTGTGTCACCCACCTGAAGTTAGGATCCACTCCAGTAATCCGGTGAAGTCAATGGATGGTACGGATATACATTGCATCATTAATCTCGGCCCTAGGAAAATTTTAGTGATAAGAGTTTGTTCCTTACTGTTTTAGGTGATACGATCTGAGTGAACTTTGGATCAACCTGATTTTTAAAACCATACCATGCAATGGGCCAGTCAAGGATGATGTACGGACTCAATAAATCAGATACATCGTGGTAGACCCAAAGGGAGTCTTTAATGGTAAATATCAATTTCTACTATTCGTGTGGTGCAGCTTACGTAAAATTTGGATCAGCTTTATTTTTTGGGCTCATGTACTAAAATGGTCTATCAAAGACAATGCAAAATGCAGATCTAATGTAGACATTACGTGGGCCTCTTGGCTTAAAATCAAGTCAATCTGTGGCTTGTATGGACCACACCACACACAAAAGTTGAGAGGGTTACCCTCCATTAAAACATTCATAATCATTTGTTCGGCTATCAGGATGTGGTTCACAAATCCAGTCCATCCATTATGTGTGTCCCACTTGGTTGAGGGTTCGGTCCAAGTTTCAGATGTATTCAAATTTCAAGTGGACCCGGGCAAGTGTTTTTATATGCTTAAGCTCCAAGTTGTACAAACGGTTTAAGGAGATCAAAGTTACATGGATCCCAAAGTGATGTATTTATTATACCTACACTGTTCATCTATATTTAGAGATCATTTTAGAGCATTATCCAAACAAAATGAATCATATCCAAAGATTATTTGGGTCATACTACAAATAGCAGTGAAAATAATGATTTCACCATTAAACCATTCATAGGGCCTAGCATAATGTTTATTTTCCATCCAATCTATTCATAAAGTCACAGAGACCTGAAGTAAGAGGAAAAATAAATTTCGTATTGGTCCAAAACTTCTATGACTTGAAAAGGGTTCCAATGATAAACGTTCAATCCCCTGTTGCTCTTTCTAGTGTGGACCACCTAATAGTTAGATATATCTTCTTTTTTTTTCAAGCCTTAAGACGACTCGCCAAATGGATGGACGGTTTGGATATAACACATACCTCATGATCAAACCCATGAATATTGCTGATTTATTCAGCTTCAAATATTATTATTATTATTTTAATGGTGTGAGCCACTTGAGTTCCGTGTACGAATGGTTTTTGGGGGTGACCCATTTTTAAAGGGGACCCATTAAATGCACTGTCACGCCCCAAACTCGGAAATCGGATTTACAGGAATCCCGATCGCTGAACTCGGTGCCGACAGCCTCCGTAGTACCCCATTCTCGGCCCCCAGCGTACATACGCTAGGTTCTGATCCTGGGATCCTACAAGGAGGAATTTTCAATGTATATTTATCTCATAAAAAGCATAACCACAAGTTTACCCAAATCATAAAGGAAACATCATCATCACATATCCACTAATATAATCCTTTGAATACAATGCTGAAAGGGAAATACATATATCGAAATCAAAGCTCCAGAAGACAGCTACACGCTCCAAGCTCAACACTGCTGCATCCTAACGCCACCTACACACATCTATCGTACATAAGCTTATAGAAAGCTTAGTGGGTAGTGAAAGTGTGTGCACAAGGTAAGTGCTAAGTAAGAACGATTGAAAAAATTAGAGTAAGCGGAAATACTGACAAGATCATAAATCATACAATATCAAAAATACTAGCAAGTTCATGAATCATGTGATATCAAAGTAATGCGAAACTATACTGATAGGCCCATAAATACCATTAGTTGTATCTAGGCCGTATAAATGCATAAACATAGTAACACAGAATGTCATATGCTGCGGTGTAATGCGAGATGTTGTGCGAATGGAATGACCATGCTGTAGAGATTCTCTTGGGATTGCAAATGCGTAGTGTTTTCTTCGAAATAAATGTCGGTCCGCATCTTCCGGTCAGGGTATCGGATCAGTATGCAAGACGCAATGTTGGAACCTCGACGATGGTATGGTCGCAATGGTACAAGTCTCAGATTAAGTCGACTCAATTCTACAGGATACGGGTTAGGGTCGCGTGCAAACATCGATTATACATCGCGGATTGCAGGAATTCGACGGGAAGGATCGCAGCAGTCGACGGAACAGTATGAATTAGGATACGGGTCTTACAGTTCTCCCCACCTAATAAAAATTTTATCCTTAAAATTTAAAACAAGGTACAACCAATACAGAGCTCAACTAAGGGAAGAAAATCCTATCCGAACCCAACATGCCAACATAATCAAACACTTAAACGATGGGGACAATGCCTGCGAATCTCAACCTCCTGCTCCCAAAATGCCTCATCAACACTATGATGATCCAACTGGACCTCGGATCCTGATCAGAAATGATCGAAACTGAAATACTATGCAACCTCATAATCTTAACGGTAGGGAGCTATATAAGAAAATCTCTAAGTTATTCGAACTCAGGGATCTAACCATTCTAAATTCTCAATAATCATAGAGTGAAAGGGTAGCTATCAGTAGATATATGATGTTATCTTCAGGTATTCCCAAGTTATGCTCTGATACTAACTTCTGTCATGCCCCAACTCAAAAATTAAATTCACAGGAATCCCGATCGCCGAACCCGATGCCAACAGCCTCCGTAGTACCTCATTCTCGTCCCCCAGCATACATACTCTAGGTTCCGATCCTGGGATCCTATAAGGAGGATTTTTCAATGTATATTTGTCTCATAAAAAGCATAATCACAAGTTTTTCCAAATCATAAAGGCAACATCATCATCACATATTCGCTAATATAATCATTTCAATACAATGCTGAAAGGAAACATATATCGAAATCAAAGCTTTAGAAGACAGCTGCACGCTCCAAGCTCAACTGCCGCAACCTAACGTCACCTGCACGCATCTATGGTGCATAAGCTTATAGAAAACTTAGAGGATGGTTAAAGTGTGTGTAAGGTAAGTGCCAAGTATACAATAAAGCCCATAAATCATACATCATCGAGATAAACAGGAAAAATGATAAGATTATGAATCATACGATATCAGAGTAAGAGGAAATATACTAGTAAGTCCAGGAATCATTCGATAATAGAATACGCAATGTGGGTCAGCTATACAAATATGGAAGCTAAATATCAGATGCCAATGATGCAACGCAATATGTAAATTTTGTTAAGTCCATATAGGCCATATAAGTATAAAAATATAGTAACCCAAAATGCTACTGCAGATGCAATGTAATATGCGGTGAGAATGACATGACCATGCTGGAATGTGAAGTCGGGATGATAGTACTAAGTATCGCAGGCTACGGGGTCTATCACAAGGAACTTCTATCTAAACCAGTCCCATACCTAAATTTAGATAGTCAGACTCAATGTGGTAAACTCCCGGTCTCAGGTTAGTCGTGCGCCCAACTAAAATCCTAGCCATGCGAAGGTACACGTAACAAATAGTTATGCACCACCAGCCTAAGTGGATAGTGAATGGATGAATGAATGAGTATGCAACTCCTGCTCAGTAGATCCATAAATCAGTACGGTTCCTCTCTGGGAAATCACCGAGGTCTATTACACTCCATACTGACTGCTTCCTCCCTAGCTGCACAGCCCCGCGAGTGGAAGAGACCTCACTATCCTCCTGACCAGTAGTCTGCCAATACCTACCCAGTTCGTCGATAGCGGACCCATTTACAAGCTGGTCATACTCAACCTAGCTTATGGCCCCCTCACTCGGGAGGATAAGACCACACCCCCTTCCAACCGACCACGACATAGTGGGAGACACGGCCTCATGGTATAGGCACCGATACTCATATTCCACTCGGTCTAGACGTTGGAGTATCTCCTGGTACCAAGGAGGTTCTGAAATTTTCATCCAAGGACATCCTACGTGTTCACAGTGCTAGAACCAAGTATTTTCGGTGTCCCATCTGGTCATCCATGATGTATCTGTGGAGGCCACGACCTTGATGTCACTAGGGCATACAATGATCATATCATACATATGCGAGATGCATGAGTCACACTATCCAGTCATGCAACAATCCTACACATACGGCGCGATAATGTGAGCACTCCATCTCATAAAGAGTCCCATAAATAGTCTGCCCAATGGCGTATGCTATGATCAAATATTCCTCATATCAGGCATACATATGATGCATATGGGCATGAATCATGGAGTTATACTAAGCCTTTTATATAGTGATGAACTATCCTCACAACAAAGATAGGCCTTGATGGCCTACGCATAACAAGTACGGGTCTATCAATGGGCCCTAAGGAGAGTTATAATGCGAACATTTAACCAACATTATTCTTACAATGTGGACGTCAAACCAACATCGCTCCCAAGGCATAGCCCACCCTAAACATCAACACATAACCACGGTGGAGTCACATTATAATGGGCCTTATGTACATCCCATTGGGCCTCGACCCATGGGCCTTCAATACATCAATTGGGCCTCAACCCATGGGCCCTAAATACATCACAATGGGCCTCAACCCATGGGCCTTACATTCATATCAAGGTGGGCCTCAACAACGGCCATAAATAAATCGAGATGGGCCTAATACATATACCAAGGTGGGCCTTAATGGACGGCCACAAATAAATCAAGATGAGCCTTATACATATGCTAAGGTGGGCCTCAATGGATGGCCACAAATAAATCAAGATGAGCCTTATACATATGCTAAGGTGGGCCTCAATGGACGGCCACAAATAAATCAAGATGGACCTTATACATATGCCAAGGTGGACCTCAATGGACAACCACAAATAAATCAATATATATAATATAAATATATGAATCATCTCAAAAGATCAACTGGACCGCACTCCAAATAACAGTGGTAACAATGATTCCCACCATTAAAATTCTCAAGCCCATTATTTATTTTCTATCTAATCTGGCCATAAGGTCACACAGACCTGGATTAATGATCCAAAACTTCTGTGAAACAACAGGTTTCAATGGCAGACACTCAATCCCCACCACTTTGTGCTATGTGGTCCACCTGATCCTAGATCTACCTCATTCTTTAGATCATGCCATGAATGAACTTCAAAACGGTAGGACGGCTTGCATGCAACACATGATCATGGAGTGGATCCCACCAAATAGATGGATCTGACTCATTCTTTAGCTCATGCTGAAAAAATGGGCTTTCAAAATGGTGCAGCACATGCATCATGGTCCCACCGTCCAGGTGTGGATGGTGTGGATAAAACACATAAATCATGGTGTTCCACCGTCCAATGCAGTGGATGGTGTAGATAAACAAATACATCACATGGGTCCCACGCTACACGGACGCAGCACGCACAATGGGCTTGCACAGATAAAACACATACTTCATGGTGGGTTCCACCGTACGCCTGGACGGTGTGAATAAAATAGATACACCATTATGGGTCCCATGTGGGGCTCACCATAACGTTTATATACCATCCAATCTGTTGATGAGGTCCCATGGACCCAAATGAATAGGAAAAACAATTTCATAATGTTCCAAAACTTTTGTGTCAACCTAAAAGGGTTTCAATGGCAGACGTTCATCCACACTATTTCCTGTGATGTGGGCCACCTGAGCTTTGGATGTGGCTGATATTTGGAGGGGGCCCACTTCAGGAATGGGCCCACCTTATGAACAGTGTGGATATATAGCATACATCATGGTGGGGCCCACGCATAGGGCCCCTGTCCTGCCTGCCCATCTCCATGGACTCGAGCAGCATCCTGCTGCACAACAGCAACAAGCGTTGCCCCTCTTCCATCTTTTTTTTTTTTGAAAAATGTAGTTTTTCCATGGTTTTTCGTGCATAGGGCCCGCATCGGCCAAATCCACCCCGGCCACTGGTTTCCATAGCCTGAGACGGACCAAAAAAGCTCGATATTTAATATTTTTCTATGTATAGGAATGGCATGGAGGTTTTCAATGGTAGAAACCATTGTTTTACGTATTATGGCCCGCTAGAAGATCAGATGGACTTCTTTTTTCCGCTCAACACCTAAAATGAAGTAGGGAAAGGAATGGACGGCATGGATTGGACGCATGCATCAAGGTGGGGCCTACATAAGTGGCCTACTCAAAAAGCTTAAAATCAAAGTGCTTTTGTGTTTGCAGTGAGTACACGTCACTGTCTGTACACACTTCATGAACACGTTTAGGAACACGTCCGGTGTCCAGGGACGTTGGATGGCGTGGTTATACATTTCATCTAGGTGGGTCCCACATGAATGTGGCCCACTTAATTGGATCAACCTGATATTTGTGTCTTTCCATCACCCCAAGGTAGGGCCCACATGGCTTGGACGGCATACATCTAACACGTCCATCAAGTGGGTCCCACAAAGGTGGACAACCTAGATGAAATGCATACATCATGGGCCAGTCAACAAAAGAAAAGCGAGAGAAAAAACAAAAGGGAGAGAGACGTGTGATGGAGGGGAGGGACCCCGCCACTATGGGCCCTCCCTATATACATACAACAAGATGGGTCCCACATATGTGGGCCCTCAATTCACAAAATCAATAAATAAAAGCACCCACCATTCGATCTTCTTGGTCCGTTGGAAAGTTGATCTCCTTGTGTCTCACTTTGATGGTGGAAGATGAGAAGTAGATGGCTTGGATGAAGGATTTTGGGAGAGGAAGTGGGCTACACACAACTCTTGCTCTCCTTAGAAATGCATGGATGTCCACACTCTTTTGCTCTCTTTGTTGCTTGGAATTTTGCTTGGAAAATGTGAAGAGAAAGAGAGAGAGAAGGGATGGTTGTAAGGAGAGAGAGTGATGGGTGATGGATGTGAGGTGAATGATGGGTGAGGTGAGAGGTTGGTTGACTTGGTGGTTGCTTGACTTGTGGAGAAAGAAAGCATGGGTGTGTGTACTTGACATGTGGTGATTGATTGATGGATTGATTGATTGATTGATGGGACATGCCATAAAGATTCTCTGGGGATTGCAAACGCGCGGTGTTTTCTTCGAAATAAACGCTGGCCTGCATCTTCTGGTCAGGGTATCGGATCGGTATGCAAGACGCGACGTTGGAACCGCGGTGATGGTGCAGTCGCAATGGTACAAGTCTCGGATTAAGTTGACTCAATTCTACAGGATACGGCTTAAGGTCGCGTGCAAAGATCGATTATACGTCGCGGATTACCAAAATTCGATGGGAAGGATCGTGGCAGTCGACGGGGTACGGATTAGGATATGGGTCTTACATGCTCGGTATAGATGGTTGCCATACATCATTGTGGGGCCTATGTAGGGCCCACTGTCTTCCAACGTCCAGCAGTAAACGCTGCTTGCTACAACATCATTGGACGCTGACAGCAGTAGCGTCATTTGCTATTTGCATTTTTTTTATTTTCCTAAGGTTTTTCATAGGCGGGGCGCACATCAAGATAATCAAATCCGTTTGTTGCATTCTCTGGCTTGTGACACATCCAACAAGTCCAATATGCAGCATGTCTTGATCTACAGAAATATCACAGTGGGCCCTAACAGTTTAACACTATTAAAATAGTCCTTTTGATGGTGTGGCCTACCAGAGATTTGGATTGACTTCATTTTTTTTGGCTCAATGCCTAAAATGAGTTGGGGAATTGGATAGATGGCGTGGATCAAATACATGCATCAAGGGGGGGGGGGGGGGGGGGGTGGGTTGTGGGCTCACAACCCCTTCCCTCAAGCAAGCTGGGACGCTGCTTGCTCCAGCGGTCCTCTGGATGCTGGCAGCAGCGTCCTCTCTTCCTTCTCTCTTATATTTTTTTATATGTGCACGTGTGTGCATGAGTGTGAGTGTGTGGCCAGCTCAATGAGCCACACTTTGAATGGTTTGGATGGCCTACAAAATTCTGGTGGGGCCCACTATCAATGGGTCCCACATAAAGTCTATAGTAAATTATTATTTTTATTATTATTTTATATGTATTCTCCCATGAATTCACACCATTAAACACATCATTATCATCATATCATCACCATTTTTAATCATCTTTGTATATGTACTATCCTATATATCCACACCATTGATCACATCATTATCATCAAATCGTCACCAACAATAATCATACAAATAATCAAAAAGAAAACAAACCAATAGTGGAGTGGGTGTACCACCTTAATGGATTAGATGGATGGTTGAGATGGATGGAAGGGATATGATTAATGGAGTTGATGGCCCACCAAGATCACTCCTCTCTCTCTCTCTCTCTCTCTCTCTCTCTCTCTCTCTCTCCTTATGTAGAAAAATGGTGAAATGTTAAGAGATGAAGGACTATTTTTAGAGAAATTGTTAAAATGTGGTTAGATTCAATTAATGTGATCTTGGTTAGCTTAGACTAAGATTATAACAATTAATTCATGATTTATAATTAGTAGTGGATTAAAGGAGCATGGGATGGTATGGTGTGATGATGTCATGCATAGGGTATGGTGTGGAGAGAATTTGACTTTGCATGCACATGAGAGAGGAGAGGTATGATGTGTGAAATCACACACATGGGTAGAGATTCTCTCACCCATGTGTGGCATGTACATGTGTGCATGGCATGTGTTGTGTTCATGTGTGGAATGGAGTACATGGCACCATGTGTACATGATACAACAATGATTCTTCGCGGCGTACCTCACTAACGGAGTATCGTACAGACGCATGGGTTGTACCTCCACAATCGCGGCGACGGGGCGGTCGATATGAAATAGGTTTCAAGGTCCTGGGGTTCCAGTCAGTTGGGTGTGTACTATGAACGGTCAATCCAGGTCTAACTAAGAGCATCGATCATCATATATATAAGTATAGAAAGTTGTACGGAATAGACAGGGTCTTACAAGTCGAGCTAGTGCCTGGACTAGTCGAACAATGATTAGGACTAGTCGAAGAAAAATGTATAAACTTGTATGATGACCCAGATTCAATATGCAATCAATATGACCTAATCTATGGTCAATCTAGGGTCATTTATACCTTAAATGTGAGTTTGAAACATTGTTCGCTTCAGTAGGAAGCACATGAAGCTTGACCTCAAAGTCTTGAACTTGAGTTTGAGCTAGAGCTTGTGTTCATGAGACTTTAATCTTGAGGTAGTGATCTTGTAATATGAGCTTAAATACTTAAAAACTTGAGCTAGAGGTAATGAACTTGAACTTGAGCTTTGAGCTTGAGATAAACTTTGTATTCTTGTACTTAAGTTTGTGTTCGATCTTTTGTAATGTTCTTCAACTTGAATGTGTAGAAGAGTTGATGATGACTTGAAAGTGAACTTTTCATCTTATCATAACAAGATATTGACTTTAAGTGGTTTGACACAATAAAATTTGACAATACTGGGTGCTAGAATTACAACATAGCACTTACAGTGGTGTCTAATCCGGTGATGGATAGGCAACCCTTCGATTAATCCTCCTTCACTCAAGAGACGGATAGTGTTGTCACGGACCCACTAGGGCATGAAACACTCATAGTCTAACTAAACAACTAAACCTAAAAAAGAGAACTTAAAAAACTAAAATAAATAAGAGATCTAAAAAAGGTAAGAGAGAGGGTTGAAATAAAATTACTGAATAAGAATTGCTATGTTAGGATCCTATAAAACAGAAAATAATGTTCGTTTCTAAAAATAATTTCAGAAAAAAATCCTAACTAAAAAACAAAGCAGTAAAAAATAAATCATAATCTTAACCTAATTCTAATAGCAATTAATCTTTAAAAAAAATGTAGCTATAGTCCCCGTCAACGGCATCAAAAACTTGTTCACAACCTTAAGGGTAGGGTTGAGATGTATTAATAATTCGGTAAGACCAAGTTCGAATCCACAGAGACTAAACTTATACGTATTCTGAAAATAACTAGAACTAGAACTAGAAGAAGATCCAAATCTGAATTCTGAAATAATTGAAAGTGAGTGTGAATAATGTTGATTAAAAATTATAAATTTAAAGGTGGGAACTAGTATGCGAAGGATCTACTTGTTATCAATGTGCTACATTACTTGATTCAAGAAATACAATTGGAATTGGAGTCTTATCCTATCCAATTGGAAGATAAAGCAATTTAAATAAATCTGAACTTTTCATTTACCTAATTCTCAATGGAGGAGAATTGTGATGATTGGAAGGGATTTCATCACCCTACCATGCCTTGGAGATGATGGTGAACAATAGGATTTACCAATCTCACAAACTTTAAAAAAAAAAAAAAAAGATATCCAAAGCTATCATAGCATCTATTGTAATTTGAGTCACAATAAATCATAGAAAACTGAAAATATTCCTTCAACATCAAACTAGAATTAAATGAAATTCAACATAAACAAGAATCAAAGCAAGATAAACATCTCAATACGCTACAAGCTTCACCTCTTAGCCCTAGCTAAGAGGTTTAGTTAACCATGAACATGATTAAACTAAAAAATAAAACATGAAAATAAACTAAGGAAGAGGAAGAAAAACTCTTAGGAGGTTTCTTCACCCTTGGCTCCACTCCTTAAACTCTAGAAAATGGTTTGGGACGTCATAGGGACTCCTATTTATAGTTGTGAAACTCTATCTTTCGCACCGCCTTGAAATTTTTGCAAACCGACCTTAAAACCGCCTCAAATTTACGTAGTCGCGTTATGCATCAGTCGGACCGAAGTCGAGTTCGAATTATAATAGGATTTTGTTTTAGCAGTTGTCTGATTTTGGTCATACCGAGATTGGGTTCGGTCGGACCGAACTTAAGTGTTGGTTAGACCGAATTAATTCTTGGTTGAACCAAATTAACTCCGAAATTCATCGTTCTTCGTTAGAGATTTTTGTGCACTTTTGGTTGCACCGAATCCTTCCTTCGATCGGACCGAATTAGCTTTGAATTTCATCGTTGGTTGCTGGACTGTTTTGTGCAATTTCGGTCGGACCGAACCTATCTGTTTTCTGCTGCGGATTCTAAAATATTTCAAGTCCTTTCTTCATCTTTTGTACTTAGTTTCCTTGGATATTTGGTATGTGAATTCTTCATTCTTGGTCTCCTAAGATCCACCCTTTTCCTTGGTGATTCTTAAGCATAAAATCCATGTTTTTAACATTCTTTTCAATCCAAGCTCTCAAATTCACCTCGCAATACAAACATGTATATAGCATTATCATGTTCATAAAATCAAGATATAAATAGGGGGAAGTATGCAATATTTGACACTCAACATCATTTCTAGGGTTCAACAGTGGGTACATGGGTTGCAGATCGGGTGGACCCCACCATGATATTTATGTGAAATCCACCCTAACCATTTAAAACTTCTTAGGGGCTATAGAAGTTTTGGATTAGGCTAATATTTATGTTTTCCCTTCATCCTGGTCTATGTGACCTTATGAACAAGTTAGATGGCAAATAAACATCAAAGTGGGCTTTAAGAAGTTTTTAATGCTAAGACTTCAGTCCTCATTTCTTCCAGTGGTGTGGTCCACTTGTGCTTTCCATCCGTTGGCTGAATTCAATCAAACACGAGGTTGTACGTGTGATCGAGGGCCTGTATTTAGATTTCTTGTGCAATTATGATGCGCGGTCATGCCTGAGTCATACTTGACTCAATGTTTGATTTAACATGAGTGCCCCTCACGTTGAATCAAATTGATTAGAGACTGGACACAATTTCCAACTATCCTCTCAACCACTTGTTGTGGTTAATAATCACTAATCAAGGTTATTTGCGAAAGGGTATGGATTGGTCATTTCTGATGGATTCTGTTTGCCTTATGTCTAAGAACTTGTTCTTTCACCAGTAAAAATAACAAAATTTTCAAAAGAATGAAGATGAACTAATAAATAAAAGAAAGATCGAGCAATGCTGATTTCATTAATTGAATATATGACCCCTTACAACCGGCAAAGTATCGAAAATACCCTAGAGAAATAAACAAACAAGATATAAATACTTGATCTATCTATAAGAACAGATGATCGAGGCGAATGGTTAGTAGGATGTGACCAGATAAGTCTGATCATCTAAGTAAGAACTCGGTTGATCAGAATCCAACAACTTATGCTTGTGGGAAGTTAATCTAATCCTATGGTACTGTACTATAATGATATATGCTAGAGCTAGGGTAGACTATGCTAAGATAAATGTAAAGAATGACGAATGATAAGTTGTAAAAGCAGATAAATGTGTTTGGTGTAGGGTCTTGAGCACTTCTTCATATGCTTCTTTTACAACTAGTTGGGGCGATTAAACCTTCAATGGATTTTCTTGCTAATCCGCATGCATTTCGAATAGGAATATCTTTAGATAGATTCGAAACTTTTGGCTGATCAGATCTTCTTCTCATAGTTGATCCATTTAAGGAAGATCTTCATAATCAACTAATCGGGTTTAGGATCAATCAAGGGAACCTCTATTGTTGATCTCAGACCTCAATTTGATGACCCAAATCAAACCACCTCCTACATTCACTTTGAACTCTCGCTCCCTTCTGATTAGAGTGTTGGAGGGATTAGATGGATTATATCCACCTAATCCTGATTTTGTTATTGAACGGGTTGGATCGGATCTTTCATCGAGCTCTCTCGTTCTCTTAATTTTAATTATAATAAGGCTTAGGACCCAATTTGTCTAAAGTTTACTCTTTCTTGATTTGAGTCCAAAATATAATCGGATTTCCTTAGATATTAATTTGATCTTCGGATATTCGAAATCAAATTCTTCTAACGTCTTTAGAAAAATCTCTCATTTCATAAGGAGAGTGAGAAATGGCTTTACTGAGTATATCATAATTAGATTGTATTCGTTCTCTCTTGATACGTTTTTTATAAGTCACATTATCACATTAATTAGCTCACTAATTATGACAATGTTGAATAAGACGACTCACTCCTTTAAATGCGTGAGTAGGGATTTGTGCCACCTCGGGAAAGATGGGAAAGATTGGTTGAACAAATCTTCCAACGTCAGTAAGATTTTCGTAAGTTTGGTGTGAATAAGATTTTCGTGAATACCACCTCGTACTATCAACACATGGCTTTTCGTTGTTCCATGTCAGGGCACCAAAAATGAACGTAAACACCATCTGCTTCCATTTTGGGCTAATGCCCTGGAGTCATGATATATCAAAATAGATGGGCGACGTGAATAAAATATATACATCACGATTGCTCGGCTGAGTCCCCTGGGAGGTCAATCTGTATCTAGTACCCAACCCGCGATCCTTTTTCACCCGCTTACATACTACAGTCCATGTTGGGCCGCTATGTTTTGTCCATGCCGTCCAACCCGTGCACTGTATGATCCCAACCATCCTAATGGGGTGCTACAAAAATAATGACCATATAGCCATAGTTTTGGTCCTGGACTTCTGAAATAAACTGTCGTACCTTTCTTTTTTCTTTCTTTAAAAAAAAAAAAAAAAAAAAAAAAAAAAAAAAACAGCATTCGATGTTTTAGCGTTTTTTAATTTTATGGCATTTTTTTTAAAAAAATAAAAAATTATCTAATGTCTTATATAGAACTCGGAACTTTTGCCGGACCGTAATTTCCCCTTCATTCAACACTGTTTCTTGTAACGTGGTTCATTCATTTTTTGTCTCATATCATAAAATTATCTAAAAAAAATAATTTGACAGCATGAAGGAAACAGGTACATTATGATAGGGGCCACTGAGCACCGACCACCAGCCATTGCCCGGTGGGGGGGGGGGGGGGGGTGTAGCCAATCCGTTTCCCAGGCCTCCCAATTCGGGAGCAGATTAGCTGGGTGTAGGACACACCAGCTATATAGGCACTGTCACTCCTCGAGCTCCGAGTTGTACTAAACGGCTTAAAGGAGATCAAAGTTACGTGGCCTCACAGTGATGTATTTATTCTATCCACACTGTTTATCTATTTTAATAGAGCATTTTAAAGCATAATTCAAAAAATGAATCATATTCAAAAATCATATGAACCACGTGACAAATACAAAATAGCAAAGAAGATAATGATTTTCATCGTTAAACAACTTGTAGGGCCCACCATAACGTTTATATTCTATCAAATCTGTTTATAAGGTCACAAAGACTTGCATTAAGAGGAATAACAAATTTCATATTGATCCAAAACTTCCATGACTTCAAAAAGAGTTTCAATGGTAGATGTTCAATCTCCCACTACTTTTTTCAGTATGGTCTACACTATAGTTAGATATGTCTTATTTTTTGTCGCAAGCCTTAAGATGATCTTGTTAAATGAATGGACGATTTGGATATAACACATACCTCATGGTCAAAGCCACATAGTTTGCTAATGTCAAGACAGCAACTGTATGGCTGTTATACCTCACACTAGATATATGGCCCTTTATTGACGTCAGCAAGTTAAGTAAGTCTAATAACAAGATATGTATCATGACCAAACTGTGCATTCATTTGGTAAGCTTATCCTAAGGCTTGAGATGAAAAATAAGATAGATTTAATTATCAAGCCGAACACACTTCAAAACCAGTGGGGGATTAAGCATCTATCAGTGAAACCCTTTTTGGAGTCACATAAGTTTTGGATCAATATGAAATTTGTTTTTTCTTTTCACTCGGGTCTTTGTGACCTTATGGACAAATTGGATGGAAAATAAACATTATGGTGGGCCCTATAAATTGTTTAACGGTGAAAGTCATTGTCTTCAATACTATTTATCGTGTGGTCCAGATAATCTTTGGATATGATTTGTTTTCTGAATAATGCTCTAAAATGATCTCTAGAAATAAATGAACAGTGTAGATATAATAAATACATTACAGTGGGGCCTATAAAACTTTGATATCCTTTGAACCGTTCGTCCAACTCAGAGATGGAGAAGCGTCAGTGCTCGTCTTCGAGCGGCACGTACCTACAGCAGCTATATAGCTGGTGTGTGGTACACCAGCCAATCCGCTTCCCAAATCAACTATGGTTCACATGGATCCCCCGAGGCCTAGTACATAAATGGGATCTCGAAACAATGTACCATGGTTGCCTGTGTTCGGCTAAATCACCATTTCAATCTCTTCTGCTCGGAATCACTGTATTAATCGTCTGCTTTAAACAATCATAAGGCAGTCAACGCCTCAGCCAATGAAGTGTCTAATCTACCTAACACGGATTGGGTGCGCCTATCCTAGCTAGGAGTGGACAGGTGCTGCGAGGAACAACCGTGATGTATAGGTTTTATCCACACCATTCGTCCTTTTTTTTATCATTTGTAGGGTACAGCGTAAAAAATAAAAAATAGGCAGTTCTAAGGCTCACGTGTACTACAGAGAGGGGATTAAAAACCTACCTTCAAAAACTTTTTGAAGCCCTCGGAAGCTTTTGATCAAGTTGGCATTTGTGTTTTTCCTTCTTCAAGTCTATCTGACGTTATGAACAGGTTGGATGTCAATTAACCATCACAGGTGGGCCATAGGAGGGTTTCAACGGTAGGTGTCATTATCACCGGTGCTTCATATGGTGTGGTTCACTTGACCCTTGGACCTTCCTCATTTTTGGGCTTGTACTCTAAAATGATGTGGTAATTAAATGGATGGTGGGTGTGGATAAAACACATACATCACGGTGGCACCCAATACGCATCCCTACCTAATTTCTTTTGTTGCAGGTGAAACGCGGAGCGAGCAGTTTGAGCTGTCTCTTTCTCTTTTTTTATTTTATTTTATTGTACCGACACACGACAATGGGAATTCGAACCCATGACTTCGATGTTGAAACTCTTAGCCCCGTTAAATTAGTTCCATCGGACGGCTGAAAAATCACCCGGAGAAATGAATTGACATTTAGAGATGTGGAGGCACCAAAAATTCATAGATCTCTAATGGTGTCAATCAGGATCATAGAAAAGGAAGTCTTCCAAAGTTCCAATCTTGGATAAATGATGCCCCAGCTTCATAATTGTTTAGACAATCCTAACCACCCAGTTAGTGGCCACCAAATACACAGTTGAGAAGAAATAGACATCTGCCGAATGCAAGCCAGGGTATTGGAGCAAGATTTTTTTTTCTCTTTCTTTCTTTCTTTTTTAACATCTCTCAATAACTCGTATAGAAGAAATGTTCATAGAAATAATAAGCAGCATAAATAAATGATGTGAATGTGAAACCCGTAAACAGATAGAATTGAAATTTGTCTTCTCAAGTCCCAGCACGATCATCTTTGGAGTGGCCCATCTGCTACTTGCGGCGGTGATTTAGGGGGAGAAGATGAGTGACCTATGCGGAGATGCCAGAGCATGATGTTGGAGCAATCATCAGTGATTCCCTTCAACTTGGTCTCGTCTTCCACAACAACTTGCTGGACGAATTCCATCGCCTTCTGCATAATTTTCCCAGCAACAATGAATTAATTAAGAAGATTGATACCGTCACGATGATTGATTAGACAATAATCTTCGTTCAAACTTGAAATTTTCCTACTGTTCATCCACAGCGGATGAAGTAAATGATGGAAAACACAGGCGATCGCTTGCAGCCACCCGTAGAGCTAGACTCATATGCGATAGTTCATCACCGTGCTTTTAAAAAAACATGGAGACTTGTCCATCGACACCATAAAAGTTAAACCACAACCTTGTGGATGCGCCATGTCTGCGGTCAAACTGATCAACCGCTCTGAAATTATTTGTTCTAGTGTTAAAAAGTTAAATAGTGAGTGATCTAGATTCCAAGAAAATAAATAAATAAATAAACATTTATTTGAATGGTCAGCTGCGCACCAGTTTACACAGAACTCATGTAACCTTTTTTTTTAGAATTTATTATAAGTGATTTGACTCCAAAATTTGAATGGTACAGGTTAATCAGTACCTCATAAAACCTTCCAGGCCCAATTTTTAATTTAATCCAAAACTTTAGTGAGCCATAAAAAATAAAAATAGTTTTCTCCTTTGATTTACATTTCTCTTTTTTTATGGTCCATAAAAATTTTAGATCACCATGAAAATCTGTCTTTTAGGGTTTTAAGGAATTCCACGTTGACCGTTTGTATTAAACGCGCATAACACGTGCAAATGTGTGAACAGCAGAAGTATACAAATGCGTTTGTATTAAACGCCCAATTCAACCGCTCTGCTACGCACCAATTCAACTTTTTGAGATTTCATCATACGTGGTGTGAGTCCCAAATCTGGATGGCCCACGTGATGCTACATCTATATTGGGCCTGTATGCTGATTAAACCAGATTTTATTCTGGGAAACATGTAGACCATTGGACTAACCCGATAGATGGATCTGAAGTCGACACACGTGGCATGCACACGCGCATGTGTGCTTTGCAGAGCTTTCAATTTCTTTATCATGGTCTTCCAGTTTCCTCGTCTTTTTACCCTCATTACTAGATTGGAGGCACGCTTTGTAAGTAAGAAAGTGGATTTTTTTACTTTTATTTTGGAAATTAGCATTTGTTACTAATTTTTGAGTAAAACTTCCTAATAAAGCCAAAATGGGCTTTTCAAGGGAGCAAATTACCAAAACGCCTATCCTATTTTATTTTATTTTATTTTTTCCTTAAAACTGTTAAACTGGAGAATTGTCGAACCACCTGATATGAGTATGACATTCAAGCCATCTAATGAATTGAACCATGAGGATAATAATACTAAAAGTCTGGACGATCTAACCATAAGGTGGGTTAGACCATAAAAAACAATCTATAACACCCAAAACATCCAAATTCATGTGTAGATACATGAAGATTTCATCGGCAAGAGTTTTTCTTCGCTTGATCACCATGTTGGGGTGCATATGTTGGACGGGTTGGATGCATGCAAATACAGGAAGGCCCCATCAATCCTTGACTTATGATTTTTTTAAAGGAAAAAAAAAAAAACAATGAGCGCATTTTGGTCTTTTTACCTCTCATAAACCACTAACCAGATTATTAGATCAGTGGATCCATTATTTGGTAAAATGAAAACTCCAGATGAATTTTGGCGTTAAAAATTCCTAATAATAATAATAATGCAATGATTTGGACGTTTCAAGTGTTTGTTTTGCCTACCTCGTTGCTTAAGATGATCAACGTGTTGGGTACGTGTAGAGATGGCAAGATGATCACAGCCGTCCATATTTTAGGTGGTCCCCAAGCAGGAGGCAGAAAGAAGCTTAAGCTGCATGGATGATTTTCAGCATCGATGTATAGAATAATGTGAACCATCCAATGGAAATTTTGGATGGTTCACATTCAATTCAATAATGCAAGCTAGCAGTCCATCACCATTTTTATTAGTGTGGTTATTTGATCATACACTAACCATAGGTTGGAAACTTAATTACTGTTGTCCTGCCATTTTTTGCAGGAGAGCCTGCCTCATCGGGCATATGCCATATGCTGACATATAGTCAAAAAGAGTTTTCCTTTATAAAGGTAAGCAAGTATTATTACCAACGTCAAAACCAAAGAGCAAAATACAGGTTACAGCTAAAAAAAATTTGAGACACTCTCGGTGTCTCCAAACTGGGGAGTGGGGACATTCGTTTTGTCTTCTTTTTCTTCCTTTCTTTGGCCAGGGTAGGTTGCATGTCCTTTTAGAAAAAGAAATAAAGATTTTACTTTTTCTTTAAAAAAAAAAATTTTAAAAAATGCAAAACGAAGTACAGTAAAACGATCTGTATAAAGAGATTGTGTCAATCTAAACAAATTGCATGCATGGAGGGAACAGACGACCATGCCTAGTATATAAAGTATTAGGATGATGAGTATACCATAGCTTTTAAAAAAAAAGAAGAAAAAAGAAAAAAAAAGAAGGAAGGATACCTGAGAATGGTCCGGAGTTGAGGAAGAGCGACCCCATCGCTCAGGGTCCCAAAGTATAGAAGTGTTGAATGCGAAACTTGAAATATGGATAGCAAATGTTGGGTTTGTTTTGTTTCTTCCATTCCTCAAATGCCAACCCCTCACTTGTGAAGAAGAGCAAACGGGTCCTTCCATCACCACCCTCTTCCTGTTTGCTGCCAACATTGCCATTGGCCATGTCCCAATAACCCTGCCACATCACCCACCCACCATAAAAACATCTCACATTCTCATGTATGCCAAGCATTTGTGAGATTTGGATAAACCTTTCCCTTGTTCAAACATTCAGAGCGGAGAAAAGGAAAGGAAAAAAAAAAAAAGGGGGGGGGGAAGGGAGAAAGAAAATCATACTCGATTTCTCTTATGGCTTGGAAGAAGTGAAGAGGGTATATGTTGGAAATTGGAGCAAAATGAACGATCCCATGGAGACGATGATGCTCGATATGATTAAAGGCCAAGTTCCTCTGATGATCCATCTCTGCATCTTGGTTTGTGAAGTTATCCCTATAAATCAAATGTCTGTACATAATTCCAGTTTTCCTCAGAACTTCTGTCGACTCTGAAGAGTTGTAATGAGATTGCACGACGATCCATAGAAGTGGAGGAGGGACCAACTTGAGCGTATTCCCCAGTCTCCTCAGAAATGGCACCTGAAACCGAGGATTGGATCTTGTTGAGATGGGCGTTACTATGATTAAGAGCTTTGGAGTTTCCTTGGATTCTTTTTCTTCTTCTTCTTCTTTTTCTTCTTCTGAATAGGTTGGGGATTGCGACGGAATTTCGGCCAAACTCCTGTTCGAGTTGCTGTCGTAGTGTACAGATTCGGATGGTTGCGGTGAAAATGTAAGATTGTTATCCAGCCATGTTTGGTTTGACATGCCTGAAGGACTGGAAAGAATGGAAGCGGTATTCCGAGGAGCGAAGCCCGTGAAGAATCCCATGCAAAAGCAGAGAGAGAAATGCAAGAGGGCTTTCTTCCATAACTGAATTTTCTTCTTGGAAGAACCCATCTCTCTTTCTCTCTGAGTAATGAATAATGAAAGATGATCTCAGAGAGTCTTTTTCTCTTCTTCTTCTATCAAATTCTATGGCAGAAATGGATTTCAAAAAATATATATAATAATTCTCGACGTCTTACTTGCTAAAGCTTTCCTCTCTTATTTGGTGCGTGGAAGGAGGTTTTATATCCGGTACAGGATAACCAACTAATCCCTGAGTGAACGTGTTTTTTCAACCCAAAAAATATAAAATAAAATAAAATAAAAATAAAAATTAATAAAATCTAATGTTTCCTCTTCGATAGTCCGCGGCCTAATAATGGATGTGTGACCCATCCCACGGTTCAAAACCGGCATTAAAGGTCTTAGATGTATAGGATCATTTGATTGGTGTTATGTTTTAAAATGTAGGATCATTTGATTGGTGTTATGTTTTAAAATGTGGGCCCCATCCATGGCAGGGGTTCTATTGATGGACGTTTCTGTAATCCATCCTATGAGGAGTTACTTCATATACTGTGGGAGAATTTGACCATCCGTACGTTGGGGGTCCATGCCTACCTTAATTGAAACCGTCCAAAATGTGGGCCTAAATATAGATGTGTAGTGGCCTGAAAGTCTGATTAGTGGGCGTTTCCTTTTCATTAAATAATAATAATAATAAATTCGGCTTTAACATTTTTTTATTCTTAATTGATACATTCAATGACCCACGGATAAGAGAGGTGAGTCATCCTTGTGGTGGGATTTACGGGTCATGACCCGTCTAATGCAGTTTTTACAATTTGAACGGTTTGGATCTAGTACAAATGCATGCACGTGTGTGGACATACGCTCCAGCATACCACTTTTCTTCTCTTTTACGAATTGCAAATGATTGAAAAGGAGGTTCCATCCATCCATTGCCATCATTATTGTTTTTGTTAGTTCCATTTTGGTAAGCAAGAAAAAGAAAAAGAACAGCTGAGCAGAGAAGGGATGCAATTGCTTTAGTAAGTCGTCACTTGAAGCTAAAGAAAAAAAATAAACGCAGGGAGCGGTTGTCTTCACCAAATTGTTGTTGGGACAGAAACATGCTACCTAAACGTGTATCATTATATTAATTACTTGACCCTTCACCATACCATCGCACGACCTTAGTGGGACCCACCCACATGTAATATTAATCATCATCACTATATGTATGTAAGGCCGGCGCACACGTACGTGCCATATGGGCCGTAAGTACAAAGTTTCTATGGTTCATTAATGGACCTTTTGTTAACTGAGAGAGAACCATCGTTGACTGTCTGATTTCTACTGCCCACTTGCATGCCACCAATCAATAGGCTAAGATCGTCCAAACATTATAGCTTTTGGAGTAAGGCCCAGAAATTCGGAATTTGTACATCTTGGATAGGACGTTTTTTTTTTTTTTTTTTTTTTCGATTTTCCTAAATCTTCTTTTATTTTATTTTTTTACTAAGTATGAATGACTCAGTTGCTTACGAGATGTTTGTGTGCCATCAAGTGCAGTAATATTTTTCTTCCATTTAAAAAAATTTTCTTTTAATTTTTAACATGCAGAGATGATTCGGCTACCAGGTGATGTTTATACTGGATCTATAAAGCCCACCAAGTTATCTGTGTGACCTCCAATATTCCATCCATCAAGTGAGCATTGTCTTATTCACTGTAAAGCACGAACAACAGCCGAATCAAAAACTCAAGTGGGCCATATCCCTGTCTCACACATCACAAACGCGAGAAAACCTCCTTATATAATCTTCCTAATCTTACTCCGGGTGGCATCATGTCTACTGCTAACAGAGTGCTGCGGGGAGAGGAAGGGCTAATTAGGTTCTTTTACACAAGCTAGATTGGACACCCCATCACCCAAGTGTTTTAAAAATATTACAGATTTATAATATCTGTAAGATGAATAAACCGAAAATATTAGGACAAGCCGAGGCACGTATGAGTACATTGTCTTTAAAGTGTTATTTGCCCCTTTCCAATCAGACTGAGAATGTTGATAGGTTCCAAGCAAATAACTTCTAAAACACGACGAGCCTGAGATTAGATCCGCATTCAGCAAATTCGAAAAGTCACGAATAGAACTTTGTACACAAATTTCTGGCAGATAAATAAAAAATAAAGAAAGATCCTAGAATCAGAAAAAGAACTAGAAAATTTTAGACCACTATACTTGTCCGTTTCTTCATGAGGTCTCTTGGCTAAGGTTCATATGAACCTTGTTGATTGCTTAGAGTACACTTGTTGCTCTTTTTTTCTCTGGTTCGTATGTGAGTGTGGTTCGAGTGTTGTTGATGGTCTGTTTAACCACCTAGACATTGCTTATATAGGCTAGGGTGGCTAACCGTTTTGGTCCAGGGTCATTAACCAATGTGACCGTTTTCTAGCTGCCAATAGTATTGGCAGTTTCTGACTGTTGTACATGTGGAATAAATGCTGCTACATGCTAGCCATTTAGATTCACTAGCTAGCCATTTTATAGTTGTGGGCTAACCACATGCAGCAGTTTCTACATGATCCGAATTTATATTGCATGAGGAGTTACATCTGCTAGTTTTCACCAACACTATAAAACGGCTCACATGCAATATAAAACGGCTCATACAACTACACTACCTTACATGCCCACGCCCTCCTACCGAGCCTAAGACCGTACCTGTGCTCGAGCGTGTGCGCATGCGCAAGTGTTCTAGAAGCATTGGAACACACAAGCCCCGATACTCCACGGATCAATCAAAGAAATATAATGGTACTCCACAACTCACATATAAACTCAATTTTTTCTTATCTTTTTTTTAATATAGGACTATTCCCAAAACACCAAAATGCGAATTATTTATTATTATTATTTTTTTTATAAAAAAACCACTTATACTTTTATATATTTTTTATTTATTAAACAAAAAATTAATCAATATTTTTTACAACATCAAGGCTAACAAGTCCATGTGACTATTTAAACCCATTTCAAACCCAAGCTTAAGTGTAACCCAAGCTTAAGTGTAAAGCCTATCCAAGCCCAAACCTCAACCCAATTAACATTAGGACAACGTTTAAGTAGAAAAGAGCAAACCACAAGGGACTGACACCCCACCAGGGCCCCCAGCCAAAATCAGGGCCCATCAACGTGGCGGGTGGCACATCTTGCGATACCTTATTACAGGTTAGGTGAGGAGGGAAAAAATCAACCTTTTCCTTAGGAGGTCCACTCGGGGTGAAATGACCCTTTTAACCCCTAGTTTTGCTTAGAATTACACTCATGCTATTTGATCCAAGCACCCATAATGCGCTACATGTCATGCCCCAAACCCAAAAATCTGGCTCACAAAATTCTCGATCGCTGAATCCGGTGTCGACAGCCTCCGTAGTAATCCATTCTCGGCTCCCAGCGCGCATACGCTAAATTCCGATCCTGGGATCTAAAAGTAGAATTTTTCAACGTACATTTGTCTCATAAGAAGCATAACCACAAGTTTATCTAAAGTACAAAGGTAACATCATCATCACATATCCACTAATATAAACTTTAAATTCAATGCTGAAAGGAAAATACACATGTTAAATAAAAATCAAAGCTCCAGAAGACTGCTGCACCCTCCAAGCTCAACACCGCTGCAACGTAACACCACCTACATGCATCTATCGTGCATAAGCTTATAGAAAGCTTAGTGGGTGGTGAAAGTGTGTGCATGTTTTAACAAGAAAATAAATGTGTTTCAATTCTCGGGGGATTATCTTAGTTAGACATAACAGAGGAATAGTGCAAAGACGATCATCACATTTTTTTAATTCCAAGTTCATTTACATCCTCTAATTTTCCTTGATTCTAAGATACATTCATTTAAATATGTATAAACGTTAAGACATTAAGTTCAAACAGTAAATTCGGCAGCATGTCAGCCTGAATTTCAATCTTCTCCAAGGACTTAGGAGGAATTTGCGCTTCAGCGGATTATTCCCCTTTGTACTTAAACAAAAGGACTTGAAACAGAAGGACTTGAGCAGCGGATTATTCCGGCAGCATGTCGACTCCTAAGCTTCATGGACTGCAGAGCATCCAGTTTGCGCGGACCCACGCAAAGGATATACTTTGCGCGGTCCGGCGCAAAGTCCCTTGGACAGCCGCTCTCACCTTCAGTCTTCGGTCTTCTCTTCTTGCTTCACTTGTTTTCTGAAATCTTCGAACAACCAACCCCTAATCAAGGAAGGAATGAGGTATTTATAGGCACTCACACGTGCGAAAACCCCACCTTTAGCGATGTGGGACAAAACAAACCGCATTTATCTTGCCCTTTATCAACGTAGTGTGAGGTCGATTGCGCGGTTCCGTGCAGATGATATTGTTTGCGCGGTTCCGCGAAAAGCATATGTCTTGGGTGGTCCTGCGCAAAGTCCTCTACGAGCTAATGGCCCTTTCTTCTAACTCAGTCTTTCAATCTTCATTTGTTTCCATTCTTCTCTTATTTTTACTCCTCAACAGATGCCCCCTTGATCCGTTCTTTATTTTCTTCAAAATCAAAGGAAATGACAATGAAATTCTCCCTTTTTTGAGATGGACCCACGTACCGTACTCGACCGGAGACCCTATAAATAGCCCAAAGACCTTGTTATTTGCTCAAATCTCCTTTACGCTAGTAAAATTTTGCCCAAATCATTCCTCTCTGCGCAATCGATATACGTTGCGCGGTACCGCGCAACCCGTGTTACTGCGAAAAATTTTCTCCAAGTCCCTTTCACCTCGCGCAAAGGATATCTTTTGCGCGGTTTCGCACAAAGCATCCTGTCCGTTACTTAGCGATTTTCTGGTTTCTCTCTCCCTTTCAAACTCTTTCTAAACACTTAGTGGCCACTTCTTTCCACTTCCTCCTTTCCTTTACACCCCTTCTTTGATTTTCCCCAGACTCTAATCACTATTTCCACAATGGCTCGTACCATGCGAACCTTTCGTCTTGTTGAATCACCTTCTGAACAACCTTCTCATCCTGACTTGCCTGATCCATCTTCTTTTCGCCCCTCCCCCTCTTCTAATCATCCTCCTGCTAAACGAACAAAAACTACCGCCAAGACTCCTTCGTACTTTAAAGAGCCTGTTCTACCCACTTTCTACTTTACTGATGGCATCGAGTCTCTACCATTCCCTATCCATCGTGCAATAGTGTTGGGAAGCCTTAAATGTCCTCCTAGGCATGAAAGAGACTATGATTGGGACGAATGGCTGAAAACCACTGCCCACATCCGCACCGACAGCGAAAGACCACCTCCTCCGGAAGACACTCCTCCTGCTTCTCATTCGAAGAAGGTTCACCGAAACAGGGCGAAAGAATTCGAAGAAAAGATTGCTGAACATACGAAGAAGAGACTCCAGAACTCATGGGACTCGGTATGAGTCATCGAAGGTATCATGAAGTTTGATAACCCCCACTCGAAAGGCATGACAATAATTCCCATCAACGTCTACCGCCACCAGTCTATGCTCGACTGTGAACCAAAGGACCATGTTCAAGGCGAAAGACTGATGTACACTGAGTCATGGGCAACGAGAGAACCACGCATCCTTGAAGGGATAATACGGATGGAAAAGCCGCGGCAAAAGATCGACAAAATCTATCCCATGATTTTTCTCCCGCCTTTTCATAACCCTCATGATCTTTTTCCTTCTCATTTTTATGAGACCATCCGCCAACGCTTCCGAGATCGCACTCAACTTTGGGGACCAGAAGACTTCCGCACCAGAGGTCTATTAATTGCTCGACGTTATTATTCTGACCGAGCGAAAGCTATCTTGCTGAAGCATGCGGGCACACTTGCCAAGATTGGTCTTTACGATGCTATAGAAGTCACATCCAAGCACTTTTATAAAGAACCCAACGTGTTAAAAGGTTTCATCGAATATTGGTCACCAACTACCAACTCTTTCCACCTTCCATATGGTGAAATAAGTGTAACACTCTGGGACCTCTATCGTATCGCCAGTCTTGCCATAACGGGTAAATTCTATGATGAATTCATCCCCTCTAACAGAGAACTAGCCTTCATTTCTTCTCCTGATCGCAGGCCTTCCATATCTGAAACCACTATTGAGCTTTTCAAGGAGATGGGGAAATTCTCCAATATTCACAAGCTTTCCCCTTTGCAATGGCTTGCGCATTCTCCAAATCCCTTAGGTATTTATGAACCCATGACTCAACTCTTTTCTCTTTTCTTCTTTTTTAGAAATTTCAACACATACATATTCTCATTTTTGTAGATTTCACGATTGTCGCTCTAAGGAGTTAACACGGTTCCGTGACGCAATGAAGGAAAGAGCAGAGTACAGTTCATTTGGGGAACTTGCGGCTTTCTTGGCTTATTGGATAAGCCTTGTTTTACTCCCCAGCTCCAAATGGGCAGACGTTGTTCGCCCTACGGTTTTCGTTGTAGCTGGTGCCTTGGCAGAAGGCCACAGATATTCTCTCGCTCCTCCGGTATTATGTTCCATTTCTAGAACCCTTGGGGAGATAGCCACCCATGTAAAGGATCCTACTCTTGGAACTTCATCAGCATACACTTCTTGGCATTATATCACAGGTTGGATAGGAGTCTATTTCCCCTGAACTTTTGAAGCGCCTGAAAAAGGATATATTCATCCTGCACATCTTCCGCTTTGGTTCTTTCAGCAAAGGGCTATGGCTAAGAGGGCGTATGACTGGGTTGTTAATAAGATCCGGGACACAGACCAGATAGATTTCTTTCAATTTCGTCTTCACTGCTACATCGAGGATACATATATGGTGGATCAAGGAACACTCACCTTAGCAGAAAGGGTGTTCTTTTTTTCTCTTCATTCTTGTTGCCTACCTCTCCGGGAAGGGATAGAATTCTTGTGAGAGCCCTATTATCCCAGCCGTTTTGCTCGCCAATTTGGTTACGATCAAACCGTACCAAAAGATTGCAGACTGGTCACCTGAAAGATGCGTTGTTACGGCATGGGCCCTCTCAACTAGGCCATGATATGGAAGCAACTTTTGAATGTCCGTGTTGATTCGTCCTTCATAATTCCTAGCTGCGAGCGCATAGTTCGTACCTCATACAGGTGGATGTGATGGTGGGATCATCAGTCATATCTGGTTGCCAAATGTCTACCCGTGGATTCTTCTATCTTTCTTCATCCACCTAGGTTGAAAGGCAAGCTAGAGAGCGGGATCGGCTTTATCCCAGAGAAGAGTCACGCGTCACATAGCGGAGAAATTTGTAAAAAAATATCACTGGAAGAACCCATCTGTGAGATAAAACCCATTAATACTTTAGACGGCTGGTTTGCTCACGGGGTCCTAAGAGAATTTGAGCAAGCTCCTCGTAACTCCATGTATCGGGCTACGGATGATATTGCAGGTACATCTTCTCCTCTTCCAGCAGAGACTGTAGTGGTTCAAGACGAACCAACTCATGATGCTTCGGCGCTTCCTTTACAACCCACTCGCCCCAGTTCATCATCTCCGATGACTAGATCAAAGGCGCATTCGCAAGCTTCACCACACGTCTCTCCTGAAGGAACCGGACAAGTGTCTGTCTCTCCTCTAATCAAAGAACCTGCGCCAGAGATCAGTCGGGCTGCTTCCTCCAAGGGAAAGAAAATTGCTACTGAAGAAATTGACAAGGAATTTTTGGAGGATGAAAGCTTGGCCTCGTCATCAAAGAATACTGCCTCTTCACAGCATGAAGATAATGAAGATGGTGAAAGCAGTAAAGACACGGATGACGATTTTGAAGAAGGAGAAGTTGATATTGACGGAGAAGAGGGAACAATTGCAGAAGACACTGAAACAGAACACCCTGCAACCTCTGAAGCTCTCCTTAGTACTAGAATTCCTGCCAAAATCTCCTATAGCTGTAGAAGAAGAAGAGGAACCTTTAGATTACGGCGAATATGGATACTCACCAGGTAAAGGGAATTTAACTTTCACATATCTATCTATTTGCTCATTCAATATTAATTATTTATTTAGAATCATTATGTCTCTCCCTTTTTTCAGGTCCTCATGTCGTTAATATTGAGATAGGTGAGATTTCTCCTCTAAATTCCCCTGCAACTGCATCAGCGATTTCGCCGCAATCCCTTTAAGTCCATTAACGGCGCCCAGAATAGTAGCTTGTGAGATCGTATTTCCAACTGAAACCACAGACTTGTCGACTCCGACCACCAGGGACTCAAGTACAGAGGTCAGGGCGCCTTCCCTTACAGATATAGTGGGGACTAGTCCTTCTGTGATTTAAGGAGCCTCTCTTCCTGCTAATCGTGTCCCGATGACAGGTACATGCAGATGCATACATATTAGCTGATTTTATTCAAAACAATATATATTGATATCTCTTTATACTTTCTCCCTTTGTGTTATAGGAACCCCTCCTCGCAGTGGGGCAGCCAGCTCCGACTCGGTAGCCACTACATCTGAGCTCTCATCCTTTACAAAAATCCCCACTCACAAGATGCTCTTGATGAGGAATTGTTTGTCAGCAATAATCCATATTTGTAAAGATCCTGAACAATGGTCGGATTTGGATCTTGCTATTGAGATCTTGGAGAGTTCTGCAAGAATGGCTAGAATCAATATATCTTCTTTGCAAGATTCTCTTCTCAGATTCCGCAATTCAGTAATTTCTTTGGCATCAGCGGAAAATGTTGCAATTCCACCCGAAATCTTGGAATATGGGCAGCGATTGGCTACGTCACAAGAACAAGCTTCTTTGATTACTTCCTCCATTTTTAAGCTTGAGCAAGAATACTCAATTCTTCAGGATCAATTAAAGGTTTATACTGATGAAAGAGCGATTATTCATGATCGCATTACTGCTCTGAAAGAAGAAATCTCTCGGCTGGAGTTGAAGAACCACGAGAAGGAATCATCCATCTAGGATATTGAGGAGAAGATGCGAGCTAATATTCAATCGGCTAATGCAGAAAAATCCGTGCTGCTACAAAGTAGAGAAGTGATTACATCTTTGGAGAGTAAGTTAGCCGGTCTTCCTGTCACGCCCCCAACTCGGAAATCGGATTCATAAGAATCCTGATTACCAAATCTGGTGCCGACAGCCTCTGTAGTACTCCATTCTCGGCTTCTAGCATTCATATGCCAGATTACGATCTTGGGATCCTACAAGGAGGATTTTTTTTTATTTTTTATTTTTACATTTAACTAGTAATAAGCATAATCACAAGATTACCCAATTCACAAGGCAACATCATCATCACATATCCACTAATATAATCGTTTGAGTATAATACTGAAAGGGAAATACGTAAATAAAAATCAAGCTCCAGAAGACCACTGCACGCTCCAAGCTCAACACTGCTACAACCCAACATCACCTGCACGCATCTATCGTGCATAAGCTTATAGAAAGCTTAGCGGGTGGTGTAAGTGTGTGCACAAGGTAAGTATCAAATGTTCAATACAATGCCATCATCATACAATATCGAAATTACTGGTCATCCATAAATCATACAATATCGGAATAAGCAGAAATACTAACAAGATCATGAATTATCAAAGTTAGAAGAAATACTAACAAGATCATAAATCATACAATAACAGAGTAAACGGAAGTACGGATAAGTCCATAAGTAAATCAATAGCAGAATACGCAATATAGAACAGCTATGCAATAAGGAGTTATGAAAAAATAAATATTAGATGCCGAGGATACAATGCGAATGAAATGACCCTGCTGGAGTGTGAAGTCGGGATGATAGTACGTAGTATCGCAGGCTACGGGGTCCACCACAAGGGACTTCTATCCAAACCAGTCCCATACCTAAATTTGGATAGTCAGACTCAACGTGGTAAACTCCTGATCTCAAGTTAGTCACGCGCCTAACCAAAATCCTTGTCATAATGAAGGTACACAACGATTAGTTGCACACCACCAGCCCGAGTGGATAGTGAATGAATGAATGAGCATGCAACTCCTAATCAATAAGTCCACATATCCGTACGGTTCCTCTCTGGGAAATCACCGGGGTCTATTACACTCCAAACCAGATTGCCGCCCCATCGCGCGCAACAAGGCGAGTGAAAGAGACTTCACTATCCGCCTGCCAATATCGGGCCCGGCTCGTCAATAACGGACCCATTCCTCGAGCTGGTCAGACTCAGCCTAGCATTGCCCTCTCCTCTCGGGCAAGTAAGGCCTCACCCCCTTTCAACCGACCACAACACAGTGGAGAGCGCAACCATCTGGTAATCGACACTCGACGCTCATCTACCCACTCGGTCTATACGTTGGAGCAACCTCTGGAATCAAGAGGGTTCTGGGACTTTCACCCAAGGATATCTATAGCACCCCATATAGAATAGATTTTCGGTATCCCATCTGGCCATCCACAATATGTCTGTGGAGGCTACGACCCTGATGTCGCTAGGGCGTACAGTAATCACAGCACATAATGCAAGATGCGTGAGTCCTACAATCCAGTCATGCATCAATCCTGCGCACACCATGCGCTCATGTGAGACAATCTCCCCCTATCAGGGAGTCTCATAATAACCGGCACTATGGCATATGCAATGGTCAATCATATCTCATAACAAACATGCAGATGATGCATATGGGCATGTATCATGATGCTATGTTATCACATACTCATAATCGGTATCAATAACTGGCATCAACAATTGACCTTGACAATGTGGACATTTAACCAACAATGCCCACATAGAGTTTAACATATAGTGGACCCATGGCCTCACACAAAGGCCAAATATACAACACCATGGGCCTTACTCAAGAGCTTAATACACATCATGATGGGTCTTTCACATGGGCATAACATACATCACAATGGGCTCCATCGCCTGGCCCTCAAATGCATCATAATGGCCTCATCACATCGGTCGCATATACATCACATCGGGCCTCAGATACGGGCCGAATGCACATCACAATGGGCCTCAAATATGGGTCGCATATACATCGTATAGGTCTCGACAATCGGCCTTGGCAATCGAAATCGGCCTCAACAATCAAAATTGAAATCGGAGTAGGCCT
This sequence comes from Magnolia kwangsiensis, assembly GCA_037074715.1. NCBI lineage: Eukaryota > Viridiplantae > Streptophyta > Magnoliopsida > Magnoliales > Magnoliaceae > Magnolia > Magnolia kwangsiensis. The sequence goes on along the minus strand of CM073575.1, from coordinate 84,611,206 downwards.
CAGTAATAGAATCGGTCACGACAATCAGAACTGTCAGTCGGCCACGACAATCGAAATTGATCGATAGTCGGCCTCAATACTCGGAATCGGCAGTTGGTCACGATAATCGGCCTCGATCTCTATTCGATCGATCGGCCATGATAATCAGAGTCGGCAATCGGCCACGACAATCGGAATTAGCAATCGGTCACGTCAAACGAAATCGATCGGTAATCAGAGTCGGTAAATCGTTCACGTCGATCAAAATCGACAATCGGTCATGATAATCAGAATCGATCGATAATCAGAATCGGCAAACCGGTCACTTTAATTGAAATGGTAATCAGCAAATAAAAAAAATGGGGTCCATAAATGATCAACCGATCAACTATAGTATAAAGATCAGCACTTGCCCATGGTTATATCAAATTTAATAACACGGAGCCATCCGTCTATGGTGAATGGGACCCACTTATTTGGGTTAACCTACTAAGGGAATGATGAGAATGGCCTAACAAGGCTTAAGGGAAGGTCACAATGTGGACATCTAACCATCATTGCCCATCAATGTGGACATCTAACCAACATTACACCTAAGGAGTGGCCTACATATAGAGACAAAACATATGATGAGCTCGTGGCCTCACATAAGGGCCTAATATATACATCAAGTGGGCCGCATCGCATAGGCCTCGAATACATCACAATGGGCCTTGAATACATCACATCGGGCCTCGAATACATCATAGTGGGTGACAACCCATGGGCCTTAATACATAACGGGTGGGCCCTACACATGGGCTTCATACACATCAAGTGGGCTACATCAATGGGCCGTACTAATGGGCCGTACCAATGCACCATAGGTGGGTCCGCACATGCAGCAAATGGGCCCCACCAGATGGTCAGTGTGGATACAGAATGCATACATCAGGTGGGTCACACGTTCCACGAACAGTGTGGATAAAACATACATCGAAGCAAGCCTAATATGATCTAGACGGCTAGGACATAACACGTATTATGGTGGAGCCCCCACCGTCCCAACTTGATGGACGGTGTGGATTAAATCATACATCAAGGTGGTCCACGTGTATAGGGTCCATGTCCAACACATGGACGGGACGACATGGGTGAAACACTTACATCATGGCCGGTCCCACACACACACACACACACACACACACACACACACACACACACACACACACACACACACATATATATATATATATATATATATATATATATATATATATATATATATATATATATATATATATATATACTATCTAATACAATCCAGGCCCTGGACGGGCGACCTGGATAAAGCACAAACATCAAGGTGGTCCACCGTCCAGATGCTAGACGCGTGGGCACAACACATACATCATATCAGGGCCCCACGTGGCACCATCCAAATAAGTCTAGCACCGTCTGAACGGTGTGGATCAAACATATATATCTCAATGGGTCACACCACCCCACACAGTGGATGGTGTGGATTAAAGCATACATCATGGAGGAGTCCCACGGTGGGACAGCTTGGATAAAACCCATACCTCATGGTGGGGGTCCACAACACTTACCGACGTCAACCCAGGAGCTATGAGGCTGGTGGATGGACGGTCTGGATTGAATCACATATATCATGGTGGACCCCGCTTGATGTGGACCACCAGGGAGTGGGCCGTTGGCACAAGCAGTCAGCCCAAGTGGGCCTGCTGTTGCTGGGCAGACACGCAAGCCCTGTAGCAACTATGGTACTGCCCACTAGAGATTTGGATCTGGCTCCAATCCAGGCCTACGGCCTGATAAATCCGAAGGTTGGGTGGATGGCCTGGATGCACTGCACATCATGAGGGGGCCCTGTAGTGGGCCCAACGTTAGAGAACACGCTGGACAACATGTTGTCCAGTAGTGTACACCACGTGAGATTTGAATCTGTCTCATTTCCAAGTGCGGCCAAATATAGAATTGGATGGATGGCGTGTACACAACACATGTGTACTGAAGTGGGGTCCACGCTAGTGTGGCCCACCAGCGTTTAAATCAAGCTGGTATTTGTGTTGTCGGAGCATCCAGGCCTGCTGGACAGGAGCCGGCCTAATGGCCCTGGCCCATCAGGTTAGACCGTACAATGGTCTGGAAAACTGGATGGTGTAGGTGCTGCACACGTGCAGCAAGGTGGAGTCCACATCAGGTGGGCCATCTGCTTTGGAACAAAGCTAATATCTGTGTTTTCCTGCCATCCAGACGGTCAGTAGTCTGGATGGTGCTGCTGATGCTAGTCCAGTCCATAAATCATTGGACCAGCACTGATGCAGATGGACGGCTAGGATATAGAACACATACATCAAGGTGAGGTCCCACAGAACTGTCCAGACGTGGACAGCCTGGAACACAAACCATACATCACGGTGTGGCCCACGTCCATGGACCGGACAGAGTGGATAAAACCTTTACATCATGGTGGAGTCCACACGCGTGGCACATAGAATGTGGACGGACGGTCTGGATCACGACCAGGTCCAACCATCCAATCCATTCGTCAGGTGGGTCTCACACACGTGGGTAGGCCATCCCACCTAAATAAAATAAATACAATATAATATTATATATATATATATATATATATATATATATATATATATATATATATATATATATATATATATATATATATACAGTCCAGATTCCACCTGGACGATGCAGATTTTATTTATTTATTTATTTATTTTTATAATGAAGGTGGGTTCCACGTGAGAGGGTGGCCCACCTACCATGTATATGCCATCCAAACCATTCATCAGGAGGGTCCATACGGACGGGCGGTGTGGATGCAACCCGTGGAACTTGCTGGTGTCATACGGCAGTGGGTCCCACCTAGCAAAACAGATAGACAGTCTAGATACAGGATAAATACATCTTGGTGTGTACCACCGTCCAACAGCTGGACGGTGGATACAACATATACATCAATGCAGGCTCCACCGTCTAGGGACGGTGGATGGCTTGGATGATATGCAAATGTCAGTTGGGTCCACACGTATGGCCCACCTGCTCCAAACAAGCTGATATTTGTGCCCTTCCTTCATCCAAGCGGTCAGCAGGGGACGGCCCTGCTGCTGCTGTTATGGTGCAGGCCACAACCTGCTGTTGATCTGAACCGTTGAAGCGGGCAATACATCTCAGTGGAGATAAAGTCCATACATCATAGTGGGGTCCATGAGGGTGGCCTACAGTTTTGGGTCAGCTGATATTTGTGCTTTCCCTTCAAACAGGGATACTGGTAGGCTGGACGGTCTACATTGCTAGGTCTTTCCAGACCATGGGCCCAAGCCTAAAATGATCTCTCCACATGGATGGCATGGATCTACTCACTTCCTCAAAGTGGGCCACACATAGAGAGAGAGAGAGAGAGAGAGAGAGAGAGAGAGAGAGAGAGAGAGAGAGGAGGGACCCCGCCACTATGGGCCCTCCCTATACATTGCATACATCAAAATGGGCCCCACCAAGTGGGCCCTCAAATCATAATAAAAAACAAAGGCAAAAATCATAAAATCACCCACAAGGCAAAAGAAAAAGAGAGAGAGAAAGAAAGAAGGAAGCACCCACCTTTGATCGCCTATTCCTTCTTCCGCATATGCACTCTAGAGCTCCAAGAGGACATTTTTAATGGTTGAGATGATGATCCAAGGGTTAGATTTGATGGTATGAAGGTGGGTCACACCTAGCTTCTCCATGGAAGCCATGAATGGTTTCTTGCATGGAGGATGAAAGAGAGAGAGAATGAGAGGGAGAGAGAGAGGTATGGGTGTGAGTGATGGGTGATGGGTACTTGACATGTAAGGGATGGGTTTGTAAGAGAGAGAGTTGACTTTAGGGGAGTGGTGGTTGTACTTGACATGATGTGGTAATTGATGAGATTGATGGGATTGATTTGACATGTTGTAGAGATTCTCTTGGGATTGCAAATGCGTGATATTTTCTCAAACTAAACGCGGATCCACATCTACTGGCCTGGGTATCGCCTCGGTGCGTAATACGTGGCGTCAAAACCGCGGCGATGGTGCGGTCGCTAGGGTATAAGTCTCGGGTCGAGCCAACTTTGGAATACGGAATATGACTCAAGGTTGCGCACGACTGCCGATTATAAATCGCGAGTTGCCGAAATTCGACCGGGAGGACCGTGGAAGCCTATGGAACAGTATAGGCTAGGATACGGGTCTTACACTTCCTGACCAGGCAAAGATTATTCTTGAAGAAAAATCGAAGCATGATGCAACTCATGCACGATTAAACGAAGATTTGCGAAGATATATGGAGGCATTGGGAATGGCAGAGGAACTTTAAGCATGTATTTTCCGTTCATATATTTTTTGAACAAGTAACTTATTTGACTTTCAATAGATGTATTTATGCCACATTTTGAGATATTCCCCTTTTTGCTGGAGCATTATCATATCTCATATCATCGTAATCATATTTATTTATTCATACTATCATATCACATATCGTTGCGATTGTATTTATGATAGCAAAATTTAACCTTTTATGTATGTTAGTGAGGGATTTCCTATGTGGGTATTTAAGTTGGCGGTACTATATTTCAATTTAGTCAGTCACACACAGTTTAAGCTCATGAGTAGTGGTGCATACACACAGTTTAAGCTCATGAGTAGTGGAACTGGTCTTATGTGATGGTCTCCATAACTCTCAAGAGTTCACTGGACTTCTCACTGCCTAATGAGTTCATAGGCCGCGATCCATCAGAGGAGCCCAGTGAAGCTATCGGGGCAATGAACTCGGTTGGATTTACGCACAGGATTGGCTGCGGTAACTCTCAAGAGTTCACAGAGCTCGCAAGGCTACCTTTGGGGTACCAAATCCATAGTTGCCAGTCCATCGATGAGTAGGTTTAAGCCCTTCCTCATGAGTTAGTACCGAAATGAACCATAAATCTTGGGGGTCTTATGCATGGTTGGCATGGTGCTCACACTGCGGCCCTTATTTCCTTCGTTTGCAAGAGCAAGCCCATTCACGGGAGAGCATTTTCTTCCGTTCCCCATGACGCTGCCAGGCAACTATACAGACGACATGGGAGTTACGCGTGACTAGCCATTTACTTTTTAGCCTTTTGGGCATATTAGTCTTAGGCTTCATCAGCTGCCCGCATGGGTGGGTACGATAGCCTTCACGGGCTTTTTAGTGTCACTGACTTCTCGTCCGCTTGCCCGGATGCCGAAAATGATAGGACTTATGCGTAGCTGGCCGGCTCTTTTTTTGTGATCGATCCTTCCAAGGCTTGATCCGTCCAGAGCTTGATCCTTTTTAGAGCTTTTAGCCCTTCTTTTAGAGCATAATAAATTTTGATTTGGCTCTTGACTCTTCCATGATTTTTCCTTCTTTTTTTTTTTAGGATTTTGGCCCTTTCAGGATTTTGACCCTTTGAGGATTTAGCTTGGCTAGACTGCCTTGGATGATTGTAGGCTTTATGTGTATTTAGCCACATAGGCTTGGATAGGCTGTCCTATCGTGCCTTGTAAGGCAATAATAATTGTGATCATCGTTATCGCCAAGATGATAAACGTGTCTGACTGAGATCATCGTTACTTCTGATAATATCTTCAAGAGGATTTTCATGATGATACTTGCCAAACTTTGCCACTTGCAGACTCATTTGGTGATGGCGATGATCGTTTTCATTCAAAATACTTGCTAAATGTAGTCAATATGCTTTCATTCAAAATACTTGCTAAATGTAGTCAATATGCTCATGAATTTCTTCTTTATAGATTTTCTTGACATATGGACATGGTCCCATTCCTTCTTGCCCCCTTTTGATATAGAATCATTATGTTAATAATGTTTTGGATCAAAATCAGTTGCTTCTTTTTAAGGGTAATATCTCTTGATGAAGCGAGCATTGAACGATATACTGATACCTTTCCCATCTTGATCGGTGATTCTATATGCTCCATTGGAATAGACTTCATTTATTATATATGGCCCATCCCATTTGGGCTCGAATTTGCCCCCTGTTCGGCGGGTGACCACTATAGGTCTTTTCAACATCAACACCATATCTCCTTTTTTGAAAGAGTGGTGTTTAACTTGTTTATCAAAGGCAGCCGATATCCTGGTTTGATATTATTGCAATCTCTGTTAGGCGGCCAGACGTTCTTCATCAAGCAGATCCAACTTTTTCAGCCTTATTTTAGCATTTTCATCATCTGTTATGGACTAATGTACCGCCACTCTGAGCGATGCTACTTGTATTTCGATTGGGATAACTGCCTCCACGCCATAGATTAATGAGTACGGTGTTACCCCTGTTGTCGTGCGCTGAGTAGTCCTGTATGCCCATAACGCTTCTTGTAACTTTTCTTCCCAATCACACATGTTGCCAGTGACCGTCTTCTTTAGTATTTTGATGATCGTTTTATTAAACGCCTCTGATATCCCATTAGCCGGGGGATAGTAAGGTGTTGAAAACGAGTGATGAATGCTGAATTTCTGGCACAGCTTTTCCATGCCTCTATTTTTGAAGGGAGTGTCATTATCAGTAACAATTTTCTTTGGAATACCGTGACTGTATATTATGGCATGCCGGATGAAATTGACCATGTCCTTTTCTTTAACGTTGCGTAAAGCGATTGCTTCAGTCCATTTGGAGAAATAATCTGTTGCTGCCAGAATATATTACTTTTCTCTGAATGAAGGCGGGTTTATAGGACCAATTACATCAAGTCCCCAAGCGGAGAAGGGCCAAGAGGTAACAGACTGGTGCAAGTCTTCTGGCGGAACATGTATAACATCCTCATGAATCTGACATTCGTGGCATTGTTTTACATAATTTATAGCATCTTTGAACATGGTGGGCCAATAATAACCCATCCGATGTATTCTGTAGAATAAATTTCGACCCGCCTGATGTGCCCCACATTCACCAGAGTGTGCTTCCCGCAATACTTTCCTTGCTTCTTGCTCATCTAAACAGCGCAACAACATTCCATTGTAAGATCTTTTATATAATACTTCGCCGCATATGATGAATCTAACCGACCGCTGTTTGATTTGCTGCTTCGTTGCCTGATCCTCTAGCAGGATACCAAATCTGAGGTAATCAATAAAAGGTTGACGCCAATCATCTGTTGTTATTTCCAGGCATGATACAAGAAGCGTTTCAACTGTTTCTTTTATGATCTCTGGAGATGGTAAGAATCTTCTTTCTTCTATAGTTACTTGAAGAGGACTCCTATTAGGGCAGGACAGGGCGGCCGCCAGGCTAGCCAAAGCATCCACTTTTGTATAACATATATAAATTGTTGTATGTCTCCAGAGTGTGAACATGTTACCAGGTTAAATACATACATGTATACTCCAAAAGTAAATAAAAAGAATATACATGAGTGCTCTAAAAATACAAAATGACAAGTGTCAAGGCATCTAATCAACCTCCCTGTAATCTCGTCGATCAGAACACGCATAAAGGAGGGATCCTCCTCCTCATCATACAAGTCCATCTCTGTTTCACAAGCAGCGCCATCATCTGTAACTAAAATAGGGACTGGTGAGTGTTGTAAACATCATCCCGTAACGTGAGAGTGAGTAGCTAACTCAGTGGAATAATAGAGCAAAGATTAGCATGTTCTCAAATCAATCAAGCGATAATAGTAAAGCAATCAATTAAACATTCCTAGATACTGTTGTTAATGTATGCATGAAATGATATGATGGATGCCTTCACCGACATACTCCCTCATACGGCACCATCTGCGTCCGCGGCATGCTTTCTTCCCGCAGTGCTCCACATCTTCCAGGCACACGCAATGCGATATGGATAATGATTACCAAGTTGTTATTAGTCCTTTTCATACAGTAGGATTGGAAAACTAGGGTACCTTGCTTATATAAATCCCAACACAGATCCTGTCTAGGGTCGTCACTCCTAGTAATCTCATACGATGTTATATTTGTAGGTCGCTGCAAGGGCTACCAGGGCTGTTGCTCGCACTCGTTGCACCGCTCTCCCATCGCCTTATCAATACAGGCCTAATTATCCTTAAGACTGCATTAGGACTCGTCGCCCCCATGCGGTGTCAGGATAAACTCAAGGTTACTACAAAGGGCTCGTCACCTGATCAGTGTAGGCCGACAGCAAGAATATAGTGTCCCATACCACCATAATCTGCTCAGAATAGGGTGCTCATTGGTCACTACGGGGAGGTTTATGGCCCCAGCGTAGGCTGACAGCTCAACCACGGTGTCCCATACCACTATGCTCGGCTCATGAGTCTTTGTGGATCAAGGTATCATGGTTAACAGGGTTTTCAATGGTAAGTTCAGTACCCTAGGTTCAAGCAGTTATGACTCATACAAGGTGAACATACAATGGTCAGTCGGGTTACTTGACGGGCTCGACTAGCACGAGTGCATCTCAAGTTGAACGACATGAAGTGCATGAAACACTTCGTGTGGCCTAACCACTGCTGCCAACCCAAAACACGACTCGCGTTCATCGAGGCGTCATCTGTGGTACATAGAAATCAACCACGAATTTGATCCATTACCAACTGCCTGGACTAGTTCATAGCCCCAAGCATTTGTGCAAAGCATATGTGAGTAACAGAAATGAAGTACAACATTGTAAGCATGTTGACACATGTTATAACATACGACTTAAGCAAATCATCCCACACATGCATTTCATGTATATAATGAAATCAATACATATAGCCAACATGATGGAAATCATTTACATCAGCATATTACTTGAGAATTCAATCTCAAAACTCATACACAACACCATTTACTCAATACATACTAATACAAACATTTATACAAACACTTAGACTACACACTTTAGTCTACATAGAGTATGTCGACTCAAAGTGTGCTTAAGGACGAATCTCTTCGACAAACTAATCATGCACGCATTCCTAATATTCTAACACAATAAATAGCCATGGTAAACATTTTATCAAAATATGGACGTAATCAGTATTTCCTACAAATGACTAAAATACCCTAAATCTCATATTTACCGTACATTTACGAAACGCAAAACGGACAACATGTTGTACATGTCAAATGGCGTTGCCGTCAATAATCTACTATTAAACGACATTGAAAGCTTTGAAATCAGTCAATCAAAGCGTCTAAAATCCTCACCTTTTGCCTTAGACGTGTATCGATTCGAATCGAACGCATACGCTTCGTCAACGGCGTCAATACGACCTAATGCATAAGTACATCAACTACTTTGCTATTTGAATCGAAAAAATCTCTAAATCAGCAAGTGGTTAGGGTTTTTCTTACCTAGAAGTGCGTTGGAATCACCGGGAAAGTGATTGGTGTGTGTTGCTTTAGCACGTGAAGTAGCAGCAGCAAGTGGCGGGAAGATCTCTCCCACACTCTCTCACAATCTCTCACTTTTTTTCTCTCTTTAGCTAGGGTTTCTAGCAAATTCGGATGGATGAGATAAGTGAGGGTTTAAAGCCCTTATATAGGCTAAAACCTTTCCAAATTAGGCTTGAGAACAAGGTATACTTATTTTATGTCCAAATACGGACTGTTCCGTCTCAACGGAGCATTTCTGGAGGTCCCCTGGCCGAATGCGGTCGGACTTAAGCTCAAGGATACTGGATGTTGCTCACACCAAGTTTTCAGTCCAGCAGAGTTCGCAGATCGCACGTGGCGGTCCAGTTTCAGTTCAGCGGTCATCGCACTTAGATCAGGTCTACAAGTCTCGTGATATGAAAGAGAAATTTTTCCTGATCCGAGGGTATAATTTGGCTGAATTCTGACGGTCAAAACGCTTAATAATAACGCGCCAAGTCACGTGCCAGATTTGGATTAAAATTTCCAAATCTAACCCTATTCTCACTCTCTTCACTCCAGGCTCAATGAAATAGCCTCTGAACGTCGGTTGGCCTTGATTTTCAAAACGATTGTCAAGTCCAGCCAAGCGGTCATAACGGTCTAAGATGGTAGATATCGAACTTCCGACGCGCGGTCTAGATCCAATACAAAGTTTCAGAGAGTTCCTGAGAGCAAATAGATTTAGAATTTGATCCAAGGTTTCAGGTTATTATAGCGCCATTGATTCTACAAGTTTTGGGTCTTGCAGAACGTATTTAAAGCGATCAGGGACAATTTCACAGCTACTCTAGCGTAGCGCTAACTAACTTGCGCTTAATTTCTAAAGGAATTAATCCTAAGTGATTTCTTTGGCTTTGGAATTGGGTTCTGAGCGGTTACCAAGGTGTTTCGGTTGACCCGTTGCTTAAGGGTGTCTAATCCCAGGTTGGCAAAAATCTAGGGTGTTACAGGTTCACCTGTGTGTACACCAACTGTTAAACAATAGCCACATAGTTTGTTACTCCACTCCTAATATCCTCACACAGGGGATGTTAGCGTTCACTATCAAAATAGGTTTTCACAGGTTCACCTAAAACCTTCACAATTGTGTCTTTTAGAAAAGGGCTTACATAATTCAAAAACCCTAACTTCTGATTTTTCTGGCTCTCCTCAGATAACTAACACAATGAGATTTTTCTAGCTTAATCTCAAATAAAATCAAAATGAAAATTTACATGAATGTAAAAAACTTAAATTTCTCCTTTTGTTGCAGCCCGGAAGAACCAATTAGAGTAGGAGATCGAATGTAGAAGTTCAAAGTCCAATACTCACTTTAAAATGGTTCTAGACTCTAATTGATTTTAAATTAAACCAGTTGGGCTAGCTATATTTGATTTTGATTCCAAGAAGAAAGAATATCACAATTCCTCTTTTCAATTAAGATTGAAATGTAGAAACAAAATCAAATTAATAAAGCTAACAAAAGAGAATATAAATTATGCACAAAGTAGCCTAAAATGAACACAAACTTATCTCAGAGTGATCCCTTGATTTTTCTTGAATTAAGTTATGAAACTCTGAAATTCGTGCTCTATTTATAGTTACGGAAACTCGGTTACGACTAGTCGTAGGAGAAACGGATTTTTGAATTTTTGAGCGAGATCAGATAGAACCATTCCACGACTGGTCATAGAGTGTCTACGACTGGTCGTAAGCCCTCTGCAACTGGTCGTAGCATACCCATGACTGGTCATAGGACTCAAAAATTGGTTGTTGTAGTTTGAGTCGTAGAACCAGAACTGGTCATAGGACGAGTCGACATTGTTCACATGACCAATCGAACAGAGTTTAGGATTGGTCGTGGACGAACAGAAAATTTTAAAAAATTACAACAAACTTAGGACTGGTCTTGAAATTTCTTGGAGTGTCGAGGCAGTACTAGGACTAGTCGAACAAGGTTCAGGACTAGTCTTAGAATAGTCCAATTCCATGTAAAATGATACGATTGAATTATGTATTCAAAATGACCTATCCTAAGGACAATCTAAGGTCAATCATACCTTGAAAGTGAGGTATGAACTTCGAAACTTCATATCTTCAGATGGTAGATGACCTTTGAAGATTGTGAAGCTTGAGTTCTTTGAACTTTATGTAGCACTGAACATGAGATCTTCTATAGCTTGAATAACAATTCATCTTGTGTTGTACACTGACTTGAGTCTTGAACAAGATCACTTCTACTATTGTAGCTTGTACTTGCATTCTTCTGTAGTAGCTTGTACTTGCATTTCTTGAAGTAGTTTGAAGTAGTTCTTCATTCTTGACTTGAAGTAAAGTGCTTAGAGTGGTGATGCAATGTCTTGAACATTTATAACAATGAGCTACACAAGACATAGATTGAGGTTTTGGCACTACAAAATTTGACAACCAAAGGTGCATAAAACCATAGACTTAAATCTCCCCTTTTATCAAATTTATGACAAAACACTCAACAATAATATAACTAATATGAATACAAAGAATTATATACAGGTTTTAAAAGAAAAAAACCAATTACAGCCTGGTTAAAGAATCATGCACCAGTTGTATCAACTAACACACATTAAGATGAAGTAGGAAAAACACCTCCTTACTTACTCCCCCTGAGTAGCACACATATATCTAAAAAAAAATGCTACTATACTACTCACAATCAATCCATGTAAAACCATATAAATTCTCCCCCTTTTGTCACAATATGACAAAGGAAGAAGGAAAATGAAAAATGATAATAGACAAGAGTAATCAAGGAGTCAAGATATAAGCAAATTAAAGTCCACATACCATGAACTAGTTTAAACAAAGTCAGCAAACCAAATAAAGTTTACAACCCAACAAAAATAGACTTAAGGTTATTACAGACCAAATAGTAAATCACTTAATCAGAACCTGAAGAAGGAGCAAGTATGGTAGGATCAAGTTGATGAAGGCCCTTGTTTAAGCTCCTAAGATACTTGTACATATATTTAAATCGTAAATCATAGGCAACATCCATATTCTCTACCTTCTCCTCAAGTGCATGCAGACGCGCATCGAATCAGATAGTTCATAATCAAGATCATTAGTAGAATCAGAATCAATTTCATCAAAAATATCATCCATGTTTATGTCATCAGGAGGAAGATCATCAACTTCTTCTTCATTCCCAGCTTTAGCTCCATCACCACCAACATCCACTTGGCTAGGAGCCAATTCTAATTTCATCTTGTTAATATTCGAGTTGTTAAAAATAAGATGATGGATGAGAGCCTCTCCAACAGGCATAACAACCAACATATGAGAAGCTAAAACAGTCATAAAATAGGCAAATGGAATATCACTATGACCTGGATAGAGATGAAACTGAATGATGAAATGACATAATAAAGATGAAAGGCAAACTTTAGTACTAGAGACGACAGAGTGTAAAATATGAACCATAAAAGAAGTTAGTTCTGTTTTATTACCAGAATGCGGATACAGATTTGAAGTAAAGATTTTGTGGAGGACTCTGTATCTGGGTAACAAGTACTTTGAGGGGAGCGCATTCCCTTTATGAGTCCATTGCACATCCATATTACATAAAGCTCTGGTGAGCATTTGTTTTTCTGATACTAAGGGTTTTTCAGTTAGAATATGAATAGGGATACCCTCATCATTAACAGGTATTTTCATAAGGTTAGACATTAGATGATGATCTACATCAAAAGGGCCTTCTCTAGCATCTATTTTAAATGTTAAATTCTTAGCAAAAAAATAAAAAATACATGCGAACATGGATTGATCAATAGATTGGTATGTAGGCCCACCCCAATGTAAGATGTTATCCCATCCTATAGAGGAGTAGAATGATACTAAAAGGAGCAATGTGGTTAAGATCAACAACTCTTTCAACAATAACCTTACGCAAACGTAAATCCCGTACATATGAGGGATCATTTTTGGGTGATCGAAGATGGTGCTGAGTTATTGGAGTAGATCTAGAAGAAGATGGACCACGGGCTGTTTTCTTTTTTTACCACTAGCATCTATTGACAACAAGAAATTCAAAGAACTAAGGAGATTCAAAAGATGAGAAATTGGTTTTCTCAAAAATAGAAATTTGAGAAGAAAACCCCAAATAACCCAACAAAGCTTGAAATCAAGTAATCCAATGAAGAAATTGAAGCAAATGGACCATGAATCTACAAGAAAGACTGATAAAATGAACTAACCTTGATGAATCACACTGTAGGGTTCGACTAGTCGTGCCATGGCTTGTTGGAGAGCAAGATAGAAATGAGGAAGATGAATATTTTTCCCAAATAAAAGAGGACAGCGCGCTCCATGACCGGTCTTGAGCTTTCCTTGATCAGTTGTACTAGGGCCGGTCGAGCACATCTACGACTGGCCGAGTACTACCAAAAATATACATTTTTCATAAAAATTTAAGATTTAACCAAATAAATTATCAAATATATATACACTATGATACATATATGCATGAATAATCAATTTTGAATGCACATACCAAGATCAAATTTTAATTTATTAAACCTGCATTTGTTGAGCGGTTTACTGAAAATGTCAGCAAGTTGAGTCTCGGTCAGAATTTATTCTAAAGATATTATTTTTTCTTCCACTAATTCATGAATATAATGATACCTAATGTCAATGTGCTTGGTAAGTGAATGCTGGATTGGATTTGTTGAAATATTTATAGCACTGGAATTATCGCAATATAAAACCATTGAATCCTGTGTAATTTCATAATCACTTAACATACGTTTCATCCAAACAAGCTAAGTATATGCATTTCCAGCTGCGATGTATTCAACTTCAACCGTAGAGAGTGATATAGAACCTTGCTTCTTGCCAAACCAAGAAACTAAATAATTTTTGATATAAAAATAACTACCATTGGTTGATTTCCTGTCATCGATATTTCCAGCCTAATCAGCATCAGTGTACCCTGCCAACTGAACACTAGTATCATATGGATACTAGAGACCCAAATTAACTAAACTTGCGACATATCGCATAATCTACTTAACAACAGTTAAATGTGACTCTTTAGGATCAGACCGATATCTAACACAAATTCTAACACTTAAAGCAATATCAGATCTACTAGCAGTTAAATAAAGTAAATTACCAATCATACTATGATATAACTTAGGATCAACATTTTTACTTGTAGAGTCCTTTGAGAGTCTTAAGGTTATACTCATAGGAGTATCAAAATTCTTACCGTTCTCAAATCTGAACTTTTTGATAAAGTTCAGTGCATATTTGGTCTGAGAAATGAAAATGCCATTAAGTTACTATTTTACTTTCAACTCAAGAAAATAGTTCAATTTCCCAACCATGCTCATTTCGAACTTAGATTTCATTAAATCTTCAAACTCAATAGTCATGTTAGTACAGGTGGATCCATAAATAATATCATCATCATAGATCTGCACTATTAAGATATGATCATTATGTTTCTTAACAAATAAAGTTTTATCAACACTTCCCATTTGAAAGTTATGACTTAGTAAAAACTTAGTCAACTTTTCATACCATGCCCTGGGAGCTTATTTTAAACCATAGAGAGCCTTTTTTATGTGATAGACATGATCAAGACTCTTAGGGTCTTCAAAACCCATTGGTTATTCAACATACACTTCTTCATGCAGATCGTTATTTAAGAAGGCACTCTTTACATCCATTTGATAAATTTAAAATTTTTTAAAATAGGCAATGGATATGAATAGTCTGATTGATTCAAGACGAGCTACTGGGACAGATTTTATCATAATCAATTCCTTCAATTTAAGTGTACCCTTGTATAACCAGTCTAGCCTTGTTTCGAATTATATTACCAAGTTCATCAGAATTATTTTTGAAAATACACTTAGTACCAATGATATGTTTATCTTTAGGTCTAGGAACAAGGTACCAAACTTCATTTCTTACAAATTGGTTAAGTTCTTCTTGCATCGCAACTATCCAGTTTTCGTCAGTAAGAGCTTCTTTTACGTTTGTCGGTTCTATCTAGGATGTGAAACATACGTAATTACATATGTCTTCAAGTTGTCTACGAGTGCACACACCAGTGAGAGGGTTTCCAAGATCTGAGTGGTTGGATGATCTTTAATAGTCCTTAATTCAGTTTCAGTTTAATTTGATGAAGTATTTGGTTTGTCAATTAAAAGAACTTCATCATTATCTGAACTTGGGGCAGGTGTATTCAAATGATCATCTATTACCACATTTATAGATTCTTGAATAACACCAGTCATTTTGTTCAGTACACGATATGCGCGACTATTTAAAGACTATCCTAAAAAGATCCCTTCACACTTTTAGTGTCAAACTTTCCTAGATTTTCATGGTCATGTACAATATAACACTTATTGCCAAAAACTTGAAAGTATTTGACAGTAGGATTTTTATCAAACCACATTTCATAAGCAGTTTTATTATTAGATTTACTCGTATAAACCCAGTTAATTATATAACAAGTAGTATTAATAGCTTCAACCCAAAGATTTTTAGATAGCTTCATACTATTCAACATTACATTAGCCATTTCTTGAAGCACTCTATTTTTTCTTTCTACAATTCCATTTTGTTGAGGAGTTTTGGGTGCAGAGAATTCATGCAATATTCCTTGATCACTAAAGAATTTCTCAAAATTATTATTCTTAAATTCAGATGCATGATCACTATGGATCTTACAGACTTGAGAACATTTTTCTGTTTGAATCCGTTTGAGAACTCTTTTTACTTCATCAAGGGTTTCTGACTTATCCTTTAAGAATGCTATCCAAGTGAATCTGGTAAAATCGTCCAATTAGCAAAATGAATTTTTACCACCTTAACTTTCTGTCCTTGTAGGTTTATAAGATCCATATGGAGAAGCTTAAGTGGTCTTGATGTGGCATTGGAGTTCACCTTCTTGTGAGAGCTCCTTGATTGCTTGCCTATTTGGCATTCGCTATATATTTTGTCTATCTTTTGTAATTTAGGTAGACCTCTTATTAGTTCTTGTAACACCCTAAAAATCGGGGGTCGTGTATAAACTCAACTCCCGAGTTGCAGACCGTCACTTATGCAACAAAAATGATTATGATTCAATTTTGTCTGAGTTAAAGCATTCACATGAGTAAAAGTATACCAAAACTGCAATTCATACTCCAGATCCAGTGATAAAAGCAAGCGAAAGACTAAAGAATATATATATCACTGTATAGAAAATAAAGTAGATCTCGACTGTCTCTAGAGTATGAATACATCTCTAAGTCTCATATACATGTAAATAAACAAAATCAAATGTTCAAAAAGAGTCCCATTAAGAAGTCCCGTCAACCCAGGCCACCTAAGCAAAGTCGTCGTGGTACTGCATGTATGAGAACTCGTCCTGGTCCTCATCATAGTCCGGCTCTGCCTCCTGGATCGCTGCCTCACCTGCATCTAAGACAGGGTCTGGTGGGTGTTGCAAAAACCATCCCGAAACATGGAAATGAGTAGCTACCTCAGTGGAATAATAGAGCAAGGATTAACATGTTCTCAAATCAATCATGTGATAATAGTAAAGCAGTAAATCAAACAATCCTAATACTGTTGTTAATGCAATATGACATGACGTGATGGATGCCCTCACCGACGATCTCCCTCATACGGCACCATCTTACGACCGTGGCATGCAATCGTCCCACAGTGCTCCACATCTTCCAGGCACATGCAATGTAATGATGATATGATTTTCGAGTTATTATTAGTCCATTCAAACAACAGGATTGGGAAACTAAGGTACTTCCCTTATATCAATCCTAACACAGATCCCGTCTAGGGTCGTCACTCCTAGTAATCTCATACGATGTATATTTTGTAGGTCGCTGCAAGGGCTGCCAAGGCTGTTGCTCGCACTCGTTGCACCGCTCCCCCATCACCTTATCAATACAGGCCTACTGTACTCTCACTGCTACGGAAGGGTCGTCGCCTCCCGTAGACTCAGAATACACTCGCGGTCACTACAAAGGACTCGTCGCCTGATCAGTGTAGGCCGACAGCAAGAATATAGTATCCCATACCACCATAATCTTCTCACGAGACATAGGTGCTCACTGGTCACTACGGGGAGGTTTGTGGCCCCAGCGTAGGCCGACAGCTCGACCACGGTGTCCCATACCACCATGCTTGGCTCATGAGTCTTCGTGGATCAAGGTACCATGGTTGACAGGGTTTACAATGGTAAGTTCAGTACCCTAGGTTCAAGCAGTTATGACTCATACAAGGTGAACATACAATGGCCAGTCGGGTTACTTGACGGGCTCGACTAGCACGAGCGCATCTCAAGTCGAACGACATGAAGTGCTTAAAACACCTCGTGTGGCTTAACCACTGCCGCCAACTCCAAAACACGGCTCGCGTTCATCGACGCGTCGTTCGTGGCAAAGATAGGCCAACCACGAACTTGCTCGGTTGCCGACTGCCTGGACTAGGTATAGTCCCAAACAATTATGAATTCACATCAACCATCATGTAAGAGTAATGGAAATGAAATACAACCATGTGAGCATGTTAACACATGTTATAACATACAACTTTAAGTAAATCATCAAGCACATGCATTTCATACATGTAATGAAATCATGCATATAGCTAACATGTAGGAAATCATTTACATCAGCATATTAATTGAGAAATCAATCTCAAACTAATTCATAACACCATTTAATTCAATACATACTAATACAAGCATTTATACAAACACTTAAACTACACACTTAAGTCTACATATAGTATGTCGACTCAAAGTGCGCATTTTGGCGAATCTCTTTCCCAAACTAATTATGCACGTATTCCTAATATCCTAATGCGACAAGAATCCATGTCAATCACATTAGCAAAATATGGATGAAAACAGTATTCCCTACAAATGACTAAAATGCCCTAAATCTCATATTCTTCGTCTGCTTACGAAACAAGAAACAGACAGCATGTTGTACATGTCAAACGGCGTTGTCATCGATAATCTACTATTAAACGACATTGAAAGTGTTGGAAACAGTCAATCAAAGCGTCTAAAATCCGCACCTTTTCTCCTATAAGGGTATTGATTCGAACGGAGCGTATACGCTTCGTCTACGGCGAATAGGCAACCTAATTTACACGATGCATCAGCTACCTCGCTATGGAAACGAAGGATCAGGAAATCAGCAAGAGATTAGGGTATTTTCTTACCTAGAAATGCGGTGAAATTACCGGCAAAGTGATTGGATTGCGTGGCTTAATCACGTGCAACAGGTGGCACGAGTAGCAAGAAATTCTCCTCCACTCTCTCTCACAATCTCTCACCTTTTCTCTCTCTCAACCTAGGGCTTTTTTCAAATTCGTATGGGAGAGATATGAGAGGGTTTCAAGCCCTTTTATAAGCCCAAACATGCCCAAAATAGGCATAGGAACAAAGTTTACTTTATGCCTAACCAAATCGGGGCTGTTTCGGTCCAAAAGACCATTTCTGGTGGTCCCCTGGCCGAACGCGATCGGACTTAAGTTCATACATGTTAGATGTCGTTCACATCCCGTTTTTAGACCATCAGTGTTCGTAGATCGCACGTGGCGGTTCAGTTTTAGTTCAGTGGTCACCGCACGTAGATCAGGCCTACAAGTCTCATGATATGAAATAGAAATTTTTTCTGATCCGAGGGTGTAATTTGGCTGAATTCTTACGATCAGAACGCTTAATAATAACACGTCAAGTCGTGTGCCAGATTTGAATTTTAAATTCCAAATCTAACCCTATTCTCACTCTCTTCAGTCCAGGCTCAATGAAATAGCCTGCGAATGTCGGTTGGACTTGATTTTTGAAATGATTGTCAAGTCCAGCTAGGCGGTTCTAACGGTCTAAGATTGTAGGTATCGGACTTTCGACGCGCGGTCTAGATCCAATACAAAGTTTCAAAGAGGTCCATAGAACAAACCGGTTTAGAGTTTGATCCGAGGTTTTAGAGTATTATAGCGTCATTGGTTCTACTCGCTTTGGGTTTTGTAGAACGTATTTAAAGTGATCAGGGACTATTTCCCAGCTACTCTAGCATAGCGCTAGCTAACTTATGCTTAGTTTCTAAAGGAATTAATCCTAAGTGATTTCTTTGGCTATGGAATTGGGTTTTGAGCGATTTCCCAGGTGTTTTAGTTGACCCATTGCCTAAGGACGTTTAACCCCAGGTTGGCAAAAATCTGGGGTGTTACAGTTCTCTTTTGCTCAGTCTATATAAATTACGGTAGTGTACATGTCTAAGATGTTTATGCCATAATTTAGTCTCATCGGTATGGACCATGTAACACATTTGACTAGATGAGTTGGATTCACTAACTATATAGTAGTTTTCAGAAGTTCTGTGACCAGTTAATATTACTGAACCCTTATTATTTAAAATTTCACAACCTTGGTTAGAAAATCTTACACTATGATTGTTATCACATATTTGAGATATGCTTAATAAATTGTGTTTTAACCCTTCAACGTATAAAATATTTTTAAACAAAAGGAGGTTATAGAGTTGAACCGTACCTTGGCCAATAATCTTGCAATTGCTACCATCGTTGAATGTGACTGAACCATTAGTCATGTCTTTGAGATCAGTGAATAGACCTTTATCACCAGTCATATGCCTTGATCATCCACTATCCAGGTACCACTTTGAATGGCTTGTAGCTTTGAAAGTAGTGTGGGCAAAGGTAACCTTAGGAACCCATTTCATAACTGTTTTGGGTTTAGAAGTATAGTGGGTCTTCTTTTGATTGTAGTTATTGTTAGAGTGACCCACTGAGTTAGATTTTAAGAGCTCCTTAAGAAGATCAACTATTTTCTCAACTAAAAGATTTCGGTATGGATTTTTATGGTTGATATAGTTATTTTTATGTTTTCGAAAAGTTTTAGAATTTTTAGAAAAAATTTGATTACTTTTTCCTTTTGAGTTTGAATTTTCTCCTCTCATAAACTTAGGAGGAGTATTCTTCTGTTTAGTAGGAATATTCTTATCATAGCCCAAACCGGATCGATTGCCACATTTTCTTGATCCGGATAAAAGTTTTTCTAACTTTGGATCACCTTGGGCATATCTCCATGTATCCTTTAAACCCAAAAGAGAAGAGACTTCAAGTTTAAGTTTTTCATTTTTAGATTTTAGATTTTCAATTTGGGAGGTTTCGAATTCCAAATCGCATTTGTATTTTTCAAAACTATTTGAAATATGGGATTTTTTTAAAACAAGAGACTCAAAATTTTCTTTATACTTTAAAAATTTTTCTTTTTAAAGTTTAAGTTTCATAACAATTTTACAACTTTCCTTGTATAGGACATTATAAGCATCTTGAAGGTCATCTTCATTTTCACATTCACTGTTTAGATTTTCTTTACTTGTTGAATCATTATCTAAAAATGTGAATTTGTCTAGAGTTATAAGGGCTTGAACTTCATTGCCTGACTTGGTTTCAAAATCTTCTAAATCAGAAGAGGCTTCAGAATCAGAAGATTCATCCCAAGTAGCCAACATACTTTTCTTTTTTGGGTTTGTCCTTTTAGGACACTTGTTTGCTAAATGCCCATATTCTTCGCAGTTGTAACATTGGCTATCTTTTAAAAATTTTCAATTCTTAGATTTAGATTTAGATCTTTTCTTATCATTTGCTTTTAAAAAATCAACCCTCTTTTTACTTTTGAAAATTTTATAAAACTTTTCACTAAAAGGGCCATATCGTCTCTAGAATTTTTTAAATCAGAATTGTTTTCTTGAGAAATATTTTTAAAAGACTTAAGGGCAATAGATTTTCCTTTAGGAGCTTTAAAATTTAACTCGTAGGTTTGTAAAGACCCAACTAATTTTTCTACTCTCATAGTATCCGTATCACGAAGTTCCTGGATCGTAGTTACCTTAGAATTAAACCGTTCAAGAAGTGAGCGTAATATTTTTGCACACACTTTACTTTCTAAAATTTTATCACCAAGACCTCACATAGAGTTCACAATGTCATTTAATCTAGTATAGAAGTCTATAAACATTTCATTCTCTTCCATATGTATTTCCTCAAATTTGGTTCTGAGGATTTGGACTTTAGATTTCTTAACAATTGATATACCCCCGTTTGTCATTTCTAAAATATCCCAAGCTTACTTTGTAGAATCACAGGATATAAGTCTTTTAAATTCATCTGGTGATAGTGTGCAAGTGATTGCATTTAGTGCTTTAACATTTGCACTACTCTCACTTTTTTGAAGTGTGGTCCATGAGAAATAAGGTGTTACTCTCATTGATTTTAAACCATCGATTCCAATTACTTCAGTGGTAGGAGGGGTTCATTCATTCACTGTAGCTAGCCACACACTTTCATCCATGGATTTAAGAAAAATCCTCATCTTGGCTTTTCAATATACATAATTGGTGCCATCGAAAGGTGGAGGCCTAGTGACTGAAGGCTATCAAAATTTGACATCTTAAATATAGCTTAGATCGATTGGCTCAGGAAATAAATCCAAATGATAAGAATTAAAATGATCTATTAGGCTTTGATACTACTTGAAATGGCCAAGCTATATGTCCTAGGGGGGTGGCAGGACAACCTTATTTCTATAACAAATTGAATATCAAAAACTCAAACAGAAAGGAAACAAATGAAATAGCAAGAAATAAATTCTAAACTATTACAATATTCCTCACAATGCTTGAAATAAAAATATTACAACATTCACATTCACATATACATCCCACAAATTTGAATGATCAAAGATAGAAAAATAAAGCACACATCCACAAAACACAAAGAGTTATAGTAATTCACCTGGGTGTACACCAACTGTTAAACAACAGCCACACAGCTTGCTACTCCACTCCTAATATCCTCACACAGGGGATATTAGCATTCACTATCAAAATAGGTTTTCACAGATTCACCTAAAACCTTCACAATTGTGTCTTTTAGAAAAGGGCTTACATAATTCAAAAACCCTCACTTCTGAGTTTTCTCACTCTCCTCAGATAACCAACACAATGAGATTTTTCTAGCTTAATCTCAAATAAAACCAAAATGGAAATTTACATAAATGTAAAATACCTGAATTTCTCCTTTTGTTGCAGCCTGGAAGAACCAATCAGAGTAGAAGATCAAATGTAAAAGTTCAAAGTCCAATACTCACTTTAAAATGGTTCTAGGTTCTAATTAATTTTAAATTAAACCAGTTGGGCTAAGTATATTTGATTTTGATTCCAAGAAGAAAGAATATCACAATTCCTCTTTTCAATTAAGATTGGAATGTAGAAACAAAATCAAATTAATAAAGCTAACAAAAGAGAATATAAATTATGCACAAAGTATCTTAAAATGAACACGAACTTATCTCAGAGTGATCCCTTGATTTTTCTTAAATTGAGTTATAAAACTCTAAAATTCGTGCTCTATTTATAGTTGCAGAAACTCAGTTATGACTGGTCTTGAGGACACTATGACTGGTCGTAGGAGAAATGGATTATTGAATTTCTGAGCATGATCAGATAAAACTGTTCCACAACTGGTTGTAGGGTGTCTACGACTGGTCGTAGCATACCCACGACTGGTCGTAGGACTCCAAGATTGGTTGTTGTAGTTTGAGTCATAGAACCAGAACTAGTCGTAAGATGAGTCAACACTGTTCACAC
This sequence comes from Magnolia kwangsiensis, assembly GCA_037074715.1. Taxonomy (NCBI): domain Eukaryota; kingdom Viridiplantae; phylum Streptophyta; class Magnoliopsida; order Magnoliales; family Magnoliaceae; genus Magnolia; species Magnolia kwangsiensis. Next base: position 84,588,176 of record CM073575.1, on the reverse strand, counting down.
GATCAATCGAATAAAGTTCAGGACTGGTTGTGGATGAACAAAAAATTGTAAAAAATTGCAACAAACTTAGGACTGGTCGAGGCCGTGCTAGGACTAGTTGAACAAGGTTTAGGACTAGTCTTAGAACAGTCCAATTCCATGTAAAATGATACGATTGAATTATGTATTCAAAATAACCTATCCTAAGGACTAAGGTCAATCATACCTTGAAAGTGAGGTATGAACTTCGAAACTTCATATCTTCAGATGGTAGATGACCTTTGAAGATTGTGAAGCTTGAGATATTTGAACTTGATGTAGCACTGAACATGATATCTTCTATAGCTTGAATAAAAATTCATCTTGTGTTGTACACTGATTTGAGTCTTGAACAAGATCACTTCTACTGTTGTAGCTTGTACTTGCATTTCTTGAAGTAGTTTGAAGTAGTTCTTTGTTCTTGACTTGAAGTAAAGTGCTTAGAGCAGTGATGCAATATCTTAAACATTTATAACAATGAGCTACATAAGACATAGACTGAGGTTTTGGCACCACAAAATATGACAACAAAAGGAACATAAAACTATAGCACTTATAACCTCACTTGGCCCATCATAAAAAAGGAAATCTAGGCCCATAGAAGCACCCACCGTTGATCTTTTAGGTCCGATGGAACATCGATCTCCTTGTGTCCCTCTTTGATGGAAGATGATGAGAGATGAAGGGTTAGGATGAAGGATTTTGGGAGAGGAAGTGGGCCACACATAACTCACTTTTCTCACATGGAAGAGCTTGGATGTGTGATATCTTTGGTTGCTTGGAAATGAGCTTGAGAAATGAGAGAGAGAGAGAGAGAGGGTTGTAAGGAGAGAGAGAGAGAGAGGGATGGGTGATGGAGTGATGAATGTGGTGAGTGATGGGTGTGTAAGAGATTGTTGACTTTAGGGGTAGATGGTGTAAGAAGGGTATGAGTTGTGTAAGAGCTTTTTAACTTATAGGGTTGCTTGGGGATGGGTGTGAGGTGATGTGTACTTAACATGTACTTGACCCTTAATGGGATTGATGAATTGATTGAGGTGACATATTGTAAAGATTCTCTTGGGTTTTGTAACGTACGACGTTTTTCTCCAACTGAACGCAGGCCCACATCTCCTGGCCTAGTGTAACACCCTGAATTTTTACCAACTTGGAATTAGACATCCTTAGGCAATAGGTCAACCATAATACCTTGGTAACTTCTCATAACTCAATTCCAAAGCCAAAGAAATCACTTTTCAACCCATTTCCTTCAAAATCTCACCTTTCACTACCTCATTCTTCAAATTTCTCCAAGTACTTTCATATTCGACACAAATCCTAAAGTTTAAATGATGAAGAACTATACTTAAACAAAAACTTACTGTAAATGATAAATACATGAATAAAATAGGATTTTGACTATTGAATTTTTAGAGTCTCATGATATAGATAATTTATTTGGATAGATTAGCTTCTCCTACCCCAAAATCATATATTTTACATTGTGTAACTCATTCTGGTTTGCAAATGAGACCCGATAATGTCTCAAAGGACTCGTGGGCCCAAATGACTCAATTCGGAGGGACCCGGGGTGGGTCCCACATGTTTTCGGCATCCCGGGGGGGAGGGGGAGGACATCATACCTAGGGTGATCCCTTACCTAACTGTCCAGTGACCGACGAGGGGCTAGCCGCTTTGGCGAGGCCTCATCCGTACAGCGGATTAGGCAACCCATTTTCTACATTTTTTTTGTGCATTTTTTTAAAATTTGAAAATTTATATCTCCCTCGTTATAACTCCAATTTATGTGATTTAAAAATCATATTAAAGATAAATGAGTCTAGTTTTATATAAAAATATATGAAAAATATAAAAAATATTTAATATAGTTTAAAGTAGGTCGTTGTGACAATTGTCTGAAAATCACTAGTTGGACAGATGCTACTTTGGGAATTTTTAGAATTTTTCTACATTACAAAATCTCATAAAATTTGGTAGAGATGGGGTACACTTGATGATGAACTACTAGAAAATAATTAAAATAATATAATAACTAGAAGTACTAAAAACAGGGCATAGAATGGCCCTAGGACCGTATTCTGCTATAATTAGGGTAGAATTTGGTTAAGTACTAAAACTGAATACTCAGTAGAATTATCTTGAACCACTTTAAATATGAAATACAAGACCCAAAATGAGTAGGACCACTAATTCTATGTTACCTACAAACCTAGGATCAATCTCTAAATGCAGTTGCTCTTGGGAGCATCGTGAAACTTCGTATCGGACCTGGACTGCACGTCAAAAGTTCGATAGCAATAAACTTAGAAAATTATGACTGCCTAGTTGGACTTGACTATCACCTCAAAATTTAAGTCCAGATGATGTCCTGAGGCTATTTTCTTGAGTCCGAAGTGAAGAGTATGAGAAAGTGAAGGTTTTTATAAAATTAAATATGAATTTAAGTAATCTGAGTAGTGTCGCTTGCGCGCCATTTATAAATATTCAGACTGTTGGATTCTGACCCAAATTCACCCTCAGATCAGGGAAGATTGCCACACATGTCAATTTACTCGTGGCCGTGATCGAGTTTCGATGACCATTGAATTGAAATTGGTCCGCCACGGTCGATCTGGAAACCCGATCGGACTGAAAAGTTAACTTGATCAAGATCCTATATTAGTGAGCTTAAATCCAACCATATTTAGTAAGAGGATCTCCAAAAATGCTCCGTTGGATCGGAACAGACCCGATTTGGACATAACCTAAGTATACCTTGGCCCCGGGGCCATTCCTATTAGTTTTGAGCCTATAAGAGGGCCTTAAACCCTCTCTCACATATCCCATATGAATTTCCAAACCCTAGTTAAGATAAGGAAGAGAAGAAGAGAGAGAGACAAGGTGAGGGAATTTGGGGTGTTACAAGATGGTATCAGAGTATAATTTGGATTAAACTGGACCTGAGTTATGGTAACACAATGCACACTGACGCACTCTGACTTAGGAAGGGAGTGATGGAATCTAGAAACTACATTAGAATCCTAAGTATCGCTAATTGGTGAGAATAACTACCGTAAAATAGCCCATACGTAATCGAGACCATGTAAAATGATCTCACATCCCCACTTCTATTCACTCAAGCTTCCATCTTCTTCTACATCTTACACCCATCCACCACTATTCTTTACAACTCTTCACCTTCCTTATACTCCCCTCATTTGGGCACAAAACCCACATTTTTATGTCCCATAACCTACACAACCTCCAAATGATGGGACATTTAGGGCCCTTTTGACCAACTGCATTAGGTAAGATTAGGGCGGATGAAGTGTAGTAAACATGAGTGGGATTAGACCAAAACAACATATAATACTCCAGATATAGTTTAATTTTACAAGTGGAAGACTGTGATAAATATATAGAATATATAAAATGTTGTAGGTCTCCAAAGTGTGAACATGTTACTAGGTTAAATATATATATGTATACTTCAAAATGAACAGAAATGAATATACATGGGTGTTCCCAACAGTGCAAAATAACAAGTGTAATGGCGTCTAATCAATATCCTTGTAACCCCGGCGATCAGAACATGGTCTACAAAGACCTGCCTGATAGCTGCCTATAGGAGAAACCCTCATCATCATAAAAGTCTTGCTCCACTTCACAAGCATCGTCATCATCTGAAACTAAAACAGAGACTGATTGGTGTTTCAAATATCGTCCCGTAATGTGGGAGTGAGTGATCAACTCAGTGAAATTATACAGCAGAGGTTAACATGTTATCAATTCAATCAAGTAGTAATGATAAAACAGTATAATCAAACATGTCCTAGATACTCTTATTAATACAAGGATGAAATGTTTTCATGATGCATGCCCTCGCCTACACTCCCTTGTGTGACACCATCTTACGATCGCGACATGCTTTCTTCCCTCTGTGCTCTTCAACCTGGGGCACATGCAGTGCGATGTTATGAGCGTATTACTGAGTTATTATTAGTCCTTTTCATACAGCAGGATTGGGAAGCTAAGGTACCTCCCTTATATCAATACCCAAACAATGATCCATTCTAAGGTCGTCAGTCCTAGTAAATCTCATACGATATTACTGTTATAGGTCACTGTAAAGGGCTCGTCACCAATCAATATAGGCCTACTATACCTTAGTTACTACAAAAAGGCTCGTCGCCTATCTGCAGTGTCAAGGTATGCTTGAGGTCACTACAGAGGGCTCGTCACTAATCAAAGTAGGCCGACAGCTCGAATATAATGTCCCATACCACCATAATCGGCTCACGAGTCTAGGTTGCTCACTGGTCACTACGGGGAGGCTCATCACCCCAGCGTAAGCCAACAGCTCGACCACGGTGTCCCATACCACCATGTCTGGCTCATGAGTCTTAGGGAATCGAGGTACCAATGTTAAAGGGAATTTTTCACTGGTAAGTTTGGTACCTTAGGTTCAAGCAGTAACGTCCAAATATGGTGAACATACATCAGTCAATCGGGTTAATTGACGAGCTCGACTAGGATAAGTGCACGTTGAAGTGATTGACATGAAATGCATAAGCACTCCATGTGGCCTAACCACTGTCGAACATCCCAAGTATGGCTCGGATTCGTCAAACACATCCTGAGTGACATAAATAACTTCAACCACCAGTTTAAGAATAGTTACCGATTACCTGAACTGTAATATAGTCCTAATCACGTGCAAGGTCAATAATAGACAATTAATTCAAATCTTATATTCATATGAACATGTTATGAAATATAACTTGAACATGGATACAGTACATGGAGGAAATCATACACATAGTTAAACAGTTCATGGAGGAAATCATATGCATAAGTAAGGTAATTGAGATTTATATCTCAACTCCCTTATAAATCACACTTTACTAACTACGAACTCATTCAGGCATTTTTACAAACACTTAGACTACACTATTCAACATACGTCACATATGTCGACCATATTGCATATTAGGGCAAATCCTTTAGCCAAGGAGTTGTCGCATACATAACAATCATGTAATAACGACAATTAATCATGACAAGCACAACATCAGATTTCATATACACACAGACATTTTAACAAACATATGAAATACTCTATTTATAACATAGGTTATATATATACGTACAACAAAACAGATAGCGCATTTGGCATGTGTAATAGCGTCCACATCAATAATAAATCATTATCAGACATTGAAAGTCTTGAAAACTATAACCGAAATGTATATAGTCCGCACCTTAAACTAGAAAACGCGTAACGGATATGATTTAGCCGATAAGTCTTCGTCAACCAGAAAATGCATAACGTTTGATATCTATAGGTATCAATGTCATCGTACACATTATCAATGAAAGGAAGACCAATGTATTGGGAGATCATATCCCATTCCATGTCAAGGATAGGTCCTAAATCATACCTTGTTCCGACATATGGATCAGGACATAGATTCTTGAGCCTTGAGCGTAGTGTAACACCCTGGATTTTTGCCAACCTGGGATTAGACATCCTTAGGCAATGATTCTATCCTAACACTTGATTAACTTCTCAAAACTCAATCCAAAAGTCTCAAATCCCTATTTCCTTCGAAAATCTCACCTTTTACTACTTTATCCTTCAAAATTTTCTAAGAGCTCTCACATTAGACACAAATCTTAAAGTTTAGGTGATGTTGATCAATACTTAAGCTAAAAAGTACTATGAATAGTAAATAAATAAATGAAAAGGGTTTTTAGCCATTAACCTTTTGAAGTCTCACTAAATAAGTAGACTAATTGGATAGATCAGCTTCTCCTACCCCAAAATCATATATTGCATGTCAAATAACTCATCTCAGGTTCTAAAATACACCCATTTCAAATATCAGACGGAGAAACCACCCCAAACAGGTCAGTGGTCGGCGATGCCATCGCCGGTTTGGCGATGCATCGCCGAACTCGTCCGTACAGCGAGTTTATGTACCTTTTTTCCTACGCATTTCTTCGGACTTTGAAAAATCATATCTCCTTCGTTATAACTCCGATTTAGGTGATTCAAAAACCAGATTGAAGCTAAATGAGTCTAGTTTTATATAAAAATATGTAAAAAATATAATAAAATATTTAATATAGTTTAAAGTAGGTCATTGTGAGCAACTATCCGATAATCACTTGTTGGACAGCTGCTGCTTCTGGAATTTTTAGAATTTTTCTACAACTCAAAATCTTATGAAATTTTGAGGAGTTAGGGTAAACTTGATGATGAACCCCTAGAAAAATAATAAAAATAATATGATACCTAGAAGTTCCTAAAATGGGGGATAGAATGGCCCTAGGACCGTATTCTGCCATAATTAGGGTAGAATTTGGTTGAGTACCAAACTGAACACTCAGTAGAATTAACTTGGACCACTTTAAATACGTTCTATAAGACCCAAAGCGAGTGGAACCAATAACCCTATAACTCTCTATAACCTTAGATCAAACTCTAAGCTGGTTTGTTCTCTGGACCACTTTGAAATTTTGTATTGGATCTAGACCGCGCGTCGAAAGTCCGATACCTCCTATCTTAGACCGTTAGAACCGCCTAGCTAGACTTGACACTCATTTCGAAAATCAAGTCAAACCGATAATCACAGGCCATTTCATTGAGCCCGGACCGAAGAGAGTGCGAATAGGGACAGAATTGGAATTTTAAATTCAAATCTGGCACACGACTTGACGCGTCAGTATTAAGCGTTCTGACCATCAGAATTCAGCCAGATTACACCCTTGGATCAGGAAAAATTTCTATTTTATATCATGAGACTTTCAGCCCTGATCTACGTGCGGTGACCGCTGAACTGAAACTGGTCCTCCACGCGCGATCTGCGAACCCTGCCGGACTAAAAACTTAATACGTGCTAGATCTGGTACGCATGAGCTTAAGTCCGATCGCAATCGACCAGGGGACCACCAGAAAGCATGTTTTGGACCGAAACAGCCCCGAATTGGATAGGCACTAAGTGAACTTTGTTCCTGAGCCTATTTTGGGCGTTTTTGGGCTTATAAAAGGGGTTGAAACCCTCTCATATCTCTCCCATCCGAATTTGGAAAAAGCCTTAGATTGAGGGAGAGAAAAGGTGAGAGATTGTGAGAGAGGTGGGAGAGAATTTTCTGCTGCTGGTGCTACCTGCTACACGTGTTTAAGCCACGCGATCCAAGCACTTTCCCGGCGATTCCTCCACGTTTTCAGGTAAGAAAATACCCTAGAAGTTGCTGATTTGAGGTTCCTTTCGTTTCCTAGCGAAGTAGCTAATGGAACTTGTGTATTAGGTCCTCTATTCGCCGTAGACGAAGCGTATACGCTCCGTTCGAATTTACACATCCATAAGAGACAAGGTGCGGATTTTAGACACTTTGATTGACTGTTTCCAAAGCTTTCAATGTCGTTTAATAGTAGATTCTTGACGGCAACGACGTTTGATATGTACAACATGCTGTCCGTTTCCTGTTTCGTAAACTAACAAAGAATATGAGATTTAGGGCATTTTAGTCATTTGTAGGAAGTATAGATTTCATTCATATTTTGCTGATGTGATTGACATGATATGTTGTCGCATTAGGATGTTAGGAATACGTGCATAATTAGTTTGGCGAAGAGATTCGCCTAAATGCGCACTTCGGGTCGACATACTATATGTAGACTTAAGTGTGTAGTGTATGTGTTTGTATAAATGCTTGTATTAGTATGTATTGAATTAAATGGTGTTATGAATTAGTTTGAGATTGATTCCTCAATTAATATGCTGGTGTGAATGGTTTCCTACATGTTAGCCATATACATGATTTCATGATATGAATGAAATGCATGTGCTTGACGATTCGCTTAAGCTGTATGTTATAACATGTGCTTGATGATTTCCTTATGAGTTACTTTGAGATTGAATTCTCAATTAATATGTTGATGGAGAGGATTTCCTATATGTTGGCGACATGCTTAATTTCATTATATGCGTGAAGGACATGTGTACGATGATTTGCTTAAGTTGTATGTAATAACATGTGTTAACATGCTCTCATGGTTGTATTTCATTTCCATTACCCTTACACAACTGCTGATGTGATTCTATGATTGTTTAGGACTATGCCTAGTCCAGGCAGTCGGTAACCAAGAAATATTGTGGTTAGCTTATCTTTGCCACGAACGACGTGTCGATGAACACGAGTCGTGTTTAGAGTTGGCGGCAGTGGTTAGGCCACACGAAGTGTTTTACGCACTTCATGTCGTTCGACTTGCGATGCGCTCGTGCTAGTCGAGCCCGTCAAGTAACCCGACTGGCCGTTGTATGTTCACCCTGCATGAGTCATATCTGCTTGAACCTAGGGTACTGAACTTACCATTGTAAACCCTGTTAACCATGGTACCTTGATCCACGAAGACTCATGAGCCGGGCATGGTGGTATGGGACACCGTGGTCGAGCTGTCGGCCTACGCTGGGGCCACAAACCTCCCCGTAGTGACCAGTGAGCACCTAGACTCGTGAGTAGATTATGGTGGTATGGGACACTATATTCTAGCTGTCGGCCTACACTGATCAGGCGACGAGCCCTTTGTAGTGACCGCGAGCATATTCTGAGTCCACGGGAGGCGATGACCCTTCCGTTGCAGTAGAGTACGGTAGGCCTGTATTGATAAGGTGATGGGGGAGCGGTGCAACGAGTGCGAGCAACAGCCCTGGAAGCCCTTGCAGTGACCTACGAAATATACATCGTATGAGATTACTAGGAGTGACGACCCTAGACAGGATCTGTGTTGGGATTGATACAAGGGAAGTACCTTAGTTTCCCAATCCTGCTGTTTGAATGGACTAATAACAACTTGGAAATCATATCACCATAGCATTGCATGTGCCTGGAAGATGTGGAGCACTCTAGGGAGTGTGGCATGCCGCGGTCGTAAGATGTTGCCGCATGAGGGTGATCGTCGGTGAGGGCATACATCACGTCATGTCATAATTACATTAACAACAGTGTTAGGATTGTTTGATTTATTGCTTTACTATTATCGCATGATTGATTTGAGAACATGTTAATCCTTGCTCTATTATTCCACTGAGTTAGCTACTCACTCCCACGTTACGGGACGGTGTTCCTGGACACCCATCAGACCCTTTTGTGATTGCAGATGATGGCGCGGCCTATGAGGCGGAGCTGGACTTGATGATGATGAGGAGGATCCCTCCTTTATGCGTGTTCTGATTGACGGGATTACAGGGAGGTTGATTAGATACTTTGACACTTGTCATTTTATATTTTTAGCGCACTCATGTATATTCGTTTTGTCTACTTTTGGAGTATACATGTATGTATATAACCTGGTAACATATCTACACTCTGGAGGCATACAATAGTTTATATATGTTATACATACTATCACAGTCTTCCGCTTGTTAATTTAACCGTCTCTAGAGTATGATATGCTGTTCTGGCTTAATCTCACTCATGTTTAATACATTATCACCGACAACATTCAATCATACATATCTATGTTGCATAAATAACATGCTGGAACTCGGGAGTTGGGTTTTTGCTCGACCCCCCGATTTTCGGGATGTTACACGTAGAAATAGTTTTTAAGGAGGGTAGAATATTATGAGCCCAATCTAGTTAGGTTAGCTAATACATCCATTGAATCAGAGTGGTGCAGCGAAAGCGTGGTTGGCCCCTTCCCCACTGGCCCAAGATCGAAGAAAATTGAATCAGGTTATATGTAAGGTTAGGTCATTAAATAGGATCTGAATTTTCCTTAGAATATCAATAATAAAGTCTTTAAAGGGGAACAATTACGGCTTAAGTGTTGAACCCATTCATATTAAATCACAGGCCTAACAATGGGAACGAGTGGAGGTCAGTGTATCCACAAATCTTCTCGTTAAATATGAACATAATAGAAGCCTTGACCAACTCTATTCGATTAGAAATCCTTTTAGGATGATCTATTAAGGTGCTTATTAACCCCTACCTTGGACATAGATTCAGATGAGGACTCTCCTAGACTAGGACCCAAAGGGCAACCTTATAAATAGGACATTTGAACCTTTTAGTGATGGGCATTCCCTAAGCTTTTAGAGTGATTGAACTATGGAGTTATTGAAATATATAATTGCGAAGCATTCGCGGCTTGACCCAATTCTCAATCCTGGGTGACTACCAATGGACTCATTGCTTTGACCGAGCAGAAAATCAAGAGTTACCAGGACTAGGAAGGGATACGATGAGTCTTCTACCCTGATCAAGTAGGTGATTAAAGTATCGGGATCAAGCCCATTACAACTATCTCTCCATATTTATCGACCATTGAAAATATATATCTTACTCTAATTAGATGGGAATCATCGTCAAGACTCTAAATAGATAAGGAAATAAATTGTATCAAACCATTAGGGTATAAGCAGGAGATAAAGAGTAAATTTTTAAGGAGAATAGATAAAAATGCGCCAGACTAGGATAGATGTATATACCCCACCACGCATATAAACTTGAATCAATAAAATGTAGGCAAAAGGAATAATAGAATCTTTACTCAGTACTCTTATCCAATTTCGAGGTTGAAATTATTTGTAAGGGGGGTAGATTGTAACACTCTGAATTTTTGCCAATTTGGAATTAGACATCCTTAGGCAATGGGTCAACTATAACACCTTGATAACTTCTCATAACTCAATTCTAAAGCCAAAGAAATCGCTTTTCAACCCATTTTCTTCAAAATCTCACCTTTCATCATGTCATTCTTCAAATTTCTCCAAGTACTTTCATATTAGATACAAATCCTAAAGTTTAAATGGTGAAGAACTATACTTAAACTAAAACTTACTGTAAATGGTAAATACATGAATAAAATGAGATTTTGACTATTGACTTTTTAGAGTCTCATGATATAGATAGTTTATTTAGATAGATTAGCTTCTCCTACCCCAAAATCATATATTGTACATCGTGTAACTCATTCCAGTTTACAAATGAGGCCTGATAATGCCTCGACAGACTCGTGGGCCCAAACGACTCAATTCGGGAGGACCCGAGGTGGGTCCCACATGTTTTCGGCATCCCCTGGGGGGAGAGGACATTGCCCCTGGGGTGAGCCCTCACCCAACTGTCCAGTGACCGGTGAGGGGCTCGCCAGTTTGGCGAGGCCTCGTCCGTACAGCGGATTAGGCAGCCCATTTTCTATATATTTTTTACACATTTTATCAAATTTTAAAAAATCATATTTCTCTCGTTATAACTCTAATTTAGGTGATTTAAAAACCATATTGAAGTTAAATGAGTCTAATTTTATATTAAAATATGTGAAAAATATAATAAAATATCTAATATAGTTTAAAGTAGGTCGTTGTGACAACTATCCAAAAATTACTTGTTGGACAGCTGCTGCTTCGGGAATTTTTAAAATTTTTTTACAGCATAAAATCTCATGAAAATTGGTGTAGATGGGTTAAACTTGATTATGAACTTCTAAAAAAATAATTAAAATAATATAATAACTAAAAGTACTAAAAATGAGGCATAGAATGACCCTAGGACCGTATTCTACCATAATTAGGGTAGAATTTGGTTAAGTACTAAATTGAAAACTCAGTAGAATTATCTTGAACAACTTTAAATATGAAATACAAGACCCAAAATGAGTAGGACCGTTAATTCTATGTTACCTAGAAACCTAGGATCAATCTCTAAACCTAGTTGCTCTTAGGAGCATTGTGAAACTTCGTATCGGACTTGGACCGCAAGTCGAAAGTTCGATAGCGATAAACTTAGACAGTTATGACCGCCTAGTTGGACTTGACTATCACCTCAAAAATTAAGTCCAGATGATGTTCTAAGGCTATTTTCTTGAGTTCAGAGTGAAGAGTGTGAGAAAGTGAAGGTTTTTATAAAATTAAATATGAATTTAAGTAATCTGAGTCATGTCGCTTGCATGCCATTTATAAGCATTCTGACCGTTAGATTCTGACCCAAATTCACCCTCGGATTAGGAAAGATGGCCCACACATGTCAATCTACTTATGGCCCTAATCAAGTTTCGATGACCATTGAACTGAAACTAGTCCGCCATGGTTGATCTGGAAACCCAATCGGATTGAAAAGTTAACTTGATTAAGATCCTATATTAGTGAGCTTAAGTCCGACCGCATTCAGTAAGAGGACCTCCATAAATGCTCCGTTGGATCGGAATAGACCCGATTTGGACATAACCTAAGTATACCTTGGCCCTAGGGCCATTCCCATCAGTTTTGAGCCTATATAAGGGCCTTAAACCCTCTCTCACATATCCTATACGAATTTCCAAACCTTAACTAAGATAAGGAAGAGAAGAAGAGAGAGAGAGAAAAGGTGAGGGAATTTAGGGTGTTACACCTGGGTATGGCCTCAGCGCGTGAGTCGCGGCATCGGAACAGCGGTGATAGCGCGGTCACTACGGTATAAGTCTCGGGTTGAGTTGACTCTGGAATACGAGATGCGACTCAGGGTCACCCGAAAATGCCGATAACAGATCGTGGGTCGCCAAAATTTGACCGGGAGGACCGCGAAAGCCTATGGAATAATACGGTCTAGGAGACAAGTCTTACAAAAATGCAAGGTCTAGATGGCTCTATTCATATGAGGAAAATAAATATCATGATGGGGTCCATGGAAAATGGCCCTATGATGGAATGATCATGAGGATTAAGGTGGGCCATTTGCCACACCTAAGGTCTAAAGTGAGATCCATACCATCAATTGGTAGGCCTCACTTGGCTCATCATCAAAGTATTAAATTTAGGTATATGAAGCACCCACCATTCAATTTTCTTGCTCCCTTGGCTTCCTTTGCTCCTTAGCTTCGATTCCAACGAAAGATGATGAAGAATGAAGGGTTGAGATGGGAGATGAGAAGGTTAGGAACTGGGCCACACACAAAATTCTTTCATGAAGATTTGGGAGAGCTTGGATGTGTAGTATTTTAGTGTTTTGGGTTGCTTGGAAAAAAAGGGAGAAATAAGGGAGAGAGGAGATGGGATGGAGTGATGGATGGGAGAGAGGGATGAGTGTGTAAGAACTTTGTTGACTTTTGAGGAAATTTATGTATAAAGGGTATAGGTTGTGTAAGGGTTTGTTGACATATGGGGTTACTTAGGGTGGGTGTGGGGTGATGTGTATTTGACATGTACTTGACCCTTGATGGGATTGATTGATTGATTGATTGATTGAGGTGACATGATGTAGATATTCTCTTGGCTTTTGCAATGCGCGACGTTTTTCTCGAATTGAATGCGGGCCCACATCTCCTGGCCTAGGTATTGCCTCGGCGCGCGAGACATGGCATTGAAACCGCAGTGACTACACGGTCACTAGGGTACAAGTCTCGGGTCGCACAGACTCTGATATACGGGACACGACTAAGGATCGCACGCAAATGCCAAGAACAGATCGTAGGTTGCCGAAATTCGATCAGGAGGACCGTAGAAGCCTACGGAATGGTACGGTCTAGGATACGGGCCTTACATTATAGGTTTAGGTTGAGGTTATAAGTGTAAGTTATAGGTTTAGGTTTAGGTTAGGTTATAGGTTAAGGTTTAGGGAATTGAGAATAGGTTAAGGTTTAGGTTTAGGAAATCGGATTCGACTTTGGGTTCAAGTTTAGGTTTGGGTTTTCAAGTTTAGGTTTAGGTTAAGGAGTTGAGATTAGGATTAGGTGCAGGTTTAGGTTTAGGGATTTGAGAATACATTTAGGTTTTAGGTTTAAGATTAGGTTTTAGGCTTAGGTTAAGGTTATAGGTTTAGGTTTAGGTTTAGGTTATAGGTTATAACTTTAGGGAATTGAGAATAGGTTAACGTTTAGGTTTAGGAAATCGGGTTCGGGTTCGGGATCAAGTTTAGGTTTGGGTTTTCAAGTTTAGGTTTAGGACAAGGAGTTAAGATTAGGATTAAGTGTAGGTTTAAGTTTAAGGATTTGAGAATACATTTAAGTTTTAGGTTTAGGTTTAGGTTATAGGTTTAGGTTAAGGTTATAGGTTTAGGTTTAGGTTTAAGTTATAGGTTATAGCTTTAGGGAATTGAGAATAGGTTAAGGTTTAGGTTTAGGAAATCAGGTTCGAGTTCAGGATCGGGTTTGGGTTTGAGTTTTCGAGTTTAGGTTTAGGTTAAGGAGTTGAAATTAAGATTGGGTGTAAGTTTAGGTTTAAGGATTTGAGAATGCATTTAGGTTATAGGTTAGGTTTAGGTTATAGGTTTAGGTTAGGTTTAGGTTTAGGTTATAGGTTATAGGTTATAGGTTATAGCTTTAGGGAATTGAGAATAGGTTAAGGTTTAGGTTTAGGAAATCGGGTTCGGGTTCAGGATCGGGTTTAGGTTTGGGTTTTCAAGTTTAGGTTTAGGTTAAGGAGTTGAGATTAGGATTAGGTGTAGGTTTAGGTTTAAGGATTTGGGAATACATTTAGGTTATAGGTTTAGGTTATAGGTTTAGATTATATATTTAGGTTTAGGTTATAAGTGTAGGTTTAGGTTAAATTATAGGTTAAGGTTTAGGGAATTGAGTTTAGGCTATAGGTTATAGCTTAAGGTTTAGGTTTAGGTTATAGGTTTAGGTTATAGGTTTAGGTTTAGGTTATAGGTTTTAAGATTTGAGAATAGGTTCAGGTTATAAGTATAAGTTTAGGTTGATGTTGTAGGTTATAAGTTTATGTTAATGTTGTAGGTTATAGGTTTAGGTTTAGGGATTTGAGAATACATTTACATTTTAGGTTTACGTTTAGGTTATACATTTTGGTTAAGGTTACAGGTTTAGGTTTAGGTTTAGGTTAGGTTAGGTTATAAGTTAAGGTTTTGTGAATTGACTTTACGTTACATGTTATAGGTTTAGGTTATAGGTTATAGGTTAAGGTTTTGGTTAGAGGTTAAGGTTTATGTTTAGGTTATAGGTTTAGGTTTGGGTTATAGGTTTTGGAATTTGATAATAGGTTTAGGTTATAAGTATAGGTTTAGGTTAATGTTATAGGTTATAGGTTTAGGTTATAAATTTATGTTAATGTTGTAAGTTGTAGGTTTAGGTTATAAGTTTATGTTTATGTTGTAGGTTATAGGTTTAGGTTTAGGGATTTGAGAATACATTTAGGTTTTAGGTTTTAGGTTTAGGTTTAGGTTTTTAGTTATAGGCTAAGGTTTTGGTTTTAGGTTTAGGTTTAGGTTAAGGTTAGGTTATAGGTCATAAGTTTAGGTTATAGGTTATAGGTTATAGGTTATAGGTTAAGGATTAGGTCATAGGTTTTGGTTTAGGTTAAGGTTATAGGTTTAGGTTTAGGTTAAGGTTTAGGTTTAGGCTATAGGTTTAGGTTAAGGTTTAGGTTATAGGTTTAGGTTAAGGTTTAGGTTAAGGTTTAGGTTTAGGTTATAAGTTATAGCTTTAGGGAATTGAGAATAGGTTAAGGTTTATGTTTAGGAAATCGAATTCAGGTTTAGGTTCGGGATCAGGTTTTCAAGTTTAGGTTTGTGTTTTCAAGTATAGGTTTAGGTTTAGGTTAGGGAGTTGAGATTAGGATTAGGATTAGGTGTAGGTTTAGGTCTAAGGATTTGAGAATATGTTAAGGTTTAGGTTTAGGAAATCGTGTTCGGGTTATAGGTTTAGGTTTAGGTTAGGTTATAGGTTAAGGTTTAGGGAATTGAGTTTAGGTTATAGGTTTAGGTTATAGGTTAAGGTTTGGGTTTAAGTTTAGGTTATAGGTTTTGGGATTTGAGAATAGGTTTAGCTTAAGGTTATAAGTTTAGGTTTAGGAAATCGGGTTCTGGTTCGGGATCGGGTTTAGGTTTGGGTTTTCAAGTTTAGGTTTAGGTTTAGGTTAAGGAATTAAGATTAGGATTAGGTGTAGGTTTAGGTTTAGATACTTGAGAATACGTTAGGGTTTAGGTTTAGGAAATTGGGTTCGGGTTCGAGATCAGGTTTACATTTGGGTTTTAGGTTTAAGTTTAGGTTATAGGTTATAAGTGTAGGTTTAGGTTTAGGTTTTAGGTTTAGATTTAGATATTTGAGAATACGTTAAGGTTTAGGTTTAGGAAATTGGGTTCGGGTTCGAGATCGGGTTTACAATTGGGTTTTAGGTTTAGGTTTAGGTTATAGGTTATAAGTGTAGGTTTAGGTTTAGGTTTTAGGTTTAGGTTATAGGTTATAGGTTTAAGTTATAGGTTTAGGTTTAGGTTATAAGTTTTGGGATTTGAGAATAGGTTTAGGTTATAAGAATAGGTTAAGGTTATAAGTAAAGGTTTAGGTTTAGGTTTTATGTTTAGGTTAAGGTTATAGGTTTAGGTTTAGGTTATAAGTGTAGGTTATAGGTTTAGGTTAAGGTTAGGTTATAAGTTAAGGTTTAGGGAATTGAGTTTAGGTTATAGGTTATAGCTTTTGGGAATTGAGAATAGGTTAAGGTTAAGGTTTAGGAAATTAGGTTTAGGTTCGAGATCAGGTTTAGGTTTGGGTTTTTAAGTTTAGGTTAGGGAGTTAAGATTAGGATTAGGTGTAGGTTTAGGTTTAGGGATTTGAGAATACATTTAGGTTTTAGGTTTAGGTTTAGGTTTAGGTCATAGGTTTATATTTAGGTTATAAGTGTAGGTTATAAGTGTAGGTTATAGGTTTAGGTTTAGGCTAGGTTATAGGTTGAGGTTTAGGGAATTGAGTTTAGGTTATAGGTTTAGGTTTAGGTTAAGGTTCAGGTTTAGGCTATAGGTATTGGGATTTGAAAATAGGTTTAAGTTATAAGTATAGGTTTTGGTTAATGTTGTAGGTTATAAGTTTATGTTAATGTTGTAGGTTATAGGTTTAGGTTTACGGATTTGAGAATACATTTATGTTTTAGGTTTAGGTTTAGGTTTAGGTTTTACGTTTAGGCTAAGGTTATAGGTTTAGGTTATAAATGTAAGTTATAGGTTTAGGTTTAGGTTAAGGTTAAGGTTTAGGGAATTAAGTTTAGGTTATAAATTATAGGTTTATGTTATAGGTTATAGGATATAGGTTAAGGTTTAGATTTAGGTTATAGGTTTAGGTTTAGATTATAGGTTTTGGGAGTTGAGAATAGGTTTAAGTTAATGTTGTAGGTTATAGGTTTAGGTTATAAGTTTATGTTAATGTTGTTGGTTATAGGTTTAGGTTTATGTTTAGGTTTAGGGATTTGAGAATACATTTAGATTTTAGGTTTTAGGTTTAGGTTTTACATTTAGGTTAAGGTTACAGGTTTAGGTTTAGGTTATAAGTGTAGCTTATAGGTTTAAGTTTAGGTTAGGTTATAGTTTAAGGTTTAGGGAATTGAGAATAGGTTAAGGTTGAGGTTTAGGAAATCGGATTTGGGTTCGGGTTTAGGTTTGGGTTTTCAAGTTTAGGTTTCAGTTAAGGACTTGAGATTAGGATTAGGTGTAGGTTTAGGTTTAGGAATTTGAGAATACATTTAGGTTTTAGGTTTAGGTTTAGGTTTTAGGTTATAGGTTTAAGTTATAGGTTTAAGTTTAGGTTATAGGTTATAGCTTTAGGGAATTGAGAATAGTTTAAGGTTTAGGTTTAGGAAATCGGGTTCGGGTTCAGGATCGGGTTTAGGTTTGGGTTTTCAAGTTTAGGTTTAGGATAAAGAGTTGAGATTAGGATTAGGTGTGGGTTTAGGTTTAAGGATTTGAGAATACATTTAGATTTTAGGTTTAGGTTAAGGTTATAGGTTTAGGTTTAGGTTATAGGTTATAGCTTTAGGGAATTAAGAATAGGTTACGATTTAGGTTTAGAAAATCGGGTTCGGATTTGGGATTGTGTTTAGGTTTGGGTTTTCAAGTTTAGGTTTAGGTTTAGGTTAGGAAGTTGAGATTAGGATTAGGTGTAGGTTTAGTTTTAGGGATTTGAGAATACCTTTAGGTTTTAGGTTTAGGTTTAGGTTTTAGGTTTTAGGTTTAGTATATAGGTTTAGGTTTAGGTTTTAGGTTTAGGTTAAGGTTAGGTTATAAGTTATAAGTTTAGGTTACAGGTTATAGGTTATAGGTTTTGGTTTAAGTTAAGGTTATAGGTTTAGGTTGAGGTTTAGGTTAAGGTTTATGTTTAAGTTATAGGTTATAGCTTTAGGGAATTGAGAATAGGTTAAGGTTAAGGTTTAGGTTTAGGAAATCAGGTTCGGGTTTAGGTTTGGGTTTTTAAGTTTTCAATCAAGCTGATATTTGTGTTATTCCTTCTTTAGGTCTAGGTCTGTATGAACTTACAATAGGTTGGATCTCAAATAACCACCATCGTGGATGCCAAGAAGGAATCAATGGTTGAGGGCACTGTCCCCACCATGATGTTTAGTTTTAGGTGTAGGTTTAGGTTTAGGGTTTTACTAGGGTCTACTCTAACAATTTTGAGCTAATACATAAACACGGCCTGTCCAAATGGCCAGGCCACTCTAATGCTATCCATAGGAAATGGACAGCTTCATCATGGTCATAACAACGGTTCTCACCTTCTAGGGATCCCCGCTCAACATCTGGATAGCTCTAACACACATCTGGGTTTACTCCATTAATTTCGAGCAAATACACAAACACAGCCTGTCCAAATGGCTATGCCATTCCAATGTTGTCCATAAGAAATGGACATCTTCATCATGGTCATAATAGCAGTTCCCACCTTCCAGGGACCTCCTCTCAACATCCGGATTGCTCCGACGCACATCCAGGTCTGCTCTATCAATTTCGAGCTAATACATTTAAACACAACATAAAAGGTAAGTAAAGTAAGAAACATCCATATGAAGATATCGATGGGAATTACTAATGTATCTATATTCCTTCTATGTACTAGGTTAATTTTAAGTTGATTATTACTAACAAAAATGATTTCTGGAGTAGTGAAAACGACCATAAAAGAGGCTAGGTATAAGAGTTGAAAGTACTGTGTCAAGTGAATCAACACCAAGTTGAGAGAACTTTGATTCCTTGGTGATGACAGTTGCTTCCGGTGGGGCCAAGATCTATATTCCTTCTACATTTGTTGCCTGCTCAAGATCAACCATATGAATTTGAATAATCATTCAATTTGCGACATAGATGGATCATTGAAAAAAAAATTAAAAAAAAGAACTATGAATATAGTTGCTAAACATACTTTTCTCATCCTTTACCCGTGATAGGGACACAATAATGTTTTAACAGATAAGAAGAGGAGGCAACCTAGGGAAGGGATCACATGCCTCTTCTTTTTCTTTTGAAGGAATATAATAGTAGTTGTAAATAATTTGACTTAAAGCAATAACTAAAACCATAACTGTCATAAACCCAGAAAAGAACAGTAAAATTTATAAGAAAACAGTAAACACAATCAGATATTTCCATCAAGCATCTTGAGGAAAAACAATCCAGACCATAACAACAATGGTTCAATTTACTAGCTCCAAAGAAGAACCACATGAAGATACAATACGGGAACATGAGCACAACTCATTGGCCTGACCTAATACTCAAGGTACAGGTAGAAGAGGTGATTTTTTTTAATGTTACCTTATGAAAATTTTGATTAAAGAGAACCTGTTTGACTTTCCATCATCAGATTACCAATTGCTATGGGAGTGTTATAAGCAAAGGTTCATGTGTTTTTGAAAAAAAAAATCAGAACATGAATATTATTTGACTGATTCATGTATTGTTTGGATGGATAATTCATGCCTACAGTCCAGATTGAGTACTTACTCCATTCTTGCTATTTTGATATTTGAAATCTCATGATTTGTACCATTTCCTGTCCCTATTAGAAACCTGTTACATATCTGAGTATGAACTCATGACTCCATTAAGTGGAGTCCTGCAAACCAAGAACAATGGACAAAAATGATTGTCAGCATTTAATCAAGTTGGATGAGATATAAAATACAAAACTAATAAAATATGCCAATAGCACAACTGATAATCATTACCATGACAACCTAAAGAATAGAAAGCATTCCTAGATAGGTCATCCTACAAATGCCTCTTTAACAAGAGGTGAGCTATACTCATGCAAGCATGCATGCACAGGTGCACTAAGGCCATTATGTTGTTGATCACCATGAAGGTATTTGTATAGAAAACTTCTAGAATGTTGTTAGCAACCATGAGGGTCCAATCATGCTTTCGATATTGTTGCACATGTGCACTAAGGCCATTATTTGTATACAAAAAATAATAATTTAATACTCTGCTTGAGTGGAATGGTTGATGCATAGGCATTAAAAATGCCACCGTGGCACACATGTAACTTAGATTGAACTGTCCAAATTATGCCCCCAAATCTAGATATATAAAAAATAATAGTAATAACTTACTTCATCAATGGGCTACGTACCTATTAGACAAGGTGAGTTAGGCTTACCTAAATTTTATGTGTAGTAGAAGCTAGATTGTGGCTTTCACCTAGTAGAAAGCTTTGATCATGCACCCATGTGAACTCCCCAGTGAAACATTGCGGACCTCCTCTCAAGCCTACACAATAAAATAACTTCTTCTACTTTAACTCATATTACAAAGATGGACAAACATAAAATGAAAAAAAAAAAACAGTAACAAATGAAACAGTTCATTGGTACGTATTATACTAATTACAACTTGGACATTTTCCTTGCTCCCGTTCCAATTTTCACTTAGCAATTATCCAACATAATTGCTCTATGATCATTGCAGAAACTTTGCCATTTCTTCCACACCTATTTTAAAGTAGTTATATCCATATTTGAATGTGTTTCCAATGATCTAGTTTTATGGTGCATTTGTCTCGTAACCTTGAGAAATGGAGAAAAATAGTTTGTGATTTTGGAATCTCTGCACTTAGTAGAATTTCCAACAATTGAGAAATGGAGCTCATATGTGCTGTATTGGACAGAAAGGGCTCTTTCACATCCACATGTGCATTGTTTCACAATTTTTAGAAATTCTACAAAAAGTAGAAATACTAATAATTATGAATTATTTTTCTCATGGTCCTAGCAAAATGCAAGCTGAGGCTTTGGTTTCCTTGGTAATTTCTGTCACTGTCTTTTGCTTCTTCTTTTTTTCTTTTATTTTTTTTAATAAAGAAGATGGGCACTTGCCACCAACATTATATTGATGAAGAAGAATCTACATCGTTCAGCCGACAGGGCCACGATGGACAAAAAAGAAATCGGGCCTGACTATCATATACCCAAATCAAAAAAAATAAACAAAAGAGAGGCTGACAATGTGTTGGGAGGGCATTAGCAGCGAATGGGGTGGCAGGGCGGCTGAGGAGGAAGAGCATCAGGAGCTGCCCGCATAAGAGGAAGCAGGCAAGGGAGCACGCAAGAAAGAGGGAATGAACAACATTTTCCTCTACCTAACAAGAATTGGTGAGAGCTACAGATGCGTACAGATTTCTTTAACTGTATCAACCACCATAATCCCAATTAAACCAAATGCAATTGAAATCACTACTTAAATGACTAAAAGCAGGCAAAATCAATAATGCAAATTGCAGATGTTCAGCAAGGGGCGTATAGGAGTCCATGGCCTTAAAAATGACACAACACAGTGAAAGAGAAGCTCACCTTTTTGGAGATTGTGCTTCGATGGAAGATGACGCTAGATGGAATATGACGCTCAATGGAAGATGATGCTCGATGAAAGAGGGAGAAGAGGCAATGGTGCTCAACGAAAATGGCGCTCGAAGATGAATTTGGAAGATGGAAATGGCGCTCGACAGATATCCTCTTTTGCATATGATAAAAACTTGAAATTCGAATTCTGTGAGTTTTCTATTATTTATAACACAAGCTATATTAACAGTCGTACATGCATGGGACCATTTTTTAGATAATTAAATTATATTATATAATAAAATTATAAATATTTACCATCTACAATTAGACCGATTATTTGGATGGTCTGGATAACTCTAAATCTTTGATACTATTATTATGAATGAGTCACCATTATTTTAAATCAAATAAAAAACTCACATTCTTTCACTCTACCCTAAAAACGGTACTTAAGCTTTGGATCTGGTATGGCTCTGTGGGCCCCACCATGATGCGTGTTAAACATCTACCCCATCAGTTAGATGCACCATTCCATGGTGTGCTGAGGGATTAAAAATAAAATCAATATGTGCCTTGTATGGGCCACACCACATACAAAAGTTGAGAGGGGTTACCCTCCATTAAAACATTCATAATTATTTTTTGGGCCCACAAAGATGTGGTTCATAAATCTAGCCCATCCATTATGTGTGTGCCACTTGGATGAGGGGTCATACCAAGTTTCAAATGCAACCAAATTTTAGGTGGGGCCCCACCAAGTGCTTTTATATGTTTTAGGCATGTCTTCACATGATTTTAGATGGTATGGCCCACTGGAGTTCCGTATATGGCTGATTTTTGGGATATCCCATAATTTAAAGGGGATCCATCAAATGCACGGTGTTGATGTTTGACACACGTCATGGTGGGGCCCACACAGCTCGACCTCATGGAGAGTTCCCATGAGCTCAACGTATAGAACCTTTTCCATATATATATATTACTAATATATATATATATATATATATATATATATATATATATATATATATATATATATATATATATAATATTTTAATAAATATAAAAACCTATGATGTATTTGTTATATCCACATCGTCCATCCATTTTGAGATATCATTGTAAGTCATTAGCCAAAGAATGAGACAGATAAAAATCTGTAGTGGAACTCACCACAGAAAAAAAACGAGAGGGTGATTCCCACCGTTGAAACTATCCTAAGGCCCATCGTAATCTTTATTTGAAATCCAACTAGTTCAAAAGTTTTTTTTTTTTTTTTTTTAAAAAACATGAAATAAGGGAATACACAAATATCAGCTTGATCAAAAACTTTTGTGGCCTTTAAAAGTTTTTAATGGTGGGCATTACTGTCCCACTATTTTCTGTGATGGGGTCCACTGGAGCTTTGGATTTAACTCGTTCTTTGGATAAATCCCTAAAATGATCTCTCCAAATGGATGGAAGGTGTGGATACAAAACATACATCATGGTGGGGCCCAAAAATGAGAGGTATATAAATCTCAATTGGCCCACACCACATGAAAACAATGGTGATTGGATATCCATCATTAAAATCCTCCAAAGTCCCACTTTACCATTTATTTGACATCCAATATGTTGATTAGGTCATACATGGCCAGATGAAGGGAAAAAACAAAAATCAGCTTGATCCAAAACTTTTATGGCCCCAAAATGTTTTTTAATGGTTGACACTCATTCAACACTGTTTCCTGGAATGTGGTCCACTTAAGATTTGGATATATCTCATTTTTGGTCTCATACCATAAGATGATCTTTTAAAATAGATAGACGACATGGATTAAACACATACATCATGGTAGGGCTCACAGAGCATCAACCACCAGCCATTAGATGGTGTCAGGGGGAGTAGTCAATCCGTTCCCCTTATTTGTGGTGTGGTCCATTTAATTTTTGGATATGATTCATTTTTTGGATAATTCTCTAAAATTATCTCAAAAAATGGATGAACGGTGTGGGTTGATCTCAAATTTTTGGTAAATCCAAAACTCAAGTGTACCATGCCATGCGAAATAGTGTGGAATAGTGATTTCCACCGTTGATACCTTCCTTGGGCCCACAGTAATGTTTATTTGACATCTAACATGTTCATAATATTAAAAAGATACAAATGAAGAGATATCTCATAACCTAAAGGGGATGCATCAAATCCACAGTGTTGATGTTCAACACACATTATGATGGGGCCCACAAAACTTACTAACATCAATTCTTAGGTTCTCATGAGGTCAGTAAGTTGGGTCACAATTTTGACCAAAATATTTGGCCCATTTTACATGTCTAGTCCATTCACTCTATTTTACTGATCATTACCCTCAATTTGACTAGTTACTCGTCCCGATCATGCTACATATGAGAAAAATATTGGGTAAACAAGATTGATCAACAATTTGAGTGAATTTTGTTTAAACATCTGAAGTTATTTACTCTTCAATCTGGACTAATCAGATTGTCCAAAAATGGTTAAAGGTTATTTATAATATCAAAAATATATGAATGAATAGAAAACACAAACATCTGCTTGATCCAAAACTTCTATCGCCTCCAAGAAATTTTAAATGGTAGAGGTTCAATCACACCATTTCTTGTGGTGTGGTCCACTTGAGCTTTGGATATGCTTCCTTTTTGTTCTTTAGACCTCAAATTATCTGTTAACATGGATTAATGGAGTGGATAAAATAAATAAATAATGGTGGACCCCACAGAGTTTACTCTGGTAAGGGTAACGAGTAACTCACCTGAATGTAGTGGAGAAGGGTTTCCTTAAAACATTCATGATCATATATTGGGCCTGCCTAAATGTGATTCACATATCCAACCCACTCATTATGTGTGTCCTACTTGGACGAGGGGTCAGACCAAGTTTCAACCGCATCCAAAACTCATGTGGTCCCCACCAAGTGCTTTTATATTTTTTAGGATGTCTTCACATAGTTTTAGATGGTATGGTCCACTTGAGTTTCGTATACCAATCATTTTTGATATATCTCCTAACCTAAAGGGGACATGTCAAATCCACGGTGTTGATGTTCGACACACATCATGATGGGGCCCACGAAACTTACTAACATCAATTCTTAGGTTCTCACGAGGTCAGTAAGTTGGGTGACAATTTTCACCAAAATATTTGGCTCATTTTACATGTCTGGTCCATTCACTCTATTTTGCTGATCAATACTCTCAATTTGACTAGTTACTCACCTCAATCAGGCTACATATAAGAAAGATATTGGGCGTACAAGATTAATCAACAATTTCAGTGAATTTTGATTTAAACATCCGAAGTTATTTACTCTTCAATCTGAATTGATTAGATTGTCCAAAAACGATTAAAGGTTCAATTAGTGGATGTGCCTAATAATTTAGTAATTTTATTTTTCACAGATAAATTTCAATTTTCATTTAAAAATAACATAATTTTTTTCAAAATGTATATTTTTTTACTCTTTTAACAAAATATCATTTTTATTATAAAATATTTCAAAAAAAATTAAAATACAAATTCTGAATTTTTATTTTCAAAATCTTAAAAATTTATCTCAAAAGCATTATTTTGTTCTCAAAATTTTTCTCAAACATCGTTAAAATTTCTGAACTTTTCAATATTCTTTTCCATCTGATATTACAAATCATTTAAATATTATCGTTTAATTATATATATTAAAAAATTTGCACCCATATGATATAAAAACTATATATATATATATATATATATATATATATATATATATATATATATATATATATATATATATATATATATATACAAACAAAATATATATAAATAATGTTTTTATTTGTCGGTAAAAAACATTATTGATGGTTTTCATCCATCGAAAATTTATTCCCGACGGCTTTGGATCATTGGTAAAACTCTTACCGCGAAACTTCTTTAGGCAGTAGGAAAATTTTTGTTCTATCATTATTCCGGACGAACGGTTTCGTGAAATTGTTTTCGTCGGTAATAATATTATTCTTGACGGTTTTGGTTCGTCGGTAAAACTCTTACCGCGATATATACATTTTTTCGGTAAAGACATTATTCTCGACAGTTTTAGTTTGTCAGTAAAGACATTATTCCCGACAGTTTTAGTTCGTAAGTAAAATTCATCACGGAATTTTCTAACTTAAAATTTTAACATTTTTTACCAACGAAAATCTTCGTCGATAAAAGTTTTTTTCGGCGCTTTTTAGCGACGAAACGTTTCATTGGTAAAACTTGGAGTGAAATTTTTTATCTGAAAAAGATAGCATTTTTACCGACAAAACTTTTCGTCGGTAAAGACATTATTCCCGACAATTTTAGTTCGTCAGTAAAACTCATCGCGAAAATTTTCAACCTTAAAAATTTTACATTTTTACCGACGAAAATCTTCATCGGTAAAAGTTTTTTTGGCGCTTTTTAGCAACGAAACGTTTTGTCGATAAAACTTAGAGAGAAATTTTTTATCTGAAGAAGATGACATTTTTACCAATGAAACTTTTTTGTTGATAAAGACATTATTCTCTACGGTTTTAGTTCGTCGGTAAAACTCATCACGAAAATTTAACATTTTTACTACCGAAAATCTTCATCGGTAAAAGTTTTTTTTGGCACTTTTTAGCAACAAAATGTTTCGTCAGTAAAACATAGAGTAAAATTATTATCTGAAAAAGATAGCATTTTTACCGACAAAACTTTTCATCGGTAAACACATTATTCCTGATGGTTTTAGTTCGTTGGTAAAACTCTAGGTGAAAATTTCTAAGTTAAAAACATAAGACTTTTACCAACAAAAATTTTCATCGGTAAAACCATTATTCCCGACGGTTTTAGTTCATTGGTAAAACTCAGGGCAAAAATTTTCTAAGCGAATAACATAATACTTTCACCGACGAAGATTTTCATCGGTAAAACCATTATTCCCGACAGTTTTAGTTCGACGATAAAACTCAGGGTGAAAATTTTATAAGGGAATAACATAATACTTTTACAGATGAAAATTTTCATTGGTAAAACCACTATTCCCGACGGTTTTAGTTCATCGGTAAAACTCAAGATGAAAATTTCAAAGTTAAAATCATAACTTTTACTGACAAAAATTTTCATCGGTAAAAGTGGTTTTGTGCTTTTTACCAACGAAAATTTTCGTTGGTGAAAGTCTTACCGTGAAATTTTCAAAAGAGCGTGAAAATTTTCTATCTTTAAAATTAAAATACTTTTACCGACAAAAATTTTCATCGGTAAAAATATAATTACGGACAAAAAAACATGTCATCGGTAAAAGTACAGTTTTACCGATGAAAAAAAAATTCGTTGGTAAAAACATACTTTTACTGATAAATTTTTTTTCATTAGTAAAAGCGTTGTTTCTTGTAGTTCAAAATCCTGACCATTGCGAAGGTACACGTAACAAATTATTGTGCACCACCATCCCGAGTGGATAGTGAATGAATGAATGAATGAGTATGTAGTTTCTGCTCAATAAGTTCACATATAAGTACTGTACATCTCTGGGATCATTATTGGGTTCTAGTACACTCCAAGCTGGCTACCACCCCAGCCGGCCACGTAACCTAGTAAGTGAAAAAGACATCACTATCCGCCTGCTAGTAGTATACCAATGCCTACCCAGCTTGTCGATAGCATATCCATTTGGGAGTTGGTCAAACTCAACCTATCTTATAGCCCCCTCAATCAGGCGGATAAGGCCACACCCCCTCCCAACCGACCATGACACAGTGGGAGACATGGCCTCTTGGTATTCGGTACTCGGGTGCTCATGTATCCGCTCGGTCTCGATGTTAGGGCATCTGCTGGCCTTGGAGGTTTAGGGACTTTCACCCATGGACATCTAGAGTGCTCAGATGCTTGAACTCAAACATTTTTGGTATCCCATCTGGTCATCCACTACATGCCCGTGGAGGTCACAATCCTAATGTTGTTAGGGCGTATAGTAATCACAATCACACTACAAAATACAAGAGTCATATAGTCCAATTATGCATCAATCTTACGCATACCATGAGCTCATGTGGGATAACTCCACCTATCAGGGAGTCCCATAAACCATCTATACTATGGCATATGCAATGGTCAATCACATCTCATAATAAACATGCAGATGATGTGTATGGGTATGTATCATGATGTTACATACTCATAATCGATATCAATAACCGGCATCAACAATCGGCCTCATCAATATGGACATTTAACCAACATTGCCCCAAGGAATGGCCCACATCGAGCCTAACATATAATGGACTCATGACCTCACACAAGGGCCTAATATACAACACCATGGGCCTCACTCGAGAGCTTAATACACATCACGATGAGCCTCTCATATGGGCCTAATATATATCACGATGGGCTTCATCGCTTGGCCCTTAAATGCACCATAATGGATTTCATCACATAGGCCTCATATACATCATATTAGGCCTTAAATACGAGCTAAATACACATCACAACGGGCCTCAAATACGGGTCGTATATACATCAAATTGGGCCTCAAACACGGGCTGAATGCACATCACAATAGGCCTCAAATATGGGCTGCATATACATCACATTGGGCCTCAACAATTGGCCTCGATATATGGCCCCGACAATCAGAATTAGAATCGGCCTCAACAATCGGCCTCGACAATCAGAATCGGCCTCAATAATCGGAATCGAAATTGGTCTCAACAATCGGCCTTGACAATCAGAATCGACCTCAATAATCAGAATTGGAATCGGCTTCACCAATCGGCCTCTACAATTGGAATTCACTACGCCAAAATAGTGAAAAAAGGATGGTCAAAAACTGTCTCAAAAGACCAAAAAGGACGATCCTAGACCGTCGCAACGACCGTCAAATTTTGACGTGTCTTATTTTTTAAAGGACAGCCATAAACCGTCTCTAAAGAAGGACGGTCATGGACCGTCTCTAAAGATCGTCTATAATGGTAGGTATGAGTAGACTTATATGAAGCTGAAAAGGACGGTCTATGATCGTCCATAAAAAGGACGGTCCTGGACTGTTCGTAAAAAGGACAGCTCATGACCGTCAATAAAAAGGACGGTTATAGACCGTCTTGTATGACCTAAAAAAGATGGTCATGACCGTCTCTTATGAACTCGAAAAGGACGGTCATGAACAGTCTCTTATGAGTCTGAAAAGGATGATCATGGACCGTCTCTTATGAACCTGAAAAAGACAGTCATGAACCGTCTTTTAAAAGGACGGTCATGAACAGTCTCTTATGAGTCTGAAAAGGATGATCATGGACCGTCTCTTATGAATCTGAAAAAGACAGTCATGAACCGTCTTTTAAAAGGATGGTCTTCAACCATCTCGTATTTGCATATACACCTGTTCATATCATATTCTTCCTAATATACACCTGTTAAAACATCGTATTCTTCCCGATATACACCTGTTATATAATATATTTCATCATATTCACATTCACATCCATCTAAACCCAAACTATGTAAATCCATCCAAACAAAAACTGCATTCATCCAAACATAAATTACATCCATCCAAACACAAACAATATACACCTATTACAATATCATATTCTTCCTAATATACACCTATTACAACATCGTATTCTACCTGGTATGCACCTGTTATATAATATATTTCATCATATTCACATTCTCATCCATCTAAACCCAAACTACATAAATCCATCTAAACATAAACTACATTCATCCAAGCATAAACTACATCCATCCAAATACAAACAATCTTATCCACACTACTTTCAACCACGCATAAATACGCTCACACCAACCCTGCAAAACTCCAAATCATGAGTCAAAATACCAAACAGTTTCTCATCCAACAAAAACTAAGACTAAATCATAATATTCATACTCTATAGAGACTCCCAAGGTGAAGAATTACCTATAGAATATGATGCGATGAGGCTTTTGTCCTGTTGCTTTCCTGAATGCAATCAGTTGTTCTCTACCAAATACCATAAATATTCTTTAAACACTGAATTCAAACACTTGCACCAAAGATCATACAAAAATAGAGGAGAAAAAGACTTACCGGATCATCCCTTTGTTCATAGAACCTCTCTGAGGATCCTGCACAACTTGAAAAAGATCTCTTATCAACTCTTGCCGATGCGTTAAGGTTAAGGTTAAGGTTATAGGTTATAGTATATAGGTTTAGGTTTAGGTTTAGGTTAAGGTTTAGGTTTAGGTTATAGGTTTAGGTTTAGGTTATAGGTTATAGTATATAGGTTATAGCTTTAAGGAATTGAGAATAGGTTAAGGTTTAGGTTTAGGAAATCGGGTTTAGGTTCGAGATGGGGTATAGGTTTGGGTTTTCAAGTTTAGGTTTAAGTTTAGGTTAGGGAGTTGAGATTAGGATTGGGTGTAGGTTTAGGTTTAAGGATTTGAGAATACATTTCGGTTTTAGGTTTAAGTTTAGGTTTTAGGCTTTGATTTAGGTTATAAGTGCAGGTTATAGGTTTAGGTTTAGGTTAGGTTATAGGTTAAGGTTTAGGGAGTTAAGAATAGGTTAAGGTTTAGGTTTAGGAAATCGGGTTTGGGTTTAAATTTGGGTTTTCAAGTTTAGGTTTAGGTTTAGGTTAGGGAGTTGAGATTAGGATTAGGTGTAGGTCTAGGTTTAGGGATTTGAGAATACATTTAGCTTTTAGGTTTAGGAAATTGGGTTCGGGTTCGAGATCGGGTTTTAGGTTTAGGTTTAGGTTAAGGAGTTGAGATTAGGATTAGGTGTAGGTTTAGGTTTAAGATTTGAGAATACATTTAGGTTTTAGGTCATAGGTTTTGGTTTAGGTTAAGGTTTAGGTTTAGGTTATAAGCTATCAGTTTAGGGAATTGAGAATAGGTTAAGGTTAAGGTTTAGAAGATCGGGCTCAGGTTCGGGATCGGATTTAGTTCTGGGCTTTTAAGTTTAGGTTTAGGTTTAGGTTAGGGAGTTGAGATTAGGATTAGGTGTAGGTTTAGGTTGAGGGACTTGAGAATACATTTACGTTTTATGTTTAGATTTATGTTTTAGGTTATAGGTTAAGGTTTAGGTTTTAGGTTTAGGTTAAGGTTAGATTATAGGTTGAAGGTTAAAGTTTTAGGTTTAGGTTAAGGTTAGGTTATAGGTTGAAGGTTAAAGTTTTAGGTCATAGGTTTTGGTTTAGGTTAAGTTTATAGGTTTGGGTTTAGGTTTAGGTGAAGGTTTAGGTTTAAGTTATAAGATATAGGTTTAGGGAATTGAGAATAGGTTAAGGTATAGGTTTAGGAAATCGAGTTCGGGTTCGAGATCGAGTTTAGGTTTGGGTTTTCAAGTTTAGGTTTAGGTTTAGGTTAGGGAGTTGTGATTAGGATTAGGTGTAGGTTTAGGTTTAGGGATTTGAGAATACATTTAGGTTTTAGGTTTAGGTTTAGGTTATAAGTTAAGGTTTAAGTTTAAGTTTCAGTTATAAGCTATAGGTTTAGGGAATCGAGAAAAGGTTAAGGTTTAGGTTTAGCAAATTGGGTTCGGGTTCGGGATTGTGTTTAGGTTCGGGTTTTCAAGTTTAGGTTTAAGTTTTGGTTAGGGAGTTGAGATTAGGATTAGGTGTAGGCTTAGGTTTAGGGATTTGAGAATACATTTAGGTTTTAGGTTTAGGTTTAGGTTATAAGTTAAGGTTAAGGTTTAGGTTTAGGTTTCGATTATAAGCTATAGCTTTAGGGAATTGAAAATAGGTTAAGATTTAGGTTTAAGAAATCGGGTTCGGGTTCGAGATCGGGTTTAGGTTTGGGTTTTTAAGTTTAGGTTTAGGTTTAGGTTAGGGAGTTGAGATTAGGATTAGGTGTAGGTTTAGGTTTAGCGATTTGAGAATATATTTAGGTTTTTGGTCATATGTTTAGGTTTAGGAAATCGAGTTCGGGTTCGGGATCGGGTTTTAGGTATGGGTTTTAAAGTTTTGGTTTACGTTTAGGTTAGGGAATTGAGATTAGGATTAGGTGTAGGTTTAGGTTTAGAGATTTGAGAATACATTTAGGTTTTAGGCTATAGGTTTTGGTTTAGGTTAAGGTTATAGGTTTAGGTCAAGGTTTAGGTTAAGGTTACAAGCTATAGGTTTAGGGAATTGAGAATAGGTTAAGATTTAGGTTTAGGAAATCGGGTTTGGGTTCGGGATCGGGTTTTAGGTTTGGGTTTTCAGGTTTAGGTTAGGGAGTTAAGATTGGGATTAGGTGTAGGTTTAGGTTTAGAGATTTGAGAATACATTTAAGTTTTAGGTCATAGGTTTTGATTTAGATTAAGGTTATAGGTTTAGGTCAAGGTTTAGGTTAAGGTTACAAGCTATAGGTTTAGGGAATTGAGAATAGGTTAAGGTTTAGGTTTAGAAAATCGGGTTTGGGTTCGGGATCGGGTTTAGTTTTGGGTTTTCAAGTTTAGGTTTAGGTTTAGGTTAGGGAGTTGAGATTAGGATTAGGTGTAGGTTTAGGTTGAGGGATTTGAGAATACATTTAGGTTATAGGTTTAGGTTTAGGTTATAGGTTAAGGTTTAGGTTTAGGTTTAGGTATCAATTGTAAGCTATAAGTTTAGGGAATTGAGAATAGGTTAAGGTTTTGGTTTAGGAAATCAAGTTCGGGTTTGGGATCGGGTTTATGTTTGGGTTTTTAAGTTTTGGTTTAGGTTTTGGTTAGGGAGTTGAGATTAGGATTGTGTAGGTTTAGGTTTAGGGATTTGAGAATACATTTAGGTTTTAGGTCATAGGTTTAGGTTTAGGAAATTGGGTTCGGGTTCGAGATCGGGTTTTAGGTTTGGATTTTCAAGTTTAGGTTTAGGTTTATGTTAGGGAGTTGAGATTAGGATTTGGTGTAGGTTTAGGTTTAGAGATTTGTGAATACATTTAGGTTTCAGGTCATAGGTTTTGGTTTAGGTTAAGGTTATAGGTTTAGGTTAAGGTTTAGGTTAAGGTTACAAGCTATAAGTTTAGGGAATTGAGAATAGGTTAAGTTTAGGTTTAGGAAATCGGGTTTGGGTTCGGGATTGGGTTTTAGGTTTGGGTTTTCAAGTTTAGGTTAGGGAGTTAAGATTAGGATTAGGTGTAGGTTTAGGTTTAGAGATTTGAGAATACATTTAGGTTTTAGGTTATAGGTTTTGGTTTAAGTTAAGGTTATAGGTTTAGGTTAAGGTTTAGGTTAAGGTTACAAGCTATAGGTTTAGGGAATTGAGAATAGGTTAAGGTTTAGGTTTAGAAAATCGAGTTCGGATTCGGGATCGGGTTTAGTTTTGGGTTTTCAAGTTTAGGTTTATATTTAGGTTTAGGTTAGGGAGTTGAGATTAGGATTAGGTGTAGGTTTAGGTTATAGGTGTAGGTTTAGGTTATAGGTTAAGGTTTAGGTTTCAATTATAAGTTATAGGTTTAGGGAATTGAGAATAGGTTAAGGTTTACGTTTAGGAAATCGAGATCGGGTTCGGGATCGGGTTTAGGTTTGGGTTTTCAAGTTTAGGTTTAAGTTTAGGTTAGGGAGTTGAGATTAGGATTAGGTGTAGGTTTAGGTTAAGGGATTTGAGAATACATTTTGATTTTAGGTCATAGGTTTAGGTTTAGGAAATCAGGTTCGGGTTCGAGATCGGGTTTTAGGTTTGGGTTTTCAAGTTTAGGTTTAGGTTTATGTTAGGGAGATGAGATTAGGATTTGGTGTAGGTTTAGGTTTAAAGATTTGAGAATTCATTTAGGTTTTAGGTCATAGGTTTGGTTTAGGTTAAGGTTATAGGTTTAGGTTAAGGTTACAAGCTATAGGTTTAGGGAATTGAGAATAGGTTAAGGTTTAGGGTTAGAAAATCGAGTTCGGGTTCAGGATCGGGTTTAGTTTTGGGTTTTCAAGTTTAGGTTTAGGTTTAGGTTAGGGAGTTGAGATTAGGATTAGGTGTATGTATAGGTCTAGGGATTTGAGAATACATTTAGGTTTTAGGTTTAGGTTTAGGTTATAGGTTAAGGTTTAGGTTTAGGTTTAGATTTCAGTTATAAGCCATAGGTTTAGGAAATTGAGAAAAGGTTAAGGTTTAGTTTTAGGAAATCGGGTTCGAGTTCGGGATCCGGTTTAGGATTGGGTTTTCAAGTTTAGGTTTAAGTTTTGGTTAGGGAGTTGAGATTAGGATTAGGTGTAGGTTTAGGTTTAGGGGTTTAAGAATACATTTAGGTTTTAGGTTTAGGTTTAGGTTATAGGTTAAGGTTTAGTTTTAAGTTTAGGTTTCGGTTATAAGCTATAGGTTTAGGTAATTGAGAATAGGTTAAGGTTTAGGTTTAGGAAATCGGATTCGGGTTCAGGATCGGGTTTAGGTTTGGGTTTTCA
This sequence comes from Magnolia kwangsiensis, assembly GCA_037074715.1. NCBI lineage: Eukaryota > Viridiplantae > Streptophyta > Magnoliopsida > Magnoliales > Magnoliaceae > Magnolia > Magnolia kwangsiensis. The sequence goes on along the minus strand of CM073575.1, from coordinate 84,554,299 downwards.
AGTTTAAGTTTAGGTTTAGGTTAGGGAGTTGAGATTAGGATTAGGTGTAGGTTTACGTTTAGGGATTTGAGAATACATTTAGGTTTTAGGTCATACGTTTGGTTTAGGAAATCGGGTTAGGGTTTGAGATCGGGTTTTAGGTTTGGGTTTTCAAGTTTAGGTTTAGGTTTAGGTTAGGGAGTTGAGAATAGGATTACGTGTAGGTTTAGCTTTTGAGATTTGAGAATACATTTAGGTTTTAGGTCATAAGTTTTGGTTTAGGTTAAGGTTATAGGTTTAGGTCAAGGTTTAGGTTAAGGTTACAAGCTATAGGTTTAGGTTATTGAGAATAGGTTAAGATTTGAGTTTAGGAAATCGGGTTCGGGATCGGGTTTTAGGTTTGGGTTTTCAAGTTTAGGTTTAGGTTTAGGTTAGGGAGTTGAGATTAGGATTAGGTGTAGGTTTAGGTTTAGAGATTTGAGAATACATTTAGGTTTTAGGTCATAGGTTTTGGTTTAGGTTAAGGTTATAGGTTTAGGTCAAGGTTTAGGTTAAGGTTACAAGCTATAGGTTTAGGGTATTGAGAATAGGTTAAGGTTTAGGTTTAAAAAATCGGGTTCGGGTTCGGGATCGGGTTTAGTTTTGGGTTTTCATATTAAGGTTTAGGTTTAGGTTAGGGAGTTGAGATTAGGATTAGGTGTAGGTTTAGGTTGAGGGATTTGAGAATACATTTAGGTTGTAGGTTTAGGTTTAGGTTATTGGTTAAGGTTTAGGTTTAGGTTTAGGTTTCAATTATAAGTTATAGGTTTAGGGAATTGAGAATAGGTTAAGGTTTAGGTTTAGGAATTCGGGTTCGGGTTCGGGATCGAGTTTAGGTTTGGGTTTTCAAGTTTAGGTTTAAGTTTTTGCTAGGGAGTTGAGATTAGGATTAGGTGTTGGTTTAGGTTTAGGGATTTGAGAATACATTTAGGTTTTAGGTTTAGGTTTAGGTTATAGGTTAAGGTTTAGTTTTAGGTTTAGGTTTCGGTTATATGCTATAGGTTTAAGTAATTGAGAATAGGTTAAGGTTTAGGTTTATAAAATCGGGTTCGGGTTCAAGATCGAGTTTAGGTTTGGGTTTTCAAGTTTAGGTTTGGGTTTAGGTTAGGGAGTTGAGATTAGGACTAGGTGTTGGTTTAGGTTTAGGGATTTGAGAATACATTTAGGTTTTAGGTCATACGTTTAGGTTTAGGAAATTGGGTTCGAGTTTTAGGTTTGGGTTTTCAAGTTTAGGTTTAGGTTTAGGTTAGGGAGTTGAGATTAGGATTAGGTGTAGGTTTAGGTTTAGAGATTTGAGAATACATTTAGATTTTAGGTCATAGGTTTTGGTTAAGGTTAAGCTTATAGGTTTAGGTTAAGGTTACAAGCTATAGGTTTAGGGAAATGAGAATAGGTTAAGATTTAGGTTTAGGAAATCGGGTTGGGGTTTGGGATCGGGTTTTAGGTTTGGGTTTTCAAGTTTAGGTTAGGGAGTTGAGATTAGGATTAGGTGTAGGTTTAGGTTTAGAGATTTGAGAATACATTTAGGTTTTAGGTTATATGTTTTGGTTTAGGTTAAGGTTATAGATTTAGGTTAGGGTTTAGGTTAAGGTTACAAGCTATAGGTTTAGGGAATTGAGAATAGGTTGAGGTTTAGGTTTAGAAAATTGGGTTCGGGTTCAGGGTCGGGTTTAGTTTGGGGTTTTCAAGTTTAGGTTTTGGTTTAGGTTAAGGTTATAGGTTTAGGTTAAGGTTTAGGTTAAGGTTATAAGCTATAGGTTTAGGGAATTGAGAATAGGTTAAGATTTAGGTTTAGAAAATCGGGTTCGGGTTCGGGATCAAGTTTTAGGTTTGGGTTTTCAAGTTTAGGTTAGGGAGTTAAGTTAGGATTAGGTGTAGGTTTAGGTTTAGAGATTTGAGAATACATTTAGGTTTTAGGTTATATGTTTTGGTTTAGGTTAAGGTTATAGGTTTAGGTTAAGGTTACAAGCTATAGGTTTAGGGAATTGAGAATAGGTTAAGGTTTAGGTTTAGAAAATCGGGTTTGGGTTTAGTTTTGGGTTTTCAAGTTTAGGTTTGGGTTTAGGTTTAGGTTAGGGAGTTGAGATTAGGATTAGGTGTAGGTTTAGGTTGAGGGATTTGAGAATACATTTAGGTTATAGGTGTAGGTTTAGGTTATAGGTTAAGGTTTAGGTTTCATTTATAAGCTATAGGTTTAGGGAATTGAGAATAGGTTAAGTTTTAGGTTTAGGAAATCGAGTTCGGGTTCGGGATCGGATTTAGGTTTGGGTTTTCAAGTTTAGGTTTAGGTTTAGGTTAGGGAGGTTAGAATAGGATTAGGTGTAGGTTTAGGTTTAGGGATTTGAGAATACATTTAGGTTTTAGGTCATAGGTTTAGGTTTTAGGCTTAGGTTTAGGTTATAGGTTTAGGTTTAGGTTATAAGTGTAGGTTCTAGGTTTAGTTTTAGGTTAGGTTATAGGTTAAGGTTTAGGGAATTGAGAATAGGTGAAGGATTAGGTTTAGGAAATTGGGTTCGGGTACGGGATTGGGTTTAGGTTTGGGTTTTTAAGTTAGGTTTAGGTTTAGGTTAAGGAGTTGAGATTAGGATTAGGTGTAGGTTTAGGTTTAGGGATTTGAGAATAGGTTAAGGTTTAGGTTTAAGAAATTGGGTTCGGGTTCGGGATCGGGTTTGGGTTTGGGTTTTCAAGTTTCAATTTTGGTTTAGATTAGGGAGTTGAGATTAGGATTAGGTGTTGATTTAGGTTTAAGGATTTGAGAATACATTTAGGTTTTAGGTCATAGGTTTTGGTTTAGGTTAAGGTTATAGGTTTAGGTTAAGGTTTAGTTTTAGGTTTAGGTTTAGGTTATAAGCTATAGGTTTAGGGAATTGAGAATAGGTTATGGATTTGAGAATACATTTAGGTTTTAGGTCATAGGTTTAGGTTTTAGGCTTAGTTTTAGGTTATAAGGTATAGGTTTAGGTTATAAGTGTAGGTTATAGGTTTAGGTTAGGGATTTGAGAATACATATAGGTTTTAGGTTAGGGTTATAGGTCAAGGTTTTGGTTAAGGTTTAGGATTAGGTTATAAGCTATAAGTTTAGGGAATTGAGATTAGGTTAAGGTTTTGGTTTAGAAAATCATGTTTGGGTTTTCAAGTTTAGGTTTAGGTTAAGGGTGTGGTCCCTGCAAATAAAGATATAAACACGGCCTGTCCAAATGGCCAGGCCCTTTCAATGTTGTCCATAGGAAATTGACAGCTTCATCATGGTCATAATAGCGGTTCCCACCTTCCAGGGACCCCCGCTCATCCGGATAGCTCCGACGCACATCTGGGTCTACTCCATTAATTTCGAGCAAATATATAAACATGACCTGTCTAAATGGCTAGGCCCCTCTAATGCTGTCTATAGGAAATGGATAGCTTTATCATGGTCATAACAATGGTTCCCACCTTCCAGGGACCTACTCATCCGGATAGCTCCGACGCACATCCGGGTATGCTCCATCAATTTCGAGCTAATACATTCAAAAACAACATAAATATATCTAAAAGCATCTGGATACCTGGGGAAGGCCTCCCATATTTGTATTGTTGGCTATTCATCCCTTTATCTACAAGCTACAATCGACCAACAATTTCTATTACTACCTGTACTCTAAAACCAACAGAAATATAACTGGGAAACAACATAAGGAATAAGAAAGAATGAGTTTACCTGTACACATCATTAATTGTTTCCCTATAAGGAGGTGATATTGTATCTTTGATAGCCACAACCTGTATGATAGAGAAAAATGCAACCGATACAATCTGTTACAATTCAAAGGAGAAAAAAGATTTGTGGCTGCACCGATATTCTAGTACATTACGAATGGCTGCCTACGTACCCAAAAGGTCAGATTGGGATCAAGCCACTACGTAGTTCTTTTTAATTAACCAAGTTACTAAAGGTCATAAATTTCATATTTAACAAAGTATCATTGACCTTCATCTCAAATTGTTTCTGGTTGGTGCATTTTAAAAAATTAAAATACACAATCAATGTATATTCTTGTTACATCTCGTACTGTAACAAGAGACAACGTTCTGTCAATACTTCAGTTGCATTTGAAATTGAAATCCTTTAGTGACTTAGTTAATAAAAAAATAAATGACAACAAGCCATAATTAATAAAAAACAAAAGAACCTTTACCCATGGCAGTGCATGTCAATGTGGCATGTGTGTGGGATATCCAGACTGCAATGGACCCACTACATAGGTATCATCAGGGAAAAAATAAGGCCGGTCAAGTTATCAGGTGAGACACACATGTACATAAACTATTGATAGTTTATAAAAGTGTGCAATCCACATTCAACGTACACATGTTGCCTGCCTGATGAGTGTATCAGCTTGATTTTTTTTTGATCTACACAGTGGCCACCTAATGCACAACTTGAATTTCATGTAGCTGGTTTATAGTTGCACACAGGATGAGCAGAAATCCGGATACATATCAATAAACAAAAAAAATAAGTAAAACAAATCCTGCACACGTACAGGCATAAAACATGGAAATGGTGACAGAAGTTATGGAAAAAAAAGGGAAGAAGCAAAAATAGGCACATAATATCATACAAACCCATAGAACTAACAAAAGTACAAAGGATTCACCGTGTATTTCTAAATTTATATGGATTGTGATAATGCACCAATGTCAAATGGCAAGTAAAAAATTACCTGTTTTGTCCTTGACATCAAAAAATCCATCTTTCTTGATTCTTTACATAATTCCTTTTCCCAAGCGGCCTTCAATGCCTCTCTCCAGAGCAAAACGGCCACAGATATTAACTACCGTGTGAACATCACGATACTTAAAGGCATATTGGAGAACCACGTTTCCACCTGCAATAGCCTTTTTCAGCAATAAAGTACTTCCCCAACACACAGAAATGCAATTTAGCAAGTGCCATAAACCATTTGTTATGTGAGAAGAGTAGCAAACCATGAAATGACACATAATGCTTGTAATATAGAACTGGATCAATCCCTAATAAAAGATGGAACTAAAATTCAACAAAAAAGATGGCACCAAAATCAAACTGCAAGAAAAAATAATGGCCAGTGGAAATTAAAAACACTCCTTAATGTCCTTCATCTCGCTATACAACTTTCAAATCCTCAGAAGATTGTCACAACAGTTTTAAACTTCTAATTTTTAACTCTTGCAAACCACACATCTTACACTTTCATTATTGAAAAGAAAAAGGTGCTTTCTGGCATATGAGGATTGCAAAATATTATTGATAATTTAGAATGAGCCTTGTTGTGAGCACATGCGTGTGCAATAGAGCTCTGGACGCTGCGCATGTGACAGCATGGCACATGGGTGCGAGATTTGATCCATCCATCAGGGTGGTTGACCTTCTATACGTTTTCCCAAAAATAAACCTGGTTGAGTTAGCGCATAAGCTTCAATATCAGAAATAGGTGGATAGGTTAGAAATTTCAGATCTGTACATTTGTTTTGCTAACTGTGGCCCACCTGAGTAGCCGACCAACCTGATTCTTGGGCTAGGATATCAACATAGTGGTGTCGTTCTGATGCAAGGATTGGATCTTGGATCTCTCGCGCCATGCAAGCACATGTGTGGCATGTACATGAGCATTCTTGCACACATGTGTGGGCTTAGCAAAGCTCATTTAGAATAATTGTAAAACTCAAGCAACAAAAACAAACATATAGCCATAGGCAGGGCACAACTATTTTACTCTGGAAGATCATTAGCTAGTAAGAAAAGAACATACAAGGAAGAAGCAAATTATGTAACATGCTTTAAAGCAAGGCTGACTAAAGAAAATATTAATTGTGCACAAGGCACAAATGAAAAAAATAAATAACGAAAATCAAAATCAAACCTTTAAGATGGGATAGAAAAGCATGTCATTAGAGTTGCCTAATACTTATTGTGGAAAGAAAAAGTAAATCATAAAAAACTGAAAGCAAGTGATCTAAGAAAAAAAATGTGATCTAAGAAGGATTTTCTTTTGAACTGATGTCAATAAAAGAAATGAGAACAAAAAATTAATACAAAAGATAAGATAGGATCAGGATGGCTCACCTTGGTTGTAGCACATCACTGGTTGGCAAAAGTTATCTTCCAATGAACACCAACTGATTTAGGATCAACTTGACAAAGATCCTTCAAGTTGAAATGCAGACGGAAAAATGCAGTAATGTCAAAATATTTCAAGACCAATTACCCTAGATAATAATAACTTTCCACACGTAGCATTACCTGATTTAAAAAGAGAACTGCGATTGATTTTTTGTCCTACCATGACTGAAACCTGAATGATATGCTCTTGGGGAAGTAACGACAAATGCACCGGCATTTTGCACCAATCTCTGATTGATGATAACCAAGTTAGCAAAAAAGTAAGCCACATTCATGATATTACTATAAATGCTAATCTCACAAAGAAATATCTGGATCGATGAAAAGAAAATGGAATATAATGAGAGGATATAAAGTAAGAGGTCACCTGCAGCAACGAACTCCAGCTCCAATGAGTACTTCTGGAGACATAATTGTAGTCTTCTTCCAAAGAGTAGCAACATTAACTGCCACAAATTCAATAGGATTAACAAAGTACTTAAATAGTAGAATTACATAGAAAAATAAAAGTAAATTACTCACAAAACATCCACTGAAGCCAATTACTTTTTAGTAACTTCTCTATCTTTTTTAATCAAACAGAAGCATTTTAAGCCATTGATTTAAGAAAGTAAACAGTGCATTTGGGTGAATGCTCAAATTGAATCACTGGTCAAGTCAAGTGGAAATAGTGAAATTGTAATTGTTTAGCATGCATATTGAAGGAGTGAGCTCCAATGTCACTACTACCACATTAGCTAAAGAAGAATTTCCTTAGCATGCATATTGAGGATTGAACTCCATTAGCTAAAAAAGGGATTCCAATAACCTCTAAAAAATAAAAATTATTATCTACTGAAAATTTCTATCCATTTGAACTTTCTTTTTTTTAGGACTTCAAAAACCCTAATCATATCCTCATGATTAAAGTGAACAAATGCAATCTAAGACATGAGTAGCTTGACCCAATAAGCAAACAATAAAAATAACCAACAACTTGCAAGAAAATAATAATAAGGAACACAAGAAACTACCAAAAAAGTTAACCTTCCTCCTTACGGTCAGTCAAACCAAAAAGCATATGAAGGATGAACTAAAAATATGAATTGTTTATCCATTAAACTGACTTGCATCCTTAATTACAAGTAAAAAAGCTTAAACAGAAAACTGACCAAAAAGGGACTTGAAAGAAACAGGTGATGCTCCAATTAACAATCTTAACAATTAACAAAAGATCTCAAAAATGGGAAAAATAAGCACATCCACCAAAATACAGCCAAATCACATTGGTAGTTTCACATAAACACAACTCTTTAAAAATTTTGAATACAACAAACAACTGCTACTTTTAAACTAAATGTAAGGGCATTTATGTAATTTGGAGGTGCATCTGTGTTGTCCCCCAAAAGTACTTTGTTTATAGATAGGACAAAACATAACTACTTCCTTTCTCCATGTTATACACTGATCAAATGTTCCAGCAGAGCAAAATCAAATATATGCCTGTAAAGGAGCGTTTAGGCAAGGAATCTCTTTGTAAGCTATTTTGGAGATGTTGACAATTGGATAGTGTGTATTTAGGTTTTCCAAATGCATTTTGGAAAAGAGTTATATGAAGGGGAAAAAAAAAGCGCTCTTGAACTCTAACAAACTTGCAAACATCTTCATATCTCCATGTGCATTTCATGCTCGCGTCTAATATTTGTATATCTATCCATATTGTTGTTAGAAGTCAAAATAATTTTGCTAAATTTTCATTTTTATAAATAATTTACTTTTAAAAAACTTTTAATTGACTAAAATGCCCCTTGAATCTATAACATTTTATGGCATGAGCCCAAAAAATGAAGATCCAAATCTCAGGTGGACCATATCATCGGAAACAGTGGTGATTCAACACCTTACCATTAAAAACTTCCTATGACCCACTGTAATGTTTCTATAATTTTATTTGTCATCCAACATGTTGATAAGGTCAAACAAACCTCCATGGATGGTAAAATAAATAAATTAAAACAAAAAAATAAAAAATAAAAAATCATCTTGATTCAAAACTTTTGAGGCCGAGTAATGGTCAATCATCATCTTTTCCCATGCTATTGTCCACCTGAGCATTGGATCTGCTTATCTTAAAATGATCTGGAAAAATAAATAAAATAAATACATCAAGGTGGCTCCACGGCAAGGGGTGCACCTAATCCACTTTAACAATCTGGAAAAACTTATGTACAAAATCACAACATATAACAATGTGAATGTCGAAAAATGATTAGGTAAGATCTTTCAATCTAGGCGTGTTTTCGAATATCATAGATGGATACGAGCTTCTGGATTAAACTTATAACATTAATCACATGACTCACCTTAAAAGGGCGATCGATTGGGGATGAAGTTGCTCCTCAAAAGAGGGAAGGGAGATGAAGAAAAGGGCGGTCAAAAGAGGGAAGATGAAATTTCCTCTTTTGAAATGGGATAAGAGTTCAAATCTGAAAAATGTGAGTTTTCCATATTTTAAAAAATAAACTATATTCACAGCCGTACAATATAGGGTCCATTTAGTGTATGGTTAAGATATTATTACATTAGATTATTATAACTATAAACCATCTACAACAAGACCCATCATTTGGATGGTTTGGATAGCCATATATCAAACCCACATTTTCTACGAATGAGTCACCACTATTTAAAAAAAAATGCAAAACTGACAGGTTTTCACTATACAAATGAAAACGGTAGCTTTGCTTTGTATTTGGTAGGGCTCTACAGGCCCCATCATAATGTTTCTGTTTAATCCACACCGTAAATCCATTTTTAAACAATATTTTCAGGTTGATACCAAAAATTTAGCTTGAAATAAATCTCTGGTGAATAACACCACAGGAAAACAGTAGCGATTGAACGTCCACCCTCAAAAATGGATCTTTTAGCTACGGATTATGGGGTTTTAGCTACGAATTTTAGCCGCCTGAAATACTAATTGCTGAAACTGTAGCCAAAACAGCCACACATCCGTTTTCTTAACCCTATTTTTTGTAGATCATTTTATACTATGAGACCAAAAATGGGGTATATCCCAATCTCAAATGGACCACATTATAGGAAATAGTGTTGAATGAGCGTCGACCATTAAAAATATTTTAGGGGCCATAAAAGTTTTGGATCAAGCTGATTTTTATTTTTTCCCTTCATCTGGGTCTATATGACCTAATCAACATGTTAAATGTCAAATAAACAGTACAGTGGGCCTTATGAGGATTTTAATGGTGGATATCCAATCACTATTGTTTTCATATGGTGTGGTCCACCTGAGATTTATATCCCTCTCATTTTTAAGATCAAGTGATAAAATGATCTTTAAAAATGGATGAACAGAATGGATGAAACACATACATCATGGTGGGGCCCACAGAGCACCGATCGCCAGCCACGGGGCTAGTGGTTGGGAGAGTAGCCAATCTGTTTCCCAATTTTGGGAGTGAATAGGGTAAGACGGACATGGATGTCCTATTCGGAGCTCTGTGGGACCCACCATGATGTATTTTTTTTATCCATTCCATCCATTAATTTTAATAAATAATTTTAGTACATGATCCCAAAAATTAAGTAGATTGGAGGCCCAAGAGGACCACACCATAGGAAGCACATGTGATTTAATTTCCATGTTTCCTACCGTGTGGTCCACTTTAGCCTTCAATATACCTGATTTTTAGTTTCATGACCTATAACAATATTTCAAAATAGATGGACGACTTAGATATAAAACATATATTTTTGTAGGCCCTATAGAGCCCCTATAGAGCTCTATAATAATATTTCAAAATAGATGGACGGCTTCAATATAAAACATATATTTTTGTAGGCCCTATAAAGCCCTATAAACTAATCTTTTTTCTTAGATCATTATAAGGTATCATGCAAAACATTAGGCAGGAACAAAGCTTGAGTGGACTACAAATTGGGCATTGCACCTCTACCATTAAAAACTTCTTGGGAGCTAGAGAAGTTTCGGATCAAGCTCATTATGTGTGTCCCACTTGGATGAGGGGTTAGACCCAATTTCAGCTGCATTTAAAACTCATGTGGGCCCTAACAAGTGCTTTTATATTTTTCTAGATGTCTTCGCATAGTTTTAGATGGTATGGCCCACCTGAGTTTCGTATACAGATGATTTTTGAGATATCTCATAAGCTAAAGGGGACACATCAAAACTATGTGTATGTCCCACCTTATTCCATGTCTGTATTAACTTATAAATAGGTTGGATCTCAAATAAACATCGCGGCGGGCCCTAAGAAGGTTTCAATAGTGAGTGTCACTATCCCACTCTTTTCTATGGTGGGTCCACTTGAACTTTGGATCTGCCCCGTCAGCTAGATGCACCATTCCATGGTGGGCCACAACCTTAAAAACAAAGTCAATCCATGATTTGGGTGGGCCACACCACATACTATAGTTCAGAGGGTTACCCTCCCATTAAAACATTCATAATCATTTATTACGCCCACCTAGATGTGGTTCATAGATCTAGCCCATTCATTATGTGTGTCCCACTTGAATGAGGAGTCAAACCAAGTTTCATACACATCCAAAACTCATGTGGGCCCCACCAAATGCTTTTATATGTTTTAGGGATGGCTTCACATAGTTTTAGATGCTATGACCTACCTGAGTTTCGTATACAACTGATTTTTGGACTTAAAGGGGACACATCAAATGCATGGTGTTGATGTTTTACACACATCATGGTGGGGTGCACAGATTAACCTCATGGGAAGTTCCCATGAGGTGACCTTATAGTACGAGTTCACTATTTAGGTAACTCCTTCATGGGTGTTACTCTAACCGTGTAGGGCCCACCTTGATATATTTTGTGTATATCGACACCGTCCATTCACTCTATTTTACAGATCATTACCCTCAATTTGACTAGTTACTCGCCTCGATCATACTACATATGAGAAAGATTTTGGGCAAACAAGATTGATCAACAATTTAAGTGAATTTTGATTTAAACATTTGAAGTTATTTACTCTTCATGTCCGGACTAATCAGATTGTCTAAAAAATAGTTAAAGGTTGTTCATAATATCAAAATTATATAAATGAATAGAAAACACAAACATTAGCTTGATCCAAAACTTCTATGGCCTCCAAGAAATTTTAAATGGTGGAGGTTCAATCACACTATTTCCTGTGGTGTAGTCCACTTGAGCTTTAGATATGCTTCCTTTTTGTTCTTTAGACCTCAAATTATCTATTAACATGGATGAATGGAGTGGATAAAATAAATAAATAATGGTGAACCCCACAGAATTTACTCTAGTAAAGGTAACGAGTAACTCACTTAAATGTAGTGGAGAAAGGTTTCCTTAAAACATTTAAAATCATATATTGGGCCTACCTAAATGTGATTCACATATCTAACCCACTCATTATGTGTGTCCCACTTGGATGAGGAGTAGACCAAGTTTCAACCGCATCCAAAACTCATGTGGGCCCCACCAAGTGCTTTTATATTTTTTTAAGATGTCTTCACATAGTTTTAAATGGTATGGCCCACTTGAGTTTCATTTACCGATGATTTTTGAGATATCTCATAACCTAAAGGGGACACATCAAATCCATGATGTTGATGTTCGACACACATAATGTGGGGCCCACAAAACTCACTAACATCAATTCTTAGGTTCTCACGAGGTCAGTAAGTTGGGTCACAATTTTAACCAGAATATTTGGCCCATTTTACATGTTTAATCCATTCACTCTATTTTACTATCAATACTCTCAATTTGACTAGTTACTTGCCTCAATCAGCTTATATATGAGAAAGATATTAGGCATACAAGATTGATCAACAATTTCAGTGAAATTTGATTTAAACATCTGAAGTTATTTACTCTTCAATTTGAACTGATTAAAATTGTCCAAAAATGATTAAAGGTTCAATCAGTGGATGTGCCTAATAATTTAGTAATTTTATTTTTCACAAATAAATTTAACATTTTTTTTTCAAAATATATATTTTTTTTTACTCTTTTAACTAAATATCATTTTTATTATAAATAAATTTAACATTTTTTTACAAAATTTACTTTTCTTTTTTAAAATATATATATTTTTTTACAATTTATCAATTTTTTCACAATTTTTTTTAAATTTTTTAAATTTTCTTTTTCAAAATATCATTGTTTTATTGATTTTTTTTTTTTTCAAAATTATCAACATTATTAAAAGTTCTTAATTTTTTTTTTCAAAATCTAGATTTTTATAAAATTATAGTTTTTTTTTCAAAATTTAAAATTTTCTTAAACATTGTTAATTATTTTTCTAAGCTTCTCAACCATTTTTTTTTTCGAAATTCATAATTTTTTAGAGCTTTTTAATTTTTGACCTGAGCATAATAGAGACGGTTTAGGACCGTCTCTAATAAAGACGGTCCTTGATAGTCTCTACCAGAGACGGTTTTTGCCAGGGATATAAGACGGTTTAGGACTGTCTCTAATAGAGAGTCTTTGACAATCTCTAATAGAGACGATTTAGGACCGTCTCTATTAGAGACTGTCCTTGACCGTCTCTAATAAAGATGGTCCTTGACAATCTCTGATAGAGATAGTCATTCTCAGGGCTATAAGATGGCTAAGGACCTTCTCTAATAGAGACGGTCTTTGACAGTCTCAGATTATAAGTAAAAGACGGTCAAGGACCGTCTCTAATGCGGACGACCACTGACCGTCTCAAATGACCGCATATAAGACGGTTAGCGACCGTATTAAACGATTTGTGGACATTCAAATTTTTAAGACAATATTAAGGATGGTCAAGGGCCGTCTAAAATGTTAGAGATGGTTTATGGCCGTCTCTAAAGCGTCTTTAAACCAAGCAATTTTAGAGACGGTCCAGAATTTTCTCAAAATCTGTCATTTTTTTTTCATTTTTCAAGTAGTGATCAGCCTCAACAATCAGTCTTAATATTTGAAATTGGCCTCGATAATTAGCCTCAAAAATCAGAATCAGCTTCAATAATCAGAATCAGAATTGGCCTCGACAATCGAAATCAGAATCGGTAATCGATCTCGATGCAAGGCGGGGTCCATAGATGGGCGACCGATGATGTTCTAAGCAATATCAATGAGGCCCATTCATTTGGGTTAACCCACTAGAGAATGATGAGAATGGGCCTAACCAGGCTTAAGGGAAGGTCATCATGTGGACATTTAACCATCACTGCCTATTAATGTGGACATTCAACCAACATTGCTCCCAAGGAGTGGCCCACATAGTGCCGAACATACAGTGAGCCCACGACCTCACATAATGGCCCAATATACATCACCATGAGCCTCTCAAGGGCCTAATACACATCATGATGGGCCTCACTTATGGGCTAAATATGCATCACATTGGGCTTCATTCTTGAGCCACATATATAATTCAATGGGCCACACATATGGGCCAAAAACACATCACAATTGACCCTACAAAATGGGCTAGAAATACATCACAATGGGCCACAACTATAATGTCTCAAAAAAATTCGTACAAAGATCCAAGTACCACCTTAGGCAAAAATTGTTAGGGTCGAATTATGTAGAAATTAGCCAAAATTAATTAAGTACTAAACTGTATTAATTGGTGAATTAGCTTGAACTGCTTTCTATATGAACTGCACGACCCAAAGTGAGTAGAATGGCCAACACTACATTGCCTAGAAATCTAGGATCCATCTCAAAACCCAGTTGCTCTCGGGAGCATCATGAAACTCTGTATCGGACTGGATCATGCGTCAAAAGTCCGATCACTATGAAACTATATGGTTATGACCGCGTTACTAGACTTAACAACTATCTTAAAAATCAAGTCCAAATGGTATCCTGAAATGCATAACTTGAGTCCGGAGTGAAGTTTGTAAGAAACACGAAAATTTTTAGAAGATAAACTCAAACTTAAGTGAATTGAGCCATTCGCTTATACGTCAATTTTAAGGTTTCAGACCATCAGATTCTAACCCAATTACTCTCTTGGATCAGAAAAAATTTCCAACACATGTCAGTGTACTTGTGGCCCTGATTGAGTGTCAATGGCTATTGAACTAAAAACAGGTCCTCCACGGTTGATCCACTGATCTGATCGGACCGAAAGCTTAACCTGACCTAGATCCAATGTCAAGGAACTTTCCCCATACCGTATGCAGAAAATGGGCCTCCATATGAGCGTCGTTGGACCGAATCAGCCACTCTTTGGCTATAACCTAAGTATATCATGGCCCTGAGGCCATTTTAAGGACCTTAACCCACCCTTCTCTCATTCCATACGAATTTCAAACCCTAGGAGAGAGAAGAGAGGAAAAAGAGAAGGAAAGAGTGAGGAGAAGAGAGAGAAAGTGTGAGATAGTTCCTGAGATTCGATCCCACTGCTCTACGTGTTGAATTGCCTCTCCCGTGTCGTCACACCGACAATTTGAATTCCATTTTTGGGTAAGAAATCCTAACCTTAATCTGATTAAGGGATCCAAATAGTAGAATCGGTGAAATAGCCAACCTATTTGGTGATTCAAGTAGCCGTTGTGCTGTAAGCGAAGACTTAATCTACAAGTTGAGTTCAATTCGAGTATATCAACGAAAGGTGTAGACTATAAATGTTTAGGTTATGGCTTTTAAGGATTTCAATGTCAGTTAATGATTTATGACTGACTTGATTGCTATCACATATGCTTAGATACAATGTTTTCGCGTATTACACATATATATAAACTATACTAAAAATAATGCATTCCATGTATTTATTTAAATGTATGAATGAAGATGGAATTATGATTTATCCTTGCCATGATTGTTGTTTAGGAATACATGATTGTTATATGTGTGGCAACTCCTATTTAGAAGGATTTGCTATAATATGTGTTTTAACTAATTTATTACATGTATGTGATATGTGGAGTCTAAGTGTTTGATAAAATGCCTGAATGAGAAAATGCTTGTTGTAATGTATTTAATGAGGGTGTTGAGATAAGATTCTCAATTTCCTTATCTATAGTTATAATTTCCTTTATGTAAGCTATCTTACTACTATGTGCTTTAAGGATGAATGCCTATGTATGTTAGCATGTACTCTATGTGTTCTTTAAAATGCTTATATGAGATTTATATTTAGATTGGATGTCACATGTTTTCTTTGACTATCACATGTAAATGTTATTGTGTTTGAGTATGATTAGGACTACTGTATAGTCCAGGCAATTGGTAATGATTTCTGAGTTAATGGCCAAGGTCGTTTCGCCACACAAGACATGTTCGAGGAATCCAAGTTGTACGCTGCTTTTCGACAGTGGTTAGGCCATGTAAAGTTCTTACGCGCTCCATGTCAATAAAGTCAACGTACGCTCATACCAATCAAGCTTGTCAAGTAACCCGATTGGCCATTGTATGTTCACCATGTATGGATGCTACTGCTTGAATCTAAGGTACCAACTTACTAGTGAAAAGCCCGTTTAACCTTGGTACCACGATCCGCTAAGACTCATGAGTTGGGCATGGTAGTGTATGGGACACCGTGGTCGAGCTGTCAGACTACGCTGGGGTGACGAGCCTCCCCGTTGTGACTAGTGAGCAACCCAAACTCATGAGCCGAATATGGTGGTGTATGGGACTTTGTATTCGAGCTGTCGGCCTACAACCAGGTGACAAGCCTCACGTAGTGACCTCGAGTATACACTAGGACTACGCTAAGGTGACGAGCCTTGTCGTAGTGACCTTGAATATAAATAGGCCTACGATTAGGTGACTAGCCTCTCGTAGCGACCTCGAGTATGAATTAAGCCTACGCTGAGGTGACGAGTCTCTTGCAGCAACCTATGGAATAAACTCGCGAACTTGCCTATTGTATGTGATTAACTAGGATTGATAACCCTAGATGGATCATTGTTTAGGTAAATGATATAAAGGGAGGTGCCTTAGCTTCTCAATCTTGCTGTATAAATAAGTCTAATTAAGAATTTAGCTAATCACGCACATACACCGCTTTACATGTGCCTTTGGCATTGGAGTTGAGCATAGAGGAAGGGGTGCATACGTGATCGTGAGATGATGTCGTAGAGAAAGTGCAGGCGAGAGTATGCATCATTAACACATATCATCCTTGCATTAACCAGAGTACCTAGGAATGCTTGTTGTATTGCTTTATCATTACTGCTTGACTAAATTGATAACATGTTAACCTTTACCTTATAGCTCCACTGAGTTGATCACTCACTCCCACTCTGGGACAATATTTTAAAACACCAATCAGACTCTATTGTAGTTTTAGGTGATGACGAGGCTTACGAGATGGAGCCTGTCTTCTATGACGATGAAGAGGAGTTCTCCTACATACAACTCTCTAACGGGTGTATGTAGACCTAGAGTTGTGTATCGGGGCTAAAGGGATATGATTAGATGACATTACACTTTACCATTTTGTATATTTTGAAAATTTACATGTAATTATTTAACCTGGTGACGTTCATACTCCGGGGACTTACAATCACTTATATGCTTTATATATTTATCAGAGTTTTTCACTTTGTAATTTAATTATCTCTAGAGTATGATATGCTAATTTAGTATAATCACATTTATGTTTAATGTGCTAATACAGACAACATTGAATCATCATTATCTATGTTGCATAAGTGATGCATTAGAACTCGGGAGTTAAGATCCTGCTCGACCCCCGATTTTCAGCGTTACAAGTTGGTATCAAAGCATGATTTGGATTATAATGGGTCTAGGTTATGGTAACATGACGCACACTGACGTACTTTTATCTAGGAGAGAGCGATAAAATGTAGAAACAGTCGTAGGATTCCCAATTTTGCTGATAGGTGAAACTTACCATTGAAATCAGACCTGTGAGCATCTACAATCATGCGAGATGGCCCCGATCCTTTTTCAGATCGTCAATTGATGAGTTTAGACCATAGTTCAACCTATTCCACACTCAAACAAACCGAAAAGCATGAATATACGTGAGATGGAACCCAAAACGCCTCAAACAGACTCAAGGGCCTAAACGGTGCAATCTAAAGTGGACTCCCCACACATACGGCACCCCGGTGGGGGGGGGGGGGGGGGGGGGGGGGGGGATAGCATCTCCCCTGGGGCTATCCCTCGCCCAGATGTCCAACGACTGGTGATGGCATCGCCGGATCGGCGAGGCCTCGCCGATTCGGCTGCGCCGGGCCAATCGATCCGACACATGTACATGACAGTGGGCCCCATGAAATCATGTGGGACCCCCTTTATTCACCCCAATTGCTTCATTTCCTTCCCTTAAACCACTCCAATCTTTCCAAATCCCTCAAATCTCTATTTTTCTCCCTTAAATCACCTCTCCAACCTCATCTTATTCCTTCTTCTTGCACCACCTCCATCACTCCCTTAAACCCGTCTTCTACAACCACCTATCTCCCTTAATCCCTCTCATTTGAGTACACAAAAACTTCTTTATGTCTCAAAAACCTCAAAGTTCAACAACCCATTCTATCCTTCCATTTTGTTTCGCTTAAATGGCTCTTTTCAAGCTTGTGGTGGTAATTTTCTCCATTTCTACACTTCTTTCTCTCATGGGGAAGAAGAGGGCTCCCATGGATGAAGCCAGGCCTAGCCGCCCTACCCGTTCAAGGAGGCAGAAAAGCGCCAAGGCTAGCACAAGCGTCCATCGGGAGATAAGGATAAAGTGAGATCTCGATCCCCAAGCTCCACTCGAAAGAGCTCTACTGGCGGATATGTCACATGAAAGATTTTAAGGCAACAGGGTTCTTCTTGAAGCACATGTGGACGAGAAGCTATTTGGTCTATATCCGGTGATGGACCTCCTACCGGACGTCGGGTGAGGTCTTATATTTGAGAGCAAGTCTTGCGCGAATGAGAGCACTGTCCGAGCCTTCTACGCCCAAATACGCGATCCTCTGCAGTTTTTCATCACCGTGGGAAGGTGGGAAGCTATTGTCAATGTGGACTTGATAACCCAAGTCATGGAGATTCCACGTGGGGAGGTTCATCCTAGCGAGAAGAACCTCAGGAGCGTGCGTGAAAGAGATCGACGTACGCGATTCCTTTATGGCTAACTGATCTAGTGGAATTAAGGCAATTGCCTCCTAGCTTCCAAGATGACTCATAACTTCCGCCTGCTCCATCATATCTTCACATACAATGTGTATCCCCAATGGAGCAATCGCAGCGAGTGCACGCGTCTGATGGTAGACTTTCTATACCGAGCTGGGTAGGGAGATAAGTTATGTCTGCCTACATATGTATTACAACAGATAGTTCAGACCGCACGCTCTACTAGGACAACCATTTCACTCTCATTCATCTGACTCATATGCAATCTTACTCGTGAATTCGGCTATAGACTTGGCACAGAAATTCCTGTGCCAATCCATTTCATCAACAACACTACTCTCAACAACATGAATATTGGGCCATGACAACGTCAAGCTTGACTTGATGAGAGTGAGGATGAGATGGAAAGCGAAGAGGAAGAGAGTGATGAAGAAGGCTGGGATGAAATAAAGGAAGAAGGGTGGGAAGAGGAAGAAGAGGAGACCCAAGACACTGATGAGGGCTCCCCTCCTGCTACACGTGAGCGCGACAGTGATCGGGCTACTATAGAAGCTCGATTGGCTCAGTCGAGGAGGGCCAAGTCACCCTGAAACAGGAGATCACAAAGACCTGAGCCAAGCTTGAAGAGAATCAGGCCTTTGTGAAGTGAAAATTTAACAAAGTAATACGCACCTTAAGGGCTATCATGTGTTGTCTATAGGACAAGGGTGCTCCTCCGCTATGGCTAGATTCTGATGACTAGTCTTATGTTGTAGTCGACCCTGAGTTTTCTTTGCTTTCTTGGCCTTGATGGGCTTAGTAGTAGAGTAGGTTGGTGGTGTGTTTGTATTTAAGGCTTTGATTAGATTAGCTCACATGTGTTTCCTGTCATGATTTGTGCAAAACTATATCTCATGTATTGTGAAAAATTTTGTTAAGTGAGATAGAATGCTTGACAAATTGAGTATCTATCTTACACAAGTTGTACCCTATGTTATATATAGGGAATGCCACCTAAGAGCACGTAGAGTACGACATGTCTCATACTTGGTGACTCGATTGACGGGGCACCTCCCCTAAGCGATAGTCGTACGGACCCCAGTTTGGGCTCGATTTATGAGACTATGCCGGATTCTCAATCGGCCACAGGCCCTAGTAATGGGCCGACACCTGTTGCACCACCGGTTCCTAAGCAGAACCACGTGTCTACCTCGACGCCACATGTGCCTCAGTCGGCTCCTCCTCCATATAGGTTGGAGCAGATGATGCTCTTGATGCAGCAGCAACAACAGTTTTTGGCCACCATTGCGGGGGCCATTACTCAGAACATACACACGGTCCCACTTGCACCACCAGTGCAGCCTGCTGAAAATATGAGTGTCAATAGCTTATTCAAGTGATTCCAATGCTTTCGACCTCCTACTTTTGCAGGTACTTACAGACCCGAGGAGGCCAAATATTGGCTTGACCACATCTCTAAGATGTTAAAGCCGCTGCACTGCACTGAGGCAGAGCAGGTTGAGCTGGACACGTACATGTTTGAGAAGGAAGCTAGTCTCTGGTGAGACAGTGTCCTTCAGACCATGGCTACTGTTATGTATGGATGTGGGAAGCTTTTAAGACACGCTTCCATGAGAAGTACTTTTCCCTCATGTATCGTAATGAAAAGGAGAGTGAGTTTCTTCACCTCTGTCAAGGAGGGATGATAGTGGCAGAGTACGAGAATAGGTTCATGGAGCTAGCCAGATATGCTCCCCTAATATTAGCCAACTAGCTGATGCGAATGCACCAGTTTTCTGAGGGTCTGCGACATGAGATACGCTCGAAGATGTGTTGTGCTAGCATATCCAACTATGCTGAGCTAGTGGGCATGTCTCTGCGAGCTGAGCAGGATGGGGACAGGCTATCCCGTACACGTGTGCCTATGGTTCGTAGGACTCAACCGGATTTACTGAGTAGACCGTTTCTCAGCAAGATGCCTCGTGCAGACTCACCTCCCAAACTTACGACTCCACCAACCCCGATGAGGCAATCAAACTTATGGTGCACATACTGCAAGAGGTCGGGCCACACTGACACATATTGCTTCATCAAGATGAGGGACAATAGTTCTGTTCCTCCTCAGAAGATTAATCGTCAACTTCCCCAAGCCATATCAGCTCCACCTCTACGATCGGTACAGCCAGCACAGCCTTTTTATAGGCCTAATGTGCCACGTAGTAGGCCGCCTCAATGGCCCATGGCACCATGGCCAAATGTTCTCAATAGGCTCGGGTGCACTCACATGCAACTGAGGCATCCAAGACAGTAGTTATAGCACTGATGGCTTTTGAAGTCACAACACATGTTCAAGGTACGTCAGTCTTCTTGTTAGTGGACACCGGGTCCACTATCTTTATTATATCATGCGCAGCAGTCAAGCGACTAGGGTTGGAAACTAGTCCTATGGTTGGGTTAAAACTCCTTACCACCATAAGGACTTTCTCAGACTCTACCAAGATGTGTAAGAGTTGTTTGATAGACTTGGGGATCAGAATAGTACTCGTCGACCTGATTATTACCCCGCTATGTCACTATGATGTCATTCTCGGTATGGATTGGCTCATGGAGATGAGGGTAGAGATCGATTGTGATGTTAGGGTGGTGACAGCCCATGGATCGGAGGGCATGACCTTTACATTCCCTGTACAGGTCTATTGGTACTACCGCATCAGTTGCTATAATACCTTCTTAGAGCAAGTTGATGGTTTGACTTTGGGGAACACGCCAATAGGTCAGGCTTTTGAGGACGTGTTCAGGATGATACCTGGATTACCTCCTCGGCGTGAGATCGATTTTACTATCGACCTTATGCCTGGTGCAACACCCATTTCATTACCCACGTATCGCATGCCCCCATGTGAAATGGAGGAATTGAGGAGACAGATTGATGACCTGTTGGATTTAGGTTTCATATGACCAAGTGTATCTCCTCGGGGAGCACCCGTATTGTTTGTGAAGAAGAAGGACGAATCACTACGATTGTGTATTGATTATCACAGATTGAACCAAGTGACGATGAAGAATAAGTATCCTTTGCCTAGGATAGATGATCTGTTCGATCAGTTGAAAGGGGCATAGTATTTTTTAAAGATTGACTTACAGTCATGGTATCACCAGTTGAATGTCAGGGATGAGGACGTGCAGAAGACAGCTTTCAGAACCAGTTTTGGGCACTACGAGTTCCTTGTGATGTCGTTTGGACTCACAAATGCACCGGCTGTATTCATGGACCTGATGAACTGGGTGTTCCGACAGTTTCTATTCTGATTCGTCACTGTGTTTATAGATGACATCCTGATATGCTCTAAGAGTTAAGCAGATCATGAGGAGCACCTGCAATCAGTATTTTATACTCTCAGGAAGAACCAGTTGTTTGCGCAGTACAAGAAGTGTGACTTCTGTAAGGAAGAAGTCAAGTTCCTAGGACATGTGGTGTCCAAAGAAGGAATAAGTGCGGACCTGGCCAAGGTAGCAGCAGTTCAGGATGGGAGCAGCCCAGTTCAGTTACAGAGGTGAGGAGTTTTCTGGGGCCTACTACCATCGATTCATCAGGAATTTTTTCAAGATAGCCAGACCATTGAGATATAGGAACATTAGGTTGGGCTAGGGTTGAGCACTAACCCGACCCAACCCGCCCGACTTTCAGCCCTAGTTTGTATAGGTAGAGAAGCTGCGTAACACCTCCCCTCTTTGTTACTATGGTCCCCTACCTAGAATCATAGGTTGTACATTAGGAGTAATTTTAAGATAGGGAATCCTCTGATTCTCCAGCTCAAGGTTTTTATAGGATTTAACTAACTATGAAAATCTGAGTAATTGGCCAGTGGCAGGTTCAAGTCAAATATACAACAACCCAAGTCACAAATATACAAGAAGCCCAAACAGGCCCATGTGAACGCGATTCACCCAAGATACAACATCTACAGAATGGTGACTCCGTTGGGAAAATGCTAGTCCCACTAATAGTGACTCGACTTAAAAAATATGACATTATAAAACATAAGGAATTATAAATCATGTGCATCTTACATTCATTCCAGTCCCCCCCCCCCCCTAAAAAAAAAAAAAAAAAAAAAAAAAGAGAGCTGAACACTATTGCACCTACCCAAGCAAGTCATTTTTGAGCAAGTCTCTTCTACTACAACCCAATCTGTACTAGGTCCCGAATAGCCATAGCCAATCACAAAAGAGCTATCCCCTTCACAGCTCTCGAAATGCCTGAGAACACTCCTCTGTAACCATATAAAATAAAGTATGGAGTAGTTTCTTACTTCTAAGAATTGGCACAAAATATGAAGGTCATGCAAGAATTGCTCTTACAACTTGTATAAGACAAAAGTGCATAAGTCTTGATAGCCGGCATCCAGGCTGGTCCAGCATAATAACAACAATAACCAACTCTTGGACTTCTTCCATCCTGCAGTATAGTCTGACCGTAGCCATCAAATTTCACTTAGGACATCCGATACCCTCGTCACACCCCAAACCCAGAAATCAGATTTATAGGAATCCCGATCACCGAATCCGATGCCGACAGCCTCCGTAGTACCCCATTTTTGGCTCCCAGCGCAGCATATGTCAGATTTATATCTTGGGATCCTAGAAGGAGGATTTTTTAACGTACATTTATCTTGTAATAAGCATAACCACAAGTTTACCCAAATCATAAAGGCAACATCATCATCACATATCCACTAATATAATCACTTTAATACAATGCTGGAAGGAAAAATATATATGTATCAAAATCAAAGCTCTTGAAAATCGCTGCACGCTCCAAGCTCAACGCTACTGCAACCTAATGCCACCTGCATGCATCTATCGTGCAAAAGCTTACAAAAGCTTAGAGGGTGGTATAAGTGTGTGTAAGGTAAGTTTCAGGTATACAATAAAGCTCATAAATCATACATCATCGGGATAAGAAGAAATACTGACAAGATCATGAATCATATGTATCAGAGTAAGCGAAAATAATGATAAGCTCATAAATCATACAATATCAGAAATACTAGCAAGACAAATCAATTATGTGAACGAGGAGTCATAGAGAGCCAAATGTCGGATGTCGAGGGTGCAATGCAATATGTAAATCCTACTAAGTTCGTTTAGGCCATATACGTGCAGCAACATAATAATTCAAAATGCTAAGTACTACGGATGTAATGAAATATGTGGTGCAAATGAAATGACCATGCTGGAATGTGAAGTCGGGATGATAGTACGAAGTATCATAGGCTATGGGGTCCATCACAAGAGACTTCTATCCAAACCAGTCCCATACCTAAATTTGGATAGTCAGACGCAATGTGGTAAACTCCTGGTCTCAGGTTAGTCGCGCGCCCAATTGAAATTCTGGCCATGCAAAGGTACACGTAACAAATAATTACACACCACCAGCCTGAGTGGATAGTGAATGAATGAATGAATGGATATGCAAATCCTCCTCAATAAGTCCACATATCAGTACGGTTACTCTCTGGGGAAATCACCGGGGTCCATTACAATCCAAACCAGATTATCGTCCCATCGCGCGCAACAAGGTGAGTGGAAAAGACCTCACTATCCGTTTGCTAGCAGTCTGCCAATACCTACTGGGCTCGTCAATAGCAGACCCATTTACGAGCTGGTCATACTCAGCCTAGCATTGCCCCCTCCTCCCGGGCAGGTAAGGCCATACCCCCTCCCAATCGACCATGACATAGTGGGAGACACGACCCCATCGTATAGGCACTGGTGCTCATATTCCACTCGGTCTAGACGTTAGAGAAACTCCTGGTACCAAGGAGGTTCTAAGATTTTCACCCAAGGACATCCTAAGTGCCCACAGTGCTAGAACTAATTATTTTTGATGTCCCATCTAGCCATCCACGATGTGCCTGTGGAGGCCACAACCCTGATGTCGCTAGGGCGTACAATGATCATGTCACACACATGCGAGATGCATGAATCACACCGTCAAATCATGCAGTAATCCAGCACATACCACGCGACCATGTGGGGCACTCCGTCTCATAAGGAGTCCCGTAAATGTCTCAGCCCAACTAGCTTATACTATGATCAAAC
This sequence comes from Magnolia kwangsiensis, assembly GCA_037074715.1. NCBI lineage: Eukaryota > Viridiplantae > Streptophyta > Magnoliopsida > Magnoliales > Magnoliaceae > Magnolia > Magnolia kwangsiensis. The sequence continues at coordinate 84,529,973 of CM073575.1, read as the reverse complement.
ATTCCTCATATCAAGCATACATATGATGCTTATGGGCATGAGTCATGGGATTACACTAAGCATATTATAAAGTAATGAACTATCCTTACAATGCAGATGGGCCTAGACAGCCTACACACCACAAGTATGGGCCTATCAATGGGCCCTAGGGAGAGTTATAATGCAGACATTTAACTAACATTATTCTTACAATGTGGACGTCAAACCGACAATGCTCCCAAGGCACGACCTGCCATAACATCATTACCTACATTATAGTGAAATCACACATTATATCGGGTGCACATTCCTCGCATTGAGCCACATATACACCACATCGGCCTAGTTATGCGGGCCACAAATACATCAAGATGGACCTCATCACATGGGCTGAAAATGTATGATAAAGGGGCCACAACATATGAGGCGAAAACACATCATAATGGGCCTTGCCAAATGGGTCAGAAATGCATCATAGTGGGCCTCAGCCCACGGGCCCTAATACATCGCAATGGACCTTAAACCATGGGCCCCAAATACATCACAATGGGCCTTAACCCATGGGCCTTAACCCATGGGCTCCAAATACATCACAATGGGCTTCAACCCATGGGCCCTAATACATCACAATGGGCCTTCACCCATGAGCTCTAAATACATCACAATGGGTTTCAACCCATGGGCCCTAATACATCACAATGGGCCTTCACCCATGGGCTCCAAATACATCACAATAGGCTTCAACCCATGGGCCCTAATACATCACAGTGGGCCTTTACCCATGGGCTCCAAATACATCACAATGGGCTTCAACCCATGGGCCCTAATACATCACAATGGGCCTTTACCCATGGGCTCCAAATACATTAAAGTGGGCCTAACGGATGATCATATCATGGGGTGGCCTGCCGTGATGTGTTTGAGATCTAACTAATGCATAAGTTAACATAGAGCTAGATGAAGTGAAAGAAAAATATTAGCTTAATTGAAAGCTAATGTGGCTCCTAAGAAGTTTAAACGGTGGATGTCACTGTCTCCACTATTTTCATTGGTGGGGTCCACTTGAACCTTAGATCCGACTCATTCTTAGTCTCAAGGCCTAAAATGTACTTTCAAAATGGTTGGATGGCTTGGATGCAACACATGCATCATGGTAGGGTCCACATGGGTGGACAGTACAGATATATCACATACCTCATGTGTGGGGCCCACCACTATGTTTATCTTCCATCCAATCTATTAATAAGGTTACAAATACCAAAATAAATAGGTAAATAACTATTATACTTATCCAAAACTTCTAGACTCCAAGGGAGTCCAATGGCAGATGTTCCATCCCATTGCTTTTTGCTGCATGGTCCACTTGATAGGCAGATCTGTCTCATTTTGTATCACGCCTTAAGGCTAGCTCGTCATAGGATGGACAGTTTGAATGTAATCTATACATCAAATGTGGGGTCCACTGTCGGCCAGTGGATGGACGGCTTGGATGCAACACATGCATCATGGTGGGGTCCACGCATGTGGCCCACTAACCAATGGACGGCGTGATGTTTACACCGTCGAGAGCACGCACGTGCTGCTGCTGCAAGTGCAGCAGCAGATGCAGCGACTGCTGGTTAACAATGATAGAGGTGGGTCCCACGTAGGGCTCACCATAATGTTTATATGCCAACCAATCTGTTGATAAAGTCACACAGACCTAGGTGAGGAGGAAAAATAAATTTCAGCTTGATCCAAAACTTTCGTGGGCCCCAAAAAGGTTTTTAAGGGTAGATATTCAATCACACTGTTTCAAATGATGTGGGCCACCTGAGTCTCGGACATGGCTGAAACTTGGAGGGGACCCACCTGAGAAGGGGACCCACCAGATGAATGGTTTAGATGGAAAATAAACATCAGGGTGGGGCCCACAGCTGGAGCAGTGGGTCTGCCTCCTTCCGCCTGCCAGCCGCTGGTGCGGCCTGCGCCTCTGACACAGTAGCACTGCTGCTGTTTTTATTATTATTTTTTTCTTTTGGTTTGGGGTTTTCTTGAGGATTTTCATAGGTGGGGCCCGCATTGTGAGGATCCGACCCTGCCATAGGACGTCAGGGCTTAAGACAAGCCAAATGAGCCCAATGTTGAATATGTTTTGGGGTACGAACACATCAGGATGCGTTTCAACGGTAGAGAACACTGTTTGTTATGCCATGGCCCATCAGAACATTGGATTGAGTCCATTTTTCAGTTCAACGTCTAAAATGAGGTAGGGAAAGGAATGGACGGTGTGGATTGGATTAATGTATCAGGGTGGGGCCTACATAGGCGGCCCTCCTTAAGGCTTATGAACCAAGCCAATATTTATGTTTTTCACTTGACGTCCAGCGTCCTTGGACGCTGGACGGTTGGACTGTTTCAAGTGGACTGCTCACATGGGCCACCAAATGATGAGTGGTGTGGGCCGCCAAATGTTGGGTGGTGTACATGAGACCCACATCAAGGTAAGGTCCCTTTTAATGAATGGTTTAGACGTCCCACAACCCATCAAGTGGGTCACACAATCATATTATCATATGAAAGAAGAATTAAAAGGAGGGACAGAGAGATAGGAAAGAGAGTGGGACACACGTGTGATGGAGGGACCCCGACACTATGGGCCCTCCGTTTTGAGCATCCAATTCATACATCAAGTGGGTCCCATTGCATATGGACCCATCAAATCAAAGATCTATGGTGGAGATCCTTTCTCCACCCAAATGAATGGTCTAGATGACCTGTTTCAAACTAAAATTAAACATCATGATGGGGTTCATGGAGAATGGCCCCATCATGGAATGATATCGATAATCAAGGTGGGCCATCGGCCATATCTTAGGGTTCAAAGTGAGATCCATACCATTGATCGGTAGGCCTCACTTGGCCCATCTTAAAAATATGAAAAACTACCCTATTAAAGCATCCACCTATCGATCTTCTCGGTCCGTTGGAAAGCCTATCTCCTTGTACTTCTCTTTGATGGTGGAAGATGAAAAATGGATGGCTAGGATGGGGGTTTTTAGGAAGGAAAAGGTGGACTACACAACTCACATTTCTCACTTGGAATGCTTGGACGTCCGCCTCTCTTTCTCTCCTTTGTTGCTTGGAAAATGGTGTAGAGAGAGAGAGAGAGAGAGAGAGAGAGAGAGATGTTCACTCCGCAAGTGCAGGGTTGTGATGTAGTAATAACTCGATAAGACCGAGGTCGAATCCTAAGGGACTGAAACTCGTACGTTATCTAAAATTAAGTAGAATTTGAACTAGAATAAGGTGTAATCTAAATCAAATAGAAATTAAGGAATAATGGTGGAATAATTATTCTAAAACTTAAGAAAATCAGAAATAAGGAACTAGGGATTCAGAGGATCCACTTGTAGAGATCAGGAAAATCTTATGCCTGTTTCATGGAAATTAACTGAACTGTCATTGATCTAGTTTTCAAGAGATGAAAGGTATATGAATTAGAATGGATTCCATCACCAAACCATGCCCAAGAGACTATAGCAAACAACAGAATTAAACTAATTACCAACCAATCACATGTATGAAGGTTAGGAAGGGTACCGTCATCCGACCATGCCCAGGAGACTATGGTGAACAATAGTGTTTCCTGACGTCATAAACATAAAGGAAGAAGAACATGATCAAAGCCCTTGCAGACCCATTATAATTTCAGTCACAACAGACCATTAAAGACTAAAAACATGCCATTAATTAAACTAGCATCAACATTAATTCAATTCATAAATTAAACAAAAATCATAAATTAACTCTCCCATCTCACTACAAGCTTCACCTCTTAGCCCTAGCTAAGAGGTTCAGCTAACCACACACATGATCAACTAATTCTAAAAAGAAAGGAAAAACTAAAACAGAAGACTAGAAAAACTATCTTGCACTTAGCCTCTATGGTTGCCTCTGATCCTCCAAGCCCAAGCTACCGTTCTCCTCCTGATGTCCCATTCTCTCTCTTTTATAGCCTTAGGAGAGTCGGTCGCTGCATCATGCGTAAGAGTTACGCAGAAGAACGTAACTCCCTTGCGTTTTGAATAGGATTTCTGGACGCTGATTGCTCGGTGGAGTCCATGATCAAGATCGGACAGGAAATCCACTCCGTCCATTAAATTCCCCTCGAAAAACCAGTCGAAAATGGACGGTTTTGGATTGATTATAGTGCGGCCCACAGATTTCTCTCGCTACCGTCCGTTTGGCGTGTGAACGGTTGAAAAACCATGCTATGATATTTTCTAAAACTCTGCCACCTAGGCAGTGGTAGTAAGGGCCACGTAGGTCTAATGGATGTTCCGGATCTTTCATTGCAACACTAGTGGTGGGCCACTAAAATCGTCCACAGGCTCTGTTGCGAAACAGAGCCTGCGTTCCGCGTTGTGATGGCCTGTGGGCCATGAACGAAGTCAACATGAAAATCCACTCTATTCATTCAACTCGTGGTGAAAAACCGTCCGAGAAGAAGTATTTTTGAGGCTGTTTCGATGTGGCTCACAAGAATCTTCATTCCGCCGTTAATCCTGTGTTTAGCCACGATCCAAATGCATGCTCGTGCATGGGGTAAAAATAAAAGCTTGGAAAGGGTTTTGGTCACCCTCCTGAGCGAATGGAGGGTCCTGATCTCTTAAAATGATGATGTGTGGGCCCCACTGTATGAAACCAGCGGCCGACGAAGGAACGATGTTGCGTTTGCAACACCCCGAATTTTTGCCAACCTGGGATTTGACGTTCTTAGGCAATGGGTCAACTAAAACACCTGGAAAATCGCTTAGAACCCAATTCCATAGCCAAAGAAATCACTTAGGATTAATTCCTTTAGAAACTAAGGATAAGTTAGCTAGCGCAACGCTAGAATAGCTGGGAAACAGTCCCTGATCACTTTAAATACGTTCTACAAGACCCAAATCGAGTAGAACCAATGACTCTATAATACTCTATAACATTGGATCAAACTCTAAGCCGGTTTGTTCTCTAGACCTCTTTGAAACTTTGTATTAGATCTAGACTGCGCGTCGAAAGTCCGATACCTACTATCTTAGACCGTTAGAACCGGCTAGCTGGACTTGACAATCATTTCAAAAATCAAGTCCAACCGATAATCACAGGCTATTTCATTGAGCCCGGACTGAAGAGAGTGCGAATAATGACAGATTTGGAATTTGAAATTCAAATCTGGCACACGACTTGACGCATTAGTATTAAGCGTTCTGACCGTCAGAATTCAGCCAAATTACACCCTCGGATCAGGAAAAATTTCTATTTCATATCATGAGATTTGCAGACCTGATCTACGTGCGGTGACCGCTGAACTGAAACTGGACCGCCACGTGTGATTTGCGAACCCTGCCGGACTGAAAACTTGATGCGTGCTAGATCCTGTACGCATGAGCTTAAGTCCGATCGCGTTCGGCCAGAGGATCACCAGAAATGTACTTTTGGACCGAAACAGCCCCGATTTGGATATGCCCTAAGTAAATTTTGTTCCTGAGCCTATTTTGGGCATTTTTATGCTTATAAAAGGGGTTGAAACCCTCACTCCTCTCTCCCATCTGAATTTGAGAAAAACCCTAGATTGGGAGAGAGAAAAGGTGAGAGTTTATGAGAGAGATTAGGAGAGAATTTTCCTGCCTTTGCACCACCTGTTGCAAGTGCCTAAGCAACACACTTCAATCACCTGGCCGGTGATTTCTCCGTGTTTTCAGGTAAGAAATGACCCTAATAAGTTGCTGATTTGGGATTCGTTCCGTTCCATAGCATGTAAACTGATAGAACTCGTAAATTAGGTTCTCTATTCGCCGTAGACGAAGCGTATACGCTCCGTTCGAATTCACACATCTATAAGAGATAAGGTGCAGATTTTAGACGCTTTGATTGACTGTTTCCAACGCTTTCAATGTCGTTTAATAGTAGATTATCGACGGCATCGCCGTTTGACATGTACAACATGCTGTCCGTTTCCTGTTTCGTAAACCGGCGAAGAATATGAGATTTAGGGCATTTTAGTCATTTGTAGGAAGTACTGATTTCATTCATATTTTGCTGATGTGATTGACATGGCTTATTGTCGCATTAGAATGTTAGGAATACGTGCATAATTAGTTTGGCAAAGAGATTCACCTAAATGCGCACTTCGGGTCGACATACTATATGTAGACTTAAGTGTGTAGTGTAAGTGCTTGTATAAATGCTTGTATTAGTATGTATTGAATTAAATGGTGTTATGAATTAGTTTGAGATTGATTTCTTAATTAATATGCTGATGTAAATGATTTCCTACATGTTAGCTATATGCATGATTTCATTATATGTATGAAATGCATATGCTTGATGTTTCACTTAAGTAGTATGTTATAACATGTACTTGATGATTTCCTTATGATTTAGTTTGAGATTGAATTCTCAATTAATATGCTGATGGAGAGGATTTCCTATATGTTGGCGATATGCATAATTTCATAATATGTGTGAAAGACATGTGTAAGATGATTTACTTAAGTTGTAAGTTATAACAGGCGTTAACATACTCACATGTTTGTATTCCATTTCCAATACTCTTACCTGATTGCTGATGTGAATTCATGTATGTTTGGGACTATACCTAGTCCAGGCAGTCGGTAACCGAGCGAATTCGTGGTTGGCTTATCTTGGCCACGAACGACGCGTCGATGAACGTGAGCCGTGTTCTGGAGTTGGCGGCAGTGGTTAGGCCACAAGAAGTGTTTTACGCACTTCATGTCGTTCGACTTGAGATGCGATCGTGCTAATCGAGCCAGTCAAGTAACCCGATTGGCCGTTGTATGTTCACCCTGCATGAGTCATAACTGCTTGAACCTAGGGTACTGAACTTACCATTGTAAACCCTGTTAACCATGGTACCTTGATCCACGAAGACTCATGAGCCGGGCATGGTGGTATGGGACACCGTGGTCGAGCTGTCGGCCTACACTGGGGCCACAAACCTCCCCGTAGTGACCAGTGAGCACCTAGTCTCGTGAGCAGATTATGGTGGTATGGGACACTATATTCTTACTGTCGGCCTACACTGATCAGGCGACGAGTCCTTTGTAGTGACCGCGAGCGTATTCTGAGTCTACGGGAGGCGACGACCCTTCAGTAGCAGTAGAGTATAGTAGGCCTGTATTGATAAGGTGATGGGGGAGCGGTGCAACGAGTGCGTACAACAGCCCTGGCAGCCCTTGCAGCGACCTATAAAAATATACATCGTATGAGATTACTAGGAGTGACGACCCTAGACAAGATCTGTGTTGGGATTGATATAAGGGAAGTACCTTAGTTTCCCAATCCTGCTGTTTGAATGGACTAATAACAACTCAGAAATCATATCACCATAACATTGCATGTGCCTGGAAGATGTGGAGCACTTGAGGGTCGATTGCATGCCGTGGTCATAAGATGGTGCCGTATGAGGGAGATCGTCGATGAGGGCATACATCACGTCATGTCATAATTGCATTAACAACAGTATTAGGAATGTTTGAATTACTGCTTTATTATTATCGCATGATTGATTTGATAACATGCTAATCTCTGTTCTCTTATCCAACTGAGTTGATCACTCACTCCCACGTTACGGGATGGTGTTTCCGGACACCCACCAGTCCCTTTTTGTGATTGCAGATGATTGCGCTGCTTGAGAAGTGGAGCTGGACTTGATGATGAGGAGGAGGATTCCTCCTTTATGCGTGTTCTGATTGACGGGATTACAGGGAGGTTGATTGGATACCTTGACACTTGTCATTTTATATTTTTAGAACACTCATGTATATCCTTTTGGTTTACTTTTGGAGTATACATGTATGTATATAACCTGGTAACATATTCACACTCTGGAGACATACAACAGTTTATATATGTTATACATACTATCACAGTCTTCCGCTTGTAAATTTAACCGTCTCTGGAGCGTGATATGTTGTTTTAGCTTAATCTCACTCATGTTTAATACATTATCACAGACAACATTCAATCATACATATCTATGTTGCATAAATAACATTTTGGAACTCGGGAGTTGGGTTTTTGCTCGACCCCCCGATTTTTGGGATGTTACAGCGTTCGTGAGAAATTTCGAGGAAGAAAGGAAAAAAATCGGTCAGCGTCGCTGATCGATTTCTCCAATTATGGTGCACGGCTGACGCATATGCACTATGCATGTGCGCTCCCTTAAGTGGGGTCCATCATGATGTATATCCAACATCCGATCCGTCCAATCATTTTTTCACCCCATTTAAGGGGTTGAGACCAAAATTGAAGCCTATCCAGATTTCAAGCGGGCCCCAATTTGAGATTTTATGGGCTGATCTGTCCATCGGGCCACTTCCAGAGGGATATAATGGCTGAAAATTGACTTGTACGGTTAATTTCTTATCCTCAGGCCACGTATGAAGTTTCGAGTCGAACGGATGGTAGAAACCCTGTGATCTTGCGTTCTGGCTGACTTTTGGACCACTCGAGCTTCAGTTTCGTGATTTTCTCAGATCTCTGCCATGTAAATTCATCGATCTTGGTTCCCTAGAGTTCGTCCCTTTCCTTGGTGACATCAGAGTGTTAAATCCACCCTCTTAGCATCTTTTTCAGTCCACGCTTATAAATCCACCTTACAACCTAAACATGATTAAAACAGGCAATTAAACAGTATCATGTTTGTAAATGCAGACAATAACTGGGGTCAAATATGTAATATTTGACCCTCAACAAGAGAGAGATGGGATGTAAGGAGAGAGAGTGATGGATGTGAGTGATGGGTGAGGTGATGGATGTGAGGTGAGTGATAGGTGAGGTGATGGATGTGAGGTGAGTGATGGGTGAGGTGAGAGATGGGTTGACTTGGTGGTTGATTAACTTGTGGAGAAAGAAAGTATGGGTACTTTGTACTTGACATGAGAGGTGATTGATGGGATTGATTTGACATGTTGTAGAGATTCTCTTGGGATTGTAAACGCGCGGCATTTTCTCAAAATAAATGCCAGCTTAAATCTCTTAGTCAGGGTATCGGATCGGTACATGAGTCGCGGCGTTGGAACCGTAATGACTGTGTGGTCACAATGGTACAAGTCTCGGGTTAGGCCGACTCAAATGTACGGGATATGACTTATGGTCGTGCACAAACATCGATCATAGGTTGCAGGTTACCGAAATTCGATATGAAGGATCGCGAGAGTTGACGGAACAGTCCGGACTAGGATAAGGGTCTTACACTCCTAACAAAGGTCAATAGCCATCTTAGCCCTCTACCTCAGGGTGCCTTTTTTTTTTATTATCCTCCCACGAAAGGGAGCTAGTTTAAATCATATCTCATAACGGGGATTTTTAATCAATTCACAACAGTAACAACTTCCCTTAAAAGAAGCCAGGGGTAGGTTCTTTTGGATACCCTCAACAGGGGTCAGTTCCGAGCCTAGTATACTCCCCTTAATAGGAGCAACTAGCAAGCGATGGCAGATACCTGTTATAGAGGCCACTTTGTAATCTTTCAACCTCTCCCTAACAGGAGCATCAGTCAATTCCAACAAATTACTGCAGTCGGGAACCCAGTCTCTTTCCAGCAAGCACCCCTTTATGGGAGCCATAGGGTCGAAGAAGTCGACCACTGTGTAGAAAAAATGGACCAAGCCTTGCCACAAGGGTTAAAGACCTCTCAAATGAGTTGATCAAAAATGGAGTATCGAGAGGAACTCCAATAAGTCCAAAATCAGCTATAGAGGCAGGGGAGAATGGACTTATGTTTCTTTTCAAATGCATGGGTATTTCAAAACTTTGAGGCATGCAAGTTCAAGAGATATGATGGCTGTCACTGCTCCCACCACACACCTAAAGGCTTTTTGTGAGAAGCTAAATTCAATGACAAGGAATGATTGGGCCCTCATTAATCCTTTTAAAAAACCTTTGAAGGATGATGATTTGAATTGGTACACATCCTTTAATTGTCATTGGATTAAGACCTGGAAATAAGTTTCCTATGCATTTGTTGACTGATTCGCATACAATCTTAACATGGCACCTAGGAGAGAAAATTTAGTTTTCCTGAAGTAGAGAAATGATGAAATGTTGTTTGCTAATATTGGTCATTAGCAGGCCATGGTCACCAAAATGAGAACCCCAACTGAAGATGAGGAGTAAATCTTCATGATCATCCATTCGACGAACCCAAGTATCTCTGGGTACATGATATCGTATCGTTACTTGAAGTTTAGTCAACTTATTTGCATTGGGGAACAAGTTGAAGCCGGAATAAGGGATGTGATGATCTCCCCTTGGCCTCATTAGGCTATCCTAGTGAAGTGGAACAAGGTTGAGAGATGACCCATAGGGTTTGGGAGTAGAAATGGCAATGGTCCCGCCTACCAAACAACGAAGGTAAAAAATATCGTCGCCTTTGTCTAAAATAACTAATATGCTCCCCAATAGGGATGTCAATAATATTAATAGTACCAACCTCAATAACACTAACAAATATATATATATATATATATATATATATATATATATATATATATATATATATATATATATATATATATATATATATATATATATATATCAACCATGCCCACCACCACCACCATAACCATAACAACAACAACTGTCTAGGGGAATGCATAATACCCCTACCAAAATAGGTAGATGATGGAAAATGAGCCTAGGAAGTTTTCTCCAATAATGGAAACATACATTAGATTATGGCCACATTAGTGCAAAGGCAACTTCTCACTCCTCTACTGCCTAGATTCCCTCCAAATCTGATGTCTCCCAACATAACGAGAATGAGTATTGTGCATACTATTAAGGTCATGGTCACACTACAGACCGTTGCTTCATTTTAAAGTATGTGGTTCATGATTTGTTGATAGCCAAAAGATTGTGATCACCACATCGGCTACTGATGTTTCTCTTGCAAACATTCTCTAGAATCAACATCAAGCAGGTTGCAACACATCGAGAGGCCAAACCATCAACAATATTGAGGAGCGCCTTGAACACTTCTTCTCTCTCTTACAGTCCATCCACACCATTTCATCTAACCCAATAAGCATGTCATTGGTCTTGCAAGGGGCACTCCCGCCCCCTTCACAATAGAACTCGTGATCTTATAAGGGGCATCCCACAACAATCCAAATTGGGAGTCCATAGTCTGAGAAGAGGCATTCCCTGCCCCCAAACCATTCATCTTGCAAGGGGCAGCTCCAACACTCAAATCAGTCCTTTTACAAGGGTCGCTTGATCGAACCAAAAGGATGACAACCCTAAGTGCATATTTGAACTTCAATTGATTCAATTCCCATATGAAGCACAAAGTTATTGATCGAAGGGAATCTTAAGTATCTATCTTGCCCATAGTATACGATAAATCCATAATTTTATAGATCAATCCCTTGCAAAATAGATAAGAAAACAATCTTAGCTTTCCTAAGCATCCAAAGTGCTCGAAATCAATAATAGATCATAGTAAAATAAAACTAAAGATTTATTTAAAAAAAATTAATGAATTGTTCAACATTCAAACTATTAAACTTGAATAAAAGTAAACTAGAACATTAAAAATAACTACAAGCTTCACCTCATCCCTAATTAAGAAATTTATCTAACTATTGTCATAGTTTGTAACGTCCTGAAAAAATCCGTACAAAGACCCGAGTATCACCTCAAGCAGAAATCACTTAGGACCAAATCCTTTAGAAATTAAATGAGAATTAACTAGTGTAAAACTAGATTACCTATGAAACTATTACCAATCACTTTAAATACGATCAACAAGACCCAAAACTTGTAGAATTATTAATGCTACATTACCCTTAAACCTAGGATCCATCTCTAAACCCAGTTGCTCTCGGGAGCATTCAGAAATTCCGTATCGAACCTGGACCGCACGTTGAAAGTCCGATAGTGATGAACTTAGACAAATATGACCGACTTGTTGGACCTGATAACCACCTCAGACATCAAGTCCAAACAGTATCCCACGACGATTTACTTGAGTTCGGAGCGAAGTGTGTGAGAATAGTGAATGTTTTTAGAAATTAAATCTGAATTTAAGTAATCTGAGTTGTGTCACTTGCGGGCTAATTATAAGCATTCTGACCGTTAGAAGACTCAAATTCACCCTTGGATCAGGGACAATGTCCCACACATGCCAATATACTTGTGGCCTTGATCGAGTGTCGATGACCGTTGAACTGAAACTGGTCCGCCACGGTTGATCTGTAAACCCGATCGGATTGAAAACTTAGCTTGATCAAGATCCAATATCAGAACACTTAAGTCCAACCGCATTCAGAAAAGGAACCTCTAGAACTACTCCGTTGGATCAGAATATACCTGATTTGGCTATAACCTAAGTATACCTTGGCCCTGGGGCTATTTCCATCAGTTCTGGGCCTATATAAGGGCTTTAAACACCCTCTCTTATAATCCATACGAATTCCAAAACCCTAGCAAAGAAAAGAGAAGAAAAGGGAGAGAAAGAGAGAGAGTGAGTTGGTGATTCATCCTAGGATTCTTCCCAGCTACACAATGTGTCAAATCTGCCTATTCGTATCGCTATACGGGCGATACCGATTGCATACTTGGGTAAGAAATCCTAACCCTAATCCATTTTAGGGCTTTCAAATAGTTTAAGTGATGATGTAGCTAACTTACTTCGTGCTCTAGGTTACAAATTCACCGTTGACGAAGACTAAATGTCTAAATCATATTCGTTACACGTTTTTCAGTTTAAGGTGCAGACTATATACGTTTAGGTTATGGTTTTCAAGACTTTTAATGTCAGATAATGATTTATTACTGATGTCGGTGCCATTACACATGCCAAATGCGCTATCTATTTCGTTTTACGTATATGTATAAACTATGTTGTGAATAGAGTATTTCATGTGTGTGTTGAAATGTTTGTATGCATTTAGAATCCGATGTTGTGATTTCCATGACTAATTGTCGTAGGTACATGGTTGTTATGTATGCGACAACTCCTTGGCAAAAGGATTTGCCCTAATACGTAATATGGTCAACATACGTGATGTATGTTGAAAAGTATAGTCTAAGTGTTTGTGAAAATGTCTGAATGAGTTAGTAGTTAGTAAAGTTTGATTTATAAGGGAGTTGAGATATGAATCCTAACTACCTTAACTGTGTCTATGATTTCCTCCATGAATTGTATATCCTAATTATTCATGTTTAACTGTGTGTATGATTTCCTCCATGTACTGTGTATTCATGTTTAAGTTATATTCCATAACATATTCATATAATTGTAGGTGGTTAGGACTATATCACAGTCTAGGTAATCGATAATAGTTTCACCACGTAGGATGTGTTCGAAAAATCTGAGCCGTACTTGGGATGTCGACAGTGGTTAGGCTACACAGAGTGCTTATGCATTTCATGTCGATCAACTTAACGTGCGATCATCCTAGTCGAGCTCGTCAATTAACCCGATTGACCCGATGTATGTTCATCATGTTTGGAAGTTACTGCTTGAATCTAAGGTACCAAACTCACCAGTGAAACCCTGTTAACCTCGGTACCTCGATCCGCTAAGACTCATGAGCCGGACATGGTGGTATGGGACACTGTGGTTGAGCTGTCGGCCTACGATGGGGCGACGAGCCTCTCTGCAGTGACCGGTGAGCAACACAGACTCGTGAGCCTAATACGGTGGTATGAGACACTTGTCACACCCCAAACTCGGAAATCGGGCTCACAAAATTCCCGATCACCGAATCCGACACTGACAGCCTCCTTAGAACCCCATTCTGGGCTCCTAGCGCCCATTCGCCAGGTTCCGATCCTGTGATGCTACGAGGAGGAATTTCAACGTCAGTTTGATTCGTAATAAGCATAACCACAGGCATAACCTACAAACAACAACCAAAAATTCCATTACATTTCCACTATGATCAAAAACTTTACAAGTACAATGAACATAAAGGGAAATACAATAATGATAGATCAAAAACTCCAGAGTAATCTGTCACATGCTCAAGCCTCAACGATGCTGCGATTCAACGTCACCTACACACAACGGTCGTGCATAAGCTTATAGAAAGCTTAGAGGGTGGTGAAAGTGTGTGCGCAAGGTAGTAATATGATCATGCAGTATCAGAGTAATGCGGAATATGCAGATGAATGCATAAATATCATGAGCCGTACCAAGGCTATACGATGCAAGACATGAATGATATCGGCCATTCCAAGGCCATGCGATGTGAAATGCAACTCAAGCATACAGACCCTCATCTATGTCCACACATCAATACAGCTCAAATCTGGGATATCACCGGGGTCTAGTACACTTTAAACCAGATCGCCGCCTCATCGCGCGTAATAAGGTAAGTGGAAGAGACCTCACTATCTGTCTGCCAATATCAGACACGACTCGTCGATAGCGGATACATTCCTCGAGCTGGTCAGACTCAGCCTAGCATTACCCCCTACACTCAGGCGGGTAAGGCCGCACCCCCTTCCAACCGACCATGACACAGTGGAGATCGCAGCCATCTGGTAATCGGCCCTCAACGTTCATCTACCCACTCGGTCTAGACGTTAGAGGAACCTCTTGGTACCATAAGGGTTTAGGGACTTTCACTCAGGGATATCTATAGCACCCCATATAGAATAAAATTTTCGGTATCTAATCCTGCCAACCATGATGCGTCTATGGCGGCTACGGCCCCGATGTCGCTAAGGTGTACAGTAACCATATCACACAATGTGAAATGCATGAATCATACTATCCAATCATGTAGCAAATCCTGTGCATATCGTGCGCTCATGTAGGGCAACACCGCCTAACTGGGAGGCCATAAACAACCTGCCCAAAGGCATATGGTATGATCAGTCAATTCTCATGTCAAGCATACATTGATGCGTATGATCATGAGTCATGGAACTATACTAAACATGTTATAATGAAATGAACTATCCTTACAACGCAGATGAGCTTAGACGGTTTACACACAATAATTACGGCCTATCAATGGGCCCTAGGGAGAGTCGTAATGTGGACATCCAACCAACATTATACTCGCACTGTGGACGTCAAACCAACATTGCTCCCAAGGTACGATCATCGTAAACATCATTACATAATCCGTATTGGGATTACACATTTGCAATGGACTTTATGTACGTCCCATTGGGCCTTAAATGCATCAAATGGGTCATATCATATGGACCTTCTATTCATCAAATGAGCCACATAAATGAGTTGCACCAATGGGCCTTATGTGCATTGCAATGGGTCATAACCCATAGGCCTTAGATTGCATTCAATGGGCCTAATCTCATAGGTCTTATATGCAACAAATGGCCACACCAATTGGACCCCATATGTACGTCAAATGGGCCTTAACCCATAGGCCTTACATGTATATCAAAGTGGGCCTAAACCCCTAGGCCTTATATATATCAAATGGGCCTAACCTATAGGCTTTAAAATGCATCAAATGGGTCCAATCCCATGGTCCTAACAAAATGTTTATTTTCCATCCAAACTGGGCCCATCATGATGTTTATTTCCATCCAAACTAGGGCCCAACATGATGTTTATTTCCATCCAACTGTTCATATGACCGCATGGGCCTAGGCCCACTGCAATATTTATTTGACATCCAGTCAGCGTGTGGGCCAGGGGGAGCCCACTACAATATTTATTTGACATCCAGCCAGCGTGTGGGCCAGGGGCGGATGGTGTGAATGAAACACATGCATAAGGTGGGCTCCATCGTCCGCTGGACGGTGGATGTAAAACACAAATATCAGGGTGGGCTTCCACCGTCCGCCTGGACGGTGGATATAAGACAGATACATCACTGAGGGCTCCAAGTGGGGCCCACCACAGTGTATATTTTCCATCCAAACCGTTCAAAGGGTCACACAGACCTCGGGTGAAGGAAAAACACAAATTTCATCTTGATGTAAAACTTCTGTGGCCCAATAGAAAGGTTTTAATGGTAGATGTTCAATTCCACTGTTTCGTGAGGTGTGAGCCACCTGAGTTCTGGATCCGGCTGAAACTTGGAGGGGACCCACCTGAGGAGGGGACCCACCTCATGAATGGCGTGGATCTAACATATACATCATGGTGGGGCCCACGACAGTAGCCGTGAGTAGCTGCACGGCCGCCCGTCCGCCTGCTGCAGCGCAGGCGCTCCCTGCACTGGTCTGACACCAGCAGCAGCTGCTGCTGCATCCCTTTTCTCTCTCCTCTATATTGTATTTCTGTGGTTTTCCACGGGTGGGGGCCATATCAAGTTAATCCAATCCATCCATGGGATTCTACAGCCCGTAACAGGCGGAAAGAGTCCAAAGTTCAGGATTTTTGGATGCATAGAATCATTAGAAAATAATTTTAAGGGTAACCACTAAAGTTTCCTATGTTATGGCCCACCAGATGCTCAGATCAGGCCCATTCTTCTCCTCAACGGCTAAAATGATGTTGGTAAGAGGATGGACGGTTTGGATTGGATATATACATCAAGGTAGGGCTTACACAAGGGTCCACTCCAAGCTTTGAACCAAGCTTGTATTTGTTTTTCCTCATACAGGGACGTCCAGCGTCCCAGACGCTGGACGGTTTGGGGAATTTGAAATATGCATTGAGGTGGGCCCTGATTAGATGGGCCACCTCATGGAGAGTGGGGTAGTACCATGCATGGCTTGGTCAAAATACTTACATCATGGTGGGGTCCATCCAAGTGGGCCACATAAGCTCCTTATCATACAAAAAAAAATATGAAAGGGAAAGAGAGACACGCGATGATGGAGGGACCCCGACACTATGGGCCCTCCGTTTCAAGATCTACAACGTTCATCAAGTGGGTCCCATTTCTTAAGGACCCACCGATCAAAATCAACGGTGGAGATCCCTTCTCCATCAAGATTTAAGGTCTAGATGACCCTTTTTAATGTAATGAAATAAACACCATGATGGGGTCCATGGAGAATGGCCCCATCATGAAATGATCATGATGATCCAAGTAGGCCATCTACCACACTTTAGGGTCCCAAGTGAGATCCAAACCATTGATCGGTTGGCCTCACTTGGTCCATCTCAAAAATATGAAAAACTATCATAATCTAGCACCCACCGTACAATCTTCTTGCTCCTATGGGTCCCTTAGCACCTTAGCTTCAATTTCAATGGATGAGATGAGGAATAGATGGCTAGGATGGGAGATGATGGGGTAGGAAAGTGGGAAGGTGGGCCACACTTGTAGTTTGAGAGAAATGGGGAGAGGCTTGGACGTGTGATTTTCTTCTTTAGCTTTGGAATGTGATTTGAAAATGGGAAAGAGAGAGAGTTGTAAAGGGAAAGAGAGATGGGTGATGGATGGATGTGGTGAGTGATGGATGTGTAAGAAAATCTTAACTTTTGTAGCCTTTTGTGTAAGAGAAGTATGGGTGGTGTAAGAATTTCTTGACTTTTGAGTCATTTGTGTAAGAAAAGTATGGGCATGGAAGACTTTTGTGGCTTAATTGGGAAAGGGTGAAAGTGATGTGTACTTGACATATACTTGACATGTGATGGATTGATGGATTGATTGATTGATGGGATTGATGGGATTGATATGACACATCGTAGAGATTCTCTTGGGTTTTGCAATGTGTGGCATTTTCTTCGCACCGAACATTGGCCCACATCTCTTGACCAGGGTATCGCCTCGGCGCTCAAGTCACGGCATCAGAATCGTAGCGATGGCGCGGTCACTATGGTAGAAGTCTTGGGTTGAGTCGATACAGGTTGACGGAATATTAATCAGGGTAGCGCGTAAATATCGGTTAAGGATCGAAGGTTGTCAGAATTTGACTGGTAAGACCGCGGAAGTCTACGGAATGGTACGGACTAAGATACGGGTCTTACAACTGTATTTGTGCTGTCGGCCTACTCTGATTGATGATGAGCCCTTTGTAGTGACCTCGAGCATACCCTGAAACTGCATTGAGGCGACGAGCCTTATTGTAGCATCTAGGGTATAACTAGGCCTCTATTGATTGGTGACGAGCCCTTTATAGCGACCTAGAACCGTAACATCGTATGAGGTTTACTAGGACTGACGACCTTAGGATGGATCATTGTTTAGGTAATGATGATTGAGTGTTGTATGAAAAGGACTAACACCCTGAAAATCGGGGGTCAATCAGAAACTCGGCTCCTGAGTTCCAAAACATCACTTATGCAATATAGATAATGATGATTGAGTGTTGTTCATATTAGTGCAGTAAACATGAGTGGGATTAGACCAAAACAACATATCATACTCCACAGGCATTTAAATTATGCAAGCGAAAGACTGTGATAAGTATATAAACTAGATAAGAGTGATAGTAAGCCCTCAGAGTATGAATGTCACTAGGTTAACAATTACTAGTTTGATTACAAAATACACAAAATGAGAAAAATATAATGTCTTCTATCCCAAATACTGAAGCCCTGTCGGTGCAATTCAGGTTAAATAGACCCGCTAGAGAGTTACATATAGGAGAACTCATCATCAAAAAGTAAAGTCTGGCTCTACTTCACAAGCATCGTCCTCACCTGAAACTAATATAGGGTCTGGTTAGTGTGTACAACACCATCCCGTAACATGGGAGTGAGTAGCTAACTTAGTGGAACAATAGAGTAAAGATTAACATGTTATCAAATCAGTCAAGTAGTAATGATAAAGCAGTATAATCAAACATTCCTAGATACTCTTGTTAATGCAAGGATGAGATGCAATCATGATGCATGCCCTTGCCTACGTATTCCCTCATGCGACACCATCTTACGTTTGCTGCATGCTTTCATCCATCAGTGCTCCACATCTTCCAGGCACATGCATTGCGATATGAACATGATTACCGAGTTGTTATTAATCTTTTTCATACAGCAAGATCGGGAAGCTAAGGTACCTCCTTTGTATCATTACCCAAAAGATGATCCATTCTCGGGTCGTCAGTCCGAGATAATCTCATACGATAGTATAGTTCTAGATCGCTGTAAAAGAGCTGTCAGGGCTATTGCACGGAATCCTTACACCACTCCCCCATCACCCAAATCAATACAGGTCTAGTTATATCTTATAGACTACAACAAGGCTCGTTGCCCCAATGCAGTTTCAAGTTATACTCGAGGTCACTACAAAGGGCTTGTCACCAATCAGAGTAGGCCGACAGCTCGAATATAGTGTCTCATATCACCATAATCGGCTCACGAGTATAGGTGCTCATTGGTCACTACAAAGGGCTCGTCACCAATCAGAGTAGGTCGACAGCTCGAATATACTGTCCCATACCACCATAATCGGCTCATGAGTCTTAGCGGATCGAGGTACCAAGGTTAGAGGGGATTTTCATTGGTAAGTTTGGTACCTTAGATTCAAGCAGTAGCGTCCATACATGGTTAACATACATCGGGCTAATCGGGTTACTTGACGAATTCAACTAGTACGAGTGCCCGTTGAGTTGATCGACATGAAGTGTATAAGCACCTCGTGTGGCCTAACCACTGTCGATAAGCAACGCACGGCTCGGGTTCGTCAAACACGTTCTGCGTGGCGAATACAACTCAGCCACGAACTCAAGTCTGGTTAACGATTGCTTGGACTATTCAATAGCCCCAAATACAATCTGATGTAAGTAGTATGTACATGTGATAAGATAATCCTATAGCATTTGATAACCAATATAAACATGGCTAACATTTGAAAGTACAATGAAACACATATAGCATGTCATCCAACACCTATGTATTCTACACAAACCACGCTATATAAGTTACAGTTACTATGAAGGAATTCATGTATATGGCTAAGGTAGTCGAGAATCTTATCTCAACAACCTTATTAAATTTAGTCCGTCACCCAATTTCTCACAAATGCATTTTTATCTAACACTTAGACTACACAACTCCAACATACATGACGTATGTTGATTTCAACATATAATATGACAGATCCTTATATCAAGGAGATGTCTAATACACAACAATCATGTTCTTACATTCAATACATATGGCAGGCATAAATCATAAATCCATATTTATTTAGTCATTTCAACAAACACTTAGACTACACTTAATAACATACATAGCGTATGTTGATCGAAACATGTATTTGGGCGAATCCTTTCACCGAGACGTTATTACATTCATAACTAGCATAAACACACAGTAATAAATCATGGAAAATATACGTTCAAGTTTCATACATATACGGTATTTTCTACGAATACATAGAATACACAAAATTCCATATTCTTCATATTTAACCAAAACAGAAAATGGATAGCATGTTCTACATGTGAAATAGCATCCACGTTAGTAATCTACTATTAGTCGACATTGAAAGCTTTGAGAAATGATAACCTAAACATCTATAGTCCGCACCTTATGCCATAGAATCGTAACGAACTCGACAGAGACTCTAAGTCTTCGTCGACGATGAAATGTAAACCTATAGCATGTGTGGAGTTAGCTATTTTACTACTTAGAACATTTGAAACCCTAGAACAGATTAGGGTTAGGTCTTCTTACCTAAGAACGAAGTCTGAATTACCGTAGTAGTGACATAAATGTGATGAATAAACACGTAGAATAGCAGAAGCGATTCTCAAGAATAACTCTCACACCTTCACTCACCTTCTCTCTCTCTTTCCATCTCTTTCTTTCTTCTCTCTCCCTTAGGTTTAGGAAATTCGTATGGGATATGAGAGAGGGGGTTTAAGCCTCTTATATAGGCTCTAAATTGATGAAAATGGCCCCAGGGCCATGGTATACTTAGGTTATAACCAAATCGGACGTGTTCTGATCCAACGGAGCACTTCTGGAGGTCCTGTTGCTAAATGCGGTCGGACTTAAGCTCTCTAATATCAGATCTAGGTCAAGCTAAGTTTTCAATCCGGTCGAGTTTTCAGATCGACCGTGGTGGACCAGTTTTAGTTCAGCGGTCACCGAAAGTCGATCATAGCCACAAGTGCTATGACATGTATGGGCCATCTATCCTGATCTGAGGATGAATTTGGGTTGAAATCTAATGGTTATAATGCTTAGAAATAATGCGTAAGCGAAACGATCCAGATTACTTAAAATTATATTTAATTTTCTAAAAATCTCCGCTTTCTCACTCTCTTCACTCTGGACTTAAGGAAATGGCCTTAGGACATCGTATGACCTTGATTTTTGAGGTGATAGTTAGGTCAACTAGGCGGTCATAATGGTCTAAGTTCATCGCTATCAGACATTCAACGTGCGGTCCAGGTCTGATACGAAGTTTTCAAATGATCTCGAGGGCAACTGGGTTTAGAGATTAATCCTAGGTTTCTAGGTAACATAGAATTAGTGGTCTTACTCATTTTGGGTCTTTTAGTTTGTATTTAAAGTGGTTCAAGTTAATTCTACTGAGTACTCAGTTTGGTACTTAACCAAATTCTACCCTAATTATGGCAGAATATGGTCCTAGTGCCATTTTATGCCCCATTTTGGGCACTTTTAGGTATCATATTATTTTAATTATTTTTTTAATATTTTATCATCAAGTTTACCCTGTCTCCACCAAATTTAATGAGATTTTGAGTTGTAGAAAAATTCTAAAAATTCCAGAAGCAGCAGCTGTCCAACAATTGATTTTCGGATAGTTGTCACGACGTCCTACTTTAAACTATATTAAATATTTTATTAAAATTTTTATATATTTTTATATAATACTAGACTCATTTAGCTTCAATTTATTTTTTAAATCACTTAAATCGGAGTTATAACGAACGATATATAATTTTTCAAATTTGGACGAAACGTGCAAAAAAAATGTAGAAAATGGGCTGTTTGACCGCTGTACGGACGAGGGCTTGCCAAACTGGCGAGGACCTCGCCGGTCACTGACCAATTTGGTGAGGATTCACCCCAGGGGTAAGGTCCTCCCCCCCCCCCCCCCCCCCCCCCCCCGAAATGCCGAAAACATGTGGGACCCACCTCGGGTCCCCTCGAATTGAGCCGTTTGGGCCCACGAGTCCGTCGAGGCGTTTATCAAGTCTCATTTGTAAACTGAAATGAGTTACGCGATGTACAATATATTATTTTGGGGTAGAAGAAGCTAATCCATCCAAAAAACCTATCTATATCATAAACTTCTAAATATTAAATAGTCTAAATCCCATTTTACGCATGTATTTACCATTTACAGTAAGTTTTAGTTTAAGTATAGTTCTTCACCATTTAAACTTTATAATTTGTGTTTAATATGACAATACTTGGAGAAATTAAAAAATAAGTTGGTGAAAGGTGAGATTTTGAAGGAAATGGGTTGAAAAATGATTTTTTGACTTTAGGATTGAGCTCTAAGAGTGATATGGTTGACCTATTGCCTAAGGACGTCTAGTTCTAGGTTAGAAAAAATCTGGGGTGTTACAAGGACTAATAAGAACTTGGTAATCATGTACATGCACTGCACTGCATGTGTCGTTTGGCGTTGGGCAGAGCACTCAGAAGTGACTGACATGCGCGACCGTAAGATGAAGATCGCAGAGGGAGTGCAGGTGAGGGCATGCATCATTTCTTCATACATTCTTGCATTAATCAGAGTAATTAGGGATGTTTGATTGTATTGCTTTATCATTACTACTTGATTGAATTGATAACATGTTAACCTTTGTTGTATAGTTCCACTGATTTGATCACTCACTCCCACGTTCTGGGATGGTGCTTAAACACCAACCAGACTCTGTCTTAGATGTAGATGTTGATGCGACCCGTGAGGCAGAACCGGAGTTCGAGGATGACGAGGAGGCATTCTAGTGTATGCAGTATTCAGGCGGGTTCACTTAGGCCATTCTGAATCATCGAGGCTTCAGGGTTTATTCTTTGTAGAGGATTATCACATTTTGACATTCTATTTTGAAACAATACTTGTAACTATTTTCCTAGCAGAGCATACATATTTTGGGGACTTATACTAGTTTATATATTCATTTCAGTCTTTCGCTTGCGTACTACAACTGTCATTGGATTATGTTTTACTGATTTGGCTTAATCTACTTTATGTTTTATACACTAATATAGACAACATACATCCATCATTAAAATTGTTGCATAAGTGATGTTTTAAAACTCGGGAGCTGAGTTATGCTCGACCCCCAATTTTCAAGGCGTTACATAGTTGAACTAAACTTAAACAAAAACATAAAAAATAACTTTAAAACTGAAAGATTGAAGAAGAAGAATGACTACATAGAAGCTCCACAACCTCTCTCTCTCTCTCTCAAAAACCCTAATTCATTTTTAGAATGGCCTAAATCACTCCTTTAAATAGAAAATTTTCATACTGACTTTGCATCGACTTCAATTTTTCACACTTTTGTTACACTTTAGTCGCACTGAAGTGGGCCTTCGGTCACATCGAAGTCAAGCAAAATTAACTTTTGGCTACAGCCGAATTTCTTCAAAACATGTCTGAATTCTCTGTCTCCTCTAGGTCACACCAAACATACCTTCAATGGCACCGAACATCACTTGGTCTCACCGAATGGTCAAGCCAAATTAACTCTAGAAATCACTATTTTATTATTGGACTATTTTTTAGCATATTTGGTCGCACCAAACACCACTTTAGTCACATCGAATAGTCTATTAATTATGTTATTTGACTATGTGATTTTTCTAACTTTTTTCTATCTTTCGCACATGATTTTCTTAGATCTTTGGAACTTGAATTCTTCAATATTGTCCTCCAAACATATAATCCTCCTCTTGATCATTTTTTGAGTTTTAAATCATTACTTTAACTATCCTTTTTATCTTAGCTCTTCATATCACCTCACATATCAAAACGCACGTAATTAAATTACCTTAACACATCTGTGTGTATAAAACCACTACATAATTAAGGGTTAACATGCAATATTTCACACTCAACACACTCCCCAACTAGCATTTTTCTAGTCCCGAGCAAAACACACAAAAAATAAATCCATATCCCAAACTATGAACGTCTTTCAAAAGAAAATTATTTTTCCTAATCCAAGGCATTTGTATAATAGAATTCAGAGACGCAAAGATAAGATATTGTTAGTTTAAAACCTAATATGGCTAGTAAACAATTAAACCAATTTCTCATTCATCAATCAACTAATAAAATACATTTAAATATCAAGTTTCTTATGTACTCAGTGAATTCTAACTCATCATCAATAAAAGAAAGCCTTCTCACCATATGGTTAACTGTAACAATTATCTAGAAGTGGTCAAATCAATACAAGTCACTGATTCCAACCCAGTTCCCTTTCCACTTATTTTTCCAACTTTTGATTTTTCATCAATTTCTTTCACATTATCTCTTTTCATATTTTCTCTCTTTTCTTTTCATCTAAGCACATGCAATAGGTAGTTCTTTTTTATTCCACTATTTTTTTTTTAGCTGGCCCTTCCCTTCTTATTATATCAGGATAAATAAGGATCTTCAGGCTTGGTTCCTAATACTTTGAGTAATAATCAAGTTAAACACTAAGGGTTTAGATTGGCCTTAAGGAAAATGTGTAACACCTCATACTTTTCAGTACTCGAGTGTTACCTTAAGGATCTAATTTAGTATAAACACAAACCTGATTTATCTGAACATCCACCCTCACTTTAACCTAAATCCAATCGTTAGGAGATATGTTCCTGACGATGAACATCATAGTATCATCTCCTTTTCCATTCTCACGGCTATGGTGGCCACTTCTCGGCTAAGAAGACCACAACAAAAATTTTGTAGTGTAGATTTTACTAGCCCACTATGTTCAAAGATAAACACAAATTTTATAAAGTGTGTGAGCATTGTCAGAAATTGGGAGGATTGTCCTGTAGGAATATGATGTCGTTGAACCCCATTCTCATTATTGAAGCATTTGATTGTTGGGACATCGATTTTATAGGACCATTCCCCCAATACATTGAAAATATCTACATTTTGCTTGCAATAGATTATTTCTCCAAACAAGTTGAGGCAATTCCGTGCCAAAATAATAACCATCGCATGATCATTAAGTTCTTAAAGGAAAATATTTCATCTCGATTTGGAACTGCTTTCAATGTTGTTCCCACAGACGGTGCTAAAATGTTGATGCATAAATCTAGACATCCTCTTTAGACCACTTGATACATGAAAGAGAAGACAAAGATGAAGACCCTGGCTGCAGTAGGGGACCCTGCGATGACAAAATCAGACAGGCAAGCTAGGTCTAATAAAACATAAGGTTCTTGGATATGTTTTCTGAGTTGGATTGTACGTACCTTTCACCACTAAGGATGATCTATTTATAGTTGAGAAAGGGTGGTGGCATAGCTTTCACCACTAGGGATGCTTTATTTATAGTTGAGAAAGGGCGGTGGCATAGAAGAGAATCTCCCTATTTAGTAGAAGCATATTGTAAAGGGATTCGTATCCTGATCATGTAACGGGTATCTCCCGAGATCCGTGGTTGGGATCTCGAGTAGGTACAGGCGGAACCAGGTCAGAATCAGTAAAATCCTGTGGTAGGAATCAAGCTTGCGAGTTCAATGTGGCCTATAGGTTCGTTCCAATCGGTGGCTTGCCAACCTATGTTTTCTAATGATCCGTGGTCAAGTTTTCCCTAGGCATCAAGTACATTACTGACCTTCCAACTTATCCTTAGGAGTCGTGCTCGAGCGTTGAGACCGAGCTCCTTTCCTTAGTGGAATATAAATGAAATCGGAGATGACCTTCCTGTTCATCCTACCATATGGGGTAAAGTCATGCCAAGTGTGGTGGTTCAGAGTCTTACCTCACGTGGGGTTGTAACACCCCAAATTTTTGAGGTCCGAGTACATACTCGTGCTCGAGAATTTCGGGTGTTAAAAATGTAAAAATTATATGCTTCAAAATCATACTTTTTTTTAATCACATCCAGTTACATTTATGAAGGTAAGCATTCACGAGAGTAAAATTATTCACAACCCCAAGTGCAGCATCAACGGGGACTAATCTTGTACATTTCTGAAAGTAATTAGAACTAAAAGAAGAAGAAGATCTAAATTTGAATTCTGGATTAATGGGAAGTGATTGTGAATAAATTTAACTTAAGCTTGTCAATTTAAAGGTGGGAACTAGTGTACCAATGATCCACTTGTAGCTATTAAGATGCTACGTTACTTGATTCAAGAGCTACAATTAGAATCAGAGTCATATCTTATCCAATTAGAAGAAGAAATGATCAAATCTCTAAACTTCTCAAAATATTCAACGTTAATGGAAGAGAATTGTGGAGATTGGAAGGGATTCTATCACCCAACCATGCCCAGGAGACGATGGCAAATAATAGGATTTACCAATCCTACAATCTCAAATAGGAAAAGAAGATATTCAAAGCCATCGTAACTCTATTGTAATTAGAGTCACAACAAACCATAGAAAACTGAAAATATTCTTTAAAATCAACTAAAACTCAATGAAGTTCAATATAAACAAGAATCAAATCAAAGAAAGCATCTCAATCACGCTACAAGCTTCACTCTTATCCCTTGTTAAGAGGTTTAGTTAACCATAGACATGATTAAACCAAAAATTCTTAACAAAACATGAAAACAACTAAGGAATAAGAAAAACTCTTGGTGGTGGCTCTCCACCCCATTGATGTGCTCCTTGAAACCTTTCTAAACCCTAGAAGATACTTTGGACCATCCTAGGGAGTCCTATTTATAGTTGTGTAATTCTAACTTTCGCATCGAGTTGAAAAAATCTAAAAATCACCTCAAATTTATGCAATCCGCGTGAAATCTACGTAATCTTTCAATGTCATCAAAGGGCCTTCAATGGAAGCTTCGATACATTTAAGTGCCTTCGATGGAATCGAAACTTGTCTAGAATTGTCCAGCGAGTTTGACTTGAAAATCCTGAAATTCTCGATTGCACCTTCGATGCAACTAAGTTCCTTCGATTGAACCTTCGATGCATCCAAGTGTCTTCAATATAATCGAAGTCTATTTTGGCAATTTTCCAGAATTATGTTTTTCTCGCCCTGGAATTTCAGAATATTTTTTTCAGGATAATTTTCAAGATTCCTTTTCTTCACTTCAAATCTTCAATTCTCTTCATTCCTTACTTGGTTTCCTTGGATCTTTGGCATGTGAATTCTTCAATCTTGGTCTCTTAAGATCCATATGCATTGCCTTGGTGATTCTTAAGCATCAAATCCATTCTTTTAACATTCTTTTCAATGCAAGCTCTCAGATTCACCTCGCAATATAAACATGTATAAAATATATCCATTAAACAATATCATGTTCATAAAATAAAGATATAAATAGGGAAAAATATGCAATATTTGACACTCAACACACACCCCCAACTAGTATTTTTCTAGTCCCAAGCAAAATATGTGTGACATAATCTTCAATTCTCAATGTTTAAACCTATTCTAGAAAACAATCTTTTGTGTAAACAAGTATGAATGAGTAGAATCCATAGAGGTGAAAGTGAAAACTTAAAAACCTAGAGCTGAATCAAGTAATCAATCCATCAACTAGGTTCTTCATTAATCACTTAAGAGTATAAGTTCATATATCAAGTTTTTCCAATGTGCTCAGTGATTTCTTATAACATCCAGAATTTTCACGGCTAAAGTTTATACTTGTGCCCGAGAAAACTGGGTGTTAATAATGTAAAACTTAGATGCTTTAAAAAGTCACACATTATTTTTTCATTTGGATCACATACAAATACATTCACGAAGGTAACGTTCACGAGCATAAATTTGACTGAAATGATTATTTCATCATAGTAAAAGAATTCAAATTAATAATCAAATGCCCTCTTAATGGGAGCTTATTGCGTTTATCGAGTTCACAGCGGAAGTATAAAACTATTTCTTAAAACTATCTTCTTATTCTTTCAGCATAATTATCTTCCATAGGGAGATGGTCCTCTATGTCTTTAATTTGTACATCCATGCATCATCTGTATGATTGGAGAGGGTCAACACCCTACTCATAGTGATGGTCATCCTTTAAGATTAATTAACATTAATTCAAGAGATTTATAAAGGCAATATAAAGGTTCTGATAAATCTCATATTTCAGTATTACAAGGTGTATCAGTATGCGCAAACAATCTACATGAGATGCATGATTAGCAAAGTGTGTGCAGCTCATCATATATAGTGATCATCACAATATAGAAAATGGTTTATAAAAAATTTGACTCGATCCGCATCCCATAACTACAAATATTCGCCGATATGGCCAATGCTACTGTGGATTTACGTGAACACCTCAAGGAGCACACTACATGAACTGAATGAATTATGTGACACGATTTGTTCATTGAGCGACTATTTGTAACATCCAATCCTAAAAGTGATGTGACATTGCATTTATGAATTATACACATCGATTTATGCACCACTACCCAAAAACCTATGGAATTACGTGACGACCAAGAGGGTCTCTACCTAGAGCGCATTATGCCAATGATAGAATATTCGAATTAATAGTTGTGATATCTTTTAACACATCACTTGCATGTACAGAGAATATAAACTGAATCACGGAGGTTTTGGAATATAAAGACACATACCCATGCCTTAAAGATAAATAGTGCAAGGCCAATATAATAAAGAGAAGAGTGACAATGGTCAACTTAAAAAGTGGCAATGGCCAACATAACAAAGAGGAGAGTGACAATGGTCAACTCAATAAAAGAAGAGTAGCAGTGGCTAACTCAATAAATATACGAGTGGTAATGGCCAACTCAATAATAATGAGAGTGGTAATGACCAACTCAATAAAGAGGAGAGTAGCAATGACCAACTCAATAAAGAAAAGAGTAGCAAGGGCTAACTCAACAAATTGATAAAAGTAAGGGCAAGGCCTATATCCATCGCCCCACATTAATTCATAAAGATCTCATGTAATCAACATTATATTATAATCCTAAAGGAAAAATAATTAATGGTAAAACATATAATTGCAGGGAGAATTCATAGTAACATGAAACATAATATGTAAAAGGCGAGATAATAACACATTAACTTAAATTACTATAAGCTTAAAGGATAAAACCCTCACCTTTGGATGTTAGATCATCTCTTACTTAAGTTAGCTGCTCAAAGATATTACTAAGTTAGCTGCTCAAAGATGTACTTTAGGGCCAAATTTTACTCTAATTCACCTGGTTTGGATTATTTATGTTAGTTTAGGATTAGGTTTAGTAAGTATTAGGAGGTTGGATAGAAAGAAAAGGAAGGAAGGATCAACTACATCAAATCCTAACCTTCAACCGATTCTTCTCACTGAGTTGACTCGATTAGGCTCAATTTAGATAATCTTTATAGTTTCGTAGGAAATACCAGGGATTTACATTGTAAAGATTAGAAGATCTTTACCTTAGGATGTTAGAGAAACCTGTTGTGTGCTCAAGTGGCTAAGTGACAGATGAACGCTCCTTTCTCTTTCTCTTTCTCTTTCTTTGTCTTTTCCTTTCTTCTTTTTTCTTTTCCTTTCCTTTCCTTTCTTTTCTTTTTTCCTTTCCTTCTTTCTTTCATTCATCTGTAACGACTTAGTAAAATTCGTACTTAGACCCGAGTACCACCTCTAGCGGAAATCATTGAGAACCAAATCCCTTAGAAATTTAATGTGTTTTAGCTAGCGCTAAACTAGATTACATGTGGAATTAGCACCAATAGCTTTCAATACAATCTGTAAGACCCAAAACCTATAGAATCATTGATACTATATTACCCTGAAATCTAGGATCCAACTCTAAACCCAGTTGTCACACCCCAAACTCGGAAACCGGGCTCACAGAATTCCGATCGCCGAATCCGGCGCCGACAGCCTCCGTAGAACCCCATTCTCGGCTCCTAGCCCACATTTGCCAGGTTCCGATCCTGGGATGCTACGAGGAGAATTTTCAATGTCAGTTTGATTCGTAATAAGCATAACCAAAGGCATAACCCACAAACAACAACCAAGAAATCCATTACATTTCCACTATGATAAAAAACTTTACAAGTACAATAAGCATAAAGGGAAATACAGTGGTAAAGTACAAAAACTCCAAAATGCTCAGCAACGTGCTCCTGCCTCAACGCTGCTGCGATCCAACGTCACCTGCACGCAACGGTCGTGCATAAGCTTACAGAAAGCTTAGAGGGTGGTGAAAGTGTGTACGCAAGGTAGTAATATGAACATGCAAATGACAAAGTGATGCGGAATATACAGATGAACCATAACATCATGAGCCGTACCAAGGCTATACAATGCAAGACATGAATGGTATCGGCCACCAAAGGCCATGCTATATGCAATGCAACTCAAGCATACAGGTCCTCATCTATGTCCACACATCAATACAGCTCAATATGGGATATCACCGGGGTCTAGTACACTCTAAACCAGATTGTCGCCACATCGCGCACAATAAGGTAAGTGGAAGAGACCTCACTATCCGTCTGCCAATATCGGGCACGACTCGTCGATAGCGGACCCATTCCTCGAGCTGGTCAAACTCAGCCTAGCATTGCCCCCTACACTCGGACGGGTAAGGCCGCACCTCCTTCCAACCGACCACGACACAGTGGAGAGCGTAACCGTCTGGTAATCGGCACTCAATGCTCATCTACCCACTCGGTCTAGACGTTGGAGCAACCTCTTGGTACCATAAGGGTTTAGGGACTTTCACTCAGGGATATCTATAGTACCCCATGTAAAATAAGATTTTCGGTATCCAATCCTGCCAACCACGATCTTTCTGTAGAGGCTACGGCCCCAATGTCGCTAGGGCATACAATAACCATGTCACACAAATGTGAAATGCATGAATCACGCTATCCAGTCATGCAATCAATCCTGCGCATACCGTGCGCTCATGTAGGGCAGTACCGCCTAACCGGGAGCCCATAAACAACCTGCCCAAAGGCATATGCTATGATCAGTCAATCCTCATATCAAGCATACATATGATGCGTATGATCATGCGTCATGAAACTATACTAAACATGTTGTAATAAAATGAATTATTTTACAACGCAGATGGGCCGGGACGGTTTATACACGATAAGTACGGCCCAGTAATGGGCCCTAAGGAGAGTCGTAATATGGACATCCAACCAACATTACACTCGCAATGTGGACGTCAAACCAACATTGCTCCCAAGGCACGATCTTTGTAAACAGCGCTAGATAGACTGTATGGGAATCACACATTGCAATGGACCGTAGGCCCATCCCATTGGGCCTTACATATATATATATATATATCAAATGGGCCATATCTTATGGGCCTTTTATTCATCAGATGGGCCATATAATGGGCCACACCAATGGGTCTGACGTGCATTGCAATGGGTCAAAACCCGTAGGCCTAGGATTGCATCAAATGAGATTAGTTTCATGAGTCTAATATGTGACCAATGGGCCACACCGATTGGGTCCCCACATGTGCATCAATTGGGCCTCAACCCATAGACCTTATATGAGTCAAATGGGCCTAACTCCCTAGGCCGTAAACGAATCAAATGGGCCTAAACCCGTAGGCCTTGTATGCATATCAAAGTGGGCCTAAACCCCTAGGCCTTATATATATCAAATAGGTTTGTACTCATAGGCTTTATACAATTTAAATGGGCCTGGACCCAAGGGCCTTGGAACATATCAAATGGTCCAGTCCCATGGGTCGTACATCCACATCAAAGTGGGCCCCAATAAATGTCACAACTACATTTAAGATGAGCCTCAATTCATGCTAAGATGGGGTCCACTTGGACCGTGAATCTGGCTCATACTTCGACTCATTCCATAAAAATGATCTTTAAAGTGGACGGCTAGAGTAGATGTAGTACCTGAATCAATGGTGGGGGCCCACATGAAAACCCACCATCATGTATGTAACGAGAAATCTACTAATGTTATATATATAATTTATACAATATTATGTACAATATATAATAACATTATAAATAATATAATATAACATTATATATAGTAATATATATATATATATATATATATATATATATATATATATATATATATATATATATAAATTTACTCACACGCTGCATGCACTCATGCGGCACGTGCACACACACACTCATGCTGCATGTACACACTCGTGCACGCTCACATGCATGCACGGACTCACGCCCAAATGGGCTTCACAACGTCACCCGGCTCCACCGTCCGCTGGACGGTGGAGTTAAAATGCATACATCTCTGTGGGTCCCATGTGGGGCCCACTGAAATGCCTATTTGAAATCCAACCAGTTCACGGGGTCACTCCGACCTGGATGAAGGGAATACAAAATTTTCATCTTGATTCAAAACTTCTATGGGCCCCAGAAACTTTTCAATGGTAGAATTTCATCCACACTGTTTCACGTGGTGTGGGCCACCTGAGCCTCGGATGAAGCCGAAACTTGGAGGGGACCCACCTGAGAAGGGGGCCCACCTCATGAATAGATTGGATTAGAAATAAACATTACCGTGGGGCCCACACGCAGGGCCGTGGGCCCCTGCTGGACGACCGCCCGCTGGCCGTGCAGGCGTTGCCAGCGCCTGACACAAGCAAGGGCTACCTCCCTTTCTCTCTCTCCTGGATTTCATTTTTTTGCCAAAAATCGTTCGTGGGGCCCGCAATCTGGAAATCCACTCCATCCATTGCGTTCAGTGGCCCGTAACAGTCGAAACGAGTCTAGAGTTCGAATTTTTTTGACGCTTGGAAAGTGAAATAACACAAGAAATGGCATTTGAATGGTGAGGACGTAATATTTGGCGCTATGGCCCACCAGGTGATTGGATCAACTCCAAACTTCTACCCAACGGCTAAAATGCCGTGGGTAAGAGGATGGACGTCTTGGATCGGACATAAACATCAGGGTGAGGCCTATGCAAGGGAACCACCCAAATCCCTTTCTTTCTTTTTCTTCTTTTTCTCATTTCCTTAGAAACGTCCAGCGTCCCAGACGCTGGACGGTTGGCTTTCCTAAAAAAAGTAATTTATGGTGGGCCTTGATGAAGTGGGCCACCACAGATGGGTGTACAACACATATGGTGGGCCCCACTTGAATAAATCTTGAAGAAGAAAAATATATAATGCCAAGGTGGGATCCATTCAAGTGGGCCACACAATCCTTTTGCACAAGAAATAAAATAAAATAGAATAAAATAAAATAAAATAAATAAAAGAGAGAGAGAGAGAGAGAGAGATGGAGAGTGGGACACGGCTTGTGATGGAGGGACCCCGTCATTATGGGCCCTCCCATACATGAAATCATACATCAAATGGGTCATTTTGCACATATGACCATCAAAACTAAAGATCAACGGTGGGGATCCTTTTCCCACCAATATGGATGGTCTAGATGACCTTTTCAAATGAAAATAAACATCATGATGGGGTCCATGGAGATTGGCCCCATCATGGAATGATCATGATGATCCAAGTGGTCCATCGGCCACATTTTAGGGTCCCAAGTGAGATCCACACCATTGATCGGTGGGCCTCACTTGGTCCACCATTAAAATAAGGAAAACTACCCTATAGAGGCACCCACCGTCCGATCTTCTCGCTCCTAGGGGTTCCTTGGAATTTTTGTTGCTTGGAAATTTTGGAACGAGAAAGAGAGAAAGAGAGAGAGTGATGTAAAGGGAGAGAGAGAGAGTGATGGATGGATGGGGTGAGTGATGTTTGTGTAAGAAATCTTTGACTTATGAGGCTTTTGTGTAAGAGAGGTATGGGTGGTGAAGACTTTTGTGGCTTTTTGTGTAAGAGAGGTATGGGTTAGGAAGACTTTTGTGGTTGCTTGGGAAAATGGGTGAGAGTGATGTGTACTTGACATGTGATGGCTTGATGGGTGATTGATTGATGGGATTGATGTGATTGATGTGACACATCGTTGAGATTCCCTTTGTTTTCGCAACGCGCGGCGTTTTCTCGCACCGAACGTTGGCCCATAACTCTTGATCAGGGTATCGCCTCGGCGCGCGAGTCGCGGTATCGGAACTGCAATGACGGCGCGGTCGCTATGGTATTGGTCTCGGGTTGAGTCGACTCGGGTTGTCGGCATAAGATTCAGGATCGCGGTCGATACTGGTTAAGGATCGAAAGTTGCCGGAATTCGACCGGTAAGACCACGGAAGTGTACGGAAAGGTACGGACCAAGATACGGGTCTTACACCAGTTGCTTCCAGGAATACTTTGTAACTTCGTATTGGGCGTAGACCGCACGTCGAAAGTCTGATGGCGATGAACTTAGACCATTACGACCGCTTAGTTGGACTTGACAATCACCTCGAAAATCAAGCCCAAACGATGTCCTGAGACTATTTCCTTATGTTCGGAGTGAAGAGGTGAGAAAATGAAGATGTTTAGAAAATTAATTATGATTTTAAGTAATCTGGATCATTTCGCTTGTGTGTTATTTCCAAGCATTCTGACCATTATATTTTGACCCAAATTCACCCTCGGATCAGGAAAGATGGCCCATACATGTCAAAGTACTTGTAGCTATGATCAAATTTCGATAACCGTTGAATTGAAGCTGGTCTGCCACGGACGATCTGAAAACTCGATTGGACTGAAAACTTAACTTACTAAAGATCCAATACTAGTGAGCTTAAGTCTGACCGCATTTGATAAGAGGACCTCCAGAAGTGCTCCGTTGGATCAGAAAGAGCCTGATTTGGTTATAACCTAAGTATACCTTGGCCTTAAGACTATTTTCATCGACTTTAGGCTTATAAAAAGGGCTTAAACCCTCATTCCCAAATCCCATACGAATTTCCTAAACCCTAGCTACTTAAGAGAGAGAAAAGAGAGAGAAAGTATGGGAGAACCTGTTGATTCTTCGTGGGATTCTTCCCAGTTCAACTACGTATCGAATCCACGTATCTAAATCGTTCTTTCGGCGATTCTGATTCCATTCTTGGGTAAGTTAAGAAAACCATAACCTGTTTTAAAACCTAGAATAGTTCAAATGAAGTTATAGCTAACCTGTTTCATGCCATAGGTAGCGTATCCGCCATTGATGAAGACTTATCATCTGAATCATATCTTATACGCATTTTCTGGTTTAAGGTGCGGACTATATATGTTTAGGTTATAGTTTCCAAGGCTTTCAATGTTAGATAATGATTTATTCATGACGTGAATGCTATTACACATGCTAAATGCGCTATCTATTTCGATGTACGTATATGTATAAGTTATGTTAGAAATAAAGTATTTCAGGTATATGTTAGAATACATGTATATGTCTGGAATATGCTGTTTTGATTGCCATGATTATTTGTCATAGACATATGCATGATATGTATGTGGCAACTCCTTGGTGAAAGGACTTGCCCTAATATGTAATGGAATCGACATATGTGATGTATGTTGAATAGGGTAGTCTAAGTGTTTGGATAAATGCTTGAATGAGTTAGTAGTTAGTTGTAACGCCCTGAAAAAATCAGTACTTGGGCTCGCGTACCAACTCGACCAGAAATCGCGTAGGATTAATTCTTTTAGAAAATAAGTGTAAGTTAGCTAGCGCAACGCTAGAGTAGCTAGGAAATAGTCCCTGATCACTTTAAATACGTTCTACAAGACCTAAAGCGAGTAGAACCAATGACGCTATAATACTTTAAAACCTCGGATCAAACTCTAAACTAGTTTGTTCTCAGGACCTCTTTGAAACTTTGTATTGGATCTAGACCGCGCGTCGAAAGTCCGATACCTACAATCTTAGACCGTTATAACCGCCTAGCTGGACTTGACAATCATTTCGAAAATCAAGTCCAACCGACATTCACAGGCTAATTCATTGAGCCTGGAGTGAAGAGAGTGAGAATAGGGTTAGATTTGGAATTTGAAATTCAAATCTGGCATACGACTTGACGTGTCAGTATTAAGTGTTCTGACCATCAGAATTCAGCCAAATTACACCCTTGGATCAGGAAAAATTTCTATTTCATATCATGAGACTTGTAGACCTGATCTACGTGCGGTGATCGCTGAACTGAAACTGGACCGCCACGTGCGATCTACGAACACTACTGGTCTGAAAATGGGATGTGAGCGATATCCAACGTGCATGAACTTAAGTCCGATCGCGTTCGGCCAGGGGACCACCAGAAATGCCTTTTTAGACCAAAACAGCCCCGATTTGGTTAGGTATCAAGTAAACATTGTTCCCAAGCCTGTTTTGGGCAAGTTTTAGGTTACAAAAGGGGCTTAAACCCTCACTTCTCTCACCCATCCAAATTTGCTAGAAACCCTAGCTGGTGTGAGAGAAAAGGTGAGAGATTGTGAGAGAGAGTGGGAGAGAATTTCCTGCTGCTTGCATTACGTGTTGCACGTGCTTAAGTAACGCGTCTCAATCGCTTTTCCGATGATTTTTCCGTGATTTTAGGTAAGCAAATACCCCAAATACTTGTTGATTCAAGGTTCCTTAGTTTCCTTAGCATGGTAGCTTATGGATCTTGTGTATTAGGTTCCCAGTTCACCGTAGACGAAGCGTATACGCTCCGTTTGAATTAATACGCTCCTAGGATAAAAGGTCTGAATTTTAGTCACTTTGAGTGACTGTTTCCAACGCTTTCAATGTCGTTTAATAGTAGATTATCGACGGCAACGCCGTTTGACATGTACAACATGCCGTCCGTTTTCTGTTTCGTAAGCAGACGAAAAATATGAGATTTAGGGCATTTTAGTCATTTGTAGGAAATATTGTTTTCATCCATATTTTGCTGATGTGATTGACATGGCTTCTTGTCGCATTAGGATACTAGGAATGCATGCATAATTAGTTTGGCGAAGAGATTCGCCTAAATGCGCACTTTGAGTCGACATACTATATGTAGACTTAAGTGTGTAGTTTAAGTGTTTGTATAAATGCTTGTATTAGTATGTATTGAATTAAATGGTGTTATGAATTAGTTTGAGATTGAATTCTCAATTAATATGCTAATGTAAATGATTTTCTACATGTTAGCTATATGCATGATTTCATTATATGTATGAAATGCATGTGCTTGATGATTTACTTAAGTTGTGTGTTATAACATGTGTTAACATGCTCACATTGTTGTATTTCATTTTCATTACTCTTACATGATTGCTGATGTGAATTCATAAATGTTTGGGACTATACTTAGTCCAGGCAGTCAGTAACTGAGTAAATTTATGGTTGGCTTATCTTTGCCACGAACGACGTGTCGATGAACGCGAGCCATGTTTTGGAGTTGGTGGCAGTGGTTAGGCCACATGAGGTATTTTACGCACTTCATGTCGTTCGACTTGAGATGCGCTCGTGCTAGTCGAGCCCGTCAAGTAACCCGACTGACCTTTGTATGTTCACCTTGTATGAGTCATAACTGCTTGAACCTAAGGTACTGAACTTACCATTATAAACCCTGTCAACCATAGTACCCTGATCCACAAAGACTCATGAGCCGAGCATGGTGGTATGGGATACCGTGGTCGAGCTGTCGGCCTACGCTGGGGCCACAAACCTCCCCGTAGTGACCAGTGAGCACCTATGACTCGTGAGCAGATTATGGTGGTATGGGACACTATATTCTTGCTGTCGGCCTACACTGATCAGGCAACGAGTCCTTTGTAGTGACCGCGAGCGTATTCTGAGTCTACGGGAGGCGACAACCCTTCCGTAGCAGTGAGAGTACAGTAGGCCTGTATTGATAAGGTGATGGGGGAGCGGTGCAACGAGTGCGAGCAACAGCCCTGACAGCCCTTGCAGCGACCTACAAAAATATACATCGTATGAGATTACTAGGAGTGACGACCCTAGACAAGATCTGTGTTGGGATTGATATAAGGGAAGTACCTTAGTTTCCCAATCCTGCTATTTGAATGGACTAATAATAACTCGGTAATCATATCAACATCACATTGCATGTGCCTGGAAGATGTGGAGCACTGAGCGGTACGCAAGCATGCCACGGACGCAGATGGTGCCGTATGAGGGAGAATGTCGGTGAGGGCATCCATCATGTCATGTCATATTTCATTAACAATAGTATTAGGAATGTTTGATTTACTGCTTTACTATTATCGCATGATTAATTTGAGAACATGCTAATCCTTGCTCTATTATTCCACTGAGTTAGCTACTCACTCCCACGTTACAGGATGGTGTTTGCAACACCCACCAGACCCTGTCTTAGATGCAGGTGTGGCAGCGATTCAGGAGGCAGAGCCGGACTATGATGAGGACCAGGACGAGTTCTCATATATGCAGTACTACGACGGCTTTGCTTAGGTAGCCTGGATTGTCGGGACTTCTCAGTGGGACTCTTTTTGGACATTTGATTTCTGTTTATTTACATGTATATGAGACTCAGAGATGTATTCATACTTTGAATACAGTTGAGATCTACTTTGTTTTCCATACAGTGATATATATATTCTTTAGTCTTCCGCTTGCTTTTATCACTGGATCTAGAGTATGAATTGTAGTTTTGGTATACTTTTACTCATGTGAATGCTTTAACTCAGATAATATTGAATCATAATCATTTTTGTTGCATAAGTGACGGTCTGAAACTCGGGAGTTGAGTTTATACACGACCCCCCGATTTTCAGGGTGTTACATTAGTAAAGAGTGACGTTTTAGGTTGTTGAGATATGAATCTCAATCACCTTAATGTGTGTATGATTTTCTCCATGAATTGCATAACTTAGATTATTCATGTTAACTATGTGTATGATTTTCTCCATGGATTGATTAACTTAGATGAATCATATTAAATGTGTGTATGATTTCCTCCATGTGTTGTATTTACATTTAAGTTATACTTTATGAATGTAGGATATGAATCACATGTTGGTTATTGAGCTTGTATGTGAATGGCACTGTACTATAGTCCAGGTAATCGGGAATCGAACTCCAAATGGTGGTTGAGGTCATTTTCGCCACACAAGATGAGTTTAACGAATCTGAGTCGTACTTGGAATGTTCGAGAGTGGTTAGGCCACACGGAGTGCTTAATGCATTCCATATCGTTCAACTCAATGTGCGTTTGGCCTAGTTGAGCTTATCAACTAACCCGATTGACCGATGTTTGTTCGCCATGTTTGGTCGCTACTGTTTGAATCTAAGGCACTAAGCTTACCAGTGAAACTCCCGTTAACCTTGGTATTGTGATCCCCTAAGACTCATGAGCTGGACATGGTGGTATAGGACACCGTGGTCGAGCTATCGGCTTATGATGGGGAGACGAGCCTCCCCGTAGTGACCAGTGAGCACCCTACTCTTATGAGCAGATTATGGTGATATAGGACATTATATTCTTGCTGTCGGCCTACATTTATTGGTGACGAGCCCTTTGTAGTGACCTCGAGTATATCCTGACACTGCATAAGGGCGACGAGTCTTGTTGCATTATTGAGGATATAACTAGGCTTGTATTGATTTGGTGATGGGGGAGTGGTGTAATGATTCCATGCAACAGCTCTAGCAGCCCTTGCAGCGACCTAGAACTGTAACATTGTATGAGATTTCCTAAGACTGACGACCCTAGAATGGATCAATATTTGGGAATTGATATAAGGGAGATGTCTTAGCTTCCCAATCTTGTTGTATGAAAGGGACTAATAAGAACTTAGTAATCACACTCATGACATTGCATTGCATGTGCCATTGGCATTGGTGTGAGAGCACAGTGGTAGTGATTCATGCCGCGATCGTTAGATGATGTCGCATGAGGGAGTTTGTGGTGAGGGCATGCATCATTATCTCATTTATTCTCATATTAACAAGAGTATCTAGGACATGTTTGATTGTACTGCTTTATCATTACTACTTGATTGAATTGATAACATGTTAACCTTTGCTATATAGTACCACTGAGTTGATCACTTACTCCCACGTTTTGGGATGGTGCTTAAACACCAACCAGACTCTAACTTAGCTGCAGGTGATGGTGATGCTTGTGAGGCGGAGCCAGATTTTGACGAGGACGAGGAGGCATTCTCATTTATGTAGTTCTCATGCGAGTTCATGTGAGCCTTGACCTGACCAGCGGGGATTCTAGAATATGTATATGGTGATTTTGCATAGTTAATACATGTATTTTGAGACACAGTTGTATATATTGCCCTGGGCAGAGCACTCATCTTTTGGGAATTATTTTTGAATTATATATGTATTTAAGTCTTCCGCTTGCATTTTCTCAATATCCTTGAATTATGTCTGCTGATCTGGCTTGATCTATTTTATGTTTTATGCACTAACACAAACAACATACATCCATCATTGTTTATGTTGCATAAGTGATGTTTTGGAACTCGAGAGCTGAGTTATGCTCGACCCTCGAATTTAGGGCGTTACAAGGTGGTATCAGACCATGATCTGGATTAAACTGGACCTGGGTTAGGGTCACATAATGCACGTTGACACCACTATAGCGTAGGAGGGTGCGAGAAAAATCTACAAACAGGTTTAGGGCTCTCAGGTTGTCATTCGGTGAAAGTTTCCTGAACATGATTGCCGAGATTGAGTCCGTGCACACTCTTTATCACACACGATGACCCCAAATCACTTATAAACTGTCAATTGACGGGTATAGACCGCGTTTCACCCCATTTCAGCCGTTAGAAATTGCTAAAAGTGAATAGAGATTAGATTAGTTCTGAAATGACCCGAAACGGCTTAAATCGGAGGAGGGGACTAAACGAATCAGTTTCAGAGGGTTCCAAGGTGGGACCCTAGCATTTTTAGACCCAGGGGGTGGTGAGGCCCTCGCCCAAAGGGTGAGCCCTCGCCGGATTGTCCAGTGGCCGACGAGGACCTCCCTGATTCGGCGAGGCCTCACTGATCGTGGGCCCAGATGGGTCAGGCAGTCGGGCTGACTGTGTTTGAGGTCTTGTGGACCCCAATGCTTCATGGTTCCTCATCTACTTTACCCCCAAATGACTACTTCTTTCATAAAATACACTCCCAAGCTTTCCTTTTTCCTTAAAATAGTCCATACCTCTCTCAAATAACCCTTCCAATCCTTCTTTCTTCCATTTTCTTTCAAGCCTCACGTTCTTCCATCGTGTTCAGTCATACCCATCACCTACTTCTTCCATTTTCTTTGATTTAAGCTTCCAAAGCTCTCATTTAAGCTCCAAAATCGTGTTAGCCCCCAACCCCTCTTATTTTAATCTTTTCTTTCTTCTATTTTCCCTTTCTTTGACCCATTACACTCCTATTTCAGACCCAAATTCATGGAGTCCTAGAAATCTCAGCCCTTTCTTCATTTTCTTCACTTTTCATGGCTTTCTTGGAGCTTGTCATGGCTCTATTTTCTATTTCCTCCATCCTTTTGCTGATGGACAGGAACGGTGCCCCTGTGGATGAGGCTGGGCCTAATCATCCCACTCGTTTGAGGCAGCCTAGAGGAGCTACCGCGAGTTCAACCGTTGGGAGAGAAGTGCAACGAAGCAGGATTTAGATCCCCATACTCCATTTGGAAGATCATTGTTGGCAGAGTTGGCTCATGGCGTCTACGAGGACCGTAGGGTTCTTTTTGAAGCGCATGTGGATGGGCGACTCTTTGGCGAATATTTTTTGTTCGAGCGTCTAGAAGCTGTCAGGTGGGGTCCGCTATTTGAGGGTGAGTCTGGTGCAAATGTGAGTACTGTTCGCGCCTTCTATGCTCATATTCGGGATCCTACGCTGGAGCCATTGCAGTTCAAGATCCCCTTCGATAGAGATCGGGAAGCCACAATCAATGTTGGGTTGATAGCTCGACTCCTGAACGTGCCACTTGGTGAGGTACATCCAAGTGCAAGGAATCTGAATAGTGTTCGTGAGAGGGATCGCCGCACCAGATTTCTATGTGGTCATTTGGTTGAGTGGCAACATAACAAGAGCCTCTTAGTGACCCATATGTCAGGCAATTTCAGTCTGCTTCACCACATCTGCACGTTCAATGTTTATCCCAGGTGGAGAAATCACAGTGAATGCACGCGTCTCATGGTAGATTTTCTGTACTAAGTGGGGCAGGGAGCGAAGGTGTGCGTGCCTATGTTTGTCCTACGACAAATCATCCTTATCGCGCGATCAAGAAGAACGACTGAGTCGCTTCCCTTCAGCCGACTCATATGCAAGATTGCGCTCGAGTTTGCCTACAGACTTGGGGTGGAGTTGTCTGCACCGGTCCATTATATCAGCGAGACTACTCTTAACCAGATGAAGATGGGGCCTGGGCAACGTGAGGCCTAACTTGATGAAAGCGAGGATGAGTATGATAGCGAAGAAGAAGGAAGTGAAGAAGAAGGTGGGGCAGGGATAGAGGAAGTGCAGGACGAAGAGGAAGAGGAGGCTTAGGATACTGATGAGAGTCCTCCTCCTGCGACTCAGGAGCCTGATCCTAATAGGGATGCCCGTATAGTTTGACTCGAGGAGGGTCAGGCTGCTCTTCGACAGGATATTATGAATTTGTGGGGCCTCATAAAGCGTAAGTTCAAGAAAGTAACCTGCATGCTGAAGACCATCCTGTGCTGCCTGAAAGATAAGGGTGCCCCTTTTCCATCGCTAGATTTCGATGAATATGCTTTTTGTAGTCGTTGTTTGCTTTTTTGTTGCTTGTTTTGATGTGTGGTTTGGTGTTTATTTGGTAGTTATTTGGTGTTTGAAGTTTAGTGTACGAAGCTTAGTTATTTTTTTCACATGCTTTCTCCGTTGCGATTCATGTAATGCTGCAAATCATGTATTGTGACAATTTTGTTAACGCTGTGGATGGATGGTGTGAATGTCTAATCTCATTGGTTACTACCCTCTGTTGTGTGTAGGGTATGCCACCTAAGGGTTCAAGATCTTTGGCCCATCTTTCTCTGGGAGATTCTCTCGATGGGGGCCTTGCCCTGTGTGATACTCATATAGACCCCCATTTGGGCCCATCTCATTCAGATCCCATGCCGAGTTCTCAGCCAACTTCTGGTCCTGCTGCTGGGCCACCTCCTGTGACACCTTCTGTGGTGCCCTTGTCACACCTGCGGTCCCCGAGGAGAACCGTGCATCTGCGTCGATGCCTTCTACATCACAGTCTGCTCCGCCTCCTGATAGGTTAGAGCAGATGATGTTGTTGATGCAGCAACAGCAGATACTGCAGCAGCAGCAGTTCTTATCCTCCATGGCTGGTATCTTTGCTCAGTCGATGGCGGCGACTCCACCTACCTCGCCTCTACACCCTGTTGGGCATACTAGTGCGAACGGTACATTCGAGCGATTTCAGCGCTTGAGGCCTCCTACATTTTTGGGTACTCACAGACTAGAGAATGCTGAGTATTGGATCTATCGCATCTCTAAGATGCTTAGGCCGTTGCGCTATTTCGAGACAGAGCAGGTTAAGCTTGCCACCTTCATGTTTGAGAAGGAGACTAGCTTAGGGTGGGACAACATTCTTCGTACAATTACGAAGGGATTTGAGTGGACGTGGGTGACATTTAAGGCACGCTTCCACGAGAAGTATTTTTCGGTCACTTACCGGCACGAGAAGGAGAGTGAGTTCCTTCGCCTTCGCCAGAGAGGCATGTCGGTGACAGAGTATGAGAACCGATTTACGAAGCTAAGAAGGTATGATCCTTTGATTCTAGGTGATCAGCCGTTGAGGATGCGACATTTTTTTGAGGGTTTGCGGCCCGAGATTAGATCGAAGATGTGTTGTGCGAGAATTTCTTCTTATGCGGAGCTAGTGAGCATGTCCTTGCGAGCAGAGCAGGACGGGGAGAGGTTGTCCCGCACGCGAGTACCTATGGTTCCTAGGCTGCGACCTGATTTCATGAGTAGGCCTTTCCTTGGTAAGAGGCCTCGAGTTAATTCACCGCAGGGGTCTTCTGTATCACCTGCCCATTTGAGGCGTCCTGATGTGTGGTACAGCTATTGCAAGAGGCCTGGCCACACTGAGATTTCTTTCTTTTCCAGGATGCAAGACAGTGGGTTCTCGCCACCTTAGAGGATCGACCGCCTGATGCCTCAGGCTATTTCAACACCACCCCTTCGATCAGCACCAGCTCATCCTTCCTTCAGACCTCCATCACCTCGTTATAGGCCGCCGCAACAGATCAATGTTTAAGTCCTAGCAATGAACTTCAACGATTATGACCGCCTCGTTGGACTTGACTATCACCTCAAAAATCACGTCCAAACGATGTCC
Source organism: Magnolia kwangsiensis (assembly GCA_037074715.1). Classification (NCBI taxonomy): domain Eukaryota; kingdom Viridiplantae; phylum Streptophyta; class Magnoliopsida; order Magnoliales; family Magnoliaceae; genus Magnolia; species Magnolia kwangsiensis. The sequence goes on along the minus strand of CM073575.1, from coordinate 84,485,833 downwards.
TGAGATGTTTCCTCGAGTTCGGAGTGAAGAGGGTGAAAGAAGTGAAGATTTTTAAGAAATTAAATATGAATTTAAGTAATCTGAGTCTTGTCACTTGCGCACCATTTATAAATATTTTGACCATTAGTTTTTGGCCCAAATTCACCCTCGGATCAGGGATGATAGCCCATACATGTCAAAATACTTGTGGCCCTGATCGAGTTTCGGTGACCGCTGAACTGAAACTGGTCCGCTGCGGTCGATCTGAAAACCCAATCGGACTGAAAACTTAACTTAATCAAGATCCAGCATCTATGAGATTAAGTTCGACCGCATTCAATGGGAGGACCTCCAGAAGTGTTCCGTTGGATCGGAACAAGACCGATTTGGTTATAACCTAAGTAAACCTTGGCCCTAGGGCTATTTCCATCAGTTTTGGGCTTATATAAAGACCTTAAACCCTCTCTCACATATTCCATACGAATTTCTAACCCTAGCCAAGATAAGAGAGAGAAAAGAGAGAGAAAGTGAGATAGAAGTGAGAGTTATTCTTGGGATTCAATCGCCGTTACTCCTTGTGCTTAAACATCATTACCGGATAGCTATTCCAGTGATTCTGACTTCATTCTTAGGTAAGAAATTATAACCCTAAGTTGTTCTAGGGTTTCCATTGTTGTAAGTAGGGAAATAGCTAACCTAGTTCGTGCTATAGGTTGCTAATCCACCATTGACGAAGGCATACCATTTACATCCTATTCATTACGCTTCTATGGCGTAAGGTGCGGATTATAGATGTATAGATTATGGTTTTCAAAGCTTTCAATGTCAGATAATGATTTATTACTGACGTGGATGCTATTACACATGCTAAATGTGCTATCTGTTCTGTTTATGAATATGTTTAGTCTATGTTGTAAATACAGTATTTCATGTGTTTGTTAAAATGTTTGTATGAATATGATATCTGATGTTGTGATTACCATGATAAATCATTGTTAGTACATGCTTGTTATGTATGCGACAACTCCTTAGCAAAAGGATTTGGCCCAAATATGTAATATGCCAACATACGTGATGTATGTTGAATATTGTAGTCTAAGTGTTTTTGTAAATACTTGAACGGGTTAGAAATGGGTAGAGTATGATTTTTAAGGGTATTGAGATATGAATCTCAATCACCTTGTGTGTATGATTTCCTCCAGAAAATGTTTAGCCTATTTTATTCATGTTAACTGTGCGTATGATTTCCTCCATGTACTGTATTTATGTTTAAGTTATATTTCATAACATGCTCATATGAATGTGAAAATTGATCAAACGTCTATTATTGCTATTGTACGTAACTGGGACCATGTTATGGTCTAGGTAATCGGTAACGGGCTTTGAATTCTTAGCTGAGATCTATTCACCACGTAAGACGTGTTTGACGAACCCAAGTCGTATTAAAGTTATCGGTAGTGATTTGGCCACACGGAGTGCTTATGCATTTCATGTCGATCAACTCAACATGCGATCGTGCTTGTTGAGCTCGTCAAGTAACCCGATGACCCGATGTATGTTCACCATGTTTGGACACTATTGTTTGAATCTAGGGTATCAACCTTACCAGTGCAATCCCGTTAACCTTGGTACCTCGATCCGCTAAGACTCATGAGCCGGACATGGTGTATGGGACACCGTGGTCGAGCTATCGGCCTACGCTGGGGCGATGAGCCTCCCGGTAGTGACCAGTGAGCAACCTAGACTCATGAGCCGATTATGGTGGTATGGGACACTATATTCGAGTTGTCGACCTACTCTAATTGGTGACGAGCCCTTTGTAGTGACCTCGAGGATATCCTGAAACTGTAGTGGGGCGACGAGCCTTATTGTAGTATATGGGATATACTAGACCTGTATTGATTGGTGACGAACTCTTTACAGTGATCTAGAACTATAATATCGTATGACGTTGACTAGGACTGACGACCCTAGAATGGATCATCGTTTGGGTAATAATATAAGGGAGGCACCTTAGCTTTCCAATCCTGCTGTATGAAAAGGACTAATAATAACTCGGTAATCACGTTCATAACATCGCACTGCATGTGCCCCAGGTTGAAGAGCACAAAGGGAAGAAAGCATGTCGCGGACGTAAGATGGTGTAGCACGAGGGAGTGTAGGCGAGGGCATGCACCATGAAAACATCTCATCCTTGCATTAACAAGAGTATCTAGAAATATCTAATATGTCTGTTTTATCATTACTGCTTGACTGTATTGATAACATATTAATCTTTGCTCTATAATTCCACTGAGTTGATCAGTCACTCCCACGTTCTAGGACAGTGTTCTGAACACCCACTAGACTCTATCTTAGATGCAGATGACGATGTGACTCAGGAGGCGAAGCCTGATTACTACGACGATCAGGACGAGTTCTCGTACATGCAGTTCTCTGACGGTTTCTCTTAGGCCGTGATGATCGACGGGGCTACAGGGCTTTTCATTCTAGTTGAAACTATTTCTCTACATTTTGATTATTTTTTGAACTAATACATGTTTATGGTGACTCAGTGATGTATTTATACTTTGGGGTTCGACAGAGATCTTTTGAACTCATATATGTTTAGATATATCTTTTAGTCTTCTGCTTGCATTATATAAACTGACCTGGAGTATGAATTACTGTTTGGTATAATCCCACTCATGTTTAATACACTAATATGAACAACATTCAATTATTATTATATATGTTGCATAAGTGATGCAATGGAACTGGGGAGTGGAGCTTATGCTCGACCCCCGATTTTCAGGGCGTTATAAGTTGGTATCAGAGCATGATTTGGATTAAATCGGACCTGGGTTATGGTCACACAATGCACGCTGACACCACTTTAGCATAGGAGGGTGAGAGAACAATCTAGAAATAGGTTTATGACTCCCAGAGTCGTCAATTGGGGAAAATCTATTGAAAATAATCACCGAGATCGAGTCCGTACACACTCCTGATCACACACGACGATCCCAAACCATGTTTGGACCATCAATTGATGGGTATAGACTGTGTTTCATCCCATTCCAGCTGTTAAAAATTCGTAAATACAGAGATGTATCAGATTTGTTTCGATATATCCTGAAACGACTCGAATCAGAAGGGGGGGGGGGGGGGGGAATGGGCCATTTTCAGGGGGACTCAAAGGGGGACCCACACCTTTTTGTACCCAGTGGGGGTGAGGACCTCACCAAAATGGCGAGCCCATGCCGGATTGGTCAGTGACCGGCGAGGACCTCGCTGGTTTGGCGAGGCCTCGTCGCCGGTTTGGCCAGGATGGGTCAGGCTGTCGGGCCGATGCCATTTGGGGCCTAGTGTGGCCCATTGGTCCACGATTTCTTGATTAAAACCCTCCCAAACACTCTCTCCCTTCATAATCTCACCCTCCAAGCTCTCCTTTTTCTTCAAAACTTCTCATTCCTCTCTCAAATCGCCCTTCCAATCCTTCCTTCCCTCATCTTTCTTCAAGTTTTACATCCCTCCACCGTTCTCAGTCATACCCATCACCTAACCCTCTCATTTCCTTTAATTTGAGCTCTCAAATCCCCCATTTGAGTCTCAAATTCATGTAAACCCACTAACCCATCCTATTTTTTCATTTTTCTTCTCTATCCCCTTTCATTTGAGCCTTTACACCCACTTATAAGGCCCAAATCTGTTGAGACCCAAAGATCTCATCCCTTTCCTTCCTTTTCTTCACTTTTCCATGGCTTTCTTGGAGGTTGTCACAACCCTATTCTCGATTTCCACCATTCTTTCTCTCATGGGAAAGAAAAGAGATCTTATGGATGAAGCTGGGCCTAGTCATCCTACTCACTCAAGGAGACCAAGAGGAGCCGCCGCGAGTACAAACGCTGGGAGAGAGTTGTAGACTAAGCGAGGTCTCAATCCCAAGGCTCCCGTTGGAAGAGCTTTGTTAGCAGAGCTATCTCATAGAGTTTACAAGGGCCGTAGGGTCCTTTTTGAAATGCATATGGATGGGTGACTCTTTGGCGAATACTTGTTGTTCGAGCGCCTGGAAGAGGCCAGGTGGGGTCTGCTATTTGAAGGCGAGTCTCGTGCAAATGTCAGCACTGTCCAAGCCTTCTGTAACGCCCGTGAAAAATCCATCCTTGGGCTCGAGTACCAACTCGACCCGAATTTGCGTAGAATTCATTCCTTTGGAAAATTTGACTAGGTTAGCTAGTGCAACGTTAGAATAGCTGGGAAATGGTCCCTGATCACTTTAAATACGTTCTACAAGGCCCGAAGCGAGTGGAACTAAGGGTGCTATAATGCTCTAAAGCCTCGGATCAAACTCTAAGCCGGTTTGTTCTCTGGACCACTTTGAATCTTTGTATTGGATCTAGACCGCACGTTGAAAGTCCGATACCTCCTATCTTAGACCGTTAGGACCGTCTAGCTGGGCTTGACACTCATTCCAAAAATCAAGTCAAACCGATGATCACAGGCTATTTCATTGAGCCCGGACCGAAGAGAGTGTGAATAGGGACATAGTTGGAATTTCAAATTCAAATCTGGCACACAAATTTGACGCATCAGTATTGAGCATTCTGACCGTCAGAATACAGCCAAATTACACCCTTGGATCAGGAAAAATATCTATTATATATCACGGGACTTATAGGCCTGATCTTGGTGCGGTGACCGTTAAACTGAAACTGGGCCGCCACGTGCGATCTGGGACCCCAACCGGTCTGAAAATTGGATGTATGCTAGATCTAGTATGCATGAGCTTAAGTTCGACCGCACTTGGCCTGGGGACCTCCAGAAATGCCCTTTTGGACCGAAACGGCCCCGATTTGGTTAGGCACCAAGTAAACATTGTTCCCAAGCCTATTTTGGGAATGTTTTAGGCTATAAAAGGGGTTGAAACCCCCACTCCTCTCTCCCATCCGAATTTGAGAGAAGCCCTAGCTTGGGAGAGAGAAAAAGAGTGAGAGATTGTGAGAGAGTGGGAGAGTTCTTCCCGCCACTTGTGCTACGTGTTGCACATGCTTAAGCGACACTCCTCTACCGCTTTCCCGGCGATTCCACCGCAATCCTAGGTAAGTAAAAACCCTAAATAGTTGGTGATTTGAGTTTTTCTTGTTTCCATGGCGATGTGGCTTATGGATCTTATGTATTAGGCTCCTTACTCGCCGTAGACGAAGCATATACACTCCGCTTCAATTCCCGAGTCTACAAGACACTAGGTGAGGATTTTAGACGCTTGGATTGACGGTTCCCAATCCTTTCAATGTCGTTTAATAGTAGATTCTTGACGGCATCGCCGTTTGACATGTACAAAATGCTCTCCGTTTCCCGTTTCGTAAGCTAACGAAGAATATGAGATTTAGGGCATTTTAGTCATTTGTAGGAAGTACTGTTTGCATTCATATTTTGCTGATGTGATTGACATGGTTTGTTGTCGCATTAGGGAGTTAGGAATGCGTGCATAATTAGTTTGGCGAAGAGATTCGCCTAGTTGCACACTTTGGGTCGACATGCTATATGTAGACCTAAGTGTGTAGTGCATGTGTTTGTATAAATGCTTGTATTAGTATGTATTGAATTAAATGATGTTATTTGATACTTTGTGATTGATTTTTCAATTATTATGCCGACCTAAATGATTTTCTACATGTTGACAAAATGCATGATTTCATTACATGCATGGAATGTATGTGCTTGAGGATTTGCTTAAGTTGAATATGCATGGGAAGTATGCCTTGAAGATTTGCTTAAGTTGAATGTTATAACATGTGCTAACATGCTCACATGATGTATTTCAATTCCAATACTTTTATAGTGATTCCATAGATGTGTGGGACTTGACTTAGTCCAGGCAGTCGGTAACCGAGCGAATTCGTGGCTGACTGGTCATAGTCACGAACGACGCGTCGATGAATGTGATTCGTGTTGAGAGTTGGCGGCAGTGGTTAGGCCACGCGAAGTGTTTTACGCACTTCATGTCGTTCAATTCGATATGCGATCGCGCTAGTCGAGCCCGTCAAGTAACCCGACTGGCCGATGTTTGTTCACCATGTATGTATCATAACTGCTTGAACCTAGGGTACTGAACTTACCATTGTAAACCCTATTAACCGTGGTACCTTGATCCACGAAGACTCATGAGCCGGGCATGGTGGTATGGGACACCGTGGTCGAGCTGTCGGCCTACGCTGGGGCCACAAACCTCCCCGTAGTGACCAGTGAGCACCTAGACTCGTGAGCAGATTATGGTGGTATGGGACACTATATTCTAGCTGTCGGCCTACACTGATCAGGCGACGAGCCCTTTGTAGTGACCGCGAGCGTATTCTGAGTTCACGGGAGGCGACGACCCTTCCGTGCAGTAGAGTACAGTAGGCCTGTATTGATAAGGTGATGGGGGAGCGGTGCAACGAGTGCGAGCAACAGCCCTGGCAGCCCTTGCAGTGACCTACGAAATGTACATCGTATGAGATTACTAGGAGTGACGACCCTAGACAGGATCCGTGTTGGGATTGATACAAGGGAGGTACCTTAGTTTCCCAATCCTGCTGTTTGAATGGACTAATAACAACTTGGTAATCATATCACCATAGCATTGCATGTGCCTGGAAGATGTGGAGCACTCTAGGGAGTGTGGCATGCCGCGGTCGTAAGATGTTGCCGTATGAGGGTGATCGTCGGTGAGGGCATACATCACGTCATATCATCTTGCATTAACAACAGTATTAGTACTTGTCTGATTTACTGCTTTACTATTATCGCGTGACTGAATTGTGAACATGCTAATCTTTGCTCTATGATTCCACTGAGTTGATCACTCATTCCCACGTTACGGGATGGTGTTTGCAACACCCACCAGACCCTGTTGTAGTTGCAGGTGGCGATGAGATCCAGGAGGTGGAGCTAGATGATGACGAGGACCAGGATGAGTTCTCGTATATGCAGTATCATGACGGCTTCCCGTAGGTGACCTGGATCGAGGGGACATCAGTGGGACTTTTCTTTTTGAACATTATTCTTTTGTTATGTACATGTATATGAGACTCAGAGATGTAGTCATACTTTGGAGACAGTTGAGATTACTTTGTTTTTCCATACAGTGATATATATCTTGTTTAGTCTTCCGCTTGCTTTTATCACTGGATCTGAAGTATGAATTGCAGTTTTGGTATACTTTTACTCATGTGAATGCTTTAAATCAGACAACATTGAATCATGACCATTTTTGTTGCATAAGTGACGGTCTGGAACTCGGGAGTTGAGTTTATACACGACCCCCGATTTTCAGGGTGTTACAAGTTGGTATCAGAGCATGAATGAGAGTATACTGGGCCTGGGTTATGGTCTTGCGACGTACGCTGTCGCTTCCTATGACTTAGGTGGGTGCGAGAAGGGTCTAGAAACACATCTAGGATCACAGATTCGCCGATAGGCGAAGTCTATAAGGATCGATCGCAAGATCGAGTCTGTAACGCATCTCGGGTCGCGTAAAGCGACCCGAATCACTTTTAAGCTGTAGGAAGTCGGGTGGAGACGTCCTATGAGCGGTTTTAAACCGCAAAAGTGAATCTTTGGGCCGTGGAATGACCACGACTCCAGTAATCAATCGCCAGGGCTTAAAAACCCCGTTTTGCCAAAAATTCTCAAAATTCCTTCTCTAAACACTTCAACCTTCAGTTCTTTTGTATCCATTTCATGTTAGGCATCAAACCTAATGTGAAAATAACACAAATTAGTACATTCACCAAATTTTACAGTGAATAGTAAAATTTCATGAAAAATGGCCATAAGGCCATTCTAACTTCACTTTCTTTAGCAACTAAGGAGCTAGAAAGATGTACTGGATCCTTCTACCCCAAATTCATATGCTGCATCATATGGTTTGGTATTCGGGATTGCGATGTGGACCCGGAAAGCCCCAAAAACATGTTTGGGCTCATAGGGACCAAAATACTATGAACTAAGGGGTGGGACTAGACTTTTTGGGACCCTGGGACCATGGGGGACCAGACCCATGGGGTCCCGCTGGCCAACCTGGAGGTTGGCCGGCGATGCCATCGCCGGTCGGGCGATGCATCGCCGGCCGACCACCTCGGACGGTGCTGCCCTTTGGGCGCACCCACTTAAATACACCCCCCATCACCCCTATGTACCTCCCATCCCACGAAAACCCCTAAAACACCCCTCTCCTTCACAAACAGCCCCCTTGCATGCCCTAGATTTGAGTTTCAGCGCTCCATTCCAAATCCCGGCGACCCAAACCCCTCCTAATCCCTTCCTTGGCCAAAACCGACCACCACCCATCGATTATTGGGTGTTGGCAGCCTCTTTCCTTGAAGATTTTCCCATTTGGAGCTCCAAAATCCCCCAAATAGTGCTGAAATCGTGAGCAGCTCCATTCCACCTTTTTGTTTTTATTTTTCCCTGAAACTACAGCCTTGGGAAGCTTGAAGCATCCCTCTACGATGCCTAGATTTCCTTTTGTCAGATTGGGCAGCCATTTCTCCGCATTTTCGGCATTTTTCATGGCTTTCGTGGAAGCTATTTTGGGTCTTTTGTCACTCTCATCCATCCTGTCTTTGATGGGTAAGAGGAAAACTGCAACAGACGAGGCTGGGCCGAGCCGCCCTGCTCGATTGAGAAGACTGCGGGGTGGTGCCGCAAGTTCAAGCGCCGCCGCAGGCCCAGCTGCAGTCCTGGAGTGCCGTACGAAGCGGGATTTGGATCCCCATGCACACCTTGGACGAACCATCCTATCAGAGATGCCTCATGGTGAATACACCGATCGTAGAGTGTTATTTGAGGCGGACGTAGATGGGCGATTGTTCGGCGAATATCTGTTGTTCGAACGCATTGAAGCTGCGCACTGGGGACCGATCTTTGAAGCTCGCGCTCGTGCTAATGTGAGCACTGTTCGTGCCTTCTATGCTAGCATCCAGAGTCCTACCTTGGAGCCCTTGCAGTTCAAAATCCCTTTTGGTAGAGATCGGATGGCTACGATCGACGTCCAGTTGGTTGCGCGACTTCTCAACGTGCCTCTAGGTGATGTACATCCAAGTGAGAAAGATTTGAGGACTAGACGTGAACGAGATCGCCGCACCAGGTTTCTGTGCGGTAAGTTGGTTCCATGGCAGCCTAATAATAGCCTCAAGGCGACGTACATGTCTGAGGATTTGCGTCTGCTGCATCACATCTGCACGTTCAATGTTTATCCTAGGTCGACGAACCGCATTGAATGTACACGTCTTATGGTCGATTTCTTATTTCTGGTGGCTCAGGGAGAGAACGTATGTATGGCCACTTTTATCTTACGGCAGATAGTTCTCATAGCCAGGTCGAGAAGAACATCCGAATCCCTTCCCTTTGGCCGACTCATTTGCAGAATTGCGCTTGAGTTTGCCTATAGACTTGGACCCGAGTTGCCGGTATCGATTCACACCATCGATGAGTCGACGATGGTTAAGATGAAGATCGGGTCGCAATATCGTGAAAATCAACTTGAAAGGGATAGTGGGGACGACTTTGATGAAGAGGAAGATCAAAGCGAAGGAGAACCTAGTGCAGAGGTTCAGGAAGAGACTCAGGAAGAAGCAGAAGAGGAGGCTCAGGATACTGACGAGAGCCCTCCTCCTTCTGCGCAGACTACTATTGACGATCGCATTGCTCGGATGGAGGAGAGTCAGACCGCTTTGCGAAGGGAAGTCCAAGAACTTCGAGCAGAGGTCGCTGATGCCAAGGCCGTTACGAAGAAGAAATTTGGCAAGGTGACTCGCACCTTGAAGGCAATCCTGTGTTGCTTACAGGATAAGGGTGCTCCTCCTCCGTCGCCAGACTCCGACTAGCGACGCGATCTTTGATGTTGTTATGAGTAGTTAACTATTTTCTGTTTCATGTGTGTAAAGCCTATTAGGGCTAGTGCTTTGCTTTTGTCGCTGTTGCTTAACTGTCTTAATTTCCATGTCATTCTAGTCATGATGCTTGTAAGGATATATCCCTTGTATTGTGACAATTTTGATTAATTGAAGTGCATGGAATGCCTTGACTCTTTAGTGAATGATTGTGGTGTATTTGTGCAATTGAGACTGACAAGGTTGCGCCCTATTTTGAATATAGGGAATGCCACCTAAGACTACGAGGAGCGCGGTTCGGCTTTCATTGTTAGAGCAGATGGATCAGGCTCCTTCTCAGTCTGGCACTCGTCCGGACCCTGCTGTGGGCCCGATTCCTGAGACTGTTCGATCGTCTCAGCCTGCTACTGGTCCTACAGATGGACCACCGCCATTTACACCATCAGTTAGAGAGCCACAGCGCGCATCTACTTCCGCACCTCATCCGCCACAGCCTGCTCCACCACCTGATAGATTCGAGCAGATGATGGCTATGATGCTACAGCAGCAGCAGCTATTGACTACCATAGTCGGGACTTTAGCCCAGGGTGGGGGTGCGACTGCACCTACTCCGCCTACACCACCTGCGCATCCAGCTGAGGATGCCTATACTTACGCCCAGGATGAGGGCATAGCACTTCCTGCGCAGCCTGCTTTCCCTGCGGGGAACCCTGCCGACACACGGGGCCTTCTGGAGCGATTTCAGCGCTTGCGGCCTCCTACCTTCACGGGTTCTCACAGACCCGAGGAGGCTGAGTTTTGGCTCGACCGAGTGTCGAAGATTCTGCGCATGTTGCACTGTACTGAGGCAGAGCAGGTAGAGCTGGCTACCTTCCAGTTTGAGAGAGAGGCCAGTATGTGGTGGGATAGTGTATTGCGGACTGTTACCGCAGACTTCGTATGGACATGGGCAGCATTCGAGTTTCGCTTCCATGAGAAGTATTATCCTCAGACCTACAGACACGAGAGGGAGAATGAGTTTCTCCGTCTCAGGCAGGCAGCGATGACGGTCACCGAGTATGAGCATCGGTTCACAGAGTTGGGCAGGTACGTCCCGACGATTCTAGCTGATGAGCAGATGCGCATACGGCGCTTTTTGGAGGGCTTGCGACCGGATATTCGGTCGAAGATGTGCTGCATCAGTTTCTCCTCCTATGCGGAGTTGGTTCACATGTCCATGCGGGCAGAGCAGGACGTGGATCGACTTGCGCGATCACGAGGCCCGACTACTTCTAGGCCGCGACCGGAGTTGCCAGATAGGCCCTTCGCGGGCAAGAGGCCTCGCATTGATCCTCCTACCAGGACCACGACGCCAGTAGGACCGTTTCGGCGCCCTGATCTATCATGCACATACTGTGGGAGGACGGGCCACCTAGCGCCGAGTTGCTTTGCGAGGATGCGGGACAGTGGGTTCTCGCCGCCGCAGAAGATTGATCGTGTACGTCCACAGGCGATATCAGCACCGCCTATACGGTCAGCTCCTGCGCAGTCCTCTTTCAGACCCACAGTATCACAGATTCGACAGCCCCCACGGCCCTTGACACAGCGGCCGAACCGGCCACAGCAGGCTCGAGTTCATGCACTGACCGCTGAGGCAGCTACGACGCCGACTTTCCAGCATTCAGCCTTCGAGGTCACGGGCCATATCGGAGGTACTCCCGTTCTTGTCATGGTGGACACTGGTTCCACGATTTCTTTGATATCGCGTGCCGTAGTCAGACGTCTTGGGTTGCAGACTATTACTATGGATAGCGTGCGAGTCCTTGCAGCTCATGGAGATTATTCGGATGTCACCCAGATGTGTGAGGGTTGTTTACTTGATCTGGGAGGCAGGACGATGACTCTTGATTTGGTCGTCGATCCCTCGCTCGTATATCTCGACGTCATCCTTGGCATGGACTGGTTGACTGCAGCGAGAGCCGAGATTGACTGCGAGGCTCGTGTGGTGACGGTGTACGAGCCTGAGGGCACGCCTTTCACATTTTCAGTGCGGGTAAATCTTCCTTTCCGCATTCTTAGCTACGCCACCCTGTTGCGCGACGCTGGTGCCCAGGTACTTGAGCAGACGCCAGTTGTTTCTGAGTTCGGGGATCTATTCAGGAAGATCCCTGGTTTGCCGCCCAGACGTGAGATCGATTTCACTATCGATCTGATTCCTGGTTCTACACCCGTCTCACTGCCGACGTATCGCATGGCACCATGTGAGATGGAGGAGTTGAGGACGCAGATTGATGGTCTACTAGAGCTTGGCCTTATACGGCCTAGCGTATCTCCTTGGGGAGCACCGGTCTTGTTCGTGAAGAAGAAGGATGGTTCGCTACGATTGTGTATTGATTATCGCAGGCTGAACCAACTCACAGTGAAGAACAAGTACCCTTTGCCCAGGATCGATGACTTATTTGATCAGTTGAGAGGAGCGCAGTACTTCTCGAAGATTGATCTTCAGTCAGGATATCATCAGCTGCGCGTCAGAGATGAGGACGTGCAGAAGACAGCGTTCAGGACCAGTTTTGGTCATTACGAGTTCCTTGTGATGTCGTTCGGTCTCACGAACGCACCGGCCGTGTTCATGGATCTGATGAACCGGGTACTACGGCCTTTCCTCTATCGATTCGTCGTTGTCTTCATCGACGACATTTTGGTATACTCTAGGAGTCGAGAGGAGCATGAGGAGCACTTGCGTTTGGTCCTTGATACGCTCAGACAGCATCAGTTGTTCGCACAGTATAAGAAGTGCGACTTCTGGAAGCAGGAGGTGAAGTTTCTGGGACACGTGGTGTCCAAGGATGGCATGGCAGTTGACCTGTCTAAGGTAGCTGCGGTGCAGGACTGGGAGCAGCCTGGTTCTGTCACTGAGGTGAGGAGTTTCTTGGGTCTCGCTGGCTACTATCGGCGCTTCATTCAGGATTTCTCGAAGATCGCGAGACCCTTATCTCAGTTGACACGGAAGGACGTGAAGTTCGCCTGGAATGATAAGGCGGAGTCAGCTTTTCAGGAGCTGAAGGATAGACTCACGTCCGCCCCTGTGCTAGTATTGCCAGAGCAAGGGGTTAAATACACTATATACACTGACGCGTCTAGCGTTGGTTTGGGTTGTGTCCTTATGCAGAGGGACAGGGTAATTTCGTATGCCTCGAGACAATTAAGGAAGCACGAGGAGAATTACCCTACACACGACCTGGAGTTGGCAGCCGTGATATTCGCACTGAGGCTCTGGAGACATTACCTCTATGGAGAGGAGTTCGAGCTCTTTTGCGACCACAAGAGCCTCAAGTACATATTCACACAGCGGGACTTGAATATGAGGCAGCGGCGATGGATGGAGACGCTGAAGGACTTCAAGTTTGAAGTCTCTTACCATCCTGGGAAGGCGAACCTTGTGGCTGATGCGTTGAGCCGCAAGAAGGCGATAGAGTTTGCGGCTCCGCTGATGGTTGCCGAGTGGGATATGGTTGAGTTTTTGCGAGACTTTGAGCAGAAACTCACCGTAGAGGAGCCATTTGAGTTCATCGCACATGTTCAGGTGCGATCTCCGATCGATGACCGTGTCATCGAGGCGCAGAGGGACGACGCGCATCTTACTGAGCTTCGAGAGCAGGCCAGTGATGATGATGACGCCGACTGGCGGGTTGGCATGGATGGGGGTTTACGTTACCGTGGCCGCCTATGCGTTCCTGATGTCCCTGACTTGAGACGAGAGATTCTCGAGGCTGCGCATTCTACTAGACTCGCGATGCATCCTGGCAGCACGAAGATGTATCGTGACGTGAAGAGGACGTACTGGTGGGAAGGTATGAAGACCCACATTGCTGAGTTCGTGTCCCGTTGTCTCACTTGTCAGCAGGTGAAGGCAGAGCATCGCCGACCACCTGGACTTTTGCAGCCTATGCCGATTGCAGAATGGAAATGGGATTTCATTTCCATGGACTTCATTTCTGGGTTGCCGAAGACGAGGAAGGGGCATGATTCTATTTGGGTGATCGTCGACCGATTGACGAAGTCGGCGCACTTCCTACCGATCAGAGTTACGAACTCTGCAGACGAGCTGGCTAGATTGTATATTAGAGAGATCGTGCGTCTGCATGGAGTTCCGTTGGAGATCGTGTCGGACAGAGACACGCGGTTCACTTCTATTTTCTGGACTCGCATTCAGGAGGCTATGGGTGTGAAGTTGAAGTTCAGTACTGCCTTCCACCCACAGACGGACGGACAGACAGAGCGAGTGAACCAGATCCTGGAGGACATGTTGCGAGCTTGCGCATTGGACTTCAAGGACAGTTGGGATGACTGTCTTGCATATGCGGAGTTTGCATACAACAATAGCTTCCAGGCGAGTATCGGCATGGCACCTTATGAGGCGCTGTATGGGCGACCTTGTCGCGCACCGCATTGCTGGTTAGAGGTCGGTGAGCGCAGCTTGATTGGCCCAGAGTTGGTGCAGGCGACGTCAGAGAAGATTGATATTATTCGACGTCGGCTTCTTACAGCGCAGAGCAGACAGAAGAGCTACGCCGATACGAGACGGAGACCACTAGAGTTCACAGTCGGGGATCATGTGTTTTTGCGAGTTTCCCCTATGAAGGGAGTCCTTCGGTTCGGAAAGAAGGGGAAGCTGGCACCGCGATACATTGGTCCATTTCAGATCCTCGATCGTGTGGGAGCAGTGGCTTACCGATTGGCTTTACCCACGCCCCTCGCGAGCGTCCACAACGTATTTCATGTTTCTATGCTGAAGAAGTACGTTGCTGATCCTTCTCATATCATCAGATGGGAGCAGGTGCAGTTAGGAGAGGATGTTACTTATATCCTGCGACCGACACGCATCTTAGACCGGAAGGAGCAGGTACTGCGTAGCAAGGTGATTCCCCTTGTGAAGGTACTATGGACGCATCATACTGAGGAGGAGGCTACTTGGGAGACAGAAGCCGAGATCAGAAAGAACTACCCACAGCTTCTCGAGGAGTACGAAAAGGTACAAAATTTCGAGGACGAAATTATTTGTTAAGGGGGGTAGATTGTAACGCCCGTGAAAAATCCATCCTTGGGCTCGAGTACCAACTCGACCCGAATTTGCGTAGAATTCATTCCTTTGGAAAATTTGACTAGGTTAGCTAGTGCAACGTTAGAATAGCTGGGAAATGGTCCCTGATCACTTTAAATACGTTCTACAAGGCCCGAAGCGAGTGGAACTAAGGGTGCTATAATGCTCTAAAGCCTCGGATCAAACTCTAAGCCGGTTTGTTCTCTGGACCACTTTGAATCTTTGTATTGGATCTAGACCGCACGTTGAAAGTCCGATACCTCCTATCTTAGACCGTTAGGACCGTCTAGCTGGGCTTGACACTCATTCCAAAAATCAAGTCAAACCGATGATCACAGGCTATTTCATTGAGCCCGGACCGAAGAGAGTGTGAATAGGGACATAGTTGGAATTTCAAATTCAAATCTGGCACACAAATTTGACGCATCAGTATTGAGCATTCTGACCGTCAGAATACAGCCAAATTACACCCTTGGATCAGGAAAAATATCTATTATATATCACGGGACTTATAGGCCTGATCTTGGTGCGGTGACCGTTAAACTGAAACTGGGCCGCCACGTGCGATCTGGGACCCCAACCGGTCTGAAAATTGGATGTATGCTAGATCTAGTATGCATGAGCTTAAGTTCGACCGCACTTGGCCTGGGGACCTCCAGAAATGCCCTTTTGGACCGAAACGGCCCCGATTTGGTTAGGCACCAAGTAAACATTGTTCCCAAGCCTATTTTGGGAATGTTTTAGGCTATAAAAGGGGTTGAAACCCCCACTCCTCTCTCCCATCCGAATTTGAGAGAAGCCCTAGCTTGGGAGAGAGAAAAAGAGTGAGAGATTGTGAGAGAGTGGGAGAGTTCTTCCCGCCACTTGTGCTACGTGTTGCACATGCTTAAGCGACACTCCTCTACCGCTTTCCCGGCGATTCCACCGCAATCCTAGGTAAGTAAAAACCCTAAATAGTTGGTGATTTGAGTTTTTCTTGTTTCCATGGCGATGTGGCTTATGGATCTTATGTATTAGGCTCCTTACTCGCCGTAGACGAAGCATATACACTCCGCTTCAATTCCCGAGTCTACAAGACACTAGGTGAGGATTTTAGACGCTTGGATTGACGGTTCCCAATCCTTTCAATGTCGTTTAATAGTAGATTCTTGACGGCATCGCCGTTTGACATGTACAAAATGCTCTCCGTTTCCCGTTTCGTAAGCTAACGAAGAATATGAGATTTAGGGCATTTTAGTCATTTGTAGGAAGTACTGTTTGCATTCATATTTTGCTGATGTGATTGACATGGTTTGTTGTCGCATTAGGGAGTTAGGAATGCGTGCATAATTAGTTTGGCGAAGAGATTCGCCTAGTTGCACACTTTGGGTCGACATGCTATATGTAGACCTAAGTGTGTAGTGCATGTGTTTGTATAAATGCTTGTATTAGTATGTATTGAATTAAATGATGTTATTTGATACTTTGTGATTGATTTTTCAATTATTATGCCGACCTAAATGATTTTCTACATGTTGACAAAATGCATGATTTCATTACATGCATGGAATGTATGTGCTTGAGGATTTGCTTAAGTTGAATATGCATGGGAAGTATGCCTTGAAGATTTGCTTAAGTTGAATGTTATAACATGTGCTAACATGCTCACATGATGTATTTCAATTCCAATACTTTTATAGTGATTCCATAGATGTGTGGGACTTGACTTAGTCCAGGCAGTCGGTAACCGAGCGAATTCGTGGCTGACTGGTCATAGTCACGAACGACGCGTCGATGAATGTGATTCGTGTTGAGAGTTGGCGGCAGTGGTTAGGCCACGCGAAGTGTTTTACGCACTTCATGTCGTTCAATTCGATATGCGATCGCGCTAGTCGAGCCCGTCAAGTAACCCGACTGGCCGATGTTTGTTCACCATGTATGTATCATAACTGCTTGAACCTAGGGTACTGAACTTACCATTGTAAACCCTATTAACCGTGGTACCTTGATCCACGAAGACTCATGAGCCGGGCATGGTGGTATGGGACACCGTGGTCGAGCTGTCGGCCTACGCTGGGGCCACAAACCTCCCCGTAGTGACCAGTGAGCACCTAGACTCGTGAGCAGATTATGGTGGTATGGGACACTATATTCTAGCTGTCGGCCTACACTGATCAGGCGACGAGCCCTTTGTAGTGACCGCGAGCGTATTCTGAGTTCACGGGAGGCGACGACCCTTCCGTGCAGTAGAGTACAGTAGGCCTGTATTGATAAGGTGATGGGGGAGCGGTGCAACGAGTGCGAGCAACAGCCCTGGCAGCCCTTGCAGTGACCTACGAAATGTACATCGTATGAGATTACTAGGAGTGACGACCCTAGACAGGATCCGTGTTGGGATTGATACAAGGGAGGTACCTTAGTTTCCCAATCCTGCTGTTTGAATGGACTAATAACAACTTGGTAATCATATCACCATAGCATTGCATGTGCCTGGAAGATGTGGAGCACTCTAGGGAGTGTGGCATGCCGCGGTCGTAAGATGTTGCCGTATGAGGGTGATCGTCGGTGAGGGCATACATCACGTCATATCATCTTGCATTAACAACAGTATTAGTACTTGTCTGATTTACTGCTTTACTATTATCGCGTGACTGAATTGTGAACATGCTAATCTTTGCTCTATGATTCCACTGAGTTGATCACTCATTCCCACGTTACGGGATGGTGTTTGCAACACCCACCAGACCCTGTTGTAGTTGCAGGTGGCGATGAGATCCAGGAGGTGGAGCTAGATGATGACGAGGACCAGGATGAGTTCTCGTATATGCAGTATCATGACGGCTTCCCGTAGGTGACCTGGATCGAGGGGACATCAGTGGGACTTTTCTTTTTGAACATTATTCTTTTGTTATGTACATGTATATGAGACTCAGAGATGTAGTCATACTTTGGAGACAGTTGAGATTACTTTGTTTTTCCATACAGTGATATATATCTTGTTTAGTCTTCCGCTTGCTTTTATCACTGGATCTGAAGTATGAATTGCAGTTTTGGTATACTTTTACTCATGTGAATGCTTTAAATCAGACAACATTGAATCATGACCATTTTTGTTGCATAAGTGACGGTCTGGAACTCGGGAGTTGAGTTTATACACGACCCCCGATTTTCAGGGTGTTACACCTTCTATGCCCACATTCGAGAGCCTACGCTAGAGCCCTTGCAGTTCAAGATCCCATTTAGCAGAGATCAGGAGGCCACAATCAACGTTGGGTTAATATCTCGACTCCTGAATGTGCCACTTGGTGAGGTGTATGCAAGTGAAAGGAATCTAAATAGTGTACGTGAAAGGGATCTCCGACCAGGTTTCTATGTGGTCGACTGGTTCAGTGGCAGCATAATAAGAGCCTCTTAGCGACCAATGTGTTGGGCGACTTCCGTCTGCTTCACCACATCTGCACATTCAACGTCTACCCCAGGTGGAGCAATCGTAGCGAGTGCACGCGTCTCATAGTGGATTTCCTATACCAAGTGGGGCATGGAGAAAAGTTGCGCGTGCCTACATTTGTACTACGAAAGATAGTCCTTATCACGCATTCAAATAGAAGGACTGAGTTGCTCCCCTTCAGCCGACTCATATGCAAGATTGCACTTGAGTTTGGCTACAGACTTGGAGAGAAATTGCCAGCACCGGTCCATTACATCAACGAGACCACTCTTAATTAGATGAATATCGGGCCACGGCAGCAACAGGCTCGACTTAAGGAGAGTGAAGGTGAAATAAAAAGTGAAGAAGAAGGGAGTGAAGGAGAAGGCGGGGCTGAAATAGAAGAAGAGGAGGAACAGGAGGAAGAAGAGGAGGCTTAGGACACGAGTGAGAGATCTCCTCCTACGGCACCGGAGCAGGACGCTGGTCAGGCCGTCAGGGATGCCCGTATAGCTCGACTTAAGGAGGGTCAGGCTATCCTACGACAGGATATCATTGATCTTCGGAGCTTCGTGAAACTAAGTTCAAGAAAGTGACTAGCACTCTGAATTATATTCTATGCTGCCTGCAGGATAAGGGTGTCCCTCCTCCATCACCAGATTCGGATGCTTAGTCATCCATGTTGTTGCCCCATAGCTTGTTTGTTGTTTGTAGGATGTTGGTGTTTTTATGTTGTTAGGCTTAGTAAAGTAGTAACTATTAGGATGTTTTAAATGTTTGAAGTCCTAGTTGTATTAGTGCACCCGCATTTCCTGTCATAATCTATGTAAAACTGTATTCCATGTATTGTGACAAATTTTGGTAAATGAAATGCATGCAGTCTTTTTGCTATGAAGTGTGTAAAATGCTTAAAGGATTGTGTTGATATGCTGCATCTTATGCAAGTTGCACCCTATGTTGTGTAGGGAATTCCACCTAAGTTCACATGGAGCATGGCACGCCTCACATTGGGTGATTCGATGGACCAGGCACCTCCCTAGAGTGATGGTCGTGCTGACCCTGGTTTGGGCCCGATTTGTGAGACGATGCCTAAGTCTCAGCCTTCGATTAGTCCTACAGTTGGGCCGCCACCATACACACCACCGATTTGTAAGAAGAACCACGCATCTTCTTCGATGCAGCATGTGCCTCAGTCAACTCCACCTACGGATAGGTTGGAACTATTGTTGACGATGATGCACCAACAGTAAGAGTAGCACCAGCAACAGCAGATGCGGCACCAGAGTAGTAGCAGCTGCTTTTGGCCACCATTACAGGAGCCCTAGCTCAGGGTGGGGGTACGACTCCACCTTCACCATCTGTACGCCCTGCTGAGGCTGTAGGGCCTTCTGTTCGGGATGAGGGTATGACATTGCCTACACCTACTGTATACCCTACATGGAATTTGGGTACGAGTGGCCTCCTAGAACGATTTCAACACTTGCGGCCTCTACATTTTTAGGTTCTCACAGACCCAAGGAGGCCGAATATTGGCTAGACCGCATCTCCAAGATGCTGAGGATGCTAAATTGTACCGAGCCAGAGCAGGTTGAGTTGGTTACCGTTATGTTGGAGAAGGAAGCCAGCCTGTAGTGGGATAGTGTCCTGGGACCGTGGCAGATGACTATGTATGGACGTGGACAGCATTTGAGACTCACTTCCATGAGAAATACTATCCCTTTACGTACCGGCACGAGAAGGAGAATGAATTTCTGCACCTCAAACAGGGAGGCATGTCAGTGATAGAGTATGAGTACTGGTTTACGGAGTTGGGAAGATACGTCTCGACTGTACTTGCTCATGCACAGATGCGGATGTGGCATTTTTTCGAGGGCCTGTGACCTGACATTCGCTCAAAGATGTGTTATGCTAGCATAACCTCCTATGTTGAGCTAGTACACATGTTTATGTGAGCAGAGCAGGACAGGGATCGATTGTCAAGTTCTCGTGGGCCTATGATCCCTAGGCCATGAACAGATATGCTAAGCAGGTCATTCCTCGGCAAGATGACCCGTACAGACTCTCCTCCAAGGATTGTGCTGCCACTAGTTCCGATGAGGCAACCTGGTGTGACCTGTACATACTGTGGGAGACCATTACATGTTGCAAAGAGCTGTTTTACGTGTATGAGAGATAGTGGGTTTACACCACCGCAGAGGATCGACCGCTCTCACCCTCAGGCCCTATCGGCTCTATCCCTATGGACTACACCTGCACATCCATCATTTTGACCGCCAGCACCCTGATTTAGGCAGCCTCAATGGCCCATGGTAACACTACTGAACTACCCGCAGCAGGCTCGTGTGCATGCACTTACAGCTGAGGCTTCTAAGGGTGCAGACCTAGCACCGAAGTCATTCAAGGGTATGGCTCACATCCAAAGTACTTCAGTTTTCTTACTGGTAGACACTGGGTCCACTACTTCTATGACTTCATGTTCGGCAGTCAAGTGACTGGGGTTGGATACTGCTCCTACGAAAGGAGAGAGGGTTATCACCATCGCTGGGACATTTTCTATTGTTACTAAGATCTACAAGAGCTTCCCGTTAAACTTGGGGAGCAGGACTGTATTGGTCAACATGATTGTCTTTTCTCTGTTTCATTATGACATCATTCTTGGTATGGATTGGCTCGCTAGGATGCGAGCAGAGATTGATTGTGAGGCTAGGGTGGTGACGGCCTATGGACCTAAGGGCACAGCTTTTACTTTCTCAGTTCAGGTCAGTCACCCTTCTTAGATGAGTTGTTACATTTCTCTATTGTGGGATATGGATGGTCTGCCACTTGTGAATACACTGGTAGTCCAGGATTTTGAGGATGTGTTCGCGACGATCCCCAGTTTGCCTCCGCAGCGTGAGATCGATTTTACTATTGATCTCGTGCCAAGTGCGGCACCCGTTTCATTACCAATGTATCGTATGACGCCATGTGAGATGGAGGAACTGAGGAAACAGATTGACGGGCTGGTAGAGAAGGGCTTCACACGACCAAGTGTGTCTCCTTGGGGAGCACTTGTGTTGTTTGTCAAGAAAAAAGATGGGTCCTTGCGGTTATGTATTGATTACCTCAGGTTAAAACAATTGACTGTGAAGAACAAGTATCATTTTCCCAGGATAAATGATCTGTTTGATCAGTTGAAAGGGGCACGATACTTTTCGAAGATTGACCTACAATCAGGTTATCATCAGCTGCGCGTCAGGGATGAAGACGTGTAGAAGACTGCTTTCAGGACTAGCTTTGGACATTACGAGTTTCTTGTGATGTCGTTTGGTCTTACGAACGCACCGGCCATGTTCATGGACTTGATGAACCGGGTGTTTCGGCTATTTTTATACCAATTCGTCATCGTGTTTATCGATGATATTTTGGTATACTCTGCTAGTCGGGAAGAACATGAGAGGCACCTACAAGAAATCTTGGATACTCTGAGGAAGAACCAGTTGTTCGCGCAGTACAAGAAGTGTGACTTCTGGCAGGAGGAAGTCAAGTTCCTGGGACAGCCACGGTTCAGGACTGGAAACATCCTGGTTCGGTTACTGAGGTAAGGAGTTTTCTTGGTCTAGCAGACTATTACCGATGCTTCGTTTGAGATTTCTTGAAGATATGCAGACCTTTGTCTCAGTTGACTAGGAAAGACTTGAAGTTCTCCTGGATGAGAAGGCGAGAGAAGCTTTTCAGGAGCTGAAGAACAGACTGACGTCCGCCCCTGTGCTAGTATTGCCAGAGCAAGGGGTTAAGTATACGATATACACCGATGCATCTCGCATTGGTCTAGGTTGTGTCCTTATGCAGAAGGACAGGGTGATTGCATATGCCTCGAGACAGTTGAGGAAACACGAGGAGAATTACTCTACACATGACCTGGAGTTGGTAGCTGTCATTTTTGCATTAAAGCTCTGAAGATATTACCTTTATGGAGAGGAGTTCGAGCACTTTTGCAACCACAAGAGCCTTAAGTATATATTCACTCAGCGGGACTTGAATATGAGGCAGCGCCGATGGATGAAAACCTTAAAGGACTTCAAGTTCGAGGTCTCCTACCATCTTGGCAAGGCCAACCTTATGGCAGACGCATTGAGCCGCAAGAAGGTGATCATATTTGCAGCTCCGCTGATGATTGAGGAGTGGGATATGCTAGAGTTTTTTCGTGACTTTGAGCAGAAGCTCACTATGGAGTAACCGTTTGAAGTCGTCCCACATGTTCATGTACAGCCCCTCATTGATGTTAAGATCATCGAGGCTCAGGCAGGCGATGAGCTTTTGGTGAAGATGAGAGAGCAGGTTGGTACAGATGAGGACTCAGAATGGACTATTGGTACGAATGGGGGCTTACATTATCGTGGCCGCCTATGCATCCCAAACATTCCTAAGTTGAGGCAAGAAGTTCTTGAGGCAGCGCACAATTCAAAATTAGCGATGCATCCTGGAAGCACGAAGAAGTCCTCATCCTGGAGGCAGCGCACAATTCAAAGTTAGCGATATGTAAAGAAGTCATACTGGTGGGACAACATGAAGCGCATATAGCAGAATATGTATCCCGTTGTCTCACGTGCCATCAGGTCAAGGCAGAGCATCGTCGACCTCCTACACTGCTTCAGCCCATGCCCATAGCTGAATGGAAGTGGGACTTCATCACTATGAACTTTATATCAGGGCTGCCGAAGACGAGGAAGGGACATGATTCTATCTGGGTGATCATTGACCGATTGACGAAGTCGGCTCACTTCCTTCCAATTAGAGTCACGAACTCTACAGACAAGTTGGCTAGGCTATACATCAAAGAAATAGTTCGTCTGCATAGGGTTCCCTTGGAGATTGTGTCGGATAGAGACAAGCGATTCACATCTATCTTCTGAAGTCTTATCCAAGAAGTGATGGGTGTGAAGTTAAAATTCAGTACCACGTTTCACCCATAGACCGATGGACAGACGAAGTGGGTGAATCAGATTTTGAAGGATATGCTGTGGGATTGTGTTTTGGACTTCAAGGACAGTTGGAATGACTATCTCCCGTATACAGAGTTCGCCTATAATAACAATTTCCATGCGAGTATTGGCATGAATCCTTATGAGGCCTTGTATGGGCACCCTTGTCGAGCAACGTATTGCTGGGCAGAGGTTGGTGAGCGCAGTTTGATTGGCCCAGAGTTAGTACAAGCGACCTTAGAGAAGATCGATATTATTAGACGTCGACTTCTGACGGCCCAGAGCAGACAGAAGAGTTATGCCGACACGAGGCAGCGACCACTTGAGTTTGAGGTCGGGGACCATGTGTAACACCCCGGATTTTTACCAACCTGGAGTTAGACATCCTTATGCAATGGGTCAACCATAGCACTCTTAAAGCTCAATTCCAAAGACAATGAAATCATTTAAAACGAAATTCTTTAGAAATTTAACATGAATTAACTAGCGCTACACTAGATTACCTGTGAAATAAGCACCAACCACTTTAAATACGATCTGTAAGACCCAAAACCTGTAGAATCAGTAACACTACACTATCCTAAAATCCCAGATCAATCTCTATTTCCGTTTACTATCGGGAGCACTTTGAAACTTCGTATCGGACCTAGACCGCACGTTGAAAGTCCAATAGTGATGAACTTAGACAATTATGACCGCCTAGTTGGACTTGACTATCACCTCAAAAATCAAGGCCAAACGATGTCCTGGGACTGTTTCCTTGAGTCTGGAGTGAAGAAAGTGAGAAAGTAAAGATTTTTTTAAAAATTAAATATATTTTTAAGTAATCTGGAACGGTTCACTTGCGTGTTATTTTTAAGCATTCTGATAGTTAGAATTTGACCCAAATTCACCCTCGGATTAGGATAGGTGGCCCTTACATGTCATAGTACCTGTAGCTCTGATAGAGTTCCCGTAACCGTTGAACTGAAACTGGTCCGCCACGGTCGATCTGAAAATCCGATCGAACTTAAAACTTAACTTGATTAAGATCCAGCATCTATGAGCTTAAGTCCGACCGCACACAGTATCAAGACCTCCAGGAGTCCTCCGTTGAGATGGAACAGTCCGTATTTGGACATAACCTAAGTATACCATGGCCCTGAGTCTAATTTGAAGAGTTTTAGGCCTATATAAGGACCTTAAACCTTCACTCTCTCATCCCATACGAATTTGGGAAAACCTAGGAGAGAGAAGAGAGAAAAGAGAGAGAAAGTGTGAGAGAAGTAGGAGGATATCCCTGCTATCCTACGTGCTTAACCATCACGATCTAATCACTTTTTCGGCTTCTTTAGTAACTCTTAGGAAGCTTGCTTGACTTAGAACCAGTCACGTTTGGGGGAAAACTTATATACCCCTCAGATAAAATGTTAGGATAAACCAGCACACCCCTTAGATTTGCCCTCCCAAGGACTTAGTACAATTGGGAACACGGAGTAGAGAAATTATATATAAGAGAAGTATTCACGGTTTGAATCGACTTCTTAATCCTGGTAGTTACCAATAAATCTAATGCTTTGATCAAGCAGAAGATTGGGATCAACTAGGATTAAGAACTGATACGATAAATTTTCTGTCCGAGCTAGGCAGAAAATCTATGTATCCGGCTCAGACCTACTACACAACTTTCCTTTCGTGCTGGCCCGAGTACCTATAACCAAATGTTATTGCTTTACCCTTGGGAAATGTTAAGGACTTATAGCCAGTAGAGTAGCCAGTAGAGAATTAGATATCTTTCCACTAACTCACACCTGCCCCTAAAATCAACCACAATAGAGACTAGGCACATTTCTAAAACCATATTTGCCAATGCTTTCATGTCAAGGATAGGTCCTAAATTACACCTCGTTCCAACATACGAATTGAGACAGATTCTTGAGCCTTGAGAGTAGAAATAAATTTTTAAGGGGGATAGAACTTTATGAGCCCAATCTAGTTAGGTCAGCTAATACAACCGTTGGATTAGTAGAGCAGCAGAAGCGTGGTTGGCCCCTTCCCCACTGGCCCAGGATCGAAGGTAATTGATTTAGGTTATACGTAAGGTTAGGTCATTAAATAAGATCTCAATCTTCCTTAGAATGTCAATAATAAAGTCTTTAAAGAGAAACAATTAGGGCTTAAGTGTTGAACCCATTCATAGGCTTGGCCCACTCTATACGATTAGAAACTCTTTTAGGATGATCTATTAAGTTATGTATCAACTCCTACCTTGGACCAAGATGCGGACTCTCTTAGACCAAGACCCAAAGAGTAACCTTAGAAATAGAAAATTTGAACCTTTCAGTGGTGGGCATTCCCTAAGCTTTTAGAGTGATCGGACTACAGAGTTACCGAAATATACAACTGCGAAACATTCGCGACTCGACCGAATTCTCAATCCTGGGCGATTACCAATGGACTCACTACTTAGCCGAGCAGAAGACCCAGATCCACTAGGGTTAGGAAGGGATACATTGAGCCTTCTACCCTGGCCAGGTAGATAATCAATGCATCGGGATTAAGCCCACTACAACCGTCTCTCTGTATTAGTCGATCATTGAAAATGAATATCTTACTCTATATAGTTGGAAATTATCTTCAAGACTCTAAATAGGTATATAACACCCCAGATTTTTGCCAACCTGGGATTAGATGTCCTTAGGCAATGGGTCAACCATAACACTCTCAAAGCTCAATCCCAGGGCCAAAGAAATCGCTCTTCAACCCATTTCCTTCAAAACTCACCATTCACCACCTCATTCTTCAAATTTCACCAAGTACTTTCATATTAGACACGACTCCCCAAGTTTAAATAGTAAAGAACACTAATCCTAGGGTATTAATGATGAAGAATAATATCGAAGCTAAAAATTACTGTGAATAGTAAATAAATGGGTAAAATTAGTTTTAACCCTTAACCTTTTGGAATCTAACAAAATAGATAGGTTAGTTGGATGGATTAGAGTCTCCTACCCCAAAATCATATGCTACATGATGCATAAACTCATTCTGGTTTATAAAATGGCCCCGAAACGTCTCAAATGGAGTTTTAGGCCTATTCAAGCCCAAATACAATGAACTAAGGTGGGAGCAACATACATTTGGGGTCCCAAGGGCATGGGGAACCAGCCCCATAGGGTGTCCATAGCCAGATGTGAGTTTGTCGGCGATGGCATCGCCGATTTCGCGATGCATCCCCAGTCAAATTCCTCGGTTGGGTCCGAGCTTCGGGCTGAAGGTGTTTGGGGGCTAGGGTAGCCCCCTGGTATGTTGTCCATCCATTAAAACCTCCCCGATCAGGTACTTCCTTCACAAAGTGACCCTCCAAGCCCTCCTTTCTCACCAAAACGCCTAATTTTTGGTAAAAACCACCCCTCCAAACTCTTCCTTCTTCCGTTTTCAAACACCCTCACTCCACCCTTCAAATCTCATCTCAAACAAAAACCAATAAAGGCTACTTCCTTTAGAAATCCAACGAGAATCAACTAGCGCTGCACTAGATGGCCTATGAAATTCTCACCAATCGCTTTTAATATGATCTGCTAGAGTCAAAACGTATAGGATAGGTGACGCTAAAATACCGTAAAACCTAGGATCAAACTCTATTCCCGATTGATCTCGGGAGCACTTTGAAACTTTGTATCGGCTATGGACCACACGTCGGAAGTCCGATTACCCCGAACTTAAACAATCCTGACCGCCTAGTTGGACTTGACAATCACCTCGAAAATTAAGTCTAAATGATATCCCACGACGATTTCCTTGAGTCCAGAGTGAAGAGTGTGAGAAATAAATGTAATTTATGAAATCTGGCACGTTCTCTTGTGTACTTTTTCTAAGTGTTCGAACCGTCAGAATTCAATCAAATTTCACCCTCGGATCAGGAAAAATTTCCCTTGCATGTCATAGTACTTGTAGCTCCGATCGAATTTCGGTAGCCGTTGAACTAAAACTGGTCTGCCACCGTCGATCTGGATATCCGATCGGACTGAAAACTCTGCCTGACTAAGTCCGACCGCATTCAGTCACATGACCTCCAGAAATGCTCCGTTGGATCAGAACAAGTACACTTTGGTTACAAAATAAGTATACTTTGGCCCCAAGTCTATTTTGGTCATGTTTGGGCTTATAAAAAGGGCTTAAACCCTTGCTCTTTCATTCCATACAAATTTGGGGAGAGAAAAGAGAAAAGAGAGAGAAAGTGAGGGAGAAGTTGGGGCTTTCTCCTGAGATTCTTCCCTGCTGCTCCACGTGCCAAAGCCACCCATCTGCATCGCTTTTTCGGTGACTCCGGCTTCGTTCTAGGTAAAAAAAACCCTAACTACTTGCTGTTTTGGGATTCTTTCGATTCAAATATCGAAATAGCTTATGTATCTTGTACATTAGGTCGCATTTACGTCGTTGACGAAGCGTAGACGTTCTATTCGAAATGATACACGACTAAGACAAAAGGTGCGGATTCTAGACGCTTTGATTGACTGATTTCAAAGCTTTCAATGTCGTTTAATAGTAGATTATCGACGAGCACGCCATTTGATATGTAGAACATGCTGTCCGTTTTTCAATTCGTAAACGTATGGTGAATTTGAGATTTAGGGTGTTTTAGTCATTTATAGAAAATACAATATACGTCTATATTTTGCGGAAATGATTGCCATGAGATTTTGTCATGTTATGATATTAGGAATACGTGTATGATCTGTTTGGCGAAGAGATTCGCCCTAACGCACATATTGGCCGACATATGCTATGTGGACTAATATGTGTAGACTAAGTGTTTGTTAAAATGCCAAACCAATATGATTTATGCCTGCTATATGTTTTGAATGTAAGAACATGATTGCTGTGTATTAGATATCTCCTTGATATAAGGATTTGTCATATTATATGTTGAAATCAACATACGTTGAGTACGTTGGAGTTGTGTAGTCTGAGTGCTTATATAAATGATTGTATTAGTATGTATTGAGCTAATGTTGTTGTAAGTTAGCTTTGAGAATGAATTTTCAATTAATATGATCATGTATATGATTTTCTCCATGTTATTATTGAATTGATTCCCTTATAGGTATGGAATACATGTATTTGGATGATTGCTTACGTTGTATGTATAACATGTTGATAACATGCTTGGATTGTCCGTATTTCATTTCTATTACTCTCATGTGATTACTGATGTTGATATTGAAATGTTTGGGGCTATGACCTAGTCCAGGCAGTCGGTAATGGATCAAATTCGTGGTTGGCTTCTATTTGCCACGAAGGACGCGTCGATGAACGCGATTCGTGTTTTAAGTTGGCGGCAGTGGTTAGGCCACACGAAGTTTTTTATACACTTCATGTCGTTCATCTTGAGATGCGCTCGTACTAGTCGAGCCCGTCAAGTAACCCGACTGGCCATTGTATGTTCACCTTGTATGAGTCATAACTGCTTGAACCTAGGGTACTGAACTTACCATTGAAAACCCTGTCAACCATGGTACCTTGATCCATAAAGACTCATGAGCCGGGCATGGTGGTATGGGACACCGTGGTCGAGCTGTCGGCCTATGCTGGGGCCACAAACCTCCCCGTAGTGACCAGTGAGCACCTATAACTCCTGAGCAGATTATGGTGGTATGGGACACTATATTCTTGCTGTCGGCCTACACTGATCAGGTGACGAGCCCTTTGTAGTGACCGCAAGCGTATTCTGAGTCTAACGGAGGCGACGACCCTTCCGTAGCGACGAGAGTACATTAGGCCTGTATTGATAAGGTGATGGGGGAGAGGTGCAACGAGTGCGAGCAACAGCCCTTGCAGCGACCTACAAATATAACATCGTATGAGATTATTAGGAGTGACGACCCTAGACAGGATCTGTGTTGGGATTGATATAAGCAAGGTACCCTACTTTCCCAATCCTGCTGTATGAAAAGGACCAATAACAACTCAGTAATCATTATCCATATCGCATTGCATGTGCTTGGAAGATGTGGAGCACTGAGGAACGTAAGCATGCCGCGGGCGTAAGATGGTGCCGTATGAGGGAGTATGTCGATGAGGGCATCCATCATGCCATTTCATGCATACATTAACAACAGTATCTAGGAATGTTTGATTGTTTTCTTTACTATTAACGCGTGACTAATTTGATAACATGTTAATCTTTGCTCTATTCTCCCACTGAGTTGAACACTCACTCTCACGTTACGGGATGGTGTTCCGGACACCCACCAGTCCCTATTTTAGTTACAGATGATGGCACTGCTTGAGAAGCGGAGCTGGACTTGTATGATAACGAGGAGGACTTCTCCTCTGTGTTCTTATCGACGGGATTACAGGGAGGTTGAGTAGATGTCTGGACACATGTCATTTTATATTTTTGGAGCACTAATGTATATTCTTTTCTTTCCATTTTTGAAGTATACATGTATTTAATTAACCTGGTAACATGTTCACACTCTGGAGACTTATAATTAATTATATATTTTATGTATTTATCACAGTCTTCCGCTTGCTAATTTAACTGTCTCTGGAGTATGATATGCTGTTTTGGCTTAGTCTCAATCTTGTTTAATGCCATTCTATAGACAACATGCATTTATCATTATCTATGTTGCATAAGTGACGTTCTGGAACTCGGGAGTTGGGTTTCTACCCGACCCCCGATTTTCGGGGTGTTACAAGGTAAAGAAATAAATTGTAGCAAACCATCAAGGTGTAAGAAATGGATAAAGAAGTAAGTTTTTAAGGGGGGTAGACCAAAAGGAACCAGACTAATATAGATCGTATACACCCTACCACGTATAGAAACTTGAAATCAACAAAACTTAGGCAAAAGAAATAATTAATCTTTCCTTATTACCCTTAGGCAATTTCGGGGATAAAATTTTATTTTAAGGGGGGTAGATTGTAACACCACGGATTTTTGTCAATCTGGAGTTAGACGTCCTTAGGCAATGGGTCAACCATAGCACTCTTAAAGCTCAATTCCAAAGCCAAAGAAATCGTTTAGAACGAAATTCTTTAAAAATTTAACATAAATTAACTAGCGCTACACTAGATTACCTGTGAAATAAGCACCAACCACTTTAAATATGATCTGTAAGACCCAAAACCTGTAGAATCAGTAATGCTACGCTATCATAAAATCCCTGATGAATCTCTATTCCCGTTTGCACTCGGGAGCACCTTAAAACTTCGTATCGGACCTGGACCGCACGTCGAAAGTCCAATAGCGATGAACTTAGACAATTATGACCGCCTAGTTGGACTTGACTATCACCTCAAAAATCAAGGCCAAACGATGTCCTGGGACTATTTCCTTGAGTCTAGAGTGAAGAAAGTGAGAAAGTGAAGATTTTAAAAAAAATTAAAGATATTTTAAAGTAATCTGGAACGGTTCACTTGCATGTTATTTTTAAGCGTTCTGACCATTAGAATTCGACCCAAATTCACCCTCGGATCATGATAGGTGGCCCTTACATGTCATAGTACCTGTAGCTCTGATCGAGTTCCCGTAACCATTGAACTGAAACTGGTCCTCCACGATCGATCTGGAAATTCGATCGAACTTAAAACTTAACTTGATCAAGATCCAGCATCTATGAACTTAAGTCCGACCGCACACAGTATCAGGACCTCCAGAAGTGCTCCGTTGAGATAGAACAGTCTGTATTTGGACATAACCTATGTATACCATGGCCCCAAGTCTAATTTGAAGAGTTTTAGGCCTATATAAAGACCTTAAACCTTCACTCTCTCATCCCATACGAATTTGGGAAAACCTAGGAGAGAAGAGAGAAAAGAGAGAGAAAGTGTGAGAGAAGTGGGAGGATCTCCCTGCTATACTACGTGCTTAACCATCACGATCTAATCACTTTTCCGGCTCCTTTAGTAACTCTTAGGAAGCTTTCTTGACTTAGAACCAATCACGTTTGGGGAAAAACTTATATACCCCTCAGATCAAATGTTAGGATAAACCAGCACACCCCTTAGATTTGTCCTCCCAAGGACTTAGTGCAATTGGGAACACGGAGTAGAGAAATTATATATAAGAGAAGTATTCACGGTTTGAATCGACTTCTTAATCCTGGTAGTTACCAATAAATCTAATGCTTTAATCAAGCAGAAGATCGGGATCAACTAGGATTAAGGACTGATACGACAAATTTTCTGTCCGAGCTAGGCAGAAAATCTATGTATCCGGCTCAGACCTACTACACAACTTTCCTTCCGTGCTAGCCCGAGTACCTATAACCAAAAGTTATTGCTTTACCCTTGGAAAATGTTAAGGACATATATCCAGTAGAGTAGCCAGTAGAGAATTAGATATCTTTCCACTAACTCACACCTGCCCCTGAAATCAACCACAATAGAGACTAGGCTCATTTCTATAACCATATGTGCCAATGCTTTCATGTCAAGGATAGGTGCTAAATTATACCTCGTTCCGACATACGAATCAAGACATAGATTCTTGAGCCTTGAGAGTAGAAATAAATTTTTAAGGGGGATAGAACTTTATGAGCCCAATCTAGTTAGGTCAGCTAATACAACCGTTGGATTAGTAGAGCAGCAGAAGCGTGGTTGGCCCCTTCCCCACTGGCCCAGGATCGAAGGTAATTGATTTAGGTTATACGTAAGGTTAGGTCATTAAATAAGATCTCAATCTTCCTTAGAATGTCAATAATAAAGTCTTTAAAGAGAAACAATTAGGGCTTAAGTGTTGAACCCATTCATAGGCTTGGCCCACTCTATACGATTAGAAACTCTTTTAGGATGATCTATTAAGCTATGTATTAACTCCTACCTTGGACCAAGACGCGGACTCTCTTAGACCAAGACCCAAAGAGCAACCTTAGAAATAGAAAATTTGAACCTTTCAGTGGTGGGCATTCTCTAAGCTTTTAGAGTGATCGGACTACGGAGTTACCGAAATATACAACTGCGAAACATTCACGGCTCGACCGAATTCTCAATCCTGGGCGATTACCAATGGACTCATTACTTAGCCGAGCAGAAGACCCGGATCCACTAGGGTTAGGAAGGGATACATTGAGCCTTCTACCCTGGCCAGGTAGATAATCAATGCATCGGGATTAAGCCCACTACAACCGTCTCTCCGTATTTGTCGATCAGTCGAAATGAATATCTTACTCTATATAGTTGAGAATTGTCGTCAAGACTCTAAATAGGTAAAGAAATAAATTGTAGCAAACCATCAAGGTGTAAGAAATGGATAAAGAAGTAAGTTTTTAAGGGGGGTAGACCAAAAGGAACCAGACTAATATAGATCGTATACACCCTACCACGTATAGAAACTTGAAAACAACAAAACTTAGGCAAAAGAAATATTTAATCTTTCCTTATTACCCTTAGGTAATTTCGGGGATAAAATTTTATTTTAAGGGGGCTAGATTGTAACACCACGGATTTTTGCCAACCTAGAGTTAGACGTCCTTAGGCAATGGGTCAACCATAGCCCTCTTAAAGCTTAATTCTAAAGCCAAAGAAATAATTTAGAACGAAATTCTTTAGAAATTTAACATGAATTAACTAGCGCTATACTAGATTACCTGTGAAATAAGCACCAACCACTTTAAATACGATCTGTAAGACCCAAAACCTGTAGAATCAGTAACGCTACGCTATCCTAAAATCCCTGATGAATCTCTATTCCCGTTTGCACTCGGGAGCACTTTGAAACTTCGTATCGGACCTGGACTGCACGTCGAAAGTCCAATAGCGATGAACTTAGACAATTATGACCGCCTATTTAGACTTGATTATCACCTCAAAAATCAAGGCCAAACGATGTCCTGGGACTGTTTCCTTGAGTCTGAAGTGAAGAAAGTGAGAAAGTGAAGATTTTTTAAAAAATTAAATATATTTTTAAGTAATTTGGAACGGTTCACTTGCGCGTTATTTTTAAGCATTCTGACCATTAGAATTTGACCCAAATTCACCCTCGGATCAGGATAGGTGGCCCTTACATGTCATAGTACCTGTAGCTCTGATCGAGTTCCCGTAACCGTTGAACTGAAACTGGTCCGCCACGGTCAATTTGGAAATCCGATCGAACTTAAAACTTAACTTGATCAAGATCCAGCATTTATGAGCTTAAGTCTGACCGCACAGAGTATCAGGACCTCCAAAAGTGCTCTGTTGAGACAGAACAGTCCGTATTTGGACATAACCTAAGTATACCATGGCCTTGAGTCTAATTTGAAGAGTTTTAGGCCTATATAAGGACCTTAAACTTTCACTCTCTCATCCCATACGAATTTGGGAAAACCTAGGAGAGAGAAGAGAGAAAAGAGAGAGAAAGTGTAAGAGAAGTGGGAGGATCTCCCTGCTATCCTACTTGCTTAACCATCACGATCTAATCGCTTTTCCGGCGATTCTAACTTCGTTCTTAGGTAAGAAAGCCTAACCCTAACTTGTTCTAGGATTTCAATTGGTGCAAGTGGTGAAGTAGCTAACCTAAATCATACTGTACGTTGTCAATCAGTCGTTGACAAAGACTTAGAGTCTCTATTGAATTCGTTACACTTCTACGGCGTAAGGTGCGGATTTTAGACTCTTATGTTGTCATTTTTCAAAGCTTTCAATGTCGGCTAATGGTAGATTATTGACGAGGATGCTATTTCACATGTAGAACATGTTGTCCGTTTTTCATTTCGAATACATACGAAGTATATGGAATTTTATGTATTTTAGGTATTTGTAGAAAATTCCGTATATGTAAAAATTTTATAAATGCGATTGCCATGAGTATTTGTCGTATATACATGCGAGTTATGGATGCAGTATCTGTTTGGCGAAAGGATTGGCCCTAATACAAGTTTTAGCCAACATATGATGTGTAGGCTAATATGTGTAGTCTAAGTGTTTGTATAAATGCTTGTATGAGTATATAAGTAGTAAATAATGCTTTACTTGGGTGTTGAGATAGGATTCTCAACTACCTTAGCGATGTTTATGATTTCCTCCATGCAAGTTGTTTAACTTAGTCGTTTTACTTTGAAATGCATGCATATGGATTCTTATTCATGTTGTATCTTAAAACATGTTGGGAAATATGCTTGAATTATTTGGTTATTTCTGTTCTGGCTACTGTACATGTTTACTGGTTAATATGGAATGTGTTTGGGGCTATGTTATGGTCCAGGAAATCGGTAACAGATTTGAGCTCGTGGTTGGCCTCTATTCGCCACGCAAGACGTGTTTGACGAACTCGAGTCGTGCGTTGCTTGTCGGCAGTGGTTAGGCCACACGAAGTGCTTATGCACTTCATGTCGTACAACTCAACGGGCGCTCATACTAGTCGAACACATCAAGTAACCTGATTGACCGTTGTATGTTCACCTTGTATTGATCATAACTTGTAACACCCCGAAAATCGGAGGTCGGGTAGAAACCCAACTCCCGAGTTCCAGAACGTCACTTATACAACATAGATAATGATAAATGCATGTTGTCTGTAGAATGGCATTAAACAAGATTGAGACTAAGACAAAACAGCATATCATACTGCAGAGACAGTTAAATTAGCAAGCGGAAGACTGTGATGGATACATAAAATATATAATTAATTGTAAGTCTCCAGAGTGTGAACATGTTACCAGGCTAATTAAATACATGTATACTCCAAAAATGGAAAGAAAAGAATATACATGAGTGCTCAAAAAAAAATAAAAAATGATAAGTGTCAAGGCATCTAATCAACCTCCTTGTAATCCCGTCGATCAGAACACGCATAAAGGAGGGATCCTCATCATCATCATCAAGTCCGGCTCCGCCTCACAGGCCGTGCCATCATCTGCAATTACAAAAGGGTCTTCTGGGTGTCCGAAACACCATCCCGTAACATGGGAGTGAGTAATTAACTCAGTAGAATCATAGAGCAAAGATTAGCATGTTATCAAATCGATCACGCGTTAATAGTAAAGCAAACAATCAAACATTCCTAGATACTGTTGTTAATGCAAGTATGAAATGACATGATGGATGCCCTCACTGACATACTCCCTCATACGGCACCATCTTACGCCTGCGACATGCTTTCTTCCCACAGTGCTCCACATCTTCCAGGCACATGCAATGTGATATGGATAATGATTACCGGATTGTTATTAGTCCTTTTCATACAGCAGGATTGGAAAACTAGGGTACCTTGCTTATATCAATCCCAACACAGATCCTATCTAGGGTCGTCACTCCTAGTAATCTCATACGATTTTATATTTGTAGGTCTCTGCAAGGGCTCTCAGGGCTGTTGCTCGCACTCGTTGCACCGCTCCCCCATCACCTTATCAATACAGGCCTATTTATATCCTTAAGACTGCATCAGGACTCGTCGCCCCCATGCGGTGTCAGGATAAACTCAAGGTCACTACAAAGGGCTGCCAGGGCTGTTGCTCGCACTCATTGCTCCACTCCCCCATCACCTTATCAATGTAGGCCGACAGCAAGAATATAGTGTCCCATACCACCATAATCTGCTCAGAGTAGGGTGCTCACTGGTCACTATGGGGAGGTTTATGGCCCCAGCGTAGGCCGACAGCTTGACCACGATGTCCCATACTACCATGCCCGGCTCATGAGTCTTTATGGATCAAGGTACCATGGTTAACAGGGTTTCCAATGGTAAGTTCAGTACCCTAGGTTCAAGCAGTTATGACAAATACAAGGTGAACATATAATGGTCAGTCGGGTTACTTGACGGGCTCGACTAG
Source organism: Magnolia kwangsiensis (assembly GCA_037074715.1). Classification (NCBI taxonomy): domain Eukaryota; kingdom Viridiplantae; phylum Streptophyta; class Magnoliopsida; order Magnoliales; family Magnoliaceae; genus Magnolia; species Magnolia kwangsiensis. The sequence continues at coordinate 84,449,807 of CM073575.1, read as the reverse complement.
CACGAGCGCCTCTCAAGTCGAGCAACATGAAGTGCATAAAAAACTTCGTGTGGCCTAACCACTGCCGCCAACTCAAAATACGACTTGCGTTCATCGACGCGTCCTTCGTGGCAAATAGAAACCAACCACGAATTTGATCCATTACCGACTGCCTGGACTAAGTCATAGCCCCAAGCATTTGTAAACCAACCTCAGTAATCATATGAGAGTAATAGAAATGAAATACCACAATACAAGCATGTTAACACATGTTATAGCATACGAAGTAAGCAAATCAACCAACACATGTATTCTATACATATAAGGAAATCAATTCATATAACAAACATGTAGGAAATCATATACAACATCATGTGGATTGAGAATTCATTCTCAAAACTAATTTACAACACCATTTATTCAATACATACTAATACAAACATTTATACAAACACTTAGTCCACACACTTTAGTGTACATAGCGTATGTCGACCCAAAGTGCGCATTAGGACGAATCTCTTCGCCAAACAGATTATACACACATACATAATATCGTAACACGATGAATTTATATGTCAAGTATTTTAGCAAAATATGGACGTATACAGTATTTTCTATAAATGCCTAAAATACCCTAAATCTCATATTTACCGTACGTTTACGAAACGAAAAACGGACAGCATGTTGTACATGTCAAACGGCGTTGCCGTCGATAATCTACTATTAAACGACATTGAAATCTTTGAAATCAGTCAATCAAAGCATCTAAAATCCTCACCTTTTGCCCTAGACGTGTATCGTTTCGAACGGAACGCATACGCTTCGTCAACGGCGTACAGGCGACCTAATGCACAAGATATATAAGCTATGTTACTATTTGAATCGAAAGAATCCCAAAACAGCAAGTAGTTAGGGTTTTTCTTATCTAGGAGTGCGTTGGAATCGCAGGGAAAGTGATTTAAATGCGTTGCTTTGGCACGTGCAAAAGCTGGTGCAAGTGGCGGGAAATCTCTCCCACAACTCTCTCACAATCTCTCACTTTTTCTCTCTCTCTCTCTGTAGGGTTTAATCCAAATTTGGATGGGAGAGATATGAGGGGGTTTCAAGCCCTTATATAGGCTAAAACCTCACCTTTTTAGGCTTAGGAACAAAGTATACTTGGGTTACAACCAAATCTGGACTGTTTAGATCCAAAAGAGCATTTCGGGAGGTCCCCTGGCCGAACGCCATCGGACTTAAGCTCATGGTCACTAGATGTTGCTCAAACCCAGTTTTCAGTCTGGCAAAGTTCATAGATCGCACGTGGCGGTCCAGTTTCAGTTCAGCGGTCATCGTACCTAAATCAGGTTTAAAGTCTCATGATATGAAAGAGAAATTTTTCCTGATCTGAGGGTGTAATTTGGCTGAATTCTGACGGTCAGAATGCTTAATAATAACGCGCCAAGTCGCGTGCCAGATTTGGATTAAAATTTTCAAATCCTTACCCTTTCTCACTCTCTTTACTCCAGGCTCAATGAAATAGCCTCTGAACATCGGTTGGGCTTGATTTTTGAAATGATTGTCAAGTCCAGCTAAGTGGTCATAACGGTCTAAGATTATAGGTATCGGACTTTCGACGCGCGGTATAGATCCAATACAAAGTTTCAAAGGGTTCTAGAGAACAAATCGGTTTAGAGTTTGATCTTAAATTTTAGGGTATTGTAGCGTCCTTATTTTTACAAGTTTTGGGTCTTGCAGAACGTATTTAAAGCGATCAGGGACAATTTCACAGCTAATCCAACGTAGCGCTAGTGAACTTACGCTTAATTTCTAAAGGAATTAATCCTAAGTGATTTCTTTGGCTTTGGAATTGGGTTCTGAGAGGTTACCAAGGTGTTATGGTTGACCCATTGCCTAAGGACGTCTAATCCCAGGTTGGCAAAAATTCGGGGTGTTACAATCTACCGCACTTAAAAAAAAAATTCGTCCCCGAAATTGGCTAAGGGTAATGAGTCCCTAGAGAGACTTTTGTATTGACGTTCTAAGGAAGGTTCAAATCCTATTTAATGACCTAACCTTACGTATAATGTAAATCAACTCTTTCAATCCTGGGCCAGTGGGGAAGAGGCTAACCATGCTTCCGCTGCTCCACTCTGGTCTAACGGTTGCATCGGCTGACCTAAGTAGATTGGGCTCAAAATGTTCTACCCCCCTTAAAACTTAGTTCTACTTAAGGTTCAAGAATCTATGTATCAATCCGTATATAGGAACGAGGTGCAACTTAGGGGCTATCCTTGACATAAAATGGGAAACAACCTCTCACTACATTGGTCTTCCTTTGTTAGTGATGCGTTCTATGGCATTGGTACCTATGGTTGTAGAAATAAGCCTACTCTCTATTGGTTAGATGTCCTCAACATTTCCCAAAGGCAAAGCCATAACTTTTGGTTGTATGTGGTCAAGCCAACATGGAAGAAAAGTTGTGTAGTGGGTCTGATCTGGATACATTGACCTTCTGTCTAATCAAGAAAGAAAATTCGTTGTATCAGTTCTTAATCTGAGTCGATGTCAATCTTCTGCTTGATCAGAGCATTGGATTTATTGGTAACCACTAGGATCAAGAAGTCGATTCAAATTGCGAATACATCGCTTGTATATACAGTTCCTTTACTCCGCGTTTCCGAATGTAATAAATCCTTGGGAAGGCAATTCTAAGAGGAATTCTAAGGGGCGTGCTGGTTTATTCTAAGTTCAATCTGAGAGATTTATAAGTTTTCCCTGAGAGTGAATGGTTCTAAGTTAAATAAGCTTCCTGAGAGTTACTAAAGGAGCCTATGAATGTTATGAGGATCTACCCAAGGAAGGGAGTCCCACTCCAATCAAATCTAACCTACTATTTCTTAGCATATACAGGCTTTACACTACTTAAGGTAACTAGTAGACTAGTCTGTAACTCACTAACTGTAATTCACAACCTATAATTATACGTTAGATGGTTTCATACCATTTCTACTACAGGGATTGTTCTATGGCTTATGGTCAAGATTGTTTAACAGTTCCTATATCGTCAGATCTTTCAAATCTAGGAATACTAACTCTAGGTCCAACACTCTAGATGTCCTAGCACTAGATGGTTGTTGTTTATGGACTAAGCTACTGCATTTGGTCTCGCCCGTTGGTAGTAGATTGGAGGTCGAGAAGATGGCTAAAACTAGCTCTAATGAGCCATAGAAATTGAGGAAAATGGGGAGAAACGGCTGCCCAAACGGATTGAAACAAATCTAGGCGCTGTAGAGGGATGAATCAAGCTCCCAAAGGCTGGATTCTCAAAGGGAAAAGAGAAAACTAAATGGGAATGGAGCTCCACACGATTTCAGCCTTGATTGGAGGTTGTAGGAGCTTCAAACAACGAAAATGGAGAGAGAGAGGACTACCTACTGCCGTGGACAATGGAGTGGGATCGTTTTTAGCAGAAAATGGGATTGGGAGTGGTTTAGAGACGTGATTTGAGAGGGAGGCAGCAAGAAAATCAAAAAGGGAGGGCTTGGGGACATTTTTTGTGAAGGGAGTATGGGTTTTAGGGGGTTTAAAGGTGCGAACCACCCATGGGGGAGGTGCCCTAACCATAAAAGGGCGTCGGCCCAATTTTCAGATCAAGTGGGGCCCACTGTACGGCGATGCATCGCCGAATAGACGATGCCATCGTCGGCCAACTTTCAATCCGGCTGGTCCGACCATGTGGGATAGGTTCCCCCTGCCCTATGGACCCCAAATATGTGTGGGACCCACCCTGGTTCATTGCATATTGGCCTAGATAGGCCCAAGACTCCGTTTGGGGAGTTTCGGGGCCAGTCTGTAAACCAGAATGAGTTTATTCATTATGTAGCATATGATTTTGGAGTAAGAGAAGCTAATCCATCCAACTAACCCATTTATTACAAGAGATTCCATAATTGGAATGGCCAAAAGTCTAATTCTTACCTATATTTACCATTTATAGTAAATTTTTATCTACGTATGATTTTCTATCTTTTACACATTAGGATTTATGCCTAGTGTGAAAAGACTTAGAAAAAGTTAAAGAATAGGGTGGTAAGAAGAAGGATTCTGAAGGAATTGGATGAAACGGGGTTTTTAAGCCCTGAGATTGAGTGTAAGGGTAGTGGTTGCCCCACAACCCAAGGACATGCATTTTTAGGTTTTGAATTCTTCTGGGAACGTCTCAAACCCTTCAACTAACGACCTAGAGGCGACATAGGTCGCTTCACGTGACCAAAGATACGTTATGGACTCGATCAAAACAATCGATTTGAATAGACTTCGCCTATTAGCGAAATGAAGTCCTACGAGTGTTTATAGATTTTTCTCACACCCACCTAAGTCAAAGGACCGACAACGTACGTCGCGTGGCCATAACCTAGGTCTGGTTTAATTCAAATCATGCTCTGATACCATCTGTGTCACCCCAAAAATCAGGGGTCGGGTAGAAACCCAACTCCCGAGTTCCAGAACGTCACTTATGTAACATAGATAATGATAAATGCATGTTGTCTGTAGAATGGCATTAAACAAGATTGAGACTAAGCCAAAACAGTATATCATACTCTAGAGACAGTTAAATTAGCAAGCAGAAGACTGTGATGGATACATAAAATATATAATTAATTGTAAGTCTCCAGAGTGTGAACATGTTACCAGGTTAATTAAATACATGTATACTCTAAAACTAGAAAGAAAAGAATATACACGAGTGCTCAAAAAAATATAAAATGACAAGTGTCAAGGCGTCTAATCAACCTCCCTGTAATCCCGTTGATCAGAACACACATAAAGGAGGGATCCTCCTCATCATCATCAAGTCCGGCTCCTCCTCGCAGGCCGCGCCATCATCTGTAATTACAAAAGGGTCTGGTTGGTGTCTGGAACACCATCCCGTAACGTGGGAGTGAGTAATTAACTCAGTGGAATCATAGAGCAAAGATTAGCATGTTATCAAATCAATCACGTGTTAATAGTAAAGAAAACAATCAAACATTCCTAGATACTGATGTTAATGTAAGCATGAAATGACATGATGGATGCCCTCACCGACATACTCCCTCATACGGCACCATCTTACGCCCGCGGCATGCTTTCTTCCCACAGTGCTCCACATCTTTCAGGAACATGCAATGCGATATGGATAATGATTACCGGGTTGTTATTAGTCCTTTTCATACAGCAAGATTGGAAAACTAGGGTACCTTATATCAATCCCAACACAGATCCTGTCTGGGGTCGTCACTCCTAGTAATCTCATACGATGTTATATTTGTAGGTTGGTGTAAGGGCTTCCAGGGATGTTGCTCGCACTCGTTGCACCACTTCCCCATCACCATATCAATACAGGCCATTTATATCCTTAAGACTGCATCAGGACTCGTCGCCCCCATGCGGTGTTAGGATAAACTCAAGGTCACTACAAAGGGCTGTCAGGGCTGTTGCTCGCACTCGTTGCTCCACTCCTCCATCACCTTATCAATGTAGGACGACAGCAAGAATATAGTGTCCCATACCACCATAATCTACTTAGAGTAGGGTGCTCACTCGTCACTACGGGGAGGTTTGTGGCCCCAGCGTGGGCCGACAGCTCGACCACGGTGTCCCATACCACCATGCCCAACTCATGAGTCTTTATGGATCAAGGTACCATGGTTAATAGGGTTTCCAATGGTAAGTTCAGTACCCTAGGTTCAAGCAGTTATGACAAATACAAGGTGAACATACAATGGTCAGTTGGGTTACTTGATGGGCTAGACTAGCATGAGCGCATCTAAAGTCGAGCCACATGAAGCGCATAAAACACTTCGTGTGGCCTAACCACTGCCGTCAACTCAAAACACGACTCGCGTTCATCGACGCGTCCTTCGTGGCAAATACAAACCAACCACGAATTCGATTCATTACCGACTGCCTGGACTAGGTCATAGCCCCAAGCATTTGTAAACCAACGTCAGTAATCATATGAGAGTAATAGAAATGAAATACAACAATACAAGCATGTTAACACATGTTATAGCATACGAAGTAAGCATATCAACCAACACATGTGTTCTATACATATAAGGACATCAATTCATATAACAAACATGTAGGAAATCATATACAATATCATGTGGATTGAGAATTCATTCTCAAAACTAATTTACAACACCATTTATTCAATACATACTAATACAAACATTTATACAAACACTTAGTTCAAACACTTTAGTCTACATAGCGTATGTCGACCCAAAGTGCGCATTAGGACGAATCTCTTCGCCAAACAGATTATACACGCATACATAATATCGTAACATGATGAATTTATATTTCAAGCATTTCAGCAAAATATGGACGTATACAGTATTTTCTATAAATGCCTAAAATACCCTAAATCTCATATTTACCGTACGTTTACGAAACGAAAAACGGACAGCATGTTGTACATATCAAACGGCATTGTCGTCGATAATTTACTATTAAATGACATTGAAAGCTTTGAAATCAGTCAATCAAAGCGTCTAAAATCCTCACCTTTTGCCCTAGACATGTATCGTTTCGAACGGAACACATACGCTTCGTCAACGGCGTACAGGTGACCTAATGCACAAGATACATAAGCTATGTTACTATTTGAATCGAAAGAATCTAAAAACAGAAGTAGTTAGGGTTTTTCTTACCTAAGAGTGCGTTGGAATCACCAGGGAAGTGATTTGAATGCGTTGCTTTGGCACGTGCAAAAGCTGGTGCAAGTGGCGGGAAATCTCTTCCACAACTCTCTCACAATCTCTCACTTTTTCTCTCTCTCTCTTGGGTTTAATTCAAATTCGGATGGGAAAGATATGAGGGGGTTTCAAGCCCTTATATAGGCTAAAACCTCACCTTTTTAGGCTTAGGAACAAAGTATACTTGGGTTATAACCAAATCTGGACTGTTTCGATCCAAAAGAGCATTTCGGGAGGTCCCCTGGCCGAACGCCATCGGACTTAAGCTCATCATCACTAGATGTTGCTCACACCCAGTTTTCAGTCCGGCAAAGTTCATAAATTGCACGTGGCAGTCCAGTTTCAGTTCAGTGGTCATCGTACCTAAATTAGGTTTACAAGTCTCATGATATGAAAGAGAAATTTTTCCTGATCTGAGGGTGTAATTTGGCTGAATTCTGACGGTCAGAACGCTTAATAATAACGCGCCAAGTCACGTGCCAGATTTGGATTAAAATTTCCAAATCCTTATCCTTTCTCACTCTCTTTACCCCAGGCTCAATGAAATAGCCTTTGAACGTCGGTTGGGCTTGATTTTCGAAATGATTGTCAAGTCCAGCTAAGTGGTCATAACGGTCTAAGATTGTAGGTATCGGACTTTCGACGTGCGGTATAGATCTAATACAAAGTTTCAAAGGGTTCTAGAGAATAAACCGGTTTAGAGTTTGATCCTGAATTTTTAGGGTATTGTAGCGTCCTTATTTCTACAAGTTTTGGATGTTGCAGAACATATTTAAAGTGATCAGGGACAATTTCACAGCTAATCCAACGTAGCGCTAGTTAACTTACGCTTAATTTCTAAAGAAATTAATCCTAAGTGATTTCTTTGGCTTTGGAATTGGGTTCTGAGAGGTTACCAAGGTGTTATGGTTGACCCATTGCCTAAGGACGTCTAATCCCAGGTTGGCAAAAATTCGGGCTGTTACAATCTACTCCCCTTAAAATAAAATTTTATCCCCGAAATTGGCTAAGGGTAATGAGTCCCTAGAGAGACTTTTGTATTGACGTTCTAAGGAAGGTTCAAATCCTATTTAATGACCTAACCTTACGTATAACGTAAATCAACTCTTTCGATCCTGGGCCAATGGGGAAGAGGCTAACCATGCTTCCGCTGCTCCACTCTGGTCTAACGGTTGCATCGGCTGACCTAAGTAGATTGGGCTCAAAATGTTCTACCCCCCTTAAAACTTAGTTCTACTTAAGGTTCAAGAATCTATGTATCAATCCGTATATAGGAACGAGGTGCAACTTAGGGGCTATTCTTGACATAAAATGGGAAACAACCTCTCACTACATTGGTCTTCCTTTGTTAGTGATGCATTCTATGGCATTGGTACCTATGGTTGTAGAAAAAGCCTAATCTCTATTGACTAGATGTCCTCAACATTTTTCAAAGGCAAAGCAATAACTTTTGGTTGTATGTGGTCGAGCCAACACGGAAGAAAAGTTGTGTAGTGGGTCTGAGCCGGATACATTGACCTTCTGTCTAATCAGGATAGAAAATTCGTTATATCGGTTCTTAATCCAAGTCGATGCCGATCTTCTGCTTGACTGAATTGATAACATGTTAACCTTTGCTCTATGATTCCACCAACTGAATTGATAACATGTCAATATTTGATTTGCTTGCTTTATCATTACTGCTTGACTGAATTTATAACATGTTAACATTTGCTATATAATTCCACTGACTGAATTGATAACATGTCAATATTTGATTTGATTACTTTATCATTACTGGTTGACTGAATTGATAACATGTTAAATTTTGCTTTATGATTCCACTGAGTTGATCACTCACTCCCACGTTACGGGACGGTGTTGTACACACCAATCAGTCCTTGTTTTAGTTTCAGATGATGGCGCTGCTTGTGAAGCGAAGCCGGACTTTTATGATGATGATGAGGGTTTCTCCTGTAGGCAGCTATCAGGTGGGTCTATGTAGACCGTGTTCTGATTGACGGGATTACAGGGAGGTTGATTAGATGCCATGACACTTATCATTTTACACTTTTGAAGCACTCATGTATATTCTTTTTGTTCATTTTTGGAGTATACATGTATATATTTAACCTGGTAACATGTTCACACTCTGGAGACTTACAACAGTCTATATATGTTATATATACTATCACAGTCTTCCGCTCGCATAATTTAACTTTCTATGGAGTATGATATGCTATTTTGGCTTAATCTCACTCATGTTTAATACACTAACATAGACAACATTCAATCATAAGCATTTATGTTGCATAAGTGATGTTCTGGAACTCGAGAGTGGAGTTTATGATCAACCCCCAATTTTCAGGATGTTACACCATGTGTTCCTCCGAGTTTCTCCTATGAAGGGAGTCCTGTGGTTTGGCAAGAAGGGGAAGCTCACACTGAGGTTTAATGGTCCATTTCAGATTCTGGATCGAGTGATGGCATTAACGTATCGCCTAGCTTTACCCACACCACTCACAGGTGTACACAACGTATTTCATGTATCTATGCTGAAGAAATACGTTCCTGATCCTTCACACATCATCAGATGAGAGCAGGTACAGTTGAGTGAGGATGCTACATATGTACTGCGTCCAACGCGTATCCTAGACAGGAAGGAGCAAGTGTTGCCAAGTAAGGTGATTCCACTCATGAAGGTACTATGGACACACCATACTGAGGAGGAAGCTACTTGGGAAATGGAAGCAGAGGTCAGAAAGAACTACCCTCAGATTCTTAAGGAGTACGAAAAGGTACTAATTTCGGGGATGAAATTTTTCTTTAAGGGGGGTAGATTGTAACGACTCAGAAAAATCCGTACAAAGACCCGAGTACCAACTCAAGCAGAAATCCCTTAGGACTAAATCCTTTAGAAACTAGACGAGAATTAACTAAGTGCGAACCTAGATTATTTGTGAAATTAGCACTAATCACTTTAAATACGATCTACAAGACTCAAAATCGGTAGAATCGTTAATGCTACATTACCCTAAAATCTAGAATCCAACTGTAAACCCAGTTGCTCTCGGGAGGACTTTAAAACTTTGTATAGGACCTGGACTGCACGTCGAAAGTTTGATAGCAATGAACATAAACGATTATGATCGCCTAGTTGAACTCAACTATTACCTCAAAAATCACGTCAAACTATGTCCTGAGACTGTTTCCTCGAGTCCGGAGTGAAGAGGGTAAAAGAAGTGAAGATTTTTAAGAAATTAAATTTGAATTTAAGTAATCTGAGTCGTGTCGCTTGCGCGCCATTTATAAGCATTCTGACCGTTGGTTTTTGGCCCAAATTTACCCTTGGATCAGGGATGATAGCCCATACATGTCAAAATACTTGTGGCCCTGATCGAGTTTTGGTGATCGCTAAACTGAAACTGGTCCGCCGTGGTCGATCTGAAAACTTGATCGGACTGAAAACTTAACTTGATCAAGACCAGCATCTATGAGCTTAAGTCCGACCGCATTCAGTGGGAGGACCTCCAAAAGTGTTTCGTTGGATCGAAACAAGGCCGATTTGGTTATAACCTAAGTAAACCTTGGCCCTAGGGCTATTTCCGTCAGTTTTAGGATTTTATAAAGACCTTAAACCCTCTCTCACATATTCCATAAGAATTTCCAACCCTAGCCAAGATAAGGGAGAGAAAAGAGAGAGAAAGTGAGATAGAAGTGAGAGTTATTCCTGGGATTCAATCGCCGTTACTCCATGTGCTTAAACATCATTACCGGATCACTATTCTGGCAATTTTGACTTCATTCTTAGGTAAGAAATTGTAACCCTAAGTTGTTCTAGGGTTTCCATTGTTGCAAGTAGGGAAATAACTAACCTAGTTCGTGCTATAGGTTACTAATCCGCCATTGACGAAGGCATACCGTTTCCATCCTATTCGTTATGCTTCTATGGCATAAGGTGCGGATTATAGATGTATAGATTATGGTTTTCAAAGCTTTCAATGTCAAATAATGATTTATTACTGACGTGGATGCTATTACACATGTTAAATGAGCTACCTGTTCTGTTTACAAATATGTTTAGTCTATGTTGTAAATAGAGTATTTCATGTGTTTGTTAAAATGTTTGTATGAATATGATATCTGATGTTGTGATTACCATGATAAATCATTGTTAGTACATGCTTGTTATGTATGCGACAACTCCTTAGCAAAAGGATTTGCCCAAATATGCAATATGCCAATATACATGATGTATGTTAAATAGTGTACTCTAAGTGTTTGTGTAAATACCTGAACGGGTTAGAAATGGGTAGAGTATGATTTTTAAGGGTATTGAGATATGAATCTCAATCACCTTACTTGCGTGTATGATTTCCTCTAGAAAATGTTTAGCCTATTTTATTCATGCTAACTGTGTGTATGATTTCCTCCATGTACTGTATTCATGTTTAAGTTATATTTCATAACATGCTCATATGAATGTGAAAATTGAATCGAATGTCTATTATTGTTATTGTACGTGACTGGGACCATTATATGGTCCAGGAAATCGGTAACAGGTTTTGAATTCGTGGCTGAGATCTATTCGCCACGTAAGACGTGTTTGACCAACCCGAGCCGTATTAGAGTTATTGGCAGTGGTTTGGCCACACAGAGTGCTTATGCATTTCATGTCGATCAACTCAACGTGCGATCGTGCTAGTTGAACTCGTCAAGTAACCCGATGACCCAATGTATGTTCACCATGTTTGGACACTCTTATTTGAATCTAGAGTACCAACCTTACCAGTGCAATCCCGTTAACCTTGGTACCTCGATCCGCTAAGACTCATGAGCCGGACATGGTGGTATGGGACACTGTGGTGGAGCTATCGGCCTACCCTGGGGTGACGAGCCTCTCCATAGTGACCAGTGAGCAACCTAGACTCGTGAACCGATTATGGTGGTATGAGACACTATATTCAAGCTGTCGGCCTACTCTGATTGCTAACAAGCCCTTTGTAGTGACCTCGAAGATATCCTGAAACTGTAGTGAGGTGACGAGCCTTATTGTAGTATATGGGATATACTAGACCTGTATTGATTGGTGACGAGCCCTTTACAGCGATCTAGAACTATAATATCGTATGAGGATGACTAGGACTGACGACCCTAGAATGGATCATCGTTTGGATAATAATATAAGGGAGGTACCTTAGCTTCCCAATCCTGCTGTATGAAAAGGACTAATAATAGCTCGGTAATCACGTTCATAACTGATGAGGGTCGGATCAGACTCCGATTTTTGCCTGATTTTTATACATGATAATGATTAATGGAATATTTTAATCGTGTTTTTGTTGCAGGATGTAATAAGGAGTGTTGATTGAAAAAGAGCATTACAAGTGTGGATTTGACGCTCTGAAGTTACCAGAGCAAGGGACAGACCCCAGAGACCAAGATCAACAGATTTACACGCCAGGGATCCAAGAAAATCAAGTTGTTCATGTTAAAGAGGCCCAGAAAGTATCCAGAATGCAAGATCACATGGTTCCGACCATCCATTCGGCTCGAAACTTCATACATGGGATTAGGGCCATACATTAATCATACATTTAAAATTTTAGCCCTTGGATCACTATGAAAGTGCCTCAACTGACAGATCAGCTCATAAACCGTTGATTTTAAGCCCACCTGATATCTGGAACTGCCTCAAATTTGGAGTCAACGCCTTAATCTGGGAGACAAAACAGATAAACGGTGCAGATTTCTCATATCCATCACCATGGACCCCACCGGAGTTGAGAGTGCACAATGCACTAGTGTACTCGGTGTGCACTGGACCAAAGAAATCATTCAAAGTCAGTTTGACCGACCGACTTCAGTAGAAAAATGGAAATCTCCATTTTTTAAAGTAGCGACCATGAAATGGTCGTTCAGTTTGCAATTGTAGGCCCCATTCATTATCCAAACGGATAATCCAAACCGTTCATCAGTTCCCAGGATCAACTACAATCTACGCCTAGCAGATGGAATTTGAAAACACCAAGTTGTTGGTTTTTCAACCGTTCAATAGCAGAACGGATGGTAGGTTTAAAAATTCTATGGGCCGCATCAATGGAGATTCAAAAATACACCCTGCCGACCGATTTTTCGATGGCAATCCAATAGTTGGCTTAGATTTATCAAAATATCAATGGAGTGGAACCCACCAACAACATCAGCGTACGGTTTACGCACCCTGTTTACAGCGCGTCCGAAACCAGGACGCTGCAGGCCATTTTATAGTCTTGGGGAGGATCGGTCCACCCATCTGGACCATTCAAAATCTTCCCAAGGTGGGACTGAACAATGGTAAGGAGACTGAACGGAGTAGATCTTGCATCCGACTTATGATTTTGCTGAAAATTAAGACCCCACGAAAGGCAACTGACGTGTTGCGTAACTGACTGCATAGTTTTATTTCGGGCAAAAGTTTTCCACCACCTCTGGATGGGTTGCTGCGGAAGTTCCTCACGAGACCGACCTTCTATCTACTTATAAGAGAGAAGAGAGAGAGAGAGAGAGAGAGAGAGAGAGAGAGAGAGAGAGAGAGAGAGAGAGAGAGCTATAAAAGGGGGGCAGCCGTGGGGAGTCGGAGGATCCAAGTTTTAGTGGAGTAGAGCTTGAGGAGCTAGATCTGATTCAAGGGAAGCTTAGTGGAGGGATCCACGCCAGAGCCAGAGCCTGGGGAGAGCAGCTAGGTTTGGAGAGAAGAAAGAGAAGAAAGAGGAGACAGAGAGAGAGAGAGAGAGAGAGAGAGAGAGAGAGAGGAAGAAAGAAGGGAAAGAGGGAAGTCTTATTTCACCAATTTTTATTTTTCTTTCTTTTCAATTGATCTCATGGATTGCTAAACTTCTTAGCTAGGGCTGAGATAAAGCCCCTAATTTGAATAACTTTTGTGATATTTTGAATTTATTTTAATTTGATTGATTTGTTTCTTTCGCTAGTGTGCTTAACCGTAATTTTCATGCTTCTCCATTCTATGAGCTCGACCAAAGTCTAGATATGGATGTTGTTTGGAATCTTAACTAGGTGCCTGTGTCTAACCATGAACAAGTTTCCTATAGAGGAAGAAACAGGAATCTACATCTCTCCATGCCTGACCATGGATGGAGAGATGTGATCCATATGCTTTAAGGGATTATACATTCTGTGTGCCCGACCAAGGACATAGTTTATGATTTATTTAATTTATATCAATCTGAATAGGGTGAATCAATAGGCAAAACAAGGGTTAGGATAATTAGGGGTGGATTCGAAAGTCCTAGTCTTCTCTTTGATTAAATTTTTCCTATTGCTCTTGGTTACTTTTCCATTGATTTTTGTTAAGTTTATCTAATCACTAGTTTAAATATTTGTTGGATTAGTTAAGAAGACTCTTAAATTCAGAATTGTGACAACCAGTCCTCGTGGAAACGATCTCGTAATACATACCGTGTCTACTTCTAATTCGTATACTTGCGAGTTTAAAATTATTTAAATCAGATTGGTTTAAATTAAAACATCAAGTTTTTGGCGTCGTTGCCGAGGACTGTTTCAATCCAATTAGATTTAAAATTCTCTCTTATTATAATTCATAGCCTTAGCATTTTACTAACTTTAGGTTAAAGTTTTTTTATTTTATATACTAAGCTATTTCCTGTTCTGTAGGGTCCTGACTTGAGATTTGGTAATCCCTTTCTAAAGTCTCTACTGTTTCTAATTTCTATTTTTAGAATTAAGGTTTTCCTTTTTAGAAATATTCTATTTTCTAATTTTAGATTTAGATTCTTCTTTCAAGTAGCTTTCTATTTTCTAGTTTTAGAAATTTTCCCCTTTTTAGAAACTAACTTAGCTTTTTAGTTCTAAGATTAGAAACTTTCTTTTTTTTTTGAAACTAACCGTTGCTTAGGATTTTTCTAGCATTATTTAAGGAAATTTAATTTATTTTTATTTTTATTTTTTTATAGGATTTGAAGAAGGAAGCTGTTAAATAAGATTGTCTTCAAAAGGAGAAGCTCTCAAATCTTCAGACATCCATCATCTCCTTTTCTGGGTTCTTTCTTTTAACTTTTGTTTACATAGCTTTCTCTTGTTTTTAGGAATTCATAATTTTTAGTTCTAGTCTTATTTCTCTTATGTTGCATCTTAGTTTAATTTAGTTTTCTTTCCTACATTTCATTTATTCAGTTTATGCTAGGGTGTAGATCTCTGAACATATAACTAGCACCCTTTGATCCTGAAATAGAAAGAACCTTCCGTAGAAGATTTAAAAATATCCTATTCGAAATGGCGGATGAGAATGGAATTAAAGCACTTAGAGATTATTCAGCTCATGTCCAATTTAATGCACCTTCATGCATAGTATTTCCAGCCACCACGACAGTACACTTTAAACTTAAACTAGGGGTCATACAGTTTTTATCATCTTTCTATGGTTTAGACAAAGAGGATCCATATCATCATGTAAAAGAATTCCTAGACATTTGCTCTACCTTTAGGTTTCAAAACTTCTCAGATAATTCGATCCGTTTGCGCCTTTTCCCTTTTTCTTTGAAGGATAAGGCAAAAGCATGGTCGAATTCTCTAGGAGTTGGAATGATCATTACATGGGATTAACTGTCTAAGAAGTTCTTAAATAAATTCTTCCCTGTTCATAAAACGAATGCTCTCCGTAGAGAAATCATTAATTTCACACAAAAAGAGGGCGAACACTTTCATGAATGTTGGGAAAGATGGAAGGACTTGCTTCTTAAATGTCCACACCATGATTTTGAGAAGTGGCAACAAATTCAATACTTCTATGATGGTTTTACACCACAAAACCGTCGCATGGTTGATGCCACCAGTGGAGGGTCATTCATGACCAAAAGTGACGTCGAAGCGTGGAATTTCATTGAAACCTTGTGTGAAAATTTCCAACAATGGGACTACTCAAATAGAGGTTAAAGAAGTCTCTAACTACCAAAGAAAGGTGGTATATATGAGATAGGAGTCATGCCAGATCTTTATGCCATAATTAATAGCCTGACACAGAAAGTTGATGCTCTGATGTTGAATAATGGACCTCCACAAACAACTCAAATCGAGTGATGTGCCATATGTTCTAGTCCTGGCCATCCTATGCAGTCGTGTCCATCTGGTGCAGCATTCCTGAAATTTCTCTCTGAACAAGTACATGCTATGAACACCTTTCGAAGACTCGAGAATGATCCTTACTCAAACACATACAACCCAGGGTGGGCTAGACATCCAAATTTTTCTTGGGCAAAGGACCACAACAAGGAGGATCATCTGAAAATCCTCCAATGCAACCTCACCCTCAAGTTAGTAGTCAACAACCTCAGCAATTTTCGTAGTATCAACAAGTACCTCCACAATCTAGGAAACCATCTCGTGAGGATACACTCAATCTTTTTATGCAGATTTCACTTCAATTTCAAAAAGACACCCATCAAAATTTCCTGGCTAACTAGCAAAGCTTACATGCAAATGTGCAATCTTTTGTTAAGATGGAAGTACAGTTGGGTCAAATTTTTGCCACATTGAGTGAGAGAGAGAAGGGCAAGTTCCCTAGTCAACTTGTGGCAAATCCAAAGGGACAATATGAAATTGTCTCTAACTCAAACTAATAACAATATCATGAGTAAGCCAAATCAATCATTACCCTTAGGTCCGGTAAACAGATTGAGAACAAAGTAGAGATGCCTAGGGGAGAATCAAATTCCAAATCAAAAGATCAAAATGAAGCGGAGAGACATGCTAGTGCATCCAAAGTCCAAAAGCACTCTGACCCTCCAGAAACCACTCATGTGCCATCCTATGTGCCTAAAGCACCTTTTCCTCAACGTCTGACACCAGTTAAGAAAGGAAACAACTTTAATGAGATATTAGAGATGTTTAAGCAAGTGCAAATTAACATTCCATTTCTAGATGCTATCAAGCAAGTCCCTGCTTACGCTAAGTTTCTTAAAGATTTATGCACTCAGAAGCGTAAGATGCATGTTCATAAGAAGGTCTTCCTTGCAGAGCAACTTAGCTCTATGATTCAACACAACACCCCTCCTAAATTTAGGGATCCAGGAGCTCCTACCATTTGTTACATCATAGGAGATCATAAGGTTGAGAAGGCATTGCTTGATTTAGGGGCGAGCGTTAATTTGTTGTCATATTCTGTGTATGAGCAGCTAGGACTTGGTGAACTAAAATCAACTAAAATAACATTACAACTAGCTGATAGATCTGTCAATGTGCCCCGTGGTGTTATTGAGGACGTGCTAATCTAGGTTGATAAGTTTTATTTTCTAATGGATTTCATCGTTCTAGACACTCAGCCTGTCCCGAATCCTACAAGTCAAATCCCGGTTATCTTGGGACATCCATTCTTAACCACATCCAATGCTATCATAAATTGCAAGAATAGAGTCATGAAGTTATCTTTTGGTAGCATGAAGATTAAACTCAATGTTTTTAATGCTGGACAACAACTGGCAGACTCAGATATATATTTAAAATGAACATGATTAAGAGTCTAGTGCATGACTCTTTCCTTAAATCTTTCGAAGACGCTCTTAAGACTTGTCTAGCACATTTTGGCACAGAGTTTGACATAGAAAGCTCCATCCAAGAAGTTAATGCATTGCTTGACTCTAATCCTGTAATGGATACTACAAAATGGAAAGCTAAAGTGGAGCTTCTTCCACCATCTGAATCTAAACTAGTCCCATCTATTGAGAAACCACCCGAACTTGACCTTAAACAATTACTTGACACTCTCAAGTATGAATTTTTTGGTCCTCCTGAAACCCTTCCTGCCATCATAGCTTCTAACCTTGATAAAGAATAGGAGGATAAGTTGCTTAATGTTCTTAGAGAACATAAGGCAGCTATTGGGTGGGCAATAGCGGACATAAAGGGAATAAGCCCCACTGTGTGTATGCATCGTATCCATCTTGAAGAAAATGCTAAAATGTCACGTGAAATGAAAAGGAGGCTTAAACCTAACATGAAAGAGGTCGTTCGGGCAGAGGTTCTTAAGTTGTTAGATGTTGGTATCATTTACCCCATTTCGGTAGGTCAGCCCAATTCAAGTTGTACCCAAAAAGTCAGGGATTACGGTAACAAAAAATGAAGATAATGAATTAGTACCAATCCGCATGACTATGGGTTGGCGAGTTTGTATTGATTACCATAAACTGAACCTGGTCACAAGGAAGGATCAATTTTCTCTTCCTTTTATAGATCAGATGCTTGAGAGATTGGCAGGGCACAGTTACTATTGTTTCTTGGATGGTTATTCCGGGTATAACCAGATTCCCATTGCTCCTGAGGATCAAGAGAAAACTACATTTACATGTCCTTTTGATACATATGCCTATCGACGTATGCCATCTGGGTTGTGTAATGCGCCTGCTACTTTTCAACGATGCATGATGAGTATTTTTTCAGACATGGTTGAGTGTTTTCTCGAGATTTTCATGGATGATTTTTCCATTTTTGGCTCTTCCTTTGATGAATGTTTATACCATCTATCTCTTGTCTTGAAAAGATGTGAAAAAATGAACCTGGTATTAAATTGGGAAAAGTGTCATTTTATAGATCAAAAACGGATTGTACTCGGACATGTTATTTCTAGTAAAGGCATTGAAGTTGATAAAGCCAAGATTGATTTAATTTCTAGTCTTCCTCCACCTAGAACGGTGAAGGAGATTAGATCATTCTTAGGGCATGCAGGATTCTACAGGAGATTAATTAAGGATTTTAGCAAAATTTCTCGCCCTTTATGTAATTTATTAGCTAAAGATGTTACATTTGTCCTTAATGATGATTGTCAGAAAGCTTTTGATAAGTTAAAGCATTTATTAACTTTTGCTCCAATCATCCAACCACCTAATTGGAGTTTGCCTTTTGAGCTTATGTATGATGCTTCTGATTATGTTGTTGGAGCCGTCTTAGGACAACGATTGAACAAAATGCCTCATGTTATTTATTATGCTAGTAGGACTCTAAATGATGCTCAACTGAACTACTCTACCACTGTAAAAGAGTTGTTGGCAGTGGTATTTGCTCTAGATAAAATTTAGGTCATATCTTATAGGATCAAAGGTTATAGTGTTCTCAGACCATGCAACATTGAAATATCTTCTTTCTAAAAAAGATGCTAAACCTCGATTGATTCGTTGGATCCTCTTGCTACAAGAATTCGTTATTAAAATTCGGGATAAAAAGGGATCCGAAAATGTGGTAGCCGACCATTTGTCTAGACTTGTCTTAGAGTCTACAGTGGATCCTTTACCAATGAACGAGTCTTTCCCTGATGAACAGCTTTTAGGTATTTCTCAATTACCTTGGTATGCGGATATTATAAATTATCTTGTTACAGGTCAAGTTCCTTCTCATTGGACTAAACAGGATAAATCTAAATTTCTTACTGAGGTTAAACATTTCTTTTGAGACGATCCATACTTATTCAAACTCTGTCCTGACCAGGTCATTAGGAGATATATACCTGAGAATGAGTTTCATAGTATAATCTCCTTTTGTCACGACCATGCATGTGGTGGTCATTTTGGTTCAAAGAAAACATCTACAAAAGTTTTACAAAGTGGATTTTATTAGCCTACACTTTTTTGAGACACCCATATTTTTTGTTCTACATGTGATAGATGCCAACGTACAGGTAATATTTCCCGCAGGAATATGATGCCACTTACCAATATTCTCATTATTAAGATTTTTTATGTTTGGGGTATTGATTTCATGGGTCCATTTCTCTCGTCATTTGGTTATATGTATATCCTTGTGGTCATCGACTATGTCTCTAAGTGGATTAACGCAGTGCTATGTAAAATGAATGATCACAAAGTTGTGATTCGATTCTTAAAAGAAAATATCTTTTCTCGTTTTAGTACTCCTTGGGAATCATAAGTGATGGGGGAACTCATTTTTATAATAAACCGTTTGAATCTTTAATGAAGAAATATTCTATCACCCATAAAGTTGTAACTCCATACCATCCACAAACAAGTGGTCAAGTAGAGGTTTTCGAATCGGGAGATTAAACAAATTTTAGAGAAAACAGTTTACCCTGATCGTAAAGATTGGTTGTAACGTTTGAATGATGCTCTTTGGGCGTATCGTACGGCATTCAAAATCCCGATTGGAATGTCTCCCTATAGGCTTGTCTTTGGGAAAGCATGTCACTTGCCAGTGGAACTAGAACATCATGCTTATTGGGCCATCAAAACCTTTAATTTTGACTTAAACAAAGCTAGAATGCACCGTAAACTTCAACTCAATGAGTTAGATGAAATTTGAAATGAGGCATATGAGAATGCAAAAATTTATAAAGACCGAACAAAATTTTTTCATGACCAATCAATTCTCCGCAGGACATTTGAACAGGACCAGAAAGTATTATTATATAATTCCAGGTTACGCCTCTTTCCTGGAAAACTGCATTTCCGATGGTATGGTCCTTATCAGGTAGTAAAAGTATTCCCTCATGGAGCAGTTGAGATTAAAAATCTTAAGGACGGGAATATTTTCAAAGTAAATGGTCAACAGCTGAAACCTTATTTGGAGGATTTGGTTAATCAAGATGTTAGGAAATTAATTTGGAGGACCCAGGTTATCAAGATTGATTAATTCATGGCCCATTCTTGTCTGGCTGAAGACGTTAAACTTAGCGCTCCTGGGAGGCAACCCAGCTTTTCATTCTATTTAATTTTCCTAGTTAGTTAGTTCAATGTTTGTGGGTAACTGTCACGCCCCAAACCTGAAAATCAGATTCACAGGAATCCCGATCACCGAATTCGGTGCCGACAGCCTCCGTAGTACCCCATTCTCGGCTCCCAGCGCAACATACGCAAGATTCCGATTCTGGGATCCTACAAGGAGGATTTTCTAACGTACATTTTATCTTTTAATAAGCATAACCACAAGTTTACCCAAATTATAAAGGCAACATCATCATCACATATCCACTAATATAATCACTTGAATATAATGCTGAAAAGAAAATACATATATCAAAATCAGAACTCCTGAAAATCGTTGCACGCTCCAAGCTCAACGCTGCTGCAACCTAACGCCACCTGCACGCATCTATCTTGTATAAGCTTACAAAAGCTTAGAGGGTGGTGTAAGTGTGTGTAAGGTAAGTGTCGAGTATACAATAGAGTCCATAAATCATACATCATTGAGATAAGCAGGAAAAATGACAAGGTCATAAATCATACGATATCAAAGTAAACAGAAATATACTGGTAAGTCCATGAGTCACATAATATCAGAGTACGCAATGTAAATCATAATGAGCCAAATATTATATACTTCAGATGCGATGCAATATGCTGATCCTGTCAAGTCCTTCTAAGCCATATAAGTGCAGACGTAGTAATCCAAAATGTCATATGCCGTGGATGAAATGCAATATGCGATGTGAATGAAATGACCAAGCCAGAGTGAAGTCGGGATGATAGTACGTAGTATCACAGGCTACGGGGTCCATCACAGAGAATTCTATCCAAACCAGTCCCATACCTAAATTTGGATAGTCAAACACAATGTGGTAAACTCCTTATCTCAGGTTAGTCACGCACCCCAACCAAAATTCTAGCCATTGCGAAGGTACACGTAACAAATAGTTATGCACCGCGAGCCCGAGTGGATAGTGAATGGATGAATGAATGAGTATGCAACTCCTACTCAGTAGCCTATCAGCACAGTAGCCTGTCAACTGCTGGTAGCTCGCCCAATCTGGTAGCTCGCCCAGGCCTCAGCCCCGCCCACATCAGCGTCCGCCCACATGTACAACAGTGATGGGGTGTCATAATATCATGTCAGTCCTCATATCAAGTCCACATATCAGTACGGTTCCTCTCTGAGAAATCACCGGGGTCTATTACATTCCACATTGACTGCCTCTTCCCTAGCTGCACAGCCCTGCGAGTGAAAGAGACCTCACTATCCGCCTAGCCAGCAGTCTGCCAATACCTACCCAGCTCATCGATATCCGACCCATTTACGAGCTGGTCATACTCAACCTAGCTTATAGCCCCCCTCACTCGAGCGGATAAGGCCACACCCCCTTCCAACCGACCACGACACAGTGGGAGACACAGCCTCATGGTATAGGCACCGGCGCTCATATTCCACTCGGTCTAGACGTTGGAGCATCTCCTGGTACCAAGGAGGTTCTAGGATTTTCATCCAAGGACATCCTACGTGCCCATAGTGCTAGAATCAAGCATTTTCGGTGTCCCATCTGGCCATCCACGATGTTCCTATGGAGGCCACGGCCCTGATGTCGCTAGGGCGTATAATGATCAAGTCACATATATGCGAGATGCATGAATCACACTACCCAGTCATGCAGCAATCATGTGCGTATGGCACGATAATGCAGGCACTCCATCTCATAAGGAGTCCCGTAAATAGTCTGCCCAATGACGTATGTTATGATCAAATATTCCTCATATCAGGCATATATATGATGCGTATGGGCATGAATCATGGAGTTAAACTAAGCATTTTATATGATGATGAAATATCCTCACAACAAAGATGAGCCTTGATGGCCTATACACAACAAGAATGGGCCTATCAATGAGCCTTAGGGAGAATTATAATGCAGACATTTAACCAACATTATCCTTACAATGTGGACGTCAAACCAACATTGCTCCCAAGGCATGGCCCGCCATAAATGTCATTACATAACCCATGGTGGAATCACACTACAATGGGCCTCAACCCATGGGTTCTAAATACATCACACTGGGCCTCAACCCATGGGCCCTATACACATCACGGTGGGTCTCAATCCATAGGCCTTTATACATCACAATGGGTCTTAACCCATGGGCCCCAATGCATCGCAATGGGCCTTAACCCATGGGCCTAATACATCACAATGGGCCTTAACCCATGGGTTCTAAATACATCACAATCGCCCTTAACCCATGGGCCTAATACATCACAATGGGCCTCAACCCATGGCCCAAATTCATTACAATGGGCCTCAACCCATGGGCCATCAACACACTAAAGGTGGGCCTCAACATCGGGCCTTAAACATGGTAAGTGGGCCACATCACATGGGCCATATGCGTATCAAATGGGCCACACCAATAGATAAGTAGTAGTAATGATTTTCACCATTAAAATTCCTAAGCCCTCCTGTTAAACGGGCCTAAAAACCCATCCAGAGTGTAAGATTATGAGGTTATCACCATCCAATCAGCTCAAAACTTTATATGTAACCTTGGGACCACAAATTAGCTGTACACGTCAAATTTCAGTTCCTGGATCCTTCTGTAAATGGCTAAACTGATAGATCAGCCCCTGAAATCATGATTTAGTGCCCGCCTGATATCTGGATAAGCTTCAAATTCAGTCTCAATGCTTTAAATGAGCTAACAATGTGGATGGACGGAGCAGATTTCTCACGATGATCACCATGGACCTATATGTACATTCCATGCACATCATGTATATACATGCATGACATTTTCTCATTTACGTAAACACACTGTGCATTTAAAATTTTTTTAGTACGGCCTACTCCACATTTAAATCATCGATCCGTACCGTCCATTGTGTTCAGAAGGAAGATTTAACCCTTGCCAAAGTGGCATTCTGAAACCATGTGGGCTGTTGCAACATCCTAGCCGTTAAATACAAGATGGATGGCGAAGTAGACAAACCCATGGACTGCACAGATTTCACTCCAAAAGCAATCCTTTCCGGATGATTTTTTGTCCTGAAATCAATGGATGGAGTGGATAAAACACATATATATCGTGGTGGGTTCCACCTCATGATGGACGGCATGAATGAAACACATACCATGGTGGGTTCCACTTGAACCTTAGATCTGACTCATTTTTTCACTCTCAAGCCCTAAAATGGGCTTTCAAAATGGTTGGAAGGCTTGGATGCAACACATGCATCATGGTGGGGTCTACAGGCAAGCTTGCCAAATAGTTAAATGGTTAGAATGCAACACATGCATCATGGTGGGGCTACTGCCGTCAGATGGATGGACTATTTGGATGGAACACATCCATTAGAGTGGGGCCCATGAACTCGTCAGATAGATGGACAGTTTGGATGCAACCCCCACGTCAAAGGCGGGGTCCACTGACTGTCCAGCAGCCTATGGCTGGACGGCATGTATAAAACACGTACACTATGTCGGTTGCACCGTCCACAGCCGTGGACGATGTGGTGTATAACACATACATTCATGTGGGTCCAACCGTCCAGCCTATGGACGGTACGAATAAAACACATACATCATTGTGGGTCCATGGGGGCCCACCATAATGTTTGCTTTCCATCCAACCGGCTGATAAGGTCGCACGGACCTCGAATGAAGAGGAAAAATAAATTTCATATTAATCTAAAACTTTCGTGACCCCAAAAAAAGGTTCCAATGGTAGACATTCAATCACACAGTTTCCTATGATGTGGGCCACCTGAATCTTGGATTTGACTGAAACTTGGAGGGAGCTCACCTTAGGGGTTGGCCCACATCATGAACGGGTTAGATGACAAATAAACATCAAGGTGGGGCCCACGACTGGAGCCGTGGGTCAGTGCCCATTTCACGATGATGCTGGCAGCGTCCTGCTGCATAGCACCTCCCTTCTTCTTTGTTGTTTTTTTTTTTAGAGAACCGTTTTTCTACGGTTTTTCATACCTAGGGCCCACATCTGATGAATCTACTCCAGCCATTGTATTCCAAGGCCCATAACAAATCTATCAAGACCAATATTGGACCTTTTTCAGCGTGTAAGAAAAATCTAAGTAGATTTTAATGGTAATGATATTATTTTTAGAACTATGGCCCACTAGATACCCGGATCATCCTCATTTTTCGGCTCAACGCCTAAAATGAGTTGGGGAAGAGGATGGACGGCTCAGATTGTACACATACATCAAGGTGGATCCTATACAAATGGCCATTCTCCAATGCTTGCTTAACCAAGCTCATGTTTGTGTTTTCCTTCCAGCGACGTCTAGACGCTGGACGTTTTCTTTTTTCTTTTCTTTTTTATTTTGGGATTATCAAACACATTTAAGGTGGGCCTTGTTTAGGTGGGCCACCACATGATGAATGATGTAAAAAAACAATATATATAAGATGGGCCCCACTTTTAGATGGCTTGGTCAATACATATCTAATGGTGGGGTCCATCCAAGTGGGCCACACGGCCATTACATCACACAAATAAATAGATGAAAAGAGAGGGAGAGAGAGATAGAGTGGGACATGCGTGATGGAGGGCTCCACCACTATAAGCCCTCCCTTGCATTCCATTGTACATCGAGCGGGCCCTAATACAAGTGGACCCACCAATTCAAAGATCAACCGTGGAGATCTTTCTCCACTAAAAATGGAAGGCCTAGATGACCTCTTTAATATAAGGAAAGTGAACATCATGATGGGGTCCATGGAGAATGGCCCCATCATGGAATGATATTGATGATCAAGATGGGCCAACGGCCACATCTTAGGGTCCAAAGTGAGATCCATACCATTGATTGGTAAGCCTCACTTGGTCCATCTTAAAAATATGAAAAACTAAGCTATGGAAGCACCCACCACTTGATCTTCTCGGTCTGTTGGAAAGCTACTCTCCTTATGCTTTACTTTGATGGTGGAGATGAGAAATGGATGGCTAGGATGATGGGTTTTGGAGTGGGAAGTGGGCCACCAAAATTACTCTTCTCTCATGGAAATGCATGGACGTCACCACTCTTGCTTGCTTGGGAAAATGTGAATGAGAAAGAGAGAGAAAGAGAGGGTTGTAAGGAGTGATGGAGTGATGGGAAGTGAGTGATGGGTGAGGTGAGAGGTTGGTTGACTTTGGGGTTTGCTTAACTTGTGGAGAAAGAAAGCATGGGTGATTTGTACTTGACATGAGAGGTGATTGATGGGATTGATTTGACATGTTGTAGAGATTCTCTTGGATTTACAACACGCTGTATTTTTCCTCGAACTAAACGTAATTTTGCATCTCTCTGTCATGGTATCGGATCGGTTAGCGAGTCGTGGTGTTGGAACCACGGCGACAGTGCGGTCGCAATGGTACAAGTCTCAGATTGAACCGACTCAGATATACAGGATACGACTTAAGGTCAAGTGCGAACGTCGATCATCGGTCACAGGTTACTGAAATTCGATCGGGAGATCGCGGGAGTTAACGGAACAGTACGAACTAGGATACGGGTCTTACAGTAACATTACTACAAACCCTCACAAGACTACAACTCATCCACTAGGGGAAACTTAGGGGTTTAAAGGCTTATTGCATACGCTAAATGCAATCGAGAGCACCTGCGAAAGTAGTATAGGTGGAATTTTTTTTTTATGATTCTATTTTTATTATTTTGCTTTTGTTGATTTCTCTCTTATGCTGAATCGCTTTTACGTTGATATCTTTGGAAAGCCTCTTGATTCTTTCGTTCAGGTACTATCTTTTTATCACTCCTCTTTTACTTTCGTTGTCTCATGTGCATTTCATGCTTATTTCTTTTAAATTGAGGATAATGTAGATTTTAGGTTGGGGGTGGGTGATTAAGTTACCTAATCAGTATTTTCTTAGTCCTGAGCAAAAAGTCTTGAGCAAAAATTATGAAAATTTTTCAAATTTTTTGAAATTTCTTATGAATTTGAAGTGATTTTGAAGGATAGTTATGATTTTAAAATTACAAGATACAGAATGTTGGGAATTTATGCCTCTGGAATTTCACCATATGTTAGATTTCACAGTTAAGTTTGAACTGTTAACTCATAATTATAAGTTTTAAACATTGATTGAGTCATGATTTCACATATCACATCTCGCTTACACATTAAGGTTCCGGTTCAATATTGAATGATTAACTTGGTAATCACTAAGCATAAATAGAATTAGCTTGAAAAATTTTCATGTTCAGTAAAAGAATTGAAAGAAAGGGTAAGTCGCATAATCTTCACCATAGGTTTGCTCCCTATACGTGTAGATTGGATCCCCCATGGTTGACATTTAGAAACAATTAGGTGATAAGTTTTCATCATAGGTTTGCTCCTTATGGGTGATGATTTGAATCCCTTCCTTGATTTTACTTGTAACACCCCGAAAATTGGGGGTCGGGTAGAAACCCAACACCCGAGTTCCAAAACGTCACTTATGCAACATAGATAATGATAAATGCATGTGGTCTGTAGAATGGCATTAAACAAGATTGAGACTAAGCTAAAACAGCATATCATACTCCAGAGACAGTTAAATTAGCAAGCGGAAGACTGTGATAAATACATAAAATATATAATTAATTGTAAGTCTCCAGAGTGTGAACATATTACCAGGTTAATTAAATACATGTATACTCCAAAAATGGAAAGAAAAGAATATACATGAGTGCTCCAAAAATAAAATGACAAGTGTCAAGGCGTCTAATCAATCTCCCTGTAATTCCGTTGATCAAAACACGGAGGAGTCTCCTCATCATCATATAAGTCCAGCTCCACTTCACAAGCAGTGCCATCACCTGCAACTAAAATAGGGACTGGTGGGTGTTCAAAACACCATCCCGTAACGTGGGAGTGAGTGATCAACTCAGTGGGATAAGAGAGCAAAGATTAGCATATTATCAAATCAATCATGCGTTAATAGTAAAGCAAACAATCAAACATTCCTAGATGCTGTTGTTAATACATACATAAAATGACATGATGGATGCCCTCACCGACATACTCCCTCATACGGCACCATCTTACGCCCGCGGCATGCTTGCGTTCCTCAGTACTCCACATCTTCCAGGCATATGCAATGTGATATGTATAATGATTACTGAGTTTTTATTAGTCCTTTTCATACAGAAAGATTGGGAAAGTAGGGTACATTGCTTATATCAATCCCAACACAGATCCTGTCTAGGGTCATCACTCCTAGTAATCTCATACGATGTTATATTTCTAGGTCACTACAAGGGCTACCAGGGCTATTGCTTGCACTCGTTGCACCTCTCCCCCATCACCTTATCAATACAGGCCTAGTTATATCCTTAAGACTGCATCAGGACTCGTCGCCCCCATGCGGTGTCAGGATAAACTCAAGGTCACTACAAAGGACTCATCACCTGATCAGTGTAGGCCGACAGCAAGAATATAGTGTCCCATACCACCATAATCTGCTCAGAGTAGGGTGCTCACTGGTCACTACGGGGAGGTTTGTGGCCCCAGCGTAGGCCGACAACTCGACCACGGTGTCCCATACCACCATGCCCGGCTCCTGAGTCTTTATGGATCAAGGTACCATGGTTAACAGGGTTTCCAATGGTAAGTTTAGTACCCTAGGTTCAAGCAGTTATGACTCATACAGGGTGAACATACAATGGCCAGTCGGGTTACTTGACGGGCTTGACTAGTACGGGCGCATCTCAAGCTGAATGACATGAATTGCATAAAACACTTCGTGTGGCCTAACCACTGCTGCCAACTCAAAATACGACTCGCGTTCATCGACGCGTCCACTGTGGCAGATAGAAGCCCACCACTAATTCAATCCATTACCGACTGCCTGGACTAAAGCATAGCCCCAAACATGTGTAATCCATACCAGTGATCATATGAGAGTAATAGAATTGAAGTTCAACAATACAAGCATGTTAACACATGTTATAGCATACAAAGTAAGTAAATCAACCAACACATGTATTCCATACATATAAGGAAATCAATTCATATAGCAAACATGTAGGAAATCATATACAACATCAGGTGGATTGAGAATTCATTCTCAAAACCAATTTATAACACCATTTACTCAATACATACTAATACAAACATTTATACAAACACTTAGTCCACACACTTTAGTCTACATAGCGTATGTCGACCCAAAGTGCGCATTAGGGCGAATCTCTTCGCCAAATAGATTATACACGCATATATAATATCATAACACGATAAATTTACATGTCAAGAATTTCAGCAAAATACGAACATATACAGTATTTTCTATAAATGCCTAAAATACCCTAAATCTCATATTTACCGTACGTTTACGAAACGAAAAACGGACAGCATGTTCTACATGTCAAACGGCATGCTTGTCAATAATCAACTATTAAACGACATTGAAAGCTTTGAAATTAGTCAATCAAAGCATCTAAAATCTGCACCTTTTACCCTAGACGTGTATCGATTCGATTTGAACGCATACGCTTCGTCAATGGCATAAAGGCGACCTAATGCATAAGATATATAAGCTACTTCGCTATTGAATCAAAGGAATCCATAAAACAGCGATAGGTTAGTGTTTTCTTACCTAGGAGTGCGTTGGAATCGCTGGAAAAGTGATTAGAGTGCGGTGCTTCGATACGTGCAATAGCTATAGCAAGTGGCAGGAAAATCTCTCCCACCTCTCTCAAAATCTCTCACTTTTTCTCTCTCTCTATCTAGGGTTTGTTACAAATTTGGATGGGAGGGTTGTGAGAGGGTTTAAAGCCCTTATATAGGCTAAAACATAACCTAAATAGACTTGAGAACAAAGTATACTTAAGTTGTAACCAAATTGGGACTGTTCCGATCCAAAAGAGCATTTCGGGAGGTCCCCTGGCCGAACGCGGTCGGACTTAAGCTCATGGTTACTGGATCTAGCACATATCAAGTTTTCAGATCGGCAGAATTCCTAGATCGCACATGGCGGTCCAGTTTCAGTTCAACGGTCATCGTGCTTTAATCAGGTCTACAAGTCTCATGATATGAAAGAGAAATTTTTCCTGACCCGAGGGTGAAATTTGACTGAATTCTAATGATCAGAATGCTTAATAATAACGCGCAAAGACCCGTGCCAGATTTGAATTAAAATTTCAAATCTTAACCCATTTCTCACTCTCTTCACTCCAGGCTCAATGAAATAGCTTCTGAACATCGGTTGGGCTTGATTTTTGAAATGATTGTCAAGTCCAGCTAAGCGGTCGTAATAGTCTAAGATTGTGGATATCGAACTTTCGATACGCGGTCTAAATCCAATACAAAGTTTCAAAGGGTTCCTGAGGGCAAACGGGTTTAGAGTTTGATCATAGGTTTCATGGTATTATAGCGTCATTGATTCTACAAGTTTTGGGTCTTGCAGAATGTATTTAAAGTGTTCAGGGACAATTTCACAACTACTCTAGCGTAGCGCTAGCTAACTTACGCTTAATTTCTAAAGGAATTAATCCTAAGTAATTTCTTTGGCTTTGGAATTGGGTTCTGAGAGGTTACCAAGGTGTTATGGTTGACCCATCGCCTAAGGACGCCTAACCCCAGGTTGGTAAAAATTCGGGGTGTTACATTACTATTCATAAAAATATCAAAGGCTGATAAAATGGAAAGTTAATATGTAAGGCAAGTGTTGGTTTCAGTTTTGGTTGTCATGAATGTTGTTGTTAATTACCAATGATATCATGAAAATGACAATTGGATCTCTTAACGGTGGTGAGCTGAGATCGCACTATACACTCATGGAACTCAATATTTAGAATATTCTAATTAATGGATTAATAGTTTGAACTTGATTATGAAGTTTATTGTAAGCTTGATTCCAGGAGAAAATACTGTTCACATTTATGAATCTTAGAATTCTCGCATCTTGACGATTTGTTCACAAGTCACTTGAGTTTACAGGAATTATCCTTTATTTCTGAAATTATTTTTCGCATGTTTCGCTTGGGACTACCAAAATGTTGGTTGGGGGTTGTGATGAGGGTCGGATATTGCATATCAGACCCCGATTATTGCCTGATTTTACATACATGATAATGATTAATGGAATATTTTAGTGTTTTTGTTGTAGGATGTAATAAGGAGCGTTGATTGAAAAAGAGCATTACAAGTGTGGATTTGACGCTCCGAAGTCACCAAAGTAAGGGACGGACCCCAGAGGACCAAGATCAACGGATTTACATGGCAGGGATCCAAGAAAATCAAGTTGTTCACGTTAAAGAGGCCCAAAAAGTATCCAGAATACAAGATCACATGGTTCCAACCATCTATTCAGCTCGAAACTTCATACATGGGATTAGGGCCATAAATTAACCGTACATTTAAAATTTTAGCCTTCGAATCACTATGAAAGTGCCTCAACTGACAGATCAGCCTATAAACCGTTGATTCTGGGCCCACCTGATATCTGGAACTGCCTCAAATTTGGAGTCAACGCCTTAATCTGGGAGACAAAACAGATGAACGGTGCAGATTTCTCATATCCATCACCATGGACCCCACCGAAATTGAGAGTGCATAATGCACTAGTGTACTCGGTGTGCACTGGACCAAAGAAATCATTCAAAGTCTGTTTGACCGACCGACTTCAGCAGAAAAATGAAAATCTCCATTTTTTAAAGCAGCGACCATGAAACGGTCATTTAGTTTGTAGTTGTTGTCACGCCCCAAACTCGAAAATCGGGCTCACAAAATTTTCGATCGCCGAATCCGGCGCTGACAGCCTCCGTAGAACCCCATTCTCGGTTCCTAGCTCCCATTCGCCAGGTTTCGATCCTGGGATGCTACGAGGAGGATTTTCAATGTCAGTTTGATTCGTAATAAGCATAACCAAAGGCATAACCCACAAACAACAACCAAGAACTCCATTACATTTCCACTATGATCAAAAACTTTACAAGTACAATGAGCATAAAGGGAAATACAATGGTAAAGAACAAAAACTCCAAAATGCTCTGCAACGTGCTCCTGCCTCAGCGCTGCTACGATCCAACGTCACCTGCACGCAACGGTCATGCATAAGCTTACAGAAAGCTTAGAGGGTGGTGAAAGTGTGTGCGCAAGGTAGTAATATGAACATGCAATGACAAAGTAATGCGGAATATGCAGATGGAACCATAATATCATGAGCCGTACCAAGGCTTATGCGATGCAAGACATGAATGGTATCGGCCACCCCAAGGCCATGCGATGTACAATGTAACTCAAGCATACAGATCCTCATCTATATCCATACATCAATACAGCTCAAAGTATGCGATATCACCGGGGTCTAGTACACTCTAAACCAGATTGCCGTCACATCGCGCGTAATAAGGTAAGTGGAAGAGACCACACTATCCGTTTGCCAATATCGGTCGCGACTCGTCGATAGCGGACCCATTCCTCGAGCTGGTCAAACTCAGCCTAGCATTGCCCCCTACTCTCGGGCGGGTAAGGTCACACCCCCTTCCAACCGACCACGACACAGTGGAGAGCGTAACCGTCTGGTAATCGGCACTCAACGCTCATCTACCCACTCGGTCTACACGTTGGAGCAACCTCTTGGTACCATAAGGGTTTAGGGACTTTCACCCAGGGATATCTATAGTACCCCATGTAGAATAAGATTTTTGGTATCCAATCCTGTCAACCATGATACATCTGTGGAAGTTACAACCCCGATGTCGCTAGGGCGTACAATATCCATGTCATACAAATGCGATATGCATGATTCACTCTATCCAATCATGCATCAAATCCTGCGCATATCGTGCGCTCATGTAGGGCAACACCGGCTAACCGGGAGCCCATAAACAACCTGCCCGAAGGCAAATGCTATGATCAGACAATTCTCACGTCAAGCATACATATGATGCGTATGATCATGAGTCATGAACTGTACTAAACATGTTATAATGAAATAAACTATCTTACAATGCAGATGGACCTGGACGGCTTATACACGATAAGTACAGCCCAGTAATGGGCCCTAAGGAGAGTCGTAATGTGGACATCCAACCAACATTACACTCGCAATGTGGACGTCAAACCAACATTGCTCCCAAGGCATGATCTTTGCAAACATCAGTACTCAGTCTGTAATGGATTTACACATTGCAATGGACTGTAGGTTGTCCCCATTGGACCTTACATATATATCAAGTGGGCCATATCCTATGGGCCTTTTATTAATCAGATGGGCCACATAAATGGGCCACACCAATGGGTCTTATGTGCATTGCAATGGGTCAAACCCGTGGGCCTTGGATTGCATCAAATGAGCGTAGTCTCATGAATCTAATATATGACCAATGGGCCACTCCAATTGGGCCCCACATGTAGATCAAGTGGGCCTCAACCCATAGGCCTAACATGAGTTAAATGGGCCTAAAACCCTAGGCCTTAATCAAATTAAATGGACCTACTTTCATGGGCTTTAAAATGTATCAATTGGATCCAATTTCATGGGCCTTGGAATACACCAAAAGGGTCTAATCCCCTGGGCATTGGAATATATCAAATGGGCCTAGTCCCAAGGACTTGAAACATATCAAGTGGGCCTAAACCCATAGGCCTAAATACCAAGTGGGCCTAAGCCCATAGGCTCCACATATGAAGTGGGCCCAAATTCTTAGACCTTAATGAATCAAATGGGCCTAGCCCATAAGCATTCCATAAATCAAATGGGCCTAACCCATAGCCCTTTTGTAAAGCAAATGGGCCTAACCCATAGGCCCTTTTTACAGTCCAAAGGGGCTTAACCCATAGGCCTTATGTGTTAAAGTGGATGGACGGTCCGGATGCATCACATGCATCATGGTGGGTCCCACTGTCCAGTGGACAGTGCGGCTATATCACATACATCACACAGGGCCCCACCGTCCGTGGACGGTGGAGGCAGCACGTGCGTCAGGTGGGTGCCACCGTCCGCCTGGACGGTGGGCTACAACACATGCATCGATTGTGGGTCCCATGTGGGGCCCACCCCATAATGTTCTTTTGAAATCTAACCCGTTCACGAGGTCACTTGGACCTGGATGAAGGGAAAACATAAATTTCAGCTTGATCCAATACTTCCGTGGGCCCCAAAAGCTTTTCAACGATAGAATTCAATTCACACTATTTCACGTGGTGTGGGCCACCTGAGTTTTGGATTTGTCCCATTTTTGGAGGGGGGCCCACCACTGGGGTGGCCCACCTCATGAGCAAGTTGGATCACAAATAAACATTATGGTGGGGCCCACACGCAGGGCCATGGGCCCCCTCCCCCACGTTCATCCGCCCGTCATGACAAGCCTGCACGCAGGCGCGTGCAGGCCCTGGCCGTTGTCAGGGCAGAGGCAAAGCCTCTGCCAATGCATTTTTTTTAAAAAAAAAAAAAGAAAACCCATTTTCCAAGGGTTTTTCGCACGTGGGGCCCGCAAAAATGAAATCTGCCCCAGCCATTCCGATCAGTAGCTCGAGACCATCCAAATGAGTCCAGAGTTTGAATTTTTTTTTATGCTCAGACGTGAAATAAAATAGGAAATTAGTGTTTGAATGGTGAAAATACAGTATTTGGCGCTATGGCCCACCCGGTGATTGGATCAGCTCCAAACTTCTACCCAACGGCTAAAATGTCGTGGGTAAGAGGATGGATAGCTTGGATCGAACATAAACATCAGGGTGGGGCCTATGCAAGGGAACCACCCAAGTCCCTTTCCTTTTTCTTTCTTCCTTTTCCTCTTTTCTGTTGAAACGTCCAACGTCCCAGACACTGGACGGTCTTATATATATATTTTTTTTGAGTGTGGGCCCTGATGGTGTGGGCCACCACTGATGGGTGCCATGGGCTCAACGTCCAAGGTGGGCCCCACTTGAATAAAAATTACATCAAGGTGGGATCCATTCAAGTGGGCCACACTATCCTAAGAAAATAAAATAAAATAAAATAAAATAAAATAAAAGAAATAAAAGAGAGAGAGAGAGACATGGAGAGTGGGACACGGCTTGTGATGGAGGGACCCCGTCATTATGGGCCCTCCCTTACATGAAATCATACATCAAGTGGGTCATTTTGCACATGTGACCATCAAAACTGAAGATCAACGGTGGGGATCCTTTCCCCACCAATATGGATGGTCTAGATGACCTTTCTAAAGAAAATAAACATCATGATGGGGTCCATGCAGAATGGCCCCATCATGGAATGATCATGATGATCCAAGTGGTCCATCGGCCACATTTTAGGGTCCCAAGTGAGATCCACACCATTGATCGGTGGGGCCTCACTTGGCCCATCATAAAAATAAGAAAATAAGTATGATCTAGCACCCACCGTCCGATCTTCTGGCTCCTAGGGGTTCCTTGGCACCTTAGCTTCAACTTCAACGGTTAAGATGAGGAATGGAGGGTTGAGATGGGAGATGATGGGGTAGGAAGGTGGGCCACTTGGAGCTTGGGAATTTGAAGAAATTCCATACGTATGGACTCTTATTGCTTGGAATTTTTTAAAAATGAGAAAGAGAGAAAGAGAGAGAGTGATGTAAAGGGAGAGAGAGAGAGTGATGGATGGATGTGGTGAGTGATGTTTGTGTAAGAAATCTTTGACTTTTGAGGCTTTTGTGTAAGAGAGGTATGGGTGATGAAGACTTTTGTGGCTTTTTGTGTAAGAGAGGTATGGGTGGTGAAGACTTTTGTGGTTGCTTGGGAAAAGGGATGGAAGTCATGTGTACTTGACATGTGATGGATTGATGGGTGATTGATTGATGGAATTGATGTGATTGATGTGACACATCGTAGAGATTCTCTTAGTTTTCGCAACGCGCGGCATTTTCTCGCACCGAACGTTGGCCCATATCTCTTGACCAGGGTATCGCCTTGGCGCGCGAGTCACGGTATCGGAACCGCAACAACGGCGCGATCGCTATGGTATTGGTCTCGGGCTGAGTCGACTCGGGTTGTCGGCGTACGAATCAGGGTCGCGCGTTGATATCGTTTAAGGGTCGAAGGTTGTCGGAATTCGACCGGTAAGACTGCGGAAGTGTACGGAAAGGTACGGACTAAGATACGGGTCTTACAATTGTAGGCCCCATCCATTGTCCAAACGGACAATCCAAACCATTCATCAGTTCCCAGATCAGCCACAATCTATGCCTAGCTAATGGAATTTGAAAACATCAAGTTGTTGGTTTTTCAACTATTCAATGGCAGAACGGACGGTAGGTTTAAAAATTCTATGGGCCGCATCAATGGAGATTCAAAAATACACCCTCCCGATCGATTTTTCGATGGCAATCCATTAGACGGCTTGGATTTATCAAATTATCAATGGAGTGGAACCCACCAACAACATTAGCGTATGGTTTATGCACCCTGTTTACAGTGCGTCCGAAATCGGGACGCTGCGGGCTGTTTTGCAGTCTTGGGGAGGATCGGTCCACCCATCTGGACCATTTAAAATCTTCCCAAGGTGGGACCGAAAAATGGCAAGGAGACTGAACGGAGTAGATCTTGCATCCGACTTATGATTTTGCTGAAAATTAAGACCCCACGCAAGGTAACTGACGTGTTGCGTAACTGACTACGTAGTTTTATTTCGGGCAGAAGTTTTCCACCGCCTCTGGACGGGTTGCTGCAGAAGTTCCTCACGAGTCCGACCTTTTATCTGCTTATAAGAAAGAAGAGAGAGAGAGAGAGAGAGAGAGAGAGAGAGAGCTATAAAAGGGGGCAGCCGTGGGGAGTCAAAGGATCCAAGTTTTAGTGGAGCAGAGCTTGA
This sequence comes from Magnolia kwangsiensis, assembly GCA_037074715.1. Classification (NCBI taxonomy): domain Eukaryota; kingdom Viridiplantae; phylum Streptophyta; class Magnoliopsida; order Magnoliales; family Magnoliaceae; genus Magnolia; species Magnolia kwangsiensis. Next base: position 84,413,614 of record CM073575.1, on the reverse strand, counting down.
GAAGCTAGATCTGATTCAAGGGAAGCTTAGGGGAGGGATCCACTCCAGAGGCAGAGCCTAGGGAGAGCAGGTAGGTTTGGAGAGAAGAAAGAGAAGAAAGAGGAGAGAGAGAGAGAGAGAGAGAGAGAGAGAGGAAGAAAGAAAGGAAAGAGGGATGTCTTATTTCACCAATTTTTATTTTTCTTTCTTTTCAATTGATCTCATGGATTGCTAAACTTCTTAGCTCGTGCTGAGATGAAGCCCCTAATTTGAATAACTTTTGTGATATGTTGAATTTATTTTAATCTGATTGATTTGTTTCTTTTGCTAGTGTGCTTAACCGTAATTTTCACGCTTCTCCATTTTATGAGCTCGACCAAAGTCTAGATATGGATGTTGTTTGGAATCTTAACTAGGTGCCTGTGTCTGACCATGAACAGGTTTCCTATAGAGGAAGAAACAGGAATCTATATCTCTCCATACTTGACTATGGATGAAAAGATGTGATCCATATGCTTTAAGGGATTATACATTCTGTGTGCCCGACCAAGGACATAGTTTGTGATTTATTAAATTTATATCAATCTGAATAGGGTGAATCAACAGGTAAAACAAGGGTTAGGATAACTAGGGATAGATTCGAAAGTCCTAGTCTTCTCTTTAATTGAATTTTTCCTACTACTCTTGGTTACTTTTCCATTGATTTTTGTTAAGTTTATCTAATCACTAGTTTAAATATTTGTTGGATTAGTTAAAAAGACTCTTAAATTCAGAATTGTGACAACCAGTCCTCGTGGAAATGATCTCGTAATATGTACCGTGTCTACATCTGATTCGTATACTTGCGAGTTTAAAATTATTTAAATCAGATTGGTTTAAATTAAAACATCAATAACATCGCACTGCATGTGCCCCAGGTTGAAGAGCACAGAGGAAAGAAAGCATGTTGCGGACGTAAGATGATGTTGCACGAGGGAGTGTAGGCGAGGGCAAGCATCATGAAAACATCTCATCCTTACATTAACAAGAGTATCTCGGAATGTCTGATATGCCTGCTTTATCATTACTGCTTGACTGAATTGATAACATATTAATCTTTGTTCTATGATTCCACTGAGTTGATCACTCACTCCCACGTTCTGGGACGGTGTTCTGAACACCCACCAGACTCTGTCTTAGCTGCAGATGACGATGTGACTCATGAGGTGGAGCCTGATTACTACGACGATCAGGACGAGTTCTCGTACATGCAGTTCTCTGACGGTTTCGCTTAGGCCGTGATGATCGACGGGGCTACAGGGCTTTTCATTTTAGTTGAAACTATTTCTCCACATTTTGATTATTTTTTGAACTAATACATGTATATGGTGACTCAGTGATGCATTCATACTCTGGGGTTCGACAGAGATCTTTTGAACTCATATACGTTTAGATATATCTTTTAGTCTTCCACTTACGTTATATAAACTGACCTGGAGTATGAATTACTGTTTGGTATAATCTCACTCATGTTTAATGCACTAAAATGAACAACATTCAATCATCATTATCTATGTTGCATAAGTGATGCATTGGAACTCGGGAGTGGAGCTTATGCTCGACCCTCAATTTTTAGAGCGTTACATATGTTAACTTAGGGCGTATGTCAGATTGATTATGGACCCTACCTTGATGTGAGTATTGCATATTTCATCATTTATTCATTAGGCTAGCGAAATCTAGAATATGATTGCAAAATGACCTAGATCCAATTCCTAAATAAGTCAGACAACATGAAATAGTATTAATTGAACATATAACTTTCAAACACTTGTGAACCGACTCAATGTGTGTATTTTATCCACACTGTTCAATTTTTATACCAACCAAATAGTTTGATGATGGAGCTAGTTAACGCGTGCCTTATGCATCTGAACTGTTCTTCCTTGTATTACCTTAATTTATGTGAGATACATATATTATCTACTTGTTGGGACCCACCGTAATGTTTATATGTGTACCCATTTGCTTGTAGAACCATTTGGAAATAGGACCCACTACGTTGTATAAGACAAACCCGCATGATCCAACCGTAACTAACTCTTATGTGTATATTATATACCAAGTCATTCAACTTAGGGCTCACTATATCTTAAGAAGTTTACATGTGCCTTCCAAACCATTGTAGAAATACTACAATAATTATTTGTAGATCCAATCTACTAACAACCCACGTAAAGATGAAGTTTACTACATTATATGAGTTTCGCCAGCACCATGCATCCTGTGGCTCATTTACTATATGCTATGTTTAAGCCTTTCATCTCATAACCACTTGGTGCATGTACCTTACGTCACCACCACGCATTAACCATAAGGCCCAGTTAGGGTATAACCATGCGGTCCCAATAGAAGAAAATCATATCGGGCCAAAGCCACTAATGGAATATCTATCTTGCGAAGGATATGGTGTAACTCTTATTACAATTAATGCACGTGATTATGATAGTTATGGATGAAATTAGTGATGTCAGTAATTGTGGTTAATAGAAGCATGTGATTTAATACTTGATTAATGTTGTTTCACTCCTTACCATACTAAATTCATTTACTTAACCATGTTGATATTGATCATACTCATGTACTATGGAATGATGGTATGTTCAAGTCTACTTCAATACATTTGTTCATGTGTAAGGCATGTCCTCTTCAGTTTAGTCACATGATCATGGATTGATATAGTCGATAGTGGCATATGATGGTTATACGTCATTTTTGCCTTAAAGGTTAAGCAGATCCTAAACTCATGACATTATATGCATACCACATGCACTTGAACGTATGCTTTATCATGGTTGCTTGATATCATGTATAATCATGACATACATGATGATCGAAATACTATAATCATGCCGTATAACATGAGTTGGATCTTGACAATGAAATGTATATTTATAATGATGACTTAGGTTATTCCTGAAAATGAACAGGACACCAGAAGTGTGAAAATAGTAAGGGATGATGTGCCCCTTAGGTTGAGAGTCCATAAACCCCTATCCTAGCTTGGGTTGCCTCACAGTCGAGTCGAGTAGATACATGGGTCATGGATTTGACTCCCACTGACGTGGTTGGGTTGAGAAGAGGTGGGTCTAACCTGGTTAAGGGCTGAGGTACAAACAAGGACCGGTCTGACTCGCCAGTGAGGAGAAATGCGAATGAAGTCCGCTACTAGCATACCAAGTGGAAGTCCACCATAGGGCGGGTATGTGAGGTCAATTACTGGTGTCTGGTGCATAGGTGTCGACCACGATGTTTCCCATGAGGGCGAGTATGCGAGGTCGATTACTAGTGCCCGGTGCATCGGTGTCAACCATAGTGCTTCTCGAGATATACAATTATGATATGGTATGACAATATGATGATGATGATATCATTATGAATGCGTGTAATATGGTTATGGTTGTGGTAAAGAAGAAATGAAAATATAACTTAGTGATGCTGGTAGCATTGACTCGGATTATTACTATGATGCATATGCATTGCGTTGGCATTGACATCATACCTTACGTACTACACGTCTTTCACATATATGATTTTCTTGTAGCATATTTATCTTTCTTGCATGTAGGATACACTACACCTACGTGTGTAGTCACTAGGATTTTTTCCTAAGCTTCCTATTTCCTATTTTTCAGAGCTAGAGTAGCTTGGAAGACTTAGCTTTCTCGATGTATTACATCTATTTTTCGATTTGGCAATGTTGACGTTATGTACCTTTTGTAAAGCATTGTACATGTAACCATCAAGATTTATAATAGAGAGTGTTACTTGGTATTTTGATCATGGATCTTCATGCTCAGGTATTTTTATAATTAAAAAAATTAGTCAAAAATCTTCCTTATGGTGTGCCAAACTTGAGACTTGGTGTATGGAAGTCGAGTGCCAAATTCGGGGCATCACGGAAGCTCTCCATCCTCGGATTTGGGGCGTGACAGAAGATGGCATCAGAGCATAAGATTTGGGATCACTTACGAGCAAAGTCAATAAATGAAAAACATAAAAGAACTTAAATTAGGTCTCCCACCATCATTGATCGAGAACCTAAAAGTTATTAGTGCCCTTGATTTATATGAATTTAGAGATATGAATCTAGGATTCCCAATTTGAGAACTTAATATAAGCAAGATTCCCTAGTTGAGAACGTAGAGACTATACTTAGCACCTAGGCATGAGGGAAATAGCTGTAAGCAATACCCTTTAGTGTTTGATGGATGATTGTTTGATATATATGGTGATATGTATGTTTGGATTCCATTTTATGAGTTTGATAGTGTGCTTAGAACTAGAAATTTTGAGGAAAAATTTTTTTATTAGGAGGGTAGATTGTAAGACCCCGTCTATTCCGTACAACTTTCTATGCTTATGTACACAATGATCGATGCCCTTAGCTAGACCTGGATTGGCCACTCATAGTACACACCCAACTGACCGGAACCTTAAGACCCCAAAACCTATTTCATATTGACCGCCCCGTCGTCACGATCATGGAGGTACAACCCATGCATCTGTACGATACTCCATTAGTGAGATACACCGTGAAGAATCAGTAGTGTATCATGTGTGCAAGGCACTATGTACTCCATTCCACACATGTGCACAACACATGTCATACACACATGCACATGCTACACATGGGTGAGAGAATCTCTACCCATGTATGTGATGTCACACACCCATATCACTCATCTCTCATGTCCTCCCCAAAGTCAACACCTCTCCATTCCATACCCTATGTATGACATCATCACACCATGTCATCCCATGCTCCTTTAATCCACTATTAATTACAAATCATGAATTAATTTTCATAATCTTAGTCTAAGCTAACCAAGATCACATTAATTAAATCTACCCACATTTTAACAATTCTCTACATATATCCCTTCATTCATTAACATTTCACCATTTTTCTATACATGGAGAGAGAGAAAAAAAAAAGTAATCTTGGTGGGCCATGTCACACCCCAAACTCAGAAACCGGGCTCACAAAATTCCCGATCGCCGAATCCCGCGCCGACAGCCTCCGTAGAATCCCATTCTCAACTCCTAGCGCCCATTCGCCAGGTTCCGATCCTGAGATGCTACAAGGAGGATTTTCAACGGCAGTTTGATTCGTAATAAGTATAACCAAAGCATAACCCACAAACAACAACCAAAAACTCCATTACATTTCCACTATGATCAAAAACTTTACAAGTACAATGAGCATAACGGAAAATACAATGAGAATGAACAAAAATTCCAAACGATCTTCTACGCGCTCCTGCCTCAACGCTGCTGCAAGCCAACGTCACCTGCACGCAACGGTCGTGCATAAGCTTATAGAAAGCTTAGAGGGTGGTGAAAGTGTATGCGCAAGGTAGTAATATAAACATGCAGTATCAGAGTAATGCGGAATATGCAGATGGTTCCATAATATCATGAGTCGTACCAAGGCTATGCGATGCAAGATGCAAGTTAAGCATACAATCTTCATTTAAGTCCACATGTCAATACAGCTCAACTCTGAGATATCATCGGGGTCTAGTACACTCTAAACCAAATTGTCGCCACATCGCGTGCAATAAGATAAGTGGAAGAGACCTCACTATCTGTCTGCCAATATCGGGCTCGACTCGTCGATAGCGGACCCATTCCTCGAGCTGATCAGACTCGGCCTAACTTTGTCCCCTACAATCGGGCGAGTAAGGCCGCACCCTCTTCCAACCGACCACGACACAGTGCAGAGCGTAACCGTCTGGTAATCGGCACTCGACGCTCATCTACCCACTCGGTCTATACGTTGGAGCAACCTCTTGGTACCATAAGGGTTTAGGGACTTTCACCCAGGGATATCTATAGCACCCCATGTAGAATAAGATTTTCGATATCCAATCCTGCCAACCACGATGCATCTGTGGTGGCTACGACCCCGATGTCGCTAGGGCGTATAGTAACCATATCACACGATGCGAGATACATGAATCACACTATCCAATTATGCAGCAAATCCTTACACGTATCGTGCGCTCATGCAGGGCAACACTGCCTAATCGGGGTCCCATAAACAATCTGCCTGAAGGCATATGCTATGATCAGTCACTCTCATATCAAGCATACATATGATGCGTATGATCATGAGTCATGAAGTTATACTAAACATGTTATAATGAGATGAACTATCCTTACAATGTAGATGGGCCTGGACTGCCTATACACAATAAGTACGGGCCTAATAATGGGCCCTAAGGAGAGTCGTAATGTGGACATCCAACCAGCATTACACTCGCAATGTGGACGTCAAACTAGCATTGCTCCCAAGGCACGATCGTCGTAAATATCGCACATAATCTGTGTTAGGATCACACATTGCAATGGACCTTAGGTACATCCCATTGGTCCTTAAATACATCAAATGGGCCATGTCATATGGGCCTTTTATTCATCAAGTGGGCCACATAAATGGTCCACACCAATGGGCCTTATGTGCATTGCAATGGGTCATACCCGTGGGCCTTAGAATACATTTAAAGGCTTAATTCCATGGGCCTTAAAATACTTTAAATGGGCCTCAACCCATGGGCCTTACATATATATCAAATGGGCCTAAACTCATAGGCCTTTTACAATTTAAGTGGGCTCAACTCATAGGCCTAATACAATTTAAATGGGCCTAATCTCGTGGGCCTTAGATGTAACAAATGGGCTACACCAATTAGGCCCCATATTTCCATCAAATGGGCCTCAAGATACGATAAATGGGCCTAATCCCATGGGCCCAGAGGCCCACTGAAATGTTTATTTTCTATCCAAAAAGGCAAAGGGCCCACTGCAAATGTTAATTTTGCCATCCAAACTACTCATAAGTCACTAGGGCTTAGGGCCCACTGTAATGTTTATTTTCTGATCAGCCAGGGGAGGGGGTGGCGTGAGCCAACACATGCGCAAGGTGGGCTCCACCATCAGCTGGACGGTGGAGGTAAAACATAAATATCAAGGTGGGCTCCACTATCCGCTGGACGGTGGAGGTAAAACATAAATATCAAGGTGGGCTTCCACCGTCCGCCTGGACGGTGGATATAAAATGCTTACATCACTGTGGGTCCCATGTGGGGCCCATCTAAATGTTTAAGTGGCATCCAAACTGTTCATAAGGTCACTCAGACCTGGATGAAGGGAGAATACAAATTTCAGCTTGATTCAAAACTCCTGTGGGCTTGAAAGAAGTTTTCAATGGTAGATATTCAATTCCACTGTTTCCTATGGTATGGGCCACCTGAGCGTTGGATCAGGCTGAAACTTGGAGGAGGCCTACCTGAGGAGGGGGCCCACTTCATGAACAGCATGAATTCCCACATACATCATGGTGGGGCCCACGGCAGCAGCCGTGGGTGGCTGCACGGCCGCCCACTGCTACTGCAGCTGGCGTCAGAGACAGAGGCTCTGCCTCTTTGTCATTTTTTTAAAAAAATGGAAAACCTTTTTGTTTGGGGTTTTTCGAGTGTAGGGCTCGCATCATACAAATCCATCCTGTCCATTGGCTCCCCTGGCTCGAGACAAGCCCAACGAGTCCAGAGTTTACGATTTTTGGATGGATAGAAGACATCAAATGAGCTTTCAATGGTAACCACCGCAGGTTCCTATACTATGGCCCACCAGATTATCAAGTCAGCCTCATTTTTCGGCTCAACGGTTCAAATGCTCCAGGGGATGAGGTGGACGGCATGGATTGAATACTAACATCAAGGTGGGGCCTACACCAATGGCCCACCCCAGAAAGCTTTAAACATTAAGCTTATATTGTGTTTTCCCATTACGCTGGACGTGCATGAAACAAGTTCATTAGAGGTGGGCCCCGCTTAGGTGGGCCACCTCATGGAGTATGGTGTGGATACTACACAACAACATGGGCCCCACCTATAGATAGTTTGATTAGGGTATATGCCTCATGGTGGGGTCCATTCAAGTGGGCCACACAACCATATAAAGATTAAAAAAAAAAGAACATGAAAGAGAGAGAGAGAGAGAGAGTGGGACCCTCTTGTGATGGAGGGACCCCGACATTATGGGCCCTCCCTTGCAATGAATCATACATCAAGTGGGCCCTAAAGCATGTGGGACTACCAAAATCTACAATCAACGGTGGAGATCCTTTCTCCACCAAAATGGACGGTCTAGATGACCTTTCTAAGAAATAAACATCATGATGGGGTCCATGGAGAATGGCCCCATCATGGAATGATCATGATAATCCTAGTGGGTCATCGGCCACACCTTAGGGTCCCAAGTGAGATCCAAACTATTGATCGGTTGGCCTCACTTGACCCATCTCAAAAACATGAAAATATAAAAGTATTAAGCACCCACCGTCCGATCTTCTTGCTCCAAGGGATTCCTTAGCACCTTAGCTTGGATTTCAATGGAGGAGATGAGAAATGGAGGGTTGAGATGGGAGATGGTGGGGTAGGAGAGTGGGCCACACTTGGAGCTTGAGATTGTTTGGAAAAATCCTCATACGTATGGAGCTTGCTTGGGTTTTTTTTTTGAGCTTGAAACGAGAAAGAGAAAGAGAGAGTTGTAAAGGGAGAGAGAGATAGGTGATGGATGGATGTGGTGAGTGATGGGTGTGTAAGAAAATCTTGACTTTTGTGACCTTTTGTGTAAGAAAGGCATGGCATTGGAAGACTTTTGAGGCATTTGTGTAAGAAAAGTATGGGCATGGAGGACTTTTGTGGCTTACTTGGGAAAAAGGGTGAAAGTGATGTGTACTTGACATGTACTTGACATGTGATGGATTGATGGATTGATTGATTGATGGGATTGATGGGATTGATGTGATTGATGTGACACATCGTAGAGATTTTCTTGGGTTTCGTAACGCACGGCGTTTTCCTCGCACCGAACGTTGGCCCACATCTCTTGACCAGGGTATCGCCTTGGCGCGCAAGTCGCGGCATCAGAACCACAGCGACGGCGCGGTCGCTATGGTATTAGTCTTGGGTTGAGTCGATACAGGTTGACGGCATATGAATTAGGGTCGCGCGTCAATATCAGTTAAGGGTCGAAGGTTGTCGAAATTCGACCGGTAAGACCGCGGAAGTCTATGGAATGGTACTGACTAAGATACGGGTCTTACAGGCCATCAACCTCATCCCTTCCATCCATCTCAACCATCCATCTAGTCCATTAAAGTGAGTACACCCACTCTACTCTTGGTTTGTTTTCTTTTTAATTATTTGGATGATTATTAGTAGTAATTATTTGATGATAATGATGTGATCAATGGTGTAGATACATAGGAGACTACATATAAAAAGACGATACAAAATGGTGATGATATGATGATAATGATGTGTTTAATGGTGTGGATTCATGGGAAAAATACATATAAAAAGGTTAATAATAAAAATAATTAGTTATAGACTTTATGTGGGACCCATTGATAGTGGGCCCCACCAGAATTTTGTAGGCCATCCAAACTGTCCAAAGTGTGGCCCATTGGGCTGGCCAAACACACACACTCACACCCATGCACACATGTGCACACCACACCATAAAAATAAAAATAAATAAATAAATAAATAAAATTTTAAAAAAAGGAACGGACGCTGTTGCTGCCAGCGTCCAGAGGACACTGCAGTAAGTAGCGTCCCTGCCGCTGCTTGAAAGAAAAAGGGAAGGGGCTGTGGGTCCACTACGGGCCCCACCCATGATGTATACACTTAATCCATGTCATCTATCTGATTCCATAGTTCATTTTGGGCCTTGAGCCGAAAAATGAAGTCATTCCAAATCTCTGGTAGGCCACAACATCAAAATATTATTTTAATAGTGATAATTTGTTAGGGCCCACTGTAATGTTTCTGTACATCAAAATATATCTAATATTGGGCTCATTGAAGTTCTCACGAGCCCGAAAATCTTATAGATGGAGTTGATTTTCCTGATGTGGGCCCCACATATGAAAAACTACTTAAAAAAATAATAATAATAATAAATAAACAATAACTGACATTGCTACTGTCAGTGTCCAGAGAACGCTGCAGCAAGCAGTGTCCAGCTACTTGGAAGGTAGGCAGGGACCGTGGGTCCCATCCATAGGCCCCACCATGATGTATGTCGAACATCAGAACCGTGCATTTGATGGGTCCCGTTTAAAAATGGGTCACCCCCAAAATTCAGCCATGCACGGAACTCAGATGGCCCACACCACCAAAAATAATAATAATAATAATAATAATAAATAAATAAATATATGTATATGAAGCTGAATAAATCCATGGCTCTGATCATGAGGTATGTGTTATATCCAAACCGTCCATCCATTTAGCGAGTCATCTTAAGGCTTGAGAAGAAAAATAAGATAGATCTAACTATCAATGGGCCACACTACAAAAGCACTAGGGGATTGAATGTCTACCATTGAACTTTGGATCATGGAAGTTTTGGACCACTATGAAATTTTTTTTTCCCCTTAATTCAGGTCTTTGTGACCTTATGAACAGATTGGATGGAAAATAAACATTATGGTGGGCCCTATGAATTGTTTAACTATTAAATCATTATCGTCATTTTTATTTGTGGTGAGGTCCAAATAATCTTTGGATATGATTCACTTTATTTGGATAATGCTCTAAAATGATCTCTAAAAATAAATGAACTGTGTATATATAATAAATATATCACTTTGGGACCCATGTAACTTTAATCTCCTTAAACCTTTCGTACAACTCGGAGCTTGAGTATATAGAATCACTTACTGGGGTCCACCTGAAATTTGAATGTATCTGAAACTTGGTCTGACCCCTCAACCAAGTGGGACACACATAATGAAAGGGTTGGATTTATGAACCACATCTCCATGGGCCCAACAAATGATTATGAATATTTAATGGAGGGTAACCCTCTCAACTTGTGTGTGGTGTGGCCCACTTTGATGTAGGTGTTATGCCACTTAATCCACCATGGTTATGACATGATATATATTTAAGATTCTCATCATTTATCTATTTTATCAACCCTTTTGATGGTATGTTAACAAGACTCAGGTTCATCCAATGATTAGATAGTCGTACGTTCAGAAATAATGCAAATTGAACTCTCATCATTGAAAATTTGTTATGGGCCATCCTGACGATGTATTAGATATTCAACCCATCTAACCCATATACTGGGTTCCCTTTAGGCCATTGTCCCAAAGATCATTCAATCTAACCTAAAATGGACCATACAATACAAGGCTGTGAAAATTAATGCCTAATCATTAAATCCAACCTAAGACCACCATGGTGTATCTATTTAATCCATGTGGACCATCCACTTCTCCATATCATTTTAGGATTTAGACTAATATCAAAGCAGACCTAAGTCTTAAGTGGGTCACACACAACTTAACCTCATGGGAAAGCCCCATCAGCTCCACCTCATGGAACCCATTGTGAATTCCATTGGTGTGTGGGTGCAAGAATGTTAAGGCCCATTTTAAGTGAATGTCATGTGAGCCCATCAGTGGTAGCCTTGTTTGGGCCAACCATTGGGCCTCTTCGATAAGAGTTTGTAATCTCCATATGTTAAATTTATGATGAACTGGTATTGTAATTTTTGAAGTAATGATGATTAATCCCTTAAATGGGCTGATTGTGGATAACCCTTAATTACTTGGCACTTGGTTAGAGTGAAGCTCCAAGTAATAGGATCATGTGACTTGTGTTTAAACCCTTAAACATGTTTAATTATAACAAATATGTAGACTCTAGTGGTATGAGGGTGTGATATACCTGTTTGGCCCATTAATCATGTGGGTATTTGATATATGTATAACCACCTAATCATAGGAAATGGTGGAGTATATGTAGTATATATAGTCATCTAACTGTATGAATGTGAAATACGTAGAAGGCCACCTAACCATATGAAATCAAGTGGCATTGATGGCCATTCAACAACGTAGGTTTGTGTTTATCGATATAGATACCGCCACTTGAATCACATATGACCAAGTTGTACACTAAACCAAATGTGATGTAGGGTTATGTTACCCAAGCTAATGCTATCAAGGTCTTGGATGATATGCGATGTGATCTCTAAACCATAAATGGTATGATGAAATGTGGCTTGTGGCCCTTAACCATGCGACACCGAATATGAGTCATTAACTATGTGATGTGTAAAGTGGTTGTAGTATAAGACTTATCATAATTGGTGTAGCCTTGTATTCGTGTGTAGGATTATGATTGCTCAATTATGTTTGGATATTTTGAAATGAGGACACTAGATCATGATAGTAATGTATACATACTAAACTATGTGAAATTATGGTACTTACCACTAGACTATGTGAAAGTTTAGTAAAGCGGTTACCCCATTAAGTGAGCTATGATATAATGAAAGTACATAACCATCTAACCCTAAGTCCCTTCATTATCTGAGTGATGTTGTTACAAATCATTGATTAGATGTGTCTAAATTTCTAGAGTTTTATCCAAATCTTTTTGCAGCAATTCTTATTTGTTCTCAGATATTCTAAGTCTTTTAACCACTTTAATGTTATGAATGTAAAGTTGATTATAAGAACCTTGTAGTTTATCCTTTTCTATCTCTCCTTCTTCTTCTCCAGTCTCCTCATTATCAGATGGAAATGATTCGGTGGCTTGCTATTCTTTCTCGCTCTCAGATTCACTGGGAATGATTGGAGTAGTGGAGACCGTAAGGAGTTTTAATTATTTCTGATCTCTATTACTCTCTGAGTCACTAGATTCTGAGTTTGACTCTTCTGTATCATCCCAAGTGGCAGCCATTGCCTTGCCCTTAGTTTTTCTGTTTGGGCATTCGGTTGACAGGTGTCCATACTCATGACAGGCATAGCATTGTGGTTATTTGGTTCTTTTACAAATTTTTCTACAGAAGGTTGTCTTTCACCTTTCTTCCTCTAGAAGGATGGCCACAATTCTTCTGAAAGAATCTTCTGAATCTTTGTGCCAGCAAAGCCACTTCCTCATCTTCATCTTCCTTTTCACTTCCACTATTCTCATGTGTTATTTTCTTTGAGGTTTTTAGGACAGTGTTTTGAGATTTTTGGGACTATTTGTAGTTCAAAAGTTTGTAGAGAACCTACCAATTCTTCTACTTTCATCTCATCAATATTCCTACACTCCTCAATTGTTGTTACTTTAGGATTAAACCGTTCCGGCAGAGATCTTAGAATTTTTCTACAAATTTTCAGTACTGAAACCTTTTCTCTGAATCCACCCATGGAGTTGCACATGATATTCAACTTGGTGAAAAACTCTATAAACGTCTCATGCTCTTTCATTCTGAGACTTTCGAACTGTGAAATCAAGAGTTGGAGTTTAGACCTCTTAACAATACTTGTGCCTTCATGGGTTATTTCCAATAGATCTCATGCTTCCTTGGATGTCCCACATATGCTTATTTGATTGAAAATATCCTGGGACACAACACAGTAGATGGCGTTCATAGCTTTAGCCTCAGCAGTTTATTTTTCTTTGTCGAATGTCGTCCACTTTTCTTTGGGTTTGGGTTTTGTGACGGTTGTGCCACTTTCAAGTGCGATTTGTTCAGATGGTGGTACATATCCTCTTTCAATTATATCCCAAACGTCATAATCCAAAGATCTCAGAAAGTAGTGAATCTTAGCCTTCCAGTATGCATAATTTGAACCATTAAATACTGGAGGCCTAGTGACTGATGAGCCCTCTCCTTTGGCCATATTCCAAACTTCAGTCAAGATCACTCTCTAGGCGCTAAAGCCCTTAAAGAGAGACCCGCTCTGATACCAATTGAAATAGCTGTGAAGACCACTTGAGTTGAAGTTGGAATATGCCAATATGTCCTAGAGGGGGGTGAATAGGACTTTTTAAAAGTTTTTACAATGTACTTAAAAATCCCGTTACACTAATCCTTATAGATATGCAATTATTAAGATTACTCAATTGTAACTCTACTGGCTTCCAAGCCTAGTAGAGGATCCAATCACAAACTATTCTAGAAGCAACAAAATATAACTTAGTTTATGATGGAATTGACTTCTATAAGTGTGTGAGGTGTGATCAGATAGATAGAGATGGAAGAATATGAATAAATCACATACACGGTAAGATAGCAATCGCAAACACAGTCATTTTTATAGTGGTTCGACTACTTGTCTACTCCATTCCCAATAACCGCACTCAACCCTTGAGTGTACCAGATTTCACTAAGGAGGTTTCACATGGTTCACCTCTAACCTAAGGTTTTAAATCAGCTTCACCTTCAACCTTTACAACCTACACTGAGACTGACTGTTTATGCTCTCACGAGCAAGGATCAACACATCACACCCACTTTTAGGCACACTGGCCAAGGATCTTCCATAAGACCCTAACGGAGGTTTCACCCGGTTTACCTCAAACCCAAGGTTTTACACAGTTCACCTCAAACCGAAGGTTTTACTGGTTCACCCCTAACCAGATGTTTATGCTCTCCACAGAGCAAGGGTCCACACAACGCACCCACCACGTACATTCCAACCGGAGGCCTCCATGAGGACTTCAAGGGTGAGAAACACCTTAGACCTAATCTTATAAAGGAATGATCAAAGGATCCTCTGGACTCTAGATACTTACAGATAAGTTGATGAGTCTCATTCAGCACATGACGAAGATCTCCTCCCTGTTCATGAAGAGTCTTCTGTTGCCTTGATCCACAACACAAATGATGTACCAATACATGGCTAAGGGTTGTGTCAAGGTTATGATGGAATCCTACTCTCTAAATGTTTTCCTATCAGGAAGGTAGAGTGATTCCAATCATTTATGCATTCAAGGCATCCCAGCTTAAAGATTTACCATTAAAGTAGTAGCTGGAGGATCCTTGAATGTGGAAGTTCATTCCTCAATCCACTCTATTGAATATCAATTGTAAGACCCATATCCTAAACCGTACCGTTCCGTTGGCTTCCGCAGTCCTTCCAGTCAAATTTTGGCAATCCTCGACTCGTATCCGACGTTTGCGTGTGATCCTAAGCCGGATCCCACATACCAAAGTCGGATCGAATCGAAACCTGTGTCATAACAACTACACCATCGCTGTGATTCTAACGCCGTGACTCGCACACCGATAGATACCCATGGTAGAAGATGTCGGCCTATGTTCATTTCGAGAAAAACACCGCATGTTGTAAATTTCTAGAGAATCTCTACAATATGTCTCATCAATCAATTAACTACCCAAGTCAAGTACAACCCATGCCCTAAGTACATCACTCATCCCTCCCTTTTCACAAGTCAACTCTCTCTCTCCCCTACCCATCCCTATTTTTACAAAATTTCAACTCAACCCATACCTCTCCTTTCAAACACCACTCCATCCATCCTTACACCCATTATTTCTATCTCTCTCTCTCATTCTCTAGCAAATATCCAAATCTCATGAGAAATTCCACACGTCCAACACTTTCTCTCAACTCTAAGTGTGGCCCACCCTCTCATCTCTCATCCCCACCATAAAAACTCCATCATCCACCGTTAAAAGTCAAGCATAGGAGCTTACAGGCCTAAGGGAATAAGGTGAAGGCCAAGAGGTGGGTGATCCATCGTTCATTTTAATTTTAAGGGTCCACTTGTTGTGGGATCCACTTGATATATGTGTTGTAACCATAGAGGGCCCATAGTGGCGGGGTCCCTCCTCTCTCTCTCTCTCTCTCTCTCTCTCTCTCTCTCTCTCTCTCTCCTCTCCCTAGAATAAAGTGGGCCCCATAAAATCATGTTAAATTCACTCCATTCATCAAATGGTGTGGCCCACCACATTTTAGGCGAAATCCACTGTCCGGTGAAAAGTCCACATGCAATATAATATATGATATTTATTTTATATTAATATATATATATGCACATGCATGGTGGGCCACGATCATGTGGGACCCACCTTGGTGAACGTGGGCCACGTACGTGTGGGACCCCAGCCATGATGCCTATTCATGCCGTCCAGCATCCCTAGACGTTGGACGTGCTGCTAACATGGAGTGCGTGTATTGACATGGATGTGTACTGACAAGCTAATAAAAAAAAGGAAAGGAGAGGAAATGGTGGGCCACCCATGTAGGTCCCACTTTAATGTATGTACTCAATCCAAGCCGTCCATCCTTTTTTTCAGGCCATTTTAGGCATTGAGCCGAAAAATGAAGCCAATTGGGTAATCAAATGGACCATACTATAAGAAATAATGTTGTTACCGTCAAAACCCACCTAGATTCTTCTATTCGCCAAAAACACATCGTATATTGGTCTCATTTGATCGATCATGGGCCGTAAAATTCAATGGCTGGGTTGGATTTTCCTAAGGTGGGCCCCACCTACCAAAAACCACAGGATTTCTGTTTTTAAAAAAGAAAAAGAAGGAAGCGCTGCTACCGCTGTCAGTGGGCGGGCGGACGGACGGATGGGCAAGCCCTCATGGCCTAGCGATGGGTCCCACCGTGATGCGTTTTGTACATCAACACCGTCCATTGTGAGGCCCCCATTTTAAAATTTCCCTGTCCCAAAAATCAGCCGTATATGGAACTCAGGTGGGCCATACCATCTAAAATCATGGGAAGACATGCCCAAAACACATAAAATCATCTAGTGGGGCCTACCTGAAATTTGGGTGCGGCTAAAACTTGGTCTGAACCCTCAGCCAAGTCGGACACTCATAATGGGTGGGCTGGATTTGCGAACCACATTCCAGTGGGCCCTAGTTTTTTTTCCAGGTCCACGTGACCTTTTAAATAGATTGGATGCAATTAAACATTATGGTGGGCCCCTGGTCCACTTGACCTTATGAACAAGTTGGATGTCATATAAACAGCACAGTGGGCCCCAGGTCTGAGTGACCTCATGAATAGTTTGGATGGCAAACAAACATTACCGTGGGCCCCTGGTCCACGTGACCTTATGAATAGGTTGGATGCAAACAAACATTACAGTGGGCCCTAGGTCCACGTGACCTTATCATCAAGTTGGGTGGAAAATAAACATTTCTATGGGCCCCCAGGTCTATATGACCTTATTAGCAGGTTTGAATGGAAAATAAACATTTTGGTGGGCCCCAGGTCTGCATGACCTTGTCAACAGGATGGATGAAAAACAAACATTATGGTGGGCCTCACGTGGAACCCCTCTCTGATGTATGTATTATATCCACACCTTCCATAATGTGGGCCCCACCATGAGGTATGTGCCTCATCTATGATGTCCATCCTCCCCATATGGAACCCACCATGATGAATGTGTTGCATCTAAGCTGTTCAACCATTTTACAAGTTCATTTCAAAACTTGAGTTCAAATATGAGACAGATCCAATATCAAGTCGACACATAGTAAAGGCAGTGGAGATTGGGCTTTTGCCATTAAAACCCTTTTGTTGTAACAAGAGTTTGGATCATTGGGAAATTTGTTTCACTCCTAATCCAAGTTTGTGTGACCTCATAACCAGATTAGATAGAAAATAAATGTTATGGTGGGCCTTAAGAATTTTGATGGTGGAAGTCATTATCTCCGCTTATATTTGGGAGTGGCCCATTTGATATACATGGGGCCCATTGTTGTAGCCCATACGATATACATATGGCCCGTGTGATTAGGCCCATCTTGATGTATTTGTGGCCATCGAGGCTCACTTTGACATTTATGAGGCTAATGTTATGAGGCCCCTTGAGGTATTGGAGGCCCATGGGTCAAGGCCTAATGAGACGCACATAAGGCCCATTGTAGTGTGATTCCACCATGGTATATGTGTTAATCTTTATAGCGGGCTATACCTTAAGAGAAATGATGGTTTGATGTCCACGTTGTAAGGATGATGTTGGTTAAATATCCGCATTGTCACTCTCCCTAGGGCCCATTGACAGGCCCATACCTGTAGTGCGTAGACCGTCTAGGCTCATCTTCATTTTAATCAGAGTCCATCACCACATAACATGTATAGTATAGATCCATGATTCATGACCATACGCATCATATGTATGCTTGATATGAGAAGTGACTGATCATAGTATACGCCCTCAGGTAGATCGTTTATGGGCTCCCTGATAGGTAGAGTTGCCCTACATGAGCGTACGATACACGCAGGATTGTTGCATGTCTGGTAATATGATTCATGCACTTGCATTTGTGTGATCGTGATTATTGTATGCCCTAGCGACATCAGGGCCATAGCCTCCACAGACACATCGTGGGTGGCTGGATTGGATACCGAAAATATTATTACTAAGCATTGGGGCGCCATAGATGTCCCTGAGTGAAAATTCCTAAACCCGATGGTACCAGACGATGATTCCAATGTCGAGACCGAGTGGGTATATGAGCGCGCAAGGGCCGAATACCAGGAGGTCACATCTCCCACTATGTCGTGGTCGGTTGGAAAGGGGTGTGGCTTTACTCGCTCGAAGGTAGGGGCAATCCTATGCTGAGTCTAACCAGCTCATGAATGGGTCCGCTATCGACGTACTGGATAGGTATTAACAGACTATTGGCCAGGCGGATAGTGAGGTTTCTTACGCTCACTTGGACTATGTGGCTGGAAGAGCGGCAGTGCCATTTGGAGTGTACTAAACCCAGGTGATTATCCAGAATGAGAACCGTACTGATATATGATGAGGATTGGTATACTTGAGTTGCATCTCACATTGCATGGCCGTGTTATGGCAGATAGCATTCATATCTTGCACCATATAGCCTTGGTATGGCTGATTGCATTCATGTATTCACCAGCATAATTTCACATTTCTCTAACCTTGCATTCTGAACACGCTCTTATTGCGCACACACTTACACCGCCCTCTAAGCTTCCTATAGCTTATCCACGATCGATGCGTGCAGGTGACATCAGGATGCATCCGTAGTTAGAGCATACAGTCCGCAGTTGGAGTACACAGTTGAGCTTCTGGAGTTTCCTTTCATTTTCATTATCATGTATTTCCCTTTCACGTACATTGTACTCAAAAGTTTTTGATCATAGTGAATTGTGTGATGATGTTCATGTGGTTATTATTCGTGGGTTATGCTTATGGTTATGCTCATTACGAATCAAATTGATATTGAAAACCCTCCTTGTAGGATCCCAAGATAGGAACATGGTAAATGGGTGCTGAGAGCCAAGAATGGGGTTCTACGGAGGCTGTCGGCGCCGGATTCGGTGATCGAGAATTTTATGAGCCCAATTTTTGAGTTTGGGACGTGACATCAATGATGGGGGTGGATTGGAGGATGAACTCCATTGAGAGAAAGGGCTTTGGGTATATGATCTATGGTTAAACATACAAAAGCACTCTCTTCTTTCTCTCACAGTAACTAAAGACAAGTTCTCTTTAAATAGGCAAAAGGTTCCAACAGATATAAAACGGTCACATTCATGACAAGTTCGATATCATCGAGTAGGTTCGATATCATCGAGCGTATACTCTCGATCGTATCCATGGTCTGCTCGATGACACAAACTCAATGTCATACGCTTTTGAAAAACCTTCTGCCAACTGATCAAGGAAATCAAGACTCGTGTCGATGCCATCGGATTTTGAACTCTGATATCATCGATACAAGGATCGAGTCCTCGACATTTGAAAAATGAGAGAAACTTGCATGAAAATTTTCAGGTCATTAGATATGATCAGGGGATACTCGATATCATCGGAATTTGAATGTCGATGATATCGGAGGTCATGTTGATGCATTGATAAATTCAAAGATATTATCAGTGAGCTTGTTAGACAAGTTTTTCCTTTCTCGATGCAATCAATACGGCCTCAATATCATCAATATTTAGAATATCGATTCTATCGAGTGACGCCTGATCCGAGTAAAAAAAGTATCTAAAAAATGTTGCTGGAGAACTTCGTGCCCATGACCAATATCATCGAGAGCCTTCCGATATTATCGAGATTTGAACTCCGATGGTATCGAGGAGAGCTCCGATATATCGAAGCATATATGATTTTTCTGAGTAAAAACAGGGGCGTCGGATATTTACTTATCGATATTATCGAGCCATATTCAATGGGCTTCAGATTCAAATATCGATGATATTGATAGATGTATCGATATATCGATAATTCCGTCCAGATATGTATGTGGTTGCTGGACATATTTAGCCCTCATTCGATTTTATCAATTAAGTTTCTGAGGGCATCGACAGTGCAGGTTGATTATATCGAGTTGTATATCGATACAATCAACAAGGCAGGAAAAGATTTTCTGATTTTTAAAAAAAAATTCTTACCTAAAACTCTAATATGTTCTAACTTGTTTTTAAGGGTTTTAATCGCTTGGTGCTTGGGGACAAGGGATGTGAGGCTAAGGTTTACCTATGGCGAGCTTCCATACATTCGATTGAGGCAGACGCTTGAATAGATCCTCCTGTGAGGCTCTGCAGTCCGACTGACTCAACACACATACTAATTGATAAACCAGGGCACTAGCAAGGGCACTTTCAGGGAATAAATCACATATTTAGGGTTTAGTTTGTTTCAGTCCTTCATGCATCCAGTTCATTATATATAGCTACTTAGGAGTCTGTATTTACTGATATTAGTTGCTGAAATTTCTGATTATCAGGAAGTTAGCAATTCTCATTGTTGTAACTTTCTGTTATTCCTTTATTTTGACGTTATAGTGCTGAATTTTAGTAACACTACGTAGTTTTCCTCATATAGAGTCTCATAGGATCATTTAGTCCCATTTAGTTGCATATAATCGTCCTAGGAAGGCCTTAGGTAGAGTTAACAGTCGTATGCCCCCACGTACGGGCCCTTGTTGGTTTGCACCCTACACTAAATATGGAATAATTGCAAGAGTCACTAAACAAACTATCCCAGCAAATCGAGTCTGTGAGTAAGCACTTGGAATAATATATATACCAATGCTTTGAACAATTTGAGGCGCACATTAACCAACTAAAGGCCTCCACCGGGACAAACCCGACCATCAGGGTAGATTTCCACTCTTAGGCAGGTGGCCAGGAGGATAGACCAATGAATGGAGTTGGCCAAGGAATCAGTCAAGGGCGTGCACCCATGCACCCACCCCATGAGGGACATCAAGACCATTATTTTAAGTGGTACAAGATGCACGGCCTTGTGGCTAGAGATGGTGCACCAGAGGCTAGTGTAGAGTTACCCACTGAGGCCATTTCTGGTTGTAAAAGAGTTTCATGATGTCTTCCTTGATGATCTACCGGATGTGTCTCCACCTAGGAGGGATATAGAACACACCATAACATGGGATACAGTAATACCTACAGCCGAGTTCGTGTTTAATAGTTCTGTCGATAGGTTTACAGGTCTCAGTCCTTATGAAGTCGTTACTGGTTATAAACCTTGGAAACATATTGATCTTATCCTTATGTCACCATCCCATAAGCCGTCAGAACCTGCGGAGTCTTTTACGCATCACATTCATTCATGGCATCAAGAAATCAGGCAAAAGATCACTAATAGTAATGAGCATTACAAATTTTCTGCTGACCAACATAAATGTTTTAAGGAATTCAATGTAAGGGACTCTGTGATGACCCGCATCAGGCTAAAACGGTACCCTTAGGGAACCGTTTGAAAATTACACGCGCATAGCACTGGACCATTCAAAATTATAAAATGAAACGGTCTCAATGCATATATGGCAAATCTTTCACCCTCTATGGGAATTAGTTCCACATTCAATGTGGAGGATCTAGTTGGGACCATTGATACATTGTCCAGCCTTTCGCCTAATCATCCTGATTCCCCAAACCTTTCCCTTAATCCATGGCCTCCTCCTAACCTATTTTTCCAGCCTCTACGTCCCATACCTACCCGTCCTGACCCATTTTCCCAGCCTCTACCTCCTATACCTATTCTTCCTAACCTTTTTTTCCAGTCTCTACCTCTCATACCTAACCTTCACACACATAGAGAGAAAATAGACCATCAGAAAGTTTCAATGTCGGACAGCGGGTTTCAGAAGTACCTAGTTAAATGGAAGTCACACCCAGCTTTAGACAACACGTGGCTCACTGAGGAGGGTATCAGAGACTTGATTCTGACATCCTGGAGCGGTTCAAGAGTTTTATTTCACCGGTGGCGAAATCTTCACAGCCGAGGAGAATTGATGAGGACATTACGCGCACACGAGCTGCCCCCCACGCATGTACGCAAGGACAAGGAGGGCCCCACCGCCGATCTGGCTCGATGACAACATTTAGGGAGGGCCTCCTAATTAGAAAATGGAGTTTTGGTTCATTGGAGTGGACTCGATAATCAATTAAACCCATCATGAGATCTCATGATCGGGACCCATTAGTTAGATTAAGTTCATATTTTAGGTTTTATTTATTTATGTTATTTAGAACATCATGAACGCTTTAGATTTTTTTATTAATTTTTATTTTGGTTTACTTCATCGCCAAGTAATAGGTTGATCACATGGCGCGAGTTTTGGGGATAGAGTTTTCTTATAAATAGGCACCCCTTGTAGTTCTTTTGATTCATTGAAGTTTAATAAAAATTTCTACAAATTTTTTCTACTTTCTAAGTTTCTGAGTTGTGGAACATTTCAAATGGGTGCGAAGCCCTCCCTTTTTAAAGGGCTAACTACAGTGGTGCGAAGCCACATTTATCTCCATCCACCCCTATCCTCTTCCATCCATTTATCTCACATTCTATAACCATCCTCGCCTCGAGTCCATCAGTTTCACAGCGGATCTTCTCCCTACAGCCAGTTTTCAGAATATGGCTCTCCAAGAGGATTGGAACTGTGGTGGAGCACCGCGCACAACCCATAGCTCGGATTGCCCTGAAACTTTGGAGGTTTGGAGCCCACCCCTGGCGAACCAGGGCCAAGGAATCCATTTCCAAGTGTGAGACCTGGTCGTACGTGTGGCCAGGCTAGTGCGCACGTGCGCCAGGCTCTAGCCCATTGTTCTCTCACGGGAATTATCTCCCGGTTCAGGTTTTCTCTTATTTTCCCCTTTTCATACATATTTTCATCAACCCTAACCCTAGATTGCATTACTCTTAATTTATTTGCCCTTTTTTTCACCCTAGGTGTCATGCCCCAAACTCGGAAACCAGGCTCATAAAATATCAGGTCGCCGAATCCGGCGCCGACAGCCTTCATAAAACCCCATTCTCGGCTCCCAGCTCCCATTCGCCAGGTTCTGATCCTGGATGCTACGAGAAGGATTTTCAACGTCAATTTGATCTGTAATAAGCATAACCAAAGGCATAACCCACAAACAACAACCAAGAACTCCATTACATTTCTACTATGATCAAAAACTTTACAAGTACAATGAGCATAAAGGGAAATACAATGGTAAGGAATAAAAACTCCAAAAATGATCCGCAAGTGCTCTAGCCTCAGCGCTGCTACGCCCCAACGTCACCTGCACGCAACGGTCGTGCATAAGCTTATAGAAATCTTAGAAGGTGGTGAAAGTGTGTGCGCAAGGTAGTAATATGATCATGCAATATCAGAGTAATGCGGAATATGCAGATGGATCCATAATATCATGAGCCGTACCAAGGCTATGCGATGCAAGATGCAAGTCAAGCATATAATCCTCATCTAAGTCCACATGTCAATACAGCTCAACTTTGGGATATCACCGGGGTCTAGTACACTCAAAACTAGATCGCCGCCACATCGCGCGCAATAAGGTAAGTGGAAGAGACCTCACTATCTGTCTGTCAATATTGGGCACGACTTTTCGATAGCGGACCCATTCCTCGAGCTGGTCAAACTCAGCCTAGCATTGCCCCCAACACTCGGGCGGGTAAGGCCGCACCCCCTTCCAACCGACCACGATACAGTGGAGAGCGCAACCGTCTGGTAATCGGCACTCAACGCTCATCTACCCACTCAGTCTACACGTTGGAGCAACCTCTTGGTACCATAAGGGTTTAGGGACTTTCATCCAGGGATATCTATAGAACCCCATGTAGAATAAGATTTTTGGTATCCAATCCTGCCAACCACGATGCGTCTGTGGAGGCTACGACCTTGATGTCGCTAGGGCATACAGTAACCATCTCACACAGTGCGAGATGCATGAATCACACTATCCAATCATGCAGCAAATCCTTGCACGTAACGTGCGCTCATGTAGGGCAACACCGCCTAATCGGGAGCCCATAAACAACCTACCCGAAGGCATATGCTATGATCAGTCACCTCTCATATCAAGTATGCATATGATGCGTATGATCATGAGTCATGAAACTATACTAAACGTGTTATGATGAAATGAACTATCCTTATAATACAGATGGGCCCGGACGACCTATACCCAACAATACAGGCCTATTATTGGGCCCTAGGGAGAGTCGTAATGCAGACATTTAACCAATATTAAACTTGCAATGTAGACATCAAACCACCATCGCTCCCAAGCCATAGCCCGTAGTAAACATCATTACCCAAACCATGTTGGGTTCACACATTGCAAAGGACCATAGGTACATCCTAGTGGGCCTTTATTACATCAAATGGGCTACATTAGTGGGCCTTACATTTATCAAATGGGCCGCATTACTGGGCTTCACCAATAGGCCTTAGGTACATTGCAATGGTCACAATCCATGGGCCTCAGAGTATATCAAAATGGACCTAAGCACATGGGCCCTATGTGTCTTAAATGGGCCTAATCTCATGGCTTTATACATATTAAATGGGCCTAACCCATAGGCCTTATATAACTTGAATGGGCCTAAACCCATAGGCCTTCGAGTGGGTCCAATCCCATGGGCCTTAAGATACATCCAATGGGCCTAATCCCGTGGGCCTAGAGGCCTATTGAAATGTTTATTTCCATCCAAAATGCCAAGGGGCCCACTGTTATGTTTATTTCCATCCAAAATGTTCATGTGGTTACATGAGCCTAGGCCCACTGCAATATTTATTTGTCTCCAACGTGTGGGTCAGGGGCCCACTATAATATTTATTTGACATCCAGGCAGGGTGTGGGCCAGGGGGAGGCCCACTATAATATTTATTTGTCATTCAGCCAGGGAGGTGGCGTGAATGAAACACATGCGTAAGGTGGGCTCCACCGTCCGCTGGACGGTGGATGTAAAACACAAATATCAGGGTGGGCTTCCACCGTCCGCCTGGACGGTGGATATAAGACACATACATCACTGTGGGCTCCAAGTGGGGCCCACCATTATGTTTATAGGCCATCCAGGCCGTTCATAAGGTCACTCAAACCTGGATGAAGGGAAAACACCAATTTCATCTTGATCCAAAACTTTTATGGCCCGGAAGGAAGGTTTCAAGGGCAGATGTTCAATCCCACTTTTTCCTATGGTATGGGCCACCTGAGTATTTGATGAAACCAAAATTTAGAGGGCGGGACACTGCCAGGAGGGCCCACCACATGAACGGGTTGGATGATAAATATACATCACTGTGGGGCCCACAGCAGGAGCAGTGGGTCCCTGCCCAATTGGCCGCCCGCCACCTGCTGCAGCGCGTCAGAGGCAGAGGCTCTGCCTCTGCACCTCTTTTTTTTAAAATTTGGGAAACCCTTTTTTCAAGGTTTTTCGCATCTGGGGCCCGCATCAAGGAGATCTACCCAGTCCATTGGCTTCCCTGGCTCGTAATGAATCCAATAAGTCCGCTAACGGCCCACTTTCGACGTGCAGAAGAAATCTAAATAGATTTTAATGGTAACAAGGTTATTTTCAACATTATGGCCCACTAAATACTCCGATCAACCCCATCTTTTAGCTCAACGCCTAAAATGATCCAAGGAATAGGATGGACGGTATGGATTGGATACAAACATCAAGGTGGGGCCTATATAAGCGGTCCACCGAACATACAAACTCTCTTTTCTTTCTTTCTTCTTTTTCTTTTTTTTTTCTTCTTCCATTGTCCAGGGAGCGTCCAGCGTCCCTGGACCATATTACGTACATTGAAGTGGGCCTTGTTGAGGTGGACCACCACTGATGGATGACGTGGGTACAACATAAAAGGTGGGCCCCACTTGAAGAAAGCTTGGACAAAATAAATACTTCAAGGTGGGGTCCATTCAAGTGGGCCACACAAACATATCATGATCTTACCAAAGAAAAATGAAATAGAGAGGGAGAGAGAGATAGAGAGTGGGACAGGCGTGTGATGGAGGGACCCCGACATTATGGGCCCTCCCTAAAAAAAAAATCATACAATCCAAGGGATCCCTTTACACGTGGGACCATAAAATTTGAAAATCAACAGTGGGGATCCTTTCCCCACCAATATGGACGGTCTAGATGACCTTCCTAATGCAATAAAATCATTATGATGGGGTCCATGGAGAATGGTCCCATCATGTAGTGATCATGATGATCCTAGTGGGCCATCAGCCACATCTTAGGGTCCTAAATGAGGACCAAACCATTGATTGATTGGCCTCACTTGGCCCATCTCAAAAATATGAAAAATTAACATTATCAAGCACCCACCGTTCGATCTTCTTGCTCCTATGGGTTCCTTAGCACCTTAACTTTGATTTTAATGGATGAGATGAGGATTGGATGGATAGGATGTGAGATGAAGGGGTATGAAAGGTGGGCCACACTTGGAGCTTGGAAAAGCTTGGAGAGCTCTCATACGTATGGAATTTCTCTCCCTTGGAGATTTGAAAATGAGAAAGAGAGAAAGAGTTGTAAAGGGTGAGAGAGTGAGTGATGGATGGATGTGGTGATGGGTGTGTAGGACACCTTTGTTGACTTTGGTGGCCTTTTGTGTAAGAAAGGCATGGCTTGTGTAAGGATTTCTTGACTTTTGAGGCATTTTGTGTAAGAAAAGTATGGGCATGGAAGAACTTTTGGACTTTTGTGGTTGCTTGGGTATGGGTGAAAGGTGATGTGTACTTGACATGTACTTGACATATTGATGGATTGATGGATTGATTGATTGATGGGATTGATGTGACACATCATAGAGATTCTCTTGAGTTTCGCAACGCGTGGCGTTTTTCTCGTACCGAACATTGGCCCACATCTCTTGACCAAGGTATCGCCTTGGCGAGCAAGTCGCGGCATCGGAACCGCAGCGATGACGCGGTCGCTATGGTAATGGTCTTGGGTTGAGTCGATACGGATTGACGGCATACGAATCAGGGTCATGCGTAAATATTGGATAAGAGTCGAAGGTTGCCGAAATTCGACCGGTAAGACCGCGGAAGTCTACGGAACGGTACGGATCAAGATACGGGTCTTACAGCTCTCCCCTCCTAATAAAACTTTTATCCTCAAAATTTATACAATTATCGTAATTAGGCATAACTCATGAAGAAGAAGAGACATAACATCACTATATAAAACCAGAGGTAGCATACAAAATACATCACATGATCAACCATCAAAGAGATGAGGATAACATTCTCGAATCTTGGCTTCACGCTCCCAAGAAGCCTCCTCTACAGAATGGTAACCCCACTGAACCTTCACCAACGGAATGACCTTGGTTCTGAGGACCTGCTCCTTCCGATCAAGGATACAGACTGGCTGCTCAATGTAAGAAGCATCCTCATGAACCTCCAGCGGCTGCCAATCAATAATGGAAATAATGTCTGACCCACACTTCCTCAACATAGAGACATGAAAAATGTTGTGGACGCTAGACAACTGAGATGGCAAGGCAAGCCGATAGGCCACGGGGCCAACGCGCCCAGTGATCTCAAAAGGTCCTATAAATCTAGGGGCAAGCTTGCCCTTCTCTCCAAATCGAACTACGCCCTTCATGGGCGATACCTTGAGATACACATAGTCCCCTACATCAAACTCCAAGGGACGACACTGACGATAAGTAAAACTTTTCTGTCGGCTTTGAGCTGTGCGCATCCTCTGCCCGATAATATCAATAGCCTCTGACGTCTCCTGCACAAGCTCGGGACCTAGGAGACGACGCTCTCCAACCTCGGTCCAGCAACTCGGTGATCTGCATGGTTTGTCATATAGTGTCTCAAAAGGAGTCATGCCGATGGTCGCCTGATAGCTGTTATTGTATGCGAACTCAGCCAATCGTAGATGCTCATCCCAGCTACCCCCGAAATCAATCGCGCAGGCCCAAAGCATATCCTCGAGGATCTGGTTGACCCTCTCAGTCTGGCCATCGGTCTGCGGATAGTACGAGGTGCTGAGCTGTAAATCAGTCCCCATCGCTCGCTGGAAGCTCCCCCAAAACTGAGACGTAAACCTCGAATCTCGGTCAGAAACGATCGAGACTGGAACGCCATGCAGTCTTACAATCTCCTCAATAAATAACCTCGCAAGTCGGTCCATAGACCAAGTCGCACGCATCACAAGGAAATGTGCCGACTTTGTCAGACGATCCACAACAACCCAAATGGCGTCGTGACCGTGCTGAGTCCTCGGTAAGCCCATAATGAAATCAGTTGACACGTGCTCCCACTTCTACATCGGGACGCTCAATGGCTGCAATAGACCAGGAGGTCTCTGATGATCAGCCTTGACACGCTGGCACGTGTCACACTCGGCCACAAAACTGGCGATCTGGCGCTTCATCCCCGCCCAAAAATACTGTCGCCTCATATCACGATACATCTTTGTCAAGATCGGGTGGATAGAAAATCGTGATCGATGTGCCTCGGTCATAAGATCTCTACGTAACTCTGGAATATTCGGGACACATAATCGGCCTCTGAAGCGAATCCACCGTCTGTACCAATCTGCCAATCTACCTGACTCTCAGATGCCACCTCAGCCATATAATTCTGCAACGACTCATCAGCCTGCTGAGCCTCGATCAACCTAGCGATAAGAGAGGGTTAGATCGACAAGCTCAATAACCGTACGATGGAAGACTGCAGGCCGAACTCAAAATCATACGCTGCGATATCCTCAAGCATCTGCTACTCCTAAATCATCATATGCGCCACTAGGCCTCGTGGCTGATGGCTGAGGGCATCTGCCACCACGTTCGCCTTGCCCGGGTGGTACTGGAGATCGAAATCATAATCTTTCAGGAGCTCCATCTAGCGCCTCTGTCTCATATTCAACTCAGACTGCGAGAAGAGGTACTTCAAGCTCTTGTGATCGGAGAAGAGCTCAAACCTGATCCCATAAAGATAGTGCCTCCACACCTTCAGTGCGAAGACAACTGCGGCCAGCTCTAAGTCATACGCGGGATAGTTTAGCTCATGGACCTTGAGCTAACGAGACGCAAAGGCCACTGGTCTCCCGTGCTGTATCAGGATAGCACCCAAACCAATATGCGAGGCATCAGTGAATACAATAAAACCATCACTCCCAGAGGGAAGAGTGAGGACAGGAGCGAATGTCAGACGGTCCTTCAACTCCGTAAATTCTCGCTCGCAGGTGTCACTCCAAATAAACTCTGCGCCCTTCCGAGTCAACCTGGTCAGCGGGGCTACAATACGAGAGAAGCCCTCAATGAAACGCCAGTAATAGCCCGCTAAACCAAGAAAACTATGGATCTCCATCGCAGTCGTGGGTTGGCCCCACTGACGCACTGCCTCGACCTTCGAGGGGTCCACTGCGACACCCTCCCTTGTCACCACGTGACCGAGGAACTTCACCTCCTCCTGCTAGAACTCGCACTTCTCCAGCTTCGCATAAAGCTGGTGGGCGCGGAGGGTCTGCAAAGTAATCTCCAATTGCTACTCGTGCTCCTCACGGGTCCTCGAATAGATCAGAATGTCGTCGATGAAGACTACAACAAACTATCCAGATATGGGCGGAAGACCTCGTTCATCAGCTGCATGAAGACCGCAGGTGCATTGGTCAGTCCGAAGGACATGACCTGAAACTCAAAATGACCGTAATGCGTCCTGAATGCTGTCTTCGGAATGTCCTCATCTCGGACCCGAATCTGATGATAACCGGAACGCAGGTTGATCTTCGAAAAGAACTGTGTACCCTGCAGCTGATCAAATAAATCATCAATCCTAGGGAGCGGGTACTTGTTCTTGATCGTGACTTTGTTGAGCTCGTGATAGTCAACGCAGAGCCTCAACGAGCTATCCTTCTTCTTCACGAAGAGTACCGGAGCTCCCCACGGTGAACTGCTCAGACGGATAAAGCCTAACTCGCATAACTCGTCCAACTGCTTCTTCAGTTCCCGTAACTCCAACGGTGCCATGCGATACGGGGCCTTCGAAATAGGCGCGGTACCAGGCACAAGATCAATCTGGAACTTGGTGAGTCGACGAGGCGGTAATCCCGGAATCTCCTGGAACACATCGGAAAAATCGCATACTATGAGCAAATGGTCGATGCGAGCGGCAACAGGCTCCTCTATGGCACATGACATCAAACAAGACAACCGCTCTCCTCTGGCCTTTGCAACGAACTGAAACTATGGCACGCCGGGTATACAAAACGTGACTGTCCTCTCGGCGCAGTCCAATATGGCATAGTACTCAGCGAGCCAATCCATGCCCAGGATGACATCGAACTCGGACATCGGCAATGCAAACAGATCGGCAGGCAAAAAGGTATCTCCAACTAAAACGGGGCAAGACGAGCAAAATCGTCCTAACACTGCAGTCCTCCCCAAGGGAGTTGATACTGATAGGCTCTCACAAGAAGACTCCAACGGCATGCCAGTCGATCGACAGAAGCTCTCGGCCATAAAAGAATGTGATGCACCAGAATCAAACAACACACGTGCAACGCATGCAGAAACTAAAAGTATACCCTCAACAACTCCTCCAGATGACTGCGGATCCTGTTGAGCAGCATAGAACCTAGCCTGAGCCGGTTGGGGAGGTGTCTGTCCCCTCTGAGGGTGATGTTGCTGCTGTTGGGGTCGCTGAGGTGGTCGAAACTGCTGCCTCTGCTGTTGCGGTCTTGGAGGCTAATGCTGATGATGTTGCTGAGGTGGTCTCGGTGGTGGGGGCTGCTGTCGCTACTGGTGGTGCACAGAAGGTTGGGCGACCTGTACGCCTTTGCTGCTGTAGTCGACACTGCTGGAAATCACTGGAAGAAGCCTGCCTCTTCCGGTCTCTCCTCTGACCGTGATCAGACTGAGAATCGGCCCACTCAGCCTCAAAGATCTGGGCCTTCCACACCACTTCCTCAAAAGTTGAAAGCTCATGCCCAATAACATGGCTGCGAAGACCGTAACGCAAGCCGTCCTCGAAGCGGCAGGCTCTCCACTCCTCATAATCTACTAGGTAAGGTACAAATCTGGACAGTACTACAAAACGAGCTGCATACTGAGACACTGTCATATCACCCTGCACTAAGGCCTCGAACTCTAACGCTCACTGTCGTCAGATGTGATCAAGGAAGTACTGTTGGTCAAATCGAACCACAAAATCTTCCCATGTCCATACAAAATTGGGGCCTGTTGCTCAAGAGACTGATGTCCACCAATGCTCAGCCTCACCGTGGAGAAGAAATACGGCTAATCTGACTCGCCGCTCAGTCGTATATCCCATAGTCTCAAGTATCTTCTCCACATCGGCGCGCCATCTCTCAGCTACCGTCGGGTCTGGCTCACTCTGAAAACGTGGCGGATTAAGCCTTCGAAACTCACAAAGGAGGGCACTCGCACGCTTCTGCTCTTCCTGTGCTGGTGAAACAACTGGCTGCCTGCCCTGTCCCTGAAGTGTAGCCATCACAGCGTGTAACATCTGATGCAACTGTGAGGCACTCACGGATATGGTCGGGTCCTCACCGGTCTCTGGTGGAGGAGCAGCATACTCATGATGTAACGCGGGAGCCGCAGGTGGTGGAGCAGGATCCTCGGGTGGTGGTGCGGGAGTCGATCAGGTCACTCTCCCACGCGCCATGTCCTACAGAAAAGAGCGAAGGCGCTTATCAACTTCAAAACTCTCGAAGGCATGCACGTTAAAGGCCTATAACAGAAGGTCACGAAGCTATTTGAACTTCGGGACTTAGCCATTCTAAACTCATAGCAGACATGTAATGTTGTTCTCAGTTATTCCCAAGTTATGCTCTGATACCAACTTCTGTCATGCCCCAAACTCAGAAACCGGGCTCATAAAATTTCTGGTCGCCGAATCTGGCACCGACAGCCTCCGTAGAACCCCATTCTCGGCTCCCAGCTCCCATTCGCCAGGTTCCGATCCTATGATGCTACGGGGAGGATTTTCAACGTCAGTTTGATTCGTAATAAGCATAACCAAAGGCATAACCCACAAACAACAACCAAGAACTCCATTACATTTTCACTATGATCAAAAACTTTACAAGTACAATGAGCATAAAGAAAAATACAATGGTAAGGAACAAAAACTCCAAAACTAATTTGCAAGTACTCCAGCCTCAGTGCTGCTGCGCCCCAACATCACCTGCACGCAACGGTCGTGCATAAGCTTATAGAAAGCTTAGAGGGTGGTGAAAGTATGTGCGCAAGGTAGTAATATGATCATGCAATATCAGAATAATGCGGAATATGCAGATGGATCCATAATATCATGAGCTGTACCAAGGCTATGCGATGCAAGATGCAAGTCAAGCATACAATCCTCATCTAAGTCCACATGTCAATACAGCTCAACTCTGGAATATCACCGAGGTCTAATACACTCTAAACCAGATCGCCGCCACATCGCGCTCAATAAGGTAAGTGGAAGAGACCTCACTATCCGTCTGCCAATATCGGGCACGACTCATCGATAGCGGATCCATTCCTCGAGCTGGTCAAACTCATCCTAGAATTGCCCCCTACACTCGAGCGGGTAAGGCCGAACCCCCTTCCAACCGACCATGACACGGTGGAGAGCGCAACCGTCTGGTAATCGGCACTCAACGATCATCTACCCACTCGGTCTAGACGTTGGAGCAACCTCTTGGTACCATAAGGGTTTAGGGACTTTCACCCAGGGATATCTATAGTACCCCATGTAGAACAAGATTTTTAGTATCCAATCCTGCCAACCACGATACGTCTGTGGAGGCCACGACCCCAATGTCGCTAGGGCGTACAGTAACCATATCACATAGTGCGAGATGCATGAATCACACTATCCAATCATGCAGCAAATTCTTGCACGTAACGTGCGCTCATGTAGGGCAACACCGCCTAATCGGGAGCCCATAAACAACCTACCCGAAGGCATATGCTATGATCAGTCACCTCTCATATCAAGTATGCATATGATGCGTATGATCATGAGTCATGAAACTATACTAAACGTGTTATGATGTGTAACGCCCGTGAAAAATCCATACTTGGGCTCGAGTACCAACTCGACCCGAATTTGCGTAGAATTCATTCCTTTGGAAAATTTGACTAGGTTAGCTAGTGCAACGTTAGAATAGCTGGGAAATGGTCCCTGATCACTTTAAATACGTTCTACAAGGCCCGAAGCGAGTGGAACTAAGGGTGCTATAATGCTCTAAAGCCTCGGATCAAACTCTAAGCCGGTTTGTTCTCTGGACCACTTTGAATCTTTGTATTGGATCTAGACCGCACGTTGAAAGTCCGATACCTCCTATCTTAGACCGTTAGGACCGTCTAGCTGGGCTTGACACTCATTCCAAAAATCAAGTCAAACCGATTATTACAGGCTATTTCATTGAGCCCGGACCGAAGAGAGTGTGAATAGGGACATAGTTGGAATTTCAAATTCAAATCTGGCACACAAATTTGACGCATCAGTATTAAGCATTCTGACCGTCAGAATACAGCCAAATCACACCCTTGGATCAGGAAAAATATCTATTATATATCACGAGACTTATAGGCCTGATCTTGGTGCGGTGACCGTTAAACTGAAACTGGGCCGCCACGTGCGATCTGGGAACCCAACCGGTCTGAAAACTGGATGTGTGCTAGATCCAGTATGCATGAGCTTAAGTCCGACCGCATTTGGCCTGGGGACCTCCAGAAATGCCCTTTTGGACCGAAACGGCCCCGATTTGGTTAGGCACCAAGTAAACATTGTTCCCAAGCCTATTTTGGGAATGTTTTAGGCTATAAAAAGGGTTGAAACCCTCACTCCTCTCTCCCATCCGAATTTGAGAGAAGCCCTAGCTTGGGAGAGAGAAAAAGAGTGAGAGATTGTGAGAGAGTGGGAGAGTTCTTCCCGCCACTTGTGCTACGTGTTGCACGTGCTTAAGCGACACTCCTCTACCGCTTTCCCGGCGATTCCACCGCAATCCTAGGTAAGTAAAAACCCTAAATAGTTGGTGATTTGAGTTTTTCTTGTTTCCATGGCGATGTAGCTTATGGATCTTATGTATTAGGCTCCTTACTCGCCGTAGACGAAGCATATACACTCCGCTTCAATTCCCGAGTCTACAAGACACTAGGTGAGGATTTTAGACGCTTTGATTGACGGTTCCCAATGCTTTCAATGTCGTTTAATAGTAGATTCTTGACGGCATCGCCGTTTGACATGTACAAAATGCTCTCCGTTTCCCGTTTCGTAAGCTAACGAAGAATATGAGATTTAGGGCATTTTAGTCATTTGTAGGAAGTACTGTTTGCATTCATATTTTGCTGATGTGATTGACATGGTTTGTTGTCGCATTAGGAAGTTAGGAATGCGTGCATAATTAGTTTGGCGAAGAGATTCGCCTAGTTGCACACTTTGGGTCGACATGCTATATGTAGACCTAAGTGTGTAGTGCATGTGTTTGTATAAATGCTTGTATTAGTATGTATTGAACTAAATGATGTTATTTGCTACTTTGTGATCGATTTTTCAATTATTATGCCGACCTAAATGATTTTCTACATGTTGACAAAATGCATGATTTCATTACATGCATGGAATGTATGTGCTTGAGGATTTGCTTAAGTTGAATATGCATGGGAAGTATGCCTTGAAGATTTGCTTAAGTTGAATGTTATAACATGTGCTAACATGCTCACATGATGTATTTCAATTCCAATACCTTTTATAGTGATTCCATAGATGTGTGGGACTTGACTTAGTCCAGGCAGTCGGTAACCGAGCAAATTCGTGGCTGACTGGTCATAGCCACGAATGACGCGTCGATGAATGTGATTCGTGTTGAGAGTTGGCGGCAGTGGTTAGGCCACGCGAAGTGTTTTACGCACTTCATGTCGTTCAATTCGATATGCGATCGCGCTAGTCGAGCCCGTCAAGTAACCCGACTGGCCGATGTTTGTTCACCATGTATGTATCATAACTGCTTGAACCTAGGGTACTGAACTTACCATTGTAAACCCTATTAACCGTGGTACCTTGATCCACGAAGACTCATGAGCCGGGCATGGTGGTATGGGACACCGTGGTCGAGCTGTCGGCCTACGCTGGGGCCACAAACCTCCCCGTAGTGACCAGTGAGCACCTAGACTCGTGAGCAGATTATGGTGGTATGGGACACTATATTCTAGCTGTCGGCCTACACTGATCAGGCGACGAGCCCTTTGTAGTGACCGCGAGCGTATTCTGAGTTCACGGGAGGCGACGACCCTTCCGTGCAGTAGAGTACAGTAGGCCTGTATTGATAAGGTGATGGGGGAGCGGTGCAACGAGTGCGAGCAACAGCCCTGGCAGCCCTTGCAGTGACCTACGAAATGTACATCGTATGAGATTACTAGGAGTGACGACCCTAGACAGGATCCGTGTTGGGATTGATACAAGGGAGGTACCTTAGTTTCCCAATCCTGCTGTTTGAATGGACTAATAATAACTTGGTAATCATATCACCATAGCATTGCATGTGCCTGGAAGATGTGGAGCACTCTAGGGAGTGTGGCATGCCGCGGTCGTAAGATGTTGCCGTATGAGGGTGATCGTCGGTGAGGGCATACATCACGTCATATCATCTTGCATTAACAACAGTTTTAGGACTTGTCTGATTTACTGCTTTACTATTATCGCGTGATTGAATTGTGAACATGCTAATCTTTGCTCTATGATTCCACTGAGTTGATCACTCATTCCTACGTTACGGGATGGTGTTTGCAACACCCACCAGACCCTGTTGTAGTTGCAGGTGACGATGAGATCCAGGAGGTGGAGCTAGATGATGACGAGGACCAGGATGAGTTCTCGTATATGCAGTATCATGACGGCTTCCCGTAGGTGACCTGGATCGAGGGGACATCAGTGGGACTTTTCTTTTTGAACATTATTCTTTTGTTATGTACATGTATATGAGACTCAGAGATGTAGTCATACTTTGGAGACAGTTGAGATTACTTTGTTTTTCCATACAGTGATATATATCTTGTTTAGTCTTCCGCTTGCTTTTATCACTGGATCTGAAGTATGAATTGCAGTTTTGGTATACTTTTACTCATGTGAATGCTTTAAATCAGACAACATTGAATCATAACCATTTTTGTTGCATAAGTGACGGTCTGGAACTCGGGAGTTGAGTTTATACACGACCCCCGATTTTCAGGGTGTTACAAGTTGGTATCAGAGCCTGAATGAGAGTATACTGGGCCTGGGTTATGGTCTTGCGACGTACGCTGTCGCTTCCTTTGACTTAGGTGGGTGCGAGAAGGGTCTAGAAACACATCTAGGATCACAGATTCGCCGATAGGCGAAGTCTATAAGGATCGATCGCAAGATCGAGTCTGTAACGTATCTCGGGTCGCGTAAAGTGACCCGAATCACTTCTAAGCTGTAGGAAGTCGGGTGGAGACGTCCTATGAGCGGTTTTAAACCACAAAAGTGAACCTTTGGGCCGTGGAATGACCACGACTCCAGTAATCAATCGCCAGGGCTTAAAAACCCCGTTTTGCCAAAAATTCTCAAAAGTCCTTCTCTAAACACTTCAACCTTCAGTTCTTTTGTATCCATTTCATGTTAGGCATCAAACCTAATGTGAAAATAACACAAATTAGTACATTCACCAAATTTTACAGTGAACAGTAAAATTTCATAAAAAATGGCCATAAAGCCATTCTAACTTCACTTTCTTTAGCAACTAAGGAGCTAGAAAGATGTACTGGATCCTTCTACCCTAAATCCATATGCTGCATCATATGGTTTGGTATTCGGGACTGCGACGTGGACCCGGAAAGCCCCAAAAACATGTTTGGGCTCATAGGGACCAAAATGCTATGAACTAAGGGGTGGGACTAGACTTTTTGGGACCCTGGGACCAAGGGGGACCAGACCCATGGGGTCCCACCGGTCAACTTGCGAGTTGACCGGCGATGCCATCGCCGGCCGGGCGATGCATCGCCGGCCGGCGAGCTCCGTTTGAGCTGTACTTCGGGCGCACCCCCTTAAATAGGGTCCCCATCACCCCTATGTACCTCCCATCCCACGAAAACCCCTAAAACACCCCTCTCCTTCACAAGCAGCCCCCTTGCATGCCCTAGATTTGATTTTCAGCGCTCCATTCCAAATCCCGGCGACCCAAACCCATCCTAATCCCTTCCTTGGCCAAAACCGACCACCACCCATCGATTATTGGGTGTTGGCAGCCTCTTTCCTTGAAGATTTTCCCATTTGGAGCTCCAAAATCCCCCAAATAGTGCTGAAATCGTGGGCAGCTCCATTCCACCTTTTTGTTCTTATTTTTCCCTGAAACTACAGCCTTGGGAAGCTTGAAGCATCCCTCTACGACGCCTAGATTTCCTTTTGTCAGATTGGGCAGCCATTTCTCCGCATTTTCGGCGTTTTCCATGGCTTTCGTGGAAGCTATTTTGGGACTTTTGTCACTCTCATCCATCCTGTCTTTGATGGGTAAGAGGAAAACTGCAACAGACGAGGCTGGGCCGAGCCGCCCTGCTCAATCGAGAAGACCGCGGGGTGGTGCCGCAAGTTCAAGCGCCGCCGCAGGTCCAGCTGCAGTCCTGGAGTGCCGTACGAAGCGGGATTTGGATCCCCATGCACACCTTGGACGAACCATCCTATCAGAGATGCCTCATGGTGAATACACTGATCGTAGAGTGTTATTTGAGGCGGACGTAGATGGGCGATTGTTCGGCGAATATCTGTTGTTCGAACGCATTGAAGCTGCGCACTGGGGACCGATCTTTGAAGCTCGCGCTCGTGCTAATGTGAGCACTGTTCGTGCCTTCTATGCTAGCATCCAGAGTCCTACCTTGGAGCCCTTGCAGTTCAAAATCCCTTTTGGTAGAGATCGGATGGCCACGATCGACGTCCAGTTGGTTGCGCGACTTCTCAACGTGCCTCTAGGTGATGTACATCCAAGTGAGAAGAATTTGAGGACTAGACGTGAACGAGATCGCCGCACCAGGTTTCTGTGCGGTAAGTTGGTTCCATGGCAGCCTAATAATAGCCTCAAGGCGACGTACATGTCTGAGGATTTGCGTCTGCTGCATCACATCTGCACGTTCAATGTTTATCCTAGGTCGACGAACCGCATTGAATGTACACGTCTTATGGTCGATTTCTTATTTCTGGTGGCCCAGGGAGAGAACGTATGTATGGCCACTTTCATCTTACGGCAGATAGTTCTCATAGCCAGGTCGAGAAGAACATCCGAATCCCTTCCCTTTGGCCGACTCATTTGCAGAATTGCGCTTGAGTTTGCCTATAGACTTGGACCCGAGTTGCCGGTATCGATTCACACCATCGATGAGTCGACGATGGTTAAGATGAAGATTGGGTCGCAATATCGTGAAAATCAACTTGAAAGGGATAGTGGGGACGACTTTGATGAAGAGGAAGATCAAAGCGAAGGAGAACCTAGTGCAGAAGTTCAGGAAGAGACTCAGGAAGAAGCAGAAGAGGAGGCTCAGGATACTGATGAGAGTCCTCCTCCTTCTGCGCAGACTACTATTGACGATCGCATTGCCCGGATGGAGGAGAGTCAGACCGCTTTGCGAAAGGAAGTCCAAGAACTTCGAGCAGAGGTAGCTGATGCCAAGGCCGTTACGAAGAAGAAATTTGGCAAGGTGACTCGCACCTTGAAGGCAATCCTGTGTTGCTTACAGGATAAGGGTGCTCCTCCTCCGTCGCCAGACTCCGACTAGCAACGCGATCTTTGATGTTGTTATGAGTAGTTAGCTATTTTCTGTTTTATGTGTGTAAAGCCTGTTAGGGCTAGTGCTTTGCTTATGTTGCTGTTGCTTAACTGTCTTAATCTCCATGTCATTCTAGTCATGATGCTTGTAAGGATATATCCCTTGTATTGTGACAATTTTGATTAATTGAAATGCATGGAATGCCTTTGACTCTTTAGTGAATGATTGTGGTGTATTTGAGCAATTGAGACTGACAAGGTTGCGCCCTATTTTGAATATAGGGAATGCCACCTAAGACTACGAGGAGCACGGTTCGGCTTTCGTTGTCTGATCAGATGGATCAGACTCCCTCTCAGTCTGGCACTCGTCCGGACCCTGCTGTGGGCCCGATTCCTGAGACTGTTCGATCGTCTCAGCCTGCTACTGGTCCTACGGATGGACCACCGCCATTTACACCATCAGTTAGAGAGCCACAGCGCGCATCTACTTCCGCACCTCATCCGCCACAGCCTGCTCCACCACCTGATAGATTCGAGCAGATGATGGCTATGATGCTACAGCAGCAGCAGCTATTGACTACTATAGTCGGGACTTTAGCCCAGGGTGGGGGTGCGACTGCATCTACTCCGCCTGCACCACCTGCGCATCCAGCTGAGGATGCCTATGCTTACGCCCAGGATGAGGGCATAGCACTTCCTGCGCAGCCTGCTTTCCCTGCAGGGAACCCTGCCGACACACGGGGCCTTCTGGAGCGATTTCAGCGCTTGCGGCCTCCTACTTTCACGGGTTCTCACAGACCCGAGGAGGCTGAGTTTTGGCTCGACCGAGTGTCGAAGATTCTGCGCATGTTGCACTGTACTGAGGCAGAGCAGGTAGAGCTGGCTACCTTCCAGTTTGAGAGAGAGGCCAGTATGTGGTGGGATAGTGTATTGCGGACTGTTACCGCAGACTTCGTATGGACATGGGCAGCATTCGAGTTTCGCTTCCATGAGAAGTATTATCCTCAGACCTACAGACACGAGAGGGAGAATGAGTTTCTCCGTCTCAGGCAGGCAGCGATGACGGTCACCGAGTATGAGCATCGGTTCACAGAGTTGGGCAGGTACGTCCCGACGATTTTAGCTGATGAGCAGATGCGCATACGGCGCTTTTTGAAGGGCTTGCGACCGGATATTCGGTCGAAGATGTGCTGTATCAGTTTCTCCTCCTATGCGGAGTTGGTTCACATGTCCATGCGGGCAGAGCAGGACGTGGATCGACTTGCGCGATCACGAGGCCCGACTACTTCTAGGCCGCGACCGGAGTTGCCAGATAGGCCCTTCGCGGGCAAGAGGCCTCGCATTGATCCTCCTACCAGGACCACGGCGCCAGTAGGACCGTTTCGGCGCCCTGATCTATCATGCACATACTGTGGGAGGACGGGCCACCTAGCGCCGAGTTGCTTTGCGAGGATGCGGGACAGTGGGTTCTCGCCGCCGCAGAAGATTGATCGTGTACGTCCACAGGCGATATCAGCACCGCCTATACGGTCAGCTCCTGCGCAGTCCTCTTTCAGACCCACAGTATCGCAGATTCGACAGCCCCCACGGCCCTTGACACAGCGGCCGAACCGGCCACAGCAGGCTCGAGTTCATGCACTGACCGCTGAGGCAGCTACGACGCCGACTTTCCAGCATTCAGCCTTCGAGGTCACGGGCCATATCGGAGGTACTCCCGTTCTTGTCATGGTGGACACTGGTTCCACGATTTCTTTGATATCGCGTGCCGTAGTCAGACGTCTTGGGTTGCAGACTATTACTATGGATAGCGTGCGAGTCCTTGCAGCTCATGGAGATTATTCGGATGTCACCCAGATGTGTGAGGGTTGTTTACTTGATCTGGGAGGCAGGACGATGACTCTTGATTTGGTCGTCGATCCCTCGCTCGTATATCTCGACGTCATTCTTGGCATGGACTGGTTGACTGCAGCGAGAGCCGAGATTGACTGCGAGGCTCGTGTGGTGACGGTGTACGAGCCTGAGGGCACGCCTTTCACATTTTCAGTGCGGGTAAATCTTCCTTTCCGCATTCTTAGCTACGCCACCCTGTTGCACGACGCTGGTGCCCAGGTACTTGAGCAGACGCCAGTTGTTTCTGAGTTCGGGGATCTGTTCAGGAAGATCCCTGGTTTGCCGCCCCGACGTGAGATCGATTTCACTATCGATCTGATTCCTGGTTCTACACCCGTCTCACTGCCGACGTATCGCATGGCACCATGTGAGATGGAGGAGTTGAGGACGCAGATTGATGGTCTACTAGAGCTTGGCCTTATACGGCCTAGCGTATCTCCTTGGGGAGCACCGGTCTTGTTCGTGAAGAAGAAGGATGGTTCGCTGCGATTGTGTATTGATTATCGCAGGCTGAACCAACTCACAGTGAAGAACAAGTACCCTTTGCCCAGGATCGATGACTTATTTGATCAGTTGAGAGGAGCGCAGTACTTCTCGAAGATTGATCTTCAGTCAGGATATCATCAGTTGCGCGTCAGAGATGAGGACGTGCAGAAGACAGCGTTCAGGACCAGTTTTGGTCACTACGAGTTCCTCGTGATGTCGTTCGGTCTCACGAACGCACCGGCCGTGTTCATGGATCTGATGAACCGGGTACTACGGCCTTTCCTCTATCGATTCGTCGTTGTCTTCATCGACGACATTTTGGTATACTCTAGGAGTCGAGAGGAGCATGAGGAGCACTTGCGTTTGGTCCTTGATACGCTCAGACAGCATCAGTTGTTCGCACAGTATAAGAAGTGCGACTTCTGGAAGCAGGAGGTGAAGTTTCTGGGACACGTGGTGTCCAAGGATGGCATGGCAGTTGACCTGTCTAAGGTAGCTGCGGTGCAGGACTGGGAGCAGCCTGGTTCTGTCACTGAGGTGAGGAGTTTCTTAGGTCTCGCTGGCTACTATCGGCGCTTCATTCAGGATTTCTCGAAGATCGCGAGACCCTTATCTCAGTTGACACGGAAGGACGTGAAGTTCGCCTGGAATGATAAGGCGGAGTCAGCTTTTCAGGAGCTGAAGGACAGACTTACGTCCGCCCCTGTGCTAGTATTGCCAGAGCAAGGGGTTAAATACACTATATACACTGACGCGTCTAGCGTTGGTTTGGGTTGTGTCCTTATGCAGAGGGACAGGGTAATTTCGTATGCCTCGAGACAATTAAGGAAGCACGAGGAGAATTACCCTACACACGACCTGGAGTTGGCAGCCGTGATATTCGCACTGAGACTCTGGAGACATTACCTCTATGGAGAGGAGTTCGAGCTCTTTTGCGACCACAAGAGCCTCAAGTACATATTCACACAGCGGGACTTGAATATGAGGCAGCGGCGATGGATGGAGACGCTGAAGGACTTCAAGTTTGAAGTCTCTTACCATCCTGGGAAGGCGAACCTTGTGGCTGATGCGTTGAGCCGCAAGAAGGCGATAGAGTTTGCGGCTCCGCTGATGGTTGCCGAGTGGGATATGGTTGAGTTTTTGCGAGACTTTGAGCAGAAACTCACCGTAGAGGAGCCATTTGAGTTCATCGCACATGTTCAGGTGCGATCCCCGATCGATGACCGTGTCATCGAGGCGCAGAGGGACGACGCGCATCTTACTGAGCTTCGAGAGCAGGCCAGTGATGATGATGACGCCGACTGGCGAGTTGGCATGGATGGGGGTTTACGTTACCGTGGCCGCCTATGCGTTCCTGATGTCCCTGACTTGAGACGAGAGATTCTCGAGGCTGCGCATTCTACTAGACTCGCGATGCATCCTGGCAGCACGAAGATGTATCGTGACGTGAAGAGGACGTACTGGTGGGAAGGTATGAAGACCCACATTGCTGAGTTCGTGTCCCGTTGTCTCACTTGTCAACAGGTGAAGGCAGAGCATCGCCGACCACCTGGACTTTTGCAGCCTATGCCGATTGCAGAGTGGAAGTGGGATTTCATTTCCATGGACTTCATTTCTGGGTTGCCGAAGACGAGGAAGGGGCATGATTCTATTTGGGTGATCGTCGACCGATTGACGAAGTCGGCGCACTTCCTACCGATCAGAGTTACGAACTCTGCAGACGAGCTGGCTAGATTGTATATTAGAGAGATCGTGCGTCTGCATGGAGTTCCGTTGGAGATCGTGTCGGATAGAGACACGCGGTTCACTTCTATTTTCTGGACTCGCATTCAGGAGGCTATGGGTGTGAAGTTGAAGTTCAGTACTGCCTTCCACCCACAGACGGACGGACAGACAGAGCGAGTGAACCAGATCCTGGAGGACATGTTGCGAGCTTGCGCATTGGACTTCAAGGACAGTTGGGATGACTGTCTTGCATATGCGGAGTTTGCGTACAACAATAGCTTCCAGGCGAGTATCGGCATGGCACCTTATGAGGCGCTGTATGGGCGACCTTGTCGCGCACCGCATTGCTGGTTAGAGGTCGGTGAGCGCAGCTTGATTGGCCCAGAGTTGGTGCAGGCGACGTCAGAGAAGATTGATATTATTCGACGTCGGCTTCTTACAGCGCAGAGCAGACAGAAGAGCTACGCCGATACGAGACGGAGACCACTAGAGTTCACAGTCGGGGATCATGTGTTTTTGCGAGTTTCCCCTATGAAGGGAGTCCTTCGGTTCGGAAAGAAGGGGAAGCTGGCACCGCGATACATTGGTCCATTTCAGATCCTCGATCGTGTGGGAGCAGTGGCTTACCGATTGGCTTTACCCACGCCCCTCGCGAGCGTCCACAACGTATTTCATGTTTCTATGCTGAAGAAGTACGTTGCTGATCCTTCTCATATCATCAGATGGGAGCAGGTGCAGTTAGGAGAGGATGTTACTTATATCCTGCGACCGACACGCATCTTAGACCGGAAGGAGCAGGTACTGCGTAGCAAGGTGATTCCCCTTGTGAAGGTACTATGGACGCATCATACTGAGGAGGAGGCTACTTGGGAGACAGAAGCCGAGATCAGAAAGAACTACCCACATCTTCTCGAGGAGTACGAAAAGGTACAAAATTTCGAGGACGAAATTATTTGTTAAGGGGGGTAGATTGTAACGCCCGTGAAAAATCCATACTTGGGCTCGAGTACCAACTCGACCCGAATTTGCGTAGAATTCATTCCTTTGGAAAATTTGACTAGGTTAGCTAGTGCAACGTTAGAATAGCTGGGAAATGGTCCCTGATCACTTTAAATACGTTCTACAAGGCCCGAAGCGAGTGGAACTAAGGGTGCTATAATGCTCTAAAGCCTCGGATCAAACTCTAAGCCGGTTTGTTCTCTGGACCACTTTGAATCTTTGTATTGGATCTAGACCGCACGTTGAAAGTCCGATACCTCCTATCTTAGACCGTTAGGACCGTCTAGCTGGGCTTGACACTCATTCCAAAAATCAAGTCAAACCGATTATTACAGGCTATTTCATTGAGCCCGGACCGAAGAGAGTGTGAATAGGGACATAGTTGGAATTTCAAATTCAAATCTGGCACACAAATTTGACGCATCAGTATTAAGCATTCTGACCGTCAGAATACAGCCAAATCACACCCTTGGATCAGGAAAAATATCTATTATATATCACGAGACTTATAGGCCTGATCTTGGTGCGGTGACCGTTAAACTGAAACTGGGCCGCCACGTGCGATCTGGGAACCCAACCGGTCTGAAAACTGGATGTGTGCTAGATCCAGTATGCATGAGCTTAAGTCCGACCGCATTTGGCCTGGGGACCTCCAGAAATGCC
Organism: Magnolia kwangsiensis; assembly: GCA_037074715.1. Taxonomy (NCBI): domain Eukaryota; kingdom Viridiplantae; phylum Streptophyta; class Magnoliopsida; order Magnoliales; family Magnoliaceae; genus Magnolia; species Magnolia kwangsiensis. The sequence continues at coordinate 84,368,972 of CM073575.1, read as the reverse complement.
CTTTTGGACCGAAACGGCCCCGATTTGGTTAGGCACCAAGTAAACATTGTTCCCAAGCCTATTTTGGGAATGTTTTAGGCTATAAAAAGGGTTGAAACCCTCACTCCTCTCTCCCATCCGAATTTGAGAGAAGCCCTAGCTTGGGAGAGAGAAAAAGAGTGAGAGATTGTGAGAGAGTGGGAGAGTTCTTCCCGCCACTTGTGCTACGTGTTGCACGTGCTTAAGCGACACTCCTCTACCGCTTTCCCGGCGATTCCACCGCAATCCTAGGTAAGTAAAAACCCTAAATAGTTGGTGATTTGAGTTTTTCTTGTTTCCATGGCGATGTAGCTTATGGATCTTATGTATTAGGCTCCTTACTCGCCGTAGACGAAGCATATACACTCCGCTTCAATTCCCGAGTCTACAAGACACTAGGTGAGGATTTTAGACGCTTTGATTGACGGTTCCCAATGCTTTCAATGTCGTTTAATAGTAGATTCTTGACGGCATCGCCGTTTGACATGTACAAAATGCTCTCCGTTTCCCGTTTCGTAAGCTAACGAAGAATATGAGATTTAGGGCATTTTAGTCATTTGTAGGAAGTACTGTTTGCATTCATATTTTGCTGATGTGATTGACATGGTTTGTTGTCGCATTAGGAAGTTAGGAATGCGTGCATAATTAGTTTGGCGAAGAGATTCGCCTAGTTGCACACTTTGGGTCGACATGCTATATGTAGACCTAAGTGTGTAGTGCATGTGTTTGTATAAATGCTTGTATTAGTATGTATTGAACTAAATGATGTTATTTGCTACTTTGTGATCGATTTTTCAATTATTATGCCGACCTAAATGATTTTCTACATGTTGACAAAATGCATGATTTCATTACATGCATGGAATGTATGTGCTTGAGGATTTGCTTAAGTTGAATATGCATGGGAAGTATGCCTTGAAGATTTGCTTAAGTTGAATGTTATAACATGTGCTAACATGCTCACATGATGTATTTCAATTCCAATACCTTTTATAGTGATTCCATAGATGTGTGGGACTTGACTTAGTCCAGGCAGTCGGTAACCGAGCAAATTCGTGGCTGACTGGTCATAGCCACGAATGACGCGTCGATGAATGTGATTCGTGTTGAGAGTTGGCGGCAGTGGTTAGGCCACGCGAAGTGTTTTACGCACTTCATGTCGTTCAATTCGATATGCGATCGCGCTAGTCGAGCCCGTCAAGTAACCCGACTGGCCGATGTTTGTTCACCATGTATGTATCATAACTGCTTGAACCTAGGGTACTGAACTTACCATTGTAAACCCTATTAACCGTGGTACCTTGATCCACGAAGACTCATGAGCCGGGCATGGTGGTATGGGACACCGTGGTCGAGCTGTCGGCCTACGCTGGGGCCACAAACCTCCCCGTAGTGACCAGTGAGCACCTAGACTCGTGAGCAGATTATGGTGGTATGGGACACTATATTCTAGCTGTCGGCCTACACTGATCAGGCGACGAGCCCTTTGTAGTGACCGCGAGCGTATTCTGAGTTCACGGGAGGCGACGACCCTTCCGTGCAGTAGAGTACAGTAGGCCTGTATTGATAAGGTGATGGGGGAGCGGTGCAACGAGTGCGAGCAACAGCCCTGGCAGCCCTTGCAGTGACCTACGAAATGTACATCGTATGAGATTACTAGGAGTGACGACCCTAGACAGGATCCGTGTTGGGATTGATACAAGGGAGGTACCTTAGTTTCCCAATCCTGCTGTTTGAATGGACTAATAATAACTTGGTAATCATATCACCATAGCATTGCATGTGCCTGGAAGATGTGGAGCACTCTAGGGAGTGTGGCATGCCGCGGTCGTAAGATGTTGCCGTATGAGGGTGATCGTCGGTGAGGGCATACATCACGTCATATCATCTTGCATTAACAACAGTTTTAGGACTTGTCTGATTTACTGCTTTACTATTATCGCGTGATTGAATTGTGAACATGCTAATCTTTGCTCTATGATTCCACTGAGTTGATCACTCATTCCCACGTTACGGGATGGTGTTTGCAACACCCACCAGACCCTGTTGTAGTTGCAGGTGACGATGAGATCCAGGAGGTGGAGCTAGATGATGACGAGGACCAGGATGAGTTCTCGTATATGCAGTATCATGACGGCTTCCCGTAGGTGACCTGGATCGAGGGGACATCAGTGGGACTTTTCTTTTTGAACATTATTCTTTTGTTATGTACATGTATATGAGACTCAGAGATGTAGTCATACTTTGGAGACAGTTGAGATTACTTTGTTTTTCCATACAGTGATATATATCTTGTTTAGTCTTCCGCTTGCTTTTATCACTGGATCTGAAGTATGAATTGCAGTTTTGGTATACTTTTACTCATGTGAATGCTTTAAATCAGACAACATTGAATCATAACCATTTTTGTTGCATAAGTGACGGTCTGGAACTCGGGAGTTGAGTTTATACACGACCCCCGATTTTCAGGGTGTTACATGATGAAATGAACTATCCTTATAATGCAGATGGGCCCGGACGACCTATACCCAACAATACAGGCCTATTATTGGGCCCTAGGGAGAGTCGTAATGCAGACATTTAACCAATATTAAACTTGCAATGTAGACATCAAACCACCATCGCTCCCAAGCCATAGCCCGTAGTAAACATCATTACCCAAACCATGTTGGGTTCACACATTGCAATGGACCATAAGTACATCCTAGTGGGCCTTTATTACATCAAATGGGCTACATTAGTGGGCCTTACATTTATCAAATGAGCCGCATTACTGGGCTTCACCAATGGGCCTTAGGTACATTGCAATGGGTCAAAATCCATAGGCCTCAGAGTATATCAAAATGGGCCTAAGCACATGGGCCCTATGTGTCTTAAATGGGCCTAATCCCATAGCTTTATACATATCAAATGAGCCTAACCCATAGGCCTTATATAACTTGAATGGGCCTAAACCCATAGGCCTTGGAGTGGGTCCAATCCCATGGGCCTTAAGATACATCCAATGGGCCTAATCCCGTGGGCCTAGAGGCCCATTGAAATGTTTATTTCCATCCAAAATGCCAAGGGGCCCACTGTTATGTTTATTTCCATCCAAAATGTTCATGTGGTTGCATAGACCTAGGCCCATTGCAATATTCATTTGTCTCCAGCGTGTGGGCCAGGGGCCCACTATAATATTTATTTGCCATCCAGCCAAGGTGTGGGCCAGGGGGAGGCCCACTATAATATTTATTTGTCATTCAGCCAGGGAGGTGGCGTGAATGAAACACATACGTAAGGTGGGCTCCACCGTCCGCTGGACGGTGGATGTAAAACACAAATATCAGGGTGGGCTTCCACCGTCCGCCTGGACGGTGGATATAAGACACATACATCACTGTGGGCTCCAAGTGGGGCCCACCATTATGTTTATAGGCCAACCAGGCCGTTCATAAGGTCACTCAGACCTGGATGAAGGGAAAACACCAATTTCATCTTGATCCAAAACTTCTATGGCCCGGAAGGAAGGTTTCAAGGGCAGATGTTCAATCCCACTTTTTCCTATGGTATGGGCTACCTGAGTATTTGATGAAGCTAAAATTTGGAGGGCGGGACACTTCCAGGAGTGCCCACCACATGAACGACTTGGATGATAAATATACATCACTATAGGGCCCACAACAGGAGCCGTGGGTCCCTGCCCAATTGGCCGCCCGCCACCTGTTGCACGCAGCAGCGTGCTGCTGCTGCAGCGCGTCAGAGGCAGAGGCTCTGCCTCTGCACCTCTTTTTTTTTAAAATTTAGAAAACCCTTTTTTCAGGGTTTTTCGCATATGGGGCACGCATCAAGGAGATCCACCCCGTCTATTGGCTTCCCTGGCTCTTAATGAATCCAATGAGTCTGCTAACGGCCCACTTTCGACATGTAGAAGAAATCTAAATAGATTTTACTGGTAATAAGGTTATTTTCAACACTTTGGCCCCCTAAATACTCCGATCAACCCCATCTTTTGGCTCAGCACCTAAAATGATCCAAGGAATAGGATGGACGGTATGGATTGGATAAAAACATCAAGGTGGGGCCTATACAAGCGGTCCACCCAAAATACAAACTCTCTTTTCTTTCTTTCTTCTTCTTTTTCTTTTTTTTTTTATTTCTTCTTCCAGTGTCCAGGGAGCGTCCAGCGTCCCTGGACCATATTACGTACATTGAGGTGGGCCTTGTTGAGGTGGACCACCACTGATGGATGATGTGGGTACAACATAAAAGGTGGGCCCCACTTGAAGAAAGCTTGGACAAAATAAATACTTCAAGGTGGGGTCCATTCAAGTGGGCCACACAAACACATCATGATCTTACCAAAGAAAAATGAAATAGAGAGGGAGAGAGAGAGATAGAGAGTGGGACAGGCGTGTGATGGAGGGACCCTGACATTATGGGCCCTCTCTAAAAAAAAATCATACAATCCAAGGGATCCCTTTACACATGGGACCATAAAATTTGAAAATCAACTGTGGGGATCCTTTCCTCACCAATATGGACAGTCTAGATGACCTTCCTAATGCAATAAAATCATCATGATGGGGTCCATGGAGAATGGCCCCATCATGGAGTGATCATGATGATCCTAGTGGGCCATCGGCCACATCTTAGGGTCCCAAATGAGATCCAAACCATTGATCGGTTGGCCTTACTTGGCCCATCTCAAAAATACGAAAAACTAACATTATCAAGCACCCACCGTTCGATCTTCTTGCTTCTATGGGTTCCTTAGCACCTTAGCTTTGATTTCAATAGATGAGATAAGGATTGGATGGATAGGATGTGAGATGAAGGGGTAGGAAAGGTGGGCCACACTTGGAGCTTGGAAAAGCTTGGAGAGCTCTCATACGTATGGAATTTCTCTCCCTTGGAGATTTGAAAATAAGAAAGAGAGAAAGAGTTGTAAAGGGAGAGAGAGTGAGTGATGGATGGATGTGGTGATGGGTGTGTAAGACACCTTTGTTGACTTTGGTAGCCTTTTGTGTAAGAAAGGCATGGCTTGTGTAAGGATTTCTTAACTTTTGAGGCATTTTGTGTAAAAAAAGTATGGGCATGAAAGAACTTTTGGACTTTTGTGGTTGCTTGGGTATGGGTGAAAGGTGATGTGTACTTGACATGTACTTGACATGTTAATGGATTGATGGATTGATTGATTGATGGGATTGATGTGACACATCGTAGAGATTCTCTTGGGTTTCTCAATGCACGGCGTTTTTCTCGTACCGAACATTGGCCCACATCTCTTGACCAGGGTATCGCCTCGGCGCACAAGTCATGGCATCGGAACCACAGCGATGGCGCGGTCGCTATGGTAATGGTCTTGGGTTGAGTCGATACGGATTGACGACATATGAATCAGGGTCACGCGTAAATATCGGTTAAGGGTCGAAGGTTGCCGGAATTCGACCGGTAAGACCGCAGAAGTCTACGGAATGGTACGGATCAAGATACGGGTTTTACATTAGGGTTCCTTGAATTAAAATTAGTAAATCCCTAGGATTGGGGACTGATTACTATGCATGTATGGATGATTATTTCTTATCATTGAATATCGTTTGGTTCATAATTTTTATTGATCCAACCCTAACATGTGTAGGCCTGGACCTGAATAGATTCCCCTTAATTGAATGTTTGGCCTTTCATGTAGGATATGGAATTTTTATAATTGTTTCTGAACTAACGTGATCTTAAGCCTGAAATCTCGCACATCATATTTGAATTTCATGTCCTATATCACCACTTAACAGTGATTTCTAAGCCATAAGATCTAAACAATGTGTTCTGCTGTAACACCCTAAAAATCGGGGGTCGTGTATAAACTCAACTCCCGAGTTCCAGACCGTCACTTATGCAACAAAAATGGTTATGATTCAATGTTGTCTGATTTAAAGCATTCACATGAGTAAAAGTATACCAAAACTGCAATTCATACTTCAGATCCAGTGATAAAAGCAAGCGGAAGACTAAACAATATATATATATCACTGTATGGAAAAATAAAGTAATCTCATCTGTCTCCAAAGTATGACTACATCTCTGAGTCTCATATACATGTAAATAAACAAAAGAATAAAGTTCAAAATAGTCCCACTGAAGTCCCCCTCGATCCAGGTCACCTACGGGAAGCCGTCGTGATACTGCATATACGAGAACTCATCCTGGTCCTCGTCAATCTCCGGCTCCACCTCCTGGATCTCGTCCTCACCTGCAACTACGACAGGGTCTGGTGGGTGTTGCAAACACCATCCCGTAACGTGGGAATGAGTGATCAACTCAGTGGAATCATAGAGCAAAGATTAGCATGTTCACAATTCAATCACGCGATAATAGTAAAGCAGTAAATCAGACAATCCTAATACTGTTGTTAATGCAAGATGATATGACGTGATGTATGCCCTCACCGACGATCACCCTCATGCGGCAACATCTTACGACCGCGGCATGCCACACTCCCTAGAGTGCTCCACATCTTCCAGGCACATGCAATGCTATGGTGATATGATTTCCAAGTTGTTATTAGTCCATTCAAACAGCAGGATTGGGAAACTAAGGTACTTCCCTTGTATCAATCCCAACACGGATCCTGTCTAGGGTCGTCACTCCTAGTAATCTCATACGATGTATATTTCGTAGGTCACTGCAAGGGCTGTCAGGGCTGTTGCTCGCACTCGTTGCACCGCTCCCCCATCACCTTATCAATACAGGCCTACTGTACTCTACTGCACGGAAGGGTCGTCGCCTCCCATGGACTCAGAATACGCTCGCGGTCACTACAAAGGGCTCGTCGCCTGATCAGTGTAGGCCGACAGCTAGAATATAGTGTCCCATACCACCATAATCTGCTCACGAGTCAAGGTGCTCACTGGTCACTACGGGGAGGTTTGTGGCCCCAGCGTAGGCCGACAGCTCGACCACGGTGTCCCATACCACCATGCCCGGCTCATGAGTCTTCGTGGATCAAGGTACCACGGTTAATAGGGTTTACAATGGTAAGTTCAGTACCCTAGGTTCAAGCAGTTATGATACATACAAGGTGAACAAACATCGGCCAGTCGGGTTACTTGACGGGCTCGACTAGCGCGATCGCATCTCGAATTGAACGACATGAAGTGCGTAAAACACTTCGCGTGGCCTAACCACTGCCGCCAATTCTCAACACGAATCACATTCATCGACGCGTCGTTCGTGGCTATGACCAGTCAGCCACGAATTCGTTCGGTTACCGACTGCCTGGACTAAGTCAAGTCCCACACATCTATTGAATTACATTAACGCTATATACCAGGGCATTGGAATTGAAACACATCATGTAAGCATGTTAGCACATGTTATAACATTCAACTTAGGCAAATCTTCAAGGCATGCTTTCCATGCATATTCAACTTAGGCAATTCTTTAAGGCATCATTTCTATGCATGTGATACAATCATGCATAAGGTCAACATATAGGAAATCATTTAGGTCAGCATATTAATCATGAAATCAATCTCAATCTACTACATAACATCATTCAATACAATATATACTAATACAAGCATTTATACAAACACATACACTACACACTTAAGTCCACATATAGTATGTCGACCCGAAGTGCGCAACTTGGCGAATCTCTTCGCCAAACTGATTATGCAAGCATTCCTAACTCACTAAAGCGGCGACAAGTCATGTCAATCACGTCAGCAAATTATGCATGGAGACCGTACTTCCTACAAATGACTAAAATGCCCTAAATCTCATATTCTTCGTTAATTTGCGAAACAGGAAACGGAGAGCATGTTGTACATGTCAAACGGCGATGTCGTCGATAATCTACTATTAAACGACATTGAAAGCGTTGTAAACCGACAATCAAAGCGTCTAAAATCCTCACCTAGTCTCTTACGGTCGCGGGAATTTGAATGGAGCGTGTACGCTTCGTCTACGGCTGTAAGAGAACCTGATTCATGGATTACGTTAGCTAACATGTTCAGAATCTACATAAACCCTAAATCAGCAAGTTTTTGGAGTTTTTCTATACCTGAAAAAGTGGAAAAATCACCAGTCAGGTGATTGGAATGAAGTGTTGAAGCAGCACTGTCAGGGGCTCGGATGCGGGAAAAATCTCCTCTTCCCTTTCTCTCAAACTCTCTCTCTCTTTTCTAGGGTTTGTGAAATTCGTATGCAAGGAAGGAATGAGGGTTTCAACCCCTTTTATAAGCTCGAAAACGCTGAAAATAGGCTCCGGGACGAAGTTTACTTATTGCCTATCCATTTCGGGGCTGTTTCGGTCCAAAAACTGATTTCTGGTGGTCCCCTGGTCGATTGCGATCAGACTTAAGCTCATGGGTACCCGATGTACCTCGTATTAAGTTTTCAGTCTGGCAGGGTTCGCAGATCGCACGTGGCGGACCAGTTTCAGTTCAGCGGTCACCGCACATAGATCAGGGCTGAAAGTCCCATGATAATAAATAGATATTTTTCCTGATCCGAGGGTGTAATCTGGATGAATTCTGACGGTCAGAACGTTTAATACTGACGCGTCAAGTCGTGTGCCAGATCTAAATTTGAAATTCCCAATTCGTCCCTATTCGCGGTCGCTTCAGTCCGGATTCAACGAAATACTCTGTGATTATCGGATTGACTTGATTTTTGAGATGATTGTCAAGTCCAGCGGGGCGGTTCTAACGGTCTAAGATAGGAGGTATCGGACCTTCGACGCGCGGTCTAAATCCAATACAAAATTTCAATATGGTCCAGAGAATAAACTTGCTTAGAGTTTGATCCAAGGTTATAGAGTATTGTAGAGTTGTCTGTTCTACTCGATTTGGGTCTTGTAGAACGTATTTAAAGTGATCAGGGACTATTTCCCAGCTACTCTAGCGTTGCGCTAGCTAACTTACATTTAATTTCCATGGAAATTATTTATACGCGATTTCGGGTCAAATCGGTACTCGATTCCAAGTACGGATTTTTCACGGGCGTTACAATCTACCCCCCTTAACAAATAATTTCGTCCTCGAAATTTGTATCTGTTCGTACTCCTCGAGAAGCTGTGGGTAGTTCTTTCTGATCTCGGCTTCTGTCTCCCAAGTAGCCTCCTCCTCAGAGTGATGCGTCCATAGTACCTTCACAAGGGGAATCACCTTGCTACGCAGTACCTGCTCCTTCCGGTCTAAGATGCGTGTCGGTCGCAGGATATAAGTAACATCCTCTCCTAACTGCACCTGCTCCCATCTGATGATATGGGAAGGATCAGCAACGTACTTCTTCAGCATAGAAACATGAAATACGTTGTGGACGCTCGCGAGGGGCGTGGGTAAAGCCAATCGGTAAGCCACTGCTCCCACACGATCGAGGATCTGAAATGGACCAATGAATCGCGGTGCCAGCTTCCCCTTCTTCCCGAACCGAAGGACTCCCTTCATAGGGGAAACTCACAAAAACACATGATCCCCGACTGTGAACTCTAGTGGCCGTCGTCTCGTATCGGCGTAGCTCTTCTGTCTGCTCTGCGCTGTAAGAAGTCGACGTCGAATAATATCAATCTTCTCTGACGTCGCCTGCACCAACTCTGGGCCAATCAAGCTGCGTTCACCGACCTCTAACCAGCAATGCGGTGCGCGACAAGGTCGCCCATACAGCGCCTCATAAGGTGCCATGCCGATACTCGCCTGGAAGCTATTGTTGTACGCAAACTCCGCATATGCAAGACAGTCATCCCAACTGTCCTTGAAGTCCAATGCGCAAGCCCGCAACATGTCCTCCAGGATCTGGTTCACTCGCTCCGTCTGTCCGTCCGTCTGTCCGTCCGTCTGTGGGTGGAAGGCAGTACTGAACTTCAACTTCACACCCATAGCCTCCTGAATGCGAGTCCAGAAAATAGAAGTGAATCGCGTGTCTCTGTCCGACACGATCTCCAACGGAACTCCATGCAGACGCACAATCTCTCGGATATACAATCTAGCCAGCTCGTCTGCAGAGTTCGTAACTCTGATCGGTAGGAAGTGCGCCGACTTCGTCAATCGGTCGACGATCACCCAAATGGAATCATGCCCCTTCCTCGTCTTCGGCAACCCAGAAATGAAGTCCATGGAAATGAAATCCCACTTCCACTCTGCAATCGGCATAGGCTGCAAAAGTCCAGGTGGTCGGCGATGCTCTGCCTTCACCTGCTGACAAGTGAGACAACGGGACACGAACTCAGCTACGTGGGTCTTCATACCTTCCCACCAATACGTCCTCTTCACGTCACGATACATCTTCGTACTGCCTGGATGCATCGCGAGTCTAGTAGAATGCGCAGCCTCGAGAATCTCTCGTCTCAAGTCAGGGACATCTGGGACGCATAGGCGGCCACGGTAACGTAAGCCCCCATCCATACCAACTCGCCAGTCGGCGTCAGCATCATCACTGGCCTGCTCTCGAAGCTCAGTAAGATGCGCGTCGTCCCTCTGCACCTCGATGACTCGGTCATCGATCTGGGATCGCACCTGTACATGTGCGATGAACTCAAACGGCTCCTCTACGGTGAGTTTCTGCTCAAAGTCTCGCAAAAACTCCACCATATCCCACTCGGCAACCATCAGCGGAGCCGCAAACTCTATCGCCTTCTTGCGGCTCAACGCATCAGCCACAAGGTTCGCCTTCCCAGGATGATAAGAGACTTCAAACTTGAAGTCCTTCAGCGTCTCCATCCATCGCCGCTGCCTCATATTCAAGTCTCGCTGCGTGAATATGTACTTGAGGCTCTTGTGGTCGCAAAAGAGCTCGAACTCCTCTCCGTAGAGGTAATGTCTCCAGAGTCTCAGTGCGAATATAACGGCTGCCAACTCTAGGTCGTGTATAGGGTAATTCTCCTCGTGCTTCCTTAATTGTCTCGAGGCATACGAAATTACCCTGTCCCTCTGCATAAGGACACAACCCAAACCAACGCTAGACGCGTCAGTGTATATAGTGTATCTAACCCCCTGCTCTGGCAATACTAGCACAGGGGCGGACGTAAGTCTGTCCTTCAACTCCTGAAAAGCTGACTCCGCCTTATCATTCCAGGCGAACTTCACGTCCTTCCGTGTCAACTGAGATAAGGGTCTTGCGATCTTCGAGAAGTCCTGAATGAAGCGCCGATAGTAACCAGCGAGACCCAAGAAACTCCTCACCTCAGTGATAGAACCAGGCTGCTCCCAGTCCTGCACCGCAGCTACCTTAGACAGGTCAACTGCCATGCCGTCCTTGGACACCACGTGTCCCAGAAACTTCACCTCCTGCTTCCAGAAGTCGCACTTCTTGTACTGTGCGAACAACTGATGTCGTCTGAGTGTATCAAGGACCAAACGCAAGTGCTCCTCATGCTCCTCTCGACTCCTAGAGTATACCAAAATGTCGTCGATGAAGACAACGACGAATCGATAGAGGAAAGGCCGAAAAACCCGGTTCATCAGATCCATGAACACGGCCAGTGCGTTCGTGAGACCGAACGACATCACGAGGAACTCGTAGTGGCCAAAACTGGTCCTGAATGCTGTCTTCTGCACGTCCTCATCTCTGACGCGTAGCTGATGATATCCTGACTGAAGATCAATCTTCGAGAAGTACTGCGCTCCTCTCAACTGATCAAACAAGTCATCGATCCTGGGCAAAGGGTACTTGTTCTTCACCGTGAGCTGGTTCAGCCTGCGATAATCAATACACAATCGCAGCGAACCATCCTTCTTCTTCACGAACAAGACCGGTGCTCCCCAAGGAGACACGCTAGGCCGTATAAAGCCAAGCTCTAGCAGGCCATCAATCTGCGTCCTCAACTCCTCCATCTCACATGGTGCCATGCGATACGTCGGCAGTGAGACGGGTGTAGAACCAGGAATCAGATCGATAGTGAAATCGATCTCACGTCGGGGCGGCAAACCAGGGATCTTCCTGAACAGATCCCCAAACTCAGAAACAACTGGCGTCTGCTCAAGTACCTGGGCACCAGCGTCGCGCAATAGAGTGGCGTAGCTAAGAATGAAGAAAGGAAGATTTACCCGCACTGAAAATGTGAAAGGCGTGCCCTCAGGCTCGTACACCGTCACCACACGAGCCTCGCAGTCAATCTCGACTCTCGCTGCAGTCAACCAGTCCATGCCAAGAATGACGTCGAGATATACGAGCGAGGGATCGACGACCAGATCAAGAGTCATCGTCCTGCCTCCCAGATCAACTAAACAACCCTCACACATCTGGGTGACATCCGAATAATCTCCATGAGCTGCAAGGACTCGCACGCTATCCATAGTGATAGTCTGCAACCCAAGACGTCTGACTACGGCACGCAATATCAAAGAAATCGTGGAACCAGTGTCCACCATGACAAGAACGGGAGTACCTCCGATATGGCCCGTGACCTCGAAGGCTGAGTGCTGGAAAGTCGGCGTCGTAGCTGCCTCAGCGGTCAGTGCATGAACTCGAGCCTGCTGTGGCCGGTTCGGCCGCTGTGTCAAGGGCCGTGGAGGCTGTCGAATCTGCGATACCGTAGGTCTGAACGAAGGATGCGCAGGAGCTGACCTTATAGGCGGTACTGATATCGCCTGTGGACGTACACGATCAATCTTCTGCGGCGGCGAGAACCCACTGTCCCGCATCCTGGAAAAGCAACTCTGCGATAAATGGCCCGTCCTCCCACAATATGTGCATGATAAATCAGGGCGCCGAAACGGTCGTACAGGCGCCGTGGTCCTAGTAGGAGGATCAATGCGAGGCCTCTTGCCCGCGAAGGGCCTATCTGGCAACTCCGGTCGCGGCCTGGAAGTAGTTGGGCCTCGAGATCGCGCAAGTCAATCCACGTCCTGCTTTGCCCGCATGGACATGTGAACCAACTCCGCATAGGAGGGGAAACTGACACAGCACATCTTCGACCGAATATCCGGTCGCAAGCCCTCCAAAAAGCACCGTATGTGCATCTGCTCATCAGCTAGAATCGTCGGGACGTACCTGCCCAACTCTGTGAACCGATGCTCATACTCAGTAACCGTCATCGCTGCCTGCCTGAGACGGAGAAACTCATTCTCCCTCTCGTGCCTGTAGGTCTGGGGATAATACTTCTCATGGAAGCGGAACTCGAATGCTGCCCACGTCCATACGAAATCTGCGGCAACAGTCCGCAATATACTATCCCACCACATACTGGCCTCTCTCTCAAATAGGAAGGTAGCCAGCTCTACCTGCTCTGCCTCGGTACAGTGTAACATGCGTAGAATCTTCGACACTCGGTCGAGCCAGAACTCTGCCTCCTCAGGTCTGTGAGAACCCGAAAAAGTAGGAGGCCGCAAGCGCTGAAATCGCTCCAGAAGGCCCCGTGTGTCGGCAGGATTCCCCGCAGGGAAAGCAGGCTGCGCAGGATGTGCTATGCCCTCATCCTGGGCGTAAGTATAGGCATCCTCAGCTAGATGCGCAGGTGGTGCAGGTGGAGTAGAGGTAGTCGCACCCCCACCCTGGGCTAAGGTCCCAACTATAGTGGTCAAAAGCTGCTGCTGCTGTAGCATCATAGCCATCATCTGCTCGAATCTATCAGGGGGTGGAGCAGGCTGTGGAGGATGAGGTGCGAAAGTAGATGCGCGCTGTGGCTCTCTAACAGATGGTGTAAATGGCGGTGGTCCATCTGTAGGACAAACAGCAGGCTGAGACGATTGAACAGTCTCAGGAATCGGGCCCACAGCAGGGTCCGGACGAGTGCCAGACTGAGAAGGAGTCTGATCCATCTGCTCAGACAATGAAAGCCGAACCGCGCTCCTCGTAATCTTAGGTGGCATTCCCTATATTCAAAATAGGGCGCAACCTTGTCAGTCTCAAGTGCACATATACACCACAATCATTCACTAAAGAGTTAAAGGCATTCCATGCATTTCAATTAATCAAAATTGTCACAATACAAGGGATATATCCTTACAAGCATCATGACTAGAATGACATGGAAATTAAAACAGTTAAGCAACAGCAACATAAGCAAAGCACTAGCCCTAATAGGCTTTACACACATAAAACAGGAAATGGCTAACTACTAATAACAACATCAAAGATCGCATCGCTAGTCGGAATCTGGTGACGAAGGAGGAGCACCCTTATCCTGTAAGCAACACAGGATTGCCTTCAAGGTGCGAGTCACCTTGCCAAATTTCTTCTTCGTAACGGCCTTGGCATCAGCGACCTCCGCTCGAAGTTCTTGGACTTCCCTTCGCAAAGCGGTCTGGCTCTCCTCCATCCGAGCAATGCGGTCGTCGATAGTAGTCTGCGTAGAAGGAGGAGGGCTCTCATCAGTATCCTGAGCCTCCTCTTCTGCTTCTTCCTGAACCTCTGCTCTAGGGTCTTCTTCGCTTTGATCTTCCTCTTCATCAAAGTCATCCCCACTATCCCTTTCAAGTTGATTTTCACGGTATTGCGACCCAATCTTCATCTTGAGCATTGTCGACTCATCGATGGTATGAATCGATACCGGTAATTCGGGTCCCAGTTTATAGGCAAACTCAAGCGCAATCTTGCAAATGAGTCGGCCAAAGGGAAGGGATTCGGATGTTCTCCTCGACCTGGCTATGAGAACTATCTGCCGTAAGATGAAAGTGGCCATACATACGTTCTCTCTCTGGGCCACCAGAAATAAGAAATCGACCATAAGACGTGTACATTCAATGCGGTTCGTCGACCTGGGATAGACATTGAACGTGCAGATATGATGCAGCAGGCGCAAATCCTCAGACATGTACGTCGCTTTGAGGCTATTATTAGGCTGCCATGGAACCAACTTACCGCACAGAAACCTGGTGCGGCGATCTCGTTCACGTCTAGTCCTCAAATTCTTCTCACTTGGATGTACATCACCTAGAGGCACGTTGAGAAGTCGCGCAACCAACCGGACGTCGATCGTAGCCATCCGATCTCTACCAAAAGGGATTTTGAACTGCAAAGGATCCAAGGTAGGATTCTGGATGTTAGCATAGAAGGCACGAACAGTGCTCACATTAGCACGAGCGCGAGCTTCAAAGATCGGTCCCCAATGCGCAGCTTCAATGCGTTCGAACAACAAATATTCGCCGAACAATCGCCCATCTACGTCCGCCTCAAATAACACTCTACGGTCAGTGTATTCACCATGAGGCATCTCTGATAGAATGTTTCGTCCAAGATGTGCATGGGGATCCAAATCCCGCTTTGTACGGCACTCCAGGACTGCAGCTGGACCTGCGGCGGTGCTTGAACTTGCGGCACCACCCCGCGGTCTTCTCAATCGAGCAGGGCGGCTCGGCCCAGCCTCGTCTGTCGCAGTTTTCCTCTTACCCATCAAAGATATGATGGATGAGAGCGACAAAAGGCCCAAAATGGCTTCCACAAAAGCCATGGAAAACGCCGAAAATGCGGAGAAATGGCTGCCCAATCTGAAAAAAGGAAATCTAGGCATCGTAGAGGGATACTTCAAGCTTCCCAAGGTTGTACTTTCAGGGAAAAATACGAACAAAAAGATGGGATGGAGCAGCTCACGATTTCAGCTATATTTGAGGGATTTTGGAGCTCCAAATGGGGAAATCTTCAAGGAAAGAGGCTGCCAACACCCAATAATTGATGGGTGGTGGTCGGTTTTGGCCAAGGAAGGGTTTAAGAGTGGTTTGGGTCTCCGGGGTTTGGAATGGATTGCTGAAAATTGAATCTAGGGTATGTAAGGGGGCTGTTTGTGAAGGAGAGGTGGGTTTTGGGAGTTTTCGTGATGTGGGAGGTAGCTAGGGGTGATGTGGAGGCTATTTAAGTGGGTGCGCCCGAAGGACGGCACCAACTAAGCTCGCCGGCCGGCGATGCATCGCCCGGCCGGCGATGGCATCGCCGGTCAACTCGCAAGTTGACCGGTGGGACCCCATGGGTCTGGTCCCCCATGGTCCCAGGGTCCCAAAAAGTCAGGTCCCACCCCTTGGTTCATAGTATTTTGGTCTCTATGAGCCCAAACATGTGTTCGGGGCTTTCCGGGTCCACATCGCAATCCCGAATACCAAACCATATGATGCAGCATATGAATTTGGGGTAGAAGGAACCAGTACATCTTTCTAGCTCCTTAGTTGCTAAAGAAAGTGAATTTATAATGGCCTTATGGCCATTTTTCATGAAATTTTACTATTCACTATAAAATTTGGTGAATGTACTAATTTGTGTTATTTTCACATTAGGTTTGATGCCTAACATAAAATGGATAATAAAAAACTGAAGGTTGAAGTGTTTAGAGGAGGAATTTTGAGAATTTTTGGCAAAACGGGGTTTTTAAGCCCTGGCGATTGATTACAGGAGTCGTGGTCATCCCACGGCCCAAGGAGTCGCTTTTGCGGTTTAAAACTGCTCATAGGACGTCTCCACCCGACTTCCTAAAGCCTAGAAGTGATTCGGGTTGCTTTACGCGACCCGAGATACCTTACAGACTCGATCTTGCGATCGATCCTTATAGACTTCGCCTATCGGCGAATCTGTGATCCTAGAAGTGTTTCTAGACCCTTCTCGCACCCACCTAAGTCAAAGGAAGCGACAGCGTACGTCGCAAGACCATAACCCAGGCCCAGTATACTCTCATTCATGCTCTGATACCAACTTGTAACACCCTGAAAATCGGGGGTCGTGTATAAACTCAACTCCCGAGTTCCAGACCGTCACTTATGCAACAAAAATGGTTATGATTCAATGTTGTCTGATTTAAAGCATTCACATGAGTAAAAGTATACCAAAACTGCAATTCATACTTCAGATCCAGTGATAAAAGCAAGCGGAAGACTAAACAATATATATATCACTGTATGGAAA
Organism: Magnolia kwangsiensis; assembly: GCA_037074715.1. Classification (NCBI taxonomy): domain Eukaryota; kingdom Viridiplantae; phylum Streptophyta; class Magnoliopsida; order Magnoliales; family Magnoliaceae; genus Magnolia; species Magnolia kwangsiensis. The sequence continues at coordinate 84,352,148 of CM073575.1, read as the reverse complement.
AACAAAGTAATCTCATCTGTCTCCAAAGTATGACTACATCTCTGAGTCTCATATACATGTAAATAAACAAAAGAATAAAGTTCAAAATAGTCCCACTGAAGTCCCCCTCGATCCAGGTCACCTACGGGAAGCCGTCGTGATACTGCATATACGAGAACTCATCCTGGTCCTCGTCAATCTCCGGCTCCACCTCCTGGATCTCGTCCTCACCTGCAACTACGACAGGGTCTGGTGGGTGTTGCAAACACCATCCCGTAACGTGGGAATGAGTGATCAACTCAGTGGAATCATAGAGCAAAGATTAGCATGTTCACAATTCAATCACGCGATAATAGTAAAGCAGTAAATCAGACAATCCTAATACTGTTGTTAATGCAAGATGATATGACGTGATGTATGCCCTCACCGACGATCACCCTCATGCGGCAACATCTTACGACCGCGGCATGCCACACTCCCTAGAGTGCTCCACATCTTCCAGGCACATGCAATGCTATGGTGATATGATTTCCAAGTTGTTATTAGTCCATTCAAACAGCAGGATTGGGAAACTAAGGTACTTCCCTTGTATCAATCCCAACACGGATCCTGTCTAGGGTCGTCACTCCTAGTAATCTCATACGATGTATATTTCGTAGGTCACTGCAAGGGCTGTCAGGGCTGTTGCTCGCACTCGTTGCACCGCTCCCCCATCACCTTATCAATACAGGCCTACTGTACTCTACTGCACGGAAGGGTCGTCGCCTCCCATGGACTCAGAATACGCTCGCGGTCACTACAAAGGGCTCGTCGCCTGATCAGTGTAGGCCGACAGCTAGAATATAGTGTCCCATACCACCATAATCTGCTCACGAGTCAAGGTGCTCACTGGTCACTACGGGGAGGTTTGTGGCCCCAGCGTAGGCCGACAGCTCGACCACGGTGTCCCATACCACCATGCCCGGCTCATGAGTCTTCGTGGATCAAGGTACCACGGTTAATAGGGTTTACAATGGTAAGTTCAGTACCCTAGGTTCAAGCAGTTATGATACATACAAGGTGAACAAACATCGGCCAGTCGGGTTACTTGACGGGCTCGACTAGCGCGATCGCATCTCGAATTGAACGACATGAAGTGCGTAAAACACTTCGCGTGGCCTAACCACTGCCGCCAATTCTCAACACGAATCACATTCATCGACGCGTCGTTCGTGGCTATGACCAGTCAGCCACGAATTCGTTCGGTTACCGATTGCCTGGACTAAGTCAAGTCCCACACATCTATTGAATTACATTAACGCTATATACCAGGGCATTGGAATTGAAACACATCATGTAAGCATGTTAGCACATGTTATAACATTCAACTTAGGCAAATCTTCAAGGCATGCTTTCCATGCATATTCAACTTAGGCAATTCTTTAAGGCATCATTTCTATGCATGTGATACAATCATGCATAAGGTCAACATATAGGAAATCATTTAGGTCAGCATATTAATCATAAAATCAATCTCAATCTACTACATAACATCATTCAATACAATACATACTAATACAAGCATTTATACAAACACATACACTACACACTTAAGTCTACATATAGTATGTCGACCCGAAGTGCGCAACTTGGCGAATCTCTTCGCCAAACTGATTATGCAAGCATTCCTAACTCACTAAAGCGGCGACAAATCATGTCAATCATGTCAGCAAATTATGCATGGAGACCGTACTTCCTACAAATGACTAAAATGCCCTAAATCTCATATTCTTCGTTAATTTGCGAAACAGGAAACGGAGAGCATGTTGTACATGTCAAACGGCGATGCCGTCGATAATCTACCATTAAACGACATTGAAAGCGTTGTAAACCGACAATCAAAGCGTCTAAAATCCTCACCTAGTCTCTTACGGTCGCGGGAATTTGAACGGAGCGTGTACGCTTCGTCTACGGCTGTAAGAGAACCTGATTCATGGATTACGTTAGCTAACATGTTCAGAATCTACATAAACCCTAAATCAGCAAGTTTTTGGGGTTTTTCTATACCTAAAAAAGTGGAAAAATTACCAGCCAGGTGATTGGAATGAAGTGTTGAAGCAGCACTGTCAGGGGCTCGGATGCGGGAAAAATCTCCTCTTCCCTTTCTCTCAAACTCTCTCTCTCTTTTCTAGGGTTTGTGAAATTCGTATGCAAGGAAGGAATGAGGGTTTCAACCCCTTTTATAAGCTTGGAAACGCCGAAAATAGGCTCCGGGACGAAGTTTACTTATTGTCTATCCATTTCGGGGCTGTTTCGGTCCAAAAACTGATTTCTGGTGGTCCCCTGGTCGATTGCGATCAGACTTAAGCTCATGGGTACCCGATGTACCTCGTATTAAGTTTTCAGTCTGGCAGGGTTCGCAGATCGCACGTGGCGGACCAGTTTCAGTTCAGCGGTCACCGCACATAGATCAGGGCTGAAAGTCCCATGATAATAAATAGATATTTTTCCTGATCCGAGGGTGTAATCTGGATGAATTCTGACGGTCAGAACGCTTAATACTGACGCGTCAAGTCGTGTGCCAGATCTAAATTTGAAATTCCCAATTCGTCCCTATTCGCGGTCGCTTCAGTCCGGATTCAACGAAATACTCTGTGATTATCGGATTGACTTGATTTTTGAGATGATTGTCAAGTCCAGCGGGGCGGTTCTAACGGTCTAAGATAGGAGGTATCGGACCTTCGACGCGCGGTCTAAATCCAATACAAAAGTTCAATATGGTCCAGAGAATAAACCTGCTTAGAGTTTGATCCAAGGTTATAGAGTATTGTAGAGTTGTCTGTTCTACTCGATTTGGGTCTTGTAGAACGTATTTAAAGTGATCAGGGACTATTTCCCAGCTACTCTAGCGTTGCGCTAGCTAACTTACGTTTAATTTCCATGGAAATTATTTATACGCGATTTCGGGTCAAATCGGTACTCGATTCCAAGTACGGATTTTTCACGGGCGTTACATCTGCCGAATGGAGATCTTGAATCGTGTATGTATGCACTATCAGGTGGATGTTCACTAAGACTCTGCAACCTTCAATACTACAAGGGGATTTTAAGGATCCTTCCACTGATACTTTCCTAAGCAAAGTGAGAGATGTGCTTTATTTTTCCTTTTTAATTTAACCGTTGACAAGATGTTGATTAGTTGGTTAGCTAGGATCCATCATGAGGGATACAATTTAGATGATATGGATACAATGGGGCGAACAAATTGGATTGTACATATAAGAAAGATTAGAAGGTGGATGTATGTTGCATATTTAGTCACCCTCAAGCCTATAAGATAGACTTTTTCTTTTTGGGGATTCATACGGATATATACCTCGTTAATTTGGCTTTTACATCCTGTTACCTAAAAAACTAATTCTGTGGCTTTTGTTAGCTTAAGTCCCCAGTTTTAGAGCGTAAGTTGCTACTTCTCTAAAAATGATAAAATCTCCATAAAAATTTGCAATTCATGTAAGAGTAACGAATTACATAAATAATCCTGCAACAAAATCTCTCTTCCAACCTCCACCATAAATAATCATACAACCAAAACTCTCTTTGAACCTCCACTGCTCTTTTACACTCCCATCCAACCAACTCAATCTCAATGTCCCATGCTAACCCTCTTAGGGTGGGTCAAACCTGCAATCCCATAGATGCACACAAAGTAACATCCAACAAGAGGAAATCCCATAGATTATTAATTGTGAAAAATCTACAACAACAGTGAAAGAGAATTTTTACTTGGAAAATCTACAACAACAGTAAGAGTTACTGGAATCTCTTCCAACTCTTCAGTTGTGATCTCAAAAGTCTTCTAACTCGGCTGCTAGAATTGCTCTACCAATGAGGATTTTGATGAATGGCCTACTTAGGGTAGAGTTTAACTTTTTGGAGAGGTTCCAAACTAGTCCCATTTGATAACCCGGATCACAAATACAAACCATCCTCCAATAATGTGTTGGGTCGACCCAACCTATTTGCACGGGTTTCTTGATTAGTGGAGAATTGAATCTACCACAAATATAGGTCACTTGAGTTAGTGTAGCCCCATTTCGATGTTCTCAGAAAACAAAAATCTTTTTTCCTTAACTTTTTCTTTTATTCCTAACAAAGTGAGTGCTATGACTCTGGTCTAAAGATTTGAAAGTTCTGATACATTTTCTTGAGTTGCCCAATGAACTAAGAGCATTATTGTGGATTCTATGATACCAAGGTCTGAACTAATCTAATTCTAGATCCAAAGAAAAGCCTTTTCGATAGGCCATATCATGTCTTGTGGCCATGTGGGGAGCACATGAACTACTATTTTCTAACGAAGAACAGAAAATATGATAATTTGAAAGATGATAACTATAAACCCTACAAGATCTAATAGTGACCTCATGATAAATATAAACCCCATAAAAATGTTTACTTACTACCAGCATGCTAGTAGCAGGTCTCAAAAGAGATAAATAAAGGGTATCAATTTATATCTTTGGAGCTAAAACATCTCCTTTTAAAGGACACACCACCAATGGCTCGAGATATAGCCAGCTCACCATTGACTCATGGCACACCACCCTACTCTACAATATCACAAGCAGCAGCTTCCACTCTGGTTCTTTCATCATATCCATCAGGGTGATAATCTTTTGTCAGTTCCTTTGCCCCAAAGTATGTTGATCCTTCAGAGGCTTGCAACTTTACATTCTCATATTCTTTTTTCAGAAATATAGCATCATTACATATTCTCTATCCAGACAACTTTTAGAGACTACCTGTAATGTACAAATTATAGAACCATTCTACATCATGAAATCTTAGTATATTGGTGTGAGTGCATAGAAATTGTAAAGTCAGTCGCAATCCATGCACGAATATGCAACAGCATAAAAACATTGTAGCAGAACAGTCTATAGAAGACATGATAACCATCTAACCTCCTATACCGTGGCATATATAAAAAGCTAAAGAAATTGAATTTTATCAGAAAAATTAAACCTTTAAGTTCACGAAGGTAGTAAAAACATTTCGGGCACAAAAGAGCCTCTGATTCTCCAACACTAGCAAGTTGTAAAAATCACAAGTATCAAAAGGGCCTATTACTCTACAACACTACCCCAAGCAGAAAAAATAATTATTATTATTATTCTCTTTTAAACTGTTTATATTTGTAAGCTTCCTTTACATGTTTCAAGAACATAGGAAATAAAAATCAGTAAGTATTAAGGAAAAGCAGAAATGTGTTCTTACAAAAAATAAAAACATGTAGGCATACAAGCCAAAGCAATACTCACCTTAGAAGATCTTTCATCAGTATCATGGATTGTTCTCAACAATGATTCATTTATGATTTCCATGTGAAACGACCCGTCAAAATCCTTGTCAATGTCATCTTGAACATGTGGTTGCAGGAACACTATAACATTATCTTACTCTAATGTAAACATCTTAAACAAAATGAGACCTGGAAATATAGATATGACTAAACTGTAATGGCCATGATATTACAAACACCTGCATAAACCAGACACTTCAAATGCATGTTATATCCATGTTTGACATGCATGGAGTACTAGTGGTACTTCTAGGGCAGCCTGTCACCACCTTCAGAATTTAAACCTAAAAACAGCTTTTAATTTAACCAGTATATCAGTAACAAATATCATCACCATCATCATCATCATCGCCTCCCAGCTATCAGGGGTCGGCCATAGTAGTAACTTATGGTCAATGTATTCTACGGTTTCTATCAACCATTTGGTTCTATGCTAAACAGAAGAAATGTGAAGACTCCTCAAGGGAGGGACCGTATTGCTATTAATGAACATATGTACCAACCTGGCACAAATGAACGAGAACAAAATTGTCACCCAGAAGACAAAAACCCCCCAACATGCCACTTTTTGTCATTCCTAATTTTCCTTAGGTCAGGTGTACAGATGAACATTCAGCCTGAGGTATCGACTCGATCGAGACAACGAGAGATGGATGACCCAACGACTAGAGAAATCTAGCGCTATAAAAATGCATTAACTAACACCTGCTGCAGTCTCAATAACTAGATCAGAATGAGAAAGGAAAATAAAGACAAGACAAACAAAACAGGTTAGAGATGGCTCAATAAATGCCTAAAGATTTCCCTCTGAGCTCTTTGAGAATTACCCAACTTTCCGATTCACATGGGATTCCATGTGCCCCATGCTACTCAGGTCAGAGTGTTAGCTAGAGATGACCTGGCCCAAAAAAATAAGGTCAAACTGCTTATCAGGTGGGCCAAACTTTTACATTGAATGTGAAATGTTGGTTGTTTTTTACCATCTCTTGTTGTATGCATGAGGACTTTTTAACAGAATGTACAAAGTGGGTTGACTGATGAAAGCCCCAAATTTCATAAATTGTGAGCCTGATGATTTTATCAAAAGATACAAGGCACATCTTGTGGCTAAAAGGGTTTGCTCAGCAGTATGGATTGATTTTCAAGAAATATTTAAACCAGTGCAGAAACTGAATTCTGTATCGGTTCTTCTATCCAATGCAGCTAATAAACAAAATTGCATTTTTGTAAGCTCAATGTGAAAATTGGATTTCTTCCATACTAATCTTCAAGGGAAATTTAATGTGGAGCCTCCTAGGATTTGTCTTGAGAGGAAGAGAAATGGAGTTTGCAGATTAGAAAAGTCTAATTTTTCAATGAAAATTGGGGTAATTAAGACTTTAAAAATTCCAACTAATAGAGGTCAACTTTAAAAACTTGAAAGTAAAATAAGCACTCACCATCTTTCTTTAAGATGAATGAGATGCATGGTTTTGAAAAGAAGGCTGAAGAAGTCTTTTCATAAATCAAGAGACAATCTTGATAAACATTACCCTCATTGCATTGGTTTTCCCTTCTGTGTATATCCAAATTCCCTTTCATATATATATATATATATATATATATATATATATATATATATATATATATATATATATATATATATATATATATCTGCTGATTATTATCTTTCCATGTAGACACTGTGTACATCTCCATATAAACCCTATTTGGAGTAAAACAAATATATGAAAATATAGGAGAATTCTCCACATCATCACGTGTTATCAAATCTACTCTCAATATCGTAGACATGATATATGTAGGAAAAATGTGTATTACTAAGTGAGTGACCTGCCTAATCTATTTTATTAAGAGCAATGAGATAGAAATGGTATGTTGTCCTAAGGGCATCGAAAATAAAGAAAATATACTCCTTTCTCTGGCACATAATATTATATACTGCATATCTTATATTATTTCCATTCTTGCTCAAAGAAAGGCAGAGTCAACCAACAAAAGGAGACTTGAGAATGTGAAAGGTTGAGGGGGTATTTATAGCCCACACCGCCCTTCTCTATTTCAACTAAAGCAACATGGGACTAGACCTTTGCATCACCAAACAAAGGGGAACATTTGAATTTCCTACCAAAAGCTAATTTTCTACAAAATCACTTGACAATGGGATTACTTTTCTTATGGTGTGTTTATTATATTTTATTATCTATTTGTTTACTTATAATTTTTTATCATTTAATTTTCAAATTAGAAATTACTCCAACACCACAAGTGTGCCACCGCTAGAGGTTAAGGGCAATCATATGGAGGGTCAAGATTGAGAGAAATCAAGATATGTGGCTCGAGATAAGGCAAAATACAGATGAGTATAATATATTATAGCTTCCAACTGCTATAACTTTTTATATCCTTGAAAAGCTATTAATGAGCTCTATTATCTTTAGCATTGGACTACCCTGAACGGTTTTCCAAATTAAATTTGTTTAAGGTTTAATTTTAAATTTAAAGTTAAAATTTATTATTTTTTAGTAAGTTATGTGTTTTTTCTATTTAGTGTATTTTAGTTTTGAAGAACTCTAGTTATGATTAAAGTTCTTTTTTGAGGCATTTGAGAGTATGAATTGATTTAAAAAGTCTTGTGCTATTTATTTATTTATTTTTGCCTTATGGACTTACCATTTCTCATGGATTTGAGATTTATCATAGAGAAAGAAAACTAATTTCTATCTCCCATTTTTTCATGCACTTGCTACATCACACCAATAGCCTCTTAATCTCTCTGATTGCATGAATCTATTGGGGGCCGTTGCACAAAACCTTAGGATCTAGCCTTCAAAATACACCAGAATTATGGGATAATAAAGCAATGAAATAAATCAAAGCATAAACCACACGACACCAAGGAATTTTACGTGGAAAACCCTCAAAGAGGAAAAAACCACGGGAACTCGTCCAAATCAATAATCCACTATAAAGCAAAATGTTACCACCGATCACAAGCACACACCGCTTGGATCAAAGCTTCTTCACTCACGTAGGAGTGGATAAACAATAAGAGAACAAAAGAAAAACAAAGAGATCTCACCGATCATGAGGACATAGAAGGGCTGAGACATGGATTGCGAAGTAGATCACCTCTACGAGCAGAATCTCTCTTCTACAAGCTTCTTCTCTCTCTTTCTCTCTCTCTCTCACTCACCTTTGATAGCGCTAAGCCCTCCTAGAAAATATTAAAATACCCTGAAATACACCTCAATCCTGCATACACCCCTTTATATAGATTTAGAAAGAGGTAGAATTGAAATAAGAAATAAAAATAGCAAAATCTGCATTTCCGCAAACGAATCTGTGTAAACCTTAGATGTCATTGAAGGCCTTCGATGACAACCTTCGATTTCATCTAAGGTCCTTCAATGATATCAAAAATGGACCAAAACTATCCAGCAAGCCAGGATGAAAAATCCTGAAAATATTTGATGATATCGAAGCTAGTTCGATTTCTTCGAACCCAGCAATGAGGAGAAAATCCCCATCAAATCTCTCCCTTTTCGACTCAAGAGGAGTTCGTCTTCTTCAAGCCAGCTAGGTTTCTACAACCCCAAACTTACCTTTGAATAATGCCTTGGTCATCATGTCTGACCCATTATCGTCCGCGTGGACCTTCTCAAGTTGTAACACCTTCTGTTTCAAAGTATCCCTGATCCAGTGATACCGAATATCTATGTGCTTTGACTTCGAGTGCTTACTTGGATTCTTGGTCAAGTGTATAGCACTGTGACTATCGCAATAGACCACGTGCTGCTCCTGCTTCAGGCTAAGTTTCTGTAGGAACCTCTTCTTTCAAAGCATCTCTTTACATGCCTCTGTGACCACAATGTATTCGGCTTCTGTTGACGACAATGCTACAACCTTCTATAGCTTTCTTTGCAAGAGATCACTCCCCCTGTAAACGTGAACATGAACCCCAATGTAGACTTCCTAGAGTCTATGTCACCTGTCATATCTGCATCTGTGTAGCCCTTTAACACAGGTTTTCCGTCACCATAGCATAGGCTCAACTTGGATGAGCCTCGTAGATACCGCAGTATCCACTTCACCGCTGTCCAATGCTCTTTACCAGGATTGGCAAGATACTAGCTGACAACACTAACCGCATATGCTATGTTCGGACGCGTACACACCATAGCATACATCAAACTTCCTACTGCTGACGCATATCTTCCTCATCTCATCCACCTCTGCCTTCATCTTGGGTGTAATGTCCTTGAAAAATCCGTACAAAGATCCGAGTAGGGGGTTGAGTATAACCCAACTCTCGAGTTCTAAAACATCACTTATGCAACATTTTTAATGATGGATGAATGTTGTCTGTATTAGTGCAGAAAACATGAATTAGATTAATCCAAATTAGCAAACATAATCTAGGGACAGTTATAATACGCAAGCAGAAGTCTGAAATAAATATATATACCAATACAAGTTCCCAAAATATGTGTGCTCTGCCGGGTCAATAGTTACAAGTCTTGTTTCAATATACAAACGACAAAATGTGATAGTCCTCTATAAAGCATAAACCCTGAAGCCCCGATGATTCAGAACGGTCTAAGAGAACCCGCCTGAATACTGCATGAAGGAGAACGCCTCCTCATCATCCTTATACTCTGACTCTGCCTCACACGTTGCATCATCATCTGTAGCTAAGACAGGGTCTGGTTGGTGTTTAAGCACCGTCCTAGAACGTGGGAGTGAGTGATCAACTCAGTGGAACTATACAACAAAGGTTAGCATGTTATCAATTCAATCAAGCAGTAATGATAAGGTAATATAATCAAATATCCCTAAGTACTCTGATTAATGTAGGAATATATGAAGGAATGATGCATGCCCTCGCCTACAATCCCTCTGCGATCTTCATCTTACGGTCGCGCATGTCAGTCACTTCCTCAGTGCTCTGCCCAACGCCAAATGGCACATATAGTGTGGTGCATGTACATGATTACCGAGTTCTTATTAGTCCTTTTCATACAGCAAGATTGGGAAGCTAAGGTACCTCCCTTATGTCAATACCAAACAATGATCCATTCTAGGGTTGTTAGTCCTAGTAAATCTCAGACGATGTTACGGTTCTATGTCGCTGTAGAGGGCTCGTCACCAATCAATGCAGGCCTAATTATACCCTAGATGTTGCACTAAGGCTCGTCGCCTCATTGCACTTTTTGGGTATGCTCGAGGTCACTACAAAGGGCTCGTCACCAATCAGAGTAGGCCGACAGCACGAATATAGTGTCTCATACCACCGTATCCGGCTCACGAGTCTGAATTGCTCACTGGTCACTACGGGGAGGCTCGTCGCCTCAGCATAGGCCGATAGCTCGACCACGGTGTCCCATACCACCATGTTCGACTCATGAGTCTTAGCGGATCAAGGTATCAAGGTTAACAGGGTTTCATTGGTGAGTTTAGTACCTTAGATTCAAGCAATAACGTCCAAATATGGTGAACATACATCGGTCAATCGGGTTAGTTGACAAGCTCGACTAGGATGAGCGCATTTTGAGTTGATCGACATGAAGCGCATAAGCACTTCGTGTGGCCTAACCACTGCCGACATTCTAAGTACGGCTTGGATTCGTCGAACACATCTTGCGTGGCAAAAATAACCTCAGCCACCAGATCAAGAACTGTTACCGATTACCTGGACTGTGATAGAGTCCCAAACACGTACAATCATAATAATGAATAGTTATAAATCAATCCTACAATCATATGAATATGTTATGGAATATAACTTAAACATGAATACAGTACATGGAGGAAATCATACACATAGTTAACATGAATAAGTAGACTACACAGTTCATGGAGGAAATCATACACACAACTAAGATAGTTGGGATTTATATCTCAACTCCCTTTTAAACTACACTTTATTAACTACTAACCCATTCAGACATTTTCACAAACACTTAGACTACACTTTCCAACATACATCATCTATGTCGGTCATATTACATATTTGGGCAAATCCTTTTGTCAAGGAGTTGTCGCATACATAACAACCATATACCTACAACAAGTAATCATGACAATCACAACATCAGATTCCAAGTGTAGACAAACATTACATTAAACACATGAAAACTCTATTCACAACATAATTTATACATATACGTAAAATGAAACAGATAGTGCATTTGGCATGTGTAATGGCATCCACGTCAGTAATAAATCATTAACTGACATTGAAAGCCTTAAAAACCATAACCTAAACATATATAGTCCGCACCTTAAACTAGAAAATGTGTAACGGATTTGATTTAGATGTTAAGTCTTTGTCAACGGCGGTTTAGTAACCTAGAGTACGAAATTGGTTAGCTACATCGTCACTTAAACTATTTAAAACCCTATAACAGGTTAGGGTTAGGATTTCTTACCCAAGTATGGTATTAAAATCGTCGGAATAGTTATCCGGTAGCGATGGATAAGCACGTGGAGAGGCAGGGTAGAATCCCTGGGAGAATCTCCAACTCACTCACTCTCTTTCTCTCTTTTCTTCACCTTTCTTAGCTAGGGTTTTGGAATTCGTATGGATTATGGGAGAGAGGGTTTAAGACCCTTATATAGGCCCAGAACTGACGAAAATAGCCCAGGGCCATAGTATACTTAGGTTATAACCAAATTAGGCTTGTTCCGATCCAACGGGGCAATTCTGGAGGTCCTTTTGTTGAATGCGGTCAGAACTAGTTGTCACTTTGCTGAATGCTGGAGAAGAATCCTGGAGGTCCCTTTACTAAATGTTGGGGAACTGGTTGTCACTCATTCTGAAGTGACCATCTAATGGAGTACTGATCGACTTCCCTGCATTCATATTGAATCACGCTAGGATTTTCTCAATATACCGCTCTTGTGACAACTAAAGCTTCTTGCTGTTTCTGTCATAGGTTATCTCCATTTCTACGATCTGTTGAGCCGGACCCAAGTCTTTCATCGCAAATGACTTACCCAACTCCTGTTTCAGCCTATCGATCTTCTTGATGTCTTTTCCCATGATGAGAATGTTATCAACGTATAACATCAGAACTAAAAAATCATCATCTAAGTACTTGTGCGTGAACACACAGTAGTCTGACTCCGTTCCGTCATACCCATGTTGTAACATGAATGAGTCAAACTTCTTATATCATTGTCGTAGAACTTGTTTTAGCCCATACAAGCTCTTCCTTAGCCTACACACCATATGCTCTTTGCCGTTGACTTCGAACCCCTCTGGTTGGTGCATGTAGATCTCTTCTTTCAGGTCACTATGGAGGAAAGCAGTTTTAACATCTAGCTGCTCTATCTCCAGATCCATGCTAGCCACTAACCCAAGCAACACTTGTATGGATGTCATCTTCACCACTGGTGAGAATATCTCCTCGAAGTCTATGCCTTTCCTCTGACCAAACCCTCTCACCGCAAATCTGGTCTTGAACCTCTTATGTGAATTCTTCTACTCAACCTTCTTTCTGAACACCCACTTGTTACTCAAAGCTTTCTTGCCCTTAGGTAATTTGACTATATCATAGATGTAGTTCTTATGCAAGAATTTCATCTCCTTTTGCATAGCTTTCAACCACTCCCCATTATGCTCGTCGGCTAGGGCCTCAGAATAATCTTATGGCTCTCCCCCATCAGTCAGCACAATGTACTCATGCGTCAAGTACCTCTTGAATGGCTGTCTGTCCCTAAATGACCTTCTCACTTGTGGCTCAACAGGTGGATCAAGTGGGGGTTGCTCCCATAGTCCATCTTCTTAAGGAACTCCCTTGTCCTCTGCACCTTGTTGTACTCCCCCATCATCAAGTACCACGGGAGGAATAATCGGATCCATGTCCTCTAGTTCACCTGAACTAGTGTGATTCTTCTCTAGCTTACCAATGTCTTCTATACACTGATCTTCAAAGAAAACCACATCTCTTCTCCTGAAGAGCTTCTTCTTGATCGAATCCCACAATCTATAATCGAACTTTTCATCACCATACCCCAAGAACACACACTGTCTAATCTTCATATCGATTTTGGACCTCTCGTCGTTTGGTACTTGAACAGATGCCCTGCATCCAAATACCCTAAGATGACTGTACCATGGATCCTGTCCAGTCCACAGCTTCTCAGACATTTCTCCATTCAACAAGGCTGATGGAGACCTATTTATCAGATACACTGTTATGTACATTACTTCACCCCAGAACGTCTTGGACAATTTCGCATGGGATAACATGCATCTGTGTAACGCCCTGAAAATCCGGGGTCGAGTATAAGCTTCACTCCCGAGTTTCAATGCATCACTTATGCAACATAGATAATGATGATTGAATGTTGTTCAGATTAGTGCATTAAACATGAGTGGGATCATACCTAACAGTGATTCATACTCTAGATCAGTTTATATAACGCAAGCGAAAAACTGAAAGATATATCTAAAGGTATATGAGTTCAAAAGATCTCTGTCGAACCCCAGAATATGAATACATCACTGAGTCACCATATACATATACTAGGTCAAAAAATCAAAATGTGGAGAAATAGTTTCAACTAGAATGAAAAGCCCTGTAGCCCCGTCGATCAGCACGGCCTAAGAAAAACTGTTAGAAAACTGCATATATGAGAACTCGTCCTAATCGTCTTCGTAATTAGGCTCCACCTCCTGAGTTGCGTCGTCATCTACAACTAAGACAGAGTCTGATGGGTGTTCAGAACATCGTTCTAGAACGTGGGAGTGAGTGATCAACTCAGTGGAATCATAGAGCAAAGATTAACATGTTCTCAATTCAGTCAAGCAGCAATGATAAAGCAGACATATCAGACATTCCTAGATACTCTTCTTAATGCAAGAATGAAATAGTTTCATGATGCATGCCCTCGCCTACACTCCCTCGTGTGACACTATCTTACATTCGCGGCATGCTTTCTTCCCTCTATACTCTTTAACCCGGGGTACATGCAGTGCGATGTTATGAACGTGATTGCCGAGTTATTATTAGTCCTTTCATACAGCAGGATTGAGAAGCTAAGGTACCTCCCTTATATCATTATCCAAACGATGATCCATTCTAAGGTCGTCAGTCCTAGTAAATCTCATACGATATTACTGTTGTAGGTCGCTGTAAAGGGCTCGTTACCAATCAATACAGGCCTAGTATACCTTAGTTACTACAACAAGGCTTGTCGCCTGTCTGCAGTGTCAAGGTATGCTCGAGGTCACTACAGAGAGCTCGTCACCAATCAGAGTAGGCCGACAACTTAAATATAGTGTCCTATACCACCATAATCGGCTCATGAGTCTAGGTTGCTCACTGGTCATTACGAGGAGGCTCGTCGCCCTAGCGTAGGCCTACAGCTCGACCACGGTGTCCTATACCACTGTGTTCGTCTCATGAGTCTTAGCAGATTGAGGTACCAAGGTTAACGGGTTTGCACTGGTAAGTTTGGTACCCTAGATTCAAACAAGAGCGTCCATACAAGGTGAACATATATCGGGTCAATCAGGTTACTTGACGAGCTCGACTAGCACGATCGCACGTTGAGTTGATCGACATGAAATGCATAAGCACTCCATGTGGCCAAACCACTGCCGAAGACTCTAATACAGCTCGGGTTTGTCAAACACGTCTTACGTGATGAATAAATCTCAGCCACGAATTCAAGCCTGTTACCGATTGCCTGGACCATAACATGGTCCCAGTCATGTACAATATCAATAATAGATGTTTGAATCAAATTCCACATTCATATGAGCATGTTATGAAATATAACTTAAACATGAATACAGTACATGGAGGAAATCATACACACAATTAACATGAATAAAATAAGTTAAACATTTCATGGAGGAAATCATACACACAAGTAAGGTGATTAAGATTCATATCTCAATACCCTTAAAAATCATACTCTACCCATTTCTAACCTGTTCAGGTATTTACACAAAACACGTAGACTACGCTATTCAACATACATCACGTATGTTGGCCTATTACATATTTGGGCAAATCCTTTTGCTAAGGAGTTGTTGCATACATAACAAGCATGTACGAACAATAATTTATCATGCCAATCACAACATCAGATTTCATATGCATACAAACATTTTAACAAACACATGGAAAACTCTATTTATAACATAGACTATACATAATTGTAAAACAGAACAGATAGTGCATTTGACATGTGTAATAGCATCCACGTCAGTAATAAATCATTATCTGACATTGAAAGCTTTGAAAACCATAATCTATGCGTCTATAGTCCGCACCTTACGCCGATAAACGCGTAACGAATTCAGTTCGTTCACTCACGCTTCATCTACGGCCCAACGGCAACCTATTACATGAAACAAGTTAGTTATTACATCACTTTAACTAGTTGAAACCCTAAAACTGATTAGGGTTAGGTTTTCTTACCCAATAGTGTATTTGAAATCACCGGAATAGCGATCTGTTAGCGATAAATAAGCACGTGGAGTAATGGGAATTGAATCCCAAGAATAGCTCCCACTTCTCTCTCACTTTCTCTCTCTTTACTCTCTCCTCTTTCTTAGGGTTGTAGGAAATTCATATGGTGAGAGAGGGTGAGGGTTTTAAGCCCTTATATAGGCCCAAAACTAACAAAAATAGTCTTAGGGCCAAGGTATACTTAGGTTATAACCAAATCGGCCTTGTTCCAATCCAACGGAACACTTCTAGAGGTCCTTCCACTGAATGCAATCGGACTTAAGCTCACAGATGTTGGATCTTGATCAAGTTAAATTTTCAGTCCGATCGGGTTTCCAGATCGACCGTGGTGGACCAGTTTCAATTCAGTGATCACTGAAACTCGATCAAGGTCACAAGTATATTGACATGTATGGGCTATCATCCTTGATCCGAGGGTGAATTTGGGCCAAAAACTAACGGTTAGAATGCTTATAAATGGCGCGCAAGCGACACGACTCATATTACTTAAATTCATATTTAATTTCTTAAAAATCTTCACTCTTTCACACTCTTCACTCCATACTCAAGGAAACAGTCTCAGGATATCGTTTGGACGTGATTTTCGAGGTGATAGTCAAGTCCAAATAGGCGGTCATAATCGTTTAAGTTCATTGCTATCGGACTTTCGACGTGCGGTTCAGGTCCGATACAAAGTTTCAAAGTGCTCCCGAGAGCAACTGGATTTAGAGCTGGATTCTAAATTTTAGGGTAATGTAGCGTTAACGATTCTACAGGTTTTGAATCTTGCAGATCGTATTTAAAGTGATTAGTGCTAATTTCACAAGTAATCTAGGTTAGCATTTAGTTAATTCTCGTCTAGTTTCTAAAGGATTTAGTCTTGAGGGATTTCTGCCTGAGTTGGTACTCGGGTCTTTGTACGAATTTTTCTGAGTCGTTACAATATGATTTTCTGTATAATGGTGCGATTCATTCGCTCAACCACACCATTATGTTGAGGGGTCTTGGAAACCTTCTGTTCTTGCTGTATACCCAGGGACTTACAATACTCATGAAAGTCGCCAATGTATTCACCAATATTGTCAGTGTGGATGCACTTCAATGATCTACTTGTCTCTCTCTCTCTCTCTCGACCATAACATGAAACAATTTAAACACACCAAAGACCTCGTCTTTGGATTTCAAAGCATAAACCCAAACCCTCATAGATGCATCATCTATAAAAGTGACAAAATACAATGCCCCACCTAAGGTTTTTATCCTCATAGGACCATAAACATCAGAATAAACCAAATCTAATGCATGCATTTTATTAACATAAGAAGCAGTTTTAACAAATGAAACTATATGTTATTTCCCTGATAAACAATCAATACAAGTTTTGAGAGGTATACATGTCACGTCTGGAAGAAGCCGTTTCCTCGCTAGTACCTGAAGCCCTTTTTCACTCATGTGGCCTAGATGCCTGTGCCACATGTCAATAGTTGAATCTTTCGCTGCGTTTAACCCACCCTTGCACACACTGACACTTGTTTTGTAAAGGGTGCAACACTTCTTCCCTCTAGCTGCGATCAACAAACCCTTGATGAGCTTCTAGCGCCCACCAACAAATCGGCTTTCATAGCCATCATCATTCAGTTTTCTCATCGACATCAAGTTGAGGCGAAGGTCTGGAATATACCTCACATCCCTGAGAACCAATGTGCAGCCCACATCGGTTTTCACATAAATATCATCGACCCCTACGTCTTCGTTATATCAGAATTTTCCATCTTCACAATCTCATAGTCACCTGACTTGTAGCTTGTGAAGAAGTCCCTACGTGGAGTCACATGAAAAGAAACTCCCGAGTCAATTACCCAGTCAGTGTCCTGACTTATAGCCATGAGACAAACATCATGATCTGCTGAAAGAATAACTACAAGGTCGCCATCTGAAGTGACTGCTGTGGAATTTGAATCGTCTTCCTTCTCATTTTCTTTTCCTTTCTTGTCATTCTTATTCTTACAACATTCATGCTTATAGTAGCCCTTCTTACCACAATTTCAGCATTCAACATCATTCCTGGTACTCGACTTGCCTCTTGATTTATCTCGGGCCTTCCCGCCTTTTATATTCTTTCCTCTCCCCCGTTCTTGTCAAAGGGCCTTTTGCTAAGTAGACCCCTAAGACTTCCTCCTTATCTCCTCATTGAAGAGACAACTAGTAACCTGTTCCATCGATACCTTTCCGTCTGGCACGAAGTTACTTAAAGACACCACTAATGTCTCTCAAATATCAGGAATGAGATAATCAATGGCAAAGTCTATAATTTATCATCTAGGACCATCTTCATAACAGAGAGCTGGTTCAATATATTGCTGACCTCATTTATGTGCTCAGCCGCAAAACCACCATCTTTGAACTTGAGATTCACAAGTCGTCATATCAAGAAAATCTTATTGCTGGTTGTCTTCCTCTCATACAGCCCTTGTAATTTCAGCCATAGGCTAGCGGCTAAGGTTTTCGTAGACACATAGTGGAAATCGTCCAACCATTGTCTAATAAACCATACCGCCTTCCGGTCCAATTTCTTCCAATCATCATTTGTCATATCCTTTATTTTTGTTGATATGCTTAAGATTGAAGCATACAAGTCCTTGCAATAAAGCAAGTCCTCCATCTTAACCTTCCATATGGTCCAGTTAGAACCATTGAGGATAATCATTCTTGATGAGCCACCTTCCATAATTCAAAACTGATCTCACTCCGTTCAATGAACTTAGCTTTGATACCACTTTTTTGGGGGTCGTTTCACAAAACCTTAGGATCTAGCCTCCCAAATACACCAGAATCATGGGATAATAAAGTAATGAAATAAATCAAAGCATAAACCACACGACACCAGAGAATTTTACGCGAAAAACCCTCGAAGAGGAAAAAACCACGGGACCTCGTCCAGATCAACAATCCACCATAAAGCAGAACGTTAAACCAATCACAAAGCACACACCGCTTGGATTAAACCTTCTTCACTCACGTAGAAGTGGATAAATAATAAGAGAATAAAAGAAAAATAGAGAGATCTCACCAATCACGATGAACTTAAGCGCTGAGACGTGTACTGCGAAGTAGATCACCTCTACGAGCAGAATCTCCCTTCCACAAGCTTCTCCTCTCTCTTTTTCTCCCACTCTCACCTTTAATAGCCCTAAGCTCTCTTAGAAAACATTTAAGAAACCTTAAAATATCCTAGAATACACCCCAATCTTGCATACACCTCTTTATACAGATTTAGAAAGAGGTAAAATTGGAATAGGAAACAAAAATCACAGAATCTGCGTTTCCACAAACGAATCTGCACAAACCTTCGATGTCATCGAAGGCATTCGATGACAACCTTCGATTTCATTTAAGGTCCTTCAATGATATCGAAAACGGCCAAAATTGTCCGGCGACCCGGGATGAAAAATCCTAAAAATATTCGATGATATCGAATCTAGTTCAATTTCATCGAACTTAATAATGAGGAGAAAATCCCCATCAGAATCCCCTTGATATGTTTCCTAAATACAATGGTTTAACCCAATACTTGTAAAGTAGCATTACTAATAGCAATTTGAACAAATTGGCGGTCGGTCAAAGAGTTGATATGATGGGTCTCAACATCAATGGTTTGGATCACTAAACCGTTGCAAAATGGATGGACAACGTGGATATATAACTCATACATCTAAGTGGCCCCACGGTCAGGGTCAGGGTAAGGGTCAGAGTTGCATCTAATCGGCGTTCATGCGACAGAATCGTTTGTTACTAAAAATGGTAGCGACTCATCCTTCTCACACGTGACACTGAATTACAACTATCCATGCCATTCAAATTGCGGGTCATATTGTGGATGGAGTACATGTATAAAATTACACTGATCAAGTAATCCTAACCGTCCAATTAATGGCTATTAAATGGATGGTTAAGAATAAAATATTGAGTGGTCCAAATTCAAAGGGAAAATCAGATAATAAATATTATTTTCTCAGTGCAATTTTTAGTTAGACTCCATCCACAGTTGGGTCGACAGACAGGGTTTACGTACTATTGTGCCACGTGTCGGGTTGAAGAGTTTACACCATTTTTAAAGTTGTGCCGATTAACATACAAGTCTAGCCCAAGGTTAATAACATTGACACCGTGTCTGTTGTGTGTTATCCATTCCAACGGCTATGGCTTCAATACAGAACCTGGAAAATTGGGTCGTTGATCTTCTCCTCCCTTCCCTATACCAAAAGAAACAAAACCCAACTGCTGTTTTCCTTCCAATACCCATTTCCAGAAGATCCGCTCTTCTATTTACGGTTCTGCCGGTCAGCCTCATTGCAATCTTCCCACCAGCATCCCATGCCAGAGTGCGGAGGAGCAGGAAAACCATCCCTATCGAGGACTACATGACCAGCTGTTAGTCACTTCCTTTCCCTTTCAAAAACTATCTCTATAGTTCAGTAATTGGGTGGTTATTTATTTATTATTTATTATTTATTATTTATTTTTTTATTTTAATTCCTTCATATGTATGCATTGGGGGTGGCAATGGGTCGGGTTTGGGCCGACCTGACACTTAGCACGCAAGGCCTGAGCCTGGCATGGGCTTAGCATAGCACGCCGGAGCCCGAACAAAAAAAAAAAAAAGTTAGGCCCGGACCCAACCAGCCCACCTCAAGTGATAAAGTCCCTAATTTCCACTTATCCGTTAATCAAGTATGCCACATATGCACAAAGAAATCAACATTTTAGATGAATGAAACCAATATTCCCTGTTCAAGACTGATGGTTGCGTAACTAGGGATTAGAATGACATATCTGTAGGGTATCACACCTTTAGATATAAAGTCGGGTCTAGTCGGGCAAAATTGGCGTGAGCCTAAGCCTGACCCGAAAATTGATCGGGCCATGCATGCAAGGCGCAAGCCCGGCCCACAGGCCAACCTAGTAGGTCTGAGTCTGGCCCAAAGCAGTATTGGGCTCGTTGGGTTGGGCAGTTTACTTGGTCCATTGCCACGTTTAATAGGTATGTGGGTATGCATGTAACCATGTGTGTTCTTATGTATGAATGTTATTGAAGTCATTGAATCACTGTAATTCAATAATTGAGTGACTTTTATTCTTTCATGTATGTATTTGTATATCTATGTTGGTATGTGTGCATATGCATGTGGGTATGTGTATAAAATTTATGTCTTTTATGTATGAATGTATTGAAGACATTGAATCACTATGATTTAGCAATAGGGTGACTTTTATTCCTTCATGGATGTATGTCTGTGTATGTTATGTGGTTATGTATGTTACCATATACATTTTTTGTATCTGAGTGTTATTGAAGACATTGACTGACTACGATTCAGCAATTGGGTGACTTCTATTTATTATGTATATGCATGGTGGGTTATGTATATAACTCTGTATGTACTCTTATGTATGAGAGTTATTAAAGAGACTGAATTGTTTATGGTGACCTTCTGACCACAATGACATACATTGTTCATACTGAGGGATGGCCATTTGGAATTTTTCTTTGAGGGAAAATTACCAAAGAAGTTCCTATGGACTTCACATTTCTAAAGGCTCCTAAGAATTGTGTATTTGGACCAAATCCCAACATGGATTATAACGCTGTTATTTGAAAAAAAAAAAAAAAAAAAACCGACTTCGATTTCCCATGAGTCAGATACTTTCCATTTCCCCATGTTGTATCTTGCCATTTCATTATGTACATTATCATTATATAGTGGTAATACTGGTTCTGTTATGGGGTCATAACACCATTTTTAAGCCTTCTTTTTTAATGAGACTTGCCAAGCCCAGACGCATGTAGAGCCCTGCTCATGTGCATACTATCACATGTGCAAATATGGAACGTGTGTGAGATCTGAGCTTTCCATTGGTTACACCAAACTAATTAGGTCTTTTGGCAACAAAAAAAATAACAAATGAGGCAGTTTCACTCAATTGACCTACAATGTACAGAAAAAAAAACAAAAACAAATGTCTAAAACAGTTTTTTTTTTAGCCATCAATTTGTTTTGTACACTGGTGCACTTGATGAGTGAAGCCTTAAAGCAATTATCCGATGGAAAGCTTAGATCTCAAACACACGCCACACTGAAACATGGGCTTTGCTTATAGGGCCCAACATGTGAGTGGCTTAGTGAACCTCATTTTTTTATTACCATTTTGTCCTTTCACTGCTCAAAAAACTAGCTGCTAACATTATCCTAGTCACTACATTTTGGTTAGTTTCGTAATTTTCAATTGCCAAATTGATCAAGCACTTTCTATTTATTGACCAACCAAATGCACTTCTTGAAGAAGATTTGGCACTCACACTCTTATGTCCTCTGGGGGACCAAGAGGTTCTTTCTCTCACATAATTTTGCCTACCTGTTCCACTTCCGTGCCAGATGAAATGGGATTCAAACCCATGATACAATCTTCTTGTATATCGATTTAGCAAACCAATGCCTTTATCCAAATGAATCATTCTTCTAGTCTCTCTCCACCCCCCACCCCAAAACTGACCCACGGCACAGTGCCCATTTGCTTCACGCACAGGAAGGCAACGAAGTTCAGTTCAAGAGACTGCAACAGAGTGGAGCAGCCTTTTCCCTCCTCCTTCCTCAACCCTACCAATCCTACCAAAGTGGAGAGGAAATTTGGGCACTAGGGTTTCTCAAAGCTAAGGATCTATTGCTCTGATACCATGTAAAAAACATCGGAATGGTTATGTCATTGTTAATAAACTCTACGGAGCTAGACATCCATCTACTCGAGTCTCATGTTTCTGAACTTTGCAAAACGAGTCTCATGTAAAAAATGTCCGAATGGTTATGTCATTGTTAATAAACTATAGGGTTTTTTTGTTGTTTTTTACTTGTGTTTTGGGGTTAGTACCTCACTCATAGGCTTTGGGTTCCTTGCGGTGCAGTGCCAAGGCTGAGGTTGAGGGTTCAAGTCCCTCCTTCTGCTCCTGGCTTCATCGTTCAGCGGTCACGAGTGGAGTAGGCAACTAGTGGAGTGCGTAAGTCATCGGTTCAAATCCGATAAAGGAGGGATTTTTTTTTTCATCAAGATTGGGTTGGTGTTCATTGTATTGTACCATATTGAAAAGAATGCATTGGATGGATGCCCGGGCATTGAGAAGGAAGGACACTTTCAGAGGCATCCATCACCCTTTTCAAATCTAAAGCTTTTTTGAGTTGTTTCATTAATTGATGTTATAGAATTAAGTCTCCAATAGAATTAAGTCTCCATTTGGTAAACACCTAAAAATAAGTTCTTCTCATTTTCAAGGTATTCCATTACGGTAACGGTGACTGTAATGGCCACCTCTTTTTCTTTTTTCTTTAAAAAACAAAACAAAAAACAAATCTATTTTGGCCCCATAACGAACCGTTACAAGGCCATTATGGATCTTTTTTTTCATAACGGCTATTATGACTCCGTAACACGCAACAGTTACTACTATTACCATTACATAACTATTTTGGAATACCTTGTTCATTTTAGTTAACAGTAATCGTGCATTAAAAATGTTGATCTCTAATGCATAATGAGTTAATATTAACAGTCATTATGTATTAGAGATTAAAATCTTTATATATAATTACTACTGACTAAAATGAGATGAATGCTTTTTTGGTGTCCATGAAATAGGGCCTAAAGAGTTACAAAACTAAAAGAATGCACAATCTTCTTAGTTGTTGTATTGATATAGAAGGATTAACCATTTCTCAAAGTTTGTAATATCACAATATGTCAAATGCAATAATCTGAAAGTGGAGTGTTGATTTGGCATAGTATTTGAAAATATGGGTATCAGTGACCTACCGTGAGATACTTGACTACTAGTAAACTAAGAAATGATATCACATTGTGTCACATAGCTTTGTCCTAGGAATGTGGGGTTGGCTTCAAGAATCCTATTTTTCGAAGTATATATGGAATAAAAAATTTATTTTGGTGATGGTTGGTTGAATGGATGCCCACCATACATCAACCCTACTCCTTTACCCGGGCTTGGGACTCCAATATCAACAATGTACCGAGCTATCTTGGTGTATGGGTGAGTAGTCAATCCAATACGTAGTGTATTTGGCCGATATTGTTCATCTTGATTTGAGATGGAAGTGTTGAACACATGCGCATTGTCGACATGATTGGGAAAGAGAGAGGGAAGAGGAAAAGAGGAAGAAGGGAGAAAGAATGAGTGAAAAGAGAGAATAAGATGTTAGGGTTCACACCCCTCCTCTCTTATTTTATTTAAGTCATAAATACAAAAATGACCATAATACCCTTAATAACAAAAGAAAGAATTCCTAGCATATCCTAAGTGACTAGTAGTAACATAAAGTGACTGAGGACTAAAGATAAGTAAGCTTAATGAAAAAGAGGTGGGTTGTACAATAGATGCCCCACATTCGATAACACTCCCCCTCAAGCTGGAGCATACATATCGTGAATGCCCAACTTGACAATGAGACGATCTAACTGCTGAGTATATCTGAGAGCTTTCTTGAACATATCTACTAGTTGGTCTTGGGACTTGACGAATGGCATGCAAATTTCCTTGCTAGCAACTTTCTTCCTGATGAAGTGACAGTTGACCTTGATGTATTTGGTTCTCTCATGATAGATAGGATTGTTGGTAATATGAGAAGCTACTTGATTCTCACAATATAACCTCACAGGAGTATCAACCATAAATTCAAGCTTGTATATTAACATCTTTAGCCAAGCTAGTTCACACGTTGCATGGGCCATTGCCTTGTATGTAGCCTCAACACTTGAATGGGCGACTACAATTTGCTTCTTACTCTTCCATGTAACAAGATTACCACCTACAAAAGTACAACAACCAGTAGTAGGTTTCCTATCAGATGGAGAGCAAACCCAATATGCATTAGACTATTCTTTTACACTAAGATGACCATTCTGCTTATAAAAAGGATACCACAACTAAGATCTCCCTTAAATACTTGAGGATATAAAGCACGGCCTCCATATGAGGGACCCAGGGATCCTACGTAAATTGATTGACCACAATGACTGGATATGTGATATTAGGTCGGGTAATTTTTAGATAGATCAATTTTCTAACCATGTAACAATATCTCTCTGGATCATTAACCAACTTTCTCCGATCCATACTAAGTTTCTTGTTTGTACCGTGGGAGTTTCAATGGGCTTGGCTCCTAGAAGACCTATTTCATCCAATAAACCCATCATATATTTTTGTTGTAATAAATTGTTTCCATGTTAAACCTGGCTACTTCAATGCCCAAGAACTATCAAACTTAGCCCAAGTCCTTCATAAAAAGTGTTGTTATATAAAAAATAAAATTCAACTTATCAACCCCTCACTATCACTTCCTTTAATGATGATACCATCCACATATACAACCAACACAATATTGCTCATCTGACTTCGTCTTACAAAAATAGAATGGTTGGCTTGGCTACGTTTCATCTCGAATTCAAACACCACTTTATTAAACTTGTCTTTAATGATGATATCATCAACATACACAATCAACACAATATTGTTTGTCTCACTTTGCCTTACAAAAATAGAATGGTCAGCCTGGCGGCGTTTCATCCCAAATTCGAACACCACTTTACTAAACTTGTCAAACTAATCTCTTGGAGATTGTTTCAAATAATAAATTGATTTCTTAAGACGACATACTTTATCTAACCCCTTATTTGATTCCCCTTAAGCAACAAACCCATGCCGTTGCCCCATGTGGACTTCTTCAACTAGATCTACATGAAGAAAAGCATTCTTCTCATAAAGCTTATACAAAAGCCAATCCAAATTTACAGCAATAGAAACAAACACACATGCAGAATGAAGCTTTGTCAAAAGAGATCTCTAAATAGTTGACTCCTAGAATCTAAGAGCAATCTTTTACAACCAACCAAGCTTTTAGCTAATCAACTAAACCATCGAGATTATATTTCACCGTACATACCCATCTGCATCCAATTGCGCTCTTTCTAGTAGGTAATTTAGGGCCTATCTGCACCTTGTAGAGGCATCTCCCCAACTCCAGTAGTAATGTCCGGTACGATGGAAAGCTTAGTAGTGGAACTATTCATAAACTGTAAAGACTTTCCTCCCTTGGAGAAATATAGTCTGTTTAAAGAATGTGACATCGACGGATACATAACATCTATGGAAAATAAGATTATATTATTTGTTTCCTTTTTTGGTATGAGAGTACCCAATAACCAAGAAAAATATACTTGATAGCCCATTAGTTCAAACTTGTCATGAACATGATCAAGCTGATGTACGAAACTCACATAATTGAATACTTTTGGAGGAATAGAGAAAGAAGGAATTTGAGGACACATGATAGAGAAGTGATTTTCCATCTAGGACAGATGAAGGCATCCAATTTATTAAGTAGCATGCAGTTAAGATTGCATCACTCCAGAATATTTTTGGAATCTTTATATTCAACAACAATGCCCTAATAACCTCAAGTAAATGATGGTTCTTATGTTAAGCTAACCCATTTGGTTGTGGTGTGTGTAAAGATGAAGTTTGGTGAAAATTTCCATGAAAGATATAAGTTAAAATCATGAGATATATGTTCCATAGCATTATTTGAACGTAGAAGACACGCTTTCGAATTGAATTCCGTCCATTTGAAATTCTTTAAAACAAGAAAATACTTCTGATTTATCTTTCATCAAATATAATCATGTTATTCGAGAGTAATCATCCACAAAGATAACAAAGTACTTAAAGCATATAAACTAGTAAGATGAATTGGACCCCAAAATCATGATAAACTAAATAAAAAGGTTTATCACTTCTCTTGTCCACACTAGGAAGAAACGACACTCTATAGTGCTTGCTCAACTCCCAAGCCTCACACTCTATCTTAGACATATGTGACAGCAATAAAACTAGACTCTTTAAACTATTAAAAGAAGATGACCAATCCTAGAATGCCACTGATGTGGAGAGATGTTTGTCTGCAATGCAGCTCTGATTATACCATTGTCGAGGTAATAAAGTCCATTCACTTCATGCCCTCTGCTAATCATCCTCCCAGTCTTTAGATCCTGAAATTCATAATAAGAAGGTTAAATGTGACAGAACAATTTAAAGATTTGGCTAATTTACTCACTGATAACAAACTCAAGGAAATTTAGGAATGTAAAGTATGAATGACAATGAAAGTGACAGGGTAGCATAAGTAGTACCCGACCTAGACACATGGGTTCAAGTACCATATGCTAATGTGACAGAAGAAATGGACGATGACTTAACTAACTGAGACAATACAATGTGCTTATCAACCATATGATCAGAAGCTCTAATGTTAATGACTCAAGGTATACAACTATACGATTCAAGATAAACTATACTTGAATGAGAGAGATTAGTTTGTGGAGGATGATGCATGAGTGGAATGATCCTTCTGAAGTTTGGCATATTCTTCCTTGGACAACATAATTGTATCACCTGCAGTACTGGGCTTGGAAACAAAAGAGATAGGCATCTGAAGAGAAAACTTGATTTGCCCAAGCAAGCTTACCAACAAAATCCCAACATGTCTTAACCGTGTGGCTACTAAGATCACAATGAGTAATTGCCAATTAACATGACCGTGTCCGAGGTTACCATTGAAATTTGTATCACTACCTCCCCAATTATTTGTCTCCATAGTGACCTCCTCTTAGCTCCTTACCACCAAAACAACCACCATGACCACATCCATGACCACCGCCACAACTTCTCCCATCCCCTCTACTAGATGTACAAAGGAATGTAGAATGATCTAACAAAGATGAACTCTATACACTAACCACACTGAATATGAGCGAATGCCTTAGTGATTGATAGAATCTCACTAACTCTAAGAATTTGACCTCGAAAAGGCTCGAACTTGGGACAAAGACCGGAGAGAAATTTATCAACATGAAATTTCTTTCTCTACCGTCTCAGTCTCATATCAGTAGACATGGGCTGGTATACGTTCAGTTGTTCCCACATGCCTTGTAAGGCTGAATAATACTCTTCGATGTTCTTATTTCCTTGTTGAAGAGCGGAGATATTTTGAAGTAACTTGTAGATCCAAGGTAAATTCTTTTCACCTAAATACGTTTCTCTCAGATTTTCCTATACTTCCTTTGTTGTCTTGAAAAAGATAGCGTTTGCACTGATTTGATGCTCCATACTATTCCATAATAAAGCTTTGATCTTAGCATACTCCACCACCCAACCTTTGTATTCTATTGAACTTTCTTCAAGTTTGGAGGGAGTCAAATATTTTTATTTCCTTTAACCCATAAGGAATACCTCTATCGATGCGGCCCATTGTAGTAATTTGCTCCATGAAGTTTAGTCGATGTAATCTAAAGGTTTATCAACTCAGATGGAGATAAAAGATTAGTCTTGGCTTCATTCTTGACATTCATGAATGCAGGAGAAATCAATCACACAAGGGAAGAATGTTTAACTTACCCAACACGTATTTAAAAAAACAATGTATATCAAGCATCACGATCACCTAATTGCACTTCTTATTTCAACACCTCTGCACGTACACTTATTTTTTAATCCTTTCCACACACACCTTTGATCTCAAATCTAGCCATAGACACGATAGGCCACTTTGATCCATGGAGTTATACGAAAGTAGGCTTCACACCCATTGAATTCCAGGACACAATCACATGATCCACCATATGGTAGTTGGGAAAGGATTTGTGTTGGTTAGCCCCTAATTGACTCTAGGATTCCACTTGAAATAAATAGAAGAAAGAAAATAAAAGAAATGAGAGAAATCAAGGCATGGATCAACCAAAGCTCTGATGCCCCGAGCGGGCGCGCGCGCGTGTGTGTGTGTGTGTGAGAGAGAGAGAGAGAGAGAGAGAGAGGGAGAGAGAGAGCCTAGGAGGTTAGGAATCCCATCTACAATAATGACCATAATACCCTTAATAACAAGAATTCCAACGTCCTAAGCAAAGTGACAAATGACTAGAGAGGAGTGAGCCTAATGTAAAAGAGGTGGGCCATACAGACTTCAGTAGTATGGCCTACATCCAATAACACACATTGTATGTTAGCTATTTCATGATAACACTACTCCACGTTATTTCTCCAGGAGGAATGCTAATTCCAAATTCCTTCCTAACACAAATGCCCCACCTGGGCAAACATGGCATGTGCTGGGATCTGAGGTGTTCATAGGGTGGAACCGACACTAACTGTTACTTGCCCAAAATTCTTGCTGGTCCATTTATTAGGTGGGCCATACATGTATGAAGAAATGGACGGTTATAAAATGATTACTGGTGGCCTGTAATCAAGGTGCTTGTGTTGTTCACTTGATGAGTGGGCTGACCTAATTTTTTGAGCATCTGATAAACATACGACCCAAACACGAGCCAACTAGCACTTGTTCTACATTTTTGTTTCAAGCTTGAAGGTGGGGCACTTGGAATTTGCTTCTTTAGAGAAATACGTGGATGGTCTTAGTTGGGTGTTTGTTTCCACATAGGAGGATGGGTTTGTCATCAGTGCGTATGCTAGACTCCTGTATATTTGAACCATATAAATCAAGTTAACTAATTCTAAACTAGATCTAGGCCTATTTTGTGGATCAAAACACAAATTTGAGTGGGATTCGATGAACCGAAGTGGAGTTGACCATTTTGGGAAACATTGGAAGGAAGGGTAAGCCATCTTTTAGAATTCTACCAGTTTTTTATTCTCCCAAAAACACGTTTTTTTCCATTACAAGGCCGAACATATCAGCAGCAAGCTGGCTGATACACTGCTCGATACAGTTATGTAATCCTTTGGTCAGTAAACTCCAATATGCATGGGGTTGCTCTTTAAAATAAATTCAAGAGTGATTGATCATTAGGCAAGGATAGTAACCATGCATTTTTTTTTCAGTGTTTCAGGGTCAATGCAAGATATTTTCCTGTTATCAAGTAGTATTCTCAGTACATTGCCTCTTTGTGGTCTTCAATTAAATCAATGTTGTTAAATCATTTAAGTATTAAGCATAGCATTTTTTGTGTTTTACTTTTCTTTCATTGAATATCTTTAAGTTTGAAACTTTGTCATGAAAAGCAGCTGATGGACTGAAGTACTATGACCTAGTGGAGGGGAAGGGGCCCAGAGCTGACAAAGGTTCAATTGTACAGGTTTGATATGTTGAAACTAGATGATTTTTTCCTACTGTATTATTGAACTGATCTTACTGGAATGATGAATATTCTTATGACGTTAGTTTCTATGGTTTATACCTTTGTAGGTCCATTTCGACTGTCTATATCGTGGTATTACGGCAGTCTCGAGTCGAGAATCTAAAATTTTAGCAGGCAATCGAATTATTGCACAGGTTATCTTCCATAACCTGCTTGTCTAATGTCTTAGTGTGATTTTTAAAAAGATGGATATTTAATCTGGTTTCAACGGTGTACGTTTTCTCCTTTGATATTATCATGATACTTTCACCATCCAATCAAATATATTCCATGTCACTATTCTTTTGTGTTTATCGCAATCATCACCAGTTCTACCGCAGCGATACGGATTGGCTGAGTTCCAGGTGGGTGCAAACCCACTTAATTGAAGCAGAATACCCACATCAAAATCCACATACCAGCTATATTTTGAGAAGTTAAAGCACGGGTCATGGTGTATTAGATTTTGTTTCTATAAGCCTATTTGTGGATGCCCAAAAAATGTATCCTTTGATCGGAAAAGGATCCAATGAGGTAAAGGAATCGATTATTGAAGTCCAACTTTACTCGGGCAATGATTCAGAAGTTTGTTATGTATTCCTCTTGAAGTCTTTTGTTTTTTTCTTTCATGTGCTCAATATGCCATCATAGGATTGCAACCTATTTGGCCCCATAAAGTCAATCCAAGAAATGTAGAGTGAAAGCTAAAAGTCAGTCACAATTAAAACAAGCCAATGGTAAGCAAAGTCAAATTGAAGCAACCTGCTCAAAGCCTATCTGAGGTGCACCGATCCTTCTCTTTGCTTGAATTGTTATTCTCCTCAGGGTAACACATTAGAATTCAAAGAGAGAACAACATGGAAACATTTTTATGAATGATTTGTCTTGCAAGCAAGCATTTATCAATAGGAAAGCAAAGGAACCAATGAATCATGCCCTCATCCATTGTTCAATGGCCATAAAATTCACAAAGCTTCTTCGTCAAATCTTTTTTGGAATCTCTTGGGTGTTCCAAGCAAAGATTGAAATTAGTTAAGTGGTTGGAAGGGAGGCTAATTTAGCAATGACCTATGTATGCATTCAAATGTTTTCTCCTATGCAGTTTTGTGGGGTCTATGGAGTGGAAGAAAAGGAATTTTATACAAAAGGCATTGTTGATGTTGAAACTAATAGCTATAGTCAAATTGAGTGCTCGTTAAAAGAAATTTCAAGATGTCACTAGAAATTTGAAGATAGTCGGACAAGCTAGCTTATGTAAGGAAAGACCGATTATGAGGTGTAAAGACTGCTTGACTAGTGAACTATCAGTTATCGCACTCATAGTTCTGAAAATCGTAATCAATATCGTATTGGCTGATACAGGAGTATCATGTCCGTATCGACTCGATACGACCATATCGGTCGATACAACCCATATTGGTGCCGATACAGAGCCGAATGGCTAATATAGGGCCGATACAGGCCAATATGCCCTTAAAACCCCAAATTTTAATTAATTTATTTTTTTCCAAAAATTCACTCATGTCTCCTCTGCTTCTTTTCATTTAAACCATGGAAGAATCTTAAAAACTCATTTTAGGCTAGATCTAGACCTATTTTGGGATCAAAACAGATGATTTGAATGGGATTCGGCAAATTGAAGCGAAGTGGACCATTAAGGGAGAAATCGGAAAAAAGGGTAAACCTTCACTTTTTTCTGTTTTCTTTTCATCTGTTTTTGTTGTATTTTCAATGTAATGGGCCATTGTTCACTAAACCATGTTTAATTTTTGTTCGATTAGGGCCCATTTAGTTTATCTTCAAAAAGTCAAATCGGCAAACAACATTCTCATTAAAAAATGGTTCGATACACCATTGAATACATGGTCAAAACACACAAAAAAAAAAAAAAAATGATAAATTTGTGAATATCTCATTTTTTTTCCTTTTTGTTTTTGTATTTTTTTTGCTTCAAAATTTATTTATTTTTTGACTGATACGGGCTATTACAACCCCGATTTCGATACACAATGCCGTATCATATCATTTTTCCGTAGGGCCGATACGGTGGCCGATATCGTCATTCAAAACCATGATCGCATGGAATATATCATTTGTATTGAGTAATTCATCGCACTTTGGGGAACATGGGGAAACATTGGAAAAATGGTTGAATTTTTCAATGAAACTTTAGGGATTGTTAGAGAAGACCTTAATACACACTTTTAAACCATAACATCTCAAAAAAGAAGTGCACATAATAGGTTTCCTTTGTATAGGGTCCTAAGCTATGTGTTGTGTGACTGAACTAATGCAACTTATATTCGAATTGAATGCATAACATTTAGAGTGTATGTGATGATCATTTCATCAAATGCTCCTCTAAATACTTTGAAATTAGTCTCAATTGACAGCTGAGTGAAGGGAAATTTCGAAAAAATATATTTTTTTTTAATTAAAAAATGTTTTTTATTTTTCAAAAATTGATAAGGACGTAACAAATCAGCAGATCAGCCCTCATACATGCTTGATTTCATGTTTGGAGTGCAACATTGCAAGCAATTTGGGAGAAATTGAGAAAATTTTGAATTTTTCCCAAAATTTTCTAAATCAGACCACCTTCACTCTAATTTCGAAATTAGAGTGTATGTGATGATCATTTCATCAAATACTCTTAAATACTTCAAAATTAGTCTCAATTGACAACTGGTTGAAGGAAAATTTTGAAAAAAAAAAAAACTTGGAGAATATGAAAAACCAATGGATATCGAAATCAAAGTTCCAACTCCATGATTTGTCATGCAAAACATGAAGAACCAATGGATTTGTAACCATTTGACACTGATTTAACATAATTTAATTAATTAATTAATTTATTTATTTTGAAAAAAGGAATCGAAAATTGAAAATGCTCACCGGATCAAACGTGGGATATATCGGCATTACCAGTGCTTTTCGTATTGCACAGGTAAGATACAAGATATATCCTGGGATATATCAGCTGATATCGTTTATATTTAAAACATTGCTTCCAATGGAACTCAATAATCTAGTCCTGGCCAATGTGTTATGTGTTTATAGATAGGAAGTGGAGATGTTGAATTTGCCTTTTTGAGACTGATTGGACTAACGGACTCAGACAATGACAAGGTGAGAGGACTGCTCAATGGATTGGAGAGCTTGACATCATCCTTGTCAAGGCATCTACTCGTTGAGGGTGATTAGATGAATGTTGTATCATGGGCATCAGAAAGAAGTCCGTCTATGGATAGTAGAAAGGAGAGAAGAAAGAGAGAAAGAAAGAAGAATGGATGAGGAAGAAGAAGAGGAAGGAGAAGGAGAAAGAAAGAGGGGAGAGAGAGAGGGTTTAGGGCAAGATACTCGGGTTAGCCCAAAGAATAACATTTACTTTGTTGTGTTTATTGTGCTTGGAAAACAAACATGGTGTTTTTTCTAGCCCCTATTGTTTGTCCCACATTAGATAGAGGAGCTTTAAATCACTTTCATAAGAAAAGGAGCTTCTGTAGGGGCTTGAATCCCTTCTAAAGACTTTATTGAGGAGCGTGGGGTGGGTGTGCCCTGTGCAACTTTTCACAAATGCGCAGCCATGCACTGAGCCGAGCCAATTTGTGGTGCGATGCAACGTAGTTTGGTGTGGTGTATGGTGTGTATGTGTAGCTCTTTTTCTTGCCACAGGTAATTTTTTAATGTTTTTTTAAATTTAAAAAATAAATGTTTTATGTAACAATTTTCTCTTCAATCTTTGTAATGTCCTTCTCTTTAATCTTTGTAATGGTTTTTTCTTTAATTTTTAATCATTTCAAACAGTTACAAAAAGTGAGTCTCTGCTCTTTATATAACCATAGAAGCGTCTAAACCAAGGTAGGGAAACCACTGCCTGCTTTCCCTGTCTCTTTTTCTCTCTCCTTCCAACATCTTTCAAATCCTCATGCAATCAGAGTCCCCTGTAGTTTCCTGGCTCGATCTAGTGGTGGAACCGGAATTTAGCACACATATGAGGTGGGCTGTTTAAATCCTTGGGACTTTTCTGTTGTTGATCCAGTGCACTCCTATGGGGTGGAACTACTCCCAAAGAAAGCGACTTGGTCATGTTTGGTCTCTTCCTACAACATCGTTGATACTCAAATAAAAGCTAAAGAGGTTTTTCAAATACACACATTACAAGCACCATCTTACAAAAGTATGATCTTTTCAGTTCTTAACCTTTTTGAATTTACTAGTTTAGGACTATTATGGCTTCAAACACATATATGAAAATCATGAACCAAGAACTTGTCAGGTTGGACTGGTTCAATGGAACTAACTTTTGATGGTGGCAAAAAAAGGTGTTGTTTTTGCTGACATCGTTAAAATTGGCTCATGTGCTAATTGAACTTTGCCTTCCTCGTGAACTCGAACCCAGTTCATCCTATGCTCTTAAGAAATGAAAAGATGATGACTATATGTGCAAGAATCATATTCTCAATCTGTTGCCGATTAAATCTATGATATATACTTTGAAACTGGTACTGCTTGAAAGTTGTCAAAATCTTTAGAAAAACAATATAAAACTAATGAAGCAGGCACTGAAAAGTATGTTGTGAGCAAATATTTCAAAGATCAAATGGTGAATGAGAAACCTCTATTGTCGTAAGTGCATGAACTACAAGGGAAAGTTCATGCAATAAGATATTTGGATAGATGAACAATTCCAAGTTGCTGCAATCATAGAAAAATTGTCACCATCTTGGAATGACTACTAGAATACCCTTAGACACAAAAATAAATATTTGTCCCTTGAAAGACTCAAACTCCACCCGCTAATTGAGGAAGAGTTTAGAATAGAGACAAAAGGAGGAACTGGAAACTGTATTTAAGGTAAATGTGACAGAGGAAAGGAAAGAAAAACCATAACATGGCAAACCTAACCATTTAGCTCTTAAAAAGAAAAACATGATAAGTAAACCCAAAAACCCCAACCAGAATCAAAATCAATAAAAACCCAAGGACCAGAGAAAGAAGGGTGGTGGCTGCTATGTGTGTTGTAAACTTGCACATTATGCTATAGTGCTATGATTGCAAGAAACCTTAGGGCCTGTTTGGCCAGTTGCATTGGAAAGGATTAGGTGGGATGGGATTTAAAAAACATAATTATTACCCATGGCAGGGATTGTTCCCTGTTACCATGGGATAAGCTTAATTCCTGCTTTGTTTGTAATAAGGTGGTACATTGAAAGGATATACCCATCATCATTTGAAATTATTGAGAATAACACACATGTGATATATCTAAACCATTCATTTGTTTTGTAACATCATTTTATGGCATGGGCCTAAAAATGCGGCAGATCCAAAACTTATGTGGCCTAAAAGAAGTTTTCAACGGTAAGTATTCAATCCCCGTTGCTTTCTATAGTGGGGTCCACTTGAGCTTTAGATCTACCTGATTTTTTGGTCCATTCTCTAAAATGATCTCGAAAAATGGGTGGACGGTGTGGATATAACCCACACATCATGGTGGGACCTACACAACTTACTAACATTGAGTGAAATTGGCACATGACCCAATACGATTCCATCTAACCTACTTCCAAGCTTTTCCACTCTTCCCAAACATGGAGTGGAATTGGCACAGGACCAGATGCAATCCCATCCCACCGAAGCCCATCTAATCCAGCCGGCCAAACAGGCCCTTAGGCTAATCAGCAACAACCACAGCCTACTCACAAGAGTTTTAACACAAAAGTTCATGGATTTGAGTACCCATCGTGGTGTGTGTGGGTGTGAATGTGTGTTAACACACACACACACACAGCCTAAGCCAGAAACGCAAGCAAGCATGAATGGAAGAGCCATGTGTAACAGTAATTTCTAAGGTCAACATGGTCAGTGGGGGGGGAAGAGTAGTGGATGGTGGATCGTGCATCCACTCATTTCTGTTTTGGTAGAAACCTGTTGAAGACATACGAACCTGTTGTGAATGACGTAAAACTTGTTCTTGTAGTGAGCGTAACTCATGCGCCAGAAATGAGGAAAAACCTGGTCTGTGAGTATCTCTTGAACAAGTCTGGGTTTTAAACTTATGATGGAATCTGATCAATTTGTTATTTCCAAGAAAATTGTACTTGTTGGAAAAGATTATGCTTGTGATGGGATGTTTAAAATTGAGCGTTTTTAATAAGAACATAGCTTCTAGTTATTCTGCTTATATTATTGTCATTGGATGTGTAGCTTCTAATTATTCTTCTTATATTATTGTCATTGGATGTATGGCCTGGATGCTTATGATATGTTAACTTTAGACTGTTGAAAAACATGGGTAAAGTTGGTCTCATTCCTAAAACGAGCGATGAAATTCACAAAGGTTATGAGGTGTGCACCCAATCTAACATCACCAAATAAAAATAAAATCTTTCATGGTGTTGAAAGTGATAATAATATTCTAGATATGGTACACTTTGACATATGTGACTTAAAATAAATAAATAAATAAAAACACGATGACTAAAGGTGGTAAGTCATATTTTGTTACTTCTATGGATGACTACTCAAAATTTACCTGTGTATTTCTGTTAAGAAATAAAGTTAAAGCTTTAAAAAAGTTTAAGGTTTACAAATCAAAGGTTGAAAACTAAACTAGCAATAAAATTAAAATTATCAAAAGCAATAGAGGTGGAGAATATACCTCCAAAGAATTTGTAGAATTCTGTGAATCTGATAGAACTAGGAAGCAAGTCTCTGCCCTGTACACCCCTCAACAAAACGGAGTAGCCAAACAAAAAAAACAAAACATTAATAGAGATGGTAAATGTGATGTTAATTATTTTCCGGCTTACCTAAATACCTATGGGGAGAAGCTCCCTCGTTTGCATGTTATGCTCTTAAGAGTCCAATAGAATAATAGACAACCTATGATATTTGAAATGGTAGATTGCCTAATCTTAGTCACCTTAGAGTGTGGGGTTGTCTAGCTCATGTTAGGATGAAAAATCCTAAAAGACCCAAACTATGACCTAAAACCTAGAAATGCGCATTCATAGGATATTCTCAGAATAGCGCATTCTATAGATTCTTAAATATAAATGTAAAATAAGTCATAGAGTCAGTATATGCTAGCTTTTTTAAAGATAAACTCAATCATAAACTGATTCTAGTGTTCGTAAGAGGATTAGTGAAACACCGATAGAAAGCAAAGATTCTAAACCAAGGAGAAGTAAGAGAGTCAAGACAACCATTAGTTTTGGACCTAATTTTGAGACTTACATGGTGGAAGATGACCCTATAACCTTTCAAGATGCAATGACCTCCTACGATTCTCCCTTTTGGAAGGAAGTGGTGAATGATGAAATAGATTTTATTCTTTCTAATGAAACATAGATCCTAGTTGATCTTCCTCTAGGTGTGAAGACTTCAGAAAAAAAAAAAGAAAAAAAGAAAAAAAAAAAGAATTTTTAAGAAGAAAAGTGAGACAAATGGCTTTGTAGAGAAGTATAAAGCCATATTAGTCCTTATAGCGTTGGTTGTCATCCATAGGTTATCAGTTAATCAAATGGATGTAGAAACTGCATTCCTGAATGGCGATCTAGAGGAAGAAATCTATATGGATTAGCCTGAAGGGTTTGTGATAA
This sequence comes from Magnolia kwangsiensis, assembly GCA_037074715.1. Taxonomy (NCBI): domain Eukaryota; kingdom Viridiplantae; phylum Streptophyta; class Magnoliopsida; order Magnoliales; family Magnoliaceae; genus Magnolia; species Magnolia kwangsiensis. Next base: position 84,314,499 of record CM073575.1, on the reverse strand, counting down.
CATGAGAGGAAAATAATGTGAGCTGGTTAAATCTTTATATACTTTAAAACAAGGGCCTAAACAATGACATAAGAAGTTTGACCAGAAAATCTTATCATATGGGTTTAAAATAAATAAAGCAAACAAATATATATACTAAAAAACCACTAATATAGAGAAATATATATATACTGAAAAGCCACTTATATAAATAGATATACTGAAAAACCGTATATACAGTTATTATATATTTGTATGTGGATGACATGTTGATTTTTGGTACAAATTTAGAAGTCATTCTAGAAACAAAAAACTTTTTATCATCAATATTCAAAATGAAGGATTTAGGTGAAGCGGATTTAATACTAAGAATGAAAATAGAATTGCTTTTCACAATTCTACTATATCAAGAATATTCTTACAAAGCATAATACCTTTGATGGTAAACTGGTGAGTATACCATTCGATCCTAGTGTTACATTAACTAGAAATAAAGGTCGTGGGTTTTTAAAGCATGAATATGCAGGTGTGATTGATAGCTTAATATATGCAATAAACTGTACGAGGCATTATATAGCCTATGCAGTTAGTAAATTGAGTCGATAATCACATAACCCTAGTAGAAGTCATTGGAATATTGTATTTAGAGTATCAATATCTAAAAAAAACTTTAAATTATGCCCTTCAATTTTCGAGTTATGTTGCTATTTTAGAAGGGTTAAGTAATGTAGATTGGAACTCTTACATTGATGAGTCTAAATCCATAGGTGCCTTTATCTTCACCTTAGGTAGAAGTGCGATCTCATAGAAATCGAAGAAACAATAGTTATATCTCATTCGACCATGGAATATGAGATCATAGTCCTAAGAGCTGGAGAAGAAGCTACATGGATTAAAACTTTATTAAGTAATTTGCCTTTAGGGCTAAACCTATCCTCTTATTGTAATCATTTCTTGAATTATCTCCGATATTATCGTTATCTCCATCTTGGCGATACCGATAATACTGGTAGCGATACCGATAACATCGGTAGTATTAGAAATTCCAGGCATCAACAATGTATCGCTAAGTATCGCCAACGTATCGATATCGCCAATAATCAATATTTTCGATTGTGTAAATTTTAGGTGTCGCTTATATTGCCACTGTATCGTTATGGTCAATATTTTCGACTGTGTAAATTCTAGGTGCCGTTTGCATCACAAGTGTATTGGTGATATTTCAATAGGCGATATTTCAATAATATCGCCAAAGTAGAGATATCACGAAATTTTATTTATTAAAAAAATTTCTATTTCATTTTTTTATGAGCACATTGTTGTATGCAATTTTCAATTTGTCGTTGTTAATATTGATAATATCTCAATATTATTGTTATCGCAACATGCGCGACATCAAGACCACAATCTTTCGTTTCCTTTCCAGTTGTTGATGATTTTTAGCAAAATATCACTAGTTGTCGATATTCTGCAATATCGATGGATGTTTGGATGGATGATTGGATGGTTAGACTGTTTCTTACAACTACACATGCTTTTAAGCTCCCATTAAATGGAAACTTATTGTGCACACATTCTTTTTGAAACTTTTTATTCCTAACTATGCAAATATGTGTATTTTAGCATCTCATGAAGTTTCACTGAAAACCCTATTGTTTTTCCCATGTTTACCTGCATTTCTGGTTATCAGCGATACATCGGTGATATCGATATTGTTTCCGTATCCCCAGCCAACGAAACTTATAGCGATACTGATACTTCGAACACTGATTGTAATACATTGTGATTGTGCAACTATCAATAGAGCCCAAAACAAAATATACAATGGGAAATCCAACAGGTTCGACTAAACTGCAACTGTATAAGGAGTTAAGGACATCAAAGTGATAGTTGTCAGATCATGTGAGATTTTGGCTAATCCTTTAACAAAAGATAGAGAAAAAACATTGAGGGGAATGAGATTGTAGCCCTTAAAATAGATTTCAATCTTAAGAACCCAACTTGATAAATGGAAATCCCAGGAAATCTAAGTTCAATGGGTAATTGAGATTGGGAGTTTGATTAGAGAGCACCAGCATGAATGAGAATTAACATTCTAAAAATCACATTCCGGAGGTGTGAAATGGTGCTACTACCATAATATGAGATAGGCTGGATTAAATTCCTTAATGAGATTATAACTATTATAGTGGGATATTGGTTACAAGATGTCCTTGATAGACTCACTTATATATGATTCTGGAAGTATGGCCGCTTCCTATGACATTTGGAGTTGAATCTCTAGAGCACTCATGAAACAGGATTTTGCACATGGCAGTAACATATAGGTTGGTTATGGAAATCTTGTGGTTGAAAAATGTGAGTAAATTAACTTGAGTCTTATAGTAAAAGAATACAAGTTCAAAGCTTAATTCACTACTATTCTAATAAGAATCAGGTTAAGTCACGGATATAGGTTCAAATTGTTTGATATCTATATCTATTCATATTTTTCATCGTTGCACCAAGTTTTATTTTTATTTTTTTGTAATAATTAAAAAAAAAACATTTTATTTTTAATCAAGAGGGAGATTCTTGTGTTTATAGTGGTCTCAAGACAAACCTGGTGGTGTTTTTTTAGCTCGTGTTTTTTCCACATTGGATAGGGTAGAGCTCTAAATCACCTTCATAAGAAAAGGAGCTTCCTTTGGGGCTCGAGTCGCTTCTAGAGTATGCATGAGGAGCATGGGGGTAGGTGTGCCTCTGCAATTTTTTAGGCATGTGCTTGTTGAGTTGCACCATGTTGGGTGTCATGCCCCAAAATTCAAGTACAAAGTGTGCACCCTCAGACCCGAGTTTCGAGTTGTAACTCGCACACAAAGTGTACTAACTTCATTCCATTATACGATTATTCAGAGGCAAAATTAATATTCATTTGTACATTTCAACTAGGTCCATTCACAATCATTTACATAATGATCTAATCATCAACATTTGTCCATTCTCAACATTTAATCAACATAAATTTGTCATCATTCATCAGTCAATACAGCTTACCAATGAATACTTGCTACTTACTTAAAACAATTCAATTAAATAAAATCAATCAAATGCTTAAAATCCTACAACTAATCAAATCATCCTAACAAATAAAATTCTAATTGAATAATTAGGAATAATCCAAATGCGGTCAGTTCCTCTTCTGATAGGTACAACTACGTCTCACGTGTGTCATGCACCAGTTCAACCACAACTTCTTGTTCTTGGGCCAACTCATCAGCTAATTGCTCATCTGTACAGTTTTACATCAATAAAAGGTAAGCTGGTCAGGCCTAGTGAGAATTCCCGATATGGTTCTTTACATCAAATTGTAATAGAATGCTTACAATTATATACAATATAACTTTTTTTTTTTAAAAAAAAGTTGAAAATATTATGTAATGCATCAATGCATCAAGTTGGAATCCGTCCACTTGCTTGAGTTGGAAACCCGTCAACCTACATCCTCCCCTTAACAGGCTTTTACCATTTGGTAAGCATAGGCAAGGCCCGCATCTACTCTTTAAGTAGGCTTCCACTAGTATAATGAGTTTCTGGTAACGATTCTACCAGGTATATCATCTAGGGAGGTCCCCCAAGAATTTAACACGTATTATGCATGCAATTGATGGATGCACAAGCATATCAAGTAATCATGAGTCATGTATTGCATAGATCATTTTGATTATCACATTTGAATCAACATAGTCCCATACTATCCAGTATATTATTCAATTCATATCCAGTTATTAATTCGACATATAAGTTGCATTAATACAGTAACTCAAATAATTGATTATACCACATTAATTAAATCAAATCATTATTATTATATTAATACAGAAATCAATCATTCATCTAAATCAACTAAGAGTACATGACAATTATATCAGAGTAAGTGTACAACATATCAAACAATCTATCTATTTTAACTTGATGGATGGGAAACACATCGGGATCACTCACCTTAATGCGGTGGAGATGATTTCATGAACCAATGGTTTGAATTAAATTAGGATTTCTTAAAATTACATAAATAAGAATTATTTTTAATCAATAATGAATCAACATATGATTCATTATCTATCATTTCTTCAGATCGATGCTACTCATCCAATGATTCGATCGCTCTGACATTTAAGATTATGTCATATAATTCTCTGTGCCAAGTTGTATCTTGTGTAGAGAATTACTCTTCCGGTATTTATTCAATTTCGTTAGATTAAGGAAGAAAATTAGTAAATTTATGATCATTATAATCTATTGAGGTGTCGAATTGGTCTGATTCTTAAAAATATTACATAATTAAATCTTAGAACACCCATGAACAGTAAAGATCATATCGATCGATGTCCATAATGAAAAATTTTCACCTTTTGCACATCATCCTTAAAGCCATGCGCATCAGTGTACCTTTTCATATGAATGAATTAAACCTATACAATGGATGTTTGACTAATCCAATCTGTCCAATGTGTAGATCATGCCAAATTAACTATTGCATAAAGAAAACAAAGAAAAAAAATACACTAACCTGAATAGAAGAATTCCAAAAATCTTCCTTCCCACTTTCCCTTTCGTGTTTTTTTATTTTACAAGTTTTTCTTTGGTTCTTTTAATTTTGATAGGACTCTCTATCTCTTGCGTTCCCTTTTTAAGAGAGAGGTTTCATTGGGAGACTATGAAATACAAGGAAAGTTTTGAATAAAGAGAGATAAGTGGAAGGATGATAAGATCGGTGGATCTCTTTTCCACTCAAAATTAAATTTAAAAATTTTAAATTTAAATTTTATTAAATTGCGGGTGTTACATTGGGCCAAGCTATGATTGTAGTCGTTGTGGCACAGAGCAGTGCAGCCTGGCGTGTGGTTTTGTTCCTTGCCATGGGCAATTTTTTATTTTTTATTTTTTAATTTAAAAAATCAAATGTCTTGGATAACGATTTTCTCTTTAAGCTTTATAACGGTCTTCTCTTTATCTTTGTAATGTTTTTCTTTAATTTTTTTAACCGTCTTAAACAGTTACAGAAAGAGAGAGTCTTTGCTCTTTGCTCTCCATATAAACCATAGTAGTCTAAACCATGGCAAGAAAACTCATGCCTCTCTCTCTCTCTCTCTCTCTCTCTCTGCAACATCTTTCAAATACTTGTGCAATTAGAGTCCCCTGTAGTTTCCCTGCTCGGTCTGGTAGTGCAACTAGAGCTGAATACATGTTTGAGGTGGGCCATTTAAATCCTTGAGACTTTTCTATTGTCGATCTAGTGCACTCATGGGGGCAAATTAATTCTAAAGATAGTTACCTGCTTGTGTTTGGTCTATTCCTGCAACATTGTTGTTGCTTAAATAAATCTAAAGAGGTTTTCCAAATGTACACACAACAATCATTAGTAATACAAGAGAACATATACATTAAAATATATCTCTCCATGACACCCCCCCCCCCCCCCCCCCCCCCCCCCCCCCCCCCCCCGGGTTGGAGCATGACTGTTTATCATGGTCAAAGCGCACAGGTGACTCAAGTGATGACGGTGGGTGCCTTAGGTAAAAAATTAGCAAGTTGATCTTTCAACTTTTGATGAAAGAGGTAAATCTCCTTTGAAACTGCTTTGTCATGAATAAAATGATAATCAACTTCAATGTGCGTAGCGTGAATAGACAATATGTAACTATCAACCAAGTTATCACAGTGAAGACTAAAGAGTCATGGGAGAGGAGGCATAAAGCCCAAGTGTAGACAACAAGGTGTACAAACAAAGGAATTCTCACACATCATGAGCAATAGCTCGATATTCTGCGTCAACATTGGAATGAGCTATGACAAATTATTTCTTGCTTTTCCAAGTGACGAGATCTCCACCAACCAAGGTGCAATAACTGGAAGTGGATTGATGATTAGAAGGTTAGTGGCCTTATAGGCCTCAATTTGCAAATGATCTTGTTTGGAATAAAGAATGCCTCAATTAGGAGAGCCCTTTAAAAACTTCATGATATAATAAACAACATGAAAGTGACGGGTGGAAGGATCATGCATAAATTAGCTCACCACACTAACAACATGGGCAATATATAGATGGGTCATGGTAAGATAAATGAGTTTGCCAACGAGGGGTTAATACATGCCATCATCAAGAATAGGATCTCCACTATCTAGTTGGAGACCATGATTTTGCTTAATGGGGGTATCCATAGGCTGGGTGCCCAGAAGGCAGTACCGCGGAGTAGATCAAGAGTATACTTCTTGAGAGATCACGATACCTCAATGTAAACACAAGACTTCAATACCTACAAAATAGCATAAATGCCTAAGTTCCTAATGCAGGACAATTAACCACTTGCTCTAAAAGCTCGAACTGTTAAAGTATGGCTAATTAATCCCTTTATCTTGTAGCCCAGGCCCCACATCTCATGGGTCAAGACCTCGGCCGAACCCCCCTCCTGGGCTCGTGGGCCCCAAATCACATGGGCCGCCCACCCCTAGTGTGTCCTCGCATCCCACGGGCTACCCCACTCGAGCCCGGTGTAAAATGCCCCTGCATTAATCACCCTCGATAAGGAGTCTCGACAACGAGACCTCCCCCGTGGGCCCCAAATCACATGGGTCACCCCACCCCGGGTGTGTCCTCGCATCTCAGGGGCTACCCCACTCAAGCCCGGTGTGAAATGCCCCTGCATTAGTTCCTTTATCTCAAAATCCTTGCCTAGAAATGATTTCGAGGACTAGATTGCACCGACATCATCAGACATGACAATAATATCATCAATGTAAACAATCACAATAAAGAAGCCCAAAGCACGCTTGAAGAACATAGTATGATTAGCGTGGCTTATAGTGTATCTGAACTTTAGTAAGGCATGACTAAAGCGCTCAAACCACTTAGAGATTGCTTCAAACCATATATAGCCTTACAAAGTTTATGAATGGACCACTTTTCAACAGCAAGATGAAACACAGGAGGAGGAGCTGTATACACTTATTGAACATATCTATGCAAGAAGACATTTTTAAATTGAGTTGTTGAAGAGGCCAGGAGAAATTGGCAGCTAAGGAGAGCAAGAATCGCAAGGCTATCCTACCATACATTGTTGATGTCATCCATACGGACAAATAATGTCAGCAGTCAGCTCCACCAAAAACCCCTGCAATCAGCCCGAAAATTTACTTTGATACTGAGTGGAAAGCAGAAAAAAAAAAAAAAGAAAAAGAAAGAGAGGATGAGAGAGAGAGTTTAGGATAATATACTTGTGTCAAAGAGTAACACATACTTTATTTTATATATGAGAGAAATATGGTACTCCTCAGGAATACAAGAGACTATGATGCAGGACATGAAATTAAACATGATGTGTGAGATTTTAGGCTTAAAATCACCTTAGTTCAAAAACAATTACACAAATTCCATATCTCACATAAAAAGTCCAAACATTCAAGTAAAGGAGAATCTATACGGGTCCAAGCCTACACAGGCTTAAGACTGGACCAATAAAAATTATGAGCCAAACGATGTCAAAGGGAAATAGAAATCAACCACACATGCATAAGAATCAGTCCCTAATCCAAGGGATTCCCCAATTTCAATTCAAGGAACCCTAGGGTGAAAAAAAAGGGGCAAATAAATTAAGGCTAATGCAAACTAAGGCTAAAGTTTATGAAATAGGAATGAAAAGTGGAAAACCAGAGGAAAACCTGACTCGGAGAAAGCACCTGCGTGCAAATGGTGACCCGGAACTGACGCATGTGCGCGGGTGGGCTAGCCGCATGTGTGATGGAAGCCCGCCTCCCCAAAGTGACACCTAGGCCTTGGTCGGCCGAGGGAGACCTCCAATCTACGATCCGACGTAACATCAAAGCATAGTGCTCCGCCAAAGTTTCAGCCCTCTTATAGGTCCAGATTTTGGAAACTGGCTATAGGGGGATGAATAGCTGCAAAAGTTGAGAAATTCAAAGTAATAATGATGATAGAAAATGAGATATATGGATGGAAGAAGGTAGGAGCAGATGAGGATAGATGTGGCTTTGCACCACGGTAGTTAGCCCTTCGAAGAAGGGAGGGCTTCGCACCCACTTTTGAATTCTTCCACAACTCACAAAGAGAGCAGAAAAATAAAGCATGAATTTTTATTAAACTTGAATGAATCAAAAGAACTATAAGAGGTGCCTATTTATAGAGAAAACCCTATACTCCAAAACTCGCGCTATGTGCGCAACCTATTACTTGGCGATGAAGTAAACTAAAATAAAAATCAATCAAAGAAATCTAAAGCGTTCGTGATGTTCTAAATAATATAGATAAGCAAAACCTAAAGTATGAACTTAATCTGATTAGTGGGCCACGATCATGAGATCTCATTATGGGCTTTTCTTGACTAACGGGCTCACTCTTTTGAATTAAAACTGTCTTCTAAATAGGAGGCCCTCCCTGGACGTTGACATTGAGCTAGATCGACGGTGAGGCCTCCCTTTTCCTTGCATACGGGGGGGGGGGGGGGGGGGCGTGCGTGCGCGTGTGCTCGTGATGTCCCCATCAAACTATACACATGCATACTCTCTACAAAAACTTTCTACATGGATATTAGCTCGCATCAGGATGAAATTTGGGACGTACCCAGTACTGTAGAAGTTGAATTTAGTTATTTATTATATGAGGGCAACAAAGTAACCAATCCCTTGCTAATGAAATTTAGCTTGTCCTTCCACTAGGGCTCAACTCTTTTTTGTAACTGTTTCGGCCTATGTTTGAAAACTTTGATAAACATGACTCGAACTTGGCTTATCAATTCAATTCAATTCTCTCTGGTCACAACTCATAACTTTGTCAAGACTAGGCTGGCTTCATTCGATTTCACAAAACTTGGAACTGAGAAAACAACTCAATAGAACTAACAAGTATATATATATATATATATATATATATATATATATATATATATATATATATATATATATATATATATATATATATATAATTTAAAATTAAAAAAATAAAATAAAAATCTAGTTACCAAGAAAGTACAATATTTCATAAATTAAAGTTTTAAATGCCATCAACTCTGTTCAAGACTTGGAAAAAAAAAACCCTTGCCCGAGTTACTCCATTAGACTCAACTCAATAAAGTTTTGGGCCAAGTGGAGTTTCGTGTTTCAAAACTATGTTTTGGAACATTTCGTCATTTTTTTGGCCATAATCCTAGATTCAATTCTTCTGCGTAGCATTCATAGTTTGAAGGTATAATATGATTTCTGACCAAACCAAATAGTGTTTTTGGTTTGGCGCAACAACTGTAATGGTGGGGGCCACATTTCAATGATCTGGCAGGCCTAATCATGGATGGGCCATGTCCTAAAATTCTACTTTATTAGATCATCTCAATTGATCCAATCGGTGGCCTGTAAGTGGACAGTTTAGGGAATGTTCCACATTCAACGAGAAAGTTTCTGCTGATCCCATGGCTAAACCTATTTGATGGGGTACATCTTTGGGGAATGACTCATCCAAACTGGGTTCCACTAGCTTGATGACCTGGATCACAGAAAAGTGGCCCACCTGCAGCTGCTGTCCCAAATTAAAAATGCCCATCTAGTCTGGTTGAGCATTGAATGCTTCCTCTGCAATTTTTGGTCTCCTTGATAGTTGTCCATTTCGGAAATAAAATAGTTACTGATGTGGTCCTATGATGCTTAAGTAGCCATATGCATTTACCATCGGAGCACCCCCAGGAAAGGAACGGAAGCGTGAATACGTCGACAACGCAAATGGTCTCTTTTCTGCCCAGGCTGCACCAAAACCACCCCCAGCTATGTACTCCATAACTGAAGGGATGAAAGTAGGAGGGAAGGTGAATTTCTCTCCCCCATTCATTTTGAATCTGCAATCTAATGTCCTCGACATCTCTTGATTTCTATGCAATTACCATTTTGATTTTTATGTAATATCTTGAATGCACAGAGGACCGTAATCGTGCCTCCGGAGGCTGGATATGGCAAAAAGGGAATGAATGAGATCCCGGTAAATACTGCATTTTGATTCTAAAACTTGTTCATTTATAATCAAATCCACTCAGTGCAATGGCAACAGTGTTCAAGTGGTGTTCCCTGGTGTTTTGTGTTTACTCATTTGGACCCCCATGCCTCTCCGTGTATGGTTGCATGCAAACATGTCCATGCCTCTCCGTGTATGGTTGCATGCAAACATGTCCATGCCCACGTTGCCCATGTGCATGTGTTTAAAATAATATTATAAAAGGGTGATGCCATGGCCATGTGACCATCCAACGTGCATGCAAGATACATGCAGCCCAATCCTACCTATCCAAATCATGGGCCCCATTTGGGGATGGAGCATAGCCCAGAAATCACACCAATTAGATGATCTTAAAACCATTGGATTTCACCCATTGAATTTTGATTGATGCCATTTTTTAACCATCCATTTGATGGTCACTAATGGCATGTTTAGGATTGTCCTGTCAGTGTGATATTTGGGCTGTGCTCTATCCATATCCGGCCCATGATTTGGATTGTGCAAATTAGCGTAAATGTGTGCCACATGTACATTAGATGAGTTCAGGTGCCCAGTTAGATATAGCTTTCCAAATTTTACTTCTCCCTGCAAAAATGGGTGCTGGATTTGTCATCTACATGTTCTGTCTGCGTTCATGCCCCCATTAAGGATGTTCACGTGCGTATACAGATGCTTATGGGGGGAATCTTGCTCACTGAATTTCTGTCTATTTCGCAGCCAGGGGCTACCTTTGAAATGAATGTAGAGCTTTTACAAGTTATACCACCATCAGAGAAGTAGCCTAAGTTAGGTGAATCACATAGTCACATGAATTTTAACACCTTATGGCAAATGATTCTTTTGTATATTTCCCATTGAAATGAATTTTGTAAGCATTGGTGCTATTAAATATTTCTGTATGGATTCTTTTTTTTTTGTGTGTGTGTGTGTGTGTGTGTGTGTGTGTGGGTATTAGAGTACACAATCTTTGTTGCACGTGCATTGAAGTGTATTTGAGTGTGAGATTACATATAATTAGTTGTAATCATATCCTTTCTTAAGTCAAACATCATATTAGAGCAATATTGTTGTGGATGCTTAAGAGTGCCTGTGGTGGACGGATATGTGTGGGCTCAACATATGATGTGCCTGAGTTGGAGTCACCACTAGCCAACAAAACTCATAATTTGTGATATAGGACCAATGCATGAACTCAAATATTGTGAGAGATCAATCAACAAAATTCAATTAATTTAAAAAAAAAAAAAAACACAAAACTTGTTACCATTATCACAAATACCAAGATTTCAAAAGGAGATCGTGCATAATTTAAGCCTAAGAGATCACAAAGGACTAGAAGGTTTCAACAAAGTACATTTTTCAAAGAAGAACTCAAAGATGGATAACTAGAAGCCTCGCACTCCTGCGATTGAAGATAAGCTTTGCACCAATCTTTGTTCCAAATCGCATGTAATAAGTCTTCACGTCGCATGAAAAAGAAGAAACAAATAAACTTTGCTGTTGCTGCTTCTTTTTTTTTTAAAAAAAAAAAGAAGAAGAGAAAATCATCATAAAGGAAGTCAACCCCCCTACCTTTTTTAATAGTCCTCAAGACTTTTTTCAAAATTACAAATTAAACATTATTTTAATTATTTAGACCACAATAAACCTAATCTAATGAAAAATCAAATAAAATCACTCATAAGTTATCCAAAGTATAAATCAATCATAAACTAAATCCTAAAACATAGTTATATCTTATGATCAAAAAAATGATCCAGGATCAATGATCCAATCATATAATCCACGTGATTCAACTATCCGATCATCACATCCCTCAAATTCGATGGTCCAAATCATTCCCTAAAGCAACTCATGTGCTTCTTTCTAGTGTGAGGTCTTCTAGATACTTGCACATGCACATGAGGTCTTCAACATGAACATGGGTACTCACGTAGCCATGGGGAAATTTGTGCGACCCGCCTCTTATGATATATACGCAAAGGTGTACATGATGTGATGTTCTCATCAACTCTCCTTGGCTGAGAAGAGTTCACTTCTAATGGACTAAAACTCCCGTAACGCTCTAAGATGTCGGGATCCAAAGTCTACAACTTTGCCTCTGTAATCCATGTGTTATCTGAAATCGACTTGTGATTCCACTTGACGAGGAATTTCTGAAATCTTTCATGGCAAGTCAAAACCGCTTGTGCATCCAATATATCTTCAACTTGTTCACTTCGAGCAGACAAGGAGGGTTAGCGTGGCAAAGGTTGAGATGATGAGTGAGATAGGGGCTATGAGTTAGGGATTGGATCATGGTCTATGGAGGGTTTGAAAATGGATCAGAATGTGAAGTATCAAGACCCTTGTAATGTACTAGATATTCCAAATGAAAAGTAGAGCTACCTCCCATGGTAGGTGGAAGCTCTACTACATATACATTAGGACCCAACTTCTGCAATATTTTGTATGGCCCTGCGCTACGTGCTTACAACTTGTTAACAACCCCATGTGGGAACCGTTCAAGCCTCATATAAACCATGACATAATCTCCTACCTGAAATATCTAAAATTTGCAACCAGAATTAGCAAATGCTTTGTATTTTTCATTACTGAAGTTAATTTGCTTCTTGATCTTACTATGCAACTCTTGTATATGACGTGCAAACTCATGTGCCAACTCAGATGGCCTATGGGACACAGACATAGGTATAAGATCTATGGATTTCCTAGGTTTGTAGCCCTACACAACATCAAGCGGACTCGTGCCCATGGACCTATTAATGGAACTATTATACATTAACTCGGCTATAGGTAAAATAGTATCCCAAATTCTGACGTGATCACCCACAAGGTATCTAAGAAAATTTCCAAGACTCATATTGATGACCTTAGTCGGAGCGTCTGTTTGAGGATGATGGGTAGATGAAAATTGAAGCCTTATCTCCATCATGTGTCATAGTCTCTTCGAAAAATAGCTCATAAAATGTACATCACGATCAGACATTATGGTCTAAGGTAGACCATGTAAACGCACTACCTCCCTAAATAAAAGTTTAGCCACATTGAAGGCATCTGATGTTTTCAAGTACGAAATGAAATGAGTCATTTTGGAAAAAAGATCAACAACCATAAATACGGAATTGTATTTCTTAGTAGTCTTCGATAAACCCAACACAAAATCCATACTAATGTCCTACTATGGAGCATAGGGCACTAGAAAAAGTGTATATAATCCTGTATTTTGCTTTCTCTGTTTTGCCAATCAACAAGTTCTGCACTGCCTAACTATCTTGGCAACATCTCGCTTGAGACTTGGTTAATATAATCTATCCTCCACAAGGGCAATGGTCTTGTCCCTCCCTAAATGACCGGCTACTCCTACTTAAAATTCTCAAACTAGGAAATCACGGAGGAAAGTATAAGGAATGCAGAGTTTGTCATCTTTAAATAGGAACTCATCAATGATGACAAACTTGTGATGGTCGCTCAACGTACTATCTCGTAGTAACGCATACAACTCACTAAAGTTTGGGCATGTAGGATACTCTTCTCTCAACCGCTCAAACCCAGTTACTTCCACACTCATACTCTGGAGTAGCACCACAAGATGACTAAGGGCATCAGTAAGTTTGTTCTCAACACCAACCTTATGTTTAAGAACGAAGGAATATTTCTGAAGAAATTAGACCCATTTAACATGCATAGGGTTTAGTTTCTTCTGAAAATTAAGGTAACGTAAGGCTTTGTAGTCAAAGAACAAGATAAATTCTTGTGGTAATAAATAATGTCGCCAATGGCACAAGGATTGGACGACTGCATATAACCTTTGTCATAGGTAGAATATCATTACTTTACCTCATTCAACTTCTCACTAAAATAAGCAACGGGGTGTCCTTCTTAACTAAGCACTCCACATATACCTACCCCAGATGCATCACACGCAATTTTAAAGACTTTAAGAAAGTATGGAAGGCGCATGACAGGAGCTCGCTCATCTTGCCCTTAATCTCCTTAAATGCTTTAGGGCTAGCTTTAGCCCATACAACTTTCCTTTCTTAATGCAATCTGTGATGGGAGTCATGATGGAACTAAACCCTTTGATGAACCGCGTATAAAAAGTTATTAACCCATGAAAGCTTCGCACCTCGTGAATATTGCGTGGTTCAAGCCACTTAACTATGCCCCTGACCTTTTCAAAATCTACTCTCATGCCCTCAGATGATACGATGAACCCTAAGAAGATAATGCTCTGTGACATGAATGTGCACTTCTTAAGGTTGACATAAAGCTTTTTAGTTTTGAGGACCCTGCAAACTTGCCTCATATGGTGGAGATGTTATTCTTTTGATGCGTTATAGATAAGAATGTCATCAAAATACACCACAAGGAACTTACCTATAAAGGGTCTCAACACCTGGGTCATCACTCTCATAAATGTGCTTAAAGCGTTAGTCAAGCTAAAGGGCATGACTAACCACTCGTATAATCCATCATTCATCTTGAAGGTTGTCTTTCACTCATCTCCTATGCATATACGTATTCGGTGATACCTGCTCTTGAGGTTAATTTTTGAAAAGGTGGTGACACCCATCATCATGTCTAACATATCATCAAAACATGGTATGGGAAGCCAGTACTTAACAGTGATTTTATTGATGATTCTATTGTCCACACATATACTCCATGTGCTGTCTTTCTTAGGTGTGAGATACGCATGACTAGCTACTCATATAATCCATCATTTATCTTAAAGCTTGTCTTCCACTCATCTCCTAGGCATATATGTATTTAGTGATACCCGCTCTTGAGGTTAATCTTCGAAAAGATGGTGACACCCATCATCATGTCTAACATATCATCAAGATGTGGTATGGGAAGCCGGTACTTGACAGTGATTTTATTGATGGTTCTATTGTCCACACGTATGCTCCAAGTGTCGTCTTTCTTAAGTGTGAGAAGCGCTAACACGATACACAGACTTAAAATCTCCTAAATGAAACCCTTCTCAAGGAGCTCATCTACCTGCTTCTTCAACTCTACATGCTCCGTAGGGTTCATTCGATAATGAGGAAGGTTTGGTAAAGTCACCTCGGGGACAAGATCAATGGCATGTTAGATGTCTCTCATGGGTGGAAGCTTATCTGGTAAGTCCTCTAAGAATAGATCGTGAAACTCATTCAAAATCGAATTCACCTTAGGGGGTCTCTCTACACTAACCTCGAGTGTAACTTGATGTAGAGCGGGTCGCGGACAGTTTCATGGTCAAGATGGATCAGAAAAGGCTAGGTCGATGACAGAAGTGATCTGGACCGTCGGATCTTAGATCGGGTGTATCTCACAATCCGGAATGAGTTATCGGGCATAAAATATATGATTTTAGGGTAAAATGAGCTACTTAAGCCACCCAAACTAGCTATCTGGGTTGTGCAAGCCGGCTATAAATAGTAAGTTGGCTATAAATAGTAAGTTTGCAAAATACCATCGGATTGACGGTTATTTTCCTATTTTAATTCCGTTTTTACTATAAATAGTAAGTTTTAGTTTGATTATAACTCTTCATCCGTTTGGCTTTAAGAGTTGTGTCCAACATGAAAAGTGCTTAGAATGATTAGGAGAACAGCTTGGTGAAGCCAAATAGGACACTATTTTTGGCCAAAAACCTTACGCACTAGTAGACATCACGACTGTTTATGAATAGTAAGTTTACTATTTGTAGTAAGTTGCGAATTCTAAGAGTTTTATTTATAGTTTGCTTCCGTTTTCTCTCTAATTGCTTGGTACCCCTATTTAAAGGGTTGTGAACTCGTTTATTTAATTCATTAATCAATTTTGAATTTTATAGAATTTATTTTCTATTTTGCTTGGCTTTCTTTCTCGTGGATTCGAGAAGCCTCTGTGAGGAATCTAGAGAAATTCTGTGGATTTGGAATAGTTATCCTCTTGAGGAAGACGGTGCTCGACCTCATCATGTTTATCCCTGCCTCATAACTTCTCTAGCCACTAAGTCGTATACTATCGAATCCATCTTAGCCTTTCTCTCAAACTCCTTGGAGTTGACAACATGAAGAGACTTGGGTTTGGATCTCCTCGTATCCCTTGGGTTACTCGACTTTCCATCAACTTTCTTCTCCTCATTGTTTTTTGGTGGGAGAGGAACTAGAGTGATTTTCTTGCCCTGATGCCTAAAAGAACACACATTCAAGTGGCCATATATCATCACATCGTGGTCAAATAGCTAAGGTCGTCCCAAAATGATGTGCCCAACATCTATATGAGGTATCGAAGGCCACCTTAATGGCATCGAAGGTCATTCAATGACATCAAATACCATTTGATGACATCGATAGAGTCATTATCTATCCGTTTTCTGACCATTGAAACTTGAACTTCTTATAAAGGGTATTCGGTTCTTGAGCATTTGGATGATTTTTTTATGCAATAGAAGCTTAAGTGATTCTATAATCATATCCCTCATCCCAAGCCTCTAAACCAAAGAATTTCTAAGTCATCTTCCTTCATTTTAACACTGTAATGAGGATTCCAGCCTTCACCTTGAAGATGTGCTTGAACTCTTTCATTTTCTATAAATTAGACTCAACCTCTACAGGCATTCCATTGTCTAAATCTACTAGAAGACTCATCTAGGTGAATCCCCTATGAATTACAACTTCTTATTAGTTGTAGGAGATTCAACCAACATCCTATCACCTTAGTCACCTCAAAAGGAGCACTACATACAAGGTATTTGATCTTAGATCTAAAGCCTTGGCAAAGCATTGACATCATAATCGGGGGAATAAAGGGAAGTTTATTGAAGTACGGGAGAGCATCGATCGAGCAACCTAAGATGACGCTACAAAAGTAGCTCAATCCAACAAGTTATCAATTATAAGAGTCGTATACTCTCTTTCCTTGTGTTGGATTGAGGGTAAGAGTTTGTGACCCAAACTCGACTAGGTTCTTATGTAAGACATTGGTTCTTGTGTAAAGTATAAACATAAGTTCTTGTGTAAGACCTTGGCTCTTGTATAGGGCATAAATTCATGTTATTATGTAGGACATTAGCTCCTATGTAGGGACTAAATCAAGTCCTTGTGTAGGCCACTGGACACAGGTGCATTATCAAAGTAGGCAAATTCTCAAGTATATCAAAGTTATCTGTGCCAAATTGATATAGTCGCCGATTATCGTCAAACGCCAATTATTATCGCCAACAATTACTACAATCGCCAAATATTGCTATTACCATTAAATTAATACTACCACTAATTGCTGACTATTATTGCAAAAGTTACTATCACCAAATCAATATTATCGTCAAGCTGATACATTACTTTAAACACAAATACTATTGGAATATTATCAACAATGACGATTTATCAGTTACGGCAGCGGAGTGCGCCTATACGGCCAACCACGCATAAGCCCTATACATCAACAATGATGCGATTTATCATTTACGGCAGTGGAGTGCGCCTATACGGCCAACCACGCATAAGCCCTATACGTCAACAGCGATGCAATTTATCATTTACGGTGGCGGAGTGCGCCGATACGACCAACCATGCATAAGCTCTATATGTCAACAGCGATGTGATTTATCATTTACAGCAACAGTGTGCCTACATGGCGAATCATGCATAAGACCTATCATATTGGTGATTCATCAGATATTATGTGGGTAACAATGAAAAGCCAACGGCCCTAAAAAGCCTGCGAAGGCAATCACATGTTTAGACCCATGCGGGCAACAGAGTGCGCCTATACGGCCAATCACGCGTAAGACTAATGTCGTATATACAGCTTCTGACAGCGCCACGAGGGATGGTGAGAGAAAATGCCCTCCTATGAATGGGTTAGACCTTGCAGGCGAAGAAAAAGTGGGCTACAGTGTACGGTCTCTGGCTCGTCCATAGATAGACTAACCATGCATAAGACTCCCAGATTCTTTGTTTGATTTCAGTAGAAACTCATGGGATGTGCTTCTAAATGAGTTACCCCCTCATCAATGTACTGACGACCTTAGATTTGGTACCCCTTAAGGTAGCCTTGTGAGCCCCGTGAACTCTAGAGAGTTACTGTGGCCAGCCATGTGTGTAAAACCCACAGAGTTCACTGCCCTAGTAGCTTCACTGAGCCTCTCTGATGGATCGTGATTTGTGAACACCCTAGCTGCAGTGGTTCAACGAACTCTTAAGAGTGGTAAAGGCCATTTGCGTAAGACCCCCGACTCCAACTACTTAAGAGTCTCAAAAACTGTGTGCTCTAAATACTTAAGAGCTTAAACTGTGTATATGGCGTCCTTAGAGCTAACTGAAATTGAAAATTAGCTCTGCCCATTAGAATGAATACCACATAGGTGACACCACTAACAATGAAACATGATGTTATTCTATCATATGATGAAATTGCATGCTTGATCAAAGTATGACTACAAGCACCATTAAAGCAAGTATGATATGAACATGTATATAATGACCCGGAAAAATCCCATACCAAGACCCGAGTACCACCTCGATCAAAAATCACTTAGGATTAATTCCTTTAGAAATTAAGCGTAAGATAACTAGCGCTATGTTAGATTAGCTGTGAAATTAGCACTGATCACTTTAAATACGTTCTGCAAGACCCAAAACTTGTGGAATTGTTAATGCTATAACATCCTGAAACCTAGGATCAAACTCTAAACCCGTTTGCTCTCAGGAACCCTTTGAAACTTTGTAATGGATTCTGACCGCGTGTCGTGAGTCCAGTAGAAATGAACTTAGACCATTATGACCGCGTAGTTAGACTTGACTACCACCCCGGAAATCAAGTTCAAATGATGTCCTGAGGATATTTCATTGAGCCTGGAGCAAGGAGTGTGAGAGAGAGTAGAATTCTTTATAAATTAAATGTGATTTAAATGAATCTGGCACGTATCGCTTGCCGGTTAATTATAAGCATTCAGACCGTTGGAATCTGACCAAAATATACCCTCGGATCAGGGAACATTTTCCACTCATGTCAGTGTACTTGGAATCCTTGATCGAGTCTCAGTGACCGCTGAACTGAAACTGGTCTGCCACGTGCGATCTGGGAACCCTATCGAACTGAAAACTTAATGTGATCAGGATCCAACATTCATGAGCTTAAGTCCGACCGCATTCAGTCAGGAGACCTCCAGAAATATTCTTTTAGATTGAAAAAGACCTGATTTGGCTATAACCCAAGTATACCTTGGTTTAAAGTCTAAATAGGTGAGTTTCTAACCTATTTAAGGACCTTAAACCCTCTCACATCCCTCTTATACGAATTTGCAAGAAACCCTAGGAAAGAGAAGAGAGAAAAGAGAGAGATTATGTGAGAGTTGGGAAGGAAAGTTCCTTTCACTCGATTCTGCTACTACACGTGCTTAGCCATCATGTTCTAATCACTCTTCCGGTGATTCTGACTTCATTCTAGGTAAGAAAACCCTAACCTTAACCTGTTTTAGAAATTCTATCAATACAAGTAGTGAAGTAGCTGACTTATCTTGTGATATAGGTCGTCATATTAATGTTGACGAAGCGTAGAGTTTCTATTCGATTCATTACGCTCCTACGGCATAAGGTGAGGATTTTAGATGCTTAGGTTACCTGTTTTCAAAGCTTTCAATGTCGTTTGATAGTAGATTATCGAAAAGGACGTTGTTTGACATGTAGAACATGCTGTCTGTTTTTCATTTCGATTACGTACACAGAATATGAGATTTAGGGTATTTTAGGTATTTGTAGAAAATATTGTATACGTCCGTATTTTGCTGATATGATTGCCATGAGTATTTGTTGTGTTATTATACTAGTTAGGTGTGTATGATCTGTTTGGCGAAGAGATTCGCCCTAATGCACATTATTGGTCGACATATGCTATGTAGACAAATGTGAGTAGACTAAGTGTTTGTATAAGAGTATGTATTCGTAAGTATTGAGTGAATGGTGTTGTAGATCAGTTTGGAGATTGGATTCTCAACAAATATGATGATGTACATGATTTCTTCCATGTTTTTATATTGAATTGATTTCCTTATATATATGAAATGCTTGTGTTTGGTTGATTTACTTATGTTGTATGTTATAACATGTTGTTAACATGCTTGAATTATTTGTGCTTCATTTTTGTCACTCTCATATGATTATTGATTTAGATTATAAGTGCTTGGAGCTATATTCTAGTCCATGCAGTTGGTAACAGATTTGAAATCGTGGTTGGATTCTATTCGCCACGAAGGACGAGTCGACGAACGCAAGTTGTGCTTGGGTTGACGGCAGTGGTTAGGCCACACGAGGTGTTTATGCACTTCATGTCGTTCAGCTTAAGGTGCGCTCGTGCTAGTCGAGCTCGTCAAGTAACCCGACTGACCATTGTATGCTCACCTTGTATTGGTCATAACTGCTTGAACCTAAGGTACTGAACTTACCAGTAATAACCCTGATAACCAAGGTACGTTGATCCATTAAGACTCATGAGCCGGGCATGGTGGTATGGGACACCGTGGTCGAGTTGTCAGCCTACGCTGGGGCCAAAAACCTCCCCGTAGTGACCATTAAGCACCGTA
This sequence comes from Magnolia kwangsiensis, assembly GCA_037074715.1. NCBI lineage: Eukaryota > Viridiplantae > Streptophyta > Magnoliopsida > Magnoliales > Magnoliaceae > Magnolia > Magnolia kwangsiensis. Next base: position 84,293,923 of record CM073575.1, on the reverse strand, counting down.
GACTCGTGAGCCGATTGTAGTGGTATGGGACACTACATTCGAGCTGTCGGCCTACTATGATTGGTGACGAGAACTTTGTAGTGACCTCGAGCGTATTCTGAGTCTATATGAGGCGACGACCCTTCCGTAGCAACAAAAGTACAACTAGGCCTGTATTGATAAGGTGATGGGGGAGCGGTGCAACGAGTGCGAGCAACAGCCCTACAGCCCTTGCAGTGACCTAGAAATATATCATCGTATGAGACTACTAGGAGTGACGACCCTAGACAGGATCTGTGTTGGGAATGACATAAGGGAAGTACCTTAGTTTCCCAATCCTGCTGTTTGAAAGGACTAATAACAACTCGGTAATCATATCCATATCGCACTACATGTGCCTGGAAATGTGGAGCACTGAGAGAAGAAAACATGTCGCGGACGTAAGATGGTGTCGCATGAGGGAGTATGTCGGTGAGGGTATGCATCATTACTGCATCTTATACTTGCATTAATAACAGTATCTAGGAATGTTTGATTGCTTGCTTTACTATTATCGCGTGATTGATTTGATAACATGCTAATCTTTGCTTTATGATTCCACTGAGTTGATCACTCACTCCCACGTTACGGGACGGTGTTCGCAACACCTACCAGACTCTGTCTTAGATGCAGATAGCGAGGCGATTCAGGAGTTGGAGCCGGACTACTACGAGGACCAGGACGAGTTCTCGTACATGCATTTCTCAGATGGCTTCGCATAGGTGGCCTGGATCAGCGAGATTTTGCTATTTGGACTATCACATGACTTTTGATTTTGGTTTGGTATATGTATATGTGACTCAGGGATATATTCATACTTTGGAGACAAATCGAGATTGTTTTGTTTTACAGATAGTGATATATATATCTTTTAGTCTTTCGCTTACGTTTTATCACTGGATCTGGAGTATGAATTGCTGTTTTGGTATAATCTCACTCATGTTAATGCACTAACTCAGACAACATCAAAATCATAAGCATATTTGTTGCATAAGTGACGTTTTGGAACTCGAGAGTTGAGTTATACTTGACCCTCGATTTTTAGGGCGTTACAAGTTGGTATCAGAGCATGATTTGGATTAAACCGGACTTGGGTTATGGTCACGCGACGTACGTTGTCGCCCTTTGACTTAGGTGGGTGTGAGAAAAACATAGGAACACTCATAGGATCCCAGTTTCGATAATTGGCGAAGTTCACCCAAATCCATCATTTTGATCGAGTCCGTGTGCATCCATGGTCGCATGAAACGACCCTGGACCACTTCTAGTTCGTGTATGGATGAGCCTAGACCCTTATTGACCCTATCCCAGTTGTTAAACATCACTAAATGTGGATGTGCAACAGTTAGTACCCGAAACGACCCGAAATTGTTCGAAACGAAGTCGTGGGCCTACCCACGCTAATACAGAATGATCCAAGGTGGGACCCACATGTATTTGGGGCCCTTAGGGCAGGAGGACCTCGCCCAAATGGCGAGGCATCGCCGAACACCACAGAAGTTGGCGAGGACCTCGCTGGTAAACAGGCCCAGCTCGGTCGGGCCTTCGGGCCGATGACATTTGGGGGTTAGGGTAACCCCCTGGTACATGGGCCATCCCTCAAAACCGCCCCAAACTATTGCCTCCTTCACAAAACACACCCCAAGCTCTCCCTTTCTCTCATTTTTGCTGTTTTCTCTCTTAAACCCCACTTCCAATCACTTCCATCGCCATTTTCTGCCACAACTCACGCCCCTCCATTGTTTACAGTGGTACACACTCCCCTCTCTCTCCATTCTCACACGTTTTGAGCTCTTACATCCTCCATTTGACGCTCAAATCGTGTAAGCTTCCAACCCAACCCATCTCTTCCTTTTCCTTTCTTCAAACTTTGTGTTTGGGGCCTTTACAACCCCTGTTGGGTCTCAAACCCGTGAAGAATTAGAAACCTCAGCCCTTATTCCCCTTTTCATTCGCTTTTCATGGCATTCTTTGAGTTTATGGCAGCCATATTCTCGATTTCTACTGTCCTCTCTCTCATGGGCAAGAGGAAGGGTGCCGCTGATGAAGCTGGGCCTAGTCGCCCCTCATGTTCAAGGAAGCCAAAAGGTGGCGCCGCCGCTAGTCCAAGTGCCGCTCGAGAGTTTCAGACGAAGTAAGATATTGATCCCCGGACTCTTGCTGGAAGGGCATGGTTAGCGGAACAACCCCATGGAATTTATGAGGGCTGTCGGGTCCTTTTTGAAGCTCAGGTGGATGGGCGACTCTTTGAGAAATATCAGTTGCTCGAGCTCCTGGAACAGGCCTAGTCGGGTCTGCTATTTGATATCAGGCAACGGGTCAATGCAAGCACAGTCCGAGATTTCTATGCCAACATTCACGAGGCTACGCTGGAACCCTTGCAGTTTCAGGTCTTATGTGGAGTGGATTTGTGGGCCACAATTGACGTCAGATTGATATCTCGGCTTCTGAATGTGCCCCTTGGCGAGGTACATGTGAGCGCTAAGAATCTAAATAGTATGAGTGAAAGGGACCGCCGCACACGTTCCCTTTGTGGCCGACTGGTTGAGTGGCAGCCGAACCGGAGTCTTCTTGCGTCCCATATGACAGACGACTTTCGCTTTCTCCACCACATTTTCACATTCAACGTCTACCCTAGGTGGAGCAACCGTAGTGAGTGTACGTGCCTCATGGTGGACTTCCTGTATCAGGTGGGGCAAAGGGCAAACTTGTGTGCCTTCATTCGTGTTGTGACAGATAGTTCAGGTTATACTCTCTAGAAGGAGGACTGAGTCGCTCCCATACGGCCGACTCATATGCAGGATGGCACGTGAGTTTGGTTATAGCCTTGGTGGGGAGATGCTGGTGCCGATTCATCATATCAATGAAGCTACCCTCAATCAGATGGAGATCGGGCCACGGCAATGCCAAGCTCGACTTGAGGAGAGCGAAGATGAGACTGAGAACGAAGAAGAAGAGAGTGAAGAAGAAGCCGGGGCTGAGATCCAAGAAGAGGAATAAGAAGAGGAAGAACCAGAGGCCCAGAGTACAGATGAGAACTCTCCTCCTACGGAACCAGGGCAGGGTTCTGGTTAGGCTTCTTAGGAGACTCGTATAGCTCGTCTGGAGGAGGATCATGCTGCCCTACGACAGGGACAGGCTGCCTTGCGACAGGACATTACGGATCTGTGGGGCCTTGTGAAGCACAAGTTCAAGAAGGTGACTAGCACCTTGAAATCTATCTTGTGTTGTCTGCAGGATAAGGGTGCCCCTCCTCCATCGCCAAACTCAGACGAGTGATTAGATTGCAGATGTTTGTTGGTCGTATGTAGGTTATTTTGTGTTTTCTGTCTGTGAGCCTGAGAAGGCTTAGTAGTTGGTTTGTGTTGCAGTTGTAGGATTCACTAGCTTAGTTTCTCATGCGCTTCCTGTCATGATGCATGTAAAGTTATATCTCTTGTATTGTGACAAATTTTGATTAAATGAAATGCATGGAGTTTCTTCGGTTTGTTATGTGAATGATTGTGTGGTGTGTTTGTGCCATTACTGAAACTGACTGGGTTGCACCCTATTTTGAATATAGGGGATGCCACCTAAGGTGATACAGAGCACGACACGTCTTACGCTGGGTGAGCCGATGGATCGGGTCCCTCCCCAGAGCGATGATCGTATGGACCCTGCTGTGGGCCTAATTCGTGAGACTGCACCTGAGTCTTAGCCTTCTGCGGGTCCTGCAGTCGAACTGCCACCTTTCACACCACCAGTTCGTGAGCAGTACCATGCGTCTTCCTCGACGCAGTATGTGCCTCAGCCTGCTCCACCTCCTAATAGGTTTGAGAAGTTAATGACCATGATGCACCAGCAGCATCAGTAGCTTTTGACTACTATCGCAGGGGCCTTAGCTCAGGGTGGGAGTGCGACTCCACCTACGCCATCTGTGCATCCAGCTGAGGATGCTGGGACCTAGACTCAGGATGAGGGTATGGCTCATCCTGCACCATCTGCCTACCCTACGGGGAATGCTGCTGATACTAGAGGCCTACTTGAGCGATTCCAGCGCTTGTGGCCTCCTACTTTTGTGGGTTCTCACAGACCCGAGGAGGCCGAGTACTGGCTCGACCGCATCTCGAAGATGTTGAGGATGCTGCACTACTCGGAGTCTGAGCAGGTTGAGTTGACCACTTTCATGTTCGAGAGAGAGGCCAGTTTATGGTGGGATAGTGTACTACGGACGGTTGCAGTTGGCTACATATGGACATGGGCAGCATTCGAGTTCCGTTTCCATGAGAAATACTACCTGCAAACCTACTGACACGAGAGGGAGAATGAATTTCTGCGCCTCAGGCAGGGAGTCATGTTAGTTACAGAGTACGAGCATCGGTTTACAGAGTTGGACAGATATGTCCCTACGATACTTGTGGACGAGCAGATGCGGATACGACATTTTTCAGAGGGCTTGCGACCTGATATTCAGTCAAAGATGTGTTGTGTCAGCATATCCTCTTATATCGATCTGATACACATGTCTATGAGGGCAGAGCAGGATGTAAATCGTTTGACACGTTCTCGTGGCCCCATGGTTGCTAGGCCATGACCAGATACCCAGAGCAGGCCATTCCTCGGCAAGAGGCCTCGCATCGACTCTCCTCTTGGGATCACAGTGCCAGTACTTCCGATGAGGTGCCCAGGTGTGACCTGTACTTACTGTGGGAGACCGGGTCACACTGCAGAGAGCTATTTTGCTCGGATGAGAGATAACAAGTTTTCACCACCGCAGAAGATCGATCATTCTCGCCCACAGGCATTATCCACTCCACCATTACGGTCGGCTCCTGCGCATCCTTCTTTCAGACCTCCCGTACCTCAGTTCCGGCAGCCTCAACGGCCCATGGTACTGCGGCCGAACCGTCCACAGTAGGCTCAGGTGCATGCGCTCACAGCTGAGGCATCCGAGGTATTAGACGGTAGTCCTATGGCTTTTGAGGTTACGACACAGATTGCAGGTATTTCCGTTTTCTTACTGGTGGACACTGGGTCCACTACTTCCCTCATTTCATGCACAGCAGTCAAGAGACTGGGATTGGCTACAACCCCCGAGAAGGGGACGACTCTCATTACGGCTACAGGAGATTTTTTCGACATTACTAGAGTCTACGAGAGTTTTTTGATAGACTTGGGTAGCAGGACAGTGACTGTTGACCTGTTGGTTGTCTCCTTATTTGTAACACCCTGGATTTTTGCCAACCTGGGGTTAGACGTCCTTAGGCAATGGGTCAACCATAACACCTTCCTAACCTTTCAGAACCCAATTCCAAAGCCAAATAAATCATTTAGAACCTAATTCTTTAGAAATTTAACGTGAATTAGCCAGCGCTACACTAGATTACCTGTGAAATTAACACCAACCACTTTAAATACGATCTGTAAGACCCAAAACCTATAGAATCATTGACGCTACGTTACCCTAAAATACAGGATCAAACTCTAAACTTGTTTGTTCTCAGGAACCCTTTGAAACTTTGTATTGGATCTATACCGCACGTCGAAAGTCCGATATCTATAATCTTAAACCATTATGACCGCCTTGTTGGACTTGACTACCACCCCGAAAATTAAGCCCAACTGATGTTCTGAGGCTATTTCATTGAGCCTGGAGCAAGGAGTGTGAGAAAGAGTGAAATTCTTTATAAATTAAATGCGATTTAAATAAATCTGGCACGTGTCGCTTACGGGTTAAGTATAAGCATTCAGACCGTTGGAATCTGACCCAAATACACCTTCAGATCAGGGAACATTTCCCACTCAGGTCAGTATACTTGGAATCCCTGATCAAGTCTCAGTAACCGCTGAACTGAAACTGGTCCGCCACGTGCGATCTGGGAACACTATCGAACTGAAAACTTAATGTGATCAGGATCCAACATCTATAAGCTTAAGTCCGACTGCATTCAGTCAGGGGACCTCCAGAAATACTCTTTTGGATCGGGAAAGACCCGATTTGGCTATAACCCAAGTATACCTTGGTTTAAAGTCTAAATAGGTGACTTTCTAACCTATTTAAGGACCTTAAACCCTCTCACATCTCTCCCATACGAATTTGCAAAAACTCTAGAAAAGAGAAGAGAGAAAAGAGAGAGATTGTGTGGAAGTTGTGAGGAACGGTTCCTGTCATTCGATCCTGCTTCTACACGTACTTAATCACCGTATTCTAATCACTCCTCCGGTGATTCCGACTTCATTCTAGGTAAGAAAACCCTAACCCTAACCTGTTTTAAGGCTCCTATGGGTACAAGTAGCTAAGTAACTGACTCACCTTGTGTTGTAGGTTGCCAATCAGTCGTTGACGACGACGTAGAGTTTCTATTCGATTCATTACGCTCCTACGGCGTAAGGTGCGGATTTTAGACGCTTAGATTACCTGTTTTCAAAGCTTTCAATGTCGTTTAATGGTAGATTATTGACAAGAATGCTGTTTGACATGTAGAACATGCTGTCTGTTTTTCATTTCGAATACGTACGAAGAATATGAGATTTATGGTATTTTAAGTATTTGTAGGAAATACTGTATACGTAAGTATTTTTCTGATATGATTGCATGAGTATTTGCCGTGTATATATGCTAGTTATGGATGTATGATCTATTTGGCGAAAGGATTCGCCCTAATACATGTTTCGGCCAACGTACGCTACGTATGTTATTAAGTGTAGTCTAAGTGTTTGTTGAAATGCCTAAATCAATATGATTTATGCCTGCCATATGCTTTGAGTGTAAGAACATGATTGTTGTGTATTAAACAACTCCTTGATATAAGGATCTGTCATATTATATGTTGAAATCAACATACGTCAAGTACGTTGGAGTTGAGTAGTCTAAGTGTTTGTATAAATGTATGTATTAGTAAGTATTGGGTAAATTGTGTTGTAGATTAGCGTTGAGACTGGATTCTCAACTAATTTGATGATGTACATGATTTCCTCCGTGCCTGTTGTATTTCAATTGATTACCTTATGTGTGAAGTACTCGTGTATGGTTAACTGCTTATGATGTATGTTATAATATGCTGATAACATGCTGGAATTTCTTGTATTTCAATTCTGTCTCTTTCATATGATTATTGATTTAGATTACATGTTCTTGGGGCTATACTCTAGTCCAGGTAGTCGGTAACAATTTAGAATTCGTGGTTGGATTCTATTCGCCACGAAGGATGTGTATGACGAACCTGAGTCGTACTAGAGTTGTCGGCAGTGGTTAGGCCACACGAAGTGCTTGTGCACTTCATGTCAGTCGATTCAACGTGCGCTCGTGGTAGTTGGACTCATCAAGTAACCCGACTGACCATTGTATGTTCACCTTGTATTCGTCATAACTGCTTGAACCTAGGGTACTGAACTTAACAGTGATAACCCTGATAACCATGGTACCTTGATCCACTAAGACTCATGAGCTGGGCATGGTGGTATGGGATACCGTGTTGAGCTGACGGCCTACGCTGGGGCCATAAACCTCCCCGTAGTGACCATTGAGCAACCCAGACTCGTGAGCAGATTATGGTGGTATGAGACACTATATTCTTGCTGTCAGCTTACACTGATAAGGTGATGGGAGAACAGTGCAACGAGTTCGAGCAACAGCCCTGACAACCCTTTGTAGTGACCTCGAGCGTACTCTGAGTCTACGTGAGGCGACGACCCTTCCATGCCAACCAGAGTACAACTAGGCCTGTATTGATAAGGTGATGGGGGAGCGGAGCAACGAGTGCGTGCAACAGCCCTGACAGCCCTTGCAGCGACCTAGAAATATATCATCGTATGAACTACTAGGAGTGACGACCCTAGACAGGATCATTGTTTAGGTATTGATATAAGGGAGGTAACTTAGTTTTCCAATCCTGCTGTATGAAAAAGACAAATAACAACTCGGTAATCATATTCATATCGCACTGTATGTGCCTGGAAGATGTGGAGCATTGAGGGAAGAAAGCATGCCACGGACATTAGATGGTGTCGCATGAGGGAGTATGTCAGTGAGGGCATACATCATGTCATTTCATTCTTGCATTAATCACAGTATTTAGGAATGTTCGAATTGCTTGCTTTATCATTATCGCTTGATTGATTTGATAACATGCTAATCTTTGCTCTATGATTCCACTGAGTTAGCTACTCACTCCCACGTTACGGGACGGTGTTGCACACACCAACCAGTCTCTATTTTAGTTTCGGATGATGGCGATGCTTGTGAAGCAGAGCCGGACTTGATGATGATGAGGAGGATCCCTCCTATATGCAGGTTCTGATCAACGGGTTTACAGGGTTACTGATTAAATGCCAATACACTTGGTATTTTGCCTTTTATTTCCGCACCCATGTATATTCTTTTCTTTCTATTTTAGAGTATACTTGTATTTAGTTAACCTGGTAACATGTTCACACTCTGGAGACTTACAATCATTTATATATTTTATATATCTATCACATTCTTCCACTTGATAATTTAACTGTCTCTGGAGTATGATATGCTGTTTTGGCTTAATCTACTTCATGTTTTATGCACTATTACGGCCGACATTCATCCATCATTGAAAATGTTGCATAAGTGATGTTCTGGAACTCGAGAGTGGAGTTTATGCTCGACCCCTGATTTTCAGGGCGTTACAGATGGTATCAAAGCATGATTTGGATTAAACAAGACCTAAGTTATGGTAACATAATGTACAATGACGCACTCTGACTTAGGAAGGGTGCGATGGAACCTAGAAACCACATTAGAATCCCAAGTTTCGCCGACAGGTGAGACTATACGGTAATTTAGGCCATAACATATCTTTGGTCGCGTGGATCGACCTAAGTCGCCTTTAGGTCATCAGTCGACTGGTTTGAGTCGTTCCCTGAATAATTCCAAACCTAGAAATGAATGTCCTTGGGTTGTGGGTCAACCACAACCCTTACACTCAATCTCAAGGCCTAAAACCCCTTTTTACCCATTTCCTTCAAAATCTCTCCTTTTACCACCCCATTCTTCAACTTTTTCTAAGTCCTTTCATACTAGATATAAATCCTAATGTGTAAATGATGGAGAATCATACTTAAAATTTTTTTTACTATAAATAGTAAATATATGTATGAATTAGACTTTTGACCATTCCAATTATGGAATCTCATGGAATAAATGGGTTAGTTGGATAGATTAGTGTCTCCTACCCCAAAATCATATGCTATATGACGCATTAAGTTCAGTTTGCAAATTGGCCCTGAAAATGCCTCAAATGGAGGGGGGCCAAACGATCAACTTCCAGGGGACCTAGGGTGGGACCCAGACTTTTTTGGGACCTAGGGAGCAGGAGGTCCTCGCCAAAAGGGTGAGGCCTCACCGGTTTATCCAGTGGGTGGCGAGGACCTCGCCGACCAACGGGCTCGGCCGAGCGGGCCGATCCGGCCGACCGAGTTTGGGGACTTGTGGACCCCACTAGTCCACGGTTCCTTGATTAGAACCCTCCCAATCTGCTACTTCCTTCACAAACTACTCCCCTTAGCTCTCTTTTTCTTCTCAACTTGCTGTTTTCTCTCTCCAACCTTTCTTCCAATTATTTCCTCTCATTTTTTGTTATTTCCTTCATCCCTCTACTGATCTCAGCCATGCCCAACATCTACTTCTTCTATTTTATGTGATTGGAGAACCCAAGCTCCCATTTGAGGCTCAAAATCATGTGAGCTTTCAACCCATCAAATTTCTTCATTTTCCCTTCTTCAATCCCTGCCTCTTGGACCTATTTCACTCCTCTCTCAGACCTAGATTCGTGGAAACCCATTAGGTCAGCCCTTTTTCTTCATTTCCTTCACTTTCCATGACTCTTTTGAGCTAGTTATAGCCGTCTTCTCGATCCCTATGCTTTTACCGTCGGGTGGGACCGAACGCAGTAGCTTTGTCCATAAATAGTGACCATCTAATGCTAGGACATCTAGAGTTTTGGACCTAGAGTTAGTACTCCTAGAGTTGAAAGATCTGACGATGTAGGGAATCCAATTTCAATTAGATAATCTTGACCCGAAGCGATAGAACAATTCCCTGTAGTAGATATGGTATGAAACCATCTAGCGTATAAGTTTAGATTTTGGATTACAGCTAGTGAGTTACAGACTAGGCTACTAGTTGTATTAAGCAGTGTAAAGACTGAATATACTAAGGAATAGTAGGTTTAATTTAGTTGTAGTAGGACTTCATTCCTTTGATAGATCCCCATAATACTCAGAGGCATCCTTAGTAACTCTTAGGAAAGCTGTTTCGATTTAGAGACTATTCATGCATAGTCAAACCAGCACGCCCCTTAGAATTGCTTTCCCAAGGACTTAGTACGATTGGGAACACGGAGGAGAGAAACTATATATAAGCGAAGTATTCGCGGTTTGAATCGTATTCGCAACCCTGGTAGTTACCGATAAATCCAATGCTCTGATCAAGCAGAAGATCGGCATCGACTCGGATTAAGAATTGATATGACAAATTTTCTGTCCTAGCTAGACAGAAAGTCTATGTATCCGGCTTAGACCCACTACACAACTTTTCTTCCATGTTAGCCCAACCACCTACAACCAAAAGTTATCGCTTTGTCATTGGGAAATGGCGAGGACTTATGGCCAGTACAGAATTAGATATTTTGCCACCAACTCACATCCGTCTTTGAAATCAACCACAACACCCATCATTTCAGCTCTTTTCTATAATCATAGGTACCAATGCCATAGAATGCATCATTAACAAAGGAAGACCAATGTAGCGAGAGGTTGTTTCCCATTTCATGTCAAGGATAGGCCCTAAGTTCACCTCGTTCCGATATACAGATCGAGACATAGATTCTTGAACCTTAAGTAGAACTAAGTTTTAAGGGGGGTAGAACGTACCGAGCCTAATCTAGTTAGCATTAGCTAACGCAACCGTTGGATCAGAGTAGCGCAGCGGAAGCGTAGTTATCCCCCTCCCCACTGGCCCAGGATCGAAGAAAATTCAGGGAAACAATTAAGGCTTAAGTGTTGAACCCATGCATATTAAATCATAGGCCTAGCAGTGTGAGCAGGCGCAGGTCAATGTATCCATGAACCTACTCGTTAAATACGAGCATAATAGAAGCCTTGGCTGATTCTGTACGATTAAGAATCCTTTAGGTTGATTTATTAAAGTGTTTATTAATCCCTACCTTGGACATAGATTCAGGCGAAAACTCTCCTAGATCAAGATCCAAAACACAACCTTATAAATAGGACTTTTGAATCTTTTAGTGATTGACATTCTCTAAGCTTTTAGAGTGATCGGACTACGGAGTTACTGAAATGAACAAATGCGAAACATTCGCAGCTTGACCCAAATTCTCAATCCTGGACGACTACCAATGGACTCACTGCTTAGCCGAGCAGAAGACCAGGATCCACTAGGATTAGGAAGGGATACAACGTTGTCTACCCTGGCCAGGCGGACATTCGTCGTATCGGGATCAAGCCCACTACAACCGTTTCTCTGTACCGATCAACCACTGAAAATATATATCTTACTCTAAGTAGATGGGAATTGTCGTCAAGATGCCAAATAGGTAAAGAAATAAATTGTAGTAAACCGTTAGGGTATAAGTAATGCATAAAGAAGTAAGTTTAAGGGGGGTAGACCAAAAGGAACCAGACTTATATAGATCGTATACACCCTACCACGTATAGAAACATGAAATCAACAAAACTTAGGTAAAGAAAATGATTAATCTTTCCTCATTACCCTTAGCCAATTTCGGGGACAAAGTTATGTTTTAAGGGGGGTAGATTGTAACACCTCGAATTTTTGCTAACCTGGGGTTAGACATCCTTAGACAATGGGTCAACCATAACACCTTCCTAACCTCTCAGAACCTAATTCCAAAGCCAAATAAATAATTTAGAACCTAATTCTTTAGAAATTTAACGTGAATTAGCAAACGCTACACTAGATTACCTGTGAAATTAGCACCAACCACTTTAAATACGATCTGTAAGACCCAAAACCTATAGAATCGTTGACGCTACGTTACCCTAAAATTCAGGATCAAATTCTAAACCTGTTTGTTCTCAGGAACCCTTTGAAACTTTGTATTGGATCTAGACCGCACGTCGAAAGTCCGATATCTATAATCTTAGACCATTATGACAGCCTTGTTAGACTTGACTATCACCCCGAAAATCAAGCCCAACTGATGTTCTGAGGCTATTTCATTGAGCCTGGAGCAAGGAGTGTGAGAAAGAGTGAAATTCTTTATAAATTAAATGTGATTTAAATAAATCTGGCACGTGTCGCTTGCGGGTTAAGTATAAGCATTCAGACCGTTGGAATCTGACCCAAATACACCCTCGGATCAGGGAACATTTCCCACTCAGGTCAGTATACTTGGAATCCCTGATCGAGTCTCAGTGACCGCTAAACTGAAATTGGTCTGCCACGTGCGATCTGGGAACACTATCGAACTGAAAACTAAATGTGATCAGGATCCAACATCCATGAGCTTAAGTTCAATCGCATTCAGTCAGGAGACCTCCAGAAATGCTCTTTTGGATCGAAAAAGACCCGATTTGGCTATAACCAAAGTATACCTTGGTTTAAAGTCTAAATAGGTGACTTTCTAACCTATTTAAGGACCTTAAACCCTCTCAATCTCTCCCATACGAATTTTCAAAAACTCTAGAAAAGAGAAGAGAGAAAAGAGAGAGATTGTGTGGAAGTTGTGAGGAAAGGTTCCTGTCATTCGATCCTACTCCTACACGTACTTAATCACCGTGTTCTAATCACTCCTCCGGTGATTCCGACTTCATTCTAGGTAAGAAAACCCTAACACTAACCTATTTTAAGGCTCCTATGGGTACAAGTAGCTAAATAGCTAACTCACCTTGTGTTGTAGGTTGTCAATCCGTCGTTGACGACGACGTAGAGTTCCTATTCGATTCATGACGATCCTACGGCGTAAGGTGTGGATTTTAGATGCTTAGATTACCTATTTTCAAAGCTTTCAATGCCATTTAATGGTAGATTATTGACAAGAATGCTGTTTGACATGTAGAACATGCTGTCTATTTTTCATTTAGGTGACATGTAGATCACCTAAGTGTTTGTATAAATGTATGTATTAGTAAGTATTGGGTAAATGGTGCTGTAGATTAGCATTGAGACTGGATTCTTAACTAATTTGATGATGTACATGATTTCCTCCATGCCTGTTGTATTTCAATTGATTACCTTATGTGTGAAGTACTCGTGTATGGTTAACTGCTTATGATGTATGTTATAATATGCTGATAACATGTTGGAATTTCTTGTATTTCAATTCTGTCTCTTTCATATGATTATTGATTTAGATTACATGTGCTTGGGGCTATACTCTAGTCCAGGTAGTCGGTAACAATTTAGAATTCGTGGTTGGATTCTATTCGCCACGAAGGATGTGTATGACGAACCTGAGTCGTACTAGAGTTGTCGGCAGTGGTTAGGCCACACGAAGTGCTTGTGCACTTCATGTCAGTCGATTCAACGTGCGCTCGTGCTAGTCGGACTCATTAAGTAACCTAACTGACCATTGTACGTTTACCTTATATTCGTCATAACTGCTTGAACCTAGGGTACTGAACTTACCAGTGATAACCTTGATAACCGTGATACCTTGATCCACTAAGACTCATGAGCCGAGTATGGTGGTATGGGACACCGTGGTTGAGCTGTCAACCTACGCTAGGGCCACAAACCTCCCCGTAATGACCATTGAACAACTCAGACTCGTGAGCAGATTATGGTGGTATGGGACACTATATTCTTGTTGTCGGCCTACACTAATAAGGTGATGGGGGAGCGGTGCAACGAGTGCGAACAACAGCCCTGACAGCCCTTTGTAGTGACCTTGAGCGTACTTTGAGTCTATGTGAGGCGACGACCCTTCCGTAGCAACCAGAGTACAACTAGGCCTGTATTGATAAGGTGATGGGGGAGCGGAGTAATAAGTGCTTGCAACAGCCCTGGCAGCCCTTGCAGTGACCTAGAAATATATCATCGTATGAGACTACTAGGAGTGACGACCCTAGACAGGATCATTGTTTGGGTATTGATATAAGGGAGGTACCTTAGTTTCCCAATCCTGCTGTATGAAAAGGACAAATAACAACTCGGTAATCATATTCATATCTCACTGCATGTGCATGGAAGATGTGGAGCACTGAGGGAAGAAAGCATGCCGGGGACGTAAGATGGTGTCGCATGAGGGAGTATGTCGGTGAGGGCATCCATCATGTCATTTCATTCTTGCATTAATCACAGTATTTAGGAATGTTTGAATTGCTTACTTTATCATTATCGCTTGATTGATTTGATATATGCTAATCTTTACTCTATGATTCCACTGAGTTAGCTACTCACTCCCACGTTATGGGACGGTGTTGCGCACACCAACCAGTCTCTATTTTAGTTTCAGATGATAGCGATGCTTGCGAAGCAGAGCCGGACTTAATGATGAGGAGGAGGATCCCTCCTATATGCAAGTTCTGATCGACGGGTTTACAGGGTTACTGATTAGATGCCAATACACTTGGTATTTTACCTTTTATTTCCACACCCATGTATATTCTTTTCTTTCTATTTTGGAGTATACATGTATTTAGTTAACCTGGTAATATGTTCACACTCTGGAGACTTACAATCATTTATATATTTTTTATATCTATCACATTCTTCCGCTTGATAATTTAACTGTCTCTGGAGTATGATATGCTGTTTTGGCTTAATCCACTTCATGTTTTATGCACTATTACAGCCGACATTCATCCATCATTGAAAATGTTGCATAAGTGATGTTCTGGAACTCGGGAGTGGAGTTTATGCTCGACCCCCGATTTTCAGGGCGTTACACTATTCCACTACTATGTCATAGTTGGTATGGATTGGCTCATCGAGATGCGAGCCGAGATTGACTACGAGACTAGGTTAGTGACAACCTATGGACCTGAGGGCATAGCTTTCACCTTTCCGGTTCAGGTCAGTCATCCTTCTCGACTGAGTTGTTGCACTGCTCTGTTGGATTATGATGATGATCCGAGGATGAGAGGCATCCCTGTGGTGTGAGATTTTGATGATGTATTTAGGTCGATCCCAGGGCTACCTCCTCGGAGTGAGGTCGACTTTACTATCGATCTGACGCCCGGTGTGACCCCCATTTCACTACCGACGTATCGTATGCCTCCATGTGAAGTGGAGGAACTGAGGAGGCAGATTGATGAGCTGTTAGAGAAGGGTTTCATACGCCCTAGCGTGTCTCCTTAGGGAGCGCCCATGTTGTTTGTAAAGAAGAAGAATGGTACTCTGCGATTGTGTATTGATTATCCCAGGCTGAATCAGGTGACGATAAAGAACAAGTATCCCTTGCCCAGGATAGATGACTTGCTTGATCAGTTGAGAGGATCGCAGTACTTCTCGAAGATTGATCTTCAGTCAGGGTATCACTAGGTGTGCGTTAGGGATGAGGACGTGAGAAGACGGCTTTCAGGACTAGTTTCGGCCATTATGAGTTCCTAGTGATGTCGTTCGGTCTTACGAACGCACCAGCTGTGTTCATGGACCTGATGAACAGGGTACTTCGGCCATTCCTTTATCGATTCGTCATCATATTCATTGATGACATCTTGATATACTCCAGGAGTCGAGAGGAGCATGAGGAGCACTTGCGCTCAGTCCTGGATGCTCTTGGATGGCATTAGTTGTTTGCTCAGTTCGGGAAGTGTGACTTCTGGAAGGAAGAAGTCAAGTTCCTGGGACACGTGGTGTCTAAGGAAGGCATAACGGTGGAACTTGCCAAGGTAGCCGCAGTTCAGGGTTGGGAGCAGCCTGGTTCAGTCACTGAGGTGGGGAGTTTTCTGGGATTGGCAGGCTACTATCGACGTTTCATTTGAGATTTCTCAAAGATCGCCCGACCTCTATCTCAGTTGACACCGAAGGATTTGAAGTTCGCCTGGAATGAAAAGGTGGAGGCAGCTTTTCAGGAGCTGAAGGACAGGCTGACGTCCGCCCCTGTGCTAGTATTACCAGAGCAAGGGGTTAAGTACACGATATACACCGACACGTCTAGTGTTGGTCTGGGTTGTGTCCTTATGCAGAACGACAGGGTGATTTCATATGCCTCGAGATAATTAAGGAAGCACGAGGAGAATTACCCTACATACGACCTTGAGTTGGCAGCTGTCATTTTCGCATTAAAGCTCTGGAGACATTACCTTTATGGAGAGGAGTTCGAGCTCTTTTGCGACTACAAGAGCCTCAAGTACATATTCACGCAGCGGGACCTGAATATGAGACAGCGGCGATGGATGGAGACTTTGAAGGACTTTAAGTTCAAAGTTTCCTACCATCCTGGCAAGGCCTACCTTGTGGCTGACGCGTTAAGCCGCAAGAAGGCGGTAGAGTTTGTGACTCCACTGATGGTAGCTGAGTGGGACATGGTTGAGATTTTGTGAGACTTTGAGCAGAAACTCATTATGGAGGAGCCATTTGAGGTTATCACACACGTTCAAGTGCGACCTCTTATCGATGACAGGGTCATCGAGGCACAGAGGGATGATGAGTGTCTGACTGAGCTTCGAGAGCAGGCCAGTGACGATGTAGATGCTGAGTGGCAAGTTAGAAAGGATGGGGTCTTACGTTATTGTGGCCGCCTATGCGTCTCAGATATCCCCGACTTGAGACGAGAGATTCTCGAGGCTGTGCATAGTTCTAGACTTGCGATGCATCTGGGTAGCACAAAGATGTATCGTGATGTGAAGAGGACCTATTGGTAGGATGGCATGAAGACCCACATCGCGGATTTCATGTCTCGTTGTCTCACTTGCTAGCAGGTGAAGGCAGAGCACCGCCGACCTCCTGGTCTCCTTCAGCCTATGCCCATAGCTGAGTGAAAGTGAGACTTTATTTCTATGGATTTCATTTTGAGACTGCCGAAGATGAGGAAGGGACATGATTTTATTTGGGTGATCGTCGACTGTTTGACGAAGTCGGCGCACTTCCTACCGATTAGAGTTATGAACTCTGCAGACGAGTTGGCCAGGCTATATATCAGGGAGATTGTGCGTCTGCATGGAGTTCCCTTAGAGATCGTGTCAGACAGAGACACGCGCTTCACTTCTATTTTCTAGACTCGCATCTAGGAAGCTATGGGTGTGAAGTTGAAGTTCAGTACTGCATTCCACCCACAGACAGAGCGGGTGAACCAGATTCTAGAGGACATGCTGCGGGCTTACGTGTTGGATTTCAAAGATAGTTGGGATGATTGTCTTCCATATGCAGAGTTCACGTACAACAACAGTTTCCAGTCCAGTATTGGTATGACACCTTATGAGGCCTTGTATGGGTGGCCTTACCGAGCACCACATTGCTGGGTAGAAGTCGGTGAGCGCAGATTGATTGGCCCAGAGATAGTGCAGGCGACCTCGGAGAAGATTGACATCATCAGACACTGACTTCTTACAGCGCAGAGCAGGCAGAAGAGTTATGCCGATACGAGACGGTGCCCTCTAGAGTTCGCGATTTGAGATCACGTATTTTTGAGAGTTTCCCTTATGAAGGGAGTTCTTCGGTTTGGGAAGAAGGGGAAGCTAGCACCGTGATTTATTGGTCCATTCCAGATTCTTGACCATGTGGGTGCAGTGGCATATCGTCTGGCTTTGCCTACGCCTCTCGCGAGCGTACACAACGTATTTCATATTTCTATGCTGAAGAAGTACGTTCCTGATCCTTCCCATATCATCAGATGGGAGCAGGTGTAGTTAGGTGAAGATGTTATATATATACTGCGACCGGCTCGTGTATTAGACAAGAAGGAGCAGGTATTTCTTAGCAAGGTCATCCCCCTTGTGAAGGTGTTGTGGACGCATCACACTGAAGAGGACGCTACATGGGAGACAGAAGTCGAAATCAGAAAGAACTACCCACAGCTTCTCGACGAGTACGAAAAGGTACAAATTTTGAGTATGAAATTTATTGTTAAGGGGGTTAGATTGTAACGACCGAAAAAAATCCCGTACCAAGACCCGAGTACCACCTCGATCAGAAATCACTTAGGATTAATTCCTTTAAAAATTAAGCGTAAGATAACTAGCGCTATGTTAGATTAGCTGTGAAATTATTACTGATCGCTTTAAATACATTCTACAAGACTTAAAACTTGTGAAATTGTTAACGCTATAACATCCTGAAACCTAGGATCAAACCCTAAACCCGTTTGCTCTCAGGAACCCTTTGAAACTTTGTAATGGATTTTGACTGCGTGTCGTGAGTCCGGTAGCAACGAACTTAGACCATTATGACCGCGTAGTTGGACTTGACTACCTCCCCGAAAATCAAGTTCAAATGATGTCCTGAGGATATTTCATTGAGCCTGGAGCAAGGAGTGTGAGAGAGTAGAATCTTTATAAATTAAATGTGATTTAAATAAATCTGGCCCGTATCGCTTGCGGATTAATTATAAGCATTCAGACCGTTGGAATCTGACCAAAATACACCCTCAGATCAAGGAACATTTCCCACTCATGTCAGTGTACTTGGAATCCCTGATCGAGTCTCAGTGACCGCTGAACTAAAACTGGTCCACCACGTGCGATCTGGGAATCCTATCGAACTGAAAACTTAATGTGATCAGGATCCAACATGCATGAGCTTAAGTCCGACCTCATTCAGTCAGGGGACCTCTAGAAATGTTATTTTGGATCGAAAAAGACCCGATTTGGCTATAACCCAAGTATACCTTGGTTTAATGTCTAAATAAGTGAGTTTCTAACCTATTTAAGGACCTTAAACCCTCTCACATCCCTCTCATACGAATTTGTAAGAAACCTTAGGAAAGAGAAGAGAGAAAAGAGAGAGATTATGTGAGAGTTGGGAAGGAAAGTTTCTGTCACTCGATCCTGCTACTACACGTGCTTAGCCATCGTGTTCTAATCACTCTTCTGGTGATTCTGACTTCATTCTAGGTAAGAAAACCCTAACCTTAACCTGTTTTAGGAATTCTATCAATACAAGTAGCGAAGTAGCTGACTTATCTTGTGATATAGGTCGTCATATTAACGTTGACGAAGAGTAGAGTTTCTATTCGATTCATTACACTCCTACGGTGTAAGGTGAGGATTTTAGATGCTTAGGTTACTTGTTTTCAAAGCTTTCAATGTCGTTTGAAAGTATATTATCGACAAGGATGCTGTTTGACATGTAGAACATGCTATCTGTTTTCCATTTCGATTACGTACGGAGAATATGAGATTTAGGATATTTTAGGTATTTGTAGGAAATACTGTATATGTCCGTATTTTGCTGATATGATTGCCATGAGTATTTGTTGTGTTATTATACTAGTTAGGTATGTATGATCTGTTTGACAAAGAGATTCACCCTAATGCACATTATTGGTCGACATATGCTATGTAGACAAATGTGTGTAGACTAAGTGTTTGTATAACAGTATGTATTCGTAAGTATTGAGTGAATGGTGTTGTAGATTAGTTTGGAGATTGGATTCTCAACTAATATGATGATGTACATGATTTCCTCCATGTTGTTATATTGAATTGATTTGCTTATATATATGAAATGCTTGTGTTTGTTGATTTTCTTATGTTGTATGTTATAACATGTTGTTAACATGCTTGGATTATATGTGTTTAATTTTTGTCACTCTCATATGATTATTGATTTAGATTATAAGTGCTTGGGGCTATATTCTAGTCCAAGCTGTCGATAATAGATTTGAAATCGTGGTTGGATTCTATTCGCCACGAAGGATGCGTCGACGAACGCGAGTCGTGCTTGGGTTGACGGCAGTGGTTAGGCCACACGAGGTGTTTATGCGCTTCATGTACTGAACTTACCAGTGATAACCCTGATAACCATGGTACCTTGATCCATTAAGACTCATGAGCCGGGCATGGTGGTATGGGATACCGTGGTCAAGCTGTCGGCCTACACTGGGGCCACAAATCTCCCCGTAGTGACCAGTGAGCACCTTAGACTCGTGAGCCGATTGTGGTGGTATGGGACACTACATTCGAGCTTTCGGCCTACTCTAATTGGTGACGAGCCCTTTGTAGTGACCTCGAGCGTATTCTGAGTCTACATGAGGCGACGACCCTTCCGTAGCAACAAGAGTACAACTAGGCCTGTATTGATAAGGTGATGGGGGAACGGTGCAACGAGTGCGAGCAACAGCCTTGACAGCCCTTGCTGTGACCTAGAAATATATCATCGTATGAGACTATTAGGAGTGACGACCCTAGACAGGATCTGTGTTGGGAATGATATAAGGGAAGTACCTTAGTTTCCTAATCCTGCTATTTGAAAGGACTAATAACAACTCGGTAATCATATCCATATCACACTGCATGTGCTTGGAAGATGTGGAGCACTGAGGGAAGAAAATATACCACGGACGTAAGATGGTGTCGCATGAGGGAGTATGTCGGTGAGGGCATGCATCATTACTGCATCTCATACTTGCATTAATAACAGTATCTAGGAATGTTTGATTGCTTGCTTTACTATCATTGCATGATTAATTTGATAACATGCTAATCTTTGCTCTATGATTCCACTGAGTTGATCACTCACTCCCACGTTACAGGACGGTGTTTGCAACACCTACCAGACTCTTTCTTAGATGCAGATAGCGAGGTGATTCAGGAGTTGGAGCCGGACTACTACGAGGACCAGGATGAGTTCCCGTACATGCAGTTCTCAGACGGCTTCGCATAGGTGGCCTGGATCAGCGGGATTTTACTAGTTTGACTATCACATGACTTTTGATTTTAGTTTGGTATATGTATATGTGACTCGGGGATATATTCATGCTTTGGAGACAGATCGAGATTGTTTTATTTTACAGATAGTGATATATATATCTTTTAGTCTTCCGCTTGCATTTTATCACTGGATCTGGAGTATGAATTGCTGTTTTGGTATAATCTCACTCATGTTAATGCACTAACTCAGACAACATTAAAATTATAAGTATATTTGTTGCATAAGTAACGTTTTGGAACTCGAGAGTTGAGTTATACTCGACCCCCGATTTTTAGGGCGTTACAATGTATCTAGTCTTTTCCTGCACTCATAAAATCTTTGAAGCATGCTCATCATGTTATAATAAATATCAAAATTCATTGAAATATCATGACTTAGTGAAATATCAAAATTCATTCATAGCATGTTAAACTTTACCATAAAAAAGGTGTAATTACATACGGACAAACTTTATAAATCCTCTGACATGCCTCATGCTGCTACATATCCGTGCAAGTTTTCTCTCAATTGAACTTGTGCTGCAGTATTCATTAATTCATCTTCAAGAATAACTTTGGCTTTATCAGGAGTATCAGCAAATTATTTCTCCAAAGAAGCGACAACTTCTTCATCTTTGGTCAGTCCTGACTTTTTAAGATCAACAATGCGAGTATTGACTTGCGAGTATTGACTTCCATTTCCTCCCTAATCTTGCTTACGTTCAACTCTTCTTCTTGTTCCTTGACTTCAAGCTGAGCGACATGTTCCTTCAATAGGGCAATTTGATTTTTGATGACTATCCTATTTTGATCGGAAGCTTTCAGCCTTTCTTGAAGAGATTGATATTCAATATTATAAATGACACTAGCGGCTCGAGAGACTTTCTCTTTAAAAGACGTTAATTCTCTCTAGCGTTCTAAAATTTTCGGAGCAATAACTACACTCCGCACTGACTCCAAATTATTTAATGAACTATAGAATTGCAACAGAAAATCACATAGAGGGGAAATATTAATCTTCGCTATTCTGGCAGCACTATACAAAGCTCCCAATGCAATATCCAAATTGTTGGGATATAAAATTTCGTTGAGGAGAGAAGCTTTAAGGCGGAAAATTGGTGAAAGAAATAAAGGATAAAAGTGCAAGACAGGTGAGTTGCGTGGGAACCATGTTAAGCGAGAGCTGAGTTGCGTGGGTCCGCGCAACTCTCACCAGGGAAAAATAGATTGGGAATGCGAAGTGGGACCCACAGCATAGGATTCGAGAGCTCACACATTCGGGAGCCTATAAATACCCACCTACCCCCTCATTTGGGGGATTAAATGTTCAAAAGAGCAGTGTCTCTGACAGGTATTGGAGACAGAGGGAGGGAGAAAGAGTGTAGAAGGGTCGAGCCGCACCACTACATGCAAGTCGCGTGGGCCCACGCAACTCCTCGGCCCACTCAACTCATGGGTGTTATGTGGGTATTCTTTGAGGCAGCACCATGTTGCATTTTTTTCAGGTTTTTGGGCCGGTTCAGATGTTTCAAAGGGATTCTGGTACTCCTTTGTTATGTCAATGAGGGATGAAATGCATTGAAAGTTTGCACAACTCATCTCCTCTAGAGATATGACTGATATGAGCCGGAATGCTGCCGAAATTCATATTTAAGCCGATTCAATACTTGCATTTTTATATTTTCTAAGAAATTCTATCCTAGAATCAAAGGACTAAAAGGATGTAAATGAACTCAGATTAAATGAAATTGATGATTATTCTCTTAGTTCTATCTTTTGTTAATATTAAGTGAGATATTCTCCAAATCAAATACTTTTCGTTTCTGGTTGAAACACAAATCTGACCACTGTTCAAGATCCTTAAACATGCATATAGCCGCTGACAAAGCACCTTGCATCAAGACTAATGCCTAAGGAGGAACCTTTTCCAAAGACAAGATGTCTGAAACAGTGGCGATCAAATTCGAACTGGCAGAACCGCTGGAAGCAGGATTAACTGCAATAAAAAGAGAAAAGAAACATAAGTTAGAACAAAACTCATGAGGATATAAGTATCGAACAAGGCATATTAAAATAAACACACCTATAATTGAAGTAACTGGAGCTGAAATAGGTGCTCCTGAAGAATATTGCATCCCTTCCAGAAGAGATGAAAGACCGGGAACATCTAGAATCATGTCAGCAAAGGACAGGGCCCTAGTACCAGTAGCAGACGCAAGTGTGGTTAGAATTGTCGCATTAGCCGGCTCCGTTGGAAATATAAAACCAGGGGAGTAAGAGAAGTCCTAATTGTTTTAGCAGACCGTCCACCAGGAATAAGAATGTTTACTTCACTTGGAATGGGTGCTGCAACAGCAAAGGGTATCTCTAAAGCCGTCGAAGTATTAGCTTCTGGACCTGAAAATATCTCGCGTGGAAGAGAGGAATAATCACTGTTGAATGATATGCTAATATCCGCTCCCGGTACATCATATTCTCCGTATTCTAGGGGCTTTTCTTCTTCAGGAACTTTTGTTGTTGTCACTTGATGGATAGTAACATCCTATGGTGTTTCTTCATTAACTATCATGGTAGCAACAGTGATATTATCTTCCTCGCCAATATCCACTTCTCCTTCTTCTTCCTCGCCAATATCCTCACCTATATCCAGCTCTCCTTCCTCTCTAGAATCATCTGAGGATGAATCATTCTCGGTAGAGGAAGTACTACTGGAAGAAGATTCTTCATCTTCGTCTTCTGATGATGATTACGACCCCGAGTCTGATTCTTCAACAATTACTTGTTTTCCTTTCCTCAACGATCGGGCCTCATTAGTAAGGACAAGTTCTTTTGTAATAGGAGCAGGAGAAGCAGAAGATTTGGCTCGAGTTAGAGATCGGGTCTTGGGAGAAGATGAATTTTGAACAGCTAGCACTTGAGGAGAAACAACTGGTGATACTTCTGAAGGCTCGATGTGTCCTATAGCCTCTGACGTAGGAGAAGGAATATTAGAAACCGGAGTTTGAGAAATCTCGGCAGGATTGCAACACCTGCTCTGTCAATTTGTCTCTTTCAGGTTCTTAAATGCTCTAAAGGAAACCCGTGAGCTATCCAGCCTTAAGAGTATTGACCGGTTTAATTTGGAAAATAGGTTCTTCCAAAGAGTTCTTTACACAGATTTGATCGGGGGCCGGAGCATGATCTTGCTCAATGGTGTAACCTATCCCTTGCACGAGATCTCACTTCCTCAATCTTGGAGGCGGCACCTATATTGGCGAACGAACAAGAAGGAATTGGTGTGTCCACCATCTCATCTAAGGATATGAAGTCTGAATGAATTTCTCATGACCGGGAATGACAAATCACGAATTAATGCGTGCAGCGAGTAGTTGCTTCCAAAACCAGTGCCCAATTATAAGGACCCACACCATAACTCATGATGCGAGTGACTGTTTCGGAGTATTCAGGCATTGTTTGATCGTGTAACCAAATTGGCGTGCGAACCTGCTCGGATAATATGGCTCCCTCCAGAATTCACTGCCCTCTCTTAAGGTAAGACTGCTAGATCTGATTGAGATAAAGAAAGCCCGTTCATTGGGAGGAAGGGAATTATTATCCACAACTTCATGATCATCGACGTGTTGAGAAAATGAGAAGTGGTAGAAATCAATTGTCTCGATCTTGTCAATCACTCATTCATAAGTCTTCCTTGTCATTGATCATTTTTTGTAGTGTCACAATGGAAGATGAGCAGGGCTAACGTAAGCCTTTTCCATGCCTTGCCCCAAACTCAGAAAACAGACTCACAAAATTCTCGATTGCTGAATCTTGTGCCGACAGCCTCCGTAGTACCCCATTCTCGGTTCCTAGTGCCCATACGCTAGGTTCTGATCCTGGGATTCTACAAGGAGAATTTTTTAACGTATATTTATCTCGTAAGAAGCAGAACCACAAGTTTATCCAAATCACAAAGGCAACATTATCATCACATATCCACTAATATAAACAGTTGAATACAATGATGAAAGGAAAATACATATATTAAAAATTAAAGCTTTAAAAGAAAACTGCACGCTCCAAGCTCAACGCTGCTGTGACCTAGCCACCTGCACACATCTATCGTGCATAAGCTTATAGAAAGCTTAGAGGTTAATGTAAGTGTGTGCACAAGGTAAGTGTCAAATATGCAATATCAGAGCAATACGAAAACTGACAAGGCTATAAGTCATTCAATATCAGAGTATGCAATACAGATCAGCTATGCAATGCGGAGTCATAATGAGCCAAATATCAGATATCGAGGATGCAATACAATATGTAATTCTGAAGTTCCATGAATACTATCAGCCTTATTCAGGCTATTCAATATAGAAGCATAGTAAATCAAATGCTACATGCCGAGGATACAATGTAATATACAGTGTGAAAGAAATGACCAAACTGGAGTGTGAAGTCGGGATGATAGTACATAGTATTGTAAGATGTAGGGTCCATCATAAGGAACTTCTATCCAAACCAGTTTCATACCTAAATTTGGATAGCTAGACTCATTGTGGTAAACTCTTGATCTCAGGTTAAGCGCACGCCCAACCAAAATCCCGACCATCGTGAAGGTACACATATCAAATTAGTTACGCACCAACAGTCTGAGTGGATAGTGAATGAGGGAATGAATGAGTAAAATGATAGGTATGCAACTCCTACTCAATAAGTTCACATATCAGTACCGTACTTCTTTGGGATCATCACCGGAGTCTAATATACTCTACGCCACCTGCCGCCCCATTAAGGGCACAACTGGGTAAGTGGAAGAGACCTCACTATCTGCCTACCAATATCAGACTAGATCGTCAATAGCGGACCCATTTATAAGTTAGTCATACTTAGCCTAACATTGCCTACTCCCTCGAACGGGTAAGGCCACACCCCCTTCCAACCGACCACGACATAGTGGAAGATGCGGCCTACTGGTATATGGTCCTCATGTGCTCATGTATTTCCACTCGGTCTAGACGTTGGAGCATCCTCTGGTACCAAAAGGGTTTAGGGACTTTTGCCCAGGGACATTTATGGCACCCCATGTAGAAAAGATTTTCGGTGTCCCATCTGGCCACCCAAGATATGCTTGTAGAGGCTATGGTCATGATGTCGCTAGAGTCTACGATAATCATATCATAAAATGCGAGATGCATGAGTCATACCATCCAGTCATGCATCAAACCTGTGTGTACCGCATGCTCATGTGGGGCAACTCTGTCTCTCAGGGAGTCTCCTAAACAATCAGCCCAATGACACATGCTATGCTCAATCACTCTTCATAACAAGCATGTGGATGATGCGTATGGGCATGTATCATGTATTATGTAATACTATACATGTTCTCAGTGTGTCCTACTAGACTAAGTACACTTAGCATGATTATTAGATAAGGCGTACAATAATAAACCACAATCGGCTTTCACCGGTATGTCACATACCAAGATTATAAACTAAGCGACATGTTCTTCTATAACTATAGGAGTCCATGCAGCATGTCCCACGTTAGCCTTCTAAGGTACTGATATATCATATATTCCGAGACAGGATCCACTGGAAGGACAGCGAATCTTGCCCACACATCGAGATAGGCTCTACATAGAAGATATACTAAATTTTGTACCACATATTTTCCATATACGGTAAGGTGTACTAGCGTCAAGGATAGGCCTCACACTTGTCCCAAAGAAGTAAATGGACGGTGTGACGATATATACGTGACACTGAAGTCTTAGCATCTGGATACAAGGATAAGATATGTCTCATAGGGCAAGTCAAGTAGGTATACAACAAGTGGGCTTCCTCTCTTCCTTTATCATGACAACTGAGCTTTCCTATGAGGGCCTGATACGAATATAAGGTGGCCCTTGGTAGGATCCACACATTCAGGACTACGTAACCCTACAAACGATCCTGCTCATCATCTAAGTGGGCCTCGGGTTTGGGTCACTTAGCTTGGACAAACACATGCATCTAGGTGGGCCACATTCCCTATGGAAGGCTCGGTACGAACACAAGATGGGTTCTAAGACTTGGGTGGTCCTATAGGGTATGGTGGAAAGCATCATTATCAAATGGGGGTCCAATGGATTGGGATAGCTTAATCAAAGGAAAGATAGGTAATATAATCATTAATGGGGGCCCAACGGTTTGGGTTAGCCTATTAAGGGGAGATGAGGTGGGCCTAATAACGGGCCCTAGGGAGAGTTACAATGTGGACATTTAACCATCATTGCTCCTAAGGCATGACCCATTTAATATTAGCTAGGAACATGGATGAGCATCATAAACACCATTACATACATCCTGGTGGAATCACACATCATAATGGGCCTTATATACATCACCTTGGGCCTCACACAAGGGTTTTATATACATTGCATTGGGCCTTACTCATGGGCCTCATTTAGATCACATTGGGTCTCATATAGATCACATTGGGCCTCAAATACATTATAATGGGCCCCATCATATGTGCCTAATACACATCACAATGGGCCGCATTACATGGGCTTAATAAACATCACAATGAGCTACATCACATGGGCTGCATCACATGGGCCACATATACATTATAAGGGGCCACATCCAATGGGTGTCATGTACATCACATGGGCCGCATCACATGTGCCACATATACATCATAATAGGCCACATCCCATGGGCCTCATGTACATCACAATGAGCCGCATCACATGAGCCTAATACACATCACAATAGGCCGCATCACATGTGCCTAATACACATCACACAATGGGCCACATCACATGAGCCTAATACACATCCCAATGGGTGGCATCACATGGGCCACATATAAATCATAATGGGCCACATCCCATGGGCCTCATGTACATCATAATGGGCCGCATCACATGTGCCACATATACATCATAATGGGCCACATCCCATGAGCCTCAAATACATCGCATTAGGCCTTATACACGGGCCTTGAATGCATCTCATTGGGCCTCAAACATGGCCGCATATACATCAAGTGGGACACTGTCATGCCCCAAACCAGAAAATTAGATTCATAGGAATCCCGATCGGCGAATCCGATGCCGATAGCCTCCGTAGTACCCCATTCTCAACTCCTAGCACCCATATGCTAGGTTCCAATCCTAGGTTCCCACAAGGAGGATTTTTTAACGTACATTTATTTTGTAAGATGCATAACCACAAGTTTACCCAAATCACAAAGGCAACATCATCATCACATATCAGCTAATATAGACTTTGAATACAATGCTAAAAGGGGAAATACATATGTTAAAATAAGATCAAAGCTTCAGACTTAGAGGGTGGTGTAAGTTTGTGCACAAGGTAAGTGTCAAGTATTCAATATAATGTCATAATCATACAATATCAGAAATATTGGTAAGATCATGAATCATATGAAATTAGAGTAAGAGAAATACTGACAAGTCCATGAGTCAAACAATATTAGAGTACATAATACAGATCAGCTATGTAAATGAGAAGTCATAAAGAACTAAATATCAGATGTCGTATCTAGACTATATAAATGTAGAAACACAGCAATCCAAAATACCATATGTCGCGGATGTAATGCAGTATACGATGTGAATGGAATGACCATGCTGGAGTGTGAAGTCGGGATGATAGTACGTAGTGTCGCAGGCTACGGGGTCCACAATAAGGGACTTTTATCCAAACCAATCCCATACCTAAATTTGGATAGTCAGACTCAATGTGGTAAACTCCTGATCTTAGGTTAGTCGCGCGCCCCAACCGAAATTCTGGCCATTGTGAAGGTACATGTAGCAATTAGTTGTGCACCACCATCCCGAGTGTACAGTGAATGAATAAATGAATGAGTATACAACTCCTGCTCAATAAGTGCACATATTAGTATGGTTCCTCCTAGAAAAATCAACAGGGTCTAGTACACTCTACATGTAAATCGTCACACACTGACGCGTGACCATGTAAGTGAAAGAGACCTCACTATTCGCCTAGCCAGTAGTCAGCCAATATCTACTTGGCACGTCGATAGCCGACTCATTCACGAGCTAGTCAAACTCAGCTTAATTATACCCCCTACCCTCCGGTGGGTAAGGTCACACCCCCTCCCAACAGACCACGACACAGTGGGAGATGCGGCCTCCTGATATTCAGCCCTCATGTGCTCATATATATCCACTCGGTCTCGACGTTGGGGCATATCCTAGCCATGGAAGTTTAAGGATTTTCACCTAGGGACATTTATGACGCCCATATGCTAAAACCAAACATTTTTAGTGTCCCATCTGGCCATCCACGATATGCCTGTGGAGGTTATGGCCTTGATATTGCTAAGACGTACAATAGTCATGTTGAGGTATAAAAAAATATATTCCATGTTCGGGGGTATTTCGATAATTTTCATGTCCGAGGGTATTTCGATAATTTTCATGTCCGGGGATATTTTTGGTAATTTCCATGTCCGGGGGTATTTCGGTAATTTTCATGTCCAGGAGTATTTTGGTAATTTCCATGTTCAGGGTATTTCAGTAAAATTCCATGTCTAGGGGTAGTTTAGGTATTTCGGTAAAATTCCTTGTCCAGGGGTAGTTTAGGTATTTTGGTAAAATTTCATGTCCAGGGGTAGTTTAGGTATTTTGGTAAAATTTCATGTCCAGGAGTAGTTTAGGTATTTCAGTAACAAAGCATTGAAAATGGTAGTTTGGTAAAAAGGGTGCATAAGTGTCATTTTGAGGGAGAAAGGTTGTACACCACCATTTAGAGAGAGCTTGGTGGACATTGTTGATTAAGGAAGAAAGATGATCATTATGAGAAGGGATAAGTGGTGGTGGTCACCACTTTGTAAGAGTAGTGGGGCCTATAAATACCCCACTCCTACCTCATTTGAGGGGATCAGATTGGATTAGGTAGTGGGCCATGAAATGAGAGAGAAAAGGAGAAAAGAGAGGGAGAGCGTTGTGCGCTCCATATTGTGCACTAGGAGTGTTGTGCGGCACATAACACATTCTCCGTACAACACATCCTCCGCACAACAACATCTCCGCACAACAACATCTTCAAAGCATCTCCACACAAAAGCATCTTCAAAGCCTCTCCGCACAACAACCTCTTCAAAGCCTCTCCGCACAACAACCTCTTCAAAGCCTCTTCGCACAACAACATCTCCGCACAAAGCATTTTAGAGAAACTCTTTTGGTCTTACGTAAACAGAGGAAGAAGGTCATTTACCTTTCACTGTGTTGCTGTCGGGGCCCATTATAGGTGTCTCTTGAGAGATCTACACCGTCCACCGTCTTCCTCTCGTAATTTTGACCATGAATGGCTAATCTGGATCATCCGATGATGTGGCCCACTAAGATAATTATACTGCAATGGCATTTGAACGGTCCATTTACGATCACCATAATGATCATATAGATGAGCATGGTCATCGAAGCTTAACATGGTTTCAATTGGTTTTTCTCCTTCTACTGGATGAACGACTCGGATCAGTCATTCGCTGCATGATGAAGGCCCACAACAAAAGGACAGATGCTCTGCTTTGAGACAGAGTCGACATACGTCAACTCTGCGAATTTCGATGGCCCATTTATTGAAAATGCATGGAAAATCCACTGTCCATTGAATTTAGGACGAAAAACCATCCGGTATGGACTGCTTTTGGAGTGGAATTGGAGTGGACAACATGATCCTTTATTCCGTCGTCCATCTTGTGTTTAACGGCTAGGATCTTACAATCACTTGCTGAGTGGCCTGATTTCCTCGTGGCCTGGCCACATTTAAATGGACTGTTTCTTATTTCAAGGGAAGAATGACCGGAAGGATGGTCCATATTTCAAGTAAGGATAACTGGAATGATGATCAGAACTGATCTCGACGGTCAGATCAGAGGATTTAAGCTTCCATAAATCCCGTTTCTTGGAAGATTGGTTGATCAGATCAACATTCCTCCTCGGTCTTAGGAGATGATTGAAACAGCCGTTAGAATACTGCCAAAATTTCTATCTGATTATTTTCCCTTTCATTCATTACATTACATTAATTGTACTTTATTTTCAGAATCAAGGGAATTAGAGGATGTAAATGAACTCAGAATAAATGTGATGAATGTTCTCTCATTGAATTCTTTGTTATCATTGAAATTCCCCAAATTGAAACGTATTTTTTTTCTTGTCAAAACAAAATGGCAACTCTACTGGGGACTAATTATTCGATGGTAACTTAGCAAACATTTAGAGAACATTTATCACTTTTTGGCGTCTGCATAGACGCCAAAATGGTGACTCTCAACAAGAACATCCTCCCCTTCATCTCTGAAAATAATGTACGATTTTATTTAATAAACTAACTAACACTCTGTTCTGAAAGACAGATATATCACAGCGATCTTTCTTCCAACTAATATAGTTGTCCACTTCACATCCAATAGGCTTCCACCAAAAAGTGTCAGAGACGATCAAATCAGTTTTGATCAAAGATAAATAATGCCAGAATGATGACAGTTTGTGAAGAGAGCTAGCTTCTTATACAAGAACGATTCAAACATCAGTTAGTCGGCACATGTGTAGGGAAGAGGAGCAAGTCTTCTCTTTGCTTGTAAGACAAGTTCTCATTCGAAGAATAGGCTGCCTTGGTCTGGTAGTTCTTTCATAGCATCCTTGTGAATATGATGGTAGAGTTCCTTCAATGGCTTTCTTCCTCTATTTCACTTGATGAGCATCAAGATATGTTGAAATACTTGTGCAAGATAGTCCTGGATGAAAATCTTCTACAAAAGGTCATATTCACTTGGATGGAAAGGAAAAATACTGCCAATGTCATTAAAAGTTTTGAAGATGATCCTCAACTGCAGTGCTGTGTGGATCCCACACGTGGCCAGATAATAGATCAAACAGAGAAAGGTGGTGCGCTTATGAATCTTCTAAGACTGAAAAAAGGAAACATTTGGAGTCAGCAGTTGATTCAATTATAACACAGCCAATGGATAAAATATTATGATGGCATAATGCTATAGAAAAGAAAGTTGAATGATATAGCTGACTAGGCAGGGAAGACACAACTTTCAAGAGATTTCTCTGATCTATCAACTTTTAATGAGAGGTAACAATTTATTACCGAAATATGCATCTTCCACAGCATGGTTGAGGATACGGTTATATTCCTAGCAGTAGATGGGGAATTATCGTTTACTTAGGAGTATGCTAGAGAAGAAAGCTAATTCGACAATTTTATATGCTCGTGTAACGCCCTGAA
Source organism: Magnolia kwangsiensis (assembly GCA_037074715.1). NCBI lineage: Eukaryota > Viridiplantae > Streptophyta > Magnoliopsida > Magnoliales > Magnoliaceae > Magnolia > Magnolia kwangsiensis. Next base: position 84,261,868 of record CM073575.1, on the reverse strand, counting down.
AATCGGGGGTCGAGCATAACTTAGCTCCCGAGTTCCAGAACATCACTTATGCAACATAATGGATGATGATTGTATGTTGTCTGTATTAGTGCATAAAACATGAAATAAATTAAGCCAAATCAACAGACATAATTCAGGGATATTGAGAAAATGCAAGCGAAAAACTTAAATACAAATATAATTCAAAAATAATCCCCAAAATATGCATGCTTTGCCCAGGGCAATATATACAACTGTGTCTCAAAATACATGGATCAAATATGCAAAATCGTCATATACATATCCCAGAATTCTCCGCTGGTCAGGACGCGGCTCACATGAACCCGCCTGAGAACTGCATATATGAGAATGCCTCCTCGTCCTCATCAAAGTCTGGCTCCGCCTCGCCAGCGTCGCCGTCACGTGCAAGTACATCAGAGTCTGGTTGGTGTTTAAACACCATCCCAGAACATGGGAATGAGCAAAGGTTAACATGTTATCAATCCAATCAAGCAGTAATGATAAGGCAGTACAATCAAACATGTCTTAGATTCTCTTGTTAATGCACGAATGTTATGAAGGAATGATGCATGCCCTCACCACAAACTCCCTCTGCGATCTTCATCTTATTATCGCGCATGTTAGTCACTTCCTCAGTGCTCTTACACCAACACCGATAGCACATGCAATGCGATGATATGAGCATGCTTACCAAGTTCTTATTAGTCCTTTTCATATAGCAGGATTGAGAAGCTAAGACATCTCCCTTGTATTAATTCCCAACATTAATCCATTCTAGGGTCGTCAGTCCTAGGGATTCTCATACGATGGTACGTTTCTAGGTCACTGCAAGGGCTGCTAGGGGTGTTGCGCACAATTGTTACACCACTCCCCCATCACCAAATCAATACAGGCCTTGTTATATCCTCGATACTGCAATAGGACTCGTTGCCCTTATACAGTGTCAGGATATACTCGAGGTCACTACAGAGGGCTCGTCACCAATCAATGTAGGCCGACAACAAGAATATAGTGTCCCATACCACCATAATCGGCTCACGAGAATAAAGTGCTCACTGATCAGTACGGAAAGGTTTGTAGCCCCAGCGTAGGCCGACAGCTCGGCCATTGTGTCCCATACCACCATGTCCGGCTCATGAGTCTTAGAGGATCATGATACCACGGTTAACGAGAGTTTCACTGGTAAGCTCAGTGCCTTAGATTCAAACAGTAGCGACCAAACATGGTGAACAAATATCGGTCAATCGGGTTAGTTGATAAGCTCAACTAGGCCAAGTGCACGTTGAGTTGAACGACATGGAATGCATAAGTACTCCGTGTGGCCTAACCACTGTCGAACATCCCAAGCACGACTTAGATTTGTTAAACTCATCATGCGTGGCGAAAATAACCTCAACCACCATTTAGGGTACGATTACCGACTACCTGGACTGTAGTACAGCCCCACTCACATACAAGCTCAATAATTAGTATGATTCATATCCTACATTCCAATGAAGATTCATGGCATATAACTGAAACTTAAATACGGTACATGGAGGAAATCATATACACATGTAACATGAATAATCTAAATTACATGATTCATGGAGAAAATCATACACTCAAGTGTTGTGATTGAGATTCATATCTCAACAACCTTAGCAATCACACTTTACTAACTTCTAACTCATTTAGGCATTTATACAAACACTTAGATTACACTATTAAACATACATCACGTATGTCGACTCTATTGCATATTAGGGCAAGTCCTTTCGCCAAAGAGTTTCTGCATTCATGTTAAGCATATAACAATGATAATTAATCATGGAAATCAAACAACAGATTTCATATGCATACGGGTATTCTAACATATACATGAAATACGCTATTTACAATATAAAGCATCCATATACGAAAATCAAAACGGATAGCGCATTTGGCATGTGTAATGGAAATCACGACATGAATAAATCATTATCTAACATTGAAAGTATTGAAAACCATAACTTAAACGTATATAGTCCGCACCTTAAACCAGAAAATACGTATTCGATATGATTCAGACGATGTGTCTTTGTCAACGGCGGATACGCTACCTATGACATGAAACAGGTTAGCTATAACGTCATTTAAACTATTCTAGGTTTAAAAACAGGTTAGGGTTAGCTTCACTTACCCAAAAACAGAATCAGAATCACCGGAAGAATGATTCAGATATGCAGATTCAATGAATGGATGGACTAGGAAGAATCCTATAGAGATTCGACAGATTCTCCCACACTTTCTCTCTCTTTTCTCTCTCTTAAGCAACTAGGGTTTAGGAAATTCGTATGGGATTTGGAACTAAGGGTTTAAGGCCTTTTTATAAGCCTAAACTCAACGAAAACAGACTTAAGGTCAAGGTATACTTAGGTTATAACCAAATCGGACTCTTTCCAATCCAACGGAGCACTTCTGGAGGTCCTCTTATCAAATGCGGTCGGACTTAAGCTCACTAGTTATTGGTACTAATTCCATAAGTAATCTAGTTTAGCGACGGCTAAAACACATTAAATTTCTAAAGGATTTAGTTCTAAATGATTTCTGCTAAAGGTGGTACTCGGGTCTAAGTATGGATTTTTCTAGGTCGTTACAGCTTGATAGAAAGCATTCAGAGTGCTGGAGTTAATTCAAATTTGGCTGATTCTTATGCAAAGCTGTGCTTACATGTTGACCGAATAATGGGCATCATAAAGAAGCACTTCTACAGCAAGGAAGTTGAGGTTCTTCCTCTTGCTCGTGAGTATTTTAGTCCTACAAAACAGTGAGAGCTTCTATATGAAAGCTTGTGTGTGATGCCACTAAAATTGGTAGAACGCGTCTTGCCATGGCTGGTAGAATCACTTAGTGAAGAAGAAGCAAGGTTTTTTCTTCAAAATATGAGCTCCAGCGTATGATGCCGCGCTTGTTACACTTTCCTCTAGCTGGGCACGTAAGAATCATGTCTGGGATGTTTTTAAATCGGGAAGGTTCATATGTTTATCTTCGAGTGCAATCAGTGACCATCCGTCTTGTCGTCTAGGAAATAGACAATAGCTCTTTCGAAATTGAGTATGCAGGCTAAGGACTCATGCGTATGGAGGTCTAAAAGATGAAATATAGTGATATCTAGAAAAAGAAGGGTTTGATCTTCTTTTACAAGGGGTATCATCCTACCAAGTATTGTTAAAGGTTCGGTTATGTGCAATACCACGAAACATAGTTTTACCTCACTTATTCAGTTCATCTCCCTTGACGGCATCAACGAAGCAGTTTTCATTTTCTCTTTCGATATTAGGATACTCGAAGTACACAAGAACATGGAAAATTTGCTAGCGGATATTAATTGGCCTTCATCAGATTAGCATGTGGCTGAAGAAGTTTTTTTTTACCTTCCAACAATGACCACCATTAACACTAGTGAACCCTACGAAAAGCATGTAGATGAGAAGTTAGTTCGACTGAATCAGAAGTTGCTCGCAAAATGAAGGGTTGTCAAAAAGGTAAAGGATTGGATCTTCTAATGAAGAAAACATGAGTGATTCAACAAATAAGAAAGTAGAGAAGGAGTTTGGATAATTCAAGGACTAAAGGACACATACAGTCAAAGAAGGACGGTATGCTACTTATGCGGAATCAATCGCTAGTTGTAGAAGCAATCAAATTTCCATGATTAAAGTATTTAGAGGAAATGAAGCAAAGAAGAAAAGAATATTCTGTAGGAAATGACCAACAACAGTAAAACTGTCATATATGAAATAAAAGAGAAAGTAATGACATATGGTCCCGATTGAAGACATTTACTCTATAGAAAGACAGGCAAGAAGAAATCATGACAAGTATATTTATAATGGGGGAAAATTTTCATCAATATATTTGCCAGTTAAGCAAAGTATATCATTCTTGAATACCGAGAAGAATCACTATGTTTTGACCAAGAAGATTCGCAACATTTTAACTTGGAAGGTCTACGGCGTAATTATTCAGGGGGCAGACAAAGGCATACAAAATATGTTATCCTTGAAGATAACCTACAGTTGTGATGTTTCCAGATCAGGGGCAAGATAAACAAAGTTTCAAAATGCCAAAATCTCATAATCCCAAATGAGGTAGTAGTTGATTTCTCAAAATGATAATTGTCTATATCAATTTTTGTAGGTTAAAATTGGAGCAAAAGTAAGCATCGATGGTACCGAGCACTGGCGATAGCGAGCATTAGCGATTGTCACCAAAAATTAGAAGAGCAAAAGGATTGTGAAAAATAAAGTCATGTACTCCCCCTTATGCGAATGAATAAAAGCACAAATTTTCAATTGACTTCGAATTTCAAGGAAATTTAGGAGATACAGTTGAAGAAGAAAGAAAAGTGAATGGATTCAAGAACAAGTTACGGAAGATAGTTGATAAAGGCAAAATTGCTAAGGTATACGACATAAGAGAAGAAATAAGAGTATACAGGCCTGATTAGTTCAAGATTAGGGGCAAAGCTAATCTTGCATAAAAGTATGAGATGATGTGGTGTCAGTATATTTTTTAAAGGTCACAACATCATGATTTTGATTACGAAGATTCCCAGAGCAATGCTTCCTAATCAAAAGGGGGCAAGACAAGTGAGTAAAAATAAGACAAGCTTTCAAGCATATTAAGTCATCGCCAAAGTAAGAAAGGTGAGTAAGAAACTGTGAAATGTATTTATCACCATAGAATATATTTCGTTTGTGTGTATGAATAAAATGCAGGCTTTCAAGCACATCAAGTTATCACCAAATGAAAAACATTGGTGATTACTGTCAAGCATTCACGATTGTCGCCGACGTCGAAGATTACCGCCAAACGTCGAAACCGTCAATGATTATTGCCAAAATTAGCTTCAACCATGATCCGCCAAAATTAGCTTTCAAGCATATCAAGTCATTGCCAAATGTGAAGCACTAATGACAATCGCCAAATAAAAGCATCAATGATTATCGCCAAATTAAATATAGTAGTAGCGGAAAAATATCGATTATTGCTTCTCAAAACATTATCAGTAGCTGACAAAATATCAATTATTGATTCTCAAAATATATCAGTAGTGGTGAAATATCGATTATTGCTTCTCAGAACATTATCAGCGATGGCGAAATATCAAATATTGATTCTCAGAATATATCAGCAGCTGGTGAAATATCAACTATGGATTCACCGTTCATGATAATGAAATAAGCAGTGAAATAAACCTACATGGTCAACCACACAGATCTTACTACAGCGATGGCAAAATATCAATTAAGGCAGCCTAGCCAAGCCTATACGGCCAGCTATGCTTAAGACCTATAATCAATTAAGACAGCCTAGCCAAGCCTATACGGCCAGCTATGCTTAAGACCTATAATCAATTAAGGCATCCTAGCTAAGCCTATATGGCCAATTACGCATAAGACCTATAAAGCTTCAACGATGGCCTACACGAAATTGGCGGTAAACTATATTGCCCGAAATCGGTGGTAAACTAGCTTGCTCTTTGAGCCCAGTGTCAAGTCCAGTTTAGTCAAATCTGGTCATCCAGTTTAGTCAAGTCTGGTCAAGTCAAGTTCAGTCTTGTTCAATTAAAGTATGGTCAGTCAAAGTACACTAGCACCACTGCTCAAAAAACACAAATTAAGTTTAGCATTTAAAATGCTACAGATGTATATTTCAATTTAGATTTACTCAAATATGCAATTGCCTGATGAAAATTTTAAACATTAATTAGACAACATGCAAAAATGCGTTTCTCTTGAATCAGGTTTAAATTACATCAATAGTAAATGCCTTCAAGATATTGGCGATTATCTACTCAAAAGCTCAAGTCTCTAAGGTCAATTAATATATTAACAAGAGTTATGAGGTCTTTTCATCTCTCGCCTTCTTAATGAATAGAGACATATTATTGCATAAGGTTCTTAAAAGGGGGCAGAGAATAAACTAGTGAAGAATTATCATTCTCTACTGGACAATATAAGGACTTGGATATATTCTTTGGAGTCATGAAAAGAGCACTAAAAATTATCCATTCTTTAGGAGTATCAAAAGGCTTCACTTCGGAAATATTATCTTCTAAAGAAATCTTTATGCGACATTGACCTGGAAAGGGGGCAGGATTTAATGTCTTTAAAATAATCTATGCCTTGGTCTTTCTGATAACTTCTTATGCAAGGCGAAGGGATTCATATGCTGAGTATTATAAATAATAATATCGCAAGACTCCAAGTATCAGATCTGGTGGAGACGAAGAACAAACGGAATAATCATCATCAGTAACTTCTATGACTTTTGGAAAATTATTAAATGAAAATTAAAAAGAAGTCTTGTCTATTTTTCAATTTTTCAGAATTAGCAAAGATCCAAGGAAAAGTGTATGAAGCAATGCTAAGGAGCACAAACTAGAGAAGACTCAGTAAAAAGATTCAACAATTGAACCTTTGGAGTTAAAGATGAAATCTCCAAGAGTGCAATATAAAGAACATAAAGAATACAATGCGAAGTACGCTGACAAGCATAAAGATGAAACGATTAAATCATTATCATATTACGAATATCACAATCGGCCTAAAAAACACAATCAGCCTAAAAAGAGAAGAAACTTTCAATCTATTTTAAAAATTATCAAGGCTTCTTAAAGCTGAATTGAAAAAATTATAATGAATTGAGATACTAATTCTGATTAATTTGGCAGGAGAGACCATTATTCAAAAGCTTGGGTTATGCAGATCATGAATAAAGGAAACAATCAAAAAAGTTGTTGCGGCAGGAGCAGCATTAAAGAACGACCCCAGATACAGAATTGAAGGAAAGAATTGTTGGAGTTGATCAAAGAGACCATTGCAGCAGCAACGATGTTGAAAGATAGTTCTCTGATCAAATTGCTCAAAGACGAAGTCGTCACAGCTGTTGCAAAGATGTGTTTCGATGAAAAGAGCATTTTATCTTCTCTAGTGAACAGCCGCTCGACACTACTGGCTAGGGGCATTCCAGTTTTTTGTTTGAGCGTTATCATTTAAGTCTTCCATTCGAACGTAATCATTCAAGCCTTTTGTTCGAGCGCCATCATCAAGTTTTTCGTTCGAGTGCCATCATCAATTCTTCGATTTAAGCACCATCATCAAGTCTTCCATTCAAGCGTGATCATTCAAGTCTTTCATTCGAACGCGATCATCCAGTCTTCCATTCGAGTGCAAGCATTCCAGTATTCCGATTAAACGCGATCATTCGATCTTCTGGGCAAGTATGATCATCTAGTCTTCCATGCAAGCATAATCATCCAGTCATCCTTCATTTGCAGTTCATTCAAGTTCTTCAGGCCGAGGAAGATCGATCCTCCATTTGATTTCAGGAATCAATCAAAGAAGGATCGAGGGGGCATCTGTTGAGGCATAAAAAAATATATTCCATATTTAGGGGTATTTCAGTAATTTTCATGTCCGGGGGTATTTTGGTAATTTTCATGTCCGGGAGTATTTTGGTAATTTCCATGTTCGGGGGTATTTCGGTAAAATTCCATGTCCAGGGGTAGTTTAGGTATTTCGGTAAAATTCCATGTCCAGGGGTAGTTTAGGTATTTTGGTAAATTTTCATGTCTAGGGGTAGTTTAGGTATTTCAGTAACAAAGCATTGAAAAGGGTAGTTTGGTAAAAAGGGTGCATAAGTATCATTTTAAGGGAGAAAGGTTGTACACCACCATTTAGAGAGAGCTTGGTGGACATCGTTGATTAAGGAAGAAAGATGATCATTATGTGAAGGGATAAGTGGTGGTGGTCACCACTTTGTAAGAGTGGTGGGGCCTTTAATTACCCCACTCTTGCCTCATCTGAGGGGATCGGATTGGATTAGGTAGTGGGCCATGAAATGAGAGAGAAAAGGAGACAAGCGAGGGAGAACATTGTGCATTCCATATTGTGTGCTAGGAGTGCTATGCGGCGCACAACACATCCTCCGCACAACACATCCTCCACACAACAACATCTCCGCACAACAACATCTTCAAAGCAGCTCCACACAAAGTAGCGTCCGCATAAAAGCATCTTCAAAGTCTCTCCGTACAACAACCTCTTCAAAGCCTCTCCGCACAACAACATCTCCGCACGAAGCATTCTGGAGAAACTCTTTTGGTCTTACGTAAACAGAGGAAGAAGGTCATTTGCCTTTCTCTGTGTTGCTGTTGGGGCCCATTATAGGTGTCTCTTAAGAGATCTACATCGTCCACCATCTTCCTCTCCTAATTTTGACCGTGAATGGCTGATCTGGATAATTCAAAGATGTGGCCCACCAAGATAATTTGACTGCAATGGCATTTGAATGGTCCGTTTACGATCGTCATAATGATCATATAGATGAGCATGGTCACCGAAGCTTAACATGGTTTCGATTAGTTTTTCTCCCTCTAGCGGATGGACGACTCAGATCAGTCATTCGATGCATGATGAAGGCCCACAACAAAAGGACAGATGCTCTGTTTTGAGACAGAGTCGACGTACGTCGACTCTGCGAATTTCGATGGCCCATTTATTGAAAATGCATGGAAAATCCACTCCGTCTATTGAATTTAGGATGAAAATCCACGTATGTCGACTCTGGATTGTTTTTGGAGTGGAATTGGAGTGGGCAACATGATCCTTTATTCCGCCGTCCATCCTGTGTTTAACGGCTAGGATCTTACAATCACTTGCTTGGGATCAAAATTTCACCTAGGCGAGGGTAATATCTATCCTCTAGAGTGAATGAGCGGTTCAGATCATTCAATGGAGTAGTGAGTGGGCCCTACTACACAAAAAATGTCTGGCATGGTGAGGACGCTATAGCATTTCTTGAAATGGAGAAGAAGATATCGGTCAACAGGCGCTGACCGATTTTTGGAAATCCCGTGCACGGCTCGTGCACTTGTACTCCATGTACATGCGATGTACATGTGGGTTCCAACATGATGTTTGTAAGAAATCTGCTCTGTCCATCCGCATTGGCAGCTCATTTGACACATTGGGAATGAATTTGAAGTGTATCCAGATATTAGGCGGGCCCCAATCATGATTTTAGGGGCTAATTTGTCAGTTTGGTCATTTCTGCAAGGATTTGGGAGCTGAAATTTGACTTGTACGGTGAATTTGTGATTCTAAGGCTGCATATAAAGTTTCGAGGTGAATGGACGGTGGAAACCCCATGATCTTACATTCTAGGAGACTTTTTAGGCCCATTTGATGTGAGTGGCCTGATTTCCTCGTGGCCTGGCCACATTTAAATGGATTTTTTCATATTTCAAGGGAAGAATGACTTGAAGGATGGTCCATATTTCAAGTAAGGATAACTGGAATGATGCTTAGAACTGATCTCGACGGTCAGATCAGAGGATTCAAGCTTCTATAAATCCCGTTTCTTAGAAGACTGGTTGATCAGATCAACATTCCTCCTCAGTCCTAGGAGATGATTAAAATAGGCGTTGGAATACTGCCAAATTTTCTATCTGATTATCTTCCCTTTCATTCATTACATTACATTAATTGTACTTTATTTTTAGAATCAATGGAATCAGAGGATGTAAATGAACTCAGAATAAATGTGATGAATGTTCTCTCATTGAATTCTTTGTTATCATTGAAATTCCCCAAATTGAAATGCATTTGTTTTCTTGTCAAAATAAGTCACAACACACAATGCAAGATGCATGAGCTATACAATCCAATCATGCATCAATCCTACGCATACCGTGTGCTCATGTGCGATAACCTCCACCTATCAGGGAGTCTCATAACAACCTACCCAATGACATATGCAATGGTCAACCACATCTCATAACAAACATGCAGATGATGCGAATGAGCATGTATTATGATGCTATGCTGTCACATACTCGTAATCGGTATTAATAACCGTCATCAACAATCCGCCTCGACAATGTAGACATTTAACCAACATTGCCCCCAAGGAATGACACACATAAAGCCTAACATATAGTGGACCCATGGCCTCGCATAAGAGCCTAATATACAACACCATGGGCCTTACTCAAGAGCTTAATACACATCACGATGGGCCTCTCACATGGGCCTAATATACATTACAATGGGCTTCATCGCCTGGCCCTCAAATGCATCACAATGGGCCCCATCACATAGACCTCATATTCATCACATTAGGCCTTAAACACGAGTTAAATACACATCCCAACGGGCCTCAAATACGAGCCACATATACATTACATTAGGCCTTAAACACGGGCTGCATATACATCACATTGGGCCTCAAACATAGGACGAATACACATCACAACGGGTCTCAACTATGGACTGCATATACATCATATGAGTCTCGACAATCGCCCTCAGCAATCAAAATCGGCCCCGACAATCGGCCTCAATAATCGGAATCGGCCTTGACAATCGAAATCGGCCTCATTAATTGGCCTCGATAATCAGAATCAGTCTTGACAATCAGAATCGGCCTTGACAATCGCAATCAGCCTTGACAAACGGAATCAGCCTCGACAATTGGAATCGGCCACGATAATTAGAATCAAAATCGGCCTTGACAATCAGAATCGGCCTCGACAATCTGACTCGACCTAGACAATCAGAATCGGAATCGGCCTAGACAATCGGAATCGGCCTCAACAATCAACCTCGAAAATTGAAATTGGCATCGATGAGAATGGGCATAATAAGGCCTAAGGAAAAGTCATAATGTGGACATTCAACCATCATTGCCCATCAATGTGGACATTGTTTCGAACAAGAAACAATGCATCTGATTTGGAAAATTTTATTTTATTCGAATGTAACAAAGAGAATACACAGAACAATCATTGTATTATTGATTCTGAGTTCATCTACATCCCTTCAATATCCCTTGATTCCAAGATAGATTATTTGAAGTAAACAAATTGTAATTAATAAAGCTTGAATTGTCAAATCTTGAATTCAGTAACATTTCAACATTAGCTTCAGTTATCTCCTAGAACTTAGGAGGAATGTTGAATTTAATTAACCAATCTCTCTTCTGAGCTTGTCCTTCATGCAAAGGAGAGGGCCTGAAGATCTAACTTGAATGCTTTCGGCAATTTCGATAGCATTTCGGCCCCATTTAGCCTTGGCCACATAATGACCTGGTTGCGCGACCTACGCAACCGGTTTGTGGGTTGCGCGGTCAGCGCAACTAGAGGAGTGGGTTGTACAGCCAGAGCAATTTTTGAAGTGGGTTGCACGGCTCGTGCAACTGACCTCTTCTTCTGCTCCTCACCTTCAGTCTTCTTTCAATGCTCCACTCCTCTTCCAACATTTCTCTCCCTCCGAAATGAGGGGAGGAAGGGGGTATTCATAGGCCCCCACACATGCCAACCCTTAATCTTTGTGCCATGGGTCCCACTTTGTATCAGATTTGACCGTTCATCTTGCTCATTCTTTATTCTTGACTGCGCTACTCGTGCAATTGAAAAGATTGGTTCCGAGGTCCGCGTAATGGTATACTCAATTGTGCGACTAGCAAAAGAGATAAATTGTTTACGCCATCTGCGTAACTATCTCAATTTGTGGCGTGATCCTCACAACTATTGTAACTGGTTGCAGTGCTCGTGCGACTACCTCGAATACATTTAACTGGTTGCGTGACTCGCGCAACTACTGTTGAGTGTACCTGGTTGTGCGATTAGCGCAAATGTTTAATCAAACCACTCTTCTTCTTTTCATTTCTTCACTCCATGTCTAGTTTTTAACCTTGAATCTTTCTTTACGATTCATGATTATTTATGCTCTAACAAATGCCCCCTTGATCTGTTCTTTGTTCACTTGAATTAAAGAATCTGGATCAATCTTCTTCCAAATTTTACTTTTCTTAAGGTCGTTGTGCAACCCTCATAAAGGCCGTCTGAGTTTGGTACTCGACCCAAACTTCTATAAATAGTTCGTCATTCCTCATTTCTTCATTCCTTCATTCCGTAGTGGGGAAACTCTGTCTATCTGTTTTCTCCCCATGCAACCAACAGTTGTTGCGCGACCCACGTAACAAAATTTCGTTCGCGCAAGGGCTTTGAACTGTTGCGCCGTCTGGGCAACTCAAAAACCGTTGCGCAACCCACACAACGTATTTTCGTCCTTGTAAGGATTCAAACTGTTGCGCCACACATGTAACTGCCACTTTGGCTAGTTTTTCAGACTAAGTCAAATTTCCAACTTTCTTCAGCATGGCCCGTACAAAAAGAACCTTTATCGTCGTCGATCCTCCTTCTGATCAACCTTCCCACCAAGTGCTTAAAATCACTGAAGCTTATCAAATGACAACTCCTCAAGTAGCAGAATCACCATCTCTCTAGCTCAACCCCTGCATAAGCAATTCAAGACGACTGCTAGACATCTGACTTACATAAAAGAACCAGTACTCCCCACATTTGACTTCACCCCATGCATTAAGACATTATCATCCCCTATCCACAGGGGCATCGCCATGGGCGATCTGAAAATGCCTCCAAGACACAATCGTGAATACGATTGGGATGAATGATTGAAAACAATGGCACATTATCAGACAATCAGCTAGAAGCCGCCTATCAGAGAAGATACCCCTCTTCCTTCTAGACCCAAGAAGCATCGTCGAAACAAAGCCCAGGAGTTTCAAGAGAAGATTAAAGAACACAACAGGAAGAAACTCCACAAATCTTGAGAGTTGATCCGTGCTGTGCAGGGTGTCATTCAATTTGACAACCCCTACAAACAAGGCGTCATCACAATTCTGATCAGTATTCACTGCATCACTCCATGTTGGTTTGCGAACCCAGGGATCACCTGACCGCAGGAAGACTGGCCTACACAGAGTCTTGGTCGTTTAAGGAACCAAGACTATTAGAAGGCATCCTACAGTCACCAAAACCAAGACAACAAATAGGTGACATTCATTCCATGATTTTCCTTGTCCCCTCCTACGACATTCATAGTCTATACCCAACTTGTTTTTATGAGATAATCAACATTTTAGCCACCGCCACCTCATCTGAAGCCTGGAAGAATTTAGAACGAGAGGTCTTCTAACTCATCATAATTATTATTCTGAATGGGCTACCACAGTTTTAGCGAAACATGCTAAGACTTTGTCGAAGATTGATAATTTCCACGCAATTGAAGCGACGTTGCATTCCTTCTGTAAGGAATCTTCTATTTTGAAGGCATTCCTTAACTATTAGTGTCCTTCCACCAATTTTTTCTATCTCCCTGAAGGTGAAATGAGTGTCACGCTTTGGGATATTCACAAGATTACCAATTTTTCAATAACCGGACAATTCTTTATTGAAGTCGTCCCCACTAATGAGGAATTTGCTTTCATCTCTTCTCCTGATCGTACCCCCTTTATTTCGGAGTCGACCATCAAACTTTTTAAGGAAATGTCGAAATTCGTGAACATCCACAAAATTCATCCTATACAATGACTGGCCCACTTCAGTAAAGTTTTCAAGTAATTTTCCTTTCTTCTCTCTTTTTATTGCAGCTTGATATGTATGTAATCTTGATTTCATTTACTTATCTCTTTTTTTCTTCCAAGTTTAACGGCAACCGTTCACGAGAGCTTGAACATCTTCGGAAAGGTATAAAAGGTCATGCTGAGTATTTTATCTATGGGGAGCTCGCAGTATTCATCGTGTATTGGCTAAGCATAGTGGTCTTCCCAAGTTCTAAACCAGCCGATGTCATTCGTCCTTCGTTATTTGTAGTAGCGGGTGCTATGGCAGAGGGACTTAAATTTTCTCTTGCTCCTCCCATTCTTTGCTCTATCTACAAAGGCTTTGGAGAGATTGCATGTCATGTAAAATGCCCTTCTGTCGGTTTCGCTTCAACTTACATGCCATGGCATTATTTTCTTGGTTGGCTTGGTGTCTACTTCCCCTGGACTTTCGAAGTACCAGAAAAGGCTAAAGTCCACCCTTCCCAGGTCCCTCTCTACTTTTTTCAAAAGAGATCCATGGCAAAGAGATCTTACGACTGGGAAAAAGATGTCATTTCCTCTAATGCCAAGATAAATTTCTTCCACTTCGGCCTACCTCGTTACATTGTAGACACAGAGAAAACAGACACGGAATCACTCTCTTCAGTAGAAAGGGGATTTTTTATATCGATCAGATCATGCAGTCTCTTGCTGAGAAAAGGGACCGAGTTCTAGCAAGAACCGTATTATCCTAACCATTTTGCTCGTCAGTTCAGCTTTAATCAGGCAGTTCTAGAAGACGGTGGGCTAGTCACTTGAAGAATGGGGAGCTACGGTACTAGCCCATTTAATTGGGCCATGATTTAGAAGCAATTACTGGGCCGAGCTAATTCTTCCTTTATTATTCCATGCTGTGATCGCACCTTGAGGGCGTCATACAACCATATGAGATGTCGGGTGCACCAATCTTACTTATTTAAAAAAAGTCTTCCAGTGACTAGGCCCGTATGGCTTCCATATCCCAGGCTTAAGGATCGCATTATTGAAGCGGGAGTCAATTTCATTATAGAAACCAGTCATGCCCCCTCCACTGGTCATCGCAGCGTCATGATCTCTGTGGACGAACCTATTTGTGTGGTTAAACCTGATAATACTCTTGAAGGATGGATAACATATGGTGATACTCGTGAATTTGAACAAATTCCTCTCCATTGTCTACAAAGAGAAGAAGTTACAGAAGAGGCTTTCCCTCAGTCAGAAAAAATTGTCAATCCCCAAGATCAGCCTTCTTCTTCTACTCATCCTCAACAACAGTTAGTTTCTTCTCCTATATCCAGGACTACACTCCCTCAACAGCAACTAACTTCTTCTCCTATTTCCAGAACCATTCACCCTTAATAGCAACTAACTTCCTCTTCGATGATAAGGTCCCGAACATGCGCTCAAGCTTCTCCACAGGGAGAGACCACTGCTATTGCTTCTCTGGTTTTGGCTACTGCAAATACTTAATTGGAGAGTCACCAGTCTCTTTCTTCTAAAGGGAAGCAAGTTATTGTCGAAGAGTCGAGCACATAAGATACTGTTGGTAAAAGTTCAACTTCTTCGTCTGGGCATACTACTTCTGATGAAAGCGAGATAGAAGGAGAGAATCAAGAGAATGATTATGAGGAGGGAGAAGTGGATATCAGTGGTGAAGATGATATAATTAAAGAAGATGTTCCCGCTGATGAGGTATATATCTTCCCAACTTCCGAGGTCATTCCTGCAAAAACTTCTCCTATAGTAAGGGAAGAAGAAGAACCCCTAGACTATGGGGAATATGGATACTCATCACGTAAGAAAGTCCTACTATCATTGTTTACTTTTGTTCTTTCCTTCTTTCTTGTCTTACACATTTTATTTCAAGTCATGCTACAAATACGGAGGTAGATAGTGCTTCTCCTCTGGATTTGCCCCTAGATGCACCAATAGCCTCACCAAGATTCTCAATACCTACGCGAGCGGTGGCATGCGAGATTGCTTTTCCAATGGAGCCAACTGAGTTTCCCACTCCCACCACGGTTGCTTCAAGTACTCAACGCGAAATGGTTTTCCCGGTGGAGCCAACTGTTTTACCCACTTCCACTACTATTGCTTCGAGCACTGAGGATAGGGTTCCATCTTTCACTAAGATCGTAGAACTTAATCCTTCCCTTACTAGGGAGATGCAACTGCTCGTTGTTTTGGTACTAGTGGAAGGTATATTCTTTTCCACGTTTACACATATTATATTGCCTGCACATACAATTTTATTATAACTTTACATTTCTTATTTTTTAATAGGGAATGTACCTCAAAGTGGCACAGAAAGTTCTGGCTCTATTGGGACCTCGTCAAACGTGCTATCCTTTGAGAAGGTTTCCACATATAAATTGGAATTGATCAGAAACTCTATATTGTCTATTGTTGAGATATTCAAGGATCCTGATCAATGGTTCGATTTGACCGTCGCTTTAGCTTTCCTGGATAGTGCTGCTTGGATGGCCAAAATTGATGTTTCTTCTGTGCACAATGCTCTTCTGAGATTCCGTAATTCGATAGCTGCCTTGTCATCAAAAGAAACTATGACCATCCTGCCTAAAATTTTAGAATACAAGAAGCGGCTTGCATATTCCAAGGAGAAAGTTTCTCAGATTAGTCCCATTGTCTCTCGCCATGATCAAGAATAATTATCTTTGTGAGAGCAACTGAAGACCTTTACTAATGACAAGACAGTAATCCAGGATCGCATCACTCTTCTGAAGTAAGAAATCACACAATTGGAGAAGCAAAGTTCAGAAGTGGGTTTGAACATCGAAAGAGTGCAAGAGAAGATAGAGTGCAGCCTTCATTCTGTAGACTCTGAAAAGTCTGAATTGGTGAAGAATGAAGAACAAATTGCCTCTTTGGAAGAAAAGTTAGCCAGCATCCCAGATCCTGCAAGAATGATTTCGAATGCCAGCCTAGAACATGCGGCTACTTAAATTGATCTTTAAGAAAATTTACAACAATACTTAGCAGCGCTAGGCATTACAGGGGAACTATAAGATGTATAACTTTGATATCTTCCGTTTTGTTTTGCTACTGTAAAAAATTTCAGGATTGCAAGTTTATACAAACATCTCATGATATTTTGATAATGATGCTCTTGTTTTATTTACACAATGTTTTGGTTAATGTTTTATGATTTATGTATTATGCTCTTTATTTTGTCCTCTTATGATTTGTTAGTAAGGGACTTCCTAGGTGATCCTTGTCTTAGTTGTCACCATTATAGGTCTTTTTAACATCAACACCATCCCCCTTTTTAAATGAGCGATATTTAACCCATTTATCAAAGGCGGCCGACACCCTTACTTGATACGATTGCAATCGCTGTTGGGTTACGAGGCATTTCTCATCTAGCAAATCTAACTCTTTCAGCCTTATTTTTGCATTTTCATTATCGGTAATAGACCGATGTACCACCACTCTGGGCAACGCCACTTGTATTTCAATTGGGATCACTGCTTCCACGCCATAGACTAGTGAATATGGTGTTGCTCTCGTTGTTGTTCGGTGAGTAGTCCAATATGCCCATAATACTTCTTGTAATCTTTCATCCCAATCACGCTTGTTCCCCATAATTATTTTCTTCAATATCTTGATTATCATTTTATTGAACGCCTCTGCTAATCCATTAGCCAGTGGATAGTAAAGTGTTGAAAATGAATGATGAATACCGAATTTCTGACATAACTTTTCCATGCCACTATTTTTGAAGGGAGTGCCATTATCTGTATAATCTTTTTTAGAATACCAAGGCAGTATATTATTGCGTGTCGGATGAAATTAACCACGTCCTTCTCTTTGACACTGCGTAATGCCACTCCTTCTGTCCATTTGGAGAAATAGTCGGTCGCTGCCAAAATATATTATTTTCCTTTGGACGAAGGTGGATTTATAGGACCGATGACATCAAGTCCCCAAGTTGAGATGGGCCAAGAAGCAACCGACTGATGGAGATGTTCTGGAAGAGCATGTATAATGTCTCTATGAATTTGGTATTCACGACACTGCTTCACATAATCTATCGCATCTTGGAACATGGTAAGCCATTAGTACCCCATTCGATGTATTTTATTGAATATATTTCGGCCAGCCTGATGTGCCCCACTTTCTCCAGAGTGTGCTTCACGTAATATCTAACCTGCCCCTTGTTTATCTAAGCAACGTAGCAGCATTCCATTGTAAGATTTTTTATGTAGCACCTCACCATATACGATGAATTTGTTTGACCTTTACCGGATTTGCTGCTTTTGCACTGGATCTTCTGGTGAGATATCATATTTGAGGTAATCGATGAAAGGCTGGTGCCAATCATTTGTTGTCACTTCTAAACATGACACAAGAAGTGTCTCCATAGTTTCATTGATGACATCTGAAGATGGCAAAAATCTTCTTTCTTCTATAGTTGCTTGGAGAGGGCTTCAATTTGGGCAGGATAGAGCCGTTGCCAAGCTGGTCAAAGCGTCCGCTCTTGCGTTTTCAGACCGCGGTACATGCTTGATTTCGACATGACAAAACTGCTCTAGCAACTATTGCGCTTTTCGGCAATATGAAAAAAGTTCTTGCTTTCTTACTTCGAAGTCTGTCGTTAATTGATTTATAATCAATTTAGAATCCCCAAAGATATGCAGCATTTTTATCTCCATTTCTTGAGCCATTTCCATTCCAATGATAAGGGCTCTGTACTCAGCCTCATTGTTTATGCATATAGTACCCAACGTGAAGGAGCAAGGTAATAAATCACTTTTTTTTACACACGTACACACACCCCCACACACTCACGCTGGTGGAATTTCACCACCTATGGGTACTCGAACCCTTGACTGGGAGTTGAAACTCCTGAGAGTCTACCACCTGAGCAAGAGTAAGGACACAGGTAATAAATTACCTTGAGGAGTAATGAATATCACTTCTGTCCCCACTCCTGATGCTCGAGTAGCACCATCAAAATACATTTGCCATGGGCTTTGTGACTCAACCACCATAACTTGTTCATTCGGAAAGTCATCAATGATGGTTTCACATTCGGCTACAAGGTGTGCTGCAAGGAAGTCCGCCACTACTTATCCTTTTACTGCTTTTGCCGGCTTGTACATAATATGTATTCTGAAAGCAACAACATCCATTTGGCCAACCTTCCAAATAACATCATCCTTATCATCAAAAAATTTACCGTGTTTTCTCTTGAGATCAGCGTTATGTCATGTGAGAGACAATAATGTCTCAATTTCTGAACTGCAAATATTAACACCAGACATTCTTTCTCAATCAAAGAGTAATTGCACTTCGCGCCCATCAGAGTTCGGCTTAAATAATAGAGAGTAGTCTCTTTCCGAGACTCATTCACCTATGCCAACAAAGCTCCCAAAGAATTCTTAGCTGCAGATATATACAAAATCAACGGCTTTCCTTTTATCGGGGTTGTCAATACCGGCGGCCGTTTCAATACTTCCTTTATTGAGTTGAACGCCCTCTCACAAGCTTGATCCCAAACAAATTCTGTACCTTTCTTCATCAAATGGGAAAATGGCTGACATCTCCCTGCCAAATTTGAAATAAAACGGTGGATATATGCCAACTTTCCTTGCAAAATTTTTAATTCTTTTAGTGTTTTTGGTGGCGGCATATCTTAAATGGCCCTGACTTTCCCTGGCTTGATTTCAATCCCCCTGTGTCGGACCACAAAATTAAAAAATTTACCTGAGACACCCCGAATGCACATTTAGTTGGATTCATCTTTAGATGTTTCTTTCTGAGTCGACGGAAAACTGATGCCAAATGTTCGCGATGTTCCTGATGATCTCTTGATCTGACTACCAAGTCATCAACATAATATTCAACATGTTTGTACATCATGTCTTAAAAGATATTTTGCATCGCTTGTTGATATGTTGCCCCAGCATTTTTGAGACCGAACGACATAACCTTAAGCAATAAATTTCCCGGGACATTCAGAATGCAGTTGCTTCATCATCCTCAGATGTCATTCTAATCTGATTATACCCTGCTTAGCCGTCTATAAAGGACATGACAGCGTACTGAGTCATACTGTCAATTAATAGTTTAGTGATTGGGAGAGGAAAATCATCTTTCGGACAAGCTTCGTTTAGATCCTTGAAGTTAACGCATACCCTGACTTGCCTTTTCTTCTTCTTCATAGGGACGATGTTTGATATCCACTTGGGGTATTTGACCTCCCTGAAAAACCAACTTATATCAACTTATTGACTTCCTCATCTATTAGAGGAACCAGGTCTGGATGAAATCGCCTTTGCACTTGTTTAATCGGCCTCTTCTCTTTAGAAATATTTAATTGGTGCAGCGCTATCGAAGGTTCCAAGCCTGACATCTCTGCATACGTCCAAGCGAAGATGTCTTTATTTTCTTTAAGAAGGTAAATATATTCTTCAGCCTCTTGTTCAGGAAGATAGGCACTGATGAATGTATTCCTTGGCTCTTCTTCTATTCCCAGATTTATCTCTCGTAAAGTGTTTATTGTCGGTTGTCCCCCATCTTCTAACTGCTTTGGAGCCGTTTTAAGATGCTCAATTATCTTAGAATCTTCTTCCAATAGCTATGCGACTGTAACCATATTCACTGACAACTCTGCTCCTAGTCCTTGATATTTTTTTCACTTTTCTTGGCCAACCCCAATAGGAATCTGAATCCCCCTCCCCTGATTCAAGCTGGTGGGTTCTCCATAATCAAAACTCATGCTTCTCATGATTCTCTTGCTTGTTAGACTGTACTTTTCAAGATCCTGTGATGTCAGCCTTCCATGGTACACATTATTCTTGGCCATTTCTTCTGTCTTTACTTCTTCTGAAGCATGAAATTCTATTGGGTTCGGGTATTTTGTGCTAGCCTTAACATGGAATCTTCCTGGAGCGGCCAAAAATGGCCTCTGCCTTTCGACACATGGCAATGGCACTGTATAATTAGACTGCAAGATCCTCAACTGTTTAGGTGATAACAATGTTAATGGCGGCTGCCCTGGTTGTCGCAAATACTTCGGCACAAAATAAAATTTTTTCTTTGATTCTACATTCCTTGATGATTCTGCCTTTTCTGTTTCTCCTTTAATCATGTTTACATGAATATCCTTTAGGACTTTGCTTTCATCACCCTTTCCCTCTTCTTCAGTGAACCCTTTATAATAACTGGCATCCGCGAAGAAAGAATCGGCCTCTATATAAGGCTTCATATTAGCCATTACTTTAAATTGCACTCCTCCTTTACAATATTTGAAGCATTGATGCAGAGTAGGGGATATAATGTTGTACTGATATATCCATGGCCTTCCTAAGAGGAGATTGTACGTTATTACAGCACTTATAACGTGGCACATGACATTAGTAGTCAGCTCACCTATTTCCAGCGTCACTTTAATTTTGCCAAGTGCGCGTTGCCTATCTTGATTAAAGCCTTGTATCATCAATCCACTAGGGCGCAGATTAGAACGACGATAACCCAATTTACTCAACATTGAGAGTGGTAAGTGGTTCATTTCTGACCTATTATCTATCATAATTCGCTTAACTTTTTTCCCACAAATATAGGCTTCCATCATTAGCGGTATATTATGCTCTATCTCACAAATCAAATCATTTTCAAAAAAGGAAACGATCGGCAAGTAGTTTTCTTCCTCATTGTGCTTTTTACGGCTCATTTCTGCCAATAGTGTCTCTCTGACATCATGATTGGATAATGCTCTAACCAAACTCTGTCAAAATTTCTCTGACAACTTGAATGCATCATTGACGCTTAGCCAAGTTGGTATACCCTTTAAATGACTACCACATCATATGTCACTTTTGCTGTCTCATTCTTCTTTTCTTCCTCATCACCATCGTTCTGTTTTTCAATAATTTCTTTTTGTGCGATTGTTGTTTTCTGCTTCACAAGGCTTATCATCTTCTTTCCCGATCGCAACGTAATTACCACTACCTTCTTCATCGCCTTATCGTCTTCTTTCTTTTTCATATCTCGAGCCTCTTCTCGAATTCAAAGTATATTTACTATCGCCATTCTATCCCTTTCTTTTTCTTTTCCAATTACTATTTCACCCCTGTCTATCATTCGTTCTATTATACACTTCAATGTATAACAATTCTCTGTCGGATGTCCCACCAAGCGGTGATAGCGACAAAAATCTCTCTCTAGCTTTTGTCGCATCTTCAGGGCACTTGGGTTCTGGTAATTCGATCGTGCCAGCCTTTAACAATTGTTTCATCATAGGAATGATGTCTTCCTTATCCAACGCGAATCCTTCGTGAGAATTGAGCATCCTGGACGTCTTTCCACTGTATTTATTTCTTAATTGGCTTCATTCTTCTTTTCGTTCCTGTCTCTTCTCCCTCGAGTCCCTTATATCTTTGCTATCATGATCGGCAGTATTTACAGCCATCTTGCTGGGCACTTTCCTTATTATCTCACGGTGAAACGCTGGCATCTTACGGGTCATCAATTCCAAAGCATGGGCCTTAGTGGCCAGATCACGGAAAGTTCTGAAGTTGGCGCTGGTGAGTCCAAACGCGATCCCTATCTCCATAAAGTTTAGACACATCTTAACTTGCTCCTTTTCTTCCCGCAGCTGTCTACACAAGGCTCCCAATGTCTTCCATCTGTCAAAAAACGTTTCTACTGGTTCCCCTTCACTCTGTCGTATGGAAGCAAATTCTATAATATTAACCTAATGCTCCAAAGAGAAGAAGTTTGACATGAACGCATCCTGCATTTTCTCCCAAGTATATATCGACCCTAGAGCCAAGCTAGAATACCATCCGAATGCTTTGTGCATGAGTGACAAACTGAACAATCACAAGCAATATTGTGGTATCGTAGAAAAATTCCCCACGCTAGTGATGAAATTTGTTAAGTGTTCTTCTGGCGATCCTTTTCCATTAAACTTCTGAAAATCTGGATGTTTGAAGTTGGCTGAAAATGGGACATATTCCACCTCTCTTGGATATGGTGTTCGATATCTGAAGTAGCCAGTATTTTTGCGCTCTCTCTATTCTGACAGCTTCTTCAACGACTTGTCTCACTTCGTCCTGTGTTATACTTCTTTTTGCTGGAACAGACCCCAGTAATCCTACCCCCTTTAGTTGTAAGCCTTCGAGCTGATTTTCTAGTCCATTCATTATGCCCATCATCGGGGGAGCTGCTATCTGAGCTACATTATGTACAAGAGTCGCTAAGGCCTCACGGAGGTTTCTGCACTCTTCCATTAGTGCTCTTTGTGCTTCTGCCATCGCATTTATGCGATCCTCTGCATTTGGCTTACTTTCCTGATTTATCCCGGCCATGTGCACCCCAGCTTCTCCACTTTTTGATGAAGCTGTAGTTGGGGTGGGATGAGAGTATATCGACGTGATAGAGCTTACGAAGAGAGGAGAGGATGGGGTTTCATTTGACCTCCCTATACTTCGGTGCTATTAATCGATTGAGGTGATACAGATTTTGGTAAACTTGTCTAGGGCGATACGGACGTTGGTGAACTTGTCATTAATGCTTTACCTTTTTGCTCTTTCATCCATCTGACTCTTGGGGTGACTAAAGCAGAAAAGTCGTGTGATACCAACTATGGAATTGTTTGCTTAAGATATATCTCAGGAGGAGCGAGTTCAGGATGCTTCCTAGCTGCATTACGCATTATTGACCCTCTAACTCTTTGTGAAGGCAGATTCATTTGAGAGCTTCTTGCATTCTGTACCCTCATCTTGTGAGATGTTATAACAGTTCAGCCCTTATCGCCTTCCGGCAGTTGAGGTGAAGCAAATACAACCCCAATAGCCACTCGAGTCATGTCATTTTTACCTGTAGGAAATCGAGTCATAAACTCTGGGGATTGACTCGGTGCATATTCTATCGTGAATCCGGTTAAGATAAAATGAAAGTTCATTGTTCTTGCAGGAGTTGCCATCAGCTATAACTTGTAGTTGAATTCAGAAACCTTTGGTTACAAAATGCAATTGTAATTATATTTGAAAAATAAATAATCTATCTTAGAGATGAAGAGGGGGATGTTCCCACTGAGAGTTGCCATTTTGGCATCGGAAGATGCCAAACTCCAACAAAAATTCTATAATACTCTCGATGTTGTTATCAAAATAAAATAATAATAGCCCCTAGTGGAGACGCCATTTTATTTCGAACAAGAAACAAAAGCATTTGATTTGGGAAAATTATTTTATTTGAATGTAACAAAGAGAATACACAGAACAATCATTGTATTATTGATTTTGAGTTCATCTACATCCCTTCAATATCCCTTGATTCCAAGATAGATTATTTGAAATAAATAAATTATAATTAATAAAGCTTGAATTGTCAAATCTTGAATTTGACAGCATTTCGACAGTAGCTTAGTCATCTCCTAGGACTTAGGAGGAATGTCAAATTTAATTAACCAATCTCTCTTCTAAGCTTGTCCTTCGTGCAAAGGAGAGAGCCTGAAGATCGGACTTGAATGCTTTCAGTAATTCTGGAAGCATTTTGGCCCCATTTAGACTTGCCCACATAATGACCTGGTTGCGCGACCTATGCAACTGGTTTGTTGGTTGTGCGGTCAGTGCAACTAGAGGAGTGGGTTGCGCGGTCATTGTAACTTTCGAAATGGGTTGCACGACTCGCACAACTTACCTCTTCTTCTGCTCCTCACCTTCAGTCTTCTTTCAAAGCTCCACTCCTCTTCCAAGATTTCTCTCCCTCCCAAATGAGGGGAGGAAGGGGGTATTTATAGGCCCACACACATGCCAACCCTCAGTCTTTGAGCCATGGGTCCCACTTTTTATCAGCTCTACCATTCATCTTTCTCATTCTCTATTCTTGACTACGCTACCCGCGTAACTGAAAAGATTGGTTGCGTGGTTCGAGTAATGGTATACTCAGTTACCCGAACGAAAAAAGAGATAAATTGTTTACGCCATCAGTGCAACTATCTCAATTTGTTGCACAATCCTCGCAACTACTGTAACTGGTTGAACTGCTCGCGCAACTACCCTAAACACATTTAACTGGTTGCGCGAGTTGTGCAACTACCGTTGAGTGTATCTGGTTGCGCGATTAGCGCAACTGTTTAATCAAAGTACTCTTCTTCTTTTCATTTCTTCACTCCATGTCTAGTTTCTAACCTTGAATATTTCTTCATGATTCATGATTTTTTATACTCAAACAAATGCCCCCTTGATCCATTCTTTGTTCACTTGAATCAAAGAATCTGGATCAATCTTCTTCCAAATTTTGTTTTTCTTAAGGTCGTTGTGCGACCCGCGCAACGGCCGCCCGAGTTTGGTACTCGACCCAAACTTCTATAAATAGTCCATCATTCCTCATTTCTTCATTCATTCATTTTGCGGCAGCGAAACTCTATCTCTCCATTTTCTCCCCACGCAACTTACAACTGTTGCGTGACCCGCGCAACGAATTTTTGTTCGCGCAAGGACTTTGAACTGTTGTGCCATCCGTGCAACTCAGAAACCGTTGTGCGGGTTTTCGCCGCGCAAGGATTCAAACTGTTACGCCACCTGCACAACCGCCACTTTGGCTAGTTTTCCAAACGTAGTCAAATTTCCAATTTTCTTCAGCATGGCCCATAAAAAATGAACCTTTATCATCGTCGATCCTCCTTCTGATCAACCTTCCCACCAAGAGCTGTCAAACACTGAAGCTTATCAAGCGGTAACTCCTCAAGCAGCAGAATCACCATCCTCTCCAGCTCAACCCTCGCGTAAGCGATTCAAGACGACTGTTAGACGTCCGGCTAATATAAAAGAACCAGTACTCCCCACATTTGACTTCACCCCACGCATTAAGACATTATCATCCCCTATCCACAGGGCCATTACCATGGGCAATCTGAAAATGCCTCCAAGACACAGTCGTGAATACAATTGGGATGAATGGCTGAAAACAACAGTGCATTATCGGACAATCAACCAGAAGCCGCCTGGCAGCGAAGATACCCCTCCTTCTAGACCTAAGAAGCATCGTCAAAACAAAGCCCATGAGTTTCAAGAGAAGATTAAAGAACACAACAGGAAGAAACTCCATAACTCTTGGGAGTCGATCCGTGCTGTGCAGGGTGTCATTCAATTTGACAACCCCTACAAACAAGGCGTCATCACAGTTTCGATCAGTATTCATCGCCATCACTCCATGTTGGTTTGCGAACCCAAGGATCACCTGACCGTAGAAAGACTGGCCTACACAAAGCCTTGGTCATTTAAGGAACCAAGACTATTAGAAGGCATCGTGCAGCCGCAAAAACCAAGACGGCAAATAGGCGACATTCATTTCATGATTTTCCTTGTCCCCTCCTATGACGTTCATAGTCTATACCCAACTTATTTTTATGAAACACTCAAGCAACATTATAGCCACCACCGCCTCATCTGGAGCCCGAAAGAATTTAGAACGAGAGGTCTTCTAACTCCTAGTAATTATTAGTCTAATCGGCTACCACAGTTTTAGCGAAACATGCTAAGACTTTGTCAAAAATTGACATTTTCCACGTAATTAAAGCAATGTTGGATCCCTTCTGTAAGGAATCTTTTATTTTGAAGGCATTTCTTAACTATTGGTATCCTTCCACCAATTCTTTCCATCTCCCTGAAGGTGAAATGAGTGTCACGGATTGGGATATTAATAAGATTACCGGTTTGCTGATAATCGAACAATTCTTTAATGAATTCATCCCCACTAATGAGAAATTTTCTTTCATCTCTTCTCCTGATTGTACTCCCTTTATTTCGGAGTCGACCATCGAACTTTTTAAGGAAATGTCAAAATTCCCGAACATCCACAAAATTCATCCTATGCAATGGCTGGCCCACTTTAGTAGAGCTTTCAAGTAATTTTCCTTTCTTCTCTCTTTTTATTGTAGCTTGATATGTATGTAATCTTGATTTCATTTACTTATCTTTTTTTTTTCTTTCAGGTTTAACGACAACCATACACGAGAGCTTAAACGTCTTTGGAAAGGTATAACAGGTTGTGCTGAGTATTCTATCTATGGGGAGCTCGAAGCATTCATTGCGTATCGGCTAAGCATAGTGGTCTTCCCAAGTTCTAAATCAGTAGATGTCATTCGTCCTTCATTATTTATAGTAGCGGGTGCTATGACTGAGGGACTTAAATTTTCTCTTGCTCCTCTCGTTCTTTAATCTATCTAAAGAGGCTTTGGAGAGATTACATGTCATGTAAAAAGCCCTTCTGTCGGTTTCGCTTTAACTTACATGCCATGGCATTATTTTCTTAGTTGGCTTAGTTTCTACTTCCCCTGGACTTTCAAAGTACCAGAAAAGGCTTATGTCCACCCTTCTCAGGTCCCTCTTTACTTTTTTTGAAAGAGATCCATGGCAAAGAGATCTTATGACTGGGCAAAAGATGTCATTTCCTCTGATGCCAAGATAAATTTCTTCCACTTCGGCCTACCTCATTACATTGTAGAGACAGAAAGCATACACGGAATCACTCTCTTCAGTGGAAAGGAGATTTTTTATATCGATTAGATCATGCAGTCTCTCGCTAAGAGAAGGGACCGAGTTTTGGTGAGAACCGTATTATCGTAGCCGTTTTGCTCGTCAGTTCGACTTCGATCAGGCAGTGCCAAAAGACTGTGGGCTAGTCACTTGAAGAATGCAAAGCTACGGTACTGACCCATTTAATTGGGCCATGATTTGGAAGCAATTACTGGGTCGGGCTAATTCTTCTTTTATTATTCCAGGCTGCGATCGCACCCCGAGGGCGTCATACAACCATATGAGATGGTGGGTCACATCATTGAAGTGGGAATCGGTTTCATTGCAGAAACCAGTTATGCCCCATCCGCTATTCATCATTGCGTCATGATCTCTGTGGACGAACCTATTCGTGAGTTAAAACCTGATAATACTCTTGAAGGATGGACAACATATGGTGATACTCGTGAATTTGAATAAATTCCTCTCCATCGTCCACAAAGAGAAGAAGTTATAGAAGAGGCTTTCCCTCAGTCAGAAAATATTATCAATCCTTAAGATCAGCCTTCTTCTTCTACTCATCCTCAGCAATAGCCAGTTTCTTCTCCTATATCTAGGACTACTCTCCCTCAACAACAGCCAACTTCTTCTCCTATTTCCAAAACCATTCACCCTCAACAACAACCAACTTCCTCTCCGATGACAAGGTCCCAAACACGCGCTCAAGCTTCTCCATAGGGAGAGACCACTGCTATTACTTCTCCAGTTTTGGCTACTCCAGATACTCAACCGGAGAGTCACTAGTCTCTTTCTTCTAAAGGGAAGTAAGTTGTCGTCGAAGAGTCAAGCACAGATAATACTATTGGTGAAAGTTCAACTTCTTCGTCTAGGCATACTACTTCTGATGAAAGCAAGATAGAAGGAGAGAATTAAGAGAATAATTATGAGGAGGGAGAAGTGGATATTAGTGGTGAAGATGATATAATTGGAGAAGATGTTCTCACTGATGAGGGACATATCTTCCTAACTTTTGAGGTCGTTCCTGGAAAAACTTCTCCTGTAGTAGGGGAAGAAGAAGAACCCCTAGACTATGGGGAATACGGATACTCACCACGTAAGAAAGTCTTACTATCATTGTTTACTTTTGTTCTTTCCTTCTTTCTTATCTTACACATTTTATTTCAGGTGATCATTATGCAAATACAGAGGCAAATAGTGCTTCTCCTCTGGATTTGCCCCCTGTTGCACCAGTAGCGTCACCAAGATTCTCAATACCTATGCGAGCGGTGGCACGCGAGATTTTTTTTCCAGTGGAGCCAACTGAGTTGCCCACTCCCACCACGGTTGCTTCAAGTAATGAACGTGAAATGGCTTTTTCAGTGGAGCCAACTGTTTTACCCACTTCCACTACTGTTGCTTCGAGCATGAGGATAGGGCTCCATCTTTCACTGAGATGGTAGAACCTAATCCTTCCCTCGCTAGGGAGACGCAACTGCTCACAGTTTCGGTACCAGTGGAAGGTATATCCTTTTCCATGTTTACACTTTTTATATTGCTTGCATTTAATTTTATTATAACTTTACATTTCTTATTTTTTAATAGGGAATGTACCTCAAAGTGGCGCAACAAGTTTTGGCTCTATTGGGACCTCATCAAACGTGTTATCCTTTAAGAAGGTTTCCGCGTATAAATTAGCACTGATCAGAAACTCTATATTAGCTATTGTTGAGATATTCAAGGATCCTGATCTATGGTTTGATTTGACAGCCGCTTTAAATGCCCTCGATAGTACTGCTCGGATGGCCAAAGTTGATGTTTCTTCTATGCGCAATGCTCTTCTAAGATTCCATAATTTGATAGATGCCTTATCATCAGCTGAAACCGTGACCATCCCGCCTGAAATTTTGAATACAAGAAGCATCTTGCATATTCCAAGGAGAAAGTTTCTCATATTTCTCCCATTGTCTCTCGTCATAATCAAGAACAATTATCTTTACAAGAGCAACTGAAGACCTTTACTAATGACAAGACAATAATCCAGGATCGCATCACTCTTCTGAAGCAAGAAATCCCATAATTGGAGAAGTAAAATTCGGAAGTGGGTTTGAACATCGAAAGAGTGCAAGAGAAAATAGAGTGCAGCCTTCATTCTATAGACTTTGAAAAGTTTGAATTGGTGAAGGATGATGAACTAATTGCCTCTTTGGAAGAAAAGTTAGTTGGCATCCCAGATCCTGCAAGAATGATTTCGAATGCTAGACTAGAACATGCGGCTGCTCAAATTGATCTTCAAGAAAATTTGCAACAATACTTAGTAGCGCTAGGCATTACAGGGGAACTATAAGATGTATAACTTCAATATCTTCTATTTTATTTTGCTACTATAAATACTTTCAGGATTACAAGTTTATACAAACATTTGATGATATTTTAATAATGATGCTTTTCTTTTATTTACATAATGTTTCGGTTAATGTTTTATGATTTATGTATTATGCTCTTTATTTTGTTCTCTTATGATTTGTTAGTAAGGGACTTCCTAGGTGATCCTTGTCTTAGTTGATGGTACTAAATTTTAATTTAGTCAGTCACACATAGTTTAAGCTCTTGAGTAGTGGAGCACACGCAGTATTTTAGACTCTTGAGTAGTAGAATTGAGTCTCACGTGATGGTCTCTATAACTCTCAAGAGTTCACTGGACTTCACAGAGCCTGGGGAGTTCACAAACCGTGATCCATCAGAGGGGCCCAGTGAAGCTACCAAAGATATGAACTCGGTTGGAATTACGCACAGGGTTGGTCGCAGTAACTCTCTAGAGTCCACGGGGCTCACAAGGCAACCTTTGGGGTACTAAATCTAAGGTCGTCAGTCCATCAATGAGTAGGTTTAAGCCCTTCCTTAGTACTGGAATCAAGCCAAAGACCTAAGGGGGTCTTACGCATGGTTAGCTTATCTATGGACATGGCCAAAGAGCTCACACTGCGACTCACTTTTTCTTCACCTGCAAGGTCGGGCCCATTCACGGGAGGGCATTTTCCTATGTTCCCTGTGACACTACCAGAAGCTATACAAGTAGCATGGGGGTTACGCGTGACTAGCCATTGAGGATTTTTTGGCCTTTTAGGCTTTTGGTCACTGGCTTCATCTACAGCCTGCGTGGGTATGCGTACGATGCCCTTCATGGACTTTTTAGGGCCACTGGCTTCTCGTCGTTGACTGAATGGTGATCTTGATAGGCCTTATGCGTAGTTGGCCATATAGGCTTGGTTAGGCTACCTTTAAAAGATAAAAGTAGGTGGTCATCAATAGACACATCTAGCTGAGATTAATAGTACATTACCACTTCTGCTAATATCTTCAACTATAATCATATGGGTTGTTTATAATATATCAGCTTGATGACAGTACCAATTTTAACAGAATTTTGCAGAGCTTGCTTGATAATGACGATGATCACTTTCTTTTTACAATACTTGTTGGCACATAGTCTTGATATACTTGCAAATTTCTTCTTTATTCATTTATTTGATCATACATAGCCATGGTCTTTGTCATTCTTACCCCATTTCGATACAGAAGTATTATTCTGATAATATTCTGGATCAAAATCAGTAGTGTCTTCAAGGATGATATCTTTTAATGAAGCGAGAATTGACCGGTATACTGATACCTTGTCCATCTTGATCCACGACTCTGTATGCACCATTGGAGTACACCTCTTTTATTATGTACGACCCATCCCACTTAAGCTAGAACTTACCCCCTACTCGGCGGTGACCACTATAGGTCTTTTCAACATCAATACCAGATCCTCCTATTTGAAAGAACGATATTTAACCCGTTTATCAAAGGCAGCCGACACCCTTGCATGATATGATTACAATTGCTGTTAGACTGCGAGGCGTTTCTCATCAAGCAAATCTAACTCTTTTAGCCTTATTTTTGCATTTTCGTCATCTGTAATAGACTGATGTACCACCACTCTAAGCGACGCCACTTGTATTTCAATTGGAATCACTGCTTCCACGTCGTAGACTAGTGAATATGGTGTTGCTCTTATTGTTGTTCGGTAAGTAGTCCTGTATGCCCATATTGCATCTTGTAATCTTTCATCTCAATCATGCTTATTCCCCGTAATTATTTTCTTCAATAACTTGACTATTGTTTTATTGAACGCCTCTACTAATCCATTAGCCGGTGGACAGTAAGGTGTTTAAAATGAATGATGAATACTGAATTTCTGACATAACTTTTTCATGCCTCTATTTTTTAAAGGAGTGCCATTATCTGTAACAATCTTCTTTGTAATACCATAGCGGTATATTATCATGTGTCGAATGAAATTGACCACGTCCTTCTCTTTGACACCGCGTAATGCCATTGCTTGTGTCCATTTGGAGAAATAGTCTGTCGCTGCCAAAATATATTATTTTCCTTTGGACGAAGGTGGATTTATAGGACTAATGACATCAAGTCCCTAAGTTAAGAAGGGCCAAGAAGTAACCGGCTGATGGAGATCTTCTGGAGGAACGTGTATAACGTCTCCATGAATTTGGCATTCATGACACCGCTTCACATGATCTATCGCATCTTGGAACATGGTAGGCCAATAGTACCCCATCGATGTATTCTATGGAATACATTTCGGCCAACCTGATGTGCCCCACATTCTCCAGAGTGTGCTTCGCGCAATGTTTGGCCTACCTCTTGTTTATCTAAGCAATGTAGCAACATTCCATTGTAAGATTTTTTGTATAGCACCTCGCCACATACGATGAATTTACTTGACCTTTGTCGGATTTGCTGCTTCTACACCGAATCTTCTGGTGAGATATCATATTTGAGGTAATCGATGAAAGGCTGGCGCCAATCATCTGTTGTCACTTCTAAACATGACACAAGAAGTGTCTACATAGTTTCATTGATGACCTCTGAAGATGGAAAAAATCTTCTTTCTTTTATAGTCACTTGGAGAGGGCTTCGATTTGGGCAGGATAGAGCCGCTGCCAAGCTGGCCAAAGCGTCGGGTCTCATATTTTTAGACCGCAGTACATGCTTGATTTCGACATGACAAAACTTCTCTAGTAACTGTTGCGCTTTCCGGCAATATGGCAAAAGTTTTGCTTTCTTACTTTGAAGTCAGTCGTTAATTAATTTATAATCAATTTAGAATCTCCAAAGATATACAACATTTTTATCTCCATTTCTTGAGCCATTTGCATTCCAATGATAAGGGCTCTCTACTCAGCCTCATTGTTTGTGCATATAATACCCAACGTGAAGGAGCAAGGTAACAAATCACCTTGAGGAGTAATGAATATCACTTCTACCCCCACTCCTGACACTCGAGCAGCATCATCAAAATATATTTGTCATGGGCTTTGTGACTCAGCCACCATAACTTGTTCATTCGGAAAGCCATCAGTGATGGTTTTGCATTCGACTATAGGGTGTGCTGCATGGAAGTCTGCCACTGCTTGTCCTTTTACTACTTTTGGTGGCTCGTACGTAATAGTATATTCTGAAAGCAATAACATCTATTTGGCCAACCTTTTAGACAACACCAGCCTTATCATTAAAAATTTTATTGGGTCTGCTCTTGAGATCAGCGTTATGTCATGTGAGGGATAATAATGTCTCAATTTCTGAACCGCAAAAATTAACGCCAGACATTCTTTCTCAATTAGAGAGTAATTGCACACCGCGCCCATCAGAGTTCAGCTTAAATAATAGTGAGCAGTCTCTTTCATGTACTCATTCACCTGTGCCAACAAAGCTCCCAAAGAATTCTCAGCTGCAGATATATACAAAATTAGTGGCCTCCCTTTTATCGAGGCTGTCAATACCAGTGGCCATTTCAACAATTCCTTTATTGAGTTAAACAGCCTTTGGCAAGCTTGATCCTAAACAAATTTTGTACCTTTCTTCATTAAATGGAAAAATGGCTGACATCTCCTTGCCAAATTTGAAATAAAACGACAGATATACGCCAACTTTCCTTATAAACTTTTCAATTCTTTTAGTGTTTTTGGTGGTGGCATATCTTAAATGGCCTTGACTTTCCCTGACTCGATTTCAATCCCCCTGTGTCAGACCACAAAATTGAGAAATTTACTTGAGGACACCCCGAATGCACATTTAGCTAGATTTATCTTTAACTGTTTCTTTCTGAGTCAACGGAAAACTGATGCCAAATGTTCGTGATGTTCCTGATGATCTCCTGATCTGACTACCAAGTTATCAACATAACATTCAACATTTTTGTGCATCATGTCTTGAAAGATATTTTTCATCGCTCACTGATATGTTGCTCCAGCATTTTTGAGACCGAACGACATGACCTTATAGCAATAAATTCCCAGCAACGTTCTCAATGCAGTTGCTTCTTCATCCTCAAGTGTCATTCTAATCTAATTATACCCTGCATAGCCATCCATAAAGGACATGACAGTGTACTAAGTCATACTGTTAATTAATAGTTCAGTGATTGGGAGAGAAAAATCATCTTTCGGACAAGCTTCGTTTAGATCCCTGAAGTCAACGCATACCTTGAATTGCATGTTCTTCTTCTTCACAGGGACGATGTTTGATATATACTTGGGGTATTTTACCTACCTAATATATCCAAATTTTATCAACTTATTGACTTCCTCTTCTATCAGAGGAACCAGGTCTGGATGAAATCGCCTTTGCACTTGTTTAATCGGCCTCTTCTCTTTAGAAATATTTAATCGATGCAGCTCTACTGAAGGTTTCAAGCCTGGTATCTCTACATACGTCCAAGTGAAGACTTCTTTACTTTCTTTAAGAAGGCAAATATATTCTTAAGCCTCTTATTTAGGAAGACTGGCGTTGATGAATGTATTCCTTGGCTCTTCCTCTGTTCCTAGATTTATCTCTCGTAAACTATCTATCGTCGGCTATCCCCCGTCTTCTAACTGCTTTGGAGCCGTTTCAGGATGCTCAATTGTCTTAGAATCTTCTTCCAATAGCTATGCAGCTATAACCATATTCACAGATGACTCTGCCTCCAGTCCTTAATATTTTTTTCACTTTTCTTGGCCGACCCCAATAGGAATCTGAATCCCCCTCCCCTGATTCAAGCCAGTGGGTTCTTCGTAATCAAAACCCATGCTTCACATGATTCTCTTACTTGTCGGATTGTACTTTTTAAGATCCTGTGATGTC
Organism: Magnolia kwangsiensis; assembly: GCA_037074715.1. Taxonomy (NCBI): domain Eukaryota; kingdom Viridiplantae; phylum Streptophyta; class Magnoliopsida; order Magnoliales; family Magnoliaceae; genus Magnolia; species Magnolia kwangsiensis. Next base: position 84,227,732 of record CM073575.1, on the reverse strand, counting down.
AACCTTTCACGGTACACATTATTCTTGGGCATTTCTTCTGTCTTTACTTCTTCTGAAGTATGAAATTCTATTGGATTCGGGTATTTTGTGTTAGCCTTAACCTGGAATCTTCCTAGAGCAGTCAAAAATGGCCTCTGCCTTTTGACACATGACAACGGCACTGTATAATTACACTGCAAGATCCCCAACCGTTTAGGTGATAAAAGTGTTAATGTTGGCTGCCTTGGTTGTCATAAAAACTTCGACACAAAATAAAAAATTTTCTTTGATTCTACAGTCCTTGATGATTCTATCTTTTCCGTTTCTCCTTTAATCACGTTTACATGAATGTCCTTTAGGACTTTTCTTTCATCCCCCTTTCCCTCTTCTTTGGCAAACTTTTTATAAGCTTCGTATCAGCCATTACTTTATATTGCACTCCTCCTTTATAATATTTGAAGCATTGATGCACAATAGAGGGTACAATGTTGTACTGATGTATCCATGGACTTCCTAAGAGTAGATTGTATGTCGTTACGGTACTTATAACATGACACACAACATTAGTAGTCAGCTCACCTATTTCCAGCGTCATTTTAATTTTGCCAAGTGCGCATTGCCTATCTTGATTAAAAATTCCCCATGCTAGTGTTGAAATGCATTAAGTGTTCTCCTGGCGATCCTTCTCCATTAAACTTCTAAAAATCTAGATGTTTAAAGTTGGCTGGAGGACATCTTCCACCTCTCTTGGATATGGTGTTCGATATCTGAAGCAGGTAGTATTTTCATGCTCTCTCTCTATTCTGATAGCTTCTTCAACGACTTGTCTCACTTCATCCTGTGTTATACTTCTTGCTGCTAGAACAGACCCCAGTGATCCTACCCCCTATGGTTGTAAGCCTTCAGGCTAATTTTCTGGTCCATTCATTGTGCCCATTGTCGGGGGAGCCACTATCTAAGCTACATTATGTGCAAGAGTCGCTAAGGCCTCACAGAGGTTTCTATACTCTTCCATTTGTGCTCTTTGTGCTTTTGCATCACATTCATGCAATCCTCTGTATTCGGCATACTTTCCTGATTTGTCCCGGCCATGTGCACCACAGATTCTCCATTTTTTGACGAAGTAGTAGTTGGGGTGGGACGAGAGTATGTCAATGTGATAGGGCTTACGAAGAGAGGAAAGGATGGGGTTTCCTTTGACCTCCCTATACTTCCTATGCTCTTAATCGATTGAGGTGATACAGACTTTGGTAAACTTGTCTAGGGCGATACGGACATTGGTGAACTTGCCATTAATGTTTCACCTTTCTACTCTTTCGTCCATCTGACCCTTGGGGTGACCAAAGTTGAAAAGTCATGTGATACCTACTGTGGAATTTTTTTCTTAGGATATATCTCAGGAAGAGTGAGTTCAGGATGCTTCCTAGCTGCATTACGCGTTATTGGCCCTCTAACTCTTAGTGAAGGTAGATTCATTCGAGAGCTTCTTGCATTCCGTACCCTCACCTTGCGAGATGTTACAACAGTCCAGCCATATCACCTTTCAGAAGTTGAGGTGAAGCAGATACAACCCCAGCAACCACTCGAGTCATGTCATTTTTACCTGTAGGAATTCGAGTCATAGACTTTGGGGGTTGACCGGTGCGTATTCTATCATGAATCTTATTGAGGTGAAATGAAAGTTCACTGTTCTTGCAGGAATTGCCATCAGCTATAACTTGTAGTTGAATTCAGAAACCTTTAGTTACAAAATGCAATCGTAATTAGTATTTGAACAATAAATAATCTACCTTAGAGATGAAGGGGGAGGATGTTCCCACTAAGAGTTACCATTTTGGCATCGAAAGATGCCAAACTACAATGAAAATTCTATAATACTCTCGATGTTGTTATCGAAATAAAATAATAATAGTCCCCAATGGAGTCGTCATTTTGTTTTGAACAAGAAACAAATGCATCTGATTTGAGAAAATTATTTTATTCGAATGTAACAAAGAAAATACACAGAACAATCATTGTATTATTGATTCTCTGTTCATCTACATCCCTTCAATATCCCTTGATTCCAAGATAGATTATTTGAAGTAAACAAATTGTAATTAAGAAAGCTTAAATTGTCAAATCTTGAATTCGGCAACATTTCGATATTAGCTTCAATCATCTCCTAGGACTTAGGAGGAATGTCGAATTTAATTAACCAATCTCTCTTCTAAGCTTGTCCTTCATACAAAGGAGAGAGCCTGAAGATCGAACTTGAATGCTTTCAGCAATTTGGCAGCATTTCGGACCCATTTAGCCTTGGCCACATAATGACCTGGTTGCGCGACCTGCGGAACCGGTTTGGTGGTTGCATGGTTAGCACACTCGCTGAGTGGGTTGTGCGGTCAGCGCAACTTGTGAAGTGGGTTGCGTGGCTCCTACAACTGACCTTTACTTCTGCTCCTCACCTTCAATCTTCTTTCAGAGCTCCACTCCTCTTCCAAGATTTCTCTCCCTCCCAAATGAGGGGAGGAAGGGGGTATTTATAGGCCCCCACACGTGACAACCCTCGGTCTTTGTACCATGGGTCCCACTTTATATCAGATCTGACCGTTCATATTGCTCATTCTCTATTCTTGACTGCACTACCCGCATAACTGAAAAGATTGGTTGCGCGGTCCGTGTAATGGTATACTCAGTTGCACGACCGGCAAAAGAGATAAATTGTTTGCGCCATTCGCGTAACTATCTCAATTTGTTGCATGATCCTCGCAACTACTGTAACTGGTTGCACTGCTCGCACAACTACCGTGAACACATTTAACTGGTTGCGTGACTAGCACAACTACTGTTGAGTGTATCTGGTTGCGTGATTAGCGCAACTATTTAATCAAAGCACTCTTCTTCTTTTCATTTCTTCACTCCATGTCTAGTTTCTAACCTTGAATCTTTCTTCATGATTCATGATTTTTTATGTTCTAACAGACATTTAACCAACATTGTTCCTAAGGAGTGGCTCATATAGAGCCAAACATAAAGTGGGCCCATGGCCACACACAAGGACCTAATATATATCACCATAGGCCTCACGTAAGGGCCTCACATGCATCACATTAGGATGAATCATGGGCCGCACTAATGGACCAGTGTACATCAAGTGGGCCACATCAATGGGCCAATATACATCAAGTGGGCTGCATCAAGTGGACCATATCACATGGGCCGCACCAGTGAGCCTCATATATATCAAGTGGACCACATCCACGAGCCGCACCAGTGAGCCTCATATATATCAAGTGGACCACGTCTACGGGCCGCACAAATGGGCTTCATATACATCAATTGGGCTACATCAATGGGCCGCACTAATGGGTTTAATATACACAATAGGTGGGCCCTGCACATGGGCCTCAAATACATAACAACGGGCCTTATCAATTGGGCCATAAATACAATGTAATGGGCCTCTCGCATGGGCCAAAATACATCACAATTGGCCGCACCAATGGGCCTTATATGCATCAAGTGGGCCGCATCAATGGGTCGTACCAATGGACCAAAAATACACCATAATGGGCCACGCCCTTGGGCCTCAGATACATCGTAATGGGCCTCATATACAACAAGTGGGCCGCACTAATGGGCCTCATATTCATCAAGTAGGGCCTCATCCTATAGGCCAAAAATACATCTTAATGGGCCTCGTCATATGGGCTGAAAATTCATCAAGTGGGCCATATCATTAGGTCGCACCAATGGGCCTCATATTCAGAATAGGTGGGCCTGCACCATCGAAATGGGCCCACCAAATGATCGGCATGGATGAACAACACATATAACAATTGGCCACACGTCCTGTGGATTGGATGGCATGGTTATAACACATACATCAAGATGGGCCCACCCCCAAAATGGATGGACGACGTAGATCAAAATATACATCATGGTGGTCCGCAGCACTGTCAGATGGTGTCCAGCACCATCCAGCACATCTGGACGGTGTGGATGTGGATGGTGTCGATGAAATAAATACATCATGGTGGGATCCACATGTGTGGCCCACTAGTTCAGTGAATGAATGGACGGTGTGAATATAACACATCGTCAAGGTAGGGCCCACCATAACGTTTATTTTCCGTCCAATCTGTCCATATGGTCACAAGGACCCGGATAAAAAATAATTATTATATTGATCCAGAGCTTCTATGCTCTTAAAAGGATTTCAATGGTGAACGTTCACTCTACACTATTTTCTGTGGTGTGGTCCGCCTAATCATCAGATCTGCTTAACTTCTATCCCAAGCCTTGTGATGAGCTTGCCAAATGGATGGATGGTGTGGATGGAACATATTTATCATGGTGGGGCCGTTGGTCGTCCAACAGATGGACTGCCCTAATATCACACATACCGTAGTGGGGCCCACATAATTTGTTGACATCAATACCCAGCGATATAGCTAGTGTGAGGTACACCAATCAATTTGTCTAGCAGATGGGCCCCACATGGGGCCCACCACGCACATACAGATATATATGCAATATATGTGTATATATATTACTACATACAATATTATATTATATCTTATTATATATATATAATACATTTATTTTAAATGACCAGCGTACGGTGATAAAACACAGACATTAAGGTGGGCCCCACTACACACGCATTGCACGTGTGGGATAGGCCCCACACGAGCCAATGGACAGATGGTTGAGATATAAAACATACATCACGATGGGACCGATCATGGCACGGTCCAAATGGGCGATGCTAATGAAGCACATGCACCATGGTTGTGGCCCACCGTCTAGATGCTGGACGCGTGGACATAACAGATACATCGTATTAGGGCCCCATGTGGCACCTGTCCCATTAGGTCCAGCACTGTCCAGCACTGTCTGGACGGTGTGGATGAAATACATATATCACGGTGGTTCCCACCTGCTTAGTCAATGAACGATGAGGATGGTGGGACCCACAGCACTTGCTGACGTCAGTGGGACCCACAACACTTTCTGACATTAATACACTAGCCATATAACTGGTGTGAGGTAACCGGCCAATCTGTTTTCAAGGTAGGGTCCATCGTGTGGACGGCATGGATATAGAAACATCATGGTGGGCCATACATACACACATGTCGGGTGGGCACACACCTCATCATCATCAACATAAAAAAATGAAAGAGAGAGAGAGAGAGAGAGAGAGAGAGAGAGAGAGAGAAAGAGAGAGGAAGAAATAGAGTACAGTGGAGATGGGAGGGACCCCGCGACTATGGGTCCCTCTAGCTTACAATCACATACATCAAGATGGGTCCCACCATATGTGGGCCCTCTAATCATCAAAATCACACAAAAATCACCCACATTTCTTGCTTCTTCTTGGATCAATGGCAAGCTAAGCTCCTCGGCTACCACTTTGATGGAGGATGATGGTGATTGGACGGTGGAGATGGAAGATAAGGAGGTGGGCCACACCAAGCTCTCCTCTCTTGGAGATAGCTTGGACGTCTCTCATAGTGGGGTTGCTTGGGAGAATGAAGAGAGAGAATGAGAGAGAGAGATGATGGGAGAGAAGTGATGGGAGAGAGGGATGGTGAGTGATGGATGGTTGTACTTGTGTAAAGGAAAGAGAGTTGACTTTGGGGGGTTGTTGTACTTGGGGATGGAATGGTTGTACTTGATATTTAATATGATGTGTCGTAGAGATTCTTTCAGTATTTGTAATGCGTAGCATTTTTCTAGAACTAAATGCAGGCCCACATCTCCTGGCCCGGCTATCACCTCAGCGCAAGAGACGCAGCGACGGTGCAGTCGCGAGGGTACAAGTTTTGATTCGAGCCGACTCAAGATCGCGTGCAAACGACGGTTACAGATCGAGGGTTGCCGAAATTCAACCGGGAGGACCGTGTAAGCCTACAAAACGGTACGGTCTAAGATATGGGTCTTACACCTACCGTCTTAACTGGACTATCTACATCATTCATCTATTTTTAGAGATCATTTTAGAGCATTACCCAAAAATGAATCATATCAGAAGATCATCTAGACCATACCACAACTAGCAGTGGAGATAATGATTTTTACTGTTTAAAAATCACAGGACCCACCATAACATTTATTTTCCATCTAATTTGTTTATAAGGTCAACTTGGATTAAGAGGAAAAATGAATTTCATGTTGATCCAAAACTTCTGTGACGCCAAACAGTTTCAATGGTAGACGTTCAATCCTCCACTAATTTTTACAGTGTGGTCCACCTGATAAATAGATCTACCTACCCCCTGATCAAACCTACAGAACTTACTGCTAGCAGGCTGCTGGCCCACCATCCATCAAACAGATGGTTGAGATATAACACATTCCTCATGATCGGGCCCATAGACCTACTGACGTCAAACCAGCAGCAGATGGCCTATTAGTCCACCGTCCAGATGGACGATTAGATATAACACAAACTTCTTGATCAAGCCCACATCTTATTGTCTTCAATACAACAGTTATATAGTTTATGTGATGGATGGTTAGGATATAATACATACCACAACATCAGACCCACATAGCTAGTTGATGTTGAATACAGCAGTTATATCGCTGATGGGACCCATGCAGATGGACTAACGACATGGATGAAATCCTCACATCAGGTGGGTCCCGTCCAGATGGACGGATGGTGTGGATGAAATCCACACATTAGTGTTGAGGGTCAAATATTGCATATTAGACCCCAGTTATTGTCTGAATTTACGAACTTTGTACTGTCTAATAGCCCGATTTAATCGTGTTTGTGATGCAGGGTGCCTTTATGAGCTTGAACTGAAATAAAGAGCTTAAAGCATGGATTTAACGCTTTGATGACACTAAAGGTAAGGGACGGACTCCAGGGACTAAGATCAACAGATTTGCAGGCCAGGGACCAGAGAAAATCAAGTTATTTACACTAAAAAGGCCCGGAATTGGTCTAAAAATGCAAGATCACAGGGTTCTCGACATCCGATTGAGTTGAAAATTCATACATGTGATGGGGGCCATAAATTAACCGTACATGTCAAAAATCAGACATTGGATTTCCCTAGAAGTGACCCAACGGATAGATCAGAACCTTAATTCATTAAGTGGGGCCCACATGCTTCCTGGATATGCTTCACTTTTGGTCCCAATGTCTAAAATGATATTTCAGAATTGATGAATGGTACAGATTTCTCAAGACCATCACAATGGAGCTACATGTACATCGCCAATACACAAAGTGCGTGTGCACTCAATGTGCACTGGACTAAAATTTCGGTCAAAGCTCAGTTGGACCGAGTTTTCTTTCTTAAAAAATGGAGTTACCATTTTTGCTACAGCGTGCGACGCTGTCCGGGATCTGACGCAGTTGTGGACCCCACTCATGGTTCGAATGGTTGATCCATACCGTCCATACGACTTTTGCGGCCCATACCACTAAGGCCTAGTTGACGGAATTTGAAAATGACAAAGGAAATGGGATCTTAGCCATGTAATTTTTGGACGGACGGTTGAATAGGAAACTCGTGGGCCACACCAGAAATTGATCCAAAACTGGCCCTCTCTGAACGGTTTTTCAAGTGGATCTCAATGGACGGAGTGGATATCCCCACTAACATCAGCCATGGCCCCACCAGCCATCACAGTGCTGACCCGCACTTCACCCGCGACCGTCTTCAAAATGGAAATTTTCGTTTTCATCCAGCGTAACGAGCGAAGGCGGTTGGTTTTGCGGATGATAGTAGGCCCCACACATGCCCCGTACGGACGATCCACAGCGTCCACCGTGTAGAGGGGCATGAGCACTACAAAACCATGTTAACTCTTTTCATCCATGCATACACATGTGTGCGATATAAGGACCACAAGTGGACTGCCTTGTAACGTTCAAAACTAATCTTTTTATGATTTCTTCTCTTTTCTGCGTCAATGGACGTTCAAAACCACCCATTCTTGACTAAAATTTCGTTATGAATCCAATGGACGGGGTGGATTTTCCAAAAAATACTTCTGTGGGATCCACCAATCACAACAGTAAAATGGTGCGAAAGGTTTCGTACATCCCCAAAAACTGACCTTTCCAAGCAGATGTAGCCCACCATCTTTAATCATATGGCAGATCTGAACCGTCTATCATGCAGAGGACCCAAAAACGTCCTAAAAGATGGTGTTTCTTTAGAAATTAAGTGAGAAAAGTAGCGATTTTTGAGGCACCGAACTTGGCTGTGAAAAAGCTTTAGTTGAGCATGCATAGCTTTCCAAATCCGATTCAAATCCAATTTTCACCACTCCAGCAGCTATATAAGGAGGTTTTGGACGTGGAGAGCATTCATTCAGACCTTGGGAGGAAGATTCAGACCCGTAGAGGCTTGGGCTTGGACGTGGGACGACTTAGAGAGAGAGACAGGGAGAATTTTTAGTTTTTCTTTCTTTCTTATTAATTTATTAGGATTTAGCCTCACTATGTTAGGCTAAACCTCTTAGCTAGGGCTAAGAGGTGAAGCTTGTTAGGACACGCAGGATTTTACAGACGATTCATAAAGGACTTTAGTCTCCTCTCTCGTCCTTTATGTAATCTTCTTCAGAAGGATGCACCATATGAGTGGACTGAGCAATGCCAAGAAGCTTTCACTAAGCTTAAGGGCATGTTAATCACTGCACCTATCATGCAGCCACCCGACTGGAGTCTTCCTTTTGAACTTATGTGCGATGCCTCTGATTATGCTCTTGGAACGGTTCTAGGCCAGAGAAAAGATAAGCGGCCTTACGTCATTCATTATGCCAGTAGGACTCTAAATCCTGCCCAAGTGAACTACTTGACTACGGAAAAGGAACTCTTAGCCGTAGTGTTCGCTTTGGACAAATTTAGATCCTACCTGATCGGCTCCAAGATCATCATCTACACAGATCACGCGGCACTTAAGTATCTTCTTTCTAAGAATGATTCTAAGCCCCGCCTGATACGATGGATCCTTTTACTCCAAGAATTTGATTTAGAAATTAAAGATAAAAAGGGAGTAGAGAACGTAGTAGCCGATCATCTTTCTCTCCTTAATACCTCTGATTCCCTTGAGGCGACCCATATCAATGATATGTTCCCTAATGAACAACTGTTTAGAGTCTCCCATTCACCTTGGTTCGCTGATATTGCTAATTATCTTGCTACAGGTGCCATACCGACACACTAGACGTCACAAGATAAGAAGAAATTTTTTACCAAGGTGCGTAACTTTTTCTGTGATGATCCATATTTGTTTAAATATTGCCCAGACCAAATCTTAAGGAGATGTGTGCCAGACGATGAGCATCAGAGTGTCATCTCCTTCTGTCACTCACAGGCCTGTGGTGGTCACTTTTTTACTAAAAAGACCACGGCCAAGATTCTACAGTGTGGCTTTTACTGGCCCACTATGTTCAGGGATACTCATGAGTTTTGCAAAACTTGTGAGCGTTGTCAAAATTGGGAGCATTGTCCCGTCAAAATATGATGCCTTTGAATCCCATCCTTATCATTGAAGCATTTGATTGCTGGGGCATTGATTTCATGGGACCATTTCCCCAATCATTTGGAAATCTGTATATTTTGCTCGCCGTAGACTATGTCACTAAATGGGTCGAAGCAATTCCAAAAATGACCATCGTACGGTCATTAAATTTTTGAAAGAAAATATCCTGTCGCGGTTCGGAACGCCTCGAGCCATTATTAGTGACGGGGGCTCACACTTTTGTAATAGATCATTTGAGAGTTTAATGAAGAAATACGGTATCTCTCATAAGGTGAGCACCCCATACCATCCACAGACAAGTGGACAAGATGAGATTTTCAATAGAGAGATCAAACATATCCTGAAAAAAATGGTTAACCCTAACTGTAAGGATTGGTCAATTCGATTGACCGATGCCTTATAGGCGTACCGTACTGCTTTTAAAACTCCTATTGGAACATCTCCCTTTAAACTTGTCTATGGGAAAGCTTGTCACTTGCCCATGGAATTGGAACATAAAGCATACTGGGCGATTAAAAATCTAAATTTTAATTTGGACAACACTGGCTCGTTACGCAAACTTCAGTTGAATGAACTTGAAGAAATCCGAAATGATGCGTACGAAACTCGAGAATTTACAAAGATAAGATGAAGGCATTTCATGATCAACATATTCTACGAAAATCATTCACGCCAGGTCAGAAAGTCCTTTTGTACGATTCTCGACTCCACCTCTTTTCGGGTAAGCTTCGATTTCGTTGGACCGACCCTTACATTGTTGTCACTGCTTATCCTCATGGGGCCGTCGAGATAAGAGATCCCGACAATGGCAAGGAGTTTAAAGTAAATGGACATCGATTAAAGCCATTTGTCGAGACATTTGATTCAGAGGACATGTCCATGCCTCTGACTGCTCCTGTTTACCAGGACTGATTTCCTAGTCTGATAGAGGTATAGGTAGGTTTATCGCTTTTATAGGACTAGGATAGTTGCTTTATTTGTCTGGTTGTTTAACAGCTTTTTATTCCATGACATTGTTTTATAGTTAGTCATTTCAATGTTTGTGGGTAACATTACTGCAAACCCTCACGAGACTATAACTCGTCCACTAGGGGTAACCTAGGGGTTTAAAGGCTTGTTACATACGCTAAATGCAATCGAGAGCACCTGCGAAAGTGGTATAGGTAGAATTTTATTTTCGTTATTTTTATTTTTCTTTTTCTCTCATGCTAACCAGCTTCCATACTTTGATCTCGTGAAAAATCTCTCTTGATTCGTTATTCAGATACTATCTTTCCATTACTTTACTTTCGTTGTTCCATGTGCATTGCATGCCCATATCTTTTACATTGAGGACAATGTAGATTTTAGGTTGGGGTGAGAGATTAGGCTTCCTAATCAGTATTTTCTTGGTCTTGAGCAAAAATTATGAAAATTGTGAAAAAGTTTTAGAAAATTTTTAAAATTTTTTCAAAAAATTCTTGTGAATTCGAAGTGATTTTGACAGATATCCCTAATTTATATTTTCAAGATACGTGATGTTGGTAATTTCGGACTCTGGGATTCAGTATCTATTAAATTTCACAGTTAAGATCGAGTTATTAATCCATGATTAGAAGTTGTAAACATTGATTGAGTCATGATTTCACATGTCACGTCTCACCTACACATTTAGATTTCAGTTCCATATCGAAGGATTAACTTGGTAATCACTGAGCATGAAAGGAACCAGCCTGAAATATCTTGCCATCATGGTATAAAAATTGAAAAGGTTGGATAATTAATCTTCACCATAGGTTTTCTCCCTATAGGTGTAGAGTTAATTCCCCATGAATGATATATGAAAAAGGTCTAGGAGTACAGTCTTCACCATAGGTTTGCTCCCTATTGGTAAGGATTTGATTCCTCTTCTTGGCATGACTATTAATGGAAAAATAAAAAGTTGAAAAGATCAAAAGATGAAATTTATGAGGCAAGTTTGGTTATCATGAATTCTCTTGCTGGTTACCAATGAGATCCTGAAATAACAAATTCAATCTTAATATTGATAAGTCGAGATTACATTATACGCCCATGGAACTCAATGTTTAGAATTGTTCTAATTGATGGATTAATACCTTAAACTTGATTATGAAGTTTAATGGGTGCCTGAGTCCAGGAGAAAATAATTCCCAACATTCATGAATCTTAAAATTCTAATATCTGAATTGTTTTTCGAAAGAATCATTCAAGTTCATAGGAATCATCTTCTAATTTTCAACTTATTTTTCGTATACTTTGCTTGGGACTAGCAAAATGCAGGTTGGGGGTTGTGTTAAGGGTCAAATATTACATATTAGACCCCAGTTATTGTCTGAATTTACGAACTTTGTACTGTCTAATAGCCCGATTTAATCGTGTTTGTGATGCAGGGTGTCTTTATGAGCTTGAACTGAAATAAAGAGCTTAAAGCATGGATTTAACGCTTTGATGACACCAAAGGTAAGGGACGGACTCCATGGACTAAGATCAACAGATTTGCAGGCCAGGGACCCGAGAAAATCAAGCTATTTACATTAAAAAGCCCGGAATTGGTCTAAAAATGTAAGATCACAGGGTTCTCGCCATCCGATTGAGTTGAAAATTCATACATGTGATGAGGGCCATAAATTAACCGTACATGTCAAAAATCAGACATTGGATCTCCCTGGAAGTGACACAACGGATAGATCAGACCCTTAATTCATTAAGTGGGGCCCACATGCTTCCTGGATATGCTTCACTTTTGGTCCCAATGTCTAAAATGATATTTCAGAATTGATGAATGGTACAGATTTCTCAAGACGATCACAATGGAGCTACATGTACATCGCCAGTACACAAAGTGCGTGTGCACTCAATGTGCACTGGACGAAAATTCCAGTCAAAGCTCAGTTGGACCGAGCTTTCTTTCTTAAAAAATGGAGTTACCGTTTTTGCTACAGCGTGCGACGCTATCCGGGATCTGACGCAGTTGTGGACCCCACTCATGGTTCGAATGGTTGATCCATACCGTCCATACGACTTATGCGGCCCATAACACTAAGGCCTAGTTGACGGAATTTGAAAATGACAAAGGAAATGGGATCTCAGCCGTGTAATTGTCGGACGGACGGTTAAATAGGAAACTCGTGGGCCACACCAGAAATTGATCCAAAACTGGCCCTCTCTGAATGGTTTTTCAAGTGGATCTCAATGGACGGAGTGGATATCCCCACTAACATCAGCCATGGCCCCACCAGCCATCACAGCGCTGACCCGCACTTCGCCCGCGACCGTCTTCAAAACGGAAATTTTCGTTTTCATCCAGCGTAACGAGTGAAGGCAGTCGGTTTTGCGGATGATAGTGGGCCCCACACATGCCCCGTACGGACAATCCACAGCATCCACCGTGTAGAGGGACACGAGCACTACAAAACCATGTTGACTCTTTTCATCCATGCATACACATGTGTGCGATCAAGGACCACAAGTGGACTGCCCTGCAACGTTCAAAACTAATCTTTTTATGATTTCTTCTCTTTTCTGCATCAATGGACGTTCAAAACCACCCATTCTTGACTGAAATTTCATTTTGAATCCAATGGACGGGGTGAATTTTTTAGAAAATGCTTCTGTGGGATCCACCGATCACAACAGCAAAATGGTGCGAAAGGTTTCGCACATCCGCAAAAACTGACTTTTCCAGGCGGATGTGGCCCACCATCTTTGATCATATGGAAGATCTGAACCGTCTATCATGTAGAGGACCCAAAAACTTCCTAAAAGACGGTGTTTCTTTGGAAATTAAGTGAGAAAAGTGGTGATTTTTGAGGCACTGAACTTGGCTGCGAAAAAGCTTTAGTTGGGCATGCATAGCTTTCCAAATCCGATTCAAATCCGATTTTCACCACTCCAGCAGCTATATAAGGAGGTTTTGGACATGGAGAGCATTCATTCAGACCTTGGGAGGAAGATTCAGACCCGTAGAGGCTTGGGCTTGGACGTGGGACGACTTAGAGAGAGAGACAAGGAGAATTTTTTGTTTTTCTTTCTTTCTTATTAATTTATTAGGATTTAGCCTCACTATGTTAGGCTAAACCTCTTAGCTAGGGCTAAGAGGTGAAGCTTGTAGTGAGATGGGAGAATTTATTTTATAATTTTTGTTTAATTTATGAACTGAATTCATGTTGATGTTAGTTTAATTAATGGAAGTATTTTTGGTTTTTAATGGTCTTTTGTGACTGAAATTACAATGGGTCTGCGATGCTTTGAATATTTCCTTCTTCCTTTTATGTTTATGACGTCAGGAAGCTCTTTTGTTCACCATCGTCTCCTGGGCATGGTTGGATGTCGGCACCCTTCCTAACCTCCATACATGTGATTGGTTGGTAATTAGTTTAATTCTGTTGTTTTCCATAGTCCCTTGGGCATGGTTTGGTGATGGAATCCATTCTAATTCATATACCTTTCATCTCTCTAAAACTAGATCAATGTCAGTTCAGTTAATTTTCATAAAACATGCATAAGATTTCCCTGATCTCTATTAGTGGTTCCTCTGAATCCCTAGTTACCCTTCTTTGATATTTCCTTAGTTTTAGATTAATTAACCTACAATTATTTCACAATTGCTACTTGATTTAGAATTCATCTTATTCTAGTTCAAATCCTACTTAATTTTAGATAACGTACAAGTTTCAGTCCCTTGGGATTCGACCTCGGTCTTACCGAGTTTATTACTACATCACAACCCTGCACTTGGGAGTGAACAATTAGGCGGGTCCCACATGGATGGGTTACCCTCCCTACTATGATATATATATTATTTTATTATAATTTATTATTATTGTTATTTTATATATATATATATATATATATATATATATATATATATATATATATAACTGATGTTAGTGTTTTCCTTTCATATGATCCAGCAGTAGAAGCTATTGGATGTCCCATGGCGGGATGGTAGGGATGCAATACATCCATCAAGGTGGAGTCCATGTACACATGGCTCACTAGCCACATACATCAAGGTGGCCCAATGTACACGTGGCCCACTGATGGACAATGAAGATCTAATCCATTCATCAAGGCGGGCCACAAAAAGGGGAAAAAGAGATAGAGAAGGAGAATCGTGTGATGGAGGGCTCCGCCACTATGAGCCCTCCTAGGATTATAATACATGCATCAACATGGATCCTAAATAGGATCCATACCATCAATCGATAGGCCCCACTGGGTCCGTTATAAAATTAAAATCAAATCCTACAAAACACCCACCAATTTCGCTCCTTCTTGGCTCCTTGATCTCCCGTGATCCTAAGCTTCCTCTTTAATGGAGGATGATGAGAATTGAAGAGTTAGATGGTGAGATCTTGGGGTAGGAAGTGGGCCACACCTAGGTTCTCTTGGAGCTTGGACGATCACCTCCCTTGGGATTGCTACGGAGTGAAGAGAGAAATGAGAGAAGAGAGGGTGTTGTACGAGGAGGTGACATGGAGGGTATGAGTTGCCTTGACTTTTTGGTAAGAATGGGATGAGATAGGTATGGGTTCATTTGACTTGGTGAAGAGAGAGGTATAGTGAATGATGGGTTGTACTTTGATTAATTGATGCGATATTTAGTAGAGATTCTCTTGAGTTTTGCAATGCGTGGTGTTTTTCCTCAAAATAAACGCGGGCTCACAACTCCTGGCCTAGGTATCGCATCGGTGTGCAAGATGTGGCGTTAGAACCATGGGGACAACGCGGTCACAAGGGTACAAGTCTCGGGTCGAGTAGACTCAGATCTACAAGATGCGACTTAGGTTCGTGCACAAACACCGATTACAGGTCGTGGGTTGCCAAAATTCAATAGGGAGAATCGCAGAAGTCTAAGGAACGGTACGGACTAGGATACGAGCCTTACATTCTGGATCATCATACGTCTAGGGAAAATATACGTCAAGTCATCCTGAGAAATAATGTCATGGAGTATAAGCAGAATCGGCCCCTACTAATGGACTTTTGCAATGAGTTGCCACATCACCGAAAGCCCTATATAGTGAGCAAAGGATGGGGGCACTAAGGAATACTTTCATCCTTCTATCATTCCTCCCACAACAGAAAAAACACTTGGCCTAATGGCATCAGCCCATTTTGAACTAGGAAGCACCATAATGTTGAGCTAGTACATGAAAAAGGCCGCAAGTTTGCCCATAGAACTATATTCTAGAGAGCCTCAAATCTTCTGATGTCTCTTCTCCATATCATCAGACTGGCAGTTTCTAAAGCTGCAATGGGAAAATAAGTAAAGCAATTAATGATGAAATTTATATGTGCATGCAAGAAGAATGTGAATTAAGCAGTTTAGCGCAGTCCTCTGGAAAAATGAGCTGCCCATTGGAGATGAGGAATCTTTTGAATGTTGGGGAACTTAGACATTTCTCTAAACAACTCAATTATTGTGTTCGATACTAGTGCTTGCCTTTAGGAGGGCAAAAAAGGCGTAAACTCCTTGTTGGTCAGGATATATTCATCATAAAATTGAAGGGTCATTGGAAGCCCTACCATTCTGTATGAGTCCCATAGGGTAATGCTAACCTCTCCAAGTGGCAGATGGAAGGAATTGGTGGTCGGGCACCAGTAATTGAGAAAACCTTTGAAAATCATTGGGTCCTTGCAAAAATATTCAGAAGTGAATTCTATGTTGCCATAAAGACCAACCTCTATCAATGCGGCAGAATGTTTACTCATGATAGACTTCGCCTAGTCATTGTAATAATTGTACTGAGATAAGAAGCCACGAGTGTGAAATTCCTTATTTCCCCATAAAGGACTTCTATCCCCAAAACATTGTTGCACCATCTCGTAGAAGTGTATGGGATATAATGCGTGAGGATCGTAGCAGGGGATGAGAAATCGCATGGGATGGACATCGTCGATCTTCTGTCTTGATCCTCTCTCTGATCAGATGCATTTTAAATCTATGGTTCCTTTACGGTCTAGTTAGGCATGTACATCAGCCTATTCTGTGTTATTTGTCCGATGGGCTCGCTCTGGAGAATCGATAAATGATGACGAATGTTTAGTGAAATAATTATCAATTCATCTCGAAAAGGGATGTTAAACTTTATGATGCCCTCCTGAACTTTCACATTCTCCCAGAGTTTTGAAGTTTATTCTTATTGTGCTCTTTGATCTTCACTTGAAATTCTTCGTTCTTGGACTTCACATGTTTCTTTTTTAAGAAGGATGGAGGTGGTGTATCTTCTCTCGGCAGCGAACGTGTATGGTCTGTGTAGATGTTTGCTATCAACTTGAGCCATGTTTCCTAGTCAACTTCTCGACCCTACTTTGGAGGTCTGTCAAAGCCTCCAACTACAATAGCATCATGTATTGGAGTTGACAAAGCACTAATTCGATCTGAGAAATCAAAGGTTGGATGAATTGGCTCTTTGATATAAGTAGGACGCTTTCTAGTGATTTTTACTCTTTTCCTTGGGCGATCTTCTTGGATAGGAGGAGAAGGAGAGGTTTCAGGTACTTGTGATTAGGTTGGAGAAGATGGATGTTTGCCATGAGAAGGTTGGGGTGTTAGTTCTTCTATAAGGCAGAAGGTTCTCTTAGTTCGAGCTATTACAGTCTTTGAAAAATTTGACAAAGTCTCAGGACTTAGGAGAATTTGCAACAAAGGTAAGGAGTTGCACGGACAATATGAGTTATGCGGGTAATGGAAGTTGCACGGACGATTAGAGTTGTGCGGGTAGCAGGAGTTGTGTGGGAGGCACTCTACCATAAAAGAGTCAGAAGAAGAGAAAATGAAGAAAGTGAGGAAAATTTTCTAAGTCCTGCTATTTATAAGCTGACCGGACCCGGCAGAGAATTGCGCAAGACCCGATTAGAGTTACACGGGTCTATGCAACTCACCTCAAAAATGAGAGAAGTTGATCCTCTCTTGCTCTAGTGATTGAACAAACATAAGATTATAAAATTGAGTTCAAGAAAGAGAGAGGAAAAGAAGACAGGAAAAGATAAGAAAGAAGAATCATGAGAGATAAGGAGATAGAAGCCAAGTACAGAAGATAGTTGAGTTGTGTGGGTCCATGCAACTCATGTCAGTTGCGTGGGTCCGCACAACATGTTTTGAGGATATAGTAGTTTGCGAGCCGCGCAACATGGGGAATGTGCGAAGTGGGTCTCATGGCACAAGATTCGAGGACTTACATGTGTGAGAACCTATAAATACTCCTCCACCGCTTCATTTTAGGGGATGTAAGATCAAAACTACTAGAAGAAGAAGAACTTTGATATCTCTGACAGGTATTGGAAGCGGGGAGTGGAAGGATCAACTGGATCGCGCAGCACAGAATAGTTGCGTGAGTTTGCGCAACTCTTAGACAAGGTGCATAGAAATAGTTTTGAATAAGCATGAATAACAACTAAGCTGCCAAATTTATTATAATATTTCCAAGAGATCCGAGTATTCCTTTAAAGGAACATTATTTGGATAAATATATAAAGAAGATAAGGATATCTAGATCCGCACAACTCTTCTCTCATGAAGGCAAAAACACCGCAAGCTGAGATGCTGTCGGAATTGATATTTGAACCTATTTGATACTTGTATTCTTGTCATATGTACTTGATTTTGGAATCAAGGGACAAACGAGGATGTAATTGAATCCAGAATGAATAAAATATGTTGCGATGAGTGTTCTCTTTATTCTTTCTTTGTTATTATTGAGTAAGATAACTCCTAAATTGAATACATTCGTTTCTTGTTGAAACATACACCAAAAGCCTATGATGGTGCCCAAGAATCGAATGCCCTTTTATAGGAAACCAATTTGCAACTGCTATAAAATGGCTAGTTTATGGTTCATTCAATGGGATCGAAGGACCTTCGATGTGATTGAACAGTGTGTCAATCCCATCAAGAAAATCTAGGAATTTCTCTAATGGTTGTTGGACTTATTCTTCGATCTAATTGAGTAGACCTTCGATTGGATCAAGTCCCATCGATAGCTTGTCGATGGGATCGAAGACCACTTGAAACTATTGTTTTAGGCATACAATTTCACAACAGTTTCACACCTCTTCTAGTTTTATTTAACATGTTCTAATTAGGCTCATAAGGGTATAGGTGATCAACAAGGTTTACCTATATGGTTAGGATCATCAAGAGGTTCAAGGGGTTATTTTGGGTTAAGGATTAAGGTCACCGAGGCACCTCATTTACCTATTCTTGCTCCTTGATGCTCATGTCTACTTGTGTCTTCAGTCTTCAACTTTTAAGGAATCAACTGACTACATGAAACATGAACTCACATGATTAACAAACAAGGTGCACAAATCAATGCACGAACAATCTTCTCATTTGTTAATTACATGACAAAAACCTAGCTTAGGCAATGTCATGGTCTATACTAATGACATACCAAAATAACATAAAATATTACATGCCCAAGATTATAATGACTTACAAATTTAAATACAGAATTCAAGACATTTAACACTTAGCAATGCTCCTCATACTTGCCCCCCCAATCTTCATTAATCCCTACATAAAATAAACAAATCCTACAAAATAGAATTCATTATTTTGGTGGGAGTTTATCATTCTCTCCCTTTTGGTCAATATTTGACAAAGAGTTATTTTCATAGATATACCAATAAAAAAACATAATCTAAAAAACTCTATACATCATGGATTTACCAATTATAAGGCACATACTAACATGAGATAAAAGGATGCATATAAACATTAATACATGAAGCATGTTTATTATGGTCATTCAAAGGATATACTAATTGAATTAGAAATGACTAATAATAGTCTAAGCTAAAAATATAAGATACCAAAATTCAGTAACCTTAAAGCTTAAACTATCAAAATAAATGAGACTATAATCATTGAATTTAACTATTTAGCACAAAAGGTGGTTGAGTCCACTGATTTTTTTTTTTATGGTGCTCACTAATGAGGCTTGAATCCTCATATTTAGCTATAGATCACGAGATTGAGGCTGAAATCCTTTGATTTTCAATTCAGCCAAAAGGGACCTCTAAGGCTACATATCTGAGGTGTCATGGTCTCCCAAGTATCTAAGGAGAGATACTGTGGTGTAGGCCATTAAGATACATAACTGACTAAGGTTTTTAACATTAGAGCCTCTCGAAGCAGATTTGGACTCCTTCGTATCATCCCATGTTGTCACCATGGCCTTGCCTTTAGATCTTACTGTAACGCCTGGGAAAAATCCATACTTGGATTCGAGTACTAACTCGACCCGAAATTGCGTAGAATTAATTCCTTTAGAAAATATGACTAAGTTAGCTAGCGCAACGCTAGAGTAGCTGGAAAATAGTCCCTGATCACTTTAAATACGTTCTACAAGACCCAAATCGAGTAGAACCAATGACTCTATAAAACTCTATAACCTCGGATCAAACTCTAAGCAGGTTTGTTCTCTGGACCACTTTAAAATTTTGTATTGGATCTAGACCGCGCGTCGAAAGTCTGATACCTCCTATCTTAGACCGTTAGAACCGCCTTGCTGGACTTGACAATCATTTTGAAAATCAAGTCCAACCGACAACCACAGGCTATTTCATTGAGCCCGGACCGAAGAGAGTGCGAATAGGGATAGATTTAGAATTTGAAATTCAAATCTGGCACACGACTTGACGTGTCAGTATTAAGCATTCTGACCGTCAAAATTCAGTCAGATTACACCCTTGGATCAGAAAAAAATTTTATTTCATATCATGAGACTTGCAGCCCTGATCTACGTGCGGTGACCGCTGAACTGAAACTGGTCCGCCACGCGCGATCTACGAACCCTACCTGACTGAAAACTTGATGCGTGCTAGATCCTTTATGCATGAGCTTAAGTCCGATCGCATTCAGCCAGGGGACCACCAAAAATCATCTTTTGGACCGAAACAGCCCCGATTTGGATATGCCCTAAGTAAACCTTGTACCTGAGCCTATTTTGGGCATTTTTAAGCATATAAAAGGGGTTGAAACCCTCACTCCTCTCTCCCATCAGAATTTGAGAGAAACCCTAGATTGGGAGAGAGAAAAGGTGAGAGTTTGTGGGAGAGATTGGAGGAGAATTTTTCTGCCTTTGCACCACCTGATGCAAGTGCCTAAGCAACATGATTCCATCACTCAGCCGGCGATTCCTTCACGTTTTTAGGTAAGAAATAACCCTAGAAGCTGCTAATTTGAGGTTTACTAGGATTCATATCATGTTAGCTGACGTAACTCGTAAATTAGGTTTTCTATTCGCCCTAGACGAAGCGTATACGCTCTTGAAATTACACATCCATAAGAGACAAGGTGAGGATTTTAGACGCTTTGATTGCCTATTTCCAACGCTTTCAATGTCGTTTAATAGTAGATTATTGACGGCATCGCCGTTTGACATGTACAACATGCTATCTGTTTCCTGTTTCATAAATTAACGAAGAATATGAGATTTAGGGCATTTTAGTCATTTGTAGGAAGTACTGATTTCATTCATATTTTGCTGATGTGATTGACATGGTTTGTTGTCGCATTAGAATGTTAGGAATACGTGCATAATTATTTTGGCGAAGAGATTCACCTAATTGCGCACTTCAGGTCGACATATTATATGTAGACTTAAGTGTGTAGTGTATGTGTTTGTATAAATGCTTGTATTAGTATGTATTGAATTAAATGATGTTATGAATTAGTTTGAGATTGATTTCTCAATTAATATGCTGACATAAATGATTTCCTACATGTTGACCATATGCATGATTTCATTATATGCATGAAACGTATGTGCTTGAAGATTTACTTAAGTTGTATGTTATAACATGTGTTAACATGCTCACATGGTTGTATTTCAATTCCAATACTCTCATATGAATTGCTGATGTGATTCCGTAATTGTTTGGGACTATGCTTAGTCCAGGCAGTCGATGACCAAGCGAACTCATGGTTGGCTAGTCTTGGCCACGAACGACGCGTCGATGAACGCGAGTCGTGTTTTGGAGTTGGCGGTAGTGGTTAGGCCACGCGAAGTGTTTTATGCACTTCATGTCGTTCGACTTGAGATGCGATCGCGCTAGTCGAGCCCGTCAAGTAACCCGACTGGCCGTTGTATGTTCACCCTGCATGAGTCATAACTGCTTGAACCTAGGGTACTGAACTTACCATTATAAACCCTGTTAACCATGGTACCTTGATCCACGAAGACTCATGAGCCGGGCATGGTGGTATGGGACACCGTGGTCGAGCTGTCGGCCTACGCTGGGGCCACAAACCTCCCCGTAGTGACCAGTGAGCACCTAGTCTCGTGAGCAGATTATGGTGGTATGGGACACTATATTCTTGCTGTCGGCCTACACTTATCAGGCGACGAGTCCTTTGTAGTGACCGCGAGCATTTTCTGAGTCTACGGGAGGCGACGACCCTTCAATAGCAGTAGAGTACAGTAGGCCTGTATTGATAAGGTGATGGGAGAGCTGTGCAATGAGTGTGAGCAACAGTCCTGGCAGCCCTTGCAGCGACCTACAAAATATACATCGTATGAGATTACTAGGAGTGACGACCCTAGACAGGATCTGTGTTGGGATTGATACAAGGGAAGTACCTTAGTTTTCCAATCCTGCTGTTTGAATGGACTAATAACAATTCAAAAATCATATCACCATAACATTGCATGTGCCTGGAAGATGTGGAGCACTTAAGGGAGTGTGGCATGCCGCGGTCGTAAGATGGTGCCGTATGAGGGAGATCATCGGTGAGGGCATACATCACATCATGTCATATTGCATTAACAATAGTATTAGGATTGTCTGATTTACTGCTTTACTATTATCGCATGATTGATTTGTGAACATGCTAATCTTTGCTCTATGATTCCACTGAGTTGATCACTCATTCCCACGTTATGGGATGGTGTTTGTAACACCCACCAGACCCTATTGTAGATGCAGGTGATGCTGAGATTTAGGAGGCAGAGGCAGACTTTGACGAGGACCAGGACAAGTTCTCTTACATGCAGTACCATGATGGTTTTGCTTAGGTGACCTGGGTTGATGGGACTTCAGTGGGACTATTTTGAACATTTGATTTTGTTCATGTATATGTATATGAGACTCAGAGATGTATTCATACTTTAGAGATAGATGAGATCTACTTTGTTTTTCCTTACAGTGATATATATATTATTTATTCTTCCGCTTGCTTTTATCACTGGATCTGGAGTATGAATTGTAGTTTTGGTATACTTTTACTCATGTAAATGCTTTAACTCAGACAACATTGAATCATAATCATTTTTGTTGCATAAGTGACGGTCTAGAACTCGTGAGTTGAGTTTATACACGACCCCCGATTTTTAGGGTATTACAAGTTTGTATCAGATCGTGAATAAAAGTATACTAGGCCTGGGTTATGGTCACGAAACGTACGCTGTCACTTCCTTTGACTTAAGTGGGTGCGAGAAGGGTCTGGAAACACTTCTAGGATCGCAGATTCGCCAATAGGCGAAGTCTATTCATTTCGATCGCGCGATCGAGTCCGTAACGCATATAGGGTCGCATGAAGCAACCCGAATAGCTCCTAGGTTGTAGGTGAGTGGGTTGAGATATTCTTTAAATGATTCTAAACCCATAAATGTGAATACTTGGGCCACGAGACAACCACGACCCCTGTATTCAATCGTCAGGGCTTAAAAACCCCGTTTCACCAAAAATCTTCAAAATTCTTCCTCTCACCACTCCAATATTCAATTCCTTCTTATCCTTTTCATGTTAGGCATCAATCCTAATATTAAAATAACATAAAATCATACTTTCACCAAATTTTATAGTGAATAGTAAAATTTCATGAAAAATGGCCATAAGGCCATTCTAACTTCGCTTTCTTTAGCTGGATGATGGATGTACTAGCTCCTTCTACCCCAAAATCATATGCTGCATGATAGGATTTTGTATTTAGGATTGCAGATTGGCCCCGGAAAGCCCTGAACTCATGTTTGAGCCTATATAGGTCAAAATACAATGAACCAAGGTGGGGCCCATAGTTATTTGGGGTCCCTGGACCATGGGGGAACAAACCCATGTGGTCCCATCACCCGACCAGGGAGATGGTCGGCGATGCCATCGCCGCATCGCCGACCACCATCGTCCATTTGAGGTGTGCTTTGTTATGTGGGGGTATTTTGGGTACTACACACCCCCCATGTGTGGTTCGTGTGTAAAAAACCCCAAAATCATGCACTTCCTTCACAAACAGCCCTTCCCATAGCTCCATTCTCATTTTTCAGCTGCTATCTCCAAAATCTGTGATTCCAAACCACCCCTAAATCCATCCTTGGTAAAAACGACCACACTCCATCGTTCCTTTAATGTTGGCAGCCCTCCCTCTTGAAGGTTTCATCTTTTGGAGCTCTAAAAACTCCCAAATCGAGCTGAAATCATGAGGTGCTCCATTCTCCTTTTTCATTTTCATTTCTCCTTGAAAATACATCCTAGGGAAGCTTGAAGCATCTCTCTACAATGCCTAGATCTCCCTTTTCCAGTTTGGGTAGCCATTTCTTGGCATTTTCTCCATTTTCCATGGCTTTTGTTGAAGCCATTTTAGGCCTTTTGTCACTCTCCACCATCCTATCTTTGATGGGTAAAAGAAAAACCACAGCGGATGAGGCTGGGCCAAGTCGCCCTGCTCAATCAAGAAGGCCGCGGGGGGGGGGGGGGGGGGGGGGGGTGCCGCAAGTTCAAGCGCCGCCGCAGGTCCAACCACAGCCCGAGAGTTCCATACAAAGCTGGATTTGGATCCCCATACTCAACCCGGGCGAGTGATTCTAACAGAGATGCCTCACGGCCAATACACTGATCACA
This sequence comes from Magnolia kwangsiensis, assembly GCA_037074715.1. NCBI lineage: Eukaryota > Viridiplantae > Streptophyta > Magnoliopsida > Magnoliales > Magnoliaceae > Magnolia > Magnolia kwangsiensis. The sequence continues at coordinate 84,203,409 of CM073575.1, read as the reverse complement.
AAGTGTTGTTTGAGGCGGATGTGAAAGGATGACTATTTGGCGAATTTCTGTTATTCGAGCGCATTGAAGCTGCGCATTGGGGTCCGATCTTTGAAGCTCACGCTCGTGCTAATGTGAGCACCGTTCGTGCCTTCTACGCTCGCATCCAGAATCCTACCTTGGAGCCATTGCAGTTCAAAATTCCCTTTGATAGAGATCGGATGGCTACGATCGATATGCGGTTGATTGCGCGACTTCTGAACGTGCCTCTTGGTGATGTTCATCCTAGTGAGAAGAATCTGAGGAGTAGGCGTGAGCGAGATTGCCGTACCAGGTTCCTATGCGGTAAGTTGGTTCCATAGCAGCCTAATAATAGCCTCAAGGTGACTCATATGTCTGATGATTTGCGCCTGCTGCACCATATCTGCATGTTCAATGTGTATCCCAGGTCGACGAATCGCATTGAGTGTACGCGCCTTATGGTTGATTTCTTGTATCTGGTGGCCCAGGGAGAGAATGTATGTATGGCCACTTTCATCTTGTGACAGATTATCCTTATAGCGAAGTCAAGAAGAACGTCTGAATCACTTCCTTTTGGCCGACTGATATGCAAGATCGCGCTTGAGTTTTCTTACAGACTTGGGCCGAAATTGCCAGTTCCGATTCATAGCATTGATGAGTCGACTATGGTCAAGATGAAGATTGGGTCTTAGTACCATGAGAATCAGCTTGAGGAGGATAGCGAGGATGACTTTGATGATGAGGAGGATCCAAGTGAGGGAGAACCTGGAGCAGAAGTTCATGAAGAAGTCCAGGAAGAGGCAGAAGAGGAGGCTCAGGATATAGATGAGAGCCCTCCTCCTTCTGCTCAAGCTACTGGCGATGATCGCATTGCCCGAATTGAGGAGAGCCAGATCGCCTTGCGAAGGGAAGTTCAGGAACTTCGCGCTAAAGTCGAGGATGCCAAGGCCGTGACGAAGAGGAAATTCGGTAAGGTGACTCGTACCTTGAAGGCGATCCTTTGCTGCTTGCAGGATAAGGCTGCTCCTCCTCCGTCACCCGACTCAGACTAGTGATGCGACCTTTAATGTTGTTATCAGTAGTTATTCATTTCCTGCTTTTGTTGTGTAAGCCTGTTAAGGCTAGTGCTTTGCTTATGTTGCTGTTGTAAATTTTAACTGTCTTAGTTCCCATGTATTTCTCGTCATGATGCTTGTAAGGACATATCCCTTGTATTGTGATAATTTTGATTAAATGAAATGCATGGAATGCCTTTGACTCCTTGTGTGAATTATTGCGGTGTAGTTGTGCTATTGAGACTGACAAGGTTGCGCCCTATTTTGAATATAGGGAATGCCTCCTAAGGCTATGCGGAGCATGGCTCGGCTTGCATTGAGTGAGCCTATGGATCAGGCTCCTTCGCAGCCTGACACCCATGCGAACCCTGCTGTAGGCCCGATTCCTGAGACAGTGCGTGCATCTCAGCCTACTGCTGTTCGTACAGTTGGACCACCGCCGTTCATACCGCCAGTCAGAGAGCCTTGTCGTGCGTCTACTTCAACGCGGCACACGCCACAGCCTGCTCCACCTCCCGACAGATTTGAGCAAATGATGGCTATGATGCACCAGCAGCAGCAGCTTCTGACTACTATTGTGGGGACACTAGCCCAGGGTGGGGGTGTGACTCCACCTGCACCACCTACGCATCCAGCTGAGGATGATGATACTTATGCCCAGGATGAGGGCATGGCTCATCCTGTACCACCTGCTTACCCTGTGGGGAATGCCGCAGATACACAGGGCTTGTTAGAGCGATTCCAGCGCTTACGGCCTCCCACTTTTATGGGTTCTCATAGACCCGAGGAGGCCAAGTATTGGCTCGACCGTGTGTCAAAGATACTGCGGATGTTGCACTATACAGAGGCTGAGCAGGTAGAGTTGGCTACATTCCTGTTTGAGAGAGAGGCCAGCTTATGGTGGGACAGCGTATTGCGGACCGTTGCCGCCGACTTTATATGGACATGGGCAGCGTTTGAGTTCCGCTTCTAAGAGAAGTATTATCCCCAGACTTACAGGCATGACCAGGATAATGAGTTTCTCCACCTCAGACAGGGAGCCATGACAGTTACGGAGTATGAGCATCGGTTTACGGAGTTGGGCAGATACGTCCCGACTATTTTGGCTGATGAGCAGATGCGCATACGGCGCTTTTCGGAGGGTTTGCGATCGGATATTCGGTCGAAGATGTGCTGCGTGAGCATTCCTTCTTATGCGGAGCTAATTCACATGTCCATGTGGGCAGAGCAGGATGTGGATCGACTTGCGCGATCTCGTGGCCCTATTGCTCCTAGGCCATGGACAGACTTGCCAGACAGGCCCTTCGCGGGCAAGAGGCCTCGTGTCGACCCTCCTACTCGGGCTCTAGTGCCAGCACCATCGTTTCGGTGCCCCGAGTTATCATGTACATATTGTGGGAGGATGGGCCACCTGGCACAGAGTTATTTTACACGGATGCGGGACAGTGGGTTCTCACCGCAGTAGAAGATCGACCGTACACGCTCACAGGCGATATCAGCACCGCCTATACGGTTGGCTCCTGCGCACCCTTCGTTCAGACCTCCGGTATCATAGATCAGGCAGCTTCCACGACCCATGACACAGCGATCGAACCGGCCACAGCAGGCACGGGTTCATGCATTGATAGCTGAGATAGCTGCGACACCGACTTCTCAGCATTCGGCCTTCGATGTCACTGCCGATATTGGAGGTACTCCTATTCTCCTGATGGTGGACACTGGTTCCACGATTTCTTTGATATCACGTGCTATAGTCAGGCGTCTTGGGCTACAGACTATTACTATAGATGGGGTGCGAGTTTATACGGCTCACGGGTCCTTTACAGATGCCACCCAGATGTGTGAGGGTTGTTTGGTGGATCTGAGGGGCAAGACGATGGCTCTAGATCTCGTCGTTGACCCCGCTCTGGTTTATCTCAATGTCATTCTTGGCATGGACTGGTTGACTGCAGCGAGGGCTGAGATTGACTGCAAGACTCGTATAGTGACAGCCTACGAGCCAGAGGGTGCATCTTTCACATTTCCAGTGCGAGTAAACCTCCCTTTCCGCATACTTAGTTACGCTACTTTACTGCGAGACGCTGGTGCCCAGATACTTGAGCATACGCCAGTCGTTTGCGAGTTTGGGGATCTGTTCAGGAAGATCCCTGGTTTGCCGCCTAGACGAGAGATTGATTTCACTATCGATCTGGCTCCTGGTTCCTCGCCCATCTCACTGTCGACGTATCGCATGGCACCGTGTGAGATGGAGGAGTTGAGGACGCAGATTGATGGTCTGTTGGAGCTAGGCCTTATACGGCCTAGTGTGTCTCCTTGGGGAGCACCAGTTCTGTTCGTGAGGAAGAAGGACGGTTTGATACGATTGTGTATTGATTATCGCAGGCTAAACCAGATCACGGTGAAGAACAAGTACCCTTTACTCAGGATCGATGACTTGTTTGATCAGCTGAGAGGAGCGCAGTACTTCTCGAAGATTGATCTTCAGTCAGGATATCATCAGTTGTACGTCAGGGATGAGGACGTGTAGAAGACAGCATTCAGGACCAGTTTTGGCCACTACGAGTTCCTCGTGATGTCGTTCGGTCTCACGAACGCACCAGCCGTGGTCATGGATCTGATGAACCGGGTATTTCAGCCTTTCCTCTATCGATTTGTCGTTGTATTCATTGATGACATTTTGGTGTACTCCAGGAGTCGAGAGGAGCATGAGGAGCATTTGCGTTTGGTCCTGGATACGCTCAGACAGCATCAGTTGTTCGCACAGTATAAGAAGTGCGACTTCTGGAAGCAGGAAGTGAAGTTTCTGAGACACGTGGTGTCCAAGGATGGCATGGCAGTTGAGCTGTCTAAGGTAGCTGCGGTGCACGACTGGGAGCAGCCTGGTTCTGTCACTGAGGTGAGGAGTTTCTTGGGTCTCGCTGGTTACTATCGGCGCTTCATACAGGACTTCTCGAAGATCGCGAGACCCTTATCTCAGTTGACACGGAAGGACATGAAGTTCGCCTGGAATGACGAGGCGGAGTCAGCTTTTCAGGAGCTGAAGGACAGGCTACGTCCGCCCCTGTGCTAGTATTGCTAGACCAAGGGGTTAGGAACACTATATACACTGACGCGTCTAGCGTTGGTCTGGGTTGTGTCCTTATGCAGAGGGACAGGGTAATTTCGTATGCCTCGAGATAATTAAGGAAGCACGAGGAGAATTACCCTACACACGACCTAAAGTTGGAAGCCATCATATTCGCACTGAGACTCTGGAGACATTACCTCTACGGAGAGGAGTTCGAGCTCTTTTGTGACCACAAGAGCCTCAAGTACATATTCACGCAGTGAGACTTGAATATGAGGCAGCGGAGATGGATGGAGACGTTGAAGGACTTCAAGTTTGAAGTCTCTTACCATCCTGGGAAGGCGAACCTTGTGGCTGACGCGTTGAGCTGCAAGAAGGCTATAGAGTTTGCGGCTCCGCTGATGGTTGCTGAGTGGGATATGGTTGAGTTTTTGAGAGACTTTGAGCAGAAACTCACCGTAGAGGAGCCGTATGAGTTCATCGCACATGTTCAGGTGCGATCTCAGATCTATGACCGGGTCATCGAGGCGCAGAGGGACGACGCGCATCTGACTGAGCTTCAAGAGCAGGCCAGTGATGATGCTGACGCCGAGTGGTGAGTTGGTATGTATGGGGGCTTACGATATCGTGGCCGCCTATACATCCCAGATGTCCCTGACTTGAGACGAGAGATTCTCAAGGCTACGCATTGTACTAGACTCGCGATGCATCCACGCAGTACAAAGATGTATCGTGACGTGAAGAGGACTTATTGGTGGGAAGGTATGAAGACCCATATAGCAGAGTTTGTGTCCCGTTGTCTCACTTTCCAGCAGGTGAAGGAAGAGCATCGCCGACCACCTGAACTTTTGCAGCCTATGCCGATCGCAGAGTGGAAGTGGGATTTCATTTCCATGGACTTCATTTTAGGGCTGCCGAAGACGAGGAAGGGACATGATTCCATATGGGTGATCGTCAACCGTCTGACGAAGTCGGCGCACTTCCTACCGATCAGAGTTACGAACTCTGCAGACGAGCTGGCTAGACTCTACATCAGAGAGATTATGCGTCTGCATGGAGTTCATTTGGAGATCGTGTCGGACAAAGACACGTGATTCACTTCTATTTTCTGGACTCGTATTCAGGAGGCTATGGGTGTGAAGTTGAAGTTCAGTACTGCCTTCCACCCACAGACAGACAGACAGACAGAGCGGGTGAACCAGATCTTAGAGGATATGTTGCGAGCTTGCACATTGGACTTCAAGGACAGTTGGGATGATTGTCTTGCATATGCGGAGTTTGCGTATAACAACAGCTTTCAGGCAAGTATCGATATGGCACCTTATGAGGCGCTATATAGGCGACCTTGTCGCGCACCGCATTGCTGGTCAGAGGTTGGTGAGCGTAGCTTGATTGGCCCAGAGTTGGTGCAGGTGACGTCCGAGAAGATTGATATTATTAGACGTCGGCTTCTCACAGCGCAAAGCAGACAGAAGAGTTATGCCGATACGAGACGGAGGCCACTGGAGTTCACAGTTGGGGATCATGTGTTTTTGCGAGTTTCCCCTATGAAGGAAGTCCTTCGGTTTGGGAAGAAGGGGAAGCTAGCACCGCGATTTATTGGTCCATTCCAGATCCTCGACCGTGTGGGAGCAGTGGCTTACCGATTGGCTTTACTCACGCCTCTCGCGAGCGTTCACAACGTATTTCATGTTTCTATGCTGAAGAAGTACGTTGCTGATCCTTCCCATATCATCAGATGGGAGCAGGTGCAGTTAGGAGAAGATGTTACATATATCCTGCGACCGACACGTATCCTAGACAGGAAGGAGCAGGTACTGCGTAGCAAGGTGATTTCCCTTGTGAAGGTATTGTGGACGTATCACTCTGAGGAAGAGGCTACCTGGGAGACAGAAGCCGAGATCAGAAAGAACTACCCACATGTTCTCGAGGAGTACGAAAAGGTATAAATTTTGAGGATGAAATTATTTGTTAAAGGGGGTAGATTATAACGCCCGGGAAAAATACGTACTTGGACTCGAGTACCAACTCGACCCGAAATTGCGTAGAATTAATTTCCTTAGAAAATATGACTAAGTTAGCTAGCGTAACGCTAGAGTAGCTGGGAAATAGTCCCTGATCACTTTAAATACGTTCTACATGACCCAAATCGAGTAGAACCAATGACTCTATAAAACTCTATAACCTCGGATCAAACTCTAAGCAGGTTTGTTCTCTAGACCACTTTGAAATTTTGTATTGGATCTAGACCGCGCGTCAAAATTCCGATACCTCCTATCTTAGACCGTTAGAACCGCCTTGCTAGACTTGACAATCATTTCGAAAATCAAGTCCAACCGATAACCATAGGCTATTTCATTGAGCCCGGACTGAAGAGTGTACGAATAGGGACAGATTTGGAATTTGAAATTCAAATCTGGCACACGACTTGACGTGTCAGTATTAAGCGTTCTGACCGTCAGAATTCAGCCAAATTACACCCTCGGATCAGGAAAAATTTCTTAAGTTGTATGTTATGCATGAAATGTATGTGCTTGAAGATTTACTTAAGTTGTATGTTATAACATGTGTTAACATGCTCATATGGTTATATTTCAATTCCAATACTCTCATATGAATTGCTGATGTGATTCCGTAATTGTTTGGGACTATGCTTAGTCCAGGCAGTCGATAACCGAGCGAACTCGTGGTTGGCTAGTCTTGGCCACGAACGACGCGTCGATGAACGCGAGTCGTGTTTTGGAGTTGGCGGCAGTGGTTAGGCCACGCGAAGTGTTTTACGCACTTCATGTCGTTCGACTTGAGATGCGATCGCGCTAGTCGAGCCCGTCAAGTAACCCGACTGGTCGTTGTATGTTCACCCTGCATGAGTCATAACTGCTTGAACCTAGGGTACTGAACTTACCATTGTAAACCCTGTTAACCATGGTACCTTGATCCACGAAGACTCATGAGCTGGGCATGGTGGTATGGGACACCGTGGTCGAGCTGTCGACCTACGCTGAGGCCACAAACCTCCACGTAGTGACCAGTGAGCACCTAGTCTCGTGAGAAGATTATGGTGGTATGGGACACTATATTCTTGCTGTCGGCCTACACTGATCAGGCGACGAGTCCTTTGTAGTGACCGCGAGCGTATTCTGAGTCTACGGGAGGCGACGACCCTTCAGTAGCAGTAGAGTACAGTAGGCCTGTATTGATAAGGTGATGGGGGAGCGGTGCAACAAGTGCGAGCAACAGCCCTGGCAGCCCTTGCAGCGACCTACAAAATATACATCGTATGAGATTACTATGAGTGACGACCCTAGACAGGATCTATGTTGGGATTGATACAAGGGAAGTACCTTAGTTTTCCAATCCTGCTGTTTGAATGGACTAATAACAACTCGAAAATCATATCACCATAACATTGCATGTGCCTAGAAGATGTGGAGCACTTAAGGGAGTGTGGCATGCCATGGTCGTAAGATGGTGCCGTATGAGGGAGATCGTCGGTGAGGGCATACATCACGTCATGTCATATTGCATTAACAACAGTATTAGGATTGTCTGATTTACTGCTTTACTATTATCGCATGATTGATTTGTGAACATGCTAATCTTTGCTCTATGATTCCACTGAGTTGATCACTCATTCCCACGTTACAGGATGGTGTTTGTAACACCCACCAGACCCTGTTGTAGATGCAGGTGATGCTGAGATCCAGGAGGCAGAGCCAGACTTTGACGAGGACCAGGACTAGTTCTCGTACATGCAGTACCATGATGGCTTTGCTTAGGTGACCTGGGTTGATGGGACTTCAGTAGGACTATTTTGAACATTTGATTTTGTTCATGTATATGTATATGAGACTCAGAGATGTATTCATACTTTAGAGACAGATGAGATCTACTTTGTTTTTCCTTACAGTGATATATATTTTGTTTAGTCTTCCGCTTGCTTTTATCACTGGATCTGGAGTATGAATTGCAGTTTTGGTATACTTTTACTCATGTGAATGCTTTAACTCAGACAACATTGAATCATAATCATTTTTGTTGCATAAGTGACGGTCTAGAACTCGGAAGTTGAGTTTATACACGACCTCCGATTTTCAGGGTGTTACACTTACTTTATTAGGGCAATCGGTACAAATATGTCCATAACCCTCACAATTACAACATTAAACCTTCTTAGGTTACTTAATAAATTTACATTTACGATTCTCAACCATCTTATCCTTCTTATCACAACTCTTCCATCTATTCAATTTGAGGAATTTTTCTTCCTCATCCCCATCATCACCATCACTATCAGATTTAGTAATCTTATGCATATGTGAATGCCTATGAGATGTTTTAAGGATGACTAGTTTATTTCCTCTAGAGAGAGCCTTAAAGTGTAATTCATAAGTTTGTAAGAAACCTAAAAGTTCTTCTACATTTATTTCATTTATATTCATATATTCTTTATCAATATTATCTTGGGAGTGAACCTATCTGGAATTAATCTAAGAATTTTTCTACATATATGACCATATAGAATCATCTCTCCTAAACCCCACATGAAAGTGCTAATATCATTTAATTTAGAATAAAATTCCATGAAAGTTTCAGACTCTTTCCTTCTAATGTTTTCAAATTAGGTAATTAAGAGCTGAAGCTTCGATCTTTTTATTGTGCTAATTTCCTCGCAAAAAACTTGTAATATTTCTCATGCTTCCTTACCTATTTCACAGGTGTAAATACATTTTAATTCATCAGGGGAAACCATACAGTAAATAACATTGAGAGATTTAGCATCATGGGTATACCGCGATCTTTCATCGATACTCCATTTGGATTTATCTTTGGGAGCGCTAATAGTTCTACCATTAACCATGACTTGTTCCATTGGCATTGTCCATCATTCTTCGATAATAGCCCAAACCATTTGGTCGTTGGATCTTAGAAAGGTCATCATCCTTCCAATAAGTGTAATTAAACCCACCGAAAAATGGTGGTTATGCGATAGAACACCCCTCTTAGGTAGACATCATTCTTAAGCCCCTTAGAAAAACTCAAGGCAATTAAGCCCTTCAATAGCGACTCTCTCTAATGCCAATTAAAATTGCACGTAATGGTGGGCCATGGGCTATGCGTGAAAGCTTGGCAGATCTAAGGAACGAAGATTATGTACTAAAGGAGGGGTGATTAGGAACAAATAAATTTTATGCATTTTTTAAACAAAATTATCTAACTTAAACTAATATGCAAATAAATTTAGTCAATTAACTCTAAGGATTTCAAGATAATAAAGGGTCCAATTACATATACTACAAATATTATACTAATGAAGCAACTAGTCTATATACGATAGTGTACATGTGTGTGTGGGATATGCTACCTATCAACTCCTAGCATTCATCTAATCATCCATACATATAATTCATCAATCAATCACATAAGCATAATTTAAAAAAGTACTCAAATGACAATCCCAAATACAAACAGGTATAGTGGTTCGGTTTGCCTACTTCATTCCTGATGAAAGCACTCAACCCATAAGTGCATCAGATTTTACTATCAGAGATTTTAAATCAAGTTCACCTTTAACATTTATAGCCCTACATAAGGACCCTAGCATACACTCCCACCGGAGGCTCCCACAACAAACATAAGTTGATTTTCTATTGCCTAACCAACAACCTCGGTCCTAGTCTAAGAACCTACAGTTACTCCCACCGGAGACTACCATAAAGACTACCACATATACACTCGTGTCCGGTGAATTCAGCCCTACACAAGAGCCTAGGTCCTACACAAAAACCTACAGAGTTTGGGTCATAAATCCTTACCGTCAATCATACACAAGAAAATAGAGTATGGACTCACTCAATGACACTTGTTGAATTAAGCCCCTTTGACATACCTTCTTAGGTTGCTTGATTGATGCTCTCATATAGTTCAATCAACTCTCATTTTGCTCCCTTGATCATGATGTCGATGTGTTGCCAATACTTTAGCTTTAAAATCAAACACATTGCTTGTGATGCTCCATTGCGGTGACCAAGGTAATGGGAGGTTAGGTGAATCTCCAACAACTAATAAGATGTTGTAATCCTAGGGGACTCACATAAATGGGTGTTCTAGAGGGTTTCGATAAGTATTTGACTATTGGTTAAAGTCTAATCTCTAGAATAAGGTGGAGATTAGGTTCATCTTTTTCATTAAGAGTAGACTCTACTTTCAAGTGATGAATCACAAGAAAGATTACCTAAATCTAATGGACTTAGAGACTTAGGATAAGGGATATGATCACGGAATCACCTATGCTTCTATTGCAACAAAACCCATGATGATGCCTAATAACCGAATGCCATTTAATAAGAAACTGAATTGCAATGGCTATAAAAAGGCTAGTTAACGGCGCTTTCACTGGGATCAAACGCTGTGTTGATCCCATCGAGAAAATCAAGGAATTTCTCTAATAGTTATTAGACTCATTCTTCAATCTAATCGAGCATACCTTTAATTGGATCAAGTCTCATCAATAACCTGCCGATGAGATCGAAGACCACTTAAAAATTGTTGTTTTGGGCATGTGATTTTACAACAGCTTCACACCTCTTCTAGCCTTACTTATCATTTTATAATTAGGATCCTAAGGCTAAGAGGTTTTCAACAAAGTTTTCCTATAGGGTTAGTATCATCTAAAGGTTCAAAGGATTATTTTTGGTCAAGGGTTAGGGTCAATAAGGCACCTCATTTACATGTTCTTGTTCTTTGATAGGCATGTCCACTTGTGTCTTCAGTTTTTAGCTTCCAAGGGTTCAACTAAAATTATGACACATAGACTTAAGTAATTAACAAACAAGGTGCACATATCAGTGCACCAACATGTGTGGCCTGAGCGACACCCAGGGTGTCACATGCCATGCGGCAAGTCACCTGTTTTGGCAGGGATGCGATACGTGTGCTCTTCCTTCCCCTTGCAACCCTCAACCATGTATCAATGTGAAAAAACTTCAGTGCCCATCCCCTTTAGTCAAAATTACAACCTATGCCACCCAAATGAACCCATGAGATCTTGTCATGTGGCAATATCTAATCTAGACAATCTAAACCTTTTTTAACCCTAAACCTGCTAAGAATTATCAGAAAATCAGGCTTAGAGGCTATAAATAGCCATCTCCCCTTCTTATTTCAATCATACAGAAGCATTCAAAACCATTTAGAAGAGATCTTCTTATCTTTACCCATTCATACCTTCTCATTTCCAAGCCTTCTCTCTTCAAGGAAAAAAAAAAAATAGCCCAACAATTCCCATCCCTCCACCACGGAAAGGAGAGAGCAATATGAAAGAGGTGAGCCCAGGTTAGCCTTGCCTAGCCCAAACCTTACCCACCTGAGCTACCAAAGCCTTGATCCTAGCCGCTTAATTCGATCCTTGCAACACAACTGTTCACTCAACAATCCAATTTAAGATTCAATTTCATCAATTCCCTCACAAGACATTGTGCAACACCTATTCCCCTCTTCACCCCCTACTTATCCAACTAATAGCATTGCATTACATAACATCATACACATAATCGATTACGAGCATATGCTCTACGGATTATTGATATAATCGAATCTTGCCCATCAAAAACTTTAGTTTATTAGTTAATACTTTGGCAAGTGAAAGAGTCAAGGAGGATTTATCCAGCCGAAACTATAGCTTGTCATATGCATTAATTTAACGCCACATCACCCACACATGTTTACATACATAATTACATTGCATACATAGAACAAGCACCTGATTAGTTCAAGCATATGCTTTGCGACTCACCGAGTTAATCAGATCTTATCCATCAGAAACATGGATTGGTTGATTATTGCTTTGACAAGTGAGGGAGTCAAGGCAGATTTAACCAGCCTAGACTACATCTTATCATAGGCACTATATCTAACATAGCATTGCACACACCTTACATCATTAGTGACCAAGAATTAATCATGATCCTAAAAAATTAATGAGATCTTATGAAGTAGAGACCATACTTTTGTATAGGCAGGTGGGTGCTTAATCTCTTCCATCTATATAATTGTGGTACCTTACTCAGAATCTTCAATCACAAATTAAGGAGACATTTTAATACAAGTGAAACATCCTGAATTTTCACGGCTCGAGTACATACTCGTGCCCGAGAATTCCAGGTGTTAATAATGTAAAGACTTGGATGCTTCAAAATCTTATCTTGATTTTATTTCTATTTAGATCACATCCAGTTACATTCACGAAGATAGCCATTCACGAGAGTAAAATCAACTGTATTTATTATTCCATTAGATTAAAAGAATTCAACAAATTATCAAATGTCCTCTCAATGGGAGCTTATTACATCATCAAAGTTTACAGCGAAAATAAATAAAACTAAACATAAAGCTATCTTTTTATTTATTCAGAATATTCTTCTGTAGGGGGATTGTCATTTGTGTCTTCAATCTGCACATCACTTTCATCATCTGTATGGTTGGAGAGGGTCAATGCCCTACTCATGGTGATGGTTATCCTTTAAGATTAACAATATTCAAGAGATTCATAAGAGTGATGTAAGGGTTCCGATACATCTCGCACTCTACCACTACAAGTGGTATCGGTATGTGCAACCAATATATATGAATTCATGCCTAGTAAAGTATGTGTGGCTTATCATACATAGTGATCATCATAATGTAAAATGTAATTCATAGAAAACTCAACTCGCCCCATATCCCTTAACTACAGAGATTCACCAGCGTGTTCAATGCTACCATGGATTTACATGAATACCTTAAGACGACACAACACACGAATCGAATGAATTACATGACACAATTTGTTTATGGAGCGACTATTTGCGACATCCAATCCCGGAAGTGATGTAACACGCATTGGGAATTACTTACATTGATTTGTGCACCACTACCCAATATCCATGGAATTACGTGTCGATCAAGAGGGTCACTATCTAAAGCACATTAAGTCCACAATAAAATATGTGAATCACTAGATGTGAGACCTCTAACATATCACTTTCATCAATAAGGAAATAAATTGAACCATAAGAGTTTTGAAATTTCAAGACACATGCCCAAGCCATAAAGGGAGGTAGCACAAGGCTAACCTAATAAAGAAAAAAAGTAGCATTAAGATATCTCAATAAAAGAGAAGAGTAGCAATTAGTCTAACTCAATAAAAATAAGGGGAGATGAGCAAAAGGTCTACTCAATATAGAGTGGAAGCATGCGTCACTCTCAAAATTAACAAAGGGCAAGGTTTGTATCAATCACCCCACATAAATTCATAAGAATCATGCATAATTAAAATCATTTCTTAACCATAATTCTTAAAAGAATAAATAATTAATAATGGTAAATCAATCAATTGCATGAAAAATCAATGAAAGTATGCAAAAAAAAGATAAATCATATCAACTCAAATTAGTGTAAGCTTTAAAAGAATCCATCACCTTAGCCTTAGTTCTAAACCCTAAATCTCGATACAGAAAAGCTTCTACATGAACCACAACATCGCTTGAGTAAGAGGGAGACACCACACGTATGCAGGAGGAGGAGGATGAGGGACTAGGCACTCTCTCTCTCTCTTTTTTCTTTCTTTCTTTTTCTCTTTCTCTTTCCCTTTCTCTTTCCCTTTTCCTTTCTCTTTCTCTTTCTCATTCTCTTTCTTGAACGTGGGATTATGGGAGTGTGAGAGGAGAAGGGGACGCACTCCTCCTTTTATAAAGGAGTGGGTGTGTGAGGGGGGGTGTATTTCACATCCCACTTAGATTGGGTTTCTCCAATTTGACCTTTTGTAGTGATCTTTCTTTAAATCAAATTAATCTAGTGTGTCGGGGTTGTCGAATAGGGTTGTGGTATATAATTTTCTTGGTAATCCAAAACTTATATTGGCCTATCTTGAAAATTCTCCTAATGGGCGTCAAAATGAACTTAATCTCAATTAACGGTCCACACTTAATGATAAAGGCCCAATTTTGGGAGAAAAGTGTAGTCATGATAGGAAAATGGTTGGATAAAGTTGGTGGTTAATCAATGGTGGAAAAAGTTTATATAAAATTTCACCTTTTGCGCCAAAATGAAGGAACTGGCTTCAACATTCAACTGTGTAGGATTATAGATTAGGGTCAAAATTTTATATAACCTTGTAATTATATGAGACCAAAGTGTGATCCAAATTTGATTTACGGTAGACGTCAGAAAATGGTTAAATCAGAAGATCTAGATTTATAAGGAGTTAGTAAGCCTCGCGCCTAAGAAAAATCCAACCAAAGTGGGGTCTTCATATTTCACACTTGGTCCATATTATGGGCAATCCAAGTTGTTCATATGAAAGAGAATATCCTACTATGAGTACCCATGAGGTTTCTTCACTCAATGGACACCAAAATCAATGGTTACAGGGATGATTTGTCAATTATGTCACTTTTATAATGATATAAGGGTTGAAATTCGACGTATAGGGTTAATTTATGATAAATAGGCATGGTATAAAATTTTACATGAAACGGATCATGAGAACTATGTAATCTAGAATTCAAGGGTCTAGGTTAATTAAATTTTCGTAATTATTATTAATATAAGAGTTTTAAAAAATCTAATAGTTATACATGGTTATAGGCATGTTTCTAAGCAATTCTTATAAAATAACTTATATCTAAATCATTATAAATAAAGAGTTATTCACCAAATTAATTAAAGAATATACATATATCAAACCACATAATGGATGGTCAGATGATAACTTAAAAATAGTAGAACTTGATGGTTAGTACTCTAACCATGTATGCAGGTGGATGTATGGTCAGTTTCATAAACGGATGAACAAAAAGCGGGTTTTTGGAGTGATCGAAAGGTAGAACATATATAGCATTATATTAAAGTAACATGTTCACGTATGTAAGTTTCTCATATTGTAGTTCTGATGGTAGGTTAAGCATATTCATAGGTGGTAAATAAGATGAAGGGACCAAAATCTTTATTCAATATGTATACGAGCAGATGCTGAGATCAAGTAACTAGTTTATTGTGATCAGGTGGTCCAAACTCAGAATGGACTGTCAGATATCTTTACCTAGCGGTGAATAGTTGACTAAACAGTTGGTTATGATGGACAAGTGAGAATACTTACATATGATGATCCTATCTCAAAATCAACGGTCAGATAGCTTGATCTATGAATGAAGATTATTCCCAACAGTCAGATAGTTTGATTTATGAATGGAGATTATTCTCAATGGTTAGATTTGTGTTGAAGAATAGATGTATGGTTAGGATAGCTAGATTGGTATCGTACACATATACATATTAAGTTAAATTTCATAGTAACACTCAAGAACTTTCAATATTCGGGTATTGAAAAGTTCAGAGTGTTACAACAAGATATCCTCATTTTTTAATTATAATGTTTCTAGTGGGTCTAGTCGACTATAGGATCAGATTAATTGGTTAATGGCGATTCCAGTTAAATACAACACTTTCTAATCATTTTAAAACATCAGTCTAAGCCCTGCATGAGTGTGATTCATCATCCACGCAAATCACAGCGTCCATAGTGACCTAATCCACTAGTCATGTGAATGTGATGGGTTGATCTCAACCATTGATCTTAAGGACCAATGACCCTTATGGACAAATTTAATGTGCCTTAACCAATATCTAGTGTTGCATTAAAACTATATTAATCATTGATTATATGAGGATTGAATCCTCTAGTCCTTACGAACTTGGGATTGGATACAGTGGTCATTTACCGAGGAGAGCTGTAATTCATGAATCTCAATATCCTAATGTGCAAAGACCATCATAGAAGCTCAAGACATATCTATAAACATTGTACTTCTAGATGTATGGTCATCCTATGTGAGGGGACTCACTCGGGTCAAGATGGATGGTCTCCTCGATCAGAGTTGACTTAATGTTATACCTTGACCCATACCCGTAGGAAGTGTGAGTGTGTTATAGACATAGGATCTTGGTACCGAACTTAAGATGGTAATATTGAACCTTTTGACACCCACATTAGAGGATTGAGTTCAAGTCAATAGCTTAGTGGTGATTAGCTCGGACTATGATTATTGTGAAAAAGGCCTTAATGCTTCACATAAGATGATTAATACTTAGACCTAAGGACGTACGAGGATCATGATCATGGTTGGGTAGCTTTGTCTCACTTTATGAGGTTTTCTTAGAAACCATTGAAAATGGGTGATGTCGGGTGTGTTCATCAGGATTCATTAATTCTTATTCGAGACAACATAAGATCCATTGAGTTTTCCCAGGGACTTGTTTATGGCCAGATCTAATTAAATAAGGGATTCAACATAAGATCATATTTACAAAGTTTTCTAATTGATAAATTTTTATTTTAACTAGTAAAACTGCATTGATTACACTTGATGCTGACCTGATGGCCTATATTTAATGGTCCACTACTTAATCAGCATGTGATTTATATGGTAGATGACCTAAATAGTGAAAGAATTAAATCATGAGTGTGTGCATATATGAAGTGGATCAATGAACTTTCCCCATAAGGGAGTTTAAAGAAGTCTGTAAGGTGGTGTACCATACCAATGTAACCCTTAAAATCCTAACCTCTTCCCTTGGTGAGAGTCTTTGCCTGAAGGTCCGTATTGTAGAGGATTGTCCTTCTTTATTTAATTTTTTAAATCTATCTCCTTCTCCATAAAATGAGTGTCAAGGTATTTATAAGACATGGTGCCCCTTTTTCTCAGGAACGAGATCTTTATGTTTGTTAGGGTAGTCATGTTGTAGAGGATGCACTTTTTTTGTAAAGGGGTTCCTACCCTCTACGCAAAGGTTATCCTGTTGATGTTGCAGAGACTTTGCTTCCTTCGTGGCTAACTTTTGAAGGTGTTTTCTAATATAAAGGATATGGCTAGTTGAGTTGGCATAAAGGTGCCATCAGATGTGTGATGCTCCTTTTTATTAAGTATGAGAATTTCTAAGTCAACATTCACGGTTTAAGGAGATGCCCAATCATGCATGTGACCGTCTCCAATGGTGTTTCCTTAAATATCTATGCATTGTTGAAAGTCTTCATAAACATCTCTCAATGTGATTGTGATGTGCATGGTAATTCTTAAATGAAGATCTGGGTATGGATTAACAGCCTCTACCATAAATGTGATCCTTGTCAATGATCCTCTAGGATCTTAAGGGAAGAGGGTGTTTCAGTTGGTTTACCTCCAAAGGCATTGATTGTTAGGGTTCATGCTTCCCACTTTGGCACATTTCAGGTAGTACCATTAGAGTGTGTGCTCATCATAGGGAGGAATAATCTGTCCGTAGAGGATAATAATGGCCTTAGGGACAAAGGGCTTGAGCCCAAGTATGACATTAAGTTGGCCTTCCCTTTTAGATGGATATGTGTGGAGGGATTGCCTCCACTTGAAGTGGCTTGCAAGAGTGTGCCTCTTAAAAGATGATGGGTGCTTGGTTTGCTAGACTAGATTGGGAAGCTAAATTCACTCCTTAGAGGGCAATCGACTAATTGGAATTTGATGCGTTGGTTTAAGGGGTCGGGTTCCTTCTCCAGAAGACACTGACTAATTGGGATTATGACCCAATTTAGCTAGGGCATGAATCATGGTGACTAGTTTAAGTACCTTAACTTAGAGAACAATGACTAGACTTGGGCTTAATGGACTAGACTAGGGAGCTGGGCTCCCTCTTGGGAGGAGAATAGGCTAACTGAACCCATGCCCCGACTTGGCTAAGGCATTCAACATCATGATTTCTAAGGGTATCCTAACTAGGAGGATAATGACTGGGCTAGGCAACATGTCGATAGATAGTGCCCCTTATAAGGGTTTGTTTGGTACCACAAATTTGGGGGGATTTGAGGGTATTTCAAATCCATCGGTTGTTTAGTAAGGTGGATTATAGAGTATTCCAAATCCATCAGTTGTTTGGTAGGGTGGATTATATAGTATTCCAAATCCAAGGGATTTTAAATCCCCACTTTTGGTGAGTTTTGTAATCCCTCCCTTTTTCTTGGATTTCCAATCCTCTCCTTTGGCTCATTTTTAAAGATAGGAGAGTCACATGTATAACGCATGTCTCATTAGGCTATTAATCTATTATGCACATGTCCACTAATTATATCCCAAATCAATTGCATCAATAAAATGATATGAGCAGTCCAAACATTGTCCATGTAAATCAACAGTTAAAAATCGTTTGTTGGTCATTCGATTGTGATCCTATGCTTGTGGCCCATCCAATCCTTGAAATTTCATCATTTTGGCCAAATTATATATTTTAATGGGCTTATTACAATCACTTTTTCAAACATCAAATATGTACACTAATTAGGAACACTAAAGTTGATTAGTAATTAAATTTAAACTCCTATAAATATATTGAATAATTTAAGTGCATATCTACTTTTAGATTACTAGAGATTCCAAATCCAGGTACCAAATACAATCGGAGAATTTTTAATTCAAGGTATTCCAAATCCAGGCGATTTTCAATTCAGGTATTTTGAATCTAGGATTCCAAATGAAACCTAAGACTATGGGTTCAGATGGTGTAGATAGAGAGTTAAAAGCGATCGTGTTTATGGTTAGAAGGGAGGATTGGCAAGGTGACTAGACTCAACCTCAATTATACGAACAGTAAGGTTGCTCAATGAGCTCAAACTACTTAATATCATGGTAGGGGATTATGGAGAATGTTATTTGCAGTGGTAGGGGTGATAATTATAATTTTCTATTTATGAATTCGATTATGGACCGCATGTTTCTAAGCGAAGCATTGGTTCATTGTGTGGTCCAAAAATTGGTGGTACTCATAGTACTCATTCTCCTTGTAATTCGGGGGTGATATTCGGTGGGGGCCTAATTTGGAGTGAAGTGAGGATTTGCCTCTAGACTAACATGGCTAGATCCTCGCTGTATGGTTGCGCTAGTGGTGTGAATACCCTAGGCTCCCGCATCATTCTTGCCCATTGATTTTTATTAGTATATGTCACATTCCTCCTTTGTTGTCAATGTCCTTGTTAGGGAGAGAATGTGATGCCTTGAATGGTGGCGATAAGGTTCTTGACCTCTATCAGACGTTGGACGAGGAGGTTTTTGTTCCCATTCCTACACTTGGAGGCTTTCTTTCAATCTTACCCTTCCTTGTGGGGGTGGCATGATGAGGCCAATGGGTTGTTTTTCTAACCCGAATTCTAGATTCAACTTATTCTTCGGTGAAGGTGAACTAAGTAAATTTGGTAAAGGATTGGAGATGAAGTACCTAGAAATACTCGATTTGCCAAGTGGACGATCAGGAAAATTTATTCCTTATCATCAATGGTTATTTTTATTTTTCCTGCCATCGGTCGCCAATGTCTGACATAAGACAATAGAGACTCATTGTTCCTTTATCTCAATGCAACCAAGTCCACTCTCATGGGCGTCATATTAAGTCTGTACGAGAATCGATCAACAAAAGCCTAAGTGAGTTGCTCTTAGGTCTTAATCCTTGGTAGTTGAGCAATGTGTACTAGTCTAAAGCATCGCCCTTTAGATTATTTTTTTTAAGAGGCTAATTTATGCCCCATTGTTGCCTTCCAACGCATCAAGCTCCCGACAAAAGGCCTTATGGAGGCCTGTGTAGCAACCACTACCATCGTATCTTTCAAATTTAGGTACCTCAAAGCTTTCAAGTACTTAACGAGTTTATAAAGGAACAAATGTCTTAGAATTTTCCAGATGGGTCCACCCCTTGTTGTTTTTATAACTTACTTTCCATTATGTACAACTGCTCTTGAAAATATTCTCAGAGCTATTCATTTTACAATGGATTAGACTAGGGTCGCCTTTCCCAATGAGGTGCTCTATATGTTGTTGTTTCATAGTGACCTATTTCATCAAGACCCCAATGGATCCTAGTTAGGGGAGGTTGAATATGGCTCCTAGTTGAAGGAGGTTGGAGATGGCGTTGATCAAGAGGTTAGATATTTTAAGTAGATACTGAAGGAAAATTAAAGCTAGATGGCTCCTAGTCGAAGGAGGTTAAACCTTTTGAGAAAAAATAGGGGAATAGTTGAAGGTTGATGATGAGGTATGAGGAAGGTCGAAGACTGGTGGAGATTACAAAGGTTGATTGACTTGGCACTAAATGATGATACCTATGCATATTGTGCGAGAGATGCGGCCTCATCCTAGAGGAACCATGTCATTAAGTCCTCTAGCCTTTTAATGCTTTAGACTAGATTGGCCATGGAAAAGGTTGTCGAAGCTTCATTAGTTGTAAGTGTTGATGGCTCCAAGGCGATGAGGGTGTAACATCCCGAAAATTGGGAGGTCGAGCAAAAACCCAACTCCCGAGTTCCAAAATGTTATTTATGCAACATAGATATGTATGATTGAATGTTGTCTGTGATAACATATTAAACATGAGTGAGATTAAGCTAGAACAGCATATCATACTCCAGAGACAGTTAAATTAACAAGCAGAAGACTGTGATGGTATGTATAACATATATAAACTGTTGTATGTCTCCAGAGTGTGAACATGTTACCAGGTTATATACATACATGTATACTCCAAAAGTAGACAAAACGAATATACATGAGTGCGCTAAAAATATAAAATGACAAATGTCAAAGTATCTAATCAACCTCCCTGTAATCCCGTCAATCAGAACACGTATATAGGAGGAATCCTCCTCATCATCAAATCCAGCTCTGCCTCACAGGCCGCGCCATCATCTGCAATCACAAAAAGGTCTGGTGGGTGTCCAGGAACACCGTCCCGTAACGTGGGAGTGAGTAGCTAACTCAGTGAAATAATAGAGCAAAGATTAACATGTTATCAAATCAATCATGCGATAATAGTAAAGCAGTAATTCAAACATTCCTAATACTGTTGTTAATGCAATTATGACATGACATGATGTATGCCCTCACCGACGATCTCCCTCATACGGCAACATCTTATGACGGCGGCATGCCACACTCCCTAGAGTGCTCCACATCTTCCAGGCACATGCAATGCTATGGTGATATGATTTTTGAGTTGTTATTAGTCCATTCAAACAGCAGGATTGGGAAACTAAGGTACTTCCCTTGTATCAATCCCAACACAGATCCTGTCTAGGGTCGTCACTCCTAGTAATCTCATACGATGTATATTTTGTAGGTCGCTGCAAGGGCTGTCAGGGCTGTTGCTCACACTCGTTGCACCGCTCCCCCATCACCTTATCAATACAGGCCTACTGTACTCTACTGCTACTGAAGGGTTGTCGCCTCCCGTAGACTCAGAATACGCTCGCGGTCACTACAAAGGACTCGTCGCCTGATCAGTGTAGGCCGACAGCTAGAATATAGTGTCCCATACCACCATAATCTGCTCACGAGACTAGGTGCTCACTGGTCACTACGGGGAGGTTTGTGGCCCCAGCGTAGGCCGACAGCTCGACCACGGTATTCCATACCACCATGCCCGGCTCATGAGTCTTTATGGATCAAGGTACCATAGTTAACAGGGTTTACAATGGTAAGTTCACCCTAGGTTCAAGCAGTTATGACTCATGCAGGGTGAACATACAACGGCCAGTCGGGTTACTTGACGGGCTCGACTAGCACGATCGCATCGCAAGTCGAACGACATGAAGTGCGTAAAACACTTCGTGTGGCCTAACCACTGCCGTCAACTCCAAACACGACTCGCGTTCATCGACGCGTCGTTCGTGGCAAAGATAAGCTAACCACGAATTCGCTCGGTTACCGACTGGCTGGACTAGCCATAGTCCCAAACAATCATAGAATCACATCAGTAGTTGTGCAAGGGTAATGGAAATGAAATACAACCATGTGAGCATGTTAACACATGTTATTACATAAAACTTAAGCAAATCATCGTACACATGTCTTTCACACATATAATGAAATTAAGCATGTCGCCAACATATAGGAAATCCTCTCCATCAACATATTAATTGAGAATTCAATCTCAAAGTAAATCATAAGGAAATCATCAAGCACATGTTATAACATACAGCTTTAGCGAATCGTCAAGCACATACATTTCATTCATATTATGAAATCATGCATATGGCTAACATGTAGGAAACCATTCACACCAGCATATTAATTGAGAAATCAATCTCAAACTAATTCATAACACCATTTAATTCAATACATACTAATACAAGCATTTATACAAACACTTACACTACACACTCAAGTCTACATATAGTATGTCGACCCGAAGTACGCATTTAGGCGAATCTCTTCGCCAAACTAATTATGCACGTATTCCTAACATTCTAATGCGACAATAAACCATGTCAATCACATCAACAAAATATGAGTAAAAACAGTACTTCCTACAAATGACTAAAATGCCCTAAATCTCATATTCTTCGTTAGTTTACGAAACAGGAAACAGACAGCATGTTGTACATGTCAAACGGCGTTGCCGTCAAGAATCTACTATTAAACGACATTGAAAGCTTTGGAAACAGTCAATCAAGGCGTCTAAAATCCGCACCTTGGCTCTTATGGATGTTGAAATTTGAACGGAGCGTATACGCTTCATCTACGGCGAATAGACAACCTGATTTGCAAGATCTATCAGCTAACATGCTTTGAAAGAAAGAAAACCTTAAATCAGCAACTTATTAGGGTGTTTTCTTACCTGAAAATATGGAGGAATCGCCGAAAAAGTGATTGGAGTGCGTCGCCTAAGCACGTACAGCAGCAGCAGCAGGTGGTAGGAAGATCTCTCCCACCTTCTCTCACAAACTCTCACCTTTTCTCTCTCCCAATCTAGGGTTTTTGCAAATTCGGATGGGAGAGAGGAGTGAGGGTTTCAAGCCCTTTTATAAGCCCAAACTTACCCGAAATACGCTCGGGAACAATTTTCACTTGAGGGGTAACCAAATCGGGGCTGTTTCGGTCCAAAAGATGCTTTCTGGTGGTCCCCTGGTCGAATGCGATCGGACTTAAGCTCATGCGTACCAGATCTAGCACACATTAAGTTTTCAGTCCGGCAGGATTCGCAGATCGCACGTGGTGGACCAGTTTCAGTTCAGCGGTCACCGCACGTAGATCAGGGCTGAAAGTCTCATGATATAAAATAGAAATTTCTCCTGATCCGAGGGTGTAATCTGGCTGAATTCTGACGGTCAGAACGCTCAATACTGACGCGTCAAATCGTGTACCAGATTTGAATTTCAAATTCCAATTCTAACCCTATTCTCACTCTCTTCACTCCAGGCTCAATGAAATAGCCTCTGAATGTCAGTTGGACTTAATTTTTGAAATGATTGTCAAGCCCAGCTAAGCGGTCATAACGGTCTAAGATTGTAGGTATCGGACTTCCGACACGCGGTCTAGATCCAATACAAAGTTTCAAAGAGGTCCAGAGAACAAACCGGCTTAGAGTTTGATCCAAGGTTATAGAGTGTTATAGGGTCATTGGTTCCACTCACTTTGGGTCTTGTAGAACGTATTTAAAGTGGTCCAAGTTAATTCTACTGAGTATTCAGTTTGGTACTCAACCAAATTCTACCTTAATTATGGCAGAATACGGTCCTAGGGCCATTCTATCCCCCATTTTGGGAACTTCTAGGTATCATATTATTTTTATTATTTTTTTAGGAGTTCATCATCAAGTTTACCCTAACTCCTCCAAATTTCATAATATTTCGAGTTGTAGAAAAATTCTAAAAATTCCAGAAGCAGCAGCTATCCAACAAGTGATTATCGGACAGTTGCTCACAATGACCTACTTTAAACTATATTAAATATTTTATTATTTTTTTCACATATTTTTATACAAAACTAGACTCATTTAGCTTCAATCTGGTTTTTGAATCACCTAAATCAGAGTTATAACGAAGGAGATATAATTTTTCAAAGTCTAAAAAAATGCGCAGGAAAAAAGGTACAGAAACTCGCTGTACGGACGAGTTCGGCGATGCATCGCCAAACCGGCGATGGCATCGCCGACCACTGACCTGTTTGGGGTGATTTCTCCATCTGATATTTAAAATGGGTGTATTTTAGAATCTGGGATGAGTTATTTGACATCCAATATATGATTTTGGGGTAGGAGAAGCTGATCTATCCAATTAGTCTACTTATTTAGTGAGACTTCAAAAGGTTAATGGCTAAAAACCCTTTTCATTTATTTATTTACTATTCATAGTACTTTTTAGCTTAAGTATTGATCAACATCACCTAAACTTTAAGATTTGTGTCTAATGTGAGAGCTCTTAGAAAATTTTGAAGGATAAAATAGTAAAAGGTGAGATTTTCGAAGGAAATAGGGATTTGAGACTTTTGGATTGAGTTTTGAGAAGTTAATCAAGTGTTAGGATAGACTCATTGCCTAAGGACGTCTAATCCCAGGTTGGCAAAAATCCGGGGTGTTACAGAGGGTGTGGGCATGTCCCTTTACAACCTGGAATTCGATACCTAAGTTGACCAGACCTGACTCCGAATTTCAGGTCATGATTTAAATTTTTAAGCATACAAACCATAATTTAATATAAAAAAATCGCATTACACAAATCGATTTCCATAAATCCAACACAAGTTCCATTACAATAATCTGGTCTCACTTCCAAATTTCCACTATCCATTATACATTTTTTATACAATCTAAAAGAAGAAAGCTATGGTTAGATAGACGCCTAGATCTTTGCTTCGCTCCGCTCCTTGACTAAATCTTGCGCCCTACAAAACTATCTAAATGGAGGTGAGCATAACAGTTCCGTACGATCATATCATACCTAAAATTTGTAATTTTTAAATTCGTACATTCATAGTTCAACATATAAAATTAATAAACAAAAATCAAGTATACAAAACGAAACATTAAATCACATAGATACTTTAACATTTGTGATTACACATAAATGACAAATCAATTCAATAACAACTTCTGGTATGATCCTTTTAGGAGTAACCCAAGGCACAACACCCATGTGATTGATCCTTTTTGGGGAATGTCCTAAGGTAGAGCATATGTGCTGATCTTTTTAGGGAGTGACCCAAGGTAGAGCACTTGTGTTGATCCTTTGGGGGATGACCCAAGATAGGGCACCTGTGCTGATCTTTTAAAAAAGAACAAAAGGTAGGGCACCCATTATGATCTTTTAGGGAATAACCCAAGGTAAAGCACCCGTGCTGATCATTTCGAGAATAACCCTGGGCAGAACACCTATGTGGTGATGATCCTTTTAGGAATAACCCTAGGTAGAGCACCTGTGTTGTGATGATCCTTTTAAGAATGACCTAGGGCAGAGCACTCGTTTTGTGTTAATCCATTTGGGAATGACCTTAGGTAGAGCATGTGTGCTTTTAGTATGAATTCATGATCTTAACTTAAGCATGTAAATAAGAGTAAGTTTATATATATGGTTAGCCAAGGAGGGCCCGCTAGAAAACTACATCAACAGTTTGGCACCGTCTGTGGGAATTTCGAGATCATAGTAGTTTCCTGCTCTACCATAAGAAATTACAATGACCAAAGGGAAAAAGAAAACCCGGACCTCTCTGGTTGCATTCCCAATTGTGCCTGACCACACGCCGTCCTGACCACACGCTGTCCCCGGAACAGCCTGATGGTCATCAGGATTCTATGTCCCAACATCAGGCTCACTCTAGCTCAGGAAGGTAGGGTCAATGGTCTCGCACCAAGGGAGGACAACTGAACTCCCTCGAATAGCATATTAAAATACTAAGAGAGACCATGGGCAATATGAAGCAGATGCTGGAACAACTACAGCCTCAGCATATGCGGAGGACTGACAGGGAGGATGAACAAAAGGGCAATAACCCTCCTCAACCTTCCTGTACGCGCACAGCCTCTCAGAGGAGCCGACTGCCCTTCTAAAGGAGCCAACAACATAGCTTGACCAAACTAGCCCCATCTCATGTTTCAGAGACTGCGACCTTGCCTGCTTCCGACCTACACCACGAGCTAGACTAGAAGAAATGTAGGAAGGCCCTGGTTGAGGCTTCTGCTGAAAGCGGCGAACCCTAGGAGGTCGAGCTCAAAGATCTATGACATCAGATTGGAGACATGCGATAGGCCTACCGAGCTACCACGTCAACTCCAATAGAGGCCATAATGAAGGAAGTCGATCTGCCATTCATTGTCGATATTATGAAGGCACGACTACCAAGTAGATTTTTTCTACCTCAAATCACTCCGTTCTCAGGGAATACTAACCCTTTGGAGCACATGGAATCTTTCGGTAACGCCCTGAAAATCGAGGGGGTCGAACAGAAGCTCAGCTTCCGAGTTCCAACACATCACTCATGCAACATAGATAATGATGGTTGAATGTTGTCCGTATTAGTGCTTTAAACATGAATGGGGTTATACCAAATTAACATATCAAACTCCAGAGACAGTTAAATTATGCAAGCAGAAGACTGTGATAAAAATATATAGCATATAAGTGATTATAAGTCCCCAGAGTATGAACATCACCAGGTTAAATAATTACATGTATAACTCTAAAATTTATAAAATGATAAGGTGTGATGTTCAACTAGTCCGTATCAATGCGATCCCTGCGACACAACTCTAGGTCTACATAGACCCGCCAAAGAGTTGCATGTAGGATAATTCCTCCTTGTCATCATAGAAGGCAAGCTCCATCTTGTAAACCGCAACATCATCTGCAACTACAACAAAGTTTGGTTGGTGTTTTAAAACACTGTCTCAGAGTGGGAGTGAGTAATTAACTCAGTGGAGTTATAATTCAAAGGTTAACATGCTATCAATTCAATTAAGCAGTAATGATAAGCAGTACAACAATCATGTCCTAAATACTCTTGTTAATGTAAGAATGGGATACGATAATGATGTATGCCCTCGCCTGCACTCCCTCTGCAACATCATCTCATGGTCGCACATAAAACACTCTCGTTGTGCTCAACTCCAACGCCAAAGGCACATGCAATGGGGTGCATGTGCGTGATTAGCTAAGTTCTTAATTAGACTTATTCATGCATCAGGTTTGGGAAGCCTTTGAATCATTTGCCCAAAACATTGATCCATCTAGGATGGTCAATCCTAGTTAATCACATACGATGGGTAGTAACAAGTCACTATTAAGAGGCTCGTCACCTCATCGCAGGCCTAGTTTATACTCGAGGTTAATACGGAAAGGCTCGTCACCTTAGCGTAGTTCTAGTGTATACTCGAGGTCACTACGAGAGGCTCGTCACTTGATCATATGTCGATAGCTCAAATACAGTGTCCCATACCACCATATTTGGCTCACGAGTTTGGTTTGCTCAATGGACACTACGGGGAGGCTCATCACCCCAGCGTAGGCCAACAGCTTGACTAGGGTGTCGCATACCACCATATCCAGCTCATGAGTCTTGGCGAATCGAGGTACTAAGGTTGAAGCAGGCTTTACACTGGTAAGTTGGTACCTTAGATTCAAGCAGTAGCGTCCATACATGGTGAACATACATTAGGCCACAAGCTCGACTGGTACGAGCGCACGTTGAATTAATCGACATGGAGTGCATAAGCACTCCACGTGGCCTAACCACTTAGATAATCACTGTACGACTCGAATTCATCGAACGTCTCTTGTGTGGCGAAATGACCTCAGCCACTAATTTGAAATCATTACCGATTGCCTGGACTTTGCATTAGTCCCAATCATACTCAAACATAAAAGTCAAAATAGTATGTGACAATCAATTCAACTATAAATCTCATTTGAGCATTTTAACAAACACATAGAGTACATGTTATCACATATAGATATTTCATCCACAAATCACATGATAGTGGGATAGATTACATGAAGGAAACTGTAACTATAGATAAGGTTATTGAGAATTCTATCTCAATGCCCTCATTAAATATATTTCAATAAGCATTTTTTCATTCAAGCAATCTATCAAACACTTAGACTACACATATCAACACACATGTAATAAAGTAATTATAACATATATTATGGCAAATTCTTTCACAAAGGGCTTGTCACACATATAACAATCATGTATTTTAAATCAATAGACATGGCAAGCATAAATCATAATTCCATATTCATTCAAACATTTCAACAAACACATGGAATGCATTAAAATCAATATAGTTCATATATATGTGTGGCACACGGAAAACATCGCATCTAAGCACACGTGACGGCAATCAAGTTAGTCATAAATCATTAACTGATATTGAAAGCTTTGAAAATCATAACCAAAACATTTATAGTCCGCACCTTCCCTCGATAAACTCGTATCCAACTCAGTTCGTACACTATGCCTTAATCTACGGCAAAACGGCTACCTAATCAATGAAATAGGTTAGTTATTTCACCAAGTCCCCTATTTAAATCTCTAAAACATATTAGGGTTAGGATTTCATTCCGATCGAATTTTTGAATCGACCGTGGAGGACCTGTTTCAGTTCAACGGCTATCGTTACTCGATAAGGGCCACAAGTAAACTGACCTATGTAAGGAAATTTTCCTGATCTGAGGGTGTAGTTGGGTCAGAATCTGATGGTCTAAAACCTTAAATTTGGTCTGCAAGTGAACGGCCTAAATCACTTAAGTTTTAGTTCATTTTCTAAAGATATTCATGTTTCTCAAACACTTTGCTCCGGGCTCAAGTTGTGCATTTTGGGATACTATTTGGACTTGATATTCGAGATGTTGTCAAGCCCAGTAAGGCAGTCATAACCGTATAGTTTCATGGTAATCAGACTTTCGATGTGCGGTCCAGGTCCGTACAGAGTTTCGTGATGCACCCGAGATCAACTGGGTTTTGAGATGGATTGTACGATTTAGGTAATGTTGGGTTAGCGATTCTACTGGATTGTGGCTACCCAATCTTCGCTGTCTCATTCCATTCTGTCACCTAGGCGTAGATTGTGGTTACCCTAAGGAACAGATGAACGAAAGTGGTTCAAGCTAATCTACCAATTAATTCATTTTAGTACTTAATTAATTTTTATCTAATTTCTAAAGGATTTGGTCCTTGGTGATTTCTTCCTGAGGTGACACTCAAGTCTTTGTAAGGATTTTTCCAAGGCGTTGCTATCTATCAGTACCTTTTTGTACTCCTCAAAAATCTGAGGGTAGTTCTTACGGACCTCAGCTTCTATTTTCTAAGTAGCATCTTCCTCAGTGTAATGGGTCCATAATACCTTCACAAGTGGAATCACTTTACTGTATAGCACCTACTCCTTCCTATCTAAAATCTGCGTCGGTCACAGTACATAAATAGAATTCTCACTCAACTATACCTGCTCCCATTGGATAATGTGAGAAGGGTCGGGAACTTATTTCTTCAGCATCCATATATGAAATACGTTGCGCACGCCTGCGAGTGCTGTAGGTAAGGCGAGGCAGTATGCTACCACACCCACTCGATCGAGAATCTAAAACGGACCAATAAATCATGGCGTGAGTTTCCCCTTCTTGACAAACTGAAGGACTCCCTTTATTGGAGAAACCTTTAGAAACACATGATCCCCAACCTCTTTTGTCTGTTTTATGCTACCAGAAGTTGACGCCTGATAATGTCAATCTTCTTTGAGGTCGCCTGCACTAACTCTAGGCCATTCAAACTCTTCTCGTCAACCTCTGCCTAGCAATGCGGTGCTTTACACGGACGCCCATACAATGCCTTGCAGGGGGCCATGCCAATACTCGTCGAAAAGCTATTGTTATAAGAGAACTCAGCATAAGGAAGACAGTCATCCCTATGGTCCTTGAAATCAAGCACACATGTTCGCAGCATATCTTCCAACACCTGATTTACATGTTCCGTCTACCCGTCATACTGTGGGTGGAACGCAGTACTGAACTTCAGTTTCATACCCATTGCTTCCTGAACACAAGTCTAGAAGATAGATGTGAATCACATGTCTCGATTCGACATGATCTCCATAGGAACTCCATGCAGATGTACAAACTCCTTAATGTATAGTCTGGCCAAATCATCTGCTGAGTTTGAAACTCTAATAGGGAGAAAATTAGTCAATTTCATCAATTGGTCCTCAATCACCCAAATGGAATCATGTCCCTTCCTAGTCTTCGGTAACCCTGAGATGAAATCCATAGAAACAAAATCCCATTTCCATTCAGCTATAGGCATGGGCTGAAGTAGTTCAGGAGGTTAGCGATGCTCTACCTTGACCTGCTGGCACGTGAGATAACGGGACACATAATTCGCTATGTGGGCCTTCATATTGTCCCACCTGTACGAACTCTTCATATCTCGATACATCTTCGTACTACCAGGATGCATCGCCATCTTGAAATTGTGAGCGGCTTCTAGAACTTCCTAAGTCATGAAGGTTTGAGATGCATAGGCGGCCACGATAACGTAAACCCCCATCCGTACCAACTCTCCATTTCGAGTCTTCACTGTCACTCACCTACTCTCTTATCTTTACCAATAGTTCATCGTCTCTCTAAGCCGCGATAATCCTGTCATCAATGAGTGGCTGCACACGAACGTGTGCGATGCTCTCAAACAGCTCCTTTACCGTAGGCTTCAGGTCGAAGTCTTGCACAAATTCTACCATGTTCCACTCGTCTAACAATAGCAGAGCTGTAAATGCTATCATCTTCTTGCAGCTCAACGCGTCTTCCACAAGGTTAGCCTTGTCAGGATGGTAAGAGACCTTGAACTTAAAGTCCTTGTAAGTGCTATAGATGCTAGCCCTTTTTGTTGTCAAATTTGTGGTGCTTAAGACATTGTTTGTATCTTGTTATGAAGCTTGCATATGTGAAAAACTAAGCTCTACTCAAGACATGTTGAGTCTCGACAACAGTCTCATAAGATCAGCTTCGATAGACATGTATTGTTCACAAGTCAAGACTCGAGAATGCAAGTATGTACGACTTAGTTATAGACAAGTATAATTCAAGATCTCATGAAGCTTTCGACATCAAGGTCTCAAGAATCTTTCAAAGTTCAAGCTACACCAAGATCTCAAGCTTCATTATTCTCTAAGGTTACTCGTCTTTAAGTTTCAATGTCCTCACTTCACTTTTGAGGTATGACTGACTTTAGGTTGACCTTTAGAGTAGGTCACTTTGGATACATAATTCATATGTTTTATTTATGGAAATTTGCTCTATTTTAAGACTAGTCTTGGGTCTTGCTCGACTAGTCCTAGCACTGCTTCGACCTGTCTAAGAATTTTCTGGATCATTCGTAAGTTTGTTGCAAACATTTGAAAATTCTTGTTAGGCTTCGACCAGTCTTGGAGACCGTTCGACTAGTCACATGAACAATGTCGACTACTTCTTCGACAAGTCGTAGACCTATGACTCAAACTACAATGTTAAAATTTGACTAGCCTCGACTAGTCGTGGGAGAGCTTCGACCAGTCGAGGGGGATCTTCGACCAGTCTTAGCTGACCTACGACCAGTCATGAAACTGTCTTATCTTATCGCACTCAAAATTTCAACTATTTGTTGCTACTACGACCAGTCGTAGAGCTCTCTGGACCAGTCGAAGATGCGATTTGCTCACCTATAAATAGAGCACGAATCTCAGAATAATTAATACAATTCATGCTAATTTAATTCGATCTTCTGAGAGATAAGTCTGTGCTCCATTTAAGCTAAGTGTGCATATTTAATATTCTCTTTCTTTAGCTTTTTTGAATTGATTTTATTTCTTGTATTCCAATCTGATCTGGAAAAAAAAAAGAATTTTATTTTCCTTTCTCTGGAATCAAAATCAATTAAAGCTAGCCCATCTGGTTTAATTTAAAATCAATTAGAACTTAGAACCATTGTAAAGTGAGTATTGGACATTGAACTTGGACATTCAAATCTCTACTCTGACTTGGTTCTTCTAGGCTGCTACAACGAAGGAGAAATTTAGGTATTTTACGTTTATGTAATTTACTTTCATTTGGTTTACCTTTGAGATTTACCAGAAAAATCTCATTGTATTGGTTATCTAAGGAGAGCCAAGAAAACTCAGAAGTGAGGTTTTTTAATTGTGTAAGCCCATAAAGAAAGACATAATTGTGAAGGTTTTCAGATGAACCTGAAAAATCTATTTTTGATAGTCAACGCTAATATCCACTGTGTGAGAATATTAGGAGTGGAGTAGTTGTGTTGCTGTTTATTAACAGTTGGTGCGAACCACTATAATCCCTTGTATTTTGTGGTTGTGTGATTTATTTTTCTATCTTTGATTATTCATTTGAGGGATGTATGTGAGGATGTGAATGTTGTAATATTTACATTTCAAGCATTGTGGGGAATGTTGTAATAATTTAGGATTTCTATTCCTACAATTTATTTCAATTCTTTGCTGTTTATTTATTCCTCTTTAGTTTAAGTTTTTGATACTAAGACCTTTCTAAAAATAAGGTTGTCCTACCATAAATCTTGTTTTTATGGTGTAAGATTGTCCTTAGAAAGTAATCTATATCAACCTCTCAAGACTTGAATTTTGATGTTGTATTTTATTCTCCATTGTGGTTTGAGATTAGTTATTTATATTGGCTATCTTTTTATTTTTTTGCTGTATTTATCTTAAATTTGGCATAGTCTTATTCACCCCCCTCCCCCCCTCTAGGACATATATCTTGGCCATTCAGTCCTATCCATCGATGCTGCCTCATATTCAAGTTTCTCTATGTGAATATGTATCTGAGGATCTTGTGATCGTAAAAGATCTCGAACTCCTCTTCGTAGAGGTAATGTTTCTAGAGCATTAATGCAAAGATGACAACCACTAACTCTAGGTCGTGTGTAGGGTAGTTTTCCTCGTGTTTCCTCAACTGTCGCGATGCATAGGCGATCACCCTGTCCTTCTGCATAAAGACACAATCCAAACCAACACGAGACGCATCGCTGTATATCATATACTTGACCACTTGCTCTGGAAATACTAACACAGGGGCGGATGTCAACTTGTCCTTCAGTACCTAAAAAGTTATTTTTGCCTTCTCATTCCAAGCAAACTTGAGTTCCTTCCGAGTGAGCTGAGACAATGGTCTGGCTATCTTGGAAAAGTTCCTAATGAATCGACGGTAGTAACTAGCAAGTCTCAGAAAACTCCTCACCTCTGTAACCGAACCGAGCTGCTCTCAGTCCTCAGCTGCTGCCACCTTGGCGAGGTCCACAACTATTCCTTCCTTAGACACCACATGTCTCAGGAACTTGATCTCTTCCTTCCAGAAGTCACACTTCTTATACTGAGTAAACAACTGGTTCTTTCTGAGCATATCAAAGACTACTCGGAGGTGCTCCTCATGATCTGCCCGACTCTTAGAGCATATCCGAATGTCATCTACGAATACAATGACAAATCGGTACAGATACGGGCGAAACACCTGGTTCATAAGGTCCATGAACACGGTGGTGCATTTATGTTGAAGGAGGAAGTCCCTCATCAGACTCTTGGGCCCCCTCTTCATCTTCCTGATCCCCCCCCCCCCCTCATCACTACCCTCTTCTTCGCTGCCTTCCTCACCACTCCCTTCTTCTTTGCCCCCCACTTTCTTCCCCACCTTCACTTCCCACGACACTTCACTTTCTTCGTTGTATCATCGTTGTGCTCCTCAAGTCGAGCTCGGTTCGCCTAAGGCCAATGCCCATGCTGTCAAGCGTGTTTTCGGTGATAATGTGGATTGGGGCAACGTCTTCCATATGAAGTCGGAAACAGTAGTGGCGGGCAATTTTGTAAACTAATCGACTAAAAGGTAGCGAAGAGCTTTCTCTATCAAATCACATAGTGTGGATTAATGTTTTATTTAAAACAACCTGATTTAAATGATATTAAACTCGTAAGTATATGAATCAGGTGTAGATATGGTACGTATTACGAGATCGTTCCCACGAGGACTGGTTGTCACAATTTGAATTTTATGATTCTTCTTAACTAATCTAATAAATAGTTGAGCTAGTGATTAAGTAAACTAATGAAAATCAATGTAAAATAACTGAGAACAAGAAGGAAAATTCAATCAAGGAGAATACTAGGACTATTGAATCCACCCCTAATTATCCTAACCTTTATTTTACCTATTGATTCACCCTAATTCAGATTGATATAAATTTAATAAATAAAGCACACTCTATGCCCTTGGTCGGGCACACATAATGTATAATCCCTTAAAGCATAAGGATCACATCTTTTCATCCATGGTCAGGCATGAAGAGATATAGATTCCTATTTCTTTCTCTATAGGAAACCTGTTCATGGTCAGACACAAGCACCTATAATAAGATTCCAAACAACATCCACATCTAGACTTTTGTTAAGCTCATAGAATGAAGACGTACAGAGTTTTTAATTAAGCATACTAGAGAAAGAAATAAATTAATCAAATCAGAGAAGAGATTTGGAGTTTCATCTCAGCCCTAGCTAAAAAAATTAGCAATCCATAAATTCAAATAGAAAGAATGAAGAATAAGATTAAGAAAAGAAAAACATAAGGATCTCCCTTCTTTCTTCCTCCCTCTCTCTCTCTCTCCTCTTTCTTCTCTCTTTTCCAAACTCTCCTCGGCTCCGGATCTACTCTTTCTTCTCTCCTCTTCTTAGCTCCACGTCCAGCCACAGATTGAATCCAATCCTAGCTCCCTTTCTTCCTGGTGTGCTCCACCAAAACTTGGATGATCCGGCTCCAAGGAATGGATCGCCTGCTCTCTCTCACTCAATGTCCCTTTATAGTCTGCTAAGGGCAGTGGAGAAGTCGGTTGTATCAGTTGGACCAACTCAGTTTCGCTGCAGAGTTCGCATGTGCAGCGAAAGCACAAAACGTCCTTCCTTTGGAGCATATTTGCGGCACGATATCAACCTATCTGTCAATTCTGACATCTTGGGTAGGGTATTAGCCTCCCAATGGACACATTGGATGGTCTGGATCACCCATCCGACCGTCATTGAGATCACATAACAACTCATAAAATCAAACGTTGTCCGGACGTGAAAACCTGCCCTGCGCACGTTGTCTACGCTGTGGTGATGGTAGGGCCCATGCTTAGCATCCTTTGATAAATCCACACCGACCATTAAATTCTCCTTGAAATTTTAGTCGAACATGATCAGTTTTGAATGTCCATTGATGCGGTCCACCTAATTTCTGCTCCACCGTCTGTCCTGTGCTTGAAAAATTAAAAACCAATCTTCACTGTCTCATTGCATTCCGTCACCTAAGCATAAATTGTGGCTGCCCTAAGGAATAGATGAACGGTTTAGATTGTCTGTTTGGACAATGGATGGGGCCCACAACCGCAACCGACTCTCGGTGCGAAAGCACGCTGTAATGACAGTTGCCGTTTTGCGTGAGGAGTCAATCAACACTGACTTGGACCATGTTTCTCCATCCGGTGCACGTTGAATGCACATACACTCTTTATACATGTGATGTTCATGGGCCACCATCATGATGGTCATGAGAAATCTGATTTGTCCATCCTTTTTCCCATCTCACTTAAAGGGTTGAGACCAAAATTGAAGCATATCTAGAGATCAGGTGGGCCCCACCTAAGGAATTAAGGGGTCGATCTGTTGATTGGGCCACTTCTCGAGATATCCAATGGTTGAAATTTTACATGTACAGTTAATTTATGGTGCTAAAGCCATGCATGAAGTTTCAAGCCGAATGGATGGTTGGAACCATGTGATCTTGCATTCTGGACCAATTTCGAGCCTCTTTAACGTGAACGGCTTGATTTCCTCAAATCCCTGGCGTATAAATTCTTCAATGTTGGTCCTCTAGAATCCTTTCTTTACTTTGGTGACTTCGGAGCATTAATTCTATGCTTGTAGTACTCTTTTTTTAGTCCACGCTCCTAATTACTCCCTACAACAAAAACACAATTAAAATATGACATTAAACATTATCATGTACGTAAAATCAGATAATAACTGGTTTTTAATATGCAATATTCGACCCTCATCACAACCCCCAATCAGCATTTTGCTAGTCCCGAGCAAAATATGTGAAAAATAATTTCAGAAATAAAAGACAATTCCTGTAAACCCGGGTGACTTGTGAACTAATAGTCGAGATGCGAAAATTCTAAGATTCATGAATGGGAGCAGTATGTTCTCCTAGAATCAAGCTCATGGTAAACTTCATAATCAATTTCAAACTATTAATTCATTAATTAGAACATTCTAAACATCGAGTTCCATGAGTGTATAGTGTAATCTCGGCTTATCACTATTAAGAGATCCAATGGCAATTTCATGATATCATTGGTAATTAACTATAGAATTCATGATAACTGAAACCGGCACTTGCCTTACAGATTAACTTTTCATTCTACCAGCCTTTGATTACTTTTTTTCGTGAACACTAACACCAAGGAGGGGAATCAAATCCTCAACCATAGGGAGCAAAATTATGATAAAGATTGTACACCCAACCCTTTTCACATGTCAACCATGGGGGATTGAATCTACACCTATAGGGAGAAAACCTATTGTAACACCCCAAATTTTTACCAACCTGGGGTTAGACGTCCTTAGGCAATGGGTCAACCATGGCACTTTGGTAACCTCTCAGAACCCAATTCCAAAGCCAGAGAAATCATTTAGAACCTAATCCTTTAGAAATTTAACATGAATTAGCCAGCACTACACTAGCTTTCCTGCAAAATTAGCACCAACCACTTTAAATACGATCTGTAAGACTTAAAACCTATATAATCATTGACACTACCTTACCTTGAAATCCAGGATCAAACTCTAAACCCGTTTATTCTCAGGAACCCTTTGAAACTTTGTATTGGATCTACACCGCGCGTCGAAAGTCCGATAGGTATAATCTTAGATAATTACGACCGCCTAGTTGGACTTGACAATCCTTTCCAAAATCAAGCCCAACCGATATCCTGAGACCATTTTACTGAGTTCAGAGTGAAGAGAGTGAGAAAAAGAAAATATTTAGAAAATTAATTCAATTTAAATAAATCTGGCACATGTCGCTTGCGTGGCATTTTTTAAGCATTTTGGCCTTTGGAATTTGACCAAATTTCACCCTTGGATCAGGATAGGCAGCCCATACATGTCATAACATTTGTGGCCCTGATCGAGTCTCAGTGACCGCTAAACTGAAACTGGTCCGCCACGTGCGATTTGGGAACACTATCGGACTGAAAACTTAATGTGATCAGGATCCAACATCCATAAGCTTAAGTCTGACCGCATTCAGTCAGGGGACCTCCAGAAATGTCCTTTTGGATCGGAACAGACCCGATTTGGCTATAACCCAAGTATACCTTGACTTGGAGTCTGTTTTGGTTATGTTTGGGCTTATAAAAGGGCTTTAAACCCTTAGCTTTCTAACCCATACAAATTTGGGGAAAACCCTCGAAGAGAGGAGAGAAAAGAGAGAGAAAGTGAGGGAGGAGCTGGGGCTTTCTCTTGGGAGTCTTCCCTGTTGCTCCACGTGCCAGATCCTTCCACCTGCATCGCTATTCTGGCGATTCCAACTCCGTTCTAGGTAAGAAAACCCTAACCTCAACCTGTTTTGGGGATTCTATCAATACAAGTAGCGAAATAGCTGACCTATCTTGTGAATTAGGTCGCCATATCGACGTTGACGAAGCGTAGACTTTCTATTCGAATCGATACGCTTCTACGGCGAAAGGTGCAGATTTTAGATGCTTTGGTTACCATTTTTCAAACCTTTCAATGTCGTTTAATGGTGGATTGCTGATAAGGATGTTGTTTGACATGTAGAACATGTTGTCCATTTTTTATTTCAACTACGTACGGAGAATATGAGATTTAGGGTATTTTAGGCATTTATAGAAAATACTGTATACATCTGTATTTTACTAAAATGATTGTCATGTGTATTTGTCATGTTATGATATTAGTTATACATGTATGATCTGTTTGGCGAAGAGATTCACCCTAATGCATATATTGGCCGACATATGCTATGTAGACTAATGTATGTAGACTAAGTGTTTGTTGAAATGCCTAAATCAATATGATTTATGCCTGCTATATGTTTTAAATGTAAGAACATGATTGTTGTGTATTAGACAACTCTTTGATATAAGGATCTGTCATATTATATGTTGGAATCAACATAAGCCAAGTACGTTGGAGTTAAGTAGTCTAAGTGTTTGTATAAATATACGTATTAGTAGGTATTGAGTAAGTAGTGTTGTAGATTAGCGTTGAGACTGGATTCTCAACTAATTTGATGATGTACATGACTTCCTTCATACGTGTTGTATTTGAATTGGTTACCTTATGTGTGAAGTACTCATGTGTGGTTAACTGCTTATGATGTACGTTATAACATGCTGATAACATGTTGGAATTACTTGTATTTCAATTCTATCTCTCTCATATGATTACTGATTCACATTACATGTGCTTGGGGCTATACTCTAGCCCAGGCAGTCTGTAACAGTTTACAATTCGTGGTTGGATTCTATTCGCCACGAAGGATGTGTATGACGAACTCGAGTCATACTAGAGTCGTCGGCAGTGGTTAGGCCACACGAGGTGCTTGTGCACTTCATGTCGGACGGTTCAACGTGCGCTCGTGCTAGTCGGACTCATCAAGTAACCCGACTGACCATTGTATGTTCACCTTGTATTTGTCATAACTGCTTGAACCTAGGGTACTGAACTTACCAATGATAACCCTGATAACCGTGGTACCTTGATCCACTAAGACTCATGAGCCGGGCATGGTGGTATGGGACACCGTGGTCGAGCTGTCGGCCTACGCTGGGGCCACAAACCTCCCCATAGTGACCAATGAGCACCCTACTCTAAGCAAATTATGGTGGTATGGGACACTATATTCTTGCTGTCAGCCTACACTGATTGGTGACGAGCCCTTTGTAGTGACCTTGAGTTTATCCTGACACTGCATAGGGGCAACGAGTCCTATTGTAGTCTTAAGGATATAACTAGGCCTGTATTGATAAGGTGATGGGGGAGTGGAGCAACGAGTGCATGCAACTGCCCTGGGAGCCCTTGCAGCGACCTAGAAATATATCATCGTATGAGATTACTAGGAGTGACGACCCTAGACAGGATCCTTGTTGGGAATGATATAAGGAAAGTACCTTAGTTTTCCAATCCTACTGTATGAAAAGGACTAATAACAACTCGATAATCATATTCATATCGCACTGCATGTGCCTGGAAGATGTGGAACACTGAGGGAAGAAAGCATGCCGCGGACGTAAGATTGTATCGCATGAGGGAGTATGTCGGTAAGGGCATCCATCATGTCATTTCATGCTTGCATTAATCACAGTATTTAGGAATGTTTGATTTGCTTGCTTTACCATTATCGCGTGATTAATTTGATAACATGTTCACCTCTGCTCTATGATTCCATTGAGTTAGCTACTCACTCCCACGTTACGGGACAGTGTTGCACACACCAACCAGTCTCTATTTTAGTTTCAGATGATGGCGAAGCTTGCGAAGCAGAGCCAGACTTGATGATGATGAGGAGGATCCCTCCTATATGCAGGTTTTGATCGAGGGGTTTACAGGGTTACTGATTAGATGCCAATACACTTGGTATTTTACCTTTTACTTACACACTCATGTATATTCTTTTTTTTTCTATTTTGGAGTATACATGTATTTAGTTAACCTGGTAACATGTTCACACTCTGGAGACCTACAACAGTTCATATATTCTATATATCTATCACATTCTTCCGCTTACTAATTTAACTCTCTGCAGTATGATATGCTGTTTTGGCTTAATCCACCTCATGTTTTACGTACTATTGCTGCCGACATTCATCCATCATTGACAATGTTGCATAAGTGATGTTCTGAAACTCGGGAGTTGGGATTCTACCCGACCTCCGATTTTCGGGGCGTTACACCTTTGGTGAAGATTATTCGACTCACCTTTTCAATTCTTCTTTATAAACTGATGCTAAAAAAAATTTCAGGTTGGTTTCTTTCATGCTTGATTATCACCAAGTCATAATTCAATATCGAACTGAAACCTTAACATGTAAGCGAGATGTGTCCTATGAAATCATGTCTCAATCAATGTTTAAAACATCTAATCATGGGTTAATAATTCAAACTTAACTACGAAATCTAACATATGGCTGAATCCCAGAGGCAAAAATTTCTAACATCACATATCTTTTAATTCTAAATCCAAGATGGCCATCAAAATCATTTCAAATTCACAAGAAATTCTAGAAAATTTTAAAAATTTTCACAATTCTTGCTCAAGACCAAGAAAATACTGATTAGGTAACCTAATCTCTCACCCCCAACTTAAAATCTACATTGTCCTCAATGTAAAAAAAAAATAAGCAGGCAATGCACATGGGACAACGAAAGTAAAAGAGGAGTGATGGAAAGATAGTACTTGGACAAACAATCAAGAGGCTTTTCCAAAAATATCAACGTAAAAGCAAGTCAACACAAGAGAGAAATTAATAAAAACAAAATAACAAAAAGAAGATCTTACCTATACCACTTTCGCAGGTGCTCTTGAATGCATTTAGCATATGCAACAAGTCTTTAAACCCCTAGGTTGCCCCTAGTGGACGAGTTGTAGTCTCATGAGGGTCTGCAGCAAAGTTACCCACAAACATTGAACTAACTAACTAGGAAAAAAAATGAAATGAAAGGCTGGGTTACCTCCTAAAAGCACTAAGTTTAACGTCTTCAGCCAGACAAGCAAAGAAAGCCACCATGGACTATGAATTAATCAATATTGATAACCTAGGTCCTCCAAATAAATTTTCTCAACATCTTGATTAACCAATCCTAGACTTTTTGGGAATAACTTGAACTGGGTTGATCCACGTGCTACCAACGTCTAACAACTTAAGCACCTTAGCCCGAATGACCTCTTTCATGTTAGGGTTAAGCCTCCTTTGTATTTCACGCGACGTTTTAGCATTTTTTTCAAGATGGATACGATGCATACACACAGTGGGGCTTATTCCTTTTATGTCTGCTATTGTCCACCTGATAGCTGCCTTATGTTCTCTAAGAACATTAAGCAACTTACCTTCCTGTTCCTTATCAAGGTTAGAAGCTATGATGATAGGCAGGATTTCAGAAGGACCTAAAAATGCATACTTGAAAGTTTCAGGTGATTTTTTAAGGTCAAGTTCGGGTGGTTTCTCAATAGACGGGACTAATTTAGACTCAGATGGTGGAAGAAGTTCCACTTTAGCTTTCCACTTTGTAGCATCCATTATAGGATTAGAGTCAAGCAATGCATTGACTTCTTGGATGGAACTTTCAATGTCAAAATTTGTTGTCAAAATCTACTAGACAATCTCAAGAGCGTCTTCGAAAGATTTAAGGAAAGAGTCATGCACTAGACTCTCAATCATGTTCACTTCAAATATATCATCCGAGTCTGCCGGTTGTTGTCCAATATTGAAAACATTAAGTTTAATATTCATGTTACCAAAAGATAACTTCATAACTCCATTCCTACAATTTATGATAACATTGGATGTGGCCAAGAATGGACGTCCCAAGATAACCGGGATTTGACTGGTAGGATTCTGGACAGGCTGAGTAACTAGAACGATGAAATCCACTAAAAAAAAAACTTATCAACCTGGATTATCACATCCTCAATAACACCCGGGGTACCTTGACAGATCTATCAGCTAGTTGTAGTGTTATTTTAATTTATTTCAGCTCACCAAGTCCTAGTTTCTCATATACAGAATATGGTAACAAATTAATGCTTGCCCCTAAATCAGGCAATGCTTTCTCAATCTTATGATCTCCTATGATGCAAGAAATGGTAGGAGCTCCTGGATTCCTAAATTTAGGAGGGGGGTTGTGTTAAATCATAAAGCTGAGTTACTCCGCCAGGAAGACCCTCTTGTGGACATTCAGCTTACGCTTTTGATTATATAAATCTTTAAGAAACTTAGCATAAGCAGGAACCTGCTTGATAACATCAAGCAACGGAATGTTAATTTGCATTTTCTTAAACATGCCTAATATTTCATTAGAGTTGTTTCCTTTCTTAACTGGTGCCAAACGTTAAGAAAAAGGTGTTTTAGGCACATAAGATGGCACACGAGTGGCTCCTGAAGAGTCAAAGTGCTTTTGGACTTTGGACGCACTAGTATGTCTCTCCGCTTCATTTTGGTCTTCCGATTTGAAATTTAATTCTTCCCTAGGCATCTCTATTTTGTTCTCAATCTGTTTATCAGACCTAAGAGTAATGATTGATTTGGCTTGCTCATGATATTGTTCTTGGTTTGAATTAGAGCCAATCTCATACTGTCCTTTTGGATTTGCCACAGGTTGGCTAGGGAACTTGCCCTTCTCTCTCTCACTCAATGTGGCAGTAAGTTAACCCAACTGTACTTCCAACTTGGCAATGGATTACGCATTTGCATGTAAGCTTTACTGGCTAACTAGTAAAGTTTGTTGGGTGTCTTTTTGAAATTGAAGTGAACTCTGCATAAAAAGATTGAGTGTATCCTCAAGAGATGGTTTCCTAGATTGTGGAGGTACTTGTTGATGCTGTGAAAACTGTTGAAGCTGTTGACTACCAACTTGGGGGTAAGGTTGCATAGGAGGATTTTCAGATGGTCCTCCTTGTTGTGGTCCTTTTATCCAAGAAAATTTTGGATGTCTAACCCACCCTGGGTTATAGGTGTCTGAGTAAGAATCATCCCCAGTTCTCTGAAAGGTATTCATAGCATATACTTGTTTAGAGAAAAATTCTAAAAATGTTACACTAGATGGACAAGACTACGTAGGATGGGCGGGACTAGAACATATGGCACATGACTCTATTTGAGTTGTATTTGGAGGTCCATTATTTAACATCAAAGCATCAACTTTGTTTGTCAGGCTATAAATCTTAGCATAAAGATCTGGCGTGACTCCTATCTCATATATACCACCTTTCTTTTATGGTTAGGGACTTCTTTCACCTCTATTTGAATAGTCTCATTGGTGAAAATTTTCACACAAGGTTTCAAAGAAATTCCACCCTTCGACATCACTTTTGGTCATGAATGACCCTCCACTGGTGACATCAAGCATGTGACGATTTTAGGGTGTCAAACCATCATAGAATTATTGAACCTGTTGTCACTTCTCAAAACTATGGTGTGGACATTTAAGAAACAAGTCCTTCCATCTTTCCCAACATTCACGAAAGTGTTCGCCCTCTTTTTATGTGAAATTAGTAATTTCTCTACGGAGAGCATTAGTTTTGTGAACAGGAAAGAACTTGTTTAAGAACTTCGTAGACAGTTGATCCCATGTAGTGTCGACCCAACTCCTAGAGAATTCAACCATGTTTTTGCCTTATCCTTCAAAGAAAAAGGAAAAATACGCAAATGCATCAAATCATTTGAAAAGTTTTGAAACCTAAAGGTAGAGCAAATGTCTAGAAATTCTTTCACATGATGATATGGATCCTCCTTGTCTAAACCATCGAAAGAGAGCAATAATTGTATGACCCCAGGTTTAAGTTCAAAGTGTGCTGCCGTGGTGGCTGGCAACACTATGTATGAAAGTCCATTGAATTGGACAGGAGCTGAATAATCTCTAAGAGCTTTAATTTCATTCTCGTCTGCCATTTCAAATAAGATGTTTCTAAATCTTCTACGAAAGGTTCTTTCTATTTCAGGATCAAAAGGTGCTAGTTCTATGTTCAAAGATCTATATCCTAGCATAAACTATGTTATTGCAATGTAAGAAAGAAAACTAAACGAAGAGATACAACCTAAGAGAAATAAAACTATAACTAAAAATTATGAATTCCTAAAAACAAGATAAAACTATGTAAACAAGAATTCGAAGAAAGAACCCAGAAAAGGAGAAGATCGATGATCGAAGATTTGGGAGCTCCTCCTTTTGAAAATAATTTTATTTAGCAGCTTCCTTCCTCAATTCCTGTAAACAAAAATAAAATAAAAATAAATTAAATTTTCTAAAATAATACTGGAAAAATCCTAAGGCTATGAATTATTATAAGAAAGAATCCTAAATCCAATTTGGGCTGAAACAGTCCCCGGCAACGGCGCCAAAGACTTGAAGT
Source organism: Magnolia kwangsiensis (assembly GCA_037074715.1). Taxonomy (NCBI): domain Eukaryota; kingdom Viridiplantae; phylum Streptophyta; class Magnoliopsida; order Magnoliales; family Magnoliaceae; genus Magnolia; species Magnolia kwangsiensis. The sequence goes on along the minus strand of CM073575.1, from coordinate 84,159,278 downwards.
TTAATTTAAACCAACCTGATTTAAATGATTTTAAACTCGCAAGTATGCGAATCAGGTGTAGATACGGTACGTATTACGAGATTATTCCCACAAGGAATGGTTGTCACAATTCAAATTTTATGATTCTTCTTAACTAATCTAACAAATAGTTGAGCTAGTGATTAAGTAAACTAATGAAAATCAATGAAAAATAATTGAGAATAAGAAGAAAAATTCAATCAAGGAGAATACTAGGACTTTTGAATCCACCCCTAATTATCCTAACACTTGTTTTACTTGTTGATTCACCCTAATTCAGATTGATATAAATTTAATAAATAAGCACACTCTATGTCCTTGGTCAGGCACACAGAATGTATAATCCCTTAAAGCATAAGGATTACATCTTTCCATCCATGGTTAGGCATGAAGAGATGTAGATTTCTATTTCTTTCTCTATAGGAAACCTATTCATGGTTAGACACAAGCACCTAAAATAAGATTCCAAACAACATCCACATCTAGACTTTAGTTAAGCTCATAGAATGGAGATGTACGGAGTTTTCAATTAAGCACACTAGAGAAAGAAACAAATCAATCAAATACAGATAAAATCAACACATAACAAGATTTATTTAAATTAGGGGTTTCATCTCAGCCCTAGCTAAAAAAATTAGCAATCCATAAATTCAAATAGAAAGAAGGAAGAATAAGTTAAGAAAAGAAAAACATAAGGATCTCCCTTCTTTTTTCCTCTCTCTCTCTCTCTCTCTCTCTCTCTCTCTCTCTCTCTCTCCTCTTTCTTCTCTCTTTTACAAACTCTCCTCAGCTCTGGATCTGCTCTTTCTTCTCTCCTCTTCTTAGCTTCACGTCCAGCCACAAATTGAATCCAATCCTAGCTCCTTTCTTCCTGCTATGCTCCACCAAAACTTGGATGATCCGGCTCCAAGGAATGGATTCCCTACTCTCTCTCACTCAATGTCCCTTTATAGCCTGCAAAGGGAGGTGGAGAATTTGGTTGTATCAGTCGGACCGACTCAGTTTCGCAGCAGAGTTCGCATGCGCAGTGAAAGCGCAAAATGTCCTTCATTTAGAGCATTTTGCGGCGCAATATCAACCTATTTGTCAATTTTGACATCTTGGGTAGGGTATTGGCCTCCCTATGGACACGTTGGATGGTCTGGATCACCCATCCGACCGTCATTGAGATCACATAATAGCCCATAAAATCAGACGTCGTCCGGATGCGAAAATCAGACCTGCGCATGCTGTCTATGCTATGGTGATGGTGGGGCCCATGCTCAGTGTCGTTTGATAAATTCACACTGACCATTAAATTCTCATTGAAATTTCAGTCGGACATGATCAGTTTTAAATGTCCATTGATGCGGTCCACTTGATTTCTGCTCGGCCATCCATCCTGTACTTGAACGGTTAAAAACCAATCTTCGTTGTCTCATTCCATTTTGACCGCTAGGCGTAGATTATGGCTACCCTAAGGAACGGATGAATGGTTTGGATTGTCTGTTTGGACAATGGATGGGGCCCATAATAGCAACCGACTCTTGGTGCGAAAGCACGCTGTAACGAAAGTTGTCGTTTTGCATGAGGAGTCGGTCAACATCGACTTTGACCATGTTTCTCCATTCGGTGCACGTTGAATGCACATACACTCTTTATACATGTAATGTTCATGGGCTACCATCGTGTGGTCATGAGAAATCTGATTCGTCCAACCTTTTTCCTATCTCACTTAAAGGGTTGAGACCAAAATTGAAGCATATCCAGAGATCAGGTGGGCCCCAATCTGTCTATTGGGCCACTTCCTGAGATATCCAATGGCTAAAATTTTATGTGTATGGTTAATTTATGGTGCTAAAGCCATGCATGAAGTTTTGAGCCGAATGAACAGTTGGAACCATGTGATCTTGCATTCTGGACCAATTTCGAGCCTCTTTAATGTAAACGGCTTAATTTCCTCAGATCCCTGGGTATAAATTCTTCAATGTTGGTCCTCTGGAATCCATTCCTTACTTTGGTGACTTCGGAGCATTAAGTCCATGCTTGTAGTACTCTTTTTTCAGTCCACGCTCCTAATTACTCCATGCAACAAAAACACAATTAAAATATGACATTAAACATTATCATGTATGTAAAATCAGATAATAACTGGAGTCTGATATGTAATATTCGACCCTCATCATGGATTATCTAGGATAGGACAAGAGTAGGCAGGCATACTTTCTCTCCTTGCCCAACTATGTATAAGAAATCCACCATGAATCTTGTTCATTCGATGCGGTTACTCCACCTAGGATACACGTTATACGTGCATATGTGGTGGAGCAGGTGGAAGTCGTTCGTCATCTTGGATAAAGCGAGGCTATTTTCCCACCTCTAACACTCGAGTTGGCCACATAGGAAGCGTGTGCAGAGTCTTTTTGCTCGCTTACTAACGAGGTTCTTCTTAATGGCGTGTACCACACCTCTTTTGACTCCTATAATGTGGGCAATCTCGTCCACACCAATAATCACCTCCTACCTTCCCAAAGGAATAGCAAACTAGAGAGGCTTCAATAGCGGATTCCGAATGAGGGCGTAGAAGGTGGGCACAGTGCCTTCGCTTGCATAAGTGTTCCCCTCAAACATGGGGCCCCACCCATTTTTCAGGAGAAAGTCGATGACTGGATAAATCCCAAATAGCTTTTCATCGACATTCACCTCAAATACGACCTTGCAGTTGCGAAACTTACCAAGATTGATGTCCGGAAGTAGTGATCTTTCCAACGGAACTAAAGGATCAATGTCCCACTTAGACCTTCGCTCATGCTCGGCACTCATACTAGCTTCAGCGTCCGCCCTCTTTGTAGTATGACGTGGTCAACTTGGCCCGACCTTATCCAAGGCCACTCTCTTCTTTCCCATGAGAGAAAGGAGCGTATAGATTGAGAAGATGGCGGTGACAAGTTCAAAGAAAGTCATTAGAAGTGTAGGAAACTTAGGAAATGAGATGTGTATATAGATTTTGAGACACAAAGATGGGTTTGTGTACTCAAATGGGAAGAAATAAGGGAGATGGAAGGTGGTAATGGATGGGTTTTTCAGGGAAATGGTAGAGATGATGTAAAGTATGGAAGAAGATGGAAGATTGACGTGAAAAGTATAAGGTGCTGTCTTGAATGTATGGAAGGGAGTTTGAGAGGTAAATGAAGGTTTTTGGAGGGTTTAGAGGGATAGGAATTGAGAGAAATGGCAAAAGGGGAGGTGAGGGGGGGTCAAATAGAGGCCCCACGTGTGACATGGCCCACCTGACCAGTTGGTGGGTGGTGCTGCCGCCCAGGCTCTAGACCTCCAGCGGTGGCCCCGCCTAAGGGCGGTGTCCACCCCTCCCTGGGGTGCCGAAAACACGTAGGACCCACCCTGGGTCTCCCTGTAAATTACGGTGTGGCCCCCACTTCCATATGAGGCACTTTCGGACTTCAACTCGCATGTATTCATGCTTTTGGTGTGTTTTGAGTGTGGGATTTGCTGACGCATTGCCCAAAATCTTCGATTGATGGTTTAGAAAAGGATTGGGATCATCTTTACATGATCTTATACGCATACAGGTGAAATTCAACGGTCAGTTTCACTTCAACAGTCATATGATGATCGACAGGCGAAACTTGGGATCCTATGATCATTTTTATGTTTTTATCACCCCCTCTAAGTTAAAGTACATCATTGTGTATCGTGTTACCATAACCCTAGTCCATTTTAATCCAAATCATGCTTTGATACCAACTTGTAATGTCCTGAAAATCAAGGGTCGAGCAGAAGCTCAGCGTCCGAGTTCCAACGCATCACTTATGCAACATAGATAATGATGGTTGAATGTTGTCCATATTAGGGCATGAATGAGATTATACCAAATCAACATATCATACTCTGGAGAAAGTTAAATTATGCAAGCGGAAGACTCTGATAAATATCTAAAGCATATAAGTGATTATAAGTCCCCAGAGTATGAATGTAACACCCTGAAAATCGGGGGTCGTGTATAAACTCAACTCCCGAGTTCCAGACCGTCACTTATGCAACAAAAATGGTTATGATTCAATGTTGTCTGATTTAAAGCATTCACATGAGTAAAAGTATACCAAAACTGCAATTCATACTTCAGATCCAGTGATAAAAGCAAGCGGAAGACTAAACAATGTATATATCACTGTATGGAAAAATAAAGTAATCTCATCTGTCTCCAAAGTATGACTACATCTCTAAGTCTCATATACATATACATAAACAAAAGAATAATGTTCAAAAAAAGTCCCACTGATGTCCCCTCGATCCAGGTCCCCTACGGGAAGCCATCGTGATACTGCATATACGAGAACTCATCCTGGTCCTCGTCGATCTCTGGCTCCACCTCCTAGATCTCGGCCTCACCTGCATGTACAACAGGGTCTGGTGGGTGTTGCAAACACCATCCCATAACGTGGGAATGAGTGATCAACTCAGTGGAATCATAGAGCAAAGATTAGCATGTTCACAATTCAATCACGCGATAATAGTAAAGCAGTAAATCAGACAATCCTAATATTGTTGTTAATGCAAGATGATATGACGTGATGTATGCCCTCACCTACGATCACCCTCATGCGGCAACATCTTACGACCGCGGCATGCCACACTCCCTAGAGTGCTCCACATCTTCCAGGCACATGCAATGCTATGGTGATATGATTTCCAAGTTGTTATTAGTCCATTCAAACAGCAGGATTGGGAAACTAAGGTACTTTCCTTGTATCAATCCCAACACAGATCCTGTCTAGGGTTGTCACTCCTAGTAATTTCATACGATGTATATTTCGTAGGTCACTGCAAGGGCTGTTAGGGCTGTTGCTCGCACTCGTTGCACCGCTCCCCCATCACCTTATCAATACAGGCCTACCGTACTCTACTGCAACGGAAGGGTCGTCGCCTCCCGTGGACTCAGAATACGCTCGCGGTCACTACAAAGGGCTCGTCGCCTGATCAGTGTAGGCCGACAGCTAGAATATAGTGTCCCATACCACCATAATCTGCTCACGAGTCTAGGTGCTCACTGGTCACTACGGGGAGGTTTGTGGCCCCAGCGTAGGCCGACAGCTCGACCACGGTGTCCCATACCACCATGCCCGGCTCATGAGTCTTCGTGGATCAAGGTACCATGGTTAACAGGGTTTACAATGGTAAGTTCAGTACCCTAAGTTCAAGCAGTTATGACACATACAAGGTGAACATACATCGGCCAGTCGGGTTACTTGACGGGCTCGACTAGCGCGATCGCATCTCAAGTCGAACGACATGAAGTGCGTAAAACATTTCGCGTGGCCTAACCACTGCCGCCAACTCTAAACACGAATCACGTTCATCGACGCGTCGTTCGTGGCTATGACCAGTCAGCCACGAATTCGCTCGGTTACCGACTGCCTGGACTAAGTCTAGTCCCACACATCTATGGAATCACATTAACAATATATGTAAAGGTATTAGAATTTAAATACAATCATGTGAGCATGTTAACACATGTTATAACATTCAACTTAAGCAAATCTTCAAGGCATACTTTCCATGCATGTAATGCAATCATGCATAAGGTCAACATGTAGGAAATCATTTAGGTCAGCATATTAATCAAGAAATCAATCTCAAACTACTACATAACATCATTTAATTCAATACATACTAATACAAGCATTTATACAAACACATACACTACACACTTAAGTCTACATATAGTATGTCGACCCAAAGTGCGCAACTAGGCGAATCTCTTCGCCAAAATGATTATGCAAGCATTCCTAAGTCCCTAATACGACAACAAACCATGTCAATCACGTCAGCAAAATATGCATGTAGACCGTACTTCCTACAAATGACTAAAATGTCATAATTCTCATATTCTTCGTTAATTTACGAAACAAGAAACGGAGAGCATGTTGTACATGTCAAACGGCGATGTCGTCGATAATCTACTATTAAACGACATTGAAAGCGTTGTAAACCGTCAATCAAAGCGTCTAAAATCCTCACCTAGTCTCTTACGGAAGCGTGATTTTGAACGGAGCGTGTACGCTTCGTTTACGGCAGTAGGAGGACCTGATTTATGAAGTACGTTAGCTAACATGCCATGAATCTAGGTAAACCCTAAATCAGAAAGTTCTAGGGTTATTTTATACCTGAAAAAGTGGAGAAATCACCAGCCAGGTGATTGGGAAGAGTTGGTGAAGCAGCAGCAATCGGCGGCTCGGAAGCGGAAAAAATCCCTTCCGATCTCTCTCTCAAATTCTCTCTCCTTTTTCTAGGGTTTACAATTTTTGGATGGGAGAGAGAAATGAGGGTTTCAACCCCTTTTATAAGCTTAAAAACGCCGGAAATAGGCTCCGGAACGAAGTTTACTTGGTGCCTATCCATTTTGGGGCTGTTTCGGTCCAAAAACTGCTTTCTGGTGGTCCCCTGGTCGATTGCGATCGGACTTAAGCTCATGTGCACCAGATGTAGCTCGTATTAAGTTTTCAGTCTGGCAGGGTTCGCAAATCGCACGTGGCGGACCAGTTTCAGTTCAGCGGTCACCGCACGTAGATCAGGGCTGAAAGTCTCTTGATAATAAATAGAAATTTTTCCTGATCCGAGGATGTAATCTGGATGAATTCCGACGGTCAGAACGCTTAATACTAACACGTCAAGTCGTGTGCCAGATTTGAATTTGAAATTCCAAATCCGTCCCTATTCGCGGTCGCTTCAGTCCGGGTTCAACGAAATAGTCTGTGATTATCGGTTTGACTTGATTTTCGAGATGATTGTCAAGTCCAGCTGGGCGGTTCTAACGGTCTAAGATAGGAGGTATCGGACCTTCGACGCGCAGTCTAGATCCAATTCAAGAATTCAATGTGGTCCAGAGAACAAACCTGCTTAGAGTTTGATCCGAGGTTATAGAGTATTGTAGGGTTGTTTGTTCTACTCGATTTGGGTCTTGCAAAACGTATTTAAAGTGATCAGGGACTATTTCCCAGCTACTCTAGCGTTGCGCTAGCTAACTTACGCTTAATTTCCATGAAATTTAATTCTACGCGATTTCGGGTCGAGTTGGTACTCGAGCCCAAGTACGGATTTTTCACGGGCATTACAATGAACGTCACCAGGTTAAATAATTACATGTATAACTCCAAAATTTACAAAATAAAAAGTTGTAATGTTTAACTAGTTTGTATCCATACAATCCACACGACGCAACTCTAGGTCTACATAGACCTGCTAAAGAGTTGCATGTAGGAGAATTCCTCCTCGTCATCATAGAAGGCAGGCTCCGTCTTATAAGCCGCAACATCATCTGCAACTACAATAGAGTCTGGTTAGTATTTTAAAGCACCGTCTCAGAGTGGGAGTGAGTGATCAACTCGGTGGAGCAATAAGGTAACAGTTAACATATTATCGATTCAATCAAGCAATAATGATAAAGCAGTACAACAAACATGTCCTAAGTACTCTTGTTAATGCAAGAATGGGATGAGATAATGATGTATGCCCTCGCCTGCACTCCCTCTACGACATCATCTCATGGTCACGCATGCAACACTCCCATTGTGCTCAACCGCAATGCCAAAAGCACATGTAATGTGGTGCATGTACGTGATTAGCCAAGTTCTTAATTAGACTTATTCATACAGCAGGTTTAGGAAGCTAAGGTACCTTTGTATCATTTATCCTAAACATTGATCCATCTAGGGCCGTCAATCCTAGTTAATCACAAATGATGGGTAGTTCCAGGTCGCTACAGAGAGGCTCGTCACCTTAGCACAGGCCTAATCTATACTCGAGGTTACTGTGGAAAGGCTTGTCACCTTAGCGTAGTCTTAGTGTATACTCAAAGTCACTACGAGAGGCTCGTCACCTGATCGTAAGCTGATAGCTCGAATACAGTGTCTCATACCACCGTATTCAGCACACGGGTTTGGTTTGCTCAATAGACACTATGGGGAGGCTCGTCACCCCAGCGTAGGCCGATAGCTCGACCACGGTGCCCCATACCACCATGTCCGACTCACGAGTCTTGGTCGATCGAGGTACCAAGGTTGAAGTGGGCTTTACACTGGTAAGTTGGTACCTTAGATTCAAGCAGTGACATCCATACATGGTGAACATTCATTGGGCTACAAGCTTGAGTGGTAGGAGCACACATTGAATTAATCAACATGGAGCATGTAAGCACTCCGCATGGCCTAACCACTGTTAATAATCACTGTACGACTCAGATTCATCGAACGTGTCTGTGTGGCGAAACGACCTCAGCCACTAATTCAGAATCATTACCGATTGCCTAGACTTCGCATTAGTCCCAATCATACTCAAACATAATAGTCAAAATAGTATGTGACAATTAATTCAATTATAAATCTCATTTGAGCATTTTAACAAACACATAAAGTATATGCTATCATATATAGACACTTCATCTACAAATCATGTCATAGCGGGTAGATTACATGAAGGAAATTATAACTATAGATAAGGTTATTGAGAATCTTATCTCAATGCCCTCATTAAATACATTTCAACAAGCATTTTCTCATTCAAGCAATTTATCAAACACTTAGACTACACATATCAACACACATGTAATAAAGTAATTATAACATATATTATGGTAAATCCTTTCACAAAGGACTTGTCACACATACATCAATCATGTATTCTAAATCAATAGACATGGCAAGCATAAATCATAATTCTATATTTATTCAAACATTTCAACAAACACATAAAATGCATTAAAATCAACATAGTTCATATATATGTGTATCACACGGAAAACATCATATGTACGCACATGTGACGGCAATTAAGTTAGTCATAAATCATTAACTGACATTGAAAGCTTTGAAAACCATAACCAAAACATTTATAGTCTGCACCTTCCCTCGATAAACTCGTATCCAACTCAGTTCGTACACTACGCCTTTATCTACGGTAAAACGGCTACCTAATCAATGAAATAGGTTAGTTATTTCACCAAGTACCCTATTTAAATCCCTAAAACATATTCGAATTAGGATTTCTTACCCAAGAATGGAGTTAAAATTGCCGGTGTAGCGATACATGTAGGATGATTTAGCACGTGAAGCGATGGGATCGAATCCCAGCAACGATCTCTCACTCTCTCTCTTCTCATCACTCTTTCCCTCTCTTTTTCTCTCTTCTCTCTCTTAGGGTTTTGAAATTCGTATGGAATGAGAGAGGGGAGGGTTTAGGTTCTTATATAGGCCCAGAACTGGTGTAAATGGCCTCGGGGCCATGGTATACTTAGGTTATAGCCAAAAGTGGCCTGTTTCGGTCCAATAGATCTCATCTGTAGGCCCATTTCCTGCATACGGTCTGGGCAAAGTTCCCTGACATTAGATCTTGGCCAGGTTAAGATTTCAGTACGATCGGATTTGTGGATCAACCGTGGAGGACCTGTTTCAGTTCAACGACTATCGTCACTCAATCAAGGCCATAAGTACACTGACCTGTGTAGGAAAATTTTCCTGATCCGAGGGTGTAGTTGGGTCAGAATCTGATGGTCTAAAACCTTAAATTTGTCCTGTAAGTGAACGGCCCAAATTAAAGTTTTAGTTCATTTCTAAAGATATTCGCGTTTCTCACACACTTCGCTCCGGGTTCAAGTAGTGTATTTCGGGATACTATTTAGACTTAATTTCTGAGATGTTGTCAAGTCCAGTAAGGCGGTCATAACCATATAGTTTCACAGTAATCGGACTTTTGATGCGTGGTCCTGGTCTGATACGGAGTTTCGTGATGCTCCCAAGAGCAACTGGGTTTTGAGATGGATCCGAGGATTTAGATAATGTTGGGTTAGCGATTCTACTGGATTTGGGTCTTACAATTCGTTTTAAAAGCGGTTCAAGCTAATCTATCGATTAATTCAATTTAGTACTTAATTAATTTTTTTAAAATTTTTAAAGGATTTGGTCCTTAGTGATTTCTGCCTGAGGTGGCACCCGAGTCTTTGTACGGATTTTTTCGAGGTGTTACACTTTCGAAGTTTACATGAAGCCTCTTGACGCATCTGACGTGGTCATGTGCTGAGCTTTCTCTTTAACCTTGACTGGAGGTGCCTGACTATGGTTCAAGTAGTTAAAGCCGAACTCTATTAGCTCGTTCTCTTGGTTTAGCTCGGTCTTCATCACAAACTTCATCGGGGGGAAGAAAAATCTTAAACCATACTCCCATCTATTTCATGTCGTCCAGAGGGATGCTAAGCTACTGAAAGACTGCATCAAGCGCTTCAATTTGGAAGCATTGCAACTTCTCTGAAGAACTTTCCCTAGCTGCGATCATGGGACGGTTGAGAGATCAACAGTTTCTCTTCTCTCTAGATGAAAGTCCACCAACAACGATGACCGACTTGTTGAACAGGTTGCAAACATATGTCAACGTTGAAGAAGCACGCGTCCTCTGGAACGCTGTCCAGAGAAAAAACCCCCAAACAAAGAACAACAACCGAAGATAGAGTCGAGCTCAACCGCTGTGAGAAAAAAAAGGAAGGATGATTAATCTCGGGAATATCATCACCCAAACAAGCAGCCCGACAGTAAGTTTAAAACTTACACTCCTCTTAATAAAACACCAAAGAAAGTTCTAATGGAGATCCAGGACAAGCGTCTCCTCCACTGGCCGAACAAGTTGAAATCCGATCCTAAAATAGAAGTAAAAACAAATATTGCCTCTTTCATTGGGATCACGGACATAACATAAGTGACTGTTTTGACCTCAAACAAGAGATCGAGGCACTCATTCGCAGCAGCTAGCTTGGGGAGTATGTTAATCATAGAGGAGATCGAGTCGCGGCGAAAGATGAACAACCAGTTAATAATGAGCTAACCAGAGAGATCCGCACAATCTTTAGGGGCCATGGAGGCAGAGGAGACTTAAATAATGCTCGTCCTCAATCAAATAGTTGAAGTCTTCAGTGATTCCCAGTTAGTCGTCAATCAAAAGTTGAAGCATACAAGCCAAGAAAGAACGCATGAAAGCTTATCGACGAAAAGCTAAAGAATTTATCGAGAAATTTAAAAAATGTAGCGTCGCTCTGATTCCTCAGGTGAAAAATTCCAAAGCTGACATGTTAGTAGAACTAGCCACAGCAGACGAACACAATATTCCAATATTAGTCCCAATTGAGTTCCTTACAAAACCGAGCATCAACGAGGCCGACCTAGCGACAGTTCTTCCGGTAAGCTCGGAACTTACTTGGATGGATCCAATCGTTAATTACCTTGAAAAAAGGCAAGTTACCCGAAGATCGAATGGAAGCACGTAGGTTGCTAACTAGGGCAGCTCACTGCACCATGCTCAACGGTATCCTTTACCAAAAAAGGTTTTACCGCCCCTATCTCAAATGTCTCCGACCAAAGGAAGCAGAGTACGTCCTAAGGGAAACCCATGAGGGGATCATGTGACAAGTGTCAGTGCTTCGCAAATACCTCGACAGCCTCCTGAAGATCTCACTCCTATGACTGAGCCATGGCCATTTGCCTAGTGGGGAATCGACATCATCAGTCCCCTCCCCACCGGTAAAGGTCAGACCAATTTTGTTGTCGTAGCGGTCGACTACTTCACGAAGTGGGCTGAAGCCGAACCTCTGGTAACTATAACCAAGCAAAAGATCACAGACTTGTCTGGAAGAACATTATATGTAGATTCGGGATTCCTCGAAAGTAGTTCGATAACAAGCAATTCTAGAGAATGTGCGAGAACCTCAGAATTCACAATGTCTACTCTTCGCCGTGACACCCACATGTAGATGGACAGGTCGAGTCAGTCAATAAGATCATTAATCATCACCTCTGAACTAAGATCAAGAAAGCCAATGGAGCATAGGCTGAAAAAGTCTTTAAAGTCCATTGGGCATACTGAACTACTGCTCAAATGGCCACAGGGGAAACCCCATTTTCTTTAGCCTACGAAGCTGAAGCGGTCACCCCTGTTAGAAGAAAAATAGATCAACTTATAGAATGGACCAACTCTACAAACCAGCACGGACCCAGTAGTAAACTACTTAAGAGGCATCCACTGGCAATGAAAGATCGGCCTTCAAGTAGGTCAATGCAATGTAAGGCTACTCAAATAAGATACAACTGTAAATCCACTCAAATGTATGGTTACCTACCTAAAACCATAGGTTAGATATAGCTCAACCATATATCAACTACAAGTCAACCTGATATAGCTCGGCCATAGGTCGGTATAACCTCTGAACAAGATAAATATTGATTTGATGAAAGGCTTAGTATTACTTGCGTCTACTATACCTAGCACATCTATCACCCGACCTTTTCCTGAACTAACAGTTCAGGAATCCCTCTAATAGCCCGAAGATCTCTCCAAGATCTTCGGGAGATAGAATCAGATCTCGTGGATCTCATACAACCACAATCTCGAGAAGATCCCCAAAGGATCTGGAAACTTGAGCGGGAAGATCTCCAACATATCAGGAAGGACTTCTAACGACATGGTCTTCCTTCCCCTATAAATAAATATACCTCTAGCTAATGTAAGGTACGCATACTCTATCACAAAATACGTCATGCCCCAAACTCAAAAACTGAGCTCACAAAATTTTCAATAGCTGAATCCGGTGCCAGTAGCCTCCATAGTACCCCATTCTCGGCTCCCGACACCCATATACCAAGTTCTAATCTTGAGATCCTACTAGGAAGATTTTTAACATGAATTTGATTTGCAATAAGCATAACCCACGAACAATAACCAAGACACCATCACAAAATCCACTATGATAAAAAATTTTAAGGTAAAATACGCATAAAGGGAAATAAAATGATAATAATAATGAAAACTCCTAAAGGTCTACTACACACTCCTGCTCCTACTAAGCTACGGCTGCATCCTAGTGTCACCTGCACACATTAATCATTAATAAGCTTATAGAATGCTTAGAGGGTGGTGTAAGTATGTGCACAATATGAGTGTACTCAGAATGCAATATCAAATAAAGCGGAATATACTGGTAAGTCCTGAATGTAATCAATCGCACCAAGGTTATGCGGTGCAGAACATGAATGCTATCGGCCATATCAAGATCATGCGATGCAAAACATGAATGATGTAAGGGCTGTATCATAGTCTGTACCGTTCCGTAGGCTTATATGGTCCTTCCGGTTGAATTCAGGTAACCTTCGACCTGTATCCGATGTTTTCACATGATCCTAAGCCGAGTCCTACATACCGAATTTGGCTCGACCGAAAACTTGTACCCCTGCGACTACACCGTCGCCACGATTCCAACGCTGCGACTCGCGCACCAATCCGATACCCAGGCCAGGAGATGTGGGCCCACATTTATCTCAAGGGAAAAACGCCGTCCATTGCGAATTCCAAGAGAATCTCTCAACATGTCCTATCAATCAAATAATCAATCAATCAATCAAGTCAAGTACACACCATACCACAAGTACAAGAAACACATCCCTTTCCCCTTCCAAAAGTCAACTCTCTCTCTCTCTCTACCCATCCCTTTCTTACAACTCCATCACTCCACCCATCACTCCATCTCTTTTCACCACATCACTTCCCTCTCTCTCTCTCATTCTCTCTCTTCACTCCCAAACAACAAAAATTCCAAACATCCAAGCTCTCTCCTAAATCCAAGTGTGGTCCATTTTTCCTACCCTCTCATCTCCCATCTCAACAATTCATTCATCTTCTACCTCCATTAAAATTGAAGGCAATGAGCATAAGAGCTAAAGAAGAAGTCCAATACATTTTGAGGGGCCACACGTGATGTATGTGTTTTATCCAAACCGTCTATACATTTGGTGAGCTCGTCCTTGGGCCTAAGACTAAAAATAAGAAAGATCTATATCAAGTGGACCACATTGCAGAAAATAATGGGATGAACGTCTACCATTGAAACCCCTTGGGTTAAAGGAATTTTGGACCAATATGACATTTGTTTTTCCTCTATATCCAGGCCTTTGTGACCTTATGAACAGGTTGGATGGGAAATAATACTATGGTGGGCTCACTGGAATTTAATAGTGAAAATCATCATCACCATTGTTAGGTGCGGTATGGTCCAAATGATCCTTTGGATATGATTCATTTTTTTTGTAATAATGCTCTAAAATGGTCTCTAGCAATAGATGAATGGTATCTTGGTTTGGGCCCATTTGATTGGCCCATTTGTATCGGCCCATTTGTATCAGCTTATTTGTATCAGCCCATTTGATTCGGCCCATTTGATAGGCCCATTTGATCGGCCCATTTGATTCAACCCATTTGATCGGCCCACTTAATTTAGCCCATTTGATGTAATTGAGGCCCATGATAATGTATAATAGGCCATTGTGCTAGGTCGTGGGCCCCCTATACGATTAGCCCTATGAATACCACTCCTTGGGAGCAACATTGGTTAAAGGCCCACATTAATGGGCAATGATGGTTGAACGTCCACATTGTGACCTTTCCTTAGACCTTATTAGGCCCATTCTCATCATTCTCTAGTGGGTTAACTCAAACAATTGGGTCCCATTCATATTGATTAATCCATCATTGGCCGTCCAACTATGGGCCCCGCCTTGCGTCGAGGCCGATTCTAATTGTCGAGGCCGATTGTCGAGGATGATTCTGATTATTTATCGAGACCGATTCCGATTATCAAGGCCGATTCTAATTATCGAGGTCGATTCTGATTATCGAGGTTAATCCTGATTATCAAGGCTAATTCCGATTATCGAGGCCGATTCTAAATGTCGAGGTCGATTCTGATTATTAAGGCCAATTATTTATCGAGGACGATCTCGATTGTTAAAGTCGATTCCAATTATTGAGGCTGATTCTGATTGTCAAAGCCGATTCTGATTGTCGAGGCTGATTCTGATTGTTGAAGCCAATTATCGAGGTCGATTCCGATTGTTGAAGCTGATTCTGATTATCGAGGCTGATTCTGATTGTCGAGGCCAAATATTGAGGCCGATTTCAATTATCGAGGCCAATTCTGATTGTCAAGGTCGATTCTGATTGCCGAGGCCGATTTCGATGGTCGAGGCCGATTGTCGAGGCCCAATGTGATTTATATGCTGCCCGTATTTGAGGCCCATCGTAATGAGCATTCGGCCATAGCTTGGTGCATATGAGGCCTATGCGACGAGGCCCATTGCGATGTATATGAGGCCCATTATGATGCATTTAAAGCTTATGTGATGTATGTGAGGCCTATGTGATGAGGCCCAATGTGGTGCATTTGAGGGCCAGGCGATGAAGCCCGTTGTGATGTATATTAGGCCCATGTGAGAGGCTCATCATGATGTATAATAAGCTCTTGAGTAAGGCCCATAATGTTATATTTTAGGCCCTTGTATAAGGTCATGGGTCCACTATAAGTTAGAGTCTATGTGGGTCATTCCTTGGGGGCAACGTTGGTTAAATGGCCACATTGTCGAGGCTGATTGTTGATGTCAATTATTGATACCGATTATGAGTATGTGACAACATAACATCATAATACATGCACATACGCATCATCTGTATATTTTTTTATGAGGTGTGATTGACCATTGGATATGTCATTAGGTAGGTTGTTATGAGACCCCCTGATAAGCGGAGGTTATCTCACATGAGCGCATGCATGACTGGATTGTGAGACTCATGCATCTTACATTGTATGTTGTGATTACTGTATGCCCTAGTGACATTAGGGTCATAACCTCCATAGGCATATCGTGGATGGACAAATGGGACACTGAAAATATGTTATTAGCATCAAGGTGTCATAGATGGCCCTGGGTGAAAATCTCTAAACCCTCTTGGTACCAGAGGACGCCCCAACATCGAGACCGAGTGGATATATATGAGATCATGAGGGCTGTATACCAGTAGTCCACGACTCCCACTATGTTGTAGTTGGTTGGGAGGGGGTGTAGCCTTACCTGCCTAAGGGAGTAGGCATAGCTAGGCTGAGTTTGACTA
Source organism: Magnolia kwangsiensis (assembly GCA_037074715.1). NCBI lineage: Eukaryota > Viridiplantae > Streptophyta > Magnoliopsida > Magnoliales > Magnoliaceae > Magnolia > Magnolia kwangsiensis. Next base: position 84,143,288 of record CM073575.1, on the reverse strand, counting down.
GCTCGTGAATGGGTCCGTTATCAACGTGTCAGATAGATATTGGCTCACTACTGGCCAGGCGGATAGTGAAGTCTCTTCCACTTATCCAGTTGTGCGCTTGATGGGGTGACAATCTGGTATAGAGTGTACTAGACCCCGGTGATGATCCCAGAGATGAACAGTACTGATATGTGGACTTATTAGGCAGGAGTTGCATACTCATTCATTCATTCATTCACTATCCACTCAGGCTGGTGGTGCGCAATTATTTGTTACGTGTGCCTTCACAATAGCCAGGATTTTGGTTGGAGCGCCTGCCTAACCTGAGATTAGGAGTTTACTACATTGAGTCTGACTATCCAAATTTAGGTATGGGACTGGTTTGGATAGAAGTCCCTTGTGATGGACCTCATGGCCTGCGATACTACGTACTATCATCCCGACTTCACACTCCAACATGGTTATTCCATTCACAACGCATACTTCATTACATCCCCGACATATGACATTTTGGATTACTGTGTTTCTACATTTATATGGTCTAGATACGGCTGACGGTATTCGTGAACTCATCAGGAATTGTATATTGCATTACATCATCGGCGTCCGATATTTGGCTTTCTATGACTCCTCATTTGTATAGCTTATTTGTATTGCATACTCTGATATTATATGATTTATAGACTTGTAGTATTTTTACTTACTCTGATATCGTATGATTCATGATCTTACCAGTATTTCTGATATTGTATGATTATGACATTATATTGAATACTTGGCACTTAACTTGTGCACACACACCACCCTCTAGGCTTTCTATAAGCTTATGCACAATAGATGCGTGCATGTGATGTTAGGTTGCAGCAGCGTGGAGCTTAGAGCATGTAGCTAACTTTTAGAGCTTTAATTTTGACATATGTATTTTCTTTTCAACATTGTATTTAAATGTTTATATAAGTGGATATGTGATGATGATGTTGCCTTTGTAATTTAGGTAAACTTATGGTTATGCTTGTTATGAGATAAATGTACATTGAAAAATCCTCCTTATAGAATCCCAGGATTGGAACCTGGCATGTGGGCATTGGGAGCCGAGAATGGGGTACTAAGGAGGCTGTCGGCACCGGGTTCGGCGATCTAGATTCCTATGAATCCAATTTTCGAGTTTAGGGCATGACAAATGATGTTGGCCATACCAAGGCCATGTGATGCGAGATGCAACTCAAGCATACCAATCCTCACCTGAATCCACGCATCAATGCATCTCATTACTAGAACATCAAATATCAGTACAGTTCTCACTCTGAATAATCACTGGGGTCTAATATACTCTAAGCCAGCTTGCCGCCCCTATTCGAGCGCAACTAGGTAAGTGGAAGAGACCTCACTATCCGCCTTCCGATATCGGGCTCGACTCGTCGATAGCGAACCCATTCTTAAAGCTGGTTAAACTCAACCTAGATATTGCCCCCACACTCAGGCTGATAAGATCACACCCCTTTCCAACCGACCACGACACAATGGAAAACATAGCCTACTGGTATACGACCCTCGTGCGCTCATGTATCTACTCGGTCTTGACGTTGGAGTCATCCTCTAGTACCATCGGGTTAGGAATTTTTACTCAGGGACATCTATGACGCCCCGATACTAGTAACAGTATTTTCAGTATCTAATCTAGCATTCCACGATGTGCCTGTGGAGGCCTTGGCTCTGATGTCGCTAGGGTGTATAGTAATCATATCACACAATGCAAGATGCATGAATCATACGATCCAGTCATGTATTAATCCTACGCGTACTTTGCGCTCATGAGGGACAACACCACCTATCAGGGAGTCCTTAAAACAAATTGTCAGAAGGCATATGCAATTGTCAACCTCATCTCATCACAAGCATGCAGATGATGCGTATGGGAAAGTATGATGTTATGTTGTCACATACTCATAATTAGTATCGATAACCGGCATCGATAATCTGCCTAACAAAGAGCCTAAGGGAAGGTTACAATGTAGACATTTAACCATCATTGCCCATCAATGTGGACATTTAACCAACATTGCTCCCAAGGAGTGGCCCCACATAAAGCCAAATGTATAATAGGCCCATAGCTCACACAAGGGTCTAATACACATAATGATGGGCCTCACTCATGGGCCACATATGCATCACATTAGGCCTCATATACATCAAATGGGCCGCAATACATGGGCCTCGTATACATCAAATGAGTTGCACTATACGGGCCTCATATACATCAAATGGGCCGCATCACATGGGTCACACTAATGAGCCTCATATACATCAAGTGGGCTTCATCAATGGGCCGCACCAATGGGCCTCAAATACATCAAGTGGGTCGCATCAATGGGCCGCACAATGGGCCTCAAATACATCAAGTAGGTCACACCAATGGGCCGCACCATCTACACTATTCATCTATTTTAAAGATCATTTTAGAGCCTTTCCCAAAAAAATGAATCATATCAACCAATCACCTGGACCGTACCATAATAACAGTGGAGATAATGATTTTCATTGTTAAACAAATCACAGGGCCCACCACAAAGTTTATTATCCATCCAATCTGATCATAAGGTCATAAAGACCTGGATTAAGAGGTAAAATAAATTCCATATTGATCCAGAACTTCTGTGACCCAAACGGGTTTTAATGATAGACGTTCAATTCTCCACTATTTTCTGCAATGTGGTCCACCGAATACATGGATCTACTTCATTCTTAGTCTCAAGCCTTAAGACAAGCTCACCAATTGGATGGATGGTGTTGATGAAACATATATATCACGGTGGGGTCCACGTCAAATGGTTGGACGGTATAGATGAAACAAATACATCGTGTGGGACTGTGTGAGGTACACCAGCCAGTTTGCACCCACCATCCATGGTTTGGATGGTTGGGATATGCCCATACATCAGGTGGATTTCACAAGCACCATCCAGAGGGACAGTGCAGATGTAAATACATTAATGTGGGTCCCACATGGGGCCCACCACATATATTTAATATATATATATTTATTATAAATACATCAACGTGGGTCTCACATGGGGCCCACCACATATCATATATATATATATATATATATATATATATATATATATATATATATATATATATATATATATATATATATATATATATATATATATATATATATATTATCATTATAATAATGATAAAAATTTTGAAAGCACCCAGCGGAAGGCCTGGATGCAATCTCTTATATCAGGGGGGTAGACCCCACCGTTCAGGGGTTGGACGGTGTGGCAAAACACATACATTAGGGTGGTGCCACGTGGTGGCCCACCCGACCAAGCTGATATTTATCTTTCCTTCATCCAGGTCCGTTCAGGTGGGACGCCTAGGATATACAATACGTAAATGGTGGCGGGTCTCATGTGTGGCCCGCCAATAGTTTTGAATCAAGAATATTTTTGTATTTTCCCTTCATCAGGGTTTGTCCAAATGGGCAACAAGGGTGGGCCTCGGTTAGACAGCGGGGACGGTCCACTGGATGGATAGTTCGAATATATCGTACACTAAGGTGGCCCACAACAAAGAAAGGAGAGAGAGAGAGAGAGAGAGAGAGAGAGAGACGGCATGCGATGGAGGGAACCCGACACTATGGGCCCTCCCTTCCATGCATTTTAAAACATACATTAAGTGGGTCTCATTACATGTGGGCCCATCAATCAAAATCAACGGTGGAGATCCCTTTCCACCATTAAATGCAAGGTCTAGATGACCATTCACAATGGAAAAATAAACATCATGATGGGATCCATGGAGAATGGCCCCATCATGGGATGATCATATGAATCATGATGAGTCATCAGCCACACCTAGGATCCAAAGTGAGATCCATACCATCAATCGGTTGGCCCCACTTAGCCCATCATAAAAAAATATCATTCTAATCCTATAAACACCCATTGATTGCTAATCTTCTTATCCCTTGGATTCCTTAGCTCCTTGGCTTCTTCTTTAATGGTGGAAGATGAGAATTGAAGGGTTGGATGGTGAGATGAGAGGGTAAGAAGATGGGTCCTCTCTTAGCTATTTTCTCTCCTTAGGATTTTCTCTCATGGAAGCTTGGGAAATGGTGGTGAGAATGAGAGAGGAGAGGGTATTGTAAGAAAGATGGGATAAGAGGAATGAATATTATAAGAAAGGGATGGGCGGACAGAGAGAGTTAACTTTGGGAATGGGAGAGAGATGGGTAGGGTATGGGTGTTGTAAAGGGAGTGATGGGATGTGTACTTGACTTGAGGTGATTGATTAATGTGATGGGTTGTAGAGATTTTCTCAAAATTCGTAACATATGACGTTTCTTTGAAATGAATGCATGCCCACAACTCCTGGCCTGGGTATCACATTGGCGCATGAGACACGGTGTTAGAACCGCGGTGACGACGCAGTTGCTAAGATACAAGTTTCGAGTCGAGTCGACATAGATATATAGGATGCGACTTAGGGTTGTGCGCAAGCACCGATTACAGGTTGCGGGTTACTGCATTCGATCGAGAGGACCGCGAAAGCCTATAAAACAGTACGGTTTAAGATACGGATCTTACAAAATATGACTGGTGATTCTTTTCCAAGGGATCATCTCCTGTGAAAGACCCAAGAACTAAAGGCATCGGAGGGTCCCCTGCACTAGCCAGAATCTCCTTTGTCTCTCACCTTCTTCTGTAAAGGTCCCAGAGGGTTAGCTAAGGAGGGCCAACCTATAAACATGGAATTAAAAAAATGGTGAAAGATCACCCATCTGAATTGTGTGCAAGGGCTTGAGATGAACGTTGTAGACTACGTGCACTCGATCAGGTTCGTTTGCACTTACACAAAGTTGGACTCAATTATGCATGAGGTGATTCGGTAGGTTTTCAATTCAATTTGATGGAATTTCTACATGAAACTTCACACACCGATGCATTAAATCCTAATTTACAATGTCCAATCTCCTAGACTAGAAAATACAACCAATCAGCACATCGACTCATTGAGTCAATTCATTAAGCCTTAGTGCAAAGAAACGATAACTACTGTTCGATTTCAAATAGAAGGTGATGAAAGGAGACCTTATCTATGAGAAAGCATAATGGGATCTGATTGAGCCCTAGAATCGGTCTGGCTTGGTAGATTAGTGGGTCAACTCAGTGAGTTGACTCGATTTCCACAACTTCTCTTCTTCACTCTTATTTTTCTTCAGCTTTTCTTCCCTTCAAACACATCCCAAAAGGGCTTAGAATCTTTGCCTCAGCGAGTCTGTGACTAGCTGGATCTCTTCATGATCTTAATGATTGGTTGTGGGTTTGCAATGGATTAGATGGGGTCACCTTCTTTCTCTCTCCTCCTCTTTCTATTTCTTTTCCTCTCTCTCACTCACATCTTCTTCTCTGTCACACTCTCTTTGTAATGCCCTGAAAATCGGGGGTCGAGCTTAAACTCCACTCCCGAGTTCCAACGCATCACTTATGCAACATAGATAATGATAATTGAATGTTGTTCATATTAGTGCATTAAACATGAGTGGGATTATACTAATATAACATATCAGACTCTAGAGACAGTTAAATTTCGCAAGCAGAAGACTATGATAGATATATAAAATATATAAACTGTTGTAAGTCTTTAGAGCATGAACATGTTACCAGGTTAAATATATACATTTATACTCCAAAAATGAGTAAAATGAATACACATGGGTGTTCCAAAAGTGTAAAATAACAAGTGTGATGGCATCAAATCAGCATCCCTGTAACCTCGTCGATCAGAACATGGTCTACATAGACCCGCCTGATAGCTGCATATAGGAGAAACCCTCCTCATCATCATAAAAGTTCAGCTCCGCTTCACAAGGATCGTCATCATCTGAAACTAAAACAGGGTCTGGTTGGTGTTTAAAATATCGTCCTGTAACGTGGGAGTGAGTAATCAACTCAGTGGAATAATAAAGTAAAGGTTAACATGTTATCAATTCAGTCAAGCAGTAATGATAATACAATACAACAATCAGGTCTGCAAGAATGATATGAAATAATGATGCATGCCCTTGCCTACGCTCCTTCAACGACTTCATCTCACAATCGTAACACGAAACACTTCCTCAGTGCTTGACCTGCTATGCCAAAGGTACACATAATTCGGTGCATACACGTGATTAGTCAGGTTCTTACTTAGGTTTATTCATACAGCAGGATTGGGAAGCTAAGGTACCACCCTTTATATCATTTGCCCAACATTGATCCATCTAGGGTCGTCAATCCTAGTTAATCACGTACAATAGGTAAGTTCAGGTCACTACCACCAACGCCCTACCAACTGGTAGTCTATTTTCAAAGACTCGTCACTAACCCGACTGGGGACCATAGCCAGGCTGCGCCGGGGTAGGCCTGTTTCATACTCGATGTCACTCCACTAACGCCCTACCAACTGGCAGTCTATTTTCGAAGGCTCGTCACTAACCCAACTGGGGACCAAAGTCAGGCTACGTTAGTGTAGGCCGAGTTTATACTCTAGTTGCTATGAAAAGACTCGTCGCCTCAACGCAGTCTCAGAGTATACTCGAGGGCACTACAAAGGGCTCGTCACCTGATCAGTGTAGGCTGACAGCTCGAATACAGTGTCTCATACCACTATATTCGACTCACGAGTTTGGGTTACTCACTGGTCACTACGGGGAGGCTCGTCACCCAAGCGTAAGCCGACAACTCGACCACGGTGTCTCATACCACCATGTCCGGCTCATGAGTCTTAGCAGATCAAGGTACTAAGCTTGAACAGGTTTTTACTGGTGAGTTTGGTACCTTAGATTCAAGCATTAACGACATGGTAAACACACAATAGGACAATCGGTTTATTGGATAAGTTCAACTAGTACAAGCGTATGATAAATTAATCGACATGGAGCGCTAACTACTGTCGACAAACATCGTACGACTCGGATTCACCGAACGCAACAAAGGTGGTGAGACTAGCTCAACCATTCAAACAGGAATTATTACCGATTGCCTGAACTATGTCGTAGTTCTAATCATAGTCAAATGTAATAGGCATTCATATACATTAGTCAAGATAACATGTAGCAGCCAATTCAGATATAAATCTCATTTAAGCATTTTAACAACCACATAGAGTACATGTTAACATACATAGATATTGCATCCATATATTACGTAGCAACAAGGTAGATTACATGAAGAAAATTGTACTTATAAATAAGGTAATCGAGAATCCTAGCTTAATACCCTCATTAAACACATTTCATCAAGCATTTCATTAAACACATAGAATACACATATTAACATATATTTAATAAAATAGTTATAACATGTATTATAGCAAATCCTTTCACATAGGAGTTACCACATACACAACAATCATGTATTTACGATCAATAATCATGGCAAGCACAAATCCATATTTCATATTCATTCAAACATTTCAACAAACACATGGGATGCATTATAAATCAACATAGCCTATATATATATGTAACATACGGAAAGCCTCGAATCTAAGCACATGTGATAGTAATTAAGTCAATCATAAATCATTAATAACATTGAAGGCCTTAAAAACCATAACCTAAACATCTATAGTCCGCACCTTTCGCCGGTTAACCCGTACTGAGCTAAGTTGAATACTACGTCTTTGTCTACGGCACAACGGCAACCTATAGGATGAAATAGGTTAGCTATTTCACCATTTACTCTATTTGAATCCCTAAAACAGATTAAGGTTAAGATTTCTTACCCAAGAATGGAATCAGAAATGCCAGAATAGCAATACGGTAACAATAGTTAAGCACGTGGAACGACAGGGAAGAATCTCAGGAACTCTCTCCTGCTTTCACTCTCACTTTCTCTCTCTTTCCTTCTCTCTTTGCACTCTTCTCTCTCCTAGGGTTGCAAATTCGTATGGAATGAGAGAGAGGGTTTAAGGCCTTTATATAGGCCCAAAACTGATGGGAATGGCCCTAGGGCCAAGGTATACTTAAGTTATAGCCAAATACGGGTCATCTCGGTCTAATGGAGATGTTCTCGAGGCCCCTTATCTGCATGCGGTCGAACTTAAGCTCCCTGACCATGGATCTAGGTCAGGCTAAGTTTTCGATCTGATCGGGTTTGCAGATCAGCCATGAGGGAGCAGTTTCAGTTCAACGATCACCAATACTCGATCAGGGCCACAAGTACACTGACCTATGTTGAAAATTTTTCCTAATCTGAGGGTGTATTTGGGTTAGATTTTAATAGTCTGAATCCTTAGATTTGGCCTGCAAGAGAACCGACTCAATTCACTTAAGTTTCAGTTCATTTCCTAAAGATATTCACGTTTCTCACACACTTCACTTCGGGCACAAGTTGTGTGTTTCGGGGTAATCAGACTTTCGACGAAAAGTCCAGGTCTGATACGAAGTTTCGTGATGCTCCCGAGAGCAACTGGGTTTAGAGATTGATCCTAGGTTTCTAGGTAACATAGCATTAATGGTTCTACTTGTTTTGGGTCTTACAGATCGTATTTAAAGTGATTAGTGCTAATTTCATAGGTAATTTAGTTTAGCACTTAGTTAATTCTCATCTAATTTCTAAAGAATTTGCTCCTTAGTGATTTCTGCCTGAGGTGGTACTCAGGTCTTTGTATGGATTTTTTCGGGACGTTACACTCATAGAGAAAAAATGCCTCCTTAAAATGAAGGGGTAAAGGGATTCTATTGAGTTACCAGTGGAAATCCAATTTTTACTAGGGGCTTTTTTTAGTTCAAACTGTGGTACATCTTTACCCAGGGTTTTGTGGGCAAAGATGGGTTGACATTTTGGTGTCAACGAGGGTACCAGAAATTAGATTTCTACCACTACGTTGGACCCAAATTTTCAGGTACAGTTGATCCATTGATGCTTAGAATGCCACGTGGCATTGTATGATTGGTTGATGGGTGCTGACTCCATCTCTTCTATTTATCCTTGTCCCAAGCTTTAAAAGATGTCGGAGAGGTCCCAAGTTGACCTGGTTGGAGCTTTAAGGGTTTCTGGGTCATACTGTTTTGCATGTCGAAATCCACTGTGGTTGATTACCCCATTTATGGCGAGGGTGTCTTTAATAATAATACATATTCAAGATACTATAGATATAAAATTCTACATAAATCATCATTAATGATATGCGTGGCTTGTTGGTACAGTTGTTTCTCTTAAAATTAGGCAGGGTTTTGAATCTTACACTTTGCACGTTTTAACTTTTTTAAAAAATATATATATTTAATTATAATGAAAATCAACCCTAACTGAGTGATTCAGTTTGAGTTATGCTAAGTTACGTCAAGTGGACCAAGTTAGTGAGCAGTCTCGATGAGTCTGTTTGTGTCTCAATTGAGTTGAGCTCATCCGCGAGTCTGAGTCATTGAGATTTAGAACCATGTAATTTCTGAGCATTTGCTTATCATCCATTGCACACTACTAAAAGTGTCAAGGTCTTCCTTACATCCAAAGATCCCATTCCAACGGAGTGAGGGCAGGCCCAAACTAATGATCTCAACCCAGCTTTAAGCTAGGCTTGGACCTATTAGCTGGTGTTAAGCTTAGACTCATGTTAATTTTTGCAAAACATACCTAGCTAGTTCTCATGACTTGATTCATGTATAAATGTGTTATATCCTACAAATATTTTATTTGAATTGTTTGTGTTGGGGAAAAATATGACAAGTCTGGAGGGTCAGTTGTAAGATGAATTAACTCTGCTTACAAAACTAGAGGCAACTGTGAAAGCCAACTGAAGATAAAGCCTAAAGGAGAGACTTAGCCCGGATCTGCAGGATATTAATCTCGACCAAGGGTAAAAGAGTCAAGAGCCACAAGCGAAATTTGTAAGACATAAAGTTGACTCGGTTAAAGAGACAACTATGTCTGAAAGGACCAATTAAAGGCCCTAGAGCTAAAAGCCACCTGACCGACTATAAAATCGACCCATATGAGGTTGGTTGTAGTGTCAGCTATAGGATTAAGAAAGGGCATCGGTCTTAAATCGATTATGTTTTGTCCGACAATAGGCAAACAGCCCCATCTTTGTAAGCCAGCTGAGACTGTATAGTCCATTGAGGCCGAACCAAGCAAAGGAGAGACGGTCTAATCTTAAACACCAATCCAAGAATTTTGTAAAAAGATACCTGACCCTGGAAATCTCGAGATCGGGAAGTATTTACAAAATAATGGTAACTATATTAAATCTTCTAAAAATTAGAAGAGAATCCCCTCACGCCGGGACCTCTCATTCCTATAAAAAGAGGGCTCTCCAAGAATCAAGGTATGTAAGAAAAATCCTAAAAAACTCTTCTTGAAACTCTACTGACTTAAGCATCGGAGGTGCCCCGGCCCTAGCCAGGGTTCACTTTCTCTCTCTCATTGTGGTGCAGGCGGAAGGGCAGGAAGAGGTTGATCCAGTTTTTTGCATCAACAGATTGGCATCATCTGTGGAAAATGATACAAAAAGTCATTTTCTGCATTCTACTCAAGGAGCTGTTTGATTCGTTTTGATGGCAAGAACTCAAAGAATGAGTCCAGAAGGGTCGGACGTTGTTGTCGGTGGACAACTGGGTACAAGTGCAACCCAGGGGGCTCAAAACCAACCCGCTAACCGCCAAGGTTCTGCACCTATTCCCGTCACTTCTACGGTAACTAACAACCAGCAAAACTGAAATAATGGACGATTGGATCGAGAGGTTAAGGAGCTCAGAGCCGACGCAAATGTTATGCGACAAATGTTGGAACAGATACACCAACAATAAATGAAATAGTTTCAGCAGGGCCAAGTGATGAATGCTCCGCCACAGGTTGCCGACCCTTAACCAACCGTGCCGCGATCTCTTCCGCAGCCAAGTCATCCCCATGGCCCGATTGACCCAGCGCCCGCTCACTCGGCAACAGCCATGCTGCCTCCCACTGATCTCTGACATGAGATAGATTGGAGTAGGCGCAGCCAGCTTCCCGATGAGGGTGTGGCAGAAAGCGTCGAGCCCTGGAAAGCTGACCTCCAAGACTTTAAGAAAGAAGTGATAAAAGAGATGCCGGATATGAAACAGGGTCAGGATGCACGTCAAACCAGGCTCGAGGCTAAAGAATCCCCTTCCGTTGATGAAGTAATGTGAGCCCGGTTACTGAAAAGGTTTTGTTTGCCTCAGATTACACCTTTCACCGGAAAGACCGACCCAACTGAACACCTTAAATGTTTTCGAACTTACATGAAATTTCATAATCCATCAGATATTGTGATGTGTTAGGCTTTTTCTCTTACTCTAGTCGACGTAGCTCGATTCTAATTCAAGCAGTTGAAACCGATGTTAATCAGTTCATTCGCGAAGCTCTGTAATGCTTTCTCACCAATTTTATTGGCGGGAAGAAGAAACTAAAGCCCCCTGCGCATCTGAACAACATAGTTCAGAATGAGCGAGAGCTATTAAAAGACTACATCAACCGTTTCAACTTTGAATCACTACAGGTTCACAAACATTCAGAAGAGACAGTGCACAACTCCCTTATGCAAGGTGTTAAAGATAAATCATTTCTGACTTCTCTAGACAAGAATCCACCGATGACTCTGGCCGAGTTTATGACTCGATCAGACAAATACGAAGACACTGAAGAAACAAGAATCTTGCGTGAAGCTGTTCAGAACGCAAAAACCTCGGCCAAAGAGTCAGCCAAAAAAGAAGTTGACTCGACTGGAGGAAAAAAGTGCAAGGATGACCGAACTCGTGATAATCGTAAGTCGAGTAAACGACCTAACTGGAAGTTTTCTACGTACACTCCACTCAACAAACCGCAAGAGCAGGTATAGATGGAAATCAAGAGTGAAGGGTTTGTCAACTGGCTGAACAGGCTTCAAAGCAATCCCAATCGACAGAATAAAAACAAATATTGCCACTATCATCGTGACCATGGGCACAATACGAGCGACTGTATTCACCTGAAGGAAGAGATTGAAAAGCTCATCCGGGAAGGCTGACTCATAGAACATGTCGAAAGGGCTGGGATAGCTGAAGAACGCCCAGTGGACAACTAACCCACGAAGAAAATCTGAACTATTGTCAGTGGTCTCAGAGGCGGAGGTGACTCCAACAATGCACGAAAAAATTATGCCAGAAGCCTCAGCTGACCCGAGTCCGAACTCCTAGTTATAGTTCGGCCTTCAAAGGAGAAGAAGAGGGAGAAGTACTGCATCTCCTTTACTGATGAGGATGCCCGAGGCATCTATCACCCCCATGATGATGCACTAGTGATCACCCTTACTATCGTAAATCGGAAGGTATTCCGCATATTGGTCGACATAGGATCGTCGACTGACGTGTTGTTCACTCAGGCATTCGACAAAATGAGAGTTGAACGATTGGCATTGCGATCGGTTCGTACCCCATTGATTGGATTCTCAGGAGGACAGATGCTCCTAGAATGAATCATCTTACTACCACTCATAGCAGGGAATCCTCCATAGTAGGTGACTGTTATGGTCGACTTTCTGATAGTTGATTAATTATCTATCTATAATGCTATACTCGGCCAGCCCTCACTGAGTCTCCTCCAAGCAGTGGAATCCACATACCACCTCTCCATGAAATTTTCAACCGAGTTGGAAGTAGGAGTTGTCAAGGGAGATCAGCAAGACGCAAGGCGTTGCTACGCAACTGTCGTAAAGATCCCCGCTGAGAAAGCTTCAACCAAGGCATTAATGATGGAATCGTTGGACCCTCGGACCGAGACTCATGAACGAGGACAACCAGTTGAAAACCTTATCTCGGTGCCTTTGGCCGAGATAGATGTCTCTAAGACAGTGTAAATTAGCTCATCTCTTCGATCGCCCCTGAAAGACGATCTAATAGCCCTGCTCTGACGATACATCAACTTATTCGCCTGGAGCCATAAAGACATGCCAAGAATTGACCCATCTGTAATTACTCACCGACTCAACATTGACTCGACTTACCGCCCGATCTGACAGAAGCGACGAGCACTTGGTTCGGAAAGGTACGCTGTCATTAAAGAAGAGGTCAGCAAGCTCCTCAAGGCAAAATTCATAGAAGAGATATATTACCCGGAATGGGTAGTTAATGTCGTACTTGTGAAAAAAGCCAATGGGAAGTGGCGAGTCTGTATTGACTATACCGACTTGAACAAAGTCTGTCCAAAGGATAACTTTCCTCTTCCAAGGATCGATCAGTTGGTAGATAGTACAGCGAGGCATGAACTGCTTAACTTTATGGATGCATATTCAGGATACAACCAAATTGTAATGCATCAATCTGATAAATCAAAAACCACCTTTGTCACTGACAAGGGTCTTTATTGTTATCGTGTGATACCTTTTAGTTTGAAAAATGCTGGAGCAACTTATTAAAGATTAGTGAACAAAATCTTCGCTCGGCTGATCGGTCGAACCATGGAAGTGTACATTAACGACATGCTCGTCAAAAATGTACACGCGGCCGACCACATAATTGACCTAGAAGAAATATTCTTGATCTTACGTGAGTATCAAATGAAGTTAAATCCGAGTAAATGTGCCTTTGGTATAAGTTTAGGAAAGTTCCTCAGATTCCTGGTCAGTCAGCATGGGATCGAGGCAAACCCAGAGAAGATAAAAACATTGCTTGATATGGAGTCCCTGAAAATAATCAAAGACATACAACGATTAACTAGACGAGTAGCGACACTTAACCTCTTCCTATCCCGTGCCACTGGTAAATGTCTCCCATTCTTCAAGTAAGTGAAGGGACGACAGGTAATGGAATGGACGGAAGAGTACGAAGCTGCATTTTGACAATTAAAGTCTTATCTCGAATCTCTGCCTCTCTTATCGAAGTCCAAGCCTGGAGAAGCCCTTCAGCTCTATCTTGCGGTATCCGAGGCAGCATTTAGCTTAGCCTTGATACGAGAACATGAAGGAAGGCAACTACCGGTTTACTATGTTAGTAAGGCACTTTTAAGGGCAGAGATGAGATATCCTCTCCTGGAAAAAGTGGCCTTAGTTCCAGTCGTCTCTTCGCGTCTACTTCGTCCATATTTCCAAGCTCATACCATTATCATCATGACCGACCTCCCGCTATACCAGATTCTGTAAAAACTGGAAGCATCCGGTTGCCTTACTAAATAGGCAGTTGAACTTAGCGAATTCGACATTCAGTATAAGCCGAGACAGTAATTAAGGGACAAACTGTGGCTGACTTCATTGTTGAAGTCACATCCCAAGCCGACACAAATGCTCTAAGCTAGTTAAAGAACCGACTACTGCTTCTCCTGAGTCATCATCCGACCTAACCCCTTGGTCTCTGTATGTGGATGGCTCCTCCAACTCTAAGGCAAGTGGGGTAGGAGTAGTATTGGAGACTCCCGATTAGACCTATATGCAGTATGCCTTAAGACTTGGATTTCAAGCCTCGAACAACACAACAAAATATGAAGCATTGTTACTCGATCTTCGACTTGCGGCCAACTTAGGTGTTACGCATCTCGACGTTTTCCACGACTCTGAGTTGGTCATCAATCAGGTCACAAGTGTGTATCAAACATGAAAAGAATAGCTGAAAGCTTATATGGAAAAAGCTAAAGAGCTGATCAGCAGATTTCAACATTGTATCGTCAGGCGAATTCCTCGAGCGAAAAATGCCAAGGCTGACTTACTAGCAAAACTCGCCTCCGCTGATGAAGACGATATTCTCAGGTCAGTTCTAATCGAGTACGTTGTTAAATCGAGTATTATTGAACCAGTTAGCTCGACTGTACTTGCGATCGATTCGGGACCTACTTGACGCGATCCGATTGTCCAATATCTCGACAGTGGGGAATTGCCTGAAGATCATACTGAAGCTCGATGATTGAAAATCTGAGCCTCTCATTACACCATACTCAATGGAACATTGTACAAGAAGGGTTACTACACTCCGTTGCTACGGTGCCTAAACCCTGACGAAGCTGACTATGTGTTGTGGGAAGTCCATGAAGGAATCTGTGGAAATCACTCAGGAGGGCGATCCCTCGCACATAAAGTCTTACGCCAAGGATACTACTGGTCAACCATCCAACACGACGCTAGTAAGCTTGTCTAGAGATGTGATAAGTGCTAGCAATTCGCGGCTATCCCGATACAACCTCCTGAAGAACTAACTCCTATGACTGGCCTTTGGCCCTTTGCACAGTGGGGAATCGACATTATTGGGCCTCTCCTCATGGGGAAGGGACAAACCAAGTTCGCAGTCATGGCAGTGGATTACTTTACGAAGTGGGCCGAGGCAGAACCGTTGGCAAAGATAACTGAACAAAAGATCACAGACTTTGTATGGAAGAATATCGTCTGTCGGTTCGATATACCTCGGACTATTATAACTGATAACGGGAAGCAGTTCGACAATAAAACCTATCGCGAGATGTGTGACAATCTCGGAATTATGAACGTGTATTCGTCGCCTCATCATCCTCAAACCAATGGACAAGTTGAAGTAGTCAATAAGATCATCAAACAGCATCTTCAGACCAAGCTTGACCGAACCAAAGGAGCATAGGTCGAGGAACTTCCGAAGATACTATGGGCTTACCGAACCACTGCCCGAACCGCTACTAGAGAGACTCCTTTCTCCCTTGTGTATGGCTCAGAAGTTGTTACTCCAGTTGAGATTGGGCTTCCTTCTGCCCGAGTCAGCACATTTAATGAGGAAGAAAATCAAGAACTCCTAGCTCTCGGACTCGACCTTATGGATGAGCAAAGGGAAAAAGCTCGATTACGTATGATGGCTCGACAACAACAAGTGGCTCGGTTCTATAATGCCCGAGTGAAGGTTAGATATTTTCGAGTCAGAGACATGGTCCTCTGAAAAATGTTCCTCAATACTAAGGCAGTTGGCAAGGGCACACTGGGACCCAATTGGGAAGGACCCTATGTCGTCTCAAGTACCATTTGACTAGGAACATACCGATTGGAAGACCTGACTGGACAAATGTTGCCTCATCCATGGAATGTCGAGCATCTAAAAGTCTACTATCCCTGAAGTCGGCATAGCAAAGTAATGAAAAAGACTTAAAAATGACAAACATGTAAACTGAGCAAAAAATGAATAAAATAAAACTGAGTATATTCATTTATCAGTATGTTTATTGCATCGAGTTATATCTTGCCTCAGCATTACATTGTCTGACAAAAGGGATTAATAGTAAATAAAAGATCAGTCAAAACGTATGAATTATTCCCTCGGCCGCAACTATAAACGGGCTTGCTCGGAGCTGATGATGGCTCCAAAATGGAGTTGATGATGGTACCAAAAACCAAGACCTGAGACCATCAAGGATCACTTGAAGCAACCTCGGGAGCCGGGACCGCATCAGATTCGACCTCGATACTAGTTGTAGCATCATCGGCTTTTCCCACTTCAGCTGTTGTATCCTCGGGAGGGTCATCCTCAAATTTAGGGTGTAACACCCTGAAAATCGGGGGTCGTGTATAAACTCAACTCCCGAGTTCCAGACCGTCACTTATGCAACAAAAATGATTATGATTCAATGTCGTCTGATTTAAAGCATTCACATGAGTAAAAGTATACCAAAACTGCAATTCATACTTCAGATCCAGTGATAAAAGCAAGCGGAAGACTAAACAATATATATAATCACTGTATGGAAAAACAAAGTAAACCTCATCTGTTTCTAAAGTATGAATACATCTCTGAGTCTCATATACATATACATGAACAAAAATAAATATCCAAAATGGTCCCACTGAAGCCCCCCCGATCCAGGTCGCCTACGCAAAGCCATCGTGATACTGCATGTACGAGAACTCGTCCTGGTCCTCGTCAAAGTCTGGCTCCACCTCCTGGATCTCAGCCTCACCTGCATCTACAACAGGGTTTGGTGGGTGTTGCAAACACCATCCCGTAACGTGGGAGTGAGTGATCAACTCAGTGGATCATAGAGCAAGGATTAGCATGTTCACAATTCAATCATGCGATAATAGTAAAGCAGTAAATCAGACAATCCTAATACTGTTGTTAATGCAAGATGATATGACGTGATGTATGCCCTCACCGACGATCTCCCTCATACAGAAACATCTTACGACTGCGGCATGCCACACTCCCTAGAGTGCTCCACATCTTCCAGGCACATGCAATGCTATGGTGATATGATTTCCAAGTTATTATTAGTGCATTCAAACAGCAGGATTGGGAAACTAAGGTACTTCCCTTGTATCAATCCCAACACAGATCCTGTCTAGGGTCGTCACTCCTAGTAATCTCATACGATGTATATTTCGTAGGTCGCTGCAAGGGCTGTCAGGGCTGTTGCTCCCACTCGTTGCACCGCTCCCCCATCACCTTATTAATACAGGCCTACTGTACTCTACTGCAACGGAAGGGTCGTCGCCTCCCGTGGACTCAGAATACGCTTGTGGTCACTACAAAGGACTCGTCGCCTGATCAGTGTAGGCCGACAGCTAGAATATAGTGTCCCATACCACCATAATCTGCTCACGAGTCTAGGTGCTCACTGGTCACTACGGGGAGGTTTATGGCCCCAGCGTAGGCCGACAGATCGACCACGGTGTCCCATACCACCATGCCCGGCTCATGAGTCTTCGTGGATCAAGGTACCATGGTTAACAGGGTTTACAATGGTAAGTTCAGTACCCTAGGTTCAAGCAGTTATGACTCATACAAGGTGAACATACATCGGCCAGTCGGGTTGCTTGACGGGCTCGACTAGCGCGATCGCATCTCAAGTCGAATGACATGAAGTGTGTAAAACACTTCGCGTGGCCTAACCACTGCTGCCAACTCCAAACACGAATCGCGTTCATCGACGCGTCGTTCGTGGCTAAGACCAGTCAGCCACGAATTCGCTCGGTTACCGACTGCCTGGACTAAGTCTAGTCCCGAACACTTGTGGAATCACATCAGCAAATTATGTAAGAGTGTTGGAATTGAAATACAATCACGTGAGCATGTTAACACATGTTATAACATTCAACTTAAGCAAATCTTCAAGCACATATATTCCATGCATGTAATGAAATCATGCATATAGTCAACATGTAGGAAATCATTTAGGTCAGCATATTAATTGAGAAATCAATCTCAAACTATCTCATAACATCATTTAGTTCAATACATACTAGTACAAGCATTTATACAAACACATACACTACACACTTAAGTCTACATATAGTATGTCGACCCAAAGTACGCAATTAGGCGAATCTCTTCGCCAAACTAATTATGCACGTATTCCTAACTTCCTAATGCGACAACAAACCATGTCAATCACATCAGCAAAATATGAACGTAGTCTGTACTTTCTACAAATGACTAAAATGCCCTAAATCTCATATTCTTCGTTAATTTACGAAACAGGAAACGGAGAGCATATTGTACATGTCAAACGGCGATGCCGTCAATAATCTACTATTAAACGACATTGAAAGCGTTGTAAACTGTCAATCAAAGCGTCTAAAATCCTCACCTTATCTCCTACGGATGCGTGATTTTTGAACGGAGCGTGTACGCTTCGTCTACGGCAGTAGGAGAACCTATTTTACAAGTTGCGTTAGCTAACACGCTATGAATCTAAGTAACCCCTAAATCAGCAAGTTCTAGGGTTGTTTCAAACCTGATAAAGCGGAGAAATCACCGGCCAGGTAATTGGGAAGAGTTGCTGTAGCACGTGGAAGTAGCGACACGAAGGCGGGAAAAATCCTCCCACTTCCTCTCTCAAACTCTCTCCTTTTCTCTCTCCCAAATCTAGGTTTTTGCAATTTTCGGATGGGAGAGAGGGACGAGGGTTTCAACCCCTTTTATAAGCTTAAAAATACCGAAAACAGGCTCCGGAATAAAGTTTACTTATTGCATATCCATTTCGGGGCTGTTTCGGTCCAAAAGATGCTTTCTGGTGGTCCCCTGGTCGAATGCGATCAGACTTAAGCTCATGCATACCAGATATAGCACGTATTAAGTTTTCAGTCTGGCAGGGTTCGCAGATCGCACGTGGTGGACCAGTTTCAGTTCAGCGGTCACCGCACGTATATCAGGGCTGAAAGTCTCATGATATAAAATAGAAATTTCTTCTGATCCGAGGGTGTAATCTGGATGAATTCTGACGGTCAGAACGCTTAATACTGACGCGTCAAGTCGTGTGCTAGATTTGAATTTAAAATTCCAATTTTGTCCCCATTCGCACTCTCTTCGGTCCGGGCTCAATGAAATAGCCTGTGATTATCGGTTTGACTTGATTTTCGGAATGAGTGTCAAGTCCAGCTAGGCGGTTCTAACGGTCTAAGATAGGAAGTATCGGACTTTCGACGTGCGGTCTAGATCCAATACAAAAGTTCAAAGCGGTCCAGAGACCAAACCTGCTTAGAGTTCGATCCGAGGTTATAGAGTATTATAGCACCATTGGTTCCACTCGCTTTGAGCCTTGTAGAACGTATTTAAAGTGATCAGGGACTATTTCCCAACCACTCCAGCGTTGCGCTAGCTAACTTACGCTTAATTTCCATAGAATTTAATTCTACGCAATTTCGGGTCGAGTTGGTACTCGAGTCCAGTTATGGATTTTTCACGGGCGTTACATAGGGAGATCAAGATCGGGAAAAAACTACTTCATCACTTTGATGCAAGTAGTGTACCCGCTCTCATATAGGCGATCCCTCTCATTTTCAAACTCCGGAGACTCAAGGAAGTCTTTGACAGCCTTCTCCCCAACCTCTTTCTTGGCGAGCTCGAGTGCCGCTTTTGTATCAGCCTTCAACCGAGCCAGCTTCTCCTCAGAGGGGTCACGAGCTAGGCGAAGTTGTATGCCCTCGTCATGAGCTTCCTTCGGCAGCTGAGCCGACCGAGCACACTTAGCTCTAACATCCTCGGTCGCCTTCCGAGCTATGCTCAGCTCTCCAGTTAGTTGGCCAACACAAGACGAGGTAATCTTAAGTTGAGCCTCTGCCTTTGCTGCCCGCTTCCAAGCCGCTTCAGTGTCCACCACGACTCTTTGAGCCTTCTCAGCCTTGGACAAATCTCCGCTAGCTCTCAGCAGGCAAAGAGCAAGCTACATAGGAAAGGGACAGTCAGATCAAAGCTGAAAAAGACAACAAGTAAGGAGATAATTTCAAATCCTACCTGAAGCAAAACCTTTGCGGTGTGGGAGAGTATCCGACTCCCAGGGGCTTCAAAGAAGGAAGCAAACTCCTTCTCGCTCCCGGCAGAAATAGTCCAAGGGACCATGTCGGCCACAACCTGACAGAAGGACGAAATCTCCTGTTGAGTTATCTCTCCCCTTGAGGTCTCCCCTCACTGCTCCTCTCTTCATCCGGAGACCCGCTCTGCAACAGATCCTAGCTCGGAAGTAGCCCGAGACTCGCTCACACCATTTATCCTCTCTTCGAGTGTAACACCCCAAAAATCGGGAGTCGGGTAGAAACCCAACTCCCGAGTTCTAGAACGTCACTTATGCAACATAGATAAGGATAAATGCACGTTGTCTATAGAATGACATTAAACAAGATTGAGACTAAGCCAAAACAGCATATCATACTCCAGAGACAGTTAAATTAGTAAACGGAAGACTGATAAATACATAAAATATATAATTGATTGTAAGTCTCCAGAGTGTGAACATGTTACCAGGTTAATTAAATACATGTATACTCCAAAAAAGAAAAGAAAAGAATATACATGAGTGTCCCAAAAATATAAAATGACAAGTGTCATGGCGTCTAATCAACCTCCCTGTAATCTCGTCGATCAGAACACGCATAAAGGAGGGATCCTCCTCCTCATCATCAAGTCCGGCTCTGCCTCGCAAGCCGCGCCATCATCTGCAATTACAAAAGGGTCTGGTGGGTGTCCGGAACACCGTCCCGTAACGTGGGAGTGAGTAATTAACTCAGTGAAATCATAGAGCAAAGATTTACATATTATCAAATCAATCAAGTGTTAATAGTAAAGAAAATAATCAAACATTCCTAGATACTGTTGTTAATGCAAGGATGAGATGACATGATGTATACCCTCACTGACATTCTCCCTCATACGGCACCATCTTACGCCCACGGCATGCTTTCTTCCCACAGTGCTCCACATCTTCCAGGCACATGCAATGTGATGTGGATATGATTACCAAGTTGTTATTATTCCTTTTCATACAGTAGTATTGGGAAACTAAGGTTCTTTGCTTATATCAATCCCAACACAGATCTTGTCTAGGGTCGTCACTCCTAGTAATCTCATACGATGTTATATTTATAGGTCGCTACAAGGGCTGCTAGGGCTGTTGCTCGCACTCGTTGCACCTCTCCCCCATCACCTTATCAATACAGGCCTAATTATCCTTAAGACTGCATTAGGACTCGTCGCCCCCATGCAGTGTCAGGATAAACTCAAGGTCACTACAAAGGGCTCGTCACCTGATCAGTGTAGGCCGACAGTAAGAATATAGTGTCCCATACCACCATAATCTGCTCAGAGTAGGGTGCTCACTGGTCACTACGGGGAGGTTTGTGGCCCCAGCGTAGGCCGACAGCACGACCACGGTGTCCCATACCACCATGCCCGGCTCATGAGTCTTTATGGTTCAAGGTACCATGGTTAACAGGGTTTCCAATGGTAAGTTCAGTACCCTAGGTTCAAGCAGTTATGACACATACATGATGAACATACAATGGCCAGTCGGGTTACTTTACGGGCTCGACTAGTACGAGCGCATCTCAAGCAGAGCGATATGAAGTGCATAAAACACTTCGTGTGGGCTAACCACTGCCGCCAACCCAAAACACGACTCGCGTTCATCGACGCGTCCTTCGTGGCAAATAGAAGCCAACCACGAATTCAATCCATTACCGACTGCCTGGACTAACGTATAGCCTCAAGCATTTGTGCACAACATCAGTAGTCATATGTGAGTAACAGAAATGAAATACAACAATACAAGCATGTTGACAACGTGTTATAACATACCATGTAAGTAAATCAACCAACACATGTATTCCATACATATAATGAAATCAATTCATATAGACAACATGGTGGAAATCATATATATCAGCATATTGATTGAGAATTCGATCTCAAAACTAATTCACAACACCATTTACTCAATACATACTAATACAAACATTTATATAAACACTTAGTCTACACACTTTAGTCTACATTACGTATGTCGACCCAAAGTGCGCATTAGGGCTAATCTCTTCGCCAAACAGATTATACACGCATATATAATATCATAACACGATAAATTTACATGTCGAGCATTTCAGCAAAATACGGACGTATATAGTATTTTCTATAAATGCCTAAAATACCCTAAATCTCATAATTACCGTACGTTTACGAAACAGAAAACGGATAGCATGTTCTACATGTCAAACGGCATGCTCGTCGATAATCTACTATTAAACGACATTGAAAGCTTTGAAATCAGTCAATTAAAGCGTCTAAGATCTGCACCTTTTGCCCTAAACGTGTATCGTTTCAATTAGAACAGATACGCTTCGTCAACGGCGTAACGGTGACCTAATGCACAAGATGTATTAGCTACTTTGCTATTTGAATCGATGAAATACTAAATCAGCAAGTAGTTATGGTTTTCTTTACCTAGAAATGCGTCGGATTCACTAACAAAGTGATTGGGATGCGGTGCTTAGGCACGTGTAGCAGCTGCAGCAAGTGGCGGGAAAATCTCTTCCACACTCTCTCACAATCTCTCACTTTTCTCTCTTCTCTCCCCAAATTCGTATGGAATGAAAGAGCAAGGTTTTAAGCCCTTTTTATAAGCCCAAACATGACCAAAATAGACTTGGGGCCAAGGTATGCTTATTTTGTAACCAAAGTGGGCTTGTTCTGATCCAACGGAGCATTTCTGGAGGTCCTGTGACTGAATGCGGTCGGATTTAAACTCCCTGACATTGGATCTAGGTCAGGCAGAGTTTTCAGTCCAAGCGAATTTTCAGATCGCCCGTGGCGGACCAGTTTCAGTTCAACGGTTACGGGAACTCGATCAGGGATTCCAAGTATACTGACCTGAGTGAGAAATATTCCCTGATCCGAGGGTGTATTTGGATCAGATTCTGACGGTCAGAATGCTTAGAAAGAGCGAGCAAGCGGACGTGTCAGATTTCATAAATTATATTTATTTCTCACTCTCTTCACTCTGAACCCAGTAAAATAGCGTCAGGACATCAGTTGGACTTGATTTTCGAGATGAACGTCAAGTCCAACTAGGCGGTCAGGATTGTCTAAGTTCGGGGTAATCGGACTTCCGATTTGCGGTCCAGAGTCGATACAAAGTTTTCAAGGTGCTCCAGAGAGCAAGTGGGAATAGAGTTTGATCCCAGGCTTTACGATATTGTAGCGACACCTATCCTATACGTTTTGACTCTAGCAGATCGTATTGAAAGTGATTGGTGCGAATTTCACAGGTCGTCTAGTACAGCGCTAGGTGATTCTCATTAGATTTCTAAAGGAAGTAGCCTATAATGATCTCTGTTTGAGATGAAATTTGGAGGGTGGAGTGAGGGTGTTTGGAAACGGAAGAAGGAAGAGTTTGGAGGGGTGGTTTTAACCGAAAATCGGACGTTTGGAGCGAAAGGAGAGCTCGAAGGGTCACTTTATGAAGGAAGTACTTGATTGGGGTGTTTTTAACGAACGGCCCGCATATCAGGGGGCTACCATAGCCCCCAAACACCTCCAGCCCAAAGCCCAGACCCAACCAATGATTTTGACCGGCGATGCATCGCGGAACCGGCAATGCCATCGCTGACCAAACTCACATCTAGTGACGGCCGCCCTATGGGGCTAGTTCCCCCTGCCCCCAAGGTCCTAAAAAAGTATGGTTCCCACCTTGGTTCATTGTACATTGGCCTGAATAGGCCCACGACTCCGTCCGAAGTGTTTCGGGGTCAATTTACAATCCGAAATGAGTTTATGTATCATGTAGCATATGATTTTGGGGTAGGAGACGCTAATCTATCCAACTAACCTATCTATTTTATTAGATTCCAAAAGGTTAAGGATAAAAGTCCATTTTACCCAGTTATTTACTATTCATGATAAGTTTTAGCTTCGGTATTGTTCTTCATCATGAAGACCTTAGGATTAGTGGTCTTTACTATTTAGACTTGAGAATTTGTGGCTAAGATGGAAGTACTTAGAGAAATTCGAAGAATGAGGTGATGAAGGGTGAGATTTTGAAGGAAATAGGGAAATTTTGATTTTTAGACCTTGGGATTGATCATTGAGACTGAAATGGTTGACCCATTGCTTAAGGACTTCTAATTCCAGGTTGGTAAAAATCCAGGGTGTTACATCGGGGTCAGAGAGAATGACAATGGTTGGGACGGCCGGAGCAGAGGCGACTGGGGCAGGCGTCTCTATGATTGAAGGAGTAGTCTTCACCTTCTTGGGAGGCCGAGGCTCTCGATAGAAGCACTGACCTGGGAGGAGCCTTCAATTTGGATGACGACTTCAAAAGGGGTCGAGCTTCAGCCATATCTGCGTCAGACGAAACACAGAGCCAAAAAAATTCTAAAAAGATGTGCTAGAGTAACCTAAAGATACCTGTCATGGTTGAATCCAAGCCCAAGAGAAGAAGACACTCTGGTTGCAAGACGGACTTACAGGACCGATCTTCCGGACTTATCGTCCACAGATCTTTGATCCGAGCCAAAGTGTTGGCTCCTAATTTCGATTTTTTCTTGTAGATTTCTGCAAAGTACGATCAGTCAGACTTAGAAACATCGAGATAAGAAAAGACGATGAAAAGGGCATGCCGAGTCAGTTACTTCAGAGAAGGTCTGAGGAATGCGAGGTTTGAACAGCCCAGACTCGGCAGTTTCCCAGTGACCACATGCCCAGAACCACCTCTCTCTCCAGTGTTTGCTAGAGGTAGGAGGGTCGGTTATCAAAGAGCCGCCCTTGTTCTTCCAAGCACTCAAAAAATACCTGCCGGGCTGCGAAGTGTTCGACTGAACTTGATACAGATAAAGGAACTCATCCATTGTTAGTGGGGGCTGTTCTGCTTCAGCCCACAACACTGCACAACCGAACAAGTTCCTCCATCCATTCGAAACTATTTACCCGGGAGTAATTCTGAGTGGGGAAAGAAAATCCCGAGCAACGAGTTGCAAGGGTAAACATAAGCCACATTGCATGACAACTTAGAAGATTGTGACCACCCCAAGAGGGGGATGGTCGGGCAACTCATTCAGGAGTAGAAGTCGAAGAATTATTGAATCGGAAACATGATACCTGACTCGGATTCTATCCAAATCTGCCTCAGTCAAAACTGAGGGAACCAGTCCCCTTTGTTCGTCTCCAACCTCCTCACTCTCGGCAGCTTCTCCTTCTTCAGTTGCCGATTCAACGAAACGAGCCGACCTCCGTGGGAGAACTGACCCAGTAGTTCCTCCAAGATCAGCCCTCGCTGGTCTCCTAGGAAGAGTCGGCTCAACAGTTTCTTCTTCCTCCTCTTCCAAGTCTTCTCCAGGAAAATGAGGAGTAGGCCTCCCAGGGGCATGTCTCAAGTTAGAGGGACCCACTGGAGCGGAGCATTTCGCTAAAGCCCCACTGGACAACCTAGTACTAAGTTGGAAGGCTTCATTGGCACTCACCGCCATCTCCTCTAGAAGAGAGGGAGATTCCGAGACATTTCAGAAATGACTTGTTTCGCCCTCATTATCAGAAAATCCCTCCCGGGGACTTGAAGGATGCATTATTGCTAGAAGAAAAATAAAAAAAAGGGAGGGAGAGAACTCACCGAAAAGGAGAAGAGCACACAGATGGAGGAAGAAGAAAAAAATGACTGATTGATTGCAAGCACAACAGAGCAAAGGAGGAAGAAGAAAAATTGGAAAGAAATTCGAGCGGGAGAGCGAAAGTGTGAAAAGCGCTCCTGCACCCCCTTTTATAGCCGAGCCACGTGGCATCCGCATTTAAGGAGGAGTTGAATCAACGTTTGCTTCGACTCCCCCACCCGACGCGTGGCGCACGCCGACTGACGAGGGTAACGACCTCGCCACATGTTCGACGCTCATAAGCGGACGAAACGACCTGACGGCTGTCCGCTCGTGCGACCACGAGTAATGAACTGTCGTACGTTAAGGACAATACACGAAGCACTAAATGCTCCATCATAATCTCAGTTCCGAATATAAACCGACCCAGCAATTCATTACTCCTTTGTGTTGACATGGATAATACAAGGAGTGAGAGGCTTACTGTTGGAGAAAACTATGACAAGTTTAAGGGGTCGGTTGTAAGATGAATTAACTTTGCTTATAAAACTAGAGGCAACTGTGAAAGCCGACCGAAGATAAAGCCTAGAGGAGAGACTTAGCTCGGATCTGCAGGATATTAATTCTGACCGAGAGTAAAAGAGTCAAGAGCCACAAGCGAAATTTGTAAGACATAAAGTTAACTCGGTTAAAGAGACAGATATGTCTGAAAGGACCAATTAAAGGACCTAGAGCTAAAAGCCACCCGACCGACTATAAAACCGACCCATATGAGGCTGGTTATAGTGTCGGCTATTAGATTAAGAAAGGGCAACTGTGATATCCTAAAAATCGGGGGTCGAGGATAAACTCCACTCTCGAGTTCCAGAACATCACTTATGTAACATTTTCAATGATGGATGAATGTCGATGGTAATAGTACATCAAACATGAGGTGGATTAAGCCAAAACAACATATCATACTCCAGATACAGTTAAATTAGCAAGCGGAAGAATGTGATAGATATATAGAATATATGAACTGTTGTAGGTCTCCAATGTGTGAACATGTTACCAGGTTAAACATATACATGTATACTCCAAAATAGAAAGAAAAGAATATACATGGGTGTGTAAATAAAAGGTAAAATACTAAGTGTATTGGCATCTAACCAGTAACCCTGTAAACCCGTCGACCAGAACCTGCATACAGGAGGGATCCTCCTCAATATCATAAGTCCGGCTCTGCTTCACAAGCATCACCATCATCTGAAACTAAAATAGGGACTGGTGGGTGTCCGGAACACCGTCCTGTAACGTGGGAGTGAGTAGCTAACTAAGTGGAATTATAGAGCAAAGATTAACATGTTATCAAATCAATCACGCAATAATGGTAAAGCAAGCAATCAAACATTCTTAAACACTATGATTAATGCAAGCATAAAATGACATGATGGATGCCCTCACCGACATACTCCCTCATGCGACACCATCTTACTTCCGCGACATGCTTTCTTCCCTCAGTGCTCCACATCTTACAGGCACATGCAGTGCGATATGAATATGATTACCGAGTTGTTATTAGTCCTTTTCATACAGCAGGATTGGAAAACTAGGGTACTTCCCT
This sequence comes from Magnolia kwangsiensis, assembly GCA_037074715.1. Classification (NCBI taxonomy): domain Eukaryota; kingdom Viridiplantae; phylum Streptophyta; class Magnoliopsida; order Magnoliales; family Magnoliaceae; genus Magnolia; species Magnolia kwangsiensis. The sequence continues at coordinate 84,115,924 of CM073575.1, read as the reverse complement.
TATATCATTCCCAACAAGGATCCTGTCTAGGGTCGTCACTCCTAGTAATCTCATACGATGATATATTTCTAAGTCGATGCAAGGGCTGCCAGGGCTGTTGCACGACTCGTTGCTCCTCTCTCCCATCACTTTATCAATACAGGCCTATTTATATCCTTAAGACTGCATCAGGACTCATCGCCCCATGCGGTGTCAGGATAAACTCAAGGTCACTACAGAGGGCTCGTCACCAATCAGTGTACGCTGACAGCAAGAATATAGTATCCCATACCACCATAATCTGCTCAGAGTAGGGTGCTCACTGGTCACTACGGGGAGGTTTGTAGCCCCAGCGTAGGCCGACATCTCAACCACGGTGTCCCATACCACCATGCCTGGCTCATGAGTCTTAGTGGATCAAGGTACCACGGTTATCAGGGTTATCACTGGTAAGTTCAGTACCCTAGGTTCAAGCAGTTATGACACATAAAAGGTGAACATACAACGGTCAATCAGGTTACTTGATGAGTCCGATTAGCACGAGCGCACGTTGAATCGACTGATATGAACTGCACAAGCATTTCGTGTGGCCTAACCACTGCCGACAACTCCAGTACGACTCGGGTTCGTCATACACATCCTTCATGGTGAATAAAATCCAACCACGAACTCTAATCTGTTACCGACTGCCTGGACTAGAGTATAGCCCCAAACACATGTAACGTGAATCAGTAATCATATGCAATAAACAAAATTGAAATGACAAATAATTTAAGCATGTTAGCAATATGTTATAAGGTACGACATACACAGTTAAGCATACACAAGCATTTCATACATAAGAAATCAATTCAACAACGTACGTGGAGGACATCATACACATCATCAACGTAGTTGAGAATCCTATCTCAACAGTAGCCTACAACACTACTTACTAAGTGCTTACTCACGCAAGTATTTATACAAACACTTAGACTATACAACTCCAACGTACTTGACGTATGTTAATTTCGACATATAATATGACAGATCCTTATATCAAGGAGTTGTCTAATACACAACAATCATGTTCTTACATTCAAAACATATGTCAGGCATAAATCATCTTAATTTAGGCATTGCAACAAACACTTAGTCTACACACATTAGTCTACATAGCATATGTCGGCCAATACGTGCATTAGGGCGAATCTCTTCGCCAAACAGATTATGCACGCATAACTAGTATAGGTACACGGTAAATAATCATGGCAATCATATCAACAAAATACGTACGTATACAGTATTTCCTACAAATACCCAAAATACCCAAAATCTTATATTCTACGTACGTATTTGAAATGAAAAACAGACAGCATGTTCTACATGTGAAACAACGTTCTTGTCAACAATCTACCATTAAATGACATTGAAAGCCTTGAAAACAGGTAATTTAAGCGTCTAAGATCCGCACCTTAAACCTGAAATTATGAACGGAGTTGATTCAGACGATAAGTCTTCGTCAACGGCTCAACGGCAACCTATACCACGAAATAGGTTAGCTACATCATCACTGATGCTATTTGAAATTCTAAAACAGGTTCGGGTTATGATTTCTTACCTAAGAACGAAGTTGAATCGCCAGAATAGCGGTGCAGGTGGATGGCTTTGGCACGTGGAGCAGCAGGGAAAAATCCCAGGAGAAAACTCCAACTCTCTCTCACTTTCTCTCTCTTTTCTCTCCTCTCTCTCTTAGGGTTTTTTTCAAATTCGTATGGGTTAGAAAGCTAAGGGTTTAAGCTCCTTATATAGGCTAAAAACTCACCTATATAGACTTAGGACCAAGGTATACTTATGTTATAACCAAATCGGGTCTGTTCCGATCCAACGGAGCAATTCTGGAGGTCCCCTGACTGAAAGCGGTCGGACTTAAGATCATGGATGTTGGATCCTAATCACATTAAGTTTTCAGTTCGATAGGGTTCCCAGATCGCACGTGGCGGACCGGTTTCAATTCAGCGGTTACTGAAACTCGATCAGGGCCACAAGTGCTATGACATGAAAGGGCTAATTTTTCCTGATCCGAGGGTGAAATTTGGTTGAATTCTGACGGTCAGAACGCTTAAAAATAATGCGCAACGACACGTGCCAGATTTGAATTATTTTTTTAAATCTTTTCCCTTTTCTCACTCTCTTCACTCCGACCTTAGTACAATAGTGTCAGTACATCAGTTGGGCTTGATTTTCGAAACGATTGTCAAGTCCAACTAAGCGGTCATAATGGTCTAAGATTGTAGATATCGGACTTTCGACGTGCGGTCTAGATCCGATACGAAGTTTCAAAGGGTTCCTGAGAACAAACAGGTTTAGAGTTTGATCCTAGGTTTTAGGGTAACGTAGCGTCAACGATTCTATAGGTTTTGGGTCTTATAGATCGTATTTAAAGTTATAGGTGCTAATTTCACAGGTAATCTAGTGTAGCGCTAGTTAATTCACGTTAAATTTCTAAAGAATTAAGTTCTAAATGATTTCTTTGGCTTTGGAATTGAGTTCTAAGAGTGATAGGGTTGACCCATTGCCTAAGGTCGTCTAATTCCAGGTTGGCAAAAATCCGGGGTGTTACAGCATCGGTCTTAAATCGATTCTGTTTCGTCCGACAGTAGGCAAACAGCCCCATCTTTGTAAGCCAGCTGAGACCGTATAGTCCATTGAGGCCGAGCCAAGCAAAGGAGAGACGGTGTAATCTTAAACACCGATCCGAGAATTTTGTAAAAAGATACCTGACCCTTAAAATATAGAAATCGAGAAGTATCTACAAACAAATGACAACTAAATCAAATCTTCTAAAAATCAGGAGAGAATCTCCTCATGCCAGGACCTCTCATTCCTATAAAAAGAGGGCTCTCCAAGAATCAAGGTATGCAAGAAAAATCCTAAAAGCCTCCTCTTTTTTGATCTCTGCTGACTTAAGCATCGGAGGTGCCCCGGCCCTAGCCAGGGTTTACTTTCTCTCACTCATTATGGTGCAGGCGGAAGGGCAGAAAGAGGTTGATCCAGTTTTTCGTATCAACAGTTTGTAAGGTAATTCATCCACCTTGAATGCAGACCTTTGGTTTCAATATTCTAAGCTGTTTATTTCTTTGTTAATGTGTAACTTACTTGATCAATGGATGAATCAAAAATATTAAAATAGGAAACAAGGATTTTCTTCAATTTTCTGATTAAGCTGGGGCCCAACAATTTTTTTCAGGCTCGGGTTTGGACCTATCCTGCTAGCATCGGCTAAGTATTGGGTGGGGGTCCAAAGCCGGCCCTTGGCCACCCCCACACAAGTGGGAACCGCAAAGAATTCCGGCCTCTTATGGGCTTTTCCTCTTTGATGAAGCGCTAGTACGAACCGTGCAAACATTAGAAGCATAGTCTTGAAACCCTCGCTGGTGCGAAGCCAGCAGTCATCTTGTCTTAAACGGACACAGTTCTTATTTCTTCGCCTGCGTAGCACCAGACGGAGAGGCAGGAGAAATGGTATCTCGATTCGCTCTCATTCTCGCCTTGATCGCGATTCTCTCGACATCTGTTTTCTCCGACCTCATCATCTCCAAGCTAGATCGACGAGTACGTCCAAAAATCCTACTCTTTCTCTCTCTCTCTCGCATTTTATTTCCTGTTTCTTTTTGGCTGAAATAGCAGCAGCAGCAGCAGCGTTTCTCGTTACTTTGCTTTCTTGTTTCTACGGTTTCTTTCCGTTTGATCACATCGTTTCGGAGCTCCTTCCAAGAAGCTTCGATCCGTAACGCTGTAAGCGAAGTGATATTGATCTGTTCTTATTCCGCATTTGTAGTGTTACACATATACATGCATATATGTATATGCAGACATATTGGCATACTGATACTTACCTGTACGCATCAACGGTGTGGATCGGGTGTTTATCTCCTTAAATTCAAGATCAGAGAAGGGAAAAGAGAGAGAGAGAGAAGAGAAGAATAGATTCGCTTGAAGGGGAACCAACTGCCTAGAGGTGTAGATCGGGAGGTTATCTGCTGCAATTCGAGATCAGGGAATAGAAAGGAGAGAGAAGAGATGAATAGGTTCACTTGAAGGGGAACCGGTCGCCTAAAAAGACTAGAATTTTTACTTACTATTATCAAAAGAGAGTTTACATGAGTTTATATATCTCAGATCACCTCCCCCCGCCAGCCCCCCCCCCCTCTCTCTCTCTCTCTCTCTCCAATAGATCTTCTAGCAATCTCCAGTCAAAGATGTCCTCCACTAACAATAACCAATTAAGATAAAGATCGACTACCTAGACACCTACTAATTCAGGACTCCAAGACATCTAATCACTTAATAACTATGGACAAGGCTCCACGAGCTACCAATTGGTGCCATATGATATCATATATATATATATATATATATATATATATATATATATTTATAGATGCATACGAACATGGAATGAGTAATGATTTTGACTCTTGTATTGATGCATACGCACGTGGAATGAGTAATGATTTTGACTCTTGACTCTACTTACCATATGATTTCTACACATCAAAGGAACATCCATAATGGAGAAGCCCATTGTCCAAAGCTTGAATCAGCTGGATGATCCTAATTGTCCAATTGTTGGTCTTTAAATGAATGGATGGTTAATAATACAAATGACCAATGCTAAATAGCAAGGTTTCACTGATTGGATAGGATATTGTTTATTGGTGCAATTTTTGTGCTATGGCTGATCATAGTTTGGAAGAGGCCCAATGGGGCTGGGTGTGGGTGTAGCTAAATGGGTATGGGTGTAGCTAAACAGGTGTGCGTGTGGGTTTGAGTATTTTTTCTTTGCCCAATTAATAAATGGGTACCCAAACCCCACCCAAAAGATATTATATATAAATAAACAAATAATAAATTATATATATTCCATGTATTAAAATGGTGGACCATTTAGATCAAACCTGCTGACTATCTATTTTGACAGGCATGTGGCCCATTTATTTTGACAGACATGTGGCCCATTGGAAGTGAGATGACCAGTGGAACAAGTGCCAGGAGTGTAGGCCTTGTGTAGAATTTATATACCAAATAAAAAATCTCTACGTAGAATTTACATACCAAATCAAGATTCATAATAAAATAGGGAGTTATTTGATATTTGGGCTGTGTATGGTGCCCAACATGCATGCGCTTAGAAATTTCACATGTTGCAAACAATATCTCAAATAAACCAACTGTGGAAATCATTGTCGTAAGTAACAGTCCCAAAATTAGGCTGGTTGAACAAACCTTACCTCCGACTCGTAGACACTTGTTTTTTGAAATAGGACCATTGGATGTTTTTCACTTTTAATTGTCCAAAAAGCATCCACCAATCTGATAAATCAATAATCAAACAAGCTTAACTTTTGATTCATTCCATATGTAATATGGGCCCACAATTCGGATGGTTTATATTTTAATTACTTGTAAAGTATGCAATTTCAGTATGACAATTTTTAGCTTTTAATCATGTGATGGATTAAAAAAAAACATGATTTAATCCAAAATGACATGCTATCATAGTTATATTTTATGTTTTTTGAAGAAAAATAGTAATTTTCTTTTATTTTTGCAGTAAAATTTAATCTTTTGAGTTAATGGTGTGTGTGTATGTGTTTTTCTTTCCCTTCAAATATCAAATAATAAATGGGCACCCAATGCCATAGTGGGTTCACTAACAAGTAACAACCATTGTTGTCATGTGCGATCACATATGCGCATATGCGTGATCGCATATGCACATATCCATATGCAGATCGCGTATGCAATCATGGCATATGCGATCTGGCACATATGCGATCGCATATGCGAAAATATGCGATCGCATATGCGATGTATGCGATCACATGCAGCATATGCGATCGTATATTGGCCATGGTACATTGATTTATTTATTTATTTATTTTTGCAAAAAAATAACATTTTGTCTATAAAAAGGCTTTTAAATCTCCTCCATTTGCAATATTCTCACTCCAAAACTCTCTTACTCTAATTTTCTCTTACATTTATTAATTACAAGTGGTCTTAATCTCCCTCTCTCTTGTATTTCCTACTTTCAAGTGATCTTAATCTCTCTCTCTCTCTCTCTCATACATTCCCTCTCTCTTGGAAGTTGGAAGATCAACATTCAAGCACTTTTAAGTTTCAAGGAAGATATCTTGTTGATTTTCTACCATAATAAATAAATAGCTTGTTGATTTTGTTGTTACTTCTTGTTAACTATATTGTTAAAGTGGATGACTTGATGTTTAATTCATTGTTTAATTGATTTTATCTCTCTCAAATGTATTTTAAATATGTAAAATTAGTTATCTATTAACTTAGAAAAGTTCTCCTCGGTTTCTTATATTTTTTTACAAATTTTCCCTAATATATATATTTTTTAATTTTTCATAAAATAAAAATAAAAAAATAAAATGCGATCACATATGTGCATAGGCATATGCAATCGCACATGATCGCATATATGATTCGACAACAATGGTAACAACTAAGAAGGTACAGGTATGGGTGCCCATTTCAGGCTCGGCATGGGTATGGGCACTCCTATACCTGACTTGTACCTGGCCCATTTACACCCCTTCTTGACACTTTTGTCCAATCATTGTGATTTTTGCTAAATGATCCATCTATAGTAGGGCCTACAATTTGGACAGGTTAAGTTGAGGTACATTTATACTATGTGGATGCCTTGTGTGCATGTGGATGGATTGTCACAATTCTCATTTTTTCCCTTTAGGGCATGATTGGTTTGGGGGTAAACTAGGGGAATACAAGGGAAAGCAAAAGTTTGACATTAGCAGATGGTAAATTGACATCAATGCCCAATTATTTTACCCAAAAAAAAAATGACATCAGCGCTAGGGGAAGAGAACCTTCTGCACTTGTTTATTTTTCTAAAGAGAAGTCTTAAGAATATCTTGTCGACATAAACTGAATGCTTCTACTAGTTTTCCTTCAACCTCCATCAAAATAGGCCCGTAGTGTATATATGATTTAGGGAAGAAAGTGAGGGAATGTTGTTTCCTTGAGAATGCTATTTCCAAGATTTCTTTCTTTTAGTATTTTGTTGATGAATCGCTCAATTATGTTCAACAAAGGCTTAAATATCGAAACCAAAAAACATCATCACGCTAAAGAATACATGCCAACAAATGCCCACTGGCAAAATTGAGAATGATTTATGAGCACAACCCAGTTGTTTTCATTTCTAAGAAATTATTGGAAATGAAAATATGGTTTTTGTCATTTCTTCTTATTATTATTATTAGTATTATTATTATTTGGTGCAGCGGGCTGATGGGAAGGATCCACCTAAGTGTAGGTACCTTCAATCAAAGTAGAAAAAAATTCAGGAATTTTATTTAATTCAAGGGTGCCTTGAGACTATTCATGTAAGGTCTTTAAATAGGCTTCTTAGACCTACAAAGAATGTAGACTCAAATGTTATTGACAACCAATGACTTATTACAAAAATAGAAAAGTAATAAAAAGATGCTTATGTGATAAGAATGAATTTAAGAAGGTTTGACTGATTGATGGTTGCATAGCTAGCTCCTGGAATAGGGGGCTTGGGTGTCCTTATTAATGGGCTAGCTATGGGGCTTGGGCTTAATGGGCTTGGCCGCAGTTCAGCCTCCCTAGTGTGAAAGAACTCAATTCTGGCTAGTTAATGGCCTGATATTGCTCATAGAGGTTAGGATTCAGGCACTGGAAGTTTGTAGCTGTGATTCATGTAGTGTTGGAGAGGCCTTCCTTGCCAACGGTCGAGAAACTTTTGGTAACCACCTTCACGCGTGGGGATGATCTGGTTGTCGAGAATGTCAATAATCATATCTGTAGGTGGCAAAATGGTCGGAAGTATGACAACTTATTCTTGACATCATCATTAATATGATGCCCATGATAGATGGAAAGATCTTCTACATTGAAAGATGGCCGATGGGTAAATCTAATGGGTGATCTAAAACATAAGCTTTAGCACTATTTTTTTATATAATGATTTTGACCAGCCCCACATTGCAATGATGGAGCTTTTTCGAGGATCCAGGAGGTAACCATTTAGGACGAATCAATGTGACCACTACTGGTAGACATCGTATCAGGGTGTGACGACGACAAAGTAATGGACAAAATATGGCGCAATTTCTGGTTTAGAACATAAAATTGTTAATGGGCTGTGATTCTAGGCTTTAATGGGTTGAAAGAAGGCTAGATTTGGATGGTTAATAGTTTGGATTTTGGACTTCTAATAGGCAGGGATAGGGGCTTAATTTGGATTAGAACATGGCTGGTTTTTGAAGCTTTTAATGGGCTGGAATAGGGCTTTAAATGAACTATAATTGTGCTAGATTTGGACAGGAATAGGACTGGTTTTTGGGGCTTTTAATGGGCTGTTATAGGGTTGAGATTTTGGGGACTTTAACGGGCTGTAATAGGGGCTAGATTTTGGAGGGTAGATGGCTGTCAAAGTTTTGACAGTCTCCCCTTGTCAATTGGACGTTTGGGTTTTGTTTTAAAAAAGAACAAAAAGTGAGGGCTGAGGGAAATAGAGGTAACCATTGCGTAACAGTACCAACCGTTACTGTTACGTATCGGCCGTTACATAACCAATTTTGCATACCTTGGGCTCAATTCCTATCTCGGGTAGTGATTTCTCCGCCAAAATTGTGTTTTGCTGCAAAACAACTAGAGTAGAGTTGTTAAAACACGCTTAGGAACAGATCCCCCAAAAATCTGACATAAAATGGCTTTTGGAGATGATTGATATAATATGCGATATATCGCGTGATATGGGGGATTTTGCAAAGACCCCTGAGTTTCGTATTACATAGGTGCAATATTGATGGCATTGGCTGATATCATTTATACATTGATCATTGGTTGCCACGATTCAAAGGCGTATTTTTGACCACATTAAGCACTATGAATTTGGACACATTTTAAACCATCATGCATTTGCATCCATGTGATCTCTCTTTTCTTTAGCACATTTCTAGAGTCATTCTTGATTGTTGTTATTGCAATTGACCATGACCCATTTTTTTTTTTCCTGTAGATTGATTTGACTTCACATGTTGTACGCGTCTCTTCAACACTAAAGGTGCGTGGCTATTCCTTTCCTTGCTATTAAAAAAAATATTGCTTTTTAAATGGATCTGGGTAATTTTTTTCACATTCATTTTGAAAATCGGGTTGGGTCTGTTCCATCATAATAGACCCAATTAAAAAATCAGGTTGGGTTGGGTCACCGATACCCATTGGGTACCTGGCTTTTACTTGTGTGTATTGCATGCCATTGTACATGCTATTGTGACTCACATGTGTAATATTTGAGCAGTGTACATCATGTGGGATACGCCATTTAGATTCCCTAGCCTAAAAATGTGGCACATTTACTTATCCAGTCTGTGCCATTAATAAATAAAATGAACGGCTAGAAAAAGCTTTTGTTATCGATCCATTTGTTTCATGCACTGTGGTCTACCTGAGTGGACTGACCTGAATTTTGGGCCATAGTATCTACAGGTTGTGGCTAGGGCTGTACATTGAGCCGAGTTAAGTTGAGATGGGACAAGCTTGGCTCGGCTTGTCAGTGTTCTCCTCGAGTTTGAGCTCGAGCTCGACCTCGAGCTTATTATTGGAGCTTGGCTTGTTTGCCAAACCTTTCGAGTCGAGCTAGTGGATTGAGTCGATGTAAGCTTACCTCGAGTTGAGTTGAGTCTGCTCCCAATCCGACCCAACCCGCGCCTGACACAACTCAGCAACCCGACCCAACTGACCCAACCCTCGAATCAAATATTCAATTAATAATATATAAAAAAAAATTAGATAGAGCCATAGAGGGGTACCTTGTTGTTGGTGTAGAGAGAGAGAGAGAGAGAGAGAGAGAGAGAGAAAGAGAGAGGAGCTCAAGCGTGGTGAGTTAGGTAAGGAAGGGAAAGGGCAAGAAAGGGACGGATGGGTAGGCTATGGTTTAAGTTTTGATATATATATATATATATATATATATTTGAGTCGAGCCGAGCTCGAGCTTCGAGTCGAGCCTTGTTCGAGTCAAGTCGAGTTAAGCTCTACCATGTTTGAATGTTTTTAAAATGAGTTGAGTCATATGAAGCTTGGTTCGCCTCGAGTCATCGTTCGAGTCGAGTCAAGTCGAGCTATATCGAGCCAAGCTAGCTTTTCGAGCTAGCTTGGCTCGTGTACAGCCCTAGTTGTGGCCCCCCTTATGGGCCCATTGGATTTCACACATTTTCCATGTGTCACATGCACTGGCATTTAAGTGATCAGGGCTACATGCATAATCGCGCATGAGCATAGGACCAACAGACCTCAATCACAACAGTTCTAATTGTCTTCACTGTTTAGGGGAGATGATATGGGAGAGCTTTTGTTGCACCAGAATATGGTACATCCATTATTCAAAATCATACGGGCAGTGTCGAATGTAAATCGGACCCGTCCATGTGCTTTTAGTATCTGTAGATGTGAAATGATTCAAAATGAAAACTTATGTATGATCATATCAATGCAAGGTAGCAATGTTGTCAAATTGCATATGTGATCGCATGCGATCAACATATGCTGTTCACATATGTGATCGCACAATCGCATATGCCATGACATATTTTTTTTGAAAATAATAAAAAAATTTAAAAATTTGAAAAAAAATAAAAATAAAAAATTCTAAAAAAAAAAGAAGGAAAAACTTGTCTAATTAGTACACATGATTGGATTGGGTTATTTTACTTATTTCATTATAGTTTGAGTGTTTCAATAAGTGATATATTTAATTACTTATATTAAATTATATAAATTTTAACAAAACAATCAACAAGCTACATTAAAAGATAACTAATTATTATAAACTTCGAACAAAGAATTGATAAATGGATAACTTGAAACAACTTACAAGTTATAACTTACAACTTAATTTATAAAAAGTAAGCACAACTTATAAAATACAAAAAAAAAAAACATAATTGAAATAATTGTAGAGAGATTAGAGTAAGAGAGAAAGAGTAAGAGATTTCGAGCTTTGGAGTAAAGAATAGTGAAAAAGGAGGGGAAATGAGTACATATTTATAGGCAAAAGTTCTCCAAATTTTAAAAAATAAAATAAAAAAATTCTTCCTCTCTTGGCTATTGGAAGATATGCGATCGCATATGCAGTATGCGATTGCATACTCACATATGCGATCGCATATTGGTCGCATATAAAAGTATGCCATGGCATACTTGCCAGGATCGCATATGCCATCATGGCATATGTGATTTGATCAACAGTATGCACATATGCAATCACATTTGACAACAATGCAAGGTAGTAAACAATCTGAACCCAAACAGTAAACCAGAACTTAGACCCTACCTGTAGCCAAGCTCCAAAGACCTGATGGGTAGTAAGTGATGAGTACCCGAACCTGGTCGGTTCTAGTTTTATGATTTCAAATGTAGTATCTGGACCCCATGGGACCTGATCGAACAGGACCCAGGGCCTGATCTGTCTGGGTATGTGTGCACCTGGACACAACCTGTGGAAGTCACTATGCCTTTGATTCAAAATGGCAGAGGTTCACTAGGCACTAGTACTGTGATGCTGTTTTAGCTTGACTATTTCTTACTTTCAAGTTTGAGGAGGAATTGGTTCACTGCAGTGTGATGAGTGATATTGCGTGGTTGGAACCTATTTCAAAGGGGCATCAGTTTTCTGGAATTTAAAAGATTAGAGGCTTGTTGAAGCCTTCGACAGATTCATACCCCCTGCGCAAATTATCTTGATCAAATCTCCACTAAGCTAATGATCGTTGCCAAACTGGATAAAACTTCTGTGCAGATTCATCTTGGATGGATAGGGTGCATTCTAAAAGTATGACCTATGGCCAAGTGGCGACAGACCTCAAGTGTTCCTGAACTCGGACAGCCTTCAGAATGATCCATTTGAAACTGATGGAAGGAGAGTGATCACATGCTATAAGCTAGAACTTTGAGTAGGCCTTGGAACATGCTGATTTTTAATTTCTCAAATTGATGACGTCAGTGGCTTAGTGCTCAGTGAATGATCAAAATGTCACCCCAGGCCCTTGGGGGGAGCGGAAGAGATGCCTCCTTTGCTTAGGAGTGTCTGGGTTCAGCTCTGTTAATATTCTGTTTGATCTGCATTTATTTATTAGTTTTTGCTACTTTTATTGGCTTTCAACTTCTCACTTTTGAGTTCTGAAGGGATTGATCCACTGCAGTGTGATGAGGATATAGCCATTGCAGGGTCTTTCTTTTTTGCTGTTGTTGTTGTTGGGGCCACAACAGTCCACAAACCACATTACTGTTGATAGACTCAAAAGTCCTCTGGTAGAAGTTTACCCCTTCATATATATTCCTAGTTGAGTTTTCAAAAGTTTGAAATATTCTACGTGCTTTTAGCAATGCGTCAGTACTTTTTTGCTTGATCACTTTTGAATGTGTGGTCATTTGCACCCCACTTCCTCTTCTGTCTTTGAAATATATATATATATATATATATATATATATATATATATATATATATATATATATATATATATATATATATATATATATATATATATATATATATATTTTAAAAAGATTTTTTCTCCTGCTCTCAGGTTTTTTCCTTACCATTCTTTTCTACTTTTCACAATATTAACTTTGATTTGTATAAAACCAAGGTGTTCTAGAATTAAAGATTGCGTCTGAGCTGTTTGGGGCCTCTATGAGGAGGTTGTGTTCTCACTTCTCAGGGCAATGAGGCAGACGTAAAGATTGAGCCCATGTGTTTGTTATTATTGATTCATCTTAAGTGCTGTAGAGCACTCTATTGGTGTGGCTTCATTTCCCAAGGCAGTGCATAAACATCCAATGCACCTCCACTTTACGTTTTAGAACTAAGTAAATAAAAATTTCAGCTTATGACATCTTCAATTGCATAGCTTACTCATTAGGCGAATTTTCCATCAAGAAAATTTTACGTGTTAATGGTGCATTGTCTTATGAAACTTGAGGATGAAGTGATCTTCACTTGTGAATTTGTTCTGCACGGCCATTTACTTATCTAGATTCTAGTTAGTGAACATTGAAGATTAAGTGATCTGCACTTCTTGGGAATTTGTGCTGTGTGGCCATTTGCTTTTCTAGATTCTAACTGGTTACTTATAATTTAATTTTGTTTGTTTATTTGGTTCTATTTTTATAGGTGGTGAACGAGGGACCTCGTGCGGTGTCAGATGTTTTATTGTCCATTCCTGATTTCCAGGCCAAAAACTTGGCTTATTTGTCAGCATCATGTAATGAAGGAAAAGTAAAAACAAAAGGTTCTATTGTCAATCTCCCTGTTGAAGCCGTTCAGCCTGGAGGAATGCCCCCAAATTTGACAGTCTATTCAGTGTCTTTACTCAAGGGATTGGGGAAGAGTGAAAGTTTATCCCTGGATGTGTTGGCAGTATTTACCCATTCTCTAGAGCCATTCCCAGAGGAGATAACTCAAGCTGATACGCAGCTTGTCTTGTTCCAGGACAGTGCTGTCTATCTTTCTCCTTATCAAGTTACAGTCCAATCACTCAGTGTTCGATTACCTAGTGCAAGAGTTGAATCATACACGAAACTTCAGAATTCCAAGCTTGTAGATTCAGAGATAAAATATGGGCCATATGAGAGTCTTCCTCCCTTCTCATACAACCCTGTAGTGATTCATTTCGAGAATAATCGACCTTTTGCAGTGGCACAGGAGTTGATACGAGAGATAGAAATTTCACATTGGGGCAATGTGCAGATCACAGAGCATTACAACCTTGTCCATGGAGGTGCTCGCAACAAAGGGGGATTTTCCAGGTTCATTTCTTTGTTCAATCTCTTCTCGCACCAGTACTTTCGAACCATTATGGAACTGATCAGTACTCTTTATCTCATTCTCCTCTCATATTGCAGAATCGAGTATCAAGCTAGACCTTCTGTAAGAGGGGCATCATCTTTTAGGCATTTGATTGCAAGATTGCCACCGAGAGCTCATTCTGTTTATTACAGAGATGAAATTGGCAATGTTTCTACATCACATTTATGGGGTGATTCCAGAAAGGTGACAATGTTTAATTCATGGAGATTCTGGCCACTGTGAGCTCTTTTAATTATGAGGAACTATTGGGTCTTGATGCATCAGAACATGAAGTGCCCTGAATCCTGATGTCTTATTCTCCAGAGTGGAGCCTATGGTCCGACCATCCAGCCTTTGATCTGATCGGTGATGCTTGTGGATGTGGGATTCCTCAAAAGCTCCAAGATTAGAAGATTGTAACCCTTCAATCTGTGGACTAGAATAGATGTTTAAGAGAAGATGGAACAACTGTATGAAAAAGGCCTCAGAGGATTTCAACAAGCATCCCCTTCCCTGGTGGGTGTATCATATTAATTGTCTGGATACAGAACTAGGGGCCCCAATTGTACAAACTGGGCATGTCCTGATGCACAGAACCCAATAATTCCTCTTTACTTTAATGTATGCGTGAGGAATAATTCTTGGTAGAGGTAGAGAGGTTGCACAGTAAAGTGAGATATTTGGTAATGCTATCTGTACGTTTTACCTGAACTATATCTTTATTTGCAGACTGAACTGGAAATTGAACCTCGGTATCCAATGTTTGGTGGCTGGAGAACATCGTTTACTATTGGCTATGGCTTACCACTCCAAGACTTCTTATTTGTGTCAGAGGGAAAGCGTTTACTTAATATCTCCTTTGGTTCCCCCATGGATGAAGTAGTCATTGATGATCTGATTGTGAAGGCAAGTTTCTTCCTATCATTTATTTTCCGTACAAATGAGATCACAAAAGATTTGCCTGCATGCTTGTAAATGGGCCTGGTATTATTGTTGACACCTTTTGTGCTTGTGTTGCTCTCAGTTTGTTTCCTAGTTGATAAATTACCCAAAATGCCATATGCGTGTGTGTTCGATCTTGTTTATGTGATGGTTTGGATCGTCTTGATTTTTGGGGCTTCCAATTTTCATGGTTGGTGGACCCTAATGAACTCATAATGAATGTCTTTTTTTTTTTTTTTTGAGAGAACAAAATTTATTAAAAGCCCGCCGAAAGACAGGAAAAGAATACAGGGCAAAGGGAACTAAACAAAAAGGAAATCAAACAGCCATAGCTGGCAAAGGGTAAGGCGCCCAACCCTTAACAAGCTCCACCACTACATTAATCACCCTGCGAACTGAAGACCTCCCGTTTTGAAAATATCGCCCGTTTCTTTCTTTCCAAATTTTTGAGAGAACAAAATTTATTAAAAGCCCGCCGAATGACAGGAAAAGAATACAGGGCAAAGGGAACTAAACATAAAGGAAATCAAACAGCCATAGCTGGCAGAGGGTAAGGAACCCTTAACAGGCTTCGCCACTGCATTAATCACCCTGCGAACTGAAGACGTCCAGTTTCGAAAACATCGCTCATTTCTTTCTTTCCAAATCGCCTAAAAGACTGCCATAGCAATAAGCCTCCATATGACTTTCTTTGCCTTCCCACTTCCTCCTCCATGCCAAACCCAAATAAATTCCTGCACTAACTCCAACATAACCCTAGTCATGTTTGATTCGACAGGGAAGAAGTTCCACACTTCTCGAACGAAAGCTCAATGAATGAATAAGTGATTAGTAGATTTTGCATCTTTCATACACATCAAGCATATATTCGGAAGGACTAGAGACCTCTGTTGTAAGTTATCGATAGTGAGGATTCTCATACGACCAACCAGCTAAACAAAAGCTGCTATCCGAGGTGGGGCCACATAGTGCCCATGGAGATAGGGATGGGAGGGACCTTGAAAGCCAAGGTCATGAGAGATGGACTCAAAGAAAGTCGCTACAGTAAATCTACAGTAAACCTCCAAGATTTGTGCCATTTCCAAAACAAAGAGTCCTCCCCAGGAGATGGAAAATCATTCTTGAGGTGATCCAACAAATGAATAAACTCTACGACTTCTTCATCTGACAAGCTCCTACAACATGGGGAACACCACACCATAACACCACTGGAAACAGAACAACATTGCGAGACTTGGATAAGGTGATCATGGGCTAGATTTTCCAGGGTTGGGAAAGAGTCTTGAAGCGCCCTACCTCACCACATCCACCCAGAAACGAATGTGATCCCCTTGCCCAAAGCAAAAGACAAACCTTCACGCAACAAATGATCTGAAGACACTATAGCCTTCCAAATACCCAAAGCTCGATAAAGGGAGGAGCGTTTCGCAAACCAACCACTATCTTGAACACTATACTTACTAGCAATGACCTCACTTCACAAGCTTTCCGACTCAGATTCGAATCTCCAAATCCATTTACCTAAAAGATCGGTGTTCATTAGACCCAAGCCCCTAATTTGATGTAGGACATGAAATTAAACATGATGTGTAAGATTTCAGGCTTAAAATCACCTTAGTTCAGAAACAATTATACAGATTCCATATCCCACATAAAAAGTCTAAACATTCAAGTAAAGGGGAATCTATGCGGGTCCAGGCCTACATAAGCTAGGACTGGACCAATAAAAATTATAAATCAAACGATGCTCAAAGGAAAATATAAATCAACCACACATGCATAACAAACAGTTCATAATCCAAGGGATTCCCCAATCTCAATTTAAGGAACCTTAAGGTGAAAAAAAATGGTCAAATAAATTAAGGCTAGGGTTTAGGAAATAGGAATGAAAAGAGGAAAACCAGATGAAAACCTGACCCGGAGAAAGCTCTTGCGTGCAGATGGTGACCCAAGGCTGACGCACGTGCGTGGGTAGTCTGGCCGCACGTGCGATGGAAGCCCACCTCCCTAAAGTGACACCTAGGCGTTGGTCGGCCATGGGAGACCTCTAATCCCTCCAAGTTTGACGACGATCCGACGTAAGGTCGAGGTATAGTGCTCCGCCGAAGTTTCAGCCCTCTTACAGGTCCAGATTCTGGAAACTGGCTGTAGGAGTGAATAGCTGCAAAAGCTGAGAAATTCAAAGCAATAACGATGATAGAAGATGAGATATATGGATGAGAGAGGGTAGGGACGGATGGGGATAGATGCGGCTTCACACCATGTAGTTAGCCCTTCAAAAAGGGAGGGCTTCACACCCACTTTTGAATTCTTTCACAACTTACTAAGAGATCAGAAAAATAAAACAGAAATTTTTATTAAGCTTCAATGAATCCAAAGAACTACAAGGGGTGCTTATTTATAGGAAAAATTCTATACCCCTAAACTCGTACCATGTGCGTAACCTATTACTTGGTGATGAAGTAAACTAAAATAAAAACTAAACAAAGAAATCTAAAGCATTCATGATGTTCTAAATAATAACAATAAGCAAAACCTAAAATATGAAATCAATCCGACTAGTGGGCCACGATCATGAGATCCCATGATGGACTTTTCTTGACTTTGGGCCCAATCTTTAAATAAAGACCTCGTCTTCTAATTAGGAGGCCCTCCTTGGACATTGTTATCGAGCCAGATCGACGGTGGGGCCCTCCGTACGTAC
The DNA here is from genome assembly GCA_037074715.1 of Magnolia kwangsiensis. Classification (NCBI taxonomy): domain Eukaryota; kingdom Viridiplantae; phylum Streptophyta; class Magnoliopsida; order Magnoliales; family Magnoliaceae; genus Magnolia; species Magnolia kwangsiensis. The sequence goes on along the minus strand of CM073575.1, from coordinate 84,098,393 downwards.
GTATGTGCGTAGGGGGCGGCGTGCGCGCCCGTGATGTCCTCATCAATTCTCCCCGGCTCCGAAGATTTCGCCACTGGCGAAATAAAACTCCTGAACCGCTACAGGATGTCAGGATCAAGTCTTTGAAGCTCCTCCTCAGTGAGCCACGTGCTGTCTGAAGCTGGGTGTGACTTCCATTTAACTATGTACTTCTGAAATCCGCTGTCCGACGTTGAAACTATCTGATGGTCCAGGATATCTTCTATTTTCCCTCTAAGTGTGTGAAGGCTAGGTATGAGAGGTAAAAGCTGAGAAGAGAGGTCAGGAAGAATAGGTATGGGAGGTAGAGGTCGGGATAGGTAAGTATGAGATGTAGAGGCTGAGAAAATGGGTCGGGAATGGTAGGTATGGGAGGTAGAGGCTGGAAAAATGGGCCGGGACGGGTAGGTATGAGATACAGAGGTTGGGAAAATGAGTTGGAAAGGGTAGGTATGGGAGGTAGAGGTTGGGAAGATGGGTCGGGAGGGGGCTATGGATCAAGGGATAAATCTGGGGAATTAGGATGATTAGGCGAAAGACTGAACAATGCATCAATGACCCCTTGAAATGCAACTAGATCCTCCACATTGAATGTGGAACTAATTCCCATGGAGCGTAGAAGATTTGCCATATTCGCATTGAGACCGTTTCGTTTTATAATTTTGAATGGTCTAACGCTATGCACGTGTAATTTTCGAACGGCTTTTGATTATAGTGGATTTCTATCGCCTTGTGATGTGGTTTTTCCCCGCAAGGGTTTTTCACGTTAAATATCTTGTGTTCTGTGTGATTACTTTATTGGTGATTGTTTATTTGATTGTTTTATCTTCGTTAAACGTGCTTTCGCAAAGCGCACAGATTAATGGTGGTATTAGATCGGAATTTTTAGTACCTATGGTTGATTTGGGTTTGTTGTGGATTGGGATTACATCTTAGTGGTGTGAGATATGAGCAGGAACTCTGACACTTACTACCAATGTTATCAAAATCGTTATCATATCGCAAATTGTAAATTGTAATAAGGGTTGAATCGTAGTGAATTGCAAATTGTATTGTAAATCGTAAGATTTTTTTTTATAATGATTTTCTTAAAAATATGAAAAATATAAATAAATCAGAATAAGTTAAAGACTTAGCAATCATCCTTTTGCCATCAATATTCACCAAGTAGTACCATGTCATGATAATGTTAAAAGGATTCTTATCTTTGCCTTTTTTTTTTTTTTTTTTTGTCTTTCAAGAAATTTTCCCTAAAAAACATATGAGGATCCTTTAATAATTTTTGTTCTTGTTACCTTTCTTAAATGTAGAATCACATTAGGAAAGCGACATTTGATTACGTAGATCGATAAAAAAAATATATTTTGATTTCTAACCATCATTCCACAATAAATAAGCCGACATGATCATAACTATCCATAAAAACATTCCAGAATAAGTCATATATCAATTTGGTGTTTTAACTAGTTAAGAAGTAAGAAATCATAAAAATAAATCTACGATTTAATGTTGAAGAGAATATATAACATTTAATCTCTTATAAAGAACAAAATAAAATAATTTACCTTTTCTAAACGATTCTTTTTTTTTCCCTAAATGATTCTTAAAGCCCCAACCATTTAAAAGCATAAAATGAAAGCCAAGCGAAGCTTAAAATAGAAGAAAACAAGTATAATTTGAATCGTAAAATTGTAGGATTCAAATCATAAAATCATAGAATTCATATAGAAAAGGGATTCAAAGGTGGGATTCAAATAGTTTTGCTTAAGATTCGACTCAAATCATAAATCTTAAATCATAGGATTTTGATAGCACTACATACTACAACTGGTTGTACACTTTTCTCATCTAATACTAGTTGAGTATGGGGTGTCCTTTGTGCGTGCGTGTGTGTGGGCCACACTACAATGAAAGTGCCAAATCATGCTCAATTGGAATGGTCCCTTCATTCAGGCGGAGTGCACACAATGAATGGGTTGAATGGCATAAAAACATTACAATGGGCCCTACAATCACCTGTGGTGGGCATCCCCTCTCCATTATTTCCTGAAGTGTGGTCCACATGAGACACAAATCGGGATGATCTTTGGGTTCAATGCTTAAAACGTTAGGACGGGTGGTCGGATTGGATTTCCAATACACATCATGATGGAGCTCGCAAAGGTTGACTCTTGCAATAATTTGTAGTAGACTCACCTACATGTGATCATTTTCAATATTTATATAACATCATCTTCATCAAAGCCTTATCCCAACCAATGTTTCAAATAGTTCCTGTAGCGTGGCTGTAGCGCTACGTAGTGTCCTAAATAGCGTAAATCCCCTGTAGCTTACGCTACAGCTGTGTAGCACGTAACGTACGCTACAATTTATTTTTTTACTATTTTATTTTTATTTTTGTTTTCTTTGTATCTAATGTTGAGGAATGTGACACTAGTATTGTACTTGATACTTTTAACCTATGAGATTTTTATTTCTTTTCATAATTGTGACTTGTGGTTTCAATTAGACGTTTTTAATTAAAGTGGATTGCTTAGAAAGTTGTTGATGTGATAATTATTTGATTTGGTTTATATATGTGGATTGGGTTTTGATAAATGATAACTAATAACTTGTTTGAACATGCTTATAATTGTTAAAATGAATGATCTTTTAGGCAATTATATACATATATATATATATATATATATATATATATATATATATATATATATATATATATATATATATGTATTGCTTTTTTCCATTATTTATTATATTTGTCCTATTTTAAAATTAAAAAATAGAAGTATCGTGTAGCTTATGCTACACTGCGTATTTACGCTGCATACTATAGAGGGCTGAGCGCTATGCAACATGCTACCGCTATTTAAAACACTGATCCCAACTAAATGAGATCGACTGCAGGAATCATATGCAAGAATCCTATTCTGCCATTCACTATATCAAGGCACAACTCCTCAGTTAAACCACGGGTCATCAAATCTTTTCTTAATACCTCCACCGATGTCCTTTTGGGCCTTCCTCTCTCCCTTTAGAGTCTTCAACTTGAACCAACTCACTCCTAACCCGAGTAGTTCTTATTCTTCGTCAATGTTTTCAGTATTGGTATTGACAAATGTATAGGAAAGATATTGGGTATCGCATGGAAAATATCGGATGTATCGCATAATATTTGGTACCTTTTGGGAAACAGAGAAATTGGTCGAATTTTTCAATGAAACTTTAGGGGATGTTGAAAAAGACATCATTACACACTTAGAAATCAAAAGTTCATAAAAATACAAGTGCATACAATAAGTTTCCTTTGTATAGGGTTCTAAACTATATACTGTCTAATAGAAGTGATGCAATTATATTAAAATAAGTTCATATCATTTATAAATCTAAGAAGACATGTATGAAAACACAAGCAATACTTTCAAAAGCCAAAGAAGGAGAAATATACTCGTAATAATTTAATTATTATTATTATTATTTTTCAAAAAATCCAAAAACCTCCATTAATCTGTAGATTGGCCTCCAACATGTCCAATGCGTTGTTTTTTCATACTTTAATTGCAATTAGTGAAATGGGGGAAATTTTGGATTTTCCCCAATCCCCAATTTTCTCAAAATTTGCAAATTAGAGTGTAGTTGATATTAAGATCAGACAACAATTGTAAACACTTGCAAATTAAGGCTAAATGGCCGCTGATTAATCTGGATTTTTTGAAAATAAAAAATATTCTTTATTATTTTTTGATTCTTACTATTTTATTTTATTTTATTTATTTATTTATTATTATTATTTTTTTAAATTTGAAAAGCCTCCATCATATGTAAATCAGTCTCCAACATGTCCAATGTGATTTTTTCATACTTTAATTGCAATTTAAAAGGATGAAATGAGGAATTTTTAAAATTTTCCTAGTTTCTTTCAAATTTTCAAATCTTCAAATCGGAGGTTGAAATCCATGGTTGAGCATGCGGAACAAGCAAAATCATGAATTTCTTCTTAGTTCTAATGATTCTAGTTAATTTTCAACCAAAAAAAAAGGATAAAAATATTATTTGAAAATCGGGCTCACCTACTATCCAATCTTGATTTTTGTAAGAAAAATTGGTTGTTTCTCTAAAAAATGAAGAGGGTTGGTTGGAATTATCTTAAAAATGGATTACAAGCAAAGGATTTGAGGAAAAATGGAAATTTTAAATGGCTTTTGGGAATTTTTTTAAAGACAAAAACCGAAATGGTGCTCTCGGTTGGGGAAAGTATCCTTGACACTATCAAAGGTTTCGTCAATACCAAGTAGCATATAGCAGCGATGCCTTGAAAATTTCGCATTGTATTGATGTATAGCTGATACAATGCGATATTTGACAATATTTCGTGCAATTCCCAGAAGTCCATAGACTTCCGGATTGTTTTGTATTGGCCACCCTCGATACCGGTGGTATCAGCCGATACTATTGATACTACGAACTTTGTTCTCCGTTGCATTTACTTCCCTTGTTGTATTCCCTATTGGTGATATGTTTAAGCTCCCCCGCATGCATTCATTTTTATCCTTGTCTTGCCACTCATCCATTTCAACATCCTCGTTTTGCCAGAGAACACATTTTTCATTCGATTGCCAACATTTTGTCCCATAAAGCATGGCTGGTCTTATAGCTATCTTGTGAAATCTCCTTTCAGTTTGATTGGTATGCGGTGTCACATAAAACTTTAAAGGCACATTTCCAGTCATTCACCCAGCCTTAACTCTACGAGCCACATCCTTATCAATAATCTCTGTACTCTAATGAATCATCAATCCAGGATATTAAAATGGACATTTTGGGATTCTGGTTGACAATCTTAACTAATTCCTCATTTCCACTCCAATTATTACTGAAGTTGCATTTCCATATCATCATCATCTTAGCCTTATCCCAATTAATTGGGGTCGGCTACATGAGTCATGTTTTGCCATTCCACTCTATTAAGGGCCATACCTTTAGTTAGGCCATAGGTCATCAAATCTTTTCATACTACTTTTGTCCACGTCCTTCTTGACCTTCCCCTCGCCCTTTTAGAGCCTTCAACTTGTACCAACTCACTCTTAATTGGCTTGGTTCTTTGTTTCTGTTGCCCATGACCAAACCATCTAAATCTACTATCCCTCATCTTATTACTTATTGGTGCCACTCCTAAGTTTTTTCGAATGTGATCATTTCTAATTTTGTCCCTCCTAAAATTGCATTTTCATATACTATTTAGTCCGACTGATTTTAAAACCTTAAGATTCTCAGAAATTCCTCCATAATTCCAGCCTTCTGTTTACAGCCTCACTTGTCTCGTTAATCAAAACAAGTCATTTGCAAATAACATACACCAAGGGACCTCTTTGTATAAACGCCTTGTTAACTCATCCATAACCAATTCAAAGAAGATACAGACTCAATGCTAACTTCTTCTGTATGCCTATAATAATTGGAAAGTCACTTCTCTCTCTAGTAATGGTCCTTTTAATTGTTACTAGTCTTACATATCATTGATCATGTCTATATCCTCTTGAGATTCATTTCTTGCCCAACTGCCACCAAATTATCTCTTTAGGGACCCTATCATATGCTTTCTCCAAGTTAATAAAGATCATGTGGACCTGATGTAGGATGAGTGAAACTGACCTAGGATGTAAGATGTGAGATCAAATACGCATCAATTTCGGCATTCAAGATATAAAATCGAACACATCAACATAATAAATTTTGAAAATTCAGATTAGCAACACAAAGGGCTTAGGCTATTACATACGCGGTGCACACAGATATAAAGTATTACGAGAGTGGTCCACTTGGAAGTAGGGACTTCCAATATAGTGTGGGTAGTGCAACATTCACTTGAGAAAACAATGACATCAATAAAATCAGATTTGGGGAATGGGTTTATTTTAAAAAAAGAATTAGATTTTTGTTAGGGGTTTTGGGGTTTTGAGATTGAGTTTTGAGGATTTTGGGAATTAGGGATCTAGGGATTTGGGCTTCGTTATAAGTAGGGTTTGGAGGGGACTCAAGGAAGGAAAAATACCAAAAGGGGGGCCCATAGTGGCAGCCCGTATGGACACACATGCGTGCGTGTTCACGTGTGGATGGGCGGGGGAATGAGAAAGGAGATGGATTGGGTTGGATTTTTGATGGGTTTAGAGGAGTTGTTAGGGAAGTAGAAGAAGAAAAGTGAAGAAATGGTGTGCCTTGTTGGAGAAGAGAGAGGAAGAAAGACACTTTGGAGGAATCCACCGGTAAGCAAAATTCTACCCTTCCACAATTCGATTGGAACAGAGAGTTTTCTCACAAACTCTAAGGGCCAGTTTGGTGCAATGTATTAGACGGTTTTAGATGGGATTGAATAAGAAAAATCAATGGTTCAATCTTCGTACATGTTTGGTTATTAGCTTTGGTGGTATTGGTTCAAGACTTTGGAAACTACATCGGATAGAAATTTGAATTCTCCTGATCCCGCTGGATTTACAACTACGGAGTGAATCCCACTTGGATTTAAGAAGAAAAAATCGGTATGATTGCACGGTGGTGTATGGTCGTCACCAAGTTTCATGGGGCCCACTCTGATATATGTATTATATCCACACCGTCCATCCATTCTAAGAGATCATATTAAGCCATAAACCCAAAAATGAGATAGATCCAAAGATCAAGTGGACCACACCACAGAAAGTAGTGAGGATAATGATTCCCATCGTTGAAACCTTCCTAAGGCCCATCATGATGTTTATTTGTCATCTAAGATGTTCATGAGGTCACACAAACCTGAGTGAAGGTTAAAAACAAATATTAGATTGATGCAAAACTTCTGTGGCCCGCTAGAAGTTTTCAATGGTAGATGTTAAATCTTACTACTTTATGTGGTGTGGTCCACTTAAGATTCTGATATGCCTCATTTTTGGGCCCATGCCCTAAAATGATCTTGTAAAATGGATAGATGGTGTGGATGTAATAAATACATCATTGTGGGCCCCACAGAATGTGGTGACATAAACACAAACGTAGTTGGTGCATCTTCGTCACAATACACTGTATCTCCACCACCGTTGGTGGGTTTTCACCATTGCTAGCCAAACACGATAACTAATTCAAAAGTGATATACATGAGGGGATTTTTACATTCCAAACGTGGAATATGATGTGATGAACTTCTTGAATTCCATGACAACCCCTGACTGGCCGTAATGATTATTTACAGACAATTCCATCCCACTTAATCCAACCTAATTCCATGCGCCAAACAGGCTTTAAAGGAAGAGGAAGAATGCCTTTTCAAAAGAAGAATGACTTTTTTTTTTTTTCTCTCAAGCTTTCGAAGGGTTGGATGTCCCCCCATTGCTTTTATATTAATACTTAAAAAAAATTACAAACATGCTACTCACTTAAGTGACATGGCCCATCATCCAAAATAAGCAACTAAAACACGTATCATCAATCTTAATTGTCAAATAAATCCTAAAAAAAAAAACAGAAATAAAACAAGATCAGGGTCGAAGGAGCCCAGATTTGGAAGATCTAGTGGCCTGATGGCTTGATCAACAAGATACAACAGTCGGATTGACACGAAAAAAAATCCTATGACTGAAACTGTCTCCTAAGTAACCTGCATACATCATCCCAAGTTGGGTCTTCCTAATGCACGTCCAATGCATGTGGGGTCTTCAAAGTGGTCTAGCGGGCCCCATCTGGAACTCGTCTCTCATCCACAAAGCGAGCTGCGCTGATGTGAGTGGTCATCTCCGTCTCTAGTATACTCAAGTAGGTCCTCTGATGTCCCTATCAAGACCTCTTCCTATTTTTCTTCATCAACTGTCTAAGCAGGAAAGTAGCCTCAATGGTTGACCTTGTTGGCATAAATCCAAATTGATTTGTGATACGTTTTCCTCATGCTGTAATCTTTGCTCCCTCTCTCAAAGTTTCATAGTATGACTCATAAGTTAAATCCCACGATAGTTAGTGCAACTATGTATGTTTCCTTTATTCTTAAATAGGTACCACGGTACTTTTCCTTCATCTGACATCTTCTTCATTCTTAGAATCTTGTGGAACAACTTTGTCAAACATAAACCAATATCTCCTTTGCACTTCGAAACCTCCATATATATAAAATGCGCATTTGTGCTTGAATTTAGATTTTTTAAATGGTCTGGCCAGTCATTTTTTTTTTTTTTCAACTGAAAGTGATTGGTGCCACTGATAAATGGTGTTTATTAGTAAAAAAGCACTGTAAGAGGAATCACAACCCCAATTGGCTAAATCATCTGCCACCTTATTGCCCTTATTGAAAGAATGGACGATCGAGACACGTCTACTGGACAACAAATGCTGTAATCCCACCTGCCAATGCCATGCCTTCTAGAACATCAAGCACCCATTTGATTATATCAACCAGAACATCGGACCCACATTTAATGAAAGTGGGATGAATGTGCAAATGCAAGCAATGCCAAATACCATCCACCAAGGCCCACGACTCGGCGATAAAGTTGGAATAATCTCTGTAGGAATGCATCAAGCCCACAACACCGGGATTACCCTGAGAAACCTCATCAGCAATTTGTAATAGCTGGGATTACTTTAACAGCTTCTAATAGCATGGCTGCCTCTGCAAAATTGGAGTTGGTGATGCTGATAGAGCTCGTGACTTGACTAGAATGGCACTGCTGCTGTCCAAACTATACCACAAATACCAGCAAGCCCAGGTTTATCCAACAAGCTCCCATCAAAGTTCACCATGAAGAACCCAAGCTGGGGGAGCTTTCCAAGAGACAATAGCCTTCAGTTTTTCCCAGTGACGCTGTATAACTTCAGCCAGGTTGATTTCAGCATCGTATAGGAGAGTCCTCTGAATCTAGGGTCTGTCTTTGCCCAAACTGCAAGGAGATTAAACACCTTCACCAGTGTTTGAGGAAGCTTTACTTGTAAATATCCTTTTATTGCTTTTGATTCATATCAACCACAGAGAGGCATGAGCCACAATGCTCCAGAGCATGTGCCCAATGGAACCTGAAGTCACCACACACCAGCATCCAATATATTCCAGCACTACTCCAGGGAGCACCACACCATCACAACTTTAGATAGCGCAGCTGACTAGATTCCCCTTGCATAGTTGCAATAAAATAGAAAATGGTTATTGATTCTTCATTGGTATAAAATAAAGAACATCTATTAGGAATCAAAGTCCTCTGCTCTTGAGGGGATCTATGGTCAGGATCTTGTTAAGACAAGCCACCCACACAGGCTCTAACCTTCAAAGGAGCTGGAGTGAACCAGATCTTTGAGAAGGTCATAGATCTGTTTGGGTCACCACCAGACAGTGAATGAACCAGAGATTTAACTATGAATCTCGTTTCCAAGGTGTTCCATAGTGGTAATGGTGGCCATCAGAGCCACCACCATTTCTGTTGTGATACGGCCTGTAACAGCTGTTATGGCTTGCGTAATGGCTGCTACGGCCTATATATATATATATTGTGACCATTACGGGCTGTTATGTGACCAGTACGGGGCCAATACCACTATAGAACATTTTTTCTGTAATGGCCGTTTTGGCCTCGTAACACGTAACAGCTACATCATTGCCGTTACATAACAGCCGTTATGTAGCTGTTTTGGCATACCATGCTTCTGTCATATACTAGACCCCAAACCGTCCTATTTGAGCCAGAAATATAGACTGCTTTCAGATGATCGATAGTCAATATTTCTTCGTCCCTTTGATTTAACAGCCGTTATGTAGCTGTTTTGGCATACCATGCTCCCGTCATATTCTAGACCCCAAACCGTCCTATTTGAGCCAGAAATATAGACTGCTTTCGGATGATCGATAGTCGATATTTCTTCGTCCCTTTGATTCCAACGGTAGGAAGGACAGCAAATAATCTTCTCACCCAACTGTTTAAAGCACTGTTCAGCCATAGCTCTGTTTACAGCTATCACGTACGGCAAACAGGATGTCTGAGAAACTTCACTATCTCTAGTACCAACTCTGAAGCAGAAATATGACTGTAAAGAAAACAGACAACCATGATATACCTCCAAATGTGGGAGCCGATTCTTCTAGACACAGCGTTTCCACTCCAACTGTTTTCTGCTTCCCCCTATACTTCGCTGCAAGAACTGATGTAGAGCGGGTCGCAGACAGTTTCATGGCCAAGATGGATCAGAAAAGGCCCAGTCGACGACAGAAGTGATCCGGACCGTTGGACCTTAGATCAAGCGTATCTCGCAATGCGGAATGAGTTATCTGACGTAAACTATATGATTTTGGGGTAGAACGAGCTACGTTAGGCAACCAACCCAGCTATGCCGGGTTGAGCAGCCCGGATTTGCGAGAAAACCCCTGATCGACGGTCGTTTCCCCATTTTATTTTCGTTTTTACTATAAATAGTAAGTTTTAGTTTGATTATAGCTTTTCATCCGTTGGGCTTTAGGAGTTGTGTTCAACATGAAAAGTGCTTAGCATAATTAGGAGAATGGTTTGGTGAAGCCAAATAGGAAACTTACTATTTTTGGCTGAAAACCTTGCGCACTAGTAGACATCACGACTGTCTATAAATAGTAAGTTTACTATTTATAGTAAGTCGCGGATTCTAGGAGTTTTAGTTGTAGTTTGAGTCTGATTTCTTTCCTATTGCTTGGTTCCCTTATTTAAAGGGATGTGAACTCGTTTTTATTCATTCATCAATTAATTTCGAATTTTATTAGAATTTATTTCTATTTTCCTGCTTTCTTTCCTCGTGGATTCGAGAAGTCTCTGTGACGAGTCCAGAGAAACTCCGTGGATTTGGAGTAGTTATCCTTGAGGAAGACGGTGATCGACCTCATCACGTTCATCCCTGCGTCAAGAACCCTCCTCAGCGGAGAAGACTCTGTTACCTAACCTCCGCCCCCCTTTCACAGCATTGCCAGAAATCATCCTTATTTAACTTTTGAGAACAAGACCACCAAATCTAATAGGCTTGCATACCTCTTCCCGTGCAACCAAGTGATACTTAGAGGATCCACCCCGGTCATTCTGCATGAACTGCTTCTGGATGGCTTTGATTCTTGCAGTGACCTTAATTGGACATCGGAGAATTGCCAGCAGATAAACCAGCAAGGAAGCAAGAACGTATTTAATGAGGGTGATTCTCCCTCCCAAGGAAAGAAATTTAGTTTTCCAATTGCAACTTTATATTTCTCAATCACCACATCCGAGATTTCTGATTCAACTCCTCTACCTTTGAATCCCTCAAGGTCTTTCAGAGGAAGGGCAGCCACCCCACTTCCTATTTCCTGCGCAATCAATGACACAGCCCCACTTTCCAGACTGGTATCCATGTTGTTGCTTGTTACAAGGTTCACCTTCAGCCCCGAGACCACTTCAAGACATAGAAGAATATCCCTGAAATTATGAGCCTCCCTTGTCAGACCATCTTCAAAACAAAAAAGTATCATTGGCATAGTGCACATGGGTCATTGGGTTACCCTGACATTGTTGTTGCTTGCAGGCTTACCACAAATAAGCTCAGCTGAGGTCACCTTCTGCAGTAATCTTGACAGTGATTCTGCTACGATGGAGAAGAGCAACGGTGATACCAAGATCTCAATCTGGATAGTTGTGGGGCATGCTTCATCGTTAGCACGACTCAACAGACCAATGATCCGTATTGATGAACCATGGGCTCCATTTGTTAAAAGTGAGAACCATGGTTCCCATCTGAGGGAGGGAGGGAGGGACATACTACCAAGCAACAACCTGCACCTTTTCTTGTTCGACTCTAGACAAAGTTAGTCATGTCAGGTGATTTGTACACTCACCTGGTCAGTGTTTGATACATCCTCAGAAAAATTAACATACAAGTACCCTAAATTCATTGAACGCTTTGTTTGAACTGTTTTGCACTACTTATGGGGTTTGGGGGACTCAATAACTGCCAATGCACTTTCTCACTTGTGATGCATATATATGAGCCTTCCTCTTCTTGGCTTCCATTTTTCTCTTTCACAACTCGGAAGCTTTATTCTATGATAAGATTCATTTAATACATGTTTGGTAACTTTCACCTCTTTCCCTGTCTCCATTGTTTTGCATCAATGTCCATAGAATCATATCCAATGTGTTCTGTAAAGAAGTTTATATAACTCTCCCCTTTCCCTTACAGATATGTTTGAGATATGTTGGTGACTTAGTGCTGTAGAGCTTAATATGCTTTAGGGCCTGTTTGGATTGTGTGAAAGAAAAGAAAAGTAAAGTGCAATGACTATCCAATCATGGCTTCCCGTGGATTCCATTTTTGGGGTTCCCTTTTGGATAGCAAATGGAAATCTCATATTTCTCTCGCTATGGTCATGTCGAATCTTGTGTGTGAGAAACTATCCCGTCAAATCTTCTGTGTGAGAAACTATGGAAAATATAATTGTTATTTCCGATCTCACTATTTTCCTTTTCTATCCAAACAATGCAAATGGTCCAAACAATGGAAAACCCTTTTCTTCTCTTTTCTGTTCTGTTCAAATGTCTGTGAATAAAGGATTCTTTTGGTTACTTCATCAGAGCAGAGGCTTTATTGCACTTTTTTGTGGTGTCAGCTTTATTGTTTGTGGACTTGACTTGGCTTTGCCCAATTGCAGGTTGTGTTGCCTGAAGGGTCGAAAGATATTTCTGTTTCTGCTCCATTTCCTACAAAACAATGGGAGGAGGTCAGAGCAATTACCTTACTTCTATTCAACGTTCATGCTATTTCCTGCTGAACTGTTCAGCTCTTGCGTTGTCTCTATCGATCATTGTAGTTGTAGAAATTGTTGCATTCTTTTAACAGTGCTTGCAGTTCATTGCAGATAAAGTACTCCCATTTAGATATTGTTGGGAGGCCTGTGGTTGTGCTGCACAAGAACAATGTTGTGCCAGAACATAATGTTCATTTTCAGGTGTGCCTTTTACCTTATTTCTATATGAGACACAACCCAATATTTCCGTAGTGTCAGAACTATTCTTAAGGAGTATGTCCATGTATATCATTTATCCCTAACACATATTGGTTAATCTGGAATTATATTGCTTATTATCTTCCATCTTAATGAGACGGTAAGAAGTGTTTTTGTTGTTTTTAGCTGCATGGAATTTTTAGCGGTCAGGGTTATGTATGTCAATCTGTGTTATAAGTGGGGATATGCATCGTTTTCAGTTGAATGAAATCTAAGTTCGTGGTCAAATCTGTTTCATTACTTCACATGGAAATATAGTCAACGATGAAACTTTGGGGTTGATCTCTTCTTCAAATTTGTGTGGAAGAGACAGTACCCGTTGTCATTCAAGTCTTCTCAGTTCTAGTGCATTTTTCCCAAGGCATAATATCATCTTTCCATTTGTTTTGTTTTATTAATTTTTTTCCCGTTCTAGAACCTATGTGTCTCACAATTTCCCTAATTCTATCCCTGCAGTGAAGTCACTTGTTGAATTATTTTCATCGTTTATTCATGTCTTCTTCAATCCAATCCAATCCTTGATTCAAAATCCCACATGTTGGACATCCAATTCTAAATTCCAATGTGTAAATCTAGAGCCAAAAAAATAAAATAAAAAAGAAAAAAGAAAAAAAGGAATTTTTTATTTTTTTTATCTTATCACCATTTGAATTAAAAAGATAGTGGCATTATGGAATACAAATTTGTCTCCCATTTTCCATTCCCCATATCCAGCATAGCTCAAACGCTCTCTGCAGCCTGATAATGCTTTAGAGAATGTCAGGATAAGATGAACAAAATGAATCATACATATAAGGATTCCCTCAACGTTTTAGCCAGGTCATCTTGCCAAAGTATTTATTTTTTTGTAGAGATATATAAGTCATGTACATGTATATTGAGTAGCCATGCGGAGTACCGTCTCCTCTTATATTATTAGGGGTGTCAATGGGCCAGGCTTGGGCCTGAAAAATCAGAATCTGGGCCGAGACCTAGTCATCATCTACATGTATATGAGTAAAATCTCTACATTTTTCACCTCATCTTCCGGAATCAAACAATTACTTGACATGCTGCCCTGAACCTGCCAAATTTTCTTAAATAGGAGGAAACCCACTTGATCTGCAAAAGCACCTCAATAATAAGATGCAAGAACTGAGAGCTAGACAGTCCTCACCCAACCTCTATAGCTCTCCATCCAACTGAACTTCCTTGCCAATCTCTCCGTGGGAGCCTTCGACTGATGGAAAGGAGAAAGGCGGAAGAATGTGATGACCACTCTCTACTTGCATGGTATTTTTCTGGGATGCTTGAATTGTTTTCTTGGGGAGGTATTCATTCAAAATTTTCTTCTCAATCCATCATGAACAACAAGGATTGAAGAAGTATGAATGTACCTATTGTGATCACACAAATGAAAGTTGAGCAAGAGATGGCTGATGGTTTGGCCAAGGGTCACCCATTCAATCACACAAATCATATTTAAGCAAGAGATAGCTGATTTTTTGACCAAAGGTGCCATTAGGGATTCGCTTTGTGTTGGGAACCCCTTCAGCATCACTCGAAGTTTTTCTTCTCTTTTAGGGCCAATGTTCGTGTTGTCGATGATTTATCGATATTATTGCCGATAATATCGGTGTCGTTGCACTGGTGACATCGAAACCCTAAGTTTTCGTTTCTCTACAGAATATCGGTGAAATTTTCAATATCATCGATAAAAATGGGTTCCCGGCTTCCTGCCGAGAATATCGGCGTGGCGTGGCTAAAAGAAAGAAAGAAAAAACTTCAATTTCGCGATTTTTGTACCTGATCAGAACTCGGAAGAACAATATCCCTTTGGCCTCGATTGACAACGCTGGTAGGTAAGAAAAACCTCAAAAATTTCCCCTTTTTTGATTGGAAGATCGATGTTGCAATTTCGGCGAAAAATTTGAAAATTTGCTAGATTTCCTCTCGATTTGGGGTCTGATTTAGGGTTTTGAAACCCTCGACCAAAAACCCCTCGGCGAGAAACCCTCTCGCTTTGAAATTTTTGTTTTTTTTTTTTTTTCAAAAATTTTATTTTTTAACTTCAAGCCTCGGAAGTAGAAGCAGTTGCTTACCTCGTAACTCGAATGCCTTATCGTCCTAAGTAAACTCTCTGGGGCTCACTGTGAATGTATGTTGTTTGTCCATGCCGTCCATCCATTTTTCCAGCTCATCCTAGGGGTTAATCCCAAAATTGAAGTATATAAAAAGCTCAAGTAAACCACACCACAATAAACAATGAGAATAATGATTTCCACCATTGAAACCTTCCTAGGGCCCAAAGTGATGTTTATTTGCCATCAAACCTGTTCATAAGTTCACACGGAGATGGATGAAGGTAAAACACAAAAAATCAGCTTGATCTAAAGCTTCTGTGGCCCCTAAGACATTATCAATGGTACATGTTCAATCCTCACTATTTCCTATGGCGTGGTCCCCTTGAGCTTTGGGGATGCTTCAATTTTGGGATGAAGCGCTTTAAGTTATCTGGTAAAATGGATGGACAAAGTGGATAAAATACATCAATCACGGTGGGCTCCATAGAGTTTACTCAACACACTTAGTGTACCGCTTCACGTAGTCTGCTTCCCCGACCAATTCGTGTGTGTGCAACTTGTTTCAAAAGCTCGGTCTTCCTGAGGCCCACTTTAATGTTTTTTTGCCATCCAACCTCTTGATTAGGTCACTCAGACCTGGATGAAGCGAAAACACAATTATCTGCTTGATCGAAAACATTCATGACCCCTAATAAGTTTTTAATGGTGGGATTCAATCACTACTCTTTCCTTTGGTGTGGTCCACTCGAGATTTGGATCTACCTCCTTTTTGGGACCATGTACTAAAATGATATGGTGAAACATATGAATGGGGTGGATTTATCAAAAGGATGATAGTGGGCCCACACCATATGTATTGGTGTTGTAAGAGTGGAACATCAAAGGAAGCTGATTGCCTACTGACGTTGTTAGCCCGCAGATACTAGACGGTGCTCTCTGGGACCCACCATGATGTTTGTGCTTTATCCCCGCTGTTCATTCATTTTTTCAGATCATTTTAGGCAATGAGCCAAAAAATTAGGCACATCCAAACCTCATGTGGAGCACACTATAAGAATCAGTGGTGATTGAATGCCTGCCATTAAAAACTTCTTTGGGGTCACAAAAGTTTTGAATGAAGCTGATATTTGTTTTTTCCTTTCATCCACGACTTTACGACCAATCAATAGGATGGATGGCAAATAAAAATTACAGTGGGCCCTAGGAATTTAAAAATGGTGAGAGTTCAATCATCATTGTTTCTTGTGGTGTGGTCCATTTGAGATGTGGATCTATCTTATTTTTGGGCCCAAGACATAAAATGATCAATAAAAATAGATGGGTAGCATGGATAAACACATATCATGGTGGGCCCAGAGAGCATTGTCTAGTAGCCACCTCTTTATTGGTAGCGTCAGTAGGCAATCCGTGTCCCCCTTGAATTGCCAAAGGGAAGCGGATTGGGTATTGCCCCAACAACACCTAGCTATGGGGCCCACCTTGATGTATGTTTTTTTATCCACATTGTCTATACATTTTGAAAAATCATTTTATGTGATGAGCCCAAAAATGAGACAGATTGAATGCCCAAGTGAACCACACCACAAGAAACAGTGGGGATTAACCTCCTAGTGCTGAAAACCTCTCTGGGGCAACAAAAGCTTTGGATCAAGCTCATATGTCTGTTTTTCTCGCAGCATGGACCATCTGATATTTGGATCTATTTCATTATTGGGCCCGTGCGCTCAAATGAGTGGGCAAAAAAGATGGACTGTGTAGATATACAACGCATACATTGAGGTGGGCCCATGGTTAAGGTCCCACCCACATCCTTATCCTTGGAAAACTTGCTAGGGTCCACCGTATTGTTTTATTGACCATCCAAACCATCGATAAGGTGTCACAAACTTGGAGGAAAGTAAAAAAAAATAAAATAAATGTCAGTTTGATCCAAAACTTATGTGGCCCACCATAAGTTTTCAACTGTCAATCACCACTATTTCCTATGGTATGGTCCACATAAGATTGGGATCAACTTCATTGGAGGGATTGTGCACTAAAATTATCAGAAAAAATAGATTGATGGTGTGGATATACAACACATATATTAAAATGGGCTACATTAAATGAAAACTTATTATGTAATGCATTCTTTTTGTAATTTTTTTTAATTACTAAATATGTAAGTGTGTATTTAGGCATATCCTGGAGTTTCACTGAAAAATTTCACTATTTTCTCCACATTTTCCCCCATGTTTCCCTGCATTTTCGGTTATCGGCGATAACGATATAATATCTTTATCTCCGGGCAATGAAACTTGTAGCGATACCAACAACTCGAACACTGTTTAGGGTCACTTTTCATACAATGATTTCAAAGAGATTTTGAACTATTTTGGTGCCCAACAACTTCTAGCGGGGCTTGACAACATGCTTGCATCACCATGTTCTTTGTCATTTCTGGGAAAGAGCTTATTGTTTCAAATAGGTTTGGTTTTTTTTTTTTTTTTTTAAATTTTATTTTTTATAATAAATAATTGAATTTTATTACTAAAAAGAAAAGTGCAATTACACCTGCAAAACGACTCAAAAGACTGCTGATACAAGAAAGAGAATCCCATCTTTGAAGACAAGAGCTCTTTAGTTCTTGTTCAAAATGAGAATCCCATCTCTGATCACTCCCTCCATAGCTAATTGATCCACTTCAAAATTAGATGAATGGTTCACAGGGTGAAAGACATCGAAATGGATAAGCATAAGTCAGAGGCCTAAATGAGATCAGCCACACTCAAGGACAGTGCCTAGATTTCATCCAACCAATTGCATTACTTGAATCCCCCTAGATGATTATACGATTTAATTGTGATTGATGGCTAATCAAAAACCCCGGAGATGAGTGGAAGCTTCAGCATAGTTCGAGCCTTCGAGTTACAAATTGCCAAATGCCTTGAAAATTCCACCAAGATGGCACCCTAATGATTTCTCACTATAAAGCTCCCACACGGCTAGTCTTGAGTTGTTGCCAATGTTGTCAAATGGCATGAGCGATCCTGTGTGATCGCTTGTGCGACCGCTGACCGCACAATCGCATAAGCTATCACACAACTAAAAAAATGAAAAAAAAATGGAAGTATGCGATCGCGTACCATCCATATGGCGTATGCGACCATCACATATGACATTTAGATGGAATTATGCGATCATGCGATCACTTTTGACAACAATGGTTGTTGCAGACTTGCAGTGACTCCTAACCATATTGTCCTGTCAACAGTATTGGGATGCCCACCATCTTCTTATTGAGCTTGAACCATTCAAATGATGACTTGAAAATGGTCTTTAGATATAACAACAATGGATTTTTCTTTTCCTTTGAGTATCCTACTTTTTATTTCCAACCAAATGCTCCAAAGGATTGCCATAATTATCAATTTCTACAAGCAATGCCAATCAGGCCCCACATGTTTGACCGCCACATTGCAAGGAGGGCATCCACCCCATTTGGGATAAACCGAGTGATCCCATATCTCAAGAAGGTACAAGACTAGATGTACGAGGCAAAAGGACAATGAATAAACAAGTGAGGAACCATTTCTTCTTCTTCAAAGCACAATGAGTATCTTGTCATGGACTTGCTAAATGCTTAGCACTATTGCTTATGTGGCACTCATGCAACACTAATGCTGCTCGAGTAATCCTAACTCCCACTTGCACCACCAAATAGTAGGCATCAAGAGCTTAATGAGAATGCAAGAAAACACAGAGTAGTAAATGGGAAATCTTGTATTGCACTATATAGAGAAGATTACAACTTTGAGGAGTGAGTACAAAATGAGGAACCTTCCCCTTATATACACTCAAGAAGCTTCTAGCTACTTTACATGAATGGCTAGGATTGTCCATGTGGCATTCATTCAACAGCTAGTAATCCTCTAGAAAGCTTTTAGACTGATCCACACAAGTCTAGATAAATAACTCTCCTAGAAAACTCTAGAACATGTCAAGGTTCTCTACACAACTCTCCAAGACTCTAGTGATTCTTGATCTCTTAAAGCACTACTCACAAGCCTCATATATACAATGTAAGCCAAAAAATGGCTAAGTCCATAGATGAATCTCCAACACTAGGACTATCTTCCTAGAAAGGAGTGGCCCCTGCTCTTTAGGTGATCTAATGTTAAAATTTGATTCACGCTTGGAGACCAATATGATGCACTGACCTTGGGGGAGCCATGCCGGATCAAACTGCAGAGTGCAGAAGTCCATTCATGAATTGGAAGGGTCCGGGGTTCCAAGATAAAATGATCGGGCTGAGAAATTTCCTTTAAATTCAAGGATCCAGAACCTCCTATCCACACCCACATGCTGAATCTAAATACCTTCGATTAAGGGCTAGTAGATGGGACTAAAAGGATTTTTCTTCATCTGTAACATTTCGTATGAATGTTGGCCCGATTCATGCCTGCCTGCAACTTGCTAATTTGAATGTACACAATGAAGCTCCTTTGATAGCTGCAAAGCAGGCCATCACTACACCGCTGATCTTTGTAGAAGTGAATTGTCCCTTATTCTAGCACTGTACCTGATGTGGTTTGAGAATTCATTATATATTGGCAATATAGCTCTCCTGATAGTGGATCACTTTCTGCAATCAGCTAAATCGAGGTCCCCATTCGTTGATAATCCATACTTTGTTGTAACTTGTAAGAATGTGCTTGACAAGTGGGATTTCACTGTACGTTTGTCTCCACCATTCACAGTATGTCATAGTTAATTTGCCCAATGAGCCCTATAACCAAACTGCTATAGCCTATAGTTCAATGGTTTTACACATCTTTCCAAGCCACAAGATGATACTTCTAGCAATAATCTCTTTCTTTAAGAAATTTCTTCAACATAGATTCTCTCTTGGCCAATGTATTCAATAACGGAAACGGAGGCCATAATTGCCAGCCTTATAGCCATTACAATACAGGCTGTAACAGCCCTTAATGGTCAAAATTTCTTTTGAAGGAAGAAATGCATTGGCCATGTAACAGCCTGTTACAGGCCTTTTTCCCCCCTTTTCAGAATGCCTGTTACAGCCAGTGTTTGAAATATCGGTATCACGCAATGTATCGCACCCTTGGGATACAGATACGTATCGGTTATCGCATGGGATATATCGTTTGTATCGCACTTTTTGGGAAACATAGGGAAACATTAGGAAAATAGTTAAATTTTTCAATGAAACTTCAGAGATTATTAAAAAAGACTTTAATACATACTTTTAAATCATAAAATCTCAAAAAAGAATGACACGTAATAGGTTTCCTTTGTATATAGGGTCATAAGCTATGCGTTGTCCCATTGAACTAAGACAACTATATCCAGTATCCACCTTGTCCATCAGTTTTTCCATATCATTTTAGGACATTATGGAAAAAATTAAGTAGATCCAATAATCAGGTAGACCATTCATAGGAAACAATGGTGATTGACCATTAGTGGGCCACAGAAGTTTTGGATCAAGCTGATAATTGTTTTTTCTCTTCATTCTAACTTATGCTAAGTTATCAGCAGATTTGATGCCTAATAAAATATAGGGAAATTTAAGGTGCACCGTGAGAAGTTTTTAATGGTACTATGTTCAACTACTACGGTTTCCTTGAGTATAGTCCACCTGATAATTGGATCTTCTTAATTATTGGGTAATGCTGTAAAATGATTTGAAAAAATGAATGGACAGAGTGATACAAAATACACACTTCAAGTTGGACCCCATGGTAGGGGTTGTACGGTCTTAGGTGAGTCAGTGTCTCACCTAATCCACTCAAATACACTATTATCGTACTAAAAAAACTTTGTTGGGCCCACTGCAAATGTACATGGTTTATCCACACTTGCCATCCGTTTTTTCAAATCATTTTAGGGGTTGAGCCCAAATTTGAAACATATCCAAAGCTCAATTGGACCATACCACAAGAAACAATAGGAATAATGATTTCCACTGTTGAAACCTTCCTAGGGCCTACAATGATGTTTATTTTTCATCCAACTTGTTCATAAGATCACAAAGACGAGGATGAAGGAAAAGAACAAATATCAACTTGATCCAAAACTTCTTTGGCCCCCGAGGATTTTTTAACGGTAGACGTTCAATTCGCACTGTTTTATGTGGTGTGGTCCACTTGAGCTTTGGATATGCTTCACTTTTTGAGCTAAAATCATAAAATTATATAGTAAAATGGATGGACGGAGCGGCTAAAATACATGAATTATAGTGGGCCCCACAGAGTTTACTCACTATGTCATCCGCTTCCCACCACACTGCAAAGACGTCGCAGACGCTCGTCCCGCTCGAGTTATATGAACAGTTCAAAGTTAAATGGGCCCCACAGTAATTTATTTACTATATCTATTCCGTTCATGCATTTGGAGAGATCATTTTAGATCAAATGAGTAATATCCAAAGCTCAAGTAAACCACACCACAAATAGTAGTGGGGACTGATTCTCACCATTAAAACATTCGTAGGGCCCACCATAACGTTTATTTTTCATCCAATCCATTCATTAGGTCACACAAATTTGAATGAGGAGGAAAAACAAATATCATATCGATCGAAAACTTTTGTAACTCCCAAAAGGGTTTCAATGGTAGACATTCAATCTTCCATTGTTGTTTTCAGTGTGGTCCACTTAATCTTTGGATCTACCTTATTTTTTGGCTCAAGCCTTACGACGATCTTACCAAATGGACAAACGATTTGGATATAACACATACCTCATGATGGGACCCACAGAACTTGGTGACATCAACACACAGTCGGTGGTGTGCGGTACACCACTCTATTCCAAAAAAAGGCCGGACGCCCTTTTTTTTTTCTAAGCATAGAGGGTTGCGACCCCAAAATATATCCCAAATCTCCCAAATCTTCAAATTTCGGTGAAGATTCTCCAGATTTCGATGAGGATTTCCCTCAATGTCGCCCAAATATTTGGATTTCTTCGGATTTTGATGGATTTCTCTCCCAAATCGGAGATTTTGTTTGCACTAACCTATGAAAGAAGCTTTGATTCAAATGGCCCACCAAATGGAAGCTTCCGATGATGACAATCTCTTGTACAGGTACCGAAATCCAGTTTTACTGTTTTTTTTATAGATTTTTTCGGATAATGATGCCGTCTGCGTAATTTTTTAAAATTTTCTTGGTCTCTTTCGAAGGATATCGTGTCGCTGGACTGCGATACTGATAATATCAGCCGATATATCGGCCGACAGTATCGATATTACGAACACTGGTTACAGCTGCCTATTGCGCAACAGCTCCCACCTTTACCATTATGTAATGGTCATTACGTAACTGTTTTTGAACACCATAAATTCTTGGCTGCAACCTTAGCTAGGCATCTGAATAGCGGCATCAGATAAATTGGAATATTCGATAAAACAGCTTTGATTAATATGAGAAAGTTGGTTGTCCATGTCGCTTACTTACAGTTGTACTTGTACCTCTCTAGTAAACTGTTCCATGCTTCAAATGGTGGCATGCTCACTTCCAGAGACAATCCTAGAATCTTTAGTGGTTGAGGCGCAGCCCTACAAACCATTTATTGCGCAAGACTGTTAATTTTAGAGGCCTAATTTCACCCTAGAGAGACTACTCTTTGACAATTTAATTCTCGGTCCAAAACCAAAAATCTTTCATTTTTTGCTCGAAGCACGAAGGCAATCTTGCTTGCAGCTTCTTCAACAAACTGGCACAAAAAAAACTTTTGTGAAGCCCTGGTCTCACGTCATCAGAAAGTGCTATTAGTTAGTAACCAAAATACATCTGAATCGAATTTGATTCACCATATGCAAACACGCCCTCAATAAAGTTGGTAGTTCTTTAAGAAAGGGTCAGTGGATGGCAGTTTTTGGTGTGCTTATTTCAACAAAGAAGGAATGCCGTCTTTTATGGTAGAGGCGCAGAGACAATCCTAGAATCTTTAATGGTTGAGGTGCAGCCCTACAACCTATTTCTTGTGCAAGATTGTTAATTTTAGAGGCCTAAGTTCACTCTAGAGACATTACTCTTTGGCAATTTACTTCTTGGTCGAAAACCAAAAATCTTTCATTTTTGCTCGAAACACAAAGGCATTCTTGCTTGCAGCTTTCTTTGACAAAGTGACACACACACAAAAAAAAAAAAAAAAAAAGTCTGTGAAGCCCTGGCCTCGTTTCATCAGAAAGTGCTAGCAATTAGTAACCAAAGTAGATCCGAATCTATTTTGATTCATCATATGCATTCACACCCTCAATAAAGTTGGTAGGTCTTTAAAAAAGGGTCTGTGGATGGCAGTTTTTGGTGTGCTTATTTCGACGAAGAAGGAATGCCATCTTGTTTTAATTTTGGCTGGCTGATTCTAAGTAGATGATAACACTGTCTTACAGCATGAAGTTTTTTGCCAGTGTCCATTTAAATTCTATGGATTGTGTGTGGGGTTTGTGGGGAATGCCATCTTTCTTCCACTGGTTAGCTGGGTTTCCAATTTGAAATGGATTGTAGGTAGTGGGAAACCTAACTTTCTATAGGTGTATATCTTTTAATAATTGGAGATAAATGTGTTCATTTTACAGGATATATATATATATATATGTGTGTGTGTGTGTGTGTGTGTGTGTGTGTGTGTGTGTGTGTGTGTGTGGATGGATGGATGGGATGGATTGGATGGACGGACGGATGGATGTATGGGTAAGATGGATGGATGAGATTAGATATATATATATATATATATATATATATATATATATATAGAGAGAGAGAGAGAGAGAGAGAGAGAGAGAGAGAGAGAGAGAGAGAGAGAGAGAGAGAGAGGCACCTTTTGAAAATCGAAAGCCACACTGTCGTGGTGCAGGAGGGAAAAAGTGTTAGGACATAGGGAAGTGTTGTGGGCTTCACCACAGTGTATGCGTTATATTCACATTGTCCATCCATTTTTCCAGATTTTAGGGCATGAGCCAGAAAACGAGGTAGATCTAAACCTCAAGTGGACCACAACAGACAACAATATGGACAATGACCCCCATCCTTGAAACCTTCGTAGGACCCACTGTGATGTCTATTTGCCATCCAACTAGTTCATTAAGGTCACACAGACCTAAATGAAGGGAAAACCTAAATATCAACTTAATCCAAAACTTTTGTGGCCTCCATGAAGTTTTCAATGGTGGCCATTCAATCCCCACTATTTTCTGTGGAGTGGTCCACTTAAGCTTTAAATCTGCCTCATTTTTGGGCTCATGTCCTAAGACAATTTGATAAAATGGATGGACATGGTGGATATCTCTTGAACATCATAGTGGGCCCCACCTAACTTTTCAGTGCAGGAAGTGGATTTGGTGAGTTTTCATAGGCAATCGAAGTGGGTTTGGCATGCAATCTGTGTGCGCAGGGAACGTATTAGGTGGTAGCAGTACCGACCAACACGTAAGTGGGTGATGTCCTGACTGTGGGCCCACTTCACTGTATGTTCTATATATCCAAGCCATCCACCAGTTTTTCCAGATCATTCTAGGAATTGGTTAAAAAGTGAAGCAAATCCAAATGTCAAGTGCACCACACCATGGGAAAACAATGGTGATTGAACAACCATCATTAAAAACTTTTTAGGGCCCACTGTAATGTTTATTTGCCATCTAACGTGATTAGGTCACTTAAACCTGGACAAAGGTATCGGAAAATATCAGCTTCATCAAAAACTTTTTAAGCCCCCAATAATTTTTTATGGACTTTCAATTACCATAGTTTCATGTGGTGTGATTCACTTGAGATTTGGATACGCTTCAATTTTGGGCTAATGCCCAAAAACAAACATGCAAAATGGTGAGATAGAATGGATTTCACATAGACATTAAGATAGAGTACCTCATTTTTTGATGCCCAAGTATAGACTCACATAGGACCACTATTCAATAGTGGGGATCTGTCCTTGGCATTAGAAAAATTGAGGTGGCCTATCTTGAGATCTATGTGATATCCACTCTCCCACCATTTTGCAAGCTTATTTTAGGGCATTAGCCCAAAAATGAGGCAAATCCAAATCTCAGGTGGACCACACCATAGGGGACTGTGGTAATTGATCACCCACCATTAAAAAAATCAATAGGTTGGATGGCAAATAAACATTATAGTGGGCCCTGGGAAGTTTTTAATGGTGGGCGATCTATCACCACTATTTCCTTATATTGGGGTCCACCTGAGATTTGGATCTGCTTCATTTTTTGGACCATGCCTGAGAATGATATGAAAAAACTGATGAACAACTTGGATATATAGCACATACATCGAGGTGGGCCCCACAATCAGGGCAACACCCATTAACGTGACTTGTAACACCTAATCCGCTCCCAGTGGAGGTGGATTGCCTGTGAAACCCTTTGGCAAGAGGTTCCTGCACTACTAACTTAGGTAGGGACCATGATAATGTTTGTGAGAAATCCACCTAGTCCACCTGTTTTGCCAGATTATCTTAGGACATGAGCTTAAAAATGAGGCAAATCCAATACTCATGTGGGCTGCACGATAAGAAATAGTGAGGATTGAACGTACACCGTTAAAACATTTGTGGAGCCACACAAGTTATGGATCAAGCTTTTTTTTTTTTTTTTTTTTTAATTTTTTTTTAAAATTTGTTTTTTGTACATCCAAGTAGGAATGATCTTATGTATGGCTTGGATGGCATCATTGTTGTCAAATTGCATATGCGATCGTGTGCGATTGCATATGCCTGTGCACATATGCGGTCGCATATTTTATTTTATTTTATTTTTTAATTTTTTCAAATTTTTTTTTTAAATCGAAAAAATAGGGAGAAATTAAGAAAAAATGAATAAAATTTAAGAAAGTAGGGGGAACTTTCCTAAGTTAATAGATAAATAATTTTATATGCCCTTGGCCCTTGCAATACATTTAATTTAAATAAAATAAAACCAATTACATAATGAATTAAATATTAAGTCATCATTCATCAACAATTCAACATTCTACAATATAGTTAACAAATATCAACATTCAACATTCAACAGTACAGTCAATAATCAACATCAACACACTTAGTAAACAAAATGAAGAAGTTATTTATTTATTATTTATCTAATCATATACTATATACATTGATCTATTTGCCATTGTGGCATTTGATAACAATCGTCATCATCACCGTCATCATCCGAGTCATCTCCTTCTTCCACATACACTTCTTCTTCCGTTTCTTCATCATTGTATGTACTAATACTTCATCAACATCCAATGGTGGATCTTCACCTTGATCATTATCATTTCCTTCTTCCATCTCAATCTCTTCAATGGGTTGATGGCTACTCGCCCCCTATCTTCCCCCATCCTTCGTCTTCGAGTGGTACCTTCTCAAAGTGTTGATCTGTATGCGGCATCTTCAACTTACTCGCATGATAGGTCCTCTCCATTAAATACTGGGTCCTCTTTCTCTATGAGCCACTCATTATCTTCATCCAACTCATTTAAATAGATATGGTCAAAGAAACCAAGCTTTTCTTTCATAGTTTGGAATCGTTCTTGCATTTTTTTTATTGTATTGGACGAAAACCAAGTCGTTGAGCCTTTTTTTCTCAAGGTGATTCCTTTTCTTGTTATGAATCTGCATGAAAGAAAAGAGTATTTGACATTAGCTATTTAGGTAATTAATTCAGTTTACGCCCTAGTTCTTGCACTAAAAAAATTGAAGTTTACAATTACTAAACTTACCTCCTCGAACGTGCTCTAATTATGCTCGCGACCACTGACGGAACACGTGAGTCCAAGAATCCTCATATCCAGCTTCTTTAGAGCTGGATCCTTCCTGTTCGGGTCCACTCCATAGGCAGCCCACCAGTCAACTGAGAAAAACAGTTTAAGCAGGTTAGAGTCACTTTGTAGATTACATTGTAAAAAAAACTATTAGTAAGATACTAAGATTGACATTCATAGTACTTACTGGGTAATTTCATTGTCCGATACCTGATGACGATATCCCTTGAGAATATTCCCTCACTTTTTGTATAGAAGTCTAGTAAAGTTGAGATCCTGTCTTGGTTTTCTCTATCTGGAATCATTCTTTCAAACACATCAATAAATCCAACCATATGCATAGTAAGTGCTTCTGCTGGATTAACATAAGTGAGTACAGGCTAGGTTAAGGATGTAAGCAGCCGAATACAATGAAGATGACTTTTGGCTTCCCTATCTTCTATCTATAATATCTATAATTGGCTTGTAATCACGGTCTCTATAGCTAAAATGGTCCATGATCTTATTTTTTGCCATCTCCATCGCATCATATATGCAACCCATTCCAGACTTCTCATCCCCGTCCACCAATCGCAACACAATGACTAAGGGCTCAGATGCTTTTAACTCCTTTACCACTTGTGTCCAAAAACTTTGCGAAAGGATTGTTTGTTGAACCTGCTTCCCTTCAGCCTTCTTTAATCAAGGCTCAATTGTAAAATCGGCCAACACCACGAAATTTCTAAGTTTTAATTTTTTTGCATGTAATCTTTGTAGCGTTAAAAAGGCTATAACGAAACGGGTGATTGCTGGACGTAGCAAGTTACCCGTAATGTGTTTTCTCGTTCGATTAAGAAGAAGGGCGTGCTTGTACATAAAGACCATGATTCTTCAAGCCCTTGCAATCACATTTATAAATAACATATCTATATCTTCTAACATAAGATTAACACAATGGGCCACACATGGGGTCCAAAATAAACGACGCCTCCTATGTGTGAATGACCTGATGCATCCATGGACTTCAAGAATATTGTCCTAGCTGGACAATTTATCAAAAAGTTAATGAGAGACCGACTGGATCTATCAATCCATTCATCGGCCATTTGTGAATACTCATATGTTTTTCCCGATTCCTTATATGCAGTCATAAAGGATTGTGTATATTCAACTTCGGTTTTGAGGCATATCTTCTTCATTTCATGATATAAAGGAAGTTTAAGCCCAGGTACAAATTGACCTATAGCTTCAATCATTACTTTGAAGCTTCTCGATTTAACGACATTGAAAGCAATGCTGGTTTGGTGAAACCACTTAGTAGTATATTGAATAGTGGTTTTCCTATCTTTTTGTTTATACCGGTTTTCTAAAGTTGTTTGAGCCGGCCCTTTGCCCCTTTAGTTGATTACATCCTCGGGGTGTGGTCTATACCATCTATCCATAGGCCCATGCCATCGGGCTATTTTCGAAACCGTTGGTTGTACTTGTGGTCTAGACCAGCTTGTCGAAGTAGGAGGAGTGAGACTAGCTTCATCTACATAAACTATGTTTATATCTTCATATGTGTCTTGTTTCAAATATTCCTCGTGACGTAGGGCATTATCGCATTTCTTTCTTGACTGTTTTTTCATATACTCCATAATCTCCCTTTGGATTTTTGGAGTAATTTTGTCTCATGCTTTTGCATTTGACCCCGGTAAATGTGCAAGGTGTTGCTTGTGCCTTGCAATGCCACCGGAACCCACATACCCATATAACTCACATACTATGTGAGTCTTATCCGAAACACTACGATGGTGCCCATACTTCCAACCCGGGTCATTCAACTTGGGTTTCATAGAGGAAGATTGAGAAGAAGACATTATGTTAGTGGTGTGTGTATTGATTGTAAATTGTAACTTGCTACTGGGTCCTTACTCTTGCCCGGGTGGTAGACTCTCAGGAGTTTCAACTCTTGGTCAAGGGTTTGAGTACTCATAGGTGGTGAAATTGCACTAGTGTGAGTGTGTGGGGTGTGTGTGCGTGTGTAAAAAAAAAAATAAAAAAATTGTAACTTGCTACTTGCTAGTACTAAAAAGTAAACTAAAAACTAAAGTAAGAGACGTAAGTAAAGAGTAAAGAGACTAAAGAGATGGGGGAGAGAGAGAGAGAGTTACACACTTACACTAGTAGTAGAAAGGGAGAAGAGGGAAAAAAAGGAGAAAAAGAGAGAGAGAGAGAGAGTTACACTTACACTTTTAGTAAGAGAGAAAGAGAGAGAGAGAGAGAGAGAGAGAGAGAGAGAGAGAGAGAGAGAGAGAGAGAGAGAGAGATTTATACACAAACACAATTACAATTACAAATTTACAAAAACACAAATTCTTCACTTCTTGTCTTCACTTTTGCCTTGACCCTTGAGTTTTGATTCTTGATTTTAGAATATTGTAGACTTGTAAGTTGTAACTTGTAAGTAACAAAGTAACAAGTTAAAAAAAATATTAGAACTTAGAACTTGGAAGAAACTCAAACTCTAATAAATTAAACTTGCAACTTGTAATTTAAGTTGAGTCTCTTGAATGTAAAGAAACTTTAAACGAGGGAGATAGAAAGTGAGAGTGGTGGATGTGTGAATATGATTATGAATTTATGATTTATAGAATTTGGAAAAATTAGAAAGAGAGTTCAATGGATGGAGCTTGGTTGTCTTGTCTCTTGAATCTTGATTCTTGAATCTGTGTAGTTGTAGTTGTAGTTGTCCCTTGATTGAAACTTTAAACTTGAAATAAATATGGATGGAGTGGAGCTTGGGGCTTAAAATTATGTAAGAGAGAGTGTAAGAGAGTAGAAAATAGAGAGAGAGAGAGAGAGAGAGAGAGAGAGAGAGAGAGAGAGAGAGAGAGTTTGAACTTCGAGTGCATGTAGGAGTGTTTAGAATCCCATTTTATAGACAAAAAATTAAGAAATTTTTTTTTTTAAATAAAAAAATTCTCGACGGTCAGAAAACGGTCAGATTTCTGACCATTGGTGAATATGCGATCGCATATGTTGTATGCAATCACATACATCGCATATGCGATCGCATATTCTTGCACATGTGGCATATGCAATCTCATATGTGCAGAAATCTCATATGCCACTGTCGCATATGTGATTTCTGCTTCAATGTGTGCATATGTGATCGCACATGACAACATTGGATGGCATACGAATATCATGGTGGACCTCAGGAACGTTTCAACGGTAGGCATTTCCTTACTCACGTTTTGTTGTCCTCCGCCAAACTTGAATTTTGGATTTGTCACATTTTTGGGCTCATGTCCTAACATGATCTGGTAAAACGGATGGATGGGGTGGAGTTCCCATGATCATGCTATTTTTTATTTTTTTTTTCTAGTTCATCCAAGTTTTAATGACCTTATGTATGGTTTGGATGGCATACGAATATCACGGTGGACCTTAGGAAAGTTTCAACGGTAGTCATTTCCTTACCCACTTTTTCTTGTCTTGCGCCAAACTTGAATTTTGGATCTGTCACATTTTTGGGATCATGTCCTAACATGATCTGGCAAAACGGATGGATGGTGTGGATTTCTCATAAACATCATGGGGGCCCACGTAGCTTCTCACTACAGAACTAACTGCAAAGGGTTCAGCAGGCAATTTGTGTCGTTGTACTTGGATCGCGTGGTGTAGAACAAGCACCAAGGTCGGTGCTGTTTTTATGTGGGAAAGTTTACACGGGCCCACCATGATGCATGTCTTATGTCTACACTGTCCATCCATTCTTTTAAACATTTTACGGCATGAGTGCAAAAAATGAGGCAGTTCTAAAGCTCGAGTGGACCACAACACAAAACAATGGGGATCGGCCTACCATTGAAAACTTCCTAGGGGCCACTAAAGTTTTGGATCAAGTTGATATTTAGGTTTTCCCGTGTGGGCATCATTGTCCACATTGCTTTCTACTATGGTCCACCTTGAGCTTTGAATCTGCCTCGTTTTCTAGATCATACTGTAAAATGCTCTGGAAAAATGGATGGATGGTGTGGATATAGCACATACATGTGGTGGGGCCGTCAACACTTCCCATGTCCTAACATGTTTTCCATCGGGGCTATGAGAATCTCTATCATGCCATGACAGTGTGGCTTCCAATTTTAGAATGGTGAGCAATTAGTCCTTGTGCACCGGTGCCCAGGCGATCATTTCTCTGTGTGTGTGTGGGTGGGTGGGTGGGTGGGTGTGGTGTGGTCCCTACAGAAAGGACATAATTGAAGTACTGTACTTCTAAGTTCTATAGAAAGGACATAATGGAAGTACTTCTAAGTCCTAAGAATAGATCTGACACCATGGAAGTTGCATTCCAAAAGGTCAAGGGTAGGGTCATCTATCAGGCTAGGCATTGCTCTGTTCAAGGGATGTAGTGGGTTAATGGGTTCTTTGGGTTTGTGCCATAATCCGTTGTTGTTGGAGTGGGATGACCTTTCATCATTCTTCTCTCTTTTCCCCCCAATGTTGTATCAGTTTCTCTCTCTTAATAAATTCTATAGTTAGGCTCTTGCATAGTGCAACTAAGACCTAGCTTCGAGATGAAGTCCTTCCTAAAATGCTCTTAAACAGAACTTCCTCTTGCTGAAAAAGATGCTGAGCTTTTTCTCTACAAATATGTTGAGATATTCTGAAACATTATTTGCTTGCAAGTCTTCAACACTTCTATATAATTTTCCTCTACAAATATGTTAAAAGAAAATCTGAAATGTTATTTGCTGCACAACCTTCAACAATTATATATCATTTCAAGTAAATTGCATTTTTCATTGTTTATAAATGTTTAAAGGTTGATAATTGTATCAGGCCCGTTGGGCCCATGTCCATGTAATAAGGCCCATAGGCCCATTCATGTTTTTACTATTAGAAATAATAGTAGAGGGCTGGGGTTTCAATAGACACTAAGCATCTCATGTTTTTGCTCTCTCCTCTATCCCTCTCTCTCATTGTTTTTCTCTTCCAACTTTCTTCTTTTTCTTTCTTCTTCTTCTTTTCATTGTAGCTTCTCATAGGCCCTCAAGATTAGCACCATGTAACTGTTTAACAATAAATGAGTTCAAGCATATTCTTTGAGAAAAAAGAGTGCTCAGGCAAGAGAATAGCTCAAGTGGGTCTTGGCAGTGAAGGATCAAGTGAAAAAGGAAATTTTATGTTGTGAACTGGGGCTGTGGAATTTGGGCCACAATACTGCATGCTTTTGTGCTACCCCTGGATTGTACCTAGGATCTCTAGTTTTTCCTGCATAATACTTAATTATAAGTTTTCTATGAGCTTGAGTTCATGTCTTGTTTGTGCAAACTTTTGTTGATTAGTTTATAAGCCGACAGAGAAGGTGGTCCTATGCCTGAATTATTATGACAAAACTATATGCAGTTGTAGGTTGGATGTCACATTCATCAAACTAGATGATTGAGTTATTTGTACTACATAGTAGCCTTCTAATTGTAAATTGCATAATCAGCTAATGCTTGAATTATTTGTAAAATGCTTCGATAGGAATGGCATACACTGAATTTTCTTTTGGTTTTCAGGTCTATTACAAGTTCAACAACCTATCGTTACTTTGGGAGCCAATGATGCTCATTTCTGGATTCTTCTTTCTGTTTGTTGCCTGTATTGTATATGTGCATTCTGATATATCAATCTCCAAGTCCTCTGCATCTTACCTGGCTAAACTGCAGTGGGAAGAGGTATGAAAAATGTCAAGTTACATACTTTATGAAAGGATTCATAAAATAATTATACATTTAACATATTATGTGCATATTAAAAGCTTGCTTGATTTTGTCAATATATTGAGTGATTTTTGTTCAATGAAAATTGCAACAATATAAATTATCCATTTCTTACACTCAAATTATCTACCATTCTTCCAATTGACCCTTTTATTATCATTTCATGTGGAAGGCTAAAAAGCATTATGATTGGATATAATTTTTGTGGTAAAACAACTGAGCTTTTTTGCGAATAGTTTGACTGTGGTGGGGTAGTTTCTTTTGTTTTTCATTTTAATAACACAGCTCATTGGCAATGTAATCATGTCAGAATAAAATTGATTGCATGTATAATTTTCCTCCACACTCAATTTTGTCTTTGGATTTTGTGACTTGACTCCAGAATTTTAAGAACCTAAGGATCAAGTTCAGATGAAGTCTTGAGCCAGGAATTTTCTTTTAATCCACATAATTTTGAAATGTTTTTTTAATGAGCATCTGAGTAAATTACATTTTCTTTAAATAAAATTGGTCACTTTATTTACTTTGCTGAAAACTTCAAGTTGTAAAAAATAATCTATTTAATTTAGAAGATGTTATTTGTATTTTGTTGTTATTTAGATTACAACTTACTATGCCGTAATTTCCATTTTCTTTCTTGAACCGATTTTGTATCTTTGTGGGTTAACTACGTACATAATGACACTAAATGTAGAGTTAAATATCAAGCGGAAATAGTTATGCGCCTGTTAGTTATGTGCTATCTTCGGCTCCTTACCTGTTTTGGATAACTACTGAGTAATGCTGGACAAGTCATTGATTATGGTTCACCTTGTAGCTTTCTGCTTACACCTAATGGCTCTCTAACATTTCTGTCAAGTTGAAATCAACTTTAACAAAGTGATGTTCTTTCTATACATAACAAAATGAATTCCATTCTACTTAGAAATAGGGGTGTCAATGGGCCAGGCTTGGGCCTGTGAAAACCAGAATTTTGAATAGGCCCGTACCAAAACAGTTTAAAATCTGTGCCAAGACGAACCCCAGACCTGGCCCGGTGACAGCCCTATGTAGAAATGACACATTAGAAGACCCTTAATCCCTCTGGCTCTCTCAATATAAATAGGTTGATTATTTTGCTCATTTATCATCCAGAAAGGTGAAAAAACTCTTAAAAGTTGTTTTGTGGTTTTCAAGGGAGTTTGGCTTTCACAATAACCAAGAAGAAGATTCTTTGGTCCCTTGATTTGCAAAGTAGATCATGTCATTGGTTTGTACTTAATGGTACTGCTGCAAACTCTATACAACTGATTAACAATTAAAAGGGAACATGTGGCTGGAACCTCTTCTAGAGACCTCAAAAAATGTGTTACTGTCACTGTATTGGGGCCTGTTCTGATATGCTGAGTAACTTGGGATGCTGGGAAGTTTTTCTGGAAAAACTCATTAAATTTTTTATTTTTATTTTTTGGGAAAGACAACTGGAATTTTATTAAAAGCATCGAGATGGCGCAACAACTACAATGCAGTCAAAAGAGACATTACAACCCAAGAATAAAAGCAAGATCACGGGCTTCCGCGTCCTTCATCTAAGAAGCCGACTCCACATGAGAACCTTAGCCTTGCTAGACACCTCAATTGCCGATGACTTCGAATTCCGGTAGCATCTACCATTTCTTACCCCCACAACACCCAAAAGACCCACTAACAAGGCTAATCTCTAGCAAACCTTTCTTTCCTTAACCCACCCCATGCCATGCCAAGAGGAGGTTCTTGATTGCAGCCAAACAGGTCAAGAAGGGATTGCCACAGAATCGGGGTGTAAAGGCAGTGAAGGAAGACCCTCTTTCTTAACCCACCCCATGCCATGTCTACAGTTTCCAGGCCCTTCATATGCACCAAAGATCTTTTCTACAGATCGTCTATAGTCAACACCCTCTTTCTTCCCATTAGCTAAGCCCAAGCAGCCACCTTTGGTTGTGCCCTGTAAGGCCATACATAAGATGTACAAGCATACACCTCTCCTGCTATTGAGGGCCAAACCATGTTGTAGAATCAGCAAATTGAGAAACATCTCGATTTTTCACCTTCCCCACCCTTCTGTCTTGCTCATCCAGCACTGACAGACAACTTTGGAGAAGCCTTTGAAGCTTCATGAAGTCCTCTTATCTCCTCGTCGAGCAAATTGTTACAACATGGAGGGGTCCAGATAGCACATTCCCCATTGATGGTAAAGCATTTGGATACCTAGTGCTAGACTCACCAATATTGAGAACATGGCCCATAGTGGCTTCTCCCCTAGCCTAGCGTCCTCCCAAAATCGAACCTTTTCCCCATTACCTATAACAAATCTGATGCCTTTGCTAAAATGGCCTGTCAAGTGAGAGACCGACTTCCAAATACATGACGCCCTATATAGAGATGAATTTTGAATCCACCAACCGCCTTGGCATCCATACTTTCTTGCTGTTAATAGGTGTGGGCCGTACCATTGTAGGCCCACCTATTTCCATTTTATTATATTTTCCATCATTAGAGGTTTGGGACATGGGGTATTTTTGCTTTTGTTATTAAAGGATATGAGGGTATTTTTGCTTTTGTTACTTAAAAGGACGTACTCATCATTTTTCATAAAGTTGAATATAAAAGGGAGGGGTGGGAACATGTGGACTATTTAAAACCCTAACCCTTCTTTTTCTCAATTAAGTTTACGTGGTATTAAAACGTAGTTGATCTGGGATTTGTTTCTCTTTCTTTCTTTTTCTTCTATTTCTTTGAGGTGGGTTGTTAAAGCATTTGAGGACGTGTAGTATAGTGGCAAGTTTAACATATCAGCTTTAGTTAAGGTATGCTGGCCCCCGAAGAAAAGTACCGACTCTTCCATCTTGCGAGCTTCCTTTTAATCCTTTTTGCTACCCTATCCCATAAATGCTTCGTAGATTTTCCAATGCAAAGAGGAATACTGAGATATGTTGAAGGGAAGGATCCATCTTACATCGGAAGACTTCCGCCAGCCTTGCCTCCTCCTCCTTGTGTATCTGGATGCCCAGGATCTCGCTCTTGATGATGTTGACTTTCAAACGAGGTCACCTCAAAGCATTTGATAATCTTCTTCAGGTTGTCCACTGTAGTAAAGCTGGCATCACAAAGACAGATGGGTGTCATCAGTGAACTGGAGACGAGAGATCGAAGGGCCCTCGTTCACCGCCCAAAAGTTACAAATGAAGTTAGCTTCCTGTCATTTTTCCTGCATCCTTCCAAAGGAGTCTGTCACCAAGAAAAAGGGAAAACAAGGAGGAAACGGGTCTCCTTGCTGAACACCTCTTGTGCCTTTAAAGAATCAATTGGGGGACCATTAACCAACACCTAGTGTGAGGCTGACCGAAGGCATTCCCAAATCCAACCCCTCCACTTCGATCCACATCGAACTTGTACATCATGTAATCCATGAAATCTCAGTCAACATGATCGTAAGCCTTCTTTAAATCCAACTTGCACACAGTGCCATTTGCGTTTGTCTTGTGGTGACAATCCACACATTCATGGGCAATGAGAGTGCTGTCCAAACTCTGCCTTCCCTTGATAAAAAGCACTTTGGCTTTGCAAAATGATATTTGCCGGAACTTCATGAAATCTAGAAGCCAAAGTTTTTGCTAGGATTTAGAGAAGGGTCTGAAATGTCTGAATAATAATTTTGAAGAGACGGCTCAAAAATTGGATCATGTAGTTACTGTTCCTGTGCTGCTCAAAATGCACATTTGAACGGATGGTTATATGTTCCTTTGAAATATCCAATGCACTCTTGTTTTTGGTCGCATCAATCCCTGCCCTTAAAAGGTGTCCATGTTACGCCAAGCCATATATACTACTACTGTGTGATTAAATGGTACCGATGATATATATATATATATATATATATATATATATATATATTGAATGATACCCATGATTGGCTCAGTAGCTCATCTTATTGTGGCATGCTATCATTTATATTTTTCTAACGAGGAAAGTATGATATAGGTTGGATATGCTTCTCTTTAGAAACATATTGTGGGCCTACAGTAAATTTTGTTCTAACATTATATTTATCTGGTAATAGGTGCAAGCAACAGTTCAGCAGGTCCAGAATGTCATTAACCGCTGTTTATCTGTCCATGATAAGCTAGAGGCATCATTACATGATCTTTCTAGGATGGGAGATGTTCAAGCTTGTAAAGCAGCTCGTAAAGCTGCCGATGGGTTGTTGAAAGAATGTGCAAAAGAGTTGAAGCCCTTGCTGGTGTTCTTGCAATCATCTCCACAGGCTGCTCATATATTGCCTAAGGTTTGTTTGCTTTCTGATAGAATTTTCTTCCATGCTTTTGTTTTTTGCAAGCTGATTGTTGACTTTGGTTCTGTTTGGATGTTAATCTTCAAAAGAAGGCAAATAAAATAAAATAAATAAAATAAAATTTCAGAATATCGTAGGCCCTGAGGCACCAGCTAGTCCCGCCTTGTTTTGTTGGAAAACTTAAAAGACTACCATTTCTCTGAATGCAACAAGGTAAAATGATGACGTTTGTGAACTCATAAAAAGAAATAGCATTTGTGTTTTGCAGGAAAGTTCTTGCAACACTAAGGTTCAGGTTGAGCTGGTGCCACAGGATCCCTTCATAAATCTTTCTTTTTTTTTTTTAAAAAATAAAATTTAATCTTATTTTTTCTTCTTTTTTAAAATTTTGCTCCAAATTGGCCTGTATGTTATCATCATAAACTATTGGAAATAGCAAATACGCTTATGATATTGACACCTTAGCTTGATTGGCAAGTATTACAGGTGTGACATAGAAGCTGTTAGATCAATGTACGGGTGCATGATATTTGAAAATCTTTGTTGAGTTCTACAAAAGGCCACTGTATTCCTCTGTGGTGGATAATCATTGAACCGACAAATAGCTAAAAAAGTTGGACCTCTCTTAGTAGCAAACATATTATTGTGCTTCCTACCCTTCCATATCACAACTGATCTATTTTCAAATGTATAGAAGGTGTGATGCATGGCAGAAGAAGTTATAGAAGGAAAAGAAAAAGAAAGAAGTTATAGAAGAAAGAAGAAATAGGAGAAGAATCACACCATAGAATTTAAAGAAATTGCTTTCTATTTTTTGTTTTTCTAATTTTTTTTTTTCCCTCTACAAGCATCTCTTCTCTAAATGTGGAAGGCAGATCACCCATCTCCAGTATGCGGATGACAAGCTTCTTCTTCTTCTTTTTTTTTTTTTTTTTTTTTTTTTTTTTTGTGAAGTGAAGGAGGACTTTGCGGACAACCTCGGGAAAATTCTGGTTTGCTTTGAAGTTGTCTTGGGTTTGAAGATCAGTGTGGCAAAATCTGAATTGCTAGGATTGCATGTTGATGGAGGCAACCTAGAATGTTTTGCTACCATATTCAGGTGCAATTTTGGTTTATTAGGATTGCCTTTGTGTATAGGGAAATCAGCTAAGCACCTACGGGACAAGGTGATTGAAAGAATAGAGAGGAAGTTGGCCTCATGGAAGTGCCACTATTTATCCATGGGAGGTTGTTTTGATTCTGTTGAAGGCAGATTTCGCTAACATGACCGTTTATTTCATGTCCCTATTTAAATGGCCTAAGTCTATGTTGGACGAGTAGGAAAAAGATGAGAAAAAACTTTTTGTGGAATGGTGCAAGTGACAAAAGGAAGTTCCATCTTCTTAGATGGGATGAGGTTTGTAAGCAAGTTACTGCGGGTGGTGAAATGAATATGGCGATTTGGTGTGGAGGAAGGAAGGCTTTGGAGGTAGTCGATAACTTGCAAGTATGACATGCAAAAGGGTATTTGGTTTGTGAGAAACTCTTTGCTTTATAGCGCTTTGGCCGTATGGAAAGCAGTGGTGGCTATTGAACATTTGGTCAGGCTCGGGATCTCCTTTAGGGTTGGTATCGGAACCCGTATACGCTTTTGGACAGATTCCTAGTGTGGTGGCTTTGCGCTTCAAGTTCCCTTTTTGAGGATCACCCTGCTTACTCCTGATTGGTACATTTGTGTGGTGGATTGTTTCTCTATTGTTGAGGGAGAGGTGGTATGAGCCCCTCCTTGTCACAGAAGCTTGTTGGAGGGCATGATAGATGAGGATGCTTACCTTTTGGACTTTCTCAAGAATGCTAGGCATGCAGTCCTTGAAGAAGACTCAATTTATTGGTCAAGGAATCATTTGGGAGAGTTCTTGGTAAGTCCTTCAAGCTGATTTTGGAGTCTCCCTCACAACCGTGTCCACAACACCCATTTCAATATTGGTTCTACACAGCCCCTCCTCACATGGCGGTCTTTGTTTGGCTGGTTGGCCGAAAGAGGATTCTTACGGTGGACAATCTTTAGAGGAGATTTTTAGTTCTCCCTAATATATGCTTGATGTGTAAGGAAATTGGGGAGTCGATTTACTTCTTCATCCATTGCCCCTATGCGCATAGAGTGTGTGATGCAGGACACATGATTGAATGCTAGCATGCAACGTGGAGATTATGAAAGAGTCCATAAAGTAATTCAATTAACAAAAGATGCTAACCTACCAAGTAATTAAGAGTAAACAATAAGAAATAAAATCTGATTTAACCTAAATCACAAGTCCGCATGCGAAGAAATCACATAAATCAATTAAAACTACGATCGATGGAAGGATAGAACTTCCAATTTAGCGTAGACACGTTCCACACTCAATGGACAAATTTGTAGGTTTTATGATTTAGAAGGTTGTCATGGAAGGGAAAAGATGAAGACGAGAAGAAGAGAATACCTTTCGAAGAGGAGAAAGGATGGATGTAGGATGAAGAATACCTTTTGAAGAAGTGGATGATGAAGGATATACCTTGAAATCCACCACCAAACAAGTTTTTACCCTTCCACAATTTAATCGGAAGGGAGGTTATTTATTTTTTAAAATAAAAAAATTCTAAAAAATGAGGAAAATTCATTCACACAAGAGAGCTCCACTCTTCTTTTTTTTCTTTTCAATAACACTACTAGGGTTGGAACTCCCCCTCCCCCCCCGGTGCTTTATTAAGAAAAAAATCAGAATTAAAATCCAGCATAATTACAACTATATCACTCACTTAAGTAAAGTGGTCCATTGCCCAAAATAAGAAAACTAAAATATATATTATTAATCTCAACGATCAAATAATTCCTAAAAATAACAAAAACCATAAAGAAAGTAAGATCAAAGTCCAAACGGCCCAGATATAAAAGATCTAATGGTTCGATGGCTTGATCAACAAAATCCAACAGTCGGATCGGCACGAAATAGAAATCCTATGACTAAAATAGTCTCCTAAGCAGCCCACATGCATCATCCCAAAGTGGAGTCTCCCGGATGCACGTCCAATGCATGTGGGGTCTTCAAAATAGCCCAGCGCCATCTGGAACACGTCTCCCATCCACAAGGAAAGTTGCGCTGATGTGAGTGGTCGTCTCCGTTTCTGGTACACCTGAGTAGGTCCTTTGATGTCCTCATCAATTCCCCTCAGCTGAGGAGATTTCGCCTCTGGAGAAATAAAGCTGTAGTGATGCTCCATCAATTCCCCTCAGCTGAGGAGATTTCGCCTTTGGAGAAATAAAGCTGTAATGATGCTCGAAGAGATCCGGGTCTCATCACTGAAGCTTTGCCTTTGTGATCTACATACTGTCTGATTTTGGTCTGCCCTTCCACTTGACAAGGTACTCCTAGTAACCGCCATGTTGTGTGGAAACCGCTTCTTCATCTAAGATATCCTTCATCTCCTCTCTTCTCATAGGTATAGGTGGTATGGATGGTAAAGGTTGAGAATAGGGGTTAGGTAATGACCATGAGTTTTGGGACAGGTCTGGGGCATCACCATGAAAGTTCATGTGAGGATTAGGGGAATGCCTATGAAATGGTACAAGATCTTTCACATTAAATGTGGAACTGATACCCATGTTAGGTGGAAGATCTATCAAGTAAGCATTCGAACCCAGTCTTTTCAAGATTTTATATGGTCCACTGTTACGGGCCTGTGATTTTTTTATGGTTTTCTGTGGAAACATTTTTGGACGTATTTTAATTATGACTTAATCACCCATAACAAACTCTTTAAACTTATGGTGTGAGTCAGCAATCATTTTGTATGTTTCATCACTTGTATTGATTCTTTTTCTAATCTCCACATGCAAGTCATGCATATGTTGTGTAAATGCGTGTGCAGACTTTGAAGGCCTATGAAACATAGACATGGGTATGCAATCTACAGGGGTCGTAGGCTCATTTACTTGTATTTCCAAATCTACTTCCTCCCTAGGACTCATTTGATCGTGATGAAGGTTTGGTAGAGTCAATATGTGAATGTCTCGCATGGGTATAAGCTCATCCGGTATGTCCTCTGGAAGAACAACACTGGACTCGTCTAAATACCGGACTCACCTCAGATGATAACTCTACACTAACCCTAGGTGTAACCTCAGGTGGCATCTCCATAATAATCTTAGGTGTGACCTCACTTGCCACGTGTGCATACAACGTTAAATTAGTTTTAGTCTCTCTTTCAGACTCTTTGGCACTAACTATAGGAAGAGACTCAAGTTGGAGTTTCATCACATCTTCAGGACCACATGTCTTGACGTCCTCCTTTTTAGGGATGCTTTTGAGCGGGGGAGACTTTAAGACAATCTTTTTGCCTCCATACAGAAACGAATACGTATTCGAGCGACCGAATAGTGTTGTGTCCATGTCACACAACCAAGGCATGCCCAAAATGATGTGGCCTATACAATGTTGTCAAATCGCATATGCGATTGTATGCGATCAGCATATGCTGTTCGCATATACGATCGCATAATCGCATGTGCCATGGCATATTTTTTTTTTTTTATAAAATAATAAAAAATTTAAAAAGGAAAAAAATTTTAAAAATGAAAAAAATCTTAAAAAAAGGAAAAACTTGCCTAATTAGTACACATGATTGGATTGAGTTATTTTACTTATTTCATTATAGTTTGAGTGTTTCATTAAGTTATATATTTAATTACTTATATTATATTATATAAATTTTAACAAAACAATCAAGCTACATTAAAAGAGAACTAATTATTATAAACTTCGAGTAAAGAAATTTTACTGATAGCTTAAAACAACTTACAAGTTATAACTTGCATCTTAATTTACAAAAAGTAAGCACAACTTTTAAAATACAAAAAATAAACATACTTGAAGTAATTGTAGAGAGATTAGAGTAAAGAGTAAGAGATTTAGAGCTTTGGAGTAGAGAATAGTGAACATGGAGGGGATATGAGTGCCTATTTATAGGCAAAAGTTCTCCAAATTGAAAATAAAAAAAATAAAAAAATTGCTTCCACTCTGATTATTAGGAAATATGCGATCGCATATGCAGTATGCGATCGCATATTGGCTGCATATAAAAGTATGTCATGGCATACTTGCCAAGATCGCATATGCCATCATGGCATATGTGATTCGATCCACAGTATGCGCATATGCGATCACATTTGACAACAATGGGCCTATATCCATAGGCAAAACATCACACCACAACATGTCCGTATAAGAACAAAACTGGATGGGAATAGGACAACGCTGAGAAACCAGAATTGAAGATGCATCAACCCATGAGACTCGATAGGGCCGAGGGTGAGGAACGACTAGCATACCTAATCGGTCCACGGTGCGAGCAGATACTGCATTGATGCAACTGCCACTATCAATGATCACCTTGCGGTTTTTGCCACCACACTTGGCATAAGTGTGGAAAATTGAATTCCTGCGCCAGTCGTCACTTCCTACAATCCGACTTAAGGCGCGGCTAATAATTGAAAGTGGCACAATCTCAATTTGATTCCCGACTTGTGATTGGACATCTTCCCTAGTGTCAGGGTTTGCTTGAAGGGAGGCTTCAAGCTGATTGACATGCGCATTGATCATAGCGAATTGAGTTGCAGTGGTCCTATTGTACGCTTCAATAACTGTCAGACGGTTGTTGATAGTGTTAAGGGCCCCAATAATCTGTTTTAGATTCATAGTGGGATGTAGACCCTAGTCACACTCCTGAATGAGTGGGTATACACAAGGACACTCTAAAGGAAACCCTAGGTCCTGATCATGCTAGACACACTAACCAGAAAATTCAGCAAGTCGCGCTATCCTCAAATCTTATGTTGAAAATTCAGCAAGATAGTAATTCGAGGGTGCCAAACTGAAAATTCAGCACGAGTGTAATCCGAAAATTACAAGCTTAAAATTCAGCAATGTGACAACTAGAAATTACTACGCTGAAATTTCAGCAATGGTATAAGTGGGGACGCGAGCCGAAAATTCAGCAATAAGATACTTTAACAAAAATTCAGCAATATGATCCTATATGCAATGAATGCTCTACTAACCCTAGATGTGACCCTAACTTAGATGCAACACAAAAATCCTATGCTAAACCTATGCTTTGATACCAAATTTGATGCAAGACACATGATTTAATGCTAGCATGCATCGTGAAGATTTTGAAGAGTCAATAAAGTAATTCAATTAATAAAAGATGCTAACCTACCAATTAATTTAGAGTAAACAATAGGAAATAAAATACGATTTAACCTAAATCACAAGCCCACATGTGAGAAAATCACGTAAATCAATTAAAACTAGGACCGATGGAAGGATAAAACTTCCAATTTAGCACAGGCACGTTCCACACTCAATGGACACATTTGTAGGTTTTATGATTAGGTTTAGGAAATAGAAAATATATGAAATTAGGAAAATTAGGGTTCATGGGAATTGAGGATTTTAGAATTAGGGTTTCTAGAAATTGGAGAAATAGGAATTGAAGATCTAGGGTTTAAAAGGTTGTAATGGAAAGGAAAAGAGGAAGATAAGAGAAGAAGAGAATACTTTTCGAAGAGGAGAGAGGATG
The DNA here is from genome assembly GCA_037074715.1 of Magnolia kwangsiensis. Classification (NCBI taxonomy): domain Eukaryota; kingdom Viridiplantae; phylum Streptophyta; class Magnoliopsida; order Magnoliales; family Magnoliaceae; genus Magnolia; species Magnolia kwangsiensis. The sequence goes on along the minus strand of CM073575.1, from coordinate 84,054,895 downwards.
TAGGACGAAGAATACATTTTGAAGAAGAGAAAGATGAACGATGTACCTTGGAATCCACCACCAAACAAGCTTCTACCCTTCCACAATTTAATTGGAATAGTGGTTTTTTTTTAAAAATATTTTTATTTTATTTTTTAGTTTTTTTTTAAAAAATAAAAAATTATAAAAAATAAGGAGAAAAATTCATTCACACAAGAGAGCTCCACTCTTGTTTTTTTTTTCTTTCCAATAACACTACTAGGTTTGGAACTCCCCCCCCCCCCCCCCCCCCCCCTCGTGCTTTTATAAAAAAAATAAATTTGGAATTAAAATCCAGCATAATTACAACTATGCTATTCACTTAAGTGGCCCATCGTCCAAAATAAGAAAACTAAAACATATATTATCAATCTTAACCATCAAATAACTCCTAAAAATAACAAAACCATGAAGAAAGCAAGATCAGAGTTCAAGGGGCCTAGAACTAAAAGATTTAGTGGCCTGATCGACAAGATTCAATGGTCGAATCGACACAAAATAGAAATCTTATGACTAAAATAGTCTTTTAAGCAACCCACATACATCATTCCAAAGTGGGGTCTTCCTGATGTACGTCCAATGCATGTGGGGTCTTCAAAATGGCCCGGTGGGCCCCATCTGGAACTCGTCTCCCATCCACAAGGAAAGTTGCGCTGATGTGAGTGGTCGTCTCCATCTCTGGTACACCTGAGTAGGTCCTCTGATGTCCCCATCATTGTGGGATCATTTCCTCAACTTGTTGCAGGTTGATTGGATGATGTTGAAATCTGTGGATGAGTTGCTTTGGGCGTCGCATGGAAGAGGAGTTGGCAGATCTGGGAAGGCCATTTGGAGATTGGATGGGTTGGATTTTGCATACACATGAAAGTTTGAAAGTTATCCACTCGGTAGACCCTAACTTATAGTCCAATTGGTTGGACTTGAGACCATTTTAATTGGCTGATTGGCAAACATTAAATATATAGTTGAAATGCAAAATAAATGTTGGCCCAAATTTAACCAGCGACTGTCCATTAATAAAAGGTTAAGATGGTTTGATAAATTTGATTTCAGAGATAAGGCCTATTTGCATTGGGACTCGCTATTTGGATAGTTTCATTGTCTTAATGTATGACACATACAATTTCTAAATGCTTGCCTATCTTCCATCACCTCTGATATATCAATTAATATCCCGAGTTAACTCGGCGAATCGCCAACCTTGTTATTGGGAGGATCAAACAGAGAAATTAAGCCTTCTAAAAAAGTGCCGAAGGTTTTGGGATGAAAGAGATGCACTGTGAGGAAAAGTTGTTGCTAACAAACATGGAAGAAAAAGAAAGGTGGATACATCTAATGGTGGTGTGAGGGAACGGATCTCACACATTTTGAAAGTCATTAACAAATTTGGAGATTCCTCCAATGGGGATGGGAGAGAGGTTTCTCGTTAAGTGGGTCATATCTTCTCTGTAGGAGTGCGATTCAGTTTGGGGTGGGAAACAAGTGAGGTTTCGGCGAGATGCGTGTGTCAGTTAGACATCTCATGTAAAAGTTTCCGAGATTAATTGGTCTTATTGAGTGAAATTACGGTAAACCTCTCTAGTAGAAGTATGAAATTATGTCCAAGTGTCCTAGAGGGGGGTGAATAGGACTTTTCAAATTTTTTTACTTATTAAAACCAAACAATGCCTAACTTAAAGCAATTTACCGGTCGGGGTAAGTAAGGCAAAGTAACTCTAAGGCTTCCAAGCCAATAGAGGATCCAATCACCTAGTCTACATAAAGTTTGCATACAGAACAACTAGCCTATTGACATAGTGTTTATGAGTGTGTGTGGTATGTTTTTCATATCAATCTTAAACAATTATCTAATCGTGCATCATTATTAAACATTCAAGACATATTAGCATAATTTAATGAATGAGCAAATGACAATCTCAAACACGATCATATATATAGTGGTTCGACTTTATGCCTACTTTACTCCGGACAGACGCACTCTCTCTCCTAGAGTGTACTGGGTTTCACCATGGGATGGTTTTAAACCAAGTTAACCATGAACCTTTACAACCTACACAAGGTTAAACTAAGGAGCCTACACAAGGTAACCTCAGGTGCCTACACAAGGACACTTCTAGGAGCGTACATAAGGCAATAGGTCCTACAGAAGGACACTACACGTATTTTCCCTCCGGAGGCATACGAAAAGACTTAACGAGTTTGTCAACTCAAACTCTGAATACCAATCCTACACAAGTAAAGGGTTTCAAACTCAATGGACTCTTGATACTTGAAAGTGGGTGAGCCCCATTTTTAGCACATTCTGATGATTATATTCCTTGTGGTGAAGAATCTTCAGCTCCCTTGATCTGCAACAACTATAGATGCTCTAATGCAAGTCTCCGGTGTTGGGTCAAAGTGTTTTGGTGAATCTTATCTATTGAATGTTGGTCTTTAAGTGTAGATGAGATTCCCAAAAGTTAGGCATTCATAGGATTCCAGCTCAATGATTTGCCAATAAGTGAGTTGCTGGAAGATCTTTCAATGGTGGAGTTTATTCTTCAATTCAATCTACTGATTTTTCAATGATTGCATTTAAGATAGGGTTGAGGGATGAACTCCCATGAGAAAAGGGATTCAAGATGGTGGGTAGTATTCCTATAGCAATAACTCTCTTAAATCTCTCTATTTTTCTCACTAAAGAATCAAGTAAGCCTTCAAATAAATAGGCAAAAATCCCAACGGTAAAAAAAGGGGCAGATTTTTGTCAGGATTCGATGCCATTGAAGGGTTTCGATGTCATTGAAGTCTCCTTCAATGTCATTGAATCTTATTCAATGATATCGAATCCTCACACTAAGATTTTCATGTAAGTGCTATATAGATTTGCTCGATGTCATCGAGTGGCGTTCGATGCCATCGAAGGTGACCTTGATGTCATCGAATGCTGGCTCGATGTTATTGGGATTTTTTAAAAAAAAACACTTGGAGCATGCTGGATAATTTGGTTCACTTCCTCGATGTCATTGAACGTACTTCGATATCATTATAATTTGAATTTCGATGCCATTGAAGGCAATTTGATGTCATCGAAGATTTCAAGATTTTTCTTCAAAAACTTGCTGGACAAAACTGGTCCATTTTTTATGTCATCAAACAGTCATTCGATTGCATTGAATTTTGAAATTCGATGTCATCAATCATTGTTCGATTCATCGAGAATTTTACTAATTTTCCTTTTAAGTTTGCTGGACCTTTGAGTGCTCATTTTCGATGTCGTCGAGATAGGTTTGATGTCATCGAACTTGTAAGTTCGATGTCATCGAACTTGTAAGTTCGATGTCATCGAGAATTTCTCCAGAATATAGGTTTGGTTGCTGGACAAAATGGAGCACTTTTTCGATGTCATCGAACAGTGGTCGATGTCATTGAAAGTTGCAGAAAATATGCCTATTCAGATTTACTTGCAACTTGATTTTTTCTTTTTCTAACCTTACCAAGATGTTTTTCTAGTTGATTTTGGGAAAGATTAGATTACTTTTTAGGGGATTATTACCCGGGGTGTTTTGGTCATGGGATGCGAGGGTTAATTTACCTTTGGAATGCCTTGAACATCTTCACCATGTTGAGTCTTCAATCTTGTAATCTTCATCGTGGGGCTCACTAAACTCTTTGACTCAACCATCACATTAATTGACAAACAAGGGCACTTTGAATCTCCCCCTTTGTCAATTACGTGACAAATCACCTAGGAAAAGCTGAGTTGTGTGTATAATTTAATATTACACAATTTTACAACTCAAACATTGCACTTTTACAAGAACATATTTTGTTGCTCGAGCTACTACTCCCCCTATCTTACTGCATCACCATTATCATCAAACACACATGCGCATATAATGGTCATAATATTATTCTCCCCCTTTTTGTTAGTCATTGTCAAAGGGTCAGTCTATATAAAGCAATACTACTCTACATAACTGAAGTTGGAGAAACAATCACAATTTAAGCATATCGAAAGATAAATACAATATTCACATAAGTGCAAATAGTAATGGGAATGTAGATTAGAGCACTATGTGAAGATAAATGCCATATATATATATATATATATATATATATATATATATCAAAAGAGATGCCCAAAATTGGCATCAAGATATCCAAAGTATCAAAATGTGTCATCATCCAAAACAAAAACATGGCCTCAACCATGGGTGTAAATATCCAAAACTATACATCCAATCAAAAATAAACACCTAACACCTCACCAAACATCTGATCTACTGATGTACAAATATGAATCAATCAAATGGGCCAAGACATCCAAAAAGATATTGTCACTGGCCAAACCTATACCGTGCATCACTGGGTCGGACCCGGAGCAGGTGGAGCATCCTCACTCGGAGCAGTATGTTCATGAAGGCTCAGAGTCAGCTCCACAATGTGTTGTGCAGTGTGCTGTAGAGTGTCGAGCCTCAGTTCTATGCCGGTAAGTTTGCTTTCGCACCGTCTTACATGCTCTTCTATTCTTGCTTGTCCATTTAAGATGTGCCTGATGAGATCATTGCGGCGTAGAAAACTACGAGTACCTACCGAGTCCGGGCTCTGAGAAAAGACATGAGTAAGACGAGTCTTTGGCAGTTGGCATGTCAATGTTTTTATCATCGTTTCCTCCTAGGTCCTCATCGTGTCCAGGACTTTTTAGATTCAGATTTGTAATTAAATTCAGGTTCAAAAGTGTTTCTTGATTGAACTGAACAATAGGACATGGTGGATCAGATGTAAGAGGCATCCCTATAAATCTAGACAACAAACAAATAAGACTTGGGAATGGAAGAGGCCAGAGATGTTTTCCTTGGACAACAAGGACTAACTGACGCAATATGAGAGTGGGTAGGCACAGTTGAATTCCTTGATATCATACAGGATGTTGAGTACATATGGAGAGAGCTCATCCCCATTGACTTCACATGGATACACATTTGTATTGAAAATGTCGTGAAGTATTTTAAATGTTAGTTCTAGATGCATATAGTGCAGACTGTTTCTGTTATTCATGGGAATCGTCAAGTCATTGCACAACGATCGGGTCACTTCACCCCAGAGTCCTAGAGAATTCAAATTTCGTTCAGTAACTTTTATACCTGATACTTGTACCCCAAGGAGTCGAGCCATTGTCATAGGAGTGATCTGTTTGGTTGTTTTCCTCAATGTGATGTCTATAGATGTGCGTTTATCATTGACAAAGTGACATGATCCCATAAATTGATATATTAGCTCATATTGGGGCTCATCACCGAGATTTAGTATGTTATGCCACCCAATCATTCCCAGTAGTAAATCAACTCCATAGGGTTCTATGCATGAGAGGTCCACAATCCGTTCAAAAATTGTTTCCTTGAAATATAGTTTTTGAAGGAGGGGAGATTATGAACTTTGATTGTCATTGCATATCTTGGTTTTCTTTGCCCTGCAATGCTTTTGTGGTACAATGGCCGTCCCTTTTCCTCCTGACATAGATCAACTTCTCAAGATGGACAGGGGGAAAGGAAGAAAATGCACAAGGGCAAGAAAATCCCCAAACCTAAATAGAAAACCAGAAAAACCTAAAAACCCCCCTAAAAATAAAAAATCCCAAATTCGTAACCTAGGTCAACTGAAGATGAAGCTAGGAATCAAAGTAGGAGTATTTACCAGAATAAAACGAAATGGTGAAGGGATTTTGACTAAAAACCGTCCACCAAAGGTCCACCGGAAAGTAGGAGGCAGAAAATGGACACTCGGTGAAGAATGATCGAGATGGGTGATTTCCATGTGTGCTTGATTTATATACTGACAGGATTCTTCGATGTCATCGAAGGTGTTCGATGACATCGATGGTGAGTTTTTCGATGTCATCGAATAGATGTTCGATGACATCGAACTTCCTCCAACAATTCAACTCCTGTATGTACTTCGATGACATTAAAGGGCATTCAATGTCATTGAATGTGACTTTGATGACATCGAATGTCTCATTGAAACACTAAGTTTCAGCTTTTTCTACATGCTTCTACTCGAACAATGAGATGTACATAAGTATATACTTATATATCAAGCTTTGTACACAACAAAATTTATACAGGTCAACAAAATAAAGAGAACTAAATAACACATCTTATGTTATGTTCAGAAAGAATTATGAGGCCTAAAATCCTCGAATATAACATTAATCACTCATGGACCACAAAAGACATTAGATCACACATATTCTAATAGATTTTTGGAGATCTCCAAATCTATTGGTATCTAGTGTCTTTGTTAATATGTCAGCAAGTTGTCGCTCGGTAGACACATAATCCAAAACAATTATTTTTTCTTCCACAAGTTCTCATATAAAGTGGTGTCGGATATCAATGTGCTTTGTTCTAGAATGTAATACTGAATTTTAAAATTATTGATGGCACTAGTGTTATCGCAAAATAGTGTCATTGTATTTTAATCAATGCCATATTCCAACAACACTTGCTTCATCCAAAGAAGTCGAGCGTAACAACTACCGGCTGCAATGTATTTGGCCACGGCACTAGACAAGGAGATGGAGTTTTGCTTCTTATTATGCCAAGATACAAGGCAATTGCCGATATAAAAACAACCACCGCTGGTTGATTTGCGATCATCTATGTTTCCGGCTCAATCAACGTCTGAATACCTGGCCGAGATGGTAAAGGTGTTAAACGGATATCATGACCTAAAATTTGCAGTTCCCTTTAGTAACTAGGGAACCAGTTGTCTTATCTCATTTTTCTCAACTTTTTGATGCTTAGAACAACATTTTGTAGTTCAATTTTTTTATTTTTTTTTATTTTTCCTTTTTTTATAGATGAAGTAAAAGTGACTAGTTGTTGATCTCAAGACATTGCTGAATCTCCATACCAGTTAGAGGATCTGTGATGATTTTATTTGGTTGATGATTCTAAAAACTGGTATGATACCCCACATTTGAGACTCACATGGAGGAATGAAATAGTTATCAGGTTTTCCTGTAATGCATGATTCACATTATCTATAACATCCCAAATTTTCACAGCCAGAGTTTATACTCGTGCGCGAGAAAACTAGGTGTTAATGATGTACGACTTGGATGCTTTTGAAAATGGCCTCTTAATTTTTTATTTTTTATTTTCATTTGGATCACATCCAAATACATTCATGAAGGTAACATTCACAAGAATAAAATCAACTGTATTGATTATATTTTATCAGAGTAAAAAGAATAATCAAATGCCCTCTCAATGAGAGCTTATTACATTTATCGAGTTCACAGCAAAAGTATAAAACTAAATTATAAATCTGTCTTCTTATTCTTTCAACATAATCTTCCTTAGGGAGATTGTTCACTAGGTTTTCAATCTGTACATCACCTGCATAATCTGTACGGTTGGGAAAGGGTCAATGCCTTGCTCATAGCGATGATTATCCTTTAAGATTAATAGTAATTCAAGAGATTCATAAACAATGTAAAGGTTTTGATACGTCCCGTACCCTACAACTACAAGTGGTATCAATATGCACAAACAATCTACATGAGATGCATGCCTAGCAAAGTATATGCGGTTCATCACACTTAGTGATCACAACAATGTGGAATATGATTAGAGTATCCGACTTGACCTGCACTCTCACTATACGGATATTCGCCGGCATGTCCCACGTTTAACATGGATTTATGTGGTTACCCCAAGACAAACACAACACATGATTGGATGATTTACATGACACGATTTGTTTATGGAGCGACTATTTGTGACATCCAATCCCGGAAGTGATGTGACAATGCATTTGTGATTTACACACATCGATTTGTGCACCACTACTCATGAAATATGAAATTGTGTCGCCCCAGGGGCTGCTCTCGAAAATGCATTACGTGCATGATATACATTCGAACGCTAGAAGAGGGATTCCTAACATAGTACTTGCACTTACAGAGAATACAAACTGAATCATGGAGCTTTTGGAATATCAAGACACATGTCCAAGCCTTTTGAAGATAGATAGCACAAGGCCAATATAGAGAAGAGTGATGATGGTCAACTCAAACACTGGCAATGGCCAACATTACAAATAGAAGAGCAGTAACGGCTGATTCTTTAATAAGGAGAGTGACAATGGCCAACTCCCTAATTAGAAGAGCGGCAACAGCCGATTCTTGGTAAGGAGTGTGGCATGGTCAACTCGATAAATTTGGTAAGGCAAGGACAAGGCTTGTATCCATGGCCCCACATAAACTCAGAAAGATCACTTTGTAAGTAACACTATACTATAATCTCAAAGGGCAATAATTGATAGTAAAACATGTAATTGTAGGAAGAATTCAAAGTAACACGAAGGCATGTTAGGGTAGGGTAGAAATAACTTGAAAGCATGTAAAGGCAACATGCAAGGACAAGACAAATATAATAACTTAAATTAATGTAAGCCTGAATGATAAAACCCTCACCTTTAGTGTTGTATTGTAAGGTTAGCTTCTTCTTTGATTCACTTGGTTTAGGTTAGATTTCAATTAGGATAAATCCGAGGAATAGTAGGCTTTAACTAAGCATGTTCTATTCTACCACCGAGTTAACTCGGTTAGGTATAATGGATCCCTGTTGCAATGGAAAGAATTTTAGGTGGAACTAATAGGAAAAGAAGGAAAGGAAAAAGAAGTTTGAATCTGAACCATAATCCAACGATATCTCAGATTCGTTGTGGTTGAACCAGTGATCCAGTGGAGCTCAGGGACCGGTCGGACTCGAGTTTACCTTCCTCTCTCTCTCTCTCTCTCTCTCTCTCTCTCTCTCTCTCTTTCTTGTTTCCTTTCTTGTGGAACGGACAGACGATCTGGATGGACCAGACCTTAGTCCGAAATTCTCCCCTTCTTTCTCTCGTCCTCTTTCTTGTTTCTTTTCTTCCTTTCTCCCTTTCTCTTTTCTTTTTCTCTTTCTTTCTCTTGTTCTCTCTTGTGGGTTAACAGGTCCTTTTTATAATCAGTTCGACCCTAGAAGGTCCCTTGCGTATGCCTATTTACGCAGCAAGGAAACCGAAGGATTTCCTTACGCAGTCAGTCTTGTTTTCTGCGCAGCAAGGATCGAAACAACAGCTTGGGATCTCCTTTTCGATCCTATCTATTTCTTTTTCCTCTTTCGGACGTCTTGGGAAGGGTCGGATTCCTTGCTTCTTGAGTTTGAATGGCTCAGATCGGAGCTGGATGTCCGGGTTCAGGTGTGGAAGTCCTTGGAATGGGCTGTCTCCTACGTTATGCAAAGGGATTCCTTAAATCGTGGGGATTTTTAGATATTTTTGGCCTCTTGGTTGTGGTCAGATCTCTCTCTAGCAGAAATCGGATGACTCTGATTCAAGCACGGTTTGAGGTGGAGGTTCTAGTGGCGGAGTTTTGGTGAGCGCGATTCGCTCGGTGTGCAAGTCTTTTGTGGACGCTGTTTCAACGTGCAATGGAGACAACTTTCGCGTACGGTTCAGTTGTGGTGGACCGGTGGGGTCCACTGTGACTATTTTTTCAGAAATCCACCCCGCTCATTAGTTTTGTAGGGCCATATTAGGCCATGGGCCAAAATATGGAGTAAATCAGAGTTCCGAGTGGCCCACATGATCATTCAGTGGGAAGACTATGCTCACCGTCGGAGCAAGCCAATACTGGAAGTCAGTTACATGTAGCCGTATGTAACTCTTGGTTTTATTTGCGTGTGATAGGTGGAATCCACAATGGTGATCTTTCGGGAGATCCATTCCACTCACCGACTTCAACTCGCTCAGTGGACCCACGGGCCCAAATTTGAAGTAGATCCGAGCTATTGGTGGGCCACTGTTGCAAGAACATGCGAGTGAAATCTACCGTAAAAACCTCCGTGGTTTCACGTTGCTGTGTATGTGATATAAGTTTTAGATTCTATTAATACAATTATACCCTTATCCCTTATTACAACTTCCGTAGTCAGTATCTCCTAGTTGCACCGTACAAATAGGATGAAATTTAACTATCGTTTGTTATTTTTCGCGCTCTTTCTAATGTCTAAATTAGAGCCTCGATCGCTTATGGACAACCGAGATACCACTTTCTTTCCTTCTTCTTCTTCTTCTTGGAGCTGCGGCCCCTCTCATTTTCTCCTTCTCCTCCTCCTCCTCGGGTTGCGGCTGCGGCCTTGCAGCTAGGGCCGCAGCTGTAGCTCTCGTTTTTCTCCTTCTCTCTCATTTTCTCTTTCTTTCCCTCTCGTTTTCTTCTTCTCTCTCATTTTCCTTTTCTTTCCCTCTCATTTTTTTCTTTTTCCCTCTCATTTCTCTCTCCCTCTCTCGGACTGGAAAAAAAATGAATGGGTGCTTGGCTATAAAATAACCACACACCTTATTTTTTTAAGTGGTCTGCGACGCACGCTGCTTAGTGCACTTGCACTGTTTTAGTGCATGTAGCCCACCTTGATTTATGTGTTGTATTATATATCCATGCCGCCCATCAATTTTTCTTGATCATTTCAAGGTATGGTCCTTAAAATGAAGTAAGATTCAGATGTCAAGTGGACCGCATAGTAGGATTGAATGCCCATTGTGCACTTGCATTGTTTTAGTGCATGTGGCCCACCCTGATTTATGTGTTGTATTATATATCCATGCCACCCATTAGTTTTTTCTGATCATTTTAAGGCATGGTCCCTAAAATGAAGCAGATCTAGATCTCAAGTGGAGCGCACAATAGGATTGAATGCCCACTATGCACTTGCATTGTTTTAGTGCATGTGGCCCACCTTGATTTATGTGTTGTATTATGTATCCATGCTACCCATCAGTTTTTCTTGATCATTTCAAGGCATGGTCCCTAAAATGATGCAGATCCATATCTCAAGTAGACCGCACAGTTGGATTGAATGCCCACTGTTAAAAACTTATTATGGCCCACTGTGATGTTTATTTACCATCGAAACTACTGTTAAGGTTGCATGGACCTGGATCAAGGAAGACAAAAGTCGCAGCTTAAAAAAAAATAAAAATAAAATAATAATATTAGTTTTAATTGTGGGAATTCAATCCCTACTGTGTGGTCCACCAAAGATTTGGATTAGCCTCATTTTTTGGACCATGTCCTAAAATGAGTTGGCAAAAAGGATGGATAACATGGATATACAACAAATGCATCAAGAATTCAAGGTGGGTCCTATGTTCAGGGTGTCATTCACTAATGGTCCACCTAAGGTTTAAATCTGCCTGTTTTTTTTGTATCATGCTTTAAAGTGAGTTGGCAAAATAGATTGACGACACAGATAAACAAATACATTAAGGTGGACCCCAATTTCAAGGCCTCACCCACTAGTGGTCCACCTTAGATATGGATCTACCTCATTTTTAGACCATGCCTTGAAATGATTTGATAAAACAGATGTATGTCATTGATATAGAATACATACATCGTGGTGGGCCCTATGTACATGGCCGTAAAAATTGTCTATGAGGCATGCATTAACTCAAAATTAATAAATTAAATTATGGCACTATTGTCGGCATGTCACAATTCCAAAATTAAATTATTTAAATGATTTTCACTGTTAATTTGCAAACACTTGTTTTTCTGAAATAGGATCATTTGATATTTTCATTCATCACTGTTCAATAAATATCCACCAATCCATTAGTGAGATAAGTGTCAATAGATTGCATGAATTTAACGTTGATTTGGGGCAACAAATGGTCCACCAAATCAACTCTAAATCGACAACACTATTTACTTGAATATAATTTCAGATTTTTTCTTAAGATTTATTGGGAAAAATTATATTAATTTTTTAGATATATGAATTATATAATTGGACATAAAAGTCCCTAGATTGTATGTTGAAATAAAATTTACACAAGTCAACCAATACCTACAAATATGAGATCTTTTGGTGTTAGGTTCATTATAATTAATTCATATTGATATTATATAGTTAAATAATTAAATATAAAATATCTATAGCCAATACCAAGTTGTCCGGTTCATAAATTCATTAGTCAGTCCGATACAACTTCTCATCAAAGAGTGGACCGTTACACCACTATAAACATGTTCCAATTTCTAAATGAATGCATATTTGGAATGCTTAGAATATTCCGAATTTAATCCTTTTTTTTTTTTAAAAATATTTTTTTGGCAAAAAAAAAAAAAAGAATCACCGTTACGGGCCGTTACGCCCCCGTATCGCCGACACACCTCCGTATCCGTATCGGTATCGGTGGGCACCGTTACGCCAACCGATACTGATACGGAATACCTTTCTAATTTTACATATTTAAAATACATTTGAGAGAGATAAAGTCAATTAAACTATGAATTAAACATCAATTCATCCACATTTAACAATATAGTTAACAAGTAACAACAAAATCAACGAGCTATTTATTTATTATGGTAACTTAAAGGTGCTTGAATCTTCCGAGAGAGAGAGAGAGAGAGAGAGAGAGAGAGAGAGAGAGAGAGAGATCACTTGGAAGTAGGAAATACAAGAGAGGGAGATTAAGACCACTTGTAATTAGGAAATGTATGAGAAAAATAGAGTAAGAGTTTTAAAGTAAGAATATTGCAAATGGAAGAGATTTGGAAGCCTTTTTATAGACAAAATGTTATTTTTTTGCAAAAAAATAAAAATAAAATTCAATGTGCCATAGCCAATATGCGATCGCGTACATCACATATGCGGTCGCACATGACAACAACGGTTAAAAATTTTGTGCGTCTCAAGAAGGTTTGGATTAATCCGTTACAGTTCCACTTCTGTAAGCCACGTGGAATCGGATGGTGGCTTGTTCTTCCATTTGACAAGGTACCCTTGTAAGCCCCCATTTCGTGTGGAAAGAATCTCCTCATCCACTATCCCTCCAATCTCTTCCCTACGGTCAATTGATGGTGGAAGGGATGGGGTGGGTTGAGAAGTAAAGTCGGAAAGTGGCTAAGGGTGGGAAGAAGAAACAATGGAAAGGTTAGGACATATGACTAGATCTTTTACATTGATCGTCAGATTTATCCCATTTCAGGTGGAAGGTCTACCCTGTACGCATTAGACCTAGTTTTATGCAATACTTTGAATGGTCCAGTACCGCGAGCTTGTAATTTCTTAGCGGAACCCGGAAGAAACCGCTCTGGTCTAATCCTAACAATTACATAATCTCCTTCATTAAATTCTGTCCACCTACGATGTTGGTCAGCTGAATATTTATGATTATCATTACTCGTATTTATTCGTTGTCTAACATGTGCATGCGAGTCATGAATGTGTCGTGCAAATGCATCGCTTGACTAAGAAGATCTTTGGGTAACTGACATGGGTAACAAGTCTATGGGCATCCGAGGTTTGTACCCACTAACAATATCAAATGGACTCAACCCTGTAGATCTATTGACTGAACTGTTGTAGGCGAACTCGGCTATAGGTAGAATCAAATCCAAAGTTTTCACATCCCACTAAGCATCATAAGAGGTTTCCAAGGCTACGATTAACCAACTCAGTTTGGCCATCAGTTTGGGGGCGGTATGCAGTAGAAAATTACAAACAAGTTCCCATCATGTGCCATGGTGTCTTCTAAAAGTAGCTGGTAAATCTGACATCACGGTCAGACAGTATGGTCTTGGGTAAACCATGGAGACAGACGACACCATCGAAAAAGAACTTAGCAATATTAGACGCATCCGAAGTTTTAGAACATGGGATGAAATCTTAGAGAAGTGGTCCACAACAACAAAAAATGGAATAGTGCTTTTTAAACGTCTTGGGAAGCCCATGCACAAAATCCATGCTAATCTCTTGCCACGGAGCATGTGTCATAGGTAATGGCGTATATAATCAAGAATTTTTCTTTTGCTGCTTCGCCATCTGAGACGTTCTACACTGCCTTAAAATTTTGGTGACATCTTGCTTAAGACTTAGCCAGTAGAAACGATCCTCTATGAGGGCAGTAGTCTTATCATGGCGAAAGTGGCCAGCTATCCCTCCCGAATGAAGCTTGTGAGACCCGACCCTAGTTCACATGTGTGCATGTGTGTGTGTGAGTATGCATTTCATTCATTTTGGTCCCGCGGTCCTATGCTCTGACCAGACATGCAATGTTATCCTGAGTTATTCCAGAATTACTTGCTGTGCTCTGATACCAACTCCTGTCACGCCCCAGACTCAGTAACCAGACTCACAAGGAACCCAACGGTCAGTTCTGACCGCAACGGCCTCCGTAGTACCCCATTCTCGGCTCCTGAGGCATGTTCCGATCTTGGGATCCTACAAGGAGGATTTTCATATTAGTATAATCATTCCATTATGAGCATACCCAAGATTACAACGAGTAAATCTGAGAATAACAAAGACACATCACAAAATTCACTAAGAATTTGAACTTTACAAATATCCGTACAAAAGGACATACATAAGATAATAGAAGGAGAGGAAAGGAAAGTCTGCAATACTGGGTCCTCAAGCTCAGTACTACTCCAAGCTCTGCCGCTACGACGCCTGCCTAGGATCTCCTGCACACATCAATTGTGCATAAGATTATAGAAGCTTAGAGGGTGGTGAAAGTGTGTGACAAGGGTGCACAGAAAAATAGGAGGAGGTACAAGAAGAGAAACATGCTCAATGACAATATCACTAGCTTTATCATGGCTTATCATGAATACGATACAATAGTATTAGGCACCATACCAAGGCAATGCATGAAGGGGCTTATGCAGCCAATGCTAATGTGATGCAAGTAATGCCTGTGCTCATATCCAAACCGCATGTCAAGTACATGTCCAATCATAAGGAAATCACCGAGGTCCATTACACTGCTGAATGACTGCCGCTCTACAGACCCCGCACAATCAAACGAGCGTAAGAGACCTCACTACCCGCATGTGGACAGCCAATCACCAACAAGGCTCGATGACTGCGGACCCATTTCACGAGTTGGTCAGACTCATCTTAGCAATGCCTCCTCACACTAGGCAGGTAAGGCCACACCCCTACCCAACCGACTACACGACAGTGAGAGTCGCGACCTAATGGTATAAGGCCCTCGTGCGCTCATAGTTTCCACGCGGTCACGGCGGTGGGGCTGATCCTTGGTACTATGGAAGTTTTGAAAATTTCACCCATGGACATCCTATGCACCTGGTATGCTCCAGTAATATTGTCGGTGTCCATACATACGACCATCCACGAGGCAGGGCCCTAATGAAGCAAGGGCGGTATCATCATGAAATGCGATGCCAATGCATGAGTCACGCATACGGATCATGCACAAGCTTCAGACACTCAACATGCATAAGGGGAGAGACTCCGTCCCTCTATGACCACCATACAATGCAATCAATTCACACAAATGATGCGTATGGGTCACAATGACGTAAGTGCGCTACCTGTAGAATATGTATTCCTCCTTCCCAAGGAGGGACAATGACAAGATATATATATATATATATATATATATATATATATATATATATATATATATATATATATATATACAGGTACTCTAAGGAGAAATGAAGTTCTCTTAGTGGGGGCCCAACAGTTTGGAATGACACACAAGCTAGGAGAGTCCCAAGGCTTCAAAAAGGAAATGGGCCTAACAAGGTCCAAGGTGGGCCTTCAACCACCTATAAGAGCCTTATAGGCCTACCTTAGGGCCACTAAGGAGGACATCTAACTTCAACTGGGTCTCAAAAGGTAGCCTTCTATGTATGTAAAGTAAGGTCTAAGGCCCAAGCAATGCATGACCTAATGGGCTATATATAAAGCCCAACTTGTAGGCAATATGACGGGCCCTTAAGTAAGGTTTGGGCCCTACCATAAAGGTCGTAAATCCATATATTGTGGTGGGCTTCATGGGCAGTCCAGTAGTTCTTCCTCATGGGCAAATTTTATATTTTACACAAGTGAGTTGGACCCTACTTTTTGGCCCAAGTACAGGGTCAACTTAGTGGGCAGCCAAGGGCTCAATTACTTGCATATTATAGCCCTTAAATTCATCACAATAGATTGGAGAGTATAGGCCCAAGATCAATGGGCCTATCTAAAAGGATTTAGTCCACAAGGCTTAAGGAACTAGTCTTTCAATCACATGCAACATTCTATTAAAACTCAACTTGGGTGGGCCTCATATGGGCCCTAATTACACTCAATAATACTATGGAAAAATGGTAAGATAACTGATTTAAATCCTCCTCAAATCTAGTGGGCCATACTGCCCCAATACAAACATTTATAGGCAACAATTATTGGGCTCATTGCCAAATTCCAGCCCACCCATTTTTTGGGTTGGTTGGAATCCAACAACAAAAATTATTTTATAGTATATGAAATTTCTGATGGCTCATATACATAACAGTGGCTCCCACCAGATGAGAGGGGGACATACAACTCATATATCAAGTGGGCCGTGCTGTTGGAGTGCAGGCCCAGCAGCTGCCAAAGACAGGGATGCCTCATATGTATGCAGCCCTATGGGCCCGAGTATTTAGCCCAAATCTCATCCAAATGGGCCTCGATTGGAAACCACCGAAGGGGAAGATGATCAAGTCCCCTAAGGACCCCACATGGATAGATGATGGGATATACAACACATCTAGGTGGGCCCACAAAGCTGGCCCACCTAGCGGACTGGACGGCCAACCAAGGCTGGACGCCCCGGCCTGGGCGTCCCTGCCTGGTGGGCCACTCCATGGCTCTGAAATTTTGCGGGGTGATACTTCCATGGGTGGACCACACCTCCACAAAATTTAATGATTTTTGGATACTCAAAAGTATTTTAATTGATTTACGGAAAACAGTCTGCCCAAAAATTCTGATCATCCTGGACGTCCCAACGTGGTGGGCCAGTCCTGCCCTTGCCACGGTGTGCACAGGGGTCCATTGGCCCCAAAAATTTGTAGGTGGGTCCCACCATGGGTGGGCCACCTTCCTGTAAATTTTCTTAATTTTTGGATACTCAAAAGAATTTTAATAAAATTTTGAATTACAATATGTCCAGGGTGAGATGTTGCTAGAAATATGTCTTGAATTTGGGCCATCCAAATGGGTCGGTTCTGGGCCTCCAAAATTCCTGAAATTTGGACCTAAGGTCCCTCATCAAGCCTATAACAAGGTGGGACCCAGGAAGATGGCCCACCTTCTGAGAAAATATTTTTAAAATTTTGTTTTTATGGGACTATGCTGCTGGACTGCACAGCAGAAATTTTTGGCAGTCCACTATGTTGGCCCACCCTTTTAGATACCCAAATGGGGTCCATTGGCCCTGAAATATTGCACGTAGGTCCTACCATGGGCGGGACACTTCTCTGCAAAATTTTAGAATTTTTGGGATATTAGAAGTATTTTATTTAACTCATACAATTTATAGATAAAAAGGTATATTGCTGCCGAGGGCAGCCCATAAATAGATGTCCAGCAAGAAAAATCCTCATATACATCAGGGTGGGGCTACCTAGATAGGCCACACACATCCGGAACATGCTCCCAACCGATCCAGACCTTGCATGTACAAGTAGACAGCAAGATGGGTTTCCATATGTCCAACAAATGGGACATAGGGGCGTCCCATCAAGTGTGGATGGTTGGATGTGCCTTGCACATCAGGTGGGCCACCATGATCAACAACATTAGAGAGAAAAAAGAGGGAGAAGGAGAATAAGAGAGATCGGCCATCCAAGAGGGATTTTGCCACTTTAAATCTCCTATGCACAAATAGAGAATCAACCATACAATACTCATCTTATAGATCATGCATGAATGGACCTTCATAATAAAAATCTATATGACCATAGAAGGGCTGAGATTATGAAATGCATCATGATGGGGTCAATAGAGAATGACCCCATCATGGAGTGACACATGCATGAAGGATGGCCAATGGCCTCATCCAAAGGGTTAGATGGGGCCCCCACCATGTATTGGTGGGTTCCACATGTCCCAAGCATGAAGAAATAAAAGAAATAAGAGAGGAAGGAGATCAACAATTGTAGGAGCAGTTTGCCGATCGATCGGTATTCTGTCAGAGCCCATGTCTGAGGCCTTGGCCATTTCGACTCCCATGGGGAAGTCCATTGTATTGACCCGTCGCCGTCCTTCTTGTCCGGTGTTAGTAGGCGAGATGTTCCTTCCTGCCGATCTTTTTGTGATGCCGCTCTGAGGCTTTGATGTTATTATAGGTATGGATTGGCTTGCGGAGTATCGTGCCATCTTGGACTGTGTCGCGAGGATAGTCATGTTCCACATTCCAGGCTTGCCAGTATTTCAGTTTGTCGCCGAGCCCAGGGGAGAGCCGTTATCTAGCTTCTTGGCTTCTGTCGTTGAGGATTCTGTAGCAGTGTATTGTGCAGCTGCCAGTTTGCGAGTACCCGGATGTGTTTCAGGAGATACTGGGTTTGCTGCCGCTTCGGCATGTGGAATTTCAAATTGATCTGGTACCCGGTACCACACCTATCTCGAAGGCCCCCTCCTGGATGGCATCGTTGGAGTTGAGGGAATTACAGGAGCAGTTGGATGAGCTTCGGGAGTTAGGTTTCATTTGTCCCAGCAGTTCGCCTTGGGGGGCCTCGGTATTGTTTGTGAAGAAGAATGATGGTTCGTTGCGACTCTGTGTGGACTATCGTAAGCTTAACAGAGTCACTATCAAGAATTAATACCCGCTTTCCTGTATTGATGATCTGTTCAATCAGTTGCAGGGTGCACAATATTTTTCCAAGATAAACTTGCGCTTTGGTTATCATCATATTCAGGTCCGAGAGGAGGACATTCCGTAGACGGCTTTCCATACGAGCTATGGTCACTTCGAGTTTCTGGTCATGTTATTCGGACTGACCAATGCGCCCGCCATATTCATGCAGCTAATGAACGATGTCTTCTGGCCGTTCCTCGATCAGTTAGTGGTGGTATTCATTGATGATATTCTTGTATATTCGAGGACTCAGGAGGACCATGTTGATCACTTGCAGATTGTGTTGGAGACCCTCCGTGCCCACCAGCTGTATGTGAAGCTGGAGAAGTACGAGTTTTGGCAGGAGGAGGTGAAGTTCCTCGATCACGTGGTGACGAGGGAGGGTGATGTTGTAGACCTCTCGAAGGTTGATGTAGTCCGTCAGTGGGGCCAGCCCACGAACGCATCCGAGATCCGTAGTTTCCTTGGTCTAGCGGGGTATTATCGACGGTTTATCGAAGGTTTTTCCCATATTGCAGCACCGCTGACTCGGTTGACGCGAAAGGGCGTTGAGTTCATCTGGAGTGATGCCTGCTAGGAGGCATTTACGGAGTTGAAGGACCGCCTCACCTCCGCTCCTGTTCTCGCTTTCCTGATGGGATGAGGGTTTTGTTGTTTTCATCGATGCCTCCAGAGTTGGCTTGGGTGCTGTACTGATGTAGCACGGGAAGCTAGTGGCGTATGCCTCGCGCCAGCTCAAGGTCCATGAGCTGAATTATCCCACCCATGATTTGGAGCTTGCGACAGTCGTCGTGTGGAGGCATTATCTATATGGGGTCAGGTTCGAGCTCTTCTAAAATCATAAGAGCTTGAAGTATTTATTTTCGTAGTTTGAGTTGAACCTGCGTCAGAGGCGATGGATGGAGCTGTTGAAGGACTATGATTTCGACCTTCAGTACCACTTGGGCAAGGCAAACGTGGTGGCGGACGTGCTCAGCCATCAGCCAAGAGGCCTGGTGGCACAGATGATGGTGCTCTCTCATGAGGAAATTCTGCTGGGCGTTGGCCATTGAGGCCTTTCTCATGGAGCCATAATGAAATACTTTATATTCATCGTAAGTACCACCAAGTTTTTCCAAACATCGGTTTCATGCGTTGGCAAGAAGAAAAGTTCGACTCCTTTTGATCCAATTCGGTATGATTAGCCAGTTGATCAATGGTTGAAAGATATGGTGTGAAGAGTGTTTTCATTTGCTGTGTTATGGCGCATTTGGAAGGAAAGGTCCTTTGCTAGCATGATTTGACCAATGGAGAGTGTTTACAAAACTCTATTACTACCTTAGTACTCTCTCTCTCTCTCTCTCTCTCTCTCTCTCTCTCTTCGAAGGCCCTACTTGAATTCCGGAATACCTCCACTAGAGATCTTCTATGAGAAATTAAAGGAGGTTGAAATGTTTCTCTGGTTGGCAATCAAGAAAAGTAAAACGTTTTTCTCTGATCCAGCAGAAATTCAAGATTCGAACTTACTGGACTTCATCAAGACCTTTTCCAGACGTTTGATATTTGAAGCAGAGATTAAAGATCCGAACAAAATTTTGGTCTCCTATCACCTTTCTTCACTAGACCGTTAGACTGAGGAAGGGGACTCCTTGGAAGGAGCTGCAGAGAATTGCTTCATTCATCGAGGAGGTGAAGATTTTGTGTTCCAAAACATATCCCATCCTCATGTTCTCGGAGAGCTGATGAGGTTGCCGATTTTCATGCTAGAGATGGGTGACATAAGCAACACTTGTTGGCAACTTTTTCCCAATTGGTCGATTGTTTCTCCTCGTATCTCTTCCTTTCTCAGTAATTCTTTGTTGCTCATTAAAAAGAAAAAGAAAAAGAAAAAGAAAAAAAGAAAACAGTTATTATTCAATATTTGTAAGCAGCTGGATTCGGTGTCCAATATACCATTTAGTATTTGATATCAACCTTCTTCCTAAAAAGATTGGCAAATGTTTAGACAACTGAAAATGGGCGTTGGACCTCCAATTCATATAATTTTTGTGCTGTTGCTCATCCATGGGTGGCCCACTAATGGACAGTCTGGATCAATCACCAAAGTGCACCACTCGGTTAATACTTGTTACCATATCTCCAGTTGCACCGGACAACATTTGATCCTAAACCTAATTATATAGTCATTCAATATTCTAAATGGCAAATATTATGAAAGCCATGTAAATGACTATAATGCCCTCAAGAATGCATGTACTGTAAATATTTTCTCATTTTCCCTGATAGGGGGCTGGAGCAGTTCATCTTTTTTCCTTTAAGGATGTTAATGCATGCATGTCACCTTCTGATAGCAGGGCATGTTCGTGTTTGTTTGTTTGTTTTTTTTTTTTTTTTGACTTATTTTTTGTGGCTATTATAGGTGGAGGAGTTGGTCGCGAAGGAGAGAGAGATGCAAGAGAGGCTTATGCTGAAGCACTCAACGGTGGTTGAATGCTACGAGAAGAAATCCGGTGGACGGGAGATAGAGAACCGTGTCGCTTCCCACCAGCAGAAGCTCACAGCCTTACGGCATGAGGTTGATGATCTTCTCGACACCATTGATGAGATCTGATGGGCCCACCCATCCAGTTATTTAGATCGGACAGTCTTTTTCCATCCTTGCCACCTCTATGCCGTGTTGGGAAATGTTTACACCAGAATTTTGTTTTCTATTATAGAGTACTCGAGAGATAATACGTAGGAAATTAACTGATTGAAAAAAGTGAAAATTACTACATGGACGTGGACAAACATAGTTCTTCAATCCTTTGAAGAATTCCAGTGGGGGAGATTTCAGGTGTCCTACAAACAAGGTTAGGCCCATCATATAAATGGTTTGGATCATTTACTAATGTCATGATGTCAAATGCTAATACCTTCCCTTTATTATGTAGCATACCTTGCCACAACCGGACCTCATAGTCTTTTCTGAATGACGATGCTGTTGGGAGGCCCACATCTTTCAGAACCAGGCCCGCTTCTGAAAAATAGGGCCCATCAGCCAACAATCCAAAGAGTTTGGATGAGCTAGGTAAAGTTTGAGTAGGCGTCGTGTCTATGGATTTTGAAAATTTCTGTAAGGTACCCGTAAGGCCAATCGGGCTCCTCTCTAATCCACATCCAACCTCGATCCACGGTCATCCTGGACCAAATGTATGTGCAACATCCGCACAAAAAGTAACACCATCATTATGTGATCTCAACATGCACATGCTCCATGCATGATCACATTGCACACGGTATGCATCTCAAGTCCATGAATGCATGCATACAACCCAATATGTGCAACATGCAGGGGCTAGCCAGAAATTACCACGGTGCCAAGCAAGTAAAACAATGGCCTGATGTGCACTTCTCACATATAGTCAAAGAGGCTTTACGAGTGCTCCTACCTTCCATGTCAAGGGTGTGTACAATCCGTACCATAGTATAGCTAGTCACATGTTATTAATTGCACTAAAATAATGTAGTCTCACTGCCTTATCTTGTACATCATTCTCATGCAAGGGGTATCCCTTTATCCCTAACATATAACAAATCCATTTATTCTTCCAAGGGGGTAACGCCTAGTCCGATACCCCACTCAAGTGGGGCAATTGGTGCGTCACTAAAAAAACCCACTCTCTTGGCTTATTAGGTGGCCTATTTGATTGCCATAATCGGTCCATTCAAGGGCTAAATCACCGTCGCTTGATAAGCCTCGGATGAGGTTTTGATATACATACATCACATGGTGGTCACAAAATCTAGCCAAAAAGGCCCAAGCATTGGCCCAAATAAGGCTACAACTAAGTGGTCTGCAGGGTACATGCTCAAGATGGACTTTAAAGCCAATGGGCCTACCACTATAATGCCTTTATGAACACATTAGTAAGGTCCCCAAGTGGGCTCAATATGAATTACTAGACGAGCCTACATTTAGGCCATCACACAACCATTGACGGACCTAACACTATACATGAAACACATACGTCAAGGTGAGATTGCAGCTCTATATCAGCCTTCACATCATGTCGGGCCATGGATAGATGGGAAAATAGCCACACATCACATGGTATCACATCACTAACGCCCAGCAGGTCTGAATGTGTCCAGGGCCGATGGACCCTTGGACAGTCTAGGATTCTAGACCGTTGGGCCCTGAAAATGGACAGGCAACATGGTTTAAACACACGAATCCCAGTGTGGCACATGCATCTCAGTAGGGTCCACGCATGGACTAAAGTGTATATACTACAAATACATCAAGACAGGGCCTATAATGTGCTCCACGACGTGGTCAAATGACACGATTACAGTGAGTTTGGAAGACTTTCCATCAATGACCGTTCAATCATCAACGCTATCCCCTGTGGTGGTATCCAATCAAATTTAGATTTGCCTCATTTCCTTGGTGCAGCCAAACACAAATTGTGGCCCACCAGATTCAGAGAAATAGATGGATGGTATTGGTGAATGCCTGTGGGTCATGGTGGTCCCAAACGGGACCCTCAGATGAACAACGAGGATGAAATCCATGCATCATGGTGACGCCCCAGCAAAACCATGGCAGCCCTCATTCCTTCCTGTGGTTGCCACAGTATGGAGAGCACATGACCATCAATATTACTGAGATACTGGGAATGGTCCAACGGTGGACATTTCTGTCCACCGATTCCAAGAATGTGGCCCACCTAGAATGTAGATCTACTCGATTCTTTAGCTCGTGCCTTGAAATGGTTTGAACAGATGGATGAATGGCCTAATATACATTTTATCATCAACGTGGACCTCGGAAAAATCTGTGCTTTTTGAGTGCAATTCCCGCTGTCCAAGTGGTATGGCATACATGAGCTTCTAATCGGCCTGATTTTGGGACCATGCGATGAATGGGGCTGGAAAGATGGATGAACCGTGTGGATTTAGCACATACATCATGGTGTGGCCATGGTTAGCCCTACCACACTTTAGCCTAAAAGTGGCCCTCATGCCCTTTTCTTTTTCTTTCTTTTTTTTTTTCTTTATATATATATATATATATATATATATATATATATATATATATATATATAACACACACACACACACACACACACATACTGCATATATACAGGAGGTATGTGGTGCCTCTGTGTGTGTGTGTGTATGTGGTTTACACCTTAATGTGGTCCACAGACTGAACGGTTAGGATGAAATAGGTGCATCATGGTTACATAGTGGGCCTGATCAAACTGACATGTATAACCTCTCCATCCAGGTTATTATGACCATGTAAACAGGTTGGATGACTGATGATCATCATGGTGGGGTCCACGGTTAGTGGGTCCCACACAATCTCAAGATTAAGTTGATTTTTGTGCTTTCCCTTCATCCAACCCATCCTATACCATGGATGGTCCGGATGGTATGTGATCCACAATAATAGGTCCCATAGCTATATTATAATGAAAAAGAACAAAAGAATTAAGCAGGGAAAAGTGAGGGAGGGTACTCACCTCGATGGACTAAATGGATGGTTGACATGAATGGATGGAGTTGAAGATGGAAGGGATGGGGTTGATGGTCCACCTATATCACTTCACCATCTCCCTCTTTCTCTCTCTCTTAGTGTAGAAAAATGGTGAAAATGTTAAGGTTTGAAAGGGTATTTGTAGAGAAATTGCTAAAATGTGGTTAGATTAAATTAATATGATTTTGGTTAGCTTAGACTAGGATTATGCGAATTGATTTATGATTAGAAATTAATGTGGATTGAGGCATGGGATGACATGGTATGATGACATCATGCATAATGTGTAATATGGAGAAGAGTTGACTTGGTGCTACATATAAGAGAGGAGTGGTATGTGAAAAGGCTGAGATATATGCCCTAGGGGGGTGAATAGGACTATGTTAAATTAAAAATTAAATGCGAAATTGAAAGAAAAATAACACAATCAAATAATTAAGAAGCACAAGTAAATAACAACCTCAAATGTACTAATTTTGAGAGGTTGATACAAATTAGTTTTAAAGACAACCTAACACCAAAAATCAAAGGCTTATGACAGAACAACCTTACTAGAATGTTTAGAAGTATCAAAAACCCAAACTAATAAAGAGGCAAAAGAAATAGTAAATAAAATAAACTATGTTATTACAATATTCTTACAAGTGCATAAAATAAATTACACCATTCACCACAAATGCTTAAAATAAATTACAACGTTCACACACATAAACACATTCAATCATCCACTACAACTCTAAGAATTATAGTGATTCGCTTGTGTGTACACCAACTGTTAGAAAACAGTTACACAACTAATCCACTCTTAATATCCACTCCCTCGGGATATTAGCATTCACTATGAAAAAAGGTTTTCCAAGGTTCACTTTAAAACCATTACAATTGTGTCTTTGATTGGGCTTACATGATTACAAAAACTCCACACTGAGTTTTTTGGATCACCTCAGACAAAAATAAAAAGAGATTTTTTTGGCACAACCTCAAAAACCACAAAAAAGATATAAAATTGTAAATGATACTTATCTGAAAATTTTCCTTTGAAGAAGCCCGGTAGAACTAATCCGATGTAGACGAAGATGTTTAATGTTCAGTCTCACAGATGAAAAAGTTCTAGTTCTAAATGACTTTTAATTAAATCAACCCAGGATAGTTTGATTTGATTTTGATTTTAAGAAAGGGGAAAACACAAATCCCTTTTTAATGTAAGATTGGAATGAAGATCATAAAATCAAATTACAAAAGCTAATTAAAGAGAATATAAAATGATCACAATATAGCTTAATAAATTCACAAACTTATCTCTCAGAGTGGTGTCTTGATTTCTCTTTAATGAATAAATAAACTCTGAAATTTATGCTCTATTTATAGGTAAAAATACTGTTCACTCTACTGGTCTAATGGTCGTTTCGACTGGTTGAAGGACTAACAAAATTTTAAATTTTCTAGCACGGTACGATAAGGTCGTTACTCAACTGGTCGAGTGAGACCAGAAAATCTTGCTATTTGAGTTGAGCTTGAACGACTGGTCGAGCATTGTTCACTCGACTGGTCGAGCAGTCTCCAGGACTGGTCGAGAGTCCAACAGAAAATTTTGAAAAATAGCAACAAACCTTGGAATGGTCGAGAAAACTCTTAGACTGGTCGAGCCAGTACTTGAACTAGTCGAATAAAGTCTAAGACTAGTCGTGAAAATGACTTATAAACATATGAAATGACCCACATACAATATGCAATGAATATGACACAACCTATGGTCAATTTAGGGTCATCAAAACTTGTTTGTGAGTTGGAACACTTGAAACATCATTTGCTTCAAAATCTTGATTACTTGTGATATGTGAAGCTTGAGTTCGATCTCTTGAACTTGAGCTTGAGTTATGCTTGAATTCTTGAGTCTTTAGCGTACAGTAATTAAACTTCAAACTTGAACTTGAGTTCTTGAATTTGAGCTTGAAACCATGAACTTCAACACTCTTCACTTCAACTTGAAGATGTAGGCAAGTTCGATGAAGATCCAAAGAACTTTAAAATGTACAAACCTGATCACTTCAACTCAAAGCATGGTACAAATACTAAATGGTTTGACATAACAAAATTTGACAACACTACGGGTGCTAGAATCATGCACAATAAAGAATTTACAATCTCTCCCTTTATCAAATTTGTGACAAAACCAAATAAAGAATCATGCATAATAAAGAATCATGCACCAGTCATACATCAATAAGGAATCATGTACCATATGAGCAACAAACAACAAATGATCAATAGTCACATCTCCCCCTCATTCCATTACTCCCCCTTCAATCTAGGAGAGTTGATTGCAGAACCTATAAAAAATAAATCCATACATACTAAACTCCATATTCCACAATCACACATCTTTATAATTTCTTCCCCTTTTTGTTACAATAAGACAAAGGAAATAATTTAAAAGATAAGAGAAGTAAATGAAATAAGATATGAAATAACATCATCATGATAATCAAAATATGAACTTAAGGCATAATATCATGTCCACATACTAAGAAGTAAAAGTATGTCTAAGAAATATCCCAACACATAAAGAGTAGAGGTAATAATACATGCCCAGAATAAAATAAAAAACTAATCAGATCTAGATGAAGGAGCAGGAATACATGGATCTATCTGATGTAGTCTCTTGTTAATGCACCTAAGATATTTGCACATGTATTTGAATTGA
This sequence comes from Magnolia kwangsiensis, assembly GCA_037074715.1. Taxonomy (NCBI): domain Eukaryota; kingdom Viridiplantae; phylum Streptophyta; class Magnoliopsida; order Magnoliales; family Magnoliaceae; genus Magnolia; species Magnolia kwangsiensis. The sequence continues at coordinate 84,027,992 of CM073575.1, read as the reverse complement.
TTTTCTTGGGACACATGCAAACCCTCCACCCTCTCCTCAAGGGATCGCAATCGCTTATCAAAGTCAGAAGGCTGAAAGTCTGGATCAGGTGCAGAACTGACTCAATCTCATAAAATAAGTCATCCATATTAATATCATCAAGAGGCAAAGCATCCTCTTCTACAGTTGCTTCAGCAGGTCCACCAACACCCATATCAACTTAGCCAGGAGCTAACCTTAGATTCATCTTATTAATGTTCGAGTTGTTGAAGGAAAGATGGTTAATGGGAACTTCTCCAACAAGCATAGCCACAAGACTATAGGTGGCTAGAGCAGTCATAAGATAGGCAAATGGGATATCACTATGACCCAGATGGAGACGAAACTTAATAATAATGTAACAGATAAGAGATGGAAGACTTACAGGGACACTAGTAACAATAGAGTGAAGGATGCGAGCCATGAAAGAAGTAAGCTCAGTCTTGTTACTAGACCTAGGATGGACATTAGAGATGAAAATACGATGGAGAATTCTGTATCTGGGTAACATATATTTGGAACCAAGTGCAATACCTGAGTTCCAATCAACATTCATATTGCATAACAATCTAGTTAGCATTCTTTTCTCAGACTTTAAAGGTCTTGCCACTAAAGTAGAAATAGAAATTCCGTCATCATTAACTGGAAGATCCATCAATCCAAATATTAAGTGACGGTCTACATCAATAGGTAGGGCTGTACATGAACCGGGCTAGCCCGGTTAACTCGCTGGACTTGGCTCGAAAAAGCTCGACTCGGCTGATCCGGAACTGAGTTCAGTCTGGGAGGGGCCATTTTCTTCAGCTCGAAACTGAGTTCGGGCCGAGTTCTAATAGGTCCAAGTTTGGCCCGACTTGGTTCGAAACCCAACTTGACCTGGCCCGACTCGGCCGTTTACATATATATATATATATATATATATATATATATATATATATATATATATATATATATATATTCTTAAATCCTTACCCTAACTATTTGAGATAGAGAAGTGAGAATGCCGCCTGACCCTAAACCCTAAAACTCTATCTCTTTCAATCTTTCTCTCCTTCTCTAATCTCTCTCTCTCTCTCTCCCTCTCTAATCTCTCTCTCTGTCTCAATCTCTCTCTCTCTTAATCTCTCTTGACTTCTGGGATAGTTCATCGCTCATCTTTGAAGTGACATCCACCTTACAGGTTTCATAGATTTACAACAATTTAGGCCGTCCAAATCGTGGGTCCCTTTATAGATGGAGTAGGTCCGAAACTGGCCCGAACTCACCCGATTGTTGACTGGGCCGAGTTCGGGCTAGACATATTGGCCCGGTTGCCGGGCCGGGCCGTGTTTGGGCTGGGTTTGATTGGTGACCGGGTCGGGCTAGGTTGAGCCCAGTTTGACTCAGTTTGGCTCGATGTACACCCCTATTAATAAGACCTTCTCTGGTTGTAATAGTAAAAGTTAAATTCTCAATAGAGAAGTCACTTATGTAAGCAAACATGGCCTGCGTAATGGAACGGTATGCAGGACCGCCCTAATTTAATATGTTAGCCCAACTTACAGTTTGAAGGAGGGGAACAATACCGAATGGTTCCAAATGATTAGAATTGACCGTCCGTTCAACAATCACATTGCGAAGACGTATATCCCGCACATATTTAGGATCTTCTTCGGGTGACCGAAGATGACGCACCATGATTGAAGTGGAACGAGAAGAAGAGGGACCATGAAAGGCTCTCTTCTTATTTCGACCCTCCATAGCACAAGAAATAGAAGGAATACAAGCAACGCAAGAAAGGAAAGTTGGGTTTCAAGGAAATCAGATTTTTAACTAGAAAACCCAATAAACCACTATAAACCTTGAAATAAATTACAAAAACAAGGAAATAGAAGTGCAAAGAACTTAAATCTAGAAGAAAATCGAAAAAGTTGCACTAACCATAAAGGAATCGAAGGTAAGTTTGACCGGTCGTGGTATGGATGGTTGGGAAAGATGAAACAAATGAAGAAAAAGTGATTTTTACACAATAAAAGACTCTAAACCCGAGTGGCTTGAGTGGTTGAGTACATACTTGACTAGTAGTGCCATGACTGGTCGAGTGTATACTCGACTATTCGTGCACCTCAAAAATTTTATATTTTTTCATATTTGAAATTTATGAAATTTGTAAAAAAATAAATAAAATAAAAACATGCAATATATTACAAATAAATACATACAATTCAGATCATAGTACATATACCCATATCCAATTTCAACTTAGCAAACCTGTTTTTGTCAAGCAGTTTTGTAAATATGTCTACAAGTTAATTTTTAGTCTGAATATAATCCACATAAATAATCTTATCTTCTACTAATTCATGAATATAATGATATATAATGTCGATATGCTTAGTTCGTGAATGATGAATTGAATTTTTAGAAATGTTAATTACGCTAGAATTGTCATAATACAACATCATAGAATCTTGTACAAATCCGTAATCACTTAACATCTTTTTCATCCACACAAGCTGGGTGCATTCATTACCAGCTGCAAGATACTCATCCTCAGCTGTGGAAAGTGATACGGAATTCCGTTTCTTACTATGCCATGAAACTAGATAGTTCCCGACATAAAAACATCCACCACTGGTAGACTTGCGATTATCAATATTACTAGCCCAATCGGCATCCGAATAACCGACTAATTGAACATTTGTATCATGACGATACCAAAGACCATGTTTGACCGAACTTGCGACATATCTCAAAATGCGCTTTACAGCAATCAGGTGGGACTCTTTAGGGTTCGATTGATATCTAGCACAAATTTCAATGTTGAAAGTAATATCAGGTTGGCTCGCAGTTAAATATAATAAACTACTTATCATACTATGATACAACTTAGGATCTACACTTTTACCTATCGAATCCTTAGAGAGTTTAAGTGTCGTACTCATAGGAGTATCAAAATTTTTACTGCTCTCAAAGCCAAACTTTTTAACCAAGTTTAAAGCGTATTTGATTTAAGAGATAAAGAACACATCAGGAAGCTTTTTTACTTGCAAACCTAAGAAATAGTTTAGTTCTCCTACCATGCTCATTTCAAATTTGGACTTCATTAAATCTGCAAACTCATTAGTCATCTTAGAATAGGTAGATCCATAGATAATGTCATCAACATATATCTATACTATCAGTATGTGATCATTGTGTTTCTTTACAAAAAGTGTCTTATCAACACTCCCCATTATAAAGTTATGACTTAGTAGAAACTTAGTCAATTTTTCGTACCATACCCTATGAGCTTGTTTCAATCCATAGAGTGCCCTTTTAAGGAGATAAACATGATCAGAATGTTTAGGGTCTTTAAAACCCTTAGACTGTTCAACATATACTTCCTCATGTAGATCACCATTCAAGAAAGCACTCTTAACATCCATTTAGTAAATTTTGAACTTTTTGTAACAAGAAATGCATACAAATAGTTTGATAGATTCAAGATGAGCTATTGGGGCAAAGGTTTCATCATAATCGATGCCTTCTATCTAAGTGTACCCTTGTACAACCAGTCTAGCCTTATTTTTTTATAATATTACCAAGTTCATTAGACTTATTTTTAAAGATCCATTTAGTTCCAATAATGTGTTTATCATTAGGTTTAGGAACTAAGTACCATACATCATTCCTTACGAATTGATTAAGTTCATCTTGCAAACTACTATCTAGTTTTCATCGGCAAGAGCTTTTACATTGGTCGGCTCAATCTGGGATGTGAAGCACATATAATTACAAATATTTTCTAATTATCTATGAGTGTGCACACCAGTGAGAGGAATTCCAAGAATTTGATCAGTTGGATGGTCTTTGATTGACCGTAGTTCAGGGTCATTTTGACTAGAAGAAGAGTTTGGTTTATCAAATAAAGAGACTTCATCATCTTTTGAACTTAAGACAGGTCTATTCAAGTGATCATTTATAACCACATTAATGGATCTTGAATTACACCAGTCCTCTTGTTGAGAACACGATACACTCGATTATTTAGTGCATATCTTAGGAAAATACCCTCATCACTTTTAGCGTCGAATTTTCCTAGATTTTTCCAGTCACGTTAAATGTAGCACCTACTGCCAAAAACTCGAAAGTATTTAATAGTAGGCTTCTTATTGAACCATAGTTCATATGAGGTCTTATTATTATACTTTCTAGTATAAACACAGTTAGTGATATAACACACCATGTTCACTGCTTTAGCCCAAATATTTTTAGAAAGTTTCATACTAGTTAACATCACATTGGCCATTTCTTGAAGTACCTAATTTTTTCTTTCAATAACCCCATTTTGTTGAGGTGTCTTGGGTGCAGAATACTCATTCGATATTCCATGATTGATATAGAACTTCTCAAAATTTCTATTATCAAATTCGGAACCATGATCACTACGAATTTTGGTGACTGTAATTCCTTCTCAGTTTGGATATGCTTGAGTACCCTTTTCACTTCATCAAGAGTCTCAGATTTATCTCTCATAAAAACTACCCATGTATACCTGGTAAAATCATTTAAAATTACTAGAATATATTTATTACCACCTCGACTCTCTGTCCAAGTTAGTCCAATGAGATCCATGTGGAGGAGTTCAAGGGGTTTGGATGTGACATTGGAGTTCACTTTCTTATGAACACTCCTTATTTATTTTCTAATCTGACATTCACCACAAATTTTATCCATTTTCTTTAACTTGGGTAGACCTCTTATTACTTCACTTTTGCTTAGTTTATAAAGATTACGGTAGTGTACATGTCCTAGGCGTTTATGCCATAGTTCGGTCTCATCGGTTTGAACCATATAACACGATAACTTAGAAGAGTTAAAATCACCAACTATATAGCAATTCTCAGTGTTCTATGGCCAGTTAATATCACAAAACCATTCTCATTAGAAATCTCACACCCTTGGTTGGTGAATTTGACACTATGTTTGTTACCACAAATTTGAGAAATGCTTAAGAGATTATGCTTAAGGCCCTCTACAAATAACACATTCTTAAATGGAGGAAGATTAAAGAGTTGAAGTGTACCTTGGCCAATAATCCTATAGTTGTCACCATCACCAAATGTGACTGAGCCACAGTTATATCTTTAAGATTGGTGAACAAATCTTTATCACATGTCATATGTCTAGAGCAACCATTGTCTAGGTACCACTTTAATTGACTTGAAGCCTTGAAAGCGGTGTGGGCAACCAAACAAGCAACCTTAGGAACCCATTTCATTATAGTTTTGGATTTTGGAGGATAGTTAGTTTTTCTATGCTTGTAGTTGTTGTATATTCTACCATTCGAATTAGATTTTAGAAGATCCTTTAGTAAATTCACAATTTTCTTAGCTAAGGGGTTATGATTTTGATTTCTATAATTGATATGGTTGATTTTAGGTTTCATAGCCTTAAAAGCTTTAGGATTTTTGAAACTATTTTGATTCAAACTTTTTCCTTTTAAGTTAGAGGACTCCCCTTTAACAAACTTAGGTGGAGTGAACATACTTTTAGAAAGTGTATTGTTATCGTAGCTCAGACCAGATCTATCGCCACATTTCTTTGATCCTGTTAGTAGTCTTTCTAGTTTAGGATCACCCTGGGCATACCTCCAAGTATCCTTCAAACTCAAGAGAGAAGAGACTTCTAGTTTTAGTTTTTTATTTTCAGATTTTAGATTTTCAATTTGAGAAGTTTTGAAATCTAAATCACACTTAGCTTTTATAAAATAATCTTAAAAATGTGATTTTTCTAAGACTAGATTATCAAAATTTTCTTTTTGAAGTTTTAATTTAACAGCTATCTTACAACTTTCCCTGTATAAGGCATCATAGGCATCTTGTAAATCTTCACCATTTTCAGGATCACTTCTCAAATTTTCTTCACTAGTTGAATCACAACTGTTTGAGAAAGTGAATTTTTCTAGAGTCATTAAGGCTTTGTCCTCATTGGTAGACTCAGGTTCAAAATCATCTAACATAAAAGAGGCTTCAGAGCAAGACGATTCATCCCATGTGGCTAACGTGACATTTTTTTTTTTAAAGATTTATTCCTCTTTGGACATTTGTTTGTAAGATGCATGTATTCATGGTAGTTAAAACATTGGCTGTATTTAATAGATTTCCAATATTCAGATCTTATCCTTTTCTTTTCTGAAGGTTTTCGAAAATCTACCCTCTTTTTACTTTTGAAAATCTTATAAAACTTCTTGACTAATAATGTTATATCATCTTCAGAGTTTTCAAAATTAGAATTACTAACATTTTCATGAGAAGTATTTTTAGAACACTTAAGGGCGATGGACTTACCTTTAGGAGCTTTAAAGTTTAACTCGTAGGTTTGTAAAGAACCAACCAGCTCTTCAACCCTCATATTATCTGTATCATGAAGTTCCTGAATGGCAGTGACCTTTGAATTGAACCTATCAGGTAATGAGCGTCTTTGCACAGACTTTACTTCCTGAGATAATATTACCAAGACCCCACATAGAGTTGACTATGTCATTTAACTTAGTATAGAAGTCCATGAAAGTGTCACTTTCTTCCATATGTATTTCCTCAAACTGAGTGGTGAGGATTTGAAGTTTAGATTTTTTGACAATAGTCGTACCCTCGTGTGTCATTTCTGGAATGTCCCAGGCTTGCTTTGCAGTATCACAAGAAATAGTTCTTTTGAATTTATCTGGTGATAGTGTGCAAGTGATTGCATTAGCCTTTGCATTGGCACTACTCTCATTTTTCTAAAGTGTGGTCCAAGAAAAATAAGGTGTAACATTTATAGATTTGGTTCCATCAGTGTCTATAACTTCAGTGGTAGGAGTGGTTCATCTAGTCACTATGGCTTCCCACACACTCTCATCTATAGACCTTAAAAAGATCCTCATTTTGGCTTTCCAATAGGCATAATTGGAGCCATCAAAAGGTGGAGGCCGAGTGATTGAGAGACTACCAAAATTTGACATCTTATAAGCTCAAATCGATTAGCTTAGGAAATGAATCCAAATAAAAAGAAGCTATTAGGCTTTGATACCACTTGAAAAGGCTGTGCAATATGTCCTTTGGGGGGGGGGGGGGGGGGGGGAGATACAGAATTAAAAGAAAGATAACACAATTAAATAATAAAGAAGCACAAGTAAATAGCAACCTCAAATGTATTAGTCTTGAGAGGTTGATAAAAACTTAGTTCTAAAGACAACCTAACATCAAAAACCAAAGGCTTATGGCAGGACAACCTTAGTAGAATGTTTGTAAGTATAAAAAACCTAAACCAATAAAAAGGCAAAGAAAATAGCAAATAAAATAAACTAAGTTATTACAACATTCCCACAAGTGCATAAAATAAATTACACCATTCACCACAAATACTTAAAATAAATTACAACATTCATGCACATAAACACATTCAATCATCCACCACAACTCTAGAAATTATAGTGGTTTTCTTGTGTGTACATCAATTGCTAGAAAACAACCACACAACTTCTCCACTCCCTTAGGATATTAGCATTTATTATGAAAAAAAGGCTTTCCAAGGTTCACCTTAAAACCTTAACAATTATGTCTTTAATTGGGCTTACAAAATTACAAAAACCCCGCACTTTGAGATTTTTTAGATCACCTCAGACAAAAATAAAAAGAGATACAACGTCAAAAACCACAAAAATGAGAAAAAATCGTAAATGGTACTTATTTAAAAATTCTCCTTTGAAGAAGCCCGGTAGAACTAATCCGATGTAGACAAAGATGTTCAATGTTCAGTCTCACAGATGAAAAGGTTCTAATTCTAAATGATTTTTAATTAAATTAACCTAGGCTAGCTTGATTTAATTTTGATTTTAAGAAAAGGGAAAACACAAATCCCTTCTTAATGTAAGATTGGAATGAAGATCACAAAATCAAATTACAAAAGCTAATTAAAGAGAATCTAAAATGAGCACAATGTAGCTTAATAAATTCACAAACTTATCTCTAAGAGTGGTGTCTTGATTTCTCTATAATGAATAAATAAACTATGAAATTCGTGTTCTATTTATAGGCAAAAATATTGTTCACTCGACTGGTCTAAGGGTCGGTTCGATTGGTCGAAGGACCAATAAAATTTTAAATTTACTGGCACAATAAGATAGGTTCGTTACTCAATTGGTCAAGTAGCCTGCTCGACTGGTCGGGTGGGACCAGAAAAGCTTATTGGACTTTGAGTCGAGCCTACACAACTGGTCGAGTAGTCTCCAGGACAGGTTGAGAGCCCAACAGAAAATTTTAAAAAATTGCAACAAACCTTGGATTGGTCTAGAAAACTCTTAGATTGGTTGAACCAGTACTTGGACTAGTCGAACATGGTCCAAGACTAGTTGTGAAATTAAATATAAACATATGAAATGACCCACATACAATATCTTATGAATATGACACAACCTATGGTCAATCTAGAGTCATCCAAACCTGTTTGTGAGTTGGAACACTTGAAACATTATTTGCTTCAAAATCTTGATTACTTGTGATATGAGTTTATCTCTTGAACGTGAGCTTGAGTTACATTTGAATTCTTGAGTCTTTTACGTACAGTAGTTGAACTTCAAACTTGAACTTGAGCTCTTGAATTTGAGCTTGAAACCATGAACTTCAACACTCTTCACTTCAACTTGAAGATGTAGGCAAGTTTGATGAAGATCAAGAGAACTTTAAAATGTACAAACCTGATTACTTCAACTCAAAGCATGACACAAATACTAAATAGTTTGGCACAATAAAATTTGACAACACTACAGGTGCTAGATTTACACAATAGCATTTACAGTATGGGAGGGTGACATCACACACATGGGTAGAGATTCTCTCACCCATGTGTGTGATGGTGCATGTGTGTATAACATACATTTGTACACATGTGTGGAATAGAATATACCGCTCCATGCACACATGATATACAAATGATTCTTCGCAGTATATTTCATCAATGGAGCGTCGCATGGACGTATAGGTGGTACATCTGTGACCGCGGTGATGAGGTGGTCGATATGACAGGGGTTTCAATGACTCGGGGTCCGGGTTAGTTGAGTGCGTACTATAAATAAACAGTTTATGGATGGCCAAAAGCACTGGGCATCGTGTAACGCCCGTGAAAAATCCGTACTTGGGCTCGAGTACCAACTCGACCCGAAATCGCGTAAAATTAATTTCCATGGAAATTAAGCGTAAGTTAGCTAGCGCAACGCTAGAGTAGCTGAGAAATAGTCCCTGATCACTCTAAATACATTCTACAAGACCCAAATCGAGTAGAACAAACAACTCTACAATACTCTATAACCTCGAATCAAACTCTAAGCAGGTCTGTTCTCTAGACCACATTGAAATTTTGTATTGGATTTAGACCGCGCGTCGAAGGTCCGATACCTCCTATCTTAGACCGTTAGAACCGCCCAGCTGGACTTGACAATCATCTCGAAAATCAAGTCAAACCGATAATCACAGACTATTTCATTGAACCCGGACTGAAGCGACCGCGAATAGGGACAGAATTGGAATTTCAAATTCAAATCTGGCACACGACTTGACGCGTCAGTATTAAGCGTTCTGACCGTCAGAATTCATCCAGATTACACCCTCGGATCAGGAAAAAATTTCTATTTATTATCATGAGACTTTCAGCCCTGATCTACATGCGGTAACCGCTGAACTGAAACTGGTCCGCCACGTGCGATCTGCGAACCCTGCCAGACTGAAAACTTAATACATGCTACATCTGGTACGCATGAGCTTAAGTCTGATCGCAATCGACCAGGGGACCACCAGAAAGCAACTTTTGAACCGAAACAGCCCCGAAATGGATAGGCACCAAGTAAACTTCGTTCCGGAGCCTATTTTCGGCATTTTTAAGCTTATAAAAGGGGTTGAAACCCTCATTTCCCTCTCCCATCCAAAAATTCCAAACCCTAGAGAAAAGGAGAGAGAGTTTGAGAGAAAGAGAAGAAGGGATTTTTCCCGCTTCCGAGCCACCGATTGCTGCTGCTTCAGCAACTCTTCCCAATCACCTGGCTGGTGATTTCTCCATTCTTTCAGGTACAAAACAACCCTAGAACTTGCTGATTTAGGGTTTATCTAGATTTAGGGCGTGTTAGCTAACGTATTTCATAAATCAGGTTCTCCTACTGCCGTAGACGAAGCGTACACGCTCCGTTCAAAATCCCGCATCCGTAAGAGGCTAGGTGAGGATTTTAGACGCTTTGATTGACGGTTTACAACGCTTTCAATGTCGTTTAATAGTAGATTATCGACGGCATCGCCGTTTGACATGTACAACATGCTCTCCGTTTCCTGTTTCGTAAATTAACGAAGAATATGAGATTTAGGGCATTTTAGTCATTTGTAGGAAGTACGGTCTACATTCATATTTTGCTGACGTGATTGACATGGTTTGTTGTCGCATTAGGGAGTTAGGAATGCTTGCATAATCAGTTTGGCGAAGAGATTCGCCTAGTTGCGCACTTTGGGTCGACATACTATATGTAGACTTAAGTGTGTAGTGTATGTGTTTGTATAAATGCTTGTATTAGTATGTATTGAATTAAATGATGTTATGTAGTAGTTTGAGATTGATTTCTTGATTAATATGCTGACCTAAATGATTTCCTACATGTTGACCTTATGCATGATTGCATTACATGCATGGAAAGTATGCCTTGAAGATTTGCTTAAGTTGAATGTTATAACATGTGTTAACATGCTCACATGATTGTATTTAAATTCTAATACCTTTACATATATTGTTAATGTAATTCCATAGATGTGTGGGACTTGACTTAGTCCAGGCAGTCGGTAACCGAGCGAATTCGTGGCTGACTGGTCATAGCCACGAACGATGCGTCGATGAACGTGATTCGTGTTTAGAGTTGGCGGCAGTGGTTAGGCCACGCGAAGTGTTTTACGCACTTCATGTCGTTCGACTTGAGATGCGATCGCGCTAGTCGAGCCCGTCAAGTAACCCGACTGGCCGATGTATGTTCACCTTGTATGTGTCATAACTGCTTGAACCTAGGGTACTGAACTTACCATTGTAAACCCTGTTAACCATGGTACCTTGATCCACGAAGACTCATGAGCCGGGCATGGTGGTATGGGACACCGTGGTCGAGCTGTCGGCCTACGCTGGGGCCACAAACCTCCCCGTAGTGACCAGTGAGCACCTAGACTCGTGAGCAGATTATGGTGGTATGGGACACTATATTCTAGCTGTCGGCCTACACTGATCAGGCGACGAGCCCTTTGTAGTGACCGCGAGCATATTCTGAGTCCATGGGAGGCGACGACCCTTCTGTTGCAGTAGAGTACGGTAGGCCTGTATTGATAAGGTGATGGGGGAGCAGTGCAACGAGTGCGAGCAACAGCCCTGGCAGCCCTTGCAGTGACCTACGAAATATACATCGTTTGAGATTACTAGGAGTGACGACCCTAGACAGGATCTGTGTTGGGATTGATACAAGGAAAGTACCTTAGTTTCCCAATCCTGCTGTTTGAATGGACTAATAACAACTTGGAATTCATATCACCATAGCATTGCATGTGCCTGGAAGATGTGGAGCACTCTAGGGAGTGTGGCATGCCGCGGTCGTAAGATGTTTCCGCATGAGGGTGATCGTCGGTGAGGGCATACATCACGTCATGTCATCTTGGATTAACAACAGTATTAGGATTGTCTGGTTTACTGCTTTACTATTATCGCGTGATTGAATTGTAAACATGCTAATCTTTGCTCTGTGATTCCACTGAGTTGATCACTCATTCCCACGTTACGGGATGGTGTTTGCAACACCCACCAGACCCTGTTGTAGATGCAGGTGAGGTCGAGATCCAGGAGGTGGAGCCAGAGATCGACGAGGACCAGGACGAGTTCTCGTATATGCAGTATCACGACGGCTTCCCGTAGGTGACCTGGATCGAGGGGACATCAGTGGGACTATTTCGAACATTATTTTTTTGTTTATGCATATGTATATGAGACTCAGAGACGTAGTCATACTTTGGAGACAGATGAGATTTACTTTGTTTTTCCATACAGTGATATATATATTGTTTAGTCTTCCGCTTGCTTTTATCACTGGATCTGAAGTATGAATTGCAGTTTTGGTATACTTTTACTCATGTGAATGCTTTAAATCAGACAACAATGAATCATAACCATTTTTGTTGCATAAGTGACGGTCTGGAACTCGGGAGTTGAGTTTATACACGACCCCCGATTTTCAGGGTGTTACACATCGTGCACACATGTACAAAGTGGACGGGGTCTTACACAGAGAATGGTTGTCCCCAATTTTTTCTATATTCTACTTAGTAGAGGAGCTCGGTCTCAGTGCTCGGATGCAAATCCTAAGGGCAAGTCGGCAGGTAGACTATCTACTCAATACCAAGGGAAAACTCAACCACAACTTACTGGAGAATCCAGGTCAGCAAACCTCTCTTCAGAATGGCTGTCACCTTAAAGTCTCCACCTCGGGCTCTTACCACGTGCGCCCACTGGTTCGTTTGTATCCACCTAAGAGATGACAAAAACACGGGTCTGCCCGAGATCTTAGCCGAGGATCTCAGGAGATAACCCATGACATATTCAGGGTAAGAATCCCACTACAACATGCACTAAGAGGGAGATCACGATCGATACCAGCGCCCTCTTTCAACTATAAATAGGCGCATACCTAATGGTAAAAGGTATGCATAATTTTTCGCATGGATCACCCCTAAAAAATCCTACATTCAACTAGACCTAGCTTGCCTATCCAACTTTGGTATTGAAGGGTCCCTTGTAGTAGCTAGGGTCTCATTTGTCTTCTATTGTAGGTAACGAGCGATCTAAGGAGGGCATCCAAATTTTTGCATCAACAGTTTGATGCCGTCTGTGGAAACGACATTGAAAGCCATTCTCATCATCTGCAATGATTTAATGATGGAAATAAGGAGAAAGAAAGCCCAGACTGTTGCTACTGTACCCAATATACGCTACTAGAAAAGTCTGTGTACCATTAAGGCTCGTCTTCCCAACCTCAGTCGATTTTGCACCCTCAGGTCCGGTGTAGTGATCCCAGAACCAGGGAGTTCGGCTTGTCTCTCTCTAACATCAAGTTAAAGAACTAACCAGTAACATCAATCAGATAAGGCGAATGCTAGAGTGACAGAATCCTCCCCCTGACCAGGGGGCTAAGGAGGCTATTGCTTGGGTAGCCACTGAAGTTTCAACACCATCTTAAGCACCTGCTGGGTCCTGGAGGAGCAAATTGGCCTATGAAGTACCAAGACATGTGCCCTCCCATACCTCGGGTACTATTGTGTTGGTTACCTCTAACCTATGTCATGAGTTGGAGAAGAAAAGGCATGACAAAGCCCCGAGATGGTATCGAGAATGAGGAACCTTGGGAGGCCGAGCTCAATGAACTATGAGGTCAAATCAGCGACATACGATAGGTTTATCGCACACACGCTTCGATCTTGATAAAAGTTATGTTGGAAGAGACTTAACCACCATTCACTGATGATATCATGCAAGCTCAACTGCTTCTCAATTTCAAGATGCCCCAAATTACACCTTATTTCGGGTCCACTGACCTAACCGAGCATCTAGAAACTTTCAGGGCCTGGATGGAGCTCCATGGTGCGTTGAATGCAGTAATGTGTCGAGCATTCTCCTTAACTCTATCAGAAGCAACTCATAAGTAGTTTCAAAAATTGAAAATGCAATCCATCAGCTCATCCACATAGCTCAGCAAGGCCTTCATTACCAATTTCATTGGAAGGAAAGAGAGGCCGAAGCTAACAACTCACCTCCTCACTATCACTTAAAAGGAGAATGTGCTTCTGAAGGACTACATCAAATGCTTTAACCTAGAAGCAATGCAAGTAGAGGACTATTTAGATCAGATCACCCCGACTGTTATGATGGCTGGTGTTGAGGCATAAAAAGAAATCAAGGAAAAAATGAAGGGAGTTCTTTCTGAAAGGAGGTTGTGCACCGCACAAACAGAAGGCTGAAAATCAGGAGTTGTACGCTACACCAGGCTGGGCTGCACAAAGGATGTCGCAAGGAGATCTGCACAAAGTGGTCCGCACAAAGGTGGTCCGCAAAAAGGAGGTCCACACAAGGTGGTCCGCACAATGGTGTTCCACACAAGGTGGTCTGCATAATGGTGTTCCGCATAAAGGTGGTCCGCACAAAGGAGGTCCATACAAGGTGGTCTGCACAAAGGGGTTGGGCACACAATGAAGGTGTTCACACGTGCGAAAGGCTATATAAACCCTATCACCCCTCTATAATTCATTCATTAGAGGAGGATTCAAGCAGAGGAGAGAGAGATTTAGACTTTAGAAGAACATAGGTATTGTCCGCCCCTATTGTGCGGAACAAGGCTTGTGGGGCGCACAATCATGCTAGCGCACAACGAGTGCCAACGTACAACGAGCAAGAGTGCATAACGCCCGTGTGTGCACAACATCATTGATGCATAGTGGCTATGTGCGCACAACCCTCCTAGTGGTGTATTCTTCTCCCTTGTGAACTTGGGATGACTCTATTCGTGTCAGGGATTCATTAATTATCAATCAAAGATCAATGAAAAGCCCTAATTCGGAGCATGAGATCAATCAAGATACATGCTATGCTAGCACATCAATATCACTACATTGAAAATCATGATGTAATTTGATACTTGTATTGTGTTTATATAAATGTTCTACTTTGGAATTAAAGGAGATAAAGGATGTAAATGAGTTCAGAATGAATAAATATTGTGATTATTCTCTTTATTTTTCTTTTGTTAACAATTGAGTGAATGAATTCCTCCAAATCAAATGCATTTGTTTCTTGTTGAAACAAAATGGTGACTTTGCTGGGGACTTTTATTTTACTTAATACTAACTTAAGAATTATAGTGAGAATTTTCACCACTGTTTGGCGTCGTAAGACGCCAACATGGTGACTCTCAACGGGAAGATCCTTCCTTTCATCTCCAAAGTAGAGCAGAACCTTATTTAAGTACTGTTTCATCTCTTTTTTTTATTACAACTGACAGTGATTCAGAAAAACTATAATTAATCGATGGCGATTACTCAGAAAAAGACTATTTTCTACTTCACGACAAAAGGATTTGTCTTCAAATATGCCAACCAAGAAAATAAGTGTTGCAAAGAGGAAACCTATATTAGTTAAACATAAGGAACCATGAATAGCTGTTGCAATCATAATCGCCTTGCCAGTAACACAAGAAGAAAGAAATGACTAGATCGTTGTTACGCGTAGGAGAATTAAAACCCAGAATGTCACTGCAGCTAGGACAAGCTCACCATCGAGAAGAATTAGGGGACCGATAACGTGAAACGTAGCCAGGAAATACCCTGAACTTGCCCAACCGAAAATCTACCCCGAGAAAGCCACTGTCCCTTCAGCGATGCGTGATTTTCCTACTCTTCCTACCAGGGGCGCTCAGTGGACAAAGGAACAAAAAGGCAAGTCGTTGCTAACAGGCTCGCCAGTCTTTGCATCACCTTAATCAACTGGCTACTCTGAAAACACAAGGAAATTTGATGAGACTCCTCTTTTAGCAACCCCCATTGCATCGATGCATTCTCATTCAGCCTCGACCATAACTTCGTTAGGAAATGAAGAGGCCACTGTTTATATGGACGAAACAAATCAAGGACCATCACCAACCACAGAAGATTGTATGGGTAAAATGGCTTAAGCACAAAAGACGTTGATGGAAGAGCGCAAAAATCTCTGAGAGGCCCTAGCAACTCTTGCGCATAATGTAACTTGAATTACAGCCCCTCTAATGATCGACAAAAAAAAAGAACAGTAGCCTGAGGGATCACAACCACCGAGGATGAGATCACTCGGCTTTGCCCCTACAGCCAGAATGATAATTCAAAAAGAAGTGCGATAAGTCATTGAAGAAGCTGTCAGCATAGAAAGGGAGCATGAGAATACTAGAAGGTTCAGATATCAGATGCCATACCTAAGGGAGGTAAAAGATATCCCCTTCCCGAACAATTTCAAACGCCCCAACTTTCTGAAATTCAATGGTGATGGATCACTGAAAGAACATCTGATGTACTTTATCACCAACATGGGGAACTTCTCTACAGTGCCCCAATACTGTCTTCGACTGTTCGGATCTTCTCTGACTGGAAAAGCGTTCAGATGGTACTCAAGTTTAGCATTGGGATCGATGAGAACTTGGGAGCAGATGTAAGTTGCGTTCATGTTGAATTTCTTCTCGTCGGAATGTGACGTCAGTATCACGAAATTAGCATTAGTATGACAAAAGGAAGGAGAGCCTGTAGAAAAATTTATAGACAGATGGAAGACGTTGGGAGCTTCTTATAGGTAATTGCCCTAAGATAAAGAGTAGGTGAAGATGTGCCTGAATTCTATGGAGATAAGAATCCTGTTCGGTCTCACTAGTGTTGATATTAAGACCTTCCGTGACCTAGCCGCAAAGGCACATGCTCTAGAGCTGATGACCAGGAAGATGCCAGTATTTAACTATAAAATAGCTAGAAGAGGGACTCAAAAATTGATTACAAATGTAGTCGATCATGAGAAGAAAGAAATTGATATAAGAGAAATAAAAGGCAAAAGAATACAAAGGAGAGAAGAGTCGAATCATCGCAGAGGAAGATTTTAATAACAAAAGACCTAGATCGTTGAATTCTCATAAGGGTTTTGTGTTTGAGAAAGAGGATGTACTCCCCATGACGAATCAGTTGCTGAAGGTTGGGACAATCAAACTGCCTCCGTCGAAGCGCCCTAAAGAATCATAAAATACAAAAGAAAGAGATTTCTGTCATTATTACTGTCTGGTAGGACATTCGACAGAAAATTGTTACACGTTGAAATGTATTATACAAAGAATGATAAATAGGGGTGAGATAATAGTTGGAAAGGGGAGAGAGAGAGACAGAAGAGCGACAGTGAATGTGCTTATTGTATAAGAGATTCTCAGGGAAGAATGAAAGCAGAGCATAAAAAATAACAGGGAAAGTGGTAGTTAATGACATTACGATTGGGGAAGACAGTAGCTAGTCTGCCAAAAATGAAGGTAGAAAAACTAAAGGTGGAAATGATCAAGGATCACTCTAGCAGTAGTAATGTTAAGAAAGAAGAAAAGAAGGAAGCAGGAAAGGTGACTTATGACATCGTAAGTCACCTGAATGGTATACCAGCTCATCTTAGTGTTTACGATGCCCTAAGATTGTCAGAAGACTCTCGATGAAGTCTAATTAAAGCATTATCTGATGATGATGTTAGAGAGGCATTGTTGATAGAATGGAGGATGAAGAGCACAGGGAGTAGAAAGATTGTATGCTAGTTGTCTCCTTTTTCGACGACGATTTAACTTGTGATAGGGAACACAATAGGCAGCTGATGATTGTAGGACATTCGCGGAAAGCAGGTCAAGCGGATAATGCTTGATAATGGGTCTGCAGTGAATCTATTACCACTAAAAGTATTGAATGAATTGGGATATTGCTGCTCTAATCTGTGCTCTAGTGGAATGATGATATGGGGCTTTAATCAAGATGGGCAGCGTACACTCAGTAAAATCTCAATAACACTGGAAATAGGAGAGTTAACCACAAATGTCGTTTGCCATGTTATAAATGCAGTGACGAGGTATAACCTCCTTTTGGAAAGACCGTGGATGCATCAATATGGCCTCATACTTTCCACCTTGCACCAATATTTTAAATACTTTAAAGATGGGGTGCAATATAAAGTGCTAGCTGACGCAAGGCCATATACAGAAGCAGAAGCCTTCTTCGTAGATGCCAGTTATTATGACGGATTTGCCAGTAAAGAAGAAAAGTGGAATGATGAAAATGACATCCCAGGGAATGCTTGCATGGAAATAATGAGGGAAGAAATGACATAATTGAAAGTGCACCTATTATGTGCCCTGGTTTGTCAATTACGTTGTAAGTTGAGTCAGTCAGACGACAACACTTAACAAGAAGATCAAGTCAAGCGTCTGCCTCATCTGGATGTGTGGAAGCTTGCCAAAAGGTAAATCATAGTCTCACATCCCTTGTCCCAAAACACCAGGTGATTAAATCCTTAAAAAGAACTAGAACATCTTAGGGTTTATGTGTAAGAAAACTTTTTATAAAAAAGAAAATCTTCTAAGTTTTTCTTACACTGTCGATTATATTAATTCCCCTTTCGATATGATCGACCAGCTCTGTCGATGTCCTCGACATATCAATCGATACAATCGAGTGAGGAAAAAAAGCATCCAACAATTAAACAAACTTCTGGACGATTTATCGATATATCGACCTTCGAGTCGATATCATCGATATTCAAAAATTGATCATATCTGAAGTGGATCAATCATATTGACAGACTGCTTTTCGGTGCTTCTTTTTTTTTAAAGAAAACTAACATATTCTTCAACATATCAATGACTGTCCGATTCAATCTGAACTCAAATATTGATCATATCGGGAGTCAGTCGATCATATCGACTGTGGGGCGCATGTTCTCACCAGCATGAATTTCAGGTTGCTTTTAATGTTAATCCGGGTGCCTGTCGATAAATCGATATTCATATATCGATCATATCGAGACCAAGTTGATTGGATCGAGTCAGGACATAATTCGTCCAGTAAGCTTACATGTAAATCTATACGATTTATCGATCCCATCGACAAGGTCTCCGATATGATCGATGTACAAATTTTGATGACATCGACTGTTTCTCCGATCATATCTGTGATCCTGAAATTCTTCAAGGCTTCTCTCTTATTTTTCACCTGTTGATAGATCGAACCATCACTCGACGGAATCGGAGTTCGAAATCCGATATCATCGATGTGTGTCTCGATCCCATAGACCAGTTGACAGAAGGTTTCCAAAAGTGAAATGACAATTGAGTTCTTATCATCGAGAGGTCGGCTGATACAATCGAGAGTATACGCTCGATCATATCGATGACTGCTCGATGATATCGAACTCTGTCATAAATATGACCGTTTATATTTGTTGGAACCTTTTGCCTATAAATAGAGAGAGTTGTCTTCATTGCTGGTAGAGAAAGTAGAGAGTACTTTTGAGAGTTTTAACCTTCCTATCATTTACCTTAAGCCCTTTCTCTCAGGAAGTTCATCCTCCAATCCACCCTCATCATTGATATCTTATAGAGTGGATTGGGGAATGAACTTCCTCATTCAAGGATCCTTCAGCTACTACCTTAATGACATATCATTAAGCTGGGATGCCTTGAATGCATAGATGATGGAAACCTCTCTATCTTCCTTATAGGAAAATCTTCAGAGAGTGGTATTCCATCATAGCCTTGACCCAACCTAAGCCTAGCATATATACATCTTTGTGTTGCGGATCAAGGGAGCTGAAGATTCTTCATCAACAAGAAAGAGATCTTCATCATTGCGCTTGAAGGGACTCATCAACTTATCTGTAAGTACTAAGAGTCCAGAGGACACTTACAGTCATTCCTTTTTAGAATTGGATTTTAAGTGTTGCTCACCATTTGAAGTCCTCGAAGGAGGCCTCCAATGGGAGTGTACGTGCGGGGTGCGTTGTGTGGACCCTTGCTCTGTGGAGAGTATAAACATCTTGTTAGGAGTACGCCAGCAAAACTCCATGGTTAGAGTTGAACCGAGTAGAAACCTCATGGTGCATTGTGTGGACCCTTGTCCTGTATGGGCATAAACATCTGGTTATGAGTATGCCAGTAAAACTCCAGGGTTTGAAGTGAACCGAGTAGAAACCTCTGTAAAGGTTGAAGGTGAACCTGATTTAAAACCTTAGGTTTGAGGTGAACCATGGGAAACCTCCTTAGTGAAATTCGGTCACTCATGGGTTGAGTGTGGAAGCTGGGAGTGGAGTAGACAAGTCGTCAAACTACTATAAAATGACTGTGTTTGAGATTGATATTGTATTTTATTTATGTGATTGCCTTGCATGTCTTTATATATGATCACATTTTATGCACACACAGTCATATCCATCACAATCTCATCTACACATTGTTTGTCTTTTAAATAGTTTGTGATTGGATCCTCTATTAGGCTTAGAAGCCAATAGAGTTAATTCTTGAGTAATCCTAATTTATACTCTGTGATAGGATTAGTGAGATAGGACTGAAAAATAACTTATAAATCTTTAAAAAGTCCTATTCACCCCCTCTAGGATATACTGACCTATTCCTACTTTAACTAAAGCGGTCTTCACCGCAATTTCAATTGGTATCAGAGAGGGTCTCTCTTTAAGGGCTTCACCGCCTAGAGAGTGATCTTGACTGAAGTAGAAATATGGCCAAAGGAGAGGGCTCATCTGTCACTAGACCTCCAGTATTTGATGGATCAAATTATGCATACTGGAATGCACTACTTCCTGAGATCTTTGGATCATGAAGTTTGGGATGCAGTTGAAAAAGGATACGTGGTACCATCCGAACAAATTATACTTGAAGATGAAACTACAATCACTAAACCCAAACCTAATGAGAAGTGGACGACGTTCGATAAAGAACAGCGAAATTCTGAAGCAAAAGCAATGAACGCCATCTACTGTGCCGTGTCCCAAGATATTTTCAATCAAATAAGTATGTGTGGGACATCCAAAGAAGCATGGGATTTACTGGAAACAACCCATGAAGGCACAAGCACTGTGAAGAGATCTAAACTACAACTCTTAACTTCACAGTTTGAAAATCTTAGGATGGAAGAGCATGAGACATTTATGGAGTTTTACACCAAATTAAACATTATTTGTAACTCCATGGGTGGTTTGGGAGAGAAGGTTCCGGCACCTAAAATATGTAGAAAAATCTTAAGATCCTTACCGGAACGCTTCAATCCCAAGGTAACAACAATTGAGGAGTGTATGAATATTGATGAAATGAAAGTAGAAGAACTAGTAGGTTTTCTACAAACCTTTGAACTACACTTTACACAACCCCAAAAATCTAAAAACACTGTCCTAAAAACCTCTAAGAAACCAAAACATGAGGACAGTGAGAGTGAAAAGGAAGATGAAGATGAGGAAGTGGCTCTGCTGGCACAAAGATTCAGAAGATTCTTTCAAACGAATCGCGACCGCCCCTCTAAAGGTAGAAAGGTGGATGACAAACCTTTAGCAAGCAAATTTGGGAAAAGAAACAGAAACCACAATGTTATGCCTGTCATGAGTATGGACACCTATCTACCGAATGCCCAAACAGAAAAATCAAGGGCAAGGCGATGGCCGCCACATGGGATGATACGGAGGAGTTAAATTTAGAAAACAATGACTCAGGAAGTGATGGAGATCAGAAATCTTTAAAAATTCTTATGATCTCCACCACTCCAATTATTCCCATGGAATCTGAAGAAGAACAACAAGCCACTGAATTATTTTCATCTGACAACAAGGAAATTGAGGAAGAAGAAGATAAAGAGCAAAATGAATTACAAAACGCTTACAATCAACTTTACATCCTTAGCGTTAATATTGTCAAAAGACTTGGAATAGTTGAAAATAAAAAGAAAATGCTGCAAATAGATTTGGATAAAGCTTCAAACATTAATACTCATCTAATCACTGATTTGCAGCAATGCCACTCAGACAATGATAGACTTAAAAGAACTAACAACTCATTGAAATCTAAGTCAAAGAAATTAGAGGAACAAGTCAAAAAACTAAATGAGGAAAACCTGATTCTTCAAGATAAAAATTATACACTTCAAAATGATCTAGAAGAATCTAGAAAAATTGTCAAAATAAACTGTAAATTTTCCCAGAGTGGTGAGAAATTAGAAAAACTAATAGGAATGGAAAAATATGGAGAAGACAAAAAGGGATTAGGTTATGAAAAGGCTAGAATAAAAACTGATGCACAACCATTTGAAAAATCTGTTGCATCCAGTAGTAACACCAAACCTATCCCAGCTCATTGCAAAAATAAGGAGTCAGTTTATGAGCTAAATAAAAGAAGTGTGCAATCATCACCACTTGAGATAGTTGACAGGATGAAGGAGCAGTTAAGTCATGTGGACAAATCAAATAAGAAGAACAAATCTACCACAAGTAAAACTCCTGTCACAAAGTGGGTGATTAAAGAAAAGATAAATTTCCTTGTTACTCAATCAGATCATTTATCAGGCAATATGGCTAAATGGTACCTAGACAGTGGTTGCTCAAGACACATCACAGGTAAAAAGTCTCTCCTTTCAAACTATAAAGATCTTCACAAAGGGATAGTCACCTAAGGAGATGGAACCACTGCTGAAGTAATTGGTCAGGGAATTATAGAAGGAATTAGTCTGTTTAAAGATGAGAATGCTTTTTACATAAAAGGATTGACACATAACTTACTGGGCATCTCTCAAATCTGCGATAATGGGCATGTGGTAAATTTCAACGAAGAAGAATGCGAGAGTCTAGATCAAATAGGAAAATCAATTATGAAAGGTCTTCGCACAAATAACCACTGCTACATTATTGTAGGAAAAGGAAGGAATGATATTGAGAAACACTGAGAGAGAAGAAGTTAGTCCAGGTTATGCATCAAAATCTGGAGATTTGCTGAAATGATGTAATTTTGTTGAGCCTTCAAAAGAACATCTAAGGTTGGAGACCTTGAAAGTTTTGTATAAGATCATTATCTCGTTTATAGTTATAGAACTGGTGCATTTTTTTTTTAAATATATAATAGCATGCTAAAAGTAGGAAGAATCTGAATAGCAAATACTTTCAATGCAAGTGATTGTCTTTTTCGATTTCATCGACTGGAGATCGATACTATCGATAGCTGTTCAGAATATGAAAAGTCATGTGACCATGGATAACATCGACAACAGTCTCGATAGCATCGATCGACAACCTCTCGATACAATCGATAGGTTGGACGATATGATCGACATTTGGCGCCCAAATAAAAAGACTGATTGGAAATTCTTTTAAAGAGGCCAGCTCTCTGCCCTGATCAGTTTCTCTGTTTGATGCGCATGAAGTCTAGCTGAAATTTTGGCACCCAAGTGATACAAGGAAGATGATTAAAGGAAAAGGTAAGGCTCTCTCATCTGTAAAATCTTCCAAGAATAAGAAAGAGAAATATTCTAGACCCCCTCAAAACCAGTCGGACTGGGAACAAGTCACAATAGTCGATCGTACTATTCTCATGAGTACTGTCAAACTCAATGGGGGTGGATCTCATGATGGAAACCATTTGATGGAAGAATATGTTTGACATGGGCGGGCCATATCAGTTTGAAATGATCCAGCAGTTCTTCAACTGTTGTCATGTTACCCAAGATTACCCACCTTGCATATGTCTGAAATTCATGCAAAACACCAAGCACATCACTCCACCAGTTCTTGGTCATGTTCTAAACATTGGAGTGACGCAAATTCCTGTCACTAGTAGAAATCTAAACGATTTGGATAGATGGGTGGAAATTACACAAGCACTATACCAGGGTATGACAACTCGTAGGAATGATAGCAATATTCTTCTAGTAAAATGCCTAGGAATTGTGTTCCAACTCCTTCACAATATCTTCAGTACAAACTCATACCCCTTCCACCTGTTGAAGATAGTGGTCCCATGCTTAATGAAGAAATTCTTTGGGGATCCAATCAAACTCCTGATTATAGTCCTTCTTCTGTCACAAATCATCAACATCATGTGCTTGAGCGCCAACTTTTAAACAATCTTATTAGAATTGATGAGCGACTCCAACACTACAAACAACGACTATCAGGACTAGAAAACAGGATGGAAGCTCTCCAACACTCCGTGCAGGAGATTCTTGAGCTACTAATGACTGGTAGGCCTACTATGTGGTAGAAAGAGATAGTTTCGGTAGAGCCATTTGTCTAGTCAAAAAACATTTGATGTTGCATCCATCTCTGTTTACCTGTTTTGGGTATCTCTACATGTGGCTGATATCTCTGTCTGATGATTAAATTTTTTTTTGATATGGCTGAACTCAATTCATATTTCATTACCATACTTGATGTTTTTGGGATGTCTCTGTATGCTTTACAGTGTTCTCATCTATATACATCTATCTCTGGTTCTCCCATATACTTTAATCTTTAGTCAATATCACGTCTTATACCTTTTCCAATGACTGACAAAAAGGGGAAGAACAATTCAAAACACCCCGAGCAGAAATTGTATATCTTTGTTGCAGGTGTTAGGGGGAGCAGCCGCAACAAGAAAGGGAGAGTTTTTGAATTAAGGGGGAGAATTTGTTTGTTGTGTACATGGGTGTTTAGAATTTGTAAAATTGTGTTAATATATGTACACACAATTTAGGATATATCTGTATAGATATGTTCCAAGGGTGTTTTGGGAATTTTGTCACGTAATTGGCAAAGGGGGAGATTGAAAGTGCACCTATTATGTGCCCTGATTTGTCAATTATGTTGTAAGTTGAGTCAGTCAGACGACAACGCTTAACAAGAAGATCAAGTCAAGTGTCTGCCTCATTTGGATATGTGGAAGCTCGCTAAAAGGTAAATCATAGCCTCACATCCCTTGTCCCAAAACATCAGGTGATTAAACCCTTAAAAAGAACTAGAACATCTTAGGGTTTATGTGTAAGAAAATTTTTTATAAAAAAAAAAATCTTCTAAATTTTTCTTACACTGTCGATTATATCGATTCCCCTTTCGATATGATCGACCAGCTTTGTCGATGTCCTTGGTATATCAATCGATACAATCGAGTGAGGAAAAAAACCGTCCAGCAATCAAACAAACTTCAGGACGATTTATCGATATATCGACCTTCGAGTCGATATCATCGATATTCAAAAATTGATCATATCTGAAGTGGATCGATCATATCGACAGACTACTTTCTGGCACCCCTTTTTTTTTTTAAAAGAAAACTAACATATTCTTCAATATATCGATGACTGTCCGATTCAATCTGAACTCAAATATTGATCATATCGGGAGTCAGTCGATCATATCGATTGTGGGGCGCATGTTCTCACCAGCATGAATTTCAGGTTGCTTTTAATGTTGATCGGGGTGCCTGTCGATAAATCGATATTCATATATCGATCATATCGAGACCAAGTCGATTGGATCGAGTTAGGACATAATTCGTCCAGCAAGCTAACATGTAAATCTATAGGATTTATCGATCCCATCGACAAGGTCTCCGATATGATTGATGTACAAATTTCGATGACATCGACTGTTTCCCCGATCATATCTGTGATCCTGAAATTCTTCAAGGCTTCTCTCTTATTTTTCACCTGTCAATAGATCGAACCATCACTTGATGAAATCGGAGTTCAAAATCTGATATCATCGATGTGTGTCTCGATTCCATTGACCAGTTGACAGAAAGTTTTCAAAAGTGAAATGACAATTGAGTTCTTATCATCGAGAGGTCGGCCGATACAATCGAGAGTATATGCTCAATCATATTGATGACTGCTCGATGATATCGAACTCTTTCATAAATATGACCGTTTATATCCGTTGGAACCTTCTGCCTATAAATAGAGAGAGTTGTCTTCATTGCTAGTAGAGAAAGTAGAGAGTGCTTTTAAGAGTTTTAACCTTCCTATCATTTACCTTAAGCCCTTTCTCTCAGGAAGTTCATCCTCCAATCCACCCTCATCATTGATATCTCATAGAGTGGATTGGGGAATGAACTTCCTCATTCAAGGATCCTTCAGCTACTACCTTAATGACATATCATTAAGCTGGGATGCCTTGAATGCATAGATGATGGGAACCTCTCTATCTTCCTTATAGGAAAATCTTCAGAGAGTGGTATTCAATCATAGCCTTGACCCAACCTAAGCCTAGCATATATACATCTTTATGTTGCGGATCAAGGGAGCTGAAGATTCTTCATCAACAAGAAGGAGATCTTCATCATTGCACTGAAAGGGACTCATCAACTTATCTGTAAGTACTAAGAGTCCAGAGGGCACTTGCAATCATTCCTTTTTAGGATTGGGTTTTAAGTGTTGCTCACCATTTGAAGTCCTCGAAGGAGGCCTCCGACGGGAGTGTACGTGCCGGGTGCATTGTGTGGACCCTTGCTCTGTGGAGAGCATAAACATCTTGTTAGGAGTACGCCTGCAAAATTCCATGGTTAGAGGTGAACCGAGTAGAAACCTCAGGGTGCGTTGTGTGGACCCTTGTCCTGTGTGGGCATAAACATCTGGTTACAAGTACGTCAGTAAAACTCCAGGGTTTAAGGTAAACCGAGTAGAAACCTCTGTAAAGGTTGAAGGTGAACCTGATTTAAAACCTTAAGTTTGAGGTGAACCATGGGAAAGCTCCTTAGTGAAATTCGGTCACTCAAGGGTTGAGTGTGGAAGCCGGGAGTGGAGTAGACAAGTCGTCGAACCACTATAAAATGACTGTGTTTGAGATTGATATTATCTTTCATTTATGTGATTGCCTTGCATGTCTTTATATATGATCACATTCTATACACACACAGTCATATCCATCACAATCTCATCTACACATTGTTTGTCTTTTAAATAGTTTGTGATTGGATCCTCTATTAGGCTTGGAAGCCAATAGAGTTAATTCTTGAGTAATCCTAATTTATACTCTGTGATAGGATTAGTGAGATAGGACTGAAAAATAACTTATAAATCTTTAAAAAGTTCTATTCACTCCCCTCTAGGATATACTGACCTATTCCTACTTCAACTAAAGCGGTCTTCACCACAATTTCAATAATCATTAGGGGTAGTGAAAACAAGAAAGAAATTCTTTTTTGTGCCAAAGCATCTGTGACAATTGGGACAACCACCGTTAACATTAGTGTTGTCGGAACAGTTGGAAATTTTACTGTCAAATTATAGGGTACCGTTACCATACGCTAAAAGAAGCAAACCATTTCTAGTCATCCCGAAGAGATTTTACATCATGTCCAGCACGAAGTACCCAGAGATGATTGAATTTTATGCCCCTTTAAAAGTAAACATAGAAGAAATGGCCGATGATAATATGGATGCCGGGAAGTTAACATTCGAAGATTTTAGAAAGTACAGCCCAGCCAATAAGAAAATCATGAAGAATATGGGTTTCGATTATGAAGAACCAACTGGCTTAAACTAGGGGAAGGTAATTCAAATCCCGATTGGTGTGAATCAAAAAAAGTGAGGGAAATTATAAGGATTGGGGGTAGAATCTTTAGTAAATATGGTTACGGTTGACTAGGCAAAGAGAGCAGATTCTGAGATGGTCAAGAATCTTGAGACATCTCCGAAGCAAATGGAAGACAGAGGGCAACTGACAATTGACAACTTGCAAGAAATAAATTTGGGCACGGAAGAAGAACCACAAAATACATTGATAAGTGCCAGCCTCTCCAAATAAGAAATCGACCAGTATATCAAGCTCTTGAAAGGGAATAAAGACATCTTCGCTTGGACATATGCGAAAATGCCTGTTCTAGAACTGTTAGTGGCAATGCACTAATTGAACATCTCTAAAGATAAGAGGCCGATTAAGAAAGCATAAATGTAACACCCTGGATTTTGGTTAATCTGGGATTTGACATCCTTAGGCAGTGGGTCAATTAAAACACCTGAAAAATCGCTTAGAACCCAATTCCATAGCCAAAGAAACCACTTAGGATTAATTCCTTTAGAAACTAAGCATAAGTTAGCTAGCGCAACGCTGGAGTAGCTGGGAAATAGTCCCTGATCACTTTAAATACGTTCTACAAGACCCAAATCGAGTAGAACCAATGAATCTATAATACTCAATAACCTCGGACCAAAGTCTAAGCAGGTTTGTTCTCTGGACCATTTTGAATCTTTGTATTGGATCTAGACCGCGCGTCGAAAGTCCGATACCTCCTATCTTAGACCGTTAGAACCGCCTAGCTGGACTTGACACACATTTCGAAAATCAAGTCAACCGATAATCACAGGCCATTTCATTGAGCCCGGACCGAAGAGAGTGCGAATAGGGACAGAATTGGAATTTCAAATTCAAATCTGGCACACGACTTGACGCATCAGTATTGAGCATTCAGACCGTCAAAATTCAGCCAAATTACACCCTCGGATCAGGAAAAATTTCTATTTCATATCATGAGATTTGCAGGCCTGATCTACGTGCGGTGATCGCTGAACTGAAACTGGACCGCCACGTGCGATCTGCGAACCCTGCCAGACTGAAAACTTGATGTATGGTAGATCCAGTATGCATGAGCTTAAGTCCGACCGCATTCAGCTAGGGGACCACCAGAAATATCCTTTTGGACTGAAATAGCCCCGATTTGGTTACCCCTCAAGTGAAACTTGTTCCTGAGCCTATTTCGGGCAAGTTTGGGCTTATAAAAAGGGATGAAACCCTCACTCCTCTCTCCCATCCGAATTTGCAAAAATCCCTAGATTGGGGGAGAGAAAAGATGAGAGTTTGTGAGAGAAGGTGGGAGAGAATTCCCTGCTGCTTATGCCACGTGCTGTACGTGCTTAGGCAACGCACTCCGATCACTTTTCCGGCGATTCCTCCACATTTTTAGGTAAGAAAATACCCTAGAGGTTGCTGATTTGAGGTTCCTTTCGTTTCCTAGCGAAGTAGCTAATAGAACTTGTGTATTAGGTTCTCTAATCGCCGTAGACGAAGCGTATACGCTCCGTTCGAATTTACACATCCATAAGAGACAAGGTGCGAATTTTAGACGCTTTGATTGACTGTTTCCAAAGCTTTCAATGTCGTTTAATAGTAGATTATCGACGGCATCGCCGTTTGACATGTACAACATGCTGTCCGTTTCCTGTTTCGTAAACCGACGAAGAATATGAGATTTAGGGCATTTTAGTCATTTGTAGGAAGTACTGTTTTCATGCATATTTTGCTGATGTGATTGACATGGTTTATTGTCGCATTAGAATGTTAGGAATGCGTGCATAATTAGTTTGGAGAAGAGATTCGCCTAATTGCGCACTTCGAGTTGACATACTATATGTAGACTTAAGTGTGTAGTGTAAGTGTTTGTATAAATGTTTGTATTAGTATGTATTGAATTAAATGATGTTATGGATTAGTTTGAGATTGGTTTCTCAATTAATATGCTGGTGTAAATGGTTTCCTACATGTTAGCCATATGCATGATTTCATTACATGGATGAAATGCATGTACTTGATGATTCGCTTAAGTTGTATGTTATAACATGTGCTTGATGATTTCATTATGATTTAGTTTGAGATTGAATTCTCAATTAATTTGCTGATGGAAATGATTTCCTATATGTTAGCGATGTGCATAATTTCATTATATGTATGAAAGGCATGTATCAGGTGGTTTGCTTAAGTTATATGTTACAACATGTGTTAACATGCTCATATGGCTGTATTTCATTTCCAATACTTTCACATGCTTTGTTGATGTGATTCCACGTGTTTGGGACTATACTTAGTCCAGGTAGTCGGTAACCGAGCGAATTCGTGGTTAGCTTATCTTCGCCACGAACGACGCGTCGATGAACGCGAGCCGTGTTTTAGAGTTGGCGGCAGTGGTTAGGCCACAGGAAGTGTTTTACGCACTTCATGTCATACAACTTGAGATGCGATCGTGCTAGTCGAGCCCGTCAAGTAACCCGACTGGCTGTTGTATGTTCACCCTGCATGAGTCATAACTGCTTGAACCTAGGGTACTGAACTTACCATTGTAAACCCTGTTAACCATGGTACCTTGATCCACGAAGACTCATGAGCCGGGCATGGTGGTATGGGACACCGTGGTCGAGCTGTCGGCCGACGCTGGGGCCACAAACCTCCCCGTAGTGACCAGTGAGCACCTATGACTCGTGAACAGATTATGGTGGTATGGGACACTATATTCTTGCTGTCGGCCTACATTGATAAGGTGATGGGGGAACGGTGCAACGAGTGCGAGCAACAGCCCTGACAGCCCTTTGTAGTGACCGCGAGCGTATTCTGAGTCTACGGGAGGCGACGACCCTTCCGTAGCAGTAGAGTACAGTAGGCCTGTATTGATAAGGTGATGGGGGAGCGGTGCAACGAGTGCGTGCAACAGCCCTGGCAGCCCTTGCAGCGACCTACAAAATATACATCGTATGAGATTACTAGGAGTGACGACCCTAGACAGGATCTGTATTGGGATTGATATAAGGGAAGTACCTTAGTTTTCCAATCCTGCTGTTTGAATGGACTAATAACAACTCGGAAATCATATCACCATACCATTGCATGTGCCTGGAAGATGTGGAGCACTTAAGGGTCGATTGCATGTCGCGGTCGTAAGATGGTGCCGTATGAGAGAGATCGTCGGTGAGGGCATACATCACGTCATGTCATATTGCATTAATAACAGTTTTAGGATTGTTTAATTTACTGCTTTACTATTATCGCATGATTGATTTGAGAACTTGTTAATCCTTGCTCTATTATTCCACTGAGTTAGCTACTCACTCCCACGTTACGGGACGGTGTTCCTGGACACCCACCAGACCTTTTTGTGATTGCAGATGATGGCGCGGCCTGCGAGGCGGTGCCGGACTTGATGACGATGATGATGAGGAGGATCTCTCCTTTATGAGTGTTCTGATTGACGGGATTACAGGGAGGTTGATTAGATACCTTGACACTTGTCATTTTATATTTTTAGAGCACTCATGTATATTCTTTTTGTTTACTTTTAGAGTATACATGTATGTATATAACCTGATAAAATATTCACACTCTGGAGACACACAACAGTTTATATATGTCATACATACTATCACAGTCTTTCGCTTGTTAATTTAATTGTCTCTGGAGTATGATATGCGGTTCTAGCTTAATCTCACTCATGTTTAATACGTTATCACAGACAGCATTCAATCATACATATCTATGTTGCATAAATAACATTTTCGAACTCGGGAGTTGGGTTTTTGCTCGATCCCCCGATTTTCGGGATGTTACAATAAAGGTGGTTTCACCCGGATCTAATCCCCTTGATAGAGGAAGAAATAAGCAAGTTAATAAAATTCAGGTTCATCAGTGAAGTTAAATATCTTAAATGGATATCGAATATCGTCCCAGTGAAAAAGAACAATGGGCAGATCAGGGTATGTGTTGACTTCAGAGACCTAAATGAGGCTTGTCTAAAAGATGATTTTCCGCTACCGATAACTGAGCTACTAATCAATAGTACAACTGAATATGCTGTCATATCCTTCATAAATGGGTACACAGGTTACAAACAAATAAGAATGGCTCCTGAAGACGAAGAAGCAACAACATTCAGAACTTTGTTAGGAATTTATTGCTAGAAAGTTATGTTGTTTGGTCTCAAGAACGTGGGTGCAACATATCAAAGGGCAATGCAGAATATATTTCAAGACATGATGCATAAACATGTTGAGTGTTACATGAATGATTTGGTAGTTAGATCAAACGACCACGAGGAACACCGCGGGCATCTGGCTTCAGTCTTTCGTCGACTAAAAAAGAAATAAATAAAGATGAATCTAGCTAAATGCGCCTTTGGGGTGTCATCGAGGAAATTTCTTGGTTTTTTCGTAAGACATAGGAGAATCGAGATTGATCCGAAAAAGATCAAGGTCATTCGAGATATGCCGCCCCCAGAAACATTGAAGGAATTAAAAATCTTGCAAGGGAAACTAGCATACATTTGACGTTTCATTTTAAACCTAGCAGGAAGGTGCCAGCCATTTTCCCATCTAATGAAAAAAGGAATGGAGTTTATATGGGATGAGTCTTGTTAAATTACGTTCGATTCGATAAAGGAATTGTTGAAACAACCTCTAGTGATAGCGGCTCCTGTGAAGGGTAAACCTCTTATTTTATACATATTTGTAGCTAAAAATTCATTGGGGGCCTTGTTGGCATAAACAAATGAAGAGGGGAAAAAACAATGCCTTATTATCTGAGTCGAACTCTAATAGGTGCAGAATGCAATTACTCTCCGATCGAAAAAGTATGTTTGAAATTAATATTCGATGTTCAAAAACTAAGACATTATTGCCTGTCCCATGACATAATTTTAATATCTCGAGCAGACCCTAACAAGTTCCTAATGAGGAGGCCAATATTATCAGGAAGATTGGCGAAATGGATGTTATTATTATCAGAATATACGATTAATTACGAGCTGGCGAAAGCAATTAAGGAGCAAGCAATGGCGGGCTTCTTGGTAGCTCACCTAGTGACTGCCAATAAAATTATTGCCAATGAATTTCCTGATGAACAAGTCATGATGATTGAATCGCCAAGTTCATGGTAGATGTTTTTCGATGGTGCATCCTGAGCGATAGTGGCAGGGGCGGGAGTAATTTTTATCACTCCTCAAGGTGATCTATTACCTTGTTCATTCACATTGGGTACCGCATGCACAAATAATGAAGCTGAGTATAATGCCCTCATCATTGGAATGGAGATAGCTAGCGAAATGAAATAAAGACACTGCAAATTTTGGGGACTCCAAGTTGATTATAAATCAATTAACAACTGAGTTTAAAATAAGAAAGCAGTAGCTTCTGTCATATTGTTGAAGAGTGAAAAAATTGTTAGAACAATTCGATCATGTCGAAATCCAGCGTGTGTCACGATGCGAGAATGCAAAGGCAGATACTTTGGCTAGCTTAGCAGCAGCTTTATCTTATCTATATAGGAGCCCCCTACAGGTAACAACAGAAGAAAGAAGATTCTTGCCCTCGTCAGAGATCATTAATGAGGTTGTTGAAGTGCTCCCCATATCATGTCTGGAGGTGACAATAGACGATTGATGTTAGCCTTTTGTTGATTATCTCAAATATGATATCCTGAGGGAAGATCAAATACTGAAACAACAAATTAAGTAGAGATCGAAAAGATTCATTATTTATAATGTGATATTATATAGAAGATCTTATAATGAAATTTTGTTGTGATGTTTGGATAAGAGAAAAGCAAGCCAAGTGTTGCAAGAGGCTCATTCTGAGGAATGTGAAGTGCATCAAACTGGTCAAAATTTATTTCATCAAGTGCATCGGATGGGGTATTATTGGCCTGCAATGTTTAAAGATGCTGTAGATTATGTGAATCGATGTCACGAATGTCAGATTCATGGGGACATCATGCATATACCTCTCAAAGACCTCCATCAGACAACTACTTCCTGGCCTTTTGCTGCATGGGGACTCGATGTTATTGGTCTCATAAATCCACCATCATCCAAAGGAAAATAGTATATACTAGTAGCAAAACAGATTATTTCTCTAAATGGACAGAGGTAATTGCATTACGAAATATTAAAGAGAAAGACGTTATCAATTTCATTCGACACGTGATAATCTATCGTCACGACATCCCGAAGAAAATCATCACTTACAATGGTACTCCTTTCAAGAACAGGGCTATGGAAAAGCTATGTCTCAAATTCAATATCCATCATTCATTCTCAATGCCCTACTATCCATCGACTAATGGATTAGCAGAGGAATTCAACAAGATGATTGTGAAAATATTGAAGAAGATAGTGACTGGGAATAAGCGTGATTGGGACGAAATGTTGTAAGAAGCTCTATGGGCCTACAGGACCACTCACCGAACGACAATGAAAGCTACACCATATTCTCTAGTCTATGGTGTAGAGGTTGTCATTCTAATCAAAACACAAGTTGCCTCACTCAGAGTCGCGGTACACCAGTTGATTAAGATGATTAGAATGTAAGAATAAGGTTGACAGAATTAGACTTGCTCGATGAAAAATGACTAGCAGCTTAGTAGCGGTTGTAATTGTATTAGGCGAGGATTTCTACGACATTTGACAAGAAAGTTAAGCATCGATCTTTCAAGAAAGGCAACCTGGACTTGATGTTGAAAAGGCCAATAATGGTCAATCGTAGAACAGGGGTTAAGTTTGATCCTAAATGGGATGGACCATACTTCATAATCGAAGTATATTCCAATGGGGCATACAGAGTTACAGATCAAGATGAATGAGGCATCAATACATCGGTCAATGCCCACTTCATCAAGAAATATCGTCCCTGACGGAGGAAGTAGTTTTGATCGAGAAGATTATCCAAATAATTCTTCTAAATCAAAAGGGGGCAATGATTAGTGAAATGATGAAACAGCCTTAAAAGGTGAAACCTTGTATTCTTTCTTTCATATATGAAGATTATCCAAATAATTCTTTCTTTCAAGTATATTAAGGTTAAGCATCAACGACTATCGCTGAAATCAGCAACCATCCCTATCGTCACTGACAGTCTATTAAAATTGTTATCATCGCCAAGCTAATTCAATATGAAGACAGATCTCGTTGGAGCATTATTGGCAATACGAAGACAGATCTCGTCGAAACATTATCAGCAATAGCAAGTAATGGTGATGTACCAATTATTGATTTACCATTTAGAGCAGTGAGATAGCTTATACAGCCTAACACATACCAATTTTTATGGCAGCAGTGGTAGCTCATCATTTAAGCAGCCTATCCAAGCCCTATACGACCAACTACGCATAAGACCTATATATTATTTGGGCAGCAGTGTGGAGCCAGTGACCTTAAAAAGCCTGTATAGGCCAGATCACATGTATACCCATGCAGGCAATAGATAAATCCAGTGACTAAAAGCCTTAAAAGGCCAAAAATTCCTCAACATCCAGTCACGCGTGAGACCAATGCCATCTGTATAGCTTCCGACAGCGTCACGGACGAGGATGAGAATACCCTCCCATGAATGGGTCTGACCTTGCAGACGAAGAAAAATGGAGAGCAAAATAAGACCCCCTAAATCCCTGACTTGATTTTAGTAGTAACTCATGAGGATAGGGTCTAAAATACCCCCTCATTGATGGATTGACAACCTTGGATTTAGTACTAAAGGTAGCCATGCATGCCCCATGAACTATAAAGAGTCACTATGGCCAACCCTGTACGTAAATCCCATTGAGTTCACGATCCCGATAGCTTCACTAGGCCCCTTTGATGGATCACGGTTTGTGAACTCCCCTGCAGTGATAAGCCCTGTGAACTCTAGAGAGTTACAGAGGCCATTCACATAAGACCTGACTCTAACTACTCATGAGTCTAAAAAACTGTGTTTGTTCTACTACTCAAGAGCTTAAACTGTGTGCAAAACTAACTCTACTAATTCCAAAATAGAAATAGCTTCGCCCATTAGAATGGACATCACATAGGGATACTTTATGATTCATGATCATGATAGATTTTATAGATATAATAAAGTTGATGATTAATTATGTGAATATTGCATCAGTAAGTATCCAAAATCGATGAGTGTATTGCCAAGAATGTATTTGCTTTAAACAAAGTATTAAAATTCATTTGAGTAATATAAAATAAAAGGAAATAAAGAAAATTTACAGGAAAAGCGTAATTTCTACATATCTTCAGACATGCCTAATGCTGGTATATAGCGTTGTAAATCTTCCTTCAATTGAATTTGTGCTACTGTAGATGTTTTCTCAGCCTCAAAGATAACCCTAGCTTGATTAGGTACATCAGCCAATTCTAATTCCAAAGAGGCAACGACTTCATTGTTCTTCGCTTGTTCAACCCTTTCGATATCAGAAATTCGAGCATTCACTTTGATCTCTTCTTTGACTTGGCGGATGTTCGACTCCTCTTCCTCTCTTTGAATTTCGAGCAGTGAGATCTCTTTTTGAAGGAAGGCAATTTGGTTCTCGATGATCTTTTTATTTTTGTTAGAAGCCTTTAACTTTCATGAAGAGATTGATTCGCAACGCCAAGTTGGAGAGGAGATCATCTGTTTGAGAGATTCTTTCCTAGAGCATCGTTAATTCTCTCTGAAGATCTAAAATTTTTAGAGCAACAACTACACTTCACGCTGCTTCTAGATTATTGATAGTGTCGTAGAATTGCGATAAAGAATTGTGGAGAGAAAGAACGTTGATATGGGCCAAGAGAGCTGAATGATCAAGAACAATTAAAGGCCACAATGCTGGATCCTCAAAAGCACTTATAATAATAAAAATTGCATTTTTGAAAAATACTAGCATAAGATGTGAGATTTTCTCTAGCGAAAGCTTGTCAGAAACTGTAGCCACAGAATTGGAACCTTCAGAACCACATGGAGTCAATATAATGGTAGCTGAAACGAAGAAGCACAATTAGAAAGATGAGAACTGGAAATGTAAAGCCAATAATAGAAAAGAGGAAAGTACACCTTCTCTAGGGGCGACTGCGGAAGTGGCTTGAATAGAAGGAGATCTTGGTTTGGAAGATGTTGGCACATCCATAACTGCGATAATAACATTAAGAGAAAGTTCACGGGCTTCAGTGCTTGAATCTAAAGTCATTGGAGTTGGAACATTAACTAGATTAGAAAAGAATTCTAAACTTTGAGCTACCAGTTGGATCGGAGGAGGATACACAGTTGGAGACTTAGCAGCATGAGTAGGGACATCAGAGATTACAGTAACCACTAGCAAAGCTTGTGCAATATCCTGATTCACCTCCACATTCTAAGGAAAAAAACATATTTTTCTCTTCTACTAGAATGTTCGATGGCGAGACTTCTGCTTCTCTCGATGTAGACACTTCTACTATCGTCAGAAGAATAGTAGGTGCGACTGTGCTGTTGTTCTCTATGATGTATGGAGAATAAAAAGCATCGAAAGAAATGAAAATATTCACCCTAGAAGAGCAACCAGACCCTCCGTAGTTGAGCTATTCCTCTTCGAAAAAAGCTATCCTGATAGGGGAAGAATCATCTGGATGATTTGGTTAAACTTCAAGGGGCAGAGGTTTAGTCCTGATTTCACCCTCTTCCTCAATGTTCACCTCTACATTTGCTTCTTTATTTTTATCCAACAAAATATTCCCTTCATCAGTTAAACTTGTAGAGGAAGATGTTTCACTGATTAGAGTGTTCGTTGAATAGTTTGACGAGCTTTCCTCTTCTGAGATGGCTTGCTTTCCTTTATAAACAATTTTCATAGGGAGAAGATGAGCGCCTTGAGTAGGAGAAGGAAGTTACTATGCTAGAACTCCTAGAGATAATGATTTAGCTCACGAACAAGTCATACGGGAGGTAGTAACGGCAATTTGACCTATGACAGGAGAGGCTATAGTTGTGGTATGAGCTGCAGCGGGAGAGACTGCGGTGGTTGTATGACCTACAATAGGAGGGACCACGACAGTGGGTTGATTTTCTCTTTCGCGAGTAGGAAAAGAGGGGATAGTGCCTGGAGTTTCAAATTCATCAGTAGGAGTGACCTGTCTTTCTCTTCGCTTTATAAGATCGAGGGGGGATCCAAAAGCAATCCACCCCTCCAGAGTATTTGGCGGCTTTAGTTCTTTGATGGGTTCTTTACGGAGATTTTTCGACGGAGCTGCCCTGGAATAATTGCGTGATCCTTTTCAATGAAATACCCGATTCCTTGTTCTGGTCTATAATTTCTCAGCCTTGGAGGGGGAATCTAGATGTGACGGTTGACAGAAAAATAATAGCGCACTAAATAATAATCGTGCTTCCACCATCGCATCCAAGAATACGAAGCCACTACTCGATGATTGAACCCTGGGAGGAGGAAACGAGAGCCAAAGTTCCTTGCCAAAAGTTGTTTCCATACTAAAGCTCGATTATATGGGCCGATCCCATAACTTCTCATCGTTCGCATAACTTCCTCTCCTACTTGGGGTATGGCTTGATTGTAGCCAAATTGCTTGGCGAACCTACTTGGATAGTAGGGTTCTCTCCAAAATTTCACTCCCTTCTCGCATGGGCAATCTATAAGAACGAATACAAAGGAAGAAAGTTCTTTCAATAGGCTCCAAACTGTCGTTATCTTCAACTTCTCTGTCCTTAGCCTGATGAGTCAAGTAGAAGGGAAAGAAATCAATGGATTTTAAATCTTCAATTTTATTGACTATCCATTCGTATGCCTTCCTCACCATCTTCCGTCTTAGGTAATACTACAAAGGTAGGTGTGCAGGGTGAACATAAACCTTCTCAGGGTCACCATAAGTCCAAGGAAAGTATACTCCAAGCCAACCTGAGAAGTAATGCCATGAAGTAAAAGAAGATGAAGCTCCAATTGCTGGGCTTGACCAATGTGCTACAACATTTCCAAAAGCTCTATACAACGAACATAGGATAGGAGGCCCAACTTCTTCCGGCCTTCTGCTATGGCTCCTGTTGCTACAAACAGAGTTGGTCAAATGGAATATGAACATTTTGAGCTGGGTAAAATGACCAAACTTAGTGTAACATCCCAAAAATCGGGAGTCAGGTAGAAACCCAACTCCCGAGTTCCAAAATGTTATTTATGCAACATAGATAATGTTAAATGCATGTTGTCTTTAAAAAGGTATTAAACAAGATTGGGATTACGCCAGAACAGTATATCATACTCTAGAGACAGTTAAATTAGCAAGCGAAAAACTGTGATACATACATATAATATATAATTGATTGTAAGTCTCCAGAGTGTGAACATGTTACCAGGTTAAACATATACATGTATACCTCAAAATAGAAAGAAAGATTATACATGAGTGCTCTAAAAATATAAAATGACAAGTGTCATGGCATCTAATCAATCTCCCTGTAATCCCATCGATCAGAACACACATAAAGTAGGGATCCTCCTCATCATTATCAAGTCTGGCCCCGCTTCGCAGGCCGCGCCATCATCTGCAATCACAATAGGGACTGGTGGGTGTTTAGAAACACTGTCCCGTAACGTGGGAGTGAGTAGCTAACTCAGTGGAATACTATAGCAAAGATTAGCATGTTCTCAAATCAATCACGCGATAATAGTAAAGCAATAAATCAAACATTCCTAATACTGTTGTTAATGCAATATGACGTGACATGATGGATGCCCTCACCGACGATCTCCCTCATACGGCACCATCTTACGCCCGCGGCATGTTTTCTTCCCACAGTGCTCCACATCTTCCAAGCACATGCAATGTGATGGTGATATGATTACTGAGTTATTATTAGTCCATTCATAGAACAGGATTGGAAAACTAAGGTACCTTACTTATATTAATCGTAACACAGATCCTGTCTAGGGTCGTCACTCCTAGTAATCTCATACGATGTTATATTTATAGGTTGCTGCAAGGGCTGCCAGGGCTGTTGCTCGCACTTGTTGCACCGCTCCCCCATCACCTTATCAATACAGGCCTACTGTACTCTCATTGCTACGGAAGGGTCGTCACCTCCCGTAGACTCAGAATACACTCGCGGTCACTACAAAGGGCTCGTCGCCTGATCAGTGTAGGCCGACAGCAAGAATATAGTGTCCCATACCACCATAATCTGCTCACGAGTCATAGGTGCTCACTGGTCACTACGGGGAGGTTTGTGGCCCCAGCGTAGGCCGACAGCTCGACCACGGTGTCCCATACCACCATGCCCGGCTCATGAGTCTTTGTGGATCAAGGTACCATGGTTGACAGAGTTTTCAATGGTAAGTTCAGTACCCTAGGTTCAAGCAGTTATGACACATACATGGTGAACATACAATGGCCAGTCGGGTTACTTAACGGGCTCGACTAGCACGAGCGCATCTCAAGCTGAGCGACATGAAGTGCATAAAACACTTCGCCTGGCCTAATCACTGCCGCCAACTCTAAAACACGATTCGCGTTCATCGACGCGTCCTTCGTGGCAAAGATAAGCCAACCACGAATTTACTCGGTTACCGACTGCCTGGACTAAGTATAGTCCCAAACATTTATAAATCCACATCAGCAATCATATAAAGGTAATGAAAATTATTACAACAATGTGAGCATGTTAGCATATGTTATAACATACAACTTAAGTAAATCATCTAGCACATACATTTTTTACATATGAGGAAATCATTCATATAGCCAACATGAAGGAAAACATTTACATCAGTATATTATTTGAGAATTCAATCTCAAAACTATTTCACAACACCATTTAATTCAATAAATACTAATACAAACATTTATACAAACACTTAGTCTACACACTTAAGTCTACATAGTGTATGTCGACTCAAAGTGCGCATTTGGGCGAATCTCTTCGCCAAATAGATTATGCACACATTCCTAGTATCTTAAGGTGACAAAAATCCATGTCAATCATTTTATCAAAATATGGATGTTTACAGTATTTCCTACAAATGACTAAAATGCCCTAAATCTCATATTTTTCGTCTTCTTACGAAACAGGAAACGGACAGCATGTTGTACATGTCAAACCGCGTTATCGTCGATAATCTACATGTCAAACGGCGTTACCGTCGAAAACAGCCAATCAAAGCGTCTAAAATCGGCACCTTTCACTTTATATGTGTATCGTTTTGAACGGAGCGTATACGCTTCGTCAACGGCGTACAGGCAACCTATTTCACAAGTTATATCAGCTACTTTGCTATTTGATTTAATGGAATGCTAATTCAGCAAGTGGACAGGGTTTTTCTTATTTAGAAAAGCGTCGGAATCACCGAAAAAGTGATTGGGATACGTTGCTTAAGCACGTGCAGTAGCTGCAGCAGGTGGCAGGAAAATCTCTCCCACCTTCTCTCACAAACTCTCACTTTTTATCTCACTCTTGCTAGGGTTTCTAGCAAATTCAGATGGGAGAGAGAAGTGAGGGTTTAAGGCCCTTTTATAAGCTTAAAACTTTCCAAATTAGGCTTGGGAACAATGTTTACTTGAGGTCTAACCAAATCGGGGCTGTTCTGGTCTAAAAGAGCATTTCTGGAGGTCTCCTGGCCGAACACAGTCGGACTTAAGCTCATGCATACTGGATCTAGCACACATCAAGTTTTCAGACCGAAAGAGTTCGCAGATTTCACGTGGTGGTCCAATTTCAGTTCAGCGGTCATCGCACCTAGATCAGGTCTACAAGTCTCATGATATGAAAGAGAAATTTTTCTTGATCCGAGGGTGTAATTTGGCTGAATTCTGACGGTCAGAACACTTAATAATAACGCGCCAAGTCACGTGCCAGATTTGACTTAAAATTTTCAAATCTAACCCTATTCTCACTCTCTTCACTCCAGGCTTAATGAAATAGCCTTTGAACGTCGGTTGGCCTTGATTTTCAAAATGATTGTCAAGTCCAGCCAAGCGGTCATAACGGTCTAAGATTGTAGGTATTGGACTTTCGACGCCCGGTCTAGATCCAATACAAAGTTTCAAAGAGTTCCTAAGAGCAAACGGGCTTAGAGTTTGATCCAAGGTTTTAGGATATTATAGGATCATTGGTTCTACAAGTTTTGGGTCTTGTAGAACGTATTTAAAGCGATCAGGGACAATTTCACAGCTACTCCAGCGTAGTGCTAGCTAACTTATGCTTAGTTTCTAAAGGAATTAATCCTAAGTGATTTCTTTGGCTATGGAATTGGGTTCTGAGCGGTTACCAAGGTGTTTTGGTTGACCCATTGCCTAAGGACGTCTAATCCCAGGTTGGCAAAAATCCAGGGTGTTACACTTAGCCAATACGCTAGGAAAGAAGATAGTTCAGTTTTGGCAGTAAAAGTGTCTAGACCTCTTATCCTCCTGCGGGCAGCTTCCAGTTTCGGTGAGTGACTGCCAGAAAACCTAGAAAGAGAAGACATGAGAAATAAAAATACACACGAAGGTGTATCTAGGAGGAGAAGGGAAGAGATATTAAAAATATTTCCTATAGGAATTGCGAGAAATGTGCAAGCCACTGGAGTGGGGATATTTTATGGACATCAGGGAAATGTGACATCTCATGAAAAAGTTCGATAGTGGAAGTAGAAATCTTAGGTGTTTTGCTAAGAGCAACATATCTGAACTCCTCATTAGTAGGAACATATTCGTCTAGAAAAGACCCATTGATAGGAAGGCCCGCTATTCTATGCAGATCCCACAAAGTAATACTCACCTCGCCAACTAGGAGATGAAATGAATTCGTGATGGGAGACCAATACTTTAAGAAGCCCTTGTAAATCAAAGTATCCTTGTGAAAGAAATTAGAGGTGGCTTTTATGGCTGCATATATATTCTCTGCGACGAGAACCTCCTCGTATTTTTTTAGGATCGCCTTGGTCCACGAACTGTAATTCGGGAGTTTAGCCCAGAGACCACGTGTCCTGAATTCATCTTCCCCCACAAGGAATCATGGTCATGAAAACGCTACTGAATTGTTTCGAAATAATGGGTGGGATATATAGAGTGAGGGTTGTAACATGGCATGAGAAAACGCATATACAATACTTGCCTGATCTTCTGAACTCGATACTTTTCTCTAAGAAAGCATTTGAGAATTCTCGGCACTTTTATAACCCAGTTCGCCACATATAGAAGCCGATTATATGTCATATGATCGGATGGTTCAATCTGAATCATAGATAGGTCACGTTGAAGGTGTAGAGAGATGATGATGGTCTTGTCTTTATAAGGATTTCTGAACTTGATTGCATCTGCGTGAGACTTGATCATGTCCCAAGCATTTTGATAGCATCTCTTGTTATATTTTTGAATTTTATCTTAGAAAACTTCATCATTATTCTTTTGCTTCTTCTTCTTTGAAATTTAGGGAGAAGGGGAAGATTCAACAGTAGTAAGATGGGAATCGTTTGTCCGAAAGTTAGCAGTAGATTTCAGTCAAGTCTCCCAATCAGACTCTTGACCTTCTGTGGGTGGTCCTTCTAGTTCTCTCATCAGAACAGCCCTACGGATGGGATCAAATAGGCACTGGATTCAATCAACAAAGTTAATTATCGATGGGGTTTCGTGCTTTGAAAAAAAGAGGAGGAGCCTTCAGAAGATCTGACTTTCTTTTGGGGATGAATTTCGGGTGGCTGGGGGTCTGACGATTCAGCGACATGACGGTCTGGGGAAGTAGGAGGTCTCTTGGAATGGGCCATTGGAAGAGGAGGATTCAGTAGACAAACTAAAATACTTGGAGGAGTCAAAAATCTGTAAAGTTCATAGACTGTATGTAAAGGTTCTGTTGTGCACAAGGGTACCGTTACGCACGACAGGTGGTTGTGCGCAATAGGTGATTATGCGCAGGTTTTGTTGAGCGTAAGGTCTTGCTGTGCGCAAGGTTTTGTTGGGCGCAAGGTCTCATTGTGCATAAATAGATGTTGTGCGTAAGAAAAATAATGCGCAAGGGAGACAGATACGAAGCAAGAATGGATGAAATAAGGAGTTAGACGACTTTATATAGAGTTTTCTTGCCAGGGTTGTGCACAAAATGCTCATTGTGCACAAATGCCTGTTGTGCGCAGGATGCATTGTGCACGAATTTGAAATTGCGCACAATAAAGAAAATACTGAATTTTCAAGTTATTAAAGATTGATACCACATTTTCTTATTTTGTAGATAAAAATTGAAAATGCAGGATCAAGGGGGCATTTGTTGAGGCATAAAAAGCAATTAAGGAAAAAAAATGAAAGAAGTTCTTTTTGAAAGGAGGTTGTGCGCTACATAAACAAAAGGCTACAATCAGGGGTTGTGCGCTACACCAAGCTGGGCCATACAAATAGAAGGCTGTAATCAGGGGATGTACGCTACACCAGGCTGGGCCACACAAAGGATGTCGCAAGGAGATCTGCGTAAAGTGATCCGTACAAAGGTGGTCTGCACAATGGTGTTCCACACAAGGTGGTTTGTACAATGGTGTTCCGCACAAAGGTGGTCCGCACAAAGGAGGTCCGCATAAGGTGGCTCGTACAAAAGGGCTGGGCACATAGCGAAGGTGTTCACATGTGCGAAAGGCTATATATACCCCACACCCCTCTATAATTCATTCATTAGAGCAAGATTCAAGCAGAGGAGGGAGATCTAGACTTTAGAAGAACATAGGTATTGTCTGCACCTATTGTGTGGAATAAGGCTTGTGGGGCGCACAATCATGCTAGCACACAATGAGTGCCAACGCACAACGAGTAAGAACGCATAACGCCCGTGTGCGCACAACATCATTAATGCACACTGACTATGTGTGCACAATTCTCCTAATGGTGTATTGTTCTCCCTTGTGAACGTGGGATGACTCTATTCATGTCAGGGATTTATTGATTATCAATCAAAGATCAACGAAAAGCCCTAATTCGGAGCATGTGATCATTCAACATATACGCTATGCCAACACATCAATATCACTACATTGAAAATCATGATGCAATTTAATACTTGTATTGTGTTTATATAAATGTTCTACTTTAGAATCAAAGGACATAAAGGATGTAAATGAATTCAGAATGAATAAATATTGTGATTATTCTTTTTATTTTTCTTTTGTTAACTATTGAGTGAATGAATTTCTCCAAATCGAATGCATTTGTTTCTTGTCAAAACAGCTAGCCTGAAGGAGGGGGATTCCTCTTCTCACCTAACAAAAATTCCCCGACTACATTGGCCGATCTCCTCAACTGAGCTTAGAAGTACTCCAATGCCGAAGAACTTTTTAGCTTGCCAAAAGCCACTAAGAATGGAGGAAGCTGGTCTAGGGGTAAATGACTTAAGGAGGAACAAGCATTAGCTCCCAACAACAAGCACAGAAGAGATGACAATCCGAGCAAAGGTCAACATCAAAGCAAATGACTTGAGAGTAAGTTCCTCTCCTACACTCCCCTCAACACAATGCCCGAACAGGGTGGTCCGCATGGAAGTTTGAGACAAACGACTCCTTAAATGGCCAAAC
The DNA here is from genome assembly GCA_037074715.1 of Magnolia kwangsiensis. Classification (NCBI taxonomy): domain Eukaryota; kingdom Viridiplantae; phylum Streptophyta; class Magnoliopsida; order Magnoliales; family Magnoliaceae; genus Magnolia; species Magnolia kwangsiensis. Next base: position 83,983,355 of record CM073575.1, on the reverse strand, counting down.
CAGATGAAGACCGACGCCAACAAGTAGGATAAAAGGAAGTACTGACACTTCCACCATGAACACAACCATTCCACCAATGATTGCTTCCACCTCAAAGAAAAGATCGAGACCCTCATCCAAAACGGACATATACAGGAATATGTCAGCAGAAGAGAAGAACGATTAGATCGGAAGAACAAATAACCCAACAATGGCAATAATAACAAGGCTACTGGAGAAATCTGCACCATCTTCAGTGGGTTTGTAGGAGGCAGAGACTCAAACTGAGCATGCAAAGCTCATGCTTGGAGCATATGTCGCAACAGTTCAGAACATCAGATCCACCTCACATCCCAACTTCCAAAAGAGAAAAAGATGGTACTCGGTGAACTGAAATTCACTGAGGAGGACGCCCGAGGTGTCCACCGGTACCATGACAATGCATTAGTGGTGACCATGGCCATAGCCAACTGAAAAGTGTTTAAGATTTTGGTGAACATCGACAGCTCTGTAAGTGCTATGATTTCATATCCCTTTGGTTGTCAAATTTTATGGTGTAAAAACCTATATCTATGTCTTGTATATCTTATGTTTCATGTTTGAGACTATTCATTGCTTCAAGACATCGTATTTCAAGACAAGAACTTAAATGAAGAAAGTTTCAAGTCATGGATGAAGAATTCAAGAATAGAAGTTCCCAAGTATGCATGTTCAAGATTCAAACAAGTACAAGTATAGAAGAAGACTTTGTCAAGTCAAGAAAGGATCAAGCTCGAGAAGGCCTACAATAAGATTCGTAAATTCCCAAGCTTCTCTTAAGGGTCATCTGAGTGTACAGACTATCAATGTCCATCTCACTTTTAAGGTTTGTTTGACCTTAAATTGACCTTAGGATGGGCTTTACTGTAGGTCATTCTGGATACATAATTTGCATATTTTAATATGCTTGATCGGACTGTTCTAAGATCGGTCCTAGGGACTTCAAGACCATTCCTAGCTCTGCTACGACCAGTCTTAAGTTTTTTAGGACCAGTCTTAGGTTGTTGAAGATTTTTAAATTTTTCTAGTTGTCTTACGATCAGTCCTGGACATCCTATGACCAGTCCTGTGAGCTGTATGACTCGTCCTTTGACCAGTCTTAGCCCTATGACTCGAACTCCAGCAACTAATCTGGGGGTCCTACGACCAATCGTAGGTGACCCACGACCAGTTGTAGGTGGCCCACGACCAGTCGTAGGCTACCCAGGACCAGTCGTGGAATAACTAATCCTTATCCTATGAAAATCTTTAAAAATCTTTGAAGCTACGACCAGTCTTAGGATCCTAAGACCAGTCGTAGATGGGATTTTTCAAGCTATAAATATAGCACGAACTTCAGAGTTTTTCAATTCAATTCAACTCAATTCAAGCAATCTTTAGGCTATACTCTGAGATAAGTTCGTGTTTGTTTTTAAGCTACTTTGTGCTCATTTAATATTCCTTTTGCTAGCTTATTTTTTATTTGATTTTGATCTACATTCCAATCTTATTAGAAAAGGGGAATTTCTGATATTCCTTCTTCTTGGATTCAAAATCAAATAGAACTAGCCCTTTTGATTTAAAATCAAATAAACTTAGAACCATTCTTAAAGTGAGTATTGGACTTTGAATGTTGAATCGAACTTCTACCCTGATTGGTTCTACCAGGCTACTTCAAAAGGAGATTCAGGTATTTTACATTTTTATAATTTACATTCTTTGGTTTTGTTTGAGATTTGCCAGAAAAATCTCATTGTTTTGGTTATTTGAGGAGAGCTAGAAAACTCAAATTGTGTGGGTTTTTGGATTGTGTAAGCCTGTGATAAAAAGACATAATTGTGAAGGTTTTAGGTAAACCTGTGAAACCTATTTTGATAGTGCATGCTACTATCCCCTGTGTGAGGATATTAGGAGTGGAGTAGCATTCTGTGTGGCTGTTGGATAACAGTTGGTGTACACACAGGCAAACCACTATATATCGTTGTGTTGTGGATGTGCTTTATTCTTTCATTTCTTTATTCATTTAGTTTTGTGAATTGTATTTATGGATGAATGTTGTAATCATTTTATTTCAAGCAAGTGTGGGGAATGTTGTAATAACTTAGGATTTATTTCTGCAAGTTATTTTGGTTGCTTTACTTTTTATTCCTCATTGGTTTGTGATACAAAGGACGTTCTAGAAATAAGGTTGTCCTACCTTAAACCTTTGGTTTTTGGTGTAATGTTGTCCTTAGAACTGATATAGTATCATTCTCTTAAATCTAGTTTATTGAGATTGATTTTTTCAGCATTGTGCTTTATTTCTTTTATTATTCCGCTGTTATATATTTTATTTGGCATTGCCCTATTCACCCCCCCTCTAGGGCATATAGCTAGGCCCTTTCAAGTGGTATCAGAGCCTAAAAGCTCGTGCTTATTGTTTATTTATTGGATTTATTTCCTGAGCTAACGATCTAAGCTATATTAAGATGTCAAATTTTGATAGCCTATTAGTCACTAGGCCACCACCCTTTAATGACACAAACTATGCCTATTGGAAAGCCAGGATGAGGATCTTCCTCAAATCCATGGATGAAAGTGTGTGGCTGGCCATAGTGAATGAATGGAACCTTCCTATCACTGAAGTAACTAATGACGATGGTTCAAAATCAATGAAAGTAACGGCTTATTCTCTTTGGACCATACTTCAGAAAAGTGAGAGTAGTGCCACTGCAAAAGCACTAAATGCAATTACTTGTGCATTATCAGCAGATGAATTCAAAAGATTCATCTCTTGTGAAAATGCAAAACAAGCATGGGATGTATTAGAAATGACACACGAGGGTACATCTATTGTCAAGAAATCTAAAGTCGAACTCCTCACAACTAAATTTGAAGAAATTCATATGGAGAAGAATGAGATGTTTATGGACTTCAACACTAGATTGAATGACATTGTGAACTCTATGTGGGGTCTTGGTGATATAATCCCAGTAAGTAAAGTGTGCGTAAAGATACTATGCTCACTTCCTGAATGGTTCAATTCTAAAGTAACCGCGATTCAGGAACTTCGTGATACGGATACCATGAGGGTTGAGGAACTAGTTGGTTCACTTCAAACCTACGAGTTGTCCTTTAAAGCTCCTAAAGGAAAATCAATTGCACTCAAATCATCTAAAAATATTTCACAAGAGAGCACTTCGGATTTAGAAAATTCCAAAGATGATATGGCGCTTTTAGCAAAAAGTTTTACAAAATTTTTAAAAGCAAGAAAAAAGTTGATGTTCAAAAGTCAAATGATAAGAGACGATTTAAACCGAGAACTCAAAAATCTTTGAAAGATAGTCAATGTTACAACTGTCAAGAATATGGGCACTTAGCTAACAAATGTCCTAAAAAGGACAAATAAAAAAGAAAAAGCATGTTGGCTACTTGGGATAAATCATCTGATTCTGAATCCTCTTCTAAATTAGAAGATTCTGAAACCGAGTTGGGCGATGATAATAAAACCCTTATGACTCTAGACAAGATCACTTTTTCAGATAATGATGATATATCTAGTGAAGAAAATTTGAATAGTGATTGCGATAATGAAGATGATCTTCAGGATGCTTATAATGCCCTTTTAAGGAGAGTTGTAAAATTGCCGTCAAGCTTAAGTTACAAAAAGAAAAATTTTCTAAGCTTAAAGAAGATTATGAGTCTCTCGTTTTAGAAAAGTCTCATATTTTTGATTCTTTTAAAAAGACCAAATGTGATTTAGATTTCAAAACCTCCAAAATTGAAGATTTGAGATCCGAAAAATGAGAAACTCAAAAATGACGTAGCCTCTCTTCTGAGTTTGAAAGACACATGGAGATATGCCCAAGGTGATCCTAAATTGAAAAAATTATTGTCCGGATCAAGAAAATGTGGCGATCGATCTGGGTTGGGTTATGATAAGAATACATCTCTTAAATAAAAGAATATTGCTCCTAAATTTGTAAAAGGAGAGTCTTCAACCTCAAAAGAAAAGAGTACTTATCAAAGTTTTTCAAAAAATCTAAGGACTTTTCAAAAACCTAAAGGTAGCCATGTCAACTTTGATTTTCAAAACTGAAATCCATTGGCTGAAAAAATAATTGATCTACTCAAGGAGCTATTAAAGTCTAACTCTATAGGTCTCCCCTATAACAACAGACAGAAAAAGACCATTTATACTCCTAAATCCAAAACAGTTCTGAAATGGGTTCCTAAAGTTCCCTGCTTGGTTGCCCACACTGCTTTCAAAGCTACAAGCCATTCAAAGTGGTACCTAGATAGTGGTTGCTCCAGGCATATGACAGGCGACAAGACTTTATTCACCGATCTAAAAGATATGACTGACGGGTCAGTCACATTTGGTGATGGAATCAATTGCAAGATCATTGGCCAAGGTACGATTCAACTTTATAACCTTCCCTTATTTAAGAATGTTTTATATGTTGAGGGCTTGAAACATAACCTACTAAGCATTTCTCAAATATGCGATAACAACCATAGTGTGAAGTTTTCTAATCAAGGTTGTGAGATAGTTAATAAAAAGGGTTCTATTATATTAACTGTTCGTAGAACTTCTGAAAACTGCTACATCATTAGTGATGCAAGCTCATCTACTCAACCATGTTACATGGTCCATACCGATGAGACTGAATTATGGCATAAACGCCTTGGACATGTACACTATCGAAACTTATTTAGATTGAGCAAAAGAGAACTAATTAGAGGTCTACCCAAATTGTAAAAAGTAGACAAAATATGTGACGAATGCCAGTTGGGCAAACAGACTAGGAGCTCTCACAAGAAAGTGAACTCCAATACCACATCTTGACCATTCGAGCTTCTCCACATGGATCTTATTGGACCAACCAGATCGGAGAGTTGAGGAGGTAAAAAATACATCTTGGTTATCGTAGATGACTATACCAGATTCACTTGGGTATCTTTCTTAAAAGACAAAACTGAAACCCTGGATGAAGTGAAAAAGGTCATTAAACGAATCCAAAATGAGAAAGGTTCTCATGTTAGTAGGATCCGTAGTGATCATGGATTTGAATTCGAAAACAGTAGTTTTGAGAAATTCTGTAGTGATCAGGGAATATCGCATGAATTCTCTGCGCCCAAAACACCACAACAAAATGGTATAGTTGAAAGAAAAAACAGAGTGCTTCAGGATATGACTAATGTTATGTTGAATAGCATGAAGCTCTCTAGAAATCTTTGGGCTGAAGCAGTTAATACCGCATGTTATATTATTAATTAGGTTTATACCAGTAAATCTGATAATAAGATTGCTTATTAATTATGGTTTGTAAAGAAACCTACTGTCAAATACTTTCAGGTTTTTGGCAGCAAGTATTATATTTTACGTGATCGTGAAAATTTGAAAAAGTTTGAAACAAAGAGTGATGAAGGTATTTTTCTTGGATATTCTTTGAACAGCCGAGCTTATAGGGTTCTAAATATGAGAACTGGTGTGATTCAAGAATCCATCAATGTGGTCATTGATGATCATTTGAATACACCAGCTCTGAGTTCAGATGATGATGAAGTTCTTATTATCGACAATCAAGATACCTCATCAAGTTAAAAGGAATCTGAACCAAGGACTGTCAAATATCATCCAACCAATCAAATTCTTGGAAACCCTCTCACTAGAGTTCATACTCGCAAACAACTTGAGAACATATGTAATTATGTTTGTTTTACATCCCAAATAGAACCGGTCAATGTGAAAGAAGCACTTTCTGACGAAAATTGGGTAGTTGCTATGCAGGATGAACTTAATCAATTTGTTCATAATGATGTCTGGTATCTTGTTCCTAGACCTAAAGATAAAAACATTATTGGAACAAAATGGATCTTTAAAAATAAGTCTGATGAACTTGGAAATATAATACGAAATAAGGCTAGACTAGTTGTACAAGGGTACACTCAGATTGAAGGCATCGATTACGATGAAACCTTTACTCCAGTCGCTCGCCTTGAATCAATCAGACTTTTTATTTCCATCGCATGCTTTAAAAAATTTAAGATTTATCAGATGGATGTAAAGAGTGCCTTCTTGAATAACGATTTACATGAAGAGGTGTATGTTGAACAACCTTCAGGGTTTGAAGATCCCAAAATATCTGCCCATGTATTTCGTCTCAAAAAAGCTCTCTATGGTCTAAAACAAGTACCCAGGGCATGGTATGAAAAATTGACTAAATTCTTACTTAGTCATAGCTTTCAAGAAGGAAGTGTCGATAAGACTCTCTTTGTTAAGAAGCATAACAATGATATTTTGATGGTTCAAATTTATGTTGATGATATTATTTATGGATCAACTTGCACTAACATGTCTATTGAGTTTGCAGAGTTAATGAAATCAAAGATTGAAATGAGCATGGTTGGTGAACTAAATTATTTCCTAGGGGTGCAAGTAAAACAACAACCTGATGGAATTTTCATTTCCCAAACCAAGTATGCTACGAACTTGGTTAAAAGGTTTGGATTTGAGAATGGTAAGAACTTTGATACTCCTATGAGTACAACGTTAGGACTTTCAATGGACTCTGCAGGTAAAGATATAGATCTTAAACTATATCATAGTATGATAGGTAGTTTGTTGTATCTAACTGCAAGTAGACCTGATATCGCGTTTAGTGTTGGTATTGTGCAAGATATCAGTCTAATCCTAAGGAATCACATTTTACTATTGTTAAACGGATTATTAGATATGTCGCAAGTACTTCAAATCTGGGTCTTTGGTATCCTTTTGATACTAGTGTTCAATTAGCCGGGTACTCAGATGCTGATTGGGCCGGTAATATCGATGATAGAAAATCAACCAGTGGTGGTTGTTTTTACATTAGAAATTGCTTAGTTTCTTGGTTCAGCAAGAAGCAAATCTCAATATCGCTCTCCACTGCTGAGGCTGAGTATATTGCAGCTGGATATGCATGTACTCAACTAGTTTAGATGAAACGCATGCTAAGCGATTATGAAATTAATCAAGATTCAATGATCTTACATTGTGATAATTTCAGTGCGATAAATATTTCCAAATATCCAATCCAGCATTCACGTACTAAGCACATTGACATTAGGTATCATTACATTCATGAGTTAGTTGAAGAAAAAGTTATTTCCTTGGAATATATATGTAACACCCCAAATTTTTGCTTACCTGAAAATTTAAACATCCTTAGGCAATGGGTCAATCCTAACATCTGATTAACTTCTCAAAACTTAATCCAAAAGTCTCAAATCCCTAATTCCTTTGAAAATCTCACCTTTCACTACTTTATCCTTCAAAATTTTCTAGGAGCTTTCATATTAGACACAAATCTTAGAGTTTAGGTGATGTTAATCAATACTTAAACTAAAAAGTACTATGAATAGTAAATAAATAAATAAATAAGATTTTTAACTATTAACTTTTTGTAATCTCATGAAATAAGTAGGCTATTTGGATAGATCAGCTTCTTCTATCCCAAAATCATATATTGCATGTCAAATAACTCATTCCAGGTTCTAAAATACACCCATTTTAAATTTCAAATGGCGAAATCACCCCAAACAGGTCAGCGAGCGGTGAGGGGATCGCCGGTTTGGCGAGGCGTCGCCGAACCCGTCCGTATAATGGTCTGGCAGGCCAGTTTCTACACTTTTTCCTGCTCATTTCTTCCAACTTTGAAAAATCATATCTCCTTCGTTATAACTCTGATTTAGGTGATTCAAAAATCAAATTGAAGCTAAATGAGTCTAGTTTTATATAAAAATATGTGAAAAATATAATAAAATATTTAATATGGTTTAAAGTAGGTCATTTTGAGCAACTATCCGATAATCATTTGTTGGACAGCTGCTGCTTCTGAAATTTTTAAAATTTTTCTACAACTCGAAATAGTATGAAATTTGGTGGAGTCAAGGTAAACTTGATGATGAACTTTCAAAAAAATAATAAAAATAATATGAAAACTAGAAGTTCCCAAAATAGGGCATAGAATAGCCCTAGGACCGTATTCTGCCCTATTAGGGTAGAATTTGGTTAAGTACCAAATTGAATACTCAGTAGAATTAACTTGGATCACTTTAAATATAAAATATAAGACCCAAAATTAGTAGAACTGCTAACGCTATATTACCTAGAAACCTAGGATCAAACTCTAAACCTGTTTGTTCTCAGGAACCCTTTGAGACTTTGTATTGGATCTAGACCGCGCGTCGGAAGTCCGATAGCGATAATCTTAGACCGTTAGGACCGCTTAGCTGGACTTGACCATCATATCAAAAATCAAGCCCAACCGATGCTGTGAGGCTATTTCATTGAGCCGGGAGTGAAGAGGGTGAGAAATGGGTAAAGATTTAGAAATTTAAATCCAAATCTGGCACGAGACTTTGCGCGTTATTATTAAGCGTTCAGACCGTCAGAATTTAGCCAAATTTTACCCTCAGTTCAGGAAAAAATTCTCTTTCATATCATGAGACTTGTAGACCTGATTAAGGCACGATGACCGCTGAACTGAAACTGGACCGCCACGTGTGATCTGGGAACTCTACCGGTCTGAAAACTTGATGTGTACTAGATCCAGTATACATGAGCTTAAGTCCGACCGCGTTCAGCCAGAAGACCTCCCGAAATGCTCTTTTGGATCGGAACAGTCCCGATTTGGTTATAACTCAAGTATACCTTGTTCCCAAGTCTATTTTGGTGTGGTTTTAGCCTATATAAGGGCTTGAAACCCCCTCATATCTCTCCCATCCGAATTTAGATTAAACCCTAGAAAGAGAGAGAGAAAAAGTGAGAGATTGTGAGAGAGTTGTGGGAGAGATTTCCCGCCACTTGCACCAGCTTTTGCACGTGCCAAAGCAACACATTCAAATCACTTTCCCGGTGATTCTAACGCATTTCTAGGTAAGAAAAATCCTAACCACTTACTGTTTTGGGATTCCTTCGATCCAATAGAAAAGTAGCTTATGTATCTTGTGCATTAGGTCTCCTGTACGCCGTTGACGAAGCATATGCGTTCTATTCGAACCGATACACGTCTAAGGCGAAAGGTGCGGATTTTAGATGCTTAGATTGACTGATTTTAAAGGTTTCAATGTCGTTTAATAGTAGATTATCGACGACAACGCCATTTGACATGTACAACATGCTGTCCATTTTTCGTTTCATAAACGTACGGTAATATATGAGATTTAGGGTATTTTAGGCATTTATAGAAAATACGGTATACATCCGTATTTTGCTGAAATGATTACCATGGCTATTTGTCGTATTATGATATTAGAAATGCGTGTATGATCTGTTTGGCGAAGAGATTCGCCCTAACGCATATATTGGCCGATATATGCTATGTGGACTAATTTGTGTATACTAAGTGTTTGTTGAAATGCCTAAATCAATGTGATTTATGCCTGCCATATATATTGAATGTAAGAACATGACTGTCGTGTATTAGACATCTCTTTGATAAAAGGATTTGTCATATTATATGTTGAAATCAACATACGTTAGGTACGTTGGAGTTGTGTAGACTAAGTGTTTGTATAAATTTATGTATTAGTAAGTATTGAGTAAATGGTGTTGTAGATTAGCGTTGAGATTAGATTCTCAACTAATTTGATGATGTTCAAGAATTCCTCCATAATTGTATTTGAATTGATTACCTTATGTGTGAAATACTCTTGTATGCTTAACTGCTTATGATATATGTTATAACATGCCGATAACATGCTGGTATTTCTTGTATTTCAATTATGTCTCTCTCATATGATTTCTGATTTAGATTGCAAGTGTTTGGGGCTATACTCTAGTCCAGGTAGTCGGTAAGAGTTTAGAATTCGTGGTTGGATTCTATTCATCACGAAGGATGTGTATGACGAACCCGAGTCGTACTAGAGTCATTGGCAGTGGTTAGGCCACACGAAGTGCTTGTGCACTTCATGTCAGTTGATTCAACGTGCGCTCGCGCTAGTCAGACTCATCAAGTAACCCGACTGGCCATTGTATGTTCACCCTGTATGAGTTATAACTGCTTGTACCTAGGGTACTGAACTTACCATTGAAAACCCTGTTAACCATAGTACCTTGATCCATAAAGACTTATGAGCCGGGCATGGTGGTATGGGACACCGTGGTCGAGCTGTCGGCCTACGCTGGGGCTACAAACCTCCCCGTAGTGACCAGTGAGCACCCAGACTCGTGAGCAGATTATGGTGGTATGGGACACTATATTCTTTCTGTCGGCCTACACTGATTGGTGACGAGCCCTTTGTAGTGACCTCGAGCGTATTCTGAGTCTACGGGATGCGACGATCCTTCCGTAGCGACAAGAGTACAGTAGGCCTGTATTGATAAGGTGATGGGGGAGTTGTGCAACGAGTGTGAGAAACAGCCCTGACAGCCCTTGCAGCGACCTACAAATATAACATCGTATGAGATTACTAGGAGTGAGGACCCTAGACAGGATCTGTGTTGGGATTGATATATGCAAGGTACCCTAGTTTCCCAATCCTACTGTATGAAAAGGACTAATAACAACTCGGTAATCATTACCCATATTGCATTGCATGTGCCTGGAAGATGTGGAGCACTGTGGTAAGAAAGCATGCCACGGGCGTAAGATGGTGCCGTATGAGGGAGAATGTCGGTGAGGGCATCCATCATGTCATTTCATGCATGCATTAACAACAGTATCTAGTAATGTTTGATTGTTTGCTTTACTATTAACGCGTGATTGATTTGATAACATGCTAATCTTTACTATATGATTCCACTGAGTTGATCACTCACTCCCACGTTACGGGATGGTGTTTTCGGACACCCACCAGTCCCTATTTTAGTTACAGATGATGGCGCTACTTGAGAAGCGGAGCTGGACTTGTATGATGATGAGGAGGACTTCTCCTCCGTGTTCTGATCGACTGGATTACAGGGAGGTTGATTAGATGCCTTGACACTTGTCATTTTATATTTTTAGACCACTCATGTATATTATTTTTGTTCACTTTTAGAGTATACATGTATGTATTTAACCTGGTAACATGTTCACACTTTGGATACATACAACAGTTTATATATGTTATACATACTATCACAATCTTCTGCTTGCTAATTTAACTGTCTCTGGAGTATGATATGCTGTTTTGGCTTAGTCTCAATCTTGTTTAATGTCATTCTACAGACAACGTGCATTTATCATTATCTATGTTGCATAAGTGACGTTTTGGAACTCGGGAGTTGGGTTTCTACCTGACCTCCGATTTTCGGAATGTTACAATATATCAACCAAAAATTAACTTGCTGATATATTTACTAAACCACTCGACAAAAGTAGGTTGAATAAATTGAAATTTGATCTTGGTATGTGCATTTTACATTGAGTATTCTTACTTGCATGTATCATAGTGTATTATATTTAGTATTATACGTGTTGAAATTTTATTTTTTTTACATAAAAAATGTATTTTTGGTCGATACTCGACCGGTCGTAGCTGTACACGACCAGTCGTGGTACGACCAGTTGTGCACCGCACTCGACCGGTCATGGAGCTCGTGAACATGATATACTTTGAGGAAAACCTCCTTCTTCTTTATTTTCACTCCGACCTTCGACGAGTCGTGGCTCGACCAGTCATAGGATTTCTTGTATTTCTTGAAGGTTAGTCCTATTTCTTCATTTTTCATGAAGATTCATGCTCTCTATGCTTTGATTTGATCATTGTGTAGCTAGATTTCATCTTTTGTTAGTTTTTTAAGGGTTTCTTCTCAAATTACTGATCTAGAGAAAACCCATCCTTCTTTTTGTGCATTTCTCTTACTCTTAGTATATCTTGTTGAATATGGATGCTAGAGGGAAGAAGAAAATATCCTGTGGTCCATCCTCATCTAGATCTACATCGATAACAAACGGCACCTTCGTTCACCCGAAGATGATCCTCAAGATGTACGGGATTTGCATGTCCATAATATTATCATTGAGCATCCCGCTGATCTCAATCACATTGTTCCATTTGGTATTATTCCTCTCCTTGAATCTTTTGGCTGGGTTAACATTTTACTTTGGGGTGGGCCTGTATCTCCGAATTCTCTCTTGACAATTTAACTTTTTCAATTGATACTAGAGAAGGGAAATTTGAAGTAGACCGTCATTTGATATCGGGTATTATGGATATACCCGTTAATGATGAAGGTATACCGATTCATACTCTATACGACAAACCATCTGAATAAGAAAAATGCATGTTAACAAGAGACTTATGAAAAATTAATGTGCAATGGACACACAAAGGGAATGCGCTCCCTTCAAAGTATCTGTTACCTAGATATAGAGTGTTACATCATTTTTTCATTTCAAATCTGTATCCTCAGTCCGATAATAAAACTGAGTTGACTTCTTTCATGGTTCGTGTGCTACATTCTATTGCTTCTGGTACCATGGTCCGCCTTCCTTCTTTGATCTGTCATTTTATCATACAGTTTCATCTCCATCTGGGTCATAGTGATATTCTGTTTGGTTATCTTATGACTGTGTTAGCCACTCACATGCTTGTCGATAAACCTATTAATGAGGCACCAATTCATCATCTTATTTTCTACAATGCCAATCTTAATAAGATGAAGTTGGATTTACTTCCTGGCCAAGTAGATAAAGGTGGTGTTGGAGGTAATGGTGGTGATGCTGGAAATGAACGGGAAGCTAGCGATCTTCCTCAACAGGATGTTAATATGGATGAGTTATATGATGAGATAGAAACTGATTTGCCAAATGATCCTGATTACGATCCATCTAGTTATGATGCATGCCTTCGTGCATTGGAGGAGAAGGTTGATAACATGAGTGTAGCCCACGATATGCAGTTTAAATATATGCAACAATATCTTCATCGCATCAATAGGGGCTTACAACAGATTGATCCTACTATCCCTGCTCCCTCCTTTGGATCTGATTAGGCGGATTATCTTTTGGATTATATAACATTATCTTATCTTTTATTTTGGATATTGTATTAATTTGGTTATGGCTTGATGTTTTCAGATTTATATTTTATGATATGATATTTCCTTCTATATTCCTTTCTCAATATCTGCTTTTTATTACTCTCTATGTTTTTGTTCTCTTTCTTATTGTGACTTTCTCTTGTCATTTTGTGATAAAAGGGGGAGTAGTATGGAAAGGGGGAGTACTTGTAGTGAAATATGTGTGGATTAATTGATAATATGGAAAGGGGGAGTACTTGTAGTGGAATATGTGTGGATTAATTGATAAATGGAATCTTATTGTTTACATGTTGTTTACTGTTTATATGAGCAGTACTCGTATTACTTAGGGGAAGTAGAGTAATTTGTACTTTTATGGCTTATGATTTTTTTTAGTAAATGCTTCTCTTATCTTTTATGCTATGTGTTTTATCACAAATTTGACAAAGGGGGAGATTGTAAGTGCTATGATTTCATATCCCTTTGGTTGTCAAATTTTGTGGTGCCAAAACCTATATCTATGTCTTGTATATCTTGTGTTTCATGTTTGAGACTATTCATTGCTTTAAGACATCATATTTCAAGACAAGAACTTAAATGAAGAAAGTTTCAAGTCATGGATGAAGAATTCAAGAATAGAAGTCTCCAAGTATGCATGTTCAAGATTCAAACAAGTACAAGTATAGAAGAAGACTTTGTCAAGTCAAGAAAGGATCAAGCTCGAGAAGGCCTACAACAAGATTCATAAATTCTCAAGCTTCTCTTAAGGGTCATCTGAGTGTACAGACTATCAATGTCCATCTCACTTTTAAGGTTTGTTTGACCTTAGATTGACCTTAGGATGGGCTTTACTGTAGGTCATTCTGGATATATAATTTGTATATTTTAATATGCTTGTTCGGGCTGTTCTAAGACCGGTCCTAGGGACTTCAAGACCAGTCCTAGCTCTGCTACGACCAGTCTTAAGTTTTTCAGGACCAGTCCTAGGTTGTTGAAGATTTTTAGATTTTTCTGGTTGTCCTACGACCAGTCCTGGACATCCTATGACCAGTCCTGTGAGCTGTATGACTCGTCCTTTGACCAGTCTTAGCCCTACGACTCGAACTCCATCAACTAATCTGGGGGTCCTATGACCAGTCGTAGGTGACCCACGACCGGTCGTAGGCTACCCAGGACCAGTCGTGGAATAACTAATCCTTATCCTGCGGAAATCTTTGAAAATCTTTGAAGCTACGACTAGTCCTAGGATCCTAAGACCAGTCATAGATGGGATTTTTCAGGCTATAAATAGAGCACGAACTTCAGAGTTTTTCAATTCAATTCAACTCAATTCAAGCAATCTTTAGGCTATACTCTAAGATAAGTTCGTGTTTGTTTTTAAGCTACTTTGTGCTAATTTAATATTCCTTTTGCTAGCTTATTTTTTATTTGATTTTGATCTACATTCCAATCTTATTAGAAAAGGAGAATTTCTGATATTCCTTCTTCTTGGATTCAAAATCAAATAGAACTAGCCCTTTTGATTTAAAATTAATTAGACTTAGAACCATTCTTAAAGTGAGTATTGGACTTTGAACGTTGATTCAAACTTCTACTCCGATTGGTTCTACCGGGCTACTTCAAAAGGAGATTCAGGTATTTTACATTTATGTAATTTACATTCTTTGGTTTTGTTTGAGATTTGCCAGAAAAATCTCATTGTTTTGGTTATCTGAGGAGAGTTAGAAAACTTAGATTGTGTAAGCCCATGATAAAAAGACACAAGTGTGAAGGTTCTAGGTGAACCTGTGAAACCTATTTAGATAGTGCATGCTAATATCCCCTGTGTGAGGATATTAGGAGTGGAGTAGCATTCTGTGTGGCTGTTGGATAATAGTTGGTGTACACATAGGCGAACCACTATATATCGTTGTGTTGTGGATGTGCTTTATTCTTTCATTTCTTTATTCATTCAGTTTTGTGGATTGTATTTGTGGATGAATGTTGTAATCATTTTATTTCAAGCAAGTGTGGGGAATGTTGTAATAACTTAGGATTTATTTCTGCAAGTTATTTTGGTTGCTTTGCTTTTTATTCCTCATTGGTTTGTGATATAAAGGACATTCTAGAAATAAGGTTGTCCTACCTTAAACCTTTGGTTTTTGGTGTAATGTTGTCCTTAGAACTGATATAGTATTCTCTTAAATCTAGTTTATTGAGTTTGATTTTTTCAGCATTGTGCTTTATTTCTTTTATTATTCTGCTGTTATATATTTTATTTGGCATTGCCCTATTCACCCCCCCTCTAGGGCATATAGCTAGGCCCTTTCAAGCTCGACCAACATCCTCTTCGTCAACGTCTTCGATAAAATGGGAGTTGGAAGGTCCCGAATCTAACCTGTCAAAACTCCTCTGCTTGGATTTGCAGGGGATAGAGTCACCTCCAAGGGATTTATACTATCACGGTCACTAAGGGAGAAGGACAAAATTAGAAGACGATAATGATCGACTTCCTTGTGGTTGGCTGCCCTTCTGTCTATAATGTTATCCTCGGATGACCATCTCTCAATGCCCTACGAGCAGTAGTATCGACATACCATCATACAATGAAGTTTTCAACTGGGCACGATGTCGGGTAGGTTAGAGGAGATTAGTAGGAAGCTCGTCAGTGCTACACCACGACATTAAGGACTTAGAACTGCATAATGGCCATTACTTCCCTTGATCCTTGGGAAGAGTCGGTCGCGAGAGGGTCTTCTATGGAAGACCTCATAGTCATCCCCCTTAGCGAATCCGACCCAACCTGCATTGTGTAAGTTGGATCATCGCTAGCCCCAGATCTACAGGACAAGATCATGGATCTTCTCCAATGTAATGTTGACATTTTTGTTTGGTCCCACTAGACATGTCCGACATCGGCCTGGAAGTGATGATCTATAATTTTATTGTCGATCCCGACCATAGACCAGTCAAACCGAAGTGACGAGTGGACCAGAACATTATGCTATTATCGGCGAAGATGTCAATAAGCTCTTCGAAGCCAGTTTTATCAAAGAGATCTACTATCCTTGCTGGATTGCTAACATCATCTTGCCGAAAAAGTCCAATGGGAAGTGGTGGGTCTGTGTTGATTACACCAACCTGAATAAAGCCTACCCTAAGGACATTTTCCCCCTTCCACAGATTGACCAGTTGGTCGACAATACGGCCAGACATGAGCTCCTGAGCTTCATGGATACTTATTTGGGCTATAACCAAATCGTCATGCATCCCCATGATGAGTAGAAGACAACCTTTGTCACCGATAAGGGACTCTATTGCTACAAAGTCTTGCCTTTTAGGTAAAAGAATGTTAGGGCTACATACCAGCGGCTCGTTAATAAAATGTTTGCTCAGTAAATCAGGGGAGGTTTACGTCGATGGCATGCTTATCAAGGTGTCAAAGCTACAGACCACACCGCCGACCTCGAGTAGATGTTCATAATACTACGAAAATATCAGATGAAGCTTAATTCGAGCAAGTGCGCCTTCAGCGTTAGCTCAAAAAAATTCCTTAGCTTTTTGGTCAGGTAAAGGGGGATCGAGGCGAACCCCGACAAGATCTGAGCTCTGGTGGGCATGAACTCGCCCAAGACGATGAAAGAAATTCAATGCCTCACTGGGAGAGTTGATGCCCTCAATCGCTTTGTCTCCTGAGCCATTCACAAGTGTCTCCTTTCTTCAAACAATTGAAAGGAAAACAAAAGATGGAGTGGACCGAGGATTGTGAGCTAGCCTTCCAACAGCTTAAACAATACTTAGGTTCATCCCTGCTACTCTCAAAGCCTGCATAAGGAGAGTCGCTGCTACTATACCTGGTAGTCTCGACACAGCAATTAGCTCGACCCTTATTTGGGAGCAAGAAGGGAAGCAACTCCTAGTGTATTACGTCAGTAAATCCTTGGTCTCGACTAAGACTAGGTATCTAGACATCGAGAAGCTCGCCTTAGCTTTGGTCGTGTCATCCCATCGCCTCCAACCTTACTTCTAGGCCCATACGATCATAGTCCCGACTAACTAACCTATTTTCCAAATACTCCAAAAGCCTAAAGTGTTTGGAGACTCACAAAATGAGCGATTGAGCTCAATGAATTCGACATCAAATATCAACCCGAACCACCATTAAAGGCCAAATAATAGCCAATTTCATTATCGAGCTCACCGGTGGACAGAGCCTAGAAGCTAGTCTGAGCCTCGAAGTTGACCAATCAGATGAAGACAATAAGGTGGTAGGGCTTGACCCATCGACCTAGAAATTGTATGTCGATAACTCATCCAAGTCTAAAGGCAGCAAGGCAGGGGTAGTCCTTAAGGCTCCCAACTAGACCTGTATGCAATATGCCTTAAGATTTGGATTCCAAACATCGAATAACGCAGAAGAGCATGAAACATTGCTTGCTAGACTTAAGTTGGTAGCCGTAATGGGGGCTCAGAACCTAAAAGTCCATAGTGATTAATAGCTCTGCGTCAACCAGGTCACCAGCGAGTACCAGGTTGAGGAAAAGCCCAGGAACTTATTAAAAGTTCCCTTATTTGTCAATTAACATGATGGTTGAGTCATAGAGTCTAGTGAGCCCTACAATGAACACTGTAAGCTGAAGACTCAACAAAGTGGAAGTGTTTAATGATCTTTAAAGGTAAACTAAACTTCACATCCCATGACTAAAACACCTCAGGTAATAATCCCCGTATAAATGTTCTAATCCATCCCAAAATCAACTAGGAAAACATCTTTGGAAGATTAGAAAATCGAAAACCAACTTGCAAGAACATATGAAAAAATCAAAAGCTTTCTGCAACTTTTGATTCATCGAATAGGCTTCGATGACATTGAGTATGGACTCATTTCTATCTAGCAACCAAACCAAAATTCTGGATCAAATCTCGATTACATCGAACAGGGTTAGATGACATCAAACTTAGATGTTTGATGACATTGGAAATGAGCACTCATATGTCCAACAAGCTCAGGTTGAAAATCACTTAAATGATTAATAACTCGAATCATGTTCGATGACATAAAAATTCAAACTTCGATGACATCAATGTAGGTTCAAGGACATTGAACCTATACCTTCTATTGGAAAATCATGAACTCTTCGATGACATCGAATTCCCTTCAATGACATTGGAATTCAAATTTCTATGACATCAAAGGTATGTTCGATTGCATCGAACATGGACAAGAATTGTCCAGAGTGTTTTTCAAAAAATGAACTGAAGTCCTCGATTTCATCAAAATGCCTTCGATGACATCATACAATTGAATGAGATTGTCTAGTAAGGTCTAAACAATTTTAGTGAAAATCCCAATGCCATCGAACTGTCACTCGATGACATCGAAGGTGACCTTCTATGACATCAAACACACTTCGATGACATTGAATGCGGACAAAATCTGGCCATTTTTTTACCATTGGGATTTTTTCCTTTATATTCAGAGGTTTGGTTTCTTGGTTCGGTGTGAGAAAAAAGTGAGATTTAAGAGAGTTATTGGTATAGGAAAACACCTACCATCTTAAATCCCTTTTTTCATGGGAGTTCATCCTTCAAACTTATCTTAAATGCAATAATTAAAATATCAATAGGTTGGATTAAAGAATGAACTCCACCATTTAAGGATCTTTCAATAGCTCATTTATTGGCATATCATTGAGTTGGAATCCTATGAATGTTTGACATTTGGGAATCTCATCCACACTTAAAGACCAACATTTAATAGAGGATATTCATTAAAATACCTTGACCAAACAACCAACGACTTGTATTGCAGCATCAATCGTTGTTGCAGATCAAGGGAACTGAAGATTCTTCATCAATAAGAGATATCATCTCCAATATGTGTTGACATGGGGCTCACTCACTTACAAGTATTAGAGTTCATAGAGTATGAAACCCCTTACATAGGATATTCTTTTGGAGTTTAGACGTTTTGTAGCCCTTTGACAGAAGAATACATTGTGTCCTTGTGTAAGATGTGTTGCCTTGTGTAGGAATACGTTGCCTTGTATAGGGTCCTAGTAGTGTTCTTGTGTAGGCTCTCAGTAGAGTTCTTGTGTAGGACTCTGTTGAGGGTCAAATTTGCATATCAGACCCTATTTATTATAAGGCTTTATGAACATGACAATGCTTAACGTCCTATTTTAATCATGTTTGTGTTGCAAGATGAATTTAAGAGCTTGGATTGAAATAGGGTGCTAAAAGCATGAATTTGATGCTCAAGAATCACCCAGGCAAGGGACGGATCATAGTGGACCGAGATTAAAGAATTCACATGCCAAAGATCTGAGTAAACCCTATGATTGAAGATAAAGAGGCTTGAAAATCATCCAGAATACAAGATCATAGGGTTCCCACCATCCGTTTGGCATAAAACTTTATATCCGGCCTGAGGATCATAAAGTAACCGTACACTTAAAATTTCAGCCATTAGATATTTGTGAAAGTGGTCCAATGAAAAGATGACCATAAAACACTAGTTTAGGGCACACCTGATCTCTAGATATGCCTCAATTTTGGGCTTCACTCCTTAAATTAGATGGGAAGGCAGATGGATGGTGTAGATTTCTTATGCACATTGAAATAGTGGTAAAGACCGCTTGAGTTGAAGTAGGAATATGCCAATATATCCTAGAGGGGGGGGGGGGGGGGGGGGGGGGGGGTTGTGAATAGGACTTTTTAAAGTTTTTATGAATTATTAAAAATCATTATCACACTAATCCTATCACAGAGTACAGATTAGGATTACTCAAAATTAACTCAACTGGCTTCCAAGCCTGGTAGAGGATCCAATCACAAACTATTTAAAAGATAAACAATTTATAGATAAGATTGTGATGGATATGACTGTGTGTGTGTATAAGATGCGATTTCAGATGATTAGATATAAAGGCATATAAGGGAATCACATAAATGAAAGACAACTCCAATCTCAAACACAGTCATTTTATAGTGGTTCGAATACTTGTCTACTCTACTCCCGGCTTCCACACTCAACCCTTGAGTGATCGAATTTCACTAAGGAGGTTTCCCATGGTTCACCTCAAACTTAAGGTTTTAAATCAGGTTCACCTTTAACCTTTACACGGAGGTTTCTACTTGGTTCACCTCAAACCCTGAAGTTTTGTTGGCGCACTCCTAATCAGATGTTTATGCCCACACAGAGTAAGGGTCCACACAACGTACACAGATGTTTATGCTCTCCACAGAGTAAGGGTCCACACAACGCACCCCGCATGTACACTCCCGTCGGAGGCCTCCTTTGAGGACTTCAAAGGGTGAGCAACACTTAAGACCCAATCTTAGAAAGGAATGATCACAAGTGTCCTCTGGACTCTAAGTACTTACAGATAAGTTGATGAGTCCCTTTTTGTGCAATGTCGAAGATCTCCTCCTTGATGTTGAAGGGTCTTCAGCTCCCTTGATCCGTAACACAAAAGATATACCTATACTAGGCTTTAGGTCGGGTCAAGGTTATGATGAAATTTCACTCTCTAAAGATTTTTCTATTAGGAAGATAGAGTGGTTCCAATCATCTATGCATTCAAGGTATCCCAGCTTAATGATTTGCCATTAAGGTAATAGCTGGAGGATCCTTGAATGCGAAAGTTCATTCCTCAATCTACTCTATTGTATATCAATGATGAGGGTGGATTGGAGGATGAACTCCCTGAGAGAAAGGGCTTAAGATAAATGATATGAAGTTTAAAACACTCAGAAGCACTCTCTTCTTTCTCTACTAGCAATAAAGGCTAACCTCTCTATATATAGGCAAAAGGTTTCAACGGATATAAAATGGTCACATTTATGACAGAGTTTGATATCATCGAGCTAGAGTCAATATGATCGAGCATATACTCTCGATTGAATCGACTGACCTCTCGATGATACAAACTCGAATGTCATGTTCGCTTTTGGAAACCTTTTGCCAACTGGTCGATGGGATAAGACACACATCGATGTTATCGAATTTCGAACTCCGATTCCATCGATGGTGGGATCGATCTATCTACAGGTGAAAACAAGAGAGACAAGCCTTAAAGAATTTCAGGTTCTAGAGATATGATTGGGGAATAGTCGATGTCATCGAAATTTGTATATCGATAATATCAGAGTCCGTATCGATGGGATCAATAATTCATATAGATTTACCTATAAGCTTGCTCGACGGTTTGTGTCCGGTCTCGATCCAATCGAACAGGTCTCGATATGATCGACATATAAATATCGATTTCTCGACTGACACCCCGATCAACGATTAAAACACCCTGAAATTTATGCTGGAGGAAACTTGCGCCCACTATCGATATGATCGACTGACTTCCGATATGATCGATATTTACATTCAGATTGAATTGAAAAGTCATTGATATATCGAAGCTCATAGTAGTTTTCTTTAGAAAAACAGGGGCACCGAAAAACTGCCTGTCGATATTATCCATCCACTTTCGATAAGATCTATATTCGAATATTGATGATATCGACTGATCCGTCGATATATCGATAAATCGTCCAAATGAATGTTTGATTGCTAGATGCTTTTTGTCCTCACTCGATTGTATCGATTGAGATGCCGATGATATCGACAGAGCAGGTTGATCATATCAAAATGTGATTCGATATAATCACAGGGTAAGAAAACTTTAAGATTTTCCTGTTTGGTAAAACGTTTTCTTACACTAAGATCCTAAGATGTTTTACTTAGTTTTAAGGGTTTTAATCACCTGGTGTTTTGGGACATGGGATGTGAGGCTATGATTTACCTATGGCGAGCTTCCACACATCCAGTTGAGGCAGACACTTGACTTGATCTTTCTGTTAGGTGCGGTTGTCCGACTAACTCAACTTACACCGTAATTGACAAACCAGGGCACTAGTAGGTGCGCTTTCACACATCACTATGAAGCCTACACTAATGTCATGCATGCACAAGGGGTACGGGCTCCCTCTTCACACCAGGATAGGGGAGTCAGTTAGTGTGTGCTGACCCGACTCAGAGCCTAAGAAGAAAATTTCCATTTTTTCCTGCGTGAGACGTGTGGACACGTGTCCTCCTTGCAGATCGCTGTGGGCCACCATCATAGCCCACATGAACAATTCGAGCCATCCATCATGCAGAGGGGTGAAAAACGGTCAAACCCATGTTGACTGAGGGTAACTATGCACGCGCATGTGCCTGCTACAGAGGTCATAAGAAGGATGTCCTGCAACATTTAAAATAGTTGCTGTGCAATTTGATTCCTTAGGCTGCACCAAACTCAAGCAAAACTGCCCATATCTGACAAAAATTCTTCCACGAATCCAATGGATGGAGTGGATTTCTTTGATGATGATGTTCATTGTCCCACCGAGCATCTTAGCGCAAGGACATGCATAAGAGACGTCCGGACGCCTCCCAGTTTCAACAACCATTGTGCGATCTTAATAGTGATCGGACAGACAATCTGGATCGTTCAAAACTCTCCCATCGGACAACTGACTAAGGCAAAGAAGGCCGAACGGATGAGATCATGCGCTCGGATCTTCTTTGTGTCAAAACTCGTTCCACACACAAACTATCTTTATGTTTTCTCGCTGCGCAAGGTGTTTCCAAATCCATCATCGAGTAAGCTTTATGCACGCATCCGGAGGCTCCTCACTTCTATTGCTATAAGCCTGGAGTCAGTTCTCCACTAAGCCAACCTGCACTTCCTATAAAAGGAGAGAGAGAGGGCATGGAGAGCATCATCAGACGTTGGAGGAAGAGAGAGAGAGAGAGAGAGAGAGAGAGAGAGAGAGAGAGAGAGAGAGAGAGAGAGAGAGAGAGAGAGAGAGAGAGAGAGAGAGAGAGAGAGAGAGCGTGGACGTCTAACCATCGGCCAGTGTTTTTCTTCTTCCTTTTCTTTCATTATTTTCCTATGTTATTTTTAAGATAATGTAGCTTGATCATGTCGATGATGGGCTAAACCTCTTAGCTAGGGCTAAGAGGTGAAGCTTGTAGCGTGATGAGATTCTTTTTATGGCTTTAATTCATGTTTAAGTTGGACTGCCTTTGCTTCTAGTTTGATTATAAGGAATGCTTATGGATCTGGATAGCTTTAAGCATGTTCTTTTCATTATAGAGATTATGAACTTGGGAACCCTGTTGTTCACCATCGTCTCATGGACATGGTTGGATGATGGAATCCTTCCTAACATTCATAATTCTCTTAGATTGTTTGTGGATTAGTTAAATTCTGTTGTTTACTTTGTCTCATGGGCATGGTTTGTGATGGAATCAATTCTAGTTCTAATACCTCTCGTCTATTGAGAACTAGATCAAAGGAAGTTCATAGTTGATTTTTAATGACATATCTTCCAATTGAAAGAAAATAGTGAAAGTGCACATACTAGTGCCCTGGTTTATCAATTATGGTGTAAGTTGAGTCAATCAGACAACAACGCCTAACAGGAAGATCCAGTCAAGTGTCTGCCTCAACTGGATGTGTGAAAGCTCGTCATAGGTAAATCATAGCCTCACATCCCATGTCCCAAAACACCAAGTGATTAAAACCCTTAAAAATAAGTAGAACACCTTAGGGTTTTAGGGTTAGAAAACTTTTTACCAAACAGGAAAATCTTCAAGTTTTTCTTACCCTGTCGATTATATCAATTCCCCTTTCGATATGATTGACCGGGTCTGTCGATGTCCTCAGCATCTTAATCGATACAATCGAGTGAGGACAAAAAATGTCCAACAATCAAACATTCATCTGGACGATTTATTGATATATCGGACTCTCAATCGATATCATCGATATTCGAATATCGATCCCATCGAAAGTGGATCGATAATATCGATAGACAGTTTTTCGGTGCCCTTATTTTTCTAAAGAAAACTTCTATGAGCTTCGATATATCGATGAATTTTCGATTCAATTTGAATTCAAATATCGATCATATTGGAAGTCAGTCGATCATATCGATAGTGGGCGCATGTTTCCTCCAGCATAAATTTTAGGATGTTTTAAACGTTGATCGGGGGTCAGCCAAGAAATCGATATTCATATGTTGATCATATCGAGACCTGGTTGATTGGATCGAGACTGGACACAAACCATCCAACAAGCTTATAGGTAAATCTATACAATTTATCGATCCCATCGACACGGACTCCAATATCATCGATATACAAATTCCGATGACATCGACTGTTCCCTGATCATATCTTTAGAACCTAAAATTCTTCAAGGCTTGTCTCTCTTTTTTTCACCTGTCGATAGATCGATCCATCTATCGATTGAATCAGAGTTCAAAATTCGATAACATCAATGTGTGTCTCGATCCCATCGACCAGTTGGCAAAATGTTTTCAAAAGTAAAAATGACATTTGAGTTTGTATCATCGAGCGGATCATCGATACAATCAAGAGTATACGCTCGATCATATCAACTCTTGCTCGATGATATCGAACTCTGTCATAAATGTGACCATTTTATATCCGTTGGAACCTTTTGCCTATATATAGAGAGGTTAATCTTTATTGCTGGCAGAGAAAGCAGAGAGTGCTTCTGAGTGTTTTAAACTTCATATCATTTATGTTAAGCCCTTTCTCTCAGGGAGTTCATCCTCCAATCCACCCTCATCATTGATATTCAATAGAGTGGATTGGAGAATGAACTTCCGCATTCAAGGATC
The DNA here is from genome assembly GCA_037074715.1 of Magnolia kwangsiensis. Taxonomy (NCBI): domain Eukaryota; kingdom Viridiplantae; phylum Streptophyta; class Magnoliopsida; order Magnoliales; family Magnoliaceae; genus Magnolia; species Magnolia kwangsiensis. Next base: position 83,958,715 of record CM073575.1, on the reverse strand, counting down.
CTCTAACTACTACCTTAATGACAAATCATTAAGCTGGGATGCCTTGAATGCATAGATGATTGGAATCACTCTATCTTCCTAATAGGAAAATCTTTAGAGAGTAGAATTCCATCATAACCTTGACCCAACCCAAAGCCTAGTATTGGTATACCTTTCGTGTTGCGGATCAAGGGAGCCGAAGACCGTTCAACAACAAGGAGGAGATCTTCGACATTATGCTGAATGGGACTCATCAACTTATTTGTAAGTATCTAGAGTCTAGAGGACACTTGTGATCATTCCTTTTTAGGATTGGATCTTAAGTGTTGCTCACCCTTTGAAGTCCTCAAAGGAGGCCTTTGACGGGAGTGTACGTGTGGGGTGCGTTGTGTGCACCCTTGCTCTGTGGAGAGAATAAACATCTGGGTACATTGTGTGGACCCTTGCTCTATGTGAGTATAAACATCTGTTTAGGAGTGCTCTAGCAAAACTCTAAGGTTTGAGATGAACTGAGTAGAAACCTCTGTAAAGGTTGAAGGTGAACCTGATTTAAAACCTTAGGTTTGAGGTGAACCATGGAAAACCTTCTTAATAAAATTTGGTACACTCAAGGGTTGAGTGTGGAAGCTAAGAGTGGAGTAGACAAGTAGTCGAACCACTATAAAATGACTGTGTTTGAGATTGGTATTGTCTTTCATTTATGTGATTTCCTTATACACCTTTATATCTGATCATCTGAAATCACATCTTATACACACACACAGTCATATCCATCACAATCTTATTTATAAATTGTTTATCTTTTAAGTAGTTTGTGATTGGATCCTCTACCAGGCTTAGAAGTCAGTAGAGTTACATTTGAGTAATCCTGAGAATTGCATATCTAATAGGATTAGTATAACAGGACTTTTAAATACATTGTAAAACTTTAAAAAGTCCTATTCACCCCCCTCTAGGACATATTGACATATTCCAACTTTAACTCTAGCGGTCTTCATCACTATTTCAATTGGTATCAGAGCTGGTCTCTCTTTAAGGGCTTCACCGCCTAGAGAGTGATCTTGACTGAAGTTAAGAAATATGGTCAAAGGAGAGGGCTCATCTGTCACTAGACCTCCAATATTTAATGGTTCAAATTATGCTTACTGGAAGGCTAGAATGCATTACTTATTGAGATCCTTGGATCATAATGTTTGGGATGTAGTTGAAAAGGGATATGTGGTACCATCTGAACAAATTGTACTTGAAAATGAAACCACAATCACTAAACCTAAACCTAATGAAAAGTGAAAGGTGTTTGACAAAGAACAGCGAAATGCTGAAGCAAAAGCAATGAATGCCATCTACTGTGCTGTGTCCCAAGATATTTTCAATCAGATAAGCATGTGTGGGACTTCTAAAGAAGTATGAGACTTATTGGAAACAACCCATGAAGGCACAAACACTGTGAAGAGATCTAAATTACAACTTTTAACTTCATAGTTTGAAAATCTCAAGATGGAAGAGCATGAGACATTTATGGAATTTTTCACCAAATTGAATATCATTTGTAACTCCATGGGTGGATTGAGAGAGAAGGTTCTGATATCTAAAATATGTAGGAAAATCTTAAGATCCTTACCAGAACGGTTCAATCCCAAGGTAACAACAATTGAGGAGTGTAGGAATATTAATGAGATAAAAGTAGAAGAACTAGTAGGTTCCTTACAAACTTTTGAACTACACTTCACACAATTTCAAAAATTCAAAAACACTGTCCTGAAATTACGGTGAAGACCACTTTAGTTGAAGTAGGAATAGGTCAGTATATCCTAGAGGGGGGGTGAATAGGACTTTTTAAAGTTTATATAAATTATTAAAAATCCTTATCACACTAATCCTATCACAGATTATTGATTAGGATTACTCAACCTTAACTCTACTGGCTTCCAAGCCTGATAGAGGATCCAATCACAAACTATTTAAAAGACAAACAATGTATAGATGAGATTGTGATGGATACGACTGTGTGTGCATAGGATGTGATCATATATAAAGACATGCAAGGCAATCACATAAATGAAAGATAATATCAAACTCAAACACAGTCATTTTATAGTGGTTCGACGACTTGTCTACTCCACTCCCGGATTCCACACTCAACCCTTGAGTGACCGAATTTTATTAAGGAGGTTTCCCATGGTTCACCTCAAACCTAAGGCTTTAAATCAGGTTCACCTTCAACTTTTACAGAGGTTTCTACTCGGTTCACCTCAAACCCTAGAGTTTTACTAGCGTACTCCTAACCAGATGTTTATGCCCACACAGGACAAGGGTCCACACAACGCACCCTGAGGTTTCTACTTGGTTCACCTCAAACCCTGGAGTTTTACTGGCATACTCCTAACTAGATGTTTATGCTCTCCACGGAGCAAGGGTCCACACAACGCACCCCGCGCGTACACTTCCATCGGAGGCCTCCTTCGAGGACTTCAAATGGTGAGCAACACTTAAAAACTAATCCTAAAAAGGAATGATTGCAAGTGTCCTCTGGACTCTTAGTACTTACAGATAAGTTGATGAGTCCCTTTCAGCGCAATGATGAAGATCTCCTTCTTGTTGATGAAGAATCTTCAGCTCCCTTGATCCGCAACACAATGATGTATATATGCTAGGCTTAGGCTGGGTCAAGGCTATGATGGAATACCACTCTCTGAAGATTTTCCTATAAGGAAGATAGAGAGGTTCCCATCATCTATGCATTCAAGGCATCCCAGCTTAATGATATGTCATTAAGGTAGTAGCTGAAGGATCCTTGAATGCGGAAGTTTATTCCCCAATCCACTCTATGAGATATCAATGATGAGGGTGGATTGGAGGATGAACTTCTTAAGAGAAAGGGCTTAAGGTAAATGATAGGAAGGTTAAAACTCTGAAAAAGTACTCTCTACTTTCTCTACCAGCAATGAAGACAACTCTCTCTATTTATAGGCAAAAGGTTCCAATGGATATAAACGGTCATATTTATGACAGAGTTCGATATCATCGAGCAGTTGTTGATATGATCGAGCGTATACTCTCGATTGTATCGGCCGACCTCTCGATGATAAGAACTCAATTGTCATTTCACTTTTGGAAACCTTCTGCCAACTGGTCGATGCGATCGAGACACACATCGATGATATCGAATTTCGAACTCCGATTCCATCGAGTGATGGTTCGATCTATCGATAGGTGAAAAATAAGAGAGAAGCCTTAAAGAATTTCAGGATCACAGATATGATCGGGGAAACAGTCGATGTCATCGAAATTTGTACATCGATCATATCGGAGACCTTTTCGATGGGATCGATAAATCGTATAGATTTACATGTAAGCTTGCTGGACGAATTATGTCCTGACTCGATTCAATTGACTTGGTTCTCGATATGATCGATATATGAATATCGATTTATCGACAGGCACCCCGATCAACATTAAAAACAACCTGAAATTCATGCTGGAGAGAACATGCGCCCCACAGTCGATATGATCAACTGACTCCCGATATGATCGATATTTGAGTTCAGATTGAATCGGACAGTTATCGATATATCGAAGCATATGTTAGTTTTCTTTAGAAAAATAGGGGCACCGGAAAGCAGTCTGTCGATATGATCGATCCACTTCAGATATGATCGATTTTCGAATATCGATGATATCGACTTGAAGGTTGATATATCGATAAATCGTCCAGAAGATTGTTTGATTGCTGGGCGCTTTTTGTCCTCACTCGATTGTATCGATTGATATGCCGAGGACATCGACAGAGCTGGTCGATCATATCGAAAGGGGAATCGATATAATCGACAGTGTAATAAAAAATTAGAAGATTTTCTTTTTGATAAAAAGTTTTCTTACACATAAACCCTAAGATGTTCTAGTTCTTTTTAAGGGTTTAATCCCCTGGTGTTTTGGGACAAGGGATGTGAGGCTATGATTTACCTTTTGGTGAGCTTCCACACATCCAGATGAGGCAGACGCTTGACTTGATCTTCTTGTTAAGTACTGTCGTTCGACTGACTCAACTTACAACATAATTGACAAACCAGGGCACATAATAGGTGCACTTTCATGTCCTAAGAGTGTCAAAGAAAATAAAACATGAGGACAGTGAGAGTGAAAAAGAAGATGAAGATGAGGAAGTGGCTTTGTTGGCACAAAGATTCAGAAGATTCTTTCAAAGGAATCGTGGCCGCCCCTCTAGAGGTAGAAAGGTGGATAACAAACCTTCTGCAGGAAAATTTGGGAAAAGGACCAAAGAACCATAATTCTACATGGTATGATACAGAAGAGTCAAACTCAGAAACTTATGACTCAGAGAGTGATGGTGGCCAAAAATCCTTGAAAATTCTTATGGCTTCCACATCTCCAATCATTCCCATGGAATCTGAAAGAAATGAAGAACAGTAAGCGATTGAATCATTTCCATCTAACAATGAGGAATTAGAGTCTGAAGAAGAAGAGGAAGAAATTGAAAAGGATAAATTACAAGATGCTTATAATCAGTTGTACCTTCATAGCATCCATATCCTTAAAAAACTCAGCATGCTTGAAAATAAGAAGAAATTGTTGCAGAAAGACTTGGAAAGAACCTTGGAAATAAACATACATTTAGCCAATGATTTGCAAGAATATCACACAGACAATGATCAATTAGAAAGAGAAAACTTATCCCTAAAAGCAGAATTATCAAAACTTATGAACCAGGCTGAATTGCTAAGAGATGATAATGCACAACTCAAAAATGAGAACCACTCACTTTGTATTGACTTAGAAAAATCCAAAAAATTTACCGAGATAAACTATAAATTTTCTCGGAGTGGTGAGAAATTGGAAAAATTGTTAGGGATGGGAAGACTAGGAAGAGACAAGAGTGGACTAGGATATGAGAAAAGTAAAAAGAAAACTAGAAATAAAGCCCAAACAAAACTTAATGCTTCGAGTAGCAATATGGGAATTTCTCCAGTTTGTAATTTATGTGGTGATGTTGGTCATTATAAATTTAAATTTTTAGCACCTAGACGGAATCTATATAACTCTGATCAAAATCACTTTGGAAAATTCAAACCAATCAGAGAAACTCAGAATGTTAAAAGTCCATCTAGGAGAAACACCCATCCATCACCACCTAAAGAAAAGAACAGAATGAAGAAATCTGTCTCACAATGGGTAGTTAAAGAAAAACTGAACTGTCTGATGTTTAAATCTCATATACCCTGATATATCAAGCAAAAAAAAGGAACAAATCCAGATTATGCATCTAGATCTGGATATTTGCTGAAATGATGCAATTTTGTTGAGCCTTCAATATTACATTTGAGGTTGGAGACCTTGAACTTTTGTATATAAACATTATCATGTTTATAATTGTACAGAACTGGTATAAATTTTTGTGACATATACTGATCAAGACAAGAAATACCCAATAGTGTGTCGAAATTGTGAAAATTCTGAATAGTATCTACTTTCGATACGAGTGTCGGCCATTTTTGATTTCATCGACCGAGGGTCAATACAATCGACGGCTCTTCAGAATATGAAAAGCCGTATGACCGTGGATGACATCGTGGGCAGTCTTGATAGAATCGATTGGCAACTTCTTGATATAATCGATACATTGGTTGATATGATCGACAGATGGCGCCCGATAAAAGTCAGCAGGTTGGAAAAAAAGGGGTTTCTTCAAAAGGGCTTCTCAGTCGTCTTCCCTATCTAATCCTCTCGACCAATCACAAGAAGCCAAGTCGGACTAACCAAATCCCACCACAAATTAGGTAATATTCTTCTAACATTGTCAAAACTTTCTTTTCTTGGTTTGTCGGGCGTTTTTATCATTTTTCTCCAAATACTTCAAACAGCCTATTCTTCCACATGGGAAAAGATAAAAACGTAGCATCCAGTCTGGGGAGCTACCGGACAAAAAGTCCTTGCCTCAAGGGAAAGAGCAAGGATCCCGGACTGTGGGATCCCCACACGGCAAAGATCACGACACAGTGGGTCTCAAACTGAAGTTCCTGAACCGTCTTAACCAGTGCCGCCTCCTCCGCCTGTCCAACGCCCACCAAAATACGCCAATAGGAAGATGATTTTTGAAAGAAAAGTCGATAGGGACTGTTTAGCACCATACAAACTAGAACCCCTGTTTGTTGCAATCAGTTGGCTGCCCATCCTGAATTTTGGTGGACCATGCCAACTGGAAAGGACACGTAACTTCCTTGCTGCATGTCATTCCCCGGTGGCTGACCCACCTTCATTCATGGTATCTCTGGATGGTGATGATGCATTTATCACCCCCGCCACTGTATCTCATATCCTCAATCTACAGTTGGCTCCAGAAGGCCTTCCAAATTGGGATCTCGACCTTCCAGATATCCGATCAAAGATAACCAAATACCTATGTCACAACAGAGATATTCCATGGCATCAAGGGAATGCCTTAAAAGCTAGGTATATGGAGCCCCAGTTTCGAGTCATGCATGAGATCTTCACTACTAATTTGTACCCAAGAAGTACAAACCGATCAGATCTCACAAGTCTCATGGTCATGATAGTCTACTCCGTTGCAACCAGGACAAATATCTGCCTTCCAACTCTGATTGTCAATCAGTTTGTCAATGCCATACATACTTCCAGAGATTTGCATCTGCCATATCCCTGAATTATTAGCAGAATCTATCAAAGCATTAACTTTCCTTCTACAACTGATCCAATATTCCCGCTCAAAGTTTTCAATAAAAAGAATATTCAAAAAATGGATTTGATATTTCACAAGTACAAGGAGGAAACTGAGGAAGACATTCATGTAAAAGGGGAAGGAGGAGAAGGTGGTGATCCCATGAAAGGGGATGCAATGACTGACGATGCACCTCCTGGACCTGATATCGCTCCATCTACGTCAACCGCTGAATATGGAAAAAGGCTGAAACTGGACAGGATTGGGGCCATTCAGAAGGACATCCACTCAGTTAAAGAACGACTTACTGTCCTGGAAAGGATGGTTCAAGGAGTGTAAAGCACGGTACAACAATTGGTGGATCTGATGACGTGCCGACTGGATGACACGATACCATCTCATTCTGCTCCGTGAGGCCGGGTTCATGCATGCTATCATTCACACCTTACTCTTATCTTGCGGATGAACATTAGTATCTTTTTGGATGTTCTACGATCTTAGTAGTGTGTATGACAGCCTTCTCACCATGCATTTTTTTGGTTGAATATGCCCATGGATGGGCCAAAATACTAATTGTGATATTTGGGTGCCCTCAAATAGGCTTTATTTATTTTTTTAGTTAAACTGCTGCTGTTTGGGGCAATATACTTCTCTGAAATATGGATATTTCTACCAATCTTAGGAAATTTATTTTGCATATGGATGAATCTAGATCTTATCTTCCTGCCATTTAAATTTATGCCTCCTTGGTTTAATGAAGTTTCAGGGTTATGGACTGCATGTTTATCTTATGCCTTAAGTGCTTTATTAAATCCATACTGTCTGCTCATGATGTATGCTTTATACTGCTTTCATTTATATATATCTTTCTCTATTTGTTCCCTCATCTGCACTTCAACTTTAGTCAATATCGCTTGCTATATCTTTGTCAATGACTGACAAAAAGGGGGAGAAAAATTACAAGCACCCCTGTGGAAAATTGGATATTTGTGCACGTATATGTTGCAGGTGTTAGGGGGAGTGGCCGCAATAAGGAAGGGGGAGTTTTACAGTTAGGGGGAGAACTGTAAGACCCGTATCCTACACCGTATCGTTCAGTAGACTTCCGTAGTCTTTCCGGTCGAATCCCAGCAACCTCGACCCTTAACTGACATTTACGCGCGACCCTGATTCACACACTGTTAACCCGAGTCGACTCAACCCGAGACTTGTACCCTAGCAACCGCGTTGTTGCCGCGGTTCTGATGTCGCGTCTCGCGCGCCGAGGCAATACCCAGGCCAGGAGATGTGGGCCCGCGTTCAGTTCTAGAAAATGCCGTGCATTTGCAAACCCAAGATAATCTTTCAAATCAATCACATCACATCACATCAATCAAGTATCACATCCCATTTCATGTCAAAGTACAACCCCATCCCCAAGAAACCCCAAAGTCAAATTCTCTCTTACAAAAAGTACACCCACTACATCACTCACCCATCTCTCTCTTTCAATCTCTCTCTCTCACTCCATCTCCCTCATTCTCTCCAAGCAACCATCCATGGCTTCCATGAGAGAGAAATTAGTGTGGCCCACCTTCCTAGCTTCCATTTCCATGTCCAAGTCCGATTTCTACCATTGAAGTCCATCCATTTGAGCTCTAGATCGCATTGGCGGAAGAAGGAAGAAGAGATCTTGAGGTGGGTGCTTCTTTCTTTCTTTATTCTCTCTTTTTCTTTTGTTTTGTGGGTGATCTTTATTTTATTATTATGATTTAAGGGCCCACATTTGGTGGGACCCATCTTGATGTATGCTTTGTATTTAGGGAGGGCCCATAGTAACGGGGTCCCTCCCCTTACCAATCTCTCTCTCTCTCTCTTGTATGGATGTGTGTGTGTGTGTGTGGCCCACCCTGATGTATGTTATCCATGCCGTCCACTTTCGTGGGACCCACCCGATGGATGTGTTAAATCTACACCGTCCAGCCTGTTATCAGGTCTGGACGGAAGGAAAACACAAATGTCAGCCGATTTAAAGCTCTGATGGGCCACCACGTGGGCCCCATTCGTTGCAACCGTCCATTCACGTGCGGCCTACCATGATGGATGTGTATTGCATCCAGATCGTCCTTTCATTAGGGGCCTACCATGATGGATGTGTTTCATTCATCAGGACGTCCGTCCAGCATCTCTGGACGTTGGACGTTGACACTCCCACCTTCCCACACACACACACACCCACACACACACACACATATATATATATATATATATATATATATATATATATATATATATATATATATATATATATATATACAAATATGGTATATATCATTATATAATATAACATTTTATATTAAATTCTATGGTGGGCCACTCCTATGTGTGGACCCACCATGATATAGGCGTTAGATCAGCACCGTCCAGAACATCCAGGGTTTGGACGGTGGCTCTTTATTGCTCATGTATATTATGATATATATTAATATATTATATTATATCACCTTATATATATAACACGGTATCTGGCTTTGGACGCCAGTCAGATCAGTGGGACCCACTGCTGTTGGTTGTATCCCATCCTAACCGTCCATCTACCTGGCGTGCCATGTACGACCCATCATGATGAGTGGATTTGATCCACATCGTCCGTCTTGTGGACGCTGATGGACAGCTGTCCAGCAATCGTGGAACCATGGTATGTGGCATATCATACCGTCCATCCATGCACGGCCAACCCTGCACGTGTCACACGTGCAAGTGGTGAGACCCACCTTGATGAATGTGCTCTATAAATCCCACCGTCCAGAGATCTCTGTACGGTGCTGTGGGACCTACTGTGATATATCTGTCCATCCACGCTCACCACCTGTTTTAGCAGCTGTGGGCCGACCCCACACGTGTTGTACGTGTGAGGGGTGGGGCTCACCTTGTTTGTATATATGTGGCATTCAACGTCGTCCACCCGTTTGAGGCCGTGGACCCCACAACGTGATATATGTATTTTTTTTAATTCACACCGTCCATCCAGGCCTTCAGGCCTAGAGAATGAAGCAGATTCAAACCTCAGGAGGAGCATGCCACATGGGACATGGATTTCCACATGAAGTATGTGCTTTATCAAGGTCGTCCATCTGTTTTGGTATGTGGACCGTCCCACACGTGTGGCACGTGTGGGTGGGACCCACCTTGATGTATTTATTCAACCTTGGCAGTTAATCTTCCTTAAATCTTAGTCGTCCATCTGGATGGGACCCACCCTGAAATGTGTGTTAGATCCAGCCGTCCATCAGGTGGACCACACTATAGAAATCAGTGGAGATTGAACGTCCACCATTGAAACCCATTTGGAACACAGAAGTTTTGGATCTAAATGATATATTTTTTTTCTCTCCAACCAGGTCCTTGTGACCTTACAGATAGATTGGATGGGAAATAATCGTTATGGTGGGGCCCACCTTGGCCTATGTATTCTGTATACCCACCGTCCATTTTTGGACGGTGTTGGTGAGGCCCTACCATGATATATATGTTTATTTGTGCCGTCCAAACGTGACCCACCTTGATGTAAGTATTTTAGCCACGTGGTTCAGCTGGACGTGAGGTGGTACCTGATGCATGTGCTTTGTTCACGCCATTCATCTATTTGGATCACACCAAGCAACGACGTCAACAAGTTCTCTGGACCCCACATTGAGGTATGTGTCTTACATCCATCGTCCACACCATAAGACGGTGGGAGCCTTGACGTACAGCTGCTATACGTGCAGCACCAGGGCCATGGGTCCGATTATAATCCAGACCATCCATTTTAGAATGCTGCTGGACTGGTATCCAACAACTGTGGCAACACCGTGATGTATTTTCTTTACATCCACACCGTCTAGATGTGTGGACGATGGGTGCCAATGAAGTGTACATGTGTAATATGCACCACCCATATATGGGGGCCCATGCTTGATGTATGTGTTACATCCAAACTGTCTGTCCAAAAGGGCGGGCTCAGTTTAAGGCTTGAGACCCAAAATGAGGCAGATCCAGTTATCAAGTGGACCACACCGCAGAAAAAAGTGATGTTGAACATCCACCACTGAAACCTCTTGGGTTACAGGGTATTGAAATAATATGTTATTCATTTCTTTTTCTATGTCCCGGTCTATGTGACCTTATTAACACACTAGATGGAAACTAAATACTATGGCGGGGCCCATTGGGATTCAACAGTGGAAATCTTTATTACCACTGCCACTTGTGGTATGGTCTAAATGATCCTTGGGATGTGGTTCATTTTGTGATAACACTCTAAAATGATCTCTAGCTATAGATGAATGGTGTGGATGCTTCAGCTCATTTGAACGGCCCATTTGATTCGGCCCAATTCGAATCGCCCATTGATTGAGATTCCACCATGATGTATGTGACGATGTTTTCGACAGTCATTCCTTGGGAGCAATGTTTGTTTGATGTCCACATTGAGGGGTAATGATGGTTAGACATCCTCATTGTGACCTTCCCTTAGGCCTTGTTAGGCCCATTCTCATCATTCCCTTAGTGGGTTAACCCAAATAAGTGGGTCCCATTCACTGTAGACGGATGGCTCCGTGCTATCAGATTTGATATAACCATGGCTGAGTGCTGATCTTTATATTGTGGTTGATCGACTGATCATTTATGGACCCCGCTTTATTTATCTACTGATTATCGGTGTCAATTTTCGATGCCGATTTTATCGGTGCTGATTATTGACCCTGATTATCAGTGCTGACTGTCGATGCTGATTATCGATTACGATTGTCGTAACCGATTTGTCGATTCCGATTAGCGATCGATTTTGATTGTCATGGTAGATTTTTAATTTCGATTGACTTGACCGATTGACCGATTACCGTTCGAGGCCAATTATCATGACCGATTATCGATCGTGGCCGATTATCGATTGACGTGGCTGGTTGCTGACTCTGCTTGTCATGGCCGATTGACCGATTATCGATTGTTGAGGCCGATTATCATGACCGATTACTGACCGTGGCCGATTATTGATTGACGTGACCGATTGCTGATTCCGATTGACGTGATCGATTTGTCGATCCTGATTATCAATCGATTTCGATTGTCATGACCGATTGCCGATTCTGATTGTCATGACCGATTGCCGATTCTGATCGACGTGACCGATTTGTCGATCCTGATTATCGATCGATTCCGATTGTCATGAACGATTGCCGATTCTAATTGTCATGACCGATTGCTGATTCCAATTGACGTGACCGACTTGCCGAGTTTAATTATCGATCCATTTTGGTTGTCGTGACAGATTCTGATTACTAAGGCCTACTCCGATTTCGATTTCGATTGCCATGGCCGATTGCCAAGATCTATATGATGTACATGTGACCTGTAGTTAAGGCTCATTGTGGCTCATATTAAAAGCATGATGCATGGCCCATTTGATGTATTCAAGACCCATGTGTAGGGCTCACATGTCATGTATTTGGGGCCCATGGGCAAGGCCCATTATGATGTATTTATGGCCCATGAATAAGGCCCATTATGATGTATTCATGGCCTATGGGTAAGGCCCATTGTGATCTATGTTAGGCCCATGTGAAAGGCTCATCGTGATGTGTATTAAACCCTTGAGTAAGGCACATCGTGTTATATATTAGGCCTTTGTATGAGGCCGTTGGCCCATTATGTGTTTGGCTCTATGTGGGCCATCCCTTGGGGCAATGTTGGTTAGATGTTCACATTGTCGAGGCTGATTGTGATACCGATTATGAGTATGTGACTGCACAACATCATGGTACATGCCCATGCGCATCATCTGCATGTTTGTTATGAGATGTGATTGATCATTGCATATGTCATTGGGCATGATGATATGAGATTCCCTGATAGGCGGAGGTTCTCCCACATGAGCGCACGACATGCGCATGATTGATGCATGATTGAATTGTATGACTCATGCATCTTGCATTGTGTTGTGATTACTGTACGCCCCAGTGACATCAGGGTCGTAGCCTCCACAGGCATATCGTGGATGGCCAGATGGGACATCAAAAATTTGTTCGAGCATTGGGCTGCTATAGATGGCCCTGGGTGAAAATTCCTAAACACCCTCTTGGTACCAGAGGATGCTCCAACGTTTAGACCGAGTGGGTAGATGAGCGTTGAGTGTCGATTCTAGATGATTACACTCTCCACTGTGTCGTGGTCGGTTGGAAGCGGGTGCGGCCTTACCCGCCCAAGCACAGGGGGTAAAGTTAGGCTAAGTTTGACCAGCTCGCGGAATGAGTCCGCTATCGACATACTGGATAGGTATTGGCAGATTATTGGCCAGGCGGATAGTGAGGTTTCTTACGCTCACTTGGACTATGCGGCTAGGGAGAGCGACAGTTCCATTTGGAGTGTAATAGACCCCTGTGATTTTTCAGAGAGGAACCGTACTGATATGTGGACTTATTGGATAGGAGTTGCATGCTCATTCATTCATTTATTCATTCATTATCCACTCGGGCTGGTGGTGCGCAACTAATTATTATGTACCTTCGTTATGGCAAGAATTTCGGTTGGGCGCGCAACTAACCTGAGATCAGGGGCTTACCACGTTGAGTCTGACTATCCAAATTTAGGTATGAGACTGATTTGGATAGAAGTCCCTTGTGGTGGACCCCGTAGCCTGCGATACTACGTACTATCATCCCGACTTCACACTCTAGCATGGTCATTTCATTCACATCGCATATTACATTACATCCTCGGCACCTGATATTTGACTCTTTATGACTCCTTAGTGCATAGCTGTTTTATATTATGTATTTTGATATTGATTGACTTATGAACTGTCCATACTTTCGCTTATTCCGTCATTATATGATTTATGATCTTATCAGTATTTCTGTTTATTCCGATAATGTACGATTTATGAATTACTAGTAATTTTGGTATTGTATGATGATGGTAATGTATTGAATACTTGACACTTACTTTGTGCACACACTTATACCACCCTCTAAGCTTTCTATAAGCTTATGCACGATAGATGCTTGCAGGTAATGTTAGGTTGCAGCCATGTTGAGCTTGGAGCGTGCATCGGTCTTCTGGAGCTTGATTTTGGATTTATGTATTTTCCTTTCAGCATTGTACTCAAATAATTATATTAGTGGATATGTGATGATGATGTTGCTTTTGTGATTTGGGTAATCTTGTGGTTATGCTTATTACGATTAAAAAAAAATAAAAAAATCCTCCTTGTAGAATCTCAGGATCGAAATCTGGCGTGTGAACGCTAGGAGCCGAGAACGGGGTACTATGAAGGCTATCGGCACTGGATTCGGCAATCAGGATTCCTGTGAATCCAATTTTTGGGTTTGGGGCGTGACAAGAACTTACTGGGTATGTACATGGGTGATTAGAATTTATAAAATTGTGTTAATGCATGTACACACAATTTAAGATGTATCTGTCTAGATATTTTCTTAGGGTGTTTTGGGCATTTTATCACGTAATTGACAAAGGGGGAGATTGAAAGTGCACCTACTAGTGCCCTGGTTTGTCAATTATGATGTAAGTTGAGTCAGTCGGACAACAACGCCTAACAGGAAGATCAAGTCAAGTGTCTGCCTCAACTGGATGTATGGAAGCTTGCCATAGGTAAATCATAGCCTCACATCCCATGTCCTAAAACACCAGGTAATTAAAATCCTTAAAAATAAGTAGAGCACCATAGGGTTTTAGTGTAAGAAAACTTTTTACCAAACAGAAAAATCTTCAAGTTTTTCTTACCCTGTCGATTATATCGATTCCCCTTTCGATATGATTGACCTGGTCTGTCGATGTCCTCGGCATTTCAATCGATACAATCGAGTGAGGACAAAAATCATCCAGCAATCAAACATTCATCTGGACGATTTATCGATATATCGGACTCTCAATCGATATCATCGATATTCGAATATCGATCCCATCGAAAGTGGATCGATAATATCGACAGACAGTTTTCTGGACCCTTGTTTTTCTAAAGAAAACTTCTATGAGGTTTGATATATCGATGAATTTCTGATTCAATCTGAATTCAAATATCGATCATATCGGAAGTCAGTCGATCATATCGATAGTGGGCGCATTTTTCCTCCAACATAAATTTCAGGATGTTTTAAATGTTGATCGGGGGTTAGTCGAGAAATCGATATTCATATGTCGAACATATCGATACCTGGTCGATTGGATCGAGACCGGACACAAACCGTCCAACAAGCTTATAGGTAAATCTATACAATTTATCGATCCCATCGACACGAACTCTGATATCATCGATATACAAATTTTGATGACATCGACTGTTCCCCGATCATATCTTTAGAACCTGAAATTCTTCAAGGCTTGTCTCTCTTGTTTTCACCTGTCGATAGATTGATCCATCTATCGATTGAATTGGAGTTCCAAATCCGATAACATCGATGTGTGTCTTGATCCCATCGACCAGTTGGCAAAAGGTTTCCAAAAGTAAAAATGACATTTGAGTTTGTATCATCGAGCAGATCATCGATACAATCGAGAGTATATGCTCGATCATATCGACTCTTGCTCGATGATATCGAACTCTGTCATAAATGTGACCGTTTTATATCCGTTGAAACCTTTTGCCTATATATAGAGAGGTTAGTCTTTATTGCTGGCAGAGAAAGCAGAGAGTGCTTCTGAGTGTTTTAAACTTCATATCATTTATCTTAAGCCCTTTCTCTCAAGGAGTTCATCCTCCAATCCACCCTCATCATTGATATTCAATAGAGTGGATTGGATAATGAACTTCCGCATTCAAGGATCCTCTAACTACTACCTTAATGACAAATCATTAAGCTGGGATGCCTCGAATGCATAGATGATTGGAATCACTCTATCTTCCTAATAGGAAAACCTTTAGAGAGTAGAATTCCATCATAACCTTGACCCAACCCAAAGCCTAGTATTGGTATACCTTTCGTGTTGCGGATCAAGGGAGCCGAAGACTGTTCAACAACAAGGAGGAGATCTTCGACATTGTGCTGAATGGGACTCATCAACTTATTTGTAAGTATCTAGAGTCTAGAGGACACTTGTGATCATTCCTTTTTAGGATTAGATCTTAAGTGTTGCTCACCCTTTGAAGTCCTCAAAGGAGGCCTTTGACGGGAGTGTACGTGTGGGGTGCGTTGTGTGGACCCTTGCTCTATGTGAGTATAAACATCTGTTTAGGAGTGCTCAAGCAAAACTCCAGGGTTTGAGATGAACTGAGTAGAAACCTCTGTAAAGGTTGAAGGTGAACCTGATTTAAAACCTTAGGTTTGAGGTGAACCATGGAAAACCTTCTTAATGAAATTTGGTACACTCAAGGGTTGAGTGTGGAAGCTAAGAGTGGAGTAGAAAAGTAGTCGAACCACTATAAAATGACTGTGTTTGAGATTGGTATTGTCTTTCATTTATGTGATTTCCTTATATACCTTTATATCTGATCATCTGAAATCACATCTTATACACACACACAGTCATATCCATCACAATCTTATTTATAAATTGTTTATCTTTTAAGTAGTTTGTGATTGGATCCTCTACCAGGCTTAGAAGTCAGTAGAGTTACATTTGAGTAATCCTGAGAATTGCATATATAATAGGATTAGTATAACAGGACTTTTAAATACATTGTAAAACTTTAAAAAGTGCTATTCACCCCCCTCTAGGACATATTGACATATTCCAACTTCAACTCTACCGGTCTTCACCGCTATTTCAATTGGTATCAGAGCTGGTCTCTCTTTAAGGGCTTCACCGCCTAGAGAGTGATCTTGACTGAAGTTAAGAAATATGGTCAAAGGAGGGTCCATGTTAACACTTGATGTCTTTTGAGTGAAGGAGGATTGGTTAAGGGGTTATCTATCCATCACAGGATTAGACACCACTCGAGATCCTCAGAGTTAATTGAAGTGATGGTTACAAATCAACTGGGAAGACAAACTCAACCTAGGGTTAAGGAAGTCCAGGATGAGAATGAGGTGCATCAAACACCCCTGCCTCAAACTTTGCGAGATTGTTTACAACCAGCGGGGATGAGCATGCCCTCATGCATGGTTTTTTTAGAAAATACGGGTCACATGGATATTAAGCCAGGGGTGATCCGACTCCTTCCAAAATTCCATAGACTTAAATCTGAAAGTCCATATTTTCACTTGAAAGAGTTTGATGAGATCATAGCCACTTTATATTTTTCAAATGTGTTTGAGGACACAGTTAGGCTGAAAATCTTTCCTTTTTCTTTGAAAGAGAAAGCTAAGGTGTGGTTGAATTCATTACGTCCTCGATCTATTGGTACATGGAATGATATGATAAGGGAGTTCATAAAGAAAATTTTTTCGCATCATAAAATGAACACCATTAGAAAGTCAATCATGAACTTCACCTAAAAGAAGGATGAAACATTCTACCATTTTTGGGAGTAGTTCAAGGATTTTGTCAATTCATGCCCACAACACGGTTTTGAAACATTGTGCATTACACACTTTTTCTATGTTGAACTGACATCTTCCATACGCTAATTGGTTGAGATAATGTGTAATGGGGAATTCATGAATAAAAATGTCGTGATGTGTGGGATTACTTGGGCAGACTTGCTGAAAATGCACAATCATGGGACACCCAAAATCAAGCACCACTTCTAGGCCCACTCAATCAAAGGAGAGGGATGGATTATAGCTTCTAAAAGAGGATGATGATATCAATGCTAAAGTGTCTAATCTCATAAGAAAATTCATGGCCATGGAATTAAAGAAGGATAAGGTTAAGGAAACTGTTTGCGGTATTTGTGCTTGTAACGTTCACACAACTGAAAATTGTTCAACAATACCTGCCTTTCAAGAGGTGCTGAATGAGCAATCTAATGCCGTGAATAATTACCAATGACCTTTCAATGGACCTATCTCCAATACATACAATCCTAGCTGGAGAAATCATCCAAACTTCAGTTGGAGGAATGGACAAACTGCTACTCCTTAAGGATTTTTCAAGCAAATTCCAAATCAAGTGAAACCTCAAGAGGATCCGGTTCTAAAACATATTCAAAACCAAGAGCTTATCACTTAGGGTATATTGAAAACCCTTTAAGACATTTCAAAGGCCATACAAGGGCGTGAGATAAAAAATTCAATTGGGGAAAAGGGGATTCTTTTAGCCCAACCTTTCCCCAATCCTAAACTGCAATACGAAATAAGTGATCCAAGATCTTATAATTAGATGGAGCAAGATAAATCTATCACCACTCTTAGGAGTGGGAAGACCATTGATAAAACCATTCTGGCTAGGGCTAAAAAGCGTAAGGACCCAAAGGAGGACAACAATGATAGATCTAGCTATGCCCCACAAGAACTAGAATCGGAACTTCAAGGCAAGCCGGTTGCCCCATTCCTCCAACGATTGGTTGCACTAAAACCTCTCTCTAACTCTTAAGACATTCTAGAAGTTTTGAAACAAGTGAAGGTCAATATTCCTCTACTGGATGCGGTTAAACAAATACCTTCATATGCCAAATTTCTAAAAGACTTGTGTATGACTAAAAGCTGGCAAAATATTCAAAAAAAATCTTCTTAATTGAGAAAGTGAGTGCCATCCTAAAGTAAGATGTGACACAAAAATTCAAAGATCCTGGTAGCCCAACCATACCTTGTCTAATCGAGAACTATCAAATTATGCACGCACTTCTTGACTTAAGAGTGAGTGTAAATTTGATTCCCTACTTGGTATACAAATAATTAGATTTGGGTGAATTAAAACCCACCCTAACCACATTACAACTTACTGATAGCTCAGTTTGTGTATTGAGAGTGATAATTGAGGATGTGTTGGTCCAGGTTGACAGATTCTACTACACGGTAGATTTTGTCATCCAGGATACGGAACCCATTAGTAACATGAGCACTCAGATTCCCGTTATTCTTGATCACCCATTCCTTGCCACTTCAATTGTAATCATTAATTGTAGGAATGAGGTTATGAGTATGTCTTTTAGGAATATGACATTGGAGTTAAATATCTTTTTCAATACAGGTAGACGGTTAGAGGATGATGACGACTTCTACGACATTAACATGATTGACTCTTTCATGGAAGATAAAACACCTTTGACCTTATCCTCTTACCCTTTAGAGATGTGCTTGGCCTACTCCCATGATTTTGATGATGACATGATTAGGGAGATGGGTTCCATGCTTGATTCTGTGCAAGTACTTAAAGTTAACCAGTGGAGGCCACAATTTGAAGAGTTGCCCCAAACCGATGTAGTGCCTATGCCGTCTAACCTCAGGGTACTGAAGCTTGACCTAAAATCTTTATCCTCTGATTTGAAATATGTTTATTTGGGTCAATATGAGACATACCCAATGGTGATTTCTACCCACCTTGAGCAAGAACTGGAGAGTATGCTCATATCTACTCTCATTAAGCATAAGGGAGCCCTTAGATGGGTGATTGCATACCTCATGGGAATTGACCATTCGGTTTGTACTCATCACATTTATCTCAAGGATAATGCAAAGACCTCTTAGCAATCACAATGTAGACTAAATCCAAATATGAAGGAAGTGGTTAGGGTCGAGGTTCTCAAATATTGGACGTGGGTATCATATACCCTATATCTGATAGTTAATGGGTGAGTCCAACTTATGTGGTTCCTAAGAAGTCCAAAATCACCATTGTAGCCAATGTTAACAATAAACTCGTGCCAACTAGAGTTACTACTGGTTGGAGAATGTGCATTGACTACAAGAAGTTGAATACTGTCACGAGGAAGGACCATTTTCCTTTGCTCTTCATTGATCAAATCTTAGAAAGACTAGTTGGTCATTCCTATTATTGTTTTCTTAATGGGTATTCGGGCTATAACTAGATAGAGATAACACTTGAAGATCAGGAAAATACCACATTTACATGTCCCTACGACACCTTTGTTTACCGAAGGATGCCATTCATACTATGTAATGCCCCAGCCACTTTTCGGCGATGCATGATGAGTATTTTTTCTGATATGTTGGGGTAATATCTAGAGGACTTCATGGACAACTTCTTTGTCTTCGGTCCATCTTTCAGCGATTGCTTAAAGAATCTTAAATGTGTGGTGAAAAGATGTGAAGAAAAGAATTTGGTACTCAAGTGGGAGAAGTGTCATTTCATGGTTCGTAAGGGAATTGTCCTTGGACATATCATCTCCTCCAAAGGAATCGAGGTAGATAAGGAAAAAATTGATCTTATCTTTAACCTACCTCCACCTAAGAATATACGAGACGTATGATCCTTCTTAGGACACGTCAGTTTTTATAGAAGATTCATAAAGGACTTTAGTCTCCTCTCTCGTCCTCTATGTAATCTACTTTAAAAGGTGCACCATTTGAGTGGACTGAGTAATGCCTGGAATCTTTTACTAAGCTCAAGGGATGTTAACCACTTCACCTATCATGTAGCCACCTGACTGGAGCCTTCCTTTCGAACTTATGTGCAACGCGTCGGACTATGCTCTTAGGGCGATCTTAGGCTAGAGAAAAAAAGAAGCCCTATATTATTCATTACACTTGTAGAACTTTAAATCCTACTCAAGTGAAGTACTCAAATACAAAAAAGAAACTCTTAGCCGTAGTGTTCGCCTTGGACAAATTTAGGTCATACCTGATGTCACGCCCCAAACTCAGAAATCGGGCTCACAAAATTTCCGATCGTCGAATCCGGCACCGACAGCCTCCGTAGAACCCCATTCTCGGCTCTTAGCTCCCATTCTCCAGGTTCTGATCCTGGGATGCTACGAGGAGGATTTTAAATATCAGTTTGATTCGTAATAAGCATAACCAAAGGCATAACCCACAAACAACAACCAAGAACTCCATTATATTTCAACTATGATAAAAAACTTTACAAGTACAATGAGCACAAAGGGAAATACAATGGCAAGAACAAAAACTCCAAAACGCTCTGCAACGTGCTCCTGCCTCAGCGCTGCTGCGAACCAATGTCACCTGCACGCAACGGTCGTGCATAAGCTTATAGAAAGCTTAGAGGGTAGTGAAAGTGTGTGCGCAAGGTAGTAATATGAACATGCAATGACAGAGTAATGTGAAATATACAGATGGAACCATAATATCATGAGCCGTACCAAGGCTTATGCAATGCAAGACATGAATGGCATCGGCCATCCCAAGGCCATGCGATGTGCAATGTAACTCAAGCATACAGATCCTCATCTATGTCCACACATCAATACAACTCAAAATATGGAATATCACTGGGGTCTAGTACACTCTAAACCAGATTGCCGCCACATCACGCGCAATAAGATAAGTGGAAGAGACCACACTATCCTTCTGCCAATATCGGGCGCGACTCGTAGATAGCGGACCCATTCCTCGAGCTGGTCAAACTCAGCCTAGCATTACCCCCTACTCTCGGGTGGGTAAGGCCGCACCCTCTTCCAACCGACCACGACACAGTGGAGAGCACAGCCAACTGGTATTCGGCACTGAGCGCTCATCTACCCACTCGGTCTAGACGTTGGAGCAACCTCTTGGTACCATAAGGGTTTAGGGACTTTCACCCAGGAATATCTATAGTACCCCATGTAGAACATGATTTTCGGTATCCAATCCTGCCAACCACGATGTGTCTGTGGAGGCTACGACCCTGATGTCGCTAGGGCGTACAATAACCATGTCACACAAATACGAAATGCATGATTCACGCTATCCAGTCATGCAACAATTCATGCGCATATCGTGCGCTCATGTAGGGCAATACTGCCTAACCAGGAGCCCATAAACAACCTGCCCGAAGGCATATGTTATGATCAGTCACCTCTCATATCAAGCATACATATGATGCGTATGATCATGAGTCATGAAACTATACTAAACATGTTATAAAGTAATGCATTATCCTTACAAAGCAGATGGACCTAGACGGCCTATGTACAACAAGTACGGGCCTAACAATGGGCCCTAAGGAGAGTTGTAATGTGGACATCTAACGAACATTACACTTACAATGTGGACGTCAAACCAAATTGCTCCCAAGGCACGATTGTCGTGAATATCATTACATAATCCGTGTTGGGATCACACATTACAATGGACCTTAGGTACACCATTAGGCCTTAAATACGTCAAATAGGCCATATCATATGGGCGTTATGTTCATCAAGTGGGCCACATCAATGGACCGCACCAATGGACCTTATGTACATTGCAATGGGCCATAACCCGTTAGGCCTTGAATACATCAAATGGGCCTCAACCCATAGGCCCTAATACATCACAGTGGGTCTTAACCCATGGGCCCCTAATACATCCAATGGGCCTCGACCCATGGGCCTTACAGATATAACAAAGTGGGCCTCATCCATGGGCCATAAGTACATCGAATGGCCTCGTAACCTGGGCCTTACATCCACCTTAAAGTGGGCCCCAATGGACTACCACAGATATATTTAAGATAGGCCTCATAACATGCCAAGGTGGGGTCCACTTGGACTATGGATCTGGCTCATTCTTTATGTCCATGTCATAAAATGGGCTGTCCAAATGGATGGATGGATTGGATGCAACCCATACATCAAGGTGGGGGCCCACATGAAGGCCCACCATCATGTATATTATATGTAATATAATATATAAACTATATATGGTATATATATACAATACTACATATAATATAATATTATATATATACACGTACACACATACACAATCCCACATGTGGGGTTGGTCCCATTATTAAATCACACGTGCCACAAGGTGGGACCCACAACTCCCTGAACGTATCAGAGATAGAGAGATTTTGAGAGAGGTAGAGAGAGAGAGAGAGCACGTGGCCCTTCTCAGCTTTTTCTTTCTTTTCTTTTCCTATTCCTCCTTGACACAACAGAGGTGGGTTCCACGTAGGGCCCACCACCATAGCATATATATACATACACACACACACACACACACACACACACACATATATATATATATATATATATATATATATATATATTAGTACACATTATATATATAATATAATAATATATGTATAATATATGAAAAACGTCCAGGCCGTGGCCTGGACGACCGCGTACATCAAGGTTGGGCCCCACACATGGGTTCCACTGAATGTTTATTGTCGTCCAACCTGTGGACAAGATCACACAGATCCTAGTGAAGGGAAGACACAAATTTCATCTTAATCCAAAGCTTCCGTGGCCCATGAAAGGGTTCTAATGGCAGAAATCTAATCCCACTGTTTCCTTCAGAGTGGGCCACCTGAGTGTTGGATGAAGCTCATTTTTGGAGGGGGCCCACCTCAGGGGGTGGCCCACCATATTAACGGGTTGGCTTGCTGGACGCCCGCCCGCCCGGGGGCTGCACGCTGTTGCGTGCAGCGTACTGCCACTGTCAGTGAGGAGGCATGCCTCCTCCTCTCTCTCTCCTAAATTCTGTTTTTCTGCCAAAACTCCTGCGTGGGGCCCGCTACCTAGAAATCCACCCCAGCCATTGCGATCAGCGGCTCGAGGCCGTCCAAATGAGTCCAGAGTTCAAATTTTAAAATGCTACGGAAGTGAAATAAAATACGAAAAGGACGTTTGAATGGTGAGGGTGCGATCTTTGACGCTATGGCCCACCAGGTGCTCCGTTCAATCTCATTTTCTGGCTCAACGCCTAAAATGAGATGGTGAAAGGAATGGACGGCTTGGATTAGAGCACTACATCAGGGTGGGGCCTATGCAAGTGGGCCACCAAAAACCCTCTTTTCTTCTTTCCTTTTTCTTCTTTCATTGAAACGTCCAGCGTCCCAGACGCTGGACGGTTTTGATATTTTTCTTTTTTTGAAAATGGTGGGCCCTGATGAAGTGGGCCACCACATAATGGGTGACATGGGTTTAACGTTTATGGTGGGCCCCACTTGAATAAAAATAATTATATCAAGGTGGGATCCATTCAAGTGGGCCACCATCCTATAGCATAAAAAAATAAAATAAAATAAAATAAAAGCAATAAAAGAGAGAGTGAGACATGGAGAGTGGGACATGGCTTGTGATGGAGGGACCCCGTCATTATGGGCCCTCCCTTGCAATGAATCATACAATATACGGATCCCGTTGAACATAGGACCATCAAAAATGTAAATCAACGGTGGAGATCCATTCTCCACCGATATGGATGGTCTAGATGACCCTTTTTCAATGAATTAAACATCATGATGGGGTCCATGGAGAATGGCCCCATCATGGAACGATCATGATGATCCAAGTGGTCCATCGGCCACATTTTAGGGTCCCAAGTGAGATCCGCACCATGGATCGGTGGGCCTCACTTGGTCCACCATAAAAATAACTAAATCTACCTTATAGAGGCACCCACCGTCCGATCTTCTCGCTCCTAGGGGTTCCTTGGCACCTTAGCTTCAACTTCAATGGTTAAGATGAAGAATGGAGGGTTGAGATGGGAGATTTTGGGGTAGGAAGGTGGGCCACTTGGAGCTTAGGAGGGTTTGAGAAATTCCATACGTGAGGGCTCTTGTTTCTTGGGATTTTTTTGAAATGAGAAAGAGAGAAAGAGAGAGAGTGTTGTAAGAGAGAGAGAGAGAGTGATGGATGGATGGGTGAGTGATAGTTGTGTAAGAAAAGCTTGACTTTTGAGGCTTTTGTGTAAGAGAGGTATGGGTGGTGAAGACTTTTGTGGCCTTTTGTGTAAGAGAGGTATGGGAGATGAAGAATTTTGTGGTTGCTTGGGAAAATGGAATAAAGTGATGTGTACTTGACATGTGATGGATTGATGGGTGATTGATTGAGGGGATGATGTGATTGATGTGACACATCGTAGAGATTCCCTTGGTTTTCGTAACGCGCGGCATTTTCTCGCACCGAACGTTGGCCCACATCTCTTGATCAAGGTATCGCCTCGGCGCGCGAGTTGCAGCATTGGAACCGCAACGACGGCGCGGTCGCTATGCTATTGGTCTCGGGTTGAGTCGACTCGGATTGTCGGCATATGAATCAGGGTCGCCCGTCGATATCGTTTAAGGGTCGAAAGTTGCCGGAATTCGACCGGTAAGACCGCGGAAGTCTACGGAACGGTACGGACCAAGATACGGGTCTTACACCTGATCGAATCCAAGATCATCATTTACACAGATCATGCGTCACTCAAGTAACTTCTTTCTAAGAATGATGCTAAGCCCCACCTGAAAAGATGGATCCTCCTACTCCAATAATTCCATTTAGAAATAAAAGATAAAAAGGGAGTAGAGAATGTAGTGGCTGACCATCTTTCACACCTTAATCTCTCTGATTCCCTTGAGACGACACATATAAATGACATGTTCCCTGACTAACAATTGTTCAAAGTCTCTCATTCACCTTGGTTTGCTGATATTACTAATTATCTTACCACAGGTTTCACTCCGACACATTGGACTGCATAAGATAAGATGAAATTTTTCACTAAGGTACACAAATTCTCCTGGGATGATTTATATTTGTTTAAATATTTCCCAGACCAAATCTTAAGGAGATGTGTGTCAGATGATGAACATCAAAGTGTCATCTCCTTCTGTCACTCTTAGGCTTGTGGTGGTTGCTTTTCTGTTAAAAAGACCACGGCCAAGATTCTGCAGTGTGGCTTTTACTGGCCCACTATGTTCAAGGACATCATGAGTTTTATAAGGCTTGTGAGGGGAGTATTGTCCCATCGAAATATGATGCCCTTGAACCCTATCCTTATCATAGAAGCATTTGATTACTGGGGCATTGATTTCATGGGACCATTCTCCTAATCTTTGGCTATTTATACATTTTGCTGCAGTGGATTTTGTCACTAAATGCGTCGAAGTAATTCCATGTCGGAATATTTACCATCAAACGATCATTAAATTCTTTAAAGAAAACATCTTTTCTCGGTTCAGAACGCCTTGAGTCATCATTAAGGATGAGGGCTCACATTTTTGTAATAGGCGATTCACAAATTTAATGAAGAAATATGACATCTCTCATAAAGTGAGCACTCCATACCACCCAAAAACCAGTGGGCAAGCTAAGATTTCCAATATAGAAATAAAATACATCTTGGAGAAAATGATTAGCCCTAATCGAAAGGATTGGTCAATCCGATTGACCAATGCTTTATGGGCTTACCGTACTGCATTTAAAACTCCTATTGGAATGTCTCCCTTTAGACTTGTCTATGGGAAGGCTTTCCACTTGCCTATGAAGTTGGAACATAGAACCTATTGGGAGATCAAAAATTTGAATTTTAATTTGGACAACGTTGGCTCGCTACGTAAACTTCAGTTAAATGAACTTGAAGAAATCTGGAATGACGCGCGAGAATTTATAAGGACAAGATGAAAGCGTTTCAGGATCAACACATTCTTCAAAAATTATTCACACTAGATTAGAAAGTCCTTTTGTATAGTTCTTGGTTACATCTCTTTCTAGGTAAGCTGTAACACCCCGGATTTTGGCCAACCTGGGATTAAACGTCCTTAGGCAATGGGTCAACTAAAACACCTGGGAAATCGCTCAGAACCCAATTCCATAGCCAAAGAAACCACTTAGGATTAATTCCTTTAGAAACTAAGCGTAAGTTAGCTAGCGCAACGCTAGAGTAGCTGGGAAACAGTCCCTGATCACTTTAAATACGTTCTACAAGACCCAAATCAAGTAGAACCAATGACTCTATAATACTCTAAAACCTCGGATCAAACTCTAAGCAAGTTTGTTCTTTGGACCACTTTGAAACTTTGTATTGGATCTAGACAGCGCGTCGAAAGTCCGATACCTGCTATCTTAGACCGTTAGAACCGCCTAGCTGGACTTGACAATCATTTCAAAAATCAAGTCCAACCGATAATCACAGGCTATTTCATTGAGCCCGGACTGAAGAGAGTGCGAATAGGGATAGATTTGGAATTTGAAATTCAAATCTGGCACACGACTTGAAGCGTCAGTATTAAGCGTTCTGACCGTCAGAATTTAGCCAAATTACACCCTCGGATCAGGAAAAATTTCTATTTCATATCATGAGACTTGCAGACCTGATCTACGTGCGGTGACCGCTGAACTGAAACTGGACCGCCACGTGCGATCTGCGAACCCTGCCGGACTGAAAACTTGATGTATGCTAGATCCAGTATGCATGAGCTTAAGTCCGATCGCGTTCGGCCAGGGGACCACCAGAAATCATCTTTTGGACTGAAACAACCCCGATTTGGATATGCCCTAAGTGAAACTTGTTCCCGAGCCTATTTCGGGCAAGTTTGGGCTTATAAAAAGGGTTGAAACCCTCACTCCTCTCTCCCATCCGAATTTGCAAAAAGCCCTAATCACCTGGCCGATGATTCCTCCACTTTTTCAAGTATAAAATAACCTTAGAAAGTTACTGATTTGAGGTTTACTAGGATTCATAGCTTGTTAGCTGACGTAACTCATAAATTAGGTTCTCTTATCGCTGTAGGCTAAGCGTATACGCTCTGTTCGAATTTACACATCCATAAGAGACAAGGTGCAGATTTTAGACGCTTTGATTGACTGTTTCCAAAGCATTCAATGTTGTTTAATAGTAGATTATCGACGGCAACGCCGTTTGACATGTACAACATGCTGTCCGTTTCCTGTTTCGTAAACCAACGTAGAATATGAGATTTAGGGCATTTTAGTCATTTGTAGGAAGTACTGATTTCATTCATATTTTGCTGATGTGATTGACATGATTTGTTGTCACATAGAATGTTAGGAATGCGTGCATAATTATTTTGGTGAAGAGATTCGCCTAAATGCGCACTTTGGGTCGACATACTATATGTAGACTTAAGTGTGTAGTGTAAGTGTTTGTATTAATGCTTGTATTGGTATGTATTGAATGAAATGATATTATGGATTAGTTTGAGATTGGTTTCTCAATTGATATGCTGATGTGAATGATTTCTTACATGTTAGCCATATGCATGATTTCATTATATGAATGAAATGCATGTGCTTGATGATTCACGTAAGGTGTATGTCATAACATGTGCTTGGTGATTTCATTATGATTTAGTTCGAGATTGAATTCTCAATTAATTTGCTGATAGAAATGATTTCCTATATGTTGGAGATATGCATAATTTCATTATATGTGTGAAAGGCATGTATCAGGTGATTTGCTTAAGTTGTATGTTACAACATGTGTTAACATGCTCATATGGTGGTATTTCATTTCCAATTCTTTCACATGCTTTGCTGATGTGATTCCACATGTTTGGGACTATACTTAGTCCAGGCAGTCGGTAACCGAGCAAATTCGTGGTTAGCTTATCTTTGCCACGAACGACGCGTCGATGAACGCGAGCCGTGTTCTGGAGTTGGCGGCAGTGGTTAGGCCACACGAAGTGTTTTACGCACTTCATGTCGTTCGACTTGAGATGCGATCGTGCTAGTCGAGCCCGTCAAGTAACCCGACTGGCCATTGTATGTTCACCCTGCATGAGTCATAACTGCTTGAACCTAGGGTACTGAACTTACCATTGTAAACCCTGTTAACCATGGTACCTTGATCCACGAAGACTCACGAGCCGGGCATGGTGGTATGGGACACCGTGGTCGAGCTGTCGGCCTACGCTGGGGCCACAAACCTCCTCGTAGTGACCAGTGAGCACCTAGTCTCGTGAGCAGATTATGGTGGTATGGGACACTATATTCTTGCTGTCGGCCTACACTGATCAGGCGACGAGTCCTTTGTAGTGATCGCGAGCGTATTCTGAGTCTACGGGAGGCGACGACCCTTCAGTAGCAGTAGAGTATAGTAGGCCTGTATTGATAAGGTGATGGGGGAGCGGTGCAACGAGTGTGAGCAACAGCCCTGGCAGCCCTTGTAGCGACCTACAAAATATACTTCATATGAGATTACTAGGAGTGACGACCCTAGACAGGATCTGTGTTGAGATTGATATAAGGGAGGTACCTTAGTTTCCCAATCCTGCTGTTTGAATGGACTAATAACAACTCAGAAATCATATCACCATTACATTGCATGTGCCTGGAAAATGTTGAGTACTTTAGGGAGTGTGGCATGCAGCGGTCGTAAGATGGTGCCGTATGAGGGAGATCGTCGGTGAGGGCATACATCACGTCATGTCATATTACATTAACAACAGTATTAGGATTGTCTGATTTACTGCTTTACTATTATTGCATGATTGATTTAAGAACATGTAAATCCTTGCTCTATTATTCCACTGAGTTAGCTACTCACTCCCATGTTACGGGACGGTGTTCCTGGACACCCACCAGACCCTTTTGTGATTGCAGATGATGGCGCGGCCTGCGAGGCGGAGCCGGACTTGATGATGATGATGATGAGGAGGAGGATCCCTCCTTTATGCGTATTCTGATCGACGAGATTACAGGGAGGTTGATTAGATGCCTTGACACTTGTCATTTTATATCTTCAGAGCACTCATGTATATGTTTTCTTTCTATTTTGAGGTATACATGTATATGTTTAACCTGGTAACATGTTCACACTTAAGCGACACACAACAGTTTATATATGTTATACATACTATCACAGACTTCCGCTGGTTAATTTAACTGTCTCTGGAGTATGATATGCTGTTCTGGCGTAATCCTACTCATGTTTCATACATTAACACAGACAAAATTCAATTATACATATCTATGTTGCATAAATAACATTTTGGAACTCGGGAGTTGGGTTTTTACTCGACCCCCCCATTTTCAGGATGTTACATAAGCTCCGATATCGTTCTTCCGACCCTTTCATTATTATCAATGTTTACCCTCCTGGGGTTGTAGAGATTCGGTATCCAAATAATGGCAATGCGTTTAAAGTAAATGGACATCGATTAAAGCCATTTGTTGAGAAATTTGATTCAGAGGACATGTCCATACCTCTGACTGATCCTGTGTACCAGGATTGATCTCCTAGTCTAATGGAGGTATAAGTAGGTTTACTGCTTTCATAGGACTAGGATAGTTTGCTTTATGTCATTCTAAGGTAATCGGTTTTATGTTGTTAGGGTAGTTTGCTTTCCATTTGTTCTATGATAGGTTACTTTTTGTTAGTTTAACTCTTGTGCTGACCCACCTTCACGATGAGATCCTTTGGAAAAAGCCATACAATTTCCTCATTAGGTGCTACCTTTTCATCACTTCTCCTTTACTTTCATTGTCTTATGTGCATTGCATACTTATATCTTTTACATTGAGGACAATGTAGATTTTAGGTTGGGGATGGGAGATTAGGTTCCCTATTCAGTGCTTTCTTAGTCTTGAGCAAAAATTATGAAAGAAGTTTTGAATTTTAAATTTTGTGAATTCGAGTGATTTTAAAGGATATTCTTGATTTAAGAAGTATGAGATACGTAATGTTGGTGATTTATGACTCTTGGATTCGGTTACCAGTTAAACTTCACAGTTAAGTTCGAATTATTAATCCATGATTAGAAGTTTTAAACATTGATTGAGTCATGATTTCACATGTCACATCTAACTTGCACATTAAGGTTCAGTTCGATATTGAATTATTAACTTGGTGATCATTAATCATGGAAAGAACCAACCTGGGGAATTTGTCCATTATGTTCATTGATTAAAAACAAAGGAATACCTAGCTACAAAAAATATTTGTCAACGAAAACGGCTACGTGTTAAAGATCTGTAAAAAGGTTGACATAGCGTGAAACTATCGATGGAAAAATCAAAAGCTGGAAGAATAAAAAGGCTGAACTGTAAGGTAAGTTTTAGTTTAGGTTGGGTTATTTGGAATGCTCTTCTTGGTTATCAATGTTATCATGAAAATTGCCGATTGGACCTTGAATTGTGATAAGTCGAGGTTGCACACCCATGAAACTCAATGTTTAGAATTGTTCTAATTGATGGATTAATACTTTAAACTTGACCATGAAGTTTACTGTGCATTTGAGTCTAGGAGAAAGTAATGTTCAACATTAATGCATCTTAGAATTTTAGTATCTGGATTATTTTTTAAAAATCACTCGAGTTTATAGAAATTGTCTTGTAATTCTCAAAATATTTTTCTCATACTTCACTCGGGACTAGAAAAATGCTAGTTGGGGATTGTGTTGAGGGTCGAATATTGCATATTAGACCCTATTTATTACTTGGTTTTATAAACATGATAATGCTTAACATCTTATTTTCATCATGTTTCTGTTGCAAGGTGAATTTAAGAGCTTGGATTGAAAAAGGGTGGTAAAAGCATGGGTTTGATGTTCAAGAATCACCCAGGAAAGGGACGGATCTTAGGGGACCGAGATTGAAGAATTCACATGCCAAAAATCTAAGAAAACCTAGTGATCGAAGATAAAGAGGCTTGAAAATCATCCTGAATATAAGATCATAGGGTTTTCATCATCCGTTTGGCACGAAACTTTATATCTGGCCTGAGGATCATAAAATAATTGTACACGTAAAATTTCAGCCATTGGATCTTTGTGGAAGTTGCCCAACAAAAATATGGCCATAAAACACTAGTTTGGGGCCCACCTGATCTCTAAAAATGCCTCAAATTTGGGTTCCACTCCTTAAATTAGATGGGAAGGCAGATTGATGGTGCAGATTCATATGCACATCACTGTGTGGTCCACACCAATGTCGTGCATGCACAAGGGGTACTTCACACTAAGACAGTGGATCGGTTAGCGTGCGCTAACCCGACTCCCAGCCTAAGACAAAAATTTCCATTTTTTCCTATGTAGGACGTGAGGACGAACGTCCTCCTTGTGGATTGCGGTGGGCCACCATCATAGCCCACATGAATAATCCGAGCCGTCCATCATGCAGAGGGGTGAAAAATGGTCAAACTCATGTTGACCGAGGGCAACCATGCACGCACATGTGCCTGCTATAGAGGTCACAAGAAGGCTATCTTGCAATGTTTAAAATAGTTGCAGCACGATTTGATTCCTTGGGCCGCACCAAACTTGAGCAAAACTGCCCATCTTTGATTGAAATTCCACCATGAATCCAATGGACGGAGTGGATTTCTCTGATGATGATGTCCATGGGCCCACCGAGCATCTCAGCACAAGAACATGCGCAAGAGACGTCCAGATGTCGCCTGGTTTCAACAGCCATTGTGCGATCTTGATCGTGATCGGACAAACAATCATGCGCCTGGATCTTCTTTGTGCCAAAACTTGTTCCACACAAAAATTGTCTGTCTTTTCTCACTGTGTAAGGTGTTTCCAAATCCGTCGCTACATAAGCTTTACGCACGCATCTGGAAGCTCCACACCTCCTATTGCTACAAGCGTGAAGTCGGTTCTTCACTTAGTTGACCTACACTTATAAAAGGAGAGAGAGAGGGCGTGAAGAGCATCATCAGACGTTAGAGGAAGAGAGAGAGAGAGAGAGAGAGAGAGAGAGAGAGAGAGAGAGAGAGAGAGAGAGAGTGGACGTCCAGCTATCGGCCAGGGTTTTTCTTCTTCCTTTCCTTTCATTGTATTGAAGTCGAATATGAAGTCGAGTCTGAATTTGGAAAGGATATTATTTCAACAGTTACCCGATTTCACTCGGACTAAGATGTGTTCGATTGGACTGAACTTAAGTTGTCGGTCAGACCGAATTAATCTTCGGTTGAGCCGTGTTAACTCCAAAATTCATCGTTCTTCACTGGAACTTTTTGTGCACTTTCGGTCGCACTAAATCCACTTTTCGGTCGGACCGAACTGTGTATCAGTTAGACTGAATTGTCCATCGGTTGAACCAAATTAGCTTCTATATTCCATCATTTATCGCTAGATTGTTTTGTGCGATTTTGGTCAGACCGAAAATGGGTTCGGTCAGACCAAACTCATCTGTTTTTTGCTACAGATTCTACATTCTTTCAACTCCTTTCTTCAGCTTTTGTACTTGGTTTTCTTGGATCTTGGGCATGTGAACTCTTCACTCTTAGTCTCCTAAGATCCATCTTTCGCCTTGGTGATTCTTGAGCATTAAATCCGTACTTTTAACATTCTTTATAATCTAAACTCCTAGATTCACCTTGCAACACAAACATGCATAAAATATACCTTTAAATAGTATCATGTTCATAAAACCAAAATATAAATAGGGGAGAATATGAAATATTTGACACTTAACACACTCCCCAACTAGCATTTTTCTAGTCCCGAGCAAAACATGGGTGAAGTGAACCTCAATTCTCAATGTTCAAACCTTTTTCAAAAAACTATGTTTTATGCAATCGAGTATGAATGAGTAGAATTAAGATGAGAAAGTGAGATTTTGAATACCTAGATCCACATCACATAAGCAGTCAATCAACTAGGTTCTTTATCAATTTCTTTAAAGCATAAATTCTTATATCAGGTATTTCAATGTGCTCAGTGAAAATCAAATTACTTCCCTTGAGAATACTATCATTTCATAATGTTAGCCATGTTCATCACATCAAGGGTAGTTAAAAACTCAAGTGTTGATTCCGAACTTATTCCCTTTTCCTTATTTTTTCACTTTTTGATTTTATATCGACGTCATTTTTTTATTCATTCTTTTTCCAGTCATTTCATCATTTATGACCTTTTTGTCGATCTCACTATTTTTAACATCTATCAATGGTTTACATACTAACCATTAGAGATTCTAGCGTGATTCACAGGAAGCAAACTGAATGTGTCTTATGATTTAGATCCACATGATATTCAAAACTTCCTCTTAATAAATTGAGTGTGAGAACTTAAGTGATAATATACTTAGTTGATCAAACTCTACCAATTTAACATTCAATATTAATCTTATCATATTCAAAAAATTCTTAAGTGCACAACTATCGCATTTCAAATAGGTTTTTGATTTGAGAGATTGAAAAATTTTCAAAATTTTTGCTCAAAGACTAAGAAAATACTGATTACTTTACCTAATCCACACCCCCAACTTGAAATCTACATCGTCCTCGATATAAAAGATGTAATAAGTATTTAAAACAAATGAGATAATAACAAGAATG
Organism: Magnolia kwangsiensis; assembly: GCA_037074715.1. Classification (NCBI taxonomy): domain Eukaryota; kingdom Viridiplantae; phylum Streptophyta; class Magnoliopsida; order Magnoliales; family Magnoliaceae; genus Magnolia; species Magnolia kwangsiensis. Next base: position 83,925,052 of record CM073575.1, on the reverse strand, counting down.
GAGAAGTGATGGAAAGGAAGTACTTGAAGAAAGTGAATTGTAGCTCTTCCAAAGTTCTAAAAGTGAAGATGGGTTAGCACAATGACTAAACAATTAAAAGCAAACTATCCTAGTCCTAAATCCTATGAAAGTAATAAATCTAACTACACCTCCATTAGACTAGGAGGTTAATCCTTGTAAACAGGATTAATTAGAGGTATGCACGTGTCCTCTGAATCAAATTTCTCAATAAATGGCTTTAAACGATGCCATTCACTTTGTAAAACATTGTCATTCATTGTATTTTGAATCTCGATGGCCCCATGAGGATAAACATTAGTAATAGTGAAAGTGTTGGTCACACGAGATCTGAGTTTACCCAGAAAAAGGTGTAATAGAGAATTGTACAAAAGGACTTTTAACCAGTTAAGAATGATTTTTGAAGGATGTTCTTGTTATGGAACGCCTTCATCCTGTCCTTGTAAATTCTCGAGTTCTCGTATGCGTCATTCTGGATTTCCTCGAGTTCATTTAATTGAAGTTTGTGTAGCGAGCCAACGTTGTCTAAGTTAAAGTTCAAATTCTTGATAGCCCAATAGGCTCTATGTTCCAATTCCACTGGTAAGTGGCAAGCTTTCTTATAGATAAGTCTAAAGGGAGACATTTCAATTGGGGTTTTAAAGGTAGTATGGTAAGCCCGTAAAGTATCGGTTAAGCGAATTGACCAATCATTATGATCAGAGTTAACCATCTTTCTAGAATGTGTTTAATTTTCCTATTGAAAATCTCAGCTTGCCCACTTGTTTGCAGGTGATATGGAGAGCTCACCTTATGAGAGATGCCATATTTCTTCATTAAGTTTGCAAATGGCCTATTATAGAAATGTGAACCTCCATCACTAATGATGGCTCGAGGCATTTCGAAATGGAAAATGATATTTTCTTTTAAGAATTTAATAACCATTTTATGGCCATTGTTCCAGCACGGGATCACTTCAACCCATTTAGTGACATAGTCTACTGCTAGTAAAATGTATAAATTCCCAAAAGATTGAGGGAATGGTCCCATGAAATCGATGCCCCAACAGTCAAATGCTTCAATGATCATAATGGGATTCAGAGGCATCATATTTCAATAGGACAACACTCACAAGCTTTGCAGAACTCATGAGTATCCTTGAACAAAGTGGGCGAATAAAATTCGCATTGCAGAATTTTGGATGTGGTCGTTTTAGCAGAAAAGTGACCACCACAGGCTTAAGAGTGATAGAAGGAGATGAAACTTTGGTGTTCATTGTCTGACACACATCTCCTTAGAATTTGATTTGGGCAATATTTAAATAAATATGGGTCATCCTAGAAAAAATTGCGTACCTCGGCAAAGAATTTTTTTCTTATCTTGCGCAGTCCAATGTGTCGACGTGAAACCTATAGCAAGAGAATTTTCAATGTTAACAAACCAAGGTAGTTGGGTGAGTTTAAACAATTGTTCATTAGGAAACATGTCGTTTATAGGTGTCGTCTCAAAGGAATCAGAGATGGTCAACCACTATGTTTTCTCCTCCCTTTTTATCTTTTATTCTAAATCAAATTCTTGGAGTAAAAGGATCCATCTTATCAAGAGGGGTTTAATATCATTCTTAAAAAGAAGGTACTTCAACACCACATGATCTGTGTAAATAATGATTTTGGATCCGATCAAGTAGGACCTAAATTTGTCCAAAGCGAACACTATAGCTAGGAGTTCCTTTTCCATCGTAGAGTAATTCAACTGGGAAAGATTTAAAGTTTTACTTACATAGTGAATAACATAGTTCTTCTTTTCTTTTCTCTAACCTAACACTGCCCCAATAGCATTGTCAGACACATCACACATAATCTCAAAAGGTATGCTCTAATTGGGTGGCTGCATGATAGGAGCGGCAGTTAACATGCCCTTGAGCTTAGTAAAAGCTTATTGGCATTGGTCAGTCCACTTGTATGGTACATCTTTTTGAAGTAGATTGCATTAGGGATGAGAGAGGTGACTATAGTTCTTTATGTGTTGTCTGTAAAATCTAGTGCGTCCTAAGAAGGATCGCACGTCTCATACGCTCTTGGGTGGAGGTACGTTAGAGATAAGGTCAATTTTAGCCTTGTCTACCTCAATTCATTTAGACGAAATTATATGTTTAAGAACTATTCCCTTATAAACCATGAAATGACACTTCTCCCAATTTAATATCAAATTCTTTTCCTCACATCGCTTCAACACATTTTTTTAAAATTTTCAAACATTTGCTGAAGGATGGACCAAAGACAGAGAAGTTGTTCATGAAGACCTCTAAATATTGCCCCACCATGTCAAAGAAAATACTCAACATGCATCGTTGAAAAGTGTCTGGGACATTACATAGTCCGAATGACATCCTTTGGTAAGCAAAGGTGTTGTAAGGACATGTGAACGTTGTCTTTTCTTAATCTTCAAGGGCTATCTCTATCTGATTGTAGCCCAAATATCCGTTAAGGAAGCAATAGGAAGAGTGACCGGTTAGCCTTTCTAAGATTTGCTCAATGAAGGGCAAAGGAAAGTGGTCCTTTCTCGTGATGGTATTTAACTTTGTGTAGTCAATGCACATTCTCCAACCAGTATTAACTCTAATTGGCACGAGTTCATTGTTAGCATTGGCTATGATGGTGATTCCAAACTTCTTAGGAACCACCTGAGTTGGACTCACCCATTGACTATCGGATATGGGGTATATAATACTCACATCCAATAACTTAGGTACCTTGGCCTTAACTACTTCCTTCATGTTTGGATTTAATTTATATTGTAGTTGTTGGGAGGTCTTCGCATTATCCTCAAGATGAATGTGGTGAGTACAAATCAAAGGGTCGATTCCCTTGAGGTCCGCAATCGACCATCCAAGGGCTCCTTTATGCTTAATAAGAGTAGAGATAAGTACACTCTCCTATTCTTGCTCAAGGTGGGAAGAAATCACCACCGGGTATGTCTCATCTTGACCTAAATAGACATATTTGAGATTAGAGAGTAAAGGTTTTAGGTCAAGTTTCGGTGCTTTGAGGCTAGATGATAGAGGTACCACATCAATTTGGGATAATTCTTCAATTTATGGCCTCCACTGGTTAACTTCAAGTATCAGTGTGGCATCAAGCATGGCATCGATCTCCCTAATTGTGCCATTATCCAAATTGAGGGAGTGTGTTAAGCACATCTTTAGAGGGTTAGAGGATAAGGTCATTAAAGTTCTATCTTCCATGAAAGAGTCTATCACATTAATGTTGTTGGCCTCGTTGTCATCATCTCCCTCTCTTCTCATGTTGAAAAAGATATTGAGCTCCAACGATATATTTCCAAAAGACAAATTCATGACCCCATTCCTATAATTGATGATAGCGTTGGATGTAGCAAGGAATGGGAGACCATGTATGATAGGGATTTGAGTGCTCATATCCACGATGGGCCGAGTATCCAGGACAATAGAATCTACTGGATAGTAGAATTTATCAACTTGAACTAATACATCCTTAATCATTCCTCTTGGTATACAAACTAAGCGATCAACAAGTTGTAATGTTGTCCGGGTGGGTTTTAATTCACCTAGACCCAATTATTCATAGACAGAGTAAGGGATCAGATTTACGCTCGTCCCTAAGTCAAGAAATGCGTTCTTAATTTGGTGATTCCCAATTATACAAGTGATAGTTGGGTTACCTGGATCTTTATATTTTTGTGGCACATATTGTTTGAGGATGACACTCACTTTTTTTGTCAGAAAAATTTTCTTTTTAATACTTTGTCGCCTCTTGGTTATGCATAAGTCTTTTAGAAATTTAGCATATGAAGGAATTCTTTTCACAACATCCAGAAGAGGGATTGTAACGCCCTGAAAATTAGGGGTCAAGCATAAGCTCCACTCCCGAGTTCCAACGCATCACTTATGCAACATAGATAATGATGATTGAATGTTGATCATATTAGTGCATTAAACATGAGTGGGATTATACCAAACAATAATTCATACTCAAGGTCAGTTTATATAACGCAAGTAGAAGAATGAAAGATATATCTAAACGTGTATGAGTTCAAAAGATCTCTGTTGAATCCCAGAGTATGAATACATCACTGAGTCACCATATACATGTATTAGTTCAAAAAATAATCAAAATGTGGAGAAATAGTTTCAACTAGAATGAAAAGCCCTGTAGCCCTGTCAATCATCACGGCCTAAGTGAAATCGTCAGAGAAGTGCATGTACAAGAAATCGTCCTGATCGTCATAGTAATCAGGCTCTGCCTCCTGAGTCATGTCATCTTTGCAGCTAAGACAGAGTCTAGTGGGTGTTCAGAACACCGTCCTAGAATGTGGGAGTGAGTGATCAACTTAATGGAATCATAAAGCAAAGATTAATATGTTATCAATTCAGTCAAGCAGTAATGATAAAGCAGGCATATCAGACATTCCTAGATACTCTTGTTAATGTAAGGATGAGATATTTTCATGATGCATGCCCTCGCCTACACTCCTTCATGCGACACTATCTTACTTCCGCGGCATGCTTTCTTCCCTCTGTGCTCTTCAACCTGGGCACATGCAGTGCGATGTTATGAACCTGATTACCGAGTTATTATTAGTCCTTTTCATACAGCAGATTGAGAAGTTAAGGTACCTCCCTTATATCATTATCCAAACGATGATCCATTTTAGGTTGGTCAGTCCTAGTCAACCTCATATGATATTATAGTTTTAGATCACTGTAAAGGGCTCGTCACCAATCAATACAGGTCTAGTATATCCCATATACTACAATAAGGTTCGTCACCCCACTGCAGTTTCAGGATATCCTTGAGGTCACTACAATGGGCTCGTCACCAATCAGAGTAGGCTGACAGCTCGAATATAGTGTCTCATACCACCATAATCGGCTCATGAGTCTAGGTTACTCACTGGTCACTACGGGGAGGCTCGTTGCCCTAGCGTAGGCCGACAGCTCGACCACAGTGTCCCATACCACCATGTCCGGCTCATAAGTCTTAGCAGATCGAGGTGCCAAGGTTAACGAGATTGCACTGGTAAGGTTGGTACCCTAGATTCAAACAGGAGTGTCCAAGCATGGTGGACATACATCGGGTCAATCGGGTTACTTGACGAGCTCAACTAGTACGATCGCACATTGAGTTGCTCGACATGAAATGCATAAGTACTCCGTGTGGCCAAACCACTGCCGACAACTCTAATACGGCTCGGGTTCGTCAAACACATCTTACGTGGCGAATAGATCTCAGCCACGAATTCAAAGCCGATTACCGATTGCCTGAACCATAACATAGTCCCAGTCACGTACAATAGCAATAATAGACGTTTGATTCAATTTCCACATTCATATGAGCATGTTATGAAATATAACTTAAACATGAATACAGTATATGAAGGAAATCACACACACAATTAATATGAATAAAATAGGCTAAACATTTCCTGGAGGAAATCATACATACAAGTAAGGTGATTGAGATTCATATCTCAATACCCTTAAAAATCTTACTCTACCCATTTCTAACCCGTTCAGGTATTTACACAAACACTTAGACTACATTATTCAACATACATCACGTACGTTGGCATATTGCATATTTGGGCAAATCCTTTTGCTAAGGAGTTTTCGCATACATAACAAGCATGTACTAACAATGATTTATCATGGTGATCATAACATCAGATTTCATATGCATACAAATATTTTATCAAACACATGGAATACTCTATTTATAACATAGACTATACATAATCGTAAAACAGAATAGATAGTGCATTTGGCATGTTTAATAGCATCCATGTCAGTAATAAATCATTATCTGACATTGAAAGCTTTGAAAACCATAATCTATACATCTATAGTCCACACTTTACACCGTAGAAGTGTAACGAATAGGATGTAAACGGTATGCCTTCGTCAATGGCGGATTAGCAACCTATAGCACGAACTAGGTTAGCTATTTCCCTACTTGCAACAATGGAAACCCTAGAACAACTTAGGGTTACAATTTCTTACCTAAGAATGAAGTCAAAATCACCGGAATAACGATCCGATAATGATGTTTAAGCACAAGGAGTAACGGGGATTGAATCCTAGGAATAACTCTCACTTCTATCTCACTTTCTCTCTCTTTTCTCTCTCTTCTTGGGTAGGGTTGGAAATTCGTATGGAATATGTGAGAGAGGGTTTAAGGCCTTTATATAAGCCCAAAACTGACGAAAATAGCCCTAGGGCCATTGTTTACTTAGGTTATAGCCAAATCGGCCTTGTTCCGATCTAATGGAACAATTCTGGAGGTCCTCCCACTGAATGCGGTCGGACTTTAGCTCATAGATGCTGTGTAACACCCTGAATTTTTGCCAACCTGGGATTAGACGTCCTTAAGCAATGGGTCAACCATAACACCTTGGTAACCTTTAATGTAACACCCTGAAAATCGGGGGTCGTGTATAAACTCAACTCTCGAGTTCCAGACCGTCACTTATGCAACAAAAATGATTATGATTCAATGTTGTCTGAGTTAAAGCATTCACATGAGTAAAAGTATACCAAAATTGTAATTCATACTCCAGGTCTAGTGATAAAAGCAAGCGGAAGACTAAACAATATATATATCACTGTATGGAAAAAATAAAGTGGATCTCAACTGTCACTAAAGTATGAATACATCACTGAGTCTCATATACATGTAAATGATAAAAAAATAAATGTTCAAAATAGTCCCACTGAAGTCCCGTCAACCCAGGTCGCCTAAGCAAAGCCATCATGATACTGCATGTACGAGAACTCGTCCTGGTCCTTATCAAATTCTGGCTCTGCCTCCTAGATCTCAGCATCACCTGCATCTACAACAGGGTCTGGTGGGTGTTGCAAACACCATCCCGTAACATGGGAATGAGTAGCTAACTCAGTGGAATAATAGAGCAAGGATTTACATATTCTCAAATCAATCATGCGATAATAGTAAAGCAGTAAATCAAACAATCCTAATACTATTGTTAATACAATATGACATGACGTGATGTATGCCCTTACCGACGATCTCCCTCATACAGCACCATCTTACGACCGCGGCATGCAATCGTCCCTCAAGTGCTCAACATCTTCCAGGCACATGCAATGTTATGGTGATATGATTTCCGAGTTGTTATTAGTCCATTCAAACAGTAGGATTGGAAAACTAAGGTACTTCCCTTGTATCAATCCCAACACAGATCCTGTTTAGGGTCGTCACTCCTAGTAATCTCATACAATGTATATTTTGTAGGTCACTGCAAGGGCTTCCAGGGCTGTTGCACGCACTCGTTGCTCCGCTCCCCCATCACCTTATCAATACAGGCCTACTGTACTCTACTGCTACTGAAGGGTCATCACCTCCCGTAGACTCAGAATACGCTCGCGGTCACTACAAAGGACTCATCGCCTGATCAGTGTAGGCTGATAGCAAGAATATAGTGTCCCATACCACCATAATCTGCTCATGAGACTAGGTGCTCACTGGTCACTACGGGGAGGTTTGTGGCCCTAGCGTAGGCCGACAGCTCGACCACGGTGTCCCATACCACCATGCCCGGCTCATGAGTCTTCGTGGATCAAGGTACCATGGTTAACAGGGTTTACAATGGTAAGTTCAGTACCCTAGGTTCAAGCAGTTATGACTCATACAGGGTGAACATACATCGGCCAGTCGGGTTACTTGACGGGCTCGACTAGCGCGATCGCATCTCAAGTCAAACGACATGAAGTGCGTAAAACACTTCGCGTGGCCTAACCACTGCCGCCAACTCTAGAACACGGCGTCGTTCGTGGCCAAGACCAGCCAACCACGAATTCGCTCGGTTACCGACTGCCTGGACTAAGTATAGTCCCAAGCACATATGAATTCACATCAGCAATTTATGTAGGAGTATTGGAATTGAAATACAATCATGTGAGCATGTTAATACATGTTATAACATTCAACTTAAGCAAATCTTCAAGCAAATACATTTCATGCATAGTATGGAATCATGTACATAGTCAACATGTAGGAAATCATTTATGTCAACATATAAATTAAGAAATCCATCTCAAACTAATTCATAACATCATTTAATTCAATACATACTAATACAAGCATTTATACAAACACATACCCTACACACTTAAGTCTACATATAGTATGTCGATCCGAAGTGCGCAATTTGGCGAATCTCTTCGCCAAACTAATTATGCATGTATTCCTAACTTTCTAATGCGACAACAAACCATGTCAATCACATCAGCAAAATATGAATGCAATCAGTACTTCCTATAAATGACTAAAATGCCCTAAATCTCATATTCTTCGTTGATTTACGAAACAGGAAACGGACAGCATGTTGTACATGTCAAACGGCATTGCCGTAGATAATCTACTATTAAACGATATTGAAAGCTTTGGAAACAGTCAATCAAAGCATCTAAAATCCACACCTTATCTCTTATGGATGCGCCGTTTCGAACGGAGCGTATACGCTTCGTCTACGGAGATAAGAGAACCTAATTTACGAGTTACGTCAGCTAACATGCTATGAATCCTAGTAAACCTCAAATCAACAACTTTTTAGGGTTATTTCTTACCTGAAAATATGGAAGAATCACCGGCCAGGTGATTGAGATGTGTTGCTGAAGCACGTGCAACAGGTGGCACGAAGGCAGGAAAAATCTATCCTACTCTCTCTCACAAACTCTCACCTTTTCTCTCTCCCAAACTAGGGTTTCTCTCAAATTCGGATGAGAGAGAGGAGTGAGGGTTTCAACCCCTTTTATAAGCCCAAAAATGCTGAAAATAGGCTCTGGTACAAAGTTCACTTAGTGCATAACCAAATCGGGGCCGTTTCGGTCCAAAAGATGATTTCTGGTGGTCCCCTGGTCGAATGCGATCGGACTTAAGCTCATGCGTACTAGATCTAGCACGTATTAAGTTTTCAGTCCGGCAAGGTTCGCAGATCGCACGTGACAGACCAGTTTCAGTTCAGCGGTCACCGCACGTAGATTAGGGCTGAAAGTCTCATGATATAAAATAGAAATTTCTCCTGATCCAAGGGTGTAATCTGGCTGAATTCTGACGGTCAGAATGCTCAATACTGACGCATCAAATCGTGTGCCAGATTTGAATTTCAAATTCCAAATCTGTCCCTATTCGCACTCTCTTCGGTCCGGGCTCAATGAAATAGCCTGTGATTATCGGTTTGACTTGATTTTTGAAATGATTGTCAAGTCCAGCTAGGCGGTTCTAACGGTCTAAGATAGGAGGTAACGGACTTTCGACGCGCGGTCTAGATCCAATACAAAGATTCAAAGTGGTCCAGAGAACAAACCTTCTTAGGGTTTGATCCGAGGTTATAGAGTATTATAGAGTCATTGGTTCTACTCGATTTGGGTCTTGTAGAACGTATTTAAAGTGATCAGGGACTATTTCCCAGCTACTCTAACATTGCGCTAGCTAACTTACGCTTAATTTCCATAGGAATTAATCCTAAGTGGTTTCTTTGGCTATGGAATTGGGTTCTGAGCGATTTTCTGGGTATTTTAGTTGACCCATTGCCTAAGGACTTCAAATCCCAGATTGGCCAAAATCCAGGGTATTACATTTAAGAACCCAATTCCAAAGCCAAAGAAATCATGTAGAACCTAATTTTTTAGAATTTAACGTGAATTAGACAGCGCCACACTAGATTACCTGTGAAATTAGCACCAACCACTTTAATACGATCTGTAAGACACAAAATCTCTAGAATCGTTGACGCTATGTTACCCTAAAATCCAGGATCAAACTCTAAACCGGTTTGTTCTCAGGAACCCTTTGAAACTTCGTATTGGATGTAGACCGCGCGTCAAAAGTCCGATACCTACAATCTTAGACCGTTATGACCGCTAAACTGGACTTGACAATCGTTTCGAAAATCAAGCCCAACCGATGCTCTGAGCCTATTTCATTGAGCCTGGAGCAGGGAGTGTGAGAAAGAGTGAAATTCATTTAAAATTAAATGGGATTTAAATAAATCTGGCACATTTCGTTTGCGGGATCAGTATAAGCATTCAGACCGTCGGAATCTGACCTAATTACACCCTCGGATCAGGAAACATTTCTCATTCAGGTCAGTGTACTTGGAATCTTCGATCGATTCTTCGTGACCGCTGAACTGAAACTGGACCACCACGTGCAATCTGGGAACTCTACCGGTCTGAAAACTTTGGGTGAGCAGGATCCGATACGCATGAGCTTAAGTCCGACCGCGTTCGGCCAGGGGACCTCCCGAAACGCTCTTTTGGATCGAAAAAGTCTCGATTTGGCTATAACCGAAGTATCCTTGTTCCCAAGTCTATTTAGGTTAGGTTTTAGCCTATATAAGGGCCTTAAACCCCTTCATATCTCTCCCATCCAAATTTGGAGTCAACCCTAGAAAGAGAGAGAGAAAAAGTGAGAGATTGTGAGAGAGTTCTGGGAGAGATTTCCCACCACTTGCTACAGCTGCTACCCGTGCTCATTCACTGCGTTCGAATCACTTTCCCGGTGAGTCCAACGCACTTCTAGGTAAGAAAAATCGTAACCACTTGCTGTTTGAGGATTCATTCGATTCAAATAGCAAAGTAGCTTATATATCTTGTTCATTAGGTCGCCTTTACGCCGTTGACGAAGCGTATGAGTTCAAATCGAATCGATACACGTCTAGGGCAAAAGGTGAGGATTTTAGACGCTTTGATTGACTGATTTCAAAGCTTTCAATGTATTTTAATAGTAGATTGTCGAAGAGAACGCCGTTTGACATGTAGAACATGCTGTCCGTTTTCCATTTCGTATACGTACGGAAAATATGAGATTTAGGGCATTTTGGGTATTTGTAGGAAATACAGTATACGTCCGTATTTTGATGAAATGATTGCCATGGCTATTTGTCATGTTATGATATTAGGAATGCGTGCATGATCTATTTGGCAAAGAGATTCGCCCTAATGCGCACTTTGAGTCGACATACGCTATGTAGACTAAAGTGTGTAGACTAAGTGTATGTATAAATGTTTGTATTAGTATATATTGAGTAAATGGTGTTGTGAATTAGTTTTGAGATTCAATTCTCAATTAATATGCGGATGTATATGATTTCCATCATGTTTACCGTATGAATTGATTTCCTTATATGTATGGAATACCATGGGTTGGATTGATTTTCTTACTTTGTATGCTATAACATGTGTTAACATGCTTGTGTTGTTGTATTTCATTTCTATTACTCTCATATGATTATTGATGTGAATTTACAAATGCTTGGGGCTATGATCTAGTCCAGGCAGTCGGTAATGGATTGAATTCGTGGTTGGTTTCTAATTGCCACGAAGGACGCGTCGATGAACGCGAGTCGTGTTTTGGGTTGGCGGCAGTGGTTAGGCCACATGAAGTGTTTTATGCACTTCATGTCGCTCAGCATGAGATGCGCTCGTACTAATCGAGCCCGTCAAGTAACCCGACTGGCCATTTTATGTTCACCATGTATGAGTCATAACTGCTTGAACCTAGGGTACTGAACTTACCATTGAAAATCCTATTAACCATGGTACCTTGATCCATAAAGACTCATGAGTTGAGCATGGTGGTATGGGACACCGTGGTCTAGCTGTCAGCCTACGCTGGGGCCACTAACCTCCCCGTAATGAGCAGTGAGCAACCCAGACTCGTGAGGAGATTATGGTGGTATGGGATACTATATTCTTGCTGTCGGCCTACACTGATCAGGTGACGAGCCCTTTGTAGTGACCTCAAGCTTATTCTGAGTCTGCGGGAGGCGACGACCCTTCCGTAGCGACGAGAGTACATTAAGCCTGTATTGATAAGGTGATGGGGGAGCGATGCAACGAGTACGAGCAACAGCCCTGGCAGCCCTTGCAGCAACCTACAAATATAACGTCGTATGAGATTACTATGAGTGACGACCCTAGACAAGATCTATGTTGGGATTGATATAAGGAAGGTACCTTAGTTTTCCAATCCTGCTGTATGAAAAGGACTAATAATAACTTGGTAATCATTATCCATATCGCATTACATGTGCCTGGAAGATGTGGAGCACTGCGGGAAGAAAGCATGCCGCGGGCGTAAGATGGTGCCGTATGAGGGAGTATGTCGGTGAGGGCATCCATCATGTCATTTCATGCATGCATTAATAACAGCATCTAGGAATGTTTGATTGTTTGCTTTACTATTATCGCGTGATTGATTTGATAACATGCTAATCCTTGCTCTGTGATTCCACTGAGTTGATTACTCATTCCCACTTACGGGATGGTGTTCTAGACACCCATCAGTCCCTATTTTAGTTTCAGATGATGGCGCTGCTTGTGAAGCGGAGCCAGACTTGATGATGATGAGGAGGATCCCTCCTTTACGCGTGTTCTGATCGATGGGATTACAGGGAGGTTGATTAGACGCCTTGATACTTGTCATTTTATATTTTTGGAGCACTCATGTATATTCTTTTCTTTCCATTTTTGGAGTATACATGTATTTAATTAACCTGGTAATATGTTCACACTCTGGAGACTTACAATTAATTATATATTTTATGTATTTATCACAGTCTTCCGCTTGCTAATTTAACTGTCTCTGGAGTATGATATGCTATTTTGGCTTAGTCTCAATCTTGTTAATGCCATTCTACAGACAACATGCATTTATCATTATCTATGTTGCATAAGTGACGTTCTGGAACTCGGGAGTTGGGTTTCTACCCGACCCTCAATTTTCGGGATGTTACATGCTGAATCTTGATCAAGTTAAGTTTTCAGTCCGATCGGGTTTCCAGATCGACCGCGACGGACCAGTTTCAGTTCAATGGTCACCGAAACTCGATCAGGGCCACAAGTATTTTGACATGTATGGGCTATCATCCCTGATCCGAGGGTGAATTTAGGCTAAAAACCAATGGTCAGAATGCTTATAAATGGAGCGTAAGCGACACAACTCAGATTACTTAAATTCATATTTAATTTCTTAAAAATCTTCACTTCTTTCACCCTCTTCACTCCAAACTCTAGGAAACAGTCTCAGGACATCGTTTGGACATGATTTTCGAGGTGATAGTGAAGTCCAAATAGGCGGTCATAATCATTTGAGTTCATTACTATCGGACTTTGGATGTGCGGTCCAGGTCCGATATAAAGTTTCAAAGTGCTCCTGAGAGCAACTAGGTTTACAGTTGGATTCTATATTTTAGGGTAATGTAGCGTTAATGATTCTACAGGTTTTGAGTCTTGCAGATCATATTTAAAGTGATTCGTGCTAATTTTATAAATAATCTAGGTTAGCACTTAGTTAATTCTCGTCTAGTTTCTAAAGGATTTAGTCTTGAGGGATTTCTGCCTGAGTTGGTACTCAGGTCTTTGTACGGATTTTTTCGAGTCGTTGCAATCTACCCCCCTTAAAGAAAATTTTATCCCCGAAATTAGTACCTTTTCGTATTCTTTAGGAATCTAAGGGTAGTTCTTTCCGACCACAGCTTCTGTTTCCCAAGTAGCTTCCTCCTCCATGTGGTGTGTCCATAGTACCTTCACGAGTGGAATCACCTTACTGCGGAACACTTGCTCCTTCCTATCTAGGATACGCATCGGACACGGTACATATGTAGTATCCTTGCTCAACTGTACCTGTTCCTATCTGATGATGTGTGAAGGATCAGGAACGTATTTCTTCAGCATAGATACATGAAATACATTGTGTACGCCTGTGAGTGGTGTGGGTAAAGCCAGGCGATACGCTACTTCCCCCACTCGATCCAGAATCTGAAATGGACCAATAAACCTCGGTGTGAGCTTCCCCTTCTTGCCAAACCGCAAGACTCCCTTCATAGGAGAAACTCGGAGGAACACATGGTCCCCAACCTCAAACTTAAGTGGTCACCGCCTCATGTCGGCATAACTCTTCTGTCTACTCTGGGCCATCAGAAGTCGACGTTTAATAATATCGATCTTCTCTGAGGTCGCCTGTACTAACTCTGGGCTAATCAAACTGCGCTCGCCAACCTCTGTCCAGCAATGCGGTGCTCGGTAAGGCTGCCCATACAAGGCCTCGTAAGGAGCCATGCCAATACTCTCTTGAAAACTGTTATTGTAGCGAACTCTGCATACGGGAGAAATTCATCCCAACTATCCTTAAAGTCCAAAACACAAGCCTGAAGCATATCCTCCAAAATTTGATTCACCCGTTCTGTCTGCCCGTCGGTCTGTGGGTGAAACGCGATACTGAATTTTAACTTCACACCCATCACTTCCTGGATACAAGTCTAGAAGATAGATATGTATCGCGTGTCTTTGTTCGACACAATCTCCAAGGGAACCCCATGCAGACGAACTATTTCTTTAATGTACAACCTAGCCAACTTGTCTGCAGAGTTCGTGACTCTGATCGGAAGGAAGTGAGCCGACTTCGTCAATCAGTCATCGATCACTCAGATAGAATTATGTCCCTTCCTCATCTTTCGGCAACCCTGATATAAAGTCCATAAAGATGAAGTCCCACTTCCATTCAGCTATGGGCATGGGCTGAAGCAGTCCAGGAGGTCGGCGATGCTCTGCCTTGACCTGCTAGCATGTGAGACAACGGGATACATATTCTGCTATATGAGTCTTCATGTTGTCCCACTAGTATGACCTCTTCACATCTCGATACATCTTCGTGCTTCCAGGATGCATCACTAGCTTTGAATTGTGCGCTGCCTCAAGAACTTCTCTCCTCAACTCAGGAATGTTTGGGATGCATAGTCAGCCACGATAATGTAAGCCCCCATCCATACCAATTTTCCATTCTGAGTCCTCATCTGTACCAACCCACTCTCTCATCTTCACCAAAAGCTCATCTCCTGCCCGAGCCTCGGTGATCCTACCATCAATGAGGGTCTGTACACGAACATGTACGATGACTTCAAACGGTTCCTCCACAGTGAGCTTCTGCTCAAAGTCACGAATAAACTCTAGCATACCCACTCCTCAATCATCAGTGGAGCTACAAATATGATCACCTTCTTGCAGTTCAATGAGTCTGTCACAAGGTTGGCCTTGCCAGGATGGTAGGAGACCTCAAACTTGAAGTCCTTCAAGGTTTCTATCCATCGTCGCTGCCTCATATTCAAGTCCCACTGAGTGAATATATACTTAAGGCTCTTGTGGTCACAAAAGAGCTCGAACTCCTCTCCATAGAGGTAATGTCTCCAGATCTTTAGTGCGAAAATGACAGCTGCCAACTCCAGGTCGTGTGTAGGGTAATTCTCCTCGTGTTTCCTCAACTGTCTCGAGGCATATGCAATCACTCTGTCCTTCTGCATAAGGAAATAACCTAGACCAATACGAGATGCATCGGTGTATATCGTATACTTGACCTCTTGCTCTGACAATACTAGAATAGGGGTGGATGTCAGTCTTTCTTCAGCTCCTGAAAAGTTGCTCCCGCCTTCTCATTCCATGTGAACTTTAAGTCTTTCCGAGTCAACTGAGACAAAGGTATGACTATCTTCGAGAAATCCCGAATGAAGCGTCGGTAATAGCCTGCCAGACCAAGAAAATTGCTCACCTCAGTAACTGAACCAGGCTATTTCCAGTCCTAAACCGTGGCTATCTTACCAAGGTCCACCGCTATCCCTTCCTTGGACACTACATGTCCCAAGAACTTGACTTCCTCCTGCCAAAAGTCACACTTCTTGTACTATGTGAACAACTGGTTCTTCCTCAGAGTATCCAAGACTGCTTGTAGGTGCCTCTCATGTTCCTCTTGACTCGCAGAGTATACTAGAATATCATCGATAAACACGATGACGAATCGGTATAGAAATGGCCGAAACACTCGGTTCATCAAGTCCATGAACATGGCCGGTGCATTCCTAAGACCGAACGATATCACAAGGAACTCGTAATGTCCAAAGCTAGTCCTGGAAGCAGTCTTCTGCATGTCTTCATCCCTGACGCGCAACTGATGATACCCTGACTGTAGGTCAATCTTTAAAAAATATTTTGCCCCTTTCAACTAATCAAACAGATCATCTATCCTGGGCAAAGGATACTTGTTCTTCATGGTCAAATGGTTTAACCTGCGGTAATCAATACATAACCGCAACGACTCATCTTTCTTCTTGACAAACAACACAGGTGCTCCCCAAGGAGACACACTTGGTCGTATGAAGCCCTTCTTTACCAGCCTGTCAATTTGTTTCCTCAGTTCCTCCATCTCACATGGCGGCATACGATACATAGGTAATGAAACGGGTGCCGCACCTGGCATAAGATCAATAGTAAAATCGATCTCACGCTACGGAGGTAAATCGGGGATCGTCGCGAACACATCCTCAAAATCCTTGACTACCGGTGTATTCACAAGTGGCGGACCATCCATATCTCATAATAGAGAAACGTAACAACTCATCCGAGAAGGGTGACTGACTTGAACTGAGAAAGTAAAAGCTGTGCCCTCGGGTCCATAGGCCGTCACCTCCCTAGCCTCGCAATCAATCTCCGCTTGCATCCTAGCGAGCCAATCCATACCAAGAATGATGTCATAATGAAACAGAGGAAAGAAAATCATGTCAACTAGTATGGTCCTGCTCCCCAAGTTTATCGAGCAGCTCTTGCAAATCTTAGTAACATCAAAAAATGTCCCAGCGGCAGTGATAACCCTCACTTCTTTCGTAGGAGCAGTATCCAACCCCGGTCGCTTGACTGCCGAACATGAAATCATAGAAGTAGTGGACCCAGTGTCCACCTGTAAGAAAACTAAAGTACCTTGGATGTGAGTCGTACCCTCGAATGACCTCGATGCTAGGTCTGCACCCTCAGAAGCCTCAGCTGTAAGTGCATGCACACGAGCCTACTGCGGGCGGTTCGGTAGTGGTACCATGGGCCATTGAGGTGGCCTAAATCGGGGTGCTAGTGGTCGAAATGATAGATGTGAAGGTGCAGTCCGTAGGGGTGGATCGATAGGGCCTGAGGGTGAGAGCGGTCGATCCTCTGCGGTGGCGTAAACCCGCTGTCTCTCATACGCATAAAATAGCTCTCTGCAACATGACCTGGTCTCCCACAGTGCATACAGGTCACACCAGGTCACCTCATCGGAAGTAGTGGCGCCATAATCCTGGGAGGAGAGTCGGTACGGGTTCTCTTGCTGAGGAATGACTTGCTCGGTATATCTAGTGGTGGCCCAGGGATCATAGGCCCACGAGAACATGACAATCGATCCCCGTCCTACTCTGCTCACATAGACATGTGTACTAGCTCAGCATAGGAGGGTATGCTAGCACAGCACATCTTCAAGCGAATGTCGGGTCATAGGCCCTCAGAAAAATACCGCATCTGTATCTGTGCATCAGAAAGTACAGTCGAGACGTATCTGTCCAACTCCATAAACCGGTGCTCGTACTCTGTCACTGACATGCCTCCCTATTAGAGGTGAAGAAATTCATTCTCCTTCTTGTGCCAGTACGTAAGGGGATAATATTTCTCATGGAAGCCGGTCTCAAATGCTGTCCACGTCCATACATAGTCATCTGCCACGGTCTGCAAGACACTATCCTACCACAGGCTGGCTTCCTTCTCCAACATAAAGGTAACCAACTCAACCTGCTCTGGCTCAATATAATGTAACATCCTCAGCATCGTAGAGATGCGGTCTAGCCAATATTCAGCCTCCTCGAGTTTGTGAAAACTCAAAAATGTAGGAGGCCACAAGCGTTGGAACCCTGTAGGGTATACAGCTGGTGTAGGCAATGTCACACCCTCATCCCGAGCAGAAGGCCTTACAGCCTCAATAGGGCGTACAGATGGTGAAGGTGGAGTCGTACCCCCACCCTGAGCTAGGGCTCCTACAATGGTGGCCAAGAGCTACTGCTGGTGCTACTGGTGCCACATCTGCTGCTGTTGGTGCTCCTCCTGTTACTGGTGCATCATCCTCAACAACAGTTCCAACCTATCTGTAGGTGGAGCTGACTGAGGCATATGCTGCGTCGAAGAAGACGCACGGTTTTGCTCATGAACCGGTGGTGTGTAAGGTGGCGGCCTAATTGTAGGACCAATCGAAGGCTGAGACTCAGGCATCGTCTCACGAATCGGGCCCAAACCAGGGTCTGCACGACCATCACTCTGGGGAGGTGCCTAGTCCATCGAATCACGAAATGTGAGGTGTGCCATGCTTCGTGTGAACTTAGGTGGCATTCCCTACACAACATAGGGTGCAACTTGCATAAGATGCAGCATAACAACATAATCCTTTAAGCATTTTACACACTTCATAACAAAAAGACTGCATACATTTCATTTACCAAAATTTATCACAATACATGGAATACAGTTTTACATGGATCATGATAGGAAATGCAGGTGCACTAATACAACTAGGACTTCAATCATTTAAAACATCCTAATAGTTACTACTTTACTAAGCCTAACAACATAAAAACACCAACATCCTACAAACAGAAAACAAGCTATGGGGCAACAACATGCATGACTAAGCATCCGAATTTGGCGATGGAGGAGGGGCACCCTTATCCTGCAGGAAGCATAGGATAGACTTAAGAGTGCTAGTCACTTTCTTGAACTTGTGTTTCACGAAGCCCCGAAGATCCATGATATCCTGTCGTAGGACAGCCTGACCCTCCTCAAGTGGAGCTATACAGGCATCCCTAGCGGCCTGACCAGCGTCCTGCTCGTGTGCCATAGGAGGAGAGTTCTCACTCATGTCCTAAGCCTCCTCTTCTTCCTCTTCTTCTATTTCAACCCCTCCTTCTCCTTCACTCTCTTCTTCTTCACTTTCTGTTTCACCTTCACTCTCCTCAAGTCAAGCCTGTCGTTGCCGTGGCCCGATATTCATCTAATTGAGAGTGGTCTCGCTGATGTAATGGACTGGCACTGGTAATTCTGCCCCAAGTCTGTAGACAAACTCAAGTGCAATCTTGCATATGAGTCAGTCGAAGGGGAGCAACTCAGTCCTTCTATTTGAACAAACGATAAGGACTATTTGTCGCAGTACAAACATAGGCACACACAACTTCGCTCCCTATCCCACTTGGTACAGGAAATCCACTATGAGACACGTGCACTCACTGCGATTGCTTCACCTGGGGTAGACGTTGAACGTGCAGATGTGGTGAAGCAGACGAAAGTCGCCTGACATATTGGTCGCTAAGAGGCTCTTATTATGCTGCCACTGAACCAGTCAACCACACAAAAACTTGGTGCGGCAATCCCTTTCACGTACACTATTTAGATTCCTTTCACTTGCATGTACCTCGCCAAGTGGCACATTCAGGAGCCGAGATATTAACCCAACGTTGATTGTGGCCTCCCGATCTCTGTCAAATGGGATCTTGAACTGCAAGGGCTCTAGTGTAGGCTCTCGAATGTGGGCATAGAAGGCTCAGACAGTACTGACATGTAACGCACCGAAAATAGGGAGTTGGGTAGAAACCCAACTCCCGAGTTCCAGAACATCACTTATGCAACATTTTCAATGATGGATGAATGTCGGCGGTAATAGTACATAAAACATGAGGTGGATTAAGCCAAAACAACATATCATACTCCAGAGACAGTTAAATTAGTAAGCGAAAGAATGTGATAGATATATAAAATATATAAATGAATATAAGTCTCCAGAGTGTGATCATGTTACCAGGTTAACTAAATACATGTATACTCCAAAATAGAAAGAAAAGAATATACATGGGTGTGTAAATAAAAGGAAAAATACCAAGTGTATTGGCATCTAATCAGTAACCCTATAAACCCGTCGATCAGAACCTGCATATAGGAGGGATCCTCCTCCTCATCATCAAGTCTAGCTCTGCTTCGCAAGCATCGTAATCATCTGAAACTAAAATAGGGACTAGTTGGTGTGCGCAACACCATCCTGTAACGTGGGAGTGAGTAGCTAACTTAGTGGAATCATAGAGCAAAGGTTAACATGTTATCAAATCAATCACGCGGTAATGATAAAGCAAGCAATCAAACATTCCTAAACACTGTGATTAATGCAAGAATGAAATGACATGATGGATGCCCTCACTGACATACTCCCTCATGCGACACCATCTTACATCTGCGACATGCTTTCTTCCCTCAGTGCTCCACATCTTCCAGGCACATGCAGTGCGATATGAATATGATTATCGAGTTGTTATTAGTCCTTTTCATACAGCAGGATTGGGAAACTAAGGTACCTCCCTTATATCAATACCCAAATAATGATCCTGTCTAGGGTCGTCACTCCTAGTAGTCTCATACGATGATATATTTCTAGGTCGCTACAAGAGCTGTCAGGGCTGTTGCACGCACTCGTTGCTCGGCTCCCCCATCAACTTATCAATACAGGCCTAGTTTATACTCTGTTTACTGCGGGAAGGCTCGTCGCCTCTCCGCAGATTCAGAATATGCTCGAGGTCACTACAAAGGGCTGTCAGGGCTGTTGCTCTCACTCGTTGCACCGCTCCCCCATCACCTTATCAGTGTAGACCGACAGTAAGAATATAGTGTCTTATACTACCATAATCTGCTCACGAGTCTGGGTTGTTTAATGGTCACTACGGGGAGGTTTGTGGCCCCAGCATAGGCCGACAGCTCGACCACGGTGTCCCATACCACCATGCCCGGCTCATGAGTCTTAGTGGATCAAGGTACCACGGTTATCAGGGTTATCACTAGTAAGCTCAGTACCCTAGGTTCAAGCAGTTATGAAAAATACAAGGTGAACATACAATGGTCAGTCGGGTTACTTGATGAGTCCGACTAGCACGAGTGTACATTGAATTGACCGACATGAAGTGCACAAGCACTTCGTGTGGCCTAACCACTGCCGACGACTCTAGTACGACTCAGGTTTGTCATACACATCCTTCGTGGCGAATAAAATTCAACCACGAATTCTAAACTGTTACCGACTGCCTGTACTAGAGTATAGCCCCAAGCACATGTGATCTAAATCAATAATCATATGAGAGAGACAGAATTGAAATACAAGAAATTCCAGCATGTTATCAGCATATTATAACATACATCATAAGCAGTTAACCATACATGAGTACTTCGCACATAAGGTAATCAATTAAAATACAACAAGCATGGAGGAATCATGTACATCATCAAATTAGTTGAGAATCCAGTCTCAACGCTAATCTATAGCACCATTTACTCAATACTTACTAATACGTACATTTATACGAACACTTAGACTACTCAACTCCAACGTACTTGACGTATGTTGATTTCAACATATAATATGACAGATCCTTATATCAAGGAGTTGTCTAATACCCAACAATCATGTTCTTACATTCAAAACATATGGCAGGTATAAATCATATTGATTTAGGCATTTCAACAAACACTTAGTCTACACACATTAGTCTACATAGCATATGTCGGCCAATATGTGCATTAGGGCGAATCTCTTCGCCAAACAGATCATACACGTATAACTAGTATAGGTACATAGAAATACTCATGGCAATCATATCAGTAAAATACGTACGTATACAGTATTTCCTACAAATACCTAAAATACTCTAAATCTCATATTCTTCGTACGTATTCGAAACAGAAATCGGTCGGCATGTTTTACATGTCAAACAGCATCCTTGTCAACAATCTTCCATTAAACGCCATTGAAAGGTTTGAAAAATGGTAACCTAAGCAACTAAAATCCGCACCTTAAACCAGAAATGCGTATTCTTTAGGATTCAGACGATGTGTCTTCGCCAACGGCAGATACGCTACCTATGGCAAGAAACAGGTTAGCTAGAACTCTTCTACAGCTAGTCTAAGCTTCTAATCAGGTTAGGGTTAGGGTTTTTTTTACCTATAATGAAACCAGAATCGCCGAAAGAATGATGCAGGTGTGTGGCTTTGGCACGTGGAGCAGACGGGAAGAATCCTTGGAAGAATCACCAGCTTCTCCCTCACTTTCTCTCTCTTTTCTCTCCTCTCTCTTAGGGTTTTCTCCAAATTCATATGGGTTAGAAGGCTAAGGGTTTAAGGCCCTTTTATAACCCAAACATGACCAAAATAGACTTTAAGTCAAGGTATACTTGGGTAATAGCCAAATCGGATCTTTTTCGATCCAAAAGGACATTTCTGGAGGTCCCCTGACTGAATGCGGTCGGACTTAAGCTCATGGATGTTGGATCGAGGTCAAGCTGAGTTTTCAGTTCGATAGGGTTCCCAGATCGCACGTGGCGGACTAGTTTCAGTTCAGCGGTCACTGAGACTCGATCGAGGATTTCAAATACACTGACCTGAGTGGGAAATGTTCCCTGATCCGAGGGTGTATTTGGGTTAGATTTTGATGGTTTGAATGCTTATGCTTAACCCACAAGCGAAACGTGCCAGATTTATTTAAATCACATTTAATTTTTAATGAATTTCACTCCTTCTCACACTGCTTACTCCAGGCTCAATGAAATAGCCTCAGAACATCAGTTGGGCTTGATTTTCGAAGCGATTGTCAAGTCTAGCTAAGCGGTCATAATGGTCTAAGATGGTAGATATCGGACTTTCGACGCGCGGTCTAGATCTAATACAAAGTTTCAAAGGGTTCCTGAGAACAAACAGGTTTAGAGTTTGATCCTAAGTTTTAGGGTGTTATAGCGTCATTGATTCTATAAGTTTTGGGTCTTACAGATCGTATTTAAAGTGGTTAGTGCTAATTTTACAGGAAATCTAGTGTAGCGCTAGTTAAGTCAAGTTAAATTTCAAAAGAATTAGGTTCTAAATGATTTCTTTGGTTTTGGAATTGGCTTCTGAGAGGTTACCAAGGTGTTATGGTTGACCCATTGCCTAAGGGCGTCTAACCCCAGGTTGGTAAAAATCTGGGGTGTTACATGACATTTGCATGAGACTCACCTTCAAATAGCGGACCCCAACTAGCCTCTTCCAGGCGCTCGAACAACAAGTATTCACCAAAGAGTCACCCATCCACGTGCGCTTCAAAAAGGACCCTACGGCCCTCGTAAACTCCATGAGATAGCTCTACCAACAAAGCTCTTCCAATGGGAGCCTGGGGATCGAGACCCCACTTAGTCTGCAACTCTCTCCCAGTGCTTGTACTCTCGGCGGCTCCTCTTGGTCTCCTTGAGCGAGCGAGGCGACTAGGCCCAGCTTCATCCACAGGAGCTCTTTTCTTTCCCATGAGAGAAAGAATGGTAGAAATCAAGAATAGGGCCGCGATAACCTCCAAGAAAGCCATGGAAAAGTGAAGAAAAGGAAGGAAATGGATGAGATCTTTGGGTCTCCATAGATTTGGGCCTTATAAGAGGGTGTAAAGGCTCAAATGAATGGGGATAAAGAAGTAAAATGACAAAATAGGATGGGTTAGTGGGTTTACATGAATTTGAGACTCAAATGGGGGATTTGAGAGCTCAACTCAAAGGAAATGAGAGGGTTGGGTGATGGGTATGGTTAAGAATAGTGGAGGGATGTAAAGCTTGAAGAAAGATGAGGGAAGAAAGGATTGGAAGGGCGATTTGAGAGAGGAATGAGAACTTTTAAAGAAAAAGGAGAGCTTGGAGGGTGAGATTATGAAGGGAGATAGTGTTTGGGAGGGTTTTAATTAAGAAACCATGGACCAATGGGCCACACTAGGCCCCAAATGGAGTTGGCCCGATGGCTCGACTCATCCTGGCCCGACTGGCGGCGAGGTCCTTGTCGGTCACTAACCATTTCGGTGAGGGCTCATCATTCCAGTGAGGTCCTCACCCCCCTAGGTCCAAAAAGGTGTGGGTCCCCCTTTGAGTCCCCCTGGAAGTGGCCTATTTGGCCCCCGCTTCCAATTCGAGTTGTTACGGGCTATATAGAAACAAATCTGATACATCTCCGCATTTACCAATTTTTAATGGATGGAATGGGATGAAACACGGTCTATACCCATCAATTGATGGTCTAAAGATGGTTTGGGGTCATCGTGTGTGATCAGGAGTGTGCATGGACTCGATCTTAGTGATTAATTTTAATGGACTTTAGCCAATTGACGACTCTGGGAGTCCTAAACCTATTTCTAGATTGTTCTCGCACCCTCCTACACTAAAGTGGGGTCATCGTGCATCATGTGACCATAACCCAGGTCCGGTTTAATCCAAATCATGCTCTGATACCAGCTTGTAACGCCATGAAAATCGGGGGTCAAGCATAAGCTCCACTCCCGATTTCCAATGCATCACTTATGCAATATATATAATGATGATTGAATGTTGTTCATATTAGTACATTAAATATGAGTGAGATTATACCAAATAGTAATTCATACTCCAGGTCAGTTTATATAACGCAAGTGGAAGACTGAAAGATATATTTAAACGTATATGAGTTCAAAAGATCTCTGTCGAACCCTAAAGTATGAATACATCACTGAGTCACCATATACATGTATTAGTTCAAAAAATAATCAAATATGGAGAAATAGTTTCAACTAAACTGAAAAGCCATGTAGCCCTGTTGATCATCACAGCCTAAGCGAAACCGTCAGAGACTGCATGTAGAAGAACTCGTACTGATCGTCGTAGTAATTAGGCTTCGCCTCCTGAGTCACATCATCATATGCAGCTAAGACAGAGTTTGTTGGGTGTTCAGAACACCGTCCCAGAACGTGGGAGTGAGTGATCAACTCAGTGAAATCATAGAGCAAAGATTAATATGTTATCAATTCAGTCAAGCAGTAATGATAAAATAGGCATATTAGACATTCCTAGATACTCTTGTTAATGCAAGGATGAGATGTTTTCATAATGCATGCCCTTGCCTACACTCCCTCGTGCGATACCATCTTACGTCCGCGGCATGCTTTCTTCCCTCTGTGCTCTTCAACCTGGGGCACATACAGTGCGATGTTATGAACGTGATTATCGAGTTATTATTAGTCCTTTTCATATAGCAGGATTGGAAAGCTAACGTACCTCCCTTATATCATTACCCAAACGATGATCCATTCTAGGGTGGTCAGTCTTAGTCAACCTCATATGATATTATAGTTCTAGATTGCTGTAAAGGGCTCGTCACCAATCAATACAGGTCTAGTATATCCCATATACTACAATAAGGCTCGTCACCCCACTGTAGTTTCAGGATATCCTCGAGGTCACTACAAAGGGCTCGTCACCAATCAGAGTATGCCGACAACTCGAATATAGTGTCCCATACCACCATAATCGGCTCACGAGTCTAGGTTGCTCACTGGTCACTACGGGGAGGCTTGTCACCCCAGCGTAGGCCGACAGGTCGACCACGGTGTCCCATACCACCATGTCCGGCTAATAAGTCTTAGCGGATCGAGGTACTAAGGTTAACGGGATTGCACTGGTAAGGTTGGTACCCTAGATTCAAACAGGAGTGTCCAAACATGGTGAACATACATCGGGTCAATTGGGTTATGATCGCACGTTGTGTTAATCGACATAAAATGCATAAGCACTCCGTGTGGCCAAACCACTGCCAACAACTTTAATACGGCTCAAGTTCGTTAAACACGTCTTACATGGTAAATAGATCTCAGCCACAAATTCAAAGCTTGTTACCGATTGCATGGACCATAACATGGTCCCAGTCATGTATAATAGCAATAATAAACATTTGATTCAATTTCCACATTCATATGAGCATGTTATGAAATATAACTTAAACATGTATACAGTACATGGAGGAAATCACACACACAGTTAAGATGAATAAAATAGGCTAAACATTTTCTGGAGGAAATCATACACACAAGTAAGATGATTGAGATTCATATCTCAATACCCTTAAAAATCATACTGTACCCATTTCAAACCTGTTCAGGTATTTACACAAACACTTAGACTACACTATTTAACATTCATCACGTATGTTGGCATATTGCATATTTGGAAAAATCCTTTTGCTAAGGAGTTGTCACATACATAACAAGCATGTACTAACAACGATTTGTCATGGCGATCATAACATCAGATTTCATGTGCATAAAAATATTTTAACAAACACATGAAATACTCTATTATAACATAGACTATATAATCGTAAAATAGAACAGATAACGCATTTGGCATGTGTAGTAGCATCCATGTCAGTAATAAATCATTATCTGACATTGAAAGCTTTGAAAACCATAATCTATACATATATAGTCCGCACCTTACACCATAGAAGGATAACGAATAGGATGTAAGCAGTATAACTTCGTCAATGGCAGATTAGTAACCTATAGCATGAACTAGGTTAGCTATTTTCCTACTTGCAACAATGAAAACCCTAGAACAAATTAGGGTTACAATTTCTTACCTAACAATGAAGTCAGAATCGCCCGAATTACGATCCGGTAATGATGTTTAAGCACAAGGAGTAACGGGGATTGAATCCTAGGAATAACTACTTCTATCTCACTTTCTCTCTCTTATCTTAGCTAGGGTTATAAATTCGTATGGAATATATGAGAGATGGTTTAAGGTCTTTCTATAAGCCCAAAACTGACAGAAATAGCCCTAGGGCCAAGGTTTTCTTAGGTTATAACCAAATCGGCCTTGTTTCGATCCAACAGAACACTTCTGGAGGTCCTCCCACTAAATGGAGTCGGACTTAAGCTCATAGATGCTGGATCTTGATCAAGTTAAGTTTTTAGTCAGATCGGGTTTCAAGATCGACCGTGGCGGACCAGTTTCAATTTAGTGGTCACCTAAACTCGATCAAGGCCACAAGTATTTTGACATGTATGGGCCATCATCCCTGATCCGAGGGTGAATTTGGGACAAAAACCAATGATCAGAATGCTTATAAATGGCACGCAAGAGACACGACTCAAATTACTTAAATTCATATTTAATTTCTTAAAAATCTTCACTTCTTTCACCCTCTTCACTCCGGACTCGAGGAAACAGTCTCAGGACATCATTTGGACATGATTTTTAAGGTGATAGTCAAGTCCAACTAGGCGGTCATAATCGTTTAAGTTCATTGCTATCGGACTTTCGACGTGCAGTCCAGGTCTGATACAAAGTTTCAAAGTGCTCCTGAGAGCAACTGGGTTTAGAGTTGGATTCTAGATTTTAGGGTAATGTAACATTAACGATTCTACAAGTTTTGAGTCTTACAGATCATATTTAAAGTGATTAGTGCTAATTTCACAAATAATCTAGGTTAGCACTTAGTTAATTCTCGTCTAGTTTCTAAAGGATTTAGTCCTGAGGGATTTCTGCCTGAGTTGGTGCTCGGGTCTTTGTACGGATTTTTTCGAGTCGTTACAGGGATGTTGACCTTCACTTATTTCAACACCTCTAGAATATCCTATGAGTTGGCTAGTGGTTTTGGTGCAATCAACCGCTGGGGGGATGGAGTCCATGTGGAGTAGTGCTAGGTCTATCATCTGTGTCTTCTTCTAGGTCCTTAAACTTTTTAGCCCTTACCGAAATAGATTTGTCAATTATTTTTCCACTCCTAAGAGTGGTGATAGACTTGACTTGCTCCATTGGGTTTGAAGAGCTTGGTTTACTAACTCCGTATTGCGATTTAGGAATTGGAATAGGTTGAGTTGCAAGGATCCCTTTCTCCATAACCATAACACATGATTCTATCTTTTATATAGCCTTAGTGAATTCTTGTAAGGCATAGAGAGTACTTTACTTGATGAGCTCTAGAGTTTGTGTGAAATTTTGAGCTGATTCCTCTTAAGGTTTCCATTGATTTAAGAATTAGTTAGGATTCCTTAAGGAGTAGAGATTTGTCCATTCCTCCAACTAAAGTTTGGATGATTTCTCCAACTTAAATTGTATGTATTTGAAGTGAGTCCTTTGAAAGGCCTATGGTAGTTATTTATAACATTCGATTGCTCATTTAATATTTCTTGAAAAGCAAGTATTGTTGGACAATTCTCAGTTGTATGAATGTTACAAGCACAAATACTGCAAAAAATTTCCTTAACCTCCTCCTTCTTAAGTTTTATGGCCTCGAGTTTCCTTATGAGACTGGCCACTTTGGCATTTATATCATCTTCCTCTTTTAAAAGATATATTTTGCCCTTCTCCTTTAATTGAGTAGGCTTAGAAGTGGTGCTAAGTCTTGGGGAGGTGTCCCATGATTGTGCGGTTTCAGCGAGTTTGTTAAAGTAATCCCACACATCATTGACATATTTGTTCATGAATTCCCCATTGCACATCATCTTGACGAATTGGTGTATGAAAGATGTTAATTGATGGAAGAAATTTGTTATGCATCGTGTTTCAAAATCATATTATGGGCCTAAAGTGACAAGATCCTTAAACCTCTCCCAACTTTGGAAGAATGTTTCATCTTCCTTTTCGGCAAAATTCATGATCGACTTTCTGATTATATTCGTCTTATGATATGGGAAGAATTTCTTTATGAACTCCCTTGTTATATCATTCTATTTGCCAATAGATCATGGACATAGTGAATGCAACCATGTCTTAGCCTTTTCTTTTAAGGAGAAAGGAAAGAGTTTTAGCCTGAATGTGACCTTAAACACATTAGGAAAGTATAAAGTGGCTATTATCTTATCAAACTCTTTTAAGTGTAGATATGGACTTTGATATTCAAGTTCATGGAACTTTGAAAGTTGTATTACTTTTGGCTTGATATCTATATTTCATGTATTTTTTGAAAAAATCATACAGGAAGGTGTGCTCACCCCTGCCGGTTGTAAATAGTCTCGTAAATTATGAGGTGGGGGTGTATGATACACCTCATTCTAATCTTGGGCTTCCTCAACTGGAGGTTGTTGTTGATTTGTAGGTTGATTAATAGTGGTCACTTCTATTGATTCTGAGGATCTCTGATGGTGTCTAATCCTGTGATGGATAGGCAACCCTTCAATCCATCCTCCTTCACTCAAAAGATGTTGACTGCTATCATGGACCCACTTGGGCATGAAATACTTTCAGCCTTCAAGTTCAGAATCTAACATAAAATCTAAGAATTGAAAACTACAACAAATAAGAAGTAACAAAGAGAAAGTTAGAATGAATTTACCAGATAGAAGATGCTAGGTTAACTCCTACAAGACAGAACAAAGTTACTTCTAAAAAATTAAGTTTAGATAAATTCCTAACCTAAAAATAGAATAGAAAGTTAATCCTAATCTTAACCTAATTCTAAAACTAATTAAATTAAAAAAAATCACAATCATAGTCCTCGATAATGATGCCAAAAACTTGTTCACAACCCCAAGTGTAGGGTTGCGATGTAGTAATAATCTTGGTAAGACCGAGGTAGAATCCACAGGGACTAATCTCGTACATTTCTGAAAGTAACTAGAAGTATAACTACTAGAAGATCTAAAACTAAATTTAAATATTTGGAAAGAGTAATTGTGAAGGATGTAATTGAAATTTATAAATTTAAAGGTGGGAACTAGGGTGCCAAGGATCCACTTTTAGAAATTGGGATGTTGCTTTATTCGATTCAAGAGATCCAATTTATAAGGCCCGTATCCTAGACCGTACCGCTTCGTAGGCTTCCGTGGTCCTCCCAGTCAAAATTTGGCAACCCGAAACCTGTAATCGGTGTTTGCATTCGACCCTAAGTTGCATCGTATCCTAGCGACCGTGCTGTAACGACTCAAAAAATTTCATACCAAGACCCGAGTACCACCTCGATCGGAAATCACTTAGGATTAATTCTTTTAGAAATTAAATATAAGTTAACTAGCGCTAAGTTAGACTAGCTGTGAAATTAGTACTGTTCTCTTTAAATACATTCTGCAAGACTTAAAACTTGTGGAATCGTTGACGCTATTGTAACATCCCGAAAATCGGGGGGTCGAGCAAAAACCCAACTGCCGAGTTCCAAAATGTTATTTATGCAACATAGATATGTATGATTGAATGTTGTCTGTGATAACGCATTAAACATGAGTGAGATTAAGCTAGAACAACATATCATACTCCAGAGACAGTTAAATTAACAAGCGGAAGACTGTGATAGTATGTATAACATATATAAACTGTTGTATGCCTCCAGAGTGTGGATATGTTACCAAGTTATGTACATACATGTATACTCCAAAAGTAGACAAAACGAATACACATGAGTGCGCTAAAAATATAAAATGACAAGTGTCAAAGTATCTAATCAACCTCCCTGTAATCCCGTCAATCAGAACACGCATAAAGGAGGGATCCTCCTCATCATCATCAAATCCAGCTCCGCCTCACAGGCCGCGCCATCATCTGCAATCACAAAAATGTCTGGTGGGTGTCCAGGAACACCGTCCCGTAACGTGGGAGTGAGTAGCTAACTCAGTGGAATAATAGAGCAAAGATTAACATGTTCTCAAATCAATCACGCGATAATAGTAAAGCAATAAATCAAACAATCCTAATACTGTTGTTAATGCAATTATGACATGACGTGATGTATGCCCTCACCGACGATCACCCTCATACGGCAACATCTTACGACCGCGGCATGCCACACTCCCTAGAGTGCTCCACATCTTCCAGGCACATGCAATGCTATGGTGATATGATTACCAAGTTGTTATTAATCCATTCAAACAGCAGGATTGGGAAACTAAGGTACTTCTCTTGTATCAATCCCAACACGGATCCTGTCTAGGGTCGTCACTCCTAGTAATCTCATACGATGTACATTTCGTAGGTCACTGCAAGGGCTGCCAGGGCTGTTGCTCGCACTCGTTGCACCGCTCCCCCATCACCTTATCAATACAGGCCTACTGTACTCTACTGCACGGAAGGGTCGTCGCCTCCCGTGAACTCAGAATACGCTCGCGGTCACTACAAAGGGCTCGTCGCCTGATCAGTGTAGGCTGATAGCTAGAATATAGTGTCCCATACCACCATAATCTGCTCACGAGTCAAGGTGCTCATTGGTCACTACGGGGAGGTTTGTGGCCCCAGCGTAGGCCGACAGCTCGACCACGGTGTCCCATACCACCATGCCCCGCTCATGAGTCTTCGTGGATCAAGGTACCACGGTTAATAGGGTTTACAATGGTAAGTTCAATACCCTAGGTTCAAGCAGTTATGATACATACAAGGTGAACAAACATCGGCCAGTCGGGTTACTTGACGGGCTCGACTAGCGCGATCGCATCTCGAATTGAACGACATGAAGTGCGTAAAACACTTCGCGTGGCCTAACCACTGCCGCCAACTCTCAACACGAACCACATTCATCGACGCGTCGTTCGTGGCTATGACCAGTCAGCCACGAATTCGCTCGGTTACCGACTGCCTGGACTAAGTCAAGTCCCACACATCTATGGAATTACATTAACACTATAAAAAGGTATTGGAATTGAAATACATCATGTGAGCATGTTAGCACATGTTATAACATTCAACTTAAGCAAATCTTCAAGGCATACTTCCCATGCATATTCAACTTAAGCAAATCCTCAAGCACATACATTCCATGCATGTAATGAAATCATGCCTTTTGTCAACATGTAGAAAATCATTTAGGTCAGCATAATAATTGAAAAATCAATCACAAACTATCAAATAACATCATTTAATTCAATACATACTAATACAAGCATTTATACAAACACATACACTACACACTTAAGTCTACAAATAGTATGTCGACCCAAAGTGCGTAACTAGGCGAATCTCTTCGCCAAACTAATTATGCACGCATTCCTAACTTCCTAATGCGACGACAAACCATGTCAATCACATCAGCAAAATATGAATGTAAACAGTACTTCCTACAAATGACTAAAATGCCCTAAATCTCATATTCTTCGTTAGCTTACGAAACGGGAAACGGAGAGCATTTTGTACATGTCAAACAGCGATGCCGTCAAGAATCTACTATTAAACGACATTGAAAGCGTTGGGAACCGTCAATCAAAGCGTCTAAAATCCTCACCTAGTGTCTTGTAGACTCGGGAATTGAAGCGGAGCGTATATGCTTCGTCTACGGCGAGTAAGGAGCCTAATACATAAGATCCATAAGCTACATCGCTATGGAAACAAGGAAAACTCAAATCAACAACTATTTAGGGTTTTTACTTACCTAGGATCGCGGTGGAATCGCCGGGAAAGCGGTAGAGGAGTGTTGCTTAAGCACGTGCAACACGTAGCACAAGTGGCAGGAAGAACTCTCCCACTCTCTCACAATCTCTCACTCTTTTTCTCTCTCCCAAGCTAGGGCTTCTCTCAAATTCGGATGGGAGAGAGGAGTGAGGGTTTCAACCCCTTTTATAGCCAACAACATGCCCAAAATAGGCTTGGGAACAATGTTTACTTGGTGCCTAACCAAATCGGGGCCGTTTCGGTCCAAAAGGGCATTTCTGAAGGTCCCCAGGCCAAATGCGGTCGGACTTAAGCTCATGCATACTGGATCTAGCACACATCCAGTTTTCAGACCGGTTGGGTTCCCAGATCGCACGTGGCGGCCCAGTTTCAGTTTAACGGTCACCGCACCAAGATCAGGCCTATAAGTCTCGTGATATATAATAGATATTTTTTCTGATCCAAGGGTGTAATTTGGCTGTATTCTGACGGTCAGAACGCTCAATACTGATGCGTCAAATTGTGTGCCAGATTTGAATTTCAAATTCCAATTCTAACCCTATTCTCACTCTCTTCGGTCCAGGCTCAATGAAATAGCCTGTGATTATCGGTTTGACTTGATTTTTGGAATGAGTGTCAAGTCCAGCTAGACGGTTCTAACGGTCTAAGATAGGAGCTATCGGACTTTCAACGTGCGGTCTAGATCCAATACAAAGATTCAAAGTGGTCCAGAGAACAAACCGGTTTAGAGTTTGATCCGAGGCTTTAGAGCATTATAGCACCCTTGGTTCCACTCGCTTCGGGCCTTGTAGAACGTATTTAAAGTGATCAGGGACTGTTTCCCAGCCACTCCAACGTTGCACTAGCTAACTTATGCTTAGTTTCTAAAGAAATTTATCCTAAGTGGTTTCTTTGACTATGGAATTGGGTTCTGAACGATTTTTCAGGTGTTTTAATTGACCCACTGCCTAAGGTCGTCAAATCCCAGATTGGCCAAAATCCGGGGTGTTACAGCTATAATACCCTGAAATCTAGGATCCAACTCTAAACTCAGTTGTTCCCAGGAATGCTTTGTAACTTTGTATTGATTCTAAACCGTGCATCGAAAGTCTGATAGCTATAATCTTCGACCATTATGACCGCTTATTTAGACTTGACCATCCTTTCAAAAATCAAGCCCAAACGATGTCTTGAGACCATTCTGTTGAGTCCGGAGTAAAGAGGGTGAGAAAAGGAAGATATTTAGAAAATTAATTACATTTTAAAGTAATCTGTGTAAGTGCTATGATTTCATATCCCTTTGGTTGTCAAATTTTGTGGTGCCAAAACCTATATGTCTTGTATATCTTGTTTCATGTTTGAGACTATTCATTACTTCAAGACATCGGACTTCAAGACAAGAACTTAATTGAAGAAAGTTTCAAGTCATGGATGAAGAATTCATGAATAGAAGTCTTCAAGTATGCATGTTCAAGATACAATCAAGCTTAAGAATACTTTGTTCAAGTCAAGATCAAGCTCAAGAAGACTTTGTTCAAGTAAAGATCAAGCTTAAGAAGGCCTACTACAAGATTCATATATTCTCAAGCTTCTCTTTAAGGTCATCTGAGTATACAGAATTTCAATGTCCTTCTCACTGTTAAGGTTTGTTTGACCTTATATTGACCTTAGGATGGGCTTTACAATAGGTCATTCTGGATACATAATTCATATATTTTAATATGCTTGTTTGGGCTGTTCTAAGCTCAGTCCCAGGGACTTCAAGACCAGTCCTAACTTTGCTACGACCAGTCTTATATTTTTTAGGACCAGTCCTAGGTTGTTGAACATTTTTGAATCTTTCTGGCTGTCCTATGACCAGTCCTGGACATCCTACGACCAGTCCTGTGAGTTCTACGACTCATCCTTCGATCGATCGTAACCCTACGACTCAAACTGTAACACCCCGGATTTTGGCCAATCTGGGATTTGACATCCTTAGGCAATGGGTCAACTAAAACACCTGGAAAATCGCTCAGAACCCAATTTCATAGCCAAAGAAACCACTTAGGATTAATTTCTATGAAAATTTAGCGTCAGTTAGCTAGCGCAACAC
The DNA here is from genome assembly GCA_037074715.1 of Magnolia kwangsiensis. Taxonomy (NCBI): domain Eukaryota; kingdom Viridiplantae; phylum Streptophyta; class Magnoliopsida; order Magnoliales; family Magnoliaceae; genus Magnolia; species Magnolia kwangsiensis. The sequence goes on along the minus strand of CM073575.1, from coordinate 83,890,929 downwards.
TGGAGTAGCTGGGAAACAGTCCCTGATCACTTTAAATACGTTCTACAAGACCCAAATCGAGTAGAACGTATGACTCCATAATACTCTATAACCTCGGATCAAACTCTAAGCGGGTTTGTTCTCTAGACCACTTTGAATTCTTGTATTGGATTTAGACCGCGCGTCGAAAGTCCGTTATTTCCTATCTTAGACCATTAGAACCGCCCAGCTGGACTTGACAATCATTTCGAAAATCAAGTCAAACCGATAATCACAGACTATTTCATTGAGCCCGGACTGAAGAGACTGCGAATAGGGACAGAATTGGAATTTCAAATTCAAATCTGGCACACGACTTGACACGTCAGTATTAAGCGTTCTAACCGTCAGAATTCATTCAGATTACACCCTCGGATCAGGAAAAATTTCTATTTATTATTATGAGACTTCCAGCCCTGATCTACGTGCGGTGACCGCTGAACTGAAACTGGTCTGCCACGTGCGATCTGCGAACCCTGCTGGACTGAAAACTTAATACATGCTATATCTGGTACGCATGAGCTTAAGTCCGATCGCGTTCGGCCAAGGGACCACCAGAAATCATCTTTTGGACCGAAACAGCCCCGCTTTGGACAAACATCAAGTAAACGTTGTTCCTGAGCCTATTTCGGGCAAGATTTAGTTTATAAAAGGGCTTGAAACCCTCACTCCTCTCTCCCATCTGAATTTGGGAAAAACCCTAGATTGGGAGAGAGAAAAGGTGAGAGTTTGTGAGAGAGATTGGAGGAGAATTTTCCAGCTTTCGTGCCGCCTGTTGCACGTGCTGTAGCAACACACTTCCATCATTCAGCCGGTGATTTCTCCACGTTTTCAGGTAAGCAATAACCCTAGAAAGTTGCTGATTTGATGTTTCTTCCGTTCCATAGCTCGGTAGTTAAAAGATCTTGTAAAACAGGTCCTCTAGTAGCCGTAGACGAAGCATATACGCTCCGTTCGAATTCTCACCCCTAAAAGGGAAAAGGTGCGGATTTTAGACGCTTTGATTGACTGTTTTCAAAGCTTTCAATGACGTTTAATAGTAGATTATCGACGGCATCACCGTTTGACATGTACAACATGCTCTCCGTTTCCTGTTTCGTAAATTAACGAAGAATATGAGATTTAGGGCATTTTAGTCATTTGTAGGAAGTACGGTCTACATTCATATTTTGCTGACGTGATTGACATGGTTTGTTGTCGCATTAGAATGTTAGGAATGCGTGCATAGTTAGTTTGGCGAAGAGATTCGCCTAAATGCGCACTTCGGGTCGACATACTATATGTAGACTTAAGTGTGTAGTGTAAGTCTTTGTATAAATGCTTGTATTAGTATGTATTGAATTAAATGATGTTATGGATTAGTTTGAGATTGGTTTCTCAATAAATATGCTGGTGTAAATGGTTTCCTTCATGTTAGCCATATGCATGATTTCATTATATGAATGAAATGCATGCGCTTGATGATTCATGTAAGTTATATGTTATAACATGTGCTTGATGATTTCCTTATTATTTAGTTTGAGATTGAATTCTCAATTAATTTGCTAATGGAAAGGACTTTCTATATGTTGGTGATATGCATAATTTCATTATATGTGTGAAAGACATGTGTAGGATGATTTACTTAAGTTGTACGTTATAACATGTGTTAACATGCTCACATGGTTGTATTTCATTTCCAATGCTCTCACATGATCGCTGACGTGGATTCATATGTGTTTGGGACTATACGTAGTCCAGGCAGTCGGTAACTAAGAAATATCATGGTTAGCCTATCTTTGCCACGAACGACGTGTCGATGAACACGAGTCGTGTTTAGAGTTGGCGGCAGTGGTTAGGCCACGCGAAGTGTTTTACGCACTTCATGTCGTTCGACTTGCGATGCGCTCGTGCTAGTCGAACTCGTCAAGTAACCCGACTGGCCGTTGTATGTTCACCCTGCATGAGTCATATCTGCTTGAACCTAGGGTACTGAACTTACCATTGTAAACCCTGTTAACCATGGTACCTTGATCCATAAAGACTCATGAGCCGGGCATGGTGGTATGGGACACCGTGGTCGAGCTGTCGGCCTACGCTGGGGCCACAAACCTCCCCGTAGTGACCAGTGAGCACCTAGACTCGTGAGCAGATTATGGTGGTATGGGACACTATATTCTAGCTGTCAGCCTACACTGATCAGGCGACGAGTCCTTTGTAGTGACCGCGAGCGTATTCTGAGTCTACAGGAGGCGATGACCCTTCAGTAGCAGTAGAGTACAGTAGGCCTGTATTGATAAGGTGATGGGGGAGCGGTGCAACGAGTGCGAGCAACAGCCCTGGCAGCCCTTGCAGTGACCTACGAAATATACATCGTATGAGATTACTAGGAGTGACGACCCTAGACAGGATCGGTGTTGGGATTGATACAAGGGAAGTACCTTAGTTTCCCAATCCTGCTGTTTGAATGGACTAATAACAACTTGGAATTCATATCACCATAGCATTGCATGTGCCTGGAAGATGTGGAGCACTCTAGGGAGTGTGGCATGCCGCGGTCGTAAGATGTTGCCGCATGAGGGTGATCGTCGGTGAGGGCATACATCACGTCATGTCATAAATGCATTAACAACAGTATTAGGATTGTTTGATTTACTTCTTTACTATTATCGCATGATTGATTTGATAACATGTTAATCTTTGCTCTATTATTCCACTGAGTTAGCTACTCACTCCCACGTTACGGGACGGTGTTCCTGGACACCCACCAGACCTTTTGTGATTGCAGATGATGGCGCGGCCTGCGAGGCGGAGCTGGACTTGATGATGATGAGGAGGATCCCTCCTTTATGCGTGTTCTGATTGGCGGGATTACAGGGAGGTTGATTAGATACTTTGACACTTGTCATTTTATATTTTTAGCGCACTCATGTATATTCGTTTTGTCTACTTTTGGAGTATACATGTATGTATATAACCTGGTAACATATCCACACTCTGGAGGCATACAACAGTTTATATATGTTATACATACTATCACAGTCTTCCGCTTGTTAATTTAACCGTCTCTGGAGTATATTATGCTGTTCTAGCTTAATCTCACTCATGTTTAATGCGTTATCACAGACAACATTCAATCATACATATCTATGTTGCATAAATAACATTTTGGAACTCGGGAGTTGGGTTTTTGCTCGACCCCCCGATTTTCGGGATGTTACACAAACTCCAGTAACCAAATTAAGGGTCTTACGACCAGTCGTAGGTGACTCACGACCAGTCGTAGGTGGCCCACGACCGGTCGTAGACCACCCAGGACCAGTCTTGGAACCGCAAAATCTTATCCCGCGAAAATCTTTGAAAATCTTTAAAGCTACAACCAGTCATAGGATTCTAAGACCAGTCGTAGACGGGATTTTTCAGGCTATAAATAGTGCATGAACTTCAGAGTTTTAACAATTCAATTCAATTTTATTCAAGCATTATTTAGGCTATTCTATGAGATAAGTTTATGTTTGTTTTAAGCTACTTTGTGCTTATTTAATATTCCTTTTATTAGCTTATTTTTTATTTAATTTTGATCTACATTCCAATCTTATTAGAAAAGGGGAATTTTTGAGATTCCTTCTTCTTGGATTCAAAATCAAATAGAACTAGCCCTTTTGATTTAAAATCAATTAGACTTAGAACCATTCTTAAAGTGAGTATTGGACTTTGAATGTTGAATCGAACTTCTACTCTGATTGGTTCTACCGGGCTACTTCAAAAGGTGATTCAGGTATTTTATATATTTGTAATTTACTTTCTTTGGTTTTTGTTTGAGATTTGCCATAAAAATCTCATTGTATTGGTTATCTAAGGAGAGCCAGAAAACTCAGATTGTGAGGGTTTTTGGATTGTGTAAGCCCGAGATCAAAGACACAATTGTGAAGGTTTTAGGTGAACCTGTGAAACCTATTTTGTTAGTGCATGTTAATATCCCCTGTGTGAGGATATTAGGAGTGGAGTAGCATTTTGTGTGACTGTTGGATAACAGTTGGTGTACACACAGGCGAACCACTATATATCGTTGTGTTGTGGATGTGCATTGTTCTTTCATTCTTTTATTCATTTAGTTTGTGGTTTGTATTCGTGGATGAATGTTGTAATCTTTTTATTCCAAGCAAGTGTGGAGAATGTTGTAATAACTTAAGATTTATTTCTGCAAGTTATTTTAATTTCCTTGCTTTTTATTCCTCATTGGTTTGTGATTCAAAGGACATTCTAGAAATAAGGTTGTCCTACCTTAATCCTTTAGTTTTTGGTGTAAGGTTGTCCTTAGAACTGATAAAGTATCATTCTCTTTATTTTAGGCTATTGAGATTACTTTAAATTAAGCATTGTGCTTTATTTCTTTTATTATTCCGCTGTTATAAGTTTTATTTGTCATTGCCCTATTCACCCCCTCCTCTAGGGCATATAGCTAGGCCCTTTCAAGTGGTATCATAGCCTAATAGCTCGTGCTTATTGTTTATTTATTGGATTTATTTCCTGAGCTAACGATCTAAGCTATATTAAGATGTCAAATTTTGATAACCTATCAGTCACTAGGCCACCACCTTTTAATGGCACAAACTATGCCTATTGGAAAGCCAGGATGAGGATCTTCCTCAAATCCTTGGATGAAAGTGTGTGGCTGGCCACAGTGAATGAATGGAACCCTCCTATCACTGTAGTAATTAATGGCGATGGTTCAAAATCAATGAAAGTAATGGCTTACTCTCTTTGGACCACACTTCAGAAAAGTTAGAGTAGTGCAAATGCAAAAGCACTAAATACAATTACTTGTGCATTATCACAAGATGAATTCAAAAGAATCATCTTTTGTGAAAACGCAAAAAAAGCATGGAATGTATTAGAAATGACACACGAGGGTACATCAATTGTCAAGAAATCTAAAGTCCAACTCCTCACAACTAAATTTGAAGAAATTCATATGGAGGAGAATGAGATGTTTATGGACTTCTACACTAGATTAAATGACATTGTAAACTCTATGTGGGGTCTTGGTGATAGAATCCCCGAAAGGAAAGTGTGCGCAAAAATATTACGCTCACTTCCTGAACGGTTCAATTCTAAAGTAATTGCGATTCAGGAACTTCGTGATACGGATACCATGAGGGTTGAGGAATTAGTTGGATCACTTCAAACCCATGAGTTATCCTTTAAAGCTCCTAAAGGAAAATCAATTGCTCTCAAATCATCTAAAAATGTTTCACAAGAGAGTACTTCGTATTCTGAAAATACCAAAGATGATATGGTGCTTTTATCAAAAAAGTTTTACAAAATTTTCAAAAATAAGAAAAAAGCTGATTTTCAAAAGTCAAATGATAAGAAACGATCTAAACCTAGAGCTTGAAAATCATTGAAAGATAGTCAATGTTACAACTGTCAAGAGTATGGGCACTTAGCTAACAAATGTCCTAAAAAGGACAAATCAAAAAAGAAAAGCATGATGGCTACTTGGGATGAATTGTCTGATTCTGAATCCTCTTCTAAATCAGAAGATTCTGAAATCGAGTCAGGCGATGATGTTAAAGCCCTTATGACTCTAGCCAAGATCACCTATTCAGATCATGATGATATATCTAGTGAAGAAAATCTGAATAGTGATTGCGATAATGAAGATGATCTTCAAGATGCTTATAATGCCCTTTATAAAGAGAGTTGTAAAATTGCCGTTAAGCTTAAATTACAAAAAGAAAAATTTTCTAAGCTTAAGGAAGATTATGAGTCTCTTTTTTTAGAAAAGTCTCATATTTTCGATTCTTTTGAAAAGACCAAATATGATTTAGATTTTAAAACCTCCCAAATTAAAGATTTGAAATCTGAAAAAGAAAAACTCAAAAATGAGGTATCTTCACTTCTGAGTTTGAAAGACACATGGAGATATGCCCAAGGTGATCCAAAATTGGAAAAATTATTGTTCGGATCAAGAAAATGCGGCGTTCGATCCGGGTTGGGCTATGATAAGAATACATCTCCTAAACAAAAGAACATTGCTCCTAAATTTATAAAAGGAGAGTCTTCAACTTCAAAAAAAAAGAATACCTATCAAGGTTTTTTCAAAAATTATAGGTCTTTTCAAAAGCCTAGAGGTGGCCATGTCAACTTTAATTTTCAAAACCGAAATCCTTTACCTGAAAAAATAATTGATCTACTCAATGAGCTATTAAAGTCTAACTCTATGGGTCACTCCTATAACAATAGACAGAAAAAGACCATCTATACTCCTAAACCTAAAACAGTTCTGAAATGAGTTTCTAAAGTCGCCAGCTTGGTTACCCACACTACTTTCAAAGTTACAAGCCATTCAAAATGGTACCTAGATAGTGGTTGCTCCAGGCATATGACAGGTGACAAGGCTTTATTCACCGATCTAAATGATATGACTGAAGGGTCAGTCACATTTGGTGATGGAAGCAATTGCAAGATCATTGGCCAAGGTACGGTTCAACTTTATAACCTTCCCTTATTTAAGAATGTTTTATATGTTGAAGGCTTGAAACACAACCTACTAAGTATTTCTCAGATATGCGATAACAACCATAGTGTAAGGTTTTCTAATCAAGGTTGTGAGATACTTAATAAAAAGGGTTCTGTAATATTAACTGGTCACAGAACTTCTGAAATCTGCTACATCGTTAGTGATGCAAGCTCATCTACTCAATCGTCTTACATGGTCCATACCGATGAGACTGAATTATGGCATAAACGCCTTGGACATGTACACTACCAGAACTTATTTAGATTGAGCAAAAGAGAACTAATTAGAGGTCTACCCAAATTGTAAAAAGTAGACAAAATATGTGGTGAATGTCAGTTGGGCAAATAGACTAGGAGCTCTCACAAGAAAGTGAACTCCAATGCCACATCTAGACCACTTGAGCTTCTCCATATGGATCTTATTGGACCAACCAGATCGGAGAGTCGAGGAGGCAAAAAATATATTTTGGTTATCGTAGATGACTATACCAGATTCACTTGGGTATCGTTCTTAATAGACAAAACTGAAACCCTGGGCGAAGTGAAAAAGGTCATTAAATGAATCTAAAATGAGAAAGGTTCTCATGTTAGTAAGATTCGTAGTGATCATGGATCTGAATTCGAAAATAGTAGTTTTGAAAAATTCTGTAGCGATCAGGGAATATCGCATGAATTCTCTGCGCCCAAAATACCGTAACAAAATGCTATAGTTGAAAGGAAAAATAGAGTGCTTCAGGATATGGCTAATGTTATGTTGAATAGCATGAAGCTCTCTAGAAATCTTAGGGCTGAAGCAGTTAATACCGCATATTATATTATTAATCGGGTTTATACTAGTAAATCTGATAATAAGACTGCTTATGAATTATGGTTTGAAAAGAAACCTACTGTCAAATACTTTCGGGTTTTTGGCAGTAAGTGTTATATTTTACGTGATCGCGAAAATTTAGGAAAGTTTGAGACGGAGAGTGATGAAGGTATTTTTCTTGGTTATTCCTTGAACAGTCGAGCTTATAGGGTTCTAAATAAGAGAACTGGTGTGATTCAAGAGTCCATCAATGTGGTTATTGATGATCATTTGAATACACTAGCTCCGAGTTCAGATGATGATGAAGCTCTTATTATTGACAATCAAGATATCTCATCAAGTCAAAAAGAATCTGAACCAAGGACTGTTAAAGATCATCCAACTAATTAAATACTTAGAAACCCTCTCAGTGGAGTTCGTACTCACAAAAAACTTGAGAACATATGTAATTATGTCTGTTTTACATCCCAAATAGAACCGGTCAATGTAAAAGAAGCACTTTTGGACGAAAATTGGATTGTTGCTATGCAGGATGAACTTAATCAATTTGTTCGTAATGATGTCTAGTATCTTGTTCCTAGACCTAAAGATAAAAACATTATTGGAACAAAATGGATCTTTAAAAATAAGTCTAATGAGCTTGGAAATATTATACGAAATAAGGCTAGATTGGTTGTACAGGGGTACACTCAGATTGAGGGCATCGATTACGATGAAACCTTTGCTCCAGTCGCTCGCTTTAAATCTATCAGACTTTTTATTTCCATCGAATGCTTTAGAAAATTTAAGATTTATCAGATGGATGTAAAGAGCGCCTTCTTGAATGGTGATTTACATGAAGAAGTGTATGTTGAACAACCTTAAGGGTTTGAAGACCCCCAGCTATCTGACCATGTATTTCGTCTCAAAAAGGCTCTCTATGGTCTAAAACAAGCACCCAGAGCATGGTATGAGAAATTGATTAAATTCTTACTTAGTCATAGCTTTCAAGTAGCAAGTGTCGATAAGACACTCTTTGTTAAGAAGAATAACAATGATATTTTGATGGTTCAGATTTATGTTGACGATATTATTTATGGATCAACTTATTCTAACATGTCTATTGAGTTTGCAGATCTTATGAAGTCAAGGTTCGAAATGAGCATGGTTGGTGAACTAAACTACTTCCTAGGGTTGCAAGTAAAACAACAACCTGACGAAATTTTCATTTCCCAATCCAAGTATGCTACGAACTTGGTTAAAAGGTTTGGATTTGAGAATGGTAAGAACTTTGATACTCCTATGAGTACAACGTTAAAACTCTCAAAAGATTCTACAGGTAAAGATATAGATCCTAAACTATATTGTAGTATGATTGGTAGTTTGTTATATTTAACTGCAAGTAGACCTGATATCGCATTCAGTGTTGGTATTTGTGCGAGATATCAGTCTAATCCTAAGGAATCTCATCTTACTGCTGTTAAATGGATTATTAGATATGTCGCAAGTACTATAAATCTGGGTTTATGGTACCCTTTTGATACTCGTATTCAATTAGCCGGGTACTCAGATGCTGATTGGGCCGATAATATCGATGATAGAAAATCAACCAGTGGTGGTTGTTTTTACATTAAAAATTGCTTAGTTTCTTGGTTTAGCAAGAAGCAAAGCTCAATATCGCTCTCCACTGCTGAGGCTGAGTATATTGCAGCTGGATATGCATGTACTTAACTAGTGTGGATGAAACGCATGCTAAGCGATTATGGAATTAATCAAGATTCAATGATCTTATATTGTGATAATTCTAGTGCTATAAATATTTTCAAAAGTCCAATCCAACATTCACGTACTAAGCACATTGACATTAGGTATCATTACATTTGTGAGTTGGTTGTAGAAAAAGTAATTTCCTTGGAATATATACCAACTGAATCTCAACTTGCTGATATATTTACTAAACCGCTCGACAAAAGCAGGTTTAATAAATTGAAATTTGATCTTGGTATGTGCATTTTACATTGAATATTCTTGCTTGCATGTATCATAGTGTACTATATTTAGTATTATTTGTGTTTAAATTTTAATTTTTTTCATTAAAAATGATTTTTTTTGGTTGATACTCGACTGATCGTGGATGTACACGACCAGTCGTGGTTCGACCGGTCGTGAACCACACTCGACCGGTCGTGGAGCTCGTGAATGTGATATATTTGGAGAAAATCCCCTTCTTCTTCATTTCCACTCCGACCTACGACGAGTCGTGGCTCGACTAGTAATAGGATTTCTTATTTTTCTTCAAGGTGAGTCCTATTTCATTATTTTTCTTGAAGATTCATGTTCTCTATGCTTTGATTTGTTCATTGTATAGCTAGATTTCATCTTTTGTTGGGTTTTTCAAGGATTTCTTCTCAACTTACTGATCTAGAGAAAACCCATCTTTCTTTTGTGCATTTCTCTTGCTCTTTGTATATCTTGATTGAAGATGGATGCTAGAGGAAAAAGGAAAACATCTCGTGGTCCATCCTCATTTAGATCTACACCGATTACAAAACGGCACCTTCGGTCACCCGAAGATGATACTCAAGATGTACGGGATTTGCATATCCGTAATGTAATCGTTGAGCATACCGCTGATCTCAATCATATTACTCCATATGGTATTGTCCCTCTTCTTGAATCTATTGGCTGGACTAACATTTTGCTTTGGGGTGGGCCTGCATACCTGTCCATTGCTCAATCAATGGTAGCATGCATCTCAGAATTTTCTCTTGATAATTTAACATTTTTAATTGATACTAGAGAAGGGAAATTTGAAGTAGACCGTCATTTGATATCAGGTATTATGGATATACTTGTTAATGATGAAGGTATACCGATTCATACTTTATATGACAAACCATCTGAATCGAAAAAATGCATGTTAACAAGAGATTTATATAAAATTGATGCACAATGGACACACAAAGGGAATGCACTCCCTTCAAAGTATTTGTTACCTAGATACAGAGTGTTACATCGTTTCTTCATTTCCAATGTATATCATCGATCCGGTAATAAAACTGAGTTGACTTCTTTCATGGTTCCTGTATTGCATTCTATTGCTTCTGGTACCATGGTCTGTCTTCCTTCTTTAATTTTTTATTTTATTATACAGTTTTGTCTCCATCCGGGTCATAGTGATATTCCGTTTGGTTATCTTATGACTATTTTAGCCACTCACATGATTGTCGATAGACCTATTAATGAGGCACCAATTCATCATCTTATCTTCAACAATTCCAATCTTAATAAGATGAAGCTGGATTTGCTTCCTGGCCAAGTAGATGAAGGTGGTGTTGGTGGTGAATCTGGAAATGAAGGGAAAGCTGGTGATCTTCCTCAACAAGATGTTAATATGGATGAGATTTTTTATGAGATAGAATCTGATTCACCAAATGATCTAGATTATGATCCATCTGGTTTTGATGCACACCTTCGTGCATTGGAGGAGAAGGTTGATAATATGAATATAGCCCACGATATGCGATTTAAGTACACGCGAAAATATCTTCATCGCATTAATAAAGGGTTACACTAGATTGATCCGACTATCCCTGCTCCCTCCTCTGGATCAGATTAGGTGAATTATCTTCTGGATAATATAACATTATCTTTTATTTTGGATATTGTATTATGGATTGATGATGGCTTGATGCTTCAGGTTTATATTATGTCCTTTCATATCTCTTTCTCATTATCTTCTTATCACTTTCCAAGTTCTCTTTCCTTTTGTGACTTTCCCTTGTCATTTTGTGACAAAAAGGTGGAGTAGTATTCTAAAAGGGAGTAGTATGGAAGAAAGGGGGAGTAATTTATTTGTTTGAATAGATAATTGAGAAGGATATGTGGATGAGAATATGTTATTGACTGTTTACATGAGCAGTACTCGTATTACTCAGGGGGAGTAGAGTAATAGTAATTTGTCTTCTTTGCTATATATTTTGTCACAAATTTGACAAAGGGAGAGATTGTAAGTGCTATGATTTCATATCCCTTTGGTTAAAAAATTTTGTGGTGCCAAAACCTATATCTATATCTTGTATATCTTGTTTCATGTTTGAGACTATTCATTACTTCAAGACATCGGACTTCAAGATAAGAACTTAATTGAAGAAAGTTTCAAGTCATGGATGAAGAATTCAGGAATAGAAGTCTTCAAGTATGCATGTTCAAGATACAATTAAGCTCAAGAAAACTTTGTTCAAGTCAAGATCAAGCTCAAGAAGACTTTGTTTAAGTCAAGATCAAGCTCAAGAAGGCCTACTATAAGATTCGTATATTCTCAAGCTTCTCTTTAAGGTCATCTGAGTATACATACTTTCAATGTCCATCTCACTGTTAAGGTTTGTTTGACCTTAGATTGGCCTTAGGATGGGCTTTACAATAGGTCATTTTTGGATACATAATTCATATATTTTAATATGCTTGTTTGGGCTGTTCTAAGACCAGTCCTAAGGACTTCAAGACCAGTCCTAGCTCTGCTACGACTAGTCTTATATTTTTCAGGACCAGTCCTAGGTTGTTGAAGATTTTTGAATCTTTTTGGCTATCCTACGACTAGTCCTAGAAATCCTACGACCAGTCCTGTGAGTTCTACGACTCATCCTTTGACCGTTCGTAGCCCTACGACTTAAACTCCATCAACCAAATTAAGGGTCCTACGACTGGTCATAGGTGACTCACGACCAGTCGTAGGTGGCCCACGACCGGTCATAGACCACCCAGGACCGGTCGTGGAACCGCGAAATCTTATCCCGCAAAAATCTTTGAAAATCTTTGAAGATACGACTAGTCCTAAGATCTTAAGACCAGTCGTAGACGGGATTTTTCAGGTTATAAATAGTACATGAACTTCAGAGTTTTAGCAATTCAATTCAATTCTGTTCAAGCAATCTTTAGGCTATTCTCTAAGATAAGTTTGTGTTTATTTTAAGCTACTTTGCGCATATTTAATATTCCTTTTGCTAGCTTATTTTTTATTTGATTTTAATCTACATTCCAATCTTATTAGAAAAGGGTAATTTCTGATATTCCTTCTTCTTGGATTCAAAATCAAATAGAACTAGCCCTTTTGATTTAAAATCAATTAGACTTAGAACCATTCTTAAAGTGAGTATTGGACTTTGAACGTTGAATTGAACTTCTACTCCGATTGGTTCTACCGGGCTACTTCAAATGGTGACTCAGGTATTTTACATTTTTATAATTTACTTTCTTTGGTTTTTGTTTGAGATTTGCCAGAAAAATCTCATTGTATTGGTTATCTGAGGAGAGCTAGAAAACTCAGATTGTGGGGGTTTTTGGATTGTGTAAGCCCGAGATCAAAGACACAATTGTGAAGGTTTTAGGTGAACCTGTGAAACCTATTTTGATAGTGCATGCTAATATCCCCTGTGTGAGGATATTAGGAGTGGAGCATTCTGTGTGGCTGTTGGATAACAGTTGGTGTACACACAGGCGAACCACTATATATCGTTGTGTTGTGGATGTGCATTGTTCTTTCATTCTTTTATTCATTCAGTTTTGTGGTTTGTATTCGTGGATGAATGTTGTAATCTTTTTATTCTAAGCAAGTGTGGAGAATGTTGTAATAACTTAGGATTTATTTCTGTAAGTTATTTTAATTTCCTTACTTTTTATTCCTTATTGGTTTGTGATTCAAAGGACGTTCTAGAAATAAGATTGTCCTACCTTAAACCTTTGGTTTTTGGTGTAAGGTTGTCCTTAGAACTGATAAAGTATCATTCTCTTTATTTTAGGCTATTGAGATTACTTTAAATTAAGCATTGTACTTTATTTCTTTTATTATTCCGCTGTTATAAGTTTTATTTGACATTGCCTTATTCACCCCCCCTTTAGGGCATATAGCTAGGCCCTTTCAATCTGGCACATGTCACTTGCGCAACATTTCTAAGCGTTCTGACCGTTAGATTTTGACCAAATTTTACCCTCGGATCAGGAAAGTTGGCCCTTACATGTCCAAGTACTTGTGGCCTTGATCGAAATTCGGTGACTGTTGAATTGAAACTGATCTGCCACGGACGATCTGGGAATCCGATCGGACTGAAAACTTAACTTACTAAAGATCCGATGCTAGTGAGCTTAAGTTCGACCGCATTTGATGAGAGGACCTCCAGAAGTGCTCCGTTGGATCAGAAAGATCCCGATTTGGTTATAACCTAAGTATACCTTGACTTAAAGTCCATTTTCATCATGTTTAGGCTTATAAAAAGGCTTTAAACCCTTAGCTTTCTAACCCATATGAATTTCCCAAACCCTAGAGTTTTAAGAGAGAGAAAAGAGAGAAAGTGTGGGAGAACAGTTGACACTCCGCAAGATTCTTCCTAACCCATCTATACATTGCACTAGCTTTTCTGAATCATTTTCCCGGTGAATCCGATTCCATTTTTAGGTAAGTTAAGCTAACCCTAACCTGATTTAAGACCTACAAGAGTTTAAGTGACATTATAGCTGACCTGTTTCATGCCATAGGTAACATATCTACCGTTGATGAAGACATCATCTGAATCATCTTAAATACGTATTTTCTGGTTTAAGGTGCGGACTATATTTTTGTCCTATATTTTTGTTGGTGGATACGAGATCCACAGTCTTAGTCATATCTTCTTCAGTAGTCAAGTGCCTTGGTTTACAGACTACTCGAATGGTTGGGGTGCGAGTTATTTCAGCACATGGGACCTTTACTGATGCCACTACGATGTGTGAGGGTTGTTTGCTAGACCTAGGGAATAAGAAGATGACCATTCACCTTATTGTCGTCTCTACTCTCTATCATTTTGACGTCATCCTTGGCATGGATTGGCTAACTGTAGGGAGGACTGAGATTGACTGCGAGACTTGTTTAGTGACAGTTTATGAGCCGGAGGGCACGTCCTTTACATTTTCAGTGCAGGTCAGTCACCCCTCACGAGTGCTTTGTTATGCTTCCTTATTAAGGGTTGTTGATGTCCCGACACTTGAAAGCACGCTAGTAGTCCGTGATTATGAGGATGTGTTCAGGAAGATACTTGGGTTGCCACCCCAACGTGAGATCGATTTTACTATCGGCCTGGTACCCGGTTCGACGCCCATCTCATTACCGACGTATCACATGGCCCCATGTGAGATGGAGGAGTTAAGGAAACAGATTGATGATTTGTTAGAGGCTGGCTTCATACGAACGAGTGTGTCTCCTTGGGGAGCATCTGTGTTGTTCGTGATGAAGAAAGATGGCTCATTGCAGTTGTGTATTGATTACCACAGGTTGAATCAGATTACGGTAAAGAATAAGTACCCTTTGCCTAGGATAGGTGACCTGTTTGATCAACTGAGAGGAGCGCAGTACTTCTCGAAGATTGATCTACAGTTAGGGTATCACCAACTGCGCGTCAGGGATGAGGACGTATAGAAGACTGCTTTCAGGACTAGTTTTGGCCATTATGAGTTTCTCGTGATGTCGTTCGGTCTTACGAACGCACCAGCAGTGTTCATGGACCTGATGAACTGAGTATTTCAGCCGTTCCTCTATCGATTAGTCATCGTATTTATAGACGACATTTTGTTATACTCCAGGAGTCAAGAGGAGCATGAGGAGCACTTGCGATCGGTCCTGGATACTCTGAGACAGCACCAGTTGTTCGCACAGTACAAGAAATGCGAATTCTGGAAGGAGGAAGTCAAGTTCCCGTGACATGTGGTGTCCAAGGATGGGATCGCGGTAGACCTTGCTAAGGTATCCGCGGTGCAGGACTGGAAGAAGCCTGGTTCAGTTACTGAGGTGAGGAGTTTCCTGGGACTTGTTGGCTATTATCGATGATTCATTTAGGACTTCTCCAAGATAGCCAGACCCTTGACTCAGTTGACACTGAAGGATCTGAAGTTCGCTTGGAATGAGAAGACGGAAACAGCTTTTCAGGAGCTGAAAGATAGGCTGACGTCTGCCCCTGTGCTAGTATTGCCAGATCAAGGGGTTAGATATACGATCTATACGGATGCGTCTCACGTTGGCTTAGGTTATGTCCTTATGCAGAAGGACAAGGTGATTGCATATGCCTCGAGACAATTAAGGAAGCACGAGGAGAATTACCATACACAAGACCTAGAGTTGACAGCTGTCATCTTCGCATTGAAGCTCTGGAGACATTACCTCTATGGAGAGGAGTTCGAGCTCTTTTGCGACCACAAGAGCCTCAAGTACATATTCACGCAGCGAGACCTGAATATGAGACAGCGACGATGGTTAGAGACCTTGAAGGACTTTAATTTCGAGGTTTCCTACCATCCGAACAAGGTGAACCTTATGGCTGACGCGTTGAGCTGCAAGAAGGCGATATAGTTTGTGGCTCCGCTGATGGTTGCCGAGTGGGAAATGGTTGAGTTTTTGCGAGACTTTGAGCAAAAAATCACTGTGGAGGAGCCATTCGAGGTTATCGCACACGTTCGGGTGTGACCTCTTATCTATGACAGGGTCATCGCGGCTAAGAGGGATGATGAGCGTCTGACTGAGCTTCGAGAGCAGGCCAGTGATGATACAGATGCCGAGTAGTGAGTTGGAACGGATGGGGGCTTACATTATCGTGGCCGCCTATGCATCTCAGATGTCCCCGAATTGAGACGAGAGATTCTTGAGGCTGTGCACAGTTCTAGGATTGCGATGCATCTGGGCAGTACGAAGATGTATCGTGACATGAAGACGACGTATTGGTGGGATGGCATGAAGACCCACATTGCAGACTTTGTGTCCCGTTGTCTCACTTGCCAGCAGGTGAAGGCAGAGCATCGCTGACCTCCCGGTCTCCTTCAGCTTATGCCTATAGTTGACTGGAAGTGAGACTATATCTCTATGGATTTCATTTCGGGACTGCCGAAGACGAGGAAGGGACATGATTCTATTTGGGTGATCGTCTACCGTTTGACGAAGTCAGCGTACTTTCTACTAATCAGAGTTATTGTAACACCCCAGATTTTGGCCAATCTGGGATTTGACGTCCTTGGGCAATGGGTCAACTAAAACACCTGGAAAATCGCTCGGAACCCAATTTCATAGCCAAAGAAACCACTTAGGATTAATTCCTATGGAAATTTAGCGTAAGTTAGCTAGCGCAACGCTGGAGTAGCTGGGAAACAGTCCCTGATCACTTTAAATACGTTCTACAAGACCCAAATCGAGTAGAACGTATGACTCCATAATACTCTATAACCTCGGATCAAACTCTAAGCGGGTTTGTTCTCTGGACCACTTTGAATTCTTGTATTGGATTTAGACCGCGCGTCGAAAGTCCGATATTCCTATCTTAGACCGTTAGAACC
Source organism: Magnolia kwangsiensis (assembly GCA_037074715.1). Lineage (NCBI taxonomy): Eukaryota > Viridiplantae > Streptophyta > Magnoliopsida > Magnoliales > Magnoliaceae > Magnolia > Magnolia kwangsiensis. Next base: position 83,874,272 of record CM073575.1, on the reverse strand, counting down.
GCCTAGCTGGACTTGACAATCATTTCAAAAATCAAGTCAAACCGATAATCACAGACTATTTCATTGAGCTCGGACTGAAGAGACCGCGAATAGGGACAGAATTGGAATTTCAAATTCAAATCAGGCACACGACTTGATACGTCAGTATTGAGCGTTCTGACCGTCAGAATTCATCCAGATTACACCCTCAGATCAGGAAAAATTTCTATTTATTATTATGAGACTTCCAGCCCTGATCTACGTGCGGTGACCGCTGAACTGAAGCTGGTCCGCCACGTGCGATCTGCGAACCCTGCCGGACTGAAAACTTAATGCGTACTAGATCTGGTACGCATGAGCTTAAGTCCGATTGCATTCGACCAGGGGACCACCAGAAAGCATCTTTTGGACCGAAACAGCCCCGATTTGGATATACCTCAAGTATACTTTGTTCCCAAGCCTGTTTTGGGCACATTTGAGCTTATAAAAGGGGTTGAAACCCTCACTTCTCTCACCCATCCGAATTTGCTAGAAACCCTAGCAAGAGTGAGAGAGAAAGTGAGATTATGTGAGAGAAGGTGGGAGACCTTTTCCTGCTGCTTCTGCACGTGCTTAAGCGGCGTATTCCAATCACTTTGCCGGTGATTTCTCCGCATTTGCAGGTAAAAAAATGCCCTAGAAAGTTGCTGATTTGATGCTTCTTTAGTTCCATAGTTTGTTAGTTGATAAATCTCGTAAATCAGGTTCCTTAGTCGCCGTAGACGAAGCGTATACGCTCCGTTCGAATCACTTCACCTATAAGGGAAAAGGTGCGGATTTTAGACGCTTTGATTGACTGTTTCCAAAGCTTTCAATGTCGTTTAATAGTAGATTCTTGACGGCAACGCCGTTTGACATGTACAACATGCTGTCCGTTTCCTGTTTCGTAAACTAACGAAGAATATGAGATTTAGGGCATTTTAGTCATTTGTAGGAAGTACTGTTTTCATGCATATTTTGCTGATGTGATTGACATGGTTTATTGTCGCATAAGAATGTTAGGAATGCGTGCATAATTAGTTTGGCGAAGAGATTCGCCTAAATGCGCGCTTTGAGTCGACATACTATATGTAGACTTAAGTGTGTAGTCTAAGTGTTTGTATAAATGTTTGTATTAGTATGTATTGAATTAAATGGTGTTGTGAATTAGTTTGAGATTGAATTCTCAAATAATACGCTGATGCAAATGATTTTCCTTCATGTCGGCTATATGTATGATTTCATGATATGTATGAAATGCATGTGGTAGATGATTTACTTAAGTTGTATGTTATAACATGTGTTAACATGCTCACATTGAAGTATTTCATTTCCATTACACTTACATGATTGCTGATGTGAATTCATAATTGTTTGGGACTATACTTAGTCCAGGCAGTCGGTAACCGAGCGAATTCGTGGTTGGCTGGTCTTGGCCACGAACGACGCGTCGATGAACGCGAGCCGTGTTCTGGAGTTGGCGGCAGTGGTTAGGCCACACGAAGTATTTTACGCACTTCATGTCGTCAACTTGAGATGCGATCGCGCTAGTCGAGCCCGTCAAGTAACCCGACTGGCCATTGTATGTTCACCCTGCATGAGTCATAACTGCTTGAACCTAGGGTACTGAACTTACCATTGTAAACCCTGTTAACCATGGTACCTTGATCCACGAAGACTCATGAGCCGGGCATGGTGGTATGGGACACCGTGGTCGAGCTGTCGGCCTACGCTGGGGCCACAAACCTCCCCGTAGTGACCAGTGAGCACCTAGACTCGTGAGAAGATTATGGTGGTATGGGACACTATATTCTAGCTGTCGGCCTACACTAATCAGGCGACGAGTCCTTTGTAGTGACCGCGAGCGTATTCTGAGTTCACGGGAGGCGACGACCCTTCCGTTGCAGTAGAGTACGGTAGGCCTGTATTGATAAGGTGATGGGGGAGAGGTGCAACGAGTGCGAGCAACAGCCCTGGCAGCCCTTGCAGCGACCTACAAAATATACATCGTATGAGATTACTAGGAGTGACGACCCTAGACCGGATCTGTGTTGGGATTGATATAAGGGAAGTACCTTAGTTTCCCAATCCTGCTGTTTGAATGGACTAATAACAATTTGGAAATCATATCACCATAGCATTGCATGTGCCTGGAAGATGTGGAGCACTCTAGGGAGTGTGGCATGCCGCGGTCGTAAGATGTTGCCGTATGAGGGAGATCGTCGGTGAGGGCATACATCACGTCATGTCATAATGCATTAACAACAGTATTAGGATTGTTTGATTTACTACTTTACTATTATCGTATGATTGATTTGAGAACATGTTAATCCTTGCTCTATTATTCCACTGAGTTAGCTACTCACTCCCACATTACGGGACGGTGTTCCTGGACACCCACCAGACCTTTTTGTGATTGCATATGATGGCGCGGCCTGCGAGGAGGAGCTGGACTTGATGATGATGAGGAGGATTCCTCCTTTATGCGTGTTCTGATCGACGGGATTACAGGGAGGTTGATTAGATGTCTTGACACTTGTCATTTTATATTTTCAGAGCACTCATGTATATACTTTCTTTATATTTTGAGGTATACATGTATATGTTTAACCTGGTAACATGTTCACACTCTGGAGACATACAACAGTTTATATATGTTATACATACTATCACAGTCTTCTGCTTGTTAATCTAACTGTCTCTGGAGTATGATATGTTGTTCTAGCTTAATCTCACTCATGTTTAATATGTCATCACAGACAACATTCAATCATACATATCTATGTTGCATAAATAACATTTTGGAACTCGGGAGTTGGGTTTTTGCTCGACCCCCCAATTTTTGGGATGTTACAGTTATGAACTCTGCGGACGAGTTGGCTAGATTGTACATCAGGGAGATTATTCGTCTGTATAGAGTTCCCTTAGAGATCGTGTCAGATAGAGACACGCGGTTTACTTCTATTTTCTGGACTCGCATCCAGGAAGCGATGGGTGTGAAGTTGAAATTCAGTACTTCATTCCACCCACAGACTGACGGACAGACAGAGCGGGTGAACCAGATATTGGAAGACATGCTGCGGGCCGTGTTGGATTTCAAGGACAGTTGGGATGATTGTCTTCCATATGCGAAGTTCACGTATAATAATAGTTTTCATACGAGTATCAGTATGACACCTTATGAGGCCTTATATGGGCGACCTTGTCGAGCACCGCATTGCTGGGTTGAAGTTGGCGAGCAAAAATTGATTGGTCCTGAGTTAGTACAGGTGACCTCAGAGAAGATTGACATCATCAGGCATCGACTTCTTATAGCGTAGAGCAGGAAGAAGAGTTATGCCAATACGAGGCGGCGACCGCTGGAGTTCGCGGTTAGAGATCACGTGTTTTTGAGGGTTCCCCTATGAAGGGGGTTCTTCGGTTCGGGAAGAAGTGGAAACTCACGCTGAGATTTATTGGCCCATTCCAGATACTTGATCGAGTGGGGGCAGCAGCGTATCGTCTTGCTTTGCCCACACCACTCGTTGGCGTGCATAGTGTTTTCCATGTGTCCATGTTGAAGAAGTATGTTCCCGATCTTTCTCATATTATCAGATGGGAGCAGGTGCAGTTGAGCAAGGATGCCACTTATGAACTGCGCCCGACACGTATCTTGGATAGGAAGGAACAGTTATTGCTAACAAGGTCATCCCCCTTGTGAAGGTATTATGGACGCATCATACAAAAGAAGAGGCAATCTGGGAGACAGAAGTCGAGATCAGAAAGAACTACCCACATCTTCTCGAGGAGTATGAGAAGGTATGAATTTAAAGGATGAATTTTTTTTTAGGAGGGTAGATTGTAACGACTCAAAAAATTTCATACCAAGACCCAAGTACCACCTCGATCGAAAATCACTTAAAATTAATTCTTTTAGAAATTAAACACAAGTTAACTAGCGCTAAGTTAGACTGGCTGTGAAATTAGTACTGTTCTCTTTGAATACGTTTTGCAAGACTTAAAACTTGTGGAATCGTTGACGCTATAATACCCTAAAATTTAGGAACAAATTCTAAACCCAGTTGTTCCCGGGAATGCTTTGTAACTTTGTATTGATTCTAGACCGCGCATCGAAATTCTGATAGCTATAATCTTAGACCATTATGACCGCTTAGTTGGACTTGACCATCCTTTCAAAAATCAAGCCCAAACGATGTCCTGAGACCATTCTATTGATTCTGGAGTAAAGAGGGTGAGAAAAGGAAGATATTTAGAAAATTAATTATATTTTTAAGTAATCTGGCACGTGTCACTTGCGCGACATTTCTAATCGTTCCGACCGTTAGATTTCGACTAAATTTCACTCTCGGATCAGGAAAGTTGGCCCTTGCATGTCCAAGTACTTGTGGCCTTGATCGAAATTCGGTGCCCGTTGAATTGAAACTGGTCTGCCACGGATGATCTGGAAATCTGATCAGACTAAAAACTTAACTTACTAAAGATCTGATGCTAGTGAGCTTAAGTCCGACCGCGTTTGATGAGAGGACCTCCAGAAGTGCTCTGTTGGATCAGAAAGATCCCGATTTGGTTATAACCTAAGTATACTTTGACTTAAAGTCCATTTTCATCATGTTTAGGCTTATAAAAAGGCCTTAAACCCTTAGCTTTCTAACCCATACGAATTTCCCAAACCCTAGAGTTTTAAGAGAGAGAAAAGAGAGAGAAAGTGTGGGAGAATCAGTTAACACTTCGTAGGATTCTTCCTAACCCATCTATACATTGCACCAGCTTTTCTGAATCATTTTCCCGGAGAATCCGATTCCATTTTTGGGTAAGTTAAGCTAAACCTAACCTGATTTAAGACCTAGAAGAGTTTAAGTGACATTATAGCTGACCTGTTTCATGTCATAGGTAACATATCCACCGTTGACAAAGACACATCGTCTGAATCATCTTGAATACGTATTTTCTGGTTTAAGGTGCGGACTATATAAGCTTAGGTTATGATTTTCAACACTTTCAATGTTAGATAATGATTTATTCATGTTGTGCTTGCCGTTACACATTCCAAATGTGTTATCTGTTTTACTTTCCGCATACGTATACTTTATATTGTAAATACCGTATTTCATGTATATGTTAGAATACGTGTGCGTATGGAATCTGTTGATTTGCTTGCCATGATTAATTATCATTGTTATATGCCTGATATGTATACGACAACTCCTTGGCGAAAGGACTTGCCCTAGTATGCGATGGAGACGACATACGTGATGTATGTTGAATAGTGTAACCTAAGTGTTTGAATAAATGCCTAAGTGAATTAGTAGTTAGTAAAGTGTGATTGCTAAGGTGGTTGAGATATGGATCTCTATCACAATACTTGAGCCTATGATTTCCTCCATGAATAATGTAACTTATATTATCCATGCTAAGTGAGTGTATGATTTCCTCCATGGATTGTGTACTTAGTTAAATCATGTTAAATGTGTGTATGAGTTCCTGCATGTACTGTTTACATTCAAGTTATACTTCATGATTGTTCACATGGATGCAGGATATGAATCATATGCTAGTTATTAGATTTGTATGTGAATGGGGCTGTTCTACAGTCCATGGAATCAAAAACTGTTCTATAAATAGTGGTTGAGGTTGTTTTCACCACATAAGATGAGTTTAGCGAATCTGAGTCGTGCTTGGGTTGTTCGACAGTGGTCAGGCCACACGGAGTGCTTATGCATTCCATGTCGTTCAACTCAACGTGCACTTGGCCTATTTGAGCTTATCAACTAACTCGATTGACCGATGCTTGTTCACCATGTTTGATCGCTACTGTTTGAATCTAAGGCACTGAGCTTATCAGAGAAACTCCCGTTAACCATGATACCAAGATCCCCTAAGACTCATGAGCCGGGCATGGTGGTATGGGACACCGTGGTCGAGCTGTCGGCCTACACTGCGGCCACAAATCTTCCCGCAGTGACCTGTAACGCCCCGAAAATCGGAGGTCGAGTAGAAACCCAACTCCCGAGTTCCAGAACATCACTTATGCAACATAGATAATGGTAAATGCATGTTGTCTGTAGAATGAAATTAAAAAAGATTGAGACTACGCCAAAACAACATATCATACTCCAGAGACAGTTAAATTAGCAAGAGGAAGAATGTGATAGATATATAAAATATATAAATGATTGTAAGTCTCCAGAGTGTGAACATGTTACCAGGTTAACTAAATACATGTATACTCCAAAATACATGTATACCAGGTTAACTAATTTCGGCCAAATTCAAATCCGGCAATGGCTGGCTATCCAGGAGTGGTCCCCCTGTCCCCTAGGTCCCAAATATATGTGGGACCCACCTTAGATCATTGTGGATTAGCGTGGGTAGGCCCACGACTCCGTTTCGCCCTATTTCAGGTCAATTTGCAAACCAGAATTATTTTATGCACCATGTAGCATATGATTTTGGGGTAGGAGAGGCTAATCCATCCAACTAAACCATTTATTCCCTGAGATTCCATGATTGGTATGATTGGAAGTCCAATTTATAAATATATTTACTATTTGTAGTAAATTTTTTCTTAAGCATGATTCTCCATCATTTACACACTAGGATTTATGTCTAGTGTGAAAGGACTTAGAAAAAGTTGAAGAATGGGGTGGTGAAAGGAGAGATTCTGAAGGAATTGGATGAAAGGGGGTTTCAAGCCTTGAGACTGAGTGTAAGGGTTGTGGTTGACCTACCACCTAAGGACATTCATTTCTAGGTTTGGAATGGAATGAAACATGGCCTAAACCCTTCGATTGACAGTCTAGAGGTGATTTGGGGTCATTGGGTGTGATCAGGAATGTGCACGGACTCAATCTCGGTGACCGTTTACAGTGAGTTTTAGTTTAAGTATAGTTCTTCACTATTTAAACTTGAGGATTCGTGTCTAATATGAAAGTACTTAGAGAAGTTGAAGAATGAGGTGGTGAAAGGTGAGAGTTTGAAGGAAATGGGTTGAAAAGTGATTTCTTTGGCTTTGAGATTGAGCTTTGAGAGTGTTATGGTTGACCCATTGCCTGAGGACGTCTAACTCCAGGTTGGTAAAAATCTGGGGTGTTACAATCTACCCCCCTTAAAATAAAATTTCATCCCTGAAATTGGCTAAGGGTAATGAGTCCCTAAAGAGACTTTAGTATTGGCATTCTAAGGATGGTTCAAATCCTATTTAATGACCTAACCTTATGTATAACCTTAATCAACTGTTTCGATCCTAGGCCAGTGGGGAAGGGCCAACCCCGCTTCACTGTGCCACTCTGATCTAACGGCTGTATTAGCTGACCTAACTAGATTGGACTCAATACGTTCTACCCCCCTTAAAAATAAAGTTCTACTTAAGGCTCAAGAATCTAATTCTCGATCCGTATGTCGGAACAAGGTCTAATTTAGGACCTCTCTTGGGTGTTGTGGTTAATTCCAGGGACGGGTGTGAGTTTGTGGCAAGATACCTATACCCTATTGGCTATATGTTCTTAACACTTTCCAAGGGCGAAATAACAAATTTTTTCTTGTAGGTGGTCGGGCCAACACAGAAGAAAAGTTACGTAGTGGATCTGAGCCGAATACATTGACCTTCTGTCTAATCAGGACAGAAAATTCGTTGTATCAGTTCTTAATACGAGTCAATGCCGATCTTCTTCTTGATCAGAACATTGGATTTATTGGCAACTACCAGGATTGAGAAGTCAATTCAAACCGTGAATACTTCGGTTATATATACAATTCCTTTACTCCGTGTTCCCAAATGCAATAAGCCCTTGGGGAAGGCAATTCTAAGATGCGTGATGGTTTATTCTAAGTTCAATCTTAGGGATGTATAAGTTTTCCTTGAACATGAATGGTTCTAAGTCAAACAAACTTCCTAAAAGTTATTAAAGAAGCCTCTAAGCATTAGGGGAATTCAACGAAGGAATGGGGTCTCACTCCAACCTAAGCAAGTCAACTAACTAAGTCTACGTTTCAATTATCTTGACATAATTAGTCTTTTACATTCCTCAGTATAACTAGTAGTATAGTCTTAACTTATGAGTAGTGGTAATCCACTAGTTGTAACCTAAAGCCTATGTTCATACGCTAAGTGATCTCATACCCTTCCTAATTCAAGAAATTTGTTTTATCGCCTAGGGTCAGAAGTTGTCTAGTTGAATTTGAGTTACCCAAACTTGAATTTACCTATGCTCAAGCACTACACCTATTCACATACCCGTTAAAAAGGTCCTAGGGCTCATGTTATTAATCTATTGAATTTCCTACACCACCAAATCCTTTGAAGTCTACGAGTCCAACTTTAAGTCTAAAACTCTAAGTTGTATTACATGGATTTCGTTGCTAATCCTACCTCGAGATTTGAATTGGTAAGTTGGCAGGAGGGTGGGAGGGGATTAAAATGTAATCCTATAGGCTTTGGAAAATGAGTCTTGTGTCGGGAAACGTGGTGTTGGGAAGTGTGGAATGGGATTTCCAAATCCCATGATGATAAATTTCCAAGTGAAATTTGAAAGAAATCCTGGGATTTACTTTTAATTATATACATTCTGAACATGGTGTTAGAAACTATGAGATACACCTAATCTAGGGGCAATACCTTACACATATATTTATTGTTACTCTTACAATTCCATCCGCCCTAAGCGCACCTAATGCAGTTGGTTGAACGAACCCTACATGTCCCAACATTTGGAGGTTGAGAAGGTTATGAGACTCAAAGGTGTGGGTTCTGTGCCCACAGGGGGGGTTATAAAGAAGGTGAAGAGTTGTAAAGAATAGTGGTGGATGGGTGTAGAAGACGGAAGCTTGAGTGAATAGAAGTGGGGATATGAGATCATTTCACATGGTCTCAGTTACGTATGGGCTATTCTACGGTAGTTAATCTCGCTCGTTGGCGAAACATGAGATTCTAATGTGGTTTCTAGATTCTACCGCCCCCTTCCTAAGTCAGAGTGCGTCAGTGTGCGTTGTGTTACCATAACCCAGGTCCAGTTTAATCCAAATCATGCTCTGATACCATCTGTAACACCCCAAAAATCGGGGGTCGGGTAGAAACCCAACTCCCGAGTTCCAGAACATCACTTATGCAACATAGATAATGATAAATGCATGTTGTCTGTAGAATGGCATTAAACAAGATTGAGACTAAGCCAAAAAAACATATCATACTCCAGAGACAGTTAAATTAACAAGCGAAAGAATGTGATAGATATATAAAATATATAAATGATTGTAAGTCTCCAGAGTGTGAACATGTTACCAGGTTAACTAAATATATGTATACTCCAAAATAGAAAGAAAAGAATATACATGAGTGCTCCAAAAATATAAAATGACAAGTGTCATGGCATCTAATCAACCTCCCTGTAATCCCGTCGATCAAAACACGGAGGAGAAGTCCTCCTCAGCATCATACAAGTCCAGCTCCGCTCCACAAGCAGCGCCCTCATCTGAAACTAAAATAAGGACTAGTGGGTGTCCGGAACACCATCCCGTAACATGGGAGTGAGTAGCTAACTCAGTGGAATCATAGAACAAAGATTAACATGCTATCAAATCCATCACGCGATAATGATAAAGTAAATAAAACAAACATTCCTAAATACTGTGATTAATGCATGGACGAAATGACATGATGGATGCCCTCACCGACATACTCCCTCATGCGGCACCATCTGCGTCTGCTGCATGCTTGCATTCCTCAGTGCACCACATCTTCCAGGCACATGCAGTGCTATATGGATAATGATTATCGAGTTGTTATTAGTCCTTTTCACACAGCAGAATTGGGAAACTAAGGTACTTCCCTTATATCAATACCCAAACAATAATCTTATCTAGGTCCGTCACTCCTAGTGATCTCATACGATAATATATTTTTAGGTCGCTGCAAGGGCTGTCAGGGCTGTTGCATGCACTCGTTGCACCACTCCCCCATCACCTTATCAATACAGGCCTAGTTTATATCCTTAAAACTGCATCAGGACTCGTCGCCCCCATGCTGTGTCAGGATAAACTCAAGGCCACTACAAAGGGCTACCAGGGCTGTTGCTCGCACTCGTTGCTCCACTCCCCCATCACCTTATCAATGTAGGACGACAACAAGAATATAGTATCCCATACCACCATAATCTGCTCAGAGTAGGGTGCTCACTAGTCACTACGTGGAGGTTTGTAGCCCCAGCATAGGCCAACAGCTCGACCACGGTGTCCCATACCACCATGCCCGACTCATGAGTCTTTATGGATCAAGGTACCATGGTTAACAGAGTTTTCAATGGTAAGCTCAGTACCCTAGGTTCAAGCAGTTATGACTCATACAAGGTGAACATACAATGGTCAGTCGGGTTACTTGATGAGTCCGACTAGTGCGAGCGCACGTTGAATCGACCGACATGAAGTGCACAAGCACTTCGTGTGGCCTAACCACTGCCGATAACTCTAGTATGACTCGGGTTCGTCATACCCATCCTTCGTGAAAAATAAAATCCAACCACGAATTCTAAACTGTTACCGACTGCTTGGACTAGTGTAACACCCTGAAAATCGGGAGTTGTGTATAAACTCAACTCCCGAGTTCCACACCGTCACTTATGCAACAAAAATGATTATGATTTAATGTTGTCTTAGTTAAAGCATTCACATGAGTAAAAATATACCAAAACTATAATTCATACTCCAGATCCAGTGATAAAAGCAAGCGGAAGACTAAAGAATATATATATCACTATCTGAAAAAATAAAGTAGATCTTGACTGTTTCTAAAGTATGAATACATCACTGAGTCTCATATACATGTAGATAAACAAAATCAAATGTACGAAAAGATTCCCACTGAGAAGTCCCGTCAACCCAGGCCACCTAAGCAAAGCCGTCGTGATACTGCATGTATGAGAACTCGTCCTGGTCCTCATCATAGTCCGGCTGTATCTCCTGGATCGCTGCGTCACCTGCATCTAAGACAGGGTCTGGTGGGTATTGCAAACACCATCCCATAACGTGGGAGTAAGTAGCTAACTCAGTGGAATAATAGAGCAAGGATTAATATGTTCTCAAATCAATCATGCGATAATAGTAAAGCAGTAAATTAAACAATCCTAATACTGTTGTTAATGCAATATGACATGACGTGATGGATGCCCTCACCGACGATCTCCCTCATACGGCACCATCTTACGACCGCGGCATGCAATCGTCCCTCAGTGCTCCACGTCTTCCGGGCACATGCAATGTAATGGTGATATGATTTCCAAGTTGTTATTAGGCCATTCAAACAGCAGGATTAGGAAACTAAGGTACTTCCCTTATATTAATCCCAACACAGATCCTATTTAGGGTCGTCACTCCTAGTAATCTCATACGATGTATATTTTGTAGGTCGCTGTAAGGGCTGCCAGGCCTGTTGCTCACACTCGTTGCACCACTCCCCCATCACCTTATCAATACAGGCCTACTGTACTCTCACTGCTATGGAAGGGTCATCGCCTCCCGTAGACTTAGAATACGCTTGCAGTCACTACAAAGGACTCGTCGCCTGATCAGTGTAGGCCGACAGCAAGAATATAGTGTCCCATACTACCATAATCTGATCACGAGACATAGGTGCTCACTGGTCACTACGGGGAGGTTTGTGGCCCCAGCGTAGGCCGACAGCTCGACCACGGTGTCCCATACCACCATGCCTGGCTCATGAGTCTTCATGGATCAAGGTACCATAGTTGACAGGGTTTACAATGCTAAGTTCAGTACCCTAGGTTCAAGCAGTTATGACTCATACAGGGTGAACATACAACGGCCAGTCGGGTTACTTGACAGGCTCGACTAGCACGATCGCATCTCAATTCGAACGACATGAAGTGCGTAAAACACTTAGTGTGGCCTAACCACTGCCGCCAACTCCAAAACACGGCTCGCGTTCATCGACGCGTCGTTCGTGGCAAAGATAGGCCAACCACGAACTTGCTCGGTTGCCGACTTCCTGGACTAGGTATAGTCCCAAACAATGATGAATCCACATCAGCAATCATGTAAGAGTATTGGAATTGAAATACAACAATGTGTGCATGTTAACACATGTTATAACATACAACTTAAGTGAATCATCAAGCACATGCATTTCATACATATAATGAAATCATGCATCTAGCTAACATGTAAGAAATCATTTACATCAGCATATTAATTGAGAAATCAATCTCAAACTAATTCATAACATCATTTAATTCAATACATACTAATACAAGCATTAATATAAACACTTACACCACACACTTAAGTCTACATATAGTATGTCGACTCAAAGTTCGTATTTAGGCGAATCTCTTCACCAAACTAATTATGCACGTATTCCTATTATCCTAATGCGACAAGAAGCCATGTCAATCATATCAGCAAATTATGGATGAAAACAGTACTTCCTACAAATGACTAAAATGCCCTAAATCTCATACTCTTCGTCTACTTACGAAACAGGAAACTGATAGCATGTTGTACATGTCAAACGGCGTTGCCATCAATAATCTACTATTAAACGACGTTGAAAGCGTTGGAAACAGTCAATCAAAGCGTCTAAAATCCGCACCTTTTCTCCTATAGGTGTGTTAATTCGAACGGAGCGTATACGTTTCGTCTACGGTGACTAGGCAACCTGATTTACAAGATCCATCAGCTACCAGGCTATGGAAACTAAGGATCAGCAAATCAGCAACTAATTAGGGTATTTTCTTACCTAGAAAAGTGGAGAAATCACCGGCAAAGTGATTGGAGCATGTTGCTTAATCACGTGTAGCAGGTAGCACCAGCAGCAGGAAATTCTCTCCCACTCTCTCTCACAATCTCTTACCTTTTCTCTCTCTCAAACTAGGGTTTTTTCCAAATTCGGATGGGAGAGATATGAGAGGGTTTCAACCCTTTTTATAAGCCCAAACATGCCCGAAATAGGCTCGGGAACAATGTATACTTAAGGTATATCCAAATTGGGGTTGTTTCGGTCCAAAAGGACATTTCTGGTGGTCCCCTGGCCGAACGCGATCGGACTTAAGTTCGTGCATGTCGGATGTCGCTCACATCCTGTTTTCAGACCATCAGTGTTCTTAGATCGCCCGTGGCAGTCTAGTTTCAGTTCAGCGGTCACCGCACGTAGATCAGGTCTGTAAGTCTCATGATATGAAATAGAAATTTTTCCTGATCCGAGGGTGTAATTTGGCTGAATTCTGACGGTCAGAACGCTTAATACTGACGTGTCAAGTCGTGTGCCAGATTTGAATTTCAAATTCCAAATCTAACCCTATTCTCACTCTCTTCAGTCCATGCTCAATGAAATAGCCTGTGTATGTCGGTTGGACTTGATTTTCGAAATGATTGTCAAGTCCAGCTAGGCGGTTCTAACGGTCTAAGATTGTAGGTATCGGACTTTTGACGTGCGGTCTAGATCCAATACAAAGTTTCAAAGAGGTCCAGAGAACAAACCGGTTTAGAGTTTGATCCGAGGTTTTAGAGTATAATAGCGTCATTAGTTCTACTCGATTTGGGTCTTATAGAACGTATTTAAAGTGATCAGGGACTATTTCCCAGCTACTCTAGCGTTGCGCTAGCTAACTTGCACTTATTTTCCAAAGGAATTAATCCTACGCGATTTCTGGTCGAGTTGGTACTCGAGCCCAAGTACTGATTTTTTCAGGGCGTTAGAACTAGAGTATAGCCCCAAACGCAAAGATATGAATCAGTAATCATATGAGATAAACACCATTGAATTAACAAATAAATCAAGCATGTTAGCAACATGTTATAAGGTACAACATAAGCAATTTAACCATACACAAGCATTTCATATATATATAAGATTATCAATTCAAATATAACACCCATGGAAGAAATCGTATACATCATCAAAATGGTTGAGAATCCTATCTCAACAGTAGTCTACAACACTATTTACTAAGTGCTTACTCACGCAAGCATTTATACAAACACTTAGACTGCATAACTTCAACATACTTGACGTATGTTGATTTCAACATATAATATGGCAAATCCTTACATCAAGGAGATGTCTAATACACAACAATCATGTTCTTACATTCGATACATATGGCAGGCATAAATCATATTGATTTAGGCATTTCAACAAACACTTAGTCTACACACATTAGTCTACATAGCATATGTCGGCCAATATGTGTATTAGGGTGAATCTCTTCGCCAAACAGTTCATACACGCATAACTAATATAGGTACACGACAAATACTCATGGCAATCATATCGGCAAAATACGTACGTATACAGTATTTCCTATAAATACCTAAAATACCCTAAATCTCATATTCTTCGTACGTATTCGAAATGAAAAATGGACAGCATGTTGTACATGTCAAACAACATCCTCATCAGAAATCTACCATTAAACGACATTGAAAGCTTTGAAAAATGGTAATCTAAGCGTCTAAAATCCTCACCTTACCCCGTAGGAGCGTAATGAATCGAATGGGGACTCTACGTCATCGTCAACGACTGATTGGCAACCTACAACACAAGATGAGTTAGCTAGTTAGCCACTTGTACCCATAGGAGCCTTAAAACAGGTTAGGGTTAGGGTTTTCTTACCTAGAATGAAGCCAGAATCACCGGAATAACGATACAGGTGGATGGCTTTGGCACGTGGAGCAGCAGGGAAGAATCCCAGGAGAAATCCCCAACTTCACCCTCACTTTCTCTGTCTTTTCTCTCTTCTCTCTCCAAATTCGTATGGAATGAAAGAGCAAGGGTTTAAGCCCTTTTTATAAGTCCAAAAGTGACGAAAATAGACTTGGGGCCAAGGTATACTTATTTTATAACCAAAGTGGGCTTGTTCTGATCTAACGGAGCACTTCTGGAGGTCTTGTTACTAAGTGCGGTCGGACTTAAGTTCTCTGACATTGGATCTAGGTCAGGCAGAGTTTTTGATCCGGTCGGATTTCCAGATCGACCGTGGCGGACCAGTTTCAGTTCGACGGCTACCGGTACTCGATCAGGGCCACAAGTGCGTTGACATGTAAGGGCCACCTAACCTGATCCGAGGGTAAAATTTGATTGAATTCTGACGGTCAAAATACTTAAAAAATTTCACACAAGCGACACGTGCCAGATTTCATAAATTATATTAATTTCTAACATTTCTCACACTCTTCACTCTGGACTCAAGGAAATCGTCGTGGGACATCATCTGGACTTGATTTTTCAGGTGATTGTCAAGTCCAACTAGGCGGTCAGGATTGTCTAAGTTCGGGGTAATCGGACTTCCGATGTGCGATCCAGAGCCGATACAAAGTTTCAAGGTGCTCCTGAGAGCAATCGGGAATAGAGTTTGATCCTAGGTTTTACGGTATTGTAACGTCACCTATCCTATACGTTTTGACTCTAGCAGATCGTATTGAAAGTGATTAGTGAGAATTTCATAGGCCATCTAGTGCAGCGCTAGTCAATTCTCGTTAGATTTCTAAAGGAAGTAGCCTTTATTGATTTTTGTTTGAGATGAGATTTGAAGGGTGGAGTCGGGGTGCTTGGAAACAGAAGAAGAAAGAGTTTGGAGGGGTGGTTTTTACCAAAAATTGGACGTTTGGGAGAGAAAAGAGAGCTTGGAAGGGTTGTTTGTGAAGGAGGTACTAGATTGGAGGGGTTTTAATGGAAGGCCCACATACCAGGGGGCTACCCTAACCCCAAACACCTCCAGTCTGAAACTCAAATCCGGCGATGGCCCGTACGGCGAGGCCCTCGCCTGCCAAACTCAAATTCGGCGATGGCCGGCCATCCAGGCGTGGTCTCCCTGTTCCCTAGGTCCCAAATATATGTGGGGCCCACCTTAGATCATTGTGGATTAGCGTGGGTAGGCCCACGATTTCGTTTCACCCTATTTCAGGTCATTTTGCAAACCGAAATTAGTTTATGCACCATGTAGCATATGATTTTAGGGTAAGAGAGGCTAATCCATCCAACTAAACCATTTATTTCATGATATTCCATGATTGGAATGATCAGAAGTCCAATTTATACATATATTTACTAATTGTAGTAAATTTTTGCTTAAGAATGATTCTCCATCATTTACACACTAGGATTTATGTCTAGTGTGAAAGGACCTAGAAAAAGTTGAAGAATGGGGTGGTGAAAGGAGAGATTCTGAAGAAATTGGATGAAAGGGGGTTTCAGGCCTTGAGACTGAGTGTAAGGGTTTTGGTTGACCTACCACCTGAGGACATTCATTTCTAGGTTTGGAATGGAATGAAACATGGCCTAAACCCTTCGATTGACAGTCTAGAGGTGATTTAGGGTCTTTGGGTGTGATCAGGAATGTGTACAGACTCGATCTCGGCGACCGTTTACAGTGAGTTTTAGTTTAAGTATAGTTCTTCACTATTTAAACTTGAGGATTCGTGTCTAATATGAAAGTACTTAGAGAAGTTGAAGAATGAGGTGGTGAAAGGTGAGAGTTTGAAAGAAATGGGTTGAAAAGTGATTTCTTTGGCTTTGGGATTGAGCTTTGAGAGTGTTATGGTTGACCCATTGCCTAAGGACGTCTAACTCCAGGTTGGAAAAAATCTGGCGTGTTACATAACCAATGAGCACCCTACTCTGAGCAGATTATGGTGGTATGGGACACTATATTCTTACTATCAGCCTACTCTGATTGGTGACGAGCCCTTTGTAGTGACCTTGAGTTTATCCTAACACTGCATAGGGGCGACGAGTCTTGTTGTAGTCTTAAGGATATAAGTAGGCCTGTATTGATAAGGTGATGGGGGAGTGGTGTAACGATTGCGCACAACAGCCCTGACAGCCCTTGCAGTGACCTAGAACCATAATATCGTATGAGATTCCCTAGGACTGACGACCTTAGAATGGATCAATGTTGGGAAATGATAAAAGGGAGGTGTCTTAGCTTCCCAATCCTACTGTATGAAAAAGAATAATAAGAACTTGGTAAGCATATTCATAACATTGCATTATATGTGCTAACGGGGTTGGTGATGGAGCACTGAGGAAGTGATTCATGCCGTGATCGTTCGATGATGTCACAGAGGGGATTGTGGTGAGGGCATGCATCATTCTTCATATCATTCTTACATTAACAAGAGTACCTAGGACCTGTGTGATTGTACTGCCTTATCATTACTGCTTGATTGGATTGATAACATGTTAACCTCTGCTATATAGTACCACTGAGTTGATCACTCACTCCCACGTTCTGGGATGGTGTTTAAACACCAACCAGACTCTGACTTAGCCGCAGGAGATGACGATGCTTGCAAGGTGGAGCCAGACTTCGACGAGGAGGAGGAGGCGTTCTCATATATGCAGCTCTCAGGCGGTTTCATGTGAGCCTTGTCCTGACTAGTGGGGATTTTCTATGATATGTATTGGATCATTTTGAATAGTTCATGTATGTATTTTATGACACAGATGTATGTATATTGCCCTGGGCAGAGCACGCATCATTTGGGGATTTATTTTGAATTATATATGTATTTAAGTCTTTCGCTTGTATTTTCTCAATATCCCTGAATTATGTCTGCTAATCTGGCTTAATCTATTTCATGTTTTATGCATTAATATAGGCAACATACAATCAAATATGTTGCATAAGTGATATTTTGGAACTCGGGAGCTGAGTTGTGCTCGACCCCCAAATTTCAGGGTGTTACATGCGCCGTCGCCACGGTTCCAATGCCGCATCTCGTGCGTCGATGTGATACCTAGGCCAGGAGTTATGGGCTCACGTATATTCCGAAGAAACCCCGTGTGTTGTAAATTCTGAGAGAATCTTTACAATTCATCCCTTCAATCAATCAAATTCAAGTCAAGTACATATCTTATCACAAGTACAAGTAACCCATACCCTACCCATCTCTCTCCCATTCCCAAAGTCAACTCTCTCTCTCTCTCTCTCTCTCTCTCTCTCCACCCATCCCTTCCTTACACCCTTCACTCCATCAACTTTTCATCCCATCACTTCTCTCTCTCTCTCATTCTCTCTCTTATCTCCCAAGCAACTAAGAGACCAATCGTCCAAGCCTCCCAAGAAGAAGCTAGGTGTGGCCCACTTCCCTACCCTAAAAACTCTTATCTTCGCCATCCAAACTTCACCATCCACCATCAAAGGTTGAGCATAGGAGCTAAGGAAGATAAAGGGCCAAGAAGGAGTACAACAGGTGGGTGATATTCGAATTTCCACAGTTGATTTCTATTTGTGGGCCCACTTATGGTGGGACCCACTTGATGTATGCATTGTATTTAGTATAGGGAGGGCCCATAGTGGCGGGGACCCTCCCCTTCACACCATTCTCTCTCTCTCTCTCTCTATTTCCTTTCTTTTATGATGATGATGATATGTGTGTGTGGCCCACCATGATGTATTTTTATCCATGTCGTCCAGTAAGGGGGATGCACTCGCTGTCCAACCAGGGCCCACCTTGTTGTCCACCTACTGCCCATTTTAAGCAAACCCCGTTGCTGGGAAAACATAAATATTAGCCTCATTCAAAGTAGGTGGGCCACACGTGTGGACCCCACCCATGACGCATGCGTTTCATCCACTCCATCCACTGTCCAGCCTGCTGGATGGTGGGGTCTGTTGGATGCATGGACTGTCCACATAGCCCAGCTAGGTGGACGGTGGACCCACCTTGTATATATGAGTTATACATCCATGCCATCCTCTTTAGGACGTGGGACCCACCCACACATGCCACATGTGTGGGGTGGGCCCACCTTGATGGATGTTTCTAAATCCATACCATCTGTCTAGCATCTAGGTCTGGATGCTAGACCTTTTTTTAAAAATAAAAAATAAAATATATATATATATATATATATATATATATATATATATATATATATATATATATATATATATATATATATATATCATATATATGTGATGGGCCCCACGTGGGACCCAACTTTTGTATCTGATTGGCTGGGATACCTTCCACCAGCTGCTGCTGACGTATTGATGTCAGCAAGTGGGGTTTGATCATCCAAACCATCCATCTATGTGAACTCCACGACCATGATGCATGTGGTTTATATCCACACCATCTGTTTTTGGGACATGTAGACCCCAGTCATGATGTATGGGTTTTATCCCAGCCGTCTGTCCATCTGGACTAACATCAGTAAATTCTGTGGGCCCTAGCAGCATGTAACTGCTATGATGATGCCAGCAAGTTCTAGGGCCCCTACATGAGTGTTGTATCCACCGTCCATTGCTTGGACAGTGGGCCACATTGATGTATGTGTTACATCCAAACCATCCATTCAAATGGTAAGTTCGTCTTAATGCTTGAGACTAAAAATGAGGCAGATCTATCAAGTGGACCACACTGCAAAAAATAATGGAGAATTAAACACCTACCATTGAAATCCGTTAGGGATCACAGAAGTTCTGGATCAATATGATATTTTTTTCCTCTTGATTCAGGTCTTTGTGACCGTATGAACAAATTGGATGAAAAATAAATGCGATGGTGGGCCCTGGTGATTTTAAGGGTGAAAATTATTATCTCCACTATTATTTGTGGTATGCTCCAGATGATCTTCTGATGTGATTCATTTTTGGGTAATGCTCTAAAAGGATCTTTAAAATAGATGAATGGTGTAGATGGCTAGGCCCATTGGTGCGGCCTATGGATGTGGCCCACTTAATGTATACGAGGCCCACCTTGATGTATTTGTGGCCCATCCATGAGGCCCACCTTGATATATTTGTGGCCCATTCATTAAGGCCTACCTTGATGCAATTGCGGCCCATTTGATGAGGCCCGATGTGATATATATTGGCCCATATGATGAAGCCTACTTCATGTATATGAGGCCCATTGATGCAGCCCATTGGTGAAGCCCACTTGATGTATATGAGGCCCATTGGTGTGGACCATGTGATGTGGCCCACTTGATGTATATGAGGCCCATTATGATGTATTTTTGGCCCATGGGTTGAGGCCCAATGTGATGTATATAAGGACCATGAGTGAGGCCCAATGAGACATATATGAGGCCTTTGTGTGGGGCTGAATGTGATGCATATGAGGTCCATTGTGATGTGCGATTCTACCATGATGTATGTAATGATGTGTATGGTGGGCCATGCCTTAGGAGAAATGATGATTTGACATCCATATTGTAAGAGCAATGATGGTTAATGTCCACATTGTAACTCTCCCTAGGGCCCATTGTTAGACCCATACTTGTTATGTGTAGGCCATTCAGGCTCATCTTTATTATGAAGATAGTTCATCACCATATAACATGCTTAGTATAACTCCATGATTCATGCCCATACGCATCATATGTATGCTTGATATGAGGAGTGACTGATCATAATATATGTCATTGGGGAGATTGTTTATGGGACTCACTAATAGGAGTTGCCCACATGAGCACGCGGTAAGCGTATGATTGCTACATGACTGGACAGTGTGATTCATGCATCTCGCATCTATGTGACATGATTACTATATGCCCTATCAACATTAGGGTTGTGACCTCCATAGGCATATCGTGAATGGCATGTTCAGACACCGAAAATACTATTATTAACATCGGAGCACCATAGATGTCCCTGGGTGAAAATCTCCAAACCCAATGGTACTAGAGGATGACTCTAACATCGAGACTGAGTGGATATATGAGCGTACGAGGTCCGTATACTAGTAGGCCGCGTCTCCCACCGTGTCGTGATCAATTGGAAAGGGGTGTGACCTTATCCGCCTGAGTGAGGGAGAAATATCTAGGTTCAATTTAACTAGCTTGAGGAATAGGTCTATTATCAATGAGTCAGACCAGATATTGGCAGGTGGATAGTGAGGTCTCTTCCATTTTTTCCAGTTGTGCGCTCGGATAGGGGCGACAAGCTGGCGTAGAGTGTACTAGACCCTGATGATTATCCAGAGTGAGAACTATACTGATATTTGATGCTCTAGTGATGAGGTGCATTGATATGTGGATTCAGATGAGGATTGATATGCTTAAATTGTACCTTGCATCGCATGGACTTGGTATGGCCGATACCATTCATGCCTTACATCGACTGACCTTGATGTGGTGGATAGTATTTATGCCTTACATCGCATGACCTTGACGTGGTCGATAGCATTCATGTCTTTCATCGTATAGCCTTAGTACGGGTGATAGCATTCATGAACTTACGAGTATATTTCGCATTACTTTGATATTGCATTCTGAGCATGCATATATTGCGCATACACTCTCACCACCCTCTAAGCTTTTTATAAGCTTATGCACGATTGATGTGTGCAGGTGACGCTAGGACGCCACAGCAACATTGAGATTGGAGTGTGCAGCAGACTTCTAGAGCTTCTAATTTTATTATTGTATTTCCCTTTATGCACATTGTACGTTAAAGTTTTTGATATCATAGTGGATTTTGTGATGGTGTTCTTATGGTGTTCGTGGGTTATGCTTATGATGGAACAAATTCATGTTGTAAATCCTCCTTGTAGGATCCTAGGATCAGAACTTGACATATGGGTGTCAGGAGCTGAGAATGGGGTATTATGGAGGCTGTCGGCGTAGGATTTGGTGATTAAGAATTTTATGAACTTGGTTTCCAAGTTTGGGGCTTGACACAATTGGAAAGAGAGATGATCAAATCTCTGAACTCTTATTGATCTAGCCTCAATGGAGGAAAATTGTAAATATTGGAAGGGATTCCATCACCCAACCATGCCCTGAAGATAATGACAAATAATAAGATTTACCAATCTGAGAATATCAAATAGGAAAAGAAGATATTCGAAGCTATTGCAGGCTCTACTGTATTTGAGTCACAATAAACCTTTAAAACCTAAAAATATTCCTTAAATTCAACTAGAAATCAATGAAGTTCAACATAAACATGAATCAATGCAAAATAAACATCCCAATCATGCTATAAGCTTCACCTCTTAACCCTAGATAAGAGGTTTAGCCAATCATGCACATGATTGAAATAGGAACTCTTAAATAAAACATAAAAAATAACTAAGGAAGAAGAAGAAAGACTCTTAGAAGTGTCTTTCCACCCTTTTGCTCCACTCCTTAAACCGTAGAAGATTCCTAGGAATGTCCCAGGGACTCCTATTTATACTTGTGATTATGCACTGACTTGGAATTTTCGTAAACCACTTGAATTATGGAATCCGCAGTTTTTCAGCAAGTCGAATCTGATGCCGAGTCCGAATATGGAAAAGGATTTTTTCTGAGCAATTGCCCGATTTTAGTACGACCGAGATGTGTTCAGTAGGACTGAACTTATGTAGTCAGTTGGACTGAATTAATCTTCGGTCGAACCATATTAATTCCAAAATTCATCATTCTTCGCTGGAGCTTTTTGTGCACTCTTGGTCACACCAAATCCTCTTTTCATTCGAAATGAATTGTGTATCGGTCGGATCAAATTGTCGATCAGTTGAACCAAATTAGCTTTTGAATTCCATTGTTTGACATTAGACTATTTTGTGTGATTTCGGTCGGATCGAACTCATCTGTTTTCTGCTACATATTTTGCATTCTTTAAAGTCCTTTCTTCAGCTTTTGTACTTTATTTTCTTAGATCTTTGGCGTGTGAAGTCTTCACTCTTTGTCTCCCAAGATCCATCTTTTTCCTTGGTGATTTTTTAACATTAAATCCATGGTTTTAACATTCTTTTCAATCCAAGCTCCTAGATTCACCTTGCAACAAAAACATGCATAAAATATACCTTTAAGTAGTATCATGTTCATAAAACCAAGATAAAAATAGGGGAGAATATGCAATATTCGACACTCATCACACTCCAAGGGGGAGTGCGTTAACCGAGAGTGGAGTAGGCATATAGTCAAACCACTATATATTACTGTGTTTGAGATAATTGCCTAAAATCATATGTATTGATTATGTGATTTTTACTTTATGCACAATACATACTTGATTAAATACAGCTCTAGAACTTGAACTTAAATGATTTTATTAAAATCTTACTTAACTTGTTTTAGATTTGCAGAATCTATAGCTTAGAGGATTAAAGTTTTAAAAAGTCTTTTTCACCCTCCCCCCCTTTAGGACACTTTGACATATATCCGTACTTAAATACTAGTTGTCTTACCGTAATTTCGCTTATCAGAAATTCCACAAGTGTGACATCACCCTGATCCCTAGGTTGGAACACTCTAAAACGGATGCACTAGTGAAGTTGTCCACAACGGCTGAGGATGACATCCCAAGGTCGATCCCAATCGAGTTTATGGCAGAGCTAAGCATTAACGAGTCCGATCTAAATGTAGTTCTTGCTGTAAATTTGGCCCCGAGCTGGATGGACCCAATAGTCAAATATCTTCAAAGGGAAGATCGACTCGAGGCATGTAGACTTCGATTCAGGTCAGATTAATACACCTTGGTCAGGGACATCTTGTACACAAAGGGATTATCTCTACCTTATCTCAAGTGTCTCCGACCTGAAGAAGCTGAGTACGTTTTGAGAGAAATATACGAAGGAATTTGTGGCAACCACTCTAGTAGTAGCGCCCTCTCCCATAAAGTCATCCAACAAGGATACTTTTGGTTGACCATCCAAGAAGATGCCCAACAATACACCCAAAGAGATTCATAGAAATACCTCATTAACTACCTGAGTAGCTAACCCCCATGACCGGGCCATGACCGTTTTTCGAATGGTGGATAGACATCATCGTCCCCTTGCCAACTGACAAAGGTCAGACTAAGTTCATAGTCTTCGCGATCGACCACGCTAAATGGGCCAAGGCCAAGCCACTGGCCAAGATCATCGAACAAAAAATTATCGACTTTGTCTGGAAAAACATCACATGTCGATACGGAATCCCACATAAGTTCATCTCAGATAACGGGAAGCAATTCAAAAGTGATTAGTTCTAAGGCATGTGTGGGAACCTCGGAATTCAAAATGCTTACTCATCACCTCAGCATCCTCGAGCCAACAACCAAGTGGAGGGATTCAACAAGATTATTAAAAATCACCTTTGAACCAAACTCGAGAAAGCAAAAGGGTCCCAGGATGAAGAACTCCCCTATGTCCTCTGGGCATATCAGACCATTGCCTAAATGTCCATGGCAGAAAATCCTTTCTTCTTAGCCTTCAAAGTAGAGGTTGTTGTCCCAATTGAGATAGGGTTCCCTACTACATGGATTCAGTCCTATGATGAAAGACAAAGTACCAAGCAGATGGCTCTAGACCTTGATCTGCTCAAAGAGAGAAGGGATCAAGCTCAACTCAAGGTCGCGACTTGACAACCGAAGGTCGATCGATTCTACAATTCCCAAGGAAGGGCAAGAAGGTTCCGAGTTGGAGATCTAAGCCTCTATTAAACCTTCCAAAACATCAAGGAACTCTGTTCAGGGACTCTGGGGCCGATCTGGGAGGGACTCTACAAGATAACGGGCACAACTAGGAACCTCTTGACTTAAAGATATGTAAGGATGACTCCTGTCGCATCCATGGAATGCCAAACATCTGAAGATCTACTATTCAGGAAGACTGACTAGGTCTTGGGTCGAAATCTACATGTCTACTGCTCGTAATATACGATAATTGACCTACTAGGTCAGACTCTACATGTTTACTATTAAGAATTTACAATAAAAATCCCAAAGCTAGGAAATTTGAACTTACATTCGTTGTCTACAATGTTCGATCAACATGAGTTCACTAAGGGTTTCCCTTAGTGTAAGGGGAAAATAACCCTCTCACTAATCGTTTGACCCTTAAAGAAGAGGTCGAACCATTAATTAATCCTACTACATGGCTTATCGAGGACTTCTCTTAGTGCAAGGGAAAAACAGTCCTCACCAACCGCCCGACCCTTAAAGAAGAGGTCGGACCACTAATTAATAACGCTATTCAGATTGCGCGATCTACAATAAGGATCTCTTAATGCAAGGGAAAACAATCCTCCTAAGAAAACTGCTCGACCCTCTATGAAGGGGTCATTGCAGCTCGGCCATCTGTTCTACAAAGACAAAATTCCTTTAATGAATGGAAGAGCTCAAGAGCTTGCCCTAACACTCCTACTCGACTAATACACTTAACTTATAACCACGCTAAATCTACTTAGAATCTTGTACACAACAATCTCTATAAAAAGCTTTCTTTTCATTAATATAAAAGGAGTATACATATGTGGGAGAAATACAAAAGGAGGCTAGAGCAGTCCACTCAAAATCCCACTGAGGTTGGCTGCTTGGCTTCAGTAGGAACTAGGCCCTCGACTTCCAGTAAGATCGGGTCTTTAGCAGGGCTGCCCTCGAAGGGGGATAAGTCAAGCTCGGGGTATAACCCCTTTATTGAGGTATAAAAAATATTCCATTGCATTAGTCAGATAATTCCATGGTGCGGATCTTTCCCAGGGTTGTGCACTCCGTATTTTAGTAAAAATCATCTCTGGGGGTATTTTGAGTATTTTGGTAAAAATTAGCTCTGGGGGTATTTTAAGTATTTTGGTAAAAATCAGCTCTAGGGGTATTTTGGTAAAAATCAGCTCCAGGGGTATTTTGGTAAAAATTAGCTCCAGGGGTAGTTTGGTAAAAATTAGCTCCGGGAGTATTTTGGTGAAAATCAATATCCATGGGTAGTTTGGGTATTTTGGTGAAAATCAGTGTTTGGGGGTATTCTGGGTATTTTGGTAAAAATACATGTCCAAGGGCATTTTGGTAAAAATCCTTGTCCAAGGGGAGTTTAGGTATTTTAATAAGAGGCATTAAAAAGGGTGTACAGGTATCATTTTAATGAAAAATTGGTTGTACACCATCATTTAAAGGAGAACTTGGTGGACACTGTTGTTTAAGAGAAGAAGATGGACATTATGTGAAGGGAAAAGTGGTGGTGATTACCACTTTGTAAGAGAGTGGGGCCTATAAATACCCCTCCCTTACCTCATTTGAGGGGTTGATCAGTTGGTGGGCTAGAAAGGGAGAGAGAAGTAAGATGAGAGAGGGAGAGAAGAAAGTCTTTACGCAGACCGGCGCAACGAAAGTTGCTTGCACGGACCCGCGCAACTGAAGTTGCTGGCGCAGTTCTGCGCAATGGAAGTGAAAAAAGGGGTTAGGCCACTTTTTTAGGGGACTTGAAGAAACGCTTTTGTGCCAGCTCATGCAACTGAAGTTGCTTACGTAGTTCCGCGCAACCCTTTGAAGGCTTTTGAATAGCCCATATTTGTTGGGTGATATTTGAAATAGCGGTGAAGACCGCTTGAGTCAAAGTAGGAATATACCAATATGTTCTAAAGGGGGGTGAATAGGACTTTTTAAAAATTTTATGAGATATTTAAAATCCTATTGCACTAATCCTAGCAGATATACAATTATCAGGATTACTGAAATGTAACTCTACTGGCTTCCAAGCCTTGTAGAGGATCCAATCATAAGCTGTTTGAAAGATAAACAAGTTGCATTCAAGATTGTGATGGATAGGATTGTGTGTGTATATGAGGTGTGATCTTAGACAATCAAATATAAAAACATGTAAGGAATATCACACAATGAAAAATAATAACAAACTCAAACACAGTACTTGGTGCCATCTAGCATCATTGCCTATTAAATGATCTGAGTGTATAACAAGGCAATTTTTCTTCTCTTTGATTACCCATCTTATGACAGAATTCTTTCTTGTGGTAGATTTTTTTGTCTTATCTGATTCAACCACTTGATTCATTAAGTCTTTCTTCCTGTCAGATAGTTTGAGGGGTGATGGTGTTATATATCCTTTGTTTAACACATCCTTTGAATCACCACTTGTCTGATAGGCCGGATTTTTACCTTTGTTGCAACTGAAAATATCATATTTCTCATGTGTTCTATATCCAGTTTTTATTCTATCTTTTTCGTAGCCCAAGCCATATTTGTTGTTTCTAAATTTTCCCATACCTAAAAGTTTTCCTAACCTCTCACTACTCTGGAAAAGTTTACAATTTAGTTGCACTATTTTCCAAGATTATTCTAATTCATTTTGAAGTGTGTAATTTTTATTCTGAAGAATCAAGTTTTCCTCATTTAATGCTTTGACTTGTTTCTTTAATTTTTTCGACTCAGATTTCAAGGAAATGTTGGTTCTTTCAAGTCTATCATTATCTAAGTGATATTGCTGTAAATCAGTAATTAGATGAGTATTAATATTTGAAGCTTTATCCAAATCTAATAGCAACAATTCCTTTTTATTCTCAGATATACCAAGTCGTTTAATCACTTTGATGCTATGGATATAGAGTTGATTATAAGCATCTTGCAATTTATCCTTTTCGACTTCTTCCTCTTCTCCAGACTCCTCGTTATCTGATATACATAATTCAGTGGCTTGCTGTCTTTCCTTGCTTTCAGATTCCACGGGAGTGATTGCAATGGTGGAGACCATAAGAATTTTCAATGATTTCTGATCTTCATCACTTTCTGAGTCACTATTTTCTGAGTTAAACTCTTCTATATCATCCCATGTGGCGGCCATTGCCTTGCCTTTGGTTTTCCTGTTTAGGCATTCAATAGATAGGTGTTCATACTCCCGATAGGCGTAGCATTGTGGTTCTTTTCCCAATTTTGCCTGCAGAAGGTTTGTCATCCACCTTTCTTCCTTTAGAAGGACGACCGCGATTCTTTTGAAAGAATCCTCTGAATCTTTATGCCAGCAAAGCCACTTCCTCATCTTCATCTTCTTTTTCACTCTCACCGTCTTCATGTTTTGTTTTCTTAGAAGTTTTTAGGATAGTGTTTTTGGATTTTTGGGATTGAGTGAAGTGTAGTTCAAAAGTTTGTAGGGAACCTACTAGTTCTTCTACTTTCATTTTATCAATATTTCTACACTCCTCAATTATTGTTACTTTGGGATTAAACCGTTCTGGTAGGAATCTTAAAATTTTCCTACATATTTTAGGTACCGGAACTTTTTCTCCCAGTCTATCCATGGAGTTACAAATAATATTCAATTTGGTGAAAAACTCCATAAATGTCTCATGCTCTTCCATCCTGAGATTTTTAAACTATGAAGTCAGAAGTTGTAGTTTAGACCTCTTCACAGTGCTTGTGCCTTCATGGGTTGTTTCCAGTAGATCCCATGCTTTCTTAGATGTCTCACACATACTTATCAGATTGAATATATCCTGAGACACGGCACAGTAGATGACGTTCATTGCTTTTGCTGAAGCTGTTCGCTATTCTTTGTCAAACGTCATCAACTTTTCTTTAGGTTTGGGCTCAGTGATGGTAGTTTCATCTTCAAGTACGATTTATTCAGATGGTGTCACATATCCCTTCTCAACTACATCCCAAACATCATGATCCAAAGATCACAGGAAGTAATGCATTCTAGCCTTCCAGTATGCATAATTTGAACCATCAATTACTGGAGGTCTAGTGACTGATGAGTCCTCTCCTTTGGCCATATTCCTCAACTTCAGTCAAGATCACTCTCTAGGCGGCGAAGCCTTTAAAGAGAGACCCGCTCTGATACCAATTGAAATAGCAGTGAAGATCGCTTGAGTCAAAGTACGAATATGCCAATATGTCCTAGAGGGGGGTGAATAGGACTTTTTAAAAATTTTATGAGATATTTAAAATCCTATTGCACTAATCCTATTAGATATACAATTATAACAAACTCAAACACAATCATTTTTATAGTGGTTCGACTACTTGTCTACTCCACTCCCGACTGTCGCACTCAAACCTTGAGATTTCACTCAACCTAAGGTTTTAAATCAGGTTCACCTTTAACCTTTACACTGAGGTTTCTACTCGGTTCACCTCTAACCTTGGAGTTTTGCTGGTACACTCCTAACCAGATATTTATACCCACACAGAGCAAAGGTCCATACAACGCACCCAGATGTTTATGCTCCCCACAGAGCAAGGGTCTACACAACGTACCCATAGTGTACACTCCCACCGGAGGCCTCCTATGAGGACTTCAAAGGGTGAGCAGCACTTAAGACCCAACCCTAGAAAGGAATGATCACAAGTGTCCTCTAGACTCTAGGTACTTACAGATAAGTTAATGAGTCTCATTTAGCACAGTGATGAAGATCTCCTTCTTGTTGTTGAAGAGTCTTCGGCTCCCTTGATCCACAACACAAAAGATATACCAGTACTTGGCTTCGGGTTGGGTTAAGTTTAGGATAGAAATGCACTCTCTTAGAATTTTCCTATAAGGAAGATAGAGTGATTCCCGTCATCTATTCATTCAAGGCATCCCAGCTTAATGATATGCTATTAAGATAGTTGCTAAAAGATCCTTGAATGCGGAAGTTCATTTCCTAATCAACTCTATTAAATGTCAATGAATGAGAGTGGATTGGAAGATGAACTCCCGTGAGAGAAAGGGCTTTGAGTATATGATCTAGAGGTAAAACACACAAAAGTACTCTCTTCTTTTTCTACGTGCAATATGGACAAGTCTCTCTTTATATAGGCAAAAGGTTCCAATGGATATAAAATGGTCATATTTATGACAGAGTCCGATATCATCGAGCAGGGTCGATATCATCGAGCGTATACTCTCAATGGGATCGACTGTCCGATCGATAACACAAACTCAAATGTTATACGCTTTTGTAACCTATTGCTAGCTGGTCGATGGGATCGATACTGATGTCGATGTCATCGGATTTCGAACTCCGATTCCATCGATACTGGGATCGATCTATTGACATTTGAAAAAATGAGAGAGATTAGTCGAGATATTTTAAGTTTTATAGGATATGATCGAGGGTCAACTGATGTCATCGGAATTTGAATATTAATGATATCGAGACCGTGTCGATGGGATCGATAAATCGTATAGATTTACCAATAATCACGCTGGTCAGTTTGTGGTCAGTCTCGATCCAATCGACCAGGGCTCGATAGCATCGACATAAGAATATCGATTTCCTCTAGTGACCCCCGATCAAAGTTAAAAACATCCTGAAATATTTGCTGGAAGAAATGCATCCCCTCTGTCGATATGATCGATTCACTTCTGATATGATCAATATTTGAATTCAGATTGAATCGGAACAGTCATCGATATATCGAAGCTCATAGTAGTTTTGTTTAGAAAAATAGGGGCGCCAAAAATTTACCTGTCGATATTAATAACCCACTTTCGATGGGCTTGATATTTAAATATCGATGGTTGTATCGATATATCGATAAAGCCGTCCAGATGAGCATGCGGTTGCTGGACACTTTTAGTCCTCTTATCGATAGTATCGATTCAAGAGTCGAGGACATCGACAGAGCTGGTCGATCATATCGGAAGGTGTATCGATACAATCAACATGGCAAGCAAACTTAGAGATTTTCTGCTGTTTGAAGAAGTTCACTTACCCAAAAACCCTCATGTGTTCTAAGTTGATTTTAAGGGTTTTAATTACCTTGTATTTTGGAATATGGGATGTGAGGCTATGATTTACCTATGATGAGCTTTCACACATCCAATTGAGGTAGACACTTGAATTATTCTTCTTGTTAGGCTCTGTAGTTTGACTGACTCAACTCACATGGTAATTGACAACCAGGGCACTAGTAGGTGCACTTTCAATCTCTCCCTTTATCAATTATGTGACAAAATATCCAAAACACCCTAGAAAAATATCTAGACGAATACATCCTAAATTGTGTGTACATGTGTTTACACAATTTTACAAGTTCTAACACATTCATGTACACAACTAGAATTTGCTCCCCCTTACTGTAAAAAACCCCTTTCTTGGTGTAGTTGCTCTCCCTTACACCTGTAACATATAAGAGCACAAATATCCAATTTTCCACATGAGGTGTCTTTAACTTTTCTCTCCCTTTTTGTCAGTCATTGGTAAAGGCATAACAAGTGATATTAACTAAAGATTTTAAGCATATAGGAGAACTACAGACAGATAGATGTATACAGATTTTCAACAGTGATAAGCATACATCAATTAAGGCAGGAAGTAAATAGATGAAGCAATCAACACAGTCATTTCATAAGCAAGAAGATACGAGAAGCATAGAACCTTTCATATTAGAATGACAATGAAATAAGAATTGAATTCAACCATATCATCAAAAAGTTTCATCATCCAGAAACATCTAACCTCAAAAAAATATATACTGCCCTAGACAGCAGTAGTATTGTAACACCCTGAAAATCGGGAGTCGTGTATAAACTCAACTCCCGAGTTCCAGACCGTTACTTATGCAACAAAAATGATTATGATTCAATGTTGTATGAGTTAAAGCAATCACGTGAGTAAAAGTATACCAAAACTGCAATTCATACTCCAGATCCAGTGATAAAAACAAGACTAAAGAATATATATATCACTGTATGGAAAAACAAAGTAGATCTCAACTGTCACTAAAGTATGAATACATCACTGAGTCTCATATACATGTAAAGAAACAAAATTAAATGTCCAAAATAGTCCCACTGAGGAGTCCCGTCAACCCAGGTCACCTAAGCAAAGCCGTCGTGGTACTGCATGTATGAGAACTCGTCCTGGTCCTCATCATAGTTCGGCTCTGCCTCCTGGATCTCTGCATCACCTGCATCTAAGACAGGGTCTAGTGGGTGTTGCAAACACCATCCCGTAATGTTGGAGTGAGTGATCAACTCCGTGGAATCATAGAGCAAAGATTTACATGTTCTCCAATCAATCATGCGATAATAGTAAAGCAGTAAATCAAACAACCTTAATACTGTTGTTAATGCAATATGACATGACATGATGGATGCCCTCACCGACGTTCTCCCTCATACGGCACCATCTTACGCCCGCAGCATGCGTGCATCTCGCTCAGTGCTCCACATCTTCCAGGCACATGCAATGTATGGTGATATGATTGCCGAGTTGTTATTAGTCCATTCAAAGAGCAGGATTGGGAAACTAAGGTACTTCCCTTATATCAATCCCAACACAGATCCTGTCTAGGGTCGTCACTCCTAGTAATCTCATACGATGTATATTTTTGTAGGTCGCTGCAAGGGCTGCCAGGGCTGTTGCTCGCACTCATTACACCGCTCCCCCATCACCTTATCAATATAGGCCTACTGTACTCTCACTGCTACGGAAGGGTCGTCGCCTCCCGTAGAATCAAAATACGCTCGCGGTCACGATAAAGGACTCGTCGCCTGATCAGTATAGGCCGACAACAAGAATATAGTGTCCCATACCACCATAATCTGCTCACGAGACATAGGTGCTCACTGGTCACTACGGGGAGGTTTGTGGCCCCAACGTAGGCCGACAGCTCGACCACGGTGTCCCATACCACCATGCCCGGCTCATGAGTCTTTGTGGATCAAGGTACCACGGTTAACAAGGTTTATAATGGTAATTTCAGTACCCTAGGTTCAAGCAGTTATGACTCATACAGGGTGAACATACAACGGCCAGTCGGGTTACTTGACGGGCTCGACTAGCACGATCGCATCTCAAGTCGAACGACATGAAGTGCGTAAAACACTTCATGTGGCCTAACCACTGCCGCCAACTCCAGAACATGGCTCGCGTTCATCGACGCGTCGTTTGTGGCAAAGATAAGCCAACCACGAAATTTCTCGGTTACCGACTGCCTGGACTAAGTATAGTCCCAAACAATTATGGAATCCCATCACCAATCATATGAGAGTATTGGAAATGAAATACAATCATGTGAGCATGTTAACAAATGTTATAACATACAACTTAAGTAAATCATCAAGCACATGCATTTCATACATATAATGAAATCATGCAGAGGGCTAATATGTAGGAAATCATTTACATCAGCATATTAATTGAGAAATCAGTCTCAAACTAATTCATAACACCATTTAATTCAATACATACTAATATAAGCATTTATACAAACACTTACACTACACACTTAAGTCTACATATAGTATGTCGACTCAAAGTGCACATTTAGGCGAATCTCTTCGCCAAACTAATTATGCACGTATTCCTAACATTCTAATGCGACAATAAGCCATGTCAATCACATCAGAAAATTATTGAAGAAAACAGTATTTCCTACAAATGAATAAAATGCCCTAAATCTCATATTCTTCGTCGGTTTACGAAACAGGAAACGGACAGCATGTTATACATGTCAAACGGCGATGCCGTCGATAATCTACTATTAAACGACATTGAAAGCATTGGAAACAGTCAATCAAAGCGTCTAAAATCTGCACCTTTTCTCCTATAGGTGGATTAATTCGAACGGAGCGTATACGCTTCATCTACGGCGAACTGTGAACCTAATACACAAGATCCATAAGCTAACATGCTATGGAAATGACGGAACAACAAATCAGCAAGTATTTAGGGTATTTTCTTACCTATAATCGCGGTGAAATCGTCGAAAAAGTGATTGAGATGCGTTGCTTAAGCACATGCAACACGTGGCACGAGCAACAGGAAATTCCCTTCCACTCTCTCTCACCTTTTCTCTTTTAAGTGTGTGAATTCGAACGGAGCGTATACGCTTCATTTACGGCGAATAGAGAACCTAAAACACAAGTTCTATCAGCTAACATGCTATGGAACGAAAGGAACACTAAATCAACAACTTATTTGGGTATTTTCTTACCTAAAAATGTGGAGAAATCAACGGCCAAGTGATCGGAGCGTGTTGCTAAAGCACGTGCAACAGATAGGGCAACGGCAGGAAAATCCTCTCCTACTCTCTCTCACAAACTCTCACCTTTTCTCTCTCCCAATCTAGGGTTTTTCTCAAATTCGTATGGGAGAGAGGAGTGAGGGTTTCAACCCCTTTTATAAGCACAAAAATGCCCGAAATAGGCTGGGGAACAAAGTTTACTTGATGTATATCCAATTCGGGGCTGTTTCGGTCCAAAAGGACATTTCTGGTGGTCCCCTGGCCGAACGAGATCAGACTTAAGCTCATGCATACAGGATCTAGCATATATCAAGTTTTCAGTCCGGCAGGGTTCGCAGATCGTAGTGGCGGTCCAGTTTCAGTTCAGCGGTCATCGCACGTAGATCAGGCCAGCAAGTCTCATGATATGAAATAGAAATTTTTCCTGATCCGAGGGTGTAATTTGGCTGAATTCTGACGGTCAGAACGCTTAATACTGACGCGTCAAGTCGTGTGCTAGATTTGAATTTTAAATTCCAAATCTGTCCCTATTCTGACTCTCTTCAGTCCAGGCTCAATGAAATAGCCTGCGAATGTCGGTTGGACTTGATTTTTGAAATCATTGTCAAGTCTAGCTAGGCAGTTCTAACGGTCTAAGATAGTAGGTATCGGACTTTCGACGTGCGGTCTAGATCCAATACAAAGTTTCAAAGTGGTCTAGAGAACAAACCTGCTTAGAGTTTGATCCGAGGTTTTAGAGTATTATAGATTCATTGGTTCTACTCAATTTGGGTCTTGTAGAACGTATTTAAAGTGATCAGGGACTATTTCCCAGCTACTCTAGCGTTGCGCTAGCTAACTTACACTTATTTTCTAAAGGAATTAATCCTACACGATTTCGGGTTGAGTTGGTACTCGAGTCCAAGTATGGATTTTTCCAGGGCGTTACAATCTACCCCCCTTAACAAATAATTTCGTGCTCGAAATTTGTACCTTTTCGTACTCCTCGAGAAGATGTGGGTAGTTCTTTCTGATCTCGGCTTCTGTCTCCCAGGTAGCCTCTTCCTCAGAGTGATGCGTCCACAATACCTTCACAAGGAGAATCACCTTGCTACGCAGTACCTGCTCCTTCCTGTCTAGGATACGCGTCGGTCGCAGGATATATGTAACATCCTCTCCTAACTGTACCTGCTCCCATCTGATGATATGGGAAGGATCAGAAACGTACCTCTTCAGCATAGAAACGTGAAATATGTTGTGAACGCTCGCGAGAGGCGTGGGTAAAGCCAATCGGTAAGCCACTACTCCCACACGATCGAGGATATGGAATGGACCAATGAATCGCGGTGCTATCTTCCCCTTCTTCCCGAACCGAAGGACTCCCTTTATAGGGAAAACTCATAAAAACATATGATCCCCAACTGTGAACTCTAGTGGCCTCCGTCTCGTATCGGTATAACTCTTCTGTCTGCTCTGCGCTGTAAGAAGCCGACGTCTAATAATATCAATCTTCTCGGACGTCGCCTGCACTAACTCTGGGCCAATCAAGCTATGCTCACCGACCTCTGCCCAGCAATGCGGTGCGCGACAAGGTCGCCCATACAGCTCCTCGTAAGGTGCCATACCGATACTCGACTGAAAACTATTGTTGTACGCAAACTCCGCATAGGCAAGACAATCATCCCAACTTTCCTTGAAGTCTAATGCGCAAGCTCGCAACATATCCTGTAAGATCTGGTTCACCCGCTCTGTCTGTCCGTCTGTCTGTGGGTGGAAGGCAGTACTGAACTTCAACTTCACACCCATAGCCTCCTGAATGTGAGTCCAGAAAATATAAGTGAACCGCGTGTCTCTGTCCGACACGATCTCTAACGGAACTCCATGCAGACGCACTATCTCTCTGATGTACAGTCTAGCCAGCTCATCTGCAGAGTTCGTAACTCTGATCGGTAGGAAGTGTGCCGACTTCGTCAGACGGTCGACGATCACCCAAATGGAATCATGTCCCTTCCTCGTCTTCGGCAGCCCATAAATGAAGTCCATGGAAATGAAATCCCACTTCCACTCTGCGATTGGCATAGGCTGCAAGAGTCCAGGTGGTCGGCGATGCTCTGCCTTCACCTACTGACAAGTGAGATAACGGGACACGAACTCTGCTATGTGGGTCTTCATACCTTCCCACCAATAAGTCCTCTTTACGTCACGATACATCTTTGTACTGCCTGGATGCATCGCGAGTCTGGTACAATGCGCAGCCTCGAGAATCTCTCGTCTCAAGTCAGGGACATCTGGGATACATAGGCGGCCACGATAACGTAAGCCCCCATCCATGCCAACTTGCCACTCGGCGTCAGCATCATCACTGGCCTGCTCTCGAAGCTCAGTCAGATGTGCATCATCCCTCTGTGCCTCGATGACCCAGTCATCAATCTGAGATCGCACCTGCACATATGCGATGAACTCATACGGCTCCTCCACAGTGGGTTTCTGCTCAAAGTCTTGCAAAAACTCAACCATATCCCACTCAGCAACCATCAGCGGAGCCACAAACTCTATCACCTTCTTTCGGCTCAACGCGTCAGCCACAAGGTTCACCTTCCCAAGATGGTAAGAGACTTTGAACTTGAAGTCCTTCAAAGTCTCCATCCATCGCCGCTGCCTCATATTCAAGTCTTGCTGTGTGAATATGTACTTGAGGCTCTTGTGGTCGCAAAAGAGCTCGAACTCCTCTCCATAGAGGTAATGTCTCCATAGTCTCAGTGCGAATATGACGACTGCCAACTCTAGGTCGTGTGTAGGGTAATTCTCCTCATGCTTCCTTAATTGTCTCGAGGCATACGAAATTACCCTGTCCCTCTGCATAAGGACACAACCCAGACCAACGCTAGACGCGTCAGTGTATATAGTATACCTAACCCCTTGCTCTGGCAATACTAGCACAGGGGCGGACGTAAGTCTGTCCTTCAGCTCCTGAAAAACTGACTCCGCCTTGTCATTCCAAGCGAACTTCACGTCCTTTCGTGTCAACTGAGATAGAGGTCTCGCGATCTTCGAGAAATCCTGAATGAAGCGCCGATAGTAGACAGCGAGACCCAAGAAACTCCTCACCTCAGTGACAGAACCAGGCTGCTCCCAGTCTTGAACTGCAGCTACCTTAGACAGGTCAACTGCCATGCCATCCTTGGACACCACGTGTCCCAGGAACTTCACTTCCTGCTTCCAGAAGTCGCACTTCTTGTACTGTGCGAACAACTGATGCTGTCTGAGCGTATCCAGGACTAAGTGCAAGTGCTCCTCATGCTCCTCTCGACTCCTGGAGTACACCAAAATGTCGTCAATGAACACAACGACGAATCGATAAAGGAAAGGCCGAAACACCCGGTTCATCAGATCCATGAACACGACTAGTGTGTTCGTGAGACCGAACGACATCACAAGGAACTCGTAGTGGCCAAAGCTGGTCCTGAATGCTGTCTTCTGCACGTCCTCATCTCTGACGCGCAACTGATGATATCCTGACTGAAGATCAATCTTCGAGAAGTACTACGCTCCTCTCAACTGATCAAACAAGTCATCGATCCTGGGTAAAGGGTACTTGTTCTTCACCGTGATCTGGTTCAGCCTGCGATAATCAATACACAATCGCAACGAACCATCTTTCTTCCTCACGAATAGAACTGGTGCTCCCCAAGGAGACACTAGGCCGTATAAGGCCAAGCTCCAGCAAACCATCAATCTGCATCCTCAACTCCTCCATCTCACACGGTGCCATGCGATACGTCGGCAGTGACACGGGAGTGGAACCAGGCACCAGATCGATAGTGAAATCAATCTCTCGTCTAGGCGGCAAACCAGGGATCTTCCTGAACAGATCCCCAAACTCGTAAACGACTAGCGTATGCTCAAGTATCTGGGCACCAGCGTCTTGCAGTAAAGTAGCGTAGCTAAGTATGAGGAAGGGGAGATTTACCCGCACTGAAAATATGAAGGATGCACCCTCTGGCTCATACGCAGTCACTATACGAGTCTCGCAGTCAATCTCAGCCCTCGCTGCAGTCAACCAGTCCATGCCAAGAATGACATCGAGATAAACCAGAGCGGTGTCGACGACGAGATCTAGAACCATCGTCTTGCCCCCCAGATCCACCAAACAACCCTCACACATCTGGGTGGCATCTGTAAAGGACCCATATGCTGTATAAACTCGCACCCCGTCCATAGTAATGGTCTGTAGCCCAAGACGCCTGACTATAGCACGTGATATCAAAGAAATCGTGGAACCAGTGTCCACCATCACGAGAATAGGAGTACCTCAAATATGGGCAGTGACCTCGAAGGCCGAATGCTGAGAAGTCGGTGTCGCAGCTGCCTCAGCTGTCAATGCATGAACCCGTGCCTACTGTGGCCAGTTCAACAGCTGTGTCATGGGCCGTGGAGGCTGTCTGCTCTGTGATACCGGAGGTCTGAAAGAAGGGTGCGTAGGAGCTAACCATATAGGCTATGCTGATATCGCCTGTGAACGTGTACGGTCAATCTTCTGCGGCGGTGAGAACCCACTGTCCCGCATCCGAGAAACATAACTCTGCGCCAAGTGGCCCGTCCTCCCACAGTATGTGCATGATAACTCGGGGCGCCAAAACGATGGTGCTGGCGCTAGAGCTCGAGTAGGAGGGTCGACACGAGGCCTCTTGCCCGTGAAGGGCCTGTCTGGCAAGTCTGGTCGTGGCCTAGAAGCAGCAGGGCCATGAGATCACACAAGTCGATCCACATCCTGCTCTGCCCGCATAGACATGTGAATCAGCTCTGCATAAGAGGGAATGCTCACGCAGCACATCTTCGACCGAATATCCGGTCGCAAGCCTTCTGAAAAGCGCCGTATGCGCATCTGCTCATCTGCCAAAATAGTCAGGACATATCTGTCCAACTCGGTGAACCAATGCTCATACTCAGTGACCATCATGCCTCCTTGTCTGAGGCGCAGGAACTCATTCTCTCGGTCATACCTGTACGTCTGGGGATAGTATTTCTCGTGGAAGCGGAACTCGAACGCTGTCCAGGTCCATATATAATCGGCGGCAACGGTCGGCAATACACTATCCCATCACAAGCTGGCCTCTCGCTCGAACAGGAACGTAGCCAACTCGACCTGCTCGGCCTCTGAACAATGTAGCATCCGCAGTATCTTCGACACACGGTCGAGCCAATACTCGGCCTCCTCGGATCTATGAGAACCCGTAAAAGTGGGAGGCCGTAAGCGCTGGAATCGCTCTAACAAGCCCCGTGTGTCTACGACATTCCCCGCAGGGTAAGCAGGTGGTACAGGATGAGCCATACCCTCATCCTGGGCATATGTATTAGCATCCTCAGCTGGATGCGCAGGTGGTGCAGGTGGAGGCACACTTCCACCCTGGGCTAGTGTCCCCATAATAGTAGTCAGGAGCTGCTGCTGCTGTTGCATCATGACCATCATCTACTCAAATCTATCTGGAGGTGGAGCAGGCTGTGGCATGTACTGCGTAGAAGAAGACGCACGATACGGCTCTCTGACGGGCGGTGTGAATGGCGGTGGTCCAACTGTAGGACCAATAGTAGGCTGAGACGCACGCACTGTCTCAGGAATCGAGCCCACAACAGGGTCCGCATGTGCATCAGACTGCGAAGGAGCCTGATCCATAAGCTCACTCAATGTAATCCGAGCTGTACTCCGTGTAGCCTTCGGCGACATTCCCTATATTCAAAATAGGGCACAACCTTGTCAGTCTCAATAGCACAAACACACCGCAATCATTCACATAAGGAGTCAAAGGCATTCCATGCATTTCATTTAATCAAAATTGTCACAATACAAGGGATATCTCCTTACAAGCATCATGACAGAAAGTACATGGGAATTAAGACAGTGAAAATTACAACAGCAACATAAGTAAACTACTAGCCTTAACAGGCTTACACAACTTAAAGCAGGAAATGACTAACTACTAAAAACAACATCATAGATCTTCGCTAGTCTGAGTCGGGTGACGGAGGAGGAGCACCCTTATCCTGCAAGCAGCACAGGATCGCCTTCAAGGTGCGAGTCACCTTACCGAATTTCCTCTTCGTAACGGCCTTGACATCCTCGACCTCAGCTCGAAGCTCTTGAACTTCCCTTCACAAGGTGACCTGACTCTCCTCAATTCGGGCAATGCGATCATCGCCAGTAGTCTGAGCAGAAGGAGGAGGGCTCTCATCTGTATCCTGAGCCTCCTCTTCTATCTCTTCCTGGACTTCTTCCTCAACTTCTGCTCCAGGTTCTCCTTCACTTGGATCCTCTTCATCATCAAAATCATCCTCGCTATCTTCCTCAAGATGAGTCTCACGGTACTGAGACCCGATCTTCATCTTGACCATGGTAGACTCATCAATGCTGTGAATCAGAACTGGCAATTTCGGCCCAAGTCTGTAAGCAAACTCAAGGGCGATCTTGCATATAAGTCGACCAAAAGGAAGTGATTCAGACGTTCTTCTTGATTTTTCTATGAGCAAAATTTGTCGCAAGATGAAAGTGGCCATACACACATTCTCTCCCAGGGCCACTAGATACAAGAAATCAACCATAAGGCGCATACATTCAATGCGATTTGTCGACCTGGGATACACATTGAACGTGCAAATGTGGTGTAGCAGGCACAAATCATCAGACATATGAGATGCCTTGAGGCTATTATTAGGCTACCATGAAACCAGTTTACCGCATAGAAACCTGGTACGGCGATCTCGATCACGCCTACTCCTCAAATTCTTCGCACTAGGATGAACATCACCCAGAGGCACGTTCAGAAGCCACGCAATCAATCGAACATCGATCATAGCCATCCGGTGTCTACCAAAAGGAATCTTGAACTGCAATGGCTCCAAGGTAGGATTCTGGATACGAGCGTAGAAGGCACGAACGGTGCTTACATTAGCATAAGCACGAGCTTCAAAGATCGGACCCCAATGTGCAGCTTCAATGCGTTCGAACAACAGAAATTCACCGAATAGTCGTCCTTCCACATCTGCCTCAAACAACACCTTACGGTCAGTGTATTGGCCGTGAGGCATCTCTGCTAAAATCACTCGCCCAAGTTGAGTATGGGGATCCAAATTTCGCTTTGTATGGAACTCTCGGGCTGTGCTTGGACTTGCGACGGTGCTTGAGCTAGCGGCGCCATCCCGCGGTCTTCTTAATTGACCAGGGCGACTAGGCCCAGCCTCATCCGCTGCAGTCTTTCTCTTACCCATCAAAGAGAGGATGGTGGAGAGTGACAAAAGACCCAAAATGGCTTCAACAAAAGCCATAAAAAATGGGGGAAATGCAAGGAAATGACTGCCCAAACTAGAAAAGGGAGATCTAGGTGTTGTAGAGGGATGCTTCAAGCTCCCTTAGGATGTATTTTCAAGGAGAAAAGAGAATAAAAAAGGGAAATGGAGCACCTCACGATTTCAGCCCGTTTTGGGGGTTGTAAGAGCTCCAAACGATGAGATTTGCATGAGGGAAGGCTGTAAACTTCAATGGAGTGATGGAGTGTGGTCATTTTCAGCAGGGAATGGATTTAAGAATGATTTGGAGCCACAAATTTGAGATAGGGCAGCTGAAAAATGAAAATGGAGCTAGGGGAGGGGCTGTTTGTGAAGGAAGTACCCCATTTAGGGGTTTTCTATGGATGAACACTACATGGAGGGGGTGTACTACCCCAAACGACCACATGTGCCAACTTTCACCGCGAGTGGACCCCATCGGCCGGCGATGCATCCCCGGATCGGCGATGGCATCGCCGATCATCTCTCTGGTCTGTTGGTGGGACCACATGGGTCTGGTCCCCCATGGTCCAAGGACCCCAAAAAACTATGGGCCCCACCTTGGTTCATTGTATATTGCCCTATGGAGGTCCAAACATGCGTTCAGAGCTTTTCATGGCCAGTCTGAAAACATAAATACAATCCCCTATTATGCAGCATATGATTTTGGGGTAGAAGGAGCTAAGACATCCATCTAGCCCATTAGTTGCTAAAGAAAGTAAACTTAGAATGGCCTAATGGCCAGTTTTCATGAATTTTACTATTCACTGTAAAATTTTGTCGAAGTATAATTTTATGTCATTTTTACATTAGGATCAATGCCTAATATGAAAATAATAAGAAATAATTGAAGAATGGAGTGGTGAGAGGAAGAATTTTGAAGAATTCAAGTGAAATGGGGTATTTAGGCCCTGACGATTGAATGCAAGGGTTGTGGTTGTCCCACAGCCCAATGATTCACATTTACAGGTTTAGAATCATTCAAAGAATATCTCAACCCACTTACCTACAACCTAGGAGCTACTCAGGTCACTTCATGCGACCCTAGATGCGTTACGGACTCAATCACGAGATCGATATAAATAGACTTCGCCTATTGGCGAATCTACGATCCTACAAGTGTTTCTAGACCCTTCTCGCACCCACCTAAGTCAAAGAAAGTGACAGCGTATGTCGCGTGACCATAACCCAGGCCCAGTATAATCTTATTCATGCTCTGATACCAACTTGTAACACCCTGAAAATCGGGGGTCGTGTATAAACTCAACTCCCGAGTTTCAGACCGTCACTTATGCAACAAAAATGATTATGATTCAATGTTGTCTGAGTTAAAGCATTCACATGAGTAAAAGTATACCAAAACTGTAATTCATACTCCAGATCCAGTGATAAAAGTAAGCGGAAGACTAAAGAATATATATATCACTGTATGGAAAAACAAAGTAGATCTCAACCGTCACTAAAGTATGAATACATCTCTGAGTCTCATATACATGTAAAGAAACAAAATCAAATGTCCAAAATAGTCCCACTGAGGAGTCCCGTCAACACAGGTCACCTAAGCAAAGCCGTCATGGTACTGCATGTATGAGAACTCGTCCTGGTCCTCATCATAGTCCGGCTCTGCCTCCTGGATCTCTGCATCACCTGCATTTAAGACAGGGTCTGATGGGTATTGCAAACACCATCCCGTAACGTGGGAGTGAGTGATCAACTCAGTGGAATCATAGAGTAAAGATTAGCATGTTCTCAAATCAATCATGTGATCATAGTAAAGCAGTAAATCAAACAATCCTAATACTGTTGTTAATGCAATATGACATGACATGATGGATGCCCTCACCGACGTTCTCCCTCATACGACACCATCTTACGCCCGCGGCATGCGTGCATCCCTCTCAGTGCTCCACATCTTCCAGGCACATGCAATGTAATGGTGATATGATTGTCGAGTTGTTATTAGTCCATTCAAAGAGCAGGATTGGGAAACTAAGGTACTTCCCTTATATCAATCCCAACACAGATCCTGTCTAGGGTCGTCACTCCTAGTAATCTCATACGATGTATATTTTTGTAGGTCGCTACAAGGGCTGCCAGGGCTGTTGCTCGCACTCGTTGCACCGCTCCCCCATCACGTTATCAATACAGGCATACTGTACTCTCACTGCTACGGAAGGGTCATCGCCTCCCGTAGACTCAAAATACGCTCGCGGTCACTACAAAGGACTCGTCGCCTAATCATTGTAGGCAGACAGCAAGAATATAGTGTCCCATACTACCATAATCTGCTCACGAGACATAGGTGCTCACTGGTCACTATGGAGAGGTTTGTGGCCCCAGCGTAGGCCGACAGCTCGACCACGGTGTCCCATACCACCATGCCCAACTCATGAGTCTTTGTGGATCAAGGTACCATGGTTAACAGGGTTTACAATGGTAATTTCAGTACCCTGGGTTCAAGCAGTTATGACTCATACAGGGTGAACATACAACGGCTAGTCGGGTTACTTGACGGGCTCGACTAGCATGATCTCATCTCAAGTCGAACGACATGAAGTGCGTAAAACACTTCGTGTGGCCTAACCACTGTCGCCAACTCCAGAACATGGCTCGCGTTCATCGACGCGTCGTTTGTGGCAAAGATAAGCCAACCACGAAATTTCTCAGTTACCGACTGCCTGGACTAAGTGTAATCCCAAACAATTATGGAATCACATCAGCAATCATATGAGAGTATTGGAAATGAAATACAATCATGTGAACATGTTAACACATGTTATAACATACAACTTAAGTAAATCATCAAGCACATGCATTTTATACATATAATGAAATCATGCATAGGGCTAACATGTAGGAAATCATTTACATCAGCATATTAATTGAGAAATCAATATCAAACTAATTCATAATACCATTTAATTCAATACATACTAATACAAGCATTTATACAAACACTTACACTACACACTTAAGTCTACATATAGTGTGTCGACTCAAAGTGCGCATTTAGGCGAATCTCTTCGCCAAACTAATTATGCACATATTCCTAACATTCTAATGCGACAATAAGACATGTCAATCACATCAGCAAA
This sequence comes from Magnolia kwangsiensis, assembly GCA_037074715.1. Lineage (NCBI taxonomy): Eukaryota > Viridiplantae > Streptophyta > Magnoliopsida > Magnoliales > Magnoliaceae > Magnolia > Magnolia kwangsiensis. The sequence goes on along the minus strand of CM073575.1, from coordinate 83,830,264 downwards.
TAATGGATGAAAACTGTATTTCCTACAAATGACTAAAATGCCCTAAATCTCATATTCTTCGTCGGTTTACGAAACAGGAAACGGACAGCATGTTGTACATGTCAAATGGCGATGCTGTCGAAAATCTACTATTAAATGACATTGAAAGCGTTGGAAACAGTCAATCAAAGCATCTAAAATCCTCACCTTTTCTCTTATAGGTGTGTGAATTCGAACGGAGCGTATACGCTTCGTCTACGGCGAATAGAGAACCTAATACACAAGTTCTATCAGCTAACATGCTATGGAACGAAAGGAACACTAAATCATCAACTTATTTGGGTATTTTCTTACCTAAAAATGTGGAGAAATCAACGGTCAAGTGATCGGAGCGTGTTGCTAAAGCATGTGCAACAGGTAGGGCAACGGCAGAAAAATCCTCTCCTACTCTCTCTCACAAACTCTCACCTTTTCTCTCTCCCAATCTAGAGTTTTTCTCAAATTCGGATGGGAGAGAGGAGTGAGGGTTTCAACCCCTTTTATAAGCACAAAAATGCCCGGAATAGGCTGGGGAACAAAGTTTACTTGATGTATATCCAATTCGGGGCTGTTTCGGTCCAAAAGGACATTTCTGGTGGTCCCCTGGCCGAACTCGATCGGACTTAAGCTCATGCATACAGGATCTAGCATATATCAAGTTTTCAGTCCGGCAGGGTTCGCAGATCATACGTGGCGGTCCAGTTTCAGTTCAGCGGTCACTGCACGTAGATCAGGTCTGCAAGTCTCATGATATGAAATAGAAATTTTTCCTGATCCAAGGGTGTAATTTGGCTGAATTTTGCGGTCAGAATGCTTAATACTGACGCGTCAAGTCGTGTGCCAGATTTAAATTTCAAATTTCAAATCTGTCCCTATTCTGACTCTCTTCAGTCCAGGCTCAATGAAATATCCTGCGAATGTCGGTTGGACTTGATTTTTGAAATGATTGTCAAGTCCAGCTAGGCGGTTTTAACGGTCTAAGATAGTAGGTATCAGACTTTCGACGTGCGGTCTAGATCCAATACAAAGTTTCAAAGTGGTCCAGAGAACAAACCTATTTAGAGTTTGATCCGAGGTTTTAGAGTATTATAGAGTCATTGGTTCTACTCGATTTGGGTCTTGTAGAATGTATTTAAAGTGATCAGGGACTATTTCCCAGCTACTCTAGCGTTGCGCTAGCTAACTTACACTTATTTTCTAAAGGAATTAATCCTACGTGATTTCGGGTCGAGTTGGTACTCGAGTCCAAGTATGGATTTTTCCAGGGCGTTACAAGTATAATCATCAGACAGAGATATTAGTCCCATGTAGGGATACCCAAAATAAATAAATAGAGATGGGTGCAAAATCAAGTGTTTATGACTAGACACACTACTCCACTAAAACTGTCTTCTTCAAACACATAGAAGGCCCACCAGTCGTTAGTAGCTCAAGAATCTATTGTACAGAATGTTGGAGAGCTTCCATCCTATTTTCTATTTCTGATAGTCGTTGTTCTCAGTGTTGGAGTTGCTCATCAATTCCAGTGAGATCGTTTAAAAATTGGCGCTCAAGCTCATGATGCTGACGATTTGTGACAAAAGTAGGACTATATTCAGGACTTCGATTGGATCCCCAGAGAGTTTCTTCATTAGGCATGAGACCAATATCTTCAACAGGTGGAGGGATCTTAGTATGCGATGAGACAGAGACATACAATTGTTACGCTGCATCATGGTCGAACCATACTTCAGGATATACCTTATCAGTTGTTTTTGGTAGACCTGCCTAGTGTGCGAGATTGCAGATAAGGGACGAAAAAGGAAGAATTTCAAGATGGTCACTTTTGACTACTTTAATTAGGTGATCTACTATGAGAGTTGGTAGGCATATAGGAACCCCTTGATAGACATCATACAGGATATTGAGCACAAGGGGACTCAGATATGTGTCATTGGCATCACATGGGTACACATTCGTACTGAAAATACTGTGGAGTCGAAACAAGATTCCTAGATGTTTAACCAGAAGGATATTGTCATCATTTCTAGGAATTATCATACCCTGGTACAGTGCTCGAGTAATTTCTCCCCATCTACCCAATTCGTTTAGATTTCTACTAGTGGCAGGGATTTGTATCACCTCAATGTTTAGAACATGACAAAGGACTGTTGGAGTAATGTGCTTGGTGTATTACATGAATTCTATACACATACATGGTGGCTAAACTTAGACAACATGACAATAGTTGAAGAACTGCTAGATCATTTCAAACTGATATGGGCCGCCCATATTAAGCATATTCTTCCACCCAATAGTCTCCATCATGAGATCCACCCCATAGGGCTTGACAGCACTAGTGAGAATTATACGATCGACTATCGTGACTTGTTCCCCATCCGATTGGTTTTGAGGTGGTCTAGTATTTTTCTCTTTCTTAATCTCGAAAGATTTTGTAGATGAGAGAGCCTTACCTTTCCCTTTAACCATCTTCCTTGCTTCATTTGGATGCTGAGATTTCATCAAGACTCTGAGCAGATCAACCAAAGAAACTGATCAGGGCAGCGAGATGGGACTAGATATTGTAAAAATGAATTTTTCACTCAATCAACCTTTTATTGGGCGCCATTTGTCGATCATATCGATCATTGTTGCGATGCTATCGAGAAGTTACTGATCGATTCTATTGAGTCTATCTCCGATGTCCTCCATGGTCATACGGCTTTTCACATTCTGAAGAGCCGTCGATTGTATCGACCCTTTTTTGATGTAATTGGAAAGTCATATCCACGGTGAGGAATTGTAACATCCCGAAAATCGGGGGTCGAGCAAAAACCCAACTCCCGAATTCTAAAATGTTATTTATGCAACATAGATATGTATGATTGAATGTTGTCTGTGATAATGTATTAAACATGAGTGAGATTAAGCCAGAACAGCATATCATACTCCAGAGACAGTTAAATTAATAAGCGGAAGACTGTGATAGTATGTATAACATATATAAACTGTTATATGTCTCCAGAGTATGAACATGTTACCAGGTTATATACATACATGTATACTCCAAAAGTAGACAAAACGAATATACATGAGTGCGCTAAAAATATAAAATGACAATTGTCAAAGTATCTAATCAACCTCTCTGTAATCCCGTCAATCAGAACACACATAAAGGAGGAATCCTCCTCCTCATCATCAAGTCTAGCTCTGCCTCGCAGGCCACGCCATCATCTGCAATCACAAAAAGGGACTGGTGGGTGTCCGAAAACACTATCCCATAACGTGGGAGTGAGTAGCTAACTCAGTGAAATAATAGAGCAAGGATTAACATGTTCTCAAATCAATCATGCGATAATAATAAAGCAGCAAATCAAACAATCCTAATACTGTTGTTAATGCAATATGACATGACATGATGTATGCCCTCACCGACGATCTCCCTCATACGGCACCATCTTACGACCGCGGCATGCAATCGACCCTCAAGTGCTCCACATCTTCCAGGCACATGCAATGGTATGGTGATATGATTTTCTAGTTATTAATAGTCCATTCAAACAGCAGGATTGGAAAACTAAGGTACCTCCCTTATATAAATCCCAACACAGATCCTGTCTAGGGTCGTCACTCCTAGTAATCTCATACGATGTATATTTTGTAGGTCGCTGCAAGGGCTGTTAGGGCTGTTGCTCGCACTCGTTGCACCGCTCCCCCATCACCTTATCAATACAGGCCTACTGTACTCTACTGCTACGGAAGGGTCGTCGCCTCCTGTAGACTCAGAATACGCTCGCGGTCACTACAAAGGGCTGCTAGGACTGTTGCTCGCACTCGTTGCACCGCTCCCCCATCACCTTATCAATGTAGGCCGATAGCAAGAATATAGTGTTCCATACCACCATAATCTGCTCACGAGACTAGGTGCTCACTGGTCATTACGGGGAGGTTTGTGGCCCCAGCGCAGGCCGACAGCTCGACCACGGTGTCCCATACCACCATGCCCGGCTCATGAGTCTTCGTGGATCAAGGTACCATGGTTAACAGGGTTTACAATGGTAAGTTCAGTACCCTAGGTTCAAGCAGTTATGACTCATGCAGGGTGAACATACAACGGCCAGTCGGGTTACTTGACGGGCTCGACTAGCGCAATCGCATCTCAAGTCGAACGACATGAAGTGCGTAAAACACTTCGCGTGGCCTAACCACTGCCGCCAACTCCAAAACATGACTCGCGTTCATCGATGCGTCGTTCGTGGCAAAGATAAGCCAACTACGAATTCGCTCGGTTACCGACTGCCTGGACTAAGTATAGTCCCAAACATGTGGAATCACATCGGCAAAGCATGTGAAAGTATTGGAAATGAAATACAACCATATGAGCATGTTAACACATGTTGTAACATACAACTTAAGCAAATCACCTGATACATGCCTTTCATACATATAATGAAATTATGCATATTGCCAACATATAGGAAATCATTTCCATCAGCAAATTAATTGAGAATTCAATCTCAAACTAAATCATAATGAAATCATCAAGCACATGTTATAACATACAACTTAAGTGAATCATCAAGCACATGCATTTCATTCATATAATGAATTCGTACATATGGCTAACATGTAGGAAATCATTTACATCAGCATTTTAATTGAGAAATCAATCTCAAACTAATTCATAACATCATTTCATTTAATACATACTATTTCAAGCATTAATACAAACACTTACACTACACACTTAAGTCTACATATAGTATGCCGACCCGAAGTGCGCATTTAGGCGATCTCTTCGCCAAACTAATTATGCATGCATTCCTAACATTCTAATGCGACAACAAATCATGTCAATCACATCAGCAAAATATAAATGAAATCAGTACTTCCTACAAATGACTAAAATGCCCTAAATCTCATATTCTACGTTGGTTTATGAAACAGAAAATGGACAGCATGTTGTACATGTCAAACGACGTTACCGTCGATAATCTACTATTAAACGACATTGAAAGCTTTGGAAACAGTCAATCAAAGCGTCTAAAATCTGCACCTTGTCTCTTATGGATGTGTAAATTCGAACGGAGCGTATACGCTTCGTCTACAGCGATAAGAGAACCTAATTCATGAGTTATGTCAGCTAACAAGCTATGAATCCTAGTAAACCTCAAATCAGCAACTTTCTAAGGTTATTTCATACTTGAAAAAGCTGAGGAATCATCGGCCAGGTGATTAGAGCACGTGGCTTAACCACTTGCAGCACGTGGCACAAGCAGCAGGGAATTCTCTCCCACCTTCTCTCACAAACTCTCACCTTTTCTCTCTCCCAATCTAGGGCTTTTTTGTAAATTCGGATGGGAGAGAGGAGTGAGGGTTTCATCCCTTTTTATAAGCCCAAACTTGCTCGAAATAGGCTCGGGAACAAGTTTCACTTGAGGGGTAACCAAATCGGGGCTGTTTCAGTCCAAAAGGATATTTCTGGTGGTCCCCTGGCTGAATGCGGTCGGACTTAAGCTCATGCATACTGGATCTAGCATACATCAAGTTTTCAGTCCGGCAGGGTTCGCAGATCGCACGTGGCGGTCCAGTTTCAGTTCAGCGGTCACCGCACGTAGATCAGGCCTGCAAATCTCATGATATGAAATAAAAAATTTTCCTGATCCGAGGGTGTAATTTGGCTGAATTCTGACGGTCAGAATGCTTAATACTGACACGTCAAGTCGTGTGCCAGATTTGAATTTCAAATTTCAATTCTGTCCCTATTCGCACTCTCTTCAGTCCGGGCTCAATGAAATAGCCTGTGATTATCGGTTGGACTTGATTTTCGAAATGATTGTCAAGTCCAGCTAGGCGGTCCTAACGGTCTAAGATAGTAGGCATCGGACTTTCGACGCGCGGTCTAGATCTAATACAAAATTTTAAGGTGGTCCAGAGAACAAACCTGCTTAGAGTTTGATCCGAGGTTATAGAGTATTATAGAGTCATACGTTCTACTCGATTTGGGTCTTGTAGAACGTATTTAAAGTGATCAGGGACTGTTTCCCAGCTACTCCAACGTTGCGCTAGCTAACTTATGTTTAGTTTCTAAAGGAATTAATCCTAAGTGGTTTCTTTGGCTATGGAATTGGGTTCTGAGCGATTTTCCCGGTGTTTTAGTTGACCCACTGCCTAAGGATGTCAAATCCTAGATTGGCTAAAATCCGGGTTGTTACAAGAATTTCTGGCTTCAAACTTCGTATGATTTTTCAAGCATACTCCTAAGATTTCTAAGAGACATTGATATAATACACAATCTTTGTAAATACATAAGAGTATAAACATTTGACTATTTATATACAAAAGGAGGTCTAGAACCTTAGGTGTTTCATTTAGTGCTCAGCGAAATTGCATCATTTCAGTAAATATCCAGATTTCGATGTAAAATCTGAACATGTTCCTTCATTCTTAATGCTCTTCTATATCATTCCTTACTTCTCCTTTAATAATGTAGCAGTGGTTGTTTGTACGATGACCCTTAATTACTGATTTTCCTGATTGATCTAAGATATCGCATTCTTCTTTATTGAGCTTGACCATATGGCCATTATCATAAATTTGAGAGATGCTTAACAGATTATGCTTCAATCCTTTTATGCAGAAAGCATTCTCATTTGTAAGCAGATTAATTCCTTTTATGATACCCTGTCTAATTACTTTAGCAGTGGTTCCATCTCCGTAGGTGACTAGCCCATTGTTTAGATTCTGATAATTTGACAGGAGGAATTTGTCACCTGTGACATGTCTTGAGCGACCACTGTCTAGGTACCATCTAGCATCATTGCCTGTTAAATGATCTGAGTATATAACAAGGCAATTTTTCTTCTCTTTGATTACCCATCTTGTGACAGAATTCTTTCTTGTGACAGATTTGTTTGTCTTATTTGATTCAACTACTTGATTCACTGAGTCTTTCTTCCTATTAGATAGTTTGAGTGGTGATGGTGTTATATATCCTATGTTTAACACATCCCTTGAATCACCACTTATCTGATAGGCCAGATTTTTTCCTTTGTTGCAACTGGAAATATCAGATTTCTCATGTGTTCCATATCTAGTTCTTATTCTAGCTTTTTCGTAGCCTAAGCCATATTTGTTGTTTCCAAATTTTCCCATACCTAAATTTTTTCCTAGCCTCTCACTACTCTGGGAAAATTTACAATTTAGTTGCACTATTTTCCAAGATTATTCTAATTCATTTGAAGTGTGTAATTTTTATTCTGAAGAATCAAGTTTTCCTCATTTAATGCTTTGACTTGTTTCTTTAATTTTTCTGACTCAGATTTCAAGGAAATGTTGGTTCTTTCAAGTCTATCATTATCTAAGTGACATTGCTGCAAATCAGTAATTAGATGAGTATTAATATTTGAAGCTTTATCCAAATCTAATTGCAACAATTCCTTTTTATTTTCAGATGTACCAAGTCGTTTAATCACTTTGATGTTGTGGATATAGAGTTGATTATAAGCATCTTGCAGTTTATCCTTTTCGACTTCTTCCTCTTCTCCAGACTCGTTATCTGATGGACATAATTTAGTGGCTTGCTGTTTTTCATTACTTCCAGATTCCACGGGAATGATTGCAGTGGTGGAGACCATAAGAATTTTCAATGATTTCTGATCTCCATCACTTTCTGAGTTACTATTTTCTGAGTTTAACTCTTCTGTATCATCCCATGTGGTGGCCATTGCCTTGCCCTTAGTTTTCCTGTTAGGGCATTCAGTAGATAGGTGTCCATACTCCCGACAGGCGTAGCATTGTGGTTCTTTGGTTCTTTTCCCAATTTTGCCTGCAGAAGGTTTGTCATCCACCTTTCTTCCTTTAGAATGACGACCATAATTCTTTTGAAAGAAGCTTCTGAATCTTTATGCCAGCAAAGCCACTTCCTCATCTTCATCTTCTTTTTCACTCTTACTGTCCTCATGTTTTGTTTTCTTAAAAGTTTTTAGGACAGTGTTTTTGAATTTTTGGGATTGAGTGAAGTGCAGTTCAAAAGTTTGTAGGGAACCTACTAGTTCTTCTACTTTCATTTCATCTATATTTCTACACTCCTCAATTGTTGTTACTTTGGGATTAAACCGTTCCTGTAGGAATCTTAAAATTTTCCTACATATTTTAGGTACCGGAACTTTTTCTCCCAATCCACCCATGGAGTTACAAATAATATTCAATTTGGTGAAAAACTCCATAAATGTCTCATGCTCTTCCATCTTGAGATTTTTGAACTGTGAAGTCAAAAGTTGTAGTTTAGACCTCTTCACAGTGCTTGTGCCTTCATGGGTTGTTTCCAGTAGATCTCATGCTTTCTTAGATGTCTCACACATACTTATCTGATTGAATATATCCTGAGACAGCACAGTAGATGACGTTCATTGCTTTTACTTCAGCAGTTCGCTGTTCTTTGTCGAACGCCATCCACTTTTCTTTAGGTTTGGGCTCAGTGATGGTAGTTTCATCTTCAAGTACGATTTGTTCAGATGGTATCACATATCCCTTCTCAACTACATCCCAAACATCATGATCCAAAGAACTCAGGAAGTAATGCATTCTAGCCTTCTAGTATGCATAATTTGAACCATCAAATACTGGAGGTCTAGTGACTGATGAGTCCTCTCCTTTGGCCATATTCCTCAACTTCAGTCAAGATCACTCTCTAGGCGGTGAAGCCCTTAAAGAGAGACCCGCTCTGATACCAATTGGAATAGTGGTGAAGACCGCTTGAGTCGAAGTAGGATATGCCAATATGTCATAGAGGGGGGTAAATAGGACTTTTTAAAAATTTTATGAGATATTTAAAATCCTATTGCACTAATCCTATCAGATATACAATTATCAGGATTACTCAAATGTAACTCTACTGGCTTCCAAGCCTTGTAGAGGATCCAATTACAAATTGTTTGAAAGATTAACAAGTTGCATTTAAGATTGTGATGGATAGGACTGTGTGTGTATATGAGGTATGATCATAGATAATCAAATATAAAAACATGTACGAAATATCACACAATAAAAAATAATAACAAACTCTAACGCAGTCATTTTTATAGTGGTTCGACTACTTATCTACTCTACTCCCGACTGTCGCACTCAATCCTTAAGTGTACCGGATTTCACTAAGGAGGTTTCCCAGGGTTCACCTCAAACCTAAGGTTTTAAATCAGGTTCACCTTCAACCTTTATACTGAGGTTTCTACTTGGTTCACCTCTAACCTTGGAGTTTTGCTGGTGCACTCCTAACCAGATGTTTATGCCCACACAGAGCAAAGGTTCACACAATGCACCCGGATGTTTATGCTCTCCATAGAGCAAGGGTCCACACAACGTACCCACAGTGTACACTCCCACCGGAGGCCTCCTAAGAGGACTTCAAAGGGTGAGCAACACTTAAGACCTAATCCTAGAAAGGAATGATCACAAGTGTCCTCTGGACTCTAGGTACTTACAGATAAGTTGATGAGTCTCATTTAACATAGTGATGAAGATCTCCTTCTTGTTGTTGAAGAGTCTTCAGCTCCCTTGATCCGCAATACAAAAGATATACCAGTACTTGGCTTCGGGTAAGGTCAAGGTTAGAATAGAAATCCACTCTCTTAGAATTTTTCTATAAGGAAGATAGAGTGATTCTCATCATTTATTCATTCAAGGCATCCTAGCTTAATGATATGCTGTTAAGATAGTAGTTGAAGGATCCTTGAATGTGGAAGTTCATTTCCCAATCCACTCTATTAAATGTCAATGAATGAGAGTGGATTAGAAGATGAACTCCCGTGAGAGAAAGGGCTTTGGGTATATGATCTAGAGGTAAAATACACAAAAGCACTCTCTTCTTTCTCCACTAGCAATATAGGCAAGTCTCTCTTAATATAGGCAAAAGGTTCCAACGGATATAAAATGGTCATATTTATGATAGAGTTCGATATCATCGGCAGGGTTGATATCATCGAGCGTATACTCTTGATGGGATCGACTGTCTGCTCGATAACACAAACTCAAATGTCATACGCTTTAGTAACCTATTGCTAGCTAGTCGATGGGATCAATACTGATGTCGATGTCATCAGATTTCGAACTCCGATTCCATCGATACTGGGATCGATCTATCGACATTTGAAAAAATGAGAGAGACTAGCCGAAATATTTCAGGTTTTATAGGACATGATCGAGGGTCAACCGATGTCATCAAAATTTAAATATTGATGATATCAAGACCATGTCGATAGGATCGATAAATCATATAAATTTACCAATAATCACGCTGGTCAGTTTGTGACAAGTCTTGATCTAATCGACCAGGGCTCAATAGCATCGACATAAGATTATCGATTTCCTCGAGTGGCCCCCGATCAAAGTTAAAAATATCCTGAAATATTTGCTGAAAGAAATGCACCCCCTCTATCGATATGATCGATTCACTTCCGATATAATCGATATTTGAATTCAGATTGAATCAGAATAGTCATCGATATATCGAAGCTCATAGTAGTTTTCTTTAGAAAAATAGGGGCACCGAAAATTTACCTGTCGATATTATCAACCCACTTCCGATGGGCTCGATATTTGAATATCGATGATATCGATGATGGTATCGATATATCGATAAATCCATCCAGATGAGCATGCGGTTGCTGGACACTTTTAGTCCTCTTATCGATAGTATCGATTCAAGAGTCGAGGACATCGACAGAGCTGGTCGATCATATCGGAAGGTGTATCGATACAATCGACATGGCAAGCAAACGTAGAGATTTTTTACTGTTTGGAAAAGTTCACTTACCCAAAAACCCTCACGTGTTCTAAGTTGATTTTAAGGATTTTAATCACTTGGTGTTTTGGGACATGGGATGTGAGGCTATGATTTACCTATGACGAGCTTTCATACATCTGGTTGAGAGGCAAACGCTTGAATTGTTCTTCCTGTTAGGCTCTGTAGTTTGACTAACTCAACTCACACGGTAATTGACAAACCAGGGCACTAGTAGGTGCACTTTCAATATTTGTTTACTTCAGCTACTTATGATGCTATTTTAGAAGATCTGATCCCTTCATTAGCATGAGAAGATCATGTTAGGCCATCATCCAAAAGATGGGGCAGATCCGAGCTCCGAGAGGGTCACAACACATGTCATAAGTAGGCATACTTCAATGGTTAGACTTACGTAACTTTCTATGGTATTGAAATCACGTAAAATTTACGTGACTTGCTGTGATATTGAGTGGGGTCCACTGTGATGTTTGGTAAGCAATCCACTCCGTTCACCATCTTTTTCCTGTTATGTTATGACATGGGGTAGAAGATGAGGAAGTTTTGTAAATTAGGTGGGCCGCATAATCTAAATAAGTGGAAATTGACACTCAGCATGAAATCTACTTGTTGAATAGTAGCATGCATGGTTTTAACATTATTTAAAGATTTGCCATCAATTCCTCAATTACCTTCCGACGTCAGTTATGTTAGCGTACATCATCCAAACACCTTAAAATTTGGCAGATATCCACCATTTTTTTATGTTCTTCCATCGGTTCAGTTTGGGTCCCAATCTCCCAAAGATATCCAAGATGCTTTTTCAATGGTTATTGTCTGATCTTGCCCATCAGGTCACTTATACACTGATCCAAAGGCTGAATTTTGATGTGTATGGCTAATTTGTGCTTCTCAGACCATATATAAAGTTTCGAGCTGAATGGATGGTGAGAACCATGTGTTCTATATTTTAAGGGATGATCATCGCTCCACATCTCAACGGTCTGATCTAGGAAAAATGAACGGAAAGATGATCGGAATTGATCTCAATGGTTAAAGCAAGGGCTTCAAGCCCACATATCCCATCTCTCCTAGAGATGTGATAAAAAAAAACATCAAAATACTGTGAAAATCACCATTGGACTGTCTTATTTTTCATTCATTATGTTGCATTGATTGTACTCTGTTTTTAGAATCGAGGTAGTTCGAGGATGTAAATGAACTCAGAATAAATGTGATTAATGTTCTCTTATCGAATTCTTTGTTATCATTGAATAAATCCTCCAAACTAAACACATTTGTTTTCTTGTCGAAACAAAATGGCGACTCTACTAGAGACTTTATTATTTAATGGTAACTTAAAAAATATTCAGAGAACATTTATCACTTTTTGGTGCTTGTATAGACGCCAAAATAGCGACTCTTAGTGGGAACATCCTCCCCTTCATCTTTGAGATAGAATATTTTATCACTTAGATACTAATTGTAATTTTATATTTTGTCTACAGGTAAGTAGAAAGCTTCAGAGAAAGTAAAGTCTGTTGTGATCAAGAGTAGTGAATTTCGTGTAATGGACAGAATGATCTCTGTTTCGCCAATAGCTCAACAAGATGAGGGAGGATGGAGGATAGTAACCTCCAAAAGATGAAAAGTTCGATCTACTTCCGCAAGAAGCATTATCTCGCCAAGTACTGGGCTGATTATGCGAAGTGTCATGAGATACAGTCCTGCTTTGATTATACAATCATCTCATTCGAGCAAATTAGAAAGGCCTGTCAGTCTAAAAAGTCTTTCGATACCGTCAACTATAACCGTAAAAACATCTTTCACAGAATCATTGCGAGTTTAGAAAAATAAAGGAAAGGTGACTGTAACCAGCAAATGTTGACTCACAGCACCTCCTGCAAAAGATTTTAAGAAAACTCATGCATTGAGAATACCACAATTTGAGTCAGCTAGTCCTTTGAATCGATAATACGCTGATTTCAAATCAAATGATAGTTCATCTTCTTTAACAGCATCAGCAGCGTGACGCTCTCTTCTTCCTACAATATCAAGATAATCGAAGTATAAAGAAATAGAAAGCTCATCATGAGATATTAATTAGCCTGATCAGTTTTCGCTAGATGAGCATGTGGCTGAAGAAGTCCCTAATATTCCGACAGTGACTGCCGTGAACAACATTGAATTGCAAGAAGAAAGGCCATAACCGCAATCAGTTAGATTTCAAGAACTGACACTTAATATTACTCAGAATATAATGGAGGAAGAAATTCGACAGATGGTTATCGAATCTATTCATCTAGAGAATGAATGAAGTTGGAATAAAAGATTTTGATATCAGACACCGTATCCCCCTGAAATAGAAGAAATGTCATTTCCCGCTGACTTTGAATACCCAGACTTCCAGAAATTTAATGGAAACAGATCACCAGAAGAGCATATGATGAATTTCATAGCAAAGATGGGAAATTTCTCTAGAGTTCCTCAATATTGTCTGCGATTATTCGATTCTTCTCTGACGGGAAGAGCTTTTAGATGGTATTCAGGTTTAATCCCAGGATCTATTCATACCTGGGAACAGATGCAGGATACTTTTATGTCAAACTTTTTCTCTTCGAACTGAGAAGTTAGTTTGACCGAATTGGCCTTTATTTGCCAAGAAGAAAATGAATCAGTTGAAGAATTCATCATTCGATGGAAGGACTTGGAAGCATCATGTCAACATCCTCTGCGAGAATCAAAATAAGTAAAACTATGTTTAGAAGGCATGAGTTCAGAGCTGGCATGCCACCTGATTAGTAAAGATTGGAGAACCTTTTGTAATTTTGCTACGAAGGCTTATGCTCTTGAAAAGATATGGGAAGAGTGTCTGTTTTTCAGTCAAAATCATCCCACATAACTCGGAAAGAAGAAACTAAAGTAGATTATCAGGATGTGGAAGAAGATAGAAATGGTCGTGCAGTTATAATGACATATAAAAGGGCCAGACAAAATAAAGATCACATGAAGTATTCGTTTACAAGAAAAGATATACTTCCTATGCTGAATCAATTGTTGGTTATGAAGAGTATTGAATTACCTCGGCTAAGACACCTCGAAGAAATCAAAAATATAAGAGTGGATTATTACTATTATCACAGTAAATTTGGGTATCATATGAAAAATTGTAATTCCCTTAGGGAAAAGCTACAAAAGATAATCGATAAGGGAGAAATTATGATGAAAAGAGCATGATAGAAAGAGAAAAATGACAGAAACTCAATAAAGAAAATTCTGGGGGCATTCGCATTAAAAGACGATAACATGCTTTGTATGTTGAACTGTCAGTAATCAACAAAATAGAGCTGTCATAGCCTAAATACTCAAATGAAAAGAAGCGAGTGAGGCAAAAGATGTAAAACCGTGATAAAAATCATATTCGTTGCAGATATGCATTGCAATACCTGCTAGTTCTGGAGATGATTGCTATTTTGATTTCGAAAGGTATCGGTATGATACTTCCAAAATCAAAAGGGGGTAAGACAGGTAAGTAAAAAACTATGAAATATATTTCTCACCATAGAATGTATTTCTTTTGTATATGAATAAAATGCAGGCTTTCAAGCATATCAAGTCATCACCAAATGCAAAGCACCAATAACAATCACCAAATGCAAAGCACCAATGACGATTGCCAAATGAAAAGTGTCAAATAAAAAGAGTTAATGACAATCGCCAAAATTAGTAACTATTGCTGTCATCATCAATTGTTGATACAAAGTTATCTTATCTCACCTTATAAAAATTGTTATCATCGCCAAGCTGATACACTATTCTAACCATAAGCATTGTTAGAACATATCAGCAGTGGCGATGTATTAATTATTGATTCACTATTCATGGCAGTGAAATAAGCAGTGGAATAAGCCTATATGGCCAACCACATAAATTTTATGACAGTGATGGCAACTGATCATTTAAGGCAGCCTAGCCAAGCTTATATGGCCAACTATGCATAAGACCTACAAAACTTCAATGATTTAAAAAGTTTAAAATTGGCCAACCCAAAATTGGCGGTAAACTATAATTACTCCTTGAGCCCAGCCCGAAATTAGTGGTAAACTATAATTGCTCCTTAAGCCCAGCCCGAAATCAGTAGTAAACTATAATTGCTCCTTAAGCCCAGCCCGAAATCGGCAGTAAACTATAATTTCTCCTTGAGCCCAGTCTGAAATCTAGTCATCCATTTCAGTCAAGTCTGGTCAAGTCAAGTTCAGTTCAGGTTAAGTCTTGTCCAGTCAAAGTATGGTCAGTCAAAAGTACACTAGCTCCACTGCTCAAAAAACATAAATTAAGTTTAGCATTTAAAATGCTGCAGATACATATTTCACTTTAAATATGCTTAAATATGCAATCGTTTGATGAAAATCTCAAATATTGATTAAATAAACGTACAAAAAATGTGTTTCTGTTGAATTAGGTTCAAATTACAGCAACAGTAAATGCCTCCATGATATTGGCAAGTATCTACTCAAAAGTTCAAATCTTCGAGATCAACTATTAGTCTTCAATTGCAATATATTTGTTCTACCGACAAGAGCCGTAAAGTCTTTTTTCTCTTGCTTTCATGATGATAGAGGAATATTATCACACAGTATTCTCAAAGGCGGCAGAGAATAAACTAGCGAAGAATTATCATTCTCTTTCGGATAATCTAAAGATTCAGATATATTCTTTGGATTTATTAAAGGAGCAACAGAGATTATCCATCCTTCAAGGGTATCAGCTGGCTTTACTTCGAAAATATTATCTTCTGAAGAAATCTCTATGCAAAGATTGACCTGAAAATGGGGCATGATATATTTCTCTAAAGTAATCTATGCCTTAGTCTTTCTTATAATTTCTTATGCATAATGAAGGAATTCATATACCGAGAATCATGAAGCATAATTCAACGTGAACGTTCAAAAGTTACTTCTATATTAAAGCCTAGTTATATGCCGATGTTGTAACTTCTTGCTATCCTAGCAATGATATCACAAGATTCAAAGTAACAGATCTGATGGAGACAAAGAAGAAATAAAATCAACATCAGTAACTTCTATGTCCTTTGGAAAGTTATTATATGGAAATTGAAAGAAGTCTTGTTTATTTTTTAAAATCAGCAAAAATATAAGGAAAAGTCTATGAAGAAATGCCAAGGAGTACAAACTAGAAAAGACTGAATAAAAGACTCAACGGATGAATCTTTGGAGCTGAAGATGAAATCTCCAAGAGCGTGATATAAAGAATACAACGGATGCAATGCGAAGCATGATGACAAAATGCAAAGATGAAATGATTAAATCATTATCATATTACGAATATGACAATCAACTTAAAAAGAGAAGAAGCTTTCAATATATTTTAAAATTATCTATACTTCATGAAGCTAAATTGGAAAATTATAATGTTTTGAGATACTAATTTCGATTAATTTGGCAGGAAAGATTATCATTCGAAAAGCTTAGATTAAGAAGATCAAGGATGAAGGAGATGATCGAAAGGATTTTTACAGTAGGAGCAACATTAAAGAATAACTCACTAGATACGAAATTCAAAGAAAGAATCGTAGGAGTTGATCAAAGAAACTGTTCTAGTAGCAATGGTGATGAAAGATAGTTATCTGACCAAGATACTCAGAGACGAAGTCGTCATAACCGTTACAGTGGCAAGTTTCGATGAAAAGAGAATTTTATCCTTTCTAGTGAAGCATCCGCTTGATGCTTCTGATTGGGGGCATTCAAGTCTTCCATTCGAGTGTAATCATTCAAGTCTTCCGTTCGAGTATAATCATTCAAGTCTTCCATTCAAACGTAAGCATTCAAGTATTCTGTTCAAATGTGATCATTCAAGTCTTTCATTCGAGCGTGAGTAGTCCAGTCTTCCGTTCGAATGCTATCATTCAAGTCTTCCATGCAAGTATGATCATCCAGTCATCCTTCAGTTGCAGTTCATTCAGTTCTTTGGTCAGAAGAAGATCGATCCTCCATTTGATTTCATGAATCAATTAAAGAAGGATCGAGGGGGCATCTGTTGAGGCACAAAAAATATTCCATTGCATTGGTCAGAGAATTCCATGTCGCGGATATTTCCCAGGGTTGTGCACTCCGTATTTTGGTAAAAATCATCTCTAGGGTATTTTGGATATTTTAGTAAAAATTAGCTCCGGGGGTATTTTGGTAAAAATTCTCTTTGGGGGTATTTTGAGTATTTTAGTAAAAATTAGCTCCAGGGGTACTTTGGTTAAAATTAGCTTCAGGGGTATTTTAGGTATTTTGGTAAAAATCAATATCCAGGGGTATTTTGGAGAAAATCAGTGTTCGGGGGTATTCTAGGTATGTTGGTAAAAATCAATGCCCAGGGGCATTTTAGTAAAAATCCATGTCCAGAGGTAGTTTAAGTATTTCCGTAAAAGGCATTAAAAAGGGTGCACAAGTGTCATTCTAATGAAAAAGTGGTTATGCACCACAATTTAAAGGAGAGCTTAGTTGACACCGTTGTTTTAGAGAAGAAGATGGACATTATGTGAAGGTAAAAGTGGTGGTGATCACCACTTTATAAGAGAGTGGGGCCTCTAAATACCCCTCCCCTGCCTCATTTGAGGGGTTAATCAGTTGGTCGGCCAGAAAGGGAGAGAGAAGCAAGATGAGAGAGGGAGAGAAGAAAGGCTTTGTGCGGACCCGCGCAACAGACGTTGCTTACGCGGACCTACGCTACTGAAGTTGCTTATGCGGTTCCTCGCAATGGAAGTGGAAGGGGTTACACCACTTTTTAAGGGGACTTGAAGAAAGGCTTTTACTCCAGCTTGTGCAACTGAAGTTGCTTGTGCGGTTCCACGCAACCCTTTGAAGGCTTTTGAATAGCCCATATTTGTTGGGTGATATTTTTTTACTTCAACCACTTGTGATGGTATTTCGGAAGATCTGATCCCTTCAGTATCATGAGAAGATCATGTTAGGCCATCATCCAAAAGATGGGGCAGATCCGAGCTCTAAGTGGGTCATAACACATGTGATAAGCGGGCATACTTCAATGGATGTAAAAGTTACGTGTCTTGTTGTGATATTGAGTGGGGTCCACTGTGATGTTTGGTAAGCAACCCACTCTGGTCACCGTCTTTTTCCTACTATGTTATGACATGGGGTAGAAGATGAGGAAGTTTCATAAATCAGGTGGGCCGCACAATCCAAATAAGTGGAAATTGACACTCACCATGAAATCTACTTATTGAATAGTAACATGCATGGTTTTAGCATTATTTACAGATTTGCCATTGAAAGGGCCTAGCTATATGCCCTAGAAGGGGGGGGGGGGGGGGGGGGGTGAAGGGGTGAACAGGGCTATGCCAAATAAAACTCATAACAACGGAATAATAAAATAAAACAATCCACAATGCTGAATTAAAAAGAAACTTCAATAAACTAGTATTGAGAGGTTGATACTAATTCAGTTCTAAGGACAACCTTACACCAAAAACTAAAGGCTTATGGTAGGACAACCTTATTTCTAGAACATCCTTTGTATCAAAAACTTAAACCGAGAGGAATAAATAAAGCAAGGAAATAACTTGTAGGAAATTAAACCTAAGTTATTACAACATTCCCCACACTGGCTTGAAATAAAATGACTACAACATTCAACCACAGATACAATCCACAAACTGAATGAATAAAGGAATGAAGGAATGAATAAAGGAATGAAGGAATAAAGCACATCTACAACACAAAGATATATAGTGGTTCACCTGTGTGTACACCAACTGTTATCCAACAGCCACACAGAATGTTACTCCACTCCTAATATCCTCACACAGGGGATATTAGCATGCACTATCAAAATAGGTTTCACAGCTTCACCTAAAACCTTCACAATTGTGTCTTTTTATCACGGGCTTACACTATCCAAAAACCCACACAATCTGAGTTTTCTGGCTCTCCTCAAATAACCAAAACAATGAGATTTTTTTGGCAAATCTCAAACAAAACTAAAGAATGTAAATTACACAAATGTAAAATACCTGAATCTCCTTTTGAAGTAGCCCGATAGAACCAATCGGAGTAGAAGTTCGATTCAACGTTCAAAGTCCAATACTCACTTTATGAATGGTTCTAAGTCTAATTGATTTTAAATAAAAAAGGGCTAGTTCTATTTGATTTTGAATCCAAGAAGAAGGAATATCACAAATTCCTCTTTTCTAATAAGATTGGAATGTAGATCAAAATCAAATACAAAACAAGCTAGCAAAAGGAATATTAAATGAGCACAAAGTAGCTTAAAAATAAACACAAACTTATCTCAGAGTATGGCCTTAAAATTGCTTGAATTAAATTGAATTAAAAAACTCTGAAATTCGTGATCTATTTATAGCCTAAAAAATCCCATCTACGACTAGTCTTAGGATCCCTAGGACTGGTCATAGCTTCAACAGATTTTTAAAGATTTCCGCGGGATAAGGATTAGTTATTCCACGACTGGTCCTGGGTAGCCTATGACCGGTCGTGGGCCACCTACAACTGGTCATGGGTCACCTATGACTGGTCGTAGGACCCCCAGATTAGTTACTGGAATTCGAGTCGTAGGGCTAAGACCGGTCGAAGGACGAGTCGTACAGCTCACAGGACTGGTCGTAGGATGTCCAAGACTGGTCGTAGGACAATCAGAAAAATTCAAAAATTTTCAACAACTTATGACTGATCCTGAAAAACTTAAGACTGGTCTTAAAGTCCCTAGGACTGGTCTTAGAATAGCTCGTACAAGCATATTTAAAATATACGAATTATGTATCCAGAATGACCTACAATAAAGTCCAACCTAAGGTCAATCTAAGGTCAAACAAACCTTGAAAGTGAGATGAACATTGAGAGGCTGTACTCTTAGATGACCCTAAAGAGAAGCTTGAGAATTTACGAATCTTATTGTAGGCCTTCTCGAGCTTGAACCTTTCTTGACTTGATAAAGTCTTCTTCTATTCTTGTACTTGTTAGAATCTTGAAATGCATACTTGAAGATTTCTATTCTTGAATACTTCATCCATGACTAAACTTGAAACTTTCTTTATTTAAGTTCTTGTCTTGAAATACGATGTCTTGAAGCAATGAATAGTCTCAAACATGAAACACAAGATGTACAAGAAATATATATATATATATATATATATATATATATATATATATATATATATATATATATATATATATATATATATATATAGGTTTTGTCACCACAAAATTTGACAACCAAAGGGATATGAAATCATAACACTTACAACCATCAATTCCTCAATTACCTTCCGGCATTATGAAAGGGCCTAGCTATATGCCCTAGAGGGGGGTGAATAGGGCAATGCTAAATAAAACTTATAACAGTGGAATAATAAAAGATATAAAGCACAATGCTGAATATAAAACAATCACAATAGCCTAAAATAAAGAGATTGATACTTTATCAGTTCTAAGGACAACCTTACACCAAAAACCAGAGGTTTAAAGTAGGATAACCTTATTTCTAGAACGTCCTTTATATCACAAATCAATGAGGAATAATAAGCAAGAAAATCAAAATAACTTGCAGAAAATAAATCCTAAGTTATTACAACATTCATCCACACTTGCTTGAAGTGATTACAACATTCATCCACAAACACTCTCCACAAAACAGAATGAATAAAAGAATGAAAGAGTAAAACACATCCACAACACAACGATATATAGTAGTTCTCCTGTGTGTACACCAACTGTTATCCAACAGCCACATAGATTGCTACTCCACTCCTAATATCCTCACACAGGGGATATTAGCATGCACTATCAAAATACGTTTCACAGGTTCACCTAAAACCTTCACAATTGTGTCTTTGATCTCGGGCTTACAAAATCCAAAAACCCCACAATCTAAGTTTTCTGGCTCTCCTCAGATAACCAATACAATGAGATTTTTCTGACGAATCTCAAACAAAAACCAGAGAAAGTAAATTACAAAACATGTAAAATACCTGAATCACCTTTCGAAGAAGCCCGGTAGAACCAATCGGAGTAGAAGTTCGATTCGACGTTCAAAGTCCAATACTCACTTTAAGAATGGTTCTAAGTCTAATTGATTTTAAATCAAACGGGCTAGCTCTATTTGATTTTGAATCCAAGAAGAAGGAATATCAGAAATTCCCTTTTTCTAATAAGATTGGAATGTAGATCAAAATCAAATAAGAATAAGCTAGCAAAAGGAATATTAAATAAGCACAAAGCAGCTTAAAATAAACACAAACTTATCTCAGAGAATAGCCTAAAGAATGCTTGAATAGAATTGATTTGAAGTACTAAAACTCTGAAGTTCGTGCTCAATTTATACCCTAAAAAATCTTGTCCACGACTGGTCTTAGGAACCTAGGACTAGTCGTAGCTCCAAAGATTTTCAAAAGATTTTCACGGGATAAGATTTTCTGTTCCACGACCGGTCCTGGGCGGTTTACGACTGGTCGTGGGCCACCTACGACTGGTCGTGAGACACCTACGACCGGTCGTAGGACCCTAAAAATGGTTGCTGGAGTTTGAGTCGTAGGGCTACGACCAGTCGAACGATGAGTCATAGAACTCACAGGACTGGTCGTAGGATGTCCAGGACTGGTCATAGGACAGCCAGAAAGATTCAAAAATCTTCAACTACCTAGGACTGGTCCTGAAAAACTTAAGACTGGTCGTAGCAAAGCTAGGACTGGTCATAAAGTCTCTAGGACTGGTCTTAGAACACTCCAAACAAGCATAATAAAGTAGATGAGTTATGTATCCAGAATGACCTACTGTAAAGCCCAACCTAAGGTCAATCTGAGGTCAAACAAACCTTAAAAGTGAGATGGATATTGAAAGTCTGTACACTCAGATGACCCTTAAGAGAAGCTTGAGAATATACAAATCTTGTAGTAGGCCTTCTTGAGCTTGATCTTGACTTGAAAAAGTCTTCTACTAAACTTGAACTTGATCGAATCTTGAACATACAAACTTGAAGACTTCAATACTTGAATTCTTCATCCATGTCTTGAAAACTTTCTTCATTTAAGATCTTGTCTTGAAATGCGATGACTTGATTGCAATGAATAGTCTTCAATCATAAACCACAAGATGTACAAGACATAGATATAGGTTTTGGCACCACAAAATTTGACAACCAAAGGGATATGAAATCATAGCACTTACAATCTCCCCCTTTTTCAAATTTGTGACAAAACACATAGCATAAAAGATAATAAGGAATCATGAGCCATGAAATCACAAAATACTCTACTCCCCCTGAGTAATACGAGTATTGCTCATATAATCAGTACACAACATAAAAACCTCAAGACTTCAATCCACATATCCTTCTCAATCAATCAATTTAAACAAATTTACTCCCCCTTTCCATACTACTCCCCTTTTAGCTTTAACTTACTACTCCCCCTTTTTGTCACAAAATGACAAGGGAAAGACACAATAGGAAGAGGAATAAACAGATAATGAGAAAGAGATATGAAAGGACATAATATAATCCTGAAGCATCAAGTCATAACCCATAATCCAAAATATAATATCCAAAAGATAATGTTATCAAACCATAATCCATAATACATATCCAAAATAAAAAAGATAATGTGATACAATCCAGAAGATAATTCACCTAATCTGATCCAGAGGAGGGAGCAGGGATAGTCAGATCAATCTGGTGTAACCCCTTATTAATGCGACGAAGATATTTTTGCATGTACTTAAATCGCATATCATGGGCTATATTCATATTATCAACCTTTTCTTCCAATGTACGAAGGCGTGCATCAAAACTAGATAGATCATAATCTGGATCATTAGGTGAATCAGTTTCTATATCATCAAATAAGTCATCCATATTAACATCTTGTTGTGGAAGATCGCCAGCTTTCCCTTCGTTTCCAGCATCACCACCAACACCACTAACTTCACCTTCATCAACTTAGCCAGGGAGCAGATCCAATTTCATCTTATTAAGATTGGAATTGTTGAAAATAAGATGAGAAATTGGTGCCTCATTAACAGGTTTATCGACAAGCATGTGAGTGGCTAAAACAGTCATAAGATAACCAAACGGAATATCACCATGACCTGGATGAAGACGAAACTGAATAATGGAATGATAAATCAAAGAGGGAAGACAGACCTTGGTACCAGAAGTAATAGAATGCAACACACGAACCACGAAAGAAGTCAACTCGGTTTTATTACCGGACCGAGGATATACATTTGAAATGAAGAAACGATGTAACACTCTGTAACTAGGTAACAGATACTTTGCTGGGAGCGCATTTGCTTTATGTGTCCATTGCACATCAATTCTGCATAAATCTCGTGTTAACATTCATTTTTCCGATTCAGATGGTTTGTCATATAAAGTATGAATCGGTATACGTTCATCATTAACAAGTATATCCATAATACCTGATATCAAATGATGGTCTACTTCAAATTTTCCTTCTCTTGTATCAATTGAAAATGTTAAATTATCAAGAGAAAAATCAGAGATGCATGCAACCATCGATTGAGCAATGGACTGGTATGCAAGTCCACCCCAAAGTAAAATGTTAGTCCAGCCTACAGATTCAAGGAGAGGAATAACACCATATGGAATAATGTGATTGAGATCAGCGGTATGCTCAACGATAATGTTACGGACACGTAAATCTCTTACATCTTGAGAATCATCTTCGGGTGACTGAAGGTGTCGTTTAGTTATCGGTGCAGATCTGGATGAAGATGGACCACGAGATGTTTTCTTTTTCCCTCTAGCATCCATATTCAAAAAGATATTCAAAGAGCAAGCAAGATGCACAAATGAAAGATGGGTTTTCTCTAGATAAGCAAATAGAGAGGAAACCCTTGAAAATCTCAAGAAGAGATGAAATCAGGCTATACTATGAACAAATCAAAGCATAGAGAGTAAGAATCTTCAAGAAAAATGATGAAATAGGACTTACCTTGAAGAAAAATAAGAAATTCTATGACTAGTCGAGCCACGACTCGTCGTAGGTAGGAGTGAAAAAGAAGAAGAAGGGGATTTTTCCCAAATTATAACATGTTCACGAGCTCCACGGCCGATCGAGTGCTGTACATGACCGGTCGTACCACGACTGGTCATGTACATTCACGACCGGTCGAGTATCGACCAAAAATAATTTTTAATGCAAAAATTGAAATTTAAACACAAATAATACTAAATATAATACACTATGATACATGCAAGCAAGAATATTCAATGTAAAATGCACATACCAAGATCAAATTTTAGTTTATTAAACCTGCTTTTGTTGAGCGGTTTAGTAAATATATCAGCAAGTTGATTTTCAGTTAATAAATATTCCAAAGAAATAACTTTTTCTTCAACCAACTCACGTATGTAATGATACCTAATGTTAATATGCTTAGTACGTGAATGTTGGATTGGATTTTTGAAAATGTTTATAGCACTGGAATTATCACAATATAAGATCATTGAATCTTAATTAATTCCATAATCGCTAAGCATGCGTTTCATCCAAACTAGTTGAGTACATGCATATCCAGCTGCAATATACTCAGCCTCAGCAGTGGAGAGCGATATTGAACTTTGCTTCTTGCTGAACCAAGAGACTAAGCAATTTTCAATGTAAAAACAACCACCGCTGGTTGATTTTCTATCATCAATATTATCGGCCCAACCAGCATCTGAGTACCCGACTAATTGAACACTAGTATCAAAAGGGTACCATAGACCCAAATTTATAGAACTTGAGACATATCTAATAATCCGTTTAACAGCAGTAAGATGTGATTCCTTAGGATTAGACTAATATCTCGCACAAATTCCAGTACTAAATGCGATATCAGGTCTACTTGCAGTAAGATATAACAAACTGCCAATCACACTGCGATATAGTTTAGGATCTATATCTTTACCTGTAGAGTCTTTTGAGAGTCTTAATGTTGTACTCATAGGAGTATCAAAGTTTTTACCATTCTCAAATCTAAACCTTTTAACCAAATTTGAAGCATATTTGGTCTGAGAAATGAAAATTCCATCAGGTTGTTATTTTACTTGCAACCTAAGGAAATAGTTAAGTTCGCCAACCATGCTCATTTTGAACCTTGATTTTATTAACTCTGCAAACTCAATAGACATGTTAGAGCAAGTAGATCCATAAATAATATCATCAACATATATTTGAACCATCAAAATATCATTGTTATTCTTCTTAACAAAAAGCGTCTTATCGACACTTCCTACTTGAAAGCTATGACTAAGTAAGAATTTAGTCAAATTTTCATACCATGCTTTGGGTGCTTGTTTTAGACCATAGAGAGCCTTTTTGAGACGAAATACATGGTCAGATAACTTTGGGTCTTCAAACCCTGAAGGTTGTTCAACATAACTTCTTCATATAAATCGCCATTCAAGAAAACACTCTTTACATCCATCTGATATATTTTAAATTTTCTAAAGCATACGATAGAAATAAAAAGTCTAATTGACTCAAGGCGAGTGACTGGAGCAAAGGTTTCATCATAATCGATACTTTCAATCTGAGTGTACCCTTGTACAATCAGTCTAGACTTGTTTCGTATAATATTTCCAAGCTCATCAGACTTATTTTTAAAGATCCATTTTGTTCCAATAATGTGTTTATCTTTAGGTCTAGGAATAAGATACTAGACATCATTACGAACAAATTGATTAAGTTCATCCTGCATAGCAACTATCCAGTTTTCATCAGATAGTGCCTCTTTCACATTGATCGGTTCAATTTGGGATGTAAAACAAACATAATTACATATCTTCTCAAGTTGTTTGTGGGTACGAACTCCAGTGAGAGGGTTTTCAAGTATTTGATTGGTTGGATGATCTTTAACAGTCCTTGGTTCAGATTCTTTTTGACTTGATGAGGTATCTTGATTGTTGATAAAAAGAGCTTCCTCATCATCTGAACTTGGAGCTGGTGTATTCAAATGATCATCAATGACCACATTGATGGACTCTTGTATCACACCTGTTCTTTTATTTAGAACCCTATAAGGTCGACTGTTTAAAGAATAACCGAGAAAAATACCTTCATCACGCTTCGTATCAAACTTTCTCAAATTTTCTTGATCACACAAAATATAACACTTGCTGTCGAAAACCCGAAAGTATTTGATAGTAGGTTTCTTTTCAAACCACAATTCATAAGCAGTCTTATTATCAGATTTACTGGTATAAACCTGATTAATAATATAACATGCGGTATTAACTGCTTCAGCCCAAAGATTTCTAGAGAGCTTCATGCTATTTAACATAACATTAGCCATATCCTGAAGCACTCTATTTTTTCTTTCAACTATACCATTTTGTTGCGGTGTTTTGGGTGCAGAGAATTCATGTGATATTCGCTGATCGCTATAGAATTTGTCAAAACTACTGTTTTCAAATTCGGATCCATGATCAATACGGATCTTACTAACAAGAGAACCTTTCTCATTTTGGATTCATTTGATGACCTTTTTCACTTCATCCAGGGTTTCATTTTGTCTTTTAAGAACAATACCCAAGTGAATCTGGTATAATCATCTACGATAACCAAGATGTATTTTTTACCTCCTCGACTCTCTGATCTGGTTGGTCTAATAAGATCCATGTGGAGAAGCTCGAGTGGTCTAGATGTGGTATTGAAGTTCACTTTCTTGTGAGAGCTCCTAATCTGTTTGCCCAACTGGCATTCACCACATATTTTGTCTACTTTTTGTAATTTGGGTAGACCTCTAATTAGTTCTCTTTTGCTCAATCTAAATAAGTTCCGATAGTGTGCATGTCCAAGACGTTTATGCCATAATTCAATCTCATTGGTATGGACCATGTAACATGATTGAGTAGATGAGTTTGCATCACTAATGATGTAGCAGTTTTCAGAAGTTCTACGACTATTTAATATAACAGAACCCCTTTTATCAAGTATCTCACAACCTTGATTAGAAAACTTCACATTATGGTTGTTATCGCATATCTGAGAAATGCTTAATAGGTTATGTTTTAAACTCTCAACATATAAAACATTCTTAAATAAGGGAAGGTTATAAAGCTGAACCGTACCTTGGCCAATAATCTTTCAATTGCTTCCATCACCAAATGTGATTGACCCGTCAGTCATATCTTTAAGATCAGTGAATAAAGCTTTGTCACCTGTCATATGCCTGGAGCAACCACTATCTAGGTACCACTTTGAATGGCTTGTAGCTTTGAAATCAGTGTGGGCAACCAAGCTGGCGACTTTAGGAACCCATTTCAGAACTGTTTTGGGTTTAGGATCATAGATGGTCTTTTTCTGTCTGTTGTTATAGGAGTGACCCATGGAGTTAGACTTTAATAGCTCCTTTAGTAGATCAATTATTTTTTCAGCCAATGGATTTCGATTTTGAAAATTAAAGTTGACATGGCCACCTTTAGGTTTTTAAAAAGACCTAGAATTTTTGAAAAAACCTTCATAGGTATTCTTTTCTTTTAAGGTCGAAGACTCTCCTTTAACAAATTTAGGAGCAATGTTCTTTTGTTTAGGAGATGTATTTTTATCATAGCCCTACCTGGATCGATCGCCACATTTTCTTGATCCGGACAATAATTTTTCCAATTTTGGATCACCTTGGGCATATCTCTATGTGTCTTTCAAACTTAGAAGAGAGGCTACCTCATTTTTGAGTCTTTCTTTTTCGGATTTCAAATCTTCAAATTGGGAGTTTTTGAAATCTAAATCACATTTGGTTTTTTCAAAAGAATCGAAAATATGAGACTTTTCTAAAACACGAGACTCATAATCTTCCTTAAGCTTAAAAAATTTTTCTTTTTGTAATTTAAGCTTAACTGCAATTTTACAATTCTCTTTATAAAGGGCATTATAAGCATCTTGAAGATCATCTTCATTATCGCAATCACTATTCAGATTTTTTTTACTAGATATATCATCATGATCTGAATAGGTGATCTTGGCTAGAGTCATAAAGGCTTTAACATCATCGCCCGACTCGGTTTCAGAATCTTCTGATTTAGAAGAGGATTCAGAATCAGACGATTCATCCCA
Source organism: Magnolia kwangsiensis (assembly GCA_037074715.1). Classification (NCBI taxonomy): domain Eukaryota; kingdom Viridiplantae; phylum Streptophyta; class Magnoliopsida; order Magnoliales; family Magnoliaceae; genus Magnolia; species Magnolia kwangsiensis. Next base: position 83,802,386 of record CM073575.1, on the reverse strand, counting down.
AGTAGCCATCATGCTTTTCTTTTTAGATTTGTCCTTTTTTGGACATTTGTTAGCTAAGTGCCCATACTCTTGACAGTTGTAACATTGACTATCTTTCAAGGATTTTCGAGTTCTAGGTTTAGATCGTCTCTTATCATTTGATTTTTGAAAATCAACCTTTTTCTTGTTTTTGAAAATTTTATAAAACCTTTTTGCTAAAAGCGCCATATCATCTTTGGTATTTTCTGAATCTGAAGTACTCTCTTGTGAAACATTTTTAGATGATTTGAGAGCAATCGATTTTCCTTTAGGAGCCTAAAAGGATAACTCATAGGTTTGAAGTGAACCAACTAGTTCCTCAACCCTCATGGTATCCGTATCACGAAGTTCCTAAATCGCGGTCACTTTAGAATTGAATCGTTCAGGAAGTGAACGTAGTATCTTTGCGCACACTTTACTTACTGGGATTCTATCACCAAGACCCCACATAGAGTTCATAATGTCATTCAATCTAGTGTAGAAGTCCATAAACATCTCATTCTCCTCCATATGAATTTCTTCAAATTTAGTTGTGAGGAGTTGGACTTTAGATTTCTTGACAATAAATGTTCCCTCGTGTGTCATTTCTAATACATCCCATGCTTGTTTTGCATTTTCAAGAGATGATTCTTTTGAATTCATCTCGTGATAATGCACAAGTAATTTCATTTAGTGCTTTAGCATTGGCACTACTTTCACTTTTCTGAAGTGTGGTCCAAAGAGAATAAGCCGTTACTTTCATAGTTTTTGAACCATCATCATTAGCAACTTCAGTGATAGGAGGATTCCATTCATTCACTGTGGCCATCCACACACTTTCATCCCAGGATTTAAGGAAGATCCTCATCCTGGCTTTCCAATAAGCATAGTTTGTGCCATTAAAAGGTGGTGGCCCAGTGACTGATAGGCTTTCAAAATTTGACATCTTAATATAGCTTAGTTCGTTAGCTCAGGAAATAAATCCAATAAATAAATAATAAGCACGAACTATTAGGCTATGATACCACTTGAAAGGGCCTAGCTATATGCCCTAGAGGGGGGGTGAATAGGGCAATGCCAAATAAAACTTATAACAGTGGAATAATAAAAGATATAAAGCACAATGCTGAATATAAAACAATCACAATAGCCTAAAATAAAGAGATTGATACTTTATCAGTTCTAAGGACAACCTTACACTAAAAACCAGAGGTTTAAGGTAGGACAACCTTATTTCTAGAACGTCCTTTGTATCACAAATCAATGAGGAATAATAAGCAAGAAAATCAAAATAACTTGCAGAAAATAAATCCTAAGTTATTACAACATTCATCCACACTTGCTTGAAGTGATTACAACATTCATCCACAAACACTCTCCACAAAACAGAATGAATAAAAGAATGAAAGAGTAAAACACATCCACAACACAACGATATATAGTGGTTCGCCTGTGTGTACACCAACTGTTATCCAACAGCCGCACAGATTGCTACTCCACTCCTAATATCCTCACACAGGGGATATTAACATGCACTATCAAAATAGGTTTCACAGGTTCACCTAAAACCTTCACAATTGTGTCTTTGATCTCGGGCTTACACAATCCAAAAACCCCATAATCTGAGTTTTCTGGCTCTCCTCTGTAACCAATACAATGAGATTTTTCTGGCGAATCTCAAACAAAAACCAGAGAAAGTAAATTACAAAACATGTAAAATACCTGAATCACCTTTCGAAGAAGCCCGGTAGAACCAATCGGAGTAGAAGTTCGATTCGACGTTCAAAGTCCAATACTCACTTTAAGAATGGTTCTAAGTCTAATTGATTTTAAATCAAACGGGCTAAGATCTATTTGATTTTGAATCCAAGAAGAAGGAATATCAGAAATTCTTTTTTTCTAATAAAATTGGAATGTAGATCAAAATCAAATAAGAATAAGCAAGCAAAAGGAATATTAAATAAGCACAAAGCAGCTTAAAATAAACACAAGCTTATCTCAGAGAATAGCCTAAAGAATGCTTGAATAGAATTGATTTGAAGTACTAAAACTCTGAAGTTCGTGCTCAATTTATAGCCTAAAAAATCCCGTCTATGACTGGTCTTAGGAACCTAGGACTGGTTGTAGCTCCAAAGATTTTCAAAAGATTTCCGCGGGATAAGATTTTCTGTTCCACGACCGGTCCTGGGCGGTCTACGATCGGTCGTGGGACACCTACGACTGGTCGTGAGACACCTACGACCGGTCATAGGACCCTAAAAATGGTTGTTAGAGTTTGAGTCGTAGAGCTACGACCGGTAGAAGGATGAGTCGTAGAACTCACAGGACTAGTCGTAGGATGTCCAGGACTGGTCGTAGGACAACCAGAAAGATTCAAAAATCTTCAACTACCTACGACTGGTCCTGAAAAACTTAAGACTGGTCGTAGAAAAACTAGGACTGATCATGAAGTCCCTATGACTAGTCTTAGAACACTCCAAACATGCATAATAAAGTATATGAGTTATGTATCCAGAATGACCTACTGTAAAGCCCAACCTAAGGTTAATCTAAGGTCAAACAAACCTTAAAAGTGTGATGGATATTGAAAGTCTGTACACTCAGATGACGCTTAAGAGAAGCTTGAGAATATACAAATCTTGTAGTAGGCCTTCTTGAGCTTGATCTTGACTTGACAAAGTCTTTTACTAAACTTGAACTTGATCGAATCTTAAACATACAAACTTGAAGACTTCAATACTTGAACTCTTCATCCATGTCTTGAAAACTTTCTTCATTTATGATCTTGTATTGAAATGCGATGACTTGATTGCAATGAATAGTTTTCAATCATAAACCACAAGATGTACAAGACATAGATATAGGTTTTGGCACCACAAAATTTGACAACCAAAGGGATATGAAATCATAGCACTTACACATTAGTTATGTTAGCGTACATCGTCCAAACACCTTGAAATTTACCGGATATCCACCATTTTTTATGTTCTTTCCATCGGTTCAGTTTGGGTCCCGATCTCCCAAAGATGTCCAAGATACTTTTTCAATAGTTATTATCTGATCTTGCCCATCGGGTCACTTATACACTGATCCAAAGGCTGAATTTTAACGTGTACGTCTAATTTGTGGTCTTCAGACCATATATAAAGTTTTGAGCCGAATGGATGGCGGGAACCCTGTGATCTACATTTTAAGGGATGATCGTTGCTCCACTTCTCAACGGACAGATCAAGGAAAAATGAACGGAAAGATGATAGGAATTGATCTCAACGGTCAGATCAAGGGCTTCAAGCCTGTATAACCCATCTCCCCTGGAGATGTGATAAAAAAGCATTGAAATGCTACTAAAATTACCATTGACAGTCTTATCTTTCATTCATTATGTTGCATTGATCGTACCCTGTTTTCAGAATTAAGGGAATCCAAGGATGTAAATGAACTCGGAATAAATGTGATCAATGTTCTCTTATCGAATTCTTTGTTATCATTGAATAAATCCCCTAAACCAAACACATTTGTTTTCTTGTCGAAACACCCTTAACATCCTCAAATCACTTCTCGTATCCAAGATTATAAAGCAGGTCCTTTTCCTCGGCCCTTTCCTTAGAGGCTTTGAACTCCTCCACTGTCACTTCCTGAGCTATAGGGTTAAGTGGCTCGACTTTAGCCAGTTTTTCCCTACAGATGAACCTCATCTAGGCCAGCTCAGCCTTCCACCTGGCGGCTTCTCCTGGGCCTCCTTCAGAAGTAAATGCACTGCTTCTAGCTTGGCCTTCACCTGAGCCTCTCTCTTTCGGGCCTATTCCGCTTGAGCCCCCATCTGGATCTTTCGAGTTGCAAGCTCCTCCCCAGACTCCTTCAAAGAAGATAAAAGCTATTTGGTCTCGATGGTCTTCCCTACGAGACTCGCCTTTGCTTCCTCACTCTCCTTTGCGACGCATAGTGTGTCATGATGATCAGACTAGAGAACAATAGCGACTTTAAAAGAAACTCATGTCAGAGAAAAATTATAAGTACGAAAGACTACTACCATAAAACAAGGGAAACATCCTACCTTGTAGAAAGCACGGCCACTTGGTCTATAATAGCAGTTGACTACGTCTCCATCGCCTTAGTATACTTGGCATTTGGAACATGCCGAGCTATCCATGGGCGGAGGCCCTCTATCACGGTAGATGCAGACTGAAATCCCCCTAGGCCTCGCTTCCTTGATGGCCAGCAAAACTGCTCACCTGAGCTCGGGTTGTGGGGGGTTGAGCCTCAAATATAGGCTCTGCCCGAATCTTAGAAGGTTGGATTTCGACAATAGGGGCCACCTCCCTTGCTAGGGTGACCTTGACCACCTCTGAGACCATTGGCGGGTATAAAGTGGTGGTAGCGAGAGTGGTGGTAAGGTCTGCAGCCGAGTTTGATTGACCTACCATGGACAAAGGGGAAGTTCCCTTCCTCTTTGGAGGCGGTTTTGTTTTCTCTAAGCCAGTTCGGGCACAAAAGGAGCACACCGTTTGAACCTAGGCCAGTAAGCCATTCCTATATAGCAAAAGTAAATGATCAATAATAGAAAGAGATAAAATGATTTTTAACTAAGTCAACTAGGGTGTACCTGATATAGATGGGGTAAGATCAGATTGGTAGAGCAGCTTAGGCGTGATCAACAACCTCCAAGATCCCGACTTAGTATCCACCGATCTAGCCTCGGCAATCCGACTGCGTTTTGTCTCGCTCAGCTCAGAAGGATGCTTGGGAAAAACTGTTAAAGACCACTACAGTAAAAAATAAGACTATAGAAATATAAACTGAAAGAAATGTCAGTTCAAATATACCTGACCTAGATGAGCAAAATGGGTCGAAGCTGAGGTTGTAGTCCAGACGTTGTCGGAGCCTCCTAGTCTCCTAACACACAGAACCATTTATTTGAGGTTGGGGCATCTATAATGATGGCCTTGCTCATTTTCAACCAAGTCAAAAAGTGATACCAACCCTCACAGCAGGGATTGGACTTCACTTGGTACAGGTGGAGGAATTCATTCACGGTCAGCTCAGGCTAGCCGAGCTAGAACCATAAAATGAATGACCCCACCAAGGCTCTCCAGGTGTTTCAGATTATCTGCTCAGGAGCGAGCCCCAAGTGCAAGAGGACCTTCCTGATTATGTAATGTCACAAATTGCACAACAAGGTGACTAGAAAATGGCCACCTTGCTATCCTTGGGTTCATTTGGAATTTCACCAAGTGCGGGAGCTTGGAGCACCACTGAGTTTGAAATGTGTTACTCTGACCTGATTCGCACTAGGTCGATTCTGTCAATGTTGACCCAATCGGGCTAATTTCTTCTGACTCCGCTAGAGAATCAACAACCTTTTTCCTTACTGAGGCGAACCCCTTAGCATCCATGGGCCATTTAGCTAAGGATTGAGCAACCATCCTCGACCTGTGAGATGCCTTAGAAATACTTGTCGCACATCAACACAAGTGGAGATGGCGGAGTAAGTTTGAGTCCTTCGGTTCCTCATTGCGCTAGAACATCGTCGATTCCTCCCTTTGGTTCAACGGATTTGACATGTTTGGCCACGGTTATGGTCGGAAGACGAGAACCCAAAAGAAAAGTAAAAGTAGAAGATGGAGGAGATGAAGCTCACTGGAGAAGTAAGGTTCTGGCTCACTAGGAATCGCCAAGTTCTGTTGGGAAGAAAGAAGCAGAGGGGTGATAGAGAAAATTCCATCACACTACTAGGGCATCCCCTTTTATAGGGGACTCGACCGCGCAACATTAATTGCCCACATTTAATGTGGTAACCAAAATGACTCCTCGACACCCACGCTTGGCCATGTGTAACCCTCCCACTCGCTAGTCGACCCGACTTTCTAGGAGACTCCATGCGTCAGTGCCCTATAAGCCACAACCCAAATAAGTGCCCTGCCAGCGCACATGAACTCGAACCAATGCACGTTACCTCTATCACGTCATACCATGATTACGGATCACTTCGGTTTCTATGTCCACCACCTTACTCAACATTAATGACGATTGTTCACAACCCCAAGTGTAGGGTCGTGATGTACTAATAATCTTGGTGAGACTGAGGTCAAATCCACAGGGACTATTCATGTGCATATTATGAAAATAACTAGGAGTATAACTAGAAGAAGATCTAAAACTAAATCTGAATAATTGAAAGAGTAATTATGAATTGTTTCATTAAAACTTGTGAATTTAAATGTGGCAACTAGGGTGCCAAGGATCCACTTGTAGTAATTGGGAAGCTAACTTGCATGATGCAAATGATCCAACTAGAATCAAAGTCCTATCTTATCCAGTTGAAGAAAGAAGAGACGGTCAAATCTCTGAACTTCTCATGAACCTAGTTTTAACGGATGAGAGTTGTGAGGATTGGAAGTGATTCCATCACCCAACCATGCCTAGGAAACAATGGAAAACAACAGGATAAACTAATCCCACAATCATTCATAGGAGAATTGTGAAGATTAGGAAGGATTCCATCACCCAACCATGCCCAAGGGACGATAGTGAACAACAGGACTTACTAATTTCACAATCTCAACTTAGGAAAATAATATATTTAAAGCAATTACAGAACCATCATAATTTGAGTCACAATAAACCATTAAACACTAAAAATATTTCTTAATAAAGAACTAGAATCCATGAGATTCAATAAAAACATGAATCAGAATAAAGCAAACATCTTAATCACGCTAAAAGCTTCACCTCTTAGCCCTAGCTAAGAGGTTTAGCCAACCATAGACATGATTGGATCTAAAATCTTCAAAGAAAGCATAAAAAACTAGGAAGAAGGGAAGAAGAAACTCCTGGGTGATAGCTCCACCCCTTTGCTTTACTCCTCAAAACCCTGAACACCATAAAAAGTTCCTAGGAAACCCATATTTATAGATTAGTTTCCGTAAAATTGTAAAACCATATCAAATTTATGTAGTCTGTGTAACTCTACATAATGTGTTCGATGACATCGAACAACCTTTGATGTCATCGAACGTAATTTGGTTTCCAGAAGTCACGCCTTTACACACTGCGTAACTCCTTTCGCACTTCATGAGTCTCTGTGTCATCGAACCTTCCTTTGATGTCATCGAACTGCATTCGATGTCATCGAATGGCCTTCGAGTAATCTAAAAAGTGTCAAAAACTGTCCAACGAGTTTCTCCAAAATTCTGCAAAAAGATTGATGTCATCAAACAGTTTTCGATTTCATCGAGCAAGTCTTCGAGTCATCGAACAGGTCTTCGATCCATCAAGAAATGTATCTAATTCGTCCAGCGACCAAACTTAATTTTCATGTAATTCTTCACTGTCATCGAACTGTGGTCAATGTCATCGAACCATGGCTTCGATGTCATCGACAGGTGGTCAATGCCATAGATTTTGTGGATTTTACACTTTGCACTGCGAACTTCCTTCCTTCTCCACTTGGTTTCCTTGGATCTTGGGGTCTTAAAATCTTCAATCTTGGTTTCCAAATATCCATTCTTTACTTTGGAAATTCTTGAGCCTTAAATCCATGCTTTTAGCATTCTTTTCAATTCGAGTTCTTAAACTCACCTTGCAACACAAACATCTATAAAATATACCATTAAGCATTATCATGTTCATAAAACCAAGATATAAATGGGAGAAAATATGCAATATTTGAGTCTCAAAACACTACCCAACCAACATTTTACTAGTCTTGAGGAAAACATGTGTAACATAATCTTCCATCTTTAAAGTTCAAATCCTTTTTTCATAAAACAATCGTTTGTGCAATCAAGTATGAATGAGTAAAGTCAAGATGAGAAAGTGAGATTTGAAAACCTAGAGCCGAATCAAATAAGAAATCAATCAAATAGATTATTTATCAATCACTTGAAATCATAAGTTCATATATTAAGTTTTTCTAATGTTCTTAATGAATTTCAACTTACTTTCCATAAATATGCTATCCTTTCGTAATGTTAGCAATGCTCATCACTTCAAGACCAATCGCATAATCAAGTGTTGGTTCCAAACTTATCCCCTTTTCCTTCTTTTTCCAAATTTTTATTTTATATGGATGACTCTTCTTATTCATTTCAGACTTTACATTCTTTTCATATTTTTCATTCCTTTTCAGTCTTTTCATGACCTTTTTATCGATCTCACTATTTTTTAACTATTTTTTTTTCATCTTTTAAGGTGGATAAAATTCTCTAGACTCCATTCTCAAGATCTATCAATGATTCACATGCCAACAATCAAAAATTTTAGCAAAATTCACAAAAAATGAGTTGATTATGCTTTATATTTTTAGATCAGCATGATATTTAAACTTCTCCTAGTCAATTAAGTGTAAGATCTTCAGTGATAGTTTACTCGGTTGATCAAAATCCAACAATTCAAGATTCAATCTTCATCTCATTATCCTACTCAAAGCATTCTTAATTACACAAACTACCGCTTCCCAAACAAGTTTTGAATTTGAAAAATTAAAATTTTTTAAATTTTTTACTCAAAAACTAAGAAAATACTTATTAGTTTACGTAATCCACACCCCCAACCTAAAATTTACATTATCCTTAATATAAAAGATATAAGGAGTTAATGCACATGAGGAAATGAAAAAGAAATGAGTAGTGATAGAAAGATAGTACCTGAAGAAAGAAGATTTGAGGCTTTTCCAAGGAACTCAACATGTAGATGGGTTAGCATGAAGACTAAGCTTATTGAAAAATAAACTATCCTTATCCTAAATTCTATGAAAGCAATAAACTAATCCTAAATTGGAAAAGCAAGAGAAAGCTACTCAATCATGCAACGAGGTTCCTCCTTTGGCCAGTATCTTGATAAATTTCTCAGTAGGTTTTTCAACATGATCATCCAAAAGCTCTTTTTGCAATAGGCTTGGATGCCCTTGAGCAGAAATTTCTAGAGAAATTTATGGATCTCAGCAAAAAATCGTTGTTGAATTGCCTGAGGTATCTAAAGTATATATGATTCACTTATGACAGACAAATTTTCAAAGTTAGTACAATATGGTGAATTAGAGACTACAAGTAGATGAAATTCAGAAGAATTCTCAGTTGGTGATGTAGTCTTAACACATTCTGAAGTTTCAAACTTCGGTTTGGTTTTTGGGTCCTCCTTTAATGGTGAATATTTAGGATTTGTGGAAGGAGGGGCTTCAGAATAAGGTTTCTTTCAGTCAGTAACAACTATCGGAGTATTGTCTTGCAAGGCATCCACTATTTATTTTATTAAGGGATTATTTGAATCTACAAAGTGTGGTAAGCAATCTTCTAGAGAGTTAAGAGATTCAGTGGAAAGGGACTCATTCTCCACATTGAAATCTATGATGATCCGCCTAAGGATTCCATCATCTCTGAAAGTGAATGGAAGCATGATCTCCTGCTTTTCATCTTGGTGAGAATAAAACATCACTGGATGTATCTGGCCTTGCCTTACATAAGTAGTTTGAGGATCAGCAGGTGAAGAATTTGTGTGAAGAGTCTGTTTATTGCTACTACTCAGTAAAGGCATTGTATTGTCAAGGGTTGACAACTCAGATGGTGGCCTCAACTGGATGGTTTCAAATTTCAGAGTCATATCAAGAAACTCATCTATCTCCTGAATCATATCATCATTTAATTCAGGGGAGTGGTCTAAACACGCCTCACAAGAGTTGAAAGGGTTGGTTGAAAGGGGCTCATCCTCCATAATTAAATCAAACATGTCAGATGGGTGGAGTAGATCATTATAGTTAATAACTTCCTAAACCTCTTTATCATTGACTTGGACCAAACTTGAGGTCGAATTTGGGCTATAATCTCATGACTGTCATCCCATTCATCATCATCTTCTAATTCAGTGCAGTGCACGAATGAGATGAGATCGCTTTCATCACATTCTGTTTCTAGGTTGGTGTAACACCCTGAAAATCGGGGGTCGTGTATAAACTCAACTCCCGAGTTCCAGACCGTCACTTATGTAACAAAAATGATTATGATTCAATATTCTCTGATTTAAAGCATTCACATGAGTAAAAGTATACCAAAACTGCAATTCATACTCCAGATCCAGTGATAAAAGCAAGCGGAAGACTAAACAATATATATATCACTGTAAGGAAAAACAAAGTAGATCTCATCTGTCTCTAAAGTATGAATACATCTCTGAGTCTCATATACATATACATGAGCAAAATTTAATGTTCAAAATAGTCCCACTGAAGTCCCATCAACCCAGGTCGCCTACGCAAAGCCATCATGGTACTGCATGTACGAGAACTTGTCCTGGTCCTCGTCGAAGTCTGTCTCTACCTCCTGGATCTCAGCATCACCTGCATCTACAACACGGTCTGGTGGGTGTTGTAAACACCATCCCGTAACATGGGAGTGAGCGATCAACTTAGTGGAATCATAGAGTAAAGATTAGCATGTTCACAAATCAATCATGCGATAATAGTAAAGCAATAAATCAGACAATCCTAATACTGTTGTTAATGCAAGATGACATGACGTGATGAATGCCCTCACCGACGATCTCCCTTATACGGCATCATCTTACGACCGCGGCATGCCACACTCCCTAGAGTACTCCACATCTTCCAGGCACATGCAATGTTATGGTGATATGATTTCCAAGTTGTTATTAGTCCATTCAAACAGCAGGATTGGGAAACTAAGGTACTTCCCTTGTATCAATCCCAACACAGATCCTGTCTAGGGTCGTCACTCCTAGTAATCTCATACGATGTATATTTTGTAGGTCGCTGCAAGGGGTGCCAGGGCTGTTGCTCGCACTCGTTGCACCGCTCCCCCATCACCTTATCAATACAGGCCTACTGTACTCTACTGCTACTGAAGGGTCGTCACCTCCCGTAGACTCAGAATACGCTCGCGGTCATTACAAAGGACTCGTCGCCTGATCAGTGTAGGCCGACAGCTAGAATATAGTGTCCCATACCACCATAATCTGCTCACGAGACTAGGTGCTCACTGGTCACTACGGGGAGGTTTGTGGCCCCAACGTAGGCCGACAGCTCGACCACGGTGTCCCATACCACCATGCCCGGCTCATGAGTCTTCGTGGATCAAGGTACCATGGTTAACAGGATTTACAATGGTAAGTTCAGTACTCTAGGTTCAAGCAGTTATGACTCATACAGGGTGAACGGCCAGTCGGGTTACTTGACGGGCTCGACTAGCGCGATTGCATCTCAAGTCGATTGACACGAATTGCGTAAAACACTTCGCGTGGCCTAACCACTGTCGCCAACTCCAAACACGACTCGCGTTCATCGACGCGTCGTTCGTGGCCAAGACCAGCCAGCCACGAATTCGCTCGATTACCGACTGTCTCGACTAAGTCTAGTCCCAAACAATTATGGAATCACATCAGCAATTTATGTAGGAGTATTGGAATTGAAATACAATCATGTGAGCATGTTAACACATGTTATAACATACAACTTAAGTAAATCTTCAAGCACATATATTTCATGCATGTAATGAAATCATGCATATAGTCAACATGTAGAAAATCATTTAGGTCAGCATATTAATTGAGAAATCAATCTCAAACTAATTCATAACATCATTTAATTCAATACATACTAATACAAGCATTTATACAAACACATACACTACACACTTAAGTCTACATATAGTATGTCGACCCGAAGTGCGCAATTAGACGAATCTCTTCGCCAAACTAATTATGCACGTATTCCTAACTTTCTAATGCGGCAAAAAACCATGTCAATCACATCAGCAAAATATGAATGAAATCTGTACTTCTTACAAATGACTAAAATGCCCTAAATCTCATATTCTTCGTTGATTTACGAAACAGGAAACGGACAGCATGTTGTACATGTCAAACGGCGATGCCGTCAATAATCTACTATTAAACGACATTAAAAGCGTTGGAAACCGTCAATCAAAGCGTCTAAAATCCTCACCTTATCTCTTATGGATGTGTCGTTTCAAATGGAGCGTATACGCTTCGTCTATGGCGATAAGAGAACCTGTTTTACGAGTTACGTTAGCTAACATGCTACGAATCCTAGTAAACCTTAAATTAGCAACTTCTGGGATTGTTTGATACCTGAAAATGCAGAAGAATCACCGGCTTGGTGATCAGGAGGTGTTGCTTAGGCACTAGCAACAGGTGGCACGAAGGCTGAAAAAATCTATCCTACTCTCTCTCACAAACTCTCACCTTTTCTCCCTCCAAATCTAGGGTTTCTCTCAAATTCGGATGGGAGAGAGGAGTGAGGGTTTCAACCCCTTTTATAAGCCCAAAAATGCCGAAAATGGGCTCCGGTACAAGGTTCACTTAGTGCATATCCAATTCGAGGATGTTTCGGTCCAAAAGATGCTTTCTGGTGGTCCCCTGGCCGAATGCGATCAGACTTAAGCTCATGCGTACTAGATCTAGCACGTATTTAGTTTTCAGTCCGGCAGGGATCGCAGATCGCACGTGGCGGACCAGTTTCAGTTCAGCAGTCACCGCACGTAGATCAGGGCTGAAAGTGTCATGATATAAAATAGAAATTTTTTCGGATCCGAGGGTGTAATCTGGCTGAATTCTGATGGTCATAACGCTTAATACTGACGCATCAAGTCGTGTGCCAGATTTGAATTTGAAATTCCAATTCTGTCCCTATTCGCACTCTCTTCGGTCCGGGCTTAATGAAATAGCCTGTGATTATCGGTTTGACTTGATTTTTGAAATGATTGTCAAGTCCAGCTAAGCGGTTTTAACGGTCTAAGATAGGAGGTATCGGACTTTCGACGCGCGGTCTAGATCCAATACAAAGATTCAAAGTGGTCCAGAGAACAAACCTGCTTAGAGTTTGATCGGAGGTTATAGAGTATTGTAGAGTCATTGGTTCTACTCGATTTTGGTCTTGTAGAACATATTTAAAGTGATCAGGGACTATTTCCCAGCTACTCCAGCGTTGCGCTAGCTAACTTAGACTTATTTTCTAAAAGAATTAATTTTACGCAATTTCGGGTCGAGTTGGTACTCGAGTCCAAGTATGGATTTTTCACGGGCGTTACAATCTACCCCCCTTAACAAATAATTTCATCCTCAAAATTTGTACCTTTTCGTACTCCTCGAGAAGCTGTGGGTAGTTCTTTCTAATCTAGGCTTCTGTCTCCCAGGTAGCCTCTTCCTCAGAGTGATGCGTCCACAATACCTTCGCAAGGGGAATCAGCTTGCTACGCAGTACCTGCTCCTTCCTGTCTAGGATACGTGTCGGTCGCAGGATATACGTAACATCCTCTCCTAACTGCACCTGCTCCCATCTGATGATATGGGAAGGATCAGCAACGTACTTCTTCAGCATAGAAACATGAAATACGTTGTGAACGCTAGCGAGAGGCGTGGGTAAAGCCAATCGGTAAGCTACTGCTCCCACACGATCGAGGATCTGGAATGGACCAATGAATCGCGGTGCCAGCTTACCCTTCTTCCCGAACCGAAGGACTCCCTTCATAGGAGAAACTCACAAAAACACATGATCCCCAACTGTGAACTCCAGTGGCCTCCGTCTCGTATCGGCATAACTCTTCTGTCTGCTCTGCGCTGTAAGAAGCCGACGTCTAATAATATCAATCTTCTCTAACGTCGCCTGCACTAACTCTGGGCCAATCAAGCTACGCTCACCGACCTCTGCCCAGCAATGCGGTGCGCGACAAGGTCGCCCATACAGCACCTCATAAGGTGCCATACCGATACTCGCTTGAAAACTGTTGTTGTACGCAAACTCCGCATATGCAAGACAATCATCCCAACTGTCCTTGAAGTCCAATGCGCAAGCTCGCAACATATCCTCTAAGATCTGGTTCACCCGCTCTGTCTGTCCGTCTGTCTGTGGGTGGAAGGCAGTACTGAACTTCAACTTCACACCCATAGCCTCCTGAATGCGAGTCCAGAAAATAGAAGTGAACCGCGTGTCTCTGTCCGACACGATCTCCAGCGAAACTCCATGCAGACGTACAATCTCTCTGATGTACAGTCTAGCCAGCTCGTCTGCAGAGTTCGTAACTCTGATCGGTAGGAAGTGCGCCGACTTCGTCAGACGGTCGACGATCACCCAAATGGAATCATGTCCCTTCCTCGTCTTCGGCAGCCCTGAAATGAAGTCCATGGAAATGAAATCCCACTTCCACTCTGCGATCGGCATAGGCTGCAAAAGTTCAGGTGGTCGACGATGCTCTGCCTTCACCTGCTGACAAGTGAGACAACGAGACACGAACTCTGTTATGTGGGTCTTCATACCTTCCCACCAATACGTCCTCTTCACGTCATGATACATCTTCGTACTGCCTGGATGCATCGCGAGTCTAGTACAATGCACAGCCTCGAGAATCTCTCGTCTCAAGTCAGGGACATCTGGGACGCATAGGCGGCCACGATAACGTAAGCCCCCATCCATACCAACTTGCCACTCGGCGTCTGCATCATCACTGGCCTGCTCTCAAAGCTCAGTCAGATGCGCATCGTCCCTTTGCGCCTCGATGACCCGGTCATCGATCTGAGATCGCACCTGTACATGTGCGATGAACTCAAACGGCTCTTCTACGGTGAGTTTCTGCTCAAAGTCTCTCAAAAACTCAACCATATCCCACTCAGCAACCATCAGCGGAGCCGCAAACTCTATCGCCTTCTTGCGGCTCAACGCATCAGCCACAAGGTTCGCCTTCCCAGGATGGTAGGAGACTTCAAACTTGAAGTCCTTCAACGTCTCTATCCATCTCCGCTGCCTCATATTCAAGTCTCGCTGCGTGAATATGTACTTGAGGCTCTTGTGGTTGCAAAAGAGCTCAAACTCCTCTCCGTAGAGGTAATGCCTCTAGAGTCTCAGTGCGAATATAACGGCTGCCAACGCTAGGTCGTGCGTAGGGTAATTCTCCTCGTGCTTCCTTAATTGTCTCGAGGCATACGAAATGACCCTGTCCCTCTGCATAAGGACACAACCCAGACCAACGCTAGACGCGTCAGTATATATAGTGTATCTAACCCCTTGGTCTGGCAATAGTAGCACAGGGGCGAACGTAAGTCTGTCCTTCAGCTCCTGAAAAGCTGACTCTGTCTCGTCATTTCAGGCGAACTTCACGTCCTTCCGTGTCAACTGAGATAAGGGTCTCGCGATCTTCGAGAAGTCCTGTATGAAGCGCCGATAGTAGCCGGCGAGACCCAAGAAACTACTCACCTCAGTGACAGAACCAAGCTACTCCCAGTCCTGCACCGCAGCTACCTTAGACAGGTCAACTGCCATGCCATCCTTGGACACCACGTGTCTCAGGAACTTCACTTCCTGCTTCCAGAAGTCGCACTTCTTGTACTGTGCGAACAACTGATACTGTCTGAGCGTATCCAGGACCAAACATAAGTGCTCCTCATGCTCCTCTAGACTCCTAGAGTACACCAAAATGTCGTCAATGAATACAACGATGAATTGATAGAGGAAAGGCTGAAATACCTGGTTCATCAAATCCATGAACACGGCTGGTGCGTTCGTGAGAGCGAATGACATCACGAGGAACTCGTAGTGGCTAAAACTGGTCCTGAATGCTGTCTTCTACAAGTCCTCATCCCTGACGTGCAACTGATGATATCCCCACTGAAGATCAATCTTCGAGAAGTACTGCGCTCATCTCAGCTGATCAAACAAGTCATCGATCCTGGGTAAAGGGTACTTGTTCTTCACCGTGATCTGGTTCAGCCTGCGATAATCAATACACAATCGCATCGAACCGTCCTTCTTCCTCACGAATAGGACCGGTGCTCCCCAAGGAGACACACTAGGCCGTATAAGGCCAAGCTCTAGCAGACCATCAATCTGCGTCCTCAACTCCTCCATCTCACAGGGTGCCATGCGAAACGTCGGCAGTGAGACGGGCATAGAACCAGGAACCAGATCGATAGTGAAATCAATCTCTCGTCGAGGCGGCAAACCAGGTATCTTCCTGAACAGATCCCCAAACTCGAAAATGACTGGCGTATGCCTAAGTACCTGGGCACTAGCGTCTCGCAATAAAGTGGCGTAACTAAGTATGTGGAAAGGGAAATTTACCCAGACTGAAAATGTGAAAGGCGTGCCCTCTGGCTCGTACACCGTCACCATACGAGTCTCGCAGTCAATCTCGGCCCTCCCAGCAGTCAACCAGTCCATGCCAAGAATGACGTCGAGATAAACAAGAGAGGGATCGATGACAAGATCAAGAGCCATCGTCCTGCCTCCCAGATCCACCAAACAACCCTCACACATCTGGGTAACATCTGAATAATCCCCATGAGCTGCAAGGAATCGCACCCTATCCATAGTAATAGTCTGTAACCCAAGATGCCTGACTACAACACATGATATCAAAGAAATCGTGAAACCAGTGTCCACCATCATGAGAATAGGAGTACCTCTAATATGGACAATGACCTCGAAGGCCGAATGCTGAAAAGTCGGTGTCGCAGATGCCTCAGCTGTCAATGCATGAACCCGAGCCTGCTGTGGCCGGTTCGGCCGCTGTGTCATGGGCCGTGGAGGCTGTCTGATCTGCGATACCGGAGGTCTGAAAGAAGGGTGCGCAGGAGCTAACCGTATAGGCGGTGCTGATATCGCCTATGAACGTGCACGATCGATCTTCTGCAGCGGCGAGAACCCACTGTCCCGCATCCAAAAAAAATAACTCTGCGCCAAGTGGCCTGACCTCCCACACTATGTACATGTCAAATTAGGGCACCGAAACAGTAGTACAGGCGCTGTAGCCCTAGTAGGAGGGTCGACGCGAGGCCTCTTACCCGCGAAGGGCCTGTCCTGCATGTCTGGTCGTGGCCTAGAAGAACAGGGCCACAAGATCACCAAGTCGATCCACATCCTGCTCTGCCCGCATGGACATATGAATCAACTCCGCATATGAGGGAATGCTCACACAGTACATCTTCGACCGAATATCTGGTCGTAAACCCTCCAAAAAGCGCCGTATGCGCATCTGCTCATCAGCCAAAATAGTCGGGACGTATCTGCTCAACTCCATAAACTGATGCTCATACTTCGTGACTATCATGGCTCCCTGTCGGAGGCGGAAAAACTCATTCTCCCGGTCATGCCTGTACGTCTGGGGGTAATACTTCTCATGAAAGCGGAACTCAAACGCTGCCCATATCCATATAAAGTCAGCGGCAACAGTCCGCAATACGCTATCCCACCACAGGCTAGCCTCTCGCTCAAACAGGAATGTAGCCAGCTCTACCTGCTCGGCCTCTGTGCAATGAAGCATCCGCAATATCTTCGACACACGGTCGAGCCAATACTCGGCCTCCTCGGGTCTATGAGAACCCGTAAAAGTGGGAGACCGTAAGCGCTGGAATCGCTCTAATAGGCCCCGTGTATCTGCGGCATTCCCCGCAGGGTAAGCAGGTGGTACAGGATGAACCATTCCCTCATCCTGGGCGTATGTATAAGCATCCCCAGCTGGATGCGCAGGTGGTGCAGGTGGAGTCACACCCCCACCCTGGGCTAATGTCCCCACAATGGTAGTCAGAAGCTGCTGCTGCTGCTGCATCATAGCCATCATCTGCTCAAATCTGTCAGGAGGTGGAGCAGGCTGTGGCGTGTGCTGCATCGAAGTAGACGCGTGATAAGGCTCTCTGACTGGCGGTGTGAACGGCGGTGGTCCAACTATAGGACCAGCAGTAGGCTGAGATGCTCGAACTGTCTCAGGAATCGGGCCCACAGCAGGGTCCGCATGGGTGTCAGACTGCGAAGGAGCCTGATCCATAGGCTCAGTCAATGCAAGCCGAGCCGTGCTCCGCGTAGCCTTAGGTGGCATTCCCTATATTCAAAATAGGGCGTAACCTTATCAGTCTCAATAGCACAAATACACCGCAATCATTCACACAAGGAGTCAAAGGCATTCCATGCATTTCATTTAATCAAAATTGTCATAATACAAGGGATATATCCTTACAAGCATCACGACGAGAAATACATGGGAACTAAGACAGTTAAAATTTCAACTGCAACATAAGCATAGCACTAGCCTTAACAAGCTTACACAATAAAAGAAGGAAATAACTTACTACTAACAACAACATCAAAGGTCGCATTGCTAGTCTGAGTCGGGTGACGGAGAAGGAGCACCCTTATCCTGCAAGCAACACAGGATCGCCTTCAAGGTGCGAGTCACCTTGCCGAATTTTCTCTTCGTAACAGCCTTGACATCCTCGACTTCAACGCGAAGTTTCTGAACTTCCCTTCGCAAGGTGATCTGACTCTCCTCGATCCGAGCAATGCGATCATCACCAGTAGCCTGAGCAGAAGGAGGATGGCTCTCATCTGTATCCTGAGCCTCCTCTTCTGCCTCTTCCTGGACCTCTTCCTGAACTTCTGCTCCAGGTTCTCCCTCACTTGGATCCTCCTCATCATCAAAGTCATCCTCGCTATCCTCCTCAAGCTGATTCTCACGGTATTGAGACCCAATCTTCATCTTGACCATAGTCGACTCATCAATGCTATGAATCAAAATAGAAATTCCGGCCCAAGTCTGTAAGCAAACTCAAGCGTGATCTTGCATATCAGTTGGCCAAAAGGAAGCGATTCGGACGTTCTTCTTGACTTGGCTATGAGGATTATCTATCGCAAGATGAAAGTGGCCATACATATGTTGTCTCCCTGGCCACCAGATACAGGAAATTAACCATAAGGTGCGTACACTCAATGCGATTCGTCGACCTGGGATACACATTGAACGTGCAGATATGGTGCAGCAGGCACAAATCATCAGACATATACGTCACCTTGAGGCTATTATTAGGCTGCCATGGAACCAATTTACCGCACAGAAACCTGGTGCGGTGATCTCGTTCACGCCTACTCCTCAGATTCTTCTCACTAGGATGAACATCACCAAGAGGCACGTTCAGAAGTCGCGCAATCAGTCGTACATCAATCGTAGCCATCCGATCTCTACCAAAAGGGATTTTGAACTGCAATGGCTCCAAGGTAGGATTCTGGATACAAGCGTAGAAGGCACAAACGGTGCTCACATTAGCACGAGCGCGAGCTTCAAAGATCAAACCAAACAACAAAAATTCACTGAACAGTCACCCTTCCACGTCTGCCTCAAACAACACTTTGCGATCATTGTATTGGCCATGAGGCATCTCAGCTAGAATCACTCGCCCAAGGTGAGTATGGGGATCCAAATCCCGCTTTGTACGGAACTCTCGGGCTGTAGTTGGACCTGTGGCGGCGCTTGAACTTGTGGCACCACTCCGCGGTCTTCTCGATTGAGCAGGGCGACTTGCCCAGCCTCGTCTACTGCGGTCTTCCTTTTACCCATCAAAGATAAGATGGAGGAGAGTGATAAAAGGCCTAAAATGGCTTCCACGAAAGACACGGAAGACGGAGAAAATGCGAAGAAGTGGCTATCCAAACTGGAAAAGGGATATCTAGGCATTGTAGAGGGATGCTTCAAGCTTCCTAAGGATGTATTTTCAAGGAGAAATGAAAATGAAAAAGTGAAATGGGGCACCTCACGATTTCAGCTTGATTTGGGGGTTTTTAGAGCTCCAAAAGATGAAATCTTCAAGAGGGAGGGCTGCCAACTTCAAAGGAACGATGGAGGATGGTCGTTTTTGGCCAAGGATGGATCTAGGGGTGGTTTGGAATCATGAATTTTGGAGATAGTTGCTGGAAAATGAAAATGGAGCTATGGGGAGGGCTGTTTATGAAGGAAGTGCATGATTAAGGGTTTTTTTTACCCACAAACCATACATGAGGGGTGTGAAATACCCAAAATACTCTCACATCTCAAAGCAATCTTCAAACGGGGAAGGGTGGTCGGCGATGCATCGCTGGATCGACAATGGCATCGCCGACCGATCTTCTATTTGGTCGGTGGGATCACATGGGTCTGGTCCCCCATGGTCCAAGGACCCCAAATATGTACGGTCCCAACCTTGGTTCATTGTATTTTGACCTATATAGGCCCAAACATGTATTCGGGGCTTTCCGGGACCAATCCGCAATCCCGAATACAAAACTCTATCATGCAGCATATTATTTTGGGGTAGAAGGAGCTAGTACATCCATCTAGACTATTAGTTGCTAAAGAAAGTAAAGTTAGAATGGCCTTGTGGCCATTTTTCATGAAATTTTACTATTCACTATAAAATTTTGTGAAAGTATTATTTTATGTTATTTTCACATTATGTTTGATGCCTAACATGAAAAGGATAAGAAAGAATTGAAGATTGGAGTGGTGAGAGGTAGAATTTTGAGGATTTTTAGTGAAACGGGATTTTTAAGCCCTGACGATTGAATACAGGGGTCGTGGTTGTCCCACGGCCCAAGGATTCACATTCATGGGTTTAGGATCATTCAAAGAACGTCTCAACCCACTCACCAACAACTTAGGAGCTATCCGGGTTACTTTACGCGACCCGAGATGCGTTACAGACTCGATCGTGCGATCGATTCAAATAGACTTCGCCTATTGACGAATCTGCGATCTTAGAAGTGTTTCTAGACCCTTCTCGTACCCACCTATGTCAAAGGAAGCGACAACGTACGTCGTGAGACCATAACCCAGGCCCAGTATACTTTTATTCACGCTCTGATACCAACTTGTAACACCCTGAAAATCGGGGGTCGTGTATAAACTCAACTCCCGAGTTCCAGACCGTCACTTATGCAACAAAAATGATTATGATTCAATGTTGTCTGATTTAAAGCATTCACATGAGTAAAAGTATACCAAAACTGCAATTCATACTCCAGATCCAGTGATAAAAGCAAGCGGAAGACTAAACAATATATATATCACTGTAAGGAAAAACAAAGTAGATCTCATCTGTCTCTAAAGTATGAATACATCTCTGAGTCTCATATATATATACATGAGCAAAATCAAATGTTTAAAATAGTCCCACTGAAGTCCCATCAACCCAGGTCACCTACGCAAAGCCATCATGGTACTGCATGTACGAGAACTCGTCCTGGTCCTTGTCGAAGTCTGGATCTACCTCCTGGATCTCAGCATCAGGGTCTGGTGGGTGTTGCAAACACCATCCCGTAACCCGGGAGTGAGTGATCAACTCAGTGGAATCATAGAGCAAAGATTAGCATGTTCACAAATCAATCATGTGATAATAGTAAAGCAGTAAATCAGACAATCCTAATACTGTTGTTAATGCAAGATGACATGACGTGATGTATGCCCTCATCGACGATCTCCCTCATAAGGCACCATCTTACGACCGCGGCATGCCACACTCCCTAGAGTGCTCCACATCTTCCAGGCACATGCAATGTTATGGTGATATGATTTCTGAGTTGTTATTAGTCCATTCAAACAGCAGGATTGGGAAACTAAGGTACTTCCCTCGTATCAATCCCAACACAGATCCTTTCTTGGGTCGTCACTCCTAGTAATCTCATACGATGTATATTTTGTAGGTCACTGCAAGGGGTGCCAGGGCTGTTGCTCGCACTCGTTGCACCGCTCCCCCATCACCTTATCAATACAGGCCTACTGTACTCTACTGCTACTGAAGGGTCGTCACCTCCCGTAGACTCAGAATACGCTCGTGGTCACTACAAAGGACTCTTCGCCTGATCAGTGTAGGCCGACAGCTAGAATATAGTGTCCCATACCACCATAATCTGCTCACGAGACTAGGTGCTCACTGGTCACTACGGGGAGGTTTATGGCCCCAACGTAGGCCGACAGCTCGACCACAGTGTCCCATAACACCATGCCCAGCTCATGAGTCTTCGTGGATCAAGGTACCATGGTTAACAGGGTTTACAATGCTAAGTTCCGTACCCTAGGTTCAAGCAGTTATGACTCATACAGGGTGAACATACATTAGCCAGCCGGGTTACTTGACGGGCTCGACTAGCGCGATCGCATCTCAAGTCGAACGACATGAAGCGCGTAAAACACTTCGCATGGCCTAACCACTGCCGCCAACTCCAAACACGACTCGCGTTCATCGACGCGTCGTTCGTGGCCAAGACCAGCCAGCCACGAATTCGCTCGGTTACCGACTGCCTGGACTAAGTCTAGTCCCAAACAATTATGGAATCACATCAGCAATTTATGTACGAGTATTGGAATTGAAATACAATCATGTGAGCATGTTAACACATGTTATAACATACAACTTAAGTAAATCTTCAAGCACATATATTTCATGTATGTAATGAAATCATGCATATAGTCAACATGTAGGAAATCATTTAGGTCAGCATATTAATTGAGAAATCAATCTCAAACTAATTCGTAACATCATTTAATTCAATACATACTAATACAAGCATTTATACAAACACATACACTACACACTTAAGTCTACATATAGTATGTCGACCCGAAGTGCGCAATTAGGCGAATCTCTTCGCCAAACTAATTATGCACGTATTCCTAACTTTCTAATACGGCAACAAACCATGTCAATCATATCAGCAAAATATGATGACTAAAATGCCCTAAATCTCATATTCTTCGTTGATTTACGAAACAGGAAACGGACAGCATGTTGTACATGTCAAACAGCGATGCCATCAATAATCTACTATTAAACGACATTGAAAGCGTTGGAAACCGTCAATCAAAGCGTCTAAAATCCTCACCTTATCTCTTATGAATGTGTCGTTTCAAATGGAGCGTATACGCTTCGTCTACTGCGATAAGAGAACCTGTTTTACGAGTTACGTTAGCTAACATGCTACGAATCCTAGTAAACCTTCAATCAGCAACTTCTAGGGTTGTTTCATACCTGAAAACGTGGAAGAATCACCGGCTTGGTGATCAGGAGGTGTTGCTTAGGCACTAACAACAGGTGGCACGAAGGCTGAAAAAATCTATCTTACTCTCTCTCACAAACTCTCACCTTTTCTCCCTCCAAATCTATGGTTTCTCTCAAATTCGGATGGGAGAGAGGAGTGAGGGTTTCAACCCCTTTTATAAGCCCAAAGCCGCCGAAAATGGGCTCCGGTACAAGGTTCACGTAGTGCATATCCAATTCGGGGCTGTTTCGGTCCAAAAGATACTTTCTGGTGGTCCCTTGGCCGAATGCGATCGGACTTAAGCTCATGCGTACCAGATCTAGCACGTATTAAGTTTTCAGTCCGGCAGGGTTCGCAGATCGCACGTGGCGGACCAGTTTCAGTTCAGCGGTCACCGCACGTAGATTAGGGCTGAAAGTCTCATGATATAAAATAAAAATTTTTCCTGATCCGAGGGTGTAATCTAGCTGAATTCTGACGGTCAAAATGCTTAATACTGACGCGTCAAGTCGTGTGCCAGATTTGAATTTGAAATTCCAATTCTGTCCCTATTCGCACTCTCTTCGGTCCGGGCTCAATGAAATAGCCTGTGATTATCGGTTTGACTTGATTTTCGAAATGATTGTCAAGTCCAGCTAGGCGGTTCTAACGGTCTAAGATAGGAGGTATCGGACTTTCGACGCGCAGTCTAGATCCAATACAAAGATTCAAAGTGGTCCAGAGAACAAACCTGCTTAGAGTTTGATCCGAGGTTATAGAGTATTGTAGAGTCATTGGTTCTACTCGATTTGGGTCTTGTAGAACGTATTTAAAGTGATCAGGGACTATTTTCCAGCTACTCCAGCGTTACGCTAGCTAACTTAGACTTATTTTCTAAAAAAATTAATTTTATGCAATTTCGGGTCGAGTTGGTACTCGAGTCCAAGTATGGATTTTTCACGGGCGTTACAGTTGGGTTAAGGTTCAAATAAACTAGCCTCTTCCTCATTGAAACCAAGTGTGTCATGTGAGTGAAGTGTGTTAGTATCATTATATCTGAAAGATACTCATGTCTCTTGATCATCCCTTTGGATAGTTGTCAAAATTGACTCCTTGGGGAATTAAACCATATGCTCATTAATAGAATTCAACTCTTCATTCTCAATTTTAGTACCCTTCAAAATAAAGTTAGGATCACTTTCCTCACGTTGTGTTTCTACATTGGGTTGAGGCTGGGAAAACCTAGCCTCTTCCACATCATTGAGGTATGATTCAACTCTTTGAATGGAGGATTCAATCGCTTCTAATGATTTTCTAATGTATGCGAATGACTATGTGATGAATTGGTTGAATTGTTCTTGAGCTTCTATGTGAAGAAGAAAACTTTGAAGTGAATCCTCTTAGATCATTTCTGGTTGGATTTCAAAGGTAGGGGATCCAAGAGAATAGTCACTATAATCTCTTATTGGTTCATCTCTCCAATGTTGATGTTTTCACTGATCATCGTCATACGGGTCATATGAGGGAGAGTTTGATGGTTGTTGGTACCCATTATCACCCATAATATAATCATGCATAGTTTTCTTTTTGCTAGATAGGTTAATTGTCCTCACTTCAACAATCATGATAACCCCAAAATCACGTACCATTCTCTTAATCCGTGGAGTATAATTATTCTCTCGCATATGATCATGCATAGACTTTTTGATTGGTGGAGCATTGTATTCTGGTTGGTTCTCGATGATAGTTTCAGAAAAATTTTGAGACATAGGCTGTTTCCAAACATAATCATCTGACAGCCCTTCACAATAACTCTTAAGTAGCACAACATACTAACGTTCCTACTCTTGCTATACATGGTAAAACCCTAATTCTGAATCTAATCCTAAAATCGAATAAAAGAAATCCTACAACAATATGGAAAATAAGTTGAAGGGAGAAGTTAGAAGGAAGTTACCGGATCAGAGTTCTACGTGAGGATCCCACAAAATAGAAAACAATGTTAGTTTCTAAAACAAAGCAGAAAAATTCCTAACCTAAAACTAAAATAAAAAAGTTAACCATAATCTTAACTTAATTCTAAATGTAATTAAATTAAGAAAAATTCAACCGTTAGTCCCTGGCAACGGCGCAAAAAATTTGTTCAGAACCCTAATGTAGGGTTGCAATGTAGTAATAATCTTGGTGAGATCGAGGTCGAATCCACAGGAACTATTCCTGTGTATATTCTGAAAATAACTAGAAGAAGATCTAAAACTAAATCTGAATAATTGAAAGAGTAATTATGAATTTTTTAATTAAAACTTGTGAATTTAAATGTGGGAACTAGGGTGCTAAGGATCTACTTGTGGCAATTGGGAAGCTACCTTGCGTGATTCAAAGGATCCAACTGGAATCAGAGTACTAGCTTATCCAGTTGGAGAAAGAAGAGACGGTCTGATCTCTTAACTTCTCATGAACCTACTCATAACAGATGAGAGTTGTGAGGATTGGAAGTGATTCCATCACCCAACCATGCCTAGGATACAATGGTAAACAACATGATAAACCAATCATAGGAGAATTGTGAAGATTAGGAAGGATTTCATCACCCAATCATGCCCAAGGGACGATGGTGAACAACATGACTTACTAATTTCATAATCTCAATTAAAGGAAAGAAGATGTTCAAAGCAATTGCAGATCCATTGTAATTTGAGTCATAATGACCCATTAAACACTAAAAATATTTCTTAATAAAGAACTAGAATCCATGAGGTTTAATAAAAATATGAATCAGAACAAAGCAAACATCCTAATCACGCTACAAGCTTCACCTCTTAACCCTAGCTAAGAGGTTTAGCCAATCATAGACATGGTTGGATCTAAAATCCTCAAAGAAAAGCATAAAAAAATAGGAAGAAGGGAAGAAGAAACTCTTGGGTGATGGCTCCACCCCTTTGCTCTGCTCCTCAAAACCCCGAATACCAAAAAAAGTGCCTAGGAAAACCATATTTATAGATTAGTTTCCACAAAATTGTAAAAATGTATCAAATTTATGCCGTCTACGTAACTCTGTTAACGCGTTCGATGACATTGAATAGCCTTCAATGTCATCGAATATAAGTTGGTTTTCGAAAGTCGCGCCTTTACGCACTACATTACTCCTTTCGCACTGCATAAGTCTCCATGTCATCGAACTTTCCTTCGATGTCATCGTATTGCCTTCGATGTCATCGAATAGTCTTAAAGTAATCGAAAAAGTGTAGAAAACGGTCCAATGAGTTTCTCCAAAATTCTATAAAAAGATCGATGTCATCGAACGGTCTTCGATGTCATCGAGTAGGTCTTTGAGTCATCGAACAAGTCTTTGATCCATCAAGAAATGCATTTAATTCGTCCAACAACCAAACTTGATTTTCATGTAATTCTTCATTATCATCGAACTGTGGTCGATGTCATCAAACTGTGGCTTTGATGTCATCAGTAGGTGGTCGATGACACAAATTTTGTGGATTTTACACTTTTCACTGAGAACTTCTTTCCTTCTCCACTTGGTTTCCTTGGATCTTAGGGTCTTTAAATCTTCAATCTTGGTTTCCAAATATCCATTCTTTGCTTTGGAAATTCTTAAGCCTTAAATCTATAATTTTAGCATTCTTTTCAATCCAAGTTCTTAAACTCACCTTGCAACACAAACATCTATAAAATATACAATTAAGCATTATCGTGTTCATAAAACCAAGATATAAATGGGAAAAAATATGCAATATTTGAGTCCTAACAATGAGGACAAAAGACACTATCCTCTTTCAACTATAATAGGAGCATTCCCAATGGTGAAAGGTACGCACAACCTTATGCAGTGGGATCACCCCCAAAAAATACTATGTTCTACTAGACCTAGCTTGTCTATCTAACTTTTACATTGGAAAGTCCCCTGCAGTAGCCATGGTCTCCATCTGGCTTCTCTTGTAAGTAACGAGCGATCTATGGAGGACGTCCAAATTTTTGCATCAACAAGGACATTCTTCATTTTTAAAATTTATCCATCACAACATTCTTCTACTACAAAATTAATCAATTACAACATTCTTCAATAACAAAATTCATCCCCTTCACAAACTCCTACCCTTTATACATGTGTACTATATAAGACCTGGGCCTCATAACTAAAGAGGTCTACTCATCATCGATACCTGTAGACTTGAATGTTGAACGTAGACCATGAAAGTGCCTTGGTTTGTCAATTAGCATGAGTGTTGAGTCAGTTAGACAGAGAAGCACCATAAGAAGATCAATAACCCGTCTGCCTCAACTGGATGTGGACTCGAACTCGCCACAAGTAAATCTAAGACTCACATCCCTTGTCCCAAAACACTAGGTACTTAAAACTCTTAAAATTGATTAGAATATCATAGGATTTTTAGGTTAGAAAACTTTTCAAAATATCACAAAATCTTTAAGTTTTCTACCTTTGTCGATTTATTAATATACTGATCGATATAATCGAGAAGCGTCGTCGATGTCCTCGATGCTCAATCGATACTATCGATATGAGGACAAAAGATGTCCAGCAACCACATATTCTTCTGGACGAAATTATCGATGTATCGATACCCCTATCGATATTAATGAAATTTGAAACTCGAGTCTATCGAAGTTGACTCAATACAATCGATAACAGAGAGTTTTTGTCCATTTTTTTAAATAAAATCATGAAGACCTTTGATATATCGATGTACTCCTTGATATCCTTGAAATTAAAAAATCGATGATATCGGAAGGTCGTCGATGATATCGGTCTTGGACATAGTTTTTCAGCAATATTTTTCAGGTCATTTTTATCTTGGATCGAGAGTCACTCGATAGAATCGATATTCAAATATTGATGATATCGAGGACGGATCGATTGCATTAAGAAAGGACATAAACTGTCCAGCAAGCTTAGTTGGAAAATCCTTTGAATTTATTGATGCATCGACACGACTATCGATATCATCGACATTGAAATTTTGATGATATCAAGTGTACCTCGATCATACCTTGACCCCAAATATTTCAAAGGCAATGTCTCTCTCATTTTCAAATGTTGAGGAATTGAACCTTGTATTGATGCAATCAGAGTTTGAAATCTGATGATATCGATACCTGTTTCGATCTCCTCGACCAGCTGGCAAAAAGTTTCAAAAGTGTATGACATTTGAGTTTGAGTCATTGAGTGACCATTCGATAAAATCGAGAGTATACGCTCGAAGATATCGACCCTGCTCGATGATATCGAACTTTTTCATAAATGTTACCGTTTTATATCCATTAAAACTTTTTGCCTATATATAGAGAACTTGTGTTTAAACTTAGATCATTTACCCAAAAGCCCTTTCTCTCAAGGGAGTTCATCCTCCAAACCACCCTCAACATTGATATTCAATAGAGTGGATTGGGGAATGAACTTCCACATTCAAGGATCCTCCAGCTGCCACCTTAATGACAAATCATTAAGCTGGGATGTCTTTAATGCATAGATGATTGGAATCACTCTATCTCCTTTATAGGAAAATATTTGAGAGTAGGATTCCATCATAACCTTGATCCAACCCGTCACCATGAATCGGTACATCTTTTGAGTTACGTTCAAGGAAGCAGAAGATTTTTCATCAACAAAGGAGGAGATCTTCGACAATGAGCTAAAAGGGACTCATCTGCTTATCTGTAAGTCATCAGAGTCCAGAGGAACTTTGTGATCATTCCTTTGTAGAATTGGGTCTAAGGTGTTTCTCACCCCTTGCAAGTCCTCTAAGAGGCCTCGGCGGGAGTGTACGTGGTGGGTGCATTGTGTTGTTACTCTATGGAGAGCATAAACGATTGGGGTCTTGTAAAGATCCTTGACTAGTGTGCTTAAAAGTGGGTGTGTTGTGTTGACCCTTACTTGTGATAACATAAACGAGTTAGGGTCTTGTAGAAGATCCTTGGCCAGTGTGCCTAATAGTGGGTGTGTTGTGTTGACCCTTGCTCGTGAGAGCATAAACAGTTTGCCTAGGTGTAGGTTATAAAGGTTAAAGGTGAACCTGATTTAAAACCTTAGGTTTGGTGTGAATCGTGTGAAACCTCCTTAATGAAATTTGGAACACTCAAGGGTTGAGTGCAGTTACCAGGAGTGGAGTAGACAAGTAGTCGAACCACTATAAAAATAACTGTGCTTGAGATTGTTATTATCTTTCATTTGTTTATGTGATTTCCTTAAATACTTTCATATCTGATTATCTGAGATCACACCTCACACACATGCATAGTCATATCCATCATAAACTAGTTTACATATTGTTCATCTCTCAAATAGTTTGTGATTGGATCCTCTACTGGGCTTGGAAGCCAGTGGAGTTATTCTTGAGTAATCCTAATATACGCTTATTGTTAGGATTAGAGCGATAGGATTTTAAAGTGTTATAAAATTATTAAAGACTCTAATTCACCCCCCTTTAGGACATTTTGGCATATTCCTACTTTAACTAAAGCTGTCTTTATTGTAATTTCAATTGGTTTCAGAGCGAGTCTCTCTTTAAGGGCTTCACCGCCTAGAGAGTGATCTTGACTGAAGTTGGGAATATGGTCAAAGGAGAGGGTTCATCGGTCACTAGACCTCTAGTATTTGATGGATCAAATTATGCATAATGGAAGGCTAGGATACACTATTTTTTGAGATCTTTGGATCATGATGTTTGGGATATTGTTGAAAGAGAATATGTGCCACCTATTGAACAAGTAATACTTGAAAATGACACAACTATCACCAAACCAAAATCTAAATAAATGTGGAGAACATTCGACAAAGAAAAGGAAACATCTGAAGTTAAATTTATAATTGTTATCTACTATGCTATGTCCCAAGATATTTTCAATCAAATCAGTATGTGTGGGACAGCCAAAGAAGCGTGGGATTTGTTAGAAACAAACCATGAAGGTATAAGCACTATGAAGAGATCTAAACTGCAACTCTTGACTTCATAGTTCGAAAGTCTCAGAATGGAAGAGCATGAGACCTTTACAGAGTTTTTCACAAAACTAATATCATTTGCAACTCCATGGGTGGATTAGGTGAGAAAGTTTCGGTCCCAAAAATCTATAGGAAAATACTAAGATCCCTACTGGAACGATTCAATCTTAAAGTAACAACCATTGAAGAATGTAGAAACATAGATGAAATGAAAGTAGAACTTGTAGGTTCCCTACAAACATTTGAACTATACTTCAAACAAACCCCAAAATCCTAAAATATCATCCTCAAAACTTCAAAGAAAACAATAAATGATGACATTGAAAGTGAAAGAGAAGATGAAGATGAGGAAGTGACTTTGCGGGCTCAATGGTTTAGAAAGTTCTTTGAGAAAAATCGTGGCCGTCCACTTAAAGGAAGAAGGGTGGATAACAGACAGTTTACAGGTAAATTTGGTAAAAATACCAAAGAACCACAATGTTATGTATGTCAGAAGTTTGGACACCTGTCTACGAAATGCCCAAATAGAAAAACTAAGGGTAAGGCAATGGCTGCCACATGGGATGATACAGAAGAGTCAAACTCAGAATCTAGCGACTCAGAGAGTGATGAAGACCAAAAATCCTTAAAAATACTTATGGTTTCCATTGCCCCAATCATTTCCGTTGAAACTAAGAATGAGAAAGAACAATAAGTCACTGAATTATTTTCATCTGATAATGAGGAAACAGAGAAGGAAGAAGAGGAACACGATAAACTAAAGGATGCTTAAAATCAACTCTATATTCATAGCATCAACATCCTTAAAAGACTTGGAATGTTTGAAAGCAAAAAGGAATTGCTGCAAAAAGATTTGGATAAAACCTTGGAAATCAATACACAACTAATTAATGATCTACAACAATATCATTCAGATAATGATAAGTTGGAAAGAATCAATCTATTCTTAAAAACTGAATCATCAAAGATTACTAAACAAATTGAATTATTAGAAGATGAGCATCTCCAGAATGAGAATCACACACTCTATTTTGACTTAGAGAAATCCAGAAAATTTTCTGAAATAAACTATAAATTTTCCCATAGTGGTGAAAAGCTAGAAAAATTATTAAGGATGGGAAGACAAGGAAAAGATAAGAGTGGCCTAGGGTATGATAAAACTAAAAAGAGAACTGGAAATGAAGCACTGATAACTGAAAAATCTGTTGCTTCAAGTAGCAATATAAGAAATACTCCAGTTTGTCATTTATGTGTTGATTTGGATCATTATAAGTTTGAATGCTTGACACTTAGAAGGACTCCATATAACTCTGGTCAAAATCATATTGGTAAATTCAAACCGACCAGAGAAATACAAAATGTCAAAAGTCCACCTAGGAGATTGGTTAAAAGAAATACACATCCATCACCACCTAGAATGAATGATAGAATGAAGGAGTCATTGGATCAAGTGGGTAAGATAAACATGAAAATTAAATCCACTACATTAAAGAATTCTGTCTCAAAATGGATAGTGAAAGAAAAGTTGAATTGTCTGATAAATCACTCTATTCATATGCCCTGAAATATTAAGCATGAAAAGAAAAGTCCAGGTCATGCATCGAGATTTGGATATTTGCTGAAATGAAGCAATTTTGTTGAGCTCTTAATAATATATCTGAGGTTCCTCACCTCAATCTTTTTTTATATAAACATTCTAATGTTTATAATTTAGGTTTGTACAATGCTTGTACAAAATTTTACTATGTATATTGTTGATTCAAAGATATATTATATTATACATGAAAGTCTGTCGATCTATGGAAAAATGAAAAATTCTCAACTTCGATATGTCTGTTGACAAGTTATGTGCATTTTCGATCAAATCGATCAACAGTCGATATCATCGACATCTCTTCAGAATTTGGAAAGTTGCATGATTGAGACTGTTATCGAAACCATTGTTGATAACATCAAATGAGGACCATCGATATAATCAAAACTAAGTTCAATAAAATCGAAGGACGCAGCCCAATAAAAGGCAGTAAAGCGAAAAAAAATTCGTTTCTTTCGAAAAGGCATTTCACTTTTTCCTGCTCATCCCCTCAGCTGGAAGTACATCGGTGGGTCCTGGAAGCTCCTCAAAACCGGTATTACCCTTCCATTCCTTCTTTTCAAAATTCCATCTTGCTTTTAGTTTGGGTATTTATCAGGTTTTCAAGGAGAAATATTGTCCGATTTTCCTAAAATCCTTCAAATCTCTGTTTGTATGGGTAAGGACAAAGACAAGGTGTCTAGTCCTGGGGAGTCCTCTAGAGCCTCTCGACAAAAACCCTTACTTTAAAAGAGAGAGCAAGAGCTCCTGAATGGGGGACCCCTACTCGTCAGAGGACACTACAAACTTCACGTGGCAGATCCCAATCTGAAATACCAGTCCCTCCTCCAGCTAGAATAAATCTGGTTCTAGCTAAATATACCGATGAGAAGCTTATACATGAAAGAAAGGTTGACATGAACTGTTTAATACCATACAATCTGGAATCCATTTTTGTAGCAATCAATTGGTTGTGTGTTCTTAACTTCGATGGGCCATGTCATCTTGAACGAACACGCAACTTTCTCACCGCTTGTCACTCACTAGTGTCTGATCCTCTTTCCATCATGGTCTTTGTTGATGGTGATGATGTAATAATCACTCCTGCTATGATTTTAAACATCCTAGGGCTGACGATGTCACCCGATGGTCTCCCTAAAATGGACCTCAAAAACGTTGAAATCTGGTCCATGGTTACTACATATCTCTGTCATAGTAGGGACATTCCTTGGTACCAAGGAAATGCATTGAAATATAAGTTCATGCAACTGTGATTTCAGGTCTTACACGGTATCTTCGCCATAAAAATCTATCCTAGAAGTACCAACCGGTTCGATCTTACAGGGTTCATGACCATGATAGTGTACTCAATAGCCACAAGGATAAAAATTTGTCTCCCAACTCTGATTGTACATCAGTTGGTCTATGTTGTTCATACATCTCGGGATCTTCACCTGCCCTATCCCTGGATTATACACATGGTGTGCAACGCCATCGACTTTCCAACTACCAACGATCCGGTACTTCCCTTGCAAGTCTTCAATAAGAACAACATTTGCAGGATGGATTTAAAATTTCACAAGGTCCCCAAGGATCCACCAGAAGAAGGAATTCATGAGGAAGGAGAAGGAGGTGAAGGCGATGCTCTTGCTGAAGGGGCTGGAATGGCTGGAGAAGAACCTCCTGTGCCTAATCAAGCACCGTCCACATCAGCACCTGAGCATGCGAAAAGGTTTAAACTCTATCAAGATAGGATGGGAGCAATACAACACGATGTCTCCCAACTCAGGGAATTGGTGAACGAAAGTGTAATGACTTAGAAAAATCCGTACTTAGGCCCGAGTACCACCTTTAACAGAAATCATTTAGAACGAAATCCCTTAGAAATTAATGTGTTTTAGCTAGCGCTAAACTAGATTACATGTGAGATTAGCACCAATAACTTTCAATACGAACTGTAAGACCCAAAACCTATAGAATCATTGACGCTATAATACCCTGAAATCTAGGATCCAATTCTAAACCCAGTTGCTCTCGAGAATACTTGGTAACTTCATATTAAACCTAGACTGCACGTCGAAATTCTGATGGCGGTGAACTTAGACCATTATGACCGCTTAGTTGGACTTGACAATTACCTCAAAAATTAAGCCCAAACGACGTACTGAGGCCATTACATTGAGTCTGGAGTGAAAAGAGTGAGAAACCGAAGATTTTTAGAAAATTAAATATCATTTTAAGTAATCTGGATCATTTCACTTGCGCGTTATTTCTAAGCATTTTGACCGTTAGATTTCGACCCAAATTCACCCTCGGATCAGGAAAGGTGGCCCTTACATGTCAAAGTACTTGTAGCCCTAATTGAATTTCGGTAACCGTTGAATTGAAGCTGGTCCACCACAGAAGATATGGAAACCTGATCGGACTGAAAATTTAATTTACTAAAGATCCGATGCTAGTGAGCTTAAGTCCGACCGCATTTGATAAAAGGACCTCCATAAGTGCTTCGTTGGATCAGAAAGAGCCTGATTTGGTTATAACTTAAGTATACCTTGGCCTTAAGGCTGTTTCCGTCGAGTTTAGGCTTATAAAATTGCCTAAAAATCTCATTCCCAAATTCCATACGAATTTTCTAAACCCTAGCTTTTCAAGAGAGAGAAAAGAGAGAGAAAGTGTGGGAGAACCTGTTGATTCTCCGTAGGATTCTTCCCAGTTCATCTATACATCGAACCTGCGTATCTGAATCGTTATTCTGACAATTTTGAATCCATTCTTGGGTAAGTTAAGCCAACCTTAACCTATTTTGAAGCTTAGAATAGCTGTAGTGAAGTTATAACTAACCTATTTTATTCCATAGGTAGCGTATCCGCCATTGACGAAGACATATAGTCTGAATCATATCGAATACGCTTTTTCTGGTTTAAGGTGCGGACTATATACGTTTAGGTTATGGTTTTCAACACTTTCAAAGTTAGATAATGATTTATTCATGATGTGATTGCCATTACACATGCCAAATGCGCTATCCATTTCAATTTTTGTATATGTATACTTTATGTTATAAATATCGTATTTCAAGTGTATATTAGAATACCTATATGCGTATGGAATATTCTATTTTGGTTTCCATGATTAATTGTCGTTGTCATATGCTTGATACGTATGCGGTAAATCCTTAGCGAAAGGACTTGCCCTAAAATGTAAGGGAATCAACATATGTGATGTATGTTGAATAGGGTAGTCTAAGTGTTTGGATAAATCTTGAATGAGTTAGTAATTAGTAAAGTGTGATTGTTAAGGTTGTTAAGATATGAATTCCGACCATGTTAACTGTGTGTATGATTTCCTCCATGGATTGATTAACCTAGATGAATCATGTTCAATGTGTGTATGATTTCCTCCATGTACTGTATTTAAGTTCACGTTATATGTCACGAATGTTCATATGAATGTAGGATATGAATCATATGCTTGTATTTGAGCTTGTACGTCATTGGGACTGTACTACAGTCCAGGTAATCGGTAACCGTTCTATAAATAGTGGTTGAGGTCATTTTCGCTACGCAGGATGAGTTTAACGAATCTGATTCATGCTTAGGATGTTTGACAGTGGTTACGCCACACAGAGTGCTTATGCATTCCATGTCGTTCAACTCAACGTGCGCTTGGCCTAGTTGAGCTCATTAACTAACCCGATTGACTGATGTTTGTTCACCATTTTTGGTCACTACTGATTGAAACTAAGACACCGAGCTTACTAGTGAAACTCCCATTAACCTTGGTACCATGATCCCCTAAGACTCATGAGCCGGACATGGTGGTATGGGACACCGTGGTCGAGCTGTTGGCCTACGTTGGGGCGACGAGCCTCCTCATAGTGACCAGTGAGCACCCTACTCTCGTGAGCAGATTATGGTGGTATGGGACACTATATTCTTATTATCGGCCTACATTGATTGGTGATGAGCCGTCTATAGTGACCTCGAGTATATCCTGACACTGCATAAGGGTGACGAGTTCTGTTGAAGTATTAAGGAAATAACTAGGCCTGTATTGATTTGGTGATGGGGGAGTGGTGTAACGATTCTGTGCAATAGCCCTGATAGCCCTTGCAGTGACCTAGAACCGTAACATCGTATGAGATTTCCTAGGACTGACGACCCTAGAATGGATCAATGTTTGGGGATTGATATAAGGAAGGTGTCTTAGCTTCCCAATCCCACTGTATAAAAAGGACTAATATGTAACACCCTGAAAATCGGGGGTCGTGTATAAACTCAACTCCTGAGTTCCAGACCGTCACTTATACAATAAAAATGATTATGATTCAATGTTGTCTGATTTAAAGCATTCACATGAGTAAAAGTATACCAAAACTGCAATTCATACTTCAGATCCAGTGATAAAAGCAAGCGGAAGACTAAAAAATATATATATATCACTGTATGGAAAAATAAAGTAAACCTCATCTGTCTCTAAAGTATGAATACATCTCTGAGTCTCATATACATATACATGAACAAAAATAAATATCCAAAATGGTCCCACTGAAGTCCCATCGATCCAGGTCGCCTACGCAAAGCCATCGTGATACTGCATGTACGAGAACTCATCCTGGTCCTCGTCGAAGTCTGGCTCTGCCTCTTGGATCTCAGCCTCACCTGCATCTACAACAGGGTCTGGTGGGTGTTGCAAACACCATCCCGTAACGTGGGAGTGAGTGATCAACTCAGTGCAATCATAGAGCAAAGATTAGCATGTTCACAATTCAATCATGCGATAATAGTAAAGCAGTAAATCAGACAATCCTAATACTATTGTTAATGCAAGATGACATGACGTGATGTATGCCCTCACCGACTATCTCCCTCATACGGCAACATCTTACGATTGCGGCATGCAATATCACGATGGGTTTGCGTAGGCGACCTGGATCGATGAGACTTCAGTGGGACCATTTTAGATATTTATTTTTGTTCATGTATATGTATATGAGACTCAGAGATGTATTCATACTTTAGAGACAGATGAGGTTTACTTTATTTTTCCATACAGTGATATATATATTGTTTAGTCTTCCGCTTGCTTTTATCACTGGATCTGAAGTATGAATTGCAGTTTTGGTATACTTTTACTCATGTGAATGCTTTAAATCAGAAAACATTGAATCATAATCATTTTTGTTGCATAAGTGACGGTCTGGAACTCGGGAGTTGAGTTTATACATGACCTCCGATTTTCAGGGTGTTACAAGTTGGTATCAGAGCATGAATAAGAGTATACTGGGCCTGGGTTATGGTCTCACGACGTACGCTGTTGCTTCCTTTAACTTAGGTGGATACGACAAGGGTCTAGAAACACTCCTAGGACCGCAGATTCGCCAATAGGCGAAGTCTATTCGAATCGATCGCACGATCGAGTCTGTAACGCATCTCGGGTCGCGTAAAGCAACCCGAATAGCTCCTAAGCCATAGAAAGTCGGGTTGAGATATCCTATGAATGATTTTAAACCCGTAAAAGTAAATTCTTGGGCCGTGGGATGACCACGACTCCTGTAATCAATCGCCAAGGCTTAAAAACCCCGTTTCACCAAAAATCTTCAAAATTCTTCCTCTCACCACTCCAATCTTCATTTATTTCTTATCCAATTTAGGTTAGGCATCAAAATTAATGTGAAAATAACACAAAATAATACTTTCACAAAATTTTATAGTGAATAGTAAAATTTCATGAAAAATGGCCATAATTCCATTCTAAATTCACTTTCCTTAGCTAATAAGAGTCTAGATGGATGTACTAGATCCTTCTACCCCAAATTCATATGCTGCATCATAGGGTTTGGTATTCAGGATTGTGGAATGGTCCTGAAAAGCCCCGAACACATGTTTGGGCTCACATAGGCCAAAATACCATGAACCAGGGGACAAACCGTACATATATGGGGTCCTTGGACCATGGGGGACCGAACCCATCTGGCCCCACCGACCGCATACATCACCGGTCGGCGATGCCATCGCCGATCCGGCGATGCATCGCCGTACAGGTGGGCCGGTTTGCTATGATTTTTGGGCGCACGCCCTTAAATCTCATGTGTACCCTCCCCATATAATTCCTGTCCAATGAAAACCCCCAAATCACACCCCTCCTTCACAAACAGCCCTCCCCATAGCCCTATTTTCATTTTTCAGCAACCATCCCCAAATTTCGTGGTTCTAAATCACTTCTAGATCCCTCCTTGGCCAAAAACAACCATCATCCATCACTTCTTTAGAGTTGGTAGCCCTTCTTCTTGAAGATTCCATCATTTGGAGCTCCAAAAACCCCCAAATCGAGCTGAAATCGTGAGGTGCTCCATTCCACTTTTCTATTTTCATTTCTCCTTAAAAATACATCCTTGGGAAGCTTGAAGCATCCCTCTATGACGCCTAGATCTCCTTTTTCCAGATTGGACAGCCACTTCTCCGTATTTTCTCCATTTTCCATGGCTTTCGTGGAAGCCATTTTAGGCCTTTTATCACTCTCATCCATCATATCTTTGATGGGTAAAAGGAAAATCGCAACAGACGAGGCTGGGCCAAGTCGCCCTACTCAATCGAGGAGACCGCGGGATGGTACCGCAAGTTCAAGCGCCGCCGCAGGTCCAGCTGCAGCCCTAGAGTGCCGTACAAAGCGGGATTTGGATCCCCACGCTCACCTTGGGCGAGTAATTCTATCAGAGATGCCTCATGGTCAATACACTGATCGCA
Source organism: Magnolia kwangsiensis (assembly GCA_037074715.1). Lineage (NCBI taxonomy): Eukaryota > Viridiplantae > Streptophyta > Magnoliopsida > Magnoliales > Magnoliaceae > Magnolia > Magnolia kwangsiensis. The sequence goes on along the minus strand of CM073575.1, from coordinate 83,764,320 downwards.
AAGTGTTATTTGAGGCGGACGTGGAAGGGCGACTGTTTGGTGAATTTTTGTTGTTCGAGCGCATTGAAGCTGCACATTGGGGTCCGATCTTTGAAGCTCGCGCTCGTGCTAATGTGAGCACCGTTCGTGCCTTCTACGCTAGTATCCAGAATCCTACCTTGGAGCCATTGCAGTTTGAAATCCCTTTTGGTAGAGATCGGATGGCTACGATTGATGTGCGACTGATTGCGCGACTTCTGAACGTACCTCTTGGTGACGTTCATCCTAGTGAGAAGAATCTGAGTAGACGTGAACGAGATTGCCGCACCAGGTTTTTGTGCGGTAAGTTGGTTCCATGGCAGCCTAATAATAGCCTTAAGGCGACATATATGTCTGATGATTTGCGCCTGCTGCACCATATCTGCACGTTCAATATTTATCCCAGGTCGACCAATCACATTGAATGTACACGCCTTATGGTTGATTTCCTGTATCTGATGGCCCAGGGAGAGAACGTATGTATGGCTACTTTCATCTTACTACAGATAATCCTCATAGCCAAGTCGAGAAGAACATCCGAATCGCTTCCTTTTGGCTGACTGATTTGTAAGATTGCGCTTGAGTTTGCCTACAGACTTGGGCCAGAATTGCGAGTTTCGATTCATACCATTGATGAGTCGACTATGGTCAAGATGAAGATTGGGTCGCAGTACCGTGAAAATCAGCTTGAGGAGGACAGCGAGGATGACTTTGATGATGAGGAAGATCCAAGTGAGGGAGAACCTGGAGCAGAGGTTCAGGAAGAGGTTTAGGAAGAAGTTCAGGAAGAGGCAGAAGAGGAGGCTCAGGATATAGATGAGAGCCCTCCTCCTTCTGCGCAGGCTATTAGTGACGATCGCATTGCTTGGATCGAGGAGAGTCAGACTGCCTTGCGAAGGGAAGTTCAGGAACTTCGTGCCGAAGTTAAGGATGCCAAGGCCGTTACAAAGAAGAAATTAGGCAAGGTGACTCGCACCTTGAAGGCGATCCTATGTTGCTTGCAGGATAAGGGTGCTCCTCCTCCGTCCCCAGACTCAGACTAGCGATGCGACCTTTGACGTAGTTGTCAGTAGTTAGTCATTTCCTGCTTTATGTGTGTAAGCCTGTTAGGGCTAGTGCTTTGCTTATGTTGCTGTTGCAATTTTAACTATCTTAGTTCCCATGTATTTCTCGTCATGATGCTTGTAAGGATATATCCCTTGTATTGTGACAATTTTGATTAAATGAAATGCATGGAATGCCTTTAACTCCTTGTGTAAATGATTGCGGTGTAATTGTGCTATTAAGACTGACAAGGTTGCGCCCTATTTTGAATATAGGGAATGCCGCCTAAGGCTACGCGGAGCACGGTTCAGCTTGCACTGACTGAGCATATGGATCAGACTCCTTCGCAGTCTGGCACCCATGCGGACCCTGCTGTGGGCCCGATTCCTAAGACTGTTCATGCGTCTCAGCCTGCTGCTGGTCCTACAGTTGGACCACCGCCGTTCACACCGTCAGTCAGAGAGCCTCATCGTGCATCTACTTCCACACAGCATCCGTCACAGCCTGCTCCACCTCTTGACAGATTTGAGCAGATGTTGGCTATGATGCAGCAGCAGCAGCAGCTTCTGACTACCATCGTGGGGACATTAGCACAGGGTGGGGGTGTGGCTCCACCTGCACCACCTGCGCATCCAGCTGAGGATGCTTATACATACGCCCAGGATGAGGGCATGACTCATCCTGCGCCGCCTGCTTACCCTGCAGGGACTACCGCAGATACACGGGGCCTATTAGAGCAATTTCAGCTCTTACGGCCTCCCACTTTCACGGGTTCTCACAGACCCGAGGAGGCTGAGTACTGGCTCGACCGTGTGTCGAAGATTTTACGGATGTTACATTGCACTGAGGCTGAGCAGGTAGAGCTGGCTACACTCCTATTTGAGCGAGAGGCCAGCCTGTGGTGGGATAGCGTACTGCAGACCGTTGCCACCGACTTTGTATGGACGTGGGCAGCATTTGAGTTCCGCTTCCATGAGAAGTATTATCCCCAGACTTACAGGCACGACAGGGAGAATGAGTTTCTCCGCCTCAGACAGGCAGCCATGACAGTTACAGAGTATGAGCATCGGTTCACGGAGTTGGGCAGATACGTTCCGACGATTTTGGCTGATGAGCAGATGCGCATATGACACTTTTTGGAGGGTTTGCGACCGGATATTCGGTCAAAGATGTGCTGTTTGAGCATTCCCTCGTATGTGGAGTTGATTCACATGTCTATGTGGGCAGAGCAGGATGTGGATCGACTTGCGCGATCTCGCGGCCCTGTTGCTTCTAGGCCGCGACCAGACATGCCGGACAGGCCCTTCGCGGGCAAGAGGCCTCGCGTCGACCCTCCTACTCGGGCCATAGTGCCAACACCATCGTTTCGATGCCCCGAGTTATCGTGCACATACTGTGGGAGGTCAGGCCACTTGGCGCAGAGCTGCTTCTCTCGGATGCTGACAGCGGGTTCTCACCGCCGTAGAAGATTGACCGTGCTCGTTCACAGGCGATATCAGCACCGCCTATACGGTTAGCTCCTGCACACCCTTCTTTCAGACCTCCGGTATCGCAGATCAGACAGCCTCCACGGCCCTTGACACAGCAGCAGAACCGGCCACGGCAGGCTCGGGTTCATGCATTGACAGCTGAGGCAGCTGCCACACTGACTTTTCAGCATTCAGCCTTCGAGGTCATAGCCCATATTGGAGGTACTCCTATTCTTGTGATGGTGGATACTGGTTCCACGATTTCTTTGATATCGCGTGCTGTAGTCAGGCGTCTTGGGTTACCGACCATTACCATGGATAGGGTACGAGTCCTTGCAGCCCACGGAGATTATTCAGATGTCACCCAGATGTGTGAGGGGTGTTTGGTTGATTTGGGAGGCCGGACGATGGCTATTGATCTTGTCGTCGACCCCTCTCTTGTTTATCTCGATGTCATTCTTGGCATGGATTGGTTGACTGCAGCGAGGGCCGAGATTTGACTGCGAGACTCGTATGGTGACGGTGTACGAGCCTGAGGGCACGCCTTTCACGTTTTCAGTGCGGGTAAATCTTCCTTTTCGCATACTTAGTTACGCCACTTTATTGCGCGACGCTGGTGCCCAGGTACTCGAGCATGTGCCAGTCATTTTCGAGTTTGGGGATCTGTTCAGGAAGATCCCTGGTTTGTCGCCCCGACGTGAGATCGATTTCACTATCGATCTGGTTCCTGGTTCTACGCCCGTCTCACTGCCGACGTATCGCATGGCACCATGTGAGATGGAGGAGTTGAGGACGCAGATTGATGGTCTGCTAGAGCTTGGCCTTATACGGCCTAGTGTGTCTCCTTAGGGAGCACCGGTCCTATTCGTGAGGAAGAAGGACGGTTCGATGCGATTGTGTATTGATTATCGCAGGCTGAACCAGGTCACGGTGAAGAACAAGTATCCCTTACCCAGGATCGATGACTTGTTTGATCAGTTGAGAGGAGCGCAGTACTTCTCGAAGATTGATCTTCAGTCGGGATATCATCAGTTGCGCGTCAGGGATGAGGACGTGCAGAAGACAGCATTCAGGACTAGTTTTGGCCACTACGAGTTCCTCGTGATGTCGTTCGGTCTCACGAACGCACCGGCCGTGTTCATGGATCTGATGAATCGGGTATTTCGGCCTTTCCTCTATCGATTCGTCATTGTATTCATTGACGACATTTTGGTGTACTCTAGGAGTCGAGAGGAGCATGAGGAGCACTTACGTTTGGTCCTGGATACGCTCAGACAGCATCAGTTGTTCGCACAGTACAAGAAGTGCGACTTCTGGAAGCAGGAGGTGAAGTTTCTGGGACACGTGGTGTCCAAGGATGGCATGGCAGTTGACCTGTCTAAGGTAGCTGTGGTGCAGGACTGGGAGCAGCCTGGTTCTGTCACTGAGGTGAGGAGTTTCTTAGGTCTCGCTGGCTACTATCGGCACTTCATTCAGGACTTCTCCAAGATCGCGAGACCCTTATCTCAGTTGACACAGAAGGACGTGAAGTCCGCCTGGAATGACAGGGCGGAGTCAGCTTTTCAGGAGCTGAAGGACAGACTTACGTCCGCCCCTGTGCTAGTATTGCCAGAGCAAGGGGTTAAATACACTATATACACTGACGCGTCTAGCGTTGGTCTGGGTTGTGTCCTTATGCAGAGGGACAGGGTAATTTCGTATGCCTCGAGATAATTAAGGAAGCACGAGGAGAATTACCCTACACACGACATAGAGTTGGCAGCCGTTATATTCGCACTGAGACTCTGGAGACATTACCTCTACGGAGAGGAGTTCGAGCTCTTTTGCGACCACAAGAGCCTCAAGTACATATTCACGCAGCGAGATTTGAATATGAGGCAGCGGCGATGGATGGAGATGTTGAAGGACTTCAAGTTTGAAGTCTCTTACCATCCTGGGAAGGCGAACCTTGTGGCAGATGCGTTGAGCCGTAAGAACGAGATAGAGTTTGTGGCTCAGCTGATGGTTGCTGAGTGGGATATGGTTGAGTTTTTGCGAGACTTTGAGCAGAAACTCACCATAGAGGAGTCGTTTGAGTTCATCGCACATGTACAGGTACGATCCCAGATCGATGACCGAGTCATCGAGGTGCAGAGGGACGATGCGCATCTTACTGAGCTTCGAGAGCAGGCCAGTAATGATGCTGACGCCGACTGGCGAGTTGGTATGGATGGGAGCTTACGTTACCGTGGCCGCATATGCGTCCCAGATGTCCCTGACTTGAGACGAGAGATTCTCGAGGCTGCGCATTGTACTAGACTCGCGATGCATCCAAGCAGCACAAAGATGTATCGTGACGTGAAGAGGACGTATTGGTGGGAAGGTATGAAGACCCACATAGCTGAGTTCATGTCCCGTTGTCTCACTTGTCAGCAGGTGAAGGCAGAGCATCGCTGACCACCTGGACTTTTGCAGCCTATGCCGATCGCAGAGTGGAAGTGGGATTTCATTTCCATGGACTTCATTTCTGGGTTTCTGAAGATGAGGAAGGGACATGATTCCATTTGGGTGATCGTCGACCGTCTGACGAAGTCGGCGCACTTCCTACCGATCAGAGTTACGAACTCTGCAGACGAGCTGGCTAGATTGTACATCAGAGAGATTGTGCGTTTGCATGGAGTTCCGCTGGAGATCGTGTCGGACAGAGACACGCAGTTCACTTTCATTTTCTGGACTCGCATTCAGGAGGCTATGGGTGTGAAGTTGAAGTTCAGTACTGCCTTCCACCCACAGACAGACGGACAGACAGAGCGGGTGAACCAGATCTTAGAGGACATGTTGCGAGCTTGCGCATTGGACTTCAAGGACAGCTGGGATGATTGTCTTGCATATGCGGAGTTTGCGTACAACAATAGTTTTCAGGCGAGTATCGGTATGGCACCTTATGAGGCTCTGTATGGGCGACCTTGTCGCGCACCGCATTGCTGGATAGAGGTCGGTGAGCGTAGCTTGATCGGCCCAGAGTTAGTGCAGGCGACGTCAGAGAAGATTGATATTATTCGACGTCGGATCCTTACAGCGCAGAGCAGACAGAAGAGCTACGCCGATACGAGACGGAGGCCACTAGAGTTCACAGTTGGGGATCATGTGTTCTTGCAAGTTTCCCCTATGAAGGGAGTCCTTCGGTTCGGGAAGAAGGGGAAGCTAGCACCACGATTCATTGGTCCATTCCAGATCCTTGATCGTGTGGGAGCGGTGGCTTACCGATTGGCTTTACCCATGCCTCTCGCGAGCGTTCACAACGTATTTCATGTTTCTATGCTGAAGAAGTACGTTGCTGATCCTTCCCATATCATCAGATGGGAGCAGGTGCAGTTAGGAGAGGATGTTACTTATATCCTGTGACCTACACGTATCCTAGACAGGAAGGAGCAGGTACTGCGTAGCAAGGTGATTCCCCTTGTGAAGGTATTATGGACGCATCACTCTGAGGAGGAGGCTACCTGGGAGACAGAAGCCGACATCAGAAAGAACTACCCACAGCTTCTCGAGGAGTACGAAAAGGTACAAAATTTTGAGGACAAAATTATTTGTTAAGGGGGGTAGATTGTAATGCCCGTGAAAAATTCATACTTGGGCTCGAGTACCAACTCGACCCGAAATTGCGTAGAATTTACTCTAGAAAATATGACTAAGTTAGCTAGTGCAACGTTAGAATAGTTGGGAAATGGTCCCTGATCACTTTAAATACGTTCTACAAGGCCCAAAGCGAGTGGAACCAATGGTGCTATAATGCTCTAAAGCCTCGGATCAAACTCTAAACCGGTTTATTCTCGGGACCTCCTTGAAACTTTGTATTGGATCTAGACCGCGCGTCGAAAGTCCGATACCTACCATCTTAGACCGTTATGACCACTTAGCTGGGCTTGGCAATCGTTTCGAAAATCAAGTCCAACTGACATTCAGAGGCTATTTCATTGAGCCTGGAGTGAAGAGAGTGAGAATAGGGTTAGAATTGGAATTTGAAATTCAAATCTGGCACACGATTTGACGCATCAGTATTAAGCATTCTGACCATCAGAATTCAGCCAAATTACACCCTTGGATCAGGAAAAATTTCTATTACATATCACGAGACTTATAGGCCTGATCTTGGTGCGGTGACCGTTAAACTGAAACTGGACCGCCACGTGCGATCTGGGAATCCTACCGGTCTGAAAACTGGATGTGTGCTAGATCCTGTATGCATGAGCTTAAGTCCGACCGCATTTGGCCAGGGGACCTTCAGAAATGCTATTTTGGACCGAAACGGCCCCGATTTGGTTAGGCACCAAGTAAACATTGTTTCCAAGCCTATTTTGGGCATGTTTTAGCTTATAAAAGGGGTTGAAACCCTCACTTCTCTCACACATCCGAATTTGCTAGAAACCCTAGCTAGTGAGAGAGAAAAGGTGAGAGATTGTGAGAGAGAGTGGGAGAGTTCTTCCTGCTACTTGTGCTACGTGTTGCACGTACTTAAGCAACGCACCTCTATCGCTTTCCCGGCGATTACACCACGATTCTAGGTAAGCAAATACCCTAAATAGTTACTGATTTGAGTTTCCTTTGTTTCCATAGCGATGTAGCTTATGGATCTCGTGTATTAGGTTCCCTATTCGCCGTAGACGAAGCGTATACGCTCCGTTTCAATTCACGAGTCTACAAGACATAAGGTGAGGATTTTAGACGCTTTGATTGACGGTTCCCAACGCTTTCAATGTCGTTTAATAGTAGATTATTGACGGCATCGCCGTTTGACATGTACAATATGCTCTCCGTTTCCTGTTTCGTAAATTAACGAAGAATATGAGATTTAGGACATTTTAGTCATTTGTAGGAAGTACTGTTTACATTCATATTTTGCTGATGTGATTGACATGGTTTGTTGTCGCATTAGGAAGTTAGGAATACGTGCATAATTACTTTGGCGAAGAGATTCTCCTAATTGCGCGCTTCGGGTCGACATACTATATGTAGACTCAAGTGTGTAGTGTATGTGTTTGTATGAATGTTTGTATTAGTATGTATTGAATTAAATGATGTTATGAATTAGTTTGAGATGGTTTTCTCAATTAATATGCTGACCTAAATGATTTCCTACATGTTGACTATATGCATAATTTCATTACATGCATGAAATATATGTGTTTGAAGATTTACTTAAGTTGAATGTTATAACATGTGTTAACATGCTCACATGATTGTATTTCAATTCCAATACTCTTACATAATTTGCTGATGTGACTCCATAAGTGTTTGGGACTAGACTTAGTCCAGGCAGTCGGTAACCGAGCAAATTCGTGGTTGACTGGTCTTAGCCACGAACGACACGTCGATGAACGCGAGTCGTGTTTGAAGTTGGCGGCAGTGGTTAGGCCACGCGAAGTGTTTTACGCACTTCATGTTGTTCGACTTGAGATGCGATCGCGCTAGTCGAGCCCGTCAAGTAACCCGATTGGCCGATGTATGTTCACCTTGTATGAGTCATAACTGCTTGAACCTAGGGTACTGAACTTACCATTGTAAACCCTGTTAACCATGGTACCTTGATCCACGAAGACTCATAAGCCGGGCATGGTGGTATGGGACACCGTGGTCGAGCTGTTGGCCTACGCTGGGGCCACAAACCTCCCCGTAGCGACCAGTGAGCACCTAGACTCGTGAGCAGATTATGGTGGTATGGGACACTATATTCTAGCTGTCGGCCTACACTGATCAGGCGACGAGTCCTTTGTAGTCACCGCGAGCGTATTCTGAGTCCACGGGAGGCGACGACCCTTCCGTTGCAGTAGAGTACAGTAGGCCTGTATTGATAAGGTGATGGGGGAGTGGTGCAACGAGTGCGAGCAACAGTCCTGGCAGCCCTTGCAGTGACCTATGAAATATACATCGTATGAGATTACTAGGAGTGACGACCCTAGACAGGATCTGTGTTGGGATTGATACAAGGGAAGTACCTTAGTTTCTCAATCCTACTGTTTGAATGGACTAATAACAACTTGGAAATCATATCACCATGCCATTGCATGTGCCTGGAAGATGTGGAGCACTTGAGGGTCGATTGCATGCCGCGGTCGTAAGATGTTGCCGTATGAGGGAGATCGTCGGTAAGGGCATACATCACGTCATGTCATCTTGCATTAACAACAGTATTAGGATTGTCTGATTTACTGCTTTACTATTATCGCATGATTGAATTGTGAACATGCTAATCTTTACTCTATGATTCCACTGAGTTGATCACTCACTCCCACGTTACGGGATGGTGTTTGCAACACCCACCAGACCCTGTTGTAGATGCAGGTGAGGCTGAGATCCAGGAGGCAGAGCCAGACTTCGACGAGGACCAGGACGAGTTCTCGTACATGCAGTATCACAATGGCTTTGCGTAGGCGACCTGGATCGATGGGACTTCAGTGGGACCATTTTGGATATTTATTTTTGTTCATGTATATGTATATGAGACTCAGAGATGTATTCATACTTTAGAGACAGATGAGGTTTACTTTGTTTTTCCATACAGTGATATATATATTGCTTAGTCTTTCGCTTGCTTTTATCACTGGATCTGAAGTATGAATTGCAGTTTTGGTATACTTTTACTCATGTGAATGCTTTAAATCAGACAACATTGAATCATAATCATTTTTGTTGCATAAGTGACGGTCTGGAACTCGGGAGTTGAGTTTATACACGACCCCCGATTTTTAGGGTGTTACAAATAAGAACCTGGTAATCATACTCATGACATTGCACTGCATGTACCATTGGCGTTAGTGTGAGAGCACAGTGGTAGTGATTCATGCCGCGATCGTTAGATGATATCGCATGAGGGAGTTGTAGTGAGGGCATGCATCATTATCTCATTCATTCTCGCATTATCAAGAGTATCTAGGAAATGTTTGATTATACTGCTTTATCATTACTACTTGATTGAATTGATAATATGTTAACCTTTACTGTATAGTACCACTGAGTTAATCGCTCACTCCCACGTTTTGGGACGGTGCTTAAACACCAACCAGACTCTGACTTAGTTGCAGGTGACGGAGATGCTTGCGAGGAGGATTCAGATTTTGATGAGGACGAGGAGGCATTCTCCTTTATGCAGTTCGCAGACGGGTTCATGTGAGCCTTGTCCTGACCAGCGGGGATTCTGGGATATGTATATGACAATTTTGCATAGTTTGATTGTAACATTCCAAAAATCGGGGGTCGAGCATAACTCAGCTCCCGAGTTCCAGAACATCACTTATGCAACATATATGATGATGATGATTGAATGTTGTCTGTTAGTACAGTAAACATGAGTGAGATTAAGCCAAACAGCAAATCATACTCCAGAGGTAATTAAATTATGAAAATAGAAGACTGTGGTATGTATATAAATTATATATAAATGATGGTAAGCTCTCAGAGTATAATTATCATCAGGTTAAATAATTACATGAAATGTACAATAAGGAAAAGTAGTGTTTTCTATGTAAACCCTATAGTCCCGCCAGCGTAACTCCAGGTCTGCTTAGACCCGCCAGAGAGTTGGACATAGGAGAGCTCCTTCTCATCATCGAATAGTCTGGCTCTGCCTCAAAGCATTGCCAACACCTGCAGCTAAGACAGAGTCTAGTTGGTGTGTACAACTCCGTCCCGTAACGTGAGAGTGAGTGATCAACTCAGTGGAATCTAGAGTAAAGGTTAACATATTATCAAATCAATCAAGCGATAATGATAAAGAAAGCAAATCAAACATTCCTAAATACTGTAATTAATGTAAGGATGAAATGACATGATGTATGCCCTGGCCAACATACTCCCTCGTGCAACACAATCTTATGTCCGCGGCATGCTTTCTTCCCTCAGTGTTCCACATCTTCCAGGCACATACAGTATGATATGATCATGATTACCGAGTTGTTATTAGTCCTTTTCATACAGCAGGATTGGGAAACTAGGGTACCTTCCTTATATCATTCCCAAACTAGGGTACCTGTCTAGGGTCGTCACTCCTAATAATCTCATATGATGATATATTTCTAGGTCGCTGCAAGGGCTGCCAGGGTTGTTGCACGTACTCATTGCACCGCTCCCCCATCACCTTATCAATACAGGCCTAGTTTGTACTCTTGTTGCTACGGAAGGGTCGTCGCCTCACGTAGACTCAGAGTACACTCGAGGTCACTACAAAGGGCTGCTAGGGCTGTTACATGCACTCGTTGCATCGCTCCCCCATCACCTTATTAGTATAGGCCGACAACAAGAATATAGTGTCCCATACCACCATAATCTGCTCACGAGTCTGGGTTGCTCACTGGTCACTACGAGGAGATTTGTGGCCCCAGCGTAGGCCGACAGCTTGACCACGGTGTCCCATACCACCATGCCCAGCTCATGAGTCTTAGTGGATCAAGGTACCACGGTTATCAGGGTTTTCACTGGTAAGTTTAGTACCCTAAGTTCAAGCAGTTATGACCAATATAAGGTGAACATACAATGGTCAATCGGACTACTTGACGAGTTCGACTAGTACGAGCGCCCATTGAGTTGTACGACATGAAGTGCATAAGCACTTCGTGTGACCTAACCACTGCCGACAAGCAACTCATGACTCGGGTTCGTCAAACACTTCTTGCATGGCGAATAGAGTCCAACCACGAGTTCAAATTTGTTACCGACTGCCTGGACTAAAGTATAGCCCCAAACACTTGTAATCTAAATCAATAATCATATGAGAGAGACAGAATTGAAAATACAAGTAATTCTAGCATGTTATCAGCATGTTATAACATACATCATAAGCTGTTAACATACACGAGTATATCACACATACAGTAATCAATTCAACTACAACAAGCATGAAGGAAATCATGTACATCATCAAATTAGTTGAGAATCCAATCTTAACGCTAATCTACAACACTATTTACTCAATACTTACTAATACATACATTTATATAAACACTTAGTCTACAAACATTAGTCTACATACATATGTCGGCCAAAGTGTGCATTAGGGCGAATCTCTTCGCCAAACAGAACATACACGCATAACTAGCATAGGTAGATAACAAATACTCATGGCAATCATATCAGCAAAATATGTATATATACAGTATTTCCTACAAATACCTAAAATACCCTAAATCTCATATTCTTCGTATATATTCGAAATGGAAAACAGACAGTAAGTTCTACATGTCAAACAACATTCTCGTCAACAATCTACCATTAAACAGCATTGAAAGCTTTGAAAACAGGTAATCTAAGCGTCTAGAATCCGCACCTTAAACCAGAAATTGTGAAACGGAGTTGATTCAGACGATAAGTCTTCGTCAATGGCTCAACGACAATCTATACTATGAAATAGGTTAGCTATATTAACACTACAGCTACATGGATTACCTAAACAGGTTAGGGGTAGGATTTCTTACCTAAAAATGACATTGGAAGCGTTGAAAGAGCAACACAGATGGACGGCTTGGCACATGGAGCAGCAGGGAAGAATCCCAGGAGAAAAGATCTAAATCTCTCTCTTTCTCTCCCTTTTCTCTCTCTCTTCTCTCTCATAGGGCTTAGGAAATTCGTATGGAATGAGAGAGAGGGGTTTTAAGGTCCTTATATAGGCCCAGAATTGCCGAAAATAGGCTTGGGACCAAGGTATACTTATTTTATAACCAAAATAGGCTTGTTTTGATCCAACGGAGCACTTCTGGCAGCCCCTTTTCTGCTTACGGTTGGACTTAAGCTCTCTGACATTGAATCTAGGTCAGGCTGTGTTTTCAGTCCGTTCGAATTTTCAGATCGACCGTGGAGGACCAGTTTCAGTTCAGCGGTCACTGAAACTCGATCAGGGTCACAAGTGCTATGACATGAGTGGGCCATCATCCCTGATTCAAGGGTAAATTTGGATCAGATTCTGACGGTCAAAATGCTTAGAAAAGGCGCGCAAGTGGCACGTGCCAGATTTCATAAATTTTATTTAATTTCTAACATTTCTCACACTCTTCACTCTGGACTTAAGAAAATCGTCGTAGGACATCATCTGAACTTGATTTTTGAGGTGATTTTCAAGTCCAACTAAATGGTCAGGATTGTCTAAGTTTGGGATAATCAGACTTCCGATGTGCGGTCCAGATCCGATATGGAGTTTTCGAATGCTCCCGTGAGCAACCAAGTTTAGAGTTTGATCCTAGGTTTTAAGGTAATGTAGCATCAACTATTCTACACGTTTTGCCTCTAGCAGATCGTATTTAAAGTGATTGGTGATAATTTCACAGGTCGTCTAGTTTAGCGATAGTTAATTTCATCTAATTTCTAAAGGAAGTAGCCCCTAATGATTTTTATTTGAGGTGGGATTTGAAGGGTAGTGTGAGTGGTATATGAAAATGAACAAGGAAGTATTTGGAGAAGGAATTTTGGGGAGATTCAAAAGATTTTTTAAGAAACGAAAAGCTTGGAGGGGTAGTTTGTGAAGTACCAAAATAGAAAAGAAATAGGGGTCGAACCCTATACCATAGGGTCCCACTAGGCCCCACATGCAATCGACCGGAGCGGCCCGCTCGGCCTGGTCCATTTATCGGCGAGGTCCTCGCCGACCACTGGAGTGGTTGGTGAGGTCTCACCATTTGGACGAGGCCCTCCTGCCCCCTAGTTCTCAGAAAAGTGTGAGGCCCACCCTGGGTCCCTCTGGATTGGCGTAGGTAGGCCCCTGACTCCATTTGAGGTATTTTTGGGCCAATTTACAAACTGAAATGATTTTATGTGATCTGTAGCATATGATTTTGGGGTAGGAGACTCTAATCTATCCAATTAACCCATTTATTTTGTTAGATTCCAAAAAGTTAAGGGTCAAAACTCATTTTATCCATTTATTTAGTATTTATGGTAAGTTTTAGTTTCGATATTGTTGTTCCTCATTTATACCCTAGGATTGGTGTGTATTATGAATGTGCTTAAAAATAAATGAAGAATAAAGTGGTGGAGGGTGAGATTTTGAAGGAATTGGATAAAAAGAGGTTTTAGGCTTTGAGATTGAGTGTAAGATGTTAGGGTTGACCTACCACCTAAGGAAATTTATTTCTAGATTTGGAATGGAATGAAACATGGTCGACTCCTGATGGTCTAGAAGTGATTTAGGATCTTTGTGTGTGATCAGGAGTGTGCACGGACTCAATCTCGATGACCATTTACAGTGAGTTTTAGTTTAGGTATAGTTCTTTACTATTTAAACTTGAGGATTCGTGTCTAATATGAAAGTACTTGGAGAAGTTTGAAGAATGAGGTGGTGAAAGGTGAGTTTGAACGAAATGGGTTGAAAAGCGATTTCTTTGGCTTTGGGATTGAGTTTTGAGAGTGTTATGGTTGACCCATTGCTTAAGGACGTCTAATTCCAGGTTGGCAAAAATCCAGGGTGTTACATTGATACATGTATTTTGAGACACAGTTATATATATTGCCCTGGGCAGAGCATGCATCTTTTGGGGATTATTTTTGAATCACATATGTATTTAAGTCTTCCGCTTGCATTTCCTCAATATCCCTGAATTATGTTTGCTGATCTGGCTTGATCTATTTCATGTTTTATGCACTAACACAAACAACATACATTCATCATTGATTATGTTGCATAAGTGATGTTTTGAAACTCGGGAGCTGAGTTATGCTCCACCCCCGAATTTTAGGGCATTACAGAAAGGTTTACCGTCTTGGAATGCCTGGTAAATGGAGTGCAACAAATTGTACAATAGTTGGTTGATCTGATCACCTACCGTTAAAACGACACGACACCATCTTCCTCGGCTCCATAGTGCTGGTCTCTGGATGCTATCACATACACCTCACTCTTATTTCCACATATGAACATTAATATCATGTGATAACTCAATAACCTACACAGTCTAAACAGTCTTTTTTTTTTTTTTTTTTAAATTTTTATATGGCCATGGATGGGCTAAAAACTAATGGCTAGTTTTGGGTGCCCATGAATGGGCTTAGTAATTGTGTTTGGTTAAATATTATACTACTTCCAATCTTAGGCAGTATATATGTTTTTGGATATTTTGGATATGGCTGGTTATAATTCACTCCTATTTACTGCCATGATTATGTTTTAAGATCCCCTAGTTTATCTAGTTTATGATATGTAGAATGCATGTGATGTTTTGATCATTATTCTATCTACTTTTATAACTGCTCTATATGGTCTGCTATGCATACATTTTTATTTTTTAAAAAATGATGTCTGAGTAATTAACTGTTTTGATCATTATACATCTATCTTTTATATATGTATGCTCTTTGAATGTTGGTTCTTCCAAATTGCTTTAACTTCAGTCAATATCAACTGCTATACCGTTACCAATGACTGATAAAAAGGGGGAGAACAAATCAAACACCCCGATGAAAAAATTGTGTATAATGTCTATGAATGGTGATACAGGTGTTAGGGGGAGCAGCTACATCAAGATAGGGGGAGAATGCTGTTAGGTGGAGCAGCTACTAATCGTGTGTATGGTTTCACTAGACATTGTAAAATTGTGTAAAATACATGTACAAACAATTTAGGATATGTTTGTCTAGATGTTGTTCTAGGGTGTTTTGTGTTTTTGTCATGTAATTGATAAAGGGGGAGATTGAAGTGCCTTGGTTTATCAATTAGCGTGAGTGTTGAGTCAACTAGATAGAGAAGCTTCATAGGAAGATCAATCTACCATCTGCCTCAACTGGATGTGGGCCCAAACTTGCCACAGGTAAATCTAAGCCTCACATCTATTATCCCAAAACACCAGGTACTTAAAACCCTTAAAATTAATTAGAATATCATAGGGTTTTTGGGTTAGAAAACTTATTAAAATATCATAAAATCTCTAAGTTTTCTACCTCTATCGATTTCTCGATATACTGATCGATATAATCGAGAAGCACCATCGATGTCCTTGATGCTCAATCGATACTATCAAGATGCGGACAAAAGATGTCCAATAACCACATATTCTTCTAGACGGAATTATCGATGTATCGATACCGCTATCGATATCATCAAAATTTAAAACTCGAGTTTATCAAAGTTGACTCGATATAATCGACAACAAAGAGTTTGTGTCTCTATTTTTTTAAAGAAAATCATGAAGACTTTCAATATATCGATGTACTCCTCGATAACCTCAGAATTAAAAAACTGATAATATTGGAAGGTCGTCGATGATATCGGTCTTGGACACAGTTTTTCAGTAACATTTTTCTGGTTGTTTTTATCTTGGATCGAGAGTCACTCGATAGAATCAATATTCAAATATCAATGATATCAAGGCTGGATCGATTGCATCGAGAAAGGACATAAACTACCTAGCAAGCTTAGCTGAAAAATCCTTTGGACTTATCGATGCATCGACATGACTATCAATATCATCGACATTCAAATTCTGATGATATCGAGTGTACCTCAGTCAACCTTAACCTAAAATATTTCAAAGGCAATGTCTCTCTCATTTTCAAATGTCGAGGAATCAAACCTCGTATTGATGCAATTGAAGTTCAAAATCCCATGAAATCGACACCTGTTTCGATCTCGTCGACCAGCCGAAAAAAGTTTCAAAAGCGTATGACATTTGAGTTTGAGTCATTGAGCAGCCAGTCGATACAATCTTGATGATATCGAACTCTGTCATAAATGTGACCTATTTATATCCATTGAAACTTTTTTCTTATATATAGAGAACATGTCTTTAGTTGCTGGTAGAGAAAGAAGAGAGTGCTTTTCAGTGTTTAACCTTAGATCATTTACCCAAAAGCCCTTTCTCTCAAGGGAGTTCATCCTCAAATCCACTCTCATCATTGATATTCAATAGAGTGGATTGGGGAATGAACTTCCGCATTCAAGGATCCTCTAGCTACCACCGTAATGACAAATCATTAAGCTAGGATGCCTTGAATGCATAGATGATTGGAATCACTCTATCTCCTTTATAAGAAAATATTTGAGAGTAGGATTCCATCATAACCTTAACCCAACCTGTCGTCATACATCGGTACATCTTCTGAGTTGCGGTTCAAGAAAGCAGAAGATTCTTCATCAACAAAGGAGGAGATCTTCGACAACGAGCTAAAAGGGACTCATCTGCTTATCTGTAAGTTATCAGAGTCTAGAGGACCCTTGTGATCATTCCTTCGTAGGATTTGGTCTAAGGTGTTTCTCACCCCTTGTAAATCCTCTAAGAGGCCTCCGACGGGAGTGTACGTGGTGGGTGTGTTGTGTTGACCCTTGCTATGTAGAGAGCATAAACCCTTAGGGTCTTGTAGAAGATCCTTGGCTAGTGTACCTAAAAATGGGTATTTTGTATTGACCCTTGCTCGTGAGAGCATAAACGAGTTAGAGTGTTGTAGAAGATCCTTGGCCAGTGTGCCTAAAAGTGGGTGCGTTGTGTTGACCCTTGCTCATGAGAGTATAAACAGTCAGCCTAAGTGTAGGTTGTAAAGGTTAAAGGTGAACTTGATTTAAAACCTTGGGTTTGGAGTGAACCGTGTGAAACTTCCTTAGTGAAATTCGGTACACTCAAGGGTTGAGTGCGGTTCCCGGGAGTAGAGTAAACAAGTAGTCGAACCACTATAAAAATGTCTGTGTTTGAGATTGTTATTGTCATTCATTTGTTTATGTGATTTCCTTAAATACTTTCATATCTGATTATTTGAGATCACACCTCACATACACGTACAGTCATATCCATCATAAATTAGTTTGTATATTGTTCATCTCTCAAATTGTTTGTGATTGGATCCTTTACCGGGCTTGGAAGCCAGTGGAGTTATTCTTGAGTAATCCTAATATATGCTTGTTATTAGGATTAGAGTGATAGGATTTTAAAGTGTTATAGAATTATTAAAGAGTCCTATCCCCCCCTCCTTTAGGACATATTGGCATATTCCTACTTCAACTAAAGTGATCTTTACCGCAATTTCAAACCAGTGGCCATCTTACCTCTAACCATCTATGTTTGTATCATAATGTGCCCACCTAAACAGTGGCCTTGTCAGACTTTTTAGTCATGATGCCCCCCCTGATGTGTGGTCTTAATGACAGTTAAGCTAACACTTGTCTATAAGATGAATGTCCACTCTCAACTTGTGCTGGTCATACGATGCAGTTTGGTCAAAAAAGTTAATGCACATGATTTAACAACAGGGGTCGTGTTTATGGATTTTGAAATTTTCAGTTTGGATGACATCAGAGAGTCCATTTTCTTAAAAGGTGCTCCCAATACATGTTGAAGATTTGAGTTGTTGCACATATCCCAACATGACACATGTGCATCAGATGTAGGCCCTTTATAAATGGGTCCTCAATTGTGAACAACCTTTCTTGTGAAATATGAGTACTTCAGTTCATGTGTTATATTGGGATGCATCTTTTGGAGTATGATTACAGTAAGGATTTGGTAGAGAGGGCATTTTCTAGGGAAGCCTTTGTCTTCCATAAACAGTTGAGCTACTACCTCCCTATTGAACAACATAATATCCAATTTCATAGAAAGCCCTATCCAAATGAAGCCTTTTTCCAAGGGAAAGATACAACCAACACAGAACATCTCCTTTGAGCATTAGGTAGGTAGAGTTTCCACCATCTAGACCACCCTAAATACTAAAATCTATTCAAACACGGGAAGAGGCCCATTTGAACACAGAGTCAAAGTAAGGGATCAGAGATGAAAGCCTTGGTCTTTTTAATTCCAAAACCCTAGTTTTTCAGCCCATTTAAATCATCAAAATCAAAATAATTAGCCCATAAAATACGCACTAAAATGCAAGCCCACTGAAAACTAATTGAGTAAGTCAATGAAAATATCACCTTTGACAGTAAAGATTTTTACTGAAGTTGCGTTCCCATGTCATACACATGCATGGGAGCCTCATCCACACACACATTTAGCATGTTGAAAATGTGTGAAAGATCAAGTCATTTCATCATAGGTATGCACTTTCAATTGTCGATCCGATAAAAATGGTCATAACTCCCTCATTACATGTTTGATTTGTGTGATCTTGTAGTCATCGGAAATGTAATTTATTGAACTTTCAAATGGTTTTAGACTTACTCATTCAAAAAAAAAATTTATTCCCCAAAACTTGGCTCGAAGTTACTGTAGGTTGCCAATACTCACCATGGATCGTTGATCACATGAAAACCGTCATAACTCCCCTGTTACATTTTTGATTTGGGTGATCTTATACTCGTTTGAAAGGTAATTTGATGAAATTTCAAATAGATTTAGAATTAAATTACTTTGATACCATTTAATTGACCAAAATTTGTCCCAATGTATATCTATTTAGATATCTCATTCTATGATAAATGCCATGATAAAAATTGTGCCTACTTTTGGGTAATCAAATTGTGTCCAAATGAAGTGATTCCAAAGCCATTTAAAATTGTATCAAATTAAGTTTCTAACAAGTATAAAATTACCCAAATCAAACATATAACAAAGGAGTTATGGCCATTTTTGTGGGATCTGCAATTCATAGGAGTTATGATAGCTATGTCTGTTCATACATTTGAACACTTTTTCACAACAACATTCATCCATTACAACATTTATCATATTCATCCATTACAACATTCTTCCATTTTAAAAACCATTTGTTCCAACATTCTTTTATTACAAAATTCATCAATTACAACATTCTTCCATTACAAAATTTATCCCTTTCACAAACTCCTACCATTCATACATGTATACGTGTATAATACATGAAGCTCATAACTAATAATGTCTACTCATCATCGATACCTCCAAACTTGAATATTGAATGTAAACCAGTGGCCATCTTACCTCTAACCATCTATGTTTGCATCGTTATGTGCCCACCTAAATAATGGCCTTATCAGACTTTTCAGTCATGATGGCCCCCACTTGATGAGTGGTCTTGATGATACCCAAACCAACACTTATTTAGAAAAGGACTGTCCACTATCAACTTGTGCTAGTCATATACTGTATCTTGGACAAAGAAGTTCATGCACATGATTTAACAACATATTGAGTATGAAATTGCGGTAATGACCGCTTTAGTTGAAGTGGGAATATGTTAAGATGTCCTAGAGGGGGGTGAATAGGACTTTTTAATAGTTTACGATAATTGAAAAACCTATCATCTTATCCTAAATAAATATGCAAGTATCAGGATTTCGTCGATATAACTCTAATGGCTTCTAAGATAAATAGAGGATCCAATCACAACAACTATTCAAAACATAAATAAGATAAGAAACATAGTTCATGATGGATGTGACTATGTGTGAGGTGTGATTCTAATTAGTTCTAGATAATCATGTAAACATGCAATATGAGAACATTTATAGAAATCACACAAGCAGTAGAAGTAAATGACAATCACAAACATAGTCATTTTATAGTGGTTCGACTACGTGTCTACTCCACTTCCGGCGGACGCACTCAACCCTTGTATGTACCGGATCTCACTAATGGAGGTTTCAAATCAGGTTCACCTCAAACTAGTACAACCTACACTAGGCTGACTCTAACGTGTCTCCATGACACAAGTTTATGCCCCACACAGGAGCAAGGGTTAACATACAACACCTAAATTTTATCCCACATAGGCCAAGGATCCACATAAGGAACCTAACAGTTTATGCTCCCATGAGCAAGGGTTAACACATAACACCCAAGTTTTAGACCACATAAGTCAAGGACCTATACAAGGACCTAAGTTTATGCTCCCCACAGAGCAAGGGTCAACACACAGCACCCCCATGTACACTCTCGTCAGAGGCCTCTTATGAAGACTTGAAAAGGGTGAGAAACACCTTTGACCTAACGCTACAAAAGGAATGATCGAAAGGGTCTCTGGACTCTAATGACTTACAAATAAGTAGATGAGCCCCATTTAGCATGTTGATGAAGATTTCCTCCTTTGATGACAAAGAGTCTTCAGCTCCCTTGAACCGCAACACAGATGATGCTCTAATGTAAGGTGACAGGTTAGGTCAAGGTTATGTTGGAATCTAACTCTATTAAATATTTTCCTATTTGAGAGAGAGTGATTTCAATCATCTATGCATTTAAGGTATCCCGCTCAATGATTTACCATTAAGATGGTAGATGAAGGATCCTTGAATGTGAAAGTTCATTTCCCCAATCCACTCAAAGATGAGGGTGGATTGGAGGATGAACTCCCATGAGAGAAAAAGGCTTAGGGTATATGATATGAGTTTAAACACTCAAAAGCTCTATCTATTTTCTCTACCAACAACCAAAGGCAATCTCTCATTAAAATAGGTCCAACAAAAATAAAATAATCATATTTTTGACAGAGTTTAATATCATTGAGCAAGGTTTAATATCATCGAGCGTATACTCTCGATAGCATTGAATGACCACTCGATGACACGAACTCAATTTGTCAAATCCTTTTGAACCTTTTTTCCAACTGGTTGAGAAAATGGAACATTCTTCAATGTTATCGGATTTCAAACTTTGATTTCATCAAAATAAGGTTCGATTCCTCGAGATTTAAAAACTTGAGAGCAAACTTGACTTTGAAGCTTAACAGGTATTTGATATGATCGAGCATCCCTCGATGTCATCAAAATTTGAATGTCGATGATATCGATAACGGTGTCGATTTATCGATATTTTTAAGGAATTTTTGTATAAGCTTACTAGATAGTTTGTATCCTATTTCAATGACATTGAGCTGGTCTCGATATGATCGATATTTGAATATTAATTTTATTAAGTGATCCTCGATACTTGAAAGATTTTACCTAAAAGCTGCTGGATAGTTTTGTGTCTCAATCTGATATCATCGAAGGTCTATCAATATCAGCAAGATTTGAATTTTGAGGATATTGAGGCTCTCTTTGATATATCGAAAATCACATGATTTTCCTTAATAGCATATTGGAACAACTGACCAGATGTCGATTTTATCAAGCCGTCTTGATGAACTCGAGATTCAAAATTTGATGATATCGAATAGTTCATCGATTCATCGATAATTCAGTCTAAAATTCTTTATAGTTGCTGGACATCTGAAGTCCTTAATTCGATAATATTGAGTGAGTTTCGAGGACATCAATAACAAGGTTCGATTTCATCAAACCACGTATCGATAAATCGATAAAGGCAAAAACCTTAAAGATTTTCCTGATTTTGCAAAATAATTTTTTCATCTTAAACCCTAAGATGTTCTATTCAGTTTTAACGATTTTATTTACCTGGTGTTTTGGGACATGGGATGTAAGGCTAAGGTTTACCTTTGACAAGTTCGGGCATACATCTTATTGAGGCAGATGCTTGAACAATCTTCGTATGGAGGTCACTTGTCTTGCTGACTCAACACTCACACTAATTGACAAACCAGGGCACTTTCAGAGTAGGGGTCGTGTTTATGGATTTTAAAAATTCCAGTTTGGATGACCAGAGAGTCCATTTTCTTGAAAAGTGCTCTGAATATATGTTAAAGAGGTGAGTTATAGCATGTCCCAACGTGACACATGTGCATCAGATGTAGGCCCTTTCTAAATGGGCCCTCAATTGTGAACAGCCTTTCCTGTGAAATATGAACAATTCAGGCGATGAGTTATATTGGGGTGTATGTGTTGGACTATGATTGCGGTAAGGATTTTGTAGAGTGTCATTTTTTAGGGAAGCCTTTTTCTTCTATAGACGACTGAGTTACTAACTCCCTATTAAACAACATAATATCCAATTTCAAGAGCCCTGTCTAAATGAAGCCTTTTTCCATGAGAAAGATACAACCAACACAGAACACTCTTTTGGGCATTAGGTAGGTAGAGTTTACACCATCCAGACCACCCTAAATACCAAAATCAATTCAAACACATGAAGAAGCCCATTTGGACATAAAGTCAAAGCAAGGGATCAAAGATGAAACCCTTAAAAAAATTTAATCCAAAACCCAAGTTTTTTTGCCCATTTGAATCATCATCCAAAATCATCAATTTCAAAATTAACCCACAAAAAAGCACTGAAAACAAGCACATTGAGAACAAATTGAGCGGGTGAATGAAAATATCACTTTTGATAGTGGGACCCTTTCACAGAAGTTAGGTCAATGGCTGATTAAAAATTTCTATTCCCATGACGTACGTGGACATGGGAGTGTAACGCCCTGAAAATCGGGGGTTAAGGGTAAATTCTACTCCCGAGTTCTAGAACATCACTTATGCAACATTTTTAATGATGGATGAATGTCGGCTGTAATAGTGTATAAAACATGAAGTGGATTAAACCAAAACAGCATATCATACTCCAGAGACAGTTAAATTAGCAAGCGGAAGAATGTGATAGATATATAAAATATATAAATGATTGTAAGTCTCCAGAGTGTGAACATGTTACCAGGTTAACTAAATACATGTATACTCCAAAATAGAAAGAAAAGAATATACATGAGTGTGGAAATAAAAGGCAAAATACCAAGTGTATTGGCATCTAATCAGTAACCCTGTAAACCCGTCGATTAGAACCTGCATATAGGAGGGATCCTCCTCATCATCATCAAGTCCGGCTCTGCTTCGTAAGCATCTTCATCATCTGAAACTAAAATAGGGACTGGTTGGTGTGCGCAACATCATCCTGTAACGTGGGAGTGAGTAGC
The DNA here is from genome assembly GCA_037074715.1 of Magnolia kwangsiensis. Classification (NCBI taxonomy): domain Eukaryota; kingdom Viridiplantae; phylum Streptophyta; class Magnoliopsida; order Magnoliales; family Magnoliaceae; genus Magnolia; species Magnolia kwangsiensis. Next base: position 83,741,131 of record CM073575.1, on the reverse strand, counting down.
TAACTCAGTGAAATCATAGAGTAAAGATTAGCATGTTATCAAATCAATCAAGCGATAATGATAAAGAAAGCAATTCAAACATTCCTAAATACTGTGATTAATGCAAGAATTAAATAACAAGATGGATGCCCTCACTGACATACTCCCTCATGAGACACTATCTTACGTCCACGACATGCTTTCTTCCCTCAGTGCTCTACATCTTCCAGGCACATGCAGTGCGATATGAATATGATTACCGAGTTGTTATTAGTCCTTTTCATACAGTAGAATTGGAAAACTAGGGTACTTCCCTTATATCATTCCCAACAAGGATCCTGTCTAGGGTCGTCACTCCTAGTAATCTCATACGATGATATATTTCTAGGTCGCTGCAAGGGCTGTCAGGGCTGTTGCATGCACTCGTTGCTCCACTCCCCCATCACCTTATTAATATAGGCCTAGTTGTACTCTTGTTGCTATGGAAGGGTCGTTGCCTCACGTAGACTCAGAGTACGCTTGAGGTCACTACAAAGGGCTGTCAGGGTTGTTGCTCACACTCGTTGCACAGCTTCCCCATCACCTTATCAATGTAGGCCGACAACAAGAATATAGTGTCCCATACCACCATAATCTGCTCACGAGTCTAGGTTGCTCACTGGTCACTACGGGGAGGTTTGTGGCCCCTGCGTAGGCTGATAGCTAGACAACGGTGTCCTATACAACCATGCCCGACTCATGAGTCTTAGTGGATCAAGGTACCACGATTATCAGGGTTATCACTGGTAAGTTCAGTACCCTAGGTTCAAGCAGTTATGACGAATACAAGGTGAACATACAATGGTCAGTCAGGTTACTTGATGATTCCGACTAGCACGAGCGCACATTGAATCGACCGACATAAAGTGCACACGCACTTTGTGTGGCCTAACCATTGCCGACGACTCTAGTACGACTCGGGTTCGTCATACACATCCTTCGTGGCAAATAGAATCCAACCACTAATTCTAAACTGTTACCGACTGCCTGGACTAGAGTATAGCCCCAAGCACATGTAATCTAAATCAATAATCATATGAGAGAGATAGAATTGAAATACAAGAAATTCCAGCATGTTATCAGCATATTATAACATACATCATAAGCAGTTAACCATACACGAGTACTTCACACATAAGGTAATCAATTGAAATACAACAAGCATGGAGGAATCATGTACATCATAAAATTAGTTGAGAATCCAGTCTCAACGCTAATCTGAAACACCATTTACTCAATACTTACTAATACGTACATTTATACAAACACTTAGACCTCTCAACTCCAACGTACTTGACGTATGTTGATTTCAACATATAATATGACAGATCCTTATATCAAGGAGTTGTCTAATACCCAACAATCATGTTCTTACATTCAAAACATATGGCAGGCATAAATCATATTGATTTAGGCATTTCAACAAACACTTAGTCTACACACATTAGTCTACATAGCATATGTCGGCCAATATGTGCATTAGGGCGAATCTCTTAGCCAAACAGATCATACACGTATAACTAGTATAGGTACGCAGTAAAAACTCATGGCAATCATATCAGAAAAATATGTACGTATACAGTATTTTTACAAATACCTAAAATACCCTAAATCTCATATTCTTCATATATATTCGAAATGAAAAACAGACAGCATGTTCTACATGTCAAACAACTTTCTTGTCAACAATCTACCATTAAACAGCATTGAAATCTTTGAAAAATGGTAACCTAAGCGTCTACAATCTGCACCCTATGCCATAGGAGCGTAATGAATCGAATAGGAACTCTACGTCGTCGTCAACGACTGATTGGCAACCTACAACACAAGGTGAGTCAGCTACTTAGCTACTTGTACCCATAAGAGCCTTAAAACAGGTTAGGGTTAGGGTTTTCTTACCTAGAATAAAACCAGAATCGCCGGAATAATGATGCAGGTGGATGGCTTTGACACGTGGAAAAGCAGGGAAGAATCCCAGGAGAAATCCCCAACTTCTCCCTCACTTTCTCTCTCTTTTCTCTCCTCTTTCCTAGGTTTTTTACAAATTTGTATGGGAGGGATGTGAAAGGGTTTAAGGTCTTTAAATAAGTTAGAAACTCACCTATTTAGACTCTAAACCAAGGTATACTTGGGTTATAGCCAAATCGGGTCTTTCCCGATCCAAAAGAACATTTCTGGAGGTCTCCTGACTGAATGCGGTCGGACTTAAGCTCATGGATGTTGGATCCTGATCACATTAAGTTTTCAGTTCGATAGGGTTCCCAGATCGCACGTGGCGGACCAGTTTCAGTTCAGTGGTCAGTGAGACTCGATTGAGGATTCCAAATACACTAACCTGAGTGGAAAATATTCCCTGATCCGAGGGTGTATTTGGGTCAGATTTCGACGGTCAGAACACTTAAACTTAACCCGCAAGCGAAACGTGCCAGATTTATTTAAATCACATTTAATTTATAAAGAATTTTGCTCTTTCTCACACTCCTTGCTCCAGGCCCAATGAAATAACTTCAGAACATCAGTTGGGCTTGATTTTCGAAATGATTGTCAAGTCCAACTAGGCGGTCATAATGGTCTAAGATTATAGATATCGGACTTTCGACGTGCGGTCTAGATCCAATACAAAGTTTCAAAGAGTTCCTGAGAATAAACAGGTTTAGAGTTTGGTCCTGGATTTCAGGGTAAGGTAGCGTCAATGATTCTATCGGTTTTGGGTCTTACAGATCATATTTAAAGTGGTCGGTGCTAATTTTGTAGGAAATCTAGTGTAGCGTTGGCTAATTCACGTTAAATTTCTAAATCATTAGGTTCTAAATGATTTATTTGGCTTTGAAATTGGGTTCTGAGGGGTTACCAAGGTGTTATGGTTGACCCATTGCCTAAGGACGTCTAACCCCAGGTTGACAAAAATCCGGGGTGTTACAGGGAGCCTCATCCACACACATGTAGCTGTTGCCTCTCGATTTCAAAATTCAGTCACGTGTGATAGGTGTAGGGGTGCTAAAACCAACTGTGAGGCTCGATTCCAACCAAACAACTTTGACCCCAAGTGCTAAGAAAGGCAAATACGTCAGATTGACCATATATGGTTCAAATATGAGAAGACTAATTGCCTATTTAGTCACCTATAAGACATTGTTTAAGATGATCAAGAAATTATCAGAGGGTAGGGTTCATCCTCTGAAAATGGTTGCACCTTTCCTTCCCTATGAAAGGACTTTTAGATACAAGAGCGAACAAAAGGAAATATTACAATCGACTGTTGGGAGTAAATGCAAAGCACCTTTCCAAAAGAAGAACTGCTTATATTATAATGGAAATCATCCAACGTATGAGCGTAGACTTAGATTACAGCTAAGGATTGCAATTACTGGATTAACGCTACTCCTAATGCATGATTATGCTACTAGTTATGCCAAGGAACATTAAAGACTGATTATGCTAAGAAACATAAAGGTTATGCTAAAATAATCGAAATATAGATTTAATTTGTTTGATTGGGTTAGTATGAGACACCTTTCTTTGTTGAACTCCTCTGTTATTTATAGGCTTCTCTGGAGATAACCACCTGGATGCTTCTTTCATGTCCAATCAGTTACAACAACTGCTTTTACACCACGTTGGCATTCAAGACTCTTCTCTAACATGTCTTTCTAACTGCTTCTTACTAAACCACGTTATGTCATGCCCCAAACTCGGAAACAGGGCTCATAAAATTTTTGATCACAGAATTCGAGGCCGACAACCTCCATAGTACCCCATTCTTAGCTCCTAGTGCGCATATGCTAAATTCCAATCTTGGGATCCTACAAGGACTTTTCATTGTACATTTATCTCAACTTTACCTAAATCACAAAAGTAACATCATCATCACATATCCACTAATATAAACTTTGAATACAATGCTGAAAGACAAATACATATGTCAAATAAAATTAAAGCTCCAGAAGACAGCTAGCTGCATGCTCCAAACTCAACGTCGCTGCAACCTAACGCCACCTGTACACATTTATCGTGCATAAGTTTATAGAAAGCTTAGAAGGTGGTGAAAGTGTGTGCACAAGGTAAGTGTCAAGTAAGAAAAATCAGAGTAATCAGAATAAGTGGAAATACTGACAAGCCCATAAATAATGTAATATCAAAAATACTGGTAAAGTCATGAATCATACGATATCAGAGTAAATGGAAACATATTGGTAAGTCCATGAGTGCTATCATCCGTACCAAGGCTATGCGATGCAAGGCATGAATGCTAACGGCCATATCAAGGCTATGCGATGCAAAAACATAATAAGCCAATATCTAGGCCATTTAAATGCAGAAATATGACAACCAGAAATGCTAAATGTCATGGATGTAATGCAATATGCGGTGTGAAGGAAATGATCAAGCTGGAGTGAAGTCGGGATGATAGTACGTAATATCACAGGCTATGGGGTCCATCACAAGAGACCTCTTTCCAAACCAATCCCACACCTAAATTTAGATAGCCAGACTCAATGTGGTAGACTCCTGATCTCAAGTTTATCGCGCACCCAACCGTAATCGTGTCCATGCGAAGTTCCACAATAATTCGTTTTGCCCCACCAGCCCGAGTGGATAGTGAATGAATGAATGAATGAGTGTGTAACTCTTGCTCAATAAGTCCACATCAATATTGTACATCTCTAGGATAATCATTGGGGTCCATTACACTCCGCATCAGCTGCCGCCCCTATCCGAGCGCACAACTGGGTAAGTGGAAGAGACCTCACTATCTGCTTGCCAATATTGGGCTTGGCTCGTCAATAATGGACCTATTTCTCAAGATGGTTAGACTCAGCCTAACATTTCCTACCCCCTCAGGTGGGTAAGGCCACACCTCCTCCCAACCGACCATGACACAGTGGAAAATGCGACCTACTGGTATTTGGCACTTGAGAGCTCATGTATCCACTCGGTCTAGATGTTGAGGCATCCTCTGGTACTAAGAGGGTTTAGGAATTTTCACCCAGGGCCATCTATGGCAGTCTGATACTAGTAACTGATTTTCAGTGTCTCATCTGGTCATTCACAACATGCCTGTGGAGGCTACGACCCTGATGTCGCTAGGGCATACAGTAATCACAACACACAATACAAGATGCATGAGTCATACAATCCAATCATGCATCAATCCCACACATACCATGTAACATCCCGAAAATCAAAGGTCGAGCATAAACTCCACTCCCGAGTTCCAGAACATCACTTATGCAACATTTTCAATGATGGATATTTGTCGGCTGTATAGTGCATAAAACATGAAGTGGATTAAGCCAAAACAACATATCATACTTTAGAGACAGTTAAATTAGCAAGCGGAAAAATGTGATAAATATATAAAATATATGAACTGTTGTAAGTCTCCAGGGTGTGAACATGTTACCAGGTTAACTAAATACATGTATACTCCAAAATAGAAAGAAAAGAATATACATGAGTGTGGAAATAAAAGGCAAAATACCAAGTGTATTGGCATTTAATCAGTAACCCTGTAAACCCGTCGATCAGAACACGGAGGAGAAATCCTCCTCATCATCATACAAGTCTGGCTCTGCTTCACAAGTAGCGCCATCATCTGAAACTAAAATAGAGATTGGTTGATGTGTAAAACACCGTCCCGTAACGTGGGAGTGAGTGGCCAACTCAGTGGAATCATATAATAAAGGTTAACATGTTATCAAATCAATCAAGTGATAATGATAAAGCAAGTAAATTAAACATTCCTAAATACTGTAATTAATGCAAGAATGAAATAACATGATGGATGCCCTCGCCAACATACTCCCTCATGCGACACCATCTTACGTCCACGGCATGCTTTCTTCCCTCAATGCTCCACATCTTCCAAGCACATGCAGTGCGACACGAATATGATTACCGAGTTGTTATTAGTCCTTTTCATATAGTAGGATTGGGAAACTAGGGTACTTTCCTTATATCATTCCCAACAAGGATCCTGTCTAGGGTCGTCACTCCTAGTAGTCTCATACGATGATATGGTTCTAGGTCATTGCAAGGGCTGTCAGGACTGTTGCACGCACTCGTTGCACCACTCCCCCATCACCTTATCAATACAGGCCTATTGTACTCTTGTTGCTACGGAAGGGTCGTCGCCTCACGTAGACTCAGAGTACGCTCGAGGTCACTACAAAGGGCTGCCAGGACTGTTGCACGCACTCGTTTCACTGCTCCCCCATCACCTTATCGGTGTAGGCCGACAGCTCAAATATAGTGTCCCATACCACCATAATCGGCTCATGAGTCTGGGTTGCTCACTGGTCACTACGGGGAGGCTCGTGGCCCCAGCGTAGGCCGACAGCTCGACCACGGTGTCCCATACCACCATGCCCGGCTCATGAGTCTTAGTGGATCAAGGTACCACGGTTATCAGGGTTATCACTAGTAAGTTCAGTACCCTAAGTTCAAGCAGTTATGACCAATACAAGGTGAACATACAATGGTCAGTCGGGTTACTTGACGAGCTCGACTAGTACGAGCGCACCTCAAGATGAACGACATGAAGTGTATAGACACCTTGTGTGGCCTAACCACTGCCATCAACCAAAGCACGATTCGAGTTCGTCAACGCGTTCTTCATGGCGAATAGAATTCAACCACGAATTCAAATCTGTTACCAATTGCCTGTACTAGAGTATAGCTCTAAACACTTATAATCTAAATCAATAATCATATGAGAGAGACAGAATTGAAATGCAAGTAATTCCAGCATGTTATCAGCATGTTATAACATACATCATAAGCAGTTCACCATACACGAGTATTTCAAACATAAGGTAATCAATTGAAATACAACAAGCATGGAGGTAATCATGTACATCATCAAATTAGTTGAGAATCCAATCTCAACGCTAATCTACAACACCATTTACTCAATACTTACTAATACATACATTTATACAAACCCTTAGTCTACATACATTAGTCTACATAGCATATGTCGGCCAATAATGTGCATTAGGGCGAATCTCTTCGCCAAACAGATTATACACGCATAACTAGCATAGGTACACGAGAAATACTCATGGAAATCATATCAGTAAAATACGTACGTATACAGTATTTCCTACAAATACCTAAAATACCCTAAATCTCATATTCTTCGTATGTATTCGAAATGAAAAACGGACAGCATGTTCTACATGTCAAACAACATCCTTGTTAATAATCTACCATTAAATGGCATTGAAAGCTTTGAAAAATGGTAACCTAAGTGTCCAAAATCCGAACCTTACGCCATAGAAGTGTAACGAATTCAATAGAGACTCTAAGTCTTCGTCAGCGTCGATATGATGACCTGTAAAATAAGGTAAGTCAACCTATAAAACAAGGTAAGTCAACTACTTAGCTACTTGTACCTATAGGAATCTTAGAACTGGTTAGGGTTAGGGTTTTCTTACCTAGAACGAAATCAGAATCGCTGGAATAACGATACAGAAGGGTGGATGAGGCACGTAGAGAGACTGGGAAGAATCCCAGGAAGCAGCACCAACTTCTCCTTCACTTTCTCTCTCTTTTCTCTCTCTCACTCTCTAGGGTTTGAGAAATTCGTATGGGTTAGAAAGCTAAGGGTTTAAGGCCCTTTTATAAGCCCAAACATAATGAAAACGGACTCCAAGTCAAGGTATACTTAAGTTATAACCAAATTGGGTCTGTTCTGATCCAACGGATCATTTCTGGAGGTCCTGTTATCAAATGCGGTCGGACTTAAGCTCACTAACATCGGATCTTTAGTCAGTTAGGTTTTCAGTCCAATCGAATTTCCAGATCGTCTGTGGTGGACCAGTTTCAATTCAATGGTTACCAAACTCCGATCAAGGCCACAAGTCCTATGACATGTAAGGGCCACCTATCCTGATCCGAGGGTAAATTTGGGTCGAAATCTAACGGTCAGAACGCTTAAAAATAGCACGCAAGTGACACGTGCCAGATTTATTAAAAATTGAAATAATTTTCTAAATATTTTCCTTTTCTCACTCTCTTCACTCCGGACTCAGTAAAATGGTCTCAGGATATCGGTTGGGCTTGATTTTCGAAATGATTGTCAAGTCCAACTAGGCGGTCATAATGGTCTAAGATTATAGATATCAGACTCTCGATGCGCGGTCTAGAACCAATACAAAGTTACAAAACATTCCCGGGAGTAACTGGGTTTAGAGTTGGATCCTATATTTCAGAGTAATGTAGCGTTAACAATTTAGAGGTTTTGGGTCTTACGGATCGTATTTAAAGTGGTTGGTATTAATTTAGCAAGAAATCTAGTGTAGCGCTAGTTAATTCACGTTAAATTTCTAAAGAATTTGGTTCTAAATGATTTCTTTGGCTTTGGAATTGGGTTTTGAGAGGTTATCAAGGTGTTATGGTTGACCTATTGCCTAAGGACGTCTAATTCCAGGTAGGTAAAAATTTGGGGTGTTACATACCATGTGCTCATGTGAGACAATCTCTTCCTATCATGGAGTCTCATAACAACCTACCCAATGACATATACAATAGTCAACCATAACTCATAATAAACATATAGATGATGCGTATGTATCATGATGTTATGCTGTCATAAACTGTCTCATAATCGGTATCGACAACTGACATTGATAATAGGCCTCAACAATTAGAATCGCCCCCTACAATTAGAATCGACCTAACAAGGGCTAAGGGAAGGTCACAATGTGGACATTTAACCATCATGGCCCATCAATGTGGACATTTAACCAACATCGCTCCTAAGCAGTGGCCCATATAGAGCCAAACATAAAGTGTGTTCATAGCCTCACATAAAGGCTTAATATACATCGCAATGAGCCTTATAGAAGGGCTACATACACATCACTATGGGCCACATCACATGGTCCTAATACACTTCTTGGTGGGCCACATCACATAGGCCTAATACGCATCATGATGGGATGCATCACATGGACCTCAAACACATCATAATGGGCCTCACTCATGGGCCTCATATACATCAAGTGAACCATATTAATGGGCCTCATATACACAATAGGTGGGCCTTGTACATGGGCCTCAAATACATAACATGTGAGCCCTACACATGGGTCTCATATGCATCAAATGGGCCACGCGTCATGGGTCTAATATATATCACAATGGGCCTTGCCCATAGGCCTTGCCCATAGGCCTTGAATACATCACAGTGGGCCTTAGATTCAAGCAGGTAGGCCCCATCATATGGTCCTTAAATACAAGGCAGGTGGGCCCTATCACATGGGCTTCAAATATGCCTCATGATGGGCCTCATGGATGGGCCACACCAATGGGCCTCAAGTGGACTTAGACCACACCAAAAATCATTTCAATGGTGGTAGGTGTAACATGTGTATCAATGTACACTATCATTCCATGCGGCACATGGCCAACTAAAGATGATCAGCACTGTCCAAACATTGTCCAGGTAAATCAGCACCATCCAAACATTTCCCATGTAAATCAGCACCATCCAAACATTGTCTATGTAAATCAGCACCATCTAAACATTTCCCATGTAAATCAGTACCATCCAAACATTGTCTATGTAAATCAGCACCATCTAAACATTTCCCATGTAAATCAGCAGCATCCAAACATTGCCTATGTAAATCAGCACCATCTAAACATTTCCCATGTAAATCAGCACCATCCAAACATTATCTATGTAAATTAACACCATCCAAACATTATCTATGTAAATCAACACCATCCAAACATTGTCTATATAAATCATCACCATCCAAACATTGTCTATGTAAATCAGCACCATCCAAACATTGTCTATGTAAATCATCATTATCCAAACATTGTTTATGTAAATCAGCACCATCCAAACATTGTCTATGTAAATCATCACCATCTAAAAAATGTCCAACACTATCCAAACACTCTAGATGGTGTGGATATGAAACATACATCGAGGTGGGGTCCATAACATCGTCCAAAGGTGGTCCATCACTATCCAGACATTCTGGACGGTGTGAATCAAAATGTACATCATGGCTAGCCCAACATTTGCACCATCCAGACAACAGATGGACGGTGGGAGTAAAACACATACATCACAATCCATCCACGGATTGGCTGACGGTGCTGCAGCAGCTGCGTACACACTAACAAATCATCTTATTAAAGTAGGTGGGTCCCACGTGGGGCCCACCACAATGATAAATTATATTATTATTATTATTATTATTATATTATATTATATTATAATATATATATATGTTCTGCAAGGAAATAACGTTTAGCATCCATCGATGGACGGCTGGATAAAATACATACATGTAAGTGGGCCCCATCTTCACAGAAGCCACATGTGTGAGGTGGCCCACGTCCAAGAAAAATGGATGAAAGGTGTGGATATACACATACATCATAGTGGGGACCACAACACCGTCCAGAACAGTGTCCAGCACCATCCAAATGGGTGGTGCAAATAACACGTACATCATGGTGGCTTGCACACACAGCACCGTTCAGATGGACAATGCAGAGCACATACATCATGGTGGCCACCTACCGTTCAGAGAAAGATGGACGGTTAAGATATAAAACACATACCTTATGATGGACCTGCATAACTTGTTGTGTCAATGGCAGCTCCAGCTGCTGGATGTCCATATGATGGTTTACATGCATGGGGAGGGGGTCCACACGTGTGGGGCCCACCAGGTCAGCATTAAGCTGACATTTGTATTTTCCTTTCTCCCAGCATCCAAAGATCGAATGGTCAACGTGGGTTCCATCCACGCATTAAGTGGGTCTCGTCTAAATGGACGGATGGTGTGGATGAAATCCACATGCAGGTGGGTCCCACGTAGTTGGTTGGCATGGATCATCATAGGTGGGCCATTATAAAAAAGTGTATAGAAAAAAAGATAGAGAGAGAGAGAGATGAAGAGGCGTGAGAAGGGGAGGAACCCCACCACTATGGGCCCTCCCTATACAATGCATACATCAAGATGGGTCCCACTACAAGTGGGCCCTCAAATCATCAAATCAACGGTAAATCACGTCCACCATTTTCATTTCTTGGTCTGATGAAATCCTTAGCTCCTTGGCTTCGTCTTTAATAGAGGATGATGGAGATTGGACGGTTGGATGGTGGAGATAGGAGGTGGGAAGTGGGCCACATCTAGCTCTCTGACGCAGGGATGAACGTGATGAGGTCGAACACCGTCTTCCTCAAGGATAACTACTCCGAATCCACGGAGCTTCTCTGGACTCCTCACAGAGACTTCTCAAATCCATGAGGAAAGAAAGCAAGAGAATAAGAATAAACTCTAATAAATTCAAAATTAATTGATGAAAAAATAAAAATGAGTTTATACCCCTTTAAATAAGGGAACCAAGCAACATGAAAGAAATCAGACTCATACTACAACTAAAACTCCTAGAATTCGCAACTTACTATAAATAGTAAACTTACTATTTATAGACGGTCATGATGTCTATTAGTGCGCAAGGTTTTCGGCCAAAAATAGTAAGTATCCTATTTGGCTTCACCAAACAGTTCTCCTAATTATCCTAAGCACTTTTCATGTTGGACACAACTCCTAAAGCCCAATGGATGAAAAGTTATACTCAAACTAAAACTTACTATTTATAGTAAAAACAAAATTAAAACGAGGAAACGACCGTCGATCAGGGGGTTTATCACAAATTCGGGCTGCGAAACCCAGCATAGCTGGGTTGGTTGGCTAAAGTAGCTCGTTCTACCCCAAAATCATATATTTTACGTCGGATAACTCATTCCGAATTGTGAGATACGCCCTATCTAAGGTCCGATGGTCCGGATCACTTCTGTCGCTGACCGTGCCTTTTCTGATCCATCTTAGCCATGAAATTGTCCGCGACCCGCTCTATATCAGTCCCCTCCACTTGAAAAGAACTCGTCCTCGAGTTCTCCTCCTGCGCTGGTTCATGATACTCGGTCAGGTCCGCAACGTTGAAAGTCCGTGAGATCGCCATGTCATCTGCAAGATCAACAACATAAGCATTGTTATTGATCTTTCGGATGATCGGTACCGGTCCAATCTTCTTATTCTTCAGCTTGTTGTATATCCCGGTCGGAAATCTTTCTTTTCGCAAATGGACCATTACCTAGTCACCCACCTCGAACACCTTTTGTCGACGATGCTTGTCCGCTTGTTCCTTGTACTTTTCGTTCGAGGCATGTAGCTTAGTCTGCACCTCCGCATGAATACCCATGATCCTGTCTGCCATATGTTCTGCTACAATACTCATGCCTGGGAGCTTGGGCAGAGGGACCAAGTCTAGTGTGTGGCGAGGTGCTCGTCCGTAAATAACCTGGAACGGAGATTTCCCTGTCGAGCGGTTCACCATGTTGTTGAATGCAAACTCCGCTTGAGACAAAGACAAATCCCACTGCTTCGGTTTCTCTCCTAAAATACATCGAAGGAGGTTTCCCAAAGTGCGATTCACAACTTCGGTCTGCCCATCAGTCTGTGGGTGGTAAGCACTGCTGAATTGAAGTCGTGTATCGAATCGAGTCCACAAAGTCTGCCAAAAGTGGCTAATGAACTTCGTGTCATGATCAGAAGTAATGGTCTTAGGGTCCCCGTGTAGCCGTACGACCTCCCTGAAGAATAAATTCACCACATGTGTTGCATCAAGGGTCTTCTTGCATGGGATAAAGTGCGCCATCTTGGAGAAACGATCGACCACTACGAACACCGAATCCATGCCGCGTTGTGTTCGTGGAAGACCAAGTACGAAGTCCATTGATAAATCCTCCCAAGGACCGTCAGGCACAGGTAACGGGGTGTAGAGGCCCGTATTCTGAGATTGTCCCTTGGAGGTCTGACAAGTATGACAACGTTGTACGGCTCTTCCCACATCACGTACTAATTGCGGCCAGTAATACCGCTCTTCCACAAGAGCTCGTGTCTTGTCTTGCCCAAGGTGTCCACCGAGGCCACCTCCATGTAGTTCCTGAATAATCTGCTCCCTTAGAGAACTTTGGGGGATGCACAATCGATTTTCTTTGAAGAGAAAACCATCATGTATATGAAAGTCACTGGGGTGGCCTTCTTGGCACTTCAACCAAGAATCTTTAAAGTCTTCATCCTCGGCATATAGCTCCTTGAGACAGTTAAAGCCGACCACCTCATTGCTCACCGTAACAAGTAATGACGCACGACGGCTAAGTGCATCAGCCACCTTATTCTGCTGACCTGACTTATGCTTCAGAACAAACGTAAATTCCTGTAAAAACATAACCCATCTAGCATGCACACGATTCACGTTAGTCTGACTATTAATAAACTTTAATGCCTGATGGTCGGTGTACAGAACAAACTCCCTTTGAATCAGATAATGCCGCCAATGTCGCAGCGCCTGAACAACTGCGTACAACTCAAGCTCGTAAGTCGACCACTTCTTTCGGGCTTCACTGAGCTTCTCACTATAGAAGGCTACCGGCCTGCCTTCCTGTGATAATACTCCTCCTATTCCGACATATGAAGCGTCACACTCCACCTCAAACAATTTATCGAAATTAGGAAGCACCAAGACCGGTGTTGTAGACAAATGATGCTTGATCTCATGAAAGCTCTTGCCAGCTTTATCGGTCCACTGGAACGGCCCTTTTTTCATGCAGTCTGTTATTGGCGTGACTATGGTGCTAAAATCTCGCACAAATCGACGATAGAAAGTTGCCAATCCATGAAAACTCCTCACCTCATGAATGTTTATCGAGATCGGCCATTCCCTAATAGCTCACACCTTTTCATCGTCCACCCGAATTCCTGTGGACGTTACAACAAATCCTAAAAACAACAGACTATCAGTTAAAAAGCTATACCTTTTCAAGTTGAGGTACAACTTATTATCTTGTAGGACCTGTAACACCTGCCTGAGATGTTTCTTATGCTCCGCCTCATCCTGACTGTATATCAATATGTCATCAAAATATACTACTACAAATCAGCCAGTGAACGGTTTTAGAACTTGATTCATCAAACGCATAAAAGTACTTGGTGCGTTCGATAGGCCGAAAGGCATGACGAACCACTCATACAACCCTTCCTTTGTCTTGAATGCCGTTTTCCATTCATCACCGGGTCGAATGCGAATCTGATGGTACCCGCTCTTTAGATCAAGTTTAGAGAACACTTTAGCCCCTCCTAACATATCGAGCATGTCGTCCAACCATGGTATTGGAAACCGATATTTAATAGTAATTTTGTTAATTGCTCGGCTGTCGACATACATGCGCCAGCTTTCATCTTTTTTTGGCGTTAATAATGCTGGTATAGCACATGGGCTCATGCTCTCTCTCAATAGACCCTTACGGATCAATTCCTCCACTTGCCCCTGAAGTATCTCATACTCCTTCGGACTCATCCGATAATGAGGGCGATTGGGCAGGCTAGCCCCAGGGACAAGGTCTATGTGATGTTGGATGTCTCTCATGGGGGGCAATCCATCAGGTAAATCTTCAGGCTAGACTTCTTTGAATTCGTTTAGTAACAGTCTTAAGCTTGGAGGGATGTTTGAGGGTTCCTCCTTCTCGCCCTTCATCACTACGGCATATACCTCGCCGGTTTCCTTGGACTCCTCCATGAAATCCCGAATGGTCAAGAGAGAACTTCCCTCCACTTTAGAGGCTTCAGGGTGGTTCTCTGGTGCCATAGGGGCAAGGATTATTTTTCGACTATCCTTAACGAATATGTAGACATTATCTCGCCCCCGATGGGTCGCATCACGGTCCGACTGCCAGGGTCGACCGAGTAACATATGGCAGGCTTCCATGTCAACCACGTCACAAAGTATCTGATCCTTATAATGTTTACCAATTGAAAATGAGATAGTGCATTGTTCAGTTACCTTGGTCTCGTTCACTTTTTTTATCTAGCCAATTGAGTACGGGGAAGGATGTTTCGTCGTTGGTAGCTGCAACTTATCCACCATCACTCTTGAGACGATGTTCTCACTGCTACCACTGTCTATGATCACATCACAGACTTTTCCGCTGACAGTGCACCGAGTACGAAATATATTGTGCCGCTGTGGATGTAATTCCTTTCGTGGGGTATACAGTAGTTGCCTCACAATGAGAGATTCACCACGATCCTCGCCTGTCACTTCATCGCCACCTGCTATTTCTTCAGTGGTTTGTTCATATTCATCAAAGCCATGATCCTCTTCTACGGCCTCATCTTCAGTGCCCCCTTCATTTATAGTCAAGTGCGCTGCCGGACGTTGAGGACAAGTGTTTGATAAGTGGCCTGGTTGGCCACAGCGGTAACAATTGTTCGGCCTTGGCCGAGCATAAGGATTCAAAATCCTACTAGGGCCCGCTGTTGTGGGTACTGCCCATTGAGGTCTGGATGGTCCGCTCCTCGTATCACGGTTCGCGGGTGGAGGAGGTTGAGGACGTTCTCCTACCGGATCTTTTCCTCGAGCCAGCACTGGATCCTGTGTGGGACCTGTCATAGGGGGTCGATTTGAAGGATAGGGATGAGCAGGAGCTCTTGCAAGCTGCGTTTCTGCCCTTCCTGCCAATTGAATTGCTTCATCTATGGTCCCGACTAAGTACATCTGAACCCGATCCTGAATTACCGGTCGCAACCCACCTATAAATCGTGCTACTTTCTGTGACTCAGATTCTGACAAATCGTTTCGTGTAGCCAACCACTGGAATTTTTCAGTGTAATCTGTAACAGTTTGATTTCCTTATCGGTAATTCTGGTATTGCTGGAATAATATCTGCTCATAATCACTAGGGAGAAATCGTGAACGAAGAAGACATCTCATCCGAGGCCATGATGCGATGAGCGCCTTGTTCTGGCGGGCTCGTGAGAGTTACAATTGTTCCCACCATGCAGAATCACCAGATTTTAATTTAAACGCTACCAATTTCACCCTTTTATGATCTGGCACATCCATATAATCGAAATATCTCTCTAATTCGGCTAGCCAATCGAGAAAATCTTCGATACGTAATAAACCGTTAAAACTAGGAAGTTCAGCCTTACCTCGATAGTCTCTTTCAGCACGATCTAGACGATCACCTCCATGGATTGGTCGTCGATCAAAACCCTCATTAATGTCCTCGTCGCTGGAACTAGAATCATCTGGTGTAGCCCTACGATTTACCGTTGGTAGTGCTCTGCGATAATCAGGGTCACGTCGTACAGCAACCACTGGTGGTGGGGCGACCATAGGTGGTGGAGCACCGCCTAGGGCTCGGGGTGAAAGTAGCGCATCCACAAGACGGTCGAGGGTTGCATGCAGCTCTTGCATGGTCAAATGACTCTCCCGATGGAAAGCTTTCATTCTTTCCGAAAGATAACGAATCCCTGGATCACCGTCCACAGGATTTTGATTCATACCTTCGTTGTTTGCCATCGGCCCGAGGAAAAACCTCGCTCTGATACCAAATTGACGCAGGGATGAACGTGATGAGGTCGAACACTGTCTTCCTCAAGGATAACTACTCCGAATCCACGGAGCTTCTCTGGACTCCTCACAGAGACTTCTTGAATCCACGAGGAAAGAAAGCAAGAGAATAAGAATAAACTCTAATAAATTTGAAATTAATTGATGAAAAAATAAAAATGAGTTTACACCCCTTTAAATAAGGGAACCAAGCAACATGAAAGAAATCAGACTCATACTACAACTAAAACTCCTAGAATTCGCAACTTACTATAAATAGTAAACTTACTATTTATAGACGGTCATGATGTCTACTAGTGCGCAAGGTTTTCGGCCAAAAATAGTAAGTGTCCTATTTAGCTTCACCAAACCGTTCTCCTAATTATCCTAAGAACTTTTCATGTTGGACACAACTCCTAAAGCCCAACGGATGAAAAGTTATACTCAAACTAAAACTTACTATTTATAGTAAAAACAAAATTAAAATGAGGAAACGACCGTTGATCAGGGGGTTTTTCGCAAATTCGGGCTGCGCAACCCGGCATAGCGAGTTGGTTGGCTAAATTAGCTCGTTCTACCCCAAAATCATATATTTTACGTCGGATAACTCATTCCGGATTGTGAGATACGCCCGATCTAAGGTCTGATGGTCCGGATCACTTCTGTCGCCGACCGTGCCTTTTCTGATCCATCTTAGCCATGAAATTGTCCGCGACCCGCTCTACATCACTCTCCCTCATGGAGCTTGGACGTTGGACTCTCATGGTACTGCTTGAAAAATGGAGAGAGAGAATGAGAGAGAGAGAGGTGTGATGGGAGAGAGGGATGGTGAGTGATGGATGGGTGTACTTGGTTGAAAGAGAGAGAGTTGACTTTAGGGGAAGGGTGGTTGTACTTGGGGATGGGATAGGGTTCTTAACATTAGATGTGATTGATGGGACATTCTCTTGGGATTAGCAAATGTGCAATATTTTTTTGAATTGAACGTGGGCCCACATCTCTTGGCCTGCGTATCTCATCGGCGTGCATGATGTGGGATCGGAACCACGGCGACGGCGCGGTCGTAAGGGTATAAGTATCGGGTTAAATTGACTCTTAAAGGATACGACTCGGGATCATGTGCAAATATTCGATACAGATCATAGGTCACTGAAATTCTACTAGGAGGACCGCAGAAGTGTACGAAATAGTACGAGTTAGGATACGGGTCTTACAACTCTCCCCTCCTAATAAAAATTTCATCCCCTAAATTTACAAAATAGAAAAGGAAAGAGGAAACATCATAAAGTGTATATGACAAGGCACAATTAATCTACAAAAGGATGAAGATAGTTCTCTCTAATCTCAACCTCACCCTCCTAAGATACATCATCAACACTACGATGATCCAACTAAACCTCGAATCCTGGATCAGAAATGATTGAAACTGGAATACTATGCAGCCTCACAATATCAACGGTTGAGAGTTATGTCAGAAAATCTCAAAGTTATTCGAACTCGGGGATCTAACCATTTTAAGTTCTCAATAATCATAGAGTGCAGGGTATCTATCAGTAGATATGAGATGTTATCCTCAGGTATTCCCAAGTTATACTCTGATACCATCTTCTGTCAAGCCCCAAACTTGGAAACCGGGCTCACAAAATTCTCGATCACAGAATCTGGTGCCAATAGCGTCCGTAGTATCCCATTCTCCTCTCCCAGCACCCATATGCCAGATTCCGATCTTGGGATCCTACAGGGAGGATTTTTTAATATACATTTATCTCGAAAGAAGTATAACCACAAGTTTACCCAAATCATAAAAGCAACATCATCATCACATATCCACTAATATAAACTTTAAATAGAATGTTGAAAGGAAAATATATATATCAAATAAAATCAAAGCTACAGAAGACAACTACATGCTCCAAGCTCAATGCCGTTATGACCTAACGCCACCTGCACCCATCTATTGTGCATAAGCTTATAGAAAGCTTAGAGGGTGGTGAAAGAGTGTGCATAAGGCAAGTGCCAAGTAAGCAATATCAGAGTAATTAGAATAAGTGAAAATACTAATAAGCCCATAAATAATGCAATATCAGAAATACTGGTAAGGTCATGAATCATACAATATCAGAGTAAATGGAAACATACTGGTAAGTCCATGAGTGCTATCAGTCGAACTAAGGCTATGCGATGCAAAACATGAATGCTAACGGCCATATCAAGGCTACGCGATGTAAAAACATAATAAGCCAATATCTAGGCCATTTAAATGCAGAAATATGACAACCCAAAATGTTAAATGTCACGGATGCAATGCAATATGCGGTGCGAATGAAATGACCAAGCTGGAGTGAAGTCGGATGATAGTACATAGTATCGCAGGCTATGGGGTCCATCACAAGAGACTTCTTTCCAAACCAGTCCCATACCTAAATTTGGATAGCTAAACTCAATGTGGTAGACTCTGATCTCAGGTTAGTCGCACGCCCAACTGAAATCCTGTCCATGTGAAGGTGCACAACAATTAGTTGCACATCACTAGCCCAAGTGGATGGTGAATGAATGAATGAATGAGTGTATAAATCCTGCTCAATAAGTACACATATCAATACCGTACATCTCTGGGATAATCACCGGGGTCTATTGCACTCCACACCAGCTGCTGTCCCTATCTAAGCACACAACTAGGTAAGTGGAAGAGACCTCACTATCCGCCTACCAATATCCGACCTGACTCGTTGATAGCGAACCTATTCCTCAAGCTGGTCACTCTTAGCCTAACATTGCTTACTCCCTCAGCCAGGTAAGGCCACACCCCCTCCCAACTGACCATCACATAGTGGGAAACGTGGTCTATTGGTATTTGACACTTGGGTGCTCATGTATCCACTCAATCTAATTCCTCAAGCTGGTACTCTTAGCCTAACATTGCTTACTCTCTCAGCCAGGTAAGGCCACACCCCCTCCCAACTGACCATCACACAGTGGGAAACGTGGTCTATTGGTATTTGACACTTGGGTGCTCATGTATCCACTCAGTCTAAATGTTGGGGCGTCCTCTGGCACCAAGGGGGTTTAAGGATTTTCACCCAGGGCCATCTATGGAGGCCCTATGCTAGTAACAGATTTTTTGTGTCCCATCTGACCATCCATGACATGGTTGTGGAGGCTACAACCCTGATGTGACTACGACATATAGTAATCACAACACACAATGCAAGTTATATGATTCATACAATCCAGTCATGCATCAATCTTGCTCATACCGTGCGCTCATGTGAGACAATCTCCACCTATCTAGGAGTCTCATAACATCCTTCCCAATGACATATGTAATAGTCAACCACAACTCATAACAAACATGCAGTTGATGCGTATGTATCATAATATTATGCTATCACATACTGTCTCATAATCGGCATTGACAACCTGCACCGATAATTGGCCTTAATAATCAGAACCAGCCTCGACAATCAGAGTCAGAATCGGCCTAACAAGGGCCTAAAGGAAGGTAACAATGTTGATAAATAACCATTACTGCCCATCGATGTGGACATTCAACTAACATCGCTCCCAAGCAGTGGCCCATATAGAGCCACACATAAAGTGGGCTCATGGCCTCACACAAAGGCCTAATATACATCACAATGGGCATCATAGAAGGGCTACATACACATCACTATGGGCTGCATCATGTAACGCCCTGAAAATCGAGGGTCGAGTAGGAGCCCAACTCTCGAGTTCTAACAAATCACTTATGCAACATAGAAAATGATGATTTAATGTTGTCTGTATTAGTGCATAAACATGAGTGGGATTAAGCTAAAATAGCGTGTCATACTCCAAAGGTATTTAAATGATGCAAGTGGAAGACTGTAATATGTATATAAATCGTATAAGTGAGTGTAAGTCTTCAAAGTATGAACTTTACCAAGTTAAGTAATTACAAGTGTGTTTTCAAAATAAACAAAATAATGAAGTGTCGTGTCATCTATCCATGCCCCTATAGCCCTGTTTGCACAAATCCAGGCCTACATAAACCTGCCTGTTAGCTGTATATAGGAGAACGCCTCCTCATCATCCGCGAAGTCTGGCTCCGCTTCATAAGTCGAGTCATCCTCTGAAACTACAACAAAGTCTAGTGGGTGTTTAAAACACCATCCCAAAATGTGGGAGTGAGTGATCAACTTAGTGGAGCTATAAGGCAAAGGTTAACATGTTATTAATTCAATTAAGCAGCAATGATAAAGTAGTACAACAATCATATCCTAAATACTATTGTTAATGCAAGAATGATATGCGATAATGATGCATGCACTCGCCTACACTCCCTCAGCGTCTTTATCTTACGACGCATATGGCAACCACCCGAAAGTGCTCTTCCTCTCCAAAGCACCTACAATGTAGTACATGCTCATGTTAACTAATAATTAATTAGGTTTATTCATATAATAGTGTTGGGAATCTAATGTACCTCCCTTGTATCATTTACCCAAACAATGATCTATTCTAGGGTCATCAGTCCTAGCTAGTCTCATATGAGGTTGCGGTTCCAGGTTGCTACAAAGGGCTCGTCACCTTGATGCAGGCCTGGTTTACACTCTAGTTACTATGGAAAGGCTCGTCGCCTTAACGTAACCTCAGATTTTACTCAAGGTCACTACAAAGGTCTCGTCACCTGATTAGTGTAGGCCGACAACTCAAATACAGAGTCCCATACCACCGTATTTGGCTCATGAGTCTGGGTTGCTCATGGGTCACTACGGGTGGGCTCGTCACCTTAGCATAAGCCAACAGCTCGACCACGGTGTCCTATACCACCATGCCCGGCTCATGAGTCTTAGCGGATCGAGGTACCAAGGTTAAATGGGTTTTCACTGGTGAGTTGGTACCTTAGATTCAAGCAGTAGCGTCCATACATGGTGAACATACATCAGGCCAATTGGGTTACTTGACAAGCTCGACTGGTACGAACATACATCGAGCCGATCGACATGGAGGGCGTAAGCACTCTGTGTGGCCTAACCACTGCCTGCTTGGATTCATCGAGCATGTCCGTCATGGTTAAACAGTTCAGCCACCAATCATTTACCATTACTGATTGCCTGGACTACATCGTAGCCCCAAGAACAATCCAAATAACAATATGCGCATGTATTAACCAAGGACAACATGTGAAAGCTAAAATCAAATATAGATCTTACTCTAAGCAATTCAACAAAACACATCTACACATGTATCGTGACATAGCATTTCATCCTTGATTCACATAGTAGTAAATTAGGTTATATAAGGGATTCTAGACCCATAGATAAGGGATTGAGTATCTCATCTCAACACCCTCATTACATGCATTCAAACAAAAATTTTCACATTTAGGCATTTTGTTAACCAATTAGACTACACATATCCTGTACATGTAATATAGTAGTTATAACAGGTATTATAGCAAATCCCTTTACAAAAGGGTTTACCATACGTACAACAATCATGCATTATTAGTCAATAAACATAGCAAGAATAAATCATAATTCTATACTCATTCAAACATTTCAACAAACACATAGAATGCATGTAAAATCAACATGGTTTACATATATGCATAATATTCGAAGAACCTCGTATCTAGGCACATGTGAAAGAAATCAAGTCAGTCATAAATCATTACTGACATTGAAAGCCTTGAAAATCATAAACTAAACATTCATAGTCCACACCTTTCACTGGTAGACTCGTAACAAACTCAGTTTAAACACTAAGTCTTTATCTATGGCACCACAAGCACCTATAACAAGGATTAGGTTAACTATTCCACCATCTGTTCTATTTGAATCTCTAAAATAGGTTAGGGTTAGGATTTCTTATCCAAGTACGAAGTCGAAATTGCCAGAATCATGATACAAAAGTGGTGGTTAAGCACGTGGAGTAGCAAGGATCGAATCGCAGGAATAACTCCAACTCTCTCTCACACTTTCTCTCTCTTTCCTTCTCTTTCTTCTCTCTTCTCTCTCTAGGGTTTGAAAAATCATTTATGAAGGGAGAGAGAGGGTTTAAGGCCCTTATATAGGCCCAAGACTGATGGAAATGACCCCAGGGCCAAGGTATATTTAGGTTATATCCAAAGAGCATTTGTTTCAGTCTAAGGGAGCTGTTACGGAGGCCCCTTTCCTACATGCGGTTAGACTTAAGCTCCCTGACATTAAATCTAGGTCAGGCTAAGTTTTCAGTTTGATAGGATTTGACCGCGGGGGACCTGTTTCAGTTCAACAGTCACTGGCAGTCGATCAGGGCCACAAGTACACTGCTATGTGTTGAAATTTTTTTCTGATCTGAGGGTGTAATTGGGTCAGATTTCAATAGTCTAAATCCTTAGATTTAGCTTACAAGAGAACGACTCAATTCACTTAGGTTTCAGTTCATTTCCTAAAGATATTAGCATTTCTCACACACTTCGCTCCGGGCTCAAGTTGTGCGCTTCTGGACACCTTTAGGACTTGATTTTCGAGATGGTTGTCAAGTCCAGCAAGGCGGTCATAACCGTATAGTTTCCTGAAAATCAGACTTTTGACGTGCGGTCCATGTCTAATATGGAGTTTCATGATGCTCCTGAGACTAAGTGGGGTGATCTGAAATTTAGATTGGCCAATCTTGAAAATTCTCCTAAAGGGTGTCAAAACGAACTTGATCTCACTTAATAGTCCACACTTAATGATTAAGGCCCAATTTTAGAGAAAATTTATAGTTAGGATAGGCAAAAGGTTGGACAAAATTTAGTGATTGATCGATAGTGGAAAAGGCCTAAATTTAAAATATCACCTTTTACATCAAAAGGAAGGAACTGGCTTCAGCATTCAACGGGCAGGATCATATATTGGGGTCTAAATTTTGTATAACCTCACAGTCATATAAGACCAGATTGTGGTCCAAATTTAGGTTGGATAGATGAAAGAAAGTGTTTAAATCAGAAGATCCAAATTTATAAGGAGTTTATAGGCCATAAAAGGATAACTTCACGTTTAAGGAAAAGCCCACCAAAGTGAGGTCTTCATATTGCGTACTTAGTCCATATTATGGTAATCTAAGTCATTCATATGAAGGAAAATATCCTATTATGACTACTCACGAGGTTTCTTATCACATCCCAAACTCGGAAACCAGGCTCACAGAATTCCCGATTGCCGAATTTGGTGCCGACAGCCTCTGCAGTACCTCATTCTCAGCTCTCGAACCCATATGCTGGATTCTAATCCTGGGATCCTACAAGGAGGATTTTCAATATGATTTTTTTTTATAAAGGAGCATAACCACAAGCATAACCAAGTCACAAAACAACATCACCACATATCCACTATAATAAACTATTTGAGTATAATGCGAAAAGGGAATATACATGTATAATGAAACTCTAGAAAGATCGCCGCACACTCCCATCTCGGCGCTGCTACGTCTTAGAGTCACTTGCATGCAACATTCATGCATAAGCTTACAACAAAGCTTAGAGGGTGTGTACGTGTATGCACAATGCATGTACTAAGCATGCCATATCAGAGTAAGTAAAAATACTAGTAAGTCCATGAATGCTATCAACCATACTAAGGTTATACGATGCAAGGCCTACGTAGCCAAATGTCATATACAAGATGCAATGCAAGCATGTCAGTCCTCATTGAGTCCACATGTCAATACAGTTCATCTTTGGAACATCACCGGGGTCTAATACACTCCACACTGGCCAATACAGTTCATCTTTGGAACATCACCGGTGTCTAATACACTCCACACTGGCTGCCGCCTCCCTAGCCGCACAACCAGTGAGTGGAAAAGACCTCACTATCCACCTGGCCAATACTCTACCAATACCTACCCGGCTCGTCAATAGCGGATCCATTTACGAGCTGGTCAGACTCGGCCTATC
Source organism: Magnolia kwangsiensis (assembly GCA_037074715.1). Lineage (NCBI taxonomy): Eukaryota > Viridiplantae > Streptophyta > Magnoliopsida > Magnoliales > Magnoliaceae > Magnolia > Magnolia kwangsiensis. Next base: position 83,716,773 of record CM073575.1, on the reverse strand, counting down.
TTACAGCCCCGTTACTCAAGTAGATAAGGCCACACCTCCTTCACAACTGACCACAACACAGTGGGAAATGTGGCCTACTGGTATTCGGCACTCGTGCGCTTATGTATCCACTCGGTTTAGACGTTGAAGCATATCCTAGTACCAAAAGGGTTTTGGGACTTTCATATAAGGATATCCTAGTGCCATAGTGCTAGAATCAAATATTTCTGGTATTCAATTTGACCATCCACGATATGCCTGTGGAGGCCACTGCCCTAATATCGTTAGGGCACCAAGTGATCATGTCACACAAAATGCGAGATGCATGAGTCATACTATCCAATCATGTATCAAACTTGTGCGTAACAATGATCATGTGGGGTAACTCCATCTCACAAGGAGTCCCCTAAATAACTCAGCCCAATGACAAATGCTATGATCAATCATTCCTTACAACAGGCATACAAATGATGCGTATGGGCATATATCATGATGTAATACTAAGCATGTTCTCTGTGTGTCCTACTAGACTAAGTACACTAGCACGATTATCAGATATAAATAATAATCGGCCCAAATACATGATGGGGTCCACAAAGAGATGACAGATTTAGCCCAAACATCCAAATAGGCTCGAAACAATGGATATACCAAACCTGATACTGCATATTCTTCCATCTACGGCAAGGGGTGATGATGTACTCTCCTATAAACAATGGATGGCATAGGTGTCATACTTACATCAAGAATGGGCCTCATGGGTGAGTCTAATGGCTATATAATAAGGTGAGTTGAGAAGGTGAAACTATGTATAGCAAGTGGGCTTCCTCACCCTCTCTTATCATGCAATAAACTGGGCCTTCCTATGGGGCCCGATCTGTACACAAGGTGGGCTCCAAGGTTTGGATAATTCCTACAAGATATGGTGGAAAGCACCATCATCAATAGGGGTCCAATGGTTTGGGATAGCCCAAACATTGTGGGGTCTAAACCTTACCACACAGGTGAGACTTGCCCACAGCTAAGTAAAAGAAGGGGGAAATGGTAAATGGACTGTAATGGCAGTGGGCCTTAGGGTGATTTCCAATGGTGGGCATTTAACCACCACTATCCTATGGTGCGATCCATTCAGGACTTGGATCTAACTCATGATGGGGTCCATGGCCCTTACACTAATTTGAAAAATGGATGGACAACGTGTATAGCACATACATCAAGGCAGCCCTTACGAGACTGCCCCATGGTGGGACGTCCCAACCCAATTATTCCTTGGTAGGCGTCCACCTTAGATTTGGATCTGATTCATCAACTCTGGGCCCCCACCCTTGTGTGGGCCTTGGGAAAGTCTGGTGGAGGATGTGGGGGCCCTACACATCATCAATGGGCCCCACAATGATGTGCAATAAGGATATACAATACATACAACATGGTGGGCTGCTTGCTGGACAGCCAACCCACCAGAGGCCAACCTGCCCACGGCTGGGCCTGTTGGACATCCTATTGATGAACGGCCTGGGTAGAACACATATATACGGTGGGGCCCATCTAGGGATGGTCCACCAGAGGTGTGGGCTTCGTCCAGATGGGCCACACAAGGGGAACTGATTGGATAATATGTGTGTGTGTGTCACAGCAGGCCCACAGTCTACTAGGCACCAGTCCAACAGAACTAGGGTCTGCCTGAGCTATGGGTTGTCCCCAGGGGCTTTGTGAAGACAATCCATACTTCATGGTGGGTCCTCTCTTAGGCGTGAGCCGTCTAGAAGGTGGGTCGATCCCACACTTCCACCCAAAATAGCTGGACAGGGTGGATAAAATAGTGCATCACACTCGGCTGCTAGCCGTTGGGTCTTCCTAGTTTGGACTTAGGCTTGAGATGATCTCACAAGCTGGACAATATGGATACAGTACATATATCAAGGTGGGGTCCGTGTGAGTGGGCCACCCCACTTCTAATCAAGCTGATATTTGGGATTTCCCTTCATTTAGGCATATTTAGTTGTAACACCCCAGATTTTTTCCAACCTGGGATTAGACGCCCTTAAGCAACGGGTCAACCAAAACACCTTGGTAACCGCTCAGAACCCAATTCCAAAGGCAAAGAAATCACTTAGGATTAATTCCTTTAGAAATTAAGCCTAAGTTAGCTAGCGCTACGCTAGAGTAGCTGTGAAATTATCCCTGATCGCTTTAAATACGTTCTGCAAGACCCAAAACTTGTAAAATCAATGACGCTATAATATCCTGAAACTTTGGATCAAACTCTAAACCCGTTTGCTCTCAGGAACCTTTTGAAACTTTGTATTGGATCTAGACCGAGCGTGAAAAGTCTGATACCTACAATCTTAGACCGTTATGACCGCTTAGCTGGACTTGACAATCATTTTGAAAATCAAGCCCAATCGACGTTCAGAGGCTATTTCATTGAGCCTGGAGTGAAGAGAGTGAGAAAAGGGTTGGATTTGAAAATTTAAATCCAAATCTGGCACGTGGCTTGGTGCGTTATTATTAAGCGTTCTGACCGTCAGAATTCAGCCAAATTACACCCTCGGATAAGAAAAAATTTTTCTTTCATATCATGAGACTTGTAGACCTGATCTAGGTGCGATGACCACTGAACTGAAACTGGATCGCCACGTGCGATCTGGGAACTCTACCTGACTGAAAAATGGGTGTGAGCAACATCCAGTGACCATGAGCTTAAGTCCGACTGCGTTCGGCCGGGGGACCTCCCAAAGTGCCCTTTTGGATCCAAACAACTCCGATTTGGTTATACCTCAAGTGAACTTTGTTCTCAAGCCTAATTTGGGAAGGTTTTAGCTTATATAAGGGTTTGAAACCCTCACTTATCTCACCCATCCAAATTTGCTAGAAATCCTAGCTAGAGTGAGAGAGAAAGTGAGAGTTTGTGAGAGAGTGTGGGAGAGATCTTCCCGCCACTTGCTGCTGCTGCTACACGTGTTAAAGCAACGCACTCCAATCACTTTTTCGACGATTCCAACGCACTTATAGGTAAGGAAAATCCTAACCACTTACTGATTTGGGGATTTCTTCGATTCAAATAGTAAAGTAGCTGATGTACTTGTGTATTAGGTCGCCTGTACGCCGTTGACGAAGCGTATACGCTCCGTTCGAAACGATACACATCTAAAGTGAAAGGTACAGATTTTAGATGCTTTGATTAGATGATTTCAACGCTTTAAATGTCGTTTAATAGTAGATTATCGATGACAATGCCGTTTGACATGTACAACATGCTGTCCGTTTTCTGTTTTGTAAATGTACGGAAAAGATGAGATTTAGGGCATTTTAGTCATTTGTAGGAAATACTGTATACATGCATATTTTGATAAAATATTTGGCATGGCTATTTATCATGTTAGAATATTAGGAATGCGTGCATGGTTAGTTTGGCGAAGAGATTCGCCCTTAAGCGCACTTTGAGTCAACATACGCTATGTAGACTAAAGTGTGTAGTCTAAGTGTTTGTATAAATGTTTGTATTAGTATGTATTGAGTAAATGGTGTTGTGTATGAGTTTTGAGATTGAATTCTCAAGTAATATACTGATGTAAATGATTTCTGTCATGTCGGCTATATGTATTGATTTCATTATATATATGAAATGCATGTGTGGGATGATTTGCTTAAGTGGTATGTCATAACATGTGTCAACATGCTTACAATGTTGTATTTCATTTCTGTTACTCACATATGCTTACTGATATTGATGAATAAATTCTTGGGGCTATGACCTAGTCCAGGCAGTCGGTAATGGATCGAATTCGTGGTTAGTTTCTAGGTACCACAAAGGACGCGTCGATGAACGCGAGTCGTGTTTTGGGTTGGCGGCAGTGGTTAGGCCACACGAGGTGTTTCATGCACTTCATGTCGTTCAGCTTGAGATGCGCTCGTGCTAGTCGAGCCCGTCACGTAGCCCGACAGGCCATTATATATTCACCCTGTATGAGTTATAGCTGCTTGAACCTAGGGTACTGAATTTACCATTGGAAATCCTGTTAACCATGGTACCTTGATCCATAAAGACTCATGAGCCGGGCATGGTGGTATGGGACACTGTGGTCGAGCTGTCGGCTTACGCTGGGGCCACAAACCTCCCCGTAGTGACCACTGAGCACCCTACTCTGAGCAGATTACGGTGGTATGGGACACTATATTCTTACTGTCGGCCTACACTGATCAGGTGACGAGCCCTTTGTAGTGACCTTGAGTTTATCCTGACACCGCATGGGGGCGACGAGTCCTGATGCAGTCTTAAAGATAATTAGGCCTGTATTGATAAGGTGATGGGGGAGCGGTGCAACGAGTGCGAGCAACAGCCCTGGTAGCCCTAGCAGCGACCTACAAATATAACATCGTATGAGATTACTAGGAGTGACGACCCTAGACAGGATTTGTGTTGGGATTGATATAAGCAAGGTACCCTAGTTTTCCAATCCTGCTGTATGAAAAGGACTAATAACAACTTGGTAATCATTATCCATATCGCATTGCATGTGCCTGAAAGATGTGGAGCACTATGGGAAGAAAGCATGCCGCGGACACAGATGGTGCCGTATGAGGGAGTATGTCGGTGAGGGCATCCATCATGTCATTTCATGCATACATTAACAATAGAATCTAGGAATGTTTGTTTCATTGCTTTACTATTATCGCGTGATTGATTTGAAAACATGCTAATCTTTGCTCTATTATTTCACTGAGTTAGCTACTCACTCCCACATTACGGGATGGTGTTCCGAACACCCACCAGTCCCTATTTTAGTTGCAAATGATGGCGCTCCTTATGAAGCGGAGCTGGACTTGTATGATGATGAGGAGGATCCCTCCTTTATGCATGTTCTGATCGATGGGATTACAGGGAGGTTGATTAGATGCCTTGACACTTGTCATTTCCTATTTTTAGAGCACTCATGTATATTCTTTTCTTTCCATTTTTGAAGTATACATGTATGTATTTAACCTGGTAACATGTTCACACTCTGGAGACATACAACAGTTAGATATGTTATACATACTATCACAGTCTTCCGCTTGCTAATTTAACTGTCTCTAGAGTATGATATGCTATTTTGGCTTAATCCCAATCTTGTCTGACGCCTATTTACAGACAACATGTATTTAACATTATCTATGTTGCATAAATAACATTTTGGAACTCGGGAGTTGGGTTTCTACCTGACCTCCGATTTTCAGGATGTTACATTAGTTGTACAGGTCATAGAGACGAGCAGCAGCTGAGCCTATTCGCGGGACAATATGGATAAAATGCATGCCTCAAAGGGAGTCCATGCATGTGGACAACACAGCTGGGAAACCAAGCTAATCAGTAGGTCTTTCCCTTTCCACTTGGGCTTGTGTGATAGGCCAGTCATGCAGGCCCAAAGTGGACAACAATGTGGTGTCCCACTTGGGTGGACATCGTGGATGAAACTCATGCATCGAGGTGGGTTCGAAACAGGGGAGAGAGAGAGAGAGAGAGAGAGAGAGAGAGAGAGAGAGAGAGAGAGAGATAGAGAGAGAGAGAAAGAGAGAGAGAGAGAGGGAGAGAGAGAGAGAGAGAGAGAGAGAGAGAGAGAGAATCGTGTGGTGGAGGGAGCTTTGCCACTATGAGCTCCCTTGCAATACAATGCATACATCAAGATGGGCCCCAAAATTGTGTGGGCCCTCAAATCAGCAAATCAAGGTGGGGATACCATCCCCACCAAAAAATCAAGGGTCTAGATGACCCTCTTGCAAATGAATAACAAATAATCATCATGGTAGGGTCTATGGAGAATGGCCCCATCATGGAATATACATAAGTATCATGGTAGGCCATTGGCCACACCTTGGGTCTAAAATGGGATCCCAACCATTAACCGGTAGGCCCCACTTGTCCATGCATCAAAATCAAGATCTAGGCCTATGAACACCCACTTATTTCTCTTATTCTTGGATCCTTGAACTCCTTAGCTCCTAGGCTTCCTCTTTAATGTTGGAAGATTAAATTTGGACGGTTGGATGGTGAGATTTGGGGTAGGAAAATGGGTCTTGAGCTTGAGTTCTTCTTTTCTCTCCTAGGGATTTCTTCTCTTGGCTAGGGAATGGAGAGAGAAATGAGATGGGATGGAGTGAAATGAGAGAGGAGTGGTGTGTAAGAAGAGATGGGATGGAAGGTATGATGGTTGTGTAAGAGGAGTGACATGAAAGTTGACTTTTGGGATGGGTTGCTTGTCTTAGTGGGAAGAAAGGCATGGGCTAGTTATGGTTTGTACTTAACTAGTTGATGGGAAAGGTGGGTAAAGATTCCTCTCTCTCAAATGAAATCTCTTGGGATTCTCAATGTGCGGTGTTTCCTCGAAATATACGCGAGCTCATGTTGAGGGTCAAACATTGCATATTAGACCCCAGTTATTACATGGTTTAATACATATGATAATGCTTAATGTTCTATTTTAATTATGTTTGTATGGTAAGGTGAATTCAAGAGCTTGAATTGAAAAGGATGCTAAAAGCATGGATTTAACGCTCAAGAATCACCAAAGCCAGTGGACAAATCAACCAATTAGCCGTTAATCACTGATTTGGGGTCCACCTGATCTTTGGATAGGCCTCAACTTTGGGAGCAATCCTTTAAATAAATGGGAAAGTGGATGGATGGAATAGATTTCTCAAAACATCAAGGTGGGCCCCACTTCACATGGCTAGTGTACATTACAGGAGTGCACCCACTATGTATCGTGACAGTAAGAATGGTCAAACAATCTTTGACCCACAAACAATTTAAAATTCTAAGTCCCGCTGCGAAAATGCAAACAGGGAGTTACAGTCCTTCTCTATGGGCCACCATCATCATCCAAGTCGATGATCCAAACCGTTAGTTAAAATCAGGAGGTCAAACTGACCGTAAATTGATCTGCAGCTCGATTTCCTCAAACATTACATGTACATGGAGATTCAATCACAGGATGGATGATAGAAAAAAAGATCCCATGGGCCGCATCAAAGGATAGCCAAAACCCTCCATCTCGACCTGAAAATCCGAAGCAAATCCAATGGATGGAGTGGATTTCCTCGCCAACACTGATCATGGGCTCACCAACCATCACAGCACAAAATTTTTTGCAAAAGCTACGAACGGCGATTGCGGATGCAGCCCTGGCCACCACGGGCCATTGGACAATCAAGGTCCGGATCGGGGCCACGATCCAGACCTTCCAGATGCCAGCCAAGCACAATTTGACCACTTTTGTGTGGTCAGATTTATTTGATCGGGCAATCTCTTCTCTTAATCTTGAATCAAACGCAATCAGTTTCTGCATTTTTGCTACACAGAAATAGAGGTGCGCAAGGTTCTTTTTGCATAAAGATTTTGTAGGAAAGGACCTAGTAAGCCCTCCCTGCTACTATAAAAGGCAAGAGAATGTGAGCAAAGAAAAGTAAGCAATGGTCAGGCAGATGGAAGTAAGCATGTAGAGGATTTTATTAAGATTTGTTCTTCCTTTTCCTTAGATGTTTGTAATATATTTTTTTCTTCTTAAGAGATTCTAGCTCAATCATGTCTATGATTTTCTAAACCTCTTAGCTAGGGCTAAGAGGTGAATCTTGTAGCATGATGGGTTATTTTCTATTGCTTTGATTCATATTGTTTAACTCTCTTTGATTTTAGTTAATTATTAGAAATACTTTTAGTTTTTAATGATTTGTTGTGACTTAAATTACAATGGATCTGCGATAGCTTTGAGTATGTTCTTTTCATCATTGAGATTGTGATTTTAGGAAATCCTATTGTTCACCATCGTCCCCTGGGTATAGTTAGATGATGGAATTCTCCCTAACTCTTACAATTCTCTTAGATTGGTTGTGGAATGCTAAATTTTGTTGTTTGCTTTATCTCATGGGCATAGTTTTGTGATGGAATCAATTCTAGTTCTCATACTCTCATCCATTAAGAACTAGATCAAATGAAGTTTAGATTTGATTTTTAATGAGATATTTTTCAATTGGATGAAGATGAGACTCTGATTCCAGTTGTATTCATGAATCAAGCATAGATCTCCCTGATCTCTACAAGTAGATCCTTGGAAACCCTAGTTTCCCCACTTTTGAATTTTACAAGTTTTTCATTAAATTTTTCACAATTATTCTCTCATTTATTTTAGAATTAGGTTTTCATCTTCTTTTAGTTCTTGTTCTAGTTGCTCTCAGAAAACACATAAGATTAGTCCCTCTGGATTTGACCTCGGTCTTACCGAGATAATTACACTACCAAAAATCAAGCAAAGGCTATGAACTTTGGAAGTTTTTAGCTATGGATATCAACAGTAGTTAATTTGCTACAGATTTAATTTGTAGCTAAAGCCTACATTCCACCATGATCTTATTATAGATTGATGGTGCTCAAGGGGCTCCATAGGGCCCATTGAAATATATGTGTTTTATCTAAGCTGTCCATAAATTTTGATATATAATTTCATTGGATGAGCCCGAAAAGTAGGAAGATTCAAGGTCTAAGTGGACCACACCATAAGAAAAAAAATTCTATCGTTAATATTTTATGTGGTCCGCTTACGGCTTCGATCTGACTCATTTTTTGGATCAACCCTTAAAATGATCTTTTAAAATGAGTGGACAAAATAAATAAATAACATACATCACGGTGGGCCCCAAAAGACCTAAAACTAAGCACTTAAAAGTGTTGTCCGTCAAACCCCCCCAAACACAATCCCGCGCACACCCATCACCCGCACCCCAAATCCCTCAAATCTCTCTCGTACGCCCGCCCCTCTCCCCAAACCCAAACCCTCTCTCTCTTGCACCCGCCCCTCTATTTCCCAACCTCTCTCTCTCTCTCTCTCTCTCTCTCTCAAACCATAGAAAATCTCATTGCCAAATCTTAAAATTTAGGCAATGAAATCGAGGAGATATCGTCCTCCAAGAAGAAGAGAAAGGAACCCGAACCAGATCAAGCAGACTCAGAAACTGAAGCATTCGATACAAGAAACCCTAAGAAACTTAAGACGGAAGTATCCTCTTCTGAAGGTGATGATTCCAAAGGTCCACTGCCTCTACGGAGAATGGAAAATGGGCTCGTACTCCACTCTTTAGAGGTATTTGATATTGGCAAATGGCATGTTGCAGGTATCCCCTTTGTTCTTTCGAACGCTCTTCCTGTTTTTGATTGAGTTTCTTAGCCTATTTGTGTTTTTTGGGTTTTGGTAGTGCTGATTTCATTGAGAATTTGATGGGTTTTTGAAAAAAAAAAAATAATGTTGAGGATCTGAAATCTTCCATATGACATTTGTGTATTGCTTTCTGGTATGAACATATTCTCTCAATGTTGTAAACAAAGTTTCCTCCCTCCTCTGTTCTTTTCATTTAAAAAAAAATATTTATATTTTATTTTATGAATGTCAAAATAGCAAAGTTTAAAAAGAAATTGAATGCAATACTCATATAGATTTACAACTGTAACATCACGACTTGATTCACAGAAGCCTCCACATACCCCCACCCATCTTCAAAATTGAGCCCCATCCAATAATCAGATATCGTCATATGGACACAAGAAATGGGCCCACAATGACGCCTTCTTGATCTCAACAAATGATTTTCATCTTTTATGTTCATAATAAATCTGACATTAATCAAGCTAGACCTCAAACATTTCATCGTTTTCCTCAATGTTGCGTGACTTGAAACTCTGTCGAAAGATGAACTTCTCGGATGCATTACCAATTGGTAGGTCCCATTAGACTGGGTTTTGGAGGATAGAGCAGAAAGGGAAGGTGTGGAGAAACAGGTGTTGCAGAGAACACAAGTTATGGCTAAGCAGCGTCTGCCTTCTCATGGGCCAGAATCACCCTGTTTTGGCATTCATTAAAATGACTTTGTACTTAATGGAAAGATTTACTCATTCTTCATGGTTATGAAGTATCTGCCCTTATTGTAGCAGTAGTTGAACTTGTTGTACATTGTCTCTTAAAGAAGAATTATATTCTCCACATAAAAAAAAGGAGGCACTCGAGGTTCTCTCTCTTTCTCTCCATTTTTCTCTTTTGATGGCTAGAATTTGGGCAGTAGCCATGGTAGTGGTAGCCATGTCTGCCACTGTCCATGGCCCCCTACATGTTTCAAGAAATGCTTCAACCAATATTCTCGATTATGTCACGTACTCTTTCAGAATATGGATTAATTCCATATATCTCCAGCACATGTTGGCGTCTACCTAGATTCTAGCACGTCCCACACCTTAACATCAAGGGCTTTCATTGAATCACAACATACGGGCTTGTTCTTAGCCATTGGTTAGAGTGAGAGGCTTACTACCATATTTGCATTTTGACCCAAAAATCATGCCTCTACTGCCATTGGGTTGGTGGGCCAAATGTATATGTCTAATGATCATCATTGATTATTCATTTTAGTTGGCTATCTTTTCATATGCGTGTCACCTAAGACCAGATTGGCCTGATTTTCAAGTCACTGAACATACACAGTGGGACATAATTGAAGAATAGCCCAAATCCATGTTGGTACAGAATAGGATCTGGCTCCCACCTATGCGCAATCATCACATTTTTTAACATGCTTTTAACCTTTAAAATAGTGATCTAGTAATACTTGATAGATATTATAGGCATCTATATAGAGGGTGGGATTGTGAATCTTAGCATCTTCTTCTTCTTCTTCTTCTTCTTCTTCTTCTTCTTTTGTTAAATGTTAATCTTTATGCTGCATTTGGATGCACCATGACCAATTAACCATGAGTGGTTCAATAGAAAGGAAATGGTGAAATTGTCCTAGTATTTATGATATGAGGGAGTTGCCCTCAAGTTGCAATTAACTTCCATTTGTATCTGACATGACGGTAATATAATTGAAATTTGGAGACTGGTTCCTCAATATGAATACAAAGGTAATTGCAATTTTGTTACTTCCACTTCAAGAACTAATTATTTCAGTTCACTTCATTAGTACATATAATATAACCTCTATTGTTGAGATCTGCTGTTAAATTTTAGTAATGGAAGTTCATTTTTTAATGTTCCAGAATATTACAGCAAGAACATTATTTAGCAGCTGAATCTAATATTATGCTTGTAATTGTTGCTCCTCATCATTACAGGTTCTTAAATGCAGAGATTGGACGTCTTCAGAATAGTCACAATAGTCATAGATGCAGTCGATACGAACAATTGCAAGTTGATGATTCTACAGCTTGTTTTTTTTTTTTTTTTTTCTCTCAGGAATAGATTTTCCTGGCCAAGGAAAATGCAAAATGAGACTGGGCTGGAAATTGCATCTATATTATCACATAGATACCATGTAACTCTTACCATTTTTTCTTTAAATTATTATTGTGGTAGTCCTGTTAAATATATGAAGTTTTCAATTGTTTTCACCGCTCATGTCAAGGAGATTTTACTATTGTTTCTTATTAAAGTTGCTTATTTGTTAATACTATTCTATACTTTTTCTTTTTCCTATAATAGGTGAGGATGCATCAATGACTTCACCATTGTCATCATTGAGTGATGAGCCCCAACCAAAAAGAGAATTTGCTGTCTATACTCAAAGCCCAAGGTTCTATGGGTGAGTGTCTAGAAGTGTCCTTAAAGAATGTAGGCAATTGGAGTTAGTTTTTTTATTATTGTAGTGAATTTCATTAGTTATAGGAAGCTCTTTTTTTAATGCCTCTATTTTTCTCTTTCACATCCTAAAAGAATTACTTTCTTGCTTATTATTTCTTGGGTTAGATTAGAGGACTACTGGAAAGCCAGTCTCCTCTGACTTGGAAGTACCTACTTTCATGCCTCCTATTTCTTGCATTTTCGTGCATCAAAGTTGTCAATGGATCGGCCATCTGAGTCATGTTGGGAGCAAAGACCATGGCAATGTTTCTTACATTCATCTTATTAGCTTCTTCCTCTTCGACGACATTTTCCATAAGATCAACGACTCAGTAGAGGAGCAGTTTCACAAGTTCCACACTCTCTTCCTCTGTGTTACATTGCAAAACTTGTTCGGGGGAAAGGCCATCAAGTACTCCTACAGGAAGCTCTCTGAACTAGGCCTTAATTAGACCTGCTAGGAAATGAACATCAATGTCATCAGGTACAATGCCCTTGTTCAGCTAGTCCCTCACATTTCCTTCCTTGTTGTTCTTGGGATTAATCATGTAACAATGCTTTATATAATGATTAGCAAGTTATTGCATTGTGACTTTGTTTCTGGTTGAGATAGTTTATGTTATTTTTTGTGCATGTTGATATCATTGAGTTAGTAATAATACCATAGTGTACCCTGCAAGACCTTCATGAATTTTCTTACAAATGTTGTTCATATGTTATTGTAATATTAATGTGCATGCAGAGTCATAAACAACATATCTCCATTTATTTACTGCAATAGTTTGTAAATCCCTCATAGCAATGCCATAAAAAGTAAAAAAGAAAAAGTAAAAAAAATCCTTATAGCCACACCCAAATTGTAACTTAGTTGAGAAATCTTTACAGTTTTACTTGTGGCTTGATTTTTACTCAATTATGTTGCAAAAGTTGAATCCATTGAAGTGGGGAATGTTCTCTAGTTACACTTCATATAGGGGTGTTGTTGTGTGTAAATTAGGTATATGATTCCATTCCATGAAATTTGGTGGCATGTTTTATTTACTATTGGATTTGGCCATGATCAAGCAATCTCTTTCAGATTATTTTTATGTTTGTCAGGTGAAATAGCTTTCCATCATTTGATAAAGAATGCAAAAGGTTCCAAAGTCATTCAAGGAAGTACATGTAAAACTATTAGCATTATGAGGATTAAATTGATTGCTAGGAAGGTGTTTTCTTTCTATGTGGAATCTCAAAATAGATGATCTTCAATTTTTCAATTTTCTAATTCATAGTCTCGATCTATTTCTTTGCATTCTCTACAATTGCCAATGTATAATTTTACATCACAAGTGTTGAATGAACATCTGGCTATGGGGAAGGTGGATGAGTTGCATCCTGATTTGATAGTAGACCCTCTTGGAATCTTACATCCTGCAAACAAATTAACTCATCAACTTCTAATGGTAAAACTTTAGTCTGTTGCCACTTCCCTTGAACCACCTAATTATTTTGCACAAGTCATGTCATGCCCCAAACTCGAAAACCAGGCTCACAAAATTCCTAATCACCGAATCCAGCGCCACAGCCTCCGTAGTACCCCATTCTCGACTCCTAGAACCTATACACTAGGTTCCGATCTTGGGATCCTACAAGGAGGATTTTCAACATGAATTTAATTCGCATGAAGTATAACCATAATCATAACCCACAAACAATAACCAACAACATCATCACAAATCCACTATGATAAAAAAAACTTTGAGTACAATGTGCATAATAGGAAATAGAGTAACAGAATCAGAAACTCTAGAAGCTTGACTGTATGTTCCTACTGTAACTAAGCTATGGCTGTGTCATGACGTCACCTGTATGCATCAGTCATGCATAAACTTACAAAAATCTTAGAGGGTGGTGAGAGTGTGTGCGCAATATAAGCATGCTCAGAATGTAATATCAGAGTAATGCAGAATACGTTGGCGAATTCATGAATACTATCAGTCATACCAAGGCTATGCGATGTAACACATGAATGCTATCAGCCATACTAAGGCCATGTGATATGAGATGCAACTCAAGCATAACAGTCCTTGTCTGAATCCACATATCAATGCAGCTCATCACAAGAGCATCAAATATCAATAAAATTATCACGCTAGACAATCACCGAGGTCTAGTACACTCTACGCCAGCTTGTTGCCCCTATCCAAGCGCACAACTAGGTAAGTGAAAGAGATCTCACTATCCGCCTGCCAATATCGGGCCCGGCTCATCGATAGTGGACCCATTCCTCAAGCTGGTCAAACTTAACCTAGATATTGCCCCCTCATCCAGGTGGGTTAGGTCACACCTATTTCCAACCGACCACGACACAGTGGGAGATGTGACCTACTAGTATACAACCCTCATGTGCTCATGTATCCACTTGGTCTCGATGTTGGAGTCATCCCGTGGTACCATCAGGTTTAGAGATTTTTACCCAAGGACATCTATGGGGCCTCGATGATAGTAACAGTATTTCTGACGTCTGATCCTACCATCAATGATGTGCCTGTGGAGGCCACAATCTTGATGTCGCTAGGGTGTATAGTAATCATGTCATACAAATGCAAAGTGTGTGAATCACACTATCAATCATGCAGCAATCCTACCCGTACCGGGTGCTCATGTGGAGCAACTCCGCCTATCAGGGAACCCATAAACAATCTGCCCGAAGGCATATGTTATGATCAACCACTCCTCATATCAAGCATACATATGATGCATATGAGCATGAATCATGGAACTATAATAATTATGTTATATGGTGATGGACTCTATTCATAACGAAGATGAGCCTGGACGACCTACTCACAACAAGTATGGGCCTAAAAATGAGCCTTAGGGAGAGTTACACTGCGAAAATTTAACCATCATTACTCCCAAGGCATGACTTCCATAAACATCATTACATACATCATGGTGGAATCTCACATTACAATGGGCCTCATATACAATAGATTCAGCCCCACACGAAGGCCTCATCGAGCCTCACTCATGGTCCTCATATACATTACATTGGGCCTCAACCCATGGGCCTTAAATACATCTCAATGGGCCTCATATCAACTAGGCCACATCACATGGGCCGCACCAATGGGCCTCACACACATACTAAGTGGGCTGCATCCACGGGTCGCACTAATGGGCCAATATATAACAAATGGGCTGCATAATATGGGCCGCACCAATAGGCCAATATACATCAAATGGGCCACACCAATGGGCCAATATATATCAAATGGGCCGCATCATATGAGCCACATTATCTACACCATTCTTTTATTTTTAGGGATCATTTAGAGCATTTACCAAAAAATGAATCATATCATATCGAGAGATCTTTTGGACCATACCACAAATAACAGTGGAGATAATGATTTCCACCGTTTAAACCACACAAGGTCATCACAACATTTATTTTCCATTCAATCTCTTCATAAGGTCACAAAGACTTGAATTAAGTGGAAAAATAAGTATCATATTGACCCAAAGCTTCTGTGCACCCAAAAAGGGTTTAAAGGGTAGCCATTCAATCCCCCTCTGTTTACTGCAGTGTGGTCCACTTGATAAACAACACGGATAAAATGCATATATCAAGTGTGGGCCACACAGACCTTACAGACATTATGGGGCCCACTGATGTATGGTATAGATGAAGCATGTATATCATGCGGCGCCCATAGAACTTGCTGCACAAAAAGCGGCTATATAACCGGTGTGGTAGACCAGCCAGTCAGTGCCCACCGTCCAGATGGATGGTCTGGATTATGAATTGTAACACCCTGAAAATCGAGGGTCGAGTATAACTCAACTCCCGAGTTCCAGAACGTCACTTATGTAACAAATATGCTTATGATTTTAATGTTATCTAAGTTAGTGCATTAACATGAGTAAGATTATACCAAAACTGCAATTCATACTCCAGATTCAGTGATAAAACGTAAGCGGAAGACTGAAGAATATATATATCACTGTATGAAAAATAAAATAATCTCGAACTGTTTCCAAAGTATGAATACATCTCTGAGTCACATATACATATCAAACCAAAATCAAAAGTCATGTGATAGTCCGACTAGCAAAATCCCACTGATCCAGGCCACCTATGCGAAGCCGTTTGAGAACTGCATGTACGAGAACTCGTCCTGGTCCTCGAAGTAGTCCGACTCCAGCTCCTGGATCTCCTCACAACCTGCATCTAAGACAGAGTCTGGTAGGTGTTGCAAATACCGTCCCATAATGTGGGAGTGAGTGATCAACTCAGTGGAATCATAGAGTAAAGATTATCATGTTATCAAATCAATCACGCGATAATAGTAAAGCAAACAATCAGACATTCCTAGATACTGTTATTAATGCAAGTATGAAATGACATGATGGATGCCCTCACCGACATACTCCCTCATGCGACACCATCTTACGTCCGCGGCATTCTTTCTTCCCTTAGTGCTCCACATCTTCTAAGCACATGCAGTGCGATATGGATATGATTACCGAGTTGTTATTAGTCCTTTCATACAACAGTATTGGGAAACTAAGGTACTTTCCTTATATCAATCCCAACACAGATCCTGTCTAGGGTCGTCACTCCTAGTAGTCTCATACGATGTTATATTTCTAGGTCGCTGCAAGGGCTGTAAGGGTTGTTGCTCGCACTCGTTGCACCGCTCCCCCATCACCTTATCAATTCAGGCCTAATGTACTCTTGTTGCTACGGAAGGGTCGTCGCCTCCCGTAGACTCAGAATACACTTGAGGTCACTACAAAGGGCTCGTCACCAATCAGTGTAGGCTGACAGCTCGAATGTAGTGTCCCATACCACCACAATCGGCTCACGAGTCTAAGGTGCTCACTGGTCACTACGGAGAGGTTTGTGGCCCCAGCGTAGGCCGATAGCTCGAGTACGGTGTCCCATACCACCATGCCCAGCTCATGAGTCTTAATGGATCAAGGTATCATGGTTATCAGGGCTTTCACTGGTGAGTTCAGTACGCTAGGTTCAAGCAGTTATGACCAATACAAGGTGAACATATAACGGTCAGTCGGGTTGCTTGACGAGCTTGACTAGTACGAGCGCACCTCAAGCTGAACGACATGAAGTGTATAAAACTCCTCGTGTGGCCTAACCACTGCCGCCAACCCAAAGCACGACTCGCGTTCGTCGACGCATCCTTCGTGGCAAATAGAAGCCAACCACGAATTCAATCTGTTACCGACCGCCTGGACTAATGTATAGCCCCAAGCATTTGTAATCAACATCAGTGATCATGTGAGAATAACAGAAATGAAATACAAACAATATAAGCATGTTGACAACATGTTATAACATACAACGTAAGCAAATCAACCAACACAAGTATTTCATATATATGAGGAAATCAATTCATATAGCAAACATGGAGGAAATCATATACATCATTATGTTAATTGAGATTGAGAATTCAATATCAAAACTAATCTACAACAACATTTACTCAATACATAATAATACAAACATTTATACAAACACAGTCTACAAACATTGATCAACATAGCGTATGTCGACCTGAAGTGTGCATTAGGGCGAATCACTTCGCCAAACAGATCATACATGCATGTCCAATATAATGACGCGACAAATACACATGGCAACCATTTCAGCAAAATACAGACGTACACAGTATTTCTTATAAATGCCTAAAATACCCTAAATCTCATATTCACCGTACGCAGTTGAAATGGAAAACAGACAGCATGTTCTACATGTCAAACGGCGTTCTTGTCGATAATCTACTATTAAACGACATTGAAAGCTTTGAAAACAGTCAACCTAATATTCACCTTTCGATGTATAAGCATAACGAATCGAACAGAAACTCTACGCTTCGTCAGCACTTATATGTCGACCTAATTCACAAGATACATCAGCTACTTCGCTACTTGTATCGAAGGAATCCCTAAAATAGGTTGAGGTTAGGGTTTTCTTACCTAGAATGATGTCGGAATCACCGGAAGAGTGATTGGAATACGGTGCTTTAGTACATGCAAAAGTAGGATCAAGTGGCAGGAAACTTTCCTCACAACTCTCTCACAATTTCTCTCTTTCTCTCTCTTCTCTTTCTAGGGTTTCTTGCAAATTCGTAGGTGAGAGATATGAGAGGGTTTAAAGCCCTTATATAGACTAAAATCTCACCTACTTAGACTCTAAACCAAGGTATACTTGGGTTATAACCAAATCGGGTCTTTCCCGATCCAAAAGAGCATTTCTAGAGGTCCCTTGACCGAATGCGGTCGGACTTAAGCTCATGGATATTGGATCCTGATCACATTAAGTTTTCAGTCTAGTAATGTTCCCAGTCGCATGTGGCAGACCAGTTTCAATTCAACGGTTACCGAAGCTAAATCAGGACTACAAGTTTCATGACATGAAAGAGTAATTTTTTTTTGATCCGAGGGTGAAATTTGGATGAATTCTGACGATCAGCACACTTAAAAATAACGCGCAATGACACGTGCCAGATTTGAATTATTTTTCTAAACCCTTTCCCTTTTCTCACTCTCTTCACTCCGACCTTAGTACAATCACGTCAGTACATCAATTGGGCTTGATTTTCGAAACGATTGTCAAGTCCAACCAAGCGGTCATAATGGTCTAAGATTGTAGATATCAGACTTCTGACGCGCAGTCTAGATCCAATACAAAGTTTCAAAGGGTTCCTGAGAGCAAACCGGTTTAGAGTTTGATCCTAGGTTTCAGGGTATTATAGCATCATTGATTCTACATGTTTTAGGTCTTGCAGAACGTATTTAAAGCGAACAGTACTGATTTCACAGCTAATCTAGCTTAGCGCTAGTTAACTTATGCTTAATTTCTAAAGGAATTAATCCTACGTGATTTTTGATCGAGGTGGTACTCAGGTTCCGGTATGAAATTTTCTGAGGCGTTACACGAATGGATGGACGACATTGATAAAAATCATACATCACATGGGGCATTGTCCAAATGGACAGACGGTGTGGATGTACCCCATGTACATCATGGACCCATGGTCCTTGTTGTATTGCAATAGTTATATAGCCGTTAGAGGTATTCCAGCTAGTCCACTTCCAAAGGAGGTGGGTCCCATGTGGGGCCCGCCACATACATATATGTGTATATCATATATATATATGTATATATATAATATAATATTCTTATAATTATTATATATATAAAAAACAAAGCTACTGTCCAGAAGTCCAGATGAATGGACGGTTTAGATGTAAGGCACGTACACTAAGGTGGGTCCCATCCCACATGTGCGGCATGTGTGGGATGGGCCCCAGACATGCCAAATGGTAGGATGGTTTACATATAACATATAACTCGTGGTGACGTCTAATGTACCCGCTGATGCACTGGGACCCACCGTCTGGATGGACGGTGTGGGTATACCACATACATATAGGTGGGTCCACACATGTGGGACCCACCAGCTTGTAAGATCAAGCTGATACTTGCATTTTTACCTTCATCTGGGCCTGTCTAGTCAGACAGGCAGTAAGCCCATCCGCTGGATAGTCCAATAAGGTGGGCCCCACAGGTGCATGGCTTGGATTGTACATATCATGGTGGGCCACACACACACATTAGGTGGGCCACACACCTCATCATCATCTTCACCATATAAAGGAGAGAGGGAGAGAGAGATAGGTTAGTGCAGTGGAGGGACCCCACCACTATGGGCCCCTCATATGATTACAACATATAGATCAAATTGGGTGTCATCACAAGTGGGCCATCAAATTGAAAATTAATGGCAGATCACCCACCTATTGGCCTCCTTCTTTAGTTACTTAGACGCTTAGGCTCCTATGCTCAACCTTTGACGGTGGATGATGAAGATTGGATGGTAGAGATGAGAGATTGGGTGGTAGAGAAGTGGGCCACACTTGGCTCTCTCTTGGAAGGCTTAGACGTTACTCTCTCTTGGGAGTTGCTTAGAATGAGAGAGAAATGAGAGAGAGAAGAGTGATGTAAGGAGAGAGGGATGGGGGTGTAAGAAGAGGGATTGTCTTGGTTTAATTTTGGGTGAGAGAGGGATGGGTGGAGAGAGAAAGAGAGTTAACTTTAGGTAAGGTTGTGTAAGAGAGGGATGGGTTGGTTGCTTGTACTTGATTGATTTGATTGATTGATTGATTGGATGGGTGGGTGGTAAAGATTCTCTTAGAATTCGCATGCGTGGCATTTTTTCGTCAAAATAAATGCAGGCCCACAACTCCTGGCCTGGGTATCGGATTGGTGTGGGAGTCGTGGCGTTGAAACCGCAGCGACGACGCGGTTACTAGGATATAAGTTTTGAGTCGAGCTATAAGATCTGACCCTAGTTAGCATGTGTGGATGTGCATGTGTGAGTATATATCTCGTTCATCTCGGTCTCGCAGTCCTACCGATCAAATTTTGACGACCTGTGACCTTCGGGTAGTCTTTGCGGTCATCCTTCAGTCCAGTTTTGTAGACCTGACTTGAATCGACCCGAGACCTATGTCATCTTATCCACATCATCGCCATGGTTCCGATGTCGCGTCCCGTGTGTCCATCCGAGTTGTAGATCATAAGTTGTAGGCGTGCATCATTTTAAGCCATTGATCATGATTGTGGACCCCACTTGTAGGGTGTATACATTTTTCCATGGGGCCCACCCTAGTGTACTTTCTCCCATAAAGCTACCCTACCTAGCAACTAGCCTACTTAGAGCCTAGCAACCATGATGAGATTTCTTCCAAAAACCGATCATTGCCTCCTCTAAACAAGAAAACCATCATGACTTTGCTCTTCCCTTGCCAAGAGAGCAATGAGTGCTTTGTTATACACCCCTCGCTTCTCTCTCTCTCTTTCTCTCTCTCTCCCTCTTATTCTCTCATTTCCTCTCCCCTTGTAAAAAATTTCTAACCTCCCTCTCCCTATTACAGCCCTTTCTTCCTCCTTTCCTCCACCATCTAGCCATCAAGACTCCATCTACAACCTTCAATCACCTTCCTCTTGAAGCGATGGACCTAAATCTTGGAGTTTGAAGGCATCTTTGGAGGTGGGTGCTCCTTTAGATGCAAAAATCTGATTTTCATGGCTTAGATATTTTCTTTCTTTCATGAGGGAAGTGTAGGACCCACCAATCAATGGTGGAGATCCCACACAATCCCATGGTTGTGGCCTAATGGCCCACCTTATACATGTATGATCCATGCATGGGGCCTTCCTCTATGGGCCCCATCATGGTAGTTTCCTTTCATATCATATCATGTTTAGGTCATCTAGACATTATAACCATGGTGGGGATGGCATCTCCATCATGCATTTTGATCATAAGCCATGCATGTGCAAGATCCATGTTGTAAATGTAAATTTATGTATGATGTGTGGTGGGATTGTTCTCGGGACGGCTCAATAGTGGCGGAGCCCTTCCCTACGGCTGGATTACTCTTCTTTCTCTCATTTTCCTTATTTTCATTTCCTGATCATGGTGTATGGCCAACCTTGTGGACCAACAAAAATCTACCCACCCAAAAAAAGGACGCCTATGGCATTCCACCCTTTGACATGTGGCCCCAAAATCCAACTAATTGGGGCACATGCAAAGGTGTTTTTGATGGAAATATGCTTTGGATACTTGTGGGG
This sequence comes from Magnolia kwangsiensis, assembly GCA_037074715.1. Taxonomy (NCBI): domain Eukaryota; kingdom Viridiplantae; phylum Streptophyta; class Magnoliopsida; order Magnoliales; family Magnoliaceae; genus Magnolia; species Magnolia kwangsiensis. The sequence continues at coordinate 83,695,503 of CM073575.1, read as the reverse complement.
CCCACTAGGGTGGTCCATTCTAAAATTTTTTGGGATTAAATCCCATTTTAATTACTGTTTATAATTATTTTATTCCAATCTATTGTTGCTGTTCGAAACTGTCTGGACAGATTTTTAGGCCTGATTTCTGGTTATTTGGTTGAAAGAATGATACTATTTAATATATGATTCTTGTATCTGCATGTCCCACCTATAATCACACCAAATTTTAGCCCCAACTGACCCCATTTGGGCATCTAAAAGGGTAGGCTAACATAGTGGATTGCCAGAAATTTCTGCTGTGCAGTCTAGCAGCATAGTCCCATAAAAACTAAAATTTAAAATACTTTCCCTGATGGTGGTCCATCTTTTTGGGTCCCAATTTTTTTTAGGCTTGATGTGGGACCTTAGGCCCAAATTTTAGGAATTTTAGAGTTTCCGAACCCACCCATTTGGATGGCCCAAATTCAGGACAACAACATGTATGTAGCAGATTTTTATTCTACCTTACTGTCTTCTTTGCAAATATGGAACTTATTGGGCCCAGTCCATTGGGGCCTCTATGCATGTCTATGGGGCCCATCTTATGATGTTATAGAGGGCCTTGGGGCCATGATTGTGGGTCCATGTGGCCGGACTAACGGACCATGACGGAATGTCCAGCTAGTGGACGCCCACTATGGGCTGACCGCCCTTGGTCAGGCCCACCATGATGTATGTTTTTCCTCCATGTCGTCCTTCCATTTTGTGGGGAAAATGTGAGTGTATGGTCCACCCTAGGTGGACGTCCCATGTGGGGCCCACTTAGGATGTGAGGGTCCTACCTTAGTGTAAAGGCCAGGCTGTCCATAGCCTTGGGTCGTCCCACCATTGGGATGTCCCTGCCTTAGGCTGTTGGGCCTGCATTCCGGCGGCATGGCCCACTTGAAATATGTATTTTACATCCCCCTCTCATTTGGTGGGACCCCCAATGATGTGTGTGGGCCATCAGGAAATAAATATACTATAAATTAATTTATTTACTGGACTCTAACAAGCCCCGAAAGCAGGTAGGCTGGAAATTCAGTAATGGGCCCAATGTTGCTGCCCATAAATGTTTGTTTGGGGCAGCATAGCCCACCAGATTTGAAGATGATTTAATAAGTTATTTTGCCTTTTTTCCTTCAGTATTTTTAGGTGTAATTAGTGCTCATCTGAGGCCCACCCAAATTGGGTTTTTATTGGATTATTGTATGTGGTTGATTGTTAAGTTCCTTAGGCCTTTTGGACTGGAATCTTCTAGATAGGCCCATTGAGCTTTGGGCCTATACTCTTCTATCTATTGTGATGGGTTTGTAGGCCATAAAATGCAAGTAGTTGGGCCCTTGGCTACCCAATAAATTGACCTTGTACTTGGGCTAAGATGTGAGGCCCAACTCACTTGTATTAAGTGTAAAATTGCCCACATGGTTGAACTGGGCTGCCATGAGGCCCACCACAATATGTGGGTTTATGACTTTTATGGTTGGGCCCAAACCTTGCTTGAATGCCTACCATATTGCCTATGAGTTGGGCTTTGTGTATAGCCCATTAGGCCATGGATTGCTTGGGCCTTGGACCTTACTTTATATGCGTAGCGGGCTACCTTTTGGGACCCAGTTAAGGTTGGATGTCCTCCTTTGTGGCCCTAAGGTAGGCTCATAAGGCTCTTATAGGTGGTTGAAGGCCCACCTTGGACCTTGTTAGGAGCGTTTCCTCCATTAAAACCTTGTGACTCTCTTAGTTTATGGGTCACCCCAAAGTATTGGGCCCCCACTAGAAGACTTCACTTCTCCTTAAAGCACCTGTCTATATACCTAGACCTTGACCCTCCTTGGGATGGAGGATTATATATTCTATAGGTAGCGCACTTACTTCATTATGGCCCATATGCATCATCTGTGTGAATTAATTGTATTGTATGGTGGTCATTGAAGGATGGAGTTTTTCCCCTCGTTCACATTGAGTGCCTAAAGCAAATGCATGATTTGTATGTGTGACTCATGCATTGGAACCACATTTGAAGATGATATTGCCCTTTCTTTCTCAAGGCCTCGCCTCCACAAGCATATTTGTGGATAGCTGGATCTATGGACACTGAAAATGATACTTGAGCATACCGGGTGCATAGGATGCCCATGGGTGAAATTTTCAAAAATTTTATAGTACTAAGGATTTTTCCCAACGTCGTGACTAAGTGAAAACTAGGAGCGCAGGAGGGTCTTATACTGTTAGGCCATGACTCCCACTGTCGTGTAGTCAGTTGGGTAAGATGTGGCCTTATCCACCTGTGAGGGAGGGCATTACTAGGCTGAGTCTGACCAATTCGTGAAATGAGTCCACTGCCATCCAGCCTTGTTGGTGATTAGTTGTCCACAGGAAGGTAGTGAGGTCTCTTATGTTTGTTTGACTATGCGGGTCTGTAGAGTGGCAGTCATTCCGCAGTGTAATGGACCCCAGTGATTTCCTTATAATTGAAAAGGTACTTGATATATGGATTGGTTATGAGCACTGACATTACTTTGCATCGCATTCGCATCGGCTACATAAGCCCCTTCATGCATTGCCTTGGTATGGCGCCCAGTACTCATTACATCGTATTCATGATAAGCCTTGATAAGGCTAGTGATATTGTCATTAAGCATCTTTCTCTTCCTATATCTCCTATTATTCTTCTGCGCACTATTGTCACACACTTTCACCACCCTCTAAGCTTCTATAAGCTTATGCACGATTGATGTGTGCAGGAGATCCTGGGCAGGTGTCATAGTGGTAGAGCTTGAGTAGAGTTGAGCTTGAGGACCCCAGTGCTGCAGACTTTTCCCTCCTTTTTCTATTACCTTATGTATGTCCTTCTGGACCTTATGAAAGCTTGTAAAAGTTCAAATTCTTAGTGGATTTTGTGATGTGTGCTTTGTTATTCTCAGATATATTTGTTGTGATCTTGGGTATAATCATATTGGAAATAATTATGTCGTTATGAAAATTCTCCTTATAGGATCCCAGGATCGGAACCTGCCTCAGGAGCCGAGAAAGGGGTACTACGGAGGCTGTTGCAGCTAGAACCGACTATCGGGTTCCTTGTGAGTCCGGTTACCGAGTTTGGGGCGTGACACGAGCTGACTTAGATCTATAGGCTGCAACTTAGGATTGCACACAAATGATGATTACAGGTCAAGGGTTGCCGGAATTCGACAGGGTGGGTCGTGGAAGTCTACGGAACGGTACATACTAAGATATGGGCCATATAAGTCATGACAATGTGTTTGTTACAGGTCAGTGCATACTCATCCTTTGCAAGGATGGTGGGAGTTGGAATTGGTTTGGAGCAACAAAGAAGGAGAATGAACCCCACGACTAATGAACCATAGTTCACAAAGTGCACTAGAGATTTCATTGGCACAGTTGATTACATATTTTACACATGTAAATTTCTTTGTTGCATGATGACTTTGCTTGAGCTTTCTTTCCCTTTCTCTTTCCTTTAATATCTGTATTATGTCATTTTTTATTTATATATATGGTTCAGATATTGATAAAAACTTCTACTAGTTGGATCTTTGTGATCCAACACATATGATGAGCACTAAAAATTCAGCAAAGCCAGCAAGTTTACCATGAACGATGGTCACAATTCAATTAAAATTTAGCATGTGTGCAGAGAACAATTCAATGGGAAAAAAATATGATCTTGGATGATTCAAAGTCAACATGGTATTATCTATGGATCAGTAGAAAAAAAAATCAGGTTTCAAAAATATATGTACAAATCCACATATTGAATTAAGTTGGGAAAGACACAAAAATCAACACCATTCGGCAGAAGAAATCTGATCACCTAGAAGAAGAATCTGATTTTTGGTGATAGATTTAGCAATTTATACACAAGAAATTTAAACGACTTGGAATCTAGGTTGGGAAAAATTCACCAAGCTCTAATTTGAATTTGGGAGATAAATTTTACATATAAGATAAATTCGTCCAGCAACTCAAAATATGATTTTGAAAGACAAATTTTAGTAGTAAGAAAAACCAACAATATAGAAATCTATTTTGAAAAATTGATGAAAAAATCAATATAAAAAATAAAAATGGCATGTTGCTGGCCAAAAATGTAATAAGTTGAATTATATAGGGAGACAAATTCACCAAACAGCTGTCCAAAACTTAGTTTAAAAAATTAGGTTTAGGATGTCCATAGAGGGCTACAAAATATCATATTCTAATAACTTGAAATTCAAGTTGTTGTTGAGAACTTAGAATGAACTGGTGTGCAACATGGTAGGTTCGTTGGGTTAGTATTAAGGTGAAATTAGTGGAATTCTATGGTGGCCATTTGCAAATCAGGAGTGAGGAGACATTAATAATTTTCAAGCAAGAATGTAGATGGATTCGAGTTTTTAAGTTTTTGAACCATGGATGAGCTACTGCTGAAATTTCTTGGAGTGTGTTTGGATGGGCCGCAAACTAAAACTTACATTGAAATGATGTCCTAACTACCCGAATGGAGGGTATCTAATGGGCAATTAGAATGAAAAATAGTCAATTGTCTGAATCAAACAAATCCATCTAATGGGCAACATTATTGCTGAAGCTGGGACCATGCTGGATGGTATCTTAATTTGAAGGGAGATGAGTTCACTGCAAAAAATACATGTATTAGCAGCGCATTATAATATTTAGTTTTGTCGGGGCCTCTGTAAATGCCAACTTCTCATATTACAGGTTTTCTCAAAAATTTTCTGTAGCAATAGAACAGCTGTTACCAATATCAACTGATAAACTCAGTATACAGGAGGTTTTTCTTCTTATTATTTTTAATTCTCCTTTTGCTAAGCATAAGATTATCTCTTCTTATTAAAGAAGCAAGGCTTCTTAGATCATGAACATAGGATATGGAGGCATGTTTGTACCAGCATTTGTTCACTTTGTACATCTTTAGCTACTTACAAGTCTTGGAAAGTGTCTCATGCAATGTTTCTTTGTTGTTTTTCACATGTCACTTGAAAATTGTTCTTGTACATAGATTGACATACTGAAGGATCTCTCAATCTTAGATATGGGCGCTAATGAACTTGGATTTGGGGAAGCTCATGACTTGAGTTTTCTTGACTCCTTGACTAATTGCAGCAGCTTACAAGAATGCCTTAATAAATAGCGAGTGGCGTTTCAACTGTTTTACTTCTGTAATTAGTCAAATGATTAGATGCAAGCTTTAGTTTTTTTTTTTTCGTGTGTTTTCTTTCAACCATGGGCAATATTTTCTTTTAATTGATTTGTTGTGTAGCCTGATATTCTTCTCTGCATGTAACTCTCACCATACAAGCCAAGCATGTGGGGTCCACCATAATGTTAGTGAAATGTCTAATCCATCCATCTTTTTGCCTGATCGTCTGAGGAAATCAGTCAAAACAAAGCATGTCTAAAATGCAAGTAGGCCACAACACCAAAATGAAGCATGCCTAAAATGCAAGTGGTCCACAACACCATAAATAGTAGATATGTAATGCCCATCAATGTTCCTATTTTGGGACTCTCTCTCTCTCTCTCTCTCTCTCTCTCTCTCTCTCTCTCTCTCTTCACGTGCATTCCACAAGACATTTCCTCTTCCTATTTTGATAGTCACACATAAGAATGTCTTATAAATATTTTTTTTTACATGTGACATCCAAAGAACTAAAGAAACACCCTGTTATTACTCAGCTTAAGAACTGGTTAGTAGACACATATGCCACTTGAATAAAAGAGTGATAGCTCCATAATAATTCTAGTTCCTTATATGTATACTATTTGGATGCCTTCATCTCCTCTGAAAAATTAGATTAATTATACAATTTCCTTTCTATTATTATTTTGCAATTAATTTTTATGAATTGATGAGTTTTTCTAATCCCACAGTCATTTTGAACTCTTACATCTGCTTGGACTCTGATATCTTACTTTTGGATATTGGGTATTGCTGATTTTTTCAATGAACTAGAAATTGAGAGAGTCCAAATGGGTCTTGGGTCGAGTGTTTTTCTTGTTCATTTTGGTTTTGATTATGTCGTGATTTTTCTTCAAAACTTCCGCACTCTCTTCCTCTCTATTGCATTGTAGAACTTGTTCGGGGGAAAGGCCATCAAGTACTCCTGCAGGAAGCTCTCTGAACCAGGACTTAATTAGACCTGCTAGGCAATGAACATCAATCATATCAGGTACAATGCTTTTATTCAGCAGGTCCCTCACATTTTCTTCCTTGTTGTTCTCGGGATTAATCACGTAACAATGCTTTGTATACGGATTGACAACTTATTGCATTGTGACTTTATTTCTAGTTGAGATAGTTTATGTTATTTTTTGTGCATGTTGATATCATTGAGTTGGTAATAATACCATAGTGTATCTTGCAAGACCTTCATGAATTGTCTTGCAAATGTTGTTCATATGTTATTCTAATGTTAATGTGCATGCAGAGTCACAAACAGCACATCTCCATTTATTTATTGCAATAGTTTGTAAATCCCTCATAGCATTGCCATAAAAAAGTAAAAAAAGAAAAAGAAAAAAAATCCTTACAGCCACACCCAATTTGTAACTTAGTTGAGCACTCTTTTCAGTTAGACTCGTGGCTTGATTTTTACTTACGTATGTTGCAAAAGTTGAATCCATTGAAGTGGGGATTCCATTTAATTTTTTTCTAGGATGTTGATATTGTAGTTATTTGACTACATTTTAGGTTCCATGAATTGGAAAAGTTTGATGAGAAAAAGTGAAGTTGCAACGGGCGTCTATCTGATCACAATGCACAACGTTGCAAGCCGATTGAATGAAGGATTGTAATTGATTCATTATTGAATGAATGAATGATTATAATTAAATAAATGATTGTAATTGAATGAATGAATGATTGTAATTTGAATTAATGAATGATTATGCAGGTGGTAATTGAATGGATGAATGATTATATATTTTTTTAAATGCAGGAAATAGCTATGGATATTGACTGTAGCTGGTAATTTGACAACCATAGTTATTATTAAATTCGGCATATTGCTACGGATCCAGGACTACTTTTAGCCGTAAATAATATCCGTAGCTGTACATACTTTTCACTACAGAAATAACTGTTACAGATTATATCTGTAGCTATTGTAATCTATAGCTACGGATTAAATCTGTAGCCATAGATTTTAGACCTATTGGCTTAGCACCTACGATGACGATCATACCACGGACAAAAACCGTTGCCATAGGTCTATGGCTATGGATTAAGTCCGTAGCCTTTGCCCAGTTTTCTAGTAGTATTACTACATCGCGACCCTATACTTGGGTTGTGAACAGCCCACTACTCCTAGACTGGGTATCGCATTGGTGCGTAAGACCCGACGTTGAAACTATGACAATGGTGTGGTTGCTAGGTATAAGTTTTGAGTCGAGTCGACTCAGATCTTCGGGATGAGACTTATGGTCACGCGCATTTACTGTCTATATGTCATAGGTCATCAAAATTCGTCGGAGAGGATCACGGGAGTTGGTGGAACTGTACAGTACAAGGATACGGGCCTTAAATTTCTTCACTCGATAGAACCAAAATTAACAGTTAAGGGGATGATTTCTCAATTGGGTCACTTTTACAATGATCTAAGGGCCTAAATTTGACATGAATGGGTAATTTATGATACATAGGCATGGTATAGAATTTCACATCAAACGGATCGTGGGAACGATGTGATCTAGAATTAAGGGGTCTAGGTTAATGGCATTTTCATAATTATTTCTAATATGAGAGTTTTGAGAAATCTAATTATTCTACATGGTTATAGGCAGGTTTCTAAGTAATTCTTATAAACGGTCTTATATTTAAATCATTATGAATAAAGATTTATTTACCAAATTAATTAGAAAATGTATATATATCAAACCACAAAATGGATGGTCAGATGGCATGTTTAAAATAGGAAAACTCAATGCTTAGTACCTACTCATATATGTAGGTGGTAGTATAGTCGGTTTTGTAAATGGATGAACACAAGTGGATTTTTGGAGTGATGAAGAGGTAGAACATGTATATCATTAGATTTTAGTGATTGTTCACATGTGTACGTTTCTCGGATTGTTAGTTTGATAGTAGGTTAAGCATATTCTTAGGTAATGAATAAGAAGAATGGATCGAAATTTCAATTTGATACACACACACACACACACACACACACACACATGAGCAGATGCAGATATCAAGTAGTTAGTTTACTATGATCAGGTGGTCCAAATTCAAAGTGGACAGTCAGATATCTTTACCTATCGGTGGATAGTTAACTAAACAGTTGGTTATGATGGACAAGTGGGAATACTTGGGTATATGATGATGATCCTATTTCAAAATCAACAATCAGATGGCTTGATCTATGGATGAAAATTATTCCAAACGGTTAGATTCGTGTTAGAAAATAGATGTAAGGTTATGATAGTGTAACACCCTAAAAATCGGGGGTCGTGTATAAACTCAACTCCCGAGTTCCAGACGGTCACTTATGCAACAAAAATAATTATGATTCAATGTTGACTGATTTAAAGCATTCACATGAGTAAAAGTATACCAAAACTGCAATTCATACTCCAGATCCAGTGATAAAAGCAAGCGGAAGACTAAACAATATATATATCACTGTAAGGAAAAACAAAGTAGATCTCATCTGTCTCTAAAGTATGAATACATCTCTGAGTCTCATATACATATACATGAACAAAATCAAATGTTCAAAATAGTCCCACTGAAGTCCCATTAACCCAGGTCGCCTACGCAAAGCCATCATGATACTACATGTACGAGAACTCGTCCTGGTCCTTGTCGAAGTCTGGCTCTGCCTCTTGGATCTCAGCCTCACCTGCATCTACAACAGGGTCTGGTGGGTGTTGCAAACACCATCCCGTAACGTGGGAGTGAGTGATCAACTCAGTGGAATCATAGAGCAAAGATTAGCATGTTCACAAATCAATCATGCGATAATAGTAAAGCAGTAAATCAGACAATCCTAATACTATTGTTAATGCAAGATGACATGACGTGATGTATGCCCTCACCGACGATCTCACTCATACGGCAACATCTTACGACCGCGGCATGCCACACTCCCTAGAGTGCTCCACATCTTCCAGGCACATGCAATGTTATGGTGATATGATTTCCGAGTTGTTATTAGTCCATTCAAACAGCAGGATTAGGAAACTAAGGAAGTTCCCTTGTATCAATCCCAACACAGATCCTGTCTAGGGTCGTCACTCCTAGTAATCTCATACGATGGATATTTTGTAGGTCGCTGCAAGGGCTTCCAGTGCTGTTGCTCGCACTCGTTGCACCGCTCCCCCATCACCTTTTCAATACAGGCCTACTGTACTCTACTGCTACTGAAGGGTCGTCGCCTCCCGTAGACTCAGAATACGCTCGCGGTCACTATAAAGGACTCGTCGCCTGATCAGTGTAGGCCGACAGCTAGAATATAGTGTCCCATACCACCATAATCTGCTCACGAGACTAGGTGCTCACTGGTCATTACGGGGAGGTTTGTGGCCCCAGCGTAGGCCGATAGCTCGACCACGGTGTCCCATACCACCATGCCCGGCTCATGAGTCTTCGTGGATCAGGGTACCATGGTTAACAGGGTTTACAATGGTAAGTTCAGTACCCTACGTTCAAGCAGTTATGACTCATACAAGGTGAACATACATCGGCCAGTCGGGTTACTTGACGGGCTCGACTAGCGCGATCGCATCTCAAGTCGAACTACATGAAGTGCATAAAACACTTCGCGTGGCCTAACCACTGCCGCCAACTCCAAACACGACTCGCGTTCATCGACGCGTCGTTCGTGGCCAAGACTAGCCAGCCATGAATTCGCTCGGTTACCGACTTCCTGGACTAAGTATAGTCCCAAACAATTATGGAATCACATCAGCAATTTATGTAGGAGTATTGGAATTGAAATACAATCATGTGAGCATGTTAACACATGTTATAACATACAACTTAAGTAAATCTTCAAGCACATATATTTCATGCATGTAATGAAATCATGCATATAGTCAACATGTAGGAAATCATTTAGGTCAGCATATTAATTAAGAAATCAACCTCAAACTATTTCATAAAATCATTTAATTCAATACATACTAACACAAGCATTTATACAAACAGATACACTACACACTTAAGTCTACATATAGTATGTCGACCCGAAGTGCGCAATTAGGCGAATCTCTTCGCCAAACTAATTATGCACGTATTCCTAACTTCCTAATGCAACAACAAACCATGTCAATCACATCAGCAAAATATGAATATAATCTGTACTTCCTACAAATGACTAAAATGCCCTAAATCTCATATTCTTCGTTGATTTACGAAACAGGAAACAGATAGCATGTTGTACTTGTCAAACGGTGATGCCGTCGATAATCTACTATTAAACGACATTGAAAGCGTTGTAAACCGTCAATCAAAGCATCTAAAATCCTCACCTAGTCTCTTATGGATGTGTAAATTTGAACGGAGCGTATACGCTTCGTCTACGGCGATAAGAGAACCTGTTTTACGAGTTACGTTAGCTAGCATGCTACGAATCCAAGAAAACCTTAAATCAGCAACTTCTAGGGTTGTTTTATACCTGAAAACGTGGAAGAATCACCGGCTTGGTGATCAGGAAGGGTTGTTTAGGCACTAGCAATAGGTTGCACGAAGGCTGGAAAAATCCCTTCTACACTCTCTCTCAAACTCTCACCTTTTCTCTCTCCCAATCTAGAGTTTCTTGCAATTTCGGATGGGAGAGAGGAGTGAGGGTTTCAACCCCTTTATATAGCTTAAAAACGCCCGAAATAGGCTCGGGAACGAAGTTTACTTAGTGCATATCCAATTCGGGGCTGTTTCGGTCCAAAAGATGCTTTTTGGTGGTCCCCTGGCCGAATGCGATCGGACTTAAGTTCTTGCATACCAGATCTAGCACGTATTAAGTTTTCAGTCCGGCAGGGTTCGCAGATCGCCCGTGGCGGACCAGTTTTAGTTCAGCGGTCACCGCACGTAGATCAGGGCTGAAAGTCTCATGATATAAAATAGAAATTTTTTCTGATCCGAGGGTGTAATCTGGCTGAATTCTGACGGTCAGAACGCTTAATACTGACGCGTCAAGTCGTGTGCCAGATTTGAATTTGAAATTCCAATTCTGTCCCTATTCGCACTCTCTTCGGTCTGGGCTCATTGAAATAGCCTGTGATTATCGGTTTGACTTGATTTTTGAAATGATTGTCAAGTCCAGCTAGGCGGTCCTAACGGTCTAAGGTAAGAGGTATCGGATTTTCTACGCGCGGTCTAGATCCAATACAAAGTTTCAAAGTGGTCCAGAGAACAAACCTGCTTAGAGTTTGGTCCGAGGTTATAGATTATTATAGAGTCATTGGTTCTAGTCGATTTGGGTCTTGTAGAACGTATTTAAAGTGATCAGGGACTATTTCCCAGCTACTCCAGCGTTGCGCTAGCTAACTTAGTCATATTTTCTAAAAGAATTAATTCTACGCAATTTCGGGTAGAGTTGGTACTCGAGCCCAAGTATGGATTTTTCACGGGCGTTACAATCTACCCCCCTTAATAAATAATTTCATCCTCGAAATTTGTACCTTTTCGTACTCCTCGAGAAGCTGTGGGTAGTTCTTTCTGATCTTGGTTTCTGTCTCCCAGGTGGCCTTTTCCTCAGAGTGATGCGTCCATATTACCTTCACAAGGGGAATCACCTTGCTACGCAGTACCTGCTCCTTCCTGTCTAGGATGCGTGTCGGTCGCAGGATATGGGAAGGATCAGCAACGTACTTCTTCAGCATAGAAACATAAAATATGTTGTGAACGCTCGCGAGAGGCGTGGGTAAAGCCAATCGGTAAGCCACTGCTGCCACACGATCGAGGATCTGGAATGGACCAATGAATCGCGGTGCCAGCTTCTCCTTCTTCCCGAACCGAAGGACTCCCTTCATAGGGGAAACTCGCAAAAACACATGATCCCCAACGGTGAACTCTAGTGGTCGTTGTCTCGTATCGGCATAACTCTTCTATCTGCTCTGCGCTGTAAGAAGCCGACGCCTAATGATATCGATCTTCTCTGACGTCGCCTGCACTAACTCTGGGCCAATCAAGCTACGCTCACCGACCTCTACCCAGCAATGCGGTGCACGACAAGGTCACCCATACAACACCTCATAAGGTGCCATACCGATACTCTTCTGAAAGCTGTTGTTGTATGCAAACTCCGCATAAGCAAGACAATCATCCCAACTGTCCTTGAAGTCCAATGCGCAAGCTCGCAACATGTCCTCTAAGATCTGGTTCACCCACTCTGTCTGTCCATCTATCTGTGGGTGGAAGGCAGTACTGAACTTCAACTTCACACCCATAGCCTCCTGAATGCGAGTCCAGAAAATAGAAGTGAACCGCGTGTCTCTGTCCGACACGATCTCCAGAGGAACTCCATGCAGACGCACAATCTCTCTGATGTACAGTCTAGCCAGCTCGTCTGCAGAGTTCGTAACTCTAATCGGTAGGAAGTGCGCTGACTTCATCAGACAGTCAACGATCACCCAAATGGAATCATGTCCCTTCCTCGTCTTCGGCAACCCAGAAATGAAGTCCATGGAAATGAAATCCCACTTCCACTCGGCGATCGGCATAGGCTGCAAAAGTCCAGGTGATCAGCGATGCTCTGTCTTCACCTGCTGACAAGTGAGACAACGGGACACGAACTCTGCTATGTGGGTCTTCATACCTTCCCACCAATACGTCCTCTTCACGTCACGATACATCTTCGTACTGCCCGGATGCATCGTGAGTCTACTATAATGCGCAGCCTCGAGAATCTCTCGTCTCAATTCAGGGATATCTGAGACGCATAGGCGGCCACGATAACGTAAGCCCCCATCCATACCAACTAGCCAGTCGGCGTCTGCATCATCACTGGCCTGCTCTCAAAGCTCAGTCAGATGTGCATCGTCCCTCTGCGCCTCGATGACTCGGTCATCGATCTGAGATCGCACCTGTATATGTGCGATGAACTCAAACGGCTCCTCTACGGTGAGTTTCTGCTCAAAGTCTCGCAAAAACTCAACCATATCCCACTCAGCAACCATCAGCGGAGCCGCAAACTCTATCTCCTTCTTACGGCTCAACGCATCAGCCACAAGGTTCGCCTTCCCAGGATGGTAAGAGACTTCAAACTTGAAGTCCTTCAACGTCTCCATCCATCGCCGTTGTCTCATATTCAAGTCTCGCTGTGTGAATATGTACTTGAGGCTCTTGTGGTCGCAAAAGAGCTCGAACTCCTCTCCGTAGAGGTAATGTCTCCAGAGTCTCAGTGCGAATATAACGGCTGCCAACTCTAGGTCGTGTGTAGGGTAATTCTCCTCGTGCTTCCTTAATTGTCTCGAGGCATACGAAATTACCCTGTCCCTCTGCATAAGGACACAACCCAGACCAACGCTAGACGTGTCAGTGTATATAGTGTATCTAACACCTTTCTTTGGCAATACTAGCACAGGGGCGGACGTAAGTCTGTCCTTCAGCTCCTGAAAAGCTGACTCCACCTTGTCATTCCAGGCGAACTTCACGTCCTTCCGTGTCAACTGAGATAAGGGTCTTGCGATCTTCGAGAAGTCCTGAATGAAGCGCCGATAGTAGCCAGCGAGACCCAAGAAACTCCTCACCTCAGTGACAGAACTAGGCTGCTCCCAGTCTTGCACCGCAGCTACCTTAGACAGGTCAACTGCCATGCCATCCTTGGACACCACGTGTCCCAGGAACTTCACCTCCTGCTTCCAGAAGTCACACTTCTGTATTGTGCGAACAACTGATGCTATCTGAGTGTATCCAGGACCAAACGCAAGTGCTCCTCATGCTCCTCTAGACTCCTAGAGTACACCAAAATGTCGTCAATGAAAACAACGACGAATCGATAGAGGAAAGGCCGAAATACCCGGTTCATCAGATCCATGAACACGGCTGGTGCGTTCGTGAGACCGAACGACATCACGAGGAACTCGTAGTGGCCAAAACTGGTCCTGAATGCCGTCTTCTGCACGTCCTCATCCCTGACGCGCAACTGATGATATCCCGACTGAAGATCAATCTTCGAGAAGTACTGCGCTCCTCTCAGCTGATCAAACAAGTCATCAATCCTGGGTAAAGGGTACTTGTTCTTCACCGTGATCTGGTTCAGTCTGCGATAATCAATACACAATCGCATCGAACCATCCTTCTTCCTCACAAATAGGACCGGTGCTCCCCAAGGAGACACACTAGGCCGTATAAGGCCAAGCTCTAGCAGACCATCAATCTGCGTCCTCAACTCCTCCATCTCACGGTGCCATGCGATACGTCGGCAGTGAGACGGGCATAGAACCAGGAACCAGATTGATAGTAAAATCGATCTCTCGTCGGGGCTGCAAACCAGGGATCTTCCTGAACAGATCCCCGAACTCGAAAACGACTGGTGTATGCTCAAGTACCTGGGCACCAGCGTCTCGCAATAAAGTGGCGTAAATAAGTATACGGAAAGGGAGATTTACCCGCACTGGAAATGTAAAGGATGCACCCTCTGGCTCGTACACAGTCACTATACGAGTCTCGCAGTCAATCTCGGCTCTCGCTGCAGTCAACCAATCCATGCCAAGAATGACGTCGAGATAAACAAGAGAGGGGTGGACGACAAGATCAATAGCCATCGTCCTGCCTCCCAGATCAACCAAACAATCATCACACATCTGGGTAACATCTGAATAATCCCCATGAGCTGCAAGGACTCGCACCCTATCCATAGTAATAGTCTGTAACCCAAGACGCCTGACTACAGCACGTGATATCAAAGAAATCATGGAACCAGTGTCCACCATTACGAGAATAGGAGTACCTCCAATATGGACTGTGACCTCGAAGGCCGAATGCTGAAAAGTCAGAGTCGCGGCCGCCTCAGCTCTTAATGCATGAACACGTGCCTACTGTGGCCGGTTCGGCCACTGTGTCATGGGCCTTGGACGTTGTCTGATCTGCGATACCGGAGGTCTGAAAGAAGGGTGCGCAGGAGCTAACCGTATAGGCGGTGCTGATATCGCCTGTGAACGTGCACGGTCAATCTTCTGCGACGGCGAGAACCCACTATCCCACATCCGAGAAAAACAGCTCTGCGCCAAGTGGCTTGTCCTCCCACAGTATTACATGTCAAATCAGGGCACCAAAATGGTGGTACAGGCGCTATAGCCCTAGTAGGAGGGTCGACGCGAGGCCTCTTACCCGCGAAGGGCCTGTCCTGCATGTCTGGTCGTGGCCTAGAAGCAACAGGGCCACGAGATCGGGCAAGTCGATCCACATCCTGCTCTGCCCGCATAGACAAGTGAATCAACTCCGCATATGAGGGAATGCTCATACAACACATCTTCGACCGAATATCCGGTCGTAAACCCTCCAAAAAGTGCCGTATGAGCATCTGCTCATCAGCCAAAATAGTCGGGACGTATCTGCCCAACTCCGTAAACTGATGCTCATACTCCGTGACTGTCATGGCTGCCTGTCTGAGGCGGAGAAACTCATTCTCCCTGTCATGCCTGTACGTCTGGGGGTAATACTTCTCGTGAAAGCGAAACTCAAACGCTACCCATGTCCATATAAAGTCGGCAGCAACGGTCCGCAATACGCTATCCCACCACAGGCTGGCCTCTCGCTCAAACAGGAATGTAACCATCTCTACCTGCTCAGCCTCTGTGCAATGAAGCATCCGCAATATCTTCGACACACGGTCGAGCTAGTACTCGGCCTCCTCGGGTCTATGAGAACCCGTAAAAGTGGGAGGCCGTAAGCACTGAAATCGCTCTAATAGACCCCGTGTATCTGCGGCATTCCCCGCAGGGTAAGCAGGTGGCATAGGATGATCCGTGCCCTCATCCTGGGCGTATGTATAAGCATCCTCAGCTGGATGCGCAGGTAGTGCGGGTGGAGTCACACCCCCACCCTGGGCTAATGTCCCCACAATGGTAGTCAGAAGCTGCTGCTGCTGCTGCATCATAGCCATCATCTGCTCAAATCTGTTAGGAGGTGGAGCAGGCTGTGGCGGGTGCTGCGTCGAAGTAGATGCACGATAAGGCTCTCTGACTGACGGTGTGAACGGCGGTGGTCCAACTGTAGGACCAGTAGTAGGCTGAGACGCACGAACTGTCTCAGGAATCGGGCCCACAGCAGGGTCCGCATGGGTGTCAGACTGCGAAGGAGTCTGATCCATATGCTCACTCAATGCAAGCCGAACCGTGCTCCGCGTAGACTTAGGCGACATTTCCTATATTCAAAATAGGTCGCAACCTTGTCAGTCTCAATAGCACAAATACACCGCAATCATTCACACAAGGAGTCAAAGGCATTCCATGCATTTCATTTAATCAAAATTGTCACAATACAAGGGATATATCCTTACAAGCATCATGACGAGAAATACATGGGAACTAAGACAGTTAAAATTACAACAGCAATATAAGCAAAGCACTAGCCCTAACAAGCTTACACAATAAAAGCAGAAAATGACTAACTACTAACAACAACATCAAGGTCGCATCGCTAGTCTAAGTGGGGTGACGGAGGAGGAGCACCCTTATCCTGCAAGCAACACAGGATCGCCTTCAAGGTGCGAGTCACCTTGTCGAATTTCCTCTTTGTAACGACCTTGGCATCCTCGACTTCAGCACGAAGTTCCTGAACTTCCCTTCGCAAGGCGATCTGGCTCTCCTCAATCCGAGCAATGCGATCATCACTAGTAGCCTGCGCAGAAGGAGGAGGGCTCTCATCTGTATCCTGAGCCTCCTCTTCTGCCTCTTCTTGGACTTCTTCCTGAACTTCTGCTCCAGGTTCTCCCTCACTTTGATCTTCCTCATCATCAAAGTCATCCTCGCTATCCTCCTCAAGCTGATTCTCACGGTACTGAGACCCAATCTTCATCTTGACCATAGTCGACTCATCAATGGTATGAATAGAAACTGGCAATTCTGGCCCAAGTCTGTAAGCAAACTCAAGCGCGATCTTGCATATCAGTCGGCCAAAAGGAAGCGATTCGGATATTCTTCTTGACTTGGCTATGAGGATTATCTGTCACAAGATGAAAGTGGTCATACATACATTCTCTTCCTGGGCCAACAGATACAAGAAATCAACCATAAGGCGTGTACATTCAATGCGATTCGTCGACCTGGGATAAACATTGAACGTGCAGATATGGTGCAGCAGGCGCAAATCATCAGACATATACGTCACCTTGAGGCTATTATTAGGCTGCCATGGAACCAACTTACCGTACAGAAACCTGGTGCGGCGATCTCGTTCACGCCTACTCCTCAGATTCTTCTCACTAGGATGAACATCACCAAGGGGCACGTTCAGAAGTCACGCAATCAGTCGTACATCAATCGTAGCCATCCGATCTCTATCAAAAGGGATTTTGAACTGCAATGGCTCTAAGGTAGGATTCTGGATACAAGCGTAGAAGGCACGAATGGTGCTCACATTAGCACGAGCGCGAGCTTCAAAGATCGGACCCCAATGCACAGCTTCAAGGCGCTCGAACAACAAAAATTCATCGAACAGTCGCCCTTCCATGTCCGTCTCAAACAACACTTTGCGATCAGTGTATTGGCCGTGAGGCATCTCAGATAGAATCACTCACCCAAGGTGAGTATGGGGATCCAAATCTCGCTTTGTACGGCACTCTAGGGTTATAGCTGGACCTGTGGCGGAGCTTGAACTTGTGGCACCACCCCGCGGTCTTCTCGATTGAGCAGGGTGACTTGGCCCAGCCTCATCTACTGCAGTCTTCCTTTTACCCATCAAAGATAAGATGGAGGAGAGTGATAAAAGGCCTAAAATGGCTTCCACGAAAGCCATGAAAAATGAAGAAAATGCGGAGAAGTGGCTATCCAATCTGGAAAAGGGAGATCTAAGCATCGTAGAGGGATGCTTCAAGCTTCCCAAGGATGTATTTTCAAGGAGAAATGAAAATAAAAAAGTGGAATGGAGCACCTCACGATTTCAGCTCGATTTGGGAGTTTTTGGAGCTCCAAAAGTCAAAATCTTCAAGAGGGAGGGCTGCCAACTTCAAAGGAATAATGGAGGGTGGTCGTTTTTGACCAAGGATGGATCTAGGGGTGGTGTGGAATCACGAATTTTGGAGATAGTTGCTGGAAAATGAAAATGGAGCTATGGGGAGGGCTGTTTGTGAAGGAAGTACAAGTTTTAGGGGTTTTCTATGGACGAACCCTATATGGGGGGTGTACACGACCCAAGATAGGGCATGCACCCAAAATTGTAGCAAGTGGGCCCACCTGTACGGCGATGCATAGCCGGATCGTCGATGGCATCACCAACCGGTGGTGCATCCGGTCGGTGGGACCACATGGGTTTGGTCCCCCATGATCCAAAGACCCTAGATATGTATGGTCCCAACCTTTGTTCATTGTATTTTGACCTATATTGGCCCAAACATGTGTTCTGGGCTTTCCGGGACCAATCCACAATTCCGAATACAAAACCCTATCATGCAGAATATGATTTTGGGGTAGAAGGAGCTAGTACATCCATTTACACTATTAGTTGCTAAAGAAAGTGAAGTTACAATGGCCTTATGGCTATTTTTCATGAAATTTTACTATTCACTGTAAAATTTTATGAAAGTATTATTTTATGTTATTTTCACATTAGGTTTGATGCCTAACATGAAAAGGATAAGAAAGAAATGAATATTGGAGTGGTGAGAGGGAGAATTTTGAATATTTTTGGTGAAACGGGGTTTTTAAGCCCTGACGATTGAATACAGGAGTCGTGGTCATCCCACGGCCCAAGGATTCACATTTACGGGTTTAAAATCATTCAAAGAACATCTCAACCCGACTTCCTATGACTTAGGAGCTATTCGGGTTTCTTTACCCGACCCGAGTTGCGTTACAGACTCGATCGTGCGATCGATTCGAATAGACTTCGCCTATTGGCGAATCTGCGATCCTAAAAATGTTTCGAGACCCTTCTCGCACCCACCTAAGTCAAAAGAAGCGACATCGTACGTCGGCAGACCATAACCCAGGCCCAGTATACTCTTATTCATGCTCTGATACCAACTTGTAACACCCTGAAAATCGGGGTCCGTGTATAAACTCAACTCCTGAGTTCCAAACCGTCACTTATGCAACAAAAATGATTATGATTCAATGTTGTCTGATTTAAAGTATTCACATGAGTAAAAGTATACCAAAACTGCAATTCATACTTTAGATCTAGTGATAAAAGCAAGCGGAAGACTAAACAATATATATATCACTGTAAGGAAAAACAAAGTAGATCTCATCTGTCTCTAAAGTATGAATACATCTCTAAGTCTCATATACATATACATGAACAAAATCAAATGTTCAAAATAGTCCCACTGAATTCCCATCAACCCAGGTCGCCTACGCAAAGCCATCATGATACTGCATGTATGAGAACTCGTCCTGGTCCTCGTCGAAGTCTGGCTCTGCCTCCTGGATCTCAGCCTCACCTGCATCTACAACAGGGTCTGGTGGGTGTTGCAAATACCATCCCGTAACGTGGGAGTGAGTGATCAACTCAGTGGAATCATAGAGTAAATATTAGCATGTTCACAAATCAATCATGTGATAATAGTAAAGCAGTAAATCAGACAATCCTAATACTGTTGTTAATGCAAGATGACATGACGTGATGTATGCCCTCACCGACGATCTCCCTCATACGGCAACATCTTACGACCGCGGCATGCCACACTCCCTAGAGTGCTCCACATCTTCCAGGCACATGCAATGTTATGGTGATATGATTTTCGAGTTATTATTAGTCCATTCAAACAGCAGGATTGGGAAACTAAGGTACTTCCCTTGTATCAATCCCAACACAGATCCTGTCTAGGGTCGTCACTCCTAGTAATCTCATACGATGGATATTTTGTAGGTCGCTGCAAGGGCTGTCAGGGCTGTTGCTCACACTCGTTGCACCGCTCCCCCATCACCTTATCAATACAGGCCTACTGTACTCTACTGCTACTGAAGGGTCGTCGCCTCCCGTAGACTCAGAATACGCTCGCGGTCACTATAAAGGACTCGTCGCCTGATCAGTGTAGGCCGACAATTAGAATATAGTGTCCCATACCACCATAATCTGCTCACGAGACTAGGTGCTCACTGGTCACTAAGGGGAGGTTTGTGGCCCCAACGTAGGCCGACAGCTCGACCACGGTGTCCCATACCACCATGCCCGGCTCATGAGTCTTCGTGGATCAAGGTACCATGGTTAACAGGGTTTACAATGGTAAGTTTAGTACCCTAGGTTCAAGCAGTTATGACTCATACAAGGTGAACATACATCGGTCAGTCGGGTTACTTGATGGGCTCGACTAGCGCGATCGCATCTCAAGTTGAACGACATGAAGTGCGTAAAACACTTCGTGTGGCCTAACCACTGCCGCCAACTCCAAACACGACTCGCCTTCATCGACGCGTCGTTCGTGGCCAAGACCAGCCAGCCACGAATTCGCTCGGTTACCGACTGCCTGGACTAAGTATAGTCCCAAACAATTATGAAATCACATCAGTAATTTATGTAGGAGTATTAGAATTGAAATACAATCATGTGAGCATGTTAACACATGTTATAACATACAACTTAAGTAAATCTTCAAGCACATATATTTCATGCATGTAATGAAATCATGCATATAGTCAACATGTAGGAAATCATTTAGGTCAGCATATTAATTGAGAAATCAACCTCAAACTATTTCATAACATCATTTAATTCAATACATACTAATACAAGCATTTATACAAACACATACACTACACACTTAAGTCTACATATAGTATGTCGACCCGAAGTGCGCAATTAGGCGAATCTCTTCGCCAAACTAATTATGCACGTATTCCTAACTTCCTAATGCGACAACAAACCATTTCAATCACATCAGCAAAATATGAATGTAATCTGTACTTCCTACAAATGACTAAAATGCCCTAAATCTCATATTCTTCGTTGATTTACGAAACAGGAAACGGATAGCATGTTGTACTTGTCAAACGGAGATGCCGTCGATAATCTACTATTAAACGACATTGAAAGCGCTGTAAGCCGTCAATCAAAGCGTCTAAAATCCTCACCTAGTCTCTTATGGATGCGTAAATTTGAACGGAGCGTATACGCTTCGTCTACGGCTATAAGAGAACCTGTTTTACGAGTTACGTTAGCTAGCATTCTACGAATCCAAGCAAACCTTAAATCAGTAACTTCTAGGGTTGTTTTATACCTGAAAACGCAGAAGAATCACCAGCTTGGTGATCAGGAAGGGTTGCTTAGGCACTAGTAACAGGTTGCACGAAGGCTGAAAAAATCCCTTCTACACTCTCTCTCAAACTCTCACCTTTTCTCTCTCCCAATCTAGGGTTTCTTGCAATTTTGGATGGGAGAGAGGAGTGAGGGTTTCAACCCCTTTTATAAGCTTAAAAATGCCCGAAATAGGCTCGGGAACGAAGTTTACTTAGTGCATATCCAATTCGGGGCTGTTTCGGTCCAAAAGATGCTTTCTGGTGGTCCCCTGGCCGAATGCGATCGGACTTAAGTTCTTGCATATCAGATCTAGCACGTATTAAGTTTTCAGTCCGGCAGGGTTCGCAGATCGCGCGTGGCGGACCAGTTTCAGTTCAGCGGTCACCGCACGTAGATCAGGGCTGAAAGTCTCATAATATAAAATAGAAATTTTTCCTGATCCGATGGTGTAATCTGGCTGAATTCTGACTGTCAGAACGCTTAATACTGACGCGTCAAGTCGTGTGCCAGATTTGAATTTGAAATTCCAATTCTGTCCCTATTCGCACTCTCTTCGGTCCGGGCTCAATGAAATAGCCTGTGATTATCGGTTTGACTTGATTTTCGAAATGATTGTCAAGTCCAGCTAGGCGGTCCTAACGGTCTAAGGTAAGAGGTATCGGATTTTCGACGCGCGGTCTAGATCCAATACAAGTTTCAAAGTGGTCCAGAGAACAAACCTGCTTAGAGTTTGGTCCGAGGTTATAGAGTATTATAGAGCCATTGGTTCTACTCGATTTGGGTCTTGTAGAACGTATTTAAAGTGATCAGGGACTATTTCCCAGCTACTCCAGCGTTGCGCTAGCTAACTTAGTCATATTTTCTAAAAGAATTAATTCTACGCAATTTCGGGTCGAGTTGGTACTCGAGCCCAAGTATGGATTTTTCACGGGCATTACAGATAGCTAGATTGGTATCATACATATATACATAGTAAATTAAATTTCATGGTAACACTCAAGAACTTTCAAGACTTGGGTATTTAAAAGTTTGAGATGTTACAATCTACCCCCCCTTAAACAAAATTTCATCCCCAAAATTTAATTATTTGTACCATTTACATCGATCCATTTGGTTTAATTTTTTACTATATTTCGTGTGTGTGTGTGTGTGTTTATGTGTGCGCGCATATAATTGGCTATATGACATTGGGACGCTACAAAGTATATCTTATAAACTCTTTTAGGTTATTTCAAGATAGCGTGTTAAAATCTCAGTTGAGGTTTTGTCTGAGATATCCTGTTAAAATCTCAGTTTGGGTTTTATTGTGATAGCCTGTGAAAATTACGTGAATTGTATAAGGTTATTAAGGTTGACCCTAAGAAAACATTTTCACAGTGAAAGCCAAAATTACGAGGGAAGTAATTATGGGAGTGGAGTAGGTGTGTCTGTTTTGAAAGCACCTAACCACTATAATTCTTTGTGTCATGTAGTGAATGCCTTTATTTTATTTATGGTGAATTGAATGTATTTAATTTCAGTTGAGTGGTGAATGTTGTAATATTTTAATTTACTCTTTCAAGTTTGAGTTTTTGATTTTGTAGAAATTTATGAAATAAGATTGTCATGCCTAAAACTTTAGGTGATGGTTTCCTACGAATTATTTGGAATCAAGGTTTCAATACTTAAGCAATTGAGATATTTTCTTTATTTACATATTCAACACTTATTTCAATTATTTGGCATTGTCCTATTCATTCCAATTTAATATAGGAGGGTGCGAGAATGATCTAGAAACAAGTTTAGGACCCCCAGTTTGTTTGTCGGCGAAAGTTTACTGAAAGCGATCGCTGAGATCGAGTCCATTCACACTCCTGATCACACCCAATGACCCCAAATCACTTCTAGACAGTCAATCGAAGGGTTTAAGCCATGTTTCATTCTATTCCAAACTTAGAAATGAATGTCCTTAGGTGGTAGGTCAACTACAACCCTTACACTCAATCTCAAGGCCTGAAACCCCTTTTCATCCAATTCCTTCAGAATCTCTCCTTTCACCACCCCATGCTTCAACTTTTTCTAAGTCCTTTCACACTAGACATAAATCCTAGTGTTTAAATGATGAAGAATCATTCTTAAATAAAAATTTACTATAAATAGTAAATATATGTATCAATCAGACATTTGACCATTCCAATTATGTAATCTTATGGAATAAATGGGTTAGTTGGATAGATTAGCCTCTCCTACCTCAAAATCATATGCTACATGATGTATAAAATCATTTCGATTTAAGAATTGGCCCCGAAACACCGCACGCTAATGCCAATTTAATATAGGAGGGTGCGAGAATGATCTAGAAACAAGTTTAGGACCCCCAGTTTGTTTGTCGGCGAAAGTTTACTGAAAGCGATCGCTGAGATCGAGTCCATTCACACTCCTGATCACACCCAATGACCCCAAATCACTTCTAGACAGTCAATCGAAGGGTTTAAGCCATGTTTCATTCTATTCCAAACTTAGAAATGAATGTCCTTAGGTGGTAGGTCAACTACAACCCTTACACTCAGTCTCAAGGCCTGAAACCCCTTTTCATCCAATTCCTTCAGAATCTCTCCTTTCACCACCCCATGCTTCAACTTTTTCTAAGTCCTTTCACACTAGACATAAATCCTAGTGTTTAAATGATGAAGAATCATTCTTAAATAAAAATTTACTATAAATAGTAAATATATGTATCAATCAGACATTTGACCATTCCAATTATGTAATCTTATGGAATAAATGGGTTAGTTGGATAGATTAGCCTCTCCTACCTCAAAATCATATGCTACATGATGTATAAAATCATTTCGATTTAAGAATTGGCCCCGAAACACCGCACGCTAATGCCAATTTAATATAGGAGGGTGCGAGAATGATCTAGAAACAAGTTTAGGACCCCCAGTTTGTTTGTCGGCGAAAGTTTACTGAAAGCGATCGCTGAGATCGAGTCCATTCACACTCCTGATCACACCCAATGACCCCAAATCACTTCTAGACAGTCAATCGAAGGGTTTAAGCCATGTTTCATTCTATTCCAAACTTAGAAATGAATGTCCTTAGGTGGTAGGTCAACTACAACCCTTACACTCAGTCTCAAGGCCTGAAACCCCTTTTCATCCAATTCCTTCAGAATCTCTCCTTTCACCACCCCATGCTTCAACTTTTTCTAAGTCCTTTCATACTAGACATAAATCCTAGTGTTTAAATGATGAAGAATCATTCTTAAATAAAAATTTACTATAAATAGTAAATATATGTATCAATCAGACATTTGACCATTCCAATTATGTAATCTTATGGAATAAATGGGTTAGTTGGATAGATTAGCCTCTCCTACCTCAAAATCATATGCTACATGATGTATAAAATCATTTCGATTTAAGAATTGGCCCCGAAACTCCTCAAACAGAGTCATGGGCCCACCCCAGCTAATCTAACATGATTCGGGGTGGGGGGGGGGGGGGGGGGGGGGAGCACGTATTTTTTCAGCCCACAGGATAGGGGGACCATGCCCAGATGGCCGGGCATCACCGTTTTACAAGTTGACCGGCAAGGCCTCGCCGTACAATGGGCCCCATTTGGTCGGGCCTTCGGGCCTTCGGGCCGGAGGTGTTTGGGGGTTAGGGTAGCCCCCTGGCATGTGGGCTGTCCGTTAAAACCCCTCCAATCTAGTACCTCCTTCACAAACTACCCCTCTAAGCTTTCCTTTCTCTCTCAAACGTCTGATTTTTGGTAAAAATTGCCCCTCTAATCACTCCCATTCCCATTTTTGGTCACAACCGATGCCACTCCATCACTCACAGCCATACAAACTCCCCTCTCTCTCCATTCTCATTGTTTGGAGCTCTCTCATCCTCCATTGGAGGCTAAAATTCGTGTGAGCCTCCATCCCAACCTATTTCGCTCTTTTCCCTTTGCAATCTTAGCATTTGGGGGCTTGATTCACCCCTCTATAGGACCTAGATTTGTGCCAGCCCATTAGGTCAGCCCTATCTCCCCCTTTTCTCCATTTTTCATGGCCTTTGTAAACGCTAGTTTAGCCTTCTTCTCCATTTTCACCATTTTCTCTCTTATGGACAAGAAGAGGAGC
This sequence comes from Magnolia kwangsiensis, assembly GCA_037074715.1. Taxonomy (NCBI): domain Eukaryota; kingdom Viridiplantae; phylum Streptophyta; class Magnoliopsida; order Magnoliales; family Magnoliaceae; genus Magnolia; species Magnolia kwangsiensis. The sequence continues at coordinate 83,670,025 of CM073575.1, read as the reverse complement.
CCCCGTTGATGAAGCTAGGCCTAGTCGCCCTGCCCGTTCAGGAAGGCCGAGAGATGTCGCCGCCTTGTGGCTTGGTTGTTGCTATGTTAGGATCCTTGTATTTTTGTGTTGATGAGCTTAGTAGTGTAGTAGTTGGTAGAAGGTTTTAGATGTTGGGAGTCTTGGTCGCATTAGCTCACATGCATCTTCTGTCATGATTCATGTAACATTGTGTTCCAGGTATTGTAACAAATTCTGGTAAATGACATGCATGCAGTCCCTTTTGCTATGAAGTGAGTGGAATGCTTAAGGGATTGAGTATTGTTATGCTACATCTCATGTTTTCCAACATAAGGTCCATTTTCCAAAGCCTAAGAATTAATTTTTAATCCCACCCCACCCTCCTACCAAATATGCCACTCCCATTCCCGAAGTGAGATCAGCAAAGCAATCCCATTTAACACAACTTGAGACCACTGACAACATATAGGCCCTTGGTGTTTTGGACCTAGAGTTAGTACTCTTAGATTTGAAAGATCTGACGATATAGGAAATTCAATTTCATTTAGACAATCGTGACCCTAAGCGATAGAATAATTCCCTATATTAGAAATGGTATGAATCCATTTAGCGTATAAGCTTAGATTTTAGATTACAACTAGTGAGTTACAGACTAGTCTACTAGTTACCTTAAGTAGTGTAAAGCCTGTATATGTTAAGGAATAGTAGGTTAGATTTGGTTGGAGTAGAACCTCATTCCTTCGATAGATCCCCTTAATACTTATATACTTCTGTTATAACCCTTAAAAAAGTTGTTTTAACTTAGACCCATTCACTCTTAGGAAAAACTTATAAATCCCTCAGATTGGACTTAGAATAAACTAGCACGCCCCTTAGAATTGCCTTTCCCAAGGGTTTATTGCATTCGGGAACACCGAGTAAAGGAACTGTATGTAAGCGATGTATTCACGGTTTGAATCGATTTCTTAATCCTAGTAGTTACCAATGAATCCAATGCTCTGATCAAGCAGAAGATCGGCATCGACTCGGATTAATAACTGATACAACGAGTTTTCTGTCCTGATTAGACAGAAGGTTCAATGTATCCGGCTCAGACCCACTACATAACTTTTCTTCCATGTTGGCCTAACCACCTACAACCAAAAGTTATTTCTTTGCCTTTGGGAAATGTTGAGGAAATACAGCCAATAGAGAATAGACCTCTTGCCACAAACTCACATCCATCCTTGAAATCAACCACAACACCCATCACTTCAGCTTTTTTTTACAACCATAGGTACTAATGCCATAGAACGCATCGTTAGCAAAGGAAGACCAATGTAGTGAGAGGTTGTTTCCCATTTTATGTTAAAGATAGGCCCTAAGTTACACCTCGTTTTGATATACAGATCGAGACATAGATTGTTGAGCCTTAAGTAGAACTAAGTTTTAAGGGGGGTAAAACATTTTGATCCCAATCTAGTTAGGTCAGTCAATGCAACCGTTAGATCAGAGTGGCACAGTGGAAGCGTGGTTAGCCCTTTCCCCACTGGCCCAGGATCGAAAGAGTTGATTTAGGTTATACATAAGGTTAGGTCATTAAATAGAATTTGAACCTTCCTTAGAATTTCAATACGAAAGTCTCTTTAAGTATTCATTACCCTTAGCCAATTTCGGGGATAAAATTTTATTTTAAGGGGGGTAGATTGTAACACCCCGAATTTTTGCCAACCTAAGATTAGACGTCCTTAGGCAATGGATCAACCATAACACCTTGGTAACCTCTCAGAACCCAATTCCAAAGCCAAGAAATCGTTTAGAACGAAATTCTTTAGAAATTTAACGTGAATTAGCTAGCGCTACGTTAGATTAGCTGTGAAATTAGCACCGATCGCTTTAAATACAATCTGTAAGACCCAAAACCTCTAAAATTGTTACCGCTACGTTACCCTAAAATCTAGGATCAAACTCTAAACCCGTTTGCTCTCAGGAACCCTTTGAAACTTTGTATTGGATCTAGACCGCGCGTCGAAAGTCCGATAGTGATAATCTTAGACAATTACGACCGCCTTGTTGGACTTGACAATCGTTTCGAAAATCAAGCCCAACTGATGTTCTGAGGCTATTTCATTGAGCCTGGAGCAGGGAGTGTGAGAAAGAGTGAAATTCATTAAAAATTAAATGTCATTTAAATAAATCTGGCACGTTTCGCTTGCGGGTTAAGTATAAGCATTCAGACCGTCAGAATCTGATCCAAATACACCCTCGGATCTGAGAACATTTCTCACCTAGGTCAGTGTACTTGGAATCCTCGATCGAGTCTCCCTGACCGCTGAACTGAAACTGGTCCGCCACGTGCGATCTGGGAACACTACCGGACTGAAAACTTGGTGTGAGCAGGATCCAATATCCATGAGCTTAAGTCTGACAGCGTTCGGCCAGGGGACCTCCCGAAATGCTCTTTTGGATCGGGAAAGACCCGATTTGGCTATAACCCAAGTATACGTTGACTTAAAGTCTATTTTGGTCATGTTTGGGCTTATAAAAGGGCCTTAAACCCTTAGCTTTCTAACTCATACGAATTTGGAAAAAACCCTAGGAGGGAGAAGAGAGAAAAAAGAGAGAAGTGAGGGAGAACCTGGTGATTTCTCCTGGGAATCTTCCCTGCTGCTCTACGTACCAAATCCACCATTTTGTATAGCTTTTCCGGCGATTCCGGCTTCGTTCTAGGTAAGAAAACCCTAACCTTAACCTGTTTTAGGGATCCTATCACTACAAGTACGAAGTAGCTGATGTATCTTGTGAATTGGTCGTCATATCACCGTTGATGAAGCGTAGACTTCCTGTTCGATTCGTTACACTTCTACGGCGAAAGGTGTGGATCTTAGATGCTTAGATTACCTGTTTTCAAAGCTTTTAATGTCGTTTAATGGTAGATTGCTGACAAGAATGCTATTTGACATGTAGAACATACTGTCCATTTTTCATTTCGCATACGTACGAAGAATATGAGATTTAGGGTATTTTAGGTATTTGTAGGAAATACTGAATACGTCCGTATTTTTCTGAAATGATTTCCATGATTATTTGCTGTGTTATGATATTAGAAATGCGTACATGATCTGTTTGGCGAGGAGATTCGCCCTAATGCGCACTTTGGGTTGACATACACTGTGTGGACAAAAGTGTGTAGACGAGGTGTTTGTATAAATGATTGTATTAGTATGTATTGAGCTAATGTGGCTGTAGGTTAGCTTTGAGAATGAATTCTCAATTAGTATGGTGATGTGCACGATTTCCTCCATGTTATTATTGAATTGATTTGCGTACATGTATGTAATACATGTGTTTGGTCGAATTGCTTACGTTGTATGATATAACATGTTGTCAACATGCTTGTAATGTTTGTATTTCATTTCTATTACTCTCATATGATCACTGATGCTGATTTATAAATGTTTGGGGCTATAACCTAGTCCAGGAAGTCGGTAATGGATTGAATTCGTGGTTGGCTTCTATTTACCACGAAGGATGCGTCGATGATGCGAGTCGTGTTTTGGGCAGGCGGCAGTGGTTAGGCCACATGAAGTGTTTCATGCACTTCATGTCGCTCAGCTTGAGATGCGCTCGTACTAGTCGAGCCCGTCAAGTAACCCGACTGGCCATTGTATGTTCACCTTGTATGAGTCATAACTACTTGAACATAGGGTACCGAGCTTACCATTGAAAACCCTGTTAACCATGGTACCTTGATCCATAAAGACTCATGAGCCGGGCATGGTGGTATGGGACACCGTGGTCGAGCTGTCGGCCTATCTGAGGCCACAAACCTCCCCGTAGTGACCAGTGAGCACCCTACTCTGAGCAGATTATGGTGGTATGGGACACTATATTCTTGCTGTCGGCCTACATTGATAAGGTGATGAGGGAGTAGAGCAACGAGTGTGAGCAACAGCCCTGGCAGCCCTTTGTAGTGACCTTGAGTTTATCCTGACACCGCATGGGGGTGACGAGTCCTGATGCAGTCTCAAGGATATAAACTAGGCCTATATTGATAAGGTGATGGGGGAGCGGAGCAACGAGTCCGTGCAACAGCCCTGACAGCCCTTGCAGCGACCTAGAAATATATCATTGTATGAGATTACAAGGAGTGACAACCCTAGACAGGATCATTGTTTAGGTATTGATATAAGGGAGGTACCTTAGTTTCCTAATCCTGCTGTATGAAATGGACTAATAACAACTCGGTAATCATATCCACATCACACGGCATGTGCCTAAAAGATGTGGAGCACTATGGGAAGAAAGCATGCCGTGGACGCAGATGGTGTCGCATGAGGGAGTATGTCAGTGAGGGCATCCATCATGTCATTTTATCCATGCATTAATCACAGTATTTAGGAATGTTTGTTTTGTTTGCTTAATCATTATCATGTGATGGATTTGATAACATGTTAATCTTTGTTCTATGATTCCACTGAGTTAGCTACTCACTCCCACGTTATGGGATGGTGTTCTGGACACCCACCAGTCCCTATTTTAGTTTTAGATGAGGGCGCTGCTTGTGGAGCGGAGCTGGACTTGTATGATGCTGAGGAGGACTTCTCCTCTGTGTTTTGATCGGCGGGATTACAGGGAGGTTGATTAGATGCCATGACACTTGTCATTTTATATTTTTGGAGCACTCATGTATATTTTTTTCTTTCTATTTTGGAGTATACATGTATTTAGTTAACCTGGTAACATGTTCACACTCTGGAGACTTACAATCATTTATATATTTTATATATCTATCACATTCTTCCGCTTGCTAATTTAACTGTCTCTGGAGTATGATATGCTGTTTTGGCTTAGTCTCAATCCTGTTAATGCCATTCTACAGACAACATGCATTTATCATTATCTATGTTGCATAAGTGATGTTCTGGAACTCGGGAGTTGGGTTTCTACCCGACCCTCAATTTTTGGAGCGTTACAATGACACAGTGGGAGATGCAGCTTCCTGGTATTCGGCCCTCGTGGGCTCATATATCCACTCGGTCTCGACATTAGAGTCATTCTCTAGAACCATCGGGTTTAGAAATTTTCACCCAGGGACATATATGGCGCTCCGATGCTTAGAAATAATATTTTTGGTATCCAATTCAGCCACCCACGATGTGTCTGTGGAGGTAATTAACCTGATGTCGCTAGGGCATATAATAATCACAATCACACAAGTGTAAGTGCATGAATCATACTATCAGACATGCAATAATCTTGCGCGTACCGCGCACTCATGTAGGGCAACTCCGCCTATCAGGGACCTCAAAATTGAATTACCCGAAGGCATATGCTATGATCAGTCACTTCTCATATCAGGCAAACATATGATGCGTATGATCGTGAATCATGGATCTATACTAAACATGTTATGTGGTGATGGGCTCTGATCAGAACGAAGATGGGCTTAGACGGCCTACACACTACAGGTATAGGCCAATCAATGGGCCCTAGGGAGAGTCATAATGTGGACATTTAACCAACATTATCCATATAATGTGGACATCAAACCATCATTGCTCCCAAGGCATAACCTGCTATAAAGGTCAACACATATACCATGGTGGAATCATACAACACCAGGCCTTATGTACATCTCATTGGGCCTCTACCCATGGGCCTCCAATACATCAAATGGGCCTCATACCATGGGTCTCATATATATCAAAGTGGGCCTCAGTGGGCGGGCCACAAATACATCAAGTTGGGCCTAATCACATTGGCCTTGCATACATCACAATGGGCCTTATATTCATCAAGTGGGTCGTATCAATGGGCCGCACCAATGGGCCTAACGTACATTGCAATGGGCCATAACCCATGGGCCTTACATACATCACAATGGACCTTATATTCATCAAGTGGGCCGTATCAATGGGCCGCACCAATGGGCCTAACATACATTGCAATGGGCCATAACCCATGGGCATTGCATACATCATAATGGGCCTTATATATGTCCTGTTGGGCCTCGACCCCTAAGCCATAAATACATCAAGATGGGCCTCTATATGAAAAATGAGCCACATCACATGGGCCATATGCATATCAAATGGGCCACACCAAAGATAAGTGATGTTAATGATTTTTCACCATTAAAATTCCCAAGGCCCGCCACAACATTTATTTCCCATCCAATCCGATTATAAGGTCCTGAGGGATTTCAATGGTAGATGTTCAGTCCTCACTGTGTTTTGTGGTCCACTTAATAAATAGATCTATCTTATTTTTAGTCTCAAGCTTTAAAATGATCCTTGGTTGGACAGTTTGGGTGCGACACATGCATCATGGCGGGTCCCTTAGAGATGAACGACCTAGATGAATTACACACCTCATGGTGGGGTCCACACTAATGGAAGGTGTGGGCTACAATACACACATCAGGTGGGTCCCATGTGGGGCCTACTATAATGTTTATTTTCCATCCAACTCATTGATAAGGTCACTCATACCTGAGGCCCACAGTAATGTTTATTTTCCATCCAACCTTGGCCTACTGTATTGTTTATTTGCATCCAATTTGTTCATAATGTCACGTGGACCAGGGGCCCACCATAATATTTATTTGCCACCCAACGGTTGATAATATCACACGGACCTGGATTGAGGAGGAAAAATAAATTTCATATTGATCCAAAACTTTCGTGACCCACAAAGGGTTTCAATGGTAGGCGTCCAACCCACTGTTTCTTATGATGCGGGCCACCTGAGATCCAAATATGACTGATTTTTGGGTGGCCCATAGCTGGGAGGAGGGCCCACCAATTGCAAGGAGTGGATGGTTGACACACATCAAGTGGGGCCCACGGCTAGGACCGTGGGTCCCTGCCTCCAGCGACCTACTGCGTCCCCATGTCAGCGACAACAGCAGACGCTGCTACCTCATGTCTTTATATTTTTTTAAAAAAACCACTTTCTCACAATTTTTAATAGGTGGGGCCCACCTTAGGAAAATCCAACCCAGGCACTAGTTTCTACGGCCCCCGATCTACTAAATGAGACCAATATGCGATATATTTCTGATGAATAGAAGAATCCAGGTGGGTTTTAACGGTAATACCACTATTTCCTATGGTATGACCCGCTTGATTATCAGATCAACCTCATCTTTTAGCTCAACGTCTAAAATAATCTGAGAAAAAGGATAGACAGCTTGGATCAAGCACATACATTAAGGTGGGGCTTGCATGAACGGCCCACCATTTCCTTTTTCCTTTTTTTTGTCAGCTCGTTAATACACTCCCATGTTAGTACACTCATCCCATGTTAGCTGCCAGCACGTCCAGCGTCCAGGGACGTTGGACGGCACAGATAAACACATAATTGTGGTGGGTCCCACATGTACGTGGCCCACCTAATCAACCTGATGTTTATTTTTTCCTTTGATCAGGCCCATCCAAATGGACGACCATGTGGGCCACTCGGTGGATGGCATGGATAGAATACATGCTTCATGATGGGCCACACACACATATTAGGTGGGCTAACAATAAGGAAAGGGAATGAAAGAAATAGATAGAGAGAAGGGGAGAGAGAGAGAGAGAGAGAGAGAGAGAGAGAGAGAGAGAGAGAGAGAGAGAGAGAAAGAGAGAGAGATATAGTGAGATAGAGGGACCCCGCCACTATGGGCCCCTCTTGATTAAATCACATACATCAAAATGGGTCCCATCAATAAGTGGGCCCTAAAATAAGAAATAATAGTGGATCACCCACCTCTAGGCCTTCTCCTTGCTCCCTTAGGTTTCTAAGCTCCTTGCCTTTAACTTTAATGGAGGTTGATGGGGTTTTTGATGGTGTAGATGAGAGATGAGAGAGTAGGCTACACTTGTGGTTTAGGAGAGAGGGAGCTTGGACGTATGAATTTTTGCAGAGAGAGATTTTTTTTGAGAAAATGAGGGAGAGAGAGAAGTGATGGTTTGATAAGAGGTGATGGAGTGATGTGTGATGGGTGATGGGTGATGGGTGGAGTGATATGTTGTAAGAAAGGGATGGGTGGAGAGAGAGAGTTGACTTTGGGAATGGGAGAGATGGGTTGCTTGTACTTGGGTATGGCTTATACTTGACATGATTGATTGATTGAGTGATGGGACATGATGTAGAGATTCCCTTGAAGTTCACAACACGCGGCGTTTCTTCAGAATGAACGCGGACCCACAACTTCTAACCTGGGTATCGGTTCGATGCGCAAGTCCCGGCGTTGGAACCGCGGCGACGACGTTGTCACTATGATACAAGTTCTAGTTTGAGCCGACTTTCGTATGTGGGATCCAGCTTAGGATCACGCGCAAACATCGGATACGGGTCAAGGGTTGTCAGAATTTAACTGAAAGGACTGTGAAAGCTAACGGAATGGTACATACTATGTTACGGGTCTTAGAACTCTCCCCCCCAAATAAAAATTTCATCCTCGAAATTTATACGATCATTGCAAGTAAACATAACTCATAATAGAAGAGGAAACAATCCATCGTCATATATAATCGGAGACAACATACAAGATACATCATATACTCAATCATCAAAGAGATGGGGATAACGCTCTCGAATCTTAGCCTCGCGCTCCTAAGATGCCTCATTAGCAGAATGATGACCCCACTGAACCTTCACCAAGGGAATGACCTTGGTCCGGAGGACCTGTTCCTTCCGATTAAGGATACGAACTGGCTACTCAATGTAAGAAGCGTCCTCACGAACCTCTAGTGGCTGCCAATCAATAATTAGAACGATGTTCGACACACACTTCCTTAGCATAGGGACGTGGAAAATGTTGCCGACGCCAGATAACTCAGATGGAAAGGCAAGCTGATAGGCCACGGCGCCAACGTGCCCAGTAATCTCAAAAGGTCTATGAATCTCGGTGCAAGCTTGCCCTTTGATCCAAACCGAACTACGCCCTTCATGGGAGAGACCTTGAGATACACATGGTCCCCTACATCAACTCTAAGGGACGACGCCGGTGATCAGCAAAACTCTTTTACCAGCTCTGAGCTATGCGCATCCTCTGCTTGATGATATTAATAGCCTCTGATGTCTCCTGTACAAGCTCAAAACCTAGGAGACGCCGCTCTCCAACCTCAGCCTAACAACTCAGAGATCTGCACGGTCTGCCATACAATGCCTCAAAAGGAGCCATGCCAATAGTCGCCTGATAGCTATTGTTGTATACAAACTTAGCTAATCACAGATGCTCATCCCAGCTACCCCCAAAATTAATCATGCAAGCCCTAATCATATCCTCAAGTATTTGGTTGACCCTCTCAGTCTAACCATCGGCCTGCAGATGATATGCAGTACTGAGCTGTAAATCCGTGTCCACCGCTCTTTAAAAGCTCCTCCAAAACTGAGACGTGAACCTTGGGTCTTGGTTAGAAACGATTGAGACTGGAACGCCGTGCAGTCTCACTATCTCCTCAACAAATAGCTTGGCGAGTCGGTCCATATGCTAAGTCTCACGGATCGCAAAAAAATGTGTCGACTTCGTCAGACGGTCCGCGACAACCCAGATAGTGTCATGACGGTGTTGAGTCCTTGGCAAACCCATGATAAAGTCTGTCGATACGTACTCCCACTTCCACGTCGGGACGATCAATGGCTGCAATAGACTAGGGGATCTCTGATGATCGGCCTTGACACGCTGACATGCGTCACACTCGGCTATAAAACTGACAATTTGCCGCTTCATTCCCGCCCAAAAATACTGTCTCCTCATATCACGGTACATATTCGTTGAGCCAGGGTGGATAGAAAATCACGATCGATGTGCCTCGGTCATAAGATCTCTACATAACTCAGGAATATCTGGGACACACAATCGGCCTCTAAAGCGAAGTCCACCATCAGAACCAATCTGCCAATCTGTCTTAACTCTCAAATACTACCTTTGCTCGGTAATCCTGTAATGACTCATCTGTCTGCCGAGCCTCGATCACCCTTGCGACAAGAGAGGGTTGAATCGACAAGCTCGATAGATGAACGATAGAAGACTGCAGACTGGGAGAATAGATACTTCAAGCTCTTGTGGTCGGAAAAAAGCTCGAACCTAACCCCATAAAGATAGTGTCTCTACACCTTCAGTGCGAAGACAACTGTTGTCAGCTCCAAATCGTGTGTGGGATAGTTCAGCTCATGGACCTTAAGCTAAAGAGATGGATAAGTCACTGGTCTCCTATGTTACATCAGGACAACACCCAATCCAATACGTGAGGCATCGGTAAATACAATAAATCCATCACTCCCTAAGGGAAGAGTGAGGAAAGGAGAGGACGTCAGACGGTCCTTCAGCTCCATGAATTTTTGCTCACATGCGTCAGTCCAAATAAAATCCACACCCTTCCTAGTCAACCTGGTCAACGGGGTTACAATACGGGAGAAGCCCTCAATGAAACGCCGATAGTATCCTGCTAAACCAAGGAAACTGCGGATCTCAGACGCAGTAGTGGGCTGGACCCACTGACGCACTACCTCAACCTTCAAGGGGTCCACTGTGATACCCTTCCTCATCACCACGTGACCGAGGAATCTCACCTCCTCCTGCCAGAACTTTTACTTCTCCAGCTTCGCATACAGCTGGTAGGCACGAAGGGTCTGTAATGCGATCTCTAGATGCTGCATGTGGTCTTCACGGGTCCTCGAATATATCAGAATGTAGTCAATGAAGACCATAGAAAACTGATCGAGATAAGGACGAAAGACCTCGTTCATTAACTAAATGAAGACCGCGGGTGCATTGGTCAGTACGAAAGACATGACCTGAAACTCAAAATGACCATAACGAGTCCTTAAAGCCGTCTTCGGGATGTCCTCCTCTCGGACTCGAATCTTATGATAACTGGAACATAGGTCAATCTTCAAAAAGAACTGTGCACCCTGCAGCTGATCAAATAAATCATCTATCCTCGGGAGTGGGTAGTTATTCTTGATCGTGACTCGGTTGAGCTCGTGGTAGTCCACGCAAAGCCTCAACGAGCCATCCTTCTTCTTAATGAAGAGTACCGGCGCTCCCTAAGGAAAAATGCTCGGACGAATGAATCCCAACTCATGCAACTCGTCCAACTGTCACTACATCTCACGCAACTCCATCAATGTCATACGGTACAGGGCCTTTGAGATGGGCATGGTACTAAGCACAAGATCTATCTGGAACTCAATATGACGGTGAGGCGGTAACCCCGGAATCTCTTGGAATACGTTGGGGAAGTTACAAACAATCAAAAAATGGTCAATACATGCTGTAACAGGCTCCTCAATGGTGCAGGACATTAAGCAAGACAATGGCTCCCTTCTAGGCTCGGCGATAAACTGAAATTGCGGCAAGCCTGGTATGCAGAATGTGATTGTCCTCATGGAGCAGTTTAAGATGGGGTAATACTCAGCAAGCCAATCCATGCCCAAGATAATGTTGAAATATGACATCGGCAGCATGAATAAGTCAGTGGACAAAAAGATATCACTGATCAGAACAGGGCAAGTTGAACAGAAACTGTCCAATACTGTGGTCTTCCCCAAGGGTGTCGATATGGTCAATCCCTAACTAGAAAACTCTGTCGGTAATCCAGTAGATTGGTAAAAATCCTTGGACATGAATGAGTGCGAAGCATCAGAATCAAACAGTACATGTGCGATGCATGAAGAGACTGAAAGTATACCCTCTATAACTCCTCCAGAGGTCTGTGGGTTTTGCTGAGCCGTATAAAATCTAGCCCGAGCTTGATGGGGAGGTGCCTTTCCCTTCTTAGGTCCTTGGTGCTGTTGCTGCCTCTGCGGTGACCTATACTGCTGTCTCTGCTGCTACTGGGGCCTCAGTGGCTGAGGTGGCTGTGGACGCTGTTGATGGGGTCACTGTTGCTGTGGGGGCTATTGTGGTGCTCTCGGCTGCTGATGTGGAGGCTGTTGTGGTGCTCTCAGCTACTGCAGATGAGGGTGGGGGCACTCAGATATGCAGTGTCCTGTCCCACCACATCCAAAATAGGTCCCTGAGAATGGCTGCTGGGGTGGCACTTGAGGTGCTACTGGTGCTCTAGCAGGTGGGTGGCTCTTATACCTCTTTGGTTGTCGATGCTGCTCGAAGCTACTGGAGGGGGCCTGCCTCTTCCGATTCTGTCCTCTCCTCTAATCTCGATCACTCTGTGAGCTGGTCCACTCAATCTCACAAATCTGAGCCCTCTGCACTACCACTTGAAAAGTCAGGAGCTCGTGCATAATGACACGGCCTCAAAGACCATAACGTAAGCTGTTCTCGAAACGACAAGCCTTCAACCCCTCATCATCAACTAAATATGGTGCGAACCTCAATAGCACCACAAAACAGGCCGTGTATTGTGCCATGGTCATGTCCCCCTACACAAGAGTTTTAAACTCTAACGCTCTGTGACGATGAATGTGGTCGGGGAAGTAGTGTAAGCCCCGTATCCTAGACTGTACCGTTCCATAGACTTTCGTGGTCTTACCGGTAGAATTCCGGTAACCTTCGACCCTTAACCAATATTTGCGTGTGACCCTGATTCATATGCCATCAACTCGTATCGACTCAACCCAAGACCTTTACCATAGCGACCGCGCCGTCGCTGTAATTCCGATGCCGTGACTTGCGCGCCGATGCGATACCCTGGTCAAGAGATGTGAGCCAACGTTCGGTGCGAAGAAAATGCCGCGCGTTGCGAAACCCAAGAAAATCTCTATGAGGTGTCACATCAATCCCATCAATCCATCAATCCATCACATGTCAAGTACATGTCAAGTACACATCACCTTTCACCCATTCCCAAGCAACTACAAAAGTCAAGAATCTCTTACATGCCCATACCTCTCTTACACTAAAAGCCCTCAAAGTCAAAAAGTTCTTACACCACCCATGCTTTTCTAACATAAATGGTCATAAAAGTCAAGATTTTCTTACACCCATCACTCACCACATCCATCACCCATCTCTCTCTCCCTTTATAACTCTCTCTCTCTCTCTTTCTCATTTTCAAACTCAAAAAAATCTAAGGAGAGAAATCTCATACGTATGAGAATTCTCCAAGCCTCTACCTCTCTTTCAAAACTTCAAGTGTGGCCCACTTTTTCTACCCCATGATCTCCCATCCTAATCATTCATTCCCCATCTCCTCCATTGGAATCAAAGCTAAGGTGCTAAGGAACTCATAGGAGCAAGAAGATCGAATGGTGGGTGCTCCTCTAAATGTAAAAAGTCTGATTTCTATAGCCTAGATGTTTTCTTTTTTTCATGAGGAAAGTGTAGGACCTACCAATCAATGGTGAAGATCCCACACAATCCCATGGTTGTGGCCTAATGGCCAACCTTATGCATGCATGATCCATGCATGGGGCCTTTCTCTATGGGCCCCATCATGGTAGTTTTATTTCATATCATATTATGTTTGGGTTATCTAGACCTTATAACCATGGCGGGGATGACATCCTCACCATGCATTTTAATTATAGGTCATGCATGTGAAAGATCCATGTTGTAAATGTAAATCTAAGTATGATGTGCGGGTGTGATTGATGTTGGGAGGACTCAATAGTAGCGGAGCCCCTTTCCCTATGGCCGGATTGTCCTTCTATCTCTATTTTCCCTCATTTTATTTCTTTATGTGTGTGGTCCATTAATGTATTTTCCTTTTTATTTAACTTATATAATAAATTTTATCTAAGTACATGTTGCTGTCTAGAATTTTCTAGACAGTTTCTGGTTATTTTTGGACCAGATTTTGGGACTGTTTGGGGGACTATTCATACCTATTAAATATACTTTTCTGAAAGGTGGGAATCTCATCTAGATGTCCCCCAAATTTCAGCCCCAACTGACCTTCATTGGGGTCCCAAAGGTGTGGTCCAAGTGAGGTAGACAGTCTGGATTTTCTGCACTGTTCCAGCAACATTCCACCATGGACAATTAGATTTTTAAAATTTATTAAAATACCTATGGGTGTTTAAAAATTATAAAAAATTTTAAGGGGGTGGCGTACTTATGGTAGGACCCACCTACAAAATTTTGGGGCCAATGGATGCCTGTACACACCATGGTGATGGTGGGACCGGCCCATTATAATATGATGTCTAGATCAGTCCGATTTTCAGGACAGATTGATTTATGTAAATGAATTAAAATATTTATAGAAGTTTAAAAATTATAAAATTTTTTAGAAGAGTGGTCCACTTATTTTAAAACCCACCTACCAAATTTCAGGGCCAATGGACCCCTGTACACACCGTGGTGAGGGCCAGACTGGCCCACCACGTTGGGACATCCAGGTCTGTCCGATTTTTTTGGACAGTCTGTTTTGTTTAAATTAATTAAAATACTTAGAGATATCTAAATATTATAAAATTTTTTGGAGGTGTGACCCACCTATGAAAGTATCACTCTATGAAATTTTAGCCTCAAGTGACCCCGTTTGGGTATCCAAAAGAATGGGCCAAGATGGTTGGACTCCCAGTTTTTTTTCTGCTGTGCAGTCCAGCAATATGCCTTGATAAAAAAACCATAATTCAAAAATATTTCTTCTGATGGTGGGCCACCTTTTTGGGTTTCCTCTCATTGTATGCATGATGAGGGACCTTGGCCCTCAATTTTTAGAGTTTTAGAGGCCTTGGACCCACTCCAATGGAGTGCTCAAATTTAGGACAGCAACATGTTATAATTATGCTGGCGTTGGGTTGAAATTTTGAGGAGTGGGGCCCACCATATTATAAAGATCTTAGAGGAAATGATTTATGCCTTTAGTTCCTTAAATGTTGGGCTTAATGAATGCACTTTTGAGGCCCACCACAGTTGAATTTAATTGGGTCCATGAATGTAGCTAGTTGTTGAACTATTTAAGGCCCATAGAGTGGACCCATTTGATGTGTTCCAAGGCCCATGGGATTAGGCCTATTTGATGTAATTTAAGGCCCATAGAGTAGACCCATTTGATGTGTTCCAAGGTCCATGGGATTGAACCCATTTGATGTATTTTAAAGCCCATGGGATTATGCCCATTGATATGTATAAGGCCCATGGGTCGGAACCATTTGATGCAATCTAAGGCCCACGGGTTATGACCCATTGCAATGCACATAAGGCCCATTGGTGCATCCCATTGATGTGGCCCATTTGATGAGTAAAAGGCCCATATGACATGGCCCATTTGATGTATTTAAGGCCCAATGGGGTGTACCTAAGGTCCATTACAATGTGTGATCCCAACCTGGTTTACGCAATGTTATTCACTACGGGCTGCACCTTGGGAGCAATGTTGGTTTGACGTCCACATTGCAAGTATAATGTTGGTTAAATGTCTGCATTACGACTCTCCCTAGGGCCCATTGGTAGGCCCATACTTGTTGTATGCAATCCGTCTAGGCCAGCTGCGTTGTAAGAATAAGGCATTACTTTATAACATGCTTAGTATAACTCCATGACGCACAACCCATTTGTATCGGTCCATTTGATCGGCCTGCTCGTATTGACCATTTGATTGATTTAGCCCATATGATTGATTAAGCCCATCTTGATATATTTGTGGCATGTTGCTAAGGCCATATATGAGGCCCAACTTGATGTGTGTGAGGCCCGTTGTTGAGGCCCACCTTGATGTGTATGAGGCCCGTTGTTGAGGCCCACCTTGATGTGTATGAGGCCCATTGTTGAGGCCCACCTTGATGTGTATGAGGCCTGTTTTGAGGCCCACCTTGAAGTGTATGAGGCCCGTTGTTAAGGCCCACCTTAAATATATATGAGGCCCATGTTGTAAGGCCCATTATGATGTATGCAAGGCCCATGGGTCATGGCCCATTGCAATGTATGTAATGCCCAATTGGTGTGGCCTATTCGATATATTTATGGGGTCCATGTCGTTAGGTCCATCCTGTTGTATTGGTGACCCGTCCATTGAGGCTCACTCGTGGTATATATTTGAAGCCCATATGTAGGGTGCACCTATTGTGTATTTAAAGCCCATGGGTTGTGGCCATAGTGATGTATATTAGGCCTATGTGATGTAGCCCATACAGATGTGTATTAGACCCAGGTATGTGACTCACCTGCAAAGTATATTTGAGGCCCATTGTGATATATCTGAGGCCCATGGGTGCGACCCATCCAGATGTATTTGAGGCCTATGGGCAAGGCTCATTGTGATATGTGTTAGGCCCATGACTAAGGCCCACCTATTTCATATATTTAGCCCTTGTGTGAAGCCATGTGCCCATTTTATATTTGATTCTATGTGGGTCATTCCTTGGGGGCAATGTTGGTTAAAAGTCCACATTGTCGACGCCGGTTATTGATAACGTTTATGAGTATGTGACATCATAACATCATGATACATGCCCATTCGCATCATCTGCATGTTTGTTATGAGATGTGATTGACCATTGCATATGTCATTGGGCAGGATGATGTGAGACTCCCTGATAGGTGGAGATTATCTCACATGAGCGCATGACATGCGCAGGATTGATGCATGATTGGATTGTATGAGTCATGCATCTTGCATTGTGTTGTGATTACTGTACGCCCTAGTGACATCAGGGCTGTAGCCTCCACATGCATATCGTGGATGGCCAGATGGGACACCGAAAATCTGTTGGAGCATCAGGCCGCCATAGATGGCCCTGGGTGAAAATCCCTAAACACCCTCTTGGTTCCAAAGGATGCTCCAACGTCTAGACCGAGTGGTTAGATGAGCGTTGAGAGCCGATTACTAGATGGTTGCGCTCTCCACTGTGTCATGGTCGGTTGGAAGGGGGTGCGGCCTTACCTGCCCGAGGGAGTAGGCATGGCTAGGATGAGTTTGACCAGCTCGAGGAATGGGTCCGCTATCGGCGAGCCGGGTAGGTATTGACAGACTACTGACAGGCGGATAGTGAGGTCTTTTCCACTTACCCAGTTGTGCGCTTGATTGGGGCGGCAGGTGGTGTGAAGTGTAATAGACCCCGATAATTTCTCCAGAGAGGAACCATACTGATATGAGGAGTGACATGATATTATGACACCCCTTCACTGTTGTGCATGTGGGCGGACGCACGTGGGTGGACATTGATGTGGGCGGGTGTGATGTGGTCGGGACTGAGGCCTGGGCAAGCTACCACACTGGGCGAGCTACCAGCGGTTGGCAGGCTACTGAGTAGGAGTTGCATACTCATTCATTCATCCATTCACTATCCAGTTGGGCTGATGGTGCGTAACTAATTGTTGTGTATCTTCGTTATGGCAAGGATTTCAGTTGGGAACGCGACTAACCTGAGATCAAGAGTTTACCACGTTGAGTCAGACTATCCAAATTTAGGTATGGGACTGGTTTGGATAGCGGTTCCTTGTGGTGGACCCCGTAGCCTGCGATACTACGTACTATCATCCCGATATCATACTCCAGCATGGTCATTCCATTAGCACCATATACTGCATATTCTATTACATCTTCGGCGTGTGGCATTGTGGATTGTTATGTTTCTATATTCCTATGACTTAGATGAGAGTGATGATATTTGTTAGCTCTTTCGAATTGTGTATTACATTATATCCTTGTCATTCAACATTTGATTATCTATGACTCATCATTTGCATAGCGGTCCTATATTGTGTATTCTGATATTGATTAACTTACGCACTTGTTCATACTTCCGCTTATTCTGTTATCGCATGATTATAATCTTGTCAGTATTTCTGTTTAAGCTGATAATTCCTGCTCTTATCAGTGTTTCTGTTTATTCAGTCATTGTATGATTTATGGATTAATACCTTTCCGGTATTGTATGATTATGATATTGTATTGAATACTTGGCACTTATCTCGTGCACACACTTACACCACCCTCTAAGCTTTTTATAAGCTTATGCACGATAGATGCGTGAAGGTGATGTTAGGTTGCAGCAGCATTGAGCTTGGAGCGTGCAGCTATTTTCTGGAGCTTTAATTTTGACATATATATTTTCCTTTCAGCATTGTATTCAAATGATTATATTAGTGGATATGTGATGATGATGTTGCCTTTATGATTTGGGTAAACTTGTGGTTATGCTTATTACTAGTTAAATGTATATAAAAAAAAATCCTCCTTGTAGGATCCCAGGATCGAAAATCTGGCATAGGAATGCTAGGAGCCGAGAATGGGGTACTACGGAGGATGTCGGCACCGGATTCGGTGATCGGGATTCCTGTGAATCCGATTTCTGAGTTTGGGGCATGACAAAAGTTGGTATCAGAGCATAACTTGGGAATACCTGAATTGACCCCGTTTGGGTATCCAAAAGAATTGTCCAAGATGGTTGGACTCCCAGATTTTTTTCTGCTATACAGTCTAGCAATATGCCTTGATAAAAAAACCATAATTCAAAAATATTTTTTCTGATGGTGGGGCACCTTTTTTGGGTTTTCTCTCATTGTATGCATGATGTGGGACCTTGGCCCTCAATTTTTAGACTTTTGGAGGCCTTGGACCCACTCCAATGGAGTGTCCAAATTTAGGACAGCAACATGTTATAATTATGCTGGCCTTGGGCTGAAATTTTGAGGAGTGGGGCCCACCATATTATAAAGATCTTACAGGAAATGATTTATACATTTAGTTCCTTAAATGTTGGGCTTAATGAATGCACTTTTGAGGCCCACCACAGTTGAATTTAATTGGGTCTATGAATGTAGCTAGTTGTTGAACTATTTAAGGCCCATAGAGTGGACCCATTTGATGTGTTCCAACACCCATGGGATTAGGCCCATTTGATGTAATTTAAGGCCCATAGAGTGGACCCATTTGATGTGTTCCAAGGTCCATGGGATTGGACCCATTTGATGTATTTTAAAGCCCATGGGATTAGGCCCATTTGATATGTATAAGGCCCATTGGTCGAGAACTATTTGATGCAATCTAAGGCCCAGGGGTTATGACCCATTGCAATGCACAAAAGGCCCATTGGTGCGGCCCATTGATGTGGCCCATTTGATGAGTAAAAGGCCCATATGACATGGCTCATTTGATGTATTTAAGGTCCAATGGGGTGTACCTAAGGTCCATTACAATGTGTGATCCCAACCTGGTTTATGTAATGCTATATTCACTACGGGCTACACCTTGGGAGCAATGTTGGTTTGACGTCCACATTGCGAGTATAATGTTGGTTAAATGTCCACATTACGACTCTCTGTAGGGCCCATTGGTAGGCCCGTACTTATTGTGTGCAAGCCGTCTAGGCCAGCTGCGTTGTAAGGATAGGGCATTACTTTATAACATGCTTAGTATAACTCCATGACGCACAGCCCATTTATATCGGTCCATTTGATCGGCCTGCTCATATCAGCCATTTAATTGATTTAGCCCATATGATTGATTAGGCCCATCTTGATATATTTGAGGCTTGTTGCTAAGGCCATATATGAGGCCCACCTTGATGTGTATGAGGCCCGTTGTTGAGGCCCACCTTGATGCGTATGAAGCCCGTTGTTGAGGCCCACCTTGATGTGTATGAGGCCCGTTGTTGAGGCGCACCTTAAATATATATGAGGCCCATGTTGTAAGGCCCATTATGATGTATGCAAGGCCCATGGGTCATGGCTCATTGCAATGTATGTAAGGCCCAATTGGTGCGGCCTATTCGATATATTTATGGGGTCCATGTCATTAGGTCCATCCTGTTGTATTGGTGATCCGTCCATTGAGGCTCACCCGTGGTATATATTTGAGGCCCATGTGTAGGGCCCACCTATTGTGTATTTAAAGCGCATGAGTTGTGGCCACAGTGATGTATATTAGACCTATGTGATGTAGCCCATACTGATGTGTATTAGACCCAGGTATGTGACTCACCTGCAAAGTATATTTGAGGCCCATTGTGATATATCTGAGGCCCATGGGTACGACCCATGCAGATGTATTTGAGGCCTATGGGCAAGGCCCATTGTGATATGTGTTAGGCCCATGACCAGGGCTCACCTATTTCGTATATTTAGCTCTTGTGTGAGGCCATGTGCCCATTATATATTTGATTCTATGTGGGCCATTCCTTGGGGGCAATGTTGGTTAAAAGTCTACATTATCGACATTGGTTATTGATACCGTTTATGAGTATGTGACATCATAACATCATGATACATGCCCATTCGTATCATCTACATGTTTGTTATGAGATGTGATTGACCATTGCATATGTCATTGGGCAGGTTGATGTAGACTCCCTGATAGGTGGAGATTATCTCACATGAGCGCATGACATGCGCAGGATTGATGCATGATTGGATTGTATGACTCATGCATCTTGCATTGTGTTGTGATTACTATACGCCCAAGTGACATTAAGGCTGTAGCCTCCACAGGCATATCATGAATGGCCAGATGGGACACCGAAAATCTATTCGAGGATCGGGCCGCCATAGATGACCCTGGGTGAAAATCTCTAAACATCCTCTTGGTTCCAAAGGATACTCCAACGTATAAACTAAGAGGGTAGATGATCGTTGAGTGCCTATTATCAGATGGCTGCACTCTCCACTATGTCGTGGTCGGTTGGAAGGGGGTGGGGCCTTACCCGCCCGAGGGAGTAGGCATGGCTAGGCTGAGTTTGACCCGCTCGAGGAATGGGTTTGCTATCAGCGAGCCGGGTAGGTTATGGTAGACTACTGATAGGCGGATAGTGAGGTCTTTTCCACTTACCCAGTTGTGCACCGGATTGGGGCGGCAGGTGGTGTGAAGTGTAACAGACCCCGGTTATTTCCCCAGAGAGGAACCGTACTGATATGAGGACTGACATGATATTATGATACCCCGTCACTATTGTGCATGTGGGCGGGCATACGTGGGCGGACGCTGATGTGGGAGGGTGTGATGTGGGCGGGGCTGAGGCCTGGGCAAGCTAAAACACTGGGTGAGCTACCAGCGGTTGGTAGGCTACTGAGTAGGAGTTGCATACTCATTCATTCATCCATTCACTATCCACTTGGGCTAGTGGTGCACTACTAATTGTTGTAATTCTTCATTATGACAAGGATTTCAGTTGGGCGCGCGACTAACCTGAGATCAGGAGTTTACCACGTTGAGTCAGACTATCCAAATTTAGGTATGGGACTGATTTGGATAGAGGTTCCTTGTGGCGGACCCCGTAGCTTGCGATACTACATATTATCATCCCCACATCACACTCCAGCATGGTCATTCCATTAGTACAATATACTGCATATTCCATTACATCTTCGGCGTGTGGCATTATGGGTTGTTATGTTTCTGTATTCCTGTGACTTAAATGAGAGTGATGATATTTGTTAGCTCTTTCAAATTGTGTATTACATTATATCCTTGTCATTCGACATTTGATTATCTATGACTCATCATTTGCATAGCTGTCCTATATTATGTATTCTGATATTGATTAACTTACGCACTTGTTCATACTTCCACTTATTCTGTTATCGCATGATTATAATCTTGTCAGTATTTCTGTTTACACTGATAATTCATTCTCTTATCAGTGTTTCTGTTTATTCAGTCATTGTATGGTTTATGGATTAATAACTTTCCGGTATTGTATGATTATGATATTGTATTGAATACTTGACACTTATCTCGTGCACACACTTACACCACTCTCTAAGCTTTCTATAAGCTTATGCACGATAGATGCGTGCAGGTGATGTTAGGTTGCAGCAGCATTGAGCTTGGAGCGTGCAGCTGTTTTCTGGAGCTTTGATTTGGACATATATATTTTCCTTTCAGCATTGTATTCAAATGATTATATTAGTGGATATGTGATGATGATGTTGCCTTTATGATTTGGGTAAACTTGTGTTTATGCTTATTACTAGTTAAATGTATATATATAAAAAAATCCTCCTTGTAGGATCCCAGGATCGAAAATCTGGCATATGAATGTTAGGAGCCGAGAATGGGGTACTACGGAGGCTGTCGGCACCGGATTCGGCGATCGGGATTCCTGTGAATTCGATTTCTGGATTTGGGGCGTGACAGAAGTTGGTATCAGAGCATAACTTAGGAATACCTAGAGATAACATCACATATCTGCTAATAGCTATCCTTCACTCTATGATTATTGAGAACTTAGAATGATTAGATCCCCGAGTTCGAATAACTTAGAGATTTTCTGATATAGTTCTCTACCGTTGAGATTGAGGCTGTATAGTGTTCCAGTTCGATCGTTTCTAATCCAGGATTTGAAGTTCTGTTGGATCATCGTAGTGTTAGCGAGGCATTTTGGGAGCAGGGGATTGGGATTTAGAGGCATTGTTCTCATCTCTTAGGTGTTTGATTATGTTTCCATGTTGTGTTCGGATAGGATTTTCCTCCCTTAGTAAGCTCTGTATTGGTTATGTTGTGGTTTAAATTTCAAGGATGAAATTTTTATTAGGAGGTGAGAGCTATAAGCCCCGTATCCTAGACCGTACCGTTCCATAGACTTTCGCGGTCTTACCGGTCAAATTCCGGCAACCTTCGACCCTTAACCAATATTTACATGCAACCTTGATTCATATGCCGTCAACCCGTATTGACTCAACCCAAGACCTTTACCATAACGACCGCGCCGTCGCTGCGGTTCTGATGTGTAACACCCTGAAAATCGGGGGTCGTGTATAAACTCAACTCCCGAGTTCCAGACCGTCATTTATGCAACAAAAATGGTTATGATTCAATGTTGTCTAATTTAAAGCATTCACATGAGTAAAAGTATACCAAAACTGCAATTCATACTTCAGATCCAGTGATAAAAGCAAGCGGAAGACAAAACAATGTATATATCACTGTATGAAAAAAACAAAGTAATCTCATCTGTCTCCAAAGTATGACTACATCACTGAGTCTCATGTACATATACATAACAAAAGAATAATGTTCAAAAAGAAAAGTCCCACTGATGTCCCCTCGATCCAGGTCGCCTACGGGAAGCCGTCATGATACTGCATATACGAGAACTCATCCTGGTCCTCGTCAACATCTAGCTCCACCTCCTGGATCTCGTCCTCACCTGCAACTACAACAGGGTCTGGTGGGTGTTGCAAACACCATCCCATAACGTGGGAATGAGTGATCAACTCAGTGGAATCATAGAGCAAAGATTAGCATGTTCACAATTCAATCACGCGATAATAGTAAAGCAGTAAATCAGACAAATCCTAATACTGTTGTTAATGCAAGATGATATGACGTGATGTATGCCCTCACCGACGATCACCCTCATACGGCAACATCTTACGACCGCGGCATGCCACACTCCCTAGAGTGCTCCACATCTTCCAGGCACATGCAATGCTATGGTGATATGATTACCAAGTTGTTATTAATCCATTCAAACAGCAGGATTGGGAAACTAAGGTACTTCCCTTGTATCAATCCCAACACGGATCCTGTCTAGGGTCGTCACTCCTAGTAATCTCATACGATGTACATTTCGTAGGTCACTGCAAGGGCTGCCAGGGCTGTTGCTCGCACTCGTTGCACCGCTCCCCCATCACCTTATCAATACAGGCCTACTGTACTCTACTGCACGGAAGGGTCGTCGCCTCCCGTGAACTCAGAATACGCTCGCGGTCACTACAAAGGGCTCGTCGCCTGATCAGTGTAGGCCGACAGCTAGAATATAGTGTCCCATACCACCATAATCTGCTCACGAGTCAAGGTGCTCATTGGTCACTACGGGGAGGTTTGTAGCCCCAGCGTAGGCCGACAGCTCGACCACGGTGTCCCATACCACCATGCCCGGCTCATGAGTCTTCGTGGATCAAGGTACCACGGTTAATAGGGTTTACAATGGTAAGTTCAGTACCCTAGGTTCAAGCAGTTATGATACATACAAGGTGAACAAACATCGGCCAGTCGGGTTACTCGACGGGCTCGACTAGCGCGATCGCATCTCGAATTGAACGACATGAAGTGCGTAAAACACTTCGCGTGGCCTAACCACTGCCGCCAACTCTCAACACGAATCACATTCATCGACGCGTCGTTCGTGGCTACGACCAGTCAGCCACGAATTCGCTCGGTTACCGACTGCCTGGACTAAGTCAAGTCCCACACATCTATGGAATTACATTAACACTATAAAAAGGTATTGGAATTGAAATACATCATGTGAGCATGTTAGCACATGTTATAACATTCAACTTAAGCAAATCTTTAAGGCATACTTCCCATGCATATTCAACTTAAGCAAATCTTCAAGGCATACTTTCCATGCATGTAATGAAATCATGCATTTTGTCAACATGTAGAAAATCATTTAGGTCAGCATAATAATTGAAAAATCAATCACAAACTATCAAATAACATCATCTAATTCAATACATACTAATACAAGCATTTATACAAACACATACACTACACACTTAAGTCTACATATAGTATGTCGACCCAAAGTGCGCAACTAGGCGAATCTCTTCGCCAAACTAATTATGCACGCATTCCTAACTTCCTAATGCGACAACAAACCATGTCAATCACATTAGCAAAATATGAATGTAAACAGTACTTCCTACAAATGACTAAAATGCCCTAAATCTCATATTCTTCGTTAGCTTACGAAACGGGAAACGGAGAGCATTTTGTACATGTCAAACGGCGATGCCGTCAAGAATCTACTATTAGACGACATTGAAAGCGTTGGGAACCGTCAATCAAAGCGTCTAAAATCCTCACCTTATGTCTTGTAGACTCGGGAATAGAAACGGAACGTATACGCTTCGTCTACGGCGAGTAAGGAGCCTAATACACAAGATCCATAAGCTACATCGCTATGGAAACAAGGGAAACTCAAATCAACAACTATTTAGGGTTTTTACTTACCTAGGATCGCGGTGGAATCGCCGGGAAAGCGGTAGAGTTGTGTTGCTTAAGCACGTGCAACAGGTAGCACAAGTGGCAGGAAGAACTCTCCCACACTCTCACAATCTCCCACCTTTTTCTCTCTCCCAAGCTAGGGCTTCTCTCAAATTCGGATGGAAGAGAGGAGTGAGGGTTTCAACCCCTTTTATAGCCTAAAACATGCCCAAAATAGGCTTGGGAACAATGTTTACTTGGTGCCTGACCAAATCGGGGCCGTTTCGGTCCAAAAGGGCATTTCTGAAGGTCCCCAGGCCAAATGCGGTCAGACTTAAGCTCATGCATACTGGATCTAGCACGCATCCAGTTTTCAGACCGGTTGGGTTCCCAGATCGCACGTGGCGGCCCAGTTTCAGTTTAACGGTCACCGCACCAAGATTAGGCCTATAAGTCTCGTGATATATAATAGATATTTTTCCTGATCCAAGGGTGTAATTTGGCTGTATTCTGACGGTCAGAACGCTCAATACTGATGCGTCAAATTGTGTGCCAGATTTGAATTTCAAATTCCAATTCTAACCCTATTCTCACTCTCTTCGGTCCGGGCTCAATGAAATAGCCTGTGATTATCGGTTTGACTTGATTTTTGGAATGAGTGTCAAGTCCAGCTAGACGGTTCTAACGGTCTAAGATAGGAGGTATCGGACTTTCGACGTGCGGTCTAGATCCAATACAAAGATTCAAAGTGGTCCAGAGAACAAACTGGTTTAGAGTTTGATCCGAGGCTTTAGAGCATTATAGCACCCTTGGTTCCACTCGCTTCGGGCCTTGTAGAACGTATTTAAAGTGATCAGGGACCATTTCCCAGCTATTCTAACGTTGCACTAGCTAACCTAGTCATATTTTCTAAAGGAATGAATTCTACGCAATTTCGGGTCGAGTTGATACTCGAGCCCAAGTATGGATTTTTTTTTCACGGGCGTTACAATCTACCCCCCTTAACAAATAATTTCGTCCTCGAAATTTTGTACCTTTTCGTACTCCTCGAGAAGCTGTGGGTAGTTCTTTCTGATCTCGGCTTCTGTCTCCCAAGTAGCCTCCTCCTCAGTATGTGCGTCCATAGTACCTTCACAAGGGGAATCACCTTGCTACGCAGTACCTGCTCCTTCCGGTCTAAGATGCGTGTCGGTCGCAGGATATAAGTAACATCCTCTCCTAACCGCACCTGCTCCCATCTGATGATATGAGAAGGATCAGCAACGTACTTCTTCAGCATAGAAACATGAAATACGTTGTGGACGCTCGCGAGGGGCGTGGGTAAAGCCAATCGGTAAGCCACTGCTCCCACACGATCGAGGATCTGAAATGGACCAATGAATCGCGGTGCCAGCTTCCCCTTCTTCCCGAACCGAAGGACTCCCTTCATAGGGGAAACTCGCAAAAACACATGATCCCCGACTGTGAACTCTAGTGGCCGTCGTCTCGTATCGGCGTAGCTCTTCTGTCTACTCTGCGCTGTAAGAAGTCGACGTCGAATAATATCAATCTTCTTTGACGTCGCCTGCACCAACTCTGGGCCAATCAAGCTGCGCTCACCGACCTCTAACCAGTAATGCGGTGCGCGACAAGGTCGCCCATACAGCGCCTCATAAGGTGCCATGCCGATACTCGCCTGGAAGCTATTGTTGTACGTAAACTCCGCATATGCAAAACAGTCATCCCAACTGTCCTTGAAGTCCAATGCGCAAGCCCGCAACATGTCCTCCAGGATCTGGTTCACTCGCTCCGTCTGTCCGTCCGTCTGTGGGTGGAAGGCAGTACTGAACTTCAACTTCACACCCATAGCCTCCTGAATGCGAGTCCAGAAAATAGAAGTGAACCGCGTGTCTCTGTCCGACACGATCTCCAACGGAACTCCATGCAGACGCACAATCTCTCGGATATACAATCTAGCCAGCTCGTCTGCAGAGTTCGTAACTCTGATCGGTAGGAAGTGCGCCGACTTCGTCAATCGGTCGACGATCACCCAAATGGAATCATGCCCCTTCCTCGTCTTGGGCAACCCAGAAATGAAGTCCATGGAAATGAAATCCCACTTCCACTCTGCAATCGGCATAGGCTGCAAAAGTCCAGGTGGTCGGCGATGCTCTGCCTTCACCTGCTGACAAGTGAGACAACGGGACACGAACTCAGCAATGTGGGTCTTCATACCTTCCCACCAATACGTCCTCTTCACGTCACGATACATCTTCGTACTGCCTGGATGCATCGCGAGTCTAGTAGAATGCGCAGCCTCGAGAATCTCTCGTCTCAAGTCAGGGACATCAGGAACGCATAGGCGGCCACGGTAACGTAAGCCCCCATCCATACCAACTCGCCAGTCGGCGTCAGCATCATCACTGGCCTGCTCTCGAAGCTCAGTAAGATGCGCGTCGTCCCTCTGCGCCTCGATGACACGGTCATCGATCTGGGATCGCACCTGTACGTGTGCGATGAACTCAAATGGCTCCTCTACGGTGAGTTTCTGATCAAAGTCTCGTAAAAACTCCACCATATCCCACTTGGCAACCATCAGAGGAGCCGCAAACTCTATCGCCTTCTTGCGGCTCAACGCATCAGCCACAAGGTTCACCTTCCCAGGATGGTAAGAGACTTCAAACTTGAAGTCCTTCAGCGTCTCCATCCATCGCCGCTGCCTCATATTCAAGTCCCGCTGCGTGAATATGTACTTGAGGCTCTTGTGGTCGCAAAAGAGCTCGAACTCCTCTCCGTAGAGGTAATGTCTCCAGAGTCTCAGTGCGAATATAACGGCTGCCAACTCCAGGTCGTGTGTAGGGTAATTCTCCTCGTGCTTCCTTAATTGTCTCGAGGCATATGAAATTACCCTGTCCCTCTGCATAAGGACACAACCCAAACCAACGCTAGACGCGTCAGTGTATATAGTGTATTTAACCCCTTGCTCTGGCAATACTAGCACAGGGGCGGACGTAAGTCTGTCCTTCAGCTCCTGAAAAGCCGACTCCGCCTTATCATTCCAGGCGAACTTCACGTCCTTCCGTGTCAACTGAGATAAGGGTCTCGCGATCTTCGAGAAGTCCTGAATGAAGCGCCGATAGTAGCCAGCGAGACCCAAGAAACTCCTCACCTCAGTGACAGAACCAGGCTGCTCCCAGTCCTGCACCGCAGCTACCTTAGACAGGTCAACTGCCATGCCATCCTTGGACACCACGTGTCCCAGGAACTTCACCTCCTGCTTCCAGAAGTCGCACTTCTTGTACTGTGCGAACAACTGATGCTGTTTGAGCGTATCAAGGACCAAACGCAAGTGCTCCTCATGCTCCTCTCGACTCCTAGAGTATACCAAAATGTCGTCGATGAAGACAACGACGAATCGATAGAGGAAGGGCCGCAATACCCGGTTCATCAGATCTATGAACACGGCCGGTGCGTTCGTGAGACCGAACGACATCACGAGGAACTCGTAGTGACCAAAACTGGTCCTGAATGCTGTCTTCTGCACGTCCTCATCTCTGACGCGCAGCTGATGATATCCTGACTGAAGATCAATCTTCGAGAAGTACTGCGCTCCTCTCAACTGATCAAACAAGTCATCGATCCTAGGCAAAGGGTACTTGTTCTTCACCGTGAGCTGGTTCAGCCTGCGATAATCAATACACAATCGCAGCGAACCATCCTTCTTCTTCACGAACAAGACCGGTGCTCCCCAAGGAGACACGCTAGGCCGTATAAAGCCAAGCTCTAGCAGGCCATTAATCTGCGTCCTCAACTCCTCCATCTCACATGGTGCCATGCGATACGTCGGCAGTGAGACGGGTGTAGAACCAGGAACCAGATCGATAGTGAAATCGATCTCACGTCGGGGCGGCAAACCAGGGATCTTCCTGAACAGATCCCCGAACTCAGAAACAACTGGCGTCTGCTCAAGTACCTGGGCACCAGCGTCGCGCAATAGAGTGGCGTAGCTAAGAATGCGGAAAGGAAGATTTACCCGCACTGAAAATGTGAAAGGCGTGCCCTCAGGCTCGTACACCGTCACCACACGAGCCTCGCAGTCAATCTTGGCTCTCGCTGCAGTCAACCAGTCCATGCCAAGAATGATGTCGAGATATACGAGCGAGGGATCGACGACCAGATCAAGAGTCATCGTCCTGCCTCCCAGATCAACTAAACAACCCTCACACATCTGGGTGACATCCGAATAATCTCCATGAGCTGCAAGGACTCGCACGCTATCCATAGTGATAGTCTGCAACCCAAGACGTCTGACTACGGCACGCGATATCAAAGAAATCGTGGAACCAGTGTCCACCATGATAAGAACGGGAGTACCTCCGATATGGCCCGTGACCTCGAAGGATGAATGCTGGAAAGTCGGCGTCGTAGCTGCCTCAGCGGTCAGTGCATGAACTCGAGCCTGCTGTGGCCGGTTCGGCCGCTGTGTCAAGGGCCGTGGGGGCTGTCGAATCTGCGATACTGTGGGTCTGAAAGAGGGATGCGCAGGAGCTGACCGTATAGGCGGTGCTGATATCGCCTGTGGAAGTACACGATCAATCTTCTGCGGCGGCGAGAACCCACTGTCCCGCATCCTCGAAAAGCAACTCTGCGCTAGGTGGCCCGTCCTCCCACAGTATGTGCATGATAAATCAGGGCGCCGAAACGGTCCTACTGGCGCCGTGGTCCTGGTAGGAGGATCAACGCGGGGCCTCTTGCCCGCGGAGGGCCTGTCTGTCAAATCCGGTCGCGGCCTAGAAGTAGTCGGGCCTCGAGATCACGCAAGTCGATCCACGTCCTGCTCTGCCCGCATGGACATGTGAACCAACTCCGCATAGGAGGGGAAACTGATACAGCACATCTTCGACCGAATATCCGGTCGCAAGCCCTCCAAAAAGCGCCGTATGCACATCTGCTCATCAGCTAGAATCGTCGGGACGTACCTGCCCAACTCTGTGAACCGATGTTCATACTCGGTAACTGTCATCGCTGCCTGCCTGAGACGGAGAAACTCATTCTCCCTCTCGTGCCTGTAGGTCTGAGGATAATACTTCTCATGGAAGCGGAACTCGAATGCTGCCCATGTCCATACGAAATCTGCGGTAACAGTCCGCAATATACTATCCCACCACATACTGGCCTCTCTCTCAAACTGGAAGGTAGCCAGCTCTACCTACTCTGCCTCAGTACAGTGCAACATGTGCAGAATCTTTGACACTCGGTCGAGCCAAAACTCAGCCTCCTCGGGTCTGTGAGAACCCGTGAAAGTAGGAGGCCGCAAGCGCTGAAATCGCTCCAGAAGACCCCGTGTGTCGGCAGGATTCCCCGCAGGGAAAGCAGGCTGCGCAGGATGTGCTATGCCCTCATCCTGGGCGTAAGTATAGGCATCCTCAGCTGGATGCACAGGTGGTGCAGGCGGAGTAGATGCAGTCGCACCCCCACCCTGGGCTAAAGTCCCAACTATGGTGGTCAGAAGCTGCTGCTGCTGTAGCATCATAGCCATCATCTGCTCGAATCTATCAGGGGGTGGAGCAGGCTGTGGCGGATGAGGTGCGGAAGTAGATGCGCGCTGTGGCTCTCTAACTGATGGTGTAAATGGCGGTGGTCCATCTGTAGGACCAACAGTAGGCTGAGACGACTGAACCGTCTCAGGAATCGGGCCCACAGCAGGGTCCGGACGAGTGCCAGACTGAGAGGGAGCCTGATCCATCTGCTCTGATAATGAAATCCGAACCGCGCTCCTCGTAGTCTTAGGTGGCATTCCCTATATTCAAAATAGGGCGCAACCTTATCAGTCTCAATTGCACAAATACACCACAATCATTCACTAAAGAGTCAAAGGCATTCCATGCATTTCAATTAATTAAAATTGTCACAATACAAGGGATATAACCTTACAAGCATCATGACTAGAATGACATGGAAATTAAGATAGTTAAGCAACAGCAACATAAGCAAGGCACTAGCCCTAATAGGCTTTACACACATAAAACAGAAAATGGCTAACTACTCATAACAACATCAAAGATCGCGTCGCTAGTCGGAGTCTGGCGACGGAGGAGGAGCACCCTTATCCTGTAAGCAACACAGGATTGCCTTCAAGGTGTGAGTCACCTTGCCAAACTTCTTCTTCGTAACGGCCTTGGCATCAGCGACCTCTGCTCGAAGTTCTTGGACTTCCCTTCGCAAAGCGGTCTGGCTCTCCTCCATCCGAGCAATGCGATCGTCGATAGTAGCCTGCGTAGAAGGTGGAGGGCTTTCATCAGTATCCTGAGCCTCCTCTTCTGCTTCTTCCTGAGTCTCTTCCTGAACCTCTGCACTAGGTTCATCTTCGCTTTGATCTTCCTCTTCATCAAAGTCGTCCCCACTATCCCTTTCAAGTTGATTTTCACGATATTGCGACCCAATCTTCATCTTAACCATTGTCGACTCATCGATGGTGTGAATCGATACCGGCAATTCGGGTCCAAGTCTATAGGCAAACTCGAGCGCAATCTTGCAAATGAGTCGGCCAAAGGGAAGGGATTCGGATGTTCTCCTCGACCTGGCTATGAGAACTATCTGCCGTAAGATGAAAGTGGCCATACATACGTTCTCTCCCTGGGCCACCAGAAATAAGAAATCGACCATAAGACGTGTACATTCAATGCGGTTCGTCGACCTAGGATAAACATTGAACGTGCAGATATGATGCAGCAGACGCAAATCCTCAGACATGTACGTCGCCTTGAGGCTATTATTAGGCTGCCATGGAACCAACTTACCGCACAGAAACCTGGTGCGGCGATCTCGTTCACGTCTAGTCCTCAAACTCTTCTCACTTGGATGCACATCACCTAGAGACACATTGAGAAGTCGCGCAATCAACCGGACGTCGATCGTAGCCATCCGATCTCTACCAAAAGGGATTTTGAACTGCAAAGGATCCAAGGTAGGATTCTGGATGCTAGCATAGAAGGCACGAACAGTGCTCACATTAGCACGAGCGCGAGCTTCAAAGATCGGTCCCCAGTGCGCAGCTTCAATGCGTTCGAACAACAGATATTCGCCGAACAATCGCCCATCTACGTCCGCCTCAAATAACACTCTACGATCAGTGTATTCACCATGAGGCATCTCTGATAGGATGGTTCGTCCAAGATGTGCATGGGGATCCAAATCCCGCTTTGTACGGCACTCCAGGACTGCAGCTGGACCTGCGGCGGCGCTTGAACTTGCAGCACCACCCCGCGGTCTTCTCAATCGAGCAGGGCGGCTCGGCCCAGTCTCGTCTGTCGCAGTTTTCCTCTTACCCATCAAAGATATGATGGATGAGAGCGACAAAAGGCCCAAAATGGCTTCCACAAAAGCCATGAAAAACGCCGAAAATGCAGAGAAATGGCTGCCCAATCTGAAAAAAGGAAATCTAGGCGTCGTAGAGGGATGCTTCAAGCTTCCCAAGGCTGTACTTTCAGGGAAAAATACGAACAAAAAGATGGGATGGAGCAGCTCACGATTTCAGCTATATTTGAGGGATTTTGGAGCTCCAAATGGGGAAATCTTCAAGGAAAGGGGCTGCCAACACCCAATAACTGATGGGTGGTGGTCGGTTTTGGCCAAGGAAGGTTGTAGAGGTGGTTTGGGACGCCGGGGTTTGGGATTGGTTGCTGAAAATCGAATCTAGGGTATGCAAGGGGGCTGTTTGTGAAGGAGAGGTGGGTTTTGGGGGTTTTCGTGGGGTGGGAGGTGCATAGGGGTGATGTGGACCCTGTTTAAGGGAGTGCCCCCGAAGGACAGCACCACCGGAGCTCGCCGGCCTGCGATGCATCGCCCGGCCGGCGATGGCATCGCCGGTCAACTCACAAGTTGACCGGTGGGACCCCATGGGTCTGGTCCCCCATGGTCCCAGGGTCCCAAAAAGTCAGGTCCCACCCCTTGGTTCATAGTATTTTGGTCTCTATGAGCCCAAACATGTGTTCGGGGCTTTCCGGGTCCACATCACAATCCTGAATACCAAACCATATGATGCAGCATATGAATTTGGGGTAGAAGGAGCCAGTACAGCTTTCTAGCTCCTTAGTTGCTAAAGAAAGTGAATTTAGAATGGCCTTATGGCCATTTTTCATGAAATTTTACTATTCACTGTAAAATTTGGTAAATGTACTAATTTGTTTTATTTTCACATTAGGTTTGATGCCTAACATGAAATGGATAAGAAAAAACTGAAGGTTGAAGTGTTTAGAGAAGGAATTTTGAAGATTTTTGGTGAAACGGGGTTTTTAAGCCCTGGCGATTGATTACAGGAGTCGTGGTCATCCCACGGCCCAAGGAGTCACCTTTGCGGTTTAAAACCGCTCATAGGACGTCTCAACCCGACTTCCTACAGCTTAGAAGTGATTCGGGTTGCATTACGCGACCCGAGATACCTTACAGACTCGATATTGCGATCGATCCTTATAGACTTCGCCTATCGGCGAATCTGTGATCCTAGAAGTGTTTCTAGACCCTTCTCGCACCCACCTAAGTCAAAGGAAGCGACAGTGTACGTCGCAAGACCATAACCCAGACCTAGTATACTCTCATTCATGCTCTGATACCAACTTGTAACACCCTGAAAATTGGGGGTCGTGTATAAACTCAACTCCCGAGTTCCAGACCGTCACTTATGCAACAAAAATGGTTATGATTCAATGTTGTCTGATTTAAAGCATTCACATGAGTAAAAGTATACCAAAACTGCAATTCATACTTCAGATCCAGTGATAAAAGCAAGTGGAAGACTAAACAATGTATATATCACTGTATGAAAAAAATAAAGTAATCTCATCTGTCTCCAAAGTATGACTACATCACTGAGTCTCATGTACATATACATAACAAAAGAATAATGTTCAAAAAGAAAAGTCCCACTGATGTCCCCTCGATCCAGGTCGCCTACGGGAAGCCGTCATGATACTGCATATACGAGAACTCATCCTGGTCCTCGTCAACATCTAGCTCCACCTCCTGGATCTCGTCCTCACCTGCAACTACAACAGGGTCTGGTGGGTGTTGCAAACACCATCCCGTAACGTGGGAATGAGTGATCAACTCAGTGGAATCATAGAGCAAAGATTAGCATGTTCACAATTCAATCACGCGATAATAGTAAAGCAGTAAATCAGACAAATCCTAATACTGTTGTTAATGCAAGATGATATGACGTGATGTATGCCCTCACCGACGATCACCCTCATACGGCAACATCTTATGACCGCGGCATGCCACACTCCCTAGAGTGCTCCACATCTTCCAGGCACATGCAATGCTATGGTGATATGATTACCAAGTTGTTATTAATCCATTCAAACAGCAGGATTGGGAAACTAAGGTACTTCCCTTGTATCAATCCCAACACGGATCCTATCTAGGGTCGTCACTCCTAGTAATCTCATACGATGTACATTTCGTAGGTCACTGCAAGGGCTTCCAGGGCTGTTGCTCGCACTCGTTGCACCGCTCCCCCATCACCTTATCAATACAGGCCTACTGTACTCTACTGCACGGAAGGGTCGTCGCCTCCCGTGAACTCAGAATACGCTCGCGGTCACTACAAAGGGCTCGTCGCCTGATCAGTGTAGGCCGACAGCTAGAATATAGTGTCCCATACCACCATAATCTGCTCACGAGTCAAGGTGCTCATTGGTCACTACGGGGAGGTTTGTAGCCCCAGCGTAGGCCGAAAGCTCGACCACGGTGTCCCATACCACCATGCCCGGCTCATGAGTCTTCGTGGATCAAGGTACCACGGTTAATAGGGTTTACAATGGTAAGTTCAGTACCCTAGGTTCAAGCAGTTATGATACATACAAGGTGAACAAACATCGGCCAGTCGGGTTACTCGACGGGCTCGACTAGCGCGATCGCATCTCGAATTGAACGACATGAAGTGCGTAAAACACTTCGCGTGGCCTAACCACTGCCGCCAACTCTCAACACGAATCACATTCATCGACGCGTCGTTCGTGGCTACGACCAGTCAGCCACGAATTCGCTCGGTTACCGACTGCCTGGACTAAGTCAAGTCCCACACATCTATGGAATTACATTAACACTATAAAAAGGTATTGGAATTGAAATACATCATGTGAGCATGTTAGCACATGTTATAACATTCAACTTAAGCAAATCTTTAAGGCATACTTCCCATGCATATTCAACTTAAGCAAATCTTCAAGGCATACTTTCCATGCATGTAATGAAATCATGCATTTTGTCAACATGTAGAAAATCATTTAGGTCAGCATAATAATTGAAAAATCAATCACAAACTATCAAATAACATCATCTAATTCAATACATACTAATACAAGCATTTATACAAACACATACACTACACACTTAAGTCTACATATAGTATGTCGACCCAAAGTGCGCAACTAGGCGAATCTCTTCGCCAAACTAATTATGCACGCATTCCTAACTTCCTAATGCGACAACAAACCATGTCAATCACATCAGCAAAATATGAATGTAAACAGTACTTCCTACAAATGACTAAAATGCCCTAAATCTCATATTCTTCGTTAGCTTACGAAACGGGAAACGGAGAGCATTTTGTACATGTCAAACGGCGATGCCGTCAAGAATCTACTATTAGACGACATTGAAAGCGTTGGGAACCGTCAATCAAAGCGTCTAAAATCCTCACCTTATGTCTTGTAGACTCGGGAATAGAAACGGAACGTATACGCTTCGTCTACGGCGAGTAAGGAGCCTAATACACAAGATCCATAAGCTACATCGCTATGGAAACAAGAGAAACTCAAATCAACAACTATTTTGGGTTTTTACTTACCTAGGATCGCGGTGGAATCGCCGGGAAAGCGGTAGAGTTGTGTTGCTTAAGCACGTGCAACAGGTAGCACAAGTGGCAGGAAGAACTCTCCCACACTCTCACAATCTCTCACCTTTTTCTCTCTCCCAAGCTAGGGCTTCTCTCAAATTCGGATGGAAGAGAGGAGTGAGGGTTTCAACCCCTTTTATAGCCTAAAACATGCCCAAAATAGGCTTGGGAACAATGTTTACTTGGTGCCTGACCAAATCGGGGCCGTTTCGGTCCAAAAGGGCATTTCTGAAGGTCCTCAGGCCAAATGCGGTCAGACTTAAGCTCATGCATACTGGATCTAGCACGCATCCAGTTTTCAGACCGGTTGGGTTCCCAGATCGCACGTGGCGGCCCAGTTTCAGTTTAACGGTCACTGCACCAAGATTAGGCCTATAAGTCTCGTGATATATAATAGATATTTTTCCTGATCCAAGGGTGTAATTTGGCTGTATTCTGACGGTCAGAACGCTCAATACTGATGCGTCAAATTGTGTGCCAGATTTGAATTTCAAATTCCAATTCTAACCCTATTCTCACTCTCTTCGGTCCGGGCTCAATGAAATAGCCTGTGATTATCGGTTTGACTTGATTTTTGGAATGAGTGTCAAGTCCAGCTAGACGGTTCTAACGGTCTAAGATAGGAGGTATCGGACTTTCGACGTGCGATCTAGATCCAATACAAAGATTCAAAGTGGTCCAGAGAACAAACCGGTTTAGAGTTTGATCCGAGGCTTTAGAGCATTATAGCACCCTTGGTTCCACTCGCTTCGGGCCTTGTAGAACGTATTTAAAGTGATCAGGGACCATTTCCCAGCTATTCTAACGTTGCACTAGCTAACCAAGTCATATTTTCTAAAGGAATGAATTCTACGCAATTTCGGGTCGAGTTGATACTCGAGCCCAAGTATGGATTTTTTTTTCACGGGCGTTACATGATGCCACGACTTGTGCGCAGAGGTGATACCCTGGTCAAGAGATGTGGGCCAACGTTCGGTGCGAAGAAAACGCCGCGCATTGTGAAACCCTAGAGAATCTCTACAAGGTGTCACATCAATCCCATCAATCCATCAATCCATCAATCCATCACATGTCAAGTACATTTCAAGTACACATCACCTTTCACCCATTCCCGAGTAACTACAAAAGTCAAGAATCTCTTACAAGCTCATACCTCTCTTACAACAAAAGCTCTCAAAGTCAAAAAGTTCCTACATCACCCATGATTTTCTTACACAAATGGTCACAAAAGTCAAGATTTTCTTACACCCATCACTCACCACATCCATCACCCATCTCTCTCTCTCTTTCTCATTTTCAAACTCAAAAAAATTTAAGGAGAGAAATCCCATATGTATGAGAATTCTCCAATCCTCTCCCTCTCTTTCAAAACTTCAAGTGTGGGCCACTTTCCTACTCCATGATCTCCCATCCTAACCATCTATTCCCCATCTCCTCCATTGGAATCAAAGCTAAGGTCCTAAGGAACTCATAGGAGTAAGAAGATCGAACGGTGGGTGCTCCTCTAGATGTAAAAAATTTTATTTCTATAGCGTAGATATTTTCTTTCTTTCATGAGGGAAGTGTAGGACCCACCAATCAATGGTAAAGATCCCACACAATCCCATGGTTATGGCCTAATGGCCTACCTTATGCATGCATGATCCATGCATGGGGCCTTTCTCTATGGGCCCCATCATGGTAGTTTTATTTCATATCATATTATGTTTGGGTCATCTAGACCTTATAACCATGGCGGAGATGGCATCCTCACCATACATTTTAATTATATGTCATGCGTGTGCAAGATCCATGTTGTAAATGTAAATTTAGGTATGATGTGTGGGTGTGATTGATCTTGGGAGGGCTCAATAGTGGCGGAGCCCCTTTACCTATGGCCAAATTTTCCTTCTATCTCTCTTTTCGCTCATTTTATTTCCAGATGTGTGTGGCCAATTAATGTATTTCCCTTTTTATTTAACTATATAATAAATTTTATCTAAGTACATGTTGCTATTTTTTGGACAGTTTCTGGTTATTTTTGGACCAGATTTTGGGACTGTTTGGGGGACTATTCATACCTATTAAATATACTTTTCTGAAAGGTGGGGATCTCATCTTAATGTCCCCCAAATTTCAGCCCCAACTGACCTTCATTGGGGTCCTAAAGGTGTGGTCCAAGTGAGGTGGACAGTCTGGATTTTCTGCACTATTCCAGCAACATTCCACCATGGACAGTTGGATTTTTAAAATTTATTAAAATACATATGGGTGTTTAAAAATTATAAAAATTTTTATGGGGGTGGGGTACTTATGGTAGGACCCACCTACAAAATTTTGAGGCCAATGGACGGCTGTACACACCATGGTGATGGCGGGACCGGCCCATTATAATATAGTGTCCAGATCAGTCCGATTTTCAGGACAGATTGATTTATGTAAATGAATTAAAATATTTACAGATTTCTAAAAATTCTAAAATTTTTTAGGAGTGTGTTTCACTTATGTTAGAACCCACCTACCAAATTTCAGGGCCAATGAACCCCTATACACATCGTGGTGAGGGCCGGACTGGCCCACCACGTTGAGACATCCAGGTCTGTCCGATTTTTCTGGATAGTTTATTTTGTTTAAATTAATTAAAATACATAAAGATATGTAAAAATTATGAAATTTTTTGGGGGTGTGACCCACCTATGGGAGACTCACTCTGTAACATTTCAACTTGAATTGACCCCGTTTGTGTATCCAAAAAAATTTTCCAAGATGGTTGGACTGCCAGATTGTTTTATACTGTGCAGTCCAGCAATATGCCTTGATAAAAAAACCATAATTCAAAAATATTTCTTCTGATGGTGGGCCACATTTTTAGATTTTCTCTCATTGTATGCATGATGTGGGACCTTGGCCCTCAATTTTTAAAGTTTTGGAGGCCTTGGAGCCACTCCAATGGAGTGCCCAAATTTAGGACAGCAACATGTTATAATTATGCTGGCCTTGGGCTGAAATTTTGAGTGGGGCCCACCATATTATAAAGATCTTAAAGGAAATGATTTATACCTTTAGTTCCTTAAATGTTGGGCTTAATGAATGCACTTTTGAGGCTCACCACAGTTGAATTTAATTACGTCCATGAATGTAGCTAGTTGTTGAACTATTTAAGGCCCATAGAGTGGACCCATTTGATGTGTTCCAAGGCCCATGAGATTAGGCCCATTTGATGTAATTTAAGGCCCATAGAGTGGACCCATTTGATGTGTTCCAAGGTCCACGGGATTGGACCCATTTGAAGTATTTTAAATCCCATGGGATTAGGCCCATTTGATATGTATAAGGCCCATGGGTCGAGAACCATTTGATGCAATCTAAGGCCCACGGGTTATGACCCGTTACAATGCACATAAGGCCCATTGGTGCGGCCCATTGATGTGGCCCATTTGATGAGTAAAAGGCCCATATGACATAGCTCATTTGATGTATTTAAGGTCCAATGGGGTGTACCTAAGGTCCATTGCAATGTGTGATCCCAACCTGGTTTACGTAATTTTATTCACTACGGGCTACACCTTGGGAGCAATGTTGGTTTGACGTCCACATTGCGAGTATAATGTTGGTTAAATGTCCGCATTGCGACTCTCCCTAGGGCCCATTGGTAGGCCCGTACTTGTTGTATGCAAGCCGTCTAGGCCAGCTGCGTTGTAAGGATAAGGCATTACTTTATAACATGCTTAGTATAACTCCATGACGCACAGCCCATTTGTATCGGTCCATTTGATCGGCCTGCTCGTATCGGCTATTAAATTGATTTAGCTCATATGATTGATTAGGCCCATCTTGATATATTTGAGGCCTATTGCTAAGGCCATATATGAGGCCTACCTTGATGTGTATGAGGCCCGTTGTTGAGGCCCACCTTGATGTGTATGAGGCCCGTTGTTGAGGCCCACCTTGATGTGTATGAGGCCCGTTGTTGAGGCCCACCTTAAATATATATGAGGCTCGTTGTTGAGGCCCACCTTAAATATATATGAGGCCCATGTTGTAAGGCCCATTGTGATGTATGTAAGGCCCATGGGTCATGGCCCATTGCAATGTATGTAAGGCCCAATTGGTGCGGCCTATTCGATATATTTATGGGGTCCATGTCATTAGGTCCATCCTGTTGTATTCGTGACCTGTCCATTAAGGCTCACCAGTGGTATATATTTGAGGCCCATGTGTAGGGCCCACCTATTGTGTATTTAAAGCCCATAGGTTGTGGCCATAATGATGTATATTAGACCTATGTGATGTAGCCCATACTGATGTGTATTAGACCCAAGTATATGAGTCACCTGCAAAGTATATTTGAGGCCCATTGTGATGTATCTGAGGCCCATGGGTGTGACCCATCTAGATGTATTTGAGGCCTATGGGCAAGGCCCATTGTGATATGTGTTAGGCCCATGACCAGGGCCAACTTATTTTGTATATTTGGCCCTTGTGTGAGGCCATGTGCCCATTATATATTTAATTCTATGTGGGCCATTCCTTGGGGGCAATGTTGGTTAAAAGTCCACATTGTCGACATTGGTTATTGATACCGTTTATGAGTATGTGACATCATAACATCATGATACATGACCATTCGCATCATCTGCATGTTTCTTATGAGATGTGATTGACCATTGCATATGTCATTGGGCAGGATGATGTGAGACTCCCTGATAGGTGGAGATTATCTCACATGAGCGCATGACATACGCAAGATTGATGCATGATTGGATTATATGACTCATGCATCTTATATTGTGTTGTGATTACTATACGCCCAAGTGACATCAAGGCTGTAGCCTCCACGAGAATATCGTGGATGGCCAGATGGGACACCAGAAATCTGTTCGAGGATCGGGCCGCCACAGATGGCCCTGAGTGAAAATCCCTAAACATCCTCTTCGTTCCAGAGGATACTCCAACGTTTAAACCGAGTGGGTAGATGATCATTGAGTGCCGATTATCAGATAGCTGCGCTCTCCAGTATGTCGTGGTCGGTTGGAAGGGGGTGGGGCCTTACCCACCCGAGGGAGTAGGCATGGCTAGGCTGAGTTTGACCAGCTCGAGGAATGGGTCCGCTATCGGTGAGCCGGGTAGGTAATGGCAGACTACTGACAGGCGGATAGTGAGGTCTTTTTCACTTACCCAGTTGTGCGCTTGATTGGGGCGGCAGGTGGTGTGAAGTGTAATAGACCCCGGTGATTTTCCCAGAGAGGAACCGTACTGTTATGAGGACTGACATGATATTATGACACCCCGTCACTGTTGTACATGTGGGGGGGCGCACGTGGGCAGACGCTGATGTGGGCGGGTGTGATGTAGGCGGGGCTGAGGCCTGGGCAAGGTGAAACACTGGACGAGCTAGCTGCGGTTGGCAGGCTACTGTGCTAACAGGCTACTGAGTAAGAGTTGCATACTCATTCATTCATCCATTCACTATCCACTTGGGCTGGTGGTGCGCAACTAATTGTTGTGTATCTTCGTTATGGCAAGGATTTCGGTTGGGCACGCAACTAACCTGAGATCAGGAGTTTACCACGTTGAGTCAGACTATCTAAATTTAGATATGGGACTGATTTGGATAGAGGTTCCTTGTGGTGGACCCCGTAGCCTGTGATACTACATACTATCATCCCCACATCACACTCCAGCATGGTCATTCCATTAGCACCATATATTGCATATTTCATTACATCTTCGGCGTGTGGCATTGTGGGTTGTTATGTTTCTGTATTCCTGTGACTTAGATGAGAGTGATGATATTTGTTAGCTCTTTCGAATTATGTATTACATTATGTCCTTGTCATTCGACATTTGATTATCTATGACTCATCATTTGCATAGCTGTCCTATATTGCATATTTTGATATTGATTAACTTACGCACTTGTTCATACTTCTGCTTATTCTGTTATCACATGATTATAATCTTGTCAGTATTTCTGTTTACACTGATAATTCTTGCTCTTATCAGTGTTTCTGTTTATTCAGTCATTGTATGGTTTATGGATTCATAGCTTTCCAGTATTGTATGATTATGATATTATATTGAATACTTGGCACTTATCTCATGCAC
The DNA here is from genome assembly GCA_037074715.1 of Magnolia kwangsiensis. Classification (NCBI taxonomy): domain Eukaryota; kingdom Viridiplantae; phylum Streptophyta; class Magnoliopsida; order Magnoliales; family Magnoliaceae; genus Magnolia; species Magnolia kwangsiensis. Next base: position 83,628,301 of record CM073575.1, on the reverse strand, counting down.
ACACTTACAGCACTCTCTAAGCTTTCTATAAGCTTATGCATGATTGATGCGTGCAGGTGATGTTAGGTTGCAGCAACATTGAGCTTGGCGCGTGCAGCTGTTTTCTGGAGCTTTGATTTTGACATATATATTTCCCTTTCAGCATTGTATTCAAATAATTATATTAGTGGATATGTGATGATGATGTTACCTTTATGATTTGGGTAAACTTGTGTTTATGCTTATTACTGGTTAAATGTATATATAAAAAAATCCTCCTTGTAGGATCCCAGGATCGAAAATCTGGCATATGAATGCTAGGAGCCGAGAATGGGGTACTACGGAGGCTATAGGCACCGGATTCGACGATCGGGATTCCTGTGAATTCGATTTCTGGGTTTAGGGCGTGACAAAAGTTTGTATCAGAGCATAACTTGGGAATACCTGGAGATAACATCACATATCTACTAATAGCTATCCTTCACTCTATGATTGTTGAGAACTTAGAATGATTAGATCCCCGAGTTCGAATAACTTAGAGATTTTCTGATATAGTTCTTTACCGTTGAGATTGAGGCTGTATAGTGTTCCAGTTCGATCGTTTCTAATCCAGGATTTGAAGTTCTGTTGGATCATCGTAGTGTTAGCGAGGCGTTTTGGGAGCAGGGGATTGGGATTTAGAGGCATTGTTCTCATCTCTTAGGTGTTTGATTATGTTGCCATGTTGTGTTCGGATAGGATTTTCCTCCCTTGGTACGCTCTGTATTGGTTATGTTGTGGTTTAAATTTTGAGGATGAAATTTTTATTATGAGGAGAGAGCTGTAAGCCCCGTATCCTAGACCGTACTGTTCCATAAACTTCCGCGGTCTTACCGGTCGAATTCCGACAACCTTCGACCCTTAACCAATATTTGCATGCGACCCTGATTCATATGCAGTCAACCCGTATCGACTCAACCCAAAACCTTTACCATAGCGACCACGCTGTCGCTGCAGTTCTGATGCCGTGACTTGTGCGCCGAGGTGATACCCTGGTCAAGAGATGTGGGCCAACGTTCGGTGCGAAGAAAACGCCTCGCGTTGCAAAACCTAAGAGAATCTCTATGAGGTGTCACCTCAATCCCATCAATCCATTACATGTCAAGTACATGTCAAGTACACATCACATTTCACCCATTCCTAAGCAACTACGAAAGTCAAGAATCTCTTATAAGCTCATACCTCTTTTACACCAAAAGCCCTCAAAGTCAAAAAGTTCTTACATCACCCATGCTTTTCTTTTACAAATGGTCACAAAAGTTAAGATTTTCTTACACCCATTACTCACCACATCCATCATCCATCTCTCTGTCCCTTTACAACTCTCTCTCTCTCTCTCTCTCTCTCTCTCTCTCTCTCTCTCTCTCTCTCTCTCTTTCTCATTTTCAAACTCAAAAAAATTTAAGGAGAGAAATCCCAAACGTATGAGAATTCTCCAAGCCTCTCCCTCTCTTTCAAAACTTCAAGTGTGGCCCACTTTCCTATCCCATGATCTCTCATCTTAACCATCCAGTCCCCATCTCCTCCATTAGAATCAATGCTACGGTGCTAAGGAACTCATAGGAGCAAGAAGATCGAACGCTGGGTGCTTCTCTAAATATAAAAAATTTGATTTCTATAGCCTAGATGTTTTCTTTCTTTCATGAGGGAAGTGTACGACTCACCAATCAATGGTGAAGATCCCACACAATCCCATGTTTGTAGCCTAATGGCCTACCTTATGCATGCATGATCCATGCATGGGGCCTTTCTCTATGGGCCCTATCATGGTAGTTTTATTTCATATCATATTATATTTGGGTCATCTAGACCTTATAACCATGGTGGGGATGCCATTCTCACCATGTATTTTAATTATAGGCCATTCATGTGCAAGATCCATGTTGTAAATGTAAATCTATGTATGATGTGCGGGTGTGATTGATCTTTGGAGGGCTCAATAGTGGCGGAGCCCCTTTCCCTATAGTCGGATTGTCCTTCTATCTCTCTTTTTCCTCATTTTATTTCCTGATGTGTATGGCCCATTAATGTATTTCCCTTTTTATTTAACTTATATAATAAATTTTATCTAAGTACATGTTGCTGTCCAGAATTTTCTGGACAGTTTCTTGTTATTTTTGGACCAGATTTTGGGATTGTTTGGGAGACTATTCATGCCTATTAAATATACTTTTATGAAAGGTGGGAATCTCATCTTGATGTCCCCCAAATTTTATCCCCAACTGACCTTCATTGGGGTCCCAAAGGTGTGGTCCAGGTGAGGTGGACAGTCTGAATTTTTTGCACTGTTCCAGCAACATTCCACCCTAGACAGTTGGATTTTTAAAATTTATTAAAATACCTAGGGGTGTTTAAAAATTATAAAATTTTTTAGGGAGGTATCCTACTTATGGTAGGACCCACCTACAAAATTGTGGGGCCAATGGACGCCTGTACACACCATAGTGATGGTGGGACCGACCCATTATAATATGGTGTCCGGATCAGTCCAATTTTTAGGACAGATTGTTTTATGTAAATGAATTAAAATATTTACAGATGTCCAAAAATTATGAAATTTTTTAAGAGTGTGGTCCACTTATGTTAGAACCCACCTACTAAATTTCAGGGCCAATGGACCCCTGTACACATCGTGGTGAGGTCCGGACTGGCCCACCACGTTGGGACATCCAGGTCTGTCCGATTTTTCTGGACAGTCTATTTTATTTAAATTAATTAAAATACTTAGAGATATCTAAAAATTATGAAATTTTGTGGGGGTGTGGCTCACCTATGGAAGTATCACTCTGTGAAATTTTAGCCTCAAGAGACCCCATTTGGGTATCCAAAAGAATGGGCTAATATGGTTGGACTCCCATATTTTTTTCTGTTGTGCAGTCCAGCAATATGCCTTGATAAAAAAACCATAATTCAAAAATATTTCTTCTGATGGTGGGCCACCTTTTTGGGTTTCCTCTCATTATATGCATGATGAGGGACCTTGGACCTCAATTTTTAGAGTTTTTAAGGCTTTGGACCCACTTCAATGGAGTGCCCAAATTTAAGACAACAACATGTTATAATTATGCTGGCCTTGGGCTGAAATTTTGAGGAGTGGGGCCCACCATATTATAAAGATCTTAGAGGAAATGATTTATACCTTTAGTTCCTTAAATGTTGGGCTTAATGAATGCACTTTTGAGGCCCACTACAGTTGAATTTAATTGGGTCCATGAATGTAGCTAGTTGTTGAACTATTTAAGGCCCATAGAGTGGACCCATTTGATGTGTTCCAAGGGCCATGGGATTAGGCCCATTTGATGTAATTTAAGGCCCATAGAGTGGACCCATTTGATGTGTTCCAAGGTCCATGGGATTGGACCCATTCGATGTATTTTAAAGCCCATGGGATTAGGCCCATTTGATACGTATAAGGCCCATGGGTCGAGAACCATTTGATGCAATCTAAGGCCCACGGGTTATGACCCATTGCAATGCACATAAGACCCATTGGTGCGGCCCATTGATGTGGCCCATTTGATGAGTATAAGGCCCATATGACATGGCTTATTTGATGTATTTAAGGTCCAATGGGGTGTACCTAAGGTCCATTGCAATGTGTGATCCCAACCTGGTTTACGTAATGTTATTCACTACGGGCTACACCTTGGGAGCAATGTTGGTTTGACGTCCACATTGCGAGTATATTGTTGGTTAAATGTCCGCATTGCGACTCTCCCTAGGGCCCATTAGTAGGCCGTGCTTGTTGTATGCAAGCTGTCTAGGCCAGCTGCATTGTAAGGATAGGGCATTACTTTATAGCATGCTTAGTATAACTCCATGACGCACAACCCAATTGTATTGGTCCATTTGATCGGCCTGCTCGTATCGACCATTTGATTGATTTAGCCCATATGATTGATTAGGAGCATCTTGATATATTTGTGGCCTGTTGCTAAGGCCATATATAAGGCCAACCTTGATGTGTATGAGGCCCGTTGTTGAGGCCCACCTTGATTGTATGAGGCCCCTTGTTGAGGCCCACCTTGATGTGTATGAGGCCCCTTGTTGAGGCCCACCTTAATGTGTATGTGGCCCGTTGTTGAGGCCCACCTTGATGTGTAAGAGGCCCGTTGTTGAGGCCCACCTTGATGTGTATGAGGCCCGTTGTTGAGGCCCACCTTAAATATATATGAGGCCCATGTTGTAAGGCCCATTGTGATGTATGCAAGGCCCATGGGTCATGGCCCATTGCAATGTATGTAAGGCCCAATTGGTGCGGCCAATTCGATATATTTATGGGGTCCATGTCATTAGGTCCTTCTTGTTGCGTTGGTGACCTGTCCATTGAGTCTCACTCGTGGTATATATTTAAGGCCCATGTGTAGGGCCCACCTATTGTGTATTTAAAGCCCATGGGTTGTGGACATAGTGATGTATATTAGGCCTATGTGATGTAGCCCATACTGATGTGTATTAGACCCAGGTATGTGACTCACCTGCAAAGTATATTTGAGGCCCATTGTGATATATTTGAGGTCCATGGGTGCGACCCATCCAGATGTATTTAAGGCCTATGGGCAAGGCCCATTGTGATATGTGTTAGGCCCATGACCAGGGCCCACATGTTTCGTATATTTGGCCCTTGTGTGAGGTCATGTGCCCATTATATATTTGATTCTATGTGGGTCATTCCTTGGGGGCAATATTGATTAAAAGTCCACATTGTCGACGCCGGTTATTGATACCGTTTATGAGTATGTGACATCATAACATCATGATACATGCCCATTCGCATCATCTGCATGTTTGTTATGAGATGTGATTGACCATTGCATATATCATTGGGTAGGATGATGTGAGACTCCCTGATAGGTGGAGATTATCTCACATGAGCGTATGACATGCGCAGGATTGATGCATGATTGGATTGTATGACTCATGCATCTTGCATTGTGTTGTGATTACTATATGCCCTACTGACATCAGGGTCGTAGCCTCCACAGGCATATCGTGGATGGCCAGATGGGACACCGAAAATCTGTTCAAGTATCGGGCCGTCATAGATGGCCCTGGTTAAAAATCCCTAAACACTCTCTTGGTTCCAGAGGATGCTCCAACGTCTAGAACGAGTAGGTAGATGAGCGTTGAGTGCCGATTACTAGATGGCTGCACTCTCTAATGTGTTGTGGTCGGTTGGAAGGGGGTGCGGCCTTACCCGGCTGAGGGAGTAGGCATGGCTAGGCTGAGTTTGACCAGCTCGAGGAATGGGTGCACTATCGGCGAGCCGGGTAGGTATTGGCAGTCTACTGATAGGCAGATAGTGAGTTCTTTTTTACTTACCTAGTTGTGCGCTTGATTGGGGCGGCAGGTGGTGTGAAGTGTAATAGACCCCGGTGATTTCCCCAGTGAGGAACCGTACTGATATGAGGACTGACATGATATTATGACACCCCGTCACTGTTGTGCATGTGGGCGGGCGCACGTGGACGGATGCTGATGTGGGCGAGTGTGATGTGGGCGGGGCTGAGGCCTGGGCAAGCTACCACACTGGGCGAGCTACCAGCGGTTGACAGGCTACTGTGCTGATAGGCTACTGAGTAGGAGTTGCATACTCATTCATTCAAACATTCACTATCCACTTGGGCTGGTGGTGCGCAACTAATTGTTGTGCATCTTCATTATGGTAAGAATTTCGGTTGGGCGCGCGACTAACCTGAGATCAGGAGTTTACCACGTTGAGTCAGACTATCCAAATTTAGGTATGAGATTGGTTTGGATAGAGGTTCCTTATGGTGGACCCCGTAGCCTGCGATACTACGTACTATCATCCCGACATCACACTCCAGAATGGTCATTCCATTAGCACCATATACTGCATATTCTATTACATCTTCGGCGTGTGGCATTGTGGGTTGTTATGTTTCTGTATTCCTGTGACTTAGATGAGAGTGATGATATTTGTTAGCTCTTTTGAATTGTGTATTACATTATATCCTTGTCATTCGACATTTGATAATCTATGACTCATCATTTGCATAGCTATCCTATATTGTGTATTCTGATATTGATTAACTTACGCACTTGTTCATACTTTCGCTTATTCTGTTATCGCATGATTATAATCTTGTCAGTATTTCTGTTTACGCTGATAATTCCTGCTCTTATCAGTGTTTCTGTTTATTCAGTCATTGTATGGTTTATGGATTAATAGCTTTCCGGTATTGTATGATTATGATATTGTATTGAATACTTGACACTTATCTCGTGCACACACTTACATCACCCTCTAAGCTTTCTATAAGCTTATGCACGATAGATGTTTGCAGGTGATGTTAGGTTGCAGCAGCATTGAGCTTGGAGGGTACAACTATTTTCTGGAGCTTTGATTTTGACATATATATTTTCCTTTCAGCATTGTATTCAAATGATTATATTAGTGGATATGTGATGATGATGTTGCCTTTATGATTTGGGTAAACTTGTGGTTATGCTTATTACTAGTTAAATGTATATAAAAAAAATCCTCCTTGTAGGATCCCAGGATCGAAAATCTGGCATATGAATGATAGGAGCCGAGAATGAGATACTACGAAGGCTATCGATACCAGATTCGGCGATCGGGATTCTTGTGAATCCGATTTTCGGGTTTGGGGCGTGACAAGTACTACTCCTCGAATCGGTCGATAAAGTCATCTCATGTCCAGACAATGTCAGGTCCAGCAACACGGGTAATGGAGGTCCACCAATTCTCTACCTCACCCTAAAGAAGGAATACAGCCAATCAGACTCGTTGCTCGGTTGTACATGTCATAGTATCGAAAGATCTTCTCCACATTGGAGCGCCACCTCTAGGTTGTAGTCGGATCTAGCTCACCCTGGAAGCGCAGAGGATCAAGTTGTCGGAACTCATGAAGAAGGGCACTCATGCGTTCCTGCTCGGCCTGGGCTGGCGAAATAACTGGGCGCTTGCCCTGTCCTTGAAGTGCGGCTATCATAGACTGTAACATCTGCTGTAACTGAGAGGCACTCACAGGTACGGTCAGCTCCTCACTGATCTCAGGTGGAGGAATGTCATCTTCAAGTAGGGGAGCAGGGATCTCTGGCAGTGGAACGGGAGGCGCAGGTGGTAAAGCTGGAGCCTTAGGTGGTGGAGCGAGAGTCAATCGGGTCACTCTCTTGGGCATTATGTCCTGCAGGAAGAATAAGGACTCCAATCAACCTTGATAATCGCATGTTAGGGAACTCAATCAGAAGGTTACGCACTCCAAACCTAATCATCTTAAACTCATAGCAAACATGTAGTGTTGTTCTCGGTAATTCCCAAGTTATTCTTTGATACCAACTTTTGTCACGCCCTGAACTCGAAAACCAGGCTCACAAAATTACAGATCACCGAATCTGGTGCCGATAACCTCCGTAGTACCCCATTCTCGGCTCCCCATTATCGGCCAGTACATGAATGCAATCATCCATACTAAGGCTGTGCGGTGTAACATATGAATGCTATCAGCCATAACACAGCCATGCGATGCGAGATGCAACTCAAGCATGTTAATCCTCATCATACATCAGTACAATTCTCATTCTGGATAATCACCAGGGTTCAGTACACTCCAAATGGCACTGTCGCTCTCCCAGTCGCGCAGTCCAAGTGAGCGTAAGAAACCTCACTATCCGTCTGGCCAATAGTCTGCCAATATCTATCTGGCACGTCGATAGCGGACCTATTCACGAGCTGATCAGACTCAGCCTAGTATTGCCCCCTACCTTCAGGCGAGTAAGGCCACACCCCTTTCCAACCAACCACGACACAGTGGGAGACGCGGCCTCCTCGTATTCGGACCTCGTGTGCTCATATATCCACTCGGTCTCGACGTTAAAGCCATCCTCTGGTACCATCGGATTTAGAGATTTTCACCCAGGGACATCTATGGAGCCCCGATGCTTAGTAACAATATTTTCGGTATCCAATCCGGCCACCCACGATGTGTCTGTAGAGGCTATGACCCTGATGTCGCTAGGGCATATAATAATCACAATCACACAAGTGTAAGTGCATAAATCATACTATCAGACATGTAACAATCCTGCGCGTAACAAACGCTCATGAAGGGCAACTTCGCCTATCAGGGACCTCATAAATGATCTACGCGAAGGCATATGCTATGATCAGTCACTTCTTATATTAGACATACATATGATGCGTATGATCAGGAATCATGGATCTATACTAAACATGTGGTGATGGCCTCTGATCAAAACGAAGACGGGCCTAGACGACCTACGCATTATACGGATGGGCCAATCAATGGGCCTTAGAGAGAGTCATAATGCTGACATTTAACCAACATTATCCATACAATGTGGACATCAAACCATCATTGCTCCCAAGGCATAGCCCGCTATAAAGGTCAACACATATACCATGGTGGAATCATACAACACCAGGCCTTATGTACATCTCATTGGGCCTCTACCCATGGGCCTCCAATACGTCAAATGGGCCTCATACCATGGGTCTCATATATATCAAAGTGGGCCTCAGTGGGCGGGCCACAAATACATCAAGTTAGGCCTAATCACATGGGCCTTGCATATGTCACAATGGGCCTTATATTCATCAAGTGGGTCGTATCAATCGGCCACACTAATGGGCCTAACTTACATTGCAATGGGCCTTGCATACATCACAATGGGCCTTATATTCATTAAGTGGGCCATATCAATGGGTCACACTAATGAGCCTAACGTAAATTGCAATGGGCCATAACCCATGGGCCTTGCATACATCACAATGGGCCTTATATGCGTCCTGTTGGGCCTCAACCCATGGGCCATAAATACATCAAGATGGGCCTCTATATGGTAAATGAGCCACATCACATGGGCCATATGTATATCAAATGGGCCACACCAAAGATAAGTGATGTTAATGATTTTCCACCATTAAAATTTCCCAGGCCCACCACAACATTTATTTCCCATCCAATCTGATTATAAGGTCCTAAGGGATTTCAATGGTAGACGTTCAGTCCACACTGTGTTGTGTGGTCCACTTGATAAATAGATCTATCTTATTTCTAGTCTCAAGCTTTAAAATGATCCTCGGTTGGATAGTTTGGGTGCGACAGATGCATCATGGCGGTCCCTTAGAGATGAATGACCTAGATGAAGTACACACCTCATGGTGGGGTCCACACTAATGAAAGGTGTGGGCTACAATACATACATCAGGTGGGTCCCATGTGGGGCCTACTATAATGTTTATTTTCCATCCAACTCATTGATAAGGTCACTCAGACCTGAGGCCCACAGTAATGTTTATTTTCCACCCAACCTGGGCCTACTGTAATGTTTATTTGCATCCAATCTATTCATAATGTCACGTGGACCAAGGGCCCACCATAATGTTTATTTACATCCAATCTCTCTAGGGGCCCACGGTGGTGTTTATTTACCACTCAAACTACTCATAAGGTCACGTGGACCTAGGTCCCACAGTGATATTTATTTGCCACCCAACGGTTGATAATATCACACGGACCTAGATTGAGGAGGAAAAACAAATTTCATATTGATCCAAAACTTCCGTGACCCACAAAGGGTTTCAAGGGTAGGCATCCAACCCACTGTTTCTTGTGATGTAGGCCACCTGAGATCGTTATACGGTTGATTTTTAGGTGGCCCACAGCTAGGAGGAGGGCCTACCAATTGTAAGGAGTGGATGGTTGACACACATCAAGTGGGGCCCACGGCTGGGACCGTGGGTCCTTACCTCAAGCGGCCTACTGCTCCCCGTGTCAATGGCAGCAGCAAACGCTGCTACCTCATGTGTTTGTTTTTTTTTAAAAAATATTTTCTCACGATTTTTCACAGGTGGGGCCCACCTTAGGAAAATCCAACTGAGCCACTGGTTTCTACGACCCCCGATCTACTAAACAAGACTAATATGCGATATATTTCCGACAAATAGAAGAATCCATGTGGCTTTTAACGGTAATACCACTATTTCCTATGGTATGACCCGCTTAATTATCAGATCAGCCTCATCTTTTGGCTCAACGTCTAAAATAATCTAAGAAAAAGGATGGTCAACTTGGATCAAGCACATACATCAAGGTGGGGCTTGCATGAACGGCCCACCATTTCCTTTTCCTTTTTTTTTTATGTTAGCTCATTAATACACTCTCATTTTAGTACATGCAACCCATGTTAGCTGCCAGCACGTCCAGCGTCCAGGGACGTTAGACGGCATAAATAAATACATCATTGTGGTGGGTCCCACATGCACGTGGCCCACCTGATCAACCTAATGTTTGTGTTTTCCTTTGATCAGGCCTGTCCAAATGGACGACCATGTGGGCCACTCGGTGGATGGCGTGGATAGAATGCATGCTTCATGATGGGCCACACACGCATATTAGGTGGGCCAACAATAAGGAAAGGGAAAGAAAGAGATAGATAGAGAGAAGGAGAGAGAGAGAGAGAGAGAGAGAGAGAGAGAGAGAGAGAGAGAGAGAGAGATACAGTGATATAAAGGGACCCCACCACTATGGGCCCCTCCTGATTAAATCACATACATCAAAATGGGTCCCACCAATAAGTGGGCCCTAAAATAAGAAATAATAGTGGATCACCCACCTCTAGGCCTTCTCCTTGCTCTCTTAGGCTCCTAAGCTCCTTTCCTTCAACTTTAATGGAGGTAGATGGAGTTTTGATGGTGTAGATGAGAGATGAGAGGGTGGACGACACTTATGGTTTGGGAGAGAGGGAGCTTGGATGCATGAATTTTTTCTTGGGAGAGATTTTTTTTGAGAAAATGAGGAAGAGAGAGAAGTGATGGGTTGATAAGAGTTGATGGAGTGATGTGTGACGGGTGATATGTGGAGTGATGTGTTGTAAGAAAGGGATGGGTGGAGGGAGAGAGAGTTGACTTTGGGAATGAGAGAGATGGGTTACTTGTACTTGGGTATGACTTGTACTTGACTTGTACTTGACATGAGTGATTGATTGATTGATGGGACATGATGTAGAGATTCCCTCGAAGTTCGTAACGCGGGCGTTTCTTCAGGAATGATCGCGGACCCACAACTTCTAAGCTGGGTATTGGTTCAGTGCGCGAGTCACGGCATTAGAACCGTGGCGATGGCGCGGTCGCTATGATACAAGTTATGGTTTGAGCTAACTTCGATATGTGGGATCGGGCTTAGGATCACACACAAACATCAGATACGGGTTGACGGTTGCCAAAATTCGACCGGAAGGACCGCGAAAGCTAACAGAGTGGTACGGACTATGTTACGAGTCTTACAATAATGCCCTATACAGAGAGAGTAGTAAGATTGCTGTCAAATTGAAAATTAAAAGGAAAATTATGTTAAACTAAAATTAGAACTTGAAAAAGTTCTTTAAAAAAATCTCATTTTTCTAATTGTTTTGAAAAATAAAATTAGATTTGAGTTTTAAGTTTGCTGAATTGTAAAAACTTAAAACATAAAATAAGAAACTTAAACTTGAACTCTCTTCCCTTTGGAGTTTAAAAGACACTTGAAAATATGCCCTTGGTGACTAAAACCTTAAAAAATTGTTAACATCATCGAGGCGATGTGATGACAAGTCTAGTCTAGGTTATATAAAAAATAACTCTTAAAAATCGAGGATTCTATCATATAGGTAAAAGGAGAATCCTTGAACTCTAAAGGAAAGACTCTAAAAGATTTAAATTGTAAAAAGAATGACTTTAAAAATTCAAAACCTTTTCCATTCTTTAAAATAAATAATTATGCCATCAACTAAAAATGTCAAAGGAATAATAAACCTCTTTTAGCTGAAAAAATTGTTAACTTGCTTAAGCTATTGAAATCCAACTCGTATAAGATAGGAGTATATAGAAAAAGGAGAAATCCTAACTGCCAAACACAAAGAAAAATAAGAGATCCTCCTAAACCTAAAACCATAATGAAATGGGTTCCAAAGGTTAAGTGTCGTATTGCCCACGCAGCTTTCAAAGCTATTAGCCATTAAGATGGTACCTGGATAGTGGATGTTCAAGATGCATTACGGGTGATAAGGCTATATTCTCAAATATCAATGAAGTAAATGCCAGCTCAATTACATTCAAAGATGGAAGCAACTACAAGATAATTGGCCAAGGTAATATACAACTTCCCAACTTACCTTTCTTCGAAAATGTTCTATATGTTGAAGGATTAAAACATAATCTTTTGAGCATATCTCAGATTTGTGACAATAAGCATAGTATAAAATTTTTAGATCATGGATGTGAGATTATAAATGAGAAAGGAAGTGTAATGTTAAATGGTCGCAGAATGTCTTGAAATTACTATATAATTGATAATTCTTGCTCAACAAACCATTCATGTTACATGGTCCAAACAAATGAGACTGAACTATGGCATAAATGTCTTGGACATTTCAACTATAGAGATTTATACAAATTGAGCAAAAGAGATCACTTACATAGCCTACTTAAATTGAAAAAGATAGAAAAAGTTTGTGATGCATGTCAAATTGGCAAGAAAATTAGGAGCAGTAACAAGAAAGTGAAATCCTTAGCCACGGCTAGACCTCTTGAACTTCTCCATATGGATTTATTCGGACCAACTAGAATGGAGAGTAGAGGCAAAAAGAAATATTTTCTAGTTGTAGTTGATCACTACACTACATATACATGGGTAGCCGTTTTAAAAGAAAAATTAGATACTCTTGATGAAGTCAGAAAAATTTAAAAATGTATTCAAACTATATTAAAAAAAAGAGTTATCTATGGTCAAAATTAGAAGTGATCATGATACAAAATTCAAAAATAGCAATTTTGAGAAGTACCGCAATGATCATGGTATATCACATGAATTCTCTTGCTCCAAAAATACCTCAACAAAATGGAATTGTTGAAAGACAAAATAGAATTCTTCAAGAGATGGCTAGTGTAATGCTAAATAACATGAACCTACCAAAAAATTTATGAGCCGAAGCTGTTAGTAGTACATGTTATATAATAAATCGTGTTTATATTAGAAAAGTTAAGAACAAAACAGCTTATAAATTATGATTTAATAAAAAGCATATAGTTAAATATTTTTGAACTTATGAAAGAAAATATTTTATATTACATAACTGAGAAAATTTGAAAAATTTTGAAGCAAAGAGCGATTAGGGAGTATTTCTTGGTTATGTTCTAAATAGTCGAGCATATCGTGTTCTTAACAAAAGAACTAGGGTGATACAAGAATCTATAAATATTGTGATAGATGATCAAGAGATCAAACCTAGTTCTAATCAAGATGATGATGATGATGATGATGCCAATTTAATTAATATACCTGACTCTTCATCTAAATTAGACAATACTGAGTCAAGGTTAGTCAAAGACCATCCAACTAATCAAATACTTAGTAACCCTGCACTGGCGTTCAAATAAGAAGACAACTAGAAAATATATGTAATCATGTATGGTTTCTTCCCAATTTGAACCAAGCAGCGTAAATGAAGCACTCGCTGATGAAAGTTGGATTAATGTCATAGAAGAAGAACTAAACCAATTCATTAGAAATGATGTGTGATATTTGGTTTCCAAACCTACTGATAAACATATGATTAGAACCAAGTTGATTTTTAAGAACAAAACTGATAAAATGGGAAACATTATTAGAAATAAGGCATGATTGGTTGTACAAGGGTATAATCAAATAGAAGGTATTGATTACGATGAAACCTTTATACCAGTTACACGCCTTAAATCAATTAGGTTATTTATTTCTATTGCATGCCATGAAAATTTTAAAATTTATCAAATGGATGTCAAAAGTACATTTTTAAATGGTGATTTGAATGAGGAAGTTATGTTGAACAACCAAAGGGTTTTGAAGATCCCAAACTTTCAAATCAAGTTTACCATCTTAAAAAGGCTCTTTATGGGTTGAAACAAGCTCCCAGAACATGGTATGAAAAATTTATAAAATTCTTACTTAGTCATAATTTTGTTATAGGTAGTATTGATAAAACTCTATTCGTCAAAAAATATAAAAATCATATCCTAATAATTCAGATCTATGTTGATGATATCATTTATGGATCTACATGAGCTAACTTATCTATTGAGTTGGTGGAACTGATGAAATCCAAGTTTGAAATCAGTATGGTCGATGAACTAAACTATTTTATGGGATTACAAGTTAAACAACTTGAAGATGAAATGTTTATCGCTCAGACCAAATATGCATTAAATCTTGTAAAAAGGCTTGGCTTTGAGAGTGGTAAAAGAATTTATACTCCAATGAGTACGACTCTTAAACTCTCAAAAGATGAATTAGGTAAAAGTGTAAACTCTCGTCTAAACCAAAGTATGATTGGTAGTCTTTTATACTTAATTTCTAGTAGACCTGATATTGGATTTAGTTCTGGAATATGTGCTAGATATCAATCTGATCCTAAAGAATTACACTTAACCGGTTTTAAATGGATAATCAAATATGTCAAAAGTTCTGCGAACTTAGGGCTATGGTATCCACATGATACATTTGTACAAATTGCCAGATATACAGATGCTGACTAAGAAGAAATGTTAATGATAGAAAATCTACCAACGGTGGATGTTTCTATGTTGGAAACTGCTTGGTATCTTGACTTAGTAAGAAATGAAATTTTGTCTCTCTCTATTAGTGAAGTTGAATATATTGTATCAGGAAATGCTTGCACTCCACTAATTTGGATGAAAATAATGCTAACTGATTATGGAATTACGCAAGATACGATAACTTTATATTGTGATAAATTAAGTGCAATTAATATCTCTAAAAATCCAATTCAACATTCTTGTACGAAGCATATTGACATACGGTATCATTATATTCAAGAATTAGTTGAAGATAAATCTATCATGTTGGAATACATTCAAACTGAGAAGCAGCTTGCAAATATACTGACTAAGCCACTTGACAAAGCTAAATTTTCAAAATTGAAGCATGATATTGGATTATGTATTATTAAATAGTTATTTCATTTCTTTTTATACATTTATGTTTATGTTTATTTTTAATAATGAAATGTATGAATTGAAAATAAAATTTTAATAAAAATTAAATGTCGAAAAATTAAAAATTTTAAGATTTTTTGACTAGTCGAGCACATGCATGGGTTAGCCGAGGATCACTTGGATTTGACTCAAAAAGGGGAAAATCTCCAAATTTCTTTCATTTCACATCTTCTTCCTCGGCTAGCTGGTGCTCCATTCGACTAACTCATCTTCCAAACTTTCTAGTAAGTGATTTCTTTTCAAATTTCTTCTAGTATTTAGTGGTCTCTTACTAGAAAAACATATTTGAGTAGTTTTTTCATCTTTTGAAACCCTATTTGTTGTGGGTTTTAATCCTAATATGATCTACTCATTTTCATATAATTTTCTTTGATATTTTTCTTATGCTAACTGATATGGAGCATAAATTTAAGAAAACGACTTGTAAGAATCGTGCTAGTTCATCTTTTAGATCAACTCCTATTAGTGTGCGAACCCTATGGTTGCTGAAGGATGATCCGGATTATGTTCAGGATTTTCACACAAGAGATATTATCGTTGAAAAATCTGTTAACTTAGACCACGTTCCTAGGTTTGGTCTTGTTCTTATTCTCTTAGAGGTTAGATGGGAACACATATTGAGTTGGGGTGGAACGGCTTACCACTCCATCGTGTAGGGCATGTATGCGTCCATTTGTGATGTCTCACTTAAGAATTCGACATTCTCAATTAAATTTGTTGAAGAGACATTCACAATAATCCCGCAAGTTATTTCAGCATTAATGGATATAGTTTGTATGGATGATGGAATACCAATCGCCACATTATCATAGAAAATGTCAAACTCTGAAAAACAAGCCATCACCCATAAATCATGTCGCTTTAATACTGAATAACAATCGGGTAATGCCCTCCCCACAAACCAAATGCTCTCAAAATACCACGTATTGCATCGAATTTTCATGTCCAATGTTTATCCTCGAGCTGGGAATAATACTGATCTTACTCCCTTCATGGTTAGAGTATTTGTTTGTTGTATCTGGTATGTGTGTCTGTTTGCCATCCTTAATATATTACATCATCATTCAATTTCGCTTGCATCCCAAGCACAGTTCGTGTAACATCCCGAAAATCGAGGGGTCGAGCAAAAACCCAACTCCCGAGTTCCAAAATGTTATTTATGCAACATAGATATGTATGATTGAATGTTGTCTGTGATAACATATTAAACATGAGTGAGATTAAGCTAGAACAACATATCATACTCCAGAGACAGTTAAATTAACAAGCGGAAGACTGTGATAGTATGTATAACATATATAAACTATTGTATGTCTCCAGAGTGTGAACATGTTACCAGGTTATATACATACATGTATACTCCAAAAGTAGAAAAAACGAATATACATGAGTGCGCTAAAAATATAAAATGACAAATGTCAAAGTATCTAATCAACCTCCCTGTAATCCCGTCAATCAGAACACGCATATAGGAGGAATCCTCCTCATCATCATCAAATCCAGCTCCGCCTCACAGGCCCCGCCATCATCTGCAATCACAAAAAGGTCTGGTGGGTGTCCAGGAACACCGTCCCATAACGTGGGAGTGAGTAGCTAACTCAGTGGAATAATAGAGCAAAGATTAACATGTTATCAAATCAATCATGCGATAATAGTAAAGCGGTAATTCAAACATTCCTAATACTGTTGTTAATGCAATTATGACATGACGTGATGTATGCCCTCATCGACGATCTCCCTCATACGGCACCATCTTCGTCCGCAGCATACAATCGACCCTCAAGTGCTCCACATCTTCCAGGCACATGCAATGGCATGGTGATATGATTTCCAAGTTGTTATTAGTCCATTCAAATAGCAGGATTGGGAAACTAAGGTACTTCCCTTGTATCAATCCTAACACAGATCCTGTCTAGAGTCGTCACTCCTAGTAATCTCATACGATGTATATTTTGTAGGTCACTGCAAGGGCTGCCAGGGCTGTTGCACGCACTCGTTGCTCCGCTCCCCCATCACCTTATCAATACAGGCCTACTGTACTCTACTGCTACTGAAGGGTCGTCGCCTCCCATAGACTCAGAATACGCTCGCGGTCACTACAAAGGACTCGTCGCCTGATCAGTGTAGGCCGACAGCTAGAATATAGTGTCCCATACCACCATAATCTTCTCACGAGTCTAGGTGCTCACTGGTCACTACGGGGAGGTTTGTGGCCCCAGCGTAGGCCGACAGCTCGACCACGGTGTCCCATACACCATGCCCGGCTCATGAGTCTTTATGGATCAAGGTACCATGGTTAACAGGGTTTACAATGGTAAGTTCAGTACCCTAGGTTCAAGTAGTTATGACTCATGGAGGGTGAACATACAATGGCCAGTCGGGTTACTTGATGGGCTCGACTAGCACGATCGCATCTCAAGTTGAACGACATGAAGTGCGTAAAACACTTCGTGTGGCCTAACCACTGCCGCCAACTCCAGAACACGGCTCGCGTTCATCGACGCGTCGTTCGTGGCGAAGATAAGCTAACCACGAATTCGCTCGGTTACCGACTGCCTGGACTAGGCATAGTCCCAAACACATGGAATCAAATCAGCAAATCAAGTGAGAGCATTGGAAATGAAATGCAACCACGTGAGCATGTTAACACATGTTATAACGTACAACTTAAGTAAATCATCCTACACATGTCTTTCACACCTATAATGAAATTATGCGTATCGCCAACATATAGGAAATCCTTTCCATCAGCAAATTAATTGAGAATTCAATCTCAAAATAAATCATAAGGAAATCATCAAGCACATGTTATAACATACCACTTAAGTGAAACATCAAGCATATGCATTTCATACCTATAATGAAATCGTACATATGGCCAACTTGTAGGAAATCATTTACATTAGCAATTTAATTGAGAAATCAATCTCAAATTAATTCATAACACCATTTAATTCAATACATACTAATACGAGCATTTATACAAACACTTACACTACACACTTAAGTCTACATATAGTATGTCGACCCGAAGTGCGCATTTAGGCGAATCTCTTCACCAAACTAATTATGCACGCATTCCTAACATTCTAATGCGACAATAAACCATTCAATCACATCAGAAAAATATGCATGAAAACAGTACTTCCTACAAATGACTAAAATGCCCTAAATCTCATATTCTTCGTTAGTTTACGAAACAGGAAACGGACAGCATGTTGTACATGTCAAACGGCGATGCCGTCGATAATCTACTATTAAACGACATTGAAAGCTTTGGAAACAGTCAATCAAAGCGTCTAAAATCCGCACCTTGTCTCTTATGGATGAGTAAATTCGAACGGAGCGTATACGCTTCGTCTACAGCGATAAGAGAACCTGTTTTACGAGATTTACTAACTATCAAGCTATGGAACGGAAGAAACATCAAATTAGCAACTTTGTAGGATTTTTCTTACCTGAAAATGCGGAGGAATCGCCGGGAAAGTGATCGGAGTGCGTTGCCTAAGCACGTACTGCACGTGGCAGAAGCAGCAGGGAATTTTCTCCCATTCTCTCTCACAAACTCTCACCTTTTCTCTCTCCCAATCTAGGGATTTTTGCAAATTCGGATGGGAGAGAGGAGTGAGGGTTTCAACCCTTTTTATAAGCTTAAAAACGTCGAAAACAGGCTCCGGTACAAAGTTTACTTAGTGCATATCCAATTCGGGGCTGTTTCAGTCCAAAAGATGCTTTCTGATGGTCCCCTGGCCGAATGCGATCGGACTTAAGCTCATGCGTACCAGATCTAGCACGTATTAAGTTTTCAGTCCGGCAAGGTTCGCAGAGGCGGACCAGTTTCAGTTCAGCGGTCACCGCACGTAGATCAGGGCTGAAAGTTTCATGATATAAAATAGAAATTTCTCCTGATCCGAGGGTGTAATCTGGATGAATTCTGACGGTCAGAACGCTTAATACTGACGTGTCAAGTCGTGTGCCAGATTTGAATTTGAAATTCCAATTCTGTCCCTATTCGTACTCTCTTCGGTCCGGGCTCAATGAAATAGCCTGTGATTATCGGTTTGACTTGATTTTCGAAATGAGTGTCAAGTCCAGCTAGGCGGTTCTAACGGTCTAAGATAGGAGGTATCAGACTTTCGACGCGCGGTCTAGATCTAATACAAAATTTTAAAGCGGTCCAGAGAACAAACCGGTTTAGAGTTTGATCCCAGGTTATAGAGTATTATAGAGTCATTGGTTCTACTCGATTTGGGTCTTGTAGAATGTATTTAAAGTGATCAGGGACTGTTTCCCAGCTACTCCAGCGTTGCACTAGCTAACTTATGCTTAGTTTCTAAAGGAATTAATCCTAAGTGGTTTCTTTGACTATGGAATTGGGTTCTGAGCGATTTTTCAGGTGTTTTAATTAACCCACTGCCTAAGGACGTCAAATCCCAGATGAGCCAAAATCTGGGGTGTTACAATTCGATTCCCTTTGCTCATCTCATGATTTGCCTAGAATTTTATAACAATGTTCAAATTCGTACGTTTGAGGCACTAGAATCCGAACTGCCATTTAATAACTCCAAACTAAATATGATGAACCTCAAACCTCTTCCTGTATAAAATGAAGAAGAAAAGGAAGCACAACCAGCTACAGACACCACCATGAAAAATATTTTTAATGAGCTGGATGATTTAGATTATCCAGCTGATTCTAACTACCAACCCTCTCAGGTTAATGAAAGATTTAAGGCACTAGAGGAGAAAGTGAAGGCCTTGCATGTATCGCAGGATTCATTGGCCCGAACCTAGAAGTCTATAATGAAGTACATGAAGAAGTACTTATGTAACACCCTGAAAATCAGGGGTCGAGCATAAACTCCACTCTTGAGTTCTAGAACATCACTTATGCAACATTTTCAATGATGGATGAATGTTGTTCATATTAGTGCAGAAAACATGAGTGAGATTAGACCAAAACAGCATATCATACTCCAGAGACAGTTAAGTTTCTCAAGCGAAAGACTGTGATAAATATATAAAATGTATAATTGATTGTAAGTCTCCAGAGTGTGAACATATTACCAGGTTAACTAAATACATGTATACTCTAAAAATGGAAAGAAAAGAATATACATGGGTGTTTAAAGAAAAGGGCAAAATACTAAGTGTATTGGCATCCAACCAGTAACCCTGTAAACCCCGTCGATCAGAACCTGCATATAGGAGAAATCCTCCTCAATATCATCAAGTCTGGCTCCACTTCACAAGCAGCACCATCATCTGAAACTAAAACAGGGACTGGTTGGTGTGTACAACACCGTCCCGTAACGTGGGAGTGAGTGGCCAACTCAGTGGAATCATAGAGCAAAGGTTAACATGTTATCAAATCAATCAAGCGATAATGATAAAGTAAGTAAAACAATCATTCCTAAATACTGTAATTAATGCAAGAATGAAATGACATGATGTATGCCCTCGCCAACATACTCCCTCATACGACACAATCTTACGTCCGCGACATACTTTCTTCCCTCAGTGCTCCACATCTTCCAGGCACATGCAGTGCGATATGAATATGATTATCGAGTTGTTATTAGTCCTTTCATATAACAGGATTGGGAAACTAAGGTACCTCCCTTATATCATTCCTAAACAAGGATCCTGTCTAGGGTCGTCACTCCTAGTAGTCTCATACGATGATATATTTCTAGGTCGCTGCAAGGGATGTCAGGGCTGTTTCACGCACTCGTTGTACCACTCCCCCATCACCTTATCAATACAGGCCTAGTTGTACTCTCATTGCTACAGAAGGGTGGTCGCTTCACGTAGACTCAAAATACGCTCGAGGTCACTACAAAGGGCTCGTCACCAATTAGAGTAGGCCGACAACTCGAATATAGTGTCTCATACCACCATAATTGGCTCACGAGTCTGATGTGCTCACTGGTCACTACGGGGAGGCTCGTCGCCACAATGTAGGCCGACAGCTCGACCACAGTGTCCCATACCACCATGTCCGGCTCATGAGTCTTAGTGGATCAAGGTACCACGGTTATCAAGGTTATCACTGGTAAGTTCAGTACCCTAGGTTCAAGCAGTTATGACCAATACAAGGTGAACATACAGTGGTTAGTCGGGTTGCTTGATGAGCTCGACTAGTACGAGTGCACCTTAAGCTGAACGACATGAAGTGCATAAACACCTCGTGTGGCCTAACTACTGCCGTCAACCAAAGCACGACTCGGGTTCGTCGACGCGTCCTTCGTGGCGAATAGAATCCAACCACGAATTCAGATCTGTTACCGACTGCCTGGACTAGGGTATAGCCCCTAACACTTGTAATTTAAATCAATAATCATATGAGAGAGACAGAATTGAAATACAAGTAATTCCAGCATGTTATCAGCATGTTATAACATACATCATAAGCAGTTAACCATACACGAGTATTTCACACATAAGGTAATCAATTCAATTACAACAAACATGGAGGAAATCATGCACATCATCAAATTAGTTGAGAATCTAATCTCATCGCTGATCTACAACACCGTTTACTCAATACTTACTAATACATGCATTTATACAAACACTTAGTCTACACACATTAGTCCACATAACATATGTCAGCCCAAAGTGTGCATTAGGGCGAATCTCTTCGCCAAACAGATCATTCACGCATAACCAGCATAGGTATACGACAAATACTCATGGCAATCATATCAGCAAAATACGTACATATACAGTATTTCCTATAAATACCTAAAATACCCTAAATCTCATATTCTTCGTACGTATTCAAAATGAAAAATAGACAGCATGTTCTACATATTGAACAACATCCTTGTCAATAATCTACCATTAAACGACATTGAAAGCTTTGAAAAATGGTAACCTAAGCATCCATAATCCGCACCTTACGCCGTAGGAGCGTAAAGAATTCAATAGAGATTCTAAGTCTTCGTCAACGTCGATACGATGACCTATAACACAAGGTAAGTCAGCTACTTAGCTACTTATACCTATAGGAACCTTAAAACAGGTTAGGATTAGGGTTTTCTTACCTAGAACGAAACCACAATCGCAGGAATAACGATACAGAAGGGTGGATGAGGCACGTAGAGAGACTGGGAAGAATCTCAGGAAGAATTACCAACTTCTCCCTCACTTTCTCTCTTTTCTCTCTTCTCTCTCCTAGGTTTTCTCTCAAATTCGTATGGGCTGAATGAGGGAGGGTTTAAGCCCTTTTTATGAGCCCAAACACGGCGAATCGGGTCTGTTCCAATCCAACGGAGCACTTCTGGAGGTCCTGTTACTAAATACGGTCAGACTTAAGCTCTCTAATACTGGATCTAGGTCAAGCTAAGTTTTCAATCTGGTTGGGTTTCCAGATCGACCGTGGAGGAACAGTTTCAATTCAACGGTTACGGGAACTCGATCAAAGCCACAAGTGTTATGACATGTAAGGGCCACCTATCCTGATCCGAGGGTAAATTCGGGTCAAATTCTAACGGTCAGAATGCTTAGAAATAGCGTGTAAGTGAAACGTTCCAGATTCTTTAAAAATATAATTAATTTTCTAAATATCTTCCTTTTCTCACTCTCTTTACTCCGGACGCAAGGAAACAATCCCAGGACATCATTTGGCCTTGATTTTCGAAATAATAGTCAAGTCCAACTAAACGATCATAATGGTCTAAGATCATGGATATCAAACTTTCGACGTGCGGTCTATATCCAATACGAAGTTACAAAGCATTCCCGAGAGCAACTGGGTTTAGAGTTGGATCCTAGATTTTAGTGTAACATAGAGGTAACAAGTCTATAGGTTTTGGATCTTACAGATCGTATTTTAAGTGGTTGGTGCTAATGTCACAGGAAATCTAGTGTAGCGCTAGTTAATTCACATTAAATTTCTAAAGAATTTCATCTTAAATGGTGTCTTGGGCTTTGGAATTGGGTTCTAAGAGGTTACCAAGATGTTATAGTTGACCCATTGCCTTAGGACGTCTAACTCCAGGTTGGCAAAAATTCGGGGTGTTACAACTTACATCGCATCACTATGAGTTTGAGCCAAAATGATCCCTCAATGCCTGCTCCTTCTTCCTCTAGGTCGGATTGAGTTAGATTACCTTTATTTTTCAAACTTATGTTGGTTATATACTAAACTTTATTTTGTGTTTGTCTTGGTACATCTGATAAACATATTTTAGATGCTTTCCTTCATGATTTCATGTTATTAGCACTTTCATATGCTTAATGTTATTCTCTTTCTACATGCTCCCTGATATTGGAAATTTCCTATGCTTAATGATGTTTATCTTATTCTTCCTTTGTCAACTTGTGACAAAAGGGGGGAGAGTAGTTATGTGGGAGAAATGATTGATATACTGGTATTATTACGATGTTATAGTATGAGGGAGAGAATGTAGGAGAACTGAATGGCATGGATGCTATATAATGCATGAATGCTATGTATATGGAATGCTATATGTGTATTTCACAGGGGGGAGTGACAGTTGAGCTTCATCAGTTAGTAAGCTGAAGATTACAAGAACATTTCACAAGACTTCAGATTACAAGACTTCAGTGATTACATATTTATAATGATAATTATTTTTTCAAGAAATTGACAGAGGGGGAGATTATAAGTGCTAAGATGTTGAGCACACTTAAGTTATCAAATTTTGTAAAGACAAAACCACATGATAATAGATATTCAAGATCGGTTTATGTTCAAGAGAAGATCAAGCTCAAGATCAGTTTATGCTAAAGAGAAAATCATGCTCAAGACCGATCTATATTCAAGAGAAGTTTAAGCTCGATCGACTAATGTTCAAGAAAAGATTGAGCTAAGTTCAAGATGAAGTCCGAGACTAAGTTCAAGTTAAAGAAGAATAAGATATTTGATATATCATAGGTGGTATAAAACCCTAGAAAGACCTTAGGACTAGATGCTTTAAAAAATGTTTAATTTTGGGTTTTTATGCTTGTTTTGCCTGGAATTCGGCTAGCCTAACTTTTGGTTCGGCTAGCCCAACTTCAAGCCCAAAGAAACAAAAAACGTTTGTTGTAAATTTGGCTAGCTCGAGTTTTGGTTCGGTTAACCCGAGCTTGAAATTCGGCTAGCCTGAGAAAGTTCTGGTTAAATTCCAGCAACATCATCTTTTAGAATTCGGCCAGCCGAATAATAAATTTGGCTAGTCAAACTGTGTTGTTTGGCCAGCCGAAGTTGACCTTGGGCCAGCTGAGTTTTGAATAAATCTTATCCCACACAATCCAAAATCTATTGGACTAAATCCGCTGAACTTAGGATAGTCGAAGCCTGACTCGGGCTAGCCGAAGTTCTAACTTCTTTGCCTATAAATTGAGTTCTTCTCTCATTCTGAATTACACAAGTTAATTATCAGAATCCTTCTGAAAGAGAGAAAGAAGCTTAAGTTCTTAGCAAGCTATTGGACGGTATTATAATTTAATTTATATAGCTTTTTCAATTCCCTTCTATCTCAGATCTTTCAAGTTTAATTTAAAGAGAGTAAACTATACTCCTCTTTTAAAATCTAAGAGAATTGATTAAGAGCCTTTGCGTTTAACTTAATTAAAATTAAAAGAACCCTAGACCCTTTCTATTTGATTGAACATGGAACAATCTACATTCAAAAAAGAGGTTATTCTATGACAAGCTTCTTCTACATCTTTTAAGGTGAAGATAAGTATACCTTTTAAACTCTTTTAGGTTTTTCTAAGATACCCTGTTAAATTCTTAGTTAAGGTTTTGTCTGAGATAGCCTGTTAAAATCTCAATTTGGGTTTTATTGTGATAGCCCGTGAAAATCACCAGATTGTATAAGGTTATTAAGGTGATCCTAAGAAAACCTTTTCATAGTGAAAGCTAAAATTACGAGGGAAGTAATTTTAGGAGTGGAGTAGGTGTGGTTGTTTTTAAAGCACCGAACCACTATAGTTATTTATGCCATGTAGTGAATGCCTTTATTTTATTTGTGGTGGATTGAATGTATTTAATTTTAGTTGAGTGGTGAATGTTGTAATATTTTAATTTACTATTACAAGTTTGAGGTTTTGATATTGAAGAAATTCATGAAATAAGATTATCCTGCCTAAAACTTTAGGTGAAGATTGTCCTACAAATTATTTAGAATCAAGGTTTGAATACTTAAGCAATTGAGATCTTTGTTTTATTTACATATTCACTCCCCCTCTTGGACATATTAAGCTCTTCTTTTCACAATTTTATGTGAGGTCTTAAAGATAGAAGACTTGGAAGTAAGGTTTGTGCAAAAATACTGCGATTAAGTTCCTTATAGGTTTAATTTGAAAGTTGTTGTTATACATGAATTGAGGGATACTGATACTATGAAGGTTGAGGAGTTAGTTGCATCTCTTCAAACTTATGAGCTGAATTTCAAAGCTCCTAAGATCAAGTCCATTTCCCCTTAAATCCTTTAACTCTAAATCAAATTATTTTAATGTAAATTCAGATATAGAAGAAAATGAGAACAATATGGCTATGTTGGTAAAGAAATTCTATAGAATTTAAAAAAAAAATAAGAAAATAACAAATTTTTAAAAATCGTATAACAAAAGAAAAAGAAATTCAAACTATTGGAAATCTAAAACAAAAGACACCCAATGCTTAATTAACAAACAAGGGCACTTTCAACCTTCAAATGATATTTCATGAGGAAACTTCTGTAAAATAAGCACCTGATCTAAATTATCATATGACATCTTAAAACTAATATAACAACTAACTATATATTTCTTCATTCCACCATCATCTATTTTGAGTTTCTTTTCAAGATGATCCCACAATTCTTTAGTGGTGGAGAGATGACAATAGATATCATATTTAACTCAAGTGATGGGGCATTATCTTTAATGGCATAAATAATCTTAAGGATAGTAAGATACAACTCCATTTTTTACTGCCATCTTTTGAAGTTCTTCCGATAAAAAATCTCAATTATAGGATTCTTAAAACTAGTAGTCATAGTGTTGAGAATTTTGAGAGAGAAATCTGACGAAAAATCCAAAATATCGAAATAAGAAATTTTATATATATATATATATATATATATATATATATATATATATATATATATATATATATATATATATATATATATATATATATAAGAATCTGGAGAAATGATGTACATTGAAGTTTCTATTTAAAAGACATTTATCCCTACAAAAAGATTCCAGATTACTATGCTCCAGAAGGTCTACTTGTGGGATGCAACAATTCTCTTTCAAGATGCAACAACGTTGATCAGGTGCACTCTTTATTTCAACCACACGAATCCAATAATTCTCGAACTAATTTTCTCAAAATAGAAGTTGTGAAAATAGTCCATGAGAAAATCTGAGAGAAGAGATAATTTTCTAATGATTTTGTAATGGATATGAGATGTCTTTATAAAGGAAAAGTATGTAGCCATTGGGGCTCAAGGCATGGAGAAAACAAAATGTTGGGGATCCAGGCACAAGAAAACAAAAGTGCCACATTGCATTACAACCACTACCCATGCATGCATGTGAATTTTCCCCCATATTTTATCTTCTCCAATTTAAAGGATCGGTGAGAAGTTTTAATATAAATTCTTAATTTTCTTAACCACTTTTCAATATGGGACAAAATAAAACACAAATAAGACAATGGGTTAAAAAAGGTAAGAAATCAATTTTATTGATATTTTCAAATCTCTTACTTTATTCCAACACATTCTCCCACACATGGTGTAACATCCCGAAAATCGGGGGTCGAGCATAAACACCACTCCCGAGTTCCAGAACATCACTTATGCAACATTTTCAATGATGAATGAATGTCAGCTGTAATAGTGCGTAAAACATGAAGTGGATTAATGTAAGTGCTATGATTTCATATCCCTTTGGTTGTCAAATTTTGTGGTACCAAAACCTATATCTATGTCTTGTATATCTTGTGTTTCTTGTTTAAGACTATTCATTGCTTCAAGATATCGCATTTCAAGACAAGAACTTAAATGAAGAAAGTTTCAAGTCATGGATGAAGAATTCAAGAATAGAAGTCTTCATGTATGCATGTTCAAGATACAATCAAGTTCAAGTATAGTAGAAGACTTTTTCAAGTCAAGATCAAGTTCGAGAAGGCCTACTACAAGATTCAGATATTTTCAAGATTCTCTTAAGGGTCATCTAAGTATACAGACTATCAATGTCCATCTCACTTTTAAGGTTTGTTTGACCTTAGATTGACCTTAGGATGGGCTTTACTATAGGTCATTCTGGATACATAATTCGTATATTTTAATATGCTTGTTCGGACTGTTCTAAGACCAATCCTAGGGACTTCAAGACCAGTCCTAGCTCTGCTACGACCAGTCTTGAGTTTTTTAGGACCAGTCCTAGGTTGTTAAAGATTTTCAGATCTTTCTGGTTGTCCTACGACCAGTCCTGGACATCCTACGACCAGTCCTGTGAGTTGCACGACTCATCCTTCGACCAATCTTAGCCCTACGACTCAAACTCCAGCAACTAAAGTGGGGGTCTCACGACCGGTCGTAGGTGACCCACGACCGGTCGTAGGCAGCCCACGACCGGTCGTAGGCAGCCCACGACCGGTCGTAGGCTACCTAAGATCAGTCATGGAACAGCAAATCCTTATCCCGCAGAAATCTTTAAAAATATTTGAAGCTACAACCAGTCCTAGGATCCTAAGACCAGTCGTAGATGGGATTTTTTAGGCTATAAATAGAGCACGAACTTCAGAGTTTTAGCAATTCAAATCAATTCTATTCAAGCATTCTTTAGGCTATACTCTGAGATAAGTTTGTGTTGTTTTTAAGCTACTTTGCGCTTATTTAATATTCCTTTTGTTAGCTTGTTTATTATTTAATTTTGATCAACATTCCAATCTTATTTGAAAAGGGGAATTTCTAATATTCCTTCTTCTTAGATTCAAAATCAAATAGAACTAGCCCTTTTGATTTAAAATCAATTAGACATAGAACCATTCTTAAAGTGAGTATTGGACTTTGAACGTTAAATCGAACTTCTACTCTGATTGGTTCTACAGGGCTACTTCGAAAGGAGATTCAGGTATTTTACATTTGTGTAATTTACTTTCTTTGGTTAGCAAGTGCGATATGAATATGATTACCAAGTTGTTATTAGTCCTTTTCATACAGCAGGATTGGAAAACTAGGGTACTTTCCTTATATCATTCCCAATAAGGATCCTATTTAGGGTCGTCACTCCTAGTAGTCTCATATGATGATATGGTTCTATGTCACTGCAAGGGATGCCAGGGCTGTTGAATGCACTCGTTGCTCCGCTCCCCCATCACCTTATCAATACAGGCCTAGTTGTACTCTTGTTGCTACGGAAAGGTCGTCGCCTCACGTAGACTCAGAGTACGCTCAAGGTCACTACAAAGGGCTACCAGGGCTGTTGCATGCACTCGTTGCACCGCTCCCCCATCACCTTATTAGTGTAGGTCGACAGCTCGAATATAGTGTCCCATACCACCATAATCGGTTCACGAGTCTGGGTTGCTCACTGGTCACTACGGGGAGGTTTGTGGCCCCAGCGTAGGCCGACAGCTCGACCACGATGTCCCATACCACCATGCCCGGCTCATGAGTCTTAGCGGATCAAGGTACCATGGTTATCAGGGTTATCATTGGTAAGTTCAGTACCGTAGGTTCAAGCAGTTATGACCAATACAAGGTGAATATACAATGGTCAATCGGGTTACTTGATGAGTCCGACTAGCACAAGCGCACGTTGAATCGACTGACATGAAGTGCACAAGCACTTCGCGTGGCCTAACCACTACCGACAACTCTAGTACGACTCGGGTTCGTCATACACATCCTTCATGGCGAATAGAATTCAACCACGAATTCAAATCTGTTACCGACTGCCTGGACTAGAGTATAGCCCTAAACACTTGTAATCTAAATTAGTAATCATATGAGATAGACAGAATTGAAATAACAAGTAATTCATGCATGTCAGCAACATGTTATAAGATACAACATAAGCAATTTAACCATATACAAGCATTTCATATATATAAGGTATCAATTCAACAACGTATATGGAGGAAATCATACACATTGTTAACATAGTTGAGAATCCTATCTCAACACTAGTCTACAACACCATTTACTAAGTACTTACTCACGCAAGTCTTTATACAAACACTTACACTACACAACTCCAGCGTACTTGACGTATGTTAATTTCAACGTATAATATAACAGATCCTTATATCAAGGAGATGTCTAATACACAACAATCATGTTCTTACATTCAACACATATGGCATGTATAAATCATATTGATTTAGGCATTTCAACAAACACTTAGACTGCACTTAATAACATACATAGCGTACGTTGGCCGAAACATGTATTAGGGCAAATCCTTTCGCCAAATAGATCATACATTCATAACTAACATATCTGCACGGAAAATACTCATGACAATCATATCAGCAAAATTTATACGTATACGGTATTTCCTATAAATACCTAAAATACCCTAAATCTCATATTTTGCGTACGTATTTGAAATGAAAAACAGACAGCATGTTCTACATGTGAAACAACATTCTTGTCAATAATCTACCATAAAATGACATTGAAAGCTTTGAAAATAGGTAACATAAGCATCTAAAATTCGTACCTTACGCTGTAGAATCGCAACGAACTCAATAGAGACTCTAAGTCTTTTTCAACGACTGATTGGCAACCTACAGTATGATTTAGGTTAGCTACTTCATCACTTGCACCAATTGAAATCCTAGAATAGGTTAGAGTTAGGATTTTTTACCTAAGAACGAAGCCGGAGTCAGTAGAAAAATGATGCAGACGTGATAGTTGAGTACGTGGAATGGCAGGGAAGAATAGTAGGAAGGTTCTCCCACTTCTCTCACACTTTCTCTCTCTTTTCTCTCTTCTCTCTCCTAGGGTTTCTCTCAAATTCGTATGGGCTGAATGGGAGAGGGTTTAAGGCCTTTTTAAAAGCTAAAAACTCACGGAAATAGACTTATGGCTAAGGTATACTTATGTTATAAACAAATCGGGTCTATTCTGATCCAACGGATCATTTCTGGAGATCCTGTTATCCAATGCGGTCGGACTTAAGCTCTCTAATACTGGATCTAGGTCAAGCTAAGTTTTCAGTCTGGTCGGGTTTTCAGATCGACCGTGGTGGACCAGTTTCAGTTCAGCGGTCACCGAAACTCGATCAGGGCCATAAGTGCTATGACATGTAAGGGCCAACTTTCCTGATTCGATGGTGAAATTTAGTCGAATTCTAACAGTCAGAATGCTTAAAAATGTCGCGTAAGCGACACGTGCCAGATTTATTAAAAATTGAATTAATTTTCTAAATATTTTCCTTTTCTCACTCTCTTCACTCCGGACTCAGTAAAATGGTCTCAGGATATCGGTTGGGCTTGATTTTTGAAATGATTGTCAAGTCCAACTAGGTAGTCATAATGGTCTAAGATTATAAATATCAGACTTTCCACGTGCGTTCTAGATCCAATACAAAGTTACAAAGGATTCCCGAGAGCAACTGGGTTTAGAGTTTGATCCTAGGTTTCAGGGTAAGATAGTGTTAACAATTCTAGAGGTTTTGGGTCTTACAGATCGTATTTAAAGTGGTTGGTGCTAATTTCACATGTAATCTAGTGTAGCGCTAGCTAATACACGTTAAATTTCTAAAGAATTTGGTTCTAAATGATTTCTTTGGCTTTGAAATTGGGTTCTGAGAGGTTACTAAGGTGTTATGGTTGACCCATTGCCTAAGGACGTCTAATTCCAAGTAGGCAAAAATTCGGAGTGTTACACATGGCTAAGCAGTGGTTAATCTTGGCCCATCCATTTAGTGAGTACTCCTATTCATGGGCGACTATTAAAAATTATATGGAACGGATGATCTGACATCGCTCTTCCCGGTTGAAAGTTGACAACTTAATCATTTTATTTTTACCATTCATTTCAATATGATTCTCAACCTAGTGAAATCTGGGAATAGGATGTACTAGATGGAGGGCATAGATGTACCTAACCACCTACCACATCTGGCTACCGGCAAATAGATTCTTTGAGATGAGCCTCACATGCAGGAAGGTGTATCGCCATCAATGGTTAAAGATAATCACGCAGTGTTCTCGGTGGAGGAACATTGTGCATCACATTCTCATCTTGATGTTCCTCAACAGGATGGTGCGGTTGATTTACAACCATAGTTTCTGTTAACTCCAAGGATCTCAAGTGATGGCTAATCCAGTGATGGATAGGCAATCCCTAGACCAATCCTCATTTACTTAAGAGATGTAGAGTGTGAAAGTGCACCTACTACGTGCCCTGGTTTGTCAATTACGTCGTAAGATGAGTCAGTCGGACAATAGCGCCTAACAGGAAGATCAAGTCAAGCGTCTGCCTCAAATGGATGTGTGGAAGCTCGCCATAGGTAAATCATAGCCTCACAACCCGTCCCAAAACACCAGGTGATTAAAACCCTTAAAAAGAACTAGAACATCTTAGGGTTTCTGTGTAAGAAAACTTTTTATCAAAAAGAAAAATCTTTAAAGTTTTTCTTACACTGTCGATTATATCGATTACCCCTTCGATATTATCGACCAGCTCTGTCGATGTCCTCGGCATATCAATCGATACAATCGAGTGAGGAAAAAAAGCGTGTAACGCCCTGAAAAAGTCCGTACTTGGACTCGAGTACCAACTCGACCAGAAATTGCATAGGATTAATTCCTTTGGAAAATATGTGTAAGTTAGCTAACGCAACACTAGAGTAGCTGGGAAATAGTCCCTGATCAGTTTAAATACATTCTACAAGACCCAAAGCGAGTAGAACCAATGACGCTATAATACTCTAAAACCTCAGATCAAACTCTAAACCGGTTTGTTCTCTAGACTCTTTGAAACTTTGTATTGGATCTAGACCGGGCGTCGAAAGTCCGATACCTACAATCTTAGACCGTTATAACTGCCTAGCTGGACTTGACAATTATTTCGAAAATCAAGTCCAACCGACATTCACAGGCTATTTCATTGAGCCTGGAGTGAAGAGAGTGAGAATAGGGTTAGATTTGGAATTTAAAATTCAAATCTGGCACATGACTTGACGTGTCAGTATTAAGTGTTCTGACCGTCAGAATTCAGCCAAATTACACCCTCAGATCAGGAAAAATTTCTATTTTATATCATGAGACTTGTAGGCCTGATCTACGTGCGGTGACCGCTGAACTGAAACTGGACCGCCACGTGCGATCTACGAACACTACTAGTCTGAAAATGGGATGTGAGCGACATTCGACGTGCATGAACTTAAGTCCGATCGCGTTCGGCCAGGGGACCACCAGAAATGTCTTTTTGGACCGAAA
The DNA here is from genome assembly GCA_037074715.1 of Magnolia kwangsiensis. Classification (NCBI taxonomy): domain Eukaryota; kingdom Viridiplantae; phylum Streptophyta; class Magnoliopsida; order Magnoliales; family Magnoliaceae; genus Magnolia; species Magnolia kwangsiensis. The sequence continues at coordinate 83,595,836 of CM073575.1, read as the reverse complement.
CAGCCCCGATTTGGTTAGGTATCAAGTAAACATTGTTCCCAAGCCTGTTTTGGGCGAGTTTTAGGTTATAAAAGGGGCTTAAACCCTCACTCCTCTCACCCATCTAAATTTGCTAGAAACCCTAGCAAGAGTGAGAGAGAAAGTGAGAGTTTGTGAGAGAAGGTGGGAGAGTTTTTCCTGCTGCTGCACTACCTTCTCACGTGTGTAAGTCACGCAATCCAATCACTTTCTCGGCAATTTCTCCGCGATTCTAGGTAAGCAAATACCCTAAATACTTGCTGATTTGAGGTTCCGTCATTTCCATAGCGAAGTAGCTTATGGATCTTGTGTATTAAGTTGCCGGTTCACCGTAGACGAAGCGTACACGCTCCATTCGAATCAATACACTTATAGGAGAAAAGGTGCAGATTTTAGACGCTTTGATTGACTGTTTCCAACGCTTTCAATGTCGTTTAATAGTAGATTATCGACGGCAAGGCCGTTTGACATGTACAACATGTTGTCCATTTCCTGTTTCGTAAGCAGACGAAGAATATGAGATTTAGGGCATTTTAGTCATTTGTAGGAAATACTGTTTTTATCCATATTTTGCTAATGTGATTGACATGGCTTCTTATCACATTAGGATATTTGGAATGCGTGCATAATTATTTTGGCGAAGAGATTCACCTAAATGCGCACTTTGAGTCGACATACTATATGCAGACTTAAGGGTGTAGTCTAAGTGTTTGTATAAATGTTTGTATTAGTATGTATTGAATTAAATGGTGTTATGAATTAGTTTGAGACTGAATTCTCAAATGATATGCTGATGTAAATGATTTCCTACATGTTGACTATATGCATGATTTCATTATATGCATGAAATGCATGTGTTAGATGATTCACTCAACTTGTATGTTATAACATGTGTTAACATGCTCACATTGTTGTATTTCATTTCCCTTACTCTTATAAGATTGCTGATGTGAATTCATAAATGTTTGGGACTATACCTAGTCCAGGCAGTCGGCAACCGAGCAAGTTCGTGGTTGGCTTATCTTTGCCACGAATGACGCGCCGATGAACGCGAGCCGTGTTTTGGAGTTGGCGGCAGTGGTTAGGCCACACGAGGTGTTTTACGCACTTCATGTCGTTCGACTTGAGATGCGCTCGTGCTAGTCGAGCCCGTTAAGTAACCCGACTGGCCTTGTATGTTCACCTTGTATGAGTCATGACTGCTTGAACCTAGGGTACTGAACTTACCATTGTAAACCCTGTCAACCATGGTACCTTGATCCATAAAGACTCATGAGCAGGGTATGGTGGTATGGGACACCGTGGTCGAGCTGTCGGCCTACGCTGGGGCCACAAACCTCCCCGTAGTGACCAGTTAGCACCTATGACTCGTGAGCAGATTATGGTGGTATGGGATACTATATTCTTGCTGTCGGCCTACACTGATCAGGCGACGAGTCCTTTGTAGTGACTGCGAGCGTATCCTGAGTCTACGGGAGGCGACGACCCTTCCGTAGCAATGAGGGTACAGTAGGCCTGTATTGATAAGGTAATGGGGGAGCGGTGCAACAAGTGCGAGTAACAGCCCTGGAAGCCCTTGCAGCGACCTACAAAATATACATCGTAGGAGATTACTAGGAGTGACGACCCTAGACAGGATCTGTGTTGGGATTGATATAAGGGAAGTACCTTAGTTTCCCAATTCTGCTGTTTGAATGGACTAATAATAACTCGATAATCATATCACCATCACATTGCATGTGCCTGGAAGATGTGGAGCACTGAGCAGTACGCAAGCATGCCGCGGGTGTAAGATGGTGCCGTATGAGGGAGAATGTCGGTGAGGGCATCCATCATGTCATGTCATATTGCATTAACAACAGTATTAGGAATGTTTGATTTACTACTTTACTATTATCGCATGATTGATTTGAGAATATGCTAATCCTTGCTCTATTATTCCACTGAGTTAGCTACTCACTCCCACGTTACGGGATGGTGTTTACAACACCCACCAGACCTTGTCTTAGATGCAGGTGAGGCAGCGATTCAGGAGGCAGAGCCAGACTATGATGAGGACCAGGATGAGTTCTCATATATGCAGTACCACGACGGCTTTGCTTAGGTGGCCTAGATTGGCGGGACTACTCAGTAGGACTATTTTGACATTTGATTTCTATTTATTTACATGTATATGAGACTCAGAGATGTATTCATACTTTGGAGACAGTCGAGATCTACTTTATTTTCCCTACAGTGATATATATATTCTTTAGTCTTCCGCTTGCTTTTATCACTGGATCTAGAGTATGAATTGCAGTTTTGGTATACTTTTACTCATGTGAATGCTTTAACTCAGACAACATTGAATCATAATCATTTTTATTGCATAAGTGATGGTCTGGAACTCGGGAGTTGGGTTTATACACGACCCCTAATTTTCAGGGTGTTACAAGTTGGTATCAGAGCATGAATGAGATTATACCGGGCCTGGGTTATGGTCACGCGACGTATGCTGTCACTTCCTTTGACTTAGGTGGGTGTGAGAAAGGTCTCGAAACATTTATAGGATCACAGATTCGCCAATAGGTGAGGTCTATTCGTATCGATTGCGCGATCGAGTCCGTAAAGCTTCTAAGGTCACATGAAGCGACCTAAGTAGCTCCTAGGTTGTAGGTAGGTGGGTTGAGACATTCTTTGAACGGTTCTAAACTCGTATATATGAATCCTTGGGCAGTGGGACAATCACAACCCTTACATTCAATCGCTAGGGCTTAAAAATCTCATTTCACCTAAATTCTTTAAAATTCTTCCTCTCACCACTCCATTCTTCAATTATTTCTTATTATTTTCATGTTAGGCATTGATCCTAGTGTGAAAATGATATAAAATCATACTTCAACAAAATTTTACAGTAAATAGTAAAATTTCATGAAAACTGGCCATTAGGCCATTCTAAGTCTGCAATATTTAGAAAACAATGGGCTAGATAGATTTATTAGCTCCTTCTACCCCAAAATAATGTGCTACATAATAGGGGAGTGTATTCAGGTTTGTAGATTGGCCCCAAAAAGCCCCGAATAGAAGTTTGGGCCTCCCTAGGTCAAATTACAATGATCTGGGGTGGGGACCATACATATTTGGAGTCCTTGGGGCAGGGGGGACCCAACCCATGGGGTCCCACCGGCCGGATTGATGACTGGCCGGCGATGCCATTGCCGATCCGGCGATGCATCGCCGTCCGGTGGGCCCCACTTGTAATAAATTTTGGGCGCATGCTCTCTTAGGGGTAGGGCACCCCTCCCATGTGTGGGCCGACCGTTGAAAACCCCTAAAAAGGGCACTTCCTTCACAAGCAGTCCCCTCCCTAGCTCCCTTGCTCATTTTCTTGCTACCCTATCTCAAACCTTGACCCCAAATCACTCCCAAATCATCCCATTGCTAAAAACGACCCTATCCCATACCTCCAACGTGATTAGCAACCCTCTCCCTCTCCGATCTCGTCCGTTGGAGCTCCTACAACCCCCAAAACGTGCAGAAATCGTGTGGAGCTCCATTCCCCTTTTTCCTTCTCTTTTCTTTTTGAAAATCCATCCTAGGGGAGCTTGAAGCATCCCTCTACAACACCTAGATTTCTTTTTTTCTGTTTGGGCAGCCATTTCTCTACATTTTTTTACATTTTTCATGGCTTTTGTTAAGCCATTTTGGGGTTTTTCTCTCTCTCCACCATCCTCTCTTTGATGGGAAAGAGAAAGACTGCGGCGGATGAGGCTGGGCCTAGTCACCCTACGCAATCAAGAAGACCGAGGGGTGGCGCCGCTAGCTCAAGCGCCACCGCAAGTTCAAGCACAGCCCGAGAGTTCCATACAAAGCGGGATTTGGATCCCCATACTCAACTTGGACGAGTGATATTAGCAGAGATGCCTCACGGTGAATATACTGACCGTAAGGTGTTGTTTGAGGTGGATGTGGAAGGACGACTCTTCGGTGAATTCCTGTTATTCGAGCGCATTGAAGCTGCACATTAGGGTCCGCTATTTGAAGCTCGTTCTCGTGCTAATGTAAGCACCGTTCGTGCCTTCTACGTTCGTATCCAGAGTCTTACATTGGAGCCATTGCAGTTCAAGATTCCTTTTGGTAGAGACCAGATGGCTACGATCGATGTTCGGTTGATAGCGCGACTTCTGAACGTACCCCTTGGTGATGTTCATCCCAGTGCGAAGAATTTGAGGAGTAGGCGTGAGCAAGACGCCGTACTAGGTTCCTATGCGATAGTCTGGTTCCATGGCAGCCTAATAATAGCCTCAAGGTGTCTCATATGTCTGATGATTTGCGCCTGCTGCACCACATTTGCACGTTCAACGTGTATCCTAGGTCGACAAATCGCATTGAATGTACGCGCCTTATGGTTGATTTCTTGTATTAGGTGGCCCAGGGAGAAAATGTGTGTATGGCCACTTTCGTGTTGTGACATATTATCCTCATAGCGAAATCAAGAAGAACGTCTAAGTCGCTTCCTTTTGGCTGACTCATATGCAAGATCGCGCTTGAGTTTGCTTATAGACTTGGGCCGGAGTTGCCAGTTCCGATTCACTGCATTGATGAGTCTACCATGGTCAAGATGAAGATCAGGTCTCAGTACCGTGAGACTTAGCTTGAGGAGGATAGCGAGGACGATTTTGATGATGAAGAGGATCCAAGTGAGGGAGAACCTGGAGCAGAAGTTGAGGAAGAAGTCCAGGAAGAGGTAAAAGAGGAGGCTTAGGATACTGATGAGAGCCCTCCTCCTTCTGCTCAGGCTACTAGTGATGATTGCATTGCCCGAATTGAGGAGAGCCAGGTCACCTTGCGAAGGAAAGTTCAGGAACTTCGGGCTGAGGTCGAGGATACCAAGGCCATTATGAAGAGAAAATTCGGCAAGGTGACTCGCACCTTGAAGGCGATCCTGTGCTGCTTGCAGGATAAGGGTGCTCCTCCTCCGTCACCCGACTCAGACTAGCGATAAGATTTTAGATGTTGTTTGGTAACAGTTGTCATTTTCTGCTTTAAGTTGTGTAAGCCTGTTAAGGCTAGTGTTTTACTTATGTTGTTGTTGTAGCTTTAACTGTCTTAGTTCCCATGTACTTCCTGTCATGATGCCTGTAAGGAGATATCCCTTGTATTGTGACAATTTTAATTAAATGAAATGCATGGAATGCCTTTGACTCTTTATGTGAATGATTGCTGTGCGTTTGTGCTATTGAGACTGACAAGGTTGCACCCTATTTTGAATATAGGGAATGCCACCGAAGGCTACACGGAGCACAGCTTGGCTTACATTGGGTGAGCCTATGGATCAGGCTCCTTCTCAGTCTGATGCTCATGCGGACCCTACTGTGGGCCCGATTCCTGAGACAGCACGTGCGTCTCAGCCTACTACTGGTCCTGCAGTTGGACCACCGCCTTTCACACCGCCCGTCAGAGAGCAGTACCGCGCATCTTCTTTGATGCAGTACATGCCACAGCCTGCTCCACCTCCAGATAGATTTGAGCAGATGATGGCCATGATGCAGCAGCAGCAGTAGCTCCTGACTACTATAGTGGGGGCTCTAGTCCAGGGTGGGAGTGTGCCTCCACCTGCACCACCTGCGCATCCAGCTGAGGATGCCGATACATATGCTCAGGATGAGGGCATGGCTCATCCTGTACCACCTGCTTACCCTGCGGGAAATGCCGCAGACACATGGGGCTTACTAGAGCGATTCTAGCACTTACGGCCTTCCACTTTTACGGGTTCTCATAGACCCGAGGAGGCCGAGTATTGGCTCAACCGTGTGTCGAAGATACTACGGATGCTGCATTGTTCAGAGGCTGAGCAGGTCGAGTTGGCTACGTTCTTGTTCGAGCGGGAGGCCAGCTTATGGTGGGACAGTGTGTTGCGGACCGTTGCCGCTGATTACATATGGACCTGGGCAGCATTCGAGTTCCGCTTCCACGAGAAATACTATCCCCAGATGTATAGGCATGACTGGGAGAACGAGTTTCTGCGCCTCAGACAAGGAGGCATGATGGTAACTGAGTATGAGCATCGGTTCACTGAGTTGGGCAGATACGTCCCGACTATAATGGCAGATGAGCAGATGCGCATACGGCGCTTTTTTGAGGATTTACGACCGGATATTCGGTCGAAGATGTGTTGCGTGAGCATTCCCTCCTATGCAGAGCTGATTCACATGTCTATGCGGGCAGAGCAGGATGTGCATCGACTTACGCGATCTCGTGGCCCTATTGCTCCTAAGCCACGACCGGAGTTGCAGGACAGGCCTTTTGCGGGCAAGAGGCCTCTTGCAGACCCTCCTTTTAGGGCCACAGGGCCAGTACCACCGTTGCGGTGCCCTAATTTATCGTGTACCTATTGTGGGAAATTGGGCCATTTGGCACAGAGTTGTCTCGCTCGGATGCGGGACAGTGGGTTCTCACCGCCGCAGAAGATCGACCGTACACGCTCACAGGCTATATCAGCATTGCCTTTACGGTTGGCTCCTGCGCACCCTTCCTTCAGACCTCCGGTATCTCGGTTCAGGCTGCCTCTACGGCCCACAGCACAGCAGCTGAACTGGCCACAGCAGGCATGGGTGCATGCCTTGATAGCTGAGGCAGCTGCGACAGAGACTTCTCAGCATTCGGCCTTTGAGGTCACTGCCCACATCAGAGGTATTCCTATTCTTGTGATGGTGGACACAGGATCCACGATTTCAATGATATCACATGCCATAGTCAGACGCATTGGGCTACCGACTATTAGGATGGATGGGTGCGAGTTTATACATCTCACGGGTCCTTTACAGATGCCACCCTGATGTGTGAGGGCTGTTTAGTGGATCTGGGGGGTAAGACGATGGCTCTTGATCTTGTCGTCGACCCCTCTCTTGTTTATCTCAACGTCATTCTTGGCATGGACTACTTCCTGAGATCAAATTATGCTTACTGGAAGGCTAGAATGCACTACTTCCTGAGATCTTTGGATCATGAAGTTTGGAATGCAGTTGAAAAAGGATACGTGGTACCATCCGAACAAATTGTACTTGAAAATGAAACCACAATCACTAAACCCAGACCTAATGAGAAGTGGACGGCGCTTGACAAAGAACAGGGAAATGCTGAAGCAAAAGCAATGAACGCTATCTATTGTGCCGTGTCCCAAGATATATTCAATCAAATAAGTATGTGTGGGACATCCAAGGAAGCATGGGATTTACTGGAAACAACCCATGAAGGCACAAGTACTGTGAAGAGATCTAAATTACAACTCTTAACTTCACAGTTTGAAAATCTCAGGATGGAAGAGCATGAGACATTTATGGAGTTTTTCACCAAATTAAACATCATTTGTAACTCCATGGGTGGATTGGGAGAGAAGGTTCCGACACCTAAAATATGTAGAAAAATCTTAAGATCCTTTCCGGAACGATTCAATCCCAAGGTAACAACCATTGAGGAGTGTAGGAGTATTGATGAAATGAAAGTAGAAGAACTAGTAGGTTCCTTACAAACTTTTGAACTACACTTCACACCACCCCAAAAATCCAAAAACACTGTCCTAAAAACTTCTAAGAAACCAAAACATGAGGACAGTGAGAGTGGAAAGGAAGATGAAGATGAGGAAGTGGCTCTGCTGGCACAAAGATTCAGAAGATTCTTTCAAAGTAATCGCGGTCGTCCCTCTAGAGGTAGAAAGGTGGATGACAAACCTCCTACAGAAAAATTTGGAAAAAGGAACAAAGAACCACAATGTTATGCCTGTCATTAGTATGGACACCTATTTACTGAATGCCCAAATAGAAAAACCAAGGGCAAGGCGATGGCTGCCACATGGGATGATACGGAAGATTCAAAATCAGAAAATAGTGACTTGGAAAGTGATGGAGATAAAAAATCCTTGAAAATACTTATGATCTCCACTACTTCGATCATTCCAACTGAATCTGAGAAAGAACAACAAGCCATTGAATCATTTTCATCTGACAATGAGAAAATTGAGGAAGAAGAAGATAAAGAGCAAAATGGATTACAAAACGCTTACAATCAACTTTACATCCATAGCGTTAAATTGTCAAGAGACTTGGAATAGTTGAAAACAAAAAGGAATTGCTACAAATAGAGCTAGATAAAGCTTCAAATATTAATACTCATCTAATCACTGATTTACAATAATGCCACTCAGACAATGATAGACTTAAAAGAACTAACAACTCACTGAAATCTGAGTCAAAGAAATTAGAGGAACAAGTCAAAGAACTAAATGAGAAAAACTTGATTCTTCAGAATAAAAATTATACACTTCAAAATGATCTAGAAGATTCTAGAAAAATTGCCAAAATAAACTGTAAATTTTCCCAGAGTGGTGAAAAATTTGAAAAACTATTAGGAATGAGAAAATATGGAGAGGACAAAAAGGGATTAGGTTATGGAAAGGGGAGAACAAAAATTGATGCACAGCCATTTGGAAAATCTGTTACATCCAGTAGTAACACCAAACCTATCCCAACTCATTGCAAAAATGAGGAGTCAGTTTATGAGCTAAATAAAAGAAGTATGCAAGCATCACCACTTGAGATAGTTGACAGGATGAAGGAGCAGTCAAGTCATAAGGACAAATCTAAGAAGAAGAACAAATCTACCACAAGTAAAACTCCTGTCACACAGTGGGTGATTAAGGAAAAGACAAATTGCCTTGTTACTCAATCAGATCATTTATCAGGTAATATGGCTAAATGGTACCTAGACAGTGGTTGCTCAAGACACGTCACAGGTGACAAATTTCTCCTTTCAAACTATAAAGATCTTCACAAAGGGATAGTCACCTACGGAGATGGAACCACTGCTGAAGTAATTGGTCAGGGAATTATAAAAGGAATTAATCTGTTTAAGAATGAGAATACTCTTTGCATAAAAGGGTTGACGCATAACCTATTAAGCATCTCTCAAATCTACGATAATGGGCAGTGGTAAATTTCAACAAAGAAGAATGCGAGATTGTAGATCAATCAGGGAAATCAATTATAAAAGGTCTTCGCACAAATAACCACTGCTACATTATTGAAGGAAAAGGAAGGAGTGATATTGAGAAATGCTGAGAATGAAGAAATTGGTCCAGGTTATGCATCAAAATCTGTATATTTACTGAAATGATGCAATTTTGCTGAGCTTTCAAAGAAACAATCTGAGGCACCTCACCTCACCTTTTGCACATAAACATCCAAATGTTTATACTCTTTAATGTACAGAAGTTATACGAAATTTTGCTGATATTCTCTGCTGGGAACTTCAATAAGATACTATTCTGTATATGAACAATCGTTAGACTGAAGAAAAACTCAAAAAGATTCACCTTTGATAGGAGTGTCGATTGGGCACTTATAAATGTCAATCACATCGACTGATAAACGATATCATCGACGGCTGTTCAGAATAGGAAAAGTCTTGTGACCATTGATAACATCGTGGGCTGTCTCGATGGCATCGATCGATAACTTCTCGATACAATCGACATTTCGGTCGATATGATCGACAGATGGCGCCCAAATAAAAGGCTGATCAAAAATTTTTTTTTTGGCTAGTCCTATCTCTCTGCCCTGATCAGTTCCTTTGGTTGATCTACTCGAAGTCCAAATGAAATCTCGGCACCCAAGTGACACAAGAAAGATGATTAAAGGAAAAGGTATGGCTCTCTCATCTACAAAATCTTCCAAGAATAAGAAAGAGAAATATTCTAGACCACCTCAAAACCAGTCAGACTGAGAACAAGTCACAATAGTCGATCGTACTATTCTCATTAGTACTGTCAAACTCTATGGGGTGGATCTCATGATGGAAACCATTAGATGGAAGAATATGTTTAATATAAGCGGGCCATATCAGTTTGAAATGATCGAGCAGTTCTTCAACTATTGTCATGTTGTCCAAGATTACCCACCTTGCATATGTCTGAAATTCATGCAACACACCAAGCACATTACTCCATCAGTTCTTGGTCATGTTCTAAACATTGAAGTGACGCAAATCCCTGTCACTAGTAGAAATCTAAACAATTTGGGTAGATGGGTGGAAATTACACAAGCACTGTGCCAGGGTATGACAATTCCTAGAAATGATAGCAATATTCTTCCAGTAAAATACCTAGGAATCTTGTTCTGACTCCTTCACAGTATTTTCAGCACGAATGTGTACCCATGTGATGTAAATAACACATATCTGAGTCCCATTGCACTCAACATTCTGTATGATGTCTATCAAGAGATCCCTGTATGCTTACCGACTTTCATATTAGACCAACTAATAAAGGTAATCAGAAGTGATCATCTCGATTTTCTGCCTTTTCCATCTCTTATCTGCAAGCACGCACACTGGGCAGGTCTGTCGGAAACAACTGATAAGGTATATCCTGAAGTATGGTTCAACCTTGAAGCAACGCAACATGTGTATGCTTCTGTCTCATCGGATATGAAGATCCTTCCACCTGTTGAAGATAGTGGTCCCATGCTTCATGAAGAAATTCTTTGGGGATCCAATCGAACTCCTGATTATAGTCCTGTTTCTGTCACAAATCAACAGCATCAAGTGCTTGAGCGCCAACTTTTAAAAAATCTCACTAGAATTGATGAGCGTCTCCAACACTGCGAACAACGACTATCAGGAATAAAAAATAAGATGGAAGCTCTCCAACACTCTGTGCAGCAGATTCTTGAGTTACTAACCACTGGCGGGCCTTCTATGTGCTAAAAAGGAGATAGTTATGATGGAATAGTGTCTAACCATAAAATACCTAATTTTGTATCCATCTTTGCTTACTTGTTTTGGGTATCCCTACATTTCTGGACAATGAAATTTTTTTATTGATATGGCTGAACTTAATTCTCATCTTAATTCTCATTTGCTTATAAAATGCCTGTGCTGACTGCTTCATTGATTTATGTTCTGATCTTCATTGATGTATGCTTTACACTGTTCTCATTTATACACATCTATCTATTTATGGTTCTCCAATAGGCTTCAATCTTCAGTCAATATCACGTCTTATGCCTTTGCCAATGACTGACAAAAAGGGGGAGAACAATTCAAACACCTCGAGTGAAAATTGTATATCTATGTTGCAGGTGTTAGGGGGAGCAGCCGCAACAAGAAAGGGAGAGTTTTTGAATTAAGGGGGAGAATTTATTGGGTGTGTACATGGGAGTTTAGAATTTGTAAAATTGTGTTAATACATGTACACACAATTTAGGATGTATCTATCTAGATATGTTCCTAGGGTGTTTTGGGTATTTTTTCACATAATTGACAAAGGGGGAGATTGAAAGTGCACCTACTACGTGCCCTAGTTTGTCAATTACGTCGTAAGTTGAGTCAGTCGGACAACAGCACCTAACAGGAAGATCAAGTCAAGCGTCTGCCTCAACTGGATGTGTGGAAGCTCGCCATAGGTAAATCATAGCCTCACATCCCATGTCTCAAAACATCAGGTGATTAAAACCCTTAAAAAGAACTAGAACATCTTAGGGTTTCTGTGTAAGAAAACTTTTTATCAAAAAAGAAAATTTTTAAAGTTTTTCTTACACTATCGATTATATCGATTACTCCTTCGATATGATCGACCAGCTCTATCGATGTCCTCAGCATATCAATCGATACAATCGAGTGAGGACAAAAAGCGTCCAGCAATCAAACAATCATCTGGATGATTTATCGATATATCGACTTGAGAGTTGATATCATCGATATTCGAATATCGATCATATCTGAAGTGGATCGATAATAACGACAGACTACTTTTCGGTGCACCTGTTTTTATAAAGAAAACTAACATAAGCTTCGATATATCGATGACTGTCCGATTCAATCTGAACTTAAATATCGATCATATCAGAAGTCAGTCGATCATATCGATTGTGGGAGCATGTTTTCACCAGCATGAATTTTAGGTTGTTTTTAATGATGATCGGGGTGTCAGTCGATAAATCGATATTCATATATCGATCATATTGAGACCTCGTCGATTGGATCGAGTCCGGACAAAATCATCCAGCAAGCTCATAGGTAAATCTATATGATTTATCGATCCAATCGACAAGGTCTTCGATATGATCGATGTACAAATTTCGATGACATCGACTTTTCCCCGATCATATCTGTAGAACCTGAAATTCTTCTAGGGTTCTCTCTTGTTTTCACTTGTCGATAGATCGATCCATCACTCGATGGAATCGGAGTTCGAAATCCAATAACATCGATGTGTGTCTTGATCCCATCGACTAGTTGGCAAAAGGTTTCCAAAAGAGAAATGACAATTGAGTTTGTATCATCGAGAGGTCTGCCGATACAATCGAGAGTATATGCTCGATCATATCGATGACTGCTCAATGATATCGAACTCTGTCATAAATATGACCGTTTATATCTATTGGAACCTTTTACCTATATATAGAGAGATTAGTCTTTATTACTGGTAGAGAAAGTAGAGAGTGCTTTTATGAGTTTTAAACTTCCTATCAGTTACCTTAAGCCCTTTCTCTCAGGAATTTCATCCTCTAATCCACCCTCATCATTGATATTTCATAGAGTGGATTGGGGAATGAACTTTCACATTCAAGGATCCTTCAGCTACTACCTTAATAACAAATCATTAAGCTTGGATGCCTTGAATGCATAGATGATGGGAACCACTCTTTCTCATAGGAAAATATTTAGAGAATGGTATTCCATCATAACCTTGACCCAACCTAAAGCCTAATATAGATACATCTTTGTGTTGTGGATCAAGGGAGCTAAAGACTCTTCATCAACAAGAAGGAGATCTTCATCACTGCGCTAAAAGGGACTCATCAACTTATCTGTAAGTACTAAGAGTCCAGAGGACACTTGTGATCATTCCTTTCTAGGATTGGGTTTTAAGTATTTCTCACCATTTGAAGTCCTCGAAGGAGGCCTCCGACGGGAGTGTACGTGCGGGGTGCGTTGTGTGGACCCTTGCTCTGTGGAGAGCATAAACATCTGGTCAGGAGTACACCAGCAAAACTCCAGGGTTAGAGGTGAACCAAGTAGAAACCTCTGGGTGCGTTGTGTGGACCCTTGCCCTGTGTGGGCATAAATATCTGGTTAGGAGTACGCCTGCAAAACTCCAGGGTTTGAGGTGAACCGAGTAGAAACCTCTGTAAAAGTTGAAGGTGAACCTAATTTAAAACCTTAGGTTTGAGGTGAACCATGAAAATCCTCCTTAGTGAAATTCGGTCACTCAAGGGTTAAGTGTGGAAGCCGGTTGTGGAGTAGACGAGTCATCGAACTACTGTAAAATGACTGTGTTTGATATTGATATTATCTTTCATTTATGTGATTGCCTTACATGTCTTTATATATGATTATCTGAAATCACATCTTATGCACACACAGTCATATCCATCACAATCTTATTTATAAATTGTGTCTTTTAAATAGTTTGTGATTGGATCATCTACCAGGCTTGGAAGCCAGTAGAGTTAATTTTGAGTAATCCTAATCAATACTTCGTGATAGGATTAGTGTGATAAGGATTTTTAATAATTCATAAAAACTTTAAAAAGTCCTATTCACCCCCCTCTAGGATATATTGACATATTCCTACTTCAACTTAAACGGTCTTCATCGCTATTTTAGAGTGTTGTCATGGACCCTCTTGGGCATGAAATACTCCTAACCCTTAAGTTCTAAACAAATAAACTAAGAAGTAATCAGAGAGAGAAAACTACTAAAAAACTTGTTCACAACCCCAAGTACAAGGCTGCGATGTAGTAATAATCTCGGTAAGATTGAGGTCGAATCCACAAGGACTTTCTATATGTGTGCTTTCTAAAATAAATTAAAACTAGAATTAGAATCTAAATTATACTAGAATATGGAGTACAAAAGATTGATTGTGAATAATCTATCAATGATAATGGAACACTAGAGCATCGAGGATTCACTTGTAGCCATCTTAATGCTACCTTACTTGATTCAACAATAACAGGACTAGAATCAAAGTCCTATCCTATCCAATTGGATGATAGAGCGATTAAAATATCATAAATTCATCAAAATAAATTTTAAACTTTTCATTGGATTGATTTCCTCATGAAGCATCAATGTAATGATCGTAGGGAATTCAAAGCATGTACCATTCCCAGAGTCAATGGAAAATCAAGGAATTTTACAGATCATACAATTGTAAAACAAGTAAGAACATATCAACAAGCCTTCCTAAGCATCCACAGTGCCCGAAGTCGACAATGGATCGAAGTAAACTGAAAATACTTCTTCATTCAAAATAAAAACTATGAATTGTTCAACATAAGAACCAATAAACTTGAATCAAAGTAAGATAAATATCAAAATAAACTACAAGATTCACCTCTTAGCTCTAGCTAAGAGATTAGCCAACCAAAGACATAATTGAACTAAAACTCTTAAATAAAAAACATAAAAACTAACTAGAAAAGAAAGATTGGAGAAGAAGAAATGACTTCTTTAAGCACCACCACTTCTTACTCTACTCTTCCTACCCTAATTTGTGCTTGGAAAAACTCAGAAAACCTCTTTATATAGGCTTTGTTCGAACTGACATTAAAATTGACTTCATTTATGCAACTGTCATAACTTTGATGGCACATTCAATGGGAGTTACGATGGCATCGAAGTCGAATCGAAGAGTTCGATTTGAATTTGGAAACTGTCAAAAACTGTCTTCTGAAATCTGCGTAAGTCATTCGATGGGATCACCCAAGCTTCAATGGAATCAAACTAGCTTCGATGTCATCAAAAGTGTCTTCGATGTGATCAAAGAATGCTCCAGATTATCAAGCGAGTAAACTTTGAAATTCATGATTTCTTCAATGTCATCAAACTGGCTTTGATGACATTGAATTGGTCTTCAATGAGATCGAACAGGTCCTCGATGGCATCGAGAATTGCACTCATATGTCTAGCAACCAAACATGATTTTTCTAATGGAATTTATCATCCTTTGATGGTATCGAACACTTACTTCGAGGGCATCGAGTTGTGTTCGATGGCATCGAACTGTCAAGTTCATAACTCCTAATTTTTGCACTTTGCAACTTTGAATTTCTTCATTCTTCACTTAGTTTTCTTGGATCTTGGACTCTTGAATTCTTCAATCTTAACCTCTAAAGATCTAATCCTTACTTTGGTAATTTTTGAGCATCATATCCATGCTTTTAGCATCTTTTTCACCTTAAGCTCTCAAAATCGCATTTCATGAGAAAACATGTATAAATAGATTTATTAAACACTATCATGTTTATAAAACTAAGGCATAACTAGGTGAAATTTTGTAATATTTCGTACTTAACACCCAAATAAACCAATCAAATTATGTTCTAAATTTACTAGTCAAATTACATCCATAGTGTAATCCTTTACTTTTCTTGTAAAGAAAGTTACATTTCTTTGTGTAATTTTTACTTTTTAAGCACATTGTCTTACATTCCTTAGTATAATCAGTAGCAATAATCAAGTAGTTGGTAAATTTTAGTCGTTAAGCTCCTGCACTGGATTCAATTCATCAATCGAAAATGTGTTTACTCACATTTGACCTACTAACATCCATTCGACCAAGATCCATATGAGCCCTAACATGTGTAGGAGTTTACTCATATTCTGTGCGAACACTGGCTTGAGGTATTTCACATACCGTGTGTAACTGTATAGTCTGGAAATGAGTAGCCCACTTTAGAGATGCCAAACTCCTTCCATAACCACGATCGTAGTTTAAGTAAGAGGCCCTATTAGTACCAACTTGGGTTCCATTGGAAACTTTGCCTGATAATTTAAGGGATAATTAAATCCATGAGTTGTCTAGTGTTCTGAAAATGACATATTAAATACAAGGCAGTTGTATACTTAAACAAATATTAACATATTATAAAAATTAAGCAAAAGAAACCATGTAATGTTATGCAATGCATGCGAAAAAATCAATTCATGATAGTGACTACTTACCCATAACGTCCATTCCTTATTCGACCATTTTGACCTTTTGATCATTTCTTTACGGATCTGATGACTGCACTCGATTCTACGATCCATAAAAAGTTTCATTTTTTTACTCTTATCTAAAATATAAGCATCAAGTTAATTTCTTTCTTAGTGTAAATTTTCTTAAAACACTTGAAAAAATAAGTAATATCCTAAGATTGTTATATTAGTCCATTAAATTAGTCAATCAAGTCCATAATTTCCATTAAATCAGTCAATCAAGTCCATAATTTCTTAAATCTTAACTGTACATAGTCCATTTAGTATGTTTATAGCCATAGATCAAAGGTATTAATCTTTGTTAAGTTTAACTTAGGATTAAGATCTACCTTAAAAATAATTTAATGTTTAGATCCATTTAATCTGACCATTTATTTTCTTATTTTCCATGATTTTGGTCCAATGGACTTGATTGATATTTGATTAGATGATCTGATCTAACATTAGATTAAGTAAAATTTTAAGTTTCTTAAATATAATCTATTAATTAGTTTATTAAACCTTTGATCAATGGTTTGATTGGACCCGATCGTCGATTTAATGGTGCAAATTATTATTATGATCTTTCTTATAATTTTAACAATCTGATTCTAGATTTATAAGGTCTTCAATCTATATGTACACTTAATGAATAAGATTTCTAAAGGTATGATTAATTTTATGTAGGACCTTCTTTTAGAGAAATATTAATTTTCTTTTATGTTGGCCCACCATAATTCTAATGATGAGATCTTGCAATCAATTAATTCATTTATATTTTTTAAAATTATAAAAATAAATAAATAAATAAAAATTTAAACAACATGAAAAAATTCTTGTGTATAAAATCTTATAGAAGGGTGGGGCCCACCCTTACCATTTGTTATGTCTACACATAGGGCCCATGCATTTTCCCACATGAGGCAATGTGTGGGGTACCACGTTGTTGCTTACATGACAACGTGTGGGGCCCACACATGCTGACCTCATGGTTAGCCCATGATTAATCTCAGTTTTACACTTTGTGAGGTCCAGTTAGATTTGATCTAAAACATTTAAGAGATATAATATTAGAGCACTCACTTGATAAACGGTTTGGATAAGTAGATATGCTCACAGAACTTGTATTTTAATCTCTTTCTCTCTCACTCTCTCTGTGAGTGCTTATGAGAAATGGTTTGACATGCCTTATATAAACAGTCAAAGTCATTTTACATTAATGCACATGCACATGTAACATCTGATAAAGACATGTTAAGTGCATGTAACTCTCATCTTAAGGGTGAGAGGTTTTAGGGTGGATGAGGGTGCAAACAATATGTGCATACATGCCATAGAGATGTGAGTCCTATAAGTATAAACTTCTTGATCTAAGCGTGTGATTAGATTTTTTATACCTTATGCCCTCATGTAACAATGATTTCTTGATAAAAAAGATCATGGTTAATTGTAGAAAAATTGCAAGTGTTCATAAAAGCAATGATGCACCAAAGATTGTATGCATGCGTTCATGTGAAGCAGGGTATATTAATCGAGTGTGTAAGTGCTTAAACTTAAGAACAATTAGGATTGTCAAATTTTGTAATCCTAAAAGGAGCACAAGCACTCATGAAGATACTCTTTGACAACTCATGAAGAACTCATAAAGACTCGATCAACATCTCAAGGAAGACTCAACATCTCAAGCCTTAAAAGCTTTACATGGTTCGAAGATCGGAACACTTTGTATATGTCAACCATCAAGTGGCATAACCTTAGATTGACCCGAGGTTAAGTGTATTTCACATGATCTCATAATAACATATGATTCTAAGTAAAATACACTAGAGTTAAGCCAGCCTGACCTCAGGTTCGGCCAGCCTAACTATCTTTGGCCAACCCAACATAATTTGGGCAAGTATACAGCAAGAAAGATCTTTTTCGAAGTAAGTTCAGCCAACCCAACCTTGGGTTCGGCCAGCCTAACCTGTCATCTCAGCTAGCCCGAATTATGTTCGGTAAAGTTTCCAACAAGATAAGATTTTGGATCTAATGGAGATTCAGCCAATCGAATTTTGGATTAGGCCAGCGGGATTTTTGAAAGATTTCATCCCATAAAATTCAAAGATCCGTTGGAACGCAATCGTTAGAATTCGGCCAGCCGAACTTAAAATTAAGACAGTCGATTTTTCAAATTCTTTGGCTATAAATAAAGGATTTCTCTCATTCATTAAAGACATTAAATTAGAAATCCATCTTCTCAAGAAAAGAGTGAAAATCCAAAGCCTTTTTTAAGCTATTTGTGCAGTAATTCTTATATTTGATTTAGCTTATTATATTCTCTTTCTCAAGTTAGTTTAATCTTTTTCAATAAAGTAATCCATACTCTACTTAAGAATTAGAGAATTGAATTTGTAATATGTGGGTATTGTTTATTACATTGAAAATATATTAGATCTCTATATGCTTTTTGAGTTGAACACATATACGGCTTCATCAATATCCTAAGAAAGAAGATTGCTGCAATCAAGTAATAATTACATCTTCGACTCACCAATTGAAGATAAGTATTGTATTTACTTTCATTTCATTTTGGGTTTTTCTAAGATAGCCCGAAAATCTTAACGGGTTATTTTGTAGTGATCCCATGAAAATCATAAAGAAGGGTTTTGTTGTGATAGCCCATGAAAATCACAGAGGGTTTTATTGTGATAGCTTGTGAAAATCACAAAAGGGGCTTTGTTGTGATAGCCCGTGAAAATCATGAGAAATGTATAAGGTTGTTAAGGTGACCCTGTAAAACCCTGAAATAGTGAAAGCCAGAATTACAAGGGTAGTAATTTTGGAAGTGTAGTAGGTGTCGAGTTAAGCACCGAACCACTATAACTCCTTGTGCATTGTGGTGATTGTTTAATTCTTTATATGCTTTCCCTGTGATTAATTGTCTCTTGCTAAGTTTGATATTTTGATCTCAAAAACGTCGTGAAGTAAGGTTGTCCTGCCTAAATCTTTTTTGTGAAGGTTATCATAGGAACTATTTCGAATTAAGATTTCAACACTCTAACCAATTGAGAATATTTATTTTATTATTCCACATTATATCGAAATATTTTGTATTGTCCTATTCACCCCTATTTAGGACATCTATAACTGGTACTTTCAAGTGGTATCAGAGAGAGGTTGCTTTTTTTTGGGATTAACTTCCTAGAGCTAGATCTAGAGTTATTAAAATGTCAAATTTTGATAGTCTACCCATTTTTAGGCCACCTCCTTTTGATGGCTCAAACTACTCTTATTGGAAAGCAAGGATGAGGATTTTCCTCAAATCCATTGATGAAAGTGTGTGGCGAGCCACTATGAGCCAATGGAACCCTCCTATGATAACAGTAGTAGCTAAAAATGGAACCACGTACATGAAAGAAATCACTTATACTCTTTGGATGACAATTCAGAAAAGTGATATTAGTGCGAATGCAAAAGCCCTAAATGCTATTACTTGTGCTCTATTATCGGATGAATTTAAAAGAATCATTTCCTATGATACATCAAAACAAGCATGGGATATTCTTGAAATAACACATGAAGGAACTAGCATTGTCAAAAAGTCTACGAGCCAAATTCTCATAACAAAGTTTGAGGAAATTCGTATGGAAGAAAGTGATTCATTCATGGAATTCTATATGAAACTAAGTGACATTGTTAATTCTATGTGGGGTCTTAGAGAAAAAGTCCCTGAAAGTAAGGTTTGCACAAAGACACTACAATCATTCTTGATAGGTTCAAATCTAAAGTTACTACTATTTAGGAATTGAGGGATACTGATGCTATGAAAGTTGAGGAATTTGTTGGATCTCCACAAACCTACGAGTTGAATTTCAAAGATCCTAAAAATAAGTCCATAGCTCTTAAATCATCTAAATCTAAATCTAAATCCAAAGATATATATTCTGAAAATGATGAGAATGAGGATGATATGACGATGTTAGCTAAAAAGTTTTATAGAGTTTTCAAAAATAAAAATAGATCATATTTTCACAAACCTTTTGAGAAAAGAAAAGAAAGTTCGAATGTTTGGAAATCAAAATCTAAAGACAACCAATGCTTCAACTGTTCTAAATTTGGGCATCTGGCTTCAAAATGTCCTAAGAAGGATAAATTTGGAAGAAGAGGCATGATTGCCACTTGGGATGAGTCATTAGAATCTGAACCCAAATCAGAAGCTGATGAATTAGACCAAGAAACCAAAAAAGATTAAAAGGCTTTCATGATCATAGCTAGAATCACTTCCTCATATGAATATGAAACTTTTGACTATGAAACTCCTAGAAGTGATTCTGAAAATGAAGATGATCTTTAAATTGCTTATGATGCCATATAAAAAGAAAGTTGTAAAATTGTGGCTACATTGAAAATTCAAAAAGAAAACTTTGTTAAACTTCAATTAGAACTTGAAAAATTAGCTTTGGAAAAATCTCAAATTTTCTGATTATTTTCAAAAAACCAAACTGAATTTATGTCAGGCTAGTGTCCCAGTGACCATTCCGTTCCTTAGGATCCCGCAGTCCTCCCGGTCAAATTCTGACGACCGCGACCTGTAGATATCATTTGCGCGTGACAATAAGTTGTATCCGACGATTTCGAGTGGACTCAACCCGAGATCTATACCATTGTGACCGCATCGTCGCTGCGGTTCTAACGTCGTGTCTTGTGTATTAATACGACGCTTAGATCATAAGATGTGGCCTATGCATTATAATGGTCGTGGACCGCATATCGCGAGACTCACCTATCATAATGACACCATTCCTTAGGTGGGTAATATCATGCCCTTACATAAGTAATGATGGCCTCTCTTCATGAGTCAACACTTCTTACATGTAATAATTACTAGCTAGCTATAATTACCTTGCACTAGCCATCATCACCCTACAATACCATCATTTCCTCTCTCTCTCTCTCTCTCTCTCTCTCTCTCTCTCTCTCTCTCTCTCTCTTCTTCTTCATTTCTCCCCTAGCAAGAGAGGAGTTGGAGGTCCATGGCAGCCCCTCCATTTCCAGACCTCTCTTACCTCTAGATCCCCCATATCCAACCATTAAAAACCCCATCTCCACCATTAAAATCCTCCCTTTGAAGCTAAGTAAGCCCAAGGTGGAAGAAGAAATCTAAGATCCTAGGTGGGTGTTTTCTATAGTTAGATCTCTCTTTCTCTCTCTTTCTCTCTCTTTGATTCTTGTATGATGGCCAACTTGATGATGAATGTTGCTATCCAACTTGGGGCATCCACACATCTAGATTTTTGGGACACCTTACTGCCCATTTTCGGGCCAATTTGGATGGAGAAAAACTCATGGATCAACTTGATTTCCTGGATGTGTGGCCCACCCACATGGGCCTCTCACATGAGATATATGTCCCATCCATGCCGATCGCCCATGGGGCCCACCTTGCTGACGTCCAGCAGGTAGCTGAATGGTCCAACACTGCTGGCACCATCCAGCAAACCTAGACGAAGAGAAAACATAAATATCAGCTTTATCTAAAGCTGGTGGGTCCCACACGTGTGGACCCACCTTAATATATGTATTTTGTATCTGGGTCGTCCATCTACTGGACGCCCAGTAGCTAAAGCTATTATTTGATGTCAGCAAGTTCTGAGTGTCTGATCTTAAGGTATATGTTATACCCATACCCATACCATATGTCCATTTTTCCTGGTATGTGGACCCATGCTGCGCATGTGGGGTGGGGCCCACCTTGGATGTATGTATTCTGTATCTACATCGTCCGTCCAACGGTGGGACGCATCGTGATGTATGGGTTGTATCCACACCATCCAGGTCTTATCGACACCATTCAACACTCTGGACGGTGGGACCCACCTTGAATGTATGTGTTGTGTGCCACGTTATCCATCTATTGGTTGGACGTGTGGGGGCCCACCTTGAGGTATGTGTTGCACACACACCGTCCCTCCATGGGACTCCACTGCGATGTATGTATTTTATCCATCCGGTCTGTCCAGATGGGCTGGACGTGGGCCCATCATGATGTACATGTTTTATTGTAAGTATTATGATTTTATGCTCCTTTGGTTGTCAAATTTTGTGGTGCCAAAACCTTAATATATGTCTTGTGTAGCTCATTGTTATAAATGTTCAAGACATTGCTTCATCGCTCTAAGCACTTTGCTTCAAGTCAAGAACAAAGAACTACTTCAGATACTATAGAAGAATGAGAGTATAAACTGCTTCGAGAAGTGTAAGTACTAGCTACAACAGTAGAAGTGTTCTTGTTCATGACTCAAGCCAGCATTCAACACAAAGAAGAATGGTTATCCAAGCTTTAGAAGGTCTGTTGTTTCAAGTGCTACATTATGTTCAAAGATCTCAAGCTTCATTCATAAAGGCCATCTACCCTCTGAAGTTAAGAAATTTCGAAGTTCATATCTCACTTTCAAGGTAAGAGTAACCTTAAATTGTCCTTATGATAGGTCATTTTGAATACATAATTCAATTGAATCATTTTTCATGGAATTGGACTGTTATAAGACTAGTCCTGAACCTTGTTCGACTAGTCCTAATACTGCCTCGACCAGTCCAAGAGATTCCAAGACCAGTCCTAAGTTCGTTATAATTTTTCAAAATTTTTTTTTCGTCGACAACCAATCTTGGACTCTTCTCGACCGGTCGTGTGAATGGTGTCGACTCATCTTACGACTAGTCCTGGTTCTATGACTCAAATCCCAGCAACTAAACTAGAGTCCTACAACCAGTCGTGAGAAGCCTATGACCATTCCTAGACACCTTACGACCAGTCGTGAGTCGGTTTTATCCGATCGCGCTAAAAAATTTTAAAAATTCGTTCTCCTACGACCAGTTGTAGTGTCCACTAGACCAGTCGAAGGTGCAATTTCTGCAGTTATAAATAGACGATGAATTTCAGAGTTTGATATAAAAATTTAAACAAAATTAAGGGATCACTCTGATATAAGTTTGTGCTTATTTTAAGCTATATTATGCTCATTTAGTATTCTCTTTTGTTAGCTTTATTAATTTGATTTTGTTTCTACATTCCAATCATAATTAAAAAGAGGAATTGTGATATTCCTTCTTCTTGGAATCAAAATCAAATAGAGCTAAGCCTAACTGGTTTAATTTAAAATCAATTAGAACCTAGACCCATTTTAAAGTGAGTATTGGACTTTTGAACTTCTACATTCAATTATCTACTCTGATTGGTTCTACTGGGCTGCTACAGAAGGAGAAATCCAGGTATTTTACATCTGTGTAAATCTTCTATTCTTTTTAATTTTCTTTTGAGATTCACCAGACAAATCTCATTGTGGTTGTTATCTGAGGAGAGCTAAAAAACTCAAAAAGTGGGTTTTTGGATTGTGTAAGCCTAAGTTAAAAAGACACAATTGTGAAGGTTTTGGGTGAACCTGTGAAAACCTATTTTGATAGTAAACGCTAATATCCGGAGTAACAATCTGTGTGGCTGTTTTATAACAGTTGGTGTACACACAGGCGAACCACTATAATTCTTTGTGTTTTATGGTTGTATGATTTTTATTTCTTATCTTTTATTATTCAAGATTGTGGGATGTATGTGTGGATGTGAATGTTGTAATATTTTCATTTCAAGCACAGTGGGGAATGTTGTAATAGTTTAGAATTTACTTTCTGCTATTTCCCTTTATTATTCCTCTTTAGTTTGGGATATTGATACTTATCGTTCTAGTAACGTTGTCCTTCCATAAATCCTTGGTTTTTATGGTACAAGGTTGTCCTTAGAACTATATTCGTATCAGCCTCTCAAGACTTGAATTTGAGGTTGCTTTACAATCCTTTATTGTGGTTTATTTCCTTTCTTTTATTGGTTATCTTATTTCTTATATTCCGCTGTTATTTTTTAATTTGGCATAGTCCTATTCACCCCCCCTCTAGGACATATAGCTTGGCCATTTCATTTATCTGTACCATCCATGCATTTGTGGGGCCATCGCGGTATATGTGTTGTATCTTCACGTCGTCCATTTGTTGGACAGGTGGGGCCCACCTCGTGATGTGTTGTACATTCACACCATCCATCCACGTGGCCCCCATGTGATGTATATGTGTGATTCAAGCTGTTCATCTGGTGGGGCCCATTTGGGATGTTAGGGCCCAGCTTATTGTGATGTATATATGGCCCATGTGATGAGGCCCATTATAATGTATATGTGGCCCATGTGATGAGGCCCATTATGATGTATATTGTGCTCTTATGTGAGGCCCATTATGTTGCATGTGAGGCCCTTGTGTGAGGCCATAGGCCCACTATATGTTAAGCTCTATGTGGGCCACTCCTTGGTAGCAATGTCGGTTAAATGTCCACATTGATGGGCAATGATGGTTAAATTTCCATGTTGTAACCTTCCCTTACGTCTTTGTTAGGCCCATTCTCATCCTTCTCTAAGTAGGTTGACCCTAATCATTGAGCCTCATTGATGTTTGCATAACCCATCTATTCATATTGGGCTAACCCATAATGTTGGGCCCCCATTGGTTGCTAGTAGGATGTTTTAATCTTGGAGTCCATCTCGGACTTATTTGGGCCCCCTAGGGCATCTAGCAGGCCATATGATAGAATGGTGAAGGAAGCCTATTTCGAATCCTTAGGATTAAAGGTAGGACACCTAGGCCTAATCTTGATATAAGTAGAGTTCATCATCACCGTAGATGAAGGGATCTGTGCTATCAAATTTGTTATATCTACAGTTGAGGACCAACCTTCATGTTATGGGTCTGTTGCCCATTTATAGACCCCGCCTTGTGTATAGGCCGATTATCGATGCCGATTATGAGTATGTGCTAGTATAACATCATGATACAAGCCATTGAGATGGTATGAGGCCCCTTGTGATTATATTAGACTTGTTCTCATTTCCTTCTTAGTGGGCTAACCCAAATTGATGGGCCTCCACTATTATTAGTATGATCCATCTCACCTTATTAGGCTATCCCAATTCTTTGCGTCCCCATTGATGCTAGTAGAAGTACCCAAACCAGGAAGCCCACACTTAGGCCCATGATTAGATCATCTAGACCCATCCTTATTATGAGGATGATGCATCATCACCTCTAGCCATAAGTAGAAGAATCCGTGGCATTAGATTTGGTATATCCACTATTGAGGATTGATCCTCATGTTATGGATTAGATCTGCTATCCTTCTATGGACCCCTCCATATATAGGCTAATTATTGATTACGGCTATATTAGTATACACACTGAGTATGTGTTAGCATTGTATTATGAATATATAAGGTCATTATAAGGTTTATTATGATTATATGAGGCCCATCATGATTGTATGAGGTCTATTGTATGATTGCATAAGGCTCATTGTAATTATATGAGGCCCATTGTGATTATATGAGGCTCATTGTGACCAGTGAGGCCCATTGTGATTGTACAAGGCCCGTTGTGACCATGTGAGGCCCATTGTGATTATATGAGGCCCATTGTGACCATGTGAGGCCCATTGTGTTTATATGATGCCCATTGTGATTTTGTGAGGCCAATTGTGATCATGTGAGGCCCATTATGATGTATGAGGCCCATTGAGATTATATGAGGCCCATTGTGATTGTATGAGGCCCATTATGTGATTGCATGAGGCTCATTGTGATTATATGAGGCTCCTCGTGATTGTATGAAGCCCATTATGTGATTGTATGAGGCCCATTGTGACTGTATTAGGCCCATTGTGACCATGTATGGCCCATTATGATTATATGAGGCCCATTGTGATTATATGAGGCCCATTGTGATTGTGTGAGGCCCATTGTGACCATGTGAGGCCCATTGTGATTGTATGGGGCCCATTGTGACCATATGAGGCCCATTGTGACCTTGTGAGGCCTATTGTGATTGTATGAGGCCTGTGTGATTGTATGAGGCCTGTTGTGACCATATGAAGCCCATTGTGACCATGTGAGGCCTTGTGATTGTATGAGACCCGTTGTGATTATATGAGGCCCATTGTGTGATTGCATGAGGTCCATTGTGATTGTATGAGGCCCATTGTGATCATGTGAGACCCATTGTGACTATATAAGGCCTGTTGTGATTATATGAGGCCTGTTGTGATTATATGAGGCCCATTGTGATTGTATGAGACTCATTATGATTGTATAAGATCCATTGTGTTGGTACGTGGCTCGTTGTGATTGTATGAGGCCCATTACGATTATAAGAGGCCCATTGTGATTATATGAGATCCATTATAATGGTACGAGGCCCATTGTCATTGTATGAGGCCCATTGTGATTATAAGAAACTCATTATGATTGTATAAGATCCATTGTGATGGTACGAGGCCCGTTGTGATTATATGAAGCTCATTATGATTGTATGAGACCTAATTGTGATGTATGAGGCCCATCATATGTGTGTGAACCATTATATGCAGTCCCATTGTGTGTGGAGGCCCACCAGGTATAGGTGATTATTGTACACCACCCATTCACCTATACAGGCCATGAGCCGTCTTATACCGGCTCACTATGATGTATGTAATTGTAATCATGCTTGGTATACTTTATGATACATGCCCATACGCATCATCTGTATGCTTGTTATAAGGAGTGATTGAGCGTAACATATGCCATTAGGTTGATTGTTTAAGGGACTCCTTGAGAGACGGAGTTGCCCCACATGAGCGCACAGTATGCGCAAGTTTGATGCATGACTGGATGGTATGACTCATGCATCTCGTAGGTTTTATGATATGAACACCATATGCCTTAACGACATCAAGGTCGTGGCCTCCACAGGCATATCGTGGATGGCCAGATGAGACACCAGAAATGTTTGGTTCTACCATATAGGTGCGATAGATGTCCCTAGGTGAAATTTCCTAAACCCTTGAGGCTAGGGGATACTCCAACATCTAGACCGAGTAGATATACATGAGCGCATGAGGGCCGTATACTAGTAGGTCGCATCTCCCATTGTGTTGTGGTCGGTTGGAAGGGGGTATAGCCTTATCCACCCGAGGGTAGGGGAAATTAGTAGACTGAATATGCCAGCTCGTAAATGAGTCCACTATCGATGTGTCGGATAGATATTGGCAGACTGTTGGCCGGACGGATAGCGAGGTCTCTTCCACTTGCATGGTTGTGTGGCAATGTGTGGGGTGGCAATATGGTGTATAGTATATTAGACCCCGATGATGATCCCAGAAATATATGGTACTGATATGAGGACTTATTGAGTAGGAGTCTCGTACTCAGCATTTGACTAATTCATTCATTCATTCACTATCTAATAAGGCTGGTGATGCGCAACCAAATCGTTATGTGTACCTTTGCGATGGCCAGGATTTTGGTTGGGGCGTGCGACCAACCTGAGATCAGGAGTTTACCACATTAGTCTGGCTATCCAAATTTAGGTATGGGACTAGTTAGGATAGAAGTCTCTTGTGATGGACCCCACAACTTGTAATACCACGTACTATTATCTCGATTTCACACTCAAACTTGGTCATTTCTTTCGCATCGCATATTGCATTGCATCCCCAGCACATGGCATTTGGTTACCACGACCCCGCAATGCATAGTCGATCTATATTGCCGACTCTGATACTGTATGACTAATAGACTTGTTAGCGTTTTTGTTTACTCTGATATTGCATGATTCATGGACTTATCAATATTTCTGCTTATTCTGATATTGAATGACTCATGGACTTGTCAGTATTTTTTCTTACTCTGATATTGCATAACTCATGGACTTGTCAGTGTTTCTGCTTACACTGATATTGTAAGCTGATTATGCTTATATTATGCACAGACTTACACTACCCTCTAACTTTCTATAAGCTTATGCACGATAGATGCATGCAGGTGACGATAGGACGTACCTGAGCTGAGGTAGGAGCGTGCGGCTGATCTTTTGGAACCTTAATATCTATCTTGTATTTTCGCTTTTATGTATTGTACTCAAAGTTTTTAGTTATAGGTAATGTTTCTTGCTATTATTGTGGGTTATGCTTGTAGTTATGCGTCTCTTTATGAAATTTTATTCTGAAAATCCTCCTTGTGGGATCCCAGGATCGAAATCTGGAGTATTTGCGATAGGAGCCGAGAATGGGGTACCACAAAGGTTGTTGGCACCAGATTCGGCGATCGAAAATTTTGTGAGCCCGATTTTTGAATTTGGGTCATGACAATTTCAGTTTGAAAATTTCTAAAATTCAAAATATTAAAATTGAAAATGAGAATTTAAAACTAGAAGTTGCTTCCATTAAAACTTTAAAAGATACTTGGATATACACCCAAGGTAACTAGAAACTTGAAAAATTATTAACTACATCTCCCCGGAGTGGTGACAAATCTGGTTTGGGATATATCAAAAGTCGCACAAAAAAAATATAAAATTTCTGTTCCCATATTCGTAAGAGGAGAATCTTTAAAGTCTAAAGAAGAAACTATATAAGAAGTAAAGAAGAATGAAAAATCCTCTCAAAAAACTTCTAATCCAAAAACTAATGCCAACTACCATAAATATCAAAGGAGAAATAATAATATGCTTATAGCAGAGAAGATAGCGCGGACTTGCTTAAAGAGCTCTTGAAATTCACTTCTAAAAATAACAGAGCAAGTAGAAAGAAGAAAAATCTTTTACTCCCAAACACAGCGAATAGTAAGAGATCCTCCTAAACCCAAAACCATAATGAAATGGGTTCCAAAAGATAAGTGTCTTGTTATCCACACAGCTTTCAAAGCAAGTTGCCATTTAAGATGGTACCTCGATAGTGGTTGTTCTAAACATATGATAGGTGATAAGGTGATTCTATCAGACATTAATCAAATTGATGGCGGCTCAGTTACTTTTAGAGATGGTAACAACTATAAAATCATCAGAAGAGGTAATGTAAAACTTCTAAATCTACCTATCTTTAAAGATTTACTATATGTTAAATGATTAAAATATAATTTGCTGAGCATATCTAAACTCTTTGATAATAGTCATAGTGTAAAATTTTCAGATCACAGATGTGAGATAATTAGCAATCAAGGTCATATAATATTAAATGGTCGGAGAACCTCTGAAAATTACTATATCATTAATGACTCTTGCTCGACAAATCATTCTTGTTACAAGGTCCAAACAGACAAAACTGAATTTTAGCATCAATGTCTTGGACATGTAAACTATAAAGACTTATATAAATTGAGCAAGAGACTTCATCTATGTGGTCTACCCAAATTGAAAAAGGTAGACAATAAAGTATGTGGTACCTGTCAAATAGACAAACAAATTAGGAGTAGTCATAAAAAGGAGAACTCCTCAGCTACTATAATACCTCTTGAACTATTCCATATGGACTTAGTTGGACCAACTCAAATGGAGAGTAGAGGTGGAAAGAAATACTTTCTAATTGTAGTAGATGATTACACTAGATATTCATGGGTAACCTTCTTAAGAGAAAAGTCGGATGCTTTTGATGAAGTCAAAAAGTTAATTAAATATATCTAGACTGAAAAAGAATTGTCTGTGATCATAATAAGAAGTGACCATGATATTGAATTTAAAAATAGTAATTTTAAGAAATACTGTAATGACCATGGAATATTACATGAGTTTTCTGCTCCTAAAACTCCTCAACAAAATGGAGTTCTTTAGAGGAAAAATAAAATTCTTCAAGAAATAGCTAGTGTTATGCTAAATAAGTTAAAATTAGCTAAAATTTTGTGGGTTGAAGCTTTTAATACCGCTTGCTACACTATTAATTGTGTTTATGTAAGAGCAGGTAAAAGTAAAATAACTTATGAACTTTTGTTTGATAGAAAACCTTCTGTTAAATATTTTCACAATTTCGGAAGTAAGTGTTTCATTTTACAAGATCAGGAAAATCTGAAAAAAAAAAATTGAAGCTAAAAGTGATGAGGGAATATTTTTAGGATACACTCTAAATAGTCGAGCATATCGTGTCCTAAATAAAAGAACTGAGGTAATATAAGAATCCATAAATGTTATTATCGATGATCAAACTATCACACCCAAACTTGATCAAGATGATGAAGTTATTATAGTCAATCAATTTGAATCATCATCAAAATCAGATTCAACTAAGTTAAGATTAGTAAAAGATCATCCAACTATTCAAATACTTGGTAACCCTCACACTGGTGGTCAAACAAGAAGATAGTTGGGAAACATATGTAATTATGTTTTCTTCACCTTTCAGATAGAACCAACTAGTGTAAATGAAGCTCTAGCAGATGAAAGTTAAATTTTAGCCATGCAAGATTAATTAGATCAGTTTTTTAGAAATGATTTGTGGTATCTGGTTCCTAAACCTTCTGACAAACATGTTATTGGAACTAAATGATTTTTTTTTATAAAAACTAATGAACTGGGAAATATTATAAGAAATAAGGCACGATTGGTTAAGCAAGGCTACCACAAATTGAAGGAATTAACAGCAATGCGACCTTGGCTCCAGTTACTTGCCTTGAGTCTATCAGATTATTTATTTCCATTACATGCCATAAAATTTTCTAAATATACCAAATAAATGTCAAATGTGCCTACTTAAACGGTGACTTAAATGAGAAAGTTTATGTTGAACAACCTAAGGGCTTTGAAGATCCCAAATTCCTAATAATGTATACTGTCACACCCTAAACCCAATAGTCTTATACTACCGCTATATCTACCGGATTTGGCACCTGACAAGATGAACTCTGGGATTGGAATCCAATGGCTACACACAAAGTCCCAAGCTCATCGTCCAACAAGGTAATATAAAGGATAAATCTCACCATTCATTCTTCATAAAAAAGGAACATCAAAGACAAGATAAGTAACATCTGAATATAAGTAAACTGGGTACTACAAAATTTCAAAAGTACATCATCTGTCTATGCGATACTTATATACATCATATACAATTCAAAATTCCAAAAGTCAAATCAGTCCCTTCGACTGGCACCTAATTCGTGGTCTCTACTTGTTTTTCTTCTTTAGATCATTTACCTAAGTGGTTAAAAGACAAGTAAGGCTTATAACTTAACAAGTGCAAAGTCCTCATGATAAGTGCGCAAGGTAAATTAACATAAAAGATATAATGAAAGAACCGCCAAAAGTGATAATCTATGCAAAGCAATGTCTTAATGAATGATGGAGGGTGATCATGTGTGAGATGCATAAAATAACTGTAAGCTAACTATAGAAACACCTGCCAATAGTCCTCTCACCACGGACTTGACAACACTAATCCTGAACATCATCGTCTCGATTATGATCAATATACTGTTGGAACTTAGGATCCACTGGGGTCAATGCCCATGCACCAGACACTAGCAATCGACCTCGCTACCAACCAATGGGGTTACAACCTCCATTTTGTATACTAGTAGCGGACCTCGTATGCGCTTCTCCTCGTCGATGGGTCAAACCAGTCCCCGTTTGCCACCTCAGCCCTAAGGCGGGTCGGACATACCCCTTCTCAACCTGGCCTCATCAGTGGGAGTCAAATCCATGGCCCATGTATCCACCTAGCCTAACGGTGAGGCATCCCTAGGTACCATTGGGGTTTAGAGTCTCTCAACACAAAGGGGACATCATCCCCTACTATTTTCATACTTCAGGTGTCCATGATTCAATATCATCATCCTTATAATAATACGGTCAATCCGGGATGTTTATAAAGAATTTGGATACTATTTCTCATCATATATCATGCCATGGAATGCATGGTGATGCTAATGACAAGTGACTCAAGGATAACTAGAACTTAAGGTATGTCGATATGTAGGGCGTGAGATAATTAAAGAGTCGTGTACCTGGATAACCAATTCCTACGTGATGTTGTCAACTTGTGGCCTCGTAGCTTGGTACTTTCGACCACAAGATACTTTTCTCTTCTTGCTTAAACATGACTAACTGAATTATAGTCCTTGTAATTTCTAAACTAGGGTACTTGATTGTAATTTTAGTTCTTACTCCTTTTTATAAATTAACATCCCTTCTTATGTATGAATGCCCTACTAACAATCTAATTACATACTGCACAATTTGATCATTGCATTGTATTGGGTGATTTAGATGCCTAGCATGACTATTTAAGATATCCATGAAATTGGGCCACAAATTCTTATCATATAGGGTGGCCTTAAATCTAATACACACTGAAGTATTCATGGTGGGATTATATGAGTTTTGATTTGGGCTTTGATGAGGAGAACATATAATTATTGAGAGGCCCAAAATTGAGAACATACACACACACACGTATATATATATATATATATATATATATATATATATATATATATATATATATATATGAGAAAAGGTTCCATGCAGTCCAGCTCTTGGGAACTCCCCATGAGGTCGAGTTGTGTGGGCCACACTATGCACAATAGTTGAGAGGTTTACCCTTCATTAAAACATTTATAATCATTTGTTGGGCCACCGAGGTGTGGATCACAAATCTAGCCCATCCATTATGCGTGTCTCACTTGGTTAAGGGGTCAGGCCAAGTCTCAGATGCATCCAAATTTCAGGTGGACCCACCAAGTGCTTTTATATGCTCAAGCTCCGAGTTGTACGAATGGTTCAAGGAGATCGTAGTTACATGGGTTCTAAAGTGTTGTATTTATTATATCTACACCGTTCATCTATTTTTTTAGATCATTTTAGAGTATTATCCAAAAAAAAAAAGAATCATATCCAAAGATTATCTGGACCGCACCACAAATAGTAGTGAAGATAATGATTTCCCCGTTTAATAATTTACAGGGCCTACCATAATGTTTATTTTCCATTCAATCTATTCATAAGGTCAAAAAGACCTAAATTAAGAGGAAAAACAAATTTTGTATTTGTCCAAAACTTCTGTGCCAAAAAGGGTTTCAATGATAGTCGTTCAATCCTCCGCTGCTTTTTATAGTGTGGACCACTTAATAATTAGATCTGTCTTATTTTTCTTCTCAAGCCTTAAGACAAGCTCACCAAATGGATGGATGGTTTAGATATAAAACATACCTCATGATCAGACCCACAGAACTTCCAGTGTTCATGTGATTTTAGATGGTGTGGGCCACCTGAGTTCCATGTACGGCTGATTTGGGGGATATCCCATAATCGAAAGGGAACCCATCAAATGCATAGTGTTAATGTTTGACATACATCATGATGGGGCCTATGGTGGGACCCACCATCCCTACTTAACACAAGTAACAGGACACTGCTTGCTGCAGCATCCTCTGGATGCTGACAGCAACAACGTCCATTATTGTTGCATTTTTTTATTATTGTGATTTTTCATAGGTGGGGCCCACATCAACATAATCCATTCCATCTGTTGCATTCTATGGCTCGTGATAGACCGAACAAGCCCAATATTTAGCATTTTTTGGCATACAGAAACTTCACAGCGAGCCCTAATAGTTTGGTAGTAAACATCACTATTAAAATGATTTTCTTTTATGGTGTGGCCTACTAGAGATTTGGATTGGCTTCATTTTTCAGTTCAAGGCCTAAAATGAAGTGGAAAATTGAATGGACAGTGTGGATCAACTACATGCATCAGGGGTGGGGCTTGTTGTCGTACCATAGCCCATCCCCATTTAAAGCAAGTTGGGACGTTGCTTGCCGCAACGTCCTCTGGCCACTCCTCCCTCTTTTTTTGTTAATGTTTTGAAATGTGGTGTGTGTGCATGTGTGTGCATGGGTGTGTGTGTGTGGCCAGCCAAATGGTATACACTTAGACTGTTTGGATGGCATATAAAGATTTTGGTGGGGCCGACTATCAATGGGTCCCACATGAACTCTATAATAATCTAGTTTTGTATATTTTCTCCTATACATCTACACCATTAATCATGTCATTATCATCATTATAATCATTTTCTCCAACAGTCATATTATCTTCATCATCAACACCATCTCCACCATACATAAATACAAGGAAAATAAAATAAGAATGAGTGAGGTGGGTGTACACATCTTGATAGATTAGATGGATGATTGAGATGGATGGAAGGGATGGGATGGATGGTTGAAATGGATGGAAGGAATGGGATTGATGGCCCACCAAGGTCACTCTTCTCTCTCTCTCTGTCCCCTTATTGTAGAAAATGGTGAAAATGCTAAGGGATGGAGGACTATTTGTAAAGAAATGGATAAAATTGTGGTTGGGTCAGGTTAATGTGATTAATGTTAACTTAGGATAGGATTATGGGAATTTGTGCATGATAAAGAATTAATGGTGGATTAAAGGGGCATGAGATGACATGGTGTGATGATGTCATGCATAGGATATGGTATGGAGAAGAGTTGACTTTGGTGTCCACATGAGAGAGGAATGGGTATGTGTCACGCCCCAAACTAGGAAACCGGGCTCATCAAATTCCTGATCACCGAATCTGGCACTGACAGCCTCCGAAGTACCCCATTCTCTGCTCCCAGCACCCATACACCAGGTTCCGATCATGGGATCCTATGAGGAGGATTTTTAACATCAATTTGATTCGTAATGAGCATAACCCTTGAACAATAACCACAAGAACACAATCACAAAATTTATTATGATAAAAAACTTTTAAAATACAATGCGTATGGAGGGAAATACAAAATAATGATAACAGAAACTCTTGAAGCTCGACTGCATACTCTTACTACGGTGAAGCTATGGCTGCATCCTGGGATCACCTACACGCATCAATCGTGCATAAGCTTATAAAAAGCTTAGAGGGTGGTGTAAGTGTGTGTGTAATAGGAGCCTGATTAGAATGCAATGTTAAAGTAATGCGAAATTATGCTGATGAGTACATAAATGTAATCATCCATACCAAGTCTATGCGGTGCAAAACAAGAATGCTATCGGACATATCAAGGAAATGTGATACGAAATGCAAGTCAAGCATGCCAATCCTCATCCACATATCAATGCAACTCCTCACTAGAGCATCAAATATCAGTATGGTTCTCAGTCTGGATAATCACCGGGGTTTAGTACCCTCCAAATGGCACTGCCCCTTTCCCAGGCTCACAGTCCAAGTGAGCGTAAGAAACCTCACTATCTGCCTGGCCAATAGTCTGCCAATATCTCTCCGACACGTCGATAATGGATCCATTCATGAGCTGGTCAAACTCAGCCTAGTAATATCCCTTACCCTCTGGCGAGTAAGGTCACACCCCTTTCCAACCGACCACAACACAGTGGGAGACGAGACCTCCTAGTATTTGGCCCTCGTGCATCCATGTATCCACTCGGTCTTAAAATTGGAGTCATACTCTGGTATCATCGGGTTTAGAGATTTTTATCCAGGGACATCTATAGTGCCGCGATGCTTAGTAACAATATTTTTAGTGTCCAATCCTGTTATTCACGATGTGCCTGTGGAGGTCATAGCCCTGATGTCGATAGGGCGTATCGTATCACATAAATACGAAGTGCATGAATCACACTACCAATCATGCAACAATCCTACGCGTACTGGCGCTCATGAAGGGTAACTTCGCCCATCAGGGAGCCTATAAACAATCTACCCGAAGGTATATGCTATGATCAGTCACTCATATTAAGCATACATATGATGCGTATGAGCATGAATCATGAAACTATACTAAACATGTTATATGGTGATGGATCTTGTTCATAACGAAGAGGGGCCTAAACAGCACACACACACTACAAGTATGGGCCTATCAATGGGCCCTAAGGAGAGTTACAATGCAGACATTTAACCATCATTGTGCTTACAATGTTGACATCAAACCATCATTGCTCCCAAGGCATGCCCGCCATAAAACATCATTACATATGTTATGGTGGAATATCACATCGCAATGGGCTTCATATACATCAAATTCGGCCCACACAAAGGCCTCACATACGTCTCATTAGGCCTCATATAAATTAAAGTGGTCGAATCAAATGGGCTGAATCAAATGGGCCGATACAATGGGCCGAATTAGATGGGCCGATTCAAATAGGCCAATCAATTAGGCCGAATCAAAGGGGACGAATCGAATGGGTCGAGTTGAATAGACCGAGTCAAATAAGCTAAGTCAAATGGCTGAGTCGAATAGGCCGACTCAAATAAGCTGAGTCAAATGACCGAGTTGAATAAGCCAAGTCAAACGGGCCGAATTAATGGGCCAAATCAAATAGGCCGATATAAATGGGCCAAATCAAGTGGGCCGCACCACTACACCAATAATCTATTATTATGGATCATTTTAAAGCATTAAAAAAAAATCGTATCCAAAGGATCATCTGGACCACACCACAAATGGCAGTGGTGATAATGATTTCCATAGTTAAATTTCTATTAGGCCCAACATAGTATTTATTTTCCCATCCAGTCTGTTCCCAAGGTCACAAAGACGTGATCTTAGAGGAAAATAAATATCTTATTGGTCTAAACATTCTGAAATCCTAAAAAGGGGTTTCAATGGTAGACGTTCAAACCCATTGTTTGTTGTAGTGTGGTCCACTTAATAACTGGATCTGCCTTATTATTATTATTATTCAGTATTTATTATTTTATTTTTTATTTTTTTAATCTCAGCCTTAAAATGAGCTGACAAATGAATGGGCAGTTGGCTTACATCACGGTGGGCTCCACCCATCCCGATGATGAATGGACGACATAGATGTAATCATGTATCGTGGTGGGCTCCACCCGTCCAGATTGCTGGATGGTGTGAATGGGACCCACACATCGGTGCGGCCCATCCAGCACCATCCAGAAGCCTGGATGGTGTGATAATGACACATACATCAGTGGTGGGTCCCACGCACGTGGCCCACCTGGAGTTGGGTCAGGCTGATATTTGTATTTCCCTTCAATTGGGACTGTCCAGATAGGCAGGCCTACGGGCCTGCCGCTGGATGGTCTAGCAAAGTGGGCTCGTTATATGGATGGCATGGATATAATGCATTCTTCATGGTGGGCCACACACCTCTATATTATACAAGAGAGAGAGAGAGAGAGAGAGAGAGAGAGAGAGAGAGAGAGAGAGAGATCGGTGGGGAGGGGAGGGACCCCACCACTATGGCCCCTCCCTATATAATGCATACATCATGATGGGTCCCACAACAAGTGGTCCCTAAAAAGAAAATGAAATCCAACGGTCAATCACCCACTTATCGGCCTTCTTCTTGAATTCCTTGGACTCCTATGCTCATTGCCTTCAACTTTGATAGAGGTTGATGGAGATTGGAAGTTTGAGATGGGAGATGAGAGAGTAAGAAGGTGAGCCACACATGTTGTTTTGGGAGAGCTTGAGAAGGCTTGGATGTGTAATATTTTGTTGCTTGGGAATGAAGAGAGAAAATGAGAGGGAGAGAGAAGTGATAGGTGAAAAGGGATGGGATGATGGGTGATGAGTGATGGGTGTTGTAAGAAAGGGATGGGTGGAGAGAGAGAGAGAGAGAGAGAGAGAGAGAGAGAGAGAGAGTTGACTTTGGGAATGAGAAGGGATGGGTCGTTGTACTTGGGGTATGGAGTGTACTTGACTTGTACTTAGCATTGATTGATTGATTGTTGGGATAGGTTGTAGAGATTCTCTCAGAATTCACAATGTGCAGCATTTCTTCAAAATGAATGTGGGCCCACATCACCTGGCCCGGGTATCGGATCAGTGCGCGAACCGCGGCGACAGTGCGATCGCTAGAGTACAAGTTTCGAGTTAAGTTGACTCGCACGACTCAACTTAGGATCACACGCAAATGTCGAATACGGGTCGAGGGTTGCCAGAATTCGACCGGCAGGATTGCAGAAACCTACAGAATAGTATGGACTATAATACGAGCCTTACAGTTCTCCCCTCCAAATAAAAATTTTATCCTCAAAATTTACACAATCATTAAAATCAGACATAACTCATAAGGAAGAAGAACATAGCATCATCATATAAATTCAGAGACAACATACACGATACAATATATCATTAATCATCAAAGAGATGGAAATAATGCTCTCGAATCTTAGCCTTACGCTCCCAAGATGCCTCATCAACAGAATGGTGGACCCCACTAAACCTTCACCAAGGGAAAGACTTTGGTCCGGAGGACCTGGTCCTTTCGATCAAGGATGCGGACTAGCTACTCAATGTAAGAAGCGTCCTCACGAACCTCCAACGGCTGCCAATCAATAACAGGAAGGATGTCTGACCCATACTTCCTCAGCATAGAGACATGGAAAACGTTTTGGATGCCAGGCAATTGAGATGGAAAGGAAAGCCAATAGGCCACGGCACCAACACATCCAATGATCTCAAAAGGTCTTATGAATCTCAGGGCAATCTTGCTCTTCATTCCAAATCAAACTATGCCCTTCATGGGTGAGACCTTGAGATACACAGTCCCCTACATCAAACTCTAAGGGACGACACAGACGATCAGCAAAACTCTTCTTGTAGGCTCTAAGCTATACACATCCTTTACCTGATGATATCGATAACCTCTGACGTCTACTGCACAAGCTCGAGACCTAGGAGACGTCGCTCTTCAACCTAGGTCCAACAACTCAGAGATCTGCATGGTTTGCCATACAATGCCTCAAAAGGAGTCATATCAATGGTCACCTGATAGCTATTATTATATGTGAACTCAGTTAATCACAGATGCTCATCCCAGCTACCCCAAAATCGATCATGCAGGCCCGAAGCATATTCTTAAGGATCTGGTTAACCCTCTCGGTCTAACTATTAGTTTGCGGATGGTACGCGGTGCTGAGTTGTAAAACATACCCCATCGCTCTCTGAAAGCTCTTCCAGAACTAAGATGTGAACCTCAGGTCTTGGTCAGAAATGAT
Source organism: Magnolia kwangsiensis (assembly GCA_037074715.1). Lineage (NCBI taxonomy): Eukaryota > Viridiplantae > Streptophyta > Magnoliopsida > Magnoliales > Magnoliaceae > Magnolia > Magnolia kwangsiensis. The sequence continues at coordinate 83,557,011 of CM073575.1, read as the reverse complement.
CAAGATTGGAATGTCGTAAAGTCTCACAATCTCCTCGATAAATAACCTCGCAAGTAGGTCTAAGGGTTAAGTTGCACAAATTGTAAGAAAATGTGTCAACTTCGTCAGACGATCAATGACAGCCCAGATCGCGTCATAACCGTGCTGAGTCCTCGTCAAGCATATGATAAAATCTATTGACACATACTCCCACTTCCATATTAGGACGCTCAACGGCTGTAATGGACCAGGGGGTCTTTGATGATTGGCCTTGACATGCTGGCATGTGTCACACTCGGCTACAAAATTGACGATTTGGAGCTTCATCCCCACCCAAAAATACTGTCGCCTCATGTAATGATACATCTTCGTCGAACCAGGGTGGATAGAAAATAGGGATCGATGTTCCTCAGTCATAAGATCTCTATGCAACTTAGGAATATCTAGGACACATAATCGGCCTATGAAGTGAAATCCACCATCAGAATCAATCTGTCAATTTGTCTGACTCTCAGATCTTCCTCTGCTCAGTAATCCTTTAATGACTCGTCTGCCTGCTGAGCCTCGATCACCCTAGCAACAAGAGAGGGTTGAATCAACAGGCTCGTTTAATCCACCATTAGAACCAATCTGTCAATTTGTCTGACTCTTAGATGCTGCCTCTGCTCAGTAATCCTTTAATGACTCGTCTGCCTGCTGAGCCTCGATCACCCTAGCAACAAGAGAGGGTTGAATCAATAGGCTCGATAGTTAAACGATAGGAGACTATAGGCCAAAATCGAAGTCATACTCTACTATATCCTTGAGCATCCTCCACTCTTAAATTATCATGTGTGCCACCAGGCCTCATGGCTGATGGCTGAGGGCATCCGCCACCACATTCGCCTTGCCTGGGTGGTATTAAAAATTAAAATCATAGTCCTTCAGGAGCTTCTTCCAACGTCTTTGCCTCATGTTCAGCTCGGACTGAGAGAATAGATACTTCAAGCTCTTATGGTCAGAGAAGAGCTCAAATTTGAGCCCATAGAGATAGTGTCTCCACACCTTTAATACGAAGACAACTGCTACCAACTCCAAATCATGTGTGGGGTAGTTCAGTTCATGGACCTTGAGCTGACGAGACACATAAGCCACTGGTCTCCTGTGCTGTATCAGGACAACACCCTAGCCAATACGCGAAGCATCAGTAAATATAACAAATTCATCACTCTCAGAGGGAAGAGTGAGGACAGAAGCGGACGTAAGGTGGTCCTTCAGTTCCATAAATGCTCACTCACAGGCGTCGCTCCAAATAAACTTTACACCCTTCCAAGTCAACCTGGTCAACGGGACTATGATACGTGAGAAGTCCTCAATGAAATGCCGGTAATAGCACGTTAAACCAAGAAAACTTCAGATCTTGGATGCAGTCATGGGCTGGTCCCACTGACGCACTGCCTCAACCTTCGAGGGGTCCATTGTGACATCCTCCCTCGTCACCACGTGACTAAGGAACTTTATCTCCTCCTGCCAAAACTCGCACTTCTTTAGTTTCGCATATAACTGGTGGGCACGGAGGGTCTGCAATGTGATCTCCAAATGATACATATGCTCCTCATGAGTCCTTGAATATATCAGGATGTCGTCAATGAATACCACAACAAACTGATTGAGATATGGATAAAAGACCTTGTTCATCAATTGCATGAAGACCGCGGGTGCATTGGTCAGTTCGAAAGACATGACCTAAAACTCAAAATGACAATAATGCGTCCTAAAAGTTACCTTCGGGATGTCCTCCTCTCGGACCTGAATCTGATGATAATCAAAACACAAGTCAATCTTCAAAAAGAACTATGCACCCTACAGCCGATCAAACAAATCATCTATCCTCGGGAGTGGGTATTTGTTCTTAATCGTGACCCGATTGAGCTTGTGGTAATCCATGCAGAGCCTCAACGAGCTATCCTTCTTTTAGACGAAGAGTACTGGTGCCTCCCATGGAGAACTGCTCGGACGGATGAATCCCAACACTCGCAACTCGTCCAACTGACGCTGCAGCTCCCTCAACTCCATCGATGTTATGCGATACGGGGCCTTCGAAATAGGTGCAGTACCAAGCACAAGATCGATCTAAAACTCAATATGTCGATGAGGCGGCAACCCCAAAATCTCCTGAAATAAGTCGGAGAAGTCACAGACAATCGAAAACTGATCAATATAAGCGGAAATAGGCTCCTCAACAGCACAGGACATCAAGCAAGACAATGGCTCTCCTCTGGGCTCGACAATGAACTGAAACTGTGGCAAGCCTGGTATGCAAATTGTGACTGTCCTCACGGAACATTCCAAGATGGCATGGTACTCAATAAGTCAATTCATGCCTAAGATAACATCAAAATCTGACATCGGCAGCATGTACAAGTCGGTGGGTAAGAAAATCTCTCCCACTAACACGGGGAAAGATGAACAGAAACAACTTAATATTATAGTCTTCCCCAAGGGTGTTGATATGGTCAACCCCTCGCAAGTAGACTCTATCTACAATCCAGACAATCGGCAAAAATCCTTAGACATGAATGAGTGTAAAGCGCTGAAATCAAATAATACTTGGATGATGCATGTAGAGACTGAGAGTATACCCTCAATGACTCCTTCAGAATACTACGGGTTCTACTGAGTCGCATAAAACCTAGCCTAGTTGGCTAGGGAGGTGCCTGTCCCCTTTGAGGTCCCTGGTGCTGTTGCTGCCTCTGCGGTGGCCTGTGCTGCTGTCGCTACTTGTGACATCCCAAAAATCGAGGGTCGAGCATAAACTCCACTCCCGAGTTCCAGAACATCACTTATGCAACATTTTCAATGATGGATGAATGTCGGCTGTGATAGTGCATAAAACATGAAGTGGATTAAGCCAAAACAGCATATCATACTCCAGAGACAGTTAAATTAGCAAGCGGAAGAATGTGATAGATATATAAAATATATGAACTGTTGTAAGTCTCCAAAGTTTGAACATGTTACTAGGTTAAACATATACATGTATACTCTAACATAAAAAGAAAAGAATATACATGGGTGTGTAAATAAAAGGTAAAATACCAAGTGTATTGACATCTAATCAGTAGCCCTGTAAACTCATCGATCAGAACCTGCATATAGGAGGGATCCTCCTCCTCATCATCAAGTCCGGCTCTGCTTCGCAAGCATTACCATCATCTGAAACTAAAATAGGGACTGGTTGGTGTGCGCAACACCATCCCGTAACGTGGGAGTGAGTAGCTAACTCAGTAAAAACTATACAACAAAGGTTAACATGTTATCAATTCAATCAAGCAATAATGATAAAGCAAGCAATTCAAACATTCCTAAATACTGTGATTAATACAAGAATAAAATGACATGATGGATGCCCTCACCGACATACTCCCTCATGCGACACCATCTTACTTCCGAGGCATGCTTTCTTCCCTCGGTGCTCCACATCTTTCAGGCACATGCAGTGCGATATGAATATGATTACTGAGTTGTTATTAGTCCTATTCATACAGCAGGATTGGGATGCTAAGGTACTCCCTTATATCAATACCCAAACAATGATCCATTCTAGGGTCGTCAGTCCTAGCATATCTCATACCAAGTACGGTTCTAGGTCGCTGCAAGGGCTTTTGAACGCACTCATTGCTCCGCTCCCCCATCACCTTATCAATACAGGCCTAGTTGTACTCTGGTTGCTACGGAAGGGTCGTCGCCTCACGTAGACTCAGAGTACGCTCGAGGTCACTACAAAGGGCTGTCAGGGCTGTTTCTTGCACTCGTTGCACCACTCCCCCATCACCTTATCAGTGTAGGCCGACAGCAAGAATATAGTGTCCCATACCACCATAATCTGTTCACGAGTCTAGGTTGCTCACTGGTCATTACGGGGAGGTTTGTGGCCCCAGCGTAGGCCAACAGCTTGACCACGGTGTCACATACCACCATGCCTGGCTCATGAGTCTTAGGGGATCGAGGTACCAAGGTTAGAGGGGCTTTCCAATTGTAAGTTTGGTACCTTAAGTTCAAATAGTAGCGTCCAAACATGGTGAACAAATATCGGGCCAATCGAGTTACTTGACAAGCTTAACTAGGCCAAGCGCATGTTGAGTTGAACGACATGGAATGCGTAAGCACTCCGTGTCGCTTAACCACTGCCGAACACCCCAAGTACGACTCAGATTTGTTAAACTCATCCTATGTGGCGAAACAACCTCAACCACTATTTACAAAACAATTACCGATTACCTGGACTGTAACACAGCCCCAATCGCATACAAATCTAATAACTAGCATACGATTCATATCCTGCATCCATATGAACAATCATGAAGTATAACTTGAATATAAACAGTACATGCAGGAATTGATACACACATTTAACATGTTTCAACTAAGTACATAATCCATGGAGAAAATCATATACACAGTTAATACAAATAATCTAAGTTACACAATGCATGGAGGAAATCATATACTCAAGTATTGTGATTGAGATTCATATCTCAAAAACCTTAGTAATCACATTTTTACTAATTACTAACTCACTTAGACATTTATACAAACCCTTAGATTACACATTATATCATACATCTTATGTATTCAATAGAATACATACTAGGGCGAATCCTTTCGTCAAAGGGTTACTGCCTATACAAAAACCATATATCCATGAAAGTTAGTCATGATGAGCACGAAAGCGAACTCCATACTCATTCAGTCATTTTCACAGACACTAAGACTACACAATATAACATACGAAACGTATGTTGATATATCATGTATTTGACTAAATCCTTTCACTAGGGAGTTATCCCATATATCACTTGCATATACCCACGACGGATAATCATAGCATGCATGAATCTGGGTTCCGTATTCATTTAGACATTTTCACAAACACGTGGGCTATACACTTTAACATATACAGCGTATATTGGCCATGGCGTGATTTAGGACAAGTCCTTTCGCTAAGGAGTTGTCACACATGTAACAAGCATATATTCATGGAAATTAATCATGTTAAGCACAAACCTGAATTTTATATGTATACGGTATTTTCTACAAATACGAGAAATACAGTATAATCAACATAGGTAACGTATAACTGAAAAATGAAACGGACAACACTTTATACATGTGAAATAGCATCCTAGACAAGAATAAATCATTACTTAACATTGAAATTCTTGAAAACCATAACCTAAACGCATATAGTCCGCACCTTAAACCAGAAAATGCAAAATGGGTATGATTCAGACAACAAGTCTTCGTCAACGGTGGATACGTTACCTATGACATGAAACAGGTTAGCTACAACATCGTTGGAACTATTCTAGGCTTCAAAACAGGTTAGGGTTAGGATTTCTTACCTAGGAACGAAGCTGGAGTCATCGGAAAAATGATGCAGAAGGGTGGATGAGGCACGTAGAGAGACTGGGAAGAATCCCAGGAAGCAACTCCAAGTTCTCCCTCACTTTCTCTCTCTTTTCTCCCTCTTGGAAAACTAGGGTTTAGAAATTCGTATGGGATTTGGAATGAGGGTTTTAAAGCCTTTTTATAAGCCCAAACATAACGAAAATAGACTCCAAGTCAAGGTATACTTAGGTTATAAACAAAGTGGGTCTGTTTCGATCCAACGGAGCATTTCTGGAGGTCCTGTTATCAAATACGGTCGGACTTAAGCTCACTAACATCGAATCTTTAGTCAGTTAGGTTTTCAGTCCGATTGGATTTCCAGATCGTCCGTGGTGGACCAGTGTCAATTCAACGGTTACCGAACTCCGATCAAGGCCACAAGTCCTTGGACATGTAAGGGTAAATTTTCCTGATTCGAGGGTGAAATTTGGTCGAATTCTGACGGTTAGAACGCTTAAAAATAACATGCAAGTGAAACATTTCAAATTCTAATTTATTTTCTAAAAATCTTCCTTTTCTCACTCTCTTTACTCCGGACGCAAGGAAATGGTCTCAAGATATCGGTTGGGCTTGATTTTCGAAGTGAGAGTCAAGTCCAACTACGCAGTTATAATGGTCTAAGTTCATCGCTATCAGACTTTCAACGTGTGGTCTAGATCCAATACGAAGTTACAAAGCATTCTCAAGAACAACTGGGTTTAGAGTTGGATTCTAGATTTTAGGGTAACGTAGCGGTAACGATTCTAGAGATTTTGGGTCTTCCAAATCATATTTAAAGTGGTCGGTACTAATTTTACAGGAAATCTAGTGTAGCGCTGGCTAATTCACGTTAAATTTCTAAAGAATTAGGTTCTAAATGATTCCTTTGACTTTGGAATTGAGTTCTAAGAGGTTACCAAGGTGTTATAGTTGACCCATTGCCTAAGGACGTCTAATTCCAGGTAGGAAAAAATTTGGGGTGTTAACTACTACTGCTGGGGCCTCGGCGGCTGAGGTGACTACGGTCGCTGCTGATGGGTCGCTACTGCTATGTTCACTGCTGCGCTGGAGGCTATTGTGGTCCTCTCGATTATTGCAGATGAGGGTAAGGGCACTCATACAAGCGATGTCATGTCCCACCACATCTGTAACAAGTTCATGTAAATGACTTCTGGGGTGGCGTTGGAGGTACCATTGGTACTGCTGGTGCCCTGGCAGATGGGTGACTCCTATATTTTTGTGCCCGTCGATGCTGCAGGGAGTTATTGGAGGGGGCCTGCCTTTTTCGACCTCTCCTCTGATCTCGATGGCTCTACCCGCCGGCCCATTAAGTCTCATAAATCTGAGCCCTCTACTCCACCGCCTGAAACGTCGAAAGCTCATGCCCAATAACATGGCCTAAAAGACCGTAACACAAGTCGTTCTTGAAACGGTGGGCCTTCCGCCCTTGTCATCGACTAAATATGGCGTGAACCTCGATAGCACCGCAAAACAGGCCACATACTGCACCATAGACATATCCCCCTACACCAGAGTCTCAAACTTTAATGCTCTCTGATGAAGAATATGGTCGGGAAAGTACTGCTACTCGAATCGATCAATAAAATTCTCCCATGTCCAAACAAAATCAGGCCCTACAACAGGGGTAACAAAGGTCCACCAGTGCTTGGCCTCACCCTAGAGAAGAAATACTACCAACCGAACTCGTTGCAGGGTCGTACATGCCATAGTATCAAAAATCTTCTCTACATTAGAGTGTCATCTCTCAGCTACTATCGAATCTAGCTCGCCCTGGAAATGCGGGGGATTGAGCTGTAGAAACTCTCAAAGTAGGTCACTCACACACTCTTGCTTTTCCTGTGCTAGTGAATCAACTGGGTACCTGCTTGTCCCTGAAGTGCAACCATCACAGCCTGCAACATCTGCTATAATTGAGAGGCACTCACAGGTACGGTTGGATCTGCACCAGTCTCAGGTGGACAAACAACATGCTTAGGCTGGGGAGAAAGGATCTCTGATGGAGTGCAAGCCGTAGACGGTAAAGCAGGAGCCTCAGGTGGTGGAGCAGGAGTCAATCGGGTCACTCTCCTAGGCAGCATGTCTTATAGAAAAGAACAAAGGTACCTATCAATGTTTGAAAACTCCCGAAGGCACGTTAGGGGACTAAATCAAAAGTTATGCACTCGGAACCTAATTGACCTAAACTCATAATAGATATGTGATGTAGTTCTGAGTTGTTCCCAAGTTATGCTCTAATACTAACTTCTATCATGCCCCAAACTTGAAAACCGAGCTCACAAAATTCTTGATCACCAAATTCGGCATTGACAGCCTTCGTAGTAGCCCACTCTTGGTTCCCAACACCGATACACCAGGTTCCGATCTTGGGATCCTACAAGGAGGATTTTTAACATTATTTTGATTCATAATGAGCATAACCCACAAACAATAACCACAAGAACGCCATCAAAAAATTAACTATGATAAAAAAAACTTTTAAAGTATAATGCGTATGAAGGGAAATATAAAATAATGATAATGGAAACTCCTGAAGCTCGACTGCACACTCTTACTGCGGTGAAGTTACGGCATGTCCTGGCGTCACCTGCATGCATCAATCATGGATAAGCTTATAGAAAGCTTAGAGGGTGGTGTAAGTGTGTGCGCAATATGAGCCTACTCAGAATGCAATGTCAGAGTAATGCAGAATCATGCTGATGAGTAAGTAAATACAATCGCCATACCGAGGTTATGTGGTGCAGAACATGAATGCTATCGGCCATATCAAGGCCATGTGATGTGAAATGTAAGTCAAGCATGCCAATCCTCATCCACATATCAATGCAGCTCCTCACTAGAGCATTAAATATCAGTATGCTTCTTAGTCTAAATAATCACCGAAGTTTAGTACCCTCTAAATGGCACTGCCCCTTTCACAGCCGTGCAGTTCAAGTGAGTATAAGAAACCTCACTATCCGCCTGAATAATAGTCTGTCAATATCTATCTAGCATGTCGATAACGGATTCATTCACAAGCTGGTCAAACTCAGCTTAGTAATCACTACGAAAAAATTGAGCAAAGGCTATGGACAAAAATCGTAGCCATAGACCTATGGCTACGGTTTTCGTCCGTAGCTTGACCGTTGTCGTAGGTGCCATAACAATAGGTCTTGAACTTATGGCTACGAATTTAATCCATAGCTATAGGGTGCAATAGCTACAGATGTAATCCTTAGCAATTATATCTGTAGCGGAAACTTCAAATAGCTACGGATATTATTTGTAGCTAAAAGTCCGTTGCAATATGCCTAAATTGAAAAGGATACACCTGTCAGATTAATGGCTACTGATATTATTTGTAGCTAAAGTCCATAGCAATATGCCTAAATTGAAAAGGCTACACCTATCAGATTAATGGCTATAGATATTATTTATAGCTAAAAGTCTGTAGCAATATGCCTAAATTGAAAAGGCTACACCTGTCAGATTAATGGCTATGGTCAATATCCATAGCTATTTTGTACATTACAAAATTATATATAATCATTTGTTCATTCAATTACCACCTGTACAATCATTCATTCATTCACTTACAATCACTCATTCATTCATTCAATTACAATCAAATTATAATCCTTCATTCAATCAATTACAATTACAATCAATTACAATCTAATTCATTCAATCAATTACAATTACAATAATGTTGAAAACCCAAATCTTTGGCTTCATTAGAGAAATGTGCTCGACTTCACCCTAAAATTTCAATAGCTTCGTATATTCCATCATCCTACAAACAGTCATGTCATACATAAATTAGAATGCCCATTGGGGAAAAGAAAGACAAAGTGAAAGAAGTGCATCATGTATAACAACTTTTTTCTTTCTTAATGATTTTTTTTTAAAAAAAAAAAACTCAAAGAGGAAAGAAATTAACACAAAAGAAATGGTCTCACCATATGATTATAGGTTTTGGTTTTGGTTAAGGCTATAAGTTTATGTTAAGGTTTAGGTTAAGGTTAGGCTATAGGTTATAATTAAGTTTATGTTAAGTTTTGATTTAGGTTAAGGTTATAGGCTTAGGTTTAGGTTATAAGTTTAGGTTTAGGTTATAGGTTATAGCTTTTGAGAACTTTATTATAGGTTAAGGTTTAGGTTTAGGAAATCGGGTTTGGGTTCGGGATCGGGTTTAGATTTGGGTTTTCAAGTTTAGGTTTAGGTTAAAGAGTTAAGATTAGGATTAGGTGTATGTTTGAGTTTAAGGATTTGAGAATACATTTAGGTTTTAAGTTTAAGTTTAGGTTAAAGGTTTAGGGAAAGGTTATAGGTTTAGGTTATAGGTTATAGGTTATAGCTTTAGGGAATTGAGAATGGGTTATGGTTTAGGTTTAGAAAATCGGGTTCAGGTTCAGGATTGGGTTGAAGTTTGTGTTTTTAAGTTTAGGTTTAGGTTTAGGTTAGGGAGTTGAGATTAGGATTAGGTGTAGGTTTCACTTTAGGGAATTGAGTTTAGGTTATAGGTTTAGGGAAAGGTTAGGTTTAGGTTATAGGTTTTGGGATTTGGGAATAGTTTTAGGTTATACGTATAAGTTTAGGCTAGGTTATAGGTTAAGGTTTAGGGATAGGTTATAGGTTTTGGTTTTGGTTAAGGTTATAGGTTTATGTTAAGGTTTAGGTTAAGGTTAGGCTATAGGTTATAATTAAGTTTAGGTTATAGGTTATAAGTTTTGGTTTAGGATAAGGTTATAGGTATAGGTTTAGGTTATAGGTTATAGCTTTTGAGAACTTGATTATAGGTTAAGGTTTAGGTTTAGGAAATTGGGTTCGGGTTCGGGATCGGGGTTTAGATTTGGGTTTTCAAGTTTAGGTTTAGGTTAAGGATTTGAGATTAGGATTAGGTGTAGGTTTGAGTTTAAGGATTTGAGAATACATTTAGGTTTTTAGTTTAGGTTTAGGCTAAAGGTTTAGGGAAAGGTCATAGGTTTAGGTTTAGGTTATAGGTTATAGGTTATAGCTTTAGGGAATTGAAAATGGGTTATGGTTTAGGTTTAGGTTATAGGTTATAGGTTATAGCTTTAGGGAATTGAGAATGGGTTATGGTTCAGGTTTAGGTTATAGGTTATAGGTTATAGCTTTAGGGAATTGAGAATGGGTTATGGTTTAGGTTTAAGAAATTGGGTTCAGGTTCGAGATAGGGTTTAAGTTTGGGTTTTTAAGCTTTGGTTTGGGTTTAGGTTAGGGAGTTGAGAATAGGATTAGGTGTAGGTTTCGCTTTAGGGAATTAAGTTTAGGTTATAGGTTTGGGGAAAGGTTAGGTTTAGGTTATAGGTTTTGGGATTTGGGAATAGTTTTAGGTTATAAGTATAGGTTTAGGTTAGGTTATAGGTTAAGGTTTAGGTATAGGTTATAGGTTTTGGGATTTGAGAATGGGTTCGGGTTTAGGTTATAGGTTTTGGTTTTGGTTTAGGTTATAGGTTTTGAAATTTAAGAATGGGTTCGGGTTTAGGTTATAGGTTTTGGTTTTGGTTTAGGTTATACGTTTTTAGATTTGAGAATGGGTTATGGTTTAGGTTTAGGAAATCAAGTTCATGTTCGGGATTGGATTTGAGTTGGGGTTTTCAAGTTTAGGTTTAGGTTTAGGTTAGGGAGTTGAGATTAGGATTAGGTGTAGGTTTAACTTTAGGGAATTGAGTTTAGGTCATAGGTTTAGGGAAAGATTAGGTTTAGGTTATAGGTTTTGGGATTTGGGAATAGTTTTAAGTTATAAGTGTAGGTTTAGGTTAGGTTATAGGTTAAGGTTTAGGGATAGGTTTAGATTTTGGGATTTGAGCATGGGTTCGGGTTTAAGTCATAGGTTTTGGTATTGGTTTAGGTTATAGGTTTTGGGATTTGAGAATGGGTTCGGGTTTAGGTTATAGGTTTTGGTTTTGGTTTTAGTTTAGGTTATAGGTTTAGGTTTAGGTTTAAGTTATTGGTTTTGGGATTTGAGAATGGGTTCGGGTTTAGGTTATAGGATTTGGTTTCGGTTATAGGTTATAGGTTTTGGGATTTGAGAATGGGTTCGGGTTTAGGTTATAGGTTTTGGGTTTAGTTTAGGTTGTAGGTTTTGGGATTTGGGAATGGGTTCGAGTTTAGGTTATAGGTTTTGGTTTTGGTTTAGGTTATATGTTTTGGTTAAGGTTATAGGTCATAGGTTTAGGTATAGGTTAAGGTTAGGTTTAGGTTATAGGTTTTGGGATTTGGGAATAGTTTTAGGTTATAAGTATAGGTTTAGGTTAGGTTATAGGTTTTGGGATTTGATAATGGGTTCGGGTTTAGGTTATAGGTTTTGGTTTAGGTTATAGGTTTTGGTTTTAGTTTAGGTTATAGGTTTTGGGATTTGAGAATGGGTTCAGGTTTAGGTTATAGGTTTTGGTTTTGGTTTAGGTTATAGGTTTTTAGATTTGAGAATGGGTTATGGTTTAGGTTTAGGAAATCAAGTTCATGTTCGGGGTTGGATTTGAGTTTGGGTTTTCAAGTTTAGGTTTAGTTTTAGGTTAGGGAGTTGAGATTAGGTTTAGGTGTAGGTTTAACTTTAGGGAATTGAGTTTAGGTCATAGGTTTAGGGAAAGATTACGTTTAGGTTATAGGTTTTGGGATTTAGAAATAGTTTTAGGTTATAAGTATAGGTTTAGGTTAGGTTATAGGTTAAGGTTTAGGGATAGGTTATAGGTTTTGGGATTTGAGAATGGGTTCGGGTTTAGGTCATAGGTTTTGGTATTGGTTTAGGTTATTGGTTTTGAGATTTGAGAATGGGTTCAGGTTTAGGTTATAGGTTTTGGTTTTAGTTTTGGTTTTGGTTATAGGTTTAGGTTTAGGTTTAGGTTATAGGTTTTTAGATTTGAGAATGGGTTCGGGTTTAGGTTATAGGTTTTAGTTTCAGTTATACGTTATAGGTTTTAGGATTTGAGAATGGGTTCGGGTTTAGGTTATAGGTTTTGGTTTTGGTTTAGGTTATAAGTTTTGAAATTTAGGAATGGGTTCACGTTTAGGTTATAGGTTTTGGTTTTGGTTTAGGTTATTGGTTTTGGGATTTGAGAATGGGTTCGGGTTTTGGTTATAGGTTTTGGTTTCGGTTATAGGTTATAGGTTTTAGGATTTGAGAATGGGTTCGGGTTTAGGTTATAGGTTTTGGTTTTAGTTTTGGTTTAAGTTATAGGTTTTGGGATTTGGGAATGGGTTCGTGTTTAGGTTATAAGTTTTGGTTTTGGTTTAGGTTATAGGTTTTGGTTAAGGTTATAGGTTATAGGTTTAGGTTTTGGTTAAAGTTAGGTTTAGGTTATAGGTTTTGGGATTTGGGAATAGTTTAAGGTTATAAGTATAGGTTTAGGTTAGGTTATAGGTTTTGGGATTTGAGAATGGGTTCGGGTTTAGGTTATAGGTTTTGGTTTTGGTTTTGGTTATAGGTTTTGGTTAAGGTTATAGATTATAGGTTTAGGTTTAGGTTAAGGTTAGGTTTAGGTTATAGGTTTTGGGATTTAGGAATAGTTTTAGGTTATAAGTATAGGTTTAGGTTAGGTTATAGGTTTTGGGATTTGATAATGGGTTTAGGCTTAGATTATAGGTTTTGGTTTTTGTTTAGGTTATAGGTTTTAGATTAGGTTATAGGTTATAAGTTTAGGATAAGGTTTAGGTTTAGGTTATAGGTTTTGGGATTTGAGAATGGGTTCGGGTTTAGGTTATAGGTTTTGGGTTTGGTTTAGGTTGTAGGTTTTGGGATTTGGGAATGGGTTCGGGTTTAGGTTATAGGTTTTGGTTTTGGTTTAGGTTATATGTTTTAGTTAAGGTTATAGGTTATAGGTTTAGGTTTAGGTTAAGGTTTAGGTTATAGGTTTTGGTTATGGTTAATCGTTATAGGTTTAGGTATAGGTTTAGGTTAGGTTTAGGATATAGGTTTTGGGATTTGGAAATAGTTTTAGGTTATAAGTATAGGTTTTGGTTAGGTTATAGGTTTTGGGATTTGATAATGGGTTCAGGTTTAGGTTATAGGTTTTGGTTTTGGTTTAGGTTATAGGTTTTCATTTAGGTTATAGGTTTAGGATAAGGTTTAGGTTTAGGTTTAGGTTTAGGTTTAGGTTATAGGTTTTGGGATTTGAGAATGGGTTCAAGTTTAGGTTATAGGTTTTGGTTTAGGTTTAGGTTATATGTTGTGTGTTTAGGTTATGGTTAAGGTTAGGTTAAGGTTATAGGTTTTAGGATTTGGGAATAGTTTTAGGTTATAGGTATAGGTTTAGGTTAGGTTATAGGTTAAGGTTTAGGGATAGGTTATAGGTTTTTGGGTTTTGAGAATGGGTTCGGGTTTAGGTCATAGGATTTGGTATTTGTTTAGGTTATAAGTTTTAGAATTTGAGAATGGGTTCGGGTTTAGATTGTAGGTTTTGGTTTTGGTTTAGGTTATAGGTTTTGGTTTAGGTTATAGGTTTAGGTTTAGGTAAGGTTAGGTTTAGGTTATAGGTTTTGGGATTTGAGAATGGGTTCGGGTTTAGGTTATAGGTTTTGGTTTTGGTTTGGGTTATAGGTTTTTGGATTTGAGAATCGGTTTAGGTTTAGGCTTAGGGTGTGGTCCCTGTAAATAGAAATACGGCCTGTGCAAATGGCCAGGCCCTTCCAATGCCGTCCATAGGAAATGGACAGCTTCTTCATGGTTATAATAGCAGTTCTCACCTTCCATGGCCCCCGCTCTTCCAGATAGCTCTGACTCACATCCGGGTCTGCTCCATTAATTTTGAGCAAATACATAAACACGCCCTGTCCAGATGGCCAATCCCTTCCAATGTTGTCCATAGAAAATGGACGACTTCATCATGGTCATAACAATAGTTCCCACCTTTCAGGGACCCCCGCTCTTCTGTATAGCTCTGACGCACATCCGGGTCTGCTCCATTAATTTCGAGTAAATATATAAACATGGCTTGTCCAAATGGCCAGGCCCCTCCAATCATATGCATTCTTGAGTCAAGAGAAGTACCAGATGCTTGAATCTGAAATATGCATTTACACATAAAATGGCATTGAGAATCGCTTCTCAAAACCGCAGACTGTTTTCTTTTGAAACTCGTTCATCTCACCTGAAAACCTATCACATAATGAATAACTATAACCACAATGATAATTACACGTGCATTCTTTACAAGAGACGTACTAGATGCTTGAATCTGAAATATGCAGCTTCAATCCTCCCGCATGCAACATCCACCTGAAAGAATGCGCATAACCGTCATGCTTGAGTAATTAATACAGGAATGTACAAGTAAAACCATAAAATCAGAGATACTCACTGCATTTTCAGGATCTCCTCCATAATTTACGATCTCATTCTAAAGCTCTTCTCCCTCCTCCTTTACCCAGGCTTGGGACCGGCAATGCAAGGAGTCACATTAGTGGAGTTAAAAAAGGGTTTAGGCTCCATTTGGTTTTCAAAAAAAAATGTTTTCATAAATACTAACGTGATGACCAAATGGAGCCTAAGACTATAAATACGTTCAAATATAGAGTACAAAATTCATTCAATATTTATTTATTTTTTTTTAAAAAAAACAAGTGCCAAATTAGTTCAGAATTAGTTCAAAATGCACACTACATGCTCAAAATTAGTTCAAAATGCACACTACATGTTCAATTATAGAGTACCAACATTGTTTAAATTATAGGATTCTCAAAGCCTCTTTCCCCCATTGCAAAAATGATGGAAAGCTTTGATTTTGGAGGAATGGAGCCGGAGATTCGATTTTGGTACAGAAGAAAAATGGAAAGCTTTGACAAGTTCCCTAAAGTGGAAGGGATGCAACCATCTGTATGGTTAATGGACAAGTCTAGCTCATTCAAATTCATAAGATTCCTTATTTCCATAGGTATTGATCCTCTTATTTTATTTGCAGACAGAATAAGGGACATGAGTTTGGGAAGAGTGCCAATAATAGGCTGGGATGGTTCTAGTGAGAGTGTTGCCACTGAGATTGAGATGAACGAGGTTTGTTGTCACGCCCCAAATCCAGAGATCGGGCTCATAGGGATCCCGATCGTCGAATCCGGTGCTGACATCCTCCGTTGTACCCCATTCTCGACTCCCAGCGCCCATACGCCAAATTCCAATCCTGGGATCTTACAAGGAGGATTTTTCAATGTACATTTATCTCGTAAGAAGCATAACCACAAGTTTACCCAAATCATAAAGGCAACGTCATCATCATATATCCACTAATATAATCATTTGAATACAATGCTGAAAGGGAAATCCATATGTCAAAATCAAAGCTCTAGAAAACAGCTGCACGCTCTAAGCTCAATGTGGCTGCAACCTAACGCCACCTGCACGCATCTATCGTGCATAAGCTCATAGAAAGCTTAGTGGGTGGTGAAAGTGTGTGTACGAGGTAAGTGCCAAGTAAGAAATAACAGAGTAATCAAAGTAAGCGAAAATACTGGTAAACCCATGATCATACAATATCAGAAACACTGGCAAGATCATAAATCATATGAAATCAGAGTAATATGAAAACATGCTGATAGGCCCATAAATACCATCAGTCGTATTTAGGACGTATAAATGCAGAAGCATAGCAACCCAAAATGTCATATGCGTGCGAATGTAATGCGATATGCGATGTCAATGAAATGACCAAGCTGAAGTGTGAAGTCAGGATGATAGTACGTAATATCGCAGACCACGGGTCCACCACAAGGGACCTCTATCCAAACTAGTCCCATACCCAAATTTGGATAGTCAGACTCAATGTGTAAACCCCTGATCTTAGGTTAGTCATGCGCCCAACCGAAATCCTGGTCATGCGAAGGTACACGTAACAAATAGATGCGCACTATCAGCCCGAGTGGATAGTAAATGAATGAATGCATGAGTATACAATTCCTACTCAATAAGTCCACATATCAGTACGGTTACTCTCTGAGAAATCACCGGAGTCTATTACACTCCAAATGGAACCGCCGCTCTCCCTAGCCGCACAGTCCAAGTGAGCGTAAGAAACCTCACTATTCGCCTGGCCAATAGTCTGCCAATACCTATCCGGCACGTCGATAGCGGACCCATTCCACAAGCTGGTAAAACTTAGTCTAGCTTTGCCCCCTGTGCACGGGAGGGTAAGGCCACACCCCCTTCCAACCGACCATGACACAGTGGAGAGCTCCACCGTCTGGAAATCGGCACTCAACGCTCATCTACCCACTCGGTCTAGACGTTGGAGCATCCTCTGGTACTAAGAGGGTATTTAGGGATTTTCACCCGGGGACATCTATAGCAGCCCGATGCTCGAACAGATTTTTGATGTCCCATCTAGCCATCCACGATATGCCTATGGAGGCTACGACCCTGATGTCACTAGGGCGTACAATAATCACAACACAATGCAAGATGCATGAGTCATACAATCCAATCATGCATCAATCCTGCGCATGCCGTGCGCTCATGTGAGAAAACCTCCGCCTATCAGGGAGTATCATATCATCCTGCCCAATGACATATGCAATGATCAATCATATCTCATAACAAACATGTAGATGATGCGTATGGGCATGTACCACGATGCTGTGCAATCACATACTCATAATTGGTATCACAATCGGCCTTGACAGTGTGGACATCTAACCAACATTATCCCAAGGGAAGCCCACATAGAGCCAAACACATAATGGGCCCACGGCCTCATACAAAGGCCTAATATACAACACGATGGCCTTACTCAAGGGTTTAATACACATCACAATGGGCCTTTCACATGGGCCTAACATAAATCACAATGGGCCTTGCCCATAGGCCATGAATACATCACGTTGGGCCTTACCCATGAGCCATGAATACATCACAATGGGCCTTGCCCATAGGCCCCAAATACATGACATGTGGGCCCTACACATGGGTCTCGAATATATCAAATAAGCTATGCATCATGGGCCTAATATGCATTACAATGGGCCTCGCCCATGGGCCACGAATACATCACAATGGACCTTACCCATAGGCCTCAAATACATCACAATGGGACTTCCCCATAGGCCTCAAATACATCACAATAGGCCTTGCCCATAGGCCCCAAATACATCACAATGGGCCTTGCCCATAGGCCCTAAATACATCACAATGGGCCTTATCAGGTAGGCCTCATATACATCACATTGGGCCTTGACAATCGGAATCGGCGATCAGCCACGATAATCGGCCACAATAATTTTCCTTGATCAGTAATCGGCTTCGATAATCAGAATCGATCAATCGGCCATGACAAGCAGAATCGACAATCGGTCACGTCAATCGAGAATTAACCACGATCGGTAATCAGTCTCGATAATCGGCCTCGATCGGTAATCGGTCAATCGTCCACGACACGCAGAGTCGGCAATCGACCACGTCAATCGATAATCGGCCACAATCGGTAATCGGTCAATCGGCCACGATACGCAGAGTCGACAATCGGGCACGTCAATCGATAGTCGGGCACGATAATCGGCAGATAAACAAAGCGGGATCCATAGATGGTCAGTCGATCAACCATAGTATAAAGATTGGCACTTGGCCATGGTTATATCAAATCCGATAGCACGGAGCCATCCGTCTACGGTGAATGGGGCCCACTGATTAGGGTTAACCCATAAGAGAATGATGAGAATGAGAATATCAAGGCCTAAGAGAATGTCACAATGTGGACATTTAACTAACATTATCCCAAAGGAGTGGCCCACATAGGGTTGAACATACAATGGGCCCACGACCTTATATAAGGGTTTGATATACGCCACAATGAGCTCTATACAAGGGCTACATACACAACAGGTGGGCCCTACATAAGCAGCAAGTGAGACTACTCACAACATACCCGTCTAAATGGGTCACAAGTATATCAAAGTGGGCCTCATAACATGGGTCTCATATATGGCCTCAGCACCAGGCCACAAATACATCAAGATGGGCCTAATCGATCATATGGGCTAAATTAACCAAATGAGCCGATACAAGCAGGCCGATCAAATAGACCGATACAAATGGTTGAATCAGATGGGCTAAGTTAAATGCGCCCCCAAATACATCGAATTGGGCTTCATCAAGTGGGCCCTAAATACATCAAATGGTATACGCGTCATGGAGTTATACTAAGCATGTTATAAGGTGATGCACTATCACTAGAACAGAGGTGGCCTAGACGGCCGACACACAACAAGTACGGTCTATTAATGGGCCCTAGGGGGAGTCGTAATGTGGACATCCAACCAACATTATACTCACAACGTGGACGTCAAACTAACATTGTTCCTAAGGCACAACCATCATAAACATTATTACATAATCCATGCTGGAATCACACATTGCAATGGACCTTATGTACATCCCATTGGGCTTTAAATACCTCAAATAGGCCATGTCATATGGGCCTTATATTCATCATATGGGCTACATAAATGGACCACACCAATGGGCCTTATGTGCCTTGCAATGGGTCATAACCCGTTGGGCCTTGAATGCATCAATTGGGCCTAAAACCATAGGCCTTATACCAATCAAATGGGCCTAACCCATAGGCCTTATATATACCAAAGTGGGCCTAACCCATAGGCCTTTTACAAATCAAATGGGCCTAACCCATAGGCCTTTTACAAATCAAATGGGCCTAAACCCATAGGCCTTTTACAAATCAAATGGTCCATACCAAAACATAGGTGGCCCACTTAATCACAGATGGGCTCATTCTTCAACTCATGCTTTAAAATGACCTTTTAAAATGGATGGACAGATTAGATGCAGCACCTGCATCAATGGTGGGGGCCCACATGAAGGCCTGCCATCGAAAATGCTATATATTATATAATATATCAACTACATAATATATATATACAATATTATAAATAAAATACAATATAATATATATATGTTCACACACGCTGCACGCACATGCACCGCACACACACACGTTGTATGCACACACACCACACACATGTTGTACACACACACACCCTGCACACACAACCCAAGCCTGCTGGGGGCCCCACCATCACGTTGACGGTGGGGCTAAAATCCACATCACTGGGGGTCCCACGTGGGGCCCACTAAAATCTTTAAATGCCAACCACACCGTTCATAAGGTCACTCCGACCTGGATGAAGGGAAAACACAAATCTCAGATTGATTCAAAGCTCAGGTGGGCCCAAATTAGGTTTTGAATGATAGAGGATCAATCTCACTGTTTTGTGTGGTGTGGGCCACCTGAGTTTTGGATCGCCTTAATTTTTGGAGGGGACCCACCTCAGGGGGTGGTCCACCTCTTGAATGGAGTGGATGCAGAATATACATCATGGTGGGGCCCACGGCAGCAGCTGTGGTCCCTGGCTCGACCGCCCACGACGCTGGCAGCAGCGCCTGCACTGACGCTGTCAGCGCAGCTGCAACACTTCCTTCCCTTTCTTTTTTATTTTTAACAAAAAACCTATTTTTTGTGATTTTTCAGAGGTGGGGCCCACATGTAGAAAATCCATCCCAGCCACTGGATTCTATGGCTTACAATGAGTCCAATGAGCCTGCTAACGGCCCACTTTCGACGTGTAGAAGAAATCTAAATAGGTTTTAATGATGATGATGCAATACCCAACGCTATGGCCCACCAGGTGATTGGATCGGCTCCAAATCTTGACTCAACGCCTAAAATTAGGTGGAGAATGGGATGGATGACGTGGATTGAATATTTACATCAAGGTGGGGTCTACACAAGCGCCCACCCCCAAAGCTTGAACCAAGCTTATTTTTGTGTTTATCTCACATCCAGCGTCCCAGACGCAGGACGGTTTGGTCACAACAATGCATTGAGGTGGCTTTACTTAGGTGGGCCACCAAAGGGTGGATGGTATGATATAACACATATACAAGGTGGGGTCCATCCAAGTGGCCACACAACCATATAATCAAAGAGAGAGAGAGAGAGAGAGAGAGAGAGAGAGAGAGAGAGAAATAGAGTGGGACGTGTGTGATGGAGGGACCCCGATACTATGGGCCCTCCATTCAACCATCCAATCATACATCAATGGGTCCCATTGCATATGGGCCATCAAAATTTAAAATCAATGGTGGGGATCCTTTCCCCACTAATATGGACGGTTTAGATGACCTTTCTAAAGAAATAAACATCATGATGATCCTAGTGGGCCATCGGCCACATCTTAGGCTTCCAAGTGAGATCCAAACCATTGATTGGTTGGCTTCACTTGGCCCATCTAAAAAAATAGGAAAAACTACTATGTACATGCACCCACCGTCTGATCTTCTTGCTCCTATGGGCTCCTTAGTACCTTAGCTTCAACTTAAATGGATGAGATGAGGAATGGATAGCTAGGATGAGAGATCAAGGGGTGGAAAGGTGGGCCACACTTGTGGTTTAGAAGACTTGGAGAATTCCCATACGTGGGATATTTTTGTTGCTTAGAGAAGTAATTTGAGAAATAAGAAAGAGAAACTTGTAAAGGGAGAGAGAGTGTGATAGGTGATGGAGTGATGGATGGGAGAGGGATGGGTGTGTAAGATTTTGTTGACTTTGGTGACATTTGTGTAAGAAAAGTATGGGCATGGAAGACTTTTGTGGCTTGCTTGGGAAATGGTGAAAGTAATGTGTACTTGACATGTACTTGACATGTGATGGATTGAATGATGGGATTGATGTGACATCTCGTAGAGATTCTCTTGGGTTTCGCAACGCGCGGCGTTTTCCTTGCACTGAACGTTGGCCCACATCTCTTGACCAGGGTATCGCCTCGACGAACAAGTCGCGGCATCGGAACCGCAGCGATGGCGCGGTCGCTATGGTATTGGTCTTGGGTTGAGTCGATACAGGTTGATGGCATATGAATCAGGGTCGCGCGTCAATATCGGTTAAGGGTCGAAGGTTGCTGAAATTCGACCGGTAATACTGCGAAAGTCCACGGAACAGTACGGACTAAAATACGGGTCTTATAGTAAATGACAGGAAGCTCAAGTTATCAAGCTTACCTTACAAACCTACACTCTGTAGGCTTATCCCTCTCACACTTCCAAGGCTGTTGCATGAGATCCCAATCCATTTGCATGGAGAGATTGTGTTGGTGGTAGCATTAGTAACAGGAAGTGACCATGAGTAGAGAGCTTGTGATGGAAAGAGGATGGCTTTCCATTTTAGGAGAGCCTCTGCTTCTGGCAGTCATATTGTTGCAAATGATGATGTTGCATGGGAAGAACGAAATGGTAGACACTGAGTGTGCACTGAAGAACAATAAAAGGGCACTAACCAAATGTAATGAAATATAAATTACAGACATGTTCTCTTCCTTAGCAGAAATTGTACAAATAAGAGAACATTATAACAATGGCCTCCACGACTCCTAGAATCAACATGGGCTGCCCGACAAGTATCGGCGAACAATTCCTACAACAAGTGTAGGTTATAGGTTATAGGTTGAGGTTGAGATTTGGATTATGTGCAGGTTTAGGTTTAGGGATTTGAGAATACATTTAGATTTGGGTTTTAGGTTTAGGCTAAGGTTATAGGTTTAGGTTATAGGTTTAAGTTTAGGTTATAGGATATAGGTATAGGTTTTTGGATTTGAGAATAAGTTTAGGTTAAGGTTTAGGTTATAGGTTATAAGTATAGGTTTATGTTTAGGTTAAGGTCTAGGTTTAGGTTATAAGTTTAGGTTAGGGAGTTGAGATTAGGAATAGGTGTAGGTTTAGGTTTAGGGATTTGAGAATGCATTTAGATTTTAGGTTTAGGTTTTGGGATTTGAGAATAGATTTACCAGGCGTGCATGGACATTCCCTCAACTAGAAAATACACATTCCCTCAATTGGAAAATATGAAAAGAAACATTAGAAAATCAAACAATTGCAATCATGAAGAAATTTGTTGATGGTTCTTCAAAAATATATACAGGAATTGCAAGGCCTAATTAAAGTAAGGAGCGAGGTTCTTCTTCAAAATTTCAAAGTGTTTTTGGATATGATTAACTGTAGCATGCTCCAAATAATATGCACTCATTTCCTTCCTGCAATGCAAATAATGAACATTATTATTTTAGTAAGTAGTGGAGCAGTATGCTCTAGGAATGGCATTTACTGACTGAAAAAAAAAAAATCATGTTAAAGAAAAAGATTTGCTGAAAAGGAACCCATTCTTAGGTAAGCATACATTGTGGACCGACAGTTTAAACATGTATTGTGATCGTCAATAGACTGTTAGAGGTTTCAATATACAATATATAAAAATTAATATATATGTATTTGTGTGCTTGTCTGTGGAAGGAAAAAAGAAAAAAGAAAAAAGGACATAGATAAGCATACTAGTAGCAAACTTTATATAACTATGTGTTCATGTCTATAGAAGAATAAATGTACAATGTTCCCAATCAAGCTTCCTTTATTTATTACAACTAGAAGAAGACTAGCATTTTGTCAAACATGTCAAGTTAACAAAATTTACTACCTTGCATATACAGTTTGTGTAATGAGAACTTACTTGCAAATGATGTGTTTCTTAATCCTACAAAAATGGCAGATAAAGAATTCAAATAAGCATATGTTAGCTAGATTGGATCACAATTAAAAATAGAATGCAAATATGTCAACAGTACTTGATGGAATATTGCATATGCACCACTCCAAGTAATTCATAACATGAGTATACTAGATAAAAGAAGATCAGCAGCAAAAACATCTCTATCAAGGTCTAAAGGAAAAATTAATACATGAAACATGTACATTCTGTATCAACAGCTATGCAAATTAGTAGATGAGATGAATAGCTTAAATATCATGTAATATCGAGTAGACTTGCCTAGTTGCAATCAATATTGGCCCTAGAAGCGATGAATCCATGGCCAATTCAGGCATGTACCAAAGACTCATGCATATCAGTAAAGTCATACAGGCAACTGGTCCATGTCAAAGAAGCCAAACATGGATCATGCAAACCAAAGTTTTGAACAGATTCAGTGTGGCTTGCCTGAATCATACCAGTTTCTGCAATATGATTAGGACTGACCACTGACCAAGTGAGTCTGGGATTTTAGACCTTGCTACATGCAAGGTCATGTTTATAGAAGTAAAATGATTCATCAACCTGAGAAAGATATCTATATGATGAAGAAACGGTGAGAATGTTTTAACATTAGCAGTGACATTATCTTTGCAAAACATAGATATCTACATATATAGCCAATAAGAAAAAGTGACTTCTATCAATCCATTCTATGCAAAGAAAAAAGTGACGACTGAATTGGCTGTGTTGGCACTGACACCTTTTTCCAATAAAAAAAATATTAAATTACCATTAGTCACTAGCCAATGGCTCTTTAGATGACACACTTACCCCAAGAAGGCCCCATCGAATGAATCGCTCAGTGACTTGTTGGAACCCATATCTAATAAAAGAACTACTTGCTATTCTCACAAAAGAAGCCAAGTAAAAATGTACGAACTCAGATTTTGAAAAGTTTGCTACCTCCAAACACATTGTTTCACACAGCATGTGTCAATCTAGCAAGTGTGTGGGACATCAGAGTGGTGCATAAGTATCATGCAATATATATCCTATTTTACTGAAGATAATCAAATTAGAGAATTTTCTGAGTGCATCTGTATCAGCTTGTCTTCTTTTCTTTTCTTTTCTTTTCTTTTTTTTTTTTTGATTTTTTATTAGTAGAATCATGTGATATAGAAGAAAAAACTAACATGTGTTCCCTTCTCAAGTAAGTGAATTGCAAAAGATGAGACTCTAAACTAAATCTTCATACAGGGCTGCATAAAGACATAGAACACAAACCATTAGCAAAAAATCTAAATTTCTCTTTCTTTTCGAAAAACTTGTGTACTACCTAAACAATTTTAATGATTTCTTTTCCCTGTCAATATTGCCTTTACAAACCGATATTTGATGCCAAAAACATAATATCATAAAATTAAATCCTACTCCCACTTATAATCCATTTTTTAACATTATAATTAATAATATGATATATCAAGATTGAATCCTACTCTCGCTTATAAATATCATAAAACTAACAAGATAATTCACTATTCATGAGATCACTCAGAGTTTGGAAAGGTTAACCAATAAACACTACTTAATAGTTTTGGAAGTGCAAAACCCTATCCTGGCTACATACAGTTGCAAAAGTACAATTTTGAATTCTACTTTCCTACACGTGCCAATGTGCCTCATGGAAGTGAGATCTAAAATGTACAAGGTAAGAAAATTTCTCAATCCACACTTGTAATCAATTAGCTATAGAAATCATAAAAAAATGGTGGGAAAAATTCTCATTAATCTGAAACATGATCTCAATACAATGTATAAAACTCAACAAAGAAAAGCTAATTGTGAAGGACAAAAACCAATCAACAATAAAGTCAGCTCAAATAGCTAATAGAAAAAGAAAAAGAAAAGAAAAGTATAACTTAAGCAGCCATCCCATGGTTAGCTTGTGGTATCCTGCTAATGTGTACCTGAAGCAGTCAACTTGAAACAGAGGATCTATTACCTCACCCACTGCTGCCTTAAAGTGAATATAAATGGCAGATGCTTCCACACCCTCAGAAACAGAAGTTCTACTACCACCACTGCCATGAATTACTGCCTAAACCTGAAAAAGAAAATAAAAAGGAGCTTATGAAAAAGTGATTCGTCAAGTACTCTTTCATAATTTGGTTGTTATTATTGTTACGTAAATACCTGAAGTTGTTAGAATTTGACCAAGAAAATGTTGGATTCAACATATTGTGGGTTGCTTTTAGCATACCTAAACTACTAATATAAAAAGATTGAAGAGCACCCTACAAATAGATAGATCCACCAGCCACATAATAGCTACTAACACATCCACCAGGCAAGCTCCAATCACCCCTTCTACCATATGATAGCTACTAATACAAAAAGATTATACCAAAATAAGAATTTCAACCACTCTTATCAGTCTTATTCATGAATAAGAATTCAAAAAGATTATACCTTGGAATATTTAAGAGGTGAGTTGTGGCACACTTACACAGGAACCATGCCATGCATTAAGTGGACCTAAAATCTGAACTAATCTCATTACTAGGAGAGGAAGTTCTAAGATTTTTAGGCAATCTTGCTAGTCTCATTGCCTCAAAGCATTAGATGCTTTTTCTTCTTCTTATTTTTTTATTCTCAAGGTGTTTTTTGAAGTTATAAAAGGTTATAAATATTTTCCTGGTTTAGTTGAATTGGAATCCATTGCAGAGTTGATTCTGAATTCTCAATCAATGTGATTTTTTTTCTTTGATAACTAAGATTTAAATAAATAAACAAATAAATAAAAACTCATATGGAAAAAAGTTTGAAATCTTCCAGCCCCAACTCATAGAGATCTCATGGTAACTAGTAGCCAACTTGGCAAAACTATCCAAATTATGATGATGGACAATAAACTGATAATTATGCAGACAACCATTTAATGGCCTGTTAAAGTAAATGTTATCTAGTGATCTGATTACTTCAAATTGGTGTTTGTAAGTGCTATGATTTCATATCCCTTTGGTTGTCAAATTTTGTGGTGTCAAAACCTATATCTATGTCTTGTATATCTTGTTTCATGTTTGAGACTATTCATTGCTTCAAGACATCGTACTTCAAGACAAGATCTTAAATGAAGAAAGTTTCAAGTCATGGATGAAGAATTCAATAATAGAAGTCTTCAAGTATGCATGTTCAAGATACAATCAAGCTCAACAAGACTTTGTTCAAGTCAAGATCAAGCTTAAGAAGACTTTGTTCAAGTCAAGATCAAGCTCAAGAAGGCCTACTACAAGATTCGTATATTCTCAAGCTTCTCTTTAAGGTCATCTGAGTACACAGACTTTCAATGTCCATCTCACTGTTAAGGTTTGTTTGACCTTAGATTGACCTTAGGATGGGCTTTACTGTAGGTCATTCTAGATACATAACTCATATATTTTTAATATGCTTGTTTTGGCTGTTCTAAGACCAGTCCTAGGGATTTCAAGACCAGTCCTAGCTCTACTACGACCAGTCATAAGTTTTTCAGGGCCAGTCCTAGGTTGTTGAAGATTTTCGAATCTTTTTGGCTATCCTACGACCAGTCCTAAACATCCTACGACCAGTCCTGTGAGTTCTTCGACTGATCCTTCGACCAGTCATATCCCTACGACTCAAACTCCAGCAATCAAATTGAGGGTCCTACGACTGGTCGTAGGTGACCCACGACCGGTCGTAGACCACCCAGGACCGGTCGTGGAATAGTAAAATCTTATTCCGCGGAAATCTTTGAAAATATTTGAAGCTACAACCAGACCTAGGATCCTAAGACCAGTCGTAGACGGGATTTTTCAGGCTATAAATAGAGCACGAACTTCAGAGTTTTAGAAATTCAATTCAACTCTATTCAAGCAATCTTTAGGCTATTCTTTGAGATAAGTTTGTGTTTGTTTTAAGCTACTTTGTGCTTATTTAATATTCCTTTTGCTAGCTTATTTTTTATTTGATTTTGATCTACATTCCAATCTCATTAGAAAAGGGGAATTTCTGATATTCCTTCTTCTTGGATTCAAAATCAAATAAAACTAGCCCTTTTGATTTAAAATCAATTAAACTTAGAACCATTCATAAAGTGAGTATTGGACTTTGAACGTTGAATCGAACTTCTACTCTGATTGGTTCTATCGGGCTACTTCAAAAGGTGATTCGGGTATTTTACATTTTTGTAATTTCCTTTCTTTGGTTTTTGTTTGAGATTTGCTAGAAAAATCTCATTGTATTGGTTATCTGAGGAGAACCAGAAAACTCAGATTGTGGGGGTTTTTGGATTGTGTAAGCCCGAGATCAAAGACACAATTGTGAAGGTTTTAGGTGAACTTGTGAAACCTATTTTGATAGTGCATGCTAATATCCCCTGTGTGAGGATATTAGGAGTGGAGTAGCATTTTGTGTGGCTGTTGGATAACAGTTGGTGTACACACAGGTGAACCACTATATATCGTTGTGTTGTGGATGTGCATTATTCTTTCATTCCTTTATTCATTAAGTTTTGTGGTTTATGTTTGTGGATGAATGTTGTAATTATTTAATTTTAAGCAAGTGTGGATGGATGTTGTAATAACTTAGGATTTATTTCTGCAAGTTATTTTGATTTCCTTGCTTTTTATTCATCATTGGCTTGTGATACAAAGGACGTTCTAGAAATAAGGTTATCCTACCTTAAACCTTTGGTTTTTGGTATAAGGTTGTCCTTAGAACTGATAAAGTATCATTTTCTTTATTTTAGGCTATTGAGATAACTTTAAATTCAGCATTGTGCTTTATTTCTTTTATTATTCCGCTGTTATAAGTTTTATTTGGCATTGCCCTATTCACCCACCCTCTAGGGCATATAGCTAGGCCCTTTCAAGTGGTATCAGAGCCTAATAGCTCGTGCTTACTGTTTATTTATTGGATTTATTTCCTGAGCTAACGATCTAAGCTATATTAAGATGTCAAATTTTGATAGCCTATCAGTCACTAGGCCACCACCTTTTAATGGTACAAACTATGCCTATTGGAAAGCCAGGATGAGGATCTTCCTCAAATCCTTGGATGAAAATGTGTGGCTGACCACAGTGAATGAATGGAACCCTCCTATCACTGAAGTAACTAATGACGATGGTTCAAAATCAAAGAAAGTAATGGCTTACTCTCTTTGGACCACACTTCAGAAAAGTGAGAGTAGTGCAAATGCAAAAACACTAAATGCAATTACTTTTGCATTATCACCAGATGAATTCAAAAGAATCATCTCTTGTGAAAATGCAAAACAAGCATGGGATGTATTAGAAATGACACACGAGGGTACATCAATTGTCAAGAAATCTAAAGTCCAACTCCTCACAACTAAATTTGAAGAAATTCATATGGAGGAGAATGAGATGTTTATGGACTTCTACACTAGATTGAATGACATTGTGAACTCTATGTGGGGTCTTGGTGATAGAATCCCCGAAAGTAAAGTGTGCGCAAAAATACTACACTCACTTCCTGAACGGTTCAATTCTAAAGTAACCGCGATTTAGGAAATTCGTGATACGGATACCATGAGGGTTGAGGAATTAGTTGGTTCACTTAAAACCTATGAGTTGTCCTTTAAAGCTCCTAGAGGAAAATCAATTGCTCTCAAATCATCTAAAAATGTTTCACAAGAGAGTACTTCGGATTCAGAAAATACCGAAGATGATATGGCGTTTTTAGCAAAAAAGTTTTACAAAATTTTCAAAAACAAGAAAAAAGCTGATTTTCAAAAGTCAAATGATAAGAGACGATCTAAACCTAGAGCTCAAAAATCATCGAAAGATCGTCAATGTTACAACTGTCAAGAGTATGGGCACTTAGCTAACAAATGTCCTAAAAAGGACAAATCTAAAAAAGAAAAGCATGATGGCTACTTGGGATGAATCGTCTGATTCTGAATCCTCTTCTAAATCAGAAGATTCTGAAACCGAGTCGGGCGATGATGTTAAAGTCCTTATGACTCTAGCCAAGATCACCTATTCAGATCATGATGATATATCTAGTGAAGAAAATCTGAATAGTGATTGCGATAATAAAGATGATCTTCAAGATGCTTATAATGCCCTTTATAAAGAGAGTTGTAAATTTGCCGTTAAGCTTAAATTATAAAAAGAAAATTTTTTTAAGCTTAAGGAAGATTATGAGTCTCTTATTTTAGAAAAGCCTCATATTTTCAATTCTTTTGAAAAGACCAAATGTGATTTAGATTTCAAAACCACCCAAATTGAAGATTTGAAATCCGAAAAAGAAAAACTCAAAAATGAGGTAGCTTCTCTTCTGAGTTTGAAAGACACATGGAGATATGCCCAAGGTGATCCAAAATTGGAAAAATTATTGTCCGGATCAAGAAAATGTGGCGATCGATCCGGGTTGGGCTATGATAAGAATACACTCCTAAACAAAAAAATATTGCTCCTAAATTTATAAAAGGAGAGTCTTCAACTTCAAAAGAAAAGAATACCTATCAAGGTTTTTTTTTAAATTCTAGGTCTTTTCAAAAACCTAAAGGTGGCCATGTCAACTTTAATTTTTAAAACCGAAATCCTTTATCTGAAAAAATAATTGATCTACTCAAGGAGCTATTAAAGTCTAACTCTATGGGTCACTCCTATAACAACAGACAGAAAAAGACCATCTATACTCCTAAACCCAAATCAGTTCTGAAATGGGTTCCTAAAGTCGCCATCTTGGTTGCCCACACTGCTTTCAAAGCTACAAGCCATTCAAAGTGGTACCTAGATAGTGGTTGCTCCAGGCATATGATAGGTGACAAGGCTTTATTCACCGATCTAAAAGATATGACTGAAGGGTCAGTCACATTTAGTGATGGAAGCAATTGCAAGATCATTGGCCAAGGTCCGGTTCAACTTTATAACCTTCCCTTATTTAAGAATGTTTTATATGTTGAGGGCTTGAAACACAACCTACTAAGCATTTCTCAGATATGCGATAACAACCATAGTGTAAAGTTTTCTAATCAAGGTTGTGAGATACTTAATAAAAAGGGTTCTGTAATATTAACTGGTCGCAGAACTTCTGAAAACTGCTACATCATTAGTGATGCAAGCTCATCTACTCAATCGTGTTACATGGTCCATACCGATGAGACTGAATTATGGCATAAACACCTTGGACATGTATACTACCGGAACTTATTTAGATTGAGTAAAAGAGAACTAATTAGAGGTTAACCCAAATTGCAAAAAGTAGACAAAATATGTGGTGAATGCCAGTTGGGCAAACAGACTAGGAGCTCTCACAAGAAAGTGAACTCCAATACCACATCTAGACCACTTGAGCTTCTCCATATGGATCTTATTGGACCAACCAGATCGGAGAGTCGAGGAGGCAAAAACTACATCTTGGTTATCGTAGATGACTATACCAGATTCACTTGGGTATCGTTCTTAAAAGACAACTGAAACCCTGGATGAACTGAAAAAGGTCATCAAATGAATCCAAAATGAAAAAGGTTCTCATGTTAGTAAGATCCGTAGTGATCATGGATCCGAATTCGAAAATAGTAGTTTTGAGAAATTCTGTAGCGATCAAGGAATATCGCATGAATTCTCTACACCCAAAACACCATAACAAAATAGTATAGTTGAAAGGAAAACCAGAGTGCTTTAGGATATGGCTAATGCTATGCTGAATAGCATGAAGCTCTCTAAAAATCTTTAGGCTGAAGTAGTTAATACCGCATGCTATATTATTAATCGGGTTTATACCAGTAAATCTGATAATAAGACAGCTTATGAATTATGGTTTGAAAAGAAACCTACTGTCAAATACTTTCGGGTTTTTGGCAGCAAGTGTTATATTTTACGTGATCGCGAAAATTTGGGAAAGTTTGAGACGAAGAGTGATGAAGGTATTTTTCTTAGTTATTCCTTGAACAGTCAAGCTTATAGGCTTCTAAATAAAAAAACTGGTGTGATTCAAGAGTCCATAAATGTGGTCATTGATGATCATTTGAATACACCAGCTCCGAGTTCAGATGATGATGAAGCTCTTATTATCGACAAACAAGATACCTCATCAAGTCTAAAAGAATCTGAACCAAGGACTGTCAAAGATCATCCAACCAATCAAATACTTGGAAACCCTCTCACTGGAGCTCATACTCACAAACAACTTGAGAACATATGTAATTATGTTTGTTTTACATCCCAAATAGAACTGGTCAATGTAAAAGAAGCACTTTCTGATGAAAATTGGAAAGTTTCTATGCAGGATGAACTTAATCAATTTGTTCGTAATGATGTCTGGTTTCTTATTCCTAGACCTAAGGATAAACACATTATTGGAACAAAATGGATCTTTAAAAATAAGTCTGATGAGCTTGAAAATATAATACGAAACAAGGCCAGACTGGTTGTACAAGGGTACACTCAGATTGAGGGCATCGATTACGATGAAACCTTGGCTCCAATCGCTCGCCTTGAATCTATCAGACTTTTTATTTCCATCGCATGATTTAGAAAATTTAAGATTTATCAGATGGATGTAAAGAGTGCCTTCTTGAATGCTGATTTACATGAAGAAGTGTATGTTGAACAACCTTCAGGGTTTGAAGACCCCAAGCTATCTGACCATGTATTTCATCTCAAAAAGGCTCTCTATGGTATAAAACAAGCACCCAGAGCATGATATGAGAAATTGACTAAATTCTTACTTAGTCATAGCTTTCAAGTAGGAAGTGTCGATAAGACACTCTTTGTTAAGAAGAATAACAATGATATTTTGATGGTTCAAATTTATGTTGACGATATTATTTATGGATCAACTTGTTCTAACATGTCTATTGAGTTTGCAGATCTTATGAAATCAAGGTTCGAAATGAGCATGGTTGGTGAACTAAATTACTTCCTAGGGTTGCAAGTAAAACAACAACCTGACGGAATTTTTATTTCCCAAACCAAGTATGCTACGAACTTGGTTAAAAGGTTTGGATTTGAGAATGGTAAGAACTTTGATACTCCTATGAGTACAACGATAAGAATCTCAAAAGACTCTACAGGTAAAGATAAAGATCCTAAACTATATCATAGTATGATTGGTAGTTTGTTATATCTAACTGCAAGTAGACCTGATATCGCATTCAGTGTTGGTATTTGTACGAGATATCAGTCTAATCCTAAGGAATCACGTCTTACTGCTGTTAAACGGATTATTAGATATGTCGGAAGTACTATAAATCTAGGTCTGTAGTACCCTTTTGATACTAGTGTTCAATTAGCCGGGTACTCAGATGCTGATTGGGCCGGTAATATCGATGATAGAAAATTAACCAGTGGTGGTTATTTTTACATTAAAAATTGCTTAGTTTCTTGGTTTAGCAAGAAGCAAATCTCAATATCACTCTCCACTACTGAGGCTGAGTATATTACAGCTGGATATGCATGTACTCAACTAGTGTGGATGAAACGCATGCTAAGCGATTATGGAATTAATCAAGATTCAATGATCTTATATTGTGATAATTCCAGTGCTATAAATATTTTCAAAAATTCAATCTAGCATTCACGTACTAAGCACATTGACATTAGGTATCATTACATTCGTGAGTTGGTTCAAGAAAAAGTTATTTCTTTGGAATATATATCAACCGAAAATCAACTTGCTGATATATTTACTAAACCTCTCGACAAAAACAGGTTTAATAAATTAAAATTTGATCTTCGTATGTGTATTTTATATTGAATATTCTTGCTTACATGTATCATAGTGTACTATATTTAGTATTATTTGTGTTTAAATTTTAATTTTTTACATTAAAAATGTATTTTTTTTGTCGTTACTCGACCGGTCGTGGATGTACACGACCAGTCCTGGTTTGAACGGTTGTGAACCACACTCGACCGGTCGTGGAGCTCGTAAATGTGATATATTTGGGAAAAATCCCCTTCTTCATTTCCACTCCGACCTACGACGAGTCGTGGCTGACCAGTTATAGGATTTCTTATTTTTCTTCAAGGTGAGTCCTATTTCATCATTTTTCTTGAAGATTCATGCTCTCTATGCTTTGATTTGTTCATTGTATAACTAGATTTCATCTTTTGTTGAGTTTTTCAAGGGTTTCTTCTCAACTCACTGATCTAGAGAAAACCTTTTCATAGTGAAAGCTAAAATTATGAGGGAAGTAATTTTAGGAGTGGAGTAGGTGTGATTGTTTTTAAAGCACCGAACCACTATAGTTATTTATGTCATGTAGTGAATGCCTTTATTTTATTTGTAGTGGATTGAATGTATTTAATTTTAGTTGAGTGGTGAATGTTGTAATATTTTAATTTACTATTACAAGTTTGAGGTTTTGATATTGAAAAAATTCATGAAATAAGATTATCCTGCCTAAAACTTTAGGTGAAGATTTTCCTACAAATTATTTAGAATCAAGGTTTGAATACTTAAGCAATCGAGATCTTTATTTTATTTACATATTCACTCCCCCTCTTGGACATATTAAGCACTTCTTTTCACAATTCTATGTGGGGTCTTAAAGATAGAAGACTTGGAAGTAAGGTTTGTGCAAAAATACTGCGATTAAGTTCCTGATAGGTTTAATTTGAAAGTTGTTGTTATACATGAATTGAGGGATACTGATACTATGAAGGTTGAGGAGTTAGTTGCATCTCTTCAAACTTATGAGTTGAATTTCAAAGCTCCTAAGATCAAGTCCATTTCCCCTTAAATCCTTTAAATCTAAATCAAATTATTTTAATGTAAATTCAGATATTGAAGAAAATGAGAACAATATGGCTATGTTGGTAAAGAAATTCTATAGAATTTTTAAAAAAATAAGAAAATAAATTTTTTAAAAAAATCGTATAACAAAAGAAAAAGAAATTCAAACTATTGGAAATCTAAAACAAAAGACACCCAATGCTTAATTAACAAACAAGGGCACTTTCAACCTTCAAATGATATTTCATGAGGAAACTTCTGCAAAATAAGCACCTGATCGAAATTATCATATGACATCTTAAAACTAATATAACAACTAACGATATATTTCTTCATTCCACCATCATCTATTTTGAGTTTCTTTTCAAGATGATCCCACAATTCTTTAGTGGTGGAGAGATGACAATAGATATCAAATTTAACTCAAGTGATGGGGCATTATCTTTGATGGCATAAATAATCTTAAGGATAGTAAGATACAAGTCCATTTTCTACTGCCATCTTTTGAAGTTCTTCCGATAAAAAATCTCAATTATAGGATTCTTAAAACTACTAGTCATAGTGTTGAGAATTTTGAGAGAGAAATCTGACGAAAAATCCAATATATATATATATATATATATATATATATATATATATATATATATATATATATATATATAAGAATCTGGAGAAATGATGCACATTGAAGTTTCTATTTAAAAGACATTTATCCCCACAAAAAGATTCCAGATTACTATGCTCCAGAAGGTCTACCTATGGGATGCAACAATTCTCTTTCAAGATGCAACAACGTTGATCGGGTGCACTCTTTATTTCAACCACACGAATCCAATAATGCTCGAACTAATTTACTCAAAATAGAAGTTGTGGAAATAGTCCATGAGAAAATCTGAGAGAAGAGATAATTTTCTAATGATTTTGTAATGAATATGAGATGTCTTTATAAAGGAAAAGTATGTAGCCATTGGGGCTCGAGGCATAGAGAAAACAAAATGTTGGGGATCCAGGCACAAAGAAAATAAAAGTGCCACATTGCATTACAACCACTACCCATGCATGCTTGTGAAGTTGCTCCCATATTTTATCTTCTCCAATTTAAAGGATCGGTGAGAAGTTTTAATATAAATTCTTAATTTTCTTAACCACTTTTCAATATGGGACAAAACTAAACACAAATAAGACAATGGGTTAAAAAAGGTAAGAAATCAATTTTATTGATATTTTTAAATCTCTTACTTTATTCCAACACATTCTCCCACACATGGTGTAACATCTCAAAAATCGGGGGTCGACCATAAACTCCACTCCCGAGTTCCAGAACATCACTTACGCAACATTTTCAATGATAAATGAATGTCGGCTGCAATAGTGCGTAAAACATGAAGTGGATTAATGTAAGTGCTATGATTTCATATCCCTTTGGTTGTCAAATTTTATCGTACCAAAACCTATATCTATGTCTTGTATATCTTATGTTTCTTGTTTGAGACTATTCATTGCTTCAAGATATCGCATTTCAAGACAAGAACTTAAATGAAGAAAGTTTCAAGTCATGGGTGAAGAATTCAAGAATAGAAGTCTTCATGTATGCATGTTCAAGATACAATCAAGTTCAAGTATAGTAGAAGACTTTGTCAAGTCAAGATCAAGTTCGAGAAGGCCTACTACAAGATTCGGATATTCTCAAGCTTCTCTTAAGGGTCATCTAAGTATACAGACTATCAATGTCCATCTCACTTTTAAGCTTTGTTTGACCTTAGATTGACCTTAGGATAGGTTTACTATATGTCATTCTGGATACATAATTCGTATATTTTAATATGCTTGATCAGACTGTTCTAAGACCAGTCTTAGGGACTTCAAGACCAGTCCTAGCTCTGCTATAACCAGTCTTGAATTTTTTAGGACCAGTCCTAGGTTGTTGAAGATTTTCAGATCTTTCTGATTGTCCTACGACCAGTCCTGGACATCCTACGACCAGTCTTGTGAGCTGTACGACTCATCCTTCGACCAGTCTTAGCCCTACGACTCAAACTCCAGTAACTAAATTGGGGGTCCCACGACTGGTTGTAGGTGACCCACGACCAGTCGTAGGTGGCCCACGACCGGTCGTAGGGTACCTAATACCAGTCGTGGAACAGCAAATCCTTATCCCGCGGAAATCTTTGAAAATCTTTGAAGCTACGACCAGTCCTAGGATCCTAAGACCAGTCGTAGATGGGATTTTTTAGGTTATAAATAGAGCACGAACTTCAGAGTTTTAGCAATTCAAATCAATTCTATTCAAGCATTCTTTAGGCTATACTCTGAGATAAGTTTGTGTTGTTTTTAAGTTACTTTGCGCTCATTTAATATTCCTTTTGTTAGCTTGTTTATTATTTGATTTTGATCAACATTCCAATCTTATTTGAAAAGGGGAATTTCTGATATTCCTTCTTCTTAGATTCAAAATCAAATAGAACTAGCCCTTTTGATTTAAAATCAATTAGACATAGAACCATTCTTAAAGTGAGTATTGGACTTTGAACGTTGAATCGAACTTCTACTCCAATTAGTTCTACCAGGTTACTTCGAAAGGAGATTCAGGTATTTTACATTTGTATAATTTACTTTCTTTGGTTAGCAAGTGCAATATGAATATGATTACCGAGTTGTTATTAGTCCTTTTCATACAGCAGGATTGGGAAACTAGGGTACTTTCCTTATATCATTCCCAACAAGGATCGTGTCTAGGGTCGTCACTCCTAGTAATCTCATACGATGATATGGTTCTAGGTCATGCAAGGGCTGTCAGGGCTGTTGAATGCACTCGTTGCTCCGCTCCCCCATCACCTTATCAATACAGGCCTTATTGTACTCTTGTTGCTACGGAAGGGTCGTCACCTCACGTAGACTCAGAGTACACTCGAGGTCACTACAAAGGGTTACTAGGGCTGTTGTACGCACTCGTTGCACCGCTCCCCCATCACCTTATCAGTGTAGGCCGACAGCTTGAATATAGTGTCCCATACCACCATAATCGGTTCACGAGTCTGGGTTGCTCACTGGTCACTACGGGGAGGTTTGTGGCCCCAGCGTAGGCCGACAGCTCGACCACGGTGTCCCATACCACCA
This sequence comes from Magnolia kwangsiensis, assembly GCA_037074715.1. Taxonomy (NCBI): domain Eukaryota; kingdom Viridiplantae; phylum Streptophyta; class Magnoliopsida; order Magnoliales; family Magnoliaceae; genus Magnolia; species Magnolia kwangsiensis. The sequence goes on along the minus strand of CM073575.1, from coordinate 83,520,244 downwards.
TGTCCGGCTCTTGAGTCTTACTGGATCAAGGTACCACGGTTATCAGGGTTATCACTGGTAAGTTCAGTACCCTAGGTTCAAGCAGTTATGACCAATATAAGGTGAATATACAATGGTCAATCGGGTTACTCGATGAGTCTGACTAGCACGAGCGCACGTTGAATCGACCGACATGAAGTGCACAAGCACTTCGTGTGGCCTAACCACTACCGACAACTCTAATACAACTCAGGTTTGTCATACACATCCTTCGTGGCGAATAGAATTCAACCATGATTTCAAATCTGTTACCGATTGCCTGCACTAGAGTATAGCCCTAAACACTTGTAATCTAAATCAACAATCATATGAGATAGACAGAATTGAAATAACAAGTAATTCAAGCATGTCAGCAACATGTTATAAGATATAACATAAGCAATTTAACCATACACAAGCATTTCATATATATAAGGTATCAATTCAACAACGTACATGGAGGAAATCATACACATTGTTAACATAGTTGAGAATCCTATCTCAACACTAGTCTACAACACCATTTACTAAGTACTTACTCACGCAAGCCTTTATACAAACACTTAGACTACACAACTCCAGCGTACTTGACGTATGCTGATTTCAACATATAATATGACAGATCCTTATATCCAGGAGATGTCTAATACACAACAATCATGTTCTTACATTCAACACATATGGCAGGAATAAATCATATTGATTTAGGCATTTCAACAAACACTTAGACTACACTTAATAACATACATAGCGTACGTTGGCCGAAACATGTATTAGGACAAATCCTTTCGCCAAATAGATCATACATTCATAAATAGCGTATCTGCACGGCAAATACTCTTGACAATCATATCAGCAAAATTTATACGTATACGGTATTTCCTACAAATACCTAAAATACACTAAATCTCATATTCTTTGTACGTATTCGAAATGAAAAATAGACAGCATGTTTTACATGTGAAACAACATTTTTGTCAACAATCTACCATTAAACGACATTGAAAGCTTTGAAAGCAGGTAACCTAAGCGTCTAAAATCCGCACCTTACGCCATAGAATCGCAATGAACTCGACAGAGACTCTAAGTCTTTGTCAACGACTGATTAGCAACCTACAGTATGATTTAGGTTAGCTACTTCACCACTTGCACCAATTGAAATCCTAGAACAGGTTAGAGTTAGACTTTCTTATATAAGAACGAAGCCGGAGTCGCCGAAAAAATGATGCAGACGTGATAGTTGAGTACGTGGAATGGCAGGGAAGAATAGTAGGAAGGTTCTCCCACTTCTCTCACACTTTCTTTCTCTTTTCTCTTCTCTCTCCTAGGGTTTCTCTCAAATTCATATAGGCTGAATGGGAGAGGGTTTAAGGCCTTTTTATAAGCTAAAAACTCATGGAAATAGACTTATGGCTAAGGTATACTTATGTTATAACCAAATCGGGTCTGTTCTGATCCAACGGAGCATTTCTGGAGGTCCTGTTATCAAATGCGGTCGGACTTAAGCTCTCTAATACTGGATCTAGGTCAAGCTAAGTTTTCAGTTTGGTCGGGTTTTCAGATCGACCGTGGCGGACCAGTTTCAGTTCAGCGGTCACCGAAACTCGATTAGGGCCATAAGTGCTATGACATATAAGGGCCAACTTTCCTGATCCGAGGGTGAAATTTAGTCGAATTCTAATGATCAAAATGCTTAAAAATGTCACGCAAGCGACACGTGCCAGATTTATTAAAAATTGAATTAATTTTCTAAATATTTTCCTTTTCTCACTCTCTTCACTCCGGACTCAGAAAAATGGTCTCAAGATATCGGTTGGGCTTAATTTTTGAAATGATTGTCAAGTCCAACTAGGCGGTCATAATGGTCTAAGATTATAAATATCAGACTTTCGACATGCGGTCTAGATCCAATACAAAGTTACAAAGCATTCCCGAGAGCAACTGGGTTTAGAGTTTGATCCTAGGTTTCAGGGTAAGATAGCGTTAACAATTATAGAGATTTTGGGTCTTACAGATCGTATTTAAAGTGGTTGGTGCTAATTTCACAGGTAATCTAGGTAGCTCTAGCTAATACATGTTAAATTTATAAAGAATTTAGTTCTAAATGATTTCTTTGGCTTCAGAATTGGGTTCTGAGAGGTTACTAAGGTGTTTGGTTGACCCATTGCCTAAGGACGTCTAATTCCAGGTAGGAAAAAATCCAGGGTGTTACAATCTACCCCCCTTAAAATATAATTTCATCCCCAAAATTGGCTAAGGGTAATGAGTCCCTAGAAAGACTTTAGCATTGACATTTTAAGGAAGGTTCAAATCCTATTTAATGACCTAACCTTATGTATAACCTAAATCAACTTCTTCGATCCTGGGCCAGTAGGAAAGAGGCCAACCACACTTCCGCTGCGCTACTCTGATCCAATGGTTGTATTAGGTAATCCTAACTAGATTAATCTCAATACATTCTACCCCCCTTAAAACTTAGTTCTACTTAAGGTTCAAGAATCTATGTCTCGATCCGTATATCGGAACGAGGTGTAACTTAGGGCCTATCCTTGACATGAAATGGGAAACAACCTCTCGCTACATTGGTCTTCCTTTGCTAATGATGCGTTCTATGGCATTGGTACTTATGGTTGTAGAAGGAGCCTAATCTCTATTGTGATTGAGTTCAGGGGCAGGTGTGAGCTTGTGGCAAGATGTCTAATCTCTATTGGTTATATGTCCTCCACATTTTCCAAAGGCAAAGCAATAACTTTTGGTTGTAGATGGTCGGGCCAACACGGAAGAAAGGTTGTGTAGTGGGTCTGAACCGAATACATAGACTTTCTGTCTAGCTAAGACAAAAAATTTACCGTATCGGCTCTTAATCCGCGTTGATGCCGATCTTCTGCTTAATCAGAGCATTGGATTCATTGGTAACCTCTAGGATTGAGAATTCAATTCAAACTGCGAATACTTCGTTTATATATATACAGTTCCTTTACTCCGTATTCTCGAATGCAATAGGCCCTTGGGAAGGCAATTCTAAGGGAAATTCTAAGGGGCGTGCTAGTTTATTCTAAGTTCAATCTGAGGGATTTATAAGTTTTTCCTGAGAGTGAATGGTTCTAAGTTAAAATAATTTTTTTAAGGGTTATAACAGAAGTTTATAAGTATTAAGGGGATCTATCGAAGGAATGAGGTTCTACTCCAACCAAATCTAACCTACGATTCCTTAGCATATACAGGCTTTACACTACTTAATATAACTAGTAAACTAGCCTGTAACTCACTAGCTGTAATCCAAAGCCTAAGCTTATACGCTAAATGGTTTCATACCATTTCTACTACAGGGGATTGTTCTATCGCTTAAAGTCAAGATTATCTAATTGAAATTGGATTTCCTATATCGTCAGATCTTTCAAATCTAGGAGTACTAACTCTAGGTCCAAAACTCTAGATATCCTAGCACTAGATGGTCACTGTTTATGGACTAAGCTACTGCGTTATGTCTCACCCGACGGTAAAAGAGTACGGGTCGAGAAGAAGGCTATAACTAGCTCAAAAGAGGTATAGAAAGTGAAGAAAATGAAGAAAAAGGGCTGACCTAATGGGTTTCCATGGATCTAGGTCTAAAAGAGGAATGAAATGGGTTAAAGAAGCATGGATTGAAGAAGGGAAAAGGAAGAAATGTGATGGGTTGAAATCTCACACAATTTTGAGCCTCAAATGAGAGCTTGGGTGCTCCAATCACATAAAATGGAAGAAGTAGATGTTGGGCATGACTGAGATCAGTAGAGGGATGAAGGAAATAACGAAAAATAAGAGAGGGAATGATTAGAAGGGAGATTTGAGAGAGAAAATAGCAACTTTATAGGAAAAGGAGAGCTTGGAGGGGTAGTTTGTGAAGGAGGGGCGTGTTTTGGAGGGATTTTAAGGGACGGCCCACACATCAGGGGTTCATACAACACCCCAAAGTTGATCGGCCTGAGCGGCCAGCCCGACTTGGCCCGCTAATCGGCGAGGCCTCGCCGACCATTGACCTGTTCGGTGAGGGCTTGCCATTCCGTCGAGGTCCTCCCCCCTGGGTCCAAAATGATGTGGGTCCCACCCTGGGTCCCCCTGTAAGTACTCCATTTGGCCCCTGACTCCATTTGAGGCATTTTTGGGGACAAATTTCAAACCGAAATGCATTTATGTGACATGTAGCATATTATTTTGGGGTAGGAGAGGCTAATCTATCCAACTAACTCATTTATTCCATGAGAGTTCATAATTTGAATGGTAAAAAGTCTAATTTATACCTATACTTACTATTTATAGAAAATTTTTGTTTAAGTATTATTCTCCATCCTTTATACGTTAGGATTTATGTCTAGTATGAAAGAACTTAGAAAAAGTTAAAAAATAAGGTGGTGAAACGAGAGATTTTGAAGGAATTGGATAAAAAGGGATTTTAGGCCTTGAGATTGAGTGTAAGGGTTGTGGTTGACCCACAACCCAAAGACATTCATTTCTAGGTTTAAAAATCTTCAAGGAATGAATCAAACCCATCGATCGACGACCTAGAGGTGACTTAGGTCACTTCACGCGACCGAAGATAGGTTATGGACTAACTTACCGTATAGTCTCACCTGTCGGCGAAACTTGAGATTCTAATGTGGTTTCTAAGCTTTCATCACCCCACTTCCTAAGTCAGAGTGCGTCAGTGTGCATCGTGTTACCATAACCCAGGTCTGGTTTAATCCAAATCATGCTCTGATACCATCTGTAACATCCCAAAAATTGGGGGTCGAGCATAAACTCCACTCCCAAGTTCCAGAACATCACTTATGCAACATTTTCAATGATGAATGAATGTCGGCTGTAATAGTGCATAAAACATGAAGTGGATTAAGCCAAAATAACATATCATACTCCAGAGACAGTTAAATTAGCAAGCGGAAGAATGTGATAGATATATAAAATATGTGAACTATTGTAAGTCTCCAGAGTGTGAACATGTTACCAGGTTAAATATATACATGTATACTCCAAAAATGATAAAAAGAATATACATGAGTGCTTCAAAAATATAAAATGACAAGTGTCATTGCGTCTAATAAACCTCCCTGTAATCCCTTCGATCAGAACACGAAGGAGAAATCCTCCTCATCATCATACAAGCCTGGCTCCGCTTCACAAGCAGCGCCATCATTTGAAACTAAAACAGGGACTGGTTGGTGTGGACAACATCGTCCCGTAACGTGGGAATGAGTGGCCAACTCAGTGGAATCATAGGGCAAAGGTTAACATGTTATCAAATCAATCAAGCGATAATGATAAAGCAAGCCAATCAAAAATTCCTAAATACTGTAATTAATGCAAGCATGAAATGACATGAAGGATGCCCTCGCCAACATACTCCCTCATGCGACACCATCTTATGTCCGCGGCATGCTTTCTTCCCTCAGTGCTCCACATCTTCCAGGCACATGCAGTGCAATATAAATATGATTACAGAGTTTTTATTAGTCCTTTTTATACAACAGGATTGGGAAACTAGGGTACTTCCCTTATATCATTCCCAACAAGGATCATGTCTAGGGTCGTCACTCCTAGTAGTCTCATACGATGATATGGTTCTAGGTCATTGCAAGGGCTGTCAGGGCTGTTGCACGCACTCATTACTCCGCTCCCCCATCACCTTATCAATACAGGCCTAGTTGTACTCTTGTTGCTACGAAAGGGTCATCGCCTCACGTAGACTCAGAGTACGCTCGAGGTCACTACAAAGGGCTGTCAGGGCTGTTACATGCACTCGTTGCACTGCTCCCCCATCACCTTATTAGTGTAGGCCGACAGCTCGAATATAGTGTCCCATACCAGCATAATCGGCTCATGAGTCTGGGTTGCTCACTTGTCACTACGGAGAGGTTTATGGCCCCAGCATAAGCCGACAGCTCGACCATGATGTCCCATACCACCATGCTCGGCTCATGAGTCTTAGTGGATCAAGGTACCACGGTTATCAGGGTTATCACTAATAAGTTCAGTACCGTAGGTTCAAGCAGTTATGACCAATACAAGGTGAAAATATAATGGTCAATCGGGTTGCTTGATGAGTCCGACTAGCACGAGCGCACGTTGAATCGACCGACATGAAGTGCACAAGCACTTCGCGTGGCCTAACTACTACCGACAACTCTAATACTACTCGGGTTCGTCATACACATCCTTCGTGGCGAATAGAATTCAACCACGAATTTAAATCTGTTACCGACTGCCTGCACTAGAGTATAGCCCCAAACACTTATAATCTAAATCAGTAATCATATGAGATAGACAGAATTGAAATAACAAGTAATTCAAGCATGTTAGCAACATGTTATAAGATATAACATAAGCAATTTAACCATACACAAGCATTTCATATATATATAAGGTATCAATTCAACAACGTACATGGAGGAAATCATGCACATTGTTAACATAGTTGAGAATCCTATCTCAACACTAGTCTACAACACCATTTACTAAGTACTTACTCACGCAAGCCTTTATACAAACACTTAGACTACACAACTCCAGTATACTTGACGTATGTTGATTTCAACGTATAATATGACAGATCCTTATATCAAGGAGATGTCTAATACACAACAATCATGTTCTCACATTCAACATATATGACAGGCATAAATCATATTGATTTAGGCATTTCAACAAACACTTAGACTACACTTAATAACATACATAGCATACGTTGGCTGAAACATGTATTAGGGTGAATCCTTTCACCAAATAGATCATACATCCATAACTAGCATATCTGCACGGCAAATACTCATGACAATCATATCAGCAAAATTTATACGTATACGGTATTTCCTACAAATACCTAAAATACCCTAAATCTCATATTCTGCGTACGTATTCGAAATGAAAAACAAACAGCATGTTCTACATGTGAAACAACATTCTTGTTAGTAATCTACCATAAAACGACATTGAAAGCTTTGAAAATAGGTAACCTAAGCATCTAAAATTCGCACCTTACGTCGTAAAATCGCAACGAACTTGACAGAGTCTCTAAGTCTTTGTCAACGACTGATTGGCAACCTACAGTATGATTTAGGTTAGCTACTTCATCACTTATACCAATTGAAATCCTAGAACAGGTTAGAGTTAGGCTTTCTTACCTAAGAACGAAGCCAGAGTCACTGAAAAAACGATGCAGACGTGATAGTTGACTACGTGGAATGGCAGGGAAGAATAGTAGGAAGGTTCTCCCACTTCTCTCACACTTTTTGTCTCTTTTCTCTCTTCTCCCTCCTAGGGTTTCTCTCAAATTCGTATGGGCTGAATGGGAGAGGGTTTAAGACCTTTTTAAAAACTAAAAACTCATGGAAATAGACTTATGGCTAAGGTATACTTATGTTATAACCAAATCGGGTCTGTTCTGATCCAATAGAGCATTTCTGGAGGTCCTGTTATCAAATGCGGTCGGACTTAAGTTCTCTAATACTGGATCTAGGTCATGCTAAGTTTTCAGTCTGGTCGGATTTTCAGATCGACTGTGGCGGACCAGGTTCATTTCAGCGGTCATCGAAACTCGATCAGGGCCATAAGTGCTATGACATGTAAGGGCCAACTTTCCTGATTCGAGGGTGAAATTTAGTCGAATTCTAACAGTCAGAATGCTTAAAAATATCGCGTAAGTGACACGTGCCAGATTTATTAAAAATTGAATTAATTTTCTAAATATTTTCCTTTTCTCTCTCTCTTCATTCCAGACTCAGTAAAATGGTCTCAGGATATCGGTTGGGCTTGATTTTCGAAATGATTGTCAAGTCCAACTAGGTAGTCATAATAGTCTAAGATTATAAATATCATACTTTCGACGTGCGTTTTAGATCCAATACAAAGTTACAAAGAATTCCCGAGAGCAACTGGGTTTAGAGTTTGATCCTAGGTTTCAGGGTAAGATAGCATTAACAATTCTAGAGGTTTGGGTCTTACAAATCATATTTAAAGTGGTTGGTGCTAATTTCACAGGTAATCTAGTGTGGCGTTAGCTAATACACGTTAAATTTCTAAAGAATTTGGTTCTAAATGATTTCTTTGGCTTTGGAATTGGGTTCTGAGAGGTTACCAAGGTATTATGGTTGACCCATTGCCTAAGGACGTCTAATTCCAAGTAGGAAAAAATCCGGAGTGTTACACATGGCTAAGCGGTGGTTTATCTTGGCCCATCCATTTAGTGAGTACCCCTGTTCATGGGCGACTATTAAAAATTATATGGAACGGATGATCTGACATCGCTCTTCCCAGTTGAAAGTTGACAACTTAATCATTTTGTTTTTACCATTCATTTCAATATGATTCTCAACCTAGTGAAATCTGGGAATAGGATGTACTAGATGGAGGGCATAGATGTACCTAACCACCTACCACATCTGACTACCGGCAAATAGATTCTTTGAGATGAGCCTCACATGTAGGAAGGTGTACTCGCCATCAATGGTTAAAGATAATCACGCAGTGTTCTCAGTGGAGGAACATTGTGCATCACATTCTCATCTTGATGTTCCTCAACAGGATGGTGTGGTTGATTTACAACCATAGTTTCTGTTAACTCCAAGGATCTCAAGTGATGGCTAATCCAGTGATGGATAGGCAATCCCTAGACTAATCCTCATTTACTTAAGAGATGTAGAGTGTGACAGTGCACCTACTACGTGCCCTGGTTTGTCAATTACGTCGTAAGATGAGTCAGTCGGACAATATCGCCTAACAGGAAGATCAAGTCAAGCGTCTGCCTCAAATGGATGTGTGGAAGCTCGCCATAGGTAAATCATAGCCTCACATCCCATGTCCCAAAACACCAGGTGATTAAAACCCTTAAAAAGAACTAGAACATCTTAGGGTTTCTGTGTAAGAAAACTTTTTATCAAAAAGGAAAATCTTTAAAGTTTTTCTTACACTGTCGATTATATCGATTACCCCTTCGATATGATCGAGCTCCATTGATGTCCTCGGCATATCAATCGATACAATCGAGTGAGGACTAAAAGCGTCCAGCAATCAAACAATCATCTAGACGATTTATCGATATATCGACTTGAGAGTCGATATCATCGATATTCGAATATCGATCATATCTGAAGTGGATCAATAATATCGACAGACTGCTTTCCGGTGCCCCTATTTTTCTAAAGAAAACTAACATAAGATTCAATATATCGATGAATGTCTGATTCAATCTGAACTCAAATATCGATCATATCGGAAGTCAGTCGATCATATTGATTATGGGTGCATGTTTTCACCAGCATGAATTTCAGGTTATTTTTAATGATGATCGGGGTGCCAGTCGATAAATCGATATTCATATATCGATCATATCAAGACCTTGTCGATTGGATCGAGTCCAGATAAAGTCATCCAGCAAACTCATAGGTAAATCTATATGATTTATCGATCCTATCGACAAGGTTTCCGATATGATCGATGTATAAATTCCGATGACATCGACTGTTCCCTGATCATATCTGTAGAACCTGAAATTCTTCTAGGTATCTCTCTTGTTTTCACTTGTCGATAGATCGATCCATCACTTGATGGAATTGGAGTTTGAAATTCGATAACATCGATGTGTGTCTCGATCCCATCGACCAGTTGGCAAAAGGTTTCCAAAAGAGAAATGACAATTGAGTTTGTATCATCGAGAGGTCTGCCGATACAATCGAGAGTATACGCTTGATCATATCGACGACTGCTCGATGATATCGAACTCTGTCATAAATATGACCGTTTATATCCGTTGGAACCTTTTGCTTATATATATAGATATTAGTCTTTATTGCTGGTAGAGAAAGTAGAGAGTGCTTTTGTGAGTTTTAACCTTCCTATCATTTACCTTAAGCCCTTTCTCTCAGGAAGTTCATCCTCTAATCCACCCTCATCATTGATATTTCATATAGTGGATTGGGGAATGAACTTCCGAATTTAATGATCCCTCAGCTACTACCTTAATGACAAATCATTAAGCTGGGATGCCTTGAATGCATAGATAATGGGAACCACTCTATCTTTCTTATAGAAAAATCCTTAGAGAATGGTATTCCATCATAACCTTGACCCAACCTAAAGCCTAATATAAATACATCTTTATGTTGCGAATCAAGGGAGCTGAAGACTCTTCATCAACAAGAAGGAGATCTTTATCACTGCACTAAAAGGGACTCATCAACTTATCTGTAAGTACTAAGAGTCCGGAGGACTCTTGTGATCATTCCTTTCTAGGATTGGGTTCTAAGTGTTGCTCACCATTTGAAGTCCTCGAAGGAGGCCTCCGACGGGAGTGTACGTGCGGGGTGCGTTGTGTGGACCCCTGCTCTGTGGAGAGCATAAACATCTGGTTAGGAGTACGCCAGCAAAACTCCAGGGTTAGAGGTGAACCGAGTAGAAACCTCCGGTTGCATTGTGTAGACCCTTGCCCTGTGTGGGCATAAATATCTGGTTAGGAGTACGCCAGCAAAACTCCAGGGTTTGAGGAGAACCAAGTAGAAACCTCTGTAAAGGTTAAAGGTGAACCTGATTTAAAACTTTAGGTTTGAGGTGAACCATGGGAAACTTTCTTAGTGAAATCCGGTCACTCAAGGGTTGAGTGTGGAAGCCGGGAGTGGAGTAGACAAGTCGTCGAACCACTATAAAATGACTGTGTTTGAGATTGATATTGTCTTTCGTTTATGTGATTGCCTTACATGTCTTTATATATGATTATCTGAAATCACATCTTATGCACACACAGTCATATCCATCACAATCTTATCTTTTAAATAGTTTGTGATTGGATCATCTACCAGGCTTGGAAGCCAGTAGAGTTAATTATGAGTAATCCTAATCAGTATTCCGTGATAGGATTAATGTGATAAGGATTTTTAATAATTCATAAAAACTTTAAAAAGTCCTATTCACCCCCCTCTAGGATATATTGACATATTCCTACTTCAACTTAAGCGGTCTTCACCGCTATTTCAATTGGTATCTGAGCGGATCTCTCTTTAAGGGTTTCACCGCCTAAAGAGTGATCTTGACTGAAGTAGAAATATGGCCAAAGGAGAGGGCTCATCTGTCACTAGACGTCCAGTATTTGATGGATCAAATTATGCTTACTGGAAGGTTAGAATGCACTACTTCCTGAGATTTTTGGATCATGAAGTTTGGGATGCAGTTGAAAAAGGATATGTGGTACCATCCGAACAAATTGTACTTGAAAATGAAACCACAATCACTAAACCCGAACCTAATGAGAAGTGGACGGCGCTTGACAAAGAACAGCGAAATGCTGAAGCAAAAGCAATGAACGCCATCTACTGTGCCGTGTCCCAAGATATATTCAATCAAATAAGTATGTGTGGGACATCCAAGGAAGCATGGGATTTACTGGAAACAACCCATGAAGGCACAAGTACTATGAAGAGATCTAAATTACAACTCTTAACTTCACAGTTTGAAAATCTCAGGATGGAAGAGCATGAGACATTTATGGAGTTTTTTACCAAATTAAACATCATTTGTAACTCCATGGGTGGATTGGGAGAGAAGGTTCCGACACCTAAAATATGTAGAAAAATCTTAAGATCCTTACCAGAACGATTCAATCCCAAGGTAACAACAATTGAGGAGTGTAGGAATATTGATGAAATAAAAGTAGAAGAACTAGTAGGTTCCCTACAAACTTTTGAACTACACTTCACACAACCCCAAAAATCCAAAAACACTATCCTAAAAACTTCTAAGAAACCAAAACATGAGGACAGTGAGAGTGAAAAGGAAGATGAAGATGAGGAAGTGGCTCTGCTGGCACAAAGATTCAGAAGATTCTTTCAAAGGAATCACGGTCGCCCCTCTAGAGGTAAAAAGGTGGATGACAAACCTCCTACAGGAAAATTTGGAAAAAGAAACAAAGAACCACAATGTTATGCCTGTCATGAGTATGGACACCTATTTACTGAATGCCCAAATAGAAAAACCAAGGGCAAGGCGATGGCTGCCACATGGGATGATACAGAAGAGTTAAAATCAGAAAATAGTGACTCAGAAAGTGATGGAGATAAAAAATTCTTGAAAATACTTATGATCTCCACTACTTCGATCATTCCAACTGAATCTGAGAAAGAACAACAAGCCACTGAATCATTTTCATCTGACAATGAGAAAATTGAGGAATTGCTTACAATCAACTTTACATCCATAGCGTTAAATTGTCAAGAGACTTGGAATAGTTGAAAACAAAAAGGAATTGCTACAAATAGAGCTGGATAAAGCTTTAAATATTAATACTCATCTAATCACTGATTTACAATAATGCCACTCAGACAATCATAGACTTAAAAGAACTAACAACTCACTGAAATCTGAGTTAAAGAAATTAGAGGAACAAGTCAAAGAACTAAATGAGAAAAACTTGATTCTTCAGAATAAAAATTATACACTTCAAAATGATCTAGAAGAATCTAGAAAAATTGCCAAAATAAACTGTACATTTTCCCAGAGTGGTAAGAAATTTGAAAAACTGTTAGGAATGGGAAAATATGGAGAGGACAAAAAGGGATTAGGTTATGGAAAGGGGAGAACAAAAATTGATGCACAGCCATTTGAAAAATATGTTGCATCCAGTAGTAACACCAAACCTATCCCAGCTCATTGCAAAAAAATGAGGAGTCAGTTTATGAGCTAAATAAAAGAAGTATGCAAGCATCACCACTTAAGATAGTTGACAGGATGAAGGAGCAGTCAAGTCATAAGGACAAATCAAAGAAGAAGAACAAATCTACCACAAGTAAAACTCCTGTCACAAAGTGGGTGATTAAGGAAAAGACAAATTGCCTTGTTACTCAATCAGATCATTTATCAAGCAATATGGCCAAATGGTACCCGGACAGTGGTTGCTCAAGACACGTCACAGGTGACAAATCTCTCCTTTCAAACTATAAGGATCTTCACAAAGGGATAGTCACCTACGGAGATGGAACCACTGCTGAAATAATTGGTCAGGGAATTATAGAAGGAATTAATCTATTTAAGAATGAGAATTCTCTTTACATAAAAGGCTTGACACATAACCTATTAAGCATCTCTCAAATCTACGATAATGGGCATGTGGTAAATTTCAACAAAGAAGAATGCGAGATTCTAGATCAATCAGGAAAATCAATTATAAAAGGTCTTCGCACAAATAAACACTCCTACATTATTGAAGGAAAAGGAAGGAGTGATATTGAGAAACGTTGAGAATGAAGAAATTGGTCCAGGTTATGCATCAAAATCTGGATATTTACTGAAATGATTGTAACATCCCGAAAATCGGGGGGTCGAGCAAAAACCCAACTCCCGAGTTCCAAAATGTTATTTATGCAACATAGATATGTATGTTTGAATGTTGTCTGTGATAATGTATTAAACATGAGTGAAATTAAGCCAGAACAGCATATCATACTCCAGAGACAGTTAAGTTAACCAGCGGAAGTCTGTAATAGTATGTATAACATATATAAACTGTTGTATGTCTCCAGAGTGTGAACATGTTACCAGGTTATACACATACATGTATACTCCAAAAGTAGATGAAACAAATATACATGAGTGCGCTAAAAATATAATATGACAAATGTCAAAGTATCTAATCAACCTCCCTGTAATCCCGTCGATCACAACATGCATAAAGGAGGGATCCTCCTCATCATCATCAAGTCCAGCTCCGCCTCGCAGGCCGCGCCATCATCTGCAATCACAAAGGTCTGGTGGGTGTCCAGGAACACCGTCCCGTAACGTGGGAATGAGTAGCTAACTCAGTGGAATAATAGAGCAAGGATTAACATGTTCTCAAATTAATCACGCGATAATAGTAAAGCAATAAATCAAACAATCCTAATACTGTTGTTAATGCAATTATGACATGACGTGATGTATGCCCTCACCGACGATCTCCCTCATACGGCAACATCTTACGACCGCGGCATGCCGCACTCCCTCAAGTGCTCCACATCTTCCAGGCACATGCAATGTCATGGTGATATGATTACCGAGTTGTTATTAGTCCTTTTCATACAGCAATATTGGGAAACTAAGGTACCTCCCTTATATCAATCCCAACACAGATCCTGTCTAGGGTCGTCACTCCTAGTAATCTCATACGATGTATATTTTGTAGGTCGCTGCAAGGGCTGCCAGGGCTGTTGCACGCACTCGTTGCTCCGCTCCCCCATCACCTTATCAATACAGGCCTACTGTACTCTACTGCTACGGAAGGGTCGTCGCCTCCCGTAGACTCAGAATACGCTCGCGGTCACTACAAAGGGCTGCCAGGGCTGTTGCTCGCACTCGTTGCACCGCTCCCCCATCACCTTATCAGTGTAGGCCGACAGCAAGAATATAGTGTCCCATACCACCATAATCTGCTCACGAGTCATAGGTGCTCACTGGTCACTACGGGGAGGTTTGTGGCCCCAGCGTAGGCCGACAGCTCGACCACGGTGTCCCATACCACCATGCCTGGCTCATGAGTCTTTATGGATCAAGGTACCATGGTTAACAGGGTTTGCAATGGTAAGTTCAGTACCCTAGGTTCAAGCAGTTATGACTCATACAAGGTGAACATACAACGGCCAGTCGGGTTACTTGACGAGCTCGACTAGCGCGATCGCATCTCAAGTCGAACGACATGAAGTGCGTAAAACACTTCGCGTGGCCTAACCACTGCCGCCAACTCTAAACACGAATCACGTTCATCGACGCGTCGTTCGTGGCTATGACCAGTTAGCCACGAATTCGCTCGGTTACCGACTGCCTGGACTAAGTCTAGTCCCACACATCTATGAAATCACATTAACAATATATGCAAAGGTTTTGGAATTGAAATACAATCATGTGAGCATGTTAACACATGTCATAACATTCAACTTAAGCAAATCTTCAAGCACATACATTCCATGCATGTAATGGAATCATGCATATGGTCAACATGTAGGAAATCATTTGGGTCAGCATATTAATCAAGAAATCATTCTCAAACCACTACATAACATCATTTAATTCAATACATACTAATACAAGCATTTATACAAACACATACACTACACACTTAAGTCTACATATAATATGTCGACCCAAAGTGCGCAACTAGGCGAATCTCTTCGCCAAACTAATTATACACGCATTCCTAACTTCCTAATGCGACAACAAACCATGTCAATCACATCAGCAAAATATGAATGTAAACAGTACTTCCTACAAATGACTAAAATGCCCTAAATCTCATATTCTTCGTTAGCTTACGAAACGGGAAACGGAGAGCATTTTGTACATGTCAAACGGCGATGCCGTCAAGAATCTACTATTAAACGACATTGAAAGCGTTGGGAACCGTCAATCAAAGCGTCTAAAATCCTCACCTAGTGTCTTGTAGACTCGGGAATTGAAGCGGAGCGTATATGCTTCGTCTACGGCGAGTAAGGAGCCTAATACATAAGATCCATAAGCTACATCGCTATGGAAACAAGGAAGACTCAAATCAACAACTATTTAGGGTTTTTACTTACCTAGGATCGCGGTGGAATCGCCGGGAAAGCGGTAGAGGAGTGTTGCTTAAGCACGTGCAACACGTAGCACAAGTGGCAGGAAGAACTCTCCCACTCTCTCACAATCTCTCACTCTTTTTTTATCTCTCCCAAGCTAGGGCTTCTCTCAAATTCGGATGGGAGAGAGGAGTGAGGGTTTCAACCCCTTTTATAGCCTAAAACATGCCCAAAATAGGCTTGGGAACAATGTTTACTTGGTGCCTAACCAAATCGGGGCCGTTTCGGTCCAAAAGGGCATTTCTGGAGGTCCCCAGGCCAAATGCGGTCGGACTTAAGCTCATGCATACTGGATCTAGCACGCATCCAGATTTCAGGCCGGTAGGGTTCCCAGATCGCACGTGGCGGCCCAGTTTCAGTTTAACGGTCACCGCACCAAGATCAGGCCTATAAGTCTCGTGATATGTAATAGAAATTTTTCCTGATCCAAGGGTGTAATTTGGCTGTATTCTGACGGTCAGAATGCTCAATACTGATGCGTCAAATTTGTGTGCCAGATTTGAATTTGAAATTCCAACTATGTCCCTTTTCACACTCTCTTCGGTCCGGGCTCAATGAAATAGCCTGTGATCGTCAGTTGGACTTGATATTCGAAACGATTGCCAAGCCCAGCTAAGTGGTCATAACGGTCTAAGATGGTAGGCATCTGACTTACGACGCGCGGTCTAGATCCAATACAAAGTTTCAAGGAGGTCCCGAGAACAAACCGGCTTAGAGTTTGATCCGAGGCTTTAGAGCATTATAGCACCCTTGGTTCCACTCGCTTTGGGCCTTGTAGAATGTATTTAAAGTGATTAGGGACCATTTCCCAGCTATTCTAACGTTGCACTAGCTAACTTAGTCATATTTTCTAAAGGAATTGATTCTAAGTGGTTTCTTTGGCTATGGAATTGGTTTCTAAGCAATTTTCCAGGTGTTTTAATTGACCTATTGCCTAAGAATGTCAAATCTCAGATTGGGCAAAATCCGGGGTGTTACAATGATGCAATTTTGCTTAGCTTTCAAAGAAACAATCTGAGGCACCTCACCTCACCTTTTGTACATAAACATCCAAATGTTTATACTCTTTAATGTACAGAAGTTATATGAAATTTTGCTGATATTCTCTGCTGGGAACTTCAATAAGATACTATTCTGTATCTGAACAATCGTTAGACTAAAGAAAAACTCAAAAAGATTCACCTTTGATAGGAGTGTCGATTGGGCACTTATAAATGTCGATCACATCGACTGATAAATGATATCATCGACGACTGTTCAGAATAGGAAAAGTCTTGTGACCATTAATAACATCGTGGGCTGTCTCGATGGCATCGATCGACAACTTCTTTATACAATCGACATTTTGGTCGATATGATCGACAGATGGCACCCAAATAAAAGGCTGATCAAAAAGTTTTTTTTTGGCTGGTCCTATCTCTCTGCCCTGATCAGTTCCTTTGGTTGATCTACTCGAAATCCAAATGAAATCTCGGCACCCAAGTGACACAAGAAAGATGATTAAAGGAAAAGGTAAGGCTCTCTCATCTACAAAATCTTCCAAGAATAAGAAAGAGGAATATTCTAGACCACCTCAAAACCAGTCAGACTGGGAACAAGTCACAATAGTCGATCGTACTATTCTCATTAGTACTGTCAAACTCTATGGGGTGGATCTCATGATGGAAACCATTAGATGGAAGAATATGTTTAATATGGGCGGGCCATATCAGTTTCAAATGATCCAGCAATTCTTCAACTATTGTCATGTTGTCCAAGATTACCCACCTTGCATATGTCTGAAATTTATGCAACACACCAAGCGCATTTCTCCATCAATTCTTGGTCATGTTCTAAACATTGAAGTGACGCAAATCCCTGTCACTAGTAGAAATCTAAACGATTTGGGTAGATGGATGGAAACTACACAAGCACTGTGTCAGGGTATGACAATTCTTATAAATGATAGCAATATTCTTCCAGTAAAATACCTAGGAATCTTTTTCTGACTCCTTCACAGTATTTTCAGCACGAATGTGTATCCATGTGATGCAAATAACACATATCTGAGTCCCATTGCACTCAACATTCTGTATGATGTCTATCAAGAGATCCCTGTATGCTTACCGACTTTCATATTAGACCAGCTAATAATGGTAATCAGAAGTGACCATCTCAAGTTTCTGCCTTTTTCATATCTTATCTGCAAGCTCGCACACTAGGCAGGTCTGTCGGAAACAACTGATAAGGTATATCCTGAAGTATGGTTCGACCATGAAGCAACGCAACATGTGTATGCTTCTGTCCCATTGGATATGAAGATCCTTCCACCTGTTGAAGATAGTGGTCCCATGCTTCATGAAGAAATTCTTTGGGGATCTAATCGAACTCCTGATTATAGTCCTGCTTCTGTCACAAATCATCAGCATCAAGTGCTTGAGTGCCAACTTTTAAAAAATATCACTCGAATTGATGAGCGTCTCCAACACTACGAACAACGACTATCAGAATAGAAAACAGGATGGAAGCTCTCCAACACTCTATGCAGTAGATTCTTGAGTTACTAACCACTGGCGGGCCTTCTATGTGTTAAAAAGGAGACAGTTATGATGGAATAGTGTCTAGCCATAAAATAACTAATTTTGCATCCATCTTTGCTTACTTGTTTTGGGTATCCCTACATTTCTGGACAACGAAATCTTTTTATTGATATGGCTGAACTTAATTCTCATCTTAATTCTCATTTTCTTATATAATGTCTGTGCTGACTGCTTCATTGATTTATGTTCTGGTCTTCATTGATGTATGCTTTACACTGTTCTCATTTATACACATCTATCTATCTATGGTTCTCCAATAGGCTTCAATCTTCAGTCAATATCACGTCTTATCCCTTTGCCAATGACTGATAAAAAGGGGGAGAACAATTTAAACACCTCGAGCGAAAATTGTATATCTATGTTGCAGGTGTTAGGGGGAGCAGCCGCAACAAGAAAGGGGGAGTTTTTGAATTAGGGGGGAGAATTTATTGGGTGTGTACATGGGAGTTTAGAATTTATAAAATTGTGTTAATACATGTACACACAATTTAGGATGTATCTATCTAGATATGTTCCTAGGGTGTTTTGGGTATTTTTTCATGTAATTGACAAAGGGGGAGATTGAAAGTGCACCTATTACGTGCCCTGGTTTGTCAATTACGTCGTAAGATGAGTCAGTCGGACAACAGCGCCTAATAGGAAGATCAAGTCAAGCGTCTGCCTCAACTGGATGTGTGGAAGCTCGCCATAGGTAAATCATAGCCTCACATCCCATGTCTCAAAACACCAGGTGATTAAAACCCTTAAAAAGAACTAGAACATCTTAGGGTTTCTGTGTAAGAAAACTTTTTATAAAAAAGAAAAATCTTTAATGTTTTTCTTACGTTGTCGATTATATCGATTACCCCTTCGATATGATCGACCAGCTCTATCGATGTCCTTGGCATATCAATCGATACAATCGAGTGAGGACAAAAAGCGTCCAGCAATCAAACAATCATCTAGACGATTTATCGATATATCGACTTGAGAGTTGAATCATCGATATTCGATATCGATCATATCTGAAGTGGATCGATAATAACGACAGACTGCTTTCCGGTGCACCTATTTTTCTAAAGAAAACTAACATAAGATTCGATATATCGATGACTGTCCAATTCAATCTATACTTAAATATCGATCATATCAGAAGTCAGTCGATCATACGATTGTGGGTGCATGTTTTCACTAGCATGAATTTCAGGTTGTTTTTAATGATGATCGGGGTGCCATTCGATAAATCGATATTCATATATCGATCATATTGAGACCTCGTCGATTGGATCGAGTTCGGACAAAATCGTCTAGCAAGCTCATAGGTAAATCTATATGATTTATTGATCCAATCGACAAGGTCTTCGATATGATCGATGTACAAATTCCGATGACATCGACTGTTCCCCAATCATATCTGTAGAACCTAAAATTCATCTAGGCTTCTCTCTTATTTTCACTTGTTGATAGATCGATCCATCACTCGATAGAATCGGAGTTCGAAATCTAATAACATCGATGTGTGTCTTGATCCCATCGACTAGTTGACAAAAGGTTTCCAAAAGCGAAATGACAATTGATTTTGTATCATCGAGAGGTCTGCCGATACAATCGAGAGTATACGCTCGATCATATCGATGACTGCTCACTGATATCGAATTCTGTCATAAATATGACCGTTTATATCTGTTGGAACCTTCTACCTATATAGAGAGAGATTAGTCTTTATTGCTGGTAGAGAAAGTAGAGAGTGCTTTTGTGAGTTTTAAACTTCCTATTAGTTACCTTAAGCCCTTTCTCTCAGGAAGTTCATCCTCCAATCCACCCTCATCATTGATATTTCATAGAGTGGATTGGGGAATGAACTTCCGCATTCAAGGATCCTTCAGCTACTACCTTAATGACAAATCATTAAGCTGGGATGCCTTGAATGCATAGATGATGGGAACCACTCTTTCTTATAGGAAAATCTTTAGAGAATGGTATTCCATCATAACCTTGACCCAACCTAAAGCCTAATATAGATACATCTTTGTGTTGCGGATCAAGGGAGCTGAAGACTTTTCATCTACAAGAAGGAGATCTTCATCACTGCGCTAAAAGGGACTCATCAACTTATCTGTAAGTACTAAGAGTCCGGAGGACACTTGTGATCATTCCTTTCTAGGATTGGGTTTTAAGTGTTGCTCACCATTTGAAGTCCTCGAAGGAGGCCTCCGACGGGAGTGTACGTGTGGGGTGCGTTGTGTGGACCCTTGCTCTGTGGAAAGCATAAATATCTGGTCAGGAGTACACCAACAGAACTCTAGGGTTAGAGGTGAACCGAGTAGAAACCTCCGGGTGCGTTGTGTGGACCCTTGCCCTATGTGGGCATAAACATCTGGTTAGGAGTACGCCTGCAAAACTCTAGGGTTTGAGGTGAACCGAGTAGAAACCTCTGTAAAGGTTGAAGGTGAACCTGATTTAAAACCTTAGGTTTGAGGTGAACCATGGGAAACCTCCTTAGTGAAATTCGGTCACTCAAGGGTTGAGTGTGGAAGCCGAAAGTAGAGTAGACAAGTCGTCGAACCACTATAAAATGACTGTGTTTGAGATTGATATTGTCTTTCATTTATGTGATTGCCTTACATGTCTTTATATATGATTATCTGAAATCACATCTTATGCACACACAGTCATATCCATCACAATCTTATTTATAAATTGTGTCTTTTAAATAGTTTGTGATTGGATCATCTACCAGGCTTGGAAGCCAGTAGAGTTAATTTTGAGTAATCCTAATCAATACTCCGTGATAGGATTAGTGTGATAAGGATTTTTAATAATTCATAAAAACTTTAAAAAGTCCTATTCACCCCCCTCTAGGATATATTAACATATTCCTACTTCAACTTAAGCAGTCTTCACTGCTATTTCAGAGTGTTGTCATGGACCCTCTTGGGCATGAAATACTCCCAACCCTCAAGTTCTAAACAAATAAACTAAGAACTAATCAGAGAGAGAAAACTACCAAAAAAACTTGTTCATAACCCCAAGTACAAGGCTGTGATGTAGTAATAATCTCGGTAAGACCGAGGTCGAATCCACAAGGACTTTCTATATGTGTACTTTCTAAAATAAATTAAAACTAGAATTAGAATCTAAATTATACTAGAATATGGAGTACAAAAGATTGATTGTGAATAATCTATCAATGATAATGGAACACTAGAGTACCGAGGATTCACTTGTAGCCATCTTAATGCTACCTTACTTGATTCAACAATAACAGGACTGGAATCAAAGTCCTATCCTATCCAATTGGATGATAGAGCGATTAAAATATCATAGATTCATCAAAACAAATTTTAAACTTTTCATTGGATTGATTTCCTCATGAAGCATCAATGTAATGATCATAGGGAATTCCAAGCATGTACCATTCCCAGAGTCAATGGTAAATCAAGGAATTTTACAGATCATACAATTGTAAAACAAGTAAGAAAATATCAACAAGCCTTCCTAAGCATCTACTGTGCCCGAAGTCGACAATGGATTGAAGTAAACTGAAAATACTTCTTCATTCAAAATAAAAATTATGAATTGTTCAACATAAGAACCAATAAACTTGAATCAAAGTAAGATAAATTTCAAAATAAACTACAAACTTCACCTCTTAGCTCTAACTAAGAGATTAGCCAACCAAAGACATAATTGAACTAAAACTCTTAAAGAAAAAATATAAAAACTAACTAAAAAAGAAAGATTGGAGAAGAAGAAATGACTTCTTTAAGCACCACCACTTCTTACTCTACTCTTCCTACCCTAATTCGTGCTTGGAAGAACTCAGAAAACCTCTTTATATAGGCTTTGTTCGAACTGACATTAAAATTGACTTCATTTATGCAACTGTCATAACTTTGATGGCACATTCAATGGGAGTTACGATGGCATCAAAGTCGAATCGAAGAGTTCGATTTGAATTTGGAAACTGTTAAAAACTGTCTTCTGAAATCTGCATAAGTCATTCGATGGGATCAACCAAGCTTCCATGGAATCAAACTAGCTTCGATGTCATCAAAAGTGTCTTCGATGTGATCAAAGAATGCTCTAGATTATCAAGCGAGTAAACTTTGAAATTCATGATTTCTTCAATGTCATCAAACTGGCTTTGATGGCATTGAATTGGTCTTCAATGAGATCGAACAGGTTCTCGATGGCATCGAGAATTGCACTCATATGTCTAGCAACCAAACTTGATTTTTCTAATGGAATCCATCATCCTTTAATGGTATCGAACACTTACTTCGAGGGCATCGAGTTGTGTTCGATGGCATCGAACTGTCAAGTTCATAACTCCTAATTTTTGCACTTTGCAACTTTGAATTTCTTCATTCTTCACTTAGTTTTCTTGGGTCTTGGACTCTTGAATTCTTCAATCTTAACCTCCAAAGATCCAATCCTTACTTTGGTAATTCTTGAGCATCATATCCATGCTTTTAGCATCTTTTTCACCTTAAGCTCTCAAAATCGCATTTCATGAGAAAACATGTATAAATAGATCTTGTAAACACTATCATGTTTATAAAACTAAGGCATAACTAGGTGAAAATTTGTAATATTTCGTACTTAACACCCAAATAAACCAATCAAATTATGTTTTAAATTTACTAGTCAAATTACATCCATAGTGTAATCCTTTACTTTTCTTGTAAAGAAAGTTACATTTCTTTGTGTAATTTTTACTTTTTAAGAACATTGTCTTACATTCCTTAGTATAATCAGTAGCAATAATCAAGTACTTGGTAAATTTTAGTTGTTAAGCTCCTGCACTGGATTCAATTCATCAATCGAAAATGTGTTTACTCACATTTGACTTACTAACATCCATTCGACCAAGATCCATATGAGCCCTAACATGTGTAGGAGTTTACTCATATTCTATGCGAACGCTAGCTTGAGGTATTTCACGTACCGTGTGTAACTATATAGTCTTGCAATGAGTAGTCCACTTTAGAGATGTCAAACTCCTTCCATAACCACGATCGTAGTTTAAGTAAGAGGCCCTATTAGTACCAACTTGGGTTCCAATGGAAACTTTTCCTGATAATTTAAGGGATAATTAAATCCACGAGTTGTCTAGTGTTCTCAAAATGACATATTAAATACAAGGCAGTTGTATACTTAAACAAATATTAACATATTATAAAAATTAAGCAAAAGAAAGCATGTAATGTTATGCAATGCATGTGAAAAAATCAATTCATGATAGTGACTACTTACCCATAACGTCCATTCCCTATTCGACCATTTTGACCTTTTGATCATTTCTTTATGGATCTGATGACTACACTCGATTCTACGATCCATAAAAAGTTCCATTTTTTTACTCTTATCTAAAATATAAACATCAAGTTAATTTCTTTCTTAGTGTAAATTTTCTTAAAACACTTGAAAAAATAAGTAATATCCTAAGATTGTTATATTAGTCCATTAAATCAGTCAATCAAGTCCATAATTTCTTAAATCTTAACTGTACATAGTCCATTTAGTATGTTTATAGCCATAGATCAAAGGTATTAATCTTTGTTAAGTTTAACTTAGGATTAAGATCTACCTTAAAAACAATTTAATGTTTAGATCCATTTAATCTGACCATTTATTTCCTTATTTTCCATAATTTTGGTCCAATGGACTTGATTGATATTTGATTAGATGATCTGATCTAACATTAGATTAAGTAAAATTTTAAGTTTCTTAAATATAATCTATTAATTAGTTTATTAAACTTTTGATCAATGGTTTGATTGGACCCGATCGTCGATTTAATGGTGCAAATTATTATTATGATCTTTCTCATAATTTTAACAATCTGATTCTAGATTTATAAGGTCTTCAATCTATATTTACACTTAATGAATAAGATTTCTAAAGGTATGATTAATTTTATGTAGGACCTTCTTTTAGAGAAATGTTAATTTTCTTTTATGTTGGCCTACCATAATTCTAATGATGAGATCTTGCAATCAATTAATTCATTTCTATTTTTTAAAATTATAAAAATAAATAAATAAATAAAAATTTAAACAACGTGGAAAAATTCATGTGTATAAAATCTTATAGAGGGGTGGGGCCCACCCTTACCATTTGTTATGTCTACACATAGGGCCCATGCATTTTCCCACATGAGGTAATGTGTGGGGTACCACGTTGTTGCTTACATGACAACGTGTGGGGCCCACACATGCTGACCTCATGGTTAGCCCATGATTCATCTCAGTTTTACACTTTGTGAGGTCCAGTTAGATTTGATCTAAAACATTTAAGAGATATAATATTAGAGCACTCACTTGATAAACGGTTTGGATAAGTAGATATGCTCACAGAACTTGTATTTTAATCTCTCTCTCTCTCACTCTCTCTATGAGTGCTTATGAGAAATGGTTTGACATGCCTTATATAAACAGTCAAAGTCATTTTACATTAATGCACATGCACATGTAACATCTGATAAACACATGTTAAGTGCATGTAACTCTCATCTTAAGGGTGAGAGGTTTTAGGGTGGATGAGGGTGCAAACAATATGTGCATACATGCCATGGAGATGTGAGTCCTATAATTATAAACTTCTTAATCTAAGCGTGTGATTAGATTGTTTATACCTTATGCCCTCATGTAACAATGATTTCTTGATAAAAAAGATCATGGTTAATTGTAAAAAAATTGCAAGTGTTCATAAAAGCAATGATGCACCAAAGATTGTATGCATGCGTTCATGTGAAGCAGGGTATATTAATTGAGTGTGTAAGTGCTTAAACTTAAGCACAATTAGGATTGTCAAATTTTGTAATCCTAAAAAGGAGCACAAGCACTCATGAAGATACTCTTTGACAACTCATGAAGAACTCATAAAGACTCGATCAACATCTCAAGGAAGACTCAACATCTCAAGCCTTAAAAGCTTTACATGGTTCGAAGATCGGAACACTTTGTATATGTCAACCATCAAGTGGCATAACCTTAGATTGACCCGAGGTCAGGTGTATTTCACATGATCTCATAATAACATATGATTCTAAGTAAAATACACTAGAGTTAAGCCAGCCTGACCTCAGGTTCAGCCAGCCTAACTATCTTTGTCCAACCCAACATAATTTGGGCAAGTATAGAGCAAGAAAGATCTTTTTCGAAGTAAGTTCAGCTAACCCAACCTTAGGTTCGGCCAGCCTAACCTGTCATCTCAGCTAGCCCGAAGTATGTTCGGTAAAGTTTCCAACAAGATAAGATTTTGGATCTAATGGAGATTCAGCCAATCGAATTTTGGATTAGGCCAGTGGGATTTTTGAAAGATTTCATCCCGTAAAATCCAAAGATCCGTTGGAACACAATCGTTAGAATTCGGCCAGCCGAACTTAAAATTAGGACAGTCAAATTTCCAAATCCTTTGGCTATAAATAAAGGATTTCTCTTATTCATTAAAGACATTAAATTAGAAATCCATCTTCTCAAGAAAAGAGTGAAAATCCAAAGCCTCTTTAAGCTATTTGTGCAGTAATTCTTATATTTGATTTAGCTTATTATATTCTCTTTCTCAAGTTAGTTTAATCTTTTTTAATAAAGTAATCCATACTCTACTTAAGAATTAGAGAATTGAATTTGTAATATGTGGGTATTGTTTATTACATTGAAAATATATTAGATCTCTATATGCTTTTTGAGTTGAACACATATACGGCTTCATCAATATCCCAAGAAAGAAGATTGCTGCAATCAAGTAATAATTACGTCTTCGACTCACCAATTGAAGATAAGTATTGTATTTACTTTCATTTCATTTTGGGTTTTTCTAAGATAGCCTGGAAATCTTAACGGGTTATTTTGTGGTGAGCCCATGAAAATCATAAAGAAGGGTTTTATTGTGATAGCCCGTGAAAATCACAGAGTGTTTTATTGTGATAGCTTGTGAAAATCACAAAAGCGGCTTTGTTGTGATAGCCCGTGAAAATCATAAGAAATGTATAAGGTTGTTAAGGTGACCCTGTGAAACCCTGAAATAGTGAAAGCCAGAATTACAAGGGTAGTAATTTTGGAAGTGTAGTAGGTGTCGAGTTAAGCACCGAACCACTATAACTCCTTGTGCATTGTGGTGATTGTTTAATTCTTTATATGCTTTTCCTGTGATTGATTGTCTCTTGCTAAGTTTGATATTTTGATCTCAAAAACGTCGTGAAGTAAGGTTGTCCTGCCTAAATCTTTTTTATGAAGGTTATCATAGGAACTATTTCGAATTAAGATTTCAACACTCTAACCAATTGAGAATATTTATTTTATTATTCCACATTATATCGAAATATTTTGTATTGTCCTATTCACCCCTATTTAGGACATCTATAACTGGTACTTTCAAGTGGTATCAGAGAGAGGTTGCTTTTTTTGGGATTAACTTCCTAGAGCTAGATCTAGAGTTATTAAAATGTCAAATTTCGATAGTCTATCCATTTTTAGGCCACCTCCTTTTGATGGCTCAAACTACTCTTATTGGAAAGCAAGGATGAGGATTTTTCTCAAATCCATTGATGAAAGTGTGTGGCGAGCCACTATGACCCAATGGATCCCTCCTATGATGACAGTAGTAGCTAAAAATGGAACCACGTACATGAAAGAAATCACTTATACTCTTTGGATGACAATTCAGAAAAGTGATATTAGTGCGAATGCAAAAGCCCTAAATGCTATTACTTGTGCTCTATTATCGGATGAATTTAAAAGAATCATTTCCTGTGATACATCAAAACAAGCATGGGATATTCTTGAAATAACACATGAAGGAACTAACATTGTCAAAAAGTCTACGAGCCAAATTCTCATAACAAAATTTGAGGAAATTCGTATGGAAGAAAGTGATTCATTCATGGAATTCTATATGAAACTAAGTGACATTGTTAATTCTATGTGGGGCCTTAGAGAAAAAGTCCCTGAAAGCAAGGTTTGCACAAAGATACTACAATCATTCTTGATAGGTTCAAATCTAAAGTTACTACTATTTAGGAATTGAGGGATACCGATGCTATGAAAGTTGAGGAATTTGTTGGATCTCTACAAACCTACGAGTTGAATTTCAAAGATCCTAAAAATAAGTCCATAGCTCTTAAATCATCTAAATCTAAATCTAAATCCAAAGATATATATTCTGAAAATGATGAGAATGAGGATGATATGACAATGTTAGCTAAAAAGTTTTATAGAGTTTTCAAAAATAAAAATAGATCAGATTTTCACAAACCTTTTGAGAAAAGAAAAGAAAGTTCGAATGTTTGGAAATCAAAATCTAAAGACAACCAATGCTTCAACTGTTCTAAATTTAGGCATTTGGCTTTAAAATGTCCTAAGAAGGATAAATTTGGAAGAAGGGGCATGATTGCCACTTGGGATGAGTCATTAGAATCTGAACCCAAATCAGAAGCTGACGAATTAGACCAAGAAACCAAAAAAGATCAAAAGGCTTTCATGAGCATTGCTAGAATCACTTCCTCATATGAATATGAAACTTTTGACTATGAAACTCCTAGAAGTGATTCTGAAAATGAAGATGATCTTTAAATTGCTTATGATGCCATATATAAAGAAAGTCGTAAAATTGTGGCTAAATTGAAAATTCAAAAAGAAAACTATGTTAAACTTCAATTAGAACTTGAAAAATTAGCTTTGGAAAAATCTCATTTTTTCTGATTATTTTCAAAAAACCAAATTGAATTTATGTCAGGCTAGTGTCCTAGTGACTATTCCGTTCCTTAGGATCCCGCAGTCCTCCCGGTCAAATTCCGACGACCCGCGACCTGTAGATATCATTTGCGCATGACCTTAAGTTGTATCCTATGATTTCGAGTCGACTCAACCCGAGATCTATACCATTGTGACCGCATCGTCGCTGCGGTTCTAACGTCGTGTCTCGTGCATTAATACGACGTGTAGATCATAAGATGTGGCCTACGCATTATAATGGTCGTGGACCGCATATCGCGAGACTCACCTATCATAATGACACCATTCCTTAGGTGGGTAATATCATGCCCTTACATAAGTAATGATGGCTTCTCTTCATGAGTCAACACTTTTTACATGTAATAATTACTAGCTAGCCATAATTACCTTACACTAGCCATCATCACCCTACAACACCATCATTTCCTCTCTTCTCTCTCTCTCTCTCTCTCTCTCTCTCTCTCTCTCTCTCTCTCTCTCTCTTCTTCTTCTTCTTCTTCTTCATTTCTCCCCTAGCAAGAGAGGAGTTGGAGGTCCAAGGCAGCCCCTCCATTTCCAAACCTCTCTTACCTCTAGATCCCCCATATCCAACCATTAAAAATCCCATCTCCACCATTAAAATCCTCCCTTTGAAGCTAAGTAAGCCCAAGGTGGAAGAAGAAGTCTAAGATCCTAGGTGGGTGTTTTCTATAGTTAGATCTCTCTTTCTCTCTCTTTCTCTCTCTTTGATTCTTGTATGATGGCCAACTTGATGATGAATGTTGCTATCCAACTTGGGGCATCCACACATCTAGATTTTTGGGACACCTTACTGCCCATTTTCGGGCCAATTTGGATGGAGAAAAACTCATGGATCAACTTGATTTCCTGGATGTGTGGCCCACCCACATGGGCCTCTCACATGAGATATATGTCTCATCCATGCCGATCACCCATGGGGCCCACCTTGCTGACGTCCAGCAGGTAGCTGGATGGTCCAACACTGTTGGCACCATCCAGCAAACCTAGACGAAGAGAAAACATAAATATCAGCTTTATCTAAAGCTGGTGGGTCCCACACGTGTGGACCCACCTTAATATATGTATTTTGTATCTAGGTCGTCCATCTACTAGACGCCCAGCAGCTAAAGCTATTATTTGATGTCAGCAAGTTCTGAGTGTCTGATCTTAAGGTATATGTTATACCCATACCCATACCATACATCCATTTTTCCTGGTATGTGGACCCGTGCTGCGCATGTGGGGTGGGGCCCACCTTGGATGTATGTATTTTGTATCTACATCGTCCGTCCAACGGTGGGATGCATCGTGATGTATGGGTTGTATCCACACCATCTAGGTCTTATCCACACCGTTCAACACTCTGAACGGTGGGACCCACCTTAAATGTATGTGTTGTGTGCCACGTTATCCATCTATTGGTTGGACGTGTGGGAGGTATGTGTTGCACACACACCGTCCCTCCATGGGACTCCACTGCGATGTATGTATTTTATCCATCCGGTCTGTCCAGATGGGCTGGACGTGGGCCCATCATGATGTACATGTTTTATTGTAAGTGTTATGATTTTATGCTCCTTTGGTTGTCAAATTTTGTGGTGCCAAAACCTTAATATATGTCTTGTGTAGCTCATTGTTATAAATGTTCAAGACATTGCTTCATCGCTCTAAGCACTTTGCTTCAAGTCAAGAACAAAGAATTACTTCAGATACTATAGAAGAATCAGAGTACAAACTGCTTCGAGAAGTGTAAGTACTAGCTACAGCAGTAGAAGTGTTCTTGTTCATGACTCAAGCCAGCATTCAGCACAAAGAAGAATGGTTATTCAAGCTTTAGAAGATCTGTTGTTTCAAGTGCTACATTATGTTCAAAGATCTCAAGCTTCATTCATAAAGGTCATTTACCATCTGAAGTTAAGAAGTTTCGAAGTTCATATCTCACTTTCAAGGTAAGAGTAACCTTAGATTGTCCTTATGATAGGTCATTTTGAATACATAATTCAATTGAATCATTTTTCATGGAATTGGACTGTTCTAAGACTAGTCCTGAACCTTGTTCGACTAGTCCTAATACTGCCTTGACCAGTCCAAGAGATTCCAAGACCAGTCCTAAGTTCGTTATAATTTTTAAAATTTTTTTTTCATCGACAACCAGTCTTGGACACTTCTTGACCGGTCGTGTGAATGGTGTCGACTCGTCTTACGACTAGTCCTTGTTCTATGACTCAAAGTCCATTAACTAAACTAGAGTCCTACGACCAGTCGTGAGAAGCCTATGACCATTCGTAGACACCTTACGACCACTCGTGAGTCGGTTTTATCCGATCGCACTAAAAATTTCAAAAATTCGTTCTCCTACGACCAGTCGTAGTGTCCACTAGACCAGTCGAAGGTGCAATTTCTGCAACTATAAATAGACGATGAATTTCAGAGTTTGATATAAAAATTTAAGCAAAATTAAGGGATCACTCTGATATAAGTTTGTGTTTATTTTAAGCTATATTATGCTCATTTAATATTCTCTTTTGTTAGCTTTATTAATTTAATTTTGTTTCTACATTCCAATAATAATTGAAAAGAGGAATTGTGATATTCCTTCTTCTTGGAATCAAAATCAAATAGAGCTAAGCCTAACTGGTTTAATTTAAAATCAATTAGAACCTAGAACCATTTTAAAGTGAGTATTGGACTTTTGAACTTCTACATTCAATCATCTACTCTGATTGGTTCTACTGGGCTGCTACAGAAGGAGAAATCCAGGTATTTTACATCTGTGTAAATCTTCTATTCTTTTTAGTTTTCTTTTGAGATTCACCAGACAAATCTCATTGTGGTTTTTATCTGAGGAGAGCTAAAAAACTCAAAAAGTGGGTTTTTGGATTGTGTAAGCCTAAGTTTAAAAGACACAATTGCGAAGGTTTTGGGTGAACCTGTGAAAATCTATTTTGATAATGAACACTAATATCCCCTGTGTGAGGATATTAGGAGTGGAGTAGCAATCTGTGTGGCTGTTTTATAACAGTTGGTGTACACACAGGCGAACCACTATAATTCTTTGTGTTTTGTGGTTGTATGATTTTTATTTCTTATCTTTTATTATTCAAGATTGTGGGATGTATGTGTGGATGTGAATGTTGTAATATTTTCATTTCAAGCACAGTGGGGAATGTTGAAATAGTTTAGAATTTACTTTCTGCTATTTTTCTTTATTATTCCTCTTTAGTTTGGGATATTGATACTTATCGTTCTAGTAAGGTTATCCTTCCATAAACCCTTGGTTTTTATGGTACAAGGTTGTCCTTAGAACTATATTCGTATCAGCCTCTTAAGACTTGAATTTGAGGTTGCTTTACAATCTTTTATTGTGGTTTATTTCCTTTCTTTTATTGGCTTTCTTATTTCTTATATTCCGCTGTTATTTTTTAATTTGGCATAGTCTTATTCACCCCCCCTCTAGGACATATAGCTTGGCCATTTCATTTATCTATACCATCCATGCATTTGTGGGGCCATCGCGGTATATGTGTTGTATCTTCACGTCGTCCATTTGTTGGACGGGTGGGGCCCACCTCGTGATGTGTTGTATCTTCATGTCGTCCATTTGTTGGACGGGTGGGGCCCACCTCGTGATGTGTTGTATCTTCATGTCGTCCATTTGTTGGACGGGTGGCGCCCACCTCGTGATGTGTTGTACATTCACACCATCCATCCACGTGGCCCCCATGTGATGTATATGTGATTCAAGCTGTTCATCTGGTGGGGCCCATTTGGGATGTGTAGGGCCCACCTTATTGTGATGTATATATGGCCCATATGATGAGGCCCATTATAATGTATATGTGGCCCATGTGATGAGGCCCATTATGATGTATATTGTGCTCTTATGTGAGGCCCATTATGATGTATATTGTGCTCTTATGTGAGGCCCATTATGTTGCCTGTGAGGCCCTTGTGTGAGGCCATGGGCCCACTCTATGTTAAGCTCTATGTGGGCCACTCCTTGGTAGCAATGTTGGTTAAATGTCCACATTAATGGGCAATGATGGTTAAATTTTCATGTTGTGACCTTCCCTTACGTCTTTGTTAGGCCCATTCTCATCCTTCTCTAAGTGGGTTGACCCTAATCATTGAGCCTCATTGATGTTTGCATGACCCATCTATTCATATTGGGCTAACCCATAATGTTGGGCCCCCATTGGTTGCTAGTAGGATGTTTTAATCTTGGAGTCCATCTCGGACTTATTTGGGCCCCCTAGGGCATCTAGCAGGCCATATGATGGAATGGTGAAGGAAGCCTGTTTCGAATCCGTAGGATTAAAGGTAGGACACCTAGGCCTAACCTTGATATGAGTAGAGTTCATCATCACCGTAGATGAAGGGATCCGTGCTATCAAATTTGTTATATCTACAGTTGAGGACCAACCTTCATGTTATGGGTCTGTTGCCCATTTATGGACCCCGCCTTATATATAGGCTGATTGTCGATGCCGATTATGAGTACGTGCTAGTATAACATCATGATACAAGCCATTGAGATGGTATGAGGCCCCTTGTGATTATATTAGACTTGTTCTCATTTCCCTCTTAGTGGGCTAACCCAAATTGATGGGCCTCCACTATTATTAGTATGATCCATCTCACCTTATTAGGCTATCCCAATTCTTTGGGTCCCCATTGATGCAAGTAGAAGTACCCAAACCAGGAAGCCCACTCTTAGGCCCATGATTAGATCATCTAGACCCATCCTTATTATGAAGATGATGCATCATCACCTCTAGCCATAAGTAGAAGAATCTGTGGCATTAGATTTGGTATATCCACTATTAAGGATTGATCCTCATGTTATGGATTAGATCTGCTATCCTTTTATGGACCCCGGCATATATAGGCTAATTATTGATTACGGCTATATTTATATACACACTGAGTATGTGTTAGCATTGTATTATGATTATATAAGGTCATTATAAGGTTTATTGTGATTATATGAGGCTCATCATGATTGTACGAGGTCCATTGTATGATTGCATAAGGCTCATTGTAATTATATGAGGCCCATTGTGATTATATGAGGCTCATTGTGACCAGTGAGGCCTATTGTGATTGTACAAGGCCCGTTGTGACCATGTGAGGCCCATTGTGATTATATGAGGCCTATTGTGACCATGTGAGGCCCATTATATTTATATGATGCCCATTGTGATTTTGTGAGGCCAATTGTGACCATATGAGGCCCCTTATGATGTATGAGGCCCATTGAGATTATACGAGGCCCATTGTGATTGTATGAGGCCTATTATGTGATTGCATGAGGCTCATTGTGATTATATGAGGTTCATCGTGATTGTATGAAGCCCATTATGTGATTGTATGAGGCCTGTTGTGATTGCATTAGGCCCATTGTGACCATGTGAGGCCCATTATGATTATATGAGGCCCATTGTGATTATAAGAGGCCCATTGTGATTGTGTGAGGCCCATCGTGACCATGTGAGGCCCATTGTGATTGTATGGGGCCCATTGTGACCATTTGAGGCCCATTGTGACCTTATGAGGCCTATTGTGATTGTATAAGGCCTGTTGTGATTGTATGAGGCCTGTTGTGACCATATGAGGCCCATTGTGACCATGTGAGGCCTTGTGATTGTATGAGACCCGTTGTGATTATATGAAACCCATTGTGTGATTGCATGAGGTCCATTGTGATTGTATGAGGCCCATTGTGATCATGTGAGACCCATTGTGACTGTACAAGGCCTGTTGTGATTATATGAGGCCCATTGTGATTGTATGAAGCCCATTATGATTGTATGAGACTCATTATGATTGTATGAGATCCATTGTAAAGGTACGTGGCCCGTTGTGATTGTATGAGGCCAATTGCGATTGTATGAGGCCCATTATAATTATATGAGATCCATTGTGATGGTACGAAGCCCATTGTCATTGTATGAGACCCATTGTGATTGTAAGAAACTCATTATGATTGTATGAGATCCATTGTGATGGTATGAGGCCCGTTGTGATTATATGAAGCTCATTATGATTGTATGAGACCTAATTGTGATGTATGAGGCCCATCATATGTGTGTGAACCATTATATGCATGAGTCCCATTATGTGCAGAGGCCCATCATGTATAGGTGATTATTGTACACCACCCATTCACCTATACAGGCCATGGGCCATCTTATACCGGCCCACTATGATGTATGTAATTGTAATTATGCTTGGTATACTTTATGATACATGCCCATACGCATCATCTGTATGCTTGTTATAAGGAGTGATTGAGCGTAACATATGCCATTAGGTTGATTGTTTAAGGGACTCCTTGAGAGACGGAGTTGCCCCACATGAGTGCATAGTATGCGTAAGTTTGATGCATGACTGGATGGTATGACTCATGCATCTTGTAGGTTTTATGATATGAACATCGTATGCCTTAACGACATCAAGGTCGTGGCCTCCACAGGCATATCGTGGATGGCCAGATGAGACACCAGAAATGTTTGGTTCTACCATATAGGTGCGATAGATGTCCCTAGGTGAAATTTCCTAAACCCTTGAGGCCAGGGGATACTCCAACATCTAGACCGAGTAGATATACATGAGCGCATGAGGGCCGTATACTAGTAGGTCGCATCTCCCATTGTGTCGTGGTCAGTTGGAAGGGGGTGTAGCCTTATCCACCCGAGGGTAGGGGAAATTAGTAGACTAAATATGCCAACTCATAAATGGGTCTACCATTGACGTGTCCGATAGATATTGGCAGACTGTTGGCCGGGCAGATAGCGAGGTCTCTTCCACTTGTATGGTTGTGTGGCAATGTGTGGGGTGGCAATATGGTGTATAGTATATTAGACCCCAATGATGATCCCAGAAATGTATGGTACTGATATGAGGACTTATTGAGAAGGAGTCGCGTACTCAGCATTTGACTAATTCATTCATTCATTCACTATCTAATAAGGCTGGTGATGCGCTACCAAATCGTTATGTGTACCTTCGCGATGGCCAGGATTTTGGTCGGGGCGTGCGACCAACCTGAGATCAGGAGTTTACTACATTGGTCTAGCTATCCAAATTTAGGTATGGGATTGGTTTGGATAGAAGTCTCTTGTGATGGACCCCACAACTTGTAATACCACGTACTATTATCTCGATTTCACACTCAAACTTGGTCATTTCTTTCGCATTGCATATTGCATTGCATCCCCAGCACATGGCATTTGGTTACCACGACCCCACAATGCATAGTCGATCTGTATTGTCAACTCTGATACTGTATGACTGATAGACTTGTTAGCATTTTTGCTTACTCTAATATTGCATGATTTGTGGACTTATCAGTATTTCTGCTTATTCTGATATTGTATGACTCATGGACTTGTCAGTATTTTTTCTTACTCTGATATTACATAACTCATGGACTTGTCAGTCTTTCTGCTTACACTGATATTGTAAACTGATTATGCTTATATTACGCACACACTTACACTACCCTCTAACTTTCTATAAGCTTATGCACGATAGATGCATGCAGGTGACGATAGGACGTACCTGAGCTGAGGTAGAAGCGTGCGGCTGATCTTTTAGAACCTTAATATTTATCTTGTATTTCCGCTTTTATGTATTGTACTCAAAGTTTTTGGTTATAGGTAATGCTTCTTGCTATTATTGTGGGTTATGCTTGTAGTTATGCGTCTCTTTATGAAATTTTATTCCGAAAATCCTCCTTGTGGGATCCCAGGATCGAAATCTAGAGTATGGGCGATAGGAGCCGAGAATGGGGTACCACAAAGGTTGTTGGCACCAGATTCGGCGATTGAAAATTTTGTGAGCTCGATTTTTGAATTTGGGTCGTGACAATTTCAGTTTGAAAATTTCTAAAATTCAAAATATTAAAATTGAAAATGAGAATTTAAAACTAGAAGTTGCTTCCATTGAGACTTTAAAAGATACTTGGATATACACCCAAGGTAACTAGAAACTTGAAAAATTATTAACTACATCTCGCCGGAGTGGTGACAAATCTGGTTTGGGATATATCAAAAGTCGCACAAAAAAAATATAAAAATTCTATTCCCATATTTGTAAGAGGAGAATCTTCAAAGTCTAAAGAAGAAACTATATAAGAAGTAAAGAAGAATGAAAAATCCTCTCAAAAAACTTCTAATCGAAAAACTAATGCCAACTACCATAAATATCAAAGGAGAAATAATAATATGCTTGTAGCAGATAAGATAGAGCGGACTTGCTTAAAGAGCTCTTGAAATTCAATTCTAGAAATAACAGAGCAAGTAGAAAGAAGAAAAATCTTTTACTCCCAAACACAGCGAATAGTAAGAGATCCTCCTAACCATAATGAAATGGGTTCCAAAAGATAAGTGTCTTGTTATCCACACAGCTTTCAAAGCAAGTTTCCATTCAAGATGGTACCTCGATAGTGGTTGTTCTAAACATATGATAGGTGATAAGGTGATTCTATCAGACATTAATCAAATTGATGGCGGCTCAGTTACTTTTGGAGATGGTAACAACTGTAAAATCTTCAGAAGAGGTAATGTAAAACTTCTAAATCTACCTATCTTTAAAGATGTACTATATGTTGAATGATTAAAATATAATTTGCTGAGCATATCTAAACTCTTTGATAATAGTCATAGTGTAAAATTTGCAGATCACAGATGTGAGATAATTAGCAATCAAGGTCATATAATATTAAATGGTCGGAGAACCTCTGAAAATTACTATATCATTGATGACTCTTGCTCGACAAATCATTCTTGTTACATGGTCCAAACAGACAAAACTGAATTTTGGCATCAATGTCTTGGACATGTAAACTATAGAGACTTATATAAATTGAGCAAGAGACTTCATCTACGTGGTCTACCCAAATTGAAAAAGGTAGACAATAAAGTATGTGGTACCTGTCAAATAGACAAAAAAATTAGGAGTAGTCATAAAAAGGAGAACTCCTCAGCTACTATAAGACCTCTTGAACTATTCCATATGGACTTAGTTGGACCAACTCAAATGGAGAGTAGAGGTGGAAAGAAATACTTTCTAATTGTAGTAGATGATTACACTAGATATTCATGGGTAACCTTCTTAAGAGAAAAGTCGGATGCTTTTGATGAAGTCAAAAAGTTAATTAAATATATCTAGACTGAAAAAGAATTGTCTGTGATCATAATAAGAAGTGACCATGATATTGAATTTAAAAATAGTAATTTTAAGAAATACTGTAATGACCATGGAATATTACATGAGTTTTTCGCTCCTAAAACTCCTCAACAAAATGGAGTTCTTAAGAGGAAAAACAAAATTCTTCAAGAAATGGCTAGTGTTATGCTAAATAAGTTAAAATTAGCTAAAAAATTTTGGGTTGAAGCTTTTAATACCACTTGCTACACTATTAATTATGTTTATGTAAGAGCAGGTAAAAGTAAAATAACTTATGAACTTTTGTTTGATAGAAAACCTTTAGTTAAATATTTTCACAATTTCGGAAGCAAGTGTTTCATTTTACAAGATCAGGAAAATCTGAAAAAAAAAAAAAATTGAAGCTAAAAGTGATGAGGGAATATTTTTAGGATACACTCTAAATAGTCGAGCATATCGTGTCCTAAATAAAAGAACTGAGGTAATATAAGAATCCATAAATGTTATTATCGATGATCAAACTATCACACCCAAACTTGATCAAGATGATGAAGTTATTATAGTCAATCAATTTGAATCATCATCAAAATCAAATTCAACTAAGTTAAGATTAGTAAAAGATCATCCAACTATTCAAATACTTGGTAACCCTCACACTGGTGGTCTAACAAGAAGATAGTTGGGAAACATATGTAATTATGTTTTCTTCACCTTTCAGATAGAACCAACTAATGTAAATGAAGCTCTAGCAGATGAAAGTTGAATTTTAGCCATGCAAGATTAATTAGATCAGTTTGTTAGAAATGATTTGTGGTATATGGTTCCTAAACCTTCTGACAAACATGTTATTGGAACTAAATGATTTTTTTTTATAAAAACTAATGAACTGGGAAATATTATAAGAAATAAGGCACGATTGGTTGAGCAAGGTTACCACAAATTGAAGGAATTAACAGCAATGCGAACTTGGCTCCAGTTGCTTGCCTTGAGTCTATCAGATTATTTATTTCCATTACATGCCATAAAATTTTCTAAATACACCAAATAGATGTCAAATGTGCCTACTTAAACGGTAACTTAAATGAGGAAGTTTATGTTGAACAACCTAAGGGCTTTGAAGATCCCAAATTCCTAATAATGTATACTGTCACACCCTAAACCCAATAGTCTTATACTACCGCTATATCTACCGGATTTGACAGATGATAAGATGAACTCTGGGATTGGAACCCAATGGCCACACACCAAGTCCCAAGCTCATCGTCCAGCAAGGTAATATAAAGGATAAATCTCACCATTCATTCTTCATAAAAAAGGAACATCAAAGACAAGATAAGTAACATCTGAATATAAGTAAACTGGGTACTACAAAATTCCAAAAGTACATCATCTGTCTATGCGATACTTATATACATCATATACAATTTAAAATTCCAAAAGTCAAATCAGTCCCCTCGACTGGCACCTAATTCGTGGTCGCTACTTATTTTTCTTCTTTAGATCATTTACCTGAGTGGTTAAAAGACAAGTAAGTCTTATAACTTAACAAGTGCAAAGTCCTCATGATAAGTACGCAAGATAAATTAACATAAAAGATATAATGAAAGAATCGCCAAAAGTGATAATCTATGCAAAGCAATGTCTTAATGAATGATGGAGGGTGATCATGTGTGAGATGCATAAAATAACTGTAAGCTAACTATAGAAACACATGCCAATAGTCCTCTCACCACGAACTTGACAACACTAATCCTGAACATCATCGTCTCGATTATGATCAATATACTGTTGGAACTTAGGATCCACCGGGGTCAATGCCCATGCACCAGACACTAGCAATCGACCTCGCTACCAACCAATGGGGTTACAACCTCCATTTTGTATACTAGTAGCGGACCTCGTATTCGCTTCTCCTCGTCGATGGGTCAAACCAATCCCCGTTTGCCACCTCGGCCCTAAGGCAGGTCGGACATACCCCTTCTCAAACTGGCCTCATCAGTGGGAGTCAAATCCATGGCCCATGTATCCACCTAGCCTAACAGTGAGGCATCCCTAGGTACCATTGGGGTTTAGGGTCTCTCAACACAAAGGGGACATCATCCCCTACTATTTTCATACCTCCGGTGTCCATGATTCAATATCATCATCCTTATCATAATACGGTCAATCCGTGATGTTTATAAAGAATTTGGATACTATTTCTCATCATATATCATGCCATGGAATGCATGGTGATGCTAATGACAAGTGACTCAAGGATAACTAGAACTTAAGGTATGTCGATATGTAGGGCGTGAGATAATTAAAGAGTCGTGTACCTGGATAACCAATTCCTACGTGATGTTGTCAACTTGTGGCCTCGTAGCTTGGTACTTTCGACCACAAGATACTTTTCTCTTCTTGCTTAAACATGACTAACTGAATTATAGTCCTTGTAATTTCTAAACTAGGGTACTTGATTGTAATTTTAGTTCTTACTCCTTTCTATAAATTAACATCCCTTCTTATGTATGAATGCCCTACTAACAATCTAATTACATACTGCACAATTTGATCATTGCATTGTATTGGGTGATTTAGATGCCTAGTATGACTATTTAAGATATCCATCAAATTGGGCCACAAATTCTTATCATATAGGGTGGCCTTAAATCTAATACACACTGAAGTATTCATGGTGGGCTTATATGAGTTTTGATTTGGGCTTTGATGAGGAGAACATATAATTATTGAGAGGCCCAAAATTGAGAACATACACACACACACACGTATATATATATATGAGAAAAGGTTCTATGCAGTCCAGCTCTTGGGAACTCCCCATGAGGTCGAGTTGTGTGGGCCACACTATGCACAACAGTTGAGAGGTTTACCCTTCATTAAAACATTTATAATCATTTGTTGGGCCACCGAGGTGTGGATCACAAATCTAGCCCATCCATTATGCGTGTCTCACTTGGTTAAGGGGTCAGGCCAAGTCTCAGATGCATCCAAATTTCAGGTGGACCCCACCAAGTGCTTTTACATGCTCAAGCTCCGAGTTGTACGAATGGTTCAAGGAGATCGTAGTTACATGGGTTCTAAAGTGATGTATTTATTATATCTACACCGTTCATCTATTTTTTTAGATCATTTTAGAGTATTATCCAAAAAAAAAAGAATCATATCCAAAGATTATTTGGACCGCACCACAAATAGTAGTGGAGATAATGATTTCCTCGTTTAACAATTTACAGGGCCTACCATAAAGTTTATTTTCCATTCAATCTATTCATAAGGTCTAAAAGACCTAAATTAAGAGGAAAAATAATTTTTGTATTTGTCCAAAACTTCTGTGACCCCAAAAAGGGTTTCAATGGTAGTCGTTCAATCCTCCGTTGCTTTTTATAGTGTGGACCACTTGATAATTAGATCTGTCTTATTTTTCTTCTCAAGCCTTAAGACAAGCTCACCAAATGGATGGATGGTTTAGATATAAAACATACCTCATGATCAGACCCACAGAACTTCCAGTGTTCACGTGATTTTAGATGGTGTGGGCCACCTAAGTTCCATGTACGGCTGATTTGGGGGATATCCCATAATCGAAAGGGAACCCATCAAATGCATAGTGTCAATGTTTGACATACATCATGATGGGGCCTATGGTGGGACCCACCATCCCTGCCTAACACAAGTAACAGGACACTGCTTGCTGCAGCGTCCTCTGGATGTTGACGGAAACAACGTCCAGTATTGTTGCATTTTTTATTATTGCGATTTTTCATAGGTGGGGCCCACATCAACATAATCCATTCCATCTGTTGCATTCTATGCCTCGTGATAGACCGAACAAGCCTAATATTTAGCATTTTTTGGCATACAGAAACTTCACAGCGAGCCCTAATAGTTTGGTAGTAAACATCACTATTAAAATGATTTTTTTTATGGTGTGGCCTACTAGAGATTTGGATTGGCTTCATTTTTCAGCTCAAGGCCTAAAATGAAGTGGAAAATTGAATGGACAGTGTGGATCAACTGCATGCATCAGGGGTGGGGCTTGTTGTTGTACCATAGCCCATCCCCATTTAAAGCAAGTTGGGACGTTGCTTGCCGCAACGTCCTCTGGCCACTCCTCCCTCTTTTTTTATTAATGTTTTGAAATGTGGTGTGTGTGCATGTGTGTGCATGGATGTGTGTGTGTGGCCAGCCAAATGGGCTACACTTAGACTGTTTGGATGGCATATAAAGATTTTGGTGGGGCCGACTATCAATGGGTCCCACATGAACTCTATAATAATCTAGTTTTGTATATTTTCTCCTATACATCTACACCATTAATCATGTCATTATCATCATTATAATCATTTTCTCCAACAGTCATATTATCTTCATCATCAACACCATCTCCACCATACATAAATACAAGGAAAACAAAATAAGAATGAGTGAGGTGGGTGTACACATCTTGATAGATTAGGTGGATGATTGAGATGGATGGAAGGGATGGGATGGATGGTTGAAATGGATGGAAGGAATGGGATTGATGGCCCACCAAGATCACTCCTCTCTCTCTCTTTGTCCCCTTATTGTAGAAAATGGTGAAAATGCTAAAGGGTGGAGGACTATTTGTAGAGAAATAGATAAAATTGTGGTTGGGTCAGGTTAATGTGATTAATGTTAACTTACGATAGGATTATGGGAATTTGTGCATGATTAAGAATTAATGGTGGATTAAAGGAGCATGAGATGACATGGTGTGATGATGTCATGCATAGAATATGGTATGGAGAAGAGTTGACTTTGGTGTCCACATGAGAGAGGGATGGGTATGTGTCACGCCCCAAACTAGGAAACCGGGCTCATCAAATTCCTGATCACCGAATCCGACGCCGACAGCTTCCGAAGTACCCCATTCTCTGCCCCCAGCACCCATACACCAGGTTCCGATCATGGGATCCTACGAGGAGAATTTTTAACATCAATTTGATTCATAATGAGCATAACTCTTGAACAATAACCACAAGAACACCATCACAAAATCCATTATGATAAAAAACTTTTAAAATACAATGCGTATGGAGGGAAATACAAGATAATGATAACGAAAACTCTTGAAGCTCAACTGCATACTCTTACTACGGCGAAGCTATGGCTGCATCCTGGGATCACCTACACGCATCAATCATGCATAAGCTTATAAAAAGCTTAGAGGGTGGTGTAAGTGTGTGCGTAATATGAGCCTGATTAGAATGCAATGTTAAAGTAATGCAAAATCATGCTGATGAGTACATAAATGTAATCATCCATACCAAGTCTATGCGGTGCAAAACATGAATGCTATCGGACATATCAAGGAAATGTGATACGAAATGCAAGTCAAGCATGCCAATCCTCATCCACATATCAATGCAACTCCTCACTAGAGCATCAAATATCAGTATGGTTCTCAGTCTGGATAATCACCGGGGTTTAGTACCCTTCAAATGGCACTGCCCCTTTCCCAAGCTCGCAGTCCTAGTGAGCGTAAGAAATCTCACTATCTGCCTGGCCAATAGTCTGCCAATATCTCTCCGGTACATCAATAACGGACCCATTCATGAGCTGGTCAAACTCAACCTAGTAATATCCCCTACCCTCTAGCGAGTAAGGCCACACCCCTTTCCAACCGACCACAACACAGTGGGAGACGAGACCTCCTAGTATTTGGCCCTCGTGCATCCATGTATCCACTTGGTCTCAAAATTAGAGTCATACTCTGGTATCATCGGGTTTAGAGATTTTTATCCAGGGGCATCTATGGTGCCGCGATGCTTAATAACAATATTTTTAGTGTCTAATCCTGCTATTCACGATGTGCCTGTGGAGGTCATAGCCCTGATGTCGATAGGGCGTATCATATCACATAAATACGAAGTGCATGAATCACACTACCAATCATGCAACAATCCTACGCGTACTAGCGCTCATGAAGGGTAACTTCGCCCATCAGGGAGCCTATAAACAATCTACCCGAAGGTATATGCTATGATCAGTCACTCATATTAAGCATACATATGATGCGTATGAGCATGAATCATGGAACTATACTAAACATGTTATATGGTGATGGATCTTGTTCATAATGAAGAGGGGCCTAAACATCACACACACTACAAGTATGGGCCTATCAATGGGCCCTAAGGAGAGTTACAATGCAGAAATTTAACCATCATTGCGCTTACAATGTTGACATCAAACATCATTGCTCCCAAGGCACGCCCGCCATAAAACATTATTACATACATTATGGTGGAATATCACATCGCAATGGGCTTCATATACATCAAATTCGGCCCACACAAAGGCCTCACATATGTCTCATTAGGCCTCATATAAATTAAAGTGGTCGAATCGAATGGGCTGAATCAAATGGGCCGATACAATGGGCCGAATCAGATGGGCCGATTCAAATGGGCCAATCAATTAGGTCGAATAAAGGGGCCGAATCGAATGGGCCGAGTTGAATAGACCGAGTCAAATAAGCTAAGTCAAATGGCCGAGTCGAATAGGCCGACTCAAATAAGCTGAGTCAAATGACCGAGTTGAATAAGCCAAGTCCAACGGGCCGAATTAATGGGCCAAATCAAATAGGGCGATATAAATGGGCCAAATCAAGTGGGCCGCACCACTACACCAATAATCTATTATTAGGGATCATTTTAAAGCATTAAAAAAAATCATATCCAAAGGATCATCTGGACCACACCACAAATGGCAGTGGTGATAAT
Organism: Magnolia kwangsiensis; assembly: GCA_037074715.1. NCBI lineage: Eukaryota > Viridiplantae > Streptophyta > Magnoliopsida > Magnoliales > Magnoliaceae > Magnolia > Magnolia kwangsiensis. The sequence continues at coordinate 83,476,409 of CM073575.1, read as the reverse complement.
GATTTCCATAATTGAATTTCTAGTAAGCCCAACATAATATTTATTTTCCCATCCAGTCTGTTCCCAAGGTCACAAAGACGTGATCTTAGAGGAAAATAAATATCTTATTGGTCCAAAACTTCTGAAATCCTAAAAAGGGGTTTCAATGGTAGACGTTCAAACCCATTGTTTGTTGTAGTGTGGTCCACTTGATAACTGGATCTGCCTTATTATTATTATTATTCAATATTTATTATTTTATTTTTTATTTTTTTAATCTCAGCCTTAAAATGAGCTGACAAATGAATGGGCAGTTGGCTTACATCACGGTGGGCTCCACCCATCCCGATGATGAATGGACGACATAGATGTAATCATGTATCGTGGTGGGCTCCACCCGTCCAGATTGTGGATGGTGTGAATGGGACCCACACATCCGGTGCGGCCCATCCAGCACCATCCAGAAGCCTGGATGGTGTGATAATGACACATACATCAGTGGTGGGTCCCACGCACGTGGCCCACCTAGAGTTGGGTTAGGCTGATATTTGTATTTCCCTTCAACTGGGACTGTCCAGACAGGCAGGCCTACGGGCCTGCCGCTGGATGGTCCAGCAAAGTGGGCTCGTTATATGGATGGCATGGATATAATACATTCTTCATAGTGGGCCACACACCTCTATATTATACAAGAGAGAGAGAGAGATCGGTGGGGAGGGGAGGGACCCCACCACTATGGCCCCTCCCTATATGATGCATACATCATGATGGGTCCCACAACAAGTGGTCCCTAAAAAGAAAATGAAATCCAACGGTCAATCACCCACTTATCAGCCTTCTTCTTGAATTCCTTGGACTCTTATGCTCATTGCCTTCAACTTTGATAGAGGTTGATGGAGATTGGAAGTTTGAGATGGGAGATGAGAGAGTAAGAAGGTGGGCCACACATGTTGTTTTGGGAGAGCTTGAGAGGGCTTGGACGTGTAATATTTTGTTGCTTGGGAGTGAAGAGAGAAAATGAGAGGGAGAGAGAAGTGATAGGTGAAAAGGGATGGGATGATGGGTGATGTGTGATGGGTGTTGTAAGAAAGGGATGGGTGGAGAGAGAGAGAGAGAGAGAGAGAGAGAGAGAGTTGACTTTGGGAATGAGAAGGGATGGGTCGTTGTACTTGGGGTATGGAGTGTACTTGATTTGTACTTAACATTGATTGATTGATTGTTGGGATAGGTTGTAGAGATTCTCTCAGAATTCACAATGTGCAGCATTTCTTCAAAATGAACGCGGGCCCACATCACCTGGCTCGGGTATCGGATCGGTGCGCGAACTGCGGTGACAGTGCGATCGCTAGAGTACAAGTTTCGAGTCAAGTTGACTCGCAGTACTCAACTTAGGATCACACGCAAATGTCGAATATGGGTCGGGGTTACCAGAATTTGACCGACAGGATCGTAGAAACCTACGGAACAGTATGGACTATGATATGAGCCTTACATTTCTCCCCTCCAAATAAAAATTTTATCCTCAAAATTTACACAATCATTAAAACCAGACATAACTCATAAGAAAGAAGAACATAGCATCATCATATAAAATCAGAGACAACATACACGATACAATATATCATTAATCATCAAAGAGATGGAAATAATGCTCTCGAATCTTAGCCTCGCGCTCCCAAGATGCCTCATCGACAGAATGGTGACCCCACTAAACCTTCACCAAGGGAATGACCTTGGTCCAGAGGACCTGGTCCTTTTGATCAAGGATGCGGACTGGCTACTCAATGTAAGAAGTGTCCTCATGAACCTCCAACGACTGCCAATCAATAACAGGAAGGATGTTTGACCCATACTTCCTCAACATAGTGTAACACCCTGAAAATCAGGGGTCGTGTATAAACTCAACTCCCGAGTTTCAGACCGTCACTTATGCAACAAAAATGATTATGATTCAATGTTGTCTGAGTTTAAGCATTCACATGAGTAAAAGTATACCAAAACTGCAATTAATACTCCAGATCCAGTGATAAAAGCAAGCGGAAGACTAAAGAATATATATATCACTGTAAGGAAAATAAAGTAGATCTCGACTGCCTCTAAAGTATAAATACATCTCTGAGTCTCATATACATGTAAATAAACAGAAATTAAAATGTCAAAATAGTCCCACTGAGAAGTCTCGCCAATCCAGGCCACCTAAACAAAGCCGTCGTGGTACTGCATATATGAGAACTCATCCTGGTCCTTATCATAGTCCGGCTCTGCCTCCTGAATCGCCGCCTCACCTGCATCTAAGACAGGGTCTGGTGGGTGTTGCAAACACCATCCCGTAACGTGGGAGTGAGTAGCTAACTCATTGAAATAATAGAGCAAGGATTAACATATTCTCAAATCAATCATGCGATAATAGTAAAGCAGTAAATCAAACATTCCTAATACTGTTGTTAATGCAATATGACATGACGTGATGGATGCCCCCACCGACGATTTCCCTCATACGGCACCATCTTACGCCCACGGCATGCAATCATCCCACAGTGCTCCACATCTTCCAGGCACATGCAATGTGATGGTGATATGATTACCGAGTTATTATTAGTCCATTTCATACAGCAGGATTGAGAAAATAAGGTACTTCCCTTATATCAATCTCAACACAGATCCTGTCTAGGGTCGTTACTCCTAGTAATCTCATACGATGTATATTTTGTAGGTTGCTGCAAGGGCTGCCAGGGCTGTTGCTCGCACTCATTGCACCGCTCCCCCATCACCTTATCAATACAGGCCTACTGTGCTCTCACTGCTACGGAAGGGTCGTCGCCTCCCGTAGACTCAGAATACGCTCGCGGTCACTACAAAGGACTCGTCGCCTAATCAGTATAGGCCGACAGCAAGAATATAGTGTCCCATACCACCATAATCTGCTCACGAGTCATAGGTGCTCACTGGTCACTACGGGGAGGTTTGTGACCCCAGCGTAGGCCGACAGCTCGACCACGATGTCCCATACCACCATGCCCGGCTCATGAGTCTTTGTGGATCAAGGTACCATGGTTAAAAGGGTTTACAGTGGTAAGTTCAATACCCTAGGTTCAAGCAGTTATGACTCATACAAGGTGAACATACAAAGGCCAGTCGGCTTACTTGACAGGCTCGACTAGCACAAGCGCATCTCAAGTCAAGTGACATGAAGTGCGTAAAACACCTCGTGTGGCCTAACCACTGCCGCCAACTCCAAAACACGACTCGTGTTCTTCGACGCGTCGTTCGTGACAAAAATAAGCCAATCACAAACTTGCTCGGTTGCCGACTGCCTGGACTTGGTATAGTCCCAAACAATTATGAATTCACATCAGCCATCATGTAAGAGTAATGGAAATGAAATAAAACCATGTGAGCATGTTAACACATGTTATAACATACAACTTAAGTAAATCTTCCAACGCATGCATTTCATACATATAATGAAATCATGCATATAGCTAACATGTAGGAAATCATTTACATCAGCATATTAATTGAGAAATCAATCTCAAACTAATTCATAACACCATTTAATTCAATACATACTAATACAAGCATTTATACAAACACTTAAACTACACACTTAATTCTACATATAGTATGTCGACTCAAAGCGCGTATTTAGGCGAATCTCTTCGCTGAACTAATTATGCACGAATTCCTAGTATCCTAATGTGACAAGAAGCCATGTCAATCACATCAGCAAATTATGGATGAAAACAGTATTTCCTACAAATGACTAAAATGCCCTAAATCTCATATTCTTCGTCTGCTTACGAAACAGGAAACGGACAGCATGTTGTACATGTCAAACGGCATTGCCGTCGATAATCTACTATTAAATGACATTGAAAGTGTTGGAAACAATCAATCAAAGCGTCTAAAATCCGCACCTTTTCTCCTATAGGTGGATTAATTCGAACGGAGCGTATACGCTTCGTCTACGGTGAACTGTGAACCTAATACACAAGATCCATAAGCTAACATGCTATGAAAATGACGAACAATAAATCAGCAAGTATTTAGGATATTTGCTTACCTAGAATAGCGGCAAAATCACCGGGAAAGTGATTGAGACGCGTTGCTTAAGCACGTGCAACACGTGGCACAAGCAGCAGGAAATTCCCTTCCACTCTCTCTCACAAACTCTCACTTTCTCTCTCACTCTTGCTAGGGTTTCTAGCAAATTCGGATGGGTGAGAGGAGTGAGGGTTTAAGCCCCTTTTATAACCTAAATCTTGCCCGAAACAGGCTTGGGAACAATGTTTACTTGATACCTAACCAAATCGGGGTTGTTTCAGTCCAAAAGGACATTTCTGGTGGTCCCCTGGCCGAACGCGATCGGACTTAAGTTCATGCTTGTCGGATGTCGCTCTCATCCCATTTTCAGACCAGCAGTGTTCGTAGATTGCACGTGGCGGTCTAGTTTCAGTTCAGCAGTCACCGCACGTAGATCAGGTCTACAAGTCTCATGATATGAAATAGAAATTTTTTCTGATCCGAGGGTGTAATTTGGCTGAATTCTGACGGTCAGAATGCTTAATAATAACGCATCAAGTCGTGTGCCAGATTTAAATTTTAAATTCCAAATCTAACCCTATTCTCACTCTCTTCAGTCCAGGCTCAATGAAATAGCCTGCGAATGTCGGTTGGACTTGATTTTTGAAATGATTGTCAAGTCCAGCTAGGCGGTTCTAATGGTCTAAGATTGTAGGTATCGGACTTTCGACGCGTGGTCTAGATCCAATACAAAGTTTTAAAGAGGTCCAGATAACAAACTAGTTTAAAGTTTGATCCGAGGTTTTAGAGTATTATAGCGTCATTGGTTCTACCCGCTTTGGGTCTTGTAGAATGTATTTAAAGTGATTAGGGACTATTTCCCAGCTACTCTAGCTTTGCGCTAGCTAACTTACACATAATTTCCAAAGGAATTACTCCTATGCGATTTCTGGTCGAGTTGGTACTCGAGTCCAAGTATTGATTTTTCCAGGGCGTTACACAGAGACATGGAAAACGTTTTGGATGCCAGACAATTGAGATGGAAAGGAAAGCCAATAGGCCACGGTACCAACATGCCCAATGATCTCAAAAGGTCTTATGAATCTCGGGGCAATCTTTCTCTTCGCTCCAAATCGAACTACGCCCTTCATGGGCGAGACCTTGAGATACACAATCCCCTACATCAAACTCTAAGGGACGACACGGACGATCAGCAAAACTCTTCTTGCCAGCTCTAAGCTATACACATCCTTTGCTTGATGATATCGATAACCTCTGACGTCTACTGCACAAGCTCGGGACCTAGGAGACGTCGCTCTTCAACCTAAGTCCAACAACTCAGAGATCTGCATGGTTTGCCATACAATGCCTTAAAAGGAGTCATGTCAATGATCACCTGATAGCTATTATTATATGTGAACTCAGCTAATCACAGATGCTCATCCCAGCTACCCCAAAATTGATCATGCAGGCCCGAAGCATATTCTTAAGGATCTGGTTAACCCTCTCGGTCTAACCATTAGTCTGCGGATGGTACGCGGTGCTGAGTTGTAAAACATACCTCATCGCTCTCTGAAAGCTCTACCAGAACTAAGATGTGAACCTCAGGTCTTGGTCAGAAATGATCAAGATTGGAATGTCCTACAGTCTCACAATCTCCTCGATAAATAACCTAGAAAGTAGGTCCAAAGGTTAACTTGCACAAATTGTAAGAAAATGTGTCGACTTCGTCAGACGATCAATGACAGCCCAGATCGCGTCATAACCGTGCTGAGTCCTCGTAAAACCTATGATAAAATCTATTGACACATACTCCCACTTCCATATTAGGACGCTCAACGGCTGCAATGGACCAAGGGGTCTCTGATGATTGGCCTTGACACGCTGGCATGTGTCACACTCGGCTATAAAATTGGCGATCTGGCGCTTCATCCATGCCCAAAAATACTGTCGCCTCATGTAATGATACATCTTCGTCGAACCAGGGTGGATAGAAAATAGTGATCGATGTTCCTCAGTCATAAGATCTCTATGCAACTTAGGAATATCTAGGACACACAATCGGCCTATGAAGTGAAATCCACCATCAGAACCAATCTTTCAATTTGTCTGACTCTCAGATGCTGCCTCTGCTCAGTAATCCTTTAATGACTCGTCTGCCTGCTGAGCCTCGATCACCCTAGAAACAAGAGAGGGTTGAATCAACAGGCTCGTTTAATCCACCATCAGAACTAATCTGTCAATTTGTCTGACTCTCAGATGCTGCCTCTGCTCAGTAATCCTTTAATGACTCGTCTTCCTGCTGAGCCTCGATCACCCTAGCAACAAGAGAGGGTTGAATCAACAGGCTCATTTAATCCACCATTAGAACCAATCTATCAATTTGTCTGACTCTCAGATGCTGCCTCTGCTCAGTAATCCTTTAATGACTCGGCTGCCTGCTGAGCCTCGATCACCCTAGCAATAAGAGAGGGTTGAATCAACAGGCTCGATAGTTAAACGATAGGAGACTATAGACCAAAATTGAAGTCATACTCTACTATATCCTTGAGCATCCTCCACTCTTGAATTATCATGTGTGCCACCAGGCCTCAAGGCTGATGGCGGAAGGCATCCGCCACCACATTCGCCTTGCTTGGGTGGTACTGAAAATTAAAATCATAGTCCTTCAGGAGCTTCATCCAACGTCTTTGCCTCATGTTCAGCTCGGACTGAGAGAATAGATACTTCAAGCTCTTATGGTCGGAGAAGAGCTAGAACTTGAGCCCATAAAGATAGTGTCTCCACACCTTCAATGCGAAGACAACTGCTACCAGCTCTAAATCATGTGTGGGGTAGTTCAGTTCATGGACCTTGAGCTGACGAGACACATAAGCCACTGGTCTCCCGTGCTGCATCAGGACAACACCCTAGCCAATACGCGAAGCATCAGTAAATATAACAAATCCATCACTCCCAGAGGGAAGAGTGAGGACAGAAGCGGACATAAGGCGGTCCTTCAGCTCCATAAATGCTCACTGATAGGCGTCGCTCCAAACAAACTCTACACCCTTCCAAGTCAACCTGGTCAATGGGACTACGATACGTGAGAAGTCCTCAATGAAATGCCGGTAATAGCACGTTAAACCAAGAAAACTTCAGATCTTGGATGCAGTCATGGGCTGGTCCCACTGACGCACTGCCTCAACCTTCGAGGGGTCCATTGTGACACCCTCCCTCGTCACCACGTGACTAAGGAACTTTATCTCCTCCTACTAAAACTCGCACTTCTCTAGTTTCGCATACAACTAGTGGGCACGGAGGGTCTGCAATGTGATCTCCAAATGATGCATATGCTCCTCATGAGTCCTCGAATATATCAGGATGTCGTCAATGAATACCACAACAAATTGATTGAGATACGGACAGAAGACCTTGTTCATCAATTGCATGAAGACCGCGGGTGCATTGGTCAGTTCGAAGGACATGACTTGAAACTCAAAATGACAATAATGCGTCCAAAAAGTTATCTTTGGGATGTCCTCCTCTCAGACCCGAATCTGATGATAATCAAAACACAGGTCAATCTTCAAAAAGAACTATGCACCCTGCAGCCGATCAAACAAATCATCTATCCTCGAGAGCGAGTATTTGTTCTTAATCGTGACCCGGTTGAGCTTGTGGTAATCCATGCAGAGCCTCAACGAGCCATCCTTCTTTTAAACGAAGAGTATTGGTGCCCCCCATGGAGAACTGCTCGGACGGATGAATCCCAACTCTCGCAACTCGTCCAACTGACGCTGCAGCTCCCTTAACTCCATCGATGTCATGCGATACGGGGCCTTCGAAATAGGTGCAGTACCGAGCACAAGATCGATCTGAAACTCAATATGCCGATGAGGCGGCAACCCCAAAATCTCCTGAAATAAGTCAGAGAAGTCACAGACAATCGGCAACTAATCAATATAAGCGGAAATAGGCTCCTCAACAGCACAGGACATCAAGCAAGACAATGGCTCTCCTCTGGGCTCGACAACGAACTGAAACTATGGCAAGCCTGGTATGCAAATTGTGACTGTCCTCATGGAACATTCCAAGATGGCGTGGTACTCAACAAGTCAATTCATGCCTAAGATAACATCAAAATCTGACATCGGCAGCACGTACAAGTCGGTGGGTAAGAAAATCTCTCCCACTAACACGGGGAAAGATGAACAGAAACAACTTAATATTATAGTCTTCCCCATGGGTGTTGATATGGTCAACCCCTCGCAAGTAGACTCTATCTACAATCTAGACAATCGGTAAAAATCCTTAGACATAAATGAGTGTGAAGCACTGAAATTAAATATATACTTGGGTGATGCATGCAGAGACTGAGAGTATACCCTCAATGACTCCTCCAGAATACTACGGGTTCTACTGAGTCGCATAAAACCTAACCTAGTTGGCTAGGGAGGTGCCTGTCCCCTTTGAGGTCCCTGGTGCTGTTGCTGCCTCTGCGGTGGCCTGTACTGTTGTCGCTACATGTGACATCCCGAAAATCGGGGGTCGAGCATAAACTCCACTCCCGAGTTCCAGAACATCACTTATGCAACATTTTCAATGATGGATGAATGTCAGCTGTGATAGTGCATAAAACATGAAGTGGATTAAGCCAAAACAACATATCATACTCCAGATACAGTTAAATTAGCAAGCGGAAGAATGTGATAGATATATAAAATATATGAACTGTTGTAAGTCTCCAAAGTTTGAACATATTACCAGGTTAAACATATACATGTATACTCCAACATAGAAAGAAAAGAATATACATGGGTGTGTAAATAAAAGGTAAAATACCAAGTGTATTGGCATATAATCAGTAGCCCTGTAAACTCATCGATCAGAACCTGCATATAGGAGGGATCTTCCTCATCATCATCAAGTCCGACTCTGCTTCGTAAGCATTGCCATCATTTGAAATTAAAATAGGGACTGGTTGGTGTGTGCAACACCGTCCCGTAACGTGGGAGTGAGTAGCTAACTCAGTGGAAACTATATAGCAAAGGTTAACATGTTATCAATTCAATCAAGCAATAATGATAAAACAAGCAATTCAAACATTCCTAAATACTGTGATTAATGTAAGAATGAAATGACATGATGGATGCCCTTATCGACATACTCCCTCATGCAACACCATCTTACGTCCGAGGCATGCTTTCTTCCCTCGGTGCTCCACATCTTCCAGGCACATGCAGTGCGATATGAATATGATTACCGAGTTGTTATTAGTCCTTTTTATACAGCAGGATTGGGAAGCTAAGGTACCTCCCTTATATCAATACCTAAACAATGATCCATTCTAGGGTCGTCAGTCCTAGCATATCTCATATGAAGTACGGTTCTAGGTCGCTGCAAGGGCTGTTGCACGCACTCGTTACTCCGCTCCCTCATCACCTTATCAATACAGGCCTAGTTGTACTCTAGTTGCTACGGAAGGGTCGTCGCCTCACGTAGACTCAGAGCACGCTCGAGGTCCCTACAAAGGGTTGTCCTGGCTGTTGCTTGTACTCGTTGCACTGCTCCCCCATCACCTTATCAGTGTAGGCCGATAGCAAGAAGATAGTGTCCCATTCCACCATAATCTACTCACGAGTCTAGGTTGCTCACCGGTCACTACGAGGAGGTTTGTGGCCCCAGCGTAGGCCAACAGCTCAACCACGGTGTCCCATACCACCATGTACGGCTCATGAGTCTTAGGGGATCGAGGTACCAAGGTTAGAGGGGCTTTCCAATTGTAGGTTTGGTACCTTAGGTTCAAACAGTAGCATCCAAACGTGGTGAACAAATATTGGGCCAATCGGGTTACTTGACAAGCTTAACTAGGCCAAGCGCACGTTGAGTTGAACGACATGGAATGCATAAGCACTCCGTGTGGCCTAACCACTGCCGAACACCCCAAGTATGACTCAGATTCATTAAACTCATCCTATGTGGTGAAACAACCTCAACCACTATTTACAGAACAATTACCGATTACCTGGACTATAACACAGCCCCAATCACATACAAATCTAATAACTAGCATATGATTCATATCCTGCATCCATATGAACAATCATGAAGTATAACTTGAATATAAACAGTACATGCAGGAATTGATACACACATTTAACATGTTTCAACTAAGTACATAATCCATGGAGGAAATCATATACACAGTTAATAAAAATAATCTAAGTTACACAATGCATGGAGGAAATCATATACTCAAGTATTGTGATTGAGATTCATATCTCAACAACCTTAGCAATCACATTTTTACTAATTACTAACTCACTTAGGCATTTATACAAACCCTTAGATTACACATTATATCATACATCTTATGTATTCAATAGAATACGTACTAGGGCGAATCCTTTCGTCAAAGGGTTATCGCCTATACAACAACCATATATCCATGACAGTTAGTCATGACGAGCACGAAAGCGAACTCCATACTCATTCAGTCATTTTCACAAACACTAAGACTACACAATATAACATACGAAACGTATGTTGATATATCATGTATTTGACCAAATCCTTTCACTAGGGAGTTGTCCCATATATCACTTGCATATACCCACGACGGATAATCATAACATGCATGAATCCAGGTTCCGTATTCATTTAGACATTTTCACAAACACGTGGGCTACACACTTTAACATATACAACGTATATTGGCCGTGACGTGATTTAGGGAAAGTCCTTTCGCTAAGGAGTTGTCACACATGTAACAAGCATATATTCACGGCAATTAATCATGTTAAGTACAAACTCGAATTTTATACGTATACGGTATTTTCTACAAATACGAGGAATACAGTATAATCAACATAGGTAACGTATAACTGAAAAATGAAACGGACAACACTTTATACATGTGAAATAGCATCCTAGACAAGAATAAATCATTACTTAGCATTGAAATTCTTGGAAACCATAACCTAAATGCATATAGTCCGCACCTTAAACCAGAAAATGCAAAATGGGTATGATTCAGACAACAAGTCTTCGTCAACGGTGGATATGTTATCTATGGCATGAAACAGGTTAGCTACAACATCGTTGGAACTATTCTAGGCTTTAAAAAAGGTTAGGGTTAGGATTTCTTACCTAGGAACGAAGTCGGAGTCGCCGGAAAAATGATGCAGAAGGGTGGATGAGGCACGTAGAGAGACTGGGAAGAATCCCAGGAAGTAACTCCAACTTCTCCCTCACTTTCTCTCTCTTTTCTCCCTCTTGGAAAACTAGGGTTTGGAAATTCGTATGGGATTTGGAATGAGGGTTTTAAAGCCTTTTTATAAGCCCAAACATAACGAAAATGGACTCCAAGTCAAGGTATACTTAGGTTATAACCAAAGTGGGTCTGTTTCGATCCAACGGAGCATTTCTGGAGGTCCTGTTATCAAACGCGGTCGGACTTAAGCTCACTAACATCGGATCTTTAGTCAGTTAGGTTTTCAGTCTGATCGGATTTCCAGATCGTCCGTGGTGGACCAGTGTTAATTCAACGGTTACCGAACTCCGATCAAGGCCACAAGCCCTTGGACATGTAAGGGCAAATTTTCCTGATTCGAGGGTGAAATTTGGTCGAATTCTGACGGTTAGAACGCTTAAAAATAATGTGCAAGTGAAACGTTTCAAATTCTAATTTATTTTCTAAAAATCTTCTTTTTCTCACTCTCTTTACTTCGGACGTAAGGAAATGGTCTCAGGACATCGGTTGGGCATGATTTTCGAAGTGATAGTCAAGTCCAACTACGCGGTCATAATGGTCTAAGTTCATCGCTATCAGACTTTCGACGTGCGGTCTAGATCCAATATGAAGTTACAAAGTATTCTCAGGAACAACTGGGTTTAGGGTTGGATTCTAAATTTTAAGGTAACGTAACAGTAACAATTCTAGAGATTTTGGGTCTTACAAATCGTATTTAAAGTGGTCGGTACTAATTTTACAGGAAATCTAGTTAGCGCTGGCTAATTCACGTTAAATTTCTAAAGAATTAGGTTCTAAATGATTCCTTTGGCTTTGGAATTGAGTTCTAAGAGGTTACCAAGGTGTTATAGTTGACCCATTGCCTAAGGACGTCTAATTCCAGGTAGGCAAAAATTTGGGGTGTTAACTACTACTGCTGGGGCCTCGGCGGCTGAGGTGGCTACGGTCGTTGCTGATGAGTCGCTACTGCTATGTTCACTGTTACGCTGGAGGCTATTGTGGTCCTCTCGATTATTGCATATGAGGGCAAGGGCACTCATACAAGCGGTGTCATGTCCCACCACATCTGTAACAAGTTCGTGTAAATGACTTCTGGGGTGGTGCTGGAGGTACCGCTGGTGCTGCTGGTGCCCTGGCAGATGGGTGGCTCCTATATTTCTGTGCCCGTTGATGCTGCAGGGAGTTATTGGAGGGGGCCTGCCTTTTTCTACCTCTCCTCTGATCTCGATGGCTCTGCCCGCCGGTCCATTAAGTCTCATAAATCTGAGCCCTCTGCTCCACCGCTTGAAACGTCGAAAGCTCGTGCCCAATAACATGGCCTAAAAGACCGTAACACAAGCCGTTCTCAAAACGGTGGGCCTTCCGCCCTTGTCATCAACTAAATATGGCGTGAACCTCGATAGCACCGCAAAACAGGCCACATACTGCACCATAGACATATCCCCCTACACCAGAGTCTCAAACTTTAATGCTCTCTGATGAAGAATATGGTCGGGAAAGTACTGCTACTCGAATCGATCAATAAAATTCTCCCATGTCCAGACAAAATCAAGCCCTACAACAGGGGTAACGAAGTTCCACCAGTGCTTGGCCTCACCCTAGAGAAGAAATACTACCAACCGAACTCGTTGCAGGGTCGTACATGCCATAGTATCAAAAATCTTCTCTACATCAGAGTGTCATCTCTCGGCTACTATCGGATCTAGCTTGCCCTAGAAATGCGGGGGATTGAGCTGTCGAAACTCTCAAAGTAGGTCACTCACACGCTCTTGCTTTGCCTGTGCTAGTGAATCAACTGGGCGCCTGCTTGTCCCTGAAGTGCAACCATCACAGCCTACAACATCTGCTATAATTGAGAGGCACTCACAGGTACGGTCGGATCCGCACCAGTCTCAGGTGGACAAACAACATGCTTAGGCTGGGGAGTAGGGATCTCTGATGGAGTGGAAGCCATAGGTGGTAAAGCAGGAGCCTCAGGTGGTGGTGCAGGAGTCGATCGGGTCACTCTCCTAGGCAGCATGTCCTATAGAAAAGAACAAAGGTACCTATTAATGTTTGAAAACTCCCGAAGGCACGTTAGGGCACTAAATCAGATTTATGCACTCGAAACCTAATTGACCTAAACTCATACTAGATATGTGATATAGTTCTAAGTTGTTCCCAAGTTATGCTCTGATAGTAACTTCTATCACGCCCCAAACTTGGAAACCGAGCTCACCAAATTCCTGATCACCGAATCCGTCATTGACAGCCTTCGTAGTAGCCCACTCTTGGTTCCCAACACCGATACACCAGGTTCCGATCTTAGGATCCTATGAGGAGGATTTTTAACATCAATTTGATTCGTAATGAGCATAACCCACAAACAATAACCACAAGAACGCCATCACAAAATCAACTATGATAAAAAACTTTTAAAGTATAATGCGTATGAAGGGAAATACAAAATAATGATAATGGAAACTCCTAAAGCTTGACTCACACTCTTACTCCGGCGAAGTTACGGCACGTCCTGGCGTCACCTGCATGCATCAATCATGCATAAGCTTATAGAAAGCTTAGAGGGTGGTGTAAGTGTGAGCGCAATATGAGCCTACTCAGAATGCAATGTCAGAGTAATGCAGAATCATGCTGATGAGTAAGTAAATACAATCGTCATACCAAGGCTATGCGGTGCAGAACATGAATGCTATCGCCCATATCAAGGCTATGTGATGTGAAATGTAAGTCAAGCATTCCAATCCTCATCCACATATCAATGCAGCTCCTCACTAGAGCATTAAATATCAGTATGCTTCTTAGTCTAAATAATCACCGAAGTTTAGTACCCTCTAAATGGCACCGCCTCTTTCCCAGCCGCACAGTTTAAGTGAGCATAAGAAACCTCACTATCCGCCTGAATAATAGTCTGTCAATATCTATCCGGCACGTCGATAACGGATTCATTCACGAGCTGGTCAAACTCAGCTTAGTAATCACTACCAAAAAATTGAGCAAAGGCTATGGACAAAAATCGTAGCCATAGACCTATGGCTACAGTTTTCGTCCGTAGCTTGACCATTGTCGTAGGTGCCATAACAATAGGTCTTGAACCCATGGCTACGAATTTAATCCATAGTTATAGGGTGCAATAGCTACAGATGTAATCCTTAGCAATTATATCTGTAGCGAAAATTTCAAACAGCTACGGATATTATTTGTAGCTAAAAGTCCGTTGCAATATGCCTAAATTGAAAAGGATACACCTGTCAGATTAATGGCTACTGATATTATTTGTAGCTAAAGTCCGTAGCAATATGCCTAAATTAAAAAGGCTACACCTATCAGATTAATGGCTACAGATATTATTTATAGCTAAAAGTCTGTAGCAATATGCCTAATTTGAAAAGGCTACACCTGTCAGATTAATGGCTATGGTTAATATCCATAGCTATTTTGTACATTACAAAATTATATATAATCATTTGTTCATTCAATTACCACCTGTACAATCATTCATTCATTCACTTACAATCACTCATTCATTCATTCAATTACAATCAAATTATAATCCTTCATTCAATCAATTACAATTACAATCAATTACAATCCAATTCATTTAATCAATTACAATTACAATAATGTTGAAAACATAAATCTTTGGCTTCATTAGAGAAATGTGCTCGACTTCACCCTAAAATTTCAACAGCTTCATATATTCCATCACCCTACAAATAGTCATGTCATACATAAATTAGAATGCCCTTTGGGGAAAAGAAAGACAAAGTGAAAGAAGTGCATCATGTATAACAACTTTTCTCTTTCTTAATGATTTAAAAAAAAAAAAAAAAAAAACTCAAAGAGGAATGAAATTGACACAAAAGAAATGGTCTCACCATATGATTATAGGTTTTGGTTTTGGTTAAGGCTATAAGTTTATGTTAAGGTTTAGGTTAAGGTTAGGCTATAGGTTATAATTAAGTTTATATTAAGTTTTGGTTTAGGTTAAGGTTATAGGCTTAGGTTTAGGTTATAGGTTTAGGTTTAGATTATAGGTTATAGCTTTTGAGAACTTTATTATAGGTTAAGGTTTAGGTTTAGAAAATCGGGTTTGGGTTCGGGATCGGGTTTAGATTTGGGGTTTCAAGTTTAGGTTTAGGTTTAGGTTAAAGAGTTAAGATTTGGATTAGGTGTACGTTTGAGTTTAAGGATTTGAGAATACATTTAGGTTTTAAGTTTAATTTTAGGTTAAAGGTTTAGGGAAAGGTTATAGGTTTAGGTTTAGGTTATAGGTTATAGGTTATAGCTTTAGGGAATTGAGAATGGGTTATGCTTTAGGTTTAGGAAATCGGGTTCAGGTTCGGGATTGGGTTTAAGTTTGTGTTTTTAAGTTTAGGTTTAGGTTTAGGTTAGGGAGTTGAGATTAGGATTAGGTGTAGGTTTCACTTTAGGGAATTGAGTTTAGGTTATAGGTTTAGGAAAAGGTTAGGTTTAGGTTATAGGTTTTGGGATTTGGGAATAGTTTTAGGTTATAAGTATAGGTTTAGGCTAGGTTATAGGTTAAGGTTTAGGGATAGGTTATAGGTTTTGGTTTTGGTTAAGGTTATAGGTTTATGTTAAGGTTTAGGTTAAGGTTAGGCTATAGGTTATAGGTTATAAGTTTTGGTTTAGGATAAGGTTCTAGGTATAGGTTTAGGTTATAGGTTATAGCTTTTGAGAACTTGATTATAGGTTAAGGTTTAGGTTTAGGAAATTGGGTTCGGGTTCAGGATTGGGTTTAGATTTGGGTTTTCAAGTTTAGGTTTAGGTTAAGGATTTGGGATTAGGATTAGGTGTAGGTTTGAGTTTAAGGATTTGAGAATACATTTAGGTTTTCAGTTTAGGTTTAGGGAAAGGTTATAGGTTTAGGTTTAGGTTATAGGTTATAGGTTATAGGTTATAGCTTTAGGGAATTGAGAATGGGTTATGGTTTAGGTTTAGGAAATTGGGTTCAGGTTCGAGATAGGGTTTAAGTTTGGGTTTTTAAGCTTTGGTTTAGGTTTAGGTTAGGGAGTTGAGAATAGGATTAGGTGTAGGTTTCGCTTTAGGGAATTGAGTTTAGGTTATAGGTTTAGGGAAAGGTTAGGTTTAGGTTATAGGTTTTGGGATTTGGGAATAGTTTTAGGTTATAAGTATAGGTTTAGGTTAGGTTATAGGTTAAGGTTTAGGTATAGGTTATAGGTTTTGGGATTTGAGAATGGGTTCGGGTTTAGGTTATAGGTTTTGGTTTTGGTTTAGGTTATAGGTTTTGGGATTTAAGAATGGGTTCGGGTTTAGGTTATAGGTTTTGGTTTTGGTTTAGGTTATACGTTTTTAGATTTGAGAATGGGTTATGGTTTAGGTTTAGGAAATCAGGTTCATGTTCGGGATTGGATTTGAGTTTGGGTTTTCAAGTTTAAGTTTAGGTTTAGGTTAGGGAGTTGAGATTAGGATTAGGTGTAGGTTTAACTTTAGGGAATTGCGTTTAGGTCATAGGTTTAGGGAAAGATTAGGTTTAGGTTATAGTTTTTGGGATTTGGGAAAAGTTTTAAGTTATAAGTGTAGGTTTAGGTTAGGTTATAGGTTAAGGTTTAGGGATAGGTTTAGGTTTTGGGATTTGAGAATGGGTTCGGGTTTAAGTCATAGGTTTTGGTATTGGTTTAGGTTATAGGTTTTGAGATTTGAGAATGGGTTCGGGTTTAGGTTATAGGTTTTGGTTTTGATTTTGGTTTAGGTTATAGGTTTAGGTTTAGGTTTAAGTTATAGGTTTTGGGATTTGAGAATGGGTTCGAGTTTAGGTTTTAGGTTTTGGTTTCGATTATAGGTTATAGGTTTTGGGATTTGAGAATGGGTTCGGGTTTAGGTTATAGGTTTTAGGTTTGGTTTAGGTTGTAGGTTTTGGGATTTGGGAATGGGTTCGAGTTTAGGTTATAGGTTTTGGTTTTGGTTTAGGTTATATGTTTTGGTTAAGGTTATAGGACATAGGTTTAGGTATAGGTTAAGGTTAGGTTTAGGTTATAGGTTTTGGGATTTGGGAATAGTTTTAGGTTATAAGTATAGGTTTAGGTTAGTTTGTAGGTTTTGGGATTTGATAATGGGTTTGGGTTTAGGTTATAGGGTTTGGTTTTGGTTTCGGTTATACGTTTTGGTTTAGGTTATAGGTTATAGGTTTAGGATAAGGTTTAGGTTTAGGTTTAGGTTATAGGTTTTGGTTATGGTTATTCGTTATAGGTTTAGGTTTAGGTTTAGGTTAGGTTTAGGTTGTAGGCTTTCAGATTTGGGAATAGTTTTAGGTTATAAGTATAGGTTTAGGTTAGGTTATAGGTTTTGGGATTTGATAATGGGTTCGGGTTTAGGTTATAGGTTTTGGTTTTGGTTTTGGTTATAGGTTTTGGTTTTAGTTTAGGTTATAGGTTTTGGGATTTGAGAATGGGTTCGAGTTTCGATTATAGGTTTTGGTTTTGGTTTAGGTTATAGGTTTTTAGATTTGAGAATGGGTTATGGTTTAGGTTTAGGAAATCAGGTTCATGTTCAGGGTTGGATTTGAGTTTGGGTTTTCAAGTTTAGGTTTAGTTTTAGGTTAGTGAGTTGAGATTAGGATTAGGTGTAGGTTTAACTTTAGGGAATTGAGTTTAGGTCATAGGTTTAGGGAAAGATTAGGTTTAGGTTATAAGTTTTGGGATTTGGAAATAGTTTTTGGTTATAAGTATAGGTTTAGGTTAGGTTATAGGCTAAGGTTTAGGGATAGGTTATAGGTTTTGGGATTTGAGAATGAGTTCGGGTTTAGTTCATAGGTTTTGGTATTGGTTTAGGTTATTGGTTTTGGGATTTGAGAATGGATTCAGGTTTAGGTTATAGGTTTTGGTTTTGGTTTTGGTTTTGGTTATAGGTTTAGGTTTAGGTTTAGGTTATAGGTTTTTGGATTTGAGAATGGGTTCGGGTTTAGGTTATAGGTTTTAGTTTCAGTTATAGGTTATAGGTTTTGGGATTTGAGAATGGGTTCGGGTTTAGGTTATAGGTTTTGGTTTTGGTTTAGGTTATAAGTTTTAAAATTTAGGAATGGGTTCGGGTTTAGGTTATAGGTTTTGGTTTTGGTTTAGGTTATTGGTTTTGGGATTTGAGAATGGGTTCGGGTTTTGGTTATAGGTTTTGGTTTCGGTTATAGGTTATAGGTTTTAGGATTTGGGAATGGGTTCGGGTTTAGGTTATAGGTTTTGGTTTTGGTTTTGGTTTAGGTTATAGGTTTTGGGATTTGGGAATGGGATCGTATTTAGGTTATAGGTTCTAGTTTTGGTTTAGGTTATAGGTTTTGGTTAAGGTTATAGGTTATAGGTTTAGGTTTTG
The DNA here is from genome assembly GCA_037074715.1 of Magnolia kwangsiensis. Lineage (NCBI taxonomy): Eukaryota > Viridiplantae > Streptophyta > Magnoliopsida > Magnoliales > Magnoliaceae > Magnolia > Magnolia kwangsiensis. The sequence continues at coordinate 83,457,832 of CM073575.1, read as the reverse complement.
GTTAAAGTTAGGTTTAGGTTATAGGTTTTGCGATTTGGGAATAGTTTAAGGTTATAAGTATAGGTTTAGGTTAGGTTATAGGTTTTAGGATTTGAGAATGGGTTCGGGTTTAGGTTATAGGTTTTGGTTTCGGTTATAGGTTATAGGTTTTGGGATTTGAGAATGGGTTCGGGTTTAGGTTATAGGTTTTGGGTTTGGTTTAGGTTGTAGGTTTTGGGATTTGGGAATGGGTTCGAGTTTAGGTTATAGGTTTTGGTTTTGCTTTAGGCTTTATGTTTTGGTTAAGGTTATAGGTCATAGGTTTAGGTATAGGGTAAGGTTAGGTTTAGGTTATAGGTTTTGGGATTTAGGAATAGTTTTAGGTTATAAGTATAGGTTTAGGTTAGGTTATAGGTTTTGGGATTTGATAATGGGTTTGGGTTTAGGTTATAGGTTTTGGTTTTGGTTTCGGTTATATGTTTTGGTTTAGGTTATAGGTTATAGGTTTAGGATAAGGTTTAGGTTTAGGTTTAGGTTATAGGTTTTGGTTATGGTTATTCGTTATAAGTTTAGGTTTAGGTTTAGGTTAGGTTTAGGTTATAGGTTTTCGGATTTGGGAATAGTTTTAGGTTATAAGTATAGGTTTAGGTTAGGTTATAGGTTTTGGGATTTAATAATGGGTTTAAGTTTAGGTTATAGGTTTTGGTTTTGGTTTAGGTTATAGGTTTTGGTTTTAGTTTAGGTTAAAGGTTTTGGGATTTGAGAATGGGTTCGGGTTTAGGTTATAGGTTTTGGTTTTGGTTTAGGTTATAGGTTTTTAGATTTGAGAATGGGTTTGGTTTAGGTTTAGGAAATCAGGTTCATGTTCGAGGTTGGATTTGAGTTTGGGTTTTCAAGTTTAGGTTTAGGTTTAGGTTAGTGAGTTGAGATTAGGATTAGCTGTAGGTTTAACTTTAGAGAATTGAGTTTAGGTCATAGGTTTAGGGAAAGATTTGGTTTAGGTTATAGGTTTTGGGATTTGGAAATAGTTTTAGGTTATAAGCATAGGTTTAGATTAGGTTATAGGTTAAGGTTTAGGGATAGGTTATAGGTTTTAGGATTTGAGAATGGGTTCGGGTTTAGGTCATAGATTTTGGTATTGGTTTAGGTTATTAGTTTTGGAATTTGTGAATGGGTTCAGGTTTAGGTTTGTAACACCCTGAAAATTGGGGTTCGTGTATAAACCCGACTCCCGAGTTCCAGACCGTCACTTTTGTAACAAAAATGTTTATGATTCAATGTTGTTTGAGTTAAAGCATTCACATGAGTAAAATTATCCCAAAACTGCAATTCATACTCCAGATTCAGTGATAAAAGCAAGCGAAAGACTAAAGGATATACATATCACTGTATGGAAAATAAAATAGATCTCAACTGTCTCCAAAGTATGAATACATCTCTGAGTCTCATATACATGTAAATAAACAGAATCAAAATGTCAAAAATAGTCCCACTGAGAAGTCCCGTCAATCCAGGCCACCTAACAAATCCGTCGTGGTACTGCATATATGAGAACTCGTCCTGGTCCTCATCATAATCCGGCTCTACGTCCTGAATTGCTGCCTCACCTGCATTTAAGACAGGGTCTGGTGGGTGTTGCAAACACTATCCCGTAACGTGGGAGTGAGTAGCTAACTCAGTGGAATAATAGAGCAAAGATTAGCATGTTCTCAAATCAATCATACGATAATAGTAAAGCAGTAAATCAAACATTCCTAATACTTTGTTAATGCAATATGACGTGACATGATGGATGCCCTCACCGACGATCTCCCTTATACGGCATCATCTTACGCCCGCGGCATGCTTTCTTCCCACAGTGCTCCACATCTTCCAGGCACATGCAATGTGATGGTGCTATGATTACCAAGTTATTATTAGTCCTTTTCATACAGCAGGATTGGGAAACTAAGGTACTTCCCTTATATTAATCCCAACACAGATCCTGCCTAGGGTCGTCACTCCTAGTAATCTCATACGATGTATATTTTGTAGGCGCTGCAAGGGCTGTCAGGGATGTTGCTCGCACTCGTTGCACTGCTCCCCCATCACCATATCAATACAGGCCTACTGTACTCTCATTGCTACGGAAGGGTCGTCGCCTCCCGTAGACTTAGAAAATGCTCGCGGTCACTACAAAGGGCTCGTCGCCTGATCAGTGTAGGTTGACAGCAAGAATATAGTGTCTCATACCACCATAATCTGCTCACGAGTCATAGGTGCTTACTGGTCACTACGGAGAGGTTTGTGGCCCCAGCATAGGCCTACAGCTCGACCACGGTGTCCCGTACCACCATGCCTGGCTCATGAGTCTTTATGGATCAAGGTACCATGTTAATAGGGTTTACAATGGTAATTTCAGTACCCTAGGTTCAAGCAGTTATGACTCATACTAGGTGAACATACAATAGCCAGTTGGGTTACTTGACGGGCTCGACTAGCACGAGCGCATCTCAAGTCAAACGACATGAAGTGCATAAACCCCCTCGTGTGGCCTAACCACTGCCGCCAACTCCAAAACACGACTCGCGTTCATCGACGCGTCGTTCGTGGCAAAGATAAGCCAACCACGAATTTACTCGGTTACCGACTACCTGGACTAGGTATAGTCCCAAACATTTATGAATTCACATCAGCAATCATATAAGAGTGATGGAAATGAAATACAACAATGTGAGCATGTTAACACATGTTATAACGTACAATTTAAGTAAATCATCTAACACATGCATTTCATACGTATAATGAAATCATGCATATAGCCAACAGTAAGAAATCATTTACATCAGCATATTATTTGAGAATTCAATCTCAAACTAATTCGTAACACCATTTAATTCAATACATATTAATACAAGCATTTATACAAACACTTAAACTACACACTTAAGTCTACATATAGTATGTCGACTCAAAGTGCGCATTTGGGCAAATCTCTCCGCCAAACTGATTATGCACGCATTCCTAATATCCTAATGCGACAAGAAGCCATGTCAATCATATCAGTAAAATATGGATAAAAATAGTATTTCCTACAAATGACTAAAATGCCCTAAATCTCATATTTTTCGTCTACTTACGAAACAGGAAACGGACAGCATGTTGTACATGTCAAACGGCGTTGCCGTTGATAATCTACTATTAAACAACATTGAAAGCGTTGAAGACAGTCAATCAAAGCATCTAGAATCCGCACCTTTCACTTTATATGTGTATCGTTTCAAAGTCTTGGGTTTGGTTTAGGTTGTAGGTTTTGGGATTTGGGAATGGGTTCGAGTTTAGGTTATAGGTTTTGATTTTGGTTTAGGTTATATGTTTTGGTTAAGGTTATAGGTCATAGGTTTAGGTATAGGTTAAGGTTAGGTTTAGGTTATAGGTTTTGGGATTTGGGAATAGTTTTAGGTTATAAGTATAGGTTTAGGTTAGGTTATAGGTTTTGGAATTTGAGAATGGGTTCTAGTTTAGGTTATAGGTTTTGGTTTCGGTTATAGGTTATAGGTTTTGGGATTTAAGAATGGGTTCGGGTTTAGGTTATAGGTTTTGGGTTTGGTTTAGGTTGTAGGTTTTGGGATTTGGGAATGGGTTCGAGTTTAGGTTATAGGTTTTGGTTTTGGTTTAGGTTATATGTTTCGGTTAAGGTTATAGGTCATAGGTTTAGGTATAGGTTAAGGTTAGGTTTAGGTTATAGGTTTTGGGATTTGGGAATAGTTTTAGGTTATAAGTATAGGTTTAGGTTAGGTTATAGGTTTTGGGATTTGATAATGGGTTTGGGTTTAGGTTATAGGTTTTGGTTTTGGTTTAGGTTATACGTTTTAGTTTATGTTATAGGTTATAGGTTTAGGATAAGGTTTAGGTTTAGGTTTAGGTTATAGGTTTTGGTTATGGTTATTCGTTATAAGTTTAGGTTTAGGTTTAGGTTAGGTTTAGGTTATAGGTTTTTGGATTTGGGAATAGTTTTAGGTTATAAGTATAGGTTTATGTTAGGTTATTGGTTTTGTCATTTGATAATGGGTTCGGGTTTAGGCTATAGGTTTTGGTTTTGGTTTAGGTTATAGGTTTTGGTTTTAGTTTAGGTTATAGGTTTTGGGATTTGAGAATGGGTTCGGGTTTAGGTTATAGGTTTTGGTTTTGGTTTAGGTTATAGGTTTTTAGATTTAGGAAATCTGGTACATGTTCGGGGTTGGATTTGAGTTTGGGTTTTCAAGTTTAGGTTTAGGTTTAGGTTAGGGAATTGAGATTAGGATTAGGTGTAGGTTTAACTTTAGGGAATTGAGTTTAGGTCATAGGTTTAGGGAAACATTAGGTTTAGGTTAAAGGTTTTGGAATTTGGAAATAGTTTTAGGTTATAAGTATAGGTTTAGGTTAGGTTATAGGTTAAGATTTAGGGATAGGTTATAGGTTTTGGGATTTGAGAATGGGTTCGGGTTTAGGTCATAAGTTTTGGTATTGGTTTTGGGATTTGAAAATGGGTTCAGGTTTAGGTTATATGTTTTGGTTTTGGTTATAAGTTTAGGTTTAGGTTTAGGTTATAGGTTTTTGGATTTGAGAATGGGTTCGGGTTTAGGTTATAGGTTTAGGTTTAGGTGTAGGTTATAGGTTTTTGGATTTGAGAATGGGTTCGGGTTTAGGTTATAGGTTTTAGTTTCCGTTATAGGTTATAGGTTTTGGGATTTGAGAATGGGTTCGGGTTTAGGTTATAGGTTTTGGTTTTGGTTTAGGTTATAAGTTTTAAAATTTAAGAATGGGTTCGGGTTTAGGTTATAGGTTTTGGTTTTGGTTTAGGTTATTGGTTTTGGGATTTGAGAATGGGTTCGGGTTTTGGTTATAGGTTTTGGTTTCAGTTATAGGTTATAAGTTTTAGGATTTGGGAATGGGTTCGGGTTTAGGTTATAGGTTTTGGTTTTGGTTTTGGTTTAGGTTATAGGTTTTGGGATTTGGGAATGGGTTCGTGTTTAGGTTATAGGTTCTGGTTTTGGTTTAGGTTATAGGTTTTGGTTATGGTTATAGGTTATAGGTTTATGTTTTGGTTAAAGTTAGGTTTAGGTTATAGGTTTTGCGATTTGGGAATAGTTTAAGGTTATAAGTATAGGTTTAGGTTAGGTTATAGGTTTTGGAATTTGAGAATGGGTTCTAGTTTAGGTTATAGGTTTTGGTTTCGGTTATAGGTTATAGGTTTTGGGATTTAAGAATGGGTTCGGGTTTAGGTTATAGGTTTTGGGTTTGGTTTAGGTTGTAGGTTTTGGGATTTGGGAATGGGTTCGAGTTTAGGTTATAGGTTTTGGTTTTGGTTTAGGTTATATGTTTTGGTTAAGGTTATAGGTCATAGGTTTAGGTATAGGTTAAGGTTAGGTTTAGGTTATAGGTTTTGGGATTTGGGAATAGTTTTAGGTTATAAGTATAGGTTTAGGTTAGGTTATAGGTTTTGGGATTTGATAATGTGTTTGGGTTTAGGTTATAGGTTTTGGTTTTGGTTTCGGTTATACGTTTTGGTTTACGTTATAGGTTATAGGTTTAAGATAAGGTTTAGGTTTAGGTTTAGGTTATAGGTTTTGGTTATGGTTATTCGTTATAGGTTTAGGTTTAGGTTTATGTTAGGTTTAGGTTATAAGTTTTCGGATTTGGGAATAGTTTTAGGTTATGAGTATAGGTTTAGGTTAGGTTGTAGGTTTTGGGATTTGATAATGGGTTCGGGTTTAGGTTATATGTTTTAGTTTCAGTTATAGGTTATAGGTTTTGGGATTTGAGAATGGGTTCGGGTTTAGGTTATAGATTTTGGTTTTGGTTTAAGTTATAAGTTTTGAAATTTAGGAATGGGTTCGTGTTTCGGTTATAGGTTTTGGTTTTGGTTTAGGTTATTGGTTTTGGGATTTGAGAATGGGTTCGGGTTTTGGTTATAGGTTTTGGTTTCGGTTATAGGTTATAAGTTTTAGGATTTGGGAATGGGTTCGGGTTTAGGTTATAGGTTTTGGTTTTAGTTTTGGTTTAGGTTATAGGTTTTGGGATTTGGGAATGGGTTCGTATTTAGGTTATAGGTTCTGGTTTTAGTTTAGGTTATAGGTTTTGGTTAAGGTTATAGGTTATAGGTTTAGGTTTTGGTTAAAGTTAGGTTTAGGTTATAGGTTTTGGGATTTGGGGATAGTTTAAGGTTATAAGTATAGGTTTAGGTTAGGTTATAGGTTTTGGGATTTGAGAATGGGTTCGGGTTTAGGTTATAGGTTTTGGTTTCGGTTATAGGTTATAGGTTTTGGGATTTAAGAATGGGTTCGGGTTTAGGTTATAGGTTTTGGGTTTGGTTTAGTTTGTAGGTTTTGGGATTTGGGAAGGGGTTCGAGTTTAGGTTATAGGTTTTGGTTTTGGTTTAGGTTATATGTTTTGGTTAAGGTTATAGTCATAGGTTTAGGTATAGGTTAAGGTTAGGTTTAGGTTATAGGTTTTGGGATTTGGGAATAGTTTTAGGTTATAAGTATAGGTTTAGGTTAGGTTATAGGTTTTGGGATTTGATAATGGGTTTGGGTTTAGGTTACAGGTTTTCGTTTAGGTTATAGGTTATAGGTTTAGGATAAGGTTTAGGTTTAGGTTTAGGTTATAGGTTTTGGTTATGGTTATTCGTTGTAGGTTTAGGTTTAGGTTTAGGTTAGGTTTAGGTTATAGGTTTTCGGATTTGGGAATAGTTTTAGGTTATAAGTATAGGTTTAGGTTAGGTTATAGGTTTTGGGATTTGATAATGGGTTCGGATTTAGGTTATAGGTTTTGGTTTTGGTTTAGGTTATAGGTTTTGATTGTAGTTTAGGTTATAGGTTTTGGGATTTGAGAATGGGTTCAGGTTTAGGTTATAGGTTTTGGGATTTGAGAATGGGTTCAGGTTTAGGTTATAGGTTTTGGTTTTGGTTTAGGTTATAGGTTTTTAGATTTGAGAATGGGTTATGGTTTAGGTTTAGGAAATCAAGTTCATGTTCGGGGTTGGATTTGAGTTTGGGTTTTCAAGTTTAGGTTTAGGTTTAGGTTAGGGAGTTGAGATTAGGATTAGGTGTAGGTTTAACTTTAGGGAATTGAGTTTAGGTCATAGGTTTAGGGAAAGATTAGGTTTAGGTTATAGATTTTGGGATTTGGAAATAGTTTTAGGTTATAAGTATAGGTTTAGGTTAGGTTATAGGTTAAGGTTTAGGGATAGGTTATAGGTTTTGGGATTTGAGAATGGGTTCGGGTTTAGGTCATAGATTTTGGTATTAGTTTAGGTTATTGGTTTTGGAATTTGAGAATGGGTTCAGGTTTAGGTTATAGGTTTTGGTTTTGGTTTTGGTTTTGGTTATACGTTTAGGTTTAGGTTTAGGTTATAGGTTTTTGGATTTGAGAATGGGTTCGGGTTTAGGTTATAGGTTTTAGTTTCAGTTATAGGTTATAGGTTTTGGGATTTTAGAATGGGTTTGGGTTTAGGTTATAAGTTTTGGTTTTGGTTTAGGTTATAAGTTTTGGAATTTAGGAATGGGTTCGAGTTTAGGTTATAGGTTTTGGTTTTGGTTTAGGTTATTGGTTTTGGGATTTGAGAATGGGTTTGGGTTTTTGTTATAGGTTTTGGTTTCGGTTATAAGTTATAGGTTTTAGGATTTGAGAATGGGTTCGGGTTTAGGTTATAGGTTTTGGTTTTGGTTTTGGTTTAGGTTATAGGTTTTAGGATTTGGGAATGGGTTCGTGTTTAGGTTATAGATTCTGGTTTTGGTTTAGGTTATAGGTTTTGGTTAAGGTTATAGGTTATAGTTTTAGGTTTTGGTTAAAGTTAGGTTTAGGTTATAGGTTTTGGGATTTGGGAATAGTTTAAGGTTATAAATATAGGTTTAGGTTAGGTTATAGGTTTTGGGATTTGAGAATGGGTTCGGGTTTAGGTTATAGGTTTTGGTTTTGGTTTTGGTTACAGGTTTTGGTTAAGGTTATAGATTATAGGTTTAGGTTTAGGTTAAGGTTAGGTTTAGGTTATAGGTTTTGGGATTTAGGAATAGTTTTAGGTTATAAGTATAGGTTTAGGTTAGGTTATAGGTTTTGGGATTTGATAATGGGTTTAGGCTTAGGTTATAGGTTTTGTTTTTGGTTTATGTTATAGGTTTTTTATTAGGTTATAGGTTATAGGTTTAGGATAAGGTTTAGGTTTAGGTTATAGGTTTTGGGATTTGAGAATGGGTTCAGGTTTAGGTTATTGGTTTTGCGTTTGGTTTAGGTTGTAGGTTTTGGGATTTGAGAATGGGTTCGGGTTTAGGTTATAGGTTTTGGTTTTGGTTTAGGTTATATGTTTTAGTTAAGGTTATAGGTTATAGGTTTAGGTTTAGGTTATAGGTTTTGGTTATGGTTATTCGTTATAGGTTTAGGTTTAGGTTTAGGTTAGGTTTAGGTTATAGGTTTTGGGATTTGGAAATAGTTTTAGGTTATAAGTATAGGTTTAGGTTAGGTTTTAGGTTTTGGGATTTGATAATGGGTTCGGGTTTAGGTTATAGGTTTTGGTTTTGGTTTAGGTTATAGGTTTTCGTTTAGGTTATAGGTTTAGGATAGGGTTTAGGTTTAGGTTTAGGTTATAGGTTTTGGGATTTGAGAATGGGTTCGAGTTTAGGTTATAGGTTTTGGTTTAGGTTTAGGTTATAGGTTGTGTGTTTAGGTTTAGGTTAAGGTTAGGTTTCGGTTATAGGTTTTAGGATTTGGGAATAGTTTTAGGTTATAAGTATATGTTTAGGTTAGGTTATAGGTTAAGGTTTAGGGATTGGTTATAGGTTTTGGGTTTTGAGAATGGGTTCGGGTTTAGGTCATAGGTTTTGGTATTTGTTTAGGTTATAAGTTTTAGAATTTGAGAATGGGTTCGGGTTTAGATTATAGGTTTTGGTTTTGGTTTAGGTGATATGTTTTGGTTTAGGTTTAGGTTATAAGTTTTGGAATTTAGGAATTGGTTCGGGTTTAGGTTATAGGTTTTGGTTTTGGTTTAGGTTATTGGTTTTGGGATTTGAGAATGGGTTTGGGTTTTGGTTATAGGTTTTGGTTTCGATTATAGGTTATAGGTTTTAGGATTTGAGAATGGGTTCGGGTTTAGGTTATAGGTTTTGGTTTTGGTTTTTGTTTAGGTTATAGGTTTTGGGATTTGGGAATGGGTTCGTGTTTAGGTTATAGGTTCTGGTTTTGGTTTAGGTTATAGGTTTTGGTTAAGGTTATAGGTTATAGGTTTAGGTTTTGGTTAAAGTTAGGTTTAGGTTATAGGTTTTGGGATTTGGGAATAGTTTAAGGTTATAAATATAGGTTTAGGTTAGGTTATAGGTTTTGGGATTTGAGAATGGGTTCGGGTTTAGGTTATAGGTTTTGGTTTTGGTTTTGGTTATAGGTTTTGGTTAAGGTTATAGATTATACGTTTAGGTTTAGGTTAAGGTTAGGTTTAGGTTATAGGTTTTGGCATTTAGGAATAGTTTTAGGTTATAAGTATAGGTTTAGGTTAGGTTATAGGTTTTGGGATTTGATAATGGGTTTAGGCTTAGGTTATAGGTTTTGGTTTTGGTTTATGTTATAGGTTTTAGATTAGGTTATAGGTTATAGGTTTAGGATAAGGTTTAGGTTTAGGTTATAGGTTTTGGGATTTGAGACTGGGTTTGGGTTTAGGTTATAGGTTTTGGGATTTGAGACTGGGTTCGGGTTTAGGTTATAGGTTTTGGGTTTGGTTTAGGTTGTAGGTTTTGGGATTTGGGAATGGGTTCGGATTTAGGTTATAGGTTTTGGTTTTGGTTTAGGTTATGTGTTTTAGTTAAGGTTATAAGTTATAGGTTTAGGTTTAGGTTATAAGTTTTGGTTATGGTTATTCGTTATAGGTTTAGGTTTAGGTTTAGGTTAGGTTTAGGTTATAGGTTTTGGGATTTGGAAATAGTTTTAGGTTATAAGTGTAGGTTTAGGTTAGGTTTTAGGTTTTGGGATTTGATAATGGGTTCGGGTTTAGGTTATAGGTTTTGGTTTTGGTTTAGGTTATAGGTTTTCGTTTAGGTTATAGGTTTAGGATAAGGTTTAGGTTTAGGTTTAGGTTATAGGTTTTGGGAATTGAGAATGGGTTCGAATTTAGGTTATAGGTTTTGGTTTAGGTTTAGGTTATAGGTTGTGTGTTTAGGTTTAGGTTAAGTTTAGGTTTCTGTTATAGGTTTTAGGATTTGGGAATAGTTTTAGGTTATAAGTATAGGTTTAAGTTAGGTTATAGGTTAAGGTTTAGGGATTGGTTATAGGTTTTGGGTTTTGAGAATGGGTTTGGGTTTAGGTCATAGGTTTTGGTATTTGTTTAGGTTATAAGTTTTAGAATTTGAGAATGGGTTCAGGTTTAGATTATAGGTTTTGGTTTTGCTTTAGGTTATAGGTTTTGGTTTAGGTAAGGTTAGGTTTAGGTTATAGGTTTTGGGATTTGAGAATGGGTTCGGGTTTAGGTTATAGGTTTTGGTTTTGGTTTGGGTTATAGGTTTTTGGATTTGAGAATTGGTTCGGGTTTAGGCTTAGGGTGTGGTCCCTCTAAATAGAAATACGGCCTATGCAAATGGCCAGGCCCTTCCAATGCCGTCCATAGGAAATGGACAGCTTCGTCATGGTCATAATAGTAGTTCTCACCTTCCATGGTCCCCGCTCTTCCAGATAGCTCCGACGCACATTCGGGTCTGCTCCATTAATTTTGAGCAAATACATAAACACGCCCTATCCAAATGACCAATCCCTTCCAATGTTGTCCATAGGAAATGGATGACTTCATCATGGTCATAACAACAGTTCCCACCTTCCAGGGACCCCCGCTCTTCTGGATAGCTCTGATGCACATCCGGGTCTGCTCCATTAATTTCGAGTAAATATATAAACATGGCTTGTTCAAATGGCCAGGCCCCTCCAATCATATGCATTCTTGAGTCAAGAGACGTACCAGATGCTTGAATCTGAAATATGCATTTACACATAAAATGACATTGAGAATCGCTTCTCAAAACCGCAGACTGTTTTCTTTTGAAACTCTTTCATCTCACCTGAAAACCTGTCACATAATGAATAACTATAACCACAATGATAACTACACATGTGCATTCTTTACAAGAGACGTACTAGATGCTTGAATCTGAAATATGCAACTCCAATCCTCCCGCATGTAACATCCACTTGAAAGAATGCACATAACTGTCATGCTTGAGTAATTAATACAGGAATGTACAAGTAAAACCATAAAATTAGAGATACTCACTGCATTTACAGGATCTCCTCCATAATTAACGATCTCATTCTAAAGCTCTTCTCCCTCCTCCTTTACCCAGGCTTGGGACCGGCAATACAAGGAGTCACATTAGTGGAGTTAAAAAAGGGCTTAGGCTCCATTTGGTTTTTTAAAAAAAATATTTTCATAAATACTAATGTGATGACCAAATGGAGCCTAAGACTATAAATACGTTCAAATATAGAGTACAAAATTCATTCAATATTTATTTTTATTTTTTTAAAAAAAAACAAGTGTCAAATTAGTTCAGAATTAGTTCAAAATGCACACTACACGCTCAAAATTAGTTCAAAATGCACACTACACGTTCAATTATAGAGTACCAACATTGTTTAAATTATAGGATTCTCAAAGCCTCTTTCCCCCATTGCATAAATGATGGAAAGCTTTGATTTTGGAGGAATGGAGCTGGAGATTCGATTTTGGTACAGAAGCAAGATGGAAAGCTTTGACAAGTTCCCTAAAGTGGAAGGGATGCAACCATCTGTATGGTTAATGGACAAGTCTAGCTCATTCAAATTCATAAGATTCCCTATTTCCATAGGTATTGATCCTCTTATTTTATTTGCAGACAGAATAAGGGACATGAGTTTGTGAAGAGTGCCAATAATGGGCTGGAATGGTTCTAGTGAGAGTGTTGCCACTGAGATTGAGATGAACGAGGTTTGTTGTCACGCCCCAAATCCAGAGATCGGGCTCACAGGGATCCCGATCGCCGAATCCGGTGCCGACAGCCTCCGTAGTACCCCATTCTCGGCTCCCAGCGCCCATACGCCAAATTTCGATCCTGGGATCCTACAAGGAGGATTTTTCAATGTACATTTATCTCGTAAGAAGCATAACCACAAGTTTACCCAAAACATAAAGACAACGTCATCATCACATATCCACTAATATAATCATTTGAATACAATGCTGAAAGGGAAATCCATATGTCAAAATTAAAGCTCCAAAAAATAGCTGCACGCTCCAAGCTCAATGTGGCTGCAACCTAACGCCACCTGCACGCATCTATCGTGCATAAGATCATAGAAAGCTTAGTGCGTGGTGAAAGTGTGTGCATGAGGTAAGTGTCAAGTAAGCAATAACAGAGTAATCAGAGTAAGCGAAAATACTGATAAACCCATGATCATACAATATCAGAAACACTGGCAAGATCATAAATCATACGAAATCAGAGTAATATGAAAACATGCTGATAGGCCCATAAATACCATCAGTCGTATTTAGGACATATAAATGCAGAAGCATAACAACCCAAAATGTCATATGCGTGCAGATGTAATACGATATGCGATGTGAATGAAATGACCAAGATGAAGTGTAAAGTTGGGATGATAGTACGTAATATCGTAGACCACGGGGTCCACCACAAGGGCCTTCTATCCAAACCAGTTCCATACCTAAATTTGGATAGTCAGACTCAATGTGGTAAACTCCTGATCTCAGGTTAGTCGCGTGCCCAACTGAAATCCTAGTCATGCGAAGGTACACGTAACAAATAGATGCGCACTATCAGCCCGAGTGGATAGTGAATGAATGAATGCATGAGTATGTAATTCCTACTCAATAAGTCCACATATCAGTACGGTTACTCTCTGAGAAATCATTGGGGTCTATTACACTCCAAATGGAACCGCCGCTCTCCCTAGCCGCACAATCCAAGTGAGCATAAGAAACCTCACTATCCGCCTGGCCAATAGTCTGCCAATACCTATCCGGCACGTCGATAGTGGACCCATTCCACGAGTTGGTCAAACTCAGCCTAGCTTTGCCCCCTGCGCATGGGCAGGTAAGGCCGCACCCCCTTCCAACCGACCACGACACAGTGGAGAGCGAAACCATCTGAAAATCGGCACTCAACGCTCATCTACCCACTTGGTCTAGACGTTGGAGCATCCTCTGGTACCAAGAGGGTGTTTAGGGATTATCACCCAGGGCCATCTATAGCAGCCCGATGCTCGAACAGATTTTTGATGTCCCATCTGGCCATCCACGATATGCCTGTGGAGGCTATGACCCTGATGTCACTAGGGCGTATAGTAATCACAACACAATGCAAGATGCATGAGTCATACAATCCAATCATGCATCAATCCTGCGCATGCCGTGTGCTCATGTGGGAGAACCTCCGCCTATCAGGGAGTATCATATCATCCTGCCCAATGACATATGTAATGATCAATCATATCTCATAACAAACATGCATATGATGCGTATGGGCATTTACCATGATGCTTTGCAGTCACATACTCATAATTGGTATCACAATCGGCCTTGACAGTGTGGACATCTAACCAACATTGCCCCAAGGGATGGCCCACATAGAGCCAAACACATAATGGGCCCATGGCCTCATACAAAGGCCTAATATACAACACGATGGCCTTACTCAAGGGTTTAATACACATCACAATGGGCCTTTCACATGGGCCTAACATAGATCACAATGGGCCTTACCCATGGGCCATGAATACATCATAATGGGCCTTACCCATGGGCCATAAATACATCACAATGGGCCTTGCCCATGGGCCCCAAATACATGACATGTGGGCCCTATATCAAATAGGCTATGCATCATGGGCCTAATATGCATTACAATGGGCCTCGTCCATGGGCCACGAATACATCACAATGGACCTTACCCATGGGCCTTAAATACATCACAATGGGACTTGCCCATAGGCCTCAAATACATCACAATGGGCCTTTCCCATAGGCCCCAAATACATCACAATGGGCCTCATCAGGTAGGCCTCATATACATCACATTGGGCCTCGACAATCAGAATCGACGATCAGCCACGACAATCGGCCACGATAATTTGCCTCGATCAGTAATCGGCCTCGATAATCAGAATCGATCAATCAGCCATGACAAGCAGAATCGACAATTGGTCACGTCAATCGACAATCGGCCACGATCGGTAATCGGTCTCGATAATCGGCCTCGATCGGTAATCGGTCAATCGGCCACGACACGCAGAGTCAGAAATCGGCCACGTCAATCAATAATCGGCCACGATCGGTAATCGGTCAATCGGCCACGATACGCAGAGTCGGCAATCGGCCACGTCAATCGATAATCGGCCACGATAATCGGTAGATAAACAAAGCGGGATCCATAGATGATCAGTCGATCAACCATAGTATAAAGATCGACACTCGGCCATGGTTATATCAAATCCGATAACACGGAGCCATCCGTCTACGGTGAATGGGGCCCACTGATTAGGGTTAACCCATAAGAGAATGATGAGAATAAGAATATCAAGGCCTAAGAGAAGGTCATAATGTGGACATTTAACTAACATAGTCCCAAAGGAGTGGCCCACATAGGGCTGAACATACGGTGGGCCCACGGCCTTATACAAGGGTTTGATATATGCCACAATGAGCTCTATACAAGGGCTACATACACAACAGGTGGGCCCTGCATAAGCAGCAAGTGAGACTACTCACAATATACCCGTCTAGATGGGTCACAAGTATATCAAAGTGGGCCTCATAACATGGGTCTCATATATGGCCTCAACACTAGGCCACAAATACATCAAGATGGGCCTAATCGATCATATGGGCTAAATCAACCAAATGAGCCGATACAAGCAGGCCGATCAAATAGACCGATACAAATGGTTGAATCAGATGGGGTAAGTCAAATGGGCCCCCAAATACATCGAATCAGGCTTCATCAAGTGGGCCCCAAATACATCAAATGGTCTATGCGTCATGGAGTTATACTAAGCATGTTATAAGGTGATGCACTATCCCTACAACAGAGGTGGCCTAGACGGCCGACACACAACAAGTACGGTCTATTAATGGGCCTTAGGGGGAGTCGTAATGTGGACATCCAACCAACATTATACTTACAACGTGGACGTCAAACAAACATTGTTCCTAAGGCACAACCGTCATAAACATTATTACATAATCCGCGCTGGAATCACACATTGTAATGGACCTTAGGTACATCCCATTGGGCTTTGAATACCTCAAATGGGCCATGTCATATGGGCCTTATATTCATCAAATGGGCTACATAAATGGACCACACCAATGGGCCTTATGTGCCTTGCAATGGGTCATAACCCGTTGGGCCTTGAATGCATCAATTGGGCCTAAACCCGTAGGCCTTATACCAATCAAATGGGCCTAACCCATAGGCCTTATATATACCAAAGTGGGCCTAACCCATAAGCCTTTTACAAATCAAATGGGCCTAAACCCATAGGCCTTTTACAAATGAAATGGGCCATACCAAAACATAGGTGGCCCACTTAATCACAGATGGGCTCATTCTTCAACTCATGCCTTAAAATGACCTTTTAAAATGGATGGACAGATTAGATGCAGCACCTGCATCAATGGTGGGGGCCCACATGAAGGCCCGCCATCGAAAATACTATATATTATATAATATATCAACTACATAATATATATATACAATATTATAGATAAAATACAATATAATATATATATGTTCACACACGCTGCACGCACATGCACCGCACACACACACGCTGTATGCACACACACCACACACATGTTGCACACACACACACCCTGCACACACAACCCAAGCCTGCTGGGGGCCCCACCGTCACGCTGATGGTGGGACTAAAATCCTCATCACTAGGGGTCCCACGTGGGGCCCACCAAAATGTTTAAATGCCAACCACACCGTTCACCTGGATGAAGGGAAAACACAAATCTCAGATTGATTCAAAGCTCAGGTGGGCCCAAATTAGGTTTCAATGATAGAGGATCAATCTCACTGTTTTGTGTGGTGTGGGCCACCTGAGTTTTGGATCGCCTTGATTTTTGGAGGGGACCCACCTCAGGGGGTGGTCCACCTCTTAAATGGAGTGGATGCAGAATATACATCATGGTGGGGCCCACGACAGCAGCCGTGGTCCCTGGCTTGACCGCCCACGACACTGGCAGCAGCGCCTGCACTGACGCTGTCAGCGCAGCTGCAGCACTTCCTTCCCTTTCTTTTTTTTTAACAAAAAACCTATTTTTTGTGGTTTTTCAGAGGTGGGGCCCACATGTCGAAAATCCATCCCAGCCATGGGATTCTATGGCTTACAATGAATCCAATGAATCCGCTAACGGCCCACTTTCGACGTGTAGAAGAAATCTAAATAGGTTTTAATGACGATGATGCAATACCCAACGCTATGGCCCACTAGGTGATTGGATCGGCTCTAAATCTTGACTCAACGCCTAAAATTTGGTGGAGAATGGGATGGACGGCGTGGATTGAATATTTACATCAAGGTGGGGCCTACACAAGGGCCCACCCCCGAAGCTTGAACCAAGCTTATTTTTGTGTTTATCTCACGTCCAGCATCCCAGACGCTGGACGGTTTGGTCACGGCAATGCATTGAGGTGGCTTTACTTAGGTGGGCCACCAAAGGGTGGATGGTATAGATATAACACATATACAAGGTGGGGTCCATCCAAGTGGCCACACAACCATATTATCAGAGAGAGAGAGAGAGAGAGAGAGAGAGAGAGATAGAGTGGGACGCATGTGATGGAGGGATCCCGATACTATGGGCCCTCCGTTCAACCATCCAATCATACATCAATGGGTCCCATTGCATATGGGCCATCAAAATTTAAAATCAATGGTGGGGATCCTTTCCCCACCAATATGGACTGTCTAGATGACCTTTCTAAAGAAATAAACATCATGATGATCCTAGTGGGCCATCGGCCACATCTTAGGCTTCCAAGTGAGATCCAAACCATTGATCGGTTGGCCTTACTTGGCCCATCTAAAAAAATAGGAAAAACTACTATGAACATGCACCCACCATCCGATCTTCTTGCTCCTATGGGCTCCTTAGCACCCTAGCTTCAACTTCAATGGACGAGATGAGGAATGGATGGCTAGGATGAGAGATCAAGGGGTAGAAAGGTGGGCCACACTTGTGATTTGGAAGACTTGGAGAATTCCCATACGTGGGATATTTTTGTTGCTTGGAGAAATAATTTGAGAAATGAGAAAGAGAAACTTGTAAAGGGAGAGAGAGTGTGATGGGTGATGGAGTGATGGATGGGAGAGGGATGGGTGTGTAAGATTTTATTGACTTTGGTGACATTTGTGTAAGAAAAGTATGGGCATGGAAGACTTTTGTGGCTTGCTTGGGAAGGGGTGAAACTGATGTGTACTTGACATGTACTTGACATGTGATGGATTGATTGATGGGATTGATGTAACATCTCGTAGAGATTCTCTTGGGTTTCACAACGCGTGGCGTTTTCCTCACACCGAACGTTGGCCCACATCTCTTGACCAGGGTATCGCCTCGGCTAGCAAGTCGCGGCATCAGAACCGCAGCGATGGCGTGGTCGCTATGGTATTGGTCTTGGGTTGAGTCGATACAGGTTGACGGCATATGAATCAGGGTCGCGCGGCAATATCGGTTAAGGGTCGAAGGTTGCCGGAATTCGACCGGTAAGACCGCGGAAGTCCACGGAACAGTACGGACTAAAATACGGGTCTTACAGTAAATGACAGGAAGCTCAAGTTATCAAGCTTACCTTACAAACCTGCACTCTGTAGGCTTATCCCTCTCACACTTCCAAGGCTGTTGCATGAGATCCCAATCCATTTGCATGGAGAGATTGTGTTGGTGGTAGCATTAGTAACAGGAAGTGACCATGAGTAGAGAGCTTGTGATGGAAAGAGACTGGCTTTCCATTTTAAGAGAGCCTCTGCTACTGGCAGTCATATTGTTGCAAATGATGATGTTGCATGGGAAGAACGAAATGGTAGACACTGAGTGTGCACTGAAGAACAATAAAAGGGCACTAACCAAATGTAATGAAATATAAATTACAGACATGTTCTCTTCCTTAGCAGAAATTGTACAAATAAGAGCACATTATAACAATGGCCTCCACGACTCCTAGAATCAACATGGGCTGCCCGACAAATATCGACGAACAATTCCTGCAACAAGTGTAGGTTATAGGTTAGGTTTAGGTTAAGGTTATAGGTTATAGGTTTAGGTTGAGATTTGGATTATGTGCAGGTTTAGGTTTAGGGAATTGAGAATACATTTAGATTTGGGTTTTAGGTTTAGGCTAAGGTTATAGGTTTAGGTTATAGGTTTAAGTTTAGGTTATAGGATATAGGTATAGGTTTTAGGATTTGAAAATAAGTTTAGGTTAAGGTTTAGGTTATAGGTTATAAGTATAGGTTTATGTTTAGGTTAAGGTCTAGGTTTATGTTATAAGTTTAGGTTAGGGAGTTGAGATTAGGAATAGGTGTAGGTTTAGGTTTAGGGATTTGAGAATACATTTAGATTTTAGGTTTAGGTTTTGGGATTTGAGAATAGATTTACCAAGCGTGCATGGACATTCCCTCAACTAGAAAATACACATTCCCTCAATTGGAAAATATGAAAAGAAACATTAGAAAATCAAACAATTGCAATCATGAAGAAATTTGTTGATGGTTCTTCAAAAACATATACAGGAATTGCAAGGCCTAATTAAAGTAAGGAGCGAGGTTCTTCTTCAAAATTTCAAAGTGTTTTGGATATGATTAACTGTAGCATGCTCCAAATAATATGCACTCATTTCCTTCCTGCAATGCAAATAATGAACATTATTATTCTAGTAAGTAGTGGAGCAGTATGCTCTAGGAATGGCATTTACTGACTGAAAAAAAAAATCATGTTAAAGAAAAAGATTTGCTGAAAAGGAACCCATTCTTAGGTAAGCATACATTGTGGACCGACAGTCTAAACAGGTATTGTGATCGTCAATAGACTGTTAGAGGTTTCAATATACAATATATAAAAATTAATATATATGTATTTGTGTGCTTGTCTGTGGAAGGAAAAAAGAAAAAAGAAAAAAGAAAAAAGGACATAGATAAGCATGTCTATAGAAGAATAAATGTACAATGTTCCCAATCAAGCTTCCTTTATTTATTACAACTAGAAGAAGACTGGCATTTTGTCAAACATGTCAAGTTAACAAAATTTACTACCTTGCATATACAGTTTGTGTAATGAGAACTTACTTGCAAATGATGTGTTTCTTAATCCTACAAAAATGGCAGATAAAGAATTCAAATAAGCATATGTTAGTTAGATTGGATCACAATTAAAAACAGAATGCAAATATGTCAACAGTACTTGATGTAATATTGCATATGCACCACTCTAAGTAATTCATAACATGAGTATACTAGATAAAAGAAGATGAGCAGTAAAAACATCTCTATCAAGGTCTAAAGGGAAAATTAATACATGAAACATGTACATTCTGTATCAACAACTATGCAAATTAGTAGATGAGATGAATAGCTTAAACATCATGCAATATCGAGTAGACTTGCCTAGTTGCAATCAATATTGGCCCTAGAAGCGACAAATCCATGGACAATTCAGGCGTGTACCAAAGACTCATGCATATCAATAAAGTCATACAGGCAACCGGTCCATGTCAAAGAAGCAAAACATGGATCATGCAAACTAAAGTTTTGAACAGATTCAGTGTGGCTTGCCTGAATCATACTAGTTTCTGCAATATGATTAGGACTGACCACTGACCAAGTGAGTCTGGGATTTTAGACCTTGCTACATACAAGGTCATGTTTATAGAAGTAAAATGATTCATCAACCTGAGAAAGATATCTATATGATGAAGAAAAGGTGAGAATGTTCTAACATTAGCAGTGACATTATCTTTGCAAAACATAGATATCTACATATATAGCCAATAAGAAAAAGTGACTTCTATCAATCCATTCTATGCAAAGAAAAAAGTGACGACTGAATTGGCTGTGTTGGCATTGACACCTTTTTCCAATAAAAACAATATTAAATTACCATTAGTCACTAGCCAATGTCTCTTTAGATGACACACTTACTCCAAGCAGGCCCCATCGAATGAATCGCTCAGTGACTTGTTGGAACCCATGTCTAATAAAAGAACTACTTGCTATTCTCACAAAAGAAGCCAAGTAAAAATGTATGAACTCAAATTTTGAAAAGTTTGCTACCTCCAAACACATTGTTTCACACAGCACATGTGTCAATCTAGCAAGTCTGTGGGACATCAGAGTGGTGCATAAGTATCATGCAATATATATCCTATTTTACTGAAGATAATCAAATTAGAGAATTTTCTTAGTGCATCTGTATCAGCTTGTCTTCTTTTTTTTTTTTTTTCTTTTCTTTTCTTTTTTTTTTTTATTAGTAGAATCATGTGATATAGAAGAAAAAACTAACATGTGTTCCCTTCTCAAGTAAGTGAATTGCAAAAGATGAGACTCTAAACTAAATCTTCATACAGGGCTGCATAAAGACATAGAACACAAACCATTAGAAAAAAAAATCTAAATTTCTCTTTCTTTTCGAAAAACTTGTGTACTACCTAAACAATTTTAATGATTTCTTTTCCCTGTCAATATTGCCTTTACAAACCGATATTTGATGCCAAAAACATAATATCATAAAATTGAATCCTACTCCCACTTATAATCCATTTTTTAACACTATAATTAATAATATGATATATCAAGATTGAATCCTACTCTCGCTTATAAATATCATAAAACTAACAAGATAATTCACTATTCATGGGATCACTCAGAGTTTGAAAAGGTCAACCAATAAACACTACTTAATAGTTTTGGAAGTGCAAAACCTTATCCTGGCTACATACAGTTGCAAAAGTACAATTTTGAATTCTACTTTCCTGCACGTGCCAATGTGCCTCATGGAAGTGAGATCTGAAATGTACAAGGTAAGAAAATTTCTCAATCCACACGTGTAATCAATTAGCTATAGAAATCATAAAAAATGGTGAGAAAAATTCTCATTAATCTGAAACATGATCTCAATATAATGTATAAAACTCAACAAAGAAAAGCTAATTGTGAAGGACAAAAACCAATCAACAATAAAGTCAGCTCAAATAGCTAATAGAAAAAGAAAAAGAAAAGAAAAGTATAACTTAAGCAGCCATCCCATGGTTGGCTTATGGTGTCCTGCTAATGTGTACATGAAGCAGTCAACTTGAAACAGAGGATCTATTACCTCACCCACTACTGCCTTAAAGTGAATATAAATGGCAGATGCTTCCACACCCTCAGAAACAGAAGTTCTACTACCACCACTGCCATGAATTACTGCCTAAACCTGTAAAAGAAAATAAAAAGGAGCTTATGAAAAAGTGATTCGTCAAGTACTCTTTCATAATTTGGTTGTTATTATTGTTACGTAAATACCTGAAGTTGTTGGAATTTGACCAAGAAAATGTTGGATTCAGCATATTGTGGGTTGCTTTTAGCATACCTAAACTACTAATATAAAAAGATTGAAGAGCACCCTACAAATAGATAGATCCACCAGCCACATAACAGCTACTAACACATCCACTAGGCAAGCTCCAATCACCCCTTCTACCATATGATAGCTACTAATACAAAAAGATTATACCAAAATAAGAATTTCAACCACTCTTATCAGTCTTATTCATGAATAAGAATTCAAAAAGATTATACCTTGGAATATTTAAGAGGTGAGTTGTGGCACACTTACACACGAACCATGCCATGCATTAAGCGGACCTAAAATCTGAACTAATCTCATTACTAGGAGAGGAAGTTCTAAGATTTTTAGGCAATCTTGCTAGTCTCATTGCCTCAAAGCATTAGATGCTTTTTCTTCTTCTTATTTTTAAATTCTCAAGGTGTTTTTTGAAGTTATAAAAGGTTATAAATATTTTCCTGGTTTAGTTGAATTGGAATCCATTGCAGAGTTGATTCTGAATTCTCAATCAATGTGATTTTTTTTCTTTGATAACTAAGATTTAAATAAATAAACAAATAAATAAAAACTCATATGGAAAAAAGTTTAAAATCCGCTAGCCCCAACTCATAGAGATCTCATGGTAACTAGTAGCCAACTTGGCAAAACTATCCAAATTATGATGATGGACAATAAACTGAGAATTATGCAGACAGCCATTTAATGGCGTGTTAAAGTAAATGCTATCTAGTGATCTGACTACTTCAAATTGGTGTTTGTAAGTGCTATGATTTCATATCCCTTTGGTTGTCAAATTTTGTGGTGCCAAAACCTATATCTATGTCTTGTATATCTTGTTTCATGTTTGAGACTATTCATTGCTTCAAGACATCGGACTTCAAGACAAGATCTTAAATGAAGAAAGTTTCAAGTCATGGATGAAGAATTCAATAATAGAAGTCTTCAAGTATGCATGTTCAAGATACAATCAAGCTCAAGAAGACTTTATTCAAGTCAAGATCAAGCTCAAGAAGACTTTATTCAAGTCAAGATCAAGCTCAAGAAGGCCTACTGCAAGATTCGTATATTCTCAAGCTTCTCTTTAAGGTCATCTGAGTATACAGACTTTCAATGTCCGTCTCACTGTTAAGGTTTGTTTGACCTTAGATTGACCTTAGGATGGGCTTTACTGTAGGTTATTCTAGATATATAACTCATATATTTTTAATATGCTTGTTTAAGCTATTTTAAGACCTGTCCTAGGGACTTCAAGACCAGTCCTAGCTCTACTATGACCAGTCTTAAGTTTTTCAGGACCAGTCATAGGTTGTTAAAGATTTTCGAATCTTTCTGGTTGTCCTACGACCAGTCCTGAACATCCTACAACTAGTCCTGTGAGTTCTTCGACTCATCCTTCGACCAGTCGTAGCCCTACGACTCAAACTCCAGCAACCAAATTGAGGGTCCTACGACCGATCATAGGTGACTCACGACCAGTCGTAGGTGACTCACGACCAGTCGTAGGTGACCCACGACCGATCGTGGAACAGTAAAATCTTATTCTGCGAAAATCTTTGAAAATCTTTGAAGCTATGACCAGTCCTAGGATCCTAAGACCAGTCGTAGACGGGATTTTTCAGGCTATAAATAGAGCACTAACTTCAAAGTTTTAGAAATTCAATTCAACTCTATTCAAGAAATCTTTAGGCTATTCTTTGAGATAAGTTTGTATTTGTTTTAAGCTACTTTGAGCTTATTTAATATTCCTTTTGCTAGCTTGTTTTTTATTTGATTTTGATCTACATTCCAATCTCATTAGAAAAGGGGAATTTCTGATATTCCTTCTTCTTGGATTCAAAATCAAATAAAATTAGCCCTTTTGATTTAAAATCAATTAGACTTAGAACCATTCTTAAAGTGAGTATTGGACTTTGAACATTGAATCGAACTTCTACTCCGATTGGTTCTACCGGGCTACTTCAAAAGGTGATTCGGGTATTTTACATTTTTGTAATTTTCTTTCTTTGGTTTTTATTTGAGATTTGCCAGAAAAATCTCATTGTATTGGTTATCTGAGGAGAGCCAGAAAACTCAGATTATGGGGGTTTTTAGATTGTGTACTCCCGAGATCAAAGACACAATTGTAAAGGTTTTAGGTGAACCTGTGAAACCTATTTTGATAGTGCATGCTAATATCCCCTGTATGAGGATATTAGGAGTGGAGTAGCATTCTGTGTGGCTGTTGGATAACAGTTGGTGTACACACAGGTGAACCACTATATATCGTTGTGTTGTGGATGTGCATTATTCTTTCATTCCTTTATTCATTAAGTTTTGTGGTCTATGTTTGTGGATGAATGTTGTAATTATTTTATTTTAAGCAAGTGTGGATGGATGTTATAATAACTTAGGATTTATTTCTACAAGTTATTTTGATTTCCTTGCTTTTTATTCATCATTGGCTTGTGATACAAAGGACGTTCTAGAAATAAGGTTGTCCTACCTAAAACCTTTGGTTTTTGGTGTAAGGTTATCCTTAGAACTGATAAAGTATCATTCTCTTTATTTTAGGCTATTGAGTAACTTTAAATTCAGCATTGTGCTTTATTTCTTTTATTATTCCGCTATTATAAGTTTTATTTGGCATTGCCCTATTCACCCACCCTCTAGGGCATATAGTTAGGCCCTTTCAAGTGGTATCAGAGCCTAATAGCTCGTACTTACTGTTTATTTATTGGATTTATTTCCTAAGCTAACGATCTAAGCTATATTAAGATGTCAAATTTTGATAGCCTATCAGTCACTAGGCCACCACCTTTTAATGGTACAAACTATGCCTATTGGAAAGCCAGGATGAGGATCTTCCTCAAATCCTTGGATGAAAGTGTGTGGCTGGCCACAGTGAATGAATGGAACCCTCCTATCACTGAAGTAACTAATGGCGATGGTTCAAAATCAATGAAAGTAACGGCTTACTCTCTTTGGACCACACTTCAGAAAAGTGAGAGTAGTGCAAATGCAAAAACACTAAATGCAATTACTTGTGCATTATCACCAGATGAATTTAAAAGAATTATCTCTTGTGAAAATGCAAAACAAGCATGGAATGTAATAGAAATGACACACGAGGGTACATCAATTGTTAAGAAATCTAAAGTCCAACTCCTCACAACTAAATTTGAAGAAATTCATATGGAGGAGAATGAGATGTTTATGGACTTCTACACTAGATTGAATGACATTGTGAACTCTATGTGGGGTCTTGGTAATAGAATCCCCGAAAGTAAAGTGTGCGCAAAAATACTACGCTTACTTCCTGAACGGTTCAATTCTAAAGTAACCGCGATTTAGGAAATTCGTGATACGGATACCATGAGGGTTGAGGAATTAGTTGGTTCACTTCAAACCTATGAGTTGTCCTTTAAAGCTCCTAAAGAAAAATCAATTGCTCTCAAATCATCTAAAAATGTTTCACAAGAGAGTACTTCAGATACAGAAAATACCGAAGATGATATGGCGCTTTTAGCAAAAAAGTTTTACAAAATTTTCAAAAACAAGAAAAAAGATGATTTTCAAAAGTCAAATGATAAGAGACGATCTAAACCTAGAGCTCGAAAATCATTGAAAGATAGTCAATGTTACAACTGTCAAGAGTATGGGCACTTAGCTAACAAATGTCCTAAAAAGGACAAATCAAAAAAAGAAAAGCATGATGGCTACTTGGGATGAATCGTCTGATTCTGAATCCTCTTCTAAATCAGAAGATTCTGAAACCGAGTCGGGCGATGATGTTAAAGTCCTTATGACTCTAGCCAAGATCACCTATTCAGATCATGATGATATATCTAGTGAAGAAAATCTGAATAGTGATTGCGATAATGAAGATGATCTTCAAGATGCTTATAATGCCCTTTATAAAGAGAGTTGTAAAATTGCCGTTAAGCTTAAATTATAAAAAGAAAAATTTTCTAAGCTTAAGGAAGATTATGAGTCTCTTGTTTTAGAAAAGTCTCATATTTTCGATTCTTTTGAAAAGACCAAATGTGATTTAGATTTCAAAACCTCCCAAATTGAAGATTTGAAATCTGAAAAAGAAAAACTCAAAAATGAGGTAGCTTCTCTTCTGAGTTTGAAAGACACATGGAGATATGCCCAAGGTGATCCAAAATTGGAAAAATTATTGTCCGGATCAAGAAAATGTGACGATCGATCCGGGTTGGGCTATGATAAGAATACATATCCTAAATAAAAGAACATTGCTCCTAAATTTATAAAAGGAGAGTCTTCAACTTCAAAAGAAAAGAATACCTATCAAGGTTTTTTCAAAAATTCTAGGTCTTTTCAAAAACCTAAAGGTGCCCATGTCAACTTTAATTTTTAAAACTGAAATTCTTTAACTGAAAAAATAATTGATCTACTCAAGGATCTATTAAAGTCTAACTCTATGGGTCACTCCTTTAACAACAGACAGAAAAAGACCATCTATACTCTTAAACCCAAAACAGTTCTGAAATGGGTTCCTAAAGTCCCCAGCTTGGTTGCCCACACTGCTTTCAAAGCTACAAGCTATTCAAAGTGGTACCTAGATAGTGGTTTCTCTAGGCATATGACAGGTGACAAGGCTTTATTCACCGATCTAAAAGATATGACTGAAGGGTCAGTCACATTTGGTGATGGAAGCAATTGCAAGATCATTGGCCAAGGAACGGTTCAACTTTATAACCTTCCCTTATTTAAGAATATTTTATATGTTGAGGGCTTGAAACACAACCTACTAAGCATTTCTCAGATATGCGATAACAACCATAGTGTAAAGTTTTCTAATCAAGGTTGTGAGATACTTAATAAAAAGGGTTCTGTAATATTAACTGGTCGCAGAACTTCTGAAAACTGCTACATCATTAGTGATGCAAGCTCATCTACTCAATCGTGTTACATGGTCCATACTGATGAGACTGAATTATGGCATAAACGCCTTGGACATGTACACTACCGAAACTTATTTAGATTGAGCAAAAGAGAACTAATTAGAGGTCTATCCAAATTGTAAAAAGTAGACAAAATATGTGGTGAATGCCAGTTGGGAAAACAGACTAAGAGCTCTCACAAGAAAGTGAACTCCAATACCACATCTAGACCACTTGAGCTTCTCCATATGGATCTTATTGGACCAACCAGATCGGAGAGTCGAGGAGGCAAAAAATACATCTTGGTTATCGTAGATGACTATACCAGATTCACTTGGGTATCGTTCTTAAAAAATAAAACTGAAACCCTGGATGAACTGAAATAGGTCATCAAACGAATCCAAAATGAAAAAGGTTCTCATGTTAGTTAGATCCGTAGTGATCATGGATTCGAATTCGAAAATAGTAGTTTTGAGAAATTCTGTAGAGATCAGGGAATATCACATGAATTCTCTGCACCCAAAACACCACAATAAAATGGTATAGTTGAAAGGAAAAACAGAGTGCTTCAGGATATGGCTAATGTTATGCTGAATAGCATGAAGCTCTCTAGAAATCTTTGGGCTGAAGCAGTTAATACCGCATGCTATATTATTAATCGGGTTTATACCAGTAAATCTGATAATAAAACTGCTTATGAATTATGGTTTGAAAAGAAACCTACTGTCAAATACTTTCGGGTTTTTGGCAGCAAGTGTTATATTTTACGTGATCGTGAAAATTTGGTAAAGTTTGATACGAAGAGTGATGAAGGTATTTTTCTTGGTTATTCTTTGAACAGTCGAGCTTGTAGGGTTCTAAATAAGAGAACTAGTGTGATTCAAGAGTCCATCAATGTGGTCATTGATGATCATTTGAATACACCAGCTCCGAGTTCAAATGATGATGAAGCTCTTATTATCGACAAATAAGATACCTCATCAAGTCTAAAAGAATCTGAACCAAGGATTGTCAAAGATCATCCAACCAATCAAATTCTTGGAAACCCTCTCACTGGAGCTCATACTCGCAAACAACTTGAGAACATATGTAATTATGTTTGTTTTACATCCCAAATAGAACCGGTCAATGTAAAAGAAGTACTTTTCTTACGAAAATTGGATAGTTGCTATGCAGGATGAACTTAATCAATTTGTTCGTAATGATGTCTAGTTTCTTGTTCCTAGACCTAAGGATAAACACATTATTGGAACAAAATGGATCTTTAAAAATAAGTCTGATGAGCTTGGAAATATAATACGAAATAAGGCCAGACTGGTTGTACAAGGGTACACTCAGATTGAGGGCATCGATTACGATGAAACCTTTGCTGCAGTCGCTCGCCTTGAATCTATCAGACTTTTTATTTCCATCGCATGCTTTAGAAAATTTAAGATTTATCAGATGGATGTAAAGAATGCCTTCTTGAATGGTGATTTACATGAAGAAGTGTATGTTGAACAACCTTCAGGGTTTGAAGACCCCAAGCTATCTGACCATGTATTTCGTCTCAAAAAGGCTCTCTATCATATAAAACAAGCACCCAGAGCATAGTATGAGCAATTGACTAAATTCTTACTTAGTCATAGCTTTCAAGTAGGAAGTGTCAATAAGACACTCTTTATTAAGAAGAATAACAATGATATTTTGATGGTTCAAATTTATGTTGACGATATTATTTATGGATCAACTTGTTCTAACATGTCTATTGAGTTTGCAGATCTTATGAAATCAAGGTTCGAAATGAGCATGGTTGGTGAACTAAATTACTTCCTAGGGTTACAAGTAAAACAACAACCTGACGGAATTTTCATTTCCCAAACCAAGTATGCTACGAACTTGGTTAAAAGGTTTGGATTTGAGAATGATAAGAACTTTAATACTCCTATGAGTACAACGTTAAGACTCTCAAAAGACTCTACAGGTAAAGATATAGATCCTAAACTATACGTAGTATGATTGGTAGTTTGTAATATCTAACTGCAAGTAGACCTGATATCGCATTCAGTGTTGGTATTTGTGTGAGATATCAGTCTAATCCTAAGGAATCACGTCTTACTGCTGTTAAACGGATTATTAGATATGTCGCAAGTACTATAAATCTAGGTCTGTGGTATCCTTTTGATACTAGTGTTCAATTAGCCGGGTACTCAGATGTTGATTGGGCCGGTAATATCGATGATAGAAAATTAACCAATGGTGATTATTTTTACATTGGAAATTGCTTAGTTTCTTGGTTTAGCAAGAAGCAAAGCTCAATATCACTCTCCACTGCTAAGGCTGAGTATATTACAGCTAGATATGCATGTACTCAACTAGTGTGGATGAAACGCATGCTAAGCGATTATGGAATTAATCAAGATTCAATGATCTTACATTGTAATAATTCCAGTGCTATAAATATTTTCAAAAATTCAATCCAGCATTCATGTACTAAGCACATTGACATTAGGTATCATTACATTCGTGAGTTAGTTGAAGAAAAAGTTATTTCTTTGGAATATATATCAACCGAAAATCAACTTACTGATATATTTACTAAACTGCTCGACAAAAGCAGGTTTAATAAATTAAAATTTGATCTATGTGTATTTTATATTGAATATTCTTGCTTGCATGTATCATAGTGTACTATATTTAGTATTATTTATGTTTAAATTTTAATTTTTTACATTAAAAAAATATTTTTTTTGGTCGTTACTCGACCGGTCGTGGATGTACACGACCAGTCGTGGTTCGAACGGTCCTGAACCACACTCGACCGGTCATGGAGCTCGTGAATGTGATATATTTGGAGAAAATCCCCTTCTTCTTCATTTCCACTCCGACTTACGACGAGTCGTGGCTGACCAGTCATAGGATTTCTTATTTTTCTTCAAGGTGAGTCCTATTTCATCATTTTTCTTGAAGATTCATGCTCTCTATGCTTTGATTTGTTCATTGTATAGCTAGATTTCATCTTTTGTTGGGTTTTTCAAGGGTTTCTTCTCAACTTGCTGATCTAGAGAAAATCCATCTTTCTTTTGTGCATTTCTCTTGCTCTTTGTATATCTTGATTGAAGATGGATGCTAGAGGGAAAAAGAAAACATCTCGTGGTCCATCCTCATTTAGATCTACACCGATTACAAAACGGCACCTTCGGTCACTCGAAGATGATCCTCAAGATGTACGGGATTTACGTGTCCATAATATAATCGTTGATCATACCGCTGATCTCAATCATATTGCTCCATATGGTATTGTCCCTCTTCTTAAATCTGTTAGCTGGACTAACATTTTACTTTGGGGTGGGCCTGCATACCAGTCCATTGCTCATTCAATGGTAGCATGCATCTCAGAATTTTCTCTTGATAATTTAACATTTTTAATTGATACTAGAGAAGGGAAATTTGAAGTAGACCGTCATTTGATATCAGGTATTATGGATATACCTATTAATGATGAAGGTATACCGATTCATACTTTATACGATAAACCATCTGAATGGAAAAACGCATGTTAACAAGAGATTTATGCAAAATTGATGCATAATGGACACACAAAGGGAATGTTCTCCCTTCAAAGTTTTTGTTACCTAGATAAAGAGTGTTACATCATTTCTTCATTTTCAATGTGTATCCTCGATCCGGTAATAAAATCGAGTTGACTTCTTTCATAGTTCGTGTGTTGCATTCTATTGCTTCTGGTACCATGGTCTGTCTTCCTTCTTTGATTTGTTATTTCATTATACAGTTTCGTCTCCATCCGGGTCATAGTGATATTCCGTTTGGTTATCTTATGACTATTTTAGCCACTCACATGCTTGTCGATAAACCTGTTCATGAGGCACCCATTCATCATATTATCTTCAACAATTCCAATCTTAATAAGATGAAGCTAGATTTGCTTCCTGACCAAGTAAATGAAGGTGGTGTTGGTGGTGATGGTGGTGAAGCTGGAAATGAAGGGGAAGCTGGCAATCTTCCTCAACAAGATGTTAATATGGATGAGATTTTTGATGAGATAGAATCTGATTCACCAAATGATCCTGATTATGATCCATCTGATTATGATGCACGCCTTCGTGCATTGGAGGAGAAGGTTGATAATATGAGTATAGCCCACGATATGCAATTTAAGTACATGCGAAAATATCTTCGTCGCATCAATAGGGGGTTACACCAGATTGATCCGACTATCCCTGCTCCCTCCTCTAGATCAGATTAGGTGAATTATCTTCTGGATAGTATAACATTATCTTTTTATTTTGGATATGTATTATGGATTATGGTTTGATAACATTGTCTTTTGGATATTGTATTTTGGATTGATGATGGCTTGATGCTTCAGGTTTATATTATGTCCTTTCATATCTCTTTCTCATTATCTGCTTATTACTCTCCATGTTCTCTTTCCTTTTGTGACTTTCTCTTGTTATTTTGTGACAAAAAGGGGGAGTAGTAAGCTAAAAGGGAGCAGTATGGAAGAAAGGGGGAGTAATTTATTTGTTTGAATTGATTGATTGAGAAGGATATGTGGATGAGAATATGTTGTATTGATGTTATTGATTTTTTTACATGAGCAGTACTTGTATTACTCAGGGGGAGTAGAGTAATTTGTGATTTCACGGCTCATGAGTCCTTATTATGCTATGTGTTTTGTCACAAATTTGACAAAGGGGGAGATTGTAAGTGCTATGATTTTATATCCCTTTGGTTGTCAAATTTTATGGTGTCAAAACCTATATCTATGTCTTGTATATCTTGTTTCATGTTTGAGACTATTCATTGCTTCAAGACATCGGACTTCAAGACAAGATCTTAAATGAAGAAAGTTTCAAGTCATGGATGAAGAATTCAATAATAGAAGTTTTCAAGTATGCATGTTCAAGATACAATTAAGCTTAAGAAGACTTTGTTCAAGTCAAGATCAAGCTCAAGAAGACTTTGTTCAAGTCAAGATCAAGCTCAAGAAGGCCTACTACAAGATTCGTATATTCTCAAGCTTCTCTTTAAGGTCATCTAAGTATACAAACTTTCAATGTCCATCTCATTGTTAAGGTTTGTTTGACCTTAGATTGACCTTAGGATGGGCTTACTGTAGGTCATTCTAGATACATAACTCATATATTTTTAATATGCTTGTTTGGGCTGTTCTAAGACCAGTCATAGGGACTTCAAGACCAGTCCTAGCTCTGTTACGACCAGTCTTAAGTTTTTCAGGACCAGTCTTAGGTTGTTGAAGATTTTAGGATCTTTCTAGCTATCCTACGACTAGTCATGGACATCCTACGACCAGTCCTGTGAGTTCTTCGACTCATCCTTCGACCAGTCGTAGCCCTACGACTCAAACTCCAGCAACCAAATTGAGGGTCCTACGACTGGTCATAGGTGACTCACGACCAGTCCTAGGTGACCCACGACCAGTCGTAGACCACCCAGGACCGGTCGTGGAATAGCAAAATCTTATCCCGCGGAAATCTTTAAAAATTTTTGAAGCTACGACTAGTCCTAGGATCCTAAGACCAGTCGTAGACGGGATTTTTCAGGCTATAAATAGAGCACGGACTTCAGAGTTTTAGAAATTCAATTCAACTCTATTCAAGTAATCTTTAGGCTATTCTTTGAGATAAGTTTGTGTTTGTTTTAAGCTACTTTGTGCTTATTTAATATTCCTTTTGCTAGCTTGTTTTTTATTTAATTTTGATTTACATTCCAATCTCATTAGAAAAGGGAAATTTCTGATATTCCTTCTTCTTGGATTCAAAATCAAATAAAATTAGCCCTTTTAATTTAAAATCAATTAGACTTAGAACCATTCTTAAAGTGAGTATTGGACTTTGAACGTTGAATCGAACTTCTACTCCGATTGGTTCTACCAGGCTACTTCAAAAGGTGATTCAGGTATTTTACAATATTATAATTTGCTTTCTTTAGTTTTTGTTTAAGATTTGCAAGAAAAATCTCATTATATTGGTTATCTGAGGAGAGCCAGAAAACTCAGATTGTGGGGGTTTTTAGATTGTGTAAGCCCGAGATCAAAGACACAATTGTGAAGGTTTTAGGTGAACCTGTGAAACCTATTTTGATATGCATGCTAATATCCCCTGTGTGAGGCTATTAGGAGTGGAGTAGCATTCTGTGTGGCTGTTGGATAACAGTTGGTGTACACACAGGCGAACCACTATATATCGTTGAGTTGTGGATGTGCATTATTCCTTCATTCCTTTATTCATTAAGTTTTGTGGTTTGTGTTTGTGGATGAATGTTGTAATTATTTTATTTCTAGCAAGTGTGGATGAATGTTGTAATTATTTTATTTCAAGCAAGTGTGGATGGATGTTGTAATAACTTAGGATTTATTTCTGCAAGTTATTTTGATTTCCTTGCTGTTTATTCATCATTGGCTTGTGATACAAAGGACGTTCTAGAAATAAGGTTGTCCTACCTTAAACTTTTAATTTTTGGTGTAAGGTTGTCCTTAGAATTGATAAAGTATCATTCTCTTTATTTTAAGCTATTGAGATAACTTTAAATTCAGCATTGTGCTTTATTTCTTTTATTATTCCACTGTTATAAGTTTTATTTGGCATTGCCCTATTCAACCCCCCTCTAGGGCATATAGCTAGGCCCTTTCAGTGTTCACTAGCCAAAGGTTAGGATTCTACAACCACTCTGATTCTTGGATGATGATCAATCTAATCGGGACAGATTGATTTAAGGCGTGCCAATGGCCACAAGTCGAGCTTTAATATAGACATCGACCCATTCTGGGGGCACAGAGTCAGGGTCAGTGTAGGGCTAGGGCCCTTTGATACAAGCTAAAAGAATTATTGTTCTAAGAGCACCCGTTTGACAATGAACTGTATATTGTTGAAGATGGAATCTTGTTGTCAAGAAACAACTCTTGAAAGACTCAAGTGATATCACGTAAGAAATAACTTGTGAAAGACGGAATTGAGATCTCATGAGGCCCAATTGAAAAGAAGCTCAAAGATAAGATTGTGACTTAAGTACGCTAACTTGATGCTCAGTAGGATCCACCAATAGACCTACGCTGTGTTGTGTCGAGGAGTAAGCTTAGGGCTAGATCATGTATTAATGATCTAGCTACAAATACTCATCATTAGGTGGAAAATGGGACCCACCTAAAGATCTGCTCTAGAGAACACTTTGGATTAAAGGCCATAACATGATAAAGATGTGCAAAGTTTGATCTGATGAGCGTTCCAGGAAGAAACATCTCTCATGAGCATTTTATCAAACAGTATGTGTGCATCATTAATCTAACAACATTTTACATACATATCAATCAAAGAGGTCCTAAAATATAGATCAAACATGAGTTATCAAGTACGTTAAAGAAAAAAGTCACAAAGGTGAGGTACTTAATCTAGCAAATGTAAATGTGTCTATGAAATCAACTAATCTTGATCAAGAATTGATAGAACAAACTATCATAAAACTAAAAAGAAAAAACTAAAGGAAAAATATACTCCAAAAAATTCACATGGAAGAAGCATCAATTAATAATTCCAGATCTATACCATTTTATAACTAAAAAATAAGAAAAAATATACTCCCAAAAATCCACATCAGGAAAATGCTACAGATCTCAAACTCTAAATACTATAAAAGAAAGAACATTTCTTGCCAACCCAAATCAGCATCTATAGCTTCGCTTAGACAAAATCATGCCAAGATATTTTTTTTAAAAAAAACAGTGATTAGAAAAATAGAAACAGAGGGGTTTTGAAGAAGATCGCCTCTCTTGCTCAATCGTACCCCAAATCTAGCATGCCATTTCATCCAGCCATTTCATCATTTCATTAAACAGTTAGCATGCATCAAATTGAAAGACAAAAAGATACATAAAGAGAGGAAGACATCAAACCTATGCCTCAAAGATATGAGAAGGGTTTTGAATGGCATGTGTTTCTTCAGGTAGGATCTTCACGACTGCTGTAATGGAGAGAGATAGAAGAGATGGCGGAGATATTGGAGAGAAAGGGAGGAGAATGAGAAAGAGCGGCAAGGGTAGGCAGGTTTGAGGGGGGTTTATCCTATACGACAGCGGCAGTGAGATTGAGTTGGGATTATGATTTGGGTAAGTGATTTGAGCAGGGGCTGCGATTTTGAGAAGGGCAAGGGTTGTGATTTGGGGAGAAGCTTCACGGCTGCATTGGAGAGATCGAGGGAGGAGAATAAGAGAGATGAAGCAGGTGAGGTAGGGAAAAATGAGAATCGGGAGCAGAGATCGGGAGAGAGAGGGTTAGGGAACGAAGAGAGAGAGAGAGAGAGAGAGGACTGGGGTATTGGATGGGCGCGGCTCTTTTTTGAGCGTGTGCCCATTTTGGTGTCGAATTTCAAGAGACGGTCTTGTTAGGGGCTCCGTGGGGCCCACCATGATGTATGTGGTTTATCTATGCCGTTCATTAATTTTAATAATATTTTTCAGTTCATGATCCCAAAAATTAGGTAGATTGAAGGCCTAAGTAGACCACACCATAGGACGCACATGTGATTTAATCTCCATGTTTCCTACCGTGTGGTCCACTTGAGCCTTTGATCCACCTGATTTTTAGTTTCATGCCCTAAAATTATATTTCAAGATAGATAGACAGATTAGATAGAATACTTATATTTTGGTGGGCCCTATAAAGCCCCTTACATAACAGTTATTTATTAATGGTGTGGCAAGCTTTTAGCTACGGATTAAATTCGTAGTAAATTTAGCTATGGTTTATATCCGTAGTAGAAAACTATCATAGTCTGTAGCCTTTGCTTAATTTTTGGGTAGTGAATACCCCTACCCTCGGGTGAGTAAGGCCACACCCCTTTACAACCAACCACGACACAGTGGGAGATGCGGCCTCCTGGTATTCGGCCCTCATGCACTCATGTATCCACTCGGTCTCAACGTTGGAGTCATCCTCTGGTACCATCTGGTTTAGAAATTTTCACCCAGGGACATTTATGGTGCCCCGATGCTTAGTAACAATATTTTTAGTGTCTGATCCTGTCATCCACA
This sequence comes from Magnolia kwangsiensis, assembly GCA_037074715.1. Classification (NCBI taxonomy): domain Eukaryota; kingdom Viridiplantae; phylum Streptophyta; class Magnoliopsida; order Magnoliales; family Magnoliaceae; genus Magnolia; species Magnolia kwangsiensis. Next base: position 83,422,317 of record CM073575.1, on the reverse strand, counting down.
ATGTGCCTGTGGAGGTCATAACCCTTATGTCGATAGGGCGTATCATATCAAACAAATGCGAAGTGCATGACTCACACTACCAATCATGCAATAATCCTACGCGTACCACGCGCTCTTGCGAGGCAACTCCGCCTATCAGGGAGCCTATAAATAATCTACCAGAAGGCATATGCTATGATCAGTCACTCCTCATATCAAGCATACATATGATATGTACGAACATGAATCATGGAACTATACTAAACATGTTATATGGTGATGGATCTTGTTCATAACAAAGAGGGGCCTAGACGGTCTACACACTACAAGTATGGGCCTATCAATGGGCCCTAGGGAGTGTTACAATGCAGACATTTAACCATCATTGCGCTTATAATGTGGACGTCAAACCATCATTGCTCCCAAGGCACGGCCGCCAAAAAACATCATTACATCATCATGGTGGAATCTCACATCGCAATGGGCTTTATATACATCACATTTGGCCCACATAAAGGCCTCACATACATCTCATTGGGCCTCATATAAATCAAATGGGCCAAATCGTACGGACCGAATCAAATGGGTCGATAAAAATGGGTCGATCAATTGGGCCAAATCAAATGGGTCGATACAATAGGCTGAATCAGATGGGCTGATACAAATGGGCCGATCAATTGGGCCGAATCAAAGGGGTCGAATCAAATGGACCAATTGAATGGGCAGAGTCGAATAGGCGGAGTTCAAATGGCCAAGTCGAATAGACCGAGTCAAATAAGTCGAGTCAAATGGTTGAGTCGAATAGGCCGAGTCGAATGAGCCGAATCAATGGGCCGAATCAAATAGGTCGATATAAATGGGTCGAATCAAGTGGGCCACACCACTACATCAATCATCTATTATTAGGGATCATTTTAGAGCATTAAAAAAAACTATATCCAAAGGATCATCTGGACCATACCACAAACGGCAGTGGTGATAATGATTTCCATAGTTGAATTTCCAGTGGGCCCACCATAGTATTTATTTTCCCATCTAGTCTGTTCCCAAGGTCACAAAGATGTGATCTTAGAGGAAATTAAATATCATATTGGTCCAAAACTTCTGAAATCCTAAAAAGGGGTTCCAATGGTAGACGTTCACACCCACTGTTTGCTGTAGTGTGGTCCACCTGATAACTGGATCTGCCTTATTATTATTATTATTATTATTATTATTATTATTATTATTATTATTATTATTATTATTATTTATTTAGTATTTATTATTTTATTTTTTATTTTTTATCTCAGCCTTAAAATGAGCTAACAAATGAATGGACGGTTGGATTACAACACGATGGGCTCCACCCATCTCGATGATGAATGGACGACATGGATATAATCATATATCATGGTGGGCTCCACCCGTCCAGATTGCTAGATGGTGTGGATGGGATCCACAGATTTGGTGTGGCCCATTCATCACCATCCAGAAGCCTAGATGGTGTGATAATGACACATACATCAGTGGTGGGTCCCACGCACGTGGCTTACCTAGACTTGGGTTAGGCTGATATTTGTATTTCCCTTCAACCGGGACTGTCCAGACGTGCAGGCCTGCGGGCCTGCCACTGGATGGTCCAACAAAGTGGGCACGTTGTATGGATGACATGGATATAATACATTCTTCATGGTGGGCCACACACCTCTACATCATGCAAGAGAGAGAGAGAGAGAGAGAGAGAGAGAGAGAGAGAGAGAGAGAGATCGGTGGGGAGGGGAGGGACCCCGCCACTATGGGCCCTCCCTATACAATGCATACATCATGATGGGTCCCACAACAAGTGGTCCCTAAAAAGAAAATGAAATCCTGAAAAGGCCAAGCTATATGTTGGGGGGGGGGGGGGGGGGGGGGGGGGGGGGGGGGGGGTTGAATAGGATTATGCCAAATTTAAAATGATAACAGTGGAATTATAGAATGTGATAGCCAAATAAAGAAAATCAATTCACAATGCTGAAATGAAAAGTAACCTCAATAAATAAGTATTGAGAGGTTGATACAAATGTTGTTCTAAAGACAACCTTACACCATAAAAACTAAGGGTTTATGGTAGGGCAGGACAACCTTATTTCTAGAACGCTCTTTATATCAAAAACTCAAACTAATGAGAAATAAATAAATAGAAAGGAATTAAAATAAATTGCAAGAATTTAAACATAGATTTTTACAACATTCCCCATAGTACTTGAAATGTAAATATTATAACATTCACATCCACACATACATCATATAAATTAGAATGATAAAAGATAGAAAAATATGACACACATCCACAAAACATAAAGAGTTATAGTGGTTCGCCTATGTGTTCACCAACTGTTAAACAACAGCCACACAGCTTGCTACTCCACTCCTAATATCCTCACTCAATGGATATTAACATTCACTAGGAAATTAGGTTTCTCAGGTTCACCTAAAACCTTCACAATTGTGTCTTTTTAAAAAGGGCTTACACAATTAAAAAAAAAACCCCCCACTTCTGAGTTTTCAGACTCTCCTTAGATAGCCAACACAATGAGATTTTTTTGGTTTAATCTCAAAGACACCAAAATAAAAGAAATTTACACATATAAAATATCCAGAATTCTCCTTTTGTAGCAGCCCAGAAGAACCAATCAGAGTAGAAGTTCGAATAGAAGTTCAATGTCCGAAACTCACTTTAAAATGGTTCTAGGTTCTAGATTGATTTTAAATTAAACTAGTTGGGCTAGCTCTATTTGATTTTGATTTCAAGAAGAAGGAATATCACAATTCCTCTTTTCAATTCAGATTGGAATATAGAAATAAAATCGAATCTATAAAGCTAACAAAAGAGAATATTAAATATGTATAATGTAGTTTAAAATAAACACAAACTTATCTCAGAGTAATCCTTTGATTTATCTTGAATTGAGTTATCAATTTCTGAAATTTGTTGTCTAATTATAATTGTAGAAATTGCACCTTTGATTGTTTCTGTGGACACTACGACTAGTCGTAGGAGAAACGGATTTTTAAATTTTTGAGCGCGATCGGATCAGACCGTTTCATGACTGGTCGAAGGCAGTCTATGACCGGTCGTGATCCCTCCACGACTGGTCGTAAGCACCCTACGACTGGTCATGAGGCACCAGATTTAGTTGTTGTACTTTGAGTCATAGATCCAGAACTGATCGTAGGACAAGTCGGCACTGATCACACGACTGGTCGTAACACAACCAAAAATTCTAAAAATTTACAACAAAATTGGGACTGGTCCTGAAATATCTAAGACTGGTCGAGCTAGTGCTAGGACTAGTTGAACAAAGTCCAGGACTAGTCTTAGAACAGACTAAATATTTATAATAAGATTCAAATTAAATTATGTATACAAAATGACCTACCCTAATGTTAATCTAAGGTCAATCATACCTTGAAAGTGAGATATGAACATTAAGACTTCATTTCTTCATAAGATGGTTCACCTTTGTAGATTACGAAGCTTGAGATCTCTACATGATGTAGCTTGAACTTTGAGATCTTCAAAAGCTTGGATTTTTCATTCTTGAGTTGTACACTTTCTTGAGTCTTGAACTGTACTTGAGTCTTGAGTTGTACTTGTCTTTTGTTGTAGCTTTTGGAAGACTTTTATCATTGAAGTTTATGAGAGTGAACATCGTACTTGACCTTGCATAACTTGCATGTCTTAAAGTAGAGCTTCATTCTTAACTTGTAACATTATGACGCAGTGTCTTCAACATGTATATCTCCTCATGCTACACAAGACAAATATTGATGTTTTGGCACCACAAAATTTGACAACCAAAGGAGCATAAAACCATAACACTTACAATCTCCCCCTTTATCAAATTTGTGACAAAACACACGTAACAATAAATAACACAATAATCATGCTTATAAGAGGAAACCAATTACAACCTGGTTAAAGAATCATGCACCAGTTATCATCAAACAACATATAACATCTGAACTAGGCACAAACAACTCCTCACATACTCCCCTTGAGTAGTACATATTATCCACAATAAATAATAATAATAATAAATGCTACTACTCCACAATCCTCCATAATGACAAATCCATATATAAATTCTCTCCCTTTTTGCCACAATATGACAAAGGAAGAAGAAAAAATGGAAAAGGATAAGAAACAGGAGTAATAAAGGATTAACTGGTCAAGATATAAGTAAATGAAAGTCTACAAACCATTAACTAGTTCAAACAAAAGTCAAGAAACCAAATAAAGTTCACAAACCAACACAAATAGACTTAAAGTTATTACAAACCAAAGAGTAAATCAAATAATCTGAACTGGAAGAAGGAGCAGGTATGGTAGGATCAAGTTAATGAAGGCCCTTGTTTAAGCACCTAAGATACTTGCGCATATATTTACACTGTAAATCATGGGCAACATTCATGTTCTTTACCTTCTCCTCAAGAGTACAAAGACGAGCATCAAAGCCAGATAGCTCATAATCAGGATCATTAGCAGAATTAGATTCAAGTTCATCAAAAATATCATCCATATTAACATCATCAGGAGGAAGATCATCAGCTTCTTCTTCATTTCCTACTTCAACTCCACCAGCACCACTCACATCCACTTAGCCAGGAGCCAATTCTAATTTCATCTTGTTTATATTTGAGTTATTGAAGATAAGATGATGGATGGGAGCCTCTCCAATAAGCATAGCAACCAGCATATGAGAAGAAAAATAGTCATAAGATAGGCAAATGGAATATCACTATGACCTGGATGGAGACGAAACTGAATAATGGAATGACATATCAAAGATGGAAGATAAAATTTAGTACCAGAAATGACAGAGTGCAAAACTTGAACCATAAAGGAAGTCAGTTCTATTTTATTACCAGAATGCGGATACAAATTTGAAGTAAAGATTTGGTGGAGAACCTTGTATCTGGGTAACAAATACTTTAAGGGGTTCACATTCCCTTTATGAGTCCATTTGCACATTCATATTACATAAATCTCTAGTGAGCATGTGTTTTTCTAATTCGGAGGGTTTCTTAGTTAGAGTACGAATTAGAATACCCTCATCATTAACAAGCATGTCCATTAACCCTGAAATCAAATGACGGTCAATTTCAAATGGACCTTCTCTAGCATCAATTTTAAATGTTAAGTTCTCAGTCGAAAAATCAGAGATACATGCAAACATGGACTGAGCAATAGACTGGTATGCAAGCCCACCCCAATGTAAGATGTTATCCCATCCTATAGCTTAGAGGAGTGGAATGATACCAAATGGAGTAATGTGATCAAGAAATATAGGTTGATTTGTAAGTGCAATGACTTCATATCCCTTTGGTTGTCAAATTTTGTGGTGCCAAAACCTATATCTGTCTTGTATATCTTGTGTTTCATAACTATTCATTGCTTTAAGACATCGTATTTCAAGACAAGAACTTAAATGAAGAAAGTTTCAAGTCATGGATGAAGAATTCAAGAATAGAAGTCTCCAAGTATGCATGTTCAAGATTCAAACAAGTACAAGTATAGAAGAAGACTTTGTCAACTCAAGAAAGGATCAAGCTCGAGAAGGCCTACAACAAGATTCGTAAATTCTCATGCTTCTCTTAAGGGTCATCTGAGTGTACAGACTTTCAATGTCCATCTCACTTTTAAGGTTTGTTTGACCTTAGATTGACCTTAGGATGGGCTTTACTGTAGGTCATTCTGGATACATAATTCGTATATTTTAATATGCTTGTTCGGGCTGTTCTAAGACCAGTCCTAGGGACTTCAAGACCAGTCCTAGCTCTGCTACGACCAGTCTTAAGTTTTTCAGGACTAGTCCTAGGTTGTTGAAGATTTTAAATTTTTTCTGGTTGTCCTACGACCAGTCCTGGACATCCTTCGACCAGTCCTGTGAGCTGTACGACTTGTCCTATGACCAGTCTTAGCCCTACGACTCAAACTCCAACAACTAAACTGGGGGTCTTACGACCGGTCGTAGGTGATCCATGACCAGTCGTAGGTGGCCCATGACCGGTTGTAGGCTACCCAGGACCAGTCGTGGAACAGCTAATCCTTATCCCATGAAAATCTTTAAAAATATTTAAAGCTATGACCAGTCCTAGGATCCTACGACCAGTTGTAGATGATATTTTTCAGGCTATAAATAGAGCACGAACTTCAGAGTTTTTCAATTCAATTCAAATCAATTCAAGCAATCTTTAGGCTATACTCTGAGATAAGTTAGTGTTTATTTTTAAGCTACTTTGTGCTCATTTAATATTCCTTTTGCTAGCTTGTTTATTATTTGATTTTGATCTACATTTCAATCTTATTTGAAAAGGAGAATTTCTGATATTCCTTTTTCATGGATTCAAAATCAAATAGAACTAGCCCTTTTGATTTAAAATCAATTAGACTTAGAACCATTCTTAAAGTGAGTATTGGACTTTGAACGTTGAATCGAACTTCTACTCCGATTGGTTTTACTGGGCTACTTCAAAAGGAAATTCAGATATTTTACATTTGTGTAATTTACATTCTTTAATTTTGTTTGAGATTTGTCAGAAAAATCTCATTGTTTTGATTATCTAAGGAGAGACAGAAAACTCAGATTGTGTGGGTTTTAAAATTGTGTAAGCCCAAGATAAAAAGACACAATTGTGAAGGTTTTAGGTAAACCTGTGAAACCTATTTTGATAGTGCATGCTAATATCCCATGTGTGAGGATATTAGGAGTGGAGTAGCATTCTGGGTGGCTGTTGGATAATAGTTGGTGTACACACAGGCGAACCACTATATATCGTTGTATTGTGGATGTGCTTTATTCTTTCATTCCTTTATTCATTCAGTTTTGTGGATTCTATTTGTGGATGAATGTTGTAATCATTTTATTTCAAGCAAGTGTGGGAATGTTGTAATAACTTAGGATTTATTTCTGCAAGTTATTTTGGTTTTCTTGTTTTTTATTTGTCATTGGTTTGTGATACAAAGGACGTTCTAGAAATAAGGTTGTCCTACCTTAAACCTTTGGTTTTTGGTCTAAGGTTGTCCTTATAACTGATATAGTATCATTCTCTTAATTCTAGGTTATTGAGATTACTTTTAATTTAGCATTATGCTTTATTTCTTTTATTATTCCACTGTTTTAAGTTTTATTTGGCATTGCCCTATTCACCCCCCCTCTAGGGCATATAGCTAGGCCCTTTCAAGTGGTATCAGAGCCTAATAGCTCATGCTTATTGTTTTTTTATTGGATTTATTTCCTGAGCTAACGATCTAAGCTATATTTTGATGTCGAATTTTAATAGCCTATCAGTCACTAGGCCACCACCTTTTAATGGCACAAACTATGCCTATTGGAAAGCCAGGAAGAGGATCTTCCTCAAATCCTTGGATGAAAGTGTGTGGCTGGCCACAGTGAATGAATGGAACCCTCCTATCACTGAAGTAACTAATGACGATGGTTCAAAATCAATGAAAGTAACAGCTTATTCTCTTTGGACCGTACTTCAGAAAAGTGAAGTAGTGCCAATGCAAAAGCACTAAATGTAATTACTTGTGCATTATCACCAGATGAATTCAAAAGAATCATCTCTTGTGAAAATAAAAAACAAGCATGGGATGTATTAGAAATGACACATGAGGGTACATCAATTGTTAAGAAATCTGAACTCCAACTCCTCACAATTAAATTTGAAGAAATTCATATGGAGGAGAATGAGATGTTTATGGACTTCTACACTAGATTGAATGACATTGTGAACTTTATGTGGGATCTTGGTGATAGAATCTCAGAAAGTAAAGTGTGCGCAAAGATACTACACTCACTTCCTGAATGGTTTAATTCTAAAGTGACCGCGATTTAGGAACTTCGTGATACGGATACCATGAGGGTTAAGGAACTAGTTGGTTCACAACAAACCTACGAGTTATCCTTTAAAGCTCCTAAAGGAAAATCAATTGCTCTTAAATCATCAAATGTTTCATAAGAAAGAACTTCGAACTTAGAAAATTCCGAAGATGATATGGCACTTTTAGCAAAAAAGTTTTACAAAATTTTCAAAAATAAGAAAAAAATTGATTTTCAAAAGTCAAATGATAAGAGACGATCTAAACCTAGAGCTCGAAAATATTTGAAAGATAGCCAATGTTACAACTGTCAAGAGTATGGGCACTTAGCTAACAAATGTCCTAAAAAGGACAAATCAAAAAGGAAAAGCATGATGGTTACTTGGGATGAATCGTCTGATTCTGAATCCTCTTCTAAATCAGAAGATTCTGAAACCGAGTCGTGCGATGATGTTAAAGCCCTTATGACTCTAGCCAAGATCAATTTTTCAGATAATGATAATATTTATAGTGAAGAAAATCTGAATAGTGATTGCGATAATGAAGATGATCTTCAGGATGCTTATAATGCCCTTTATAAGGAGAGTTGTAAAATTGTCGTCAAACTTAAATTACAAAAAGAAAAATTTTCTAAGCTTAAGGAAGTTTATGAGTCTCTCATTTTAGAAAAGTCTCATATTTTCGATTCTTTTAAAAAGACCAAATGTGATTTAGATTTCAAAACCTCCAAAATTGAAGATTTGAGATCCAAAAATGAGAAACTCAAAAATGAGGTAGCTTCTCTTCTGAGTTTGAAAGACACATGGAGATATGCCCAAGGTGATCCTAAATTGGAAAAATTATTGTCCGGATCAAGAAAATGTGGCGATCGATCCGGGTTGGGCTATGATAAGAATACATCTCCTAAACAAAAGAATATTACACCTAAATTTGTAAAAGGAGAGTCTTCAACCTCAAAAGAAAAGAATACTTATCAGGGTTTTTCTAAAAATTCAAGGACTTTTCAAAAACCTAAAGGTAGCCATGTCAACTTTTATTTTTAAAATCGAAATCCATTGGCTAAAAAAATAATTGATCTACTCAAGGAGCTATTAAAGTCTAACTCTATAGGTATTTCATATAATAACAGACAGAAAAAGACCATCTATACTCCTAAACCCAAAACAGTTCTGAAATGGGTTCCTAAAGTTGCCTGCTTGGTTACCCACACTTCTTTTAAAGCTACAAGCCATTCAAAGTGGTACCTAAATAGTAGTTGCTCCAGGCATATGACAGGCGACAAGGCTTTATTCACCGATTTAAAAGATATGACTGACGGGTCAGTCACATTTGGTGATGGAAGAAATTGTAAGATCATTGGCCAAGGTATGGTTTAGCTTTATAACCTACCCTTATTTAAGAATGTTTTATACGTTGAGGGCTTGAAACACAACCTACTAAGCATTTCTCAGATATGCGATAACAACCATAGTGTGAAGTTTTCTAATCAAGGTTGTGAGATACTTAATAAAAAGGATTCTTTTATATTAACTAGTCGCAAAACTTCTGAAAACTACTACATCGTTAGTGATGCAAGCTCATTTACTCAATCGTGTTACATGGTCCATACCGATGAGACTGAATTATGGCATAAACGCCTTGGACATGTACACTACCGAAACTTATTTAGATAAAGAAAAAGAGAACTAATTAGAGGTCTACCCAAATTGCTAGAAGTAGACAAAATATGTGGTGAATGCCAGTTGGGCAAACAGATTAGAAGCTTTCACAAGAAAGTGAACTCCAATACCACATCTAGACCACTCGAGCTTCTCCAAATGGATCTTATTGGACCAACTAGAATGGAGAGTTAAGGAGGCAAAAAATACATCTTGGTTATCGTAGATGACTATACCAGATTCACTTGGGTATCGTTCTTAAAAGATAAAACTGAAACCCTGGATGAAGTGAAAAAGGTCATTAAATGAATCCAAAATGAAAAAGGTTCTCATGTTAGTAAGATCCGTAGTGATCATGGATCCGAATTCGAAAACAGTAGTTTTAAAAAATTTTGTAGCAATCAAGGAATATCGCATGAATTCTCTGCACCCAAAACACCGCAACAAAATGGTATAGTTGAAAGAAAAAATAGAGTGCTTTAGGATATGGCTATTGTTATGTTGAATAGCATGAAGCTCTCTAGAAATCTTTAGGCTGATGCAGTTAATACCGCATGTTGTATTATTAATCGGGTTTATACCAGTAAATCTGATAATAAGATTGCTTATGAATTATGGTTTTAAAAGAAACCTACTGTCAAATACTTTCGAGTTTTTGGCAGAAAGTATTATATTTTACGTGATTGTGAAAATTTGGGAAAGTTTGATACGAAGAGTGATGAAGGTATTTTTCTTGGTTATTCTTTGAACAGTCGAGCTTATAGGGTTCTAAATAAGAGAACTGGTGTGATTCAAGAGTCCATCAATGTGGTCATTGATGATCATTTGAATACACCAGATCCGAGTTCAGATGATGATGAAGCTCTTATTATCGACAATCAAGATACCTCATCAAGTCAAAAAGAGTCTGAACCAAGTACTGTCAAAGATTATCCAACCAATCAAATTCTTAAAAACCCTCTCACTGGTGTTCGTACTCACAAACAACTTGAGAACATATGTAATTATGTTTGTTTTATATCCCAAATAGAAACAGTCAATGTGAAAGAAGCACTTTCTGACGAAAATTAGATAATTGCTATGCAGGATGAACATAATTAATTTCTTCGTAATGATGTCTGGTATCTTGTTCCTAGACCTAAAGTAAAACACATTATTGGAATGAAATGGATCTTTAAAAATAAGTCTGATGAACTTGGAAATATAATACGAAACAAGGCTAGACTGGTTGTACAAGTGTACACTTAGATTGAAGGCATCGATTACAATGAAACCTTTGCTCCAGTCGCTCGCCTTGAATCAATTAGACTTTTTATTTCCATCGCATGCTTTAGAAAAATTAAGATTTATCAGATGGATGTAAAGAGTGCCTTCTTGAATGGCGATTTACATGAAGAGGTGTATGTTGAACAACCTTTAGGGTTTAAAGATCTCAAGTTATCTAACCATGTATTTCGTCTCAAAAAAGCTCTCTATGGTCTAAAACAAACGCCTAGGGCATGGTATGAGAAATTGACTAAATTCTTACTTAGTCATAGCTTTCAAGTAGGAAGTGTTGATAAGACGCTCTTTGTTAAGAAACATAAAAATGATATTTTGATGATTCAAATTTATGTTGATGATATTATTTATGGATCAACTTGCTCTAACATGTCTATTGAGTTTGCAGAGTTAATGAAATCAAGGTTCGAAACGAGTATGGTTGGTGAACTAAACTATTTCCTAGGGTTGCAAGTAAAACAACAACCTGATGGAATTTTCATTTCCCAGACCAAATATGCTTCAAACTTGGTTAAAAGGTTTGGATTTGAGAATGGTAAGAACTTTGATACTCCTATGAGTACAACGTTAAGACTCTCAAAAGACTCTACAGGTAAAGATATAGATCCTAAACTATATCGTAGTATGACTGGTAGTTTGTTGTATCTAACTGCTAGTAGACCTGATATCGCGTTAAGTGTTGGTATTTGTGCAAGATATCAGTCTAATCCTAAGGAATCACATCTTACTGTTGTTAAATGGATTATTAGATATGTCGCAAGTACTATAAATCTGGGTCTTTGGTATCCTTTTGATACTAGTATTCAATTAGTCGGGTACTCAAATGCTGATTGGGCCGGTAATATCGATGATAGAAAATCAACCAGTGGTGGTTGTTTTTACATTGGAAATTGCTTAGTTTCTCGGTTCAGCAAGAAGCAAAGCTCAACATCACCCTCCACTGCTGAGGCTGAGTATATTGCAGCTGGATATGCATGTACTCAACTAGTTTGGATGTGTAACACCCCAAATTTTTACCAACCTGGGGTTAGACGCCCTTAGGTAATGGGTCAACCATAACACCTTGGTAACCTCTCAGAACCCAATTCTAAAGCCAAATAAATCATTTAAAACCTAAATCTTTAGAAATTTAACATGAATTAGACAGCGCTACACTAGATTTCCTGCAAAATTAGCACCAACCACTTTAAATGCGATCTGTAAGACCCAAAACCTATAGAATCATTGACGCTACCTTACCCTGAAATCAGGATCAAACCCTAAACCTCTTTGTTCTCAGGAACCCTTTGAAACTTTGTATTGGATCTAGACCGCACGTCGAAAGTCCGATATCTATAATCTTAGACCATTATGACCGCCTAGTTGGACTTGACAATCATTTTAAAAATCAAGCCCAACTGATGTTCTGAGGCTATTTCATTGGGCCTAGAGGAAGGAGTGTGAGAAAGAGAAATTCTTTATAAATTAAATGTGATTTAAATAAATCTGGCATGTTTCTCTTTCGGGTTAAGTATAAGCATTCAGACCGTCGGAATCTGACCCAAATACACCCTCAGATCAGGGAACATTTCCCACTCAGGTCAGTGTATTTGGAATCCTCGATCGAGTCTCAGTAACTACTGAACTGAAACTGATCCCCCACGTACGATCTGGGAACCCTATCGAACTGAAAACTTAATGTGATCAGGATCCGACATCCATGTGCTTAAGTCCGACCGCATTCAGTCAGGGGACCTCCAGAAACGCTCTTTTGGATCGGGAAAGAGCCGATTTGGCTGTAACCCAAGTATACCTTGACTTGGAGTCTGTTTTGGTTATGTTTGGGCTTATAAAAGGGCCTTAAACCCTTAGCCTTCTAACCCATACGAATTTGGGGAAAACCCTAGGAGAGAGGAGAGAAAAGAGAGAGAAAGTGAGGGAGAAGTTGGAGCTTTCTCCTGGAATTCTTCCCTGCTGCTCCACGTGCCAACTCCATCCACCTGAATCGCTATTCTGGCGATTTCAACTCCGTTCTAGGTAAGAAAACCCTAACCCTAACTTGTGTTAGGGATTCTATCGATCCAAGTAGCGAAGTAGCTGACTTACCTTGTGTTATAGGTTGCCAATCAGTCATTGACGACGACGTAGAGTTCCTATTCGATTCATTACGCTCCTACGGCGTAAGGTGCGGATCTTAGACGCTTAGATTACCTGTTTTCAACGCTTTCAATGTCGTTTAATGGTAGATTGTTGACAAGAATGCTGTTTGACATGTAGAACATGCTGTTTATTTTTTATTTCAAATACGTACGAAGAATATGAGATTTAGGGTATTTAGGTATTTGTAGGAAATACTGTAGACGTACGTATTTTATCGATATGATTGCCATGAGTATTTGTCATGTACCTATGTTAGTTATGCGTGTATGATCTGTTTGGCGAAGAGATTCGTCCTAATGCACGTATTGGTCGACATATGCTACGTAGACTAATGTGTGTAGACTAACTGTTTGTTGAAATGCCTAAATCAAGATGATTTATGCTTGTTATATGTTTTGAATGTAAGAACATGATTGTTGTGTATTAGACAACTCCTTGATATAAGGATCTGTCATATCATATGTCAAAATCAACATACGTCAAGTACGTTGGAGTTGTGTAGTCTAAGTGTTTGTATAAATGCTTGCGTGAATAAGCAGTAGTGAGTAGTGTTGTAGACTACTGTTGAGATAGGATTCTCAACTACGTTGATGATGAGTATGACGTCCTCCACATACGTTGTAGAATTGATTCCTGATGTATGAAATGCTTGTGTATGCTTAACTGCATATGTCGTACCTTATAACATGTTGCTAACATGCTTGAATTAGTTGTCATTTCAATTTTGTTTATCGCATATGATTACTGATTCACATTACATGTGTTTGGGGCTATACTCTAGTCCAGGGAGTCGATAACAGATTAGAGTTCGTGGTCGGATTCTATTCGTCACGAAGGATGTGTATGACGAACCTGAGTCGTACTAGAGTCGTCGGCAGTGGTTAGGCCACACGAAGTGCTTGTGCACTTCATGTCGGTCGATTCAACGTACGCTCACGCTAGTCGGACTCATCAAGTAACCTGACTGATCATTGTATGTTTACCTTGTATTCGTCATAACTGTTTGAATCTAAGGTACCAAACTTACTATTGGAAAGCCCCTCTAACCTTGGTACCTCGATCCCCTTAGACTCATGAGTTGGGCATGGTGGTATGCGACATCATGGTCGAGCTATCGGCCTACGCTGGGGCCACAAACCTTCCCGTAGTGACCAGTGAGCACCCTACTATGAGCAGATTATGGTGGTATGAGACACTATATTCTTGCTGTCGGCCTACATTGATAAGGTGATGGGGGAGTGAAGTAACGAGTGTGAACAACAGCCCTGGTAGCCCTTTGTAGTGACCTTGAGTTTATCCTGACACCGCATGGGGGCGACGAGTCCGGATGCAGTCTCAATGTAACACCCTGAAAATCGGGGGTCGTGTATAAACTCAACTCCCGAGTTTCAGACCGTCACTTATGCAAAAAAATGATCATGATTCAATGTTGTCTGAGTTAAAGCATTCACATGAGTAAAAGTATACCAAAACTGCAATTCATACTCCAGATCCAGTGATAAAAGCAAGCGGAAGACTAAAGAATATACATATCACTGTATGGAAAACAAAATAGATCTCAACTGTCTCTAAAGTATGAATACATCTCTGAGTCTCATATACATGTAAATAAGCAAAATTAAAATGTCAAAAGTAGTCCCACTGAGAAGTCCCATCAATCCAGGTCACCTAAGCAAAGCCGTCGTGGTACTGCATATATGAGAACTCGTCCTGGTCCTCATCATAGTCCGGCTCTGCCTCTAGAATCGCTGCCTCACCTGCATCTAAGACAGGGTCTGGTGGGTGTTGCAAACACCATCCCATAACGTGGGAGTGAATAGCTAACTCAGTGGAATAATAGAGCAAGGATTAGCATGTTCTCAAATCAATCATGCGATAATAGTAAAGCAGTAAATCAATTAATCCTAAAACTGTTGTTAATGCAATATGACATGACATGATGGATGCCCTCACCGATATTCTCCCTCATACGGCACCATCTGCGTCCGCGGCATACTGACGTACCGCTCAGTGCTCCACATCTTCCAGGCACATGCAATGTGATGTTGATATGATTACCGAGTTATTATTAGTCCTTTTCATACAGCAATATTGGGAAACTAAGGTACTTCCCTTATATCAATCCCAACACAGATCCTGTCTAGGGTCGTCACTCCTAGTAATCTCATACGATGTATATTTTGTAGGTCGCTGCAAGGGCTGTCAGGGCTGTTGCTCGCACTCGTTGCATCGCTCCCCCATCACCTTATCAATACAGGCCTACTGTACTCTCACTGCTACGGAAGGGTCGTCGCCTCCCGTAGACCCAGAATACGCTCGCAGTCACTACAAAGGACTCGTCGCCTGATCAGTGTAGGCCGACAGCAAGAATATAGTGTCCCATACCACCATAATCTGCTCACGAGTCATAAGTGCTCACTGGTCACTACGGGGAGGTTTGTGGCCCCAGCGTATGCTGACAGCTCGACCACGGTGTCCCATACCACCATGCCCGGCTTATGAGTCTTTATGGATCAAGGTACCATGCCCGGCTCATGAGTCTTTATGGACAGCTCGACCACGGTGTCCCATACCTTCACTCACAAACTCTCACTTTCTCTCTTACTCTTGCTAGGGTTTCTGACAAATTCGGATGGGTGAGAGAAGTGAGGGTTTAAGCCCCTTTTATAACCTAAAACTCGCCCAAAACAGGCTTGGGAACAATGTTTACTTGATACCTAACCAAATCGGGGTTGTTTCGGTCCAAAAAGACATTCTAGTAGTCCCCTGGCCGAACGCGATCGGACTTAAGTTCATGCACGTCGGATGTCGCTCACATTCCATTTTCAGACCAGTAGTGTTCGTAGATCGCACGTGGCGGTCCAGTTTCAGTTCAGCGGTCACCGCACGTAGATCAGGCCTACAAGTCTCATGATATGAAATAGAAATTTTTCCTGATCCAAGGGTATAATTTGGCTGAATTCTAACGGTCAGAATGGTTAATACTGACGCGTCAAGTCGTGTGCCAGATTTGAATTTCAAATTCCAAATCTAACCCTATTCTCACTCTCTTCACTCCAGGCTCAATGAAATTGCCTGTGAATGTCGGTTGGACTTGATTTTTGAAATGATTGTCAAGTCCAGCTAGGCGGTTATAACAGTCTAAGATTGCAGGTATTAGACTTTCGACACGCGGTCTAGATCCAATACAAAGTTTCAAAGAGGTCCAAAGAACAAACCGGTTTAGAGTTTGATCCGAGGTTTTAGAGTATTATAGCTTCATTGGTTCTACTCGCTTTGGGTCTTGTAGAACGTATTTAAAGTGATCAGGAACTATTTCCCAGCTACTCTAGCGTTGCGCTAGCTAACTTACACTTATTTTCTAAAGGAATTAATCCTACGCGATTTCTGATCGAGTTGGTACTCGAGTCCAAGTACTGATTTTTCCAGGGCATTACACTCAAGGATATAAACTAGGCTTATATTGATAAGGTGATGGGGGAATGGTGCAACGAGTGCGTGCAACAGCCCTGGAAGCCCTTACAGCGACCTAGATCCGTACTTCGTATGAGATATGCTAGGACTGACGACCCTAGAATGGATCATTGTTTGGGTATTGATATAAGGGAGGTACCCTAGTTTTCCAATCCTGCTGTATGAAAAGAACTAATAACAACTTGATAATCATATTCATATCACACTGCATGTGACTGGAAGATGTGGAGCACTGAGGGAAGAAATCATGTCGTGGACGTAAGATGGTGTCGCATGAGGGAGTATGTCGGTGCGGGCATCCATCATGTCATTTCATGCTTACATTAATCACAATGTTTAGGAATGTTTGATTGCTTGCTCTACCATTATCGTGTGATGGATTTGATAACATGTTAACCTTTTCTCTATGATTCCACTGAGTTAGCTACTTACTCACACGTTACGGGACGGTGTTCCGGACACCCACCAGTCCCTATTTTAGTTTCAGATGATGGCGATGCTTTCGAAGCAGAGCCGATCTTGATGATGATGAGGAGGATCCCTCCTATTTCTAAGTTCTGATCGACGGGGTTACAGGGTTATTGATTAGATGCCAATGCAATTGGTATTTTGCCTTTTATTTACAAACACATGTATATTATTTTTGATCATTTTTGGAGTATACGTGTATATGTTTAACCTGGTAACATGTTCACACTCTGGAGACTTACAACAGTTCATATATTTCATATATCTATCACATCCTTCCGCTTGCTAATTTAACTGTCTATGGAGTATGATATGATATTTTAGCTTAGTCTTAATCTTGTTTAATGCCATCCTACAGACAACATGCATTCATCATTATCTATGTTGCACAAGTGACATTTTGGAACTCGGGAGTTGGGTTGCTACTCGACCCTCGATTTTCGAGATGTTACAGGTGGTATCAGAGCATGATTTGGATTAAACCGGACCTGAGTTATGGTAACATGACGCACTCTGACTTAGGAAGGGGGCGATGGGAACTTAGAAATCACATTAGAACCTCCAATTTTGCCGACAGGTGAGACTATGCGGTAATTTAAGCCATAACGTATCTTTGGTCGCGTGAAGCGACCTGAGTCACTTCTAGGCCATCAGTCGACGGGTTTGAGTCATTCCCTGAGGAATTCCAAACTTAGAAATGAATGTCCTTGGGTTGTGGGTCAACCACAACCCCTACACTTAATCTCAAGGCCTAAAACCCCTTTTTATCCAATTCCTTCAAAATCTCTCCTTTCACCACTTCATTCTTCAACTTTTTCTAAGTCCTTTCATACTAGATATAAATCCTAACATATAAATGATGGAGAATCATGATTAAATAAAATTTTACTATAAATAGTAAATATATATATAAATTAGATTTTTGACCATTCCAATTATGGAATCTCGTGGAATAAGTGGGTTAGTTGGATTTATTAGCCTCTCCTACCCCAAAATCATATGTTACATGATGCATAAAATAATTTCGGTTTACAAAATGATCCGAAATAGTTCAAAACAGAGTCATGGGCCTACCCACGCTGATCTAGAATGATCCAGGGTGGGACCCACATATATTTAGGGTCCTTAGGGCAGGAGGACCTCGCCCAAATGGTAAGGCATCGCTGATCAGCACAGAGGTCAGCGAGGACCTCACCGATTCAGCGAGGCCTCGCCGTACAATGGGCCCCATTCGGTCGGGCTTTCGGGCCGACGTCCTTTGGGGGTTAGGGTAGCCCCCTAATATGTGGATCGTCCGTTAAAAACACCCCAAACCCCTACCTCCACAAAACGCACCCCCAAGCTCTCCTTTCCTCTCCCATTTGCTGTTTTCCCTTGCAAATCTCGTTCTCAATCACTTCCATCATCGTTTTCTGTCTCAACCCTCGCCCCTCCATCGTTTACATCTATACACACTCCCTATCCTTTCCATTCTTGTTCGTTGGAGCTCTCCCATCCTCCATTTGAGGCTAGAAATCATGTAAGCTCTTAACTCAACCCATGTCTTCCTTTTCCCTTCTTTAATCATTGTCATTTGGGCCTGTACAACTTCTGTTGAGGCTCACATTCATGAAGAACCAGAAACTCCAGCCCCATTTCCCCTCTTTCTTCGTTTTCCATGACCTTCTTCGAGTTCGTCGTGGCCATATTCTCGATTTACACCGTCCTCTCTCTCATGTCCCTTTTTTTGAGCCTTTACACTCTCTTTTTGGTCTCAAAATCATGTAAACCTCAAATCCCATTTTCTCCTTCCTAGGAAATCGATTTCCTTCATCATTTTATGCTTCCAATTGGCCTCCACTGTTGTATACATCTCCCATCTCCTTCTTTTCTCTTGTCTTGAGTTCACAAACCCCTCTTTGTGGCTCATTAGCTCACCACTCAATAACCCATCAAACTCCATTCCTTTTATCCCTTTCTTCCACTTCCTATGGCTCTATTGAGTTCATTACGACCGTATTTTCGATTTTCACTTTTTCTTTCTTTCAACTTATACTTAGGAATTCATCATCATGGGATTTGGAAATTCCATCTCACACTTTCCAACACAAGATCCATTTTCCAAAGCCTATGAAATTAATTTGAATCCCAACCCACCCACCTACTAAACATGTCACTCCCAATCCTTAGGTGGGAGTAGGAAAGCAGTCCCCTTTAACACAACTTAAGACCACTGGCCACATATGCCCTTGGAGTTTTGGACTTAGAGTGGTACTCCTAGGTTTCAAAGGATCTGACAATATAGGAAATCCAATTCCATTTAGACAATCTTAACTCTAAGCGATAGAATAATTCCCTATAGTAGATATGGTATGAAACCATCTAGCGTATAAGCCTAGACTTTAGATTACAACTAGTGGGTTACAGACTAGGCTATTAGTTGTATTAAGTAGTGTAAAGCTTGTTTATGCTAAGGAACAGTAGGTTAGATTTAGTTGGAGTAGAACTTCATTCCTTTGGTAGATCCCCATAATACTCATAGACTCCTTTAGTAACTCTTAGGAAAGTTGTTTTAACTTAGAACCATTCACTCTCAGGGAAAAATTATAAATTCCTCAGATTGAACTTAAAATAAACCAGCACGCCCCTTAGAATTCCCCTTAGAATTGCCTTTCCAAGGGCTTATTGCATTCGAGAACGTGGAGTAAGGGAACTGTATGTAAGCGATGTATTCGTGGTTTGAATCAACTTCTTAATCCTGGTAGTTGCCAATAAATTCAATGCTCTGATCAAGCAGAAGATCGGCATTGACTCGGATTAAGAATTATACAATAAATTTTCTGTCCTAGTAGACAGAAAGTTTATGTATCCGGCTCAGACCCACTATACAACTTTTCTTCCCTGTTGGCCCGACCACCCACAACCAAAAGTTATTGCTTTGCCTTTGAAAAATGTTAAGGACATACAATCAATAGAGATTAGACCTCTTGCCACAAACTCACATTCATCCTTGAAATCAACCACAACACCCTTCATTTTAGCTCTTTTCTATGACCATAGGTACCAATGCCATAGAACGCATCATTAACAAAAGAAGACCAATGTAGTGAGAGGTTATTTCCCATTTCATGTCAAGGATAGGCCCTAAGTTACACCTCGTTCCGATATACGGATCGAGACAGATTCTTGAGCCTTAAGTAGAATTAAGATTTAAGGGGGGTAGAACGTATTGAGCCCAATCAACTTAGGATTATCTAATACAACCGTTGGATCAGAGTAGCGCAGCAGAAGCATGGTTGGCCTCTTCCCCACTGGCCCAGGATCGAAGAAGTTGATTTATGTTGTATGTCAGGTGAGATCATTAAATAGGATTTGAACCTCCCTTGGAATGTCAATACTAAAGTCTCTCTAGGGACTCATTACCCTTAGCCAATTTCAGGGATGAAATTTTATTTTAAGGGGGGTAGATTGTAACACCACGGATTTTTACCAATCTGGGGTTAGACGCCCTTAGGCAATGGGTCAATCATAACACCTTGGTAACCTCTCAGAACCCAATTTCAAAGTCAAATAAATCATTTAGAACCTAATTCTTTAGAAATTTAATGTGAATTAGCCAGCGCTACACTAGATTTCCTGCAGAATTAGCACCAACCACTTTAAATGCGATCTGTAAGACCCAAAACCTATAGAATCATTGATGCTACCTTACAATGAAATCCAAGATCAAACCCTAAACCTGTTTGTTCTCAGGAACCCTTTGAAACTTTGTATTGGATCTAGACCGTACGCCGAAAGTCTGATATCTATATTCTTAGACCAGTATGACCTCCTAGTTGGACTTGACAATCATTTCGAAAATCAAGCCCAACTGATGTTTTGAGGCAATTTCATTGGGCCTGGAGCAAGGAGTGTGAGAAAGAGCGAAATTCTTTATAAATTAAATGTGATTTAAATAAATCTGGCATGTTTCGCTTGCGGGTTAAGTATAAACATTCAGACCGTCGGAATCTGACCCAAATACACCCTCAGATCAGGGAACATTTCCCACTCAGGTCAGTGTATTTGGAATCCTCGATTGAGTCTTAGTGACCGCTGAACTGAAATTGGTCCGCCACGTGCGATCTGGGAACCCTATCGAACTGAAAACTTAATGTGATCAGGATCCGATATCCAGGAGCTTAATTCTGACCGCATTCAGTCAGGGGACCTCCAGAAATGCTCTTTTGGATAGGAAAAGATCCGATTTGACTGTAACCCAAGTATACCTTGACTTGGATTCTATTTTGGTTATGTTTAGGCTTATAAAAAGGCCTTAAACCCTTAGCCTTCTAACCCATACGAATTTGGGGAAAACCCTAGGAGAGAGGAGAGAAAAGAGAGAGAAAGTGAGGGAGAAGTTGGAGCTTTCTCCTGGGATTCTTCCCTGCTGCTCCACATGCCAACTCCATCCACCTGCATCGCTATTCTGGCGATTCCAACTCTGTTCTGGGTAAGAAAACCCTAACCCTAACCTGTTTTAGGGATTCTATCGATCCAAGTAGCAAAGTAGCAGACTTACCTTGTGTTGTAGGTTGCCAATCAGTCGTTGACGACGACGTAGAGAGTTCCTATTTGATTCATTATGCACCTACGACATAAGGTGCGGATCTTAGATGCTTAAATCACCTATTTTCAAGGCTTTCAATGTCATTTAATGATAGATTATTGACAAGAACGCTGTTTGACATGTAGAACATGCTGTCTGTTTTTCATTTCGAATACGTATGAAGAATATGAGATTTAAGGTATTTTAGGTATTTGTAGGAAATACTATATACGTACATATTTTGCCGATATGATTTCCATGAGTATTTGTCGTGTACCTATGTTAGTTATGCGTATATGATCTGTTTGGCGAAGAGACTCGCCCTAATTCACGTATTGGCCGACATATGCTATGTAGACTAATGTGTGTAGACTAAGTGTTTATTGAAATGCCTAAATCAAGATGATTTATGCCTGCTATATGTTTTGAATGTAAGAACATGATTGTTGTGTATTAGATAACTCCTTGATATATGGATCTGTCATATCATATGTCAAAATTAACATACGTCAAGTACGTTGGAGTTGTGTAGTCTAAGTGTTTGTATAAATGCTTGCGTGAATAAGCACTAGCGAGTAGTGTTGTAGGCTAGTGTTGAGATAGGATTCTCAACTACGTTGATGATGAGTATGGCGTCCTCCACGTTCATTGTTGAATTGATTCCTGATGTATGAAATGCTTGTGTATGCTTAACTGCGTATGGCGTACCTTATAACATGTTGCTAACATGCTTGAATTAGTTGTCATTTCAATTTTGTTTATCGCATATGATTACTGATTCACATTACATGTGTTTGGGGCTATACTCTAGTCCAGGCAGTCGGTAACAGATTAGAGTTCGTGGTTGGATTCTATTCACCATGAAGGATGTGTATGACGAACCCAAGTCGTACTAGAGTCGTCGGCAGTGGTTAGGCCATATGAAGTGCTTGTGCACTTCATGTCGGTCGATTCAACGTGCTCTTGCGCTAGTCGGACTCATCCAGTAACCCGACTGACCATTGTATATTCACCTTGTATTCTTCATAACTGTTTGAACCTAAGGTACCAAACTTACTATTGGAAAGCCCCTCTAACCTTGGTACCTCGATCCCCTAAGACTCTTGATCCGGGCATGGTGGTATGGGACACCGTGGTCGAGCTGTCGGCCTACGTTGGGGCCACAAATCTCCCCGTAGTGACCAGTTATAACACCCCAGATTTTTGCCAACTTAGAATTAGACGTCCTTAGGCAATAGGTCAGCCATAACACTTTCAGAGCTCAATCCTAAAGCCTCAAACATTGCTTTTCAACCCACTTCCTTCAAAATCTCTCCTTTCACCACCCCATTCTTCAACTTTTTCTAAGTCCTTTCACACTAGGCACAAATCCTAACGTATAAATGATGAAAAATAATACTTAAGCAAAACTTTACTATAAATAGTAAATATATGTACAAATTGGACTTCCGATCACTCCAATCATGGAATCTCATGGAATAAATGGGTTAGTTGAATGGATTAGCCTCTCCTACCCCAAAATCATATGCTACATAGTGCATAAACTAATTTCGGTTTACAAAATGACCCAAAATAGTGGGAAACAGAGTCGTGGGCCTATCCATGCTAATCCACAATGATCTAAGGTGGGCCCCACATATATTTGGGACCTAGGGGATAGGGGGACCACGCCCCATAGGCTGAGTGTCACCGGATTTAACTTTAGCTAGCGAGGACCTCGCCGGTTCTGCGAGGCCTCACCGTACAGTGGGCCCCAATCGGGCGCGTCTTCGGGCCGATGGAGTTTGGGGGTTAGGGTGACCCCATGAGGTGTGGGTCATCCCTTAAAACCTCCCCAATCAGGTACTTCCTTCACAAAGTGACCCCCCAAGCTCTCCTTTCTCTCCTAAACGTTCGATTTTTGG
Source organism: Magnolia kwangsiensis (assembly GCA_037074715.1). Lineage (NCBI taxonomy): Eukaryota > Viridiplantae > Streptophyta > Magnoliopsida > Magnoliales > Magnoliaceae > Magnolia > Magnolia kwangsiensis. The sequence continues at coordinate 83,398,995 of CM073575.1, read as the reverse complement.
CAAAAAATCACCCCTCCAAACTCTTCCTTCTTCCGTTTCCAAGCACCCCCACTCCACCCTTCAAATCTTATCTCAAAAAAAAATCAATAAAGGCTACTTCCTTTAGAAATCTAACGAGAATTGACTAGCACTGCACTAGATGGCCTATGAAATTCTCACCAATCACTTGCAATACGATCTGCTAGAGTTAAAACGTATAGGATAGGTGACGCTACAATACCGTAAAACCTAGGATCAAACTCTTTTCCTGATTGCTCTCGGGAGCACCTTAAAATTTTGTATCAGCTCTAGACCGCACGTCGGAAGTCTGATTACCTCGAACTTAGACAATCCTGACCGCCTAGTTGGACTTGACAATCACCTCAAAAATCAAGTCCAGATGATGTCCCGCGATGATTTCCTTGAGTCCAGAGTGAAGAGTGTGAGAAATGTTAGAAATTAATATAATTTATGAAATCTGGCATGTGTCGCTTGTACGACATTTTTTAAGCGTTCTGACCGTCAAAATTCGATCAAATTTTACCCTCGGATCAGGATAGGTGGCCCTTACATGTCAACGCACTTGTGGCCCTGATCGAGTACCGGTAGCCGTCAAACTGAAACTGGTCCGCCACGGTCGATCTGGAAATTCGACCGAACTGAAAACTCTGCCTGACCTAGATCCAATGTCATAGAGCTTAAGTCCGACCGCACTTAGTAACAGGACCTCCAAAAATGCTCCGTTGGATCAAAACAAGCCCACTTTGGTTATAAAATAAGTATACCTTGGCCCCAAGTCTATTTTCATCGCTTTTGGACTTATAAAAAGGGCTTAAACCCTTGCTCTTTCATTCCATACGAATTTGGAGAGAGAAGAGAGAAAAGAGAGAGAAAGTGAGGGAGAAGTTGGAGCTTTCTCCTGGGATTCTTCCCTGCTGCTCCACGTGCTAACTCCATCCACCTGCATCGCTATTCTGGCGATTCTAACTCTGTTCTAGGTAAGAAAACCCTAACCCTAACCTGTTTCAGGGACTCTATCGATCCAAGTAGTGAAGTAGCTGACTTACCTTGTGTTGTAGGTTTCCATACAGGCGTTGACGAAGCATAGAGTTTCTATTCGATTCGATACACTTCTACGGCGAAAGGTGCGGATCTTAGACGCTTAGATTACCCATTTTCAAAGCTTTCAATGCCGTTTAATGGTAGATTGCTGATAAGGATGCTGTTTGACATGTAGAACATGCTATCCGTTTTTCATTTCGAATACGTACAAAGAATATGAGATTTAGGGTATTTTAGGTATTTGTAGGAAATACCGTATATGTACATATTTCGTTGATATGATTGCCATGAGTATTTGTCGTGTACCTATACTAGTTATGCGTGTATGATCTGTTTGGTGAAGAGATTCGTCCTAATGCACATATTGACCGACATATGCTATGTAGACTAATGTGTGTAGACTAAGTGTTTGTTGAAATGCCTAAATCATTATGATTTATGCCTGCCTTATGTATTGAATATAAGAATATGATTGTTGTGTATTAGACATCTCCTTGTTATAAGGATTTGTCATATTATACGTTGAAATCAACATACGTCAAGTACGTTGAAGTTGTGTAGTCTAAGTGTTTGTATAAATGTAAGTATTGGTAGGTGTTGAGTAAATGGTGTTGTAGATTAGCGTTGAGATTGGATTCTCAACTAATTTGATGATGTACATGAATTCCTCCATGCTTGTCGTATTTCAATTAATTATCTTATGTGTGAAGTACTCATGTATGGTTAACTGCTTATGATGTATGTTATAACATGCTGATAGCATGCTGGAATTTCTTATATTTCAATTCTGTCTCTCTCATATGATTATTGGTTCACATTACATGTGCTTGGGGTTATACTCTAGTCCAGGCAGTCGGTAACAGTTTAGAATTCAAGGTTGGATTCTATTTGCCATGAAGGATGTGTATGACCAACCTGAGTCGTACTAGAGTCATCAGCAGTAGTTAGGCCACACGAAGAGCTTGTGCACTTCATATCGGTTGATTCAACGTGCGCTCGTGCTAGTCGGACTTGTCGAGTAACCCGACTGACCATTGTATGTTCACCTTATATTCGTCATAACTGCTTGAACCTAGGGCACTAAACTTACCATTGGAAAGCCCCTCTAACCTTGGTACCTCGATCCCCTAAGACTCATGAGCTGGGCATGGTGGTATGGGACACCGTGGTCGAGCTGTCGGCCTACGCTGGGGCCACAAACTTCCCCGTAGTGACTAGTGAGCACCCTACTCTGAGAAGATTATGGTGGTATGGGACACTATATTCTTACTGTCGGCCTACATTGATAAGGTGATGGGGGAGTGGAGCAACGAGTGCGAGCAACAGCCCTGACAGCCCTTTGTAATGACCTTGAGTTTATCCTGACACCGCATGGGGGCGACGAGTCTTGATGCAGTCTTAAGGATATAAACTAGGCTTGTATTGATAAGGTGATGGGAGAGTGGTGCAACGAGTGAGTGCAACAGCCCTGACAGCCCTTGCAGTGACTTAGAAATATATCATCATATGAGATTACTAGGAGTGACGACCCTAGACAGGATCATTGTTTAGGTATTGATACAAGGGAAGTACCTTAGTTTCCTAATCCTGTTGTATGAAAAGGACTAATAATAACTCGGTAATCATATCCATGTCACACTACATGTGCCTGGAAGATGTGGAGCACTGTGGGAAGAAAGCATGCCACGGACGCAGATGGTACCGCATGAGGGAGCATGTCGGTGAGGGCATCCATCATGTCATTTCATCCATGCATTAATCACAGTATTTAGGAATGTTTGTTTTGTTTGCTTTATCATTATCTCGTGATGGATTTGATAACATGTTAATCTTTGTTCTATGATTCCACTGAGTTAGCTACTCACTCCCACGTTACGGGATGGTGTTCCAGACACTCACGAGTCCCTATTTTAGTTTCAGATGATGGCGATGCTCACAAAGCGGAGCTGGACTTGTATGATGCTGAGGAGGACTTCTCCTCCATGTTTTGATCGACGGGATTACAGAGAGGTTGATTAGATACCATGACACTTGTCATTTTATATTTTTGGAGCACTCATGTATATTCTTTTCTTTCTATTTTGGAGTATACATGTATTTAGTTAACCTGGTAACATGTTCACACTCTGGAGACTTACAATCATTTATATATTTTATATATCTATCACATTCTTTCGCTTGCTAATTTAACTGTCTCTGGAGTATGATATGTTGTTTTGGCTTAGTCTCAATCTTGTTTAATGACATTCTACAGACAACATGCATTTATCATTATCTATGTTGCATAAGTGATGTTCTGGAACTCGGGAGTTGGGTTTCTACCCGACCCCCAATTTTCGGGACGTTACACCAGTGAGCACCTTACTCTTTACAGATTATAGTGGTATGGGACACTATATTCTTGCTGTCGGCCTACATTGATAAGGTGATGGGGGAGTGGAGCAACAAGTGCGAGCAACAGCCCTGGCAGCCCTTTGTAGTGACCTTGAGTTTATCCTGACACCGCATGGGGGCGACGAGTCCTGATGCTGTCTCAAGGATATAAACTAAGCCTATATTGATAAGGTGATGGGGGAGTGGTGCAAAGAGTGTGTGCAACAGCCCTGGCAGCCCTTGTAGCCACTTAGATCCGTACTTCGTATGAGATATGCTAGGACTGACGACCCTAGAATGGATCATTGTTTAGGTATTGATATAAGGGAGGTACCCTAGTTTCCCAATCTTGCTGTATGAAAAGAACTAATAACAACTCGATAATCATATTCATATCGCACTGCATGTGCCTGGAAGATGTGGAGCACTGAGGGAAGAAATCATGTCGCGGACGTAAGATGGTGTCGCATGAGGGAGTATGTCGGTGAGGGCATCCATCATGTCATTTCATGCTTGCATTAATCACAGTGTTTAAAAATGTTTGATTGCTTTCTTTACCATTATCACGTGATGGATTTGATAACATGTTAACCTTTGCTCTATGATTCCACTGAGTTAGCTACTCACTCGCACGTTACGGGACGGTGTTCCGGACACCCACCAGTCCCTATTTTAGTTTCAGATGATAGTAATGCTTGCGAAGCAGAGCCGATCTTGATGATGATGAGGAGGATCCCTCCTATTTACAGGTTTTGATCGACGGGGTTACAGGGTTACTGATTAGATGCCAATGCACTTGGTATTTTGCCTTTTATTTACACACCCATGTATATTATTTTTGATCATTTTTGGAGTATACATGTATATGTTTAACATGGTAATATGTTCACACTCTGGAGACTTACAACAGTTCATATATTTCCTATATCTATCACATCCTTCCGCTTGCTAATTTAACTGTCTCTGGAGTATGATATGCTGTTTTGGCTTAGTCTTAATCTTGTTTAATGCCATCCTACAGACAACATGCATTCATCATTATCTATGTTGTATAAGTGACGTTTTGGAACTCAGGAGTTGAGTTTCTACTCGACCCCCGATTTTTGAGATATTAAAGGATGAAACGCATGCTAAGTGATTTGGAATTAATCAAAATTCAATGATCTTACATTGTGATAATTCCAGTGCTATAAATATTTCTAAAAATCCAATCCAACATTCACGTACTAAGCACATTGACATTAGGTATCATTACATTTGTGAGTTGGTTGAAGAAAAAATTATTTCCTTGAAATATATACCAACCGAAACTCAACTTGCTGATATATTTACTAAACCGCTCGACAAAAGCAGGTTTAATAAATTGAAATTTGATATTGGTATGTGCATTTTACATTGAGTATTCTTGCTTACATGTATCATAGTGTATTATATTTAGTATTATTTGTGTTTAAATTTTAATTTTTTACAGTAAATATGTATTTTTGGTCGATGCTCGACCGGTCGTAGCTGTACACGACCAGTCGTGGTACGACCGGTCGTGCACTGCACTGGACCGGTCGTGGAGCTCGTGAACATGATATAATTTGGGGAAAATCTCCTTCTTCATTTTCACTCCGACCTACGACGAGTCGTGGCTCGACCAGTCATAATATTTCTTGTATTTCTTCAAGGTTAGTCCTATTTCTTCATTTTTCATGAAGATTCATGCTCTCTATGCTTTGGTTTGATCATTGTGTAGCTAGATTTCATCTTTTGTTGGATTTTTAAGGGTTTCTTCTCATATTGCTGATCTAGAGAAAAATTATCCTTATTTTTTTTTGCATTTCTCTTTCTCTTAGTATATCTTGTTGAAGATGGATGCTAGAGGGAAGAAGAAAATATCTCGTGGTCCATCCTCATCTAGATCTACACCGATAACAAAATGGCACCTTCGGTCACCCGAAGATGATCCTCAAGATGTACGGGATTTACGTGTCCGTAATGTTATCGTTGAACATACCGCTGATCTCAATCACATTGCTCCATATGGTATTGTCCCTCTCCTTGAATCTGTTGGCTGGGCTAACATTTTACTTTGGGGTGGGCCTGCATACCAGTCTATTGCACAATCAATGGTTGCATGTATCTTATAATTCTCCCTTGACAACTTAACTTTTTCAATTGATACTAGAGAAGGAAAATTTGAAGTGGTCCGTCATTTAATATCAGGTATTATAGATATATCAGTTAATGATGAAGGTATACTGATTAATACTCTATACGACAAACCATCTGAATCAGAAAAACTCACGTTAACACGAGACTTATGCAAAATTAATGCGCAATAGACACACAAAGAGAATGTGCTCCCTTCAAAGTATCTGTTACCTAGATACAGAGCGTTACATCATTTTTTCATTTCAAATTTGTATCTTCGGTCCGGTAATAAAATCGAGTTAACTTCTTTCATGATTCGTGTGTTGCATTCTATTGCTTCTGGTACTATGGTCTGCCTTCCTTCATTGATCTGTCATTTTATCATACAGTTTCATTTTCATCCGGGTCATAGTGATATTCCGTTTGGTTATCTTATGACTTTGTTAGCCACTCACATGCTTGTCGATAAACCTATTAATGAGGCACCAATTCATCATCTTATTTTCAACAATACCAATCTTAATAAGATGAAGTTGGATTTGCTTCCTGGCCAAGTAGATGAAGGTGGTGTTGGTGGTGATGGTGGTGAAGCCGGAAATGAAGGGGAAGCTAGCGATCTTCCTCAATAGGATGTTAATATGGATGAGTTATTTGATGAGATACAAACTGATTCGCCAAATGATCCTGATTACGATCCAAATAGTTATGCAGTTTAAATATATGCAAAAATATCTTCGTTGCATCAATAGGGGCTTACACCAGATTGATCCTACTATCCCTGATCCCTCCTCTGGATCTGATTAGACGAATTATCTTTTGGATTGTATAACATTATCTTATCTTTTATTTTGAATATTTTATTAACTTAGTTATGGCTTGATGATTCTGGTTTATATTTTGAAATATGCTATGTCATTCCATATTTCTTTCTCATTATCTTCTTTTTATTATTCTCTATGTTGTTGTGACTTTCCCTTGTCATTTTGTGACAAAAAGGGAGAGTAGTATGGTAAAAGGGAGTAGTATGGAAAGGGAGAGTAATTTGTTTGAATTGATTAATTGAGAAGGATATGTGGATTGAGAATATGGAGTCCTGATGTTTACATGAGAAATACTCGTATTTATTGTTTACATGAGCAATACTCGTATCTCTCAGGGGGAGTAGAGTAATTTGTATGATCTTACTCTTATCTGTAAGATTCAAATAAGTACAAGTATAGAAGAAGACTTTGTCAACTCAAGAAAGGATCAAGCTCGAGAAGGCCTACAACAAGATTCGTAAATTCTCAAGCTTCTCTTAAGGGTCATCTGAGTGTACAGACTTTCAATGTCCATCTCACTTTTAAGGTTTGTTTGACCTTAGATTGACCTTAGGATGGGCTTTACTGTAGGTCATTCTGGATACATAATTCGTATATTTTAATATGCTTGTTCGGACTGTTTTAAGACCAGTCCTAGGGACTTCAAGACCAGTCCTAGCTCTGCTACGACCAGTCCTAAGTTTTTCAGGACCAGTCCTAGGTTGTTGAAGATTTTTAGATTTTTCTGGTTGTCCTACGACCAGTCCTGGACATCCTTCGACCAGTCCTGTGAGCTGTACGACTTGTCCTATGATTAGTCTTAGTCCTATGACTCAAACTCCAGCAACTAAACTAGGAGTCCTATGACCGGTCGTAGGCGACCCACGACCAGTCGTAGGTGGCCCATGACCGGTCGTAGGCTACCCAGGACCAGTCATGGAACAGATAATCCTTATCCCACAGAAATCTTTGAAAATCTTTGAAGCTACGACCAGTCCTAGGATCCTAAGACCAGTCGTAGATGAGATTTTTTAGGTTATAAATAGAGCACGAACTTCAGAGTTTTTCAATTCAATTCAAATCAATTCAAGCAATCTTTAGGCTATACTCTGAGATAAGTTAGTGTTTATTTTTAAGCTACTTTGTGCTCATTTAATATTCCTTTTGCTAGCTAGTTTATTATTTGATTTTGATCTACATTCCAATCTTATTTGAAAAGGGAAATTTCTGATATTCCTTCTTCTTGGATTCAAAATCAAATAGAACTAGCCCTTTTGATTTAAAATCAATTAGACTTAGAACCATTCTTAAAGTGAGTATTGGACTTTGAATGTTGAATCGAACTTCTACTCCAATTGGTTCTACCGGGCTACTTCAAAAGGAGATTCAGGTATTTTACATTTGTGTAATTTACATTCTTTGGTTTTGTTTGAGATTTTTCAAAAAAATCTCATTGTTTTGGTTATCTGAGGAGAGGTAAAAAACTCAGATTGTGTGGGTTTTTGGATTATGTAAGCCCGAGATAAAAAGACACAATTGTGAAGGTTTTAGGTAAACCTATGAAACCTATTTTGATAGTGCATGCTAATATCCCCTATGTGAGGATATTAGGAGGGGAGTAGTATTTTGTATGGCTGTTGGATAACAGTTGATGTACACACAGGCGAACCACTATATATCGTTATGTTGTGGATGTGCTTTATTCTTTCATTCCTTTATTCATTCAGTTTTATGGATTGTATTTGTGGATGAATGTTGTAATCATTTTATTTCAAGCAAGTGTGGGAATGTTGTAATAACTTAGGATTTATTTCTACAAGTTATTTTGGTTTCCTTGCTTTTTATTTGTCATTAGTTTGTGATACAAAGGATGTTCTAGAAATAAAGTTGTCCTACCTTAAACCTTTGGTTTTTGGGGTAAGGTTGTCCTTTTCTAGGTTATAGAAATATAGTATCATTCTCTTAATTCTAGGTTATTGAGATTACTTTTAATTCAGCATTGTGCTTTATTTCTTTTATTATTCCACTGTTTTAAGTTTTATTTGGCATTGCCCTATTCACCCCCCCTCTAAGGCATATAGCTAGGCCCTTTCATGATCAACAATAACTTTTCATATTCTTAAATCCCGAACAAAAGAGGGATCATCTTCAGGTGACTGAAGGTGGGAATGAGTTATTGGAGTAGATTTGGAAGAAGATAGACCATGGGAAGTTTTCTTTTTCCCTTTAACATCCATTTCCAAGGACAAATACAAATAAACAAGAAGATGCAAAGATGATAGAGTGGGGTTTACTTAGATTAGATTTTTCAAAAAAAAAAACCCCAAAACCTCAATGGATCACAAAATAAATTACTCTAAGAGAGAAAATGAAGTAATATAGACTAGCATCTACAAGAAAATCACAAATGACGCACTAACCATGAAGATCTAGGTCAGTGGGTTCGACTGGTCGGGCGTCGACTCATTGGAGAGGAAATAAGAATTCTTCAAATATTAAAGAGATCAGTGCACTCCATGACTAGTCTTGAGCTGTCCTCGACCGGTCGTACCATGACCGGTCGAGCACATCCATGATTGGTTGTGTACCACCATAAACAAGCATTTATCATAAAAATTTAAAATTTAAACATATGAATTATCCATTCATAGCTCTTCTTTATCATTTTTTGCTTCAAAAAGTACCATAAAGGTAGATGATTTGGGTAAACGTAAGCCTTCTCTGGGACAGTATACGTCGAAGGAAAATAAACGTCAAGACACCCAGAGAAACAATGCCACGGAGCAAAAGCGGATGTAACTCCTATGCCGGGCTTGAGCAATGCGTCGCGGCATGACCAAAAGCCTTGTATAGTGAACACAAGACAAGGGGGCTAGGGAATATTTCTTTCTGTCTTCTGCCATTGCCCCTGCTGCCACAAATAAAGAAGGTCGAATTGAATCAAAACTTTTCAAACTGGGAGCACAATCAAGCTCAACCAGTAAGCCAGGAAAGCAGCTAGTTCAGTTGCAGCAGTAAAATTAGTTGGGCCCTTTATTTTCTTACGATTGGCTTCAAATCAACGCAGCGACTGCCAGAGAATCTAAAAATATATATATATATATATATATAATAAAATTTTAGTGAGGAATTTTTGACTTACGGATAAGCATTGTTTGAGAAGAAAGGGAAAAAGTTAAGATACTTACACCAAATAGAGAGAAAAGTGTGCTAGCCATTAGAGAGGAGAGATCTTGTCGACATCAGCAAAGTGAGATGTCTCGCGGAAAAGCCTGATAATCGATGATATTATTCTGGGCACTCTATTAGATTCGACATAAGCAAACTCTAGGTTTGAAGGAACATATTTGCCAAGGAAGGATCCTGAGATAGGCAGGCCGACCATTCTGTTAAGATCCCATAATGTGATACTCACTTCTATCGGGAGATGGAACGAGTTTGTGACTGAAGACCAGTGTTTCAGGAAGCCTTTATAGATCATAGTATCTTTGTGAAAGAATTCAGAATTGGCTTCTATAGCATCATAAATCTGGGCTGCACGTAAAGCATTATCATACTTTGTTAAAATTGCTTTGGTCCAGGAACTATAGTATGGATGGGTCATCCAGAGACCCCATGTTCTGAATTTGTCCTTGCCCCATAAAGAGTCACGGCGACAGAAGCATTGTTGATTTGTTTTTTTTAGAAAAAATGAGTAGGATACAAAGAATGGGGATCATGACATGGTGTGAGAAAACGCATGTATCTCACTTGTCTAGTCTTTTGAGTTAAACCTTTATCTATAAGGTAGCCCTCAAAGATGTGTGGCTCTTTGGTAACCCAATTGGATATATACAAAACCCTATTCTGAGTCATGAAGTCTCTTGGTTCACTTTTAAGGATCAAACGGTGACGTTGAAGTTGTAGAGGGAGAGCAATGATCTTGTCTTTATACGGAATACGAAATTTAATCACTTCAGTAGTCAATTTTACTGAATCCTAGGCATTCTGAAAATGTCTTCGGTTGTATTCTCGAACTTTCTCCTGAAAAACTTCATCTGGGTGCCTCGCTCTAGTTCCTTGTGGAATAGTTGGGGAAGGAGAAGCCTCTGCATTAGGGAGATGAGTAATATCAGTGTTATAATTGGTTGTGCATTTTAGCCAGTTTTCCCAATCAGATTCTTATCCTGAAAAAGGGGGGTCCCTCTATCTCCTTCATAATTATAGTCATGTAAATATCTTCAGATAAGCGTTGAATGCGATCAACGAAATTCATAATGATAGGGACTGGTTCCTTAAAGAAAGAACTGTAATTTTCACCGAAGCGAGGACTTTTGGGGTTATGGGTTTCATCGGGTTGTGGGTCAGATGGCCTAGTAGTACTTGCAGAAGCAAGTGGTCTTTTAGAGCTTTCCATTGGAGATCTGAGCAGGTGTAAGACCCATATCTTAGTCCGCACCGTTCTATAGACTTTCGCGGTCTTACCGGTCGAATTCTGGCAGCCTTCGACCCTTAAGCAATGTTTGCGCGTAACCCTGATTCGTATGCCGTCAACCTGTATCGACTTAATCCAAGACCTTTACCATAGCGACTGCACCGTCGCTGCGGTTCCGATGCCGCGACTCGCGGGCCGAGGCGATACCCTGGTGAGGAGATGTGGGCCAACGTTCGGTGTGAGAAAAATGCCGCTTGTTGCGAAACCCAAGGGAATCTCTACGAATTGTCACATCAATCCATCAATCCATCAACATGTCAAGTACATGTCAAGTACATATCAACTTTCACCCATTGCCAAGCAAGCCTCAAAAGTCAAAAAGTTCTTACACAAGCCATGCCTTTCTTACACAAATGGCCACCAAAGTCAAAAAGAGGCTCTTACACCCATCACCACCACATCTATCACTCCATCACCCATCACACTCTCTCTCTCCCTTTACAAGTCTCTCTCTCTCATTTTTAAACTCATTCTAAGCAACCAAAACCTCCATACGTATGAGCCTCTCCCTCTCTTTCAAAGCTCCAAGTGTGGCCCACCTTTCCATCTTAAGATCCCCCATCCTAACCATCCATTCCTCATCTCCTCCATTGGAATCAAATCTAAGGAGCTAATGAACCCATAGGAGCAAGAAGATCAAACGGCGGGTGCTTGATAATAGTAGTTTTTCATGTTTCTAAGATGGGCCAAGTGAGGCCAACTGATCAATGGTTTGGATCTCACTTGGGACCCTAAGATGTGGCCGATGGCCCACTAAGATCATCATGATCATTCCATGATGGGGCCATTCTCCATGGACCCCATCATGATGTTTATTTTCTTACATTAAAAAGGTCATCTAGACCGTCCATATTGGTGGGGAAAGGATTTCCACCGTTGATTTTCGATTTCGGTGGTCCCATGTGAAAAGGGATCTACTTGATGTATGATTTATTGTAAGGGAGGGCCCATAATGTCGGGGTCCCTCCATCACAAGCGTGTCCCACTCTCTACCTCTCTCTCTCCCCTTTTTTTTTTCTTTATGTTGTTTGGTGATTTGGCCATGTGGCCCACTTGAATGGAACCCATCATGAAGTATTTTTACCCAAGTCGTCTATGAGTGGGGCCCACCTTATGTGTGTTGTACCTACACCTTTCATCGTGAGGTGGCCCACTTGAATAAAGCCACTTGTGAGGACCGTCCAACATCCAGGGTCACTGGACGTCTCTATGGAAACACAAATATAAGCTTATTTTTAAGCTTTAGGGGTGGCCCACTCTCATAGGCCCCACCTTGATGTATGTATTCAATCCACGCCGTCCATCTCCTTCCCTAGATCATTTTAGGCGTTGAGCCAAAGAATGATGCTGATCCGAGGTTCAGGCGGGCCATAGCACAACAAATGATGGGTTTCACCATTGAAATCTTCCCTGGAATTTTTACACATCAAAAATATACTCAATATTAGACTTGTTGGATTTGTTATGAGCTATAGAATCCCATGGTTGGGATGGATTTTCTGATGGTGGGCCCTACCTGTGAAAAACCACAGGATTTAGATTTTTTTTTTTAAAAATAAAATGTGCATGAGGGGCAGCGCCTACTGCCCCTGACAACTGCAGCGTGTTTGAGCGGGTGGACGCCAGGGGCCCATAGCCCCACATGTGGGCCCCACCATGATGTGTATTTTCCATCTAATCCATTCATGTGATGGGTCCCTTCCCGAAATGGGCCCCCCTCCAATTTTCAGCTGCATCCATAACTCAGGTGGGCCACATTGCAAGAAACGGTGGGATTGAACATCTACCATTGGAACCCAGATTTGGGTCCACATGAGTTTTGAATCAACATGAAATTCATTTCTCCTCTTCGTTCAGGTCTCTGTGACCGTATGGACGGTTTGGATGGGAAACAAACATTATGGTGGGCCACATACGTGGCACCCACGGTGATGCTTATATTTTATCCACCCGTCCACGGCTGTGGACGGTGGAACCTATGGGTTTTATTCAGGCCGTCCGCCTGGACGGTGGACCGCTGATGCATGTGTTTTATTTACATTATTAAATGACAATGGGGCCCGCCATGCTGCACGTGTTGTATCCAGTCCGTCCACCCATTTTGAAACTCATCACATGAGCTAAAGAATGAGTCAGATCCTTAGCTCATGTGGACCCCCCGCCATGATACGTGTATTACATCTAAACCGTCTATCTATTTTAAAAGCTCATTTTATTGTATGAGCTAGAGAATGAGCTAGATCCATAGTCCAAGTGGACCCCACCTTGGCATGTTAAGAGGCCATCTTAATGCCTTTATGGTAGTCTTTTGGGGCCCACTTTGATGTGGATGTAAGGCCCAAGGGTCAACGCCCATTTGATGTATTCTAAGGCCCATGAAATTAGGCCGTTTGATGTATTCTAATGCCCATGGGGTTAGACCCATTCTGATGTATTCTAAGGCCCACGGGATTGGGCCCATTTGATGTTTTAGGGGCCCATGGGTTAAGGCCCATTGAGACGTACTAGGGCCTATGGGTTGAGGCCCATTTGGTGTACATATGAGGCCCAATTGGTGTGGCCCATTTGTTACATATAAGACCCCTGAGATTAGGCCCATTTGATGCAATCTAAGGCCCACGGGTTATGACCCATTGCAATGCACATAAGGCTCATTGGTGCGGCCCATTTATGTGGCCTATTTGATGAATAAAAGGCCCATATGATATGGCCCATTTGATGTATTTAAGGCCCAATGGTATGTACTTAAGGTTCATTGCAATGCGTGATCCCAAAACGAATTATGTAACGATGTTTACGACGATCGTGCCTTGGGAGCAATGTTGGTTTGACGTCCACATTACGAGTGTGATGTTGGTTGGATGTCCACATTACGACTCTCCTTAGGGCCCATTATTAGGCCCGTACTTGTTGTGTATAGGCCGTCTAGGCCCATCTGCGTTGTAAGGATAGTTCATTACTTTATTACATGTTCAGTATAGTTCCATGACCCATGATCATATGCATCATATGTATGCTTGATATGAGAGGTGACTGATCATTGCATATGCCTTTGGGCAGGTTATTTATGGGCTTCCGGTTAGGCGGTGTTACCCTACATGAGCGCACGATACGCGCAGAATTTACTGCATGACTGGATAGCGTGATTCATGCATTTCGCATTGTGTGATATGGTTACTATACGCCCTAGCGACATCAGGGGCGTAGCCTCCATAGGTGTATCATGGTTGGCAGGATTGGATACCAAAAATTTTATTCTACATGGGGTGCTATAGATATACTTGGGTGAAAGTCCCTAAACCCTTATAGTACCAAGAGGTTACTCCAACGTCTAGACCAAGTGGGTACAGGAGCGCCGAGTGCCGATTACCATACGGTTGCGCTTTCGATTGTGTCGTGGTCTGTTGAAAGGGGGTGAGACCTTACCCGCCTAAGAGTAGGGGGCAAAGCTAGGTTGAGTTTGACCAGCTCGAGGAATGGGTCCGCTATCTACGAGTCGAGTCCGATATTGGCAGGCGAATAGTGAGGTCTCTTCCACTTACCTTATTGTCCGTGATGGGACGATGATCTGGTTTAGAGTGTACTAGACCCCGGTGATATCCCAGATTTGAGCTGTATTGATATGTGAACTTAGATAAGGATTGTATGCTTGACTTGTATCTTGCATCGCATAGCCTTGGTATGGCCGATATTATTCATGTTTTGCATCGCATAGCCTTGGTACGGCTAATGGTATTCATGGATTCATCAGTATATTTTTCATTACTCTAATATTGCATGATCATATTACTACCTTACGCACACACTTCACCACCCTCTAAGCTTTCTATAAGCTTATGTACGACCGTTGCGTGCAGGTGACGTTAGATCACAGCAGCGTTGAGGCTCGAGCACATTGCAAATTATTTTGGAGCTTTTGGTCTATTATCATTGTATTTCCCTTTATGCTCATTGTACTTGTAAAGTTTTTTATCATAGTGGAAATGTAATGGAGTTTTTGGTTGTTGTTTGTGGGTTATGTCTTTGGTTATGCTTATTACGAATCAAACTGACGTTGAAAATCCTCCTCGTAGCATCCCAAGATCGAAACCTGGCGAACGGGCACTGGGAGCTGAGAATGGGGTTCTATGGAGGCTGTCGGCGCCGGATTCGTCGATCAAAAATTTTGTGATCCTGGTTTCTGAGTTTGGGGCATGACAGCAGGAATTAACAAAGCAAGTTAGAGTAAGGAGAAAAATTGTCGGGGAAAGGAAATAGATAAATGGAAGGGCAAGGAAAAGAAATATGCAAGTTCAAAAGTCATGCGCAAAATTGCTATACACTGAATACTGTGCATAAATTACTGTGTGTAGACTATTTTTCATAGGTTATAGTGTGCAGATTACGGTGCATAAAAAGAATGTGCACAGGCCTTTGCGTGCCAGTTATTGTGCGCCAAAAGGACCATTGCGCATAAATTAGTGTGTGTAAAATGTTGCGCGCTATGCGGTAAGTGTGTGGAATCACTAAGTGTTGTGCACTACCTATTGTATGCAGAATTATAAGTCCTGGTTGTGCGGAGTAAGCGTTGTGCGACGCACAATAAGGTCAGCGCACAAAGGCAGTTGGTCTAATGAAGAAATAATAACTACAAGGCGGTAGAGGGAGATGGTGAAAATAAGAGAAAAGTTTTGAATTTATAAGCGAAGTCTGAGGTGTTGTGCGCCACCCATTGTGCGTAAATAATTATGCGCAACCTATTGCACACAACTCGTGATGCGAATTTGATTCTACGTAATATTTGCGCATAATAAAGAAAATATGCGCACAATGCCATAGATCTAGAATGTGTTTAGAAATTTCTTGGTATTGATCCTACATATTTATTTCATGAGTGTCAAAACAAAAATGCAGGATCAAGGGGGCATCTGTTGAGGCATAAAATAAAGAGAAGAGATGGAAAACGAAGGAAAACTGTCATTTTGAGGAAAAGGAATGTCATCGTGTGGAAAACATAATCATTGTGCGGAAAATACTATTGTGCGAAGTAATTGGGGCGCACAGTGATTTCTGTACAACAGTAGAGCATAGTGATTTCCACACAATGGTAGCGCACAGTGATTTCTGCATGCAGTCAGTACACAGTAAGTTCCACATAACGAAGGAGTGGGGAGCGTGTGGAGCCTATACGACACACTCACACGTGTGAGAGGGCTGTAAATACCCCCTAACCCCTTTAGTGGAGTCATTAGCTACCAATCACATAAAGAGAGAAGAGATTGTGGAGGAAAGGTAAAGTCCACAACCATTGTGCGGAAGAAGCATTGTGTGGCGCACAACAAGCACCCATGCACAACAAGGGCTAACGCATAATGGGCACCACCGCACAGCAGCTTTTGTCTGTGCATAAATCCAGCGCACAATATCTTCCGTTTGCGCACAATTGTTGCACACCATGCCAACAACGCAGTGAGCCAAGATCCAATCTCAGGCCTCACCTACAAACGATAAACAGAAAGAAATATAAACTAGAACAGATCAAAGCAATCCAAACAAACCACAAGACAAGATATATGTGGAAAAATCTCAAACTAGAGTAAAAAACCACCGATGCAAACTTTCACTATGAAGAAAAATAAAGATTACAAGACAAAATACTAACCTCTCCCTTGGAAGAACATAGAAATCCCTTAGCCCACACCTTAAAATAACTTTTATTCTCCCTAGAAAAATCCTAGGAACCCCAATTTATAGTTTAAGTAACTTCCCTTCCGCCCCCTTGTGAAAGGAGACACCAAAATCTGTAGTCCGCATCAGATTCGAAAATGAATCTGTGTAACCTATGACTAGTGGAAGGGGAGCTACTACTGGTCGTACTACTACCAGTTGAACAGTTCCTACGACTGGTCGAAGGGCCCAAACATGAAAAAAATAGGAATCGCTGGACTTTGAGTCGATGGTCCACGACCAGTCGAGCAGGCCCCTATGACCGGTCGAGCATGTCCTACGACAGGTCGAAGGTGACCCAGATGTGACTCCACATTCTCAACAATCTCCCACTTAGAGACACATTGCCATAAACCTTCATCTTCTTCATCCAGAGTACACCACCTCCCCGTCTTTAAGCCTGAAGACCAATCAAAGTTGAACAGAGCTTCAGCTTCTCCCTTATGATCACCTTGGTCAACATATCTGTAGAATTCTTACTCGTATGAATCTTCTCTAGAACAATCGATCCATCTTCTAGTAACGAACGTATGAAGTGATATCTGATGACAATATGCTTGGTCCTTGAATGAAAGGCTGAATTCTTAGCCAAGTGTATTGCACTCTGACTGTCACTGTACAACTTGCAATCTACTTGCTTATTACCCAACTCTTCCATAAAACCTACATCCACACCATCTCCTTGCATGCTCTGTAGCCGTAACATATTCTGTTTCTGTCGTACTGATAGATACTATCTTCTGTAACTAAGAGACCCAACTGACTACAACACTACCCAATGTAAAGACATAACCTGTAGTGCTTCTTCCGTTGTCGATATCTCCTACCAAATCTGAATCCACATAGCCTTATGTAATAACTCAGAAAATTTCGTACCAAGACCCGAGTACCACCTCGATCAGAAATCACTTAGGATTAATTCTCTTAGAAATCAAACATAAGTTCACTAGTGCTAAGTTAGACTGGCTGTGAAATTAGTGTTGTTCACTTTAAATACGTTCTGCAAGACCTAAAACTTGTAGAATCAATGACGCTATAATACCCTGAAACTAGGATCCAACTCTAAACCCAGTTGTTCCAGGGAATGCTTTGTAACTTTGTATTGGATCTAAACCACACGTCGAAAGTCCAATATCTATAATCTTAGACCATTATGACCGCTTAGTTGGAGTGTCCTGACACCATTTTCTTGCGTCCGGAGTAAAGAGAGTAGGAAAATGAAGATTTTTAGAAAATTAATTATATTATTATGAAATCTGGCACGATTCACTTGCGCGTTATTTTTAAGCATTTTGACCATTGGAATTCAACCGAATTTCATCGTCATATCATAAAAGTTGGCCCTTTCATGTCATAGAACATGTAGCCCTGATTTAGGTTCGGTGACCGTTGAATTGAAACTGGTCTGCCACAGACAATCTGGATATCCGATCGGACTGAAAACTTAACTTACTAAAGATCCGATGCTAGTGGCTTAAGTCCGACCGCATTTGATCAGAGGACCTCTAGAAATGCTCCGTTGGATCAGAAAGATCCCGATTTGGTTATAACCTAGGTATACCATGACTTAAAGTTCATTTTCGTCATGTTTAGGCTTATAAAAGGGCCTTAAACCCTTAGCTTTCTAACCCATACGAATTTCCCAAACCCTAGAGATTTAAGAGAAAGAAAAGAGAGAGAAAGTGTGGGAGAATCAGGTGAAGCTCCGTAGGATTCTTCCTAGTGCATCTATACATTGAACCGGCATTTCTGAATCGTTCTTTCGGCGATTCTGATTCCATTTTTGGGTAAGTTAAGCTAACCCTAACCTATTTTGAAGCTTAGACTAGCTGTAGTAGAGTTCTAGCTAACCTGTTTCTTGCCATAGGTAGTGTATCCGCTGTTGACGAAGACACATCGTCTGAATCATCTTAAATACATCTTTTCTGGTTTAAGGTGCGGACTATATACACTTAGGTTATGGTTTTCAACCCTTTCAATGATAGTTAATGATTTATTCATGTTGTGAATGCAATTACACATGCCAAATGTGCTATCTGTTTTGTCTTCCGTATACGTATACTTTATATTGTGAATACCATATTTCATGTATATGTTAGAATACACGTATGCATATAAAATTTGTTGATATGCTTGCCATGATTAATGATCATTGTTCTATGCCTGATATGTGTACGACAACTCCTTGACGAAAGGACTTGCCCTAATATACAATGGTGTTGACATACGTGATGTTTGTTGAATAGTGTAAGCTAAGTGTTTGTTTAAATCTCTAAATGAGATGGTAGTTAGTAGAATGTGCTTGCTAAGATGGTTAAGATATGGATTTCAACCGTAAGGTTTGTGTGTATGATTTCCTCCATGGATTATGTACTTAGTTGAATCATGTTAAATGAGTGTATGAATTCCTGCATGTATTGTGTTTACATTTAAGTTGTATTCCATGATTGTTCATATGAATGCAAGATATGAATCATATGCTAGTTATTAGCTTTGTACGCGAATGGGGCTGTACTACAATCCAGGTAATCGAAAAATATTCTGTAAATAGTGGTTGAGGTTTCTTTCGCCACACAAGATGAGTTTAGCGAATCTGAGTCATGCTTGGGGTGTTCAGTAGTGGTTAGGTCACACGGAGTGCTTATGCATTCCATGTCGTTCAACTCAACGTGCGCTTGGCCTAGTTAAGCTTATCAACTAACTCGATTGACCGATGCTTGTTCACCATGTTTGGTCGCTACTATTTGAATCTAAGGCACTGAGCTTAATAGTGAAACTCCCGTTAACCATGGTACCAAGATCTCCTAAGACTCATGAGCCGGGCATGGTAGTATGGAACATCGTGGTCGAGCTGTCGGCTTACGCTGGGGCCACAAACCTCCCCGTAGTGACCAGTGACCACCCTACTCTGAGCAGATTATGGTGGTATGGGACACTATATTCTTGTTGTCGGCCTGCACTGATTGGTGACGAGCCCTTTGTAGTGACCTTGAGTTTATCCTGACACTGCATAAGGGCGACGAGTCCTATTATAGTCTTAACGGTATTAATAGGCCTGTATTGATAAGGTGATGGGAGAGTGGTGTAACGATTGCACGCAACAGGATCTATGTTGGGAAATGATACAAGGGAGGTGTCTTAGCTTCTCAATACTGTTGTATGAAAAGGACTAATAAGAACTGGGTAATCATATTCATGACATCGCACTGCATGTGCAATTTATTGTATTTAAAGTGGTTAGTGCTAATTTAGCAGGAAATCTAGTGTAGCATTGGCTAAAACACGTTAAATTTCTAAAGAATTAGGTTCTAAATGATTTCTCTGGCTTTGGAATTGAGTTCTAAGAGGTTACCAAGGTGTTATGGTTGACCCATTGCCTAAGGACGCCTAACTCCAGGTTGGTAAAAATCCGGGGTGTTACAGAAAATGTTCTGTAAATAGTGGTTGAGGTTGCTTTCACAACACAAGATGAGTTTAGCGAATCTGAGTCGTGCTTGGGGTGTTCGGCAGTGGTTAGGCCACATGGAGTCCTTATGCATTCCATGTCGTTCAACTCAACGTGCACTTGGCCTAGTTGAGCTTATCAACTAACCAGATTGACGGATGCTTGTTCACCATGTTTGGTCGCTACTGTTTGAATCTAAGGCACTGAGCTTACCAGTGAAACTCCCGTTAACCATGGTACCAAGATCCCCTAAGACTCATGAGCCAGGCATGGTGGTATGGAAAATCGTGGTCGAGTTGTTGGCCTACGCTGGGGCCACAAACCTCCCCGTAGTGACCAGTGAGCACCCTACTCTGAGCAAATTATGGTGGTATGGGACACTATATTCTTGCTGTCAACCTACACTGATTGGTGACGAACCCTCTGTAGTGACCTTGAGTTTATCCTGACACTGCATAAGGGCGACGAGTCCTGTTGTAGTCTTAAGAGTATTAATAGGCCTGTATTGATAAGGTGATGGGAGAGTGGTGTAACGATTGTGTGCAACAGCCCTGACAGCCCTTGCAGCGACCTAGAACCATAATATTGTATGAGATTCCTAGGATTGATGACCCTAGAAAGGATCAATGTTGAGAAATGATACAAGGGAGGTGTCTTAGCTTCCCATTACTGTTGTATGAAAAGGACTAACAAGAACTGGGAAATCCATGAGATCGCACTGCATGTGCCATTGGCGTTGGTGTGAGAGCACAGTGGTAGTGATTCATGCCGTGATCGTTAGATGATGTCACATGAGGGAGTTTGTGGTGAGGGTATGCATCATTCTTCATATCATCCTTGCATTAATAAGAGTACCTAGGACCTGTGTGATTGTACTGCCTTATCATTACTGCTGATTGGATTGATAACATGTTAGCTTTTGCTATATAGTACCACTGAGTTGATCACTCACTCCCACGCTCTGGGACGGTGTTTAAAAAATAACCAAACTCTGACTTAGCTACAGGAGATGGCGATGCTTGCGAGGTGGAGCCAGACTTCAATGAGGACGAGGAGGCATTCTCATATATACAGTTCTCAGGCGGGTTCATGTGAGCCTCGTCCTAACCAGCGGAGATTATTTTTTTAGGAAATGTATTGGATCATTTTGAACAGTTCATGTATGTAGTTTGAGACACAGATATATGTATATTTCCCTGCGCAGAGCACGTATCATTTAGAGATTTATTTTGAATTATATATGTATTTAAGTCTTCCGCTTGCATTTTCTCAATATCCCTGAATTTTTTCTGCTTATCTGGCTTGATCTATTTCATATTTTATGCATTAATACAGACAACATACAATCTGCATTAAATATGTTGCATAAGTGATGTTTTGGAACTCGGGAGCTGAGTTATGCTTGACCCCCGAATTCCAGGGCATTATAAGTTGGTATCAGAGAATGATTTGGATTAATCTGGACCTGTGTTAGGATCACACACCACACATTGACGCCACTATACCGTAGGAGGGTGCGCCAAGAACATAGAAACCTTCATAGGATCCTAGTTTCGCCAATTGGCGAAGTTCACTCAAATCGATTATTTTGATCAAGTCCGTGCACACTCCTTATCACACACGGTGACCCCAAATCACTTCTAGACCATCAATTGAAGGGTATAAACTGCATTTCATTCCATTCCAGCCGTTAGAAATTGCTAATTTTGAGTAGAGATCAAATTAGTTCTGAAATGACCCGAAACGGCTCAAATCGGAAGAGGGGGCCAAACGATCATGTTCTGGAGGGTTCCAAGGTGGGAACCAGACTTTTTTAGGGCCTAGGGGGCAGGAGGTCCTCGTCTATTTTGCGAGGCCTCGCCAGAATGTCCAGAGGGTGGTGAGGACCTCTCCGGTTTGGCGAGGCCTTGCCGGTCAGTGGGCTAGTCGGGCTGGGCCTCCCGGGCGGATGCAGTTTGGGGTTAAATGAGACCCCTCCATACAGGGATCGGCCTACCATTCATTCAAAATCCCATACTTCCTTTACAAATTGGCCCTCCAAGCTCTCCCTTTCCTCCAATCTTGCTGTTTTCTCTCTCCAACCTCCTTTTCAATCGTTCCTTCCTTCTCTTTCTGTTATTTCCTTCATTCCTCTACCGTTCTCAATCATACCTAACACCTACATCCTCCATTTCCTGTGATTGGAGCTCTCAAGCTCTCATTTGAGGCTCAAAATCGTGTGAGCTTCCAACTCATCCCATTTCTTCCTTTCCCATTCTTAAATCCATGCCTTTTGGGCCTGCTTCCCTCCTCTCTTAGACCTAGATCTATGGCAACCCATTAGGTCAGCCCTTTCTCTCCCTTTCATCACCTTTTCATGGCCTTTATAGAGGCTATTGTAGTTTTTTTCTCCATTTCCACCATCCTCTCGTTGATGGGTAAGAAACGTGCCCCTGCGGACGAGGTTGGGCCTAGTCGTCCCGCTCGTTCGAGGCGGCCTAGAGGAGCTACCGCGAGTTCTCCAAGTGTCGGGAGAGAAATACACACGAAGAAGGATTTGGATCCCCACGCTCCGATAGGAAGAGTACTGTTAGCGGATTTGGCTCATGGTGCGTATACGGATCGCAGGGTTCTTTTTAAAGCGTATGTGAATGGGCGCCTCTTTGGTGAGTATTTGTTGTTTGAGCGTATTGAAGCTGTCAGGTGAGGTCCGCTATTTGAAGGCCAGTCTCGTGCTAATGTGAGCACCGTTCGTGCCTTTTATGCTCATATTCGGGACCCTACGCTGGAGCCATTATAGATTAAGATTCCCTTTAGCAGAGATTAGGAAGCCACAATCGATGTTCGATTGATAGCTCGACTGCTGAACGTGTCACTTGGCGAGGTACTCCAAGTGCTAAGAATCTGAAGTGTTCGTGAGCGAGATCGCTGCACCAGGTTTCTATGTGGCCATTTATTTAAGTGGCAGCGTAACAAGAGCCTCTTAGCAACCCATATGTTACCTGATTTCCGTCTGCTTCACCATATCTGCACGTTCGATATTTATCCCAGGTGGAGCAATCGCAGTGAATGTACGCATCTTATGGTAGATTTTTTGTATCAAGTAGGGCAGGGAGAGAACGTGTGCATGCCTACGTTTGTGCTGTGACAGATCATCCTCATAGCACGATCGAGAAGAACGTCTGAGTCACTTCCCCTTGGCCGGCTCATATGTAAGATTGTGCTCGAGTTTGACTATAGACTTGGGGCAGAGCTGCCTGTGCCGATTCATTTCATTAATGAGGCTACTATGAACCAGATGAAGATAGGGCCTCAACAACGCGAGGCCTAGCTTGATGATGACAGTGAGGGTGAGTATGATAGTGAAGAGGAAGAAAGTGAAGAAGAAGGTGGGGCAGAGATAGAGGAAGAAGTCCAGGAAGAAGAAGAAGAGGAGGCTCAAGATACTGATGAGAGTCCTCCTCCTACGACTCGGGCTACTAGGGATGCTCATATAGCCCGACTTGAGGAGAGTCAGGTTGCCTTGCGACGAGAAGTCTAAGAACTCTGGGTTGAGGTAAAACAAGAGCTTGAAGATACCAAGGCCGTCATGAAGCAAAAATTTGGCAAGGTGACTCGCACCTTGAAGGCCATCCTATACTGCGTGAAGGATAAGGGTGCCCCTTCACCATCACCAGATTCTAATGCATAGACTCATGTAGTCGTTGTCTGTTTGTTTGATGTTTATTTTCATGTGTGGTTTGCTTGTCGTTTATCAGTTGGTAGTTGTTTAGTGTTGAAACTTCGTGTGTGAAGCTTATTTTTTTATTCACATGCTTTCTCTGTCGCGATTCATGTAATGCTACAAATCATGTATTGTGACAATTTTGTTAATGAAATGCATGTGGTTTCCTTAGTTTGTGAAGTACAGACTGTGAATGGATTATGTGAACGCCTAATTTCTTTGGTTGCTACCCTCTGTTGTGTGTAAGGTATGCCACCTAAGGGTTCAAGATCTTTGACCCATCTTTCTCTGGGAGATTCACTTGACGGGGCCCTCGCCCTGAGCGATACTCCTATGGACCCTCATACGAGCCCATCTAGTTCAGATCCCAGGCTGAGTTCTCAGCCGAATTCTGGTCCTGCTGCTGGGCCACCTCCCGTGACACCTTCTGTGATGCCTCCTGTCATGCCTGCAGCTCCTGAGAAGCGTCGTGCATCTGCGTCGATGCCCTCTACATCACACTCCGCTCCGCCTCCTGATAGGCTAGAGCAGATGATGCTGTTAATGTAGCAACAGCAGATACAGTAGCAGCATCAGTTCTTATCCTCCATGGCTGGCATTTTTACTCAGTCGATGGCGGCGACTCCACCTGCCTTGCCCCTGCACCCTGTTGGGCATGCTAGTGCGAGCGGATCTTTCGAGCGATTTCAGCGCTTGAGGCCTCCCACATTTTTAGGTACTCACAGATCTGAGGAGGCTGAGTATTGGATAGACCGTATCTTGAAGATGTTGAGACCGTTGCACTGTTCTAAGGCAGAACAGGTTGAGTTGGCCACCTTCATGTTTGAGAAGGAGGCTAGCCTATGGTGGGACAGCATTCTCTGCACTGTGACGGAGGGATATGAGTGGACGTGGGCAGCATTTGAGGCACGCTTTCATGAGAAGTATTTCTCTGTCACGTACCGGCACGAGAAGGAGAGTGAGTTCCTTCGCCTTCGTCAGGGAGGCATGTCGGTGACAGAGTATGAAAACAGGTTTACGGAGCTAGGGAGGTATGCTCCTTTGATTCTGAGTGACCAGCCGATGAGGATGCGGCATTTTTCTAAGGGTTTTAGATCGAAGATGTGTTGTACGAGCATTTCTTCCTATGCAGAGCTGGTGAGTATGTCCTTGCATGTAGAGCAGGACGGGGACAGGTCGGCCCACGAGGGAGCACCTATGGTTCTTAGGTCACGACCTAAGTTCGAGAGTCGTCCTTTCCTCGCTAAGAGGCCTCGACTTGAGGTACCGCAGGGGTCTTCTGCATCCCCTGGCTATTTGAGACGTTCTGATGTATGGTGCCGCTATTACAAGAAGCCTAACCACACCAAGATTACATGTTTTTCCAGGATGCGAGACAGTGGGTTCTCGCCGCATCAGAGGATCATTCGTCAGATGCCTCAGACCATTTCACCACTACCGCTACGTACAGCGCCTGCACATCCCTCCAGACCTCCAACACCTCATTTCAGGCCACTTCAATGGCCTATGGTACCACAGCCTAACCGTCCTCAGCAGGCTCTACTACACGTATTAATAGCTGAGCCATCCGAGACAAAGACCGCACCACCTTTGGCCTCTGAGGTCATAGCCCATATCAGAGGTACTCCTATATTCTTGTTGGTGGATATAGGATCCACGATCTCTGTAACATTCTGAAAATCGGGGGTCAGGTAGAAACCTAACTCCCGAGTTCCAAAATGTTATTTATGCAACATAGATAATGTTAAATGCATGTTGTCTATAAACAGGCGTTAGACAAGATTAGGATTAAGCTAAAACAGCATATCATACTCCAGAGACAGTTAAATTAGCAAGCGGAAGACTGTGACAGTATGTATAACATATCTAACTGTTGTATGTCTCCAGAGTGTGAACATGTTACCAGGTTAAATACATACATGTATACTTTAAAAATGGAAAGAAAAGAATATACATGAGTGCTCTAAAAATAGGAAATGACAAGTGTCAAGGAGTCTAATCAACCTCCCTGTAATTCCATCGATCAGAACACGCATAAAGGAGAGATCCTCCTCATCATCATACAAGTCCAGCTCTGCTTCACAAGCAGCGCCATCATCTGTAACTAAAATAGGGACTGGTGGGTGTTGTAAACACCATCCCGTAACGTGGGAGTGAGTAGCTAACTCAGTGGAATAACAGAGTAAAGATTATCATGTTCTCAAATCAATCACGCGATAATAGTAAAGCAATGAAACAAACATTCATAGATTCTGTTGTTAATGTATGCATGAAATGACATGATGGATGCCCTCACCGACATACTCCCTCATACGGCACCATATGCATCCGCGGCATGCTTTCTTCCCACAGTGCTCCAAATCTTCCAGGCACATGCAATGCGATATGGATAATGATTACCAAGTTGTTATTAGTCCTTTTCATACAGCAGGATTGGGAAACTAGGGTACCTTGCTTATATCAATCCCAACACAGATCTTATTTAGGGTCGTCACTCCTAGTAATCTCATACGATGTTATATTTGTAGGTCGCTGCAAGGGCTGCCAGGGCTGTTCCTCGCACTCGTTGCACCACTCCCCCATCACCTTATCAATACAGGCCTAATTATCCTTAAGACTGCATCAGGACTCGTCGCCCCCATGTGGTGTCAGGATAAACTTAAAGTCACTACAAAGGGCTCATCACCTGAGCAGTGTAGGCCGACAGCAAGAATATAGTGTCCCATACTACCATAATCTGCTCAGAGTAGGGTGCTCACTGGTCACTAAGGGGAGGTTTGTGGCCCCAGCGTAGGCCGACAGCTCGACCACGGTGTCCCATACCACCATGCCCGGCTCATGAGTCTTTATGGATCAAGGTACCATGGTTAACAGGGTTTTCACTGGTAAGTTTAGTACCCTAGGTTCAAGCAGTTATGACCAATATAAGGTGAACATACAACGGTCAGTCGCATTTCATGTATATAATGAAATCAATACATATAGCCGACATGACGGAAATCATTTACATCAGCATATTACTTGAGAATTCAATCTCAAAACTCATACACAACACCATTTACTCAATACATACTAATACAAACATTTATACAAACACTTAGACTACACACTTTAGTCTGCATAGCGTATGTCGACTCAAAGTGCACTTAAGGGCGAATCTCTTTGCCAAACCAACCATGCACGCATTCCTAATATTCTAACATGATAAATAGCCATGGCAAACATTTTATCAAAATATGCATGTATACAGTATTTCCTACAAATGACTAAAATGCCCTAAATCTTATATTTTTCGTACATTTACGAAACAGAAAAGGGACAGCATATTGTACATGTCAAACGGCGTCACCGTCGATAATCTGCTATTAAACGACATTGAAAGCGTTGAAATCAACCAATCAAAGCGTCTAAAATCCGCACCTTTCACTTTAGACGTGTATCGTTTCGAACGGAGCGTATACGCTTCGTCAACGGCATACAGGCAACCTAATACACAAGTTGTATAAGCTACTTTGCTATTTGAATCGACAAAATGCTAAATCAGCAAGTGTTTAGGGTTTTACTTACCTAGAAATGCGTTGAAATCACCGAAAAACTGATTGGGATGCATTGCTTAAACACGTGAAGCGGTTGCAGCAAGTGGCAGGAAGATCACTCCCACACTCTCTCACAAACTCTCACTTTCTCTCTCACTCTAGCTAGGGTTTCTAACAAATTCGGATGGGTGAGATAAGTGAGGGTTTCAAACCCTTATATAAGCTAAAACCTTTCCAAATTAGGCTTGGGAACAAAGTTCACTTGAGGTATAACCAAATCGGAGCTGTTTCGATCCAAAAGGGCACTTCGGGAGGTCCCCCGGCCGAACGCGGTCGGACTTAAGCTCATAGTCACTGGATGTTGCTCACACCCAGTTTTTAGTCCGGTAGAGTTCCCAGATCGCACGTGGCGGTCCAGTTTCAGTTCAGCGGTCATCACACCTAGATCAGGTCTACAAGTCTCATGATATGAAAGAAAAAATTTTTCCTGATCTGAGGGTGTAATTTGATTAAATTCTGACGGTCAGAACGCTTAATAATAACGTGCCAATTCACGTGTCAGATTTGGATTTAAATTTCCAAATCTAACGCTTTTCTCACTCTCTTCACTCCAGGCTCAATGAAATAGCCTCTGAACGTCGGTTGGGCTTGATTTTCAAAATGATTGTCAAGTCCAGTTAAACGGTCATAACGGTCTAAGATTGTAGGTATCGGACTTTCGACGTGCGGTCTAGATCTAATACAAAGTTTCAAAAGGTTCCTGAGAGCAAACGGGTTTAGAGTTTGATCCAAGGTTTTAGGATATTATAGCGTCATTGATTCTACAAGTTTTGGGTCTTGTAGAACGTATTTAAAGTGTTCAGGGATAATTTCACAGCTACTCTAGCGTAGCGCTAGCTAACTTACACTTAATTTCTAAAGGAATTAATCCTAAGTGATTTCTTTGGCTTTGGAATTGGGTTCTAAGAGGTTACCAAGGTGTTATAGTTGACCCATCGCTTAAGGACGTCTAATTCCAGGTAGGCAAAAATTCGGGGTGTTACAATCTCAATCATATCTTTTTCAGTAGTCAAGCGTCTTAGGCTTCAGACTACTCGTATGGTTGGGGAGCGAGTTATTTCAGCACACGGGACCTGTACTGATGCCACTACAATGTGTGAGGGTTTTACTAGATCTAGGGAATAGGACGATGGCCATTGACCTTATCGTTGACCCCTCTCTCTATCATTTTGACGTCATTCTTGGTATGGATTAGCTGACTGCGGGGAGGGCCGAGATTGACTACGAGACTCGTTTAGTGACAGTTTACGAGCCGGAGGGCACGTCCTTTACATTTTCGATGCAGGTCAGTGACCCCTCTCGAGTGATTTGTTATGCTTCCTTATTAAGGAATGTTGATGTCCCGACACTTGAAAGCACGCTAGTATTCCGTAATTATGAGGATGTGTTCAGGAAGATACCTGGGTTGCCACCTCAGCGAGAGATCAATTTTACTATCGACCTGGTACCCGGTTCGACGCCAATCTCATTGCCGACGTATCGCCTGGCCCCATGTGAAATGGAGGAGTTAAGGAAACAGATCGATGATTTATTAGAGTCTGGCTTCATATGACCGAGTGTGTCTCCTTGGGGAGCACCTGTGTTGTTCATGATGAAGAAAGATAGCTCATTGCAGTTGTGCATTGACTACCACAGGCTGAATCAGGTTACGGTAAAGAACAAGTACCCATTGCCCAAGATAGATGACCTGTTTGAACAACTGAGAGGAGCGCAGTACTTCTCAAAGATTGATCTACAGTCAGGGTATCACCAGCTGCGCGTCAAGAATGAGGACGTACAGAAGACAGCTTTCAGGACTAGTTTTGGCCATTATAAGTTCCTCGTGATGTCGTTCGATCTTACGAATGCACCAGCCATGTTCATAGACCTGATGAACCGTGTATTTCGACCGTTCCTCTATTGATTCGTCATCGTATTTATAGATGACATTTTGATATACTCCAGGAGTCGAGAGGAGCATGAGGAGCACTTTCGATTAGTCGTAGATACTCTGAGACAGCACCAGTTGTTCGCTCAGTACAAGAAGTGTGACTTCTGGAAGGAGGAAGTCAAGTTCCTGGGGCATGTCATGTCCAAGGATGGTATCGCAGTGGACCTTGCTAAGGTAGCCACTGTGCAGGACTGGAGACAGCCTGGTTTGGTTACCGAGGTGAGGAGTTTCTTAGGACTTGCTGGCTACTATCGACTATTCATTCGGGACTTCTCCAAAATAGCCAGATCCTTGACTCAGTTAACACTGAAAGATCTGAAGTTCGCCTAAAATGAGAAGGCGGAGGCAGCTTTTCATGAGCTGAAAGACAAGCTGACGTCCGCCCCTGTGCTAGCATTGTCAGAGCAAGGGGTTAGATATATGATCTATACGGACTCGTCTCACGTAGGTTTAGGTTGTGTCCTTATGCAGAAGGACAGGGTGATTGCATATGCCTCGAGACAATTAAGGAAGCACGAAGAGAATTACCCTACACATGACCTAGAGTTGACAGCGGTCATCTTCACATTGAAGCTCTGGAGACATTAACTCTATGGAGAGGAGTTCGAGCTCTTTTGAGACCACAAGAGCCTCAAGTATATATTCAGGCAGTGAGACCTGAATATGAGGCAATGACGATGGATGGAGACCCTGAAAGACTTTAATTTCGAGGTTTCCTACCATTCGGGCAAGGTGAAACTTCTGGCTGACGCGTTGAGCCGTAAGAAGGTGATAGAGTTTGCGGCTCCGTTGATGGTTGCCGAGTGGGACATGGTTGAGGTTTTATGAGACTTTGAGCAGAAACTCACTGTGGAGGAGCCATTCGAGGTTATTGCAGGTTATTGCACATGTTTGGGTGCAACCTCTTATCGATGACAGGGTCATTGCGGTGCAGAGGGACGATGAGCGTCTGACTGAGCTTCGAGAGAAAGCCAGTGATGATACAGATGCCGAGTGGCGAGTTAGAATGGATGGAGGCTTACGTTATGCGTTCCAGATGTCCCTGACTTGAGACGAGAGATTCTAGAGGCTGCGCACAGTTCTAGACTTACGATGCATCCGGGTAGTATGAAGATGTATCGTGACATGAAGAGGACGTACTGGTGAGATGGCATGAAGACTCACATTGCAGATTATGTATCTTGTTGTCTCACTTGCCAGTAGGTGAAGGTAGAGCATCGCTGACCTCCTGGTCTCCTTCAGCCTATGCCTATAGCTGAACGGAAGTGGGACTATATCTCTATGGATTTCATTTCGGGACTGCCAAAGACAAGGAAGGGACATGATTCTATCTAGGTGATCGTCGACCGTTTGATGAAGTATACGCACTTCCTTCCAATCAGAGTTACGAACTCTGCAGACGAGTTGGCTAGATTGTACATCAGGGAGATTGTTCGTCTACATGGAGTTTTCTTGGAGATCGTGTGGATAGAGACACGCGGTTTACTTCTATTTTCTGGACTCATATCCAGGAAGCAATGGGTGTGAAGTTAAAGTTCAGTACTGCATTCCACCCACAGACCGACGGACAGACAGAGCGGGTGAACTAGATCTTAGAAGACATGTTGCGGGCTTGCGTGTTGAATTTCAAGGACAGTTGGGATAATTGTCTTCCATATGCAGAGTTCGTGTACAATAACATTTTTCAGGCAAGTATCGGTATGACACCTTATGAGGCCTTGTATGGACGTCCTTTTCGAGTATCGCATTGCTGGGTTAAAGTTGGCGAGCAGAAATTGATTGGTCCTGAGTTAGTACAAGTGGCCTCAGAGAAGATTGACATCATCAGGCGTCGACTTCTCACAGCGCAGAGCTGGTAGAAGAGTTATGTCTATACGAGGCGGTGATCGCTAGAGTTCGCGGTTGGAGATCACGTATTCTTGAGAGTTTCTCCTATGAAGGGAGTCCTTCAGTTCGGGAAGAAGGGTAAGCTCACGCTGAGATTCATTGGCCCATTCCAGATACTTAATCGAGTGAGAGCAGTAGCATACCGTCTAGCTTTACCTACGCCTCTCATGAGCGTACACAACGTATTTCATGTTTTTATGCTGAAGAAATAAGTTCCTGATCATTCCCATATCATCAGATGGGAGCAGGTGCAGTTGAGCAAGGATGCCACTTATGAACTGCACCCGACACGTATTTTGGATAGAAAGGAACAGGTATTGCGTAGCAAGGTCATCCCCCTTGTGAAGGTATTATGGACGCATCATACTGAAGAAGAGGCTACCTGGGAGACAGAAGTCGAGATCAGAAAGAACTATCCACAGCTTCTCGAGGAGTATGAGAAGGTACGAATTTTGAGGATGAAATTTTCTTTTTAGGGGGGTAGATTGTAACGACTCGAAAAATTCTGTACCAAGACCCAAGTACCACCTCGATCAGAAATCACTTAGGATTAATTCGCTTAGAAATCAAACATAAGTTCACTAGCGCTAAGTTAGACTGGCTGTGAAATTAGTGTTGTTCACTTTAAATACGTTCTGCAAGACCTAAAACATGTAGAATCAATGACGCTATAATACCCTGAAATCTAGGATCCAACTCTAAACCCAGTTGTTCCCGGGAATGCTTTGTAACTTCGTATTGGATCTAGACCGCACGTCGAAAGTCCGATATCTATAATCTTAGACCATTATGACCGCTTAGTTGGATTTGACCATCCTTTCAAAAATCAAACCCAACTGGTGTCCTGACTCTATTTTCTTACGTCCGGAGTAAAGAGAGTAGGAAAATGAAGATTTTTAGAAAATTAATTATATTATTATGAAATTTGGCACAGTTCACTTGCGCATTATTTTTAAGTGTTCTGACCATTGGAATTCGACCAAATTTCACCCTCGGATTAGGAAAGTTGGCCCTTTCATGTCATAGATCTTGTAGCCCTGATTTAGGTTCGATGACCGTTGAATTGAAACTGGTCTGCCACGGACAATCTGGATATCCGATCGGACTAAAAACTTAACTTACTAAAGATCCGATGCTAGTGAGCTTAAGTCTGACCGCATTTGATCAGATGACCTCTAAAAATGCTCCATTGGATCAGAAAGATACCGATTTGGTTATAACCTACATATACCATGACTTAAAGTCCATTTTCATCATGTTTAGGCTTATAAAAGGGCCTTAAACCCTTAGCTTTCTAACCCATACGAATTTCTCAAACCCTAGAGATTTAAGAGAAAGAAAAGAGAGAGAAAGTGTGGGAGAATCAGGTGAAACTCTGTAGGATTCTTCCTAGTGCATCTATACATTGAACCGGCGTTTCTGAATCATTCTTCCGGTGATTCTGATTCCATTTTTGGGTAAGTTAAGCTAACCCTAACCTGTTTTGAAGCTTAGACTAGCTGTAGTAGAGTTCTAGCTAACCTGTTTCTTGCCATAGGTAGTGTAGCTGCCATTGACGAAGACTCATCGTCTGAATCATCTTAAATACGTCTTTTCTGGTTTAAGGTGCGGACTATATACGCTTAGGTTATGGTTTTCAACCCTTTCAATGATAGTTAATGATTTATTCATGTTGTGAATGCAATTACACATGCTAAATGTGCTATCTATTTTGTCTTCCGTATACGTATACTTTATATTGTAAATACCGTATTTCAGTATATATTAGAATACACGTATGCGTATAAAATTTTTTGATATGCTTGCCATGATTAATGATCGTTGTTATATGCCTGATATGTGTACGACAACTCCTTGGCGAAAGGACTTGCCCTAATATACAACGGTGTTGACATACGTGATGTATGTTGAATAGTGTAAGCTAAGTGTTTGTTTAAATGTCTAAATGAGATGGTAGTTAGTAGAATGTGCTTGCTAAGATGGTTGAGATATGGATTTCAACCGTAAGGTTTGTGTGTATGATTTCTTTCATGGATTATGTACTTAGTTGAATCCTGTTAAATGAGTGTATGAATTCCTACATGTATTGTGTTTACATTCAAGTTGTATTCCATGATTGTTCATATGAATGTAAGATATGAATCATATGTTAGTTATTAGCTTTGTATGTGAATGAAGTTGTACTACAATCTAGGTAATCGGAAAATGTAACATCCTAAAAATCGGGGGTCTAGCATAAACTCAGCTCCCGAGTTCCAGAACATCACTTATGCAGCATTTTTTATGATGGATGAATGTTATCAGCATTAGGGCACAAAACATGAGGTAGATTAAACCAAACAGCATATCATACTCCAGAGACAGTTAAATTTCTCAAGCGGAAGACTGTGATAAATATATAAAATGTATAATTAATTGTAAGTCTCCAAAGTATGAACATGTTACCAGGTTAACTAAATACATGTATACTCCAAAAATGGAAAGAAAAGAATATACATGGGTGTTTAACAAAAAAGGTAAAATACAAAGTGTATTGCCATCTAATCAGTAACCCTGTAAACCCCGTCGATCAGAACCTGCATATAGGAGAAATCCTCCTCAACATCATCAAGAAAGACCAACTCTGCCTCACAAACATCGTCACCATCTGAAACTAAAACAGGGACTGGATGGTGTGGCCAACACCGTCCCATAACGTGGGAGTGAGTGATCAACTCAGTGGAAACTATACACAGCAAAGGTTAACATGTTATCAATTCAATCAAGCAGTAATGATAAAGCAGTACAAGTAAGCATGTCCTAGCTACTCTTGTTAATGCGAGAATGAATAAAATAATGATGCATGCCCTCACCACAAACTCCCTCATGCGACATCATCTAACGATCGCGGCATTATTCACTACCATTGTGCTCTCACACCAACGCCAATGGCACATGCAGTGCGATGTCATGAGTATGATTACCAAGTTCTTATTAGTCCTTTTCATACAGCAGGATTGGGAAGCTAAGGTACCTCCCTTGTATCATTACCCAAACGGTGATCCATTCTCGGGTCGTCAGTCCGAGATAATCTCATACGATGTTACGGTTCTAGGTCACTGCAAGGGTTGTCAGGGCTGTTGTGCGCAATCGTTGCTCCTCTCCCCCATCACCTTATCAATACAGGCCTACTTATATCCCACATACTGTAACAAGACTCGTCGTCCTTATGCACTATCAGGATATACTCGAGGTCACTACAGAGGGCTCGTTACCAATCAATGTAGGCTGACAGCAAGAATATAGTGTCCCATACCACCATAATCTGCTCACGAGTATAGGTGCTCACTGGTCACTACAAAGGGCTCGTCACCAATCAATATAGGCCGACAGCACGAATATAGTGTCCCATACCACCATAATCGGCTCATGAGTCTTAGCGGATCGAGGTACCAAGGTTAGAGGGGCTTTTCATTGGTAAGTTTGGTACCTTAGGTTCAAGCAGTAGCGACCAAACATGGTGAACAAACATTGGTCAATCGGGTTAGTTGATAAGCTCAACTAGGCCAAGCGCACGTTGAGTTGAACGACATGGAATGCATAAGCACTCCATGTGACTTAACCACTACCGAACATCCCAAACACGACTCAGATTTGTTAAACTCATCCTGAGTGGCGACAACAACCTCAACCACTAATTACAGAATGGTTACCGATTACCTGGACTGTAGTAGAGCCCCAAGAACGTACAATTTCAATAACAGGCATGTGATTCATATCCTACAATCATATGGACAGTTATGAAAATATAACTGGAATGTAAATACAATACATGAAGGAAATCATACACAGTTAAGACAAGCAACCTAAGTTACACAATTCATGAAAATCATACACACAGTTAAGACGAGCAACTTAAGTTACACAATTCATGAAAATCATACACACAGTTAAGGTGATTGAGATTCATATCTCAACATGCATACAGGTACATCTTGCTAACTACTAACTCATTCAGACGCTTTTACATACACGTAGCCTACACATTACATCATACATATTATGTATCCATTAGCATGCGTATTAGGGCAAATCCTTTCGTCAAAGGGTTATCACCTATACAACATTCATATATCCATGACAGTTAGCCATGGCGAGCACAAAAGCGAATTCCATACTCATTCAATCATTTTTACAAACACTTAGAATACATATATTATCAAACATGTATATGTTGATTATACTTGCATTAGGCCAAATCCTTTCACTAGGGAGTTGCCCCATATATCACTTGCATTTACCCACGACGGATAATCGTGGCATGCATGAATCCGGGTTCCGTATTCATTTACACATTTTTCCAAACACGTGGGCTACAACCTTTAACGTATAAAGCGTATATTGGTCGTGGTGTGAATTAGGGCAAGTCCTTTCGCTAAGGAGTTGTCACATATGTAACAAGCATATGTTCACCGCAAATAATCATGTTAAACACAAATTCAAATTCTATACGTATACGGTATTTTCTACAAATACAAGGAATACAGTGTATTCAACATAATTAACGTATAACAGAAAAACGAAACAGATAACACTTTATACATGTGAAATAGCATCCTAAGCAAGAATAAATCATTATTTAACATTAAAAGTCTTGGAAAACATAACCTAAACGTATATAGTCCGCACCTTAAACCAGAAAATGCATATAAGAGGTGATTCAGACGATAAGTCTTCGTCAACGGCGGATACGCTACCTATGACATGAAACAGGTTAGCTATGATGTCATTTAAAATACTCTAAGCTTCAAAACGGGTTAAGATTGGGATTTCTTACCTAGGAATGGAGTCAAAAACACCAAAATAATGACTCAAATGAATGGATTTGGCACGTAGTACAGCTAGGAAGAATCCCAAGAAGCATCACCAACTTCTCCCTCACATTCTCTCTCTTTTCTCTCTTCTCTCTCCTAGGGTTTCTCTTAAATTCGTATGGACCAAATGAGAGAGGATTCAAGGCCTTTTTATAAGTCCAAAAGTGAAGGAAATAGACTTGGGGCCAAGGTATACTTAAGTTATAACCAAATCAGGTCTGTACCGATCCAACAGAGCACTTCTGGAGGTCCTGTTCCTAAATGCAGTCGGACTTAAGCTCTCTAATATCAAATCTAGGTCAAGCTAAGTTTTCAGTCCGGTCGGGTTTCCAGATCGACCGTGGCGGACCAGTTTTGTAACACCCCGAATTTTTGCCAACCTGGGGTTAGACGTCCTTAGGCAATGGGTCAACCATAGCACCTTGGTAGCTTTTCGAAATTTAATTCCAAAGTCAGAGAAATCATTTAGAACCTAATTCTTTAGAAATTTAATGTGAATTAGCCAGCACTATACTAGATTTCCTACAAAATTAGCACCAACCACTTTAAATACGATCTGTAAGACCCAAAACGTATAGAATCATTGACGCTATCTTACCCTGAAATCCAGGATCAAACTCTAAACCTGTTTGTTCTCAGGAACCCTTTGAAACATTGTATTGGATCTAGACCGTGCGTTAAACGTCCGATAGCGATAATCTTAGACAATTACGACCGCCTAGTTGGACTTGACAATCATTTCGAAAATCAAGCCCAACCGATATCCTGAGACTATTTTACTGAGTCCAGAGTGAAGAGAGTGAGAAAAGTAAAATCTTTAGAAAATTAATTCAATTTAAATAAATATGGCACATGTCTCTTGCGCGATATTTTTTAAGCGTTCTGACCGTCGAAATCTGACATAATACACCCTCGGATCAGGGAACATTTCCCACTCAGGTCAGTGTACTTGGAATCCCTGATCGAGTCTCAGTGACCCCTGAACTGAAATTGGTCTGCCACGTGCGATCTGGGAACCCTATCGAACTGAAAACTTAATGTGATCAGGATCCAGCATCCATGAGCTTAAGTCCGACCGCATTCAGTCAGGGGACCTCTAGAAATGTCCTTTTGAATCGAAAAAGACCCGATTTGGCTGTAACCCAAGTATACCTTGACTTAAAATCTGTTTTGATTATGTTTGGGCTTATAAAAAGGCCTTAACCTCTCTCTCACAAATCCCATACGAATTTATAAAAACCTAGGAAAGAGAAGAGAGAAAAGAGAGAGAAAGTGAGGGAGAAGTTGGAGCTTTCTATTGGGATTCTTCCCTGCTGCTCCATGTGCCAAATCCATCCACCTGCATCGTTATTCTGCCGATTCCAACTTCATTCTAGGTAAGAAAACCCTAACCCTAACCGATTTTAAGGCTCCTATGGGTACAGGTAGGTAAGAGCTGACTCACCTTGTGTTGTATGTTGGCAATCATTCGTTGACGACGACGTAAAGTTCCTATTTGATTCATTATGCTCCTAAGGCATAAGGTGCAGATTTTAGACGCTTTGGTTACCATTTTTCAAAGCTTTCAATGTCGTTTAATGGTAGATTACTGATAAGGATGTTGTTTGACATGTAGAACATGCTGTCCGTTTTTCATTTCGCAT
The DNA here is from genome assembly GCA_037074715.1 of Magnolia kwangsiensis. Classification (NCBI taxonomy): domain Eukaryota; kingdom Viridiplantae; phylum Streptophyta; class Magnoliopsida; order Magnoliales; family Magnoliaceae; genus Magnolia; species Magnolia kwangsiensis. The sequence goes on along the minus strand of CM073575.1, from coordinate 83,361,405 downwards.
ACGTACGAAGAATATGAGATTTAGGGTATTTTAGGTATTTGTAGGAAATATTGTATACATACATATTTTGCTGATATGATTGCCATGAGTATTTACCGTGTACCTATACTAGTTATACGTGTATGATCTGTTTGGCGAAGAGATTCGCCCTAATGCACATATTGGCCGACATATGCTATGTAGACTAATGTGTGTAGACTAAGTGTTGTTGAAATGCCTAAATCAATAAGATTTATGCCTTCCATATGTTTTGAATGTAAGAACATGATCGTTGTGTATTAGACAACTCCTTGATACAAGGATCTGTCATATTAGATGTTGAAATCAACATACGTCAAGTACGTTGGAGTTGAGTAGTCTCAGTGTTTGTATAAATGTATGTATTAGTAAGTATTGAGTAAATGGTGTTGTAGATTAGCGTTGAGACTGGATTCTCAACTACTCTGATGATGCACATGACTTCCTCCATGCTTGTTGTATTTGAATTGACTACCTTAGGTGTGAAATACTCGTGTATGGTTAACTGCTTATGATGTATGTTATAACATGCTGATAACATGCTGAAATTACTTATATTTCAATTCTGTCTCTCTCATATGATTACTGATTCACATTACATGTGCTTAGGGCTATACTCTAGTCCAGGAAGTCAGTAACAGATTTGAATTCGTGGTTGGATTCTATTCGCCACAAAGGATGTGTATGACAAACTCGAGTCGTACTAGAGTGTCGGCAGTGGTTAGGCCACACGAAGTGCTTGTGCACTTCATGTCGGTCGATTCAACGTGCGCTCGTGCTAGTCGGACTTATCAAGTAACCCGACTGACCATTGTATGTTCACATTGTATTCGTCATAACTGCTTGAGCCTAGGATACTGAACTTACCAGTGATAACCCTGATAACCATGGTACCTCGATCCCTTAAGAGTCATGAGCCGGGCATGGTGGTATGGGACACCGTGGTCAAGCTGTCGCCTACGTTGGGGCCACAAACCTCCCCGTAGTGACCAATGAGCACCCTACTCTGAGCAGATTATGGTGGTATGGGATACTATATTCTTGTTGTCGGCTTACATTGATAAGGTGATGGGGGAGTGGAGCAACGAGTGCGAGCAACAGCCCTGGCAGCCCTTTGTAGTGACCTTGAGTTTATCCTGACACCGCATGGGGGCGACGAGTCATGATGCAGTCTTAAGGATATAAACTAGGCTTGTATTGATAAGGTGATGGCGGAGTGGTGCAACGAGTGCGATTACTAGGAGTGATGACCCTAGACAGGATCATTGTTTAGGTATTGATATAAGGGAGGTACCCTAATTTTCTAATCCTGCTTATGAAAAGGACTAATAACAACTCGGTAATCATATTCATATCGCACTACATGTGCCTGGAAGATGTGGAGTACTGAGGGAAGAAAGCATGCCGCGGACGTAAGATGGTGTCGCATGAGGGAGTATGTCAGTGAGGGCATCCATCATGTTATTTCATTCTTGCATTAATCACAGTATTTAGGAATGTTTGAATTACTTGCTTTATCATTATCGCTTGATTGATTTGATAACATGCTAACCTTTGCTCTATGATTCCACTGAGTTAGCTACTCACTCCCACGTTACGAGACGGTGTTGCGCACACCAACCAGTCCCTATTTTAGTTTCAAATGATGGCGATGCTTGTGAAGCAGAGCCGGACTTGATGATGATGAGGAGGATCCCTCCTATATACAGGTTCTGATCGATGGGTTTACAGGGTTACTAATTAGATGCCAATACAATTGGTATTTTGCCTTTTATTTCCACACCCATGTATATTCTTTTTTTTTCTATTTTGGAGTATACATGTATTTAGTTAACCTGGTAACATGTTCACACTCTGGAGACTTACAATCATTGATATATTTTATATATCCATCACATTCTTTCACTTGATAATTTAACGGTCTTTGGAGTATGATATGCTGTTTTGGCTTAATTCACTTCATGTTTTATGCACTATTACAGCCGACATTCATCCATCATTGAAAATGTTACATAAGTGATGTTTTGGAACTCAGGAGTGGAGTTTATGCTTGACCCTCGATTTTCAGGGCATTACAAGTTTCAGTTCAACGGTTACAGGAACTCGATCAGAGCTACAAGTACTATGACATGTAAGGGCCACCTATCCTGATCCGAGGGTGAATTTGGGTCGAATTCTAACGGTCAGAATGCTTAAAAACAATGCGCAAGTGAACCATACCAGATTTCATAAAAATATAATTAATTTTCTCAAAATCTTCATTTTCCTACCCTCTTTACTCCGGACCCAATAAAATGGTCTCAGGACATCGTTTGGGCTTGATCGTCTAGGTGATTGACAAGTCCAACTAGGCGGTTAGTACCTTCTAAGTTCATCGAAATCGGACTTGCGACGTGCGATCCATATCCGATACGAAGTTTCCAAATGATCTTGAGGACAACTGGGCTTAGAGATTGATCCTAGGTTTTAGGGTAACGTAGCTTCAATGATTCTATAGGTTTTGGGTCTTACAGATTGTATTTAAAGTGGTTGGTGCTAATTTGGCAGGAAATCTAGTGTAGCGTTGGCTAAAACACGTTAGATTTCTAAAGAATTAGGTTCTAAATGATTTCTCTGGCTTTGGAATTGAGTTCTAAGAGGTTACCAAGGTGTTATGGCTGACCCATTGCCTAAGGACGCCTAACTCCAGGTTGGTAAAAATTTGGGGTGTTACAGAAGATGTTCTATAAATAGTGGTTGAGGTTGCTTTCGCCACACAAGATGAGTTTAGCGAATCTGAGTCGTGCTTGGGGTGTTTGGCAGTGGTTAGGCCACACGGAGTCCTTATGCATTCCATGTCGTTCAACTCAACGTGCACTTGGCCTAGTTGAGCTTATCAACTAACCAGATTGACCGATGCTTGTTCACCATGTTTGGTCACTACTGTTTGAATCTAAGGCACTGAGCTTACCAGTGAAACTCCCGTTAATCATGGTACCAAGATCCCCTAAGACTCATAAGCCGGGCATGGTGGTATGGAAAACCGTGGTCGAGCTGTTGGCCTATGCTGGGGCCACAAACCTCCCTGTAGTGACTAGTGAGCACCCTACTCTGACCAAAATTATGGTGGTATGGGACACTATATTCTTGTTGTCGGCTTATACTGATTGGTGACGAACCCTCTGTAGTGACCTTGAGTTTATCCTGACACTGCATAAGGGTGACGAGTCCTGTTATAGTCTTAAGAGTATTAATATGCCTGTATTGATAAGGTGATGGGGGAGTGGTGTAACGATTGCGTGCAACAGCCCTGACAGCCCTTGTAGTGACCTAGAACCATAATATCATATGAGATTCCTAGGATTGACGACCCTAGAAAGGATCAATGTTGAGAAATGATACAAGGGAGGTGTCTTAGCTTCCCAATACTGTTGTATGAAAAGGACTAATAAGAACTGGAAAATCCATGAGATCGCACTGCATGTGCCATTGGCATTGGTGTGAGAGCACAGTGGTAGCGATTCATGCCGCGATCGTTAGATGATGTCGCATGAGGGAGTTTATGGTGAGGGCATGCATCATTCTTCATATCATCCTTGCATTAACAAGAGTACCTAGGACCTATGTGATTGTACTGCCTTATCATTACTGCTTGATTAGATTGAAAATATGTTAACTTTTGCTATATAGTACCACTGAGTTGATCACTCACTCCCACATTCTGGGATGGTATTTAAACACCAACCAGACTCTAACTTAGCTGCAGGAGATGGCGATGCTTGCAAGGTGGAGCCAGACTTCAACAAGGATGAGGAGGCGTTCTCATATATGCAGTTCTTAGGCAGGTTCATGTGAGCCTCGTCCTGATTAGAGAGGATTTTTTTTTGGGAAATGTATTGGATCATTTTGAACAGTTCATGTATGTATTTTGAGACATAGATATATGTATATTGTCCTGGGTAGAGCATGCATCATTTGGAGATTTATTTTGAATTATATATGTATTTAAGTCTTCCACTTGCATTTTCTCAATATCCCTGAATTGTGTCTGCTTATCTGGCTTGATCTATTTCATGTTTTATGCATTAATATAGACAACATACAATCTGCATCAAATATGTTGCATAAGTGATGTTTTGGAACTTGGGAGCTAAGTTATGCTCGACCCCCAAATTTCAGGACGTTACACCTTATATCTTGATTTTCGATCCACCATAGCACAACCCTACATCCTTAGTACCTACCAGGTATCTAAGGATCCACTTCACAGCTTCCCAATGTTCCTTCCCGGGGTTGTTCATGATCCTGCTAACAACTCCCACTGTTAGAGCAATGTTTGGCCTCGTGCTCATCATAATATACATGAGACTCCCAATCACTAATGCGTATGGGACTTTATCCATGTAGTCCCGTTCCTCCTGCATCTTTGTCTCTTGCTCCTTAGATAGCTTGAAGTAGTTGACTAATGGAGTACTAACCGGCTTAGCACCTCCCATATTAAATCGATCAAGTACCTTTGCTATGTACTCTGCCTGTGACAAAACCAGTTTCTTATTTTTCCTATCACGCTTTATTCTCATGCCTAGGATTTGTTTTGCAACTCCTAAATCCTTCATGGTAAATTCTCTAGACAATTGTCTTTTGAGATCTGAGATGTCCTTAATGCTTGAACCAGCCACATGCATATCATCAACGTACAGAAGAAGGACGATGTACGACGTATAAAACTTCTTCAAATAATAGCAATGGTCTGCATGAAATCTCCTAAAACTGTTTCTCAACATAAAACTATCGAACTTCTTGTACCACTGCCTCGGGGCCTACTTCAGGCCATATAGGCTCTTCTTCAGTCTGCACACCTTGTTCTCCTTTCCTAGTGCCACGTATCCTATTGGCTGATGCATATATATCTCTTCTTCAAGGTCCCCATGAAGAAAGACTCTCTTAACATCTAGCTACTCTAGATGTAAGTCCTCTGTAGCCACTATACTTAAGAACATGCAAATCGTAGACATTTTCACTACCGGTGAAAATATTGTGAAATCGATACCTGCCTTCTGTTGAAACCCTTTCACAACCAATCTAGCTTATATCATTTTGAACCATCGTGCTCCTCCTTCAGTCTGTAAACCCACTTGTTATGAAGAGCTTTCTTACCCTTAGGTAGAGTAATTAGCTCCCATGTACGATTAGACTCAAGAGAGTCCATCTCCTCATCCATGGCCTGCTCTCACTTAACCCGTGTATCTGACTGTAATGCCTCTTCAAAACAGTCTGGCTTACCATTATCTATCAGCAGTAGATAAAGTAAGGAGGGTGAGTATCGGACAGTGGGTCTCCTCTCCCAAGTAGACCTCCTCACAACCGGTGTTTGTGGCTCTGCCTCATAATGCTCCTGTGCATGATCATCCTGTGGCACTGTAACACCCATGTCCGGTAACTCTTCCAACTCTACGAATTCCATTTCCTTGACCTTATTTTCTTGCACACTGTCCTTATGCATCACTTTTCATTGAAGACTACATCCTTGCTTCTGATGATTTTCCTATTTTCTGCATCCCAAAACCTATAGCCAAAATCATGCTGCCCATAGCCTATAAACATGCACCTCCTGGACTTCGCATCTAGCTTGTTTCTGTGCTCTACATCAATGTGAACATATGAAGTGCAACCGAACACTCTGAGATGTGTAAGGTTCACTTCTTTCCCAGTCCATGTTTCTTCTGGTAGCCCACCATCCAATGGTGCTGAGGGACTTCTATTGATAAGATATACGACAGTATTCACATCATCTTCCCAAAAGGTCTTGGGTAACCCTGAATGTAACCTCATGCTCTTGGCACGCTCAATAATGGTCTTGTTAATACGCTCAGCCACACCATTCTGCTGCGGTGTCCCTGAAATCATTTTTTGATGTTTGATTCCACTTGCTGCTCAATACTCCTCAAACCTCTTATCATAATACTCTCCCCTATTATCAGATCTGAGACACTTTACTATTTTACCTGTCTCATTTTCTACCATAACTTTTCACTTCTTAAACGCATCAAATATATCAGATTTATGCTTTAAGAAATAAACCCACAATTTTCTACTAGCATCATCGATAAAGGAAATAAAATAACGTGAGCCACCAAGAGATGATACCTGTGTCGGTCCCCACACGTCAGTGTGTACAAGCTCCAACAGATGCGTCTTTGGAGCACGTCCTGTCTTCTTGAAGCTTACTCTCTTCTGCTTGCCATATACGCAGTCCTCATAGAATTTTAACTCAATAAACTTCAGCCCTGGTAACTTTCCCTTTGACAATAACACTTTCATCCCTTTCTCACTCATATGTCCCAACCTCTGATGTCATAACTGCCCATTCGCTCCAGTTGATGCAGCTACGAGTGAACTATACGATCCTAAAGTCAAGTACAAGGTACCTTCCTTTTTACCTAGAGATATGACCAAGGCACCTTTTGTGATCTTGTAGGAATCACTAGTAAATGTCATTACATAACCGGTATCGACCAACTTCCCCACTGAGATCAGATTTCTTCTCAAACTCGGTACATGTCTGACATCCTTCAATTTTAAAATTGTTTCGTCTTTCTGATTGACTGAACGTCTCCCTTTCCAAATATACTGCACGTCTCATCATCACCTAGGTAGACTCTCCCAAAGTCACCTAACACATAATTATGTAGAACTTCCTTACATGAAGTGGCATGAAACGAAGCACTTAAGTCTATAACCCAAGACTCATTCCTCGCATCAAGAGACAAGATCAATGCCTCTATGTCGCTCTCCTCAGACAGATTCACTGAATCCTTCCCACCTTGAGAGCTTCCTTCTTATTTCTTGAGTGCCCTGCAATCACATTTCATGTGCCCCTTCTTGTAGCAATGCCAACACCCGTCTTTGTCTTTCTGTCCCTTGGACTTCTTCCTTAACTTAGAACACCCGTGTTTATTGCCTCCTTTGTTCAGCGATCTTCCTCTTCTTTTAACATTTGGAGCATTCCCTGAATCTCCTGAAACTCCTGATACCTTCCTTCTAGATTCTTCGCTGAGAACTAGACCGGCTACATCATCAAATTTCAGCTTTGTCAACCCTGAAGAATTTCTCACAGCAATCACCAAACCATCCCAACTATCTGGCAGACTGGATAAGATCAATCGCGCACTAACCTCATCCTTAAAAATGATGCCAATGGATTTCAACTGGCTCGTGACTGTATTTAGATGTTCAGCCACGCTCCCACCATCTGACATTTCATGTTGAATAGCAGTTTCATAAGATGAACCTTATTGGATGCTAATGGTTTTTCATACATGGTGGCTAGGGCTTCCATCAATTCTTTTGTAGTTTTCATCTTGGATATGTTGAAAGCAACGCTCTTAGACAAAGAGAGTCAAATCGTTCCTAAAGCCTTCCTATCCAGTAAAAACTATTCATCATTTGTCATCTTTTCTGGTTTCTTCTCTTTTCCTCCTAGAGGAATATAGAGGTCCTTCTGATACAGATAATCTTCCATCTACATCTTCTAGAAGGCAAAGTTTGAACCATCAAACTTCTCAATTCTAGTTTTTCCATCTTTTGCCATCATTCCCAATAGAACTAAACCAATAGCTTTGATACCAGTTGTTGCACAGCACGCCAACAATGCAGTGAGCCGAGATCCAATCTCAGGCCTCACCCACAAATGATAAACAGAAAGACATATAAACTAGAAATAAATCAAAGCAATCCAAAAACTAGAAGACAAGATATACGTGGAAAAACTCCAAACTAGGGTAAAAAACCACGGATGCAAACTTCCACTGTGAAGAAAAATAAAGATTACAAGGCAAAATACTAACCTGTCCCTTGAAAGAACATAGAAATTCCTTAGCCCACACCTTAGAATAACTTTTATTCTCCCTAGAAAAACCCTAGGAACCCGTATTTATAGTTTAGGTAACTTTCGTACCCTTGCGAAAGGTGACACCAAAATTCGCAGTCCGCATCAGATTTGGAAACGAATCTGTGTAACCTACGATGGTCAAAGGGGAGCTATGAGTGGTCGTACTTTGACCAGTCGAACAATTCCTACGATTGGTCAAAGGGCCCAAACATGAAGAAAACAGGACTTCTTGGACTTTGAGTCGATGGTCCACGACCGGTCGAGCAGGCCCCTACAACCAGTCGAGCATGTCCTACGACTGGTCGAAGGCGGCCTAGATGTGGCTCCACATTCTCAACAACAATGACTTTTGACAGTGCATAATGACTTTTAAGATAGTGTCCAATATTATGTTTAAGGTTTCATACAGTTGTACATAATATAAATGTTAAATGTTTGATGTATGTTATTATTCATCAATGTTCTATTTGGAATCAAAGGAGGAAGGGATGTGAAGAACTTAGAATGAATAAAGTGACTGTCTTCATCATTAGCCTTTGGTGATTTGTTTAAATGAATGAAATATTCCCCAAACAAAAAACTTTTGTTTCTTGTTCAAAACAGGGGCATATCTCACTAACGGAGTGTCGTACAGATGCACGGGTGGTACCTCCATGATTGCGGTGATGGGGCGGTCGATATGAAGTGGGTTTCGAAGTCTTGGAGTTTCAGTAAGTTGGGTGTGCACTATGCATGGGTAGTCCAGGTCTAGCCAAGGGAATCAATCATCGTGCACATAGGCATAGAAAATGGTACGGAATGGGCGGGGTGGTCATCATGGTATCAATTTCAATTATTTACGGTCACATTATGAGGGGTGTATTATAAGTTCTTTTGAGTATTTTAATTATACATGCAGGCATTACCAAGTTTTATTTCAAAAGGTGAGTCTCATCTACTAACCAATCGGTCGTACTTATAGGCTGGATCGGGTATTACAATTATCCTCTCCTTATAAAAATTCCATCCTCAAAATTTCTACTATATTGGATAAAACGCGGTCTTCAAGAACAAAAAAGTGAAATGACTGAAAACCCTTTTTAGTGCAAAAAGGATATCATACGTTGGTGATGTTTTTATAATGTTTATAAAGTTCATTAAAACAAGCAGGGATATTTCTTTTGAATGTCCTCCTCATGTTCCCATGAGGCCTTTGCTTCGTTATGGTGTCCCCACTAAACTTCCACCAATGGAATCATCTTTAACCGAAGGACTTGCTCCTTTTGATCCAAGATACAAATCAGATGTTCTATGTATGACACGTCCTCACGGATTTTGATCGGTTGCTAGTCGATAATGTTCTGTCTCCGGCTCACACCTCCTTAACATGATACATGAAATACATTGTGAACACCTGACAGCTAGGGAGGGAAGGCTAGTCGATATGCCACTTAGCCAATCTGCTCTACTATCTCAAAGGGACCTATATAATGAGGGGTGAGCTTCCCTTGCTTGCCAAATCGAAATATGCCCTTCATGGCCGAGACCTTGAGGTAGAAAAAATATCCGATAGTAAATTCCAATTCCCTATGTCGGTGATCGGCATAACTCTTCTGTCGGCTTTGTGCAGTATGCGTACTCTTTCTTATAAGCTCTATCTTTTTCGAGGTTTGCTGAAAAATTTCAGGCCCGACCAAACTCCGCTCTCTGACTTCTATCCAACAACTGGGTGACCTGCAAGATCAGCCATACAAGGCCTCATGCGGAGCCATGTCGATGTTGCTTGATAACTATTATAATATGCAAATTCGGCCAACGACAAATGATTATTTGAAAAGGCCGAGCTATATGTCCTAGAGGGGGGGTGAATAGGCAATGCCAAATAAAACTTGTAACAGCAAAAATTAAACAAATACGATAGCCAACAATTAAAGTAAACAAATCTCAATGCACGAATGTAAAGAATGTAAAGCAACCTCAAAATTCAGATCTTGAGAGGTTGATATAAATGTTATTTTAAGGAAAACCTTACACCAAAAACCAGAGTTTATGGTAGGACAACCTTATTTCTAAAAAGGTCTTTGTATCAAATTCAAAATAGAAGAGGAAAAGAAAATAAAATACAAACTGCACTGAAGAATAAACTGCAATCAATTATATACTGTTCTAAGGACAACCATACACCATAGAAATGGTCGGGCAACCTTACTAGAACAAATAAGAATGCTGATAAAGGAATCGCAAGAAATAATTGTAAAATTATTCCAACATTCCCACAATGCTTGAAATAAATGATTCAATTAATCTTGAGGTGATGAGCATGGCTAATATTATGTAATGATAATATATTTTTATGAAAAGTAAGGTGGAATTCACTAAGCACATTAGAAAAACTTGATATATGAACTTGTGCTCTTAAGTGGTTAATGAAGAACTTAATTGATTGATTGCTCGTTTAATTTGGCTCTAGGTCTTCAACTTTTCACTCTCGCTTCTTGGAATTATACTCATTCATTCTTATTTGTATAAAAATATTATTTTCTGAAAATGGTTTGATTATTAAGATTTGAAAATTATGTCACTCATGTTTTGCTCGGGACTAGCAAAATGCTAGTTGGGGGTGTGTTGAGTGTTAAATATTGCATATTTACCACTATTTATATCTTAGTTTTATGAATATGATAATGCTTAATGGTTTATTTTATACATGTTTGTATTGTAAGGTGAGTTTAAGAGCTTAGATTGAAAATAATGTCAAAAGCATGGATTTGATGCTTAAGAATCACCAAAGCAAGGAGTGGATCTTAAGATACCAAGATTGAAGATTTTAAAACCTCAAGATCCAAGAAAACTAAGTAAAAAGAATGAAGAAAGACCCACCACCAAAAAAATGAGAAAAGGCTATGGACCATGTTAGTTTTTTACTACAGATATAAACCATAGCTATATTACTACGGTTTACTCCAAAGGTTAAAAATTGCTACACCATTGCTTCGTTAAAAAGTAACAGTTGTAAGGGGCTCTATGGGGTGCATGTTGAAGCATAAAAATATATATATTATGAATTATGAAGGAAAGATTCAAGGTTAGAAAACCAGACATGAAGTGAAGAAATTGGAAAAGAAGAAGAAGAAGCAGAGCGCAGTAATTAAGCAGTTGCGTTAGTCGTGCATCCAAGAAGGGTAGTTACGCTGATCGCGCAACTAAAAGGGTCATTGCGTGGGTCGCGCAATCATGAAGAAGGATTTAAAAGTTGGAAAGAACTAAAAGATGAGTGGATAATGAAAGAAGGAAGAAAGGATCCAGTTGGGCGGGTCGCTCACCTGGTTGCGCTGAAGAAACAACAGTTATTTAGATGATCTGAGTAGCGCAGAGGGGTGTGCGGGTAGCATGGATGACTCTGACTCGCACAGAGTGTTACGCGGTTAACGAAGACTATTTTGGTTAACGTGGGCCGCGTAACTGGGTGTGCGGGTAGGACAGGTAAGACTACCGTTGCACGGGCAGCTCAACCAAAGGCAAAGATAGATTAAAATGAACGGTTAAGATTGATGTAAAGTGGGGCCCATGGCACAGAGACCGAGGGTTGGCACGTGTGGGGGCCTATAAATACCCCACTCCCCTCCTCATTTGGGACGAAAGATTTTCTGGAGAAAGGCAGAGCTCTGAAGGTACATTAAAGGTGAGAAGAGGAGTCAGTTGCGCGGGTCACGCAGCTTAGGTACTAAGCTACGCGGATTGTGCAATCTATGAGAAAAGCCGCGCGGATGGCGTGCCCAAGCACCATGTTGCGTTGACTGCACAATGGGTAATCTAGTTGCCTGGGTCGCGCAACCAGGTCACCATGTGGCCAAGGTAAAAGTGGGCCAAAATGCTACCGAAATCATAGAGCTCAATCTTCGCTGTTTCAGGCCCTCTCCTTTGCACAACAGAAAAGTTCAAAAGAGAGATTGGTTGATCGATTTGGTAATTCCTCCTAAGTCCTAGGAGATGACTGAAATAGCACTGGAATACTGCCAAAATTTCTATCTCATTGAAGACTGGATGATTGATTCATCAATTCCTCCGAAGTATTGGGAGATGATCAGAAGTGCTGTCAAAAGGCTGTGAAAATTTAGATCTAATCTTTCAATGATTACAAGTTGTTCATTTCTAATAATCTATCTCAGAATCAAGGAAATCAGAGGATGTAAATGAACTCAGATAAATGTGATGAATGTTCTCTTAACAAGTTCTTTTTATCATTGAATAAATCCCCCAAATCAAGCGCATTTGTTTTCTTGTTGAAACAAAATGGCAACTCTGCTGGAGACATTATTCGATCGTAACTTAGAAAATATTAAGAGAACATCAATCACTTTTTGGCATTTGTATAAATGTCAAAATGGCGACTCTTAGTGGGAACATCCTCCCCTTCATCTCTAAGATAGGTTGTTTGCTTATTCAAATACTAACTATAGTTGTGTCTCATGATTGAAGGTTCCTTATAAGAACCGTATCCTAGACAGTACCATTCTATAGGTTCCCGTGATCTTCCCGGTCGAATTCTGACAACCTTTGACCCTTAACCGGTATTTCCATATGACCCTGATTTACACGTCATCAACCCGAGTCGACTCAACCCAAGACCTTTACTATAGCGACCGCGGTTTCGATGACGCGTCTCGCATGCCGAGGCGATACCCAGGCCAGGAGATGTGGCCCGCGTCCAGCTCAAGGAAACGCCGTGTGTTTGTAGTTTCGAGAGAGAACATGTCAAATCAACCCCATCAATCTCATCAATCACCACTTCATGTCAAGTACAACCCCTCACCCATAAAGTCAACACACACTCTCTCTCTACCCATCAAGTACACCTATCCATCACTCACCATCCCTCACCCATCACTCACCCATCTCTCTCTCTCTCTCTTACAACTCTCTCTCTCATTTCTCAAACCCATCTCCCAAGAAACTCACGTCCAAGCTCCTCCAATCTCCATGAGAGAGCTTGGTGTGGCCCACCTCCCTACTATCCAATCTCACCCTCTAAAACCAATCTCAATCGTTGAAGTTCATCCCTTGGAGCTCAAGGATGCATTGATGGAAGAAGAAGTCCAAGAAGATCAAAGGTGGGTGATTTTTTTGTTTGAATTTGATGAATTGAGGGCCCACATTTGGTGGGACCCATCTTGATGTATGATTGCATGTTCATAGAGGGGCTCATAGTGGTGGAGCCCCTCCATTGCTTGTCCCCTCTTGGCCGTCTCTCTCTTTCTCTCCCTCTCTCTCGTTCCCTCTTTTGATGTGTGGCCCACCTAATAATACTTGTATGACGATCCAGACCATCCAGCAGGTGGGACGGCCTTACTACCCACCCTACTGGACAGTTAGTCCGGTTGGACCATTTGGATGGTGAGAAAACATAAATATCTGGTTAGATCCTAGCTGGTGGGCTACCATGTGGACCCACATTGAGGTGTGGATGGTGTCCACACCATCCAGCCCAACAAGGGCAGCAACCTAGCATGCCTATGTGCCTCATCCAATTCATCTGTCCGCTGGAAGCCTAGCAGGCCTGGACGAGGTTAAAACACAAATGTCAGTTGATCTAGCAGGTGGGCCACACACGTGGACCCACCTGATATGTATGTTCTATCCATCCTGTCCGTCCCTAGGACGGTGGGACGTCTCCACCATCCAGGATGAGGACCCTGCCATGGTTTATGTAATTTTAGCCCACCATCCAGCCTGCTGACGGTGGGATCTGTCTTGATGCATGTGGTTGTCCACGTGGTGTGTGGACCTCACCTTAAAGTATTTTATATCCCAGTCGTCCAGCAGCTGCTAGACGGTGGGTACCTTCCATGATGTGTTTGTACTCCACACCATCCATCTAACGGTGGACCTCAATCATATGGGACACACCTTGATGTTTGTATGTCATCCATCCCATCCATGCATAGGATGTGGGGGCCACCTTGATGATGTGCTACTCAGCACGTGGACCACCATGCTATGTGTGTTTTATCCCAGCCGTCCATCTATTTGGGCGGTGGTGGGTGAATCCACCATGATTTACATATTTTATCCCCTCTACCCATCTATTTTCTGGGTGTGGGACCCACCTCACGCATGCTACACGTGTGAGGGTGGGGCCACCTTGTGATATTTTTTATGTATCCTTCCATCCTCATGGGCAGTGGGTCCCAGTAGTAGCTGTTGCTATGTAGGCGTTAGCAGAGTGCTGTAGGTCCTATCATGAGGCATGTTTTATATCCATCCCATCCTGACCATCCATCATCTAGACAATGGATGTGGAACAACTCACGTCCAGTCCCTAGACGTGAGACCCACCAAGGGGATTGACTGGTGAGTGGTGCACAGCTACATAAGATGCTGTAGCAGCGTCAACAGGTCCTGAGGACCAGATTGATGTATGTGTTAGATCCACCGTCCAGCCACGTCTTGATGTATATGTTGTATTCTCATCGTCCAGCAATCTGGACAGTGGAATCCCACCTGCCACGCGTGTGGGGCCTGCCCTGATGAATGATGGAGCCCACGGGAATTATGTATTTTATTCACACCATCCAACGATCTGGATGGTGGAAACCATTGTGATGTGTGTGTCATCTGCACTGTCCATTTGATAGTGTTATGCAGGCCCACCTTGGATGTATGTGTTCTATACAAGCCATCCACCTGCTTTTCCAGCATAGGATGTATTTATTTCATCCACACCGTCCAGATAATGTTGGACGGTGCTAGACTATTTGGTTGGTGCTGCCATGCCCCGCCATACTATATGTGATTTATTCCACGCTGTCCATCTGTTTAGAATGGTGGGACCCGCCCCTGATGTATTTATTCTATATCCACGCTATCTATCAAGTGGACCACACTGCAGAAAATGGTGAAGGTTGAACGTCCACCATTGAAAACCCTTTTTGGGTCCAAAAAAAAGAAGAAGAGTTTTGGATCTATATGAAATTTGTTTACCCTCTTAATTCAGGTCTTTGTAACCTTATGACCAGATTGGATGGAGAATATGGTGGGCCCCACCTTGATGTATTTATGGCCCATCCATGGGGCCCACCTTAGTGTATTTGTGGCCCATCGGTTAAGGCCAACCTTGATGTGTATGAGGCCCGTTATTTTGGCCCATTAATGCAGCCCACTTGATGTGTATGAGGTGCATGTGCAGGGCCCACTTATGATGTATATCGGGCCCATGTGTAGGGCCCACCCGTTGTGTATTGAGGCCCATGGTTGTGGTCCATTGTGATGTATTTGAGGCCTATGGGCGAGGCCTGACGTGATGTATTTATGGCCCATGTGTCGAGGCCCATTGTGATGTATATGCGGCCCTTGAGTGAGGCCCATAGTGATGTGTATTAGGCCTTTGTGTGAGGATATGGGCCCATTATGCGTTTGGCTCTATGTGGGCCAATCCTTGGGAGAAATGTTTGTTAAATGTCTACGTTGATGGGCAATGATGGTTGGATGTCCACATTGTGACCTTTCCTTAGGCCTTGTTAGGCCCATTCTCATAATTCTCTTATGGGTTAACCCAGATAAGTGGGCCCCATTCGCCGTAGACGAATGGTTCCGTTCTATCAGATTTGATATAACCACGGCCGAGTACCGATCTTTATACTATGGTCAATCGGCTGATCATTTATGGACCTCGCTTTGTTTATCTGTTGATTATTGATTCTGATTGACAGACTGATTTGCCAATTCTGATTATTGACCCGTTTCGATTGTCGTGGCCGATTGCCGATTAGCGATCGAGGCTGATTATCATGATAAATTGCCGATTTTCGATTGACATGACCGATTGCCGATTTCGATTGTCATGACCGATTTATCGATTCTGATTATCAATTGATTTCGATTGTCATGGCCTGTTGCCGATTCCGATTGACGTGAGCAATTTGTTGATTCCAATTATTGACCCGTTCCGATTGCCGTGGCCGATTGCCGATTAGCGATCGAGGCTGATTATCATGACCGATTGTTGATTTCTGATTGATGTGACCGATTCCCGATTTTGATTGTCATGACCGATTTATCGATTTCGATTATCAATCGATTTCAATTATCGTGACCGATTTGCCGATTCTGATTATTGACCTGTTCCGATTGTTGTGGCCGATTGTTGAATTAGCAATCGAGGCTGATTATCATGACCGATTGTTGATTAGCGATCGAGGTCGATTATCATGATGGATTGCTGATTAGCGATCAAGACTGATTATCATGACCGATTTCTGATTTTCGATTAACATGACCGATTTGTCGATTTTGATTATCGATCGATTCCGATTGTCGTGACCGATTTGCCGATTTCGATGTCGATGTCGATTCCTGATTCCGACTCCGATTGTCGAGGCCGATTTCGATTGCCAAGGCCGATTATAATGACGTATATGATGTACGTGCAACCCGTAGTTGAGGCCCATTGTAACACCTATTAGGCTCACAATGCATGACCCATTTGATGTATTTAAGACCCGTGCGTAGGGCCCACATGTCATGTATTTGAGGCCTATAGGCAAGGCCCATTGTAATGTATTCATGGCCCATAGGCAAGGCCCATTGTAATGTATTCATGGCCCATGGGTAAGGCTCATTATGATGTATTCATGGCCAATGGGCAAGGCCCATTGTGATATGCATTAGGCCCATGAGCAGGGTCCACCTGTTGTGTATATGTGGCCCTTGAGTAAGGCTTATCGTGTTGTATATTAGGCCTTTGTGTAAGGTCGTGGGCCCATTATCTGTTTGGCTCTATATGGTCATTCCTTGGGACAATGTTGGTTAAATGTCCACATTGTCGAGGTCGATTGTTGATGCCGATTATTGATACCGATTATGAGTATGTGACAGCATAGCATCATAATACATGCTCATACGCATCATCTGCATATTTGTTATGTGATGTGATTGACCATTACATATGCCATAGGGTAGGTTGTTCATAGGACTCCCTAATAGGCGGAGTTGCCCCACATGAGAGCATGGCATGGACAGGATTGATGCATGATTGGACTGTGTGACTCATGCATCTCGCATTGGTGTGATATGACCACCGTACGCCCTAGCGACATCAGGGCTGTAGTGTAACGCCCTAAAATTCAGGAGTCGAGCATAACTTAGCTCCCGAGTTTCAAAACATCACTTATACAACATAAACAATAATGGATGTATGTTTTCTGTGTTAGTACATAAAATATGAAATAGATCAAGCCAGATCAGTAGACATAATTCAAGGATAATGAGGAAATGCAAGCGAAAGACTTAAATACATATATAAATAAAAAAGAATCCCCAAAATATGCATGCTCGGCCCAGGGCAATATATACAACTATCTCAAAATACATGTGTCAATCTATGTAAAATTATCATATACATATCCTAAAAACTCCGCTGGTCAGGACAAGGCTCACATGAACCCGCCTGAGAACTGCATAAATGAGAATGCCTCCTCGTCCTCATCAAAGTCTGGCTCCGCCTCGCCAGCATCGCCATCACCTGCAACTAAATCAGAGTCTGGTTGGTGTTTAAACACCATCCTAGAACATGGGAGTGAGTGATTAACTCAGTGGTACTATATAGCAAAGGATAACATGATATTAAGTCAATCAAGCAGTAATGATAAAGCAGTATAATCAAACATGTCCTAGATACTCTTATTAATGTAAAAATGATATGAGAGAATGATGCATGCCCTCACCACAAACTCCTTCATGCGACATCATCTAACGATCGCGGCATGAATCACTACCACTGTGCTCTCACACCAACGCCAATGGCACAAGAAGTGCAATGTCATGAGTATGATTTACTAAGTTCTTATTAGTACTTTTCATATAGAAGGATTAGAAAGCTAAGACACCTCCCTTATATCAATCCCTAAACATTGATCCATTCTAGGGTCATCAGTCATAGGAAATCTCATACGATGTTACATTTATAGGTCGCTGCAAGGGCTGTCAGGGCTGTTGCATGGAATCGTTACACCAATCCCTCATCACCAAATCAATGCAAGCCTAGTTATATCCTCAATACTGCAACATGACCCGTCGCCCTTATGCAGTGTCAGGATATACTCGAGGTCACTACAGATGGCTCATCACCCATCAATGTAGGCCGACAGCAAGAATATAGTGTCTCATACCACCATAATCTGCTCACGAGAGTTGGGTGCTCACTAGTCACTATGGGGAGGCTCGTCGCCCAAGCGTAGGCCGACAGCTCTACCACGATGTCTCATACCACCATGTCCGGCTCATGAGTCTTAGGGGATCACGGTACCATGGTTAACAGGAGTTTCACTGGTAATTTCAGTGCCTTAGATTCAAACAATAGCGACCAAACATGGTGAACAAACATCCGTCAATCGAGTTAGTTGATAAGCTCAACTAGGCTAAGTGCACATAGAGTTAAACGACATGGAATGCTTAAGCACTCCATGTGGCCTAACCACTGTCAAACATCCCAAGAACGACTCAGATTCGTTGAACTCATCCTGCGTGGCAAAAATGACCTCAACCACTATTTACAGAACGGTTACCGATTACCTGGACTGTAGTACAGCCCCAAGCACGTACAAACTCAATAATAGGCATATGAGTCATATCCTACAATCATATGGACAATCATAAAGTATAACTTAAATGTAAATACAGTACATGGAGGAAATCATACACACCTTTAACATGAATAATCTAAGTTACATAATTTATGGAGGAAATCATACACTCAAACATTATGATTGAGATTCATGTCTCAACAACCTTAGCAATCACACTTTACAAACTACTAATTCATTTAGGCATTTATACAAACACTTAGATTACACTATTCAATATACATCACATATGTCGATTCCATTACATATTTGGGCAAGTCCTTTCGCCAAGGAGTTACAACATACCTATCATGCATATGTCGATGACAAATAATCATGCCAATCATAACGAAATAATCCATACGTATACAGGTATTCTATGATATACCTGAAATACTATATTTCTAACATAACTTATACATATACGTACATCGAAACAGATAATGCATTTGGCATGAGTAATAGCATTCACGTCATGAATAAATCATTATCTATCATTGAAAGCCTTGAAAACTATAACCTAAACGTATATAGTCCGCACCTTAAACCAGAAAATGCATATTCGATATGATTCAGACAATATGTCTTCGTCAACGGCGGATATGCTACCAATGACATAAAATAAGTTAGCTATAATGTCATTTAAACTATTCTAGACTTCAAAACAGGTTAGGATTAGCTTAACTTACTCAAGAATAGAATCAGAATCGCCGGAAGAACGATTCAGATATGTAGGTTCGATGTGTAGATGAACTGGGAAGAATCCTACAGAGAATCAACAGGTTCTCCCACACTTTCTCTCTCTTTTCTCTCTTGAAAAGCTAGGGTTTAGAAAATTCGTATGGAATTTGGGAATGAGCGTTTAAGGCCGTTTTATAAGCCTAAACTCAACAGAAATAGCCTTAGGGCTAAGGTATACTTAGGTTATAACCAAATTGGGCTCTTTCTGATCCAATAGAGCATTTCTGGAGGTCTTCTTATCAAATGTGGTCAGACTTAAGCTCACTAGCATCAGATCTTTAGTGAGTTAAGTTGTCAGTCCGATCGGGTATCCAGATCGTCTATGGTGGACCAGCTTCAATTCAAAGGTTACCAAAATTCGATCAAGACTACAAGTACTATGACATGTAAGGGCCACTTTTCCTGATCCGAGGGTGAATTTGGTTCGAAATCTAACGGTCAGAACGCTTAGAAATAATACGCAAGTGAAACATTCCAGATTACTTAAAATCATAATTAGTTTTCTAAAAATCTTCATTTTCTCACTCTCTTTACTCCGAACTCAATGAAATAGTCTCAGGACATCGTTTGGGCTTGATTTTCGAGGTGATTGTCAAGTTCGACTAAACGATCATAATGGTCTAAGTTCATAGCTATCAGACTTTCGACGTGCGATCTAAATCCAATAAAAAATTACAAAGCATTCCCGGGAGCAACTGGGTTTAGAGTTGGTTCTTAGACTTCAGGGTAACATAGCGTTAATGATTTTATAGGTTTTGCGTCTTCTAAATCGTATTGAAAGCTATTGGTGCAATTGTTACATGCAATCTAGTTTAGCGCTAGCTAAAACACATTAGATTTCTAAGGGATTTGGTTCTAAATGATTTCTGCTAAAGGTGGTACTCGGGTTTAAGTACGGATTTTTCTAAGACGTTACAATCTACCCCCCTAAAGAAAAAATTTTATCCTCGAAATTTATACTTCTCATACTTCTCGAGGATCTGGGGGTAATTCTTCCTGACCTCAGCTTCAGTCTCCCAAGTAGCTTCTTCTTAGCTGTGATGCGTCCATAGTACCTTCACAAGTGGGATAACCTTGCTACGCAATACCTGCTCTTTCCAATCCAAAATACGCGTTGGTCACAGCTCATAAGTGGCATCCTCGCTCAACTGCACCTATTCCCATCTGATAATATGCGAAAGATCGGGAACATATTTCTTCAACATGGACACATGAAAAACATTATGCACGCCTGCAAGTGGTGTGGGCAAAGCAAGGCGATACGCTACTGCCCCCACTCGATCAAGTATCTAGAATGAGCCAATAAATCTCAGCCTCAGCTTTCCCTTCTTACCAAACCTAAGAACTCCTCGCATAGGGGAAACCTTAAGGAACACATGGTCCCCAACATCAAACTCAAGCGGTCGCCGTCTCGTACCAGTGTAACTCTTCTGTCTGCTCTGTGCTAAGATCAGTCGACGCCGGATAATGTCGATCTTCTCCGAAGTTGCCTGAACCAACTCTGGGCCAATCAGAGTCTTCTCGCCCACTTCTGCCCAATAGTGCAGCGCTCTACACGGACGACCATATAATACCTCATAGGGAGCCATACCAATGCTCTCCTGGAAGCTATTGTTATACACGAACTCTGTATAAGGAAGACAGTCATCCCAACTGTCCTTAAAGTCCAATACACAAGCTCACAACATATCTTCCAAAATCTGATTCACACGCTCCGTCTGCCTGTCTGTCTATGGATGGAACGTGGTACTGAACTTCAACTTCACACCCATCGCTTCCTGGATACGAGTCCAGAAGACAGATGTGAATTGGGTGTCTCTATCTGACATAATCTCCAAGGGAACTCCATGCAGGCATACAATCTCTCTGATATACAATCTAGCCAACTCGTCTACAAAATTTATGACTTTGATCGGTAGGAAATGAGCTGACTTCGTCAACCTATCAACGACCACCTAAATAGAGTCATGTCCCTTCCTCGTCTTCGGCAGTCCAGAAATAAAGTCCATGGAAATACAGTCTCACTTCCATTCAGCTATGGGCATGAGCTGAAGTAGTCCGAGAGGTCGGCGATGCTCTGCCTTAACCTACTAACATTTGAGACAACGGGATACAAACTCAGCAATGTGAACTTTCATATTGTCCCACCAGTACGATCTTTTCATATTCTGATACATCTTCATGCTACCTAGATGCATCGCAAGCCTCAAACTGTGGACTGACTCAAGAAGCTCTCGTCTCAAGTCAGGTATGTTTGGAACACATAGGCGGCCTCAAAATTGCAAGCCCCCATCCGTACCTATAGTCCACTCAGAGTCCCCGTCAGTACCAACCCGCTCCTTCATCTTTATCAGAAGCTCATCACCTGCCTGGGCCTCAATGATACGGCCATCTTAGTGGTTGTACACGAATATCTGTGACGACTTCATATGGCTCTTCCACTGTGAGCTTCTGCTCAAAGTCTCGCACGAATTCCACCATATCCCATTCTGCAATCATAAGCGGAGCCGCAAATTCTATAGCCTTCTTGTGGCTCAACACATCTGCTACATGGTTTGCCTTACTCGGATGGTAGGAAACCTCGAACTTAAAGTCTTTCAAGGTCTCCATCCATCGGCGCTACCTCATATTCAAATCTCACTATGAGAATATATATCTAAGGCTCTTGTGGTCACAAAAGAGCTCAAACTCCTCTCCGTAGAGGTAATGTCTCCAGAGCTTTAATGCGAAGATGACTGCTACCAACTCTAGGTCATGCGTAGGGTAATTCTCCTTGTACTTCCTTAATTGTCTCGAGGCATACGTAATCATCATGTCCTCCTGCATAAGGATACAACCTAGACCAACGCGAGACGCGTCAATATATATCGTATACTTAACCCCTTGCTCTAGCAATACTAGCACAGGGGCGAACGTCAACTTGTTCTTCAGCTCCTTAAAAGCTGCTTCAGCCTTTTCATTCCAGGAAAACTTCAAGTCTTTCCTTGTCAACTGAGACAATGGTCTGAAAATCTTAGAAAAATCATGAATGAATCGTCGATAGTAACCTGCCAGACCTAGAAAACTCCTCACCTCGGTAACTGAACCGGGATGCTTCCAATCCTGAATTGCAGCTACCTTAGCGAGGTCAACGCAATGCCTTCCTTGGACACCACATGTCCCAGGAACTTAACGTCTTCCTTCCAGAAGTCGCATTTCTTATACTGTGCGAACAACTGGTTCTCCCTAAGAGTATTCAATACCACTCTCAGGTGCTCCTCGTGCTCTTCCCAACTTGGGGAGTATATCAAATTGTCATCGATAAAGACAATGACGAACCAGAACAGAAATGGCTGAAACACTCTGTTCATCAGATCCATGAACACGGCTGGAGCATTCATGAGTCCAAAAGACATCACAAGGAACTCATAATGACCAAAACTAGTCCTGAACGCAGTCTTCTACACATCCTCATCCCTGACGTGCAACTGATGATACCCAGACTGCAAATCAATCTTTGAGAAATAATATGCCCCCTTCAACTGATCAAACAGATCATCAATCATGGAAAAGTGATACTTGTTCTTCACTGTCACCTGATTCAGCCTATGATAATTAATACACAACCACAGGGAACCGTCTTTCTTCTTCACAAATAAGACAGGCACTCCCCAAGGTGACACACTCATTCGAATAAATCCTGCTTCAAGTAAACCATCAATCTGTCTCCTTAACTCCTTCATCTCATATGGAGGCATACGATACCTCGGTAGGGAAATCGGTGTCACACCGGGCATAAGATCAATAGTGAAGTCAATCTCGCACTGAGGAGGAAGCCCTAGAATCTTCTCAAACACATCAGAGAAATCGCCAACTACTGGCATATCTCTAGCATGGGAACATCAGAACTTTCTAACATAGAAGCGTAGCTGCTAATACAACAGGACCAACTGACCTAAACTGGGAAAGAGAAGACTGTGCCCTCAGGTCCATAGGCTGTCACAACTCTGGCCTCGCAATCATTCTCTGCTCTCATCTTCGTGAGCCAGTCCATCCCAAAAATAACATCATAATGACACAGTGGGGCTACAATCAGGTCGACAACCACTGTCCTGCTACCCAAATCTATTGAGCAAGACTCACAGGTTTGAGTAATATCTGATGTAGTCCCTGTAGCTATCGTGAGTCTCACTCCCTTCGCAGGAGCCATAACCAAACCTAGCTGCTTGACTGCAGCACAAGAAATGATCGAAACAATGGACTCAGTGTCCACCAACAGGAAGATATGAGTAACTAGAATGTGCGCAGGAACCTCGAATGATGCCGGTGTTGAATCTGCCTCGGGCGCCTTAGTTGTGAGCGCATGGATTCGAGCCTGCTGTAGTCAATGTGGTGGAGTAACCATGGGCCATTGTGGCAGCCTGAAACGAGGTGCTGGAGGTCTGAAGGATGGATGAGCTGGTGCTGATCGAAGAGGTGGCACTGAAATGGCCTGAGGCATCGGACGACCAATCCTCTGAGGCGGCGAGAACCCACTATCTCGTATCCTGCAAAAGCAAGAAATCTCAGTGTGGCCAGACTTCTTACAATAGCTACACCACACATCAGGATGCCCCAACTAGCTAGGAGATGCAGAAGACCCTATGGTGAATCAAACTGAGGCCTCTTACCGAGGAAAGGCCTACTCACGAACTCAGGTCACGGCCTAGGAACCACAGGTGCTCGCGTGCGGGAAAACCTCTCCCCGTCCTGCTCCGCTCGCAAGGACATGCTCACCAGCTCCGCATAAGAAGAAATGCTCGCATAGCACATCTTCGATCTAATCTCGAACCGCAAACCCTCAGAAAAATGCTGCATCCTCAACTGCTGATCACCCAGAATCAATGAAGCATACCTGTCTAACTCTATAAATCAGTTTTCATACTCCGTCACCGACATGCCTCCCTGGCGAAGGCGAAGGAACTCACTATCCTTCTCATGCCGGTAAGTGACCGAAAAATACTTCTCATGGAAGCGTGCCTCAAACGCTGCCCACGTCCACTCAAATCCCTCCGCAACTGTGAGGAGCATACTGTCCCACCATAGGCTAGCCTCCTTCTCAAACATGAAGGTGGCCAGCTCAACCTGCTCCACCTCAAAATAGTGCAACGGTCTAAGCATCTTCTAGATACGGTCTATCCAATACTCAGCCTCCTAGCGTCTGTGAGTACCCAAAAATGTAGGAGGCCTCAAGTGCTGAAACTGATCGAATGTACCACTCACACTAGTATGCCCAACAGGGTGTAGAGGCGAGGCAGGTGGAGTCGTCGCTATCGATTGAGAAAAGATACTAGCCATGGAGGACAAGAACTACTTTTGTTGCTGTATCTACTGCTGCTGCATCAACAACATCATCTGCTCTAGCCTATCAGGAGGTAGAGCAGACTGTGATGTAGAAGGAGTCGACGTAGATGCACGGTTCTGTTCGGGAACCGCAGGTGTAACAGGAGGCACCACAGAAGGTATCACAAGAGGTAGCCCAGCAGCAGGACTAGAAGCCAGCTGAGAACTCAGCATGGGATCTGAACGAGATGGGCCCGAATGGGGGTCCATATGAGTATTGCACAGGGCAAGGCCCCTGTCGAGTGAATCTCCCAGAGAAAGATGGGCCGAAGATCTCGAACCCTTTGGTGGCATACCCTACACACAACAGAGGGTAGCAACCAATGAGATTAGGCATTAACACAGTACATCCACAGTATTAACTTCACAAGCTAAGGAAACAACATGCATTTCATTAACAAAATTGTCACAATACATGATTTACAGCATTACATGAATCACAACAGAGAAAGCATGTGAACAAAACATCTGCGCTTCAAACACTAAGCTTCAACACTAAATGACTACCAACTGCCAAACAACTATCAAACCATACATAAAAGTAACTAACAAACAAGCAAACAACGACTACATAAAGCTTATTCATCAGAATCTGGTGATGGAGAAGGGGCACCCTTATCCTTCAAGCAGCACAGGATAGTCTTCAGCGTGTGAGTTATTTCTTGAACTTACGCTTTATGAGGCCCGGCAAATCCACAATATCCTGTCGAAGAGCAGCCTGACCCTCCTCGAGTCACACTATAAGGGCATCCCTATCAGCCTGAGTCGCAGGAGGAGGACTCTCATCAGTATCCTGAGCCTCCTCTTCTTCTTCGTCCTGCACTTCTTCCTCTACATCAGCCCTACCTTCCTCTTCACTTCCTTCTTCTTTGCTATCATACTCATCCTCACTATCATCAAGTTGGGCTTCATGTTGCAGAGGCCCCATCTTCATCTGGTTAAGAGTAGTCTCACTGATATAATGGACTGGCGCTGGCAACTCTACCCCAAGTCTGTAGGTAAACTCGAGCACAATCTTACATATGAGTCAGCCAAAGGGAAGCGACTCAGACGTTCTTCTTGATCGCGTGATAAGGATGATCTGTCACAGTACAAACATAGGCACGCATACCTTCTCTCCCTGCCCTACTTAATACAGAAAATCTACCATGAGACGCGTGCATTCACTGCGATTGCTCCACCTAGGATAAACATTAAACGTGCAGATGTGGTGAAGCAGACAGAAATCGCCCAACATATGGGTTGCTAAGAGACTCTTGCTATGCTACCACTTAACCAAACGACCACATAGAAACTTGGTGCAGCGATCCCTCTCACGAACACTATTCAGATTCCTTACACTTGGATGTACCTCTCCAAGTGGCATGTTTAGGAGTCGAGCTATCAACCCATCATTGATTGTGACTTCCCGATCTCTGCCGAAGGGGATCTTGAACTGCAACGGCTCCAGCGTAGGGTCCCAAATATGAGTATAGAAGGCACGAACAGTACTCATATTTACACGAGACTCGCCCTCAAATAACGGACCCCACCCGGCAGCTTCCATATGCTCGAACAACAAATACTTTCCAAAGAGTCACCCATCTACATGCACTTTAAAAAGAACCCTACATTCCTTGTAAATGCCATGAGCCAACTCTGCCAACAACGTCCTTCCAAATGTAGCATGGGGATCTAAATCCCGCTTCGAATGCAATTCTCTCCCAACACTTGAACTCGCAGTAGCTCCTCTAGGCCACCTCGAACGAGCGGGATGACTAGGCCCAGCCTCGTCCACAGGGGCACGCTTCTTGCCCATCAGCGAAAGGATGGAGAAAATGGAGAAAAAGGCTACAACAACCTCCATAAAAGCCATGGAAAAGTGATGAAATGGAAGGAAAGGGCTAACCTAAATGGGTTTCCATAGATTTTGGTCTGAAAGAGGAGTGTAAGGGGCCTAAATGACAGGGATTGAAGAAGGAAAAATGAAGAAATGGGATGAGATAAGAGCTTACACGATTTTAAGCCTCAAAAGGGAGGGTGTAAAGCTCAAACAAGAGAGAATGGAGAGGGTAGGGGAGTGAGTATAGCTGTAAATGACGGAGGGGTATGGGTTATGGCAGAAAATGACAGAATGGGTGATTGGAGGGGAGATTTAAGAGAGAAAGCAGAAACTTTGAAGGAAAGGGAGAGCTTGGGGGGGTCACTTTGTGAAGGAGGGGAGGGTTTGGAGGTGTTTTAAGTGATGGACCACACATCAGGGGTTCACCCTAACCCCCAAACTCCATAGGCCCGAACGGCCCAGCCCGCTGACCGGCGAGGCCTCACCGAATCGACGAGGCCCCCGCCACTCCTTTGTCAATCTGGTGAGGCCTTGCCATTTGGACTAGGCACTCCTGCACCTTAGGTCTAGAAAAAGTTGGAGTTCCACCCTGAAACCCCCTAAAAATTGATCGTTTGGCCCCCTCTTCCGATTTAAGCCATTTCGGGTCATTTCGGAACTAATCTGATCTCTATTCACTTTTACCGATTTCTAACGGCTGAAATGGGATGAAATGCGGTCTATACCCGTCAATTGACGGTCTAGACTTGATTTGGGTTCGACGTGTGTGATCAGGAGTGTGCACAGACTCGATCTCGGTGACCATTTTCAGTAAACCTTCGCCAAAAGACAAACTGAGAGTCCTAGTTCTGTTTCTAGATTGTTCTCGCACCCTCCTATGCTATAGTGGCATCAACGTGCATCGTGTGACCCTAACCCAGGTCCAGGTTAATCCAGATCATGCTCTGATACCAACTTATAACGCCCCTAAATTTGGGGGTCGAGCATAACTCAGCTCCCGAGTTCCAAAACATCACTTATGCAACATAAATAATAATGGATGTATGTTGTCTGTGTTAGTGCATAAAACATGAAATAGATCAAGCCAGATCAGCAGACAGAATTCAGGGATATTGAGGAAATGCAAGCAGAAGACTTAAATACATATATAAATAAAAAAGAATCCCTAAAATATGCATGCTCTACCCAGGGCAATATATACAACTGTCTCAAAATACATGTGTCAATCTATGCAAAATCATCATATACATATCGCAGAAACCCCACTGGTCCGAACAAGGCTCACATGAACCCGCCTGAGAACTACATAAATGAGAACGCCTCCTTGTCCTCATCAAAGTCTGGCTCCGCCTCGCCAGCATTGCCATCACCTGTAACTAAATCAGAGTCCGATTGGTGTTTAAGCACCATTCTAGAATGTGGGAGTGAGTGATCAACTCAGTGGTACTATATAGCAAAGGTTAACATGATATCAAGTCAATCAAGCAGTAATGATAAAACAGTACAATCAAACATGTCCTAGATACTCTTGTTAATGCAAAAATGATATAAGAGAATGATGCATGCCCTCACCACAAACTCCCTGATGCGACATCATCTAACGATCGCGGCATGAATCACTACCACTGTGCTCTCACACCAATGTCAATGGCACATGCAGTGCGATGTCATGAGTATGATTTACCAAGTTCTTATTAGTCCTTTTCATACAGCAGGATTGAAGCTAAGACACCTCCCTTATATCAATCCGTAAATATTGATCCATTCTAGGGTCATCAGTCCTAGGAAATCTCATACGATGTTACGTTTATAGGTCGCTGAAAGGGCTGCCAGGGCAGTTACATGGAATCGTTACACCACTCCCCCATCACCAAATCAATACAGGCCTAGTTATATCCTCAATACTGCAATAAGACTCGTTGCCCTTATGCAGTGTCAGGATATACTCGAAGTCACTACAGAGGGCTCGTCACCAATCAATGTAGGCCGATAGCAAGAATTAGTGTCCCATACCATCATAATCTACTCACGAGAGTAGGGTGCTCACTAGTCACTATAGGGAGGCTCGTCGCCCCAGCGTAGGCCGACAGCTCGACCACGGTGTCCCATACCACCATGTCCAGCTCATGAGTCTTAGGGGATCACGGTACCACGGTTAACGGGAGTTTCACTGGTAAGTTCAGTGCCTTAGATTCAAACAATAGCGACCAAACATGGTGAACAAACATCGGTCAATCGGGTTAGTTGATAAGCTCAACTAGGCTAAGCGCACATTAAGTTGAACGACATGGAATGCATAAGCACTCCGTGTGGCCTAACCACTGTCGAACATCCCAAGCACGACTCAGATTCGTTGAACTTATACTGCGTGGCGAAAATGACCTCAATCACTATTTATAGAACGGTTACCGATTACCTGGATTGTAGTACAGCCCCAAGCACGTACAAATTCAATAACAGGCATATGAGACATATCCTACAATCATAAAGTATAACTTAAATGTAAATACAGTACATGGAGGAAATCATACACACCTTTAACATGAATAATCTAAGTTACATAATTCATGGAGGAAATCATACACTCAAACATTATGATTAAGATTCATGTCTCAACAACCTTAGCAATAGCACTTTACAACTATTAATTCATTTAGGCATTTATACAAACACTTAGATTACACTATTCAACATACATCACATATGTCGATTCCATTACATATTTGGGCAAGTCCTTTCGCCAAGGAGTTGTCGCATACCTATCATGCATATGCTGATGACAAATAATCATGGCAATCATAACGACATAATCCATACACATACAAGTATTCTATCATATACCTGAAATACTATATTTCTAACATAACTTATACATATACATACATCGAAATAGATAGCGCATTTGGCATGAGTAATAGCATTTACGTCATGAGTAAATCATTATCTATCATTGAAAGCCTTGAAAACCATAACCTAAACGTATATAGTCCGCACCTTAAACCAGAAAATACGTATTCGATATGATTCAGACAATATGTCTTCGTCAACGGCGAATATGCTACATATGACATAAAATAGGTTAGCTATAACATCATTTAAACTATTCTAGGCTTCAAAATAGGTTAGGGTTAGCTTAAATTACCCAAGAATGGAATCACAATTGCCGAAAGAATGATTCAGATATGCAGGTTCGATGTGTAGATGAACTGGAAAGAATCCTACGGAGAATCAACAGGTTCTCCCACACTTTCTCTCTCTTTTCTCTCTCTTGGAAAGATAGGGTTTAGAAAATTTGTATGGAATTTGGGAATGAGGGTTTAAGGCCTTTTTATAAGCTTAAACTCAACAAAAATAGCCTTGGGGCTAAGGTATACTTAGGTTATAACCAAATCGGGCTCTTTCTGATCCAACGAAGCACTTCTGGAGGTCCTCTTATCAAATGCGGTCGAACTTAAGCTCAATAGCATTGGATCTTTAGTAAGTTAAGTTTTCAATCCGATCGGGTTTCCAGATTGTCCATGGTGGACCAGCTTCAATTCAACGATTACCGAAATTTAATCAAGGCTACAAGTACTACGACATGTAAGGGCCACTTTTCCTGATCCGAGGGTGAATTTGGGTCAAAATCTAACGGTCAGAACGCTTATAAATAACGCGCAAGTGAAACGTTCCAGAATACTTAAAATCATAATTAATTTTCTAAAAATCTTCATTTTCTCACTCTCTTTATTCCAGACTCAATGAAATAGTCTCGGGACATCATTTGAGCTTAATTTTCGAGATGATTGTCAAGTCCAACTAAGCGGTCATAATGGTCTAAGTTCATAGCTATCAGACTTTCGACGTGCGGTTTAAATCTAATACAAAATTACAAAGCATTCCCGAGAGCAACTGGGTTTTAGAGTTGGATCCTAGACTTTAGGGTAACATAGCGTCAATGATTCTATAGGTTTTGGGTCTTACAGATCGTATTGAAAGCTATTGGTACAATTGTTACATGCAATCTAGTTTAACGCTAGCTAAAACACATTAGATTTCTAAGGAATTTGGTTCTAAATGATTTCTGCTAAAGGTGGTACTCGGGTCTAAGTACTGATTTTTTTAAGACATTACATGTAGCCTCCACAGGCATATCGTGGATGGCCAGATGGGACATCAAAAATCTGTTCTACATGAGGTGTTATAGATATCCATGGGTGAAAGTCCCTAAACCCTCTTAGTTTCAGAGGTTTCTCCAACGTCTAAACTGAGTGAATGCATGAGTGCATGAGGGCCATATACCGTTAGGCCGCGTCTCCCACTATGTCGTGGTCGGTTGGAAGGGGGTGCGGCCTTACCTGCCTAAGACGAGGGGACATTGCTAGGCTGAGTCTGACCAGCTCGAGGAATGGGTCCGCTATCGACGAGTTGGGCCTGATATTAGCAGGAGGATAGTGAGGTCTCTTTCACTTACCTTGTTGCACGCGATGGGGCGACAATCTGGTTTGGAGTGTAATAGACCCCGGTGATTTCCTAGAGAGGAACCATACTGATATATGGACTTATTGAGTAGGTGTTGCATGCTCATTCATTCATTCATTCACTATCCACTCGAGCTGGTGGTGCACAACTAATTATTATGTACCTTCGTTATGACAAGGATTTCAGTTGGGTGCGCGACTAACCTGAGATCAGGAGTTTACCACGTTGAGTCTGACTATCCAAATTTAAGCATAGGACTGGTTTAGATAGAAGTCCCTTGTGATGGATCCCGTAGCCTGTGAAATTGTCACGCCCCAAACTCAGAAACCGGGCTCACAAAATTCCCGATAGCCAAATTCGGTGCCGATAACCTCTGTAGAATCCCAGTCTCAGCTCTTAGCGCCTATTCGCCAGGTTCCAATCCTGGGATGATACGAGGAGGATTTTCAACGTCAGTTTGATTCGTAATAAGCATAACCAAAGGCATAACCCACAAACAACAACCAAGAACTCCATTACATTCCCACTATGATCAAAAACTTTACAAGTACAATGAGCATAAAGGAAAAATACAATAATGATGAACAAAAACTCCAAAACGATCTGCTAAGCACTCCTACCTCAACGCTGCTGCGAGCGAACTTCACCTGCACGCAACGGTCGTGCATAAGCTTATAGAAAGCTTAGAGGGTGGTGAGAGTGTGTGCGCAATATAGTAATGATCATGCAATATCAGAGTAATACGGAATATGCAGATGGATCCATAAATATCATGATCCGTACTAAGGCTATACGATACAAGATGAAAGTTAAGCATACAATCCTCATCCAAGTCCACATATCAATACAGCTCAAATCTGGAATATCACCGGGGTCTAATACACTCTAAACCAGATCGCCTCCTCATCACGCGCAATAAGGTAAGTGAAAGAGACCTCACTATCCGTCTACCAATATCGGGCTCGACTCGTCGATAGCAGACCCATTCCTCGAGTTGGTCAAACTTAGCCTAGCATTACCCCCTACACTCGGCGGGTAAGGCCGCACCCTTCCAACCGACCACGACACAGTGGAGAGCACAGCCATCTGGTAATCGGCACTCAACGCTCATCTACCCACTCGGTCTATACGTTGGAGCAACCTCTTGGTACCATAAGGGTTTAGGGACTTTCACCCAGGGATATCTATAGCACCCCATATAGAATAAAAATTTTGGTGTCCAATCCTACTAACCACGAAACGTCTGTGGCGGCTACGGCCCCGATGTCGCTAGGGCGTATAGTAACCATATCACACAATGTGAAATGCATGAATCACACTATCCAATCATACAGCAAATCCTGCGCGTATCGTGCGCTCATGTAGGGCAACAACGCCTAATCGGGGTCCCATAAACAATCTGCCCGAAGGCATATGCTATAATCAGTCACTTCTCATATCAAGCGTACATATGATGCATATGATCATGAGTCATTGAACTATACTAAACATGTTATAATGAGATGAACTATCCTTATAATGCAGATGGGCCTGGACGGCCTATACACAATAAGTACGGGCCTAATAATGGGCCCTAAGGAGAGTCGTAATGTGGACATCCAACCAGCATTACACTCGCAATGTGGACATCAAACCAACATTGCTCCCAAGGCACGATCATCGTAAACATCGTTACATAATCTGTGTTGGGATCACATATTGCAATGGACCTTAGGTACATCCCATTGGGCCTTAAATACGTCAAATGGGCCATGTTGTATGGGCCTTTTATTCATCAAATGGGCCACATAAAAGGGCCACACCAATGGGCCTTATGTGCATTGCAATGGGTCATAACCCGTGGGCCTTAGATTACATTTAATGGGCTTAATCTCATGGGTTTTACATGTAACAAATGGGCCACACCAATTGGGCCCCATATGTACATCTAATGGGCCTCAACCTATAGGCCCTAGTACATCTCAATGGGCCTTAACCCATGGGCCCCTAAAACATCAAATGGCCTAATCCCATGGGCCTTAGAATACATCAGATGGGTCTAATCCCATGGGCCTGAGAATACATCAGATGGGTCTAATCCCATGGGCCTTACATAATGTTTATTTTTTTCCATCCAAACTGTTCATAGGGTCACATGGGCCTAGGGCCCACTGTAATATTTGTTTGCAATCCATTATGTTCAAAAGGTCATATGGACCTTGGGCCCACATATATAATATGTATAGTAATATGCATACATTATAACTGCAACAACAACTTATACATTAAGGGCATGTATGTATAATATATATATATATATATATATATATATAGCTGTTGATGTAGCTCTTTAAGAATTTTGAAAGGGAACAGAGGTGGGTCCCACGTAGGGCCCACCACTATATACATATTATAAAATATAAAATATAAAATATATAATATATAATATATAATGTATAATATATATATATATATATATATATATATATATATATAATGGTGGGACCCGCAGAACTCGCTGTTCCTAGGGAACAGTGGTCCCCACCATCAAAGCAGATGGACGGCAAAGACCCAGAGCATATGCGTCACCAAGGGCTCCACCGTCCATTGGACGGTGGAAATATAACACATACATCACTGTAGGTCCCATGTGGGGCCCACTGTAATGTTTACTTGTCATCCAATCCGTTCATAAGGTCACTTAGACCTGGAGGAAGAGAAAACATAAATTTTAGATTTGATTCAAAACTTTTGTGGCCCATAGAAGGGTTTCAATGGCAGAGGTTCACTCCTACTGTTTTCTGCAGCGTGGGCCACCTGAGCATTGGATGAAGCTGAAACTTGGAGGGGGCCCACTACTTGGGGTGGCCCACCTCATGAACCGGTTGGATGACAAATAGACATCACAGTGGGACCCACATGCAGGGCCATGCGCCCCTAGCATCCGCCCCCCCGACCGCGCAAGCAGCACCTGCTCCCGTTTGACAGCAGCAGCGCTGCAGCTGCTGCCTTCCTTCTCTTTTTTTATTTTCTGAGGAATATCACATGTGGGGCCCACTTCTTGAAAATCCGCTCCATCCAATATATTTTAGGGCTCAAAACACGCTGAACGAGTCCGATGTTCGGCATTTTTGGCGTGAAGATGCAGCAAGGTGGGTCCTAAAAGTTTTGAATTGTAACGCCCGTGAAAAATCCGTACTTGGATTCGAGTACCGATTTGACCCGAAATCGCGTAGGAATATTTTTCATGGAAATTAAACGTAAGTTAGCTAGCGCAACGCTAGAGTAGCTGGGAAATCGTCCCTGATCACTTTAAATACGTTCTACAAGACCCAAATCGAGTAGAACAGACAACTCTACAATACTCTATAACCTTGGATCAAACTTTAAGCAGGTTTGTCCTCTGGACCATATTGAACTTTTGTATTGGATTTAGACCGCGCGTCGAAGGTCCGATACCTCCTATCTTAGACCGTTAGAACCGCCCAGCTGGACTTGACAATCATCTCGAAAATCAAGTCAAACCGATAATCACAGAGTATTTCGTTGAACCCGGACTGAAGCGACAGCGAATAGGGACGAATTGGGAATTTCAAATTCAAATCTGGCACACGACTTGACGCGTCAGTATTAAGCGTTCTGACCGCCAGAATTCATCCAGATTACACCCTCGGATCAGGAAAAATTTCTATTTATTATCATGAGACTTTCAGCCCTGATCTATGTGCGGTGACCGCTGAACTGAAACTGGTCCACCACGTGCGATCTGCGAACCCTGCCAGACTGAAAACTTAATACGAGGTACATCTGGTACCCATGAGCTTAAGTCTGATCGCAATCGACCAGGGGACCACCAGAAAGCAGTTTTTGGACCGAAACAGCCCCGAAATGGATAGGCATTAAGTAAACTTCGTCCCGGAGCCTATTTTCGGCGTTTCCAAGCTTATAAAAGGGGTTGAAACCCTCATTCCTTCCTTGCATCCGAATTTCACAAACCCTAGAAAAGAGAGAGAGAGTTTGAGAGAAAGGGAAGAGGAGATTTTTCCCGCTTCCGAGCCCCTAACAGTGCTGCTTCAACACTTCATTCCAATCACCTGGCTGGTGATTTTTCCACTTTTTCAGGTATAGAAAAACCTCAAAAACTTGCTGATTTAGGGTTTACATAGATTCTGAGCATGTTAGCTAACGTAATCCATGGATCAGGTTCTCTTACAGCCGTAGACGAAGCGTACACGCTCCGTTCAAAATCCCGCGACCGTAAGAGACTAGGTGAGGATTTTAGACGCTTTGATTGACGGTTTACAATGCTTTCAATGTCGTTTAATAGTAGATTATCGACGGCATCGCCGTTTGACATGTACAACATGCTTTCCGTTTCCTGTTTCGTAAATTAACGAAGAATATGAGATTTAGGGCATTTTAGTCATTTGTAGGAAGTACGGTCTCCATGCATATTTTGCTGACGTGATTGACATGATTTGTCACCGCATTAGAGAGTTAGGAATGCTTGCAAAATCAGTTTGGCGAAGAGATTCGCCAAGTCACGCACTTTGGGTCGACATACTATATGTGGACTTAAGGGTGTAGTGTATGTGTTTGTATAAATGCTTGTATTAGTATGTATTGTATTGAATGATGTTATGTAGTAGTTTGAGATTGATTTCATGATTAATATGCTGACCTAAATGATTTCCTATATGTTGACCTTATGCATGATTGCATCACATGCATAGAAATGATGCCTTGAAGATTTGCCTAAGTTAAATATGCATGGAAAGTATGCCTTGAAGATTTGCCTAAGTTGAATGTTATAACATGTGCTAACATGCTCACATGATGTGTTTCAATTCCAATACCCTGGTATATAGTGTTAATGTAATTCAATAGATGTGTGGGACTTGACTTAGTCCAGGCAGTTGGTAACCGAGCGAATTCGTGGCTGACTGGTCATAGCCACGAACGACGCGTCGATGAATGTGATTCGTGTTGAGAGTTGACGGCAGTGGTTAGGCCACACGAAGTGTTTTACGAACTTCATGTCGTTCAATTCGAGATGCGATCGCGCTAGTCGAGCCCGTCAAGTAACCCGACTGGCCGATGTTTGTTCACCTTGTATGTATCATAACTGCTTGAACCTAGGATACTGAACTTACCATTGTAAACCCTATTAACCGTGGTACCTTGATCCACGAAGACTCATGAGCCGGGCATGGTGGTATGGGACACCGTGGTCGAGCTGTCGGCCTACGCTGGGGCCACAAACCTCCCCGTAGTGACCAGTGAGCACCTTGACTCGTGAGCAGATTATGGTGGTATGGGACACTATATTCTAGCTGTCGGCCTACACTGATCAGGCGACGAGCCCTTTGTAGTGACCGCGAGCGTATTCTGAGTCCACGAGAGGCGACGACCCTTCCGTGCAGTAGAGTACAGTAGGCCTGTATTGATAAGGTGATGGGGGAGCGGTGCAACGAGTGCGAGCAACAGCCCTGGCAGCCCTTGCAGTGACCTACGAAATATACATCGTATGAGATTACTAGGAGTGACGACCCTAGACAGGATCCGTGTTGGGATTGATACAAGGGAAGTACCTTAGTTTCCCAATCCTGCTGTTTGAATGGACTAATAATAACTTGGTAATCATATCACCATAGCATTGCATGTGCCTGGAAGATGTGGAGCACTCTAGGGAGTGTGGCATGCCGCGGTCGTAAGATGTTGCCGCATGAGGGTGATCGTCGGTGAGGGCATACATCACGTCATATCATCTTGCATTAACAACAGTATTAGGATTTGTCTGATTTACTGCTTTACTATTATCGCGTGATTGAATTGTGAACATGCTAATCTTTGTTCTATGATTCCACTGAGTTGATCACTCATTCCCACGTTACGGGATGGTGTTTGCAACACCCACCAGACCCTGTTGTAGCTGCAGGTGAGGATGAGATCCAGGAGGTGGAGCCGGAGATTGACGAGGACCAGGATGAGTTCTCGTATATGCAGTATCACGACGGCTTCCCGTAGGTGACCTGGATCGAGGGGGACTTCAGTGGGACTATTTTGAACTTATTCTTTTGTTTATTTACATGTATATGAGACTCAGAGATATAGTCATACTTTGGAGACAGCTGAGATTACTTTGTTTTTTCATACAGTGATATATATATTGTTTAGTCTTCCGCTTGCTTTTATCACTGGATCTGAAGTATGAATTGCAGTTTTGGTATACTTTTACTCATGTGAATGCTTTAAATCTGACAACATTGAATCATAACTATTTTTGTTGCATAAGTGACGGTCTGGAACTCGGGAGTTGAGTTTATACACGACCCCCGATTTTCAGGGTGTTACATGAATGGTAAGGAATACAATTTTATATGGTATGGCCCACCTGATTAACAGATCAACCTCATTTTTCAGCTCAACGCCTAAAATGAGTTGGTAAAAGGGATGAATGGAATGGATCAAACACATACATCAAGGTGGGGCCTACATGAGCCGGCCATAAAAAAAAAAAAAAAATCTTTAACTACTAACGTGAGCATACCCACGTCAGTACACATGCCCCATGCTAGCCACCCCACAGGGATCCATACCAGGACCCCAGCGTTGAAACGGGGGTATCTTTCACTCGGTCAGCCATTTGAGCTATGGATCAGGGTGTAGGGCCCCACATGCACACCTGGGTGGGCCACATCCTGAATGAGAATGGACGGTTGGGATATCATGTGAACATCATGATGTGTCCCATATGGATGGGATCCACCGATAGATGGCTTGGATGCAAACATCATGGTGGGCCACACATCTTATCATCATCACAACCATGCAAGAGGAAAAGATAGAGGAAAAAAAGAAGAAAAGAGAGATCGGATGGTGATGGAGGGACCCCGCCACTATGGGCCCTCCATGATCACAATACAAACATAAAAAAAGGTCCCATCACAAGTGGACCTTGTAATAGCAAATCAATGGTGGATCACCCACCTTAGATATTTTCTTCTTGGCTCCAATGGCTTCTTTGCTCCTAAGCTTCAATCCTAATGGAGGAGATGAGGTTTGGATGGTTAAGATGGGTGATGATGGGGTAGGAAAGTGGGCCACCTTTGTTGCTTGGGAAGGCTTGGAGAGCTCATATGTATGGGGTTTTTCTTGCTTGGAATTGGGTTTGAAAATGAGAGAGAGAGAGAGAGAGAGAGAGAGAGACGAGAGAGAGAGAGAGACTTGTAAAGGGAGAGAGAGAGAGTGATGGATGTGGTGGTGATGGGTGTAAGAACTTTTTGACTTTGGTGGCCTTTTGTGTAAGAAAGGCATGGGTATTTAAGACCTTTTTGACTTTTGTAGTTGTTTGGGTATGGGTGAAAGGTGATGTGTACTTGACATGAGATGTGATGGGATTTGATTGATTGATGGGATTGATGTGACACCTCGTAGAGATTCTCTTGGGTTTCGCAACGCGCGGCGTTTTCCTCGCACCAAACGCTGACCCACATCTCTTAACCAGGGTATCGCCTCGGCGCACAAGTCATGGCATCAGAACCGCAGCGATGGCGTGGTCGTTATGGTAATGGTCTTGGGTTGAGTCGACTCGGGTTAACGGTGTACGAATTAGGGTCGTGCACAAATATCGATTAAGGGTCGAAGGTTGTCGGAATTCGACCGGTAAGACCGTGGAAGTCTATGGAACAGTACGGTCTAGGATACGGGTCTTACAGAAATTATGTACTATCATCCCGACTTCACACTCCAGAATAGTGATTTCATTCATATTGCATATTGCATTACATCCACAGGCATATGACATCGTGGGTTGCTATGTTTGTAAGTGTTATGATTTCATATCCCTTTGGTTGTCAAATTTTATGGTGTCAAAACCTATATCTATGTCTTGTATATCTTGTGTTTCATGTTTGAGACTATACTATTCATTGCTTCATGACATCGTATTTCAAGTCAAGAACTTAAATGAAGAGTGTTTCAAGTCTAGTCATGGATGAAGTATACAAGTATAGAAGTCTTCAAGTATGCATGTTCAAGATTCTAACAAGTACAAGAATAGAAGAAGACTTTATCAAGTCAAGAAAGGTTCAAGCTCGAGAAGGCCTACAACAAGATTCATAAATTCTCAAGCTTCTTTTAAGGGTCATCTGAGAGTACAGACTATCAATGTTCATCTCACTTTCAAGGTTTGTTTGACCTTAGATTGACCTTAAGTTGGGCTTTATTGTAGGTCATTCTAGATACATAATTCGTATATTTGTACGGGTTGTTCTAAGACCAGTCCTAGGGACTTCAAGACCAGTCATAGCTCTTCTATGACCAGTCTTAAGTTTTTCAGGACCAGTCATAGGTTGTTAAAGATTTTTAAATTTTTTCGGTTGTCCTACTACCAGTCATGGACAACCTACGACCAGTCATAGGTGGCCCACGACCGGTCGTAGGCTACCCAGGACCAGTCATGGAACAGCTAATTCTTATCCCGTGAAAATCTTTAAAAATCTGTTGAAGCTACGACCAGTCTTAGGGATCCTAAGACCAGTCGTAGATGGAATTTTTCAGGCTATAAATAGAGCACGAATTTCAGAATTTTTTAATTAAATTCAAGAAATTTTAAGGCCATACTCTGAGATAAGTTCGTGTTTATTTTAAGCTACTTTGTGCTCATTTAATATTCCTTTTGCTAGCTTGTTTTGTATTTGATTTTGATCTACATTCCAATCTTATTAGAAAAGAGAAATTTTTGATATTCCTTCTTCTTGGATTCAAAATCAAATAGAACTAGCCCTTTTGATTTAAAATCAATTAGACTTAGAACCATTCATAAAGTGAGTATTGGACATTGAATGTTGAATCAAACTTCTACTCCGATTGGTTCTATCGGGCTACTTCAAAAGGAGATTCAGGTATTTTACATTTGTGTAATTTATATTCTTTATTTTTATTTGATATTTGCCAGAAAAATCTCATTGTTTTGGTTATCTGAGGAGAGCCAGAAAACTCAGATTGTGTGGGTTTTTGGATTGTGTAAGCCCGTGATAAAAAGACACAATTGTGAAGGTTTTAGGTGAACCTGTGAAACCTATTTTGATAGTGCATGCTAATATCCCCTATGTGAGGATATTAGGAGTGGAGTAGCATTCTATGTGGTTGTTGGATAACGGTTGGTGTACACACAGGCGAACTACTATATATCTTTGTTTTGTGGATGTGCTTTATTCTTTCTATCCTTTAATCATTCAGTTTTGTGGATTGTATCTGTGGTTGAATGTTGTAATCATTTTATTTCAAACCAGTGTGGGGAATGTTGTAATAACTTAGGTTTAATTTTCTGCAAGTTATTTCCTTTCTTTATTTATTCCTCTCGGTTTGAGTTTTTGATACAAAGGACGTTCTAGAAATAATGTTGTCCTACCATAAGCCTTTGGTTTTTGGTGTAAGGTTGTCCTTAGAACTGATACAGTATCATTCTCTTAATTCTAGTTTATTGAGATTGCTTTTAATTCAGCATTGTGCTTTATTTCTTTTATTATTCCATTGTTATAAGTTTTAATTGGCATAACCCTATTCAGCCCCCCCCCCCCCCCCCCCCCCCCCTCTAGGGCATATAGCTAGGCCCTTTCAATGTTTCTACACTTATATAGCCTAGACATACTTAACAGGATTCGTATATTGCATTGCATCCTCGACATCTAATATTTAGCTCTTTATGACTCCTTATTGCATAGCTGTTCTATATTGCGTATTCTAATATTGATTGACTTATGGACTTGTCCATACTTCCGCTTACTCTGTTATCGTATGATTTATGATATTGTTAGTATTTATGCTTACTCTAATAATTCATGATCTTATCAGTATTTCTACTTATTCAGACATTGTATGGTTTATGGATTACCAGTTTTTCGATATTGTATGATTATGGTATTGTATTGAATACTTGACACTTACCTTGTGCACACACTTACACCACCCTCTAAGCTTTTTATAAGCTTATGCACGATAGATGCGTGCAGGTGATGTTGGGTTGCAGCAGTGTTGAGCTTGGAGCGTGCAATGGTCTTTTGGAGCTTGATTTTCTATTTATATATTTTCCTTTCAGTGTTGTACTCAAATGATTATATTAGTGGATATGTGATGATGTTGCCTTTATGAATTGGGTAATCTTGTGATTATTCTTATTACTAGTTAAATGTATATTAAAAAAAAAAATCTTCCTTGTAAGATCCCAGGATCGGAATCTGGCATATGAATGCTAGGAGCCAAGAATGGGGTACTACGGAGGCTGTCGACACCTGATTCGGCAATCAAAATTCCTGTGAATTTGATTTTTGGGTTTGGGGTGTGACATTGCTGAACTCAACTACAAAATACAACTAATGGCAAATTTGGTAAAGAAAGAAGATTTTCGTTTTATCTCTACAGGGTTCGTAGTAGAATATGCGTCGAACCAAACCTCAGAGCAAGTGAATCCAAGTCTTATAAACGAAAATGACATAACTCAAGTAATAGCCAGAGTTGTGTCCATTTCACCTCGATCGCAGGAAGATGATAAGGATTGGACTGTTGTTACGCCTCGTAGGATAAAAACACGGAATATGAAAATCCCTAGAACGAATTCATCTTTACCAAGAGCCAGAGGGCCGATAACACACAATGCAGTTAGAAAGAATCCCAAACTCACTCCTCCTACGATATATCCTGAGCGAACAGTTCCACAGTTGGCATTGTGTGATTTTCTGGCTTTGATCGCCCCAAGGGCCGGATGGACAAAAGAACGAAAAG
Source organism: Magnolia kwangsiensis (assembly GCA_037074715.1). Taxonomy (NCBI): domain Eukaryota; kingdom Viridiplantae; phylum Streptophyta; class Magnoliopsida; order Magnoliales; family Magnoliaceae; genus Magnolia; species Magnolia kwangsiensis. The sequence continues at coordinate 83,319,770 of CM073575.1, read as the reverse complement.
GTAAAACGTCAGAGAAAGCAAAGTCTGCTATGATCAAGAGTAGTGAATTTCATGTAATGGACGAAATGATCTCTGTTTCGCCAATAGCTCAACAAGATGAAGGAGGATAGAGAGTAGTAACATCTAAAAGATGAAAAGTTTGATTTACTTTCACAAGAAGCATCATCTCACCAAGTACTAGACCGATTATGCAAAGTGTCATAAGATACAGTCCTGCTTCGGTTATACAATCATCTCATTTGGGCAAAACAGAAAAGCCCGTTACTCAGACAGCTTCCACAGAATCATTGCGAGTTCAGAAGAATAAAGGAAAGGCGACCGTCACTAGCAAATGTTCACTCATAGCACTTCTTGCAAAAGATTTCAAGAAAACTCATGCATTGAGAATGCTACAATTTGAGTCAGCTAGTTCTTCGAAGCGACAGTACTCTAGTTTCAAATTAAATAATAGTCCATCTTCTTCAACAGTGTCAGCAGTACGGCACTTGCTTCTTACTTCAATATCAAGACAATCAAAGTATAAAGAAATAGAAAGCTCGTCAATATATGTTAATTAGCCTGGTCAGTTTCTGCCAGATGAGCATGTGGCTGAAGAAATTCCTAAAATTCTGACAGTGACTACTGTGAACAATATTGAACCGTAAGAAGAAGGGCCACAACCGCAGGTGGTTATATTTCAAGAGTCGATGCCTAATATTAATCAGAATATAACACAGGGAGAAATCCAGTAGATGGTTATCAAATCTATTCATCTAGAGAATGAACGAAATCAGAATGAAAGATTTCGATATCAGACACCGTATCCCCCTGAAATAGAAGAAATGCCATTTCCCACCATTTTCAAACACCCAGACTTTAAGAAATTTAACGGGAATGGATCACCAGAAGAGCATATGATGCGTTTCATAGCAAAGATGGAAAATTTCTCTAGTGTCTGCAAGTATTCGGATCTTCTCTAACAGGAAGAGCTTTCAAATGGTATTCAGGTTTAATCCCCGGCTCTATTCATACCTGGGAATAGATGCAAGATGCTTTTATGTCAAACTTTTTCTCTTCGGACTGAGAAGTTAGTTTGACCGGACTGGCCTCTATTCGCCAAGAAGAAAATGAATCAGTTGAAGAATTTATCAGTTGATGGAAGGAGTTGGCAGCATCATATCAACATTCTCTGCAGGAATCAGAACAAGTAGAATTATGTTTAGAAAGCATGAGACTAGAGCTGGCATGTCATCTGATTAGTAAAGATTGGAAAACCTTTCATGATTTTGCTACCAAGGCTTATACTCTGGAAAAATAATGGGAAGAGTGTCTACTTTTCAGTCAAAATCAACCCACATCACTCAAAAAGAAGAAACTAAAGAAGATTATCAGGATGTGGAAGAAGACAACGATGAAGAAGATAGAAATGGTCGTGTGGTTATAATGACATATAAAAGGTTCAGGCAAAATAAAGATCATATGAAGTATTCGTTTGCAAGAAAAGATATACTTCCTATGCTGAATCAATTATTGGCTATGAAGAGTATCGAATTACCTCGGCTAAGACACTTCAAAGAAATCAAAAATACAAGAGGAATGGATTATTGCCAGTATCATCGTAAATTTGGGCACCGTACAGAAAATTGTAATTACCTCAGGAAAAAGCTACAAAAGTTGATCGATAAGGGAGAAATTGTGATGGAAAAAGCCGGACAGAAAGACAGAAACTCGAAAAAAAAAATTTGGGGGCATTTGCGTTTAAAAGATGACAACATGCTTCTTATGGTAAACCGTCAGCAATTGACAAGATCGAGCTATCATAGCCTAAATACTCAAGTGAAAAGAAGTGAGTGAAGTAAAAGATATAAAGTCGAAATAAAAGGCATATTCGTTGCAGATATGCATTGTAATACCTGCTAGTTCAAGAGATGACCACTATTTTGATTTTGAAAGATATCGGTATGATACTTCCAAAATCAAAAAAGGGGCAAGACAAGAAAAGTCTCAAAATGTCAGCAAAGTCTCAGCATGCTAAAATCTCCAAATTTCAAATGAGGTAATTATTGACTCCCAGAAATAATAATTGTCTCTATCAATTTTTACAGGTTAAAGTTGGGGCAAAAGCAAGTACTAATGCTAACAAACATTGGTGATTGTTATCAAGCATTAACAATTGTCACCAATAAGTATAGTAGAAAAAGGATTGTGAAAGATAAGGTCGTGTACTCCCACTTAGACTGATGAATAAAAATGCAAATTTTTAATTGACTTTGAATTTCAGGAAAAATTCAAGAAATACAATTGAAGAAGAAAGAAAAGTGAATAGCTTGAAGAACAAGTTTTAGAAGACAATTGATAAAAGCAAAATTGTTAAAGTATACGACATAAGAGAAGAAATAAGAGTATACAGGCCTGATTAGTTCAAGATTGGGAAAAAAGCTAATCTTGCACAAAAGTAGAGATGATGAGATGTCAATATATTTGTTAAAGGTCACAACATCATGATTTTGATTACGAAGATTCCCAGAGCAATGCTTCCTAATCAAAAGGGGGCAAGATAGGTGAGTAAAAGCTGTGAAACTTGTTTCTTAGCATATAATATATTTCTTTTGTATATTTGAAAGAACGATAAGCTTTCAAGCATACCAAGCATTAATGATCGCTACCAAGCATTGATGATCGCTACCAAGCGTTAATGATCGCTACCAAGCGTTAATGATCGCTACCAAGCATTGTTGATCACCACCAAGCGCGTTGACGATTACTGTCAAGCATTGCTGTCAAGCGGCCAAATATTGACAATTGCCAACGACACCAAAGATTTTCATTAGTAAGTATAGATGATTATCGCCCAGATTGGCAACTATTGCTGACGTCATCAATCGCTTATCAAAATTGTTATCATCGCCAAGCTGATACACTATTTCAAACATGATATGAATATTCTCAAAGTATTATCAGCAGTGGCGAAATATCAATTATTGACTGCCATCTTTTGGCAGTGGAATAAACTATATAGCTAACCACATATAAAGTTGACGACAATGATGGTTGTTTATCATTCAAGGCAGCCAAGCCAAGCCTATACAGCCAACTACGCATAAGACCTATAATCATTTAAGGCAGTGTAGTCAAGTCCCAAAAAGGCCAAGTCCTAAAAGGACCAAGTCTCCAAGACCTAAAAAGGCCAAGTCCTAAAAGGACCAAGTCTTAAAAGGAACTAGCTACACATAAGACCTATCATTTTTGCCATTCGGGTAGCGACGAGAAGCCAGTGGCCCTAAAAAGCCCGTGAAGGCCATCGTACACATACCCATGCGGGCAGCTGATGAAGCCAAGGACTAAAAAAAAGCCTAAAAAGACAAAAGTCCATGAAGGCTAGTCACACAAGTAAGTCCCTTCCCGTCTGTATAGCTTTTCGACAGCGTCATGGGGAATGGAGGTAAATGCCCTCCCATGAATGGGCCCGACCTTGCAGATGAAGAAAAAGCAACCGCAGTGTGAACTCTTTGGACCATGTCCATAAATAGGCCAACCATGCGTAAGACCCCCTAGATTTAGGAAATCGATTCCAATAGTAACTCATGAGAAAGGGCCTAAACCTACTCATTGATGGACTGATGGCCCTAGATTTGGTACCCCAAAGGTAGCCTTGTGCACTCTGTGAACTCTAGAGAGTTAACATGGCCAACCCTATGCGTAAATCCAACCGAGTTCACGGCCCCGGTAGCTTCACTGGGCCCCTCTGATGGATCGCAGTTTATGAACTCCCTAGGCAGTGAGAAGTCCAGCGAACTCATAAGAGTTACAGAGACCATCACGTAAGACCAGACTTCCACAAAAGTCTAAGAAATTGCTAACTCCACTACTCAAGAGCTTAAACTGTGTGTGCTCCACTACTCAAGAGCTTAAATTGTGTGTGTAGGTGTCTGTCCAGTAGTGTCAGTCCAGTAGTGTCTATCTAGTGGTGTCAGTTCAGTAGTGTCAGTCCAGTTCAGTCGAGTCAAGTTTAGTCTTGTTCGGTCAGAGTATGGTCAATCAAGAGTATACTATCTCCATTGCTCGAAAACACAAACTAAGTTTAGCATTCAAAATGCTGCACATACATATTTCACTATAGATATGCTCAAGCATGCAAAGCATAAACTATGCATAGCATTCAAAATGCTGTAGATACATATTTCAATTTAGATATACTTAAATATGCAATTGCTTAATGAAAATTTTAAATATTGATTAGAAAATATGCAAAAAATGCGTTTCTCTTGAATCAGGTTCAAATTACATCAACAGTAAATGCCTTCAAGATGTTATCGATTATCTACTCAAAAAGCTCAAGTCTCCAAGGTCAATTAATATATTAACAAGAGTTGTAAGGTCTTTTTCATCTCTCGCCTTCTTAATGAATAGAGACATATTATCGCATAAGGTTCTCAAAAGGGGGCAGAGAATAAACTAGTGAAGAATTATCATTTTCTACCGGACAATATAAAGACTTGGACATATTCTTTGGATTCGTTAAAAGAACAATAAAGATTATCTATTCTTCAGAAGTATCAGAAGGCGTCACTTCAGAAATATTATCTTCTGAAGAAATCTTTATGTGACATTGACCTGGAAAGTGGGCGGGATTTAATGTCTTTAAAATAATCTATGCCTTGGTCTTTCTGATAACTTCTTATGCAAGGTGGAGGAATTCATATGTTGAGTATTATGAATAATAATATTGCAAGACTCCAAGTATCAGATCTAATGAAGACAAGGAACAAACGGAATCATCATCAAATTAGCAGAGATCCAAGAAAAAGTCTATGAAGAAATGCCAAGGAGCACAAATTATAGAAGACTCAGTAAAAAGACTCAGCAGTTGAACCTTTGGAGCTAAAGATAAAATATAAAGAATGCAATGTTAAGCATGATGACAAGCGCAAAGATTGATTAAATCATATTGCGAATATCACAATCGGCCTAAAAATAGAAGAAACTCTCAATCTATTTCAAAAATAAATTATCAATGCTTCATAAAGCTATATTGAAAAAATTATAATGAATTAAGATACTAATTCTGATTAATTTGGCAGGAGAGACCATTATTCAAAAGCTTGGGTTATGCAGATCGTGAGTAAAGGAAACAATCAAAAAAGTTGTTGCAGCAGGAGCAGCATTAAAGAACAACCCCAGATACAGAACTGAAGAAAAGAATCGCCGGAGTTGATCAAAGAGGCCATTGCAGCTGCAGCGGTGTTGAAAGAAAGTTCTCTGATCGAATCACTCAAAGGTCAAGTCATCACAGCTGTTGCAGATGTGTGCTTCAATAAAAAGAGAATTTTATCCTCTCAAGTGAAACATCTGCTCGACGCTACTGGCTGGAGGCATTTCAATCGTCTGCTCGAGTGCCATCATTCAAGTCTTCTGGTTGAACGCAATCATTCAAGCCCTTCGTTCGAGCACGAGCATTCCAGTCTTCCGTTCGAACGCGATCGTTCAATCTTCTGGTCAAGCATGATCATCCAGTCTGCCATGTAAGTATAATCATCCAGTCATTCTCTAGTTGCAGTTCATTCAAGTTCTTCAGGCGGAGGAAGATCGATCCTCCATTTTATTTTAGGAATCAATCAAAGAAGGATCGAGGGGGCATCTGTTGAGGCATAATATATATATATATATATATATATATATATATATATATATATATATATATATATATATATATATATATATATATATTATGAATTTTGAAGGAAAGATTCAAGGTTAGAAAACCAGACATGAAGTGAAGAAATTGGAAAAGAAGAAGCAGAGCACTGTAATTAAGTAGTTGCGCTGGTCATGCATCCAAGAAGGGTAGTTGCGCTGATCGAGCAACCAAAAGGGTTGTTGCGTGGGTCACGCAATCATGAAGAAGGGTTTAAAAGTTGGAAAGAACTAAAAGATGAGTGAATAATAAAAGAAGGAAGAAAGAATCCAGTTGTGCGGGTCGTGCACCTAGTTGCACTGAAGAAACAACAGTTATTTAGATGATCTGAGTAGTGCAGAGGGGTGCGCGGGTAACATGGATGACTCTGACTCTCGCAGAGTGTTGTGCGGTTAACGAAGATTATTTTGGTTAACGCGGGCTGCGTAACTGGGTGCGCAGGTAGGCTGGTAAGACTACCATTGCGCGGGCAACGTAACCAAAGGCAGAGACATATTAAAATGAACGGTTGAGATTGATGTAAAGTGGGGCCCATGGCACAGAGACCGAGGGTTGGCACGTGTGGGGGCCTATAAATATCCCTCCCCTCCTCATTTAGGATGGAAGGTTTTCTAGAGAAAGGCAGAACTCTGAAGGTACATTAAAGGTGAGAAGCAGAGCCAGTTGCGCGGGTCGCGCAACTTGGGTACTAAGCTGCACGGATTGTGCAATCTACGAGAGAAGCTACGCGAATCGTGCAATCTACAAGAGAAGCTGCGAGGATCGCGTGCCTAAGCACCATGTTGCGCTGACCGTGTAATGGGTAGTCTAGTTGCGCGGGTTGCGCAACCAGGTCACCATGTAGCCTAGGCAAAAGTGGGCTGAAATGCTGCCGAAATCATGGGAGCTCAATCTTCGCTGTTTCAGGCCCTCTCCTTTGCACAACAGACAAGTTTAAAAAAGTGATTGGTTGATCGATTTAGCAATTCCTCCTAAGTCTTAGGAGTTGACTGAAATAGCGCCAGAATATTGCTAGAATTTCTATCTCATTGAAGACTGGATGATTGATTCGTCAATTCCTTCCAAGTATTGGGAGATGACCAGAAGTGCTGCCGAAAGGCTGTTGAAATTTAGATCTAAGCTTTCAGTGATTATTAGTTGTTCATTTCTAATAATCTATCTCAGAATTAAGGGAATCAGAGGATGTAAATGAACTCAAATAAATGTGATGAATGTTCTCTCAATAAATTCTTTGTTATCATTGAATAAATCCCCCAAATCAAACGCATTTATTTTCTTGTCGAAACAGTGCACCACAATGTATATTCTATCTAAGTCGTCCATCTATTTTTAAATATCATTTTACGTGCATGAAACCAAAAAATCAACTAGATCGAAGGCTCAAGTGGACCACACGGTAGGAAACAGTGAAGATTAAATGACATGTGTTTCATATCATGTCTTCCACTTGGGCCTTCAATCTACCTTATTTTTGTGATAATGAAGTAAAATTAAGTATTAAAATTAATGGACAGCATGAATAAACCATATACATAATGGTGGGCCCCACGGAGTCCTTGATGAGACCGTCCATAGTTTCATCGTGATAGGTACCCAATCTACACGCGCACATTGAAAAAAGCACTGCACTCTAAAAACCCATTCCTCTCTCTCTCTCTGTTCCCTTATTTCCCTTTCTCTCTTGATCTCTATTCCTGATCGATTCTCCTCTCCCCCCTCCCCTCTCTCTCCCGATCTACTTTCCCTCTCTCTCTTTCTCTCTCTCCTGATCTCTGTACCGATCTCCTTTCCCTTTCTCTCTCACCTACTCCATCTCTCTCATTCTCATCCCTCTCTCTCCAATGCATCTCTGCCATCTCTTCTATCTCCCTCACATCATCTTTTTTGCTCGGACCTCCATTACAGCAACCGTGAAGCTCCTACCCGAAGCAAATACACACCATTCAAAAACTCCTTTTCATATTTTGTTAGGCATCTCTTCAAATCGAAGGAATCTGAGGCTCCTCTCCATAGGTTTTATCTCTTCTTCTCTCTATATCTTTTTTTTCCTCTCTTTCAGATTTTATGCATGCTAATTGTTTAATGAAATGGATCAAGATCCGGTCCTTAGCCTGACCTGTAACCCCTAAATGTCACAACCAAGCACATCTCAACCCAAATTTCTCATTAGGGGCAATCCAAACTGGCCTAGCTACTACACTTGCAAATACTGGCTTTCAATCTCATAGGTACTGGCCCTTTTCTAGAGTAAAAGAAAGGCATCTGGTGAATTCAATCACTTGCAATGAATTTTCAGATGAGTATGGGACCTTTTTGGCTATTATTATTTTTGTGCAAATTTGTATTCCTAGTTGTTGAAGCAGATATGATACTAAATCTTATATCTTTTGAATTCACAGATTTAAAGTTTTGTTAGTCTTGCATTAACCATTTTGTAAATGTTTTCATCATATGATGAACGATTAGCCTAGTTCGAGGCATAAGGGTAGCAACGATGGAGATGCTCCGAAGGGCCATTTCCTAATGCTCCAAAGGTTCCACAAGCCATCTGTTTTAATGAATCTGACTGTGCAATAGTTATCAAAAAGTTCCACTAAAAAAATAGGATTATTCATATTGAAAAACTATGCTTCTTACTGTGAGTGGTCTAATTTGTACTTTGGAGAATTGTGGTTCTGGTTGTGAGTGGTCTAAATTTACTCTCTTTGTTCATGTGTCATGGATCAATGAATTAACAAGCACTTTCTGTTGATATGTTTGTGAGTACCTTGTGTTTGTCATACTGTGTTCAATAAGTTTTGTTAAGCTTTGCCTCAGCATTCAGATGTTCTTTTTCAGGAAATTGTCATGGCCTTGGCTGGAGGATGGAGAACTGACTTTAACCCAATTTTTGAGGTGTATAGTTGTTACAAATATTTTATTTAGTTTACTTTTGTTGTTTCATGTGTTTGTGTTGTTGTTTGTTTTTCTAGTTGTGAGTGTTGACCTGCCAGTGGGTTTCAGGTGTATAGTTATTGCAAATGTTTTATTCTATGTACTTTGGTGTTGTTTCACATGCTTGTGTTGTTGTTGGTTTTCCTGCTTGTCAACATTGATCTATGCAGTAATTTTCATTTCTAATTGTGAGTGCTAGTGTGATGGATTAAATGATTTTGTTCTGGTCTTTCCTCTTTAATAATTTTGATTGGTGGTTTAAAATTCTCAATGATGTGTATCAAGTTGATCTGCTTTTCCTTTTCTGGTGACCAACTATGAATTTGTATCTTCCTTAATTGCAGTTTTATATCATTTAGGATTAATGGAGGTTCCCCATGATGGTTCAACCCAACAGCCCGAGCAATTGCTAAGGTGGAATCAGTCATGTCAGTGGTGTCTTATACGATCGTATATGCGCTAATGCAGTAACATATGCCATTTTGACAACATGTACTGCAGAAGTTGATTGAAACATGACAACTGAGCTAAGCTGGTAAAAATTCCAAAGAAGATGATGAAAAGAAAATAGACAGGGAATTGAGGAAAAGAATTGGAAAAAAGAAGCAGAAGTTAGAGAAATGTTTCCTAAAGTTTAGATCTTTGGTTTTAGTCCTAGATGCAGATTCAGGGCCAGGAGTTGTTAGAAGCACCCAGGCATTGGCTTTAGGACTATCAAGAGTTTCCCAGATGGCTTGGATGTTTCCTACCTGCACAATCTGGCAATAGATGTGGGAATATGTAATACCCCAGATTTTTGCCAACCTGGATTTAGACGTCCTTAGGCAATGAGTCAATCCTAATACCTGATTAACTTCTCAAAACTCAATCCAAAAGTCTCAAATCCCTATGTCCTCTAAAAATCTCACCTTTTACTACTTTATCCTTCAAAATTTTCTAAGAGCTTTCATATTAGACACAAATATTAAAGTTTAGGTGATATTGATCAATACTTAAACTAAAACGTACTATGAATAGTAAATAAATAAATAAAATAGGTTTTTAACCATTAACCTTTTTGAATCTCATAAAATAAGTAGGCTATTTGGATAGATCAGCTTCTCCTACCCCAAAATCATATATTGCATGTCAAATAACTCATCCCAGGTTCTAAAATACACCCATTTCAAATATCAGACAGCGAAATCACCCCAAACAGGTCAGGGAGTGGCGAGGGGCTCACCGGTTTAGCGAGGGCTCGCCGATTACCGGGCTTGGCCGGGCCGCAGTTCATCGGTTGGCCCGTTTTCGGCCACATTTTCTATGATTTTGGTTCAACTTTAAAAATTTATATCTCCCTCGTTATAACTCCGATTTAGGTGATTCAAAATCCAAATTGGAATTAAATGAGTCTAATTTTATATAAAAATAAGTGAAAAATATAATAAAATATTTAGTATAGTTAAAATGGATCGTTGTGACAACTATCCGGAAAGCATAGCTTTGGACAGCTGCTCCTTCTAGAATTTTTAGAATTTTTCTACAATATGAAATATCATGAAATTTGGTGGAGATGAATTAGACTTGATGATGAACTATTAGAAAAATAATTAAAATAATATACTAATTAAAAATGTCAGGAAAGGGCATAGAACTTCCTAGGGACTTATTCTGTCATAATTAGGTCGAAATTTGGTTAAGTATTGAACTAAACAATCAGTAAAATTAGTTCGAACCACTTTAAATACGATCTGTAAGACCCAAAACCTATAGAATCATTGACGCTACGTTACCCTAAAACCTAGGATCAAACTCTAAACCCGTTTGCTCTCATGAACCCTTTGAAACTTTGTATTCGATCTAGACCGCGCGTCAAAAGTCCGATATTTACAATCTCAGACCATTATGACCGCTTAGTTGGACTTGACAATCGTTTCGAAAATTAAATCCATACGATGTCCTGAGACCATTTCCTTTTGTCCGGAGTGAAGAGTGTGAGAAAAGTGAATTTATTTAGAAATTAAATACAATTTAAATAAATCTGGCACATGTTGCTTACGCGACATTTTTTAAGCATTCTGACTGTCAGAATCTGACCCAAATACATCCTCGGATCAGGGAATATTTTTCGCTTAGGTCAGTGTACTTGGAATCCTCGATCGAGTCTCAGTGACCGCTGAACTGAAACTGGTCCGCCACGTGCGATCTGGGAACACTATCGGACTGAAAAATTAATGTGATCAGGATCCAATATCCATGAGCTTAAGTCCGACCGCATTCAGTCAGGGGACCTCCAAAAATGCTCCGTTGGATCAGAACAAGCCCGCTTTGGTTATAAAATAAGTATACCTTGGCCCCAAGCCTATTTTCGGCAATTCTGGGCCTATATAAGGAGCTTAAACCCTTAGCCTTCTAACCCATACGAATTTGGGGAAAACCCTAGGAGAGAGGAGAGAAAAGAGAGAGAAAGTGAGGGAGAAGTTAGGCTTTCTCTTGGGATTCTTCTCTGCTGCTCCACGTGCCAGATCCTTCCACCTGCATCGCTATTCTGGCGATTCCAACGCCGTTCTAGGTAAGAAAACTCTAACCTCGAGCTGTTTTAGGGATTCCATCGATACAATTAACAAAGTAGCTAATTTATCTTGAGATTTAGGTCGTCATACAGGCGTTGACGAAGCGTAGACTTTCTATTCGAATCGATACACTTCTACGTTGAAAGGTGCGGATTTAAGATGCTTAGATTACCTGTTTTCAAAGCTTTCAATGTCGTTTAATAGTAGATTGCTGATAAGGATGTTGTTTGACATGTAGAACATACTGTCTGTTTTTCATTTCGAATATGTACGAAGAATATGAGATTTAGGGTATTTTGGGTATTTATAGGAAATACTGTATACGTACATATTTTTTCGATATGATTTCCATGAGTATTTGTCATGTACCTATGTTAGTTATGCGTGTATGATCTGTTTGGCGAAGAGATTCGCCTTAGTGCACGTATTGGTCGACATATGCTATGTAGACTAATGTGTGTAGACTAAGTTTTTATTATAATGCCTAAATCAATATGATTTATGTTTACCATATGTTTGAATGTAAGAACATGGTTGTTGTGTATTAGACAACTCCTTGATATAAGGATCTGTCATATTATATGTTGGAATCAACATACGTCAAGTACGTTGGAGTTGCGTAGTCTAAGTGTTTGTATAAATGTATGTATTAGTAAGTATTGAGTAAATGGTGTTGTAGATTAGCGTTGAGACTGGATTCTCAACTACTTTGATGATGCACATGATTTCTTCTATGCTTGTCGTATTTAAATTGACTACCTTAGGTGTGAAATACTCGTGTATAGTTAACTGCTTATGATGTACGTTATAACATTCTGATAACATGCTAGAATTACTTGTATTTCAATTTTGTCTCTCTCATATGAGTACTGATTCACATTAGATGTGCTTGGGGCTATACTTTAGTGCAGGCAGTCGGTTATAGTTCAGAATTCATGGTTGGATTCTATTTGCCACGAAGGATGTGTATGACGAACCCGAGTCGTACTAGAGTCGTCGGCAGTGGTTAGGCCACACGAAGTGCTTGTGTACTTCATGTCGGTCGATTCAACGTGCGCTCGTGCTAGTCAGACTCATCAAATAACCCGACTGACCATTGTATGTTCACCTTGTATTCGTCATAACTGCTTGAACCTAAGGTACTGAACTTACCAGTGAAAACCCTGATAACCGTGGTACCTTGATCCACTAAGACTCATGAGTCGGGTATGGTGGTATGGGATACCGTGGTCGAGCTGTCGACCTACACTGGGGTCACAAACCTCCCCGTAGTGACCAGTGAGCACCCTACTCTGAGCAGATTATGGTGGTATGGGACACTGTATTCTTACTGTCGACATACATTGATAAGGTAATGGGGGAGTGGAGTAACGAGTGCAAGCAACAGCCCTGGCAGCCCTTTGTAGTGACCTTGAGTTTATCCTGATACCGCATGGGGGCGATGAGTTCTGATGCAGTGTTAAGGATATAAACTAGGCCTGTATTGATAAGGTGATGGGGGAGTGGAGCAACGAGTGTGTGCAACAGCCCTGATAGCCCTTGCAGCGACCTAAAAATATATCATCGTATGAGATTACTAGGAGTGACGACCCTAGACAGGATCCTTGTTGGGAATGATATAAGGGAAGTACCCTAGTTTTCTAATCCTGCTGTATGAAAAGGACTAATAACAACTCGGTGATCATATTCATATCACACTGCATGTGCCTGGAAGATGTGGAGCACTGAGGGAAGAAAGCATGCCGCGGACGTAAGATGGTGTCGCATGAGGGAGTATGTAGGTCAGGGCATCCATCATGTCATTTCATGCTTGCATTAATCACAATATTTAGGAATGTTTGATTTGCTTGCTTTATCATTATCGTTTAATTGATTTGATAACATGTTAACCTTTGCTCTATGATTCCACTGAGTTAGCTACTCACTCCCACGTTACGGGAAAGTGTTGCGCACACCAACCAGTCCCTATTTTAGTTTCAGGTGATGGCGCTGCTTGTGAAGCGGAGCCGGACTTGTTTGATGAAGAGGAGGATTTCTCTTATATGCTGGTTCTGATCGACGGGTTTACAGGGTTACTGATTAGATGCCAATACACTTGGCGGTTTACCTTCTATTTACACACCCATGTATATTATTTTCTTTCTATTTTAGAGTATACATGTAATTAGTTAACTTGGTAACATGTTCACACTCTGGAGACTTATAATCATTTATATATTTTATATATTTATCAGTCTTTCGCTTACTAATTTAACTGTCTCTGGAGTATGATATGTTGTTTTGGCTTAGTCCCAATCTTGTTCAATGAAATTCTACAGACAACATGCATTCATCATTATCTATGTTGCATAAGTGACGTTTTGGAACTCGGGAGTTGGGTTTCTACCTGACCCCTGATTTTTGGGATGTTACAGAATATTCCTTGACTCATTGCTTTAGATCATTGGTAAGAATTTTGCAGTTCTAGGAGGCAAGTTATTGACTGACTAGAGTGCACTGCCTCCTTGCAAGATGATGTCAATACGTATATGTTTGATTGGTTACAAGCTCATTGCATGTCAGAATTGTGTTGTATCAATTAGTGTGCAATATGTCATTTTTTGGTGGGTACCCAGATTCCTTCTCTAATTCTAGGTTCGATAGTGGCGGTGATCTGTATAGTCGTCTTGTAGAAGATTTTAAATCTCAGTTCAAGAGAAATATGTATGCTTTGGGATGAGTCACTGTCGGCCTGGTTGGTTTCATTCGTCGTTGAATTGCACACTGAAACCGAGTTTTGAGAACCTTGCTTCTAGCTGAGGGGAAACAGTGTAAGAACCATAGACTTGGTCTGTTGGTCTTGATACATGTAAGAGTATTTTAGAAGTTCCAATGTTTTTTGTTGACTCCTGACTCACTTTATAGTTTATACTACCAAATTTATTGTGGATTGATTTTTTCTCCATTTTACTCTTTAAATGCAGTGGTTATTAATCACTGGTTATTTTCCTAGGCCCATTCCAGAGAGTAAATCACTGTCTTATGTCTAACTTTTCAATTGTTGCCTATTGGTTCCAAAGGTAGGAGAAAGCTTTTCTTATATTTTTTGAGTTGAGCATTTATGCTAGCTAGGATGATTCTAGGCCTTTTTAATGGTTATGCGCTTGCAGGTAATTTTAGAGAATTACCAAGTTATCTTACAATCACTTTACTGTATTTTTAATGGGTGCAATCTGCAAGCAGAAGCAATCAGTTAAACAAATAGGGGCCCTATTCTTACTAATAATTGAAGTCATACTTCTAAGCTATGGAGAAGGTTCTGGCAGGGATTCTAGTAGCACTAACCCAAATCAAGTTCTCTTTCATGGAATCATTCCTGTTTTAGTTGCTTCTGTGCTCTCTGGTCTGGCTTCTTCTCTATGTTAGTGGGCTTCTCAGGTTGGACTCCTTTACATTCCTCCATTTTCTCCATTTTCTTCTATCCTTTCTATATTGTTCCTTTGGTGTAGGTGAAGAAACACAGCTCATACTTAATGATTGTGGAAATGTCTATAGTTGGAAGTCTATGCTTATTGGCAAGTATGTCTAAGTCTCCAGATGGAGAAGCCATCGACAGCATGGGTTTTTCATGGTTGGACCACATTAACTGTGGTAATTGTCTCCTCTATCTGATTTTCTCATTGAAATACTATTTGATCCTTGGCCCAGGGATACTTACTGTATAAGCCTTGAATTTGTACACGTGGGGCCTGTGGTTCAGTCTTTGAGACTGTTGCTATGATGGAACGCACAGTGGATGGACCATGCCCCAAATATAGCAAGATTGGGAAGACCCACCAACCCAAATTTGGCATTTTTTGTTGAATTTAGATTGCCACTCTTAGTTCTTTCTTAGCCATCTATCTGAGGACACTACATGCTTAGACCAAGGATCATATAAATTCTCAATTTTCCTTAGTCTACTATATGATTTTTCAATTTTTCTCACTACATCAGATCTTCACTTATACGAGATTTCAATTTTCTGATACATGGATTTTAAAGGATTTTAGATGTGGAATGGTGCTGCAGCTGGAGTTCTTTGCATTGCTCAAATGTTGTTAGCTTACCTTAGCTTTTTGAATACTTGCTCAAATGCTTTAATTTTCATGTTGCATACAGGCTCAAGTAGAATGCTCAAATCTTGATACTTTGTCTGAGATAGATGGACTCCACATTCAATGCTTAAGAAAGGTATTGGTCTGTTCATTTTAAAACGTTTACGTGAGATACAAAATATAGAAGTGATTTGTATATGTGGGTTCTAGTTACATGCAGTGGGCTGTTGTATAAATACTGGTTGGTTATTCCTATTCATCAGATTAATGGCCTTAAAACGAGCAGTTAAATAAAATGGCATTGGATCACATTCAGTGGGAAAATGTTAAGCAGCCAGGATTGTCCTATCAGTTCAACTTTTTTCAACCATCAGTTGTCATTTTGTCCCATGAGATGGACAGTTTGCACACTGTTGGAACCTTCCTAAGGTCTAACATGAAGTATATTTTGATCATATTATGCAGATAGTTGTATCTCTACGATGTTGATGATGCAGTTATTTCTGCCTTTAGGATGATTCTCTCTCTCTCTCTCTCTCTCTCTCTCTCTCTCTCTCTCTCTCTCTCTCTCTCTCTCTCTCTCTCTCTCTCTCTCTCTCTCTCTATCTCTCTCTCTCTCTTCAAAAAGATCTTTTGATTGAACTGAAAACAAGGTCTAAAAACGTGGGGTCATGAATAGATAAAGAAGCCCCTCATTTTTTCTTTTTCTTTCTTCTTTTTCTTTTAGCTTTTCTTTTTCTAAAGATAAAGGTAGGAGCCATTTTGAAAATGGGGGGGGGAAAATGAAGAGCTAGCACTTACAGAAAATTACAATAAAATCATCATGTGACATTCCATGGTGAAGCAAGATAATAGAAATGGACTATAACAGTATCTTGTGTGCTCGACAATATAGCTATAACCGTAAGAATGTTCAATTTAAGGCACGTCTACTGATTGAATAGGATTTCACATGCACATGGCTGGCTGTTGTAGCACACACCAACATAGTTAATTGGTGGTGCTGGAAAAGCTTTGTGGACCACACTATTGTGTAAGAGTTTTATTCATTCTATCCATCCATTTTTCTAGATCATTTTAGTGCATGATCCCAAAATTGAAGTAGATCCAACTCTCAGTTTGGATGTGGTATGACACTCCATGACCATTCATTTGTAGCAAAAGGGACAGTAGTGCAAAATGGTCTAATCGTCCATTTCAAAGGCTCTTAATCAGATGGCTGTGATTATCTATTCAGGGTAATTTTGGGTCCATGTATGTAGCATAGGTGTCTAACAGAAAGTTGAAACACATGCAGGTGGTCCAAGCCCTTTGTCACACTATCCTCATGATGAATGCATCTTCACCTATGATTAGGACCATCCATTCACATGAGATGCAGACCAAGTAGATGTCACACACAACATGATAGGCTGGTTTTGTACCCTTTACACATGACGGGTGCTATAGATAGCGATATGGAAATAAAATCATTGAACTTCTCATACAAGATCTTTTGCTGAATGGTTATGCATTCCCAAAAGTTACCAAAAAATAGAATCGGTGTTCCCAACTCAGCTGAAATTTACAACTAAATGCAGTCTTTAAAACCCATGATTTTATGAGGTTTTTGTTTTTGTTATGGTGTGTTTCAGGGCTGTGCTTGCTAGGATATTGTATTATACAGGACTAGAATGAACTTTGTCGACATTTGCATATGTCATGTCCAACTTATTTCTATCAATGATGTTGAGGGTCAAATAGTGCATATTAGACCTCATTTATTACTTAGATTTACGAGTATAATACCATTTAACGCCCGGTTTTAATCGTGTTTTGTTGCAGGGTGTGACTAGGAGAGTTGACTGAAAAAGGATGTCAAAAGCTTAGATTTAACGTTCTGATAATCACCAGGGCAAGGGACGGACTCCAGAGACTAAAATTGACAAATATGCATGCCAAGGACCCAAGAAATTCTAGCCGTTCACTTGCAAATGGCCTGAAATTGGTGTAGAATGCAAGATCACATGGTTCCCGCTATCCGATTGACTCAAAAATTTATACACGTGATGAGGGCCATAAATTAACCGTACATATAAAATTTCAGCCATTGAAGATCTTGGGAAGTGGGCCAACAGACAGATCAGCCCATTAATATTCAATTTGGGGCCCACCTGATATCTGGAACTACCTCAACTTTGGTATTGACGGCTTAAATAATATGACAAGATGAATGACTGGATCAGATTTTAGAAACACATCATCGTGGACCCCACATACACAGAATGTGCATAGTGCATATATGCACTAGCCATGCACGGCAACCGTCAGAGACGGTTTGACCGTCTCTGACCGAAAGAAAAAAAAAAAAAAATTCTTACGTGCCGCGTAACCGGCCGCTGGCCATTTTGCGGAAGATAGTGGGCCCCACATGTGCCCTGTAAGCTCAATCCGAACCGTCCACCGTGTATACGGCATTGAATACTTTAAAACCATGTTGTCACTTTTCACCCATGCGTGCACACGTGTGAGATACAGAGGCCACAAAAGGGCTGCCCTGCAACGTTCAAAACTGATCCTTTTGTGATTTCTTCTCTGGGCCACGTCAATGGACGTTCAAAACCACCCATTCTTGACTGAAATTTCGTTCTGAATCCAATGGGCGGGGTGGATTTTCCATAAAATACTTCTGTGGGGCCCACCGATCACAACAGCGAAATGGTGCGAAAGGTTTCGCACATCCGCGAAAACTGACTTTTCCAGGCGGTTTTAGCCCACCATCTTTGATCATATGGCAGATCTGAACTGTCTATCATGTAGAGGACCGAAGAAAGTACTAAGGGACGGTGTTTCTTTAAAATTTGAGTGAGGAAAGTGGCGTGTTTCGAGGCACCGAACTTGGCTGTGAAAAAGCTTTCACTAGGCATGCATAGCTTTCCAAATCCGATTCAAATCCGATTTTCACCACTCCAGCAGTTATATAAGGAAGTTTTGGATGTGGTGAGCATTCATTCAGACCTTGGGAGGAAGATCCTTGGCTTGGAGGGGAGAAACGTGGAGCAGTCCTGGTCGTGGAAGCTAAGCAGGAGAGAGAGTTGTTTTTTTTTTCTTTTTGTTTTGGTTTAATTTTATTTTATGGTTAGCCTAATTATGATTATGTGTGGCTAAACCTCTTAGTTAGGGCTAAGAGGTGAAGCTTGTAGCGTGATGGGAGACGTTTAATTATTCCTTTTGTTTAATATTGAACTGATTTTGATTTAATTTTATTTTGGAAATATTTTTAGTTCTTAATGGTCTGTTGTGACTGAAATTACAATGGTTCTGCGATACTTTTAATATTTCTATTTCCTTTTCATGTATATGATGTTAGGAAACCCTGTTGTTCACCATAGTCTCCTGGGCATGGTTGGATGTCGGTACCCTTCCTAACCTTCATACATGTGATGGGTTGGTAATTAGTTTAATTCTGTTGTTTGCCATAGTCTTTTAGGCATGATTTGGTGATGGAATCCATTCTAATTCATACACCTTTCATCTCTTTGAAAACTAGATCAACGGCAGTTCAGTAATTTTCATGATTTTTGATGCAAGCATAAGTTCTCCCTGATCTCTACAAGTGGATCCTCTGAATCCCTAGTTTCCTATCTCTGATTTGTTTCCTAAGTTTTAGATTAATTATTTTATAAGTATTCCACCATTGCTAATTGATTTAGAATTCATCTTAGCCTAGTTCTAGTTCTAGTTAGTTTTAGATAACGTACATGTTTCAGTCCCTTGGGATTCGACCTCGGTCTTACCGAGTTATTATTACATCACAACCCTGCACATGGGGAGTGAACAAGTTTTTGGCACCGTTGCCGGGGACTGTTGGATACGTTTTTCTGAAATTAATTAGTTTTAGGATTAGTTTAGGATTAGATTTTCTTTTTAAAAATTTTTAATTCTAGGTTTAGAAGCTTAGTTATTTTTCTTATTAGAAATTTTTCTTAACTTTAGAAACTTGTTATTCTTCCTTCTATCTGATTTTTAGAACTAATTCAATTTTTCTGTTTTGTAGGAAGCTTCTAATTTAGTAAGCACTTTCTAATTCTTCTTTCTTTGGAATTTCTTCTTTTCTCTAGAAATTAGTTTACTTTTAATTAGGACTTTCTATTCTTAGAAACTAACTTATTTTGTTTTGTTTTACAGATTCTTAACTTAGGACTCCAAATTTAGTAACTTCTTTCCCTTTTATTTTCTAGATTTTTACTTCTTCCTTTCTCTTAGGTTTAAGTTAAAATTTGAGGGCTGAATGTGTTTTATGCCCCAGTGGACACGCGACAACACTCGACGTCTCGTGACTGAAGGAGAATTAGTTGAGGGGTTGACTGTCCATCGCAGGACTAGACACCACTTGAATTCTCCTGAGTTAGAGGACGTTATGGCTGAAAATCAACCTCAAGCACTACCCCAACCTAGGGTTGAGGAAGTACATGATGAGAATGAGATGCACCATGCACCCCCGCCTCGTACTTTACGAGATTATTTACAACCGGCGGGGGTGAGTACGCCCTCATGCATGATTTTTCCTGAGAATACATGACATATGGACATCAAGCCAGGGGTTATCCAACTCCTTCCTAAGTTCCATGGGCTTGAGTCTGAAGAACCATACTTACATCTGAAAGAGTTCGATGAAATCATTGGCACCTTATACGTTCCTAATGTATCTGAGGATACTATTAGGCTGAAACTCTTTCCATTTTCCTTGAAAGAAAAAGCCAAGACGTGGTTACATTCACTACGTCCTAGATCCATTGGCACATGGAATGATATGCAGAGGGAATTTATAAAGCAATTTTTCCCACATCATAAGACAATTACCCTCAGGAGAGCAATCATGAACTTTGCCCAAAAGGAAGATGAAACATTCTTCCAATGTTGGGAAAGGTTCAAGGATCTGGTTAATGCATGCCCACAACATGGCTTTGAAATATGGCGCATTACGAAATTTTTCTATGATGGGCTAACATCTTCCATGTGCCAAATGGTCGAGACAATGTGCAACGGAGAATTCATCAATAAAAATGTCGACGAGGTATGGGATTACCTCGATAGTCTTGCTGAAAAAACACAATCATGGGACTATTACCCAAGGACGAACACTACGTCTAGGCCGACTCATTCAAGGAAAAAAGGAGGAATATATCTCCTGAAAGAAGATAATGATCTTAACGCTAAGGTGGCCAATCTCACCAGAAAATTTGAGGCCATGGAAGGAAGGAAGGAAAAGGTTAATGAAAGTGTTTGCGGTATCTGTGATTGCAACATTCATACTACTGAAAATTGTCCTTCAATACCTGCCTTTCGAGAAGTATTGAATGAACAATCTAATGCCGTAAATAACTATCAAAGACCTTTCAATGGACCACCCTCTAATACGTACAATCCTGGCTGGAAAAAGCATCCGAATTTTAGTTGGAGGAACGGACAAACTGCTACCCCTCAAGGTTTCTTCAATCAAAATCTAAATCAGGGGAGACCTCAAGAAGAACCGGCTCAAAATTCTATGCAAGAGCTAACGCAGATAATGCGGGATTTCATACAAAAGATAGATTCACGTATGACAGCTATAGAAAAGGGGATGCTTCCTGCACAACCAATCTCCAATCCTAAACCGCAATACGAGACAGGTAATCCCAGCTCTTCAAATCAAATGGGGCACGCTAAATCCATCACCACTCTTAGGAGTGGGAAGGTTATTGATAAAACCCTTCCGGTTAGGCCCGAAAAGCCTCAAGAACCAGAAGAGGACAACATGATGGATCTAGTGATGCCCCACAAAAATTTGAACCGGAACCTCTAGAAAAGCCAGTTGCTCCGTTTTTCCAATGGTTGGTTGAACCAAAACGTCTCTCTAACTCTCAGGATATTCTAGAGGTGTTGAAACAAGTGAAAGTCAATATTCCTCTGCTTGATGTTGTAAAACAAATTCCTTTATATGCTAAATTTCTAAAGGACTTATGCACTACCAAACGACGAAAAAGTGTTCAAAAGAAGATTTCTTTAACTGAGAAAGTGAGTACCATCCTGAAACAAGATGTGCCGCAAAAATTCAAAGATCCCGGTTGCCCAACCATATCATGTGTAATCGGGAACTATCGAATTGATCACGCACTTCTTGACTTAGGAGCAAGCGTCAATCTGATTCCCTATTCGGTATACCAACAGTTAGGTTTGGGTGAATTAAAACCCACTCGAACCACACTACAACTTGTTGATCGTTCTGTTCCTGTACCAAGAGGGATCATCGAGGATGTGTTGGTCCAGGTTGATAGATTCTACTACCCTGTTGATTTTATCATCTTGGACACCGAACCCATCAACGACACGAGCACTCAGATTCTCGTCATTCTTGGTCGCCCATTCCTGTCCACTTCAAATGCAATTATCAACTGCAGGAATGGTGTCATAACTATGTCCTTTGGAAATTTGACATTGGAATCGAATATCTTTTTCAATAACGGCAGCAACTCAGAGGATGATGACGATTTCCACGATGTTAACATAATTGATTCTTTTGTGGAAGATAGAACGCCTCTCACCTTATCCTCTGATCTTCTAGAGACGTGCTTGGCCCACTCCCATGATCTTGATGATGATATACTTAGGGAGACGTGTGCCATGCTTGATACTGCACCGGTACTTGAAGTTAACCAGTGGAGGCCACAAATTGAAGAGTTGCCCCAAACTGATATAGTGCCTCTACCGTCTAACCTCAAGTCACCGAAGCTTGACCTAAAACCTTTACCCTCTGATTTAAAATATGTCTATTTAGGTCAAGATGAGACGTACCCGGTGGTGATCTTTGCCCACCTGAAGAAAGAACAGGAGAGTATGTTGATATCTACTCTCATTGATCATAAGGGAGCTCTTGGATGGACGATAGCAGACCTCAAAGGAATTAACTCATCGATTTGTACTCACCGCATATATCTTGAGGACAATGCAAAGGCTGTTCGGCAATCACAATGTTGACTGAATCCAAACATGAAGGAAGTGGTTAAGGTCGAGGTTCTCAAACTATTGGAAGTGGAGATCATATACCCCATATCCGATAGTCAATGGGTGAGTCCAACTCAGGTGGTTCCTAGAAAGTCCGGGATCACCATAGTAGCCAATGCCAATAATGAACTCGTTCCGACCAAAGTTACTACTGGTTGGAGAATGTGCATTGACTACAGGAAGCTGAATACCGTCACTAGGAAGGACCACTTTCCTTTGCCCTTTATAGATCAGATCTTGGAAAGGTTAGCTGGTCATTCCTATTACTGTTTCCTTGACGGGTATTCAGGGTATAATTAGATTGAAATCGCCCCTGAAGATCAGGAAAAGACCACATTTACGTGTCCCTATGGCACCTTTGCTTACAGAAGGATGTCATTTGGGTTATGTAATGCCCCTGCCACCTTTTAGCGATGCATGATGAGTATCTTTTCTGACATGGTGGGACAATATTTAGAGGTCTTCATAGATGATTTCTCTATTTTCGGTTCATTTTTCAGCGAGTGCTTAGCAAGTCTTAAATGTGTGCTGAAAAGATGTGAAGAAAAGAATCTGGTACTTAATTGGGAGAAGTGTCATTTCATGGTTCAG
Organism: Magnolia kwangsiensis; assembly: GCA_037074715.1. NCBI lineage: Eukaryota > Viridiplantae > Streptophyta > Magnoliopsida > Magnoliales > Magnoliaceae > Magnolia > Magnolia kwangsiensis. The sequence continues at coordinate 83,296,920 of CM073575.1, read as the reverse complement.
AAGGGAATTGTCCTTGGATACATCATCTCGTCCAAAGGAATCGCAGTAGATAAGGCAAAAATTGATCTTATCTCTAACCTACCTCCAGCCAAAAACATCAGAGACGTGCGATCCTTCTTAGGACATGCAGGATTCTACAGACGATTCATAAAGGACTTTAGTCTCCTCTCTCATCCTTTATGTAATCTTCTTCAAAAGGATACACCATATGAGTGGACTGAGCAGTGCCAAGAAGATTTCACTAAGCTTAAGGGCATGTTAACCACTGCACCTATCATGCAGCCACCCGACTGGAGTCTTCCTTTTGAACTTATGTGTGACGCCTCTGATTATGCTCTTGGAGCAGTTCTAGGCCAGAGAAAAGATAAGCGGCCTTACGTTATTCACTACGCAAGTAGGAATCTAAATCCTGCCCAAGTGAACTACTCGACTACGGAAAAGGAACTCTTAGCAGTAGTGTTCGCTTTGGACAAATTTAGATCCTACCTGATCGGATCTAAGATCATCATCTACACAGATCATGCGACACTTAAGTATCTTCTTTCTAAGAATGATTCTAAGCCCCGCCTGATACGATGGATCCTTCTACTTCAAGAATTCGATTTGAAAATTAAAGACAAAAAGGGAGTAGAGAACGTAGTGGCCGATCACCTTTCTCGCCTTAATACTTCTGATTCCCTTGAGGCGACTCATATCAATGACATGTTCCCTGATGAACAACTGTTTAGAGTCTTCCATTCACCTTGGTTTGTTGATATTGCTAATTATCTTACTACAGGTGCCATACCGACACACTGGACGTCACAAGATAAGAAGAAATTCTTTACCAAGGTGCGTAACTTTTTCTGGGACGATCCATATTTGTTTAAATATTACCCAGACCAAATCCTAAGGAGATGTGTGCCAGACGATGAGCATCAAAGTGTCATCTCCTTCTGTCACTCACAGGCCTGTGGTGGTCACTTTTTTGCTAAAAAGACTACAGCCAAGATTCTACAGTGTGACTTTTACTGGCCCACTATGTTCAGGGACACTCATGAGTTTTACAAAGCTTGTGAGCGTTGTCAAAAATTAGAAGCACTGTCCCGTCGAAATATGATGCCTTTGAATCTCATCCTTATCATTGAAGCATTTGATTGCTGGGGCATTAATTTCATGGGACCATTTCCCCAATCATTTGAAAATCTGTATATTTTACTCGCCGTAGACTATGTCACTAAATGGGTCAAAGCAATTTCGTGCCGTAAAAATGACCATCGAACGGTCATTAAATTTTTGAAAGAAAATATCCTGTCGCGGTTCGGAACGCCTCGAGCCATCATTGGTGACGGGGGCTCACACTTTTGTAATAGACCATTTGAGAGTTTAATGAAGAAATACGGTATCTCTCATAAGGTGAGCACCCCATACCATCCACAGACAAGTGGACAAGCTGAGATTTTCAATAGAGAGATCAAATATATCCTGGAGAAAACGGTTAACCCTAACCGTAAGGATTGGTCAATCCGATTGACCGATGCCTTATGGGCGTACCGTACTGCTTTCAAAACTCCTATCGGAACATCTCCCTTTAGACTTGTTTATGGGAAAGCCTGTCACTTGCCTGTGGAATTGGAACATAAAGCATACTGGGTGATCAAAAATCTGAATTTCAATCTGGATAACGCTGGCTCGCTACGCAAACTTCAATTAAATGAACTTGAAGAAATCAGGAACGATGAGTACGAAAACTCGAGAATTTACAAGGACAGGATGAAGGCGTTTCATGATCAACATATTCTACGAAAATCATTCACGCCAGGTTAGAAAGTCCTCTTGTATGACTCTCGACTACATCTCTTTCCGGGTAAGCTTCGATCTCGTTGGACCGGCCCTTACATTGTTGTTACTGCTTATCCTCATGGGGCCGTCAAGATAAGAGATCCCGACAATGGCAAGGAGTTTAAAGTAAATGGACATCGATTAAAGCCATTTGTCAAGACATTTGATTCAGAGGACATGTCCATACCTCTGATTGCTCCTATTTACCAGGACTGATCTCCTAGTCTGATGGAGGTATAGGTAGGTTTATCGCTTTTATAGGACTAGGATTGTTGCTTTATTTGTTTGGCTGAAGACGGTAAATTTAGCGCTCCTGGGAGGCAACCCAGCTTTTCATTTTATTTTTCTAGTTAGATGATTCAATGTTTGTGGGTAACATTACTGCAAACCCTCACGAGACTACAACTCGTCCACTAGGGGTAACTTAGGGGTTTAAAGGCTTGTTGCATACGCTAAATACAATCGAGAGCACCTGCGAAAGTGGTATAGGTAGGATTTTATTTTCGTTATTTTTCTTTTTCTTTTTCTCTCGTGCTAACCAGCTTCCATACTGTGATCTCGTGAAAAATCTCTCTTGATTCGTTATCCAGGTACTATCTTCCCATCACTTTACTTTCATTGTTCCATGTGCATTGCATGCTCATATCTTTTACATTGAGGACAATGTAGATTTTTTGTTGGGGGTGGGAGATTAGGCTTCCTAATCCGTATTTTCTTGGTCTTGAGCAACAATTGTGCCAATTGTGAAAATTTTTAAAATTTTTCTGAAAATTTTTATGAATTTGAAGTGATTTTGATGGATACCCTTGATTTAGAAGTTCAAGATAAGTGATGTTGATAATTTAGGACTCTTGGATTCAGCATCTATTAAATTTCACAGTTAAGATCAAGTTATTAATCTATGATTAAAGGTTTTAAACATTGATTGAATCAAGATTTCACATGTCACATCTCGCTTTCACATTAAGATTTCAGTTCCATATCGAAGGATTAACTTGGTAATCACTGAGGATGAAAGGAACCAGCCTGAAATATCTTGCCGTCATGGTATAAAAATTGAAAAGGTTGGATAATTAATCTTCACCATAAGTTTGCTCCCTATAGGCGTAGAGTTAATTCCCCATGAATGATATGTGAAAAAGGTCTAGGAGTACGGTCTTCACCATAGGTTTGCTCCCTATTGGTAAGGATTTGATTCCTCTTTTTGGCATGACTATTAATGGAAAAATAAAAAGTTGAAAAGATGAAAAGATGAAATTTATGAGGCAAGTTTGGTTATCACGAATTCTCTTGCTGGTTACCAATGAGATCCTGAAATAACAAATTCAATCTTAATGTGATTAGCTGAGATTCCACTATACACTCATGGATCATAATGTTCAGAATTTGTCTGATTTATGGATTAATACTTTAAACTTCATTAGGAAGTTTACCGTGCGCTTGAGTCCAAGAGCAAGTAATGCCCAACATTCATGAATCGTAGAATTCTAATGCCTGGATTATTTCTCAAAAATCATTCGGCTTTACAGAAATTTTCATATAAGTCTCAACTTATTTTTCGCATATTTTGCTCGGGACTAGCAAAATGCTAGTTGGGTGTTGTGTTGAGGATCAAATAGTGCATATTAGACCCCATTTATTACTTAAATTTATGAGCATAATACCATTTAATGCCCGGTTTTAATCGTGTTTTGTTGCAGGGTGTGATTAGGAGAGTTGACTGAAAAGGGATGCCAAAAGCTTAGATTTAACGTTCTAATAATCACCAGGGCAAGGGACGGACTCTAGGGACTAAAATCGACAAATATGCACGACAGGGACCTAAGAAATTCCAACCGTTCACTTGCAAATGGCCTGAAATTAGTGTAGAATGCAAGATCACATGGTTCCCGCTATCCGATTGACTCAAAAATTTATACACGTGATGAGGGCCATAAATTAACCGTACATATAAAATTTCAGCCATTGAAGATCTTGGGAAGTGGGCTAACAGACAGATCAGCCCATTAATATTCAATTTGGGGCCCACCTGATATCTGGAACTACCTCAACTTTGGTATTGACGGCTTAAATAATATGAGAAGATGAATGACTGGATCAGATTTCAGAAACACATCATCGTGGACCCCACATATACAGAATGTATATAGTGCATGTATGCACTAGCCGTGCATGGCAAGCGTCAGAGACGGTTTGACCGTTTCTGACCGAAAGAAAAAAAAAAAGAAAAAAATTCTTACGTGCCGCGTAACCGGCCGCTGGCCGTTTTGTGGAAGCTAGTGGGCCCCATACGTGCCCTGTAAGCTCAATCCGAACCGTCCACCGTGTAGACGGCATTGAATACTTCAAAACCATGTTATCACTTTTCACCCATGCGTGCACACGTGTGAGATACAGAGGCCACAAAAGGGCTGCCCTGCAACATTCAAAACTGATCCTTTTGTGATTTCTTCTCTAGGCCACGTCAATGAACGTTCAAAACCACCCATTTTTGACTAAAATTTCGTTCTGAATCCAATGGATGGGGTGGATTTTCCATAAAATGCTTCTGTGGGGCCCACCGATCACAACAGCGAAATGGTACGAAAGGTTTCGCACATCCGCGAAAACTGACTTTTCCAGGCAGTTTTGGCCCACCATCTTTGATCATATGGCAGATCTGAACCGTCTATCATGTAGAGGACCCAAGAAAGTACTAAGGGACGGTGTTTTTTTAGAATTTGAGCGAGAAAAGTGGCGCGTTTCGAGACACCGAACTTGGCTGCGAAAAATCTTTCACTAGGCATGCATAGCTTTCCAAATCTAATTCAAATCCGATTTTCACCACTCCAGCAGTTATATAAGGAGGTTTTGGACGTGTGGAGCATTCATTCAGACCTTGGGAGGAAGATCCTTGGCTTGGAGGGGAGAAACGTAGAGCAGTCCTAGTCGTGGAAGCTAAGCAGGAGAGAGAGTTAGTTTTTTTTTCCTTTTTATTTTGGTTTAATTTTATTTTATGGTTAGCCTAATTATGATTATGTGTGGCTAAACCTCTTAGCTAGGGCTAAGAGGTGAAGCTTGTAGCGTGATGGGAGACGTTTAATTATGCCTTTTGTTTAATATTGAACTGATTTTGATTTAATTTTATTTTGGAAATATTTTTAGTTCTTAATGGTCTGTTGTGACTGAAATTACAATGGTTCTGCGATACTTTTAATATTTCTATTTCCTTTTCATGTATATGATGTTAGGAAACCCTGTTGTTCATCATAGTCTCCTGGGCATGGTTGGATGTCGGTACCCTTCCTAACCTTCATACATGTGATGGGTTGGTAATTAGTTTAATTCTGTTGTTTGTCATAGTCTTTTGGGTATGGTTTGGTGATGGAATCCATTCTAATTCATACACCTTTCATCTCTTTGAAAACTAGATCAACGGCAGTTCAGTAATTTTCATGATTTTTGATGCAAGCATAAGTTCTCCCTGATCTCTACAAGTGGATCCTCTAAATCCCTAGTTTCTTATCTCTGATTTGTTTCCTTAAGTTTTAGATTAATTATTTTACAAGTATTCCACCATTGCTAATTGATGTAGAATTCATCTTAGCCTAGTTCTAGTTCTAGTTAGTTTTAGATAACGTACAAGTTTCAGTCCCTTGGGATTCGACCTCGGTCTTACCGAGTTATTACTACATCACAACCCTGCACTTAGGGAGTGAACAAATGACCTTCTTGTTTTTTTTTTTTTTTAAAGATATTAGTGACCTTCTTGTTGGCTATCATCTTCAGGTATAACCCACTCATCTCAGCATTTTAAGTTAGGATTTGTTTTGATTCATATAACATATCGAGTTTTGGTACTTTCTAAAGGATCATGTAGACTTTGTAATAAGTAGAGAAGCATTGGTTTTTGTTTATGGGACATGAGTTTTCAAGTTTAGTGGATGGATGGTCTTCATCCAAGCATTTATGCTCATTTTATGTTATGCGGGAAAAAGCGGAAAATGAACTTAAGAAACTACGTTAAAGCCTTGGTTTTAGGTAACTTGGTGTCTTTTTTTTATATAAAAAAAAATTATATCATTTATCTCTTAGTGAAATTGGTTCTTCTCAGTATATATAAGAGACGTTATTATTATCATTTCTATCGGGCCATGTACTACAAGGGTAAGCTATAGCATAATTATAAAAATTAGCTACCGCTATTAACCCTAGCCCTTTATCTGAAAACCGTAGTTGTTGCTAACTTAAGCCTATTGCTACAACTCATGTTCTAGTTTTAGCTACAAATATAATCTGTAGCTGTATGTGCTTTTTAGCTACGAAAAGTATGGCTAATTTAATCCATAGCTATTGGTTCTATGGCTACGATACCTATGTCTACGGTCGTGCTATGGACGATAACAATAGCCATAGGTCTTTAGCTACGAATTTTATCCATAGCCTTTTTCCCTTTTTTTGGTAGTGACCAGAGAAGATTACAAAGTCTGCAGCAGAAAAACAGGCGAGTTCGGTCCGTCCTAAGCTAACTTCGGTTCGATCAAAATCGCACAAAACAGTCCAACAAGAAATTGTGATTTTTAGAATTAATTCAACTCGAACTTTGGCTCGACTTGGTTCGACCTAAATTTGACATATTTTCTGCACAAAATTCTCAGCCTTAATTCGGTCTGACCAAAATCGTGTAGAATTGTCCAGCGAGAAAGTGCGATTTTCAACCTTAATTCAATCCGACCGAAACGTAACTTTTTACATAAATTTGAGGCGGTTTCAAGGTCGATTTGTGAAAATTCGAAAGAGTTGTGTAAGGTGGTGTTTCACAACTATAAATAGGAGTCCCTAGGACATCTTAAGGTATCTTTTAAGGTTTAAGGAGTGGAGCTAAAAGGTGGATAGCCGCCGTCAAGAGTTTTTTTTTTTCTTTTTTAATTTGTTTTCATGTTTTATTTAATAGATTTTGGTTTAATCATGTCTATGGTTAACTAAACCTCTTAGCTAGGGCTAAGAGGTGAAGCTTGTAGCATGATTAGGATGTTTATCATGCTTTAATTCGTGTTTATATTGAACTTCATTGATTTCAAGTTTGATTTTAAGGAATTTTTTCAGTTTTGTATGGTTTTTTGTGACTCAAATTACAATAGACACTACAATAACTTTGAATATCTTCTTTTCCTATTTGAGATTATGAGATTGGTAAATTTCGTTGTTCACTATCATCTCATTGGCATGGTAAGGTGATGGAATCCCTTCCAAATCTTCACAATCCTCCTCCATTGAGACTAAATCAATGAAAAGTTCAGAGATTTAATTATCTCTTCTTCCAATTGGATAAGATGGGATTCTAATTTCAGTTGTTTTTCCTGAATCAAGTGAGGTACCATCCTGATAGCTACAAGTGGATCCTTGGCACCCTATTTTCCACCTTTCAATTGATAATTTAAACATTATTCACAATTACTCTCTTTATTCTAGATTTTTAATTTAAATATTGTTCTAGTTCTAATTATTTTGAAAAACGTACAAGATTAGTCCCTGTGGATTTGACTTCGGTCTCACCGAGTTATTACTACATCATGACCCTACACTTGGGTTTGTGAACATGATTTATGAGAATAACAAAAGGGTCCTGATACATCTCATACTCCAAAAATACAAGTGGTATTGGTATGCATAAACATTCTCTATGAAATGCATGCCTAGCAAAGTATGTGCCATCCATCATACTCAGCGATCATGATCACAATGTTGAAATTAATTCAAAATATCTGACTCTCCCCGCATTCTCACACTACAGAGATTCATCGGCATGTCTAAGATTGACGTGGATTTATACGAATGTCTCAAGGCAATACAACAATGCAATTGGAAGATTTATATGGCACAATGTGTTCATGGAGCGACTATTTGTAACATCCAATCCCGAGAAGTGATGTAACATGCATGACGATTTACTTTCATCGATTGTGCACCACTATCTAACCCATGGGATTATTTTCCAACCAAGAGGGTCGTTAACCAAAACGTATTAGTGCACAATAATATATTGATCACTAAAAGTGAGATTTCCAACATGATACTTACGTGTAAGGTAATAATATAGTGATTGAAATTATGTAATAAGAATTCTTATGGTAAAGATGAACAACAATAAATTTGAAACATGTAATAATAGGGCAGTTAAATTAATCTCATCACAAAATTTAAAGGAAAAACCCTTACCTCTTAAACTTGATCACACTTTAACTTTGCTTAGGTTTGAATATTTGCATTGTCGTACCCAATCTATAACATAATCAACATGATTTATATGGTTAAATCATCATATTACATAGATTGTACGGTTAGAATCAATCTTAAGCTATGATTTATAATAAATGTAGATTTAGGGCTAGATTTGAAGTAGTTTCCAATCTAATTAAGAATTTAAATTTGATTGAATTCTAGATATTCACTTACCCAACCAACGTTCTCAATTCAACAAATTTGTGGTTCAGCGAATTTCTACACTGAGTCAACACAATTTGACTCGCTGGCTAATCCATCTACTTAGTTATGAACTCAAATCCTAGTGGAAATTTTGATGTATAATACAAAGTAGAAGGAAATTTGGAATGTGGATCTTACTTGCTAAGGTGGCTGGCTGGAATCATTTCAACTCAAACCCAACCCGTTGTTAGACTCAGTGGTTTCACCAAGTCAACCCGAAAGCTCCATTTCTCTCTCTCTCTCTCTCTCTCTCTCTCTCTCTCTCTCTCTCTCTCTCTCTCTCTCTCTCTCTTTCCTTCATTGTTGTGTTTGCCCGATGATGCTACATGAATCTCTTTCTCTCTCTATCTCTCATTCTCTCTTTCTCAAATTTGTTGTGGTTGTTCCTATGATGGTAGGGAAGGATTTTATACCCTTTTAACGTCTATAGATTGTTCCTTACGTAGCTATAAAGCATCGGGTTACACCGTGCATGAAACGGGTTGTAGCGGTAGATTTATACGCTACTTGATCTTGATGTTATGGTCCTGATTTGTTGGTTCATCTCTTCCAATATTTCAGTGGATACAACATGTTTTAGGTGGGTCATCAGGTGAATAGATTGGATCTTGGAAGGGTGTATCCTTAGCGATCAATGATCAGTGTTTAAACGAAGAAGATGACCACTATTTTAATGGTAGATTTCATTTTGGCCCATCTTTCTTCGAACCAATTTTAATGGACGTCTTAGATTGTTCAGCTAAAGCTCATGGATACTAAAAATTAAAGGTTAAGCAAAACAAAGTGCATCTTGTTTCTAGGAAAAATAGTGGAAGAAACTGTGTTGTATTGCTTTTCTCGATTTCTTACCTTATTAGCAGGCATTAGAATTTCCTCTAATGGGGATTAGATGCGTCAAATCTATTAGAAGAGAAGATATAAGGAGTTTTAGTGGGAGAAATTATCTCGAGCGTGAATTTCTCACACATTGTTACGGCTTACAGAAGCTAGTTTTATTATAAGGGACACATGGGGTCCACTTTGGTGAGTTCATGGGAAATCCACTCCCTTTATCGATTTCGTAGGGTCAGATTAGGGCATAGTTGCGAATATGGAGATGATCAGAGGCTTATCTTGAAAGTTCTCTTAGTGGGTGTTGAAACGAACTCAATCCTAATTAACGGTCCATGCTTATTAATCAAGGCCTAATTTTTAAGAAAATGTGTAGTCAAGATAAGCAAATGTTTGGACAAATTTTAGTGGTTGATCAATGGTGGAAAATGCCTAAATTTAAAATTTCAACTATTATGCCAAAAAGAATGGACTAGCTTCAACATTCAATGGTATAGGATTATAAATCAGGGTAAAAAATTTTTATAACCTTATATTCATATAAGGCCAAATGTGGTCCAAATTTGAGTTGTGATGGATGGAAAAAAGTGGTTAAATTGGAAGATCCAGCTTTATAAAGAGTTAATAAGCCTCAAATGTATAACTTCGTGACTAAGTAAAAGCCTACTAAAGTGGGGTCTTCATATTTCAAACTTGATCCATATGATGGGCAATCCAAGTCTCTCATATGAATGGAAATATCCCACTACGAATACTTACGAGCTCTTCGCAGTCAATGGACACCAAAATCAATGATTAAGGGTCTGATTGTCAATTGGGCCAATTTTACAATGATCTAATGGCTGAAATTTGACATGTGTGGTTAATTTATGATACATAGGCATGGTATAAAATTTTACTTCAAACGGATTATGAGAATATTGTCATCTAGAATTTAAGGATCTAGGTTAATGGCATTTTCATAATTATTGTTGATCTGGGAGTTTTGAGAAATTTAATGGTTCAACATTATTATAGGCATGTTTTTAAGAACTTATATCTAAATCATTATAAATAAAGAATTATTCACCAAATTAATTAAGGGATTGTACATATATGTAAGTTCTATTATGTTTAAAGCACATTTTACACCTGGTTTGTCAAATTTTGTCTTGTCAAAATAACTTAGAAAAGTGATCGTTAAGTCAAGCTCATGTCGAAGTTCATGTCAAGCTCATGATCAAGCTCAAGTTCAAGCTCAAGTTCAAAATCAAGTTCAAACTCAAGCTTAAGTTGAAGACTAAAATAGATCTACTGAAAGATTCTAATAGAAGATCAAGCTCCTTTGAAAACTTCTAGTTTTTAACCGTATGAAGTTCAGTCCATACAGGTATTTTAAACCCTAAAAAGACCTTAGGTTTAAGGGATTTCAAAACATATTTAAATTGGATTTTTATGCTTATAATTGATTGAGTTTCGACTAGTCTAAGTTTTGACTCGACCAGTTTAAGACTTTCTCGACTAGTCCAAGCAACAATTGAAGTATAACAAGAATTTCTGTTGAATCTTCGACCAGTCGAAGGACCTCCTTTGACCAGTCAAGGGTTCCTTGACTTGAACTCCATCAACTAAAATTAGTTCGGATTCAACTTGCTCGACTAGTCGAAGTGGTTGTTCGACCAGTCGAAGACCACCTTTGACTTGTCGAACAGGTCCTTTAACCAGTCGAAGATCTTTTAAAGCTTATCCCACTTGAAATTGAAAATTTGTTGGAACTGAATCCGGTGCTTAGGTCAGTCGAAGACTACCTTATACCAGTTGAAGGAACAAACTTTCTTCCTATAAATAGAGGTTCTTTCTTAATCAAAAAATAGAATTCAAGCCTATCAAAGCCCTTTTATAAGAGAGAGAGAAGCCTCATTTACTGTCAAGATATCAAGTGTTATTTATAATTTTTTAAATATTTTTCATTAATTCCTTCATCTCAAAATTTTACCATTCTGATTCTATAATGAGTGTTTACTCTTATTGAGATTTAAGGGAATTAATGCAAGTACCCTTGAGTTTAAACTTAATTAAAATCAATTAGAACCCTAGACCTTTTCTATTGGACTGAACATTTAATATTCATCATTCAAGAAATGTGTTCTTCCGTTACTACGGTGGAGATAAGTATTCTTTTTTACTTTGTATTTAGTTTTTCTGAGATATCCAGAAATTCTCGAAGGTGGTTTTTCTGAGATAAGCCAGAAAATCTGAGCAAAGGGTTTCTTTATTTGTGATAGCCCATTAAAATCACAACCATATCAAGTTTTAAGGTGACCCCGTGAAACCTTATTCATAATGAAAGCAGAGATTACATGGTTAGTAATCTCGAGGGTGGAGTAGGTGTGGCTGTTTGAGAACAGTTGTTGACACACCGAACCATTATAATTCTTGGTGTTGTGGTTAATATTTTTATTACTTTATGGTGAATGGTTATAATTTCTTTTATGAAAAAGTGGTGAATGTTTGTAATAGATAGTTTTATTTACTCTTACTCAGTTTGAAATTTTGATTCTTATCACATTCGTGAAATACAGTTGTCCTACCTAACTTGTTTGAGTGAAGATTGTCCTATGAATCAGTTTGAATCAATGTTTTAATACTAGTGTGATTGAGATATCTGATTTATTTATTTATTTAACACTTTATTTGATTATTTAGCATAGTCCTATTCACCCCCCCTTTAGGTCTTTTTACGCTCGCCTTTTCAAGTGGTATCAGAGCTAAGTTGCTCTTTTTTTTTCTTTTTTTTTTTAGATTAATTTCTTTGAGTTAAAGATCTAGAGCTTTAATTATGTCAAATTTTGATAGTTTATCTATTACCAGGCCACCACCTTTTAATGGCGGCCAGAATGAAGATTTTTCTAAAATCCATAGATGAAAGCCTATGACAAGCCACTGTGATTAAATGGAAACCTCCCATGACTGAAGTATTAGGCAGTGACGGAATTAAATCTATAAAAGAAACTGCATTCTATTTATGGACTAAGGCTTAGAAAAGTGAAAGCAGTGTTAATGCTAAAGCCTTAAATGACATAACTTGCGCTCTATCACCTGATGAATTCAAAAGAATTATTTCATGCGATACAGCTAAGCAAGCATGAGATATCCTTAAAATGACACATGAAGGAACTTCTATAGTCAAGAAATCAAAAGTTCAAATCCTCACTAGTAGATTTGAGGAAATTCGTATGGAAGAAAATAAAACGTTCATGGACTTCTATAAGAAACTAAACGACATAATAAATTCCATGTGGGGTCTAGAAGATAGAATTCCATAAGGTAAGGTTTGCACAACGATACTATGATCTCTTCCTGAGAGATTCAATTCTAAAGTTAATGCCATTCAAGAATTGAGAGATACTGACTTATGAAGGTTGAGGAGCTAGTTGGCTCTTTACAAACATATGAGTTGAATTTTAAAGTTCTTAAAGCTAAGTCTGTTGCTCTTAAATATTCTAAAACTATTTTAAAAGAAACTAGTTCTAATTCTAATTTTAAAGAAAAAGAAGATGATATGACAATGTTAGCTAAAAAGTTTTATAGAATTTTCAAAAATAAGAATAGATCATATTTTTAAAAATCAACAGATAAAAGAAAAGAAAATTTTAATTCTTGGAAATATAAAACCAAGGACAGTCAATGTTTTAACTATCATGAATATGGGCATTTGGCTAATAAATGTTCTAAAAAGGATAAGTAAAAAAAAGGGCATGATTGCTACTTGGGATGAATCATCTGACTCTGAAAGCACTTCTAAGTCTAATGAATCAGAATAAGAGAATGCAAATACAAATGATGTGAATGCCTTTATGACCATAGTCAGAGTCACTTCCTCAGATAGTTGTAATATATCTGACTATGAAAATCTCATGAATGACCCTGAAAATGAAAATGAAGATAACCTTCAAGATTGTTATAATGCCCTATACAGAGAAAGTTGTAAAATCTCTGTTGAACTGAAAATTTAAAAAGAGAAATATGCTAAATTAAAAGAAGAACATGAAAATAAAGTTTTAGAAAAATATCATTTTTCAGATTATTTTAAAAAATAAAATTAGATTTAAGTTTTAAATCTTCTAAATTGTAAAATCTCAAAACTGAAAATGAAAAAATAAAACTTGAAATTTCTTTGCTTTTAAGTTTAAAGGACACTTGAAAATATACCCATGGTGACCAAAAGCTTGAAACTTGTTAAACTCATTTAAAAAATGTCGTGACAAATTTGGTCTGGGTTATATTAAAGGTAACTCTTCAAAATTCAAGGATTCTACTCCTATTTTTGTAAGAGGAGAATATTCTAACTCTAAAGGTAAGACTTTAAGAGATTTTAATCATAATGATTTTAAAAACTCAAAACCCTTTCAAGTTCCTAAAAATAATAAAACTATTAGCTATAAATTCAAAAGAATAATAGATCTCACTTAACTGAAAAAATAGTGGACCTACTTAAAGAGCTTTTGAAATTCAACTCAAATGTTTGTGAAGTTTATAGAGAAAGGAGAAATCCTAACTCTCAATTGCAGCGAAACTCAAAAGTCACTGCAAAACCTAGAATCGTTTTGAAAAGGGTTCCAAAGGTTAAGTGTCCTGTAGTCCACAAAGCTTTCAAATCCATTAACCATTCAAAATGGTACCTGGATAGTGGATGCTCAAGATATATGATAAGTGACAAGGCAATATTAATGAATATCAAAGAAGTTAATGGTGGCTCAATTACTTTCGGTGATGGAAATAACTGTAAAATAACAGTACAACTTCCTAACCTTCCTCCCTTTGAAAATATGTTTTATTTTGAAGGTTTAAAACAAAACCTCTTTAGTATATCTCAAATCTGTGATAACAAACACAGTGTCAAAATTTCTGATCATGGATGTGAGATAATAAATGAGAAGGGTAATGTAATGTTAAATGGTCGTAGGACCTCTGAAAATTGTTATATTATCAATAACTCTTGCTCATCTAACCATTTATGTTATATGGTCCAAACAGACAAAACTGAACTTTGGCATAAACATCTTGGACTTGTTAACTATAGAGATTTGTATAAGCTAAGCAAAAGAGATCACTTATGTGGCTTACCCAAGCTGAAAAAGATAGAAAAAAGTATGTGGCGCATGTTAAATTGGTAAACAAACAAGGAGTAGTCACAAGAAAGTGAACTCCTTAACCATAGCCAAACCACTAGAACTACTCCACATGGATCTAGTAGGACCAACTAGAACTGAGAGTAGAGGTGGAAAGACATATTTTTTGATCATTGTTGATGATTACACCAGATATACTTGAGTAGCCTTTTTAAGAGAGAAATTAGATACTCTCGATGAAGTCAGAAGAATTTTAAAACGTATTCAAACTGAAAAAGAGATATTTGTGATCAAAATTAGAAGTGATCATGGCACAGAATTCAAAATAGCAATTTTGAGAAGTACTATGATTATCATAGTATATTACATGAGTTCTCTGCTCCCAAAACACCTCAACAAAATAAATTGTTGAAAGAAAAAATAGTGTTCTATAGGAAATGGCTAGTGTAATGTTAAACATCATGAAACTACCAAAAAATTTATAGGCTGAAGCTGTTAATACTGCATGTTATATTATAAATTGAGTTTGTATTAGAAAATTAAAAAATAAAATAACTTATGAACTATGGTTTAATAAAAATTCCACTGTTAAATATTTTATGACTTTTTGATGTAAATGCTTCATTTTAAGAGACTGGGAAAATTCGAAGCCGTGAGTGATGAAGGAATTTTTCTAGGCTATGCTCTAAATAGTCGTGCTTACCGAATTCTTAATAAAAGAACTAAGGTGATTCAGGAATCCATAAATGTGGTAATTGATGATCAACAAATTACACCCACTCCTGATCGAGATGATGATGAAGTCAATATAATCGATATACCTGACTCTTTAGGACCGGAAAAATTTGAAGCCATGAGTGATGAAGGAATTTTTCTAGGCTATGCTCTAAATAGTCGTGCTTACCAAATTCTTAATAAAAGAACTAGGGTGATTTAAGAATCCATAAATGTGGTAATTGATGATCAACAAATCACACTCACTCCTGATCGAGATGATGATGAAGTCAATATAATTGATATACCTGACTCTTTATCGAAATTAACTGATATCAAATTAAGATCAATCAAAGACCATCCTACTGATCAAATACTTGGTAACACTAGTACTGGTGTATAGACAAGAAGATAATTAGAAAATATCTATAATTATGTCTGTTTCACTTCCCAAATTGAACCAGCCAATGTAAATGAAGAACTTACCGATGAAAGTTGGATAATTTTCATGCAAGAAGAACTAAATCAATTTGTCAGAAATGATGTGTGGTACTTGGTTCCTTGACCTTTTGATAAACATATAAGTGGAACCAAATAGATTTTTAAGAATAAAACTGATGAATTAGGTAATATTATTAGAAATAAGGCTCGACTGGTTATACAAGGTACATAAAAATAAAAGGTATTGATTGTGATGAAACCTTTGTACCA
The DNA here is from genome assembly GCA_037074715.1 of Magnolia kwangsiensis. Lineage (NCBI taxonomy): Eukaryota > Viridiplantae > Streptophyta > Magnoliopsida > Magnoliales > Magnoliaceae > Magnolia > Magnolia kwangsiensis. The sequence continues at coordinate 83,281,267 of CM073575.1, read as the reverse complement.
ATTACGTGCCTTGAATCCATAAGATTATTTATTTCAATTGCATGTCATACAAAATTCAAAATGGATGTTAAAAGTGCATTTTTAAATGATGTTAAAAGTGCATTTTTAAAGGATGACTTACATTAGGAAGTTGATGTTAAACAAGCCTAAGGGTTTTGAGGACCCCAAATCTCCAAATCATGTATACCATCTTAAAAAGGCACTTATGGGTTGAAACAAGCTCCCAGGGCATGGTATGAAAAATTGATTAAATTTTTACTTAGTCATAACTTCATTATACGTAGCGTTGATAAAACTTCATTCATCAAGAAATATAACGGTGATATTCTAATAGTTCATATTTATGTTGACGATATAATTTATGAATCTACAAACACTAACTTATCCATTGAGTTTATGGATTTGATGAAATCCAAGTTTGAAATGAGCATGGTTGGTGAACTAAACTACTTTCTTAGATTACAAATTAAGCAATACAAAGATGGTATATTCATATCACAAACCAAATACGCCTTGAACCTTGTAAAAAGGTTTGAGTTTGAAAATGAAAAAAAGTTTGATAATCCAATGAGTACAACTCTTAAACTCTCAAAAGATGAATCAAGTAAAAGTATAGACTCCCGTTTATATAGAAGTATGATTGGTAGTCTCTTATACTTAACTGGTAGTAGACCTAATATTGCTTTTAGTGTTGGAATATGTGTAAGATATCAATCTAATCCTAAAGAATCACATCTAATTGTTGTTAAACGGATAATCAGATATGTCGCAAGTTCTGCTAATTTAGGACTTCTATATCTACATGATACATCCATACAAATTGTGAGATATACTGATGCAGACTGGGCTGGAAATATTGACAATAGAAAATCTACCATTGGTAGATCTTTCTACGTGGGAAACTGTTTAGTTTCATGGCTCAGTAAGAAACACAACTCTGTATCACTCTCAACTACTTAAGCTGAGTATATTGCAGCTGTTAATGTCTACACTCAAGTCATTTGGATGAAAAAAATGTTAGCTGATTATGGTATTGTGCAAGATACAATGGCATTATATTGCGATAATTTGAGTGCAATTAATATTATAAAAAATTCAATCCAACATTTTCGTACAAAACATATCAATATTCGGTACCATTATATTCGTGAACTAGTTGAAGATAAAAGTGTTGTGTTAGAATATATTCAAAATGAGAAGCAGCTTACAGACATACTGACCAAAATGCTCGACGGGAATAGATTTTCAAATTTAAAGCGTGATATTGATTCGTGTGTTATTAATTAATTATTTATGCATTTTTTTGTATTCTTTATAATTAATTAAATGCATAAAATAATAATAAAATGATGATAAAATTAAATTTAAAAATTTATATAAAAATTCATTTTTTAGGTTTTTTGACTGGTCGAGGACTACATGGATTCACCCTTAAAAGTGAAAAATCACTTTTTTCTTCTCATTTTCACCTTCCTCTTCGATTAGCCGGAAGCTCCCTCGACGAACCCAACTTCAAATCTTGCTTGTAAGTAGTCATTTTTCAATTTCTTTGTAGATTTAAGTTCTTCCTCGCTAGTTAATCTATCATTTGGGGTTTATTCTTATTTTTAAACCCTTTTTTAGTGTAAGATTTGTGAAAAATCTGATCTATCCACAATCACATTACTCTCTTTAGTTATTTCTTGAGCAATCATTAAATGGAGCTTCGTACAAAGAGAACGACATCACCCAAAGCTCATGGTAGCTCGTCATATAGTCCGAATCCATCTAATATGAGAACCCTAAGAGGCCTCGAAGAAGATTCGGAGCATTCTAGGGATTTTCGCTCAAGGGACATAATTATTGAGCATAGTGTTAATCTAGCTCACATTACTCGATTCAAACTTATCCCTATTCTTACAAATATCGGATGGGAAGGCATATTTGGTTGGGGTGGAACGGCTTACTGTTCCATAGTGCATATAATGTACACATCGATTTGTGATGTGTCTCTCGAAAACCTTACTTTTACAATTAAATTTTTAGTAGACACATTCACAGTTAATCTCTGTCTTATCTCAGCACTAACTGAGATTGTTGTTGTAAAGGATGGAATTCCTATTGAAAATTTAATTGATAAAATGACTCATACCGAACGGCTAGCGATTACATATAAATTATGTCAGTTTAATGCAGAATGACATTCCAATAATGCGCTTCGTTCCAACCAGATGCTCCCCAAATATCGAGTCCTGCATCATATCTTTAAATTAAATGTCTATCCTAGGTCTGGGAATAAGTCGGAACTTACTCCCTTCATGTAAGGCCCACCCCCACAGCACATGATATTGTCCGCTTTGCCCAGTGGGCTCACAGGTTTGACCCATTGCAATGCACATAAGACCCATTGGTGTGGCCCATTTATGTGGCCCATCTGATGAATAAAAGGCCCATAGGATATGGCCCATTTGATATATATGTGAGGTCCAATAGGGACAACCTACGGTCCATTGCAATGTGTAAATCCATTACTGACTAAGTGCTGAGGTTTACAAAGATCGTGCCTTGGGAGCAATGTTGGTTTGACGTCCACATTGCGAGTGTAATGTTGGTTGGATGTCCACATTACGACTCTCCTTAGGGCCCAATACTGGGCCGTACTTATCGTGTATAGGCCGTCCAGGTCCATCTGCATTGTAAGATAGTTCATTTTATTATAACATGTTTAGTACAGTTTCATGACTCATGATCATACGCATCATATGTATGCTTGACGTGAGAATTGTCTGATCATAGCATTTGCCTTCGGGCAGGTTGTTTATGGGCTTCCGATTAGGCGATGTTGCCCTACATGAGCGCACGATATGCACAGGATTTGTTGCATGATTGGATAGCATGAATCATGCATTTCGCATTTGTGTGACATGGTTATTGTACGCCCCAGTGACATCAGGGCCGTAGCCTCCACAGACGCATCGTGGTTGGCAGAATTGGATACCGAAAATCTTATTCTACATGGGGTACTATAGATATCCCTGGGTGAAAGTCCCTAAACCCTTATGGTACTAAGAGGTTGCTCCAACGTCTAGACCGAGTGGGTACATGAGCGCTGAGTGCCGATTACCAGACGGTTATGCTCTCCACTATGTCGTGGTCAGTTGGAAGGGGGTGCGGCCTTACCCGCCCAAGAGTAGGGGGCAATGCTAGGCTGAGTTTGACCAGCTCGAGGAATGGGTCCGCTATAGACGAGTCGCGCCCGATATTGGCAGACGGATAGTGTGGTCTCTTCTACTTACCTTATTGCGCGCGATGTGGCTGCAATCTGGTTTAGAGTGTACTAGACCCCGGTGATATTCCATATTTGAGCTGTATTGATGTGTGGACATAGATGAGGACCTGTATGCTTGAGTTGCATTGCACATCGCATGACCTTGGGATGGCCGATACCATTCATGTTTTTCATCGCATAAGCCTTGGTACGGCTCATGATATCATAGATCCATCTGTATATTCCGCTTTACTCTGACATTGCATGTTCATATTACTACCTTGCGCACACACTTTCACCACCCTCTAAGCTTTCTGTAATCTTATGCACAACCGTTGTGTGCAGGTGACGTTGGATCGCAGCAGCGCTGAGGCAGGAGCACGTTGCTGATCATTTGGAGTTTTTGTTATTTACCATTGTATTTCCCTTTATGCTCATTGTACTTGTAAATTTTTTAATCATACTGGAAATGTAATGGAGTGCTTGGTTGTTGTTTGTGGGTTATGCCTTTGGTTATGCTTATTACGAATCAAACTGATATTTAAAATCCTCCTCGTAGTATCCCAGGATCGGAACCTGGCGAATGGGAGCTAGGAGCCGAGAATGGGGTTCTACGGAGGCTGTCGGCGCCGAATTAGGCGATCGGAAATTTTGTGAGCCTGATTTTCGAGTTTGGGGCGTGACACTTCATGACCCATGTCCTCCATTTAGTTGTGTCTAGTATACAAATTTGCCTTCCTTCTCTTATTTTCTATCTCATTATCCAATTTCATCTTCATCCTGGTCATGGTTCTATTCTATTTGCCTATTTCAAGTGTGTATTACGTTACACTGTAACGTCCAAATTTCCTCGTCTGAGGCACTGAAATTTATTTTAGCTTTTAACAATACCAATCTAAATAAGATGAATCTATAATATCTTCTTGGTCAACGTGACGACGAAGAAGAGGAAAAAGCACCTGCGCCACTAGAAAACACATCTATGGATGATATCTTTACTAAACTTGACGAGTCAGATGATCCAGCTGATCTAGATTTTTAGCCTTCTCAAGTTGATGATCGACTCAAATCACTGGAAGAGAAGGTCACAACATTACAAGTTTCTCAGGATAACCTGGTGTAAACTCATAAATCATCTTTGAAGTACATAAAAAAGTACTTCCACCATATTGCGAGAAGTTTACATCAGATGGATCCCTCCATGCTTACTCCTTCTTCCTCTGGATCTGACTGAGTTCTTTTCATTTCACTTTTATTTCTATGGGGCTATATAACTATAATTTTACTTGGTTTGCTTAATAACTCTTTTTAACTCTGCTTGGATGATTATTCCCTTACCTTGACAATTGAATATGCTACTTCTTATGGTTTTTTTTTAACATATTTCTGTGATTATTCATATGCTTTTACTTAATTGTTACCATCCTTCTTCCCTTGTCAACTTGTGACAAATAAGGGGAGAGAGATGAAACATGACATGAATATATGATGCATGTATGTGAATGATCATGATTCATGTATGTGAATGGTTAAAATGTAGAGATGAAACAAATGGCATGAATGATTAAAATATTTTGTATATATGCTATGATACATGTGAATTGAGAATAGGTATGATTGGAATGGTTGTATGAACAGGGAGAGGAGTACAACTTGATGGGGAGTATAAATTTTTACAATATTTAACTACATTATGACTATAAGAATACAGGGCTACATTCGGATTCATGTAACACTAAGTGTTTTGTCACGAAATTGACAAAGGGGGAGATAGTAAGTGTTATTATGTTTAAAGCATATTTTACACCAGGTTTGTCAAATTTTGACTTGTCAAAACAACTTAGAAAAGTGATCTTCAAGTCAAGCTCATGATCAAGTTCATGATCAAGCTCAAGTTCAAGCTCAAGTTCTAGCTGAAGTTCAAATCAAGTTTAATTGAAAACCAAGCTAGATCTACTGAAAGATTCTAGTAGAAGATCAAGCTCCTTTGAAAACTTCAAGTTTCTAATCCTAAGAAGTTCAGTCCATACAAGTATTTTAAACCTTAGAAAAACCTTAGGTTTAGGGGATTTTAAAACATATTTAAATTGAATTTTTATGCTTATAATTGACTGAGTTTCAACCAGTCTAAGAATTTCTTGACTAGTCCAAGCAACAGCCGAACTATAACAAAATTTTTGTTGAATCTTCAACCAGTTAAATGTTCCTCGACTGGAACTCTAACAACTACAATTAGTTCATATTCAGCTTACTGAACCAGTCGAAGACCACCTTTGACCAGTCGAAGATCTCTTAGAGCTTATCCTGCTTGAAATTGAAAATTTGTTTAAACTAAATCCAGTGCTTAGGGTAGTCGAAGATTGCCTTAGACTAGTCGAAGGAACAAACTTTCTGCCTATAAATAGAGGTTCTTTTTAAATCCAAAAATATAATTCAATCCTATCAAAGCTCTCATACAAGAGAGAGAAACCTCATTTATTGTCAAGCTATCAAGCAGTATTTATAATCTTTTTTATAACTTTATCATTAATTCCTTTATCTCAAAACTCCATCATTCTGATTCTAAAAAGAGTGTTTACTCTTATTGAGAATTAAGGGAATTAATGTAAGTAGCCTTTGGTTTAAACTTAATTAAAATCAAATAGAACCCTGGACCTTTTCTATTGGATTGGACATTGAATATTCATCATTCAAGAAAAGCGTTCTTCGGCTACAACTTCTTCTACAGTGAAGGTAAGTATTCTTTTTTTACTTTGTATTTGGTTTCTCTGAGATAGCTAGAAAATCTCAATGAGGGGTTTCTTTGTTTGTGATAGCCTGTTAAAATCACAACTGTATCAGGTTTTAAGGTGACCCCTTGAAAACCTTATTCATAGTGAAAGTCAAGATTATGTGGTTAGTAATTTTGAAAGTGGAGTAGGTGTGACTATGTGAGAACAATTATTAACACACCGAACCATTATAATCCTTGGTGTTGTGGTAAAGTTTTTATTACTTTTGTGGTGAGTAGTTGTAATTTCTTTTATGCAAAAGTGGTGAATGTTTGTAATAAATAGTTTTATTTACTCTTGCTCAGTTTGAGATTTTGATTCTTATCATATTCATGAAATAAGGTTGTCCTGCCTAACTTGTTTGGGTGAAGGTTATCCTACAAATTAGTTTGAATCAACGTTTATACTAGTGCGATTGAGATTTCTGATTTATTTATTTATTCGTTCAACACTTTATTTAATTATTTGACATAGTCCTATTCACTACCCCTCTAAGACTTCTTAAGCTCACATTTTTAATATATCAACTAACATAATGGATGGTCAAATATTTTTACCTAGTGATGATTAGTTTATTGAACAGTCAATTATGATGGACAAGTGAGAATACTCAAATATATGATGATTCTATCGTAAAAATTAATGGTCGGATGACTTGATATATGGATGAAGATTATTTTCAACCGTCATTTAGATGTAAGGTTAGGATTGGCTAAATTGGTATATGCATATGCACATGATAAGTTAAATTTCATGGTAACACTCGAGAACTCTCAATAGTCGAGTATTGAAAGGTTGGGGTGTTGCAATCTACCGCCCTTAAATAAAATTTCATCCCCAAAATTTAATTACTTCTACCATTTCACACTGATTACTTATGTTAAAGTTTTACTATATTCTTCATAAGGTAGATATGTGTCTAGGAGGGTATAACTGCATATAATTGGCTAGATGAAATCGGGACACTATAACGGCTAAGTACTCAGGGGGAGTTATGAATGATTTTTCTAAGGGAGAGCATCAAGATCATCAAGATATGGTATCACCAGTGGTGTACAAATGTTCTTTTGAACTAGAGCTCATATTAGTATGAAGAGTTTGTGAGATGTTGTAATATTTTATGATGAGTTGTATGATTAATTATACGATAAGATGTGTATGATTGTTGTCACACCCCAAACTCAGAAACCAGGCCCATAAAATTTCTAATTGCCTAATATGGTGACAACAGCATCTGTAGTACCTCATTCTCGGCTTCCAACGCCCATACGCCAGATTCCGATCCTGGGATCCTACAAGGAGGATTTTCAACATACATTTATTTCATAAAAGTATAACCACAAGTTTACCCAAATCACAAAGGCTCACATCATCATCACATATCCACTAATATAAACATTTGAACACGATGCTGAAAGAGAAATACATATATCAAAAGTCCGTTACATGCTCCAAGCTCAACGCTGCTACGACCTAACACCGTCTGCATGCATCTATCATGCATAAGCTTATAGAAAACTTAGAGAGTGGTGAAAGTATGTGCATAAGGTAAGTGTCAAGTATGCAATACAATGCCATAAATCATACAATATCAGAATAAGTGAAAATATTGACAAGATCATGATTCATACGATATCAGAGTAAGAGAAAATACTAACAATATCATGATTCATACGATATCAGAGTAAGCGAAAATATACTGGTAAGTTCATGGGTGTCATCAGCCGCATCAAGGATATGCGATGCAAGGCATGAATGCTAACGACCATATCAATACAGAAACATGGCAACCCAAAATGATAAATGTTGCGGATGTAATGCAATATACGGTGCGAATGAAATGACAAAGCTGGAGTGAAGTCGGGATGATAGTACATAGCATCGCAGGCTATGGGGTCCATCACAAGAGAATTTTATCCAAACCAGTCCCGTACCTAAATTTGAATAGCCAGACTGACTCAATGTGGTAGACTCCTGATCTCAGGTTATCGTGCACCCAACCAAAATCATGGCCATGTGAAGGTACATAACAATTAGTTGCGCACCACCAACCCGAGCAGATAGTGAATGAATGAGTATGCAACTCCTGCGTAATAAGTCCACATATCAGTATGGTTCCTCTCTAGAAAATCAACGGGGTCAGTACACTCCAAACCAAATTATTACTCCATCACGCGAAATAAGGTGAGTGGAAGAGACATCACTATCCGCTTGCCAATATCAGGCCTGACACGTCGATAGCGGACCCATTCCTTGAGTCGATCAAACTTAGCCTAGCTTTTCTCCCTCCTCTCGGGCAAGTAAGGTCGCACCCCCTTCCAACTTACCCCAACACAGTGGGAGATACGGCCTAATAGTATATGACCCTCATGTACTCATACGTCCACTCGGTCTAGACGTTGGAGTAATCTCTGAAACTAAGAGGGTTTAAGAAATTTCACCCAGGGATATCTATAGCACCCCATGTAGAACAGATTTTCAGTGTCTCATCTGGCCATCTACGATATGCTTGTGGAGGCTACGGCCCTGATGTCGCTAGGGCATACGGTGGTCATGATCACACAATGCGAGATGCATTAGTCACGCAATCCAATCATGCATCAATCCTGCGCATACCATACGCTTATGTGGGGCAGCTCTGCCTATCAGGGAGTCCCATGAACAACCTACCCTATGGCATATGCAATGGCCAACCACTTCTCATAAAAAACATACAGATTATGCGTACGTGCATGTATCATGATGCTATGTTATCACATACTCATAATCGATATCGATAATCGGCCTAACAAAGGGCCTAAGGGAAGGTCACAATGAGGACATTTAACCATCATTGCCCATCAATGTGGATGTTTAACCAACATTACTCCCAATGAGTGACCCACATAGAGTCAAACATATAATGGGTCCATGGCCTCACACAAAGGTCTAATATACATCGCAATGGGCCTTACCAAATGGGTTGGAAATACATCACAATGATCCGCATCACATGGACCTAATATACATCACAATGGGCCGCATATAAAGACCTCATATACATTACCATGGGCTGCATCACATGGGCTACACATACATCACAATGGGCCTCACCAAATGGGCCACAAATACATCACAACAGGCCGCATCACATAGGCCACACATATATCAAATCGGGCCTCATCATATGGGCTAAAATTACATCACAATGGGCCTCACCAAATGGGCCAAAAATACACCACGATGGGCCGTATCACATGGGCTTCAAGTACATCACAATGGGCCATAACCCATGGGCTTCAAATACATAATAGGCAGGCCCTACACATGGGCCTCAAATACATCTCATGGGCCTCATATAAGGGTCACAATTACATCAAGGTGGGCCTTAATGAATGGGCTAAAAATACATCAAAATGGGCCACATGCCTAGGCCTCAAATACATCACAACGGGCCACATAACTAGGCCTAATACACATCACAATGGGCCGCATGACATGGGCTTAATATACATCAAGTGGACCGCACCAATGGGCCTAGAAAAGTGGATGAACCGTGTGCATGCAACACACACATCATGGTAGGCCGTACAAATGAACAATATAGATATACAATACAAGCATCAATGGTAGGCCCCACGTGGTAGCCAAAATAGATGGACGGCATGGCTGTGAAGTACATCAAAGTGGGTCCCTCCGTCTGGATGGTGAGAATACAACGTATACATCATGGTGGGCCATGCTTGTCCAGCAAGAATGGATAGCGAGGCTGAAAATACATACATTAAGGTGGTCCATGGAACCTGATAACACCACTACAGCAGGTGCTGCTGCCGTGTGAGACCCACTGTCCTTACCAATGGATGGTGTGGATATAAAACATGTGGATGGCATGAGTATAAAATAGATGCACGATGTGAATTACAAACGATGGGGTGGATATAATACATACACTATGGCAGGCCACATACATCAGGGCCCATTGTCCCATACACATGGACGGTGTGGATATATGTAACACATCAAGGTGGGACCCACACTTGTGGGTAAAAAACTTGTAGCACGTGGGTCCCAAGTAGATGAACGGTTGGATAAAACACATACTCCATGATCAGACCCACCTAACTAGGTTGTTGGTTAAACAGATGGACAGTTGAATGAAATAGTACATCAAGGTGGGCCCCACCCATTCAACAAATGGACGACGTGGAGGTGACCCACAAATCATGGTCCGCCCTAAACAGCAGCACCGTTTATCAACACAGATGGTACAAATATAAAACACATGTATCAGGGAGGGCGTCCACGTCCCACCTGGACGGTGGAGGTCCCACACGTGTATAGTGGGTCCCACCGTCCAGCACATGGACAGATGGTTGGGATGTAATTTCAGCCTCATGATCAGGCCCACATCTCTTGATGACTGAATACAACGGCTTATATTCCTGCTGGCCCATCGTCCACATAGATGGACGACTGGGAAAAAACACGTACCTCATGGTTCAATCCACTGTTCAAATGGTCGGTGGGATATAACATAGTTGTTTAGCTGTGTGATGCACACAACCAAACCTAATAATCACATGCCAGGTGGGTCCACATGCGTGGCCCACCGGTCATTAGATCAAGGTGATATTTGTATTTTCTCTTTGTCCATATGGACGGTTAGGCTACATCGAGCATCAAGGTGGGTCCACGTCAGCGTGGCCCACCACTTTTAAATCAATTTGATATTTGTGTTCTTACTTCACCCATAGCAGCGGGATGGGGCCCAACACATGGACGGTCTAGATCAAGTGGGCCACACCCATCACAAAGAGAGAGAGATAAAGAAAAAGAGAGAAATCAGTGAAGGGGAGGGACCCCGCCACTATGGGCCCTCCCTATACAATGCAAACATTAAGTGGGTCCCAAAATACGTGGACCCTACATCAAAATTAAATACTTTGAACACCCACTGGTAGATCTTCTTGGACTTCTTCTTCCATCAACGCATGTTAGAGTTCCAACGGGATAATTTCAACGGTTGAGATGGACTTTAGATGGTGGGATCAGGTGGTAGGAAGGTGGGCCACACATGGCTTCTCTCTTGGGGAGCTTGGACATCCATGGCTAGCAATGGGAATAAAGGAGAAGAGTGAGAGAGAAAGAAGTTGTAAGGAGAGAGAGGGATGGGTGAGTGATGGGGTGTGATGAGTGAGTGAGTGATGAGTGTACTTGATAGGTAAGGGTTGTAAGAGAGAGAGTTGACTTTGAGGATAGTGTTGTACTTGACATTTGATGTGTGATGTGTACTTCATTGATGGGATATATTCTCTTGGGATTTGCAATGCACGATGTTTTTCTCGAACTGAATGTGGGCCCACATCTCCCGGCCTGGGTATCGCCTCGGCACGCGAAACGTGTTATAGGAACCGTGGCGACGACGCGGTCACTAGGGTATAAGTTTCGGGTCGAGCCGACTCAGGGTCATGTGCAAATGCCGGTTACAGATCACGAGTCGCCAGAATTCGATCGAGAGGACCGCGGAAGCCTACGGAACGTTACATTCTAGGATACGGGTCTCATAATTGTGTTTCGTCACAAAATTGACAAAGGGGGAGATTTTCAGTGCTTATACTTAAGAACAATTAAGATTGTCAAATTTTATAGTCCTGAAAGGAGCTCAAGCACTCATGAAGATACTCTTTTACAACTCATGAAGAACTTGTAAAGACTCGATCAACATCACAAGGAAGACTCAACATCTCTATCCTTAAAATCTTTACATGGTTTGAGGATCGGAACACTTTGTATGTGTCAATCATCAGGTGGTATAACCTTAGATTGACCATAGGTTAGGTGTTTTCCACATGATATAACGATAACATATGATTCTAAGTAAAATATAATAGAGTTAGGCCAGCCTGACCTCAGGTTCACCCAACCTAACTACCTTCGGCCAACCCAACATAATTTGGGCAAGTCTACAGCAAGAAAGATCTTTTCCGAAGCAAATTTGGCCAGTCCAACCTTGGGTTTGTCTAGCCGAATTTGTTTACTCAACTAACCCGAAGTATGTTCGGTTAAGTTTCTAGCAAGATAAGATTTTGGATCTCATGGAGATTCGCCTGGCTGAATTTTTGAAAGATTTCATCTTGTGAAATGCAAAAATTTGTTGGAACGCAATCATTGGAATTCGACCAGCCGAACCTAAAATCGGGCCAACCGAATTTCAAAATCCTTTGGTTATAAATAGAGGCTTTAAGCTATTTATGCGGAATTCTCAAGAAAAGAGTAAAAGTCCAAAGCTACCTTAAGCTATTTATGCGGTAATTCTTATATTTGATTTAACCTATTATATTCTCTTTTTCAAGTTAGTTTAATCTTTTTTAATAGAGTAATCCATACTCTACTTAAGAATTAGAGAAATGAATTTGTGGCATTAGGGTATTTTTTATTACATTGAAAATATATTAAATTCTTATATTCTTTTTGGATTGAACACATATACGGCTTTATTAATATTCCAAGAAAGAAGAACCCGACAATCAAGCTACAATTACATCTTTGACTTGCCAATTAAAGATAAGTACTAAATTCACTTTCATTTCATTTTGGATTTTTCAGAGATAGCCCAGTAATCTTAGCAGGTTATTTTGTGGTGAGACTAAAAATCACGAAGAAGGGTTTTGTTGTGAAACCTCGTGAAAATCACAGAGGGTTTTGTTGTGATAGCCTGTGAAAATCACAAAAAAGGTTTTGTTGTGATAGCCCGTGAAAATCACGAGAACTGTATAAGGTTGTTAAGGTGACCCTATAAAAACCTTAAAATAGTGAAAGCCAAAAACACGAGGACAGTAATTTTGGGAGTGGACTAGGTATGAAGTTAATTATCGGACCACTACAACTCCTTGTGCATTGTGGTGATTGTTTAGTTCTGTATATGCTTTCCTTGTGATTGATTGTTTCTTACTAAGTTTGATATTTTAATCTAAAAAATGTCATAAAATAAGGTTGTCCTGCCTAAATCTTTTAGGTAAAGGTTGTCCTACGAACTATTTGAAATCAAGATTTCAATACTCTAAGCAATTAAGAGTATTTATTTTATTATTTTGCATTATATCAAAATATTTTATATTGTCGTATTCAACCCCCCCCCAGGACATCTATAGCTCGTACTTTTAGAGTGTGCACATGCCACGATCGTGTGAACCATATCAAAAATCTTTACATCTAACCATTATATCAAAATGAAATTTTTATTATAAATATTATGAAAAAAATAATTTCAAGGTAAAAAAAATAAGTATATAATACTATAAGCCATGATAAAATGTATGGTTATAATATATATGGATAATTTTTATAATTTTACATATGTTAAAATAATTTAAAATCATGATCTTAAAGATCTACTACAGTGTAACACCCTGAAAATCGGGGGTCATGTAGAAACCCAACTCCCGAGTTCCAGACCATCACTTATGCAAAAAATATGCTTACGATTCAATGTTGTCTGAGTTAGTGCATTAACATGAGTAAGATTATACCAAAACTGCAATTCATACTCCAGATCCAGTGATAAAACGCAAGCAGAAGACTGAAGAATATATATATCACTGTATGAAAAACAAAACAATCTTGAACTGTCTCCAAAGTATGAATACATCTCTGAGTCACATATACATATATCAAACCAAAATTAAAATGTCATGTGATAGTGTACTAGCAAAAAAAATTCCACTGATCCAGGCCACCTATGCGAAGCCGTCGGAAAACTGCATATACGAGAACTCGTCCTGGTCCTCGTAGTAGTCCGGCTCCTCCTCCTGAATCGCCTCACAACTTGCATCTAAGATAGAGTCTGGTAGGTGTTGCAAACACCGTCCCGTAACGTGGGAGTGGGTGATCAACTCAGTGGAATCATAGAGCAAAAATTAGCATGTTATCAAATCAATCACGTGATAATAGTAAAGCAAACAATCAAATATTCCTAGATACTGTTGTTAATGAAAGAATGAAATGACATGATGGATGTCCTCACCGACATACTCCCTCATGCGACACCATCTTACATCCGCGGCATGCTTTCTTCCCTCAGTGCTCCACATCTTCCAAGAACATGCAGTGCGATGTGGATATGATTACCGAGTTGTTATCAGTCCTTTCAAACAGCAGGATTGGGAAACTAAGGTACTTTTCTTATATTAATCCCAACATAGATCCTGTCTAGGGTCGTCACTCCTAGTAATCTCATACGATGTTATATTTCTAAGTCACTGCAAGGGATGTCAGGGCTGTTGCTCACACTCGTTACACCGCTCCCCTATCACCTTATCAATACAGGCCTAGTTGTACTCTTGTCGCTACAGAAGGGTCGTCGCCTCACGTAAGCTCAGAATATGCTCGAGGTCACTACAAAGGGCTCATCACCAATCAGAGTAGGCCGACAACTAGAATGTAGTATCCCATACCACCACAATCGGCTCACGAGTTTAAGGTGCTCACTGGTCACTACGGGGAAGTTTTTGGCCCCAACGTAGGCCGACAGCTCAACCATGGTGTCCCATAGCACCATGCCCAGCTCATGAGTCTTAATAGATCAAGGTACCATGGTTAACAGGGTTTTTACTGATAAGTTCAGTACCCTAGGTTCAAGCAGTTATGACCAATATAAGGTGAACATACAACGGTCAGTCGGGTTACTTGACGAGCTCGACTAGTACGAGCGCATATCAAGCTGAACAACATGAAGTGCATAAAACACCTCGTGTGGCCTAACCACTGCCGCCAACCCAAAGCACGACTCGCCTTCATCGACGCGTCCTTCGTGGCAAATAAAAGTCAACCACGAATTTGAATCTATTACCGACTGCCTGGACTAGAGGATAGTCCCAAGCACTTGTAATCTACGTCAGTGATCATAAGAGAGTAACAGAAATGAAATACAAATAATCCAAGTATGTTAACAACATGTTATAACATACAACATAAGCAAATCATCCAAACACATGTATTCCATATATATGAGGAAATCAATTCAATAACAACATGGAGGAAATCATGTACATCATCATATTAATTGAGAATTCAATCTTAAAACTATTCTACAACAATATTTACTCAATACATACTAATACAAACATTTATACAAACACTTAGTCTACACACATTTGTCTACATAACGTATGTCGACCCAAAGTGTGCATTAGGGCGAATCTCTTCGCCAAACAGATCATACACGCATATCTTGTATAATAACACGATAAATAAACATGGCAATCATTTTAGCAAAATACGGACGTATACAGTATTTCCTACAAATGCCTAAATACCCTAAATCTCATATTCTCCGCACGTAATCGAAATGAAAAACAGACAGCATGTTCTACATGTCAAACAGCGTTCTTGTCGATAATCTACTATTAAACGACATTGAAAGCTTTGAAAACAGTTAACCTAAGCATCTAGAATCCTCACCTTTCACCGTAGAAGCGTATCGAATCGAATAGAAACTCTACGCTTCGTCAACGTCTGTATGACAACCTATATCACAAGATAAATCAGCTACTTCGCTAATTGTATCGATGGAATCCCTAAAACAGCTTGAGGTTAGATTTTTCTTACCTAGAATATGTTGGAATCACTGGAAGAGTTATTAGAACACGGTGATTAGGAACGTGTAGAAGAAGGATCGAGTGGCAGGAAGTTTCCCTTACAACTCTCACCGAATCTCTCTCTTTTCTCTCTTCTCTTTTTTAGGGTTTTAGCAAATTCATATGGAAGGGATATGAGAGGGTTTAATGTCCTTAAATAGGTTAGAAAGTCACCTATTTAGACTTTAAACCAAAGTATACTTGGGTTATGCCAAATCGGGTCTTTCCCGATCCAAAAGAGCATTTCTGGAGGTCCCTTAACCGAATGCGGTCGGACTTAAGCTCAAGGATACTGGATCCTGATCACATTAAGTTTCAGTCTGATAGTGTTCTCAGATCGCACGTGGCGGACCAGTTTCAGTTCAGCGGTCACTGAGACTCGATCGAGGATTCCAAGTACACTGACCTGAGTGGAAAATGTTCCCTGATCTGAGGGTGTATTTGGGTTAGATTCCGACGGTCTGAATGCTTATACTTAACCCGCAAGCGAAACGTGCCAGATTTATTTAAAAGACATTTAATTTATAAAGAATTTCACTCTTTCTCACACTCCTTGCTCCAAGCTCAATGAAATAGCCTCAGAACATCGGTTGGGCTTGATTTTTAAAGCGATTGTCAAGTCCAGCTAAGCGGTCATAATGGTCTAAGATTGTAGATATCGGACTTTCGATGCGCGGTCTAAATCCAATACAAAGTTTCAAAGAGTTCCTGAGAGCAAACGGGTTTAGAGTTTGATCCTAGGTTTCAGGACGTTATAGCGTCATTGATTCTACAAGGTTTTGGTCTTACAGAATGTATTTAAAGCGAACAGTGATAATTTCATAGCTAATTTAACGTAGTGCTAGTTATCTTACGCTTAATTTCTAAAGGAATTAATCCTAAGAGATTTCTAATCGAGTTGGTACTCGGTTCTGTGCATGAATTTTTCCGAGACGTTACATAGAGTCATAAAATAAAAATCTAGTATATTATGCTAAGGTCCACAAAAATGCTAAAATTGACAGTTCAAGAATTCTTGCCCTTAGATCTAAGCTTTTTATCATTGTTCAAGTCAAGACTTTTATATAACGTTGTTAATATTTTGTATATGAACCTATTACATGGTTGTCTATAGAAATATCAAGTGGTATAATGGGCAATTCTTAAGATCTTGATAATACATCTATTAGATGATAATTTTAACACTAGATTTGAAAATTAATCAGTTACTATTCAGTTTAGATGGTTTTGATCGATGATTCATGGTTTGGATTGGTAATCCAACAAATGGATTATCACAAATCTTGGTTAAAATGACGCACTTGATGATCAATTATGACTAAATAAATAGAAAGAAAAAATACGCCCCAAAATTGCTAATATATTATATTCCATGCAACTTAAAAATGAATTTCGTCCCAAAATTCTTCGTACCTTAGCCGGTAAAGAGGTTAGGATAATTTTCTTAGATCTCAGCTTCTAGTTCCCATGAGGGTTTTTCTTTATTGTGGTGACTCCATTGGACCTTGACCAATGGTATCACCTTCGTTCGCAATACCCGTTCTTTTCTATCTAGGATGCACACAGGTCTCTCGATATACAATGTTTTTTCTTGAATTTTTAATAACTTCCAATCTATTACATAAGATGGGTCTCTCTCGTATTTACGAAGCATAGAGACATGGAAGACGTTGTGAATACTGGCGAGTTGTGGGGGTAGTGCTAGTCTGTAAGCAATCGGTCTGATTCTCTCTTGGATCTTGAACGATCTTATAAAATGTGGCACTAATTTCCTCTTCTTTCCAAATCACATAACGCCTTTCATAGGTGACACCTTCAAGAACATGTGATCGTCAACTTTAAATTCTAAGTCTCTTCTTCTGATATCTGCATAGCTCTTTTGGTGGCTTTGGGTGGTGTGCAAATGTTCTCTTATCACTATTCTCAGTGGTATCTGCATAGCTCTTTTGGTGGCTTCGGGCGGTGTGCAAATGTTCTCGATCATTGTGATCTTCTCAGCCACCTCTTCTACCATTTCTGATTTAAGTAATTCCTATTCTCCTACTTCCAATCAACAGCTGAGAGACCAACATGACCTTTCATACAATGCTTCAAACGGTGTCATGTCGATGCTCGATTGAAAGCTATTGTTGTAAGTAAACTCTTTGACAACAAAGGGCATGCCAGTGGAGATATGTAGGTGCAACTTCTTTTAATTTCTATTTTTAACAGTATATTGTTAAAAAAAAGTACTATATAGTGAACATTCATATATATGAATTTCATGTTCTTTAATTATTATTAATGTCGTTGTTTACAACCCCAAGTGTAGGATCGCAAAGTAGTAATAACATGGTTAGACTGAGGTCGAATCCACAGGGATTAATCTTGTACATTTCTGAATTTAACTAGAATCAGAACTAGAAGAAGATCTAAAAGTAAGTCTAAAATATTTAAGAGAGTAATTGTAAATAATGTAATTGAAACTCGTGAATTTAAAGGTAGAAACTAAGGTGCCAAGGATCCACTGGTAGCTATCAAGATGTTACCTTACTTGATTCAAGAGACACAATTGGAATCAGAGCCCTATCTTATCCAATTGGAAGAAGAGATGATCAAATATCTAAACTTTTCATTGAACTAACTTTAATGAAAGAGAATTGTGAAGATTGGAAGGGATTCCATCACCCAACCATGCCCAGGAGATGATGACAAACAATAGGATTTACTAATCCCACAATCTCAAATAGGAAAAGAAGAGATTCAAAGTTATTGCAGTGTCTATTGTATTTGAGTCACAACAAACCATAGAAAGCTGAAAATATTCCTTAAACTTAACTAGAAATCAATGAAGTTTAATATAAACATGAATCAAAGTAAAGTAAACATCTCAATCATACTACAAGCTTTAGCTCTTAGCCCCAACTAAGAGATTTAGCCAACTATAGACATGATTGAACTAAGAACTCTTAAACAAAGCATAAAAATAACTAAGGAAGACAAAAAAAAACTCTTGGCGGTGGCTCTCCACCCTTTTGCTCCACTCCTTAAACCTTGAAAGATACCTAGGAATGTCCTAGGGACTCCTTATAGCTGTAAAACTCCATCTTACGCACTTTGAATTTTCATAAACTGACTTGAATTACGCAATACACAGCTTTTCTGTGTTCGCTTCGGTTAGGACTGAAGTTGAATCTGAGGTCGAGTCTGAATTTTGAAATGATTTTGTCTTAGCAGTTGCCCGATTTCGGTCGGACCGAACTTAAGTTGTCGGTTGAACCGAATTAATCTTTTTAGCACTGGAGCTTTTTGTGCACTTTCGGTCGCACCGTATCCTCCATTCGCTCGAACTGAACTGGGCTTTGGTCAGACCGAATTAGTTTTTGGTCGAACGGAATTACATCTAAATTTCATTGTTGGTCGCTAGACTGTTTTTAACGATTTCGGTTGGACCAAAGTTGGCTTCGGTCAGACCGAACCTGTCTGTTTTCTGCTGCGAATCCTGAAGTCTTTCAAGTTATTTCTTCATCTTTTGTACTCGATTTCTTTGGATCTTTGGTATGTGATTTTTTCTTTCTTGGTCTCCTAAAATCCATCTTTTGCTTCAGTGATTCTTCGAGCGTTAAATACATGCCTTTAGCATTCTTTTCAATCTAAGCTTTTAAATTCACCTTGCATCATAAACATGTATAAAATATACCATTAAGCCTTATTATGTTCATAAAACCAAGATATAAATATGAGAAAATTTGTAATATTTGATACTCAACAGTCGTACATGGCTACCATTCAAAGAAAAAGAACTACCGATCCACAACGGATTCGGAGTTTTAAAATTTTGGAAAGCTCATTCACCGAGAGTGCAGGGTGTAACATATTACAAGGCATCCTTAATCTTGATTAAACCTATTGTGCAAAATTCATCCCACTTCTACAGCTAAACACGGCCATAATATTCATGTATAACCCGAACCATTCTTTATCCATGGTTAAAATCCTAAGCCCAAGTAGTCTTAAGAAATTGTTGATTTACTTTGTTTAGGAATCTTGTTACAACGAAGAGATACGTTAGATTTATTAAAGAAGAATCCAGAAGACCTAATTACCAGAAACATCCATTGAACATAATCATATCTAGGAAAATTAAAATTCATTACGGCATGTTTGGTTGCAGCAAATGTCATGAAATATTATACCAAATTAACTGATTAATCATGGAAAAATCAAAATTCATTAAGGTGTGTTCGGTTGTATCAAATATCAAGAAATTTCAAACCAAATTAAACTAATTAATCATAGCATATCATCAAATTTCATGATATGTGGTGCAACTAAACAGCTTTTTAAACAGGGAAATCTACACGTTCGATTCGGCTACGATGGTTTTTACTAATAGGGGGGAGGACTTGGGAGTCGAATAAGCAAGCCTCGGAGCGTTTCTTTTCACTTAAGTTATCATTAACTCTTATCTCCATCCACGTCGCAAACATCTAAGAGATATGAACCCACGTCGCAAACATCTAAGAGATATGAACCGACCATCAGATAGGACACCTTGAATGGGCTATAGCCCTAAAAATGCGCTAATTCGACACTAGCGACCCTTTATTATCGGTTTTTTTTTTAAAAAAAAAATAAAATGGACGGCTAGTGGAACTTTGGTTGACATTTTCTATAACCGTCCTCTTTTTCTTGTAAATTTTATCTTTTTACGTTAAAATTTCTGGTATGTAGCCCATCAAAGTGGGGTCCACATTATGATCGGTTTGGATCTTGGATAAAACGCGATCAAAATTGTATTCCTGCTCAATAATGTATACGATGTTTTGTTGTAGTTGTCATTGTTTTCGTTGTTGGAATGGTGGCTAGTGTTACTCATGAATAAGAGCAATCTCATCCGCTTTTTAAAAGATGAAAAGAAGATAACTGCACGGAAACTTCTTATCACCAAGATCATATGCAGAGCCTTTTGGTAGAGGCGCAGGACAACTATGTTACTTGAGCAGCATGTTGAAAATGGTGGTGACTCATCCTCATCGAAATTGGCACTGACTTTCCAGATATCCAGACCATTCAAATTCTGATTCACATCATAAATGGAACATATCTCGAAAATCACACTGATCAAGCATTGCTAACCATCCAATTAACGGCTTTTAAATGGATGGTTAAAAGTAAAATAAGTGAGTGGTAAAGCCCGGTGGTTGGTATTATCTTTCGGTTAAATTATTTGGTTATGCCTCCGTATGTAGATACGTCCAGCGCTTCGGACCAAGGTTTAAAGTGTCGTACGAAACTGACGCCCATTACCTGATGGGCACTGGTTTCCCGTGAATTAATATGCGTAGTGAATTAGGTGCGTTCCCGGACTTAACCAACACGGCATCCCACCTTGGAGCATGTATTTATATCCACTCCGTCCTTAAAGTTTATTTTCCACACAACCTGTTGATAAGGTCAAACAGACCTAGATGAAGGGAAAAGCAAATATTACCTTGATCAAAAAACTTTTGTGGCCCAGAGTAGGTTCTTAATCACCCCTGTTTCCTGTGATGCGGTCCAATTGAGATACCCCTGTTTCCTGTGATGCGGTCCAATTGAGATTTGGGTATGCTTTATTTTTTTGAATCATGTCGGGAAAAATGGATGGACAGGGTATATATACAATAGAGAAATTTATTACTGTAGACGCCACCTTTTAGCCAGCGTTTTTATGAAGCATGAGAAACTTAACTTGCCTACTTAGGCTTGCATATATGGACAGTGAATCTGAGGATGAAAATACCCCTCTTTTTCAAAGTGGACTTGTGGCTACGGATTATAACCGTAACCATAACTACAGTTATCGAATGAAAGGTTGGGACCTGGTCAATCTGGTCAAGTAGTCAGGGTCGACCGAATCAGTTGTCTTGGCCACTCGTTTTTTAGATTTGTCTCATTTTTTTTAAATTTTTTTTATTTTTTTACACACGCACACTTTAAGATTTCACCACCATGGGTACTCGAACCCTTGACCCGGTGTTGAAACTCCAAGGAGTCTACCACCTGGGTAAGAGTAAGGACCCAGGTGATAGACTTTTTTAGATTTATTTCATTTTTTGTTTTATATCATAATGAGAGTAGGCAGTTCATTTTTTTAGTTTTGTCTCATTTTTTGTCTTATATCATAATGAGAGTAGTCAAAATGAATTGATGTGAGACCCACTAAGCTTTCAATAGTAAGGAGTTCCTACCTTAAGTTGTTGTGGGCAATTTGCATCCCTTTAGATTATTAGGAATTCTTATAACCCTACGTTACATGCAAGTTGCATAACTTTTAGACAATTTACTTTGCATATGGCTCAATTGAGTTTCAAAACTCCTTAATCGAGTAACTTAGTTAGAGTCGAACAGTTCTACTAGGGGCTTTTATAAAGCCCATTATAATATGTGTGTTTTATTTTAAGTTGTTTATTCATTTTGAGAATCATTTTAAAACACAAGCTTAAAAAGAAAGTAGATAAAAAACACAAGTAAATCACACCCACATCACAAGAATCAGTAATGATGATGATATTGCTGTTGAAACCTTCTTGGAGCCCATCGTGATATATATTTTGTTATTAAACCTATTCATAAAATAATGTAAACCTGATTAAAAGGAAAATATAAAAACATCAGCTTAATCCAAAACTCCTCGAGATCTTAAAAGAGGTTTTTGGCAAGTTGTGTTCAAGCCCCACCATGTGGCGTGATCTACTTTAGCACTAGAGCTTTTTCATTTATTTTATGATCAAAACCTTCCTAGTAATTTAGCGAGGGAACCTAGGAATTGAACGATGGAACCTAGGAATTGAGCGAAGAAACCTAGAAATTGAACGAGGCAACCTATAACTTGCACGAGGCAATGTAGAAATTGAACGAGGAACCCTATAAATTCAACGAGGCAACCTAGAAATTGATCGAGGCAGCCTAAGAATTGAGTGAGACAACCTAGTAATTGAGTGAGGCAACTTAGGAATTGAGCGAGGCAAACTACAAATCGAGCGAGGGAACTTAGGAATTGAGCGAGGCAACGTATAAATTGAGTGAGTGAACCTAGCAATTGAGCAAGGGAACCTAAACAATGAGCGAGGGAACATTGAAATTCAGCTAGACAACCTAGAAATTCAGCGAGGCAAGCTCAAAATTCAAGGAGGAAACTTAGGAATTGAGCGAGGGATTAAGGAATTGAGCGATACAACCTAGGAATTGAGCAAGGGAACCTAGAAATTGAGCGAGACAACTTAGGAATTGAACGAGGGCACCTAGAAATTGAGTGAGGCAACGTAAATATTGAGTGAGTGAACCTAGCAATTAAGCGAGGGTACCTAGACAATGAGCGAGGGAACCTTGAAATTCAGCAAGGCAACCTATAAATTCAGCTAGGAAACCTAGGAATTGAGTGAGGCAAGCTATAAATTCAGCGAGACAACCTAGGAATTGAGTGAGGCAAGCTCAAAATTCAACAAGGGAACCTAGGAATTGAGCGAGGGAACTTAGGAATTGAGCGAGGGAACTACAGAATTGAGCAAGGCAACGTAAAAATTGAGCGAGTGAACCTAGACAATGAGCGAGGGAACCTAGAAATTGAGCGAGACAACCTAGGAATTAAGCGAGAAAACCTACAAATCGAGCGACGCAAACTACAAATTGAGCAAGGAAACTTAGAAATTCAGCGAGATAACCTAGGAATTGAGCGAGGAAAACTACAAATTGAGCGTGACAACTTAGAAATTCACCGAGGCAACATAGAAATTCACCGAGGCAACGTAGAATTGAGCGAGGTAAACTACAAATTAAGTGAGGCAACCTAGAAATTCAGCGAGGCAATATAGAAATTTAGTGAGCAACCGAGGAATTGAGCAAGGAAACCTATGAATTCAGCGAGGAACCTAAGAATTAAGTGAGGCAAATTAGGAATTGAGCGAGGCATCCTAGAAATTCAGCGTGACAACGTAGAAATTCAGCAAGGCAACTGAGGAATTGAGTGAGGCAACCTACGAATTGAGCGAGGTAACCAAGAAATTGAGCGAGGGAACGTATAAATTTAACGAGGCAACCTACGAATTAAGTGAGACAAACTACAAATTGAGCGAGTTAACCTAGGAATTAAGAGAGGAAAACTACAAGAGCGAGACAACCTAGAAATTTAGCAAGGCAACGTAGAAATTGAGCGAGGCAAACTAAAAATTCAGCGAGGAAACCTACAAATTCAATGAGGGAAAGTAGAAGGTGAGTGATGCAAACTATTGTAACATCCTGAAAATGTCCCTAGTCTATGTTATGCTGATTTAGCTTAATCTAATTCATGTTTTATGTACTAACACGGACAACATTCATCAATCATTCAAAATGTTGCATAAGTAATATTTTGGAACTCGGGAGCTGAGTTATGCTCAACTCCCGATTTTCAGGGTATTACAACTACAAATTGAATGAGGCAACCTAGAAATTCAGTGAGGCAATGTAGTTCAGCGAGGCAACCAATGAATTGAGCGAGGGAAGCTAGAAATTAAGCGAAGCAACCTAGAAATTGAGCAAGGCAACTTAGAAATTGAGTCAGGCAAACATGAATTTCAGTGGGGTAAACATGAAATTCAACGGGACAAACATGAAATTCAGCGAAGCAAACATGAAATTGAGTGGGGCAAACTTGAAATACAGTGGGGCAAACATGAAATTTAGTCGGGCAAACTTGCAACTTAGCGGGGCAAACATGAAATTGAGCAGGGTAAACATGAAATTGAGCGGGGCAAACATGAAATTCAGTTGGTGAAATTGAAATGAGCAGGAATGTAACATCCCGAATTTTGGCCAATCTGGGATTTGACGTCCTTAGGTAGTGGGTCAATTAAAACACCTGAAAAATCGTTCAGAACCCAATTCTATAGCCAAAGAAAACACATAGGATTGATTCCTTTAGAAACTAAGCATAAGTTAGCTAGCGCAACGCTAGAGTAGCTGGGAAACAGGCCCTGATCACTTTAAATACGTTCTACAAGACCCAAATCGAGTAGAACCAATGACTCTATAATACTCTATAACCTTGGATCAAACTCTAAGCAGGTTTGTTCTCTGGACCACTTTAAAATTTTGTATTGGATCTAGACCGCGCGTCGAAAGTCCGATACCTGCTATCTTAGACCGTTAGAACCGCCCAACTGTACTTGACAATCATTTCAAAAATCAAGTCTAACCGATAATCACAGGCTATTTTATTGAGCCCGGACTGAAGATAGTGCGAATAGGGACAGATTTGAAATTTCAAATTCAAATCTGGCACACGACTTGACGCGTCAGTATTAAGCTTCTGACCGTTAGAATTCAGCCAAATTACACCCTCGGATCAGGAAAAATTTCTATTTCATATCATGAGATTTGTAGGCCTGATCTACGTGCGGTGACCGCTGAACTGAAACTGGACCGCCAAGTGCGATCTGCGAACCCTGCCGGACTGAAAACTTGATGTGTGCTAGATCCAGTGTGCATGAGCTTAAGTCCGACCGCATTCAGCCAGGGGACCACCAGAAATGTCCTTTTAGACTGAAACAGCCCCGATTTGGTTACCCCTCAAGTGAACCTTGTTCCCGAGCCTATTTCGGGCAAGTTTGGGCTTATAAAAAGGGTTGAAACCCTCACTCCTCTCTCCCATCCGAATTTGTAAAAATTCCTAGATTGGGAGAGAGAAAAGGTGAGAGTTTGTGAGAGAGAGTAGGAGAGAATTTCTTGCTGCTCGTGCCACCCGCTGCAAGTGCCTAAGCAACACACTCCGATCACCTGGCCGGTGATTTCTCCGCATTTTCAGGTATGAAACAACCTTAGAAGTTACTGATTTAAGGTTCACTAGGATCCATAGCTTTTTAACCAATAGATCTTGTAAAACAGGTTCTCTTATCGCCGTAGACGAAGCGTATACGCTCCGTTCGAAACGACACGTCTATAAGAGACAAGGTGCGGATTTTAGGCACTTTGATTGACTCTTTCCAAAGCTTTCAATGTCGTTTAATAGTAGATTATCGACAACAACGCCGTTTGACATGTACAACATGTTGTCCGTTTCCTGTTTCGTAAATCAACGAAGAATATGAGATTTAGGACATTTTAGTCATTTGTAGGAAGTACAGATTTCATTCATATTTTGCTGACGTGATTGACATGATTTATTGTCGCATTAGAATGTTAGGAATACGTGCATAATTAGTTTCGCGAAGAAACTCGCCTAAATGCGCACTTCGGGTTGACATGCTATATGTAGACTTAAGTGTGAAGTGTAAGTGTTTGTATAAATGCTTATATTAGTATGTATTGAGTTAAATGGTCTTATGAATTAGTTTGAGATTGATTTCTCAATTAATATGCTGGTGTAAATGATTTCCTACATGTTAGCCATATGCATGATTTCATGATATGAATGAAATGCATGTGCTTGATGATTCGCTTAAGTTGTAAGTTATAACATGTGCTTGATGATTTCGTTATGATTTAAATTGAGATTGAATTCTCAATTAATATGTTGATGGAAATGATTTCCTATATGTTGGCGATATGTACGATTTCATTATATGTATGAAAGGCATGTGTCAGATGATTTACTTAAGTTGTACGATATAACATGTGTTAACATGCTCACATGATTGTGTTTCATTTCCAATACTCTCACATGATTGCTGATGTGGATTTATATGTGTTTGGGACTATACTTAGTCCAGACATTCGGTAACCGAGCGAATTCGTGGTTGGTTTATATTTTCCACGAACGACGCATCGATAAACGCGAGCCGTGTTTTGGAATTGGCGGTAGTGGTTAGGCCACATGAAGTGTTTTACGCACTTCATGTCATCCGACTTGAGATGCGATCGTGCTAGTCGAGCCCATCAAGTAACCCGACTGGCCGTTGTATGTTCACCCTGCATGAGTC
Source organism: Magnolia kwangsiensis (assembly GCA_037074715.1). Classification (NCBI taxonomy): domain Eukaryota; kingdom Viridiplantae; phylum Streptophyta; class Magnoliopsida; order Magnoliales; family Magnoliaceae; genus Magnolia; species Magnolia kwangsiensis. Next base: position 83,254,713 of record CM073575.1, on the reverse strand, counting down.
ATAACTGCTTGAACCTAGGGTACTGAACTTACCATTATAAACCCTGTTAACCATGGTACCTTGATCCACAAAGACTCATGAGCCGGGCATGGTGGTATGGGACACCGTGGTCGAGCTGTCGGCCTACGCTGGGGCCACAAACCTCCCCGTAGTGACCAGTGAGCACCTATAACTCGTGAGTAGATTATGGTGGTATGGGACACTATGTTCTTGCTGTCGGCCTACATTGATAAGGTGATGGGGGAGCGGTGCAACGAGTGCGAGCAACAGCCCTGGTAGCCCTTTGTAGTGACCGCGAGCGTATTCTGAGTCTACGGGAGGCGACGACCCTTCCGTAGCAGTAGAGTATAGTAGGCCTGTATTGATAAGGTGATGGGAGAGCGGTGCAACGAGTGCGAGCAACAGCCCTGGCAGCCCTTGCAGCGACCTACAAAATATACATCGTATGAGATTACTAGGAGTGATGACCCTAGACAGGATCTATGTTGGGATTGATATAAGGGAGGTACCTTAGTTTTCCAATCCTGCTGTTTGAATGGACTAATAATAACTCAGAAATCATATCACTATACCATTGCATGTGCCTGGAAGATGTGGAGCACTTGAGGGTCGATTGCATGCCGCGGTCGTAAGATGGTGCCGTATGAGGGAGATCGTCGGTGAGGGCATACATCACGTCATGTCATATTGCATTAACAACAGTTTTAGGATTGTTTGATTTACTGATTTACTATTTTCACATGATTGATTTGAAAACATGTTAATCCTTGCTCTATTATTCCACTGAGTTAGCTACTCACTCCCACGTTACGGGACGGTGTTCTTGGACACCCACCAGACCTTTTTGTGATTGCAGATGATGGCGCGGCCTGCGAGGCGGGGCCAGACTTGATGATGATGATGATGAGGAGGATCCCTCCTTTATGCGTGTGCTGATCGACGGGATTACAGGGAGGTTGATTAGATACCTTGGTACTTGCCATTTTATATTTTTAGAACACTCATCTATATCCTTTTGGTTTACTTTTGGAGTATACATGTTTGTATATAACCTGGTAACATATTCACACTCTGGAGACATACAACAGTTTATATACGTTATACATACTATCACAGTCTTCCGCTTGTTAATTTAACTGTCTCTGGAGTATGATATACTGTTTTAGCTTAATCTCACTCATGTTTAATACGTTATTACAGACAACATTCAATCATACATATCTATGTTGCATAAATAACATTTTGGAACTCGGGAGTTGGGTTTTTGCTCGACCCCCCGATTTTCGGGATGTTATAGGGACGAACATGAAATTCAGCGGGGCAAACTGAAATTTGAGCGAGGCAAACATGAAATAGGGAGAATCTCCTCTATGCCTTTGCAATCCCACCCACTTTCAGAAACCTCCATACATTGCAATCCCCTGATCTGAGTCACAACCTTCTCTCTAGTAGTATCCCTGATTTTGTCGGATAGTTTCAAAGCTTGACCCTTTTGGACTTTTCAAACAACCAATTCTCAGGATAAATGCTCATTTCCTTGTGTAACTTGTATAATGTTATGGACATGTCATTAGAACACAACAATCTCACTAGTGTAATCCTAAGTCAGATTGGTGACCTGAAATCCCTTAGCAGCCTCTCTCTTAGCCATAATTTTCTGACAGGCCACATTCCTAAATCCATTGTCAGGCTACAAAATTTGTGGCACTTTAATGTTTCTAGAAATGGGTTATCAGATCCATTGCCTGCTGCCCTTGCAAAGGACACCCATTCCATCCTGTTTATAGGCTTGTCCTACAACAACCTACATTTGGGGACTATTCCTGATTGGGTTAGGAATTCAAGACTAACAGCTATCCACCTTGGTAGATGCAACCTCAAAGGAAGCCTCCCAATCTTCACAAAACCTGATTCCTTGAGCTCCATAGACCTCTTTGACAATTCTCTCATAGGGGGGATGTGAGAAGAAACCCTCTCCTTTAACCCATCTTAAATGTGTTTAAGATAGAACTACATATTAACCATGTGATTAATAACATGCACCACATATGTGAAGAGGCTTTTTCCAACCAAGTAGTGGTGTTGCCAAATTCAGGCCTTGTTTTACTTGCAAATGCCAAGGAAAATGCTTTATATGTGAATGGATTCAATGTGCTCAATTACCATTTCCTATATGTTATCAACCTATTAATTCATAAGATTGGAAAATGTGTCAATCAATCAGCTTGACCATATGATAGATCATATCATCATGGATGGACCAATGAAAAGATAATTGTAGCAATTGGATGTTTCCAACAATTCAATACATGGATGTATTTTTCTGGACCATTGATCTAAACTTTGGGTGATAGATTAGATGTTAATGAACTTACAATTGTAATTGGTTTTGTGGTTTAGCTCATCCAAGAGGCAGTCCACTAATTGGATAGTGTGTTTCCATTGTCCAATTGCACCAATCTAGGCTTTATAGGGTCCATTCAATTTACTAAATGGCACACGATTTGGTTTGCATCCTATACCTTCTGAATTCATTCCATTTTTTTAAATTCAAATTGAAAAGTTGTATGGTAGAGAGATACAAGGAACGAATATGGAAGGGCCAATTCCTTCTGACATTTCTATTTTGGAGAACTTGATCCAATTGTAAGTACAAGGCTTGAATTCCCATCTTTAGTAGTTTTGTGTGAAGCACATCCTTTGTGATCTCATCATCATCATCATCATCATCATCATATAAACCTTATGACAACTAATTGGGGTTGGCTTCTTTGATCTCATTCTTAGTAAAAATAAAGTGAGAGATACCTGCATATATTGGAGAAATGAGACTCCTGGATTTGTTGTAAGTCAGTTTTTTTCCTGTATATGATAAAAATCTTCTTTACTAGCCGATGTTTTTTACATTTGCTTGCTTTCATTGGATGAATAGGTTGTCAAATATGGATGCTTTTGTTTTTCTAATCCTTTTTGTCATTGTCAATATTGTGTTTTTTTTTTTTTTTTGTCATGTTATGTAGTCTTGTACCAACATACTTTTTTTTTAAAAATAAAAAATAAAAAATAATTTTATTTTTACATACGTGTCCATATACATACATACATGCATGTTAGGAAAAATCTCTTTTTTTAAGTGTTGAATTAACTGAATTTGAAATCATTTTGATCACTATTCATTTTGATCACTATGCTTTTATCGTGCTGAGTTGACTAAATTGGGCCCAAGATTCAACTTGAATGTATGTGGGCTATCCATGGCATTCATCCATTTTTGCTACACCCCATAATGATGTTTTATTTGTAATCCATCATATTCATCGGATTACGCATATATAGATGAACCAAAGACCCAGATGCAAGCTTCATCCAACAGGCAATATATGAAAATATACCTGTGGTGCATGCTTTCTTCAGTGGACCGGTCATTTTCAGATGAGAAAATACTGATGTATGGAGATGATGCAATTCAATGGAAGAATGGTGCGACCCATTGGAAGGATTTTCGTGCCGGGGAAAATGGATTTTTTTTTTATCTTTCTTAGTGGAAAGGGAAAGTGAAAGCAACGTAAGTGAGTAAAAAAAGGAGGGGTATTTTCGTCCTAAAAGGCACTGGCCATACATGAATGTCTAAGTTGGTAAGTTAAGTTTCGCTTGCTTCATAAAAATCACCCCATAAAAGGTGGCATCTATAGTGGTAAATTTCTTTATACAATACATGCATTAAGGTAAGCCCCATGAACAGGGCTGCACCATGTTGGGTGAGGTCCGTGCCGCACCGAATCCGCTACAATAGCTGTATTGGCCTGTATGGGGTCGAAGTAGCCTAACACAGGGGCCTGCATACCACATCCTAGTATACCAAATAATATGAACAGTCTTGATTGCCGTAAAACGGCGACATGTGTACGGTTAGAGATTGCCCACTTTATTTATTTATTTATTTATTAAATACACCCTAACAAAGCTTCCCACATTTTTCATTGGTTGGCACATTTTTCTCATGTTTTCTAAACAGCGAAGATGAACCTGAGACAGAATCTGTCAGACTGAAGCCCTAAAGTTCGGAGACGGATTGGCTACTCCCCCTGACACAGCCCCGTGGCTGATGGTCGGTTTATGCCCCACCATGATGTATGTCTTTCATCCATTCGGTTCATCCATTTTTACAGATCCTTTTAGGGCTTGATACCAAAAATGAGAGGGATATAAATCTCAGGTGGATCACACTACGTGAAAACAATAGCTATTGGATATCCACCATTAAAATCATCCTAAGGCCTACTGTACTGTTTATTTGACATCCAATCTGTTTATTAGGTCATGCAGGCCCAGATGAAGGGAAAACACAAAAATTAACTTGATTCAAAACTTTTATGGCTCCCAAAATGTTTTTAATGGTCAACGCTCATTTAACACTGTTTCCTACAATGTGGTCCACTTGAGATTAGGATATATCTCATTTTTGGCTTCATAATGTAAAATGATCTATAAAAATATATGGACGGCATGGATGAAACACATACATCATGATAGAGTCCACATAGCACCGACCACCAACCATTGGCTGATGTCAGAGGGAGTAGGCAATCCGTTTCCCTAAAGTTCCGTATGGCTGTTATCCACAGCGTGAAATAGCACATCCCACTGCTCTTCCTTGCGACCCCACCCGACCACCAGCCATTGGCTGATGTCAGAAGGAGTAGGCAATCCGTTTCCCTAAAGTGCCGTATGGCTGTTATCCACAACGTGAAATAGCACATCCCACTGCTCTTCCTTGCGACCCCAACTCCTCCGCCCTTTTTTTTTTAATGACACTTGTTCATACGTCCTTGGTCGGATTAGTCCATGTCAGCGCTTGCTAATCTAGAGATTGACGTGGGTTCAAAATATAGTTGAAGGAGGCAACAGTCCAACTAGGTGGATTCGGTTGAGAGGGTGGGGCCCACCTGAGAGACCACTTCGCATGCTTGGTGCTTTGCTGGAGGGGAAGCTCTTCAAGAGGTAGGCCCTCGTGCTGGGTTGAGATGGGGCTGTGCATGTTCAAACCAACGTTGCAATTGGGATTTTTTTAATTTTATTTTATTTTCCTTTTTCCTTTTTTAAAGCGGACTAAATAGGATCCTCACTTTGTATGGTATGCTGAGCTTTTCAATTTAGACACATCGGTCCATGGTTTACAATAATCTCCAAGCTAGAAGATCCCTGACACCTTCGAACATGGAATCTTACTTCCAGTTAATCTATTTCTCATCTCAATGGTCTACACAGATCGGCCAAAAATCGAAAGGCTAAGATTGTGCTCAGCATTGGGGTATGGTTCATCATCATATATCCAAAAAATCAATGCTCAGCATTGGCTCCACTTGTTGCATGACTAATCTCGTTCTTCATAATTTCATTCTTCATGAGATGACCTCAGGTTTAATTTTTTTTTTCACCTGAAAATAAAGTTTTTTTTAAAATATTATAATTTAATAAATAGTTTTAATATTATTTGATGCTGAGTTTCCCATTTCAACTTCCCTGCACCAAACGCAGTAAGTGGATTTGGGATGCTGGTTGGTTTATCTGCCATGAATGTCATGGCCCACATCATAGACGAACCATATTAAAAAAGGAAGAAAAAAAAAAAGAAGGAAAAAGACCTCGGTTAAGTCCAACTTACTCATTATGAACATGCAAATTGTTGTGTGTCCATTTCAAAATTGATCACCTGATTAGCGCGATCATGTCATAATTGAATGTGCGGCTCAATTCAAACTAAACAATTACAACATCAAGTGTTGAGATATACAAATAGATCATAAATTGATACTATATGATTGAGTTTTAATGCGATCAGTCATCTACTCAGCCACTTGGACAACATTGCTTAAGATGATTAAATGATAGTTAGAAGATGGGGTTCTTCATCAAAAAATAGATTACACCTCTACCTTCCATACGAAAGGATTTTTTTTATTTTTTCCTTTAGTATAGATAAAATAAAAAATAAAAAAATTCTTACAATTGGCCATGGAGAACAACTGTAGAATGCCTCACTAGTTGGAGGTTATTTTTATTTTTATTTAATTATTATTATTATTATTATTATTATTGATATTTGAACTGAATTCAATGTTTGAGTGTAGACTCGAATTATAGGTAAACTTAATGACTACTTGATTACTACTGCGGATTACACTAAGGAATGTAAATAACATATAAAGGCAAATATTACAGTAATATATATAAATGACGATCAAAGATAAGAATTACACTAAGGAATGTAAATAACTAATAATTGAAAGGATAATTGAAAGATAGATTTGGTTTGATTGGTATGAGATGATTTATTTTTATTTTTTTACCGAATTTCCTTACTATTTATAGCCTTACTGGATTCTTCCAATGTTTTTATGATTGCTATAACTATATAACCGTTTCAGCACCACATGACCTTTTGAAGACTTCATTCTAAACTTGCCACCTATTAAAGTAATCCCTTCGGGTTTCCTTATTAACTCGACCACGTTTTGCTCGGTCAATAGTACTTTATGGAAGACGTAGCACCGCTTGATACACACCAACTGTGCCACGCCCCAAACTTGGAAACCGGGCTCACAAAATTTTCAATTACCGAATTTGACGCCGACAGCCTCCGTAATACTCCATTTTCGGCTCAAGGCACCCATTTACCAGGTTCCGATCCTGGGATCGTATAAGGAGGATTTTCAACATCAGTTTGATTCGTAATAAGCATAACCAAAAGCATAACCCACAAACAATAACCAAAAACTCCATCACATTTTCACTATAATAAAAAAATTATAAGTACAATACATATAAAGGAAAATACAATGATGATAAACAAAAGCTCCAAGATGATCTGCCACGCGTTCTAGCCCCAGCGTGCTACGGTCCAACGTCACCTACACGCAACGGTCGTGCATAAGCTTACGGAAAGCCTAGAGGGTGGTGAAAGTGTGTGCGCAATGTAGCAATACAATTATGCAATATCAAAGTAATACGGAATATGATGATGAATCCGTGAATATTATTGGTCGTACCAAGGCTATGCGATGCAAGGCATGAATGATGTTGGTCATACTAAGGTCATGCATTGCAAAGCATGAATGATGTCGGTTATACCAAAGCCCTGCAATGCGAGATGCAACTCAAGCATACCAATAATCATCTAAGTCTACATATTAATACAGCTTAACTCTGGAATATCATCGGGGTCTAGTACACTCCAAACTAGATTGTCGCTCCATCATGCGCAACAATGTGAGTGAAAGAAACCTAACTATTCGGCTGCCAATATCGGGTCCAGCTTGTCGATAGCGGACCCATTCTTCAAGCTGGTCAAACTCAGCCTAGCTTTTTCTCCTCCGCTCGGGCGGGTAAGGCCGCACCCCCTTCCAACTGACCACGACATAGTGAAAAGTACGGTCTTCTGGTAATCCACACTCGGCGCTCATGCATCAACTATGTCTAAACATTGGAGCAACTTTCTGGTACAATAAGGGTTTAGAGAATTTCACCCAAGGATATATATAACACCCCATGTAGAATAAAATTTTCGGTATCAATCCTTCCAACCATGATATGCCTATGAAGGCTAAGGCCCTGATGTCGCTAGGGCATACAGTATACATGTCACACAATGCAAGATGCATGAATCATGCAATCTAGTTATACAATAATCATGCGCATACTGCGCGCTCATTTAGGCAACTCCCCTTACCAGGGAGTCCCATAACAATTTGCCCAATGACATGTGTTATGATCAATTACTTATCCATCACAAGCATGCAGATGATACGTATGGGTATGTATCATGATGCTATGTTGTCACATACTTATAATCGGTATCGATAACCGGCACCGATAATCATTATATATAATCGGCATTGGCCTCGATAATCGGCACTAATGGTCAGCATCGACAATCGGCATGGATAATCGACACCAATGATCAGCATCGACAATCGGCACCGATAATCGGTACTGAGAATCGGCACCGATAATCAGCATCGATAATTGTACTGACAATCAGCATATAAATAAGGCAAGGTCCATAGATGAACAGCCGATCAACCATAATATAAAGATTGGCCCTCGACCGTGGTTATATCAAATCTGATAGCATGGAGTTATCGTCTATGACGAATGGGGGCCACTTATGTGGGTTAACTCACTAAAAGAATGATGAGAATGGGCCTAACAAGGCCTAAGGGAAGGTCACAATGTGGACATCCAACCATCATTACCCATCAATGTGGACATTTAACCAACATTATTCCCAAGGAGTGGTCCACATAGAGACATATGTATAATGGGCCCATGGCCTCACATAAGGGCCTAATATATATCGCCATTGGCCTCACTCATGGGCCATATACGCATCACATTGGGCCTCACTCATGGTCCTCAAATGTATCATAATGGGCCACACCCATGGGCCTTGAATACATTACAATGGGCCTTGAATACATCACAATGGGCCTCACCCATGGGCCTCATCACTGGGCCTCTTATGCCAAGTGGGCCACATCACATGGGCTGCATTATATGGGCCGCACCAATGTGCCTCATATATATAGCAAATGGGCCGCACTAGTGGGCCTAATACACATCACAAAGGGGGCCTAACATACATCAAGTGGGCCACATTACATGGGCCACAACATAAATAGTAGCGGAGGTAATGATTCCCACTGTTCAAAATTCACAGGGGCCCACCATAATGTTCATTTTCCATCCAATCTATTCATGAGGTCACAAGGACTTAAATAAGAGGAAAAATAAATTTCATATTAATCCTAGATTTCTGTGGCCCCAAATGTATTTCAAAGGTGGGCAATCAACCTCACTAATTTTTATAGTGTGGTCCACCTGATAGGCGGATCTGCCTCATTTTGGTCTCAAGCCTTAAATCAAGCTCGCCATTTGGATGGACGGTTTTAAATGTAACACATACATCTATAGTGGGTCCCACCAGGTAATCGATGGATAGTGTGGGTGTGACCCGCACATCAGTTGAGTCCCCATCGTCCAGCCATCTGGATGGTGCGTGGACACCAACCAATCCGTTATCAAGCAGGTGGGTCCCACGTGGGGCCACCAAATGTAATACAATAATAATATTATTACATGTATATTATATATTATATTATATTATATTATTGTAAGGGGGTCGAGTATAACTCAGTTCCCGAGTTCCAAAACATCACTTATGCAACATATTTAGAGATGGATGTATGTTGTCTGTATTAATGTATAAAACATGAAGTAAATTAAGTCAAATCAGCAAACATAGTTCAGGGACAATCTGAGAAGATAAGCGAAAAAGTGAAATACATATATGAACCAACATGAGTCCCAAAGATATGTAAGCTCTGCCAGGTCATAGTTACAAGTCATGTCTCAAAATACATATAATAAAATGTGATACATCACTACAATCATAGCCCAGAATTCTCGCCAATCAGGACATGGCTCACATGAACCCGCCTGAGAACTATATGAACGAGAATACCTCCTCATCCTCATTAAACTCCGGCTCCGCTTTGCAGGCATCACTATCACCTGCAGCTAAGTCAGAGTCTGATTGGTGTTTAAGCATCGTCCCAGAACGTGAGAGTGAGTGATCAACTCAGTGGAACTATACAGCAAAGGTTAACATGTTATCAATTCAATCAAGCAGTAATGATAAAGCAGTACAATCAAACATGTCCTAAATACTCTTGTTAATGAAATAATGGTATGAGAAAATAATGCATGCCCTCACCACAATCTCCCTCTTGCGACATCGTCTAACGATCGCAGCATGAATCACTACCACTGTGCTCAATACCAACACCAACAGCACATGTAGTGCAATGTTATGAACTTGTTTATCAAGTTCTTATTAGTCCTTTTCATACAGTAGGATTGGAAAGATAATGTACCTCCCTTATATCAATTTCCAAACAATGATCCATTCTAGGGTCGTTAGTCCTAGGAAATCTCATACGATATTACTGTTCTAGGTCGCTGTAAAGGGCTCTTCACTAATCAATACAGGCCTAGTATACCTTAGATGCTACAAAAAGGCTCGTCGCCTGTCCACAGTATCAAGATATGCTCGAGGTCACTATAGAGGGCTCATCACCAATCAGTGTAGGCCGACAGCGCGAATATAGTGTCTCATTCCACCATAATCGGCTCACGAATGTAGGATGCTCACTGGTCACTATGGGGAGGCTCGTCGTCCTAGCATAGGCCGACAGTACGACCACGGTGTCCCATACCACCATGTTTGGCTCATGAGTCTTAAGGGATCGAGGTACCAAAGTTAATGGAATTTCACTGGTAAGTTTGGTACCCTAGATTCAAACAATAGCGTCAAAATATGGTGAACATATATCTGTAAATCAGGTTATTTGACGAGCTCAACTAGGATAAGCGCACATTGAGTTGATCGACATGGAATGCATAAACACTCCGTGTGGCCTAACCACTGTCGAACATCACAAGTATGACTAACATTCGTTGAACATATCCTGCGTGGCGAAAATAACCTCAACCACCAGTTTAAAGGCTGTTATCGACTACCTGGACTGTAATATAATCTCAATCACGTACAAACTCAAAAATAGACATTTGATTCATATTGTACTTTCAAATAAACATGTTATGAAATATAACTTAAACATAAATACAGTACATGGAGGAAATCATACACACAGTTAATATGAATCAAATAGGCTAAACAATTCATGGAGGAAATCATACTCATAAGTAAGGTAATTGAGATTCATATCTCAACAACCTTAAAAATCACACTTTACTAAATACTAACTCATTCAGGCATTTATACAAACACTTAGACTACACTATTCAACATACATCACGTATGTCGACCACATTACATATTAGGGCAAATCCCTTCACATAGGAGTTGTCGCATGCATATCAATCATATATCTATGACAAATAATCATAGCAATCATAACATCAAATTCCTTACGCATACAAATATTTCCACATATACATGAAATACCCTATTTATAACATAGGTTATACATATACGCAAATCAAAACGGATAGCGCATTTATCATATGTAATAGCGTCCATATCAAGAATAAATTATTACCTAACATTAAAAGTCTCAAAAACCATAACCTAAACATATATAGTCCGTACCTTAGCCGAAAAACGCAATACGAATATGATTTAGACGATAAGTCTTCGTCAACGGCGGATATGCAACCTAAGATATAAAATAGATTAGCTACAACATCACTTAAACTATTCTAAGCTTCAAACAGGTTAGGGTTTGATTGACTTACCCAAGAACGGAGTTAGAATCGTCGGAATAACAATTCAGATATGATGGATTGATGCGTGGAGGAATCGGGAAGAATCTCACGATGAAACACTAGGTTCTCACTTACTTTCTCTCTCTTTTCTCTTTCTTATATTAGTTAGGGTTGAAAATTCGTATGGGACTTAAGAGAGAGGGTTTAAGGTCTTTATATAAGCCCAAAATCAATGAAAAGAGCCCTAGGGCCAAGGTATACTTAGGTTATAACCAAATCGGGCTCTTTCTGATCCAACGGAACACTTCTGGAGGTCCTCTTATCAAATGCGGTCGGACTTAAGCTCACTAATATAGGATCTTATGCAAGTTAAGTTTTCGGTTCGATCAGATTTTCAGATTGACCGTGGTGGACCAATTTCAGTTCAATGGTAACCGAAACTCAATCAGGGCCACAAATACTTTAACATGTATGGGCCACCTTCCCTAATTTGAGGGTGAATTTGGGTCAAAAACCAAAGGTCAGAATGCTTATAAATGGTGTGCGGACTCAGATTTCTTAAATTCATATGTAATTTCTTAAAAATCTTCACTTTCTCACACTCTTCACTCCGGACTCAAAGAAATGGTCTCAGGACATCGTTTGGGCTTGATTTTTGAGGTGATAGTCAAGTCCAATTAGGCGGTCATAACTGTCTAATTTCATCGCAATCGGACTTTCGACGTGCGGTCCAGGTCCGATACGAAGTTCCGAATGTTCTCGAGAGCAACTGGGCTTAGAGTTGGATCCTAGATTTTAGGGTAATATAACGTTAACAATTCTATAGGTTTTGGGTCTTACAGAACGTATTTAAAGTGGTTGGTACTAATTTCATAAGTAATCTAGTTTAGCACTAATTAATTCACTTTAAATTTCTGAAGGAATTGGTTCTAAATGATTTCTGTCAGACCCGTATCCTAGCCAGTACAATTTCGTATGCCTTCGCGGTTCTCTCGGTCGAATTCTTACGACTCACGACTTGTAATCGGCATCTGCATGCGATCCCGAGATGGATCCTGTTGGTCTAAGTCTGCTCGACCTGAGATTCATATCATTGCGACCGCACCGTCGCCACGGTTCTGATGTCGCGTATTATGCGCCCAGGCGATACCAGGTCCAGGAGATGTGGGCCAGGTTCAGTTCGAGGAAAACGCCGCACATTGTAAATATTGAGAGAATCACAACAATATGTCAAATCAATCAAGTACATGTCACATTACCCAAAAAGTAACCCAAAGTCAACTCTCTCTCTCCCCTACCCATCCCTCTTTTACAAATTTTCAACCCAACTCATACCTCACCTTATAAGAACCACTTCACCCATCCATATCATCCTATCCTCTCTCTCTCTCTCTCACATTCTTCAAAGCTCCGAAGCACCACACGTCCAAGCCCTCCCTTCCCCAAAGCCAAGTGTGGCCCACTTTCCTACCTCCCATCCTCACCCTCCAAAGGCAATCTCATCCGTTGGATCGCATCCTTTAGAGCTCGGGAGACCAAAGATGCTAGAAGATTTGTAAAGGTAGGTGCTTCTCTCTCTCTCTCTTAATGTGTGGTCCACCATGATTTTATCCACGCTGTCCCATTTGTGGGGCCCACCTTACTGATGCCCAGGGTAGCGGCCCATTGTGATGATTTTTATCCACACTGCCCATTTAGCCGGGCCACCCGGTTGGCCTTCCAGCAGCAGCCCTTGCTGCCCGCCGATGATCAGACCACCTGGATGAAGGGACAATACAAATATTAGCTTTATTTAAAGCTGGTGGATTCCACGTGTGTGGACCCACTTAATGCGTGTCCTTTCTTCCATGCCATCCACTGTCTAGTCTGCTGGACGGTGGGGCCTGCACAGCGTGATGTTTGTGCCATCCACACCGTCCACGTAGGGACGGTGAGGCCCTGATGTGGTGACCGTTCACATGGGACGTGACCCACCTTGATGCTCATGTATGAGATCCTAACCGTCCACCACCCAGCAGCAGGTGTTGTTTAGTGTCAACGATTGTTGTGGTCCCCACCATCTCCACCTGCTCCACTGACATCAGTGAGTTTGTGGACCACCATGAGGTATGGGTTTTATCATACCGTCCGTCCCTTACTGGGACGCGGACCCCACCCACGTGGCCCCGCCTTAATGCTGCATTTTATCTGTACCGTCCAGTGCAAAGGCCTGGACGGTGAAGATACACCTTGAGGTATGATGCTATCGTCCGTGCAATATGGCTGGACGAATTGATTGGTGTACGACCTTGATTAAGGGTACGATCATTTTTATCCAAGCGTTCATTCATGTGGGGCCCACATGATGCATATGTTTCATATCCTCACCGTCGATTGCTTGGACGGTGGGTACCCATCCCACACATGGGCCTTGATGTGTTTTGCCTTACCGTCCAACAGCATGTGACGGTGGGTCCCTCACAACAGTAGGTTGCTGTACTGACGCAGCATGTGTTGTGGGGCCAGGACGAATGCATGTGATTTATACTCCATCCCTACTCGTGGGACCCACTCCACACGTATGACACGTGTGGAGGTGGGACCCCGCCTTGATGTATCTGGTGTATATCCAAGCGTTTGTCCGTTTGGGAACGGTGGGCCATTGCATTGACGTCAGCAAGTGGCCCATCATGTGGTTGTGTTTAATCCAAACCGTTCGACCGTCTTGAAAGTGCATGTGGGGCCCATCTTGGTGACGTGCTGAGTGCAGCACATGGACCCATGATGGATGTTTTCCATCCACACCGTCCATTCTTTTAGCTGGGACGGGCAGGAGCTTATAGTAGCCACCTTGATGTTTATGTTGCATATCAATCGTCCATTCTTTTGGCGAGTTCATCCCCAAGATGGAGACTGCAATGAAGAAGATTCAAATATTTGGTGGGCCACGAGTGTGGGACCCACCTTGATGTATGTATTCTCCTCACCGTCCATCTGGACATGAGGCAGATCCACATCCCAGGTGGGCCACGCATGTGGGACCCACCTGATGTCTCTATTTTATATCCACACCGTTAATCCATCCGATCGGGACGCGGCACCGTGCACCCCCTGCATATATATGAATATATATATTAATAATATAATATTATATTGTATATGCATATATATATATATATGTGTGTGTGTGTGTGTGTGTGTGTGTGTGTGTGTGTGTGTGTGTGTGCGTGTGTGTGTGTATCTGTATGTGGTGGGCCCCGTGTGGGACCCACCTGCTGGACGGAATGGCTGGGTACCTCACACTAGTTGATATCTTGACGTCCCAAGTCCTGTGGGACCCACTAACGTATGGATTTAAATCCACACTCCACTCATATGTGAGGACCCCACCGTGATATATGTTTTATAATCCACGTCGTCCATCTGTTGAAAGACTCACTATGATGTATGTTTTGATCCCCCACTGTCCATCTGGACGTGGGACAGTGGGACACCACCATGATGTATTTTTTTTCACTCACACCGTCTAGATAGGGTTGGATGGTGCTGGACAATATTTGGATGGTGCTTACTTACCTAAATAATGTTTGGACAGTGCTGATCATCATTAGTGGGCCATGTGCCCCATGGGATGATAGTGTACGGTGATATATGTGATACACCCACAACTATTGAAATGATTTTTAGTGTAATCCAAGCCCACTTGAGGCCTATTGGTGTGGCCCATCCATAGGCCCACATGGATGTACTTGTAGCCCACGCCATGCAGCCCATTGTGATATGTATTAAGCCCATATATCCGGCCCATCATGATATATCTTTGCCTCATGAGTGGGACCCACCTGTTACGTATTCATGGCCCATTGATGCGGCCCACTTGATGTATGTTGAGGCCCATGGGTCGTAGCTCATTGTGATTTATGATGAGGCCCATGGGTTGTGGCCCTTGGTGACATATAGTAGGACTGTATACATGGCCCGCCATGATGTATGTATTATGTATCTATGTCATCCATTTGTGCGGCCCACCATGTTGTGTACATTGTATATCCATGCCATCCATTTATGCGGCCCGCCATGTTGTATTTATTGTATATCGATGCCATTCATTTGATGAGGCCCTTTGAGATGTACCAGGACCCATGGGTTGAGACCCATTGTGATACATTTAGGGCTCATGGGTAGAGGCCTATTGTGATAAAATTTGGGGCCCGTGTCAAAGGTCCATTGTGAAGCATATTAAGACCGTTGGTGCAACCCGTTGGTGTGGCCCATTGATACGGCCCACTTGATGTTCATAAGGCCCATTGGTGCAACCTGTTGGTGCAGGGCTCACCTGTTGTGTATTCGAGCCCGATGTGATGTATGTTGACCCATATAATGAGGCTGATGTGACGTAAATGAGGCCCATCGTAATTGTATGTGAGGCTATGGGCCCACTATATGTCTGGCTTTATGTGGGCTACTCCTTGGGAGCGATGTTGGTTAGATGTCCACATTGATGGGAGATGATGGTTGGATGTCCACATTGTGACCTTCCCTTTAGCCTGGTTAGGCCCATTCTCACCATTCTCTAGTGGGCTAAGCCAAACGAATAGGCCTCATTAATATTGCTTGGACCATCATCGGCCGTCCATCTGTAGACCCCGCCTTGCGTCAATTATCGATTACCGATTCTGATTTGTCGTGGCTGATTGTCGATTATCGATAGAGGCTGATCATCGTTCAAGGATGATTACCGATTCTGATTTGTCGTGGCCGATTGTCGATTATCGATCGTAGCTGATTATCGATCGAGGCCAATTATCATGGTTGATTGCCGATTCCGATTGTCGAGGCCCAATGTGATATATATGCGGCTCATATTTGAGGTCCGCTGTCATGTGTATTCATCCCATGTTTTAGGCCCAATGTGATGTATATGAGGCGTAAGTGATGAGGCTGATTGTGATGTACATGTGAAAGAGCCATCGTAGTGTGCATTAAGCTCTTGAGTGGGGCCCATGGTATCGTATATTTGGCCCTTGTGTGAGGTCATGGGTCACCATATAGTAGGCTCTATGTGGGCCATTCCTTGGGGGCAATGCTGGTTAAATGTCCACATTGTCGATGCCGATTGTCGATGTCAGTTATTGATACTGATTATGAGTATGTGACAGCATAACATCATGATACATGCCCATACGCATCATTTTCATGTTTGTTATGAGATGTGGTTGATCATTGCATATGTCATTGAGCATGTTGTTATGAGACTCCCTGATAGGCGGAGGTTATCTCACATGAGCGAACGACATGTGCAAGATTATGCATGACTGGATTGTATGACTCATGCATCTTGCATTGTGTGTTGTGATTACTGTACGCCCTACCGACATCAGGGTCGTAGCCTCCACAGGTATTTCGTGGATGGCCAGATAGGACACTGGAAATCTGTTTGACATGGGGTGCTATAGATATCCCTGGGTGAAAGTCCCTAAACCCTCTTAGTTCCAGAGGTTGCTCCAACGTCTAGACCGAGTGGATGCTTGAGCGCATGAGGGCCGTATACCGTTAGGCTGCATCTCCTACTGTGTCGTGGTTGGTTGGAAGGGGGTGGACCTTACCTGCCCGAGATGAGGGGACAATGCTAAGCTGAGTTTGACCAGCTCAAGGAATGGGTCCGTTATCGATTAGCCGGGCCCTATATTGGCTGGCGGATTGTGAGGTCTCTTACACTCACCTTGTTACGTGTGATGGGGCTACAATCTGGTTTGAAGTGTAATAGACCCCGGTGATATCCCAGAGAGGAACCATGTCACGTCCCAAACTCGAAAACTGGGCTCACAAAATTCTCGATTGCCGAATCTGGCGCCGATAGCCTCCGTAGAGCCCCATTCTTGACTCCCAGCGCCCATTCGCTAGGTTCCGATCCTGGGATGCTACGAGGAGGATTTTCAACGTCGGTTTGATTTGTAATAAGCATAACCAAAGGCATAACCACAAACAACAACTAAAAACTCCATTACATTTCCACTATGATAAAAAATTTTACAAGTACAATGAGCATAAAGGAAAATATAATGATGATGAACAAAAACTCCAAGATGATCTGCAAAACGCTCCTACCTCAGCGCTGCTACGCCCTAATGTTACCTGCACGCAAGGTCGTGCATAAGCTTATAGAAAGCTTAGAGGGTGGTAAAAGTGTGTGCACAAGGTAGTAATATGATCATACAATATCAGAGTAATACATAATATGTAGGTGGATCCATGAATATCATTAGCCATACCAAGGTCATGCGGTGCAAATCATAAATGATGTCGGCCATACCAAGGCCATGTGATGTGAAGTGCAACTTAAGCATGCAAATCCTCATCTAAATCCACATATCAATACAGTTCAAATCTGAGATATCACCGGGGTCTAGTACACTCTAAACCAGATCGCCGCCCCATCGCACGTAATAAGGTAAGTGGAAGAGACCTCATTATCCATCTGCCAATATCAGACTCGACTCGTCGATAACAGACCCATTCCTCGAGCTGGTCAAACTCAGCCTAGCATTTTTCCCTACACTCGGGCGGGTAAGGCCGCACCCCCTTCCAACCGACCCTAACATAGTGGAAAGCGCGATCATCTGGTAATCGGTACTCGGCGCTCATGCACCTACTCGGTCTAGACGTTGAAGCAACCTCTTGGTACTATAAGGGTTTAGGGACTTTCACCCAGGGATATCTATAACACCTCATATAGAATAAAATTTTTAGTATCCAATCCTGCCAACCACGATGTGTCTGTGGAGGCTACGACCCTGAGTCCCTAGGGTGTATAGTAACTATATCACACAATGCGAAATGCATGAATCACACTATCCAATCATGTAGAAAATCCTGCACGTATCGTGCGCTCATGTAGGGCAACACTGCATAATCGGGGTCCCATAAACAATCTGCCCGAAGGCATGTGCTATGATCAATCACTTCTCATATCAAGCATACATATGATGCGTATGATCATGACTCATGGAACTATACTAAACATGTTATAAAATAATACACTATCCTTACAACGCAGGTGGGCCTAGACGACTGACACATAACAAGTACGGTCTATCAATGGGCCCTAGGGAGAGTCTTAATGTGGACATCCAACCAATATTATACTCGCAATGTGGACGTCAAACCAACATTGCTCCCAAGGTGTAGCCCGTAGTGAATATCATTACATAAACCAGGTTGGGATTACACATTGCAATGGACCTTAGGTACATCCCATTGGGCCTTAAATACATCAAATGAGCCATATCATATGGGCCTTTTATTCATCAAGTGGGCCACGTCAATGGGCTGCACCAATGGGCCTTAGGTGCATTGCAATGGGCCATAACCCGTAGGCCTTAGATTGCATCAAATGGGCCTAATCTCATGGGTCTTATATGTAACAAATGGGCCACACCAATTGAGCCCCATATGTACATCAAATGGGCCTCAACCCATAGGCCCTAATACATCTCAATGGGCCTTAACCCATGGGCCCCTAAAACATCAGATGGGCCTAGTCCCATGGGCCTTAAAATACATCAAAATGGGTCTAATCCCATGGGCCTTACATATATATTAAAGCGGGTCTCAACTATGGGCCGTAAATACATCGAATAGCCCCATGACGTGGGCCTTACATCCACATCAAAGTGGGCCCCAATGAACTACCACAAATGCATTAAGATGGACCTCAAAATATGCCAAGGTGGGGTCCACTTGGACTATGGATCTGGCTCATTCTTAAGCTCATGCCCAAAATGAGCTTTCAAAATGGCTGGACGGATTGGATGTAGCAAATGCATCATGGAGGGTCCCACCGTCTAGGTATGGACGGCGTGGATCAAACACATAATCAGGGTGGTTTCCACCGTCCCACGCTGTGGACGGTGGAATAAAACAAATACATTACAGTGGGTTCCACCGTCCGCTGAACGGTGGTAATACAACACATGCATCACTGTGGGCTCCACGTGGGGCCCACCATGTCATTTGTTTTGCAATCCAAGCCATTGGTAAGGTCACACGATCCTGGATGAAAGGAAAAAATAAATTTCATCTTGATCCGAAACTTCTATGGCCCATAAAAGGGTTCCAATGGTAGACATTTAGTCACGCTGTTTCCTATGATGTGGGCCACCTGAGCGTTGAATGAGGCCCATTTTTGAAGGGGGCCCACCTGAGAAGGGGGTCCACCATATAAATGGATTAGATGATAAATAACATTAAGGTGGGGCCCATAGCTGGAGGCCGTGGGTCCTTGTCGTCCGCCCGCCCACCTGACAACAGCGCAGGCACTGCCTGCACTGTCTGACACCAGCAGCGGCTGCATGCTGCTTCCTTTCTTTCTTTCTTTTTTTTTTCCTATGGTTTTTCACAGGTGGGACCAACATTCGGAAAATCCATCCAACCATGGGATTCTACGACTCGAAACAAGAAAAATGAGTCTAAAGTTCCAGATTTATGGGTGTATAGAAAACATCAGGTGATTTTCAATGGTAACCACCGAGTCCCCTATGCTATGGCCCACCAGATTCTCAGATCAGCCTCATACTTTGGCTCAACGCCTAAAATGATCCAGGGAATGAGGTGGACGACATGGATTGCATACATACATCAAGGTGGGGCCTATGTGAGTGGACCACCCCAAAAGCTTGAAAAATAAGCTAATATTCATGCTATCCTAGTTCACGTCCAGTGTCCCAGACGCTGGACAGTTGAACACTAAATATGCATTGAGGTGGGCCCTGATTAGGTGGGCCACCTCATGGAGAATAGTGCGAATACAACACACACAAAGTGAGCCACACTCGTAGATGATTTAGATAGAATATAAGCGTGGGGTCCATTCAAGTAGGCCACACAACCATATTATAATCTCATAAAAAAGTGAAATAAAAAGGGAGAGAGAGAGATAGAGAGTGGGACACGCGTGTGATGGAGGGCTCCGCCACTATGAGCCCTCCCTTGTAAGAAATCATACAATCAAATGGATCCCTTTACACATGGAACTACCGAAATCGAAAATCAATGGTGGAGATCCTTTCCTCACCAACATGGACGGTCTAGATGACCTTCTTAATGTAAGAAAATAAATATCATGATGGGGTCCATGGAGAATGGCCCCATCATGGAATGATCATGATGATCCTAGTGGGCCATTGGCCACATCTTAGGGTCCCAAGTGACATCTAAACCATTAATCGGTTAGCCTCACTTGGCCCATCTTAAAAACATGAAAAACAACTCTTATCAAGCACCCACTGTTCGATCTTCTTACTCCTATGGGTTCCTTAGCTCCTTAGCTTCGATTCCAATAGAGGAGATGAGAAATGGATGGCTAGGATGGGAGATCTTGGGATAGAAAGGTGGGCCACACTTGGAGCTTTGAAAGAGAGAGAGAGGCTCATACGTATGGAGGTTTTCTTTAGCTTGGGAAGTGATTTTTTTAAAAATGAAGAGAGAGAGAGTTGTAAAGGGAGAGAGGGATGATGGGTGATGGAGTGACAGATGTGGTGGTGATGGGTGTAAGAGGCCTTTTTGACTTTTGTGGCCATTTGTGTAAGAAAGGCATGGGTGTGTAAGACACTTTTTGACTTTTGAGGCTTGCTTGGGAATGGGTGAAAGTTGATGTGTACTTAACATGTTGAGATTGATGGATTGATGTAACAAGTAGTAGAGATTCTCTTGGGTTTCACAATGTGTGGTGTTTCCCCACACCGAATGTTGGCCCACATCTCCTGATCAGGGTATCGCCTCGGAGCGCGAGTCACGGCATCGAAACCGCAGCGACGACACGGTCGTTATGGTAAAGGTCTTAGGTTGAGTCGATATGGGTTGACGACATACGAATTAGGGTCACGCACAAATATTGGTTAAGGGTCGAAGATTGCCGAAATTCGACCTAGAAGACCGTGAAAGTCTATGGAATGGTACGGTCTAAGATACGGGTCTTATAAACTGTACTGATATGTTGGCTTATTGAGTAGGAGTTGCATGCTCATTCATTCATTTATTCACTATCCATTATGACTGGTGGTGCGTAACTATTTATTGTGTACCTTCGTTATGGAAAGGATTTCATTTGGGCGCGCGACTAACTTGAGATCAGGAGTTTATCACGTTGAGTCTGACTATCCAAATTTAGGTATGGGGCTGGTTTGGATAGAAGTCCCTTGTGGTAGACCCCATAGCTTATGATGTTACGTACTATCATCCTGACTTCACACTCCAGCATGGTCATTTCATTCACTTCACATATTGCATTATGTCCGCAGGCAGATGGCATTTTAGGTTGCTATGTTTTTGCACTTATATGGCCTAGACAGACTTAGTAGGATTTGTATATTGCATTGCATTTTCAGCATCTGATATTTTTCTCTTTATGACTCCTTATTGCATAGCTATTCTATATTGCATATTCTAATATTGATTAACTTATGGACTTGTCCATTCTTTTGCTTACTCTGTTATCGTATGATGTATGATCTTGTCAGTATTTCTGCTTATTCCGATAATTTATGATTTATTGATTACTAGTAATTTCGATATTATATGATGATGACATTGAATACTTGACACTTACTTTGTGCACACACACCACCCTCTAAGCTTTCTATAAGCTTATGCATGATAGATACATGCAGGTGATGTTAGGTTGTAGTGGTGTTGAGCTTGAAGCGTGCAGTGGTCTTCTAGAGCTTAATTTTTGATTTATGTATTTTCCTTTCAACATTGTACTCAAATAATTATATTAGTGGATATGTGACGATGATGTTTCGTTCGTGAATTGGGTAATCTTGTGGTTACACTTATTACGAGTTAAATGTACATAAAAAAAATTCTCCTTGTAAGATCACTGGATCGAAATCTGGCATATGAATGGTAGGAGCCGAGAATAGGGTACTATGGAGGCTGTCGGCACTGAATTCGGTGATCGAGATTCCTGTGAATTCGATTTCTGGGTTAGGGGCGTGACAAAAGTTGGTATCAGAGCATAACTTGGGAATACCTAAAGATAACATCACATATCTGCTGATAGCTACCCTACACTGTATGATTGTTGAGAACTTAGAATGATTAGATCCCCGAGTTCGAATAACTTAGAGATTTTCTGATATAGCTCCCTACCGTTGAGATTGCAAGGTTGCGTAGTATTCCAGATATGATCGTCTTTGATCTGGGGTCCGAGGTTCAGTAGGATCATCATAGTATTGATGATGCATTTTGGGAAGGCGATGTTGAGATTAGAGAGTGCTATCTTCATCCTTTGCTAGATTGATTGTGCCTTGACTTATATACATGATGATGTTTCTTCCTTCCTTGTCTGTTTAGTAAATTTTGAGGATAAAATTTTTATTTGGTGGGGAGAGCTGTCAGACCCGTATCCTAGCCCGTACAATTCCATATGCCTTCACGGTTCTCTCGATCAAATTCTTGGGACTTGCGACTTGTAATCGGCTTCTGCACAAGATCCTGAGATGGATCCTGTCGGTCTGAGTCTGCTCGACCCGAGATTCATATCATTGCAACCGCACTGTCACCGCGGTTCCGATGTCGCGTATTACTTGCCAAGGCGATACCTGGTTTAGGAGATGTGGGCCACGTTCAGTTCGAAGAAAATGCCTCACATTACAAATACTGAGAGAATCTCAACAATATGTCAAATCAATCAAGTACATGTCACATTATCCAATAAGTAACCCAAAGTCAACTCTCTCTCTCCCCTACCCATCCCTCTTTTACAAATTTTCAACCCAACCCATACCTCACCTTACAACAACCACTCCACCCATCCATATCATCCTCTCCTCTCTCTCTCTCTCTAACACATTCTTCAAACCTCCCAAGCACCACACGTCCAAGCCCTCCCTTCCCCAAAGCCAAGTGTGGCCCACTTTCCTACCTCTCATCCTCACCCTCTAAAGGCAATCTTGTCCGTTGGATCGTATCCTTTGAAGCTCGGGAGACCAAAGATGCTAGAAGATTTACAAAGGTGGGTGCTTCTCTCTCTCTCTCTCTTAATGTGTGGTCCACCATGATTTTATCCACGCTATCCCATTTGTGGGGCCCACCTTGCTGATGCCTAGGGTAGTGGCCCACTATGATGATTTTTATCCACGCTGCCCGTTTAGCCGGGCCACCCGGTTGGCCTTCCAGCAGTAGCCCTTGCTGCCCACCGATGATCAGACCACCTGGATGAAGGGACAATACAAATATCAACTTTATTTAAAGCTGGTGGATTCCACGTGTGTGGACCCACTTGATGCGTGTCCTTTCTTCCATGCCATCCACCGTCTAGTCTGCTGGACGGTGGGGCCTGCCCAGCGTGATGTTTGTGCCATCCACACCGTCCACGTAGGGATGGTGGGGCCCTGATGTGGTGACCGTTCATGTGGGACGTGACCCAACTTGATGCTCATGTATGAGATCCTAACCATCCACCACGCAGCAGCAGCTGCTGTTTGGCGTCAACGAGTGCTGTGGTCCCCACCATCTCCACCTGCTCCACTGACATCAGCGAGTTTTTGGACCACCATGAGGTATGGGTTTTATCATAACCGTTCGTCCCTTACTGGGACGTGGACCCCACCCACGTGGCCTTGCCTTGATGCTGCATTTTATCTGTACCGTCCAGTGTAAACGCCTGGACGATGAAGATACACCTTGAGGTATGATGCTATCGGTCGTGCAATATGGCTGGACAAATTGATTGGTGTACGACCTTGATTAAGGGTATGATCATTTTTATCTAAGCCGTTCATTCGTGTGGGGCCCACACGATGCATATGTTTCATATCCTAACCGTCCATTGCTTGGACGGTGGGTACCCATCCCACACATGGGCCTTGATGTGTTTTACCTCATCGTCTAGCAGCATGTGACGGTGGGTCCCTCACAGCAGTAGGTTGCTGTACTGATGCAACATGTGCTGTAGGGGTGCACACGGTTCGGTTCGGTCCAGTTTTGGGGTGAAACCGGAATCGAACCGTTCCCTACGGTTCTAGGATTTTTGGAATCGGAACCGGACCGTTAGCACCCTAGAACCGAACCGGAACCGGACCGTGAAAACCGGTTCGGTTCCGGATCGATTCCACAGTTCTGGGCTTTTTAAAGCCCAGCCCAATTGCACTTTTTTAATAATACCATTAAAGCCTTGGAACCATACAATTAAGAGTCTATTGACTTGTCCATTTGCTCATTTCATCGTCTATATAATCAAGAGAAAGTGGAGTAACATCTTAGAAACGGAGTAACAATTACTAATAGATACTTTGGTACCCAAAAAGCTTACTCTTTGTATATTAATCAGTATTGACACAAGAAAACCATTGTTAAAATCCGTCTATGTTGTAGGCTTACATGAACCTGTTCATTAATTTCAGTTCCTACTTGATATTTAAACATAACATGTGTTATAATTGAATGGCACACAAGCAATCAAATAATCGGATGAGTAAGAAATTAGTTTGGGAAAAGAAATTGTTCAATCATGAATTTGATTTTGAAATCAGGTGGATCAGCTGATTTTCTTTTGTATCTGTCAATTGACCCCATCAGGTATGGTCGGACTTCAATTGAAATCAGGTGAATCAGCTGATTTCCTTTTGTATGTGAACCCAACTGGTATGGTCAGACAATTCTTCAACCTTAATTTAATGCCAATGGTCATCTTTGAGTTCTAGGGTGTCTTTGGAATTTTCTTGTCTTGGACTAACATTCTGGTGGATCTTGTAAACTTTAAGTGGCTTTTGTGCTGGTGTGTTGTACCATAAATCCTAGAAGTTAACATACTTCTGCAAAAACTATGGATCTACGGTTCATGGCATGGCTCGGATAAACGGGGCGGTTCTACGGTTCGTCTCTATGGTTCGGTTCAATGGTTCGGATCTACGGTTCGGTTCAACGGTTCGGATCGATTTTACAGGGCCCTAAACTGGAACCGATCCATAAATAACGATTTTAGGGATTTTAGAACCAGAACCGGACTGTTAGCATTTTAGAACCGGACCAAACCGGACCGATCCAACGGTTTCGGTCCGGTTCCACGGATCCAACGGTTAAATGTGCACCCCTGATGTGCTGTGGACCAGGACGAATGCATGTGATTTATACTCCATCCCTGCTCGTGGGACCCACTCCACACGTGTGACACGTGTGGAGGTGAAACCCCACCTTGATGTATCTGTTGTATATCCAAGCGTCTGTCCGTTTGGGAATGGTGGGCCATTGCATTGACGTCAGCAAGTGGCCCATCATGTGGTTGTGTTTAATCCAAACCATCCGACCGTCTTGAAAGTGCACGTGGGGCCCATACAAACACTTAATCTACACACTTAAGTCTACATAGTGTATGTCGACTCAAAGTGTGCCTTTGGGCGAATCTCTTCGCCAAACCAATTATGCACGCATTCCTAATATCTTAATGTGACAAAAAGCCATGTCAATCATTTCAGCAAAATATGGATGTTTACAGTATTTCCTACAAATGACTAAAATGCCCTAAATCTCATATTTTTCGTCTGCTTACGAAATAGGAAACGGACAGCATGTTGTACATGTCAAACGGCATTGCCGTCGATAATCTACTATTAAATGACATTGAAAGCGTTGAAAACAGCCAATCAAAGCGTCTAAAATCCGCACCTTTCACTTTATATGTGTATCGTTTCGAACGGAGCGTATACGCTTCGTCTACGGCGAACAGGCAACCTATTTCACAAGTTATATCAGCTACTTTGCTATTTGATTTAACGAAATGCTAAATCAGCAAGTGGTTAGGGTTTTCCTTACCTAGAAGTGCATTGGAATCACCGGGAAAGTGATTGGAGTGCGCTGCTTTAGCACGTGCAGCAGCAGTAACAGGTGGCAGGAAAATCTCTCCTACCCTCTCTCACAAACTCTCACTTTTTCTCTCTCTCAATCTAGGGTTTTAACCAAATTCGGATGGGTGAGAGAAGTGAGGGTTTAAACCCCTTTTATAAGCTTAAAACTTCCCAAACTAGGCTTGGGAACAATGTTTACTTGAGGTCTAACCAAATCGGGGCTGTTCTGGTCCAAAAGAGCATTTCTGTAGGTCCCCTGGCCAAACGCGGTCGAACTTAAGCTCATGCATACTGGATCTAGCACACATCAAGTTTTCACACTGGTAGAGTTCCCAGATCGCACGTGGTGGTCTAGTTTTAGTTCAGCGGTCATCGCACCTAGATCAGGTCTACAAGTCTCATGATATGAAAGAGAAATTTTTCCTGATCCGAGGGTGTAATTTGGCTAAATTCTGACGGTCAGAACGCTTAATAATAACGCGCCAAGTCACGTGCCAAATTTGAATTAAAATTTTCAAATCTAACCCTTTTCTCACTCTCTTCACTCCAGGCTCAATGAAATAGCCTATGAATGTCGGTTGGCCTTGATTTTCGAAACAGTTGTCAAGTCCAGCTAAGTGGTCATAACGGTCTAAGATTGTAGGTATCAGACTTTCGACGCGCGGTCTAGATCCAATACAAAGTTTCAAAGAGTTCCTGAGAGCAAATGGGTTTAGAGTTTGATCCAAGGTTTTAGGATATTATAGCATCATTGGTTCTATAAGTTTTGGGTCTTGTAGAACGTATTTAAAGCGGTCAGGGACAATTTCACAGCTAGTCCAGCGTAGCGCTAGCTAACTTACGCTTAATTTCTAAAGGAATTAATCCTAAGTGATTTCTTTGGCTATGGAATTGAGTTCTGAGCGGTTACCAATGTGTTTTGGTTGAACCATTTCCTAAGGACGTCTAACCCCAGGTTGGCAAAAATCTGGGGTGTTACATGAAGTCCCAAGTCCTGTGGGACCCACTAACGTATGGATTTAAATCCACACTATCCACTCATCTGTGAGGACCCCACCGTGATATATGTTTTGTAATCCACGCCGTCCATCTGTTGAAAGACTCACTATGATGTATGTTTTGATCCCACACCGTCCATCTGGACGTGGGACAGTGGGACACCTCCATGATGTATTTTTTTTTTCACTCACACCATCTAGATAGTGTTGGATGGTGCAGATTTACTTGAATAATGTTTGGACAGTGCTGATCATCATTAGTGGGCCATGTGCCCCATGGGATGATAGTGTACGGTGATATACATGATACACCCACAACTATTGAAATGATTTTTAGTGTAATCTAAGCCCACTTGAGGCCTATTGGTGTGGCCCATCCATAGGCCCACCTGGATGTACTTGTAGCCCACGTCATGCAGCCCATTGTGATATGTATTAAGCCCATATATCCAGCCCATCATGGTGTATCTTTGCCCCATGAGTGGGACCCACCTGTTACGTTTTCATGGCCCATTGATGCGGCCCACTTGATGTATGTTGAGGCCCATGGGTCGTAGCTCATTATGATTTATGATGAGGCCCATGGGTTGTGGCCCTTGGTGACATATAGTAGGACCGTATACATGGCCCGCCGTGATGTATGTATTATGTATCTATGCCATCCATTTGTGCGGCCCACCGTGCTGTATACATTGTATATCCATGCCATCCATTTATACGGCCCACCGTGCTGTATACATTGTATATCAATGCTGTTCATTTGATGAGGCCCATTGAGATGTACCGGGACCCATGGGTTGAGACCTATTGTGATGCATTTAGGGCTCATGGGTAGAGGCCCATTGTGATAAAATTTGGGGCCCGTGTCAAAGGTCCATTGCAAAGTATATTAAGACCATTGGTGTAACCCGTTGGTGTGGCCCATTGATATGGCCCACTTGTTGTTCATAAGGCCCATTGGTGCAACCCGTTGGTGCATGGCTCACCTGTTGTGTATTCGAGGCCCGATGTGATGTATGTTGGCCCATATGATGAGGCCGATGTGACGTAAATGAGGCCCATCGTGATTGTATGTGAGGCCATGGGCCCACTATATGTCTGGCTTTATGTGGGCTACTCCTTGGGAGTGATGTTGGTTAGATGTCCACATTGATGGGCGATGATGGTTGAATGTCCACATTGTGACTTTTTCTTAAGCCTGATTAGACCCATTCTCACCATTCTCTAGTGGGTTAACCCAAACGAATGGGCCCTATTGATATTACTTAGACCATCATCAGCCGTCCATCTATAGACCCCACCTTACGTCAATTATCGATTACCGATTCTGATTTGTTGTGACTGATTGCTGATTATCGATCGAGGCTAATCATCGATCAAGGCTGATTACCTATTCGGATTTGTCGTGGCCGATTGCCGATTATCGATCGTAGCTGATTATCAATTGAGGCCGATTATCATGATCGATTATCGTGGCAGATTGCCGATTTTGATTGTTGGGGCCCAATGTGATATATATGCGGCCCGTATTTAAGGCTCGCTGTCATGTGTATTCAGCCCATGTTTTAGGTCCAATGTGATGTATATGAGGCGTATGTGATGAGGCCCATTGTGATGTACATGTGAAAGACCCATCGTAGTGTGCATTAAGCTCTTGAGTGGGGCTCATAGTATCGTATATTTTGCCCTTGTGTGAGGTCATGGGTCCACCATATATTAAGCTCTATGTGGGCCATTCCTTAGGGGCAATGCTGGTTAAATGTCCACATTGTCGAGGCCGATTGTCGATGTCAGTTATTGATACTGATTATGAGTATGTGACAGTATGACATCATGATACATGCCCATCATCTGCATGTTTGTTATGAGATGTGGTTGATCATTGCATATGTCATTGAGCATGTTGTTATGAGACCCCCTGATAGGCGGAGGTTATGTCACATGAGCGCACGACATGTGCAAGATTGATGCATGACTGGATTGTATAACTCATGCATCTTTCATTGTGTGTTGTGATTACTGTATGCCCTAGCGACATTAGGGTCGTAGCCTCCACAGGTATTTCATGGATGGCCAGATAGGACACCGAAAATATGTTCTACATAGGGTGCTATAGATATCCCTATGTGAAAGTCCCTAAAACCTCTTGGTTCCAGAGGTTGCTCCAACCTCTAAATCGAGTGGATGCATGAGCGTATGAGGGCTGTATACCGTTAGGCCACGTCTCCCACTGTGTCGTGGTTGGTTGGAAGGGGGTGCAGCCTTACCTGCTCGAGAGGAGGGGGCAATGATAGGATGAGTTTGACCAGCTCAAGGAATTGGTCCTCTATCGATGAGCCGGGCCCGATATTGGCAAGCGGATAGTGAGGTCTCTTACACTCACCTTGTTGCGCGCGATGGGGCGGCAATCTGGTTTGAAGTGTAATAGACCCTGGTGATATCCTAGAGAGGAACCATATTGATATGTGGACTTACTGAGTAGGAGTTGCATGCTCATTCATTCATTCATTCACTATCCACTCAGGCTGGTGGTGTGTAACTATTTATTGTGTACCTTCATTATGGAAAGAATTTCATTTGGACGCGCGACTAACCTGAGATCAGGAGTTTACCACGTTGAGTCTGACTATCCAAATTTAGGTATGGGACTAGTTTGGATAGAAGTCCCTTATGATAGACCCCATAGCTTGCGATACTACGTACTATCATACCGACTTCACACTCCAGCATGGTCATTTCATTCACATCACATATTGCATTATGTCCGCAGGCTTATGACATTTTGGGTTTCTATGTTTTTGCACTTATATGGCCTAGACAGACTTAGTAGGATTTGTATATTACATTTCATCATCAGCATCTGATATTTTGCTCTTTATGACTCCTTATTACATAGCTATTCTATATTGCGTATTCTAATATTGATTGACTTATGGACTTGTCCATACTTCCGCTTACTCTGTTATCGTTTGATTTATGATCTTGTCAGTATTTCTGATTATTCTGATAATGTATGATTTATTGATTACCAGTAATTTCGGTATTGTATGATGATGTTATTGTATTAAATACTTGACACTTACTTAGTGCACACACTTACACCACCCTCTAAGCTTTCTATAAGCTTATGCACGATAGATGCGTGCAGGTGATGTTAGGTTGCAGCGGTGTTGAGCTTGAAGCGTGCAGCGGTCTTCTGGAGCATAATTTTTAATTTATGTATTTCCCTTTCAGCATTGTACTCAAATAATTATATTAGTCGATATGTGACGATGATGTTGCCTTTGTGAATTGGGTAATCTTGTGGTTACACTTATTACGAGTTAAATGTAAAAAAAAAAAATCCTCCTTGTAAGATCCTAGGATCGGAATCTAGCATATGAATGCCAGGAACCGAGAATGGGGTATTACAGAGGCTGTCGTGCCCCAAACTCAAAAATCAGATTTACATGAATCCTAATCGCCGAATCCGGTGCTAACAGCCTCCGCAGTGCCCCATTCTCGGCTCCTGACAATCATATGCCAGATTTCGATCCTGGGATCGTACAAGGAAGATTTTCAGAATGATCTTTTTTTTGTAATGAAGCATAACCACAAGCATAACCAAGTCACAAAACAACATCACCACATATCCACTATATCAAAAACTTTAAGTACAATAGGAAAGAAAAATATAAGGTGATAAAAAATTCCAAAATAGCCAGATGCGCACTCTTGCCTCAGCGATGCTGCTGTCCCACGCTACCTGCACCCAACGGTCATGCATAAGCTTACAAAAGCTTAGAGGGTGGTGTAACTGTGTGCGCAAGGCAAATGCCAAGTGTACAATATCTGAGTAATGAGGAAGTATGTAGTAAGTCCATGAATACTATCAGTTATACTAAAGCTACATGATGCAAGGCATGAATGCTATCTGCCATACCAAGGCCATGCGATGTCAGGCCTATGTAGCTAAATGTCATATGCGAGATGCAAAGCAAGCATGCCAGTACTCATCAAGTACACATATCAATGCAATTCCTCTTTGGATATCATCGGGATCTAATACACTCACACTGACTGCCTCCTCCCTAATTGTACAGCCAAGCAATTGGAATAGACCTCACTATCCGACTGACCAGTAGTCTGCTAATACCTACCCGGCTCATCGATAACGGACTCATTTACGAGCTGGTCAAACTCAGCCTAGCTTATAGCCTCCTCACTCAGGCAGATAAGGCCACACTCCCTTCCAACTGACCACAACACAGTGGGAGATACGGCCTACTGGTATTCGGCACTCGGGCGCTCATGTATCCACTCGGTCTAGATTTTGGAGCATCTCCTAGTACCAAAAAAGTTCTGGGACTTTCACCTAAGGACATCCTAAGTGCCCATAGTGCTAGAACCAAGTATTTTCGGTATCCAATACAGCCATCCACGATGTACCTGTGGAGTCACTGCCCTGATGTCACTAGAGCGTGCAGTGATCGAGTCACACATATGCGAGATGCATGAGTCACACCATCAAATCATGCAGTAATCCAGCGCGTACTGCACGATCATGTGGGGCACTTTGTCTCATAACGAGTCTCATAAATGGTCTGCTCAATGGCGTATGATATGATCAGTCACTACTCATATCAAGCATACATATGATGCGTATGGGCGTGAGTGTAAGCCCCGTATCCTAGATCATACCGTTCCATAGATTCCGCTGTCTTACCGGTCGAATTTCGGCAACCTTCGACCCTTAACTAATATTTGCGTGCGACCCTGATTCGTATGCCGTCAACCAATATCGACTCAACCCAAGACCTTCACTATAGCGACCGTGACTTGCACGCCGAGGCGATACCCTGGTCAAGAGATGTGGGCCAACGTTCGGTGCGAAGAAAATGCCGCGCATTGCGAAACCCAAGAGAATCTCTACGAGGTGTCACATCAATCTCATCAATCTATCAATCCATCAATCCATCACATGTCACGTACATGTCAAGTACATGTCAAGTACACATCACCTTTCACCCATCCCAAGCAACTACAAAAGTCAAGAATCTCTTACAAGCCCATACCTCTCTTACACCAAAAGCCCTCAAAGTCAAAAAAGTTCTTACACCACCCATGCTTTTCTTACACAAATGGTCACAAAAGTCAAGATTTTCTTACACCCATCACTCACCACATCAATCACCCATCTCTCTCTCCCTTTACAACTCTCTCTCTCTCTTTCTCATTTTCAAACTCAAAAAAATCTAAGGAGAGAAATCCCATACGTATGAGAATTCTTCAAGCCTCTCCCTCTCTTTCAAAACTTTAAGCATGGCCCACTTTCCTACCCCATGATCTCTCATCCTAACCATCCATTCCCCATCTCCTCCATTGGAATGAAAGCTAAGGTGCTAAGGAACTCATAGGAGCAAGAAGATCAAACGGTGGGTGCTCCTCTAGATGTAAAAAAATTTAATTTCTATAGCCTAGATGTTTTCTTTCTTTCATGAGAGAAGTGTAGGACCCACCAATCAATGGTGAAGATCCCACACAATCTCATGGTTGTGGCCTAATGGCCTACCTTATGCATGCAGGATCCATGCATGGGGTTTTTCTCTATGGGCCCCATCATGGTAGTTTTATTTCATATCATATTATGTTTGGGTCATGTAGACCTTATAACCATGGTGGGGATGGCATCCTCACCATGCATTTTAATTATAGGCCATGCATGTGCAAGATCCATGTTGTACATGTAAATCTAGGTATGATGTGCGGGTGTGATTGATCTTGGGAGGGCTCAATAGTGGCGGAGCTCCTTTCCCTATGGCCGATTGTCCTTCTATCTCTCTTTTCCCTCATTTTATTTCCTGATGTGTGTGGCCCATTAATGTATTTCCCTTTTTTTTTTAACTTATATAATAAATTTTATCTAAGTACATGTTGCTGTCCAGAATTTTCTGGTTATTTTTGGACCAGATTTTGGACTATTTGGGGGACTATTCATACCTATTAAATATACTTTTCTGAAAGGTAGTGATCTCATCTTCATGTCCCCAAAATTTCAGCCCCAACTGATCTTCATTGGGGTCCCAAAGGTGTGGTCCAAGTGAGGTGGACAGTCTGGATTTTATGCACTGTTCTAGCAACATTCCACCATGGACAGTTGGATTTTTAAAATTTATTAAAATACCTATGGGTGTTTAAAAATTATAAAAATTTTTAGGAGGGTGAAATACTTATGGTAGGACCCACCTACAAAATTTTGGGGCCAATGGACGCCTGTACATACCATGGTGATGGCGGGACCGGCCCATTATAATATGGTGTCCAGATCAGTCCGATTTTCAGGACAGATTGATTTATGTAAATGAATTAAAATATTTATAGATGTACAAAAATTCTAAAATTTTTTAGGAGTGTGGTCCACTTATGTTAGAACCCACCCACCAAATTTCAGTGCCAATAGACCCCTGTACACACCATGGTGAGGGCCGGACTGGCCCACCACGTTGGGATGTCTAGGTCTGTCCGATTTTTCTGGACAGTCTGTTTTGTTTAAATTAATTAAAATACTTAGAGATATCTAAAATTATGAAATTTGGTAGGGGTGTGGCCCACCTATGGAAGTATCACTTTGTGAAATTTCAGCCTCAAGTGACCCCGTTTGGGTATCCAAAAGAATGGGCCAAGATGGTTGGACTCCCATATTTTTTTCTGCTGTGCAGTCCAGCAATATGCCTTGATAAAAAAACCATAATTCAAAAATATTTCTTCTGATGGTGGGCCACCTTTTTGGGTTTCTTCTCATTGTATGCATGATGAGGGACCTTGACCCTCAATTTTCAGAGTTTTAAAGGCCTTAGACCCACTCCAATGGAGTGCCCAAATTTAGGACAGCAACATGTTATAATTATGCTGGCCTTGGGCTAAAATTTTGAGGACTAGGGCCCACCATATTATAAAGATCTTAGAGGAAATGATTTATACCTTTAGTTCCTTAAATGTTGGGCTTAATGAATGCACTTTTGAGGCCCACCACAGTTGAATTTAATTGGGTCCATGAATGTTGCTAGTTGTTGAACTATTTAAGGCCCATAGAGTGGACCCATTTGATGTGTTCCAAGGCCCATGGGATTAGGCCCATTTGATGTAATTTAAGGCCCATAGAGTGGACCTATTTGATGTGTTCTAAGGTCCATGGGATTGGACCCATTTGATGTATTTTAAAGCTCATGGGATTAGGCCCATTTGATATGTATAAGGCCCATGGGTCGAGAACCATTTGATGCAATCTAAGGCCCACGGGTTATGACCCATTGCAATGCACATAAGGCCCATTGGTGCGGCTCATTGATGTGGCCCATTTGATGAGTGAAAGGCCCATATGACATGACCCATTTGATATATTTAAGGCCCAATGGGGTATACCTAAGGTCCATTGCGATGTGTGATCCTAACCTGTTTTACGTAATGTTATTCACTACGGGCTACACCTTAGAAGCAATGTCGGTTTAACGTCCACATTATGAGTATAATGTTGGTTAAATGTCCGCATTGCGACTCTCTCTAGGGCCTATTGGTAGGCCCGTACTTGTTGTATGCAAGCCGTCTAGGCCAGCTGCGTTGTAAGGATAGGGCATTACTTTATAACATTCTTAGTATAACTCCATGACGCACAGGCCATTTATATCGGTCCATTTGATCGGCCTGCTCGTATCGGCCATTTGATTAATTTATCCCATATGATTGATTAGGCCCATCTTGATATATTTATGGCCTGTTGCTAAGGTCATATATGAGGCCCGTTGTTGAGGCCCACCTTGATGTGTATGAGGCCCGTTGTTGAGGCCCACCTTAAATATATATGAGGCCCATGTTGCAAGGCCCATTGTGATGTATGCAAGGCCCATGGGTCATGCCCCATTGCAACGTATGTAAGGCCCAATTGGTGTGGCCTATTAGATATATTTATGGGGTCCATGTCATTAGGCCCATTCTGTTGTATTGGTGACCCGTCCATTGAGGCTCACCCATGGTATATATTTGAGGCCAATGTGTAGGGCCCACCTATTGTGTATTTAAAGCCTATGGGTTGTGGCCATAGTGATGTATATCAGGCCTATGTGATGTAGCCCATACTGATGCGTATTAGACCCAGGTATGTGACTCACATGCGAAGTATATTTGAGGCCCATTGTGATATATCTGAGGCCTATGGGTGCGACCCATCCAGATGTATTTGAGGCCTATGGGCAAGGCCCATTGTGATATGTGTTAGGCCCATGACCAAGGCCCACCTGTTTCATATATTTGGCCCTTGTGTGAGGCCATGTGCCCATTATATATTTGATTCTATGTGGGCCATTCCTTAGGGGTAATGTTGGTTAAAAGTTCACATTGTCGACGCCGGTTATTGATACCATTTATGAGTATGTGACATCATAACATCATGATACATGCCCATTCGCATCATCTGCATGTTTATTATGAGATGTGATTGACCATTGCATATGTCATTGGGCAGGATGATGTGAGACTCCCTGATAGGTGGAGATTATCTCACATGAGCGCATGACATGCACAGGATTGATGCATGATTGGATTGTATGACTCATGCATCTTGCATTGTGTTGTGATTACTGTACACCCTAGTGACATCAGGGCCGTAGCCTCCACAGACATATCGTGGATGGCCAGATGTGACACCAAAAATTTGTTTGAGCATCGGGCCACCATAGATGGCCCTGGGTAAAAATCTCTAAACACCCTCTTGGTTCCAGAGGATGCTCCAACGTCTAGACCGAGTGGGTATATGAGCGTTGAGTGTCGATTACCAGATGGCTGCACTCTCCACTGTGTCGTGGTCGGTTAGAAGGGTGTGCGGCCTTACCCGCCCGAGGGAGTAGGCATGGCTAGGCTGAGTTTGACCAGCTCGAGGAATGGGTCCGCTATCAGCGAGCCAGGTAGGTATTGGCAGACTACTGAAAGGCGGATAATGAGGTCTTTTCCACTTACCCAGTTGTGTTCTTGATTGGGGCAACAGGTGGTGTGAAGTGTAATAGACCCCGGTGATTTTCCCAGAGAGGAACCGTACTGATATGAGGACTAACATGATATTATGACACCCCATCATTGTTGTGCATGTAGGCGGGCGCTGATGTGGGTGGGTGTGATGTGGGCGAGGTTGAGGCCTGGGCAAAATACCACACTGGGCGAGCTACCAGTGGTTGGCAGGCTACTGTGCTGACAGGCTACTGAGTAGGAGTTGCATACTCATTCATTCATCCATTTACTATCCACTCGGGCTGGTGGTGCACAACTAATTGTTGTGTATCTTCGTTATGGCAAGGATTTCGGTTGGGAGCGCGACTAACCTGAGATCAGGAGTTTACCACGTTGAGTCAGACTATCCAAATTTAGGTATGGGACTGGTTTGGATAGAGGTTCCTTGTGGTGGACCTCGTAGCCTACGATACTACGTACTATCATCCCGACATCACACTCCAGCACGGTCATTCCATTAGCACCATATACTGCATATTCCATTACATCTTCGGCGTGTGGCATTGTGGGTTGTTATGTTTCTGTATTCTTGTGACTTAGATGAGAGTGATGATATTTGTTAGCTCTTTCGAATTGTGTATTACATTATATCCTTGTCATTCGACATTTGATTATCTATGACTCATCATTTGCATAGCTGTCCTATATTGCGTATTCTGATATTGATTAACTTATGGACCTGTTCATACTTCCGCTTATTCTGTTATCGCATGATTATAATCTTGTCAGTATTTCTGTTTACGCTGATAATTCCTGCTCTTATTAGTGTTTCTGCTTATTCAGTCATTGTAAGGTTTATGGATTAATAGATTTTCGGTATTATATGATTATGATATTGTATTGAATACTTGACACTTATCTCGTGCACACACACCACCCTCTAAGCATTCTATAAGCTTATGCACAATAGATGCGTGCAGGTGATGTTAGGTTACAGCAGCATTGAGCTTGGAGCGTGCAGATGTTTTCTGGAGCTTTGATTTTGAAATATATATATTTCCCTTTCAGCATTGTATTTAAATGATTATATTAGTGGATATGTGATGATGATGTTGCCTTTATGATTTGGGTAAACTTGTGGTTATGCTTATTACTAGTTAAATGTATATAAAAAAAATCCTCCTTGTAGGATCCCAAGATAAAAAATCTAGCATATGAATGCTAGGAGCCGAGAATGGGGTACTACGGAAGTTGTCGGCACCGGATTCGGTGATCCGGATTCCTGTGAATCCGATTTCCGGGTTTGGGGCGTGACAGTGAGTCATGGGATTATACTAAGCATGTTATAAAGTGATGAATATTAACGAGTATGGGCCTATCAATGGGCCCTAAGGAGAGTTACAATGCGGACATTTAACCAACATTGTACTTACAATGTGGACGTCAAACTATCATTGTTCCCTAGGCACGACCCGCCATAAATATCATTACATGAACCATGTTGGAGTCACACATTGCAATGGACCTTAGGCACATCCTATTAGGCTTTAAATACATCGAATGGCCCATATCACATGGGCCTTATATTCATCAAGTGGCCACATCAAGGGACTGCACCAATGAACTTTATGTACATTATAATGGGCCATAACCCATGGGCCTTAGAGTGCGTCACAATGGGCCTTAACCCACAGCCTTAGAATACATCAAAATGGGCCTAATCCCATGGGCCTTATACATGTCAAATGGGCCTGATCCCATGGGTCTTATACATGTCAAATGGGCCTGATCCCATGGGT
Organism: Magnolia kwangsiensis; assembly: GCA_037074715.1. Classification (NCBI taxonomy): domain Eukaryota; kingdom Viridiplantae; phylum Streptophyta; class Magnoliopsida; order Magnoliales; family Magnoliaceae; genus Magnolia; species Magnolia kwangsiensis. Next base: position 83,216,826 of record CM073575.1, on the reverse strand, counting down.
CTTTATATATGTTAAATGGGCCTGATCATATGGGCCTTATGTACACCAGATGGGTCACGCCAATTGGGCCCATATGTACATCAAATGGGCCACAACCAAGTAAAAGGGGTGATAATGATTTCCACCATTTAAATTTCCTAAGGCCCACCATAAATATGTTTTCCATCCAACTTAATCTTAAATTAATATAGTGATAAATGAAGTGAGAAATAATCAACTTAATGGGAAGTTACCATGGCCCTTAGAGATTTTTGAACGGTAGGCGTCATTGACCACTACTTATAATAGGGGGTCCACTTGAACTTTAGATCTGCCATAAAATGATCTTTGAAAACAGATAGACGGCTTGGATGCAACATATGCATCATGGGGGGGGGGGGGGGGTGTCCACATAAAGGCCCATCATCAAGTATATATTATATATAACATAATATATAATCTACATATAATACATATAATATATACAATATTATATATATTATAATACAATATTAATATATATCTACACACACACACCGTTCCACACGTGGGGGTGGGTCCCACCGTCCAGTGTGGATGGTGTGGATAGAACACAAAAATCAGGGAGGGCTCCACCGTCCACCGTCAGTGGACGGTGCAAATGAAACACATACATCATTGTGGGTCCCACGTGGGGCCCTCCATAATGTTTATAAGCCATCCAACCCGTTGATAAGGTCCACAGACCTGCATGAAGAAAAAAAAAACAAATTTCATATTGATTCCAAAACTTCTGTGGTGCCCAAAAGGGCTCCAATGGTAGCCGTTCAATCACCCTGTTTTCTACGGTGTGGGCTACCCGAGCTTTAGATGTACCTCATTTTTGGAGAGGGCCCACCTCAGGTGGTGGGCCACCTCATGGACAGGTCAGATGGTAAATAAACATCAAGGTGCCCGGTGTTGAGCGTAGGCGCTGCCTGCGCCTCTGGCAGCAGCAGCCCTACTGCTTTCCTTTGTTTTTTTTTTTGAAAACCTTATTTTTTGAAGTTTTTCGTGTGTGGGGCCCGCTCCAAGTGAATCCAATCCAGCCATTGGATTCCACAGCTCATAAGAAATCTATCAAGACCAATATCGGGCCTTTTTCACTGTGTAGAAAAATCTGGATAGTTTTCAATGGTAATAATACTATTTTCAACACTATGGCCCACTAGATACTCCAATCAATCTCATTTTTCGGCTCAATGCCTAAAATGAGTTGGTAAATAGGATAGATGACGTGGATTGAATACTTTCATTAAGGTGGGGCCTGCATGAGCAGCTCACTCCAAGGCTTGAACCAAGCCAAATTTTTTTTTTTGGTTCCATTTCACGTCCAGCGTCTCTGGACTCTGGACGGCTTGGCCATACACATGCATATAAGGTGGGCTTTGCTTAGGTGGGCCACCACATGTACGGATGGTGTAAGTACAATACATATAAGATGGGCCCCACTCATGGACGGCTTGGATAAAATACTTACTTCATGGTGGGGTCCATTCAAGTGGGACACACAACCTCATCATCATCACAAAAAATATAAAGATAAAAAGAGAGGGAGAGGGAAAAAGAGTGGGACACGCGTGATGGAGGGACCCCGACACTATGGGCCCTCTGTTTCGAGCATCCAATTCATACATCAAGTGGGTCCCATTACATGTGGACTCATCAAATTAAAGATTTACGGTGGAGATCCTTTCTCCACCAAATGTAAGGTCTAGATGACCCTATCCATACAAAGAAAATAAACATCATGATGGGGTCCATAAAGAATGGCCCCATCATGGAATGATCATGAGGATCAAAGTGGTCCATTGGCCACATTAAAGGTCCAAAGTGAGATCCATACCATCAATCGGTAGGTCTCACTTGGCCCATCATCAAAACATGAAAAATCTATCCTAATAAGCACCCACCACTTGATCTTCTTGGTCTGTTGGAAAGCCACTCTCCTTGTGCTTTACTTTGATGGTGGGGATGAGAAATGGATGACTAGGATGGAGGTTTTGGGATGGGAAAGTGGCCACACAAGGTAACTTCTCTCTTGGAAAAACCTTGGACGTGTGGGCTCTTGGTTGCTTGGGAAATGCTTGGAAAATGTGAAGAGAAAGAGAGAGAGAGAGAGAGGTGGTTGTAAGGAGAAGTGATGGGAGATGGGTGATGGATGTGAGTGATGGGTGATGGATGTGAGTGATGGGTGAGGTGATGTATTGGTTGACTTTTGGGTTTGCTTAACTTGTGGAGAAAGGAAGCATGGGTGCTTTGTACTTGACATGAGAGGTGATTGATGGGATTGATTTGACATGTCGTTGAGATTGTCTTGGGATTTGCAACACGCGGTATTTTTTCTCGAACTGAACACGAGTCTACATCTCCCTACCAGGGTATCGGATCGGCGCACGAGTCACGGCGTTAGAACCGTGGCGATGGTGCGGTTGTAATGGTATAAGTCTCAGATTAATCTGACTCAAATGTATAGGATATGACTTAGGTTCCCGCGTAAACATCGATTATCAGTCGCAGGTTGCCAGAATTCAACAGGAAGGATTGTGAGAGTTGACGGAACAGTACGGATTAGGATACGGGTCTTATAGAGGCTGTCGGCATTGAATTCGGCGATTGAGATTCCTGTGAATTCAATTTCTGGGTTTAGGGCGTGACACAATCTTGGAAAAGTCTCGAATGAATCATCGATAGTAACCTGTCAGACCTAGAAAAATCCTCACCTCAGTAACTGAACCAGGATGCTTCCAAACCTGAACCGCAACTACCTTAGTGAGGTCGACTGCTATACCTTCCTTCGACACCACATGTCCCAGGAACTTGACTTCTTCCTTCCAGAAATTGTACTTCTTATATTGTGCAAAAAGTTGATTCTCCCTGAGAGTATTCAATACCATTCTCAGGTGCTCCTCGTGCTCTTCCCGACTCGTGGAGTATATCAAAATGTCATCGATAAAGAAGATGACGAATCAAAACAGAAATGGCTGAAACATTCTGTTCATCAGATCCATGAACACGACCGGAGCATTAGTGAGTCCAACAGACATCACAAGGAACTCATAATGACCAAAACTGGTCCTGAACGCAGTCTTCTGCACGTCCTCATCCCTGACGCACAACTGATGGTACCCAGACTACAAATGTATCTTCGAGAAATAATGTGCCCCCTTCAACTGATCAAACAGATCATTAATCCTGGGCAAGGGATACTTGTTCTTCACTATCACCTGATTCAGCCTGCGATAATCAATACATAATTACAGGGAACCGTCTTTCTTTTTCACAAACAAGACAGGTGCTCGTCGAATAAAGCCTGCCTCAAGAAAGATATCAATCTGTCTCCTCAGTTCCTCCATTTCACATGGAGGCATACGATACATCGGCGGGGAAATAGGTTGAAAAAGCGGTAAAGACCGCTTAAGTTGAAGTAGGAATATGTCAATATGTCCTAGAGGGGGGGGGGGGGGGGGAGGGTGAATAGGACTTTTTAAAGATTTATAAATTATTTTTCAATCCTATCACACTAATCCTATCACAGAGTACAGATTAGGATTACTCAAAAATTAACTCTACTGGCTTCCAAGCCTGATGAGGATCCAATCACAACTACTTGTAAGATAACCAAATTTATGAATCAGATTGTGATGGATATGATTGTGTATGCATAGGATGTGATTTCAGATAATCATATGTAAAGACATGTAAGGCAATCACATAAATGAATGACAATATCAATCTCAAACACAGTCATTTTATAGTGGTTCGACTACTTATCTACTCCACTTTCGGCTTTCACACTCAATCCTTGAGTGACCGAATTTCACTAAGGAGGTTTCCCATGATTCACCTCAAACCTAAGGTTTTAAATCAGGTTCACCCTTAACCTTTACAGAGGTTTCTACTCACTTCACCTCAAACCCTGGAGTTTTGCTGGCGTACTCCTAACCAGATGTTTATGCTCTCCACAGAGCAAGGGTCCACACAACTTACCCAGAGGTTTCTACTCGGTTCACCTCTAACCCTGGAGTTTTGCTGGCGTACTCCTAACCAGATGTTTATGCTCTCCATAGAGCAAGGGTCCACACAACGCACCCCTCACGTACACTCCCATCGGAGGCCTCCTTCGAGGACTTCAAAGGGTGATCAACACTTAAAACCCAATCCTAGAAAGGAATGATCACAAGTGTCCTCTGGACTCTAGATACTTATAAATAAGTTGATGAGTCCCATTCAGTGCAATGTTGAAGATCTCCTCCTTGATGTTGAAGGGTCTTCAGCTCCCTTGAACCGCAATACAAAGATGTATCTATATTAGGCTTTGGGTTGGGTCAAGGTTATGATGGAATACCACTCTCTAAAGATTTTTTAATTAGGAGGATAGAGTGGTTCCAATCATCTATGCATTCAAGGCATCCCAACTTAATGATTAAGGTTGTAGCTGGAGGATCCTTGAATGCGGAAGTTCATTCTCCAATCTACTCTATGAAATATCAATGATGAGGGTAGATTGGAGGATGAACTTCCTGAGAGAAAGGGCTTAGGTAAATGATAGGAAGGTTAGAACTCTCAAAAGCACTCTCTTCTTTCTCTACCAGTAATAAAGACTAATCTCTCTATATATAGGCAAAAGGTTCCAACGGATATAAACGGTCATATTTATGACAGAGTTCGATATCATCGAGCATTCATCAATATGATCGAGCGTATACTCTCGATTGTATCGGTAGACCTCTCGATTATACAAACTCAATTGTCATTTCGCTTTTGGAAACCTTCTGCCTACTGGTCGATGGGATCAAGACACACATCGATGTTATTGGATTTCGAACTCCGATTCCATCGAGCGATGGATCGATCTATTGATAGATGAAATCAAGAGAGAAGCCTTGAAGAATTTCAGGTTTAACAGATATGATCGGGGGACGGTTGATGTCATCGAAATTTGTACATCGATCATATCGAAGACCATGTCGATGGGATCAATAAATCGTATAGATTTACCTTTTAGCTGCTGGATGATTTATGTCCGAACTCGATCCAATCGACGAGGTCTCGATATGATTGATATATGAATATCGATTTATCGACAGGCACCCTGATCAACATAAAAAACAACCTAAAATTCATGCTGGTGAAAATAAGCGCCCACAATCGATATGATTGACTGACTTTCGATATGATCGATATTTGAGTTTAGATTGAATCGGATGGTCATCGATATATCGAAGCATATGTTAGTTTTCTTTAGAAAAATAGGGGTGCCGGAAAGCAGTCTGTCAATATTATCGATCCACTTTAGATATGATCGATATTCGAACATCGATGATATCGACTACCAAGTCGACATATCGATAAATTGTCCAGATGATTGTTTGATTGTTGGATGCTTTTTGTTCTCACTCGATTGTATCAATTGAGATCCCGAGGACATCGACAGAGCTGGTCGATTATATTGAAGGGGTAATCAATATAATCGACAGTGTAAGAAAAACTATAAGGATTTTTTGTTTTGATAAAAAATTTCCTTACACAGAAACCCTAAGATGTTCTAGTTCTTTTTAAGGGTTTTAATCACATGGTGTTTTGGGACATGGGATGTGAGGCTATGATTTACCTATGGTGAGCTTCCACACATCCAGTTGAGGCAGACGCTTGACTTGATCTTCCTGTTAGGCGCTGTTGTCCGACTAACTCAACTAACAATGTAATTGACAAACCAGGGCACATAGTAGGTGTACTTTCATAGGTGTCGCACCGGGCACAAGATCGATAGTAAAGTCAATCTCGCGCCGAGGAGGAAGTCCCGAAATCTTCTCAAATACCTCAGGGAAATCACGAACCACTGGCATAACTCCCAATGCCGGATCATCAGAACTTTCTAACAAAGAAGCGTAACTACTAACTCGACAGGACCAACTAACCTAAACTGGAAATGTAAAGACCGTGTCCTCAGGTCAGTAGGCTTTCACAACTCTGGCCTCGCAATCAATCTATGCTCTCATCTTCGTGAGCCAATCCATCCCGAATATAACATCATAGTGACACAGTGGGGCGACAATCAGGTCGACGACCACTGTCCTGCTAGCCAAATCTATCGAGCAAGACTCACAGGTCCGAGTGATATCTGAAGTGGTCCTTGTAGCTGCAGTGAGTCTCACTCCCTTTATAGGAGTCATAACCAAACCTAGCCGCTTGATCGCAACGCAAGAGATGATCGAAATAGTGGACCCAGTGTCCACCAATAAAAAGATAGGCGTACCTAGAATATGAGAAGGAACCTCAAAAGATGTCAGTGTTGAATCTGCCTCGGGCACCTCAACTGTGAGCGCATGAACCCGAGCCTGTTGTGGGCGATGCGTTGGAGGTACTATAGGCCGTTGTGGTGGCCTGAAATGAGGTGCTGGTGGTCTGAAGGAAGGATGAGCTTGTGCTGATCGAAGGGGTGGTGCAGAAATAGCCTGAGGCATCAGACGGTTAATCCTCTAAGGCGGTGAGAAACCACTATCTCGCATCCTGGAGAAACATGTCACCTCAGTGTGGCCTGACTTCTTGTAGTAGTTGCACCACACATCAGGTCACCTCACATGGGCAGGAGATGGCAAGAACCTCGACGGTGAATCAACACGAGGCCTCTTACCGAGGAAAGGCCTACTCAGAAAATCAGGCTGCGACCTAGGAACCATAGGTGCACGCATACGGGACAACTTATACCCGTCATGCTCAGCTCGCAGGGACATGCTCACCAACTCAGCATAAGAAGAGATGCTCGTACAGCACATCTTTGAACGAATCTCAAGTTGCAGACCCTTAGAAAAATGTTGCATCTGCAACGACTGATCACCCAGAATCAAAGGAGCATACCTGTCCAGCTTCGTGAACAGGTTCTCATACTCTGTCATCGATATTCCTCCCTGACGAAGGCGAAGGAACCCACTCTCCTTCTCGTGTCAATAAGTGACCGAAAAATACTTCTCGTGGAAGCGGGCCTCAAACGCCTCCCACGTCCATACAAATCCCTACGCAACTATGCAGAGAATGATATCCCACCATAAGCTGGCCTCCTTCTCAAACATGAAGGTGGCAAGCTCAACCTGCTCCACCTCAGAACAGTACAATGGTCTCAAAATCTTAGAGATACGGTCAATCCAATACTCAACCTCCTCGGGTCTGTGAGTACCCGTAATGTAGTAGGCCGCAAACACTGAAATCGCTCGAATGTGCCATTGGCACTAGTATTTCCAGCTGGGTGTAAAGGCGAGGCAGGTTGTAACACCCTGACTTTTTGTAACATCTCAGAAAATTCCGTACCAAAACCCGAATACCACCTTGATCAGAAATCACGTAGGATTAATTCCTTTAGAAATTAAGCGTAAGTTAACTAGCGCTAAGCTAGATTAGCTGTGAAATTAGTACTTTTCACTTTAAATATGTTCTGTAAGACCTAAAACTTGTAGAATCAATGACGCCATAATACCCTGAAACATAGGATCAAACTCTAAACTCGTTTGCTCTCAGGAACCCTTTGAAACTTTGCATTGGATCTAGACCGCGCGTCAGAAGCCTGATATCTACAATCTTAGACCATTATGACTGCTTGGTTGGACTTGACAATTGTTTTGAAAATTAAGCCCAACTGATCTACTTACGTGATTGTATTGAGGTCGGAGTGAAGAGAGTGAGAAAAGGGAAAAGATTTGAAAAAATAATTCAAATCTGGCACGTGTCGTTGCGCGTTATTTTAAGCATTCTGACCATCAAAATTCAGCCAAATTTCACCTTTGGATCAGGAAAAAATTACTCTTTCATGTCATGAAACTTGTAGTCCTGATTTAGCTTCGGTAACCGCTGAATTGAAACTAGTCCGCCACGTGTGATCTGGAAGTCCGATCGAACTAAAAACTTAATGTGATCAACATCAGGCATCCACAAGCTTAAGTCCGACCGCATTCGATCAGGGGACCTCCAGAAGTGCCCTTTTGGATCGGGAAAGACCCGATTTGGTTATAACCCAAGTATACCTTTGTTCCAAGTCTAAATAGGTGACTTTTTAGCCTATATAAGGACCTTAAACCCTCTCATATATCTCACCTATGAATTTGCAAGAAACCCTAGAAAGAAGAGAGAGAAAAAGAGAGATTGTGAGGAGTTGTGAGAGAAATTTCCTGCCACTCGATCCTGCTTTCACACGTGCTTAGCCATCGTGTTCTGATCACTCCTCCAGTGATTTTGACGCCATTTTAGGTAAGAAAACTCTAACCTCAACCTATTTTAGGGATTCTAGCAATACAAGTAGCGAAGTAGCTGACCTATCTTATGAATTAGGTCGCCATATCGACGTTGACGAAGCGTAGACTTTCTATTCGAATCGATATGCGTCTATGGCGAAAGGTGAGGATTCTAGATTCTTATATTGATTGATTTCAAAGCTTTCAATGTCATTTAATAGTAGATTATCGACAAGAACGCCGTTTGACATGTAGAACATGCTGTCTGTTTTCCATTTACTGTGTACGGAGAATATGAGATTTAGGGTATTTTAAGCATTTGTAGGAAATACTGTATACGTTTGTATTTTGCTGAAATGATTGCCATGTGTATTTGTCGTATTATGATATTAGTTAGGAGTGCATGATCTGTTTGGCGAAGAGATTCGCCCTAATGCGCACTTTGGGTCGACATACGCTATGTAGACTAAAGTGTGTAGACTAAGTGTTTGTATAAATGTTTGTATTAGTACGTATTGAGTAAATGTTGTTGTAGATTGGTCTTGAGATTGAATTCTCAATTAATATGATGATGTACTTTATTTTCCTCCATGTTGTTATTGAATTGATTTCCTTATATGTATGGAATACATGTGTTTGGTTGATTTGCTTATGTTGTATGTTATAACATGTTGTTAACATGCTTGGACTGTTTGTATTTCATTTCTGTTACTCTCACATGATCACTGAGGTAGATTACAAGTGCTTGGGGCTATACTCTAGTCCAGGCAGTCGGTAATAGATTTTGAATACGTGGTTGGATTCTATTCACCACGAAAGACGCGTCGATGAACGCGAGTCGTGCTTTGGGTTGACGGCAATGGTTAGAACACACGAGGTGTTTCATGCACTTCATGTCACTCAGCTTGAGGTGCGCTCGTACTAGTCAAGTTCGTCAAGTAACTCGACTGACCATTATATGTTCACCTTGTATTGGTCATATCTGCTTGAACCTAGGGTACTGAACTTACCAGTGAAAGCCCTGATAACTATGATACCTTGATCCATTAAGACTCATGAGCTGGGCATGGTGGTATGGGACACTATGGTCGAGCTATCAGCCTACGCTGGGGCCACAAACCTCCCCGTAGTGACTAGTGAGCACCTTTGACTCGTGATCCGATTGTGGTGGTATGGGACACTACATTCGAGCTGTCAGCCTACACTGATTGGTGACGAGCCCTTTGTAGTGACCTCGAGTGTATTCTGAGTCTATGGGAGGTGACGACCCTTCCGTAGCAACGAGAGCACACTAGGCCTGTATTGATAAGGTGATGAGGGAGCGGTGCAACGAGTGCGAGCAACAGCCCTGGAAGCCCTTGCAGCGACCTATAAATATAACATCGTATGAGACTACTAGGAGTGATGACCCTAGATAGGATTTTTGTTGGGATTGATATAAGGAAAGTACCTTAGTTTCCCAATACTGCTGTATGAAAGGACTAATAACAACTCGGTAATCATATCCATATCGCACTGCATGTGCCTGGAAGATATGGAGCACTGAGGGAAGAAAGTATGCCGCGCATGTAAGATGGTGTCGCATGAGGGAATATGTCGGTGAGGGCATCCATCATGTCATTTCATACTTGCATTAACAACAGTATCTAGGAATGTCTGATTGTTTGCTTTACTATTATCGCATGATTGATTTGATAACATGCTAATCTTTGCTCTATGATTCCACTGAGTTGATCACTCACTCCCACGTTACGGGACGGTGTTTGCAACACCTACCAGACTGTCTTAGATGCAGGTTGTGAGGAGATCCAGGAGCTGGAGCCGGACTACTACGAGGACCAGGACGAGTTCTTATACATGCAGTTTTCTGATGGCTTCGCATAGGTGGCCTGGATCGGCGGAATTTTTGCTAGTGGACTTTCATATGACATTTTGATTTTTGGTTTATGATATGTATATGTGACTCAAAGATGTATTCATACTTTAGAGACAGTTCGAGATTATTTTATTTTTCATACAGTGATATATGTATTCTTCAGTCTTCCGCTTGCGTTTTATCACTGGATCTGGAGTATCAATTGCAGTTTTGGTATAATCTTACTCATGTTAATGCTTTAACTCAGACAACATTGAATCATAAGCATATTTGTGGCATAAGTGATGGTCTGGAACTCGGGAGTCGGGTTTCTACACAACCTCCAATTTTCAGGGTGTTACAAGTTAGTATTAGAGCATGATTTGGATTAAACTGGACCTGGGTTATGGTCACACGATGTATGCTGTCATCCTTTGACTTAGGTGGGTGCGAGAAAAATATAGAAACACTCATAGGGTCCCAGTCTTGCTAATTGGAAAAGTTCACGCAAATCGATTGTTTTGATCAAGTTCGTGTGCATTCGTGGTCACATGAAATGACCCCGGACCACTTCTAGTTCTTGTGTGGATGGGCCTAGACCTCTCTGGACCCAATCCCAGCTGTTAGAAGTCGCTAAATTTGAATATGCAGCTGTTAACACCCGAAATGACCCGAAATGGATCGAGATGGAGTCGTGGGCCTACTTGCGCTAATCTAGCATTATCCAGGGTGGGACCTGAGTGAATTTTGGGCCCCTAGGACAGGGGAACCTCGCCCAAATGGTGGGGCATCACCGAAAGTGGAAACAGTCAGCGAGGCCACTCTGTACAATGGGCCCCACTCGGGTAGGCCATCAGGCCGATCCATTGTTGGGGTTGGGGAAGGTCCCCTAGCTATGGGACGTTCGTTAAAACCCTCCCAATCTAGTACCTCCGTCATAAAAACCTCTCCCAAGCTCTCCCTTTCTCACGTTTTTGCTGTCTTCCCCCTCAAATCCCATTTCCAATCACTCTCATTCCCATTTTTTGCTACAACCGACGCCCCTACATTGGTTGCTGTGGTATGCACTCCCCTCTCTCTCCATTCTTGTCCGTTGGAGCTCTCCCAACCTCCATTTGAGGCTAGATATCGTATGAGCCTCCAACCCAACCCATTTCACTTTTCTCCCTTTGCAATCCTAACCTTTGGGGACCTATTTCGCTCCTCTATAGGACCTAGATTCGTGGCATCCCATCAGGTCAGCCCTTTCTTCCCCTTTCCTCTATTTTCCATAGCCTTTTTAGAGGTTATTTTAGCTTTTTTCTCCCTTTCCACTATCCTCTCTCTCATGGGAAAGAGGAAGACCACTGCTAACGAAGCTGGGCCTAGTCGCCCTTCACGTTCAAGGAAGCCAAGAGGTGGCACCGCTAGTTCAAGTGCCGCCTCTAGTCCAAACATTGGGAGCGAACTGCACACGAAGCGGGATTTAGATCCCCGCACTCACATAGGGAGAGCACTGTTAGTAGACTTGGCCCATGGCGTATATACGGATCGCAAGGTTCTATTTGAGGTGCATGTGGATGAGCGGCTCTTTGGTGAGTTTTTGTTGTTTGAGCGCATCCAAGCTGCCAGGTGGGGTCTGCTCTTTGAAGCCCAGTCTCGTGTGAACGTGGGCACTGTTCGTGCCTTTTATGCCCATATTCGGGATCCTACTTTAGAGCTATTGCAGTTCAGGATTCCCTTTGATAGAGATCGGGAAGCCACGATCGATGTTCGGTTAATAGCCTGACTTCTAAACGTGCCTCTTAGTGAGGTTCAACCCAGTGCTAAGAATTTGAAGAGTGTTCGTGAGCGAGATCGCCGCACCAGGTTTCTATGTGGTGGTTTAGTTGAGTGGCAGCGTAACAAGAGCCTCCTAGCGACCCACATGTCGGATAATTTTTGCTTGTTGCACCACATTTGCAAGTTCAATGTGTATCCCAGGTTGACCAACCATAGTGAATGTACGCATCTCATGGTTGATATCCTGTATCAAGTGGGCTAGGGAGAGAACGTTTGTTTGCCCATGTTTGTGCTGCGACAGATTATCCTCGTAGCGTAATCAAGAAGAACGTCTGAGTCACTTTCCTTTGGCCGGCTCATATGCAAGATTGCACTTGAGTTTGCTTATATACTTGGGCCGGAGTTGCCCGTGCCGATTCATTTCATCGATGAGGCTACCATGAACCAGATGAAGATAGGACCTCGACAGCATGAGGCCCAGCTTGATGATGACAGTGAGGGTGAATATGATAGCGAGGAGGATGAAAGTGAAGAAGAAGTTGGAGCAGAAATAGAGGAAGAAAGCCAGGAAGAAGACGAAGAGGAGGATCAGGATACTGATGAGAGTCCTCCTCCTGCGACTCAGGCTGCTAGGGATGCTCACGTAGCCCGACTTGAGAAGAGTCAGGTTGCTTTGTGATGGGAAGTCCAAGAACTCCAGGCTAAGGTAAAACAAGAGCTCGAGGATACCAAGGCCGTCATGAAGCAGAAGTTTAGAAAGGTGACTCGCACCTTGAAGGCCATTCTGTGTTGTCTGTAGGATAAGGGTGCCCCTCCTCCATCGCCAGACTCAGGCGAGTGATTAGGATTCAGATGGTTGTTAGTCATAGTTAGGTTGTTTTCTGTTTTCTGTGTGTGAGCCTGAGAAGGCTTAGTAGTTGGTTTATGTTGCAGTTGTAGCCTTGGCTAACTTAGTTTTCCATGTGTTTCTTATCATGATGCATGTAAAGATATATCTCTTGTATTGTGACAAATTTTGATTTAATGAAATGCATGGAGTTTCTTCAGTTTATTATGTGAATGATTGTGTGGTGTGTTTATGCTATTGCTGAAACTGACGAGGTTGTGCCCCATTTTAAATATAGAGAATGCCACCTAAGGTTACTCGGAGCACGGCATGACTTACGCTGGGTGAGCCGATGGATCGGGTTCCTCCCCAGAGTGATGATCATACAGACCCTGCATCCAAGATGTCCGATCATTTTGAAAGCCCATTTTAAGGCTTGAGACTAAAAATAAGATGGATCTATAGTTCAAATGGACCCCACCTTGGCTTATGTATGGGGCCCATCTTGATTTACTTATGGCCGTCCATTGAGGCCCACCTTGGTATATATCTAGGGCTCATATGATTAGGCCCATTTGGTATGCATAAGGCCCATGAGATTAGGCCCATTTTGATACATTCAAAGGCCCATGGGATATGGCCCATTGTAATGTACATAAGGCCCATTGATGCGGCCCACTTGATTTATATAAGGCTCATATAAGGCGACCCATTTGATGTATCTAAGGCTCATGGATCGAGGCCCAATGGGATGTCCGTAGGGTCCATTGCAATGTGTGATTTTCTTCATGGTTCATGTAATGATATTTATGGTGGGCCATGCCTAGGGAACAATGAAAGTTAAATGTCCACATTGTAACTCTCCTTAGGGCCCATTGGTAGGCCCATACTTGTTAATAATTAATCATTTTATAACATGCTTAGTACAGTTCCATGATTCATGCCCATATGCATCATATGTATGCTTGATATGAGGAATGTTTGACCATAGCATAAGCCGATGGGCTGAGACATTTACGGGACTCCTTCTGAGATGGAGTGCCCCACATGATTGCGTGGTACGCATGAGATTGCTGCCTGATTGTAGGATGTGACTCATGCATCTTGCATATGTGCGAATTGATCACTGCACGCCCTAACGACATCAGGGTCGTGACTCCACAGGTACATCGTGGATGACCATATTGGATATAAAAAATACTTAGTTCTATCACTGTGGACACTTAGGATGTCCTTGGGTGAAAGTCCCATAACCTTGTTGGTACCAGGAGTTGCTTCAATGTCTAGACCGAGTGGATACACGAGTGCCCGAGTGTCGAATACCAGTAGGCCACGTCTCCCATTATGTCGTGGTCTATTGGAAGGGGGTGTGGCCTTATCCGCCTGAGTGAGGGGGCTATAAGCTAGGATGAGTTTGACCAGCTCCCAAATGAGTCCACTATCGAAGAGCTGGGTAAGTATTGGCAGAATACTGGTCAGGCAGATAGTGAGGTCTATTCCACTTGCTTGACTGTGTTGGTAGGGAGGAGGCAGTCACTGCGAAGTGTATTAGACCCCGGTGATATCCAGAGAGGAACTGTATTGATATCTATACTTGATTAGTACTGCCATGCTTGCTTTGCATCTTGCATATGACATTTGCTTACATAGGCCTCGCATTGCATGGTCTTGGTATGACCGATAACATTCATGCCTTGCATCACATAGCCTTGGTACGACTGATTTTATTCATGGACTTACCACATATTTTCGCATCACTCTGATAATGTATACTTGGCGCTTGCCTTGCGCACACACTTACACCACCCTCTAAGATTTTACAAGCTTATGCATGACCGTTGCGTGCAGGTAGCATTGGACAGCAGCGATGCTAAGGCAGGAGTGTGCATCTGACTATTTTGGAACTTTTGGTGACCTTATATTTCCCTTTCCACATTTTACTTAAAGTTTTGTTATAGTGGATATGTGGTGTTGTTATTTTGTGACCTGGTTATGTTTATGGTTATGCTCCATTACAAAAAAAAAATCATGCTGAAAATCCTCCTTGTAGAATTCCAGGATCGGAATCTGGCATGTCAGTGTTGGGATCCGAGAATGGGGTACTACGGAGGCTTTCGGCGCTGGATTCGGTGATTGAAAATTTTGTGAGCCCGTTTTCTGAGTTTGGGGAGTGACAGAAGTTGGTATTAGAGCATAACTTGCGAATACCTAAGGATCACATCACATATCTACTATAAATAGGTTCCAAGTCTGAATGACATAACAATTTTCCGAAATAGACCCTTAACACGTATACCTTCGAGAACTCTCAAGGCTTATAGGCCCTTGTTCCTTCCTGTAGGACGTAATGGCTAGAAGAGCGACCTAAGGGAATCCCGCTCCACCACCTGCGACTCCCGCTCCACCACTTGGTACTCCTGCTCCACCACCAGATATTCCTACCTTCCAGCCTGAGGATGTCACTCATTTACCTGAGATCGGTGCGGATCCGACCGTACCTGTGAGTGCTACTCAGCTGCAGCAGATGTTATAGGCGATGACTGCTATTCTTCAGGGGCAGAGCAGGCATCCCACAGTTACACCAGCCGAGGCTGAGCAGGAGTGTGCGAGTGCCCTTCTCAAGGACTTCCGACAGCATGATCCTCCACGTTTTCGGGTGAGCCAGACCCTATTGCTGCAGAGATATGGTGCTCCGAGGTGGAGAAGATATTCGACAGCATGAGATGTATGACCCAACAGTGAGTTCCATTAGCTGTATTCCTTCTTCAGGGTGAGGCTCAGCATTGGTGGCCATCTGTGGCCCGATCGGTAACGCCTGATTTCGATTGGATCTGGGAGGACTTTATAGACCGGTTTGACCGAAAGTTCTTTCCCGAGCATATGCGACAGTAGTGCGCACTAGAGTTTGAGACTTTGGTCTAAGGAGACATGACAATGTCCCAGTATGAGGCTGAGTTCATCGCACTATCGAGATTTGCGACATATTTTGTTGACGATGAGGGGCGGAAGGCCTGCCGTTTTGAGAACGGTTTACGTCCTGCCCTCAGGAGTCGTGTGATTGGACACATGCTTTCGACATTTGAGTAGATCATGGGGAGGGCTCAAATCTATTAGACAGATTGGGCCAGTTTGCAGAGAGCCCGTAACCTGAGGAGAGATCAGAAGAGGAAGGAGCCCTCTAGTAGCTCTCAGCCGCAGCAGCAGCATCGTTCACAGCAACGACGCACGACTCGCCCAGCATTCCAAGCATCAGTGACACCCCCAGCACCACCTTCAGGACCATTCACTGGTACCTGCTTTGGATGTGGTAGGACAGGACATCGTGTGCATGAGTGTCCCCATCCGCAGCAATAGCAGCCGAGAGCACCGCATCAGCCTCCACTACAACCACCACAGCATCATGTAACACCTTTAAAATCAGGGGTCGAGTATAACTTAGCTCCCGAGTTTCAAAACATCACTTATGCAACATATTTAGAGATGGATGTATGTTGTTTGTATTAGTGTATAAAATATGAAGTAGATTAAGCCAAATCAGCAAACATAGTTCACGAACAATCTGAGAACACAAGAGAAAAATTAAAATACATATATAAATCAACATGAGTCCCCAAGATATGTAAGCTCTGCCAAGTCATAGTTACAAGTCATGTCTTAAAATACTTATAACAAAATGTGATACATCACTACAGTCATAGCCCGGAATCCTCGCTAATCAGGACACAACTCACATGAACCCGCTTAAGAACTACATGAACGAGAATGCCTCCTCGTCCCCATCAAACTCCTGCTTCGCCTCGCAGGCATCACTATCACCTGCAGCTAAGTTAGAGTCTGGTTGGTGTTTAAGCACCGTCCCAGAACGTGGGAGTGAGTGATCAACTCAGTGGAACTATATAGCAAAGGTTAACATGTTATCAATTCAATCAAGCAGTAATGATAAAGCAGTACAATCAAACATGTTCTAGATACTCTTGTTAATGTAAGAATGGTATGAGGAAATGATGCATGCCCTCGCCACAATCTCCCTCTTGCGACATCATTTAACGATCGCGGCATGAATCACTACCACTGTGCTCTACACCAACCCCAACGGCACATGCAGTGCAATGTTATGAATATGTTTATCAAGTTCTTATTAGTCCTTTTCATACAATAGGATTGGGAAGCTAAGGTACCTCCCTATATCAATTTCTAAATAATGATCCATTCTAGGGTCGTCAGTCCTAGGAAATCTCATACGATATTACTGTTCTAGGTCGCCATAAAGGGCTCGTCACCAATTAATACAAGCCTAGTATACCTTAGAGCTGCAAAAAGGCTCGTCGCCTGTCTGCAGTATCAACATATGCTCGAGGTCACTATAGAGGGCTCGTCACCAATCAGTGTAGGCCGACAGTGCGAATATAGTGTCCCATACCACCATAATCGGTTCACGAGTGTAGAATGCTCACTGGTCACTATGGGGAGGCTCGTCAACCCAACGTAGGCCGAAAATACAACCACGGTGTCCCATACCACCATGTTCGACTCATGAGTCTTAGGGGATCGAGGTACCAAGGTTAACGGGATTTCACTGGTAAGTTTGGTACCCTATATTCAAAAAATAGCGTCCAAACATGGTGAAGATACATCGGTCAATCAAGTTATTTGACGAGCTCAACTAGGACAAGCACACGTTGAGTTAATCGACATGTAATGCATAAACACTCCGTGTGGCCTAACCACTGTCGAACATCCCAAGTACGACTCACATTCGTTGAACACATCCTGCATGGCGAAAACAACCTCAACCACCAGTTTAAAGGTTGTTACCAACTACCTGGACTGTAATATAGTCCCAATCACGTACGGGCTCAAAAATAGACATTTGATTCATATTCTACTTTCAAATAAACATGTTATAAAATATAACTTAAACATAAATACAGTACATGGAGGAAATCATACACACAATTAATATAAATCAAATAGGCTAAACAATTCATGGAAGAAATCATACTCACAAGTAAGGTAATTGAGATTCATATCTCAACAACCTTAAAAATCACACTTTACTGAATACTAACTCATTCAGGCATTTATACAAACATTTAGACTACACTATTCAACATACGTCATGTATGTCGACCACATTACATATTAGGGCAAATCCCTTCACCTAGGAGTTGTCGCATGCATATCAATCATATATCTACGACAAGTAATCATGGGAATTATAACATCAAATTCCTTATGCATACAAATATTTCCACATATACATGAAATACCCTATTTATAACATAGGTTATACATATACACAAATCAAAACGGATAGCACATTTAGCATGTGTAATAGCGTCCATATCAAGAATAAATCATTATCTAACATTAAAAGTCTTAAAAACCATAACCTAAATGTATATATTCCGCACCTTAGCCAGAAAACGCGATACGAATATGATTTAGACGATAAGTCTTCATCAACGGCGGATAGGCAACTTAAGACATGAAATAGATTAGCTACAACATTACTTAAACTATTTTAAGCTTCAAATAGGTTAGGGTTTGATTGACTTACCCAAGAATGGAGTTAGAATCGCCGGAATAATGATTCAGATACGATGGATTGATGCATAGAGGAACTGGGAAGAATCCTAAGATGAAACACTAGGTTCTCACTTACTTTCTCTCTCTTTTCTCTCTCTTATATTAGCTAGGGTTGGAAATTCGTATGGGACTTAAGAGAGAGGGTTTAAGGCCTTTATATAAGCCAAAAATCCATGAAAATAGCCCTAGGGCTAAGGTATACTTAGGTTATAACCAAATCGGGCTCTTTCTAATCCAATGGAACACTTCTGGAGGTCCTCTTATCAAATGCGGTCAGACTTAAGCTCACTAGTATAAGATCTTAAGCAAGTTAAGTTTTCAGTCCAATCGAATTTCCAGATCGATCGTGGTGGACCAATTTCAATTCAACAGTCACCAAAACTCAATCAGGGCCACAAGTACTTTGACATATATGGGTCACCTTCCCTGATCCGAGGGTGAATTTGGGTCAAAAACCAATGGTCAGAATGCTTATAAATGGTGCACAAGCGACACGACTCAGATTTTTTTAATTCATATTTAATTTCTTAAAAATCTTCACTTTCTCACACTCTTCACTCTGGACTCAAGGAAATGGTCTTAGGACATCGTTTGGGCTTGATTTTCAAGGTGATAGTCAAGTCCAACTAGGCGGTCATAACTGTTTAAGTTCATCGCAATCAGACTTTCGACGTGTGGTCCAGGTCCGATACGAAGTTTCTGAATGTTCTCGAGAGTAACTGGGCTTAGAGTTGGATCCTAGATTTCATGGTAATATAGCATTAACAATTCTATAGATTTTGGGTCTTATAGAACATATTTAAAGAGGTTGGTGTTAATTTCACAAGTAATCTAGTTTAGTGCTAGTTAATTCACGTTAAATTTCTAAAGGATTTGGTTCTAAATGATTTCTGCGAAAGGTGATACTTGGGTCTATGTACGGATTTTTCCAAGACATTACACATCAGCATTCGAGGGCAATATATCAGCCTCCGCGACAGACCTCACAGCAGCAGCAACGACCATAATACCAGCCTCCGGGACCTCTCCCACAGCAACAAAGACCTCAGAGGGGACTTGTACTTTCCCAGCAGGCCCAGGGCAGATTTTATGCCGTCCAACAGGACCCCTAGTCATCAGGAGCAGTCGTCGATGATTAGTGTGACTTGACCCCTATGACGCCTTGCTAGATTGCTCATTAATGATGCATCCTGAGAGTTAGAGCCTGATATTCGTGAGCATTATTCTCATCTCTTAGGTATTTGATTATGATGATATGTTGTGTTTTGATCATATATAATGTTAAGTTTTCTATCCCCTTATGAGTTATGTTTAGCTGTGATGGTAGTATAAATTTTGAGGATGAAATTTTTATTAGGTGGAGAGAGCTGTAAGACTCGTATCTTAGTCCGTACTGCTCCGTCAACTTCCATGATCCTTCCCGTCTAATTTCGATAACTTGCGACCGATAATTAACGTTTGCGCATGACCCTATGTCGTGTCCTGTAGATTTGAATTGGCTTAATCCAAGACTTGTACCATTGCGACTGCACCGTCACCGCAGTTCCGACGCCGCGACTTGCTCACTGATCCGATACCCTGGTAGGGAGATGGAGACCTGCGTTCAGTTCGAGGAAAAATACCGCGCGTTGCAAATCCCAAGAGAATCTCTACAACATGTCCCATTCGTCCCATCAATCAATCCCATCAATCACCTCATGTCAAGTACATAGCAACCCATGCTTTCTCTCTCCAAAGTCAACTCTTTCTCACCCTCTCTTTTACACCACCTTACATGTCAAGTACCACATTCATCACTCACCTCACCCATCACTCCATCACCCATCCCTCTTTCCTTACAACTCTCTCTCTCTCTCTCATTCTCAACACATTTCCAAGAGAGAGAGTGGTGCACGTCCAAGCCCTCCCATATGAAAGAAAAGTGATTTTTGGTGGCCCACCTTTCCATTCCAAAAGCTCTCATCTTATCCATCCATTTCCCATCTCCACCATCAAAGTGAAGCTCTAGGAGACCAACTTTCCAATGGACCGAGAAGATCAAGTGGTGGGTGCTTCCATAGCCTAGATTTCATGTTTTTATGATCGGCTAAGTGAGGCCTACCGATCAATGGTTTGGATCTCACTTTGGACCATAGGATGTGGCCGACAGGCCACCTTGATTATAAATATCATTCCATGATGGGACCATTCTCCATGGACCCCATCATGATGTTTACCTTCCTAGCTTGTATATGGGTCTTCTAGACCGTCTATTTTCATGGATAAGGGATCTCCACCGTTAGATTTCAAATTTTTGGGCCCACATGTTATGGGACCCACTTGATTTATGTTGTAGATCATGGAAGGGAGGGCCCATAGTACCGGGGTCCCTCCATTACGCGTGTCCCACTCTTTCTCTCTCTCTCTCTCTCTCCCCCTCTCCTTTTTAATTTTTTTTTGTGATGATGATGTAGTTGTGTGGTCCACTTGGATGGACCCCACTATGAGGCACATATTTTACCCAAACCATCTATAAGTGGGGCCCATCTTATATGTATTGTACTCACACCATCCATCATGTGGTGACCCACCTAAAAAGGGCCCACCTTAAATATGTTTTTTAAGCCCAAAAACATCCAGCGTCTGGACGAAACATGATGCTGATCCAATCTTTGATGTATGTATTCCATCCACGCCGTCTATCCTCTCCCTCAGGCCATTTTAGGCGTTGATCCGAAACATGATGCTGATCCAATCTTTTGGCGGGCCACACCTTTGAAAACAATGATTTTCACCATTTAAAACTCACTTTAATTTTTCTACATACTGAAAAATGCCCAATATTGGGCTTGATGGATGGATTATGGGCCGTAGAATCCATTGGCTGAGGTCGATTCACTTGATGCGGGCCCCAGGTACAAAAAACCGTAGAAAAACAGTTTTCTTTCAAAAAAAAAAGAAAAGAAAGGAAGGTGCAGCACCTGCTGCGTAGCAGGATGCTGCTAGCGTCAGCGTGAAATGGGCAGGGACCCATGGCCCCTGTCATGGGCCCCACAATAATGTTTGTTCATCATCCAACCTGTTCATTAGGTGGGCCCCTACCTGAAGCAGGACCCACCCAAAAATCAGCCTCATCCAAGGCTCAGGTGGCCCACATCAGAGGAAACATTGGTGATTTAAAGCCTACCATTGAAACCCATTTTTGGGTCCACTGAAGTTTTAAATCAATATGGAATTTTTTTTTACTCTTCATTCAGGTCTGCGTGACCTTATGAACGGATTGGATGGCTTATAAACATTAGGTGGGCCACACGTGGGACCCACAGTGATGTATGTGTTTCATTTACACTGTCCACTGACGGTGGACGGGGGAACCCCACTAGGATTTATGTGTTCTATCTACACCGTCCACATTGGACGGTGGGACCTACCCCCCACGTGTGGGGCCCTCTATGTGTGTGTGCGTGTGTGTGTATGTATATATATATATATATATATATATATATAATATTATATTATATATAATATTGTATATATATACTATATATAGATTATATATTATATTATATATAATATACCTGATGGTGGGCCTTCATGTGTGCCCCCACCATGATGCATGTGCTGCATCCAAGCTGTCCTATCATTTTGAAAGCTCATTTTAAGGCTTGAGACTAAAAAAAAGATGGATGTGTAGTTCAAATGGACCCCACCTTGGCATATGTATGGGGCCCATCTTGATTTACTTATGGTCGTCCATTGAGGCCCACCTTGGTATATATCTAGGGTCCATATGATTAGGCCCATTTGGTATGCATAGGGCCCATATGATTAGGCCCATTTGGTATGCATAAGGCCTATGAGATTAGGCCCATTTTGTTACATTCAAAGGCCCATGGGATATGGCCCATTGTAATGTACATAAGGCCCATTGATGCGGCCTACTTGATTTATATAAGGCTCATATAAGGCGACCCATTTGATGTATCTAAGGCCCATGGATCGAGGCCCAATGGGATGTCTTTAGGGTCCATTGCAATGTGTGATTTCCTCCATGGTTCATGTAATGATATTTATGGTAGGACGTGCCTAGGGAACAATGATGGTTTGACGTCCACATTATAAGTACAATATTGGTTAAATATCTGCATTGTAACTCTCCTTAGGGCCCATTGGTAGGCCCATACTTGTCAATAATTAATCATTTTATAACATGCTTAGTATAGTTCCATGATTCATGCCCATATGCATCATATGTATGCTTGATATGAGGAATGTTTGACCATAGCATAAGCCGATGGGCTGAGACATTTATGGGACTCCTTATGAGATGGAGTGCCCCACATGATCGCGTGGTACTCAAGAGATTGTTACATGATTGTAGGGTGTGACTCATGCATCTCGCATATGTGTGACTTGATCACTGCATGCCCTAGCGACATCAGGGCCGTGGCTCTACAGGTACATCGTGGATGGCCGTATCGGATACCAAAAATACTTGGTTCTAGCACTATGGGAACTTAGGATGTCCTTGGGTGAAAGTCCCAGAACCTTTTTGGTACCAGGAGTTTCTCCAATGTCTAGATCGAGTGGATACACGAGCGCCCGAGTACCGAATACCAGTAGGCCGCATCTCCCATTGTGTCGTGGTCGGTTGGAAGGGGGTGTGGCCTTATCCGCCTGAGTGAGGGGGCTATAAGCTAGGCTGAGTTTGATCAGCTTACAAATGAGTTCGCTATCGACGAGCCGAGTAGGTATTGGCAGACTACTGGTTAAGCGGATAGTGAGGTCTATTCCACTTGCTTGACTGTGCAGCTAGGGAGGAGGCAGTCACCGCGAAGTGCATTAGACCCCAGTGATATCCAGAGAGGAACTGTATTGATATTTGTACTTGATGAGTACTGGCATGCTTGCTTTGCATCTTGCATATGATATTTGGCTACATAGGCCTTGCATCGCATGGTCTTGGTATAACCGATAACATTCATTCCTTACATCACAAATCCTTGGTTTTATTCATAGACTTACCGTATATTTTTGCATCACTCTGATATTGTACACTTGGCGCTTGCCTTGTGCACACATTTACACCACTCTCTAAGCTTTTGTAAGCTTATGCACAACCGTTGCGTGTAGGTAGCGTTGGACAGTAGCAGCACTGAGGCAGGAGTGTGCATCTGACTATTTTGGAGCTTTTGATCACCTTGTATTTCCCTTTTCGCATTGTAGTTAAAGTTTTGTTATAGTGGATATGTGGTGTTTGTTATTTTGTGACTTGATTATGCTCCATTACAAAAAAAAAATCATGCTCAAAATCTTCCTTGTAGGATCGCAGGTCAGAATCTGGCATGTGAGTGTCGGGATCCAAAAATAGGGTACTACGGAGGATGTCAACGTCGGATTCGGCGATTGGGAATTTTGTGATCCCGTTTTTCGAGTTTGGGACGTGACACACTACTCCATCTCACTCTGCTCCCTAGCACTGATTGCTAAATGTTGTCGTAAACACTCACTCTTTAACTCAGCATACGAACTGTCGTATCTTTTTGAAAGTTCTATGCTTTTTTGAGTACATGTGACAACTCTCTATTCTGCCTTGGCTGAAAGTTTTTTTTATTTTTTTTTGTGTGCTCATGGATGGGCTGAAATACTGGTTATAATATTTGGATGCCCTTAAATGGGCTTTGTTTTATTTGGACAACAGATTAAATACTGCCGTCTGGGGCAGTGTATATTTTTTTGATACTCTAGCTGTATTTCATTCTCATTTCCTTGTCATATTCATGTTTTTCTGGTTTACTATCTTATGAAATGACTGTGCTGGTTGCTTCATCTATTTACTTCCTACCTTAATAGATGTATGCTTATCACTGTTGAAAATCTGTATACATCTATCTTTCTGTAGTTCTCCCATATGCTTCAAATCTTCAGTCAATATCACTTGTTATGCCTTTGCCAATGACTGACAAAAAGGGGGAGAAAAAGTTAGAAACACCCCGTGTGGAAAATTGGATATATGTTCTTATATATTGCAGGTGTAAGGGGGAGCAGCTGCACCAAGAAAGGGGTTTTTACAGTAAGGGAGAGTAAATTGTGGTTGTGTACATGAATGTGTTAGAATTTATAAAATTACGTAATCACATGTGCAACAATTTAGGATGTATCTGTCTAGATATTTTTCTAGGGTGTTTTGGATATTTTATCACGTAATTGACAAAGGGGGAGATTGAAAGTGTACCTACTAGTGCGCTTGTTTGTTAATTACGATGTAAGTTGAGTCAGTCAGACTACAGCGCCTAACAGGAAGATCAATTCAAGCATCTACCTCAACTGGATGTGTGGAAGCTCGCCATAGGTAAATCATAGCCTCACATCCCTTGTCCCAAAACACCAGGTGATTAAAACCTTTAAAAACAACTTAGAACATATTAGGGTTTTTGGGTAAGTGAACTTTTTCAAACAGCGAAAAATCTCTAAGTTTACTTGCCCTGTCAATTGTATCGATACACCATTTGATATGATCGACCTGCTTTGTCGATGTCTGAAATGGCCAAACTATATGTCCTATAGGGGGGGGGGGGGGGGGTGAATAGGACTATGCAAAATTAAAATTAAATACAGCGGAATTAAATTAAATAGATAGACAAATTAAAATAAATCAATTCACAATGCAACCTCAAAATTCAGATCTTGAGAGATTGATACAAAAGTTGTTCTAAGGACAACCTTAACCGAAAACAAAAGGTTTATGGTAGGATAACCTGATTTCTGGAAAGATTTTTGTATCAAGAAATCAAACCGAAAGAGGAAAATATAAATTCAAAAAAGAATAAATTACAATTTTAAGAATTGATTATTCTAAGGACAACTAGGCACCATAAAAATGGCAGGGCAACCTTACTGGCATAATTACAAAAATTGAAGCTCAAATTGATAACGGAATAGCAAGAGATAAATTGCTGAAATTAAACTCTAAACTATTACACCATTCTCCACACTTGCTTGAAATGTAAATTGTTACAACATTAACATCCACATATACATTCCACAAAACTGAATGATAAAAGATAAAGAATTAAGCAAGCATTCAATCCACAAGACAAGGAGTTATAGTGGTTCGCCTGTGTGTTCACCAACTATTAAACAACAGCCACATAGAATGGTACTCCACTCCTAATATCCTCACACAGGGATATTAGCGTTCACTATCAAAATAAGTTTCACAGGTTCACCTAAAAGCTTCAAAATTGTGTCTTTTTCACTTGGGCTTACACAAAAAAAAACCTCTCTTTTCTGAGTTTTTTGGCTCTCCTCAGACAACCACACAAATTGATATTTTTCTGGCGAATCCCCAACAAAAACCAAAATAGAATGGAATTTATAAAATTATAAAATACCTGGATTTCTCCTCTTGTAGCAGCCCAGAAGAACCAATTGGAGTAGATGTTCGAATATGAAAGTTCAATGTCCAATACTTACTTTACAATGGTTCTAAGTTCTAATTGATTTTAAATTAAATCAGATTGGGCTAGCTCTATTTGATTTTAATTCCAAGAAGAAGGAAAATAATAATTTCTCTTTTCAAATCAGATTGGAATATAGAATAAAATTAAATAGTAAAAAGCTAACAAAAGGAAGTAGAATATGTACAATATAGCTTAAAAATAAACACAAACTTATCTCAGAGTAGAGCTTCAAATTTACTTATATTTCCCAATGAATAACTCTGAAATTTATTTGTTATTTATAGCTGCAGAAATTCATCTTCAACTGGTCCTAGGGTTACCACGACTGGTCAAAGAAGAAATGGATTTTTGAATTTTTGAGCGCGATCGGATAAAACTGTTTTACGACTGGTCGAAGGCAGTCCATGACCGGTCGAGACCCCTCTATGACTGGTCGTGCGACAATTGATTTAGTTGCTGGAGTTTGAGTCGTAGCTCCACGACTGGTCGAAGGTCGAGTCGAGACCATCTTACGACCGGTCGAGCAGACTCAAGGATGGGTTGTAGCCGAACAGAAAAAATATGATAATTCATAACAAAACTATGACTGGTCTTGGAATTTCTTGGACTGGTCGAACCGGTGCTAGGACTAGTCGAACCAGATCCAGGACTAGTCTTAGGACAGACCAGAATCATGCATAATTATAAAAATTAGATTATATATCCAAAATAACCTACCCTAAGGTCAAACTAAGGTCTATCAAACCTGGGACATGAAGTATGGACATTGAAAACTTTACTTTTAAGTTGATGTAGCTTGAACACATCACAAGCTTCAGTATCACTTTAAGTTGCACTTGTCTCCCGGTCTATCTTGAGTCTCGAACTTGAACTCTTTATTGTAGCTTGAACTAGCTTGAGTTTGAACTAACTTGTACTTAACTAGCTTGAACTTGAAGTGTTGATGAGGTGTCTCGAACATAGTTATTAAGAAACAAACACAACAAATACAAGACATACATAGAGGTTTTGACACACAAAATTTGACAACCAAAGGAGCATGAGACCATAACACTTATAATAAAAAAAAATAGTACTATCAATAATCAACAAGAGAAGCACAAGCACAAGCTGTTATAAACCAAGTGCAACAAAGAATCCTGCACCAGTTGTTATAAAACATCACAAAGAATCATGCACCAGTTGTCATAAGAAGATAAGCAATATACAACTTCTTAACTCCCCTTGAATTAACTCCCCCTGAGTAGTGTACCCCATCATAATCCATAATGTTATCATAATCCATAATTCCATTCACAAATTCTCCCCCTTTTTGTCAAAATATGACAAAGGAAGAAGCAAAGATAAGATATGAAAGACAGTATATAGATATCAAGATAGAAAGTTCAAAATGCAGAACATATCATCAGGAGTTAACAAGTTAAGTCAAATAAAGTCTCACACACAAACACAAAATATAATAGTTATTATAGACCAAAAAAAAATTTCAATCTGATTCAGAGGAAGGAGCTGGTATGTTAGGATCACTTTGATGAAGGCACTTCTGTAAGCGCCTAAAATACTTGCGCATCTTTTTAAATTGATCATTGTGGCCAACACTCATCTGTTCTACCTTCTCCTCTAATGCACTCAGACGTGCATTGAAATCAGATGGTTCAAAGTTTGGATCATTTCCAGAGTCCGAATCAATTTCATTAAAGATATCATCCATGTCTATATCATCTGGTGGCAAATCATCATCCTTGACACCAATTTCAACTTCAACAGCAGCTCCACCCGCACCAACATCAACTTGGCCTGGAGCCAATTTCAACTTTATTTTGTTTATGTTGGAGTTGTTGAATATGAGGTGTTGGATAGGAGCCTCTCCGATGGGCATAGCGACTAACATGTGAGTGGCTAACACATTCATCAGATACCCAAATGGAATGTCACTATGACCAGGATGAATACGTAATTGAATAATAGAGGAACAAATCAAAGAGGACAAACAAACATTAGCGCCAGTAATGATTGAGTACATAATACGAACCATAAGCAGAGTCAACTCAGTTTTGTTTCCAGAGCGGGGATACAGATTAGAGGTAAAGATATGATGTAAAACTCTGTATCTGGGTAATAAGTATCTGGACGCGAGGGCATTCCTATTCTGAGTCCATGGTGCATCCTTGTTACACAATACTCTAGTAAAAACACATTTTTCTAATTCAGTTACTTTTTCAGTCAGTGTGCTAGGATGAATACCTTTATCATTTATTGATATGTCCATAAGGCCTGAAATTAAATGTCGATCAATAGGAAAAGGCCCTTCTCAGTTACTCAGTAGAAAATTTAGTTATGCACGCTACCATGGCCTGCGCTATGGACTGGTATGTTCACCTGCCCTAGCATAAAATGTTTTCCCAACCTACAGAATGAAGGAGAGGAAGAAGACTAAAAGGAGTGATATGATTTAAATCAACGGCCTTTTCAACTATCACATTGCACATATGAAAATCAAGTACATATGATGGATCATCTTCGGGAGCCCTAAGATGGTGTCTAGTGATAATATTTGATCTAGAAGAAGAAACACCTCTAGGATTTTTCTTTTTACCTCTAAAGTCCATTTTCTTGAAGAAATATTAGAAATTTCAAGAAAATGGAGGTGAGTTTCTTTAGATTTAGCAAGAGAGGAAGAAAACCCCAATATCTAGAAGAACGAGTTGAAATAGAGAACTACAATTAAGAAATCTAAGAGAAAAGACTATGATTCTTCAAGAAAACAAGTAAAAATACTCTAACCTGAAGGAATCGAATAGAAGGATTCGACGGGTCGTAGCGCGGCTCGTTGGAGAAGAGAAATATAATGAAGAAGATGAGATTTTTCTCCTAAATAAAGAAAAAAGCGCACTCCACGACTGGTCGGCAGACATCCTCGATCAATCGTGACACGACTGGTCGAGCTCGTTCTCGACTGGTCGTCTACTAGAAAAAATATGCAATTCTCTACAAATTTTGAAATTTAATGTATTGAAGTATTTAATATATATACACTATGATACAGAGATGCATGATCAATCATTTTAAATTGCACATACCAAGATCAAATTTCAATTTATTAAACCTGCTTTTGTCGAGCGGTTTAGTGAATATGTCAGCAAGCTGAGTCTCAGTAGGTATGTATTCTAAGGATATTACTTTTTCTTCCACTAATTCACGAATATAATGAAATCTAATGTTAATGTGCTTAGTACGTGAATGTTGGATTGGGTTTTTCAAAATATTTATCACACTAGAATTATCACAGTATAAAACCATTGAATCCTGTGCAATACCATAATCACTCAACATACATTTCATCCAAACCAGCTGTGTACATGCATTTCCAGCTGTATTGTATTCAGCCTCAGCAGTTGAGAGTGATATGGAACTTTGCTTCTTGCTAAACCAAGAAACCAAGCAGTTTCCAATGTAAAAACAATCACCACTGGTTGATTTTCTGTCATCGATATTACCAGCCCAATCAGCATCTGAATACCCAGCCAATTGAACACTAGTATCATAAGGATACCAAAGACCCAAATTAACTGAACTTGCGATATATCTAATAATTCGCTTAACGACAGTTAAGTGAGACTCTTTAGGATTAAACTGATATCTAGCGTAAATTCCAACACTTAAAGTAATATTAGGTCTACTAGCAGTTAAGTAAAGCAAACTACCAATCATGCTACGATACAATTTAGGATCTACATCTTTACCTGTAGAGTCTTTTGACAGTCTTAAAGTTGTACTCATAGGTGTATCAAAAGTCTTACCATTCTCAAATCCGAACCTCTTAATCAAGTTCAAAGCATACCTGGTTTGAGAAATAAAAATTCCATCAGGTTGTTTTACTTGTAACCCTACGAAATAATTTAACTCCCCAACCATGCTCATTTCAAATTTAGATTTCATTAACTCTGCAAACTCAACAGTCATGTTAGTACAAGTTGATCCATAAATAATATCACCTACATAAATCTGAACCATTAGAATATCATTGTTATGCTTCTTAACAAAGAGCATCTTATCGACACTACCCATTTGAAAATTATGACTCAGTAAAAACATTTGAGCGTCTTATCCATAAACATTTTATTTTCCTCCATATGAATTTCTTCAAATTTAGTTGTGAGGAGTTGGACTTTAGATTTCTTGACAATTGATGTACCCTCGTTTGTCATTTCTAATATATCCAAGGCTTGCTTTGCAGTATCAAAGGATATGATTCTTTTGAACTCATCCGGTGATAGTGCACAAGTGATAACATTTAGTGCTTTAGCATTGACACTACTCTCACTTTTTTGAAGTGTAGTCCATGAGAAATAAGGAGACACTCTCATTATTTTTGAACCGTCGGTTCCAGTTACTTTAGTGGTAAGGGGTCTCCATTCGGTCACTGTGGCTTGCCACACACTCTCATCCACTAATTTGAGGAAGATCCTCATTTTGGCTTTCCAATAGGCATAGTTGGAGCCATCAAATGGTGGAGGCCTAGTGACTGAAAGGCTATCGAAATTTAACATCTTTTTATACAGCTTAGATCGTTAGCTTAGGAAATAAATCCAAATAAAAAGTAATAAAAACGAGCTATTAGGCTCTAATACCACTTGAAATGGCCAAGCTATATGTCCTAGAGGGGGGGGGGGGGGGGGGGGGGGTGAATAGGACTATGCCAAATTAAAATTAAATACAATGAAATTAAATTGAATAGATAGCCAAACTAAAATAAATCAATTCACAATACAACTTCAAAATTTAGATCTTGAGAGATTGATACAAAAGTTATTCTAACGACAACCTTACACCAAAAACCAAAGGTTTACGGTAAGACAACCTGATTTCTAGAAAGATCTTTGTATCAAGAACTCAAACTGAAAGAGGAAAATATAAATTCAAAAAAGAATAAATTGTAATTTTGAGAATTGATTATTCTAACGACAACCATGCACCATAAAAATGGCAGGGCAACCTTACTGGAATAATTACAAAAATTGAAACTCAAATTGATAAAGGAATAGCAAGAATAAATTGTTAAAATAAAACTCTAAACTATTACACCATTCTCTACACTTTCTTAAAATGTAAATTGTTATAACATTCACATCCACATATACATTCCACAAAACTGAATGATAAAAGATAAAGAATTAAGCAAGCATTCAATCCACAAGACAAGGAGTTTTAGTGGTTCGCCTGTGTGTTCACCAACTATTAAATAACAGCCACACAGAATGCTACTCCACTCCTAATATCCTCATATAGGGATGTTAGCGTTCACTATCAAAATAGGTTTCATAGGTTCACCTAAAACCTTCACAATTGTGTTTTCTTCACTTGGGCTTACACAAAAAAAAAAAAAAATCCTCTTTTCTGAGTTTTTTGGCTCTCCTCAGACAACCACACAATTTGAGATTTTTCTGGCGAATCCCATACAAAAACTAAAATAGAATGGAATTTACAAAATTGTAAAATACCTGAATTTTTCCTCTTGTAGCAGATCGGAAGAACCAATAGGAGTAGATGTTCAAATATGAAAGTTCAATATCCAATACTCACTTTACAATGGTTCTAAGTTCTAATTGATTTTAAATTAAATCAGATTGGGCTAGCCCTATTTGATTTTAATTCCAAGAAGAAGGAAAAAAATAATTTCTCTTTTTAAATCAGATTAGAATATAGAATGAAATCAAATAGTAAAAAGCTAACAAAAGGAAGTAGAATTATGCACAATATAGCTTAAAAATAAACACAAACTTATCTCAGAGTAGAGCTTCAAATTTACTTATATTTCTCAATAAATAACTCTGAAATTCATGTGATATTTATAGCTATAGAAATTCATCTTCGACTGGTCCTAGGGTCACCACGACTGGTCGAAGAAGAAACTAATTTTTGAATTTTTGAGCATGATCGGATAAAACCGTTTTACGACCAGTCGAAGACAGTCCAAGACTGGTCGAAGACAGTCCACGACCGGTTGAGACCCCTCTACGACTGGTCATGTGACACTTGATTTAGTCGCTGGAGTTTGAGTCGTAGCTCCACGACTGGTCGAAGGTCGAGTCGAGACCATCCTATGACCGGTCGAGCAGACTCCAGGACGGGTGGTAGCCGAACAGAAAAAATTTGATAATTCATAGCAAAACTATGACTGGTCTTGGAATTTCTTGGAGTGGTCGAACCAGTGCTAGGACTAGTCGAACCAGATCCAGGACTAGTCTTAGGACATACCAGAATCATGCATAATTATAAAAATTGGATTATGTATCTAAAATGACCTACCCTAAGGTCAAACTAAGGTATATCAAACCTAGGACATGAAGTATGAACATTGAAAACTTCACTTTTAAGTTGATGTAGCTTGAACACATCACAAGCTTCAGTATCACTTTAAGTTGCATTTGTCTCCCGGTCTATCTTGAGTATCGAACTTGAACTCTTTATTGTAGCTTGAACTAACTTGTACTTAACTAGCTTGAACTTGAAGTGTTGATGAGGTGTCTCGAACCCAGTTATCAAGAAACAAACACAACAAATAAAAGACATACATAGAAGTTTTGACATACAAAATTTGACAACCAAAGAAGCATGCGACCATAACACTTACAATGTCCTCGACACTTAATCGATACTATCGATAAGAGGACTAAAAGTGTCTAACAAATGCATACCATCTGGACAGATTTATCGATATATCGATACATCTATCGATATCATCGATATTGAAACATCGAGTCCATAAGAAGTGGCTCGATAATATTGACAGGAAGAATTTCAGAGCCCTTGTTTTTCTAAAAAAAACTACTATGTACTTCGATATATCGATGACTGTTCCTATTCAATCTGAATTCAAATATCGATCATATCGGAAGTCATTCGATCATATCAACAGTGAGCGCGTATTTCTTCCAGCAAATATTTCAGGATGTTCTAAACCTTGACCGAGGGCCACTCGAGGAAATCAATATTCTTATGTAGATGCTATCGAGTCCTAGTCGATTGGATTGAGTCTGGGCACAAACTATCCAGCGTTCTTATAGGTAAATCTATACTATTTATCGATCCTATCGACACAGTCTCGATATCATCGACATTCAAATTCCAATGACATTGGTTAACCCTCGATCATATCCTATAAAGCTTGAAATATTTCGGCTAGTCTCTCTCATTCTTCAAATGTCGATAGATCGATCCAAGTATTGATGGAATCGGAGTTTGAAATCCGATGACATCAACACAAGTGTCGATCCCATCGATCAACTGGCAAGAGGTTTCAAAAGCGTATGACTTTTGAGTTTATGTTATCGAGCGGACAGTCGATCCCATTGAGAGTATACGCTCGATGATATCGACCATGCTCGATGACATCGAACTCAGTCATAAATATGACCGTTTTATATCCGTTGAAAGCTTTTGCGTATTTAAAGAGAGACTTGTTCATATTGCTGGTAGAGAAAGAAGAGAGTGCTTTTGTGTGTCTTACCTTCAGATCATATACCCAAAGCCCTTTCTGTCACGGGAGTTCATCTTCCAATCCACTCTCATTCATTGATATTCAATAGAGTGGATTAGAAAATGAACTTCCGTATTCAAGGTTCCTTCAGTAACTATCTTAACAGTATATCTTTTAGCTGGGATGCCTTGAATGAATAGATGATGGGAATCACTCTATCTTCCTTATAGGAAAATTCTAAGAGAGTGGATTTCCATCCTAACCTTGACCCAACCCGAAACTGAATACTGGTATATATTTTATGTTGCGGATCAAGGGAGCTAAAGACTCTTCAACAACAAGAAGGAGATCTTCATCACTGTGCAAAAAGGGACTCATTAACTTATCTGTAAGTACTTAAGTTCAGAGGACACTTGTGATTATTCCTTTATAGGATTGGGTCTTAAGTGTTGCTCACCCTTTGAAGTCCTCAAAGGAGGCATCTGGCAGGAATCTACGCTGTGGGTGCATTGTGTGGACCCTTACTCTGTGGAGAGCATAAACATTCGGGTGTGTTGTGTGGACCCTTACTTTGTGTGGGCATAAACATCTGATTAGGAGTGCACTAGCAAAACTCCAGGGTTAGAGGTGAACCGTGTAGAAACCTCCATGTAAATGTTGAAGGTGAATTTGATTTAAAACCTTAGGTTTGAGGTGAACCCTGGGAAACCTTCATAGTGAAATTCAGTACACTCAAGGGATGACTGCTTCAACTAGGAGTGGAGTAGACAAGTATTCGAACCACTATAAAAATGATTATATTTGTGATTATTATTATTTTTCATTGTGTGATATTTCTAACATGCTCTTATATCTGATTATTTAAGATCACACCTCATATACACACACATTCATATCCATCACAACTTATATGTAACTTATTTATTTTTCAAGAAGTTTGTGATTAGATCCTCCATTAGGCTTGGGAGTCAGTGGAGTTACATTCGAGTAATCCTGATAATTATATATCTGATAGGATTAGTGCAATAGGATTTTAAATATACCATAAAACTTTAAAAAATCCTATTCACCCCCCTCTAGGACATATTGGCATATTTTTACTTCAACTCAGGCTTGGGTGTGTGGGGAGAAATAACTCGTACATTATGCCAAGGTACGACTGTTCCATGACATGATGAGAATCTGCTTCACATAAACTATGTTAGACCCACTTTTAAGATTCTTCATAGCATTCTTGGGTCTAATGTCTACCCCTGCGATGTCAATGGTGATCATCTTTCTCCATTTGCAATCAATGTGCTTTATGATATATATCAAGAAAATCAATTGTGCTTACCAACTCTCCTGCTCAAGCAAATCATTCGTATAATCCAAAGCAATCAGAGGGACACACTGCTCTTTCCCATGCTCATATGCAAACTAGCACATCATGTAAGGCTTTCTGCCACCTCTGATGCAATCTTTCCGGAAGTATGGTTTGACAGTGATGCAACACACGCTGCACAACAGTTGTGTCCTCCCTTGTCTCTCTAAAGCATTGCCTCCCCATGCCAAGGGATGTCCAACATGCGCCACCATCCATTTGGCCTACACATCGCGGGTCAAATCGCATGCCAATGGTTAGCCTTGAGTCAATCACCAACTGCCAATCTCATCACCTCGAACGCCACTTACTAAACGGGATGGATGGAATAGACGATCGGCTGAACAATTGTGAAAAGCGTCTCACTGCAATTGAAGAGAAACTCGACGTCCTCCAGGAAACCACTCAGCAAGTGGTGGTCGTGCTTACACCTCATCATCCTTAAGGGCATTGAGCGTCGATCAATATGTACCGTTGCACATCTAGGGCTATATTGTCTCTGTGGATGCTTATACCTCTACTGCTGTCTATGGCAGTATGTTTTTGGATATTTTTGAATATGGCTGAATATAATTTTATTCTTACTGCCATAGTGATATATGAAATCCCCTGGTTAAATGGAGGATTTGATATGGCTTGCATATGTTTTTCCTGATTATTTTATCTGATTTTGTCAAAGTTTTATTTCATGCATTCATACTACTTGCCAATGATGTATGCTCAACACTATTGAAAATCTTTAATACATCTATATCTGTGGTTCTCCCATATGCTTCTTTAACTTTAGTCAATATCTACTACTTTATCTTTGTCAAATGACTGACAAAAAGGGAGAGAAAAGTGAAAACACCTTATGTGGAAAATTGGATATTTGCTCTTATATGTTGCAGGTGTTAGGGGGAGCAGCTGCACCAAGAAAGGAGGAGTTTTACAGAAAGGGAGAGCAAATACTGGTTGTGTACATGACTATATTAGAATTTATAAAATTATGTAAAAACATGTACACACAATTTAAGATGTGTCTGTCTAGATATTATCCTAGGGTGTTTTGGTATTTTGTCACATAATTGACAAAGGGGGAGATTGAAAGTGCACCTTCTAATGCCCTGGTTTGTCAATTACCGTGTGTGTTGAGTCAGTCGATCTGCAGAGCCTAACAGGAAGAACAATTCAAGCGCCTGCCTCAACCAGATGTGTAGAAGCTCTCCATAGGTAAATCATAGCCTCACATCCCATGTCCCAAATCACCAGGTGATTAAAACCCTTAAAAACAACTTAGAATATATCAAGGTTTTTGGGTATGTGAACTTTTTCGAACATCAGAAAATTTCTAAGTTTGCTTGCCTTATCGATTGTATCGATACACATTTCGATATGATTAACCTGCGCTATCGATGTCCTCGACACTTGATCGATACTATCGGTAAGAGGACAAAAAGTGTCCAGTAACCGCATACTCATCTAGACGGATTTATCAATATATCGATACATCTATCGATATAATCGATATTCAAATATCGAGCCCATCGGAATTGGCTCAATAATATCGACAGGCAGATTTTTGGCACCCTTGTTTTCTTAAAAAAATTATTATGTGCTTCGATATATCGATGTCCTTCCCGATTCAATCTGAATTCAAATATCGATCATATTGGAAGGCCATCGATCATATCGATAGTGGGCGCGCATTTCTTCTAGCAAATATTTCAGGTTATTTTTAACTTTGATTAGGGGCCACTCGAGGAAATCGATATTCTTATGTCGATGCTATCAAGGCCTAGTTGATTGGATCGAGACTGGACACAAACTGTCCAGCTTGCTTATAGATAAATTTATACGATTTATTGATCCCATTGACACGGCCTCCGATATCATCGATATTCAAATTTTGATAACATCGGTTGTTCCCTGATCATATCTTAAAAACCTGAAATATGTCAAGACTTGTCTCTCTCATGCTTCAAATGTCGATAGATCGATCCCAATATCGATGGAATCGGAGTTCGAAATCCGATGACATCGACCCAGTATCGATCCCATCGACTACCTGACAAAAGGTTTCAAAAGCGTATGACATTTGAGTTTGTGTTATCGATTGGACAGTCAATATCATCGAGAGTATATGCTCGATGATATCGACCCTACTCGATAATATCGAACTCTGTCATAAATATGACCGTTTTATATCCGTTGGAACCTTTTGCCTATATAAAGAGAGACTTGTCCATATTACTGATAGAGAAAGAAGAGAGTGCTTTTGTGTGTTTTACCTTTAGATCATATACCCAAAGCCCTTTCTCTCACGGGAGTTCATCTTCCAATCCACTCTCATTTATTGACATTCAATAGAGTGGATTGGGAAATGAACTTCTATATTCAAGGATCCTCCAGCAACTATCTTAATAGCATATCATTAAGCTGGGATACCTTGAATGAATAGATGACGGTAATCACTCTATCTTTCTTATAGGAAAATTCTAAGAGAGTAAATTTCTGTCCTAACCTTGACCCAACCTGAACCCAAGTACTGGTACATCTTTTGTGTTGCGGATTAAGGGAGTTGAAGACTCTTTAACAACAAGGAGGAGATCTTTGTCATTATGCTAAATGGGACTCATCAACTTATCTGTAAGTATCTGGAGTCCAGAGGACGCTTGTGATCATTCCTTTCTAGGATTCGGTCTTGAGTGTTACTCACCCTTTGAAGTCCTCATAGGAGGCCTCCGGTGGGAGTGTACGTAATGGGTGTATTGTGTTGAACCTTACTTTTTGAAGAGCATAAACATCTAGTTGGGAGTGAACCAGTAAAACTCCAAGGTTAGAGGTGAACCGAGTAGAAACCTCCATGTAAAGGTTGAAGGTGAACCTGATTTAAAACCTTAAGTTTGAGGTGAACCCTAGGAAACCTCCTTAGTGAAATCTGGTACACTCAAGGATTGAGTGTGGCAGCCGGGAGTGGAGTAGACAAGTAGTCGAACCACTATAAAAATGATTGTGTTTGCGATTGCTTTGTCTGTGTGACTTGCTTTATTACTTCAATATCTAAATATCTGATATCACACCTCACACACATACACAGTCATATCCAGCATGAACTAAGTTCTATATTGCCATTTTTTAAATAGTTTGTGATTGGATCCTCTACTAGGCTTGGAAGCCAGTAGAGTTACATTTGAGTAATCCTGTTAATTATATATCTGATAGGATTAGTGCAATAGGATTTTTAAATACATTGTAAAACTTTTAAAAGTCCTATTCACCCCCCTCTAGGACATACTGGCATATTCCTACTTCAACTCAAGCGGTCTTCGCCACTATTTCAGAAAGGAGATACTTCCTGTTAACGGTAGATGATTACCCCAGATTTACTTGGGTCGCTTTTCTTCAGGAGAAATTTGATGCATTTGATGAATTCCTGAAAATGACTGAATGACTCTTGAATGAAAAAGGATATTGTATTAAAAGAATAAGAAATGATCATGGTGGGATATTTAAGAATGAGAGATTCAAAAAATTTTACAATCAAAATGGAATCCAACATGAATTCTGAGCTCCAAAAACACCACAAAAAAATGGAGTAGTGGAAAGAAAGAAATGGGTGTTGCTAGAAATGGGCTCAGTAATGCTTAATGGCAAGAATATGGTTAAAAGATTTTTGGCCGAAGCTGTCAACACTGCCTACTACATAGTGAATTGAGTATATCTTAGAGCAAGATTAAAAATACTCCGTATGAGTTATGGTGTAGAAAATTACCTAGTGTCAAGTATTTTCGTGTCTTTGGTAGTAAATATTATATACTTAGAGATAGAGAATGCTTAGGAAAATTTGACTCTAAAAGTGATGATGGTATTTTTCTCAGATATTCTCTGAATAGTCATGCTTATAGAGTATATAATTTAAGGCCACTCACTATGTAACACCCTAGATTTTGGCCAATCTGGGATTTGACGTCCTTAGGTAGTGGGTTAATCAAAACACCTGAAAAATCACTCAGAACCCAATTCCATAACCAAAGAAATCACTTAGGATTAATTCCTTTAGAAACTAAGCATAAGTTAGCTAGCGCAACGCTGGAGTAGCTGGGAAATAGTCCCTGATCACTTTAAATACGTTCTACAAGACCCAAATCGAGTAGAACCAATGACTCCATAATACTTTATAACCTCGGATCAAACTCTAAGCCGTTTTGTTCTCTGGACCACTTTGAAATTTTGTATTGGATCTAGACCGCGTGTCGAAAGTCCGATATCTCCTATCTTAGACCGTTAGAACCGCCCAGCTGGACTTGACAATCACTTCGAAAATCAAGTCAAACCGATAATCACAGACTATTTCATTGAGCCCGGACTGAAGAGACCGCGAATAGGGACAGAATTGAAATTTCAAATTCAAATCTGGCACATGACTTGACACGTCAGTATTAAGTGTTCTGACCGTCAGAATTCATCCAGATTACACCCTCGGATCAGGAAAAATTTCTATTTATTATTATGAGACTTCCAGCCCTGATCTACGTGCGGTGACCGCTGAACTGAAACTGGTCCGCCACGTGCGATCTGCGAACCCTACCGGACTGAAAACTTAATGCGCGCTAGATCTGGTACGCATGAGCTTAAGTCCGATCGCATTCGACCAGGGGACCACCAGAAAGCATCTTTTGGACCGAAACAGCCCCGATTTGGTTACCCCTCAAGTGAAACCTGTTCCCGAGCCTATTCCGGGCATTTTTAAGCTTATAAAAGGGGTTAAAACCCTCTCATATCTCTCCCATCCGAATTTGGGAAAAGCCATAGATTGAGGGAGAGAAAAGGTGAGAGATTGTGAGAGAGGTGGGAGAGAATTTCCTGCTACTGGTGCTACTTGCTGCACGTGCTTAAGCGGCGTATTCCAATCACTTTGCCGGCGATTTCTCCACATTTATAGGTAAGAAAACGCCCTAAAAAGTTGCTGATTTGATGCTTCTTTAGTTCCATAGCATGTAAACTGATATAACTCGTAAATCAGGTTCTCTATTCGCCGTAGACGAAGCGTATACGCTCCGTTCGAATTCTCATCCCTAAAAGGGAAAAGGTGCAGATTTTAGACGCTTTGATTGACTGTTTCCAAAGCTTTCAATGTGTTTAATAGTAGATTCTTGACGGCAATGCCGTTTGACATGTACAACATGCTGTCCGTTTCCTGTTTCGTAAACTAACGAAGAATATGAGATTTAGGGCATTTTAGTCATTTGTAGAAGTACTGTTTTCATGCACATTTTGCTGATGTGATTGACATGATATGTTGTCGCATTAGGATGTTAGGAATACGTGCATAATTAGTTTGGCGAAGAGATTCGCCTAAGTGCGCACTTCGGGTCGACATACTATATGTAGACTTAAGTGTGTAGTGTATGTGTTTGTATAAATGCTTGTATTAGTATGTATTGAATTAAATGGTGTTATAAATTAGTTTGAGATTGATTTCTCAATTAATATGCTGGTGTGAATGGTTTCCTACATGTTAGCCATATGCATGATT
This sequence comes from Magnolia kwangsiensis, assembly GCA_037074715.1. NCBI lineage: Eukaryota > Viridiplantae > Streptophyta > Magnoliopsida > Magnoliales > Magnoliaceae > Magnolia > Magnolia kwangsiensis. The sequence continues at coordinate 83,176,770 of CM073575.1, read as the reverse complement.
TCATGATATGAATGAAATGCATGTGCTTGACGATTCGCTTAAGCTGTATGTTATAACATGTGCTTGATGATTTCCTTATGAGTTACTTTGAGATTGAATTCTCAATTAGTATGTTGATGGAGAGGATTTCCTATATGTTGGCGACATGCTTAATTTCATTATATGTGTGAAAGACATGTGTACGATGATTTTCTTAAGTTGTATGTAATAACATATGTTAACATGCTCTCATGGTTGTATTTCATTTCCATTACCCTTACACAACTGCTGATGTGATTCTATGATTGTTTGGGACTATGCCTAGTCCAGGCAGTCGGTAACCGAGCGAATTCGTGGTTAGCTTATCTTCGCCACGAACGACGCATCGATGAACGCGAGCCGTGTTCTGGAGTTGGCGGCAGTGGTTAGGCCACACGAAGTGTTTTACGCACTTCATGTCGTTCGACTTGAGATGCGATCGCGCTAGTCGAGCCCGTCAAGTAACCCGACTGGCCGATGTATGTTCACCTTGCATGAGTCATAACTGTTTGAACCTAGGGTACTGAACTTACCATTGTAAACCCTGTTAACCATGGTACCTTGATCCATAAAGACTCATGAGCCGAGCATGGTGGTATGGGACACTGTGGTCGAGCTGTCGGCCTACGCTGGGGCCATAAACCTCCCCTTAGTGACCAGTGAGCACCTAGTCTCGTGAGCAGATTATGGTGGCATGGGACATTATATTCTAGCTGTCGGCCTACACTGATCAGGCGACGAGCCCTTTGTAGTGACCGCTAGCGTATTCTGAGTCCACGGGAGGCGACGACCCTTCCGTTGCAGTAGAGTACGGTAGGCCTGTATTGATAAGGTGATGGGGGAGCGGTGCAACGAGTGCGAGCAACAGCCCTGGCAGCCCTTGCAGTGACCTACGAAATATACATCGTATGAGATTACTAGGAGTGACGACCCTAGACAGGATCTGTGTTGGGATTGATACAAGGGAAGTACCTTAGTTTCCCAATCCTGCTGTTTGAATGGACTAATAACAACTTGGAATTCATATCACCATAGCATTGCATGTGCCTGGAAGATTTGGAGCACTCTAGGGAGTGTGGCATGCCGCGGTCGTAAGATGTTGCCGCATGAGGGTGATCGTCGGTGAGGGCATACATCACGTCATGTCATAATTGCATTAACAACAGTATTAGGATTGTTTGATTTATTGCTTTACTATTGTCGCGTGATTGATTTGAGAACATGTTAATCCTTGCTCTATTATTCCACTGAGTTAGCTACTCACTCCCACGTTACGGGACGGTGTTCCTGGACACCCACCAGACCTTTTTGTGATTGCAGATGATGGCGCGGCCTGCGAGGCGGAGCTGGACTTGATGATAATGAGGAGGATCCCTCCTTTATGTGTGTTCTGATCGACGGGATTACAGGGAGGTTGATTAGATGCCTTGACACTTGTCATTTTGTATTTTTAGCGCACTCATGAATATTCATTTTATCTACCTTTGGAGTATACATGTATGTGTATAACCTGGTAATATGTTCACACTCTGGAGACATACAACAGTTAATATATGTTATACATACTATTACAGACTTTCGCTGGTTAATTTAACTGTCTCTGGAGTATGATATGTTGTTCTAGCTTAATCTCACTCATGTTTAATGCGTTATCACAGACAACATTCAATCATACATATCTATGTTGCATAAATAACATTTTGGAACTCGGGAGTTGGGTTTTGCTCGACCCCCCGATTTTTGGGATGTTACAGATGGTATCAGAGCATGATTTGGATTAAACCGGGCCTGGGTTATGGTCACGCGACGTACGCTGTCGCTTCCTTTGTCTTAGGTGGGTGCGAGAAGGGTCTAGAAACACTTCTAGGATCCCAGGTTCGCCAATAGGCGAAGTCTATTCATTTCAATCACGTGATCGAGTCCGTATTGCATCTAGGGTCGCGTAGAACAACCCGAATAGTTCCTAGGTTGTAGGTAAATGGGTTGAGCTGTTCTTTGAACAATTCTAAACCCGTTAATGTGAATCCTTGGGCCGTGGGACAACCACGACCCCTGTATTCAATCGCCAGGGCTTAAAAACCCCGTTTCACCGAAAATCTTCGAAATTCTTCCTCTCACCACCCCAATCTTCAATTATTTCTTATCCATTTCATGTTAGGCATCAATACTAATATGAAAATAACACAAAATCCTACTTTCACAAAATTTTATAGTGAATAGTAAAATTTCATGAAAAATGGCCATAAGGCCATTCTAACTTCACTTTCTTTAGAAACTAATGGGCTAGATGGATGTAATAGATCCTTCTACCCCAAAATCATATGCTGCATGATAGGGTTTTGTATTCTGAATTGAAGATTGGCCCCGAAAATCCTCGAATGGATGTTACAAATGTTTTGGCCTCCCTAGGGCAATCTACAATGAACCAGAGTGTGAACCATACCTTTTTTGGAATCCCTAGGGCAACGGGAACCCATCCCATATGGCCTAAGTGGCCAGTTTGCAACTTCACCGGCGATGCCATCGCCGGTCAAACTCTTCGAATGGGTCTAATCTTTGGGCTGGAGGAGTTTGGGGGCTAGGGTAGTCCCCTGGTATGCGGTCCGTACCTTGAAACTCCCTAAAATATGTACTTCCTTCACAAAAGTCCCCTTCCCTAGCCCCATTTTCGTTTTCTTGCTGCCCTAACCCAAAACCGTGGTTCCAAACCACCCCTAGATCCATTCCCTGCCAAAAACGACCACCCTCCATCGTTCCTTTAAAGTTGGCAGCCCTCCCTCTTGAAGGTTTCGTCCGTTGGAGCTCCTAAAACCTCCAAATCGAGCTGAATTCGTGAGGTGCTCCATTCCCCTTTTTCATTTTCATTTCTTCCTGAAAATACATCCTAGGGGAGCTTGAAGCATCCCTCTACAACGCCTAGATTTCGTTCTGTCCATTTGGGCAACCATTTCCCTGCATTTCCTCCTCCTTCCATGGCTATTGTTAAGGCTGTTTCAGCCTTTTCCTCCCTTTCCATCGTCCTCTCTCTCATGTCCCTTTTATTTGATCCTCAGACTCGTGGAAACCTTCTTACCCATCCCATTTCTCCACGTTATTCGCTTGTTTGATTACTGTTTTGAAATTTCTGTGTTTTGTGTTGTTAGGTAGAAAATGTGTTTGTGTCATGGTTTGAGCTTAATATAGCTAAAAAATTGTTGAATGGAGTGCATGCCGTTCATTTTTTGTTAGGTATTGTCCCTAGGTTGGGAGTATGGTAACTCCCGAGATTCAGCCTACAAATTAATTTTTATCCCAACCCACCCTCCTACAAAGCATGCCACTCCCGATCCCAACATGGGATTAGGAATGTAGTTTCGTTTCATAGACCCTTGGCGTTTTGGACCTAGTGTTAGCACTCCTAGATTTGAAGGATCTGACGACATAAGAAATCCAATTCCATTTAGACAATCTTGACCCTAAGCGATAGAACAACTCCCTGTAGTAGAAATGGTATGAAACCATTTAACGTATAAACTTAGGCTTTGGATTATAACTACTGAGTTACAAACTAGGCTAGTAGTTGTCTTAGGCAGTGTAAGGCCTAAATATGCTAAGGGATAGTAGGTTAGATTTGGTTGGAATGGGACTCCCTTCCTTCGGTAGATCCCTTTATGGCTTATAGACTTCTGTTGTTGCCCATAGGAAGGAACCATACACTCTCAGGGAACATTTATAACTCCCTCAGATTTAACTTAGAATGTACTAGCACGCCCCTTAGAATTGCCTTCCCCAAGGGCTTATTGCATTCAGGAATGCGGAATAAAGGAACTACATGTAAGCGATGTATTCGCGGTTTGAATCGACTTCCTAATCCTAGTGGTTACCAATAGATCCAATGCTCTGATCAAGCAGAAGATCGGCATCGACTCGGATTAAGAATTGATACAATAAATCTTCTCTTTTAGCTAGACAGAAAGTCTATGTATCCGGCTCAGACCCACTACACAACTTTTCTTCCGTGTTGGCTCGACCACCTACAACCACAAGTTATTGCTTTGCGCTTGATAAATGTTAAGGACTTAAAGCCAGTAGAGAATTCGACATCTTTCCACCAACTCATACCTGCCCCTGAACTTAACCATAATAGAGATTAGGCTCATCTCTATGATAATAAGTACTAATGCCATAGAACGCATCATTAGCAAGGAAAACCATGTAGAGAAAGATTGTTTCCATTTTAGGTTAAGGATAGCCCCTAAGTTGCGCCTCGTTCCGATATACGGATCGATATTAAGATTCTTCAACCTTAAGTAAAACCAAGTTTTAAGGGGGGTAGAACGTATTGAGTCCAATCCAGTTAGGTTAGTCAACGCTACCGTTTGATCAGAGTGGCGCAGCGGAAGAGTGGTTGGCCTCTTTCCCACTGGCCCAAGATCGAAACCTTTGAGTTCGGATATACATACGATTAGGTTATTAAATAGGATTTGAACTTTCCTTAGAGAAAGTACTCCTTGCTCTTTGCCAATGTCGGGGACGACATTGTGTTTTAAGGGGGGTAGATTGTAACACCCTGGATTTTGGCCAATCTGGGATTTGACGTCCTTAGGTAGTGGGTTAATCAAAACACTTGAAAAATCACTCAGAACCCAATTCCATAATCAAAGAAACCACTTAGGATTAATTCCTTTAGAAACTAAGCATAAGTTAGCTAGCGCAACGCTGGAGTAGCTGAGAAATAGTCCCTGATCACTTTAAATACGTTCTACAAGACCCAAATCGAGTAGAACCAATGACTCCATAATACTTTATAACCTCGGATCAAACTCTAAGCCGTTTTGTTCTCTGGACCACTTTGAAATTTTGTATTGGATCTAGACCGCGCGTCGAAAGTCCGATATCTCCTATCTTAGACCGTTAGAACCGCCCAGCTGGACTTGACAATCATTTCGAAAATCAAGTCAAACCGATAATCACAGACTATTTCATTGAGCCCGGACTGAAGAGACCGCGAATAGGGACAGAATTGAAATTTCAAATTCAAATCTGGCACATGACTTGACACGTCAGTATTAAGTGTTCTGACCGTCAGAATTCATCCAGATTACACCCTCGGATCAGGAAAAATTTCTATTTATTATTATGAGACTTCCAGCCCTGATCTACGTGCGATGACCGCTGAACTGAAACTGGTCCGCCACGTGCGATTTGCGAACCCTGCCAGACTGAAAACTTAATGCGCGCTAGATCTGGTACGCATGAGCTTAAGTCCGATCGCATTCGACCAGGGGACCACCAGAAAGCATCTTTTGGACCGAAACAGCCCCGATTTGGTTACCCCTCAAGTGAAACTTGTTCCCGAGCCTATTCCGGGCATTTTTAAGCTTATAAAAGGGGTTGAAACCCTCTCATATCTCTCCCATCAGAATTTGAAAAAATCCATAGATTGAGGGAGAGAAAAGGTGAGAGATTGTGAGAGAGGTGGGAGAGAATTTCCTGCTACTGGTGCTACCTGCTGCACGTGCTTAAGCGCCGTATTCCAATCACTTTGCCGGCGATTTCTCCACATTTACAGGTAAGAAAACGCCCTAGAAAGTTGCTGATTTGATGCTTCTTTAGTTCCATAGCATGTAAACTGATATAACTCATAAGTCAGGTTCTCTATTCGCCGTAGACGAAGCGTATACGCTCCGTTCGAATTCTCATCCCTAAAAGGGAAAAGGTGCGGATTTTAGACGCTTTGATTGACTGTTTCCAAAGCTTTCAATGTGTTTAATAGTAGATTCTTGACGGCAATGCCGTTTGACATGTACAACATGCTGTCCGTTTCCTGTTTCGTAAACTAACGAAGAATATGAGATTTAGGGCATTTTAGTCATTTGTAGAAGTACTGTTTTCATGCACATTTTGCTGATGTGATTGACATGATATGTTGTCGCATTAGGATGTTAGGAATACGTGCATAATTAGTTTGGCGAAGAGATTCGCCTAAGTGCGCACTTCGGGTCGACATACTATATGTAGACTTAAGTGTGTAGTGTATGTGTTTATATAAATGCTTGTATTAGTATGTATTGAATTAAATGGTGTTATAAATTAGTTTGAGATTGATTTCTCAATTAATATGCTGGTATGAATGGTTTCCTACATGTTAGCCATATGCATGATTTCATGATATGAATGAAATGCATGTGCTTGACGATTCGCTTAAGCTGTATGTTATAACATGTGCTTGATGATTTCCTTATGAGTTACTTTAAGATTGAATTCTCAATTAATATGTTGATGGAGAGGATTTCCTATATGTTGGCGACATGCTTAATTTCATTATATGTGTGAAAGACATGTGTACGATGATTTGCTTAAGTTGTATGTAATAACATGTGTTAACATGCTCTCATGGTTGTATTTCATTTCCATTACCCTTACACAACTGCTGATGTGATTCTATGATTGTTTGGGGCTATGCCTAGTCCAGGCAGTCGGTAACCGAGCGAATTCGTAGTTAGCTTATCTTCGCCACGAACGACGCGTCGATGAACGCGAGCCGTGTTATGGAGTTGGCGGAAGTGGTTAGGCCACACGAAGTGTTTTACGCACTTCAAATCGTTCGACTTGAGATGCGATCGCGCTAGTCGAGCCCGTCAAGTAACCCGACTGGCCGATGTATGTTCACCTTGTATGAGTCATAACTACTTGAAAGTAGGGTACTGAACTTACCATTGTAAACCCTGTTAACCATGGTACCTTGATCCATAAAGACTCATGAGCCGGGCATGGTGGTATGGGACACCGTGGTCGAGCTGTCGGCCTACGCTGGGGCCATAAACCTCCCCGTAGTGACCAGTGAGCACCTAGTCTCATGAGCAGATTATGGTGGTATGGGACACTATATTCTAGCTGTCGGCCTACACTGATCAGGCGACGAGCCCTTTTTAGTGACCGCGAGCGTATTCTGAGTCCACGGGAGGCGACGACCCTTCCGTTGCAATAGAGTACGGTAGGCCTGTATTGATAAGGTGATGGGGGAGCGGTGCAACGAGTGCGAGCAACAGCCCTGGCAGTGACCTACGAAATATACATCGTATGAGATTACTAGGAGTGACGACCCTAGACAGGATCTGTGTTGGGATTGATACAAGGGAAGTACCTTAGTTTCCCAATCCTGCTGTTTGAATGGACTAATAACAACTTGGAATTCATATCACCATAGCATTGCATGTGCCTGGAAGATGTGGAGCACTCTAGGGAGTGTGGCATGCCGCGGTCGTAAGATGTTGCCGCATGAGGGTGATCGTCGGTGAGGGCATACATCACGTCATGTCATAATTGCATTAACAACAGTATTAGGATTGTTTGATTTATTGCTTTACTATTGTCGCGTGATTGATTTGAGAACATGTTAATCCTTGCTCTATTATTCCACTGAGTTAGCTACTCACTCCCACGTTACGGGACGGTGTTCCTGGACACCCACCAGACCTTTTTGTGATTGCAGATGATGGCGCGGCCTGCGAGGCGGAGCTGGACTTGATGATGATGAGGAGGATCCCTCCTTTATGTGTGTTCTGATCGACGGGATTACAGGGAGGTTGATTAGATGCCTTGACACTTGTCATTTTGTATTTTTAGCGCACTCATGAATATTCGTTTTATCTACTTTTGGAGTATACATGTATGTGTATAACCTGGTAACATGTTCACACTCTGGAGACATACAACAGTTAATATATGTTATACATACTATTACAGACTTCCGCTGGTTAATTTAACTGTCTCTGGAGTATGATATGTTGTTCTAGCTTAATCTCACTCATGTTTAATGCGTTATCACAGACAACATTCAATCATACATATCTATGTTGCATAAATAACATTTTGGAACTCGGGAGTTGGGTTTTTGCTCGACCCCCCGATTTTTGGGATGTTACACACTATTCAAGAAATTGTCAATGTGATTGTTGATCACCAACCTCATGATGATAATGGCCCTTCAATTGAAATAAAGGATGATGTGGAACCCTGTATAACAAACAAATCTAATGACAAATCCACCTCCTCTCTTGAACCTCAGTCGTCAAGTAATATACCATTCATTAAGGATCATCCTCTAAATCAAATCACTGGATATCACTGGAGATCCTAATGAAGGTGTAAAAACTCGACAATAACTTGAAGGTATTTATAGTCATCTTTACTTCACCTCAAAGATCGAACTAAAAATGTTTTATAAGCACTACAAGATGAATTTTGGATTGCATCCATGCAAGAAGAACTACAATAATTTATAAGAAATGAGGTGTGATAACTAGTTCACAGACCATTAGACGCAAACATCATTAGAATTAAATGGATCTTTGAAAATAAATCTGATGAATCTGGGAATATAGTAAGAAATAAGGAAAGACTTGTAGCACAAGGATATTCTCAAATCAAGGGCATTAATTTTCATGAAACATTTTCTCTCATAGTTGTTCACAACCCCAAGTATAGGGTCGCAATGTAGTTATAATCTCAGTAAGACCGAGGTCGAATCCACAAGGACTAATCTCGTACATTTCTGAAAGTAAATAGAACTAGAACTAGAAGGAGATGTAAATCTAAATCTGAATAATTGGAAAGAGTAATTGTAAATGATATAGTTGAAACTTGTGAATTTAAAGGTAGAGACTAGGGTGCCAAGGATCCACTTGTATCAATTAAGATGCTACCTTACTTGATTCAAGTAACACAATTGGAAAATGTAGTAATTAAATCAAATCTTAACTTTCTTTGATCTAATTCTCAATGGATAAGGATTATGAGGACTGGAAGGGATTCCATCACTTTACCATTGCAAGGAGACGGTGGTGAACAATGAGATTTACCAATCCCATAATCTCAAATAGGAAAAGAAGATATTCAAAGCTATCGCAATGTCTATTGTAATTTGAGTCACGACAAACCATAGACAACTGAAAATATTCCTTAAAATCAAACTAGAAATCAATGAAGTTCAACATAAACAAGAATTATAGCAAAGTAAACATCCTAATCATGATACAAGATTCACCTCTTAGCCATAGCTAAGAGGTTTAGTTAACCATAGACATGATTAAAGAAAAATCTCTTAAGGAAAGCATGAAAACAAACAAAGGAAGAAGAAGAAAACTCTTGGCAGCGAATCTCCACCCTTTTTCTCCACTCTTTAAACCCTAGAAGATGCTTTGAGGCATCCTAAGAACTCTTATTTATAATTTGGAAACTCCAAGTTTTGCATCAAGTTGGAGAAGTCCGAAAACTGCCTCAAATTTGCACAGTCCCCACAAAATCTGCATAACCTTTGACTAGTCAAGGGAAATCTTCAACTAGTCGAGTGGAATCTTTGACTGGTCGAAGGTCACACGAATTTGAAAGATAATGTTGTTAGAATTCGAGCTGAAGTTTCTTGGGTTGGTCGAAGAAGAACTTGGGCTAGTCGAGGCGGAGCTTGGGCTAGTCTAGCCAAAGCTTGGGTTAGTCGAAGCAGAGATTGGGATGGTCGAGCCAGAGCTTAGGCTAATCAAGCTTTACGCATATTCCTTTTCTTTACTTCAAATCTTTGGTTCTCTTTATTCTTTAGTTGATTTCCTTGGATCTTTGACATGTGAATTGTTCACTCTTGGCCTCTTAAGATCCAACTTTTGCCTTATGATTCTTGAGCATCAGATCCATGCTTTTAGCATTCTTTAAATCCAAGCTCTCAGATTCACCTTGTAACACAAACATGTATAAAATATATGTCACTCCCCAAACTCGAAAACCGGGCTCAAAAAATTCCTGATTGCCAAATCCGGTACTAACAACCTCCATACTACCCCATTCTAGGCTCCTGGCACCCCTACACTAGGGTCCGATCCTAGGATTCTACAAGGAGGATTTCAATCATGATTTTGATTCAGTATAAGCATAACCCACGAACAATAACCACAAGAACACCATCACAAAATTTACTATGTTCAAAATCTTTGAGTACGATGTGTATGAAGGGAAATACAAGATAATGATAATAATAGAAACTCCTGAAGCTCGACTGCACACTCCAACTGAGGCGAAGCTATGGCTGTGATAAATCAGGGGGTCTTTGATGATCGGCCTGGACATGCTGACATGTGTCATACTCGGCCACAAAACTGGCGATTTGGCCCTTCATCCTTGCCTAAAAATACTGTCTCCTCATATCACGAAACATCTTCATCGAGCCAGAGTGGATAGAAAACCGCGATCAATGTACCTCGGTCATAAGATCTCTTCGCGACTCGAAAATATCTGAGACACAATTGGCCTTTGAAGTGAAGTCCACCATCAGAACCAATCTGCTAATCAGTTTGACTCTCAGATGCTGCCTCTATTAGGTAATCTTGTAAGGACTCGTCGTCTGCTGAGCCTCGATTACTCTTGCGATAAGTGAGGGTTGAATTGTCAGGCTCGATAGCTATATGATAGAAGACTGTAGACTAAAATCGAAGTCGTACTCTTCTATATCCTCGAGCATCCTCCACTCCTAAATTATCATATGTGCCACCAGGCCTCATGGCTAACGGCTGAGGCCATCCACCACTATGTTCGCCTTGCATGGGTGGTACGAGAGGTCAAAATCATAATACTTCAGAAGCCCCATCCCTCATCTCTACCTCATGTTTAGCTTAGACCGAGAGAATAGATACTTCAAGCTCTTGTGGTCTAAGAAGAGCTCGAACCTGACCCCATAGAGATAGTGCCTCCATACCTTCAGTGTAAAGATGACTGCTGTCAGCTCTAAATTGTGCGTGGAGTTGTTTAGCTCATAAACCTTAAGCTGATGAGACGCGAAGGCTACTGGCCTGTCATGCTATATTAGGACATCACCTAAACTAATATATGAGGCATTAGTAAATACAACAAATTCATCACTCCCTGAGGAAAGAGTGAGGACAGGAGCAGACGTCAGACGGTCCTTTAGCTCCATAAATGCTTACTCATATGAGTCAGTCCAAACAAAATCTGTGCCCTTTCCGAGTCAACCTAGTCAAAGGGGTTGCAATACGAGAGAAGCTCTTAATGAAATGCTGATAGTATTCTGCTAAACTAAGGAAACTGCGGATCTCGAATGCAGATGTGGGCTGACTCCACTGACGCACTACCTCAACCTTCAAGGGGTCCACTGCGACACCCTCCTTCATTACCACGTGACCGAGGAATCTCACCTCCTCCTGCCAGAACTCACACTTCTCCATCTTTGCATACAGCTGGTGGACATGGAGGATCTTTAATGCGATCTATAGATGCTGTATGTGGTTCTCACGTGTCCTTGAATATATCAGAATGTTGTCAATGAAGATCACAACAACTTGATTGAGATACAGATGGAAGACCTCATTCATCAACTGCATGAAGACCATGGGTGCATTGGTCAATCCGAAGGACATGACTTGAAACTCAAAATGACCATAATGCATCCTAAAAGCCGTCTTCGGAATGTCCTCCTCTCAAACCCGAATCTGATGATAACCGGAATGCAGGTCAATCTTCAAAAAGAATTGTGTACCCTATAGCTGATCAAACAAATTATCTATCCTCGGGAGTGGGTACGTATTCTTGATCGTGACCCGATTGAGCTCGCGGTAATCCACGCAGAGCTACAATAAACCATCCTTCTTCTTGACGTAGAGTACCGGTGCTCCCCATGGAGAACTGCTTGGATAGATGAATCCCAAATCATGTAGCTTGTCCAACTGCTGTTGGAGCTCTCATAACTCCACCGGTGTCATATGGTATAGGGCCTTTGAGATAAGCACAGTACCGGGCACGAGATCAACTGAAATTCAACATGACGGCGTGACGACAATCCTGAAATCTCTTGGAACATGTCGGGGAAATCATAGACAATCGGCCACTGATCAATATAAGCGGCAATAGGCTCCTCAATGGGGTAAGACATCAAGCAAGACAACGACTCTCCTTGGAGCTTTGTAACAAACTGAAACTGTGGCAAGCCTAGCATGTAGAATGTGACTATCCTCGTGGAACAGTCCAAGATGGTGTAGTACCTGGCGAGCCATTCTATGCCCAAGATAACGTCAAAATCTGACATCGGTAGTAAGTACAAGTCGGTGGGTAAGAAAATCTCTCCTACTAACACTGGATAAGATGAACAAAAGTGGCCTAATACTATAGTCTTCCCCAAGGGCGTTAATATGATCAACCCTTCACGGGCAAAATTTGTTGCAATCTAGATGATCGGTAAAAATCCTTAGACATGAATGAGTGCGAAGCACCGAAATCAAATAGTCCTCAGGCGATGCATGCAGAGACTGGAAGTATACCCTCAACGACTCCCCCAGATGACTGCGGGCCCTGTTGAGCGGCATAAAATCAAGCTTGAGCTAGTTGGAGAGGTGCCTGTCACCTCTGAGATCCTTGACGCTGTTGTTGCCTTTGCGGTGGCCTGTACTGATGTATCTATTGCTACTGCGGCCTCGACGGCTGAGGTGGCTGCAGTCGCTGTTGATGGGGCACTGCTACGTTGGAGGCTGCTATGGTCCTCTTGACTACTATAGATGAGGACGGGAGCACTTAGACATACGGTGCCCTATCCCTCCATATCCATAATAGGTCCCTGAAAATGGCTACTAGGGTGGCGCTGGAGGTGCTACTGGTGCTCTAGTAGGTGGGTGGCTCTTATACCTCTATGGCCGTAGATGCTGCTTGGAGCTACTAGAGGGGGCTTGCCTCTTCTGACCTATCCTCTTATCTCGATCGTTCTGTGAGCCGACCCACTCAGTCTCGTAAATCTGAGCTCTTCGCACTACCACTTGAAAATGGCGGGCCTTCCGCCCCTTGTCATTCACCAAATATGGCATAAACCTCGATAGTGCCACAAAATGAGCCACGTACTATGCTACGAACATGTCCCCATCCACCTAAGTCTTGAACTCTAATGCTTGTTGATGACGAATGTGGTCAAGGAAGTACTGCTGCTCGAATCGATTAATAAAGTCCTCCCATGTCTAGACAAAATCAGGCCCTGCAACACATGTAACGGAGGTCCACCAATGCTCGACCTCACCCTAGAGAAGAAATACAGCCAATCGAACTCGCTGTTGGGTCGTACATGTTATAGTATCAAAAATATTCTCGACATTAGACCGTTATCTCTCGGCTACAATCGGATCAGGCTCACCCTGAAAATGCGAGGGGATCGAGTTGTCAGAACTCTCGAAGAAGGGCACTCACGCGCTCCTTCTCTACCTGGGCTGCTGGGTGCCTGTCCTATCCCTGAAGCGTAGTTGTCACAGCCTGTAACATCTGATGTAACTGGGAGGTGCTCATAGGTACAGTCGGATCTGCACTGGTCTTAGGTGGAGGAACGACATCCTCAGGCTAGGGAACAGGGATCTCAGGGGGTGGAACAGGAGTCGCAGGTGATAAAGCGGGAGCCTCGGGTGGTGGAGCAGGGTTCGCTCGAGTCGCTCTCTTGGGCAGCATGTCCTATAGGAAGAATTAGGACGTTAATCAACCTTGAGAATCGCACGTTATGGAACTAAATCTGATGGTTGCGTACTAAGAACCTAATCGTCGTAAACTCATAGTAAATGTGTGATATTGTTCTTGGTTATTCCCAAGTTATCCTCTGATACCAACTTCTGTCATGCCCTAAACTCAAAAACTGGGCTCACAAAATTCCCTATTACCGAATCCAGCGCTGACAACCTCCATAGTACCCCATTCTCAACTCTCGGCACCCATACACCAAGTTTCGATCCTAGGATTCAACAAGGAGGATTTCAATCATGATTTTGAGTCAGTATAAGCATAAGCATAAGCATAACCCATGAACAAAAACTACAAGAACACCATCACAAAATCCACTATGTTCAAAAAGTTTGAGTACAATGCATATGAAGGGAAATATAAGATAATGATAATAATAGAAACTCATAAAGCTTGACTACACACTCCAACTGCACCGAAGCTACGACTGCGTCCTGACGTCACCTACACACATCGATTGTGCATAAGCTTATAGAAAGCTTAGAGGGCAGTGTAAGTGTGTGCGTAATATGAGAGTGCTCAGAATGTAAGGTCAGAGTAATGCGAAATCATGGTGATGGATACATGAATGCAATCAGCTGTACCAAGGCTATGCGGTGTAAGATATGAATGCTATCGGTCATATTAAGACCATGTGATGTGAGATGCAACTCAAGCATGCCAATCCTCATCCAAATCCATATATCAATGCAACTCATCACTAGAGTATAAAATATCAGTACAGTTCTCATTCTAGATAATCATCGGGGTTTAGTACCCTCCAAATGGCACTGCCCCTTTCCTAGGCGTGTAGTCCAAGTGAGCATAAGAAACCTCACTATCCACTGGCCAATAGTTTGCCAATATCTATCTGGCACATTGATAGCGGACCCATTCATGAGTTGGTCAAACTCAGTGTAACACCCCAAATTTTTACCAACCTGGGGTTAGACTTCCTTAGGCAATGGGTCAACCATAACACCTTGGTAACCTCTCAGAACCCAATTCCAAAGCCAAATAAATCATTTAGAACCTAATTCTTTAGAAAATTAACGTGGATTAGCCAGCGCTACACTAGATTTCCTGCTAAATTAGCATCAACCACTTTAAATACGATTTGTAAGACCCAAAACTTATAGACTCATTGACGCTATGTTATCCTAAAACCCAGGATCAAACTCTAAACCCGTTTGCTCTCAGGAACCCTTTAAAACTTTGTATTGCATCTAGACCGTGCGTCGAAAGTCTGATATCACAATCTCAGACCATTATGACCGCTTAGTTGGACTTGACAATCACCTCAAAAATTAAGTCCGGATGATGTCCCACGACGATTTCCTTGAGTCCAGAGCGAAGAGTGTAAGAAATGTTAGAAATTAAATATAAATTATGAAATCTGGCACGTGTCGCTTTCGTGACATTTTCTAAGCGTTGTGACCGTCAGAATTCAATCAAATTTTACCATCAAATCAGGATAGGTGGCCCTTACATGTCATTGCACCTGTGGCCCTGATCGAGTTTCTGTGATCGCTAAATTAAAAATGGTCCGCCACGTGCGATCTGGGAAACCTATCGAACTAAAAACTTAATGTGATCCAGATCCGACATCCATGAACTTAAGTTCGACCGCATTCAGTCAGGGGACCTCCATAAATGCTCCGTTAGATCGAAAAAGACCCGATTTGGCTATAACCCAAGTATACCTTGACTTGGAGTTTATTTTGGTTATGTTTAGGCCTATATAAGGGCTTAAATCCTTAGCCTTCTAACCCATACGAATTTGGGGCAAACCCTAGGAGAGAGGAGAGAAAGTGAGGGAGAAGCTTGGGTTTTCTCCTGGGAGTCTTCCTTGCTGCTCCACGTGCCACATCCACCTGCCTGTATCGCTTTTCCGGCGATTCCAACGCCGTTCTAGGTAAGAAAACCCTAACCTCAACCTATTTTGGGGATTCTAGCAATACAAGTAGCGAAGTAGCTGACCTATCTTGTGAATTAGGTCGCCATATCGATGTTGAAGAAGCATAGACTTTCTATTCGAATCGATACGCGTCTACGGCGGAAGGTGAGGATTATAGATGTTTAGATTGGATGTTTTCAAAGCTTTCAATGTCGTTTAATAGTATATTATCGACAAGAATGTCGTTTGACATGTAGAACATGCTGTCTGTTTTCCATTTCGACTGCGTACGGTGAATATGAGATTTAGGGTATTTTAGGCATTTATAGGAAATACTGTGTACGCCCGTATTTTGCTAAAATGACTGTCATGTTTATTTTTCGTGTTATTATACAAGATATACGTGTACGATCTGTTTGGCGAAGAGATTCGCCCTAATGTACATATTGGCCGACATATGATATGTAGACTAATGTGTGTAGACTAAGTGTTTGTTGAAATGCCTAAATCAATATGATTTGTGCCTGCCATATGTTTGGAATGTAAAATCATGATTTTTGTGTATTAGACAACTCTTTGATATAAGGATCTGTCATATTATATGTTGGAATCAATATATGTCAAGTACGTTGGAGTTGAATAGTCTAAGTGTTTGTATAAATGTATGTATTAGTAAGTATTGAGTAAATGGTGTTGTAGATTAGCGTTGAGACTGGATTCTCAACTACTTCGATGATGCACATGATTTCCTCCATGTTGTTGTATTTGAATTGATTACCTTAGGTATAAAATACTCGTGTATGATTAACTGCTTATGATGTATGTTATATTATGCTGATAACATGCTAGAATTTCTTGTATTTCGATTCTATCTCTCTCATATGATTATTGATGTAGATTACATGTGCTTGGGGCTATACTCTAGTCTAGGCATTCGGTAACAGTTTAGAATTCGTGGTTGGATTCTATTCACCACGAAGGATGTGTATGACGAACCCGAGTCGTACTAGAGTCGTCAGAAGTGGTTAGGCCACGCGAAGTGCTTGTGCACTTCATGTCGGTCCATTCGGCATGCGCTCGTGCTAGTCAGACTCATTAAGTAACCCGACTGACCATTGTATGTTCACCTTGTATTCGCCATAACTGCTTGAACCTAGGGTACTGAACTTACCAGTGTTAACCGTGAAAACTGTGGTACCTTGATCCACTAAGACTCATGAGCCGGGCATGGTGGTATGGGACACCGTGGTCGAGCTGTCGGCCTACGCTGGGGCCACAAACCTCCCCGTAGTGACTAGTGAGCACCCTACTCTGAGCAGATTAGGGTAGTATGGGACACTATATTCTTACTGTCAGCCTACATTGATAAGGTGATGGGGGAGTGGAGCAAGGAGTGCAAGCAACAGCCCTGACAGCCCTTTGTAGTGACCTTGAGTTTATCCTGACACCGCATGGGGGCGACGAGTCCCGATGCAGTCTTAAGGATATAAACTAGGCCTGTATTGATAAGGTGATGGGGAAGTGGAGCAACGAGTGCGTGCAACAGCCCTGACAGCCCTTGCAGCGACCTAGAAATATATCATCGTATGAGACTACTAGGAGTGACGACCCTAGACAGGATCATTGTTTGGGTATTGATATGAGGGAGGTACCTCAGTTTCTTAATCTTGCTGTATGAAAAGGACTAATAACAACTCGGTAATTATATTCATATTGCACTGCATGTGCCTGGAAGATGTGGAGCACTAAGGGAAGAAAGCATGCCGCGAACGTAGGATGGTGTCGCATGAGAGAGTATGTTGGTGAGGGCATTCATCATGTCATTTCATGCTTGCATTAATCACAGTATCTAGGAATTTCTGATTGTTTGCTTTACTATTATCACGTGATTGATTTGATAACATATTAACCCTTGCTCTATGATTCCACTGAGTTAGCTACTCACTCCCACGTTATGGGACGGTGTTGTACACACCAACCAGTTCCTATTTCAGTTTTAAATGATGGCGATGCTTGTGAAGCAGAGCCGGACTTAGTGATGATGAGGCGGATCCCTCCTGTATGCAGGTTCTGATCGACGGGTTTATAGGGTTACTGATTAGATGCCAATACACTTGGTATTTTTCCTTTTATTTCCACACCCATGTATATTCTTTTCTTTCTATTTTGGAGTATACTGTATTTAGTTAACTTGGTAACATGTTCACACTCTAGAGACTTACAATCATTTATATATTTTATATATCTATCACATTCTTCCTCTTACAAATTTAACTGTCTCTGGAGTATGACATGTTGTTTTGGCTTAATCACCTCATGTTTTATGTAATACTGCTACCGACATTCATCCATCATTGAAAATGTTGCATAAGTGATGTTCTGGAACTCGAAAGTGGAGTTTATGCTCGACCCCCCGATTTTTGGGACGTTACAGATGGTATCAGAGTATGATTTGGATTAAACCGGACCTGTGTTATGGACACGCAATGTACGCTGTCACCCTTTGACTTAGGTGGGTGCGAGAAAAATCTAGAAACACTCGTAGGACTCCAGTTTTGCCATTTGGAAAAGTTCATGCAAATCGATCATTTTAATCGAGTCCGTGTGCATCCGTGGTAGCATGAAACGACCCCGGACCACTTCTAGATCATGTGTGTATGGGTCTAAACCTCTCTGGACTCAATCTCAGCCATTAAAAATTGCTAAATACGAATATGCAGCTGTTGATGCCCGGAATGACCCGAAGTAGTGCGAAATGGAGTCGTGGGCCAACCCACGCTTATATAGGATGATCCAGGGTGGGACCCACATATTTTTGGGCACCCCAGGACAGGAGAGCCTCGCCAAAATGGCGAGGCATCACCGATCAATATAGTGGCCGGTGAGGACCTCGCCGAGTCGGCGAGGCCTCGCCGTACAGTGGGCCCCACTCGGGCCGGGCGTCGGGCCGACGCACTTTGGGGGTTAGGGTACCCCCCTAGGTGTGGGTCGTCCCTTAAAACACCTCCAAACACCTACCTCCTTCACAAAAACCCTTCCCAAGCTCTCCCTTCTCCACGTTTTTGCTGCTCTCCCTCTCAAATCCCATTTCAAATCACCCCAATCTCATTTTCTGCCTCAAACCACGTCCCTTCATAGGTTGCAGTGGTATACACTCCCCTCTCTCTCCATTCTCTCACGTTTTAAGCCTTTACATCCCCCCATTTGAAGCTCAAATCGTGTGAGCTTCAAACCCAACCCATCTCACCCTTTTCCCTTTGCAATCCTAGCATTTAGGGGCCTGTTTCACTCCTCTATAGGACCTAGATTCGTGGTAGTCTACTAGGTCAGCCCTTTTTCTTCACTTCCTTCACTTTTCATGGTTCATTTGAGCTCTTAAGCTCTCATTTGAGCCTCAAACTCGTGAAAACCTACTTACCCATCCCATTTCTCCACTTTCTTCGCTTGAGGAGTATTGAGAATACATGGCCGATGGAGCTCTAATGGGCAACAGACAGTATTAAGCTAGACAATATTAAAGAAGGTAAGTCAGGACTGTGGTAGAAGTCCTTTGGTAGAATTAGGCATCTATGTCATTGTCCTGTAGATTGTTTGATTACCGTTTTAAGGATTTTTGTGTTTTGTTGTTGATGGGTCTAGTGATGTCATAGGTAGAAAATGTGTTGTGTTTAGTGGTTTGGGCTTAGCATAGCCGTAGTCGTCCCTGTCATAATGCATGTGGAATTTTATTCCATGTATTGTGATAAATTTTGTTAAATGAAGTGCATGCCGTTTCGTTCGCTGTAAGGTATTGTTCCTAGATTGGGTATATCCTATGGTTTCTACTACCATGTTTGGAATGTATACGATTAAAAGTAAATCCTGGGATTAAGCTTAAAAATTAATTTTTATCCCACCCCACCCTCCTACCAAGCATGCCACTCCCAATCCCGACATGGGATTAGTAATGCAGTCCCAGTTAACACAACTTGAGACCACTGGCCACATATGCCCTTGGAGTTTTGGACTTAGAATTAGTACTCCTAGATTTGAAAGATCTGACGATGTAGGGAATCCAATTTCAATTAGATAATCTTAAGTCTAAGCGATAGAACAATCCCCTGTAGTAGAAATGGTATGAAACCATCTAGCGTATAAGCCTAGACTTTGGATTACAGCTAGTGAGTTACAGACTAGGCTACTAGTTGAATTAAGCAGTGTAAAGCCTGTATATGCTAAGGAATAGTAGGTTAAATTTGGTTGGAGTAGAACCTCATTCCTTCGATAGATCCCCTTAATACTTATAGACTTCTGTTATAACCCTTAGGAAAGTTGTTTTCACTTAGAACCGTTTATTCTCAGGGAAAACTTATACATCCCTAAGATTGAACTTAGAATAAATCAGCACGCCCCTTAGAATTCCCCTTAAAATTACCTTCCTAAGGGCTTATCGCATTCTGGAACGCGGAGTAAAGGAACTATATATATAAGTGAAGTATTTGTGGTTTGAATCAACTTCTCAATCCTGGTAGTTGCTAATAAATTCAATGCTCTAATCAAGCAGAAGATCGGTATCGACTCGGATTAAGAATTGATACAATAAATTTTCTGTCCTAAGCAGAAAGTCTATGTATCCGGCTCACACCCACTACACAAATTTTCTTCCATGTTGGCCTGACCATTTACAACCAAAAGTTATTGCTTTACCTTTGGAAAATATTGAGGACATATAGCTAATAGAGATTAGGCTCCTTTTTACAACCATAGGTACCAATGTCATAGAACACATCATTAACAAAGGAAGACTAACGTAGTGAGAAGTTGTTTCCCATTTCATGTCAAGGATAGGCCCTAAGTTATACCTCATTCCGATATACGGATCGAGACATAGATTCTTGAGCCTTAAGTAGGACTAAGTTTTAAGGGAGGTAGAACGTACCGAGCCTAATCTAGTTAGCATTAGCTAACGCAACCGTTGGATCAGAGTAGCGCAGTGGAAGCATGGTGGGCCTCTTCCCCACTAGCCCAGGATCGAAGAAGTTGGTTTAGGTTATACGTAAGGTTAGGTCATTAAATAGGAAGTGAACCTTCCTTAGAATGTCAATAATAAAGTCTCTCTAGGGACTCATTACCCTTAGCCAATTTTGAGGACGAAATTTTATTTTAAGGGGGGTAAATTGTAACACCCCGAATTTTTGGCAACATGGGGTCAGACGTCCTTAGGCAATGGGTCAACCATAACACCTTGGTAACCTCTCAGAACACAATTCCAAAGCCAAATAAATCATTTAGAACCTAATTCTTTAGAAAATTAACGTGGATTAGCCAGCGCTACATTAGATTTCCTACAAAATTAGCATCAACCGCTTTAAATACAATCTGTAAGACCCAAAACCTATAGAATCGTTGACGCTACGTTATCCTAAAACCCAGGATCAAACTCTAAACTCGTTTGCTCTCAGGAACCCTTTGAAACCTTGTATTGGATCTAAACCGCACGTCGAAAGTCCGATATCTACAATCTCAGACCATTATGACCGCTTAGTTGGACTTGACAATCACCTCAAAAATTAAGTCCGGATAATGTCCCACGACGATCCTTGAGTCCAGAGTGAAGAGTGTGAGAAATGTTAGAAATTAATTATAAATTATGAAATCTAGCACGTGTCGCTTGCGCGACATTTTCTAAGCGTTCTGACCATTAGAATTCGATCAAATTTTACCATCAAATCAGGATAGGTGGCCCTTACATGTCATTACACTTGTGGCCCTGATCGAGTTTCTGTGATCGCTGAACTGAAACTGGTCCGCCACGTGCGATCTGGGAACCCTATCGAACTAAAAACTTAATGTGATCAAGATCCGACATCCATGAGCTTAAGTCTGACCACATTCAGTCAGGGGACCTCCAGAAATACTCCGTTGGATCGGAAAAGACCCGATTTGGCTATAACCCAAGTATACCTTGACTTGGAGTCTGTTTTGGTTATGTTTGGGCCTATATAAGGGGCTTAAAACCTTACCCTTCCAACCCATACGAATTTGGGGAAAACCCTAGGAGAGAGGAGAGAAAAGAGAGAAAGTGAGGGAGAAGCTGGGGCTTTCTCCTGGGAGTCTTCCCTGCTGCTCCACGTACCACATCCACCTGCGTGTATCCTTTTTCGGCAATTTCAACCCCGTTCTAGGTAAGAAAACCCTAACCTCAACCTGTTTTGGGGATTCTAGTAATACAAGTAGCGAAGTACTTACCTATCTTGTGAATTAAGTCGCTATATCGACGTTGACGAAGCGTAGACTTTCTATTCGAATCGATACGCGTCTACGGTGGAAGGTGAGGATTGTAGATGTTCACGTTGGTTATTTTCAAATATTTCAATGTCGTTTAATAGTAGATTATCGACAAGAATGTCGTTTGACATGTAGAACATGCTGTCTGTTTTCTATTTCGACTGCGTATGGTGAATATGAGATTTAGGGTATTTTAGGCATTTATAGAAAATACTGTATACGTCCGTATTTTGCTAAAATGACTGCCATGTTTATTTATCATGTTACTATACAAGATATGCGTGTACGATCTGTTTGGCGAAGAGATTCGCCCTAATGCACATATTGGCTGACATATGCTATATAGACTAATGTGTGTAGACTAAGTGTTTGTTAAAATGCCTAAATCAATATAATTTATGCCTGCCATATGTTTGGAATGTAAAAACATGATTGTTGTGTATTAGAAAACTCCTTGATATAAGGATCTGTCATATTATATGTTGGAATCAACATACGTCAAGTACGTTGGAGTTGAATAGTCTAAGTGTTTGTATAAATGTATGTATTAGTAAGTATTGAGTAAATGGTGTTGTAGATTAGCGTTGAGACTGGATTCTCAACTACTTCGATGATGCACATGATTTCCTCCATGTTGTTGTATTTGAATTGATTACCTTAGGTGTGAAATACTCGTGTATGATTAACTGCTTATGATGTATGTTATATTATGCTGATAACAAGCTAGAATTTCTTATATTTCGATTCTGTCTCTCTCATATGATTATTGATGTAGATTACATGTGCTTGGGGCTATACTCTAGTCCAAGTAGTCGGTAACAGTTTAGAATTCGTGGTTGGATTCTATTCACCATGAAGGATGTGTATGACGAACCCGAGTCGTACTAGAGTCGTCGACAGTGGTTAGGCCACGCGAAGTGCTTGTACACTTCATGTCGGTCGATTCGGAGTGCGCTCGTGCTAGTTGGACTCATCAAGTAACCCGACTGACCATTGTATGTTCACCTTGTATTCGTCATAACTGCTTGAACTTAGGGTACTGAACTTACCAGTGTTAACCCTGATAACCGTGATACCTTGATCCACTAAGACTCATGAGCCGGGCATGGTGGTATGGGACACCGTGGTCGAGCTGTCGGCCTATGCTGGGGCCACAAACCTCCCCGTAGTGACTAGTGAGCACCCTACTCTGTGCAGATTATGGTAGTATGGGACACTATATTCTTGCTGTCAGCCTACATTGATAAGGTGATGGGGGAGTGGAGTACGGAGTGCAAGCAACAGCCCTGACAGCCCTTTGTAGTGACCTTGAGTTTATCCTGACACCGCATGGGGGCGACGAGTCCCGATGCAGTCTTAAGGATATAAACTAGACCTGTATTGATAAGGTGATGGGGGAGTGGAGCAATGAGTGTATACAACAGCCCTGACAGCCTTTGCAGCTACCTAGAAATATATCATCATATGAGACTACTAGGTGTGACGACCCTAGATAGGATCATTGTTCGGGTATTGATATGAGGGAGATACCTTAGTTTCCCAATCCTGCTATATGAAAAGGACTAATAACAACTCGGTAATCATATTCATATCGCACTGCATGTGTCTGGAAGATGTGGAGCACTGAGGGAAGAAAGCATGCCGTGGACGTACGATAGTGTCGCATGAGGGAGTATGTCGGTGAGGGCATCCATCATGTCATTTCATGCTTGCGTTAATCACAGTATCTAGGAATGTATAATTGTTTGCTTTACTATTATCCCGTGATTGATTTGATAACATGTTAACCCTTGCTCTATGATTCCACTGAGTTAGCTACTCACTCCCACGTTAGGGGACGGTGTTGTACACACCAACCAGTTCATATTTCAGTTTCAGATGATGGCGATGCTTGCGAAGCAGAGCCAGACTTAGTGATGATGAGGAGGATCCCTCCTATATGTAGGTCGATCACTTAGTGATGATGAGGAGGATCCCTCCTGTATGTAGGTTCTGATCGACGGGTTTACAAAGTTACTGATTAGATGCCAATACACTTGGTGTTTTTCCTTTTATTTCCACACCCATGTATATTCTTTTCTTTTTATTTTGGAGTATAAATGTATTTAGTTAACCTAGTAACATGTTCACACTCTGGAGACTTACAATCATTTATATATTTTATATATCTATCACATACTTCTGCTTGCAAATTTAACTATCTCTGGAGTATGATATGCTGTTTTGGCTTAATCCACCTCATGTTTTATGTACTACTACTGCCGACATTCATTCATCATTAAAAATGTTGCATAAGTGATGTTCTGGAACTCGGGAGTAGAGTTTATGCTCGACCCCCCGATTTTCGGGACGTTACACTCAGCCTAGTATTACCCCTACCCTCAGGCGAGTAAGGCTACACCCCTTTCTAACCAACCACGACACAACGAGAGATGTGGCCTCCTGGTATTCAGCCCTTGTGTGGTCATATATCCACTTGGTCTCGACGTTGTAGTCATCCTCTGGTACCATCTATGGAGCCCCAATGCTAAGTAACAATATTTCCAGTGTCTAATCCTGCCTTCCACGATGTGTTTGTAGAGGTGATAGCCCTGATGTCGCTAGGGCGCATAAAAACCATGTCATACTAATGCGAATGCATGAATCACACTACTAGTCATGCAACAATCCTGCGCGTACCGCGCACTCAGAAGAGGCAACTTTACCTATTAGGGAGCCCATAAACAATCTACCCAAAGGCATATACTATGATCAGTCACTCCTCATATCAAGCATACATATGATGCGTGTGAGCATGAATCATGAAACCATACTAAACATGTTATGTGGTGATGGATTTTGTTCAAAATGAAGATGGGCCTAGAGGGCCTACACACAAGTATGAGCCTATCAATGGGCCTTAGGGAGAGTAACAATGAGGACATTTAACCAACATCATCCTTACAATGTGGATATCAAACCATCATTGCTCCCAAGACACGTCCCGCCATGAACATCATTACATAAACTATGGTGGAATCACACATTGTTGTTGAGGTATAAAAAAATATTCCATTGCAGTGGTTAGAGAATTCCAGCTCTAGGGGTATTTTGGGTATTTTGGTAAAATTCTAGCTCCAAGGTATTTTGGTAAAATTCTAGCTCCAGGGGTATTTTGGTAAAATTCAAGTTCCAGGGATATTTTAGGTATTTTGGTAAAATTCCAGCTCCATGGTAGTTTAGGTATTTTGGTAAAAATCCAGTTCCATGGGTAGTTTAGGTATTTTGGTACAAATCCAGTTCCATGGGCAGTTTAGGTATTTTAGTAAAAATCCAGTCCCAAGGGTAGTTTAGGTATTTTGGTAAAAAGGATTGAAAAGGGTAGTTTAGTAAAAATAGGTGCACAGGTGTCATTTTAAGGGAGGAAGGCTGTTCACCACCACTTAAGAGGGAGCTTGGTGGTCACCATGGTTTAAGGAAAGAGAAAGTCCATATGAGAAGAGATAAGTGGTGGTGATCACCACTCTGTAAGAGTCATGGGGCCTATAAATACCCCTTCCTTCTTCAGTTGGAGGGGTTGGATCAACAAGATCAGATGGTGGGCTAAAGAAAAGAGGAAAAGAAATCAGGAGGGGGAGAGAGAGCTCTACAGTTGTGCCAGCTGCGAAAGAGGCAAGTCTGCAGTTGCGCCAGTCACGCAAGGGAGTTCCTGTTGCATCCTCCGAGCAACGGATGAAGGCTGCTAAGCCATCCACGCAAGGGAGAGCTACAGCTGCGTGAGTCATGCAAGGAAGTCTGCCGTTACGCCAGCCACGCAACCGGACGGAGCTGTAGACACTCGTAAAGAGGAAGAAAGAGTCTTCCTTCTACTATGGCACTGTTAATGCCCAGTACGGTCATCTTTTGAGATATCCACACTGTCCAATATCATCCTCTCAGAATTTCGACCGTGAAAGACTGGTTTTGATCAACTGATGATGTGACCCACCGTGATAATCAAGCTGCAATGGAAGCTCAATGGTCCATTTACAATCACCATAACGATCATATGGACGAGCATGATCGCCAAAGCTCAACATGACCCTAGTTGGTTTTTCTCCATCTTTTTGATAGACGGCTCGGATTACCCTCTCGCTGCATGATGATGGTCTACTACGAAAGCACAGAGCCTCTGTTTCGTAACAGAGTCGACGTACGTCGATTCTTTGAAACAAGATGACCCACTTATCGAAGCCAGGTAGAAGATCCACTCCGTCCATTCGATTCAGGGAGAAAAACCATTGGGGAATGACTGATTTTGAAGAGAAATCAGCGTGGCCCACGAGCTTGCTCATTTCACCGTCTATTCTATGTTCAATGGTTAAGATTTCAAAAGAGCTCGCATGGTGGCAAAATGACACCTAGGCAAGAGTAATGTCCACCCTCTGAAGTGAATAGACAACTCGGATCAGCCCTTCACTGCACGGTGGTGGCCCACAAGATCCGTCTGCATGCTCTGTTCACGAACAGAGTCGACACACGTCACACTATGATGGTCGGTGGGCCCCAGATCGACAGTGATGAAGAAATCTACTCCGTCCATTAAATTCACGACCAAAAACCATCTGGAAAGGACTATTTTTGAAGTAAAATCGGTGCAGCCCATGAGCTTGTCCACTTCACTGTCCATTTCATGTTCGATGGCTAGGATGGTCCAACACCTGCATGGTTTCAAATTGCCACTTTGTCGACGGATAAAAATATCTTATGAACATAATGGACGGTACAGATCGATGATTTAAGTATGGAGTGGGCCACACTAAGAAAATTGTAAAGTCACAGTGTTTACATTGTTTGCAATTTTGAAACGACGAAGAAGAAATCAGTCAACGCCTACTGACCGATTTTGGAAAATTCCATGCACGGCTTGTGTACTTGTGCACTATGTACATGCGATGTACATATGGGCTTTAACAAGATGCTCGTAGGAAATCTGCTCTATCCATCCGCTTTGCCATTATGTTTAACGCGTTAAGACCGAGTTTGAAGCATATCCAGATATCAAGGGGGCCCCGAATCAGGATTTCAGGGGCTAATCTGTCAGTTTGGCCATTTTCAGAAGGATTCAGAAGATGAAATTTAACATGTATGACTAGTTCGTGGTCCCAAGGCTGTATGTAAAGTTCCGAGCTGATCGGATGGTGGAAACCCCGCAATCTTACATTTAGGGTGAGTTCTTAGGCTCGTTTAGCGAGATCCCTCCATATTTCAAGGAAGACTCAAGGAAGACTGACTGGGAGGATGCTCAAAGATGATTTCAAGCCCGAGATTGGCTGATCGAATCACCAATTCGTCCTAAGTATCTAGGAGATGACCGAAATAGCGCCGGAATGCTACCGAAATTTCCATTGAGCTATCTTCTCTTTCATTACATTGCATTAATGTACTTTGTTTTCAAAATCAAGGGAATCAGAGGATGTAAATGAACTCAGATAAATGTGATTAATGTTCTCTCATTAAATTCTTTGTTATCATTGAATAAATTCCCCAAATCAAACGCATTTGTTTTCTTGCCAAAACAAAATGGCGACTCTGCTGGGGAATTTATTATTCAATGGTAACTTGAAAAATATTAAGAGAATATTTATCACTTTTTGGCGTCTGTATAGACGCCAAAATGGCGACTCTCAGCAGGAACATCGTCCCCTTCATCTCTAAAAATAAGGTACGATTTTATTTAATAAATTAACTAACGCTCTGTTCTGAATGATCAAATCAATTTCGGTCAAAGACAAATAATGCTAGAATGATGGAAGTTACCGGAGAAAGCTAGCTTCTTGTACTGGAGCGATTCAAACATCAGCTAGTCAGTACATGTCTAAGGAAGAGGAACAGGCTACCTTAATCTGGCAGTTTTTTTATAGCATACCTATGAATATGATGTCAGTTCCTTCCATAGCTTTCTTCTTCTATTTTACTTAATGAGCATCAAGATATGCTGAAATGCTTGTGCAAGATAGTCTCAGATGAAAGACTTCTTCAAAAGTGTTGTGTGGCTCCCACACATGGCCAGTTAATGGATCGAGTAGAGAAAGGGTGGAGCACTTGTGAATCTTCCAAGGCTAGAAAAAGGAAACATCTAGAGTCAACTATCGATTCAATTATAGTACGTCCAATTGATGAAATATTGGCACAATGCTATCAAAAGAGAATTGAATGATATCGTTGAAGGAACAAGGAAGATGCAACTTTCAGGAGATTTCTCTGATTTTTCAGCTTTCGATGACAGGTTACAATTCATTGCCTAAGTATGCATCTTTCACGGCATTGCTGAGGATGAAGTTATATTCCGAGCGGTTGATGGGGAATTATCATTTTCTCAGGAGCATGCTGAAGAAGAAAACCGATTCAACAATTTTAGATGCATGACAGAAAGCATTCAGAGTTCTAGAGCCAATTCAAATTCAGTTGATTTTTATGTAAAGTTATGCTCACATGCTGACCAAATAATGAGTATCATACAGAAGCACTTCCATGGCGAGGAAGTTGAGGTCCTTCCTCTTGCCCACGAGCATTCCAGTCCTACAAAATAGCGAAAGCTTCTGTATGAAAGATTGTGTGTGATGTCACTGAAATTGGTAAAATGGGTCTTTCCATGGCTGGTCGGATCACTTAATAAAGAAGAAGCGAGGTAGCGTCAAAAGCAGTTTCTGCTCCATCAGTAGCGCTTTGAGACAATGAAGGACATATAATAGCATGTTGGTGCACAAAGAATGTACAAAGCCTTCAGATGAAAAGTTAGTTCAACTAAGTCAAGCGTTGCTCGCCAACAAGTAAACGGATCAATTAATGAATTAGCGAATTCATCAGTCAATAGAGAGCCCCGGGGGCATCATCACAACTTTTTAGATTAGAAGAGCAAGGGTCAAAGTAAAGCTGCTCCATTCCCATATGAATTGGCTATTTTAAGAGTCCTAGGGGAACAACAACAGATACTGCCAAAGAAAGAAGGTAAAAAGAAGGATTATCAAAAAGTAAAGGATTGAATCTTCCACTAAAGAGAACATCGAAGATTTTACAAACAAGAAAGTAAAGAAAGGGTTCAGAAAATTTAAAGACTACATGAAACATACAGCTGAAGAAGGAGGAATCAATTACTAGCTACAGAGGTAATTGAATTTCCATAGTTAAAGTATTAAAGGAAATAAAGCAAAGAAGAAAAGAAGAACAGGCAAGAAGAAAGCAAGGCAGCATTTTGATGAAGAAGATTCACGGCACAATTATTCAGGGGGCAAGATAAGTAGTCTTAAAATGCCAGCAAAGTCTCAGAATGACAAAATCTCAGAATTGTAAATAAGGTAATTGTTGATTCCTCGAATGAAAAGAACGAGCTGTCATAGCATAAATACTCGAATGAAAAGAAGTGAGTGGCAAAAATGTAAAGCAGCGATAAAAAGTATATTTGTTGCAAATATGCATTGCAATACCTGCCAATTCAGGAGATGATCGCTGTTTTAATTTCAAAATATATCAGTATGATACTTCCAAAATCAAAAGGGGGCAAGACAGGTAAGATAGGTGAATAAAAGCTGTGAAATGTATTTCTCACTCTAGAATGTATTTCTTCTGTATTTGAATAAAATGTAGGCTTTCAAGCATATCAAGTCATCGCTAAATGCGAAGCACCAATGACAATCGCCAAATGAAAGGCCAATCTCCAAAATTAGCAACTATCGCTATCGCCATCAATCGCTTATAAAAAATGTTATCATCATAAAAAATTATTGATTCTCAGAATATTATCAGTAGCAATGAAATATCAATTATTGATTCTCAGAATATTATCAGCAGTAGTGAAATATCAATTATTGATTCTCAGAATATTATCAGTAGTGGCGATGTATCAATTACTGATTCGCCATTCATGGTAGTGAAATAAGCAGTGGAATAAACCTACATGATCAACCACACAAATCTTACGATGGCGATGGCAAGACAGTGATGGCAAATGATCATTTAAGGCTGCCTAGCCAAGCCTATATGGCCAACTACGCATAAGACCTAAAAGCCTGAAATTGGCCTGCCCAAAATCGGTGATAAACTATCTTTCTCCTTGAGCCTTGCCCAAAATCGGTGATAAACTATCTTGCTCCTTGAGTCTTGCCCAAAATCGGTGATAAACTATCTTACTCCTTGAGCCTTGCCCAAAATTGGTGGTAAACTATCTTGCTCTTTAAGCCCATTGTCAAGTTCAATTCAGTCTAATCTGGTCGTCTAGTCTAGTCATCTGGTCGAGTCAAGTTTAGTCATCCAGTTCAGTCGTCTGGTCGAGTCAAGTTTAGTAAAGTCCAGTCAAATCAAGTCATGTCCAGTCAAAGTATGGTCAGTCAAGAGTACACTACCACCACTGCTCAAAAGCACAAACTAAGTTTAACATTCAAAATGCTGCAAATGCATATTTCAATTTAGATATATTCAAATATACAATTGCCTGATGAAAATTTTAAACATTGATTAGACAACATGCAAAAATGCGTTTCTCTTGAATCAGGTTCAAATTACATCAACAGTAAAATGCCTTCAAGATATTGGCGATTATCTACTCAAAAGCTCAAGTCTCCAAGGTTAATTAATATATTGACAAGAGCCGTAAGGTCTTTTTGTCTTTTGTCTTCTTAATGAATAGAGACATATTATTGTACAAGATTCTCAAAAGGGGGCGGAGAGTAAACTAGTGAAGAATTATCATTCTCTTCCGGACAATATAAAGATTCAGATATATTCTTTTGATTCATTAGAGGTGCAACAATGATTATCCATCCTTCAAGGGTATTAGCAGGCTTCACTTCGAAAATATTATCTTCTGAAGAAATCTTTATGCGACATTGACCTGGAAAGGGGATAAGATTTAATGTCTTCAAAATAATCTATGCCTTGGTCTTTCTGATAACTTCTTATGCAAGGTGGAGGAATTCATATGCTGAGTATTACGAATAATAATATTACAAGACTCCAAGTATTGGATCTGATGGAGATAAAGAAAAAATGGAATCATCATCAAATCAACAGAGATCCAAGAAAAAGTCTATGAAGAAATGCTAAGGAGCACAAACTCAAGAAGACTCAGTAAAAAGACTCAGCGGTTGAACCTTTGGAGCTAAAGATGAAATCTCCAAGAGTACAATATAAAGAACATAAAGAATACAATGTGAAGCATGATGACAAGCGTAAAGATTGATTAGATCATATTATGAATATCACGCTCAGCCTAGAAAAGAGAAGAAACTCTCAATCTATTTAAAAAAAT
The DNA here is from genome assembly GCA_037074715.1 of Magnolia kwangsiensis. NCBI lineage: Eukaryota > Viridiplantae > Streptophyta > Magnoliopsida > Magnoliales > Magnoliaceae > Magnolia > Magnolia kwangsiensis. The sequence goes on along the minus strand of CM073575.1, from coordinate 83,145,817 downwards.
TATCAATACTGCATAAAGCTAAATTGGAAAAAAATGAATTGAGATACTAATTCTAATTAATTTGGCAGGAAATATCATCATTTGAAATCTTGGGTTATGCAGATCATAAATAAAGGAAACAATCGAAAAAGGCGTTGCGGTAGGAGCAGCATTAAAGAACAACCCCGGATATAGAGTTAAAGGAAAGAATCGCTGGAATTGATCAAAAGGAAAGAATCGCTGGAGTTGATTAAAAGGAAAGAATCACTGGAGTTGATCAAAGAGACCGTTACAGCAGCAATGGTGTTGAAAGAAAGTTCTCTGATCACATCGCTCAAAGATGAAGTCATCATAGCTGTTGTAAAAGCGTGCTTTAATGAAAAGAGAATTTTATCCTCTCTAGTGAAACATCTGCTCGACACTACAGGCTGAGGGCATTCCGGTCTTTTGTTCGAGCGCCATCATTCAAGTCTTCTAGTCAAATGTAATCATTCAAGCCCTTCGTTCGATCACCAGCATTTCAGTCTTCCACTCGAGTGTCATCATTCAAGTCATTTGTTCAAGCGCCATCATTCAAGTCTTTTGGTCGAGCGCAATCACGCAAGCCTTCCATTCAAATGCGATTACCTAGTCTTCCTTTTAAATGCAAGTATTCCAGTCTTCTGATCGAATGTGATCATTCAATCTTCTGGTCAAGTATAATCATCCAGTCTGCCATGTAAGCATGATCATCCAGTCATCCTTCAGTTGCAGTTCATTCAAGTTCTTCAGTTGAAGGAAAATTTATCCTCCGTTTGATTTCAGGAATCAATCAAAGAAGGATCGAGGGGGTATCTGTTAAGGTATAAAAAAATATTTCATTGCAGTGGTTAGAGAATTCCAGCTCCAGGGGTATTTTGGTAAAATTCTAGCACTAAGGGTATTTAGGTATTTTGGTAAAATTCCAGCTCCAGGGGTATTTTGGGTATTTTGGTAAAATTCCAGATCCAGGGATATTTTGGTAAAATTTTAATTCCAGGAGTAGTTTAGATATTTTGGTAAAATTCCAGCTCCAGGGGTAGTTTAGGTATTTTGGTAAAAATCCAGTTCCAGGGGTAGTTTAGGTATTTTGGTACAAATTCAATTCCAAGGGTAGTTTAGGTATTTTGGTAAAAATTCAGTTCCAGGGTAGTTTAGGTATTTTGGTAAAAAGGATTGAAAAGGGTAGTTTGGTAAAAAGGGGTGCACAGGTGTCATTTTAAGGGAGGAAGGCTGTACACCACTATTTAAGAGGGAGCTTGGTGGTCACCATGGTTTAAGGAAAGAGAAAGTCCATATGAGAAGAGATAAGTGGTGTTGATCACCACTTTGTAAGAGTGGTGGGGCCTATAAATACCCCTTCCTGCTTCAGTTGGAGGGGTTGGATCGGCTAGATCAGATAGTGGGCTAAAGAAATGAGGAAAAGAAGTCAGGAGAGAGAGATAGAGCTCTGCAGTTGTGCCAGTCGCGCAAGGGAGTTCCTATTACGTCGTCCACGCAACAGATGAAGGCAGCTACGCCATCCACGCAAGGGAGAGCTGCAGCTACGTGAGTAGCGCAAGGAAGTCTGTTGTTGCGCCAGTCATGCAACCGGGCGGAGCTGCAGACATGCATAAAGAGGAAGAAAGATTGTTCCTTATACTGTGGCGTTGTTAATGCCCAGTACGGTCATCTTTTGAGAGATCCACACCATCCAATATCATCCTCTCAGAATTTTGACCATGAAAGACAGGTTTTGATCAACTGATGATGTGGCCCCCCGTGATAATCAAGCTGCAATGGAAGCTCAACGGTCCGTTTATGATCACCATAACGATCATATGGACGAGCATGATCGCCAAAGCTCAACATGACCCTGGTTGGTTTTTCTCCCTCTATTTGATAGACGGCTTGGATTACCCTCTCGCTGCATGATGGTGGTCTACTACGAAAGCACGGAGCCTTTGTTTCATAACAAAGTCGACGTACGTCAACTCTGTGAAACAAGATGACCCACTTATCAAAGCCAGGTAGAATATCCACTCCGTCCATTCGATTAAGGGAGAAAAACCATCGGGGAATGACTGATTTTGAAGAGAAATCAACATGGCCCACGAGCTTGCTCATTTCACCGTCTATTCTATGTTCAATGGTTAAGATTTCAAAAGAGCTCGCATGGTGGCAAAATGACACCTATGCAAGAGTAATGTCCACCCTATGAAGTGAATGGATGACTCGGATCAGCCCTTCACTACACGGTGGTTGCCCACAAGATCTGTCTGCATGCTCTGTTCGCGAATAGAGTCGACGCACGTCACACTGTGATGGTCGGTGGGCCCCAGATCGATAGTGATGAAGAAATCTGAAATAGCGGTGAAGACCGCTTGAGTTGAAGTAGGAATATGCCAATATGTCCATGAGGGGGGTGAATAGGATTTTTTAAAGATTTATGAGTTATATTAAAATCCTATCACTCTAATCCTAACAGGTATGCAATTTTCAGGATTACTCAAATGTAACTATACTGGCTTCCAAGCTCAGTAGAGGATCCAATCACAGAACTATTCAATTAATAAGCATGAAGTAGTTATAGTCTATGATGGATGTGACTGTGTGTGTGAAGTATGAGCAGATATGAATGCAATTAAAATAATCACACAAATGATCAAGCATAAGAATCAATTACAGACACAATTGTTTTTATAGTGGTTCGACTACTTGTCTACTCCACTCCCAGCTGCCACACTCAACCCTTGAGTGTACCAAATTTCACTAAGGAGGTTTCCCATGGTTCACCTCAAACCTAAGGTTTTAAATCAGGTTCACCTTCAACCTTTACACGGAGGTTTCTACTCGGTTCACCTCTAACCTTAGAGTTTTGCTAGCGCACTCCTAACCAGATGTTTATGCCCACACAGAGTAAGGGTCCACACAATGCTCCCGGATGTTTATGCTCTCCACAGAGCAAGGGTCCACACAACGCACACACAGAGTACACTCCCACCGGAGGCCTCCTTTGAGGACTCCAAAGGGTGAGCAACACTTAAGACCCAATCCTAAAAAGGAATGATCACAAGTGTCCTCTGGACTCTAGGTACTTACAGATAATTTTATGAGTCCCTTTTAGCACAATGATGAAGATCTCCTTCTTGTTGATGAAGAGTCTTCTGCTCCCTTGATCAGCAGCACAAAAGATGTACCAGTGCTAGGCTTCAGGTCAGGTCAAGGTTATGATGGAATTCTACTCTCTAAAGATTTTCCTATTAGGAAGATAGAGTGATTCCAATCATCTATGCATTCAAGGCATCCCAGCTTAATGATTTGCCATTAAGGTAGTAGATGGAGGATCCTTGAATGCAGAAGTTCATTCCCCAATCCACTCTATTGAATATCAATGATGACGGTGGATTGGAGGATGAACTCCCTGAGAGAAAGGGCTTAAGATAACTGATATGGAGTTTAAAACACTCAGAAGCACTCTCTTCTTTCTTTACCAGCAATAAAGACAAGCCTCTCTTTAAATAGACAAAAGGTTCCAACGGATATAAAACGGTTATATTTATAACAGAGTTCGATATCATCGAGCAAGAGTCGATATGATCGAGTGTATACTCTCAATTGTATTGATGATCCGCTCGATGGCACAATCTTCATGTCATTCGCTTTTGAAACCTTTTGCCGGCTTATCGAGTGGATTGATAAAGGTATCGATGTTATCAGATTTCGAACTCCGATTCCATCGATACTGGGATCGAGCTATCGATATTTGAAGCATGAGAGAGACTAGCTTAGAAATATTTCAGGTTTCTAAGATATGATCGGGAAACAGCCGATGTCATCGGAATTTATATATCGATGATATCGGAGTCCGTGTCGATGGGATCGATAAATCGTATAGATTTACCTAAAAGCTTGATGGACGGTTTATGTCCAGTCTCTATCTAATCGACCAGGCCTCGATATGATCGACATATAAATATCGATTTCTTGACTGGCCCCCCGATCAAAGTTAAAAACAACCTGAAATATTTGCTGGAAGAAATGCACGCCTAAGGTCGATATCATCGACTGACTTCCGATCAAATCGATATTTGATTTCAGATCATATCGGAATGGTGTTGATATATCGAAATACCTTATAAATTTCTTATAAAAAATAGGGGCACCGGAAAAACTGCCTGTCGATATTATCAATCCACTTTCAATGGGATCGATACTTGAATATCGATGATATCGATTGTAACTTCGAGATACCGATAAATCGTCCTGATGAATGTTTGATTGCTGGATGCTTTTTGTCCTCACTCGATTGTATCGATTAAGATGCCGAGGACATCGACAGAGTAGGTCGATCATATCGAAATGTGAATCGATACAATCGACAGGGTAAGAAAACTTGAAAATTTTCCTGTTTGGTAAAAAGTTTTCTTACAATAAAATCCTAAGGTGTTCTACTTAGTTTTAAGGGTTTTAATCACCTAGTGTTTTGGGACATGGGATGTGAGGCTATGATTTACCTATGGTGAGCTTCCACACATCCAGTTGAGGTAGGCACTTGAATTGATCTTCCTGTTAGGCGTTGTTGTCCGACTGACTCAACTTACACCGTAATTGACAAACCAGGGCACTTGTAGGTGCACTTTCAAAATCTACTCCGTCCATTAAATTCACGACGAAAAATCATCTGGAAAGGACTATTTCTGAAGTAAAATTGGTGCAGCCCATGAGCCTGTCCACTTCACCATCCATTTCATGTTCGATGGCTAGGATGGTCCAATAGCCTGCATGGTTTCAAAATTTCACTTTGTCAACGGTTAAATATATCTTATGAACATAATGGACGATATAAATCGATGATTTGAGTATGGAGTGGGCCACACTATGAAAATTGCAAAGTCACAGTGTTTACACTGTTTGCATTTTTAAAACTAAGAAGAAGAAATCGGTCAGCGCCTACTGAATGATTTTGAGAAATTCCATGCACGGCTTGTGCACTCGTGCACTATGTACATGCAATGTACATATGGGCTTCTATAAGATGCTCGCAGGAAATCTACTGTGTCCATCTGCTTTGCCATTATGTTTAACGCGTTTAGACCGAGTTTGAAGCATATCCAGATATCAAGCGGGCCCTAAATCAGGATTTCAGGGACTGATTTCTCAGTTTGGCCATTTTCAGAAGGATCCAGGAGCTGAAATTTGACTTGTATGGCTAATTCATGGTCTCAAGGCTGTACGTAAAGTTTCGAGCTGATCGAATGGTGGAAACCCCGCAATCTTACATTCTCGGCGAGTTTTTAGACCCGTTTAGCCGGATCACTCCACATTTCAAGGAAGACTCAAGGAAGAATGACTGGGAGGATGCTCAAAGCTAATTTCAAGCCTGATATTAGCTGATCGAATTAGCAATTCCTCCTAAGTATCTAGGAGATGACCGAAATAGTGCCGGAATGCTGCCGAAATTTCCATCGAGGTATCTTCTCTTTCATTACATTACATTAATGTACTTTATTTTCAGAATCAAGGGAATCAGAGAATGTAAATAAACTCAGATAAATGTGATTAATGTTCTCTCATTAAATTCTTTGTTATCATTGAATAAATTTTTCAAATCAAACGCATTTGTTTTCTTATTGAAACAATTGCAATGGGCCTTATGTACATCACATTAGGCCTCGACCCAAGGGCTCCAAATACAATAAATGGGCTGCATCACGTGGGACTCATATATATATATATATATATATATATATATATATATATATATATATATATATATATATATATATATATTAAAGTGGGCCTCAATAAAAGGCCTCATACACATACCCAAAAGGAGTCATATTTAAAGATTATTTGGACCATATCACAAATAGTAGTGGATGATAGTGCCCTGGTTTGTCAGTTAGCATGAGTGTTGAGTCAACTAGATAGGAAAGCTTCATAAGAAGATCAATCAGCTATCTGCCTCAATCAAATGTGTGCCCGAACTCGCCACATGTAAATCTAAGCCTCACATCCAATGTCTCAAAATACCAGGTAAATAAAGCCCTTAAAATCTATTAGAATATCATAGGGTTTTTGGGTTAGAAAACTTTTTTTTTAAAAATAAAAAAATCTCTAATTTTTCTACCTCTGTTAATTTATCTATATCAGGTTCGATAAAATTGATGTGTGCTGTCGATGTCATTGATGATTAATCGATACCATTGAAATGATGAACAAAGATGTCCAACAACCACATATCCATCTGGAAGGATTTATCGATGTATCGATACCCCTATCGATATCATCAATATTTGAAACTCGAATTTATCGAAGTAGACTCGATATAATCGACAGCAGAGTATTTGTGTCCCTATTTTTTATGAGTAAATCATATAGGCCTTCGATATATCGAAGTACTCCTCGATATCATTGAAATTTAAAAATCGATGATATCGGAAGGCCTTCAATGATATTGGTCTTGGACACAGTTTTTTCACTAACTATTTTCAGGTGGTTTTTATTTCAGATTGAGGGTCACTCGATAGAATCGATATTCAAATATCGATGATATCAAGGTCGGATCGATTACATCAAAAAAGGACATAAACTGTCTAGTAAACTCACTGATAAAATATATGGATTTATCGATGCATCGACACAACCTTCGATATCAACGACATTCAAATTTCGATGATATCGAGTGTACCTCGTTCATATCTTTTGACCTGAAAATTTTTAAAGAAAGTCTCTCTCATTTTTCAAATGTTGAGGAATCAATCCTCGTATCGATAATATTGGAGTTTAAAATTTGATGAGATCGACACGTGTTTCGATCCCCTTGACTAGCTGGCAAAAAGTTTCAAAAGGGTATGACATTTGAGTTTGTGTCATCGAGCGGCCAGTCGATGCCATCGAGAGTATACGCTCGATGATATCGACCGTACTCGATGATATCGAACTCTGTCATAGAAGCGATTGTTTTATATTCATTGGAACTTTTTGCCTATATATAGAGAGCTTGTCTTTAGTTGCTATGAGAGAAAGAAGAGAGTGCTTTTGAGTGTTTAACATTAGATCATTTACCCAAAGCCCTTTCTCTCAAGGGAGTTCATCCTCCAATTCACCCTCATTATTGATATTCAATAGAGTGGATCGGAGAATGAACTTCCGCATTCAAGGATCCTCCAGCTACCACCTTAATGGTAAATCATTAAGCTGGGATGCCTTGAATTCATAGATAATTGGAATTACTCTATCTCCTTTATAGGAAAATATTTGAGAGTCGGATTCCATCATAACCTTGACCCAACCTGTCACCATGCATCGGTATATCTTCTGAGTTACGGTTCAAGGAAGCAGAAGACTCTTCATCAATAAAGGAGGAGATCTTCAACAACAAGCTAAAAGGGACTCATCTGCTTATCTGTAAGTTATCAGAGTTCAGAGGACCCTTGTGATCATTCCTTTGTAGGATTGGGTCTAAGGTGTTTCTCACCCTTGCAAGTTCTCTAGGAAGCCTCCGGCGGGAGTGTACATGGTGGGTACATAGTGTTGACCCTTGCTCTGTGGAGAGTATAAACTTTTAGTTAAAGGTGAACCTATTTTAAAACCTTGGGTTAGAGCTGAACCGTGTGAAACCTCCGTTAGGGTCTTGTGGAAGATCCTTGGCCAGTGTGCCTAAAAGTGGGTGTGATGCGTTGACCCTTACTCGTGATAGCATAAACATTTAGCCGAGGTGTAGGTTGTAAAGGTTAAAGGTGAACCTGATTTAAAACCTTGTGTTTGGGGTGAACCGTGGGAAACCTCCTTAATGAAATCTAGTACACTCAAGGGTTGAGTGCGGTTACCGAGAGTGGAGTAGAAAAGTAGTCAAACCACTATAAAAATGACTGTGATTGAGATTATTATTTATTTGTTTGTGTGATTTCCTTTAATATTTTCATATCTGATTATCTGAGATCACAACTCACTCACACAGAGTCATATCCATCATAAACTAGTTGGCATATTGTTTATCTCTCAAATAGTTTGTGATTAGATCCTCTACCGGGCTTGGAAGCCAATAGAGTTACTCTTGAGTAATCCTAATATTTTCTTGGTGTTAGGATTAGTGTGATAGGATTTTAAAATTGTGATAAAATTATTAAAAAGTTCTATTCACCCCCCTCTAGGACATATTGGCATATTGCTACTTTAACTAAAGCGGTCTTTCCTGCAATTTCAGTGGAGATAATAATTCTCACTGTTAAACAAATCACAGGGCCCACCATAAAGTTTATTTTCCACCCAATCTAATCATAAGGCCTTAAAGAACTGGATTAAGAGGGAAAACAAATTCCCTACTGATCCAGAACTTTTGTGACCCAAATAGGTTTCAATGATAGACGCTCAATCCTCCACTATTTTGCGGTGTGGTCCACCTGATCAATGGATGGGCAGATCACGGTGTGGCCCACCGTAAGGTATTTGAGATCCAACCAATTCATAAGTTAACATAGTGATAGATGAGGTGAAAATAAATATTAGCTTAATTGAAAATTACTGTGACCCTTAGAAGTTTGAATGGTGGAGATCACTGTCCACATGGTGAGGTCCACATCTAGTGATGGACGGTTAGGATATCACACATACTTCATGGAGTGGTTCACTGCCCAGCCCTCTGGACAGTGTGGACCAACACATACATCATGTGCTGCTGTTGCACGTGTAGCAGCAACTGGCAGTGGATGCTGCTTCAACCGATTGGAGATGGGTCCCACGTAGGGCCCACCATGACGTTCATTTCCCATCTGATCTATTGATAAGGTCACTCATACCAAATAATAAATAAATAAATTTCATATTAATCCAAGGCTTCTAAAAGTCCACAAAAGTTTCAACGGTAGACGTTCAAGACCATTGTTTTCTTACCGTGTGGACCACCTAGCTACCATGTGCGGCTGTTCGGGTGCCCCACTGTCTAAAGGGGCCCCATTAAATGAACGGCATTGATGATCAACACACATCACAGTGGAGGGGACCTGTGGTCCTACCCATCCGTCCACAGCGCAGCAGCGCCTGCTGCTGTTTTGTGTTTTTTTAAAAGTTAATTTTTCCATGGTTTTCCCTAGGTGGGGCCTGCATAAGTACAATCCACCCCACCCATTGTCTTCTACGGCTTAAGACAGACCCATCAAGCCCAATATTCGATGTGTTTTGGCGTGTACAAACATCAAGGTGGATTTCAACAGTACAAACACTGTTTTCTATGCTATGGCCCGCCAGATAGTCAGATTGACCTCATTTTTTGGCTTAACGCCTAAAATAAGTAGGGGAATGGGATGGATGGTGTGGATTAGATCAATACATCAAGGTGGAGCCTGTATAAGCGGCCCACCCAAAAACTATAAACCAAGCTTACTTTATATATATATATATATATATATATATATATGTATGTATATATATATATATGTATATATGTATGTATATATATATGTATGTATATATATATATGTATATATGTATGTATACATATATACATATATATATATACATACATATATATACATACATATATACATATATATATATACATACATACATATATATATATATATATATATATATATATATATATATATATATATATATATATATATATATATATTGCTGTGAGTACAACCCACCGTCTGATCACACTTCACTTGACCTATCTCCAGTGCCGAATGGTGAATACATTTCATCAAGGTGGGTCCCACATGGACATGGCCCACTTGATTTGTATCAATTTAATATTTTTGTCTTCCCATTACCATAAGGTAGGGCCCACATGGTTTGGACGGTGTAGATCTAACACGTCCATCAGGTGGGTCCCATGAAGATGGATGGCGTAGATTGTTTACATACTTCATGGTGGGGGTCTATCTGAGTGGGCCAAATGGCCACATCATCACAAAGAAACAAGGAAGAGAGAGAGAGAGAGAGAGAGAGAGAGAGAGAGAGAGAGAGAGAGAGAGAGAAGGACGAGAGAGACGACGATGGAGGGGCCCCGCCACTATAGGCCCCTCATGATTACAGCACATACATCATAATGGATCCCACCTATAAGTGGACCCTCAAATGCAAATTAACGGTAGATCACCCACTTATTGGCCTTTTTCTTGCTCCCTTAGCCTCCTTAACTCCTATGCTCAACTTTTGACGGTGGATGATGGAATTTTGATGGTGGGGATGAAAGATGAGAGGGTGAAAAAGTGGGCCACACTTGATGATTTGGGAGAGCTTGGGAGGGCTTGGACGTGGGGTGTTGCTTGGGAGTGAGTTTTGAGAAATGAGAGAAATATAGAAATGATGGATTAAAGGGATGGATGGAGTAGTGGTTGTAAGGAAAGGAGATGGATAGGTAAGATTTGGTTTGAAATTTTGTAAAAGAGGGCTGGATAGGGGAGAGAGAGAGTTGACTTTGGAAAAAGGAGGGATGAGTGTTGGTACTTGTTGTATTGTGAGGTGGCATTGTGCTGTACTTGACTTGATGGATATGACATGTTGTAGAGATTCCCTTGAAATTTGCAACCAGCAGTATTTCTTAAGAATGAATGTGGGCCCATATCTTCGGGCTCGGGTATTGGTTCGGTGCGCAAGTCATGGCGTTGAAACCGCGGTGACGGCGCGGTCGCCAAGATACAAGTTTCAAGTCAAGCCGACTTTGGTATGCAGGACTCGGCTTAGGAACACGTGTAAATATCGAGGGTTATCAGAATTCGATTGGAAGCACCGCGAACGCCTACAGAACGGTATGGACTAGGATACGGGTCTTAAATATACCTTTAAGCATCATCACGTTCAAAAAATTAAGATATAAATAAGAGAGAATATGCAATATTTGACACTCAACACACTCCCTAACCATCATTTTGCTAGTCCTGAGCAAAACATGCATGAAGTGAACCTTAATTCTCAATCTTCAAACCTTTTTCAGAAAATAATCTTTTGTGCAATCGAGTATGAATGAGTAGAATTAAGATGAGAAAGTGAGACTTTGAAAACCTTGAGCCAAATCAAATAAGTAGTCAATCAAATAGGTTCTTTTGCAAATTATTTTCATAACATAGGTTCCTATATCATGTTTTTCAATGTGCTCAGTGAAAATTGTTCACAACCCCAAGTGTAGGGTCGCGATGTAGTATTAATCTTGGTAAGAGTGAGGTCGAATCCACAGGGGCTAATCTAGTGTGTAATATGCAAATAACTATAAGTAGAACTATAAGAAGATGTGAATCTAAATTTGAATTATAGAGAGTAATTATGAATTGTTTAATCAAAACTTGTGAATTTAAAGGTAGGAACTAGGGTTCCAAGGATCTAATTGCAGCTATTAGGATGTTTCCTTATTTGATTCAAGGAACACAATCGGAATTGGAGTCCTATTGTTAGGCTTATCCTAGTACCATTCCATTCTTTAAGATCCTATGATCTACCCCGTCAAATTCCAGTGACTCGTGACTTGTAGATAGCATTTGCGAGTGACCCTGAGTTACATCCTATGAATCTGAGCCGACTCAACTCGAGACCTATGCCATTGTGACCGCACCGTCGTCGCGGTTCTAACGCCACATCTCATGCTCAAATGCGACGATTAGATTAAGAGTTTGCCTCGCGCATTATCTTGGCTATGGACCACACATTGCGGGACCGTAACTATTCCAGATAAAGGGCATTTCCATAAAGTAATCATCATGATGATATCATCCTAGCTTGCCTAGGGTGACATCACCACCCATGCCTCTTATATGTAATCATTCCAAGCATGCTCTTTCTCTTCCCCATGCTCTTACACTTCTTACATATGTAATGATGCTCTTACATAAGCAATCATTCCACTCTTACATCTCTCTCTTTCCCTCCCTTTCTTCCTCATTCCTAGCTAGAGAGGAGCTTAGACATCCCACCATTAGAGAGAAACACATCCTAAAAATCCAACCCTTCTCCAAGCTTAAGCCCTTCCAATCCAACCATCCATATCCCATCTCAACCATTAAATCCTCTCTTTCGAAGCACTAGAACCTAAGGGTGGAAGAAAGAGAAGAGGATTTGAGATGGGTGCCCTTTTAGGTTTATATTAATTGTTTTCTTGCTTAGATATTTAGGTTCTCTTGCATGGGGCAAGTAGGACCCACCAATCAATGATGGGGATCCTATTTTGACTGCTAGGTGTGGCCAATGGCCCACCTTAGTTGCATACACATGCCATGATGGGGCCATTCTCCATGGACCCCATCATGATGTATTGCTTGATCTAGAATATTGAAGGGTCATCTAGACCTTTGTTTTCATGGTAGGGATGGCATCCCCACCTCAAATTTTCTGATTAATGGCCCATGCATGCATGGACCTATGTGTGTATGGTATGGATTATGTTGAGAGGCACATAGTGGCACAACACCTCCCTTTGGTCGATCTCCCTCTTTTTCTACTTCTCTCTCTCCTTTTTTCCCTGATGGACATGGCCCACCTGATGTGCTCAGCATATCTAGACCGTCCAGCAGGCTAGGACGGTCCTGCTGTCCAAAAATCTAGATGCAGGCTGGCCCACCTTGTTGTCCTATGTTGCATGCAAGATGGATGTGCTGCCCAACCATTTTCCTAGGCTAAGAGTTGCCCCATGTAGCCCACCTTGATGTATGCAGACCATGGGATGACCCAAGAAGCCTAACTATTGTGAGGACCATGGGCTGTTTCATGAGGCCCATTGTGATGCATGAGAGGCTCTTGTGTGAGGCCCATTGTGATGTATGACCTATTACATTGTATATGTGAGGCCCAATTGTGATGTGTGAGTTCAGCATGATGTATGTGATAATGTTTATGATGCCCATCCATTCGTAGTTTAGTATTAGGGCCATGGGCCACACATCGAGAACAATGATGGTTAAACGTCCACATTGTAAACTACCTAAGGCCCATTGTTAGGTCTATTCTCATCTTCCCTTAGTGGGCTAACCCAAATCTTTAGGCCCCCATTGATATTAGTATGATCCATCTATCTATATTGGGCTAACCCCGAAATGTTGGGCCCTCATTGATGCTAATAGGATTATCCAAACCTTGAAGCCCATCTTATGCATATTAGGCCCCGTACGAAGCCCAGCTGGATACATGATAGGGTGGGTGAGGAAGCCCACTTATTGTGTGATTCACCCCTTGTTGTAGATGGATGAATATGTTGTATTAGATCTGGTATATCCATAGTTTATAATTGATCTTGATGTTCTAGATGAGATTCGCCGTCCTTTTATGGACCTCCATCATGGGTTGGGGTGATTATTATATCTGATAATCATGCAGGTGTGCCTAGTTGTAACACCCCAGATTTTTACCAACCTGGAATTAGACGTTCTTAGGCAATGCGTCAACCATATCACTCTTAGAGATTAATCCTAAAGTCTAGAAATTGCTTTTCAACTCATTTCCTTCAAAATCTCACCTTTCACCACCCCATTCTTCAAATTTCTATAAGTACTTTCATATTAGACACAAACCTAAAGTTTAAAAGGTGAGGAACTATACTTAAACAAAAACTTACTATAAATAGTAAATACATGCGTAAAATGGGATTTTGACTAGTTAATATTTAGAATTTTATGATGTAGATAGGTTATTTGGATGTATTAGCTTCTTCTACCACAAAATCATATTTTGTACATTGCGTAACTCATTCCAGTTTGCAAATGAGACTCGATAAATGCCTCAATGGACTCGTGGGTCCAAGCGACTCAATTCGGGGGGATCCAAGGTGGGCCCCACATGTTTTCGGCATCCCTGGGAGTGAGCACCTCACCCCTGGGACGATTCCTTGCCAAATAGGTCAGTGACCGGGGAGGACCTCGCCGGTTTGGCGAGGCCTCGCCGATCTCGTCCGTACAGCGGTCAAGTAGCCTGGTTCTGCATGTTTTTTTACACATTTTCTCAAACTTTGAAAAATCATATCTCCTTCGTTTTAAATCCGATTTAGGTGATTCAAAAACCATATTGAAGCTAAATAAGTTTAGTTTTATATAAAAATATGTGAAAAATATAATAAAATATATAAATTAGTTTAAAGTAGGTCATTGTGAGAAACTGTCCAAAAATCACTTGTTGGATAGCTGCTGCTTCTGGAATTTTTAGAATTTTTCTACAACTTGAAATCTTATGAATTTTGTGGAGATAAGGTAAACTTGATGATGAACCACTAGAAAAATAATTAAAATAATATGATAACTAGAAGTGCCCAAAATGGGGCATAGAATGGCCCTAAGACTACATTCTGCCATAATTAGGCTAGAATTTGGTTGAGTACCAATCTGAATACTCAGTAGAATTAACTTGAACAACTTTAAATATGAACTGCATGATCCAAAATGAGTAGGACCACTAACTCTATGTTACCTAGAAACCTAGGATCAATCTCTAAACCCAGTTGCTCTTGGGAGCATTCAGAAACTTTGTATTGGATGTAAACCGCACATTGAAAGTCTGATAGCAATAGACTTACACAATCCTGACCACCTAGTTGGACTTGATAATCATTTCTAAAATCAAGTCCAACCGATATCTTGAGACCATTTTACTGAGTCCGGAGTGAAGAGAGTGAGAAAAAGAAAATCTTTAGAAAATTAATTCAATTTAAATAAATCTGGCACATGTCACTTGCGTGATATTTTTTAAGCGTTCTGACCATCGGAATCTGACCCAAATACACCCTCGGATCAGGGAACATTTCCCACTCAGGTCAGTGTACTTGGAATCCCTGATCGAGTCTCAGTGACCGCTGAACTGAAATTAGTCCACCACGTGCGATCTGGGAACACTACCGGACTGAAAACTTAATGTGATCAGGATCTAATATCCATGAGCTTAAGTCCGACCGCATTTGGTCAGGGGACCTCCAGAAATGTTCTTTTGGATCAGAAAATACCCGATTTGGCTATAACCTAAGTATACCTTGACTTGGAGTCTATTTTGGTTATGTTTGGGCTTATAAAAGGGCTTTAAACCCTTAGCTTTCTAACCCATACGAATTTGGTGAAAACCCTAGGAGAGAAGAGAGAAAAGAGAGAGAAAGTGAGGGAGGAGATGGGACTTTCTCCTGGGAGTCTTCCCTGCTGCTCCACGTGCCAGATCGATCCACCTGCATCGCTATTCTGGCGATTCCAACTCCGTTCTAGGTAAGAAAACCCTAACCTTAACCTGTTTTGTAGATTCTAGCAATACAAGTAGCGAAGTAGCTAACCTATCTTGTGAATTAGGTCGCCATATCAACGTTGACGAAGCGTAGACTTTCTATTCGAATCGATACACTTCTACGGCGAAAGGTGCGGATTTTAGACGCTTTGGTTACCATTTTTCAAACCTTTCAATGCCGTTTAATGGTAAATTGCTGATAAGGAAGTTGTTTGACATGTAGAACATGCTGTCCGTTTTCCATTTCGACTGTGTACGAAGAATATGAGATTTAGGGTATTTTAGGCATTTATAGGAAATACTGTATACATCTGTATTTTACTGAAATGATTGCCATGTGCATTTTGTCATGTTATGATATTATTTATACGTGTATGATCTGTTGGCGAAGAGATTCACCCTAATGCACATATTGGCCGACATATGCTATGTAGACTAATGTGTGTAGACTAAGTGTTTCTTAAAATGCCTAAATCAATATGATTTATGCCTGCCATATGTTTTGAATGTAAGAACATGATTGTTGTGTATTAGAAAACTCCTTGATATAAGGATCTATCATATTATATGTTGGAATCAACATACGTCAAGTACGTTGGAGTTGAGTAGTCTAAGTGTTTGTATAAATGTACGTATTAGTAGGTATTGGTGTTGTATATTAGCGTTGAGACTGGATTCTCAACTAATTTGATGATGCACATGACTTACTCCATGCATGTTGTATTTGAATTGGTTACCTTATGTGTGAAATATTCGTGTATGGTTAACTGCTTATGATGTACGTTATAACATGCTGGAATTACTTGTATTTCAATTCTGTCTCTCTCATATGATTACTTATTCACATTACATGTGCTTGGGGCTATACTCTAGTCCAGAAAGTCGGTAACAGTTTAGAATTCGTGGTTGGATTCTATTCGCCACGAAGGATGTGTATGACGAACATGAGTCGTACTAGAGTCGTCGACAGTGGTTAGGCCACACGAGGTGCTTGTGCACTTCATGTCGGTCTGTTCGACGTGCGCTCATCCTAGTCGGACTCATCAAGTAACCCGACTGACCATTGTATGTTCACCTTGTATTTGTCATAACTGCTTGAACCTAGGGTACTGAACTTACCAGTGATAACCCTGATAACCGTGGTACCTTGATCCACTAAGACTCATGAGCCAGGCATAGTAGTACGGGACACCGTGGTCGAGCTGTAGGCCTAACCAAAATTCGGCTATGATAAGGCCAAACCACAACACAAACACAGTTTCTACTTGTAACTTCACTAAACCTAACAACAACAAAACACAAAAATCCTTAAAACAAAAATCAAACAATCTACAGGGCAAAGGCATAGATGCCTAACTCTACCAAAGGACTTTACCACAGTCCCGACTTACCTTCTTTATCCCTGTCGAGTCTAATACTGTCTGTTGCTCACTAGAGCTCTCTCAGCCATATATTTTCAGTATCCCTTAAGCAAAGAAAATGGAGAAATAGGATTGAGAGGGAGGATGGTGAAAAGAGAGAAAAAGGCTAAAACGGCTTAACAATAGCCATGGAAAATGGGAGAAATGCAAGGAAATGGCTAACCAAACTAGAAAAGGGAGATCTAGGCATTGTAGAGGGATGCTTCAAGTTCCCCTAGGATGTATTTTCAGAAAGAAAAGAGAATGAAAAAGGGGAATGGAGCACCTCACGATTTCAGCTCGATTTGGGCGTTGTAAGAGCTCCAAACGATGAAACCTTTAAGAGGAAGGGCTGCAAACTGAAATAGAATGGTGGAGAGTGGTCTTTTTCAACCAAGGATGGATTTGGGAGTGATTTAAAGTCACGATTTTTGGAATAGGGCAGCAAAAATGAAAATGGAGCTTGAAATGGGGGCCGTTTGTGAAGGAAGTACATCTTTTAGGGGGTTTCAAGGTACGGACTGCATACCAGGGGGCTACCCTAGCCCCCAAACTCCTCCAGCCCAAAGTTCAAACCCATCCGACAAGTTTGACCGGCGATGCATCGCCGAACCGGCGATGGCATCGCCGGTCAAGTTGCAAACTGGCCTCTGGGGCCATATGGGATGGATTCCCCTTGTCCTAGGGATTCCAAAAAGGTATGGTTCACACTCTAGTTCATTGTAGATTGCCCTAGGGAGGCCAATACATTTGTAACATCCATTCGAGGCTTTTTGGGTCCAATCTTCAATCCCGAATACAAAACCCTATCATGCAGCATATGATTTTGGGGTATAAGGATCTAGTACATCCATCTAGCCCATTAGTTGCTAAAGAAAGTGAATTTAGAATGGCCTTATGGCCATTTTTCATGAAATTTTACTATTCACTGTAAAATTTTATGAAAGTAAGATTTTATGTTATTTTCACATTAGGATTGATGCCTAACATGAAATGGATAAGAAATAATTGAATATTGGGGTGGTGAGAAGAAGAATTTTGAAGATTTTCGGTGAAACGGGGTTTTTAAGCCCTGGCGATTGAATACATGGGTCATGGTTGTCCCACGGCCCAAGGATTCACATTAACAGGTTTAGAATCATTCAAAGAATAGCTCAACCCACTTACCTACAACCTAAGAGCTATTCGGGTTGCTTTACGCGACCCTTGATGCGCTACGGACTCGATCACGCGATCGAAATGAATAGACTTCGCCTATTGGCGAACCTGGGATCCTAGAAGTGTTTCTAGACCCTTCTCGCACCCACCTAAGTCAAAGGAGGCGACTGCGTGCGTCGCGTGACCATAACACAGGCCCGATTTAATCCAAATCATGCTCTGATACCATCTGTAACATCCCGAAAATCGGGGGGTCGAGCAAAAACCCAACTCCCGAGTTCCAAAATGTTATTTATGCAACATTGATATGTATGATTGAATGTTGTCTGTGATAATGTATCAAACATGAGTGAAATTAAGCCAGAACAACATATCATACTCCAGAGACAGTTAAATTAACCAGCGGAAGTCTGTAATAGTATGTATAACATATATAAACTGTTGTATGTCTCCAGAGTGTGAACATGTTACCAGGTTATATACATACATGTATATTTCAAAAGTAAGTAAAAGAATGTACATGAGTGCTCTAAAAATATAAAATGACAAGTGTCAAGGCATCTAATCAACCTCCCTGTAATCCCGTCGATCAGAACACGCATAAAGGAGGGATCCTCCTCATCATCATCAAGTCCGGCTCCGCCTCACAGGCCGCGCCATCATCTGCAATCACAAAAAGGTCTGGTGGGTGTCCAGGAACACCGTCCCGTAACGTGGGAGTGAGTAGCTAACTCAGTGGAATAATAGAGCAAAGATTAACATGTTATCAAATCAATCATGCGATAATAGTAAAGCAGTAATTCAAACATTCCTAATACTGTTGTTAATGCAATTATGACATGACGTGATGTATGCCCTCACCGACGATCACCCTCATGCGGCAACATCTTACGACCGCGGCATGCCACACTCCCTAGAGTGCTCCACATCTTCCAGGCACATGCAATGCTATGGTGATATGATTTTCAAGTTATTATTAGTCCATCCAAACAGCAGGATTGGGAAACTAAGGTACTTCCCTTATATCAATCCCAACACAGATCCTGTCTAGGGTCGTCACTCCTAGTAATCTCATACGATGTATATTTTGTAGGTTGCTGCAAGGGCTGCCAGGGCTGTTGCACGCACTCGTTGCTCCGCTCCCCCATCACCTTATCAATACAGGCCTACTGTACTCTACTGCTACTGAAGGGTCGTCGCCTCCCGTAGACTCAGAATACGCTCGCGGTCACTACAAAGGACTCGTCGCCTGATCAGTGTAGGCCGACAGCTAGAATATAGTGTCCCATACCACCATAATCTGCTCACGAGTCTAGGTGCTCACTGGTCACTACGGGGAGGTTTGTGGCCCCAGCGTAGGCCGACAGCTCGACCACGGTATCCCATACCACCATGCCCGGCTCATGAGTCTTTATGGATCAAGGTACCATGGTTAACAGGGTTTACAATGGTAAGTTCAGTACCCTAGGTTCAAGCAGTTATGACTCATGCAGGGTGAACATACAATGGCCAGTCGGGTTACTTGACGGCTCGACTAGCGCGATCGCATCTCAAGTTGACGACATGAAGTGCGTAAAACACTTCGTGTGGCCTAACCACTGCCGCCAACTCCAGAACACGGCTCGCGTTCATCGACGCGTCGTTCGTGGCGAAGATAAACTAACCACGAATTCGCTCGGTTACCGACTGCCTGGACTAAGTATAGTCCCAAACAATCATGGAATCATGTCAGCATTCATGTAAGAGTAATGGAAATGAAATACAATCATGTGAGCATGTTAACACCTGTTATAACGTACAGCTTAAGTAAATCATCCTACACATGTCTTTCACACATATAATGAAATTATGCATATCGCCAAGATATAGGAAATCCTCTCCATTAGCCTATTAATTGAGAATTCAATCTCAACTAAACCATAATGAAATCATCAGTACATGTTATAGCATACCCCTTAAGTGCAACATCCAACATATGACATGTAGGAAATCATTTACATCAGCATATTAATTGAGAAATCAATCTCAAATTAATTCATAACACCATTTAATTCAATACATACTAATACAAGCATTTATACAAACACTTACACTACACACTTGAGTCTACATATAGTATGTCGACCCGAAATGCGCATTTAGGCGAATCTCTTCACCAAACTAATTATGCACGCATTCCTAACATTCTAATGCGACAACAAACCATGTCAATCACGTCAGCAAAATATGAATGTAGACCGTACTTCCTACAAATGACTAAAATGCCCTAAATCTCATATTCTTCGTTAGTTTATGAAACAGGAAACGGACAGCATGTTGTACATGTCAAACGGCATTGCCGTCAAGAATCTACTATTAAACGACATTGAAAGCTTTGGAAACAGTCAATCAAAGCGTCTAAAATCCGCACCTTGTCTCTTATGGATGTTGAAATTTGAACGGAGCGTATACGCTTCGTCTACCGCGAATAGAGAACCTAATACACGAGTTATATCAGTTTACATGCTATGGAACGGAACGAATGCCAAATCAGCAACTTCTAGGGCTATTTCTTACCTGAAAACGTGGAGGAATCGCCGGGAAAGTGCTTGGATCGCGTGGCTTAAACACGTGTAGCAGGTAGCACCAGCAGCAGGAAATTCTCTCCCACCTCTCTCACAATCTCTCACCTTTTCTCTCCCTCAATCTAGGGCTTTTCCCAAATTCGGATGGGAGAGATATGAGAGGGTTTCAACCCCTTTTATAAGCTTAAAAATGCCCGGAATAGGCTCGGGAACAAAGTTCACTTGATGCTTAACCAAAGCGGGGCTGTTTCGGTCCAAAAGATGATTTCTGGTGGTCCCCTGGTCGAATGCGATCGAACTTAAGCTCATGTGTACCAGATCTAGCGCGCATTAAGTTTTCAGTCCGACAGGGTTCGCAGATCGCACGTGGCGGACCAGTTTCAGTTCAGCGGTCACCGCACGTAGATCAGGGCTGAAAGTCTCATAATATAAAATAGAAATTTTTCCTGATCCAAGGGTGTAATCTGGCTGAATTCTGACGGTCAGAACGCTTAATACTGACGTGTCAAGTCGTGTGCCAGATTTGAATTTGAAATTCCAATTCTGTCCCTATTCGCGGTCTCTTCAGTCCGGGCTCAATGAAATAGTCTGTGATTATCGGTTTGACTTGATTTTCGAAATGATTGTCAAGTCCAGCTGGGCGGTTCTAACGGTCTAAGATAGGAAGTAACGAACTTTCGACGCGCGGTCTAAATCTAATACAAGAATTCAAAGTGGTCCAGAGAACAAACTCGCTTAGAGTTTGATCCGAGGTTATAGAGTATTATGGAGTCATACGTTCTACTCGATTTGGGTCTTGTAGAACGTATTTAAAGTGATCAGGGACTGTTTCCCAGCTACTCCAGCATTGCGCTAGCTAACTTATGCTTAGTTTCTAAAGGAATTAACCCTAAGTGATTTCTTTGGCTATGGAATTGGGTTCTAAGTGATTTTTCAGGTGTTTTAATTGACCCATTGCCTAAGGACGTCAAATCCCAGATTGGCCAAAATCCGGGGTGTTACATATAACTAGGCCTGTATTGATAAGGTGATGGGGGAGTGGACCAATGAGTGCGTGCAATAGTCCTGACAGCCCTTACAGTGACCTAAAAATATATTATCGTATGAGATTACTAGGAGTGACGACCCTAGACAGGATCCTTGTTAGGAATGATATAAAGAAAATACCCTAATTTCCCAATCCTGCTATATTAAAAGGACTAATAACAACTCAGTAATCATATTCATATCGCACTGCATGTGCCTGGAAGATGTGGAGCACTGAGGGAAGAAAGCATGCCGCGGACGTAAGGTGGTGTCGCATGAGGGAGTATGTCGGTGAGGGCATCCATCATGTCATTTCATGCTTGCAGTAATCACTGTATTTAGGAATGTTTGATTTGTTTGCCTTACCATTATCGCGTGATTAATTTGATAACATGTTAACCTCTGCTCTATGATTCCACTGAGTTAGCTACTCACTCCCATGTTACGGGACGGTGTTGAGCACACCAAACAGTCTCTATTTTAGTTTCAGGTGATGGCGCTGCTTGTGAAGCGGAGCCGGACTCGTTTGATGATGAGGAGGATTTCTCCTATATGCTGGTTCTGATCGACGGGTTTACAGGGTTACTGATTAGACGCCATGACAATTGTCATTTTATATATATATATATATTAGCACTCTTGTATATTCTTTTTGATCATTTTTGGAGTATACATATATATGTTTAACCGGTAACATGTTCACACTCTGGAGACTTACAATAGTTCATATATTTCATATATCTATCACATCCTTCCGCTTGCTAATTTAAATGTATCTGGAGTATGATATGTTGTTTTGGCTTAGTCCCAATCTTGTTTAATGCCATTCTACAGACAACATTCATTTATCATTATCTATGTTGTATACGTGACGTTTTGGAACTTGGGAGTTGAGTTTTTACTCGACTCCCTATTTTCAGGGCGTTACACTAGTCTAGTAGGACACACTAAGATCATGCTTAACATAGCATCACGATACATGCCCATACACATCATTTGCATGCTTGTTATGGAGAGTGATTGATCATAGCATGTGCCATTGGGCTAATTGCTATTAGGACTCCCTGAGAGACGGAGTTACCCCACATGAGCGCATGGTATGCATGGGATTGATGCATGATTTGATAGTATGACTCATGCATCTTACATTATGTGATATGATCATTGTATGCCTTAACGACATTAGGCATAACATGGATGATAGGATTGGATACCAGAAATAATTATTGCTAGCATTGGGGCACTAAGGATGTCCTTGGGTGAAAGTTCCTAAACCCTTATGGTACAAAGAGGGTGCTCCAACATCGAGACCCAGTGGATGTATGAGTGCACAAGTGTTGAATACTATTAGGCCGCATCTCCCACTATGTCGTGGTCGGTTAGAAGGAGGTGTGGCCTTATCCACCCGAGGATAGGGGCAAAGCTAGGCTGAGTTTGACCAGCTCGTAATTGGGTCCGTTATCAACATGTCGGGTAGATATTGGCTGACTACTGGCCAGGAGGATAGTGAGATCATTTCCACTTGCATGGTTGCCCATCCAGTTGGGGCGACAATCTAGTGTAGAGTGTACTAGACCTCGGTGATGTTTCAGAGATGAGTTGTATTATTATGTGGATTCGGATGAGGATTGGTATGCTTGAGTTACATCTCGCATATGGAATTGGCCATGTAGGCCTTGCATCGCATAGGCTTTGTACAGCTAATAGCAGTCATGGATTTACCAGTATGTTTCCGCATCACTCTAATATTGCATACTTAGCACTTACCTTGCGCACACACTTACACCACCCTCTAAGCTTTCTATAAACTTATGCATGATTATTGCGTGCAGGTGACACTAAGACCCCACAGCAGCACTAAGTTAGGAGCATGCCATTGAGTTTCTGGAGCCTTTGATATCATTATTGTATTTCCTTTTATGCATTATACTCAAATTTTTTTATTATAGTGGATATGTGGTGATGTTGTGGTTATTATTTATAGGTTATGCTTCTTATGAAATAAATTTATGTTGAAAATCCTCCTTGTTGGATCTCAAGATCGGAACCTAGTATATGGGTGTCAGGAGTCGAGAATGGGGTACTATGGAGGTTGTCGATGCTAGATTCAGCGATCAGGAATATTGTGAGCCCAGTCCCCGAGTTTGGGGCGTGACACTTATCTTATCCAATTGGAAGATATATCTGAAAGTGCCCTAGTTTATCAATTAGCGTGAGTATTAGGTCAATCAGACTGCAGAGCCTCATAGGAAGATCAATTCAAAGCGTCTACCTTAATCGGATATGTACAAGCTCGTCATAGATAAATCTAAGCCTCACATCCCATGTCCTAAAACACCAGGTAAATAAAACCCTTAAAACAAGTTAGAACATTACAGGGTTTATAAGTGAGAAAACTTTTTCGAAAATAGAAAATTTTTAAAATTTTCTTGCTTTGTCGATTCTATCGATACATGTCTTACTATGATCGACCTAGCTGTCGATGTCCTCGATGCCATATCGATTCCATCGGAATGAGGACAAAAAGTGTCCAGCAACCACATGAATATCTGGATGAAATTATCAATGTCTCAAAGTACCTATCGATACCATCGATATTTGAATCTCGAGTCTATCGAAGGTGACTCAATAATATCGACAGGAAAATCTCCAGCGCCCTCATTTTTACTTGAGAAAGCAATATATGCTCTGATATATCGAAGCCCACCTCGATACCATTGAAGTTCAAATCTCAATGATATCGAAAGGCTCTCAATGATATCGAACATAGGCGTGAAGTTTTCCAGCAATATATTTCAGGTTAGTTTATCTATGATCGAGGGTCACTCGATAGGATCGATATTCAAATATCGATAATATCGATAGATAGATCAATGCATCGAATAGGGATAAAAACTGTCTAGCAAGCTTAAACGAAAATTCTCTAGATTTACCAATGCCTCGACACATCTATCGATATCATTGACATTGAAATTTCAATGATATCGAAAGGTCCCTCGATCATTTTTATAAACCTAAAATATTTCAAGGTAAGTCTCTCTCATTTTTAAATATCAAGGAATCGATCCTTGCATCGATGAAATCAGAGTTCGAAATCTGATGACATCGACACGAGTCTCGATTCCCTCGACCAGCTGGCAAGAGGTTTCAAAAGCATATGACATTGAGTTTGTGTCATCGAGCAGACCATCGATGCAATCGAGAGTATACACTTAATGATATCGAACCCGCTCGATGATATCGAACTCTGTCATAAATGTGACTATTTTATATCTATTGGAACCTTTTACCTATATAAAAAGAACTTGTTTATTGTTGCTGTTAGAGAAAGAAGAGAGTACTTTTGAGTGTTTTACCTTGTATCATATACCCAAAGCCCTTTCTCTCAAGGAAGTTTATCCTCCAATCGACCCTCATTGATATTCAATAGAGTGGATTAGGGAATGATCTTCTACATTCAAGGATCCTCCAGCTACTACCTTAATGGTAAATCATTAAGTCGGGATGCCTTGAATGCATAGATGATTAGAATCGCTCTATCTTCCTAATAGGAAAACATTTAGAGAGTAGGATTTCATCATAACCTTGGCCCAACCCGTCGCCATACATTGGTACATCATTTAAGTTGCGGATCAAGGAAGCAGAAGATTCTTCATCAATAAAGAGGAGATCGTCGTCAACATGCTGAATGAGACTCATCCACTTATCTGTAAGTATCTAGAGTCTAGAGGAGCCTTTGATCATTCCTTTGTAGGTTTGGGTATAAGGTTTTTCTCACCCTTGCAAGTGCTCAAGGAGGCCTCCTGCGGGAGTGTACATGATGGGTGCATTGCATGGACCCTTGCTCTGTGGAGAGCATAAACATATGTTTAAAGGTGAACCAGTTAAAATCTTGGGTTTGAGGTGAACCATATGAAACCTTTGTTAGGGTCTTATGGAAGATCCTTAGCCAGTGTGCCTAAAAGTGGGTGCGTTGTGTTGACCCTTACTCGTGAGAGCATAAACAGTTAGCCTCAGTGTAGGTTGTAAAGGTTGAAGGTGAACCTAATTTAAAACCTTAGGTTTGAGGTGAACCACTGTGAAACCTCCTTACTGAAATCAGGTACACTCAAGGGTTGAGTGCAGTTACCGGGAGTGGAGTAAACTAGTCTATCCACTATAAAAATGACTGTGCTTGCAATTGTTATTCTTTTGTGTGTGTGATTTACTTCAAAACTTTCATATCTGTATATCTGAGATCACACCTCACACACATACATAGCCATATCCATCATAAACTTGGTTACATATTGTTAATTTTTGAATAGTTTGTGATTAGATCCTTTACCGGGCTTAGAAGCCAGTATAGTTACTTTTGAGTAATCCTAATAAATTCATATTGATAGGATTAGTGTAATAGGATTTTTAAATAAACTATAAAAACTTTAAAAAGTCGTATTCAACCCCCTCTAGGACATATTGGCATATTCCTACTTCAACTAAAGCGGTCTTCACCTCTATTTCAATATCAATAGAATCAAATCTGAACTTTCATTGACCTAATTCTCATTGAAGGAGAATTATGAGGTTTAGAAGGGATTCCATCACCAAACCATGCCCTGGAGACAATGGCTAATAATAGGATTTAGTAATCCCACAATCCCAAAATAAGAGAAAGAAGATACTCATAGCTATTGCAGATCTATATAATTTGAGTCATCACAAACCATTAAAAACTAAAAGTATTCCTTAAATATCAAATTAGAATCAAGAAGTTCAACAAGAACATGAATCAAATAAGAAAAACATCTCAAAATTGCTACAAGCTTCACCTCTTAGCCCTAGCTAAGAGGTTTAGCCAACCATTAACATGATTGGAATTAAAACCCTAAAAGAAAGCATTAAAAACTAGGAAGAATGAAAGAAGAAACTCTTGGATGATGGCTCCACCCCTTTGCACTGCTCTTCAAAACCCTAGATATCCCAAAACGTGTTTAGAAAACCCATATTTATAGCTTTGTCCATTCAGATTCACAAAACCAACTCAATTTATGCAGTCCGCGTAACTCTGCATAACACCTTCAATATCATCGAACAACCTTCGATGTCATCGAACGGATTTGAATTCGGAAGTTGTGACTTTTCATGTTTCACACTACATAAGTTCTTGTATCATCGAACCTTCTTTCGATGTCATCGAGCTGCCTTCGATGTCATCGAATGATCTTCAAGTAATCAAAAAAGTGTCCAAAACAGTCTAGTAAGTTACTTCAAAATTCTTCAATAAATTCGATGCCATCGAATGTACTTCAACGTCATCGATCAGATCTTCGAGTCATATCGAACAGGAGTTCGATTCATTAGGAATTGCATCCAATATGTCCAACAACGAACTTGATTTTCATATAAAAAATTTGATATCATCGACCTGTGTTTGATGTCATCGAACTGTGGTCGATGACATAAATAGTGAAGTGAATTTCTGCACTTTATACTTTCGACTTCCTTCCCTCATCACTTAGTTTTCTTGAATCTTATGGTCTTGAAATCTTCAATCTTGGTCTCTAAAGATTTGTTCTTTGCCTTGGTGTTTCTTGAGCATCAAATTCTTACTTTTAGCATTCTTTTCAATCTAAGCTCTTAAACTCACCTTGTAGTGCAAACATGTATAAAATATACCGTTAAGCCTGTTTCGACAAGAAACAAATGCATTCAATTTGGGAGAATTATTTTACTTAATAATTAGTAGAAGAAGAATGAAGAGAACAATCACAATATTTAGTTATTCTGAATTTGTTTACATCCTTTATCTCCTTTGATTCCAAAGTAAAATATTTACATAATACAATACAAATATCAAATATTCTATTATTAATTTCTACAGCATTTCAGATCATATCATGATCTTCAAAATGGAAATGTCATTGTGCCATAATAATATTCATTTTGATTAATTCCATGCTCCTGAGATGCTTTAATCCTTCAATACAAATTAAGGTTCTTTTAATCCCTTTAAGATGAATAGTTATCACTTGAGTTAACTATCTGCACAGTGAACACCTTGTACGAATAGAGCTGTTGTGCGCCCCTCGCTATTGCACTCCATCCCATTGTGCGGACCACTAGGTTGTGCGCCCCACTTGGTTGTGCGGACTACTAGTTGTGTGCCGCACAATGGGTACTTTCAATGCCTGTGTTCTTCTGAAGTCTGGATCTCTCTCTGCTACTCTGGTGTTGTTCGAATGAATCATCTATGAGGATAGTGGGGTATTTATAACCTTCCACATGTCCAAACCCTTCTTAAAAGACTGATTGTGTGCGTATACTCATTATGCGGCTATACCTGTTATTCGCCACACGATGGAACTTCCACAATAGCTCTTGTTGTGCACAGCACAATGACACCTCCACAACAGCTCCTGTTGTGCACCATACAACTACACTTCCATAACTGCTCTTGTTGTGTGTTGCATAACCAAATGTTGTAGCATTCATGTTTTCTTCAGATTTTCTCTTTTCTTATTCAGATTATTTTTTTTATGCCTCAACAGATGCCCCCTTGATGCTTCATTTCTGATTTTCTTTCTTCAAGATGAACGGGTGGATCAATCCATAAAATTTCATTCATTTCCCCATTTGGGCACAACCACTGCCTATTGTGCTGTCGGGTCCACACAACAAACCCGAGTCTAGAACAATATATAAGCTAGACTTATGCTTATTCTAGTCATCCAAATTTTTCGTCCAAACTCTTCTGCCCGCCAATCCTTTTCCGCACAATGCATCCCTATGCACAATACCCTCTAGCACACAACAGAGTTTCATGCACATAGCCTTTTGCGCGCAATGCTTCCTGGCGCACAACTCTTCTTGGCGCACAAAAGTTGCTTCCTTCCTATAAAAATTTTTAAGTGCCCAAATTCTGCCAAATTTCATATTATATTTGCTCTGATTACCTTCATCCCTCAAGCATGAAACGTTCGAAGAGTTTGTCTTCAAGAAAGAAGCAATACACATCTTATTCAGGATCTAGACAAGTTTTTCAACATACTTGGAATTATGTAGAGATAAATGAGGAAACTTTAGAACTTCGTAACCCCTTTGACAACGAAACAACTGTCATTCCCATCAATTTACGGTGTCACTGGTCAATCTTACACAATGAACCATTTGATCGACGAAATAACTTTGTTTCCGTGGATAATTGGATCATGAAGGAACCAAGAATGTTGACAGGATATCTGGAAGAGAATGGACCCTGCTAAAGAGCTGGTAGGATTCATAAAATGGGATTCTATGTCCATGCTATGATCCTCAACAACCTTTCCCTACTCACTATTTCAAAACTACTCATTAACTCTTCTTTTTTGAAAAATTACCTTGGAATATAGAAAAATTCTTAGCAATAGGTCTTCTATCTCTTCATAATTTCTATAGTGCTTGGGCTTTAGCTGTCACTCGAAGACAAACTGCCACCGTGGAGCAAATTAACCTCTCTAATGCAATCATAGCTACGTTAGAACATTTTCACGAGGATGCAGCTATCTTCAAAGGCTTCCTCAATCATTATTCTCCAATTACAAACTCATTCCATCTTTCCTTAGGCGAAATGAGCATTACCTTATGGGATCTTCTTTACATAGCAGATCTTTTCATCATGGGTAATATTTTTGATGCATATATACCTTCTAATGGAGAATTTTCTCTAGCTTCCGCAGGGGACAACAAATTTGAGATTTCAAAGACCACCCTTAAATTTTTCAGTGCATTAGGTAATTTCCCTTAGCCCGATCGCATTACTTCTCTTGAATAGCTGGCTCATTTTTCTCGAAAGCTGCGGTATACTTTCTTCTTCCCGCCTTTTATTTCTAAAATTTTGATTTTGCATGGTCTTGATCTAATAACTGTATCTTCGTCTTGACAGCTTTGCAGGCCATAACCATCAAGAACTCAAGACCATTTGCAAGAACATTAAAAATACCACTAAATACAGTTCTTCCTATGAATTAGCAACTTTTCTAGCTTACTGGTTAAGCTCGATAATATTTCCAGATTCTGAACAGATAGATATCATTAGGCCATCTTTCTTTATGGTCGTGGGTGTAATGACGGAGGGGTAAAAATATTCAGTAGCTCATCTGGTTCTATGCTCCCTGTATTGTGCTTTTGGGCACTTCGTTTCCGATTATAAAGATCCCATCTCTAAATCTTTTACTGTTTACGCTCCATCGCACTTCTTCATAGGCTAGCTAGGAATGTACTTCCCTTGGACATTCATTGACTCTGAAAGAGCATATTCAAACCCTGATCGTCTTCCTCTTCAACATTACCAACTAAGAAAGATGATTGAGAAGTCGAATGGCTGGGTTACTAGAAAGATAGAAAACAATGATCCTTTCGACTTTCATCAATTCCCATTTACAAGCTCTGTCGAGGATGTAGCAATTGATGAAGATGATTCCATTTCCTTTGGAAAGCATTCATTTCTTGTCTCCATCGGATCTAGTATTCTTCCTTTGAGGGAAGGTAGTGTATTCGGGTGTGAACCATACTACCTGAGTAGATTTGCTCACCAGTTTGGATTTGATCAAATTACACCAGAGACTTGTGATATTGTCACCAGAGCAATGAGAAGTTATGGCGTCAGGCCGTATAATTGGGCTTCAATATGAAAGTAACTCTTGAACATTCATAATGGATCGCATTTCTTAATTCCTGAGGGAAGGTAGTGCTTTCGGGCATGAACCATACTACCCGAGCAGATTTGCTCACTAGTTTGGATTTGATCAAATTGTACTGGAGACTTGTGATATTGTCACCAGAGCAATGAGAAGTTATGGCATCGTGCCGTATAATTGGGCTTTGATATGGAAGCAAATCTTGAACATTCATACTGGATCACATTTCTTAATTCCTGGCTATAATTATCCATTAGTGCTTTTTATTACTGGATGTGCTGGTGGGTTCATCAATATTACTTGGTGAACAATTATTACCCAGTAGATCATGCTATATGAATTCTTCCTCCTTGTCTAAGAGATTATCAGAAAGACTAAGGTATTAACTACTTTGAAGAAACAGTTCATGCCCCCTCTTCAAGAAAACTCTGTATAAAGATTTCTTCAGAAGATAATATTTCTGAAACAAAGCCTGCCGATACTCTTGAAGGATGGATAACCTTTTGTACTCATTTGAAGAATGCACTTGAATCTCCAACCGAGAATGATGATTCTTTACAATTCTATCCTCCTCCGCCTTTGCAGATCTTGTGAGACAACTCACCTTTATCATCAAAAAGGTGAGAGACAGAAAGACATTGTCTTCCTCTCCAGAAAGATAAACATACCATAATTGAAGACTCATCCTCTTCAGAAGAATAAACATATCATAATTGAAGACTCATCATTGATCTTGAAGCATTTTAACTCTAAGATATAAAGTGGTAAAACATTTTGATCAAAATTTATATTGTTGCAATCTGTACCTATTTTAGAAGAAATGTATTTTGCATGTTTGTTTAATTTAAGCATGAGATTTTCATGATTTATTTTATCATATCAGGCAATTTAAATCTTTGGGCATATCTTAAATAGCAAATAGGCAAATATATGCATTTTATAACATTCTGGTGCTACACATAGTTTAAGCTATTGAGTAGTGGAGCTAATATAGTTTGACTGAACATACTTTAACCGAACATGACTTGACTTAACTGGACTTGACTTGACTGGACACTTTCACACACAATTTAATCTCATGAGTAGTGGAGCAATCATAATTTTAGACTCTTAAATAATCAGAGTCAGTCAGGGTCTTACGTGAATGGTCTTTGTAACTCTCATAAGTTAGCTGGACTTATCATAGCCGGGCAGTTCACAAACCGTGATCCATCAGAGGGGCTCAGTGAAGCTACTGGGGTGTGAACTTGGTGGAATTTATGCAAAGGATTGGCCGTAGTAACTCTCTAGAGTTCATGGGGCATGCAAGGTGACCTTAAGGTACCAAATCCAAGGTCGCCAATCTATTAATGAGGAGGCTAAAAACCCATCCTCATGAGTTACTACTAAAATCAAACCAGGGACTTGGGGGCTCTTACGCATGGTTAGTCTATTTATGGATGAGACAAAGACATATACTGCAGTCTACTTTTTCTTTAT
This sequence comes from Magnolia kwangsiensis, assembly GCA_037074715.1. Classification (NCBI taxonomy): domain Eukaryota; kingdom Viridiplantae; phylum Streptophyta; class Magnoliopsida; order Magnoliales; family Magnoliaceae; genus Magnolia; species Magnolia kwangsiensis. Next base: position 83,114,365 of record CM073575.1, on the reverse strand, counting down.
CCGTAAGGTCGGACCCATTCATAGGAGGGTATTTTCTCTTGCCATTCCCATGACGTTGTCGGAAGCTATACAGATGGCATTGGTCTCACGCGTGATTAGCCCCCTTCTACTCTTGGTCGTTTATGGCTTTTGGTAATGATTAGCTTCATCAGCTGCCCGCATGGGTCTAAGCATGTGATGGCTTTCGTCGACTTTATAAGGCCACTGGCTTCTCTTTGCTTCCCGCATAATTTTATATATTGCCGATGATGGTAGGTCTTGTAGTTGGATACATATAAGCTTGGCTATGTTGCCATAAATGATGAATCACTATCGTTGTCGTAGAACTTATGTGTGGTTGACTTGTTTTACTGTCATGAATGGTAAATCGATAATTGATATATCGCCACAGCTAATGATGTTTTGATAATGTTCATGATTAAAATCGTGCACCAGCTCGGTGATGTAAGTGCTATGTTTTCTAGCTCCTATAATTGTCAAATTTTACAGTGCCAAAACCTCTTGGAATCTGTGTCATGTGTAGCTCATCTACATATTCAAGACTGTGCATCTCATGAACAAGAACAAAGGTCTTTACCTTAAGAACTTCAAATGCAAGATCAAGAGATATACATGCTCAAGTACAATACCATGGGATAGTTCACTCCTTCAAGCTTCAAAGTTCAAGGTTTCAAAGCTTCATCTAAGGCAAGATAATAGTCTTTGCTTTGGTACTCAAAGCTCATGGTGAAGTACAACTCAAGTACCTCAAGCTCAAGCTTCAATGTATTTCAAATTCAAGCTTCAAAATGTCTCAAGTTCAAGGTTTATCATATGTCATAATATCAAGCTTCGTGAACTTCAAAGAACGACTATCAACTGAAGCAAAAGAAAATTTAATGTTTATGTATCGCTTATAAGGTATGAATGACCCTAGATTGACTATAAGATAGGTCATTTTGAATACACAATTTAATTGGGTCACTTTATAAGTGCATAGTCTATTTTTTGACTAGTCTTAGACTATGTTCGACTAGTCCTATTGCTGGCTCAACCAGTCCAAGAAATTCTTCTACCAGTCCTAAGTTTGTTACGAATTTTAGGATTTTTTGTTATTACCTCGACCAGTCCTGGAGACTGCTTGACCGGTCGAGTGAACAGTGCTCGACTAATCTAGCAGGCTCGACTCAAAGACCAGTAACTAAAATGAGTCCCACACGACCAGTCGTAGACAAGACTCGACCGGTCGTGAAGTCCACTCAACCAGTCGAGCAGGCCCTTCGACCAGTCGGGGAACGACCTAATCATATCGCACCCAAATTTTTAAAAATTTGTTGGTCCTTCGACTATTCGAGATATCCTCTAGGCCAGTCGAACAAACAATTTCTGCACTTATAAATAGAGCACGATTTTCAAAGTTTTTCTAATTCAAAAAAAATCAAGACACTAATCTGAGAGATAAGTTAATGATATTCTTAAGATATTTAGTGCTCATTTTATATTCTATTTAATTATATTTTTGCATTTGATTTTGTATTCTACATTCCAATCTTATTTGAAAAAGGGATTGAAGTTTTTCCATTTCTTGGAATCAAAATCAAATCAAGTTAGCACAAAGTCATTTAACCTAAAAATCATTTAGAACTCTGAATCTTTTCATAAGTGACTGTGGACATTGAACATCTTTGTTAAACTTCTACTCCGATTTGGTTCTACCGGGCTCCAACAAAGGAGAATATCCAGATAAGTATTTTACTGTTGTGCAAATCAATTATTCTTTTGGTTTCTTTGAGATTGTGCTAGAAAAAACTCTTTCTTTTGGTTTGTCTGAGGTGATTCAAAAAACTCAGTGTGGGGCTTTTGAATTGTGTAAGCCCACTTAAAAGACAAAATTGTGAGGGTTTTAGGTGAACCTTGAAAAACCTATTTTATAGTGAACGCTAATATCCACTGTGTGAGGATATTAGGAGTGGAGTAGTTGTGTGGCCATTTTTCTAAACAGTTGGTGTACACACAAGTGAACCATTATAACTTCTGGTCTTGTGATGATTAGTTAATTATGGCATTGTGTGGATGTTGTAATTTCCCTTTATGCATTTGTGGAGAATGTTGTAATCTTTTTATGTATGTGTGGGAATGCTGTAATAACTTAGTCACTTTCTTTTCTATTTTAATTTTTATTCCTCGTATCAGTTTGGGATTTTGATACACAGACCGTTCTAGGAATCAGGTTGTCCTACCATAAGCCATTCGTTTTTGGTGTAAGGTTGTCCTTAGAACAATATTTGTATCAACCTCTTAATACTTGTACAATTGAGGTTTCTATTTATTTCTACATTGTGGGATTGTTTAATTGTTATCTTTATTTATATTTGTTTAATTTTTACATTTAATTTTTAATTTGACATAGTCCTATTCATCCCCCCCCCCCCCCCCCCCCCTCTAGGAATCTTAACTCGGCCTTTTTAGGCGATGATAACAACTTCGATAAGATGACCTTGTGTCAACGATTAACGATGACATCGATAATTGCTAATTTGGAAATAATCATCGACGCTTGACAATAATTGATGATAATATCATTTTTGATGTACTTGATCTTGATATCTTGAGAATTTTCGTTTGCTTAAGGATTCACCTTTTATTCATTCATATGGAGAAGAACATATGACATTTCCTTTTAGAGTTGTTTCATCTGTTTCATTATTCTACTTGTCTTGCCCCCTTTTTATTAGGAAGTATTGTATCAATAATCTTTGTAATCAAAATCACAATGATCTTCAGAGACAAAATATCTTGCTGTAACGATTTTTGACAAATATACTGATGCCTTCTCATTGCATACGGATTATCTAAGATTAAAAATTGCCCCCAATTTCGAATCAATCAGGCTTGTGTATTCTTATCTCCTCTCTTATATTGTACGCTTTCCTTATGACTATTTCACTGCTATCAATCATTTTTTTAATATATTCTTTACATTGAAGCAATTCTCAGTTCAATGTCCGAGGAAACGGTGATAATAACAATAATTGCTTTCACTTATTTTCTTCATCTCCTTTGGACATTTTGGCCATGAAAATCTGATCTTCTCTGCTGCCAACAATTTATTCAGCGGAGGAAGTATATCATCTTCCTCGAACGAATACTTTCCGTAGTCCTTGGACTGTTGGAATTCTTTCTTTATTTTCTTGGTTGTATGTTTATTCATGTCTCTTCTATTAGATTTTCTTTGTTCATCTTATTGATTCTTCGTCTTTCTTTCTTCTTTAGTGATATTGGTCGAAGTTCTTTTAAGATTTCGAAACATCCCACTTTTATAAGAATCAGACATTTTTGCAGTGATGTTTTCTATATGGCCAGCCTTCTCAATCAGATCTTGAAAATTCTGTATATTTGAACCAATAAGACCCAATGCAATATATGATCTTATGCATCCTATACATAGCTTGATTCGTTCTCTTTTTTCTTTCACCAACCGTAAATATGGCACCCTCAGGATTCTCCATTAACTAATGAATTCTTTAACTGGTTCATCTTCTCTTTGGCGAATAGAAGCTAAGTCAATACTGGCTTCTTCAAAACATGATCCCAAAAATTGTGAATTATAACAAGAGTTTTTGATGGAATCTATTGCAGTCGTCCATTCTCTTATCGCAACAGTCTTCCCTTTGTCTTTCCAAATTTTCTATGGACCTCTTGCAAATGTTGTGTTCACAGTCACTTTCTTGTCTCGCTTCTCATTCTTTTTCATTACTATCTCACCTTGTTTTATCATCCTTTGCAACATATCCTTTAGTGTAAAGTAATATTTTGTTGGATGTCTGACATAATGATGATAGCGACAGTACTTCATTTCCTTAATCATTTCAATTTCTTTTGGATGCTTGGGCTGAGGCAATTGAATGGTCCTAACAGCTAATAACTGTTCCATTATTGGTATAATGTCTTCTTTCTTGAAATCATATTCTTTATGATAGTCATACGATCAACTCTGCTTATCATTTACTCGATCTTTATAACGGTCGGAATCTTCTCTCTTCCTTATTTCTCACTTATTATAAAAGGTATTTCTTTTCTTTTCTTGATCAACAATATTCACCATTGATCTATTCAATCCTCTTCTCTCTGTTCTGATTTGAAATGTTGGCATCTTCCTTGCCATCAATTCCAATGCATCTGCTTTCGTTGTGAGATCTTGAAAAGTCTTTATATTAGCACTTGTGAGCCTGAAGGCAATTCCTGGCTCCATAGAATTCAAACACATGTTTACTTGTTCTTTCTTTTCTAGTAACTATTTGCATGAAGCCCCCAAAGTCTTCCACCTGTCAATGAATTTCTCCACTGGTTCATTTTCTCTTTGTCTGACAGAGGCCAATTTATAACACTAACGTCATGTTTTGATGACAAGAAATTGGATATAAATGTGTCTTGCATCTGTGCCCAAGTTCTTATCGACTTCGGTGTTAGATTAGAATACCATCGAAACGCTTTGCCCATTAAGGAAGAACTGAACAACTGTAAATAGTATTGTGAAACAGTAGAGAAATTCCCCATGGTGGTGATGAAGTGTACGAGATGTTCTTCTGAAGACCCATTTCCATTAAACTTCTGAAAGTTTGGTTGATTGAAGTTTGCTAAGAATGGAACACCTTCTACTTCTCTTGGATATGGTGTTCTGTATCAAAACCTCCTAGTATGTTCAGGCTCCTTGGTGACTTCTATAACCATTTGTCACATCTCTTCTTGTGTTTTTGCTCTACCAACCAGAGTAGACTCGTGCAATCCTACTTTATGTGGCAATGAACATTCGGGTTATTGCTCTTATTCATTCATAGCGGCCATTACTGGTGGGGTTGTCGCTTAGGCCACATTATGAGCATGAGTAGCCAAAACTTCTCCGAGGCTTCAACACTCCTCTATTAAGATTCTTTGAGCTTCGACCATTTTAGCCATATGTTCATCAACATTTGGCAGGGGACCTTAACTGATTCTTGCCATATGTACAGTAACTTCTTTTCTCCGTGATGAAGCTATCGTTGGAGTGGACTGGGAATATAACGATATAATGAAACTTATCCAAAGAGGAGTTTCATTCAATTTTCCTATACTTTCATAGCATTTGGTTGATTGTGATACGACTTGAGGCGAGGTGGATATTGGTAGGTTTGTCATCAGTGACTTACCTTTCTGATTCCTTGTCTATTGAGTTCCTACAGCAGGCAAAGCTGGGAAATCCCGTAATGTCAATGAAGGAAAGGATTTCTTGGGGTATATTGCTGGAGGAGCGAGTTTGGGGTTCTTTCTAGCTACATTTCGTGTCACTGGCGCTTTGATTTTTTACGCTGAAAAACTCATCCTGGCAGTTGGGATGTTTTAGGCTCTTGATCTTCGGTGCGACACGACAACCAAATCATTCCCATCCTCTCGTATCAACGGTGAGGTGGTTACGATTGCGACAATGGCTTGAGATTCATTGCATTTAACTAGCATAGACTCTTTTTCGTAGTGTAGTGTTTGCCTACTGGCGTATTTTATAGTAAACCTAGTGGAGTCGCCATTTTGTTTTGACAAGAAACAAATGCATTTGATTTGGGAGAATTATTTTACTCAATAATTAACAAAAGAAGAATGAAGAGAGCAATCACAATATTTATTTATTCCGAATTCGTTTACATCCCTTATCTCCTTTGACTCTAAAGTAAAATATTTACATAATACAATATAAATATCAAATATTCCAATTATTAATTCTGTAGCATTTCAGATCATATCACGTTCTTCAATATGGAAATGTCTTTGTGCCAGAATAATATACATTTTGATTAATTCCACGCTCTTGAGATGCTTTAATCCTTTAATACAAATTAAGGTTCTTTTAATCCCTTCAAGATGAATAGTTATCACTTGAGCTGACTGTCCGCATAGTGAACCCCTTGTGTGGACAGAGCTGTTGTGCGCCCCTCGCTATTATGCGCTCCAACCCGTTGCGCGGACCACTGGGTCGTGTACCCCACTTGGTTGTGCGGACTACTGGTTGTGCACCGCATAATGAGTACTTTTAGTACCTGAGTTCTTCTGAAGTTTGGATCTCTCTCTGCTACTCTAGTGTTGTTCAAATGAATCATTTATGGGGATAGTGGGGTATTTATAACCTTCCGCACGTGTGAACCCTTCTCAAAAGACTGATTGTGTGCATAAGCTCATTGTGTGACTATACTTGTTGTTCGCTACATAATGGAACTTCCATAGTAGCCCCTATTGTATGAAGCACAACGACACCTCCACAATGCCTCCTGTTATGCTCCGTACAACCACACTTGTAACAACTCGAAAAAATCCGTACAAAGACCCGAGTACTAACTCAGGCAGAAATCCCTCAGGACTAAATCCTTTAGAAATTAGACGAGATTTGACAAAGTGTTAACCTAGATTACCTATGAAATTAGCACTAATCACTTTAAATACGATCTGTAAGACCCAAAACCTATAGAATTTGTAACGCTGCATTACCCTGAAATCTATAATGTGAAAATGATGGCTGCCAACTCTAGGTCGTGTGCAGGGTAATTCTCCTCGTGCTCCTCAACTGTCTCGAGGCATATGCAATTACCCTATCCTTCTGCATAAGGACACAACCTAGGCCAACACGAGATGCATCAGTGTATATAGTATACTTGACCCCTTGCTCTGGCAATACTAGCATAGGGGCAGACGTCAGCCTATCCTTCATCTCCTGAAAAGCTGCTTCCGCCTTCTCATTCCAGGCGAACTTCAAGTCTTTTCGAGTTAACTAAGACAACAGTCTGGCAATCTTTGAGAAGTCCCGAATGAACCGTCCGTAATAACCTGTCAAACCTATAAAACTCCTCACCTCAGTAACCGAACCAGGCTATTTCCAGTCCTGAACCACGGCTACCTTAGCAAGGTCCACTGCTGGCATATTTCATATTTAGGAAAATCCTTTGCTAAGGAGTTATCGCATACATAACAAGCATGCACTAACAAAGATTTATCATGGAAATCACTAGATCAGATTTCATACGCATACAAACATTTTTATCAATCACAATGAACACTTAGTTTGTAATATAAGCTATACATAATCGTAAGATAGAATAGATAGTGCATTTGGCATGTATAATAGCATCCACATTAGTGATAAATCATTATCTGACATTGAAATCTTTGAAAACCTTAACCTATACGTCTATAATCTGCACCTTACACTGTAGAAGCATAACGTATATGATTTAAGCGATAATCCTTTTGCCAACGGTGGTTTAGCAACCTATAACATGAACTAGGTTAGCTATTACATGACTCCGTCTATATCAAACCTTAAAATAGGTTAGGGTTTGATTTTCTTACCCAAGTGCGAAATCAGAATCACCGAAACAACGATTCAGATGGATGGATTTGACACGTAGTGCAGTTGGGTGGAATCACAAGATGAAATCACCACTTCTCTCTCACTCTCTTTTTTCCTTCTTCTCTCTCCTAGGGTTTTTCTTAAATTCCTATGGAGCAAATGAGAGAGGGTTTAAGGCCTTTTTATAAGCTCTAAATCGTTGAAAATAGCCCTCAGGCTAAGGTATACTTAGGTTATAACCAAATCGACCTTGTTCCGACCCAATGAAGCACTTATGGAGGTCCTGTTACCTAGTGTGGTCGGACTTAAGAAATACGTGAAGTATGATTTTTGAATTGAGATATGAATCTCAATCACCTTGCTTGGGTGTATGAATTCCTCTATGTTATATTTAGTTTATTTCATTCTTGCTAATTGTGTGTATGATTTCCTTCATGTTATACCTAGTTTATTTCCTTCCTTCTAATTGTGTGTATGATTTCCTCCATGTATAGTCTTCATGTTTTAGTTATATTTCATGTCTTGCTTATATGAATGTGGATGTTGAATCATATGTACGTGATTGGGGCCATGTTAAGGTCCAGGCATTCGGTAACAGACTTAAGTTCGTAGTTGAGGTTTATTCGCCACGAAGGGAGTGTTTGACAAACCCGAGCCGTACTAGAGTTGTCGGCGGTGGTTTGGCCACACGGAGTGCTTATGCATTTCATGTCGATCAACTTAACGTGTGATCGAGCTAATCGAGCTCATCAAGTAACCCGATTGACCCAATGTGTGTTCACCATATATGGACGCTTCTGTTTGAATTTAGGGTACCAAACTTACCAATGAAATCCTGTTAACCTTGGTACCTCGATCCGCTAAGACTCATGAGCCGGACAAGGTGGTATGGGACACCATGGTCGAGCTGTCAGCCTATGCTGTGGCGACAAGCCTCCCCATAGTGACCAATGAGCAACCTAGACTCGTGAGCCGAATATGGTGGTATGGGACACTATATTCGAGTTGTCGGCCTACTCTGATTGGTGATGAGCCCTTTGTAGTGACCTCAAGTATATCATGAAATTGCATTGGGGCGACGAGCCTTGTTGTAGTCTATAAGATATAACTAGACCTGTATTGATTGGTGACGAGCCCTTTACAACGATCTAGAACTATAGTATCATATGAGATTGTCTCGGACTGATGACCCGAGAATGGATTATCATTTGGGTAATGATACAAGGGAGGTACCTTAGCTTTCCAATCCTGTTGTATGAAAAAGACTAATAATAACTTGGTAATCATGTTCACATCATCGCACTGCATGTGCTGACGATGAAGTGCACAGAGGGCTGGAAGCATGCCGCAAATGTAAGATGGTGTCGCAAGAGGGAGTGTAGGCGAGGGCATGCATTCATGAAACATCTCATCCCTGCATTAATAAGAGTATTTAGGAATGGTTGATATTTTTACTTTATCATTACTGCTTGATTGAATTGATAACATATTAATCTTTACTCTATGATTCCACTGAGTTGATCACTCACTCCCACGTTCTGGGACAGTGTTCTTGAAATGGCCAAGCTATATGTCTTAGATGGGGGGTGAATAGGACTATGCCAAATTAAACTTAAATACAGCGAAATTAAAGAAGGAAATGGCCTTACAATAATAAATCAATTCACAATGCTGAAATTAAATCAATCTCAATAAACAAGCATTGAGAGGTTGATACAAACTCGGTTCTAAGGACAATCTTACACCATAATAAACAAAGGCTTATGGTAGGACAACCTTATTTCTAGAACATCTTTTGAATCAAGAACTCAATATGAAAATAGCAAGAAATAAATTGTAATCTTAAGAATTAATTATTCTAGGGACAACCATGCACCATAAAAATGGCAGGGCAACCTTACTAGAATAATTGCTGAAATTGAAGCATAGAATAATAAAAGTATAGGAAGAGATCAAATGCTGAAATAAATCTCTAGATTATTACAACATTCCCCATACTTTTTTGAAATGAAAATAGTTACAACATTCACATCCACATGTACATTCCATACAACTGAATGATGAAAGAATAAGAATTAAGAATGCATTCAATCCACAAGACAATGAGTTATACTGGTTCTCCTGTGTGTACACCAACTGTTTTACAACAGCCACACAGAATGCTACTCCACTCCTAATATCCACTCACAGGGATATTAGCGTTCACTATCAAAATAGGTTTCACAGGTTCACCTAAAACCTTCACAATTGTGTCTTTTAACTTGGGCTTACACAATCCAAAAACCCACACTATTCTGAGTTTTCTAGCTCTCCTCAGATAACCAACAAATGGAATTTTTCTGGCGAATTCCAAACAAAAACCAAAAGAATGAAAATTTTAGAGAATTGTAAAATACCTGGATTTCTCCTTTGTAGCAGCCCGAAAGAACCAATTGGAGTAGATGTTCGGATATGAAAGTTCAATGTCCAATACTCACTTTATAATGGTTTTAAGTTTTAATTGAATTTAAATTAAAACAGACTGGGCTAGCTCTATTTGATTTTAATTCCTAGAAGAAGGAAAACAATATTTCCCCTTTTCAAATTAGATTGGAATAATAAATCAAAACAAATAGAAAAAAGCTAACAAAAGGAAATAGAATTATGCATAATATAACTTAAGAGCAGACACAAACTTATCTCAGAGTGGAGCTTTGAATTCACTTAAGTTTTGAGGAAAAACTTTGAAATTCGTGTGCTATTTATAGCTGTAGAAATTTGTCTTCGACTGGTCCTAGGGTCACCATGAATAGTCAAAGAAGAAATAGATTTTTGAATTTCAGGCACGATCGGATAAAACCGTTACACGACTGATCGTGAGCAGTCCACGACTAGTCGAAGGCCGTCCACGATTGGTCGTGACCCTTACACAACTAGTTATGCAACCCTTGAATTAGTTGCTGGAGTTGGAGTCGTGGCTCCACGACTGGTCGAAGGTTGAATCGTGACCATCCCACGACTAGTTGAGCAGACTCCAGGACTAGTCGTAGCCGAACAGAAAAAATCTGATAATTTGCAAAAAAACTTCGAATGGTCTTGAAATTTCTAGGATTGGTCGAACTAGTGCCAGGACTAGTCGAACAAGGTCCAAGACTAGGCTTAGAACAGACCAAAATCATTTGCAGAAGAAATATGAATTATGTATCCAAAATGACCTACTCTAAATGTCAACCTAAGGTCAATCAAACCTCAACATGAACATTGAACCTTCATTAGCTTAGACGTTGAACTTTATGAAGCTTGAGTTATTCTTGATGTAGCTTGAACACTTCTCAAGCTTTGAAGTCACCATCAGTATGAGTTGTGCTCAGTTCCCTATCTTATGCTAGAGTCTTGACCTTGAATATACAAACTTTGAGTCTTGAACTTGAACTCTTCGTGAATATCATCAAACTTGTAGCTTGAATTAGCTTGAGGAGTTCATCATCCGTATCTTGAAGTATCGCAGTGATGTCTTGAACATATACAAAAAGATACAAGATACATATAGAGGTTTTGACACATAAATACAATAAGATATAAGACACATATAGAGGTTTTGAACCATAAAATTTGACAACCAAAGAGGATTCATACCATAGCACTTACAATCTCCCCCTTTGTCAAATTTGTGACAAAACACACTCCTATAGTTCAAAGCACAAAATAGAATAAGAGAAGCATCATAAGCATCAATAAAGAATCATGCACCGGTTGTCATTGACATGAGATAACCATGACATAATATATCCTGTAAGTTTACTAACTCCCCCTGAGTAGTACACCTACATATTCATTATATGTGTACACAATTATCATCAGTAATCACACATATGTGTACACAATTATCATCAGTAATCATATAATTTCTCCCCCTTTTTGTCAAAAATATGACAAAGGAAGAATCAAAAGCAAGATAATTAATAGAGGAGTCAGAAAATCATAACATAAAACGTTATCAAGTCAAGTCAAAGAACTTAGTCACATAACCAAAGAGAAAGCAAAGTCAAATAGTTATTACAAACTAAACAGTAAAATCCTCAATCTAATCAAGAAGAAGGAGTCGGTATGGTTGGATTAATTTGATGAAGGCCTTTTTGTAGGTGCCTAAAATACTTGTGCATACTTTTGAATTGAGCATTTTGGCCAACATGCATCTGTTCTACCTTCTCCTCTAATGCGCTCAGACATGCATCCAAATCAGATGTCTCATAATCAGGATCATTCCCAGAGTCAGAATCAATTTCATTAAAAATATCGTCCATATTGATATCATCTGGAGGAGGAGCTTCACCCTCTTCATCATTCCCAGCTTCAGCAACAACTCCACCCGCACCAATATCAACTTGTCCTCGAGCCAAATCCAACTACACTTTGTTTATGTTGGAGTTGTTGAATATAAGGTGTTGGATAAGAGCCTCTCCAACAGGCATAACTACCAACATGTGGGTTGCTAGGACATTCATAAGTACCCAAATGGAATATCACTATGACCAGGATGAATCTGAAATTGAATGATAGAGTAATAAATCAAAGAGGGCAAACAAATATTAACACCAGTAACAATTGAGTACAAAATGCGAACCATAAGCAGAGTCAACTCATTCTTGTTTCCAGAGCGGGGATATAGATTCCATGGTGCATCCATGTTACACAAAGCTCTAGTAAAAATACATTTTTCAGACTCAGTTACTTTTTCAGCCAAAATGCTAAGATGAATACTTTCATCATTTACTGAAATATCCATAAGGCCTAAGATTAAGTGTCGATCAATGGAAAATGGCCCTTCTCTTGTAGCAATAGAGAATGTTAGTTGCTCAATAGAAAATTCAGTAATACACGCAGCCATGGCCTGCACTATGGACTGGTATGTCGGTCCGCCCTAGCGTAAAATGTTTTCCAATCCTACAGATTGAAGGAGAGGAAAAAGATTGAAAGGAGCAATATGGTTGAAATCAACGGCCTTTTCTACAATCACATTGTGCATAGGCAAATCATGAACATATGACGGATCATCTTCGGCAGCCCTAAGATGGTGTCTGGTGATAACATTCGATCTAGAAGAAGAAGCACCTCTAGGATTCTTCTTTTTAGCTCTAGGGTCCATTTTCTAGGAGAAATATAAGAAATTTTAAGAAAATGAAGATGGGTTTTTCTAGAATCAGCAAAGGAGGAAGAAAACCCAAAAATCTTGAAGAAAGAGATGAAATAGACAACAACAATCAAGAAATTGAAGAGAAAAGACAATGAATCTACAAGAAAAGTAAGCAAAATGCTCTAACCTGAATGAATCGAACACAGGGGTTCGACTAGTCGAAGCTTGACTCGTTGGAGAGGAGGGTTAGAATGAAGAGGATGAAAGACTTTTCCCAAATAAACATACCAGCGCACTACACGACTGGTCGAGTATGTCCTCGACTGGTCGTGTACCATGAAAAAATATAATTTTCATCAAAATTTTGAAATAAAAATCACTAATATATTAATATATATACACTATACTACTGAGATGCATAATCAATCATTTTAAATTGCACATACCAAGATCAAATTTCAATTTGTTAAACCTGCTTTTGTCGAGCGGTTTAGTGAATATGTCAGCAAGTTGAGTTTCAGTGGGTATGTATTCTAAGTATATTACTTTTTCTTCCACTAACTCACGAATATAATAAAATATAATGTCAATGTGCTTAGTACGTGAATGATGGATTGGGTTTTTCAAAATATTTATTGCACTGGAATTATCACAATATAAAACCATTGAATCATGTGCGATACCATAATCACTCAACATTCGTTTCATCTAAACCAGCTGTGTACATGCATTTTCAGCTGCAATGTATTCAGCCTCAGTAGTTAGGAGTGATATGGAACTTTGCTTCTTGCTAAACCAAGAAACTAAGCAGTTTCCAATGTAAAAACAACCACCACTGGTTGATTTTCTATCATCGATATTACCAGCCCAATCAGCATCTGAATACCCAGCCAATTGAACACTAGTATCATGAGGATACTAAAGACCCAAATTAACTGAACTTGTGACATATCTAATAATTCGTTTAAGAGCAGTTAAGTGAGATTCTTTATGATTAGACTGATATCTAGTGTAAATCCCAATACTTAAAGAGATATCAGGTCTACTTACAGTTAGGTAAAGCAAACTGCCAATCATGCTACGATACAACTTAGGATCTACATCTTTACCTGTAGAATCTTTAGATAGTCTTAGAGTTGTACTCATAGGAGTTTCAAAATTCTTACCATTTTCAAATCCGAACCTCTTAATCAAGTTCAAAGCATACTTGGTTTGAGAAATAAAAATTCCGTCAGGTTGTTGTTTTACTTGCAACCCTAGGAAATAATTTAATTCCCCAACCATGCTCATTTCGAATTCAAATTTCATTAGATCTGCAAACTTAACAGTCATATTAGTACAAGTTGATCCATAAATTATATCATCAACATAGATTTGAACCATTAGGATATCATCGTTATGTTTCTTAACAAAAAGTGTCTTATCGACACTGCCCATTTGAAAATTGTGACTTAGTAAAAACCTTGTCAATTTTTCATACCATGCCCTGGGAGCTTGTTTCAAACCATAGAGATCTTTTTTAAGGCGGTTTACATGATTAGTAAACTTAGGGTCTTCAAACCCTGTAAGTTATTCAACATATACCTCTTCATGTAAATCGCCATTTAAAAAGGCACTCTTTACATCCATTTGAAATATTTTAAACTTTCTAAAACATGCGGTGGATATAAAAAGTCTAATTGATTCAAGGCGAGCAACTGGTGCAAACATTTCATCATAATCGATGCCTTCAATTTGAATGTACCCTTGTACAACCAGTCTTGCCTTGTTTCGAATTATATTTCCCAGTTCATCAGACTTATTTTTAAAAATTCACTTTGTTTCAATTTTGTGTTTATCTTTAGGTCTAGGAACAAGATACCTGACATCATTACAAATAAATTGATTAAGTTCTTCCTGCATCGCAACTATCCAGTTTTCATCAGAAAGTGCTTCTTTTACGTTTGTCGGTTCAATCTGGGATGTAAAACATACGTAATTACATATGTCTTCAATTTGTCTACGAGTGCGCACACCAGTGAGAGGGTTTCCAAGAATTTGAGTACTTGGATGATCTTTAACAGTTCTTAATTCAAAATTAATTTCACTTGATGAAGTATCTTGTTTTTCAAATACAAGAACTTCATCATTGTCTGAACTAGAGGCAGGTGTATTCAAGTGATCATTAATGACCACATTAATTGATTCTTGAATCACACCGGTCCTGTTGTTCAAAACACGATAAGCATGACTGTTTAAAGAGTATCCTAAAAAGGTCCCTTCATCACTTTTAGTGTCGAACTTTCCCAAGTTTTCATGGTCATACAAATTGTAACACTTGCTGCCAAAAACACGAAAGTATTTGATAGTAGGACTTTTTTCAAACCACATTTCATAAGCCATTTTATTATTTGATTTACAAGTATAAACACGGTTAATAATGTAGCAAGCAGTATTTACTACTTCAGCCCATAGATTTCTAGGGAGCTTCATGCTATTCAACATAACATTTCCCATTTCTTGAAGCACTCTGTTTTTTCTTTCCACAATACCATTTTTTATGGTGTTTTGGGCACAGAGAATTCATGTGATATTCCCTGATCATTACAAAATTTCTCAAAACTGCTATTTTCAAATTTGGATCCATGATCACTAAGGATCTTACTGACTTGAGAACATTTTTTAGTTTGGATTCGTTTGATGATCTTTTTCACTTGATCAAGGGTTTCTGATTTGTCTTTTAAAAATGAAACTCAAGTGTATCTTGTATAATCATCTATGATAAACAAGATATAGTTTTTGCCGCCTCGACTTTTTGTTCTTGTTGGTCCTATAAGATCCATGTGGAGAAGCTCGAGTGGTCTTACTGTGGTAATAGAGTTCACCTTTTTGTGAGAGCTCCTAGTTTGTTTACCGTACTGACATTCACCACATATTTTATCTATTTTTTGTAACTTAGGTAGACCTCTAATTAGTTCTCCTTTGCTCAATCTGTATAAATTTTGGTAGTGCACATGTCCAAGGCGTTTATGTCATAATTCTATCTCATTGGTATGGACCATGTAGCACTTTTGGTTAGATGAGCTACCATCACTTACTATATAGTAGTTTTCAGAAGTTCTGCGACCAGTTAATATTACAGAACCCTCTCTGTTTATGATCTCACAACCTTGATTGAAAAAATTCACACTATGGTTACTATCGCATAATTGAGATATGCTTAACAGGTTGTGTTTTAGCCCCTCAACATATAAAACATCTTTAAATAAAGGAAGGTTGTAAAGTTGAATCGTACCTTTGCCAATAATTTTACAGTTACTTCCATCATCAAATGTGATAGACCCATCAGACATATCTTCAAGATCAGTGAATAAAGCTTTATCTCCTGTCATATGTCTGGAGCATCCACTATCTAGGTACCACTTTGAATGGCTTGTTGCTTTAAATGCAGTGTGAGCAACCAAGCAGGCACCCTTAGGAACCCATTTCAGATCAGTTTTGGGTTTAGCAGTATAGTTGGTCTTCTTTTGATTGTAGTTGTAAGAATGACCTATTGAGTTAGATTTTAAGAGCTCCTTACATAAATCTACTATCTTTTCAGCTAGAGGATTTTTGATCTGATTTTTGAAATTGACATAGCTTCTTTTAGGTGTTTGAAAAGTTTTTGTACTTTTAGAAAAACCTCGATAAGTATTTTTCTCTTTTGAGTTTGAGGCTTCTCCTTTCACAAATTTGAGAGGAGTATCCTTCTGTTTGGGAGGTATATTTTTATCATAGCCCAACCTAGATCGATCACCACATTTTCTTGATCCTGATAATAATTTTTTTAATTTTGGATCACCTTAGGCATATCTCCATGTGTCCTTCAAACTCAGAAGAGAAGATACTTCATTCTTAAGTTTCTCATTTTCAGATTTCAAATCTTCTATCAAGGAGGTTTTGAATTCCAAATCACATTTTTATTTTTCAAGACAATCTGAAATTTGGGATTTTTCTAAAACAAGAGTCTCAAAATATTCTTTGAGTTTAGAAAACTTTTCTTTTTGAAGTTTAAGTTTGACAGCAATTTTACAACTTTTCTTATATAAGGCATTATAAGCATCTTGAAGATCTTCTTCATTTTCATGATCACTATGCATATTTTCTTCACTAGTTAAATCATCGTGATCTTAGAATGTGAACTTGGCTAGAGTCATAAGGGCTTTTACATCATTACCCGACTCAGTATCAGAATCTTCTGATTCAGAAGAGGTTTCAGAATTGGATGATTCGTCCCATGTAGCCAACATACCCTTCTTCTTAGGTTTGTCCTTTTTAGGACATTTGTTTGCTAAATGCTCATATTCTTGGTAGTTGTAACATTGACTATCTTTCAAAGATTTCCAAGTTCTAGATTTTAGTTTAGATCGTTTCTTTTCGTTTGTCTTTTGGAAATCGACCCTTTTCTTACTTTTGAAAATCTTGTAAAACTTTTTAGCTAAAAGCGCCATATCATCTTCTAAATTTTCTAAATTCGAGTTTTCTTGAGAAATACCTTTAGAAGATGTTAAAGCAATAGATTTACCTTTAGGAGCTTTAAAGTTCAATTCATAGGTCTGTAAAGAACCAACTAGTTCTTCAACCCTCATGTTATCCGTATCACAAAGTTCCTGGATTGCGGTTACTTTAGAGTTGAACCTTTCAGGAAGTAAGCGTAATATCTTTGCACACACTTTACTTTCTGGGATTTTATCGCCAAGACCCCACATCGAGTTTACTATGACATTCAGTCTAGTGTAAAAGTCCATAAACATTTCATTTTCCTCCATATGAATTTCTTCAAATTTAGTTGTGAGGAGTTGGACTTTAGACTTCTTAACAATAGATGTACCCTCGTGTGTCATTTCTAATATATCCTAGGCTTTCTTTGCAGTATCACAGGATATGATTCTTTTGAACTCATCTGGTGATAGTGCGCAAGTAATAGCATTTAGTGCTTTAGCATTGGCACTATTCTCACTTTTCTGAAGTGTAGTCCATGAGAAATAAGGAGACACTCTCATTATTTTTGAACCGTCGGTTCCAGTTACTTCAGTGGTAGGAGGTTTCCATTCGGTCACTGTTGCTTGCCACACACTCTCATCCAATGATTTGAGGAAGATCCTCATTCTGGCTTTCCAATAGGCATAGTTGGAGCCATCAAATGGAGGCCTAGTGACTGAGAGGCTATCGAAATTTGACATCTTTTTATATATCTTAGATCGTTAGCTCAGGAAATAAATTCAAAATATAAAGCAATAAGAGTGAGCTATTAGGCTCTGATACCACTTGAAATGGCCAAGCTATATATCCTATATGGGGGGGGGGGGGGGGGGGGGGAGGGGGGGGGGGGCGAATAGGACTATGCCAAATTAAACTTAAATACAGCAGAATTAAATAAGGAAATAGCCTTACAATATAAATCAATTGACAATGCTGAAATTAAATCAATCTCAATAAACAAGCATTGAGAGGTTGATATAAATTCGGTTCTAAGGACAACCTTACACTATAATAAACAAAGGCTTATAGTAGGACAACCTTATTTTTAGAACGTCTTTTGAATCAAGAACTCAATTTGAAAATACCAAGGAATAAATTACAATCTTAAGAATTGATTATTCTAGGGATAACCATGCACCATAAAAATGGCAGGGCAACCTTACTAGAATAATTACTAAAATTGAAGCACAAATTAATAAAAGTATAGGAAGAGATAAAATGCTGAAATAAATCTCTAGATTATTACAACATTCCCCACACTTGTTTGAAATGAAAATAGTTACAGCATTCACATCCACATGTACATTCCATACAACTGAATGATGAAAGATTAAGAAGTAAGAATGCATTCAATCCACAAGACAAGGAGTTATAGTGGTTCGCCTGTGTGTACACCAACTATTTTACAATAGACACACAGAATGCTACTCCACTCCTAATATCCACTCACAGGGATATTAGCATTCACTATCAAAATAGGTTTCACAGGTTCACCTAAAACCTTCACAATTGTGTCTTTTAACTTGGGCTTACACAATCCAAAAACCCACACTATTCTGAGGTTTCTAGCTCTCCTCAGATAACTAACAAATGAAATTTTTCTGGCGAATTCCAAACAAAAACTAAAAGAAAGAAAATTTTACAGAATTGTAAAATACCTGGATTTCTCTTTTGTAGCAGCCCGAAAGAACCAATTGGAGTAGATGTTTGGATATGAAAGTTCAATGTCCAATACTCACTTTATAATGGTTCTAAGTTCTAATTGATTTTAAATTAAAACAGACTGGGCTAGCTCTATTTGATTTCAATTCCCAGAAGAAAGAAAACAATATTTCCTCTTTTCAAATCAGATTGGAATATTGAATCGAATTAAATAGAAAAAATCTAACAAAAGGAAATAGAATTATGCACAATATAGCTTAAGAGCAGACACAAACTTATCTCAGAGTGGAGCTTTGAATTCACTTAAGTTTTGAGGAAAAACTCTGAAATTCGTGTGCTATTTATAACTGTAGAAATTCGTCTTCGACTGGTCCTAGGGTCACCACGACTAGTTGAAGAAGAAATAAATTTTTAAATTTTCTAGCGCAATCGGATAAAACCGTTACACGACTGGTCATGAGTAGTTCACGACTGGTCGAAGGCCGTCCACGATTGGTCGTGACCCTCACACGACTAGTCGTGCAACCCTTGAATTAGTTGCTGAAGTTGGAGTCGTGGCTCCATGACTGGTCGAAGGTCGAATCGTGACCATCCCACGACTAGTTGAGCAGACTCCAGGACTAGTCGTAGCCGAACAGAAAAAATCTGATAATTTGCAACAAAATTTTGAATGGTCTTGAAATTTCTAGGATTGGTCGAACTAGTGTCAGGTCTAGTCGAACAAGGTCCAAGACTAGGCTTAGAACAGACCAAAATCATTTGTAGAAGAAATATGAATTATGTATCCAAAATGACCTACTCTAAAGGTCAACCTAAGGTCAATCAAACCTCAACATGATCATTGAACCTTCATTAGCTTAGACGATGAACTTTACGAAGCTTGAGTTATTCTCGATGTAGCTTGAACACTTTACAAGCATTGAAGTCACCATCAGTATGAGTTGTGCTCAGTTCCCTATCTTATGCTAGAGTCTTGACCTTGAATATATGAACTTTGAGTCTTGAACTTGAACTCTTCGTGAATATCATCAAACTTGTAGCTTGAACTAGCTTGAGAAGTTCATCGTCCGTGTCTCAAGGTATCGCGGTGATGTCTCGAACATATACAAAAAGATACAAGACACATATAGAGGTTTTGACACACAAATACAGCAAGATACAAGACATATAGAGATTTTGACACACAAAATTTGACAACCAAAGAGGATTCATACCATAACACTTACAGTTCTGAACACCCACCAGACTCTGTCTTAGTTGTAGATGAGGATGCGACTCAGGAGGCAGAGCCTGACTATTACGACGATCAGGACGAGTTCTCTTATATGCAGTTCTCAGACGGCTTCGCTTAGGCCGTACTGATCGACGGGGCTACAAGGCATACTATTGTAGTTGGATTCTTTTTGACATTTTTTTTTCCGAACTTTACATGTATATGGTGACTCAGAGATGTATTCATACTCTAGAAGATCGACAGTGATCTTTGCATTTCCTATTCGTTTATATAGATATCTTTCAGTCTTCTGCTTGCGATATATAAACTGATCTGTAGTATGAATTACTGTTTTGGTATAATCCCACTCATGTTTAATGCACTACCATGATCAACATTCAATCATCTGTATTTATGTTGCATAAGTGATGCATTGGAACTCGGGAGCTGAGCATCTGCTCGACCCCCGATTTTCAGGGCATTACAACACTTCCATAACAACTCCTGTTGTGCGCCGTATAACCAAATATTTTAGCATTCATGTTTTCTTCAGATTTTCTCTTTTTTTCTTCTGATTGATTTTTTATGTCTTAATAAAGCTTATCGTGTTCGTCAAAACAAGATATAAACGGGGTAAAATATGCAATATTTGACACTTAACACGCTCCCCAACCAGCATTTTGCTAGTCCTGAGTAAAAATTGCACGAAATAATCTTCCATTGCTAAGTTCAAAACCTTTTAACAAAACAATCTTTTATGCAATCAAGTATGAATGAGTAGAGTCAAGACGAGAAAGTGAGATTTTGAAAGACTCGAGCCGAATCACATAAGTAATCAATTAAATAGATTATTTATCAATCACTTAAAATCATAAGTTCATATATCAAGTTTTTTCCAATGTGCCTGGTGAATATCAACTTACTTATTATGAACATACTATCATTTCATAATGTTGGCCATGTTCATCATATCAAGATTAATAAAGAACTCAAGTGCTAATTCTGAACATATCTTCTTTTTCTTATTTTTCTAGTTTTTGATTTTATATCGATGGTCACTCTTATTCATTCTTTTTCAGACATTTACATTCTTTTCAGAGACATTTTCATTCTCTTTAAAGACTTTTTTTCATTCTTTATCATTATTCATGACCTTTTTGTCGATCTCCTATTTTTTAACTGGTTTTTTATTTTTTAAGGCGGATAAAAGTCTCTAGACTCAATTCTCAACATCTATCAACGATTCACATACTAACAATCTGCAATTCTAGCATATCCTGAGAAAGTAAATTTAACATGTCTTCGTGATTTGAATTAACACGATATCCAAATTCCTCTTAATCCATTGAGTGCAAGAACTTAAGAGATAAATTACTTAGTTGATCAAACTCTAACAATTCAAAATTCATTCTCTTTCCCATCATCATACTCAAAGCATCCTTAAACACACAATTATTGCTTTCTAAACAGGTTTTTAGTTAAAACAAGTCAAAATTTTTCATAATAATTTTGCTCAACACAAAGAAAATACTGATTAGTTTACCTAATCTACCCCCAACCTAAAATCTACATTGTCATCAATGTAAAAGAAGCATGTAATGCACTTGAGGCAACGAAAAGAAAGGGAGTAGTGATGGTAAGATAGTACTTGGAAGAAGGAAATTTGAAACTTTTCCACGAATCTCAGCATGAAATGGGTTAACATAAAAAACTAAATAGATTGGAAGAAAACTACCTGAGTCCTAAATCTTATGAAATCAATAAACCTCACTATACCTCCATCAGACTAGGAGATTAATCCTGGTATACAAGATCAATTAGAGGCATGGACATGTCCTCTAAATTAAATTTCTCAACAAATGGCCTTAATTGATGTCTGTTTACTTTGAAAGCATTGCCATTTGTTGGATTCTTTATCTCGACAGCCCCAGGAGGATAAACATTAGTAATAGTGAAAGGGCGGGTCTAATGACAACGGAGTTTTCCCAGAAAAAGATGTAACTAAGAAGTATACAAAAGGACCTTTTAACCAGTCAAGGATGAAGTCTGAAGGATGTTCTTGTCATGGAACACCTTAATCATGTCCTTGTAAATTCTCAAGTTCTTATATGCATCATTCTGGATGTCATCGAGTTTATTCAATTGTAGTTTGCGCATCGAGCTAGCATTTTCCAAGTTAAAGTTCAGGTTTTTGATAGCCCAGTAGGCTCTATGTTCCAACTCCATAGGTAAGTGGCAAGTCTTCCCATAGACAAGTCTAAAGGGAGACATTTCAATGGGAGTTTTAAAGGTTATACGGTACGCCCATAAAGCATCGATCAATCAGATTAATTAATCCTTTCAGTCAGGGTTAACCGTCCTTTCTAAAATGTGTTTAATTTTCCTGTTGGAAATCTCAGCTTGCTCACTTTTTATGGGTGGTATGGAGTGCTCACCTTTTGAGAGATGCCATATTTCTTCATTAAATTTCTGAATGGCCTATTACAGAAATGTGAGCCTCCATCACTAATGATGGCCCAAGGCTTTTCGAACCAGGAAAGGATATTTACTTTTAGGAATTTAATGACCGTTTGATGTTCATTATTCTAGTACGGGATCGCTTCAACCCATTTAGTGACATAGTCTACTGCTAGCAAAATATACAAATTTTCAAAGGATTGGGGGAACAGTCTTATGAAATCAATGCCCTAACAATCAAATGGTTTAATGATAAGTGTTGTGTTTAGAGGCATCATATTTCGATGGGACCATGCAACCAATTTTAACAACGCTCACAAGCTTTGTAAAACTCATGAGTGTCCTTGAACATAGTGGGCCAGTAAAAGCCACACTATAAAATTTTGGTCGTAGTCTTTTTAACAGAAAAGTTACCACCATAGCCCTAAGAATGACAGAAGGAGATGACACTTTAGTGTTCATTGTCTGGCACACATCTTCTTATAATTTGGTTTAAGCAATATTTGAAGAAATATGGATCATTCGAGAAAATTTTGCATACCTCGGCGAAGAATTTTTTCTTATCTTGCACAGTCCAATGTGTTGGCATAAAAAATGTGGTAAGATAATTAGTAATATCAGCAAACCAAGGTAAGTGGGAGAGTTTAAACATTTGTTCATTAGGGAACATGTCGTTTATAGGTGTCATCTCAAGGGAATCAGAGAAATCAAGGCTGTTGAGGCATAAAAAAATATTCCATTGAATTGGTCAGAGAATTCCATGTCCGAGAGTATTTTAGGTATTTTGGTAAAATTCTATGTCCAGGGGTATTTTAGGTATTTTGGTAAAATTCTATGTCCGGGGGTATTTTAGGTATTTTGATAAAATTTCATGTCCAGGGGTAGTTTAGGTATTTTAGTAAAAAAATATTGAAAAGGGTATTTTGGTAATAAAGGTGCACAGTGTCATTTTATTGGAAAGAGGTTTTACACCACCATTTAAGGGAGAGCTTGGTGGACACCGTTGATTAAGGACGGAAGATGATCATTATGTGAACAAAAAAGTGGTGGTGATCACCACTTTGTAAGAGTGGTGGGGCCTATAAATACTCCTCCCCTACCTCATTTGGAAGGAGGAGATCAGCTGATCAGTTGGTGGGCCAGGAAGCAAGAGGGAGAAGAAAATAGAGAAAGAGAGAGAGAGAGAGAGAGCTTTGTGCGCAGGGGGTACTGTGCGGTGCACAAAGCCATCTCCGCACAAAGTCTTGTAAGGCATCTCCACACAAAGAGAACTTCTGCACAAAGACATTCCTTCACAAAGAGAATTTTCGGACAACGCCACTTGCAAAACAGCTTCTTCACAGTGTCTCCTGCAAAGAACCTCTACATAAAGCTTCTTTCAATAGACCTTTCAATGAGCCTGTCCGCACTTTGTTCAAGAGATCCACACCGTCCATCATCTGCCTCTCAAGATTTTGACCGTGAATAGTGAGTTTTGATCATTCGATGATGTGGCCCACTAAGATAATCAAGCGGCGAAAGCAGTCGAACGGTCTTCTTTCAATCGTTATAGAGATCACGTGAATATACATGGCCAAGAAAGATCAGCATGGTTTTTGTGGGTTTTTCTCCCTTTACCTGATGAATGGTTCAGATCCACCTTTTAGGGCCTGAGTGTTGCCCACAACAAAAGGACGAAAGCTCTTTTTTGCAACATAGTCGACATACGTCGACTCTACGAATTTTGGTGGCCCATTTATTGAAGATGCATGAAAAATCCACTTCGTCCGTTAGGTTGAGGGTGAAAAACTGTTCAGGAAGGACTATTTCTAAAGTAAAATCGATGTGGTTCAGAAGATTATTTACTTCACCATTCATCCTGTATTTAACGGCTAAGATCTTATAATCACTTGCATGGTGTCAAAAGGTCACCTGGGTGAGGGTAATACCTACCCTCTGGAGTGAATGGATGGCTCAGATCATTCAATGAGGGAATGAGTGGGCCCCACTGCTCAGATCATTCAATGCATACGCTGACCGACTTTTGGAAATTTCGTGCACGTCGGGTGCACTTGTACACCATATACATACAATGTACATGTGAGGTCTATGGTGGCATTTATGAGAAATTTGCTCCGTTCATCCGCATTGGCAGCTCATTTAACGCGTTGGGACCGAATCTGAAGTGTATCTAGATGATAGGCGGGCCCCAAATTATGATTTCAGGGGCTGATTTGTCAGTTTGGTCATTTCTATAGGGATTCAGAAGATGAAATTTGACATGTACGACTAATTTGTGGTTTTAAGGCTGCACATAAAGTTTTGAGCCGAGTGGACGGTGGAAACCCCATGATCTTACATTTTGGGGTACTTTTTAGGCCCGGTTAATATGATTGGCTTGATTTTCTTGGGTCCTGGCCACACTTCAGCAGGCTTCTTCATATTTTAAAGAAGAATGACCGGAAGGATGCTCTATGTTTCTAGGAAAGATGACTGGAATAATGCTCAGAACTGATTGTGACGATTAGATTAGAGGATTCCCGTTTCCTGGAAGACTGGTTGATCAAATCAACATTCCTCCTAAGTACTAGGAGATAACTGAAACAAGCGTCAGAATGCTACCGAAATTTTTATCATATCATCTTCTCTTTCATTCATTACATTACATTAATTGTACTTTTTTTTCAGAATCAAGGGAATCAGATGATGTAAATGAACTCAGATAAATGTGATGAATATTCTCTCATTGAATTCTTTGTTATCATTGAATAAATTCCCCAAATGGAATGCATTTGTTTCCTTGTCGAAATAAAGTCGTGAAAGATGGTCAGCCACTACATTGTCTTCTCCCTTTTTATCTTTAATTTTCAAGTAAAATTCTAGGAGTAGAAGAATTCATCTTATTAAGAGGGGCGTAGCATCATTCTTGGCAAGAAGATACTTGAGCACCGCATGATCGGTGTAGATAATGATCTTGGATCCAATCAAGTAGGACCTAAACTTGTCTAGAGCGAATACTACGGCTAAAAGTTCCTTTTCCATAGTAAAATAATTCACTTGGACAGGATTTAGAGTTCTACTTGCATAATGAATAGCGTAGGGCTTTTTCTCTTTCTCTAGCATAACACCGCCCCAATAGCATAATTTGATGCATTGCACATAATCTTAAAAGCAATGCTCCAATCGGGTGGTTGCACGATAGGTGCGGTGGTTAACATGCCTTTGAGCTTAGCAAAGGCTTCCTGACATTGTTCAGTCCACTCGTATGGTACATCATTTTGAAGTAGATTGCATAAAGGACGAGAGAGGTGACTCAAGTCCTTTATGTATCTTTTGTAAAATTCAGCATGTCCTAAGAAGGATCACATGTCTCGTATGCTCTTGGGTGGAGGTAGGTTAGATATAAGATCAATTTTAGCCTTATCTACCTCGATTCCCTTGGACGAGTTGATATGTCCAGGAACAATTCCTTTACAAACTATGAAATGACACGTCTCCTAATTTAATACCAAATTCTTTTCTTCACATCGCTTCAGCACATTTTTCAAATTATCTAAACATTCGGCAAAGGATGGACCAAAAATAGAGAAGTCGTCCATAAATACCGCTAAATAATGCCCCACCATGCTAGAAAAAATACTCAACATGCATCATTGAAAGGTGGTGGAGGCATTACATAGTCCAAATGGCATCCTTCGGTAAGCAAAGGTGCCAAAGGGACGTGAATGTGGTCTTTTCTTGATCTTCAAGGGCTATCTCAATCTGATTATAGCTTGAATATCTATCAAGGAAGCAATAGTAAGAGTGAGTAGCTAGCCTTTCCAAGATTTGGTCAATGAAGGGCAAAGGAAAGTGGTCCTTCCTTGTGATGGTATTCAATTTTCTGTAGTCAATGCACATTCTCCAACTAGTAGTGACTCTAGTTGGCATGAGTTATTGGCATTGGCTATGATGGTGATTCCAGACTTCTTAGGAACCACCTGAGTTGGACTTACCCATTAACTATCCGATATAGGGTATATGATACCCACATCCAATAGCTTAAGAACCTTGGCCTTAACCACTTCCTTCATATTTGGATTTATTCTACATTATGATTACTGGGAGGTCTTTGCATTATCCTTAAGATGAATGCAGTGAGTACGAATCAATGGGTCAATTCCCTTGAGGTCTGCAATCGACCATACAAGGGCTCCTTTGTGCTCAATGAGAGTAGTGATGAGCATACTCTCCTGTTCTTGCTCAAGGTGAGAAGAAATCACCACCAAATATGTCTCATCTTAACCTAAATAGACATATTTTAGATTAGCAGGTAAAGATTTTAGGTCAAGCTTCGGCACTTTGAAGTTAGATGGTAGAGGCACTACATTGGTTCGGGGCAATTTCTCAAATTGTGGCCTCCACCGGTGAATGTCAAATATCGGTGTAACATCAAGAAAGGCATCCATCTCCCTAATCATATCATCATCTAAATCAAGGGAGTGGGCCAAGCATGTCTCTAGAGGGTCAGATTATAGAGTCAGGAGTGTTCTATCTTCCACGAAAGAATTGATCGTGTTAATATCCTAGAAATCATCACCATCCTCTAACCGTTTGTCCATATTGAAAATTATATTCAGTTCCAATGTCATATTCCTGAAAGATAAGTTCATGACCCCATTCCTATAATTAATGATTGCATTTGATGTAGTAAGGAATGGACGACTCATTTTAACAGGGATTTGAGTGCTCACATCCATGATGGGTTGAGTGTCTAGGACAATAAAATCTACTGGATTTAAGTGCTCACATCCATGATGGGTTGTTGTCAACTTAGTCCAACACATCTTCTATTATCCCTCTCGGTACACGAACTGAGTAATCAGCGAGTTGCAATGTAGTTTTGGTGGGCTTTAATTCACCAAGGACTAGTTGTTTGTAGATCGAATAAGGAATCAGGTTTACGCTCGCTTCCAAATCAAGAAGTGCATGCTCAATTCGGTAGTTCCCAATTATGAAAGGGATGGTTGGGCTACCAGGATCCTTGTATTTTTATGGCACATCTTTCTTTAGGATGACACTCACTTTTTTTTATCAAAAAGATCTTCTTTTGTATGTTTTGTTGTCTTTTGGTAGTGCATATATCTTTCGAAAATTTGGCATATGAAGGAACTTTTTTAACAGCATCTTGTAGAGGGATGTTAACCTTCATTTATTTAAGCACCTCTAAAATATCCTGAGAGTTAGAGAGAGGTTTTGGTGCGACCAACCATTGGGGGAATGGAAAAATTGACTTACCTTAAGGATCCGGTTCTAAATCTTGTGGAGCAATGCTAGATCTTTCATTGTTGTCCTTTTTTGGGTTCTTAGGCTTTTCAGCCCTAATCGAAATGGTTTTGTTAATGGTCTTCCCACTCCTAAGAGTGGTGATAGACTTGGCTTGCTCCATTTGATTTGAAGAGCTTAGTTCACTAACTTCATATTGTGGTTTAGGATTGGGGAGAGGTTGGGCTGGAAGTACCCCTTTCTCTTCAATCGTCAAGTGTGACTGAATTCGTTGTATAGCCTTGGTAAGTTCTTGAAAGGTTTGTAGTGTCCCTTAATTAAAAAGATCTTAATTTTGAATGTGTTTTAAAATCGGATCATCTTGAGGCTTCTTTTGATCCAAAAACTGGTTAAGGATTCCCTTAGGAGTAGCAGTTTTCCCATTCCACTAACTGAAGTTTGGATGGTTTCTCCAGCTAGAATGTATGTGTTTGAGGTGGTTCCCTTGAAAGGCCTCTCGTAGTTATTTATGGCATTCAATTGCTCATTCAATATTTCTTGAAAGGCATTGTTAGACAATTTTCAGTCGTATGAATGTTGCAAGCACAAATACTGCAAACTACTTCCTTAGCCTTGTCCTTCTTAAGTTCAATGGCCTTGAGTTTCCTTGTGAGATTGGCCATTTTAGTGCTTATATCATCTTCTTTTCTCAGAGCATACATTCCAACCCCCCTCCTTTATCTGAATTGGCTTAGAAATGGTATTGGTTCTAGGGCAGATTTTCCATGATTGTGTGTTTTCAACAAGCTTGTCAAAATAATCCCACACATCATTGACATCTTTGCTCATGAATTCCCTATTGCACATTGTCTCGACCATTTAGCACATGGAAGATGTTAGTCCATCATAAAAGAAACTTATTATGCACCACGTTTCAAAACTGTGTTGTGAGCATGAATTGATAAGATCCTTAAACTGCTCCTAGCATTGGATAAATGTTTCTTCTTCTTTTTGGGTGAAGTTCATGATCGACTTCCTAAGGGTGTTCATTTCATGATATGGGAAGAATTTCTTTATGAACTCCCTTGTCATGTCATTCCATCTACTGACGGATCATGGACGTAGTGAGTACAACCACGTCTTAGCCTTTTCTTTCAAGGAGAAGGGAAAGAGTTTCAGCCTGACCATGTCCTCAAACACATTAAGAAAGTATAAAGTGGCTATTATGTCATCAAACTCTTTCATGTGTAAATATGGACTTTCAGATTCAAGTTCATGGAACTTTGAAAGGAGTCAAATCACCCTTGGCTTGATATTTAAGTTTCGTGTATTTTTAAAAAAAAACCATACATTAAGCTGTGCTCACCCCCGCTGGTTGTAAATAATCTCGTAAAGTATGAGACGAGGGTGCTTGATGCACCCCATTCTTATCCTAGGCTTCCTCAACAGGAGTTGAGGAGGATTTGCAAGTTAATTTGTAGCCATAACTTCTATTAACTCTAAGGATCTCTAGTGGTGTCTAATCTTGTGATGGATAGGCAACCCTTCGACCAATCTCAAATTGCGGTATAGACTGCTATAGTAGAACTAGGAATACGTCAGACTGTCCTAGAGGGGGTGAATAGGACTTTATAAAATTTATGACAATTAAAATCCTATTATCCTAGTTTTGATCTAATGTGCAATAATCAAGATATACTCATTTTAACTCTAATGTCTTCTAAGCCAAGTAAAGGATCCAAGCTCAAGACTACTCAATATAAAGCAAGATAAGCAATTAGTTTATAATGGATTAAGTATGTGAAAGTGTGTGGTATACAAATATTACTCCCAAACACAGTCATGTATAGTGGTCCGGCTATGTGCCTACTCCACTCCTAGCGTATGTACTCATCTCTTGAGTGTACTGAATTTTACTAACAGAGGTTTCAAATCAGGTTCACCTCCAACCTTTACAGCCCACACAAGGTTCACTCTGGGACCTACACAAGGCACCTAAACATGCCACACAAGGCAAACATTTATACTCTACACAAGAGTAAAGGTCCTACACAACACCTAGGTTTTATGCCCTATACAAGAGCAAAGGATCCACACAAGGAACCTAGTTTAGTTCACACAGGTCAAAGATCGAATATAGGCCAAGGACCTGAGTTTATGCCCTACACAAGAGCAAAGGTCCTACACTAAGAACCTAAACGTATTCTCCCATCGAAGGCCTCTTATAAGGGCTTGTAAAGGGTGAGATGTACCTATGACCCAATCCTACACAAGAAATGACAACAGTGTCTGTAACATCCCAAAAATCGGGGGGTCAAGCAAAAACCCAACTCCCGAGTTCCAAAATGTTATTTATGCAACATAGATATGTATGGTTGAATGTTGTCTATGATAATGTATTAAACATGAGTGAGATTAAGCTAGAACAGCATATCATACTCCAGAGACAGTTAAATTAACAAGCGAAAGACTGTGATAGTATGTATAACATATATAGACTGTTGTATGTCTCCAGAGTGTGAACATGTTACCAGGTTATATACATACATGTATACTCCAAAAGTAGACAAAACGAATATACATGAGTGCGCTAAAAATATAAAATGACAAGTGTCAAAGTATCTAATCAACCTCCCTGTAATCCCGTCAATCAGAACACGCATAAAGGAGGAATCCTCCTCCTCATCATCAAGTCCAGCTCCGCCTCGCAGGCCGCGCCATCATCTGCAATCACAATAGGGGCTGGTGGGTGTCTGGAAACACCATCCCGTAACGTGGGAGTGAGTAGCTAACTCAGTGGAATAATAGAGCAAGGATTAACATGTTCTCAAATCAATCATGCGATAATAGTGAAGCAGTAATTCAAACATTCCTAATACTATTGTTAATGCAATTATGACATGACGTGATGTTTTCCCTCACCGAGGATCTCCCTCATACGACACCATCTTACGACCGCGGCATGCAATCGACCCTCAAGTGCTCCACATCTTCCAGGCACATGCAATGGTATGGTGATATGATTTTCGAGTTCTTATTAGTCCATTCAAACAGTAGGATTGGGAAACTAAGGTACTTCCCTTATATCAATCCTAACACAAATCCTGTCTAGGGTCGTCACTCCTAGTAATCTCATACGATGTATATTTTGTAGGTCGCTGCAAGGGCTGCCAGGGCTGTTGCACACACTCGTTGCTCCGCTCCCCCATCACCTTATCAATACAGGCCTACTGTACTCTACTGCTACTGAAGGGTCGTCACCTCCCGTAGACTCAGAATACGCTCGCGGTCACTACAAAGGACTCGTCGCCTGATCAGTGTAGGCCGACAGCAAGAATATAGTGTCTCATACCACCATAATCTGCTCATGAGACTAGGTGCTCACTGGTTACTACGGGGAGGTTTGTGGCCCCAGTGTAGGCCGACAGCTCGACCACGGTGTCCCATACCACCATGCCCGGCTCATGAGTCTTCGTGGATCAAGGTACCATGGTTAACAGGGTTTACAATGGTAAGTTCAGTACCCTAGGTTCAAGCAGTTATGACTCATGTAGGGTGAACATACAATGGCCAGTCGGGTTACTTGACGGGCTCGACTAGCGCGATCGCATCTCAAGTCAAACGACATGAAGTGCGTAAAACACTTCGTGTGGCCTAACCACTGCCGCCAACTCCAGAACACAGCTCGCGTTCATCGAAGCGTCCTTCGTGGCGAAGATAAGCTAACCACGAATTCGCTCGGTTACCGACTGCCTGGACTAAGTATAGTCCCAAACATGTGGAATCACATCAGCAAAGCATGTGAAAGTATTGGAAATGAAATACAACCATATGAGCATGTTAACACATGTTGTAACATACAACTTAAGAAAATCACCTGATACATGCCTTTCATACATATAATGAAATTATGCATATCGCCAACATATAGGAAATCATTTCCATCAGCAAATTAATTGAGAATTCAATCTCAAACTAAATCATAATGAAATCATCAAGCACATGTTATAACATACAACTTACGTGAATCATCAAGCACATGCATTTCATTCATATAATGAAATCATGCATATGGCTAACATGTAGGAAACCATTTACACCAGCATATTAATTGAGAAACCAATCTCAAACTAATCCATAACATCATTTAATTCAATATATACTAATACAAGCATTTATACAAACACTTACACTACACACTTAAGTCTACATATAGTATGTCGACCCGAAGTGCGCATTTAGGCGAATCTCTTCGCCAAACTAATTATGCACGTATTGCTAACATTCTAATGCAACAATAAACCATGTCAATCACATCAGCAAAATATGAATGAAATCTGTACTTCCTACAAATGACTAAAATGCCCTAAATCTCATATTCTTCGTTGATTTACGAAACAAGAAACGGACAGCATGTTGTACATGTCAAACGGCGTTGCCGTCGATAATCTACTATTAAACGACATTAAAAGGTTTAGAAACAGTCAATCAAAGCGTCTAAAATCCACACCTTGTCTCTTATAAACGTGTCGTTTCGAACGGAGCGTATACGCTTGGTCTACAGCGATAAAAGAACCTAATTTACAAGATACGTCAGCTAACATGCTATGAAATGAAAGGAATCTCAAATCAGCAACTTCAAGGGTATTTTCTTACCTGAAAATGCAGAGAAATCACCGGCAAAGTGATTAGAGCGCGTGGCTTAACCACTTGCAGCATGTGGCACAAGTAGCAGAGAATTCTCTCCCACCTTCTCTCACAAACTCTCACCTTTTCTCTCTCCCAATCTAGGAATTTTTGCAAATTCGGATGGGAGAGAGGAGTGAGGGTTTCAACCCTTTTTATAAGCCCAAACTTGCCCGAAATAGGCTCGGGAACAAGTTTCACTTGAGGGGTAACCAAATCGGGGCTGTTTCAGTCCAAAAGGACATTTCTGGTGGTCCCCTGGCTGAATGCGGTCAGACTTAAGATCATGCATACTGGATCTAGCACACATCAAGTTTTCAGTCCGGCAGGGTTCGCAGATCGCACGTGGGGGTCCAGTTTCAGTTCAGCGGTCACCGCACGTTGATCAGGTCTGTAAGTCTCATGATATGAAATAGAAATTTTTCTTGATCCGAGGGTGTAATTTGGCTGAATTCTGACGGTCAAAATGCTTAGTACTGACACGTCAAGTCGTGTGCCAGATTTGAATTTCAAATTCCAATTCTGTCCCTATTCGCACTCTCTTCAGTCCGGGCTCAATGAAATAGCCTGTGATTATCGGTTGGACTTGATTTTTGAAATGATTGTCAAGTCCAGCTAGGCGGTTCTAACGGTCTAAGATAGTAGGTATCGGACTTTCGACGCGCGGTCTAGATCCAATACAAAGTTTCAAAGTGGTCCAGAGAACAAACCTGCTTAGTGTTTGATCCGAGGTTATAGAGTATTATAGAGTCATTGGTTCTACTCGATTTGGGTCTTGTAGAACGTATTTAAAATGATCAGGGACTATTTCCCAGCTACTCTAGCGTTGCGCTAGCTAACTTATGCTTAGTTTCTAAAGGAATTATTCCTAAGTGATTTATTTGGCTATGGAATTGGGTTCTGAGCGATTTTCCAGGTGTTTTAGTTGACCCATTGCCTAAGGACGTTTAATCCCAGATTGGCCAAAATCCGGGGTGTTACAGCGTCTCTGGACTCAAATGACTTATAAGTAAGTAGATGAGCCCCGTTCTGCACGTTGATGAAGATGCTCTCTCTTGATGATGGAGATTCTCCAGTTCCCTTGATCCACAACACCGATGATGCACCAATGTAAGGCGACGGGGTTGGGTCAAGGTTTTATTGGAATCCACTCTAATGAATGTTAATCATTGAAGAGACGGAGTGATTCCAAGGTCTTAAGCATTCAAGCGATCTCAGCTCAATGATTTTCCATTAAGGTGGTAACTAGATGATCCCTGAATGAGAAGGTTCATTCACCAATCCACTATTGATTATTAATGATGAGGGTGAATTGAAGGATGAACTCCCATGAGAAAAAAAGGCTTAGGGTAGGTGGTATGTAATTACTCTCTCAAAGCTCTCTTTTTTCTTCTCAATACAGTAACCAAGAACAAGCTCTCCATATAAAGGCAAAAAGCCCTAACGGAAATAAAATTATCAATTTCTAACAGCGGTCGATGATTTCAAACCTTATTCGATGTCATCGAACATATACTTTCGATGCCATCAAATATCGGTTCGATGATACGAACACAACTGAAAAATATTCCAAGGACTTTTTGAAAGAAGATCGATGTCATCGAACCTAATTTGATCTCATTGAATTTTAAATTTTGATATTATCGATTCCTAGTTCGATTCATCGATCTTTTCAGAAGATATATTCCCTGAAATCTTGTTGGACACTTCTTTGTCCTATTTTGATGTCATCGAGGCTTACTCGATGTCATCGAAGTTTGAATTTCATTGATATCGAGTATATCTCGATTCTTTGAACATTTCCATTTGATTTTCCTTTCATGCTTGCTGGACACAGTCTTATCCAGATTCGATGTCATCAGACCTTCCTCGATGTCATTAAACTTTGAATTACGATGATATCAAAGCTCGTTCGATTCCTCGAGCAAAGTCAGAATATTTTTCAAGAAGCTTTGCCAGACAATGCTCTAAGTTTTATGATGTTATCGGCCTGACTTCGATGTCATCGATTACTGATGTTCCATAACATCGAAGGTATGCTTGATTCCTCAAATATTCTGTCTGAATATTATGTGGTTGATGGATATAAAAGGTCTCATTTCGATGTTATCGAAGTCTGTTCGATGTCATCGAACATGAGTGTTTGATGTTATCGATGTAAACTCGATGTCATCGAACTAAGTAGAAAACTTAGGAAAATTTCTTGTTTAAAAACAAATTTTTAGACTTTTAACTCCTATGTTGTTCTAAGGGTTTTAAGGAATTATTAACTTGGGTGTTTTGGGACATGGGGTGTGAGGCTTAGTTTACCTTTGACAAGCTTGGAACACACATTCGATTGAGGCAATAGCTTGTACTATCTTCATATGGGGCTCACTTGACTCATCGACTCAACCCTCACACTAATTGACAAACCAGGGAACTTTCAATCTCCCCCTTTGTCAATTACGTGGCAAAACACAAAACATTTAGAACAATACCTAGAACAACACCCTAAATTATGTGTACATGAACTTTACACAATTTTACAGATAATGTATTGAGTTCACACACAACATGATTCTTCATATAGATGTTTTCCCTATCTCCTTGCAACTGCTCCCCCTATCACCTATATCACCATGCATATAAACCATACACACAATTGTTCTCATGGTGGGATTTGTTCTCCCCCTTTTTGTAAGTCATTAGCAAATGTTAGTATATACCAATATCAAATCAATTGACTGAAGTTGAATTTGAAGAAACTAGGAGAACCAATGTAATAAGAGGGTCATGTGGGGATAAACTCATGGCAGGGAATCCTCATTCCATAGAATAAATAATCATAATACATAACATGTAAGCATATCTCTAAAATACATAAGATAGATAGTATAGAAATTAACATTCCATAAATGACATTATAGACACAAATATGCATTTGTATATAAAGCATTGAAATCACCATTCCACAACATAATTAAAAACTTTCATGGGCATGTGATAAAAAATAATTAACCAATCACCATTTTTCACAGAACATTCACTCTCATGGATATTTAAAATAATGCTCAGAAAGATCATCATTAATTGATAAGAGCAATCAACCTAACTGCTCAAGCTTGTCAGTGAATAAGTGTTTAAACCATCCAAAAAATTATCATCTGGCCCATCTATGGGCCACAACAAAAAGAAATATCCAACCGATTTTCCCATCCATGGGCATAAACAGACATATGCACAACCAACCCAAAATATCCCATCAGTTATAACTTTTTTAACCCATCCATGGGCCAGGCAACCAAAACAAACGGTTAAACTATCCAAGTTAGTTGACCAACACCTACACTCATGAGTACTTAGGACATTCCAAAAAGATACTCATGTCCTAAGTATGAATGACCAATTGGTATAAGTGATGGTAAAATCGACACTACGGCACTGGGGCCGAGTCTGATGGAGTTGTGTTGTCAAGCCTGCATGTTAGTAAGTCCACAATGTGTTGGGTGGTGTGTTGTAGTGCAATAACTATCTGCTCTAGGTCTAAAAGCCTCTCCTCCTATCGATCAAACTAGTTCTTAAGTCACGTCAGACCTGGTAGGGTTGCCCCACCTTGATCCTGATGCTGCTTTTGTCGTTGTGTCTGTACGAAGTCAGGAATGGTCGAAGTTACTTGTGGTCCCTGTGTTTCTTCTTCTGTTGGTGCCGCTGCTTCCCCCATTTCAGCTTCACCTTGCGTCTCTAACTCATCCCGTCCTTCTATGAGTGGATGGAACTTGAGGTCCATCTTTCGAATGTTTACCTTTTTGAAATATTGTAGAGGACTCTCAGGATCATTCGTTAAGGGTAGTCCCAACTCTTTGCTTAGCACATGAATGATATGAGGGAGTGGGACTTAAGTTGCTCGGAATGTGTGGACAACAACAAACAATTGGTGGACGATTAAGGAGGGTAAACACAGTTTGACACTAGACACAATGCTATATAGAACAAGGACCATGAAGTAGTAAGATTGAGTCGATTTGTCCCCCTAGGATATACATTGGTAGAGAAGATCCCATGCAAAATTTGGTATTTTGGGAGCATGTATTTTGCCTTAAGTGCATTCCCTTGATACCAAGGGACGTCTCTACCATAGCATAAGAATTTGGTGACTAGGGATCAGACCATTGGGTCATCAAGATCAAGGTTAGACATGCCAACATGAGAAAGAGTGAGACCAAACATATTTGCAACAGACTTGATCGTGACTTCTATGTTCATTTCCTTGACTATGACTATTATAGAGGGAGGCTTAAGAACTAAAGAGTGGTGATATGTGAGAAACTGGTAGGTTCGTTCATCATGGCATGATCCACCAAAATTTAAAATAGGAGACCAATCAACAGCCGACAACAGAGATTCTATATCAAATGCCAGAATACCCTCCTTATCACTTTACATTCATGTACCAGACTCCGCCGCATATATTTTTCCAACATGTCGGCATGGGGAGGTGGAATCACTAGAGTGGGGGTAGGTATTGGAGCTGCAGACGGTGCCTCACTGCATGACGACTATCGGGCAATTCTGCCTCGGCGGCAAGTGGTGGATTCTGGAACCCTGACTCTTTCTCGTGGAGCCAAGGTCTTTTTTCGAGTTAGCCGTGATGATTCTCCTATGATCGGAGCTTTTCCTTTGTCCTTAGACATGTCAGATTGGGCAATCACAAATTCAAAAGAATAGATGAAGGGAAAAACTAAGTAGAAGATCGAGAAGATGAAGAACAACAGAAATTTCCCAAAATCTCTTTTAATAACCTATGAAAGCCCAAGTAAAGGAAGAATACCTTAAGGAATCGATGGGATATACCTATGAGTCTGCCAGATTTAAGTTGTAAAGGACTGCCCTTGATGTCAATGGAGCCAGGGAAAAATAGTGGGGAAGAAGAAACAACAAAATGAAAACAAAAAAATAAAATAAAATCCCGCTTTCCCACCTTTTATCTAGCCGGCATATTCGATGTCATCGAACCTGATTGATCACATTGAGTGCCTTTAATCAATGTTATCGAAGAGGTGTTCGATAACATTGTAGAATGTGCGACGCTTCTGATTCTGAGAGTGCTTCGATGAAATCGAACTTTGCTCGATGTCATCGACAAGTCATTTGATTCATCGACTGACTTATCGAAGTGAAAAAATATGACATTAATCTATGTTCTTCGATAGACTCCTAGAGATGCATATCATAAGGTATTTTCTTTATAGCTTGTATACACAGCAAATTTGTACAAAATCTTGTGAGAACCAAAATTATAAACATTTGTTATGTTCATATTCAAAAAGAAATTGATGAGGTATGCAAACCTTGGATATATCATAATAACCACATAAGTGCATCATTTCTCATGCATGTCTGGCCCTAGATGCCATGATCTGGACTTATTATCTATATTCAGGTGATATTAGGCTAATGGATCATCTTTCCTATTGCCTTTTATGACATAACATTAGTCATTAGTGCGAAGACCCTTCATAATTGATTTTTTTGATAGGTATGAGATCTTCCATTCTTGTTTGAAGAAAGTCACCACATGTTTATTGTCTCATATTTGAGAAATGCATAGAAGTTGTGTGTTAACCCTTCTATGCAAAGAGCGTTCTCATTTTTGAGCATTTCTAATCCAACAATAGTTCTATGTCCCATTACCTTAGCGGTGCATCCATCTCCAAAGGTGACCTTCCCATCATCAAGATTTGAATAATTTGAGAGAAGTGATTTTTCACCCGTGATGTGTCTTGAGCACCCACTATCAGGGTACCACTTTACATTATTGCCTATTCTTTAAAATGAATGGGTTACAAGGCAATTTCTCTTATTTTTCACTACCCATTTTATGAAAATTTTTTTGGGAGAAGTTTTTACTTCACTATGGGCTTGTCTGGGTATGTTGGGTAATTGAATCACATTTCCTTGTTTCATTAATTCCTTTGTTTTCTGATTTAGTTGAGCCACTTGACTCAATAGATCCTCCATTCTCTTTGTCATTCTAGGTAGAGACAGATGTTTCTTTGCTTGTGGCATAAACCTTGGTGGACTCTTGACATTCTATATTGTTCTTCTGGTTGGTTTATATTTACCAATCAAGTTCAAACTGGAATTGAGTTGAGTCTTACAAATAGTAAGGCATTAAAATTAGTAGTGGCTTGAGTCTCTACATGAGTGAAAGCAGCAATTTTCTTAGTCATTTGTCCTGAAGGAGTGGGACTTGGTTTGAAAATTTCATATCCCAATCCTCTCTTATCTTTTTGTGGTCTCTCCATCCCTAAAAGTCTTTCTAGCTTTCACTACTTGGGAAAATTTGTAACCAAGAACAACAGATTTTTTAGATTTTTCTACATAAAAATAAGTGTGTGATTTTTATAAGACCCATATCCTAGTCCATGTCATTCCGTAGGCTTCTGTGGTTCTTCCGGTCGAATTTTGACAATCTTTAACCCATATCCAATGTTTGCACATGATCCTAAGCCGAGACCTGCATGCTGAAGTTGGCCTAACCCGAGACTTATATCTTAACAACCGCGCCATTGCAGCGATTCCAATGACGTGACTCGCGCACCAATCCGATACCCAGCTTAAAAGATGTGAGCTCACGTTCAATTCGAAGAAAATGTTGCACGTTGTGAATTTTGAGGGAATCTCTATGACATGTCCCATCAATCAATCAATCAATCCCATCAATCAAGTACACACCACACATTAAGTTAAGTACAAGCAACCCATACCCTACCCCTACCTCTCTCTTACACAAGCTACCCAAAGTCAACTCTTACATCACTTCACCCCATCACTCCACCCATCACCCATCACACCTCACCCATCCTTTTCACCCATCACTCCATCACCTTTTCATCCCATCCCTTCTCTCTCTTCCTCATTTCTCAAAAATCTCCCAAGCAACAAAAAACTCAACCTCCAAGCCTCCCTCCCAAGCCAAGCCACACTTTTTCCACCCTCTCATCTCTCATCTACACCATCAAAACCCCATCAACCTCCATCAAAAGTGAAGACAAGGAGCATAGGAGTGTAAGGGATCAAGGAGGAGTGCAAGAGGTGGGTGATCGACCGTTAAATTTCTTTTTGGGACCACATCTGATGGGACCCATTTTAAGCATACAATATAAGGAATGGAGAGCCCATAGTGGTGGGGTCCCTCCTCTTCATCACGATCTCTCTTGTCTCTTCTTTTCTCTCTCTTTCTCTCTTTCATTTTGAGTTGATTTGGCCATGTGGCCCACCGGGATGGACCCCACCACGAAGTGTATCTTTATCCATGCCATCCACATCCATGTGGGACCCGCCTGATGGATGTGTTAGACCTACACCGTCTAGCCCATTAGTGGACCAAGATGGAAGGAAAATACAAATATTAAGTTAATTTAAATAGGTGGGCCACGTCATGTGGGACCCACCATGATGTTGTGTTAATCCATACCGTCCACGTCCCTGGATGCTGGACGTAGGGGTTGGCTAATATGGAGTGCGTGTACTGACATGGATGTGTACTGACAAGCTAACAAAAAAAAAATAATATTTATGTTTGAGCTTTTTGGGTGAGCCGGTCATGCAGGCCCCACCTTAATGTATGGGGCTGATCCACGCCGTTCATCCCATTCCCCAGCTCATTTTAAGCGTTGAGCTGAAAAATGGAGCTAATTCGATCATTTGGCGGGCCATAGTATAGAAAATAGTGGTTCTTACCATTAAAATGCACTTTGAAGCCTTCTATACGCCAAAATACCTTGGATATTGGGCTCATTTAGCCTGTAATGAGCCGTAGGATCCAATGGATGGAGTGGATCTGTCTGATGAGGGCCCCACCTAGGAAATTCTTTAGAAAATTATTTTTTTCAAATAAAAACCACAGTAGCAGTAGCAAACGCTACTGCCGCTAATAGCCCAAGGACGTCATAGTGTCCTGCTGTGTGGACAGTGGATGGGCAGGGATCACGTGGTCCTATTTGCAAGCCTCACCATGATGTGTGCTAGAACATCAACACCGTGCAATTCGATGGCCCCCTTCTAACCGTGGGTTGCCCCAAAAATCAGCCATACATGGGACTTGGGTGGCGCACGTCACATGAACAATGAGGATTGATGCCTACCATTGAAACCCTTGTGGGTTGCAGAAGTTTTGGATCAGATACGAAATTTATTTTTCTTATTCATCCAGGTCCACGTGACCTTATGAACAGTCTGGATGGCAGATAAATATTACGCTGGCCCCAAGTCTATGTGACCTTACCAAAAATTTGGGTGCAAATAAACATTACAGTGGGCCCTAGGTTGGGTGGAAAATGAACATTACGATGGGCCCTAGTCCGTGTGACCTCACCAACAAGTTGGGGTGCAAATAAACATTATGGTGGACCCCTGGTTCGTGTGACCTCATCAATAGGCTAGATGGAAAATAAACATTATGGTGGGTCCCAGATGGGACCCACCGATGTATGTATTGTGATCCACACCTTCCATAGTGTGGGCCCCCACCATGAGGTATGTACCTCATCTATGCCATCCATCCTTCCCATATGGAATCCACCATGATGCATGGGTTGCATCCAAGCCGTCCAACCATTTTTAAAAGATCATTTTTAAGGCTTCAGACTAAAAATAAGATAGATCTCGGATCAAGTGGACCACATTATAGAAAATAGTGAGTTTGAATGTCCACCATTAAACCCTTAGAAATTTTAATGGTGGAAATCCTTATCACCACTTATATTTGGTGTTGCCCATTTGATATACGCGTGGCTCATTGTTGAGGCCCACCTTGATTTGTATAGGGCCCATTGTGATGCATGTAAAGCCCGTGGGTTATGGCCCATTGCAATGTATGTAAGGCCCATTGGTGCGGCCCATTGATACGGCCCTTGATGAATATAAGGCCTATGTGATACAGCCCATTTGATGTACTTAAGGCACAATGGGATGTATTTAGGTCCATTGCAATGTGTGATTTCTCCTTGGTATATATAATGATGTTTATAACGGGACATGCCTTGGGAACAATGATGGTTAGATGCCCACGTTGTAAAGATAATGTTAGTTAAATGTCCACATTGTCACTCTCCCTAAGGCCCATTGGTAGGCCCATACTTGTAGTGTGTAGGCCGTCTAGGCCCATCTTCATTATGAATAGAGCTCATTACCATATGACATGTTTAGTATAGATCCATGATTTATGATCATACGCATCATATGTATGCCTGATATGAGGAGTGACTGATCATAGCATATGCCTACCGGCGGATTATTTATACGTTCCCTAATAGGCAAAGTTGCCCTACATGTGCACATGGTACGCGCATGATTGTTACATGTTTGGTAGGGTGATCACGCACTTGCATTTGTGTGATTTTGATTATTGTGTGCCCTAGTGACATCAGGGCCATAGCCTCCATAGACACATCGTGGGTGGCTAAATTGAATACAAAAAATATTATTACTAAGCATTGGGGTGTCATAGATGTCCTTGGGTGAAAATTCCTAAACCTAATGGTACTAGAGTAATACTCCAACGTCAAGACTGAGTGGATATATGAGTGTACGAGGGTAGAATACTAGGAGGCCGCGTCTCCCACTGTGTCGTAGTCAGTTGGAAAGGGGTGTGGCCTTATTCGTCCAAGGGTAGGAGGAATATTAGGCTGAGTCTGACCAGCTCGTGAATTGATTTGCTATCAATGTGCCGGATAGATATTGGCAGACTATTGGCCAGGCGGATAGTGAGGTTTCTTAAGCTCACTTGGACTGTGTGGCTGGGAGGGCGGTAGTGCTATTTGAAGTGTACTAAACCTCGGTGATTATCCAGAATGAGAACTATACTGATATTTAATAAGCTATGTGTGGATTTGGATGAGGATTGGCATACTTAAGTTGCATCTCGCATTGCATGGTCTTAACATGGCCGATAGTATTCATATCTTGCACCGCATAGCCTTGGTACAGTAGATTACATTCATGTACTCATCATCATGTTTCCACATTACTCTGACCATACATTAACACGCTTATATTGCGCACATACTTACACTGCCCACTAAGCTTTCTATAAGCTT
Source organism: Magnolia kwangsiensis (assembly GCA_037074715.1). Classification (NCBI taxonomy): domain Eukaryota; kingdom Viridiplantae; phylum Streptophyta; class Magnoliopsida; order Magnoliales; family Magnoliaceae; genus Magnolia; species Magnolia kwangsiensis. The sequence goes on along the minus strand of CM073575.1, from coordinate 83,072,078 downwards.
ATGCACGATTGATGCGTGCAGGCGACGCCAGGACGCAGCCGTAGCATAGTAGTAGCAGGAGCGTGCAGTCGAGATTTGGAGTTTCTACTATTAGCACTATCTTGTATTTCCCTTCATATGCATTGTACTTAAAGTTTTTGATCATAATGGATTTTATGATGGTGTTCTTGTGGTTAGAACCTGGTGTATGGGTGCCAGGAGCCTAGAATGGGGTACTATGGAGGCTGCCAGCGCCGGAATCGACGATTGAGAATTTTGTGAGCCCGGTTTCTGAGTTTGGGGCATGACAATTTTCATTCTTAATATGCATGTTTTCATCTTTCAATAATTCAACATGTTTTTTTAGTTTTACTGTCACAGATTTGAGAAATGAATTGATTCTTTCCAGCCTTTCATTATTTGAGTGGTATTGCTGAAGATCATTGTGTATTGATCTTTAAGGTTTTATCTAGATCCATTTACAACAATTTATTCTTATTTTCATTGATACCAAGTCTTTTAAGGATATTGATGCTATGTATGTAGAATTGATCATAAGCATAATGTATATTATCCTTTTCTTCCTCTTCTTCTTCTTTCTCATCATCTGATGGAGATGTCCCTTTGTCTCATGGTTCATTAATTACCTCAGTTTCCAAGGGAATGTTTGTAGGTGTGGAGTCCATGAGTATTTTCAAAGATTTCTAGTCTCCATCACTCTCTGAATTACTAAAATCGGAGTTTGATTCTTCAGTGTCATCCTAAGTGGCTTCCATGGCCTTTCCCTTAGTATTTTTGGTGGGACATTTAGTGGACAAGTTCCCAAATTTCTGGCAACTATAACATTAAGGCTCTTTGAACTTTTTAAGAGCTTTGCCTATATGGCGCTTGTTGTCCAATTGTTTGCCTTTGTAGTTGAATGGTCGGCCATGGTTTTTGTTAAAGAAATTCTTGAACCATTGAGCTAAGAAAGCCACTTCCTCTTCCTCATTTTCTCTTTCTGTAACACCCCGGATTTTGGCCAATCTGAGATTTGACGTCCTTAGGCAATGGGTCAATTAAAACACCTGAAAAATTGCTTAGAACCCAATTCCATAGCTAAAGAAACCACTTAGAATCAATTCCTTTAGAAAATATGACTAAGTTAGCTAGTGCAACGTTAGAATAGCTGGGAAATGGTCCCTGATCACTTTAAATACGTTATACAAGGCCCAAAGCGAGTGGAACCAAGGGTGCTATAATGCTCTAAAGCCTCGGATCAAACTCTAAGCCGGTTTGTTCTCGGGACCTCCTTGAAATTTTGTATTGGATCTAGACCGCGCATCGTAAGTCAGATGCCTACCATCTTAGACCGTTATGACCACTTAGCTGGGCTTGGCAATCGTTTCGAATATCAAGTCCAACTGACGATCACAGGCTATTTCATTGAGCCCGGACCGAAGAGAGTGTGAATAGGGACATAGTTGGAATTTCAAATTCAAATCTGGCACACAAATTTGACGCATCAGTATTAAGCATTCTGACCGTCAGAATACAGCCAAACTACACCCTTGGATCAGGAAAAATTTCTATTACATATCACGAGACTTATAGGTCTGATCTTGGTGCGGTGACCGTTAAACTGAAACTGGGCCGCCACGTGCGATCTGGGAACCCTACCGGCCTGAAATCTGGATGCGTGCTAGATCCAGTATACACGAGCTTAAGTCCGACCGCATTTGGCCAGGGGACCTTCAGAAATGCCCTTTTGGACCGAAACGGCCCCGATTTGGTTAGGCACCAAGTAAACATTGTTCCCAAGCCTATTTTGGGCATGTTTTAGGCTATAAAAGGGGTTGAAACCCTCACTCCTCTCTCCCATCCGAATTTGAGAGAAGCCCTAGCTTTGGAGAGAGGAAAAGAGTGAGAGATTGTGAGAGAGTGGGAGAGTTCTTCCTGCCACTTGTGCTACGTGTTGCACGTGCTTAAGCAACACTCCTCTACCGCTTTCCCGGTGATTCCACCGCGATCCTAGGTAAGTAAAAACCCTAAATAGTTGTTGATTTGAGTTTTCCTTGTTTCCATAGCGATGTAGCTTATGGATCTTATGTATTAGGCTCCTTACTCGCCGTAGACGAAGCATATACGCTCCGCTTCAATTCCCGAGTCTACAAGACATAAGGTGCGGATATTAGACGCTTTGATTGACTGTTTTCAAAGCTTTCAATGTCGTTTAATAGTAGATTCTTGACGGCAACGCCGTTTGACATGTACAACATGCTCTCCGTTTCCTGTTTCGTAAATTAACGAAGAATATGAGATTTAGGGCATTTTAGTCATTTGTAGGAAGTACAGTTTACATTCATATTTTGCTGATGTGATTGACATGGTTTGTTGTCGCATTAGGAAGTTAGGAATGCGTGCATAATTAGTTTGGCGAAGAGATTCGCCTAGTTGCGCACTTTGGGTCGACATACTATATGTAGACTTAAGTGTGTAGTGTATGTGTTTGTATAAATGCTTGTATTAGTATGTATTGAATTAAATGATGTTATTTGATAGTTTGTGATTGATTTTTCAATTATTATGCTGACCTAAATGATTTTCTACATGTTGACAAAATGCATGATTTCATTACATGCATGGAATGTATATGCTTGAGGATTTGCTTAAGTTGAATATGCATGGGAAGTATGCCTTGAAGATTTGCTTAAGTTGAATGTTATAACATGTGCTAACATGCTCACATGATGTATTTCAATTCCAACACCTTTGTATAGTGTTAATGTAATTCCATAGATGTGTGGGACTTGACTTAGTCCAGGCAGTCGGTAACCGAGCGAATTCGTGGCTGACTGGTCATAGCCACGAACGACGCGTCGATGAATGTGATTCGTGTTGAGAGTTGGCGGCAGTGGTTAGGCCACGCGAAGTGTTTCACGCACTTCATGTCGTTCAATTCGAGATGCGATCGCACTAGTCGAGCCCGTCAAGTAACCCGACTGGCCGATGTTTGTTCACCTTGTATGTATCATAACTGCTTGAACCTAGGGTACTGAACTTACCATTGTAAACCCTGTTAACCATGGTACCTTGATCCATAAAGACTCATGAGCCGGGCATGGTGGTATGGGACACCGTGGTCGAGCTGTCGGCCTACGCTGGGGCCACAAACCTCCCCGTAGTGACCAGTGAGCACCTATGACTCGTGAGCAGATTATGGTGGTATGGGACACTATATTCTTGCTGTCGGCCTACACTGATAAGGTGATGGGGGAGCGGTGCAACGAGTGCGAGCAACAGCCCTGACAGCCCTTTGTAGTGACCGCGAGCGTATTCTGAGTTCACGGGAGGCGACGAACCTTCCGTGCAGTAGAGTACAGTAGGCCTGTATTGATAAGGTGATGGGGGAGCGGAGCAACGAGTGCGTGCAACAGCCCTGGCAGCCCTTGCAGCGACCTACGAAATGTACATCGTATGAGATTACTAGGAGTGACGACCCTAGACAGGATCCGTGTTGGGATTGATACAAGGGAAGTACCTTAGTTTCCCAATCCTGCTGTTTGAATGGATTAATAACAACTTGGTAATCATATCACCATAGCATTGCATGTGCCTGGAAGATGTGGAGCACTCTAGGGAGTGTGGCATGCCGCGGTCGTAAGATGTTGCCGTATGAGGGTGATCGTCGGTGAGGGCATACATCACGTCATGTCATAATTGCATTAACAACAGTATTAGGATTGTTTGATTTATTGCTTTACTATTATCGCGTGATTGATTTGAGAACATGTTAATCTTTGCTCTATTATTCCACTGAGTTAGCTACTCACTCCCACGTTACGGGACGGTGTTCCTGGACACCCACCAGACCTTTTTGTGATTGCAGATGATGGCGCGGCCTGTGAGGCAGAGCCGGACTTGATGATGATGAGGAGGATCCCTCCTTTATGCGTGTTCTGATCGACGGGATTACAGGGAGGTTGATTAGATACTTTGACATTTGTCATTTTATATTTTTAGCGCACTCATGTATATTCGTTTCATCTACTTTTGGAGTATACATGTATGTGTATAACCTGGTAACATGTTCACACTCTGGAGACATACAACAGTTTATATATGTTATACATACTATTACAGACTTCCGCTGGTTAATTTAACTGTCTCTGGAGTATGATATGCGGTTCTAGCTTAATCTCATTCATGTTTAATACATTATCACAGACAACATTCAATCATACATATCTATGTTGCATAAATAACATTTTGGAACTCGGGAGTTGGGTTTTTGCTCGACCCCCGATTTTCGGGATGTTACAGATGGTATCAGAGCATGATTTGGATTAAACCGGGCCTGGGTTATGGTCACGCGACGTACGCTGTCGCTTCCTTTGACTTAGGTGGGTGCGAGAAGGGTCTAGAAACACGTCCAGGATCACAGATTCGCCGATAGGCGAAGTCTATTAGAATCGATCGCAAGATCGAGCCTGTAACACGTCTCGGGTCGCGTAGAGCAACCCGAATAGCTCCTAGGTTGTAGGTAAGTGGGTTGAGCTGTTCTTTGAACAATTCTAAACCCGTTAATGTGAATCCTTGGGCCGTGGGACAACCACGACCCCTGTATTCAATCGCCAGAGCTTAAAAAAACCCCCGTTTCACCGAAAATCTTAGAAATTCTTCCTCTCACCACCCCAATCTTCAATTATTTCTTATCCATTTCATATTAGGCATCAATACTAATGTGAAAATAACATAAATCTTACTTTCACGAAATTTTACAGTGAATAGTAAAATTTCATGAAAAATGGCCATAAGGCCATTCTAAATTCACTTTCTTTAGCAACTAATGGGCTATATGGATGTACTAGATCCTTCTACCCCAAAATCATATGCTGCATGATAGGGTTTTGTATTCAGGATTGAAGATTGGACCCGAAAAGCCTCGAATGGATGTTAAAAATGTATTGGCCTCCCTAGGGCAATCTACAATGAACTAGAGTGTGCACCATACCTTTTTGGAATCCCTAGGGCAAGAGGAATCCATCCCATATGGCCTCAGAGGCCAGTTTGCAACTTCACCGGCGATGCCATCGCCGGTTCGGCGATGCATCGCCGGCCGGCGAGCTCCGATGGGGCCGTCCTTCGGGCGCACCCCCTTAAACAGGGTCCACATCACCCCTATGCACCTCCCACCCCAAGAAAACCCCAAATATGGGTACTTCCTTCACAAACAGCCCCTCCCCTAGCCCCATTTTCGTTTTCAGCTGCCCTATCCCAAAAATTCATGATTCCAAACCACCCTAGATCCATTCCCTGCTAAAAACGACCACCCTCCGTCATTCCTTTGAAGTTGGCAGCCCTCCCTCTTGAAGATTTCATCCGTTGGAGCTCCTAAAACCCCAAAATCGAGCTGAAATCGTGAGGTGCTCCATTCCCCTTTTTCATTTTCATTTCTTTCTGAAAATACATCCTAGGGAAGCTTGAAGCATCCCTCTACAACGCCTAGATTTCATTCTGTCCCTTTGGGCGACCATTTCTTCGCATTTCCTCCATTTTCCATGGCTATTGTTAAGGCTGTTTCAGCCTTTTTCCTCCCTTTCCATCGTTCTCTCTCTCATGTCCCTTTTATTTGAGCCTTTACCCCCTTTTGGGGTCTCAGAATCATGCTAACCTCAAATCCTATTTCTCAACGTTCTCCGTTTGAGAAGTATTGAAAACACATGGCCGATAGAGCTCTAATGGGCAACTGACAGTATTGAACTTGATAGTATTCAAGAAGGTCAGTCGGGACCCTGGTAGAAGTCCTTTGGTAGAATTAGGCATCTATGTCGTTGCCCTTTAGCTTGTTTGACTACTGTTTGAAATTTCTGTGTTGTTTTGTTGTTAGGTAGAAAAATGTGTTTGTGTTGTGGTTTGGGCTTAATATAGCCAAAATTTGTCGAATGGAATGCATGTTGTTTCATTTCGCTATAAAATATTGTCCCTAGATTGGGAGTATTATAACTCCCTGAGATCCAGCCTACAAATTAATTTTTATCCCCACCCACCCTCCTACCAAGCATACCACATCCAATCCTGCCATGGGACTAGGAATGCAGTTCCATTTAATACCACTAAGCGCTACCGGCCACATAGGCTCTAGGTGTTTTGGTTCTAGTGTTAGCACTCCTAGATTTGAAGGGTCTGACGACATAAGAAATCCAATTCCATTTAGACAATTTTGATCCTAAGCGATAGAGCAATTTCCTGTATTAGAGATGGTATGAAACCGTCTAGTGTATAGGCTTAGGTCTTGAATTATAGCGAATGAAATACAGACTAGCCTACTAGTTACCTTAAGTAGTGTACAGCCTGTATATGCTAAGGACTTGTAGGTTAGATTTGGTTGAAGTAGAACCTTATTCCTTCGACAGATCCCCTTATGACTTATAGACTTCTGTTGTTGCCCATAGGAAGGAACCATTCACTCTCAGGGAACATTTATAAATCCCTCAGATTGAACTTAGAATGGACTAGCACGCCCCTTAGAATTGCCATCCCCAAGGGTTTATTGCATTCGGGAACGCAGAGTAAAGGAACTGCATGTACGCGATGTATTCGCGGTTTGAATCGACTTCTTAATCCTAGTGGTTCCCAATAAATCCAATGCTCTGATCAAGCAGAAGATCGGCATCGACTCGGATTAAGAATTGATACAATAAATCTTCTGTTCTAGCTAGACAGAAAGTCTATGTATCCGGCTCAGACCTACTACATAACCTTTATTCTGTGATGGCCCAACCACCTACAACCAAACGGGATCACATTGCCTTTTGGGAAATGGCGAGGACTTAAAGCCAGTAGAGAATTAGGCATCTTGCCACCAACTCATACCTGCCCCTGACCTTAACCACAATAGATATTAGGCTCATCTCTATGATCATAGATACCAATGCCATAGAACGCATCATTAGCAAAGGAAAACCACTGTAATGAGAGGTTGTTCCCAATTTATGTCAAGGATAGCCCCTAAGTTGCACCTCGTTCCGATATACGGAGCGATGCATAGATTCTTGAATTTAAGTAAAACTAAGTTTTAAGGGGGGTAGAACGTATGGAGTCCAATCCGGTTAGGTTAGTCAACGCTCCCATTCGATTAGAGTGGCGCAGCGGAAGCGTGGTTAGGCTCTTCCCCACTGGCCCAAGATCGAAACATTTGATTTAGGTTATATGTATGGTTAGGTTATTAAGTAGGATTTGAACCTTCCTTAGAATGTCAATACTAAAGTCCCTCTAGGTACTCCTTGCCCTTCGCCAATGTCGGGGACGACATTGTGTTTTAAGGGGGGTAGATTGTAACACCCCGGATTTTGGCCAATCTGAGATTTGACGTCCTTAGGCAATGGGTCAATTAAAACACCTGAAAAATTGCTTAGAACCCAATTCCATAGCTAAAGAAACCACTTAGAATCAATTCCTTTAGAAAATATGACTAAGTTAGCTAGTGCAACGTTAGAATAGCTGGGAAATGGTCCCTGATCACTTTAAATACGTTATACAAGGCCCAAAGCGAGTGGAACCAAGGGTGCTATAATGCTCTAAAGCCTCGGATCAAACTCTAAGCCGGTTTGTTCTCGGGACCTCCTTGAAACTTTGTATTGGATCTAGACCGCGCATCGTAAGTCAGATGCCTACCATCTTAGACCGTTATGACCACTTAGCTGGGCTTGGCAATCGTTTCGAATATCAAGTCCAACTGACGATCACAGGCTATTTCATTGAGCCCGGACCGAAGAGAGTGTGAATAGGGACATAGTTGGAATTTCAAATTCAAATCTGGCACACAAATTTGACGCATCAGTATTAAGCATTCTGACCGTCAGAATACAGCCAAACTACACCCTTGGATCAGGAAAAATTTCTATTACATATCACGAGACTTATAGGTCTGATCTTGGTGCGGTGACCGTTAAACTGAAACTGGGCCGCCACGTGCGATCTGGGAACCCTACCGGCCTGAAATCTGGATGCGTGCTAGATCCAGTATACACGAGCTTAAGTCCGACCGCATTTGGCCAGGGGACCTTCAGAAATGCCCTTTTGGACCGAAACGGCCCCGATTTGGTTAGGCACCAAGTAAACATTGTTCCCAAGCCTATTTTGGGCATGTTTTAGGCTATAAAAGGGGTTGAAACCCTCACTCCTCTCTCCCATCCGAATTTGAGAGAAGCCCTAGCTTTGGAGAGAGGAAAAGAGTGAGAGATTGTGAGAGAGTGGGAGAGTTCTTCCTGCCACTTGTGCTACGTGTTGCACGTGCTTAAGCAACACTCCTCTACCGCTTTCCCGGTGATTCCACCGCGATCCTAGGTAAGTAAAAACCCTAAATAGTTGTTGATTTGAGTTTTCCTTGTTTCCATAGCGATGTAGCTTATGGATCTTATGTATTAGGCTCCTTACTCGCCGTAGACGAAGCATATACGCTCCGCTTCAATTCCCGAGTCTACAAGACATAAGGTGCGGATATTAGACGCTTTGATTGACTGTTTTCAAAGCTTTCAATGTCGTTTAATAGTAGATTCTTGACGGCAACGCCGTTTGACATGTACAACATGCTCTCCGTTTCCTGTTTCGTAAATTAACGAAGAATATGAGATTTAGGGCATTTTAGTCATTTGTAGGAAGTACAGTTTACATTCATATTTTGCTGATGTGATTGACATGGTTTGTTGTCGCATTAGGAAGTTAGGAATGCGTGCATAATTAGTTTGGCGAAGAGATTCGCCTAGTTGCGCACTTTGGGTCGACATACTATATGTAGACTTAAGTGTGTAGTGTATGTGTTTGTATAAATGCTTGTATTAGTATGTATTGAATTAAATGATGTTATTTGATAGTTTGTGATTGATTTTTCAATTATTATGCTGACCTAAATGATTTTCTACATGTTGACAAAATGCATGATTTCATTACATGCATGGAATGTATATGCTTGAGGATTTGCTTAAGTTGAATATGCATGGGAAGTATGCCTTGAAGATTTGCTTAAGTTGAATGTTATAACATGTGCTAACATGCTCACATGATGTATTTCAATTCCAACACCTTTGTATAGTGTTAATGTAATTCCATAGATGTGTGGGACTTGACTTAGTCCAGGCAGTCGGTAACCGAGCGAATTCGTGGCTGACTGGTCATAGCCACGAACGACGCGTCGATGAATGTGATTCGTGTTGAGAGTTGGCGGCAGTGGTTAGGCCACGCGAAGTGTTTCACGCACTTCATGTCGTTCAATTCGAGATGCGATCGCACTAGTCGAGCCCGTCAAGTAACCCGACTGGCCGATGTTTGTTCACCTTGTATGTATCATAACTGCTTGAACCTAGGGTACTGAACTTACCATTGTAAACCCTGTTAACCATGGTACCTTGATCCATAAAGACTCATGAGCCGGGCATGGTGGTATGGGACACCGTGGTCGAGCTGTCGGCCTACGCTGGGGCCACAAACCTCCCCGTAGTGACCAGTGAGCACCTATGACTCGTGAGCAGATTATGGTGGTATGGGACACTATATTCTTGCTGTCGGCCTACACTGATAAGGTGATGGGGGAGCGGTGCAACGAGTGCGAGCAACAGCCCTGACAGCCCTTTGTAGTGACCGCGAGCGTATTCTGAGTTCACGGGAGGCGACGAACCTTCCGTGCAGTAGAGTACAGTAGGCCTGTATTGATAAGGTGATGGGGGAGCGGAGCAACGAGTGCGTGCAACAGCCCTGGCAGCCCTTGCAGCGACCTACGAAATGTACATCGTATGAGATTACTAGGAGTGACGACCCTAGACAGGATCCGTGTTGGGATTGATACAAGGGAAGTACCTTAGTTTCCCAATCCTGCTGTTTGAATGGATTAATAACAACTTGGTAATCATATCACCATAGCATTGCATGTGCCTGGAAGATGTGGAGCACTCTAGGGAGTGTGGCATGCCGCGGTCGTAAGATGTTGCCGTATGAGGGTGATCGTCGGTGAGGGCATACATCACGTCATGTCATAATTGCATTAACAACAGTATTAGGATTGTTTGATTTATTGCTTTACTATTATCGCGTGATTGATTTGAGAACATGTTAATCTTTGCTCTATTATTCCACTGAGTTAGCTACTCACTCCCACGTTACGGGACGGTGTTCCTGGACACCCACCAGACCTTTTTGTGATTGCAGATGATGGCGCGGCCTGTGAGGCAGAGCCGGACTTGATGATGATGAGGAGGATCCCTCCTTTATGCGTGTTCTGATCGACGGGATTACAGGGAGGTTGATTAGATACTTTGACATTTGTCATTTTATATTTTTAGCGCACTCATGTATATTCGTTTCATCTACTTTTGGAGTATACATGTATGTGTATAACCTGGTAACATGTTCACACTCTGGAGACATACAACAGTTTATATATGTTATACATACTATTACAGACTTCCGCTGGTTAATTTAACTGTCTCTGGAGTATGATATGCGGTTCTAGCTTAATCTCATTCATGTTTAATACATTATCACAGACAACATTCAATCATACATATCTATGTTGCATAAATAACATTTTGGAACTCGGGAGTTGGGTTTTTGCTCGACCCCCGATTTTCGGGATGTTACACTTTCACTCTCCTCCTCCTCATTAATGGGGGTGTGTTTTTGTAACATCTTGATTCTCATAACCCGAGGATGATAGCCCACGAATGAGAACCCGAAGGTTACGTCATAAATGAGACCACCATACGTCTAATTACTAAGACAATCCAAACCATCAAAAGGTAACTACTATTTAAACTGATGAAAGAAGTTCAACATACTTTAATGCAAGTAAAGAAATGAAAGTGAGATCCCTCGGGAGGGGATTTTAATTACAGGACTCCAAATATTAACCAAGCCTAAAGTTTGAGATATCAAGTAGTAAATCCTAAGGTTTTAATGAAGCTCCTGTAGCTCGACTGCATCAACATAAGGGTCCTCCTCACCGTGCTCTTCCTCAACAACACTAGGAGCCCCATTATAGGTGTCGTCCATCATCATACCTATATTTATTTGGTGCAACCGCACAATTGAGTGAGTGAAAACTCAGTGAGAATTTTTTGCAAGGATTCATACATGTCAAAGCATTCCAAAATAGTTTAAACTAACATACACAATCATAATAGAATTAACATGAACCTATAAATTAATGTATGGATGTATGAATGTGTAAGTGTGATGTTTTCTAGCTCCTATAATTGTCAAATTTTATAGTACCAAAACCTCTTGGAATCTGTGTCTTGTGTAGCTCATCTACATATTCATGTAACTCATCTACATATTCAAGACTGTGCATCGCATGTATAAGAACAAAGGTCTTTACCTCAAGAACTTCAAATGCAAGATCAAAAGATCTACATGCCCAAGTACAATACCATGGGATAGTTCACTCCTTCAAGCTTCAAAGTTCAAGGTTTCAAAGCTTCATCTAAGGCAAGACAATAGTCTTTACTTTAGTACTCAAAGCTCAAGGTGAAGAACAACTCAAGTACCTCAAGCTCAAGATTCAATGTATTTCAAATTCAAACTTCAAAATATCTTAAGTTCAAGCTTCATCATATTTCAAGATATCAAGCTTCGTGAACTTTAAAGAACAATCATCAATTGAAGCGAAAGAAGATTCAATGTTCATATATCACTTATAAGGTATGAATGACCCTAGCTTGACCATAGGATAGGTCATTTTAAATACATAATTTAATTGGGTCACTTTATAAGTGCATAGTTTGTTTTTTGAATAGTCTTAGACTATGTTTGATTAGTCCTAGTACTAGCTCGACTAGTATAAGAAATTCTTCGACCAGTTCTAAGTTTGTTACTAATTTTTGAGACTTTTTGTTATTGCCTCGACCAATCCTGGAGACTACTCGACCAGTTGAGTGAACAGTGCTCGATCAGTTTAGCAGGCTCAACTCAAAGTCCAACAACTAAAATGAGTCCCATATGACCAGTCGTGGACAAGACTCGACTGATCATGGAGGCCCTTTAACCAGTCGTGGAACGACTGATCTTATCGCGCCCAAATATTGAAAAGTTTATTGGTCCTTCGACTAGTCGAGCTGTCCTCTGCACTTATAAATAGAGCACGATTTCTGCACTTATAAACAGAGCATGATTTTCACAGTTTTGTATCTAATTCAAGCAAAATCAAGACATTACTCTGAGAGATAAGTTAGTGATATTCTTAAGCTATTTCGTGCTCATTTTATATTGTCTTTAATTAGCTTTTTTGCATTTGATTTTGTATTCTACGTTCCAATCTTATTTGAAAAAGGGATTGAGGTTTTCCCATTTTTTGGAATCAAAATCAAATCAAGTTAGCCTAAAGTGATTCAATTTAAAAATCATTTAGAACTTAGAACCTTTTCATAAGTGAGTGTGGACATTGAATATCTACATTGAACTTCTACTCTGAATTGGTACTACCGGGCTCAAACAAAGGAGAATATCCTGATAAGTATTTTTACTGTTATGTAAATCAATTATTCTTTTGATTTCTTTAAGATTGTGCCAGAAAAATCTCTTTCTTTTGGTTTCTATAAGGTGATCAAGAAAACTCAAAGTGTGGGGTTTTTGAATTGTGCAAGCCCACTTGAAAGACACAATTGTGAGGGTTTTAGGTGAACCTTAAAAAACCTATTTCATAGTGAACGCTAATATCCACTATGTGAGGATATTAGAAGTAGAGTAGTTGTGTGGCTGTATTTCTAAAGAGTTGGAGTACACACAAGCGAACCACTATAACTTTTGGTCTTGTGGTGATTATTTAATTGTGGCATTGTATGGATGTTGTAATTTCCCTTTACGCATTTGTGAAGAATGTTGTAGTCTTTTTATGTATGTGTGGGAATGCTGTAATAGTTTAATTACTTTCGTTGCTATTTTAATTTTTATTCCTCTGTATTAGTTTGTGATTTCGATACGCAGACTGTTCTAGGAATTAGTTTGTCCTACCATAAGCCATTGGTTTTTGGTGTAAGGTTATCCCTAGAACAACATCTGTATTGAAATAGCGGTGAAGACCGCTTAAGCCGAAGTAGGAATATCCCAATATGTCCTAGAGGGGGGTGAATAGGACTTTTTAAAGTTTTTATGAATTATTAAAAATCCTATCACACTAATCCTATCTCAGGTTATAGATAAGGATTACTCAAAATTAACTCTACTGGCTTCCAAGCCTGGTAGAGGATCCAATCACAGAACTATTTAGATGATGAGCATGAAGTAGTTATGGTCTATGATAGATGTGACTGTGTGTGAAGTGTGAGCAGATATGAATGTAATTAACATAATCACACAAATAATCAAACACAAGAACCAATCACAAACACAGCCATTTTTATAGTGGTTCAAGTACTTGTCTACTCCACTCCCGGCTTCCACACTCAACCCTTGAGTGACCGAATTTCACTAAGGAGGTTTTCCATGGTTCACCTCAAACCTAAGGTTTTAAATCAGGTTCACCTTCAACCTTTACAGAGGTTTCTACTCGGTTCACCTCAAACCCTAGAGTTTTACTGGCGTACTCCTAACCAGATGTTTATGCCCACATAGGATAAGGGTCTACACAACGCACCCGGAGGTTTCTACTCGGTTCACCTCTAACCCTAGAGTTTTGCTGGCGGACTCCTAACCAAATGTTTATGCTCTCCACAGAGCAAGGGTCCACACAACGCACCCCGCACGTACACTCCCGTCGGAGGCCTCCTTCGAGGACTTCAAAGGGTGAGCAACACTTAAAAACTAATCCTAGAAAGGAATGATCACAAGTGTCCTCTGGACTCTAGATACTTACAAATAAGTTGATGAGTCCCATTCAGCGCAATGATGAAGATCTCCTTCTTGTTGATGAAGAGTCTTCAGCTCCCTTGATCCGCAACACAAAGGTGTATCTATACTAGGCTTTAGGTTGGGTTAAGGTTATGATGGAATACCACTCTCTAAATGTAACACCTTGAAAATTGGGGGTCGTGTATAAACTCAACTCCCGAGTTTCAGACCGTCACTTATGCAACAAAAATGATTATGATTCAATATTGTCTGATTTAAAGCATTCACATGAGTAAAAGTATACCAAAACTGCAATTCATACTCCAGATCCAGTGATAAAAGCAAGCGAAAGACTAAACAATATATATATATATATCACTGTAAGGAAAAACAAAGTAGATCTCATCTGTCTCTAAAGTATGAATACATCTCTGAGTCTCATATACATATACATGAACAAAATCAAATGTTCAAAATAGTCCCACTGAAGTCCCATCAACCCAGGTCACCTACGCAAAGCCATCATGGTACTGCATGTACAAGAACTCGTCCTGGTCCTCGTCAAAGTCTGGCTCTGCCTCCTGGATCTCAGCATCACCTGCATCTACAACAGGGTCTGGTGGGTGTTGCAAACACCATCCCGTAACGTGGGAGTGAGTGATCAACTCAGTGGAATCATAGAGTAAAGATTAGCATGTTCACAAATCAATCATGTGATAATAGTAAAGAAGTAAATCAGATAATCCTAATACTGTTGTTAATGCAATATGACATGACGTGATGTATGCCCTCACTGACGATCTCCCTCATACGGCACCATCTTACGACCGCGGCATGCAATCGACCCTCAAGTGCTCCACATCTTCCAGGCACATGCAATGGTATGGTGATATGATTTCTGAGTTGTTATTAGTTCATTCAAACAACAGGATTGGGAAACTAAGGTACTTCACTTATATCAATCCCAACACAGATCCTGTCCAGGGTCGTCACTCCTAGTAATCTCATACGATGTATATTTTTGTAGGTCGCTGCAAGGGCTGTTAGGGCTGTTGCATGCACTCATTGCACCGCTCCCCCATCACCTTATCAATACAGGCCTACTGTACTCTACTGCTACTGAAGGGTCGTCGCCTCCCATAGACTCAGAATACGCTCGCCGTCACTACAAAGGACTCGTCGCCTGATCAGTGTAGGCCGACAGCTAGAATATAGTGTCCCATACCACCATAATCTGCTCACGAGACTAGGTGCTCACTGGTCACTATGGGGAGGTTTGTGGCCCCAGCGTAGGCCGACAGCTCGACCACGGTGTCCCATACCACCATGCCCGGCTCATGAGTCTTCGTGGATCAAGGTACCATGGTTAACAGGGTTTACAATGGTAAGTTCAGTACCCTAGGTTCAAGCAGTTATGACTCATGCAGGGTGAACATACATCGGCCAGTCAGGTTACTTGACGGGCTCGACTAGCGCGATCGCATCTCAAGCCAAACGACATGAAGTCGTAAAACACTTCGCGTGGCTTAACCACTGCCGCCAACTCCAAACACGGCTCGCGTTCATCGATGCGTCGTTCGTGGCCAAGACCAGCCAACCACGAATTCGCTCGGTTACCGACTGCCTGGACTAAGTATAGTCGCAAACACATATGAATTCACATCAACAATTTATATAGGAGTATTGGAATTGAAATACAATCATGTGAGCATGTTAACACATGTTATTACATACTACTTAGGCAAATCTTCAAGCACATACATTTTATGCATATATTGGAATCATGCATATAGTCAACATGTAGGAAATCATTTATGTCAGCATATTAATTGAGAAATCAATCTCAAACTAATTCATAACATCATTTAATTCAATACATACTAATACAAACATTTATACAAACACATACACTACACACTTAAGTCTACATATAGTATGTCGACCCGAAGTGTGCAATTTGGCGAATCTCTTCGCCAAACTAATTATGCACGTATTCCTAACTTTCTAATGCGACAACAAACCATGTCAATCACATCAACAAAATATGAATGTAATCAGTACTTCCTACAAATGACTAAAATACCCTAAATCTCATATTCTTCGTTGATTTACGAAACAGGAAACGGATAGCATGTTGTACATGTCAAACGGCGATGCTGTCGATAATCTACTATTAAACGACATTGAAAGCGTTGTAAATCGTCAATCAAAGCTTCTAAAATCCTCACCTTATCTCTTATGGATGCGTGATTTCGAACGGAGCGTATACGCTTCGTCTACGGCAATAAGAGAACCTAATTTACGAGTTACGTCAGCTAACATGATATGAATCCTAGTAAACCTGAAATCAGCAACTTTCTAGGGTTATTTCATACCTGAAAAAGCGGAGGAAGCACCGGCCAGGTGATTGAGATGTGTTGCTGAAGCACGTGCAACAGGTGGCACGAAGGCAGGAAAAATCTCCCCTAATCTCTCTCACAAACTCTCACCTTTTCTCTCTCCCAATCTAGGGTTTCTCTCAAATTCGGATGGGAGAGAGGAGTGAGGGTTTCAACCCCTTTTATAGACTTAAAAATACCCAAAATAGGCTCCAGTACAAGGTTCACTTAGTGCATAACCAATTCGGGGCTGTTTCGGTCCAAAAGATACTTTCTGGTGGTCCCCTGGCCGAATGCGATCGGACTTAAGCTCATGCGTACTAGATCTAGCACGTATTAAGTTTTCAGTCCGGCAGGGTTCGCAGATTGCGCGTAGCGAACCAGTTTCAGTTCAGCGGTCACCGCACGTAGATTAGGGCTGAAAGTCTCATGATATGAAATAGAAATTTTTTCTGATCCGAGGGTGTAATCTGGCTGAATTCTGACGGTCAGAACGCTTAATACTGATGCGTCAAGTCATGTGCCAGATTTGAATTTGAAATTCCAATTCTGTCCCTATTTGCACTCTCTTCAGTCCGGGCTCAATAAAATAGCTTGTGATTATCGGTTTGACTTGATTTTCGAAATGATTGTCAAGTCCAGCTAGACAGTTCTAACGGTCCAAGATAGGAGGTATCGAACTTTCGACGCGCGGTCTAGATCCAATACAAAATTTCAAAGTGGTCCAGAGAACAAACCTGCTTAGAGTTTGATCCGAGGTTATAGAGTATTATAGAGTCAGTGGTTCTACTCGATTTGGGTCTTGTAGAACGTATTTAAAGTGATTAGGGACTATTTCCCAGCTACTCCAGCGTTGCGCTAGATAACTTAGTCATATTTTCTAAAAGAATTAATTCTACGCAATTTCGGGTCGAGTTGGTACTCGAGTCCAAGTACGGATTTTTCACGGGCGTTACAATCTACCCCCCTTAACAAATAATTTCATCCTCGAAATTTGTACCTTTTCATACTCCTCGAGAAGCTGTGGGTAGTTCTTTCTGATCTCGGCTTCTTTCTCCTAGGTAGCCTCCTCCTCAGAGTGATGCGTCCACAATACCTTCACAAGGGGAATCACCTTGCTACGCAGTACCTGCTCCTTCCTGTCAAGGATACGTGTCGGTCGCAGGATATATGTAACATCCTCACCTAACTGCACCTGCTCCCATCTGATGATATGAGAAGGATCAGCAACGTACTTCTTCAGCATAGAAACATGAAATACGTTGTGAACGCTCGCGAGAGGCGTGGGTAAAGCCAATCGGTAAGCCACTGCTCCCACACGGTCGAGGATCTGGAATGGACCAATAAATCGCGGTGCTAGATTCCCCTTCTTCCCGAATCGAAGGACTCCCTTCATAGGGGAAACTCGCAGAAACATATGATCCCCAACTGTGAACTCTAGTGGCCGTCGTCTCGTATCGGCATAACTCTTCTGTCTGCTTTGCGCTGTAAGAAGCCGACGTCGAATAATATCGATCTTCTCTGACGTCGCCTGCACTAACTCTGGGCCAATCAAGCTACGCTCACCGACCTCTGCCCAGCAATGCGGTGCGCGACAAGGTCGCCCATACAGCGCCTCATAAGGTGTCATACCGATACTCGCCTGAAAGCTGTTGTTGTAAGCAAACTCCGCATATGCAAGACAATCATCCCAACTGTCCTTGAAGTCCAATGCGCAAGCTCGCAACATGTCCTCTAAGATTTGGTTCACCCGCTCTGTCTGTCCGTCTGTCTGTGGGTGAAAAGCAGTACTAAATTTCAACTTCACACCCATAGACTCTTGAATGCGAGTCCAAAAAATAGAAGTGAACCGCGTGTTCTGTCCGATACGATCTCCAACGGAACTCCATGCAGATGCACAATCTCTCTGATGTAAAGTCTAGCCAGCTCGTCTGCAGAGTTCATAACTCTAATCGGTAGGAAGTGCGCCGACTTCATCAAACGGTCGACGATCACCCAGATGGAATCATGTCCCTTCCTCGTCTTCGACAGCCTAGAAATGAAGTCCATGGAAATGAAATCCCACTTCCACTCTGCGATTGGCATAGGTTGCAAAAGTCCAGGGGGTCGGCGATGCTCTGTCTTCACCTGCTGACAAGTGAGACAACGGGACACGAACTCAGCTATGTGGGTCTTCATACCTTCCCACCAATACGTCCTCTTCATGTCGCGATACATCTTTATACTGCCTGGATGCATCGCGAGTCTAGTACAGTGCGCAGCCTCGAGAATCTCTCGTCTCAAGTCAGGAACATCTGGGACGCATAGGCGGCCACGATAACGTAAGCTCCCATTCATAACAACTCGCCACTCGGCGTCAGCATCATCACTGGCCTGCTCTCGAAGCTCAGTCAGATGCGCGTCGTCCCTCTGCTCCTCGATGACCCGATCATCGATCTGAGATCGCACCTGTACATGTGCGATGAACTCATACGGCTCCTCTACGGTGAGTTTCTACTCAAAGTCTCGCAAAAACTCAACCATATCCCACTCAGCAACCATCAGCGGAGCCACAAATTCTATCGTCTTCTTGTGGCTCAACGCATCAGTCATAAGGTTCGCCTTCCCAGGATGGTAAGAGACTTCAAACTTGAAGTCCTTCAACGTCTCCATCCATCGTCGCTGCCTCATATTCAAGTCTCGCTGCGTGAATATGTACTTGAGGCTCTTGTGGTCGCAAAAGAGCTCGAACTCCTCTCCGTAGAGGTAATGTCTCCAGAGTCTCAGTGCGAATATGACGGCTGCCAAGTCTAGGTCGTGTGTAGGGTAATTCTCCTCGTGCTTCCTTAATTGTCTCGAGGCATACGAAATTACCCTGTCCCTCTGCATAAGGACACAACCTAGACCAATGCTAGACGCGTCAGTGTATATAGTGTATCTAACCCCTTGCTCTGCAATACTAGCACAGGGGCGGACGTAAGTCTGTCCTTCAGCTCCTGAAAAGCTGACTCAGCCTGATCGTTCCAAGCAAACTTCACGTCCTTCCGTGTTAACTGAGATAAGGGTCTCACGATCTTCGAGAAGTCCTGTATGAAGCACCGATAGTAGCCAGTGAGACCCAAGAAACTCCTCACCTCAGTGACAGAACCAGGCTGCTCCCAGTCCTGCACCGTAGCTACCTTAGACAGGTCAGCTGCCATGCCATCCTTGGACACCACGTGTCCCAGGAACTTCACCTCCTGCTTCTAGAAGTCGCACTTCTTGTACTGTGCGAACAACTGATGCTGTCTGAGCGTATCCATGACCAAACGTAAATGCTCCTCATGCTCCTCTCGACTCCTGGAGTACACCAAAATGTCGTCAATGCATACAACGATGAATCGATAGAGGAAAGGTCGAAATACCCGGTTCATCAGATCCATGAACACGGCTGGTGCGTTCGTGAGACCGAACGACATTACAAGGAACTCGTAGTGGCCAAAACTGGTCCTGAATGCTGTCTTCTACACGTCCTCATCCCTGACGCACAACTGATGATAACCTGACTGCAGATCAATCTTTGAGAAATATTGGGCTCCTCTCAACTGATCAAACAAGTCATCAATCCTGGGTAAAGGGTACTTGTTCTTCACCGTGATCTGGTTCAGCCTGCGATAATCAATACATAATCGCATCGAACCATCCTTCTTCCTCACGAACAGAACTGGTGCTCCCCAAGGAGACACACTAGGCCGTATAAGGCCAAGCTCTAGCAGACCATCAATCTGCGTCCTCAACTCCTCCATCTCACACGGTGCTATGCGATACATCGGCAGTGAGACGGGCGAGGAACCAGGAACCAGATCGATAGTAAAATTAATCTCTCATCAGGGCGGCAAACCAGGGATCTTCCTGAATAGATCCCCGAACTCGCAAACGACTGGCGTATGCTCAAGTACCTGGGCACCAGTGTCTCGCAATAAAGTGGCGTAACTAAGTATGCGGAAAGGGAGATTTACTCGCACTGGAAATGTGAAAGATGCACCCTCTGGCTCGTAGGCTGTCACTATATGAGTCTCGCAGTCAATCTCGTCCCTCGCTGCAGTCAACCAGTCTATGCCAAGAATGACATCGAGATAAACCAGAGCAGGGTCGGCGACGAGATTTAGAACCATCGTCTTGCCCCCCAGATCCACCAAACAATCCTCACACATCTGGGTGGCATCTGTAAAGGACCCGTGTGCTGTATAAACTCGCACCCCGTCCATAGTAATGGTCTGTAGCCCAAGACGCCTGACTATAGCACGTGATATCAAAGAAATCGTAGAACCAGTGTCCACCATCACGAGAATAGGAGTACCTCCAATATGGGCAGTGACCTCGAAGGCCGAATGCTGAGAAGTCGGTGTCGCAGCTGCCTCAGCTGTCAATGCATGAACCTGTGCCTGCTGTGGCCGGTTCGGCCACTGGGTCATGGGCCGTGGAGGCTGTCTGCTCTGCGATACCGGAGGTCTGAAAGAAGGGTGCGCAGGAGCTAACCATATAGGCGGTGCTGATACACCTGTGAACGTGCACAGTCAATCTTCTGCGGCGGTGAGAACCCACTGTCCCGCATCGGAGAAAAATAACTCTACGCCAAGTGGCCCGTCCTCCTACAGTATGTGCATGATAACTCGGGGTGCCGAAACGATGGTGCTGGCGCTAGAGCCCGAGTAGGAGGGTCGACACGAGGCCTTTTGCCCGCGAAGGGCCTGTCTGGCAAGTCTGGTCGTGGCCTAGAAGCAGTAGGGCCACGAGATCGCGCAAGTCGATCCACATCCTGCTCTGCCCACATAGACATGTGAATCAACTCCGCATATGAGGGAATGCTCACACAGCACATCTTCGACCAAATATCCGGTCGTAAACCCTCCAAAAAGCACCGTATGCGCATCTGTTCATCAGCCAAAATAGTCAGGACGTATCTGCCCAACTCCGTAAATCGATGCTCATACTCCGTAACTGTCATGGCTCCCTGTCTGAGGCGAAGAAACTCATTCTCCCAGTCATGCCTGTAAATCTGGGGATAATACTTCTCGTGGAAGCGAAACTCAAACGCTACCCATGTCCATATAAAGTCAGCGGCAACGGTCCGCAATACACTGTCCCACCACAAGCTGGCCTCTCTCTCAAACAGGAATGTAGCCAACTCTACCTGCTCAGCCTCTGTACAGTGCAACATCCGCAGTATCTTCGACACACGGTCGAGCCAATACTCGGCCTCCTTGGGTCTATGAGAACCCGTAAAAGTGGGAGGCCATAAGCGCTGGAATCGCTCTAACAAGCCCCGTGTATCTGCGGCATTCCCCGCAGGATAAGCAGGTGGTACAGGATGAACCATGCCCTAATCCTGGGCATAAGTATCAGCATCCTCAGCTGGATGCGTAGGTGGTGCAAGTGGAGTCACACCCCCACCCTGGGCTAGTGTCCCCATAATGGTAATCAGGAGCTGTTGCTACTGCTGCATCATAACCATCATCTGCTCGAATCTGTCAGGAGGTGGAGCAGGCTGTGGCGTGTGCTGCGTCGAAGTAGACGCACGATAAGGCTCTCTGACTGGCAGTGTGAACGGCGGTGGTCCAACTGTAGGACCAACAATAGGCTGAGACGTGCGCACTGTCTCAGGAATCGGGCCCACAGCATGGTCCGCATGTGCATCAGACTGTGAAGGAGCCTGATCCATAGGCTCAGTCAGTGCAAGCTGAGCCGTGCTCCGCATAGCCTTAGGCGGCATTCCCTATATTCAAAATAGGGCGCAACCTTGTCAGTCTTAATAGCACAAATACACCACAATTATTCACACAAGGAGTCAAAGGCATTCCATGCATTTCATTTAATCAAAATTGTCACAATACAAGGGATATGTCCTTACAAGCATCATGACAGAAAGTACATGGAAACTAAGACAGTTAAAATTACAACAGTAACATAAGCAAAGCACTAGCCTTAACAGGCTTACATAATAAAAGCAAGAATTAACTAACTACTGATAACAACATCATAGATCTCATCGCTAGTCTGAATCAGGTGACGGAGGAGGAGCACCCTTATCCTACAAGCAACACAGGATCGCCTTCAAGGTGCGAGTCACCTTGCCGAATTTTCTCTTCGTAATGGCCTTGGCATCCTCGACTTCAGCCCGAGAGTTCCATACAAAGCGAGATTTGGAGCAACTTGTAACACCCTGAAAATTAGGAGTCGTGTATAAACTCAACTCCCGAGTTTCAGACCGTCACTTATGCAACAAAAATGATTATGATTCAATGTTGTCTGATTTAAAGCATTCACATGAGTAAAAGTATACCAAAACTGTAATTCATACTCCAGATCCAGTGATAAAAGCAAGCGGAAGACTAAACAATATATATATCACTGTAAGGAAAAACAAAGTAGATCTCATCTGTCTCTAAAGTATGAATACATCTCTGAGTCTCATATACATATACATGAACAAAATTAAATGTTCAAAATAGTCCCACTGAAGTCCCATCAACCCAGGTCACCTACGCAAAGCCATCATGGTACTGCATGTACGAGAACTCGTCCTGCTCCTTGTCAAAGTCTGGCTCTGCCTCCTAGATCTCAGCATCACCTGCATCTACAATAGGGTCTGGTGGGTGTTGCAAACACCATCCCGTAACGTGGGAGTGAGTGATCAACTCAGTGGAATCATAGAGCAAAGATTAGCATGTTCACAAATCAATCATGCGATAATAGTAAAGCAGTAAATCAAACAATCCTAATACTGTTGTTAATGCAATATGACATGACGTGATGTATGCCCTCACCGACGATCTTCCTCATACGACACCATCTTACGACCGTGGCATGCAATCGACCCTCAAGTGCTCCACATCTTTCAGGCACATGCAATGGTATGGTGATATGATTTCCGAGTTGTTATTAGTCTATTCAAACAGCAGGATTGGGAAACTAAGGTACTTCTCTTATATCAATCCCAACACAGATCCTGTCTAGGGTCATCACTCCTAGTAATCTCATACGATGTATATTTTTGTAGGTCGCTACAAGGGC
Organism: Magnolia kwangsiensis; assembly: GCA_037074715.1. NCBI lineage: Eukaryota > Viridiplantae > Streptophyta > Magnoliopsida > Magnoliales > Magnoliaceae > Magnolia > Magnolia kwangsiensis. Next base: position 83,048,889 of record CM073575.1, on the reverse strand, counting down.
TGCCAGGGCTGTAGCTGGACCCGTGGCGGCGCTTAAACTTGCAGCACCACCCCGCGGTCTTCTCGATTGAGTAGGGCGACTTGGCCCAGCCTCATCTGCTGCGGTTTTTCTTTTACCCATCAAAGATAGGATGTTGGAGAGTGATAAAAGGCCTAAAATGGCTTCCACGAAAGCCATGAAAAATGGAGAAAATGCGAAGAAGGGGCTGTCCAAACTGAAAAAGGGAGATCTAGGCATTGTAGAGGGATGCTTCAAGCTCCCCTAGGATGTATTTTCAAGGAGAAATGAAAATGAAAAAGTGGAATGGAGCACCTCATGATTTCAGCTCGATTTGGGGGTTTTTAAAGCTCCAAACGATGAAATCTTCAAGAGAGAGGGCTGCCAACCGAAATAGATTGATTGAGAGTGGTCATTTTTGGCCAAGGATGGATCTAGGGGTGGTTTGGAATCACGAATTTTGGAGATGGTTGCCGAAAAATGAAAATGGAGCTATGGGAAGGGCTGTTTATGAAGGAAGTGCACGATTTATGGGTTTTCTACACACGAACCATACATGGGGGGTGTGAAATACCCAAAATACCCTCAGATCTCGGACCACGCATCCAACCGACCACATTGGCCAGCGATGCATCGCCGGATCGGCGATGGCATCACCGACCAACCCTCTGGTCGGGTGGTGGGACCATATGGTTTTGCTCCCCCATGGTCCAGGGACCCCAAATAACTATGGGCCCCACCTTGGTTTATTGTATTTTGACCTATATAGGCCCAAACATGTGTTCGGGGCTTTTCAGGAACAATCTGCAATCCTGAATATAAAACCCTATCATGAAGTATATGATTTTAGGGTAGAAGGAGCTAGTACATCCATCTAGCCCATTAGTTGCTAAAGAAACTGAAGTTAGAATGGCCGTATGGCCATTTTTCATGAAATTTTACTATTCACTATAAAATTTTGTGAAAGTATGATTTTATATTATTTTCACATTATGTTTGATGCGTAACATGAAAAGGATGAGAAGGAATTGAATATTGGAGTGGTGAGAGGAAGAATTTTGAATATTTTTGATGAAACGGGGTTTTAAAGCCCTGGCGATTGAATACCGAGGTCGTGGTTGTCTCACAGCCCAAGGATTCACATTTACAGGTTTAGAATCGTTCAATAAACATTTCAACATGACTTCCTACGACCTGGGAGCTATTCGGGTTGCTTCACGCGACCCTAGATGCGCTACGGACTCGATCGTGCGACCAAAATGAATAGACTTCGCCTATTGGCGAATCTGTGATCTTAGAAATGTTTCTAGACCCTTCTCGCACCCACCTAAGTCAAAGGAAGCGACAACGTACGTCGCGTGACCATAACCCAGGCCCAGTATACTTTTATTCATGCTCTGATACCAACTTGTAACACCCTGAAAATTGGGGGTCGTTTATAAACTCAACTCCCGAGTTTCAGACCGTCACTTATGCAACAAAAATGATTATGATTCAATGTTGTCTGATTTAAAGCATTCACATGAGTAAAAGTATACCAAAACTGTAATTCATACTCCAGATCCAGTGATAAAAGCAAGCGGAAGACTAAACAATATATATATCACTGTAAGGAAAAACAAAGTAGATCTCATCTGTCTCTAAAGTATGAATACATCTCTGAGTCTCATATACATATACATGAACAAAATTAAATGCTCAAAATAGTCCCACTGAAGTCCCATTAACCCAGGTCACCTATGCAAAGCCATCATGGTACTGCATGTACGAGAACTCGTCCTAGTCCTCGTCAAAGTCTGGCTCTGCCTCCTGGATCTCAGCATCACCTGCATCTACAACAGGGTCTGGTGGGTGTCACAAACACCATCCCGTAACGTGGGAGTGAGTGATCAACTCAGTGAAATCATAGAGCAAAAATTAGTATGTTCACAAATCAATCATGTGATAATAGTAAAGTAGTAAATCAGACAATCCTAATACTATTGTTAATACAATATGACAAGACGTGACGTATGCCCTCACCGACGATCTCCCTCATACGGCACCATCTTACGACCGTGGCATGCAATCGACCCTCAAGTGCTCCACATCTTCCAGGCACATGCAATGGTATGGTGATATGATTTTCGAGTTGTTATTAGTTCATTCAAACAGCAGGATTGGGAAACTAAGGTACTTCCCTTATATCAATCCCAACACAGATCCTGTCTAGGGTCGTCACTCTTAGTAATCTCATACGATGTATATTTTTGTAGGTCGCTGCAAGGGTTGCCAGGGCTATTGCACGCACTCGTTGCACCGCTCCCCCATCACCTTATCAATACAGTCCTACTGTACTCTACTGCTACTGAAGGGTCGTCGCCTCCCGTAGACTCAGAATACGCTCGCGGTCACTACAAAGGACTCGTCGCCTGATCAGTGTAGGCCTACAGCTAGAATATAGTGTCCCATACCACCATAATCTGCTCACGAGACTAGGTACTCACTGGTCACTACGGGGAGGTTTGTGGCCCCAGCGTAGGCCGACAATTCGACCACGGTGTCCCATACCACCATGCCCGGCTCATGAGTCTTCATGGATCAAGGTACCATGGTTAACAGGGTTTACAATGGTAAGTTCAGTGCCCTAGGTTCAAGCAGTTATGACTCATGCAGGGTGAACATACATCGGCCAGTCGGGTTACTTGACGAGCTCGACTAGCGCGATCGCATCTCAAGCCAAACGACATGAAGTGCGTAAAACACTTCGCGTGGCTTAACCACTGCCGCCAACTCCAAACACGGCTCGCGTTCATCGACGCGTCGTTCGTGGCCAAGACCAGCCAACCACGAATTCGCTCGGTTACCGACTGCCTGGACTAAGTATAGTCGCAAACACATATGAATTCACATCAGCAATTTATATAGGAGTATTGGAATTGAAATACAATCATGTGAGCATGTTAACACATGTTATTACATACTACTTAGGCAAATCTTCAAGCACATACATTTTATGCATATATTGGAATCATGCATATAGTCAACATGTAGGAAATCATTTATGTCAGTATATTAATTGAGAAATCAATCTCAAACTAATTCATAACATCATTTAATTCAATACATACTAATACAAACATTTATACAAACACATACACTACACACTTAAGTCTACATATAGTATGTCGACCCGAAGTGCGCAATTTGGCGAATCTCTTCGCGAAACTAATTATACATGTATTCCTAACTTTCTAATGCGACAACAAACCATGTCAATCACATCAGTAAAATATGAATGTAATCAGTACTTCCTACAAATGACTAAAATGCCCTAAATCCATATTCTTCGTTGATTTACGAAACAGGAAACGGATAACATGTTGTACATGTCAAACGGCGATGCCGTCGATAATCTACTATTAAACGACATTGAAAGAGTTGTAAACCGTCAATCAAAGCGTCTAAAATGCTCACCTTATCTCTTATGGATGCGTGATTTCGAACGGAGCGTATACGCTTCGTCTACGGCAATAAGAGAACCTAATTTACGAGTTACGTCAGCTAACATGATATGAATCCTAGTAAACCTCAAATCAGCAACTTTCTAGGGTTATTTCATACCTGAAAAAGTGGCGGAATCACCGACCAGGTGATTGAGATGTGTTGCTAAAGCACGTGCAACAGGTGGCACGAAGGCAGGAAAAATCTCCCCTAATCTCTCTCACAAACTCTCACCTTTTCTCTCTCCCAATCTAGGGTTTCTCTCAAATTCGGATGGGAGAGAGTAGTGAGGGTTTCAACTCCTTTTATAGACTTAAAAATGCCCAAAATAGGCTCTGGTACAAGGTTCACTTAGTGCATAACCAATTCGGGACTGTTTCGGTCCAAAAGATGCTTTCTGGTGGTCCCCTGGCCGAATGCGATCGGACTTAAGCTCATGCATACCAGATCTAGGACGTATTAAGTTTTCAGTCCAGCAGGGTTCGCAGATCGCGCGTGGCAGACCAGTTTCAGTTCAGCGGTCACCGCACGTAGATTAGGGCTGAAAGTCTCATGATATGAAATAGAAATTTTTCCTGATCCAAGTGTGTAATCTGGCTGAATTCTGATGGTCAGAACGCTTAATACTGACGCATCAAGTCGTGTGCCAGATTTGAATTTGAAATTCCAATTCTGTCCCTATTTGCACTCTCTTCAGTCCGGGCTCAATAAAATATCCTGTGATTATCTGTTTGACTTGATTTTTGAAATGATTGTCAAGTCCAGCTAGACGGTTCTAACGGTCTAAGATAGGAGGTATCAGACTTTCGACGCATGGTATAGATCCAATACAAAATTTTAAAGTGGTCCAGAGAACAAACCTGCTTAGAGTTTGATCCGAGGTTATAGACTATTATAGAGTCGTTGGTTCTACTCGATTTGGGTCTTGTATAATGTATTTAAAGTGATCAGGGACTATTTTCTAGCTACTCCAGCGTTGCGCTAGCTAACTTAGTCATATTTTCTAAAGGAATTAATTCTACGCAATTTCGGGTCGAGTTGGTACTCGAGTCCAAGTACGGATTTTTCACGGGCGTTACACTGAAGGTTTTCCTATAAGGAATATAGAGTGGTTTCAATCATCTATGCATTCAAGGCATCCCAGCTTAATGATTCGTCATTAAGATAGTAGCTGGAGGATCCTTGAATGCGGAAGTTCATTCCCCAATCCACTCTATGTGATATCAATGATGAGGGTGGATTGGAGGATGAACTTCCTGAGAGAAAGGGCTTAGGTAAATGATAGGATGGTTATAACTCTCAAAAGCACTCTCTTCTTTCTCTGCCAGCAATAAAGACTAATCTCTCTATTTATAGGCAAAAGGTTTCAACGGATATAAACGGTCATATTTATGACAGAGTTCGATATCATCAAGCAGTCGTCGATATGATCGAGCGTATACTCTCGATTGTATCGGCAGTCCTCTCGATGATACAAACTCAATTGTCATTTCACTTTTGAAAACCTTTCGCCAACTGGTCGATGAGATCGAGACTCACATCGATGTTATCAGATTTTGAACTCCAATTCCATCGAGAGATAGATCGATCCATCGACAGGTGAAAATAAGAGAGAAGCCTTGAAGAATTTCAGGTTCTACAGATATGATCGGGGAACAGACGATGTCATCAGAATTTATATATCGATCATATCAGAGACCTTGTCGATGGAATCGATAAATCGTATAGATTTACTTATAAGCTTGCTCGACGATTTATGTCCGGACTCGATCCAATTGACCAGGTCTCGATATGATCGATATATGAATATCAATTTATCGACTGACACCCCGATCATCATAAAAAAAATAACCTGAAATTCACACTGGTGAAAACATGCGCCCACAATCGATATGATCGACTGACTTCCGATATGATCGATTTTTGAGTTCAGATTGAATCGGACAGTCATCGATATATCGAAGCTTATGGTATTTTTCTTTATAAAAATAGGGGCGTCAAAAAACAGTCTGTCGATATTATCGATCTTCTTCCGATAGGATCGATATTCGAATATCAATGATATCGACTCGCCAGTCGATATATCGATCAATCGTTCAGATGATTGTTTGATTGCTGGATGCTTTTTGTCCTCACTCGATTGTATCGATTTGAGATTCCGAGGACATCGACAGAGTTGGTCAATCATATTGAAATGGGAATCGATATAATCGACAGTGTAAGAAAAAATTTAAAGATTTTCCTTTTTGATAAAAAGTTTTCTTATACGGAAACCCTAAGATGTTCTAGTTCTTTTTAAGAGGTTTAATCACCTGGTGTTTTGGGACATGGGATGTGAGGCTATGATTTACCTATGGCGAGCTTCCACACATCCAGTTGAGGCAGACGCTTGACTTGATCTTCCTGTTAGGCGTTGTTGTCCGACCGACTCAACTTACAACGTAATTGACAAACCAGGGCACGTAGTAGGTGCACTTTCAATCTCCCCCTTTATCAATTATGTGACAAAATACCCAAAACACCCTAGGAACATATCTAGACAGATATATCCTAAATTGTGTGTACATGTATTAATACAATTTTATAAATTCTAAACACCCATGTACACACCCAGTAAGTTTTTCTCCTTCAAAAACTCCCCCTTTCTTATTGTGGCTACTCCCCCTAACACCTGCAACACAGATATACAATTTCCGCTAGGGGTGTTTGAATTGTTCTCCCCCTTTTTGTCAGTCATTGGCAAAGGCATAAGACGTGATATTGACTGAAGATTGAAGCTTACGGGAGAACTATAGATAGATATATGTATATAAATGAGAACAGTGTAAAGCATACATCAATGAAGACACAACATGGAGTTAATAGAGCACTTGAGGCATAAGATAAACATGCAAACCATAACCCCAAAACTTCAATAAACCAGAGAGACAGAAATTTAAATGGCAGGAATAAAAGAACTAGATTCAGCCATATGTAAAGTAAGCTGCCCAAGATTGGCAAAAATATCCAATGCTGCCCCAGACAGCAAAAATTTAAACCAACCAAAAATAAAGCCCATTAGAGGGCACACAAAAATAAACCAGTATTTTAGCCCAACCGTGGGCATATTCATCCAAAGAGAAAACAGTTAAAAAAAACTGTCATACACACCACTGAGAGCGTAGAACATCCAAAAAGATGTTGATGTTCATATGCAAAAATAAGAGTAAAGTGTGCATGATAGCATGCACGAATCCAGCATCAAGGAGCAGAATGAGATGGCATCGTGTCGTCCCGATGGCACGTCAGTAGATCCACCAATTGTTGGACCATGCTCTAAACTCCTTGAACCATTCTTTCCAGAATAGTGAGTCGTTCCTTTACTGAGTGCATGTCCTTCTGAATGGCTCCAATCTTGTCCAGTTCGAGCCTTTTACCATACACAGCAGTTGATGTGGACGGAGTAACATCTGGTCCATGAGGTGCATCGTCAGCCATTGCATCTCCTTCCATGGGATCACCACCTTCTCCTCCTTCCCCATTTGCATGAATGTCTTCCTCAGTTTCCTCCTTGTACTCATGAAATATCAGATCCATTTTCCAAATATTCTTCTTATTGAAAACTTTGAGCGAGAAAACGGGATCAGCTATGGATGGAAAGCCAATGCTTTGACAGATTCTACTGATAATCCAGGGATATGACAGATGAAAATCTCTGAAAGTATGTATGACATTGACAAACTGATTGACAATCAAGGTTGGAAGGCAGATATTTGTCCCGGTTGCAACAAAGTAGACTATCATCACCATCAGACTTGTTAGACCTGATCGGTTCATGCTTCTTGGGTACAAGTTAGTGGTAAAAATCCCATGCATGACTCTGAACCGTGGCTCCATATACCTAGCTTTCAGGGCATTCCCTTTATGCCATGGGATATCTCGGTTATGACATAGGTATTTGGTCATTTTGGAGCGCACATATGGAAGGTCCAGATCCCAGTTTGGAAGGCCTTCTGGAGCCATTTGTAGATTGAGAATCTGTGCTATGGTTGCAGGGGTGATAAATACATCATCACCATCCATGGATACCATGAAGGAAGGAGGGTCAGCCACTGGAGAATGACATGCAGCAAAGAAGTTGCGTGTTCTTTCCGGTTGGCATGGTCCACCAAAATCCCGGATGGGCAGCCAACAAATTGTAGCAAACAGGGGTTTTAATTTGTAGGGTGTTAATCACTCCCTGTCTACTTTTCTCTCAAAGATCAACTTCGTATTGGCATATTTTGATGGTCGTTGGACAGCAGGAGGAGGAGGCACTAGTTGAGACGGTTCAAGGATTTCCGTTTGGGACCCACCGCGTCGTGATCTTTTCCGTGTGGGGGTCCCACTGTCCGGGATTCTTGCTCTTTCCCTTGAGGCAAGGACCTTTTGTCGAGTACCTCTTGAAGATTTCCCTGGACCGGATGCCACGTTTTTATGTTTTCCCATGCGAAAGAAAAGGCTATTTGAAATATTGGAAAAAATGACAAAAACACCTACAAACCAAGAGAAGAAGATTCTGATGATGTTGGAAGAATATTACCTGGTTTGTGGAGAGATTTGGCTAGTCCTACTTGGCTTAGGATGATTGGTCGAGAGGATCGGACAGGGAAGACAACCGAACCGCCTTTTGAAAAACCCCCTTTTGTTTTTCGTCCTACTGACTTTTATCGGGCGCCATTTGTCGATCATATCGTCCAACCTATCGATTGTATTGAGAAGTTGTCGATCGATGCTATCGAGACTGCCCTCGATGTTATCCATGGTCACACGACTTTTCACATTTTGAAGATCTGTCGATTGTATCGACCTTTAGTCGATGAGATCGAAAAAGAGGCCAACACTCGTATTAAAAGTAGATAATATTCAGAATTTTCACAATTTCGACACACTATTGGGTATTTCTTGGCTTGATCAGTATATGTCACAAAAAAATTGTACCAAATCTATAACTATAAACATGATAATGTTTATATAAAAAAAAAACAAGGTCTCCAACCTTAGATGTATCATTGAAGGCTCAACAAAATTGCATCATTTTAGCAAAAATTCAGATCTAGATGCATAGTCTGGATTTGTTCCTTTTTCTGTTTGATATATTAGGGTATATAAGATTTAATCATTACACATTTCAGTTTTTCTTTAATTACCCATTGTGATACAGATTTCTTTATTTTGTTCTTTTCTTTAGGTGGTGATGGATGAGAGCTTCTCCTAGATGAACTTTTAACATCCTAAGTTTCTCTGATTGGTTTGAAGTTTTTAATGTGATTTTGGTTAGAGTTATATAGAGTCCTTCTAGGTGCTAAACATTCAAATTTATAATGACCAACATCACCACACAAATGACAAACTGGAGAAAATCCCATATTGCTACTTGAAGCAATAAGTTTTGTTCGGGCTTTATTTCCTGTTTTCTTTTTACTTTTCTCATATCCTAGTCCACTCTTGTCTCTTCCTAGTCTTCCTATTCCTAACAATTTTTCCAATTTCTCACCACTCTAAGAAAATTTGTAGTATATTTCTGTAAATTTTCTAGATTTTTCTAAATCAATACAAAGTGAGTGGTTTTTATTTTTGAGTTGTGCATTATCATCTTTTAGCAATTCAGCCTGGTTCATGAGTTTTCATAATTCTGCTTTTAGGGATAGGTTTTCTTTTTCTAATTGATCATTATCTATGAGATATTATTGCAAATCATTGGACAAATGTATGTTTATTTCTAAGGTTCTGTCCAAGTCTTTCTGCAATAATTTCTTTTTTTTTTCAGTCATGCCGATTTTTTTAAGGATATAGATGCTATGAATGTATAGTTGATTATAAGCATCTTACAATTCATTTTGTTCTTTATCTTCTTCTTCTTCAATTTCCTCATTGTTAGATGAAAATGATTCAGTGGCTTGTTGTTCTTTCTCAGATTTAGTTGGAATGATCGAAGTAGTGGAGATCATAAGTATTTTCAAGGATTTTTTTATCTCCATCACTTCCTGAATCACTGTTTTCTAAATTTGACTCCTCTGTATCATCCCATGTGGCAACCATTGCCTTGCCGTTGGTTTTTCTGTTTGGGCATATAGTAGATAGGTGTCCATACTCATGACAGGCATAACATTGTGGTTCTTTGGTCTGTTTACCAAATTTTCCTACAGAAGGTTTGTAGTTCACCTTTCTTCCTCTAGAAGGATGGTCGCGATTCTTCTGAAAGAATCTTCTGAATCTTTATGCTAGCAAGGCCACTTCCTCATCTTCATCTTCTTTTTTGCTCTCACTGTCCTCATGTTTTTATTTCTTAGAAGTTTTTAGGACAGTATTTTTGGATTTTTAGGGTTGTGTAAAGTGTAGTTCAAAAGTTTGTAGGGAACCTACTAGTTCTTCTACTTTCATCTCATCAATATTCCTACACTCCTCAATTGTTGTTATCTTGGGATTGAAGCGTTCTGGTAAGGATCTTAAGATTTTTCTACATATTTTAGGTGCCGGAACCTTCTCTCCCAAACCACCCATGGAGTTACAAATGATGTTCAATTTGGTGAAAAACTCCATAAATGTCTCATGCTCTTCTATACTGAGATTTTCAAACTGTGAAGTTAAGAGTTGTAGTTTAGACCTCTTTACAGTGTTTGTGCCTTCGTGGGTCGTTTCCAGTAAATCCCATGCTTCCTTGGATGTCCCACACATACTTATTTGATTGAATATATCTTAGGACACGGCACAATAGATGACGTTCATTACTTTTGCTTCATCATTTCACTGTTCTTTGTCAAACGCCGTCCACTTCTCATTAGGTTTGGGTTTAGTGATTATGGTTTCATTTTTAAGTACAATTTGTTCAGATGGTACCACGTATCCTTTTTCAACTGCATCCCAAACTTCATGATTCAAAGATCTCAGGAAGTAGTGCATTCTAGCCTTCCAATAAGCATAATTTGATCCATCAAATACTGGAGGTCTAGTGACAGATGAGCCCTCTCCTTTGGCCATATTTCTACTTCAGTCAAGATCACTCTCTAGGTGGTGAAACCCTTAAAGAGAGACCTGCTCTCATACTAATTGAAATAGTGGTGAAGACTGCTGAAGTCGAAGTAGGAATATCCTAATATGTCCTAGGAGGGGGTGAATAGGACTTTTTAAAGTTTTTATGAATTATTAGAAATCCTATCACACTAATCCTATCTCAAGTTATAGATAAGGATTACTCAAAATTAACTCTACTGGCTTTCAAGCCTGGTAGAGGATCCAATCACAGAACTATTTAGATGATGAGCATGAAGTAGTTATAGTCTATGATAGATGTGACTGTGTGTGAAGTGTAAGCAGATATGAATGTAATTAACATAATCACACAAATAATCAAACACAAGAATTAATCACAAACACAGTCATTTTTATAGTGGTTCGACTACTTGTCTACTCCACTCCCGGCTTCCACACTCAACCCTTGAGTGACCGGATTTCACTAAGGAGGTTTCCCATGGTTCACCTCAAACCTAAGGTTTTAAATCAGGTTCATGTTCAACCTTTACAGAGGTTTCTACTCGGTTCACCTCAAACCCTGGAGTTTTACTGGCGTACTCCTAACCAGATGTTTATTTCCATATAGGGCAAGGGTCCACACAACACACCCTGAGGTTTCTACTCGGTTCACCTCTAACCCTAGAGTTTTGCTGCCGTACTCCTAACCAGATGTTTATGCTCTCCACAGAGCAAGGGTCCACACAACGCACCCCGTACGTACACTCCCGTCGGAGGCCTCCTTCGAGGACTTCAAAGGGTGAGCAATACTTAAAACCTAATCCTAAAAAGGAATGATCACAAGTGTCCTCTGGACTCTAGATACTTACAAATAAGTTGATTAGTCCCATTCAGCACAATGATAAAGATCTCCTTCTTATTGATGAAGAGTCTTCAGCTCCCTTGATCCGCAACATAAAGGTGTATCTATACTAGGCTTTAGGTTGGGTTAAGGTTATGATGGAATACCACTCTCTAAAGGTTTTCCTATAAGGAATATAGAGTGGTTCCAATCATCTATGCATTCAAGGCATCCCAGCTTAATGATTTGTCATTAAGATAGTAGCTGGAGGATCCTTGAATGTGGAAGTTCATTCCCCAATCCACTCTATGTGATATCAATGATGAGGGTGGATTGGAGGATGAACTTCCTGAGAGAAAGGGCTTAGGTAAATGATAGGAAGGTTAAAACTCTCAAAAGCACTCTCTTCTTTCTCTGCCAGCAATAAAGACTAATCTCTCTATTTGTATGCAAAAGGTTTCAATGGATATAAATGGTCATATTTATGACAGAGTTCGATATCATCGAGCAGTCGTCGATATGATCGAGCATATACTCTTGATTGTATCGGCAGTCCTCTCGATGATACAAACATAATTTTCATTTCGCTTTTGGAAACCTTTCGCCAACTAGTCGATGGGATCGAGACTCACATCGATGTTATCGGATTTTGAACTCCGATTCCATCGAGAAATGGATCGATCTATCGACAGGTAAAAATAAGAGAGAAGCCTTGAAGTATTTCAGGTTCTACAGATATGATCGGAGAACAGTTGATGTCATCAGAATTTGTATATCGTTCATATCGGAGACCTTATCGATGGAATCGATAAATCGTATAGATTTACCTATAAGCTTGCTGGACGATTTATGTCCGGACTCAATCCAATCAACTAGGTCTTGAAATGATTGATATATGAATATTGATTTATCGACTGGCACCTCGATCATCATAAAAAATAACCTGAAATTCACACTGATGAAAACATGCGCCCACAATCGATATGATCGACTGACTTCCGATATGAACGATATTTGAGTTCAGATTGAATCGGACAATCATCGATATATCGAAGCTCATGTTAGTTTTCTTTTAAAAAATAGGGCGCCGAAAAATAGTCTGTCGATATTATCGATCTTCTTCCGATAGGATCGATATTCGAATATCGATGATATCGACTCACTAGTCAATATATCGATAAATCATCCAGATGATTGTTTGATTGCTGAACGCTTTTTGTCCTCACATGATTATATCGATTTGAGATGCCGAGGACATCGACAGAGCTGGTCGGTCATATCGAAATGGGAATCGATATAATCGACAGTGTAAGAAAAACTTTAAAGATTTTCCTTTTTGATAAAAAGTTTTCTTACACGGAAACCCTAAGATGTTCTAGTTATTTTTAAGGATTTTAATCACCTGGTGTTTTGGGACATGGGATGTGAGGCTATGATTTACCTATGGCGAGCTTCCACACATCCAGTTGAGGCAGACGGTTGACTTGATCTTCCTGTTAAGCATTGTTGTCCGACTGACTCAACTTATAACGTAATTGACAAACCAGGGCACGTAATAGGTGCGCTTTCATGTATTAGCCTCTCAATACTTGTACAATTGAGGTTGTTATTCATTTCTGCACCGTGGGATTGTTTAATTGCTATTTTTATTTATATTTGTTTAAATTTTACTTTTAAATTTTAATTTGGTATAGTCCTATTCACCCCCTCTTTAAGACTCTTACGTCGGCATTTTCAAGTGGTATCAGAGCCTAACAGCTCTCTTTAATTATTTTTTTGGGATTTATTTCCTAAGCTAATCGATCTGAGCTTTTTAAGATATCAAATTTTGATAGCCTTTCAATCATTAGGCCTCCACCATTTGATGGCTCCAATTATGCTTATTGGAAATCCAGAATGAGGATTTTCTTAAAATCCATGGATGAGAGAGGGTGGTAAGCCACAGTAACCAATTGGACCCCTTCTACTACTATAGTGACTAGTACCAATGGATTCGTAACTATAAAAGTAAAACCTTATTTTACTTGGACTAGACTTCAGAAAAGTGAAAGTAGTGCCAATGCAAAGGCTCTTAATGTTATTACTTACACACTATCATCGGATGAATTTAAGGGAATTATATCCTGTGATACTGCAAAGCAAGCCTAAGATGTTTTGGAAATGACACATAAGGGAATAACAATTATTAATAAATTTAAAGTCCAAATCCTCATAACCAAATTTGAGGAAAAACGTACGGAAGAAAGTGAAAATTTCAGAAACTTCTATACAAGATTAAATGACATTGTCAACTCTATGTGGAGTCTCGGTGATAGAATCCCAGAAAGTAAAGTCTGTGCAAAGATATTACGCTCACTGCCTGAACGGTTCAATTCAAAGGTGACTGCGATCCAGGAACTTCGTGATACGGATAATATGAGGGTAGAAGAATTAGTTGGTTCATTATAAACCTATGAGTTAAACTTTAAAGCTCTTAAAGGAAAATACATCGCCCTTAAATCTTATAAGAGTATATTCAAGAAAATAGTAGTAATTTTGATTTAGAAAATTCTGAAGATGATATGGCCCTTTTATCTAAAAAGTTTTATAAGATTTTCAAATGTAAAAAGATGGCTGATTTGCAAAAACCTAGTGAAAAGAAAAAATATAAATCTAAAACATGGAAATCTTTAAAAGACAGTCAATGTTACAACTTCCATGAATATGGGCATCTAGTAAACAAGTGTCCTAAAAAGGACAAACTTAAAAAGAAAGGTATGTTGGCTATTTGGGATGAATCTTCTGGATCTGAAGCCTCTTCTGAGTTCGAAGATTCTGAAACCAAGTCGGGTAATGAAGTTAAAGCCCTTAAGACTCTGGCTAAATTCTCTTTTTTCAGATAATAATAGTTCAACTAGTGAAGAAAATCTGAATAGTGATCATGAAAATGAAGATCTTCAAGATGCTTATAATGCCCTATACAAGGAAAGTTGTAAAATTGTTGTAAAACTAAAACTTCAGAAAGAAATGTTTTTAAAACTTTTTTTTTAAAATTGATAATCTTGTTTTAGAAAAATCTCACATTTCAGATTATTTTGAAAAAATTTAGTGCGACTTATATTTCAAAACCTCCCAAGTTGAAAACTTAAAATCTGAAAATGAAAAGTTAAAACTTGAAGTCTCTTCACTTTTGAGTTTAAAAAACACTTGGAGTTATGCCCAAGGTGATCCTAAGTTAGAAAAACTCTTATTCGGATCCAGAAAATGTGGCGATCGATCTGGATTAAGCTATGACAAAAGTATTCTTCTCAAACATAAGAATACTCCACCTAAATTTGTAAAAGGGGAGTCTTCAAACTCAAAAGGAAAAAATCTAAATCAAAATTATTTTGCTAAGACTTTTCAAACATTAAAACCGAAAAGCAACCATATCAACTATAAAAATTAGAATCGTAATCCTTTAGCTGAGAAAATTGTTGACTTACTTAAGGAGCTCTTAAAATCTAACTCAGTGGGTTGGTCTTATAACAACTACAAACATAAGAAGACCAACTATACTCTTAAACCCAAGAGTGTAATGAGATAGGTCCCTAAGGGTACTTGCTTGGTTGCCCACGCCACTTTCAAAGGTTCAAGCCATTCAAAGTGGTACTTAGACAGTGGTTGCTCCAGACATATGACAGGCGACAAGGGTCTGTTTGCTAATCTTAAAGACATGACTAATGGTTTAGTCACATTCGGTAATGGCAACAACTGTAAAATTATTGACTAAGGTACGATTCAACTCTTTAACCTCCCTCTATTTGGGAATGTTTTATATGTAGAAGGGTTAAAACACAATTTATTAAGCATATCTCAAATATAAGATAATAATCATAGTGTAAAATTTACTAACCAAGGTTGTGAAATCCTAAATAAAAATGGTTCTATAATATTAACTGGTCGCAAAACTTCTGAAAACTACTACATTATAAGTGATTCAAGCTCATCTAATCTATCGTATTACATGGTCCATACCAATGAGATTGAATTATGACATAAACGCCTTGGACATATGCACTACCGTAACTTGTATAGATTGAGTAAAAGAGAGTTCGTAAAAGGTCTACATAAATTACAGAATGTAGACAAAAATGTGGCGAATACTAGATTGGTAAACAAACTTGGAGCATAAAAAAAAGGTAAACTCCAATGCCACATCTAAATCACTCAAACTTCTCCACATGGATCTCATTGGACCAACTAGAACAGAGAGTCGAGGTGGTAAGAAGTGCATTCTGGTAATCGTTAATGACTTTACTAGATATACATGTGTAGTCTTCTTAAGGGACAAATCAGAAACTCTAGATGAAGTAAAAAAAGGGTACTTAAACGTATCCAAATGAAAAAGAATCTCAAGTCTATAAGATCTATAGTGATCATAGATTAGAATTTGAGAATAGCAGTTTTTAAAAATTTTACAGTGATTAGGGAATATCACATGAATTATTTACGCCCAAAACACCACAAAAAAATGGTATAGTAGAAAAAAAAAATGAGTGCTTAAAGAAATGATAAATGTAATGTTAAATAGTATGAAGCTCCCTAAAATTCTTTGGACTGAAGCCGTAAATATTGCTTGTTATATAATTAACCCCGTTTATACTAGAAAATCAAATGGTAAATGGCTTATGAAATGTGGTTTGATAAGAAGCCTACTGTCAAATACTTTCATATTTTTGGCAGCAAGTGCTACATTTTACGAGACCAAGAAAATATGGGTAAGTTTGACACCAAAAGTGATGAAGAGATATTTTTAGAGTATGCTCTAAATAGTCAAGTGTATCGGGTTCTTAATAAGACAACTGGTGTAATCCAAGAGTCC
The DNA here is from genome assembly GCA_037074715.1 of Magnolia kwangsiensis. Classification (NCBI taxonomy): domain Eukaryota; kingdom Viridiplantae; phylum Streptophyta; class Magnoliopsida; order Magnoliales; family Magnoliaceae; genus Magnolia; species Magnolia kwangsiensis. Next base: position 83,032,735 of record CM073575.1, on the reverse strand, counting down.
ATTAATGTAGTTATTGATGATCACTTGAATACACTTGTCTTAAGTTCAAAAAATGATGAAGTTCTTCTAATTGATAAACCAGATACTTCATCAAGTCAAAATAACTTTGAACTGAGGACTGTTAAAGACTATCCAATTAATTAGATTCTTGAAAACCTTCTCACTGGTGTGTGCACTCGTAAATAACTAGAAGATATGTATAATTACGTGTGCTTTACATCTCAGATAGAACCGACTAATATAAAAGAAACTCTTACTGATAAAAACTAGAAAGTTGTGATATAAGAAGAACTCAATCAATTTGTTAGAAATGATGTTTGATACTTAGTTTCAAGATCGAAAGATAAACATATTATTAGAACAAAATGGATTTTTAAAAATAAGTCTAATGAATTTGGTAATATTATTTATACAAGGGTACATTCAAATTGAAGGCATCGATTGTGATGAAACCTTTACTCCAGTAGCTCATCTTGAATCAATCAGACTATTTATATCCATTGCACATTTTAGAAAGTTTAAAATATACCAAATGGATGTAAAGAGTATATTTTTAAATGAAGATTTGCATGAAGAAGTGTATGTTGAACAACCAACGGGTTTTGAAGACTCGAAGAATGCTAATCATGTATACCGCCTAAAAAAGGCACTCTACGGTTTGAAATAAGCTCCCAAGGCATAATACGAAAAGTTAACTAAGTTTCTACTAAGTCATAACTTTATAATGGGAAGTGTTGATATGACATTATTTATAAAGAAACATAATGATCACATTTTAATAGTGCAAATTTATGTTGATGTTATTATCTATGGATCTACCTGTGCTAACATGACTGTTGAGTTTGCAATTCTTATGAAGTGTAAGTTCGAAATGAGCATGGTTGGAAAATTAAATTATTTCTTAGGGTTGCAAGTAAAATAGCTACCTAATGGTTTCTTTATCTCTCAAACTAAATATACTATGAACTTAGTTAAAAAGTTCAAATTTGAGAGTGGAAAATTTTTTTATACTCTAATGACTACTACTTTAAAACTTTCAAATGACTCTTCAGGTAAGAGTGTGGAACCTAAGCTATTTCACAGTATGATAGGAAGTTTGCTTTATTTAACTGCGAGCTGACTTAATATTGCATTTAGGGTAGGAATTTGTGCTAAATATCAATCTAACCTTAAAGAGTCACATTTAATTGCTATTAACCGGATTATAAGATATGTTGCTAGTTTAGAAAATCTTGGTCTCTGGTATCCACATGATACTAGTGTGCAATTAGCTGGTTACACGGATGCTGATTAGGCTGGTAACATTGATGATTGAAAATTAACCAGTGGTGGTTGTTTCTATATAGGAAACTGTTTAGTTTCTTAGCAAAGTAAAAAAATAAAGTTTCGTATTGCTCCTAACTACTAAGGCTGAATACATTGCGGCAGTAATGCATGTACTCAGCTTGTATAGAAGAAAAGAATATTAAGCGATTATGGAATTGTATAAGATTCTATGGTTTTATTTATGATAATTTCAGTGTAATTAATATATCTAAAAATCCAATCCAACATTCACAAACCAAGCACATTGACATTAGATATCACTACATTCGTGAATTAGTGGAAGAGAAGACAATTTGTTTGGAATATATTCCGACCGAGACTCAACTTGTTGACATATTCATAAAATCGCTCGACAAAAGAAGGTTTGCTAAATTGAAATTTGATCTTGGTATGTGCAATATGAATTATTGATTCATATATTTTTATATCATAATGATATATTTATTATTTTAAAATTTTAAATTTCAAATTTTGTGCAAAATTAGACATTTTGGGCTGTGCACGACCAGTCGAGTACATACTCGACCAGTCGTGTCACGCCCTGAACTCGAAAACCGGGCTCATAAAAATTTTCGATCGTCGAATCCGGCACCGACAGCCTTCGTAGTACCCCATTCTCAGCTCCCAACACCCATATGCTAGGTTCCGATCCTGGGATGCTACAAGGAGGATTTCTAATCATCAATTTGAATCATAATGAGCATAAACAAGCATAACTCACAAGCAATAACCACAAGAACACCATCACAAAATCTACTATGATAAAAAACTTTGGGTAAAAGGCGTATGAAATGGAAATACAATATACTGAAAGTAACAAAAACTCCAGAAGCTAGCTGCACACTCCAACTGCAGTAAAACTACGGCTACATCCTGGCATCTCCTACACGCATCAATCGTGCATAAGCTTATAGAAAGTTTAGAGGGCGGTGTAAGTATGTACGTAATATAAGCGTGCTCAGAATGCAAGATCAGAGTAATGCGGAGACATGCTGATGAGTACATGAGTGCAACCCAAGGCCATACAACGCAAGATATGAATGCTATCGGCCATAACACGGCCACGCGATGCGAGATGCAACTCAAGCATGTTAATCCTCATCATATATCAGTACAGTTCTCATTCTGGATAATCACTGGGGTTTAGTACACTCCAAATGGCATTGCTGCTCTCCTAGCCGCACAGTCCAAGTATGCATAAGAAACCTCACTATCCACCTGGCCAATAGTCTGTCAATACCTATCCGGCACCTCAATAGCAGACCCATTCACGAGCTGGTTAAACTCAACCTAGTATTGCCCCCTATCCTCGGGCGAGTAAGGCCACACCCCTTTCCAACCGACCACGACATAGTAGGAGATGCGGCCTCCTGGTATTCGGCCCTCGTGCGCTCATATATCCACTCAGCCTCAATGTTGGAGTCATCCTCTAGTACCATCAGGTTCAGAGATTTTTGCCCAGGGACATCTATGGCACCCCAATGCTAGAATCAGTATTTTCGGTATCCAATATGGCCATTCATGAAGTGTCTGTGGAGCCATGGCCCTGATGTCACTAGGGCGTACAAGGATCATAACACACAAATGTGATATGCATGAATCACACTATCCAATCATGTAACAATCCAGCGTATACCACGCGCTCGTGTGGGTAACTCCTATCAGTGAGTCCCCTAAATAATCTGTCTAATGGCATATGTTATGATCAGTCACTACTCATATCAAGTATACATATGATGTGTATAGCATGAGTCATGGAACTATACTAAGTATGTTATAAGATGACAAATTATCGACAAGAATGGGCCTATCAATGGGCCCTAAGGAGAGTTACAATGTAACACCCTGAAAATCGGGGGTCGAGCATAAACTCCACTTCCGAGTTCCAGAACATCACTTATGCAACATTTTCAATGATGGATGAATGTCGGCTGTAATAGTGCATAAAACATGAAATAGATTAAGCCAAAACAACATATCATACTCCAGAGATAGTTAAATTAGCAGGCGAAAGGATGTGATAGATATATGAAATATATGAACTGTTGTAAGTCTCTAGAGTGTGAACATGTTATCAGGTTAAACATATACATGTATACTCCAAAAATGATTAAAAATAATATACATGAGTGCTCCAAAAAATATAAAATGTAAGTGTCATGACGTTTAATCAACCTCCCTGTAAACCCCGTCGGTCAGAACCTGCATATAGGAGAAATCCTCCTCAACAACATTAAGTCCGGCTCTGCTTTATAAGCATCTCCATCATCTGAAACTAAAATAGGGACTAATGGGTGTCCGGAACACTGTCCCGTAACGTGGGAGTGAGTAGCTAACTCAGTGGAATCATAGAGCAAAGATTAGCATGTTATCAAATCAATCACGCGATAATGATAAAGCAAGCAATCAAACATTCCTAAATACTGTGATTAATGCAAGAATAAAATGACATAATGGATGCCCTCACCGACATACTCCCTCATGCGACACCATCTTACGTCCGTTGCATGCTTTCTTCCCTCAGTGCTCCACATCTTTCAGGCACATGCAGTGCGATATGAATATGATTATCGAGTTGTTATTAATCTTTTTCATACAGCATGATTGAAAAACTAGGGTACCTCCCTTATATTAATACCTAAACAATGATCCATTCTAGGGTCGTCAGTCTTAGCATATCTCATATGAAGTACAGATCTAGGTCGCTTCAAGGGCTGTCAGGGCTATTGCACGCACTCGTTGCACCGCTCCCCCATCACCTTATCAATACAGGCCTAGTTTATATCGTTAAGACTGCATCAGGACTCGTCGCCCCCATGCGGTGTCAGGATAAACTCAAGGTCACTACAAAGGGCTGTTGCTCGCACTCGTTGAACCACTCCCCCATCACCTTATCAATGTAGGCCGACAGCAAGAATATAGTGTCCCATACCACCATAATCTGCTCAGAGTAGGGTGCTCACTGGTCACTACGAGGAGGCTTGTGGCCCCAGCGTAGGCCGACAGCTTGACCACGGTGTCCCATACCACCATGCCCGGCTCATGAGTCTTAGGGGATTGAGGTACCAAGGTTAGAGGGGCTTTCCAATAGTAAGTTTGGTACCTTAGTTCAAACAATTATGACTAAGAAAAGGTGAACATACAATGGTCAGTCGGGTTACTTGATGAGTCCGACTAGTACGAGCACACATTTAATCGACCGACATGAAGTGCACAAGCACTTCGTGTGGCCTAACCACTGCCGACGACTCTAGTACGACTCGAGTTCGTCATACACATCCTTCGTGGAGAATAGAATCCAACTACGAACTCTAATCTGTTACTGACTGCCTGGTCTAGAGTATAGCCCCAAACACATGTAATGTGAATCAGTAATCATATGCGATAAAAAAAATTGAAATGACAACTAATTCAAGCATGTTAGCAACATGTTATAAGGTATGACATACGCAGTTAAGCATACACAAGCATTTCATACATCAGGAATCAATTCAACAACATACGTGGAGGACGTCATACTCATCATCAACGGAGTTGAGAATCCTATCTCAACACTAGCCTACAACACTACTCACTAAGTGCTTACTCACGCAAGCATTTATACAAACACTTAGACTACACAACTCCAATGTACTTGACGTATGTTGATTTCGACATATGATATGACAAATCCTTATATCAAGGAGTTGTCTAATACACAACAATCATGTTCTTACATTCAAAACATATAGCAGGCATAAATTATCTTGATTTAGGCATTTCAACAAACACAGTCTACACACATTAGTCTACATAGCATATGTCAGCCAATACGTGCATTAGGACAAATCTCTTCGCCAAACAGATCATACACGCATAACTAACATAGGTACACGAAAAATACTCATGACAATCATATCGGCAAAATACGTACGTATACAGTATTTCCTATAAATACCTAAAATACCCTAAATCTCATATTCTTCGTACGTATTCGAAATGAAGAACAGATAGCATGTTCTACATGTCAAATAGCGTTCTTGTCAACAATCTACCATTAAACGACATTGAAAGCCTAAAAAACAGGTAATCCAAGCGTCTAAGATCCGCACCTTACGCCGTAGGAGTTTAATGAATCGAATAGGAATTCTACGTCGTCGTCAACGACTGATTGGCAACCTACAACACAAGGTATGTCAGCTACTTCACTACTTGGATGGATAGAATCCCTAAAACAGGTTAGGGTTAGGGTTTTCTTACCTAGAACGGAGTTGGAATCGCCAGAATAGCGATGCAAGTGGATGGAGTTGGCACGTGGAGCAGCAAGGAAGAATCCCAGGAGAAAGCTCCAACTGCTCCCTCACTTTCTCTTTCTTTTCTCTCCTCTCTCCTAGGGTTTTCCCCAAATTCGTATGGGTTAGAAGGCTAAGGGTTTAAGGCCCTTTTATAAGCCCAAACATAACCAAAATAGACTCCAAGTCAAGGTATACTTGGGTTATAGCTAAATCAGGTTAGTTCCGATCTAAAAGGATATTTCTGGAGGTCCCCTGACTGAATGCGGTCGGACTTAAGCTCATGGATGTTGGATCCTGATCACATTAAGTTTTCAGCTCGATAGGGTTCCCAGATCGCACGTGGCGGACCAATTTCAGTTCAGCAGTCATTGAGACTCGATCAAGGATTCCAAATACACTAACCTGAGTGAGAAATGTTCCCTGATCCGAGGGTGTATTTAGGTCAGATTCTGATAGTCTGAATGCTTATACTTAACCCGCAAGAGAAACATGCCAGATTTATTTAAATCACATTTAATTTATAAAGAATTTCACTCTTTCTCACACTCCTTGCTCCAGGCCCAATGAAATAGCCTCAGAACATCAGTTGGGCTTAATTTTTGAAATGATTGTCAAGTCCAACTAGGCGGTCATAATGGTCTGAGATTATAGATATCAGACTTTCGACGTGCGGTCTAGATCCAATACAAAGTTTCAAAGGGTTCCTGAGAACAAACAGGTTTAGAGTTTGATCCTGGATTTCAGGGTAAGGTAGCGTCAATGATTCTATAGGTTTTGGGTCTTACAGATCGCATTTAAAGTGGTTGGTGCTAATTTTGCAGGAAATCTAGTGTAGCGCTGGTTAATTCACGTTAAATTTCTAAAGAATTAGGTTCTAAATGATTTATTTAGCTTTGGAATTAGGTTTTGAGAGGTTACCAAGGTGTTATGGTTGACCCATTGCTTAAGAACGCCTAACTCCAGGTTGACAAAAATCTGGGGTGTTACATACAATGCGGACATTTAACCAACATTGCACTTACAATGTGGGCGTCAAACCATCATTTTTCGCAAGGCATAGCCCGCTATAAAGGTCAACACATATACCAAGGTGGAATCATACTATAATGGGCCTTACGTACGTCCTAATGGGCCTCGACCCATGGGCCTCCAATACATCAAATGGGCCTCATAACATAGGTCTCATATATATCAAGGTGGGCCTTAACAACGAACCACAATTTTATCAAGATGGGCCTAATCACATGGGCCTTATGTATATTAGAGTGGGCCTCCACAATGGGCCACAAATACATCATATCGGGCCTAATCAAGTGGGCCCCTAATAAATGGACCATACTAATGGACCGTACCAACATCATACTTCCACCATTATTAGGGATTAATTTGGAGCATTATTAAAAAAAAGTATCATATCCAGAGATCATCTGGACCATACCACGAATGACAAAGGTGACAATGATTTCCACTGTTAAATTTTCTAATGGGCCCACCATAGAATTTATTTTCCATCCATACTATTCATAAGGTCACAAGGACCATTTTCCACTATCAAATTCCATTGGGCCCACCATATTTAATTTCCATCCAGTATGTTCATAAGGTCACAAAGGCCTGACCTTAGAGGAAATAAATATCATATTATTCTAAAACTTTTGTAACCCAAAATGGGGTTTCAATGGTAGGAATTCATCACTACTGTTTTCTATGGTGTGGTCCACCTGATATTGGATTTGTCTTATTTTTTATTGTTTCAAGCCTTAAAATGGGCTTCTACAATGGTTAGAGGGCTTGGATGCAACACATGCATCATGGTGGGTCCATAAATGAACGGTGTGGACAGCATAGGTGGGGCCACAGAGCTTGGTAACGCCACTCCAGTGGCTTCTGGAGTGAGATACGCCAGCCGTCCCACACTGGGACGGCATAGGATACATACATCAGTGGATCCCATGTGGAGCCCACCATAATGTTTATTTTCCATCCAGCCCATTGATAAGGTTACGTGGACCTAGAGTGGAGAGGAAAAATAAATTTCATAGTGATTCAAAACTTCTAGCCCCAAAAAAAAAGGGTTTCAATGGAAGACATTTAACCCACAGTTTCCTACCATGTGGGCCACTTGAGTCCCAGGTACATCTGATTTTTGGGGTGGCTCACTGTTAGAGGGGACCTGACAAAATGCACCGGTGTAGATGACAGACACACATCATGGTGGGGCCCACGGCTGGGACCCGTGGTCCTTGCCCGTCCGCCCCTAGGACGTTGTGGCATCCCTGGTGTGTCAGTGGCAGCGGCATGTTCTTTTTTAAAAAAAATAAGAAATTTCACAGTTTTTCCCCTATGGGGCCCGCATATGAAAAATCTAATCCGCCCATTAGATTCTACGGCCCCTGATCGATCAAATGAGACCAATATGCAACGTATTTTTGGTGAATAAAAGAATCAAGGTGGGTTTTAATGGTAATATCACTATTTCCTATGGTATGGCCCATTTGATTATTAGATTGGCCTCATTTTTCAGCTCAACGCCTAAAATTGGCTGAGAAATGGAATGGATGGCGTGGATTATATAGACGTATTAAGGTGGAGCCTGCATGAGCGGTCCTCCCCAAGCTGGTGAACCAAGCTAATATTTGTGTTTGTAGTGACGTCCAACGTCCAGGGACGCTGGATGGTCTGGTCAACACATGCAAGGTGGGCCTTGCTCAGGCAGGCCACCAAATGATGGATGGTGTGGGCACAACGCACATATAAAGTGGGCCCCACTTATGCATGACTTAGATAAAATACATGATTCATGGTGGGGGGTCCATCGGGGTGGGCCACAAGGCCATATCATCTCATACACAAAAAAAAGAAAGAGAGAGGGAGAGAGATTGAGGGACATACGTGTATGGAGGGCTCCGCCACTATGAGTCCTCCCATCCATATCTTCAATCATACATCAAACGGGTCCTACTACTTGTGGGCCACCCGATCAAAATCAACGGTGGAGATCCTTTCTCTACCGAAATGAATGGTTTAAATGACCATACTTATACAAGGAAAGTAAACATCATGATGGGGTCCATAGAGAATCACCCCATCATGGAATGATCTTGAAATCAAGGTGGGCCATTGGCCACATCAAGGGTCCAAAATGAGATCCATACCATCAATCGATAGGTCTCACTTGGCCCATTATCAAAATAAAAAATCTACACGTATAAAAACACCCACCGTTCGATTTTCTTGGTCTGTTGGAAAGCTGACTTCCTTGTGCTTCACTTTGATGGAGGGAGATGAGAGATGAATGGCTTGGATGATAGGTTTTTGGGATGGAAAGTGGGCCACACAACTCACTTTCTCTCTTTCTCTCCTTGGAAAATTGTGGACGTTTGAAGCTTGTTGGTTGCTTAGGATTTCTTTGAATTTGAGAAAAGAGAGAGGTGTGATGGTTGAGAGAAGTGATGGGTGATGGATGTGAAGTGTACTTGACATATATAGGTGTGTAAGAGAGAGGGTGAGAAAGAGTTGACTTGTGATATTGCTTGACTTGTGGAGAAAGAAAGCATGGGTTACTTTGTACTTGACATGAAGCGATTGATTGATTTGATTGATGGGACATGTTGTAGAGATTTCCTAGAAGTTTACAACGTGCGGCGCTTTTCTTGAAATGAACGTGGGCCCACATTTCTAACCTGGGTATCGGTTCGGTGCGTGAGTCACAGCGTTGGAACTGCAGCGATGGCGCGGTCGCTAAGATATAGGTTTTGAGTTGAGTCGAGTTAGGTATGCAGGACTCAGCTTAAGATTACACGTAGATGTCGGATATGGGTCGAAGGTTGCTGAAATTCGACCGGAAGGACCGAAGAAACCTATAGAACAGTACGGTCTACGATACATGTCTTACAAGTCGTGGCACAACCGGTCGAGCATGTACTCGACCAGCCGTGAACCGTGGGTATGATGCTTTATTTGGGGAAAAAATCACTTTTTCTTCATTTGGGTTGTCTTCTTCAATGAGCTCAACGTTGACCAGTCGAACCCATCTCCAATTCCTTCATGGTTAGTGCATTGTTTTCAATATTCCTGTTGATTCTAGTCCTTTGCACTTCCTTTTCATCATTTATGTGATTTATTTCATGTTTAATGTTGGTTTTTGGGGTTTTCTACTAAAAAATCTGATCTGCTAGAAACCCACTTTACCTCTTTTGCAATCTCCATTTTTCTTGATATCTTTGTTGCAAATGGAAGGCAAAAGCAAGAAGAAAAGATCTTGTGGTCCCTTTTCATCTCGGTCGACTCCTATCACAGTGCGTCACCTTCGGTCACCCGAAGATGATCCGACTTATGTGCGGGATATTCGGTTGGGCGATGTTATAGTAGAACGGCCCGTTAATGTTGATCATTTGGCTCTGTTTGATATCCTTCCTCTCATTCAGTCTGTAGGATGGGATAACATACTGCATTGGGGTGGGCCGGCATACCGTTCCATTGTGCAGGCTATGTATGCTTGTAATACTGATTTTTTCTGCTGAGAATCTGACATTTACTATTATGACTAGAGAAGGTCCAATTGATGTGGACTGTCATCTTATCTCTAGATTAATGGATATACCTGTCAATGACGAAGGTATTCCCATTAGTTCTTTGGAGGGAAAACCCTTTGAAACTGAGAAATGAATGCTTACAAGGTATTTATGCAATATAGATGCGAAATGGAGTCCTGGTAATACTCTTGCCTCCATGATTTTGTTACCCAGATACAAAATCCTTCACAGGATTTTCATTTCGAATGTTTATCTTCGATTTGGTAATAAAACTGAACTTACTATGTTCATGGTCATATTCTTCATTCCATCATTTCTAGAACCTCTGTATATCTTCCTTCCTTGATTTGTCATAGCATCATTCAATTCCGTCTCCATCCAGGACACAGTGACATTCCCTTCGCTTATCTTATGACTGTGTTGCCACCCATCATTTAGTAGTTATGCCTATTGGAGAAGCTCCCATTCACCACTTAACCTTCAACAACTCAAATATTAACAAGATGAATTTGAAGTTGGCCCCAGGACAAGTTAATGTGGGTGCTGGTGGAGCTGATGCCGCAAATGAAGTGGAGGGTGATTTACTTCTAAATGACATCAATATGGATGATATTTTTGATGAAATTGAATTTGATTCAGTCGATGATCATGATTATCAGCCATCTGACTTTGATGCGCATTTGTGCTCACTTGAGGAGAAGGTTGAAAGTATGAATGTGTCCCATGACTTGCAATTTAAATATATATGTAAGTATCTGAAGCGCATTAACAAGGGACTTCATCAAATTGATCCTACCATACCAGCTCCTTCATCGGGTTTAGATTAGTATTTGAATATGTGGTTTGTAATAACTTTTAAGATACTTGAATTTCTTCTGTTTATGGGTTGGACATGCATGAACATGCTTTCTTATGGTTTTAGTTACTTGGTAATCTTCATCTTATATACACTTCTTTTTCATTAGTCTTCTATTTACTTCCTTATTTATCTACTTTCATTATCATTTATTAGTTCTTTCCTTTGTCATGTTGTGACAAAAAGGGAAGAATTTTATCATGCTAGTGAAATGTTGAATTAGAATTGTGGATAGGCAATCATTTATTTCCATTTTTTATTATAAAGGGGAGTAAGGGGGAGAGTATTGATGCTGATGCGTATTGGTTTAATCTAGTTGTTGTAACCGGTGCATAATTCTTTATTCTGCATATATGGTGGATGATTCTTTATTGTGAGTGTTATGCATATCTTCTTTTAATGAAGTGTGTTTTGTCATAAATTTGATAAAGGGAGAGATTGTAAGTGCTATATTTTCTAGCTCCTATAATTGTCAAATTTTGTAGTGCCAAAACCTCTTGGAATCTGTGTCTTATGTAGCTCATCTACATATTTAAGATTATGTATCTCACATACAAGAACAAAGGTCTTTACCTCAAGAACTTCAAATGCAAGATCAAAAGATCTACATGCTCAAGTACAATACCATGGAATAGTTCACTCCTTCAAGCTTCAAAGTTCAAGGTTTCAAAGCTTCATCTAAGACAAGACAATAGTCTTTACTTTGGAACTCAAAGCTCAAGTGAAGTACAACTCAAGTACCTCAAGCTCAAGCTTCAATGTATTTCAAATTCAAGCTTCAAAATGTCTCAAGTTCAAGTTTCATCATATGTTAAGATATCAACCTTTGTGAACTTCAAAGAATAACTATCAACTGAAGTAAAAGAAGATTCAATGTTCATATATCGCTTATAAGATATGAATGACCCTAGATTGACCATAGGATAGGTCATTTTGAATACATAATTTAATTGGGTGACTTTATAAGCTCATAATATGTTTTTTGATTAGTCTTAGTACTAGCTCGACCAGTCCTAAGTTTGTTACTAATTTTCAGGACTTTTTGTTATTACCTCGACTAGTCTTGGAGACTACTTGACCAGTCGAGTGAACAGTGCTCGACCAATCCAACAGGTAACTCAAAGTCCAACAACTAAAATGAGGCCCACATGACCAGTCATGGACAGGACTTGACCGGTCGTGGAGGCCACTCGACCGGTCGAGCAGGCTCTTCAACCAGTCGTAGAACCATCTGATCTTATCGCGCTCAAATTTTTAAAAGTTGATTGGTCCTTCGACCAGTCAAGTTGTCCTCTAGGCCAGTCAAAGGAATGATTTCTGCACTTAAAAATAGAGCATGATTTTCATAATTTTGTATCTAATTGAAGCAAAATCAAGACACCACTCTGATAGATAAGTTAGTGATATTCTTAAATTATTTAGTTCTCATTTTATATTCTCTTTAATTCGCTTTTTTGCCTTTAATTTTGTACTCAACATTCCAATCTTATTTCAAATAGTGATTGAGGTTTTTCATTTCTTGGAATCAAAATCAAATCAAGTTAGCCCAAAGTGATTTAATCTAAAAATCATTTAGAACATAAAACCTTTTCATAAGTGAGTGTGGACATTGAACATATACGTTGAACTTCTACTCTGAATTGGTTCTACCGGGCTGCAACAAAGGACAATATCCATATAAGTAGTTTACTATTGTATAAATTAATTATTCTTTTGGTTTCTTTGACATTGTGCCACAAAAATCTCTTTCTTTTGGTTTGTTTGAGGTGATCCAGAAAAATCAAAGTGTGGGGTTTTTGAATTGTGTAAGCCCACTTGAAAGACATAATTGTGAGGGTTTTAGGTGAACCATGAAAAACCTATTTCATAGTGAACGCTAATATCCAATGTTTGAGGATATTAGGACTGGAGTAGTTGTGTGGCTTTTTTTCTAAACAGTTGGTATATTGTAATGCCCTGAAATTCGGGGGTCTAGCATAACTCAGCTCCCGAGTTCCAAAACATCACTTATGCAACATAAACAATAATGGATGTATGTTATCTGTGTTAGTGCTAGAAACATGAAGTAGATCAAGCCAGATCAGCAGACATAATTCAGGGATAATGAGGAAATGCAAACAGAAGACTTAAATACATATATAAATAAAAAAGAATCTTCAAAATATGCATGCTCTGCCCAGGGCAATATATATAACTATGTCTCAAAATACATGTATCAAACTGTGCAAAATCGTCATATACATATCCCAAAAACCCCGCAGGTCAGGACAAGGCTCACATGAACCCGCCTGAAAACTACATAAATGAGAACACCTCCTCGTCCTCATCAGATTCTGGCTCCGCCTCGCCAACATTGCCATCACCTGTAACAAAATCAGAGTCCGGTTGGTGTTTAAGCACACTCCCAGAATGTGGGAGTGAGTGATCAACTCAGTGGTACTATACAATAAAGGTTAATATGTTATCAATTCAATCAAGCAGTAATGATAAAGTAGTACAATCAAACATGTCCTAGATACTCTTGTTAATGTGAGAATGATATGAGGAAATGATGCATGCCCTCACCACAAACTCCCTCATGCAACATCATCTAACGATCGCGGCATGAATCACTACCATTGTGCTCTCACACCAACGCCAATGGCACATGCAGTGCGATGTCATGAGTATGATTATCAAGTTCTTATTAGTCCTTTTCATACAGCAGGATTGGGAAGCTAAGACACCTCCCTTATATCAATCCCCAAACATTGATCCATTCTAGGGTCATCAGTCCTAGGAAATCTCATACGATGTTATGTTTCTAGGTCACTGCAAGGGCTGCCAGGGATGTTGCACGGAATCGTTATACCACTCCCCCATCACCAAATCAATACAGGCCTAGTTATATCCTCAATACTGCAATAAGACTCGTCACCCTTATGCAGTGTCAGGATATACTCAAGGTCACTACAGAGGGCTCGTCACCAATCAATGCAGGCCGACAGTAAGAATATAGTGTCCCATACCACCATAATCTGCTCACGAGAGTAGGGTGCTCACTGGTCACTACGGGGAGGCTCATCGCTGAAAGGGCCTAGATATATACCCTAGAGGGGGGGGGGGGTGAATAGGGCTATGCCAAATAAAACTTATAACAACGGAATAATAAAAGAAATAAAGCACAATGCTGAATTAAAAGCAAGAATTAAGAGAATGATACTATATCAGTTCTAAGGACAACCTTACACCAAAACCAAAGGTTTAAGGTAGGACAACCTTATTTCTAGAACGTCCTTTGTATCTCAAACCAATGAGGAATAAAAAGTAAGAAAACCAAAATAACTTGTAGAAATAAATCCTAAGTTATTCTAACATTCCCCACACTGGCTTGAAATAAAATAATTACAACATCCAACCACAGATACAATCCACAAAACTGAATGATTAAAGGATAGAAAGAATAAAGCACATCCACAACACAATGATATATAGTGGTTCGCCTATGTGTACACCAACTGTTATCCAATAGCCACACAGAATTCTACTCCACTCCTAATATCCTCACACAGGGAATATTAGCATGCACTATCAAAATAGGTTTCACAGGTTCACCTAAAACCTTCACAATTGTGTCTTTTTATAACGGCCTTACACAATCCAAAAACTCACACAATCTGAGTTTTCTTGCTCTCCTCAGATAACTAAAATAATGAGATTTTTCTGACAAATCTCAAACAAAACCAAAGAATGTAAATTACACAAACGTAAAATACCTGAATCTCCTTTTGAAGTAGCCCGGTAGAACCAATCAGAGTAGAAGTTCGATTTAACGTTAAAAGTCCAATACTCACTTTATGAATGGTTATAAGTCTAATTGATTTTAAATCAAAAGGGATAGTTCTATTTGATTTTGAATCCAAGAAGAAGGAATATAAAAAATTCCTCTTTTCTAATAAGATTTGAATGTAGATCAAAATCAAATACAAAACAACCTAGCAAAAGGAATATCAAATGAGCACAAAGTAGCTTAAAATAAATACGAACTTATCTCAGAGTATGGCCTTAAAATTGCTTGAATTGAAAAACTCTGAAATTTGTGCTCTATTTATAGCCTGAAAAATCCCATCTACGACTGGTCTTATGATCCTTAGGACTGGTCGTAGCTTCAACAGATTTTCAAAGATTTCCGCGAGATAAGGATTAGCTGTTCCACGACTAGTCCTGGGTAGCCTACGACTGGTCGTGGGCCACCTACGACTGGTCGTGGGTCACCTACGACTGGTCGTAGGACCCCCAAATTAGTTGTTGGAGTTCGAGTTGTACGGCTAAGACCGGTCGAAGGACAAGTCGTACAGTTCACAGGACTGGTCGTAGGACAACCAGAAAAATTTGAAAATCTTCAACAACATATGATTGGTCCTGAAAAACTTAAGACCGGTCGTAGCAGAGCTAGGATTGGTCTTGAAGTCCCTAGGACTGGTCTTAGAAAACCCCGTACAATACCTGAATCTCCTTTTGAAGTAGCCCGGTAGAACCAATCGGAGTAGAAGTTAGATTCAATATTCAAAGTCCTATACTCACTTTATGAATGGTTCTATGTCTAATTGATTTTAAATCAAAAGGGTTAGTTCTATTTGATTTTGAATCCAAGAAGAAGGAATATCAAAAATTCTTATTTTTTAATAAGATTGGAATGTAGATCAAAATCAAATACAAAACAAGCTAGCAAAAGGAATATTAAATGAGCACAAAGTAGCTTAAAACAAACACGAACTTATCTCAGAGTATAGCCTTAAAATTGCTTGAATTGAATTGAATTGAATTGAAAAACTCTGAAATTCGTGCTCTATTTATAGCCTGAAAAATCCCATCTACGACTGGTCTTAGGATCCCTAGGACTGGTCGTAGCTTCAACAGATTTTCAAAGATTTTCACGGGATAAGGATTAGCTATTCCACGACTGGTCCTAGGGAGCCTACGACCGGTCGTGGGCCATCTACGACTGGTCGTAGGACCCCCAAATTAGTTGCTGGAGTTCGAGTCGTAGGGCTAAGACCAGTCGAAGGACGAGTCGTACAGTTCACAGGACTAGTCGTAGGATGTCCAGGACTGGTCGTAAGACAACCAAAAAAATCTAAAAATCTTCAACAACATACGACTAGTCCTGAAAAACTTAAGACTGGTCGTGGCAGAGCTAGTACTGGTCTTGAAGTCCCTAGGATTGGTCTTAAAACAGCCCGTACAAATATACGAATTATGTATCCAGAATGACCTACAATAAAGCCCAACCTAAGGTCAATCTAAGGTCAAACAAACCTTAAAAGTGAGATGAACATTGATAGTCTCTAGTCTCATATGACCCTTAAGAGAAGCTTGAGAATTTACGAATCTTGTTATAGGCCTTCTCGAGCTTGAACCTTTCTTGACTTGATAAAGGCTTCTTCTATTCTTGTACTTATTAGAATCTTGAACATGCATACTTGAAGACTTCTATTCTTATATACTTCATCCATGACTAGACTTGAAACACTCTTCATTTAAGTTCTTGACTTGAAATACGATGTCTTGAAGCAATGAATAGTATAGTCTCAAACATGAAAGATAAGATATACAAGACATAGATATAGGTTTTGGCACCACAAAATTTGAGAACCAAAGGGATATGAAATCATAGCACTTAGAATCTCCCCTTTTTTCAAATTTGTGACAAAACACATATCATAAAAGATAAGATAAAAGATAAGAGCAACATTTGCTCAATAAAGAATCATGAGCCATAAAAGCACAAATTACTCTACTCCCCCCGAGTAATACGAGTACTGCTCATGTAAACAATAAACAACATGTAAACATCAAGACTCCATATTATCAATCCATATATACTCCTCAATCAATCATTCCATACAAATTACTCCCCCTTTCCATACTACTCCCCTTTACCATACTACTCCCCCTTTTTGTCACAAAACGACAAGGGAAAGTCACAATAGGAAAGAGAACAACAACATAGAGAGTAATAAAAAGAAGATAATGAGAAAGGAATATTGAAGGAAATATCATATCTCAAAATATAAATCCAGAATCATCGAGCCATAACCAAGTTAATACAATATCCAAAATAAAAGATAAGATAATGTTATACAATCCAAAAGAAAATCCACCTAATCAGATCCAGAGGAGGGAGCAGGGATAGAAGGATCAATCTAGTGTAAGCCCCTATTAATGCGACGAAGATATTTTTGCATATATTTAAACTGCATATCGTGGGCTACACTCATGTTATCAACCTTCTTCACCAATGCACGAAGGCGTGCATCATAACTAGATGGATCGTAATCAGGATCATTTGGCGAATTAGTTTCTATCTCATCAAATAACTCATCCATATTAACATCCTGTTGAGGAAGATCGCCAACTTCCCCTTCATTTCCGGCTTCACCACCATCACCACCAACACCACCTTCATCAACTTGACCAGGAAGCAAATCCAACTTCATCTTATTAAGATTGGTATTATTGAAAATAAGATGATGAATGGGTGCCTCATTATTAGGCATATCAACAAGCATATAAGTGGCTAACATAGTCATAAGATAACCAAACGGAATATCACTATGACCCGGATGGAGACGAAACTGTATGATAAAATGACAGATCAATGAAGGAAGGTAGACCATGGTACCAGAAGCAATAGAATGCAACACACGAACCATGAAAAAAGTCACTCAGTTTTATTACCGGATCGAGGATACAGATTTGAAATAAAAAAATGATGTAACACTCTGTATCTAGGTAACAAATACTTTGAAGGGAGCGCATTCCCTTCGTGTGTCCATTGCACATTAATTTTGCATAAGTCTCTTATTAACATGCGTTTTTCCGATTCAGATGGTTTTTCAGTTAGTGTATGAATCGGAATACCTTCATCATTAACGGGTATATCCATAATAACCGATATCAAATGACGGTATACTTCAAATTTTCCTTCTCTAGTATCAATTGAAAAAGTTAAATTATCAAGGGAGAAATCTGAGATACATGCAACCATTGATTGTGCAATTAAATGGTATGTAGGCCCAGTCCAAAGTAAAATGTTAGCCCAGCCAACAGATTTAAGGAGAGAAATAATACCATATGGAGCAATGTGATTGAGATCAGTGGGATGCTCAATGATAACCTTACGAACACGTAAATCCCGTACTTCTTGAGGATCATCTTCGAGTGACCGAAGGTGCCGTTTTGTTATCGATGTAGATCTAGATGAGGATGGACCATGGGATGTTTTCTTCTTCCCTCTAGCATCCATCTTCAACAATATATACTAAGAGCAAGAGAAATGCACAAAAAGAAGGATGGGTTTTCTCTAGATCAGCAATTTGAGAAGAAACCCTTGAAAAACTCAACAAAAAGATGAAATCAAGCTACACAATGATCAAATCAAAGCATAGAGAACATCAAACTTCAAGAAAAATGAAGAAATAGGACTAACTTTGAAGAAATACAAGAAATCCTATGACTGGTCGAGCCACGACTCGTCGTAGGTCGGAGTGAAAATGAAGAAGAAGGAGAATTTTCCCAAATTATATTATGTTCACGAGCTCCACAACCGATCGAGTTCTGTTTACGATCGGTCGTACCACGACTGGTCATGTACAGATACGACCGGTCGAGCATCGACCAAAAATACATATTTAATGTAAAAAATTAAAATTTCAACACATATAATACCAAATATAATACACTATGATATATGCAAGCAAGAATATTCAATGTAAAATGCACATACCAAGATCAAATTTTAATTTATTAAACCTGCTTTTGTTGAGCGGTTTGGTAAATATATCAGCAAGTTGAGTTTCGATTGGTATATATTCCAAGGAAATAGCCTTTTCTTCAACCAACTCACGAATGTAATGATACCTAATGTCAATATATTTAGTACGTGAATGCTGGATTGGATTTTTAAAAATATTTATAGCACTGGTATTATCACAATGTAAGATCATTGAATCTTGATTAATTCCATAATCGCTTAGCATGCGTTTCATCCAAACTAGTTGAGTACATGCATATCCAACTGTAATATACTCAGCCTCAATAGTGGAGAGCGATATTGAGCTTTGCTTCTTACTGAAACAAGAAACTAAGCAATTTTTAATGTAAAAACAACCACCACTGGTTGATTTTCTATTATCGATATTAACAGCCCAATCAGCATCTGAGTACCTGGCTAATTGAACACTAGTATCAAAAGAATACCAAAGACCCAGATTTATAGTACTTGCGACATATCTAATAATCCGTTTAACAGCAGTAAGATGTGATTCCTTAGGATTAGACTGATATCTCGCACAAATACCAACATTAAATGCGATATCAGGTCTACTTGCAGTTAGATACAACAAACTACCAATCATACTACGATACAGTTTAGGATCTATATCTTTACCCATAGAGTCTTTTGAGAGTCTTAACGTTGTACTCATAGGAGTATCAAAGTTCTTACCATTCTCAAATCCAAACCTTTTAACCAAGTTTGAAGCATATTTGGTCTGGAAAATGAAAATTCCATCAGGTTGTTGTTTTACTTGCAACCCTAGGAAATAATTTAGTTCACCAACCATGCTCATTTCAAACCTTGATTTCATAAGATCTGCAAACTCAATAGACATGTTAGTGCAAGTTGATCCATAAATAATATCGTCAACATAAATTTGAACCATTAAAATATCATTGTTATGCTTCTTAACAAAGAGCATCTTATCGACACTTCCTACTTGAAAGTTATAACTAGGTAAAAATTTAGTCAATTTCTCATACCATGCTCTGGGCACTTGCTTTAGACCATAGAGAGCCTTTTTGAGACGAAATACATGCTCAGATAACTTGGGGTCTTCAAACCCTAAAGGTTGTTCAACATACACCTCTTCATGTAAATCGTCATTCAAGAAGGCACTCTTTACATCCATCTGATAAATCTTAAATTTTCTAAAGCATGTGATGGAAATAAAAAGTCTAATTGATTCAAGCTGAGCGACTGGAGCAAAAGTTTCATCGTAATTGATGCCTTCAATCTGAGTATACCCTTGTACAACCAGTCTAACCTTGTTTCGTATTATATTTCCAAGTTCATCAGACTTATTTTTAAAGATCAATTTTGTTCCGATAATGTGTTTATCTTTAGGTATAGGAACAAGATACTAGACATGATTACGAACAAATTGATTAAGTTCATCTTGCATAGAAACTATCCAATTTTCGTCAGAAAGTGCTTCTTTCACATTGACCGGTTCTATTTGGGATGTAAAACAAACATAATTACATATGTTCTCAAGTTGTTTGCGAGTATGAACTCCAGTGAGAGGGTTTTCAAGAATTTGATTGGTTGGATGATCTTTGACATTCCTTGGTTCAGATTCTTTTTGACTTGATGAGGTATCTTGATTGTCGATAATAAGAACTTCATCATCATCTGAGCTCGGGGCTGGTGTATTCAAATGATCATCAATGACCACATTGATGGATTCTTGAATCACACCAGTTCTCTTATTTAGAACCCTATAAGCTCGACTGTTCAAAGAATAACCAGGAAAAATACCTTCATCACTCTTCGTATTAAACTTTCCCAAATTTTGCACGATCTCATAAAATATAACACTTGCTGCCAAAAACCCGAAAGTATTTGACAGTAGGTTTCTTTTCAAACCATAATTCATAAACAGTATTATTATCATATTTACTGGTATAAACCCGATTAATAATATAGCATGCGGTATTAACTGCTTCAGCCCAAAGATTTCTAGAGAGCTTCATGTTATTCAACATAACATTAGCCATATCCTGAAGCAATCTATTTTTTCTTTCAACTATACCATTTTGTTGCGGTGTTTTGGGCACAGAGAATTCATACGATATTCCCTAATCGCTACAGAATTTCTCAAAACTACTATTTTTGAATTCGGATCCATGATCACTATGGATCTTACTAACATGAGAACCTTTCTCATTTTGGATTCATTTAATGACCTTTTTCACTTCATCTAGGGTTTCAGTTTTATCTTTTAAGAACGATACCCAAGTGAATCTGGTATAGTCATCTACGATAACCAAGATGTATTTTTTTGCTCCTCGACTCTCCATTCTGATTGGTCCAATAAGATTCATGTGGAGAAGCTCGAGTGGTCTAGATGTGTTATTGGAGTTCACTTTCTTGTGAGAGCTCCTAATCTGTTTGCCCAACTGGCATTCACCACATATTTTGTCTACTTTTTACAATTTG
The DNA here is from genome assembly GCA_037074715.1 of Magnolia kwangsiensis. Lineage (NCBI taxonomy): Eukaryota > Viridiplantae > Streptophyta > Magnoliopsida > Magnoliales > Magnoliaceae > Magnolia > Magnolia kwangsiensis. The sequence continues at coordinate 83,011,483 of CM073575.1, read as the reverse complement.
GATAGACCTCTAATTAGTTCTCTTTTGCTCAATCTAAATAAGTACTGGTAGTGTACATGTCCAAGGCATTTATGCAATAATTCAGTCTCATCGGTATGGACCATGTAACACGATTGAGTAGATGAGCTTGCATCACTAACGATGCACCACTTTTCAGAAGTTCTGCTACCAGTTAATATAATAGAACCCTTTTTATTAACTATCTTACAACCTTGATTATAAAACTTTACACTATGGTTGTTATCGCATATCTGAGAAATGCTTAGTAGGTTGTGTTTCAAGCCCTCAACATATAAAACATTCTTAAATAAGGGAAGATTATAAAGCTAAACCATACCTTGGCCAATGATCTTGCAATTGCTTCCATCAGCAAATGTGACTGACCCGTCAGTCATATCTTTTAGATCGGTGAATAAAGCCTTGTCGCCTGTCATATGCCTGGAGCAACTACTATCTAGGTACCACTTTGAATGGCTTGTAGCTTTGAAAGCAGTGTGGGCAACCAAGTAGGCAACTTTAGTGTAACGTCCCGAAAATCGGGAGTCTGGTAGAAACCCAACTCCTGAGTTCCAGAACATCACTTATGCAACATAGATAATAATGAATGCATGTTTTCTGTAGAATGACATTAAACAAGATTGAGACTAAGCCAAAATAGCATATCATACTCCAGAGACAGTTAAATTTGCAAGCGGAAGAATGTGATAGATATATAAAATATATAAAAGATTGTAAGTCTCCAGAGTGTGAACACGTTACCAGGTTAACTAAATACATGTATACTCCAAAATAGAAAGAAAAGAATATACATGGGTGTGAAAATAAAAGGTAAAATACCAAGTGGATTGGCATCTAATCAGTAACCCTATATACCCGTCGATCAGAACCTGCATATAGAAGGGATCCTCCTCATCATCATCAAGTCCGGCTCTTCTTCGCAAGCATCGCCATCATCTAAAACTAAAATAGGGACTGGTGGGTGTCCGGAACACCGTCCCGTAACGTGAGAGTGAATAGCTAACTCAGTGGAATCATAGAACAAAGGTTAACATGTTATCAAATCCATCATGCAATAATGGTAAAGTAAGCAATCAAACATTTCTAAACACTGTGATTAATGCAAGCATGAAATGACATGATGGATGCCCTCACCGACATACTCCCTCATACGATACCATCTTACGTCCTCGACATGCTTTCTTCCCTCAGTGCTCCACATCTTCCAGGCACATACAGTGTGATATGAATATGATTACCGAGTTGTTATTAGTCCTTTTCATACAGCAGGATTGGAAAACTAGGGTACTTCCCTTATATCATTCCCAACAAGGATCTTGTCTAGGGTCGTCACTCCTAGTATTCTCATACGAGGATATATTTTTAGGTCGCTGCAAGGGCTGCCAGGGCTGTTGCACGCACTCGTTGCTCCGTTCCCCCATCACCTTATCAATACAGGCCTAGTTTATTTCTTTAAGACTGTATCAAAACTCGTCACCCCCCATGCGGTGTCAGGATAAACTCAAGGTCATTACAAAGGGCTGCCAGGGCTGTTGATCGCACTCGTTGCTCCACTCCCCCATCACCTTATCAATGTAGGCCGATAGTAAGAATATAGTTTCCCATAACACCATAATCTGCTCAGAGTAGGGTGCTCACTAGTCACTATGGTGAGGTTTGTGGCCCTACCGTAGGTCGACAGCTCAACCACGGTGTCCCATACCACCATGCCCGGTTCATGAGTCTTAGTGGATCAAGGTACCACGGTTATCAGGGTTAACACTTGTAAGTTCAGTACCCTAGGTTCAAGCAGTTATGACAAATACAAGGTGAACATACAATGGTCAGTCGGGTTACTTGATGAGTCCGACTAGCACGAGCGCACGTTGAGTCGACCGACATGAAGTGCACAAGCGCTTCGTGTGGCCTAACCACTGCCGACGACTCTAGTACAACTCGGGTTCGTCATACACATCCTTCGTGGTGAATAGAATCCAACCACGAACTTTAATCTGTTACCGATTGCCTGGACTAGAGTATAGCCCCAAGCACTTGTAATCTACGTCAGTGATCATGTGAGAATGACAGAAATGAAACACAATTAATCCAAGCATAATAACAACATGTTATAATATACAACATAAGCAAATCAAACAAACACAAGCATTTCATATATATAAGGAAATCAATTCATATAGCCAACATGGTGGAAATCATATACACCATCATATTAATTGAGAATTCAATCTCAAAAATAATCTACAACAACATTTGCTCAATACATACTAATACAAACATTTATACAAACACTTAGGCTACACGCATTTGTCCACATAGCATATGTCGACCCAAAGTGTGCATTAGGGCGAATCTCTTTGCCAAACAGATCATGCATGCCTAACTAATATCATAACACGACAAATACACATGGCAATCATTTCAGTAAAATACAGACGTATACAGTATTTCCTATAAATGCCTAAAATACCCTAATTCTCATATTCACCGTACGCAGTCAAAATGGAAAATAGACAGCATGTTCTACATGTCAAACGGCGTCCTTATCAGCAATCTACCATTAAACGACATTGAAAGCTTTGAAAATAGGTAATCTAATCAAATAAAATCCATACCTTACGCCGTAGGAGCGTAATGAATCGAATAGAAACTCTACGTCATCGTCAACGATTGATTGGCAACCTACAACATAAGGTAAGTCAGCTACTTTGCTACTTGGATCGATAGAATCCCTAAAATAGGTTAGGGTTAGGGTTTTCTTACCTAGAACGAAGTTGGAATTGCCGAAAAAGTGATACAGGCAGGTGGATATGGCACGTGGAGAGCAGGGAAGAATCCCAGGAGAAAGCTCCAATTTCTCCCCCACTTTCTCTCTCTTTCCTCTCCTCTCTCCTAGGGTTTTCCCCAAACTCGTATGGGTTAGAAGGCAAAGGGTTTAAGGCCCTTTTATAAGCTTAAACATAACCAAAACAGACTTCAGGTCAAGGTATACTTGGGTTATAGCCAAATCGGGTCTTTTTCGATCCAAAAGGACGTTTCTGGAGGTCCCTTGACTGAATGCGGTCGGACTTAAGCTCATGGATGTCGGATCCTGATCACATTAAGTTTTCTGTTCGATAGGGTTTCCAGATCGACCGTGGCGTACCAGTTTCAGTTCAGCGGTCACCGAAACTCTATCAGGGCCACAAGTGTGTTGACAAGAGTAGACCATCATCCCTGATCCGAGGGTAAATTTGGATCAGATTCTGACAGTCAGAATGCTTAGAAAATGTTACACAAGCAACATGTGCCAGATTTATTTAAATTGAATTAATTTTCTAAATAAATTCACTTTTCTCACACTCTTCACTCCGGACGAAAGGAAATGGTCTCAGGGCATCGTATGGACTTGATTTTTGAGTTGATTGTCAAGTCCAACTAAGCGGTCAAGATTGTCTAAGTTCGGGACAATCGGACTTCCAATTTGCGGTCCAGGTCCGATACAAAGTTTTCGAATGCTCTCATGAGCAATCGGGTTTAGAGTTTGATCCTAGGTTTTAGGGTATTGTAGCGTCAACTATTTTACACGTTTTGGCTCTAGTAAATCGTATTTAAAGTGATTGGTGACAATTTCACAGGTCATCTAATCTAACACTTAGTTAGTTTCATCTAATTTCTAAAGGAAGTAGCCTATAATGATTTCTGTTTGAGATGAGATTTGAAGGGTGGAGTGAGGGTACTTGGAAACGGAAAAGGAAGAGTTTAGAGAGAGACTTTTGGAGAGATTTGAGAGATTTTTCAAGAAAAGGTAAGCTTTGAGGGGTGGTTTGTGAAGGAAGTACTTGATTTAGGATGAAAAGATGGTCGAACCCTATACCATAGGGTCCCACTAGGCCCCAAACGCAATCGGCCCGAAGGCCCGGCCCAACTGGGCCCGTTTACCAGTGAGGCCTCGCCGACTTGGCGAGGTCCTCGCCGACCACTGGTGGATTTGGTGAGGCCTCTCCATTTGGGCGAGGTTCTCCTGTCCCCTAGGCCCTAAAAAAGTATGGGGCCCACCGTGGGTCCCCCTAAAAGTTGATCGTTTGACCCCCGACTCCATTTGAGGCATTTTCAGAGCCAATTTACAAACCAGAATGATTTTATGTGGCGTATAACATAATATTTTAGGGTAGGAGATGCTAATCTATCCAACTAACCTATTTATTTTGTTACACTCCAAAAGGTTAAGGGTCAAGACCCATTTTATCCATTTATTTACTATTCACGGTAAGTTTTAGCTTCGGTATTGTTCTTCATCATTAATACCCTAGGATTAGTGTGTATTATGAATGTGTTTAGAAAAAAAATGAAGAATAAAGTGGCGAAGGGTGATATTTCAAAGGAATTGGATAAAAAGAGGTTTTTAGGCTTTGAGATTGAGTGTAAGATGTTGAGGTTGACCTACCACCTAAGGACATTCATTTCTAGGTTTAGAATGGAAAGAAACATGGCCTAAATCCTTCGATTGATGGTCTAGAAGTGATTTGGGGTCGTTGGGTGTGATTAGGAGTGTGCACGGACTCGTTCTCGGCGACCATTTACAGTGAGTTTTAATTTAAGTATAGTTCTTCACTATTTAAACTTGAAGATTCGTGTTTAATATGAAAGTACTTGGAGAAGTTTGAAGAATGAGGTGGTGAAAGGTGAGAGTTTGAAGGAAATGCGTTGAAAAGTGATTTCTTTAGCATTTGAGAGCGTTATGGTTGACCCATTGCCTAAGGAGTTCTAACCCCAGGTTGGCAAAAATTCGGGGTGTTACTATCTACCCCCCTTAAAATAAAATTTCATCCCCAAAATTGGCTAAGGGTAATGAGTCCCTAGAGAGACTTTCGTATTGACATCCTAAGGAAATTTCAAATCTTACTTAATAACCTACCCTTACGTATAACCTAAATTAACTTCTTCGATCCAGGGCCAGTGGGGAAAGGGCCAACCACGCTTCTGCTGTACAGTTCTAATCCAACGGTTGTATTAGCTAATCCTAACTAGATTGGGCTCAATACGTTCTACCCTCCTTAAAACTTAATCCTACTTAGGGCTCAAGAATCTATGTTTCGATCCGTATATTAGAACGAGGTGTAACTTAGGGCCTATCATTAATATGAAATGGGAAACAACTTCTCACTACCTTGGTCTTCTTTTGTGAATGATGCGTTCTATGGCATTGGTACCTATGGTTATAGAAAAGAGCTAAAATGATGGGTGTTGTGGTTGATTTCAGGGACGGGTGTAAGCTTGCTGGAAAGATGTCTAATCTCTAATGGCTATATGTCCTTAACACTTCCCAAAGGTGAAATAATAAACTTTTGGTTGTAAGTGGTCGGGCCAACATGGAAGAAAAGTTGTGCAGTGGGTCTGAGCCAGATACATTGACCTTCTATTTAATTAGGACAGAAAATTTGCCGTATCAGTTCTTAATCCGAGTCGATGCTGATCTTCTGCTTGATCAGAGCATTGGATTTATTGGTAACCACTAGGATTAAGAATTCGATTCAAACCGCGAATACTTCACTTATATATAGTTTCTCTACTCCGTGTCCCCGGTTGTATTAAGTCCTTGTGAAGGTAATTCTAGAGAGTGTGTTGATTTGACCTAACATTAATTCTAAGGGATTTATAAGTGTCCTCTGAGTGTGAGGAGTTTCTAAGTCAAAGAGTTACTAGAGTGGTCTATAAGTATGAAGGGGATTCAACAAAGGAACGAGGTCTCACTCTAACTTAAGCAAGTCAACTAACTAAGTCTTTTACATTCCTCAGTATAACTAGTAGTCTAGTCTTAACTTATGAGTAGCGGTAATCCACTAGTTGTAACTTAAAGCCTACATTTATATGCTAGATGACATCATTTCTAATACAAGGAAATGTTTTATCAATTAGGGTTAGAAGTTGTCTAGTTGAAATTGAGTTGTCCGGACCTCAATCTAATTGCTCTTGAACACTACACCTATTCACATACCAACTAAAGAGGCCCTAGGGCTCATGTTATTAATTTATTAAATTTCCTACACCATCAAATCCTTTGAAGTCTACGAGTCCACTTTAAGTCTAAAATTCTAAGTTGTATTAAATGGATTTCGTTGCTAATCCCATCGCGGGATTCAAAATGACATGTTTGGAAGGAGGGTGGGATGGGATTAAAACTCAATTCATAGACTTTGGAAAAATGCGTCTTGTGTTGGAAAGTGTGAGATGGGATTTCCAAATCCCAAGATAATGAAATTTCATGTATAATTTTGAAAGGAAGGTAAAGAGTTGTAAAGAATAGTGGTGGATGGGTGTAGAAGACGAAATCTTGAGTGAATAGGAGTGGGGATGTGAGATCATTTTACGTGATCTCAGTTACATACGGGCTATACTACGGTAATTAATCTTGCCTGTCGGCGAAATATGAGATTCTAATATGGTTTTCTGATTCCATTGCCCCCTTCCTAAGTCGGAGTGCGTCAGTGTGCGTCGTGCAACCATAACCCAGGTCCAGTTTAATCCAAATCATGCTCTGATACCATCTGTAACGCTCTAAAAATTGGGGGTCGGGTAGAAACCCAACTCCCGAGTTACAGAACATCACTTATGCAACATAGATAATAATGAATGCATGTTATCTGTAGAATGGCATTAAACAAGATTGAGACTGAGCCAAAACAACATATCATACTCCAGAGACAGTTAAATTTGTAAGCGGAAGAATGTGATAGATATATAAAATATATAAATGATTGTAAGTATCCAGAGTGTGAACATGTTACCAGGTTAACTAAATACATGTATACTCCAAAATAGAAAGAAAAGAATATACATGAGTGTGGAGATAAAAGGCAAAATACCAAGTGTATTGGCATCTAATCAGTAACCCTGTAAACCCGTCGATCAGAACCTGCATATAGGAGGGATCCTCCTCATCATCATCAAGTCCGGCTCTGCTTCGCAAGCATTGCCATCATCTGAAACTAAAATAGGGACTGGTGGGTGTCTGGAACACCGTCCCGTAACGTGGGAGTGAGTAGCTAACTCAGTGGAATCATAGAGCAAAGGTTAACATGTTATCAAATCCATTACGCGATAATGGTAAAGCAAGCAATCAAATATTCCTAAACACTTTGATTAATGCAAGCATGAAATGACATGATGGATGCCCTCACCGACATACTCCCTCATGCGACACCATCTTACGTCCGAGGCATGCTTTCTTCCCTCAGTGCTCCACATCTTCCAGGCACATGCAGTGCGATATGAATATGATTATCGAGTTATTATTAGTCCTTTTCATACAGTAGGATTGAGAAACTAGGGTACTTCCTTTATATCATTCCCAACAAAGATCCTGTCTAGGGTCGTCACTCTTAGTATTCTCATACGATGATATATTTCTAGGTCACTGTAAGGGCTGTCATGGCTGTTGCACGCACTCGTTGCTCCGCTCCCCCATCACCTTATCAATACAGGCCTAGTTTATATCCTCAAGACTGCATCAGAACTTGTCGCCCCCATGCGGTGTTAGGATAAACTCAAGGTCACTACAAAGGGCAGTCAGGGCTGTTGCTCGCACTCGTTGTTCCACTCCCCCATTACCTTATCAATGTAGGCCAATAGTAAGAATATAGTGTCCCATAACACCATAATCTGCTCAGAGTAGGGTGCTCACTGGTCGCTACGGGGAGGTTTGTGGCCCCAGCATAGGCCGACAGCTCGACCACGGTATCCCATACCACCATGCCCGGCTCATGAGTCTTAGTGGATCAAGGTACCACGGTTATCAGGGTAAACACTGGTAAGTTCAGTACCCTAGGTTCAAGCAGTTATGACAAATGCAAGGTGAACATGCAATGATCAGTCCGGTTACTTGATGAGTCCGACAAGCACGAGTGCACGTTAAGTCGACTGACATGAAGTGCACAAGCACTTCGTGTGGCCTAACCACTGTCGACGACTCTAGTACGACTCGGATTCGTCATACACATCCTTCGTGGCGAATAGAATCTAACCATGAACTCTAATCTGTTACCGACTTCCTGCTCTAGAGTATAGCCCCAAGCACTTATAATCTACATCAGTAATCATGTGAGAATGACAGAAATGAAACACAATTAATCCAAGCATAATAACAACATGTTATAATATACAACATAAGCAAATCAAACAAACACAAGCATTTCATATATATAAGGAAATCAATTCATATAGCCAACATGGTAGAAATCATATACACCATCATATTAATTGAGAATTCAATCTTAAAAATAATCTACAACAACATTTTCTCAATACATACTAATACAAACATTTATACAAAGACTTAGGCTACACGCATTTGTCCACATAGCGTATGTCGACCCAAAGTGTGCATTAGGGCGAATCTCTTCACCAAACAGATCATGCATACCTAACTAATATCATAACACGATAAATATACATGGCAATCATTTCAATAAAATACAGACGTATACAGTATTTCCTATAAATGACTAAAATACCCTAAATCTCATATTCACCGTACGCAGTCGAAATGGAAAACAGACAGCATGTTCTACATGTCAAACGGCGTCCTTATCAGCAATCTACCATTAAACGGCATTGAAAGCTTTGAAAATAGGTAATCTAATTGTCTAAAATCCGCACCTTACGGCGTAGGAGAGTAATGAATCTAATAGGAACTCTACGTCGTCATTAACGACTGATTGGGAACCTACAACACAAGGTAAGTCAGCTACTTCACTACTTGGATCGATAGAATCCCTAAAACAGGTTAGGGTTAGGGTTTTCTTACCTAGAACGAAGTTGGAATCGCCGAAAAAGTGAGACAGGCAGGTGGATGTGGCATGTGGAGTAGCAGGGAAGAATCCCAAGAGGAAGCTCCAACTTCTCCCCCACTTTCTCTCTCTTTCCTCTCCTCTCTCCTACGGTTTTTTCCAAATTTGTATGGGTTAGAAGGCAAAGGGTTTAAGGCCCTTTTATAAGCCCAAACATAACCAAAACAGACTTCAGGTCAAGGTATACTTGGGTTATAGCCAAATCGGGTCTTTTCTGATCTAAAAGGACGTTTCTGGAGGTCTCCTGACTGAATGCGGTCGGAATTATGCTCATGAATGTCGGATCCTGATCACATTAAGTTTTCTGTTATATAGGGTTTCCAGATAGACCGTGGCGGACCAGTTTCAGTTCAGCGGTCACCAAAACTCGATCAGGGCCACAAGTGCGTTGACATGAGTGGGCCATCATCCCTGATCCGAGGGTAAATTTGGATCAGATTCTGACGGTCAGAACGCTTAGAAAATTTCATGCAAGTTACATGTGCCAGATTTATTTAAATTTAATTAATTTTCTAAATAAATTGACTTTTCTCACACTCTTCACTCTGGACGCAAGGAAATGGTTTCAGGGCATCGTATGGACTTAATTTTTGAGGTGATTTTCAAGTCCAACTAGGAGGCAGGATTGTCTAAGTTCGGGACAATCGGACTTCCGATGTGCGGTTCAGGTCCGATACAAAGTTTACGAATGCTCCCGTGAGCAACCGGGTTTAGAGTTTGATCTTAGGTTTTAGGGTATTGTAGCGTCAACTACTTTACACGTTTTGGCTCTAGCAAATCGTATTTAAAGTGATTGGTGATAATTTCATAGGTCTTCTAATCTAACACTTAGTTTAATCTAATTTCTAAAGGATGTAGCCTATAATAATTTCTGTTTGAGATGAGATTTGAAGGGTGTAGCGAGGGTACTTGGAAACGAAAAAAGGAAGAGTTTAGATAGAGAATTTTGGAGAGATTTGAGAGATTTTTCAAGAAAAGGTAAGCTTTGAGGGGTGGTTTGTGAAGGAAGTACTTGATTTAGGATGAAAAGATGGTCGAACCCTATACCATAGGGTCCCACTAGGCCCCAAATGCAATCGGCCCGAAGGCCCGACCCAACTGGGCCCATTTACTGGCGAGGCCTCGCTATTTGGGTGAGGTTCTCCTGTCCCCTAGGCCCCAAAAGAGTATGGGGCCCACCCTGGGTCCCCATGAAAGTTGATCGTTTGGCCCCTGACTCCATTTGATGCATTTTTGGAGCCAATTTGCAAACTAGAATGAGTTTATGTGGCATATAGCATACGATTATGGGGTACGAGATGCTAATCTATCCAACTAACCTATTTATTTTGTTACACTCCAAAAGGTTAAGGGTCAAGTCTCATTTTATCCATTTATTTACTATTCACGGTAAGTTTTAGCTTCGGTATTGTTCTTCATCATTAATACCCTAGGATTGGTGTGTATTATGAATATGTTTAGAATAAAATGAAGAATAAAGTGGCAGAGGGTGAGATTTCGAAGGAATTGGATAAAATGAGGTTTTAAGCTTTGAGATTGATTGTAAGATGTTGGGGTTGACCTACCACCTAAGGACATTCATTTCTAGGTTTCGAATGGAATGAAACATGGCCTAAACCCTTCGATTGATGGTCTATAAGTGATTTGGGGTCGTTGGGTGTGATCAGGAGTGTGCACGGACTCGTTCTCGGCGACCGTTTACAGTGAGTTTTAGTTTAAGTATAGTTCTTCACTATTTAAACTTGAAGGTTCGTGTCTAATATGAAAGTACTTGGAGAATTTTGAAGAATGAGGTGGTGAAAGGTGAGAGTTTGAAGGAAATGCATTGAAAAGTAATTTCTTTGGCTTTGGGATTGAGCTTTGAGAGCGTTATGGTTGACCCATTGCCTAAGGACTTCTAACCCCAGGTTGAAAAAAATTCGGGGTGTTACAATCTACCCCACTTAAATTAAAATTTCATCCCCAAAATTGGCTAAGGGTAATGAGTCCCTAGAGAGACTTTCGTATTGACATCCTAAGAAAATTTCAAATCCTACTTAATGACCTACCCTTACGTATAACCTAAATTAACTTCTTCGATATTGGGCCAGTAGGGAAAGGGCCAACCACGCTTCCGCTACACAGTTCTAATCCAACGGTTACATTAGTTAATCCTAACTAGATTGGGCTCAATATGTTCTACCCCCCTTAAAACTTAGTCCTACTTAAGGCTCAAGAATCTATGTCTCGATCTGTATATTAGAACGAGGTCTAACTTAAGGCCTATCCTTGAAATGAAATGGGAAACAACTTCTCACTACCTCGGTCTTCTTTTGTGAATGATGCGTTCTATGGCATTGGTACCTATGGTTATAGAAAGGAGCTAAAATGATGGGTGTTGTGGTTGATTTCAGGGAAGGGTGTAAGTTTGCTGGCAAGATGTCTAATCTCTAATGGCTATATGTCCTTAACACTTCCCAAAGGCGAAATAATAAACTTTTGGTTGTAAGTGGTCGGGCCAACACGGAAGAAAAGTTGTGTAGTGGGTCTGAGCCAGATACATTGACCTTCTGTCTAATTAGGATAGAAAATTTGTCATATCAGTTCTTAATCTGAGTCGATGCCGATCTTCTGCTTGATCAGAGCATTGGATTTATTGGTAACCACTGGGATTAAGAATTCGATTCAAACCGTGAATACTTCGCTTATATATAGTTTCTCTACTCCGTGTCCTCGGTTGTATTAAGTCCTTGGGAAGGTAATTCTAGAGGGTGTGTTGATTTGACCTAACATTAATTCTAAGGGATTTATAAGTGTCCTCTGAGCGTGAGGAGTTTCTAAGTCAAAGAGTTACTAGAGTGGTCTATATGTATGAAGGGGATTCAACAAAGGAACGAGGTCTCACTCTAACTTAAGCAAGTCAACTAACTAAGTCTTTTACATTCCTCAGTATAACTAGTAGTCTAGTCTTAACTTATGAGTAGCGGTAATCCACTAGTTGTAACCTAAAGCCTACATTTATATGCTAGATGACATCATTTCTAATACAAGAAAATGTTTTATCACTTAGGGTTAGAAGTTGTCTAGTTGAAATTGAGTTTCCCGGACCTCACTCTAATTGCTCTTGAACACTACACCTATTCACATACCAACTAAAGAGGCCCTAGGGCTCATGTTATTAATTTATTGAATTTCCTACACCATCAAATCCTTTGAAGTCTACGAGTCCACTTTAAGTCTAAAATTCTAAGTTGTATTAAATGGATTTCGTTGCTAATCCCACCGCAGGATTCGAAATGACATGTTTGGAAGGAGGGTGGGATGGGATTAAAACTCGATTCATAGACTTTGGAAAAATGCGTCTTGTGTTGGAAAGTGTGAGATGGGATTTTCAAATCCCAAGATGATGAAATTTCAAGTATAATTTTGAAAGGAAGGTAAAGAGTTGTAAAGAATAGTGGTGGATGGGTGTAGAAGACGAAAGCTTGAGTGAATAGGAGTGGGCATGTGAGATCATTTTACATGATCTCAGTTACATACGGGCTATACTATGGCAATTATTCTCACCTGTCGGTGAAATATGATATTCTAATATGGTTTCTAGATTCCATTGCCTCCTTCCTAAGTCGGAGTGCGTCAGTGTGCGTCATGTAACCATAACCCAGGTCCAGTTTAATCCAAATCATGCTCTGATACCATCTGTAATGCCCCAAAAATAGGGGGTCGGGTAGAAACCCAACTCCCGAGTTCCAGAACATCACTTATGCAACATAGATAATGATGAATGCATGTTGTCTGTAGAATGGCATTAAACAAGATTGAGACTAAGCCAAAACAGCATATCATACTCCAGAGACAGTTAAATTTGCAAGCGGAAGAATGTGATAGATATATAAAATATATAAATGATTGTAAGTCTCCAGAGTGTGAACATGTTACCAAGTTAACTAAATACATGTATATTCCAAAATAAAAAGAAAAAAAATATACATGGGTGTGGAAATAAAAGGCAAAATACCAAGTGTATTGGCATCTAATCAGTAACCCTATAAACCCGTCGATCAGAACCTGCATATAGGAGGGATCCTCCTCATCATCATCAAGTCCGGCTCTGCTTCGCAAGCATTGCCATCATCTGAAAACTAAAATAGAGACTGGTGGGTGTCCGGAACACTGTCCCGTAACGTGGGAGTGAGTAGCTAACTTAGTGGAATTATAGAGCAAAGGTTAACATGTTATCAAATCCATCACGCGATAATGGTAAAGCAAGCAATCAAACATTCCTAAACACTTTGATTAATGCAAGCATGAAATGACATGATGGATACCCTCACCGACATACTCCCTCATGCGACACCATCTTACGTCCGAGGCATGCTTTCTTCCCTCAGTGCTCCACATCTTCCAGGCACATGCAGTGCGATATGAATATGATTACCAAGTTGTTATTAGTCCTTTTCATACAGCAGGATTGGAAAACTAGGATACTTCCTTTATATCATTCCCAATAAGGATCCTGTCTAGGGTCGTCACTCTTAGTATTCTCATACGATGATATATTTCTAGGTCACTACAAGGGCTGTCAGGGCTGTTGCAAGCACTCGTTGCTCCGCTCCCCCATCACCTTATCAATACAGGCCTAGTTTATATCCTTAAGACTACATTAGAACTCGTCGCCCCCATGCGGTGTCAGGATAAACTCAAGGTCACTACAAAGGGCTGCCAGGGCTGTTGCTCGCACTCGTTGCTCTACTCCCCCATCACCTTATCAATGTAGGCCGACAGAAAGAATATATTGTCCCATAACACCATAATCTGCTCAGATTAGGGTGCTCACTGGTCACTACGGGGAGGTTTATGGCCCCATCATAGGCCGACGCTCGACCACAGTGTCCCATACCCCCATGCCCGGCTCATAAGCCTTAGTGGATCAAGGTACCACGGTTATCAGGGTTAACACTGGTAAGTTCAGTACCCTAGGTTCAAGCAGTTATGACAAATACAAGGTGAACATACAATAGTCAGTCAGGTTACTTGACGAGTCCGACTAGCATGAGCGCACATTGAGTCGACCAACATGAAGTGCACAAGCACTTCGTGTGGCCTAACCACTGCCGACGACTCTAGTACGACTCGGGTTCGTCATACACATCCTTCGTGGTGAATAGAATCCAACCACGAACTCTAATCTGTTACCGACTGCCTGGACTAGAGTATAGCCCCAAGCACTTGTAATCTACATCAGTAATCATGTGAGAATGACAGAAATGAAACACAATTAATCCAAGCATAATAACAACATTTTATAATATACAACATAAGCAAATCAAACAAACACAAGCATTTCATATATATAAGGAAATCAATTCATATAGCCAACATGGTGGAAATCATATATGCCATCATATTAATTGAGAATTCAATCTCAAAACTAATCTACAACAACATTTGCTCAATACATACTAATACAAACATTTATACAAACACTTAGGCTACACGCATTTGTCCACATAGCGTATGTCGACCCAAAGTGTGCATTAGGGCGAATCTCTTCGCCAAACAGATCGTGCATGCCTAACTAATATCATAACACGAAAAATACACATGGCAATCATTTTAGTAAAATACAGACGTATACAGTATTTCCTATAAATGCCTAAAATACCCTAAATCTCATATTCATCGTACGCAGTCGAAATGGAAAACAGACAGCATGTTCTACATGTCAAACGACGTCCTTATCAGCAATCTATCATTAAACGGCATTGAACGCTTTGAAAATAGGTAATCTAATCGTCTAAAATCTGCACCTTACGCCGTAGGAGCGTAATGAATCTAATAGGAACTCTACGTCGTCATTAACGACTGATTGGGAACCTACAACACAAGGTAAGTCAGCTACTTCGCTACTTGGATCGATAGAATCCCTAAAACAGGTAAGGGTTAGGGTTTTCTTACCTAGAACGAAGTTGGAATCACCGAAAAAGTGAGACAGGCAGGTGGATGTGGCACGTGGAGCAGCAGGGAAGAATCCCAGGAGAAAGCTCCAACTTCTCCCCCACTTTCTCTCTCTTTCCTCTCCTCTCTCCGAGGGTTTTTCCCAAAGTCGTATGGGTTAGAAGGCAAAGGGTTCCTCTCCTCTCTCCGAGGGTTTTCCCCAAATTCGTATGGGTTAGAAGGCAAAGGGTTTAATGCCCTTTTATAAGCCCAAACATAACCAAAACAGACTTCAGGTCAAGGTATACTTGGATTATAGCCAAATCGGGTCTTTTCTGATCCAAAAGGATGTTTTTGGAGGTCCCCTGACTGAATGCGGTCGGAATTAAGCTCATGGATGTCGGATCCTGATCACATAAAGTTTTCTGTTATAAAGGGTTTCCAGATAGACCGTGGCAGACCAGTTTCAGTTCAGCGGTCACCGAAACTCGATCAGGGCCACAAGTGCGTTGACATGAGTGGGCCATCATCCCTGATCCGAGGGTAAATTTGGATCAGATTCTAACAGTCAGAATGCTTAGAAAATTTTGCGCAAGCGACATGTGCCAAATTTATTTAAATTGAATTAATTTTCTAAATAAATTCACTTTTCTCACACTCTTCACTCTGGACGCAAGGAAATGGTCTCAGGGCATCGTATGGACTTAATTTTTGAGGTGATTGTCAAGTCCAACTAGGCGGTCAGGATTGTCTAAGTTCGGGATAATCGGACTTCCGATGTGCGGTCCAGGTCTGATACAAAGTTTATAAATGCTCCCGTGAGCAATCGGGTTTAGAGTTTGATCCTAGGTTTTAGGGTATTGTAGCGTCAACTACTTTACACATTTTGGCTCTAGCAAATCGTATTTAAAGTGATTTGTGACAATTTCACAGGTCGTCTAATCTAACACTTAGTTAATTTCATCTAATTTCTAAAGGAAGTAGCCTATAATGATTTCTGTTTGAGATGAGATTTGAAGGGTGGAGTGAGGGTACTTGAAAACGGAAAAAGGAAGAGTTTGGAGAGAGACTTTTGGAGAGATTTGAGAGATTTTTCAAGAAAAGGTAAGCTTGGAGGGGTGTTTTGTGTAAGACCCGTATCTTGGTCCGTACCTTTCCGTACACTTCCGCGGTCTTACCGGTCGATTTTCGGCAACCTTCGACCCTTAATCGATATTGACGCGCGACCTTAATTCATGTACCGACAACCCGAGTCGACTCAACCGGAGACCAATACCATAGCGACCGCGTCGTCGCCGTGGTTCTGATACCGTGACTCGCGCGCCAAGGCAATACCCTGGTCAAGAGATATAGGCCAACGTTTGGTGCTAGAAAATGCCACGCGTTGCGAAACCCAAGAGAATCTCTACGATGTGTCACATCAATCACATCAATCCCATCAATCAATCACCCATCAATCCATCACATGTCAAGTACACCTCACTTTATTTCATTTTTCCAAGCAACCACAAAAGTCTTCATCACCCATACCTCTCTTATACAAAAAGCCACAAAAGTCTTCATCTCCCATACCTCTCTTACATAAAAGCCTCAAAAGTCAAGCTTTTCTTACACAACCATCACTCACCCATCCATCCATCACTCTCTCTCTCTCCCTTACATAACTCTCTCTCTTTCTCTCTTTCTCATTTGCAAAAATCTAAGAAAAGGAGCTCCATACGTCTGGAATTTTTCAAGAGCTCCTAAGCTCCAAGTGGCCCACCTTCCTACCCCAAAATCTCCCATCTCAACCCTCCATTCTTCATCTTAACCATTGAAGTTGAAGCTAAGGTGCCAAGGAACCTCTAGGAGCGAGAAGATCGGATGGTGGGTGCCTCTATAGGGTAGATTTACTTGATTTTATGGTGGACCAAGTGAGGCCCACCGATCCATGGTGTGGATCTCACTTGGGACCCTTATTTGTGGCCGATGGACCACTTGGATCATCATGATCATTCCATGATGGGGCCATTCTCCATGGACCCCCATCATGATGTTTATTTCATTTAGAAAGGTCATCTAGACCGTCCATATCGGTGGGGAATGGATCTCCACCGTTGATTTACATTTTTGATGGTCCCATGTTCAACGGGATCCGCATATTGTATGATTCATTACAAGGGAGGGCCCATAATGCCGGGGTCCCTCCATCACAAGGCGTGTCCCACTCTCCATGTCTCTCTCTCTCTTTTATTTCTTTTTATTTTATTTTATTTTATTTTATTTTGTGTTTATGCAATAGGATTGTGTGGCCCACTTGAATGGATCCCACCTTGATGTATTTATTTTATTCAAGTGGGGCCCACCTTAAATGTTAAACCCATGTCACCCATCATGTGGTGGCCCACTTCATCAGGGCCCACCATTTCAAAAAAAATGTGTAATGAACCGTCCAGCGTTTGGGACGCTGGACGTTGTAAAGGAAAAAGAAAAAGAAAGAAAGAAAGGGAGCTTTAGGGTGGCTCCCTTGCATGGGCCCCACCCTGATGTTTATGTTCTATCCAAGCCGTCCATTCTCTTACCCACGGCATTTTACCCGTTGGGTAGAAGTTTGGAGCTGATCCAATCACCTGGTGGGCCATAGCGCTAAATATTGCGTCATCACCATTTAAATACTATTTTCTCACTTTATTTCACTTCCTTAGCTTATAAAAATTCAAACTCTGGACTCATTTCGAATGTTGCAGGCCACTGAACGCAATGGCCGGAGCGGATTTTATTTTAGCGGGACCCATGCATGAAAAACTACAGAAAAATCAATTTTTCCTGATTTTTTATAAGAGGCATAGCCTCTGGCTTTACGTCAGCAGCAGGAGGGCTGCACGCGCCTACGTGCAGCCGTGAAACGGGCGAGCGGGCGGCCGCTGGCCACCCACGGCCCTGCTCGTGGGCCCCACTGTAATGTTTATTTGCCATTCAATCCGTTCATGAGGTGGGTCCCATCCTCAGGTGGGCCCCCTCCAAAAATGAAACAGATCTAAAACTCAGGTGGCCCACATCACATGAAACAGTGTGAATGAACGCCTTCCATTAAAATTTTTTTCGAGGCCCACAGAAGTATTGGATCAAGCTGAAATTTATTCTATCCCTTCATCCAGGTCCGAGTGACCTTATGAACGAATTGGATGGCATTTTAATGTCACAGGGTGGGCCCCACACGGGACCCACAATGATGTTTGTGTTGAAGGCCACCGTCCAGGCGGACGGTGGCACACACCATGGTGGCGCCCATCTCCTGCTTGCACTGCCTCCACCGTCCAGCGGATGGTGGGGCCCTTAGAATGTATGTGCTTCATCCGCACTGTCCACTGGACAGTGGGACCCACCCTTGACGCGTGTGATGCATCCAGACCATCCACCCCTTTGATATATGTAAGGCCTATGGCTAGGCCCATTTGAAATTCAAAAAGGATATGGGCTAGGCCCATTTGGTTTATGAAATGTTTATGGTCTAGGCCCATTTGATTCATATAAGGCCTATGGACTTAGGCCCATTTGATGTGTTGCAAGTCCATGGGACTAGGCCCATTTGATGTACTTCAAGGCCCATGTAATTGGACCCTCTTATTAAAATTTAAAGCCCATAGAACTAGGCCATTTGATATATTGTAAGGCCTATGGGACTAAACTCATTTGATTACAAAAAGGGTCCATGGGTTTAGGCCCACTTTGTTATGCATGCAAGGCCTATGGGTTGGCCCATTTGGACTATCTAAGGCCTATGGGCTCAGCCCATTTGCTTTGTAAAAGGCTTATGGGTTTAGGCCCACGTGTTATGTTTTAAGTCCATTAGACCAGACCCATTTGATTGTTTAAGGCCTATGGGTTTAGGCCCACGTGTTATGTTTTAAGTCCATTAGACCAGGCCCATTTGATTGTTTAAGGCCTATGGGTTTAGGCCCACTTGTTATGTTTTAAGTCCATTAGACTAGGCCCATTTGATTGTTTAAGGCCTATGGGTTTAGGCCCATTTGATGTACCATAAGGCCTAGGGGTTTAGGCCCATTGAACTCATATAATGCCTAAGGGTTAAGGCCCATTTGGCATTCATATGGGATTCAATTGGTGTGACCCATTCGACCCATGAGTTAAGCTCATTTGATGCAATCCAAGGCCCACGGGTTTTGACCCATTGCAATGCACATAAGACCCATTGGTGTTACCCATTTATGTGGCCCATCTGATAAATAAAAGGCCCATAAGATATGACCCATTTGATATACATGTAAGGCCCAATGGGAGGAACCTACGGTCCATTGCAATGTATAATTCCCATACAGATTAACCAGCAATGTTTACGGCGATCGTGCCTTGGGGGCAATGTTGGTTTGACGTCCACATTGTAAGTGTAATGTTGGTTGGATGTCCACATTACGACTCTCCTTAGGGCCCATTACTGGGCCGTACTTGTTATATTTCGGCCGTCCAGGCCCATCTGTGTTGTAAGGATGGTTCATCACTCATTTACATGTTAGTATAGTTTCATGACTCATTATCACATCATATGTATGCTTGGTATGGGGATTGACTGATCATAGCATATGCCTGGGGGCAGGTTGTTTATGGGCTCCCGGTTAGACGGTGTTGCCTTACATGAGCGCACGATATGTGCAGGATTGCTTGCATGACTGGATAGCGTGATTCATGCATTCCGCATTTGTGTGACATGGTTATTGTACGCCCTAGCGACATCGGGGCCGTAGCCTCCACAGACAGATCGTGGTTGGCAGGATTGGATACCGAAAATCTTGTTATACATGGGGTACTATAGATATCCCTGGGTGAAAGTCCCTAAACCCTTATGGTACCAAGAGGTTGCTCCAACATCTAGACCGAGTAGGTAGATGAGCGTTGAGTGCCGACTACCAGATGGTTATACTCTCCACTGTGTCATGGTCGGTTGGAAGGGGGTGCGGCCTTACCCGCCCGAGTGTAGGGGGCAATGCTAGGCTGAGTCTGACCAGCTCGAGGAATGGGTCCGCTATCGACGAGTCGCCCCCGATATTGGTAGACGGATAGTGTGGTCTCTTCCACTTACCTTATTGCGAGCGATGTGGCGGCAATCTGGTTTAGAGTGTACTAGACCCCGGTGATATTCCATATTTTGAGCTGTATTGATGTGTGGATATAGATGAGGATCTGTATGCTTGAGTTGCATTGTACATCGCATGGCCTTGGGGTGGCCGATACCATTCATGTCTTGCATCGCATAAGCCTTGGTATGGCTCATGATATTATGGTTCCATCTGCATATTCCGCATTACTCTGTCATTGCATGTTCATGTTACTACCTTACGCACACACTTTCACCACCCTCTAAGCTTTCTGTAAGCTTATGCACGACCGTTGAGTGCAGGTGACGTTGGATCGCAGCAGCGCTAAGGCAGGAGCACGTTGCAGAGTGTTTTGGAGTTTTTATTCTACACCACTGTATTTCCCTTTATGCTCATTGTACTTGTAAAGTTTTTGATCATAGTGGAAATGTAATGGAGTTCTTGGTTGTTGTTTATGGGTTATGCCTTTGGTTATGCTTATTACGAATCAAACTGATATTTAAAATCCTCCTCGTAGCATCCCAGGATCGGAACCTGGCGAATGGGAGCTAGGAGCCGAGAATGGGGTTCTACGGAGGCTGTCGGCGCCGGATTAGGCGATCGAAATTTTTGTGAGCCCAGTTTTCGAGTTTGGGGCATGACATTTTGTGAAGGAAGTACTTAATTTAGGATGAAAAGAGGGTCGAACCCTATACCATAGGGTCCTACTAGGCCCCAAATGCAATCGGCCCGAAGGCCCGGCCCGAATGGGCCCGTTTACCAGTGAGGTCCTCGTCGACCACTGGTGGATTTGGCGAGGCCTCACCATTTGGACGAGGTTCTCCTGTCCCCTAGGCCCCAAAAAAGTATGGGGCCCATCCTGGGTCCCCTTGAAAGTTGATCGTTTGGCCCCCGCCTCCATTTAAGGCATTTTGGGGCCAATTTACAAACCGGAATGAGTTTATGCGGTGTATAGCATAATATTTTGGGGTAGGAGATGCTAATCTATCCAACTAACCTATTTATTTTGTTACACTCCAAAAGGTTAAGGGTCAAGACCTATTTTATCCATTTATTTACTATTCACGGTAAGTTTTTGCTTCGGTATTGTTCTTCATAATTAATACCCTAGGATTGGTGTGTATTATGAATATGTTTGGAAAAAAACTGAAGAATAAAGTGGTGGAGGGTGAGATTTTGAAGGAATTGGATAAATGAGGTTTTAAGCTTTGAGATTAAGTGTAAGATATTGGGGTTGACCTACCACCTAAGGACATTCATTTTTAGGTTTAGAATGGAATGAAACATGTCCTAAACCCTTCGATTGACGGTCTAGACGTGATTTGGGGTCGTTGGGTGTGATCAGGAGTGTGCACGAACTCGTTCTCGATGACCGTTTACAGTGAGTTTTAGTTTAAGTATAGTTCTTCACTATTTAAACTTGAAGATTCGTGTCTAATATGAAAGTACTTGGAGAAGTTTGAAGAATGAGGTGGTGAAAGGTGAGAGTTTGAAGGAAATGCATTGAAAAGTGATTTCTTTGGCTTTGGGATTGAGCTTTGAGAGCATTATGGTTGACCCATTGCCTAAGGACATCTAACCCCAGGTTTGCAAAAATCCGGGGTGTTACATTTAGGAACCCATTTCAGAACTGTTTTGGGTTTAGGAGTATAGTTGGTCTTTTTCTGTCTGTTGTTATAGGAGAGACCTATAGGGTTAGACTTTAATAACTCCTTGAGTAGATTAATTATCTTTTTAGCCAATGGATTTTAATTTTAAAAATCAAAGTTGACATGGCTACCTTTAGGTTTTTAAAAAGTCCTTGAATTTTTTGAAAAACCTTGATAAGTATTCTTTTCTTTTGAGGTTGAAGACTCTCCTTTTACAAATTTATGAGCAATATTCTTTTGTTTAGGAGATGTATTCTTATCATAGCCCAACCCGGATCGATCACCACATTTTCTTGATCCGGATAATAATTTTTCCAATTTCAGATCGCCATGGGCATATCTTCATGTGTCTTTCAAACTCAAAAGAGAAGCAACCTCATTTTTGAGTTTCTCATTTTTGGATTTCAAATCTTCAATTTGAGAGGTTTTGGAATCTAAATCACATTTGGTCTTTTCAAAAGAATTAGAAATATGACTTTTCTAAAACGAGAGACTCATAATCTTCTTTAAGCTTAGAAAATTTTTCTTTTTGTAACTTAAGCTTGACGGCAATTTTACAACTCTCCTTATAAAGGGCATTATAAGCAACCTGAAGATCATCTTCATTATCGCAATCACTATTCAGATTTTCTTTACTAGATATATCATCATTATTTGAAAAAGTGATCTTGGCTAGAGCCATAAGGGCTTTGACATCATCGCCCGACTCAGTTTCAAAATCTTCTGATTTAGAAGAGGATTCAGAATCAGACGATTCATCCCAAGTAGCCAACATGCTTTTCCTTTTTGATTTATCCTTTTTAGGACATTTATTAGCTAAGTGCCCATACTCTTGACAGTTGTAACATTGACTATCTTTCAAAGATTTTCAAGCTCTAGGTTTAGATCGTCTCTTATCATTTGACTTTTGAAAATCAACTTTTTTCTTGCTTTTGAAAATTTTGTAAAACTTTTTTGCTAAAAGCGCCATATCATCTTCGAAATTTTCTAAATCCGAAGTGCTCTCTTGTGAAATATTTTTAGATGATTTGAGAGCAATTAATTTTCCTTTAGGAGATTTAAAGGTCAACTCGTAGGTTTGTAGTGAACCAACTAGTTCCTCAACCCTCATAATATCTGTATCACGAAGTTCCTGAATCGCGGTTACTTTATAATTGAACCGTTCAGGAAGTGAGCATAGTATCTTTGCGCACACTTTACTTTCTGGGATTCTATCACCAAGACCCCACATAGAGTTCACAATGTCATTCAATCTAGTGTAGAAGTCCATAAACATCTCATTCTCCTCCATATGAATTTTTTCAAATTTAGTTGTGAGGAGTTGGACTTTAGATTTCTTGACAATTGATGTACCCTCGTGTGTCATTTCTAATACATCCCATGCTTGTTTTTCATTTTCACAAGAGATGATTCTTTTAAATTCATCTAGTGATAATGCACAAGTAATTGTATTTAGTACTTTTGCATTGGCACTACTCTCACTTTTCTGAAGTATGGTCCAAAGAAAATAAGCCGTTACTTTCATTGATTTTGAACCATTGTCATTAGTTACTTCAGTGATAGGAGGGTTCCATTCATTCACTGTGGCCAACCACGCACTTTCATTCATGGATTTGAGGAAGATCCTCATCCTGGCTTTCTAAGAGGCATAGTTTGTGCCATTAATAGGTGGTGGCCTAGTGACTGATAAGCTATCAAAATTTGACATCTTAATATAGCTTAGATCATTAGGTCAGGAAATAAATCCAATCAATAAACAATAAGCACGAGCTTGCCTAGCTATATGCCCTAGAGGGGGGGTGAATAGAGTCATGCCAAATAAAACTTATAATAGCGGAATAATAAAAGAAATAAAGCACAATGCTGAATTAAAAGCAATCTCAATCAACTAGAATTAAGAGAATGATACTATATCAGTTCTAAGGACAACCTTACACCAAAAACGAAAGGTTTAAGGTAGGACAACCTTATTTCTAGAACGTCCTTTGTATCTCAAACCAATGAGGAATAAAAAGCAAGGAAACCAAAATAACTTATAGAAATAAATCCTAAGTTATTACAACATTCCCCACACTGGCTTGAAATAAAATGATTACAACATTCAACCACAGATACAATCCACAAAACTGAATGATTAAAGGATAGAAAGAATAAAGTACATCCACAACACAATGATATATAATGGTTCGCCTGTGTGTACACCAACTGTTATCGAACAGCCACACAGAATGCTACTCCATTCCTAATATCTTCACACAGGGGATATTAGCATGCACTATCAAAATAGGTTTCACAGGTTCACCTAAAACCTTCACAATTGTGTCTTTTAATCACGGGCTTACACAATCCAAAAACCCACACAATCTGAGTTTTCTGGCTCTCCTCAGATAACCAAAATAATGAGATTTTTTTGACAAATCTCAAACAAAACCAAAGAATGTAAATTACACAAATGAAAAATACCTGAATCTCCTTTTGAAGTAGCTCGGTAGAACCAATCGGAGTAGAAGTTAGATTCAACATTCAAAGTCCTATACTCACTTTATGAATGGTTATATGTCTAATTGATTTTAAATCAAAAGGGCTAGTTCTATTTGATTTTGAATCCAAGAAGAAGGAATATCAAAAATTCCTCTTTTTTAATAAGATTGGAATGTAGATCAAAATCAAATACAAAACAAGCTAGCAAAAGGAATATTAAATGAGCACAAACTAGCTTAAAACAAACACGAACTTATCTCGGAGTATGGCCTTAAAATTGCTTGAATTGAATTGAAAAACTCTGAAATTCGTGCTCTATTTATAGCCTGAAAAATCCCATCTACGACTGGTCTTAGGATCCCTAGGACTGGTCGTAGCTTCAACAGATTTTCAAAGATTTCCGCGGGATAAGGATTAGCTGTTCCACGACTGGTCCTGAGTAGCCTACGACCGGTCGTGGGCCACCTACGACTGGTCGTGGGTCACCTACGACTGGTCGTAGGACCCCCAAATTAGTTATTGGAGTTCGAGTTGTACAGCTAAGACCGGTCGAAGGACGAGTCGTACAGTTCACAGGACTGGTCGTAGGATGTCTAGGACTGGTCGTAGGACAACCAGAAAAATCTGAAAATGTTTAACAACCTATGACTGGTCCTGAAAAACTTAAGACTGGTCGTAGCAGAGCTAGGACTGGTCTTGAAGTCCCTAGGACTGGTCTTAGAAAAGCCCGTACAAATATACGAATTATGTATCCAAAATGACCTACAATAAAGCCCAACCTAAGGTCAATCTAAGGTCAAACAAGCCTTAAAAGTGAGATAAACATTGATAGTCTGTATTCTCAGATGACCCTTAAGAGAAGCTTGAGAATTTACAAATCTTGTTGTAGGCCTTCTCGAGCTTGAACCTTTCTTGACTTGATAAATTCTTCTTCTATTCTTGTACTTATTAGAATCTTGAACATACATACTTGAAGACTTCTATTCTTGTATACTTCATCCATGACTAGACTTGAAACACTCTTCATTTAAGTTCTTGGCTTGAAATACGATGTCTTTAAGCAATGAATAGTATAGTCTCAAACATGAAAGACAAGATATACAAGACATAGATATAGGTTTTGGCACCACAAAATTTGACAACCAAAGGGATATGGAATAATAGCACTTACAGTCGCCCCAACGTAGGCTAACAGCTCGACCACGGTGTCCCTTACCACCATGTCCGGCTTATGAGTCTTAGGGGATCACGGTACCAAGGTTAACGGCAGTCTCACTGGTAAGCTCGGTGTCTTAGATTCAAACAGTAGCGACCAAACATGGTGAACAAACATCAGTCAATCGGGTTAGTTGATAAGATCAACTAGGCCAAGCGCACGTTGAGTTGAATGACATGGAATGCATAAGCACTCCGTGTGGCCTAACCACTATCGAACATCCCAAGCACGACTCAGATGATTCGTTGAACTCATCCTGCGTGGCAAAAATGACCTCAACCACTCTTTGCAGAACGGTTACCGATTACCTGGACTGTAGTACAGCCCCAAGAATGTACAAACTCAATAACAGGCATATGATTCATATCCTACCTTCATATGAACATTCATGTCATATAACTGGAACTTAAATACAGTACATGGAGGAAATCATACACACATTTAACATGAATAATCTAAGTTACATAATTCATGGAGGAAATCATACACTCAAATATTTTGATTGAGATTCATGTCTCAATAACCTTAGCAATCACACTTTACAAATTACTGACTCATTTAGGCATTTATACAAACACTTAAATTACGCTATTCAACATACATCATATATGTCTATTCCATTACATATTTGGGCAAGTCCTTTCGCCAAGGAGTTGTCTCATACATATCATGCATATGCCGACGACAAATAATCATGGCAATCATAACGACACAATCCATACGTATACGGGTATTCTAACATATACCTGAAATACTCTATTTCCAACATAACTTATACATATACATACATCGAAACAGATAGCGCATTTGGCATGTGTATTAGCATTCACGTCATGAATAAATCATTATCTATCATTGAAAGCCTTGAAAACCATAACCTAAATGTATATACTCCGCACCTTAAACCAAAAAATGCGTAGAAGATATGATTCAGACGATATGTCTTCGTCAACAGCGAATACACTACCATGGCATGAAATAGGTTAGCTATCACTTCATTTAAACTATTCTAGGCTTCAAAACAGGTTAGGGTTGGCTTAACTTACTCAAGAATGAAATCAGAATCGCCGGAAGAATGATTCAGATACGCAGGATCGATGTGTAGATGAACTGGGAAGAATACTACTGAGAATCAACAGGTTCTCCCACACTTTCTCTCTCTTTTCTCTCTCTTAAAAAGCTAGGGTTTAGGAAATTCATATGGAATTTGGGAATGAGGGTTTAAAGCCTTTTTATAAGCCTAAACTGGATGAAAATAGTCTTAGGGCTAAGGTATACTAGGTTATAACTAATCAGGCTCTTTCTGATCCAACGGAGCACTTCTGGAGGTCCTCTTATCAAATGCGGTCGGATTTAAGCTCACTAATATTGGATCCTTAGTAAGTTAAGTTTTCAGTCCGATCGGATTTCCAAATCATCTGTGGTGGACCAGGTTCAATCCAACGGTTACCGAAATTCGATCAGGGCCATAAGTACTTTGACATGTATGGGCCACCATTCCTGATCCGAGGGTGAATTTGGGTCGAAATCTAATGGTCAGAACGCTTAGAAATAACGCACAAGCGAAACGGTCCAAATTACTTAAAATCATTATTAATTTTCCAAAAAGCTTCATTTTCTCACTCTCTTTACTCCGGACTCAATGAAATAGTCTCAGGACATCGTTTGGGCTTGATTTTTGAGGTGATTGTCAAGTCCAACTAAGTAGTCGTAATAGTCTAAGTTCATCGATATCGGACCTTCGACGTGCGGTGTATATCCAATACAAAATTACAAAGCATTCTCGAGAGCAACTGGGTTTAGAGTTGGATCCTAGATTTCAGGGTAATATAGCGTCAATGATTTTATAGGTTTTAGGTCTTACAGATCGTATTGAAAGTTATCGGTGCTAATTTCACATGCAATCTAGTTTAGCACTAGCTAAAACATATTAAAGTTCTAAGGGATTTGGTTCTAAATGATTTCTGCTAAAGATGGTACTCGGGTCTAAGTATGGATTTTTCTAAGTCGTTACAATCTACCCCCCTAAGAAAAAAATTTCATCCTCAAAATTCATACCTTCTTATACTCCTCAAGGATCTGGGGTAATTCTTCCTGACCTCAGTTTTTGTCTACCAGGTAGCTTCTTCTTCGCTATGATGCGTCCACAATACCTTCACAAGTGGGATAACCTTGCTACTCAATACCTGCTCTTTCCTATCCAAAATACGCTTCGGACACAACTCATAAGTGGCATCCTCGCTCAACTGCACCTGCTCCCATCTGATAATATGCGAAGGATCGGAAACATACTTCTTTAACATGGATACATGGAAAATATTATGCACGCCTACGAGTGGTGTGGGCAAAGCAAGATGATAAGCTATTGCCCCCACTCGATAAAGTATCTGGAATGGGCCAATAAATCTCGACGCGAACTTCCCCTTCTTACCAAACCTAATAAATCTTCGCATAGGGGAAACCTTCAGGAACACATGGTCCCCAACATCAAACTCAAGCGGTCGCCATCTCGTATCGACGTAACTCTTTTGCCTGCTCTGTGTTGAGAGCCGTCGACGCCGGATAATGTCGATCTTCTCCGAAGTCACTTGAACCAACTCTGGGCCAATTAGAGTCTTCTCGCCTACTTCTGCCCAACAATACGGTGCTCTACACGGACGACCATATAGTGTTTCATAGGGAGCCAAACCAATACTCTCCTGAAAGCTATTGTTATACGCGAACTCTGCATAAGGAAGACAGTCATCCCAACTGTGCTTGAAGTCTAATACACAAGCTCACAACATATCCTCCAAAATCTGATTCACACGCTCTGTTTACCCCTCTGTCTGTGGATGGAATGTGGTACTGAACTTCAACTTCACACCCATCGCTTCCTGGATACGAGTCCAGAAGATAGATGTGAATTGAGTGTCTCTATCTGACACAATCTCCAAGGGAACTCCATGCAGGCGTACAATCTCCCTAATATACAATTTAGCCAACTCGTCTACAGAATTTGTGACTCTGATCGGTAGGAAATGAGCTGACTTCGTCAACCTATCAATGATCACCCAAATAGAGTCATGTCCCTTCCTCGTCTTCAACAGTCCAGAAATAAAGTCCATGAAAATAAAGTCCCACTTCCATTCAGCTATGGGCATGGGTTGAAGTAATCCAGGAGGTCGACGATGCTCTGCCTTAACCTGCTGACATGTGAGACAACGGGATACGAACTTAGCTATGTGGACCTTCATATTATCCCACCAGTACGATCTTTTCATATTCTAATACATCTTCGTGGTACCTGGATGCATCGCAAGCCTCGAACTGTGGGCTAACTCAAGAATCTCTCGTTCAAGTCAGGTATGTGTGGAACGCATAAGTGGCCTCGATATAGCAAGCCCCCATCCGTACCAATGGTCCACTCAGAGTCCCCGTCAGTACCAACCCACTCCTTGATCTTCATCAAAAACTCATCGCTTGCCTGAGCCTCAATGATACGGCCATCTATGAGCGGTTGTACACAAATATGTGCGACGACTTCATACGGCTCTTCCACTGTGAGCTTCTGCTCAAAGTTTCATACGAATTCCACCATAGCCCATTCTGCCACCATAAGCGGAGCCATAAATTCTATAGCCTTCTTGCAGCTCAACGCATCTGCCACAAGGTTTGCCTTGCTCGGATGGTAAAAAACCTCGAACTTAAAGTCCTTCAAGGTCTCCATCCACCGGCGCTACCTCATATTCAAATCTCTCTATGAGAATATATATCTAAGGCTCTTGTGGTCACAAAAGAGCCCGAACTCCTCTCCATAGAGGTAATGTCTCCAGAGCTTTAATGCGAAGATGACAGCTGCCAACTCTAGGTCGTACATAGGGTAATTCTCCTCGTGCTTCCTTAATGGTCTCGAGGCATACGCAATCACCTTGTCCTTCTACATAAGGACACAACCCAAACCAACACGAGATGCGTCAGTATATATCATATACTTAACCCCTTGCTCTGAAAATACTAGCAAAGGGGCGGACATCAACTTGTCCTTCAGCTCCTGAAAAGCTGCCTCAGCCTTTTCATTCTAGGAAAACTTCAAGTCTTTCCTTGTCAACTGAAACAATGGTCTGAAAATCTTAGAAAAATCTTGAATGAATCGTCGATAGTAACCTGCCAGATCCAGAAAACTCCTCACCTCGGTAATTGAATCAGGCTGCTTCCAATCCTGAACCTCAGCTACCTTAGCGAAGTCAACCGCAATGCCTTCCTTAGACACCACATGTCCCAGGAACATAACTTCTTCCTTCCAGAAGTCGCATTTCTTATGCTGTACGAACAACTGGTTCTCCCTGAGAGTATTCAATACCGCTCTCAGGTGCTCCTCGTGCTCTTCCCGACTCGGGGAGTATATCAAAATGTCATCGATAAAGACAATGATGAACCGGAATAGAAATGGCCGAAACACTCTGTTCATCAGATCCATGAACACGGCTGGAGCATTCGTGAGTCCAAAAGACATCACAAGGAACTCATAATGACCAAAACTGGTCCTGAACGCAACTGATGATATCCAGATTGTAAATCTATCTTCGAGAAATAACGTGCCCCCTTCAACTTATCAAACAGATCATCAATCCTGGGCAAAGGATACTTATTCTTCACTGTCACCTGATTCAGCTTGCGATAATCAATACATAACTGCAGGGAACCGTCTTTCTTCTTCACAAACAAGACAGGCGCTCCTCAAGGTGACACACTCGGTCGAATAAAGCCTGCTTCAAGCAAACCATCAATCTGACTTCTCAACTCCTCCATCTCATATGGAGGCATACGATATGTCAGAGGGAAATAGGCGTCGCACCGGGCACAAGATCAATAGTGAAGTCAATCTCGCACCGAGAAGGAAGCCCTGGAATCTTCTCAAACACCTCAGAAAAATTATGAACTACTTACATATCTTCTAACATCGGAACATCAGAACTCTCTAACATGGAAGCGTAATTGCTAACACGGCAGGACTAACTGACCTAAACTGGAAAAGAAAAGGCCGTGCCCTCAGGTCCGTAGGCTGTCACAACTCTGACCTCGCAATCAATCTCTACTCTCATCTTCGCGAGTGAGTCCATCCCAAAAATAACATCATAATGACACAATGGGACGACAATCAAGTCAACGACCACTGTCCTGCTACCCAAATCTATCGAGCAAGACTCACACATCCGAGTAATATCTGACGTAATCCCTGTAGCTGTCGTGAGTCTCACTCCCTTCGCAGGAGCCGTAACCAAACCTAGCCGCTTGACCGCAACACAAGAAATGATCAAAACAGTGGACCCAATGTCCACCAACAGAAAGATGAGCATACCTAGAATGGGTACAGAAACCTCAAATGACGTCGGTACTGAATCTGCCTCGGATGCCTCAGTTGTGAGGGCATGAACCCAAGCCTGTTGTGGTGGAGGAACCATGGGCCGTTGTGGCGACCTGAAACGAGGTGCTGAAGGTTTGAAGGAAGGATGAGCTGGTGCTAATCGAAGGGGTGGTGCTGAAATAACCTGAGGCATCGGACGGCCGATCCTCTGAGGTGGCGAGAAACCACTGTCTTGCATCCTGGAAAAGCAAGAAATCTCGGTGTGGCCAGGCCTCTTGCAATAGCTGCATCACACATCAGGATGCCTCAAATGACCAGGAGATGCAAAAGACCCCTGTGGTGAATCAAACCGAGGCCTCTTACCGAGGAAAGGCCTACTCAGCCTACGAACCATAGGTGCTCGCGTGTGGGGCAACCTCTCCCCGTCCTGCTCTGATAGCAAGGACATGCTCACCAGCTCCGCGTAAGAAGAAATGCTCGCACAGCACATCTTCGATCTAATCTCGGGCCGCAAACCCTCAAAAAAATGTCACATCCTCAATAGTTGATCACTCAAAATCAACAGAGCATACCTTCTTAGCTCTGTAAACCTGTTTTCATACTCTATCACCGACATGCCTCCATGGCAAAGGCGAAGGAACTCATTCTCATTCTCATGCCGCTTCTCATGAAAGCGTGCCTCAAATGCTGCCCACGTCCACTCAAATCCCTCTGTAACTGTGTGGAGAATGTTGTCCCACCATAAGCTAGCCTCCTTCTCAAACATGAAGGTGGCCAACTCAACCTGCTCCGCCTTGGAACAGTGCAACGGTCTAAGCATCTTCGAGATGCGGTCTATCCAATACTCAGCCTCCTCGGGTCTGTGAGTACCTAAAAATGTAGGAGGCCTCAAGCGCTGAAATCGCTCGAATTTACCGCTCACACTAGTATGCCCAATAGAGTGTAGAGGCGAGGCAGGTGGAGTAACAACCATCGACTAAGAAGAGATACCAGCCATGGAGGACAAGAACTGTTGTTGCTGCTGCTGCTGCATCAACAGCATCATCTACTCTAGCCTATCAGGAGGCAGAGCAGACTGTTATATAGAAGGTGTCGATGCAGACGCACGGTTCTGCTCAGGAACTGCAGGTGTGACAGGAGGCACCATAGAAGGTGTCACAGGAGGTGGTCCAATAGCAGGACCAGAGGCCGGCTGAGAACTCGGCATGGGATCTGAATGAGATGGGCCCGGATGGGGGTCCATATGAGTATCGCACAGGGCAAGGGCCCCGTCGAGCGAATCTGCTAGAGAAAGATGGGTCAAAGATCTCGAACCCTTAGGTAACATAACCTACACACAATAGAGGGTAGCAACCAATGAGATTATGTACTCACACATTCCATCCACAGCATTAACTTCACAAGCCAAAGAAACAACATGCATTTCATTAACAAAATTGTCACAATACATGATTTGTAGCATTACATGAATCGCGACAGAGAAAACATGTGAACAAAACATCTGAGCTTTAAACACTAAGCTTCAACACTAAACAACTATCAACTGCTAAACAACTATCAAACCACACATAAAAATAAGCAACAAACAAGAAAACAACGACTACATAAAGCCTATTCATCGAAATCTGGCGATGGAGAAGGGGCACCCTTATCCTTTAGGCAGCACAGGGTGGTCTTCAACGTGCGGGTTACTTTCTTAAATTTACGCTTTACGAGGCCCCGTAAATCCATTATATCCTGTCGAAGAGCAGCCTGACCTTACTCGAGTCGAACTATACGGGCATCCCTATCAGCTTGAGTCGTAGGAGGAGGAATCTCATCAGTATCCTGAGCCTCCTCTTCTTCTTTATCCTGAACTTCTTCCTCTATCTCTGCCCCACCTTCTTCTTCACTTCTTTCTTCTTCGCTATCATACTCATTCTCACTTTCATCAAGTTGGGCCTCACGTTACCGAGGCCCCATCTTCATCTGGTTAAGCGTAGCCTCGCTAATATAATGGACCGATGTCGGCAACTCCGCCCCAAGTCTGTAGGCAAACTCGAGCGTAATCTTGCATATAAGTCGGCCGAAGAGAAGTGATTCAGTCTTGATCATGCAATAAGGATGATCTGTCGCAGGACAAATGTAGGCATGCACACCTTCTCTCCCTACCCCACTTGATACAGAAAATCTACCATGAGACGCGAGCATTCACTGCGATTGCTTCACCTGGGATAAACATTGAATGTGCAAATGTGGTGAAGCAGATGAAAATAGCCCGACATATGGGTCACTAAGAGGCTCTTGTTATGCTGTCACTTAACCAAATGACC
This sequence comes from Magnolia kwangsiensis, assembly GCA_037074715.1. Taxonomy (NCBI): domain Eukaryota; kingdom Viridiplantae; phylum Streptophyta; class Magnoliopsida; order Magnoliales; family Magnoliaceae; genus Magnolia; species Magnolia kwangsiensis. The sequence continues at coordinate 82,978,626 of CM073575.1, read as the reverse complement.
ACATAAAAACCTGGTGCGATGATCCCTCTCACTAACACTATTCAGATTCCTTGCACTTGGATGTACCTCACTAAGTGGCACGTTCAGGAGTCGAGCTATCAACCTAACATTAATTGTGGCTTCCCGATCTCTGTCGAAGAGGATCTTCAACTGCAATGGCTCCAACGTAGGGTCCCGAATATGAGCATAGAAGGTGTGAACAGTACTCACATTTGCACAAGATTCACCCTCAAATAGCAGACCCCACCCGACAGCTTCTATATGCTCAAACAACAAATACTCGCCAAAGAGTCACCCATCCGCATGCGTTTAAAAAGAACCCTACGGTCCTCGTAGACGACATGAGTCAACTCTGCTAACAATGATCTTCCTATTGGAGCATCGGGATCTAAATCCTGCTTCGAATGTAATTCTCTCCCAACACTTGAACTCGCGGTAGCTCCTCTAGGTCACCTCGAATGAGCGAGACGACTAGGCCCAGCCTCGTCCGCAGGGGCCCGCTTCTTGCCCATCAGAAAAAAGATGGAGGAAATGGAGAAAAAGACTACAACAACCTCCATGAAAGCCATGAAAGAATGATGAAATAGAAGGAAAGGCTGACCTAAATGGGTTTCCATGGATTTGGGTCTAAAAGAGGAGTGTAATGGGTCAAAGAAAGGAAAAAATAGAAGAAAGGAAAGATCAAAATAAGAGGGGTTGGGGGCTGGCACATTTTGGAGCTTAAATGAGAGCTTTGGGAGCTCAAATCGAAGAAAATGGAAAGAGTAGATGCTGGGTATGGCTGAGCACGATGGAAGAATGTGAGGCTTGAAGGAAAATGGAAGAAAAAATGGTTGAAAGTGTGATTTAAGAGAGGTATGGATGGTTTCAAGAGAAAAGGAAAGCTTGGGAGTGAGGTTTGTGAAGGAAGTGTGTAACACCCTGAAAATCGGGGGTCGTGTATAAACTCAACTCCCGAGTTTCAGACCGTCACTTATGCAACAAAAATGGTTATGATTTGATGTTGTCTGATTTAAAGCATCCACATGAGTAAAAGTATACCAAAACTGCAATTCATACTTCAGATCCAGTGATAAAAGCAAGCGGAAGACTAAACAATGTATATATCACTGTATGGAAAAGCATAGTAATCTCGTCTGTCTCCAAAGTATGACTACATCACTGAGTCTCATGTACATATACATAACAAAAGAATAATGTTCAAAAAGAAAAGTCCCACTGATGTCCTCTCGATCCAGGTCCCCTACGGGAAGCCGTCATGATACTGCATATACGAGAACTCATCCTGGTCCTCGTCATCATCTAGCTCCACCTCCTGGATCTCGTCCTCACCTGCAACTACAACAGGGTCTGGTGGGTGTTGCAAACACCATCCCGTAACGTGGGAATGAGTGATCAACTCAGTGGAATCATAGAGCAAAGATTAGCATGTTCACAATTCAATCACGCGATAATAGTAAAGCAGTAAATCAGACAATCCTAATACTGTTGTTAATGCAAGATGATATGACGTGATGTATGCCCTCACCGACGATCACCCTCATGCGGCAACATCTTACGACCATGGCATGCCACACTCCCTAGAGTGCTCCACATCTTCCAGGCACATGCAATGCTATGGTGATATGATTTCCAAGTTGTTATTAGTCCATTCAAACAGCAGGATTGGGAAACTAAGGTACTTCCCTTGTATCAATCCCAACACAGATCCTGTCTAGGGTCGTCACTCCTAGTAATCTCATACGATGTATATTTCGTAGGTCACTGCAAGGGCTGCCAGGGCTGTTGCTCGCACTCGTTGCACCGCTCCCCCATCACCTTATCAATATAGGCCTACCGTACTCTACTGCAACGGAAGGGTCGTCGCCTCCCGTGGACTCAGAATACGCTCGCGGTCACTACAAAGGGCTCGTCGCCTGATCAGTGTAGGCCGACAGCTAGAATATAGTGTCCCATACCACCATAATCTGCTCACGAGTCAAGGTGCTCACTGGTCACTACGGAGAGGTTTGTGGCCCCAGCGTAGGCCGACAGCTCGACCACGGTGTCCCATACCACCATGCCCGGCTCATGAGTCTTCGTGGATTAAGGTACCACGGTTAATAGGGTTTACAATGGTAAGTTCAGTACCCTAGGTTCAAGCAGTTATGATACATACAAGGTGAACAAACATCGGCCAGTCGGGTTACTTGACGGGCTCGACTAGCGCGATCGCATCTCAAGCTGAACGACATGAAGTGCGTAAAACACTTCGCGTGGCCTAACCACTGCCGCCAACTCTCAACACGAATCACGTTCATCGACGCGTCGTTCGTGGCTATGACCAGTCAGCCACGAATTCGCTCGGTTACCGACTGCCTGGACTAAGCCTAGTCCCAAACACTTATGGAATCACATCAACAAGTTATGTAAGAGCATTGGAATTGAAATACAATCATGTGAGCATGTTAACACATGTTATATCATTCAACTTAAGCAAATCCTCAAGCACATAAATTCCATACATGTAATGAAATCATGCATTTAGTCAACATGTAGAAAATCATTTAGGTCAGCATAATAATTGAAAAATCAATCACAAACTATCAAATAACATCATTTAATTCAATACATACTAATACAAGCATTTATACAAACACATACACTACACACTTAAGTCTACATATAGTATGTCGACCCAAAGTGCGCAACTAGGCGAATCTCTTCGCCAAACTAATTATGCACGCATTCCTAACTTCCTAATGCGACAACAAACCATGTCAACCGCATCAGCAAAATATGAATGTAAACAGTACTTCCTATAAATGACTAAAATGCCCTAAATCTCATATTCTTCGTTAGCTTACGAAACGGGAAACGGAGAGCATTTTGTACATGTCAAACGGCGATGCCGTCAAGAATCTACTATTAAACGACATTGAAAGCGTTGGGAACCATCAATCAAAGCGTCTAAAATCCTCACCTTATGTCTTGTAGACTCGGGAATTGAAACGGAGCGTATACGCTTCGTCTACGGTGAGTAAGGAGCCTAATACACAAGATCCATAAGCTACATCGCTATGGAAACAAGGGAAACTCAAATCAACAACTATTTAGGGTTTTTACTTACCTAGGATCGCGGTGGAATCGCCGGGAAAGCGGTGGAGGTGTGTTGCTTAAGCACGTGAAATGCGTAGTACAAGTGGCAGGAAGAACTCTCCCACACTCTCACAATCTCCCACCTTTTTCTCTCTCCCAAGCTAGGGCTTCTCTCAAATTCGGATGGAAGAGAGGAGTGAGGGTTTCAACCCCTTTTATAGCCTAAAACATGCCCAAAATAGGCTTGGGAACAATGTTTACTTGGTGCCTAACCAAATCGGGGCCGTTTCGGTCCAAAAGGGCATTTCTGGAGGTCCCCAGGCCAAATGCGGTCGGACTTAAGCTCATGCATACTGGATCTAGCACACATCCAGTTTTCAGATCGGTTGGGTTCCCAGATCGCACGTGGCAGCCCAGTTTCAGTTTAACGGTCACCGCACCAAGATCAGGCCTATAAGTCTCGTGATATATAATAGATATTTTTCCTGATCCAAGGGTGTAATTTGGCTGTATTCTGACGGTCAGAACGCTCAATACTGATGCGTCAAATTGTGTGCCAGATTTGAATTTCAAATTCCAATTCTAACCCTATTCTCACTCTCTTCGGTCCGGGCTCAATGAAATAGCCTGTGATTATCGGTTTGACTTGATTTTTGGAATGAGTGTCGAGTCCAGCTAGACGGTTCTAACAGTCTAAGATAGGAGGTATCGGACTTTCAACGTGCGGTCTAGATCCAATACAAAGATTCAAAGTGGTCCAGAGAACAAACCGGTTTAGAGTTTGATCCGAGGCTTTAGAGCATTATAGCACCCTTGGTTCCACTCGCTTCGGGCCTTGTAGAACGTATTTAAAGTGATCAGGGACCATTTCCCAGCTATTCTAACGTTGCACTAGCTAACCTAGTCATATTTTCTAAAGGAATGAATTCTACGCAATTTCGGGTCGAGTTGGTACTCGAGCCCAAGTATGGATTTTTCACGGGCATTACAAAGTGATAGATTTAGGATGAACTAGGGGTCGAACCTTGTACCATAGGGTCCCACTAAACCCCAAAAACCATCAGCCCGAAAGCCCGTTGGTTGGCGAGGCCTCGCCGAATCGGCGAGGCCCTCGCCGGCCACTAGACAAACCGGTGAGGCCTCACCCATTGGGCGAGGGCCTCACCACCCCCTGGGTCTAAAAAAGTTGGGGTCCCAACTTGGAACCCCGTAGAAGTTGATCGTTTAGCCCCCTTTTTCGATTTGAGCTGTTTCGAGTCATTTCGGAACTAATCCGATCTTTATTCACTTTTATCAATTTTTAACAGCTAGAATGGGATGAAATATGGTCTATACCCATCAATTGATGGGCTAGGAGTGATTTGGGGTCATCGTGTGTGATCAAGAGTGTGCACGGACTCGATCTCGATGATCATTTTCAGCAAACTTTCGCCAAAAGATAAACTGGGAGTCTTAGTTCTGTTTTAAGATTGTTCTCACACCCTCCTACGCTATAGTGGCATCAACATATAGTGTGTGACCCTAACCCAGGTCCAGTTTAATCCAGATCATGCTCTGATACCAACTTGTAATGCCCTGAAATTCAGGGGTCGAGCATAACTCAGCTCCCGAGTTCCAAAACATCACTTATGCAACATAAAAAATAATGGATGTATGTTGTCTGTGTTAGTGCAAGAAACATGAAGTAGATTAAGCCAGATCAGCAGACATAATTCAGGGATATTGAGGAAATGCAAGCGAAAGACTTAAATACATATATAAATCAAAAAGAATCCCCAAAATATGCATGCTCTGCCCAGGGCAATATGTACAACTGTGTCTCAAAATACATGTATCAAACTGTGCAAAATCGTCATATACATATCCCAGAAACCCCACTGGTTAGGACAAGGCTCACGTGAACCTACCTGAGAACTGCATAAATGAGAACGCCTCCTCATCCTCATTAAATTCTAGCTTCGCCTAGCCAGTATCGTCGTCACCTGCAACTAAATCATAGTCTGGTTAGTGTTTAAGCACTGTCTCAGAACATGGGAGTGAGTGATTATAACATCCTAAATTTTTACCAACCTCGAGTTAGACGTCCTTAGTCATTGGGTCAACCATAACACCTTGGTAACTTCTCAAAACTCAATTCTAAAGCCAAAGAAATCATTTAGAACTAAATTCTTTAAAAATTTAACGTATTAACTAGTGTTACACTAGATTTCCTAGAAAATTAGCACCAACCACTTTAAATGTGATCTGTAAGACACAAAACCTATAGAATTGTTGACGCTATATTACCCTGAAATCTAGGATCCAACTTTAAACCCAGTTATTCCTGGGAATACTTTGTAACTTCGTATTGGACCTAGATCGCACGTCGAAAGTCGATAGCGATGAACTTATACCATTACGACCGCTTAATTGGACTTGACAATCACCTAGAAAATCAAGTCCAAACGATGTCCTGGGACTGTTTCCTTGAGTTCGGAGTGAAGAGAGTGAGAAAGTGAAGTTTTTTAGAAAATTAAATATAATTTTAAGTAATCTGGATCGTTTCGCTTGCGCATTATTTCTAAGCGTTCTGACCGTTAGATTTCGACCCAAATTCACCCTCGAATCAGGATATTTGGCCCATACATGTCATAGTACTTGTAGCTCTGATCGAATTTCTATAACCGTTAAACTGAAATTGGTCCACCGCAGTCGATCTGAAAACCTGACCAAACTGAAAACTTAGCTTGACCTAGATCTAATTTTAGAGAGCTTAAGTCTGACTGCATTTCCTAACAGGATCTCCAAAAGTGCTCCGTTGGATCGGAACAAACCTGATTTGGTTATAACCTAAGTATACCTTGGCCATAGGGCTATTCCTGTTGGTTTTAGGCTTATAAAAAGGCCTTAAACCCTCATTCCCAAATTTCATGTGAATTTTCTAAACCCTAGCTTTCCAAGAGAGAGAAAAGAGAGAGAAAGTGTGGGAGAACTTGTTGATTCTCCATAGGATTCTTCCTAGTTCATCTACACATCAAACTTGCGTATCTGAATAGTTCTTTCAGTGATTCTGATTCCATTCTTGGGTACGTTACGCCAACCCTAACCTATTTTGAAGTTTAGGATACCTTAAATGAAGTTATAACTAACCTATTTCATGCCATAGGTAGCGTATCCACCATTGACGAATACATATCGTCTGAATCACATCTTATACATATTTTTTAGTTTAAGGTGCGGACTATATACGCTTAGGTTATGGTTTCCAAGGCCTTTAATGTTAGATAATGATTTATTCATGTTATGATTGCTATTACACGTGCCAAATACGCTAGCCGTTTTGATTTACGTATGTGTATACTTTATGTGATAAATAACATATTTCATATATGTGTTAGAATACCTGTATACGTATAGAATATGCTGTTTTGATTGCTATGATTTATTGTCGTTGTTATATGCTCGATATGTATGCGACAACTCCTTGGCGAAAGGACTTGCCATAATATGTAATGGAATCGATATATGTGATGTATGTTAAATAGTGTAATCTAAGTGTTTGTATAAATGCCTAAATGAATTAGTAGTTTGTAAAGTGTGATTGCTAAGGTTGTTGAGACATGAATCTCAATCACAATATTTGAGTGTATGATTTCCTCCATGAATTATGTAACTTAGATTATTCATGTTAAATGTGTGTATGATTTTCTCCATGTACTGTATTTAAATTCCAGTTATATGACATGAATGTTCATTTGAAGGTAGGATTAAATCATATGCCTGTTATTGAGTTTGTACATGCTTGGGGCTGTACTACAGTTCAGGTAATCGGTAACCATTTTGTAAATAGTGGTTGAGGTCATTTTCGCCACGCAGGATGAGTTCAAATAATCTGAGTCGTTCTTGGGATGTTCGACAGTGGTCAGGCCACACGGAGTGGTTATGCATTCCATGTCGTTCAACTCAATGTGCGCTTGTCCTAGTTGAGCTTACCAACTAACCTGATTGACCGATGTTTATTTACCATGTTTGGTCGCTACTTCTTGAATCTAAGACACCGAGCTTACCAGTGAAACTCCCGTTAACCTTGGTACCGTGATCCCCTAAGACTCATGATCCGGACATGGTGTTATGGGACACCCTGGTACAGCTGTCGGTCTATGCTAGGGCAACGAGCCTTCCCGTAGTGACCAGTGAGTACCCTACTCTCGTGAGCAGATTATGGTGGTATGAGACACTATATTCTTGCTGTCAGCTTACATTGATTGGTGATGAGCCCTCTGTAGTGACCTCGGGTATATCCTGACACTTTACAAGGGCGACGAGTCCTATTACAGTATTGGGGATATAACTAGGCCTGTATTGATTTGGTGATGGGGGAGTGGTGTAACGATTCCGTGCAACAGCACTGGCAGCCCTTACAGTGACCTAGAACGGTAACATTGTATGAGATTTCCTAGGACTGACGACCCTAGAATGGATCAATGTTTGAGAATTGATATAAGGGAGGTGTCTTAGCTTCCTAATCCTGTTGTATGAAGGGGACTAATAAGAACTTAGTAATCATACTCATGACATTGCACTGCATGTGCCATTAGCGTTGGTGTGAGAGCACAGTGGTAGTGATTCATGCCACGATCGTTAGATGATGTCACATGAGGGAGTTTGTGGTTAGGGCATGCATCATTCCCTCATATCATTTTTACATTAATAAGAGTATTTAGGACATGTTTAATTGTACTGCTTTATCATTACTGCTTGATTGAATTGATAACATGTTAACCTTTGCTGTATAGTTACCACTGAGTTGATCACTCACTCCTATGTTATGAGACGGTGTTTGCAACTCCAACCAGTCCCTGTTTGAGTTTCAGATGGTGGCAATGCTTGCGAGGCAGAGTCGGTCTCTTATGACGATGAGGAGGATTTCTCCTGTATGCAGTTCTCAGGCGAGTTCATGTGAACAATGTCCTGATTTACGGGGATTCAGGTCTATGGTGGTAGTGATTTATCACTTTTTAATATTTGTATTTTGAGACATAACTTGTAATTATGACCTGGCAGAGCATACATATCTTGGAGATTTATATTGTTTTATATATGTAGTTCTGTCTTCCGCTCGTGTTTATAGACTGTCCCTGAACTATGTTTGCTGTTTTGGTTTAATCTACCTCATGTTTTATGCCTTAATGCCTATAATATTCATCCATCATAAAAAATGCTGCATAAGTGATATTCTGGAACTCGGGAGCTAAGGTTCTGCTCGACCCCCGATTTTTAGGGCGTTACAGTGATCAACTCAGTGGTACCATACAGCAAAGGTTAATATGTTATCAATTCATTCAAGCAGTAATGATAAAGCAGTACAATCAAACATGTCTTAGATACTCTTGTTAATGCGAGAATGATATGAGGTAATGATGCATACCCTCACCACAAACTCCCTCATGCGACATCATCTAACAATCGCGACATGAATCACTACCACTGTGCTCTCACACCAACGACAATGGCACATGCAGTGCGATGTCATAAGTATGATTACCAAGTTCTTATTAGTCTTTTTCATACAGTAGGATTTGGAAGCTAAGACACCTCCCTTATATCAATCCCCAAACATTGATCCATTCTAGGGTCGTCAGTCCTAGGAAATCTCATACGATGTTACGTTTCTAGGTCACTGCAAGGGCTGTTGTACGGAATCGTTACACCACTCCTCCATCACCAAATCAATACAGGCCTAGTTATATCCTCAATATTGCAACACGACTCGTCACCCTTATGCAGTGTCAGGATATACTTGAGGTCACTACAAAGGGCTCATCACCATTCAATGTTGGCCGACAACAAGAATAAAGTGTCCCATACCACCATAATCTGCTCACGAGAGTAGGGTGCTCACTAGTCACTATGGGGAGGCTCGTCGCCCCAGCGTAGGCCAACAACTCGACCATAGTATCCCATACCACCATGTCCGGCTCATGAGTCTTAGGGGATCATGGTACCAAGGTTAATGGAAGTTTCACTGATAGGCTCGGTGTTTTAGATTTAAACAGTAGCAACCAAACATGGTGAATAAACATCGGTCAATCGGGTTAGTTGATAAGCTCAACTAGGCCAAGCGCATGTTGACTTGAATGACATGGAATGCATAAGCACTCCATGTGGCCTAACCACTGTCGAACATCCCAAGCACGATTCAGATTCGTTGAACTCATCCTGTGTGGCAAAAATGACCTTAACCACTATTTACAGAACAGTTACCAATTACCTGAATTGTAGTACAACCTCAAGAATGTACAAACTCAATAACAGGCATATGATTCATATCCTACCTTCATATGAACATTCATGTCATATAACTGGAACTTAAATATAGTACATGGAGGATATCATACACACATTTAACATGAATAATCTAAGTTATATAATTCATGGAGGAAATCATACACTCAAATATTATGATTGAGATTCATGTCTCAACAACCTTAGCAATCACACTTTACAAACTACTAACTCATTTAGGAATTTATACAGACACTTAGATTACACTATTCAACATACATCACATATGTCGATTCCATTACATATTTGGGCAAGCCCTTTCGCCAAGGAGTTGCCGCATACATATCATGCATATACCGATGACAAATAATCATGGAAATCATAACGACATAATTCATACGTATACGGGTATTCTAACATATACCTGAAATACTCTATTTCTAACATAACTTATACATATACGCACATCGAAACAGATAATGCATTTGGCATATGTATTAGCATTCATGTCATGAATAAATCATTATCTATCGTTGAAAGCCTTGAAAACCATAACCTAAACGTATATAGTCCGCACCTTAAACTAGAAAATGCATAGAAGATATGATTCAGACGATATGTCTTCGTCAACGCTGAATACGCTCTCTTTGGCATGAAACAGGTTAACTATTACTTCATTTAAACTATTCTAGTCTTCAAAACAGGTTAGGGTTGGCTTAACTTACTCAAGAATGGAATCAGAATTGCCGGAAGAATGATTCAGTTACGCAGGTTCGATGTGTAGATGAACTGGGATGAATCCTACGGAGAATCAACAGATTCTCCCACACTTTCTCTCTCTTTTCTCTCTCTTAGAAAGCTAGGGTTTAGAAAATTCGTATGGAATTTGAGAATGAGGGTTTAAATCCTTTTTATAAGCCTAAACTCGACGGAAATAGTCTTAGGGCTAAGGTATACTTAGGTTATAACCAAATCAGGCTCTTTCTGATCCAACGGAGCACTTCTGGAGGTCCTCTTATCAAATGCGGTTAGACTTAAGCTCACTAGTATTGGATCCTTAGTAAGTTAAGTTTTCAGTGTGATCAAATTTTCAGATCGTCCGTGGTGGACCAGCTTCAATCTAATGGTTACCGAAATTCGATCAGGACCACAAGTACTTTGACATGTATGGCCACCATTCCTGATCCGAGGGTGAATTTGGGTCGAAATATAACGGTCAGAATGCTTAGAAATAACGCTCAAGCGAAATGGTCCAGATTGCTTAAAATCATTATTAATTTTCTAAAAAGCTTCATTTTCTCACTCTCTTTACTCCGGACTCAATGAAATAGTCTCAGGACATCGTTTGGGCTTGATTTTCGAAGTGATTGTCAAGTCCAACTAAGCGGTCGTAATGGTCTAAGTTCATCGATATCGGACCTTCGACGTGCGGTATATATCCAATACAAAATTTCAAAGCATTCTCGGGAGCAACTGGGTTTAGAGTTGGATCCTAGATTTCATAGTAATATAGCGTCAATGATTCTATAGGTTTTGGGTCTTACAGATCGTATTGAAAGTTATTGGTGCTAATTTCACATGCAATCTAGTTTAGCGCTAGCTAAAACATATTAAAGTTCTAAGGGATTTGGTTCTAAATGATTTCTGCTAAAGATGGTACTCGGGTCTAAGTACGGATTTTTCTAAGTCGTTACATCTACACACAAGCAAACCACTATAAATTTTGGTATTGTGGTGATTATTTAATTGTGGCATTGTGTGAATGTTGTAATTTCCCTTTATGCATTTATGGAGAATGTTGTAATCTTTTTATGTGTGTGTGAGAATGATGCAATAGCTTAGTTACTTTCTTTGCTATTTTAATTTTTGTTCCTCTATATCAGTTTGGGATTTTGATACACAGACCGTTCTAGGAATCAGGTTGTCCTACCATAAGCCATTGGTTTTTGGTGTAAGGTTGTCGTTATAACAACATCTGTATCAACCTCTCAATACTTGTACAATTGAGGTTGTTATTCATTTCTACACTGTGGGATTGTTTAATTGCTATCTTTATTTATATTTGTTTAAATTTCATGTTTAATTTTTAATTTAGCATAGTCCTATTCCCCCCCCCCCCCCCCTTTAGGACTCTTAGCTTGGCCTTTTCAGAATATATGTTCAAATCACAGACTGGTGATGCACACCCACTTGTCAAAATAAAGGGGTCACTCGTGGTGGGAGACTATCTAGAAAGGACCATGTAGGTGAGTGCGTCCAAGGATATCCTGACTCATGGAAAAATACATGGGGTACGCTGAGTGGCCCAAATGCACAGACTTTGTGAATTAAATTGGTGTAATAGAACTAATAGTAAATGAACAGAGTGTGGCTTACATTGGGTACTCGGAAAAACTCACATGCCATGCGTGAATGTCATGTACCATGATACTTATATGCACTCTACATGATTAACAATGTTGCTCTCATAATATTTTTAAGCTCGTAATCTTTCAATAGGATGTCGAACACCCAAACACAAATTAAATATAAATCCACTTGGTTTCTTTAAGTCTTAGTGAGGGCCCACAAATGTGACATTTCAAACATACTGAATTTATAACAAGACCACTACCCTTCTTAAACGAGGTGATAGTCCACCCATGGCATTCCTTGCACAACTTGTGGGATTAAAGAAATGGAAGTATTATGTCTCTTTCCACTTCTAACAAGGTTATGTTCAAATAAAACCATTACTAGGAAAACATAGAGAATGCAAGGCAAATTCGTAAACACATGGTCATTGATTGTAGGACAATTGTAGTATATGCATGATTGAAGTTAATGTAATAACTCCCATTTATTTCATCCAAGTAAGAAACTAAGGACTACCTTAATATTGTTGATATTCCAGGACTAATCTAACATGGATAAAGGGGTAATGTTGCAATTCATCATTCGAATGAAAACAAGATACCTTACCTCTTAATGTAACAGGTAGAAGTGTACAAGGACATAAGCAATTCCAAGTGTAATATAATGAGTGTAACACAATTCATATAAGGTGGATTAGAGCCACATGGTTTAAGGCATTCTCATGTGATCATCAATGTAAATTAAAAATTAAAAGAGACCTAACTACTATCCACACAATCACAATGTCATTATACATCCAAACTTAAACTATCTTAGAATTCCATGAAATGAGGAAGCCATGTGGGATATCCCTCACCTGGAGAGAATGTTCTTCTTAACTTAAGCCTTCTTATGAGGTGAGTCTATGAGTTCTTAAACCAAGGAATGTAAATCAAATTCTATTCTAGTTTAGGCGTGGACTATAGATAATTTGAGATTGCCTTCACTTAATTTGAGATTGACTGAAGTGAAGTATCTTTCAAGGATATCAGTTGTAAATAGTACCTGGATGTGGAATTTAAAGATTCCAGTGAGTCATGACTGAGTTAAACCAGATGGGGATTTCAACTAACGATTAGAGAAGTTAGTTTTAAGAGATCTACTAACCTCGAGCTTAGGCTAATGATCCATTGAATCCCATGCTTTCCAAATTCATTTTCGAATGGTTTCTAACATGGAGGATGACTCGACTCAATTGGGAGATTGGCTGAGTTGATTTAGTAGGAAGACCAACCGATTCAGCCCCCAACTAGGTAATTCTGGATCGCCCTCGACCAAGCCTTAAACTTACAGTAATGAACAGCTTCTCAGGCTCAGTTGAGTCAGGGTTTACATTCATAAACTAACCTATGAAAGTTCCCTGGTTTGTCAATTAGCGTGAGTGTTGGGTCAGTAAGACTGCAGAGCCTCATAGGAAGATCAATTCAAAGCGTCTGCCTTAATCGGATGTGTGTAGTCTCACAGAGATAAATCTAAGCCTCACATCCGATGCCCCAAAACACCAGGTGAATAAAACCCTTAAAACAAGTTAGAACATTATAGGGTTTATAAGTGAGAAAACTTTTTCGAAAATAGAAAATTTTTAAGTTTTTCTTACTTTGTCAATTTTGTCGATACACGTCTCAATATGATCGACCTGCGCTGTCGATGTCCTCAATGTCATATCGATTCCATCGGAATGAGGATAAAATGTATCTAGCAACCACATGAATATCTAGACGAAATTAACGACGTATCGAAGTACCTATCGATACCATTGATATTTGAATCACGAGTCCATTGAAGGTGACTCGATAATATCAACAGCCAGATCTTCGGTGCCCCTATTTTTACTTAAGAAAATCATATATGGTTTGATATATCAAAGCCCTTTCCGATACCATCGAAGTTCAAATCTTGATGATATCGGAAAGCTCTCGAGGATATCGGTCATGAGCGAGTAAATTTTCAGTAAATATTTCAGGATAGTTTATATGTGATCAAGGGTCCCTCGATAGAATCAATATTCAAATATCAATGGTATCGAGGCTGAATCGATGACATCGAGACTGGACAGAAACTATCCAGCAAGCTCAATGGAAAAATCTTTGGATTTTTTTATGTCATCGAGACGACCGTCAATATCATCGGTATTCAAATTCTGATGATATCGAGTGTACCTCGATCACTCTGATAAACTTAAAATATATTAAGCATGTCTCTCTCATTTCAAATGTCGAGGTATCGAACCTTGCATCGATGAAATTGGAGTTCAAAATCCGATGACATCAACACAAGTCTCAATTCCCTCGACCAGCTGGCAAGAAGTGTTCAAAAGTGTATGACATTGAGTTTCTGTCATCGAGTGGACCATCGATGCAATCAAGAGTATATGCGCAATGATATTGAACTCGCTCGATGATATCGAACTCTGTCATAAATGTCATCATTTTATATCCGTTGGAACCTTTTGCCTTATGAAGAGAATTTGTTTATTGTTACTGGTAGAGAAAGAAGAGAGTGTTTTTGAGTGTTTTACCTTAAATAATATACCCAAAGCCCTTTCTCTCAAGGGAGTTCATCCTCCAATTGACCCTCGTCATTGATATTTAATAGAGTGAATTAGGGAATGAATTTTCGCATTCAAGGATCCTCCAGCTACTACCTTAATGGCAAATCATTAAGCTGGGTTGCCTTGAATGCATAGATGATTGGAATTGCTCTATCTTCCTAATAGGAAAACATTTAGAGAGTAGGATTTCATCATAACCTTGACCTAACCCGTCGTCATATATTGGTACATCATTTGAGTTACAGATCAAGGAAGCAGAAAATTCTTTATCAACAAGGAGGAGATCTTCATCAACGTGCTCAATATGACTCATCCACTTATCTGTAAGTATCTAGAGTCTAGAGGACCCTTTGATCATTCCTTTGTAGGATTGGGTCTAAGGTGTTTCTCACCCTTGCAAGTCCTCAAGGAGGCCTCCAGCGGGAGTGTACGTGGTGGGTGCATTGTGTGGACTCTTGATCTGTGGAGAGCATAAACATATGGTTAAAGCTGAACCAATTAAAACCTTGGGTTTGAGGTGAATCATGTGAAACCTATGTTAGGGTCTTATACAAGATCCTTGGCCAGTGTGCCTAAAATTGGGTGCGTTGTGTTGACCCTTGCTCGTAAGAGCATAAATAGTCAGCCTCAGTGTAGGTTGTAAAGGTTGAAGGTGAACCTGATTTAAAACATTAGGTTTAAGTTCAACCGCTGTGAAACCTCCTTAATGAAATTCGTTACACTCAAGGGTTGAGTGCAGTTACCGGGAGTGGAGTAGAGAAGTAGTCAAACCACTATAAAAATGACTGTGTTTGCAATTGTTATTCTTTTGTGTGTGTGATTTACTTCAATAATTTTATATGTGTATATATGAGATCAAACCTCACACACATATACAATCATATCCATCATAAACTAGGTTACATATTGTTATTTCTTGAATAGTTTGTGATTGATTCTCTACCGGGCTTGGAAGCCAGTAGAGTTACTTTTGAGTAATCCTGATAAATGCATACTGATAAGATTAGAGTAATAGGATTTTTAAATAAGCTATAAAACTTTTAAAAGTCCTATTCACCAACCCTCCCCCCCCCTTCTAGGACATATTGGCATATTCGTACTTCAACTAAAGCAGTCTTCACCGCTATTTCAATTGGTATTAAAGCGGGTCTCTCTTTAGGGGATTCACTGCCTAAAGAGTGATCTTGACTGAAGTTTCGAATATGGCCAAAGGAGATGGCTCATCAGTCACTGGGCCTCCAGTATTTGATGGCTCAAATTACACATACTAGAAGGCTAGGATGCATTACTTTTTAAGATCTTTGGATCATGGTGTCTGAGATATAGTTGAAAGTGGATATGTGCCACCATCTGAACAAATTGTACTTGATAGTGGCACAACCATCACAAAACCCAAATCCAAGGAAAGTGGAAGACGTTTGACAAAGAAAAATGGACTGCTGAAGTGAAAGCTAAGAGCGCCATCCACTGTGTCATGTCCCAAGACATCTTTAACCAAAAAGTATGTGTAACACCCTGAAAATCGGGGGTCGTGTATAAACTTAACTCCCGAGTTCTAGACCGTCACTTATGCAATAAAAATGATTATGATTCAATGTTGTCTGAGTTAAGGCATTCATATGAGTAAAAGTATACCAAAACTGCAATTCATACTCTAGATCCAGTGATAAAAGCAAGCGGAAGACTAAAGAATATATATATCACTGTATGGAAAGCAAAGTAGATCTCGACTGTCTCCAAAGTATGAATACATCTCTGAGTCTCATATACATGTACATAAACAGAAATCAAATATCCAAAAGAAAGTCCCACTGAGAAGTCCCGCCTATCCAGGCCACCTAAGCAAAGCCGTCGTGGTACTGTATATATGAGAACTCGTCCTGGTCCTCATCATAGTCCGGCTCTGCCTCCTGAATCGCTGCCTCACCTACATCTAAGACAGGGTCTGGTGGGTGTTGCAAACACCATCCCATAACGTGGGAGTGAGTAGCTAACTCAGAGGAATAATAAAGCAAGGATTAGCATGTTCTCAAATCAATCATGCGATAATAGTAAAGCAGTAAATCAAACATTCCTAATACTGTTGTTAACGCAATATGACATGACATGATGGATGCCCTCACTGACGATCTCCCTCATACGACACCATCTTACGCCCGCGGCATGCTTTCATCCCACAGTGCTCCACATCTTCCATGCACATGCAATGTGATGGTGATATAATTACCGAGTTATTATTAGTTCATTCAAACAGCAAGATTGAGAAACTAAGGTACTTTCCTTATATTAATCCCAACACAGATCCTGTCTAGGGTCGTCACTCCTAGTAATCTCATACGATGTATATTTTTGTATGTCGCTGCAAGGGCTGCCAGGGCTGTTGCTCGCACTCGTTGCACCGCTCCCCCATCACCTTATCAATACAGGCCTACTGTACTCTCACTGCTATGGAAGGGTCGTCGCCTCCCGTAGACTCAGAATACTCTCGCGGTCACTACAAAGGACTCGTCGCCTGATCGGTGTAGGCCGATAGCAAGAAAATAGTGTCCCATACCACCATAATCTGTTCACGAGTCATAGGTGCTCACTGGTCACTAAGGGGAGGTTTGTGGCCCCAGCGTAGGCCGACAGCTTTACCACGGTGTCCCATACCACCATGCCCGGCTCATGCGTCTTTGTGGATCAAGGTACCATGGTTAATAGGGTTTACAATGGTAAGTTTAGTACCCTAGGTTCAATCAGTTATGACTCATACAGGGTGAACATATAATGGCTAGTCGGGTTACTTGACGGGCTCGACTAGCACAAGCGCATCTCAAGTCGAACGACATGAAGTGCGTAAAACACCTCGTGTGGCCTAACCACTGCCGCCAACTCCAAAACACGTCTCGCGTTCATCGACGCGTCGTTCGTGGCAAAGATAAGCCGACCACGAACTTGCTCGGTTGCCGACTGCCTGGACTAGGTATAGTCCCAAACAATTATGAATCCACATCAGCAATCATGTAAGGGTATTGGAAATGAAATACAGCAATGTGAGCATGTTAACACATGTTATAACATACAACTTAAGTAAATCATCAAGCACATGCATTTCATACATATAATGAAATCATGCATATAGCTAACATGTAGGAAATCATTTACATCAGCATATTAATTGAGAATTCAATCTCAATCTAATTCATAATACCATTTAATTCAATACATACTAATACAAACATTTATACAAACACTTAGTTTACACACTTAAGTCTACATATAGTATGTCGACTCATAGTACGCATTTAGGCGAATCTCTTCCCCAAACTAATTATGAACACAATCCTAGTATCCTAATGCGACAAGAAGCCATGTCAATCACATCAGCGAAATATGGATGAAAACAGTATTTCCTACAAATGACTAAAATGCCCTAAATCTCATATTCTTCGTCTGCTTACGAAACAGGAAACGGACAGCATGTTGTACATGTCAAACGGCGTTGCCGTCGATAATCTACTATTAAACGACATTGAAAGCATTGGAAACAGTCAATCAAAGCATCTAAAATCCGCACCTTTTCTCCTAAAAGCGTATCAATTCGAACGGAGCGTATACGCTTCGTCTACGACGAACCGGGAACCTAATACGCAAGATCCATAAGCTACCATCCTAAGGAAACGAGGGAACGATAAATCAGCAAGTGTTTGGGGTGTTTTCTTACCTAGAAACGCAGTGTAAATGCCGGGAAAGTGATTGAGATACGTTGCTTAAGCACGTGCAGCAGGTAGCACAAGCAGCAGGAAATTCTCTCCCACTCTCTCACAAACTCTCACTTTCTCTCTCACTCTTGCTAAGGTTTCTAGCAAATTCGGATGGGTGAGAGGAGTGAGGGTTTAAGCCCCTTTTATAACCCTAAACTCGCCCAAAAAAGGCTTGGGAACAATGTTTACTTAATACCTAACCAAATCGGGGTTGTTTCGGTCCAAAAAGGCATTTCTGGTGGTTCCCTGGCCGAACGCAATCGGACTTAAGTTCATGCATGTCGGTTGTCGCTCACATCCCATTTTCAGACCAGTAGTGTTCGTAGATCGCACGTGGCGGTCCAGTTTCAGTTCAGCGGTCACCGCACGTAGATCAGGCCTACAAGTCTCATGATATGAAATAGAATTTTTTCCTGATCCAAGGGTGTAATTTGGCTGAATTCTAACGGTCAGAATGCTTAATACTGACGCATCAAGTCGTGTGCCAGATTTGAATTTTAAATTCCAAATCTAACCCTATTCTCACTCTCTTCACTCCAGGCTCAATGAAATAGCCTGTGAATGTCGGTTGGACTTGATTTTCGAAATGATTGTCAAGTCCAGCTAGGTGGTTTTAACGACCTAAGATTGTAAGTATCGGACTTTCGACGCATGGTCTAGATCCAATACAAAGTTTCAAAGAGGTCCAGAGAACAAACCGGTTTAGAGTTTGATCCGAGGTTTTAGAGTATTATAGCGTCATTGGTTCTACTCGCTTTGGGTCTTGTAGAACGTATTTAAAGTGATCAGGGACTATTTTCTAGCTACTCTAGCGTTGCGCTAGCTACTTATACTTATTTTCTAAAGGAATTAATCCTACGCGATTTCTGGTCGAGTTGGTACTCGAGTCCAAGTACGGATTTTTCCTGGGCGTTACAATCTACCCCCTTAATAAAAAAAATTTATCCTCGAAATTTGTACCTTTTCGTACTCCTCGAGAAGCTGTGGGTAGTTCTTTCGTATCTCGGCTTCTGTCTCCCACGTAGCCTCTTCCTCAGAGTGATGCGTCCACAATACTTTCACAAGGGGAATCACCTTGCTACGCAGTACCTGCTCCTTCCTGTCTAGGATACGCATCGGTCGCAGGATATATGTAACATCCTCTCCTAACTGCACCTGCTCCCATCTGATGATATGGGAAGGATCAGAAACGTATTTCTTCAGCATAGAAACATGAAATACGTTGTGAACGCTCGCGAGAGGCGTGGGTAAAGCCAAACGGTATGCGACTACTCCCACACGATCGAGGATCTGGAATGGACCAATGAATCGCGGTGCCAGCTTCCCCTTCTTCCCGAACTGAAGGACTCCCTTCATAGGGAAAACTCACAAAAATACATGATCCCCAACTGTGAACTCAAGCGGCCGCCGTCTCGTATCGGCATAACTCTTCTGTCTGCTCTACGCTGTGAGAAGCCGACGTCTAATAATATCAATCTTCTCCGACGTCGCCTGCACTAACTCTGGGCTAATCAAGCTACGCTCACCGACCTCTGCCCAGCAATGCGGTGCGCGACAAGGTCACCCATACAACGCCTCGTAAGGTGCCATACCGATACTCGCCTGGAAACTGTTGTTGTACGCGAACTCCGCATATGCAAGACAATCATCCCAACTGTCCTTGAAGTCCAATGCGCAAGCTCGCAACATATCCTCTAAGATCTGGTTCACCCGCTCTGTCTGTCCGTATGTCTGTGGGTGGAAGGCAGTACTGAACTTCAACTTCACACCCATAGCCTCCTGAATGCGAGTCCAGAAAATAGAAGTGAACCGTGTGTCTCTGTCTGACACGATCTCCAATGGAACTCCATGCAGACGCACAATCTCTCTAATATATAGTCTAGCCAGCTCGTCTACAGAGTTCGTGACTCTGATCGGTAGGAAGTGCGCCGACTTCGTCAAACGGTCGACGATCATCCATATGGAATCATGTCCCTTCCTCGTCTTCGGCAGCCCTGAAATGAAATCCATGAAAATGAAGTCCCACTTCCACTCTGCGATCGGCATAGGCTGCAAGAGTCCAGGTGATCGGCGATGCTCTGCCTTCACCTGCTGGCAAGTAAGACAACGGGACACCGACTCTTCTATGTGGGTCTTCATACCTTCCCACCAATAGGTCCTCTTCACGTCACGATATATCTTCGTACTGCCTGGATGCATCGCGAGTCGGGTACAATGCGCAGCCTCGAGAATCTCTCATCTCAAGTAAGGGATATCTGGGAAGCATAGGCGGCCAAGATAACGTAAGCCCCCATCCGTGCCAACTCGCCACTCAGCGTCCGCATCATCACTGGCCTGCTCTCGAAGCTCAGTCAGATGCGCATCATCCCTCTGTGCCTCGATGACCCAGTCATCGATCTGAGATCGCACCTGCACATGTGCGATGAACTCATACGGCTCCTCTACAGTGAGTTTCTACTCAAAGTCTCACAAAAACTCAACCATATCCCACTCAGCAACCATCAACGGAGCCGTAAACTCTATCGCCTTCTTACGGCTCAACGCGTCAGCCACAAGGTTCACCTTCCCAGGATGGTAAGAGACTTCCAACTTGAAGTCCTTCAAAGTCTCCATCCATCGCCGCTGCCTCATATTCAAGTCTCGCTGCGTGAATATGTACTTGAGGCTCTTGTGGTCACAAAATAGCTTGAACTCCTCTCCATAGAGGTAATGTCTCCAGAGTTTCAGTGCGAATATGACGGCTGCCAACTCTAGGTTGTGTGTAGGGTAATTCTCCTCGTGCTTCCTTAATTGTCTCGAGGCATACGCAATTATCCTGTCCTTCTACATAAGGACACAACCCAGACTAATGCTAGACGCGTCAGTGTATATAGTGTATCTAACCCCTTGCTCTAGCAATAGTAGCACAGGGGCGGACTTAAGTCTGTCCTTCAGCTCCTAAAAAGATGACTCCGCCCTGTCATTCCAGGCGAACTTCACGTCCTTCAGTGTCAACTGAGATAAAGGTCTCGCGATCTTCGAGAAATCCCGAATGAAGTGTCGATAATAGCCAGCGAGACCCAAGAAACTCCTCACCTCAGTGACAGAACCAGGCTGCTCCAAGTCCTGAACTGCAGCTACCTTAGACAGGTCAACTGCCATGTCATCCTTGGACACCACGTGTCCCAGGAACTTCACTTCCTGCTTCCAGAAGTCGCACTTCTTGTACTGTACAAACAACTGATGCAATCTGAGTGTATCTAGGACCAAGCGCAAGTGCTCCTCATACTCCTCTCGACTCCTGGAGTATACCAAAATGTCGTCAATGAACACAACGACGAATCGATAGAGGAAAGGCCGAAATACCCGGTTCATCAGATCCATGAACACGGCTGTTGTATTCGTGAGTCCGAATGACATCACAAGGAACTCGTAGTGGCCAAAACTGGTCCTGAATGCTGTCTTCTGCACGTCCTCATCCCTGACGCGCAACTGATGATATCCTGACTGAAGATCAATCTTCAAGAAGTACTGCACTCCTCTCAACTGATCAAACAAGTCATCGATCCTGGGTAAAGGGTACTTGTTCTTCACCGTGATCTGGTTCAGCCTGCGATAATCAATACACAATCGCATCGAACCATTCTTCTTCCTTACAAATAGGACTGGTGCTCTCCAAGGAGACACACTAGGTCGAATAAGGCCAAGCTCCAACAGACCATCAATCTACGTCCTCAACTCCTCCATCTCACACGGTGCCATGCGATACGTCGGCAGTGAGACGGGCGTGGATCCAGGCACCAGATCGATAGTGAAATCAATCTCTCGTCGAGGCGGCAAACCAGGGATCTTCCTGAATAGATCCCCAAACTCACAAACGACTGGCGTATGCTCAAGTATCTGGGCACCAGCGTCCCTTAGTAAAGTAGCGTAGCTAAGTATGTGGAAGGGAAGATTTATCCGCACTGGGAATGTAAAGGATGCGCCCTCTGGCTCGTAGGCAGTCACTATACGAGTCTCGCAGTCAATCTGGGCCCTCACTGCAGTCAACCAGTCCATGCCAAGAATGACGTCGAGATAAACAAGAGAGGGATCGACGACAAGATCAAGAGCCATCGTCTTGCCCCCCAGATCCACCAAACAGCCCTCACACATCAGGGTGGCATTTGTAAAGGACCCGTGGGCTGTATAAACTCGCACCCCATCCATCCTAATAGTTGGTAGCCCAATGCGCCTGACTATGGCACGTGATATCAATGAAATCGTGGACCCTGTGTCCGCTATCACAAGAATAGGGATACCACCGATGTGGGCAATGACCTCAAAGGCCGAATGCTGAGAAGTCTCTGTCGCGGCTGCCTCAGCTGTCAAGGCATGCACCCATGCCTGCTGTGGCCAGTTCGGCCGCTGTGCCATGGGCCGTAGAGGCGGCCTGAATTGAGATACGGGAGGTCTGAAGGAAGGGTGCATAGGAGCCAACCGTAAAGACAGTGCTGATATAGCGTGTGAGCGTGTACGGTCAATCTTCTACGGCGGCGAGAACCCACTGTCCCGCATCCGAGCAAAACAACTCTGTGCTAAATGGCCCGATCTCCCACAATATGTACATGATAAATCGGGGCGCCGCATCGAGGGTACTGGCACTGTAGCCCTAGAAGGAGGGTCGGCCCTAGGCCTCTTGCCCGCAAAGGGCCTGTCCTGCAACTCCGGTCGTGGCTTAGGAGCAATAGGGCCATGAGATCACGTAAGTTGATCCACATCCTGCTTTGCCCGCATGGACATGTGAATCAGCTCTACGTAGGAGAGAATGCTCACGCAGCACATCTTCGACCGAATATCCAGTCGTAAACCTTCTGAAAAGCGTCATATGGGCATCTGCTCGTCTGCCTGTATAGTCGGGACGTATCTGTCCAACTCAGTGAACTGATGCTCATACTTAGTCACTATCATGCCTCCCTGTCTGAGGTGCAGAAACTCATTCTCTCGATCATGCCTTTACGTCTGGGGATAGTATTTCTCATGGAAACGGAACTCGAACGCTGCCCAGGTCCACATGTAGTCAGCGGCAACGGTCCGCAACACACTATCCCACCATAAGCTGGCCTCTCGCTCGAACAAGAACGTAGCCAACTCGACCTGCTCAGTCTCTGAACAATGCAGCATCCGTAGTATCTTCGACACACGGTCGAGCCAATACTCGGCCTCCTTGGGTCTATAAGAACCCGTAAAAGTGGGAGGCTGTAAGCGCTGAAATGGCTCTAACAAGCTTCGTGTGTCTGTGGCATTCCTCGCAGGGTAAGCAGATGGTACAGGATGAACCATGCCCTCATCCTGAGCATATGTATGGGCATCCTCAGCTGGATGCGCAGGTGGAGGCACACCCCCACCCTGGGCTAGAGCCCCCACTATAGTAGTCGGAGCTGTTGCTGCTGCTGCATCATGGCCATCATCTGCTCAAATCTATCTGGAGGTGGAGTAGGCTGTGGCATGTACTGCGTCGAAGAAAACGCGCGGTACTGCTCTCTGACGGGCTGTGTGAAAGGCGGTGGTCCAACTACAGGACCAGTAGTAGGCTGAGACACACGTGCTGTCTCAGGAATCGGGCCCACAGCAGGGTCCGCATGAGCATCAGACTGAGAAGGAGCCTGATCCATAGGCTCACCCAATGTAAGCCGAGCTGTGCTCCATGTACCCTTCGACAACATTCCCTATATTCAAAATAGGGCACAACCTTGTCAGTCTCAATAGCACAAACACACCGCAATCATTCACATAAAGAGTCAAAGGCATTCCATGCATTTCATTTAATCAAAATTATCACAATACAAGGGATATCTCCTTACAATCATCATGACAAGAAGTACATGGAAACTAAGACAGTTAAATCTGCAATAACAATATAAGCAAACTACTAGCCTTAACAGGCTTACACAACATAAAACAGGAAACGACTACTACTAACAACAACATCTAAAATCTCATCGCTAGTCTGAGTCGGGTGACAGAGGAGGAGCACCCTTATCCTGCAAGCAGCACAGGATCACCTTCAAGGTGCGAGTAACCTTGCCGAATTTCCTCTTCATAACGGCCTTGGTATCCTCGAGCTCAGCCCGAAGTTCTTAAACTTCCCTTCGCAAGGCGATCTGGCTCTCCTCAATTTGGGCAATGCGATCATCACCAGTAGCCTGAGCAGAAGGAGGAGGGCTCTCATCTGTATCATGAGCCTCCTCTTCTACCTCTTCCTGGACTTCTTCCTCAACTTTTGCTCCAGGTTCTCCCTCACTTGGATCCTCTTCATCATTAAAATCGTCCTCGCTATCCTCCTCAAGATGAGTCTCACGGTACTGAGACCCGATCTTCATCTTGACCATGGTAGACTCATCAATGCAGTGAATCGAAACTGGCAACTCCGGCCCAAGTCTGTAAGCAAACTCAAGCGCGATCTTGCATATGAGTCGGCCAAAAGGAAGCGACTCGGACGTTCTTCTTGATTTCGCTATGAGGATTATCTTTCACAACACGAAAGTGGCCATACACACATTTTCTCCCTGGGCCACCAGATACAAGAAATCAACCATAAGACGCGTACTCTCAATGCGATTTGTCGACCTGGGATACACGTTGAACGTGAAAATGTGGTGCAGCAGGCGCAAATCAACAGACATATGAGACGCCTTGAGGCTATTGTTAGGCTGCCATGGAACTAGACTACCGCATAGGAACCTGGTACGGCGATCTCGCTCACGCCTACTCCTCAAATTCTTTACACTGGGATGAACATCACCAAGGGGCACGTTCAGAAGTCGCGCTATCAACCGAACATCGATCGTAGCCATCCGGTCTCTACCAAAAGGAATCTTGAACTGCAATGGCTCCAATGTAGGACTCTGGATACAAGCGTAGAAGGCACGAACGGTGCTCACATTAGCACGAGAACGAGTTTCAAATAGCGGACCCCAATGTGAAGCTTCAATAAGCTCGAACAACAGGAATTCATCAAAGACTCGCCCTTCCATGTCTGCCTCAAACAACACCTTACGGTCAGTATATTCGCCGTGAGGCATCTCTGCTAATATCACTCGCCCAAGTTGAGTATGGGGATCCAAATCCCTCTTTGTATGGAACTCTCGGGCTGTACTTGGACTTGCGATGGTGGTTGAGCTAGCAGCGCCACCCCTCGGTCTTCTTGATTGCGCAGGGCGACTAGGCCCAGCCTCATCCGCTGCGGTCTTTCTCTTTCCCATCAAAGAGAGGATAGTGGAGAGAGAGAAGGCTTCAACAAAAACCATGGAAAATGGGGAAAATGTAGAGAAATGGCTACCCAAACAGAAAAAAAGAAATCTAGATGTTATAGAGGGATGCTTCAAGCTCCCCTAGGCTGGATAAGAAAAGAGAAGGAAAAAGGGAAATGGAGCTCCACACGATTTCAGCACGTTTTGGGGGTTGTAAGAGCTCCAACAGACGAGATCAGAGAGGGAGAGGGTTGCTAATCACGTTGGAGGTATGGGATAGGGTCATTTTCAGTAATGGGAGGATTTGAGAGTGATTTGGGGTCACGGTTTGAGATAGGGCAGCAAGAAAACGAGCAAGGGAGCTAGGGAGGGGGCTATTTGTGAAGGAAGTGCCCTTTTTAAGGGTTTTCGACGGTCATCCCACACATGGGAGGGGTGCCCTACCCCTAAGAGAGCGTGCGCCCAAAATTTATTACAAGTGGGGCCCACCGGACGGCGATGCCTCACCGGATCGGCGATGGCATCGCCGGATGGTCATTAATCCGGCTAGTGGGACCCCATGAGTTGGGTCCCCCTACCCCAAGGACTCCAAATATGTATGGTCCCCACCCCAGATCATTATAATTTGACCTAGGGAGGCCCAAACTTCCATTCAGGGCTTTCTGGGGCCAATATGCAAATCTGAATATACTCCCCTTTCATGCATCATATGATTTTGGGGTAGAAGGAGCTACTACATCCATCTAGCCCATTAGTTTCTAAATATTGCTAACTTAGAATGGCCTAATGGCCAGTTTTTATGAAATTTTACTATTCACTGTAAAATTTTGTCGAAGTATGATTTTATATCATTTTCACATTAGGATCAATGCCTAACATAAAAAATCAGTGAAAGAATTAGAGAATGGAGCGGTGAGAGGAAGAATTTTGAAGAAATTAGGTGAAACGGGGTTTTTAAGCCCTAGCGATTGAATGTAAGGGTTGTGGTTGCCCCACAACCCAAGGATTCACATTTATGGGTTTAGAACCATTCAAAGAATGTCTCAAACCACCTACTTACAACCTAGGAGCTACTTAGGTTGCTTCACGCGACCCTAGATGCGTTACGGACTCGATCGCGCGATCGATACGAATAGACCTTTCCTATTGGCGAATCTAAGATCCTGTAAGTGTTTCTAGACCTTTCTCGCACCCACCTAAGTCAAAGGAAGTGACAGCATACGTCACGTGAACATAACCCAATCCCGGTATAATCTCATTCATGCTCTGATACCAACTTGTAACACCCTGAAAATCAGGGTTCGTGTATAAACTCAACTCCCGAGTTCCAGACCGTCACTTATGTAACAAAAATGATTATGATTCAATGTTGTCTGAGTTAAAGCATTCACATGAGTAAAAGTATACCAAAACTGCAATTCATACTCTAGATCCAGTGATAAAAGCAAGCGGAAGACTAAAGAATATATATATCACTGTATGGAAAATAAAGTAGATCTCGACTGTCTTCAAAGTATGAATACATCTCTGAGTCTCATATACATGTACATAAACAGAAATCAAATATCCAAAAGAAAGTCCCACTGAGAAGTCCCGCCTATCCATACCACCTAAGCAAAGTCATCGTGGTACTGCATATATGAGAACTCGTTTGGGTCCTCATCATAATCCGGCTCTGCCTCCTGAATCGCTGCCTCACCTGCATCTAAGACAGGGTCTGGTGGGTGTTGCAAACATCATCCCATAACATGGGAGTGAGTAGCTAACTCAGTGGAATAATAGATCAAGGATTAGCATGTTCTCAAATCAATCATGCGATAGTAGTAAAACAGTAAATCAAACATTCCTAATACTGTTGTTAATGAAATATGACATGACATGATGGATACCCTCACCGACGATCTCCCTCATATAGCACCATCTTACGCCCGCGGCATGCTTTCATCCCACAGTGCTCCACATCTTCCAGGAACATGCAATGTGATGGTGATATGATTACCGAGTTATTATTAGTTCATTCAAACAGTAGGATTGAGAAACTAAGGTACTTTCCTTATATCAATCCCAACACAGATCCTGCCTAGGGTCGTCACTCCTAGTAATCTCATACGATGTATATTTTTGTAGGTCGCTGCAAGGGCTACCAGGGCTGTTGCTCGCACTCGTTGTACCGCTCCCCCATCACCTTATCAATACAGGCCTACTGTACTCTCACTGCTACGGAAGGGTCGTCGCCTCCCGTAGACTCAGAATACACTCGCGGTCACTGCAAAGGACTCATCGCCTGATCAGTGTAGGCCAACAGCAAGAATATATTGTCCCATATCACCATAATCTGCTCACGAGTCATAGGTGCTCACTGGTCACTACAGGGAGGTTTGTGGCCCCAGCGTAGGCCGACAGCTCGACCACAGTGTCCCATACCACCATGCCCAGCTCATGAGTCTTTGTGGATCAAGGTATCATGGTTAACAGGGTTTACAATAGTAAGTTCAGTACCCTAGGTTCAAGCAGTTATGACTCATACAGGGTGAACATACAATGGCCAGTCGGGTTACTTGACGGGCTCGACTAGCAGGAGCGCATCTCAAGTCGAATGACATGAAGTGCGTAAAACACCTCGTGTGGCCTAACCACTGCCGCCAACTCCAAAACACGGCTCGCGTTCATCGACGCATTGTTCGTGGTAAAGATAAGCTGACCACGAACTTGCTCGGTTGCCGACTGCCTGGACTAGGTATAGTACCAAACAATTATGAATCCACATCAGCAATCATGTAAGGGTATTGAAAATGAAATACAACAATGTGAGCATGTTAACACATGTTATAACATACAACTTAAGTAAATCATCAAGCACATGCATTTCATACATATAATGAAATCATGCATATAGCTAACATGTAGGAAATCATTTACATCAGCATATTAATTGAGAATTCAATCTCAATCTAATTCATAATACCATTTAATTCAATACATACTAATACAAACATTTATACAAACACTTAGTCTACACACTTAAGTCTACATATAGTATGTCGACTCATAGTGCGCATTTAGGCGAATCTCTTCGCCAAACTAATTATGCACCCAATCCTAGTATCCTAATGCAACAAGAAGCCATGTCAATCACATCAGCGAAATATGGATGAAAACAGTATTTCCTACAAATGACTAAAATGCCCTAAATCTCATATTCTTCGTCTGCTTACGAAACAGGAAACGGACAGCATGTTGTACATGTCAAACGGCGTTGCCGTCGATAATCTGCTATTAAACGACATTGAAAGCATTGAAAAAAGTCAATCAAAGCGTCTAAAATCTGCACCTTTTCTCCTAGAAGCGTATCAATTTGAATGGAGCGTATACGCTTCGTCTACGACGAACCGGGAACCTAATACGCAAGATCCATAAGCTACCATGCTAAGGAAACGAGGGAACGATAAATCAGCAAGTGTTTGGGGTGTTTTCTTACCTAAAAACGCGGTGTAAATGCCGAAAAAGTGATTGAGGGGCGTTGCTTAAGCACATGCAGCAGGTAGCACAAGCAGCAGGAAATTCTCTCCCACTCTCTATCACAAACTCTCACTTTCTCTCACTCCTGCTAGGGTTTCTAGTAAATTCGGATGGGTGAGAGGAGTGAGGGTTTAAGCCCCTTTTATGACCCTAAACTCGCCCAAAACAGGCTTGAAACAATGTTTACTTGATACCAACCAAATCGGGGCTGTTTCGATCCAAAAAGGCATTTTTGGTGGTCCCCTGGCCGAACGCAATCGGACTTAAGTTCATGCATGTCGGATGTCGCTCACATCCCATTTTCAAACCAGTAGTGTTCGTAGATCGCACGTGGCGGTCCAGTTTCAGTTCAGCGGTCACCGCACGTAGATCAGGCTTACAAGTCTCATGATATGAAATAGAAATTTTTCCTGATCCAAGGGTGTAATTTGGCTGAATTCTAACGGTCAGAACGCTTAATACTGACGCGTCAAGTCGTGTGCCAGATTTGAATTTCAAATTCCAAATCTAACCCTATTCTCACTCTCTTCACTCCAAGCTCAATGAAATAGCCTGTGAATGTCGGTTGGACTTGATTTTCGAAATGATTGTCAAGTCCAGCTAGGCGGTTTTAACAGTCTAAGATTGTAGGTATCGGACTTTCGACGCGCGGTCTAGATCCAATACAAAGTTTCAAAGAGGTCCAGAGAACAAACCGGTTTAGAGTTTGATCCGAGGTTTTAGAGTATTATAGCGTCATTGGTTCTACTCGCTTTGGGTCTTGTAGAACGTATTTAAAGTGATCAGGGACTATTTCCCAGCTACTCTAGCGTTGCGCTAGCTAACTTACACTTATTTTCTAAAGGAATTAATCCTAAGCGATTTCTGGTTGAGTTGGTACTCGAGTCCAAGTACGGATTTTTCCTGGGCGTTATAGTATGTGTGGACATCCAAGGAAGTATGGGATCTATTGGAAATAACCCATGAAGGCACAAGCACTGTGAAGATGTCTAAACTTCAACTTCTGACTTCACAGTTCGAAAGTCTCAGAATGGAAGAGCATGAGACATTTGTGAAGTTTTTCACAAAGTTAAATATCATTTGTAACTCCATGGGTGGATTGGGAGAAAAAGTTCTGGTATCAAAAATTTGTAAGAAAATTCTAAGATCCCTACCGGAATGATTTAATCCCAAAGTAACAACAATTGAAGAATGTAAGAACATATATGAGATGAAAGTAGAAGAACTGGTAGGTTCCTCATAAACATTCTAACTACACTTCAAACAAGCCCAAAAATCCAAAACAACTATCTTAAAGACTTCAAAGAAAACAATACATGAAAACAGTGGAAATGAAAAGGAAGATGAAGATGAGGAAGTGGCTTTGCTGGCATAAAAATTCAGAAAATTCTTTCAAAAGAATCGTGGTCATCCTTCCAGAGGAAGAAATATGGACAACAGACCTTCTATAGGTAAATTTGGTAAAAAAGTCAAAGAACCACAATGTTATGCCTGTCAGAAATATGGACACCTGTCTACTGAATGCCCAAAAAGAAAAACTAAGGGCAAGGCAATGGCCACCACATGGGATGATATAGAAGAGTCAAATTCAGAATCTAGTGACTTAGAGAGTGATGAAGATCAGAAATCATTGAAAATTCTTATGGTCTCCACTGCTCCAATCATTCCCATGGAATCTGAAAACAAGAAAGAACAGCAAGGCACTGAATCATTTTCGTCTCATAATGAGGAAACAGAGGAGGAAGAAGAGAAACAAGATAAACTACAAGATGCTTACAATCAACTATACATTAATAGCATCAAAGTTGTTAAAAGACTTGGAATATCTGAGAATAAAAACGAATTGCTGCAAAAAGATTTGGATAAAACTCTGGAAATTAATGCACACCTAATTAATGATTTACAGCAACATCACTCAGATAATGATAGACTTGAAAGAATTAACACCTTCCTTAAATCAAAATATAAAAAACTAAATAAATAGGTTGAGCAATTAAAAGATAAAAATATGCTCCTACAAAATGAAAATTACACACTTCTATTTGATTTAGAGGAATCCAGAAAAAATGCTAAGCTACACTATAAGCTTTCCCAGAGTGGTGAGAAGTTAGAAAAACTATTAGGTACGGGAAAATCTCAATAATCCAGTGTGTCATTTATGTGGTGATTCGAGTCATTATAAGATTGAATGCTTGTCTCCTGGGAAGACTCAACATAGCTCTGGTCAGAATCATATTGGAAAGTTCAAACCTACCAGAGAAGTGTGAAATGACTTGAGACAACCTAGAAATATGATTAAAACAAATTCACACCCACCACCACCTAAAATGACTAACAAAGAGCAACTAAATCAAGTGGTCAAATTAAACAAGAAAACAATATCAACCACTATTAAAAATCCTGTCACAAAATGGGTACCAAAAGAAAAGAAAAATTGTCTGGTTACTCATTCAAACCATATGCCAGGTAATGAAACTAAGTGGTATCTAAATAGTGGATGTTCAAGACATGTCACAGGTGACAAATTCCTCCTTAAAAATTATTCAGATCTTAATCATGGGATAGTCACTTATGGAGACGGAAGCACCGCTAAGGTTATTGGACAGGGAATCATTAAGAGAATCTAGTTGCTCAAAAATGAGAATGTCTTTTGCATAAAAGGATTAACACACAATCTTTTAAGCATTTTTCAAATTTGTGATGATAAGCATGTGGTTACATTCTACAAGGAGAAATGTGAAATCCTGGACCTCTCAGGAAAATCAGTGATGAAGGGTTCTCGCACAAATAACCACTTTTATGTCATCAAAGGTATGGGAAAGGATGATCCCTATGCCTAGAAATGCTGAACATAAAGGGAACATGTCCAGATCATGCATCAAGATTTGGATATTTGCTGAAATGATGCATTTTTACTTTTAATGATACATACGAGGTCTCTTTTCTCATTTTTTTTTTTTGTATAAACATCTTAATGTTTATAATTTTGGTTTGTACAATGCGTGTACAGAATTTTGTTGAGTATACTGCTGATACATAGATATACTAATAATATACATGAAAGATTGTCTGAATGCTGAAAATTGAAAACATCCACCTTGGAGATACCTATCAATACATCGAGTGATCGGTTCGATTACATCGACAGAGAATCAATATCACCAACAATCTCTCGAGAAACTGGATCGTCGGGATGATTGGACTTCCCTTTGATCTTCATTGAAAATATTAAAAAGGATACCCTGATGTCATCGAAATGATGATTGATGATATCGATAGTTACTGCTAAATTAAAGATGGATGATCGGAAAAAGAGACTCACTAGTTCATCTCAAAATGGGATTACACTTCTCTGAACAGTTTTTCTTTCAAACAAACATGTCTAAAAATCTGGTTCTTCCAAAACAACCTTCAATGAAGACCAAGAAAGGAAAGAATGAAGCAATTGGCTCATCTCCACTTTTCAACTTGAATCTTGTAGTAGAATGGTCAGTTCAGAGGAAGAGCATTACATCTTTTGGGATCATCAATCTCTTAGAACTGATCGGTTAGGGGAATATCATGAATCTTGGAGGAGGATTTTAGCATAATCTGGTGCATCGGTTTTTGAGTTTAATTTATAAGGTTGAAAATAATCCTCCAGTTATTTCAGTTGCTATCATAAATCGGTCCAAGCACATCACCCCTAGACTTATAAGCCAACTGATTAGGGTAAAGGTCACAAGAATATCTGTATCAGAACGAAATATGAATGGTCTTGGTGTATGGGGTGAAGTTACTTGGGCACTGTGTGATGGTGCTATTATACCAAGAAATGCAAAAAATACATTTCATGTTAAATATCTCAATCCTGCATACAAAATTCTTCACAGCATTTTCAACACAAATGTCTATCCCTGTGAAGTCTCTGGCAACATGCTTTCTCCTTACATGCTGAATGTTTTGTATGATGTTCATCTCGGTATTCACATCTGCCAACCCACTCTTATTCTACAACAATTGATTTGGGTATCTTCAGATGAATCCATCACTATACTTCCATTCCCATACCTTGTGACCAAGCTATCGTGACAATTTGGGTTATCTCCTACCAATGATCTTCCACACCTGTGTATTTGGTTTGATCAAGAAAACATCTGCAATATCATTACCAATACACCTCGTGGTGGAATCAATTCAAGCTCAAACAAAGACTATTCTGTTCACAGCACCGTCTTTGATGAAAATATTCATGCCATCATCAATCGAGATACAAGATCTGCTTGATAGACAATCCTACATGATGAAACGGTTAGATGAGTGTGAAGTCCGTCCACTGGAGATCAAAACCATGCTGGCAACTCTGCAACATGACACATAGCAAATTCTGAATGACCTACCAACACAGTAGAGGTTGTCAATTGTCTATAGAATGTCAAATGCATCATAGACCTGGATTCTCACTGAAATGCTGAGGGCATTAATATCTTTTTGAATGCTCTTCACTCATGCATATGTGTGATGGATTAATAAAGCTTATTTTTTTTTTGGTATAAAAAATCTTTGAGTAAAGAAGCCTTAGTCTTTTGATGTTTTTTTTTTCTACTACTACCAACCTTGGGCAATGTATGTTCCTTTTGGGATATTAATTGAATGTAGCTGAATATAATTCTCTCTCTCTCTCTCTCTCTCTCTCTCTCTCTCTCTCTCTCTCTCTCTCTCTTTTATTACTGCCATACTGATATCTGTGATCCCCTAGGTTATCTAGTTTCTAATATTTAGGTTCTGATATGGTGTGCATGTGGTTTTCATGAATATTTAATCTGCTGATATGCATCCATAATTTCTGAGAATGATGTGTGCTTAAAATCTAGTTTCAATCTTTATACATCTATATCTGTGCGTTCTCCTACATGTCGTTAAAAACTTCAGTCAATATCTGTTGTCATGCAATCTTTGTCAATGACTGAAAAAAAGGGGGAGAACAGTTCAAACACCCCCTCAAGAAATGTATATCGGCTTGAGTATGGTATTACAGGTGTTAGGGGGAGCAGCAGCACCAAGCGAGGGGGAGTTTGTAGATAGGGGGAGCAGCTTCTAAATACGTTATGTGTATGACATTGTTAGCATTGTAAAATTGTGTAAAGTGTATGTGCACACAATTTACGATGTAAGTATAGAAGTTGTTCTAGGGTGTTTTGGTATTTTGTCATGTAATTAACAAAGGGGGAGATTGAAAGTGCCCTAGTTTGTCAATTAGCGTGAGTATTGGGTCAGTCAGACTGTAGAGCCTTAAAGGAAGATCAATTCAAAGCGCTTACCTGAACCGGATGTGTGCAAGCTCGCCATAGGTAAATCTAAGCCTCACATCCCATGCCCCAAATTGTCAGGTGAATAAAACCCTTAAAACAAGTTAGAACATTATAGGGTTTATAAATGAGAAAACTTTTTCGAAAACAGAAAATTTCTAAGTTTTTCTTACTTTGTCAATTCTATCGATACACGTCTCAATATGATCGACCTACACTGTCGATGTCCTTGATGCCATATCGATTCCATCGGAATGAGGACAAAATGTGTTTAGCAACCACATGAATATCTGGACGGAATTATCGATGTATCAAAGTACCTATCGATACCATTGATTTTTGAATCTCGAGTCCACCTAAGGTGACTCGATAATATCGACATGCAGATCTTCAGCGCCTCTATTTTTACTTAAAAAAATCATATATGCTTCGATATATCGAAGCCCTCTTCGATACAAGTGAAGTTCAATTCTCGATGATATCGAAAGGCTCTCGAAGATATCAGTCATGGGCGTGTAAATTTCTAGCAAATGTTTCAGGGTAGTTTATCTATGATCGAGGGTCACTCGATAGAATCGATATTCAAATATCGATGGTATCGAGGTCGAATCGATGGCATCGATACTGGACAGAAACTTTCAAGCAAGCTCACTAGAAAAATATTTAGAATTTTTGATGTCATCGAGACGACCATTGATATCATCGGTATTCAAATTTTGATGATATCGAGTGTACCTCGATCACTCTTGTAAACTTGAAATATATTAAGCAAGTCTATCTCATTTTCAAATGTCGAGGCATCGAACCTTGCATCGATGAAATCAGAGTTCGAAATCCGATGACATCGACACAAGTCACGATTCCCTCGATCAGCTGGTAAGAAGTGTTCAAAAGCGTATGATATTGAGTTTGTGTCATCGAGTGGACCATTGATACAATCGAGTGTATATGCTCGATGGTATCGAACCCGCTCAATGATATCGAACTCTGTCAATAAATGTGACTGTTTTATATCCGTTGGAACCTGTGGCCTATATAAAAAGAACTTGTCTATTGTTGCTGGTAGAGAAAGAGAAGAGTGCTTTTGAGTATTTTACCTTAGATCATATACCCAAAGCCCTTTCTCTCAAGGGAGTTCATCCTCCAATCCACCCTCATCATTGATAAATAGAGTGGATTGGGAAATGAACTTCTGCATTCAAGGATCCTCCAGCTACTACCTTAATGACAAATCATTAAGCTAGGATGCCTTGAATACATAGATGATTGGAATCACTCTATCTTCCTAATAGGAAAATATTTAGAGAGTAGAATTCCATCATAACCTTGACCCAAGCTGTCGTCATATATTGGTACATCATTTGATTTGCGGATCAAGGAAGCAGAAGATTCTTCATCAACAAGGAGGAGATCTTCGTCAATGTGCTGAATGGGACTCATCCACTTATCTGTAAGTATCTAAAGTCTAGAGGACCCTTTGGTCATTCCTTTGTAGGATTGGGTCTAAGGTGTTTCTCACCCTTACAAGTCCTTAAGGAGGCCTCCAGTAGGAGTGTACGTGGTGGGTGCGTTGTGTGGACCCTTGCTCTGTGGAGAGCATAAACATCTGGTTAAAGGTGAACCAGCAAAACCTTGGGTTTGAGGTGAACCGTGTGAGACCTCTGTTAAGATCTTATGGAAGATCCTTGGCCAGTGTGCCTAAAATTGGGTGTGTTGTATTGACCCTTACTCGTGAGAGCATAAACAGTTAACCTCAGTGTAGGTTATAACGGTTGAAGGTGAACCTGATTTTAAACCTTAGGTTTGAGGTGAACCATTGTGAAACCTCCTTAGTGAAATCCAGTACACTCAAGGGTTGACTGCGGTTACTGGGAGTGGAGTAGACAAGTAGTCAAACCACTATAAAAATGACTGTGTTTGCGATTGCTATTCTTTTGTGTGTGTGATTTACTTCAATACTTTTATATCTGTGTATCTGAGATCACACCTCACACATATACACAGTCATATCCATCATAAAATAGATATTGTTATTTCTTGAATAGTTTGTGATTGGATCCTCTACCAAGCTTGAAAGCCAGTAGAGTTACTTCTGAGTAATCCTGACAAATACATATTGATAGGATTAGAGTAATAGGATTTTTAAATAAACTATAAAACTTTCAAAAGTCCTATTCACCCCCCCCCCCCTCTAGGACATATTGGCATATTCCTACTTCAACTAAAGCAGTCTTCATCGCTATTTCACCTGAGTCAATACTCAGTAGTGACTCGAGTCAGACAACCATCTACTAGCTGGTTGAACCATATCTCAGTTCGAAGTGTAGATTCTTGCTCTAGACAAACCGATCACGGCCATGATGGCATATCAGGGTTTTCACCCTGGAATGTAGAGTTGAGTCACTCAAGTCGTGATTGAGTTGAGGTGACTGAGAACCCACATGGATGAGTGGCTGAAATCCGAAAGGAATGGAGGGAGGGTAGGCATGGTTACCTAATCAGAGGCTATTCAGATGCTGAAAGGAAGTTTGGAACAACCGGTTTCACCAGTGGATCATGCAGCTAGACGACAAGTAGTTTTGGGACTTGATTTATATGGCCGTTCCTGGAAAGGAAATGGCTCTGCCTAGACTGAAATCCACAATGCTGCTCGGTAGGAATGAAACCCGTTTGCAATAGGGTGCAGACCGAATTGGGATTTGTGTTTTAGATGGTCGAGTTAAGCAACAATTGGAAACTGATTCCAGCAACTACTACTCACTCTCTCCCTTCTTCTATTTCTCTCACAGACTCCTTACTCTTTCTCAATCTTACCTCTCTCTCTCTCTCTGTTCACTTCACAGCAGACAGATTACTCAACTGAGTCAGGTTGCAACTGGTTATGCAACTCGCTCCAGTGGCACTCACTTGCTCTCTCTATTTCTCTATTTTATCTCTTTTTCTTCCTTGGGATTCGCCCTAATACAAGGCTATTTATAGTTGTTCTGTTTTTCGAAACATTCCCAAGTAATCACAAATATTAGCATGGAGATAGCACGAGTTAGCCGAGAATGGCTTAGATTTTTAGGATATGGGTCAACCAGCCAGATTGGAGAAGATGACCAGCTGTTAATGGTGTTTTCGTATAGGACGGTTAATCCAATGATCAAGGCCATTTGGATGGTTCGGATGGTACCCAATAGGCTTGTGGGGTCCACTTAACTGATACTGGATGGTCCACTGATGAGGTTTCTTTCTAAAATGGAGGCAGTTTGAGAGGTAGTTGCGTGTCACCGATATCTCGGCTTCCTTACGAGATTACCATGATAGCCCTAATCTCAACGCCCTGGATTAGCTCTAGAGAAGCTTGTAGAGATCAATGGTCGACTAAGATCCATCTTTCCTAAATAAGGAAGGATTCTTTCTGACTTTCGCTGGGTAGGACGCATTTTTGGAAATTGTAGGGCTGATGGGGCTTTGGTTGCATACGTGCATGCTGTTCGACAGTTCCCAATGGTCGAATTTTCTAGATGAGTGATGTACGTGTCTCAATCCTCCCCGTCAAGGCATCTCCTTTACAACAAAAGATCAGACACCGTCCGTGCCATCGCAAGGAACTTTCAATCCTAGATGGCGATGTGGTCAGGGTTAGTAGGACCCTGGCTATCAGATGGACGGTCTGGATGTTAACTCTTCATTCGGATGGTGGTCGTTTGCATCATCAAGCGGACAATTTGAGCAGTGCTGGGCGGGAAAGAAATTTTAAATTTTCTACTTTTTACAAATTCCATCAAGTCAAAGATCCTTTGACTCGATGGATTGGTCTCGTGCACAGCATGTGCACGCTACTGGTGCACGCACTCGG
Source organism: Magnolia kwangsiensis (assembly GCA_037074715.1). Lineage (NCBI taxonomy): Eukaryota > Viridiplantae > Streptophyta > Magnoliopsida > Magnoliales > Magnoliaceae > Magnolia > Magnolia kwangsiensis. Next base: position 82,940,731 of record CM073575.1, on the reverse strand, counting down.
CTAAGACGTGGGGTCCACATGATGATCAGAGTTAATCTACACTGTCCATTCATTTTCGGGATGACTGCTGATCACTCTAGGTTAGGAATTTGTATGATCAAAAGATTAGGTGGGCCATCTTAAGCAGATTTTGGTCAAAAATACCCATTCTAGTTTAATTTACTGTCTTTTTGGTGTTAGTGTGGTTCTATAGTGGGTCCCACCCGATCCTTTGAAAAGATCTGAACCATCAGATTTCTTAAAGAGCTATTTAACTAAAGTTCAACCATTAATTTATGATATTAGGTGGTTGATCTAATTGTAATGACTTATAGGGAGTTTAGTTATTTTAAATTTCTATTTAAGAACTTGGGTCAAAGCGTGAGTTGTTACAATCTCCCCTCTTATAAAAAATTTCATCCTCAAAATTGTACCTGAGTGAGGTCGGTGAAAAGGTGCACATACTTTTCTTTTATCTCGGATCGACTCTCCCACGTCGCCTCCTCGATTCCATGGTGAGACCAAAGAACCTTCACCAATGGAATGGTTTTGATGCGCAAGATCTGCTCCTTATGATCCCAAATGTGAACAAGAGCTTATACACATCTGGCATTGTCGTTTGACTCCATCTCATCCCAGCTGATGAAATGAGATGCATCCGGTTCATATTTCTTCAACATAGATATGTGGAAAATATTATGAACATTGGTAAACTTTGGTGGTAGAGCTAGACGCTAGACAATGGCCTTGACCCTGTCCATGACCTCGAAAGGCCCAATAAATCAAGGAGAGAGCTTCCCTTTCTTCCCGAATTGCATAACGTCCCTCATAGGAGAGATCTTCAAGAATACGTGATCCCCAACTATATATTCAATATCTTGTCTACGATTGTCTGCGTAACTCTTTTACCTACTTTGAGCCATATGTAGGCGTCTTCGGATTATGTTTATCTTCTCTGTTGTCTCTTAGACAATCTTTGGTCCCAATAAGCTCTGCTCTCCCACTTTTTCCCAACAATGTGGTGCTCGACAAGGTTGACCGTATAGGGCTTCGAACGGTGCCATGCCAATGCTCCCAACTGCCCTTGAAGTCCAACATACAAGCTCTCAACATTTATTCTAGCACTTGATTCACTCTTTCTGTCTGACCGTTTGTCTGTGGGTGAAATGTCATCCTAAATTTCAACTCTGTACCCAACTCTTCTTACAGCCTTTTTCAAAAAGTGGAAGTGAACCTGGTGTCATGATCTCACACAATTTCCTGTGGAATATCGTATCCATGAATAATCTCCCGAATATACAACTTAGATAAGTCGTCAACTGAATTTCTTACACGTATAGGGAGGAATCGGGCTGACTTGGTAAGTTTATTAACTATCACCCAAATGGAGTCATGGTTCCCACATGTCTTTGGGAGCCTGAGATGAAGTCCATGCTGATACAGTCCCACTTCCATTCAGTGAGGGGTAATGGTTGCAAAAGACTTGGTGGCTTGCGGTGTTCTGCCTTTACTTGCTGGTAGGTGAGATATTTTGAAACATATTTTGCAATATCCCGCTTTATATTTTCCCACCAATATTGTAACCTCCTGGAAAAATTCGTACGAAGACCCGAGTACCACCTAAAGCAGTAATTACTTAGGACAAAATCCTTTAGAAATTTAACGAGAATTAACTAGCGCTAAACTAGATCACCTATAAAATTAGCACCAATCACTTTAAATACGATCTGAAAGACCCAAAACTTATAGAATTAGTAACGCTAAATTACCTTGAAATCTAGGATCCAACTCTAAACCCAGTTGCTCTTGGGAGCATTCAGAAACTCCGTATCAACCCTGGACCACATGTCGAAAGTCCGATAGCGGTGAACTTAGACAATTATGACTGCATGGTTAGACTTGACAATCACCTCGAAAATCAAGTCCATATGATGTCCTGAGACTATTTTCTTGAGTCCGGAGTGAAGTGTGTGAGAAAGTGAATATATTTAGAAATTAAATATGAATTTAAGTAATCTGAGTCATGTCGCTTGCGGGCCGTTTATACACCTTCTAATCATTAGAATCTAACCCAAATACACCCTTGGATCAGGGAAGATGGCCCATAATGCCAATGTACTTGTGGCCCTGATCAAGTTTCAATGACCGTTGAACTGAAACTGATCCGCCACGATCAATCTGGAAACCCGATGGGACTGAAAACGTATCTTGACCTAGATTTAGTATTTGTGAGCTTAAGTCTGACCACATTCAGTAAAGGGACCTCCATAAATGCTCCGTTGGATCGAAACAAGCCCTATTTGGATATAACCTAAGTATACCATGTCCCTAGGGCTATTTTCGTTAGTTTTGGGCCTATATAAGGACCTTAAACCCTCTCTCACATATTCCATACGAATTGTAAACCCTAGTTAAGATAAGAGAGAGAAGTTGGAGATTCTCTTAGGGATTCTACCCTGCCTCTCTACATGCCTAATTCATCTATCTGAATCGTTATTCCGATGATTCTAATACCATACAAAGGTAAGAAATCCTAACCCTAACCTGTTCTAGGGTTTCCAATAGTCGAAGTAATGATATAACTAACCCATTTCATATCTAGGTTGTCTAACCACTGTTGACGAAGACTTATCGTCTAAATCATATCGATTTCGTATTTTTCGGTTTAAGGTGCGGACTATATACGTTTAGGTTATGGTTTTCAAGACTTTCAATGTCAGTTAATGATTTATTACTGACGTGGGTGCTATTACACATGCTAAATGCGCTATTTGTTTCATTTTACGTATATGTATAACCTAAGTTGTAAATAGAGTATTTCATGTGTTTGTTGAAATATTTGTATGCATTTGGAATTTGATGTTATAATTTCTATGATTAATTGTCATATGTAAGACCCGTATCCTAGTCCATACTGTTCCGTCAACTCCCGCGATCCTCCCAGTCAAATTTTGGCAACATACGACCAATGATCAACGTTCGTGCTCGACCCTAAGTCATATCCTGTATATCTGAGTCGGTTCAATCCGAGACTTGTACCATTGCGACTGCACCGTCTCCGCAGTTCCAACGTCGTGACTCGGTCACCGATCCGATACCATGGTAGGGAGATGTAGACCTGCATTCAGTTCAAGAAAAACACCGCGAGTTGTAAATCCCAAGAGAATCTCTACAACATGTCAAATCTATCCCATCAATCACCTCATGTCAAGTACAAAGCAACCCATGCTTTCTCTCTCCAAAGTCAACTCTTTCTCACCCTCTCTCTTTCACCACCATACATGTCAAGTACCACATCCATCACTCACTTCACCCTTTCACCCATCGCAACCATCCCTCATCTCTCTTACAACTGTCTTTCTCTCTCACATTTTTCCAAGCAACATTCCAAGGGAGAGAGTGGTGGACGTCCAACATTTCTAAGGGAGGGAAGTGGGTTGTGTGGCCCACTTTTCCATCCCAAAAGCTCTTATCCTAGCCACCCATTTCTCATCTCCACCATCAAAGTGAAGCAAAAGGAGACAGACATTCCAACGGACCGAGAAGATCATAAGGTGGGTGCTTCTATAGGCTAGTTTTTCATACTTTTATGATGGGCCAAGTGAGGCCTACTGATCAATGGTATGGATCTCACTCGGGACCCTAAGATGTGGCCGATGGCCCACCTTGATTATTAATATCATTCCATGATGGGGCCATTCTCCATGGACCCCATCATGATGTTTAAATTTATAGTAGTTATGGGTCATCTAGACCTTACATCTTAGTGGAGAAAGGATCTCCACCATTGATCTTTGATTTGGTGGGCCCATATGTATTAGGACCCACTTGATGAATGATTGATCTTAAGGGAGGGCCCATTTTAGGTGTTGAGCTGAAAAATGATGTTGATCCGAATTTCAGGCGGGCCATAGCTTAGCTATTAGTGTATTTTCCATTGAAATCCACCCTGACAATTCGATGCGTTAAAAAAATGTGCAATATCGGACTCGTTTGGCTTGTCTTGAGCCATAGGGGCCATTAGGTGGGGTGGATCCATCATATGCGAGCCCCACACATGAAAAATCATGGAAAAATTGCATTTTAAAAAAAAAAGAAGCAGCAGACGCTGCTGCTGCTAGAGGCGCAGGCAGCTCCTACACTCGGATGGTGGGCGTGAGGCAGCGACCCATGGCTCCAGCCGTGGGCCCCACCTTGATGTTTATTTACCATCTGACCTGTCCATGAGGTGGCCCACCCCCTGAGGTGGGCCCTCTCCAAAAATGAGATGCATCCAATGCTCGGGTGGCCCACATCATTAGAAACAGTGGGATTGAATGTCTACTCTTGAAACCCTTTTTGGGGTCCACAGAAGTTTTGGATTAAAATGAGATTTGCTTTTTCTCTTCATCTAGGTCTATACGACCTTATCTATAAGTTGTATGGAAACAAACACTATAGTGGGCCCCACATGGGACCCACAACGATGTATGTGTTTTATACACACCGTCCACGGCAGTGGATGGTGTAACCCACCATGAAGTATGTGTTCTGTCCATCGTCCATGCCACTGGACGGTGGGACCCCCTAATGATGTATGTGTTTATTCACACTGTCCACTGCTTGGACAGTGGGACCCACCATGATGCATGTGTTGCATCCCCACTGTCCAACCATTTTGAAAGCCCATTTTAGGGCTTGAGAGTAAAAATGAGTCAGATCTAAGGTTCAGGTGGAACTCACCATGGTATGTGTTTCATTCATGCCGTCTATCATGAGTTGGAACCCACCATTATATATATGTGTTTTATCCACTCCATCCATTGATTTCAGGACGAAACCATCCGGAAAGGACTGTTTTTGGAGTGAAATTCGTGCAATCCACGAGTTTGTCTACTTCTCTGTCCATCTTTTATTTAACGGCTAGGATGTTGCAACATCCTGCATGATTTCAGAATGCCACTTTGGCAAGGGTTAAATCTTCCTCTGAACACAATGGATGGTACAGATCGATGATTTAAATGTGGAGTAGGCTGTACTAAGAAAATTTTAAATGCACAGTGTAAACACTGTTTACGTAAATGAGAAGATGTCATGCATGTACGTGATGTGCATGCAATGTACATATAGGTCCATGGTGATGATCATGAGAAATTTGCTTTGTCCATCTGCATTGTCAACTCATTTAAAGCGTTGAGACCAAATTTGAAGCTTATCCAGATATCAGGCGGGCCCCAAATCATGATTTTAGGGGCTGATCTATCAGTTTAGCCATTTTTAGAAGGATCCAGGAGCTGAAATTTGACGTGTATGGCTAATTTGTGGTCTCAAGGTTGCATATAAAGTTTTAAGCTGATTGGATGGTGGCAACCCCTTAATCTTACACTCTGGATGGGTTTTTAGGCCCGTTTAATAGGACGTCTTAGGAATTTTAATGGTGGAAATCATTACCACTACTTATCTATTGGTGTGGCCCATTTGATATGCATATGGCCCATGTGATGTGGCCCACTTATCATGTTTAAGGCCCGTTGTTGAGGCCCACCTTTGGTGTGTTGATGGCCCATGGGAAGAGGCCCATTATAATGAATTTGGGGCCATGGGTTGAGGCCCATTGTGATGTATTAGGGCCCATAGGTTAAGGCCCATTATGATGTATTCTAGGGCCCATGGGGTAAGGCCCATTGTGATGCATTAGGGCCCATGGGTTGAGACCCATTGTGATGTATAAAGGCCTGTGGGTTGAGACCCACTGTGATGTGTATAGGGCCCATGGGTTGAGGCCTAATGTGATGTATTTGGAACCCATGGGTTGAGGCCCATTGGAGTGTGATTCCACCATGGGTTATGTAATGACATTTATGGCAAGCCATGCATTGGGAGCAATGTTGGTTTGACGTCCATATTGTAAGAATAATGTTAGTTAAATGTCCACATTATAACTCTCCTTAGGGCTCATTGATAGGCCCATACTTGTTGTGTGTAAGCCATCAAGGCTCATCTTTGTTGTGAGGATATTTCATCACCATATAAAATTCTTAGTATAACTCCATGATTCATGCCCATACGTATCATATGTATGCCTGATATGAGGAATGTTTAATCATAGCATACGCCATTGGGCAGACTATTTATGGGACTCCTTATGAGACGGAGTGCTTACATTATCGTGCTGCACGCACATGATTGTTGCATGACTGGGTATTGTGACTCATGCATCTCGCATATATGTGATTTGATCATTGTATGCCCTAACGACATCAGGGTCGTGGTGTAACACCCTGAAAATCGGGGGTCGTGTATAAACTCAACTCTCGAGTTCCAGACCGTCACTTATGCAACAAAAATGGTCATGATTCGATGTTGTCTGATTTAAAGCATTCACATGAGTAAAAGTATACCAAAACTGCAATTCATACTTCAGATCCAGTGATAAAAGCAAGCGGAAGACTAAACAAGATATATATCACTGTATGGAAAAACAAAGTAATCTCAACTGTCTCCAAAGTATGACTACATCTCTGAGTCTCATATACATGTACATAACAAAAGAATAATGTTCAAAAAGAAAAGTCCCACTGATGTCCCCTCGATCCAGGTCGCCTACGGGAAGCCGTCATGATACTGCATATACGAGAACTCATCCTGGTCCTCGTCATCATCTAGCTCCACCTCCTGGATCTCGTCGTCACCTGCAACTACAACAGGGTCTGGTGGGTGTTGCAAACACCATCCCGTAACGTGGGAATGAGTGATCAACTCAGTGGAATCATAGAGCAAAGATTAGCATGTTCACAATTCAATCACGCGATAATAGTAAAGCAGTAAATCAGACAAGTCCTAATACTGTTGTTAATGCAAGATGATATGACGTGATGTATGCCCTCACCGACGATCACCCTCATACGGCAACATCTTACGACCGCGGCATGCCACACTCCCTAGAGTGCTCCACATCTTCCAGGCACATGCAATGCTATGGTGATATGATTACCAAGTTGTTATTAGTCCATTCAAACAGCAGGATTAGGAAACTAAGGTACCTCCCTTGTATCAATCCCAACACGGATCCTGTCTAGGGTCGTCACTCCTAGTAATCTCATACGATGTACATTTCGTAGGTCACTGCAAGGGCTGCCAGGGCTGTTGCTCGCACTCGTTGCACCGCTCCCCCATCACCTTATCAATACAGGCCTACTGTACTCTACTGCACGGAAGGGTCGTCGCCTCCCGTGAACTCAGAATACGCTCGCGGTCACTACAAAGGGCTCGTCGCCTGATCAGTGTAGGCCGACAGCTAGAATATAGTGTCCCATACCACCATAATCTGCTCACGAGTCAAGGTGCTCATTGGTCACTACGGGGAGGTTTGTGGCCCCAGCGTAGGCCGACAGCTCGACCACGGTGTCCCATACCACCATGCCCGGCTCATGAGTCTTCGTGGATCAAGGTACCACGGTTAATAGGGTTTACAATGGTAAGTTCAGTACCCTAGGTTCAAGCAGTTATGATACATACAAGGTGAACAAACATCGGCCAGTCGGGTTACTTGACGGGCTCGACTAGCGCGATCGCATCTCGAATTGAACGACATGAAGTGCGTAAAACACTTCGCGTGGCCTAACTACTGCCGCCAACTCTCAACACGAATCACATTCATCGACGCGTCGTTCGTGGCTATGACCAGTCAGCCACGAATTCGCTCGGTTACCGACTGCCTGGACTAAGTCAAGTCCCACACATCTATGGAATTACTATAAAAGGTATTGGAATTGAAATACATCATGTGAGCATGTTAGCACATGTTATAACATTCAACTTAAGCAAATCTTCAAGGCATACTTCCCATGCATATTCAACTTAAGCAAATCCTCAAGCACATACATTCCATGCATATAATGAAATCATGCATTTTGTCGACATGTAGAAAATCATTTAGGTCAGCATAATAATTGAAAAATCAATCACAAACTATCAAATAACATCATTTAATTCAATACATACTAATACAAACATTTATACAAACACATACACTACACACTTAAGTCTACATATGGTATGTCGACCCAAAGTGTGCAACTAGGCGAATCTCTTCGCCAAACTAATTATGCACGCATTCCTAACTTCCTAATGCGACAACAAACCATGTCAATCACATCAGCAAAATATGAATGTAAACAGTACTTCCTACAAATGGCTAAAATGCCCTAAATCTCATATTCTTCGTTAGCTTACGAAACGGGAAACGGAGAGCATTTTGTACATGTCAAACGGCGATGCCGTCAAGAATCTACTATTAAACGACATTGAAAGCGTTGGGAACCGTCAATCAAAGCGTCTAAAATCCTCACCTAGTGTCTTGTAGACTCGGGAATTGAAGCGGAGCGTATATGGTTCGTCTACGGCGAGTAAGGAGCCTAATACATAAGATCCATGAGCTACATCGCTATGGAAACAAGGAAAACTCAAATCAACATCTATTTAGGGTTTTTACTTACCTAGGATTGCGGTGGAATCGCCGGGAAAGCGGTAGAGGAGTGTTGCTTAAGCACGTGCAACACGTAGCACAAGTGGCGGGAAGAACTCTCCCACTCTCTCACAATCTCTCACTCTTTTTCTCTCTCCCAAGCTAGGGCTTCTCTCAAATTCGGATGGGAGAGAGGAGTGAGGGTTTCAACCCCTTTTATAGCCTAAAACATTCCCAAAATAGGCTTGGGAACAATGTTTACTTGGTGCCTAACCAAATCGGGGCCGTTTCGGTCCAAAAGGGCATTTCTGGAGGTCCCCAGGCCAGATGCGGTCGGACTTAAGCTCATGCATACTAGATCTAGCATACATCCAGTTTTCAGACCGGTTGGGTTCCCAGATCGCACGTGGCGGCCCAGTTTCAGTTTAACGGTCACCGCACCAAGATCAGGCCTATAAGTCTCGTGATATATAATAGATATTTTTCCTGATCCAAGGGTGTAATTTGGCTGTATTCTGACGGTCAGAATGCTTAATACTGATGCGTCAAATTTGTGTGCCAGATTTGAATTTGAAATTCCAACTATGTCCCTATTCACACTCTCTTCGGTCCGGGCTCAATGAAATAGCCTGTGATCATCGGTTTGACTTGATTTTTGGAATGAGTGTCAAGCCCAGCTAGACGGTCCTAACGGTCTAAGATAGGAGGTATCGGACTTTCGACGCGCGGTCTAGATCCAATACAAAGTTTCAAGGAGGTCCCGAGAACAAACCGGCTTAGAGTTTGATCCGAGGCTTTAGAGCATTATAGCACCCTTGGTTCCACTCGCTTCGGGCCTCGTAGAACGTATTTAAAGCGATCAGGGACCATTTCCCAGCTATTTCAACGTTGCACTAGCTAACCTAGTCACATTTTCTAAAGGAATGAATTCTACGCAATTTCGGGTCGAGTTGGTACTCGAGCCCAAGTATGGATTTTTCACGGGCGTTACACGTGGCCTCCCCAGACACATCGTGGATGGCCAGATGAGACACCAAAAATCCTTGGTTCTAGCACTGTGGGCACGTAGGATGTCCTTAGGTAAAAATCCCAGAACCTCCTTGTACTAGGAGATGCTCTAACATCTAGACTGAGTGAAATATGAGCACTGGTGCCTATACATGAGGACGTGTCTCCCACTGTGTCGTGGTCGGTTGGAAGGAGGTGTGGCCTTATCCGCCCGAGTGAGGGGACTATAAGCTAGGCTGAGTATGACCAGCTCATAAATGGGTCCACTATCGATGAGCTAGGTAGGTATTGACAGATTGCTGGCTAGGCGGATAGTGAGGTCTCTTCCACTCACTGGGCTGTGCGGCTAGGGAGGCTGCAGTCGGTGTGGAGTGTAATAGACCCCGGTGATTTCCCAGAGAGAAACCGTACTGATACGTGGACTTGATATGAGGACTGACATGATAGTATGACACCCCGTCATTGTTGCACATGAGGGCGAACGCTGATGTGGGTGGGGCTGAGGCCTGGGCGAGCTACCAGAGGTTGATAGGTACTATGCTGATAGACTACTGAGCAGGATTTACGTACTCATTCATTCATCCATTCACTATCCACTCGGGCTGGTGGTGCGCAATAATTTATTAGGTGTACCTTCGCAATGGCCAAGATTTCGGTTGGGGCGTGCGACTAACCTGAGATCAAGAGTTTACCACATTGTGTTTGACTATCCAAATTTAGGTATGAGACTGGTTTGGATAGAATTCCCTTGTGATGAACCCCATAGCCTGTGATACTTCGTACTATCATCCTGACTTTATATTCCCGCATGGTCATTTCATTTGCACCACATATTTCATTGCATCCATAGTACTTAGCATTTTGAGTTACTATGTTGTTGCATGTATATGGCCTATACGGACTTAGCAGGATTTACATATTGCATTGTTCCCTCGACATCTGACATTTGGTTCTCTGTGACTCCTCGTTCACATAGTTGATTTGTCTTGGTAGTATTTCTGATATTGTATAATTTATGGGCTTATCATTATTTTCACTTATTCTGATATCGTATGATTCATGACCTTGTCATTTTTCCTGCTTATCTCGATGATGTAAGATTTACGGACTCTATTGTATACTCGGCACTTACCTTACACACACTTACACTACCCTCTAAGCTTTTGTAAGCTTATGCATGATAGATGTGTGCAGGTGGCGTTAGATTGCAGCAGCGTTGAGCTTGGAGCGTGAAACGGTTTTCAGGAGCTTTAATTTTGATATGTGTATTTTCCTTTCAGCATTATATTCAAGTGATTATATTAGTGGATATGTGATGATAATGTTACCTTTGCGATTTTGGTAAACTTGTGGTTATTCTTATTACAAAGACAAATGTACGTTGGAAAATTCTCCTTGTAGGATTCTATGATCGGAATCTAGTGTACGCTGCGGTAGGAGCCGAGAATGGGGTACTACGGAGGCTATCAGCACCGGATTCGGCGATTGAAATTCATATGAATCTAATTTCATTTGGGACGTGACATCGTAGGTATATGATTGTTATGTATGCGACAACTCCTTGGCAAAAGGATTTTCCCTAATACGTAATACGGCCAACATACATGATGTATGTTGAAACGTGTAGTTTAAGTGTTTGTGAAAATGTTCGAATAGGTTAGTAGTTAGTAAAGTGCGATTTATATGGGAGTTGAGATACGAATCCCAACTGCCTTACTTGTGTGTATGATTTCCTCCATGAATTGTATAGCCTAATTATTCATGTTAATTATGTGTATGATTTTCTCAATGTACTGTGTATTTATGTTTAAGTCATATTCCATAACATGTTCATATGATTGTTGGATTTGATTTAAATATTCATTATTGGGATTGCACGTGATTGGGACTGTATCACAGTCCAGGTAATTGGTAACAGTTCTCAAACTAGTGGTTGAGGTTGCTTTCGCCACGCAGGATGTGTTTGACGAATCCGAGCAGTACTTGGGATGTTCGGCAGTGGTCAGGCCACATGGAGTGCTTATGCATTTCATGTCGATTAACTCAACGTGCACTTGTTCTACTCGAGCTCGACAATTAACCCGATTGACCGATATATGTTCACCATGTTTGGATGCTACTGTTTGAATCTAAGGTACCGAACTCACCAGTGAAACCCTATTAACCTTGGTACCTCGATCCCCTAAGACTCATGAGCCGAACATGGTGGTATGGGACACTGTGGTGGAGTTGTCAGCCTACGCTAGGGCGACGAGCCTCCCCGTAGTGACCAGTGAGCAACCTAGACTCGTGAGCCGAATACGGTGGTATGAGACACTGTGTTCACGCTGTCGGCCTACATTGAATGGTGACGAGCCCTTTGTAGTGACTTTGAGCATACCCTGAAACTGTATTGAGGCGACGAGCCTTATTGTAGCCTCTAGGGTATAACTAGACCTCTATTGATTGGTGACGAGCCCTTTATAGCGATCTAGAACTATAACATCGTATGAGATTTACTAGGAATGATAACCCTGGAATGGATCATTATTTGGGTATTGATATAAGGGAGGTACCTTAGCTTCCCAATCCTGCTGTATGAAAATGACTAATAAGAACTTGGTAATCATGCTCATAACATCGCACTGCATGTGCCGTTGGTGTTGGTGTAGAGCACAATGGTAGTGATTCATGCCAAGATCGTTAGATGTTTCCGCAAGAGGGACTGCAGGTGAGGACATGCATCATTTCTACATACATCCTTGCATTAACAAGAGTATCTAGGACATGTTTGATTGTACTGCTTTATCATTACTGCTTGATTGAATTGACAACATGTTAACCTTTACTGTATAGCTCCACTGAGTTGATCACTCACTCCCACGTTTTGGGACGGTGTTAAACACCAACCAGACTCTGTCTTAGTTGCAGATGATGATGTGACACTCGAGGCAAAGCAGGATTATGAGTATGATGAGGAGTCATTTTCTTTCATGCAGTTCTCAGGCGGGTTCATTTGAGTCATGTCTTGATTAATGGAGATTCAGGGCTATCTTTGTAGTGGTCTATCACATATTGATATTTGTATTTTGAGACAAATACTTGTAATTATGACTTGGCAGAGCATACATATCTTGGGGACTTATATTGGTATATATATTTCTCCAGTCTTCCGCTTGCGTATTCCAACTGTCCGTAGTTTATGTTTGTTATTTTGGCTTAATCTATTTCATGTTTTATGCACTAATATAGACAACATTCATCCATCATAAGAAGTGTTTCATAAGTGATGTCTTGGAACTAGGGAGCCGAGTTACGCTCGACCCCAGAAGATTAGGACGTTACAAGTTGGTATCAGAGCATGATTTGGATTAAACCGGACCTGGGTTATGGTGACACGACGTACGCTGACGCCAATATAACGTAAGAGGGTGCGAGAAAACTCTAGAAACAAGTTTAGGATTCCCAGTTTCGCCAATTGGCGAAAGTTTACTGAAAACGATCGTCGAGATCGACTCCGTACACACTCCTGATCACACATAACGACCCTAAACCATGTTTAGACCATCAATTAACGGGTTTGGACCATGTATCATCCCATTCTAGTTGTTAAAAATTGGTAAACATGAATATGTATCAGGTTCAATTCGAAATGATCTGAAATGAGTCGAAACGGAGTAGGGGCCCAATCGGGGCACTTTCAGGGGGACCCATATGCATTTTGGACTTTGGGGGGGGGAGGACCTCACCCCACCGGTGAGCCATCGTTGGATGGTCTAGAGACCAGCGAGGCCTCGTCACCCAGCGGGCTAGTCCGAGCGGGCCAGCTCGAGCCGATAGTTCTAGGACCTAGTGTGGCCCACTGGTGCATGGTTGGTTGATTAAAACCCTTCTACAGCGTCCTTCCTTTACAAATCACCCTCCCTAGCTTTCCTTTTCTTAAGAAACCTTCAAAAAGTTCACAAAAATCCCTCTCCAAACCCTTTCTTCTTCTATTTTCGTGCACCCTCTCTCTACCCATTTCAAAACCCACCTCCGTTGCTGATTTGTCTTTCTTTTCTTTCCATTGAGCACTCAAATCGCTACTTTGAGTCTCAAATTCGTGGAAACTCTCTATCTTATCTCATTCTTCTTATTTCTTTCATTTTTCATGGCCCTATTCGAGCTAGTCACGACCATATTTTCCATTTCCACCATTCTCTCTTTCATGGGAAAGAAGAGAGTTCTCGTAGATGAAGCCGGGCCTAGTCGCCCAACCCATTCAAGGAGGCTAAGAGGTGCTGCCGCGAGTTCAAGCGCCACTCGAGAGTTGTAGATGAATCTGGATCTAGATCCCCATGCTCCCATAGGAAAGGCTTTATTGGCAGAGTTGTCTCATGGAGTCTATGAGGGCCGTAAGGTCCTTTTTAAAGCTCATATAGATGCACGACTATTTAGAGAATTTTTATTGTTCGAGCGCCTGGTAGAAGCCAAGTGGGGTCCACTATTTGAGGGTGAACATCTTGTAAATGTGGGTATAGTCTGAGCTTTCTATGCCCACATTCGAGAGCCAACATTGGAGCCCTTGCAGTTTAAGATTCCATTTGAAAGAGATTGGGAGGCCACAATTGACGTTGCTTTCATATCTCGGCTTCTGAATGTGTGTAACACCCTGAAAATCGGGGGTCGTGTATAAACTCAACTCCCGAGTTCCAGACCGTCACTTATGTAACAAAAATGATTATGATTCAATGTTGTCTGATTTAAAGGATTCACATGAGTAAAAGTATACCAAAACTGCAATTCATACTCCAGATCCAGTGATAAAAGCAAGTGGAAGACTAAACAATATATATATCACTGTATGAAAAAAACAAAGTAGATTTCAACTGTCACTAAAGTATGAATACATCTCTGAGTCTCATTTACATATACATGAACAAAATAAAATGTTCAAAATAGTCCCACTGAAGTCCCGTCAACCCAAGTCACCTATGCAAAGCCATCATGGTACTGCATGTACGAGAACTCGTCCTGGTCCTCGTCAAAGTCTAGCTCTGCCTCCTGGATCTCAGCATCACCTGCATCTACAACAGGGTCTGGTGGGTGTTGCAAACACCATCCCGTAACATGGGAATGAGTGATCAACTCAGTGGAATCATAGAGCAAAGATTAGCATGTTCACAAATCAATCATGTGATAATAGTAAAGTAGTAAATCAGACAATCCTAAAACTGTTGTTAATGTAAGATGACATGACGTGATGTATGCCCTCACCGACGATCTCCTTCATATGGCACCATCTTACGACCGCGGCATGCCACACTCCCTAAAGTGCTCCACATCTTCCAGGCACATGCAATGTTATGGTGATATGATTTTCGAGTTGTTATTAGTCCATTCAAACAGCAGGATTGGGAAACTAAGGTACTTCCCTTATATCAATCCCAACACAGATCCTGTCTAGGGTCGTCACTCCTAGAAATCTCATACAATGTATATTTTGTAGGTCGCTGCAAGGGCTGCCAGGGCTGTTGCTCGCACTTGTTGCACCGCTCCCCCATCACCTTATCAATACAGGCCTACTGTACTCTACTGCTACTGAAGGGTCATCGCCTCCCGTAGACTCAGAATACGCTCGCAGTCACTACAAAGGACTCGTCGCCTGATCAGTGTAGGCCGACAGCAAGAATATAGTGTCCTATGCCACCATAATCTGCTCACGAGACTAGGTGCTCACTGGTCACTACGGGAAGGTTTGTGGCCCCAGCGTAGGCCGACAGCTCGACCACGGTGTCCCATACCACCATGCCTGGCTCATGAGTCTTCGTGGATCAAGGTACCATGGTTAACAGGGTTTACAATGGTAAGTTCAGTACCCTAGGTTCAAGCAGTTATGACTCATACAGGGTGAACATGCATCGGCCAGTCGGGTTACTTGACGGGCTCGACTAGCGCGATCGCATCTCAAGGCGAATGACATGAAGTGCGTAAAACACTTCGTGTGGCCTAACCACTGCCTCCAACTCCAAACACGACTCGCGTTCATCGACGCGTCATTCATGGCCAAGACCAGCCAACCACGAATTCGCTCGGTTACCGACTGCCTGGACTAGGTATAGTCCCAAACACATATGAAATCACATCAGCAATTTATGTAGGAGTATTGGAATTGAAATACAATCATGTGAGCATGTTAACACATGTTATAACATACAACTTAAGTAAATCTTCAAGCACATATATTTCATGCATATAATGAAATCATGCATATATTCAACATGTAGGAAATCATTTATGTCAGCATATTAATTGAGAAATCAATCTCAAACTAATTCATAACATCATTTAATTCAATACATACTAATACAAACATTTATACAAACACATACACTACACACTTAAGTCTACATATAGTATGTCGACCCGAAGTGCGCATTTAGGCGAATCTCTTTGCCAAACTAATTATGCACGTATTCCTAACTTTCTAATGCGATAACAAACCATGTCAATCACATCAGCAAAATATGAATGAAATCCGTACTTCCTACAAATGACTAAAATGCCCTAAATCTCATATTCTTCGTTGATTTACGAAATAGGAAACGGATAGCATGTTGTACATGTCAAACGCCGATGCCATCGATAATCTACTATTAAATGACATTGAAAGCGTTGGAAACCATCAATCAAAGCGTCTAAAATCCTCACCTTATCTCTTACAGATGCGTGATTTCGAACGGAGCGTATACGCTTCGTCTACAGCAATAAGAGAACCTAATTTACGAGTTACGTCAGCTAACATGATATGAATCCTAGTAAACCTCAAATCAGTAACTTTCTAGGGTTATTTCATACCTGAAAAAGTGGAGGAATCACCGGCCAGGTGATTGAGATGTGTTGCTGAAGCATGTGCAACAGGTGACACGAAGGCAGGAAAAATCTCCCCTAATCTCTCTCACAAACTCTCACCTTTTCTTTCTCCCAATGTAGGGTTTCTCTCAAATTCGGATGGGAGAGAGGAGTGAGGGTTTCAATCCCTTTTATAGACTTAAAAATGCCTAAAACAGGCTCCGGTACAAAGTTCACTTAGTGCATAACCGAATCGGGGCTGTTTCGGTCCAAAAGATGCTCTCTGGTGGTCCCCTGGTCGAATGCGATCAGACTTAAGCTCATGCGTACCAGATCTAGCACGTATTAAGTTTTCAGTCCGGCAGGGTTCGCAAATCACGCGTGGCGGACCAGTTTCAGTTCAACGGTCACCGCACGTAGATCAGGGCTGGAAGTCTCATGATATGAAATAGAAATTTTTCCTGATCCGAGGGTGTAATCTGGCTGAATTCTGACGGTCAGAACGCTTAATATTGATACATCAAGTCGTGTGCCAGATTTGAATTTTAAATTCCAAATCTGTCCCTATTCGCACTCTCTTCAGTCCGGGCTCAATGAAATAGCCTGTGATTATCAGTTGGACTTGATTTTCGAGATGATTATCAAGTCCACCTAGGCGGTTCTAACGGTCTAAGATAGGAGGTATCAGACTTTCGACGCGCGGTCTAGATCCAATACAAAATTTCAAAGTGGTCCAGAGAACAAACCTGCTTAGAGTTTGGTCCGAGGTTATAGAGTATTATAGAGTCGTTGGTTCTACTCGATTTGGGTCTTGTAGAACGTATTTAAAGTGATCAGGGACTATTTTCCAGCTACTCTAGCGTTGCGCTAGCTAACTTAGTCATATTTTTTAAAAGCATTAATTCTACGCAATTTTGGGTCGAGTTGGTACTCGAGTCCAAGTACGGATTTTTCACGGGCGTTACAATGTGCCACTTAGTAGTTCATGTAAGTGAGAAGAATCTGAGTATTGCACGTGAAAGGGATCACCGCACACGGTTCCTTTGTGGTGATCTGTTTGAATGGCAGCCTAACAAAAGCCTCTTAGCGACCAATATGACGGATGACTTTCACCTGCTTCACCACATCTGCACGTTCAACGTCTACCCCAGGTGGAGCAACTGCAGTGAATGCACGCGCCTGATGGTGGTTTTTTATACCAGGTGGGGCAGGGAGAGAAGTTATGTGTGCCTACATATGTCTTGCGATAGATAGTCCTTATCGCAAGTTCTAATAGAAGGACTAAATCCCTCCCGTTCGGCCGACTCATATGCAGGATTGAACTTGAGTTTGGCTACAGACTTGGGGTGAAATTACCCATGCCGATCCATTGCATCACCGAGACTACTCTTAATCAGATGGATATCGGACCTCGGCAATGACAAGCCCTACTCGAGGAGAGTGAGGATGAGACAGGAAGTGAAGAGGAAGAGAGTGATGAAGAAGGTGGAGTCGAAATAGAAGAAGAAGAAGAGCAGAAGAAGAAGAGGAGGCCCAGGATACCGATGAGAGTCCTCCTCCTGCGACTCGAGAGCATGATCCTGATTGGGCTGATAGGGAAGCCCGTTTAGTTAGACTTGAGGAGGGCCAGGCCACCCTATGACAAGATATTATTGATCTACTGGGCCTCGTGAAACACAAGTTTAAGAAAGTGACTCGCACTTTGAAGTCTATCCTGTGCTACATGCAGGATAAGGGTACCCCTCCTCCATCGCCAGATTTCGATGAATAGTCCTATATGTAGTCGTTGTTTATTTGTTTTGTTGCTTGTTCTTATATGTAGCCTTTATAGGCGTAATAGTTTGGTAGTTGTTTTAGTGTTTGAAGCCTAGTGTTTGAAGCTTTGTAGTATTAGCTTACATGCATTCTCTGTTGCGATCCATGTAATGCTGCATCTCGTGTATTGTGACAATTTTGTTAAATGAAATGCATGTTGTTTCTTTGAGTTGAGATGTGAATGCTGTGTGGATGGATTGTGTGTATACTTAATCTCACTGGTTGCACCCTCTATTTTATGTAGGGTATGCCACCTAAGGGCTTGAGGACTTCGGCTCATCTCTCTTTGGGTAAGTTTCTTGATGAGGCCCTTCCCCTGAGCAATAGCCATACAGACCCCCATTCGGGCCTGTCTCATCCTGACTCTATGTTGGATTTTCAGCCGGCTTCTGGCCCCACTGTTAGGCCGACTCTTGTGACACCATCTGTAGTACCACTTGTCACACCTTCAGTTCCTGAGCAGAACCATGCATTTACGTCGACGCCTCATGCATCACAGTCCGCTCCACCTCCTGATAGGCTAGAGCAGATAATGTTATTGATGCAGCAGCAGCAGATGTAGATACAAATACAGCAACATCAGATGCAGTAGCAGCAACAATAGTTTTTGACCTCCATGGCTAGTATCTTTGCTCAGTCGATGGGGGCGACTCCACCTACTTCACCTATGCACCCAGCTAGGAATGTTAGTGTTAGCGGCACATTTGAGTAATTTTAGCGCTTGCGGCCTCCCACTTTTATGGGTACTTACAGACTCGGGGAGGCTGAGTACTGGATTGACTGCATCTCTAAGATGCTAAGGGCCGCTTCCCTATTCTGAGGCGGAGCAGGTCGAGCTTGCCACCTTCATATTTGAGAAGGAGGCCAGTTTATGGTGGGATAGTGTTCACCGCACTGTAACGGAGGGATTTGTGTGGACGTGGGAGGCATTTGAAGCCCCTTCCATGAGAAGTATTTCCCGATCACCTACTGACACGAGAAGAAGAGTGAGTTCCTTCACCTCCGTCAGGGAGGGATGTTGGTGACGGAGTATGAGAACCGGTTTACGGAGCTAGACAGGTATGCTCCTTTGCTTTTGGGCGATCAGTCGATGCAAATGCGGCATTTTTCAGAGGGTCTACAGCCTGAGATCTGATCGAAGATGTGCTATGCGAGCATCTCTTCTTATGTCGAGTTGGTAGGCATGTCCTTGCGAGCTGAGCAGGATGGGGACAGGTTGTCCCGTATGTGAGCACCTATGGCACCCATCCCGTGACTTGACTTTCCGAGCAGGCCTTTCCTCTCTAAGAGGCCTCGTGTAGACTCACCGCCTAGGCTCATGACATCTCCTGCCCCTATGATGTGACCAGACGTGTGGTGCAACTACTGCAAGAAGCCAGGCCACACTGAGATAACTTGTTTCACTAAGATGAGGGATAGTGGATTATTGCCGCCCTAGAGGATCAACCGCTAGTTTCCTCAGGCCATATCAGCACCACCCCTTCATTCAGCACTAGCTCACCTATCTTTCATGCCATCTTCTCCTCGTTTCAGGCCACCACAACGGCCCATGGTACCTCAACCGAACCATCCACAGCATGCTCGGGTTCATGCGCTTATAGCTGAGGTGCCCGAGGCAGATTCAGCACCAATATTTTTTGAGGTTCCAGCTCATATCCAAGGTACGCCTGTCTTCTTATTGGTGGACACTGGGTCCACTATTTTGATCATCTCTTGTGCTGCGGTCAAGTGACTAAGATTGGTTACTGCTCACGACAGCTACAGGGACCTTTTTAGACATTACACAGACTTGTGAGTCTTGCTCAGTAGATTTGGGTGGCAGGACAGTGGTTGGTGACCTGATTATCGCTCCACTGTGTCACTACGATGTTATCTTTGGTATGGATTGGCTCACCAAGATGAGAACAAAGATTAATTACGAGGCTAGAGTCGTGACAGCCTACGGACCTGAGGGCACGGTCTTTACATTTCCAGTTCAGGTCAGTTGGTCCTGTCGAGTTAGTAGCTACGCTTATTTGTTAGAGAGTATTGATGATTCGATGTTGGAAGATACGCCTGTGGTTCAGGACTTCACAGATGTATTTGAAAAGATCCCGGGACTCCCTCTTCGACGCGAGATTGACTTTACTATCAATCTTGTGCCCGGTGCGTCACCTATTTTCTTGTCGACGTATCATATGCCTCCATGTGAGATGGAGGAACTAAGGAGACAAATTGATGTATTGTTAGAGGCAGGCTTCATTCAAGCGAGTGTGTCACCTTGGGGAGCGCCTGTATTGTTTGTGAAGAAGAAAGACGATTCCCTACGATTATGTATTGATTACCATAGGTCAAACTAGGTGATAGTGAAGAACAAGTATCCCTTTTCCAGGATTGATGATCTGTTTGATCAGTTGAAGGGGGCACGGTATTTTTCAAAGATAAATTTACAGTCAGGGTATCATCAGTTACACTTCAGGGATGAGGACATGCAAAAGACCACATTAAGGACAAGTTTTGGTCATTACGAGTTCCTCATGATGTCGTTTGGACTCACAAATGTCCCGGCTGTGTTCATGGATCCGACGAATAGGGTTTTTCGGCAGTTTCTATACCAATTCGTCATTGTATTTTTAGAAGACATTTTGATATACTCCACGAGTCAGGAAGAGCACGAGGAGCACCTAAGAGCGGTATTGGATACTCTCAGGAAGAATCAACTTTTTTCGCAGGACAAGAAATGTAACTTCTGGAAAGAAGAAGTTAAGTGTAACATTCTAGATTTTTTCCAACCTGAAATTAGACATCCTTAGGCAATGGGTCAACCATAACACCTTGGTAACTTCTCATAACTCAATTTCAAAGCCAAAGAAATCATTTAGAATGAAATTCTTTAGAAATTTAACGTGAATTAACTAGCGCTACACTAGATTACCTGTGAAATAAGCACCAACCACTTTAAATACGATCTGTAAGACCCAAAACCTATAGAATCAGTAACGCTATGCTATCTTAAAATCCAAGATCAATCTCTAAACCCAGTTGCTCTCGGGAGCACTTTGAAACTTCATATTGGACCTGGACCGCCCGTCGAAAGTCCGATAGTGATGAACTTAGACCATTATGACCGCCTAGTTGGACTTGACTACCACCGCGAAAATCATGTCCAAACGATGCTCTGGGACGATTTCCTTGAGTCCGGAGTGAAGAGGGTGAGAAAATGAAGATTTTTAAGAAATTAAATATAAATTTAAGTAATTTGGAACGTGTCGCTTGTGCGATGATTCTAAGCATTCTGACCGTTAGAATTTGACCCAAATTTACCCTCAGATCAGGATAGGTGGCCCAAACATGTCATAGCACTTATGGCCCTGATCGAGTTTCTATGACCGCTGAACTGAAATTGGTCCGCCACGATCGATCTAAAAACCCGACCCGACTGAAAACTTAGCTTGACCTAGATCTGATAGTAGAAAGCTTACGTCCGACCACATTTAGTAACAGGACCTCCAGAAGTGCTCCGTTGAGATGGAAAAGTCCGTATTAGGACATAACCTAACTATACCATGGCCCTGAGTGTAATTCAGAGAATTTTGGGCTTATATAAGGACCTTAAACCCTCATTCTCTCATCCCATATGAATTTGGAAAAAACCTAGGAGAGAGAGAGAGAGAGAGAGAGAGAGAGAGAGAGAGAGAGAAAAAAGAGAGAGAAAGTGTGAGAGAAGTGGGAGGATCTTCCTGCTATCCTACCCTGTTATCCTACGTGCTTAACCATCACAATCTAATCGCTTTTCTAGTGATTCTAACTTCATTCTTAGGTAAGAAAGCCTAACCCTAACTCATTCTAGGGTTTCAATTGGTGCAAGTGGTGAAGTGCTAACCTAAATCATACTGTAGGTTGCCAATCAGTCGTTGACAAAGACTTAGAGTCTCTATTGAATTCGTTACACTTCTATGACCTAAGGTGTGGATTTTAGATGCTTAGGTTACCTGTTTTCAAAGCTTTCAATGTCGTTTAATGGTAGATTGTTGACAAGGATGTTGTTTGACATGTAGAACATGCTGTCTGTTTTTCATTCCGAATACGTACGAAGAATATGAGATTTAGGGTATTTTAGGTATTTGTAAGAAATACCGTATACGTTTGAATTTTGCTGATAAGATTACCATGACTATTTGTCGTGTATCTATGTTAGTTATGGGTGTATGATCTATTTGGCGAAGAGATTCACCCTAATGCATATTTTGGTCGACATATGCTATGTAGACTAATATGTGTAGACTAAGTGTTTGTATAAATGTTTGTATAAGTATTGAGTAAATGAGGTTGTAGATTAGTGTTGAGATGTGGAGCACTGAGGGATGAAAGCATGTCGCGAACGTAAGATGGTGTCGCATGAGGGAGTTTGTAGGTGAGGGCATGCATCATTATTGCATCTCATCCTTGCATTAATCACAGTATTTAGGAATGTTTGGTTGCTTGCTTCACCATTATCACGTGATTGATTTGATAACATGCTAATCTTTGCTCTATGATTCCACTGAGTTGATCACTCACTCCCACGTTACAGGACGGTGTTATACACATTAACCAGTCCCTATTTTAGTTTCAGATAATGGCACTGCTTGTGAAGCGGAGCCGGACTTTCATGATGATGAGGAGGGTTTCTCCTATAGGTAGCTATCAGGAGGGTCTATATGGATCGTGTTTTGATCGACAGGGTTACAGGGAGGTTGATTAGACGCCATGACCCAAATTTTCATTTTTCACTTTTGGAGCACTCATGTATTTTCTTTTTGTTCATTTTTGGAGTATACATGTATATATTTAACCTGGTAACATGTTCACACTCTGGAGACTTACAACAGTTTATATATGTTATATCTACTATCACGGTCTTCCGCTTGCATAATTTAACTGTCTCTGGAGTATGATATGCTGTTTTGGCTTAATCTCACTCATGTTTAATACACTAACACAGACAACATTCAATCATAAGAATTTATGTTGCATAAGTGATGTTTTGGAACTCAGGTGTTGAGTTGCTACTCGACCCCTGATTTTCAGGATGTTACAGGTGGTATTAGAGCATGATTTGGATTAAACCGAACCTGGGTTATGGTTACACAACGCACGCTGACGTTTTCCGACTTAGGTGGGTGCGAGAAAAACATAGAAACATTCATAGGATCCCAGTTTCTCCAATTGGCAAAGCTCATCGAAAATGGTCGCTGAGATAGGCCTGTACTCATCCATGAGCGCATGAGTCGACCCCAAATCACTTCTAGACCGTCAAACGACGGGTTTAGATCACAACTCACCCCATCTCAGTCGTTAAAAGTTAGTAAATATAAGTATGTATCAGAAACTTCCCAAAATGACCCGAAACGACTCAAACGGAGTCGTGGGCCTACCCACGCTAATCCAGAGGGACCCAGGGTGGGACCTACATGCATTTAGGGCCCTTATGCCAGGAGGACCTCACCCAAATGGTGTGGCCTCACCAAACGCTCCAAGGAGTGGCGAGGACCTCGCCGAGTCGGCGAGGCCTCACCGGTCAATGGGCCAGGTTCGGTTGGGCCTTCGGGTCAATCGTCTTTGGGGGTTAGGGTGACCCCCTGGTATGTGGGTCATCCCTTAAATCAACTCCAAACGACCACTTCCTTCATAAACCTCACCTCCAAGCTCTCCCTTTCCTTCCAAATTGTTATTTTCGCTCTCAAAGCTCCCTTCCAATCACTCCCTTCATCGTTTTCTGCCACAACCCACACCCTGTAACGCCCGGAAAAAATCCGTACTTGGACTCGAGTACCAACTCGACCAGAAATCTCGTAGGATTAATTCCTATGGAAAATAAGCGTAAGTTAGCTAGCGCAACGCTAGAGTAGCTGGGAAATAGTCCCTGATCACTTTAAATACGTTCTACAAGACCCAAATCGAGTAGAACCAATGACTCTATAATACTCTATAACCTCGGATCAAACTCTAAGCAGGTTTGTTCTCTGGACCACTTTGAAACTTTGTATGGGATCTAAACCGCATGTCGAAAGTCCGATACCTACTATCTTAGACCGTTAGAACCGCCTAGCTGGACTTGACAATCATTTCGAAAATCAAGTCCAACCGACATTCGCAGGCAATTTCATTGAGCCCGAACTGAAGAGAGTGCGAATAGGGACAGAATTGGAATTTGAAATTCAAATCTGGCACACGACTTGACGTGTCAGTATTAAGCGTTCTGACCGTCAGAATTCAGCCAAATTACACCCTCGGATCAGGAAAAATTTCTATTTCATATCATGAGATTTGCAGGCCTGATCTACGTGCGGTGACCGCTGAACTGAAACTGGACCGCCACGTGCGATCTGCAAACCCTGCCGGACTGAAAACTTGATGTATGCTAGATCCAGTATGCATAAGCTTAAGTCCGACCGCGTTTGGCCAGGAGAGCACCAGAAATCATCTTTTGGACCGAAACAGCCCCGATTTGGATATGCCCTAAGTGAACTTTGTTCCTGAGCCTATACTGGGCACTTTTGGGCTATATAAAAGGGGTTGAAACCCTCACTACTCTCTCCCATCCGAATTTGAGAGAAACCCTAGATTAGGAGAGAGAAAAGGTGAGAGTTTGTGAGAGAGAGTAGGAGAGAATTTTCCTGCCTTTGCACCACCTGTTGCACGTACTTTAGCAACACGCTTCCATCATTCAGCCGGTGATTTTTTCGCATTTCTAGGTAAGAAATAACCCTAATAAGTTGCTGATTTGGGATTCTTTTCATTCCATAGCTTGTTAACTCGTAAATCTTGTAACTTAGGTCCTCTATTCACCGTAGATGAAGCGTATACGCTCCGTTCGAATTCACACGTTTATAAGAGATAAGGTGCGGATTTTAGACGCTTTGATTGACTGTTTCCAATGCTTACAATGTCGTTTAATAGTAGATTATCGACGGCAACGCCGTTTGACATGTACAACATGCTGTCCGTTTCCTATTTTGTAAACTGGCAAAGAATATGAGATTTAGGGCATTTTAGTCATTTGTAGGAAGTACTGTTTTCATTCATATTTTGCTGATGTGATTGACATGGTTTATTGTCGCATTAGAATGTTAGGAATATGTGCATAATTAGTTTGGCGAAGAGATTCGCCTAAATGCACACTTCGGGTCGACATACTATATGTAGACTTAAATGTGTAGTGTAAGTGTTTGTATAAATGCTTGTATTAGTATGTATTGAATTAAACGGTGTTATGAATTAGTTTGAGATTTTTTTCTCAATTAATATGCTGATGTAAATGATTTCCTACATGTTAGCTAAATGCATGATTTCATTATATGCATGAAATGCATGTGCTTGAAGATTTTCTTAAGTTGTATGTTATAACATGTGTTAACATGCTCACATGGTTGTATTTCATTTTTAATGCTCTAATATGATTGCTAATGTGATTCCATAATTGTTTGGGACTATACTTAGTCCAGGAAGTTGGTAACTGAGCGAATTCGTGGTTGGCTTATCTTGGCCACGAACGACGCGTCGATGAACGCGACCCGTGTTCTGGAGTTGGCGGTAGTGGTTAGACCACACGAAGTGTTTTACGCACTTCATGTCGTTCGACTTGAGATGCGATCGTGCTAGTCGAGCCCGTCAAGTAACCCGACTAGCCGTTGTATGTTCACCCTGCATGAGTCATAACTGCTTGAACCTAGGATACTGAACTTACCATTGTAAACCCTGTCAACCATGGTACCTTGATCCATGAAGACTCATGAGCCGGACATGGTGGTATGGGACACCGTGGTCGAGCTGTCGGCCTAGGCTGGGGCCACAAACCTCCCCATAGTGACCAGTTAGCACCTAGTCTCGTGAGCAGATTATGGTGGTATGGGACACTATATTCTTGCTGTCGGCCTACACTGATCAGGCGACGAGTCCTTTGTAGTGACCGCGAGCGTATTCTGAGTCTACGGGAGGCGACGACCCTTCAGTAGCAGTAGAGTACAGTAGGCCTGTATTGATAAGGTGATGGGGGAGCGGTGCAACGAGTACGAGAAACAGCCCTGACAGCCCTTGCAGCGACCTACAAAATTTACATCGTATGAGATTACTAGGAGTGACGACCCTAGACAGGATCTGTGTTGGGATTGATACAAGGAAAGTACCTTAGTTTCCCATTCCTGCTGTTTGAATGAACTAATAACAACTCGAAAATTATATCACCATAACATTGCATGTGCCTAGAAGATGTGGACCACTTGAGGGACGATTGCATGCCGCGGTCGTAAGATGGTGGCGTATGAGGGAGATTGTCGGTGAGGGCATACATCATGTCATGTCATATTGCATTAACAATAATATTAGGATTGTTTGATTTACTGCTTTACTATTATCGCATGATTGATTTGAGAACATGTTAATCCTTGCTCTATTATTCCACTGAGTTACCTACTCATTCCCACGTTTTGGGATGGTGTTTGCAACACCCACCAGACCCTGTCTTAGATGCAGGTGACGCAGCGATCCAGGAGGCAGAGCCGGACTATGATGAGGACCAGGACGAGTTCTCATACATGCAGTATCACGACGGCTTTGCTTAGGTGGCCTGGGTTGACGGGACTTCTCAGTGCGACTCTTTTTGTACATTTGATTTTGTTTATCTACATGTATATGAGACTCAGTGATGTATTCATACTTTAGAAACAGTCGAGATCTACTTTATTTTTTCATACAGTGATATATATATTCTTTAGTCTTCCGCTTGCTTTTATCACTGGATCTGAGTATGAATTGTAGTTTTGGTATACTTTTACTCATGTGAATACTTTAACTCAGACAACATTGAATCATAATCATTTTTGTTGCATAAGTGACGGTCTGGAACTCGGGAGTTGAGTTTATACACGACCCCCAATTTTCAGGGTGTTACAAGTTGGTATCAGAGCGTGAATAAGAGTATACTAGGCCTGGGTTATGGTCACGCGATGTACGCTGTCGCTTCCTTTGACTTAGGTGGGTGCGAGAAGGGTCTAGAAACACTTGTAGGATCACGGATTCACCAATAGGCGAAGTCTATTCATATCGATCGCGCGATCGAGTCCGTAATGCATCTCGGGTCGCGTGAAGCAACCCGAATAGCTCCTAGGTTGTAGGTAGGTGGGTCGAGACGTTCTTTGAATGATTCTAAACCCACAAATGTAAATCCTTGGGCTGTGGGACAACAACAACCCCTGTATTCAATCGCCAGGGCTTAAAAACCCCGTTTCACCTAAAATCTTCAAAATTCTTCCTCTCACCACTCCAATCTTCAATTCTTTCTTATCCTTTTCATGTTAAGCATCAATAATAATGTGAAAATGACATAAAATCATACTTCAACAAAATTTTATAGTGAATAGTAAAATTTCATGAAAAATGGCTATAAGGTCATTCTAACTTTACTTTCTTTAGCAACTAATGGGCTAGATGGATGTACTAGCTCCTTCTACCCCAAAATCATATGCTGCATGATGGAGGATTGTATTCAGGTTTTCAGATTGGCCCCAAAAATCCCTGAATACATGTTTGGGCCTATATAGGGCAATCTGCAATGAACCAAGGTGGGGCCCATAGTTATTTGGGGTCCCTGGACCAAGGGGGACTAGACCCATGTGGTCCCACCATCCAGATCATCGGACGGTCGGCGATGCATCGCTAACCACCATGGCCCACTTGTTGTGATCTTTAGGCGCATGCCCTATTTTGGGTCGTGTACACCCCCTGTATAGTGTCTGACCGTAGAAAACCCCAAATAGGGCTACTTCCTTCACAAACAGCCCCATCCCTAGCTCTATTTGCATTTTCCAGCTGACCTCTCCCAAAACCGTGGTTCCAAACCACCCCCAAATCCATCCTTGGCCAAAAACGACCACACTCCTTCACTCCATTGCTGTTTGCAGCCTTCCCTCTTGAAGATCTCATTGTTTGGAGCTCTCAAAACCCCCAAATTGAGCTGAAATAGTGAGGTGCTCCATTCCCCTTTTTCATTCTCTTTTCTTTCTGAAAATACATCATGAGGGAGCTTGAAGCATCCCTCTACAATGCCTAGATCTCCATTTTCCAGTTTGGGCAGCCATTTTTTGGCATTTTCTCCATTTTTCATGGCTTTTGTTGAAGCCATTTTAGGTCTTTTGTCACTCTCCACCATCCTATCTTTGATGGGGAAAAGAAAGACTGCAGTAGATGAGGCTGGGCCAAGTCACCCTACTCAATCAAGAAGGCTGCGGGGTGGAGCAGCTAGCTCAAGCGTCGTCGCAAGTCCAACCACAGCCCGAGAGTTTCATACAAAGCGAGATTTGGATCTCCATACTCAACTTGGGCGAGTGATTCTAGCAGAGATGCCTCACTGCCAATACACTGACCGTAAAGTGTTGTTTGAGGCGAACGTAGAAGGATGACTATTCGGTGAATTTCTGTTGTTCGATCGCATTGAAGCTGCGCATTGGGGTCCAATCTTTGAAACTCGTGCTTGTGCTAATGTGAGCACCGTTCGTGCCTTCTACGCTTGTATCCAGAATCCTACCTTAGAGCCATTGCAATTCAAAATTCCTTTTGGTAGAGAGCGGATGGCTACGATCGATGTTCGGTTGGTTGTGCGACTTCTGAACGTGCCTCTTGGTGATGTTCATCCCAGCGTGAAGAATTTGAGGAGTAAGCATGAGCGAGATCGTCGTACCAGGTTTCTATGTAGTAAACTGGTTCCATGGCAGCCTAATAATAGCCTCAAGGTGTCTTACATGTCAGATGATTTGTGCCTGCTGCACCACATTTGCACGTTTAACGTGTATCCCAGGTCGACAAATCGCATTGAGTGTACGCGCCTTATGGTTGATTTCTTGTATCTGGTGGCCCAGGGAGAGAATGTGTGTATGGCCACTTTTATCTTACGACAGATTATCCTCATAGCAAAATCAAGAAGAACGTCTAAATCGCTTCCTTTTGGCCGACTGATATGCAAGATCGCGCTTGAGTTTTCTTACAGACTTGGGCCGGAGTTGCCAGTTTCGATTCACAGCATTGATGAGTCTACAATGGTCAAGATGAAGATCGGGTCTCAGTACCGTGAGACTCAGCTTGAGGAGGATAGCGAGGACGACTTTGATGATGAAGAGGATCCAAGTGAGGGAGAACCTGGAGCAGAGGTTAAGGAAGAAGTCCAGGAAGAGGTAGAAGAGGAGGCTCAGGATACAGATGAGAGCCCTCCTCCTTCTGCTCAGACTACTTGTGATGATCGCATCGCCCGAATTGAGGAGAGCCAAGTCACCTTGCGAAGGGAAGTTCAGGAGCTTCGAGCTGAAGTCGAGGATGCTAAGGCCGTTACGGAGAGGAAATTCGGCAAGGTGACTCGCACCTTGAAGGCGATCCTGTGCTGCTTGCAGGATAAGGGTGCTCCTCCTCCGTCACCCGACTCAGACTAGCGATGAGATATATGATGTTGTTGTTAGTAGTTAGTCATTTCTTACATTATGTTTTGTAAGCCTGTTAAGGCTAGTGCTTTGCTTATATTGTTATTGTAATTTTAACTGTCTTAGTTCCCATGTATTTCTCGTCATGATGCTTGTATGGACATATCCCTTGTATTGTGACAATTTTGATTAAATGAAATGCATGGAATGCTTTTAACTCCTCATGTGAATGATTGCGGTGTGTTTATGCTATTAAAACTGACAAGGTTGCGCCCTATTTTAAATATAGGGAATGTCGTCGAAGGCTACACGGAGCACAGCTCGGCTTACATTGAGTGAGCCGATGGATCAGGCTCCTTCGCAGTCTGATACCCATGCGGACCCTGCTGTGGGCCTGATTCCTGAGATAGTGCGTGCGTCTCAGCCTACTGCAGGTCCTACAGTTGGACCACCGCCGTTCACACCACCCGTCAGAGAGCCTTACCGCGCCTCTTCTTCGACGCAGTACATGCCACAACCTGCTCCACCTCCTGATAGATTTGAGCAGATGATGGCTATGATGCAGCAGCAGCAGCAGCTCCTGACTACTATTGTGGGAACACTAGCCCAGGGTGGGAGTGTGCCTCCACCCGCACCACCTACGCATCCAGCTGAGGATGCTGATACATATGCCTAGGATGAGGGCATGGCTCATCCTGTACCACCTACTTACCCTGTGGGGAATGCCGTAGATACACGGGGATTGTTAGAGCGATTCCAGCGCTTACGGCCTGCCACTTTTACTGGTTCTCATAGACCCGAGGAGGCCGAGTATTGGCTCGACCGTGTGTCAAAGATACTGCGGATGATTCATTGTATAGAGGCCGAGCAGGTTGAGTTGGCTACGTTCCTGTTCAAGCGAGAGGCCAGCTTGTGGTGGGACAATGTATTGCAGACCGTTGCCGCTGACTTTATATGGACCTGGACAGCGTTCGAGTTTCGCTTTCACTAGAAATACTATCTCTAGACGTATAGGCATGATCGGGAGAATGAGTTTCTCCGCCTCAGACAGGGAGGCATGAATGTCACGGAGTATGAGCATCGGTTCACCGAGTTGGGCAGATACGTTCCGACTATTCTGGCCGATGAGCAGATGCGCATACGGCGCTTTTCAGAGGGTCTGCGATCGGATATTCGGTCGAAGATGTGCTGCGTGAGCATTCCCTCTTATGCAGAGCTGATTTACATGTCCATGCCGGCAGAGAAGGATGTGGATCGGCTTACCCGATCTCGTGGCCCTGTTGCTCCTAGGCCACGACCAGAGATGCGGGACAGGCCCTTTGCGGGCAAGAGGCCTCGTGTCGACCCTCCTACTAGGGCTACGGTGCCAGTACCCCCGATGCAGTGCTCTGATTTACTATGCACATATTGTGGGAGAGAGGGCCACTTGGCGCAGAGTTATTTTACCGGGATGCGGGACAGTGGGTTCTCACCGCCGCAGAAGATCGACCGTACATGCTCACAGGCGATATCAACACCACCCTTACTGTTGGCTCCTGCGCACCCTTCTTTCAGACCTTCGGTATCGCAGATCAGATAGCCTCCATGGCCCATGACACAGCAGCCGAACCGGCCACAGCAGGCATGGGTGCATGCCTTGACAGCTGAGGCAGCTGCGACACAGACTTCTCAGCATTTAGCCTTCGAGGTTACTGCCCACATTAGAGGTATTCCTATTCTCGTGATGGTGGACACTGGATCCATGATTTCTTTGATATCACGTGCCATAGTTAGACACATTGGGTTACAGACTATTAATATGGATAGGGTGCGAGTCCTTGCAGCTCATGGGGATTATTCAGATGTCACCCAGATGTGTGAGGGCTGTTTGGTGGATCTGGGGGGCAAGACGATGGCTCTGGATCTCGTCGTCGACCCTTCTCTGGTTTATCTCGATGTCATTTTTGGCATGGACCGGTTGACTGCAGCACGGGCTGAGATTGACTGCGAGACTCGTATAGTGACAGCCTATGAGCCAGAGGGAGCATCCTTCACGTTTTCAGTGTGGGTAAATCTCCCGTTCCACATACTTAGCTACGCTACTTTGCTGTGAGACGCTGGTGCCTAGATACTTGAGCATACGCCAGTCGTTTCTGAGTTTGGGGATCTGTTCAGGAAGATCCCTGGTTTGCCGCCCTGACGAGAGATCGATGTCACTATCGATCTGGTGCCTGGTTCCTCGCCCGTCTCACTACCGACTTATCGCATGGCACCGTGTGAGATGGAGGAGTTGAGGATGCAGATTGATGGTCTGCTGGAGCTTGGCCTTATACGGCCTAGCGTGTCTCCTTGGGAAGCACCAGTCCTGTTCGTGAGGAAGAAGGACGGTTCGATGCGATTGTGTATTGATTATCGCAGGCTAAACCAGATCACGGTGAAGAACAAGTACCCTTTACCCAGGATCGATGACTTGTTTGATCAATTGAGAGGAGCACAGTACTTCTCGAAGATTGATCTTCAGTCTGGATATCATCAGTTGCGCATCAGGGATGAGGACGTGCAGAAGACAGCATTCAGGACCAATTTTGGCCACTACGAGTTCCTTGTGATGTCGTTCGGTCTTACGAACGCACCAGCCGTGTTCATGGATCTGATGAACCGGGTATTTCAGCCTTTCCTCTATCGATTTGTCGTTGTGTTCATTGACGATATTTTGGTGCACTCCAGGAGTCGAGAGGAGCATGAGGAGCATTTGCGTTTGGTCCTGGATACGCTCAGACAGCATCAGTTGTTCGCACGGTACAAGAAGTGCGACTTCTGGAAGTAGGAAGTGAAGTTCCTAGGACACGTGGTGTCCAAGGATGGCATGGAAGTTGACCTGTCTAAGGTAGCTGCAGTTCAGGACTGGGAGCAGCCTGGTTCTGTCACTGAGGCGAGGAGTTTCTTGGGTCTCGCTGGTTACTATCGGCGCTTTATTCAGGATTTCTCGAAGATTGCGAGACCTCTATCTCAGTTGACACGGAAGGACGTAAGTTTAGCTGGAATGACAAGGTGGAGTCAGCTTTTCAGGAGCTGAAGGACAGACTTACGTGCTCCCCTGTGCTAGTATTACCAGAGCAAGGGGTTAGATACACTATATACACTGACGCGTCTAGCGTTGGTCTGGGTTGTGTCCTTATGCAGAGGGACAGGGTAATTTCGTATGCCTCGAGACAATTAAGAAAGTACGAGGAGAGTTACCCTACACATGACCTAGAGTTGGCAGCCGTCATTTTCGCACTGAGACTCTGGGGACACTACCTCTATGGAGAGGAGTTCGAGCTCTTTTGCGACCATAAGAGCCTCAAGTACATATTCACGCAATGAGACTTGAATATGAGGCAGCGGTGATGGATGGAGACTTTGAAGGACTTCAAGTTCGAAGTCTCTTACCATCCTGGGAAGGCGAACCTTGTGGCTGACGCGTTGAGCCGCAAGAAGGCGATAGAGTTTGCGGCTCCGCTGATGGTTGCTGAGTGGGATATGGTGGAGTTTTTGCGAGATTTTGAGCAGAAACTCACCGTAGAGGAGCCGTATGAGTTCATCGCACATGTACAGGTGCGATCTCAGATCGATGACCGAGTCATCGAGGCGCAGAGGGACGATGCGCATCTGACTGAGCTTCGAGAGCAGGCCAGTGATGATGCAGATGTCGAGTGGCGAGTTGGTATGGATGGGGGCTTACGTTATCGTGGCCGCCTATGCATCCCAGATGTCCCTGACTTGTGACGAGAGATTCTCGAGGTTGCGCATTGTACTAGACTCGCGATGTATCCAGGCAGTACGAAAATGTATCGTGACGTGAAAAGGACTTACTGGTGGGAAGGTATGAAGACCCATATAGCAGAGTTTGTGTCTCGTTGTCTCACTTGTCAGCAGGTGAAGGCAGAGCATCACCGACCACTTGGACTCTTGCAGCCTATGCCGATCGCAGAGTGGAAGTGGGATTTCATTTCCATGGACTTCATTTCTGGGCTGCCGAAGACGAGGAAGGGACATGATTCCATTTGGGTGATCGTCGACCGTCTGACGAAGTCGGCGCACTTCCTACCGATCAGAGTTTCAAACTCTGCAGACGAGCTAGCTAGACTGTACATCAGAGAGATTGTGCGTCTGCATGGAGTTCCGTTGGAGATCGTGTTCTACAGAGACACGCGGTTCACTTCTATTTTCTGGACTCGCATTCAGGAGGCTATGGGTGTGAAGTTGAAGTTCAGTACTGCCTTCCACCCACAGACAGACGGACAGACAGAGCGGGTAAACCAGATCTTAGAGGATATGTTGCGAGCTTGCGCATTGGACTTCAAGGACAATTGGGATGATTGTCTTGCATATGCCGAGTTCGCGTACAACAACAGTTATCAGGCAAGTATCGGTATGGCACCTTATGAGGCGCTGTATGGGCGACCTTATCGCGCACCGCATTGCTAGGCAGAGGTGGGTGAGCGTAGCTTGATTGGCCCAGAGTTAGTGCAGGCGACGTCAGAGAGGATTCATATTACTAGACGTCGGCTTCTCACAGAGCAGAGCAGACAGAAGAGTTATGCCGATACGAGACGACGACCGCTAGAGTTCACAGTTGGGGATCATGTATTCTTGCGAGTTTCCCCTATGAAGAGAGTCCTTCGGTTCGGGAAGAAGGGGAAACTAGCACCGCGATTTATTGGTCCATTCCAGATTCTCGATCCTGTGGGAGCAGTGGCTTACCGTTTGGCCTTACCCACACCTCTCGCGAGCTTTTACAACGTATTTCATGTTTACATGCTGAAGAAGTACGTTTCTGATCCTTCCCATATCATCAGATGGGAGCAGGTGCAGTTAGGAGAGGGTGTTACATATATCCTGCGACCGACATGTATCCTAGACAGGAAGGAGCAGGTACTGCGTAGCAAGGTGATTCCCCTTGTGAAGGTATTGTGGACGTATCACTCTGAGGAAGAGGCTACCTGGGAGATAGAAGCCGAGATCAGAAAGAACTACCCACAGCTTCTCGAGGAGTACGAAAAGGTATAAATTTCGAGGGCGAAATTATTTGTTAAGGGGGGTAGATTGTAATGCCCGGGAAAAATTCATACTTGGACTCGAATACCAACTCGACCAGAAATCGCGTAGGATTAATTCTTATGGAAAATAAGCGTAAGTTAGCTAGCGCAACGCTAGAGTAGCTGGGAAATAGTCCCTGATCACTTTAAATACGTTTTACAAGACCCAAATCGAGTAGAACCAATGACTCTATAATACTCTATAACCTCGGATCAAACTCTAAGCAGGGTTGTTCTCTAGACCACTTTGAAACTTTGTATTGGATCTAGACCGCGCGTCGAAAGTCCGATACCTACTATCTTAGACCGTTAGAACCGCCTAGCTGGACTTGACAATCATTTCGAAAATCAAGTCTAACCGACATTCGCAGGCTATTTCATTGAGCCCGGACTGAAGAGAGTGTGAATAGGGACAGAATTGGAATTTGAAATTCAAATCTGGCACACGACTTGACGCATCAGTATTAAGCATTCTGACCGTCAGAATTCAGCCAAATTACACACTCGGATCAGGAAAAATTTCTATTTCATATCATGAGATTTGCAGGCCTGATCTACGTGCGGTGACCGCTGAACTGAAACTGGACCACCACGTGCGATCTGTGAACACTGCCGGACTTAAAACTTGATGTATGCTAGATCCAGTATGCATGAGCTTAAGTCCGACCGCATTTGGCCAGGGGACCACCAGAAATCATCTTTTACACCGAAACAGCTCCGATTTGGATATGCCCTAAGTGAACTTTGTTCCTGAGCCTATTCTGGGCACTTTTGGGCTTATAAAAGGGGTTGAAACCCTCACTCCTCTCTCCCATCCGAATTTGAGAGAAACCCTAGATTGGGAGAGAGAAAAGGTGAGAGTTTGTGAGAGAGAGTAGGAGAGAATTTTCCTGCCTTTGCACCACCTGTTGCACGTACTTTAGCAACACGCTTCCATCATTCAGCCGGTGATTTCTCCGCGTTTCTAGGTAAGAAATAACCCTAATAAGTTGCTGATTTGGGATTCTTTTCGTTCCATAGCTTGTTAACTCGTAAATCTTGTAAATTAGGTCCTCTATTCGTCGTAGACGAAGCGTATACGCTCCGTTCGAATTCACATGTTTATAAGAGATAAGGTGCGGATTTTAGACGCTTTGATTGACTGTTTCCAACGCTTTCAATGTCGTTTAATAGTAGATTATCGACGGCAACGCCGTTTGACATGCACAACATGCTGTCCCTTTCCTATTTCATAAATCGGCGAAGAATATGAGATTTAGGGCATTTTAGTCATTTATAGGAAGTACTGTTTTCATTCATATTTTTCTGATGTGATTGACATGGTTTATTGTCGCATTAGAATGTTAGGAATACGTGCATAATTAGTTTGGGGAAGAGATTCGCCTAAATACGCACTTCGGATCGACATACTATATGTAGACTTAAGTGTGTAGTGTAAGTGTTTGTATAAATGCTTCTATTAGTATGTATTGAATTTAATGGAGTTATGAATTAGTTTGAGATTGTTTTCTCAATTAATATGCTGATGTAAATGATTTCCTATATGTTAGCTAAATGCATGATTTCATTATATGCATGAAATGCATATGCTTGATGATTTGCTTAAGTTGTATGTTATAACATGTGTTAACATGCTCACATGGTTGTATTTCATTTCCAATACTCTAATATGATTGCTGATGTGATTCCATAATTGTTTGGGAGTATACTTAGTCCAGGCAGTCGGTAACTGAGCGAATTCGTGGTTGGCTTATCTTGGCCATGAACGACGCGTCGATGAACGCGAGTCATGTTCTGGAGTTGGCGGCAGTGGTTAGGCCACACGAAGTGTTTTACGCACTTCATGTCATTCGACTTGAGATGCGATCGTGCTAGTCGAGCCCGTCAAGTAACCCGACTGGCCGTTGTATGTTCACCCTGCATGAGTCATAACTGCTTGAACCTAGGGTACTGAACTTACCATTGTAAACCCTGTCAACCATGGTACCTTGATCCACGAAGACTCATGAGCCGGACATGGTGGTATGGGACACCGTGGTCAAGCTGTCGGCCTACGCTGGGGCCACAAACCTCCCCGTAGTGACCAGTGAGCACCTAGTCTCGTGAGCAGATTATGGTGGTATGGGACACTATATTCTTGCTGTCGGCCTACACTGATCAGGCAACGAGTCCTTTATAGTGACCGCGAGCGTATTCTGAGTCTACGGGAGACGACGACCCTTCAGTAGCAGTAGAGTACAGTAGGCATGTATTGATAAGGTGATGGGGGAGCAGTGCAACGAGTGCGAGCAACAGCCCTGGCAGCCGTTGCAGTGACCTACAAAATATACATCGTATGAGATTACTAGGAGTGACGACCGTAGACAGGATCTGTGTTGGGATTGATACAAGGGAAGTACCTTAGTTTCCCAATCCTGCTGTTTGAATGGACTAATAACAACTAAGAAATCATATCACTATAACATTGCATGTGCCTGGAAGATGTGGAGCACTTGAGGGATGATTGCATACCGCGGTCATAAGATGGTGCCGTATGAGGGAGATCGTCGGTGAGGGCATACATCACGTCATGTCATATTGCATTAACAACAGTATTAGGATTGTTTAATTTACTGCTTTACTATTATCGCATGATTGATTTGAGAACATGTTAATCCTTGCTCTATTATTCCACTGAGTTAGCTACTCATTCCTACGTTTTGGGATGGTGTTTGCAACACCCACCAGACCCTGTTGTAGATGCAGGTGATGCTGAGATCTAGGAGGTAGAGCCGGACTTGGATGAGGACCAGGACGAGTTCTCATACATGCAGTACCACGACGGCTTTGCCTAGGTGGCCTGGGTTGACGGTACTCCTCAGTGGGACTATTTTGGACATTTATTTCTGTTATTTACATGTATATGAGAGTCAGAGATGTATTCATACTTTAGTGACAGTTGAGATCTACTTTGTTTTTTCATACAGTGATATATATATTCTTTAGTCTTCCTCTTGCTTTTATCACTAGATCTGAAGTATGAATTACAGTTTTGGTATACTTTTACTTATGTGAATGCTTTAACTCAGACAACATTGAATCATAATCATTTTTGTTGCATAAGTGACGGTCTGGAACTCGGGAGTTGAGTTTATACGCGACCGCCGATTTTCAGGGTGTTACACACCCCTTCATCTTTTACATTGGTAGACACTCCCCTCCCTCTCCATTCTCTCTCATTTGAGCTCTTACATCCCCCATTTGAGGCTCAAAATCGTGTAAGCTCTCTAACCCATCCCATCTCTTCATTTTCCTTCTTCAATCCCTGTCATCCGAGCCTTGACACACCCTCTAGGGGCTCAAATCCGTAGAGACCTAAAGACTCCAACTCTTTTCTCCCTTTTTTTCACTTTCCATGGCCTTATTCGAACAACAATAAATGTCTGTGTAAGGTATTGTCCCTAGATTAGGTGTAGCCTATGGTTTCCAACACCATGTTTGGTGTATGCAATTAAAAGTAATTTCGGACTTTTCTTTCAACTTCCACTTAAGAATGTATCATCATGGGATTTGGAATTCCCATCTCACACTTTCCACCACAAGGCCCATTTTCCAAAGCCTATGAAATTGATTTTAATCCCAACCCACCCTCCTACCAAATATGTCATTCCCAATCCCGAGGTAGGATTAACAATGTAGTCCCATTACCTCAGTTGGTATGGGCAGAGGTGAAATGCTCAAGCGCAGCTAAATTTAAGTTTAAGCAATGTAATTTCAATTACACGACCTTTGACCCTAAGTAATAAAATAATTCTTTGTATTAGAAATTGTATGAAAGCATCTAGCGTATAAACATAAACTTTGGATTGCAACTAGTGAATTGCCGCTACGCATAAGATAAGAATAAGTTACTAGTTATACTGAGGAATGTAAAGAACTGATGTTGCTAAGGTAATTGGAATATAGACATAGTTAGTTGTCTTGCTTTAGTTAGAATGAGACCTCGTTCCCTTGTTGGATTCCTTTGATATGTATAGGCTCCTTTAGTAACTCGCAGAAAGCTTGCTTAACTTAGAACTAGTCACGTTTAGGGAAAACTTATATACCCCTCAGATTAAATGCTAGGATAGACTAGCACGCCCCTTAGAATTACTCTCCCAAGGACTTATTGCAATCGAGAACGCGGAGTAATGGAACTATATATAAGCGATGTGTTCGCGGTTTGAACTGAATTCTTAATCCTGGTAGTTACCAATGAACTCAATGCTCTGATAAAGCAGAAGATCAAGACCAACTAGGATTAAGAACTGATACAACAAGTTTTATGTCCTAGCTAGACAGAAAGTCTATGTATCCGGCTCAGACCCACTACACAACTTTTCTTCCATGTTGACCCGACTACCTATAATCAAAAGTTATTGCTTTACCCTTGAGAAATGTTAAGGAATACAGCCAGTAGAGTAGCCAGTAGAGAATTAGATATCTTGCCACCAACTCACACTTACCCCTGAAATTTACCACAATAGAGACTAGGCTCATTTCTATAACCATAGGTGTCAATGCCATAGTATACATTGTCAGTGAAAGGAAGACCAGTGTATTGAGAGGTTGTTTCCCATTTCATGTCAAGGATAGGTCCTAAATTACCCTTGTTCTGACATACGGATAGGGACATAGAGTCTTGAGTCTGGAGAGTAGAATTGTTTTAAGGGGGGTAGAACATTAAGAGCCTAACCTAGTTAAGTCAGTTTATACATCCTTTTGATCAGAGTGGCGCAGCGGAAGCGTGGTGGGCCCTTGCCCCACTGGCCCAAGATCAAAGGAAATTGATTCATGTTAGACGCAAGGTTCGGTCATTAGATAGGACCTGAATCTTCATTAGAATGTCACTAATGAAGTCTTTATAGGGAAACAATTAGGGCTTAATTGTTGAACCCATTCATATTAAACCATAGGCCTAACAGTGGGAATGAGCGAAGGTCAGTGTATCCATAAACCTACTCATTAAATACGAACATAATAGAAGCCTTGGCAAATTTTATACGATTAGAAATCCTTTTAAGATGATCTATTAGGGTACATATAAGCCCCTACCTCGGACAAAGGTTAAAATGAGGACTCTCTTAAACTAAGACCCAAAGGATAACTTTCTACATAGGAAATTTGAACAATTTCGTGATGGGCATTCCTTAAACTTTTAGAGTGATCGGACTACAGAGTTACTAAACTATACAACTACGAAGCATTCGCAGCTTGACTCAATTCTCAATCCTGGGCGACTACCAATGGACTCACTGCTTGACAGGGCAGAAGATCAGGATCCACCAGGATTAGGAAGGGATACAATGTTGTCTACCCTGGTCAGGCGGACATTCGACGTATCGGGATCGAGCCCACTACAACCGTCTCTCCGCATTGGTCGACCATTGGAAACATATATCTTACTCTATATAGTTGGGAATTGTCGTTAAGACTCCAAATAGGTAAAGAAATAAATTGTAGCAAACCATCATGGTGTAAGAAATGGATAAAGAAGTAAGTTTTTAAGGGGGGTAGACCAAAAGGAACCAAACTAATATAGATCGTATACACCCTACCACGTATAAAAACTTGAAATCAACAAAACTTAGGCAAAAGAAATAATTAATCTTTCCTGATTACCCTTAGGTAATTTTGGGCACGAAATTTTATTTTAATGGAGGTAGATTGTAACACTCCGGATTTTTACCAATCCGAAATTAGACATCCTAAGACAATGGGTCAACCATAACACCTTGATAACTTCTCATAACTCAATTTTAAAGCCAAAGAAATCATTTAGAATGAAATTCTTTAGAAATTTAACGTGAATTAACTAGCGCTACACTAGATTACCTGTGAAATAAGCGCCAACACTTTAAATACGATCTGTAAGACCCAAAACCTGTAGAATCAGTAACGCTACGCTATACTAAAATTCAGGATCAATCTCTAAACCCAGTTGCTCTCAAGAGCACTTTGAAATTTCATATCAGACCTGGACCACCTGTCAAAAGTCCGATAGCGATGAACTTAGGCCATTATGACCGCCTAGTTGGACTTGACTACCATCGTGAAAATCACGTCTAAACGATGTTCTGGGACGATTTCCTTGAGTCCGGAGTGAAGAGTGTGAGAAAATAAAGATTTTTTAGAAATTAAATATAATTTTAAGTAATCTGGAACGTGTCATTTGCGCGATGATTCTAAGCATTCTGACCGTTAGAATTTGACCCAAATTTACCCTCAGATCAGGATAGGTGGCCCACACATGTCATAACACTTGTGGCCCTGATCGAGTTTGGTGACCGCTGAACTGAAACTAGTCTGCTAAGGTCGATCTAGAAATCTGACCCGACTGAAAACTTAGCTTGACCTAGATCCGATAGTAGAAAGCTTAAGTCCGACCGCATTTAGTAACATGACCTCCAGAAGTGCTCCGTTGAGACGGAACAATCCGTATTTGGACATAACCTAAGTATACCATGGCCCTGAGTTTAATTTGGAGAGTTTTGAGCCTATATAAGGACCTTAAACCCTCACTCTCTCATCCCATATGAATTTAGGAAAAACCTAGGAGAGAGAGAGAGAGAAAAGAGAGAGAAAGTGTGAGAGAAGTGGGAGGATCTTCCTGCTATCCTACCCTGCTATCGTACATGCTTAACCATCACGATATAATTTCTTTTCCGGTGATTCTAACTTCGTTTTTAGGTAAGAAATCCTAACCCTAACTTGTTCTAGGATTTCAATTGTACAAGTGGTGAAGTAGCTAACCTAAATCATACTGTAGGTTGTCAATCAGTCGTTGACAAAGACTTAGAGTCTCTATTGAATTTGTTACACTTCTATGACATAAGGTGCGAATTTTAGATGCTTAGGTTACCTATTTTCAAAGCTTTCAATGTCGTTTAATGGTAGATTGTTGACAAGGATGTTGTTTGACATGTAGAACATGCTGTCTGTTTTTCATTCCGAATACGTACGAAGAATATGAGATTTAGGGTATTTTAGGTATTTGTAGGAAATACCGTATATATATGAATTTTGCTGATAAGATTGCCATGAGTATTTGCCGTGTATCTATGCTAGTTATGCGTGTATGATCTGTTTGGCGAAGAGATTCGCCCTAATGCATATTTTGGTCGACATATGCTATGTAGACTAATGTGTGTAGACTAAGTGTTTGTATAAATTTTTGTATAAGTATTGAGTAAATGAGGTTGTAGATTAGTGTTGAGATAGGATTCTCCACTATTTTGATGATGTATATGATTTCTTCCATGTTTGTTGTATTTGAATTAACTATCTTATATATGTGAAATGCTTGTGTATGGTTAAATTGCTTATGTTGTATCTTATAACATATTGCTAACATGCTTGAATTACTTATTATTTCCATTCTGTTTATCTCATATGATTACTGATTCACATTATATGTGCTTGGGGCTATACTCTAGTCCAGGCAGTCGGTAACAGACTAGAATTCGTGGTTGGATCCTATTCACCATGAAGGACGCGTTGATGAACCCGAGTTGTGCTTTGGCTGACGGCATGGTTAGGCTATGCGAGGTGTTTATGCACTTCATGTCGTTCAGCTTGAGGTGCGCTCGTACTAGTCGAGCTCGTCAAGTAACCCGACTGACCACTGTATGTTCACCTTGTATTGGTCATAACTGCTTGAACCTAGGGTATTGAACTTACCAGTGAAAACCCTATTAACCATGGTACCTCGATCCATTAAGACTCATGAGCCGGGCATGGTGGTATGAGACACTGTGGTCGAGCTTTCAGCCTACGATGTGGCAACGAGCCTCCCCGTAGTGACCAGTGAGCACCTCAGACTCATGAGGCAATTATGGTGGTATGGGACACTATATTCGAGCTGTCGGCCTACTCTGATTGGTGACGAGCCCTTTGGAGTGACCCCGAGCGTACTCTGAGTCTACGGGAGGCGACGACCCTTCCGTAGCAACAAGAGTACAAACTAGGCCTGTATTGATAAGGTGATGGGGGAGCGGTGCAACGAGTGCGTGCAACAGCCCTGACAGCCCTTGCAGTGACCTAAAAATATATCATCGTATGAGACTACTAGGAGTGACGACCCTAGACAGGATCTTTATTGGGAATGATATAAGGGAAGTACCCTAGTTTCCCAATCTGGCTATATGAAAAGGACTAATAATAACTCGGTAATCATGTTCATATTACACTGCATGTGCCTGGAAGATGTGGAGCACTGAGGGATGAAAGCATGTTGCGAACGTAAGATGGTGTCGCATGAGGGAGTATGTAGGTGAGGGAATGCATCATTATTGCATCTCATCCTTACATTAATCATAGTATTTAAGAATGTTTGATTGCTGGCTTTACCATTATAGCGTGATTGATTTGATAACATGCTAATTTTTGCTCTATGATTCCACTGAGTTTGTAACGCCCTGGATTTTTTTGTCAACTTGGAGTTAGACATCTTTAGGCAATGAGTCAACCATAACACCTTGGTAACCTCTCAGAACTCATTCTTAAGCCAAAGAAATCATTTAGAACCAAATTCTTTAGAAATTTAACATGAATTAACTAGCGCTACACTAAATTTCTTGCAAAATTAGTGCCAACCACTTTAAATACGATTTGTAAGACTGTAACACCCCAGATTTTTGCCAGCCTGGGGTTAGATGTCCTTAGGCAATGGGTCAACCATAACACCTTGGTAACCTCCCAGTACCCAATTCCAAAGACAAATAAATCATTTAGAACCTAATTCTTTAGAAATTTAACGTGAATTAGCCAGCGCTACACTAGATTTCCTACAAAATTAGTACCAACCACTTTAAATACGATATGTAAGACCCAAAACCTATAAAATCATTGACGCTACCTTACCCTGAAATCCAGGATCAAACTCTAAACCCATTTGTTCTCAGGAACCCTTTGAAACTTTGTATTGGATCTAGACCGCGCGTTAAAAGTCTGATTGTCCCAAACTTAGACAATCCTGACCGCCTAGTTGGACTTGACAATCACCTCAAAAATCAAGTCCATACGATGTCCTGAGACCATTTCCTTCCGTCCGGAGTGAAGAGTGTCAGAAAAGTGAATTTATTTAGAAATTAAAAATAATTTAAATAAATCTGGCACATGTCCCTTGCGCGACATTTTTTAAGCATTCAGACCGTCGGAATCTGACCCAAATACACCCTCGGATCAGGGAACATTTTTCACTCAGGTCAGTGTATTTGGAATCCTCGATCGAGTCTAGGTGACCGCTGAACTGAAACCGGTCTGCCACATGCGATCTGGGAACACTATTGGACTGAAAAATTAAGGTGATCAGGATCCAACATCCATGAGCTTAAGTCTGACCGCATTTGGTCAGGGGACCTCCAGAAATGGTCTTTTGGATCGAAAAAGACCCGATTTGGTTGTAACTCAAGTATACCTTGGTCCTAAGTCTATATAGGTGAGTTTTTAGCCTATATAAGGAGCTTAAACCCTTAGCTTTCTAACCCATACGAGTTTGGGGAAAACCCTAGGAGAGAGGAGAGAAAAGAGAGAAAGTGAGGGAGAAGTTGGAGCTTTTTCCTGGGATTCTTCCCTGCTGTTCCACGTGCCAACTCCATCTACCTGCATCGCTATTCTGGCGATTCCAACTCCGTTCTAGGTAAGAAAACCCTAACCTCAAGCTGTTTTAGGGATTCCATAGATACAATTAGCAAAGTATCTGATTTATCTTGTGATATAGGTCATCATACAGGCGTTGACGAAGCGTAGAGTTTCTATTCGACTCGATACGCTTCTACGGCGAAAGGTGCGGATCTTAGACGCTTAGATTACCTGTTTTCAAGCCTTTCAATGTCGTTTAATGGTAGATTGTTGACAAGAATGTTGTTTGACATGTAGAACATGCTGTCTGTTTTTCATTTCGAATACGTACAAAGAATATGACATTTAGGGTATTTAGGTATTTGTAGGAAATACTATATACGTACATATTTTGTCGATATGATTGCCATGAGTATTTTTCATGTACCTATGTTAGTTATGCGTGTATGATCTGTTTCGCGAAGAGAGTCTCCCTAATGCACATATTGGCCAACATATGCTATGTAGACTAATGTGTGTAGACTAAGTGTTTGTTGAAATGCCTAAATCAATATGATTTATGCCTGCCATATGTTTTAAATGTAAGAACATGAT
This sequence comes from Magnolia kwangsiensis, assembly GCA_037074715.1. NCBI lineage: Eukaryota > Viridiplantae > Streptophyta > Magnoliopsida > Magnoliales > Magnoliaceae > Magnolia > Magnolia kwangsiensis. The sequence goes on along the minus strand of CM073575.1, from coordinate 82,895,993 downwards.
CATTGTGTATTAGAAAACTCCTTGATACAAGGATCTATCATATTATATGTTGAAATCAACATACGTCCAGTACGTTGGAGTTGAGTAGTCTCTGTGTTTGTATAAATGTATGTATTAGTAAGTATTGAGTAAATGCTGTTGTAGATTAGCGTTGAGACTGGATTCTCAACTACTATGATGATGCACATGATTTCCTCCATACTTGTTGTATTTGAATTGACTACCTTAGGTGTGAAATACTCGTGTATGGTTAACTGCTTATGATGTACGTTATAACATGCTGATAACATGCTGGAATTACTTGTATTTCAATTCTGTCTCTCTCATATGATTACTGATTCACATTACATGTGCTTGGGGCTATACTCTAGTCCAGGTAGTCGGTAACAGTTTAGAATTCGTGGTTGGATTCTATTCGCCACGAAAAAAGTATATGATGAACCCGAATCGTACTAGAGTCGTCGGCAGTGGTTAGGCCACACGAAGTGCTTGTGCACTTCATGTCGGTCGATTCAATGTGCGCTCGCTCTAGTCGGACTCATCAAGTAACCCGACTGACCATTGTATGTTCACCTTGTATTCGTCATAACTGCTTGAACCTAGGGTACTAAACTTACCAGTGATAACCGTGGTACCTCGATCCCTTAAGACTCATGAGCCGGGCATGGTAGTATGAGACACCGTGGTCGAGCTGTCGGCCTACGCTGGGGCCACAAACCTCCCCATAGTGACCAGTGAGCACCCTACTCTGAGCAGATTATAGTGGTATGGGACACTATATTCTTGTTGTCGGCCTACATTGATAAGGTGATGGGGGAGTGGAGCAACGAGTGCGAGCAACGGCCCTAGCAGCCCTTTGTAGTGACCTTGAGTTTATCCTAACACCATATGGGGGAGACAAGTCCTGATGCAGTCTTAAGGATATAAACTAGGCCTGTATTGATAAGGTGATGGGGGAGCGGTGCAACGAGTGCGTGTAACAGCCCTTGCAGCGACCTAGATCCATACTTCGTATGAGATATGCTAGGAGTGACGACCCCAGACAGGATCATTGTTTGGGTATTGATATGGGGGAGGTACCCTAGTTTCCCAATCCTGTTGTATGAAAAGGACTAATAATAACTCGGTAATCATATTCATATCGCACTGCATGTGCCTAGAAGGTGTGGAGCACTGAGGGAACAAAGCATGCCGCGGACGTAATATGGTGTCGCATGAGGGAGTATGTCAGTGAGGGCATCCATCATGTCATTTCATTCTTACATTAATCACAGTATTTAGGAATGTTTGATTGCTTGCTTTATCATTATCGATGATTGATTTGATAACATGTTAACCTTTGCTCTATGATTCCACTGAGTTAGCTACTCACTCCCACGTTACGGGACGGTGTTGCGCACACCAACCAGTCCCTATTTTAGTTTCATATGATGGTGATGCTTGCGAAGCAGAGCCGGACTTGATGATGAGGAGGAGGATCCCTCCTATATGCAGGTTCTGATCGACGGGTTTACAGGGTTACTGATTAGATGCTAGTACACTTGGTATCTTTCCTTTTATTTACACACTCATGTATATTCTTTTCTTTCTATTTTGGAGTATACGTGTATTTAGTTAACCTGGTAACATGTTCACACTCTGGAGACTTATAATCATTTAAATATTTTACATATCTATCACATTCCTCTGCTCACTAATTTAACTATCTCTGGAGTATGATATGTTGTTTTGGTCTAATCCCACTCATGTTTTCTGCACTAATATGAACAACATTCATCCATCATTGAAAATGTTGCGTAAGTGATGTTTTGGAACTCGAGACTGGAGTTTATTCTCGACCCCCGATTTTCAGGGCGTGACAAAGACCCAAAACCTATAGACTTGTTACTGCTATGTTACCCTAAAACCTAGGATCAATCTCTAAACCCAGTTGCTCAAGGGAATGCTTTGTAACTTTGTATTGGTTCTAGACCGCGCATCGAAAGCCTAATAGCTATGAACTTAGACCATTACGACCGCCTAGTTGGACTAGAAAATCACCTAGAAAATCAAGCTCAAACGATGTCCTAAGACAAATTTATTGAGCCCGGAGTAAAGAAAGTAGGAAAATGAAAAATTTTAAAAAATTAATTACATTTTTGAGTAATCTGGAACATTTCAATTGCGCGTTATTCTTAAGTATTCTGACTGTTAGATTTCGACCCAAATTCACCCTCGGATCAGGATAGGTGGCCCTTACATGTCATAGTACTTGTAGCTCTGATCGAGTTCCCGTAACCGTTGAACTGAAAATGGTCCGCCACGATCGATTTGGAAACCTGAATGGACTGAAAACTTAGCTTGACCTAGATCCGATAGCAGAAAGCATAAGTCCGACCGCATTTAGTAACAGGACCTCTACAAGTGCTCCGTTGGATCGGAACAGACCCGATTTGATTATAACCTACGTATACCTTGGCCCCAAGTCTATTTCCATCACTTTTGGGCTTATAAAAAGGCCTTAAACCCACTCTCACATATTCCATACGAATTTCAAATCCTAGCCAAATCAAGAGAGAGAAAAGAGAGAGAAAGAGAGAGAGAGAGTAGGAGATTCACCCAGGGATTCTACCCTGCCACTCCATATGCTTCAACACCACTACCGTATCGCTATTACGGCATTTCTGATTCCATTTTTGAATATGTTAAGCTAACCCTAACCTGTTTGGAAGCCTAGAATAGTTTAAATGAAGTTATAGCTAACCTGTTTCATGCCATAGGTAGCATATGCGTCGTTGATGAAGACTTATCGTCTGAATCACATCTTATAAGCATTTTCTGGTTTAAGGACTAATAAGAACTGGGTAATCATATTCATGACAAGGACTAATAAGAACTGGGTAATCATATTCATAACACCGCACTGCATGTGCCATTGGCGTTGGTGTGAGAGCACAATGGCAGTGATTCAAGCCGCGATCGTTAGATGATGTCGCATGAGGGAGTTTGTGGTGAGGGCATGCATCATTATCTCATATCATTCTGGCATTAATAAGAGTAGTTAGGACATGTTCACTTGTACTTCTTTATTATTACTGCTTGATTGAATTAATAACATGTTAACATTTGCTGTAAATAGTTTCCACTGAGTTGATCACTCACTCCCACGTTACGGGACGGTGTTGGCCACACCAACCAGTCCCTATTTTAGTTTCAGATGATGACGATGCTTGCAAAGCAGAGCTGGACTTTATGATGTTGGGGAGGATTTCTCCTATATGCAAGTTCTGATTGACGGGGTTACAGGGTTACTGATTTGATGCCAATACACTTGGTATTTCACCTTTTATTTAAACACCTATGTATATTCTTTTCTTTTTATTTTTAGAGTATACATATATTTAGTTAACCTGGTAACATGTTCACACTCTGGAGACTTACAGACAATTATACATTTTATATATTTATCACAGTCTTCCACTTGTGAAATTTAATTGTCTCTGGAGTATGATATGTTGTTTTGGCTTAATCCACTTCATGTTTTATGCACTCATACAGCCGACATTCATCCATCATCAAACATGCTGCATAAGTGATGTTCTGGAACTCGGGAGCTGAGTTTCTGCTCGACCCCCGATTTTCAGGGCGTTACAAGATGGTATCAGAGCATGATTTGGATTAAACTGGACCTGGGTTATGGTCACACACGACACGCTGACGCCAATTTAATGTAGGAGGGTGTGAGAACAATCTAGAAACAAGTTTAGGACCCCCAGTTTATTTGTTGGCAAAAGTTACTGAAAACGATCACCGAGATCGAGTCCATACACACTCCTAATCACACACAAGGACCCCAAATCACTTCTAGACCATAAATTGACGGGTATAGACTGTATTTTATCCCATTCCAGCCATTAGAAATTGGTAAGAGTGATTAGAGATCAGATTAGTTCCGAAATGACCCGAAACGGCTCAAATCGGAAGAGGGAGCCAAACGATCAACTTCTAGGGGGTTCCAGGGTGGGACCCCAACATTTTTAGACCCAGGGGGTGGTGAGGCCCAAGTCCAATGGGTGAAGCCTCACCGGATAGTCCAGTGGCCGGCGAGGCTCTCACCAACGGTTGGGCTCGGACGGGCCAGGCCTTCGGGCCTATTAAGTTTGGGGCGTAGTGGGACCTAATGGTCCATGGTTCGACCCTCCTTTCATCCCAAATCAGTGAATTCCTTCACAAACCTCACCCCAACCTTTCCTTTTTCTTTGAAACCGTCTCTACCTCTCTCAAATCGCATTTCTAATCCTTCTTTCTTCCATTTTCCTTTAAGCCTAACGTTCTTCCATCGTGCTCAGCCATCTCCATCACCCACTCTTTGCATTTTTTTTGATTTGAGCTCCCAAAGCTCTCATTGAAGCTCCAAAATGTGCCAGCCCCCAAACCTTCTTACATTGATCTTTCCTTTCTTCTATTTTCCCTTTCTTTGACCCATTACACTCCTATTTTAGACCAAAATCCGTGGAGACCCAAATTTCCCATCCCATTCTTCTTATTTCCCTCCTTTTCCATGACTCTTTTGGAGTTAGTTATAGTCATCTTCTCGATCTCTCTGCTTCTACCAACGGGTGAGACCAAACACAGTAGCTTAGTCCATAAACGGTGACCATCTAGTGCTAGGACATCTAGAGTTTTGGACCTAGAATTGGTACTTCTAGATTTCGAAAGATCTAACAATATAGGAAATTCAATTCCAATTGGACAATCTTGACCCTAAGCGATAGGACCATTCTCTGTAGTAGAAATGATATGAAACCATCTAACGTATACACTGAGACTTTGGATTATAGCCGGTGAGTTGCCTACTAGACTACTAGTTCTATTAAGTAGTATGAAGACTGGCTATACATTAAGGAATAGTAGGTTCGATTTGGTTGAGTGAGATCTCGTTCCTTTGTTGGATTCCCTTGATACGTATAGGCATCCTTAATAACTCTTAGGAAAGCTGTTTCGATTTAGAGACTATTCATGCATAGAGGAACTTGTATATTCCTTGGATTGAACTTAGGTCAAACTAGCACGCCCCTTAGAATTGCCCTCCCAAGGACTTAGTACAATCGGGGACACGGAGTAGAGAAACTATATATAAGCGAAGTATTCGCGGTTTGAATCAAATTCTTAATCCTATTAGTTACCAATAAATCCAATGCTTTGATCAAGCAGAAGATCGGCATTGATTAGGATTAAGAACCGATACGGTACATTTTAGCTAGGCAGAAAGTCTATGTATCCGGCTCAGACCCACTACACAATTTAACTTCTATGTTGGCCCGACCACCTATAACCAAAAGCTTATTACTTTGTCTTTGAGGAGTGTTAAGAACCTACAGCCAATAAAAGGTTGTCATTTTAGGCTCTAGAAATGTCTCAATGGGCAATAGACAGTTAAGTTTGCCTGTCAACCTGCCTTGTCCAACTTCCTTATGTGCTAATAATGTATAGATTATATTATGGTATTAAAGAGGGTAACTTGGGACCGTAGTGAGAGTCCTTATTGGGTAGAATTAGGCATCTTGCCGCCAACTCATACCTGCCCCTGAACTCAACTACAATAGAGATAAGGCCCATTTCTACAACCATAGGTACCAATATCATAGAACGCATCATTAACAAAGGAAGACCAATGTAGTGAGAGGTTGTTTCCCATTTCATGTCAAGGATTTTGAAATACGGATCGAGACATATGTAACGCCCTGAAAATCGGGGGTTGAGCATAAAATCCATTCCCGAGTTCCAGAACATCACTTATGCAACATAAATGCTTATGATAGAATGTTGTCTATGTTAGTGTATTAAACATGAGTGGGATTAAGCCAAAACAACATATCATACTCTAGAGACAGTTAAATTATGCGAACGAAAGACTGTGATAGTATATATAACATATATAGACTGTTGTAAGTCTCCAGAGTGTGAACATGTTACCAGGTTAAATATATACATGTATACTCCAAAAATGAACAAAAAGAATATATATGAGTGCTCCAAAAGAGCAAAATAATAAGTGTCATGGCGTCTAATCAACCTCCCTATAATTCCGTCGATCAGAACACGGTCGACATAGAGCCGCCTGATAGCTACCTATAGGAAAAACCCTCCTCATCATCATGAAAGTCTGGAACAGCTCCATAAACAGCTCCATCATCTGAAACTAAAACAAGGACTGGTTGGTGTGTACAACACCGTCCCATAACGTGGGAGTGAGTGATCAACTCAGTGAAATCATAGAGCAAAGGTTAACATGTTATCAATTCAGTCAAGCAATAATGATAAAGCAAGCAAATCAAACATTCCTAAATACTATGATTAATGCAAGGGATGAGATGTAATAATGATGCATGCCCTCTCCAACATACTCCCTCATGCGACACCATCTTACGTTCGCGGCATGCTTTTATCCCTCAAGTGCTCCACATCTTCCAGGCACATGGAATGCGATATGGGCATGATTACCGAGTTGTTATTAGTCCTTTTCATACAACAGGATTGGAAAACTAAGGTACCTCCCTTATATCTTTCCCAAACAAGGATCCTGTCTAGGGTCGTCACTCCTAGTTAATCTCATTCGATGATGCGATTCTATATCGCTGCAAGGGCTGTCAGGGCTGCTACACGCACTCGTTGCACAGCTCCCCCATCACCTTATCAATACAGGCCTAGTTTATACTCTGTTTACTACGGGAAGGCTCATTGCCTCTCTGTAGATTCAGAGTATGCTTGAGGTCACTACAAAGGGCTACCAGGGCTGTTGCACGCACTCGTTGCACCGCTCCCCCATCACCTTATCGGTGTAGGCCAACAGCTCGAATATAGTGTCCCATACCACCATAATCGGCTCACGAGTTCGGATTGCTCACTGGTCACTACTGGGAGGCTCGTGGCCCCAGCATAGTCCTACAGCTCAACCACGGTGTCCCATAGCACCATGCCCTACTCATGAGTCTTAATGGATCAAGGTACCATGGCTATTAGAGTTTTCACTGGTAAGTTCAGTATCCTAGGTTCAAGCAGTTATGACCAATACAAGGTGAACATACAACGGTCAATTGGGTTACTTGACGAGTTCGACTAGTACGAGCGCCCGTTGAGTTGTACAACATGAAGTACATAAGCACTTTGTGTGGCCTAACCATGCTGACAAGCAACGAACGACTCAAGTTCATCAAACACGTCTTATGTGGTGAATAGAGGCCAACCACGAGCTCAAATCTGTTACCGATTGCTTGGACCATAACATAGCCCCAAACACATTCCATATTAACCAGTAAACATGTACAACAGCCAGAATAGAAATGACCAAATAATTCAAGCATATTTCTCAACATGTTATAAGATACAACATGAACAAGTATCCATACACATGCATTTCAAAGTAAAGCGACTAAGTTAAACAACTTGCATGGAGGAAATCATAAACATCGCTAAGGTAGTTGAGAATCCTATCTCAACACCCAAGTAAAGCATTATTTACTACGTATATACTCATACAAGCATTTATACAAACACTTAGACTACACATATTAGCCTATACATCATATGTTGGCGAAAACCTGTATTAGGGCGAATCCTTTCGCCAAATAGATACTGCATCCATAACTCACATGTATATATGACAAATATTCATGGCAATCACATTTACAAAATTTATACGTATACGGTATTTTCTAGAAATACCTAAAATACATAAAATTCCATATACTTCGTTTGTATTCGAAATGAAAAACGGACAACATGTTCTACATGTGAAATAGAATCCTCGTAAATAATCTACCATTAGCCGACATTGAAAGCTTTGAAAAATGACAACCTAAGCGTCTAAAATCCACACCTAACGCCGTAGAAGTGTAACGAATTCAATAGAGACTCTAAGTCTTTGTCAATGACTGATTGGCAACCTACAGTATGATTTAGGTTAGCTACTTCACCACTTGCACCAATTGAAACCCTAGAATATGTTAGGGTTAGGCTTTCTTACCTAAGAACGAAGCCGGAGTCACCGGAAAAGTAATCACATCGTGATGGTTAAGCACGTAGGATAGCAGGGTAGGATAGCAGGAAGATCCTCCAACTTCTCTCACACTTTCTCTCTCTTTTCTCTCTTCTCTCTCCTAGGTTTTTCCAAATTTGTATGGGATGAGAGAGTGAGGGTTTAAGGTCCTTATATAGGCCCAAAACTCTCCAAATTATACTCAGGGCCATGGTATACTTAGGTTATGTCCAAATACGGACTGTTCCGTCTCAACGGAGCACTTCTGGAGGTCCTGTTACTAAATGCAGTCGGACTTAAGGTCACTAATATTGGATTTAGGTGGATTTAAGTTTCTGCTCCAGTTAGACTTCCAGTTCGCACGTGGTAGAATAGTTTCAGTTCAACGGTTACGGAAACTCAATCAGAGCTACAAGTACTATAACATGTAAGGGCCACCTATCCTGATCTAAGGGTGAATTTGGGTCAAATTCTAACGGTCAGAACGCTTAAAAATAACGTGCAAGCGGAACGTTCCAGATTACTTAAATTCATAATTAGTTTTCTAAAAATCTACGTTTTCTCACTCTCTTCACTCCGGACTCAATGAAATGGTCTCAGGACATCATTTGGGGTTGATTTTCTAAAAGATAGTCAAGTACAACTAGGCGGTCATAATGGTCTAAGTTCAATGCTATCGGACTTTCGACGTGCGGTCTAGATCCAATACGAAGTTATAAAGCATTCCCGAGAACAACTGGGTTTAGAGTTGGATCCTAGATTTCTAGGTAACATAGCGTTAGCAGTCCTACTCATATTGGTACTTAGCCTAATTCTAGCCTAGTTATGGCAGAATAAGGTCCTAGGGCCATTCTTTGCCCCATTTTAAGCACTTCTAGTTATCATATTATTTTAATTATTTTTCTAGTGGTTCATCATCAAGTTTACCCTATCTTCACAAAATTTCATAATATTTCGAATCGTAAAAAAATTCTAAAAATTCCAGAAGTAGCAGTTGTCCAACAAGTGATTATTAGATATCTTCTCACAACGACCTACTTTAAACGATATTAAATATTTAATTACATTTTTTACATATTTTTATATAAACTAGACTCATTTATCTTCAATATGGTTTTTTAATCACCTAAATCGGAGTTATAACGAAGGAAATATGGTTTTTCAAAGTTGGAAAAACCGTGGAGAAAAAATGCCAAAATCGGGCTGCCTGACCGTTGTACGGACGAGATCGGTGAGGGCTGGCCGAATCGGTGAGGTCCTCGCTGGTCACTGACTAAATTGGCATGGGATCACCCTAGGGGCGAGGTCCTCACCCCCCAGGGATGCCGAAAACATGCGGGGCCCACCTTGGATCCCCCCGATTGAGTCGTTTGGGCTCACGAGTCCGTCGAGGCGTTTATCGAGTCTCATTTACAAACCAGAATGAGTTACGCGACGTACGATATATGTTTTTGGGGTAGAAGAAGTTAATTCATCCAAATAACCTATATACATCATGAGATTCTAAGAATTTCATAGTAAACATCCTATTTTATGCATGTACGTACCATTTATGGTAAGTTTTAGTTTAAGTATAGTTCTTCACCTTTTATACTTTAGGATTATGTCTAATATGAAAGTACTTATAGAAATTTGAAGAATGAGGTGGTGAAAGGTGAGATTTTGAAGGAAATGGGTTGAAAAGCGATTTCTAGACTTTAGAATTGATCTTTGAGAGTGATATGGTTGACCCATTGCCTAAGGATGCCTAACTCCAGGTTGGCAAAAATCTGGGGTGTTACAATCTACCCCCCTTAAAAATAATTTCATCCCCAAAATTGGCGAAGGGTAATGAGTGAAGATTCTATTAGGCCTTTTTCCTAAACTGTACTGATTCAAGTTTATATACATGGTGGGGTATATACATCTATACTAGTCAGGTGCATTTTTGTCTATCCTCCTTAAAATTTACTCTTTATCTCTTACTTACACCCTGATGATTGGCTATAATTGATTTCTTTATCTATTTGAAGTCTTGAAGACGATTCTCATCTACTTAGAGTAAGATATATGTTTCAATGGTTAACTAGTACGGAGAGACGGTTGTAGTGGCCTTGATCCCGATACGTCGAATGTCCGCCTGGCCAGGGTAGACAACGTTGTATCCCTTCCTAATCCTGGTGGATCTTGGTCTTCTGCCCGGTCAAGCAACCAGGATTGAGAATTAGGTCAAGCCACGAGTGTTTCGCATTTGTACATTTCAGTACCTCCGTAGTCCATTCACTCTAAAAGCTTAGGGAATGCATATCACTGAAAGGTTCAAAATTCCTATTTATAAGATTGAGCTTTGGGTCTTGATCATCCTATCTAGGAGAGTCCTTGTCTGAATCTATATCCAAGGTAAGGATTAATAAACACTTTAATACATCATCCTAAGGGGTTTCTAATCATATAGAGTCGGCAAAGGCTTCTATTATGTTCGTATTTAAACGAGTAGGTTTATGGATACAATGACTTTCGCTTGCTCCCACTGTTAGGCCTATGATTTAATATGAATGGGTTCAACACTTAAGCCCTAATTGTTTCCCTGAATTTCCTTCGATCCTGGGCCAGTGGGGAAAGGGCCAACCACACTTCCACTGTGCAATTCTAATCCAACGGTTGTATTAGCCAACCTAACTAGATTGGGCTCATAAGGTTCTACCCCCCTTAAAAATTTATGTCTACTCTCAAGGCTCTAAGATCTATGTCCTAATCCATATGTCAGAACGAGGTGCAATTTAAGACTTTATCCTTGACATGAAATGGGAACAACCTCTCACTACATTTGTCTTCCTTTGTTAATGATGCGTTCTATAGCATTGGTACCTATGGTTGTAGAAATGAGCCTAATCTCTTTTGTAGTTGAGTTCAGGGACAGGTATGAGTTAGCGGCAAGATGCCTAATTCTACCCAATAAGGACTCTTACTATGGTCCCGAGTTACCCTCTTTAATACCATAATATAATCTATGCATTATTAGCACATAAGGAAGTTGGACAAAGCAGATTGACAGGCAAACTATCTCTCTAAGTTCATAAGCACAATATATATGCCAGAATAGTCTATGATTTAGGACCTAATTCTTAACTATCTATTGCCCATTGAGACATTTCTAGAGCCTAAAAAGATAACTTTCTATCGGTTGTAGGTTCTTAACACTCCTTAAAGACTAAGTAATAAGTTTTTGATTGTAGGTGGTCGGGCCAACACGGAAGATAAGTTGTGTAGTGGGTCTGAGCCGGATACATAAACTTTCTACCTAGCTAGGATAGAAAATTTACCATATCGGTTCTTAATCCTAGTCGATACTGATCTTCTGCGTGATCAGAGCATTAGATTTATTGGTAACTACTAGGATTAAGAATTCGATTCAAACCATGAATACTGCGCTTATAGATAGTTTCTCTACTCCGTGTTACCGATTGTACTAAGTCCTTGGGAGGGCAATTCTAAGGGGATTCAAAGGGGCATGCTGGTTTGACTATGCATGAATAGTCTCTAAATCGAAATAGCTTTCCTAAGAGTTACTAAAGACGCCTCTGAGTATTACGGGGATCTATCGAAGGAATGAAGTTCTACTCCAACCAAACCTAACCTACTATTCCTTAGCATATACAAGCTTTACACTAATTAATACAACTAGTAGCCTAGTCTGTAACTCACTAGCTGTAATCCAAAATATAATCTTATACACTAGATGGTTTCATAACATTTTTACTACAGGGGATTGTTCTATCGCTTAGGGTCAAGATTGTCTAATTGGAATTGAATTTCCTATATTGTTAGATCTTTCAAAATCTAGGAGTACTAACTCTAGATGTCCTAGCTCTAGATGGTCACTGTTTATAGACTAAGCTACTGTGTTTGGTCTCACCCATCGGTAGAAGCAGAGAGATCAAGAAGATGGCTATAACTAACTCAAAAAGAGCCATGGAAAATGAAGAAAATGAAAGGAAAGGCTGAGATCTTTGGATCTCCACGAATTTAGACCTGATATGGGAGTGTAAAGGGTCTAATGAAAGGGAAAGAAGAGGAAGAACAGCAAAAGAGGATGGGTTAGAGGACTTACACGAATTTGAGACTCAAATGGGAGATGTGAGAGCTCAAATCAAAGAAAACGAAAGGAGTAGGTGATGAGTATGGCTGAGGACGGTAGAGGAACGTGAACCTTGAAGAAAAATAAGAGAGAGAGATTGGTAGGGCGATTTGAAGGAGAATGAAGCAGTTTTGAAGAAAAGGGAAAGCATGGGAGGGTGGTTTATGAAGGAAATAGTAAAATGGGGATGAAATAGGGGTTGAACCTTGTACTATAGGGTCCCACTAGACCCCAAATACGATCGGCCCGTACGACCTGCTGACCGGCGAGACGCTCACCACTCCCTGGACTAAATGGTGATACCTTGCCATTTGGGCGAGGCCCTCCTACCCCCTGGGTCCAGAAAAAGTTGGGGTCCCACTCTGAAACCCCTTAGAAGATGATCATTTGGCCCCCTCTTCCGATTTGAGCCGTTTCGAGTCATTACGGAACTAATCTGATCTTGATTCACTATTATTGATTTCTAATGGCTGGAATAGAATGAAATGCGACCTATACCCATCAATTGACGGTCTAGACATGATTTGGGGTCATCGTGTGTGACCAGGAGTGTGCACAGACTCAATCTCAGCGATCGTTTTCAGTAAACTTTCGTCGAAAGACAAACTTGGAGTCCTAGTTCTGTTTCTAGATTATTCTCGTACCCTCCTACATTAAATTGACGTCAACGTGCTATGTGTGACCATAATTCAGGTCCAGTTTAATCCAAATCATGCTCTGATACCATCTGTAACGCCCTGAAAATTGGGGGTTGAGCGTAAACTCCACTCCCGAGTTTTAGAACATCACTTATGCAACATAAATTCTTATGATTGAATGTTGTATATGTTAGTGTATTAAACATGAGTGGAATTAAGCCAAAACAACATATCATACTCCAGAGACAGTTAAATTATGCGAGAGGAAGACTGTGATAGTATATATAACATATATAGACTGTTGTAAGTCTCCAGAGTGTGAACATGTTACCAAGTTAAATATATACATGTATACTCCAAAAATGAACAAAAAGAATATACATGAATGCACCAAAAGAGAAAAATGACAAGTGTTATGGCGTCTAATCAACCTCCCTATAATCTTGTCGATCAGAACACGATCTACATAGAGCCGCCTGATAGCTACCTATAGGAGAAATCCTCCTCATCATCATGAAAGTCCGGCTCCGCTTCATAAGCAGCGCCATCATCTGAAACTAAAATAAGGACTAGTTGGTGTGTACAACACCATCCCGTAACGTGGGAGTGAGTGATCAACTCAGTGAAATCATAGAGCAAAGGTTAACATGTTATCAATTCATTCAAGCAATAATGATAAAGCAAGCAAATCAAACATTCTTAAATACTGTGATTAATGCAAGGATGAGATGTAATAATGATGCATGCCCTCGCCAACATACTCCCTCATGTGACACCATCTTACGTTCGCGGCATGCTTTTATCCCTCAAGTGCTCCACATCTTCCAGGCACATGGAATGCGATATGGGCATGATTACCGAGTTGTTATTAGTCCTTTTCATACAACAGGATTGGAAAACTAAGGTATCTCCCTTATATCTTTCCCAAACAAGGATCCTGTCAAGGGTCGTCACTCCTAGTTAATCTCATAAGATGATGCGATTCTATGTCGCTGCAAGGGCTGTCAGGGCTGCTACACGCACTCGTTGCACAGTTCCCCCATCACCTTATCAATACAGGCCTAGTTTATACTTTGTTTACTATGAAAAGGCTCGTCGCCTCTCCACAGATTCAAAGTATGCTCGAGGTCACTACAAAGGGCTACCAGGGCTGTTACATACACTTGTTTCACCGCTCTCCCATCACCTTATCAGTGTAAGCCGACAGCTCGAATATAGTGTCTCATACCACCATAATCGACTCACGAGTCTGGATTGCTCACTGGTCACTAAGGGGAGGCTCGTGGCCCCAGCGTAGGCCTACAGCTCGACCACGATGTCCCATACCACCATGCCTGACTCATGAGTCTTAATGGATCAAGGTACCATGGTTATTAGGGTTTTCACTGGTAAGTTCAGTACCCTAGGTTCAAGCAGTTATGACCAATACAAGGTGAACATACAACGGTTAATTAGGTTACTTGATCAGTTCGACTAGTATGAGCGCCCGTTGAGTTGTACAACATGAAATGCATAAGCACTTCCTGTGGCCTAACCACCGCCGACAAGCAACGCACGACTCAGGTTCGTCAAACACATCTTGTGTGGCGAATATAGGCCAACCACGAGCTCAAATCTGTTACCGATTGCCTGGACCATAAAATAGCCTCAAACACATTCCATATTAACCAGTAAACATGTACAGTAGCCAAAACAGAAATGACCAAATAATTCAAACATATTTCCCAACATATTATAAGATACAACATGAACAAGTATCCATACACATGCATTTCAAAGTAAAGCGACTAAGTTATATAACTTGCATGGAGGAAATCATAAACATCACTAAGGTAGTTGAGAATCCTATCTCAACACCCAAGTAAAGTATTATTTACTACATATATACTCATACAAACATTTATACAAACACTTAGACTACACATATTAGCCTACACATCATATGTTGGCTAAAACCGGTATTAGGGCGAATCCTTTCGCCAAACAGATAATGCATCCATAAATCGCATGAAAATATGACAAATACTCATGGCAATCACATTTATAAAATTTATAAGTATACGGTATTTTCTAGAAATACCTAAAATACATAAAATTTCATATATTTCGTATGTATTCGAAATGGAAAACAGACAACATGTTCTACATGTGAAATAACATCCTCGTCAATAATCTACCATTAGCCGACATTGAAATCTTTGAAAAATGACAACCCAAAATGACAACCCAAGTGTCTAAAATTCGCACCTTACACTGTAGAAATGTAACGAATTCAATAGAGACTCTAAGTCTTTGTCAACGACTGATTGACAACCTACAGTATGATTTAGGTTAGCTACTTCACCACTTGCACCAATTGAAACCCTAGAATAGGTTAGGGTTAGGCTTTCTTACCTAGGAACGAAGCCGGAGTCACCGGAAAAGCGATTAGATCGTGATGGTTAAGTAACAGGGTAGGATAGCAGGAAGATCCTCCAACTTCTCTCACACTTTCTCTCTCTTTTCTCTCTTCTCTCCCCTAGGTTTTTCCAAATTCGTATGGGATGAGAGAGTGAGGGTTTAAGGTCCTTATATAGGCCCAAAACTCTCCAAATTATACTCAGGGCCATAGTATACTTAGGTTATGTCCAAATACGAACTGTTCTGTCTCAACGGAGCACTTCTGGAGGTCCTGTTACTAAATGCGGTCGGACTTAAGGTCACTAATATTGGATTTAGGTGGATTTAAGTTTTTGTCCCAGTCAGACTTCCAAATCGCACGTGGTGGACCAGTTTCAGTTCAACGGTTACGGGAACTCAATCAGAGCTACAAGTACTATGACATGTAAGGGCCACCTATCCTAATCTAAGGGTGAATTTGGGTCAAATTCTAACGGTCAGAATGCTTAAAAATAACGCGCAAGCGGAACGTTCCAGATTACTTAAATTCATAATTAATTTTCTAAAAATCTACGTTTTCTCACTCTCTTCACTCTGGACTCAATGAAATGGTCTCAGGACATCATTTAGGCTTGATTTTCTAAAATATAGTCAAATAAAACTAGGCGGTCATAATGGTCTAAGTTCAACGCATCGGACTTTCGACGTGCGGTCTAAATCCAATACGAAGTTACAAAGCATTCCCAGGAACAACTGGGTTTAGAGTTGGATCCTAGATTTCTAGGTAACATAGCGTTAGCAGTCCTACTCATATTGGGTCTTATAGTTTGTATTTAAAGTGGTTCAATTTAATTCTACTGAGTATTCAGTTTGGTACTTAACCTAATTCTAGCCTAATTTTGGCAAAATACGGTCCTATGGCCATTCTATGCCCCATTCTAGGAACGTCTATTTATCATATTATTTTAATTATTTTTATAGTGGTTCATAATCAATTTTATCCTATATCTACCAAATTTTATAAGATTTTGAGTTGTAGAAAAATTCTAAAAATTACAGAATAGCAGTTGTCCAACAAGTGATTATTAGATAGTTTCTCACAACGACCTACTTTAAACTATATTAAATATTTTATTATATTTTTCATATATTTTTATATAAAAATATACTCATTTATCTTCAATATGGTTTTTGAATCACCTAAATCAGATTTATAACGAAGGAGATATGGTTTTTTAAAGTTGGGAAAAATGTGTAGAAAAAACGTCGAAACCGGGCTGCCTGACCACTGTACGGACGAGATACCAAATTGGTGTGGGATCACCCTAGGGGCGAGGTCCTCACCCCCCAAGGATGCCGAAAACATGTGGGGCCCACCTTGGATCCCCCGAATTGAGTCGTTTGGGCCCATGAGTCCGTTGAGGCGTTTATCGAGTCTCATTTGCAAACCGGAATGAGCTACGTGATGTACAATATATGTTTTTAGGCTAGAAGAAGTTAATACATCCAAATAACCTATCTACATTATGAGATTCTAACAATTATATAGTCAAAATCCTATTTTATACATGTACGTTCCATTTACGGTAAGTTTTAGTTTTAGTTTAAGTATAGTTCTTCACCTTTTAAACTTTAGGATTGTGCCTAATATGAAAGTACTTGGAGAAATTTAAAGAATGAGGTGGTGAAAGGTGAGATTTTGAAGAAAATGGGTTGAAAAGCAATTTCTAGACTTTAGAATTGATCTTTGAGAGTGATATGGTTGACTCATTGCCTAAGGATGTCTAACTCCAAGTTGGCAAAAATCATGCGTGTTACAATATAGGTTCTTGAGCCTTGTGTAGAATTTTTTTTTTTAGGGGGGTAGAACATTTTAAGCTCAATCTAGTTAGGTCAGCTATTGCAACCGTTGGATCAGAGTTGCACAAAAAGCGTGGTTGGCCCCTTCCCCACTGGCCCAGGATCAAAGAAAGTGATTCAGGTTATACGTAAGGTTAGATCGGTAAATAGGATTTGAACCTTCCTTAAAATGTCAATATTGAAGTCTTTATAGGGAGACAATTAGGGGTTAAGTGTTAAACCCATCCGTATTAAATCATAGGCCTAACAATGGGAGCGAGCGAAGGTCATTGTATCCATAAACCTACTCGATAAATATAAGCATAATAGAAGCCTTGACCGATTCTGTACGATTAGAAACCCTTTAGGATGATCTATTAAAGTGGTTATTAATCCTTACCTTGGACATAGATTCAGACGAGGACTCCCTTAGACTAAGACCCAAAGAGCAACCTTTTAAATAGGAATTAGAACCTTTCAGTGATGGGCATTCCCTAAGCTTTGAAGTAATCAGATTATACGGAGTTACTAAAATATACAATGGCGAAGCATTCGTGGCTTGAACCATTTCTCAATCCTGGGAGACTACTAACGGGCTCACTGCTTGACTGGGCAGAAGACCAGGATCTACCAGGACTAGGAAAGGATATGATGAGCCTTCTACCCTGGTCAGGTAGATGATCAATGTATCGGGATTAAGTCCACTACAGCCGTCTCTCCGTACTGGTCAACCACTGAAAACATAGATCTTACTCGAAGTAGATGGGAATCGTCGACAAGACTTCAAATAGATAAAGAAATCAATTGTAGCCAACCATCAGGGTATAAGCAAGAGATAATGAGTAAATTTTTAAGGAGGATAGATAAAAATGCGCCAGACTAGTATAGATGTATATACCCAACCATGCATATAAACTTGAAATCAGTAAAGGTTAGGTGAAATAAATAATAGAATCTTTATTCAGTACCCTTAGCCAATTTCAGGGACGAAAGTATTGCCAGAGCAAGGGGTTAAGTATACGATATATACTGATGCCTCTCGCATTGGTCTGGGTTGTGTCCTTATGCAGAAGGATAGAGTGATCGCATACACCTCTAGGCAGTTGAGGAAACACGAGGAGAATTACCCTACACACGACCTAGAGTTGGCAGCTGTCATTTTCGCACTGAAGCTCTAGAAACATTACCTCTATGGAGAGGAGTTCAGGCTCTTTCGCGACCACAAGAGCCTTAGATACATATTCTCTCAGCGAGACTTGAATATGAGGCAGCGCCGATGGATGGAAACCTTGAAGGACTTTAAGTTTGAGGTCTCTTACCATCCGAGAAAGGCAAACCTTGTGGCAGATGCGTTAATCTGCAAGAATGCGAGACTTTGAGTAGAAACTCACGGTGGAGGAGCCATACGAGGTTATCACACATATTCTAGTACAACCCCTCATTGATGGCAGGATTATTACATCTCAGGCAGCGATGAGCTATTGGCGAAGATGAGAGAGCGGGTTGGTACAGATGAGGACTCCGAGTGGAGTGTCAGTTCAGATGGGGGCTTACGTTATCGTGGCCGCCTATGCGTCCCAGACGATCATGACTTGAGACGGGAGGTTCTCGAGTCAGCCCACAGTTCAAGACTTACGATGCGTCCTGGTATCATGAAGATGTATCGAGACATGAGGAGATTGTACTGGTGGGATAACAAGAAGGTTCACATTATAGAGTTTGTGTCCTGTTGTCTCACGTGCCAGCAGGTCAAGGCAGAGCATCGCCGACCTCTTGGACTACTTCAGCCCATGACCATAGCTGAGTGGAAGTTGGATTTTATCTCTATAGATTTTATTCCAGGGCTACCAAAGACGAGGAAGGGACATGACTCTATTTAGGTGATCGTCGACCGATTGATGAAATCGGCTCATTTCCTACCGATCCGAGTTACGAACTCTGCAGACGAGTTGGCCAGATTGTACATCAAGGATATTGTACGTCTGCATGGAGTTTCCTTAGATATTGTGCCTGACAGAGACACGCGATTCACATATATCTTCTAGACTCGTATTCAGGAAGCGATGGATGTGAAGTTAAAGTTTAGTACCACGTTCCATCTGCAGACAGACGGGCAGACAGAACGAGTGAATCAGGTGCTAAAAGATATGTTGCGAGCTTGTGTCTTGGATTTCAAGGATAGTTGGGATGACTATCTTCCTTATGCAGAGTTCGCGTATAACAATAGTTTTTAGGTAAGTATTGGCATGGCTCCCTATGAGGCACTATATGGTTGCCTGTGTAGAGCACCGAATTGCTGAGCAGAAGTGGGCGAGAAGACTCTGATTGGCCTAGAGTTGGTCCAGGCGACCTTAGAGAAAATTGACGTTATTAGATGTCGATTTCTAAAAGTACAGAGCAGGCATAAGAGCTACGCTAATACGAGACGACGACCGCTTGAGTTTGAAGTTGGAGACCATGTATTCCTTAAGGTATCCCCCATGAAGGGAGTTCTTTAGTTTAGTAAGAAAGGGAAGCTCACGCCAAGATTCATTGGCCCATTTCAGATACTTGATCGAGTAGGGGTAGTAGCATATCGCCTTGCTTTGCCCACACCACTCATAGGCGTGCATAACGTATTTCATGTGTCCATGTTGAAGAAGTACATTCCTAATCCTTCGCACATTATCAGTTGTGAGCAGGTGCAGTTAAGCGAGGATACCACCTATGTACTGCGACCGACACGTATCCTAGATAGGAAGGAGCAGGTACTGCGTAGCAAGGTCATCTCACTTGTGAAGGTACTGTGGACGCATCATAGTGAAGAAGAGGCTACTTGGGAGACTGAAGCTGAGGTAAAAAAAAACTACCCTCAGATCCTCGAGGAGTACGAGAAGGTACAAATTTCGAGGATAAAATTTTTCTTTAAGGGGGGTAGATTGTAACGTCCTAGAAAAATTCGTACAAAGACCCGAGTACCACCTCAAGCAGTAATCACTTAGGACCAAATCCTTTAGAAATTTAACAAGAATTAACTAACGCTAAACTAGATCACCTGTGAAATTAGCACCAACCACTTTAAATATGATATGCAAGACCCAAAACCTATAGAATTAGTAACGCTACATTACCCTGAAATTTAGGATCCAACTGTAAACCTAGTTGCTCTCGGGAGCATTCAGAAACTCCGTATTGGACCTGGACTGCATGTCAAAAATATGATAGCGACTAACTTAGACAATTATGACCGCCTGGTTGGACTTGACAATCACCTCGAAAATTAAGTCCAGATGATGTCCTAAGACTATTTTCTTGAGTCTGGAGTGAATTGTGTGAGAAAAGTGAATATATTTAGAAATTAAATATGAATTTAAGTAATCTGAGTCGTGTCACTTGCGGGCCGTTTATAAGCATTCTGACCGTTAGAATCTGACCTAAATACACCCTCAGATCAGGAAAGATGGCCCACACGTTCCAATGTACTTGTGGCCCTGATTGAGTTTCGGTTACCGTTGAACTGAAACTGGTCCACCACGGTCAATCTGGAAACCCGATCGGACTAAAAACGTAGCTTGACCTAGATCCAGTATTTTTGAGCTTAAGTCTGACTACATTCAGTAAAGGGACCTCCATAAATGTTCCATTGAATCGGATCCAGCCCAATTTGGATATAACCTAAGTATACCATGGCCCTGGGGCTATTTTTGTTAGTTCTGGGCCTATATAAGGACCTTAAACCCTCTCTCACATATTCCATACGAATTCTAAACCCTAGCTAAAATAAGAGAGAAAGTGAGAGAGAAGTTGGAGATTCTCCCAAGGATTCTACCCTGCCTCTCTACTTGCCTAATCCATCTATCTGAATCATTATTCCGGCGATTCTAATACCATACATAGGTAAGAAATCCTAACCCTAACCTGTTCTAGGGTTTCCAATAGTCGAAGTAATGATATAGCTAACCTATTTCATATTCTATGTTGTCTAGCCGCCGTTGACGAAGACTTATCGTCTAAATCATATCCGTTTTGCATTTTTCGGCTTAAGGTTCGGACTATATATGTTTAGGTTATGGTTTTCAGTTAGTTAATGATTTATTACTGACGTGGGTGCTATTGCACATGCTAAATGCACCATCTGTTTCGTTTTACATATATGTATAACCTATGTTGTAAATAGAGTATTTCATGTGTTTGTTGAAATGTTTGTATGCATTTAGAATTTAATGTTATGATTGTCATGATTAATTGTTGTAGGTATATGATTGTTATATATGCGACAACTCCTTGGCAAAAGGATTTTCCCTAATACGTAATACGGCCGACATACGTGATGTATGTTAAAATGTGTAGTCTAAGTGTTTGTCAAAATGTCTGAATAGGTTAGTAGTTAGTAAAGTGTGATTTATATGGGAGTTGAGATACAAATCCCAACTGCCTTACTTGTGTGTATGATTTCATTCATGAATTGTTTAGCCTAATTATTCATGTTAATTATGTGTATGATTTCCTCCATGTACTGTGTGTTTCTGTTTTAAGTCATATTCCATAATATGTTCATATGATTGTAGGATTTGATTTAAATATTCATTATTGGGATTGCACGTGATTGAGACTGTATCACAGTCCGGGTAATTGGTAACAGGTCTCAAACTGATGGTTGAGGTTGCTTTCGCCACGTAGGATATGTTCGACGAATTCGAGTCGTACTTGGGATGTTCGGCAGTCGTCAGGCCATACGGAGTGGTTATGCATTTCATGTCGATTAACTCAACGTGCGCTTGTTCTAGTCAAGTTCATCAATTAACCCGATTGACCGATATATGTTCACCATGTTTGGACGCTAGTATTTGAATCTAAGGTACCAAACTCACTAGTGAAATCCTATTAACCTTGGTACCTCGATCCTCTAAGACTCATGAGTCGAACATGGTGGTATGGGACACCGTGGTTAAGTTGTCAGCCTACGCTGGGGCGACGAGCCTCCCCGTAATGACCAGTGAGAAACCTAGACTCGTGAGCTGAATATGGTGGTATGGGACACTGTATTCGTACTGTCGGCCTACATTAAATGGTGACGAGACCTTTGTAGTGACCTCGAGCATACCCTGAAAGTGTATTGAGGCGACGAGCCTTATTGTAGCCTCTAGGGTATAACTAGACCTGTATTGATTGCTGACAAGCCCTTTATAGCAATCTAGAACTATAACATCATATGAGATTTACTAGAAATGATAACCCTGGAATGGATCATTGTTTGGGTATTGATATAAGGGAGGTACCTTAGCTTCCCAATCCTGCTGTATGAAAAGGACTAATTAGAACTTGGTAATCGTGCTCATAACATCGCACTGCATGTGTCGTTGGTGTTGGTGTAGAGCATAGTGGTAGTGATTCATGCCGAGATCGATAGATGTTGTCGCAAGAGGGAGTGAAGGTGAGGGCATGCATCATTTCTACATACATACTTGCATTAACAAGAGTATCTAGGACATGTTTGATTGTACTGCTTTATCATTACTACTTGATTGAATTGATAACATGTTAACCTTTGCTGTATAGCTCCACTAAGTTGATCACTCACTCCCACGTTCTGGGACGGTGCTAAACACCAACCAGACTCTGTCTTAGTTGCAGATGATGATGTGACACTCTAGGCAGAGAAGGAGTATGAGGATGATGAGGAGGCATTTTCCTTTATGCAGTTCTCAGGCGGGTTCATTTGAGTCATGTCCCGATTGATGGGGATTCAGGGCTATCTTTGTAGTGGTCTATCACATTTTGATATTTGTATTTTGAGACAAATACTTGTAATATGACCTGACAGAGCATACATATCTTGGGGACTTATACTGGTATATATATTTCTCCATTCTTTCGCTTGCATATTCTAACTGTCCTTAGTTTATGTTTGTTATTTTTGCTTAATCTATTTCATGTTTTATGCACTAATACAGACAACATTCATCCATCATAAAAAATGTTGCATAAATGATGTCTTGGAACTCGGGAGCTGAGTTACGCTCAACCCACGAATTTCAGGGCATTACAAATATTGACGCTTGATGTCCCGATACATTTTTGTACTGCTAGGATGAACGGTCAGATGGGACATGTGTGCTTCGCTCAGTATTACATGTTTCAATTCTCGCATTGTCGGTATGCAGATACGACCTCGATATCTCAGGCCATCATCCGAACTAACATGCTAGTCTTGCATTCATTCACTTTCGCACCTCAGTCTTAACTTCTTCAGTGATTCGTCCTGATCTTGTGATTCGATGATGCGACAAGCTAAGGCTGGTTCCGCAACTAATGAGGCTACCAGAATACTTGATCCTCTGAAAGAGAATTACACATCACAGTCCTGGATGAAATCCAGCATCTCTCCTTCCCTTATCATGAGACCAACCATAACTTCATGATTCCTCTTTCGGCTTAAGGCATTTTCTATGAGGTTCGCCTTACTTGGATGATAGTATACTTCAAATTTGAAGTCCTTTAGTGTTTCCATCCATCGACGTTGTTGCATGTTAAGATCTTTCTGAGTGAAGATAAACTTCAGACTCTTGTGATCAAAGAATAATTTGAATTCCTCACCATATAAGTAATGTCTCCAAATCTTCAAGGCAAAGAGCACTGCGGTGAGATCCAGATCATGGGTAAGATAATTTTCTTCATGTTTCTTCAACTGCCTAGAGACATAAGCAATCACCTTCTCACTCTGCATGAATACGCATCCTAGCCCGGTCTGCGATGTGTCACTATAGACTACGTACTTATCCCCTTCTTCTGGAAGTGTGAGCACGGGGGCTGTGGTGAGTCTTTTCTTAATTCCTAAAAAGATGCTTCTGCTTCATCGTTCCAACTAAACTTGGCATTCTTTTTCGTCAGCTGAGTTAGGGATCGGACAGTACGGGATAATTCTTTTATAAATTACTGATAATATCTAAACATCCTGAAAAAGATCCTAACCTCGGTAACAATATCAGGTCATTCCCATTTTACTACAGCCTCAACCTTGGCTGGATCAACTGTGATACCTTCCTTCTTCATAACATGACCCAAAAATTTCACCTCCTCCTTTCAGAAGTCACATTTTGATAACTTTGCGTACAACTATCTTTCCTTGAGGGTCTTCAGAATGGTTCTCAGGTGCTCATCATGCTCTTCACGACTTTTAGAGTAAACCAAGATGTCATCGATGAAGACTATGATGAATCGGTCTAAATATGGCATAAAGACTTGATTCATCAAGTCCATGAATACCGTAGGTGCATTAGCGAGCCCGAACGACATTACCAAGAATTCGTAATGCACATATCTAGTGTAGAACGCTGTCTTGGGAATGTCTTCTTCTTTGTCTCTTAACTGATGATACCCAGACTTGAGATCAATCTTCGAGAAAAACTTGGCGCCCTTAAGCTGATCAAATAAGTCATCGATACGAGGTAAGGGATACTTGTTCTTCACTGCAGCCTGATTCAACCTTCTGTAGTCGATACAAAGGAGTTGTGATCTATCCTTCTTATTTACAAACAGTACTGGTGCGCCCCATGGTGATACACTAGGGCGGATGAAACCTTGCCCCAATAACTCATCGATTTGTACCCGCAATTCCTCCATTTCACATGGTAGCATTCTATACTGTGCCATGGATATTGGGGTGGTACTAGGTAAGAGGTCAGTGGTATAATCTACCTCTCTCCTTGGTGGTAATCCCAATATTTCCCGAAACACTTCTGAAAATTCACTGACCACTGGTATATGGTTGACGGTGATTTCTGCTGATTCCTTCTCTTCTAGAGCCGGTAGACCTTAGTAGGTCTCGAATTGATGCCTTCCTTGTATAGTAAAGGGTGACTACCTAGGAATTGTTACTGTAACAGTCCAAGTGTGGCAGTCCAACATGGAATGAGCTTGGGTAAGTCAGTCCATCCCAATAATGATATCGAACTGCTTCATGTTCATCACCACTAAGTTCATATAAGTCTCATGACCTTCCAATATGACCAGGCATGTAGGACAAAATCTTACAGTTTCTACAAATCCTCCCATTGGGGAGGCTATGACCAGGGGTCTCTCTGGACGGCTCAATTCTAAGTTCAGTTCTTTTTCCATGGATGAACTAACAACAGATATGGTAGAACTTGAATTAAACAAAATAAATACGGGATTATTCTTATTATAGGTCCTACCTTGGGCAACTCGTGGAGCGTCCTCATGTCGATCCTTTATGAACATAGAAAATACTCGGACTGCTGCAGCTTTGCTCCGCAGTGGTGTTGCTGGCTTTTGAAATGGAGGTCGGTTGCCAACAGGTGACCTGGCTGCTAACTAAGTGGATGGAACTGAATCGCTGACAACCTAGGCTTGTTGCTCTTGTCTCGTGCTCTCTTGAAGTAGAATATGGCACTGTGCCCTGGCTTCCTAAAATAATCATAGGGCATGCCCGGGTGCGAAGAAGTATTGGCCCGCTTATCGCCATAGAGGGGCTAGGACATAGAGGTGCAGTCCTGACACAGCTACTCGAATCTCTGAATGGAGTCCGAACCTTCATCATCTGGTCTATGTCTTTCTCCACACGAGTGGCCTTGTCCACCACTTACACGTATTGGGAAAAGTCGAAGCAACACAATTTTGACCTTATTCCCATCCATAACCCATCTATGAATTTCCTCATCCTGACCTTCTCCTCACTAACAATGGTAAGCATGTACTGAGATAGTTTAGTGAAGCGAGCTTCATATTGCGCGATTGAAGATTACCCTGCTCGAGCCTGAAGAACTGTGACACCTTTTCGTCATGGAATGACTCTAGAAAATATTTTTCGTTAAACTTGGTTTGGAACCTCTCCCAAGTCCATAAATATTCTGCCCCAGCGATACTCTAAGTGGAATCCCACCACTCATCAGTTTCCCCCTCTAGCACAAAGGTGGCAAGGGTCACTTTCTACGTATCTGAACATCGCAATGGCTCCATCAGTTTCAGCATGCGTTTCAACCAATGTTCGGCTACCATGAGATCAGTAGTCCTAGAGAAGGTCAGTGGTTGTAGTTTTTGAAATCTCTCAAATATGTCAGCATCATTCCCTACAACTGACCGCGATGCCGGTACGCGTGGTCTCTGATATAATGCCTCCACTGCGGCCGCCATAGTGGCATGTTGATCCCTCATGAAGACCTGTTGTTGGTTCAGCAAGGTGACCATTTGCTCCCAAGAGTCTGGTGTTGGGACTCCTGACTGTGCCTCAAAAGATGATGTCCTATATGCGCGAGCTGGGTGGGATGCTCTCTACTCTTGACCCCGAGTCCATCTCCTCAGGTTGAGCTGGGAGTGCAGGGGTATATATAGGGCTCTCCTCTCTCTCAGTTGCCCCTGGATTTTGTGGCATTACCAGAGATGCCTATGCCTATTATGATTTCTTCCTTGAAGGCATCATATCCTAAAATTTTGAGACATAATGTCAGGGTGCATTATTCTATCATAATTGCACTATGAGATAAATAGTTCTGCTATAAGGATTTTACAATCGAAGGGATTCTAAGTTCTGTAATAATTTCTTCCTAACTAAAAGGAATTTCCTAATTAAATTTTTTAAAGGGGTTATATCTCTAGTTTTTTATTCTAGATATGTAATGGTCAAAAATGGGGCCTAAAGTTTAAATTCCTATATTCAGGTGACCAAACGGGGTGGACATTTATTGGGCATTTAAAATGGAGATATCCAATGATCATAATATTCAATTAGCAAGCTTCAACTCAATATCCCAAAGGTAGTGGAAAAATAAAAGTTTAACTACATACTTTAAGGTGGGTAAGAATGCATCTTTAATACTCTAGTGGTGATGATACACAATTATTCAGAATTTTAAACATGTCCTTGTGCAATCTAAAACATGTACAGTGGTTTTGTAACACCCTGAAAATCGGGGGTCGAGTATAACTCAACTCCTGAGTTCCAGAACGTCACTTATGCAATAAATATGCTTATGATTTTGATGTTGTCTGAGTTAGTGCATTCACATGAGTAAGATTATACCAAAACTGCAATTCATACTTCAGATCCAGTGATAAAATGCGAGCGGAAGACTGAAAAATATATATATCACTGTACGTGAAACAAAACAATCTCGATCTGTCTCTAAAGTATGAATACACCTTTGAGTCACAATATACATATACAAACCAAAAATCAAAATGTCATGTGGTCCAACTAGCAAGTCCTGCCGATCTAGGCCACCTACGCAAAGCCTTCGGAATGCTGCATGTACGAGAACTCGTCCTGGTCCTCGTCGCAGTCCGGCTTCGCATCCTGAATCCCCTCGTAACCTGCATCTAAGACAATCTGTTAGGTGTTGCAAATACTGTCCCGTAATGTGAGAGTGAGTGACTAACTCAGTGGAATCATAGAGCAAAGATTAGCATGTTATCAAATCAATCACGTGATAATAGTAGTGCAAACAATTAGACATTCTTAGATACTGTTGTTAATGCAAGTATGAAATGACATGATGGATGCCCTCACCAACATACTCCCTCATGCGACACCATCTTACGTCCACGGCATGCTTTCTTCCATCATTGCTCCATATCTTCCAGACACATGCAGTGCGATATGGATAATGATTATCGAGTTGTTATTAGTCCTTTTAAACATCAGTATTGGGAAACTAAGGTACTTCCCTTATATTAATCCCAATACACATCCTGTCTAGGGTCGTCACTCCTAGTAATCTCATACGATATTATATTTATAGGTCACTACAAGGACTGTCAGGATTGTTGCTCGCACTCGTTGCACCACTTCCCCATCACCTTATCAATACAGGCCTAGTGTACTCTCGTTGCTACGGAAGGGTCGTCGCCTCCCGTAGACTCAGAATACGCTCGAGGTCACTACAAAGGGCTCGTCACCAATCAGTGTAGGCTGACAGCTCGAATGTAGTGTCCCATACCACCACAATCGGCTCACGAGTCTAAGGTGCTCACTGGTCACTATGGGGAGGTTTGTGGCCCCATCGTCGGCTGACAGCTCGACCACGGTGTCCCATACCACCATGCCCGGCTCATGAGTCTTTATGGATCAAGGTACCATGGTTATCAGGGGTTTCACTAGTAAGTTCAGTACCCAAGGTTCAAGCAGTTATGACTCATACAAGGTGAATAATCAACGGTCAGCGCATCTCAAGTTGAACGACATGAATTGCATAAAACAGCTCGTGTGGCCTAACCACTACTGCCAACCCAAAACACGACTCGCGTTCATCGACATGTCCTTCGTGGCAAATGGAAGCCAACCACGAATTCAATCCATTACCGACTGCCTGGACTAGGTTATAGCCCCAAGCACTTGCAGTTTACATCAACGAACATTTGAGAGTAATAGAAATGAAATACAAACAATCTAAGCATGTTAGAAACATGTTATAACATACAACGTAAGCAAATCAACCAAAACACATGTATCCCATACATATAAGGAAATCAATTCGATAACAACCTAGAGGAAATCATGTATATCATCATATTGATTGAGAATTCAATATTAAGACTAATCTACCACAACATTCACTCAATACATAATAATACAAACATTTATACAAACACTTAGTCTACACACTTTAGTCTACATAGCGTATGTCGACCCAAAGTGCGCATTAGGGCGAATCTCTTCGCCAAACAGATCATGCATGCATAACTAGTATAATAACACGACAAATAAACATGACAATCATTTAAGCAAAATACAGACGTATACAGTATTTCTTATAAATGCCTAAAATACCCTAATTCTTATATTCACCGTATGCAGTTGAAATGGAAAACAAACAGCATGTTCTACATGTCAAACGGCACTCTCGTCGATAATCTACTATTAAACGACATTAAAAGTTTTGAAATCAGTCAATCTAAGCATCTAAAATCCTCACCTTTCGCCGTAGACGCGTATTGATTCGAATAGAAAGTCTACGCTTCATCAACGGCGATATGTCGACCTATATCACAAGATGAATCAGCTACTTCGCTATTTGTATCTATGGAATCTCTAAAACAGGTAGTGGTTAGGGTTTTCTTACCTAGAAATGAGTTGGAATCACCGGAAGAGTGATTAGAATACGGTGATTCGGTACGTGCAAAAGCTGGATCAAGTGGCAGGAAGTTTCTCTCACAACTCTCTCACTCTCTCTCTCTTCCTCTCTCTTCTCTTTCTAGGGTTTGTTGTAAATTCGGATGGGAGATATATGAGAGGGTTTAAAGCCCTTCAATAGGTTAGAAACTCACCTATTTAGACTTGGGACAAAGGTATACTTAGGTTATAACCAAATCGGGTCTTTCTCGATCCAAAAGAGCATTTCGGGAGGTCCCCTGGCCGAATACGGTCGGACTTAAGCTCATGGATGCCGGATGTTAATCACGTTAAGTTTTCAATCCTGTAGTGTTCCTAAATCGCACGTGGCGGACCAGTTTCAGTTCAGCAGTCCCGGAGACTCGACAAGGATTTCAAGTACACTGACCAGAGCAAGAAATGTTCCCTGATCCGAGGGTGTATTTGGGTCAGATTCTGACGGTCTGAATGTTTATACTGAACCCGCAAGCGAAACGTGCCAGATTCATTTAAATGACATTTAAATTTTTATGAATTTCACTCTTTCTCACACTCCTTGCTCCAGGCTCAATGAAATAGCCTCAGAACATCGGTTGGGCTTGATTTTCGAAATGATTGTCAAGTCCTGCTAAGCGGTCCTAATGGTCTGAGATTGTAGATATCGGACTCTCGATGCGAGGTCTAGTTCCAATACAAAGTTTCAAAGGGTTCCTGAGAGTAAACTGGTTTAAAGTTTGATCCTAGGTTTCAGGGTATTATAGCGTCATTGCTTCTACAAGTTTTGGACCTTACAGAATGTATTTAAAGAGATCAGGGACAATTTCACAGCTAATCTAGCATATCGCTAGTTAACTTACGCCTAATTTTTAAAGGAATTAATCCTAAGTGATTTCTGATCGAGTTGGTACTCGGATCTCTGTACGGATTTTTTCGAGGCATTACAGGTTCCTACGTGGATGGTATTTAAAGTAAAACGAATCATCGACTAATTAGTTATAATTAAGTGATTGATCTAACCACTCATGTTTAATAATTTTAGTTCCATGAATTTAAGGTTATGACTATTCAAGCAATGATATCTTCAATCTATCGTACTTAAGAAGATGTTATAATGGAATTAAAATGTCACGCCCCAAACCCGGAAATTGGATTCACAGGAATTTCGATCACCGAATCCGGTGCCGACAGCCTCCGTAGTGTCCCATTCTCGGCTCCTAGTAATCATATGCCAGATTCCGATCCTGGGACCGTACAAGAAGTATTTTCAGAATGATTTTATTTTTTATAATGAAGCATAACCACAAGCATAACCAAGTCACAAAATAACTTCACCACATTCCACTATATCAAAAACTTTAAGTACAATGTGGAAAGGGAAATACGAGGTGATCAAAAAGCTCCAAAATAGTCAATGCACACTCCTGCCTCAGCGCTGCTGCTGTCTAAAGCAACCTGCACGCAACGTTCGTGCATAAGCTTACAAAAGCTTAGAGGGTGGTATAAGTGTGTGCGCAAGGCAAACGCCAAGTGTACAATATCAGAGTAATGCGAAAGTATGCGGTAAGTCCATGAATAAAACCAACTATACCAATGCTATGTGATGCAAGGCATGAATGCCATCGGCCGTACCAAGGCCATGCGATGTGAGACATGAATGCTATCGGCCACACCGATGCAAATGCGAGGCCTACATAGCTGAATGTCATATGTGAAATGCAATCCAAGCAAGTCGGTACTCATCAAGTACACATATCAGTATAGTTCCTCTCTAGATATCACCAGGGTCTAATACACTTCGCAGTGACTACCACCTCCCTAGCTGCACAGTCAAGAAAGCAGAATAGACCTCACTATCCGCCTGACCAGTAGTCTGCCAATACCTACCTAGCTCATCGATAGCGGACTCATTTGCGAGCTGGTCAAACTCAGCCTAGCTTATAGCCCCCTCTCTCATGCGGATAAGGCCACACCCCCTTCCAACCGACCGTGACACAGTGGGAGACGCGGCCTACTGGTATTCGGCACTTGGACGATCGTGTATCAACTCGTTCTAGACGTTAGAGTATCTCCTGTGTAACACCCCGTGTTTTCAGGACATGAGTACACCACCCATTTTCCAAAAACCTGAGTGTTAACCTTAAAGGATGGTCAAATTCAAGTGTGTTATTATTATTATTTTTCTTTATCAGAGTAAGCATATGAAAGTAGAATGGACAAATCAACATAAAGAAATTTTTTTATTTCATTTAGAATATACAAGTGATTGCCTATAATGACTTATACAAACCAATGTCTCAACAATAACAAATATAAGATTTGCATACATAAGGAATAACAGAAAACATATAAGCCGCATGACCACGCGACTCCTCTTAGCAATACGGCTGTGCATCTAGGGAACCTGTGCACAATTCTTCATCAAGTCTAAACATATACATCATCTGGGTCACCTGTTCTACCTGTATGATTGTATATGTGATGGATGAGTAGCCAGCTCAGTGTGAATTCCCCTCAAGATTACACACCGCCGCATTAGGTAAGCATAATCATAAAGCAACAAGACAAATCAAAACAGTACATGATGCAGTCTTTTTAAATGCATGGATGCGTGAATTCACATCGACCTGGGGATGCACATCCAGTCAGACTTGGGCTCGTCGCCCATGCAAATCATCGACCTGATAAAATCATCCAGTCGGACAGGGGTCGATAGTTGATGGTCTGGGAGCTAGCGAAACAATACCCCAACAACTATAGGGCACGTGCTACAGCATCTAGAATTAGCCACCTATCATCGCCAATATGCCATGAATGCATGATTAGCCAAACCATTATTAGTTCAGTCACAACCAGCCAATTTATATAAGCTCAAAGGTCACTACGGAGAGCACATGGCCCAGTGTAGGCCGACAGCTCGTGCATAGTATCCCATTACCACCATCCCTGGCCCATGAGGCTACCATCTTAGGATGTTTAATGGAAACCCGTCGACTAGTGGCCAATCATATTATAGTATATGGGGCTTACCATCGCATGATTGCACGGTATAAAACATCGGACCCATATAGAAAAAATATCAGAACAAAGCCACATAGGGCGATATCAAACAAGCCACATAGGACAATTATCAAAATAGGCCTCCTAGGGCGAGTATCAAAATCATACGATAAAAGACCAACCTTGAAAACCATTAGACACAACAACCCTGGATGGTAGGCCCACATTAATGATCCATTTAAAATACCACTCAATAACCACTAAGTCAAAGGTTCATTTTAATCACAACCAGTCGGGTTACATCCAAGTATGGGTGTACATTTATAGGTGGGGGTTTTCTACTAATGTATAAGTTTAAAGTCCATAAGCAATACACAAATAATCCACAAGCATGAAAAAATATACAGGATGAATCATTAAGAATATAATATAACAATTCAATTCCAATAGTTAACACATGTGATTATAAGAGAAAGATATCAATTATAATTTTTAATAAAAACTATAACTTAAGCTAATGAGAAGATGGAAAGCTCAAGGGGAAGAATCATCACCTTATAGTTGGATCGCCTACCAGCATGGCTAGGGAACGTGTGGCCCCTTATAGTTGAGTCCTATCATGAATTAGGAAATTACATGGTTAGATCGAGTTCTTCACACTATTTTTGGTTGAGATTATAACCTGGGTTTGGATTTCCTAAGTCTAGGGTTCACCCTTAAGTTTAGGTCTACGATAAATTTCTTTTAGGATTTAGATTGTAGTTGGCATATGAAAAGTATTGGTTAATATTAGCGTTAGCCAATTTATTAATAATAATTATTATAATGCTAGTACTATTTTGATTTACTATTAATGATTATACCTAAGAATAATAATTAAATGACTAATATTTAATAAAGATAATTTTGTTTGTAAGCACTACTAGTAGCATGAATAATCTGCTAATGGTTAGTTGTGTTTAATAACCATAATTACTATCGTAATACTAATGATAATGGTAATAGCTATCAATTATAAATATATACTAAAATCCACCATTAAAGTATTCATAATCATTTGTTGGGCTTACCAAGTTATGGTTCACAAATCCAACCCATCCATTATGTGTGTCCTACTAAGTTAATGGGTCAAATCAAGTTTCAAGTGTATCCAAATCTCAGATGGACCCCAACAAGTGCTTTTATATAGTTTAACATGTCTTGACAAGATTGCAGATGGTGTGGACCACCTGAGCTCTGTGTATGGCTGATTTTTGGGGGCACCCCATATATAAAGGGGATCCATCAAATGGACGGTGTTGATGTTCAACACACATCATGGTAGGGCCTGTGGTGGGACACATGGTCCTAGCCAAAATTTCCATTCACAACATTCACAAGAGACAGCGTCCTCTGGACGTTTACGTGCATGTATGTTTCTTGTATTTTTTTATTTTTTTTGATAGGTGGGGCCCACATTAGGAGGATCTACTCCGTTGGTGCTCCAGGCTCAGGAAAGGTCCAATGGGTCCAATATAGATATGTTTTGACGCACCGAAATATTGCAGCGGCCTCAATGATTTACCACTACTAAGTTAGTCTTTCTACTGGTGTGGCCTATCAGAGGGTTAGGTTGGCTTCGTTTTTCGGGTCAACGCCTAAAATGAGGTGGGAAATGGGATGGATGGACGGGGGAAACATAACATACATCTAGGTGGGGTCTCACTTCAAGCAAAATGGATGGATAATGTTGAATAACACATACCTCGGTCGGACCCACTTAACTTCGTAACGTCAATACAATAGCCGTCTTGCTGATGGGGCCACGGATGGACAACATGGATGGGATGCAACCATCAATGGGGTCCACGTTCTTGTAGCCCACCTGCTGGCGCAGGGCCCACCAACATTTTATGGAGCCCACATGCAGTCCACCTGTATATGCAACATATTTGGCTGACGAGAAACAGCTTCTGTTGCAGCTGTTTTGGTGGTCATTTTTGGCCCTGTTTGTCAGCACAACCACAGCTCATCTCCAGTCATTTTTGACCCACATCAGCGCCTAACGGAGCTTGGTGGCTGCCAGTTCTTCCAGCCAAGGAAACGGGCTGCACAGGGGTGTTTAACTAATAGTAGATTATTTGTACCTATTTCAAAGGCTAACTAATTCTGAAATTCAAAATAACATTTGTACCTATTTCATTAATGAGCTACCTGGTAGTTTAGACTTAAACCCGAAGATCTTCATAATGACCGATTCATCCTGATATTCGAATGACCCATTTGGCGGATCCAAACCTGATGGATGGTCAGGTGACTTGTTAAAAATAAGGAACTTTATGATTAGTACTCTAACTATGTATATGGGTGGATGTATGGTCAGTTTTGTGAATGGATGAACACAAAGTGGGTTTACGGAGTAATTAGGGGTAGAATGTGTATAATGTTAGATTCGAGTGACTTTTTCACATGTCTAAATTCATTATATTGTAATTCTAATGGTAGGTTAAGCATATTCATATGGTGTGAACAAGATGGTCGGATCAGAATCTTGATCTGATAAGTGTACGAACGGATGTGGGGATCAAGTAGCTAAATTAATGTGATGTAAGGGATGAAATTTGATGTATACGGTTAATTTATGATAATCAGGCCTGGTATAAAGTTTCACATGAAATGGATCATGAGAACCTTGTGAGTTGGAATTCAGTGTATAGGTTGATGGCATTTTCGTAATTATTATCAATCTAGGAGTTTTGTAAAATCTAATGGTTCTACGTGGTTCTATACCCATTTCTAAACAATCCTTATAAAAGAACTTACATTCAAATCATTATGGATAAAGAGTTATTCACCGATATAGTTGAGGGAAGGTACGTTTATCAGACCACATGAATAGCGATCAGATGACTTGATTTATGGATGAAGATCATTCTTAATCGATCAGGTTCATGTTGGAGGATGGATGTAGGGTTAGGTTAGCTAGATTGGTACTGTACACGTGTACATAATAGGTTAAATTTACGGTAATACTCGAGGACTTTCAATACTCGGTATTGAAAAGTTCGGGGTGTTACATCCTGGTACCAAAAAGGTTCTGGGACTTTCACCCAAGGACATCCTAAGTACCCACAGTGCTAGAACCGAGTATTTTAGGTATCCGATACGACCATCCACGATGTACTTGTGGAGCCATGACCCTGATGTCGCTAGGGCGTGCAGTGATCAAGTCACACATATGTGAGATGCATGAATCACACGTCAAATCATGCAGAAATCCAGTGCGTACTGCGCGATCAGGTCGGGCACTTTATCTCATAATGAGTCCCGTAAATGGTCTGCCCAATGGCGTATGCTATGATCAGTCACTACTTATATCAAGCATACATATGATGCGTATGAGCATGAGTTATGGGATTATACTAAGCATGTTATAAAACGAAGAATATTAACGAGTATGGGCCTATTAATGGGCCCTAAGGAGAGTTACAATGTGGACATTTAACCAACATTATACATACAATGTGGATGTCAAACCATCATTGCTCCTAAGGCATGACCTGCCATAAATATCATTACATGAACCATGGGAAATCATACATTGCAATAGACTCTAAGGACATCCCGTTGGGCCTCGACCCATGGGCCTTAGATACATCAAATGGGCCGTATCACATGAGCCTTACATTTATCAAATGGGCTGCATTAATGGGCCTCACCAATGAGCCTTATGTACATTGCAATGGTCCATGACCCATGCGCCTTGAAATACATCAAAGTGGGCCTCATAACTTGGGCCTTATATGTATCAGATGGGCCGGATCCCATGGGCCTTATATATGTCAAATAGGCTTAATCCCATAGGCATTATATATGTCAAATGGGCCTGATCCCATAGGCCTTATACATGTCAAATGGGCTTAATCCCATAGGCCTTATACATGCCAAATGAGCTTAATCCCATGGGCATTATATATGTCAAATGGGCCTAATCCCATAGGCCTTATACATGCCAAATGGGCTTAATCTCATAGGCCTTATACATGTCAAATGGGCTTAATCCCATGGGCATTATATATGTTAAATGGGCTTAATCCCATAGGCTTTAGATATATACCAAGGTATGCCTCAATGGACGGCCACAGACCAATCAAGATGGGGTCCATTTGAACTGTAGATCTATCTTATTTTTAGTCTCAAGCCTATTCAGTTAGACTTGCCAATTGGTTGGACCATTTGGATGAATCACATGCATCAAAGGTGGGGTCCACCAAACTATGGATCTGGCTCATAAGCTCTCAAAATGGATGGACGGTTGAGATACGACTCATGCATCATGGTGGGGGTCAACTGACCGTCCAGCAGCCCAAGGAAATGGCTGGATGGTATGGAAATACATACATTGCAGTGGGCTCCATCGTCCGGGCGAACGGTGGAATTAAGGCACATGCATCATTGTGGGCTCCCACGTGGGGGGCCACCATAATGTTTACTTACCATCCAACCCGTTGATAAGGTCACAGAGACCTGGGTGAAGAGAAAATACAAATTTTAGCTTGATTCAAAACTTTTGTGGACCCACAAAGGGGTTTCAATGGTATAAGTTCAATCACTGGTGTTTCTCGTGGTGTGGGCCACCTGAGATCTGAATTAAGATGATTTTTGGGGTGGGTCTACTTCAGAGGGTGGCCCACCCTATGAACGGTTTAGATGGAACATAAACATCAAGGTGGGGCCCACGGGTGGAGCCATGGGTCTGCATCGTCCGCCCGCTCTCCAGCCTCTGGCGCGACCAGCTCCTCTGACACAGCAGCAGATTACTGCTGCTTGTTTTATTTTTATTTTTTAAAAAACCCATTTTTCTGGGGTTTTTCTCATGTGGGGCCCACATCGGGTAGATCCACTTCATCCACTGGCTTGTAGACAAGGCTATCAAGACCAATATTGGGCCTTTTTCAGCGTGTAAGAAAAATCTGGGTGGATTTCAATGGTAATGATACTATTTTCAACACTATGGCCCACCAGATACTCAGATCATCCTCATTTTTTGGCTCAACGCCTAAAATGAGTTGGGGAAGAGGATGGACGGCTTTGATTGAATACATACATCAAGGTGGGTCCTGTACAAATGGCCCTTCCCAATAGCTTGAAACAAGCTCATATTTGTGTTTTCGTTCCAGTGACGTCCAGAGACGCTGGACTCTTTTGGGCTTAAAAAAAAACATTAAGGTGGGCCCTGCTTAGGTGGGCCACCACATGATAGGTGGTGTGGGTACAATGCATATAAGGTGGGCCCCACTCATGGATGGCTTGGATAAAATACTCACTTCATGGTGGGGTCCATTCAAGTGGACCACACAAACTCATCATCATCACACAAAAAAAAAATATAAAAGAGAGGGAGAGAGAGAAAAGAGTGGGACACGCGTGATGGAGGGACCCCGACACTATGGACCCTCCGTTTCAAGCATCCAATCTACATCAATGGGTCCCATTGTATATAGGCCCTCCAAATAAAAGATCAACGGTGGAGATCCCTCTCCATCCAATATGAACGGTCTATATGACCTCTTTAATGCAAGGAAAGTAAACATCATGATGGGGTCCATGGAGAATGGCCTCATCATGGAATGATATTGATGATCAAGATGGGCCATCGGCCACATCTTAGGGTCTCAAGTGAGATCCAAACCATTGATCGGTTGGCCTCACTTGGCCCATCTTAAAAACATGAAAAATTAGGCTATGAAAGCACCCACCACTTGATCTTCTTGGTCTGTTGGAAAGCTACTCTCCTAGAGCTTCACTTTGATGGTGGATGATGAAATTTGGATGACTAGGATGGAGGTTTTGGGATGGAAAAGTGGGCCACCAACATGCACTCTCTCACTTAGAATGCATGGACGTGAGAGCCTCTCTTGGTTACTTGGAATTGTGATGAGAAATGAGAGAGAGAGGTGAGATGTGAGTGATGGATGTGAGGTGAGTGATGGGTGAGGTGATGGATTGGTTGACTTTGGGTTTGCTTGACCTGTGGAGAAAGAAAG
The DNA here is from genome assembly GCA_037074715.1 of Magnolia kwangsiensis. Taxonomy (NCBI): domain Eukaryota; kingdom Viridiplantae; phylum Streptophyta; class Magnoliopsida; order Magnoliales; family Magnoliaceae; genus Magnolia; species Magnolia kwangsiensis. The sequence continues at coordinate 82,857,895 of CM073575.1, read as the reverse complement.
CATGGGTGCTTTGTACTTGACATGAGAGGTGATTGATGAGATTGATTGATGGGATTGATGGGACATGTTGTACAGATTCTCTTAGGATTGCAAACGTGCGGCGTTTTCTCAAAATAAATGCCGACGCACATCTCTTAGTCAGGGTATCGGATTGGTACATGAGTCGCGGCGTTGGAACCGCGGCGACTGTGCGGTCGCAATGGTATAAGTCTCGAATCAAGCCGACTCAATTTTACAGGATACGGCTTAGGTTCACGCGCAATATCGATTACAGGTCATGGATTGTCAGAATTTTACAGGAAAGATCGTGGTAGTCGACGGAACAGTACGGACTAGGATACGGGTGTTACAGCTCTCCCCGCCTAATAAACATTTCATCCTCGAAATTTATACTACCATCGCAACTAACCATAACTCGTGAGGGAATATAAAACATGACATCATATATAATCAAGACATAATACATCATACAATCAATCATCGAAAAGATAGGGATAACGTTCAAAAGTCTCTGCCTTGCGCTCCCAAGACACCTCATCCACACTATGATGGCTCCACTGCACCTTCACCAAGGGAATGACCTTGGTTCTGAGGACCTTCTCCTTCCGATCGAGGATAAGAACTGGCTGTTCAATATAAGAAGCGTCCTCACGAAAATTCAACGGCTGCCAATCAATAACAGGCACGATGTCTGACCCATACTTCCTCAACATAGAGACATGGAAGACGTTGTGAATGCCAGACAACTGCGATGGCAAGGCAAGCCGATAAGCCGCGGCGCCAATGCGCCCATTGATCTCGAAAGATCCTATGAATCTCGGGGAAAGCTTGCCCTTCGTCCCAAAACGAACCACACCATTCATGGGTGAGACCTTGAGACACACATAGTTCCCAATGGCAAACTCTAAGAGACAACGCCAATGATCAGCAATACTCTTCTGCCGGCTCTTAACTGTGCGCATCCTCTGCCTAATGATGTCAATAGCCTCTGATGTCTGCAGCACAAGTTCAGGACCTAGGAGACATCGCTCTCCAACCTCGGTCCAACAACTCGGAGATCTGCACGGTCTGCCGTATAATGCCTCAAAAGGAGCTATGCCAATGGTCGCCTGATAGCTGTTGTTGTACTCGAACTTAGCCAATTGTAGGTGATCATCCCAACTACCCAACAAATCAATCGCGCAGGCCCGAAGCATATCCTCAAGGATCTGGTTCACCCTTTCGGTCTGCCTATCGGTCTACGGATGATACGGGGTGCTGAGCTACAAATCAGTGCCCATCACTCTCTGGAAGCTCCTCCAAAACTGAGATGTAAAGCTAGGATCTCGGTCTGAAACAATCGAGACAGGAACACCGTGTAATCGCACAATCTCATCAACAAATATCTTAGCGAGTTGATCCGTATGTCAAGTCTCATGAATAGTAAGAAAATGTGCCGACTTCATCAGACGGTCCAGAACAACCCAGATGACGTCATGACCGCACTTAGTCCTCGGCAAACCCATGACAAAATCAGTAGATATATGCTCCTACTTTCACATCGGGACACTCAACAGCTACAATAGACCAGGGGGTCTCTGATGATCAGCCTTGACACACTGGCAGGTGTCACACTTGACCACAAATCTGGCTATATGACGCTTTATCCCTAACCAAAAGTACTGACGCATCATATCGCGATACATCTTCGTCAAGCCAGGATGGATAGAGAACCGCGATCGATGTACCTCGGTCATAAGATCTCGGTGTAACTCAAGAATATCTTGGACACCTAATCGGCCTCTAAAGCGAAGTCCACCATCAGAACCAATCTGCCAATCCGTCTGACTCTCAGATGCTGCTTCTTCTCGATAATCCTGTAACGACTCATCTGTCTGCTGAGCCTCGATCATCCTTACGACAAGAGAGGGTTGAATCGACATGCTCGATAGCTGAACAATAGATGATTGCAGACCAAACTCAAAGTCATATTCTATTATATCCTCTAGTATCCTCCACTCCTGAATCATCATATGCGCCACCAGGCCTCGTGGTTGACGGCTGAGGGCATCCACCACCACGTTCGTCGTGCCCGGGTGGTACTGAAGATCAAAATCGTAGTCCTTCAAGAGTTCCATCCAACGCCTCTACCTCATATTCAGGTCAGACTAAGAGAACAAATACTTCAAGCTCTTGTGGTCGGAGAAGAGCTCAAATCTCACCCCATAAAGATAGTGCCTCCACACTTTCAGTGCAAAGAAAACCGTTGCCAGTTCCAGATCATGCGTGGGGTAGTTCAGCTCATGGACCTTGAGCTGACGGGATGCATAAGCCACCGACTTCCCGTGTTGCATCAGGACAACACCTAAGCCATCTCGTGAGGCATCAGTAAATACAACAAATCCATCACTCCCAGAAGGAAGAGTGAGGATAGGAGCTGACGTGAGGTGGTCCTTTAACTCCATAAACGCCTGCTCACAAGCGTCGCTCCAAATGAACTCGGCACCCTTCCGGGTCAACCTGGTCAACAGGGTCGCAATACGAGAGAATTCCTCAATAAAACGTCGGTAGTAGCCAGCTAAACCAAGGAAACTACGGATCTCGGATGTGTTTATGGGCTGGTCCCACTGACGCACAACATCAATCTTCGAGGCGTCCAATGTGACACCCTGCCTCATCACCACATGATCGAGGAACTTCACCTCCTCCTGCCAGAACTCGCACTTCTCCAGCTTCGCATAAAGCTAGTGTGCACGGAGGGTTTGTAATGTAATCTCAAGATGCCGCTCATGCTCCTCATGAGTTCTCGAATATATCAGAATGTCATCAATGAACACCACAACAAAATGATCGAGATACGAATGGAAGACCTCGTTCATCAACTGCATGAATACTGCTGGCGCATTGGTTAGTCCGAAGGACATGACCTGAAACTTAAAATGACCGTAGCCCATCCTGAAGGCTGTCTTCGGGATATCCTCATCTCGAACCCAAACTTGATGATAACTAGACCGTAAGTCTATCTTCGAAAAGAACTGCGCCTCCTGCAGTTGATCAAACAAATTATCGATCCTTGGGAGCGGGTACTTGTTCTTGATTGTGACCTTGTTGAGCTCGCGGTAATCTACGCAAAGCCTCAACGAGCCATCATTCTTCTTCATCAAGAGTACCGATGCTCCCCACAGTGAACTGCTCGGACGAATAAAGCCTAGCTCGTGCAACTCATCCAACTGCTTCTACAGTTCCCATAACTCCAACGGTGTCATACGATATGGGGCCTTCGAAATAGGCGGGGTACCAGGCATAAGATCAATCTGGAACTCCATGTGCCGACGAGGTGGTAACCCCAAAATCTCCTGAAACACATCAAGAAAACTATAAACAACAGGCAGCTGGTCAATACTCAAAGCAGCTGACTCCTCAACGGCACACGATAACAGGCAAGAAGCTGTCCCCCTCTTGGCACGGCAATAAACTGAAACTCTGGTACTCTGGGTATGCAGAACGTGACTGTCCTCGCAAAGCAGTCTAATATGGCGTAGTACTCGTTGAGCCAATCCATGGCTAGGATGACATTAAACTCGGACATCAGCAAAGCAAAAAGATCATCCGGTAAAAAGATATCCCCAATCAGAATGGGATAAGATGCTCAAAATCGGCCCAACACTGCGGTCTTCCCTAAGGGCATCGATACTACCAAACCCTCACAGGTAGACTCCAACAGTAAATTGGTCGATCGGCAGAAATCATCGGTGACAAATGAATGCGATGCACCAGAATCAAATAATACACGTGCAATGCATGCAGAAACAGGAAGAGTACCCTCGACAACCCCTCCTGATGACTGAGGGTCCTGCTGGACGGCATAGAATCTGCCCTGAGCCTGCTGGGGAGGTGCAGGTCCCCTCTGAGGTCTCTGCTACTGCTGTGGTCGCTGTGGGGGTCTAACCTGATGTCTCTGCTGTTGTGGGGGAGGTACAGGAGGCTGGTGCTGCGGTTGCTGCTGCTGCAGTGGCTGTCACGGAGGTGGATGTGGTGCCCTCGGCTGCTGCTACTGCTGTTGCGGATGGGGACACTCGTGCCTACAATGTCCTGTCCAACCGCATTTAAAGAAAGTACCTGTAAACGGTCTCGAAGATGATGCTGGGGGTACTGCTGGTGCTCGGAGTGCTAGACGGGTCATGCGCCGCTACTATGAACGATGCTGCTGGTGGGAACTACTAGAGGGTGCCTTCCTCTTCTGATCTCCCCTCTGATCACGGACTCTCTGCACACCAGCCCAATCTATCTCATATATCAGGGCTCTCTCCACTATCTTCTCAAATGTCGAAAGCATGTGTCCGATCACATGTCTCCGGAGGGCAGGACGTAAGCCGTTCTCAAAACGATGGGCCTTTCGCCCCTCATCATTAACAAGATATGACGTAAACCTCAATAGTGCGATGAACCGAGCCTCATACTGGGACACAGACATGTCCCCCCGGACTAGAGTCTCAAACTTTAGTGCGCGCTGCTGTCGCACATTCTTGAGAAAGAACTTTCGGTCCAACTGGTCTATAAAGTCCTCCCAGGTCCACTCAAAATCAGTCACCACTGATCGGGCAAAAAATGCCCACCAATACTGAGCCTCACCCTGCAGAAGAAATATGGCTAATGGGACTCGCTGTTGAGTAGTACTTGTAGCTCTAATCGAGTTCCCGTAACCGTTGAACTGAAACTGGTCTGCCACGGTCGATCTGAAAACCCGACCGGACTGAAAGCTTAGCTTGACCTAGATCCAATAGTAGAAAGCTTAGCTTGACCTCTAGAAGTGCTCCGTTGGATCGAAACAAACCCGATTTGGTTATAACCTAAGTATACCTTAACCCCAAGTCTATTTCCGTCACTTTTGGGCTTATAAAAAGGCCTTAAACCCTCTCTCACAAATCCCATACGAATTTCAAGGCCTAGCCAAATCAAGAGAGAGAAGAGAGAGAGAGAGAGAGAGAGCGAGTAGGAGATTCACCCAGGGATTCTACCCTGCCACTGCATATGCTTCAACACCACTACCGTATCGCTATTACGGCATTTCTGATTTCATTTTTAGATAAGTTAAGCTAACCCTAACCTGTTTGGAAGCCTATAATAGTTTAAATGAAGTTATAGGTAACTTGTTTCATGTCATAGGTAGCGTATCCGCCGTTAACGAAGACTTATGGTCTGAATCACATCTTATACGCATTTTCTGGTTTAAGGTGCGGACTATATATGTTTAGGTTATGGTTTTCAAAACTTTCATTGTTAAGTAATGATTTATTCTTGCCTAGGATGCTATTTCACGTGTATAAAGTGTTGTCCGTTTTGATTTTCAGTTATACGTTAATTATGTTGAATATACTGTATTCCTCGTATTTGTAGAAAATACCGTATACGTATGAAATTCGAATTTGTGCTTGCCATGATTAATTACTGTCTATGTATGCTAGATGCATGTGTATCAACTTCTGGGTGCAGGGATTTGCCTAGTACATGGTATATTAACATACGTCGTGTATGTTACAATGCGTAGCCTAAGTGTTTGTAAAAATGACTAAATGAGTATAAACCTTGCATTAGTGTACGCCATGAATAACCATCATATCTATGTGATTTTTGTGTAGGCGGCAATCCTTTGACGAAAGGACTTGCCCTAATACGTATGCTAACTAATACATACCATGTATAATATAATTTGTATGTTAAAGTGTTTGTAAATATGTCTGTAAGAATAAATACTTGTAAACTGTTCTTTAAATGGGTGTTGAGATAGGATTCTTAGCCACTCTAATGATGTGTATAATTCCCTCAGTATACTTTGTTTCATACTCATTGCTTTTACTTAGAAATGCACAAGTATGGATTCATGTTTATGTTATACTTCATAACCTACTCAATTGATCGTATGATTTGAATCATTGCTCCCTTACTGCCCTGATGCATGCCCGAGTCGTACTTGGGATGTTCAACAGTGGTTAGGCCACACGGAGTGCTAATGCATTCCATGTCGTTCAACTCAACGTGCGCTTGGACTAGTTGAGCTTATCAACTAACCCGATTGACCAATGTATGTTCACCATGTTTGGACGCTACTGTTTGAACCTAAGGTACCAAACTTACCAGTAAAAAGCTCCTCTAACCTTGGTACCTCGATTCACTAAGACTCATGAGCCGATTATGATAGTATGAGACACTATATTCGAGCTGTCGGCCTACTCTGATTGGTGACGAGCCCTTTGTAGTGACCAGTGAGCACCTATACTCGTGAGCCGATTATGGTGGTATGGGACACTATATTCGTGCCGTAGGCCTATATTGATTGGTGACGAGCCCTCTGTAGTGACCTTGAGTATATCCTGACACTACATAAGGGTAACGAGTTCTGTTGTAGTCTTAAGGATATAATTAGGCTTGTATTGTTTTGGTGATGGGGGAGTGGTGTAACGATTACGTGCAATAGCCCTGACAGCCCTTGCAGCGACCTAAAACCGTAACATCGTATGAGATTATCTCAGACTGACAACCCGAGAATGGATCACCGTTTGGATAATGATACAAGAGAGGTACCTTAGCTTCCCAATCCTGTTGTATGAAAAGGACTAATAAGAACTGGATAATCATATTCATGACACCGCACTGCATGTGCCATTGGCGTTGGTGTGAGAGCACAGTGGTAGTGATTCATGCCACGATCGTTACATGATGTCGCACGAGGGAGTTTGTAGTGAGGGCATGCATCATTATCTCATATCATTCTGGCATTAATAAGAGTAGTTAGGACATGTTCACTTGTACTGCTTTATCATTGTTGCTTGATTGAATTGATAACATGTTAACCTTTGTTGTATATAGTTTTCACTGAGTTGATCAATCACTCCCACGTTACGGGACGGTGTTGGCAACACCAACTAGTCCCTATTTTAGTTCCAGATGATGGCGATGCTTGCGAAGTAGAGCCGAACTTTATGATGTTGGGGAGGATTTCTCCTATATGTAGGTTCTGATTGACGGGGTTACAGGGTTACTGATTTGATGCCAATACACTTGGTATTTCACCTTTTATTTAAACACCTATGTATATTCTTTTCTTTCTATTTTTGGAGTATACATATATTTAGTTAACCTGGTAACATGTTCATACTCTGGAGACTTACAAATAATTATACATTTTATATATTTATCACAGTCTTCCGCTTGCGAAATTTAATTGTCTCTAAAGTATGATATGCTATTTTAGCTTAATCCACTTCATGTTTTATGTAACACCCCGAATTTTTGCCAACCTGGAATTAGACATCCTTAGGCAATGGGTCAACCATAACACTCTCAAAGTTCAATCCCAAAGCCAAAGAAATCGTTTTTCAACCCATTTCCTTCAAATCTCATCTTTCACCACCTCATTTTTTAAACTTCTCCAAGTACTTTCATATTAGACACGAATCCTCAAGTTTAAATAGTGAAAAACTAAACTCAAACTAAAACTCACTAAAAACGGTCGCCGAGATTGAGTCCGTGCACACTCCTGATCACACACAACGACCCCAAATCACTTCTAGACCGTCAATCGAAGGGTTTAGACTATGTTTCATTCCATTCCAAACCTAGAAATGAATGTCCTTAGGTGGTAGGTCAACCCCAACATCTTACACTCAATCTCAAAGCCTAAAACATCTTTTTATCCAATTCCTTCAAAATCTCACCCTCCACCACTTTATTCTTCATTTATTTTTAAGCACATTCATAATACACACCAATCCTAGGGTATAAATGAGAAAGAAAAATACCAAAACTAAAACTTACCATAAATAGTAAATAAATGGATAAAATGGGTTTTTAACCCTTAATCTTTTGGAATCTAATGAAATAAATAGGTTAGTTAGATAGATTAGCGTCTCCTACCCCAAAATCATATGCTACAGATCACATAAACTCATTCTGGTTTACAAATTGGCCCAAAAAATGCCTCAAATGGAGTTGGGGGCCTACCCACGCCAATCCAGAGGGACCCAGGGTGGGCCCCACACTTTTTTGGTACCCAAGGGACAGGAGAACCTCGCCCAAATGTCAAGGTCTCACCGGATTGGATAGAGGTCGGCGAGGACCTCGCCGGTAAACGGGCCAGGCCGGGCGGGCCGCTCTGGCCGATTGCATGTGGGGCCTAATGGGACCCTATGGTATAGGGTTCGACCCCTATTTCTTTCCCATTTTGGTACTTTCTTCACAAATCACCCCTCCAAACTTTTCGTTTCTTGAAAAATCTTTCGAATCTCCCCCAAATTCCTTCTCCAAACACTTCCTTGTTCATTTTCATATACCACTCACTCCACCCTTCAAATCCCACCTCAAACAAAAATCATTAGGGGCTACTTCCTTTAGAAAATTAGATGAAATTAACTAGCGCTAAACTAGACTACCTGTGAAATTATCACCAATCACTTTAAATACGATCTGCTAGAGCCAAAACGTGTAGAATAGGTGACGCTACATTACCTTAAAATCTTGAATCAAACTCTAAACCTGGTTGCTCACAGGAGCATTTGGAAACTTTGTATTGGACCTGGACCATACATCGGAAGTCCGATTATCCCGAACTTAGACAATCCTGACCGCCTAGTTGGACTTGACAATCACCTCAAAAATCAAGTCCGGATGATGTCCCACGATGATTTCCTTGAGTTCAGAGTGAAGAGTGTGAGAAATGTTAGAAATTAAATATAAATTATGAAATCTGGCACGTGTCTCTTGCGCGCCTTTTCTAAGCGTTCGGACTGTCAGAATCTAATCCAAATTCACCCTCGGATCAGGGATGATGGCCCACTCATGTCAACGCACTTATGGCCCTGATCGAGTACCGGTGACTGTTGAACTGAAACTGGTCTGCCACGGTCGATATGGAAACCCGATCAGACTGAAAACTTAACTTGATCAGGATCAAGCATCCATAAGCTTAAGTCCGACCGCATTCAGTCACAGGACCTCTAGAAGTGCTTCGTTGGATCAGAACAAGCCCATTTTGGTTATAAAATAAATATACCTTGGCCCCAAGCCTATTTTCGATAATTCTGGGCCTATATAAGGACCTTAAAACCCCTCTCTCATTCCATACAAATTTCCTAAGCCCTAGGAGAGAGAAGAGAGAAGAGAGAGAGAGAGAGAGAGAGAGAGAGAGAGAAAAGGGAGAGAAAGAGAGAGATTTGGAGCTTTTCTCCTGGGATTCTTCCCTGCTGCTCCATGTGCCAGGCCGTCTATCTGTGTTGCTCTTTCAGCGCATCCAACGTCATTTTTAGGTAAGAAATCCTACCCCTAACCTGTTTAGGTAATCCATGTAGCTGTAGTGTTAATATAGCTAACCTATTTCATGGTATAGATTGTCGTTGAGCCGTTGACGAAGACTTATCGTCTGAATCAACTCTGTTTTGCAATTTCTGATTTAAGGTATGGATTTTAGATGCTTAGATTATCTGTTTTCAAAGCTTTCAATGTCGTTTAATGGTAGATTGTTGACAAGGATGTTGTTTGACATGTAGAACATGCTGTCTGTTTTCCAATTCGAATACGCACGAAGAATACGAGATTTAGGGTATTTTAGGTATTTGTAGGAAATACTTTATATGTACGTATTTTGCTGATATGATTGCCATGAGTATTTGTCGTGTACCTATGCTAGTTATGCGTGTATGTTCTGTTTGGAAAAGAGATTCGCCCTAATGCACACTTTGGCCGACATATGCTATGTAGACTAATGTGTGTAGACTAAGTATTTGTATAAATGTATGTATTAGTAAGTATTGAGTAAATAGTATTGTAGATTAGAGTTGAGATTGGATTCTCAACTAATTTGATGATGTGCATAATTTCCTTCATGCTTGTTGTAGTTGAATTGATTACTGCATGTGCAAAATACTCGTGTATGGTTAACTTCTTATGATGTATGTTATAACATGCTGATAACATGCTGGAATTACTTGTATTTTCAATTTTGTCTCTCTCATATGATTATTGATTTAGATTACAAGTGTTTGGGGCTATACTTTAGTCCAGGCAGTCGGTAACAGATTTGAATTCGTGGTTGGACTCTATTCGCCACGCAAGATGTGTTTGACAAACCCGAGTCGTGCATTGCTTGTCGGCAGTAGTTAGGCCACATGAAGTGCTTATGCACTTCATGTTGTACAACTCAACGGGCGCTCGTACTAGTCGAACTCGTCAAGTAACCCGATTGACCATTGTTTGTTCACCTTGTATTGGTTATAACTGCTTAAACCTAGGGTACTAAACTTACCAGTGCTAACCTTGATAACCATGGTACCTTGATCCACTAAGACTCATGAGTCGGGCATGGTGGTATGGGACACCGTGGTCGAGCTGTCGGCCTACGCTGGGACCATGAGCCTCCCCGTAGTGACCAGTGAGCAACCCAGACTCGTGAGCAAATTATGGTGGTATGAGACACTATATTCTTGCTATCGGCCTACACTGATAAGGTAATGGGGGAGCGGTGCAACGAGTGCGTGCAATAACCCTGGTAGCCCTTTGTAGTGACCTCGAGCGTACTCTGAGTCTACATGAGGCGACGACCCTTCTGTAGCAACAAGAGTACAAACTAGGCCTATATTGATAAGGTGATGGGGGAGCAGTGCAACGAGTGCATGCAACAGCCCCGACAGCCCTTGCAGTGACCTAGAAATATATCATCGTATGAGACTACTAGGAGTGACGACCCTAGATAGGATCCTTGTTTGGGAATGATATAAGGGAGGTACCCTAGTTTTCCAATCCTGTTATATGTAAAGGACTAATAATAACTCGGTAATCATGATCATATCGCACTGCATGTGCATGAAAGATGTGGAGCACTAAGGGAAGAAAGCATGCCGAGGATGTACGATAGTGTCGCATGAGGGAGTATGTTGGTGAGGGCATATATCATGTCATTTCATCCTTGCATTAATCACAGTATTTAGGAATATTTTATTTGCTTGCTTTATCATTATCGCTTGATTGATTTGATATGTTAACCTTTGCTCTATGATTCCACTGAGTTGATCACTCACTCCCACGTTATGGGACGGTGTTGTACACACCAACCGGACTGTCTTAGCTGTAGGTGTTGGCAATGCACTATTCGATGACGAGGAGGAGCTCTCCTATGTCCAACTCTCTGGCGGGTCTAAGCAGACCTGGACTTACGCCGGCGGAACTATAGGGTTCAGATAGAAAACACTACTTTTCCTTATTGCACATTTCATGTAATTATTTAACCTGGTGATAATCATACTCTGAGAGCTTACCATCATTTTTATATAATTTATATACATACCAAAGGCTTCTACTTGCATAATTTAATTGCCTCTGGAGTATGATTTGCTGTTTGGCTTAATCTCACTCATGTTTACTGTACTAACAAACAACATTCAATCATCATCATAATATATGTTTCATAAGTGATGTTTTAGAACTCAGGAGTTGGGTTTCTACCGGACCCCCGATTTTTGGGGTGTTACATTTTATGCACTCATACAGCTGACATTCATCCATCATCAAACATGCTGCATAAGTGATGTTCTTGAACTCAGGAGCTGAGTTTCTGCTTGAACCCCGATTTTTAGGGCGTTACAGAGTTGATCACTCACTCCCACATTACGGGACGATGTTGTACACACCAACCAGTCCCTGTTTTAGTTTCAGATGATGGCGCTGCTTGTGAAGTGGAGCCGTACTTTCACGATGATGAGGAGGGTTTCTCCTATAGGCAGCTATCAGGCGGGTCTATGTAGACCGTGTTCTAATCGACAGGGTTACAAGGAGGTTGATTAGACGCCATGACCCAAATTGTCATTTTACACTTTTGGAGCACTCTTGTATATTCTTTTTGTTCATTTTTAGAGTATACATGTATATATTTAACCTGGTAACATGTTCACACTATGGAGACTTACAACAATTTATATATGTTATATCTACTATCACAGTCTTCTGCTTGCATAATTTAACTGTCTCTGGAGTATGATATGCTGTTTTGGCTTAATCCCACTCATGTTTAATACACTAACATAGACAACATTCAATCATAAGAATTTATGTTGCATAAGTGATGTTTTGGAACTCGGGTGTTGAGTTGCTACTCGACTCTCAATTTTCAGGATGTTACATTAAGTTCCTAGGACATGTGGTGTCCAAGGAAGGTATAGCAGTCGACCTCGCTAAGGTAGCTGCAGTTCAGGATTGAAAGCAGCCCGGTTCAATTACTGAGGTGAGGAGTTTTCTTGGTCTGACAGGGTATTATCGACGATTAATTCAAAACTTTTTCAAGATTTTCAGACCATTGTGTCAGTTGACACGGAAAGATTTGAAGTTCGCCTGAAACGAGAAGGCTGAAGCAGCTTTTCAGGAGATGAAGGACAAGTTGACGTCCACCCCTGTGCTAGTATTGCCAGAGCAAGGGGTTAAGTATACGATATATACTGACGCCTCTTGCGTTGGTCTAGGTTGTGTCCTTATGCAGAAGGACAGAGTGATTGCATACGCCTCTAGGTAGTTGAGAAAACACAAGGATAATTACCCTACACACTACCTAGAGTTGGTAGTTGTCATTTTTGTACTGAAGCTTTGGAAACATTACCTCTATGGAGAGGAGTTTGAGCTCTTTCGCGACCACAAGATCCTTAGATACATATTCTCTCGCGAGACTTGAATTAGAGGCAACGCCGATGGATGGAAACCTTGAAGGACTTTAAGTTCGAGGTCTCCTACCATCCGGGCAAGGCAAACCTTGTGGTAGATGCGTTAAGCTGCAAGTAGACTATAGAGTTTGTGTCTCCGGTGATGATAGCAGAATAGGACATGGTGGAGTTTATGCGAAACTTTGAGTAGAAACTCACGGTGGAGGAGCCGTACGAGGTTATCGCACATATTCTAGTACAATCCCTCATTGATGGCAGGATTATTACATCTCAGGCAGGCGATGAGCTTTGCCGAAGATGAGAGAGCGGGTTAGTATAGATGAGGACTCCGAGTGGAGTGTCGGTTCATATGGGGGCTTACGTTAACGTGGCTACCTATGCGTCCCAGACGATCATGACTTGAGACGGGAGGTTCTCGAGTCAGCCCACAGTTCGAGGCTTACGATGCATCCTGGTAGAACGAAGATGTATCGAGACATGAGGAGATTGTACTGGTGGGATAACATGAAGGTTCACATTATAAAGTTTGTGTCCTGTTGTCTCACGTGCCAGCAGGTCAAGGAAGAGCATCGCCGACCCCCTGGACTACTTCATCTCATGACCATAGCTGAGTGGAAGTGGGATTTTATCTCTATAGATTTTATTCCAGGGCTACCAAAGATGAGGAAGGGACATGACTCAATTTGGGTGATCGTCGACCGATTGATGAAATCGGCTCATTTCCTACCGATCCGAGTTACGAACTCTACAGACGAGTTGGCCAGATTGTACATCAAGGAGATTGTACGTCTGCATGGATTTTTCTTAGAGATTGTGCCTGACAGAGACACGCGATTCACATATATCTTCTGGAATCGTATTCAGGAAGCGATGGATGTGAAGTTGAAGTTTAGTACCACGTTCCATCTGCAGACAGACGGGCATATGGAACGAGTGAATCAGGTGCTAGAAGATATGTTGCGAGCTTGTGTCTTGGATTTCAAGGATAGTTGGGATGACTGTCTTCCTTATGCAGAGTTCGAGTATAACAATAGTTTTTAGGCAAGTATTGGCATGGCTCCCTATGAGGCACTATATGGTCGCTCGTGTAGAGCACCGCATTGCTGGGCAGAAGTGGGCGAGAAGACTCTAATTGGCCCAGAGTTGGTCCAGGCGACCTCAGAGAAAATTGACATTATTAGACGTCGATTTCTATCATACAGAGCAGGCAGAAGAGCTATGTTGATACGAGACGGCACCACTTGAGTTTGAAGTTGGAGACCACGTATTCCTTAAGATTTTCCCCATGAAGGGAGTCCTTCGGTTTAGTAAGAAAGGGAAGCTCACGCCGAGATTCATTGGCCCATTTCAGATACTTGATCGAGTGGGGGTAGTAGCATATCGCCTTGCTTTGCCCACACCACTTGTAGGCGTGCATAACATATTTCATGTGTCCATGTTGAAGAAGTACGTTCCTGATCCTTTGCACATTATCAGTTGCGAGCAGGTGCAGTTGAGCGAGGATGCCACCTATGTACTACGACCGACACATATCCTGGATAGGAAGGAGCAGGTACCGCGTAGCAAGGTCATCCCACTTGTGAAGGTATTGTGGACGCATCATAATGAAGAAGAGGCTACTTGGGAGACTGAAGCTGAGGTCAGAAAGAATTACCCTCAGATCCTCGAGGAGTATGAGAAGGTATAAATTTCGAGGATGAAATTTTTCTTTAAGGGGGGTAAATTGTAACGTCCTAGAAAAATTCGTACAAAGACCCGAGTACCACCTCAAGCAGTAATCACTTAGGACCAAATCCTTTACAAATTTTAGGAGAATTAACTAACGCTAAACTAGATCACCTATGAAATTAGCACCAATCACTTTAAATACGATCTGCAAGACCTAAAACCTACAGAATTAGTAACACTACATTACGCTGAAATCTAGGATCCAACTCTAAACCTAGTTGCTCTCGGGAGCATTTAGAAACTCCATATCGGACCTGAACCGCACATCAAAAGTACGATAGTGGCCAACTTAGAATATTATGACTGCCTGGTTGGACTTAAAAATCACATCGAAAATCAAGTCTAGGTGATGTCTTAAGACTATTTTCTTGAGTCCGGAGTAAAGTGTGTGAAAAAAGTGAATATATTTAGAAATTAAATATGAATTTAAGTAATCTGAGTCGTGTCACTTGCGGGCCGTTTATAAGCATTCTGACCGTTAGAATCTGACCCAAATACACCCTCAGATCAGGGAAGATGGCCCACACATGCCAATGTACTTGTGGCCCTGATTGAGTTTCGATTACCGTTGAACTAAAACTGGTCCACCACGGTCAATCTGGAAACCCGATCGGACTGAAAATGTAGCTTGACCTAGATCCAGTATTTGTGAGCTTAAGTCTGACTGCATTCAGTAAAGGGACCTCTAAAAATGTTCTGTTGGATCGGAACATGCCCAATTTGGATATAACCTAAGTATACCATGGCCCTGGGGCTATTTTGTTAGTTTTGGGCCTATATAAAGACTTTAAACCCTCTCTCACATATTCCATACGAATTCTAAACCCTAGCTAAAATAAGAGAGAGAAAGTGCAAGAAAAGTTGGAGATTCTCCCAGGGATTCTACCTTGCCTCTCTACGTGCCTAATCCATCTATCTGAATCGTTATTCCGGCGATTCTAATACCATACATAGGTAAGAAATCCTAACCCTAACCTGTTCTAGGGTTTCCAATAGTTGAAGTAATGATATGGCTAACCTATTTCATATTCTAGGTTGTCTAGCCGCCGTTGATAAAGACTTATCGTCTAAATCATATCCGTTTCGTATTTTCCAGCTTAAGGTGCAGTATATACGTTTAGGTTATGGTTTTCAAGACTTTCAATGTCAGTTAATGATTTATTACCGACGTGGGTGCTATTACACATGCTAAATGCACCATCTGTTTCATTTTACATATATGTATAACCTATGTTATAAATAGAGTTTTTCATGTGTTTATTGAAATGTTTGTATGCATTTGAAATTTAATGTTATGATTGCCATGATTAATTGTCATGGGTATATGATTATTATGTATGCGACAACTCCTTGGCAAAAGGATTTTCCCTAATACGTAATACGGCCGACATACGTGATGTATGTTGAAACGTGTAGTCTAAGTGTTTGTCAAAATGTCTGAATAGGTTAGTACTTAGTAAAGTGTGATTTATATGGGAGTTGAGAAACGAATCCTAACTGCCTTACTTGTGTGTATGATTTCCTTCATGAATTGTTTAGCCTAATTATTCATGTTAATTATGTGTATGATTTCCTCCATGTACTGTGTATTTATGTTTTAAGTCATATTCCATAACATGTTCATATGATTGTAGGATTTGATTTAAATATTCATTATTAGGATTGCACGTGATTGGGACTGTATCACAGTCCAGGTAATTGGTAACAGGTCTCGAACTAGTGGTTGAGGTTGCTTTCGCCACGCAGGATGTGTTCAATGAATTCGAGTCGTACTTGGGATGTTCGGCAGTCGTCAGGCCATACGGAGTGGTTATGCATTTCATGTCGATTAACTCAAAGTGCGCTTGTTCTAGTCGAGCTCATCAATTAACCCGATTGACCAATATATGTTCACCATGTTTGGATGCTAGTGTTTGAATCTAAGGTACCAAACTCACCAGTGAAATCCTATTAACCTTGGTACCTCGATCCCCTAAGACTCATGAGCCAAACATGGTGGTATGGGACACCGTGGTCGAGCTGTCGGCCTACACTGGGGCGACGAGCCTCCCCGTAGTGACCAGTGAGCAACCTAGACTCGTGAGCCGAATACGGTGGTATGGGACATTGTATTCGCGCAGTCGGCCTACATTGAATGGTGACGAGCCCTTTGTAGTGACCTCGAGCATACCCTGAAACTGCATTGAGGCGACGAGCCTTATTGTAGCCTCTAGGGTATAACTAGACCTATATTGATTGGTGACGAGCCCTTCATAGCGATCTAGAAATATAACATCGTATGAGATTTACTAGGAATGATAACCCTGGAATGGATCATTGTTTGGGTATTGATATAAGGGAGGTACCTTAGCTTTCCAATCCTGCTGTATGAAAAGGACTAATTAGAACTTGGTAATCGTGATCATAACATCGCACTGCATGTGCCATTGGTGTTGGTGTAGAGCACAGTGGTAGTGATTCATGTCGAGATCGATAGATGTTGTCACAAGAGGGAGTGCAGGTGAGGGCATGCATCATTTCTACATACATCCTTACATTAACAAGAGTATCTAGGACATGTTTGATTGTACTATTTTATCTTTATTGCTTGATTGAATTGATAACATGTTAGCCTTTGCTGTATAGCTCCACTGAGTTGATCACTCACTCCCACGTTCTGGGACGGTGTTAAACACCAACCAGACTCTGTCTTAGTTGTAGATGATGATGTGACACTCGAGGCAGAGCAGGAGTATGAGGATGATGAGGAGGCATTTTCCTTTATGCAGTTCTTAAGCGGGTTCATTTGAGTCATGTCCTGATTGATGGAGATTCAGGGCTATCTTTGTAGTGGTCTATCACATTTTGATATTTTTATTTTGAGACAAATACTTGTAATTATGACCTAGCAGAGCATACATATCTTAGGGACTTATATTGGTATATATATTTCTCCATTCTTCCGCTTGCATATTCTAACTGTCCCTAGTTTATATTTGCTGTTTTGGCTTAATCTATTTCATGTTTTGTGCATAATATAGACAACATTCATCCATCATAAAAAATGTTGCATAAATGATGTCTTTGAACTCGGGAGCTGAGTTATGCTCGACCCCCGAATTTTAGGGCATTACAAATATTGACGCTTGATGTCCCGATACATTTTTGTACTGCTAGGATGAATGGTCAGACGGGACATGTGTGCTTCGCTCAGTATTGCATGTTTCAATTATGGCACTGTTGGTATGCAGATACGACCTCGATATCTCAAGCCATCATCCGAACTAACATGCTAGTCTTGCATTCCTTCACTTTCGCACCTCAGTCTTAACTTCTTCAGTGATTCATCCAGATCTTGTGATTCGATGATGCGATGAGCTAAGGCTAGTTCCACAACTAATGAGGCTACCAAAATACTTGATCCTCTGAAAGAGAATTGTGCATCATAGTCCTGGATGAAATCTAGCATCTCTCCTTCCCTTATCATGAGACCAGCCATAACTTCGTGATTCCTCTTTCAGCTCAAGGCATTTGCTATGAGGTTCGCCTTACTTGGATGATAGGATACTTCAAATTTGAAGTCCTTTAGTGTTTCCATCCATCGACGTTGTTGCATGTTCAGATCTTTTTGAGTGAAGATAAACTTCAAACTCTTGTGATCGCAAAATAATTTGAATTCCTCACCATATAAGTAATGTCTCCAAATCTTCAAGGCAAAGAGCACTGCGGCGAGATCCAGATCATGGGTAGGATAATTTTCTTCATGTTTCTTCAACTGCCTAGAGACATAAGCAATCACCTTCTCACTCTGCATGAATACGCATCCTAGCCCGGTCTGTGATGTGTCACTATAGACTACGTACTTAGCCCCTTCTTCTGGAAGTGTGAGCACGAGGGCTGTGGTGAGTCTTTTCTTAATTCCTAAAAAGATTTTTCTGCTTCATCGTTCCAACTAAACTTGGCATTCTTTTTCGTCAGCTGAGTTAGGGATCGGACAATACGGGACAATTCTTTTATAAATTGCCGATAATATCTAGACATCCTGAAAAAGCTCCTAACCTCGATAACAGTATCAGGTCATTCCCATTTTACTACAACCTCAACCTTGGCTGGATCAACTGTGATACCTTCCTTCTTCATAACATGACCCAAAAATTTCACCTCCTCCTTTCAGAAGTCACATTTTCATAACTTCGCATACAACTATCTTTCCTTGAGGGTCTTCAGAATGGTTCACAAGTGCTCATCATGCTCTTCATGACTTTTAGAGTAAACCAAGATGTCATCGATGAAGACTATGATGAATCGGTCTAAATATGGCATAAAGACTTGATTCATCAAGTCCATGAATACCGCAGGTGCATTAGCGAGCCCGAACGACATTACCAAGAATTCGTAATGCACATATGTAACATCCCGAAAATCGTGGGTCGGGTAGAAACCCAACTCCCGAGTTTCAGAACATCACTAATGTAACATAGATAATGATGAATGCATGTTGTCTGTAGAATGGCATTAAATAATATTGAGACTAAGCCAAAACAACATATCATACTCCAGAGAGTTAAATTTACAAGCGGAAGAATGTGATAAATATATATAATATATGAACTATTATAAGTTTCCAAAATGTGAACATGTCACTATGTTAAACATATACATGTATACTCTAAAAATGATAAAAAAGAATATACATGAGTGCTCCAAAAAAAATATAAAATGACAAGTGTCATGTCGTCTAATCAATTCCCTGTAATCTCGTCGATCAGAACCTGCATATAGGAGGAATCCTCCTCATCATTATCAAGTCCGGCTCTGCTTTGCAAGCATTTCCATCATCTGAAACTAAAAAAAGGAACTAGTTGGTGTGTACAACACAGTCCCGTAACGTGGGAGTGAGCAGCTAACTCAGTAGAATCATAGAGCAAGGGTTAACATGTTATCAAATCAATCACGCGATAATAGTAAAGCAAACAATCAGACACTCCTAGATACTGTGATTAATGCAAGCATGAGATGACATGATGGATGCCCTCATCGACATACTCCCTCATGCGACACCATCTTACGTCTGTGGCATGCTTTCTTCCCTCAGTACTTCACATTTTCCAGGCATATGCAGTGCGATGTGAATATGATTATCGAATTGTTATTAGTCCTTTTCATACAGCAGGATTGGAAAACTAGGGTACCTCCCTCATATCAATACCCAAACAATGATCCTATTTAAGGTCGTCACTCCTAGTAGTCTCATACGATGATATATTTTTAGGTCGCTGCAAGGGCTGTCAGGGCTGTTGCACGCACTCGTTGCTCCACTCCCCCATCACCTTATTAATACAGGCCTAGTTTATATCCTTAAGACTGCATCAGGACTCGTTGCCCCCATGCGGTGTCAGGATAAACTCAAGGTCACTACAAAGGGTTGTCAGAGCTGTTGCTCGCACTCGTTGCTCCACTCTCCCATCACCTTATCAATGTAGGCCGACAACAAGAATATAGTGTCCCATACCACCATAATCTGCTCAGAGTAGGGTGCTCACTGGTCACTACGGGGAGGTTTATGGCCCCAGTGTAGGCCGACAACTCGACCACGGTGTCCCATACCACCATGCCCGGCTCATAAATCTTAGGGGATCGAGGTACCAAGGTTAGAGGGGCTTTCAAATGGTAAGTTTAGTACCCTAGGTTCAAGCAATTATGACGAATACAAGGTGAACATACAATACTCAGTTGGGTTACTTGATGAGTTCGACTAGCACGAGCGCACGTCGAATCGACCGACATGAAGTGCACAAACACTTCGCGTGGCCTAACCACCGCCGACGACTCTAGTACAACTGGGGTTCGTCATGCACATCCTTCGTGGCGAATAGATTCCAACCACGAATTCTAAACTGTTATCGACTGCCTGGACTAGAGTATAGCCCCAATCACAAGCAAAGCTAATAACTAGCATATGAGTCATATTCGGCATCTATGTGAGCAATCATGAAGTATAACTTGAATGTAAATAGTACATGGAGGAATTAATGTACACATTTATCAGGATTTAACTAAGTACACAATCCATAAAAGAAATTATACGCTCATTTAGCAATCACATGATTCATGAAGGAAATCATTCGCACAAGTATTGTGATGGGGATCCATATCCCAACCACTCTCGCAATCACACTCTACTAACTACTAACTCACTTAGACCTTTAAACAAACACTTAGCTTACTCAACTCCAACGTACTTGACGTATGTTGATTTCAACATATAATATGACAGATCCTTATATCAAGGAGTTTTTGAATACACAACAATCATGTTCTTACATTCAAAACATATAGCAGGCATGAATCATCTTGATTTAGGCATTTCAACAAACACTTAGTCTACACACATTAGTTTACATAGCATATGTTGGCCAATACGTGCATTAGGGCGAATCTCTTCGCTAAACAGATCATACACGTATAACTAGTATAAGTACATGGTAAATAATCATGGCAATCATATCAACAAAATACGTACGTATACCGTATTTCCTAAAAATACCCAAAATACCCTAAATCTCATATTCTACGTACGTATTCGAAATGAAAAACAGACAGCATGTTCTACATGTCAAACAGCATCCTTAACAGCAATCTACCATTAAACGGCATTGAAAGCTTTGAAAAATGGTAACCAAAGTGTCTAAAATCCACACCTTTCGTCGTAGAAGCGTATCGATTCGAATAGAATGTCTACGCTTCGTCAACGTTGATATGGCGACCTACTTCACAAGATAAGTTAGCTACTTCGCTACTTGTATCGATGGAATCCCTAAAACAGCTTGAGGTTAGGGTTTTCTTTCCTAGAACGGCATTGGAAATGCCAGAATAGCGATGCAGGTGGAAGGATCTGGCACGTGGAGCAGTAGGGAAGACTCCCACGAGAAGGCCCCAGCTTCTCCCTCACTTTCTCTCTCTTTTCTCTCCTCTCTCCTAGGGTTTTCCCCAAATTCGTATGGGTTGAGAGAGAGGGGTTTTAAGGTCCTTATATAGGCCCAGAATTATCAAAAATAGGCTTGGGGCCAAGGTATACTTGGGTTACAGCCAAATCGGGTCTTTCCCGATCCAAAAGAGCATTTCGGGAGGTCCCCTGGCCGAATGCGGTCGGACTTAAGCTCAAGGATATTGGATCCTGCTCACATCAAGTTTTCAGTCCAGTAGTGTTCCCAAATTGCACATGGCGGACCAGTTTCAGTTTAGCGGTCACGGAGACTCGATCGTGGATTTCAAGTACACTGACCTGAGTGAGAAATGTTCCCTGATCCGAGGGTGTATTTGGGTCAGATTCCGACGGTCAGAAAGCTTAAAAAATGTCGCATAAGCGACATGTGCCAGATTTATTTAAATTGAATTTAATTTCTAAATAAATTCACTTTTCTCACACTCTTCACTCCGGACGCAAGGAAATGGTCTCAGGACATCGTATGGACTTGATTTTCGAAACGATTGTCAAGTCCAACTAAGCGGTCATAATGGTCTGAGATTGTAGATATCAAACTTTCGACGCGCGGTCTAGATCCAATATAAAGTTTCAAAGGGTTCCCGAGAACAAACGGGTTTATAGTTTGATCCTAGGTTTTAGGGTAATGTAGCGTCAACGATTCTATAGGTTTTGGATCTTACAGATCGTATTTAAAGTGGTTGATGCTAATTTTGCAGGAAATCTAGTGTAGCGCTGGCTAATTCACGTTAATTTTCTAAAGAATTAGGTTCTAAATGATTTATTTGGCTTTGGAATTGGGTTCTGAGAGGTTACCAAGGTGTTATGGTTGACCCATTGCCTAAGGATTCTAACCCCAGGTTGGTAAAAATCTGGGGTGTTACAACATATCTAGTGTAGAACGTTGTCTTGGGAATGTCTTCTTCTTTGTTTCTTAACTGATGATACCTAGACCTGAGATCAATCTTCGAGAAAAACTTGGCGCCCTTAAGCTGATTAAATAAGTCGTCGATATGAGGTAAGGGATACTTATTCTTCACTGCAGCCTGATTCAACCTTTTGTAGTCGATACAAAGGAGTTATGATCTATCCTTCTTATTTACAAACAATACTGGTGTGCCCCATGGTGATACACTAGGGCGGATGAAACCTTGCCCCAATAACTCATCGATTTGTACCCGTAATTCCTCCATTTCACATGGTAGCATTCTATACTGTTCCATAGATATTGGGGTGGTACTAGGTAAGAGGTCAGTGGTATAATCTACCTCTCTCCTTGGTGGTAATCCCAGTATTTTCCGAAACACTTCTGGAAATTCACTGACCACTGGTATATGGTTGACGGTGATTTTTGCTGATTCCTTCTCTTCTAGAGCCGGTAGACCTTAGTAGGTCTCAAATTGATGTCTTCCTTGTATAGTAAAGGGTGACTACCTAGGAATTGTAACTGTAACCGTCCGAGTGTGGCAGTCCAACATGGAATGAGCTTGGGTAAGTCAGTCCATCCCAATAATGATATCGAACTACTTCATGTTCATCACCACTAAGTTCATATAAGTCTCATGACCTTCTAATATGACCAGGCATGCAGGACAAAATCTTACAGTTTCTACAAATCCTCCCATTGGAGAGGCTATGACCAGGGGTCTCTCTAGACGGCTCAATTCTAAGTTCAGTTCATTTGCTATGGATGAACTAACAACAGATATGGTAGAACTTGAATAAAAAAAAATAAATACGAGATTATTCTTATTATAGGTCGTACCTTGGGCAACTCATGGAGCGTCCTCATGTCAATCCTTTATGAACATAGCAAATACCCGCACTGCGAGAGCTCTGCTCTGCAGTGGTGTTGCTGGCCTCTGAAATGGAGGTCGGTTGCCAACAGGTGGCCTGGCTGCTGACTGAGTGGATGGAACTGAATCACTGACAACCTAGGCTTGTTGCTCTTGTCCCGTGCTCTCTTGAAGTAGAACTTGGCATTGTGCCCTAGCTTCCTAAAATACTCATAGGGCATGCCCAGGTGCGAAGAAGTATTGGCTCGCTTATTGGCCATGGTCGGGCTAGGAGGTAGAGGTGCGATCCTGACACAGCTACTCGAATCTCTGAACGGAGTCCGAGCCTTCATCATCAGGTCTATGTCTTTCTCCACACGAGTGGCCTTGTCCACCACTTACACGTATTGGGAAAAGTCGAAGCAACACAATTTTGACCTTATTCCCAGCCATAACCCATCTATGAATTTCCTCATCTTGACCTTCTCCTCACTAACATGGTAAGCACGTACTGAGATAGTTCAGTGTAGCGAGCTTCATATTGTGCGATCAAAGATTACCCTGCTCGTGCCTGAAGAACTGTGACACCTTTTCGTCATGGAATGACTCTAGAAAATATTTTTTGTTAAACTTGGTCTAGAACCTCTCCCAAGTCCATAAATATTTTTCCCCAGCGATCCTCTAAGTGGAATCCCACCACTCATCAGTTTCCCCCTCCAGCACAAAGGTGGCAAGGGTCACTTTCTACGTATCTGAACATCGTAATCGCTCCATTAGTTTCAGCATGCGTTTCAACCAATGTTCGGCTACCATGAGATCAGTAGTCCTAGAGAAGGTCAGTGGTTGTAGTTTCTGAAATCTCTCAAATATGTCAGCATCATTCCCTACAACTGACCGCGATGCCGGTACGCGTGGTCTCTGATATAATGCCTCCACTGCGGCCGCCATAGTGGCATGTTGATCCCTCATGAAAACCTATTGTTGGTTCAGTAAGGTGACAATTTACTCCCAAGAGTCTGGTGTTGGGACTCCTGACTATGCCTCAAAAGATGATGTCCTATATGCGCGAGCTGGGTAGGGTGGTGGGATGCTCTCTGCTCTTGACCCCGAGTCCATCTCCTCAGGTTGAGCTGGGAGTGCAGGGGTATATATAGGGCTCTCCTCTCTCTTAGTTGCCCCTGGATTTTGTGGCATTACCAGAGATTCCTATGCCTATTGTGATTTCTTCCTTGAAGGCATCGTATCCTGAAATTTTGGGACGTAATGTCAGGCTGCATTATTCTATCATAATTGCACTGTGAGACAAATAGTTCTGCTATAAGGATTTTACAATCGAAGGGATTCTAAGTTCTCTGTAATAATTTCTTCCTAACTAAAAGGAATTTCCTAATTAATTTTTTTAAAGGGGTTATATCTCTAGTTTTTTATTCTAGATATGTAATGGTCAGAAATGGGGCCTAAATTTTAAATTCCTATATTCAGGTGACCAAACGGGGTTGACATTTATTGGGCATTTAAAATGGAGATATCCAATGATCATAAATTCAATTAGCAAGCTTCAACTCAATATCCCAAAGGTAGTGGAAAAATAAAAGTTTAACTACATACTTTAAGGTGGGTAAGAATGAATCTTTGATACTCTAGTGGTGACGATACACAATTATTCAGAAATTTTAAACATGTCCTTGTGCAATCTAAAACATGTACAGTGGTTTCTACATGGATGGTATTTAAAGTAAAACGAATCATCGACTAATTGGTTATAATTAAGTGATTGATCTAACCACTCATGTTTAATAATTTCAGTTCCATGAATCAAAGGTTATGACTATTCAAACAATGATAACTTCAATCTATCGTACTTAAGAAGATGTTATAATAGAATTAAAATCTATGTAGAAATGTGAAATCAGTGTTTGATAAACAATTGGACAGTTCAATAAATTGGATAGTTCAACAAATTGGTAATATTGTACTTCAAATGAATGGTTACATAAATTCACTTAAATATTAACAAAAATTGCTTAAATGGAGAAGAAGTACTTCCTTGCTACAACTCACAAGTAGTGAAAGTTTTAGACTCAACGATTCAAACCTATTCATCTAGTCTACTTTCCCAATCAAGTTATTCTATATTGTAATAGCAATAAGCAATCACCAACATTAGGAAAGTCTTCAGATATGTACACTTAATTTGAAAGTTAAGTTTTACAGGATGGTTATTAGAATAGTAATGCTATTATGGATGGAATTATTTGTTAGTTAAAGGACAAGATGTTTATGACTGGGTGCATATATATGGTGGAATCCAATGTGACTAGGAATTTTAAACATGGGTCTCTATGTCCCTAAAATTTTATAAGTCTAGGGGGAATTTCTACCTAAATTTAATCCTCCTAGTTCAAGTGTATATCTATGTAATCTTAAACCTAAGATATTTTAAATTTGCACAGGCCCTTTTCCAAAGGCAAGGTTTGTCTAAACTCTTTCTCTGATACTAACTTTTAACATCCTGATTCTCATAACCCGAGGATGATCGCCCATGTACGAGAACTTGAAGGTTATGTTATAAATGAGACTACCATACTTCTAATTAATAACACAGTCCATAACATCAAAAGGTAACTACTATTCAAACAAATGAAAGAAGTTCAACATACGTAAATGCTAGTAAACAAACGAAAGTGAGATCCCTCAGCAGGGGATTTTAATTACAGGACTCCAAATATTAACCAAGCATAAAGTCTGAGATATCAAGCAGTAAATCCTAAGATTTTAATGAAGCTCATGCAGCTCGATTGCAACAACACAAGGGTTCTCCTCATTGTAATCCTCCTTAACAGCACCTGGAGCCCCAATATAGGCATCGTCCACCATCATACCTGTATCTATTTGGTGCAATCACACGATTGGGTGAGTAAAACTCAGTGGGAATTTTCTGCAAGGATTCATACATGTCAAAGCATTCAAAAATAGCTTAAACTAACATACAAAATCATAATAGAATTAACATGAACCTGTAAAAAAATGTATGGATGTATGAATCTATGTTCAAATCACGGATTTGGGGATGCACACCCAGTTATCAAAATAAAGGGGTCGCCTACATTAGTAGATTACCTGGAAAAGACCATGCAGGTGAGTGCGCCCAAGGATATCCTGACTCTTGGAAAAATACACGAGGTACGCTCGAGGAGTGTCTAATCCTGGAAAAGCCTCATGTAAAATAAGAGCACCCAAAGTGGCCCAAATGGATAGACTCTGTAAATTAAACTGGTGTAATAGAACTAACAGTAAATTGAGTAGATTGTGGCTAACATTGAGTACTCAGAAAAGCTCACATGTCATGCATGAATGTCATGTACCATGATACTTATGTGCACTCCACATGATTAATAATGTTTCTCTCATAATATTTTCAAAGCTCGTAATCTTTCAATAAGATATCGAACACCCAAATACAAACTAAATAAAATTCCACTTGGTTTCTTTAAGTCCCAATGAAGGCCCACAAATGCAACATTTCAAGCATATTGAATTTATAACAAGCCCACTACCCTTCTTAAACAAGGTGATAGTCCACCTTTGACATTCCTTGCACAACTTGTTTGAGATTAAAGAAATGGAAGTATTATGTCTCTTTCCACTTGTAACAAGGCTATGTTGAAATCAAACCATTACTAGGAAAACATAGAGAATGCAAGGCCAATTCTTAAACACATAGTCATTAATTGTAGGACAAGTGTAGGATATGCATGATTGAAGTTAATGTAATAACTCCCATTTATTTCATCCAAGTAGGGAACTAAGGACTACCTTAATATTGTTGATATTCTAGGACTAATCTAACATGGATAAAGGGGTAATGTTGCAATTCATCATTCGAATGAAAAAAAGATCTCTTACCTCTTAATGTAACTAGTAGAAGTGTATTTGGACATAAGTAATTCTAAGTGTAGTATAATGAGTGTAACACAATTCTTATAAGGTAGATTAGAACCACATGGTTTAGGGCATTCTCACGTGATCATCAATGTAAATTAAAAATTAAAAGAGACCTAACTACTATCCACACAATCACAATGTCATTATACATCCAAACTTAAACTATCTTAGAATTCCATGAAATGAGGAAGCCATGTGGGATATCCCTCACCTAGAGAGAATGTTCTTCTTAACTTGAACCTTCTTATGAGGTGAGTCTATGAGTTCTTAAACTAAGGAATGTAAATCAAATTCTATTCTAGTTTAGCCATGAATTATAGATAATTTAAGATTGCCTTCACTTACTTAATTTAAAATTGACTGAAGTGTATCTTTCAAGGATATCAGTGGTAAATAGTACCTGGATAAGGAATTTCAAGATTCTAGTGAGTCATGACTGAGTTGACTCAGATGGGGTTTTCAACTAATGATTAGAGAAGTTATTTTTAAGAGATCTACTAACCTTAAAGTTAGGATAATGATCCATTGAATCTCATGCTTTCCAAATTCATTTTTGGATGGTTTCTAACATGGGAGACGACCCGACTCAGTTGGGAGATTGGCCGAGTCAACCCACTGCAGAGTGCAGGGTTGATTCAGTACGAAGACTGGCCGAGTCAGCCTTCAACTGGGTAATTTTGGATAGCCCTGGACTGGGCCTTAAACTTATAGTAATGAACTGCTTCTCAGGCTCAGCTGAGTCGGGCTTTGCATTCCTGAACCGAACCTAAGTCAATGACTCAGTAGTGACTCGAGTCAGACAGCCATCCATTAGCTGGTTGTGGCGAACCATATCTCGGCTCAAAGTATAGGTTCTTTCTCTAGACAAACTGATCACTGCCATGATGGAAGATCAGGGTTTTCACCCTAGAATGAAAAGATGAGTCACTCAACTCGTGACTGAGTTAAGGTGACTAAGAACCCACATGGATGAGCAGCTAAAATTCGAAAGGAATAGAGAGAGGGTAAGTGTGGTTACCTGATCAGAGGCTATTTGGATGCTGAAAGGAAGTTTGGAACGACCGGTTTCACTAGTGGATCATGCAATTTGATGGTGAGTGGTTTCGGAACTTGATTTATTTTGTCGTTCCTGGAAAGAAAACAACTTTGCCCCTGACTAAAATCCACAATGCTTCTTAGTAGGGATGAAACCCGTTTGCAATAAGGTGCGGACCAAGTCAAGATTTGTGTTTTGGATGGCCGAGTCAAGCAACAACTGGGAACTGGTTCCAACAACTACTACTCACTCTCTCCCTTTTATTTCTCTTAAAAATTCCTTCCACTCTCTCAATCTTACTTCTTTCTTTCTATTCTCTTCACAGAAGACAGATTACTCCACCGAGTTTGGTTGCAACTGGTTATGCAACTCGCTCCAGTGGCACTCACTCGCTCTCTCTCTCTCTCTCTCTCTCTCTCTCTCTCTCTCTCTCTCTCTCTCTCTCTCTCTCTCTCTCTTTCTCTATTCTATCTCTTTTTCTTCCTTGGGATTCGCCCTAATACAAGGCTATTTATAGCCGTTCTATTTCTAGAGACATCCTCAACTAATCACAAAGATTAGCGTGGAGATAACATGAATTAGCCGAGAATGGCTTAGATTTTTACGATATGGGTCAACCGGCCAGATTAGAGAAGATGACTGACTGATAATGGTGTTTTCGTATAGGATGGTTAATCCAATGATCTAGGCCATTTGGATGGTTCAGATAGTACCCAATAGGCTTGTGGGCTCCACTTAACCAATATTGGATGGTCTGCTGATGAGGTTTCTTTGTAAAATAAAGATAGTTCGAGAGGTGGCTACGTCTCATTGATATCTCAGCTTCCTTATAATATTTCCCGAACAACCCTAATCTCAACGCCCTAAGTTAGCTCTAGGGAAACTTTTAGAGATTGGTGGTTGGCTGGGATCCATCTTTCCTCAATAAGGAAGGATTCTTTCAGACTTTCACTGGGTAGGATGGAATTTTTGGAAATCATAGGTTTAACAGGGCTCTAGTTGCGTACGTGGATGTCGTATGACTATTCCTAGCGGTCAGATCTGCCAGACGAGTGACGTACGTGTCTCAATCCTCCCCGTCAGGGCATCTCCTCTGTGACTTTAGATCAGACACCGTCCGTGTCATCGTAAGTAACTTTCAATCCTAGATGGAGACGTGGTTAGGGTCAGTGGGACCCTGGTTATCAGATGGACGGTCTAGATGTCAACTCTTCATTTGGATGGTGGCCATTTTCACATCAAATGGACAGTTCATTTTGAGCAGCGCTGAGCAGGAAAGAAATTTTAAAATTCCTACTTTTTATGAATTCTATCTTGTCAAAGCTCCTTTGACCCGATGCCTTGGTCTCGTGCACAATGTGTGCACGCTACTGCTGTAGACACTCAGCTCAGACGTGGGGTCAATGTGATGATCGGAGTTAATCTACACTATCCAATCATTTTCGGGACGACTGTTGATCACTCTAGGTTAGGAATTTGCATGATTAAAAGATTACGTGGGCCATCTTAAGTGGATTTTTGTCAAAAATGCCCATTCTAGTGGAATCTACGGTCTTTCTAGTGTTAGTGTGATTCTATAGTGGGTCTGACCTAATCCTCTGAAAAAATTTAAGCCATCAGTTTTCTTAAAGAGTTATTTAACTAAAGTTTGACCGTTAATTTATAATATTAGGTGGCTGATCTAATTGTAATGACATATAGGGAGTTTAGTTATTTTAAATTTATATTTAAGAACTTGGGTGAAAAAGTGAGTTGTTACAATTTTGCAGCTTTGAGGGCATTACTTTTGGATTTGAGGGTTGGTTTGAAGTGTAGTTCAAATATTTGCAGAGAACCTACTAGTTCTTCTACTTTCATTTCGTCCATGTTTCTACACTCTTCGATAGTTGTTACTTTGGAGTTGAAATGTTTCGGTAGGGATCTCATAAGTTTTCTACAAAATTTTGAGACTGGAACTTTCTCTCCCAATCCACCGATGGAATACAAATGATGTTCAGTTTTGTAAAGAATTCCATAAATGTCTCATATTCCTCCATTCTAAGATGTTCAAACTGTGATGTTAGAAGTTGCAGCTTGGATCTTTTCACTATGTTGGTTCCCTCATGGGTTGTTTCCAAAAATCCCATGCTTTTTTTTTATGTGCTACACATACTGATTTGATTGACGACTTCTTGGGACACAACATAGTAAATAACATTCATTGCTTTTGCTTAAGACGTTTATTTTTCTTTATCATATGCAATCCACATTTCTTTGGATTTAGGTTTGGAGATAGTTGTGTCATTTTCAAGTACTATTTGATCAGTTGGTGACACATATCCAGTTTCAACTATGTCCCAAATGTCATCATTCAAAGATTTCAGAAAGTAGTGCATTCTTGCCTTCCAGTATGCATAATTTGAACCATCAAATACAAGATGCCTGGACATAGATAAGCCCTCCCCTTTGACCATGATTCCCAAGTTTACTCAAGATCACTCTCTAGGCAATTAAACCCTTAAGAGAGACCCGTTCTGATATTAATTGAAATTGTGGTATAGATCGCTATAGTAGAAGTAGGATTAGGTCAGATTTCCTAGAGAGGGTTGAATGACTTTATAAAATTTTATGACAATTAAAATCTTATTATCCTAGTCTTGATCTAATATGCAACAATCAAGATATATTCATTTCAACTCTAATGGCTTCCAAGCCAAGTAGAGGAACCAAGCTCAAGACTACTTAATATAAAGTAAGATAAGCAATTAGTCTATGATGGATTGAGTGTGTGAAAGTGTGTGGTATGCGATTCTTATTGGTTCTAACTATTCATGTTATCATGCTTCATGTAAAATATTCAAGTATTCATAATAAAGAGAATATGCAAATATCACTCCCAAACACAGTCATGTATAGTGGTTCTGCTATGTGCCTTCTCCACTCCTGGCGGATGCACTCATCCCTTGAGTGTACTAGATTTCACTAACGGAGGCTTCATTTAGGTTCACCTCTTACCTTTACAACCTACACAAGGTTAACTCTAGGACCTAAACAAGGTACTTAAACATGCCTACATAAAGCAAACGTTTATGCCTTACACAAGAGGAAAGGTCCTACATAAAGCACCTAGGTTTATGCCCTACACAAGAGCAAAGGATCCGCACAAGAAACCTAGGTTTTAGGCCACACAGGCTAAGGATCTACACATGAAACCTAGTCTATACCACACAGGTCAAGGGTCCACACAAGGACTGTAGTTTAGGCTGTACAAGCCAAGGACCTACACAAAGGACTTGAGTTTATGCCCTACACAAGAGCAAAGGTCCTACATTAAAAACCTAAATGTACTCTCTCGTTGGAGGCCTCTTATAAGGGCTTGTAAAGGGTGAGATGTACCTATGACCCAATCTACATAAGGAATTATCACCAGGGTCTATACACTCTAATGACTTACAGATAAGTAGATGAGCCCCGTTCTGTTCATTGATGAAGATGCTCTCCCTTGATGATGGAGATTCTTCAATTCCCTTGATTCGTAACACTGATGATGCTCCAATGTAAGGCAACAGGGTTGGGTCAAGGTTTTGTTGGAATCAACTCTAATGAATGTTAATCATTGAAGAGACAGAGTGATTCCAAGGTCTTAAGCATTTAAGGGATCCAACTCAATGATTTGCCATTAAGGTGGTAGTTAGATGATCCTTAAATGAGGAAGTTCATTCACCAATCCACTCTATTGATTATCAATGGTGAGGGTGGATTGAAGGATGAACTCCCATGAGAAAAAGGGCTGAGGGTAGGTGGTATGCAATTAATCTCTCAAAGCTCTCTTTTTTCTCAATATAGCTACCAAGAATAAGTTCTCCTTATAAAGGCAAAAAAGCCCCAACGAAAATAAAATTGTCAGTTTCTGACTACGGTCAATGATATCGAACATGATTTGAGGTGATCGAACGTATACTTTCAATGTCATCAAATATCGATTCGATGATACGAACAAAACTGAAAAACATTTCAGGGACTTTTTGAAAGAAGATCGATGTCATTGAACCTGATTTGATCTCATAGAATTTTAAATTTTGATGTTATCAATTCCTAGTTTGATTCATCGATCTTTTCAGAAGATAATCCTTGAAAGCTTGCTGGACACTTCTTTGTCCTATTTTGATGTCATCAAATTTTGAATTTCGATGATATCATGTATATCTCGATTCCTCGAACATTTCCATTTGATTTTCTTTTCAAGCTTGCTGGACGCAGTATTGTCCAGATTCCATGTCATCAACCTTGCTCGATGCCATTGAACTTTGAATTACGATGATATTGAAGTTCATTCAATTCCTTGAGCAAAGTCAGAATATTTCCCAAGAAGCTTTACTGAACAATGCTCTAAGTTTTACGATGTTATTGACTCGCCTTCGATATCATTGATTACTGATGTTTGATGATATCGAAGGTATGTTCGATTCATCGAATATTTTATCCAAATATTATGTGGTTGCAGGACATAAAAGGTCTCATTTCAATGTTATCCAAATACATGAATGTTTGATGTTATCAATGTAAACTCGATGTCATCGAACTAAGCAGAAAACTTAGAAAATTTTCCTGTTTAAAAATAAGTTTTCATACTTTTAACTCCTATATTGTTCTAAGGCTTTTAAGGATTTCTTTACCTGGGTGTTTTGGGACATGGGATGTGAGGCTTAATTTACCTTTGAAAAGCTTGGAACACACATCCAGTTGAGGCAATAGCTTGTACAATCTTCATATGGGGCTCACTTGACTCATCGACTCAACCCTCATGCTAATTAACAAACCAGGGCACTTTCACAATCCTCCTTCACTTTTCCATTTAATATAACTTAATACCACTGGCTAAATAGGCCCTCAGTGTCATCTCAGTCAATTACAATGATTTCTCAATCAATTTTAACAAGTTCTTGATGAATTTCTACGAGTTCTCAGTGAATTTCAACTTCTTGGTGAATTTCAGCGAGTTATTAGTCAATTTCACCAAGTTTTCGGTTAATTTTAGCGAGTTATTGGTCGTCTCATTATATTTTCTATTTTCTTTAGTTGCTTGCTAAAGAGTTTGAGCACATATTTCAATGTCATCGAAACTTAAGTTCTATGCAATCGAATTGGGTTCGTTGTCACCGTAAAAATTGTGATTTTCTTTGGTTACTTGCCAGAGAGTTTAATCACATCTTCAATGTCATCGACCTATTTTTGATGTCATTGAAAGTTAAGTTCGATGTCATCGAACTAGGTTTTATGTCATCATTAAAATCCTGATTTTCTTTGATTACTTGCTGGAGAGTTTGTGCACATTTTTCAATGGGTATGAAACACTCTCAGCTCTTTAAGTAATTAAGCTAACCTAAACCTAAGAAAGAAAGAACCTTAAGACAAATAAAAAATCTAGAAAAGAAAGAGAGAGAATTAGAAAGAGGTTACTAGATTGGAATTTTCTATCTTAGCCAGTTTCTAAAAACAAATCAGGAAAATTCTAATGTAAAAATATAAAAAAAATAAACCCTAATCTTAACCTAATTTCAAAACTAATCAATTTTTTTAAAAAAATTGTCGTTAGTCCACGTTAACGGCACCAAAAATTCACAAGTATAGGGTCATGATGTAGTAATAATCTCGGTAAGACTGAGGTCGAATCCACAGTGACTAATCTTGTGTGTAATCTGAAAGTAACTAGAAGTAGAACTAGAAGAAGACATGAATCTAAATCTGAATTATAGAGAGAGTAATTGTGAATTATTTAATTAAAAATTGTGAATTTAAAGGTAGGAACTAGTGTCACACCCCAAGTCTGGGGACGGACAGCTTGTGTGATGCCCCAAATCTGGCACTCGACTTCCATACACCATCCCGAGTTCGGCGCACCACAAGGAAGATTTTTTACTGATTTTTTTTTTGTTGTATATACATATAATAATACCTGATCATGAAGATCCATGATCAAAATACCAAGTAACACTCTCCATTAAAATCGTGATGGTTACAAGTACAATGCTCTCCAAAGGTACACGACGTCAACATTGCCAAATCGAAAAATAAATATAATGCATCGAGAAAGCTAAGTCTTCCAAGTTACTCCTACCTTGAAAAAATGAAAAATAGGAAGCTTAGTCAAAAAGCCTAGTGAGTACACACGTGTGTGTAGTGTGTCCTACATGCAAGCAAGATAAATATGCTACAAGGAAATCATATATGTGAAAGGCATATAGCACATAAGGTATGATGTCAATGCCAATGCAATGCATATGCATCATAGTAATACTCTGAGTCAATGCTACCAGCATCACCAAGTCATGTTTTTATTTCTCCTATAACATAGCCATAATCGTATTACATGCATCCGTAATCACATCATCATCATCATATTGTCATACCATATCATAACTGTATATCTCAGGAAGCACTGTGGTCGCTACCATGCACCAGACACTAGTAATCGACCTCGCATACCCGCCCTGTGGTGGACTTCCACCAACTGTATATCATGGAAAACATCGTGGTCGATACCCATACACCAGACACCAGTAATTGACCTCACATACCCGCCCTGTGGTGGACTTCCACCAAGCATGCTAGTAGCGGACTTCATTCGCGCTTCTCCTCGCCGGCGAGTTAGACCGGTCCCTGTTTGCACCTCAGCCCTTAAGCAGGTTGGACCCACCTCATCTCAACCTGACCTCATCAATGAGAGTCAAATCCATGACCCATGTATCCACTCGGCTCGACGGTGAGCCAACCCTAGCTAGCATAGGGGTTTAGGGACTTTCAACCCAAGGGGCACATCATCCCCTATTATTTCTACACTTCTGGTGTCCCGTCCATCTTTAAGGATAACCCGAGTCATCATCATAGATGTACATTTCATAGTCAAGATCTAACTCATGTTATACGGTATGACTGTGGTATTTTGATCATCATGTATGTCATGATTATACATGAATTCAAGCAACCATAATAAGGCATACGTTCAAGTGCATATGGTATGCATATAATGCCATGAGTTTAAGGTCTGCTTAACCTTTAAGCCAAAAATGACATACAATCATCATGTACCACTATCAACTATGTCAATCCATAGTCATGTGACTAAACTGAAGAGGACATATCTTACACACAAATAATTGTATTGAAGTACACTTGCACATACCATCATTTCATGGTGCATGAGTATGATCAATATCAACATGATTAAGTGGATGAATTTAGTATGTTAAGAAGTGGAATAACATTAATCAAGATATTGAATCACATGCTTCTATTAACCACAATTACTGACATCACTAATATCATCCATCACTATCATAATCACGAGCATTAATTGTAATAAGAGTTACACCATATCCTTCGCAAGATAAATATTTCATTAGTGGCTCTAGCCTGACATGATTTTCTTCTATTAGAACCACATGGTTATACCCTAAATGGGCCTTCTTATGGTTAATGAGTGGTGGTGATGCAAAGTACATGCACTAAGTGGTTATGAAGTGAAAGTCATAATTTTAACATGAGCCATAGGATGGATGGCGCTGGTGAAACTCATATAATGTAGAGGGCTTCACCTTTAAGTGAGCTGTTAGTAGGTTGGATTTGTAAATAGTTATCATAACAATTCTATAATGGTTTGAAAGGAGTAGGTAAACC
Source organism: Magnolia kwangsiensis (assembly GCA_037074715.1). NCBI lineage: Eukaryota > Viridiplantae > Streptophyta > Magnoliopsida > Magnoliales > Magnoliaceae > Magnolia > Magnolia kwangsiensis. The sequence continues at coordinate 82,822,114 of CM073575.1, read as the reverse complement.
TCATATGATATTGTGAGCTCTAAGTTAAACTGCTAGGGTATATAATATACACATAAGAGTTAGTCACAGTTGGGTAATGCGGGTTTGTCTCATACAACGTAGTGGGTCTTACTTCCAAGTGGTACTACAAGCAGATGGGTCCACACACGAATATTAAGATAGCACCCAATAAGTAGATAGTATATGTAACTCACATACATTATGGTAGTACAAGGAAGAACGGTTCAGATGTACAAGGCACACGATAGCGGGCTCCATGATCGAACTCTTTGGTTGGTAAAATAATTGAACAATGTGGATAAAATATGTACATTGAGTGGCTTCACAACTGTTCAAAAGTTATACATTCATATCGTCTGACTTATTTAGGAATTGGATCTAGGTCATTTTGGAATCCTGTTCTAGAGTTAGTTAGCCTAAATGGTGAAATATGCAATACTTACATCAAGGTAGGGTCCATAATCAATCTGATATACATCTTAAGTTCACATACCCAAGAGGTTACACCATCAACATAGTCCATAAGTCTGAGTAATCACGCGATCCCCATATGCCCACATGGTCTTATGGCCACGCCATTATTAGAAGCCCATATGGTTGAGTGGTCACACAAATGTCACTCTACTAGTCATAATAAGGGACTAAAGGTTAGATGGTTACGTGTGTCTACATTTTAAAATATTCAAACCTAATCAAGCAATCACAATCCTACACATGAATACAAGACTACACCAATTATGATAAGTCATATACTACAACCACTTCACACGTCACATAGTAAATAACTCATATTCGGTGTCACATGGTTAAAGGCCAAGAGCGACATTTCATCATGCCATTTGCGGTTTAGGGATCACATCGTATAGAATCCAAGACTTTGATAGCATTAGCTTGGGTAAAATAACCCTACATCACATTTGGTTTAATGAACAACTTGGCCATATGTGATTCAAGTAGTGGTATTTATATTGATAAGCACAAACCTACGTTGTTGAATGGTCATCAATGCTACTTGATTTCATAGGGTTAGGTGGCCTTGTACGTATTTCACATTCATACAGCTAGATGACTACATATACTACATATACTCCACCATTGCTTATAATTAAGTGGCTATACATATGTCATACCCACATATTAATGGGCTAAATAGGTATATGACACCCTCACTCCACTAGAGTCTACATATATGTTATAATTAAGCATGTTTAAGGGTTTAAACACAAATCACATGATCGTATTACTTGGGGCCACACTCTAACCAAAGTGTCAAGTGATTAAGGGCTGTCCAGAATCAGCCCATTTAAGGAATTAATCATCATTACTTCAAAAATTACAATACCAGTTGGCCCAAACAAGGCTACCATTGATGGGCCCACATGACATTCACTTAAAATGGGCCTTAACATTCTTAGGTCCACACATCAATGGAATTTACAAGGGGTTCTGTGGTGGAACTTATGGGGATTTCCCATGAGGTTCAGTTGTGTGTGACCCACTTAAGCTTAGGTCTACTTTGATTTTAGTACAAATCCTAAAATGATATGAGGAAGTGGATGGCCCGCATGGATTAAATAAATACACTATGGTGGTCTTAAGTTGGATTCAATACTTGGGTATAGGTATTTATTCTCACAGCCTTGTATTGTATGTCCATTTCAGGTTGGATTGACTGATCTTTGGGACAATGCCCTAAAGGGGGACCTGGTACATGGCCTAGATGGGTTAAATATTTAATACATCATCATGATGGCTCATAACCAATTTTTTAGTGATGAGTGTTCAATTTACATTATTTCATAATATACGACTATGTAACACCCCAGATTTTTATCAATCTGGAGTTAGACGTCCTTAGGCAATGGGTCAACCATATCACTCTCAATGATCAATCCCAAGGTCTAAAAATCAATTTTCAACCTATTTCCTTCAAAATCTCACCTTTCACCACCTCATTCTTCAAATTTCTCCAAGTACCTTCCTATTAGACACAATCCTAAAGTTTAAAAGGTGAAGAACTATAGTTAAACTAAAACTTACCGTAAATGGTACGTACATGCATAAAATAGGATTTTGATTATGTAATTCTTAGAATATCATAATATAAATAGGTTATTTGGATGGATTAGCTTCTTCTACCCCAAAAACATATATTGTATGTCATGTAACTCATTTCGGTTTATAAATGAGACTCGATAAACGCCTCGACGGACTCGTGGGCCCAAATGACTCAATTCGGGGGGATCCAAGGTGGGCCCCATATGTTTCCGGCATCCCTGGGGGGTGAGGACCTTACCCTTGGGGTGAACCCAAGACAAATAGGTCAGTGACTGGCGAGGACCTCGCCGAGTCGGCGAGGCCTCTTCCGTACAACGGACAGGCAGCTCGGTTTCTGCACTTTTTCTGCACATTTTATCAAACTTTGAAAAATCATATCTCCTTCGTTGTAAATCCGATTTAGGTGATTCAAAACCATATTAAAGATAAATGAGTCTATATTTATATAAAAATATGTAAAAAATATAATAAAATATTTAAATTAGTTTAAAGTAGGTCATTGTGAGTAACTATCTGAAAATCACTTGTTAGACAACTGCTGCTTTTGGAATTTTTAGAATTTTTCTACAAAACAAAATCTTATAAAATTTTGTGGAGATAGGGTAAACTTGATGATGAACCACTAAAAAAATAATTAAAATAATATGATAACTAGAAGTTCCCAAAATGGGGCATAGAATGGCCCTAGGACCGCATTCTGCCATAATTAGGCTAGAATTTGGTTGAGCACCAAACTGAATACTCAGTAGAATTAACTTGAACCACTTTAAATACGAACTACATGACCCAAAATGAGTAGGACCACTAACTCTATGTTACCTAGAAACCTAGGATCAATCTCTAAACCCAGTTGCTCTCGGGAGCATTCAGAAACTTCGTATCGGACTTGGACCGCACGTCGAAAGTCCGGTAGCAATGAACTTAGACCATTATGACCGCGTAGTTGGACTTGACTACCACCCCGAAAATCAAGTCCATACGATGTCCTAAGACTATTTCCTTGCGTCCGGAGTGAAGAGTGTGAGAAAAGTGAATTTATTTAGAAATTGAATATAATTTATGAAATCTGGCACATGTCACTAGCACGACATCTTCTAAGCGTTTTGACCATTAGAATTTGACCAAATTTCACTCTCGGATCAGGATAGTTGGCCCTTACATGTCCAGGTACTTGTAGCTCTGATCGAGTCTCAGTGACCGCTGAACTGAAATTGATCCGCCACGTGCGATCTGGAAACCCTATCGAACTGAAAACTTAATGTGATCAGGATCCGACATCCATGAGCTTAAGTCCGACCACATTCAATCAGGGGACTTCTAGAAATGTTCTTTTGGATCGGGAAAGACCCAATTTGGCTGTAACCCAAGTATACCTTGACTTAAAGTCTGTTTTGGTTATGTTTGGGCTTATATAAAGGCCTAACCTCTCTCTCAAAAATCCCATACGAATTTGTAAAAAAAACCTAGGAAAGAGAACAGAGAAAAGAGAGAGAAAGTGAGGGAGAAGTTGGGGCTTTCTTCTGGGATTCTTCCCTGCTGCTCCACGTGCCAAAGCCGTCCATCTGAATCACTTTTTCGGTGATTTCAGCATCGTTCTTAGGTAAGAAACCCTAACCCTAACCTGTTTTGAAGGTTAGAATAGCTATAGTGATGTTGTAGCTAACCGGTTCCTTGTCATAGGTAGCGTATCTGCCATTGACGAAGACACATCGTCTGAATCCTAATGGATACGCATTTTTTGGTTTAAGGTGCGGATTTTAGACGCTTTGTTTATCATTTATCAAAGATTTCAATGTAGTTTAATGGTAGATTATTGTCAAGAATGTTGTTTCACATGTAGAACATGCCGACCGATTTCTGTTTCGAATACATACAAAGAATATAAGATTTAGGGTATTTTGGGTATTTGTAGGAAATACCGTATACGTACGTATTTTGCCGATATGATTGCCATGAGTATTTGCTGTGTACCTATACTAGTTATGCTGTATGATCTGTTTGTCGAAGAGATTCGCCCTAATGTACATTTTGGCCGACATATGCTATGTAGACTAAAGTGTGTAGACTAAGTGTTTGTGAAATTGACGGAATGAGTATGGAATTTTCTTTCATGCTCACCATGACTAATTGTCATGATATATGATTGTTGTATGGGAAATACCCCCTTTGACGAAAGGATTTGCCCTAATACGTATGCTTATGAATGTAAAATATGTATGATATAATGTGTAATCTAAGTGGTTGAATAAATGCCTAAGTGAATTAGTAGTTAGTAAAGTATAATTGCTAAGCTGGTTGACATATGGATCTCCATCACAATATGTAAGTCTATGAACTCCTCCATGAATAGTGTAACTTAGATTATCCATGCTAAGTGAGTGTATGATTTCCTCCATGGATTGTTTACTTAGTTGAAGCATGTTAAATGTGTGGATGAATTTCTGTATGTACTGTTTACATTCAAGTTATACTTCACAATTGTTCATATGGATACAGGATATGAATCATATGCTAGTTGTTAGATTTGTATGTGATTGGGTCTATACTCTAGTCCAGGCAGTCAGTAACAGATTTGAATTCGTAGTTGGATTCTATTCGCCATGAAGGATGTGTATGACGAACTCGAGTCGTACTAGAGTTGTCGGCAGTGCTTAGGCCACACGAAGTGCTTGTGCACTTCATGTCGGTCGATTCAACGTGCGCTCGTGCTAGTCGGACTCATCAAGTAACCCGACTGACCATTGTATGTTCACCTTGTATTGGTCATATCTGCTTGAACCTAGGGTGAACTTACCAGTGATAACCCTGATAATCGTGGTACCTTGATCCACTAAGACTCATGAGCCGGGCATGGTGGTATGGGACACCGTGGTCGAGCTGTCGGCCTATGCTGGGGCCATAAAGCTGCCTGTAGTGACCAGTGAGCACCTTAAACTCGTGAGCCGATTATGGTGGTATGAGACACTATATTCGAGCTGTCAGCCTACACTGATAAGGTGATGGGGGAACGGTGCAACGAGTGTGAGCAACAGCCCTGACAGCCCTTTGTAGTGACCTCGAGCGTACTCAGAGTCTACGTGAGGCGACGACCCTTTCGAAGCAACAAGAGTACAACTAGGCCTGTATTGGTGATGGGGGAGCGGAGCAAAGAGTGCGTGCAACAGCCCTGGCAGCCCTTGCAGTGACCTAGAAATATATCATCATATGAGATTACTAGGAGTGACGACCCTAGACAGGATCCTTGTTGGGAATGATATAAGGGAAGTGAAATTACGGTGAGGGCCGCTTTAGTTGAAGTAGAAATAGGTCAGTATATCCTAGAGGGGGGTGAATAGGACTTTTTAAAGATTTATACGTTATTTTTAGTCCTATCCCACTAATCCTATCATAGAGTATAAATTAGGATTACTCAAGAATTAACTCTATTGGCTTCCAAGCCTAATAGAGGATCCAATCACAAACTATTTAAAAGACAAACAATGTAGATGAGATTGTGATGGATATGACTGTGTGTGTATAGAATGTGATCATATATAAAGACATGCAAGGCAATCACATAAATGAAAGACAATATCAAACTCAAACACGGTCATTTTCTAGTGGTTCGACGACTTGTCTACTCCACTCCCGGCTTCCACACTCAACCCTTGAGTGACCGGATTTCACTAAGGAGGTTTCCCATGGTTCACCTCAAACCTAAGGTTTTAAATCAGGTTCACCTTCAACCTTTACAGAGGTTTCTACTCGGTTCACCTCAAACCTTGGAGTTTTGCTGGCGTACTCCTAATCAGATGTTTATGCCCACACAGGATAAGGGACCACACAACGCACCCTGAGGTTTCAACTCGGTTCACCTCTAACCCTGGAGTTTTGCTAGCGTACTCCTAACAAGATGTTTATGCTCTCCACAAAGCAAGTGTCCACACAATGCACCCCACACGTACACTCCCGTCGGAGGCCTCCTTCGAGGACTTCAAATGGTGAGCAACACTTAAAACCGAATCCTAAAAAGGAATGATCGCAAGTGTCCTCTGGACTCTTAGTACTTACAGATAAGTTGATGAGTCCCTTTCAGTGCAATGATGAAGATCTCCTTCTTGTTGATGAAGAATCTTCAGCTCCTTTGATCCGCAACACAAAGATGTATATATGCTAGGCTTAGGTTGGGTCAAGGTTATGATGGACTACCACTCTCTAAAGGTTTTCCTATAAGGAAGATAGAGAGGTTCCCATCATCAATGCATTCAAGGCATCCCATCTTAATGATATGTCATTAAAGCAGTAGCTGAAGGATCCTTGAATGCGGAAGTTCATTCCCCAATCCACTCTATGAGATATCAATGATGAGGGTGGATTGGAGGATGAACTTCCTGAGAGAAAGGGCTTAGGTAAATGATAGGAAGGTTAAAACACTCTAAAGCACTCTCTACTTTCTCTACCAGTAATGAAGACAACTCTCTCTATTTATAGGCAAAAGGTTCTAACGGATATAAACGGTCATATTTATGACAGAGTTCGATATCATCGAGCAGTCGTCGATATGACCGAGCGTATACTCTCGATTGTATCGGCCGACCTCTCGATGATAAGAACTCAATTATCATTTCGCTTTTGGAAACCTTCTGCCAACTGGTCGATGGGATCGAGACACACATCGATGATATCGGATTTCGAACTCCGATTCCATCGAGTGATGGTTCGATCTATCGACAGGTGAAAAATAAGAGAGAAGCCTTGAAGAATTTTAGGATCACAGATATGATCGGGGAACCAGTCGATGTCATCAGAATTTGTACATCAATCATATCGGTGACCTTTTCGATGGGATCGATAAATCGTATAGATTTTACATGTAAGCTTGCTAGACGAATTATGTCCTGACTCAATCCAATCGACTTGGTCTTGATATGATCGATATATGAATATCGATTTATCGACAAACACCCCGATCAACATTAAAAGCAACCTGAAATTCATGCTGGAGAGAACATGCACCCCATAGTCGATATGATCGACTAACTCTCGATATGATCGATATTTGAGTTTAGATTGAATTGGACAGTCATCGATATATCGAAGCATGTGTTAGTTTTCCTTAGAAAAATAGGAGCACTGGAAAGCAGTCTGTCGATATGATCGATCCACTTTAGATATGATTGATTTTCGAATATCGATGATATCGATGCGAAGGTCGATATATCGATAAATCGTCCAGAAGATTGTTTGATTGCTGGACGCTTTTTGTCCTCACTCGATTGTATCGATTGATATGCTGAGGACATTGACAGAGCTGGTTAATCATATCGAAAGGAGAATCGATATAATAGACAGTGTAAAAAAACTTAGAAGATTTTCTTTTTGATGAAAAGTTTTCTTACACATAAACCCTAAGATGTTCTAGTTCTTTTTAAGGGTTTAATCACCTGGTGTTTTGGAACATGGGATGTGTGTAACACCCTGAAAATCGAGGGTCGTGTATAAACTCAACTCCCGAGTTTCAGACCGTCACTTATGCAACAAAAATGATTATGATTCAATGTTGTCTGAGTTAAAGCATTCACATGAGTAAAAGTATACCAAAACTGCAATTCATACTCCAGATCCAGTGATAAAAGCAAGTGGAAGACTAAAGAATATATTTATCACTGTATGGAAAAACAAAGTAGATCTCAACTGTCTCCAAAGTATGAATACATCTCTGAGTCTCATATACATGTACATAAACAGAAATCAAATATCCAAAAGAAAGTCCCACTGAGAAGTCCTGCCAATCCAGGCCACCTAAGCAATGTCGTCGTGGTACTGCATATATGAGAACTCGTCCTGGTCCTCATTATAGTCCGGCTCTGCCTCCTGAATTGCTGCCTCACTGCATCTAAGACAGGGTCTGGTGGGTGTTGCAAACACCATCCCGTAACGTCGGAGTGAGTAGCTAACTCAGTGGAATAATAGAACAAGGATTAACATGTTCTCAAATCAATCATGCGATAATAGTAAAGCAGTAAATCAAACAATCCTAATACTATTGTTAATGCAATATGACATGACATGATGGATGCCCTCACCGACGATCTCCCTCATACGGCACCATCTTACGCCCGCGGCATGCTTTCATCCCACAATGCTCCACATCTTCCAGGCACATGCAATGTGATGGTGATATGATTACCGAGTTATTATTAGTCCATTCAAACAGCAGGATTGGAAAACTAAGGTACTTTCCTTATATCAATCCCAACACAGATCCTGTCTAGGGTCGTCACTCCTAGTAATCTCATACGATGTATATTTTGTAGGTCGCTGCAAGGGCTGCCAGGGCTGTTACTCGCACTCGTTGCACCGCTCCTCCATCACCTTATAAATAGAGGCCTACTGTACTCTCACTTCTATGGAAGGGTCATCGCCTCCCGTAGACTCAGAATACGCTCGCGGTCACTACAAAGGACTCGTCGCCTGATCAGTGTAGGCCGACAGCAAGAATATAGTGTCCCATACCACCATAATCTGCTCACGAGTCATAGGTGTTCACTGGTCACTATGGGGAGGTTTGTGGCCCCAGCGTAGGGCGACAGTTCGACCACGGTGTCCCATATCACCATGCCCGGCTCATGAGTCTTTATGGATCAAGGTACCATGGTTGACAGGGTTTACAGTGGTAAGTTCAGTACCCTAGGTTCAAGCAGTTATGACTCATACAGGGTGAACATACAATGGCCAGTCGGGTTACTTGACGGGCTCGACTAGCACGAGCGCATCTCAAGTCGAACGACATGAAGTGCGTAAAACACCTCGTGTGGCCTAACCACTGCCGCCAACTCTAAAACATGGCTCACATTCATCGACGCGTCGTTCGTGGTAAAGATAAGCCAACCACGAATTTACTCAGTTGCCGACTACCTGGACTAGGCATAGTCCCAAACGATTATGAATCCACATCAACAATCATGTAAGAGTATTGGAAATAAAATACAATAATGTGAGCATGTTAACACATGTTATAACATACAACTTAAGTGAATCATCAAGCACATGCATTTCATACATATGATGAAATCATGCATATAGCTAACATGTAGAAAATCATTTACATCAACATATTGATTGAGAATTTAATCTCAAACTAATTCATAACACCATTTAATTCAATACATACTAATACAAGCATTTATACAAACACTTAAACTACACACTTAAGTCTACATATAGTATGTCGACTCGAAGTGCGCATTTAGGCGAATCTCTTCGCCAAACTAATTATGCACGCATTCATAGTATCCTAATGCGACAAGAAGCCATGTCAATCACATCAGAAAATTATGGATGAAAACAGTATTTCCTACAAATGACTAAAATGCCCTAAATCTCATATTCTTCGTCTACTTACGAAACATGAAACGGACGGCATGTTGTACATGTCAAACGGCGTTGCCGTTGATAATCAACTATTAAACGACATTGAAAGCATTAGAAAAAGTCAATCAAAGCATCTAAAATCCGCACCTTTTCTCCTATAGGTGTATTGGTTCGAACGGAGCGTGTACGCTTCGTCTAGGGCGAACCGGAAACCTAATTTACAAGATGCATCAGCTACCATGCTAAGGAAACTAGAGAACCTTAAATCAATGAGTATTTGGGGTATTCTCTTACTTAGAATCGCGGCGAAATCACCGGCAAAGTGATTGAGGCGCGTTGCTTAAGCACGTGCAACACGTGGCACAAGCAGCAGGAAATTCCCTTCCACTCTCTCACAAACTCTCACTTTCTCTCTCACTCTTGCTAGGGTTTCTAGCAAATTCGGATGGGTGAGAGAAGTGAGGGTTTAAGCCCCATTTTATAACCTAAATCTTGCCCGAAATAGGCTTGGGAACAATGTTTACTTGATACCTAACCAAATCGGGGCTGTTTCGGTCCAAAAAGGCATTTCTGGTGGTCCCTTGGCCGAATGCGATCAGACTTAAGTTCATGCATGTAGGATGTCGCTCACATCCCATTTTCAGACCAGTAGTGTTCGTAGATCGCACGTGGCGGTCCAGTTTCAGTTCAGCAGTCACCGCATGTAGATCAGGCCTACAAATCTCATGATATGAAATAGAAATTTTTCCTGATCCAAGGGTGTAATTTGGCTGAATTCTGACGGTCAGAACGCTTAATAATAACGCGTCAAGTCGTGTGCCAGATTTAAATTTTAAATTCCAAATCTAACCCTATTCTCACTCTCTTCACTCCAGGCTCAATGAAATAGCCTGTGAATGTCGGTTGGACTTGATTTTCGAAATGATTGTCAAGTCCAGCTAGGCAGTTCTAACGGTCTAAGATTGTAGGTATCGGACTTTCGACGCGCGGTCTAGATCCAATACAAAGTTTCAAAGAGGTCCAGAGAACAAACCGGTTTAGAGTTTGATCCGAGGTTTCAGAGTATTATAGCGTCATTGGTTCTACTCGCTTTGGGTCTTGTATAACGTATTTAAAGTGATCAGGGACTATTTTCCAGCTACTCTAGCGTTGCGCTAGCTAACTTACACTTATTTTCTAAAGGAATTAATCCTAAGCAATTTCTGGTCGAGTTGGTACTCGAGCCCAAGTACTGATTTTTCCAGGGCGTTACAATGTGAGGCTATGATTTACCTTTTGGTGAGCTTCCACACATCCAGATGAGGCAGACGCTTGACTTGATCTTCTTGTTAGGTGCTGTCGCCTGACTGACTCAACATACAACGTAATTAACAAACCAGGGAACATAATAGGTGCACTTTCAGGAAGTACCCTAGTTTCCCAATCCTACTGTATGAAAAGGACTAATAACAACTCGGTAATCATATTCATATCGCACTGCATGTGCCTGGAAGATGTGGAGCACTTAGGGAAGAAAGAATGTCGCGGACGTAAGATGGTGTCGCATGAGGGAGTATGTCGGTGAGGGCATCCATCATGTCATTTCATTCTTGCATTAATCACAGTATCTAGGAATGTTTGAATTGTTTTCTTTATCATTATTGCTTGATTGATTTGATAACATACTAATCTTTGCTCTATGATTCCACTGAGTTAGCTACTCACTCCCACGTTACGGGACGGTGTTGCGCACACCAACCAGTCCCTATTTTAGTTTCAGATGATGGCGATGCTTGCGAAGCAGAACCGGACTTGATGATGATGAGGAGGATCCCTCGTATATGCAGGTTCTGATCGACGGGCTTACAGGGTTACTGATTAGATGCCAATACACTTGGTATTTTGCCTTTTATTTCCACACCCATGTATATTCTTTTCTTTCTATTTTGGAGTATACATGTATTTAGTTAACCTGGTAACATGTTCACACTCTGGAGACTTACAATCATTTATATATTTTATATATCTATCACATTCTTCCGCTTGCTAATTTAACTGTCTCTGGAGTATGATATGTTGTTTTGGCTTAGTCTCAATCTTGTTTAATGCTATTCTACAGACAACATGCATTCATAATTATCTATGTTGCATAAGTGACATTTTGGAACTCGAGAGTTGAGTTTTTACTCGAACCCCAATTTTCGGGATGTTACAAACTATCTAATCATTGGATGGGCCTGAATCTTATTAACATACTGCCAAAAGGGTTGATAAAATAGATAAATGATGACGATCTTAAATATATATCATGTCATAACCATGGTAGATTAAGTGGCATAACACCTACATCAATGTGGGCCATACCACACACAAGTTGAGAGGGCTACCCTCCATTAAATATTGATACTCATTTGTTGGGCCCACAGAGATGTGGTTCATAAATCCAACCCATCCATTATGTGTGTCCCACTTGGTTGAGGGGTCAGACCAAGTTTCAGATACATCCAAATTTCAGGTAGACCCTAGTAAGTATTTTTTATATGCTACTCCGAGTTGTATGAACGGTTCAAGGAGATTAAAGTTACATGGGTCACAAAGGGATGTATTTATTACATGTACACAGTTCTTCTATATTATTTTATTTTTAGAGATCAATTTATAGCACTATCCAAAAATGAATCATATCCAAAGATTATCTGGACCTCACCATAAACAGTAGTGGAGATAATGATTTCACCGTTAAACAATTTACAAGGCCCACCTTAATGTTTATTTTCCATCCAATCTTTTCATAAGGTCACAAAGACCTGAATTAAGGGGAAAAACTAATTTCATATTGGTCCAAAGCTTCTATGACCTAAAAATGGTTTCAATGGTAGACTTTCAATCTTCTATTATTTTTGTAGAGTGGACCACTTGACAGTTAGATATATTTTTAATTATATATATTATTTTATTTTTCTAAAGCCTTGAGATAAGCTCGCCAAATTGATGGACGGTTTGGATATAACACAAGCCTCATGATTAGACCCACAGAATTTGCTTACATTAAAATAAGTCTTTACATGTTTTTAGATGGTTTGGGCTACCTGAGTCCCGTGTTTGGCTGATTTTTGGAGGATACCATCATTTAAAGGGGACCCATCAAATGCACGGTGCTGATGTTCCACATACATCATGGTGTGGCCTATGGATGGGACCCACTTCCCTCCAGGGTTTCAAGTAGCAGGACGCTGCTTGCTGCAGTGTCCAGAGGACGCTGGCAGCAACAGCCTCCAGCAGCTTTGGCAATTTTATTTTATTTTTCTTGTGAATTTTCATATGTAGGGCTTATATCAAGATGATCCAGTCCATCTGTTGTGTGCATCCTACGTGGTGGAGGGGTCAGTCTAAGTTTCTGATGCATAAAAATATTAAGTGAGTCCCAGCATGTACTTTTATACATTTTAGCATGTCTTCACATGATTTTTGATGGAGTGGCCTACCAGAGAACTAGATCGGCTCCATTTTTAGGGTCAATGCCTAAAATGAGCTGGGAAAGTGAATGGACAGTGTGGATTAAATACATACATCATTGGTGGGGCGTGCTGTAGTCCCATAGCCCCTTCCCTTGTTTTGAGCAACTGGACAATGCTACTGCAGTGTCCTCTAGATGCTGGCAGCAACGTCCTCTGTATATATATATTAATTTAATTTTTTTTAGCTGTTGAGTGCATGTGTGTGCATGGGTGTGAGTGTGTGTGTTTGGCCAACATAATGGGCCACACTTTGGATGATTTGGATGGCCTACAAAATTCTAGTGGGGCTCACAATCAATGGGTCCCACATAAAGTCTAATTTTATTTTTTTAATTATCATTCTTTTTATATGCATTCTCCCATGAATCCACACCATTAAACACATCATTTTCATCATATCATAACCATTATTGATCATCTTTTTATATGTACTCTCCTACATATTCACACCATTGATCACATCATTATCATCAACGTCATCTCCACCATACAAAAACACAACAAAAATAAAATAAGAATGAGTAGGGTGGGTGTACTCACCTTGATGGATTAAATGCAATTGTTGAGATGGATGGAAGGGATGAGATTGATGGAGTTGATGGCCCACCAAGATCCCTCCTCTCTCTCTCATGTGTAGAAAAATGGTGAAATGCTAGGGGATGGAGGGATATTTGTAGAGAAATTCATAAAAATTTGGTTAAGTTAGGCTAATGTGATTAATATTAGCTTAGGCTAGGATTATGAAAATTAATTTATGATTTGTAATTAATGGTGGGTTAAAGGAGCATGGGATGGCATGGTGTGAAGATGTCAGACATGAGGTGTGGCATGGAGGAGAGTTAACTTGAGGTGTACATGAGAGATGGGAGGTATGGGTGTGTGACATCACACACATGGGTAGAGATTCTCTCACCCATGTGTGGCATGTGCATGTGTGTATCACATGTGTTGTGCACATGTGTGGAGTGGAGTACATGGCACCTTGCGCACATGATACACTAATTATTCTTCACGGCATATCTCATAAACGGAGTATCGTATAGACGCACGGGTGATACCTACGCGATCGCAGCAACGGGGCGGTTGATATGAGATAGGTTTCGAGGTCTTGGGATCCCATTCAATTGGGTGTATGCTATGAACGGCCAATCCAGGTCTAGGTAAGGGCATCAATCATCGTGTACATATGCATAGGAAATGGTACGAAATGGATGGGGTCTTACAACTAGGGTTCCAAGGATTCACTTGTACTTATCAAGATGTTTCCTTATTTGATCCAAGGAACACAATTGGAATTAGAGTCCTATCCTATCCAATTGGAAAAGATATCGATAGAATCGAATCTTAACTTTCATTGACCTAATTCTCAATGAAGAAGAATTGTGATTTTTGGAAGGGATTCCATCACCAAACTATGCTGTGGAGACAATGGCTAACAACCGTATTTACCAATCCCATAATCCCAAAATAAGAGAAAGAAGATACTCAAAGCTATTGCAGAACTATTATAATTTGATTCACAACAAACCCTTAAAAATTAAAAGTATTTGAAAAGGGTGAGCTTATTAGTCCCAGATGGGGGGGGTGTGAATAGGACTATGCCAAATAAAAATAAACTTACTGAAATAATAAATAAATCCAGAAATAAACTCTCACTAGTATTGAAAAATTGATTCAAACTTAGTTCATAAGATTACCTACACCCAAAACAAAGTTTAGGAAGGACAACCTTATTTCACGAACAGTCATAAGGATCAAAATCTCAAACCAAGTCAAGATCCAAAAGTGCCATCTATTATAAACATTCACCACATTTGCATAAATAAAATTACGATCATTCTCCACATATGCAAAAAGTAAACATTTACCACAAACACTAAGAATTATAATGGTTTATTGTGTACACTAACTGTTCTCAAACAGCCACATCTACTCCACCCTCGATAATCACAAACCACATGATATTTGCTTTCACTATAAACATGGTTTTCACGGGGGCACCTTAAAACCTAATACTGTTGTGATTTAAAAGGGCATATCATAAATAGAAACCCTACACTGAGATTATCTTGCTATCTCAGTCAAAACCAACACATGATATTTTCTAGCTATCTCAAAGAAACCAAAATACAAAGAATAAAAATGTACTTATCTTCTCCTTTAAGACGTTCTTGATGTAGTCTATAAAATCGCTTTTCTTGAAATAGAATGTTCAATGTCCAATAACACAAACAAGGATTCTAGGTTCTTGATTGATTTTAAATTAATTCAATCCAAAGGCTACTTGTTTGAATTCCTCAGATCTCAAAGAAGAGTGATTAATCTCTTGAGAAATAAGATTTTTTGAGGTCAAAATATGGATCACCCTCCACTTAATGCTGTAAACCTCCAATGAACCCTGGTCCTCCACAAAGGGGTGATCAAAGGAGACCCTGGCTCAGCTAGGGGACCCTTTGATGCCTAAGTTAGGCTAGGGAATTTGGATCTAAGTCAAAAGTAGAGAGAGGGTGCGAGATATTGCTTACCTGTAGTAATGGGGTCCCCTGGTATTTATACTTGTGGGTAGAGAGGATCTCATTCGTTAATCTCGGCATGATTTACTCAATCACGCAGATATTGTAATCGTGGAGATATTATCTGCAATCTTTGGGTCGTGCGGCATATCGTGTCTTAAGGGAGCGTAACTTCGGGTGAGATCTTTCGTTACATTCGCATTTAGGTTAGTCTCCAAGCTCTGCATGTGGAGTGTCCTCACTTAGGCCTGGCCTTAACTTGTCTAGACCCAAGGATGAGTACTAGTAGTTTGAGTTCGTCAGTAGATCACCGGGGTCAGAGTTCGCTGAATGAAGCTGGGGACGAGGATTAGAGCTCAACTCAGCCATCCTTCTTCGGATGTGGACAAGGGTTTGGATCGACCAATCAGGGCTATAGTTTGGAGTTATGATTCATTAGTGGAGAGCTTGTCTTAACTATCTTGCAGTCGTAACTCAGGGGTCAGCTCATACTTGACGTGGTATCCTCCTTCCGAAGCCTTGTTAACTGATTTAGGTAGCTCAGGCAGACCTTGATTATCCTTGTTCAAATTTTCCCTTAAAGAAGCCACCTACTCTCTTGGTCTGAGTTCTGACTTAGAGAGGAAATGCCTAGGGAAACGAAATGATATCTCCACACCTCAGCTCGTGATGGCGATTGGTATAATCAGGACGTAATCAATGCGATGATTGTGCTTCGGATGCCGAGTGTTGTACAACAGTTGCAAATCTTCGAACTGTAGCCTCTTGGCGATGGACACATGGCGAAGGTTATGATTCACAATTGGCTGGATGACGGAAATGATGCCACGTGCCCGTAGGAAGGCAAGAGGCTGCCTGCGCCATGAATAACTTTTAATGCTGAGATGACTTAGGCACTGGAGCATGGGTTCAGACGTATAACTTTACTCCACATGTCCCTCGGTGCCAGTGCTGAGCTTCCTTGGCCTCAGGAATGACTGTTTGCAATGATGGAACTGAGTAATAAGGGGGTTATATAAACCCCTCCCATTCTCACTCTCACACTTCTCGCACTCTCGCTTTCCATTTCCTTTACTTTTTTCTTTCAAATCACCCTCTTTCGGAAATCACCCTCTGACTAGAATCGACCTCTGCCAAAAATTTCCCTCTGCCGAAAAAAGGATTTTCATCACCGGATAAAGGGTTTCCAACTATCGGAGAATTGATTATGCCCAGAGGAAGCCACCGGATTTAGGAAAGTTTCCACCAGAGGAAATTTCCTATAACACTATGAGTCTTCTATCACTTAAAACCTTTTTCCTTGCATCATGTCGAGCAACTCAAATGAAGTAGAAGAGGTCCGAGGAGCTGGTTCAGACTCTAAATCAGAGACCACCGCCTCGGGACCCGGATAGTCTAAAGGCCTTTTTGAGGCCATACCCCTTGGCACTTCTGTCCCAGCCTATAGAACTACGAGTTAGAGGGCCAAAAGCTGAGACAAGATACCAAAGAAGGCTCTTAAGATCTCACGGGGCGGTCGAAGGCGAACCCCTCAGGAGGCAGGTCGAAACCGTTAGTCCCTGGGGGCTTGATCCTTGTCGAGTCCCAGATGGCCCAACTCTGAGAAGACTATCAAATTCCTGACTCGTTGCATATCCGAGCCCTTGCCCCCACAGACTAAGAGGGCTATCCAGCCAAGGGGGAGATCGCTATCTTCATTTGTGCCCTTAAATGTGGGCTCCAATTCTCCATCTATCCATTCTTACACAAGCTGACTACACAGGTGGGAAGAGTATAGAGGTAGCTAGTTCTGAATTCCTAAAAGATCCTCGCCTCCACCTTTATTCTCAGGCATCGGGAGGGGAGTCAGAGGCTAACGCTGGACGAGTTTCTATTTTTGTACATGGACAAATTCGATAGGTCAGATAAGGCCTGGTTGTACTTTTTAGCTAGGCCTCCATGCATCCTGGGTTTGGTAACCCACCTTTCCACATCTAACAAGGACTAAAAAGGGAGGTGGTTTTGGGCCTCGGGGGAATGAGAGGCCCCTGCCTATGAATTGGCAGACTGCTGGTCCAAGTCCCTACCAAGTTTCCCAACCTAGGTTGGACACTTCTTTTAGTCATATTATATGCTTGATCCATCTTGCTATATTTTAACTCTTAAGTTCTGTTCCTATTTGTAGCTCAGCCGAAGGGGGCACCAGACCTCTTTGCTCTTTAAAAGTAGCTGGTCGCTCGAGCCAGAGTGCTCCCCGAGGACCAGCTTATTTGGTTTGAACTCATCAATGAGGAGAACTTGGTGTCGTCTGACTTCTGTAGAATCCAGCCTACTCTCTTTACTTTGGGTACACGGGGTAAGAATCTTCAAAGATTTTTTTATTGACATTCAGTAGATTTTATTTACACTGATTTCTCTTCCTTCATTTTTTTGTTGAGCACGAATGGAGGCGGGCGGCTCGAAGAAGAGGAGGTCGATCGTACCGTGCCTTCCAATGGATGTTGTCCTTTCTCCGAGCTGAGGACGAAGGTAACGCCAAAGTAAAGGAAGACTTCCGTGGATGAACATGCTCCAGCTACAGTCATGAGCTTTGCTCTCAGAGCCAAACCTTATACTGCTGTAGTCATGACCTTCTCAGCCGAAGTCGTGCCTGTCATGGCCCAAGATGAAGTCATACCTGCTACAGCTCCAATCGACGTTGTTCCCACCATTGCCCCGACCCTTTCTCCTGAAGCATGAACCCTGAAGCATGAGCCCTGGAGGCCCCTATTGGAGTCGAGCCTATCACCAACTCGATGCTGTCTATAGAGGAGTAATCCCTCAAGGTTCTGACTTCAGCAGTTGCGGGCCCCTCCGATGGTAGGGAGAGAGGTCGTCAGGGAGACTCTTGGTACTGTCGTCCCCACACAATCTATAGCCCACCACCCTGCCACTGAGGTTGAGCTCTTAGCCAGTCAAATCGATGCCCTTGTTGGATATACCACCATGCCCAAGGCTGTTGCCCAAGCTTCCACGACCAGTGGGGTAGGAGGAACTTCTTAGCCCACTCCAGAGACACTGCCTCCTGGTTATCATATGGTTTTATTGAACCCATGGGCGGCCAAGCATGTACTAGAGTCAAAGATAGCCGACACGCTCTCCTGACGCCACGTCAACTTCATGAATGATTACACAACAGTCTATTACCAGTTGCTACCAATGATGGTGGAGGTGAAGGAGATGAAAAGGCTCAAAGTGAAGAAAGCTGAGCTTGTGGTGGAGAAGGTAGAGAAAGAGGTGCGGAGGACCGAACTCGAAGCATAGAGGGCCAAGCTCGAGAAACTATCGGAGGCTTGGGCTGCAAAGCAAGAGGAGCTAAGAAGGGCTGCTGTAGAGGGTCGAGCGAGGGAGCTAGTGCTCCAGGGCGAGGACAACTAACTCCAAGCTCGCTTGGATGTGGCTTACCCTAAAGTCAAGCGTCTGTGAGGGGCTAACAAGGACTTGGAGTTCAGGGTCCTAGCGGCCGAGTCAGGGCTCGAGGTGGCAAAGGAGAGACTCGAGATGGAATGACAACTAATTGTGGATGAGTTGCCCAGCAGCGGATTGCCCTTAAGGCCGCAACATCTATAGACCGTGCGACACTATGGGAAGAGCATGCAGGCTACCATGACCATGTCTAAATACAAGGGGTCAGCTGAGAGGGCTAAGGAGCTAGATAAACTAGATTTTTTCAGCTACAACACTAGCTTCGATACTTGCCTCGTTGAGGTCTAAAAGCTTCATCCGACCATGGACCTCGATGCTCTCATTGCAGACGAGGCTGAGGATGCTGAATCGGTCATGACATATGAGCCTAAGAGTGCCCCACTTGTCGCCGAGGCCACCCCTGACGCTCAACCCCCCCATCTCGGTGGCATGTTTCTCTACTCGGAGGGAGTTAGACTTGTATTATATTTTTTTATATGACATGGATAATTTTTTTATGATAAGTTTTTGAATGGACAATGATCTTTTCACCCCTTGGTAAAGGGCATTGTAACATCTCAAACATTGGGGGTCGAGCATAAACTCCACTCCTGAGTTCCAGAACATCACTTATGCAACATTTTCAATGATGGATGAATGTCGGCTGTAATAGTGCATAAAACATGAAGTGGATTAAGCCAAAACAGCATATCATACTCCAGAGATAGTTAAATTAGCAAGCGGAAGAATGTGATAGATATATAAAATATATGAACTGTTGTAAGTCTCCAGGGTGTGAACATGTTACCAGGTTAAACATATACATGTATACTCTAAAAATGGTCAAAAAGATATACATGAGTGCTCCAAAAATATAAAATAACAAGTGTCATGGTGTCTAATCAACCTCCCTATAATCCCGTTGATCAGAACACAGTCTACCTAGACCCGCCTGATAACTGCCTATAGGAGAAATCCTCCTCATCATCAAACAAGTCTGGCTCCGCTTCACAAGCAGCGCCATCATCTGAAACTAAAATAGGGACTGGTTGGTGTGTACAACACCGTCCCATAATGTGGGAGTGAGTGGCCAACTCAATGGAATCATAGAGCAAAGGTTAACATGTTATCAAATCAATCAAGCGATAATGATAAAGCAAGCAAATCAAACATTCTTAAATACTGTAATTAATGCAAGAATGAAATGACATGATGGATGCCCTCACCAACATACTCTCTCATGCGACACCATCTTACGTCCACGACATACTTTCTTCCCTCAGTGCTCCACATCTTCCAGGCACATGCAGTGCGATATGAATATGATTACCGAGTTGTTATTAGTCCTTTTCATACAGTAGGATTAGAAAACTAGGGTACCTCCCTTATATCATTCCCAATAAGGATCCTATATAGGGTCGTCACTCCTAGTAGTCTCATATAATGATATATTTCTAGGTCGCTGCAAGGGCTGTCAGGGCTATTGCACGCACTCGTTGCTCCGCTCCCCCATCACCTTATCAATACAGGCCTAGTTTGTACTCTTGTTGCTACGGAAGGGTCGTCACCTCATGTAGACTCAGAGTACGCTCGAGGTCACTACAAAGGGCTGTCAGGGCTATTGCACACACTCATTGCACTGCTCCCCCATCACCTTATCAGTGTAAGCCGACAACTCGAATATAGTGTCCCATACCACCATAATCGGCTCACGAGTCTGGATTGTTCACTGGTCACTACGGGGAGGTTTGTGGCCCCAGCGTAGGCCGACAGCTCGACCACGGTGTCCCATACCACCATGCCCGACTTATGAGTCTTAGTGGATCAAGGTACCACAGTTATCAGGGTTATCACTGGTAAGTTCAGTACCCTAGGTTCAAGCAGTTATGACCAATACAAGGTGAACATACAATGGTCAGTTGGGTTACTTGACGAGCTCGACTAGTACGAGCGTACCTCAAGCTAAACGACATGAAGTATATAAACACATCGTGTGGCTTAACCACTGCCGTCAACCAAAGCACGACTCGGGTTCGTCAACACGTCCTTCGTGGCGAATAGAATCCAACCACGAATTCAAATCTGTTACCGACTGCCTGGACTAGAGTATAGCCCCAAACACTTGTAATCTAAATCAATAATCATATGAGAGAGACAGAATTGAAATACAAGTAATTCCAGCATGTTATCAGTATGTGATAACATACATCATAAGCAATTAACCATACACGAGTATTTCAAACATAAGGTAATCAATTCAAATACAACAAGCATGGAGGTAATCATATACATCATCAAATTAGTTGAGAATGCAATCTCAACACTAATCTACAACCTCATTTACTCAATACTTATACAAACATTTATACGAACACTTAGTCTACATAGCATATGTCGGCCAATAATGTGCATTAGGGCGAATCTCTTCGCCAAACAGATCATACACGCATAACTAGCATAGGTACACGATAAATACTCATGGCAATCATATAAGCAAAATACGTACGTATACAGTATTTCCTACAAATACTTAAAATACCCTAAATCTCATATTCTTCGTACGTATTTGAAATGAAAAACGGACAGCATGTTCTACATGTCAAACAACATCCTTGTCAACAATCTACCATTAAACGACATTGAAAGCTTTGAAAAATGGTAACCTAAGCGTCTAAAATCTGCACCTTACGCCGTAGAAGTGTAACAAATTCAATACAAACTCTAAGTCTTTGTCAACGACTGATTGACAACCAACAGTATGATTTAGGTTAGCTGCTTCACCACTTGCACCAATTGAAACCCTAGAACACGTAGCAAAAGCGATACGGAGGGATAGATTAGGCACGTAGCAAAGCTGGAAAGAATCCCAGGAAGAATAACCAACTTCTCTCCCACTTTCTCTCTCTTTTCTCTCTCTTGATTTGGGTAGGGTTTGAAATTCGTATGGGATTTGTGAGAGAGGGTTTAAGACCTTTTTATAAGACCAAACACAATGAAAACAAACTTCAAGGTATACTTAACTTATAACCAAATCGGGTCTGTTCTGATCCAATGGAGCACTTCTGGAGGTCCTCTTATCAAATGCGGTCGGACTTAAGCTCACTAGTAATGGATCTTTAGTAAGTTAAGTTTTCAGTCTGATCGGATTTCTAAATCATCCCTGGTGGACCAGTTTCAGTTCAACGGTTACTGAACTTCGATCAAGGCCACAAGTATTTTGACATATAAGGCCACCTATCCTGATCCGAGGGTGAATTTGGGTCAAAATTTAACGGTCAGAATGCTTAAAAATAATGCGCAAGTGAAACGTGCCAGATTTCTTAAAATTATAATTAATTTTCTAAATATCTTCCTTTTCTCACTCTCTTCACTCCGGACTCAAGGAAATCGTCTCAGAGCATTGTTTGGATGTGATTTTTGTGGTGCTTGTCAAATCTAACAACGCGGTCAATATCTTCTAAGTTCATCGCTATCAGACTTTCGATGCGCGTTCTATGTCCGATACGAAGTTTCTGAATGTTCCCGAGAGCAACTGGATTTAGAGATTGATCCTAGGTTTCTAGGTAACATAGCGTTAGTAATCCTACTCATTTTGGGTCTTGTAGTTAGTATTTAAAGTGGTTCAAGTCAATTCTACTGAGTATCAGTTTGGTACTTAACCAAATTCTACCCTAATTATGGCATAATACGGTCCTAGGGCCATTTTATGCCCTATTTTGGAAACTTTTAGGTATCATATTATTTAAATTATTTTTCTAGTGGTTCATCATCAAGTTTACCCTCACTCTACTAAATTTCATAAGATTTTGAGTTGTAGAAAAATTCTAAAAATTCCAGAAGCAGCAGTTATCCAACAAGTGATTATCGGATAGTTGCTCACAATGACATAATTCAAACTATGTTAAATATTTTATTATATTTTTCACATATTTATATACAAAACTATACTCATTTAGCTTCAATCTGTCACTGACTTATTTGGTGAGGGATCGCCCCATGGGTGAGGTTCTCACCCCCCAGGGATGCCGAAAACATGTGGGGCCCACCTTGGATCCCCCCAGATTAAGTCGTTTGGGCACACAAGTCCATCGAGGCGTTTATCGAGTCTCATTTATAAACTGGAATGAGTTACATAATATACAATATATGATTTTGGGGTAGAAGAAGCTAATCCATCCAAATAACCTATATACATCATGAAATTCTAAATATTAAATAGTCAAAATCCCATTTTACGCATGTATTTACCATTTATAGTAAGTTTTAGTTTAAGTATAGTTCCTCACATTTTAAACTTTAGGTTTGTGTCTAATATGAAAGTACTTGGAGAAATTTGAATAATGGGGTGGCGAAAGGTGAGATTTTGAAGGAAATGGGTTGAAAAGCGATTTCTAGACTTTAGGATTGATCTCTAAGAGTGATATGGTTGACCCATTGCCTAAGGATGTCAAATTCCACATTGTTAAAAATCAAGGGTGTTACAATCTACCCCCCTTAAAAATAATTTCATCCTCGAAATTGGTGAAGGGTAATAAGTAATGATTCTATTATGCCTTTTTCCTAAACTATACTGATTTCAAGTTTACATGTGTGGTGGGATAATACATCTATACTAGTCTGGCGCATTTTTATCTATCCTCCTTAAAAATTTACTCTTTATCTCTTACTTATACCCTGATGGCTGGGTACAATTGATTTCTTTATCTATTTGGAATCTCGATGATGATTCCCAACTACTTAGAGTAATATATATATTTTCAATGGTTGACCAGTATGGAGAGATGGTTGTAGTGGGCTCGATCCTAATACGTTAAACATCTACCTGACCAGGGTAAAATGCTCATCGTATCCCTTCTTAGTCCTGGTAGATCCTGATCTTCTGCCCGGTCAAAGTAGTGAGTCTATTGGTAGTCTCTCAGGATTGAGAAATGAGTCAAGCCACGAATGCTTCACCATTGTATATTTCAGTAACTCCATATAATCTGATTACTCCAAAGCTTAGGGAATGTCCATCATTGAAAGGTTTCAATTTCCTATTTATAAGGTTGCTCTTTGGGTCTTGGTCTAAGGGAGTCCTCGTCTGAATCTATGTCTAAGGTAGGGGTTAATATGCACCCTAATAGATCATCCTAAAAGTATTTCTAATCGTATAGAGTTGGCCAAGGCTTCTATTATGTTCGTATTTCACGAGTAGGTTTATGGATACACTAACCTTCGCTCACTCCCACTATTAGGCCTATGATTTAATATGAATGGGTTCAACACTAAAGCCCTAATTTTTTTCCTATAAAGACTTCACTATTGACATTCTAAGGAAGATTCAGAATCCTAATTTAATGACCAACCTTACGTATAACCTGAATCACTTTCTTCAATCCTAGGCCAGTGGAGAAAGGGCCAACCACGCTTCGCTACGCAGTTCTAACTCAACTGTTGTATTAGCTGACCTTACTAGATTGGGCTCATAAGGTTCTACCCCCCTTAAAAATTATTTCTACTCTTAAAGCTCAAGATTCTATGTCTCAATCCGTATGTCGGAACGAGGTATAATTTATGACCTATCCTTGACATAAAATGCGAAACACCCTCTCAATACATTAGTCTTTCTTTCATTAACGATGTATACTATGGCATTGGCACCTATGGTTATAGAAATGAGCCTAGTCTCTATTACAGTTGATTTCAGGGGCAGGTGTGAGTTGGTGGCAAGATATCTAATTCTCTACTGGCTACTCTACTGGCTATATGTCCTTAACATTTCTCAAGGGTAAAGCAATAACTTTTGGTTATAGGTAGTCGGGCCAACACGGAAGAAAAGTGGTGTAGTGGGTCTGAGCCGGATACATAGACTTTCTGTCTAGCTAGTACAGAAAACTTGTCGTATCAGTTCATAATCCTAGTTGGTCTCGATCTTCTGCTTTATCAGAGCATTGAGTTCATTGGTAACTACCAGGATTAAGAAGTCGATTTAAATTGTGAATACCTCGCTTATATATAATTTCTCTACTCCGTGTACCCAATTGTAATAAGTCCTTGGGAGGGCAAATCTACGGGGTGTGCTGGTTTATCCTAGCATTTAATCTGAGGGGTATATAAGTTTTCTCTAAGCGTAACTAGTTCTAAGTTAAGCAAGCTTCCTAAGAGTTAATAAAGAAGCCTATAAATATCAAGGGAATCCAACAAAAGAACTACGTCTATATTCCAATTACCTTAGCAAAATTAGTCTTTTACATTCCTTAACAAAATCAGTAGCCTAGTCTTAATAAATTTAACGACGCTCAAGCACTTCACATATGTCTATACTAGCTAAGGAGGTCCTAGGGTTTACGTTTTTAATTTACTAGCTTTCCTATACCGTCAAATCTTTCTAAATCTAAGAATACCCACTCTAGGTCCAAAACTCTAAGGGCCTGTTTGGCTAGTGGTATAAGGCTGTATTAAATGGATTGCGTCGCTAATCCCACCTCGGGATCGGGAATGACATGTTTGGAAGGAGGGTGGGAAGGGATTAAAATTAATTACATAGACTTTGGAAGATGACCCTTGCATTGGAAAGAGTGAGATGGGATTTCCAAATTCCATGATAATGAATTTTCAAGGGTAATTTGAAAAGAGAACCCAGGATTTACTTTTAATTGCATACATTCCAACATGGCATTAGAAACCATGAGATACACCCAATTTAGGGACAATACATTACACATACATTTCTTATTACTTTTACATTTCCATCTGCCCTAATCTTACCTAATGCAGTTGGTCGAACGACCTTAAATGTCCCATCATTTAGAAGTTGTGCAGGTTTTGGGACACAAAAATGTGAGTTTTGTGCCCATATGAGAGGGTATAAGGAAGGTGAAGAGTTGTAAAGAATAATGGTGGATGGGTGTAGGATGTAGAAGAAGATGGAAGCTTGAGTGAATAAAAGTGGGGATATGAGATCATTTTACATGGTCTTGGTTACGTATGAGGTGTTCTATGGTAGTTAATCTCGCCAATCAGCGATACTTGGGATTCTAATATGGTTTCTAGATTCCATCGCTCCTTTCCTAAGTCAGAGTACATCAGTGTGCATTGTGTTACCATAACCTAGATCTAGTTTAATCCAAATCATGCTCTGATACCATCTGTAATATCCTGAAAATCAGGGGTCGAGCATAAACTCCACTCCCTAGTTCCAAAACATCACTTATGCAACATTTTCAATGATGGATGAATGTCAACTGTAATAGTACATAAAATATGAAGTGGATTAAGCCAAAACAACATATCATACTTCAGAGATAGTTAAATTAGCAAGCGGAAGAATGTGATAGATATATAAAATATATGAACTATTGTAAGTCTCCAGGGTGTGAACATGTTACCAGTTTAAACATATACATGTATACTCTAAAAATGGTTAAAAAGAATATACATGAGTGCTCCAAAAATATAAAATGACAAGTGTCATGGCGTCTAATCAACCTCCCTGTAATCCCGTCGATCAGAACACGGTCTACCTAGACCAGCCTGATAACCACCTATAGGAGAAATCCTCCTCATCATCAAACAAGTCCGGCTCTGCTTCACAAGCAGCGCCATCATTTGAAACTAAAATAGGGACTGGTTGGTGTGTACAACACCCTCCCATAACGTTGGAGTGAGTGGTCAACTCAGTGGAATTATAGAGCAAAGGTTAACATGTTATCAAATCAATCAAGTGATAATGATAAAGCAAGTAAATCAAACATTCTTAAATACTGTAATTAATGAAAGAATGAAATGACATGATGGATGCCCTCACCAACATACTCCCTCATGCGACACCATCTTACGTCCATGGCATGCCTTCTTCCCTCAGTACTCCACATCTTCCAGGCACATGCAGTGCGATATGAATATGATTACCAAGTTGTTATTAGTCCTTTTCATATAGAAGGATTGGGAAACTAGGGTGCCTCTCTTATATCATTCCTAACAAGGATCCTGTCTAGGGTCGTCACTCCTAGTAGTCTCATACGATGATATATTTCTAGGTCGCTGCAAGGGCTGTCAGGGATGTTGCACGCACTCGTTGCTCCTCTCCCCCATCACCTTATCAATACAGGCCTAGTTTATACTCTTATTGCTATGGAAGGGTCGTCGCCTCACCTAGACTCAGAGTACGCTCGAGGTCACTACAAAGGGCTGCTAGGGCTGTTGCACGCATTCGTTGCACCGTTCCCCATCACTTTATTAATGTAGGCCGACAGCTCGAATATTGTGTCCCATACAACCATAATCGGCTCACGAGTCTGGATTGCTCATTGGTCACTACGGGGAGGTTTGTGGTCCCAGCGTAGGCCGACAGCTCGACCACGGTGTCTCATAACACCATGCCCAGCTCATGAGTCTTAGTGGATCAAGGTACCACGGTTATCAGGGTTATCTCTGGTAAGTTCAGTATTATAGGTTCAAGCAGTTATGACCAATATAAGGTGAACATACAATGGTCAGTCGGGTTACTTGACGAGCTCGACTAGTACGAGCGCACCTCAAGCTGAATGACATGAGGTGTATAAACACCTCGTGTGGCCTAACCACTGCCATCAACCAAAGCACGACTCGGGATCATCAACGCGTCTTTCGTGGCGAATAGAATCCAACCACGAATTTAAATCTGTTACCGATTGCCTGGACTAGAGTATAACCCCAAACACTTGTAATCTAAATCAATAATCATATGAGAGAGACAGAATTGAAATACAAGTAATTCCAGCATGTTATCAGCATGTTATAACATACATCATAAGCAGTTAATCATACACGAGTATTTCAAACATAAGGTAATCAATTCAAATACAACAAGCATAGAGGTAATCATATACATCATCAAATTAGTTGAGAATCCAATCTCAACGCTAATCTACAACCTCATTTACTCAATACTTACTTATACAAACATTTATACAAATACTTAGTCTACACACATTAGTCTACATAGCATATGTCGCCCAATAATGTACACTAGGGCGAATCTCTTCGCCAAACAGATCATACAAGCATAACTAGCATAGGTACATGATAAATACTCATGGCAATTATATCAGCAAAATACGTACGTATACAGTATTTCCTATAAATACTTAAATACACTAAATCTCATATTCTTCGTACGTATTTGAAATAAAAATGGACAGCATGTTCTACATGTCAAACAACATCCTTGTCAACAATCTACCATTAAACGACATTGAAAGCTTTGAAAAATGGTAACCTAAGCCGCACCTTACGCCGTAGAAGTGTAACGAATTCAATAGAGACTCTAAGTCTTTGTCAATGACTAATTGACAACCTACAGTATGATTTAAGTTAGCTGTTTCACTACTTGCACCAATTGAAACCCTAGAATAGGTTAGGGTTAGGCTTTCTTACCTAAGAACGAAGCCGGAGTCGCCGGAAAAGTGATACGGAGGGGTGGATTAGGCACGTAGCAAAGCTGGGAAGAATCCCAGGAAGAATCACCAACTTCTCTCCCACTTTCTCTCTCTTTTCTCTCTCTTGATTTGGGTAGGGTTTAAAATTCGTATGGGATTTGTGAGAGAGGGTTTAAGGCCTTTTTATAAGCCCAAACAAGACGAAAACAGACTTGAAGTCAAGGTATACTTAACTTATAACCAAATCGGGTCTGTTCTGATCCAACGGAGCACTTCTAGAGGTCCTCTTATCAAATGCGTTCGGACTTAAGATCACTAGCAACAGATCTTTAGTAAGTTAAGTTTTCAGTCCGATCGGATTTTCAGATCTTCCGTGGCGGACCAGTTTTAATTCAACGGTTACTGAACTTCGATCAAGGCCACAAGTACTTTGACATGTAAGGGCCACCTATCCTGATCCGATGGTGAATTTGGGTCGAAATCTAACGGTCAGAATGCTTAAAAATAATGCGCAAGTGAAACGTGCCAAATTTCTTAAAATTATAATTAATTTTCTAAATATCTTCCTTTTCTCACTCTCTTCACTCCGGACTCAAGGAAATTGTCCCAGAGCATTGTTTAAATGTGATTTTTGCAGTGCTTGTCAAGTCCAACAACATGGTCAATATCTTCTAAGTTCATCACTATCAGACTTTCTACGCGCGGTCTAGGTCCGATATGAAGTTTCTGAATGCTCCCGAGAGCAACTGGGTTTAGAGATTGATCCTAGGTTTCTAGGTAACATAGAGTTAGCAGTCCTACTCATTTTAGGTCTTTTAGTTCATATTTAAAGTGGTTCAAGTCAATTCTACTGAGTATTCAGTTTGGTACTTAACCAAATTCTACCCTAATTATGGCAGAATACGGTCCTAGGGCCATTCTATGCCCCATTTTGGGAACTTCTAGGTATCAAATTATTTTAATTATTTTTATAGTAGTTCATCATCAAGTTTACCCTGACTCCACTTAATTTCATAAGATTTCAAGTTCTAAAAAAATTCTAAAAATTCCACAAGCAGCAGCTGTCCAACAAGTGATTATCAGATAGTTGCTCACAATGACCTACTTTAAACTATGTTAAATATTTTATTATATTTTTCATATATTTTTATATAAACCTAGACTCATTTATCTTTAATTTTATTTTTGAATCACCTAAATCAGAGTTATAACGAAGGAAATATAATTTTTCAAAGTTTGAAAAAATGTACAAAAAAATGCAGAAACCGTGCTGCCTGTCCGCTGTACAGACGAGGCCTTGTCGATGCCGCGAGGGCCTCGCCGGTTACTAACTTATTTGGTGAGGGATTGCCTTATGGGTGAGCTCCTCACCCCCCAGGTATGCTGAAAACATGTGGGGCCCACCTTGGATCCCCCCGAATTGAGTCGTTTGGGCCCACAAGTCCATCGAGGCGTTTATCGAGTCTCATTTGTAAACTGGAATGAGTTACACAACGTACTATATATGATTTTGGGGTAGAAGAAGCTAATACATCCAAATAACCTATCTACATTATGAAATTCTAAATATTAAATAGTTAAAATCCCATTTTATGCATGTATTTGACATTTATAGTAAGTTTTAGTTTAAGTATAGTTCCTCACCGTTTAAACTTTAGGCTTGTGTCTAATATGAAAGTACTTGGAGAAATTTAAAGAATGGGGTGGTGAAATGTGAGATTTTGAAGGAAATGGGTTGAAAAGCGATTTCTAGACTTTAGGATTGATCTCTAAAAGTGATATGGTTGACCCATTGCCTAAGGACGTCTAATTCCAGATTGGTAAAAATCTGAAGTGTTACAAGCATATTCTCATGTAACATCCCAAAAATCGGGGGTCGAGGATAAACTCCACTCCCTAGTTCCAGAACATCACTTATGTAACATTTTCAATGATGGATGAATGTTGTTCATATTAGTGCAGAAAATATGTGTGGGATTAGACCAAAACAGCATATCATACTCCAGAGACAGTTAAATTAGTAAGCGGAAGAATGTGATAGATATATAAAATATATATATGATTGTATGTTTCTAGAGTGTGAACTTGTTACCAGGTTAACTAAATACATGTATACTCCAAAATAGAGAGAAAAGAATATAAATGGCTGTGTAAATAAAAGGCAAAATACCAAGTGTATTGGAATCTAGTCAGTAACCCTGTAAACCCCGTCAATCAGAACCTGCATATAGGAGGGATCCTCCTCCTCATCATCAAGTCTGGCTCTTCTTCACAAGCATCGCCATCATTTGAAATTAAAATAGGGACTGGTTGGTGTGCGTAACGCCGTCCCGTAACGTGGGAGTGAGTAGCTAACTCAGTAGAATCATAGAGCAAAGGTTAACGTGTTATCAAATCAATCACGCAATAATGGTAAAGCAAGCAAATCAAACATTCCTAAATACTATGATTAATGCAAGCATGAAATGACATGATGGATGCCCTCATCGACATACTCTCTCATGCGACACCATCTTACGTCCGCGGCATGCTTTCTTCCCTCAGTGCTCCACATCTTCCAAGCACATGCAGTGCGATATGAATATGATTACCGAGTTTTTATTAGTCCTTTTCATACAGCAAGATTGGAAAACTAGGGTACCTCCCTTATATCAATACATAAACAATGATCTTGTCTAGAGTCATCACTCTTAGTAGTCTCATACGATGATATATTTTTAGGTCGCTGCATGGGCTGTCAGGGCTGTTGCACGTACTTGTTGCTCCGATCCCCCATCACCTTATCAATACAGGCCTAATTTATATCCTTAAGACTGCATCAGAACTCGTTGCCCCCATGCGGTGTCAGGATAAACTCAAGGTCACTACAAAGGGCTGTCAGGGCTGTTGCTCGCACTCGTTGCTCCACTCCCCCATCACCTTATCAATGTAGGCCAACAGTAAGAATATAGTGTCCCATACCACCATAATCTTCTCAGAGTAGGGTGTTCACTGGTCACTACGAGGAGGTTTGTGGCCCCGGCGTAGGCCAATAGCTCGACCACGGTGTCCCATACCACCATGCCCAGCTCATGAGTCTTAGTGGATCAAGGTATCACGGTTATCAGGGTTATCACTGATAAGTTCAGTACCCTAGGTTCAAGCAGTTATGACAAATACAAGGTGAACATACAATGATCAATCGGGTTACTTGATGAGTCTGACTAGCACGAGCGCACGTCGAACCGACCGACATGAAGTGCACAAGCACTTCGTGTGGCCTAACCACTGCCGACGACTCTAGTACGACTCGGGTTCGTCATACACATCCTTCGTGGCAAATAGAATCTAACCATGAATTCTAAACTGTTACCGACTGCCTAGACTAGAGTATAGTCCCAAGCACATGTAATCTAAATTAATAATCATATGAGAGAGACAGAATTGAAATTTCAAGAAGTTCCAACATGCTATCAGCATGTTATAACGTACATCATAAGAAGTTAACCATACACGAGTATTTCACGCCCAAGGTAATCAATTCAAATACAATAAGCATGGAGGAAATCATGTGCATCATCAAAATAGTTGAGAATCCAGTCTCAACGTTAATCTACAATGCCATTTACTCAATACTTACTAATACATACATTTATACAAACACTTAGACTACTCAACTCCAACGTACTTGACGTATGTTGATTCCAACATATAATATGACAGATCCTTATATCAAGGAGTTGTCTAATACACAACAATCATGTTCTTACATTCAAAACATATGGCAGGCATAAATCATATTGATTTAGGCATTTCAACAAACACTTAGTCTACACACATTAGTCTACATAGCATATGTCAGCCAATATGTGCATTAGGGAGAATCTCTTCGCCAAACAGATCATACACGCATAACTAGTATAGGTACACGGTAAATACTCATGACAATCATTTCAGAAAAATACGTACGTATACAGTATTTCCTACAAATACCCAAAATACCCTAAATCTCATATTTTACGTACGTATTCGAAATGAAAAACAGACAGCATGTTATACATGTCAAACAACATCCTTATCAGCAATCTAACATTAAACGGCATTGAAAGCTTGGAAAACAGGTAATCTAAGCGTCTAAAATCTGCACCTTTTGCCGTAGAAGCGTATCGATTCGAATAGAAATTCTACGCTTCGTCAACGTTGATATGGTGACCTAATTCACAAGATAGGTCAGCTAATTCGCTACTTGTATTGCTAGAATCCCCAAAACAGGTTGAGGTTAGGGTTTTCTTACCTAGAACGGAGTTGGAATCACCAGAATAGCGATGCAGGTGGAAGGATCTGGCACGTGGAGTAGCAGGGAAGAATCCCAGGAGAAAGCTCCAACTCTCTCTCACTTTCTCTCTCTTTTCTCTCATCTCTCTCCTAGGGTTTTCCCCAAATTCATATGGGTTAGAAAGCTAAGGGTTTAAGCTCCTTATATAGGCTAAAAACTCACCTATATAGACTTAGGACCAAGTTATACTTGGGTTACAGCCAAATCGGATCTTTTTCGATCCAAAAGAGCATTTCTGGAGGTCTCTTGACTGAATGCGGTCGGACTTAAGCTCATGGATGTTGGATCCTGATCACATTAAGTTTTCAGCCCGATAGTGTTCCCAGATCGCACGTGGCGGACAAGTTTCAGTTCAGCGGTCACTGAGACTCGATCGAGGATTCCAAGTACACTGACCTGAGTGGGAAATGTTCCCTGATCCGAGGGTGTATTTGGGTCAGATTCTGACGGTCTGAATGCTTAAAAAATGTTACGCAAGAGACATGTGCCAGATTTATTTAAATTGAATTAATTTTCTAAATATTTTTCTTTTCTCACTCTCTTCACTCCAGACTTAGTAAAATGGTCTCAGGATATCGGTTGGACTTGATTTTCAAAATGATTGTCAAGTCCAACTAGGCGGTCAGGATTGTCTAAGTTTATCACTATTGGACTTTCAACGCACGGTCTAGATCCAATACAAAGTTTCAAAGGGTTCGTAAGAGCAAACGGGTTTAGAGTTTGATCTTAGTTTTCAGGGTAACATAGCATCAATGATTCTATAGGTTTTGGGTCTTACAGATCATATTTAAAGTGGTTGGTGCTTATTTCACAGGTAATCTAGTATATCGCTAGCTAATTCACGTTAAATTTCTAAAGAATTTGGTTCTACATGATTCCTTTGGCTTTGGAATTGGGTTCTGAGAGGTTACCAAGGTGTTATGGTTGACCCGTTGCCTAAGGACGTCTAACCCCTGGTTGGTAAAAATATGGGGTGTTACATCTCATATGTCGATTGTTGCGATGAATTATAGATGTTAATGGCCGACCCCTAAAGGGGTCAACCTCCCACAAATGGTGTGCGACCCTTAATTATTCTTGTAGATCTTATCATATGATGAGCCGCCACTTTTTTTTAAGGGATCGATCGCCTCTGGGTTTTTTCTCTGCATTTTTGTGGGTTAATGAGCCGACCCCTTCTTTAATGTATCGGTCCGTTGAGCTCGCCTCTGCTTATGAGGGGCATCTTTTTCCATTTGTAAATAGATCGTAAGAG
The DNA here is from genome assembly GCA_037074715.1 of Magnolia kwangsiensis. Taxonomy (NCBI): domain Eukaryota; kingdom Viridiplantae; phylum Streptophyta; class Magnoliopsida; order Magnoliales; family Magnoliaceae; genus Magnolia; species Magnolia kwangsiensis. Next base: position 82,788,302 of record CM073575.1, on the reverse strand, counting down.
TACATCATGTAGAAAGAGACTTTTATTAAGAGCCTTAAAAGACTAGTAGCTCCGAGCTATACAATTATTGAAGGCCTCCAATGGCCACTAGATTCTCATGGATAGTACATCTTCAGGTGCTCGACATTCTAGGGGTGGGGGAGCTAACGCCCTTCGAGGTCCTCCAAGTGGTAGGAGCCTGGTTGGGTCGATCTGACCACACAGTAAGGCCCTTCCTAGTTGGGCTCGAGTGTCCCACCCCCCGACTCAATCGTATTCTGGAAGATGTAGCGGAGGACAAGGTCCTCCGACTGGAACCACCTCGTCTTGACTCTAGAGTTGTAGAATCCTACCACTTGCTGATGTCGAGCGGTAATTCAGAGTCTGGTGACCTCCCTGGTTTCTTTCAGTAGATCAAGATTCGTTATGACTTGCTCGGTGTTTTGATCCTCCTGGTAATTTTTGACCTGAGCTGTAGGGAGTCCAATCTCAACTGGGATAATTGCCACCGAGCCGTAGGATAGGGAGAATGGAGTTTTCCCATTAAACGAATTAGTCGTAGTCTTATAGGCCCAGAGGACAAACGAGAACTCCTCAACCCAGCTGCCTTTCGCTTTCTCCTACTTCGTCTTAAGATGGTGCTTGATGACTTTGTTCACGGCTTCCACCTATCCGTTGGACTACGGATGTCGAGGTGAGGAATAAGCGTTCGAGATGCCGAGTCCCCTGCACATGATTCATAACTTATCATTGTCAAACTGCTTGCCCTTGTCAGAAATGATGGTGCGCGGGATTTCGAATCGGCTGATGATGTTCTTCCAGAAGAAGTCGATTACTTTCTGTTCGGTTATCTTGGTTACGGCTTCGGTTTCGGCCCATTTAGTGAAGTAGTTGACTGCGACAATACCGAACTTCACTTGTCCTTTCAGTCTGAGCAGAGGTCCAATGATGTCAATCCCCCACTGAGAAAACGACCATGACTAGCTCATGGGGGTCATTTATTCCGCAGGTTGGCTCGGTATAGCAGCGAACCTCTGACACTTATCACACCTTCAGACGTAATCTTTCGAGTCTTCTCGAATGGTTGACCAGAAGTACCTTGGCGGAGTATCTTCAAAGTTAAGGCTCTACCACTAGAGTCATTTCTGTAGATGCCTTTGTGGATCTCACGTATCATATGGTCACTTCCTCAGGTCAGAGGCAATTGATGTAGGGCTATGAGTGCCCCTTCTTGTATAAGACTGCATCTAAGACAATATATCGGGTAGCTTTGATCTTCAAGCGTCGAGCCTTCAATCTATCCTAGGGGACATCACCAGATATAAGGTAGTTGTAGATAGTGTCCATCCAACTTAGGGTAGTTTCCACTAGGTTGACCACTTCTTGATCTGTTCGATTGATGCTCAGGCTCTCTATGAATTCCACGAGGATGATCTGAGGAATCTTTCCTTTCGTGGCTGAGGTTAACTTTGCGAGTGATTTCTGCAGATGCCTTCATGGATCTCACGTATCACATAGTTGCTTCCTTGGGTCGGAGGCATCTGATGTAGGGCTGTGAGTGCCCCTTCTTATATAAGACCACATCTAAGACAATATATCAGGTAGCTCTGATCTTCAGGCGCCGGGCCTTCAATCTATCCTAGGGGACCTCACTAGATATAAGGTAGTTGTAGATAGGGTCCATCCAACTTGGGGTAGTTTCCACTAGGTTGACCACTTCTTGATCTGTTCGGTCGATGCTTGGGTTCTCTATGAATTCCACGAGGATGATCTGAGGAATCTTTCCTTCCATGGCCAAGGTTAACTTTGCGAGGGCATCGGCCTAAGAATTCTCTGCCCATGCAATTTAGTTGATGATGCAGCTCTAGAACCTTTTTATCAATTTCCTGGCCTCGGCCAGATAAGCCACCATTCTGATTTCCTTAGCTTCATACTTGGTGGAGATATGGTTCACCACTAGTTGAGAATCACACCATACTTCAAGGGACTAAACCCCCAGACTGACTTCCAGTCTGAGTCCTGCGAACAAGGCCTCGTACTCTTCTTTGTTATTAGAAGCTCTGAAACCAAGCCTAATGGCATACTGTATAGTTGTAGAATCAAACGTGACCAGGACAATTCCTACCCCAGCGTGCTTGACATTGGACAAACCATCGACATAAAGGACCACCTCTGCTCCAACTCCATATCCTTGATAGGCGATGGAATAGGTGGGGTTGCGAGAGCTGTTATTACTTCGGTGTCTACACTCGGATACTCAACTATAAAGTCAACTACAACATGGCCTTTGAATACAGTCCTCTGATGATATTGGATGTCGAACTCTCCAAATTTTATCACCCATTTTGTCATCCGACCTGAGACGTTTATCTTTTGAATGACTTTCCTGAGGGGGGAGTCTGTCAGGACAACAATGATGTGTGCTTGGAAGTACGGTCATAGCCTTCATGCTGAGAAGACCAAACTGAGTGCTAATTTCTCCATGCTTGGGTACCTAGTCTCAGTGGGTACCATTGCCTTACTTATGTAGTAGATAAGAGACTACATACCTCCTACCTCCCTAATAAGTGCAGAACTGATGGCCGAGGTAGAGACCACTAGGTACAAGAATAGGGGCTCACCCTCTTCTGCCTTCGACAGTAAGGGAGGCGAACCCAGGTATTGCTTCAGCTGTTGGAACGCTTGCTCACATTCAGGGGTCCACTCGACTTTCTTGTGACCTTTTAGATGCTGAAAAAAGGGGAGACACTTGTCTGTTGCTCTAGAGATAAACTAACCGAGAACTCTTACTTGGCTAGTCAGACACTGGATCTCCTTCGTTGTCCGAGGCGAGCTCATATCGAGCAGCACTTGGATCTTCTCGTGATTCACCTCGATGCCTCTCTGGCTGACTTGAAACCTAAGGGACTTGTTCTAACTGACTCTGAAGACACACTTGGCTGGGTTCAACTTCATGCGGTACTCTTGGAGGATCGAGAATGTCTCCCCGAGGTCTGCAAGGTGGTCAGATGTTCTGACGCTCTTGACAAGCATGTCATCGACATTAACTTCCATTGTGCGACCGATCTGCTTGGTGAACATCTGGTTCACCAATCTTTGGTATGTTTTCCCAGCATTCTTCAGGCCAAAAGGCATGGCCCAGTAATAGCAAAGTCCTTTTTCGGTGATGAAGGTAGTCGTTTGCCTATCTGGGGGTGCATCGGGATCTGATTGTACCCGAAATAGGCATCTAGGAAGGAGAGTCGCACATGTCTAGCCGTGTTGTCCACCAACTAGTCGATTTGAGGAAAGGGGATGTTATCCTTAAGACAGGCCTTGTTCAGGCTTATGTATTCTACACAGACCCGCCACTTCCCGTTTGATTTCTTCACCAGGACCATGTTAGCAATCCAGACTGGATAATGTACTTCTTCGATGAAGCCGACGCTGAGGAGCTTGGAGACTTCATCGGCTGTGGCCGTGTACTTCTTGGCATCGAACACTCTTATCTCCTGCTTCACTGGTTTATGATTCGGATCCACGTTCAACCTATGAACCATGACGTCAAGAGAGATGCCAGACATATCCTCATGTGACCACGTGAAGACATCCCTGTGTTGTTGTAGTAAAGTGAACATATGAGACCTTTATTCAGAATTCAATGAAGATCCGAGCTGAACAGTTCTGCTCGGGTTAGCTTCCTCAAGTGGGATGGTCTCCAGGCTTTCTCGAGGGATCTTTCGTAGGAGTTCTGGGGTAGAGGACGTCGATGGTGAGGGCCTGTTTCACCAACCCTTTTATCACAACTATTGCATAACATCTTCGAGCTTCATGTTGGTCCCCTCGAAGGTATCTAACCCCACCCTTGGAAGGGAACTTCATCATCAGATGGTAATGTGGACACAACTGGCCTCATTGTATTAAGGGAAGGTCAGCCCAGAATGACATTGTGCATCGATGGTACATTGACAACAAGAAAGTCCACAAGAAGTGTGACTTGATGTTGTCCTTCTCTTGTTGTCACGGGGAGAGTGATGGCTCCCTAGGAGATCACCCAATCTCTGATAAAGTCATACAAAGGGGTTTTCATGGGTCGGAGGTGTGATATTTCAATCCCCATTTTCTTAAATGCTTCAGAATAGATGATCTCGGCCAAGCTTCCTGTATTGACCACAATGCGGTAAACTTTTTGTTTCGCTATGGTCATTGTCACCATGAGGGAATCGTCGTGCAGATGTCGGATTCCACTATCGTCATCCTCTGTGAAAGTCAGACTGCAGCGGCTGACTCGGAGTTCTTTCCTCGGCCTCTCAGCCTGGCAGAGGTACTGCCTGGGGTCTAAACTCTGAATGTGGGCTTCACGAGCCCTATTCGAGTCACCTTCACCAGACGAGTTGCCATAGATAGTGAGGATCTCGGTCGGTTCTTCTGTCAGCTCTCTCGGTTGCTCTTCTCTCCAGGCTGATCTTCCCTCTTTAGTGTATCAGCACAAATGACCCTTATGGATGAGGTCCTTAATCTCATCTTTGAGGTCCACGTAGTCACTTGTGTTATGATCGTGGTTGCGATGGAATCAGTAATACTTGCGCTTGTCTCGGTTCTCTACGTTGGCCTTCATGCAAACCAGCAAGTTCAGGAGTTTTTTACCCCCGATGTCTAATAAGATTTTCTCTAGAGATGTGTTGAATGGAGTGTAGGAACAAAATTTTCTCTCAGGACTCCTTCTCGATCGGTGATCCCAAGAGGCTCTATCGTCCGGCTTCAAGCTGGATAAATGAGGCTCTTCGTTCCTCGGGCTCATCTCCTTGGACAACTGCTCAGCTACTTGCATGTTCCTTTAAGAGTTAAAGAATTCCTCGACATTGGTGTATTTCTAAGCCCTGCTTATGAGCTCAGCCAAGGTGGTCGGTGGATTCTTCCCGATCAAGAAAGTGAACTTTCCCTCTCCGAGCCTGTTAAACATGGCCAAGAGTGCCATTTTGTCATTGTAGTCTTCCACTAACAACGCCTCCTCATTGAAGCGGGCAATGAAGTCCTTCAATGTTTTCTTGTTCCTCTGCTTGAGGGTAGACAGATGGGTAGTTGGCTTCTGACACTTCTTACCAGAGATGAACTGGGTAAGGAACAATCTACTGAGCTCTGTGAAGGAGCCGATCAATTTTGGTTTAAGCTGTCGATCCCAACTCTGAGGAGACCTAGAGAGGGTTATCGAGAAAGCTCTACATATCATTACATCTGTGGTTGACTGGATCTGCATCCACAAATGGTATGACTTTACACGCTCTAATAGGTCTCTAGACCCAGAGAATTAGACGACGAGAGGCATATTGAACCTCGGTGGCATCACCTTATCCATGATTTCTGAGGTGAAGGGAGGCTCGGTCTCTTTCATCATCGCCTGAACTACAGTTGGGACGGATGCAGACTGCTGATTCTTCTGAAACATCTTAAACTGGTTATTGAGTTCTTTAAGTTACGCTTCCCAAGGATTCTGATTCACTGTTACTGTCTCCTAGGGGCCCTCCGCCACCGTGGGTGCTTTGCCCTGTCTTCTCCTCTCCGGCTAATGGCGAAGTTCAGCGAGGGCTAGACGCGAAGTGACAAACATATAAGACGGCTCTACATCCAAAGCAACTTTCAGGATTTGGGGGGATCGATCCTGGGACACTACATTGCGCGCAGGATCGGGAACTCGTGCGGACTGTGCCTGGGACCCTCTGGCCCTGGAATTGACCTATTGTGGTGGTTCCTCGGGAATCTGGGTGGCTTTCACCATATTAAGAAGCGATTACCGGTTTTTCTGCACCTTCATTCGATGGATTTCATCCTTCAGCATCTGCACTTCATTTTGTAGTGCCTTATACTTTCCTCCTCGGCACTGAGTCCATTGAGATGGCCCTATTGGAGCCGATTCGGTATGCAGCAGCAAAGAAGCTGATGTTGTCTGTTAGGTTCGGGCTCCACTGATGTTACCTTTTTCTTTCCTCTCGCCATGTTTGATGAACTTCTTAGCTTTTTATCTCGTGTCCCACAGACGGCGCCATAAAATGTTGAGGTAAAAATCTGGACCACCCTCCACTTAATGATGCAAACCTCCAACAAACCCTGGTCCTACACAAAGGGGTGAACAAAGGAGACCCTGGCTCAACCGGGGGACCCTCCAATGCCCAAGTCAGGCTAGGGAATCTGGGTCTAAGTCAAAAGTAGAGAGAGGGTGTGAGATCTTGGGTACCTGTAGCAATGGGGTCCCCTGGTATTTATACTTATGGGCAGAGAGGATCGCGTCCATTAAACTTAGCACGATTTACTCAATCATGCAGATATTGTAATCATGAAGATATTATCCACAATCTTTGGGTCATGTGGCATACCATGTCTTAAGGTAGTGGATCCTCGGGCGAGATCTTCGATCACATCTGCATTTAGGTTAGTCTCCAGACTCGGCATACGGAGTATCCTCACCCGGGCTCAGTCTCAACCTGTCCAGACTTGAGGCCAAGTACTAGTAGTCGAAGTTCGCTAGTAGATAACCGGGGTCGAAGTTCGCTGAATGAAGCTAAGGACAAGGATCGGAGCTCAGCTTATCCATCCTTATTCGGATGAGGACGAGGGTTCAGATCGGCCAATCAGGGCTATAGATTAGAGTCGTGATTCAGTAGTGGAGAGCTAGTCTCAGCTATCCTACAGTCGTAACTCAGGGGTCGACTCATGTTGACACAGTATCCTCCTTCTGAAGCCTTGTTAACTGATTTGGGTAGATTAGGCCGACCCTGATTATCCTTGTTCAGATTTCCCCATAATAAGATTCATGAAAAGAAATCAAGGAATAAAAAAAAAAGCGATATAAACAAAATATTAAAATACCATGAAATAACTTGAAGATAGTGAGAACTTCTCTCTCTCTCTCTCTTGGTAAAGGATTTTACTAGCTTAGATGAGTAATTTCGGATTGTGAGAAGGCCTCTATTTATAGGCTGAAAAGTTGTTGCTTCAACTCGTCTAAGATCTAACCATATTTCAAATTTTGGGCGCGATCGGATAAAACTATTCTTTGACTGGTTGAAGGCCCTGCTCGATTAGTCGAGGGCCCTGTCACGCCCTAAACTCAGAAACTGAGCTCACAAAATTCCCGATCGTTGAATTTGGCACCGACAGCCTCCATAGAACCCCATTCTCAGCTCCCAGCGCCCATTCGTCAAGTTCTAATCCTTGGATATTACGAGGAGGATTTTCAGCATCATTTTGATTCGTAATAAGCATAATCAAAGGCATAACTCACAAACAACAACCAAAAACTTCATTACATTTTCACTATGATAAATAAACTTTACAAGTACAACGAGCATAAAGGGAAATACAATGATAGTGGATGATAACTCCAAAATGATCTACAAAGCGCTCCTACCTTAGCGCTGCTGCGCTCCAATGTCACCTACATGCAACAGTCATGCATAAGCTTATGAAAAGCTTAGAGGGTGGTGAAAGTGTGTGCGCAAGGTAGTAATATGATCATACGATATTAGAGTATTGCGGAATATGTTGATGGATCCATGAATACTATTGGCCGTACCAAGGCCATGAGATGCAAAGCATGAATGATGTCGACCATACCAAGTCATGCAATGTGAGGTGCAAATTAAGCATAGAGTCCTCATCTAAGTCCACATATCAATACAGCTCAAATTTGGAATATCACCGGGGTTTATTACACTCTAAACCAGATCCCCACTCCATCACGCATAATAAGGTAAGCGGAAGAGACCTCACTATTCGCCTGCCAATATCGTGTTCGGCTCATCAATAGCAGACCCATTCCTCGAGCTGGTTAAACTCAGCCTAGCTTTACTCCCTCCACTCGGGTGGGTAAGGCCACACCCCCTTCCAACCGACCACGACACAGTGGAAAGCGCGACCGTCAGCTAATCAACACTCCACAATCCTGTACCCACTGGGTCTAAATGTTAGAGAAATCTCTTAGTACCATAAGGGTTTAGGGACTTTCACCAAGAGATATCTATAGCATCCCATGTAGAAAAGATTTTCGGTATCCAATCGTGCCGACCACGATATGCGTGTGGAGGCTACGACCCTAATGTCGCTACGGCATACATTAACCATATCACACAATGCGAAATGCATGAATCACACTATCCAGTCATGCAATAATCCTATGTGTATTATGCACTCATGTAGGGAAACACCGCCTAACCGGGAGAGCATAAATAATCTGTCCGAAGGCATATGCTATGATCAGTCACTTCTCATATCAAGCATGCATATGATGCATATGATCATGAGTCATGAAACTATACTAAACATGTAATAAAGTAATGAACTATCCTTACAACGCAGATAGGCCTAGACGGCCTACACACAACAAGTACGAGCCTATCAATGGGCCCTAGGGAGAGTAGTAATGCGGACATTTAACCAACATTATACTTGCAATGTGGACGTCAAACTAACATTGCTCCCAAGGCACGACTGTCGTAAACATCATTACATAATCCGTGTTGGGATCACACATTGTAATGGACCTTAGATACATTCTATTGGGGCTTAAATATATCAAATGGGCAATATCATATGGACTTATACTCATCAAGTGGGCCACATCAATGGGCCGCACCAATGGGCCTTATGTGCATTGCAATGACCATAACCTATGGGCATTAGAATGCATCAAATGGGCCTAATCTCATGGGTCTTATGTGTATCAAATGGGCCACACCAATTGGGCCCCATATGTACATCAAATGGGCCTCAACCCATAGGTCCTAGTACATCTCAATAGGCCTTAACCCATAGGCCCCTAATACATCAAATGGGCCTTAACCCATGGGCCTTACATATAACAAGGTGGGCCTCATACATATATCAATGTGGGGTCTCAATGGATGGCCATAATAACTCAAAATGGGCTCCATACATATACTAAAGTGGGGTCCACTTGAACTATAGATCTGACTCATTCTTTTAGCTCAAGCCATAAAATGAGCTTTCCAAGTGGATGGACGGTTTGGATGCAGCACGCGCATCATGGTGGGTCCCATTGTCGTTGGGCAGTGAATAAAACACATGCATCACCTGGGCTCCACCGTTCGCTGGACGGTGTGAATAAGACAGATATATCATGGTGGGTTCCACTGTCCACAGCTGTGGACGGTGTGGTAAACATATATATCAATGGTGGGTTCCACATGTGTGGCCCACCATAATGTTTGCCTGCCATCCAAACCATTCATTCGGTCATAGGTACCTAGATGAGGAGGAAAAATAAAATTCATATTAATTCAAAACTTTTGTGGCCCATAAAAGGGTTTCAATGGCAGAAGTTCAATCCCACTGTTTCCTGCAGTGTGGACCACCTGAGCTATGGATGGAGCTAAAATTTGGAGGGGGCCCACTGCTGGGAGTGGCCCACCTCGTGAATGGTGTGGATGTAAAATATACATCATGGTGGGGCCCACATGTAGGGTCGTGGTCCCTGGCCCGTCCGCCCATATGCAGTAGTGTGCTGCTGCTGTTGTCAGGGGCAGCAGGCGCTGCCCCCTTATGTATTAATATATATATATATATATATATATATATATATATATATATATATATATATATATATATATATTTGGGGGGTTTTCATATATGGGGCCCGTGTTAGGTAAATCCACCTCAGCCATTCGTCTCTACAGACTATGACAAGTCCATCAAGCCCAATATTGAACATGTCTTGGCGCGTAGGAAATTTTAAGCAAATTTGAAAGGTGAAATCACCGTTTTTAATGTTATGGCCCACCAGATACTCGGATCAACCTCATTTTTTTGGCTCAACGCCTAAAATAAAGTGGGGAAAGGAATGGACGGCGTGGATTAAGTCCATACATAAAGGTGGGGCCTGCATGAGTGGTCCACACAAAAGCTTAAACCAAGCTTATATTTATGTTTTCCAAATGATGTCCAGTGCCCAGGGACGCTGGACAGTTTGACATTCTAAGTGAAAAGATGTGGGCCTGCTCAAGTGGGCCACCAGATGATGGATGGTGTCGATATAACACACATATAAGGTGGGCCCCACTTATAGATAGCTTGGATAAAGTACATATTTCATGGTGGGGTCCATCTTGGTGGGCCACACAAACACATCATCATCACATGAAAAGAAAATGAAAAGGAGAGGGAGAGAGAGAAGAATGTGGGACACGCGTGATGGAGGGACCCCGACACTATGGGCCCTCCCTTGCAATCGATCATACATCAAGTGGGCCCCAATACATGTGCGCCCACCAATTCAAAGATCAATGGTGGAGATTCCATCTCCACCGAAATTGAAGGTCTAGATGACCCTTATCAACTAGAAAGTAAACATCATGATGGGGTCCATGGAGATTGGCCCCATCATGGTATGATCATGATGATCGAAGTGGACCATCGGCCACATCTTAGGGTCCCAAGTGAGATTCATACCATTGATTGGTAGGTTTCACTTGGCCCATCTTAAAAACATGAAAACTACCCTATCAAAGCACCCACCACTTGATCTTCTTGCTCCCTTGGCTTTCTTTGCTCCTTAGCTTCGATTCCAACGGAGGAGATGGAGTTTGGATGGTTGAGATGGGAGATGAGAGGGTGGCGAAGTGGGCCACACTTATTGCTTGGAAGGCTTGGAGGGGCTTGGATGTGTGATTTTTCTCTAGCTTGAGAAAGTGATTTTGAAAATGAAGGAGAGAGAGAGTTATAAAGGGAGAGAGAGAGAGTGTGTGATGGGTGATAGAGTAATAGATGTGGTGAGTGATGGGTGTAAGATACTTTTTGACTTTTGTGGCAAATGGTGTAAGAAAAGTATGGGCTTCGTAAGAACTTTTTGACTTTTATGGTTGCTTGGGAATGGGTGAAAGGTGATGTGTACTTGACATGATGCTATTAATTGATTAATTGATTAATGTGACAAGTTGTCGAGATTCTCTCGAAATTCGTACGCACGACGTTTTCCTCGCATCGAACGCTGGTCCACATCTCCTAATTAGGGTATTGGATTGACACGCGAGTCGCAGCATCGGAACCGCGGCGATGGCACAGTCGATATGGTACAAGTCTTGGGTTGAGTTGACTCGGGTTGACGGCGTGTGAATTAAGGTAGTGCGCAAATTCCAGTTAAGGGTCGAAGGTTACCAAAATTCGACCGGAAAGACAGCAGAACTCTATAGACCGGTACGGTCTAGGATATGAGGCTTACAGGCCCCGTTCGATTAGTCGAGCAAGGGCTTCGACTGGTCGAGGGTGCCAAAGTTTAGATGAAGGATTTCAAGTCAAGCAACCCTCGACTGGTCGAAGGTCTTTCTTCGACTAGTTAAGCAGTCTGCTCGACTAGTCAAGAAAGCACTAGAAATATCTATTTTTTGGATTTTAAAATTGGGCTGGTCAAAGATTATATTAGACTGGTTGAGCCACAACTTAGACAAGTCAAACCTAGGCCTAGACTAGTCGAACTTAAACCTAACCAAAGTATAAAAACCCATACAAGTTTGTCGTTTGAAAGGACCTAAGTCTAAGGTCTTTCTAGGGTCTATTATACCTAAGAGGACTAGACATTGAAGTTTAAAGCTTATTCTTCTTCTTGAATCTTCAATAGAGCATAGTATATCTTCCACTTGAAGTGTATTGAAGGTGGAGCTTGATCTTCTACTTGAAGTGCAGTAAAACTTGAACTTGAACTCATTTTAGCTTGAACTTTCCAACATCATGAATTGTACTTCAATAATGACTTCATGACTTGAACTTTCCATCTTGATCCACATTAGACGGGCTATAGCATAAGCTATTTTGTCTAAATAAAATTTGACAAACAACGGTGTTCTTTATACAATATAGCACTTACAGTATTCCTTAAATATCAAATTAGAATCAGGAAGTTCAACAAGAAGAAGAATTAAATAAGAAAAAATCTAAAAAATGGTAAAGCTTCACCTCTTAGCCCTTGCTAAGAGGTTTAGCCAACCATAAACATGACTGTAATCAAAACCCTAAAAGAATGCATTAAAAACTAGGATGAAGGGAAGAAGAAACTCTTGGATGGTGGCTCTACACCTTTGCTCTGCTCCTCAAAACCCTAGATATCCCAAAAAGTGTTTAGGAAATCCATATTTATAGCTTTATCTGTCCAAATTCAAAAAATCGACTCAATTTACACAGTTCGCGTAACTCTGCGTAATGCCTTTGATGTATCGAACAGCCTTCGATGTCATCAAAGGGATTTGAATCTGGAAGTTGCACTTTTTCATCTTTCGTATTGCGTCAGTTCTTGTGTCATCGAACCTTCCTCATATGTCATCGAATTGGCTTCAATGTCATCGAATGATCTTCAAGTAATCGAAAAAGTGTCCAAAATAGTCCAGTGAGTTACTTCAAAATTCTTCAATAAATTCAATGCCATCAAGTGTACTTCGAAGACATTGAGCAGATCTTCTAGTCATCGAACAGGACTTTGATTCATCGAGAATCACATCCAATATGTGCAACAACTAACTTGATTTTCATATAAAAAATTTGATGTCATCGACCTGTGTTCGATGTCATCGAACAATGGTGTCGATGTCATCGAACTGTCGTTGATGACATAGATAGTGAAGTGAATTTCAACACTTTGTTCTTTCGAGTTCCTTCTCCACTTGGTTTTTTTGAATCTTGTGGTCTTAAAATCTTCAATCTTGGTCTCCAAAGATTCGTTCTTTGCCTTGGTTTTTCTTAAGCAACAAATCCATGCTTTTAACATTGTTTTCAATCTAAGCTCTTAAACTCACATTGCAACGCAAACATGTAAAAAATATTCCATTAAGCCTTATCGTGTTCGTAAAACCAAGATATAAATGGGGTAAAATATGCAATATTTGACACTCAACAAAAATCAAATTACTTCCCATGAGAATACTATCATTTCATAATGTTAACCATGTTCATCGTATCCACAGGAGTTAAAAAACTCAAGTGTTAATTCTGAACTTATACCCTTCCCTTTCTTTTTCTAGTTTTTGATTTAATATCAACAATCATTTTATATTATTATTCATTCTTTTATTACTTAGATGACCAAACTCTAACAATTCAAAATTTAATCTCAATCTTATCATCATACTCAAAACATTCTTAAAAACACAACTTATTGCTTTCCAAATACATAAACATTGAATTTTTAAAAAACTATTTACAAATTTTGCTCAAAATTGAGAAAACACTGATTAGTTTACCTAATCTCCCATTCTCACCCTAAAATCTACATTGTCTTTAATGTAAAAGAAATAAGCATGATTTACAAAAGAGAAAACGTAATTGAAGGAGAAGCGATGAAACGATAGTACCTGATGAAGGAGTTTTGAAGCTTTTTTCCAAAGAATCTCAGCGTGAAGGTGGGTTAGCACAAGAATTAAACAACCGAAAAACAAACTATCCTAAACAAAAAGAAAGCAAACTATCCTAAAACAGCAGAAGCAAACTATCCTAATCCTAAATTTAATGAAAGCAATAAACCTAACTATACCTTCATCAAACTAGGAGGTCAATATTGGTAAACAGGATCATTTAGAGGTATAGACATTTCCTCTTAATCAAATTTTTCGACAAATGCCTTCAACTGATGTCCATTTACTTTAGAAGCATTGCCATTATTTGGATTCTTTATCTCGACAGCCCCATGAGGATAAACATTAATAATAGTGAAAGAGTCGGTCCAACAATATCGAAGCTTACCTGGAAAGAGATGTAATCGAGAATTGTATAAGAGGACTTTCTGACCTGGTGTGAATGATTTTCAAAGAATGTGTTGATCATGAAACACCTTCATCTTGAAATTACAGTAATGACCGCTTTAATTGAAGTAGGAATATGCCAAGATGTCTTAAAGGGGGGTGAATAGGACTTTTAAAATTTTATGATGATTAAAGCCTATCAACCCTATCCTTGCCTAATATACAAATAGCAGGATTTCTTCAATGTAATTCTACTAGCTGCCAAACCAGATAGAGGATCCAATCATAAGACTATTCAAAAGATAAACAAGATGTACAACATAGTTCATGATGGATGTGACTGTGTGTGAGGTGTGATTCTACTTAGTTCCAGATAATCATGTACACATGCAATATGAGAACATTCAGAGAAATTACATAAGTAGAAGAAGAAAATATCAATCTCAAATATAGTCATTTTTATAGCGGTTTGACTATGTGTCTACTCCACTTTCGAAAGACGCACTCAACCCTTGAGTGTATCAGATCTCATTAACGGAGGTTTCAAATCAGGTTCACCTCAAACCAGTACAACCTACACCAGGCTAACTATAACGTGTCTCTACGACACAAGTCTATGTCCCACACAAGAGCAAGGGTCAACACACAGTACCCAGATTTTAAGCCACATAGGCCAAGAATCCACACAACGAACCTAACAGTTTATACCCAACACGAGAACAAAGGTCAACACACAACATCCACATTTTAGACCACATAGGTAAAGGATATACATAAGGACCTAAGTTTATACTCTCCACAGAGCTAGGGTCAACACACAACACCCCTACGTACTCTCCCGTCGGAGGCCTCCTATGAGGACTTGAAAGGGGTGAGAAGCACCTTTGACCTAATCCTACAAAAGGAATGATCGAAATGGTCTCTAGACTCTAATAACTTATAGATAAGTAGATGAGTCTCATGTAACATGTTGATGAAGATCTCCTCCTTTGATGATGAAGAATCTTTAGCTCCCTTAAACCACAACACAATGATGCTCCAATATAAGGCAACGGGTTGGGTCAAGGTTATGTTAGAATTCTACTTTATTAAATGTTTTTATATATTAGAAACAGAGTAATTCCAATCATCTATGCATTTAAGGTATAGCTCAATGATTTTCTATTAAGATGGTAGCTGCAGGATCCTTGAACGTAGAAGTTCATTCTCCAATCCACTCTATTAAATATCAATGATGAGGGTGGATTGGAGGATGAACTCCCATAAGAGAAAAATGCTTAGGGTATATTTTCTGGATTTAAATACTAAAAAGCTCTATCTATTTTCTCTACAAACAACCAAAGATAAGCTTTCATTAAATAGGAAAAAAGTTCCAACGGAAATAAAATAGCCATATTTTTTACAGAGTTTGATATCATTGAGAATATACTCTCGATAGCATCGAATGGCCACTCGATGATACGAACTCAATCTGTCAAATGCTTTTGAACCTTTTTGCCAACTGGTCGAGAAAATTGAACACTATTCGATGTCATAGGATTTTGAACTCCAATTTCATCAAAATAAAATTCTATTCATCGACATTTGAAAATATGATAGCAGTTTTGCCTTTGAAACTTAACAGGTATTTGATATAATCGAGCATCCCTCGGTATCATCAGAATTTGAATATCGATGATATCGATGATGGTTCAATTCATCTATATTTTTAAAAAAATTTCCTATAAGTTTGTTAGACAGTTTGTGTCCTATTTTAATGACATCAACCTATTCTCAATATGATCGATATTTGAATATCATTTTTATCGAGTGATCCTCGATACTTGGAAGATTTTTCCTGAAAGCTTGCTGGGTAGTTTTGTGTCCTAATCTAATATCATCGAAGGTCTGTCAATATCATTGAGGTTTGAATTTCAAGGATTTCGAGGCTCTCTTCGAGATATCAAAAATCACATGATTTTCCTTAACAGTCATATTAGAAACAAATGACCAGATGTCAATTTTATTGAGTTGTCTTGATCAACTCGAGATTCAAAATTCAATGATATCGAACATTTCATCAATTCATCGATAATTCAGTCAAGAATTCTTTATAGTTGCTGGACATCTGAAGTCCTCAATTCGATAATATCAAGTGAGTTTCGAGGACATCGATAATAGGGTTCGATTTCATCGAACCACACATTGATAAATTGATAAAGGCAGAAAACTTAGAGATTTTCCTGATTTTACAAAATAGTTTTCTCACCTTAAACCTTAAGATGCTCTATCTATTTTTAAGGGTTTTATATACCTGGTGTTTTGGGATATAGGATGTGAGGCTAAGTTTACCTTTGATGAGTTCGGACACACATCATGTTAAGGCAGACGCTTGAACAATCTTCCTATGGGGCTCACTTGTCTTACTGACTCAACACTCACATAAATTGACAAACTATGGCACTTTCACATCTTATCCTTATAATTCTTGAGTTCTCGTATGCATCATTCCAGATTTCTTCGAGTTCATTCAATTAAAGTTTGCGTAGTGAGCCAGCGTTGTCCAGGTTGACATTCAAAAATTTAATCGCCTAGTAGGCTCTATCTTCCAACTCCATAGGCAAGCCTTCCCATAGACAAGTCTACAGGGAGACATTTCCATAAGGGTCTTAAAAGTGGTACGGTAGGCCCATAAGGTATCAGTCAATCGGATTGACCAATCCCCATGATTAGGGTTAACCATCTTTTCTAAGATGTGTTTAATTTACTATTAGAAATCTCAGCTTGTCCACTTATTTGTGGGTGGTATGGAGTGCTGACTTTGTGGGATATGTCATATTTCTTCATTAAGTTTGAGAATGGCCTA
This sequence comes from Magnolia kwangsiensis, assembly GCA_037074715.1. Classification (NCBI taxonomy): domain Eukaryota; kingdom Viridiplantae; phylum Streptophyta; class Magnoliopsida; order Magnoliales; family Magnoliaceae; genus Magnolia; species Magnolia kwangsiensis. Next base: position 82,771,763 of record CM073575.1, on the reverse strand, counting down.
TTACAAAAATGTGAACTCCAATCACTAATGATAGCTCGAAGCGTTTTGAACTATGAAAGGATGTTCTCTTTTAAAAACTTAATGACCATTTGATGGTCACTGTTCTGGCATAGAATTGCTTCAATCCATTTAGTGACATAGTCTACTACTAGCAGAATTTATATATTCCAAAAGGATTGGGGGACTGGTCCTATGAAATCGATGCTCCAACAATCAAATGCTTCAATGATTAGAATGGGGTTCAGATGTAATATATTTCAATGAGACAATGCTCCTAACTTTTGATAACGCTCACAAGCTTCGAAAAACTCATGAGTGTCCCCAAACATAGTGGGTTAGTAAAAGCCACATTGCAGAATCTTGGCCGTGGTCTTTTTAGCAGAAAAGTGACCACTACAGGCCTGAGAGTGATAGAAGGAGACGACACTTTGGTATTCATTATCTAGCACACATCTCCTTAGTATTTGGTATGAGTAATATTTAAACAAATATGGATCATCCTAGAAGAACTTACGAACCTCAGCGAAGAATTTTTTTTCTTATCTTATGCAGTTTTATGTGTCGATGTGAATCCTGTGGAAAGATAATTAACAATATCAGCAAACCAAAGGTAATGGGTGACTTTAAATAATTGTTCATTAGGAAACATGTCATTTATATGTGTCATCTTAAGGGAACCAGATAGATCAAGGCAAGAAAGATGGTCAACTACTACGTTCTTTACTCCCTATTTATCTTTTATTTCAAAATTAAATTCCTGACGTAGGAGGATCCATCTAATCAAGTGGGGCTTAGCATCATTCTTATAAAGAAGATACTTGAGCACTGCCTGATTTGTGTAAATGATGATCTTAGATCCGATCAAGTAGGACCTAAATTTGTCCAAAGTGAACACTACAGCTAAGAGTTCCTTTTTAGTAGTAGAGTAGTTCACTTGTACAGAATTTAGAGTTCTACTTGTGTAATGAATAGCGTAGGGCTTCTTTTCTTTTCTTTGGCCTAAAACTGCCCCAAGAGCATAGTTAGACATGTCATACATAAGTTTAAAAGGAAGGCTCCAGTCAGGTGGCTGCATGATAGGTGCAATGGTTAACATGCCCTTAAACTTAGTAAAAGCTTGGCATTGATCTGTCCACTAGTATGGTGCATCCTTTTGAAGTAGATTACATGGGAGACGAGAGAGGTGACTAAAGTCCTTTATGAATCTTCTGTAAAACCCAGCGTGTCCTAGAAAGGATTGCATGTCCTGTATGTTCTTAGGTGGAGGTAGGTTAGAGATAAGATCAATTTTTTCCTTATCTAAGGACAATTCTCTTACGAACCATGAAGTGACACTTCTTCCAATTCAGTACCAAGTTCTTTTCCTCACATTGCTTTAGCACATTTTTTAAATTTTCCAAGCATTCGCTGAAGGATGGACCAAAAACCAAGAAATTGTCCATGAAGACCTCTAAATATTATCCCACCATATCAGAAAAAATACCCATCATACATCACTGAAAGGTGGCGGGGGCATTACACAGTCCAAATGGCATCCTTCGGTAAGCAAAGGTGCTGAAAGGACATGTGAACGTGGTCTTTTCTTGATCTTCAAGGACTATCTTGATCTGATTGTAGCTCGGATATTCATCAAGGAAATAGTAATAGGAATGACCAGCTAGCCTTTTCAAAATTTGATCAATGAAGGGGAAAGGAAAGTGGTCCTTTCACATGATAGTATTCAACTTCCTGTACTCAATACACATTCTCCAACCATTAGTAACTCTAGTTGGCACGAGTTCATTATTGGCATTGGATACAATGGTGATTCCAGACTTCTTAGGAACCACTTGAGTTGGACTCACCCATTAACTATCGGATATCAGGTAAATGATACCCACATCCAATAGTTTAAGAACCTTTACCTTAACCACTTCCTTCATGTTTAGATTTAGTCTATGCTGTAGTTGTCATGAGGTCTTCACATTATCCTCTAAATGAATGCAATGAGTACAAATCAAAGGGTCAATTCCCTTGAGGTCCGCTACCGACCATCCAAGGGCTCCTTTGTGCTCAATGAGAGTAGAGATGAGCATACTCTCCTGTTCTTACTCAAGGTGGGAAGAAATCACTACCGGGTATGTCTCATCTTGACCTAAATAGACATTTCAAATTAGAGGGTAAAGGTTTTAGGTCAAGTTTCAGTGCCTTGAGGTTAGACGGTAAAGGCATTACATTAGTTTGGGGCAATTTCTTAAATTGTGGCCTCCACTGGTTAACTTCAAGTACTGATAGATTATCAAGCATGGTACCCTTCTCCCTAATCATATCATTATCTAAAACATGAGAATGGGCCAAGCACATCTTTAGATGGTCAGAGTATAAGGTCAGAAGTGCTCTATCTTCCACAAAAGAATCAGTTAGGTTAATATCGTGAGAATCGTCTTCATCCTCTAATTGTTTACCTATGTTGAAAAAAATATTCAACTCCAACATCATATTCTTGAAATACATACTCATGACTTCATTTCTATAATTAATGATTGCGTTTGAAGTGGCAAGGAATGGACGACTAAGAATGACGGGAATTTGAGTGCTCATGTCCATGATGGGTTGAGTATCCAGGATGATAAAATCTACCGGGTAATAGAATTTGTCAACCTAGACCAACACATCCTCAATTATCCCTATCGATATAAGAACTGAGTGATCGGTAAGTTGTAATGTATTTTGTGTGTATTTCAATTGACCCAAACCTAGTTGTTTGTAGACCGAATAAGGAATCAGATTTATACTCACTCCTAAGTCAAGAAGTGCATGCTCAATCTGGTAGTTCCCAATTACACATGTGACAGTTAGTCTACTGGGATCTTTGTATTTCTATGGCACATCTTACTTTAGGATAACACTCACTTTTTCAGTTAAAAATATTTTCTTTTGAATATTTCGCCATCTTTTGGTCATACACAAGTCTTTCAAAAATTTAGCATCTGAAGGTATTCTTTTAACCGCAACTAGTAGAGGAATGTTGACCTTCACTTGTTTAAGCACCTTTAGAACATTCTGAGAGTTTAGAGAGAGGTTTTGGTGCAACCAACCGTTGGGGGAATGGGACAATCAGCTTGTCTTGAAGTTTCGGTTCCAATTTTAGTGGAGCAGTACTAGGTCTATCATTATTATCCTCTTTCGGGTCCTTAGGCTTTTCAACCCTAACCAAAATTATTTTTTCAATGGTCTTTTCACTCCTAAGAGTGGTGATAGATTTATCTTGCTCCATCTGATTTGATGAGCTTGGATCACTTATCTCATATTGTAGTTTGGGATTGGAGAGAGGTTGAGTAAGAAGCATCCCCTTTCCTCCATTTGTTAAGTGTGACTCTATCCTTTGAATAGATGATGCAAGCATTCCCCATGTTGATCTAATATCATGGTTGAGTAGCTCTTGGTCTCGAATATATTTTTATACCAGATCCTCTTTAGGTTTCCCTTAAGTTGAAATTTGATTGAAGAAACCTTAAGGGATAGCAGTTTGCCCATTCCTCTAACTGAAGTTTGGATGATTTCTCCAATTAGGATTATATGTATTGGAGGTAGGTCCATTGAAAGGTCTTTGGTAATTGTTCACAGCATTAGATTACTCATTCAACACCACTTGAAAGGCAGGTATTGTTGGACAATTTTCAATTGTGTGAATGTTGCAAGCACAAATACCACAAATAGTTTCCTTAACCTTATCCTTCTTTAGTTCCATGGCCTTGAATTTCATTATGAGATTAGCCACTTTAGCATTGATATCATCATCCTCTTTTAGATGGTATAATCCGCTCCTTTCCTTTGATTGAGTGGGCCTAGAAGTGGTGCTTAATTTTGGGTAGGTGTCCCATGATTGTGTGTTTTCAACAAGTCTATCCAAGTAGTCCCACACATCATCGACATTTTTATTTATGAATTCCCCATTACAAATTGTCTCTACCAATTGGCGCATGAAAGATGTCTAACCATCATAGAAAAAGTGTGTAATGCGCAACATTTCAAAACTGTGTTGTGGGCATGATTTGATAAGATCCTTGAACCTCTCTCAACATTGGAAGAATATTTCATCCTCCTTTTGGGAAAACTTCATGATTGACTTTCTAAGGGTGTTCGTTTTATGTTATGGAAAAAAAATTTCTTTATGAACTCCTTTATCATTCATTCCATGTGCCAATAGATCAGGGACATAGTTAATACAACCATGTCTTAACTTTCTCTTTCAAAGAAAAAGGGAAAGAGTTTCAGTCTGACCGTGTCCTCGGACACATTAGGAAAATATAAAGTGGGTATGATCTCGTCAAACTCTTTCAAGTACAGATATGGAGTCTCAGATTCTAGTTCATTGATTTTTGAAAGTTGATCACCCCTGGCATCCATGTCCCGTATTTTATGGAAAGATCATGTATGAGGGCATGCTCACCCCCGCCAATTGTATATAATCTTACAAAGTATGAGGTGGGGGTGCTTGATGCGCCTCATTCTCATCCTGGACTTCCTCAACCCTAGGTTAAGGTTGTCTTCCCAGTTGATTGGCAACCATCACTTCAATTAATTCTGAGGATCTCGAGTGGTGTCTAATCCTGTGATGGATAAATAACCCCTCAACAAATCCTCCTTCACTTAAAAGATGTTGAGTGTTATCATGGACCCACTTGGGCATGAAACACTCTCAACTCTTAATTTTGGATTCTAACCTAAACCTAAAAGAAAGAAGGAAATAGAAATTAAGAAATAGAAAGAGAGAGAGAGAGAGAGAGAGAGAGAGAGAGAGAGAGAGAGAGTTATAAAGAAGTTACCAAGTTAGAAGTTCCTAAATTAAGATCCTGCAAAATAAAACAAAACAAGTCAGTTTCTAAAATTAGAAATTTTTTAAAATCAAAAATAGAAAGATGAGTTAGTTTCTAAAAATAAATTAGGAAAGTAGACTAGTTTTTAAAAAGGAAAATTTCTAAAAACAGAAAATAGAAAGTTTTTAAAAATAGAAAAGGAAAGTTTCTAAAAAAATTAGCTTCCAAAAAAAAATTAGGAAAGTTTCTAAACATAGAAATAGCAAGCTAAGTTAGTTTCTAAAATAATTCAGAAAATTCTAATCTTAAACTAATTCCAAAACTAGTTAATCTCAGAAAAACATAACCATCAATCCCTGACAACGGCACCAAAAACTTCTTCACAACCCCAAGTGTAGGGTTGCGATGTAGTAATAATCTCGGTGTGACCGAGGTTGAATCCATAAGGACTGAACTTGTGTGCCTTCTAAAAGTAACAAGAACTAGAAATAGAAAAAGATGTAAACCTAAATCTGGAAGTATACAGAGTAATTGTGAGATATTTAATGAAAAACTTAAGGAATTCAAAGGTGGGAAACTAGGGTTTTCAACGATCCACTTGCAGGTTCTCAGGATGCTACCTTGCTTGATTCAAAGACACAACTGGAATGAAAGTCCTATCCTATCCAATTAGTAAGAAGAGATTTATCAAATCTCTAAACTTCTCATGGTTCTAATCATCAATGGATGAGAGTTGTGAGGATTTGGAACTAATTCCATCACCTAACCATGACCAGGAGACATGACAAACAATAGGATTTACTGATCCCACAACCAATCATAAGAGAATTGTGAAGGTTAGGAAGGATTCCATCATCCTACCATGCCTAAGGGATGATGGCGAATAATAGGATCTCTTAATTTCACATTCTCAATTATGGAAAAGAAGATATTTCAAGCTATCCCAAATCTATGGTAATTTGTTACAACAAACTATTAAAAACTAAAAACATTCCTTCATGATCAAACTAGAATCCAAGAGAGTTCAATAAAACATGAATCAACACAAAGAAAACATCCCAATCACGCTACAAGCTTCACCTATTAGCCCTAGCTAAGAGGTTTATCTAACCATTGACATGATTGAACTAAAATCTCTTAAGAAAAGCATAAAAATAACTATGGGAAAGGAAGAAAAACTCTTGACGACAGGTTCTCTACTCTTTCGATCCACTCCTCAAACCCCAGAAGATGTCTAGGAATGCTGTGGGGACTCGTGTTTATAGTATTGCAACTCCATCTTTCACACTGAGTTGAAAAATTTTGGAATTCGCCTTAAATTTCCACAATTCATGTGTTATCTGCATAACCTTAGACTAGTCGAGAACAACCCTCTACTAGTTGAGGGTTTCCTTCAACGGGTCAAAGATGACCTCATTTTGGATGATTTTACTACTGGAGTTCAAGTCGAGGAATCCTCGACTGGTTGAGTAGGGCTAGGACTGGTCGAGTAGGAGTCAGGACTAGTCGAAGCAGGCTGATTTTTAGGGTTCCTTTCCTTTACTTCAAGTCTTCAATGCTCTTCCTTCCTCACTTAGTTTTCTTGGATCTTTGGCATGTGAATTCTTCATTCTTAGTCTCATAAGATCCATCTTTGGCTTTGGTGATTCTTGAGCGTTAAATCCATACTTTTAGCATTCTTTTTAATCTAAGCTCTTAAATTCACCTTGCAACATTAACATGATTAAAATAGAACATTAAGCATGATCGTGTTCATAAAACCAAGTAATAAATAGGGTCTAATATGTAATATTTGACCCTCAACAATGAGCACTCAAATTGTGTCATCCTTTGTCACCCATTCCTTTCTAGATCAAATGCAATCATCAATTGTAGGAATGAAGTCATGAATTTATCTTTTAGGAATATGACATTGGAGCTCAATATCTTTTTCAATATGAGCAAACAGACAGAGGATGATGATGATGCCCACGATATTAACTTGATTGATTCTTTCATGAAAGATAGAACTCTGATGACCTTATCCTCTGACCCTCTAGAGACGTGCTTGGCCCACTCCCATGATTTAGATAATAATATGATTAGGAAGACGAGTGTCATGCTTGATACTATGCCGGTATTTGAAGTTAACCAGTGGATGACACAATTTGAAGAATTACCCCAAACGGATATCATATATCTACCATCTACCCTCAAGGCACTGAAGTTTAACCTAAAACCTTTTCCCATTGATTTGAAATATGTTTATTTAGGTCAAGATGAGACATATCCAGTGGTGATTTCTTCCCACCATGAGAAAGAATAGGAGAGTGCTTATTTCTACTCTCATTGTGCACAAAAGAGCCCTTGGATGGTCGATTGCAGACCCTAAGGGAATTGACCCTTTGATTTGTACTTACCGTATTTATCTAGAGGATAATGCGAAGACCTCCCAACAGCCATAATGTAGATTAAATCTAAACATGAAGGAAGTGGTTAAGGCCGAGGATCTTAAGCTATTGGATGTAGGTATTATGTACCATATATTCGATGCCCAATGGCTGAGTCCAACTCAGGTGATTCTTAAGAAGTTCGGAATCACCATCGTAGCCAATGCCGACAATGAAATCGTGCCAACTAGAGTTACTACTAGTTGGAGAATGTACATTGACTATAGGAAATTGAATACCATCACAAGGAAGGACCACTTTTCTTTGCCTTTTATTGATCAAATCTTGGAAAGGCTAGCTAGTCATTCCTATTACTGTTTCCTTAACGGATATTCAGGCTACAATTAGATATAGATAGCTACTAAAGGTCAAGAAAAGACCACATTCACATGTCCCTTTAACACCTTTACTTACCGAAGGATGCCATTTGGACTGTGTAATGCCTCCGCCACTTTTTAGCGATGCACGATCAGTATTTTTTCTGATATAGTAGGGCAATATTTAAAAGTCTTCATGAATGACTTCTCTATCTTTGGTCCATCCTTCAGCGATTATTTGAAAAATATTAAATGTATGCTGAAGCAATGTGAGGAAAAGAATTTGGTACTAAATTGGTAGTGGTGTCATTTTATGGTTCGGAAGGGGATTGTCCTTAGACATATCACTCGTCCAAAGGAATAGAGGTAGATACGGCTAAGATTAATCTTATCTCTAACTTACCTCCACCTAAGAACATACAAAGCATGCGATCCTTTTTAGGACACGCTAGATTTTATAGGAGATTCATAAAGGACTTTAGTCACCTCTCTCATCCTTTATGCAATCTACTTCAGAAGGATGTACCATATGAGTGGACTGAGCAATGTCAGGAAGTTTTTTTAAGCTCAATGGCATGTTAACCACTACACCTATCATGCAGCCACCCGACTGGAGAATTCCTTTTAAAATTATGTGTGATGCATCCAATTATGCTCTTGGGGGCAGTGTTAGGTTAGAAAAAATAGAAGTAGCCCTATTTATATACTATGCAAGTAGAACTCTAAATCCTGCCTAAGTGAATCACTCAAATATGGAGAAGGAACTCTTAGTTGTAGTATCTCTTTGGACAAATTTAGGTCCTACTTGATTGGATCCAAGATCATCATCTACACAGATCTTGAAAGTTCAATGGTTTGTCAATTAGTGTGAGCGTTGAGTCAGCTAGACAAAGAAGTCTCATAGGAAGATTGATCAAGCGTTTGCCTCAATAAGATGTGTGCTCAAACTTGTCACAAGTAAATCTTGGCTTCACATTCCATGTCCCGAAATACCAGGTAATTAAAACCCCTAAAGTTAAATAGAAAACCCTAGGGTTTTTGGCTAGAAAAATTTTTCAAACTTTAGAAAAATCTTCAAGCTTTCTACCTTTGTCAATTTATCGACAAGTGGTTCGATGAAATCAAACCCTGTTATCGATGTCCTCAAAGCTCACTTGATCTTATCGAAATGAAGACCTAAGATGTCCAGCAACCACAAAGATATCTAAACTGAACTATCGATGGATCGATAGACTCATCGATATCATCGAAGTTTGAATCTCGAGTCCATCGAGCCGACTCGATAAAATCGACATTTGGTCTGTTGTGTCCACAGTTCTATTAAGGCAAATCACTATAGTGTTCAAAGTTCTATTAAGGTAAATTATGTAATCCTCGATATATCGAAGAACTTCTTGATATCCTCGAAATTCAATTCTCGATGATATCGGAAGCCCTTCGAAGATATTGGATTGGGACACAAATCTATTTAACAAGTTTTTAGGTTATTTTTTCTTGGATCGAGAGTCACTCGATAAATTTGATATTCAAATATCGATCATATCGAGGCATGGTCGATGTCTTCGAAAGTGGACATAAACTATCTAGCAAGTGTATAGGAAAATTTCTTGGAATTAACGATGAATCAACATTGCCCTTGATATCATCGATATTTAAATTCTAATGATATCGAGTGATGCTCGATCATATCATTTACCTGAAATATTTCAAAGGCAAGTTCTCTCACATTTTCAAATGTCGAGGAATCAAACCTTGTGTCGATGAAATCGGAGTTCGAAATCCGATAACATCGACGCACGTTCAATTTCCTCGACCATTTGGTAAAAGGTTTCAAAAGTGTTTGACAGTTAAGTTCGTGTCATCAAGCGGCCAATCAATGCTATCGAGAGTATATGCTCGATGATATCGACCTTGCTCAATGATATCGAACTCTTTAAAAAATGTGTCTATTTTATATCCGTTGAAACCTTTTGCGTATTTAATGAGAGCTTTCCCTTGGTTATTGGTAGAGAAAATAGAGAGTGCTTTTGTGTGTTTAACCCTATATCATATACCCTAAGCCTTTTTTCTCATGAAAGTTCATCCTCCAATCCGCCCTCATCATTGACATTCAATAGAGTGGATTGGGGAATGAACTTCTGCATTCAAGGATCCTGAACCTACTACCTTAATGGCAAATCAATAGAGTACGATTCCATCGTAACCTTAACCCAACCTGTCACCTTATATTGGTACATCTTTTGAGTTGCGGTTCAAGGGAGCTAAAGATTCTTCATCATCAAAGGAGGAGATCTTCATCAACGCGTTGAATGAGGCTCATTTACTTATCTGGAAGTCATTAGAGTCGCGACCCTTGTGATTATTCCTTGTGTAGGATTGGGTCTAATGTGTTTCTCACCCCTTGCAAGTCCTCATAGGAGGCCTCCGGTAGGAGTGTACATGGGGGTGCTTTGTGTTGACCCTTACTCTGTGTAGAGCATAAACTCTTAGGTCCTTGACCTGTGTGGTTTAAAAGTCAGGTGCTATGTGTTGACCCTTGCTCATGGGAGCATAAACTGGTGAGGTTCCTTATGCAAATCCTTGGCCTGTGTGGCCTAAAACTCGGGTGTTGTGTGTTGACCCTTGCTCCTGTGTGTGGCATAAAGTGTGTCGTGTAGACACATTGGAGTCAGCCTAGTGTAGGTTGTACTGGTTTCAAGTGAACCTGATTTGAAACCTCTGGGTGAGGTGAACCTATTGTGAAACCTCTGTTAGTGAGATCCAGTACCCTCAAGGGTTGAGTGCATCCCTCAGAAGTGGAGTAGACAAGTAGTCGAACCACTATAAAAACAACTATGTTTGAGATTGTTATTACTTGTGTGATTTTCTTTAATATTTTCATATTTGCTTATCTAAGATCACACTTCACACACAGTCACATCCATCATAAACTATGATTTGCATCTAGTTTATCTTTCGAATAGCTTTATGACTGGATCCTCTAATTGGCTTGGAAGCTATTAGAGTTACTTTAAAGAAATCTTGATGCATGTATATTTTCTCAAGATATGATTGATAGGATTTTAAATTATCATAAGATAATAAAAAGTCCTATTTACCCCCCTCTAGGACATATTGGCATATTCTCACTTCAACTAAAGCGGCCATTACCACAATTTTAATTGGTATCAAAGCGGGTCTCTCTTAAAGGGCTTCATCACCTAGAGAGTGATCTTGACTGAAATTAGTAATATGGTCAAAGGAGAGGGCTCATCAGTCACTAGACCTCCAGTATTTGATGGATCAAATTATGGACACTGAAAAGCTATAATGCATTACTTTTTGAGATCTTTCGATCATGAGGTTTGAGATCTTGTTTAAAAAGAATATGTGCCACCAACCGCAAAAATAATATTTGAAAATGGCACAACTATCACCAAATCAAAATCCAAACAAATATGGACAACATTCGATAAAGAAAAATAAACATCTGAAGCTAAAGCTATGAATGCTATCTATTGTGCTGTGTCCTAAGAAGGTTTCAATCAAATTCGTATGCATGTGATAGCAAAAGAAGCATGAGACTTATTCAAACAACCCATGAAGGAGCAAGCACTGTGAAGTGATCTCAATTGCAACTCCTAACAACATAGTTTGAAAGCCTCATAATGGAAGAGCATGAGACCTTCATGGAGTTTTTCACAAAACTGAACATCATTTACAACTCCATGGGTGGACTACGTGAAAAAGTTTCGGTCCCAAAAATCTGTAGAAAAATACTAAGATCATTACTAGAACGGTTTAATCCTAAAGTGACAACCATTAAAGAGTGTAGAAACATAAATGAGATGAAAGTAGAAGAACTAGTAGGTTCCCTATAAACATTTGAACTATACTTCAAACAAACCCCTAAATCTAAAACTACTATCCTTAAAACTTCAAAGAATACAACAAATGAGGACATTGAAAGTGAAAGAGAAAATGAAGATGTGGAAGTGGCCTTGTGGGCACAACTGTTCAGAAAGTTCTTTTAGAAAAATCGTGGCCTTCCATTTAAAGGAAGATAGGTGAACAACAAACATTCTGCAGGAAAAAGTGAAGACTAAGGAACCACAATGCTATACTTGTTGAAAGTTTGAACACCTATCCATCGAATGCCCAAATAGAAAAACCAAAGGAAAAGTAATGGCAGCCACATGGGATGACATGGAAGAGTCAAACTTAAAATGTAGCGACTCAGAGAGCGATGAAGACTAGAAATCTCTGAAAATTCTTATGGTCTCTACTGCCTCAACCATTCCCATCAAAATTGAGAATGATGAAGAACCGAAGGCCACTGAATCATTTTCATCAGATAATGAGGAAACTGAGAAGGAAGAAGAAGAAAAGGATAAAATACAGGATGCTTACAATCAACTCTACATTCATAACATCGATATCTTTAAAAGACTTGGAATAACTAAAAATAAAAATAAATTTCTACAAAAAGATCTGGATAAAACATTGGAAATCAATATACACCTAACTAATGATTTACAACAATCCACTCAGATAATGATAGACTAGAAAGAATCAATATCTTCCTTAAATCCGAGTCTGAAAAACTAAACAAACAGGTTGATCTATTAAAGGATAAAAATATGCTCCTTCAAAATAAAAATCACACACTCCTGTTTGATTTATAAAAATCCAGAAGATTTGTTGAAATAAACTATAAATTTTTCCAGAGTGGTGAAAAATTAGAAAAACTCTTAGGGATGAGAAGACTCGGAAAAGACAAGAGTGACTTAGGATATGATAAGTTTAAAACAAAAACTGAAAATGTAACACCAATGGCCGAAAAATCTGCTGCTTCAGGAAGTAAAACAAGAACTACTCCTATTTGTCATTATGTGGTGATTTTTGTCATTATAAGTTTGAATGCATGTCACCTAAGAGCACTCAACATAATTCTAGTCAAAATCATAATGGTAAACACAAACCAACCAGAAGAACAATACAAAATGTTAGAAGTCCACTTAGGAATATGGATAGAGGAAATACACATCCATCACCAACCATAATGACTAACAGAATGAAAGAGTTATTGAATCAAGTGGGAAAATTAAATAAGAAAACAAATGAATGTGTGAGACAAGGAAACACGATTCAGTTGCCCAACTTGATTAATGAAACAAAAACTACCACAATTAAAAATCTAGTCACAAAATGGGTGGTGAAGGAAAAGAAAAATTTCCTTGTAACTCCCTCAAATCATATAACAGGCAATGATGCTAAGTGGTATCTAGACAGTGGTTGCTCAAGAAATGTCACGGGTGACAAATTCCTTCTTTCAAACTATTTAGATCTTAATGATGGGATAGTGACCTATTGTAACGACCTAGAAAAATCTATACTTAGACCCAAGTACCACCTTTAGCAGATATCATTTAGAACCAAATCCTTTAGAAATTTAATGTGTTTTATCCATCTCTAAACTAGATTACTTATGGAATTAGTATCAACAACTTTCAATGTGATCTGTAAGACCCAAAACCTAAAGAATCATTGACGCTATCTTACCCTGAAATCTAGGATCCAACTCTAAACCCAGTTGCTCCCTGGAATGCTTTGTAATTTTGTATTGGATTTAGACCGCGCATCGAAAGCCTGATATCTATGAACATAGACCATTATGACCGCCTAGTTGGACTTGACAATCACCTAGAAAATCAAGCCCAAACGATGTCCTGAGACCATTTTATTGAGCCCGGAGTAAAGAGAGTAAGAAAATAAATATTTTTAGAAAATTAAGTATATTTTTAAGTAATCTGAAACGTTTCTCTTGCGCATTAATTTTAAGCATTCTAAACATTAGAATTCGACCCAAATTCACCATCGGATCATGATAAGTGGCCCTTTCATATCATAGAACTTGTAGCCCTGATTTAAGTTTGGTAACCGTTGAATTGAAGCTGATCCACCATGGACGATCTGGAAATCGGACTGAAAACTTAACTTACTAAAGATCCGATGCTAGTGATCTTAATTCCGACCGCATTTGATAAGAGGACCTCTAAAAGTACTCCGTTGGATCAGAAAGAGTTCGATTTGGTTATAACCTAAGTATACCTTGACCTTAAGTATATTTTTGTTGAGTTTAGGTTTATAAAAAGGCCTTAAACCCTTAGTTCCAAATCCCACACGAATTTCCTAAACCCTAGTTTCTGAAGAGAGAAAAGAAAGAGAAAGTGTGGGAGAATCTGTCGAATCTCCGTAGGATTCTTCCTAGTCCATCCATTCATCGAATCTGCATATCTGAATCATTCTTCCGGCGATTTTGATTCTATTTTTGGGTAAGTGAAGCTAACACTAACCTGTTTTTAAACCCAGAATAGTTTAAATGACGTTATAGCTAACCTATTTCATGTCATAGGTAGCGTATCCACCGTTGACGAAGACACATCATCTAAATCATATCGAATATGTATTTTCTGGTTTAAGGTGCGGACTATATACGTTTAGGTTATGGTTTTCAAGACTTTCAAAGTTAGATAACGATTTATTCATGTTGTGATTGCCATTACACATGCCAAATGAACTATCCATTTCGATTTCTGTATATGAATGCTTTATATTGTAAATAGCGTATTTCATATATATGTTAGAATACCTGTATGCATATGAAATCTGCTGTTTTGATTGCCATGATTAATTGTCATTGTTATATGCTTAACATGAATGCAGTAACTCCTTGACGAAAGGACTTGCCCTAATATGCAATGGAGTTGACATACGTGATGTATGTTGAATAGTGTAATCTAAGTGTTTGTATAATGCCTAAATGAGTTAGAAGTTAGTAAAGTGTGATTGCAAAGGTTGTTGAGATATGAATCTCAATCACAACACTTGAGTGTATGATTTTCTCCATAAATCATGTAACTTAGATTATTCATGTTACATGTGTATATGATTTCCTTCATGTACTGTATTTAAGTTTCAGTTATAAGCCATAAATGTTCATTTGGAATGTAGGATATGAATCATGCTAATTATTGAGCTTGTATGTGAATGGGGTTATGCTAGAGTCCAGGTAGTCGGTAATCGTACCCCAAATGTGGTTGAGGTTGTTTTCGCCATGTAGGATGAGTTTAACGAATCTAAGTCGTGCTTGGGATGTTCGACAGTGGTTAGGCCACATGGAGTGCTTATGCATTCCATGTCGTTCAACTTAATGTGCGCTTGACCTAGTTGAGCTTATCAATTAACCCGATTGACCAATGTTTGTTCACCATGTTTGGTCACTACTGTTTAAATCTAAGGCACTGAGCTTACCAGTGAAACTCCTGTGAACCGTGGTACCGTGATCCCGTAAGATTCATGAGCTGGACATGGTGGTATGGGACACCGTTGTCGAGTTTTTGGCCTACGTTGAGGCTACAAACCTCCCCATAGTGACCAGTGAGCACTTTATTCTTGTGAGCAGATTATGGTGGTATGAGACACTATATTCTTGCTGTCGGCCTACATTGATTGGTGACGAGCCCTCTATTGTGACCTCGAGTATATCCTGTCACTGTATAAGGTCGACGAGTCCTATTGCAGTATCGAGGATATAACTAGGTCTATATTGATTTGGTGATGGGGGAGTGGTGTAACAATTGCGCACAACAGCCCTGACAGCCTTTGAAGTGACCTAGAAACATACCATCGTATGAGAATCCCTAGGACTGATGACCCTAGAATGGATCAATATTGAGAATTGATATAAGGGAGGTGTCTTAGCTTCTCAATCCTACTATATGAAAAGGACTAATAAGAACTTGGTAAGCATCTTCATATCATCGCATTGCATGTGCTATCGGTGTTGGTGTAAGAGCACTGAGAAAGTGACTAACATGCGCGATAATAAGATGAAGATCACAAAGGGAGTTCGTGGTGAGGACATGCATCATTCTTTCGTAACATTCGTGCATTAACAAGAGTATTTAGGATATGTTTGATTATACTGCCTTATCATTACTGCATGATTAGACTGATAACATGTTAACCTTTACTGTATAGTACCATTGAGTTGATCACTCACTCCCATGTTCTGGGACGGTGCTTAAACACCAACCAAACTCTGATGCAATTGCTGGTGATGGCGACGCTGGCGAGGCGGAGCCAGACTTTGATGAGGATGAGGAGGCGTTCTCATATATGCAGTTCTCAGATGGGTTCATGTGAGCTACGTCCTGACCAGTGGGGATTTCTGGGATATGTATATGATGATTTTTCATAGTTGATCCATGTATTTTGAGACACAGTTGTATATATTTCCCTGGGCAGAGCATGCATATTTTGGAAATTATTTTTGAATTATATATGTATTTAAGTTTTTTTCTTGCATTTTCTCAATATCCCTAAATTATGTTTGCTGATCTGGCTTGATCTATTTCATATTTTATGCATAATACATACAACATACAATCATCATCTATTATGTTGTATAAGTGATGTTCTGGAACTCGGGAGCTGAATTATGCTCGACCCCTAATTTTCAGGGCATTACAAGTTGGTATCAGAGCATGATCTGGATTAACCTGGACCTGGGTTAGGGTCACACACCGCACGTTAATGCCACTATAACGTAGGAGGGTGAGAGAACAATCTAGAAACAGAACTAGGACTCCCAGTTTGTCTTTCGACGAAGGTTTATTGAAAATGGTCATCAAGATCGAGTCCATGCACACTCTTGATCACACATGTTGACCCCAAATCAAGTTTAGACCTTCAATTGATGGGTATAGACCTGTAACACCCCAAATTTTGGCCAATTTGGGATTGACGTCCTTAGGCAGTGGGTCAATTAAAACACCTGAAAAATCGTTCAGAACCCAATTCCATAGCCAAAGAAACCACTTAGGATTAATTCCTTTAGAAATTAAGCATAAGTTAGCTAGCGCAACGTTGGAGTAGCTGGGAAATAGTCCCTGATCACTTTAAATATGTTCTACAAGACCTAAATCGAGTAGAACCAATGACTCTATAATACTCTATAACCTCGGACCAAACTCTAAGCAGGTTTGTTCTCTGGACCACTTTGAATCTTTGTATTGGATCTAGACCGCGCGTCGAAAGTCTGATACCTCCTATTTTGGACCGTTAGAACCGCCTAGCTGGACTTGACACTCATTTCGAAAATCAAGTCAAACCGATAATCACAGGCCATTTCATTGAGCCCGAACCGAAGAGAGTGCGAATAGGGACAGAATTGGAATTTCAAATTCAAATCTGTCACATGACTTAACGCGTCAGTATTGAGCATTCTGACCGTCAGAATTCAGCCAGATTGCACCCTCGGATCAGGAGATTTTTATTTTATATCATGAGACTTTCAGCCCTGATCTACGTGCGGTGACCGCTGAACTGAAACTGGTCCGCCACGTGCGATCTGTGGACCCAGCCGGACTGAAAACTTAATATGTGCTAGATCTGGTACGCGTGAGCTTAAGTCCGATCGCATTCGGTCAGGGGACCACCACAAAGCATCTGTTGGACCAAAACAGCCCCGATTTGGATATGCACTAAGTGAACTTTGTACCGGAGCCCATTTTAGGCAAGTTTGGGCTTATAAAAGGGGTTGAAACCCTCACTCCTCTCTCCCATCCGAATTTGCAAAAATCCCTAGATTGGGAGAGAGAAAAGGTGAGAGTTTGTGAGAGAAGGTGGGAGAGAATTCCCTGCTGCTTATGCCACGTGCTGTACGTGCTTAGGCAACGCACTCCGATCACTTTCCCGGCGATTCCTCCACGTTTTCAGGTAAGAAAATACCCTAGAGGTTGCTGATTTTAGGTTCCTTTCGTTTCCTAGCGAAGTAGCTAATAGAACTTGTGTATTAGGTTCTCTAATCGCCGTAGACGAAGCGTATACGCTCCGTTCGAATTTACACATCCATAAGAGACAAGGTGCGGATTTTAGACGCTTTGATTGACTGTTTCCAAAGCTTTCAATGTCGTTTAATAGTAGATTATCGACGGCAATGCCGTTTGACATGTACAACATGCTGTCCGTTTCCTGTTTCGTAAACCGGCGAAGAATATGAGATTTAGGGCATTTTAGTCATTTGTAGGAAGTACAGATTTCATTCATATTTTACTGATGTGATTGACATGATTTGTTGTCGCATTAGAATGTTAGGAATGCGTGCATAATTAGTTTAGTGAAGAGATTCGCCTAAATGCGCACTTCGGGTCGACATACTATATGTAGACTTAAGTGTGTAGTGTAAGTGTTTGTATAAATGTTTGTATTAGTATGTATTGAATTAAATGATGTTATGAATTAGTTTGAGATGGATTTGTCAATTAATATGCTGACGTAAATGATTTCCTACATGTTGACTATATGCATGATTTCATTATATGCATGAAATGCATGTACTTGATGATTTACTTAAGTTCTATGTTATAACATGTGTTAACATGCTCACATGGTTGTATTTCAATTCCAATACTCTCACATGATTTTCTGATGTGATTCCTTAATTGTTTGGGACTATGCTTAGTCCAGGCAGTCGGTAACTGAGCGAATTCGTGGTTAGCTTATCTTCGCCACGAACGACGCGTAGATGAACGCGAGCCGTGTTTTGGAGTTGGCGGCAGTGGTTAGGCCACACGAAGTGTTTTACACACTTCATGTCGTTCAACTTGAGATGCGATCGTGCTAGTCGAGCCCGTCAAGTAACCCGACTGGCCGTTGTATGTTCACCCTGTATGAGTCATAACTGCTTGAACCTAGGGTACTGAACTTACCATTGTAAACCCTGTTAACCATGGTACCTTGATCCACGAAGACTCATGAGCCGGGCATGGTGGTATGGGACACCGTGGTCGAGCTGTCGGCCTACGCTGGGGCCACAAACCTCCCCGTAGTGACCAGTGAGCACCTATGACTCGTGAGCAGATTATGGTGGTATGAGACACTATATTCTTGTTGTCGGCCTACATTGATAAGGTGATGGGGGAGCGATGCAACGAGTGTGAGCAACAGCCCTGGCAGCCCTTTGTAGTGACCACGAGCGTATTCTGAGTCTACGGGAGGCGACGACCCTTCCGTAGCAGTAGAGTACAGTAGGCCTATATTGATAAGGTGATGGGGGAGCGGTGTAACGAGTGCGAGCAACAGCCCTGGTAGCCCTTGCAGCGACCTGCAAAATATACATCGTATGAGATTACTAGGAGTGACGACCCTAGACAGGATCTGTGTTGGGATTGATATAAGGGAGGTACCTTAGTTTCCCAATCCTGCTGTTTGAATGGACTAATAATAACTCGAAAATCATATCACCATACCATTGCATGTGCCTGGAAGATGTGGAGCACTTGAGAGTCGATTGCATGCCGCGGTCGTAAGATGGTGCCGTATGAGGGAGATCGTCGGTCAGGGCATACATCACGTCATGTCATATTGCATTAACAACAGTATTAGGATTGTTTGATTTACTGCTTTACT
Organism: Magnolia kwangsiensis; assembly: GCA_037074715.1. Lineage (NCBI taxonomy): Eukaryota > Viridiplantae > Streptophyta > Magnoliopsida > Magnoliales > Magnoliaceae > Magnolia > Magnolia kwangsiensis. Next base: position 82,752,764 of record CM073575.1, on the reverse strand, counting down.
ATTATTACATGATTGATTTGAGAACATGCTAATCCTTGCTCTATTATTCCACTGAGTTAGCTACTCACTCCCACGTTACGGGATGGTGTTTCCGGACACCCACCAGTCCCTATTGTGATTGCAGATGATGGCACAGTCTGTGAGGCAGAGCTGGATTTGATGATAATGAGGAGGATTCCTCCTTTATGCGTGTTCTGATTGACGGGATTACATGGAGGTTGATTAGATGCCTCGACACTTGTCATTTTATATCTTTAGAGCACTCATGTATATGTTTTATTTCTATTTTGAGGTATACATGTATATGTTTAACCTGGTAACATGTTCACACTCAAGAGACACACAACAGTTTATATATGTTATACATACTATCACAGACTTCCGCTGGTTAATTTAACTGTCTCTGGAGTATGATATGCTGTTCTGGCGTAATCCCACTCATGTTTCATACATTAACACAGACAACATTCAATTATACACATCTATGTTGCATAAATAACATTTTGAAACTCGGGAGTTGGGTTTTTGCTCGACCCCCCGATTTTCAAGGTGTTACAGATGGTATCAGAGCATGATTTGGATTAAACCGGGCCTGGGTTATGGTCACGCGACGTATGCTGTCACTTCCTTTGACTTAGGTGGGTGCGAGAAGGGTCTAGAAACACTTCTAGGATCCCAGGTTCGCCAATAGGCGAAGTCTATTCATTTTGATCGCGTGATCGAGTCCATAGCGCATCTAGGGTCGCGTAAAGTAACCCGAATAGCTCCTAGGTTGTAGGTAAGTGGGTTGAGACATTCTTTGAATGATTCTAAACCCATAAATGTGAATCCTTGGGCCGTGGGACAACCACGACCCCTGTATTCAATCGCCAGGGCTTAAAAACCCTGTTTCATCCAAAATTTTCAAAATTCTTCCTCTCACCACTCCAATCTTCAATTATTTCTTATCCACTTCATGTTAGGCATCAATCCTAATGTGAAAATAACATAAAATCATACTTTCACAAAATGTTACAGTGAATAGTAAAAATTTCATGAAAAATGGCCATAAGGCCATTCTAACTTCACTTTCTTTAGCAACTAATGGGCTAGATGGATGTACTAGCTCCTTCTACCCCAAAATCATATGCTGCATGATAGGGGTTTGTATTCAGGTTTGCAAATTGGCCCTGAAAATCCCCAAACGTATGTTTGGGCCTATATAGGTCAAAATACAATGAACCAAGGTGGGGACCATACATTTTTGGGGTCCCTGGACCATGGGGGACCAGAACCATATGGTCTCACCGGCCACCATGCAAGATGGCCGGCGATGCCATCGCCGTCCGGTGGGGCCCACTTGGCGTGATTTTTGGGCGCACGCCCTATTTTAGGTAGTGTACACCCCCTATATAGTGTTCGTCTATAGAAAACCCCAAAAAGAGGTACTTCCTTCACAAAAGTCCCCTTCCCTAGCCCCATTTACGTTTTCTAGCTGCCCTACCTCCAAAGCGTGATTTTAAACCACCCCCAAATCCATCTTTGGCCAAAAACGACCACACTCCTTCACTTTACTGCTGTTTGCAGCCTTCCCTCTTGAAGATCTCGTCGTTTGGAGCTCTTACAACCCCCGAATTGAGCTGAAATCGTGAGGTGCTCCATTCCCCTTTTTCCTTCTCTTTTCTTTTTGAAAATCCAGCCTTTGGGAGCTTGATGCATCCCTCTACAGGGCCTAGATTTCATTCTGTCCATTTGGACAACCATTTCTCCGCATTTCCTCCGCTTTCCATGGCTATTGTTAAGGCTGTTTAGCTCTTTTTCTCCCTTTCCACCATCCTCCTTCTCATGTCCCTTTTATTTGAGCCTTTACCCTCTTTTTGGGTCTCAAAAATCATGCTAACCTCAAATCCCATTTTTCAACTTTCTTCATTTGAGAAGTATTGAAAATATCTGGCCGATAGAGCTCTAATGGGCAACAGACAGTACTGAACTAGATTGTATTCAAGAAGGTTAGTTGAGACCATGGTAGAGGTCCTTTGGTAGAATTAGGCATCTATGTCATTGCCCTGTAGATTGTTTGATTTTTATTTTAAGAATTTTTATGTTTTGTTGTTATTGGGTCTAGTGATGTCACCGGTAGACAATGTGTTTGCGTTAGTGGTTTGGGCTTAGCATAGCCGAATGCATCTCTGTCATAATCCATGTGGAACTTTATTCCATGTATTGTGACGAAATTTGGTTAGATGGAGTGCATGCCGTTTGTTTGTTGTTAGGTATTGTCCCTAGATTAGGAGTATTATAACTCCCGAGATTCAACCTACAAATTAATTTTTATCCCAACCCACCCTCCTACCAAGCATGCCACTTCCAATCCCGCCATGGGACTAGGAATGCAGTTCCATTTGATACAACTAAACGCTGCTGGCCACATAGGCCCTTGGCGTTTTGGACCTAGTGTTAGCACTCCTAGATTTGAAGGATCTGACGATATAGGAAATCCAATTCTATTTAGATAATCTTGACTCTAAGCAATAGAACAATTCCCTGTAGTAGAAATGGTATGGAACCATGTACCGTATAAACTTAGGCTTTAGATTATAGCTACTGAGTTACGGACTAGCCTACTAGTTACATTAAGTAATGTAAAGCCTGTATATGCTAAGGAATTATAGGTTAGATTTGGTTGAAGTAGAACTTTATTCCTTTGATAGATCCCCTTATGACTTATAGACTTCTGTTGTTGCCCATAGGAAGGAACCATTCACTCTCAGGGAACATTTATAAATCCCTCAGATTGAACTTAGTATGTACTAGCATGCCCCTTAGAATTGCCTTCTCCAAAGGCTTATTGCATTCGAAAACGCGGAATAAAGGAAATGTAATTATCAGCGAAGTATTCGCGGTTTGAATCGACTTCTTAATCCTAGTAGTTACCACTAAATCCAATGCTCTGATCAAGCAGAAGATCGGCATCGACTAGGATTGAGGACTGATATGACAACTTTTCTGTCATCGCGGGGCAAAAGGTTTGTGTATCCGGCTCAAACCCATTACACAACTATTCTTCCGTGTTGGCCCGACCACCTACAACCACAAGTTATTGCTTTGCCCTTGGAAAATGTTAAGGACTTCAAGCCAGTAGAGAATTCGATATCTTGCCACCAACTCATACCTGCCCCTAAACTTAACCAAAATAGAGATTAGGCTCATCTCTAAGACCATAGGTACCAATGCCATAGAATGCATCATTAGCAAGGAAAATCATGTAGAAAAAGGTTGTTCCCATTTTAGGTTAAGGATAGCCCCTAAGTTGTGTCTCATTCCGATATACGGATCGATGCAACAATTCTTCAACCTTAAGTAAAATCAAGTTTTAAGGGGGGTAGAACGAATTAAGTCCAATCCAGTTAGGTTAGTCAACGCTGCCATTCGATCAGAGTGGCGCAGCGGAAGCGTGGTTAGGCTCTTCCCCACTGGCCCAAGATCGAAACATTTGATTTAGGTTATATGTACGGTTAGGTTATTAAATAGGATTTGAACCTTCCTTAGAAAAAGTACACCTTGCCCTTCGCCAATTTCGGGGACAAAATTTTATTTTAAGGGGGGTAGATTTTAACACCCCGGATTTTGGCCAATCTGGGATTTGACGTCCTTAGGAAGTGGGTCAATTAAAACACCTGGAAAATCGTTCAGAACCCAATTCCATAGCCAAAGAAACCACTTAGGATTAATTCTTTTAGAAATTAAGCGTAAGTTAGCTAGCGCAACGTTAGAGTAGCTGGGAAATAGTCCCTGATCACTTTAAATACGTTCTACAAGACCCAAATCGAGTAGAACCAATGACTCTATAATACTCTATAACCTCGGACCAAACTCTAAGCAGGTTTGTTCTCTGGACCACTTTGAAGCTTTGTATTGGATCTAGACCGCGCGTCGAAAGTCTGATACCTCCTATCTTAGACCGTTAGAACCGCCTAGCTGGACTTGACACTCATTTCGAAAATCAAGTCAAACGGATAATCACAGGCCATTTCATTGAGCCCGGACCGAAGAGAGTGCGAATAGGGACAGAATTGGAATTTTAAATTCAAATCTGGCACACGACTTGACGCATCAGTATTGAACGTTCTGACCATCAGAATTCAGCCAGATTGCACCCTCAGATCAGGAGAAATTTCTATTTTATATCATGAGACTTTCAGCCCTGATCTACGTGCAGTGACCGCTGAACTGAAACTGGTCCGCCACGTGCGATCTGCAGACCCAGCCGGATTGAAAACTTAATACGTGCTAGATCTGGTACGCGTGAGCTTAAGTCCGATCGCATTCGGTCAGGGGACCACCAGAAAGCATCTTTTAGACCGAAACAGCCCCGATTTGGATATGCACTAAGTGAACTTTGTACCGGAGCCCATTTCGGGCAAGTTTGGGCTTATAAAAGGGGTTGAAACTCTCACTCCTCTCTCCCATCCGAATTTGTAAAAATCCCTAGATTGGGAGAGAAAAGGTGAGAGTTTGTGAGAGAAGGTGGGAGAGAATTCCCTGCTGCTTATGCCACGTGCTGTACGTGCTTAGGCAATGCACTCCGATCACTTTCCCGGCGATTCCTCCACGTTTTCAGGTAAGAAAATACCCTAGAGGTTACTGATTTGAGGTTCCTTTCGTTTCCTAACGAAGTAGCTAATAGAACTTGTGTATTAGGTTCTCTAATCGCCGTAGACGAAGCGTATATGCTCCGTTCGAATTTACACATCCATAAGAGACAAGGTGCAGATTTTAGATGGTTTGATTGACTGTTTCCAAAGCTTTCAATGTCGTTTAATAGTAGATTATCGACGGCAACGCCGTTTGACATGTACAACATGCTGTCCGTTTCCTGTTTCGTAAATCGGCGAAGAATATGAGATTTAGGGCATTTTAGTCATTTGTAGGAAGTACAGATTTCATTCATATTTTGCTGATGTGATTGACATGATTTTTTGTCGCATTAGAATGTTAGGAATGCGTGCATAATTAGTTTGGCGAAGAGATTCGCCTAAATACGCACTTCGGGTCAACATACTATATGTAGACTTAAGTGTGTAGTGTAAGTGTTTGTATAAATGTTTGTATTAGTATGTATTGAATTAAATGATGTTATGAATTAGTTTGAGATGGATTTGTCAATTAATATGCTGACGTAAATGATTTCCTACATGTTGACTATATGCATGATTTCATTATATGCATGAAATGCATGTACTTGATGATTTACTTAAGTTCTATGTTATAACATGTGTTAACATGCTCACATGGTTGTATTTCAATTCCAATACTCTCACATGATTTGCTGATGTGATTCCTTAATTGTTTGGGACTATGCTTAGTCCAGGCAGTCGGTAACCGAGATAGGCTCGATATCATCGACTTTCGAATCTCGAGTTCATCGAGACAGCTCGATAAAATCGACAACTAGTTAGGTTGTCTCCAGAACGCAGATAAGAAAAATCAAGTGATTTTTGATATCTTGAAGAGAGCCTCAATATCCTCAAAATTCAAACCTTGATAATATCAACAGACCTTTGATGATATCGGATTGGGACACAAATCTGATCAGCAAGCTTTCAGAAAAATTCATTTGAAATATCAAGGATAACTTGATGATATCGATATTCAAATATTGATCATATTGAGATCATGTTGATGTCATCGACATAGGACACAAATTGCCCAACAAGATTATAGGAAAATTCCTTAAAAATATCGAGGAAATCGAAACTGGTATCGATATCATCGACATTCAAATTTGGATGATATCGAGGGATGCTTGATCATATCAATACATGTTAAGTCTTAAAGGTAAGTCTTCTCTCAAGTTTTTAAAATTTGAGGAATCGAATCATGCATCGATGAAATCGAAGTTCAAAATCCAATGACATCGAAGCATGTTCGATATCCTCGACGAGTTGGCAAAAAGGCTCAAAATCATTTGATTGATTGAGTTCGTGTCATTAAGCGTGCATTCGATGTTATCCAGAGTATGCGCTCGATGATATTAAAGATTGCTCATTAATATCGAACTCTAAAAAAATATGACCGTTTTATTTTCGTTAAAATTCTTTGCCTATTTAATGAGAGCTTACCTTTGGTTGTTGGTAGAGAAAATAGATAGTGCTTTTGAGTGTTTAATTCAGATTACCTACCCTAAGCCTTTTCCTCTCATGAGAGTTCATCTTCCAATCCACCCTCATCATTGATATTCAATAGAGTGGATTGGAGAATGAACTTCCACATTCAAGGATCCTCCAACTACCACCTTAATGGAAATCATTGAGTTGGGATACCTTGAATGCATAAATGCTTGGAATGACTCTATTTCTAATATAGGAAAATATTTAATAGAGTATGATTCCAACATAACCTTGACCCAGCCGTCGCCTTACATTAGAGCATCATCTGTGTTACGGTTCAAGGGAGTTGAAGATTCTTCATCATCAAAGGAGGAGATATTTATCAATGTCCTTAATAGGGCTCATCTACTTATTTGTAAGCCATTAGAGTCTAGAGACCCTTTTGATCATTCCTTTTGTAGGATTGGGTCAAAGGTTCTTCTCACCCTTTTCAAGTCCTCATTGGATGCCTCCAGCGGGAGAGTACGTGGGGGTGCTATGTGTTGACCCTTGATCCGTGGAGAGCATAAACTTAGGTCCTTTATGTAGGTCCTTGACCTATGCGGTCTAAAATTTAAGTGTTGTGTGTTGACCATTGCTCTCGTGTAGGGCATAAACTGTTACATTCCTTATGTGGATCCTTGGCCTGTGTGGCCTAAAATCTGGGTGTTGTGTGATGACCCTTGCTCCTGTATGGGGGCATAAACTTGTGTCTCATGGAGATATGTTAGGTACCTTGTGTAGGTCCTAGAGTCAACCTTATATAGGTTGTTCTGGTTTGAGGTGAACCTGATTTGAAACCTTCATTAGTAAGATCCGGTACACTCAAGGGTTGAGTGCGTCCACCGAAAGTGGAGTAGACACGTAGTCGAACCACTATAAAAATGACTGTGTTTGGGATTGTTATTTACTCTTACTGCTTGTGTGATTTCTCTGAATGTTCTCATAATGTATGTTTACATGATTAGCTAGAACTAATTAGAATCACATCTCACACACAGTCACATTCATCATGAACTATGTTGTATAACTTATTTATGTTTTGAATAGTCTTATGATTGGATTCTCTATTTAGCTTAGAAGCCAATAGAGTTACATTGAAGAAATCCTGCTATTTGCATATTACTATAGGATACGATTAATAGGTTTTAAATAATCATAAAAAATTTAAAAAGTAATATTCATCACCCTCTAGGACATCTTGGCATATTCTCACTTCGATTGAAGCGGTCATTACCACAATTTAAACATCAAGGCGGGGTCCACGTGAGTGGGCCACCCCACACCAAATCAGTTGATATTTGGGATTTCCCTCCAACCAAGCCTGCTGCTGGACAACATCTTGTCTAGGTGATTAGGCCCATCTGACTCACGTCCTAGGGTGATCAGAGGATGTACGGTGAGGGTAAAATGCATACATCATAAGGGTAAAATGCAATTTACGTTCTCTGAAACGCTGCTGGAGTGTTCCATAGAAATGAGTTGGGAATAGGGCATGCGGATCATGAGAGGGAGTAAGGAAGATCATCAGATGGACGTCGTCAATTTGCTACCTTGGCTTCTTCGCTAACAAGAACCCTTCTAAGATTCTTGGCTCCCTTGATGACTCGGATTCTGTGTAGGCTAATTTTTCCCCATCCTTTTGATCTGAAGGCTTGTAATTGAGAATGGATTGGTGGCAATGAAGGCTTAATGGGATTATCATCATACCTTTTCTATGAGGGTTATCAAATTTCATAATACCCTCAATAACTCGGACTTCCTCTTAAGAATTCTAAAGTCTTTTCTTGTTGTGCTATTTTATCTTCTCTTAAAACTCCTTAGCCCTATTATGACGAGGCTTCTTAGATTTAGAAGGAGGAGGAGTTTCTTCTCTCATTGGTGGTTTCTGGCTCATAGTCGGCAAGTGAGTTGTTGTTTTCAGCCATTCTTCCTAGTCAAAATCACGGCCATGTCTCGGTGGCCATTTAATCTCACCTATTGATATCGCCTTATGAACAGGGGATAGTAATGTGGCGATTCAGTCAGTAAAATCAAAAGTTGGCAAAATCGGTTCTTTAATATATGCAAGACGTTTACTAGTGGTTTTCATATGTTTTCGTTGGGGCTGTTCTGAAGTTGGGGATGTGCATGGTTTAGAAGCACGGAAGGAAGAAGGGTCTAGTAAGGTTTTGGTGAGATGGTTGAGCAAAAGATGATTTAACAAGACAGAAGGTTCTCTTGGTGCAAGCCATAGTGGAAAGAAGATTGGTATTAAGGTTATTCTGGAAGCAAAGGGTTTTAACAGCTAAGTTTAAAAAATTTGTAAAGGGGCCTTTGCACGGGTGCGCGCAACGAGTTCAATTGCACGGAGCAGCGCAACATCTAAAAGACTTGCGTGAACTGCGGATCTGTTGTGAGGGTGCGCGTAAACTCGAATGATTGTGCAGGGTAATGGTGGTCTGGCAGAGCTTCGCAAAGGAAAACAAAAAGTGAAAAATGAAGAAGGGCTTCTGATATTTATAGGGAGCGGGACTCGATTGTAGGACCTTACTGCCCTTTGCGTGGGTGCGCGTAAATAATTGTAGGAAGTGAAGGATAAGTGTTTGATCCTGATTCTTTGATTCTGAAGAGCAAAGAAAGGATCAAGGGAGCATCTATTGGGGCATAAAAATGAAGATTAAGAAAGATTTAGAAAGAAGAATTGGAAAGAGAAGAATGAGAAAGAAATCAAAGAAAATAATGGTATTCATGTTATTTGCGTGTTTGTGCAGGACCACGCAAAGGGCTACTTTGATTGTGCAGGTGGGTGCAATACTTGATATCACTGTTTAAAATGAACTGTTGGATTTGATGGAGAGTGGACCCCACAGCACAAAAATTGAGGGTTTACACGTGTGGAGGTCTATAAATACTCCACTCCCTCTCTCATTTAGGTTGGTTGAAGATTCTGAGGAAGAATAGATCTTTAAGAGAGAAAAGGAGCTTAGAGGTATTCAGGAGAAGAAGGAAGAGATGCAAGTTGTGATGGCCCGCACAATAGTAGTACAGTTGCGCAGACCAGCGCAACCAGAAGTGTAGTTGGGCGGACACGCGCAAACACTACTATTTGCACAGGCATCAATGAATGGTCTAAAATGCTGCCGAAATCTCTGGATAAGATGCAATCTTCAATATTCCTTTTACACAGGGATATGAGCTTAAAAAGGAGATATCAGATGATCAAATCCGCACAACATTTCTCTTGATGAGATGATCAATTCGTAAGCCAAAATGTTGTTGGATTGAATATCCAAATTTGTCATTCAAACTTTATCAATTCTTATATTTTAGAATTCTATCCTAGAATCAAGGGAAATTAAAGGATGTAAATGAACTCAGAATAAATAATATGATAATTGTTCTCTTTCTATCTTCTCTTTGTTATGATTGAATAAGATAATCTCTCAAATCAAATGCATTGTTTCTTGTTGAAACACCCTCTAAACATTACAATACATACATCAAATGGGTCCTACCACATGTGGACATACAAATATACAACTAAGGTTGGGATACCATCCTCACCACAAGATCAAGGGTCTAAATGTACCACTACATGTTGGCTATCAAAATAAGCATCATAGTGGGGTCCATGGAGAATGGCCCCATCATGGAATAAACATATATATCTTAGTGGGCCATTGGCCACATCTTGGGTCCAAAATGGGATCTCTACCATTAACCAGTAGGCCCCATTTGCCCCATGCATCAAAATCAGGATCTAAACCTAAGATCACCCACCTATGGATCTTCTTCTTGGTTCCTTAAACTTCTTAGTTCATAGGCTTCCTCTTTAATGGAGGATGATGAAGATTGAAGGGTTGTATGGTGAGATTTGAGGTAGGGAAAGGGGGTCTAGGACTTGGGTTCTTTCTCTCCTTAGAACTCCTCTCCTTAGACGTTTTCTCTCCTTGGTTGCTTGGGGAATAGGTGAAGACTGAGAGAGAGAATGGGATGGGATGGGATGAAATGAGAGAGAAGGGATGGGTTGTGTAAGGGAATGATGGGTGTGTAAGAGAGGTGACATGAGAAGCATGGGTTAAGTTGACTCTTGGGATAAGAGGGGATGGGTTGCTTGTATAGGTGGAAAGAAAGGCATGGGTGAGTGATGGGTTGACTTGATTAATTGATGGGAAAGACATGGGTAGAGATTCTCTGGAATCTCTGGTAGTTCACAACACGCGGCGTTTCCTCGAGATATACGTGAGCCCACAACTCCTAGACTGGGTATTGTATTGGTGCGTAAGACGCGTTGGAACCGCGGCGACGGTGCGATCACTATGGTATGGATTTTGAGTTGAGTCAACTTAGATCTTCAGGTGTGACTTAGGGTCGCGCGCATTTACTGTTTACAAGTCGTGCGTCAACGGAATTCATTGGAGAGGATGACGGGAGTTGGTGGAACGGTATGGTACTAGGATACGGGCCTTACATCAAAGACTTATTGCGTTGGACCGTGCAAAAGGGCCTTGTTGCACGGGTTTGCACAGGAGTCTGTCGCACACCAGTAGTGTGACATAACATACATACTACAGGAAGTTTTGTGTTTCTTACAAGTCTCTTATAATGCAGATATTCTTTTACAAGAGCAGTCATTCTGGGTGATTTAAAAAAAGAAATGAAAGATGTTCAAATCTGCATAACATGTCTCTCATTGAGATGAATGCATCATAAGCCTGTATTTAACATTTTACACTTTATGTTGGAATCAAGGATGGTATGAGGATGTAAATCAACTAAGAATGAATAAAATACTTTGTGATGATTGTTCTCTGATTATTTAACTGTTATTATTGAATAAGATCCCCTAAACCAAACACATTCATTTCTAGTCGAAACAGACCAATCCATTACAACCTGTGCATTACAGATGTGGCCTATGGTTTGGATTATGCAAACATAAAAAATTCTTCTCCCTTTTTTTTTTGATTTTGGCAATAGAAACTTGTTTGGTAGGCAAGGTTCTTGTCCATTTTACTGCTAGCCGAAGTGACTCGGAGATTCTATCAGAAGTATGTCTTATTTTTTCCTCTTAAATTTATTATATTTTCATATCTTATATCCCTGAAATTAACAACTAGTCCAATATATTTTCAAAAGTTTGATAAGTGATTCCTAGTGTATAATTTTGGATAATATTATATACGGATATTGTTTGGTAAATCTCTCCTACTCTTCTTGATGTAGTAATCTATTATGTAATACTGAAATAGAATCTTGCCTTAGAAATCACTCCTACTCTTCTTGATGTACTAATCTATTATGTAATACTGAAATAGAATCTTGCCTTAGAAATCACTCCTACTCTTCTTGATGTACTAATCTATTATGTAATACAACATTATCAAATGTAGGGTGCTATCTTTAATATGTCTCAAGTCTTGATGATGAAGGGGAGGATGTACATCGACTCTTGATAACTTTTATATATCTACCCAAGAAAAATGATCCATATGGATGCAAAGAGACACTGTACACATGAGACATGTACATTGATCCAATCCATCAAATATCAAGCTCCACTTCGTATAGACATGTACCCAAATTTTGATTTATTAGACAAAGCTATCTTAGTGGACATGTGTTGGTTGAACTCGGACTATTGACTACTAATTCGATCTTCTGTTTGTTGAAGATAGGCGACATTTGGGGTGATCTTTTTATATTCTATCCAAAATGGTCTCTATTTTTGAGATTTCTATCTTAATGACTTATCTACACTACAAGAAAAGTGGGCTTTAGCCTCAGTTCAAAATTGTGGCTAAAAAGGTTAAAAACTGAGGCTAAAGCTTTTAGCCTCTGTTTTGCCTCAATTATCCAAACTGAGGTTGAAATCCAAACTGAGGTTAAAACCCTCGTGGCTAAAGGCTTTTGCTTCAGTTTTAACAACTGAGGCTAAAATGACTTTTATAGCCTTGGTTCTTCAAGTGAGGCTAAAAGAACCTTTTTAGCTTCAGTTTTTTTTCGAAATGAGGATAAATCAAAATTTTAGCCTCTATTGTTTCTAACTGAGACTAAATCCAAATTTTAGCCTCAGTTGCATCCAATTGAAGATAAATATATTTTTAACCTCGGTTCTCAACAACTGAGGCTAAAGCCTTTAGCCACGGGAATTTCAGCCTTGGTTTTCAACAACCGAGGCTAAATCCAAGCCTCAATTTCAAATTGAGGCTAAAATTATTAATTTTTTAAAAATATTTATTTAAACTATTAATCCATTCATTTAATCACTCATGCAACAATCAATCATGAAAGCCATAATACCAACAAAATAGTTAACAAGAATCTATTTAAAGTATTCAAAACGAACTCAATTGAACTATTACACAACATTAGGTTCCACAAATAACATGAAGTCACAACGCCAGATTTGGGTATGACTTTTGCTTGGTAGATGAACAACTACAACTTGTTCAGTTGTCTGAAAGCATCTGCAAAGAAGAAGAACTCGCCATAAGCAATAATTTATAGTGGTGTCCATCATATCGACAGTTCAGATCGCTCCACTGGCATGTCCCTGGCTCTTAATTTTACTTTTAACAGCTCTAGAGGTTTCTTTCTTAGCATTTAAATGTCAAAAAAGAAAAGTTACCATATGAAGTCTAAAATAGACTTCTTTGACACATGTACAAGCATATGGATATCCAAGCAAAAACATATAAGAGCAAAAGAAATGAAAGAAACCTTCATTACTACTTTGCAATAAGGCAAACATCAATATCATTATGATATCTGTAAAAACAATGGTACAGATCTTTAGTGGGGGAAAATTTTATTCAATACAATAGTCAGTTTATGGATGAAAGAATTATATATCAACCTATATGCATGCACACAAACATTGTACATGTGGCACAAGAATACAACGATTGAAGGGTAGAAAGAGTGCTAGTATCAACAGACAAAAATGTCACTAGGAATAAACTGAGAAGAAGCACATAACATTTTAGACTAACATGAAGATTAGTGACTCAATCACTATAAGATAAGGGATTTTTTGCATTAGAATAAAATGGCATTGGATTACTTGGATGACTTTATCTGAACTTGAAGGGCCACCCAAGTCATGTAGAAACTCAGTAGAACTTTGCTAAAAAAAAGATTTCATTTTGAGCATGTTCTAGAGTGTTCAATTGATATTCAGATAATCTCTAACTATTTCCACAAACACATGGTTTAATCAATGGAGGTTTAAGGAAAAAAGAAGAAGCTTTAGTTAGAATTGAATTCAGATAATCTTCTCAATGAAAAGAAGCATGGAAGAACAATTCGGGACCCTAACACAATGTTTTGTAGATGGTCTTTTCAACATTAATCAGGATTCGCTCAGTTTACCTCTCAAGAAAAAGAAAGAAACAAATGAAGAAAGAAGCGTGTAGAATTTTCCTTTATAGTCAAAAGACCAACTCACCTAAAGCTTTGAAGCATTATATATTAGTAACATGAAAATCATGCTTATAGGTCCAACTTCCTTTGTGATGTTTCCTGATACAAAATTTTTCAAAGAATTAGATCAATGTTTACATTGAATAGAAAATAAACAAGACGTGTCACGAAAGCTTGCAGCTCATACATTTTCTTGCAAAGTCATAGGTTGGAATCTCAGTCATACCATGTGATTCTTGTGAGAATGTGAGTTTTGCACGTAAAGTATGTTGAGATCCACCAAAAATCTAAAATATTTCACATCTGCTAAATCATTAGTATCATGAAACAATAAAATCTCTTTAGAAATGATAAAATCAGATATCTAATATACATATTCATGCTGCACTTGAATTTCTTCAATGGATAAACCACTGGACCACAGGAAAATGAATATCTTGAGTATGGAGATAAGTCAGAAATGTCAAGATGGACATATTCAAGAAAATTACAATCATTTAGCACAACAGACCCTACTCCAGTTAAGATGGCACTCTGTTTCAATACTACGACTAAGGATCGAGTGCCCATGTGGTGTGGGTGATTGTGTGAGTCTGTGTGTGGTGTGGGTATGTGTGTATATATAATAATAATATATATATATATATATATATATAATAAATAATAAAAATAAAACTCTACTCCAGTTGAAATATGATAATCTAGGCCATAGAAAATGACCTCAATAATTACAAAATGACGAAAACTGATGCAGAAAACTATGGATAATTCAAATTTAAGTTAGTAAAATTAAATTAATAACCACAAGAAATATTTCCTAATTTCTAATACAAATTATCAAATCAATAAATAGTGTCAAAGGAATATTCATTCATATAAACACAAACATCAAATAAACCGCTAGGAAGTCATAAACTTAAAAATTAGAGTACTCGTGTCTTGATGCAACAAACATGTTTAGACATTTAATTTTTCAACAAAACTATAAACAACTCAGGATGATGAATCAAACCTTGATATAAAGTTGTGCAAGAGGAAGGTCACGAGGGGCTTGCAGATCATCAATTTCAGTCATCTGGAAAACTCTCTCTGATCGATCCTTATTTGCATTCTCATCTGAAGTTTTGATAGCCAAATCTACTACAAAAATTTACTAAAGCATGGTTGCACATCATCAAAGTTAAATTGAACTAACAAGTTGTAAGGATATGGTCAAATAAAAACAAGAATGGCATTGTTAACCCTATTTGTACTTTGCAAGAGCTTATGCTACAGTCCTTGTGCCGCCCAACTCCACATCTGCATTTAGGCCGATGTACAAAATTTACCATGAATTTATTAATTTTTTGAAGAGCTTGGATCAATAAAACAATGGTGTGTTGGTTGATACACAAGCATTAAGAAACTACACATGGCATAGTAGTATCTTAAATTAAACTGTTCATATTGTAGGTCCCAATTTAAATGTTTTGTGAAACATGAAAAATACACTAATTTGATATCTAGGATGTTGGTTGATCAAAATTTAATGGATGGCCAAGTCAAATAAACAATTTCCCATAGTCGGAGGTTAGGGTCGTTTATGCAATCTAAAATTTAGATGATGACCTATCTATAGTGGGCCCCTCAATTTAGACTATTTTTTTGGAGTTAATGTACACCATGTATAAAATTTCTGAATACCTCCAGGAGCCCCACTACACTTTTACCAGCCCAACAAACTGTTCTAGGTTGGCAATATAAACTTTAGATCAATACATGGATAAGTATAGAAAGGAACAAGGTGCTCAAGTATACATAGGAAAATCTCAACAAATAAATATAAATACCTGAAAGGCTAATACAATATCAAAAGAATGACCTTGAAAGTGACCACGTTGCATGGGAAAAATAATTTAATTAGTATTAGATGTCAACTGTCAGAAATTTCTAAAAAGTCGTAATGTCAAATCTTGGAGGTGTCATTGTTGAAATGGGACGGTTAAGTATTTTTTATTTTTAAGCATCTAGAAAGGGGGCATTTCGACCATAAGTTACTTTACATATGCTACTTATGCCGAAAGTAGCTTATCTTGGTTATTATTTATTCAGTAGATAAGTATGTTTGGTGAACAACATACTTATCAGTAAAGCAGGAAGTTTCTAATTTTCAGGTAGGCTCTATATAGTTGAATGGGATACCTATGTGCAATGTTTGAACAATATAATCATGGATCTGCAACTTCACAACTTCAATCTTTATGGATGTTGATGTTAGGTGGACTTCTTTGGCTAACTTTGAAATTATATCTCTATAGATTTTTAGGCCACTAGGCCCCTTTCCAATTAAAGCTACAATTTTAACAAAGATAAAATTGGAGAACTTTAAATAATTCCATAGTAAGATTCATGAGTTCTCATTTCTAAATGAGACTGTTGATATCCAACCATCCATTGGTGGTGGATGGAAATCTTATACACAACTAAGTTTGTTTGGAAATGGCTGAACCCATTAAAGCTAAAGCTTAATTCTAGCTTACCAGTCTAAGAAAGTTAGCAAAGAAACTACAAGAAAATCTGCATTTCAGTCTTCAATTGAATTATCTTTAACGTTACTTCCACATCCTCTTATTCCTTCACTAGCATCTTTTCAGTTTCTTTCAATTGAAGCTGCATCTCTTCCAATGCATTTCTTCATTCTTGTTTTCCAGTAAACCCACCATAGTTTATAACAAATTAATGTTGAGTGACATAAATATCATAAGTAGACATGCAAATGAATGTTAACCCATGGAATTTAGGTAAACTAATTTGAAGTGCTATATTATTAACAACAAAACTCAAGAAGAGTTTTTATGCTTTGTTTATGGCCCATCCAATCATACAAATAACATGGCTTCATCCAAAAAGGGTCTTAGTTAAAGCATTTCTTCAAATGATTAAAGTGCATATTTCTTAAATAATAATAATAATAATAATTAAAAAAATTAAATACTTTAAATATAATAAGAGGTAGTATATGGCCATCATGCATATAATTAAAATCATAACCTAAGCCTGGAACATCCCAACGTTTTAGAAGTAGAAACCGAAACGAAAAGAAACCAATGATGGATTGCACCTTAGTCCACCTCCTCGACCTTGGGCCCAGCTCTGCTATCGCCTACTAATAAACCACCATCATGTTAAATTAAATGAGAAATGAAGCATCTCCTGATGAACAAAATGCTAGAAAAAACTACCAGAATTCCAAGTTTAATTGCAGAGAGAGAGAGAGAAAGAGAGCGAGAGAGAGAGATGGAGAGAAGAATTGGAGGAGCTTTTGATTGGAGGAGTTAGGGATATGGAAGGAAAAGGTGGCTTGTGCAATCCATTTGTAAAGAGAGAGAGAGAGAGAGAGAGAGAGAGAGTCGTCGGTTAGGGTTTTTTGGGTGTGGAGGAAATGAGAAAAATGATATGGTTTTTTTTAAAAAATGGGATGATCAGAATTCCGAGTCCGATTACAGAGAGAGAGAGAGAGAGAGAGAGAGAGAGAGAGAGAGAGAGAGAGAGAGAGAGAGAGAGAGAGAGAGAGAGAGAGAGAGAGAGAGAGATGGAGAGATGGAGAGAAGAATTTAAGAAGGATATTTTAGTGGAGTTAGGATTTTTGGAGCAATCGAGTAATATGCAAGTAGTGAGAACTGTAAGTTTCCAGGATTAAGAAAAACTGTCATACCTTGGAATGCTGAAATCCTAGGGTCTGAATTGAGAGAAACAATAATAGATTCAATGACTCCTCTTTCCAAATATGAAAAAGTATAAAATTCCCAAGATTTGATAGAAATCAGATGCAATAATTCGAAATTATGGTGATTTTTGAGAGTTTAAATGCTTTAAAATGCTGAAACTAGGGTTAGGGTTTCGAGAGGAAGATGAAAAGAAGTTGCAGCACACACACACACACACATAGACAGAGAGAGAGAGGAGGTACGGTTGGGTATTTTCTAAGGGGGAGGAAAGAGGAGAAGTGAAATGGAGAGACGATTTGAGATTCTTCCCCATTTGTAGGAGATAGATGTTATGAGCTTCTAATGTGTGTCAAGTGCTTACTTCGTACAAACAACGTGCGACTGCAACCAGGGCCACACCCTCAGTGATCACATGATCCAAACCATCCAAGTTATATGCTCTGTGGCCCAACAATTCCATAGCCCTTAAAAGGTTTACAATGATATAGGAGTTCTTTCCCCACGGTTTCCTGTGGTGCGGTCCACTAATGACTTAGATTTGCTTGATCTAAAATAGATGATTCTAACCATCTGATCAATGACATATAAATTAAACGGTCAAGATCATATTTACGGCATATAAATTGGACGGTTAAGATCATATGCAAGTGTCCCAGACATAAAAATCACATGAGGGGCATTTGAAAAGTCCAATTGAAGGATCTGGGTGCACCATAAAACAAATTTTGTAGCTACCATTCAACATCACATTGATACGACCATCCTAACTGTCTGATCAATAGTCTATAAAATGGACAGTTAAGATTGTTCATAAGAATTCGGTTCCTATGCAACTGAAGCTAAAAGGTAGACTTTTCGCCTCGGTTCCTATGAAACTAAGTCTAAAAAGTGGACTTTTGGCCTTGATTCCTATGCAACTGAGGCTAAAAAGTGGACTTTTGGCCTCGGTTCTTATGAAACTAAAGCTAAAAAGTAGACTTTCGGCCTCGGTTCCTACAAAACTGAGGGTAAAAGGTAGACTTTTGGCCTCGGTTCCTATGCAACTAAGGCTAAAAGGTAGACTTTTTGCCTGGGTTCATATGCAACTGAGGCTAAAAAGTAGACTTTTGGCCTTGATTCATATGCAACTAAGGCTAAAAGGTGGACTTTTGGCCTTGGTTCCTATGCAACTAAGGCTAAAAGGTAGACTTTTAGCCTCGGTTCCTATGCAACTCAGGCTAAAAGGTAGACTTTTAGCATCGGTTCCTATGTAACCAATGCTAAGGCGTAGACTTTTGGCCTTGGTACGTATGCAACTAAGGCTAAAATGTAGACTTTTGGCATCGGTTCCTATGCAACTCAAGCTAAAAATTAGACTCTTATCCTCGGTTCCTATGCAACTCAGGCTAAAAGGTAGACTTTTGGTCTCTGTTCCTATGCAACTGAGGCTAAAAGGTAGACTTTTGGCCTTAGTTCGTATGCAACTAAGGCTAGAAAGTAGACTTATGGCATCGGTTCGTATGCAACTAAGGCTAAAACGTGGACTTTTGGCCTCGGTTCCTATGCAGCTGAGGACTTTTAGCCTCGATTCCTATGCAACTGAGGCTAAAAGGTATACTTTTGGTGTCGGTTCCTATACAACTGAGGCTAAAAGGTAGACTTTTGGCATTGGTTCGTATGCAACTAAAGCTAAAACATAAACTTTGGCCTCGATTCATATGCAACCGAGGCTAAAAGTTAGACTTTTGGCGTCGGTTCCTATGCAACTGTGGCTAAAAGGTAGACTTTTGACATCAGATCGTATGCAACTGAGGGTAAAAAGTACTTTTAGCATCGGTTCTTATGCAACTCAGGCTAAAAGGTAGATTTTTGGCCTCGGTTCGTATGCAACTGAGGCTAAAATGTAGACTTTTGGCCTCGGTTCTTATGCAATTGAGGCTAAAAAATAAACTTTGGGCCTCTGTTTCTTTGCAACAGAGGCTAAAAGGTAGATTTTTGGCCTTGGTTTGTATGTAACTGAGGCTAAAAAGTTAACTTTTTGCCTCAGTTCGTATGCAACTGAGGCTAAAAGGTGGACTTTTTACCTCGGTTCCTATGCAACTGAGGCCAAAAGGTGCCTTTTGGCCTCGGTTCCTATACAACTGAGGTTAAACGGTGGACTTTTCACCTCATTTCCCATGCAACATAGGCTAAAAAGTTGACTTTTGGCCTCGGTTCCTATGCAAGTGAGGCTAAAAATTAGCCTTTTCGCCTCGGTTCCTATGCAACAAAGGCTAAAAAGTAGACTTTTAGCCTTTGTTCTTTAGCAATTGAGGTAAAGAATGAACTTTTACCCTTAATTCCTTTGCAATCGAGGCTAAAAAACACATTAGTCGTCATTTTTTCAACTGAGGCTAAAAAATTGTGGCTAAAAGCCCTTTTTCTTGTAGTGTATAAGATAATTCATAGGACCTTTTTTTTTGGAATTTTAGGGAACCTATTTAACTTGCAAGGCACATAGATTTGTTGGTGTTAGCCATGGACACAAGCCGTTGGATGTAGGGAACCCTTGAAAAACAAGATGAACCAACATGTCTTTGTAGATGAAAAAGCTACTAGCTGCAGGGGACCCTTGAATATGCATTTTTTTGGTTAGATGTGCCTCTTGAAGATTTGGCAAGGCGGATTGTAGTGAGTGCCAGACTGACATATGCCATGCAACCAACTCCACTGTAGCTAGCCATCGTCATAGTCACCTCCTCAATTGCAACCGTCTATCAGTTGTATTAGGACTTTTCAGGAGTTGGGGGCTTCTCAAACCAAAATCCAAGAATCCATGGCTTGGAGATGAGCTAATTCTCAAGCACAACAGCATCCACTACGCCTCCATTTTAAGTTACTTTTTCTTTCACATGCTCATCTTAGCTTCCATCTTTTCAATCCAATTCCAAGAACAGAATTTCTGATGAAAAGAAAATGAGTTGTGCAAGCTTTGAATTTCGTCTTAAGACTCGCATGGGTCGAGACTGTGATGCACCTCAACATTGGGAGGGTTGAGTACCAATTGCTTGATTTCTTTTTGGCTTCATTGGAGATAATCTGACGTGGCCATTGGAATTTTTACAAGTAACTACAACACTACCCATTATATTACAAGAAGAATAGAAATCGAAGACAACACTTCATAGTATACTTGCATCACTATCATGGTATTTATAGTGCATGGAGTGATACTCAATGCCCAATTTATACATCTACCAATATGTGAATGATCTCATCCTTAAATTGCAATAGATGGAACATTCAAACAACCATAAAAATAATGGTGGAATGGTTTTCTCATTAGGGTGTGTTTGGTTAGATACCTAATCAAATTGGATTACATGTTATAGATCATATAATATGTGGTTCTTCTTGTCTTTTTGTTTTTGGTGAATAGGATGGGTAATGTAGCATGAAGCTAAAAGCATATTTCCTTTCAATATAGAAAGAGTAGTGGCTTTTATCACGGTGCTTCTATATATCATGGCGTCACAAATTTATGGTCCCCTAGATACTCGTTATTTATTTCTTTGTCATACTGCTTTCTCTAGATCTATAAATCCATGTGTTGATTCTTCATCTCCTTTGTATACTTTTGCATCCGTTGTTTCAGTAGAAAATTGCATCATTTATTAATCTTCCTAGCATGAGCTTTGAGGTGAAAACTAATTTTTTGATAGATGTGTTTCACATTATGGTCCTTATTCCACCACTCTTAGTTATAGCTTCATAGCGTGGTTCATAAGTTTGATCCCTTGATTCTTGGTGCAAGTTTGTGCATCTCCTTTGTAAATTCAAAAATTTTGGAAAAAAAAAAATAACCTATTGAAGTTATTTCTGTTGTACTTGAGAAGGACACACTACACCAAACTTGTCATTTAGGAACGGTTTAAAACTGTTCCTAAATGCTTCAGGAATGGTCTAATACCATTCCTAAATGAGGCATCACAGAAAATCAGGAACGATTCAGAACCGTTTTGGGTACTGTTCAGAAATGTAATTTTTGGAACGGTTTTAAACCATTCTGGTGCCAACGGTCACATTTTAGGCACAAAATTTTAGAAACGGTTTTGAATGCTTATTTGTTGCCAATGGTCAGATTTTAGGACGTAATTTTAAGAATAATTTTAAACCCCTTTATTCATTGTATGAGAGAGAGAGAGAGTGGGGTATGTAATCTACTTGTATTAATGCCTAAATGGAATTTAATTTTAAAACTACAGATATGCAAGTCCGATTATCGGTTAGGCCACATAAATTCATACGGAGAAACACCTGTTAAATCCGTTATTATTTGATGGAGAAATGGCCGGTATGTAATAATAAAAATAAACCAACGGTCCACATTCATGAGGAAAGGGGCTAAAGATTGGACGGCTAGGTTCTTCTAATTTGGAAGATTTTGATTGCATGGTCCATCCATGATGGGCCCACCATATTAACAGCCTTAGATAACCCAACCTTGACCCATACACATGCAATAGAGAGCTTCAAACACTCCATACAATACATATGAAATGTACTATACATCATCCTGATAATCTAATTGCACCCGAAACTAAAACCGTGCATGAACTGCCCACCTTAAACCAAGTACTATTGACATGGACTCAGTGGGCCTGAGCCCGTCTGATTATTATACTATCTAGAAACTAGCCCATGGGCCCAAAATCAAACCCAAGTCCATCTATGAGGGCCCACACAAGCTATGGGCCAGGTCGGGTTTACTATTAGGGTTACTCAAGTTTCTCGTGTGACTTCTATCTCCATCTTTGGGTCCGTTAGATCTTGACCATTGGTTTTGTTCTCATGGGCTTCTTTGGGTGTGACTGGTGTTTGTCCACCAAACTGATTATCATTGCCACCGTGGATCTTGTAGGCCTCTTTTGGCATGATTTCTGCTGGCTGGGCTTCTCCATTCTCCACACATTTTTCGATGTCCAGGTGAGCTTTGTTACCCCGGAGGATGCTCATAGTCTAGCCTCTGAGCTGCTCAACAACTGCCTCATCTATCAACGACTATGATCTGTTACTAAAACATTCTTTATATACATAAATATACATTTGAAGACGAACTTTAGGGATGCATGGTCAAGCTATCCCACCTGATTATCATTGTGGCCCACATGACTAGCAGGTCTGCCTGATTTCCTGGCCATTTGGGACACATGAACTGGTGGTGTACGTGAACTGCCACAAGTACAAAAACAAAAAGGTATCAAATTCAAATTCAGTGAAATCATGAAAGTAGAAGTTTCAGTTATCTAGACCATTGATCTATTAAAGGGATAATCACATGGAATCACTCCAATGGGGATTTTCATGGCATCACATCACACCATAAGAAAGAAACAGTTGTACCTAGGATTCAATGAAACCCAAAATTCTGTTGTCACTCTTCAACAAGCAGTGCTAGTCGATTGATCTTGAACACCTCTAGCAATGAACTAAACAAGAAACATCCTTTTGTTTCTACAGGAACAGAATAATAACCTGAAAATTATGAATACCGTGCGAGAAAACATGAACAAAATAACAACTACATGGTACCAGATCTTATATCAACCTGCTTAACGAAGAATAGAAAGATGAAAAAGAAAGGGTACAATCAACAGCTTACCACAATACGTATAGTAATAGATAGCATAAATCTGCATGACAGAGCAGGAATGGAAATCATTAATGTCTATATTAAGGGGGAAAAAAACCCTCAGTTTCTCATGTACACATTTGGGTTTTTTCACCGTTGGTTTTCAAAAACAATTGTAGAGCACTATAGGCTTCCAAAATGAAATGAAACAAAATCAATATGAAAATGAAGAGTTACAAACTAACATAAACTGTTTGACATGTGGATGGTTACTAGCCATAGTCACATCCATTTATTGACTAATTCTAGTCACATCTTCGCAATACTTTGGTTAGCTCTAAGGTACATCAATATCTTTTATTTTCCCAACAGTCGGGTTCACATAAATATTTTGAACTGAAGTAGACTGCCCATTTTGGTCAAGCAACTCAAGCTAACTCAAACAGATCAACATTAAGATAAATGTTAATCATGGAGTAGGCAAGATGCACATGTATGGTCCTGATGTACCATAATCATGGAGCGGGCAAGAAGTGTGATATTACTATGTAGTTTTTCATTCTTTGGAAAATTGCACAGCTTGTTAAAATGGCACTAATGATTACACTCAGTCCAGGCTCTGTTAGAACTATGTCAGAAGCACTTCGAGCAACATCAGTTGAATCTTCCACAACAATTCCTATGCCTGCCTTCTTAAGCACAGGTGCATCATTGACCCCATCACCAGTCATTCCACAAATGTTCTTTCTAGCTTGTAGCCTCTTCACAATCTCATAATTGTGCTCTGTAGATAAAAATTAAACTTGGAGATTAGTATATGATAAAACTCACAGGACTGGAATATCATAAAAACTAGATTTACTAGGAAAGACCCCAGAAAAACCATCGGATTTCTTAATAAGTTCATCAATTGGTAGAGCTGAACTTGACTCATCCTAGCTTTCACCCAACAAAGATGAAGAAGGATGCATATTTGTACCCCGAACTTCGGCGAATCAAATGCGGATGCTACAACTATGGCTCCAAAGGGAAGGAAGCATAACCAAAACAAGGTATCCAAGACCACTTATATCAGCTTAATGTGGTAGATGACAAAAAATCACAGTGCCTTGAAGTGGTACATAAAAGAATTCTGAAAATACAACAGAAAGCTCATCAGAAGACAGTTAGTGGGATGAAGATAAATAAGCTCGCACGTCCATCAAAACTAATACTAAAACTGCATGATAATTGATGATGCTTAGACAAGGGCAACAACAAGCTGACAATTCATTTAGCACATGTAAGCTTCAACTAGATGAGACATTTCTTTTTGCCCCTTCATCATCATTCATTAAGCATACCAGGCTTCTCTCGATAGAAATCAAAAGGCTCAAATTGAGTTTAACATCAAGCTTGAATCAAAAATCACATCAAGCGTGCCACGCTTGAATGAGAAATTGAGCAAGATAACATTTAGATCAAAACCATGCATAATGAGAAATATAAGGAAAAAAAACCCATGACCACAACCCTGGAATAAAATGAAATAGCAGTGAAGACCGCTTGAGTCGAAGTAAGAATATGCCAGTATGTCCTAGAGAAGGGTGAATAGGACTTTTTAAAATTTCATGAGATATTTAAAATCCTATTGCACTAATCCAATCAGATATACAATTATCAAGATTACTCAAATGTAACTCTACTGGCTTCCAAGACTTGTAGAGGATCCAATCACAAACTGTTTGAAAGATAAACAAGTTGCATTCAAGATTGTGATGGATAGGACTGTGTGTGTATATGAGGTGTGATCTTAGACAATCAAATATAAAAACATGTAAAGAATATCACACAATGAAAAAAAATAACAAACTCAAACACAATCATTTTTATAGTGGTTAGACTACTTGTCTACTCCACTCCATGCTGTCGCACTCAACCCTTGAGTCTACCAAATTTCACTAAGGAGGTTTCCCAGGATTCACCTAAAACCTAAGGTTTTAAATCAGGTTCACCTTCAACCTTTACATGATGGTTTCTACTCGGTTCACCTCTAACCCTGGAGTTTTACTGGTGCACTCTTAACCAGATGTTTATGCCCACACAGAGCAAGGGTCCCCACAATGCACCCGGATGTTTATGCCCATACAGAGCAAGGGTCCATATAGCGCACCTGAATGTTTATGCCCACACAAAGCAAGGGTCCACACAGCGCACCCAGATGTTTATGCTCTCCACAGAGCAAGGGTCTACACAATGCTCCCATAGCGTACACTCTCGCCAGAGGCCTCCAATGAGGACTTCAAAGGGTGAGCAACACTTAAGACCCAATCCAAGAAAGGAATGATCACAAGTGTCCTTTGGACTTTGGGTACTTACAAATAAGTTGATGAGACCCATTTAGCACAATGATGAAGATCTCCTTCTTGTTGTTGAAGAGTCTTCATCTCCCTTAATCCGTAACACAAAAGATATACCAGTACTTGGCTTCGGGTTGGTCAAGGTTAGGATGAAAATCTACTCTTTTAGAATTTTCCTATAAGGAAGATAAAGTAATTCATGTCATTTATTCATTCAAGGCATCCCAGCTTAATGATATGCTATTAAGATAGTTGCTGAAGGATCCTTAAATGCGAAAGTTCATTTCTCAATCCACTCTATTGAATGTCAATGAATAAGAGTGGATTAGAAGATGAACTCCCATGAGAGAAAGGGTTTTGGGTATATGATCTAAAGGTAAAACACACAAAAGCATTGTCTTCTTTCTCTACCAGCAATATGGACAGGTCTCTCTATAAATAGGAAAAAAGTTTCAATGGATATAAAACGGTCATATTTATAACAGATTTCGATATCATCGAGCAGGGTCGATATCATCGAGCGTATACTCTTGATGGGGTCGACTGTCCGCTCGATAACACAAACTCAAATGTCATACGCTTTTGAAACCTATTGTCAGCTAGTCGATGGGATCGATACTGGTGTTGATGTCATCGGATTTCGAACTCCGATTCCATCGATACTAGGATCGATCTATCGACATTTGAAAAATGAGAGAGACTAGCCTAAAATATTTCAGATTTTTTAGGATATGATCGAGGGTCAACCGATGTCATCGAAATTTGAATATCGATGATATCGAGGCTGTGTTGATGGGATCGATAAATTGTATAGATTTACCTATAAGCACAATGGATAGTTTGTGTTCAGTTTTCGATCCAATCGACCAGGGCTCGATAGCATCGATATAAGAATATCGATTTCCTCGAGTGGCCCCCGATCAAAGTTAAAAACATCCTGAAATATTTATTGGAAGAAATGCGCGCCTACTATCGATATGATCGAATGACTTTCGATATGATCAATATTTAAATTCAGATTGAATCGAAATAATCATCAATATATAGAAGCTCATGGTAGTTTTCTTTAGAAAAATAGGGGCGCTAGAAAACTGCCTGTCGATATTATTGACCCACTTCCGATGGGCTCGATATTTGAATATTGATGATATCGATTGATACTTCGATATATCGATACATCGTCCAGATGAGTATGTGGTTGCTGGACGCTTTTTGTCCTTACTCAATTGTATCGATTGAGATTCCGAGGACATCGACAGAGTAGGTCGATCACATTGAGAAGTGTTCTGATATAATCGATAGAGCAAGAAAACTTAAAATTTTTTCTGTTTGATAAAAAAATTTCTTACTATAAAACCCTAAGATATTCTACTTAGTTTTAAGGGTTTTATTAACCGGGTGTTTTGGGACATGAGATGTGAGGCTATGATTTACCTATGGAGAGCTTTCACATATCCGGTTGAGGTAAACGCTTGAATTGTTCTTCTTATTAGGCTCTGTAGTTCGATTGACTCAACACACATGGTAATTGACAAACCTGGGCACTAGTAGGTGCACTTTCATAAACCTACAGTCTTGTTTTTGCCAAATGAAATGAAAAATGTGAGCAACCAAGACCTTAATTGAAATGCAACCAGTGGCTCACCTAGACGAGGGAAAGTGTCTCAATCCTATGGGCTCTTCCCATACCACCTCCAACCTATAATTCCATGATGGAATCAAGCATTGATAATTCCTACACGGATACCTGAAAATAGGCAACAACAATGCAGTGTTAGCCAAACTAGTAAAGTCTACTTTCAGTAAAGTGTTTTATTTGTGATATAATTCCTTACCATGCAGTGATGATCGAAGCCATCAACACATTTGTCACAAACCTACATTACATCTATCATGTCTAGTCTATAGAAACAACTAATCAAGTAAGCTATACAATCAAAACATATATACAGTCCAAAAAGGTTAAGTGTCCAAAAAATTATTAGACTATTGTCGCTAATCGGTGAACTCAGTAAGCAATGATGTCATGCAACAAATGAGCCAATTCCAACTTCGCCTAAAGTCGAATGATATCCATCTAGCTTGGGCAATTTGATGTATCCTTTGATAATGATATCAATGGCAACCTTGTAAAAATCTTCATGAAGAGGTTTGCCACGAATCATTTGGGGCCCATCTGCCAAAATAACTCACCCTTGAGCAACGAACTCTTTACGCCAAGAGTACAACTTGCATGGCCGCATTCTCTCCAAACATTGATGATTCCCAATTGAGGGTCCACTAGTCGATTGTACATTCTCCGATTGAACCGAATCCATGCGTTGCTACTATAATAAAGTTCCACACCATGTGTTATATACGATAATTGAAAAAAAATATTACTATTTAAATTTTAAAAAGAAGGATTTCAATGAAAATTGACCAAAATCATCTCTTTGATACCCCTAATTTGGTCCATAAGAAAATATATTTTAGAAGATAGGTCATGAATTTTGAAAGATTGCTCTTGAATTGTGGACGATTGCTCTTCTACTTTTCCTTTATACGAAGAGATTTTTTCAAGAGCTGCACCAGACCCCCTGATTTGTGATTGGGAAATGGCAGCCCTAACACCTCGAACATGACCCCTTCTATCAGGACCAAACACTTAAGTCAATGGATCATTGAGGATGTCGTAAGAATTACTTCCTTCGCTAGCAAGTAACTCTTTGACTTTTTCTGCAATATTATACAATTACATAAGTAATATATTGACACTAAATTTGAATTCTATAAGCTTAAGTTTAAGACAACGAGATTACCACATGTGAAGCCGCATTACTGTGAACAGAACCATCCTTTCTTGTATGGGTTTTAATCCATACTTCAGTCCTACTAATCAGGGTGTCTCCATCTTTCTTTTGGTGGTGCTATATTTGAATGAATTTCACATTGTTAATTATTAAGAATACAAAGCAACTAAAAAATTTAAGTTGCATATAACTATCAATACTTACCATTTCTTCCTCGATTCTAGCATGGCCATGCCTGCCACTCGTATAGTAAATTTTTAAAATTTTCCTATTCTCAGAATTTTTTTTTCCTTTATTCTTCAATTCTGGGATCTGAATTATGTTCAATGAACATTTCCCAATCTTCAAGCCTAACTCTTGGTCGACGATTGTTTAATTTAGAATCAATATTTGAATGAGGATCGAGGTACTTCATCCTCAATTTACACTTGTACTTCCTAAACATATCGGACATGCTTTTAAAGCATTTCTCCTTGTAAGACTGAAGAATAACAAACTCATCCTACAAGAAAATTTGAGATTGAATTTAGTTGAAGCAAAAAAAGAATAATGATTAATTTATAACATAAGAAATTTAGTTATATCTTACCTGTAAGAGCTTCCAAAGTTCTTCTTTCTTACTCATTGGCACTGCACGCCAATCCTTGATGGCAATAGAGACATGGGTGCAAACCAACTCTCCACTTCTTGTAGTCAACCTATGTGAGTGTTCGCCCACAGGTAGTCCAAATGCATTTAAGCTGATTATAGGCTTATTTTTTGATGACTATGAAGATCCTAACACATACAAAACTTATGTTGTATCAAAATAATATTATTTAAAATAATGTATTAAATAATAAGGTAATGAAGGTATTGTATTTACCTACATTTTTGATGTTTATGCTTGTGAAGTTGACATGTTCTCCTCGACTATTGACATGTCCCGGCTTACCTATAGACACAAATTTATATAAGAAGAAATCATCATACAAATAGAAATTCATTTATCACGATAAAATGTCAAATGAATCAACACAAAGTATGATAACAAAAAAGTTACCTATAACTCATAGCCCATTTCCTTTATAATATTTTCTAAATTTGTATTCTCACCCCCAGAAGAGGAAAACAGAGTTGGATCTTCAAGTGTGTCCATGTTTTTCGTCAATCTTTTTGGTGACATTAAAACAACATATCATCTAGGCCTTGTTTGATCCTTGGAGTAGAATACTTGACTTGCTTGGGATACAGGTATGAATGGTTCATCTCCTTCTTTCTCATGTCCTTTCAATTTCTCCATATTTACCATTACCAAATTTGACTCGGGATCAACAATACATCCATTGGTCTTTTCTTCCACTCTGACCCAATCACAATAAAATACTGTTTGACGAAAGACAGTGTAATCCAACTCGATTATCTGTTTTACTACTCCATAATAGGTAGCCTCATCTTCTTTGTAATTCTTATCTTTAGCACTTTTCCTATATTTAGTGATGGCTTTCATGGACACCCCACTATTCTGTGTTGACTTAGTATTCTCGTATTCACTTGGAGAGAATATAAAACCATTCATGCGATACTTGTTATAGCATTTTTCCCTAAATGCATGGCCATTTACTAATTGTTTCAATGTCAACTCGCCCTCAACAAACTCCAACTGCAAATAAGAAAAAATTAATAACTATATATGAACAAATATATCAATTAAATGAATAATTAGAAAAATACCTCCTTTCGTAACCAATTAATGAAATCATGTCATTGTTCTTCGACACACTGCCCTTTCTTCTTTGTCCCTTTGATGTGGTTGGTCCAAAATATATTTCTGTATGAAATATATGTAAGTATTTATCCAATTACTATACATAATTTAATATTTTAGAAAATTTATCTACTTACCTTTTCCATTCATAAATTCCATTGTAGCAGCGTAGAACCCATTTGCGTACTTGTTGATGTTGTATGTTAGTTAAGTATATATTCTTACCATTATCCAAAGGCTCTTCATCGCACACCCTATCCTCATCCAGGAACCTTTGACGCATATGCTTGTGACTTCCTCTCTCACCGTTTGGCATGTACTCCATACAATATAAAATAGATTCTTCTACAATGTAACGCTCTACAATACACCCTTCAAGATGTGCTGTATTCTTTACATATCCTTTATAAATCTTCATTAACCTGATGGAGGCATCCAATTAATAATATATTATCAATATATGACGATGATGAAGTTTAAATGAATCACATCAAGGTTAGATATTTACCGTTCAAAAGGATACATCCTCTGAAATCTAACTGGACCGCAAGCTAATGCTTCGTCAGCTAGATGTACCATAAGGTGAACGCTAATAACAAAGAATGGAGGAAAAAATTTCTCCAAAACACACATTGCCACAACAACACGTTATTTGATGACAATGATGTTATCTGCACTAATTGTCTTCGAGCACAGGACATTAAAGAAGTAATAGATGTGATGAATAGCAGTTCGCAACGTCTTATGCTCTGAGAAAGCATGTTGTAGCAACATAGGTAGTAACTGACACATACTGACGTGATAATCATGCGACTTTAGTCCCTTTATCTTGAGAGTTTGTAAGTTCACAAGATATTTAAATCTGAAAATATAACCTATTGGAACCTTCAAGTCATGCAATGTTTGACAAAACAATTCTTTCTCCTTGCGACTTAAAGTAAATGGTGCCTTTGGTTTAATAGTTTTTCCATCTGCTTCTTTCAGCCATAAGTCTTTCATTATGTTCATTTTTTTTCAAATCTTCGTGTGCACTTATATCATCCTTGGTTTTATCTTTAACTTCTATAATCGTCAACAGAAGATGGTCACCAACATTCTTTATAACATATATTATATCCACGTTATGCCGAACTGGTAACTCCTATAAAAACACAATTATGAAGGAATGTTAAGTTTTTATTCACTGACATACATGTAAATGAAAATAACAAGTTAAGGAAATTACCTTCCAATATGGCAAGTCGAATAGGGTCGATCTTTCGAACCAAGCAGTTATATTCCCAGCTGAATCATCATCATAACTTTTTCATTTCTTCCCCTTCGATTTACCAATATCCATCTGAATACTGATTACCTTCGCTTCAACCTCTGAACTACTTAATCGATGAGAAGGTCTTCCTTCTACTTTATTATTGAATGTCACTTTTTGGGTCCTAAAAACATGATTAATAGGAAGAAATCTTCGATGTCCCTGATAAGAGTAATTCTTGCCACTCTTAAGTCATTCAGCAATGGTTCCCTCGGCACAAACAAGGCAAGCATATTGTCCATGTGTAACACATCCTGATAAACTCCCATATGCAGGAAAATCATGAATTCCCCACATTAAAATGACTTTCAAATTAAAAATTGTCTTTGAATGAGCATCATATGTTGACACTCCATTAAGCCACAAATTCTTCAACTCATCAATCAACGGTTGTAGGCAGACATCAATGTCCTTACTCGGTCCTTTTGGACCTGGTATCAATACCGTTAACATTGAAAATTCTCTTTTCATACACATCGAAGGGGGTAGATTATATCGCACTATAATGATAGGCCAACAACTGTAGACACTACTAAGATGTTTAAATGGGTTAAATCTATCAGTCGTAAGCCCTAAACGCACATTATGAAATTCTTTAGCAAAACTTGGACACTTGTTATTTATTACCATCCAACTTGATGAATCAGATGGATGCCGCATAACACCATTATATTCTTTCGGTTGAGAATGCCAAGTCATTTGCTCCGCTATCCATGGCACACTAGAAATAAAGTTTTTTTTTAAAAAGATTACTTATTAATTTTTTAAACAAAAGGTATATAGGATAATATTAAAATTATATTTAACATTGAATGCACACCTGTATAGCCTCTGTAGCCTTGGTATCAGAGGAAAATATCTCAAAACCTTTGATGGAACTCTAACACCTTTTTTTTGTCAAGTAATTTGACCTCCATCTTGATGTATGACATGTTGGGCAATTTTTTCTATCTTTATACTCTTTCCAATAAATAATACAATCATTGGAACATGCATGTATAGTCTCATAAGTTATTGCCAATGAGTTGATCATCTTTTTCGCTTGATATGCGCTCACTGGCAGCGTGTTTCCTACTGGTACCAACTTCTTAACCAATTGAAGAAGATCATTAAAGCTGTTATCCGACCAACCATTACGTGCCTTTAAACTATACAACTCAACAGTAACCGATAATTTTGTGAGTTCTCTAGGACAAGAAGGGTATAAAGATTGTCTTGCATCGTCAAATAAAGCCTTGTCTTTCTGCATCAAGGTCTTTGTGACAATTTTCATTTCTTCTAAGATCATCCATAAGAGTATCGGCATGTTCTCCAATATTTCTAAATGCATCATTAACAAGTTCCTCCATTTTAGGATACTCATCATCGGATTGATCATCAAACGTTAATGATGATGCTTTCTCGTTACTTTTCACAAGACTTTCACAATGAAAAATCCAATGTGTGCATGACTTATCAATACCATTAATGAGAAAATGCTCATGAATCTCTCCAAGAGTGAACATCCCACTCCCATTTCTACATTTCACACACGAACACGAATAATGATCAAATCCACCACCGTTGTTCTTTGTAAACTCAATAAAATGCATAAGTCCATCCAAATATTCTGGACTTAACCTATATTTGTCCATCCATGCTTTGTTACTTAATGATGACGTTCTGCAATAAATAAGATAATTAAGTCAATTTTAAGGGAAACAATTGGGAAATGATTTAAAAAATAATAATATAACTTTAGGATATGTTGAAATAAGCATGATTACACATTTAGAACTTTGGGTTATGTTACCGGCATCATTAGAGATGAAGATGGCAAGGTCATAGTTGCTACTTAAATAAAAGTAGAATTCAAATACTCCACAAATGCTTAAACTCTCACTGACAATTTTGACTTGGCCCATAGTGAAATTAGTTTCATTTGGTACAAGATTTCATCACACATCAGCAATCGAGATACACATTTCAAAAGACTGAAAGCCGAATCTCCAATTATCTCACCCTTGTCCACTACCATTCCAAGTGTTAGGAGCTTGTACGAGATTTGGTTTGATGGCCCTACAGTGGTGGAATATTTTTGAATATTAAGGGCAGACCATATCATTTAAGATGAAACTGCAAACTTTGCCAATTGACAAAATAAGGTATCTTCTAATTGTAAGAAGTTTTCAAAGTCCCATAGAACATGCTAGTATCATGCAAACCATCTTATCTAGAGAAAAATTACTCATTATTGAAGTTGATACACCTTGTTCTTAATGCCCTAAATGATGAAAAAAATTATAATCTTAGTGGAGGTTACAGTATGATTGATTATAGGTAATTATACATAAGCAGCAGTCGGCCGTAGGCACATAGGTAGTGTCGAGCATTTTTACAACTAGAAGAAGAAAGATAGTTACTAGGTCCATGTGACCTATTATTTGATTTGATTCAAGTTTTTAGCTAGACTCATGTTATGATTTTGGCTTTATGAATTGACTAGAATACCAAAGGAAATTAGATGTATCATTAAATCTCTGACCATGAATAAGAAGTGAAAAGAAATAAGTCATGTCATTCACTCCAAAATCTCAACAAAGAAAAACACATGCATTTGTATGAGATCTAAAATTACCAATCCAATTGCTGTTTTAATGGACTGGCTGAGAGATTGACATCTCCATGCACATGTGCATGTACAAGTTAGCTAATGCACATGCTACCATATATGCTAGTGTGGAAGATAGATATGATATCCAAGCCATTCATCAAATCCCAAGAATGGGGTTGGTCCACATGCAATATCAATAGTATCAGCTGATATATTGACCAATAGTATTGATATTTAAATCACTGGTTGGCATATGTGCCACAAAGAAACTCTCAACTCATTTTTTTATTAATCTCCTTAGCTTGTCTTTGAGAATATTATGAATGGCTCAACATCCCAAGCACCGACATGGAAAGGAGAAGCAAGAGGGAATATTGAGATCATTTTCAGGAGAAAAGCAATGACAATAATGGGTAGCAACACAGTGTAAGCACAAGGAACCAATAGGAAAAAGGACTTACCTTTGGTCCTTTAGATCCTCCAAGTGATAAGCTCAAGTTCTTCCTCCCATTCGCTTCTGCCAGAGCCTTCATGTACTCATTTATTTGTCCTAATAAAAATCCAGAATCATGCTGCAGATGCTGCTGAAAGTTATGTCGCACTGCTACTTGGGTAAAATTTTCGTTGTTCACAGAAGCTGAACGTAAATCAGTCAGCTCCCCTGGATCAATGTCTTCATGGGTTTGAAAGAGGTATCTTGTAATAAGTAGGTCTAACACGGAGTCACCCAAAAATTCAAGTCGCTGAGAAAATCTAAAGAAAAGCTTATAAGCTAGAACAAGTGGAGCTTTTGCATGTACATTACGTGACAAAAAATAACTGGGAGGCAAGCCATTTAGCTCCTTGTCCTTTCTATAGTTCTACCAACATGTGGTGACCTAGGCCCTTGATCTAGAGATTTCACCAAAGATGGCCCACATGACAAAAATCTCAATGATCCGAGATCCGCACATGTATAGTTGAGTTGGAAATGAAGGTCTACAATTTTGAATATGCACAAATGGACAACATGGATCTCTAATTAGCGGGATTTTCTTAATGTAGCAGACCAGCAGTCTGGATCACCACAACATGGGGCAGAAGGGGCAACACTCCCTAGTAAACTCTAGCTGCCTTACATGACATTCATAGACTACAAAAAGTTGGGAACAGAATTTAGGGAATTGGTTAAAACAGAATCCTTTAACAAAACCAATTGACTTCATTTCCTTGGTACCTGATAACAGTATCCAGCTCCTAATACTTGCTGAGATGCATGTGTTATAGCTTCCAATAAAAGAACCTTGACTGAAAACTTGTAGTTGAGCTTTGATTCAAGTGTTTCAATCTCATCAACTTTTGAAACATGACACCATAGAGCTGCAGTCTTGTAGCTTCTTCAACCAATGTCAGATCTATTTTAGCACACATACCCAGCCATTTCATCAACACAAGGGCAGCATGCAAGCCACCAACAACAAAATAAGGTCCGATCAGTGACTCGACACATTCAGAAATAGTAGACATAAAGAAAATGCTAACAAGAGCATGTCTTACACTAGTAAATTCAGATTCTGATGTGCCACAGAGCTCAATAAGCTTAATCTTGTCTACTTTAAGCTACAAAACAAGTAAACACTGAAGCATAATAATATTTTTAAAAAATCAGGTAGGTTGAAAAGGAAAGAGAAGAAAGGATTTCAATGATTAGCTACCTTGTGTCTTTTTTCACACAAGTAGGATGCAGTGGCTATGAAAATAGGCTGACTGAAGTGAGCACTTGCTCGACGAGGTGCTGGCAAAGCAACAAGAAATCGGTCCTTGTAGCTGAAAATCAACATGATTATTTAATTACATACAGATGAAAGATTACACAAAATTGCATACATCCAAGCAGGCTGACAGGCAAGCATGAGTGATTTATGTTTGTTCACATCTTATATAAGGGTGAACTCCCTCACATAGATAATGAGAACATAAAAAAATAATAATAATAATAAATAAAACAAGGAGATATACAAGAGGTGAATCATCACACATGTGCCAACATGACACATTTATGTGACATCCTTCATCAGGTTGATCCCACCAATAACATTCTAGGCACAAAATAATGTTGGTCTACTCATTGATGGGCCATGCAATCTAGACTGCTAGTCATTTTCTGTCAGATGGTCCATATTCACCACATGCATGTGGCTAACCACTAACCAGATAAGTGGACCAACATGACTTTAGGCCAGGATATGATCAGAATGTTCCCCACCTGGTGGCTGGCACAAATCTCAAGGGCATGTGCCCAAATCACACATTCAACCGTCCTAGCATTTTGTTGGATAAAATGTTGAATTAAATAGACTATAAAAATCGAGAACCAAAAAAGGAAAATAAATTTAGAGAAAGAAAAACTTATTGAATTGAGTCGAGGCGTGACTGAGTCAAGGCGTGACTGAGTCACTCGGCTTGAAATCGAATTTGTTCCCCTTGGACAGCGTCCCAAGTGCAACAGGTTTCCAGAGCAATCGACCTCCAGGATACAACGACTATGACCCGGTCCCAGCGGTGCACTCACTGTACACAGGCTCGATCCACTTGCAGTTTAATCCGAAAGTGCTGAGTTGACTCAGCAATGAACTCAGTAACAATGGTAAAACCGTATCAGAGAGAGTTTTATAAGGCAGAGAATTTTCGTATTTTGAAACTGGAATCGGAAGTCTTTATATAGACTCCGAAATGGTGCATAAGCACCCTTTACAAAAGGTTAGGCTCGTTGGGTTTAAACCTAACAGGGGCGACCAACCGGAAGAGAAGCATCTCTCTGGTTTAAAAATGAAAAGGCGTAAGTGCGAGTACACTCTCGCACATACAGTCCTGCGAGTACCCATACACACACACCCACGCGAGTACACTTACACCGCACCCGCACCCACACCCGCGCCCAGCCCAGCCTGTCCCGTCCCGTCGCGTCGCGTCGCGCACTCGGAAACGGACACGGACTCGGACTCGGACTCGGCTCGGCTCGGCTCGGCTCGGCACGGCACGGCACGGCTCGGCTCGGCGCGCGCGCGCGTGTGTGGTAAATGGCATAGATTAGAGCTATTGGCATAGCCTCCCTACAGGACCAAATTCACATGCCCCCTGAAAGGGGCTCAAGCCCTAGGCAAAAGGCCTATCATATAAACAAGAAAATTTCTTTTGTTAAATTCGATGTGGGACAAAACCAACACCTCCAAAACACCAAAATTTAAATGTGGAGGGAAAACACCGAAATTTGAAAATTTAAATTTTTAATATTATTTTAAAACAAATACAACAATCCCCCACATGTTTTAAAATAAAATGCTTTCAGATTAAAGCGAAATAGTTGTGCAATGGTGCCGGTGTCACCATAGACTTGAACCGACATTAGAGTAAGCAAGACAGGTCTACAGGAAGGAAGTGACACCATAGTCTTGAACCTGAATCCTTTTAATGTAGATCGCAAGTACATGCCACTCACACAACTCTTCCTCTGCAAGTGATTCTGTGGTTCGGTGCGTTTCGGCCATACACCATTACCTGAATTTCATGAGTGCTCTAGAGAATTCGCCTAGATTCTCATAGGAAGCGGCCTCCACCTCCACACCTATATAAGTGAATTCCATCAAGTGTATGCAGCAACTGTATACACCACCAAATATATGGTTATGGATCCATTAAGAGTTCTAAAAACTCATCCTTCTGCGTTGCTGCTCGCACTGTACACCATAGAAGGGGCTCATATAACTCAGTGCAATCGTCTACCTCGTGTCTTATTGTTTACCCATTGAACCTATCTCATGGGATCTTCACTTGTATAGGTTGGGTTACCGACACTGGCAGCTCATATATTAGGCTCAGCCCCATTCCCTTCGATGTATCATTGACTAACTTTTTGGATAGTCCTTTAGTCAGAGGATCTGCTAGATTCTTTTCTGACCTCACAAAGTCAATAGATATGACTCCATCACGCAACATATGTTTCACTATGTTGTGTCTGAGTCTAATATGCCTGCTTTTTCCATTATATATTTTACTTTTTGCTTTCGCTATAGCTGCTTGACAGTCACAATGAATAGATACGGCCGATACAGGCTTTGGCCACAATGGTATATCAGCTAAGAGATTTCTAAGCCATTCAGCTTCTGATCCAGCCTTTTCTAAGGCAATAAACTCGGATTCCATAGTCGATCGAGCAATACATGTCTGCTTGGTGGACTTCCAAGAGACTGCTCCTCCACCCAAAGTGAAGACATATCCACTAGTGGATTTTGTCTCATCTGAATCACTGATCCAGTTAGCATCACTATATCCTTCTAATACAGTAGGATAACCATTATAATGTAAACCATATGTCATATTACCTTTTAGGTATCGT
Source organism: Magnolia kwangsiensis (assembly GCA_037074715.1). NCBI lineage: Eukaryota > Viridiplantae > Streptophyta > Magnoliopsida > Magnoliales > Magnoliaceae > Magnolia > Magnolia kwangsiensis. Next base: position 82,714,777 of record CM073575.1, on the reverse strand, counting down.
AAAATTCTAGACAATGCATTCCAATGTTCTTTTCCAGGGTTATGTGTATGTCTACTTAGCCTTCCTACTACAAAAGCTATGTCAGGTCTAGTGCAGTTTGTTAGATACATGAGGCTACCAATTATTCTGAAATATTCCAATTGAGACACACTATTTTCTATATTCTTCATGAGAGTCACACTATAATCATAAGGAGTACTGACAGGTAAACAATCAAAATGGTTAAACTTTCTCAATATCTTCTCAATGTAATGAGATTGTGATAATATAATAACACCATTTTTTCTGGTTACTTCAATACCCAAGATTACACTTGCCTCTCCTAAGTCTTTCATGTCAAACTTAGATGACAAGAATTTCTTAGTTGCATTAACTAATTTAATATTAGTTCCAAAAATAAGCATGTCATCAACATAAAGACATATAATAACATAATCATTTTCAGAAATTTTACTATATACACATCTATCTACACCATTTATATGATAACCATTTGATTTTAAAACACCATCAAATTTTCCATGCCATTGTTTAGGAGCCTGTTTTAAACCATATAGTGATTTAATTAATCTACATACTTTATTTTCTTTACCTAATATCTTATAACCCTCAGGTTGCTCCATATATATTTCTTCTTCTAAGTCTCCATTTAGGAAAGCAGTCTTAACATCCATCTGGTGTACCACTAGTTTATATATGGAGGCTATCGCTATTAAGACTCTAATAGTTGTAATCCTAGTTACAGGGGAATATGTATCAAAATAATCTATTCCTTCCTTTTGTTTAAAGCCTTTCGCTACCAACCTAGCCTTAAACTTATCGATAGTTCCATCTGGTTTTAGTTTCTTTCTAAACACCCATTTGCAGCCTATTGGTTTGTTACCAGGTGGTAGGTCTACAAGTTCCCAAGTATTATTAGATATAATAGATTCTAACTCATCATTTATTGCTTCCTTCCAAAAGGTTGCATCTGGAGAGTTAATAGCTTCTATATAAGTTGTAGGATCATCTTCTACTAAGAATGTGAAAAAACCATCTCCTAGGTTAGTTTCTTTTCTAACTCTAATACTTTTTCTTGGTTGTATCTCTTCTACTACTTTCTCGTAAGCGTTTTTACTAGTAGACGCAATATTTGATTCATTAACTTTTTCTATTCCTATAGATTTAGATTTCATAGGGAATACGTTCTCAAAGAACTCTGCATCCCTAGCTTCTATAATTGTATTAAGATCTAGAATATTATCCTTAGTTTTTAAAACTAGAAACCTATAGGCCGCACTGTTTTGTGCATACCCTATAAATACACAATCGGTCGTTTTAGGACCTAATTTTCTTTTCTTAGTTTCAGGCAATCCTACTTTAGCAAGACACCCCCACACTTTAATATATTTATAACTAGGAATATGATTCTTCCAAAGTTCATATGGTGTTTGTTCAGAAGATTTAGATGGAATCCTGTTTAGGATATAACAAGCAGACAGAATTGCTTCTCCCCACATATTTGAGGATAAGCCTGAACTATTTAACATGGCATTCATCATTTCTTTTAGAGTTCTGTTCTTACGTTCTGCTATTCCATTTTGTTCTGGTGTATAAGGAGCTGTAGTTTCGTGAATTATTCCATTCTTTTCACATAATTCTGTAAATTGAGAAGATTCATATTCACCTCCTCTATCTGTTCTAAGTCTTTTAATTTTTATATTTAATTGATTTTCAACTTCAATTTTGTATTTAGAAAAAGCATCTAAAGCTTCATCTTTGTTCCTTAATAGATATACTCTAGTGAACCTAGAGTAGTCATCTACAAAAGTTATATAATATCTTTTTCCTCCTCTAGACATGTGATTTCTAAAATCACCTAAATCACTATGTATCAACTCTAATAGAAAAGATGATCTTTCTATTTATTTAAAGGGTTTTCTAATAAATTTTGATTCTGCACATGTTTCACATTTTTCAAACTCTTCATTAGATATATTAGGTAATAAACCTAATCTTTTCATTTTCTTTAAAGATGCCACATTCACATGACCTAATCTATTATGCCATAGATAAAAAGGTTCAACGATATAAACAGAACTAGATGTTTTCTTATTATCATTGGATACATTTACAATGAATAAACCATCGCTACAGTACCCCTTACCAACAAAGGTTCCATTTTTAGTCATTACAAGCTTATCTGAATCAAATACTAATTTGACACCAGCCTTATTGAGGAGCGAACCAGAGACCAAGTTTCTTCTAATGTCAGGCACATGTAGGACATCATTTAACATTAGAGTCTTTCCAAAAGTGAGTTTCAGAAGTACTTTTCCTTTCCCTACAACTGGAGACGTTCTAGCATTTTCCATGAACACCTGTTCATCATCTCCTGATACTTGGTAGGAGGTAAACATGCTACGATCCTTGCACACGTGTCTAGTTGCACCAGTATCTAGCACCCACCCCAAGTTGTTTACAAGGAAGACTTCTGACACCACAGCCACTACTATGTCAGACTCATTGCCTGTTTCTGTAAGATTAGCTTGCGGCTTATCTTTATTTTTCTTAAGTCTGCAGGTTTTAACATGATGCCCAGGCTTTCCACAGTTGTAGCAGTTTTCCTTTTTCTTGAATTGATTGTTTGCATTCTTCTTTTTGAGCCTGCATTCATTTGCATAATGTCCAGGTTTGCCACAGTTATGACAGTTGCCCTTTTTCTTATTATTTGTCCGACTTGATTCCACAAGATTCGCTTTTGAATCTATCTCATTTTTATTTCCTTTTTGGTCCCTGATTCTATTGGCCTCCTTTATTCGTATGTGTACGATAGTAGTTTCCAAAGAAACACCGTTCTTCTTATGTTTCATTCTATTTTTATATTCTTTCCAGGAGGGAGGTAACTTTTCTATTAACGCTCCTGACAGAAACACCTCATCCAACTTAATTCCTTCTATCGATAGTTCGTGAATTAGACTTTGAAAGTCGTGAATCTGATTTGTGACAGATTTATCGTCTGTCATTTCATAGTGAAGGAAATTAGCAATTGCATGTTTCTTAGCGCCTGCATCTTCTAATATGTATTTCTTTTCTAAAGCAATCCATATATCTTTAGCAGAGGCGTAAGAAGCATACACATCATATAATTCGTTGGATAAAGAGTTTAGAATATAATTTTTGTAATTATTTTCATCTGTTACTTCATTTTGATTTGCTGGATCTATAGTAAATAATTCAGATAAAATGTATGAAACTTTCAGGGTGGTAAGAGCGAACATCAATTTCTGCTTCCACCGTTTAAAGGATTGTCCAGCGAACGGTTCGATTTTGGCTAACTCAATAGAAGCATTTACTGTTACTGTAGCCATAGTCTATGTAATTCAACACAAAATTCGATTTCAAGATTGTTGGATAAAATGTTGAATTAAATAGACTATAAAAATCGAGAACCAAAAAAGGAAAATAAATTTAGAGAAAGAAAAACTTATTGAATTGAGTCGAGGCGTGACTGAGTCACTCGGCTTGAAATCGAATTTGTTCCCCTTGGACAGCGTCCCAAGTGCAACAGGTTTCCAGAGCAATCGACCTCCAGGATACAACGACTATGACCCGGTCCCAGCGGTGCACTCACTGTACACGGGCTCGAACCACTTGCAGTTTAATCCGAAAGTGCTGAGTTGACTCAGCAATGAACTCAGTAACAATGGTAAAACCGTATCAGAGAGAGTTTTATAAGGCAGGGAATTTTCGTATTTTGAAACTGGAATCGGAAGTCTTTATATAGACTCCGAAATGGTGCATAAGCACCCTTTACAAAAGGTTAGGCCTGTTGGGTTTAAACCCAACAGGGGCGACCAACCGGAAGAGAAGCATCTCTCTGGTTTAAAAACGAAAAGGCGCAAGTGCGAGTACACTCTCGCACATACAGTCCTGCGAGTACCCATACACACACACCCATGCGAGTACACTTACACCGCACCCGCACCCACACCCGTGCCCAGCCCAGCCCGTCCCGTCCCGTCGCGTCGCGTCGCGCACACGGACGCAGACACGGACTCGGACTCGGACTCGGCTCGGCACGGCACGGCACGGCACGGCTCGGCTCGGCGCGCGCGCGTGCATGTGGTAAATGGCATAAATTAGAACTATTGGCATAGCCCCCCCACAGGACCAAATTCACATGCCCCCTGAAAGGGGCTCAAGCCCTAGGCAAAAGGCCTATCATATAAACAAGAAAATTTCTTTTGTCAAATCCGATGTGGGACAAAACCAACACCTCAAAAACACCAAAATTTAAATGTGGTGGGAAAACACCGAAATTTGAAAATTTAAATTTTTAATATTATTTTAAAACAAATACAACACATTTCTCAATGAAAACACCTGCAACAGGCATTTCTCACATAAAAAAATCAATCAATTACTCAAAAAAATGAAAAAGAAATAAAAGAACATCACCAAATCAACTAGATTTGCTCAATGCTATGCTAATAGAAAAGAAATACTCAGTAAATAAAAACAATTCAAAAGAAATATTATTATGTCATGCCCAGAAGTTGACCCTACTGATTATTAACAAGCTGGAAGAAAAAAAAGGAAAAGAAAATATTCCATGGTCTGATTCGAGAATGTCATGTAGCGTTAGCATACCTATACTAGTAATTGGAAAATGCAAAGTTATGACCTACAAAAGATGCTCAATGTGATATGCTCATGAAATACAAGCGTAACAGGTAAGAGCAACGTTTTCTTTCACCCACATATTGGTAGATGACTTGACCAAGACCAGTTGGCTGAGGGTGGCAAAAGGCACATCCAAATGACTTCATAGTGGGTGCTTAGTTGCAGAACCCATCAAATTACGCATCGCTCCTGCTTTAAACACACTTTGGACTTTCACTCGCAATGCCACTCCCTACCCATTTGCACTTGTTTACATTTTGAAACAGACGCTTCCCTGATCTCGCACCCGAATCTATTGTCAATCAATGCAACTATAGATGGGCGGCATGGGTCTTAAGTATGGCTAAATTGAGAATGACCCAACCAAAAACAGAATGTTGAAAGACATCCTTTCTTTCCTATGAAAAATAAAATAAAATCAACCAATGTAAATACATTAAAAAGATAAGATTTTCAGCATTTGATGGTCAAAGAAACCACAACAAATTGAGGGGGAAAAAAAAACCTAAAATCTAATGAAAGTAAAAATATACAGTCCTTGTCATGAAATCAACCATGAAAAATGTGTATCATATCCACATAAATGGAAATAATAAAGAACTAGAAACATGAGAAACGATTAAAATACTCAAATCTATAGTTGGCAAGGACAATCATGGAAAGCTAAAATGCAGTGTGAACAGAAAAATAAAATAAAATGGTTATTCAACAGATCCAAAAACTAAATCCGTGTTCCTTCATGCTAGGATCTAAAAATCATGAAAATCTACATCCTTGCAACCAAAAAATTGAAAAAAAAAAAGGTAAATAATCCATGTATGGATCAGATCAAGAGACGAGATCTTGTCCATGACTACAGAAAACAGAAACTACATTGAGAAAAACATCAAATACAAATCTCACATCTACGACTACAAAGAAGAGCTAAAGCAGAAAGAACAAAAAATCTAACAAATCGCAGCTTCGAGAGACGTAGAACGAGATCTGCATCCTTACAAGCTGAGATCTGCTAGAGAGACGATGACTGATATAGAAGATAGAAGAGGGAGATGAATTACTTTTCTAGGAATTCGTTGTTGTTGCTGCTGCTGCTGCACTCACTCCCTCCCTTCAGTCTTCCCCATTCAACCGTAGACGATAGATCACACACCCCATATGGAGTTGCTGCTGCTGCTTCTACAATATTAGATACCCCATGTGTGGGGACTATCGTGGGATGGTTGATGTTGCAGGGAGAGGGAGATCGAGGGAGAGGGAGATTGAGAGAGGGTTGAGATCAGGAGAGGAGATCAAAAGAGAGATCGGGAGAGGGAGATCAAGAGAGGGAGAGGTAGATCGCGTGTTGTGCGTTTTGGAGGGATTCAGGCATTTTGGCGATAGAAATAATCCAGTAGTCTACAACGTTTTATATAAATGTGACTCTCAGGACATGTGGGGTCCACTTAGAGGGTTCTAAAAGAATCCATTCCTTCCATCTATTTCAAAATAATACAATAAACTATATTAGTAAGAAATAAGAATATAGAACAATCAATCAAGACACACCAACACAAAAGTGAAAGTAACAACGTACAACAGCCACTACTTGAGTACGGTTCACTACCATCTTAAATCAGGAATGTCTTAAAGCCGTTTCTAAACCAAAACGCTGAATGTACCAGTTTAGTGATTTTGGTGTAGTGACACCTATTTGTAAATATCCCATTAGATTTAAAATGCACCGTCTCCATGAAGCTGCTTTCAAATTCTTAGCAGATTAAATGATTAAGTACTGCCAGTTGATATTCTGTGGTGTCTTATCAATTATCCATCAGTAGTTGGTGTGTCTGATTACTAGAGAAAATGTTATAAGAAAATGTCTGACTTATGTTTTCTCGTTTCTTGCAAAGCATTCTCATCACTCATCATGAGGTTACTTGTTGTACATATAATTGAGACGGTGCATTGCTGGAACTAGATGATGCTCAAAATTCTAACATACATGGAATTGGGAGAAGTACAACACTCGTGACTACTTCCACAGTTAAATGTGACTTGCTCTCTGAATTTTCACAAGGTGGGAAGATAAACATATTTATAACATGTTTGTCATATTTATAACTATTCATGAATTCCATTAACATGTGTCTGTGGGTTATGGGGCTTAACCAGATCATCTATCTAAGCTTTGGGAATCATGTGATGTTGATCTCATTGCCATTTTCTGAGGACATAGCCATAGATCTCAATGTAATCAAACCATGGGGTTCCAATCATGCTAATATTGGGAAAAGTACTGGTATGGATTTTTCTTGCTTGGGCTCCAAAGTGTACCGATGCATTAAATTTCCAATCATTTGGAAATTGTTAGATCTCAATGTTAATCACTACAAGTTTTATTAATGTGGCAATTGGATATAAATTCATTCTTTTCAAGGTACCGAGATTCTTCAAATTCTCATCAAATGGTGTGGCCGTTGCCTGTAAAATGGTTCCATTAAATGGCAGATAGGTCATGAAGTAAGTTGGTTTCCTTCAAAATTAAATGGTTTCAAGGTATTTCATAGCTATATGATTTACTCTTTATTCGCATGTCCCTCTATGGTCCAGAGGAATGTAATCATTAATTTCATGGAAAATATATGCCTTCAGTATCTATCAAGCAATTTATGTGCATTATGGAGTTTATATGCAAAGAAGGTGGTCATTTATCTCACCCTACTTACTCATAAAAATAAAAAAAAATGCTTACTGCCCTGATGTAGAGCGGGTCGCGGACAATTTCATGGCTAAGATGGATCAGAAAAGGCACGATCGGCGACAGAAGTGATCTGGACCATCGGACCTTAGATCGGGCGTATCTCACAATCCGGAATGAGTTATCCGACGTAAAATATATGATTTTGGGGTAGAACGAGCTACTTTAGCCAACCAACCCCGCAATGCCGGGTTGCGCAGCCCGGATTTGCAAAAAACCCCCTGATCGACGGTCGTTTCCTCGTTTTAATTTTGTTTTTACTATAAATAGTAAGTTTTAGTTTGAGTATAACTTTTCATCCGTTGGGCTTTAGGAGTTGTGTCCAACATGAAAAGTTCTTAGGATAATTAGGAGAACGGTTTGGTGAAGCCAAATAGGACACTTACTATTTTTGGCCGAAAACCTTGCGCACTAGTAGACATCATGACCGTCTATAAATAGTAAGTTTACTATTTATAGTAAGTTGCGAATTCTAGGAGTTTTAGTTGTAGTATGAGTCTGGTTTCTTTCATGTTGCTTGGTTCCCTTATTTAAAGGGGTGTAAACTCATTTTTATTTTTTCATCAATTAATTTTGAATTTATTAGAGTTTATTCCTATTCTCTTGCTTTCTTTCCTCATGGATTCGAGAAGTCTCTGTGAGGAATCCAGAGAAGCTCCGTGGATTCGGAGTAGTTATCCTTGAGGAAGACGGTGTTCGACCTCATCACGTTCATCCCTGCGTCAATTTGGTATCAGAGCGAGGTTTTCCCTCGGGCCGATGGCAAACAACGAAGGTATGAATCAAAATCTTGTGAACGGTGATCCAGGGATTCGTTATCTTTCGAAAAGAATGGAAGCTTTCCATCGGGAGAGTCAGTTGACCATGCAAGGGTTGCAGGAAACCCTCGACCGTCTTGCGGATGCGCTACTTCCGCCCCAAGCCCTAGGCGGTGCCCCACCACCTATGGTCGCCCCACCACCCGTGGTTGCTGTACGACGTGACCCTGATTATCGCAGAGCACTACCAGCGGTAAATCGTAGGGCTACACCAGATGATTCTAGTTCCAGCGACGAGGACATTAATGAGGGTTTTGATCGACGACCAATCCATGGAGGCGATCGTCTAGATCGTGCTGAAAGAGACTATCGAGGTAAGGATGAACTTCCTAGTTTTAACGGTTTATTACGTATCGAAGATTTTCTTGATTGGCTAGCCGAAGTAGAGAGATATTTCGATTATATGGATGTGCCAGATCATAAAAGGGTGAAATTGGTAGCGTTTAAATTAAAATCTGGTGCTTCTGTATGGTGGGAACAATTGTAACTCTCACGAGCCCGCTAGAACAAGGCGCCGATTGCATCATGGCCTCAGATGAGACGTCTTCTTCGTTCACGATTTCTCCCCAGTGATTATGAGCAGATATTATTCCAGCAATACCAGAATTTCCGACAAGGAAATCGAACTGTTACAGATTACACTGAAGAATTCCAGCGGTTGGCTACACGAAACGATTTGTCAAAATCTGAGTCACAGAAAGTGGCACGATTTATAGGTGGGTTGCGACCGGTAATTCAGGATCGAGTTCAGATGTATCCAGTCGGGACCGTAGATGAAGCAGTTCAATTGGCAGGAAGGGTAGAAACGCAGCTTGCAAGAGCTCCTGCTCGTCCCTATCCTTCAAATCGACCCCCTATGACAGGTCCCACACAGGATCCAGTGCTGGCTCGAGGAAAAGATCCGGTAGGAGAACGTCCTCAACCTCCTCCACCCGCGAATCGTGATACGGGGAGCGGACCATCCAGACCTCAACGGGCAGCACCCACAACAGCGGGCCCTAGTAGGATTCCGAATCCTTATGCTCGGCCAAGGCCAAACAATTATTACCGCTGTGGCCAACCAGGCCACTTATCAAACACTTGTCCTCAACGTCCGGCAGTGCACTTGACTATAAACGAAGGGGGCACTGAAGATGAGGCCGTGGAAGAGGATCATGGCTTTGATGAATATGAACAAACCACTAAAGAAATAGCAGGTGGCGATGAAGTGACAGGCGAAGATCGTGGCGAATCTCTGGTTGTGAGGTGACTACTGTATACCCCACGAAAGGAATTACATCCAAAGCGGCACAATATATTTCGTACTCGGTGCACTGTCAGCGGAAAGGTCTGTGATGTGATCATAGACAGTGGTAGCAGTGAGAACATCATCTCAAGAGTGATGGTGGATAAGTTGCAGCTACCAACGACGAAACATCGTTCCCCGTACTCAATTGGCTGGATAAAAAAAGTGAACGAGACCAAGGTAACTGAACAATGCACTATCTCGTTTTCAATTGGTAAACATTATAAGAATTAGATACTTTGTGACGTGGTTGACATGGAAGCCTGCCATATGCTACTCGGTCGACCATGGCAGTCAGACCGTGATGCGACCCATCGGGGGCGAGACAATGTCTACATATTCGTCAAGGATAGTCGAAAAATAATCCTTACCCCTATGGCACCAGAGAACCACCCTAAAGCCTCTAAAGTGGAGGAGAGTTCTCTCTTGACCATTCGGGATTTCATGGAGGAGTCCAAGAAAAACGGCGAGGTATATGCCGTAGTGGTGAAGGGCGAGAAGGAGGAACCCTCAAACATCCCTCCAAGCTTAAGACTGTTACTAAACGAATTCAAAGAAGTCTGGCCTGAAGATTTACCTGATGGATTGCCCCCCATGAGAGACATCCAACATCACATAGACCTCGTCCCTGGGGCTAGCTTGCCCAATCGCCCTCATTATCGGATGAGTCCGAAGGAGTGTGAGATACTTCAGGGGCAAGTGGAGGAATTGATCCGTAAGGGTCTATTGAGAGAGAGCATGAGCCCATGTGCTGTACCAGCATTATTAACGCCAAAAAAAGATGGAAGCTGGCGCATGTGTGTCAACAGCCGAGCAATTAACAAAATTACTATTAAATATCGGTTTTCAATACCACGGTTGGACGACATGCTCGATATGTTATGAGGGGCTAAAGTGTTCTCTAAACTCGATCTAAAGAGCGGGTACCATCAGATTCGTATTCGACCCGGTGATGAATGGAAAACGACATTCAAGACAAAGGAAGGGTTGTATGAGTGGCTGGTCATGCCTTTCGGCCTATTGAACGCACTAAGTACTTTTATGCGTTTGATGAATCAAGTTCTAAAACCGTTTACTGGCCGATTTGTGGTAGTATATTTTGATGACATATTGATATATAGCCAGGATGAGGCGGAGCATAAGAAACATCTCAGGCAGGTGCTGCAGGTCTTACAAGATAACAAGTTGTACCTCAACTTGAAAAAGTGTAGCTTTTTAACTGACAGCCTGTTGTTTTTAGGATTTGTTGTAACGTCCACAGGCATTCGGGTGGACGATGAAAAGGTGCGAGCTATTAGGGAATGGCCAATCCCGACAAACATTCATGAGGTGAAGAGTTTTCATGGATTGACGACTTTCTATCATCGATTTGTACGAGATTTTAGCACCATAGTCGCGCCAATAACAGACTGCATGAAAAAAGGGCCGTTCCAGTGGACCGATAAAGCTGACAAGAGCTCTCATGAGATCAAGCATCGTTTCTCTACAACACCGGTCTTGATGCTTCCTAATTTCGATAAATTGTTTGAGGTGGAGTATGACGCTTCATATGTCGGAATAGGATGAGTATTATCACAGGAAGGCAGGCCGGTAGCCTTCTATAGCGAGAAGCTCAGTGAAGCCCGAAAGAAGTGGTCGACTTACGAGCTTGAGTTGTACGCAGTTGTTCAGGCGTTGTGACATTGGCGACATTATCTAATTCAAAGGGAGTTTGTTCTGTACACCGACCATCAGGCATTAAAGTTTATTAATAGTCAGACTAACGTGAATCGTGTGCATGCTAGATGGGTTGCATTTTTACAGAAATTTACGTTTGTTCTGAAGCATAAGTCAGGTCAGCAGAATAAGGTGGCTGATGCACTTAGCCATCGTACGTCACTACTTGTTACGGTGAGCAATGAGGTGGTCGGCTTTGACTGTCTCAAGGAGCTATATGCCGAGGATGAAGACTTCAAAGATTCTTGGTTGAAGTACCAAGAAGGTCACCCCAGTGACTTTCATATACAAGATGGTTTTCTCTTCAAATGGAATCGATTGTGCATCCCCCAAAGTTCTCTAAGGGAGCAGATTATTCAGGAACTACATAGAGGTGGCCTCGGTGGACACCTTGGGTGAGACAAGATGCGAGCTCTTGTGGAAGAGCGGTATTACTGGCACCAATTAGTACGTCATGTGGGAAGAGCCGTACAACGTTGTCATACTTGTCAGACCTCCAAGGGACAATCTCAGAATACGGGCCTCTACACCCCGTTACCTGTGCCTGACGGTCCTTGGGAGGATTTATCAATGGACTTCGTACTTGGTCTTCCACGAACACAACGCGGCATGAATTCGGTGTTCGTAGTGGTCGATCGTTTCTCCAAGATGACGCACTTTATCCCATGCAAGAAGACCCTTGATGCAAAACATGTGGCGAATTTATTCTTCAGGGAGGTCGTACGGCTACACGGGGTCCCTAAGACCATTACTTCTGATCGTGACACGAAGTTCATTAGCCACTTTTGGCAGACTTTGTGGACTCGATTCGATACACGACTTCAATTCAGCAGTGCTTACCACCCACAGACTGATGGGCAGACCGAAGTTGTGAATCGCACTTTGGGAAACCTCCTTCGATGTATTTCAGGAGAGAAACTGAAGCAGTGGGATTCAGCCTTGTCTCAAGCGGAGTTTGCATTCAACAACATGGTGAACCGCTCGACAGGGAAATCTCCGTTCCAGGTTATTTACGGACGAGTACCTCGCCACACACTAGACTTGGTCCCTCTGCCCAAGCTTCCAGTCATGAGTATTGCAGCAGAACATATGGCAGACAGGATCATGGGTATTCATGCGGAGGTGCAGACTAAGCTACATGCCTCGAACTAAAAGTACAAGGAACAAGCGGACAAGCATCGTCGACAAAAGGTGTTTGAGGTGGGCGACCAGGTAATGGTCCATTTGCGAAAAGAAAGATTTCCGACCGGGATGTACAACAAGCTGAAGAATAAGAAGATTGGATCGGTACCGATCACCCGAAAGATCAATGACAATGCTTAGTTGTTGATCTTCCAGATGACATGGCGATCTCACGGACTTTCAACGTTGCGGACCTGACCGAGTATCATGAACCAGCGTAGGAGGAGAACTCGAGGACGAGTTCTTTTCAAGTGGAGGGGACTGATGTAGAGCGGGTCGCGGACAATTTCATGGCTAAGATGGATCAGAAAAGGCACGATCGACGACAGAAGTGATCCGGACCATCGGACCTTAGATCGGGCGTATCTCACAATCCGGAATGAGTTATCCGACGTAAAATATATGATTTTGGGGTAGAACGAGCTACTTTAGCCAACCAAACCCACAACGCTGGGTTGTGCAGCCCGAATTTGCAAAAAAAACCCTGATCGACGGTCGTTTCCTCGTTTTAATTTTATTTTTACTATAAATAGTAAGTTTTAGTTTGAGTATAACTTTTCATCCGTTGGGCTTTAGGAGTTGTGTCCAACATGAAAAGTGCTTAGGATAATTAGGAGAATGGTTTGGTGAAGCCAAATAGGACACTTACTATTTTTGGCCGAAAACCTTGCGCACTAGTAGACATCATGACCGTCTATAAATAGTAAGTTGCGAATTCTAGGAGTTTCAGTTGTAGTATGAGTCTGGTTTCTTTCATGTTGCTTGGTTCCCTTATTTAAAGGGGTGTAAACTCATTTTTATTTTTTCATCAATTAATTTTGAATTTATTAGAGTTTATTCCTATTCTCTTGCTTTCTTTCCTCGTGGATTCGAGAAGTCTCTGTGAGGAGTCCAGAGAAGCTCCGTGGATTCGGAGTAGTTATCCTTGAGGAAGACGGTGTTCGACCTCATCACGTTCATCCCTGCGTCATGCCCCCACCCTACTCTGTGTGCAAACACGAGTGTATGCTACTCATGTGCACTTCATCATTTGGAATGTAATTGATTTCTTTTTGCTATTTTGTTATGCATGATTTAGGTAGGGATGAATGGTAGTTGGATGGATTTCTTTTCTTCTTCTTCTTTTTATTTTTTTTATTTTTTTTTTATTTTTTGGAACCATTAAAATTTTTAATGTAAATATTATTTTAATATTGGTTTCTAGGGCTAGCTAATGAAGGGGCTACGGCTGAGCTCAGGTTTGATGGATCTTTCCTTTGAGGAGCCCACAAATCCTCATTATAGGCCCATTTAATGACCAATATGGGTCATGATCAGGCCTGAATTACAGGCATTACTAGGCATGACTTCTACAATTAATGAATAGACAAAAGGCTGCATGGCCGACAAACTACCTTCCATCAATATTAGTTTTTACAAAAAAAAGCAACCAAATAGACAGGTAAAGCTAACATACTTTTTACTGATTCAAGTCGAGCAATAAAGTTGACAATGGAATTTATGTAATATTATCTTTTAAGTTTTAAATATGTAAAATAATAATAATAATAATATTTTTTTAAAAAAAATGCACATTTCGATCTAATATAAATGTGGCCTACACTTATGCTGGAGCTTCCACAGGCCGTTACCGGTGCTTTAACAGACCTTTAACTGTGCTCATAAAAGTGTGGGTAAAAGGTGTAAACCATCGGTAAAGCATACATACCGGCCCAACATAATTGTCGGTAAAAGTTGTTGATCACGGGAAAAATCTTTGCCGACGCCACCTTTACCAGCGCTTGCTAGATTGTCAGCAAAAGTTTTTCCAGCAGTTTTCTTGGTCTTTACCGGTGGTTAAGGGTAGTTTTCTTGTAGTGTGTGGCAGCAAGTCTTATTATTTTATTTTTTTTATTTTTAATTTTATTTTCTGATGACTGGGGTCCACGAGTATATGATCCACACCATCTATCTTGTCAGCCAGATCTCCGTGAACCAAAGGAGTCTAGGATTGAGCAAGTTTCATCCCACACACACATAACAATGAACCTTAGGAAGTTTCAATTTGAAATTTTATTTTCCATAGTGCGATCCACTTAATGGTTGGATTAGCCTAATTTTTGGGTTCAACACTTAAAACGAGAAAGGGAACGGATAGATGGCATAGATGAAACATACACATCATGGTGGGTCCCATGAGTGGACCACCTCCCAACACCCACCAATGGGGTTGCATTAGTAGGGATGTTGGACAACAACGTCAAGCGTCTGATCCCTTTATCTCTCTCTCTCTCTCTCTCTCTCTCTCTCTCTCTCTCTCTCTCTCTCTCTCTCTCTCTCTTGTTTGCATGGTGGTGGGGTCTACCTAAATAAATCCACTTTGTCCATCAGATTGACTGGGTCATTTTGGGCCAACGAGCTTTAAATCATATCAATTTTTCCATATTTCCACCATTCAAATGTACTTACATAAATCAATAAGTTTAAATGGTAAATAAACATCACGGTGGGCCACATATGGTGGTCCACACTATGATAGTGTGCAAGGCATGCCCTTCAATAGAGTGGCCCACTTGTTGGCCCCACAACACCATAAACTTAAAAGAAAACAAGGAGAATAGAAAGGAAAAAAAAAAAAAGAGAAGCAAGGGAAGGGATTCGGCCATCATGGTGGCCTTCCACCACTATGGGGTCCACAACATACTCAATACATGATCAAGGTGGGTCCCACCCTTGTGGTCCTTTTAAAATAGAGAAAGAAATCATAACGAAATGGAGGGTTTTGATCCTCCCATGCACTTACCATGATGATGGATAGTTGGATTGGGCCGGATCATCGATCAGATGGCTTGGAAGGTCCTAGCTCCTCATAAACTCTTCTATCCCTCAAAATTATCCTTAAGGTCTCTCTCTGATCTCTCTTGAACACTCTCTCTTTTCTCTTAATCTCTCTACTCTCTCCCTCTAATTACTCCTTAATCTTTTTTTCTTTATCTCTAATCTCTTTTCTCTTTTTTATACTCACTCACTTTTGTTAAGAAGATTTGGAGAAATGAGAAGGGTTTGAGAGTTTTTTTGTTAGGATTTTTAGGATAGGGAGAGAATAAGAAGAAGATGGAAGGGTAAAATGGGGAGGAAAAGAAGGAAAGGATGATGGCTAGGCATGGGTAAGGGTATGGGTTGTATGAGAAAGAAATGAGCTTATTTGACTAATTAGGAGAGAGTGACAATGTGCTGGATTGATTTGACAACATGGAGATTTATGCAATGAGGCCCATGAGCATTGCGCGGCCCACATCTGATTGTGTTGAAATTGTAACTTCTAATCTTGGGATCGAAATGGGGCGTGCCATTCGGCGTTGAAATCATAGCACATGCGTGGTTGTTATGGTACAAGTCTCAAAGTATTGCAGTACTAAAATAGGGTTGCGATTAAAACTCGTCAATCTGGTCCACCGATAATATGTTGTCATCGAGCGGCCATTCGACATTATCGAGAGTATACGCTCGATGATATCGAAGCTTGCACAATGATATCGAATTCTGTAAAAAATATGACTATTTTATTTCCATTGGAAATTTTTGCCTATTTAATGACAGCTTGCCTTGGTTGTTTGTAGAGAAAATAGATAGAGCTTTTGAGTGTTTAATTCTGATCACCTACCCTAAGCTTTTTCTCTCATGGGACTTCATCCTCCAATCTACCCTCATCATTGATATTCAATAGAGTGGATTATGGAATAAACTTTCACATTCAAGGATCCTCAAGCTACCACCTTAATGGCAAATCATTGAGCTGGGATACCTTGAATGCCTAGATGCTTAGAATCACTCCGTCTCTAATATTGGAAAACATTTAATAGAGTGGGATTCCAACATAACCTTGACCTAACATTGGAGCATCATCCATGTAGCGGTTCAAGGGAGCTGAGGATTCTTCATCATCAAAGAAAATATATTTTCATCAACGTGCTTAATGGGGCTCATCTACTTATCTGTAAGTCATTAGAGTCCAGAAACACCGCTGCTCATTCCTTTATGTAGAATTGGGTCACAGGTGATTCTCACCCCTTTCAAATCCTCATATGAGGCCTCCGACGGGAGAGTACGTGTGGGTTCTTTGCGTTGACCCTTGCTCCTGGGGAACATAAACTCTAGGTTCCTTGTGTGGATCCTTATCCTGTGTGGCCTAAAACTGAGGTGATGTGTGTTGGCCTTTGCTCTTGTGTAGGGCATAACCTCTAAGTTCCTTGTGTAGATCCTTAGCCTATGTGGCCTAAAATCTGGGTGTTGTGTGTTGACCCTTGCTCCTGTGTGGGGCATAAACTTGTGTCTCGTGGAGACATGTTGGGTACCTTGTGTAGGTCCTAGAGTAAGCCTAGTGTAGGTTTTACTAGTTTGAGGTGAACCTGATTTGAAACCTCCATTAGTGAGATCTAGTACACTCAAAGGTTGAGTGTGTCTGCTAGAAGTGGAGTAGACATGCAGTCGAACCGCTATAAAAATGACTGTATTTGGGATTGTTATTTACTTCTTGTGTGATTTCTCTGACTGTTCTCATAATGCATGTTTACATGATTACCTAGAACTGATTAGAATTACATCTAACACACAGCCATATCCATCATGAACTATGTTATACATCTTATTTATGTTTTGAATAGTCTTATGATTGGATCCTTTATTTGTCTTAGAAGCCAATAGAGTTACATTGAAGAAATCTTGCTATTTGCATATTAGTTCAGGATAGGGTTAATAGGTTTCAAATCATCATAAAATTTTAAAAAGTCCTATTCACCCCCCTCTAGGACATCTTGGCATATTCCGACTTCGATTAAAGTGGTCATTACTGCAATTTCAATTAGTATCACAGCAAGTCCCTCTTAAGGGCTTCACTACCTAGAGAGTGATCATAAATGAAGTTAGTAATATGGCCAACGGAGAGGGCTCATCTGTAACTAGACCTCCATTATTTGATGGATCAAATTATGCGTACTAGAAGGCTAGGATACATTACATTTTGTGATCTTTGGATCATGATGTTTGAGATATTGTTGAAAAAGGATATGTGCTGCCAACCGAACAAATAATACTTGAAAATGGCATAACTACCATCAAACCAAAATCCAAAAGAAATGTGGACAGCATTTGATAAAGAAAAATAAACCTCTGAAGCTAAAGCAATGAATGTTATCTATTGTGTTTTGTCCCAAGAAGTCTTCAATCAAATTAGTATGTGTGGAACAACTAAAGAAGCACGAGACTTATTGAAAACCCCTGAGGAAACTAGCACAATAAAAAGATCCAAACTGCAACTGCTAACATCACAATTTGAATGTCTCAGAATGGAAGAGCATGAGACCTTCATGGAGTTCTCCATAAAACTAAACATCATCTGCAACTCCATGGGTGGATTAGGAGAAAAGGTTTCGGTTTTAAAAATCTAGAGAAAAATTCTGAGATCTTTACCGGAACGGTTCAACTCAAAACTTACAACTATTAAAGAATGTAGAAACATGAATGAAATGAAAGTAGAAGAACTCGTAAGTTCCCCACAAACATTTGAACTTCACTTCAAGTAAACTCCTAAATTCAAAATTACTGTCCTCAAAACTTTAAAGAACACTACTAATGAGGAAGATGAAAGTGAAAAGGAAAATGAAGATGAAGAAGTGGCCTTGTTGGCTCAAAGGTTTAGAAAATTCTTTCATAAAAACCGTGGCCGACCATTTAAAGGAAAATAGTTGGACAACAAGCATTATACAGGAAAACTTGGTAAAAAGTCCAAAGAGCCACAGTGTTACACTTGTCGAAAGTTTGGGCACCTGTCCACTGAATGCCCAAATAGAAAAACCAAAGGAAAGGCAATGGCAGCCACATGGGATGATACTAATGAATCAAATTCAAAATGTAGTGACTCAAAGAGTGATGGAGACCAAAAATACCTAAAAATTCTTATGGTCTCTACAGCCTTCAACATTCCCATAGAAACTGAGAAAATCAAAGAACCTCAAGCCACTGAATCATTTCCATCAAATGATGAGGAGACAAATACAGAAGAAGATGAGGAAGATAAGGATAAACTGCAGGATGCCTATAATCAACTTTATATCCATAGCATCAATATCCTTAAAAGACTTAGGATAAATGAAAACAAAAACAAATTGATGCAAATGGATCTGGACAAAACATTGGAAATCAATACACAATTAATGATCTACAACATTACCACTGATAAGTTGGAAAGAATCAATTTGTCCCTTAAATTTGAATCATCAAAACTTACTAAACAAATTAATCTATTGAAAGATGAAAATGAGCATCTAAAGAATGAGAATCACACACTTAGGTTTGATGCAGAACAATCCAGGAAGTCAGTTGAACTAAATTACAAATTCTCCCAAAGTAGTGAAAAATTAGAAAAAATTTTAGGGATGGGAAGACCTGGAAGAGGCAAGAGTGGATTAGGGTATGATAAATTCAAATCAAAATCCAAAAATGCAGCACCAGTGTTTGAGAAATTAGCTGCATCAAGAAGTAAAACAAAAGCTACTTCTATCTATCATTCATGTGGAGACTCCAGCCATTTCAAATTTGAATGTATTGCTCTAAGGTGAACTCAATCTAATTCTAGTCCGAATGATACTAGTAAATATAGATAAACTAGGAAATCAATACAGAATGCCAAGAGTCCACTAAACAATATGGTAAAAGGAACACATCCATCTCCGCCCAGAATGACCAAGAGAATGAATGAGCTATTGAATCAGGTGGCTGAACTCAATCAGAAAACAAATGAATCTATGAAACAAGGAAACATTGTTCAGTTACCCAACATGCCTACCAAAATTCTTAACGAAGTAAAAAAACTACCATAATAAGCAATCCAGTCACAAAATGGGTAGTGAAAGAAAAGAAAAATTGTCTTGTTATTCACTCAAAGCATTCAACAAGTAATAATACTAAATGGTACCTAGACAACGGATGCTCAAGGCATGTCACAGGTGATAAACCCCTTGTCTTAAATTACTTAAATCTTGATGATGGGATAGTCACTTATGGTGATGGAAGCACCACTAAGGTAGTAGGGTGCGAAACCACAGAAAGAATGGAAATGCTTGAAAATGAGAATGTTTTTTACATAAAAGGACTGACCCACAATCTCTTAAGCATCTCTCAAATATGTGACAACAAACATGTGGTGACCTTTAACAAACTAAAATGTGAGATTCTGGACTTGTCGGGAAAATTTGTTATGGAGGGTCTTCCCACCAGTGACCACTATTATGTCATTAACGGAAACGGAAAGTTTGATCCATATGCTTAGTAACAATTGAGCATGGAAAACATGTCCAGGCTATAGCATCTAAGTCTGGATGAAAGCATGCTATAGTCTGGATCTTGGATGATGCATTTTTTATGATTATCATGATATATCAGAGGTTTCTATACCTCAGGAACTTCTTTTTGTTCATAAACATTATCGATGTTTATAAGTTTTGATGATTACAACTTTTTTAAAAATATTTTAGCTATATACTGAAGCTGACATGAAAATATTTGAAGATATACATTTATGGAAGATTATTGAAAATTGGAGATAACTTGTCCCATCATTCTTCTCAATAAGTGAATCATTGAATCGAACAAGTCGTCGGTATCATCAGAACCGCATCGATCCCATCGATGACCTCTCGAGAATCTGAAACTTCAGGTCGATTGGTCTGCCCTCGAACTCATAATCATTAACATCGACTAGGGTATATCGATATCATCGAAACCAAGTTCGATGATATCAAAGGTTACCGCCCAATAAAAGGTGGATGAGTGGGAAAATTTCATTTGTTTACTCGAATCTCGTTCTTCTCTCTATTGCTCGTCCTCCTTGACTGTTTTACATGTTTTTCCATCTATGAGCCTTCCAAGATCACCCAAATATGGTAATTCCTAGATTATTCCCTTAATTTCTCAAGATTGCATCTTGTGTCTTGGGGTATTTCTAGATTATAGAGAGAAGTTCTATCTAGAAGATCTTCGATTCGTTTTCAAAATCTTTTAATCTTCTATCAAATCCCACTCTCAGTCATCCCAATCTAAGTGGTAAATGTTAAATGGGGAAGGATAAAGGAAAAAATCATGTGTCACGCCCCAGACTTGGTAACCAAACATCACAAGGAACCCCATGATCGGTTCTAGCCGCAACACTCTCCGTAGTACCTCCATTCTCGGCTCCTAAGATAGGTTCCGATCCTGGGATCCTACAAGGAGGATTTCCATAATAATGTAATCACATCCTGGAATTCTAGCCGCAACAGTCTCCGCAGTACCCCCAATCGTGCATAAGCTTATAGAAAGCTTAGAGGGTGAAGTGTGTGACAATGGTGCTCAGAAGAAGATAGAGAATACAGAAAGGAGTCACGATTAATACTAATACCACTAGCATTACCAAGGTGATCATGAGCATAAGAAGCTATACCAAGGCAGTATGATAATGTAGGAAGCCATACCAAGGCTATATAGTGCAATAAGTAATGTAATGCAATAAGTACCGGGCGTCATGCTAAGGCGGTGCATTATGAGGCTTACACAGCCAATGCAAATGCAATGCGAAGTAATGTCAGTGCTCAAATCCAATCCACATATCAAGTACATTTCCATCATAAGGAAATCACCGGGGTCCATTACACTACTGGATGACTGCCGCTCTACAGACCCAGCATAATCAAACGAGCATAAGAGGCCTCACTACCCGCCTGTGGACAGCCAATCACCAGTAAGGCATGAAGGTAGCAGACTCATTCATGAGCTGGTCAGACTCAGCCTAGCAATGCCCTCTTACATTAGGCGAGTAAGGCCACACCCCTATCCAATCGACTACACGACAGTGGAAGTCACGGCTTAACAGTACAAGGCCCTCGTGCACTCATATATTCCACCCAGTCACGGCGCTGGAGCAGATCCTTGGTACCATGAAAGTTTTGAGAATTTCACTCATGGGCATCCTATGCACCCGGTATGCTTAAGTAACATTTCCAATGTCCAAATATGGCCATCTACGATGTATCTGTGGAGGCTACAACCTTAATGAAGCAAGGGCAATAATGCTCATATGCTATGCAATGCCAGATGCATGAATCACACAATTAACCATGCATCAATCCCAAGCATCCAATGTGCTCGAGAGGGGATACTACGTCCCTCAGGGAAAGTATCATGCAATATCCAATGACACAATTTGACCACACACACATAGTGTCAACCAAGCATACAATGATGTACATGGTCATGAGGATGAATTCAGTCACACTACAGGGTGATATGCAATGTATATTACATTCCTCCTATCCAAGAAGGAACCAAGACCAGGTACTTAGACAATATCTTTAAGGAGTCCAACTTCTAGTGGGGGCCCTTTTTGCCTGGGGTAGCCCACAAAACTAACTGTACGAACTGCGGATCTAAGTAATATAGAAATGAGCCCAACAAGAGTCTAAGATGAGTATCCAATCACTCTTAAATATAACTGGGCCTAGAGGGGTACATAATGGGGACATTTAACCACCATTCCCCAAAAAGACATATTAACCATGAATGATGTGGATAGAAGGCCCAAGGCCTACATTAAAGATAAAAATAAATGTAACCAACCATATACATATATATTCCTCATAATAGGCCATAAAAAGATAAAATATCAATTTTAACAACATGGGCCCCAAGAGGAGAATTAAGGCCCAAGGCTCAATTTTCAATGGTCATAGAATCCATACATTAAGTTGGACTTAGTGGGCAGCCCGCGTACATAATATTCGACTAAATAAGTTTAAGTTTAGATGAAATGGGCACTACTACATCAGCCCAATAACTTAACAATTTAAGTGGGCAACCAAGAGCCTAATACTATCATTATCTTAGCCCACAAGTCCATCAAAATGGTGGAAGTTGGCCCAATATATGGTTGGGCTAAGCTGGGATGACCCAGCCCACTCTAAGCCCATGGGATGCCCTAAAAAAAAAATTTGATCTAAGATGGGGTCCTCATCTGATCACTAAAGGTGACCCAAAAGAATGCACTGATTAAGCCCAAAGATAATAACAAAACATAAGCATGTAACACGTACACAAGTTCTCAATATTGTTGGTCCCACAGCCAAAAAAAATTTTAACCATAAAATTGTACATTTATGTACCTTGATAAACTTTTGGCCCATTTGACTTCCTGGATCTGCTAAGGTCCATAAATTAGTTACCTATGTGGAAATAATCTCATGAAGGCCAACTATACTCATTGGGGATCCCACTAGATGGAGAGTGTATATATATCATGAAAAGATTAAGTGGGCCTATTACTGGATTGTGAGTCCAGTAGTAACCCAAGGCAGAGAATACATCCATAATCGGGCGATCCAAGGGTTGGATGGCCTGAACCAAACATGCGTTAAGGTAGGTTCCACATACATACACATTAAGCCCTAAACAAATGGCCTAGGGTCTATGGTAGGCCTTTAACCATCCATAGAGAAACCTATGGGCCTACTTTAGGATCACCCAGGAGGACATTCAACCTCAACTAGCTTCCAAGATGTTGCCCGCTACTACTCATATAATATAAGGTCTAGAGCCCATGCAATGCATGACCTACAGGGCCATACACCAAGCCTAACTTATACGCCAAATAGTGGACCCTCAAGTAAGGTTTGGGCCCAACCATAAAGGTCATTATTCCACATATTGTGGTAGGCTTCATGGGTAACCCAGTAATTCATTTACATGGGAAAGTTTTACATTTAACACAAGTGAGTTGGCCCTCACTTTTGGCCCAAGTATAGGGTCAATTTAGTGGGTAGCCAAGAGTCCAACTTCTTGCATATTATTACCCTTAAGCCCATCACAATAAATGGGAAAGTATAACCCTGAGATAAATGGGCCTATCCAAAAGAAGTGAGTCTAAAAGGCCTAATCACTACCACAAAAGGGGCGGCCATACATATACTATATTACATAATGGGCCCTAAGGAAATGGCCCAAAATAAAAGTCATCCAATTCATACATTATGGTGGACTAGAGGTCAGCCCATAAGCCCAAGAATACACATGGGTAAGGCCTATACTGACAGTGTGGGCCTTGCCACTCAGCTCAAAGACTTAGCAAGGCCCTCCACAATATACATTTATGTGGGCCTTGCAAGTCAGCCCACAATTAAGCATTTTATGAGGGCATCAAGGCTAAAAAATACACATAATCAACTTGTAGACAGCCCATTGGGGCCATAAGGCAATAAGGTCACTCCCTGCACAGTTTTGGGCTCAAGGAATAGGTTTCCAGTCCAAATGTCCCATAAAACTACCAAAAATCTGGTTAAGGCTAGCCCATATTATCACCTTAAAGATGGGCCTTAAGAGAGACTAATTACACCAAAAAAAAGTCTAAGGAAGGAAAGCAAGGGGTGTATGCAACACTCTCTCAAATCTGTGTGCCACAATAGTCCCTAAACAATGAACCTTGTAGCCAATTTTGGGCCCCTTGCTGGAATTCCATCCCACCCATTTCCTGGGCCTGCTGGAGTCTAGAAATTTATTTAATTTAGATGGGTTATTGACCCATGGTGATCCACATATATCATAGTAGGCCCCACCAGATAAAAGAGAGATATACAACACTTACTTCAAGTGGGCCATTCCAGTAGAATGCAGGCCCAACAACCTAAAGTAGGGGCGTGCCTGGGTATTTTGCCCAAAACGGATACAAATTGCAAGCCACACCACAGTCGGTACAGAGGCCCGATGGCCCTTAAAATATATAAGGTGGTCCTTCCATGGGTCAATCAGACTCCCATAAAATTTTATAATTTTTAGGCATATAAAAGTATTTTTAATAATTAAAATAAAACAATCTTTTCGAAAACTTGGACTGATCTGGACACCATATTATGGTGGGCCGGTCCAGCTATGATCATGGTGTGTACAGGGGTCTAATGGCTCCAAAATTTTGTAGGTAGGTCGTAACATGAGTGTAACACATTCTGTAAATGTTTACAAATTTTAGACACTCAAAAGTATTTTAATACATTTTAATAATAGAATCTGTCCAGAGTGAACTATTGCTAGAATGTAACTGATCTGAATTTAGGCCATCCAAATGGGTAGGTTTTGGGCCTTCAAAATTCCTAAAATTTGGACCCAATGTCCCTCATCAACCATATATCAATATGAGACTCAGAAAGATGGCCCAACTTCTGAGAAAAATATTTTTAAAATTTTATTTTTATGGAACTATACAGCTGGTCTGCACAACAGAATTTTTCTAGCAGTCCACTATGTTGGCCTACCCATTTGAATGCCCAAATGGGGTCCATTAGCCCTAAAATTTTGCAGGTAGATTCTACCATGGGTGGGTCAACTTACTGTAATATTTTAGTATTTTTGAGGTAGTATAAATATTTTTTTTATTTCATACAAATTATGGACAGCAAGGTCCAGATTTTATTTTCCTGCTGCAGCAATGCTGCTGTCCCTGACTTGTGTACCCGATTAGAGTGGGCCTATGTCTGCAAAAATTTGAAGAAATGCAAGGCCAACATCCCTGTTTATGTATACAACAAGGTGAGGTATACAAAGGTGACCCACCATTTCAAAAATCAACTGACATTTATGTTTTTCCAGCAAGTAGAGTGGCTGGACAGTCCAAAAAATCTGGACCGTCCAACCTCCTTGGGCCACCCTTTTGGGTGATCAAACAGAAACGAGTGATGGTGAGGTTTAACATACTCTTAGGTGGGATCTACACCTCAAAGAAATGTCTAAGAAATCAGGGAAAAAGAAGCCATAAACAATGCCTACAACCCATACATTATAGCATAAAAGAAATAATTCCAGCAATTTGGACAACAACATGTAATAAAAATAATTAAAATATAAACATTATTTTTCATGGGATTTAACCCTAGGAATTTGTGTGGTGGACCACCCCAGTAGGCCCCTCAAATGTCTAGACCTTCTCCATCATCAAATACCCCTTGCATGTGTCCCATTTTGGTAGATTTTGGGGCCACATGTCTAAGGATGGACCGCTATGGGCGTCCAAGCTCCATGGTTGGTCTAGATTTTTTTTGGCCTATAAGGTGGGCCACACATGTAAGATCATAATTCTATCATAAAGAAAAATAAAGAATCGGCCACAAGAGGAGGGGCTCTGTCACATTGAGGCCCTCCCCTTCATCAATCACACCATGCATTCCTTCTATTCGTATGCTACAACAAAGATCCACCACATGCATGTCCTAGATTCAAGATCAATAGTTTGGATGTCATCCCACCCATGATTATAAGGTCTAGATGACCCATCATGCCATGAAATCTAAGTAATCCTCCATGATGGGGGCCCATAGAGGGAAAACCTCATGCATGGGCATGCATGCATCAAATAGGCCATTTGGCCACAACTAATGGATAATGTAGGATCTTCACCATTGATTGGTGGTCCTAAACATGAAAATAGAAATCTTAGATCCTAGGATACACCCATCTTAGATTTCTCCAAACTTGTACCTCTTAGCTCCTAGTGTACCAAGGGATCCATATCAATGGATGAGATTAAATTTAGATGGTTAGATTTAGAGGATTAGAGGAGAAATGGGGCTGGAACTCTTGCTTGGATAAAATGGGAATGAGAAGGAGAGAAGAGAGAGGGAGAGGAGAGTAGAGAAAATGAGAGAGAAAGAGAGAGAAACCTCTTTTAAGCTAAGTAATCATTTCTCTCTTGCCTTGGTTAGAGAAGAATGATGATTGCTATAGGGAGATATAACCAAAGTTATATGGTTGGTAGGTTTTTTAGGCTTGTGTGT
Organism: Magnolia kwangsiensis; assembly: GCA_037074715.1. NCBI lineage: Eukaryota > Viridiplantae > Streptophyta > Magnoliopsida > Magnoliales > Magnoliaceae > Magnolia > Magnolia kwangsiensis. The sequence goes on along the minus strand of CM073575.1, from coordinate 82,688,551 downwards.
AGTGTTTAGAGGTAGGTGGTGTAGGAATAGGGCTTAGGTAGTGTGTGTGTGTAGTGTGTTGGAAATAGTGCTAAGAGATGGACCACATGACCATGATCAAGGGTTAAAAATTGCTCAGCCTACATCTTTTGATGGACACGTCGAATTTATGCATGAGACGTAGCGTTGGAATCGTGGCAACGATGCGGTCGCAATGGCATACGTTTCAACTCGATCCAAGTTAGGTCTTCATGACTGGACTTACGGATGATCGCAAACACTATCCAAGGGTCACTAGTTGTCAGGATTCGACCGGTCGGACCGCGGGACCAATATGGACGGAATGCATACTCACACACACATGTTCACATGTGAACTCAGGTTGGGTCTCACATCCTGTTTCTGGGGAATCCTTAATATCCTCCAAACATAAAATCCTTGCACCTAAAGAAAGGGTAAAGGCATCTAATCAAGGGACCCCAACATGCCAGCAAAGTACTAGACAAACATTGCATGGTGGGTCTTAACATGCCGCACCTATTCTTCCTCATGCTGTGATAGATCCTGTTCTGGCAAAATATAATGGAAGGAAATTGGTCCGTGAATGAAAATTTGACAAGGATTGCCTAAAACCCCACAACCTGAAACCTTTGTTGGCTGTAATAGATTGGCTGCTTATGCTCAATTTCAGCAGCCTATGTCATTATGAAAGAACCTATTCCATCGTTGTCTCTATTGGGTATACAGATGTAGAAATTACCCTTGAATCTATTACAAGTATTTTTTTTTGTCTCACTTTGTCTCCATTTGGTCTCTCTGATTTGGATATTAAAAATCTAGTGACTCGGTCTACGATCACATCGTTCTTATGCCAGGGTATGAATATTCCTTAGTACTAGGGTAATGCATTAAAGGAAAAATTTATGGAACCCAAGTAACGAGTTTTGCATGGCATCTTTGCCACAAACGTGTACTCGAGAGGTACAAACCGAGTTGACTTTATAATATTTATGGTCATGATCATGTATTGTGTGGCAACTGAGATCAAGATATGTTTTCCCACTCTAATAATTCACTAGCTGGCGTACGCAATTCACACTTCTAGAGACGTCCATCTACCCTTCCATCGGATTATTCACATGATAAGTGAGAAGATCAGTCTTCCATTGATAAATGATCAGGAGCTACCTCTCCAATATTTCAACAAAATTAATATTAGAAAGATGGATTTAAAGTTTCATCAATATCCAAAAGATCAACCCGAGGAGAGGATTCATGAAGAAGGTGAAATGGGTGAAGGAGTTGTACAAGCCGAAGGAGTAGCATAGGCCGAAGGAGACCAACTCGAATCGTAGCAAGCTCTGCCTCCATCTAACCCTATGCAGGCCAAAGATTAAAATCACATCAAGATCGGATCGGGATGACATTACGAGAAGTCACTCAGATGAAGGAATGATGAATGAACGGTTCACTATCCTAGAAAGATTGGTGGCTGGGGTGCAACGGTCAGTGTAGCAACTGGTTGATCAGATAACATGTCGACAAGACAATACAATACCGTATTCATCAACCCCTCCACAATAGTATCGATAGTCTTCATGTCGTCACATACTCCAAATACTTATCTCGGTGTATGGGCATGGATATCTTTTTGAATGCCCTGCGATCTTATGAGTGTATGTGATGGCTACCTAACATGAAAAGTCTAACATTTTTTGTGTTTTTTATGGATATCCTCTACATGAGGAAAACACTTGTACTTTGATGTGTCCATGGTTGGGCCAGAATTTTGGTTTGATTGTTGTTGGATTGGATGATGAAATACTGCCAAGCTTGGGCGGTTTTTATTGGGGATATTTTTATGGCTGTTTACATATATATATTTGTTGCCATAATTATCTGATCTCTATAAAATGCCGATATCAACTGTGATTGCTTTCTCCTACATATTCCTTAACGGTTGCAAATTGGATTGTGATTTCTTATCTTTATACTGCTAATTTCCTTGTGAAATTTCCATGAGTATAGAAATGTCATTATCTACTATACTCCTATCTCTTCCTGATTATGCATTTAGAGCGCTATCTGTTATGAATTGGAATATCTGAATCTCTATTGCTTCTCCCATATTTTTATGCTTCAACTTCAATCACTCGTATTGTTATACTACCCTTTGCTAATGACTAATAAAAAGGGGGGGAACAATTCCCATCATGAAGAAAATTATGTGCATCTTTGTATGAATTGTGGTGCAGGTGTTAGGGGGAGCAACTACTACTGAATGATACAATCGTGTGTGTGAACTTCTTCATAATATCTTTGTAAAATTGTATAAAATCCATGTACACACAATTTAGGGTGTTTGTCTAGATGTTGTTATAGGACTTCAGGTGTTTTGTCACATAATTAACAAACGGGGAGATTAAAACTGCCCTGGTTTGTCAATTAGTGTGAGTGTTAAGTCAACAAGACAAGTGAGCCCCATAGGAAGATCATTCAAGCATCTGCCTCAATAGGATGTGTGCCCAAACTCATCAAAGGTAAACTTCGCCTCACATCTTCTAACCCAAAATACTAGGTATATAAAACCCTTAAAAAATGGACAGAACATCTTAGGGATTAAGGTGTGAAAACTATTTTCCAAAATCAGGAAAATCTCTAAGTTTTCAGCCTTTGTCCATTTATCGATAAGCTCTTCGATGAAATCGGACTTTGTTATCGATGTCCTCGAAACTCACTTGATGATATCGAATGAGGATTTCAGATGTCCAGTAGCTTAAATGCATTTTGGGCTGAATTCTCGATGAATCGATGACATGATTAATATCATCACTTTTGAATCTCGAGTCCATTGAGAAGGCTCGATAAAATCGACATTTAGTTAGTTTTTGTCAAGAAAATAGTTAAGGAAAATCATGCGATTATCGATGTCTCGAAGGGACTCGATATCTTCAAAATTCAAATCTTGATGATATCAATGAACCTTCGATGATATCAGATTGGGACACAAATCTGACCAGCAAGCTTTCATAAAATCTTTTAAGTATCGAGGATCACTCGATGATATCGATATTCAAATATCGATCATATGGAGACCAGGCTGATGTCATCGAAATAGGACACAAACCGTCCAACAAGTTTATAGGAAACTTTCTTGAAAATATTGAAGATTCGAAGATTGTATCGATATCATTGACATTCAAAATAAGATGATATCGAGGGATGCTCGATCATATCAATACCTGTTAAGTTTCAAAGGCAAGTTTGTTCTAATGTTTTCAAATATCAAGGAATCGAACCATGCATCGATAAAATCAGAGTTCAAAATCCAATGACATCGAAGCATGTTCGATATCCTTAACCAGTTGGCAAAAAGGTTCAAAAGTGTTTTAAAGATTGAATTCATGTCATCGAGAGGCCATTCGACGTTATCGAGAGTATATGCTTGATGATATCAAAGCCTATTCGATGATATCAAACTCTGTCAAAAATATGATTGTAAAGTCTCGAAAAAATCTGTACAAAGACCCGAGTAGCACCTCAGGTAGAAATTCTTAATGACTGAATCCTTTAGAAATTAGATAAAAATTAATTAAGTGTTAAACTAAATAATCACTGGATTTAGTAGAACCACTATCTATACGAACTGCAAGACCCAAAACCATTAGAATCGCTAACTCAACATTACCTAGAAATCTACGAGCAATCTCAAAACCCAGTTACTCTCGATAACAAATTGAAACTCTGTATTAGACCTGGACCTCATGTTGAAAGTCCAATTACCATGAAACTATAAGGTTATGACTCTCATACTAGGCTTGACAAGCATTGAGGGAATCGAGCCAAAATAATATCTAGAAACGTACAACCTGAGCCCTGAGCAAAGTGTGTGAGAAACGCGAATATCTTTAGAAACTGAACTAAAACTTAAGTAAATTGGACAATTAACTTATGGGTGAAATTGAAGACTTCAAACCGTCAGATTCTGACCAACCTATACCCTTGGATCAGGAAAATTTTCCTATACATGTCGGTATACTTGTGGCCCTAATTTAATGACGATGACCGTTGAACTGAAACAGGTCCTCCACGGTCGATCCATAAATCCAATCGGACCGAAATCATAACCTGACTTAGATCCATGGTTAGGGAACTTACTCCATGATGCAGGTGAGTAATGGGCCTCCAGATGAGTCATGTTTACCCGAAACAAGAACCCTTTGGCTATAACCTAAGTATACCATGGCCCTGGGCCATTGACATTAGTTCTGGGCCTATATAATGCTCTTAAACCACCCCTCTCTCATTCCATATGAATTCTCTAACCCTAGGAGAGAGAAGAGAGAAAAGAGAAGAAAAGAGTGAGGAAAAGAGAGAGAGAAATCTGTGGATTGTTGCTAGGATTCACTCCCATTACACCACGAGCCGAATCATCTCTCCTATTTCGCTACACTGTTGATTCCAAATACAATTTGGGTAAGAAATCCTAACCCTAATCCTATTTTAGGGATTCAAATAGAGGAAGCGATGAAATAGCTAACCTATTTCATGATTTAGGTAGCCGTTGTGCTGTAAATGGAAATGTAGTTTTCGAATCGAGTTTGTAACAAGAAAACCAACGAAAGGTGTGGACTATAAATGTTTAGTTTATGGTTTTCAAGGCTTTCAATATGTAACAACCCAAACTTTTTGCCAACCTGGGTTAGACGTCCTTAGGCAACGGGTCAACCATAGCACCTTGGTAACCTCTTAAAATTCGATTCCAAAGCCAAAGAAATTATTTAGAACCTATTTCTTTAGAAATTTAACGTGAATTAGCTAGCGCTACGCTAGATTAGCTGTGAAATTGTCCCTGATCGCTTTAAATACGTTCTGCAAGATCCAAAACTTATAGAACCAATGACGCTACAATACCCTGAAATTTAGGATCAAACTCTAAACCGGTTTGTTCTCAGGAACCCTTTGAAACTTCATATTTGACTTAAACCGCGCGTTGGAAGTCCGATATCTACAATCTTAGACGGTTATGACCGCTTAGCTGGACTTGACAATCGTTTCGAAAATCGAGCCCAACCGATGTTCTGAGGCTATTATATTGAGCCTGGAGCGAGGAGTGTAAGAAAGAGTGAAATTCATAAAAATCTAAATGTGATTTAAATGAATCTGGCACGTTTCGTTTGCAGGATTAGTATAAGCATTCAGACCGTCGAAATCTGACCCAATTACACCCTCGGATCAGGAAACATTTCTCACTCAGGTCAGTGTACTCGGAATTCTCGATCGAGTCTCTGTGACCGCTGAACTGAAACTAGTCCACCACATGTGATCTGGGAACTCTACCGGTCTAAAAACTTTGGGTGAGCAGGATCCGATACGCATGAGCTTAAGTCCGACCGCGTTCGGCCAGGGGACCTCCCGAAACGCTCTTTTGGATCGAAAAAGTCCCGATTTGGCTATAACTCAAGTATACTTTATTCCCAAGTCTATTTAGGTTATGTTTTAGCCTATATAAGGGCTTTAAATCCTCTCATACCTCTCGCATCCGAATTTTCTTTAAACCCTAGATTGAGAGAGAGAGAAAGTGAGAGATTGTGAGAGACTTTATGAGAGAACTTCCTGCCGTTTGCTCCATCCTTTGTACGTACCAAAGCACTGCATTCGAATCACTTTCTTGATGATTTTCAACACACTTCTAGGTAAGAAAAACCCTAACCACTTGCTGTTTTAGGGATTCCTTCGATTCAAATGGCAAAGTAGCTTATGTACTTGTGCATTAGGTCGCATTACGTCGTTGACGAAGCGTATACATTCTATTCGAACCGATACACGTCTAAGGTGAAAGGTGAGGATTTTAGACGCTTTGATTGACTGATTTTAAAGCTTTCAATGTCGTGTAATAGTAGATTGTCGAAGAGAACGCCGTTTGACATGTAGAACATGCTGTCCATTTTTCATTTCGTATACGTACGGGAAATATGAGATTTAGGGCATTTTGGGTATTTGTAGAAAATACAGTATACGTCCGTATTTTGCTGAAATGATTGCCATGACTATTTATTGTGTTATGATATTAGGAATGCATGCATGATCTGTTGGCGAAGAGATTCGCCTTAATGCGCACTTTGAGTCGACATACGCTATATAGACTAAAGTGTGTAGACTAAGTGTTTGTATAAATGTTTGTATTAGTATGTATTGAGTAAATGTTGTTGTAGATTAGCTTGAGATTGGATTTTCAATTCATATGATGACTTAAATAATTTTCCTCCATGTGTGTTATGTGAAATTGGTTTCCTTAGGCATATGGATTATACGTGGTTAATTGATTTGCTTACGTTGTATGCTATCACATGTTGTGAACATGCTTTGATCGTTTGTATTTCAATTATGTCACTCTCACATGATCATTGATGTTGTTTACAAATGCTTGGGGCTATACGTTAGTCCAGGCAGTCGATAATAGATTCAAAGTCGTGGTTGGCTTCTATCTACCACGAAAGACGTGTCGATGAACGCGAGTCATGTTTTGGGCAGGCGTCAGTGGTTAGGCCACACGAAGTGTTTCATGCACTTCATGTCGCTCAGCTTGAGATGCGCTCGTACTAGTCGAGCCCGTCAAGTAACCCGACTGGCCATTGTATGTTCACCTTGTATGAGTCATAACTGCTTGAACCTAGGGTACTGAACTTACCATTGAAAACCCTGTCAACCATGGTACCTTGATCCATAAAGACTCATGAGCAGGGCATGGTGGTATAGGACACCGTGGTCGAGCTGTCGGCCTACGCTGGGGCCACAAACCTCCCCGTAGTGACCAGTGAGCACCCTACTCTGAGCAGATTATGGTGGTATGGGACAATATATTCTTGCTGTCGGCCTACATTGATAAGGTGATGGGGGAGTGGAGCAACGAGTGCAAGCAACAGGCCTGGAAGCCCTTTGTAGTGACCTTTAGTTTATCCTGATACCGCATGGGGGCGACGAGTCCTGATGCAGTCTTAAGGATATAAATAGGCCTGTATTGATAAGGTGATGGGGGAGCGGTGCAACGAGTGCGAGCAACACCCCTGACAGCCCTTGCAGCGACCTACAAATATAACATCATATGAGATTACTAGGCGTGACGACCCTAGACAGGATCTGTGTTTGGATTGATATAAGGAAGGTACCTTAGTTTTCCAATCCTGTTGTATGAAAAGGACTAATAACAACCCGATAATCATTATCCATATCGCACTGCATGTGCCTGGAAGATGTGGAGCACTGCGGGAAGAAAGCATGTCGTGGACGCAGATGTTGCCGCATGAGGGAGCATGTCAGTGTGGGCATCCATCATGTCATTTCATGCATGCATTAACAATAGTATCTAGGAATATTTGATTGTTTGCTTTATTATTATCGCGTGATTGATTTGATAACATGCTAATCTTAGCTCTATGATTCCACTGAGTTGATGTAACAGCCCAAAAATCGAAGGTCGGGTAGAAACCCAACTCCCGAGTTCCAGAACGTCACTTATGCAACATAGATAATGATAAATGCATGCTGTCTGTAGAATGGCATTAAACAAGATTGAGACTAAGCTAAAACAACATATCATACTCCAGAGACAGTTAAATTAACAAGCAGAAGACTGTGATAGATACATAAAATATATAATTAATTGTAAGTCTCCAGAGTGTGAACATGTTACTAGGTTAATTAAATACATGTATACTCCAAAAATGGAAAGAAAAGAATATACATGAGTGCTCCAAAAATATAAAATAACAAGTGTCCAGACATCTACTCAACCTCCCTGTAATCCCGTCGATCAGATCACGCATAAAGGAGGGATCCTCCTCATCATCATCAAGTCCGGCTCCGCCTCACAGGCTGCGCCATCATCTGCAATTACAAAAGGGTCTGGTGATGTCCGGAACACCATCCCGTAACGTCGGAGTGAGTAATTAACTCAGTGGAATCATAGAGCAAAGATTAGCATGTTATCAAATCAATTACGCATTAATAGTAAAGCAAACAATCAAACATTCCTAGATATTGTTGTTAATGCAAGTATGAAATGACATGATGGATGCCCTCACCGACATACTCCCTCATGCGGCACCATCTGTGTCCACGGCATGCTTGCGTTCCGCTCAGTGCTCCACATCTTCTAGGCACATGTAATGTGATGTGGATATGATTACCGAGTTATTATTAGTCTTTTTCATACAGCAGTATTGGAAAACTAAGGTACCTTCCTTATATCAATCCCAACACAGATCCTATCTAAGGTCGTCACTCCTAGTAATCTCATACGATGTTATATTTGTAGGTCGCTGCAAGGGCTGCTAGGGCTGTTGCTCGCACTCATTGCACCTCTCCCCCATCACCTTATCAATACAGGCCTAATTATCCTTAAGACTGCATCAGGACTCGTCATCCCCATGCGGTATCAGGATAAACTCAAGGTCACTACAAAGGGCTCGTCACCTGATCAGTGTAGGCCGACAGCAAGAATATAGTGTCCCATACCACCATAATCTGCTCAGAGTAGGGTGCTCACTGGTCACTACGGGGAGGTTTGTGGCCCCAGCGTAGGCCGACAGCTCGACCACGGTGTCTCATACCACCATGCCCGGCTCATGAGTCTTTATGGATCAAGGTACCATGGTTGATAGGGTTTTCAATGGTAAGTTCAGTACCCTAGGTTCAAGCAGTTATAACTCATACATGGTGAACATACAATGGCCAGTTGGGTTACTTGACAGGCTCGACTAGTACGAGCGCATCTCAAGCTGAATGACATGAAGTGCATGAAACACTTCGTGTGGCCGAACCACTACCGCCAACCCAAAACACGACTCACGTTTATCGACGCATCCTTCGTGAAAAATAAAAACCAACCACGAATTCGATCCATTACCGACTGCCTGGACTAGGTCATAGCCCCAATCACATGTAGTGTGAATCAGTAATCATATGAAATAAACGAAATTGAAGTGCAAGTAATTCCATCATGTTATCAGCATGTTATAACGTTCATCATAAGCAGTTAACCATACACGAGTATTTCACACCTAAGGTAGTCAATTCAAATACAACAAGCATGGAGGAAATCATGTGCATCATCAAGATAGTTGAGAATCCAGTCTCAACGCTAATCTACTACACAATTATTCAATACTTACTAATACTTACATTTATACAAACACTTCGACTACTCAACTCCAACGTACTTCGACTACTCAACTCCAACGTACTGGACGTATGTTGATTTCGACGTATAATATGACAAATCCTTATGACAAGGAGATGTCTAATACACAACAATCATGTTCTTACATTCAATACGTAAGGCAGACATAAATCATATTGATTTAGGTATTTCAACAAACACTTAGTCTACACACATTCGTCTACATAGCATATGTCGGCCAATATGTGAGTTAGGGCGAATCTCTTCTTCAAAAAGATCATACACGCATTTCTAATATCATAATACGACAAATAGCTATGGCAATCATTTCAGCAAAATATGGACTTATACCGTATTTTCTATAAATGCCTAAAATACCCTAAATCTCATATTTACCGTACGTTTACGAAACGAAAAATGGACAGCATGTTGTACATGTCAAACGGTGTTGCTGTCGATAATCTTCTATTAAACGACATTAAAAGCTTTGAAATCAGTCAATCAAAGCATCTAAGATCCGCATCTTTTGTCATAGAAGTGTATCGCTTCGATTAGAACAGATACGCTTCGTCAACGGTGTAACAGCGACTTAATGCACAAGATGTATTAGCTACTTTGCTATTTGAATCGACGGAATGCTAAATTAGCAAGTAGTTTAGGATTTTCTTTACCTAGAAATGCGTCGGAATCACTAACAAAGTGATTGGGATGCAGTGCTTAGGCACGTGTAGCAGCTGCAGCAAGTGGCGGGAGGATCTCTCCCAGACTCTCTCATAATCTCTCACCTTTTCTCTCTCTTTTCCTAGGGTTTCAAGCAATTTTGGATGGGAGGGTTTTGAGAGGGTTTAAAGCCCTTATATAGGCTAAAACCTTCCCAAATTAGGCTTAGGAACAAAGTTCACTTGAGGTATAACCAAATCGGGTCTGTTCTAGTCCAAAAGAGTGTTTCGGGAGGTCCCCTGGCCGAATGCGGTCGGACTTAAGCTCATGGTCACTGGATGTTGATCACACCCAGTTTTCAGTCCGGCAGAGTTCATAGATCGCACGTGGCGGTCCAGTTTCAGTTCAGTGGTCGTCGTACCTAAATCAAGTCTACAAGTCTCATGATATGAAAGAGAAATTTTTCCTGATCCGAGGGTGTTATTTGGCTGAATTCTGATGGTCAGAACGCTTAATAATAACGCGTCAAGTCACGTGCCAGATTTGGATTAAAATTTTCAAATCTAACCCATTTCTCACTCTCTTCACTCTAGGCTCAATGAAATAACCTCTGAACGTCGGTTGGGCTTAATTTTCGAAACGATTGTCAAGTCCAGCTAAGCGGTCATAACGGTCTAAGATTGTAGATATCCTACTTTCGACGCGCGGTCTAGATCCAATATAAAGTTTCAAAGGGTTCCCGAGAACAAACCGGTTTAGAGTTTGATCCTGGATTTTAGGGTAACGTAGCATCAACGATTCTACAAGTTTTGGGTCTTGTAGAATGTATTTAAAGTGATCAGGGACAATTTCACAGCTACTCTAGCGTAGCGCTAGTTAACTTACTCTTAATTTCTAAAGGAATTAATCCTAAGTGATTTCTTTGGCTTTGGAATTGGGTTCTGAGAGGTTACCAAGGTGTTATGGTTGACCCATTGCCTAAGGACGTCTAATCCCAGGTTAGCGAAAATCCGAGGTGTTACAGTTGATTACTCATTCCCACGTTACGGGATGGTGTTTCAGACACCCACCAGTCCCTATTTTAGTTTCAGATGATGGCGCTGCTTGTGAAGTGGAGCCGGACTTGATGATGATGAGGAGGATCCCTCCTATATGCAGGTTCTGATTGACAGGGTTACAGGGTTACTGATTAGATGCCAGTACACGTGGTATTTTACCTTTTATTTTCGTACCATGTATATTCTTTTTGCTCATCTTTGGAGTATACATGTATATGTTTAACCTGGTAACATGTTCACACTCTGGAGACTCACAACAGTTCATATATTCCATATATCTATCACATTCTTCCGCTTGCTAAATTAACTGTCTCTGGAGTATGATTTGCTGTTTTGGCTTAGTCTCAGTCTTGTTTAATGTCATGCTACAGACAACATGCATTTATCATTATTTATGTTGCATAAGTGATGTTCTGGAACTCGGGAGTTGGGTTCTACCCGACCTCCGATTTTCGGGATGTTACACAATATCAGTAAAGATTTATATTTGACTTGATTGTTGTCATATGATCTTCGTTACAATGTAATCCGTAAATCCTACATGTGTATGAACTATGTGAATATAAAATGCATCCCATGTGTTTGTTGAAATGTTTGAATGAAAGTGAAATTATGATTTATGCTTGTCATGACTGTTAATCTAGAATACATGTGTGTTATGTGTATGACAACTCCTTTATGAAAGTATTTTCCAAAATATATGCTATAACTAATTTAGTTTATGTATATATTATTATGTAGTCTAAGTGTTTGATAAAATGTTTGAATGAGTAATTATTTGATAAATTACTCCCAACAAGGGTGTTGAGATAAGATTCTTAACTACCTTATCCATAGTTATAGTTTCTTTCATGAATGTAATTTGCTACTATGCGATTTATGGTTGAAATGGCTATGTATGATAATATGTTCAATGTGTTCGGTAAAATGCTCAATGGTATTTATATTTAAATTATCTGCTAAATGATGTTATGGATATCACATGTATCCACATACTATGTTTGAGTATGTTTGGGACTGCTATGTAGTGCAGGCAATCGGTAACGATTCTCGATTTGGTGGTCAAAGTTGTTTCACCACATTAGACACGTTCGATAAATCCGAGTCGTACACTGATTGTCGACAGTGGTTAGGCCACACGGAGTGCTTACGCACTCTATGTCGATCAATTTAATGTGCGCTCATTCCAATCACACTCGTCAGATAACCTAATTGGCCTATTATGTGTACTATGTATGGACACCACTACTTGAATCTAATGTACCACTTACCTATGTATAGCCCGTTTAACCATGGTACCATGATCTTGTAAGACTCATGAACCAGACATGGCGGTGTATGGGACACCGTGGTCGAGGTGTTGGTCTACGCTGGGGTGATGAGGCTCCTTGTAGTGATTAGTGAAAACCCAAACTCGTGAGCCAAATATGGTGGTGTATAGGACACCGTATTTAAGCTATCGGCCTACATTCAGGTGACGAGCCTCCCGTAGTGACCTCGAGTAAAAATTAGGCCTACGCCGAGGTTACGAACCTCTCCGTAGTGACCTCGAGTGTGAACTCATGAACTTACCTATTCACTACTTTTCATCAGGGATTATGCCCTACAACTTACCTATCGTATGTGATTAACTAGGACTGATGACCCTAGATGGATCATTGTTTAGGTAAGTAATATAAAGGGAGGTACCTTACCTTCCTAAATTTACTATATGAATAAGCCTAATAAACTACTTGGTTAGCACGACCATACACTACATTGCATGTGCTTTTGGCGAGGAAGCCCACATTTAGGAAGTTTATTATGCGCGATCGTGAGATGATGTCGCTGAGGAAGCGTAGATGAGGGCATCATCATTAGGCATATCATTATACATTAAAAGGAGTATTTAGGATTTGAGTGTTGTATTACTTTATCATTACTGCTTAACTGAATTGATAACATGTTAACCTTTACCTTATAGTACCACCGAGTTGATCACTCACTCCCATTCTGGGATGGTGTTTTAAAATACCGACCAGACTCTAATTTAGATGCAGGTTGTGATGCGGCTTACGTGACGGAGCCTGACTTCATGGATGAGGAGGAATTCTCCTATATTCAGCTATCAGCGGGTCTCTGTAGACCCTGTTCTGATTCAACAGGATTACATGTTTACATGGTTTAGTTGGACAGTGATATTTTGATATTTTGAACATTTTGAACAAACATATGTATATATTCAGCCCAATAGCATGTTCATATTCTGGAGGTTGTGAAACGCATATATACTTTATATATTTATCTTAGTCTTTCACTTACTTAATTAAAAGAACTCTGGAGTATGATATGTTGATTTAGTGTAATCCCACTCATGTTTAACGCACTAATATGGACAACATTTAAACCTCATTATCTATGTTACGTGAGTGATGCGTTGGAACTCGGGAGTTGAGATACGCTTGAGCCCTAATTTTTGAGGCGTTATAAATTGCTATCAGAGCATGATTTGGATTAAACTGTACTTGGATTATGGTAACACGATGCACACTGATTTTGTAACGCCCTGAAAATTGGGGGTCGAGCAGATGCTCAGCTCTCTAGTTCCAATGCATCACTTATGCAACATAAATGCAGATGATTGAATGTTGATCATGGCAGTGCATTAAACATGAGTGGAATTATACCAAAACAATAATTCATACTCCAGATCAGTTTATGTATCACAAGCGAAAGATCAAAAGATATCTATATAAACGAATAGGAAAGCAAAGATCACTGTCGATCTGCTAAAGTATGAATACATCTCTGAGTCACCATATACATGTAATGTTCTAAAAATAAAATGTCAAAAAGAATCCAACTACAATAGTATGCCCTTAGCCCTGTCGATCAGTACGGCCTAAGCGAATCCGTCTGAGAACTGCATATAAGAGAACTCATCCTGATCGTCGTAATAGTCAGGCTCCACCTCCTAAGTCGCATCCTCATCTGCAACTAAGACAGAGTCTGGTGGGTGTTAAGAACACCGTCCCAGAACGTAGGAGTGAGTGATCAACTCAGTGGAATCAGAGAGTAAAGATTAACATGTTATCAATTTAATCAAGCAGTAATGATAAAGTAAACATATCAACCATTCTTAAATACTCTTATTAATGCAGGGATGAGATGTTTCATGAATGCATGCTCTTAATTACACTCCCTTGTGTGACACCATCTTATGTTCGCGGCATGCTTCCAACCCTCTGTGCACTTCATCGTGGGTATATGCAGTGCGATGATATGAACATGATTACCAAGTTATTATTAGTCCTTTTCATATAGTAGGATTGGGAAGCTAAGGTAACTCCCTTGTATCATTACCCAAACGATGATCCATTCTCGGGTCGTTAGTCCGAGATAATCTCATACGATAGTATAGTTCTAAATTTCTGTAAAGGGCTCGTCACCAATCAATACAGGTCTAGTTATATCCTATAGACTACAACAAGGCTCGTCGTTCCAATGCAGTTTCAGCATATACTCAAGGTCACTACAAAGGGCTCGTCACCAATCAGAATAGGCCGATAGCTCGAATATAGTGTCTATAACGACTTAGAAAAATCAGTACTTAGACCCGAGTATCACCTTTAGCAGAAATCATTTAGGCCTTAATCTCTTAGAAATATAATGTGTTTTAGTTAGCGCTAAATTATATTACATGTGGAATTAACACCAATAGCTTTCAATTTGATCTATAAGACCCAAAACCTATAGAATCGTTGACGCTATATTACCCTGAAATCTAGGATCCAACTCTAAACCCAGATGCTCCCGGGAATACTTTGTAACTTTGTATTGGACCTAGACAGCACGTCAAAAGTCTGATAGCTATGAACTTAGACCATTACGACCAGCTAGTTGGACTTGACAATCACCTCGAAAATCAAGCCCAAAGGATCTCCTGAGACCATTTTCTTGCGTCCGGAGTGAAGAGAGTGAGAAAATGAAGATTTTTAGAAAATTAATTATGATTTTAAGTAATCTAGATCGTTTCGCTTACGTAATATTTATAAACGTTTTGGCCATTAGATTTTGACCAAAATTCACCCTTGGATCAGGGAAGGTGGCCCATGCATGTCCAAGTACTTGTAGCCTTGATCGAATTTCGGTAACCGTTGAATTGAAGCTGGTCCACCACGGACGATCTAAAAATCTGATCGGACTGAAAACTTAACTTACTAAAGATCCAATACTAGTTAAGATCCAATACTAGTTAACTTAAGTCTGACCGCATTTGATAAGAGGACCTCCAGAAGTGCTCCGTTGGATCAGGAAGAGCCCGATTTAGTTATAACCTAAGTATACTTTGGCCCTAAGGCTGTTTCCGTCGACTTTAGGCTTATAAAAAGGGCTTAAACCCTCATTTCTAAATTTCATATGAATTTCCTAAACCTTAGCTACTTAAGAGAGAGAAAGTGAGAGAGAACCTGTTGATTCTCCATGGGATTCTTCCCAGTTCAACTACATATCGAATCCACGTATCTGAATCATTCTTCTGGCGATTCTGATTCCGTTCTTGGGTAAGTTAAGCCAACCCTAACCTATTTTGAAGCCTATAATAGTTCAAATGAAGTTATAGCTAACCTATTTCATGCCATAGGTAGTGTATCCACCATTGACGAAGACATATCGTCTGAATCACATCTTATATGCATTTTCTGGTTTAAGGTGCGGACTATATACGTTTAAGTAATGGTTTTCAAGACTCTTAATGTTAGATAATGATTCATCTATGTTGTAATTATCATTATACATGCCAAATGCACTATCCATTTCGATTTACGTATATGTATACTTTATGTTATAAATGGCATATTTCATGTATATGTTAGAATAACCGTATACATATAGAAATTGTTGTTATGATTTCCATGATTATTTGTCATTGATATATGCTTGATATGTTTGCGGCAACTCCTTGGCGAAAGGACTTGCCCTAATTTGTAATGGAGTCGACATACGTGATGTATGTTGAATAGTATAATTTAAGTGTTTGTATAAATGCCTAAATGAGTTAGTAGTTAGTAAAATGTGATTATTAAGATTGTTGAGATATAAATCCCGATCATGTTAAATGTGTGTATGATTTCCTCCATGGATTGATTAACCTAAATGAATCATGTTAAATGTGTGTATGATTTCCTCCATGTACTGTATTTACATTTAAGTTATACTTCATGAATTTTTATATGAAAGTAGGATATGAATCATATGCTTGTATTTGAGCTTGTACATGATTGGGGTTATACTATAGTCCAGGTAATCGGTAACCGTTCTGCAAATAGTGGTTGAGGTCATTGTCGCCACTCAGGATGAGTTAAGCGAATCTGAGTCGTGCTTGGGATGTTTGACAGTGGTTAGGACACACGGAGTGCTTATGCATTCCATGTCATTCAACTCAACGTGCGCTTGGGATAGTTGAGCTTATCAACTAACCCAATTGACCGATGTTTGTTTATCATATTTGGTTGCTATTGTTTGAATCTAAGGCACTGAACTTACCAGTGAAACTCCCGTTAACCTTGGTACTGTGATCCCCTAAGACTCATGAGTCGGACATGGTGGTATGGGACACCGTGGTCGAGTTATCGGCCTACGTTGGGGCGATGAGCCTCCCCATAGTGACCAGTGAGCATCCTACTCTCGTGAGCAGATTATGGTGGTATGGGACACTATATTCTTATTGTTGGCCTACATTGATTGGTGACAAGCCCTCTGTAGTAACCTCAAGTATATCCTGACACTGCACAAGGGCGACGAGTCTTGTTGAAGTATTGAAGATATAACTAGGCCTGTATTGATTTGGTGATGGGGGAGTGGTGTAACGATTCTGTGCAACAGCCCTGGCAGCCCTTGCAATGACATAGAACCATAACATTGTATGAGATTTCATAGGACTGACGACCCTAGAATGGATCAATGTTTGAGAATGGATATAAAGGAGGTGTCTTAGCTTCCCAATCCTACCGTATGAAAGGGAATAATAAGAACTTGGTAATCATACTCATGACATTACATTGCATGTGCCATTGGCGTTGGTGTGAAAGCACAGTGGTAGTGATTCATGCCGCGATTGTTAGATGATGTCGCATGAGAGAGTTTGTGGTGAGGGTATGCATCAATATCTCATTCATTCTCGCATTAACAAGAGTATCTAGGATATGTTTGATTGTATTTCTTTATCATTACTACTTGATTGAATTGATAACATGTTAACCTTTGCTGTATAGCTCCACTGAGTTGATCACTCACTCCCACGTTCTGGGATGGTGCTTAAACACCAACCAGACTCTGACTTAGCTGCAGGTGACGACGATGCTTACGAGGTGGAGCCGAAGTTTGACGAGGACGAGGAGGCGTTCTCATTTATACAGTTCTCGGGCGGTTTCATATGAGCCTTGTCCTGACCAGTTGGGATTCTGGGATATGTATATGGTGATTTTACACAGTTGATCCATGTATTTTGAGACACGGTTGTATATATTACACTGGGCAGAGCACGCATCTTTTGGGGATTATTTTTTAATTATATATATATTTAAGTCTTTCGCTTGCATTTCCTCAATATCTATGAATTATGTCTGCTAATCTGGCTTGATCTATTTCATGTTTTATGCACTAACATAGATAACATACATCCATTATTATTTAT
The DNA here is from genome assembly GCA_037074715.1 of Magnolia kwangsiensis. Lineage (NCBI taxonomy): Eukaryota > Viridiplantae > Streptophyta > Magnoliopsida > Magnoliales > Magnoliaceae > Magnolia > Magnolia kwangsiensis. The sequence goes on along the minus strand of CM073575.1, from coordinate 82,671,000 downwards.
GTTTTATAAGTGATGTTTTGGAACTCGGGAGCTGAGTTATGCTCAACCCCCGAATTTCAGGGCGTTACAGTGTCCCATACCACCATAATCGGCTCACGAGTCTAGGTTGCTCACTGGTCACTACGGTGAGGCTCGTCGCCCCAGCATAGGCCGACAGCTCGACCACGGTGTCTCATACCACCATGCCCAGCTCATGAGTCTTAGCGGATCGAGGTACCAAGGTTAACGGGATTTCATTGGTAAGTTTAGTACCCTAGATTCAAACAGAAGCATCCATACATGGTGAACACACATCGGGTCAATCGGGTTACTTGACGAGCTTGACTAGCTCGATCGCATGTTAAGTTGATCGACATGAAATGCATAAGGACTCCGTGTGGCCAAACCACTGCCGACAACTCTAGTACTGCTCGGGTTCGTCAAACATGCCCTTCGTGGCGAATAAAGCTCGACCACGAACTTAAGTCTGTTACCGAATGCCTGGACCTTAACATGGCCTCAATCATGTACATATGATTCAACATCCACAATCATATAAGCAGGAAATGAAATATAACTTAAACATGAAGACTATACATGGAGGAAATCATACACACAATTAACAGGAAGGAAATAAACTAGGCATAACATGAAGGAAAGCATACACACAATTAGCAGGAATGAAATAAACTAAATATAACATAGAGGAATTCATACACCCAAGCAAGGTGATTAAGATTCATATCTCAATTCAAAAATCATACTTTACCTATTTTTAGCTCATTTAGACATTTATACAAACACTTCAATTACACTATTCAACATACATCACGTATGTTGGCATATTTCATATTTAGGAAAATCCTTTGCTAAGGATTTGTCGCATACATAGCAAGCATGCACTAACAAAGATTTATCATGGCAATCACTAGATCAGATTTCATACGCATACAAACATTTTTATTAATCACAATGAACACTTAGTTTGTAATATAAGCTATACATAATCGTAAGACAGAACAGTCGGTGAACCCGTGCATCTGGGCATCAGCAAGAACAGTTGGTGAACCGGTGCTCATACTCTTTCACGGTCATGCCTCCCTGTCTCAGGTGCAAAAACTCATTCTCCTTCTTATGTCAGTATGTAAGGGGATAGTATTTCTCATGGAAGCGGGTCTTGAATGCTGCCCATGTCCAAACATAGTCATCGGCTACAGTCCGCAGTACACTATCCCACCACAAGTTGACTTCCTTCTCTAGCATAAAGGTCACCAACTCGACCTGCTCCTGCTCGGTACAATGCAGCATCCTCAGCATCTTAGACATGCGATCAAGCCAATATTCGACCTCCTAAGGCTTGTGAGAACTCAAAAATGTAGGAGGCTGTAATCACTGGAATCTCTCCAAAAGGCCATTTGTACCCAAGTTTCCTATAACGTATACAATAGGGGTAGACAAGGTCACACCCTCACCCTGAGCGGAAGGCCCTACAGCCTCAACAGGCCATATAGAAGGTGTGGGTGGAGTCACATTCCCACCCTGAGCTACTGCAATGGTGGCCAAGAGCTGCTCTGCTGCTACTGGTGTCGCATCTAATGCTGCTGATGCTGATCCTGCTTCTGGTGCATCATCATCAACAACTGCTCCAACCTATCTGTAGGTGTAGGTGGAGCTGACAATGGAACATGTTATGTCCAAGAAGACGCACGATTCTGCTCACTAACCGGTGGTGTATAAGGTGGCGGCCCAACTATAGGACCAGTAGAAGGCCGAGACTCAGGCATAGTTTCACGATCCGGGCCCAAACTAGGGTCTGTACGACCATCACTCTGGGGTTGTGCCTGATCCATCGAATCACACAATGCTAGGCGTGTCATGCTCCGCGTGAACTTAGGTGGGAACCCTACACATAGGGTGTAACCCAGATTAGATTCAACATAACTACAATCCATGCATGCAGCATTCACACACAAATTTAAAGTAACTTTATGCATTTCATTTCCAAAATTGTCATAATACATGTAACATAGGTTTTACATGGAACATAACAGAAAATGTATGTGAGTTAATACGACTAAGCTTCAAACACTGAGCTATAACATTAAAACAACTATCAAACTACGAAGCCTACAGAGGCTACACACAAAACCAACAACTACAAACAAACGGCAAACAACTACGGGGCAACAACATGGATGACTAAGCATCCAAATCTAGCGACGGAGAAGGGTCACCCTTATCCTGCAGGCAGCATAGGATAGTCTTCAGTGTACGAGTCACTTTATTGAACTTGTTTTTCACGAGGCCCCGAAGATCCATAATGTCCTGTCGTAGGACAGCCTGGCCCTCCTCAAGCCGAGCTATACGAGTATCCTTAGCAGCCTGATCAGTGTCCTACTCTGGTGCCGTAGGAGGAGGACTCTCATCAGTATCCTGAGCCTCCTCTTCCTCTTCGCCCTACACTTCTTACTCTTCTATCTCTGCTCCACCTTCTTCATTGTTCTCCTCTTCTTCTTCGCTTTCAGACTCATCCTCACTGTCTTCAAGTTGGGCTTGTCGTTGCCGTGGCCCGATCTTCATCTAGTTGAGATTGGTCTCAATGATGTAATGGACCGGCACTGGCAATTCTGCCCCAAGGCTGTAGCCAAACTCACGTGCAATCTTGCATATGAGTTGGCCGAAGGGGAGCGACTTATTCGTTCTTCTTAATCGCGCGATAAGGATGATCTGTCGTAGTATAAACGTAGGCACGAGCAATTTCGCTCCCTGCCCCACTTGGTACAGGAAATCCACCATAAGACGCGTGCACTCGCTGCAATTGCTCCACCTGGGGTAGACATTAAATGTGCAGATGTGGTGAAATAGATGAAAGTCACCTGACATATGGGTTGCTAAGAGGGTTTTGTTAGGCTGCCACTCAACCAAACGACCACATAGAAACTTGGTGCGGCGATCCCTTTCACGAACACTATTCAGATTCCTCTCACTAGCATGTACCTCGCCAAGTGGCACATTCAAGAGTCGAGCTATCAACCTCACGTTGATTGTGGCTTCTCGATCTCTGTCGAAGGGGATCTTGAACTGCAAGGGCTCCAGCGTAGGCTCTTGAATGTGAGCATAAAAGGCTCAAACAGTGCTCACATTTGCACGTGATTTGCCTTCAAATAACGGACCCCACCCGGCTGCTTCTAGACGCTCGAACAACAAGTACTCGCCAAAGAGTCGTCCATCCACATGCACTTCAAAAAGAACCCTGTGGTCCTCATAAACGCCATGAGATAGCTCTGTCAACCATGCTCTTCCAATAGGAGCCTGAGGATTAAGACCCCACTTGGTCTGCAATTCTCTCCCGGCTCTTGTGCTCGTGGTGGCTCCTCTTGGTCTCCTTGAACGAGCGGGGCGACTAGGTTCAGCTTCATCCACTAAAGCCCGTTTCTTTCCCATGAGAGAAGGGATGGTGGAAATCAAGAATAGAGCCATGACAAGCTCTAAGAAAGCCATGAAAATTGAAGGAAATGAAGGAAGAAGGTGAGATCTATGGGTCTCCACGAATTTGGGCCTTATATGGGAGTGTAAAGGCTCAAATGAAAGGAAAGGAAGAAGAAAAATAACAAGAGAAGATGGGTTAATGGGTTTACAAGATTTTGGAACTCAAATGGGAGATTTGAGAGCTCAAATCGTAGAAAATGAGAGGGTTAGGGGATGGGTATGGCTGTGCACGATGGAAGGGTTTAACGAAAATGGAAGAAAGAGTGATTGGGAGGATGATTTGAGAGAGGAATGGGTGGTTTTAAAGGAAAGGGAGAGCATGGGAGGTGATTTTATGAAGGATGTATTGATTTGGGGAGGTTTTAAGTAAAGAACCGTGGACCAGTGGGTCCCGCTAGGCCCAACGTGCGATCGGCCCATCTGCCCAACCTGGCCAGGCCCACTAGTCGGCGAGGTCCTCCCTGCCTCCTGGGTCCAAAAATGTAGGGGTCCCACCCTAGGTCCCCCTGGAAGTGGTTCGTTTGGCCACTTCTTCCAATTCGAGTCATTTCGGGTCATTTTGGAACAAATCTGCTGAACACCCACATTTATTGATTTTTTAATGACTAAAATGGGATAAAACTTGAAATAGACCCGTCAATTGATGGCCTAAACTTGATTTGAGGTTGTCGTGTGTAATCAGGCGCGTGCACGAACTCAATCTCGGCGATCATTTTCACTTAACTTTCACCAACGAACGAACTGGGAGTCCTACACCTGTTTCTAGGTTATTCTCGCACCCTCCTACTCTATAGTGGCATCAACGTACGTCGTGTGACCATAAAACAGGTCTAGTTTAATCCAAATCATGCTCTGATACCAACTTATAACGCCATGAAAATCGAGGGTCGAGCAGATGCTTAGCTCCTGAGTTCCAATGCATCACTTATGCAACATAAATGCAGATGATTGAATGTTAATCATGGCAGTGCATTAAACATGAGTGGAATTATACCAAAATAGTAATTCATAATCCAGATCAGTTTATGCATCAAAGCAAAAGACTGAAAGATATCTATATAAACGAATAGGAAAGCAAAGATCACTGTTAATCTGCTAGAGTATGAATACATCTCTGAGTCACCATATACATGTAATGTTCTAAAAATAAAATGTCAAAAAGAGTCTAACTACAATAGTATGCCCTGTAGCCCCGTCGATCAGTACGACCTAAGTGAAGCCGTCTGAGAACTGCATATAAGAGAACTCATCCTGATCGTCGTAATAGTCAGGCTCCACCTCCTAAGTCGCATCCTCATCTGCAACTAAGACAGTCTGGTGGGTCTTTAGAACACCGTCCCAGAATGTGGGAGTGAGTGATCAACTCAGTGGAATCATAGAGTAAAGATTAACATGTTATCAATTCAATCAAGCGGTAATGATAAAGCAAACATATCAACCTTTCCTAAATACTCTTATTAATGCAGGGATGAAATGTTTCATGAATGCATGCCCTCGCCTACACTCCCTCGTCCGACACCATCTTATATTCGTGGCATGCTTTCAGCCCTCTGTGCACTTCATTGTGGGCACATGCAGTGTGATGATATGAACATGATTATCAAGTTATTATTAGTCCTTTTCATACAGCAGGATTGAGAAGCTAAGGTACCTCCCTTGTATCATTACCCAAACAATGATCTATTCTCGGGTCGTCAGTCCGAGATAATCTCATACGATAGTATAGTTCTAGATCGCTGTAAAGGGTTCGTCACCAATCAATACAGGTCTAGTTATATCCTATAGACTACAACAAGGCTCGTCGCCCCAATGTAGTTTCAGGATATACTCGAGGTCACTACAAAAGGCTCGTCATCAATCAGAGTAGGCCGACAGCTCGAATATATTGTCCCATACCACCATAATCGGCTCACGAGTCTAGGTTGCTCACTGGTCACTACGGGGAGGCTCGTCGCCCCAGCGTAGGCCCACAGCTCTACCATGGTGTCCCATACCACCATGCCCGGCTAATGAGTCTTAGCGGATCAAGGTACCAAGGTTAACAGGATTTTATTGGTAAGTTCGGTACCCTAGATTCAAACAGAAGCGTCCATACATGGTGAATACACATCGGGTCAATTGGGTTACTTGATGAGCTCAACTAGCTCGATCACACGCTGAGTTGATCGACATGAAATGCATAAGCAATCTGTGTGGCTAAACCACTGCCGACAACTCTAGTACGGCTCGGGTTCATCAAACACGCCCTTCGTGGCAAATAAACCTCAACCACGAACTTAAGTTTGTTACTGAATGCATGGACCTTAACATGGCCCCAATCACGTACATATTATTCAACATCCACATTCATATAAGTAGGATATGAAATATAACTTAAACATGAAGACTATACATGAAGGAAATCATACACATAATTAACAAGAAGGAAATAAACTAGGCATAACATGAAGGAAAGCATACACATAATTAGCAGGAATGAAATAAACTAAATATAACATAGAGAAATTCATACACCCAAGTAAGGTGATTGAGATTCATATCTCAATTCAAAAATCATACTTTACCTATTTCTAGTTCATTTAGACATTTATACAAACACTTCGATTACACTATTTAACATACATCACGTATGTTGGCATATTTCATATCTAGAAAAATCCTTTGCTAAGGAGTTGTCGTATACATAACAAGCATGCACTAACAAAGATTTATCATAGCAATCACTAGATCAGATTTCATACGCATACAAACATTTTTATCAATCACAATGAACACTTAGTTTGTAATATAAGCTGTACATAATCGTAAGACAACAAATAATGCATTTGGCATTTATAATAGCATCCACGTCAGTGATAAATCATTATCTGACATTGAAAGCTTTGAAAACCATAACCTATACATCTATAATCCGCACCTTACACTATAGAAGTGTAACGTATATGATTTAAGCGATAATCCTTTTGCCAACAGTGGTTTAGCAACCTATAACATGAACTAGGTTAGCTATTGCATGACTCCATCTATATCAAACCTTAAAACAGGTTAGGGTTTGATTTTCTTACCCAAGTGCGAAATCAAAATCACTGAAATAACGATTCAAATGGATGGATTTGACACGTAGTGCAATTGGGTGGAATCACAAGATGAAATCACCACTTCTCTCTTACTTCTCTCTCTTTTCCTTCTTCTCTCTCCTAGGGTTTTTCTTAAATTCGTATGGAGCAAAGGGTTTAAGGTCTTTTTATAAGCTCTAAATTGACAGAAATAGCCCTAAGGCTAAGGTATACTTAGGTTATAACCAAATCAGCCTTGTTCTGACCCAACAAAGCACTTTTGGAGGTCCTGTTACCGAGTGTGGTCGGACTTAAGCTCTTAGATGTTGGATCTTAATCAAGTTATGTTTTTAGTTCGATCGGATTTTCAGATCGACCGTGGTAGACCAGTTTCAGTTCAGCAGTCACCGAAACTCGATCAAGGCCACAAGTAATTTGACATGAGTGGGCCATCATCCCTGATTTGAGAGTGAATTTGGGTCAAAATCCAACGATCAGAATGCTTATAAATAGTGCGCAAGCAGCATGACCAAGATTACTTAAAATTACATTTAATTTCTTAAAAATCTTCAGTTTCTCACACTCATCACTCTGGACTCAAGGAAATCGTCCCAGAGCATCGTTTGGACGTGATTTTTGTGGTGAGTGTCAAGTCCAACTATGCAGTTAATATCTTGTCAATTCATTGCAATCAAACTTTCGACGCACGGTCCAGGTCCAATACGAAGTTTCAAAGTACTCCCGAGAGCAACTGGGTTTAGAGTTGAATTCTAGATTTTAGGGTAATGTAGCATTACTAATTCTACAAGTTTTGGGTCTTACTGATCGTATTTAAAGTAATTAGTGCTAATTTCATAGGTAATCTAGGTTAACGCTTTGTCAAATCTCGTCTAATTTATAAAGGATTTAGTCCTGAGGGATTTTTGGCTGAGTTGGTACTCGGCTCTTTGTACGAATTTTTTTGAGTCGTTACAGATGTACTTTGACTTAGGTGGGGGTGATAAAATGTAGAAATAATCATAACATCCCAAATTCACCGACAGGTGAAACTAACCCTTGAAATGTGACCCGTATGCATCGGTGATCATGTGAAATGATTCCAATTCCTTTCTTGACCATCAATCGACGAGTTTGGACGATGATTCAGTGAATACCATCCTCAAATGACACGAAAAGCATGAATACGCACTCGTTGGGAACCGAAACCACCTTAAATGGACAAGGGGGCCCAAACCATAAAAATCGGTGGGACCCAGGGGGTCCTCAGCACATTTTTGGCACCCCGGGAGGGGTGTGGCCACCGCCCATGGTCCAGCAACCATGATGGTACTGCGGCGCATCGCGGTCCACTCCAGCGGGCCATGACGGGCTTACGGGTCTGGCGGCCTACCACCCCTCTCGTACTCATGTGGGTCCCCCATGTGTGGGACCACTTTATTTTCCCATTTGCCTCATTTCCACTCCATTTCCCCCTCCTAGCTTTCAAAACCCCTTAAAAATCTCATTTTTCCTCTCAAATCTTCATTCCATACTCCATCTTCTTCATCTTCTTCAATACACATACACCCACCACCATTTTCCTCAAAACCCATCACCTACCACCTTTTATCTCTCCATTTCCTCTCATTTGAACACACAAATCCCTTATTGTGTCTCATAAACCCCAAAGCCCACCAACCCATCTCCTTCATCAAGCTTTCTCACTTCCATGGTTCTTTTTGAGCTAGTGGCTGCCATATTTTCACTCTCCATGCTCCTTTCCCTCATGGGAAAGAGAAGAGCATCCACAGATGAAGTTGGGCTTAGCCGCCCAACCCGAACGAGGAAGAAAGTGAGAGCCGAAGCAAGCACAAGCGCCACACGAGAGCAAAGGATGAAGTGGGATCTCGATCCCTAGATTTCACTCAAAAGAGCTCTACCAGCAGGCATCGAACAAGGTAAGTTTCGTGGCCACAAAGTTGTGTTTAAAGCCCATGTAGATGAAAGGCTATTTGTGCTATATCCGGTAATGGACCTCTTATTGGACTCCAGGTGGGGATCCATATTTAAAAGAAAATATCATGCATGTGAGAGCACTGTTTGAGCCTTTTGTGCCCATATACGAGATCCACTGTTGGAGCCTCTATAGTTCACTATTCCCATGGGAAGATGGGAAGCAATAGTCAATGTAAATATGATGGCTTAGATTATGGGAATTCCATGTGGTGAAGTACATGCTAACGAATCTCATCTCAAGAGTATGTGAGAAAGAGATCGTTGTATGCAATTTCTTTATGGCTGACTAGTTCACTGGAACTAAAGCAATTGCCTCCCATCGACTAAGCTAACGATAGACTTCCGCCTACTCCACCACATATTCACATACAATATGTATCCTAAGTGGGGAAACCGTACCGAGTGCACTCGTTTGATGGTGTATTTCTGGTATAGAGCTAGGCAAGGAGACAAGTTGTGTCTGCCTACATTTTCCCTACTACAGATAATACAGACTGTGCGCTCTGTTAGGAGTGATGTTTTAATCCCATTCGGCTGACTTATATGCAAGGTTGCTCGAGAGTTCGATGATAGAATTAACATGGATGAGTTTGCACCAATTAACTTCATTAATGACACTACGCTCAACAACATGAGAATTGGCCCTCGACAACATCAAGCCCGACTCAATGATTATGGGGTGAGACAAAAAGTGAAGAGGAAGAAAGTAATGAAATAGAGAAAGAAAGAAATGAAGAAGAGGAAGAAAATGAGACAGAAGAAGGAAGAGAGGAAGGAGAGAATGAGGAAGAAGAGGAGGAGGCCTAAGATTCTGATGAGGGACCTCCTACTACTACACATGGGCATCATTGTGATCAGGCACCCTGGAAGCCCGCCTAGCTCAGATAGAAGAAAATCAGGATGAACTGAAGCAAAAGTTTAAAGAGAATCAAGCTTATGTGAAAAAGAAATTTAAGAAGATGTCTCGTACCTTGAAGTCTCTCCTGTGCTATATGAAGGACAAGGGTGCTCATCCACCATCGTCAGAGTCAGACGACTAGTCATATGTTGTAGTCATTTTTAGGTTCTCTTTATTTCTTATCTTTCCATGTAGTAGCCTTGGTAGGCTGGTGGTATGTTAGTTTACTTACTATTTAAAGATTTGTTTAGATTAGCTCACATGCATCTTCTTGAAAGTGCCCTTGTTAGTGCCCTGGTTTGTCAATTAGCATATGTGTTGAGTCAATCGGACTGCAGAGCCTCATAGGAAGATTTATTCAAGCGTCTGCCTCAACCGGATGTGTGTAAGCTCGCCATATGTAAATCTAAGCCTCACATCCCTTGTCCCAAAACACCAGGTGAAATAAAACCCTTAAAAACAAGTTAGAACATATTAGGATTTTAGGTAAGAAAATATTTTTAAAAATCAGAAAATCTCTAAGTTTTCTTGCCTTGTCAATTGTATCGATACACATCTCGATATGATCAACCTACGCTGTCGATGTCCTCAGAAGACCAATCGATAAAATTGAATGAGGACTTAATACGTCCAGCAACCACATACATATCTGGATGGAATTATCGATGTATCGACACACTTATCGATATCATCGATATTTGAATCTCGAGCCCATCGAAGGTGGCTCGATATTATCGATAGGAAGATATCCTGCGTCCCTATTTTTACTTAGGAAAATCATATATGCTTCGATATATCGAAGCCCTCCTCGATACCATCGAAGTTCAAATCTCGATGATCTCAAAAGGCTCTCCATTATATCAGTCATGGGCGTAAAATTCTCCAGCAACATTTTTCAGGTAGTTTTTTTAACTCGAATCGGGGGTCACTCGATAGAATCGATATTCTAAATATCGATGATATCGGGGCTAGATCAATTACATCAACAAAGGACAAACTTGTTCAGCAAACTCACTGATAATATCCTTAGATTTATCAATGCATCGACTGACTTCCGATATCATTGACATTTAAATTCCAATGATATCGAGTATCCCTCGATCATATCTAATGAAATGAAAATTTTCATGCAAGTCTCTCTCAATTTTCAAATGTCGAGGACTCGATCCTTGTATAGATAATATTAGAGTTTAAAATCCGATGGCATCGACATGAGTCTCGATTCCCTCGACTAGCTGGCAAAAGGTTTTTAAAAGCATATGACATGAGTTTATGTCATCGAGCAGACCATCGATAGAATTGAGAGTATATGCTCGATGATATCGAACGCTGTCATAAATGTGACCGTTTTATATCTGTTGGAACCTTTTGCCTATATAAAGAGAGCTTGTTTGTTGTTACTGGTAGAGAAAGAAGAGAGTGCTTTGTGTGTTTAACCTTAGATCATATACCCATAGCCCTTTCTCTTAAGGGAGTTCATCCTTCAATCCACCCTCATCATTGATATTCAATATAGTAGATTAGGGAATGAACTTTCGCATTCAAGGATCCTCCAACTACTACTTTAATGGAATATCTTTAAGTTGGGATGCCTTGAATGCATAGATGATTAGAATCGCTCTACCTTCTTAATAGGAAAATATTTAGAGAGTAGGATTCTATTATAACCTTGACTCAACCCTTAGCCATATATTGGTACATCATTTGTGTTACGGATCAAAAGAGTAGAAGTCTCTTCATCAACAAGGAGGAAATCTTTGTCATGTGCTGAATGAGACTCATCAACTTATCTGTAAGTATCTAGAGTCCAGAGAACCCTTTGATCATTCCTTTGTAGGATTGGGTCTAAGGTGTTTCTCACCATTGAAGTCCTCAAGGAGGCCTCCGGTGGGAGTGTACGTGGTAGGTGCGTTATGTGGACCCTTACTCTGTGGAGAGTAAAAACATTTGGTTAGGGGTGAACCAGTAAAACCTTGGGTTTGAGGTGAACCATGTAAAACCTTGGATTTGAGGTAAACCTGGTGAAACCTCCATTAGGGTCTTATGGAAGATCCTTGGCTAGTGTGCCTAAAAGTGGGTGCGTTGTGTTGACCCTTGCTCGTGAGAGCATAAACAGTCAACCTCAGTGTAGGTTATAAAGGTTGAAGGTGAACCTGATTTAAAACCTTAGATTAGAGGTGAACCATATGAAACCTCCTTAGTGAAATCCGGTACACTCAAGGGTTGAGTGCGGTTATCGGGAGTGGAGTAAACAAGTAGTCGAACCACTATAAAAATGACTGTGTTTGGGATTGGTATCCCTTTGTATGTGTGACTTATTCATATTCTTTCATCTCTATCTATCTGATCACACTTCACACACTTACACAGTCATATCTATCATAAACTAAGGTATATACATTGTTGTCTCTTGATTAGTTTGTGATTGGATCCTCTATCAGGCTTGAAAGTCAGTAGAGTTACATTTGAGTAATCCTGATAATTGCATATCTATAAGGATTAGTGTAACAGGATTTTTAAATACATTGTTTAAACTTTAAAAAGTCCTATTCACCCCCTCTAGGACATATTGGCATATTCCTACTTCAACTCAAGCAGTCTTCACTTCTATTTCACTTCTATCATGATCCATGTAAGACTACATCTCATGTATTGTGACAATTTTGGTAAAATGAAATGCATGAAGCTTCTTTTAATTTGGAATGTGAATGATGTTTGAATGAGTGTGTGTTCTTGTGCTAAATCTTACACGGGTTGCATCCTATGTTGTATATAGGGAATGTCACCTAAGAACACTTGGAGCACTGCACATCTCGTACTTGGAGGATTGTTTGACGAGGAACCTCCCCTAAGCGATAGCCACATGGACCCTACTTTGGGCCCTAATAGTGACACCATGTTAGATTCTCAATCGGCGACAAGACCCACAAATGGGCCAACACCTAGTGCACCACCAGTTCCAGAACAGAACCGTGCGTCTATCTCGATGCCACACATGCCTCAGGCGGCTCCTCCTCCTGATATGTTGGAGAAGATGATGCTCCTAATGCAGCAGCAACAACAGCAAGTTTGGACCACGATCGCGGGGGCCCTTGCCCAAAATATAAATATGGTCCCGCCTACACCACCTGTGCAGCCTGTTAAGAATACGAATATCTATAGTTTATTTGAACGCTTTCAGCATTTCTGACCTCCCACCTTCGCAAGCACTCATAGGCCCGAGGAGGCCAAATATTGGCTTGACCGCATCTTTAAGATGCTGAATCCGTTACAGTGCACTGAGGCAAAGTACATGGAGTTGGTCACTTAAAGTTTGAGAAGGAGGCTAGTCTTTATTGGGATAGTATCCTACAAACAGTTGCCTTTGGATATGTATGGACGTGGGATGCGTTTGAGACCCACTTCCATGGAAAATACTTTCCCCTCATTGTAATGAAAAGAGGGTGAGTTTCTTCACCTCCGACAGGAAGGGATGACCATGGCAGAGTATGAGAACCGCTTCACAGAGCTAGCCAGATATGCTCCTTTGATACTAGCATACAACCAGATGAAGATGCGGTGATTTTCTGAGCGTCTGCGTCTTAAAATCCGCATGAAGATGTGTTGCGCTAGCATTTTCAATTTTGTTGAGTTAGTGAGCATGTCCCTACGAGCTAGAAAAGATGGGGATAGACTGTCCTATATACGTGTGCCCATGGGCTTGAGGCCCCGACTGGACTTGCCAAACCGACCGTTCCTCAGCAAGTGGCTGCGTTCAGATTCACCTCCCAAGCTTATGACACCACTGACTCAGCAGATGCAATCTGATCTATGGTGCACCTACTGTAAGAAGATGGGCCATACAGACACTTATTGCTTTACCAAGATGATGGATCGCGGCTTTATGCCTCCTCAGAAGATCAACCACCAGTTACCATAAGACATTTCAACTCCACCTCTACGATCAGCACTGTCAGCATAACCTTTCTACAAGCTGAATGTACCTCAAAGTAGGATACCTCAATGACCTATGGCAGCACAACTAAATCATCCTCAACAAGCACGTGTGCATGCGGCTGTAGCTGAAGCATCTGAGTTAGCAACTACAATGCTTTTAGCCTTCGAAGTCACCACCCACATCCAAGGTATACCGTTTTTTCTATTGGTGGTCACCAGGTCCACTATTTCGATGATATCATACTCTACGGTCAAGCATTTAGGGTTGAATACTACACTTATGGATGGGGTGAGAGTCATTGTGGCAAAAGGAACCTTCACCGATGCCACTAAGCTTTGTAAGGGTTGCTTGATAGACTTAAGAAGCAGGGTGGTGTCTGTTGACCTGATTGTCACCACTATATACCATTATAACATCATCCTCGGCATGGATTGGTTTACGAAAATGAAGGTCGAGATTGACTACGAGACCTGACTGGTGACGTCACACGGGCCTAAAAATATGACCTTCAATTTCTCCGTTCAGGTCAATTGCCCATTATGGGTTCTTTGTTATGCTGCCCTATTGAAAGATCATAATGGTTCGACACTTGGAAACATGCCCGTGGTTCAGGACTTCTTGGAAGTGTTTAAGACGATCCCTGGATTACCTCCTTGGCACGAGATCAACTTTACTATCAACCTTGTGCCTGGTGCGACACCCATTTCCTTACCCATGTATCGCATGCCTCCATTTGAAATGGAGGAATTAAGGAGATAAATTAATGATTTGTTGGATTTAAGTTTCATACGACTGAGTGTGTCTCTTTGGGGGCACCTATGTTGTTTGTGAAGAAGAAGAATGGATCACTGTGATTGTGTATTGATTATCGCGGGTTGAACCAAGTGACAGTTAAGAACAAGTATCCTTTACCCAAGATAGATGATATGTTTGAATAGTTGAAAGGGGCACAGTATTTTTAGAAGATCGACTTACAGTCCGGGTACCATCAGTTGTGCGTCAGGGATGAAGACGTACAGAAGACGACATTCAGAACTAGTTTTGGGCATGCGAGTTCCTCGTGATATCGTTCAGACTTATGATCACACCGGTAGTGTTCATGGACCTCATGAACCAGGTGTTTAGGTCATTCCTGTATCAGTTTGTCATCGTATATATAGATGACATTTTGATATACTCCAAGAGCAAAAAAGATCACGAAAAGCACCTGCAAGCGGTCTTCGATACTCCCAGGAAGAAACAATTGTTTTCTCAATACAAGAAATGTGACTTCTAAAAGGAAGAAGTCAAGTTCCTGGGACATGTTTTGTTCAAGGAAGGTATCGTTGTGGACCTTGCCAAGGTGGCCACAGTTCAGGACTGGGAGTATCCCAGTTCAGTTATAGAAGTGAGGAGTTTTCTGGGACGTACTGGCTACTATGCCGATTCATTAAAGATTTCACCAAGATAGCCAGACCATTGTCTCAGCTTACACGAAAAGATCTTAAGTTTTCCTAACATAAGAAGGCAGAAGCAGCCTTTCAGGAATTGAAGGACAAGTTGACGTCTGCACCTGTGCTAGTATTGTCAAAGAAAGGGGTCAGATATACGATATACACCGATGCGTCTCGTGTTGGTTTAGGTTGTGTTCTTATACAGAAGGATAGAGTGATTTCCTATGCATCGCGACAGTTGAGGAAACATGAAGAAAACTACCCTACACACAACCTAGAATTGGCAATAGTTATCTTCGCATTAGAGCTCTAGAGACATTACTCCACGAAGAGGAGTTCGAGCTCTTTTGTGACCATAAGAGCCTCAGGTACATATTCAGGCAGAGGGACCTAAATATGAGGCAGTGGTGATGGATTGAACCTTGAAAGACTTCAAGTTTGAGGCCTCCTACCATCCTAGTAAGGCTAACCTTGTGGCAGATGCATTGAGCTACAAGAAGATGATAAAATTTGTGGCTTTGCTAGTGATTGAAGAATGAAACATGATAGAATTTATGCTAGACTTCGAACATAAGCTTACAGTAGAGGAGCCGTTCGTGAGCGTTGCACATATTTGTATATAACCACTTATTGATGAGCAAATCATTGTGGCTCAAAGAGAAGATGAATGATTGGTAAAGATGAGAAAATAAGCTAGTTACGATGAAGACTCTGAATAAAGAGTTGGTTCGGATGAGGGTTTACATTATCGTGGCCGCCTATGCTTCCCGAATCTTCATGACTTGAAAAAGGAAATTCTCGAAGCTGCTCACAATTCGAAGATGGCGATGCATCCTGGTAGTACAAAGATGTATCGAGATATGAAGCGTTCATACTCGTGGGACAACATGAAGGCCCACTAGCAAATTTTGTATCCCATTGTCTCACGTGCCAGCGATCAAGGCCGAGCATCGCCTACATCCTGGTTTACTTCAGCCCATGCCCATAACTTAATGGAAGTGGGACTTCATATCTATGGATTTCATTTCCAAGTTTCCAATGATGAGGAAGGGATACGACTCCATTTGGGTGATTGTATATCGATTGACGAAATCAGCTCATTTCCTCCCTATTAGAGTCTTAAATTCAACAGATGATTTAGCTAGGCTGTACATCAAGGAGACAGTACATCTACGTGGAGTACCTATAGAGTTTGTGTCAGATCGAGACACGCGATTCACGTCTATCTTTTGGACTCGAATCTAGGAAGCATGGGGGTAAAACTAAAGTTCAATACCACATTCCACCCACAAACTGATAAATAGATAAAATGGGTAAATCAGGTGTTAGAAGACATGTTGTGGGCATGTGTGCTCAATTTCAAGGACAGTTGGGATGACTGTCTTCCCTATGCAAAGTTCTCTTATAACAACTTTCAAGCGAGAATTGACATGTCTCCCTACGAGGCATTGTACGGGCGCCCTTGTCGAGCACCGCATTGTTGGGCAAAAGTTAGTGAGAGGAGCTTGATTGGTCCAGATTTAGTACAGACAATCTCAGAGAAGATCGACATTATCAGGCGACGACTTCTTGCAGCGCAGAGTAGACAGAAGAGTTACGCCGATACACGACGGCCGCAATTGAAATTCGAGGTTGGGGACCATGTGTTTCTTAGGGTTTCTCCAATGAAGGGAGTTCTTTATTTTAGTAAGAAAGGGAAGCTTACACCACGATTCATTGGCCCATTCCAGATTCTAGACAGAGCGGGTGTGATAGCATATTGCCTCGCCTTGCCTACACCACTCGCAAGTGTGCACAACGTATTTCATGTATCGATGCTGAAGAAATACGTTCCTGATCATATTCACATTATTAAGTGGGAGTAGGTGCAACTAAATGAAGATGCTACAAACGTGCTACGTAGTAGAGTTATCCCGCTTGTGAAGGTATTATGGATGCACCACACTGAGGAAGAGGCTACCTGGGAAACGGAAGCCGAAGTCCGTAAGAACTATCTTAAGATTCTCGAGTACAAAAAAGTACTAATTTCGAGGATGAAATTTTTCTTTAAGGGGGGTAGATTATAATGTCTCAGAAAAATCCGTACAAAGACCCGAGTACCACCTTAGGCAGAAATCCTTAATGATTGAATCCTTTAGAAATTAAACAAAAATTAATTAAGTGTTAAACTAAATAATCTCTAGATTTAGTAGAACCACTATCTATATGAATAGCAAGATCCAAAATCATTAGAATCGCTAACTCAACATTACCTAGAAAGCTAGGAGCAATCTCAAAACCTAGTTGCTCTCGGGAGCACATTGAAACTCCTTATCGGACTTGGACCGTGTGTCGAAAGTCCAATTACCGTAAAACTACAAGGTTATGACCACCAAACTGGGCTTGACAAGCATCGCAGGAATTAATCCCAAATAGTATCCAAAAACGTACAACCTAAGCCCTGAGTAAAGTGTGTAAGAAACGCGAATATCTTTAGAAAATGAACTCAAACTTAAGTAAATTGGACCATTCACTTACGGGAAAAATTGAAGACATCGGACTGTCTGATTCTAACCAAACTATACCCTTGGATCAGGGAAATTTCTCTACACATGTTGTTATACTTATGGCCCTGATCGAGTGACAATGACCGTTGAATTGAAACAAGTCCTCCACGGTCAATTCACAAATCCGATCGGGCCGAAATCGTAACTTGACTTAGATCCATGATTGGGGAACTTACTCCATGACGCAAGTTAGTAATTGGCCTCTAGATGAGTCCCGTTTGCCCAAAACAGACACCCTTTGGCTATAACCTAAGTATACCATGGCCCAAGGGCCATTGACATTAGTTTTGGGCCTATATAGTGCCCTTAAACCACCCCTCTCTCATTCCATACGAATTCTCTAACCATAGGAGAGAGAAGAGAGAAAAGAGAAGAAAAGTGTGAGGAGAGAGAGAGAGAGAGAGAGAGAGAGAGAGAGAGAGAGAGAGAGAGAGAGAGAGAGAGAGATTTGTAGATTGTTGCTGGGATTCACTCCCGCTGCACCACGAGCCGAATCATCTCTCCCATTTTGCTACACCATCAAATTCAAATAAGATTTGGGTAAGAAATCCTAACCCTAATCCTGTTTTAAGGATTCAAATAGAGGAAGCGATGAAATATCTAACTTATTTCATGATTTAGGTAGTCGTTGTAATGTAAACAGAAACGTAGTGTAAGAACCGAGTTTGTAACGAGAAAACCGACGAAAGGTCTAGACTATAAATGTTTAGGTTATGATTTTCAAGGATTTTAATGTCAGAAATGATTTACATTTGACTTGATTATTGCCATATGATCTTAGTTACGATGTAATCCATAAATCCTACATGTGTATGAACTATGTGAATAGAAAATACATCCCATGTGTTTGTTGAAATGTTTGAATGAAAGTGAAATTATGATTTATGCTTTCCATGACTATTAATCTAGAATACATGTGTTTTATGTGTATAACAACTCCTTTATTAAAGGATTTGTCAAAATATGTGCTATAAGTATTTGATAAAATATCTAAATGAGTAATTGTTTGATAAATTGCTCCCAACAAGGGTGTTGAGATAGGATTCTCAACTACCTTGTCCACAGTTATAATTTTTTTTCATGTAATGTAATTTTTTACTATGCGATTTATGGTTGAAATGCATATGTATGATAATATATTCAATGTGTTTGGTAAAATGCTTGAATGGGATTTATATTTAAATTGTCTATTAAATGGTGCTATGAATATCACATGTATCCACATGCTGTATTTGAGTATGTATGGGACTACTACGTTGTCCAGGGAATCGGTAATGATTCCCGATTTGGTGGCCAAATTTATTTCGCCACATTAGACACGTTTGATGAATCCGAGTCGTATGCTGATTGTCGACAGTGGTTAGGCTAGCGGAGTGCTTACGAGCTCCATGTCGATCAATTTAATGTGTGCTCGTATCGATCGTACTCTTCAAATAACTCGATTGGCCTATTGTGTGTTTACCATGTATAGACACTACTGCTTGAATCTAAGGTACCACTTACAAATATAAAGTCTGTTTAACCATGGTACCAAGTTCTGCTAAGACTTATGAGCTAGACATGGTGGTGTATGGGACACCATGGTCGACCTGTCGGCCTACGCCGCGGTGACGAGACTCCTCGTAGTGACCAGTGAGCAACCCAAACTCATGAGCCGAATATGGTGGTGTATAGGACACCGTATTCAAGTTGTCGGCCTACGTTTAGGTGACGAGCCTCTCGTAGTAACCTCGAGTATAAATTAGGCCTACGCTAAGGTGATGAGCCTCTCCGTAGTGACCTCGAGTGTGAACTCGTGAACTTACCTATCCACTGCTTTTCATCATGGGTGATGCCTACAACTTCCCTATCGTTTGTGATTAATTAGGACTGACAACCCTAGATGGATCATTGTTTGGGTAAGTGATATAAAGGGAGGTACCTTAGCTTCCCTAATCTGCTATATGAATAATCTTAATAAACTACTTGGCTAACACGATCATGCACCGCATTGCATGTGCTTTGGTGAGGAAGCGCACATTTAGGGAGTTTTTCATACACGATCGTGAGATGATATCGTTGAGGGAGTGCAGGCGAGGGCATGCATCATTACGCATATCATTCCTATATTAACAAGAATACTTAGGGTATGATTATTATATTACTTTATCATTACTACTTGATT
Organism: Magnolia kwangsiensis; assembly: GCA_037074715.1. Taxonomy (NCBI): domain Eukaryota; kingdom Viridiplantae; phylum Streptophyta; class Magnoliopsida; order Magnoliales; family Magnoliaceae; genus Magnolia; species Magnolia kwangsiensis. The sequence goes on along the minus strand of CM073575.1, from coordinate 82,651,503 downwards.
AAATTGATAACATGCTAACCTTTGCCTTATAATACCACTGAGTTGATCATTCACTCCCACTCTGGGATGGTGTTTTTAAACACTAACCAGACTCTGATTTAAATTCAAGTTGTGATGCGACTTACACGAAGGAGCCAGACTTCATGAATGAAGAGGAGGAATTCTCCTATATTCAGCTATCAGGAGAGTCTATGCAAACCTTGTTCTGATTCAACGGGATTACAGGCTTACATGGTTTAGTTGAACAGTTATATTTTGATATTTTGTATATTTTGAATAAACATATGTATATATTTAGCCCGATAGCACATTCATACTCTAGAGGTTGTGAAACGCATATATGTACTTTATATATTTATCTCAGTCTTCCTCTTGCTTAATTAAAAGAACTCTGGAGTATGATATGCTGATTTAGTGTAATCTCACTCATGTTTAATACACTAATATGGACTACATTTAAACTTATTATCTATGTTGCATAAGTGATGCGTTGGAACTCAGGAGTAGAGCTATGCTTGACCCCTAATTTTTGGGGCATTACAATTACTATTTTATTTTCGTTGAAAATTTTTTCCTATTTAATGAGAGCTTGCCTTAGGTTGCTTGTAAAGAAAATAGATAGGGCTTTTGAGTGTCTAATTCAGATCACCTATCCTAAGCCTTTTTCTCTCATGGGAGTTCATCCTCCAATCCACCCTCATCGTTGATATTCAATAGAGTGGATTGGGGAATGAATTTCTGCATTCATGGATCCTCCAGCTACCATCTTAATGAAAAATCAGTGATCCGGAATACCTTGAATACATAAATGCTTGGAATCACTCCGTCTCTAATATTGAAAAACATTTAATAGAGTAGTATTCCAACATAACCTTAACCCAACCCGTCGCCTTACATTGGAGCATCATCTATGTTGCGATTCAAGGGATCTGAAGTTTCTTCATCATCAAAGGAGAAGATCTTCATCAACGTGCTTAATGGGGCTCATCTACTTATCTGTAAGTCATTAGAGTCTGGAGACCCTACTGATCATTCCTTTATGTAGGATTGGGTCACATGTGATTCTCACCCCTTTCAAGTCCTCATAAGAGGCATACGACCGGAGAGTACGTGTGGGTGTTATGTGTTGACCCTTGCTCCTGGGGACCATAAACTCTAGGTTCCTTGTGCGGATCCTTGGCCTATATGGCATAAAACCTAGGTGTTGTGTGTTGACCTTTGCTCTTATGTAGGACATAAACTCTAGGTTCCTTATGTGGATTCTTGGCTTGTGTGGCCTAAAATCTGGGTGTTGTGTGTTAACCCTTGCTCCTATACGGGACATAAACTTGTGTCTCGTGGAGACATGTTAGATACCCTGTGTAGGTCATAGAGTCAACATAGTGTAGGTTATACTAGTTTGAGGTGAACCTGATTTGAAACCTCCGTTAGTGAGATCTAGTACAATCAAGGGTTGAGTGCGTCCGCCGGGAGTGGAGTAGACATGTAGTCGAACCTCTATAAAAATGACTGTATTTGGGATTGCTATTTACTTTTACTGCCGGTATGATTTGTCTAAATGTTCTCATAATGCATGTTTACATGATTACGTAGAACTGATTAGAATCACATTCACACACAACCACATCCATCATGAACTATGTTATACATCTTGTTTATGTTTTGAATAGTCTTATGATTCGATCCTCTATTTGTCTTGGAAGCCAATAGAGTTACATTGAAGAAATCCTGTTATTTGCATATTAATTCAGGATAGGTTTGATAGGTTTTAAATCATCATAAAATTTTAAAAATTCATATTCACCCCCGTCTATGACATCTTGGCATATTCCCACTTCGACTAAAGAGGTCATTACCACAACTTCACTATGCTCTTCAAATCAGCACATGGAGCAAGTCTATCACCACTCTCAAAAGTGGAAAATAATTTACGAGAACACCCCGATGAGAGTTGAGAAGAACAAGGACTCAGAAGAATCTGAGAATGATGATGGACCTAGCAACGCTACACATGAGAAAGAATAAGAAAAGCAATACAAGTTGGTTGCTCCATTTCCACAAAGGTTGATCTCACCAAAACCTCTGCCAAATACTAAAGATGTCTGGTTCCGAAACAGGTGAAAATTTACATCCCTCTATTGGATGCAATAAAACTAATTCCATCATATGCCAAATTCCTAAAAGATCTATATACAACCAAGAGAGAACACAATATCTAGAATATATATATATATATATATATATATATATATATATATATATATATATATATATATATATATATATTATAAAAAGTGAGTGCCATCATCGAATAAGATGTGTCCAAAAAAAATTACAAGGATCTTGGTAGCCTAACCCTCTCATGTGTGATTGGGGACCATCGGATTAAACATGCACTACTTGATTTAGGGGCAAGTTTGAATTTGATCCCATACTCACTCTATGAACAGCCAGGCCTAGGTGAATTAAAACCCACCAAGGCCACACTCTAACTCGCCAATTATTCGATTTGTATACCGAGAGAGATGACAAAGGATGTGCTTGTCCAAGTTGATGAATTCTACTATCTAGTAGATTTTATTGTTTGGATACACAACATATCAATGATGTTAGCACTCAAATTGTTATCATCCTTGGCTGACCATTCCTAGCCACATTGTTAAGGGTGACATATTATATATTTTCCCTTTGTTATGCACCAGTTTTATAAACATGAATGTGCTTAATTGATTTAAATGCACGTGTTTTCTCTTATGAGGTGATTTTGAGAGCTTAGGAGAAAAGAATGCCTATAGAATGGATTTAATGCTCGAATAAGATTGAAAAATTCAAGAGTCCAAGATCCAAGGAAGCAAGTGAAGTAAATAGAAAGTAAATCGAAAGTGTTAAATTCAAAAGTGCAGAAAATCGAAAGTGTTAAATTCGACCCTTTGATTCTATCAATGATACCTTCGATGACATCGAAGTAAATGCTCATGCGATCAAGGCCACCTAGATCCCATTGTAAAAATAATAATAATAACGATTTACTTGCTGAACATATTGGAGCATTTTTTGATCCCATCGATGAGATGTTCGATGACATCGAAGCATGTTCGATGCCATCAAAGGATGCTCAAGGCCATCGGAAAAATATGCAGATTCAAAAGTTGGTTGCTAGAGAGTTTCCCAATTTAACTCAAACTATTCAATGCCATCGAAGCTGCAATAGCCATGTAAATTTAAGTCAGTTTTGTAGTATGTGTGAATCAAGCATATTTAAAGGGATATTTTAGGAGTTTCTAGACATGAATTAGGGTAAAAGGAGTAGAGCTAGGAGTTGTGGAGATTCAAGGAGTCCTCTCTCCTCTTTAATCCTTCAGTTCTAGTTAGTTTTTAGTTTTTTCATTGAGAGTTTTTTGTTTAATCTTACATATGGTTGGATAAACTCTTAGCTAGAGCTAAGAGGTGAAACTTGTAGTATTTCTTAATATTTGGTTTGCTTTAATTCAATTTATTTAGTTTTAATGTTGAACAATTAATTGATTTTGGTGAAGTATTTTTAGTTTACTTTGATCCATTGTCGAATCCGAGCACTTTGGATGCATAGGAAGACTATGAATATGTTCTTACATGCTTTGTAATAGTTTGGTCTATAAAATCCATTGATATAATATTAACTCCAGGCATGATAGATGCTTTGAATTCTCTACGATTAAGTCACTAATTCTTTATGAGGGAACCAATTTAATGAAATTCATATCTGTTTTGGAATATGTGAATTATGATTTAATGACTCTATTATCCGGTTAGATAGGATAGGACTTTGATTCCAGTTGTGTGATCTATTTGATCCTTGACACTCTAGTATTTTATTCCTGATAGTTTATTTCACAATTATTCTTTAAATATGAATTTAGTAATTATTTTAGATTCTAGTTCTAGTTCTAACATATTTGAGAAATTATACACTAGCAAGTCCCTGCGGGTACGACCTCGGTCTCACCTAGTTATTACTACATCACAACCCTGCACTTGGGGTTATTGTAATAAGTTTTTAGCACCATTGCTGGGGACTTAGGTTACATTTTTCTGAAATACATTAATATTAGACTTATGTTATGACTAGGTTTGGATTTTTTGTGTTTTTAGGATTAGGTTTTTCTAATTTATTTTAATAATAACCTTTTTGTTGTTTTGTAGAAACTAACATAGAATCTTCAATCCAGTAATATCCTTACAACTCTTTTGCTGTAGTATTTCATATTTCTTATTTTATGTAATTTTCTTTTCTAGGTTTTAGTTTAGACTTAGGGATTGAGAGTGTTTCATGCCCAAGTGGATATGTAACAACACTCTATGTCTCTTAAGTGAAGGAGGATTGATCGAAGGTTTACCTATCCATCATTGGATTAGAAATGCCTTGAGATCCTTAGAATTAGCAAAAAATATGGTTGTAAATCAACCACAACATCACACTGAGGAACAACAAGATGAGAACAATGTGCAAAAAATTCCTCCACCTAGAATACTGTGTGATTATTTATAACCAGCGAGGGTGAGTAAACCTTCCTACATAGTGTTTCCACACAATGTAGGAAATGTGAATTTTAAACCGAGAGTGATCCAACTACTTTTGAAGTTTCATATACTTGACTCTAAGAGTCCATATCTCCATATTAAGGAATTTGATGAGATTGTAGAAGCATTATAATTTAATAACATTTCTGAGGACACCTTGATACTGAAATTATTTTCTTCCTCTTTGAAAGAGAAGGCCAAGTCTGTCTTCACTCCTTAAGGCTAAGATCAATAGGAACATGGGCTAAGATGACCCAAGAGTTCCTTAAAAATTTCTTCCTGATTCATAAGATGAATTCCTTGAGGAGGGTAATCATGAATTTCTCTCACAAAGAGGAAAAGACCTTCCAATATTGGGAAAGATTCAATGATCTTTTGAATTCCTGCCGCACCATGGATACGAAACTTGGCGGGTAATAAGATTTTTCTACAATGGACTAACTTCGCCGATGCGCCAATTTGTGAGATGATATTAAAAGATGAATTATCGATGTCCTAGAGGGAGGTGAATAGGGTAATACAAAATTCTTTAAAATAAAGTGCAATAAATAATCTTAATCGCCCAAAAGTATTGAAACCTTGATTCCAAATATTTCATATGATAACCTTCACATAGTATTTTAAGCAAGACAACCTTATATCATGATGTCTTTGAAATCAATCTTTCAAACTAGTAAGAGAAGATAAAATAAATATAACATTCACTGTGGGATCCCAATCTTTTGCAACATTGCTTGTTTACACACATGTCCCAATTCGCACTGTTGATAGACCATACACTACACCCTAGTGCACCTAGAAAACTCACCTAAGTGATTTGTTCTGGATGACCTTGAGACCTCTATCATGTAGACTACTTCGTCGTTGTGGTTGCAATGGTGAAAACCGTGTGTCAATCTGTAACACTCCGGATTTTTGCCAACCTGGGATTAGACGTCCTTAGGCAATGGGTCAACCATAACACCTTGGTAACATCTCAGAACCCAATTCCAAAGCCAAAGAAATCACTTAGGATTAATTCCTTTAGAAATTAAGCGTAAGTTAGCTAGTGCTACGCTAGAGTAGCTGTGAAATTTTCTCTGAACACTTTAAATACGTTCTGTAAGACCCAAAACTTGTAGAATCAATGACGCTATAATACCTTGAAATCTAGGATCAAACTCTAAACCCGTTTGCTCTCATGAACCCTTTGAAACTTTGTATTGGATTTAGATCGCGCGTCGAAAGTCCGATACCTACAATCTTAGACCGTTATGACTGCTTAGCTGGACTTGACAATCGTTTCAAAAATCAAGCCCAACCGATGTTCAGAGGCTATTTTATTGAGCCTGGAGTAAAGAGAGTGAGAAAGGGTAAGGATTTGGAAATTTTAATCCAAATTTGGCACGTGACTTTGCGCATTATTCTTAAGCGTTCTGACCGTCAGAATTTAGCCAAATTTCACCCTTGGATCAAGAAAAATTTCTCTTTCATATCATGAGACTTGTAGACCTGATTTAGGTATGATGACCGCTGAACTGAAACTGGACCACCACGTGCGATCTGGGAACTCTACCGGACTAAAAACTTGGTGTGAGCAACATCCAGTATCCATGAGCTTAAGTCCGACCACATTCGGCCAGGGGACCTCCAGAAATGCTTCGTTGAGACGGAACAGTCCGTATTTGGACATAAAATAAGTATACTCTGTTCCCAAGTCTATTTAGGTTATGTTTTAGCCTATGTAAGGGCTTAAAACCCTCTTACAACCCTCCCATCCGAATTTGCAACAAACCCTATATATAGAGAGAGAAAGTGAGAGATTTTGAGAGAGTAGTGGGAGAGAATTCCCGCCACTTGCTGCAGCTTTTGCACATGCCAAAGCACCACACTCCAATCACTTTCCTGATGATTCCAATGCACTCCTAGGTAAGAAAAACCCTAACTACTTGCTGTTTTGGGATTCTTTCGATTCAATTATCGAAATAGCTTATGTATCTTGTGCATTAGGTCGCCATAACGCCGTTGACGAAGCGTTGACGTTCGATTCGAATCGATACACTTCTACGACACAAGGTGAGGATATTAGACGCTTTGATTGACTGATTTCAAAGCTTTCAATGTCGTTTAATAGTATATTATCGATGAAAATGCCGTTTGACATGTACTACATGCTGTTTGTTTTCCATTTCGTAAAAGTACAGTAAATATGAGATTTAGGGTATTTTAGGCATTTATAAAAAATACGGTATAAGTCCGTATTTTTCTGAAATGATTGCCATGGCTATTTTTCATATTATGATATTAGAAATGCGTGTATGATCTGTTTGGCGAAGAGATTCGCCCTAACGCACATATTGGCCGACATATGCTATGTGGACTAATGTGTGTAGACTAAGTGTTTGTTGAAATACCTAAATCAATATGATTTATGCCTGCCATATATATTGAATGTAAGAACATGACTGTTGTGTATTAGATATCTCCTTGATATAAGGATTTGTCATATTATATGTTGGAATCAACATACGTAACGTACGTTGGAGTTGTGTAGTCTGGTTGTTTGTATAAATGATTGTATTAGTATGTATTGAGCTAATGTTGTTGTAGCTTAGCTTTGAGAATGAATTCTCAATTAATATGATCATTATATGATTTCCACCATGTTGGCTATATGAATTACTTTCATGATATATGTGGAATGCAAGTGTTAGTTGATTTGCTTACGTGGTATGTTATAACATATGTCAACATGCTTACATTGTTGTATTTTATTTCTGTTACTCACATATGCTTACTGATGTTGATATACAAATGCTTGGGGCTATGACCTAGTCTAGGCAGTCGGTAATGGATCGAATTAGTGGTTGGCTTCTATTTGCCACGAAGGACGCGTCGATGAACGCGAGTCGTGTTTTGAGTTGGCGGCAGTGGTTAGGCCACATGAAGTGTTTTATGCACTTCATGTCGCTTAGCTTGAGATGCACTTGTACTAATCGAGCCCGTCAAGTAACCCGATTGGCCATTGTATGTTCACCTTACATGAGTCATAACTGCTTGAACCTAGGGTACTGAACTTACCATTAAAAACCCTGTCAACCATGGTACCTTGATCCATAAAGATTAATGAGCCGGGCATGGTGGTATGGGACACCGTGGTAGAGCTGTCGTCCTACGCTGGGCCCACAAACCTCCCCGTAGTAACCAGTGAACACCTATGACTCGTGAGAAGATTATGATGGTATGGGACACTATATTCTTACTGTCGGCCTACACTGATCAGGTGACGAGCCCTTTGTAGTGACCGCGAGAGTATTCTGAGTCTGTGGGAGGTGACGACCCTTCCGTAGCGACGAGAGTACATTAAGCCTGTATTGATAAGGTGATGGGGGAGCGGTGCAACGAGTGCGAGCAACAGCCCTGGCAGCCCTTGCAGCGACCTACAAATATAACGTCGTATGAGATTACTAGGAGTGACGACCCTAGACAGGATCTGTGTTAGGATTGATATAAGGAAGGTACCCTAGTTTTCCAATCTGGCTGTATGAAAAGGATTAATAACCACTAGGTAATCATTATCCATATTGCATTGCATGTGCCTGGAAGATGTGGAGCACTGAGGAACGTAAGCATGCCGCGGGCGTAAGATGGTGTCGTATGAGGGAGTATGTCAGTGAGGGCATCCATCATGTCATTTCATGCATGCATTAACAACAATATCTAGTAATGTTTGATTATTTGCTTTACTATTATCGCGTGATTGATTTGATAACATGCTAATCTTTGCTTTATGATTCCACTGAGTTAATTACTCACTCCCATGTTACGAACACCACCAGACCCTTTTGTAATTGCAGATGATAGCGTGGCCTGCAAGGCGGAGCCGGACTTGATGATGATGAGGAGGATCCCTCCTTTATGCGTGTTCTGATCGACGGGATTACAGGGAGGTTGATTAGACGCCATGGCACTTGTCATTTTATATTTTTGGAGCACTCATATATATTCTTTTCTTTCCATTTTTAGAGTATATATGTATTTAATTAACCTGGTAACATGTTCACACTCTGGAGACTTACAATCAATTATATATTTTATGTATTTATCATAGTCTTCCGCTTGCTAATTTAACTCTCTCTGGAGTATGATATGCTGTTTTGGCTTAGTCTCAATCTTATTTAATGTCATTCTACAGACAACATGCATTTATCATTATCTATGTTGCATAAGTGACGTTCTGGAACTCGGGAGTTGGGTTTCTACCCGACCCCTGATTTTCGGGGTGTTACACAATCTGATGCTCCATTAGTGAGATGGGACCCATCGAATGTATGACCTAAATTATGTATCCAGTAACACAAGCACCCTTTATTATGCTAGGCCCAATGGAATTGAGCCCATGTGGGCCTAAAGCCCACTTTTAGAACATGAAAATTACCAACAATAAGACAATTACTACATAACAAAATACGAACCTAACACATATAAGACAAGAACTATAAGACAAAATTGAATTTTATTTCAAAACTCATCATTAGCTCTCTCTCCATGCCTTAGAAACTAATCATGGCTCATGTCCACCTCATCCTATACATGCATCTAATGCATGTCTTAATTTGTACTATATCACTTCTAACAACCAATTACAACACTATACTTCATCATCCACCATGCATCACCTACAACCCATAACCCTTATCCATCCATTAGTCAACGCATGCCTAAACTTCTTCCACCTTGGCCAATTCATGCTTAGCACCATCCACCTCATCCATCCACTACCCATACCATACATCAGCTTCCACCTCACTTTTAGTACCAATAAGATCCCATAAACTTGTCACATTATCTTACCATCTCAACCCCCAAATCCCTATATAAGAGTAGGAGCTCTCTTGCACTTATTGTTTTTCTATACTTAGAAAAATTCTGAGTTTTTTAGAGAGAGTGAGAAAGAGTGGGGCCAAGGTGTGGCCCATTATCTAACTTATAGGGAGTGGACCACACATCATCAACCACTGAAGTGAGTCTACACCCCTTCTTCCATCTTCCTCATCCTCCTATTTCTTCCCTTTTTTATTTTCTTGATATGTGTGGGCCCCACTGGTGTGGAGTTCTTGTGTACATGTATTTATATCTATGGTAATCAGCAAAGTGGCCCATGTCAGATGTCTACCATGATGAACATCATATCTACACCCTTCATTTGTAATCTTATTTTTATTTCTGGATAGCTAGTTCTAAAAATCATATAAAATTAACTATGCTAAGATCGAAGTTGAAGCATGGGGATATTATGAACCACAATATGAACTAACTTTAGACTAAATTTTGTAGCCATCTAACGGTCCAATCATCCGTAACATCAAGTTTACTTGGCTATTGTCCAGCAGCACATGCAGGATTTTGATTTGCCTAAATTGACCCATTTTAAACCATTTTAATGAATATATTAAAAATATATGTTCCGTTGGATTCGTAGAAAATTGATTTAGATTTTCAACGGTATATAATAAGCCTCAATCGGAGTTCGTACGACTGAGATCTTGGCCTTGTACGAAAAATGTATTTGGGAGATTATTATGACCATTATTGTTTGGGCCATATCCATGATTCCAATGGTCAGATGTATTTGATATTTTCTATTAATACTTGAGATAGTTATTGATTATATATATGGTCCCTATGATCAGATTCTTTCATGATAAAATTTAGAAAATTTTGAACCGACCGATACTTTCGTAAGGATAAATCTTAAATTATTTTGTACGGTCCAGATGGATCCAAGGCTCTTTATGGTTGGAAACCTATATACGGCATGAATGATGTATTCCTAAGCCATCCATTGGATCAGATTTTCCAGTAGAGAATCTGATCATAGAGATTTGATTAATATATTTCATATGATACTAGAAGTGTATGTTGGATAGATGTTGTACATAACATTCATCCTCTTATTGACCCACTTAGGTGTGGGATCACTAATGATTTATACATTTTGAAATGGATGCCAATGTACATTGTTGTGTGTTCTTATCTATGCTTCACTAGCGTGTGGGCCCCACTTCCCATTGGATCTATTTCATTTTCTTTCCACTTTCTATTTGCTAAAATTTTTTATGTACTTAATGAAAGGGCCTAACTATATGCCCTAGAGGGGGGGTGAATAGGGCTATGCCAAATAAAACTTAAAACATCAGAATAATAAAAGAAATAAAGCACAATCCTGAATTAAAAGCAATCTCAATAACCTAGAATTAAGATAATGATACTATATCAGTTCTAGGACAACCTTACACGAAAAACCAAAGGTTTAAGGTAGGAAAACCTTATTTCTAAAACGTCCTTTGTATCTCAAACCAATGACAGATAAAAAGTAAGGAATTCAAAATAACTTGCAGAAATAAATCCTAAGTTATTACAGCATTCATCTGCAAATACAATCCACAAAACTGAATGTATAAAGGAATGAAAGAATAAAGCACAACCACAACATAAAGATATATAGTGGTTCGCCTGTGTGTACACCAACTGTTATCCAACAGCCACACAGAATGCTACTCCACTCCTAATATCCTCACACAGGGGATATTAGCATGCACTATCAAAATAGGTTTCACAAGTTTACCTAAAACCTTCACAATTGTGTCTTTTTATCTCGGGCTTACACAATCCAAAAACCCACACAATCTGAGTTTTTTTGGCTCTCCTCAGATAACCAAAACAATGAGATTTTTTTGGCAAATCTCAAACAAAACCAAAGAAAGTAAATTACACAAATGTAAAATACATGAATCTCCTTTTGAAGTAGCCCGGTAGAACCAATCGGAGTAGAAGTTCAATTCAACGTTCAAAGTCCAATACTCACTTTAAGAATGGTTCTAAGTCTAATTTATTTTATCTTAAATCAAAAGGGCTAGTTCTATTTGATTTTGAATCCAAGAAGAAGGAATATCAGAAATTCCCCTTTTCTAATAAGATTGGAATGTAGATCAAAATCAAATAATGACAAGCTAATGAAAGGAATATTAAATGAGCACAAAATAGCTTAAAACAAACACGAACTTATCTCATAGTATGGCCTTAAGATTGCTTGAATTGAAATGAAAAACTCTGAAATTCGTGCTCTATTTATAGCCTGAAAAATCCCATCTACGACTGGTCTTAGGATCCCTAGGACTGGTCATAGCTTCAAATATTTTCAAAGATTTCCACGGGATAAGGATTAGCTATTCCACGACTGGCCCTGGTTAGCCTATGACTGGTCGTGAGACACCTACGACTAGTCGTGGGTCACCTACGACTGGTTGTAGGACCCTCAGATTAGTTGCTGGAGTTCGAGTCGTAGGGCTAAGACCAGTCGAAGGACGAGTCGTACAGCTCACAGGACTGGTCGTAGGATGTCCAAGACTGGTCGTAGGATAACTAGAGAAATCAAAAAATCTTCAACAACCTAGGACTGGTCCTGAAAAACTTAAGACTGGTCGTAGCAGAGCTAGGACTGGTCTTGAAGTCCCTATGACTTGTCTTAGAACAGGCCGAACAAGCATATTTAAAATATATGAATTATGTATCCAGAATGACCTATAATAAAGCCTAACCTAAGGTCAATCTAAGGTCAAACAAACCTTGAAAGTGAGATGAACATTGATAGGCTGTACTCTCAGATGACCCTTAAGTGAAGCTTGAGAATTTACAAATCTTGTTGCACGCCTTCTCGAGCTTGAACCTTTCTTAACTTGATAAAGTCTTCTTCTATTCTTGTACTTGTTTGAATCTTGAACATGCATACTTGAAGACTGCTATTCTTAAATACTTCATCCATGACTAGACTTGAAACTTTTCTTCGTTTAAGTTTTTGTCTTGAAATACGATGTCTTAAAGCAATGAAAAAGTCTCAAACATGAAACACAAGTAATACAAGACAGATAGGTTTTGGCACCACAAAATTTGACAACCAAAGGGATATGAAATCATAGCACTTACAATCTCCCCCTTTGTCAAATTTGTGACTAAACACATATCATAAAAGATAAGAGCAACATTTTCTCTATAAAGAATCATGAGTCATAAAAGCACAAATTACTCTACTCCCCTTGAGTAATACAAATACTGCTCATGAAAATAATATCAATCAATCAAACCATACAAATTACTCCCCCTTTCCATACTACTCCCCTTTACCATACTACTCCCCCTTTTTGTCACAAAATGACAAGGGAAAGTGACAAGAAGAAAGAGAACAACAACATAGAGAGTAATAAAAAAAATAGATAATTAGAAAGGAATATGGAAGGACATATCATATCTCAAAATATAAATCCAGAATCATTAAGCCATAACCAAGTTAATACAATATCCAAAATAAAATATAAGATAATGTTATACAATCCAAAAGATAATCCGCCTAATCAGATCCAAAGGAGGGAACAGGGATAGTAGGATCAATCTGGTGTAAGCCCCTATTAATGCGACGAAGATATTTTTTCATATATTTAAACTGCATATCGTGGGCTATACTCATGTTATCAACCTTCTCCTCCAATGCACGAAAGCATGCATCATAACTAGATGGATCAAAATCAGGATCATTTGGCGAATCAGTTTCTATCTCATCAAATAACTCATCCATATTAACATCCTGTTGAGGAAGATCGCCAGCTTCCCCTTCATTTTTGACTTCACCACCAACATCGCCAACACCACCTTCATCAACTTAACCAGGAAGCAAATCCAACTTCATCTTATTAAGATTGGTATTGTTGAAAATAAGATGATGAATGGGTGCCTCATTAATATGTGTATGGACAAGCATATGAGTGGCTAATACAGTCATAAGATAACCAAATGGAATATCACTATGACCCGGATGGAGACGAAACTGTATGATAAAATAACAGATCAATGAAGAAAGACAGACCATGGTACCAGAAGCAATAGAATGCAACACACGAACCATGAAAGAAGTCAACTCAATTTTATTACCGGACCAAGTATACAGATTTGAAATAAATATACGGTGTAACACTCTGTATCTGGGTAACAAGTATTTTGAAGGGAGCGCATTCCCTTTGTGTGTCCATTGCACATTAATTTTGCTTAGGTCTCTTATTAACATATGTTTTTCTGATTCAGATGGTTTTAATATAGAGTATGAATCGGAATACCTTCATCATTAACGGGTATATCCATAATACCCGATATTAAATGAAGGTCTACTTCAAATTTCCCTTCTCTAGTATCAATTGAAAACGTTAAATTATCAAGGGAGAAATCTGAGATACATGCAACCATTGATTGTGCAATTGACTGGTATGTAGGCCCACCCCAAAGAAAAATGTTAGCCCAGCCAACAGATTCAAGGAGAGGGACAATACCATATGAAGCATTTTGATTGAGATCAGCAGGATGCTCAACAATAACCTTACGGACATGCAAATCCTATACATCTTGAGGATCATCTTCGGGTGACTGAAGGTGCCGTTTTGTTATCGGTGTAGATCTAGATGAGGATGGACCTCGGGATATTTTCTTCTTCCCTCTAGCATCCATCTTAAAAAATATGTACAAAGAGCAAGAGAAATGCACAAAAAGAAGGATGAGTTTTCTCTAGATCAGTAATTTGAGAAGAAACCCTTGAAAAACCCAATAAAAAGATGAAACCAAGATACACAATGATCAAATCAAAGCATAGAGAACATCAAACTTCAAGAAAAATGAAGAAATAAGACTTACTTTGAAGAAATACAAGAAATCCTATGACTGGTCGAGCCACGACTCGTCGTAGGTCGGAGTGAAAATGAAGGAGGTTTTTGCCAAAATATATCATGTTCACGAGCTCCACGACGGATCGAGTGATGTGTACGACCGGTCGTACCACGACTGGTCGTGTATAGCTATGACCGGTCGAGCATCGACCAAAAATACATATTTAATGTAAAAAATTAAAATTTAAACATAAGTAATACTAAATATAATACACTATGATACATGTAAGCAAGAATACTCAATATAAAATGCACATACCAAGATCAAATTTCAATTTATTAAACCTGCATTTGTCGAGCAGTTTAGTAAATATATCAGCAAGTTGAGTTTCGGTTAGTATATATTCCAAGGAAATAACTTTTTCTTCAACCAACTCACAAATGTAATGATACCTAATGTCAACTTTGCTTCTTGCTGAACCAAGAAACTAAGCAATTTACAATGTAAAAACAACCACTACTGGTTGATTTTCTATCATCGATATTACCGGCCCAATCAGCATCTGAGTACCCAGCTAATTGAACACTAGTATCAAAAGGATACCAAAGACCCAGATTTATAGTACTTGCGACATATCTAATAATCCGTTTAATAGCACTAAGATGTGATTCCTTAGGATTATACTGATATCTTGGACAAATACCAACACTTAATGCGATATCAGGTCTACTAGCAGTTAGATACAACAAATTACCAATCATACTGCGATTTAGTTTATGATCTATATCTTTACCTATAGAGTCTTTTAAGAGTTTTGACGTTGTACTCATAGGAGTATCAAAGTTCTTACCATTCTTAAATTCAAACCTTTTAACCAAGTTTGAAGCATATTTGGTTTGGGAAATGAAAATTCCATCAGGTTGTTATTTTACTTGCAACCCTAGGAAATAGTTTAGTTCACCAACCATGCTCATTTCAAACCTTGATTTCATAAGATCTGTAAACTCAATAGACATGTTATTACAAGTTGATCCATAAATAATATTGTCAACATAAATTTGAACCATTAAAATATCATTATTATATTTCTTAACAAAGAGCGTCTTATCGACACTTCCTACTTGAAAGCTATCAATAAGCAAGAATTTAATCAATTTCTTATACCATGCCCTAGGTGCTTGTTTTAGACCATAGAGAGCCTTTTTGAGACGAAATACATGGTTAGACAACTTGGGGTCTTCAAACCCTGAAGGTTGTTCAACATACACCTCTTCATATAAATCGTCATTCAAGAAGGCACTCTTTACATCCATTTGATAAATCTTAAATTTTCTAAAGCATGCGATGGAAATAAAAAGTCAGATTGATTCAAGGCGAGCGATTGAAGCAAAGGTTACATCGTAATCGATGCCTTCAATCTGAGTGTACCCTTGTACAACCTGTCTATCCTTGTTTCGTATTATATTTTCAAGCTCATCAGACTTGTTTTTAAAGATCCATTTTGTTTCAATAATGTGTTTATCTTTAGGTCTAGGAACAAGATACCAGACATCATTGCGAACAAATTGATTAAGTTCATCTTGCATAGCAACTATCCAATTTTCGTCAGAAAGTGCTTCTTTCACATTAACCGGTTCTATTTGGGATGTAAAACAAACATAATTACATATGTTCTCAAGTTGTTTGCGAGTACGAACTCCAATGAGAGGGTTTTTAAGAATTTGATTGGTTGGATGATCTTTGACAGTCCTTGGTTCAGATTCTTTTAGACTTGATGAGGTATCTTGATTTTTGATAATAAGAGCTTCATCATCATCTGATCTCAGAGCTGGTGTATTCAAATGATCATCAATGAACACATTGATGGACTCTTGAATCACACCAGTTCTCTTATTTAGAACCCTATAAGCTCGACTGTTTAAAGAATAACCTAGAAAAATATCAAACTTTCCCAAATTTTCACGATCTCGTAAGATATAACACTTGCTGCCAAAAACTCGAAAGTATTTGACAGTAGGTTTCTTTTCAAACCATAATTCATAAGCAGTCTTATTATCAGATTTACTGGTGTAACACCCCATATTTTTTTCAACTTGGGATTAGACGTCCTTAGGCAATGGGTCAACCAAAACACCTTGGGAACCGCTCAGAACCCAATTCCATAGCCAAAGAAATCACTTAGGATTAATTCCTTTAGAAACTAAGCGTAAGTTAGCTAGCGCTACACTGGAGTAGCTGTGAAATTGTCCCTAATCACTTTAAATACGTTCTACAAGATCCAAAACTTGTAGAATCAATGGTGTTATAATACCCTGAAACCTAGGATCAAACTCTAAACCAGTTTGTTCTCGGAAACCCTTTGAAACTTTGTATTAGATCTACACCGCGTGTCGAAAGTCTGATAATTACCATCTTAGACCGTTATGAGCGCTTGGCAGGACTTAACAATCGTTTCAAAAATCAAGGCCAACCGACGTTCAGAGGCTATTTCATTGAGCATGGAGTGAAGAGAGTGAGAAAAGGGTTACATTTGGAAATTTTAATTCAAATCTGGCACGTGACTTGGCGCTTTATTATTAAGCGTTCTGACCGTTAGAATTCATCCAAATTACACCCTCGGATCAGGAAAAATTTCTCTTTCATATCACGAGACTTGTAGCTTGATATAGGTGCGATGACCGTTGAACTGAAACTGGACCGCCACGTGCGATCTGCTAACTCTGTCGGACTGAAAACTGGGTGTGAGCAGGATCCAGTATCCATGAGCTTAAGTCCGACTGTATTCGGCCAGGGGACCTCCAGAAGTGCTTCTTTGGACCAGAACAGCCCCGATTTGGTTATACCTCAAGTAGACCTTGTTCTCAAGCCTAATTTGGGAAGGTTTTAGGCTATAAAAGGACTTGAAACCCTCACATATCTCACCCATCCGAATTTGCTAGAAACCCTATCTAGAGAGAGAAAAAGTGAGAGTTTATGAGAGAGTGTGGGAGAGATCTTCCCGCCACTTGCTACTGCTGCTGCACGTGCCAAAGCACCGTACTCCAATCACTTTTCCGACGATTCCAACGTACTTCTAGATAAGGAAAACCCTAACCACTTGTTGATTTAAGGTTCCGTCGATTCCAATAGCGAAGTAGCTTATACATCTTGTGTATTAGGTCGCCTGTTCGCCGTAGACGAAGCGTATACACTCCGTTCGGAATGATACACATCTAGGGTAAAAAGGTACGGATCTTAGATGCTTTGATTGACTGATTTCAAAGCTTTCAATGTCATTTAATAGTAGATTATCGACGGCGATGCCGTTTGACATGTACAACATGTTTTCCGTTTTCCGTTTCGTAAACGTACGGTAAATATGAGATTTAGGGTATTTTAGTCATTTGTAGGAAATACTGCTTACGTCCATATTTTGATAAAATGTTTGCCATGGCTAGTTATCATGTTAGAATATTAGGAAGGCATGCATGATTGGTTTGGCGAAGGTATTCACCCTTAAGCGCACTTTGAGTCGACATACGCTATGTAGATTAAAGTGTGTAGTCTAAGTGTTTGTATAAATGTTTGTATTAGTATGTATTGAGTAAATGGTGTTGTGTATGAGTTTTGAGATTGAATTCTTAAGTAATATGCTGATGTAAATGATTTCCATCATGTTGGCTATATGTATTGATTTCATTGTTTATATGAAATGCATGTGTGGGATTATTTGCTTAAGTTGTATGTTATAACACGTGTCAACATGCTTGTATTGTTTATATTCATTTCTACTACTCTCACATGCTTACTGATGTTGTTTACAAATGCTTGCGGCTATGACCTGGTCCAGGCAGTCGGTAATGGATCGAATTCGTGGTTGGTTTCTATGTACCACAAAGGACGCGTCGATGAACGCGAGTAGTGTTTTGGGCTGACGGCAGTGGTTAGGCCACACGAAGTGTTTCATGCACTTCATGTCGTTCAACTTACGATGCGCTCGTACTAGTCGAGCCCGTCAAGTAACCCGACTGGCCGTTGATTGTTCACCCTGTATGAGTCATAACTGCTTGAACCTAGGGTACTGAACTTACCATTGAAAACTCTGTTAACTGTAACGCCCGTGAAAAATCCATAATTGGACTCGAGTACCAACTCGACCCGAAATTGCGTAGAATTAAATTCTATGGAAATTAAGCGTAAGTTACCTAGCGCAACGCTGGAGTGGCTGGAAAATAGTCCCTGATCACTTTAAATACGTTCTACAAGACCCAAATTGAGTAGAACCAACGACTCTATAATACTCTATAACCTCGGATCGAACTCTAAGCAGGTTTGGTCTCTGGACCGCTTTGAACTTTTGTATTGGATCTAGACCGCACGTCGAAAGTCCGCTACTACCTATCTTAGACCGTTAGAACCGCCTTGTTGGACTTGACGCTCATTTCGAAAATCAAGTCAAATCGATAATCACAGGCTATTTCATTGAGCTCGGACTGAAGAGAGTGCGAATAGGGACAAAATTGGAATTTCAAATTCAAATCTGGCACACGACTTGACGCGTCAGTATTAAGCGTTCTGACCGTCAGAACTCATCCAGATTACACCCTCGGATCAGGAGAAATTTCTATTTTATATCATGAAACTTTCAGCCTTGATCTACGTGCGGTGACCGCTGAACTGAAACTGGTCCGCCACGTGCGATCTGCGAACCCTGCCAGACTGAAAACTTAATACGTGCTATATCTGGTACGCATGAGCTTAAGTCCGATCACATTCGACCAGGGGACCACCCGAAAGCATCTTTTGGATCGAAACAGCCCCAAAATGGATATACACTAAGTAAACTTCATTCCGGAGCCTGTTTCCGGCATTTTTAAGCTTATAAAAGGGGTTGAAACCCTCATTCCCCTCTCCCATCCGAAAATTGCAAAAACCTAGATTAGAGAGAGAGGAAAGGTGAGAGTTTGTGAGGAAGAGTAGAAGGAATTTTTCCTGTCTCCGAGCCACCGGTTGCTAGTGCTGTAGCAACACTTCTCGATCACCAAGCCGGTGATTCTCCCGCATTTTCAGGTATAAAACAACCCTAGAACTTGTTGATTTAGGGTTTACTTAGATTCATAGCGTGTTAACTAACGTACTTCGTAAAACAGGTTCTCCTACTGCCGTAGACGAAGTATATACGCTCCGTTCGTATTCACGAGTCTACAAGAGGCTAGGTGAGGATTTTAGACGCTTTGATTGATGGTTTACAACGCTTTCAATGTCATTTAATAGTAGATTATCAACGGCATCGCCGTTTGACATGTACAACATGCTCTCCATTTCCCGTTTCGTAAATTAACGAAGAATATGAGATTTAGGGCATTTTAGTCATTTGTAGGAAGTACAGATTATGTTCATATTTTGCTGACATGATTGACATGGTTTGTTGTCGCATTAGGAAGTTAGGAATACGTGCATAATTAGTTTGGCGAAGAGATTCGCCTAATTGCGCACTTTGGGTCGACATACTATATGTAGACTTAAGTGTGTAGTGTATGTGTTTGTATAAATGCTTGTATTAGTATGTATTGAACTAAATGATGTTATGAGATAGTTTGAGATTGATTTCTCAATTAATATGCTGACCTAAATGATTTCCTACATGTTGACTATATGCATGATTTCATTACATGCATGGAATATATGTTCTTGAAGATTTGCTTAAGTTGAATGTTATAACATGTGTTAACATGCTCACATGATTGTATTTCAATTCCAATACTCTTACATAAATTGCTGATGTGATTCCATAAGTGTTTGGGACTAGATTAGTCCAGGAAGTCGGTAACCGAGCGAATTCGTGGCTGACTGGTCTTAGCCACGAACGACGCGTCGATAAACGCGATTCGTGTTTAAAGTTGGCGGCAGTGGTTAGGCCACGCGAAGTGTTTTACGTACTTCATGTCGTTCGACTTGAGATGCGATCGCGCTAGTCGATCCCGTCAAGCAACCCGACTGGCCGATGTATCTTCACCTTGTATGAGTCATAACTGCTTGAACCTAGGGTACTGAACTTACCACTGTAAACCCTGTTAACCATGGTACCTTGATCCACGAAGACTCATGAGCCGGGCATGGTGGTATGGGACACCGTGGTCGAGCTGTCGGCCTACGCTGGGGCCACAAACCTCCCCGTAGTGACCAGTGAGCACCTAGACTCGTGAGCAGATTATGATGGTATGAGACACTATATTCTAGCTGTCGCCTACACTGATCACTCGACGAGTCCTTTGTAGTGACCGCGAGCGTATTCTGAGTCTACGGGAGGCGACGACCCTTCAGTAGCAGTAGAGTACAGTAGGCCTGTATTGATAAGGTGATGGGGGAGCGGTGCAACGAGTGCGAGCAACAGCCCTGGAAGCCCTTGCAGCGACCTACGAAATATACATCGTATGAGATTACTAGGAGTGACGACCCTAGACAGGATCTGTGTTGGGATTGATACAAGGGAAGTACCTTAGTTTCCCAATCCTGCTGTTTGAATGGACTTATAACAACTTGGAAATCATATCACCATAGCATTGCATGTGCCTGGAAGATGTGGAGCACTCTAGGGAGTGTGGCATGCCGCGGTCGTAAGATGTTGTCGTATGAGGGAGATCGTCGGTGAGGGCATACATCACGTCATGTCATCTTGCATTAACAACAGTATTAGGATTGTCTGATTTACTGCTTTACTATTATCACATGATTGAATTGTGAACATGCTAATCTTTGCTCTATGATTCCACTGAGTTGATCACTCACTCCCACGTTACGGGATGGTGTTTGCAACACCCACCAGACCCTGTTGTAGATGCAGGTGAGGCTGAGATCCAGGAGGCAGAGCCAGACTTCGACGAGGACCAGGACGAGTTCTCGTACATGCAGTATCACGATGGCTTTGCGTAGGCGACCTGGATCGATGGGATTTCAGTGGGACCATTTTGGATATTTATTTTATTCATGTATATGTATATGAGACTCAGAGATGTATTCATACTTTGGAGACAGATGAGATTTACTTTGTTTTTTCATACAGTGATATATATATTGTTTAGTCTTCCACTTGCTTTTATCACTGGATCTGAAGTATGAATTGCAGTTTTGGTATACTTTTACTCATGTGAATGCTCTAAATCAGACAACATTGAATCATAATCATTTTTGTTGCATAAGTGACGGTCTGGAACTCGGGAGTTGAGTTTATACACGACCCCCGATTTTCAGGGTGTTACATTAACCATGGTACCTTGATCCATAAAGACTCATGAGCCGGGCATGGTGGTATGGGACACTGTGGTCGAGCTGTCGGCCTACGCTGGGGCCACAAACCTCCCCGTAGTGACCAGTGAGCACCCTACTCTGCGCAAATTATGGTGGTATGAGACACTATATTCTTGTTGTCGGCCTATACCGATTGGTGATAAGCCCTTTGTAGTGACCTTGAGTTTATCCTGACACCACATGGGGGCGACGAGTCCTGATGCGGTCTTAAGGATAATTAGGCCTGTATTAATAAGGTGATAGGGGAGTGGTACAATGAGTAGCCCTTGCAGTGACCTACAAATATAACATCGTATGAGATTACTAGGAGTGATGACCTTAGACAGGATCTGTGTTGGGATTGATATAAGCAAAGTACCTTAGTTTCCCAATATTGATATATGAAAATGTAACATCTCGAAAATCGGGGGTCGGGTAGAAACCCAACTCCTGAGTTCCAGAACGTCACTTATGCAACATAGATAATGATAAATGGATGTTGTCTGTAGAATGGCATTAAACATGATTGAGACTAAGCAAAAAACAACATATCATACTCCAGAGACAGTTAAATTAGCAAGCGGAAGACTATGATAAATACATAAAATATATAATTCATTGTAAGTCTCCAGAGTGTGAACATGTTACCAGGTTAATTAAATACATGTACACTCTAAAAATGGAAGAAAAGAATATACATGAGTACTCCAACAATATAAAAATGACAAGAGTCATGGTGTCTAATCAACCTCCCTGTAATCTCGTCGATCAAAACGCACATAAAGGAGGGATCCTCCTCCTCATCATCAAGTCCGGCTCCGCTTCATAAGAAGCGCCATCATCTGCAACTAAAACAGGGACTGGTTGGTGTGCGCGACACCGTCCCGTATCGTGGGAGTGAGTGATCAACTCAGTGGAATAATAGAGCAGAGATTAACATGTTCTCAAATCAATCATGCGATAATAGTAAAGCAATTAATCAAACATTCCTAAATACTGTTGTTAATGCAATATGACATGACATGATGGATGCCCTCACTGACGATCTCCTTCATACGGCACCATCTTACACCCGCGGCATGCTTTCTTCCCACAGTGCTCCACATCTTCCAGGCATATGCAATGTGATGGTGATATGATTATCGAGTTATTATTAGTCCATTCATACAGCAGTATTGGAAAACTAAGGTACCTTACATATATTAATCCCAACACAGATCCTATCTAGGGTCGTCACTCCTAGTAATCTCATACGATGTATATTTTGTAGGTCGCTGCAAGAGCTTCCAGGGCTGTTGCTCGCACTCGTTGCACCGCTCCCCCATCACCTTATCAATATAGGCCTACTGTACTCTCATTGCTACGGAAGGTTCGTCGCCTCTTGTAGACTCTGAATATGCTCGCGGTCACTACGAAGGGCTCGTCACCTGATCAGTGTAGGCCGACAGCAAGACTATAGTGTCCTATATCACCATAATCTGTTCACGAGTCGTAGGTGCTCACTGGTCACTACGAGGAGGTTTATGGCCCCAGCGTAGGCCGACAGCTCAACCACGGTGTCCCATACCACCATGCCCGGCTCATGAGTCTTTATGGATCAAGGTACCATGGTTGACAGGGTTTTCAATGGTAAGTTCAGTACCCTAGGTTCAAGCAGTTATGACTTATACAGGGTGAACATACAACGGACAGTCGGGTTACTTGACGTGCTCGACTAGCACGAGTGCATCGCAAGTCGAACGACACGAAGTGTGTGAAACACTTTACGTGGCCTAACCACTGCCACCAACTCAAAACGCGACTCACATTCATCGACGCGTCCTTCGTGGCCAATAGAAGGCAACCACGAATTTACTCTGTTACCGACTGCCTGGACTAAGCATAGTCCCAAACATTTATAAATCAGCATCAATAATCATGTGAGAGTAATTGGAATGCAATACAACAATACAAGTATGTTATCACATGTTATAACATACAACTTAAGAAATTCCTTCAACACATGCATTTCATACATACAATGTAATCCCTACATATTGCCAACATGATGGAAATCATTTACATCAGCATATTACTTGAGAATTCAATCTCAAAACTATTTCATAACACCATATACTCAATACATACTAATACAAACATTCATACAAACACAGTCTACACACTTAAGTCTACATATTGTATGTCGACTCAAAGCGCGCCTTTGGGCGAATCTCTTCGCCAAACCAATTATGCAAGCATTCCTAATATCCTAATGTGACAAATAGCCATGACAAATAATTCAGCAAAATATGGATGCAAACTGCATTTCCTATAAATGACTAAAATGCCTTAAATTTCATAATTCCCGTACGTTTACTAAACAGAAAACGGATAGCATGTTGTACATGTCAAACGGCATTGCCGTCGATAATCTACTATTAAACGACATTGAAAGCGTTGAAATCAACCAATCAAAGCGTCTAAAATCTGCACCTTTCACTTTAGATGTGTATTGTTTCGAACGGAGCGTATACGCTTCGTCAACGGCGTACAGGCAACCTAATGCACACGTAGAAGTGGTTAGGGTTTTCCTTACCTAGAAGTGCGTTGAAATCATGGAAAAGTGATTGGAGTGTGCTGCTTTAGCATGTGTAGCAGCAGCAGCAAGTGGCAGGAAGATCTCTCCCACACTCTCACAAACTCTCACTTTTTCTCTCTCTCCAACTAGGGTTCCTAGCAAATTCGGATGGGTGAGAGAAGTGAGGGTTTAAAGCCCTTTTATAAGCTAAAACATTTCCAAAATAGGCTTGGGAACAATGTTTACTTGAGGTCTAACCAAATCGGGGCTGTTCTGGTCCAAAAAGATATTTCGAGAGGTCCCCTGGCCAAACGCGGTCGGACTTAAGCTCATGCATACTGGATCCAGCACACATCAAGTTTTCAGACCGGTAGAGTTCCCAGATCACACGTGGCAGTCCAGTTTTAGTTCAGCGGTCATGACACCTAGATCAGGTCTACAAGTCTCGTGATATGAATGAGAAATTTTTCCTGATCCGAGGGTGTAATTTGGCTAAATTCTGACGGTCAGAATGCTTAATAATAACGCGGCAAGTCACATACCAGATTTGGATTAAATTTTTTAAATTTAACCCTCTTCTCACTCTCTTCACTCCAGGCTCAATGAAATAACCTCTGAACGTCGGTTGGCCTTGATTTTCGAAACGATTGTCAAGTCTAGCCAAGCGGTCATAACGGTCTAAGATGGTAGATATCGAACTTTTGACGCGCGGTCTAGATCCAATACAAAGTTTCAAAGGGTTCCCAGGAACAAACCGGTTTAGAGTTTGATCCTGGATTTCAGGATATTATAGTGTCATGAATTCTATAAGTTTTGGGTCTTGTAGAACGTATTTAAAGTGATCAAGTACTATTTCACAGCTACTCTAGCGTAGCGCTAGCTAACTTATGCCTAATTTCTAAAGGAATTAATCCTAAGTGATTTCTTTGGCTTTGGAATTGGGTTCTGAGAGGTTACCAAGGTATTTTGGTTGACCCATTCCCTAAGGACGTCTAATCCCAGGTTGGTAAAAATTCAGGGTGTTACAGAAAAGGACTAATAATAACTCAGTAATCATATCAACATCACATTACATGTGCCTGGAAGATGTGGAGCACTGAGCGGTACGCAAGCATGCCGCGGACGCAGATGGTGCCGTTTGAGGGAGAATGTCGGTGAGGGCATCCATCATTTCATGTCATATTGCATTAACAACAGTATCTAGGAATGTTTGATTAATTGCCTTACTATTATCGCATGATTGATTTGAGAATATGCTAATCTTTGCTCTATGATTCCACTGAGTTAATTACTCACTCCCACGTTACGGGATGGTGTTGCGCACACCAAATAATTTCTATTTTAATTACAGATGATGGCAATGCTTGCGAAGCAGAGCCGGACTTGATGATGATGAGGAGGATCCCTCCTATATGTAGGTTCTGATTGACGGGGTTATAGGGTTACTGATTAGATGCCAATATGCTTAGTATTTTACCTTTTTCTTACACACCCATGTATATTCTTATTATTATTTTTGGAGTATACATGTATATGTTTAACCTGGTAACATGTTCACACTCTAGAGACCCACAACAGTTCATATACTTTATATATATCTATTACATTCTTCTGCTTACTAATTTAACTGTCTCTGGAGTATGATATGCTGTTTTGGTCTAATCCCACTCATGTTTTCTGCACTAATATGAACAACATTCATCCATCATTGAAAATGTTGCATAAATGATGTTCTGGAACTCGGGAGTGGAGTTTTTGCTCGACCCTCGATTTTCGGGATGTTACAACTGGTATAAACCCGATTAATAATATAGCATGCGATATTGACTACTTCAGCCCAAAGATTTCTAGAGAGCTTCATGTTATTCTACATAACATTAGCCATATCCTGAAGCACTCTGTTTTTTCTTTCAACTATACCATTTTATTGCGGTGTTTTGGGCATAGAGAATTCATGCGATATTCCCTGATCACTACAGAATTTCTCAAAACTACTATTTTCGAATTCGGATTCATGATCAATACGGATCTTACTAACATGAGAACCTTTCTCATTTTGGATTCATTTAATGACCTTTTTCACTTCATCCAGGGTTTTAGTTTTGTCTTTTAAGAATGATACCCAAGTGAATCTGGTATAGTCATCTAAGATAACCAAGATGTATTTTTTGCCTCCTCGACTCTCCGTTCTGGTTGGTCCAATAAGATCCATGTGGAGAAGCTCGAGTGGTCTAGATGTTGTATTGGAATTCATTTTCTTGTGAGAGCTCCTAGTGTGTTTTTCCAACTGGCATTCACAACATATTTCATCTACTTTTTACAATTTGGGTAGACCTTTAATTAGTTCTCTTTTGCTCAATCTAAATAAGTTTCGATAGTGTACATGTCCAAGGCGTTTATGCCATAATTCAGTCTCATTGGTATGGACCATGTAACATGATTGAGTAGATGAGCTTGCATCACTAACGATGCAGCAGTTTTCAGAAGTTCTGCGACCAGTTAATATAACAGAACCCTTTTTATTAAGTATCTCACAACCTTGATTAGAAAACTTCACACTATGGTTGTTATCGCATATCTGAGAAATGCTTAGTAGGTTGTGTTTCAAGCCCTCAACATATAAAACATTCTTAAATAAGGAAAGGTTATAAAGCTGAACCGTACCATGGCCTATGATCTTGCAATTGCTTCTAACACCAAATGTGACTGACTCGTCAGTCATATCTTTTAGATTTGTAAATAAAGCCTTGTCGCTTGTCATATTCCTGGAGCAACCACTATCTAGGTACCACTTTGAATGGCTTATAGCTTTGAAAGCAGTGTGGGCAACCAAGCAGGAAACTTTAGGAACCCATTTCAGAACTATTTTGGGTTTAGGAGTATAGATGGTCTTTTTCTGTCTGTTGTTATAGGAGAGACCTATAGAGTTAGACTTTAATAGCTCCTGGAGTAGATCAATTATTTTTTCAAACAATGGATTTCGATTTTGAAAATTAAAGTTGACATGACAACCTTCAGATTTTTGAAAAGTCCTTGAATTTTTGAAAAAACCTTAATAAGTATTCTTTTCTTTTGAGGTTGAAGACTCTCCTTTTACAAATTTAGGAGCAATATTCTTTTGTTTAGGAGATGTATTCTTATCATAGCCCAACCCGGATCGATCACCACATTTTCTCGATCTGGACAATAATTTTTTCAATTTAGGATCACATTGGGCATATCTCCATGTGTCTTTCAAACTCAGAAGAGAAGCTACCTCATTTTTGAGTTTCTCATTTTCGGATTTCAAATCTTCAATTTTGGAGGTTTTGAAATCTAAATCATATTTGGTCTTTTCAAAAGAATCAGAAATATGAGATTTTTCTAAAACGAGAGACTCATAATCTTCCTTAAGCTTATAAAATTTTTCTTTTTGTAATTTAAGCTTGACGGCAATTTTACAACTCTCTTTATAAAGGGCATTATAAGCATCCTGAAGATCATCTTCATTATCGCAATCACTATTCAGATTTTCTTCACTAGATATATCATCATTATCTAAAAAAGTGATCTTGGCTAGAGTATAAGGGCTTTAACATCATCGCCTGACTCAGTCTCAGAATCTTCTAATTTAGAAGAGGATTCAGAATCAGACGATTCATCCCAAGTAGACAACATGCTTTTCCTTTTTGATTTGTCCTTTTTAGGACATTTGTTAGCTAAGTGCCTATACTCTTGACAGTTGTAATATTGACTATCTTTCAAAGATTTTTGAGCTCTAGATTTAGATCGTCTCTTATCATTTGACTTTTGAAAATCAACTTTTTTCTTGCTTTTGAAAATTTTCTAAAACTTTTTTGCTAAAAGCGCCATATCATCTTCAGAATTTTCTAAGTCCGAAGTTCTTTCTTGTGAAACATTTTTAGATGATTTGAGAGCAATTGATTTTCCTTTAGGAGCTTTAAAGGTCAACTTGTAGGTTTGCAGTGAACCAACTAGTTCCTCAACCTTTATGGTATCCGTATCAGAAAGTTCCTGAATCGCGATTACTTTAGAATTGAACCGTTCAGGAAGTGAGCGTAGTATTTTTACACACACTTTACTTTCTGGGATTCTATCACCAAGACCCCTCATAGAGTTCACAATGCCATTCAATCTAGTATAGAAGTCCATAAACATCTCATTCTCATCCATATGAATTTCTTCAAATTTAGTTGTGAGGAGTTGGACTTTAGATTTCTTGACAATTGATTACCCTCGTGTGTCATTTCTAATACATCCCATGCTTATTTTGTATTTTCACAAGAGATGATTCTTTTGAATTCATCTGGTGATAATGCACAAGTAATTGCATTTAGTGCTTTTGCATTTGCACTACTCTCACTTTTCTGAAATGTGGTCTAAAGAGAATAAGCCATTACTTTCATTGATTTTGAACCATCGCCATTAGTTACTTCAGTGATAGGAGGGTTCCATTCATTCACTGTGGCCAGCCACACACTTTCATTCAATGATTTGAGGAAGATCCTCATCCTGGCTTTCCAATAGGCATAGTTTGTGCCATTAAAGGGTGGTAGCCTAGTGACTGATAGGCTATCAAAATTTGACATCTTAATATAGCTTAGATCGTTAGCTCAGGAAATAAATCCAATAAATAAACAATAAGCACGAGCTATTAGGCTTCGATACCACTTGAAAGGGCCTAGCTATATGCCCTAAAGGGGGGGTGAATAGGGCTATGCCAAATAAAACTTAAAACAAAGGAATAATAAAAGAAATAAAGCACAATGCTGAATTAAAAGCAATCTCAATAACCTAGAATTAAGAGAATGATACTATATCAGTTCTAGGACAACCTTACACCACAAACCAAAGGTTTAAGGTAGGACAACCTTATTTCTAGAACGTCCTTTGTATCTTAAACCAATGACAAATAAAAAGCAAAGAAACCAAAATAACTTGCAGAAATAAGTCCTAAGTTATTACAACATTCATCCACAAATACAATCCACAAAACTGAATGTATAAAGGAATGAAAGAATAAAGCACATCCACAACACAAAGATATATAGTCGTTCGCCTATGTGTACACCAACCGTTATCCAACAGCCACACAGAATGCTACTCCACTCATAATATCCTCACACAGGGGATATTAGCATGCACTATCAAAATAGGTTTCACAGGTTTACCAAAAACCTTCACAATTGTGTCTTTTTATCTCGAGCTTACACAATCCAAAAACCCACACAATCTGAGTTTTTTGGCTCTCCTCAGATAACCAAAACAATGAGATTTTTTTGGCAAATCTCAAACAAAACCAAAGAAAATAAATTACACAAATGTAAAATACCTGAATCTCCTTTTGAAGTAGCCTGGTAGAACAAATCGGAGTAGAAGTTCAATTCAACGTTCAAAGTCCAATACTCACTTTAAGAATGGTTCTAAGTCTAATTGATTTTATCTTAAATCAAAAGGGCTAGTTCTATTTAATTTTGAATCCAAGAAGAAGGAATATCAGAAATTCTCTTTTTCTAATAAGATTGGAATGTAGATCAAAATCAAATAATGAACAAGCTAATGAAAGGAATATTAAATGAGCACAAAATAGCTTAAAACAAACACGAACTTATCTCAAAGTATGGCCTTAAGATTGCTTGAATTGAAATGAAAAACTCTAAAATTCGTGCTCTATTTATAGCCTGAAAAATCTCATCTACGACTGGTCTTAGGATCCCTAGGACTGGTCGTAGCTTCAAAGATTTTTAAAGATTTTCGCGGGATAAGGATTAGCTGTTCCATGACTGGCCCTGGGTAGCCTACGACCGGTCGTGGGACACCTACGACTGGTCGTGGGTCACCTAAGACTGGTCGTAGGACCCCCAGATTAGTTGATGGAGTTCGAGTCGTAGGGCTAATACCGGTCGAAGGACGAGTCGTACAGCTCACAGGACTGGTCGTAGGACAACTAGAGAAATTTAAAAATCTTCAACAACTTAGGACTGGTCCTGAAAAACTTAAGACTGGTCGTAGCAGTTCTAGTACTGTTCTTGAAGTCCCTAGGACTAGTCTTAGAACAACCCGAACAAGCATATTTAAAATATATGAATTATGTATCCCGAATGACCTACAATAAATCCCAACCTAAGGTCAATCTAAGGTCAAACAAACCTTGAAAGTGAGATGAACATTGATAGACTATACTCTCAGATGACCCTTAAGTGAAGCTTGAGAATTTACAAATCTTGTTGCAGGCCTTCTCGAGCTTGAACCTTTCTTGACTTGATAAAGTCTTCTTCTATTCTTGTACTTGTTTGAATCTTGAACATGCATACTTGAAGACTGCTATTCTTGAATACTTCATCCATGACTAGACTTGAAACTTTTCTTCATTTAAGTTTTTGTCTTGAAATACGATATCTTGAAGCAATGAAAAAGTCTCAAACATGAAACACAAGAAATACAAGACATAGATAGGTTTTGGCACCACAAAATTTGACAACCAAAGGGATATGAAATCTTAGCACTTACACTTTACTGTATTGCATGTAGGCCTCTTTGACACCTTACAGTGGGCCCCACACTCTATAGTTAAGGGTCCCACTTTGGGGGATGTTTAATCCTTATATAAGTAAGATGGGATGTCCTGCCTTTTTGTCAGGAATGATTCCCTAAGTATTTGGAAATTGTGCCCTAACTTGTGATAGACCCCATTTCTAAAAATTGTCTGATTATTTGTTTTTTATCAACTTTGGGCCTCTGTAGTGGACCACACGTTGGAGATATGACTAAACCACCACTTTGAACCTTTAACCTATACCAATGAATAAATAAATAATATTTTACTTAGGCCAAATCAGACTTCACATGATCAGGGAGTGGATCGCAAATGTGGTCAGGCATGGTTGTGCAGAAAATCAAAGTACCTATGTTTAGCCCTATACCAAATATTACGTGTGCATAATCAGTTGGTCTCAGCTTATAGTTTTTGAAGTACATATATAGTACGACCAAGGGAACCTGATGGGACACTGAAAGGTGGTCCCCTGTGATCATGGGACGCACTCAATATTGGGCCAAAACTATTTTTGCACTATATTTCCTGCACAGTTTCTCTAAGTACCCATATTTAGGCCATCATCGTAAATCGTACTCACCCAACCAATGAGGCTTGCCTTATGATTTGTAAAGCCCATACTTAGAGCTACCAGGTGGTTATTTTCTTTTACCATATGTAGGCCCCACATGATCATGAATCTGACTCTAAAATGGCCCAAAACCAACATTGTACAAAAATCTATTTGATGTAAAATTTATGTGGGACCACGTCAGTGAGATCCACAACCTTCCCAAAGCATTTCATACAGTATCTAAACTCTGAAAAATAACTTTAAGGTGTTGTTGGGCTCAAAACCTTAAGTGAGCCATCTAGTATGGGCTATCTTGTATGAGCCTTACCTTCCATGTGATGTATATGAGGCCCATGTGATGAGACCCAATGTGATGTATGTGAGGCCCTTGTATGAGGCCCATTTTGATGTGTATAAGGACTATGCAGTAAGGCCCACTGTGATGTATATAAGTCCCCTATGATGAGACCCATTGTAATGTATATGAGGCTTATGGGATGAGGCTCATTGTGATGTATATAAGGCCTATGTGATGAGGCCCATTGTGATGTATATGAGGC
Organism: Magnolia kwangsiensis; assembly: GCA_037074715.1. Classification (NCBI taxonomy): domain Eukaryota; kingdom Viridiplantae; phylum Streptophyta; class Magnoliopsida; order Magnoliales; family Magnoliaceae; genus Magnolia; species Magnolia kwangsiensis. The sequence continues at coordinate 82,619,764 of CM073575.1, read as the reverse complement.
CTATGGGATGAGGCCCATTGTGATGTGATGAGGCCCATGTGATGAGACCCATTGCGATGTATGTGAGGCCCATGTGATGAGGCTCATTGTGATATTGAGACTCTTATTCAAGGCCCAATTATGATGTTGATCCCACCATGATGTAATGATAATGTTTATGATGCCCATCCATTTTTCTAGCTAGTTTAAGGGCCATGAGCCCCATTGTCAGATAGTCTCTATAGCGGGCCGCATTCTAGGAGACAATGGTGGTTAAATGTCCACATTGTAAACTCTCTATGGCCCATTGCTAAGCCCATTCACCATTAAAAGTTAGAATCTAAGGCGGGCCGAACTTTAGGAGCAATATAGTTAAGTGTCCACATTGCAAAGTTTTCAAAGCCTATTATTAAGCCCATTTCTATTTTTCCCTTATTGGGCCCTCATTGAGAATAATGCTTTCCTCCATACCCTGTAATACTACTCAAACCTTGGAACCCATCCTTTGACCATGATATGTAGGCTCGTTGTGATATGTAGGCCCATTGTGATTGTATGGGGCCCATTATGATGTTATGAGGCCCATTGTGTGAGGTTCATTGTGATTGTATGAGGCTCATTGTGATTGTATGAGGCTTATTATGATTATAGGAGGCCCATTGTGATGCTATAAGGCCCATTGTGATTGTATGAGGCCCATTGTGAGAGGCCTATTGTGATTGTTTGAGCCCCATTATGATTGTAGGAGGCCCATTGTGATGGTATGAGGCCCATTGTGATTGTATGAGGCCCATTGTACGAGGCCCGTTATGATTATATAAGGCCCGTTGTGACTGGATGAGGCTCATTACGATGTGTGAGGCCCATTCTGATTGTGTGAGGCCGATCATTATTATAATTGATAATCATGCATGGAATAAACCATGATACATGCCCATATGCATCATTTGCATGCTTGTTGTGAGGAGTGATTGATCATAACATGTGTCATTGTGCTGTTTGTTTATGTGACTCCCTGAGGGACGGATTTGCCTCACATGAGTGCATGGTATGCACAGGTTTAATGTATGACTGGATAGTATGACTCAGGCATCTCACATTTTCTGTGACATGATCATTGTACGCCCTAGTGACATCAGGGCCGTAGCCTTCACAGGCATATTGTGTGTTACGGCCCAAACTCAGAAACTGGGCTCACAAAATTCCCAATCGCTTAATTCGCTGCCGACAGCCTCTGTAGTACCCCATTCTCGGCTCCCAGCACCCATTCTCTAGGTTCCGATCCTTGGATTCTTCGAGGAGGATTTTCAACATCAGTTTGATTCGTAGTAAGCATAACTAAAGGTATAACCCATAAACAAAAACTAAAAACTCCATCACATTTTCACTATGATCAAAACCTTACAAGTACAATGAGAATAAAGGGAAATACAGTGATGATGAACAAAAAGCTCCAAGATGATCTGCTAAGCGCTCCTACCTTAGTGCTGCTGTGGTCCACCATCACCTGCATGCAACGGTCATGCATAAGCTTATGAAATGCGTAGAGGGTGGTGAAAGTGTGTGCGCAAGGTAGTAATACAATTATGCGGTATCAGAGTCATGTGGATTATGCTGATGAATACATGAATACCATTATCCGTACCAAGGCTACGCGATGCAAGACATGAATGATGTCGTCTATACCAAAGCCATGCAATGCAAGATGGAACTCAAGCATACGAATCCTCATCTAAGTCCACATATTAATACAGCTCAAATTTGGAATATCACCGGGGTCCAGTACACTCCAAGCCAGATTGCCGCCCCATCGAGAGCAACAAGGTGAGCGGAAAAGACTTCAGTACCTGCATGTCAATATCAAGCTCAGCTCATCGATAGCGGACCCGTTCTTCAAGCTGGTCAAACTCAGCCTAGCTTTGCCCCCCCCTCTCGGGCTGGTAAGGCCACACCCCCTTCCAACCGACCACGACACAGTGGAAAGCACGGCCTCCTGGTAATCGGCACTCGACGCTCATGCACCCACTCGGTCTAAACATTAGAGCAATCTCTTGGTACCATAAGGGTTTAAAGACTTTCACCCAGGGATATATATAGCACCCCATGTAAAATAAGATTTTTGATACCCAATCCTTCCAACCACCATATGCCTGTGGAGGCTACGAACCCGATGTCGCTAGGGAGTACAGTACCATATCACACAATGCGAATGCATGAATCATACTATCCAGTCATGTAGCAATCTTACGCGTATCGTGCGCTCATGTAGGGCAACACCGTCAATCCGGAAGCCCCTAAATAATCTACCCGAAGGCATATGCTATGATCAGTTACTTCTCATATCAAGCATACATATGATGCGCATGATCATGAATCATGAAACTATACTAAACATGTTCTATGATGATGGATGTTGTTCATAACGAGATGGGCCTAGACGACCTATAAGTATGGGCCTAATAATGGGCCCTAGTGAGAATTATAATGCGAACATTTAACCAACATTATTCTTATAATGTGGACGTCAAACCAACATTACTCCCAAGGCACGACCGTCATAAACATCATTATACAAAACCTGGTAGAGTCACACATTATAATGGACTTGTGTACATCCAATTGGGCCTCGACCCATTGGCTGCATAACGTGGGCCTTATGTATATCAGGTGGGCCTCAATGGATGGGCCATAACTACATCAAGATGGGCCTAATCATATGTGCCTCATATATATCAAGGTGGGCCTCAACAACGGGCCTTGTATAACACATCGGCCTAACCAACTGGGTCTCAAGTACATCACCTTGGGCCTAGTTAAATGGGCCAATTTAAATGAGCCGAGTCAAATGGGCTAAATGTATATCAAATTGATCCCACCCTTATGTATTTGAGATTTGACATATGCATAAGTTATCAAAGAGATAAATGAAATGAAAATAATTACCAACTTAATTAGAAACTACCGTGGCCCTTAGGAGTTTGAACGGTAGATGACACGGTCCACTATTTAAATGATGGGGGTCCACTGGAACCATAGATCTAACTCATCCTTTTGCTCACACCATAAAATGATATCTCAAATGGTTGGACGATTGTATTCAACACACGTATCATGGTGGGTCCCATAGATAGACGGCGTGGATGGAACATGTGGGACCCACGGAGCTTGTTGCTTTGTACAATAGCTGGTAGTGGAGCCCACTTATTGTCGTGCACAGCAGTAGGTTGCATGCCAATAGGGCAGCTACATAGCTATTGCTGCTTTAAAATGAGGTAGAGGTGGGTCCCACATTGGGCCCACCATTCTGTGCATTTATACAGTATATAATATACATAATATATATAAATATAGCTGCTGCAACTAAAGCTTGCATTTAAAGGGAGCAAGGGTGGGTCTCACATAGGGGCCACCATAGGATTATATATAAAATAAATAATATAATATATATCATATATATCACTGCTGCTGAGCAGCTTTATTGCATTTAAAGGTAGCAAGGGTGGGTCCCACATAGGGCCCACCATGGGAATATATGTAATATATAATATATAATATATTTAATATATAACATATATATTATATCCGTGTAATCGTCCAGGCCTTTGGACGGCCTGGACTGTCACCTACATCAAGGAGGGCCCCACACGTGGGGTGTGTCCCACCGTCCTTGGACAGTGGACACAACACATACATGATGGTGTGGCCCACTCCAAATGAATGGACAGTGTGGATGGGCCCAACGACCCACTGACCTCAGCATTGAAACGAGGTATCTTTCACATATTCTACCTCTGGAGCTATGGATGTGGGTCCCACGTCAGGTGGCAGCCACCCATAATAGGGAATGTCAAGACCCCCAGCATTGCAACGAGGTATCTCCACTTAGTCTGCCAGTTGAGCTATTAGATCTGGGCGTGGAGGGATATCAAGGAGAACCCCACACGGACGTGGGTCCCACCGCTCACGACAGTGGACGGTTTGGATAAAACACATACATCAATGGTGTGGCCCAACCAGAGGGTGGAGGACGTGGATGGGTCCTATGGACCCCACAGTCCATACACACTCCACTGTTAGCTACACCCACTGTTAGCCACACTACACTGTTAGCCACCCACGTTAGTCCACACTCACTATCAGTTAACACTTCAGTGTTACCCACCTCCCCTGACGGACGGTGTGGCATGACTCATCAAGGTGGGCCCCACATGGCCCCCCTATTTTGGATCAGCTAGATATTTGTGTTTCCCTTTCATGCGGGCCTGTGTGACCGTTCGGTCATGCAGGCCCCAGACAGGGGTCAAGGTGGCCGATTAAAATGGATGGCTTGGGTAAAATGCACAAATCATGGGTGGGCCATGATCATGAAAGAGAGAGAAAGAGAGAAGAGGGAAGAGAAACATTGGCGAGGATGGAGGGGCCCCGCTAATATGGGCCCCTCTTTGATACAAAGCCTACATCAAGGTGGGTCCCACCATAAGATGAAGATTCAAGATCACCCACCGTTCCTCCTTACTCCCTAGGTTTCCTTTGATCCTTAGCTTCGATTTCAATGGAGGAGATGGAGTTTGGATGGTTGAGATGGGAGTTGAGAGGGTAGGAAGTGAGCCACACACAAAGTTCTCTTGGAGGGCTTGGGAGGCTTGGACGTGGGATTTTTCTTGCTTGAAAAGTGGTTTGAAAAAAAAAATGAGAGAGAGAGGGTTGTAAAGAGAGAGAAAAAGATGGGTGATGGAGTGATGGATGTGGTGAGTGATGTGTGTAAGAGCTTTTTGAGTTTAAGATTGTTTGGTGTAAGAAAAGTATGGGCTTGTAAGAAACTATTTGACTTTGGGGGTTGCTTGGGGATGGGTGCGAGGTGATGTGTACTTGACATGATGGGATTGATTGATTGATGTGACAAGTCGTAGAGATTCTCTCGGAACTCACACGCGCGGTGTTTTTGTAGCACCCCATATTTTTGCTAACCTGGGGTTAGACTCCCTTAGGCAATGGGTCGACCATAACACCTTGGTAACCCCTTAGGAACCCTTTGAAACTTTGTATTGGATCTATACCGCGAGTCGAAAGTCCGATAGCGATAATCTTATACAATTACGACCGCCTTGTTGGACTTGACAATCATTTCAAAATTCTTTAGAAATTTAACGTGAATTACCCAACACTACATTAGATTAGCTGTGAAATTAGCACTGATCGCTTTAAATACGATCTGTAAGACCCAAAACCTGTAGAACCATTGACACTATCTTACCCTAAAATTCAGGATCAAACTCTAAACCCATTTGCCCTCAGGAACCCTTTGAAACTTTGTATTGGATCTAGACCGCGTGTCGAAAGTCCAATAGCGATAATCTTAGACAATTACGATCGCCTTGTTGGACTTGACAATCATTTTGAAAATCAAGCCCAACTGATGTTCTGAGGCTATTTCATTGAGCCTGGAGCAAGGAGTGTGAGAAAGAGTGAAATTCATTAAAAATTAAATGTCATTTAAATAAATCTGGCACGTTTCGCTTGCGGATTAAGTATAAGCATTCAGACCGTCGGAATCTGATCCAAATACACCCTCGGATCAGGGAACATTTCTCACTTAGGTCAGTGTACTTAGAATCCTCGATCGAGTCTCCGTGACCGCTGAACTGAAACTGGTCCACCACGTGTGATCTGGGAACTCTACCGGACTGAAAACTTGGTGTGAGCTGGATCCAGTATCCATGAGCTTAAGTCCGACCGCGTTCGGCTAGGGGACCTCACCGGAATTGAGTTTGGCTAGCGAGGACCTCGCCGGTTTGGCGAGGCCTCGCCGTACGGTGGGCCCTACTCGGGCCGTACTTTGGGCCGACGCCCTCTGATGGGTAGGGCACCCCTCCTATATGTGGGCCGTCCCTTAAAAATGCCCCAAAGCCCTACCTCCTTCACAATCCAAGCCCCCAAGCTCTCCTTTTCCCTTCTTATTGTTGTCCTCCCTTTCAAAACCCACTTCAAGATGCCCCCAATCCCATTTTCGGTCACAACCGACGCCAACCCATCATCCACAGCTGTTGGCACTCCCTTTCCTCTCCATTTTCATCATTTGGAGCTCTCCCAACCTCCATAGAAGGCTGAAAATCGGGTGAGCCTCCATTCCAACTTATCTTGCTTTTTTCCCATTGAAAATCCAGCCTTTGAGGGCCTGATTTACCCCTCTATAGAACCTAGATTTGTTTTATCCCATTAGGGCAGCCATTTCTCCCCATTTTCTCCATTTTCCATGGCTTTGTAGAGGCTATTTTAGCCTTTTTCTCCACTTTCTTCGCTTGAGGAGTATTGAGAATACATGGCCGATAGAGCTCTAATGGGCAACGGACAATATTAAACTAGACAGTGTTAAAGAAGGTAAGTCGGGACCATGGTAGAAGCCCTTGAGTAGAATTAGGCATCTATGTCATTGTCCTGTAGATTGTTTGATTATCGTTTTAAGGATTTCTGTGTTTTGTTACTGTTGGGTCTAGTGATGTCATAAGTAGAAAATGTATTTGTGTTTAGTGGTTTGGGTTTAGCATAGCCGCAGTTGTTCCTGTCATAATACATATGGAACTTTATTCCATGTATTGTGACGAATTTTGTAAAATGAAGTGCATGCCGTTTCGTTCGTTGTAAGGTATTGTCCCTAGATTGGGTATATCCTATGGTTTCCACTCCCATGATTGGAATATATACAATTAAAAGTAAATCCCGGGATTAAGCTTACAAATTAATTTTTATCCCACCCCACCCTCCTACCAAATATGCCACTCCCACTCCTGAAGTGAATCAGCAAAGAAGTTCCATTTAATACAACTTCATGCTACTGGCCATATAGGCCCTTGGAGTTTTGGACTTAGAGTTAGTACTCCTAGATTTGAAAGATCTGACGATATAGGAAATCAAATTCCATTTAGACAATCGTAACCCTAAGAGATAGAACAATTCCCTGTATTAGAAATGGTATGAAACCATCTAGCGTATGAGCCTAAACTTTGGATTACAGCTAGTGTTACAGACTAGGCAACTAGTTGTATTAGGCAGTGTAAAGCCTATACATGCTAAGGATAGTAGGTTAGCTTTGGTTGGAGTAGAACCTCATTCCTTCGATAGATCCCCTTAATACTTATAGACTTCTGTTATAACCCTTAGGAAAGTTGATATAACTTAGAACCATTCACTCTCAGGGAAAACTTATAAATCCCTCAGATTGAACTTAGAATAAACTAGCATACCCCTTAGAATTGCCTTCCCAAAGACTTATTGCATTCGGGAACACGGAGTAAAGGAATTGTATATGTAAGTGATGTATTCGCAGTTTGAATCGATTTCTGAATCCTAGTAGTTACCAATGAATCCAATGCTTTGATCAAGCAGAAGATCGGCATCGACTCGGATTAAGAACTGATACAACGAGTTTTCTGTCCTGATTAGACAGAAGGTTCAATGTATCCGGCTCAGACCCACTACACAACTTTTCTTCCGTGTTGGCCCGACCACCTACAACCAAAAGTTATTGCTTTACCTTTGAGAAATGTTGAGGACATACAGCCAATAGAGATTAGACCTCTTGCCACAAACTCACATCCGTCCTTAAAATCAACCACAACACCCATCATTTCAGCTCCTTTTTATAATCATAGGTACCAATGCCATAGAACGCATCATTAGCAAAGGAAGACCAATGTAGTGAGAGGTTGTTTCTCATTTCATGTTAAAGATAGGCCCTAAGTTACACCTCGTTCCGATATACAGATCGAGGCATAGATTCTTGAACCTTAAGTAGAATTAAGTTTTAAGGAGGGTAGAACGTATTGAGCCCAATCTACTTAGGATGATCTAGTACAACCGTTGGATTAGAGTAGCGCAGCGGAAGCGTGGTTGGCCTCTTCCCTACTGGCCCAGGATCGAAACAGTTGATTTGAGTTATACGTAAGGTTAGGTCATTAAATAAGATTTGAACCTTCCTTAGAATGTCAATACTAAAGTCTCTCTAGGGACTTATTACCCTTAGCCAATTTCGGGGATGAAATTTTATTTTAAGGGGGTTAGATTGTAACACCCCAGATTTTTGCCAACCTGGGGTTAGACGCCCTTAGGCAATGGGTCGACCATAACACCTTGGTAACCCCTCAGGAACCCTTTGAAACTTTGTATTGGATCTAAACCGCGCGTCGAAAGTCCAATAGCGATAATCTTAGATAATTAAGACCGCCTTATTGGACTTGACAATCGTTTCGAAATTCTTTAGAAATTTAACGTGAATTAGCCAGCGCTACGTTAGATTAGCTGTGAAATTAGCACTGATCACTTTAAATACGATCTGTAAGACCCAAAACCTGTAAAACCATTGACGTTATCTTACCCTGAAATCCAGGATCAAACTCTAAACCCGTTTGCCCTCAGGAACCCTTTGAAACTTTGTATTGGATCTAGACCGCGCGTAGAAAGTCCGATAGCGATAATCTTAGACAATTACAACCGCCTTGTTGGACTTGACAATCGTTTCGAAAATCAAGCCCAACGGATGTTCTGAGGCTATTTCATTGAGCTTGGAGCAAGGAGTGTGAGAAAGAGTGAAATTCATTAAAAATTAAATGTCATTTAAATAAATCTGGCACGTTTCTCTTGCAGGTTAAGTATAAGCATTCAGACCGTCGGAATTTGACCCAAATACACCCTCGGATCAGGGAACATTTCTCACTCAGGTCAGTGTACTTGGAATCCTCGATCGAGTCTCCGTGACTGCTGAACTGGTCCGCCACGTGCGATCTGAGAAATCTACCGTACTAAAAACTTGGTGTGAGCTGGATCCAGTATCCATGAGCTTAAGTCAGACCACGTTCGGCCAGGGGACCTCCCAAAATTTTCTTTTGGATCGGAAAAGACCCGATTTGGTTATAACCCAAGTATACCTTGACTTAAGGTCTATTTTGGTTATGTTTGGGCTTATAAAAGGAGCTTAAACCCTTAGCTTTCTAACCCATACGAATTTGGGGAAAACCCTAGGAGAGAAAAGAGAGAAAAGAGAGAGAAGTGAGGGAAAAGCTGGTGATTTCTCCTGGGATTCTTCCTTGCTGCTCTACGTGCCAAATCCACCCTTCTGTATCGCTTTTTCGGTGACTCCGGCTTCGTTCTAGGTAAGAAAACCCTAACCTTAACCTGTTTTAAGGATTCTATTAATACAAGTAGCGAAGTAGCTGATGTATCTTGTGAATTAGGTCGTCATATCGCCGTTGACGGAGTGTAGACTTCCTGTTCGATTCGTTACACTTCTACAGCGAAAGGTGCAGATTTTAGATGCTTAGATTACCTGTTTTCAAAGTTTTCAATGCCGTTTAATGGTAGATTGCTGATGAGGATGCTATTTGACATGTAAAACTTGTTGTCCATTTTTCATGCCGTATGCGTACGAAGAATATGAGATTTAGGGTATTTTAGGTATTTATAGGAAATACTGTATACGTACGTATTTTGCCGATATCATTGCCATGGGTATTTGTCGTGTATTTATACTAGTTATGGATGTATGATCTGTTTGGCGAAGAGATTCGCCCTAATGCACATATTGGCCGACATATGCTATGTAGACAATGTGTGTAGACTAAGTGTTTGTTGAAATGCCTAAATCAATATGATTTGTGCCTGCCATATGTTTTGAAAGTAAGAACATGATTGTGTGTACTAGATAACTCCTTGATATAAGGATCTGTCATATTATATGTTGAAATCAACATACGTTAAGTACGTTGGAATTGTGTGGACTAAGTGTTTGTATAAATGTCTGTATTAGTAAGTATTGAGTAAGTGGTGTTGTAGATTAGCATTGAGAATGGATTCTCAACTAATTTGATGATGTACATGAATTCCTCTATGTTTGTTGTATTGAATTGATTACCTTATGTGTGAAATACTCATGTATGGTTAACTGCTTCTGATGTATGATGTAATATGCTGATAACATGCTTGGATTACTTGTTATTTCAATTTTGTTTATCTCATATGATTACTGGTTCACATCTTTGTGCTTGGGGCTATACTCTAGTCCAGGCAGTCGGTAACAGTTTAGAATTCGTGGTTGGATTCTATTTGCCACGAAGGATGTGTATGACGAACTAGAGTCGTACTAGAGTCGTCGACAGTGGTTAGGCCACACGAAGTGCTTGTGCACTTCATGTCGGTCGATTCAACGTGCGCTCGTGCTAGTCGAACTCATCAAGTAACCCAATTGACCATTGTATGTTCACCTTGTATTCGTCATAACTGCTTAAACCTAGGGTACTAAACTTACCATTGGAAAGCCCCTCTAGCCTTGGTACCTCGATCCCCTAAGACTCATGAGCCGGGTATGGTGGTATGGGACACCGTGGTCGAGCTGTCGGCCTACGCTGGTGTAACATCCCGAAAATCGGGGGGTCGAGCAAAAACCCAACTCCCGAATTCTAAAATATTATTTATGCAACATAGATATGTATGATTGAATGTTGTCTGTGATAATGTATTAAACATGAGTGAGATTAAGCCAGAATAGCATATCATACTCCAGAGACAGTTAAATTAACAAGCGGAAGACTGTGATAGTATGTATAACATATATAAACTGTTGTATGTCTCCAGAGTGTGAACATGTTACCAGGTTATATACATACATGTATACTCTAAAAGTAGACAAAATGAATATACATGAGTGCGCTAAAAATATAAAATGACAAGTGTCAAAGTATCTAATCAACCTCCATGTAATCCCGTCAATCAGAACACGCATAAAGGAGGAATCCTCCTCCTCATCATCAAGTCCAGCTCCGCCTCGCAGGCCGCGCCATCATCTGCAATCACAAAAAGGGACTAGTGGGTGTCCGAAAACACCATCCCATAACATGGAAGTGAGTAGCTAACTCAGTGGAATAATAGAGCAAGGATTAACATGTTCTCAAATCAATCATGCGATAATAGTAAAGCAGTAATTCAAACATTCCTAATACTGTTGTTAATGCAATTATGACATGACGTGATGTATGCCCTCACCGATGATCTCCCTCATACAGCACCATCTTACGACCGCGGCATGCCACACTCCCTAAAGTGCTCCACATCTTCCAGGCACATGCAATGTAATGGTGATATGATTTCTGAGTTGTTATTAGTCCATTCAAACAGCAGGATTGGGAAACTAAGGTACTTCCCTTGTATCAATCCCAACACAGATCCTGTCTAGGGTCGTCACTCCTAGTTATCTCATACGAGGTATATTTTGTAGGTCACTGCAAGGGCTGCCAGGGCTGTTGCACGCACTCGTTGCTCCGCTCCCCCATCACCTTATCAATACAGGCCTACTGTACTCTACTGCTACTGAAGGGTCGTCGCCTCCCGTAGACTCAGAATACGCTCGCGGTCACTACAAAGGACTCGTCGCCTGATCAGTGTAGGTCGACAGCAAGAATATAGTGTCCCATACCACCATAATCGGCTCACGAGACTAGGTGCTCACTGGTCACTACGGGGAGGTTTGTGGCCCCAGCGTAGGCCGACAGCTCGACCACGGTGTCCCATACCACCATGTCCGGCTCATGAGTCTTCGTGGATCAAGGTACCATGGTTAACAGGGTTTACAATGGTAAGTTCAGTACCCAATTTCAAGCAGTTATGACTCATGCAGGGTGAACATACAACGGCCAGTCGAGTTACTTGACGGGCTCGACTAGCACGATCGCATCTCAAGTTGAACGACATGAAGTGCGTAAAACACTTCGTGTGGCCTAACCACTGCCGCCAACTCCAAAACACGGCTCACATTCATCGACGCGTCGTTCGTGGCAAAGATAAGCCAACCACGAATTCGCTCGGTTACCGACTGCCTGGACTAAGTACAGTCCCAAACATGTGGAATCACATCAGCAAAGCATGTGAAAGAATTGGAAATGAAATACCACCATATGAGCATGTTAACACATGTTGTAACATACAACTTAAGCAAATCACCTGATACATGCCTTTCACACATATAATGAAATTATGCATATCGCCAACATATAGGAAATCATTTCCATCAGCAAATTAATTGAGAATTCAATCTCAAACTAAATCATAATGAAATCACCAAGCACATGTTATAACATACACCTTACGTGAATCATCAAGCACATGCATTTCATTCATATAATGAAATCATGCATATGGCTAACATGTAAGAAATCATTTACATCAGCATATCAATTGAGAAACCAATCTCAAACTAATCCATAACATCATTTCATTCAATACATACTAATACAAGCATTAATACAAACACTTACACTACACACTTAAGTCTACATATAGTATGTCGACCCGAAGTGCGCATTTAGGCGAATCTCTTCACCAAACTAATTATGCACGCATTCCTAACATTCTAATGTGACAACAAATCATGTCAATCACATCAGCAAAATATGAATGAAATCAGTACTTCCTACAAATGACTAAAATACCCTAAATCTCATATTCTTCGCCGGTTTACGAAACAGGAAACGGATAGCATATTGTACATGTCAAATGGCATTGCCGTCAATAATCTACTATTAAACGACATTAAAAGAATTGGAAACAGTCAATCAAACCGTCTAAAATCCGCACCTTGTCTCTTATGGATGTGTAAATTCGAACGGAGCGTATACGCTTCGTCTACAGTGATAAGAGAACCTAATTCACGAGTTACGTCAGCTAACAAGCTATGAATTCTAGTAAACCTCAAATTAGCAACTTTCTAAGGTTATTTCATACCTGAAAAAGTGGAGGAATCATCGGCCAGGTGATTAGAGCACGTGGCTTAACCACTTGCAGCACGTGGCACAAGCAGTGGGGAATTCTCTCCCACCTTCTCTCACAAACTCTCACCTTTTCTCTCTCCCAATCTAGGGCTTTTTACAAATTCGGATGGGAGAGAGGAGTGAGGGTTTCAACCCTTTTTATAAGCCCAAACTTGCCCGAAATAGGCTCGGGAACAAGTTTCACTTAGGGCATATCCAAATCGGGGCTGTTTCAGTCCAAAAGATGATTTCTGGTGGTCCCCTGGCCGAACGAGATCGGACTTAAGCTCATGCATACTGGATCTAGCATACATCAAGTTTTCAGTCCTGCAGGGTTCGCAGATCGCACGTGGCGGTCCAGTTTCAGTTCAGCGATCACCATACGTAGATCAGGCCTGCAAATCTCATGTATGAAATAGAAATTTTTCCTGATCCGAGGGTGTAATTTGGCTGAATTCTGACGGTCAGAATGCTTAATACTGACACTTCAAGTCATGTGCCAGATTTGAATTTGAAATTCCAATTCTGTCCCTATTCGCACTCTCTTCGGTCCGGGCTCAATGAAATAGCCTGTGATTATCGGTTGGACTTGATTTTCGAAATGATAGTCAAGTCCAGCTAGGCGGTCCTAACGGTCTAAGATAGTAGGCATCGAACTTTCGACATGCGGTGTAGATCCAATACAAAATTTTAAAGTGGTCCAGAGAACAAACCGGCTTAGAGTTTGATCCAAGGTTATAGAGTATTATAGAGTCATACGTTCTACTCGATTTGGGTCTTGTAGAACGTATTTAAAGTGATCAGGGACTGTTTCCCAGTTACTCCAACGTTGCGCTAGCTAACTTATGTTTAGTTTTTCTAAAGGAATTAATCCTAAGTGGTTTCTTTGGCTATGGAATTGGGTTCTGAGCGATTTTTCAGGTGTTTTAGTTGACCCACTGCCTAAGGACGTCAAATCCCAGATTGGCCAAAATCTGGGGTGTTACAGCTGGGGCCACAAACCTTCCCGTAGTGACCAGTGAGCACCCTACTCTGAGCAGATTATGGTGGTATGGGACACTATATTATTGTTGTCGGCCTACATTGATAAGGTGATGGGGGAGTGGAGCAACGAGTGCGAGCAATAGCCCTGGTAGCCCTTTGTAGTAACCTTGAGTGTATCCTGACAACCCATGAGGGCGACGAGTCCTGATGCAGTCTTAAGGATATAAACTAGGCCTGTATTGATAAGGTGATGGGGAGCGGTGCAACGAGTGCGTGCAACAGCCCTGACAGCCCTTGTAGCAACCTAGAAATATATCATCGTAAGAGATTACTAGGAGTGACGACCCTAGACAGGATCATTGTTTGGGTATTGATATAAGGGAAGTACCTTAGTTTCCCAATCCTGCTATATGAAATGGACTAATAACAACTCGGTAATCATATCCACGTCGCACTGCATGTGCCTGAAAGATGTGGAGCATTGTGGGAAGAAAGCATGCCACGGACGCAAATGGTGCCGCATGAGGGAGTATGTCGGTGAGGGCATCTATCATGTCATTTCATCCATGCATTAATCACAGTATTTAGGAATGTTTGTTTTGTTTGCTTTATCATTATCGCGTGATGGATTTAATAACATGTTAATCTTTGTTATATGATTCCATTGAGTTAGCTACTCACTCTCACGTTACTGGATGGTGTTTCGGACACCCACTAGTCCCTATTTTAGTTTCAGATGAGGGCGCTGCTTGTGGAGCGGAGCTGGACTTATATGATGCTGAGGAGGACTTCTCCTCCGTATTTTGATCGATGGGATTACAGGGAGGTTGATTAGATGTCATGACACTTGTCATTTTATATTTTTGGAGCACTCATGTATATTCTTTTCTTTCTATTTTGGAGTATACATGTATTTAGTTACCCTGGTAACATGTTCACACTCTGGAGACTTACAATCATTTATATATTTTATATATCTATCACATTCTTCCTCTTGCTAATTTAACTGTCTCTGGAGTATGATATGCTGTTTTTGCTTAATCCACCTCATGTTTTATGCACTATTAAAGCCGACATTCATCTATCATTGAAAATGTTACGTAAATGACATTTTGGAACTCAGGAGTTGGGTTTTTACCCGACCCCCGATTTTTGGGGTGTTACAGTTTTCCTCACACCGAACGTGGGCCCACATCTCCTGGCCTGGGTATTGTCTCGATGCGCAAGACGAGGCATCGAAACTGCGGTGACGAAGTGGTCGCTAGGGTATAAGTATAGGATTGAGTCAACTCGGGTTTATAGGACTCGACTCACGATCACGCGCAAACATCGGATACAGGTCGAAGGTTGCTAGAATTGACCAGGAAGACCACGGAAGCCTACGGAACGGTACGGTCTAGGATATGGGCCTTATAGCTCTCCCCTACTAATAAAATTTTGTCATCAAAATTTACACAATCATCGCAACTAGTCATAACTCATGAGGAAGAAGAAACAAACATCACTATATAAAACTAAAGATAACATACAAAATACAACACATGATCAATCATCAAAGAGATGGGGATAGTGCTCTCGAATCTCAGCCTCACCCTCCCAAGAAGCCTCGTCAACAGAATGGTAACCCCATTGAACCTTCACCAATGGAATGACCTTGGTCTAGATGACATGTTCCTTCCGATCAAGGATACGGATTGGCTGCTCAATATAGGGAGTGTACTCCCAAAACTGTAACGGCTACCAATCAATAACAGGAACGATGTTTGAACCACCCTTCCTCAATATAGAGACATGAAAAATGTTGTGGATGCCAGATAACTGAGATGGCAAGGCAAGCCGATAGGCCACGGTGCCAACGTGCCTAATGATCTCAAAAGGTCGTATGAATCTCGAGGTAAGCTTGCCCTTCACTCCAATTCGAGCTACGCCCTTCATGAGAGAGACCTTGAGATACACATGGTCCCCTGCATCAAACTCCAGGAGATGACCCCGACGATCAGTAAAAATCTTCTACCAACTCTGAGTTATGAGCATCCTCTGCCTAATGATATCGATAGCCTCTGACGTCTACAGCACAAGCTCAGGACCTAGGAGACGACACTCTCTAACCTCGGTCTAACAACTCGATGATCTACATGGTGTACCATATAGTGCTTCAAAAGGAGCCATGCCAATGGTCGCCAGATAACTGTTGTTGTATGCGAACTCAGTCAATCATAGATGCTCATCCCATCTACCCCCGAAATCAATCGCGTAGGACCGAAGCATATCCTCAAGAATCTGGTTGACCCTCTCAATTTGGCCATCGGTCTGCGAATGGTACGCGGTGCTGAGCTGCAAATCGGTCCCCATCGCTCTCTGAAAGCTCTCCAAAAATTGAGACATGAACCTCGAGTCTCAGTAAGAAACGATCAAGACTGGAACACTACGCAGTCTCACGATCTCCTCAACAAATAACCTCGCAAGCCGGTCCATAGACCAAATCACATGCATCATAAGAAAATGTACCAACTTCTTCAGACGATCCACAACAACCCAAATGACATCATGACCACACCGAGTCCTTGGCAATTCCATAATAAAATTTGTCTAAACGTGCTCCCACTTCCACATCGGGACACACAACGGCTGCAATAGATCAGGGGGTCTCTGATGATCGGCTTTGACATGCTGGCACGTGTCACACTCAGCCACAAAACTGGCAATCTGGCGCTTCATCCTCACCAAAAATACTGTCACCTCATGTCATGATACATCTTCATCGAGCCAGGGTGGATAAAAAGCCGTGATTGATGTGGCTTGGTCATAAGATCTCTGCGCAACTCAGGGATATCTGGGACATATAATCGGCCTCTGAAGTGAAGTCCACCATCTGTACCAATCTTCCAATCTTCCTGACTCTTAGATGCCACCCCAACCATATAACTTTACAACGACTCATCAGCCTGTTGAGCCTCGATCACCCTTGCGACAAGAGAGGGCTGAATCGATAGACTCAATAACTGTATGATAGAAGACTGCAGACCGAACTCAAAATCATACTTTGTTATATCCTCAAGCATCCACCACTCCTGAATCATCATATGAAGACCCGTATCCTACCCTGTATTGTTCCGTAGGCTTCCGCGGTCTTCCTGGTCAAATTTCAGTAACCCATGATCTTTTATTAGCATTTGTGTGCGATCCAGAATTGGGTCCTATATTCTAGAATCGGTTCGACCCGAGACTTATACCAATGTGACCACATCGTCGTCACGGTTCTGACGCCGCGTATTACATGCTAAGGCGATACTCGGGCTAGGAGATGTGGCCTGCATTCAGTTAGAGGAAAACGTCGCGTGTTGCAAATATCGAGAAAATCTCTACGGCACATCTCATCAATCCATCATTTCACAAGTCAAGTACACCACCCATGCTCCATGCCACCTCACCCCTAACAAGTCAACTCTCTCTCTCCCCACCTATAATTTTTTTACACCATTTTCAAACTAACCCATACCTCTCCTTTCCTATCTCTTACAACAACCACACCTTATCAATCCATCCCATCCTCTCTCTCTCTCTCTCTCTCTCTCTCTCTCTCTCTCTCTCTCTCTCTCAATTTTCTCCATTTTACAAGCAAGCAACCCAATGTCCATGGGAGCTTCTCAAAAGAGAGCTAGTGTGGCCCACCTTCCTACCTCCCATCTTCACCATCCAAAGTCATCTAAACCGTTGGAATCGTTTCACATTGGTGGAAGAAGGAAGAGAATATCAAAAGTGGGTAACTTTATGTTTTGAATTTTGTGAATTAAGGGGCCCACTTATGGTGGGACCCACATTGATGTATGCATTGTATAGAGGGGCCCATAGTGGTGGGGTCCCTCCTCTATTCCTATCTCTCTCTCTCTACCTTTTGTTATGGTGCTGATGATGGTGAGGTGTGGTCCACCTAATGTGTGTGTGTGTGGTCAACTTGATCCAGTTGGTGTAGCCCACATCGCTGTTCATGGTAGGAAAGGCCTGGTTGAAGGGAAATCACAAACAGCAGCTTGATCTTTGGAGTGGGATGGCTCACCCGCATGGACCCCACTTTGTTGGATGAAGTATATCGCCACCCTCCATTTTCAGATCATGTGGGGCTGCCTGTTGGACAGATCCAACGGCTATGAAAAATTGCCGCCAACAGGCCTGTTTGACAGGGGTTTCAATACCCACTTGATCAGGTTGGCCTACTCACGTGGACCCACTGTACACGTGGGGCCTAG
Source organism: Magnolia kwangsiensis (assembly GCA_037074715.1). Lineage (NCBI taxonomy): Eukaryota > Viridiplantae > Streptophyta > Magnoliopsida > Magnoliales > Magnoliaceae > Magnolia > Magnolia kwangsiensis. Next base: position 82,601,763 of record CM073575.1, on the reverse strand, counting down.
TGTGATGTACCTAAAATCCATACCGTCCCGGTCATGTAGAGCCCATCTTAATCCACACAGTCCATCACTTGGACGGTGGGCCACTTGATGTATATGATTCATCCCGCCGTCCATTACTGGACGCTGGGCACTGTAGTTCAGTCAATCAAAATAATAATATAAAAATAAAATAAAATAAAATAAAATAAAATAATAAATTATACTAATAGACATATGTTATATACATACATATATATATATATATATATATATATATATATATATATATATATATATATATATATATATATATATATATCTAATATGTATCAAGTGGGGTGGCCCACCACGTGGGACCCACCTTAATGAATATATGTATAAGATATACCTGGGGCATCCATCTACTAGACGGCCAGTAGCTACTTAGCTGTTGGATTGACATCATCAGGTCCTGTGGGACCCACCTTGATGGATTTGTCTTGAATCCCCGTCGTCCATCTGTTTTGACGGTGGCCAGTAACCACTACTTGTATCTGCTGCACGTGCAGCAACAGTTGGGGGTCCACCATGGTGCATGTAGTCCTCCAAGCCGTCCATTTGTTTGCTAGCATGGGACCCACTTTCAATGTATGTGTTGTATATCGGCACCGTCCATCTGGACAGTGCCATGTGAGTCCAACTGTAATGTATCGATTAATCCACACCGTCGGTTTGATAGTGGACTCCATCCATGTGGGACGCACCTTGATGCATGTTTGGATCCACACGGGTGGACTACCATGATGTATGTATTTTACATCCGTACCATTCATCTGTTTCACATTCACACCGTCCATCCATGCAATGATCGGCTATCAGGTGGACTATATTGGAAAAATCAGTGGAGATTGAATGTCCACCATTGGAACTGTTTGGGATCACAGAAGTTTTGGATCAATATGAAACTATTTTTCCTTTCAATTCAAGCCTTGGTGACCTTATGAACAGATTAGATGAAAAATAAATGTTTTGGTGGGCCTTATGAATTTTAACGGTGGAAATCATTATCTCCACTTCTAGTTGTTGTATGGTCCAGATGATCGTTTAATATGATTCATCTTTTTTGTGGGATGTATGAAGCCCACCTTGATATATACGAGGCCCATTGGTGTAGCCCACTTGATGTATATGAGGCCCACTGGTGCAGCCCACGTGACGCAGCCCATTGCAATGTATATGTGGCCCACGTGATGCAGGCCACCTGATGTACATGAGGCCTAGGTGATACGGCCTATTAAGATGTATTTGAAACCCATGGGATGTGACCCACTTGTGGCCCATCTATAAGGCCCTCCTTGATATATTTGTATCACACCATGGTGTATGTGTTGTATTCTCATCGTCCTGATGGTGGAACCCACCTTGATAAACTTTGCAGTCACGCCATCAACTTATTTTGGCTGCTAACGTGAGGCCCACCTTATGTATGTATTATATACCTATGTCGTCCACTTATGCGGCCCACTGCAATGTACGTTGAACCCACGCTGCCCATCTGGTGGGGCTCATTAGCTCTATGTGCGAGGACCACCTGTTATGTACATGTGATGGGGCCCACCTTGGTTTATGTATTCTATATTCACATTGTCCACCTTTGGACGATGCCACGTGGGGCCTACCATTGATGTACGTATTATATATTTGTCGTTCATTTGTACAGCCTACCAGAATGTTTGTGTCGCATGCACATGGTTCATTCACTTTTCTAGGCCCATCGATGAGGCCCATTGATGCGGCCCACTTGAGGAATATGAGGCCTATTGGTGCGGCCCACTTGATGCATTTGTGGCTCATCCATTAAGGCTCATCTTGATGCAATTGCGGCCCATGTGACGTGTATTAGGCCGTGGGACGTGGCCCATTGTGATGTGCATTCGACTCGAGTTTGAGGCCCAATGTGTTGTATATGCGGCCTATATTTGAGGCCCATTGTGATGTGTATTTGGTTCGTGTCCAAGGCCCCAATGTGATGTATATGAGGCCTATGTGATGAGGCCCATTGTGATGCATTTGAGGGTTAGGCGACGGAGCCCATTGTAATGTATATTAGGCTCATGTGAAAGTCCCATCATGATGTGTATTAAGCTCTCGAGTGAGGCTCGTGGTGTTGTGTATCTTGGCCCTTGTGTGAAGCCTTGGGAACACTATATGTTAGGCTCTATGTGGGCCACTCCTTGGGTTTAATTTTGGTTAAATGTCCACATTATCGAGGTTGACTGTCGATATCGATTATTGAGGCCAGTTATTAGTACCGATTATGAGTACGCAACAACATAACATCATGATACATGTCATACGAATCACTGCATGTTTGTTATGAGAAGTGGTTGACCTTGCATATGTCATGGGGCAGATTGTTATGAGGCTCCCTAATAGGAGGAGGTTATCTCACATGAGTGCATGATATGCGAAGGATTGATACATGACCGGATTGTATGACTCATGCGTCTTGCATAGTGTGTTGAGATTATTACATGCCCTAGTGACATCAGGCTCATAGCCTTCACACGCACGTCATGGATGGTTAGGTGGGACACCAAAATTGTTTAGTTCGAGCATCTGGGCACTTTGTATGTCCGTGGGTGAAAGTCCTTAAACCTTCGAGGCCAGAAGATGCCCCAATTTCGAGACTAAGTGGATACATGAGCGTCGGAGTGCCGAATACTAGGAAGCCGTATCTCCCACTGTGTCGTGGTCGGTTGGGAGGCGGTGTGGCCTTACTCACCCGAGTGTAGGGGATATAGCTAGGCTGAGTTTGACCATCTCGTGAATGGGTCCACTATCAATGTGACGGATAGGTATTAGCAGACTATTGACCAGGCAGATAGTGAGGTTTCTTACGATCACTTGGACTGTGCCGCTGAGAGAGGGGCAGTGCCACTTAAAGTATACTAAACCTCGGTGATGATCCCAAAGATGAACCGTACTGATATGTGGACTTATTGAGCAGGAATTGCCTACTCATTCATTCATTCATTCACTATCCACTCGGGCTGGTGGTGCGTAACTATTTATTACATGTACCTTTGTAATGGCTAGGATTTCGGTTGGGGCGCGCGACTAACATGAGATCAAGAGTTAACCACATTGAGTCTGACTATCCAAATTTAGGTATGGGACTGGTTTGGATAAAAGTTTCTTGTGATGGACCCCATAACCTGTGATACTATGTACTATCATTCCGACTTCACACTTCAGCATGGTCATTCCATTCGCACCGCATATTGCATGACATCTGCGGCATATGGCATTTTGGGTTACTGTATTTCTGCACATATATGGTCTAGATACAGCTAACGTATTTGTGAACACATAAGGAATAGTACATTACATTACATTCTCGACATTGGATATTTAGCTCTTTATAACTTCTCATTTGCATAGCTGATCTATATTGCGTACTCTAATATTGTTTGACTCATGGACTTGTCAGTATTTTCGCTTAATCTGTTATTGTATGATTTATGATTTTGTCAGTATTTCTGCTTACTCTGATAATTCATAATCCTATCAGTATTTTTGCTTAATCTATTATCGTATGATTTATGATTTTGTTAGTATTTCTACTTATTCTGATATTGTACAATTCATGGATTACCAGTATTTTCGGTATATTAGGTTTATGGTATTGTATTGAAAATTTGACACCTACCTTGTGCACACACTTACACCACCCTCTAAGCTTTCTATATGCATATGCATGATAGATACATGAAGGTGATATTAGGTTGCAACAGCGTGGAGCTTAGAGCATGTAGCTGACTTTTAGAGCTTTGATTTTACTTGACCTATGTATTTTCCCTTTCAGTATTGTATTCAATATATATATTAGTGGATATGTAATGATGATGTCACTCTTGTGATTTGGGTAAACTTGTGCTTATGCTTCTTACAAGACAAATGTTCATAAATAAATAATAAAAAAAATCTTCCTTGTAGGATCTCAGGATCGGAACCGAGCATATGAGCGCTGCGAGCCGAGAATGGGGTACTACAGAGGCTTTCATCACCGGATTCGGTGACCGGGATTCCTGTGAATTCGATTTCTGGGTTTAGGGCATGACAAAAGTTGATATTAGAGCATAACTTAGGAATACCTGAGGATAACATTGCATATCTGCTGATATATACCCTACACTCTATAATTGTTGAGAACTTAGAATGATTAGGTCCCGAGTTCGAATAACTTTGCGATCTTCTATTATATACTCTTAACATACATACCTTCGAGAGTTCTCAAGGTTGATAGGCGTATTTGTCCTTCCCTATAAGACATGCCGCCCAGGAGAGTGATTCAAGCGACTTCCGCTCCACCACCTGAGTCCCCTGCTCCCCAGCCGGAGGATGTCGCTCCTTTACCCGAACCTGTGCGGATTCAATTGTACCCATGAGTGCCTCCCAATTACAGTAGATGTTGTAGGCTGTGATGACTGCCCTCCAGAGGCAGGGCAGGCACCCAGTTATTTCTCTAACCCAGACAGAGCAGGTGTGCGTGAGCGCCCTTTTTCAAGAGTTTAGACAGCTCGATCCTCCGCTTTTCCAGGGCGAGCCAGATCCGACTACAACTAAGAGATGGTGCTCTAATGTGGAAAAGATTTTTGATACTATGGCATGTATGACCCAACAGTGAGTCCGGTTGGCTGTATTTCTTCTCTAGGGTGAGGCCGAGCACTGGTGGACCTTCGTTACCCATGTTGCAAGACCTGATTTTGTCTGGACATAGGAAGATTTTATTGATCGATTCGAACTGCAGTACTTTCCTGACCACATTCATCGGCAGCGAACTTTAGAGTTCGGGACCTTGGTACAGGGAGACATGTCTGTGGCGCAATATGCAGCACGTTTCATGACGCTATCAAGGTTCGCACCGGATTTGGTTTATGATGAAGAGCGAAAGGCCCGCTGTTTTAAGAAGAACTTACATTTTGGCCCCAGGAGTCGTGTCGTCAGACACATGCTCCCGACCTTTGAGCAGGTATTTCAGAGGGCCCAAATTAATAAGGAAAAATGGATCGATTCGCAGAGGGTTCGTGACCACAGAGGAGACTGGAAGAGGAAGATCCCCTCTGGAAATTTCAAGCAGCAGCAGCGTCAACGTCCACAGATGCACAAGAACCGTCCATCCTTTCAAGCGCCAGTAGCATCTTCAACGTCACCAAAGAGATCGTTTACGAGTGTCTGCTTCAGATGTGGTGAGACAGGGCATCATAAGCGTAAGTGCCCCTATTTTCAGCAGCAACGACCTCTTTAGGGGGAACATACACCTCCCCAGTAGACTTAGAGTAGGTTTTATGCAACTCTGCAGGACCCTCAGTCACCTGGAGTCACCGACGATTCATGCAACCAGGCATTGGAACCACTTTATTAGATTAGTCATTGGTGAGATGGCGTGGTTACAAGGTATCCTAGTTTCGATCATTTCTGATCCAGGATTTGAGGTTTACTAGGGGTCACCAAAGTGTTGGTGAGGCACCTTGGGAGAGCAAGGTTGAGATCAGAAAGCGCTATCCCATTCTTATGTAAACTGATTGTGCCTTGACTTATATATGATGTTTCCTCTTCCCTTGTCTGTTCTGTAAATTTTGAGGATGAAATTTTTATTTGAAGGGGAGAGTTATTGAAAGGGCCTAGCTATATGTCGTAGAGGGGGGGTGAATAGGGCAATGCCAAATAAAACTTATAACAGCGGAATAATAAAAGAAATAAAGCACAATGCTGAATTTAAAGTTATCTCAATAGCCTAAAATAAAGAGAATGATACTTATCAGTTCTAAGGACAACCTTACACCAAAAACCAAAGGTTTAAGGTAGGACAACCTTATTTCTAGAACGTCCTTTGTATTACAAACTAATGATGAATAAAAAGTAAGGAAATCAAAATAACTTGCACAAATAAATCCTAAGTTATTACAACATCCATCCACACTTGTTTGAAATAAAATAATTACAACATTCATCCACAAACACAAACCACAAAACTTAATGAATAAAGGAATGAAAGAAGAATACACATCCACAACACAATGATATATAGTAGTTCGCCTGTGTGTACACCAATTGTTATCCAACAGCCACATAGAATGCTACTCCACTCCCAATATCCTCACACAGGGGATATTAGCATGCACTATCAAAATAGGTTTCACAGGTTCACCTAAAACCTTCACAATTGTGTCTTTGATCTCGGGCTTACACAATCCAAAAACCCCCCACAATCTGAGTTTTCTAGCTCTCCTCAGATAACCAATACAATGAGATTTTTCTGGAAAATCTCAAACAAAAATTAAAGAAAGTAAATTACAAAAATGTAAAATACCTGAATCACCTTTTGAAGTAGCCCGGTAGAACCAATCGGAGTAGAAGTTCGATTCAATGTTCAAAGTCCAATACTCACTTTAAGAATGGTTCTAAGTCTAATTGATTTTAAATCAAAAGGGCTAGTTTTATTTGATTTTGAATCTAAGAAGAAAGAATATCAGAAATTCCCCTTTTCTAATGAGATTGGAATGTAGATCAAAATCAAATAAAAAATAAGCTAGCAAAAGGAATATTAAATAAGCACAAAGTAGCTTAAAACAAACACAAACTTAACTCGGAGAATAGCCTAAAATTTCTTGAATAGAGTTGAATTGAATTGTTAAAACTCTGAAGTTCGTGCTCTATTTATAGCCTGAAAAATCCCGTCTACGAATGGTCTTAGGATCCTAGGACTGGTCGTAGCTTCAAAGATTTTCAAAGATTTCTGCGGGATAAGATTTTACTGTTCCACGACCGGTCCTAGGTGGTCTACGACCGGTCGTGGGTCACCTACGACTAGTCGTGAGTCACCTACGATCAGTCATAGGACCCTCAATTTGGATGCTGGAGTTTGAGTCGTAGAGCTACGACTGGTCGAAGATGAGTCAAAGAACTCACAGGACTGGTCGTAGGATGTCCAGGACTGATCGTAGGATGTCTAGGACTGGTCGTAGGATAGCCAGAAAGATCCAAAAATCTTCAACAACCTAAGACTGGTCATGAAAAACTTAAGACTGGTCGTAGCAGAGGTAGGACTGGTCTTGAAGTCCCTAGGACTGGTCTTAGAACAGACCAAACAAGCATATTAAAAATATATGAGTTATGTATCCAGAATGACCTACAGTAAAGCCCATCCTAAGGTCAATCTAAGGTCAAACAAACCTTAACAGTGAGATGGACATTGAAAGTCTGTATACTCAGATGACCTTAAAGAGAAGCTTGAGAATAAACGAATCTTGTAGTAGGCCTTCTTGCGCTTGATCTTGACTTGAACAAAGTCTTCTTGAGATTGATCTTGACTCGAACAAAGTCTTCTTGAGCTTGATTGTATCTTGAACATGCATACTTGAAGACTTCTATTATTGAATTCTTCATCCGTGACTTGAAACTTTCTTCATTTAAGATCTTGTCTTGAAGTCCGATGTCTTGAAGTAATGAATAGTCTCAAACATGAAACAAGATATAATATAGGTTTTGGCACCACAAAATTTGACAACCAAAGGGATATGAAATCATAGCACTTACAATCTCCCCCTTTGTCAAATTTGTGACAAAACACATAGCATAATAAGGACTCATGAGCCATGAAATCACAAATTACTCTACTCCCCCTGAGTAATACAAGTACTGCTCATGTAAACAAATCAATAACATCAATACAACATATTCTCATCCACATATCCTTCTCAATCAATCAATTCAAACAAATAAATTACTCCCCCTTTCTTCCATACTACTCCCTTTTAGCTTACTACTCCCCCTTTTTGTCACAAAATGACAAGGGAAAGTCACAAAAGGAAAGAGAACATGGAGAGTAATAACCAGATAATGAGAAAGAGATATGAAAGGACATAATATAAACCTGAAGCATCAAGCCATCATCAATCCAAAATACAATATCCAAAAGACAATGTTATCAAACCATAATCCATAATAGATATCCAAAATAAAAAGATAATGTTATACTATCCAGAAGATAATTCACCTATGTGATCCAGAGGAGGGAGCATGGATAGCCGGATCAATCTGGTGTAACCCCTTATTGATGCGACGAAGATATTTTTGCATGTACTTAAATTGCATATCGTGGGTTATACTCATATTATCAACCTTCTCCTCCAATGCACGAAGGCATGCATCATAACTAGATGGATCATAATCTGGATCATTTAGTGAATCAGATTCTATCTCATCAAAAATCTCATCTATATTAACATCTTGTTGAGGAAGATTGCCAGCTTCCCCTTCATTTCCAGCTTCACCACCATTACCACCAACACCACCTTCATCTACTTGGCCAGGAAGCAAATCCAGCTTCATCTTATTAAGATTGGAATTGTTGAAGATAAGATAATGAATGGGTGCCTCATTAATAGGTTTATCGACAAGCATGTGAGTGGCTAAAACAGTCATAAGATAACCAAACAGAATATCACTATGACCCAGATGGAGACGAAACTGTATAATGAAATAACAAATCAAAGAAGGAAGACAGACCATGGTACCAGAAGCAATAGAATGTAACACACGAACCATGAAAGAAGTCAACTCGGTTTTATTACCGGATCGAGGATACACATTGGAAATGAAGAAATGATGTAACACTCTGTATCTAGGTAACAAATACTTTGAAGGGAGTGCATTCCCTTTGTGTGTCCATTGTGCATCAATTTTGCATAAATCTCTTGTTAACATGCATTTTTTCGATTCAGATGGTTTGTCGTATAAAGTATGAATCGGTATACCTTCATCATTAACAGGTACATCCGATATCAAATGATGGTCTACTTCAAATTTCCCTTCTCTAGTATCTATTGAAAATGTTAAATTATCAAGAGAAAATTCTGAGATGTATGCTACCATTGATTGAGCAATGGACTGGTATGCAGGCCCACCCCAAAGCAAAATGTTAGTCCAGCCAACAGATTCAAGAAGAGGGACAAATCCCGTACATCTTGAGGATCATCTTCGGGTGACCGAAGGTGCTGTTTTATAATCGGTGTAGATGTAGATGAGGATGGACCACGAGATATTTTCTTTTTCCCTCTAGCATCCCTCTTCAATCAAGATATACAAAGAGCAAGAGAAATGCACAAAAGAAAGATGGGTTTTCTCTAGATCAGAAAGTTGAGAAGAAACCCTTGAAAAACCTAACAAAAGATGAAATCTAGCTATACAATGAATAAATCAAAGCATAGAGAGTATGAATCTTCAAGAAAAATGATGAAATAGGACTCACCTTAAAGAAAAATAAGAAATCATATGACTAGTCAAGCCAGACTCGTCGTAGGTCGGAGTGAAAATGAAAAAGAAGGGAATTTTCTCCAAATATATCACATTCACGAGCTCCACGACCGGTCGAGTGTGGTTCACGACCGATCGAACCACGACTAGTCCTGTACATCCACGACCAGTCGAGTAACGACCAAAAAAATACATTTTTAATGTAAAAAATTAAAATTTAAACATAAATAATACTAAATATAGTACACTATGATACATGCAAGCAAGAATATTCGATATAAAATACACATACCAAGATCAAATTTCAATTTATTAAACCTTCTTTTGTCGAGCGGTTTAGTAAATATATCAGCAAGTTAATTTTTGGTTGATATATATTCTAAAGAAATAACTTTTTCTTCAACCAACTCACAAATGTAATGATACGTAATGTCAATGTGTTTAGTACGTGAATACTGGATTAGATTTTTGGAAATATTTATAACACTGGAATTATCACAATGTAAGATCATTGAATCTTGATTAATTCCATAATCGCTTAGCATGCGTTTCATCCACACTAGTTGAGTACATGCATATCCAACTGCAATATACTTAGCATCAGCAGTGGAGAGGGATATTGAGCTTTGCTTCTTGCTAAACCAAGAAACTAAGCAATTTTCAATGTAAAAACAACCACCACTGGTTGATTTTCTATCATCGATATTACCGGCCCAATCAGCATCTGAGCACCCGACTAATTAAACACTAGTATCTAGAGGGTACCATAGACCCAGATTTATAGTACTTGCGATATATCTAATAATCCGTTTAACAGCAGTAAAATGTGATTCCTTAGGATTAGACTGATATCTCACACAAATACCAACACTGAATGCGATATCAGGTCTACTTGTAGTTTGATATAACAAACTATCAATCATACTACGATATAGTTTAGGATCTATGTCTTTACCTGTAGAGTCTTTTGAGAGTCTTAACGTTGTACTCATAGGAGTATCAAAGTTCTTACCATTCTCAAATCCAAACCTTTTAACCAAGTTCGTAGCATACTTGGTTTGGGAAATGAAAATTTCGTCAGATTGTTGTTTTACTTGCAACCCTAGGAAGTAATTTAGTTCACCAACCATGCTCATTTCGAACCTTGATTTCATAAGATTTGCAAACTCAATAGACATGTTAGAGAAAGTTGATCCATAAATAATATCATCAACATAAATTTGAACCATCAAAATATCATTGTTAAGCTTCTTAACAAAGAGTGTCTTATCGACACTTCCTACTTGAAAGCTATGACTAAGTAAGAATTTAGTCAATTTCTCATACCATGCTCTGGGTGCTTGTTTTAGACCATAGAAAGCCTTTTTGAGACGAAATACATGGTCAGATAGCTTGGGGTCTTCAAACCTTGAAGGTTGTTCAACATACACTTCTTCATGTAAATCACCATTCAAGAAGGCGCTCTTTACATACATCTGATAAATCCTAAATTTCATGCGATGAAAATAAAAAGTCTGATTATTCAAGACGAGTGACCGGAGGAAAGGTTTCATCGTAATCGATGCCCTTAATCTGACTGTACCCTTGCACAACCAGTCTTGCCTTGTTTCGTATTATATTTCCAAGCTCATCAAACTTATTTTAAAAGATCCATTTTGTTCCAATAATGTGTTTATGCTTAGGTCTAGGAACAAGAAACTAGACATCATTACAAACAAATTGATTAAGTTCATCCTGCATAGGAACTATCCAATTTTCGTCAGAAAGTGCTTCTTTTACATTGACCGGTTCTATTTAGGTTGTAAAATAAACATAATTACATATGTTCTCAAGTTTTTTACGAGTACGAACTCCAGTGAGAGGGTTTCCAAGTATTTGATTGGTTGGATGATCTTTGACAGTCCTTGGTTCAGATTCTTTTGGACTTGATGAGGTATCTTGTTTGTCGATAATAAGAGCTTCATCATCATCTAAACTCGGAGCTGGTGTATTCAAATGATCATTAATGACCACATTGATGGACTCTTGAATCGCACCATTTTTCTTATTTAGAACCCTATAAGCTAGACTGTTCAAGGAATAACCAAGAAAAATACCTTCATCACTCTGTCTCAAACTTTCCTAAATTTTCACGATCACGTAAAATATAACACTTGCTGCCAAAAATCTGAAAGTATTTGACAGTGGGTTTCTTTTCAAACCATAATTCATAAGCAGTCTTATTATCAGATTTACTGGTATAAACCCGATTAATAATATAGCATGCGGTATTAATGCTTCAGCCTAAAGATTTCTAGAGAGCTTCATGCTATTCAGCATAACATTAGCCATATCCTGAAGCACTCTGTTTTTCCTTTCAACTATACCATTTTGTTGTGGTGTTTTGGGTGCAGAGAATTTATGCGATATTCCCTGATCGCTACAGAATTTCTCAAAACTACTATTTTCGAATTCGGATCCATGATGACTATAGATCTTACTAACATGAGAACCTTTTTCATTTTGGATTCATTTGATGACCCTTTTCACTTCATCTTGGGTTTCAGTTTTGTCTTTTAAGAATGATACCCAAGTGAATCTGGTATAGTCATCTACGATAAGCAAGATGTATTTTTTGCCTCCTCGACTCTCCGATCTAATTGGTCCAATAAGATCCATATGGAGAAGCTCAAGTGGTCTAGATGTGGTATTGGAGTTCACTTTCTTGTGAGAGCTCCTAGTCTGTTTGCCCAACTGGCATTCTCCACATATTTTGTCTACTTTTTACAATTTGGGTAGACCTCTAATTAGTTCTCTTTTGATCAATCTAAATAAGTTCTGGTAGTGTACATGTCCAAGGCGTTTATGCCATAATTCAGTCTCATCGGTATGGACCATGTAACACGATTGAGTAGATGAGCTTGCATCACTAACGATGTAGCAATTTTTAGAAGTTCTGCGACCAGTTAATATAACAGAACCCTTTTTATTAAGTATCTCACAACCTTGATTAGAAAACTTTACACTGGTAGTTATCGCATATCTGAGAAATACTTAGTAGGTTGTGTTTCAAGCCCTCAACATATAAAACATTCTTAAATAAGGGAAGGTTATAAAGTTGAACCGTACCTTGGCCAATGATCTTGCAATTGCTTCCATCACCAAATGTGACTGACCCTTCAGTCAAATCTTTTAGATCGGTGAATAAAGCCTTGTCACCTATCATATGCCTGGAGCAACCACTATCTAGGTACCACTTTGAATGGCTTGTAGCTTTGAAAGCAGTGTGGGCAACTAAGCTGGCGACTTTAGGAACCCATTTCAGAACTGTTTTGGGTTTAGGAGTATAGATGGTCTTTTTCTGTCTGTTGTTATAGGAGTGACCCATAGAGTTAGACTTTAATAGCTCCTTGAGTAGATCAATTATTTTTTCAGCTAAAGGATTTCGGTTTTGAAAATTAAAGTTGACATGGCCACCTTTAGATTTTTGAAAAGACCTAGAATTTTTGGAAAAACCTTGATAGGTATTCTTTTCTTTTGAAGTTGAAGACTCTACTTTTATAAATTTAGAAGCAATGTTCTTTTGTTTAGGAGATGTATTCTTATCATAGCCCAACTCGGATCGATCGCCACATTTTCTTGATCCGGACAATAATTTTTCCAATTTTGGATCACCTTTGGCATATCTACATGTGTCTTTCAAACTCAGAAGAGAAGCTACCTCATTTTTGAGTTTTTCTTTTTCGAATATCAAATCTTCAATTTGGGAAGTTTTGAAATCTAAATCACATTTGGTCTTTTCAAAAGAATCGAAAATATGAGACTTTTCTAAAACAAGAGACTCATAATCTTCCTTAAGCTTAGAAAATTTTTCTTTTTGTAATTTAAGCTTAACGGCAATTTTACAACTCTCTTTATAAAGGGCATTATAAGCATCTTGAAGATCATCTTCATTATCGCAATCACTATTAAGATTTTCTTCACTAGATATATCATCATGATCTGAATAGGTGATCTTGGCTAGAGTCATAAGGGCTTTAACATCATCGCCCGACTCGGTTTCAGAATCTTCTGATTTAGAAGAGGATTCAGAATCAGACGATTCATCCCAAGTAGCCATCATGCTTTTCTTTTTTGATTTATCCTTTTTAGGACATTTGTTAGCTAAGTGCCCATACTCTTGACAGTTGTAACATTGACTATCTTTCAATGATTTTCGAGCTCTAGGTTTAGATCGTCTCTTATCATTTGACTTTTGAAAATCAGCTTTTTTCTTATTTTTGAAAATTTTATAAAACTTTTTTGCTAAAAGCGCCATATTGTAACATCCCAAAAATCGGAGGTCGGGTAGAAACCCAACTCCCGAGTTCCAAAACGTCACTTATGCAACATTTTCAATGATGGATGAATGTCGGCGGTAATAGTACATAAAACATGAGCTGGATCAAGCCAAAATAGTATATCATACTCCAGAGACAGTTAATTTAGCAAGCGGAAGAATGTGATAGATATATAGAATATATGAACTGTTGTGAGTCTCCAGAGTGTGAACATGTTACCAGGTTAAACATATACATGTATACTCCAAAGATGAGCAAAAAGAATATACATGGTTCAAAAATAAAAGGCAAAATACCACGTGTACTGGCATTTAATCAGTAACCCTGTAACCCCGTCAATCAGAACCTGCATATAGGAGGGATCCTCCTCATCATCATTAGGTCCGGCTCTGCTTCGCGAGCATTGCCATCATATGAAACTAAAATAGGGACTGGTGGGTGTCCGGAATACCATCCCATAACGTGGGAGTGAGTGATCAACTCAGTGGAATCATAGAGAAAAGATTAGCATATTATCAAATTAATCACGCGATAATAGTAAAGCAGGCAATCAAACATTCCTAGATACTGTTGTTAATGCAAGCATGAAATGACATGATGGATGCCCTCACCGACATACTCCCTCATGCGGCACCATCTACGTCTGCGACATGCTTTCTTCCCACAATTCTCCACATCTTCCAGGCACATGCAGTGCAATGTGGATATGATTATCGGGTTGTTATTTGTCCTTTTCATACAGCAGGATTGGGAAACTAGGGTACCTTCCTTATATCAATCCCAACACAGATCCTGTCTAGGGTCGTCACTCCTAGTAATCTCATACGATGTTATATTTATAGGTCGCTGTAAGGGCTGCCAGGGCTGTTGCTCGCACTCATTGCACCGCTCCCCCATCACCTTATCAATACAGGCCTAATGTACTCTTGTCGCTACGGAAGGGTCGTCGTCTCCCTTAAACTCAGAATACGCTCGAGGTCACTACAAAGGGCTCGTCACTAATCAGTGTAGGCTGACAGCTCGAATGTAGTGTCTCATACCACCAAAATTGGCTCACGAGTCAAATGTACTCACTGGTCACTACGGGGAGGTTTGTGGCCCTAGCGTAGGCCGACAGCTCAACCACGGTATCCCATACCACCATGCCCGGCTCATGAGTCTTTATGGATCAAGGTACCATGGTTAACAGGGTTTCCAATGATAAGTTCAGTACCCTAGGTTCAAGCAGTTATGACTCATACAAGGTGAACATACAATGGCTAGTCGGGTTACTTGACGGGCTCGACTAGTACGAGCGCATCTCAAGATGAGCGACATAAAGTGCATGAAACACTTCGTGTGACCTAACCATTGCCGCCTACCCAAAACACGACTCGCGTTCATCGACGCGTCCTTCGTGGCAAATAGAAGCCAACCACGAATTTGATCTATTACCGACTGACTGGACTAGGTCATAGCCCCAAGCATTTGTATATCAACATCAGTAAGCATATGTGAGTAACAGGAATGAATATAAACAATACAAGCATGTTGACACATGTTATATCATACTACGTAAGCAAATTAACCAACACATGCATTCCATATATGTAATGAAATCAATTCATGTGACCAACATAGTGGAAATCATATACGTCAGCATATTGATTGAGAATTCAATCTCAATACTAAATCACAACACCATTTACTCAATACATACTAATACAAACATTTATACAAACACTTAGTCTACACACTTTAGCCTACATAGCGTATGTCGACTCTAAGTGCGTATTTGGGCGAATCTCTTCGCCAAACAGATCATACACGCATTCCTAATATCACAACATGAAAAATAGCCATGACAATCATTTCAGCAAAATACGGACGTATACTGTATTTCCTACGAATACCTAAAATGCCCTAAATCTCATATTTCTCGTACGCAGTCGAAATGGAAAATGGACAGCATGTTCTACATGTTAAACGACACTCTCTTCGATAATCTACTATTAAACGACATTGAAAGCTTTGAAATCAGTCAATCAAAGCATCTAAAATCCTCACCTTTCTCCTTAGACGTGTATCGATTCGAATAGAACATCTACGCTTCGTCAACGGCGTTAAGGCAACCTATATCACAAGTTACATAAGTTACACCGCTACTCGCATCAAAGGAATCCATAAAACAGTAAGAGGGTAGGGTTTTCTTACCTATAAGTGAGTTAGAAATCACCGGGAAAGTGATTTGAATGCGGTGCTTCGGTACGTGCAATAGCTGGTGCAAGTGGCAGGAAATCTCTCCCACAACTCTCTCACAATCTCTCTCTTTCTCTCTCTCTCTCTTTCTAGGGTTTGTAGCAAATTCGGATGGGAGAGATATAAGAGATTTAAAGCCCTTATATAGGCTAAAATATAACCTAATTAGACTTGGGACAAAGGTATACTTAAGTTATAACCAAATCGAAACTTTTTCGATCCAAAAGAACGTTTCGGGAGGTCCCCTAGCCGAACGCGGTCGGACTTAAGCTCATGTACATTGGATCATGCTCACATCAAGTTTTTAGACCGGTAGAATTCTCAGATCGCACGTTGCAGACTAGTTTCAGTTCAGCGGTCATGGAGACTCGATCGAAGATTCCAAGTACACTGACTTGAGTGAGAAATATTTCCAGATCCGAGGGTGTATTTGGGTCAGATTCTGATGGTCTGAATGCTTATACTGATCCCGCAAACGAAACGTGCCAAATTCATTTAAATCCCATTTAAATTTTTATGAATTACACTCTTTCTCACACTCCCTGCTCCAGGCTCAATGAAATAGCCTCAGAACATCAGTTGGGATTGATTTTCGAAATGATTGTCAAGTCCAGCCAAGCGGTCATAACGGTCTAAGATTATGGATATCGGACTCTCGACGCGTGGTCTAGATCCAATACGAAGTTTCAAAGGATTCCTGAGGGCAAACGGGTTTAGAGTTTGATCCTAGATTTTAGGGTAATGTAGCATCAATGATTCTAGAGGTTTTGGGTCTTACAGATCGTATTTAAAGTGGTTAGTGATAATTTCATAGGTAATTTAACGTAGCGCTGGCTAATTCACATTAAATTCTAAAGAATTTGGTTCTAAGTGATTTCTTTGGCTTTGGAATTGGGTTCTGAGAGGTTACCGAGGCGTCATGGTTGGCCCATTGCCTAAGGACATCTAACCCCAGGTTAGCAAAAATCTGGAGTGTTACACATATCATCCTCGATATTTTTTGAATCCGAAGTACTCTCCTGTGAAACATTTTTTAATGATTTGAGAGCAATTGATTTTTCTTTAGGAGCTTTAAAGGACAACTCATAGGTTTGAAGTGAACCAACTAATTCCTCAACCCTCATGGTATCCGTATCACGAAGTTCCTGAATCGCGGTTACTTTAGAATTGAATCGTTCAGGAAGTGAGCGTAGTATTTTTGCGCACAGTTTACTTTCGGTGATTCTATCACCAAGACCCCACATAGAGTTCACAATACCATTCAATCTAGTGTAGAAGTCCATAAACATCTCATTCTCCTCCATATGAATTTCTTCAAATTTAGTTGTGAGGAGTTGGACTTTAGATTTCTTGACAATTGATGCACCCTTGTGTGTCATTTCTAATACATCCCATGCTTGTTTTGCATTTTCACAAGAGATGATTCTTTTGAATTCATCTGGTGGTAATGCACAAGTAATTGCATTTAGTGCTTTTGCATTTGCACTACTCTCACTTTGCAGAAGTGTGGTCCAAAGAGAGTAAGTCGTTAATTTCATTGATTTTGAACCATCGCCATTAGTTACTTCAGTGATACGAGGGTTCCATTCATTCACTGTGGCCAGCCACACACTTTCATCTAAGGATTTGAGGAAGATCCTCATCCTGGCTTTCCAATAGGCATAGTTTGTGCCATTTAAAGGTGGTGGCCTAGTGACTAATAGGCTATCAAAATTTGACATCTTAATATAGCTTAGATCGTTAGCTCAGGAAATAAATCCAATAAATAAACAATAAGCACGAGCTATTAGGCTCTGATACCACTTGAAAGGGCCTAGCTATATGCCCTAGAGGGGGGGGGGGGGGGGGGGGGGGGGCGAATAGGGCAATGCTAAATAAAACTTATAACAACAGAATAATAAAAGAAATAAAGCACAATGCTGAATTTAAAGTTATCTCAATAGCCTAAAATAAAGAGAATGATACTTTATCAGTTCTAAGGACAACCTTACACCAAAAACCAAAGGTTTAATGTAGGATAACTTTATTTCTAGAACGTCCTTTGTATCACAAACCAATGATGAATAAAAAGCAAAGAAATCAAAATAACTTGCAGAAATAAATCCTAAGTTATTACAACATCCATCCACACTTGCTTGAAATAAAATAATTACAACATTCATCCACAAACACAAACCACAAAACTTAATGAATAAAGGAATGAAAGAATAATGCACATCCACAACACAACGATATATAGTGGTTCGCCTGTGTGTACACCAACTGTTATCCAACAGTCACACAGAATGCTACTCAACTCCTAATATCCTCACACAGGGGATATTAGCATGCACTATCAAAATAGGTTTCACAGATTCACTTAAAACCTTCACAATTATGTCTTTGATCTCGAGCTGACACAATCCAAAAACCCGACAATCTGAGTTTTCTGGCTCTCCTCAGATAACCAATACAATGAGATTTTTCTTGCAAATCTCAAACAAAAACTAAAGAAAGTAAATTACAAAAATGTTAAATACTTGAATCACCGTTTGAAGTAGCCCGGTAGAACCAATCGGAGTAGAAGTTCGATTCAACGTTCAAAGTCCAATACTCACTTTAAGAATGGTTCTAAGTCTAATTGATTTTAAATCAAAAGGGCTAGTTTTATTTGATTTTGAATCCAAGAAGAAGGAATATCAGAAATTCCCCTTTTCTAATGAGATTGGAATGTAGATCAAAATCAAATAAAAAATAAGCTAGCAAAAGGAATATTAAATAAGCACAAAGTAGCTTAAAACAAACACAAACTTATTTCAGAGAATAGCCTAAAATTGCTTGAATAGAGTTGAATTGAATTGTTAAAACTCTGAAGTTCGTGCTCTATTTATAGCCTGAAAAATCCCATCTACAACTGGTCTTAGGATACTAGGACTAGTCGTATCTTCAAAGATTTTCAAAGATTTCCACGGGATGAGATTTTATTGTTCCACGACCGATCCTGGGTAGTCTACGACCGGTCGTGGGTCACCTACGACCGGTCGTAGGACCCTCAATTTGGTTGCTAGAGTTTGAGTCGTAGGGCTACGACAGGTCGAATGATGAGTCGAAGAACTCACAGGACTGGTCGTATGATGTCCAGGACTGGTCGTAGTATAGCCAGTGTAACATCCTGAAAATCTAGAGTCGAGTAAAAACCCAACTCCCGAATTCTAAAATGTTATTTATGCAACATAGATAATATTAGATGCATGTTGTCAGTAAACAGGCATTAAACAAGATTGGGATTAATCCAAAACAACATATCATACTCCAGAGACAGTTAAATTAACAAGCGGAAGACTGTGATAGTATGTATAACATATATAAACTGTTGTATGTCTCCGGAGTGTGAACATGTTACCAGGTTATATACATACATGTATACTCCAAAAGTAAACAAAAAGAATATACATGAGTGCTCTAAAAATATAAAATGACAAGTGTCAAGGCATCTAATCAACCTCCCTGTAATCCCGTCAATCAAAACACGCATAAAGGAAGGATCCTCCTCATCATCATCAAGTCCAGCTCCGCTTCTCAAGCAGCGCCATCATCTGCAACCAAAATAAGGACTGATGGGTGTCCGGAAACACCATCCCCTAATGTGGGAGTGAGTAGCTAACTCAGTGGAATAATAGAGCAAAGATTAGCATGTTCTCAAATCAATCACACGATAATAGTAAAGAAATAAATCAAACATTCCTAATACTATTGTTAATGCAATATGACGTGACATGATGGATGGCCTCACCGACGATCTCCCTCATACGGCACCATCTTATGCCCGCGGCATGCTTTCTTCCCACAGTGCTCCACATCTTCCAGGCACATGTAATGTGATAGTGATATGATTACCGAGTTATTATTAATCCATTCATACAGCAGGATTGGGAAACTAAGGTACTTCCCAACAAAGATCCTGTCTAGGGTCATCACTCCTAGTAATCTCATACGATGTATATTTTGTAGGTCGCTGCAAGGGCTGCCAGGGCTGTTGCTCGCACTCGTTGCACTGCTCCCCCATCACCTTATCAATACAGGCCTACTGTACTCTCAATGCTACGGAAGGGTCGTCGCCTCCCATAGACTCAGAATACGCTCGCGGTCACTATAAAGGGCTCGTCGCCTGATCAGTGTAGGCCGACAACAAGAAAATAGTGTCCCATACCACCATAATATGCTCACGAGTCATAGGTGCTTACTAGTCACTACGGAAAGGTTTGTGGCCTCAGCGTAGGCCGACAGCTCGACCACGGTGTCCCATACCACCATGCCCAGCTCATGAGTCTTTGTGGATCAAGGTACCATGGTTGACAGGGTTTTCAATAGTAAGTTCAGTATGCTAGGTCCAAGCAGTTATGACACATATATGGTGAACATACAATGGCCAGTCGGGTTACTTGACGGGCTCGACTAGCACGAGCGCATCTCAAGCTGAGCGACATGAAGTGCATAAAACACTTCGCGTGGCCTAACCACTGCGGCCAACTCCAAAACACAACTCGTGTTCATCGACGCGTCGTTCGTGGCAAAGATAAGCCAACCACGAATTTATTTGGTTACTGACTGCCTGGACTAAGTATAGCCCCAATCATTTGTGAATCCACTTCATCAATCATATAAGAGTAATGGAAATGAAATACAACAATATGAGCATGTTAACACATGTTATAACATACAACTTAAGTAAATCATCTAACACATGCATTTCATACATATAATGAAATCATACCTATAGCCAACATGAAGGAAATCATTTACATCAGCGTATTATTTGAGAATTCAATCTCAAACTAATTCACAACACCATTTAATTCAATACATACTAATACAAACATTTATACAAACACTTAGTCTACACACTTAAGTCTACATAGTGTACGTCGACTCAAAGTGCGTATTTGGGCGAATCTCTTCACCAAACAGATTATGCACGCATTCCTAGTATCCTAAGGCGACAAAAAGCCATGTCAATCATTTTAGCAAAATATGGAGGTTTACAGTATTTCCTACAAATGACTAAAATGCCCTAAATCTCATATTTTTCGTCTGCTTACGAAACAGGAAACGGACAGCACGTTGTACATGTCAAACGGCGTTTCCGTCAATAATCTACTATTAAACGACATTGAAAGCGTTGAAAATAGCCAATCAAAGCGTCTAAAATCCACACCTTTTTTCCTAGATGTGTATCGCTTCGAACGGAGCGTATATGCTTCGTTTACGGCGAACAGGCGACCTATTTCACAAGTTATATCAGCTACTTTGCTATTTGATTTAACGGAATGCTAAATTAGCAAGTGGACAGGGTTTTTCTTACCTAGAAAAGCGTCAGAATCACCAAGAAAGTGATTGAGATACGTTGCTTAAGCACGTGCAGCAGCGACAGCAGGTGGCAGAAAAATCTCTCCCACCTTCTCTCACAAACTCTCACTTTTTCTCTCATTCTTGTTAGGGTTTCTAGCAAATTCGGATGGGAGAGAGAAATGAGGGTTTAAGCCCCTTATATAACCTAATTTCTTCCCAAATTAGGCTTGGAAACAATATTTACTTAAGGTCTAACCAATTCGGGACTGTTCTGGTCCAAAAGAGCATTTCTGGAAGTCCCCTGGCCAAACACGGTCGGACTTAAGCTCATGCGTACTGGATCTAGCACACATCAAGTTTTCAAACCGGTAGAGTTCCCAGATCGCATGTGGCGGTCCAATTTCAGTTCAGCGGTCACCGCACCTAGATCAGGTCTACAAGTCTCATGATATGAAAGAGAAATTTTTCCTGATCCGAGGGTGTAATTTGGCTGAATTCTGACGGTTAGAACACTTAATAATAACGAGCCAAGTCACGTTCCAGATTTGGATTAAAATTTCCAAATCTAACCCTATTCTCATTCTCTTCACTCCAAGCTCAATGAAATAGCCTCTGAAAGTCGATTGGCCTTGATTTTCGAAACGATTGTTAAGTCCAACAAGGCGGTCATAATTGTCTAAGATTGTAGGTATCGGACTTTCGACGCGCGTTCTAGATCTAATACAAAGTTTCAAAGAGTTCCTGAGAGAAAACAGGTTTAGAGTTTGATCCTAGGTTTCAGGGTATTATAGCACCATTGATTCTACAAGTTTTGGGTCTTGTAGAACGTATTTAAAGTGGTCAGGGACAATTTCACAGCTACTCCAGCGTAGCGCTAGCTAACTTACGCTTAATTTCTAAAGGAATTAATCCTAAGTGATTTCTTTGGCTATGGAATTGGGTTCTGAGTAATTTCCAAAGTGTTTTAGTTGACCCATTGCCTAAGGACGTCTAATCCCAGGTTGGCAAAAGTTCGGGGTGTTACAATCTACCCCCCTTAAAACACAATTTTGTCTTCGAAATTGGCGAAGGGTAAGGAGTATCTAGCAAGACTTCAGTCTTGACATTCTAAGGAAGGGTCAATCCTATTTAATGACCTAACCGTACGTATAACCTAAATCAAATGTTTCGATCTTGGGCCAGTGGGGAAGAGGCTAACCACGCTTCCGCTGCGCCACTCTGATCGAATGGTTGCATTGGCTGACCTAACTAGATTGGACTCAATACGTTCTACCCCCCTTAAAACTTGGTTCTACTTAAAGTTCAAGAATCTATGCATCGCTCCGTATATCGGAACTAGGTGCAACTTAGGGGCTATCCTTGACATAAAATGGAAACAACCTCTCACTACATTGGTCTTCCTTTATTAGCGATGCGTTCTATGGTATTGGTACCTATGGTTGTAAAAATAGGCCTACTCTCTATTGGCTAGATATCCTCAACATTTCCCAAAGGTAAAGTAATAACTTTTGGTTGTAGGTGGTCGGGCCAACATGGAAGAAAAGTTGTGTAGTAGGTCTGAGCCGGATACATAGACTTTCTGTCTAGCTAGGACAGAAGATTTATTGTATCAATTCTTAATCCGAGTTAATGTCGATCTTCTGCTTGATCAGAGCATTGGATTTATTCGTAACCACTAGGATTACATGCATCACTTACATGCAGTTCCTTTACTCCGCGTTCCTGAATGCAATAAGCCCTTGGGGAAGGCAATTCTAAGGGGCGTGCTAGTTCATTCTAATTCCAATCCGAGGGATTTATAAATTTTCCCTGAGAGTGAATGGTTCTAAGTTAAAACCACTTTCCTATGGGTTACAACAGAAGTCTATAAGTAATAAGGGGATCTATCAAAGGAATAAGGTTCTACTTCAACCAAGTCTAACCTACAATTCCTTAGCATATACAGGCTTTACACTACTCAAGGTACTAGTAGACTAGTTCGTAATCTACAG
This sequence comes from Magnolia kwangsiensis, assembly GCA_037074715.1. Taxonomy (NCBI): domain Eukaryota; kingdom Viridiplantae; phylum Streptophyta; class Magnoliopsida; order Magnoliales; family Magnoliaceae; genus Magnolia; species Magnolia kwangsiensis. Next base: position 82,578,608 of record CM073575.1, on the reverse strand, counting down.
CCTAAGCTTATACGCTAAATGGTTTCATACCATTTCTCATACAGGGAATTGTTCTATCGCTTAGGGTCCAGATTATCTAAATGGAATTGGATTTCCTATGTCGTCAGATCCTTCAAATTTAGGAGTGCTAACACAAGGTCCAAAACGCCAAGGGCCTATGTGGCCAGTAGCATTAAGTTGTATTAAATGGAACTGCATTCTTAGTCCCATGGCGGGATAGGAAGTGGCATGCTTGGTAGGAGGGTGGGGTGGGATAAAAACTAATTTTGTAGGCTTAATCCCGGGATTTAGAACATGGCAGTGGAAACCAGAAGATACACCCAATCTAGGGACAATACCTTACAGCAAACGAAACTGCATGCACTCCATTCAACAAAATTTGTCACAATACATGGAATAAAGTTTCACATGGATTATGACAGGAACGCATTCGGCTATATTAAGCCCAAAACATTACACAAACACATTTCTACCTATGACATCACTAGACCCAACAACAACAAAACACAGAAATCTTTAAAAGGGTAATCAAACAAGCGAAGAACGTGGAGAAATGGGATGGGTAAGCAGGTTTCCATAAGTCTGAGGATCAAATAAAAGGGACATGAGAGAGGACGATGGAAAGGGAGGAAAAAGGCTAAAACAGCCTTAACAATAGCCATGGAAAGCGGAAGAAATGCGGAGAAATGGTTGCCCAAATGGACTAAGACGAATCTAGGCCCTGTAGAGGGATGCACCAAGCTCCTAAAGGCTAGATTTTCAAAGGAAAAAGAGAACTATAAAGGGGAATGGAGCTCCACACGATTTCAGCCTTGCATGAAGGTTGTGGGAGCTTCAAACGACGAGATGGAGAGGGAGAGGGTTGCTAATCATAATGGAAGGATGGACAGGCATCATTTTTAGTAATGAAAGGGATTGGAAGGGATTTGGAGCTGCGGTTTAAGAGAGGGCAGCAAGAAAATTAAAAATGGAGGCTTGGGAGTGGCTGTTTGTGAAGGAAGTATGCTTTTTAAGGGGTTTCAAGGTGCGACCCACATATAGGAGACCTCCCCTACCCCTTCTAGGGTGTCCACCCAAAGCACAGCCCAAATGGGGCACATTGTACGGCAATGGCATCTCCAGCCGGACACCAATATGGCCGGTGGGACCACATGGGTTGGGTCCCCCTGCCCTAGGGACCCAGAATAGGTATGGGTCCCACCCCAGTTCATTGTAGATTGGCCTAGGGAGGCCCAAACTTTCATTCGGGGCATTCCGGGGCCAATCTATAAACCTAAATATATTTACCCATCATGTAGACCATTAGTTGCTAAAGATTGTAAAGTTAGAATGGCCAAATGGCTAATTTTCATATATTTTTACTATTCAGTGTAAAATTTTTCCTAAGTATGATTTTATATCATTTTCACATTAGGATCAATACCTAACATGAAAATACTAAGAAAGAATTGAAGAATGGAGTGGTGAGAGGAAGAATTTTAGAGGAATTAGGTGAAACGGGATTTTTAAGCCCTAGCGATTGAAAGTAAGGGTTGTGGTTTCCCCACAGCCCAAGGATTCACATTTCTGGGTTTGGAACCTTTCAGAGAACGTCTCAAACCCACCTACTTACAACCTAAGAGCTACTTAGGTCGCTTCACGTGACCCTAGATGCGTTATGGACTCGATCGAATGATCGACTTGAGTAGACTTCGCCTATTGGCGAAACTACGATCCTATAAGTGTTTCTAGGTTTTTCTCACATCCACCTAAGTCAAAGGAGTGACAGCGTATGTCGCGTGTCCATAACCCAGGCCCGGTTTAATCCAAATCATGCTCTGATACCATCTGTAACATCCCGAAAATCAGGGGTCGAGTAAAAACCCAACTCCCGAGTTCCAAAATGTTATTTATGCAACATAGATAATATTAGATGCATGTTGTCAGTAAACGGGCATTAAACAAGATTGGGATTAAGCCAAAACAACATATCATACTCCAGAGACGGTTAAATTAACAAGCGGAAGACTGTGATAGTATGTATAACATATATAAACTGTTGTATGTCTCTGGAGTGTGAACATGTTACCACGTTATATACATACATGTACACTCCAAAAGTAAACAAAAAGAATATACATGAGTGCTCTAAAAATATAAAATGACAAGTGCCAAGGCATCTAATCAACCTCCCTGTAATCCCGTCAATCAGAACACGCATAAAGGAAGGATCCTCCTCATCATCATCAAGTCCAGCTCCGCTTCTCAAGCAGCGCCATCATCTGCAACCAAAATAGGGACTGATGGGTGTCCGGAAACACCATCCCATAATGTGAGAGTGAGTAGCTAACTCAGTGGAATAATAGAGCAAAGATTAGCATGTTTTCAAATCAATCACGCAATAATAGTAAAGAAATAAATCAAACATTCCTAATACTATTGTTAATGCAATATGACGTGACATGATGGATGGTCTCACCGACGATCTCCCTCATACGGCACCATCTTACGCCCGCGGCATGCTTTCTTCCCACAGTGCTCCACATCTTCCAGGTATATGCAACGTGATGGTGATATGATTACCGAGTTATTATTAATCCATTCATACAGCAGGATTGGGAAACTAAGGTACTTCCCTTATATTAATCCCAACAAAGATCCTGTCTAGGGTCGTCACTCCTAGTAATCTCATACGATGTATATTTTATAGGTCGCTGCAAGGGCTGGCAGGGCTGTTGCTCGTACTCGTTGCACTACTCCCCCATCACCTTATCAATACAGGCCTACTGTACTCTCATTGCTACGGAAGGGTCGTCACCTCCCGTAGACTTAGAATACGCTTGCAATCACTACAAAGGGCTCGTCGCCTGAACAGTGTAGGCTAACAACAAGAATATAGTGTCTCATACCACCATAATCTGCTCACGAGTCATAAGTGCTCACTAGTCACTACGGAGAGGTTTGTGGCCCCAGCGTAGGCCGACAGCTCGACCACGGTGTCCCATACCACTATGTCCGGCTCATGAGTCTTTGTGGATCAAGGTACCATGGTTGACAGGGTTTTCAATGGTAAGTTCAGTACCCTAGGTTCAAGCAGTTATGACACATACATGGTGAACATACAAAGGCCAGCCGGATTACTTGACGGGCTCTATTATCACGATCGCATCTCAAGCTGAGCGACATGAAGTGCATAAAACACTTCGCGTGGCCTAACCACTGCCGCCAACTCCAAAACACGACTCGTGTTCATCGACGCATCGATCGTGGCAAAGATAAGCCAACCAAAAATTTATTCAGTTACTGACTGCCTGGACTATATATAGCCCCAATCATTTTTTAATCCACTTCATCAATCATATAAGAGTAATGGAAATGAAATACAACAATATGAGCATGTTAACACATGTTATAACATACAACTTAAGTAAATCATCTAACACATGCATTTCATACATATAATGAAATCATACCTATAGCCAACATGAAGAAAATCATTTACATCAGCGTATTATTTGAGAATTCAATCTCAAACTAATTCACAACACCATTTAATTCAATACATACTAATACAAACATTTATACAAACACTTAGTCTACACACTTAAGTCTACATAGTGTACGTCGACTCAAAGTGCGCATTTGGGCGAATCTCTTCACCAAACAGATTATGCACGCATTCCTAGTATCCTAAGGCGACAAAAAGCCATGTCAATCATTTTAGCAAAATATGGATATTTACAGTATTTCCTACAAATGACTAAAATGCCCTAAATCTCATATTTTTCGTTTGCTTACGAAATAGGAAACGGACAGCATGTTGTACATGTCAAACGGTGTTGTCGTCGATAATCTACTATTAAACGACATTGAAAGCATTGAAAACAGCCAATCAAAGCGTCTAAAATCTGTACCTTTTTTCCTAGATGTGTATCGCTTCGAACGGAGCATATATGCTTCGTTTACGGCGAACAGGCGACCTATTTCACAAGTTATATCAGCTACTTTGCTATTTGATTTAACGGAATGCTAAATCAGCAAGTGGACAGGATTTTCCTTACCTAGAAAAGCGTCGGAATCACCAGGAAAGTGATTGGGATACGTTGCTTAAGCACGTCCAGCAGCGGCAGCAGGTGGCAGGAAAATCTCTCCCACCTTCTCTTATAAACTCTCACTTTTTCTCTCACTCTTGCTAGGGTTTCAAGCAAATTAGGATGGGAGAGAGAAGTGAGGGTTTAAGCCCCTTATATAACCTAATTTCTTCCCAAATTAGGCTTGGGAATAATATTTACTTGAGGTCTAACCAATTCGGGGCTGTTCTGGTCCAAAAGAGCATTTCTGGAGGTCCCCTGGCCAAACGCGGTCGGACTTAAGTTCATGCATACTAGATCTAACACACATCAAGTTTTCAGACCGGTAGAGTTCCCAGATCGCACGTGGCGGTCCAATTTCAGTTCAGCGGTCACCGCACCTAGATCAGGTCTACAAGTCTCGTGATATGAAAGAGAAATTTTTCCTGATCCAAGGGTGTAATTTGGCTGAATTCTGATGGTCAGAACGCTTAATAATAAGCGTCAAGTCACGTGCCAGATTTGGATTAAAATTTCCAAATCTAACCCTATTCTCGCTCTCTTCACTCCAGGCTCAATGAAATAGCCTTTGAACGTCGGTTGGCATTGATTTTCGAAATGATTGTCAAGTCCAACAAGGCGGTCATAATTGTCTAAGATTGTACGTATCGGACTTTCGACGCGCAGTCTAGATCCAATACAAAGTTCCAAAGAGTTCCTGAGAGCAAACGGGTTTAGAGTTTGATCCTAGGTTTCAAGATATTATAGCACCATTGATTCTACAAGTTTTAGGTCTTGTAGAACGTATTTAAAGCGGTTAGGGACAATTTCACAGCTACTCCATCGTAGCGCTAACTAACTTACGCTTAATTTCTAAAGGAATTAATCCTAAGTGATTTCTTTGGCTATGGAATTAGGTTCTGAGCGATTTTTCAGGTGTTTTAGTTGACCCATTGCCTAAGAACGTCTAATCCCAGGTTGGCAAAAATCCGGGGTGTTACAGCCAGAAAGATTTGAAAATCTTCAACAACGTAGGACTGTTCCTGAAAACTTAAGACTGGTCATAGCAATGCAAGGACTGGTCTTGAAGTCCCTAGTACTAGTCTTAGAACAGCCCAAACAAGTATATTAAAAATATATGAGTTATGTATTCAGAATGACCTATAGTAAAGCCCATCTTAAGGTCAATCTAAGGTCAAACAAACCTTAACAGTGAGATGGACATTGAAAGTCTGTATACTCAGATGACCTTAAAGAGAAGCTTGAGAATATACGAATCTTGTAGTAGGCCTTCTTGATCTTGATCTTGACTTGAACAAAGTCTTCTTGAGCTTGATCTTGACTTGAACAAAGTCTTCTTAAGCTTGATTGTATCTTGAACATGCATACTTGAAGACTTCTATTCTTGAATTCTTCATTCATGACTTGAAACTTTCTTCATTTAAGATCTTGTCTTGAAGTCCGATGTCTTTAAGCAATGAATAGTCTTAAACATGAAATAAGATATACAAGACATAGATATAAGTTTTGGCACCACAAAATTTGACAACCAAAGGGATATGAAATCATAGCACTTACAGTTATAAGACCTGTATCCTAGCCTGTACTATTCCGTAGGTTTTCATGGTCCTCTCGGTCAAATTTTGGCAACCCGCGATCTTTTATCGGTATTTGCGCGCGATCCAGAATCGAGTCCTGTATTCCAGAATTAGTTCGACCCGAGACTTATACCTTTGTGACCGCGTCGTTGCCACTGTTCCGACGCCGCGTATTACGTGCTGAAGCGATACCCGAGCCAGCAGATGTGGGCTTACATTCAGTTCAAGAAAAACGTCGTGCATTACAAATACCGGGAATCTCTACAACACATCTCATCAATCCATCATTTCACAAGTCAAGTACACCACCCATGCTCCATGCCACTTCACCCCTTATAATTCAACTCTCTCTCTCCCCACCCATATATTTTTTACACCATTTTCAAACTAACTCATACCTCCCCTTTCTTATCTCTTACAACAACCACACCTTATCAATCCATCCAATCCTCTCTCTCTCTCTCTCTGTCTCTCTCTCTCTCTCTTTTCTCCATTTTATAAGCAAGCAACCTAATGTCCATGGGAGCTTCACATGAGAGAGCTAGTGTGGCCCACCTTCCTACCTCCCATCTCCACCATCCAAAGTCCATCTAAACCGTTGGAATCGTTTCTTTGGAGCTCTAGATCACATTGGCGGAAGAAGGAAGAGAAGATCAAAGGTGAGTGACATTATGTTTTGAATTTTGTGTATTAAGGGGCCCACTTATGGAGGGACCCACACTGATGTATACATTGTATACAGGGGCCCATAGTGGCGGGGTCCCTCCACTATTCCGATCTCTTTCTCTACCTTTTGTTATGGTGCTGATGATGGTGAGGTGTGGTCCACCTAATATGTGTGTGTGGCCTACTTGATCCAGTTTGTGGAGCCCACATCGCTGTCCATGGTAGGACAGGCCCGGTTGAAGGGAGATCCCAAACAACAGCTTGATCTTTGGAGTGGGATGGCTCACCCACGTGGACCCCACTTTGATGGATGAAGTATATCCCCACCCACCATTTTCAGATCATGTGGGGCTGCTTGTTGGCCAGATCCAATGGCTAAGAAAACTCACCGCCAGCAGGCCTGTTTGACAGGGGTTTCAATACCCGCTTGATCAGGTTGGCCTACTCACGTGGACCCACTGTACATGTGAGGCCTGGTGTAATGTACCTAAAATCCAGACCGTCCCGGTCATGTAGAGCCCACCTTAATCCACACCGTCCATCACTTGGACGGTGGGCCACTTGATGTATGTGATTCATCCAGCTGTCCATCACTGGACGCTGACATTATAGTTCAGCCAATCAAAAAAATGAATATAAATATAAAAATAAAATAAAATAAAATAATAAATTATACTAAGAAACATATATTATATATATCTAATATGTATCAAGTGGGGTGGCCCACCACGTGGGACCCACCTTAATGAATATATGTATAAGATATACCTGGGGCGTCCATTTACTGGACGGCCAGTTATGGCCAGCAACGGCCAGCAGCTACTAAGCTACTAGATTAACATCATCAGGTCTTGTGGGAACCACCTTGATGGATTTGTCTTGAACCCCCACCGTCCATCTGTTTAGATGGTGGCTGGCAGCCACTGCTCGTAGTTGCTGCAGGTGCAGCAACAGCTGGGGGTTCACCGTGGTGCATGTAGTCCTCCAAGCCGTGCATTTGTTTACCAGCATGGGACCCGCTTTCAATGTATGTGTTGTATATCAGCACCATCCATCTGGACGGTGCCATGTGAGTCCAATCGTAATGTATCTGTTAATCCACACCGTCGGTTTGACAGTGGACTCCATCCATGTGGGACGAACCTTGATGCATATCTGGATCCACATGGGTGGACTGCCATGATGTATGTATTTTACATCTGCACCGTTCATCTGTTTCACATTCACACCATCCATCCATGCAATGACCGGCTATCAGGTGGACCACATTGCAAAAATCAGTGGAGATTGAACGTCCACCATTGGAACTTTTTGGGATCAGAGAAGGTCTGGATCAATATGAAACTATTTTTCCTTTCAATTCAAGCCTTGGTGACCTCATGAATAGATTGGTTGGAAAATAAATGTTTTGGTGGGCCCTATGAATTTTAACAGTGGAAATCATTATCTCCACTTCTAGTTGTTGTATGGTCCAGATGATCCTTTAATATGATTCATCTTTTTTTTTTGGGTGTATGAAGCCCACCTTGATATATACAAGGCCCATTGGTGTGGCCCGTTGATGCGGCCCACTTCATGTATATGAGGCCCGCTGGTGCGGCCCACGTGACGGGGCCCATTGCGATGTATATGTGGCCCAAGCGATGCAGGCCACTTGATGTACATGAGGCCAAGGTGATACCGCCCATTTTGATGTATTTGAAACCCATGGGATGTGGCCCACTTGTGGCCCATCTGTAAGGCCCACCTTAATATATTTGTAGCACACCATGGTGTATGTGTTGTATTCTCACCATCCTGATGGTGGAACACGCCTTGATAAACTTTGCAGCCACGCCGTCCACCTGTTTTGGCTGCTAACGTGAGGCCCACCTTAAGTATGTGTTGTATACCTATGTTGTCCACTTATGCGGCCCATCGCGGTGTACGTTGAACCCACGCTTCCCATCTGGTTGGACTCATTGGCTGTATGTGTGAGGTCCACCTGTTATGTACATGTGATGGGGCCCACTTTGGTTTATGTATTCTATATTCACACTATCCACCTTTGGACGATGCCATGTGGGTCCTGCCATTGATGCATGTATTGTATATTTATGCTGTTCATTTGTGCGGCCTATCAGAATGTGTGTCGCATGTTCACGGTTCATCCCCTTTCTAGACCCATCAGTGAGGCCCATTGATGCGCCCCACTTGAGGAATATGAGGCCCATTGGTGCGGCCAACTTGATGTATTTGTGGCTCATCCGTTAAGGCCCACCCTGATGTAATTGAGGCCCATGTGATGTGTATTAGGCCGTGGGACGTGGCCCATTGTGATGTGCATTCGACCCGAGTTTGAGGCCCAATGTGTTGTATATGCGGCCCATATTTGAGGCCTATTGTGATATGTATTTGGTCCGTGTTCAAGGCCCCAATGTGATGTATATGAGGCCTATGTGATGAGGCCCATTGTGATACATTTGAGGGCCAGGTGATGGAGCCCATTGTGATGTATATTAGGCTCATGTGAAAGGCCCATCGTGATGTGTATTAAGCTCTCGAGAGAGGCTTGTGGTGTTGTGTATCTTGGCCCTTGTGTGAAGCCTTGGGTCATCTATATGTTAGGCTCATGTGGGCCACTCCTTGGGTACAATGTTGGTTAAATGTCCACATTGTCAAGGTCGACTGTCGATGCCGATTATTGAGGCCAGTTATTAGTACCGTTTATGAGTATGTAACAACATAGCATCATGATATATGTCATACGCATCATCTGCATGTTTGTTATGAGAAGTGGTTGACCATTGCATATGTCATTGGACAGAATGTTATGAGGCTCCTTGATAGTAGGAGGTTATCTCACATGAGTGCACGGTATGCACATGGTTGATACATGACTGGATTGTATGACTCATGCATCTTGCATAGTGTGTTGAGATTACTGTACACCCTAACGACATCAGGGCTGTAGCCTTCACAGGCACGTCATGGATGGTTAGATGACACACTAAAAATGTTTAGTTCGAGCATCTGGGCACTTTAGATGTCCGTGGGTGAAAGTCCCTAAACCTCCGAGGTCAGGAGACGCCCCAATGTCGAGACCGAGTTTATACATGAGCACCCGAGTGCGAATAACAGGAGGACGCCTCTCCCACTATGTCATGGTCAGTTGGGAGGGAGTGTGGCCTTACCCGCCCGAGGGTAGGGGGCATAGATAGGCTGAGTTTGACCAACTCGTGAATGGGTCCACTATCGACGTGCCGGATAGGTATTGGCAGACTATTCGCCAGGTGGATAGTGAGGTTTCTTAGGCTTAGTTGGACTGTGCCGTTGAGAGAGGGGTCGTGCCACTTTGAGTGTACTAAACCCCGGCGATGATCCCAGAGATAAACTGTATTGATATGTGGACTTATTGAGTAAGAATTGTATACTCATTCATTCATTCATTCACTATCCACTCGGGCTGGTGGTGTGCAACTATTTATTACGTGTACCTTCGCAGTGGCCAGGATTTTGATTGGGGCATGCGACTAACCTAAGATCAGGAGTTGACTACATTGAGTCTGACTATCCAAATTTAGGTATGGGACTGGTTTGGATAGAAGTTTCTTGTGATGGACCCCATAGCCTGGGAGACTGCGTACTATCATCCCAACTTCACACTCTAGCATGGTCATTCCATTTGCACTGCATATTGCATGACATCTGTAGCATATGACATTTTAGGTTACCGTGTTTCTGCACTTATATGGTTTAGATACGGCTGATGTATTTGTGAACACATAAGGAATTGTACATTACATTGCATTCTCGACATTTGATATTTAGCTCTTTATGACTTCTCATTTGCATAGCTGATCTATATTGAGTACTCTGATATTGTATGACTCATGGACTTGTCAGTATTTTTGCTTAATCTGTTATCGTATGATTTATGATTTTGTCAGTATTTCTTCTTACTCTGATAATTCATGATCCTATCAGTATTTTCGCTTAATCTATTATTGTATGATTTATGATCTTGTCAGTATTTCTACTTATTCCGATATTGTACAATTCATGGATTACCAGTATTTTTGATATAGTAGGTTTATGGTATTGTATTGAATATTTGACACCTACCTTGTGTACACACTTACACCACCCTCTAAGCTTTCTATATGCCTATGCACGATAGATGCATGCAGGTGATATTAGGTTGCAATAGCGTGGAGCTTGGAGCATGTAGCTAACTTTTGAAGCTTTAATTTTACTTGACCTATGTATTTTCCCTGTCAGTATTGTATTCAATATATATATTAGTGGATATGTGATGATGTTGTCGCTCTTGTGATTGGGTAAACTTGTGGTTATGCTTCTTACAAGATAAATGTTTATAAATAAATAATAAAAAAAATCCTTCTTGTAGGATCTTAGGATAGAAACTTGGCACATGAGCACTGAGAGCCGAGAATGGGGTACTACGGAGGCCGTTGGCACTAGATTTGGCGACCGAGATTCATGTGAATCCGATTTCTGGTTTAGGGGCGTGACATTATATGTGCCACCAGGCCTCGTGGCTGATGGCTAAGTGCATCTGCCACCACATTTTCCTTGTCCGGGTGGTACTGAAGATTGAAGTCATTATCCTTCAGGAGCTCCATCTAGTGCCTCTGCCTCATGTTCAACTCAGACTGCGAGAAGAGGTACTTCGGTGAGTCGATGAAGCGGTAATCCAAGAATCTCCTGGAACACATCGGCAAAATCACAAACCACAGGAAATTAGTCAACGCTCACTGCTAAGGGCTCCTCTATAGCACATGACATCATACAAGACAACGACTCTCCTCTGAGCTCTGTAATGAACTGAAAGTACGACATGCCTATTATACAGAATGTGACTGTCCTCGCAGAGTAATCCAATATGGCATAGTACTCGACAAGCCAATCCATACCCAGGATGACATCGAACTCGGACATCGACAACGTAAACAAATCAGAGGCAAAAAGGTATCCCCAACTAAAATGGGACAAGAAGAGAAAAATCATCCCAACACTACAGTCTTCTCTAAGGGAGTTGATACTGACAGGCCCTCATGTGTAGACTCCAATAGTAAGCCAGTCGATCGGCAAAAACTCTCGGCCACAAAAGAATGCAATGCACTAGAATCAAACAACACATGTGCGGTGCATGCAGTGACTAAAAGTATACCCTCGACGACTCCTCCGGATGACTACGAGTTGTGCTGAGCAGCATAGAACCTAGCCTAAGCCGGCCGGGGAGGTGCCTGTCCCCTCTGAGCGTGCTGCTGCTGCTAGGGTAGCTGAAGCGGTGGAAACTGCTGCCTCTACTACTACGACCTTAGAGGCTGGTACTGATGCTACTGCTAGGTAGCCTCGGTGGTGAGGCCTGTTGTCGCGCTGCTATGGGGGTCTCTGTTGTGGCTGTGGTGGAGGCTGCTATGGACCTCTTTGTTGTTGCTGCTGTTATTGGGGGCGGGGATACTCCCACATACGATGCCCTGTCGCACCGTACCCAAAACAGGTACCGATGAACTGCCTCGGAGGTGGTGATGGAGGTGCTACTGGCGCTCGAAAGGCTGGGTGGCCTGTGTACCTCTGTTGTGGTCGACGCTACTGGAAATCATTGGAAGGAACTTGTCTCTCCTCTGACTGCGATCAAACTGAGAACCGGCCCACTCAGCCTCATAAATCTAGGCCTTCTGTACCACTCCCTCAAAAGTCAGGAGCCCATGCCCAATAACACGACCTCGAAGACTGTAACACAAGACGTCGTCGAATCGGCGGGCTCTCCACTCCTCATCATCTACCAGGTATGGCATAGATCTGGACAACTCTACAAAGTGAGCCACATACTGAGCTGCCGTCATATCACCCTGTACTAGGGCCTCAAACTCCAATGCTCGCTATGGTCGGATGTGATCAGGAAAATACTGTCGGTCAAATCGATCCACAATCCTCCTAGGTCCACACAAAATTGGCGCTTGCTGCTCGTGAGACTGATGTCCACCATGCTTAGCTTCACCATGGAGGAGAAATACTACTAATTGGACTCGCTGCTTGGGTGTACATCCCATTGCATCAAATATCTTCTCCAAAATGGTGCGTCATCTCTTAGCTATTGTCGAGTCTGGCTCGCCCTGAAAACGCTGGGGATCGAGTCGTCGGAACTCTTGAAGAAAACGCTGGGGATCGAGTCGTCGGAACTCTAGCGAAATGATGGGGTGCCTGCACTGCCCCTGAAGGGCAGCCGTCACAACCTGCAACATCTGCTGTAACTGGGAGGCACTCAGAGATACTTTCGGATCCGCACCAGTCTCTGGTGGAGGAGAAGCATCCTCAAGATGGGCAATAGGAATCTCTGGTGGTAGAGTGGGGATCGTAGGTGGTAGTGTGGGAGTCACAGGTGGTGGAGCGGGAGTCTCAAGTGGTGGAACGGGAGTCGATCGAGTCACTCTCTTAGGTGGCATGTCCTACAGGAAGGAGCGAAGGTGCCTATCAACTTTGAAAACTCTTGAAAGCATGCACATTAAGGGTCTGTAACAAAAGATCGCTAAGCAATCCGAACTTCAGGACTTAATCATTCATAGTGGACATGTAATGTTATTTTCAGTTATTCCCAAGTTATGCTCTGATACCAACTTCAGTCACACCCCAAACTCAGAAACCGGGCTCACAAAATTCTCAATCATCGAATCCGGCGCCGACAGCCTACGTAGTACCCCATTCTAGGCTACCAGCACCCATTTGTCAAGTTCCAATCCTAGGATGCTATGAGGAGGATTTTTAACATCAGTTTGATTTGTAATAAGCATAACCAAAGGCATAACCCACAAAAAAGAATCAAAAACTCCATCACATTTTCACTATGATTAAAACCTTACAAGTATAATGAACATAAAGGAAAATACAATGATGATGAACAAAAAGCTCTAAAATGATCTGTTAAGCGCTCCTGCCTTAGCGTTGCTGTGGTCCAACGTCACCTACATGCAACGGTCATGCATAAGCTTATGGAAAGCTTAGAGGGTGGTGAAAGTGTGTGTGCAAGGTAGTAATATAATTATGCAGTATCAGAGTAATGCGGAATATACTGATGAATCCATGAATACCATTAGCTGTACCAAGGCTATATGATGTAAGACATAAATGATGTCGGCCATACCAAGGCCATGTGATGCGAGATACAACTCAAGCATATGAATCGTCATCTAAGTCCACATATCAATACAGCTCAAATCTAGAATATCATCGGGGTCTAGTACACTCTAAGCCAGATTTTCATCCCATCGCGCGCAACAAGGTGAGTGAAAAAGACCTCATTACCTGCCTGCCAATATCAGGCTCAGCTCATCGATAATCGACCCATTCCTCAAGCCGATCAAACTCACCCTAGCTTTACCCCCTCCTCTCGGGCGGGTAAGGCCGCACCCCCTTCCAATCGATTATGACACAGTAGAAAGCTTAGCCTCTTGGTAATCGGCACTTGATGCTCATGCACCCACTCTGTCTAGACGTTGGAGCAACCTCCTGGTACCATAAGGGTTTAGAGACTTTCACACATGGATATCTATAGCACCGTATATAGAACAAGATTTCAGGTATCCAATCCTGCCAACCACGAAATGCCTGTGGAGGCTACGACCCTGATGTCGCTAGGGCGTATAGTACCATATCACACAATGCGAATGCATGAATCACGCTATCCAGTCATGCAACAATCCTATGCGTATCGTGCACTCATGTAGGGCAACACCACCTATTTGGGAGCCCCTAAAAAATCTGCCCGAAGGCATATGCTATGATCAGTCACTTCTCATATCAAGCATACATATGATGCGTATGATTATGAATCATGCAACTATAGTAAACATGTTATATGGTGATGGATATTGTTCATAACGAAGATGGGCCTAACAATGAGCTGTAGTGAGAATTATAATGCGGACATTTAACCAACATTATTCTTATAATGTGGACATCAAGCCAACATTGCTCCCAAGGCACGACTGTCATAAACATCATTACACAAACCCTAGTAGAGTTACACATTGTAATGGACTTGTGTACATCCAATTGGGCCTCAACCCATGGACCTTAGATACAACAAATGGGCCACATAACATGAGCCTTATGCATATCAGGTGGGCCTCAATGGATGGGTCATAACTACATCAAGATGGGCCAAATCATATGGGCCTCATATATATCAAGGTGGGCCTCAACAACGGGCCTTGTATAACACATCAGCCTAACCAACTGGGCCCTAAGTACATCACCTCGGGCATAGTCAAATGGGTCGAATCAATAGACTGATTTAAATGGGCCGAGTCAAATGGGCCAAATGTATATCAAATCGGGTCCACCCATATGTATTTGAGATCTGACATATTCCTAAGTTATCAAAGAGATAAATGAAATGAAAACAATTACCAACTTAATTAGAAACTATCATGGCCCTTAGGAGTTTGAACGGTAGATGACACGGTCCACTATTTAAATGGTGGGGGTCCACTTGAACCTTAGATCTAACCCATCCTTTTGTTCATGCCATAAAATGATATCTCAAATGGTTGGACAGTTGTATACAACAAAAGCATCATGGTGGGTCCCATAGATAGACGGTGTGGATTAATAGGTGGGTCCCATGGAGCTTGCTGCCGTGTACAGTAGTTGGCGGTGGAACCCACTTGCCGCCGTGTACAGCAGCAGGTTGCATGCCAACAGGGTAGCTACATAGCTGCCGCAAATGAAGCTATTGCTGCTTTAAAATGAGGCAGAGGTGGGTCCCACGTTGGGCCCACCATTCTGTACATATATACAGTATATAATATACATAATATATAAATATAGCTGCTGCAATTGCAGCTTGCATTTAAAGGGAGAAGGGGTGGGTCCCACGTAGGGCCCACCACATGAATATATATAATATATAACATATATAACATATATATTATATCCGTGCAATCGTCCAGGCCTTTGGACGGCCTGGACGGTCACCTACATCAAGGAGGGCCCCACATGTGGGGTGTGTCCCACCATCCTTGGACGGTGGACACAACACATACATGATGGTGTGGCCCACTCCAAATGAATGGACGGTGTGGATGGGTCCCATGGCCCACTGACTTCAGCATTGAAATGAGGTATCTTTCACACAGTCTACCTCTGGAGCTATGGATGTGGGTCCCACGTCAGGTGGCAGCCACCCATACTAGGGAATGACAAGACCCCCAGCGTTACAACGAGGTATCTCCACTCAGTCTGTCGGTTGAGCTATTGGATCTGGGCGTGGAGGAAATCAAGGAGGGCCCTACACGGACGTGGGTCCCACCGCCATGGTTTGGATAAAACACATACATCAATGGTGTCGCCCAACCAGAGGGTGGAGGACGTGGATGGGTCCTATGGACCCCACTGTCCATACACGCTCCACTGTTAGCTACACCCACTGTCAGCCACACTACACTGTTAGCCACCCATGTCAGTCCACACTCACTGTCAGTTAACACTTCACTGTTAGCCACCTCCCCTGTCAGACGATGTGGCATGCATCATCAAGGTGGGTCCCACATGGCCCCCTTGTTTTAGATCAACCTGATATTTGTCTTTCCCTTTCATCCAGGCCTGTGCGACTGTTCGATCATGTAGGCCCCAAATAGGGGTCAAGGTGGCCCATCAAAATGGAAGGCTTGGGTAAAATGCATAAATCATGGGTGGGCCATGATCATGAAAGTGAGAGAGAGAGAAAGATAGAAGAGGGAAGAGAGACATTGGCGAGGATGGAGGGGCCCCGCCACTATGGGCCCCTCTTTGATACAAAGCCTACATTAAGGTGGGTCCCACCATAAGTGGGCCTTTACATCATCAAAAATTAGAGAGATGAAGATCCAAGATCATCCACCATTCCTCCTTGCTCCTTAGGCTTCCTTTGATCCTTAGCTTCGATTTTAACGGAGGAGATGGAGTTTGGATGGTTGAGATGGGAGATGAGAGGGTAGGAAGTGGGCCACACACAAAGTTCTCTTAGAGGGCTTAAGAGGCTTGGACGTGGGATTTTTCTTACTTGGAAAGTGGTTTGAAAAAAAAAATGAGAGAGAGAGGGTTGTAAAGAGAGAGAGATGGGTGATGGAGTGATGGATGTGGTGAGTGATGTGTGTAAGAGCTTTTGACTTTGGGATTGTTTGGTGTAAGAAAAGTATGAGCTTGTAAGAAAATTTTTGACTCTAGGGGTTGCTTAGGGATGGGTGTGAGGTGATGTGTACTGGAAATGATGGGATTGATTGATTGATGTGACAAGTCGTAGAGATTCTCTAAGAACTCGCATGTGCGACATTTTCCTCGCACTGAACGTGGGCTCACATCTCCTGGCCTGGGTATCATCTCGACGTGCGAGACGCGACATCAAAATCGCGGTGACATTGTGGTCGCTAGGGTAAAAGTCTAGGATTGAGTCAACTCGAATTTACATGACTCAGCTTAGGATCATGCGCAAACGTCGGATACGAGTCGAAGGTTACCGAAATTCGACCGAGAAGACCGCAGAAGCCTACGAAACAGTACGATCTAGGATACGGGCCATTGTGGATGATAGGATTGAATACTGAAAATATTTTGGTATGAGACATGGGGCATCATAGATGTCCTTGGGTGAAAATTCCTAAACCCTTATAGTACTAAGAGGATGCTCCAATATCAAGACCAGGTGGATGTATGAGTTCACAAGGGCTGGATACCAGTAGGTCACATCTTCCATTATGTCGTGGTTGGTTCGAAGGGGGTATGGCCTTACCCGCCAGAGGGTAGGGGGCAATGCTAGGTTGAGTCTGACCAATTCATAAATGGATCCGCTATCGACGTGCTAGATAGGTATTGGTAGACTATTGGCTAGGAGGATAGTGAGGTCTCTTATGCTCACTTTGACTGTGCACCTAGGAGAGGGGCAGTGTCATTTGGAGCGTACGAGACCCTGATGATTTTCTAGAGAGAAACTGTACTGATATGTGGATTCAGATGAGGACTGGCATGACTTGTGATTACACCTTGCATGTGACATTGGCCACATAGGCCTTACATCGCATAGCCTTAGTATGGTTGACAGAATTGTACTAAACCCCGGTGATGATCCCAGAGATGTATGGTACTAGTATGTGGACTTATTGAGCAGCAGTTGCGTACTCAGCATTTGACTCATTCATTTATTCATTCATTATCCACTCGGTCTAGTGGTGGCAACCAAATCATTATGTGTACCTTTGCAATGGCTAGAATTTCAGTTGGTGCGCACAACCAACCTGAGATTAGGAGCTTACCACATTGAGTCCAGCTATCTAATTTTAGGTATGGGACTGATTTGGATAAAAGTCCCTTATGTTGAAGCCCACAACTTGCGATACCACGTATTATCATTCCGACTACACACTTAAGCCTTATCATTTATTTTTCATTGTAGATTGCATTACATCATTTACATATGACATATTGTGACGGCCCATCACAGTGTCACATGTGGGTGGGTAAACATAGGCGGACGCTGATGTGGGTGAGGCCTAACGGGTTTGGGCAAACTACCAGTGATTGACAGGCTACTGTGCACACAGTGTAGGCAGGACCTTATCCCACATATTCATGGATTCATTAGGATTTGCATATTGCATTGTATCCTCAGCATATGACATTTGGTTTATTATGTCCTTGTACTGGAACGATTACACGTCAACCTTGTCATTGCCTTTCCATTATATGCCATATAGTATAAAATGAAATTTGATTATCTTGTTCATGATGATTGGCTATTTTAATGATTCATGGTCGCTTGCTGAGTGACATGCCTATTATTAATGTTATGTTCATGATAACCTGTATAGTCATATGACATGCTTGATTGATAACCTACTCACCTATGATAACATGATTGATTGATAACATGCCTATGGTGGTTTTGAATGTTTTTACGGAAGTGCCCTAATAAGATGTGTTTTACTCTCAACACGTAGTAGATTCATAAGCCGTGCCTTGCTTATACGTATGATTTACACTTTTCAGGATGCATACAAGAGTTGTTGGAATTTGCTATTGTTTCCTTCATTATTGTTTTGCTAATTTACCATATCATGTGTGACATGTCGAACAGGTTCGTCTCTTCGATATACGTTGATACCATGTACAAAATGTGTAACCACTTAAATAGATTAATCATTCAAAAAAAATTACACCGAAAAAATCCTCCTTGTAGGATTCCAGTATTGAAATCTATCATATGGGTGTTGGGAGTCAAGAATGGGATACTATGGAGGCTGTCAGCGTGAGATTCGGCAATTAGAAATTTTGTGAGCCTGGTTTCAGAGTTTGGGATGTGACATTTTTAAGTATGATGTTTTCTAGCTTCTTTGGTTGTCTAATTTTGCAGTGCCAAAACCTCTTGGAATCCTTGTCTCATGTAACACCTCTACATGTCTGTGCATCTTAAGTAAAAGGACAATAGTCTTTACTTCAAGAACTTTAAAGTGCAAGGTTTTAAAGAAACAACTAAAGGCAAGACAATAGTCCTTATTTTGGTACTCAAGACTCAAGGTGAAGTACATCTCAAGTACCTCAAGCTCAAGCTTCAATAAACGTCAATTTCAAGCTTCAAAAGCCTTAAGTTTAAGATTCTCTACATGATAAGACATTAAGCTTCATAAATTTCGAAGAACATCTATCAACTGAAGCAAAAAAGAAGTCTCAATGTTCATGTATTTCTTATAAGGTATTAATGACCTTAGATTGACCATAGGGTAGGTCATTTTGAATACATAATTCAATTATATCATTTTATAAGTGAATAGACTGTTTCTTGACTAGTGATGGACTTTGTATGACTAGTCCTAGGACTGGCTTGACCAGTCCAAGAAATTTCTTGACCAGTCCTAAGTTTGTTTTAAATTTTCATAATTTTTTGTTAAACCATGACCAGTCTTGGAGACTGTTTGACTGGTCGTATGAACAGTGCTCGAATCACTCACGACCAGTCCTACAGCTACAACTCAAAGTCCAACAACTATTTTAGGTTCCACACGACTAGTCGTGGAGGTCCCTCGACCAATCGTGAAGGGCCTACGACCAGTCATGGAATGACTTTATCTTATCGTGCTCAAAATTTTAAAAATCAGTTGGTCCTACAACCAGTTGTATTGTCCTCAAGACCAGTCATGAACATAATTTCGTCACTTATAAATAGAGCACGAAATTCAGAATTTTTTTATTGAATTCAAGCTAAATCAATTTGTAACTCTGAGAGATAAGTTAGTGATCTTTTTAAGCTATATTGTGCTCATTTAATATTCTCTTAATTTAGCTTTGTTATATTTGATTTTGTATTCTATATTCCATTTATATTTGAAGAAGGGATTGAGAATTACCCTTTTCTTGAAATCAAAATCAACTAGAGCTAGCCCAACTTGATTTATTTTAAAATCAATTTAGAACCTAAAACCATTTCATAAGTGAGTTTGGACATTGAACTTCTACGTTGAAATTCTACTCCGATTTGGTTCTACTGGGCGGCATAAAAAAGGGAATATCCAGGTATTTTACATTATTGTAAATTTCTGTATTTTAGTTTTTTGAGATTGTTTCAAAAAAATCTTTATTTTGGTTTATCCGAGGTGATCCAAAAAAATTAGAGTGTGGGGTTTTTGAATTGTGTAAGCCCACTTGAAAGACACAATTGTGAGGGTTTTAGGTGAACCTGAAAAAACCTATTTTCATAGTGAACACTAATATCCACTGTGTGAGGAAATTAGGAGTGGAGTAGTTGTGTGGCCATTTTTCTAAACAGTTGTTGTACACACAAGCGAACCACTATAATTTCTGGTGTTGTGGTTTGATTATTTATTTCTTTTTGTAGATGGTTGTAATTTTCCTTATTACATTTGTGGAGAATTTGTAATCCTTATGTAGATGTGTGGGAATGTTGTAATAGCTTAGATTTTCTTTCTTGCTATTTATTTATTTATTCTTCTGTATTAAGTTTGAGTTTTTGATACAAAAACCATTCTAGTAAGGTTGTCCTGCCACAAACCCTTAATTTTTATGGTGTAAGGTTGTCCTTATAATAACGTCTATATCAACCTCTCGAACATTTAAGGTTGTCTTTAAATTAGGCATTGTGGGATTGTCTATTACTATCTGTATTTAATTTATTTAAATTCCACTGTTAATCCCCCCCCCCCCCCCCCCCCCTCCAGGACATATAGCTTGGCCTTTTCAACATTCACCATAGAGAATGAAATAATATAACATTCAACAAAAATAACGAAACAAGCAATCACCACAGGGGCACAATGGGTTATAGTGGTTCGACACTTAAACCCACACCTATTCCACTCTCAAAATTACTACCCTCATAATTTTTTCTTTCACTATACTAAAGTATTTACAGGTTCACCATAACAACCTCTTATATTTCTTGTGATTTTCATGGGCTATCACAATCAAACCCCTTTTATGATTTTCACGGGCTATCACAAATCAACCTAAAGACATTTTTGGGCTATCTTAAAAAAAAAACTCAAATAAAATAAAGTAATTGACAATGTACTTATCTTCAAATGATGATTCGAAGTTGTAGTTAAAGCTTAAATCAGCGATCTTCTCTCTTGAGTGTAGAGGAGGCTGTATTTGCTCAAACAAAAAGAATATAGGGATCTAGTGTATTTTTTAAAAAAAGAATGAAAATCCTAATGCGGCATATTCAATTTTTTTTTCTTAAGAGGAGTAGAGATTATTCTCTAAGAAATATTTGAGATCAACTTGAGAAAGAGAACTAAATAACTAAATAAAATTTATAAATACCACTGTAAGTGCTATGATTTCATATCACTTTGGTTGTCAAATTTTGTGGTGCCAAAACCTATATCTATGTCTTGTATATCTTGTTTCATGTTTAAGACTATTCATTGCTTCAAGACATCGGACTTCATGACAATATCTTAAATGAAGAAAGTTTCAAGTCATGGATGAAGAATTCAAGAATAGAAGTCTTCAAGTATGCATGTTCAAGATACAATCAAGATCAAGAAGACTTTGTTCAAGTCAAGATCAAGCTCAAGAAGGCCTACTACAAGATTCATATATTCTCAAGCTTGTCTTTAAGGTCATCTGAGTATACAGACTTTCAATGTCCATCTCACTGTTAAGGTTTGTTTGACCTTAGATTGACCTTAGGATGGGCTTTACTGTAGGTCATTCTGGATACATAACTCATATATTTTTAATATGCTTGTTTGGGCTGTTCTAATACCAGTACTAGCTCTGCTACGACCAGTCTTAAGTTTTTCAGGACCAGTCCTAGGTTGTTGAAGATTTTTGGATCTTTCTGGCTGTCCTATGACCAGTCCTGGACATCCTACGACCAATCCTGTGAGTTCTTCGACTCATCCTTTGACCAGTCATAGCCCTATGACTCAAACTCCAGCAACCAAATTGAGGGTCCTACGACCGGTCGTAGGTGTCTCACAACCAGTCGTAGGTGGGCCACGACCGGTCGTAGACCACCTAGGATCGGTCGTGGAACAAAAAAATCTTATCCCGCAGAAATCTTTAAAAATCTTTGAAGCTACGACCAGTCTTAGGATCCTAAGACCAGTCGTAGACGGGATTTTTCAGGCTATAAATAGAGCACGAAATTCAGAGTTTTAGCAATACAATTCAATTCTATTCAAGCATTCTTTAGGCTATACTCTGAGATAAGTTTGTGTTGTTTTTAAGCTACTTTGTGCTTATTTAATATTCTTTTGATAGCTTGTTTATTTTGATTTTGATATACATTCCAATCTCATTAGAAAAGGGGAATTTCTGATATTCCTTCTTCTTGGATTCAAAATCAAATAGAACTAGCCCTTTTGATTTAAAATCAATTAGACTTAGATCCATTCTTAAAGTGAGTATTGGACTTTGAACGTTGAATCGAACTTCTACTCCAATTGGTTCTACCGGGCTACTTCAAAAGGTGATTCAGGTATTTTACATTTTTGTAATTTACTTTCTTTGGTTTGTTTGAGATTTGCAAGAAAAATATCATTGTATTGGTTATCTGAGGAGAGCTAGAAAACTCAGATTGTGGAGGTTTTTGGATTATGTAAGCCCGAGATCAAAGACACAATTGTGAAGGTTTTAGGTGAACCTGTGAAACCTATTTTGATACTTGTAACACCCTGAATTTTGCCAACCCGGGATTAGACGTCCTTAGGCAATGGGTCAACCAAAACACCTTGATAACCTCTCAGAACCCAATTCCAAAGTCAAAAAAATCACTTAGGATTAATTCCTTTAGAAATTAAGCGTAAGTTAGCTAGCGCTACGCTGGAGTAGCTGTGAAATTGTCCCTGATCGCTTTAAATACGTTCTGCAAGACAAAACTTGTAGAATCGTTGATGCTACGTTACCCTAAAATCCAGGATCAAACTCTAAACCGGTTTGTTCTCGGGAACCCTTTGAAGCTTTGTATTGGATCCGGACCGCGCGTCGAAAGTCCGATATCTACCATCTTAGACTGTTATGACTGCTTGGCTGGACTTGAAAATCATTTCGAAAATTAAGCCCAACCGACGTTCAGAGGCTATTTCATTGAGCCTAGAGTGAAGAGAGTGAGAATAGGGTTAGATTTGAAATTTTTAATTCAAATCTGGCACGTGACTTGGCGCGTTATTATTAAGCGTTTTGACCGTCAAAATTCAGCCAAATTGCACCCTCGGATCAGGAAAAAATTCTTTTTCATATCATGAGACTTGTAGACCTGATCTAGGTGCGATGACCGCTGAACTGAAATTGGACCGCCACGTGCGATCTGCGAACTCTTCCGGTCTGAAAACTTGATGTGTGCTAGATCCAGTATGCATGAGCTTAAGTCCGACCGCGTTCGGCCAGGGGACCTCCCGAAATGCTCTTTTGGATCGAAACAGTCCATATTTGGTTATACCTCAAGTGAACTTTGTTCCCAAGCCTAATTTGGGAAGGTTTTAGCCTATATAAGGGCTTTAAACCCTCTCACAACCCTCCCATCTGAATTTTCTTGAAACCATAGGAAAAGAGAGATAATCCTCCCATCCGAATTTTCGTGAAACCCTAGGAAAAGAGAGATAGAAAGTGAGAGATTGTGAGAAAGTGTGGGAGAGATCTTCCCACTACTTGCTGCTGCTGCTACACGTGCTAAAGCAACGCATCTCAATCACTTTGTTGGTGATTCCGACACATTTCTAGGTAAGGAAAACCCTCAACACTTGCTGATTTAACGTTCCGTCGATTCAATAGCGAAGTAGGTTATACATCTTGTATATTAGGTCGCCTGTTCGCCGTAGACGAAGCGTATACGCTCCGTTCGGAACGATACACATCTAGGGTAAAAAGGTGCGGATTTTAGACGCTTTGATTGTCTGATTTCAAAGCTTTCAATGTCTTTTAATAGTAGATTATCAATGGGAACGCCGTTTGACATGTACAACATGCTGTCCGTTTTTCGTTTCGTAAACGTACGGTAAATATGAGATTTAGGGCATTTTGGGTATTTGTAGGAAATACAGTATACGTCCGTATTTTACTGAAATAATTGTCATGGCTATTGTTCGTATTATGATATTAGAAATGCGTGTATGATCTGTTTGGCGAAGAGATTCGTCCTTATGCACATATTGGCCGACATATGCTATGTAGACTAAAGTGTGTAGACTAAGTGTTTGTATAAATGTTTGTATTAGTATGTATTTAGTAAATGGTGTTGTAAATTAGTTTTGAGAATGAATTCTCAATCCACCTGATGTGGTATACGATTTCCTACATGTTTGCTATATGAAGTGATTTCCTTATATGTATAAAATACATGTGTTGGTTGATTTGCTTACTTTGTATGCTATAACATGTGTTAACATGCTTGTATTGTTGAACTTCAATTCTATTACTCTCATTGATCACTGGTATGGATTGCACATGTCTGGGGTAATGTTTTAGTCCAGGCAGTCGGTAATGGATTGAATTAGTGGTGGCTTCTATTTACCACAGAGGACGCGTAGATGAACGCGAGTCGTGTTTTGAGTTGGCGGCAGTGGTTAGGCCACACGAAGTATTTTATACACTTCATGTCGCTCAGCTTGAGATGCGCTCGTACTATTCGAGCCCGTCAAGTAACCCGACTGACCATTGTATGTTCACCCTGTATGAGTCATAACTGCTTGAACCTAGGATACTAAACTTACCATTGGAAACCCTGTTAACCATGGTACCTTGATCCATAAAGACTCATGAGCTGGACATGGTGGTATGGGACACCGTGGTCGAGCTGTTGGCCTACGCTGGGGCCACAAACCTCCCCGTAGTGACCAGTGAACACCCTACTCTGAGCAGATTATGGTGGTATGGGACACTATATTCTCGCTGTCGTCCTACACTGATCAGGTGACGAGCCCTTTGTAGTGACCTTGAGTTTATCCTCACACCACATGGGGGCGACGAGTCCTGATGCAATCTTAAGGATAATTAGGCCTGTATTGATAAGGTGATGGGGGAGAGGTGCAACGAGTGCGAGAAACAGCCCTAGTAGCCCTTGCAGCGACCTACAAATATAACATCGTATGAGATTACTAGGAGTGACGACCCTTAACAGGATCTGTGTTGGGATTGATATAAGCAAGGTACCCTAGTTTCCCAATCTTACTGTATAAAAAGGACTAATAACAACTTGGTAATCATTATTCATATCGCATTGCATATGCCTGGAAGATGTGGAGCACTGTGGGAAGAAAGCATGCCGCGGACGCAGATGGTGCCGCATGAGGGCGTATGTCGATGAGGGCATCCATCATGTCATTCCATGCTTGCATTAACAACAGTATCTAGGAATGTTTGATTGTTTGCTTTACTATTAACGCGTGATTGATTTGATAACATGCTAATCTTTGCTCTATGATTCCACTGAGTTAATTACTCACTCCCACGTTACGGGACGGTGTTGTGCACACCAAACAGTTCCTATTTTAATTACAGATGATGGCGATGCTTGCAAAGCAGAGCCGGACTTGATGATGATGAGGAGGATCCCTCCTATAGCAGGTTCTGATTGACGGGGTTACAGGGTTACTGATTCGATGCCAATATACTTGGTATTTTTCCTTTTTCTTACACACCCATGTATATTCTTTCCATTTTTGGAGTATACATGTATTTAATTAACCTGGTAACATGTTCACACTCTGGAGACTTACAATCAATTATATATTTTATGTATTTATCAGAGTCTTCCGCTTGCTAATTTAACTATCTTTGGAGTATGATATGCTGTTTTAGCTTAGTCTCAATCTTGTTTAATGCCATTGTACAGACAACATGCATTTATCATTATCTATGTTGCATAAGTGATGTTCTGGAACTGGGAGTTGGGTTTCTACCTGACCCTCGATTTTTGGGATGTTACAATAGTGCATGGTAAGATCCCCTGTGTGAGGATATTAGGAGTGGAGTAGCATTCTGTGTGGCTGTTGGATAACAGTTGATGTATACAGGAGAACCACTATATATCATTGTTTTGTGGATATGCATTATTCTTTCATTCCTTTATTCATTAAGTTTTGTGGTTTGTGTTTATGGATGAATGTTGTAATTATTTTATTTCAAGCAAGTGTGGATGGATGTTGTAATAACTTAGAACTTATTTCCGCAAGTTATTTTGATTTCCTTACTTTTTATTCATCATTGGTTTGTGATACAAAGGACGTTCTAGAAATAAGGTTGTCCTACCTTAAACCTTTGGTTTTTGGTGTAAGGTTGTCCTTAGAACTGATAAAGTATCATTCTCTTTATTTTAGACTATTGAGATAACTTTAAATTCAGCATTGTGCTTTATTTTTTTTATTATTCCACTGTTATAAGTTTTATTTGGCATTGCCCTATTCACCCCCCCTCTAGGGCATATAGCTAGGCCCTTTCAAGTGGTATTAGAGCCTAATAGCTCATGCTTATTGTTTATTTATTGGATTTATTTCCTGAGCTAACGATCTAAGCTATATTAAGATGTCAAAGTTTGATAGCCTATCAGTCACTAGGCCACCACCTTTTAATGGCACAAACTATGCTTATTGGAAAGCCAGGATGAGGATCTTCCTCAAATCCTTGGATGAAAGTGTGTGGCTGGCCACAGTGAATGAATGGAACCCTCCTATCACTGAAGTAACTAATGGCGATGGTTCAAAATCAATGAAAGTAACGGCTTACTCTCTTTGGACCACACTTCAGAAAAGTGAGAGTAGCGCAAATGCAAAAGCACTAAATGTAATTACTTGTGCATTATCACCAAATGAATTCAAAAGAATCATCGCTTGTGAAAATGAAAAATAAGCATGGGATGTATTAGAAATGACACACGAGGGTACATCAATTGTCAAGAAATCTAAAGCTCAACTCCTCACAACTAAATTTGAAGAAATTCATATGGAGGAGAATGAGATGTTTATGGACTTCTACACTAGATTGAATAACATTGTGAACTCTATGTGGGGTCTTGGTGATAGAATCCCCGAAAGTAAAGTGTGCGCAAAAATACTACGCTCACTTCCTGAACGGTTCAATTCTAAAGTAACCACGATTCAGGAACTTCGTGATACGGATACCATGAGGGTTGAGGAATTAGTTGGTTCACTTCAAACCTATGAGTTGTCCTTTAAAGCTCCTAAAGGAAAATCAATTGCTCTCAAATCATCTAAAAATGTTTCACAAGAGAGTACTTCGGATTCAGAAAATATCGAAGATAATATGGCGCTTTTAGCAAAAATATTTTACAAAATTTTTAAAAATAAGAAAAAAGCTGATTTTCAAAAGTCAAATGATAAGAGATGATCTAAACCTAGAGCTCGAAAATCATTGAAAGATAGTCAATGTTACAACTGTCAAGAGTATGGGCACTTAGCTAACAAATGTCCTAAAAATGACAAATCAAAAAAGAAAAGCATGATGACTACTTGGGATGAATCGTCTGATTTTGAATCCTCTTCTAAATCAGAAGATTCTGAAACTGAGTCCGGCGATGATGTTAAAGCCCTTATGACTCTAGCCAAGATCACCTATTCAGATCATGATGATATATCTAGTGAAGAAAATCTGAATAGTGATTGTAATAATGAAGATGATCTTTAAGATGCTTATAATGCCCTTTATAAAGAGAGCTGTAAAATTGTCGTTAAGCTTAAATTACAAAAAGAAAAATTTTCTAAGCTTAAGGAAGATTATGAGTCTCTTGTTTTAGAAAAGTCTCATATTTCTAATTCTTTTGAAAAGACCAAATGTGATTTAGATTTCAAAACCTCCCAAATTGAAGATTTGAAATCCGAAAAAGAAAAACTCAAAAATGAGGTAGCTTCTCTTCTGAGTTTGAAAGACACATGGAGCTATGCCCAAGGTGATCCAAAATTGGAAAAATTATTGTCCGGATCAAGAAAATGTGGTGATCGATCCTGGTTGGGCTATAATAAGAATACATCTCCTAAACAAAAGAACATTGTTCCTAAATTTATAAAAGGAGAGTCTTCAACTTTAAAACAAAAGAATACCTATCAAGATTTTTCCAAAAATTCTAGGTCTTTTCAAAAACCTAAAGGTGGCCATGTCAACTTTAATTTTCAAAACCGAAATCCTTTAGCTGAAAAAATAATTGATCTACTCAAGGAGCTATTAAAGTCTAACTCTATGGGTCATTCCTATAACAACAAACAGAAAAAGACCATCTATACTCCTAAACCCAAAACAGTTCTGAAATGGGTTCCTAAAGTCGCAAGCTTGGTTGCCCACACTGCTTTCAAAGCTACAAGCCATTCAAAGTGGTACCTAGATAGTGGTTGCTCCAGGCATATGTCAGGTGATAAGGCTTTATTCACCGATCTAAAAGATATGACTGAAGGGTCAGTCACATTTGGTGATGGAAGAAATTGCAAGATCATTGGCCAAGGTATGGTTCAACTTTATAACCTTCCCTTATTTAAGAATGTTTTATATGTTGAGGGCTTGAAACACAACCTACTAAGTATTTCTCAGATATGCGATAACAACCATAGTGTAAAGTTTTCTAATCAAGGTTGTGAGATACTTAATAAAAAGGGTTCTGTAATATTAACTGGTCGCAGAACTTCTGAAAACTGCTACATCGTTAGTGATGCAAGCTCATCAACTCAATCGTGTTACATGGTCCA
The DNA here is from genome assembly GCA_037074715.1 of Magnolia kwangsiensis. NCBI lineage: Eukaryota > Viridiplantae > Streptophyta > Magnoliopsida > Magnoliales > Magnoliaceae > Magnolia > Magnolia kwangsiensis. Next base: position 82,550,105 of record CM073575.1, on the reverse strand, counting down.
TACCGATGAGACTAAATTATGGCATAAACGCCTTGGACATGTACACTACCGGAACTTATTTAAATTAAAAAAAAAAGAGAACAAATTAAAGGTCTACCCAAATTGCAAAAAGTAGACAAAATATGTGGTGAATGCCAGTTGGGCAAACAGACTAGGAGCTCTCACAAGAAAGTGAACTCCAATACCACATCTAGACCACTTGAGCTTCTCCATATGGATCTTATTGGACCAACTAGATCGGATAGTCGAGGAGGTAAAAAATACATCTTGGTTATCGTAGATGAATATACCAGATTCACTTGGGTATCGTTCTTAAAAGATAAAACTAAAACCCTAGATGAAGTGAAAAGGGTCATCAAACGAATCCAACATAAAAAAGGTTCTCATGTTAGTAAGATCGGTAGTGATCATGGATCCGAATTCAAAAATAGTAGTTTTGAGAAATTCTGTAGCGATCAGGGAATATCGCATGAATTCTCTGCACCTAAAACACCACAAAAAAATGGTATAGTTGAAAGGAAAAATTGAGTGCCTCAGGATATGGCTAATGTTATGCTGAATAGCATGAAGCTCTCTAGAAATCTTTGGACTGAAGCAGTTAATACCGCATGCTATATAATTAATCAGGTTTATACCAGTAAATCTGATAATAAGATTGCTTATGAATTATGGTTTGAAAAGAAAACAACTGTCAAATACTTTCAGGTTTTTGGCAGCAAGTGTTATATTTTACGTGATCGTGAAAATTTGAGAAAGTTTGAGACGAAGAGTGATGAAGGTATTTTTCTTGGTTATTCCTTGAACAGTCGAGCTTATAGGGTTCTAAATAAGAAAAATGGTGTGATTCAAGAGTCCATCAATGTGGTCATTGATGATCATTTGAATATACCAACTCCGAGTTCAGATGATGATGAAGCTCTTATTATCGACAAACAAGATACCTCATCAAGTCTAAAAGAATCTGAACCAAGGACTGTCAAAGATCATCCAATCAATCAAATACTTGGAAACCCTCTCACTGGAGTTCGTACTCGCAAACAACTTGAGAACATATGTAATTATGTTTTTTTTTACATCCCAATGTAAAAGAAGCACTTTCTGACGAAAATTGGATAGTTGCTATGCAGGATGAACTTAATCAATTTGTTCGTAATGATGTCTGGTTTTTTATTCCTAGACCTAAGGATAAACACATTATTGGAACAAAATGGATCTTTAAAAATAAGTCTGATGAGCTTGGAAATATAATACGAAACAAGGCCAAACTGGTTATACAAGGGTACACTCAGATTGAGGGCATCGATTACGATGAAAACTTTGCTCCAGTCGCTTGCCTTGAATCTATCAGACTTTTTATTTCCATCGTATGCTTTAGAAAATTTAAGATTTATCAGATGGATGTAAAGAGCGCCTTCTTGAATGGTGATTTACATGAAGAAGTGTATGTTGAACAACCTTCAGGGTTTGAAGACCCCAAGCTATCTGACCATGTATTTCGTCTCAAAAAGGCTCTCTATGGTCTAAAACAAGCACCCAGAGCATGGTATGAAAAATTGATTAAATTCTTACTTAGTCATAGCTTTCAAGTAGGAAGTGTCGATAAGACACTCTTTGTTAAGAAGCATAACAATGATATTTTGATGGTTCAAATTTATGTTGATGATATTATTTATGGATTAACTTGCTCTAACATGTCTATTGAGTTTGCAGATCTTACGAAATCAAGGTTCAAAATGAGCATGGTTGGTGAACTAAATTACTTCCTAGGGTTGCAAGTAAAACAACAACCTGACAGAATTTTCATTTTCCAAACCAAGTATGCTACGAACTTGGTTAAAAGGTTTGGATTTGAGAATGGTAAGAACTTTGATTCTCCTATGAGTACAACGTTAAGACTCTCAAAAGACTCTACAGGTAAAGATATAGATCCTAAACTATATCGTAGTATGATTGGTAGTTTGTTATATCTAACTGCAAGTAGACCTGATATCGCATTCAGTGCTGGTATTTGTGCGAGATATCAGTCTAATCCTAAGGAATCACATCTTACTGCTGTTAAACGGATTATTAGATATGTCACAAGTACTATAAATCTGGGTCTATGGTACCCTTTTGATACTAGTGTTCAATTAGCCGGGTACTCAGATGCTGATTAGGCCGGTAATATCGATGATAGAAAATCAACCAGTGGTGGTTGTTTTTACATTGGAAATTGGTTAGTTTCTTGGTTTAGCAAGAAGCAAAGCTCAATATCGCTCTCCAATGCTGAGGCTGAGTATATTGTAGTTGGATATGCATGTACTTAACTAGTGTGGATGAAACGCATGCTAAGCGATTATGGAATTAATCAAGATTCAATGATCTTACATTGTGATAATTCTAGTGCTATAAATATTTCTAAAAATCCAATCCAGCATTCACGTACTAAGAACATTGACATTAGGTATTATTACATTCGTGAGTTGGTTGAAGAAAAAGTTATTTCTTTGGAATATATATCAACCGAAAATTAACTTGCTGATATATTTACTAAATCGCTCGACAAAAGCAGGTTTAATAAATTGAAATTTGATCTTGGTATGTGCATTTTACATTGAATATTCTTGCTTGCATATATCATAGTGTACCATATTTAGTATTATTTGTGTTTAAATTTTAATTTTTTACATTAAAATGTATTTTTTTGGTCGTTACTCGACCGGTCGTGGATGTACACGACCAGTCGTGGGTTGACCGGTCGTGAACCACACTCGACCGGTCGTGGAGCTTGTGAATGTATTATATTTGGAGAAAATCCCCCTCTTCTTCATTTTCACTCCGACTTACGACGAGTCGTGGCTCGACCAGTCATAGGATTTCTTATTTTTCTTCAAGGTGAGTCCTATTTCATCATTTTTCTTGAAGATTCATGCTCTCTATGCTTTGATTTGTTCATTGTATAGCTAGATTTCATCTTTTGTTGGGTTTTTCAATGGTTTCTTCTCAACTTGCTGATCTAGAGAAAACTCATCTTTCTTTTGTGCATTTCTCTTGCTCTTTGTATATCTTGATTGAAGATGGATGCTAGAGGAAAAAAGAAAACATCTCGTGGTCCATCCTTATCTAGATCTACACCGATTACAAAACAGCACCTTCGGTCACCCGAAGATGATCTTCAAGATGTATGGGATTTGCGTGTCCGTAATATAATCGTTGAGCATACCACTGATCTCAATCATATTGCTCCATATGGTATTGTCCCTCTTCTTGAATCTGTTGGATGGACTAACATTTTGCTTTGGCGTGGGCTTGCATACCATCCATTACTCAATCAATGGTAGCATGCATCTCAGAATTTTCTCTTGATAATTTAACATTTTCAATTGATACTAGAGAAGGGAAATTTGAAGTAGACCGTCATTTGATATCGGGTATTATGGATATACCCGTTAATGATGAAGGAATACCTATTCATACTCTATAGACAAACCATCTGAATGAGAAAAATGAATGTTAACAAGAGATTTATGAAAAATTGAAGCGCAATGGACACACAAAGGGAATGTGCTCCCTTCAAAGTATTTGTTACCTAGATACAGAGTGTTACATCGTTTCTTCATTTCCAATGTGTATCCTGTGCCCGGTAATAAAACTGAGTTAACTTCTTTCATGGTTCGTGTGTTGCATTCTATTGCTTCTGGTACCATGGTCTGTCTTCCTTCTTTGATTTGTTATTTCATTATACAGTTTCCTCTCCATCCGGGTCATAGTGATGTTCCATTTGGTTATCTTATGACTGTTTTAGCCACTTAGATGCTTGTCGATAAACCTGTTAATGAGGCACCCATTCATCTCTTATCTTCAATAAATTCAATCTTAATAAGATGAAGCTGGATTTACTTCCTGGCCAAGTAGATGAAGGTGGTGTTGGTGATGATGGTGGTGAAGCTAAAAATGAAGGGGAAGCTGGCAATCTTCCTCAACAAGATGTTAATATGGATAAGATTTTTGATGAGATAGAATCTGATTCACCAAATGATCCTGATTATGATTCATCTGGTTATGATGCACGCCTTCGTGCATTGGAGGAGAAGGTTGATAATATGAGTATAGCCCACGATATGCAATTTAAGTACATGCAAAAATATCTTCATCGCATTAATAGGGGGTAACACCAGATTGATCCGACTATCCCTGCTCCCTCCTCTGGATCAGATTAGGTGAATTATCTTCTGGATAGTATAACATTATCTTTTTATTTTGGATATGTATTATGGATTATGGTTTGATAACATTGTCTTTTGGATATTGTATTTTGGATTGATGATGGCTTGATGCTTCAGGTTTATATTATGTTCTTTCATATCTCTTTCTCATTATTTACTTATTACTCTCCATGTTCTCTTTCCTTTTGTGACTTTCCCTTGTCATTTTGTGACAAAAAGGGGGAGTAGTAAGCTAAAAGGGAGTAGTATGAAAGAAAGGGGGAGTAATTTATTTGTTTGAATTGATTGATTGAGAAGGATATGTGGATGAGAATATGTTGTATTGATGTTATTGATTTGTTTACATGAGCAGTACTTGTATTACTCAAGGGGAGTAGAGTAATTTGTGATTTCATGGCTCATGAGTCCTTATTGTGCTATGTGTTTTGTAACAAATTTGACAAAGGGGGAGATTGTAAGTGCTATGATTTCATATCCCTTTAGTTGTCAAATTTTATGGTGTTAAAACCTATATCTATGTCTTGTATATCTTGTTTCATGTTTGAGACTATTCATTGCTTCAAGACATCGGACTTCAAGACAAGATCTTAAATGAAGAAAGTTTCAAGTCATGGATGAAGAATTCAAGAATAGAAGTCTTCAAGTATGCATGTTCAAGAAACAATCAAGCTCAAGAAGACTTTGTTCAAGTCAAGATCAAGCTCAAGAAGGCCTACTACAAGATTTGTATATTCTCAAGCTTCTCTTTCAGGTCATCTGAGTATACAGACTTTCAATGTCTATCTCACTGTTAAGGTTTGTTTAACCTTATATTGACCTTAGGATGGGCTTTACTGTAGATCATTCTAGATACATAACTCATATATTTTTAATATGCTTGTTTGGGCTTTTCTAAGACCAGTCCTAAGGACTTTAAGACCAGTCCTAGCTCTGCTACGACCAGTCTTAAGTTTTTCAGGACCAATCTAAGGTTGTTGAAGATTTTTGGATCTTTCTGGCTATCCTACGACCAGTCCTGGACATCCTACGACCAGTCCTGTGAGTTCTTCGACTCATCCTTCAACCAGTCGTAGCCCTATGACTCAAACTCCAGTAACCAAATTGAGGGTCCTACGACAGGTTATAGGTGTCTCACGACCAGTCGTAGGTGGCCCACGACCGGTCGTAGACCACCCAGGACCGGTCGTGGAACAGCAAAATCTTATCCCGCGAAAATCTTTGAAAATCTTTGAAGCAACGACCAGTCCTAGGATCCTAAGACCAGTCGTAGACGGAATTTTTCAGGGTATAAATAGAGCACGAACTTCAGAGTTTTAGCAATACAATTCAATTCTATTCAAGCATTCTTTAGGATATACACTAAGATAAGTTTGTGTTGTTTTTAAGCTACTTTGTACTTATTTAATATTCGTTTGATAGCTTGTTTATTTTCATTTTGATCTACATTCCAATCTCATTAGAAAAGGGAAATTTCTGATATTCCTTCTTCTTGGATTCAAAATCAAATAGAACTAGCCCTTTTGATTTAAAATCAATTAGACTTAGAACCATTCTTAAAGTGAGTATCAGACTTTGAACGTTGGATTGAACTTCTACTCCGATTGGTTCTACCGAGCTACTTCAAAAGGTGATTCAGGTATTTTAAATTTTTGTAATTTACTTTCTTTGGTTTGTTTAAGATTTTCCAGAAAAATCTCATTGTATTGGTTATCTGAGGAGAGCCAGAAAACTCATATTGTGGGAGTTTTTGGATTGTGTATGTAAGAGATTAAAGCCACAATTGTGAAGGTTTTAGGTGAACCTGTGAAACCTATTTGACAGTGCATGCTAATATCCCCTGTGTGAGGATATTAGGAATGGAGTAGCATTCTGTGTGGCTATTGGATAACAGTTGGTGTACACACAGGCGAACCACTATATATCGTTGTTTTGTGGATGTGCATTATTCTTTCATTCCTTTATTCATTAAGTTTTGTGGTTTGTGTTTGTGGATGAATGTTGTAATTATTTTATTTCAAGCAAGTGTAGATGGATGTTGTAATAACTTAGGATTTATTTCTGCAAGTTATTTTGATTTCCTTAGTTTTTAGTTATCATTGGTTTGTGATACAAAGGACGTTCTAGAAATAAGGTTGTCCTACCTTAAACCTTTAGTTTTTGGTGTAAGGTTGTCCTTAAAACTGATAAACTATCATTCTCTTTATTTTAGGCTATTGAGATAACTTTAAATTCAGCATTGTGCTTTATTTCTTTTATTATTCCACTGTTATAAGTTTTATTTGGCATTGCCCTATTCACCCCCCCTCTAGGGCCTATAGGTAGGCGATTTCAACCACACAAATAACTTGAGGAGGTCCTAACTTTCTGTAATGTCTCGAAAAAAACTGTACAAAGACCCGAGTACCACTTCTTGTAGAAATCACTAAGGATCAAATTATGTAGAAATTAGATGAAAATTAATTAAGTACTAAACTGAATTAATTAGTAGATTAGCAAGAACTATTTTTTATACGAACTACAAGACCCAAAACTAGAAGCACTAACTCTACTTTACCTGAAAATATAGGAGAAATCTCAAAACCCAGTTGCTCTTGGGAGCACATTGAAACTTCGTATCCGACCTGGACCATGCGTCGAAAGTCTGACTACTGCAAAATTGCCTTACTGGGCTTGACAACCATTGATGGAATCGAGTTTAAATAGTAATCAAAAATGTAGAACTTGAACTTGGAGTGAAGTGTGTGAGAAATGCGAATGTCTTTAGAAATTGAACTCAAACTGTAACACCTCGGATTTTTGCCAACCTGGGGTTAGACGTCCTTAGGCAATGGGTCAACTATAACACCTTGGTAACCTCTCAGAACCCAATTCCAAAGCCAAAGAAATCACTTAGGATTAATTTCTTTAGAAATTAAGCGCAAGTTAGCTAGCGCTACGCTAGAGTAGCTGTGAAATTATCCCCGAATACTTTAAATACGTTCTACAAGACCCAAAACTTGTAGAATCAATGGTGCCATAATACCCTGAAACCTAGGATCAAACTCTAAACCGGTTTGCTCTCAAGAACCCTTTGAAACTTTGTATTAGCTTTAGACCGCGCGTCGAAAGTCCGATACCTACAATCTTAGACCGTTATGACCGCTTAGCTGGACTAGACTTGACAATCATTTCGAAAATCAAGGCCAACCGACGTTCAGAGGCTATTTCATTGAGCCTGGAGTAAAGAGAGTGAGAAAAGGGTTAGATTTGAAAATTTAAATCCAAATCTAGCACGTGACTTGGCGCATTATTATTAAGCGTTCTGACCGTCAGAATTCAACCAAATTACACCCTCAGATTAGGAGAAATTTCTCTTTCATATCATGAGACTTGTAGACCTGATCTAGGTGCGATGACCGCTGAACTGAAATTGGACCGCCACGTGCGATCTGCGAACTCTTCCGGTCTGAAAACTTGATGTGTGCTAGATCCAGTATGCATGAGCTTAAGTCCGATCGCGTTTGGCCAGGGGACCTCCTGAAATGCTCTTTTGGATTGAAATAGTCCAGATTTGGTTATACCTCAAGTGAACTTTGTTCCCAAGCCTAATTTGGAATGGTTTTAGCCTATATAAGGGCTTTAAACCCTCTCACAACCCTCCCATCCGAATTTGCTTAAAACCCTAGGAAAAGAGAGAGAGAAAGTGAGAGATTGTGAGAGTGTGGGAGAGATTCTCCTGTCACTTGCTGCAGCTATTGCACGTGCCAAAGCACCGCACTCCAATCACTTTCCCGGTGATTCCAATGTGCTCCTAGGTAAGAAAAACCCTAACTGCTTGCTGTTTTGGGGTTTCCTTAGATTCATTAGCGATGTAGATTATGTATCTTGTGCATTAGATCGCCTGTATGCCGTTGACGAAGCGTATACGTTCGATTCGAATCGATACACATCTAAAGCAAAAGGTGCGGATTTTAGACGCTTTGATTGACTACTTTTAAAGCTTTCAATGTCGTTTAATAGTAGATTATCGACGGCAACACCGTTTGACATGTACAACATGCTGTCCATTTTCTATTTCGTAAACGTACGGTAAATATGAGATTTAGGGTATTTTGGTCATTAATAGGAAATACAGTATACGTCCGAATATTGTTGAAATGATTGTCATGGCTATTTTTCGTATTATGATATTAAAAATGTGTGTATGATCTGTTTGGCGAAGAGATTCGCCCTTATGCACATATTGGCCGACATACGCTATGTAGACTAAAGTGTGTAGTCTAAGTGTTTGTATAAATGTTTGTATTAGTATGTAGTGAGTAAATGGTATTATGTATGAGTTTTGAGATTGAATTCTCGAGTAATATGCTGATGTAAACAATTTTCATCATGTTGGCTATATGTATTGATTTCATTGTATATATGAAATGCATGTGTGGGATGATTTGCTTAAGTTGTATGTTATAACATGTTTCAACATGCTTACAATGTTGTATTTCATTTCTGTTACTCACATATGCTTATTGATGTTGATGCACAAATGATTGGGGCTACGACCTAGTCCAGGCAGTCGGTAAAGGATTGGATTCGTGGTTGGTTTCTATGTACCACAAAGGACGCGTCGATGAACGTGAGTCGTGTTTTGGGTTGGCGGCAGTGGTTAGGCCACACGAAGTGTTTCATGCACTTCATGTCGTTTAGCTTGAGATGCGCTTGTACTAGTCGAGCCAGTCAAGTAGCCCGACTGGCCATTGTATGTTCACCCTGTATGAGTCATAACTGCTTGGACCTAGGGTACTGAACTTACCATTAGAAACCCTGTTAACCATGGTACCTTAATCCATAAAGACTCATGAGCCGGGCATGGTGGTATGCGACAACGTGGTCGATCTGTCGGCCTATGCTGGGGCCACAAACCTCCCCGTAGTGACCAGTGAGCACCCTACTCTGAGCAGATTATGGTAGTATGGGACACTATATTCTTGCTGTCGGCCTACACAGATTGGTGACGAGCCCTTTGTAATGACCTTGAGTTTATCCTGACACCGCATGGGGGTGATGAGTCCTGATGCAGTCTTAAGGATAATTAGGCCTGTATTGATAAGGTGATGGGGGAGCGGTGCAACAAGTGCGAGCAACAGCCCTAACAGCCCTTGCAACGACCTATAAATATAATTTCGTATGAGATTACTAGGAGTGACGACCTTAGACAGGATCTGTGTTCGGATTGATATAAGAAAAGTTCCTTAGTTTCTCAATACCGCTGTATGAAAAGGAATAATAATAACTTGGTAATCATATCCACATCACATTGCATGTGCTTGGAAGATGTGGAGCACTGAGCAGAACGCAAGCATGCCGTGGACGCAGATGGTGCCGCATGAGGGAGTATGTCGGTGAGGGCATCCATCATGCCATCTCATCCTTGTATTAACAACAGTATCTAGGATGTTTGATTGTTTACTTTATTATTAACACGTGATTGATTTGATAACATGTTAATCTTTGCTTTATGATTCCACTGAGTTAATTACTCACTCCCACGTTACGGGATGATGTTCCGGACACCACCAGACCCTTTTGTAATTACAGATGATGGCACGGCTTGCGAGGCGGAGTCGGACTTGATGATGATGAGGAGGATCCCTCCTTTATGCGTGATCTGATCGATGGGATTACAGGGAGGTTGAGTAGATGCCTTGACACTTGTCATGTTATATTTTTGAGCACTCATGTATATTCTTTTCTTTCCATTTTTGGAGTATACAATCATTTAATTAACCTGGTAACATGTTCACACTCTGGAGACTTACAATCAATTATATATTTTATGTATCTATCATAGTCTTCCGCTTGCTAATTTAACTGTCTCTGGAGTATGATATGATGTTTTGGCTTAGTCTCAATCTTGTTTAATGCCATTCTACTGACAACATGCATTTATCATTATCTATGTTGCATAAGTGACGTTCTGAAACTCGAGAGTTGGGTTTCTACCCGACCCCCGATTTTTGGGGTGTTACACAAACATAAGTGATTTGGGCCATTCACTTGCAGGCCAAATTTAACATTTCAGACTCTTAGATTCTGACCCCACTATACCCTAGGATCAGAGAAATTTTCCTACACATGTCAGTGTACTCGTGGCCCTAATCGAGTGATGATGGCCGTTGAATGAAACTAGTCCACCACTATTGATCCACTAATCCGATCAGACTGAAATCTTAACCTGACATAGATCCATTGTCAGGGTGTAAGTGCTATGGTCACATGCCCCTTTGGTTGTCAAATTTTGTGGTGCCAAAACCTTTATCTATGTCTTGTGTTTGTATGTTGATTTATATATATTCGAGACACAGCCTCACAAGTGTTTCAAGTCAAGTACAGTGATCAACTACAAGTCAAGTCAATCCATGTACTTTGTCAACATCTATTAGCATATATGTTCAAAGCTACTTCGTTAAAGATTACAAGACTAAAGTACACTTCAAGTCTCAAGTGCAACTCAAGATGAAGTTTGAGTTCAAGCTTTTGCATATCTCAAGACTAAGCTACATCAACTGCGAGAGCTCAAGTTTGCTAAGATTCAAAGGTCTACCTTTGCTGAATGAATGAAGTTCAATGTTCATACTTCATGTTTTAGGTATAATAGACCTTAGATTGACCTTAGGGTAGGTCATTTTGAATACAAAATTCAAACAATATTGGTATACATGATTTTGGTCTGTTTTAAGACTAGTCTTGGACCTTGTTCGACTAGTCCAACATTGCCTCGACTAGCCCTAAAAATTTCAAGACTAGTCGTAAGTTATTGTAAATTTTCAAAAATTTCTAGTTAAGCTATGACCAGTCCTAGAGACAGTTTGACCGGTCATGTGAACAGTGTCGACCTGTCTTACGATTAGTCCTAAGTCTATGATTCAAACTCCAGTAATGTTTTGCGGTTCCTTCGACCAGTCATGAGAGTCCTACGACCACTCGTAGAGGGCCTACGACGAGTCATAAACACCCTATGACCAGTCGTAGAATGGTTTTATCTCATCGCGCCCAAATATTCAAAAATCCGTTCTGGTAAGACCAGTCGAAGTGTCCTCAAGACCAGTCATAGACAAGGTTTCTGCTACTATAAATTGAGCACGAATTTCAGAGTTTCATATATAAATTTAAGTAAAATCAAGGATCCACTCTGAGATAAGTTTGTGTTCATTTTAATCTACTTTGTGCATAATTAATATTCCTTTTATTAGCTTATTGTTATTTGATATTGATTTGCATTCCAATCTGATTTGAAAAGAGGAAAATTTTGTAATTCCTTCTTCTTTGAATCAAAATCAAGTACAGCTAGCCCATTTGATTTAACTTAAAATCAATTAGAACTTAGAACCATTTTAAAGTGAGTATTGGACTTTGAACTTCTACATTCAATCATCTACTCCGATTTGTTCTTCTGGGGTACTATGAAAGGAGAAATTCAAGTATTTTACATTTATTATAATTTACATTTCTTTTTGGTTTATTTTGAGATTGAGCCAGAAAAATCTCATTGTGTGGTTATCTAAGGAGAGACAGAAAACTCAGACAGAGGGGTTTTTAAATTGTGTAAGCCCAAGTCAAAAAGACATAATTGTGAAGGTTTTACGTGAACGTGTGAAACTTATTTTGTTAGTGAATGCTGATATCTCCTGTGTGAGGATATTAGGAGTGGAGTAGCAATCTGTGTGGCTATTTTATTATAGTTGGTGTACACACAGGCGAACCACTATAACTCTTTTTGTTTTATGGATGTGTGATTTATTCTTTCTATCTTTTATCATTCATAACTATGGAATGTGCATGTGGATGTGAATGTTGTAATTTTTCATTTCAAGCACAGTGGTGAATGTTGTAATAATTTAGAGTTAAATTTCTATAATTTATTTCAATTCCTTGCTGTTTATTTATTCCTGTTTGGTTTGAGTTTTTGATACAAAGAATGTTCGAGAAATAAGATTGTTATACCATAAACCCTTGGTTTTTATGGTGTAAGGTTGTCCTTAGAACTGAATTTGTATCAACCTCTCAATGCTAGTTTATTGAGGTTGCTTTTATTTCAGCTTTAAGAATTGAATTATTTCTATTTAGCTATCTCTTGGTTTTATTCCACTATGATACTTTTAATTTGGCATAGTCCTATTCACCCCCCCCCCCCCCCCCCCCCCCCCCTCTAGGACATATAGATTGGCCATTTCAAGTGATGTCAGAGCCTAATAGCTCGCTCTTATTGCTTTTTATTTGGATTTAATTCTTGAGCTAGCGATCTAAGCTATATAAAGATGTCAAATTTTGATAGCCTATCAGTCACTAGGCCTCCACCCTTTGATGGCTCCAACTATGCCTATTAGAAAGCCAGGATGAGGATCTTCCTCAAATCAATGGATGAGAGTGTGTGGAAAGCCACGGTGACTGAATGGAAACCTCCTACCACTGAAGTAACTGGAATCGATTGTTCAAAATTAATGAAAGTAACTCCTTATTTCTCTTGGACCACCCTTCAGAAAAATGAGAGTAGTGCCAATGCAAAAGCACTAAATGTAATCATGTGTTTCACCGGATGAGTTCAAAAGAATCATATCCTTTGATACTGCAAAACAAGCCTGGGATATGCTAGAAATGACAACGAGGGTACTACAATTGTAAAAAAATCTAAAGTCCAACTGCTCACAACGAAATTTGAATAAATTCATATGGACGAAAATGAAATGTTTATGGACTTTTATACAAGATTAAATGACATTGTAAACTCGATGTGGGGTCTTGGCGATAAAATTCCAGAAAGTAAAGTGTGTTCAAAGATACTACGCTCTCTTCCTGAACGATTCAATTCTAAAGTAACAGCGATTCAGGAACTCGTGATACGGATAATATGAGGGTAGAAGAACTAGTTGGTTCTTTATAAACCTATAAGTTAAACTTTAAAGCTCCTAAAGGAAAATTTATCGCTCTAAAATCTTCTAAATGTATTTCTAAAGAAAATTCTGATTTTGAAGATGATATGGTTGTTTTAGCAAAGAAGTTTTATAAAATTTTCAAAAGCAAGAAAAGGGTAGATTTTCAAAAATCAAATGATAGGAAAAGATCTAAACCTAAATCTAAAACTTGGAAGTTTTTGAAAGATAGTCAATGTGATAACTGCCAAGAATATGGGCATTTAGCAAACAAATGTCCTAAAAAGGATAAACCCAAAAAGAAGGGTATGTTGGCTACTTGGGATGAATTATCTGATTCTGAAGCCTCTTCTAAATCAGAAGATTCTGAAATCGAGTCGGGCAATGAAGTAAAAGCCCTTATGACTCTAGCCAAGTTCAGTTTTTCAAATCATGATGATTCAACTAGTGAGGAAAATCTGAATAGTGAATGTGAAAATGAAGATGATCTTCAAGATGCTTACAATGCCCTATACAAGGAAAGTTGTAAAATTGTTGTCAAACTTAAACTTCAAGAAGAAAAGTTTTCTAAACTCAAAGAATGTTTTGAATCACTTGTTTTAGAAAAATTCCAAATTTCATATTATTTTGAAAAATCAAAATGTGATTTAGAATTCAAAACCTCCCTGATTGAAAATCTGAAATCTGAAAATGAGAAACTTAAAAATAAAGTATCTTCTCTTCCGAGTTTAAAAGACACATGGAGATATGCCCAAGGTGATCCAAAGTTAGAGAAACTATTATCCGGATTAAGAAAATGTGGTGACAGATCTGGGTTGGGCTATGATAAGAATATACCTCCTAAACAGGAGAATACTCCTCCTAAGTTTGTGAAAGGAGAGTCCTCAAACTCAAAAGAGAAAAGTACTTATCAAAGCTTTTCTAAAAATTCAAAATCTTTTCAAAAACCTAAAAGCAGCTATGTTAACTTCAAAAATCATAATCGAAACCCATTAGCTGAAAAGATAGTTGATCTACTCAATGAGCTCTTAAAATCTAACTATATAGGTCATTCTTACAACAACAGACATAAGAAGACCAATTATACTCCTAAACCCAAAACAGTTCTGAAATGGGTTCCTAAGGTTGCCTGCTTGGTTTCCCACACTACTTTCAAAGCAACAAGTCATTCAAAATGGTACTTAGATAGTTGATGTTCCAGACATATGATAGGTGACAAGGCTTTATTCACCGATCTTAAAGATATGACTGATGGTTCAGTCACATTTGGTGATGGTAACAATTGCAAGATTATTGGCCAAGGTACGGTCCAACTCTATAACCTCCATTTATTTAAGAATGTTTTATATGTTGAGGGACTAAAACACAACCTGTTGAGCATATCTCAAATATGCAATAACAACCATAGTGTGAAATTTTACAATCAAGGTTGTGAAATTATAAACAAAAAGGGTTCCATAAAATTAACTAGTCACAGAACTTCTGAAAACTGTTATATTGTAAGTGATGGTAGCTCATCTAATCAATCATGCTACATGGTCCATACCAATGAGACAGAATTATGGCATAAACGCCTTGGACATATGCACTATCATAACTTATACAAGTTGAGCAAAGGAGAACTTATTAGAGGTCTACCTAAGTTGCGAAAAGTAGAAAAAATATGTGGTGAATGTCAGTATGGTAAACAAACTAAGAGCTCTCACAAAAAGGCGAACTTCAATGCCACATCAAACCACTCGAGCTTCTCCACATGGATCTTGTTGGACCAACCAGAAAGGAGAGTCGTGGTGAAAAAAAATATATCTTGGTAATCGTGGATGATTATACCAGATTTACTTGGGTAGCATTCTTAAGAGACAAATCAGAAACCCTTGATGAAGTGAAAAATATTATCAAACGAATCCAAACTGAGAAAGGTTCTCAAGTATGTAAGATTTGTAGTGACCATGGATCTGAGTTCGAAAAAATATCAGTTTTGAGAAATTCTGTAGCGATCAGGGAATATTGCATGAATTCTCTGTGCCCAAAACACCACAACAAAATGGAATTGTGAAAAGGAAAAATAGAGTGCTTCAAGAAATGGGAAATGTAATGTTAAATAGTATGAACCTCCTTAGAAATCTTTGGGCTGAAGCAGTGAATACCGCCTACTATATTATTAACCGTGTTTATACTTATAAATCTAATAATAGAACGGCATATGAATTATGGTTTGATAAGAAGCCCACTGTCAAATACTTTCGAGTTTTTAGCAGCAAGTGTTATATTCTATGTGATCGAAAAAATCTGAGAAAGTTTGACACTAAGAGTGATGAAGGTATCTTTTTAGGATACTCTTTAAACAGTTGTGCATATCATGTATTGAATAAAAGGACTGGTGTTATTCAAGAGTCTATAAATGTAGTCATAGATGATCGCTTGAATACACCTGCCCCAAGTTCAGATAATGATGAAGTTCTTTTAACTGATAAACAAGATACTTCATCAAATCAAATTGATTCTGAATTGAGGACTGTTAAAGATCATCCAACTTCTCAAATTCTTGAAAACCCTCTCACTAGTGTATGCACTCGTAGTCAACTTGAAGACATATGTAATTACGTATGTTTCACATCCTAGATAGAACCGAGTAATGTAAAGGAAGCTCTTTCTGATGAAAATTGGATAGTTGCTATAGAGGAAGAACTTAATCAATTTCTTCGAAATGATATCTGGTATCTTGTTCCTAGACGTAAAGATAAATATATTATTGGAAAAAAGTGAATTTTTAAATATAAGTCTGATGAACTTGGTAATATTATTTGAAATAAGGAAAGACTTGTTGTACAAGGGTACACTCAAATTAAAGGAATTGATTACGATGAAACCTTTGCACTAGTTGCTCGTCTTGAATCAATCAAACTTTTTATATCCCATAGCATGGTATAAGAAATTGATTAAGTTCTTACTCAGTCATAACTTTCAAATGGGCAGTGTCAATAAGACGCTCTTTGTTAAGAAACATAACAATGATATCTTAATGGTTCAAATCTATGTTGATGATATTATTTATAGATCAACTTGTGCTAACATGACTGTTGAGTTTGCAGATTTAATGAAATGAGCATGGTTGGGGAAATGAACTATTTCCTAGGGTTGCAAGTAAAACAACAACCTGATGAAATTTTTATTTCTCAGACCAAATATACTCTGAACTTGATCAAAATGTTCAAATTTGAGAATGGAAAACATTTGATACTCCTATGAGTACAACCCTAAGACTCTCAAAGGACTCTACAGGTAAAAATGTTGATCCTAAGTTATATCATAGTATAATTGGCAGTTTGCTTTATTTAACTGCTAGTAGACCTGATATTTCTTTAAGTGTTGGTATTTGCATGAGATATCAGTCTAATCCTAAAGAATCTCATTTAACGGTTATTAAGCGGATTATGCGATATGTCACAAGTTCAGTTTATATGGGTCTCTGGTATCCATATGATACTTGTTAGACGTCCTTAGCCAATGGGTCAACCATAACACCTTGGTAACCTCTCAGAATTCAATTTCAAAGCCAAGGAAATCATTTAGAACCAAATTCTTTAGAAACTTAACGTGTATTAGCTAGCGCTACAGTAGATTACCTGTAAAATTAGCACCAACCACTTTAAATACGATTTGTAAGACCCAGAACCTATAGAATGATTGACGCTACCTTACCCTGAAATCTAGGATCAATCTCTAAACCCGATTGCTCTCGGGAGTACTTTGAAACTTTGTATTGGAACTGTACCGCACGTTGAAAGTCCGATAGCGATGAACTTAGACAATTACGACCACCTAGTTGGACTTGACTATCATCTCGAAAATCAAGCCCAAACGATGCTCTGGGACAATTTCCTTGAGTCCGGAGTGAAGAGTGTGAGAAAATGAAGATTTTTAAGAAATTAAATATAATTTTAATAAATCTGGCACGTGTCGCTTGCATGAAATTTTTAAGCATTCTGACCGATAGAATTCGACCAAATTTCACCCTCGGATCAGGAAAGTTGGCCCTTACATGTCATAGCACTTATGGTCCTGATCGAGTTTCGGTGACCGCTGAACTGAAACTGGTCCACCACGGTTGATCTAGAAATCTGACCGGACTGAAAACTTAGGTTGACCTAGATCCAATATTAGAAAGCTTAAGTCCGACCGCATTTAGTAACAGGACCTCCAGAAGTGCTCCGTTAGATCGGAACAGACCCGATTTGGTTATAACTTAAGTATACCTTGACTTCAAGTCTATTTTCGTTATGTTTGGGCTTATAAAAGGGCTTTAAACTCTCTCTCACAAATCCCATACGAATTTTCAAGCCCTAGCTAAGAAAGAAAGAGAGAGTGGGAGAGAAGTTGGTGATTCTTCCTGGGATTCTTCCCAGCTTTGCTACGTGCCTAATCCACCTATCCGTATAGCTTTTCCGGCGACTCCGACTTCGTTCCTAAGTAAGAAAACCTAAAACCTAACCTGATTTGAATCTTAGAATAGCTGTAGAAGAGTTCTAGCTAACCTGTTTCTTGTCATAGGTAGCGTATCCGCCATTGACGAAGACACATCGTCTGAATCCTAACGAATACGCATTTTCTAGTTTAAGGCGCGGACTATATACGTTTAGGTTATGGTTTTCAAGACTTTCAATGTTAAGCAATGATTTATTCTTGCTTAGGATGCTATTTCACATGTACAAAGTGTTGTCCGTTTCAATTTTCAATTATACATTAATTATGTTAATTATACTGTATTCCTCGTATTTGTAGAAAATACCATATACGTATAAAATTCAGATTTGTGCTTGTCATGACAAACTATCGTCTATGTATGCTGGATGTATGTGTAACAACTTCTGGGCTAAAGGTTTAGTCCAAATACATGATATACCAATATACGATATGTAGTTAGTATGTGTAGCCTAAGTGTTTGTGAAAATGACCGAATGAGTATAGACTTTGTAAGTGTGCTCACCACGACAGACTATCGTGGATATATGATTTTTGTATAGGCGATAACCCTTTGACGAAAGGTTTTGTCCTAATACGTATGCTAATTAATACATAATATGTATTATGTAATGGGTGTAGTCTAAGTGCTTGTATAAAATGTCTGAATGTGTTAGTAGTTGGTAAATTGTGAGTTATAAGGGAGTTAAGATATGAATCCCAACTGCCTTAGATGTGTGCATGTTTACATCCATGGATTGTACATGATTCATGTTTAGCTATGTGTATGATTTCCTTTATGTACTGTATATCCATGTTTCCATAGTATGTTCAAATGGCTGTAGGATAGATTCATTTATTCATTACTGTAACATCTCGAAAATCGAGGGTCAGGTAGAAACCTAACTCCCGAGTTCTAAAATATTATTTATGCAACATAGATAATGTTAAATGCATGTTGTCTATAAACATGCGTTAGACAAGATTGGGATTAAGCCAAAACAACATATCATAGTCCAGAGACAATTAAATTAACAAGCGGAAGACTGTGATAATATGTATAACATATCTAACTGTTGTATGTCTCCAGAGTGTGAACATGTTAACAGGTTAAATACATACATGTATACTTCAAAAATGGAAAGAAAAGAATATACATGAGTGCTCTAAAAATAGGAAATGACAAGTGTCAAGGCATCTAATCAACCTCCCTGTAATCCCATCGATCAGAACACGCATAAAGGAGGGATCCTCCTCATCATCATACAAGTCTAGCTCCACTTCACAAGTAGCACCATCATCTGCAACTAAAATAGAAACTGTTTGGTGTGCGCAACACCGTCCCGTAACGTGGGAGTGAGTAATTAACTCAGTGGAATCATAGAGCAAAGATTAGTATGTTCTCAAATCAATCATGCGATAATAGTAAAGAAATTAATCAAACATTCCTAGATACTGTTGTTAATGCAATATGACATGACATGATGGATGCCCTCACCGACATTCTCTCTCATACGGCACCATTTGCATCCGCGGCATGCTTGCATACCGCTCAGTTCTCCACATCTTCCAGGCACATGCAATGTGATGGTGATATGATTATCGAGTAATTATTAGTCCTTTTCATACAGCAATATTGGGAAACTAAGGTACTTTGCTTATATCAATCCCAACACAGATCCTGTCTAGGGTCGTCACTCCTACTAATCTCATACGATGTTATATTTGTAGGTCACTACAAGGGCTACCAGGGCTGTTGCTCGCACTCGTTGCACCGCTCCCCCATCACCTTATCAATACAGGCCTAATTATCCTTAAGACCACATCAGGACTCGTCGCCCCCATGCGGTGTCAGGATAAACTCAAGGTCACTACAAAGGGCTCGTCACCAATCAGTGTAGGCCGACAACAAGAATATAGTGTCCCATACCACCATAATCTGCTCAGAGTAGGGTGCTCACTGGTCTCATACGATGTTATATTTGTAGGTCGCTGCAAGGGCTGTCAGGGCTGTTGCTCGTATTCGTTGCACCGCTCCCCCATCACCTTATCAATACAGGCCTAATTATCCTTAAGACCACATCAGGACTCGTCGCCCCCATGCGGTGTCAGGATAAACTCAAGGTCACTACAAAGGGCTCGTCACCAATCAGTGTAGGCCGACAACAAGAATATAGTGTCCCATACCACCATAATCTGCTCAGAGTAGGGTGCTCACTGGTCACTACGAGGAGATTTGTGGCCCTAGCGTAAGCCGACAGCTCGACCACGGTGTCCCATACCACCATGCCCGACTCATGAGTCTTATTGGATCAAGGTACCATGGTTAACAGGGTTTTCAATGGTAAGTTCAGTACCCTAGGTTCAAGCAGTTATGACTCATACATGGTGAACATACAATGGCCAGTCGGGTTACGTGACGAGCTCGACTAGCACGAACGCATCTCAAGCTGAACGACATGAAGTACATAAAACACCTCGTGTGGCCTAACCACTGCCGCCAACCCAAAACACGACTCGCGTTCATCGACGCATCCTTTGTGGTACCTAGAAACCAACCACGAATTTGATCCATTACCGACTACCTGGACTAGGTCATAGCCCCAAGCATTAGTGCATCAACATCAATAAGCATAGGTGAGTAACAGAAATGAAGTACAACATTGTAAGCATGTTGACACATGTTATAACATACAACTTAAGAAAATCATCCCACACATGCATTTCATGTATATAATGAAATCAATACATATAGCCAACATGATGGAAATCATTTACATCAGCATATTACTTGAGAATTCAATCTCAAAACTCCTACACAACACCATTTACTCAATACATACTAATACAAACATTTATACAAACACTTAGACTACACACTTTAGTCTACATAGCGTATGTCGACTCAAAGTGCGCTTAAGGACGAATCTCTTCGCCAAACCAATCATGCACGTATTCATAATATTCTAACACGATAAATAGCCATGGCAAACATTTTATCAAAATATGGACGTAAGCAGTATTTCCTACAAATGACTAAAATACCCTAAATCTCATATTTACCGTACGTTTACGAAACGGAAAACGGACAGCATGTTGTACATGTCAAACGGCGTTGCCGTCGGTAATCTACTATTAAACGACATTGAAAGCTTTAAAATCAGTCAATCAAAGCGTCTAAAATCCTCACCTTTCACTTTAGATGTGTATCGTTTCGAACGGAGCGTATACGCTTCGTCAACGGCGTACAGGCGACCTAATACACAAGTTGTATAAGCTACTTTGCTATTTGAATCGACGGAATGCTAAATCAGCAACTGTTTAGGGTTTTCCTTACTTTGCTATTTAAAGCGATCAGGGATAATTTCACAGCTACTCCAGCGTAGCGCTAGCTAACTTACGCTTAGTTTCTAAAGGAATTAATCCTAAGTGATTTCTTTGGCTATGGAATTGGGTTCTGAGCGGTTACTAAGGTGTTTTGGTTGACCTATAGCCTAAGGATGTCTAATCCCATGTTGGTAAAAAATTTGGGGTGTTACAATCTGCCCCCCTTAAAACAAAATTTCATCCCCGAAATTGGCTAAGGGTAGGAAGCTTCAAATCCTATTTAATGACCTAACCTTACGTAGAACCTAACTCAGCTGTTTCAATCCTGGGCCAGTGGGGAAGAGGCTAATCACGCTTCCGCTGCGCCACTCTGATCTAACGGTTACATTGGCTGACCTAACTAGATTGGACTCAATACGTTCTACCCCCCTTAAAACTTGGTTCTACTTAAAGTTTAAGAATCTATGCATCGCTCCGTATATCGGAAAGAGGTGCAACTTAGGGGCTATCCTTGACATAAAATGGGAAACAACCTCTCACTACGTTGGCCTTCCTTTGTTAGTGATGCATTCTATGGCATTGATACCTATGGTTGTAGAAATAAGCCTACTCTCTATTGGCTAGATGTCCTCAACATTTTCCAAAGGCAAAGCAATAACTTTCGATTGTATGTGGTCGAGCCAACAAGGAAGAAAAGTTGTGTAATGTGTCTAAGCCGGATACATAGACCTTCTGTCTAATCAGGACAGAAAACTCGTTGTATCGGTTCTTAATCCGAGTCGATACCGATCTTCTGCTTGATCAGAGCATTGGATTTATTGGTAACCACTAGGATTAAGAAGTCGATTCAAACCGCGAATACATCGCTTATATGCAGTTCCTTTACTCCGCGTTCCCGAATGCAATAAGCCCTTGGGAAAGGCAAGTCAAAGGGACGTGCTGGTTTATTCTAAGTTCAATCTGAGGGATTTATAAGTTTTCCCTGAGGGTGAATGGTTCTAAGATACATAAGCTTCCTGAGAGTTACTAAAGGAGTCTATGGATGTTATGAGGATCTATCCAAGGAAGGGAGTCCCATTCCAACCAAATCTAACCTACTATTCCTGAGCATCTACAAGCTTTACTCTACTCAAGGTAACTAGTAGACTAGTCTGTAATTTACAGCCTAAGCTTATACGCCAAATGGTTTCCTACCATTACTAGTACAGAAAATTGCTCTATCGCTTAGGGTCACGATTGTGTAAATGGAATTGGATTTCCTATATCGTCAGATCCTTCAAATCTAGGAGTGCTAACTCTAGGTCCAAAACGCCAAGGGCCTATATGGCCAGTAGCCTTAAGTTGTATTAATTGAAACTGCATTTCTAATATCCTATGTTGGGATTATGCACTCCATTCAATAAATTTTTTCACAATACATGGAATAAAGTTCCACATGGATTATGACAGGAATGCATTCGGCTATGCTAAGCCCAAAACAATACACAAACACATTTTCTACCTGTGACCTTACTAGACCCAACAACAACAAAACACAAAAATCCTAAAAATGGTAATCAAACAATCTACAGGACAACGGCCTACATGGGATTTGAGGTTTGCACAATTGAGACCTAAAAGAGTATAAAGGCTCAAATAAAAGAGACATGAGAGGGAGGATGGTGGAAAAGGAGAAAAAGGCTAAAATAGCCTCAACAAAATCATGGAAAAAGAGGGAAAATGGGGAGAAATGGCTGCCCTAATGGGCTGAAACAATTCTAGGCCCTGTAGAGGGGTGAATTAAACTCCCAATGGCTAGATGTTTAAAGAGAAAGGAGCAAGATAAGATGAAATGGAGGTCCACACGATTTTCAGCCTCAAATGGAGGATGGGAGAGCTCCAACGGATGAAAATGGAGAGGAAAGGGAGCTTGTATTGCTGTGAGTGAAGGGGTAGCGTCGGTTGTGACCGAAAATAAGAATGGGAGAGGTTTGAAGACAGGATTTGAGAGTGATGCAGCAAAAACTTGAAGAAAGGAGAGCTTGGGGGCTTGGATTGTGAAGGAGGTAGGGTTTTGGGGCTGTTTCGAGGGATGACCCACATATAGGAGACCTCCCCTATCCCTTTTAGGGCGTCCGCCCAAAGCACGGCCCAAATGGGGCCCACCGGTTCGGCGATACATCGCCGACCAGTGATGCCATCACCGGCCATCTCCCAAATCGGCCGATCAGGCTATATGGGTTGGGTCCCCCTGCCCTAGGGACCTCAAAAAAGTATGGGCCCCACCCCAGCTCATTGTGGTTTGGCCTAGAGATGCCCAAAACTCCATTTGGGGTGTTCCGAGGCCAGTTTGTAAAAAAGAATGAACTTATACATTATGTAACATATGATTTTAGGGTAGGAGGAGCTAATCCATCCAACTAACCCATCTATTATGAAGGATTTCAAAATTGGAATGGCCAAAAGGCCAATTTTCATGTATTTTTACTATTCATTATAAAATTTTATCTAAGTATATTTTATATCATTTTCACATTAGGATCAATGCCTAACATAAATAGACTGAGAACGAATTGAAGAATAGGGTGGTGAGAGGAAGGATTTTGAAGGAATTGGGTGAAACGGGGTTTTTAAGCCCTAGCGATTAAATGTAAGGGTTGTGGTTGCCCCACGACCCAAAGACACACATTTTTGAGTTTAGAAATGCTTCTGAGAACATCTCAAACCCATCAACTAACAACCTACTGGCTATTTAGGTCACCTCACACGACCTTAGATGCATTATGGACTCGACCGAAGCGAACGAGTTGAGTACACTTCGCCTATTGGCGAGACTGCGATCCTATGAGTGTTTCTAGACCTTCCTCACACCCACCTAAGTTAAAGGAGTGACAGCGTATGTCGCATGGCCATAACCCAGGTCCAGTTTAATCTCAATCATGCTCTGATACCAACTGTAACATCCCAAAAATTAGGGGTCAGGTAGAAACCCAACTCCCGAGTTCCAAAATGTTATTTATGCAACATAGATAATGTTATATGCATGTTGTATGTAAACAGGCATTAGACAAGATTAGGATTAATCCAAAACAGCATATCATACTCCAGAGATAATTAAATTAACAAGCGGAAGACTGTGATAGTATGTATAACATATCTAACTGTTGTATGTCTCCAGAGTGTGAATATGTTACCAGGTTAAATACATACATGTATACTTCAAAAATGGAAAGAAAAGAATATACGTGAGTGCTCTAAAAATAGGAAATGACAAGTGTCAAGGCATCTAATCAACCTCCCTGTAATCTTGTCGATCAGAACACGCATAAAGGAGGGATCCTCCTCATCATCATACAAGTCCAGCTCCACTTCACAAGCAGCGCCATCATTTGTAACTAAAATAGGAACTGTTTGATGTGTGCAACACCGTCCCGTAACGTGGGAGTGAGTAATTAACTCAGTGGAATCATAGAACAAAGATTAGCATGTTCTCAAATCAATCATGCGATAATAGTAAAGAAATTAATCAAACATTCCTAGATACTGTTGTTAATGCAATATGACATGACATGATAGATGCCCTCACCGACATTCTCCCTTATACGACACCATTTGCGTCCGCGGCATGCTTGCGTACCCTTCAGTGCTCCACATCTTCCAGGCACATGCAATGTGATGTTGATATGATTACCGAGTTATTATTAGTCCTTTTCATGCAGCAATATTAGGAAACTAAGGTACTTTGCTTATATCAATCCCAACACAGATCCTGTCTAGGGTCGTCACTTCTACTAATCTCATACGATGTTATATTTGTAGGTCACTGCAAGGGCTACCAGGGCTGTTGCTCGCACTCGTTGCACCGCTCCCCCATCACCTTATCAATACAGGCCTAATTATCCTTAAGACCGCATCAGGACTCATCGCCCCCATGCGGTGTCAGGATAAACTCAAGGTCACTACAAAGGGCTCGTCACTAATCAGTGTAGGCCGACAGCAAGAATATAGTGTCTCATACCACCATAATCTACTCAGAGTAGGTTGCTCACTTGTCACTATGAGGAGGTTTGTGGCCCTAGCGTATGCCGACAGCTTGACCACGGTGTCCAATACCACCATGCCCGGCTCATGATTCTTATTGGATCAAGGTACCCTGGTTAACAGGGTTTTCAATGGTAAGTTCAGTACCCTAGGTTCAAGCAGTTATGACTCATACATGATGAACATACAATGGCCAGTCGGGTTACGTGATGGACTCGACTAGCACGAGTGCATCTCAAGCTGAACGACATGAAGTGCATGAAACACCTCGTGTGGCTTAACCACTGCCGCCAATCTAAAACACGACTCGCATTCATCGACGCGTCCTTTGTGGTACCTAGAAACCAACCACGAATTCAATCCATTACTGACTGCCTGGACTAGGTCATAGCCCCAAGCATTAGTGCATCAACATCAATAAGCATAGGTGAGTAACAGAAATGAAGTACAACATTGTAATCATGTTGACACATGTTATAACATACAACTTAAGAAAATAATCCCACACATGCATTTCATGTATATAATGAAATCAATACATATAGCCAACATGATGGAAATCATTTACATCAGCATGTTACTTGAGAATTCAATCTCAAAACTCCTACACAACACCATTTACTCAATACATACTAATACAAACATTTATACAAACACTTAGACTACACACTTTAGTCTACATAGCGTATGTCGACTCAAAGTGCGCTTAAGGACGAATCTCTTCGCCAAACCAATCATGCACGCATTCCTAATATTCTAACACGATAAATTGCCATGGCAAACATTTTATCAAAATATGGACGTAAGCAGTATTTCCTACAAATGACTAAAATACCCTAAATCTCATATTTATCGTACGTTTACGAAACGGAAAATGGACAGCATGTTGTACATGTCAAACGGCGTTGCCGTCGATAATTTACTATTAAACGACATTGAAATCTTTGAAATCAGTCAATCAAAGTGTCTAAAATCCTCACCTTTCACTTTAGATGTGTGTCGTTTCGAACGGAGCGTATACGTTTCGTCAACGGCGTACAGGCGACCTAATACACAAGTTGTATAAGCTACTTTGCTATTTGAATCAACGAAATGCTAAATCAGCAAGTGTTTAGGGTTTTCCTTACCTAGAAATGCGTTGGAATCACCAGCAAAGTGATTGGGATACGTTGCTTAAGTACGTGCAACAGCTAGTGCAGATGGCAGGAAGATCACTCCCACACTCTCTCACAATCTCTCACTTTTTCTCTCTCTCTAGCTAGGGTTTCTAGCAAATTCGGATGGGTGAGATATGTGAGGGTTTAAAGCCCTTTTATAGCCTAAAACCTTTCCAAATTAGGCTTGGGAACAAGGTCTACTTGAGGTATAACCAAATCGGGGCTGTTCTGGTCCAAAGAAGGACTTCTGGAGGTCCCCTGACCGAATGCGGTCGGACTTAAGCTCATGAATACTGGATTCTGCTTACACCCAGTTTTCAATCAGGCAGAGTTCGCAGATCGCACGTGGCGGTACAGTTTCAGTTCAGCGGTCATTGCACCTAGATCAGGTCTACAAGTCTCGTGATATGAAAGAGAAATTTATCCTGATCCGAGGGTGTAATTTGGCTGAATTTTGACGGTCAGAACGGTTAATAATAACGCGCCAAGTCACGTGCCAGATTTGAATTAAAATTTTCAAATCTAACCCTTTTCTCACTCTCTTCACTCCAAGCTCAATGAAATAGCCTCTGAACGTCGGTTGGCCTTAATTTTTGAAATGATTGTCAAGTCCAGCCAAGCGGTCATAACGGTCTAAGATGGTAGATATCAAACTTTCGACGCGCGGTCTAGATCCAATACAAAGTTTCAAAAGGTTCCCAAGAACAAACCAGTTTAAAGTTTAATCCTAGGTTTCAAGGTATTATAGCACCATTGATTCTACAAGTTTTGGGTCTTGTAGAACGTATTTAAAGAGATTAGGGACAATTTCACAGCTACTCCAGCGTAGCGCTAGCTAACTTACGCTTAGTTTCTAAAGGAATTAATCCTAAGTGATTTCTTTGGCTATGGAATTGGGTTCTGAGCGGTTACCAAGGTGTTTTGGTTGACCCATAGCCTAAGGATGTCTAATCCCAGGTTGGCAAAAAATTCAAGGTGTTACAATTACTGCCTTGATAATCTCATATGCTTATTTGTTGTAATTGTACGTGTTTGGGACTATGAAATGGTCTAGGCAATTGGTAATAGACTCTGTTTGGAGGCTGAGATTGTCTCGCCACTTAGGACATGTCTCGACGAACCTGAGCCATATGTAGCTTGTCGACAGTGGTTAGGCCACGTCGAGTGCTTGCGCATTCATATCAATCAACTCAACGTACGCTCGTACTAGTCGAGCTTTTCAAGTAACCCAATTGGCCTGATGTTTGTTCACCATGTTTGGACGCTACTATTTGAACCTAAGGTACCAAACTTACCATTAGAAAGCCCCTCTAACCTTGGTACCTCGATCCCCTAAGACTCATGAGCCGGGCATGGTGGTATGGGACACCGTGGTCGAGCTGTCAGCCTACGCTAGGGCCACAAACCTCCCCGTAGTGACCAGTGAGCAACCCAGACTCGTGAGCAGATTATAGTCATATGAGACACTATATTCTTGCTATCGGCCTACATTGATAAGGTGATGGGGGAGCGGTGCAACGAGTACGAGCAACAGCCCCGGTAGCCCTTTGTAGTGACCTCGAGCATATTCTGAATCTAAGGAGAGGCGACGATCCTTCCCGCAGTAAACAGAGTATAAACTAGGCCCGTATTGATAAGGTGATGGGGGAGCGGTGCAACGAGTGTGTGCAATAGCCCTGATAGCCCTTGCAGCGACCTAGAACCGTACTTCGTATGAGATATGCTAAGACTGACGACCCGAGAATGGATCATTATTTGGGTATTGATATATGGGAGGTACCTTAGCTTCTCAATCCTGCTGTATGAAAAGGACTAATAACAACTCGATAATCATATTCATATCGCACTGCATGTGCCTGGAAGATGTGGAGCACTAAGGGAAGATAGCATGCCACGGACGTAAGATGGTGTCGCATGAGGGAGTATGTTGGCGAGGGCATACATCATGTCATTTCATCCTTGCATTAATTACAGTATTTAGGAATGTTTGATTGTACTACTTTATCATTACTGCTTGATTGAATTGATAACATGTTAACCTTTACTGTATAGTTTCCACTAAGTTAGCTACTCACTCCCACATTATGGGACAGTGTTTGCAACACCAAATAGTCCCTTTTTTTTTAGTTTCAGATGATGGAAATGCTTGCAAAGCAGATCCGGACTCGATGATATTGAGGAGGATTTCTCCTATATGCAGGTTCTGATCGACGGGGTTACAGGGTTAATGATTAGATGCCAATACACTTTGTATTTTTCCTTTTATTTAAATACTCATGTATATTCTTTTTACTCATCTTTGGAGTATACATGTGTATAGTTAACCTGGTAACATGTTTACACTCTGGAGACTTACAATCAATTATATATTTTATGTATTTATCACAGTCTTCCGCTTATAAAATTTAACTGTCTCCGGAGTATGATATACTGTTTTGGCTTAGTCTCAATGTTGTTTAATTCCATTATACAGATAACATGCATTCATCATTATTTATGTTGCATAAGTGACGTTTTGGAACTCGGGAGTTGTGTTTATACTCGACCCCCAATTTTCAGTATGTTACAGATGGTATCAGAGCATGATTTGGATTAAACCGGGCCTGGGTTATGGTAATGAGATGCACACTGATGCACTCTGACTTAGGAAGGGGGCGATGGAACCTAGAAATCATATTAGAATCCCAAGTTTCACCGACAGGTGAGACTATACGGTAATTTAGTTCATAATGTATCTTCGGTCGCGGGAAGCGACCTAAGTTGCCTCTAGATCGTGAGTCGATAGGTTTGAGTCATTCCCTGAAGAATTTCAAACCTAGAAATGAATGTCCTTAAGTTGTGGATCAACCACAACCCTTACACTCAATCTCAAGGCCTAAAACCCCTTTTTATCCAATTCCTTCAAAATCTCTCCTTTCACCACCTCATTTTTAACTTTTTCTAAGTCCTTTCATACTAAACATAAATCCTAACGTATAAATGATGGAGAATAATACTTAAACAAAAATTTACTATAAATAGTAAGTATATGTATAAATTAGACTTTTTACCATTCCAATTATGGAATCTCGTGGAGTAAATGGGTTAGTTGGATAGATTAGCCTCTCCTACCCCAAAATTATATGCTACACATCATATAAACTCATTCCAGTTTATAATTTGGCCCCAAAAATGCCTCAAATGGAGTCGGGGGCCAAATGGAGCACTTACAGGGGGACCCAGGGTGGGACCCATATCATTTTGGACCCAGGGGGGGAGGACTTCACCAGAATGGCGAGCCCTCGACGAACAGGTAAAAGGTCGGCGAGGACCTCACCGGTCAACAGGCTCGACTGGGTCTGGGCTTCGAGCCGACCGAGTTTGGGGCCTAGTGAGACCCAATGGTCCAGGGTTCGACCCCTAGTTCATTCCAAATCTACTACTTCCTTCACAATCTCACCCCCCAAGCTCTCCTTTTCCTACAAAGTTGTTGTTTTCTCTCTTAAATCTTCCTTCCAATCATCCCCTCTCTCATTTTTCATTATTTCCTTCATCCCTTTACTGATCTCAGCCATGCCCAACATCTACTTCTTCCATTTTCTGTGATTGGAGCTCCCATAGCTCCCATTTGAGCTCCAAAATCGTACCAGCTCCCAACCCCTCTTATCTTGATCTTTCCTTTCTTCTATTTTCCCTTTCTTTGACCCATTTCATTCCTCTTTCAGACCTAGATCCGTGGAAACCCATTAGGTCAGCCCTTTTTCTTCATTTCCTTCACTTTTCATGGATCTTTTGAGCTAGTTATAGCCGTCTTTTAGACCCCTACGCTTATACCGACGGGTGAGACCAAACACAATAGCTTAGTCCATAAGCAGTGATCATCTAGTGCTAGGACATCTAGAGTTTTAGGACCTAGAGTTAGTACTCCTAGACGATATAAGAAATCTAATTCCATTTAGACAATCTTGACCCTAAGTGATAGAAAAATTCCCTGTAGTAGATATGGTATGAAACCATCTAGCGTATAAGTTTAGATTTTAGATTATAGCTAGTGAGTTACAGACTAGGCTACTAGTTGTATTAAGCAGTGTAAAGCCTATATATGCTAAGGAATATTAGGTTAGATTTGATTGGAGTAGGACTTCATTCCTTTGAAAGATCCCCATAATACTCAAAGACTCTTTTAGTAACTCTTAGGAAGCTTGCCTGACTTAGGACTATTCACGTTCAGAGAAAACTTATATATCCCTCGGATTGAACGCTAGGATAAACTAATACGCCCCTTAGAAGTGTACTCCCAAGGACTTATTGCAATCGAGAATGCAGAGTAAAGAAACTGTATATAAGCGATGTATTTGCAGTTTGAATCACATTCGCAATCCTGGTAGTTACCGATAAATCCAATGCTCTAATCAAGTAGAAGATTGACATCGACTCGGATTAAGAATTGATACGGCAAACTTTCTGTCATCGCGAGGCAGAAAGTCTATGTATCCGGCTCAGACCCACTACACAACTTTTCTTTGGTGTTGGCCCGACCACCTACAACCAAAAGTTATTGCTTTGCCATTGGAAAATGTTGAGGACATATAGCCAATAGAGATTAGACATCTTCCCGCAAGCTCACACCTGCCCCTGAACTCAATCACAATAGAGATTAGGCTCCTTTCTACAACCATAGGTACCAATGCCATAGAATGCATCATTAGCAAAGGAAGACCAATGCAGTGAGAGGTTGTTTCTTATTTCATGTCAAGGATAGGCCCTAAGTTACACCTCGTTCCGATATACGAATCGAGACATAGATTCTTGAACCTTAAGTAGAACTAAGTTTCAAGGGGGGTAGAACGTATTGAGCTTAATCTAGTTAGGATTAGATAATACAACCGTTGGATCAGAGTAGCGCAGCAGAAGCGTGGTTGGCCTCTTCCTCACTGGCCCAGGATCGAAGAAGTTGATTTAGGTTATACGTAAGGTTAGGTAATTAAATAGGATTTGAACCTTCTTTAGAATGTCAAAACTAAAGTCTTTCTAGGGACTCATTACCCTTAGCCAATTTCGGGGACAAAATTATTTTTTAAGAGGGATAGATTGTAACACCCTGAATTTTTGTCTACTTGGAATTAGACATCCTTAGGCTATGGGTCAACCATAACACCTTGGTAACCTCTCAGGATTCAATTCCAAAGCTAAAGAAATCATTTAGAACTAAATTCTTTAGAAACTTAACATGTATTAGCTAGCGCTACACTAGATTACCTGTAAAATTAGCACCAACCACTTTAAATACGATCTGTAAGACCCATAACCTATAGAATCATTGACGCTACCTTACCTTGAAATCCAGGATCAATCTCTAAACCCGGTTGCTCTCGGAGCACTTTGAAACTTCATATCGGACCTGGACCGCACGTCGAAAGTCCGATAGCAATGAACTTAGACAATTACGACCGCCTAGTTGGACTTGACTATCACTCAAAAATCAAGCCCAAACGATGCTCTGGGACGATTTCCTTGAGTCCGGAGTGAAGAGTGTCAGAAAATGAAGATTTTTAAGAAATTAAATATAATTTTAATAAATCTGGCACGTATCTCTTGCACGACATTTCTAAGCGTTCTGACCGTTAGAATTCAACCAAATTTCACCCTCGGATCAGGAAAGTTGGCCCTTACATGTCATAGCACTTATGGCCCTGATCGAGTTTTAGTGACCGCTGAACTGAAACTGGTCCGCCACGGTTGATCTAGAAATCTAACTGGACTGAAAACTTAGCTTGACCTAGATCCAATATTAGAAAGCTTAAGTCCGACCGCATTTAGTAACAGGACCTCCAGAAGTGCTCCGTTGGATTGGAACAGACTCGATTTGGTTATAACTTAAGTATACCTTGACTTCAAGTCTATTTTCGTTATGTTTGGGCTTATAAAAGGGCCTTAAACTCTCTCTCACAAATCCCATATGAATTTTCAAACCCTAGCTAAGAAAGAGAGAGAGAGTGAGAGAGAAGTTGGTGATTCTTCCTGGGATTCTTCCCAGCTTTGCTACGTGCCTAATTCACCTATCCGTATCGCTTTTCCGGCGACTCCGGCTTCTTTCCTAGGTAAGAAAACCTAAACCCTAACCTGATTTGAATCTTAGAATGGCTGTAGAAGAGTTCTAGATAACCTGTTTCTTGCCATAGGTAGCGTATCCGCCGTTGACGACGACACATCGTCTGAATCCTAACGAATACGCATTTTCTAGTTTAAGGCACGGACTATATACGTTTAGGTTATGGTTTTCAAGACTTTCAATGTTAAGCAATGATTTATTCTTTCTTAGGATGCTATTTCACATGTACAAAGTGTTGTCCGTTTCGATTTTCAGTTATACATTAATTATGTTAATTATACTGTATTCCTTGTATTTGTAGAAAATACCATATACGTATAAAATTCAGATTTGTGCTTGCCTTGATTAACTGTCGTCTATGTATGCTGGATGTATGAGTAACAACTTCTGGGCTAAAGGTTTAGTCCAAATACATGATATACGAATATACGATATGTAGTTAGTATGTGTAGCCTAAGTATTTGTGAAAATGACCGAATGAGTATAGACTTTGTAAGTGTGATCACCACGACAGACTGTCATGGATATATGATTGTTGTATAGGCGATAACCCTTTGACGAAAGGTTTTGCCCTAATACATATGCTAATTAATACATAATATGTATTATGTAATCAGTGTAGTCTAAGTGCTTGTATAAAATGTCTGAATGTGTTAGTATTTGGTAAATTGTGAGTTATAAGGGAGTTGAGATATGAATCCCAACTGCCTTAGCTGTGTGCATGTTTACATCCATGGATTGTACATGATACATGTTTAGCTGTGTGTATGATTTCCTTTATGTACTATATATCCATGTTTCCATAGTATGTTCAAATGGTTGTTGGATAGATTCATTTATTCATTACTGCCTTGATAATCTCATATGCTTATTTGTTGTAATTGTACGTGTTTGGGACTATGAAATGGTCCAGGCAATCGGTAATAGACTCTATTTGGTGGCTGAGATTGTCTCACCACTTAGGACATGTCTCGAGGAACCCGAGCCGTACGTTGCTTGTCGACAGTGGTTAGGCCACGTCGAGTGCTTGCGCATTCATGTCGATCAACTCAATGTACGCTCATACTAGTCGAGCTTTTCAAGTAATCCGATTGGCCCGATGTTTGTTCACCATGTTTGGACGCTACTGTTTGAATCTAAGGTACCAAACTTACCATTGGAAAGCCCCTCTAACCTTGGTACCTTGATCCTCTAAGACTCTGAGCCGGGCATTGTGGTATGGGACACCGTGGTCGAGCTGTCGGCCTACGCTAGGGCCACAAACCTCCCTGTAGTAACCAGTGAGAAACCCAGACTCGTGAACAGATTATGGTCATATGGGACACTATATTCTTGCTATCGGCCTACACTGATAAGGTGATGGGGGAACGGTGCAACGAGTGCGAGCAACAGCCCCGACAGCCCTTTGTAGTGACCTCGAGCATATTCTGAATATGCGGAGAGGCGACGATCCTTCCCGCAGTAAACAGAGTATAAAGTAGGCCCGTATTGATAAGGTGATGGGGGAGTGGTGCAATGAGTGCGTGCAACAGCCCTGACAGCCCTTGTAGTGACCTAGAACCGTTCTTCATATGAGATATGCTAGGACTGACGACCCTATAATGGATCATTGTTTGGGTATTGGTATATGGGAGGTACCTTAGCTTCTCAATCCTGCTATATGAAAAGGACTAATAACAACTCGATAATCACGTTCATATCGCATTGCATGTTCCTAGAAGATGTGGAGCACTGAGGGAAGAAAGCATGTCGTAGACGTAAGATGGTGTCGCATGAGGGAGTATGTTGGCGAGGGCATACATCATGTCATTTTATCCTTGCATTAATTACAGTATTTTGGAATGTTTGATTGTACCGCTTTATCATTACTACTTGATTGAATTGATAACATGTTAACCTTTGCTGTATAGTTTTCACTGAGTTAGCTACTTACTCCCACGTTACGGGATGGTGTTTGCAACACCAACTAGTCCTTTTTTTTTTAGTTCCAGATGATGGCGATGCTTGCGAAGTAGAGTCGGACTTGATGATGTTGAGGAGGATTTCTCCTATATGCGGGTTCTGATCGATGGGGTTACAGGGTTAATGATTAGATGCCAATACGCTTGGTATTTTGCCTTTTATTTAAACACCCATGTATATTCTTTTTACTCATCTTTGGAGTATATATGTGTATAATTAACCTGGTAACATGTTCATACTCTGGAGACTTACAATTAATTATATATTTTATGTATTTATCACAGTCTTCCGCTTGTGAAATTTAACTGTCTCTGGAGTACGATATGTTGTTTTGGCTTAATCTCAATCTTGTTTAATGTCATTCTACAGGCAACATGCATTCATCATTATCTATGTTGCATAAGTGACGTTTTGGAACTCGAGAGTTGGGTTTCTACTCGACCCCCGATTTTCGGGATGTTACAGTTTAGTAAGAAATGAAGTTCTATATCACTTTCTACTACTGAGGCTGATTACATCGCAGTTGGAAATGCGTGTACTCAGCTTGTTTGGATGAAACGTATGTTACGTGATTATGGAATAGCACAAGATTCAATGGTGTTATATTGTGACAATACCAGTGCTATAAATATTTTAAAAAATCCAATCCAGCATTCACGTACCAAGCACATTGATATTAGGTATCATTATATTTATGAATTTGTGAAAGAAAAAATAATATCTTTAGAATGCATTCCGATCGAGACTCAACTTGTTGACATTTTCACTAAACCGCACAACAAAAGTAGGCTTAATAAATTAAGATTTGATCTTGGTATGTACATACAAAATTGATTATTCATGCTGTTGTGTATCATAGTGTAAATATATTTGAGAATTTATATGTTTAAATTTTAATTTTTCTAAATAAATGCATATTTTTGTCGGTATTCGACCAGTCGTGGGTGTACACGACCGGTCCTGGTATGATCGGTTGTGTAGCGCGTTGATTATTTTAAAATTGGGGGAAAATCTCATCTTCCTCATTTCTAACCTCCTCTCCAACGAGCCGTCATTTGACCAGTCGAACCCACTGACCTGATCTTCAAGGTTAGTGCATTCTTTTGGTCAAAATAGTAGATTCAAGTACTATTCTCTTCTTTATTATCATTGAAGTACTTGATTTTAAGCTTTATTGAGGTTTTGGGGGTTTTTTTTCTCCATTTTCTGATCTAGAAAAACCCATCTCTATTTTCTTGTGATTTCTTGCTCCTTTGTATTCCTTTGTGGTAATGGATGCTAGAGAAAAAAAGTAAACAGCTCGTGGTCCATCATCCTCTAGATCAGCTCCAATAACTCAGCGTCATCTTCGTTCTCCCAAAAATGATCCTTCATAGGTATGGGATTTGCGTTTGCGTAAGGTTATTGTTGAAAAAGCTGTTGATCTTACCACATTGCTCCATTTGGTATTGTTCCTCTCCTCCAAGCTGTAGGTTGGGACAACATCTTACATTGGGGTGGGCCTGCATACCAATCTATTGCACAATCCATGTTTACATGTATATCAGATTTCTCTATTGAAAATTTAACTTTAAAAATAGATGCTATAGAAGGGCCTTTTAATTTAGACCGTTATTTAATATTTGGCCTTATGGATATTCCAGTTAATGATAAGGGTATCCCCATTCATGTTCTATCTGAAAAACTCTCTGAGACTGAAAAATAGATGCTCACTAGAGCATTATATAACATGAATGTGCAATGGACTCATAAGGGGAATGCGCTCCCCTCAAAGTACTTGTTACCTAGATACAGAGTGCTCCATAGAATTTTTACTTCAAATCTATATCCTCAGTCTGGGAACAAAACAGAGTTAACTGCTTTTATGGTTCGTATTTTTCACTCTGTCGTTACTGGTACTAAAGTCTGCCTTCCATCTTTAAT
Organism: Magnolia kwangsiensis; assembly: GCA_037074715.1. Lineage (NCBI taxonomy): Eukaryota > Viridiplantae > Streptophyta > Magnoliopsida > Magnoliales > Magnoliaceae > Magnolia > Magnolia kwangsiensis. The sequence goes on along the minus strand of CM073575.1, from coordinate 82,514,056 downwards.
ATGTCATTTCATCATTCAGTTTCGTCTCCATCCAGGTCATAGTGATATACCTTTTTCCTACCTTATGATTATTTTGGCTTCTCATATGTTGGTCTCTATGCCTGTTGGAGAGGCTCCTATCCATAATCTAATTTTTAACAATACAAATATAAACAAAATGAAGTTGGACTTGGCTCCTGGCCAAGCGGATGGTGATGGTGGAGCTGAAGCTGGAAATGAAGAAGAAGCTGATGATCTTCCTCCAGACGACATTAACATGGATGATATTTTTGATGAAATTAAGTCTGATTCTGCTAATGACCCTGATTATGAACCATCTGGGTTTGATGTACGTTTGCATGCACTAGAGAAGAAGATAGAGCATATGGATGTTAAAGTTGATAACATGAACGTTGTCCATGATTTACAATTTAAATATACGCGCAAGTATCTTAGGCACTTAAACAAGGGAATGCATCAACTTGATCCTTCCATACCTGCTCCTTCTTCAGGTTCAGATTGAGTGATTTTATCTTTGGTCTGTAATAATCTTAAGTTTACTTTTGTTGGATTGTGAACTTTATGTGGTTTGCTGACTATGTTTTATTGGCTGTGGATTGAACTATTTTAATAGTTATGATCTTTATTTTCGTATATCTTTTCTCCTTGATTACTCCTGTTTATTATCATGTTCCATTGTGTTGTTCTTCCTTTGTCATATTGTGACAAAAAGGGGGAGAATTTCTCTGATGGTTTTGGATTGATCTATGAGATGAATTGATTTGTGAGTAGTAGGAAGCATTTTTTTTTTTGGATATATGTGTGCTACTCAGGGGGAGTAATTCAGGGGGAGTAAGAAGGTGAAGTGTTTTGCCTACTTCGTCTGCGGTGTGCTAGTTGTTGTATGACAATTGGTGCATGATTCTTTAACCAGGCTATAACTGGTTCTTTTTGTTACAATCTGTACTTAATTCTTTATATTCATCTTGGTTATATTATTGTTGAGTGTTTTGTCATAAATTTGACAAAGGGGGAGATTGTAAGTGCTATGGTTACATGCCCCTTTGGTTGTCAAATTTTGTGGTGTCAAAACCTTTATCTCTGTCTTGTGTTTATATGTTGATTTATATATATTCGAGACACTGCTTCACAAGTGCTTCAAGTCAAGTACATTGATCAACTACAAGTTAAGTCAAGCATGTACTTTGTCAACATTTGTATGCATATATGTTCAAAGCTACTTCGATAAAGATTATAAGACTAAAGTATACTTCAAGTTTCAAGTGCAACTCAAGATGAAGTTTGAGTTCAAGCTTTTGCATATCTCAAGACTAAGCTACATCAAGTGCAAGAGCTCAAGCTTGATAAGATTCAAAGGTCTACCTTCGCTGAATGAATGAAGTTCAATGTTCATACTTCATGTTCCAGGTATAATAGACCTTAGATTGACCTTAGGGTAGGTCAAATGACCACATAATTCAAACTATATTGTTATACATGATTTTGGTCTGTTCTAAGACTAGTTCTGGACCTTGTTTAACTAGTCCTATCATTACCTCGACCAGTCCTAAATTTTAAGACTAGTCATAAGTAGTTGCAAATTTTTAGAAATTTCTGGTTAAGCTACGACCAGTCCTGGAGACTGTACGACCGGTCGTATGAACAGTGTCGACCTGTTCTACGACCAGTCCTAAGTCTACGATTCAAACTCCAATAATTTTTTGGGGTTCCTTCAATCGGTCATGAGAGTCCTACGACCAGTCGTAGAGGGCCTACGACAAGTCATAAACACCTTACAACCAGTCGTAGAACGGTTTTATCCGATCGTGCCCAAATATTCAAAAATCCGTTCTGCTAAGACCAGTCGAAGTGTCCTCAAGACCATTCGTAGACGAGGTTTCTGCTATTATAAATTGAGCATGAATTTTAAAGTTTCATATAGAAATTAAAGTAAAATCAAGGATCCACTCTGAGATAAGTTTGTGTTCATTTTAAGCTACTTTGTGCATAATTAATATTCCTTTTATTAGCTTATTGTTATTTGATTTTGATTTGCATTCCAATTTGATTTGAAAAGAGGAAAATTCTGTAATTCCTTCTTCTTTGAATCAAAATCAAATGCAGCTAGCCCATTTGATTTAACTTAAACTCAATTAAAGCTTAAAACCATTTTAAAGTGAGTATTGGACTTTGAGCTTCTACATTCAATCATCTACTCTGATTGGTTCTTCCGAGCTACTACGAAAGGAGAAATTTAGGTATTTTACATTTATTGTAATTCACATTTCTTTTTGGTTTGTTTTGAGATTGAGCCAGAAAAATCTCATTGTGTGCTTATCTGAGGAGAGCCAGAAAACTCAGACAGAGGGGTTTTTGAATTGTGTAAGCCCAAGTCAAAAAGACACAATTGTGAAGGTTTTACGTGAACCTATGAAACCTATTTTGATAGTGAATGCTGATATCCCCTGTGTGAGGATATTAGAAGTGGAGTAGCAATCTGTGTGGATGTTTTATAACAGTTGGTGTACATACAAGCGAACCACTATAACTCTTTGTGTTTTGTGGATGTGTGATTTATTCTTTCTATCTTTTATCATTCATAACTGTGGAATGTGCGTGTGGATGTGAATGTTGTAATTTTTCATTTCAAGCATGGTGGGGAATGTTGTAATAATTTAGAGTTAAATGTTGTTTATTTATTCCTCTTTGGTTTGAGTTTTTGATACAAAGGACGTTCTAGAAATAAGGTTGTCTTGCCATAAACCCTTAGTTTTTATGGTGTAAGGTTGTCCTTAGAACTAAATTCGTATCAACCTCTCAATACTAGTTTATTGAGGTTGCTTTTATTTCAACTTTAAGAATTGAATTATTTCTATTTGGCTATCTCTTGGCTTTATTCCGCTGTGATACTTTTAATTTGGCACAGTCCTATTCAACCCCCTCCCCCCCTCTAGGACATATAGCTTGGCCATTTCACAGGGAACTTTCTCCGGACCGTATGCAGGTAATGGACCTTCAAATGGGCTCCGTTGGCCCGAAACATATGGTTTTTGGCTATAACATAAGTATACCATGGCCCTAGGGCCATTTGAACTAATTCTGAGCCTACATAAAGCCCTAAACCCACCCCTCTCTCATTCCATACGAATTTCCTAAAACCCTAAGAGAGAGAAGAGAGAAAAGAGTGAGGAGAAGAGAGAGAGAGAGAGAGAGAGAGAGAGAGAGAGAGAGAGAGTTGCTGTAATTCCCTCCACTCCATGTGCCGAATCATCTCTCCCATGTCGCTACACTGTCGAATTTGAATCCATTTTTGGGTAAGAAATTCTAACCCTAACCTGTTTTAGGAATTCAAATAGAGGAAACGATGAAATAGCTAACTTATTTCATGATTTAGGTAGCCGTTGTGTCGTAGACAAAGGCGTCGTGTACGAACCGAGTTCGTAATTGGCATATTGATGAAAGGTGTAGACTATAAACGTTTAGGTTATAGTTTTCAAGGCTTTCAATTTTAGTTAATGATTTATAACTAATTTGATTGTTGTCACATGTACTTAGATGCAAAGTTTTCTGTGTATTACACATATATATGAACTATGTCGAATATGATGCATTTCATGTGTTTGTTGAAATGTTTGAATGAATATGAAATTATGATTTGTGCTTGACATAATTATTGATTGAAAATATATGATTATTGTAGGTGTGACAACTCTTTTATGAAAGGATTTACTATAATATATGTTATAATGAATTTATAACATGTATGTTGATGTGTAGTCTAAGTGTTTAATAAAATGTCTGAATAAGAAGTTGCATATTGAAATGTATTTAATAAGGGTGTTGAGATAGGATTCTCAATTACTGTATCTATAGTTATAGTTTCCTTCATGTAACCTATCTCGCTACTACGTGATTTATGGATGAAATGCCTTTGTATGATAACATGTGTACTATGTGTTTGTTAAAATGCTCAAATGAGATTTATATTTGAATTGATTGCCACATGTTATTTTGACTATCACATATGAATGCCTATTGTATTTGAGTATGATTGGGACTAATATATACTCTAGGTAATTGGTAACGGTTTACGATCAGTGGCCAAACTAGTTTCGCCACAACGGATTCGTTCGATGAATCCGAGTCGTACGGTATTTATTGATAGTGGTTAGGCCACGAGGAGTGCGTATGCATACCATGTCGATTAATTTAATGTGCACTTATACCAGTCGAGCTTGTTTAGTAACCCAATTGGCCTAATGTATGTTCACCATGTATGGACGCTACAACTTAAATCTAAGATACCATTTACCAATGAAAATCCCGTTTAACCTTGGTACCACGATCCACTAAAACTCATGAGCCGGGCATGGTGGCATGGGACATCGTGGTCGAGCTATCGGCCTACGCTAGGGTGACGAGCCTCCCTATAGTGACCAGTGAGCAACCCAAACTCGTGAGCTGAATACAGTGGTATGAGACACTGTATTCGAGGTGTTAGCCTGCGATAAGGTGACGAGCCTTCCGTAGCAACTTGAACTTCCCTATCTACTACTTTAAAATTAGGGGTGATGTTGCCATATAACTTGCCTATCATATGTGAATAACTAGGAGTGACAACCCTAGATGAAACATTGTTTGGATAAATGATATAAAGGAAGGTACCTTAACTTCCTGAATCTTTTGTATGAATAAGCCTAATCAAGAACTTGGCTGACACGTGCATGCACCGCATTGCATGTGCTTTGGCGATAAAGGCACAGTGGGAGTAGCATGTGCGACCATGAGATGATGTCACTAAGGGAGTGTAGGCGAGGGCATGTATCATTACCACATATCATTCTTGCATTAACCAGAGTAGTTAGGGAATGTTTGTTGTATTGATTTATCATTACTGCTTGATTGAATTGATAATATGTTAACCTTTGCCATATAGCTCCACTGAGTTGATCACTCACTCCCACTTTGGAATGATGTTTAAAAACACTAACCGAACTCCATTGTAGATGCAAGTGGCGACGATGTCTATGCTGCTGATGGGATTTCATAGATGATGAGGAGTTCTCCTATATACAGCTATCAGGAGGGTCTATGTAGACTATGTACTGATCGATGGGATTTCAGGGATATGAATTAGTTAGACACTACACTTTGTCATTTTGTATATTTTGGAACAAATATGTATATATTCAACCTGGTGATATGATCATACTCTAGGGTTTACAACCACTTATATAATTTATATATTTATCACAGTCTTCTGCTCGCTAAATTTAATCACCTATGGAGTATGATATGCTGATTTTGTGTAATTCTATTCATGTTTAATGTGCTAATATGGAAAATATTTAATCATCATTATTTATGTTGCATAAGTGATGCGTTGAAACTCATGAGTTAAGCTTCTGCTCAACCCTCGATTTATGGGGCATTACACTTTCTCTCTTTACTTGAGGAAATTATTCACTAATATTTGTTGTAAAATAGAATGAGAGAAGGTCCCTATTTATAGCTAGAGGATTTGAAAATTCAATCAAACTAAGAATAGGTTCAGCTGGTTAAATTCCAACGATTCCATTCTAATAGTTATCGAATTGCACGGGATAAGATTTATCCAAAATTTGGCTTGCCCAAGGAAAAATTTGGCGGGTCGAATCTCAAATTCAGTTGCTGAATTCCCTCAAAAATTTGAGAATCCTTTGTTGGAAAATGACTCGAACTTTTCTTGGGTTGGCCAAACTTCAAGTTAGGCTAGCCGAATTTGCAATAGTTTTTTAAATTTTCAAATATTAAAAATTACCTGAACCTAAAGTTAGGTTAGCCGAAGTAAGTTAGGCTAGTTGAAATCTAATAAACTTATACTGAACTTAACCCATATTAAACATATTTCGAAAGCACCTAACCTAAAGTCTTTTTAGAGTCATACTACCTGGTGGTTGGCATTGAAAGTGCCCTGATTTGTCAATTAGCATGAGTGTTGAGTCAGCGTGACAAGTGAACCCCATAGGAAGATTGTTCAAGTGTCTGCCTCAAAAAGATGTGTGCTTGAACTCGCCAAAGGTAAACCTCGGCTTCAAATCCCATGTCCCAAAACACCAGGTATATAAAACCCTTAAAATTGGATAGAACATCCCAGGGTTTTAGGTGAGAAAACTAATTTGAAAATTAGGAAAATCTTTAAGTTTATCTTCCTTGGTCGATTTATTGACATGTGGTTCGATGAAATCGAATACTATTATCAATGACCTCAAAACTCACTCAGTAATATCGAATTGAGGACTTCTGATATCCAGTAACCACAAAAAACTCTGGACTGAATTATCATGAAATTGATGGACTGTTCAATATCATCAAAATTTGATTCTTGAGTCTATTAAGACGTCTCGATAAAATAGACATCTGATCAGTTGTGTCCAAAATACTGCTAAGGTAAATCATGTGATTCTTGATATGTCGAAGAGAGCCTCGATATCCTTGAAATTCAAATCTCGATGATATCGATAGACCTTCGATGATATCGGATTGGAACACTAAACTACCCAACAAGTTTTCAGGTAAAATATTTCTCGTAGCGAGGATCACTCAATAAAATCGATATTCAAATATAGATCATATTGAGACGTGGTCGATGTCATCGAAATAGGACACAAACTATCCAACAAGCTTATAAGAAATTTTTTTAAAATTATCGATGAATTGATACCATCATCGATACCATCGATATTCAAATTTGGATGATATCGAAGGATCCTCATTCATATCATATACCTGATAAGTTTCAAAGGAATTTGCTCACTCATTTTCAAATGTCGAGGAATCAAACCTCGTTTCGATGAAATCAGAGTTTAAAATCCGATGACATTGAAGCATGTTCGATCCCCTAGACCAGTTGGCAAAAAGGTTTAAAAGAGTTTGACAGTTTGAGTTCGTATCATCAAGCGGCCAGTCGATGCTATCGAGAGTATACGCTCGATGATATTGAACCCGGCTAGATGATATCAAACTTTATCAAAAATATGTTTGTTTTATATCCATTGGAACATTTTACCTATTTCATGAGAGCTTGCCTTTGATTGTTCGTAGACAAAATAGAGATTACTTTTGAGTGTTTAAACTCAGATCATATACCCTAAGCCTTTTCTCTCATGGGAGTTCATCCTCCAATCCACCCTCATCATTGATAATCAATAGAGTGGATTAAGGAATGAACTTCCACATTTAAGGATCATGTAACTACCATCTTAATGGCAAATTATTAAGCTAGGATACCTTGAATGCATAGATGATTGAAATTGTTATGTCTCCTTTATAGGAAAATGTCTAATAGAGTAGGATTCCATCATGACCTTGACCTAACCCGTTGCCTTACATTGGAATATCATCTAAGTTTCAATTCAAGGGAGCTGAAGATTCTTTATCATCAAAGGAGGAGATTTCATCAATGTTCTTAATGGGGCTCATCTACTTATCTGTAAGTCATTAGAGTCCAGAGAACCCTTGTGATCATTCCTTTTGTAGATTAGGTCTAAGGTGCTTCTCACCCTTTTTAAGTCCTCATAGGAGGCCTCTAGCGGGAGTGTACGTGGGGGTGTTTTATGTTGACCCTTACTCTGTGGTGAGTATAAACTGTTAGATCCTTGATGTGTGTGGTCTAAAACCTGGGTGTTGTGTGTTGACCCTTGATCATGGGAGCATAAACTAGTAGGTTCCTTGTGTGGATCCTTGGCCTGTGTGGCCTAAAATTTGGGTGTTATTTGTTGACCCTTGCTCCTGTGTGGGGCATAAACTTGTATCGTGTAGACACGTTAGAGTCAGCCTAGTGTAGGTTGTACTGGTTTAAGGTGAACCTAATTTGAAACCTCTGTTAGTGAGATCCAGTACACTTAAGGGTTGAGTGCATCCACCGGAAGTGGAGTAGACACGTAATTGAACCACTATAAAAATGACTGTGTTTGAGATTGCCATTTAGTTCTATTGTTCATGTAATTTCTTTGATTATTTTCATATTACATATGCACATCTCTTCCGGGAACTAAGTAGAATCACACCTCACACACAGTCACATCCATCATAAACTATATTGTGCATCTTTTTTATCCTTTGAATAGTTTTGTGATTGGATCCTCTATTTGGCTTGGAAGCCATTAGAGTTATTTTAAAGAAATCCTGATACTTTCTTATTTATTCAGGATAGGGTTGATAGGTTTTAAATTATCATAAAATTTTAAAAAATCCTATTCACCCCCCTGTAGGACATCTTGGAATATTCTCACTTCGACTAAAGCAGTCATTACTGCAATTTCAATTGGTATCAGAGCTCATCTCTCTTAAGGGCTTCACCGCCAGAAGAGCGATCTTAACTGAAGTTGGTAATATGACTAAAGGAGAGGGCTCATTGGCAACCAGAACTCCAATATTTGATGAATTAAATTATGCGTACTTGAAGGCTAAGATGCATTATTTTCTGAGATCTTTGAATCGTGATGTTTGGCATATTGTTGAAGAAGGATATGTGCCACCAACCGAACAAATAGTACTTGAAAATGGCACAACTATCACTAAACCAAAATCCAAGAAAATGTGGACAACATTCGATAAGGAAAAACAAACCTCTGAAGCTAAAGTAATGAATGCTATCTAGTGTGATGTGTCCCAAGAAGTCTTCAATCAAATCAGTATGTGTGGAACAACTAAAGAAGCATGGGACTTGTTGGAAACAACCCATGAGGGAACAAGTACAGTGAAAAGATCCAAATTACAGCTCCTAACATCACAGTTTGAAAGTCTCAGAATGGAAGAGCATGAGATTTTCATGGAGTTTTTCACAAAACTGAATATCAACTCCAACTCCATGGGTGGATTAGGAGAAAAAGTTTTGGTTCCACAAATCTGTAAGAAAATACTAAGACCACTACCAGAACAATTCAATTCTAAAGTCACAACTATTGAAGAATGTAGAAACATGGATGAGATGAAAGTAGAAGAACTGGTAGGTTCCCTACAAACATTTGAACTACAAACCAACTCCTAAACCCAAAAATATTGTACTCAAAACTTCAAAGAATACTACAAATGAGGAAGATGAAAGTGAAAGGGAGAATGAAGATGAGGAAGTGACTTTGTTGGCTCAACGGTTCAGAAAAATTGTGGCCGACCATTTAAAGGAAGGCAGTTGGACAACAAACAATTTATAGGTAAATCTAGTAAAAAGTCCAAAGAACCTCAATGCTATACATGTTGAAAGTTTGGACATCTGTCCATTGAATGCCTAAATAGGAAAATCAAAGGAAATGCAATGGTAGCCACATGGGATGATACTAAAGAGTCAAATTCTAAATGTAGTGACTCAGAGAGTGATGGATGAAATTGCGGTGAAGACCGCTTTAGTTGAAGTAGAAATAGGTCAGTATATCCTAGAGGGGGTGAATAGGACTTTTTAAAGATTTATACATTATTTTTAGTCCTATCCCACTAATCCTATCACAGAGTATAAATTAGGATTACTCAAGAATTAACTCTATTGGCTTCCAAGCCTAATAGAGGATCCAATCACAAACTATTTAAAAGACAAACAATGTAGATGAGATTGTGATGGATATGACTGTCTATGCATAGAATGTGATCATAGATAAAGACATGCAAGGCAATCACATAAATGAAAGACAATATTAATCTCAAACACAATCATTTTATAGTGGTCTGATGACTTGTCTACTCCACTCCCGGCTTCCACACTCAACCCTTGAGTGACCGGATTTCACTAAGGAGGTTTTTCATGGTTCACCTCAAACCTAAGGTTTTAAATCAGGTTCACCTTCAACCTTTACAGAGGTTTCTACTCGGTTCACCTCAAACCCTGGAGTTTTGCTGGCGTACTCCTAACCAGATGTTTATGCCCACACAGGACAAGGGTCCACACAACACACCCTGAGGTTTCTACTCGGTTCACCTCAAACCCTGGAGTTTTGCTGGCGTACTCTTAACCAGATGTTTTGCTCTCCACAGAGCAAGGGTCCACACAACGCACCCCGCACGTACACTCCCGTCGGAGGCCTCCTTTGAGGACTTCAAATGGTGAGCAACACTTAAAACCCAATCCTAAAATGGAATGATCGCAAGTGTCCTCTGGACTCTTAGTACTTACAGATAAGTTGATGAGTCCCTTTCAGCACAGTGATGAAGACCTTCTACTTGTTGATGAAGAGTCTTCAGATCCCTTGATCCGCAACATGAAGATGTATATATGGTAGGCTTAGGTTGGGTCAAGGTTATGATGGACTACCACTCTCTAAAGGTTTTCCTATAAGAAAGATAGAGAGGTTCCCATCGTTTATTCATTTAAGGCATCCTAGCTTAATGATATGTCATTAAGGTAGTAGCTGAAGGATCCTTGAATGCGGAAGTTCATTCTCCAATCCACTCTATGAGATATCAATGATGAGTGTGGATTGGAGGATGAACTTCTTGAGAGAAAGGGCTTAGGTAAATGATAGGAAGGTTAAAACACTCCAAAGCACTCTCTGCTTTCTCTACCAGCAATGAAGACAACTCTCTCTATTAATAGGCAAAAGGTTCCAACGGATATAAACGGTCATATTTATGACAGAGTTCGATATCATCGATCAATCGTCGATATGATCGAGCGTATACTCTCGATTTTATCGGCCGACCTCTCGATGATACAAACTCAATTGTCATTTTGCTTTTGGAAACCTTCCTCCGACTCGTCGATGGGATCGAGACACACATCGATGTTATCGGATTTCGAATTTCAATTCCATCAAGTGATGGTTCGATCTATCGACAGGTAAAAAATAAGAGAGAAGCCTTGAAGAATTTTAGGATCAGCGATATGATCGGGGAAACAGTTGATGTCATCGAAATTTGTACATCGATCATATCGGCGACCTTTTCGATGGGATCGATAAATCATGTAGATTTACTTGTAAGCTTGCTGGACGAATTATGTCCTGACTCGATCCAATCGACTTGGTCTTGATATGATCGATATATGATATCGATTTATCGACAGGCACCCCGATCAATATTAAAAGCAACCTGAAATTCATGTTGGAGAGAACATGCGCCCCACAGTCGATATGATCGACTGACTCCCGATATGATCGATATTTGAGTTCAGATTGAATCGGACAGTCATCGATATATCGAAGCATATGTTAGTTTTCTTTTGAAAAATAGGGGCGCCTGAAAGCAGTCTGTCGATATGATCGATCCACTCCAGATATGATCGATTTTTGAATATCGATGATATCGACTCGAAGGTCGATATATCGATAAATCGTCCAGAAGATTGTTTGATTGTTGGACACTTTTTGTCCTCACTCAATTGTATCAATTGATATAAGACATCGACAGAGCTGGTCGATCATATCGAAAGGGGAATCGATATAATCGACAGTGTAAGAAAAACTTAGAAGATTTTCTTTTTGATAAAAAGTTTTCTTACACAGAAATCCTAAGATGTTCTAGTTCTTTTTAAGGGTTTAATCACCTGGTATTTTAGGACATAGGATGTGAGGCTATGATTTACCTTTTGGCGAGCTTTCACAGATCCAGATGAGGTAGACGCTTGACTTGATCTTCTTGTTAGGTGCTGTCGTCCGACTGACTCAACTTACAATGTACTTGACAAACCAGGGCATGTAATAGGTGCACTTTCAATCTCCCCCTCTGTCAATTATGTTACAAAATCTCCAAAACACCCTAGGAACATATCTAGACAGATATATCCTAAATTGTGTGTACATGTATTAACATAATTTTACAAATTCTAAACACCTATGCACACAACAAACAAATTCTCCCCCTTAATTCAAAAAAATCCCCCTTTCTTGTTGCGGCTGCTCCCCCTAACACCTGCAACAAAGATATACAATTTCTGCTCGGGGTGTTTTGAATTGTTCTCCCCCTTTTTGTCAGTCATTAGCAAAGGTATAAGACGTGATATTGACTGAAGATTGAAGCATATGGGAGAACCATAGAGAGATAGATGTATAAATGATAGAGCATTACGAGAACATTACGAGAGCAAATAGTAGTTAAGATAGTCATTTAAAAGCTCATACATTGCAATAATTCCCTAGATAAACCAAGATGGCAGTAAAGATATATATAAAAAAAAACTGCATATGCCATGCAAAACTATGGATGCATTGAGATAAGACAGAGAAAAACATTCAATAAGAATCTATCACAAGCAATCCATACAAGGTATACTCAAACAAAAAAGAAACAACCTTGGCAAGTCTGAAATTCATCACACTCATTATGTCAAAAGGACTTTAGGAATGTGATGGATGTGTATCCTGAGCCTGCTTATGGTGCAAATAGACGTTTCAGAACTCGTTTAGTTGCACGTTGCGGGATCATCAGTCGCTGTTGAACGTCAGGAAGATAGGCTTCGTAATCTTTTAGTTTCTCTAAAATGTGAGCTTGTTCATTCAAAAGATCTTGTATGCTGTCTTGCACAGGGATATCAGAATCAGAATTTTGCACCAACCTGCTACTGCCAGGAATTGAACCAGTTCTTCCACTATAAAATACATTTTTAAAGATGTTTAGTTTATGCATGTCTTCAAAGTTGAACCACGCACAAGGATGAGGAAGATCATACGTCGGTGGTAGTCCGAATTGACGTGAAATCTTAGAGAGAAGACATGGAAATGGCAGTGTAGTGATGGATGTTTCTGTAAGCACATGGATCAGCTGTTGTACAATCAGAGTGGGTAAGCATATTGGAATTCTCAGATGAATGTCATACAGAATGTTCAGAATGCATGGTGAGAGTTTGTTGCTGGAGATTTCACAGGTATAGACATTAGTGCTGAAAATGCTGTGAAGAATCTTATAGGTAGGATCAAGGTGCTTGATGTGGAGAATATTTTTAGCATTCCTGGAAATTGTGGCACCATTGCTTAACTTCCCCCCATACACCGGACCATTCATGTTGCGATCAGTTACAGATATTCCAGTAAATCCGATGTCAGCAAGCCTTCTTATCAGTTTGGGCATGATATATTCAACTCGATTGACGACTGCAACTGAGATGATTGGAGGATTGTTATCAACATTGAAGAATAAGCTAGTAAGCTGATGTACCAGATCATGTTGAAACGTTCCACCAAGATTCACAACATTTTCCCATCCAATTGGTTTCAGAAGATTGATAATTCTGAAGGGTTCAATGGTCTTTTTATGAATCATTCGCTCTGCCACAAAGATTAATTTGAATAAGGAAGAATAGGTGGTTGTATCATCCTTACCTTTGTTCTTTTTAGTTGATGCACGCTGTGGATGGAACAATTCTGTCTCTTTTTCCATCTTGGGGAGATGAGATGTCTAGGTCTTGAGAGCACCAGATCTGTAACTATAAACGAGATAATGATCTTATACAAAACTTTCAAGGTCTCCAACCTTAGATGTTCTTTTGAAAGCTCAACAAAATTACATCATTTCAGCAAATCTCCATATTTTGATGCATAACCTGGACTAACTTCTTCTCTCTCAGTGTTTCTCAATATCATTCCTTCCTTTTCCTACAATAATGTAACAGTGGTTATTTGTACGAAGACCTTTTATAATTGACTTCCTTGATTGATTTAGAATCTCGCATTCTCCTTTGTTGAAATTTACCACATGCCCATTATCACAGATTTGAGAGATGCTCAGTAAGTTATGTGTCAATCCTTTTATGCAAAAAGCATTCTCATTCTTAAATAGATTAATTCCTTCTATAATTCTCTGACCAATTACTTCAGCAGTGGTTCCATCTCCGTAGGTGACTATCCCTTTATGAAGATCCTTATAGTTTGAAAGAAGAGATTTGTCGCCAGTGACATGTCTTGAGCAACCACTGTCCAGGTACCATTTAGCATATTGCCTGATAAAAGATGTGATTGAGTAACGAGGCAATTTGTCCTTTCTTTAATCACCCACTTTGTGACAGGAGTTTTACTTGTGGTAGATTTGTTCTTCTTATTTGATTTGTCCACATGACTTAACTGCCCCTTCATCCTATCAACTATCTCAAGTGGTGATGATTGTATACTTCTTTTGTTTAGCTCATAAACTGACTCCACATTTTTGTAATGAGTTGGGATAGGTTTGGTATTATTACTGGATGCAACAGATTTTTCAAATGGTTGTGCATTAGTTTTTGTTGTAGCCTTTTCATATCCTAATCCCTTTTTGTCCTCTCCATATTTTCCCATTCCTAACAATTTTTCTAGTTTCTCACCACTCCGGGAAAATTTACAGTTTATTTTGACAATTTTTCTAGATTCTTCTAGATCATTTTGGAGTGTATAATTTTTATCTTGAAGAATCAGATTTTCCTCATTTAGTTCTTTAACTTGTTTCTTTAATTTTTTTGACTCAGATTTCAACGAGTTGTTAGTTCTTTTAAGTCTATCATTGTCTGAGTGGCATTCCTGCAAATCAGTGATTAGATGAGTATTAATGTTTGAAGGTTTATCCAAATCTATTTGCAGCAGTTCCTTTTTGTTTTCAACTACTCCAAGTCTTTTGACAATATTAACGCTATGGATATAAAGTTGATTGTAAGCGTTTTGTAATTCATTTTTCTCTTTATCTTCTTCTTCTTCAATTTTCTCATTGTCAGATGAAAATGATTCAGTGGCTTGTTGGTCTTCTTCTCTTTCAGATTCCATGGGAATAATTGGAGTGGTGGAGATCATAAGAATTTTCAAGGATTTCTGATCTCCATCACTTCTTGAGTCATTGTTTTCCGAATTTGACTCCTCCGTATCATCCCATGTGGTAGACATTGCCTTGTCCTTGGTTTTTCTATTTGGACATTCGGTAGATAGGTGACCATATTCATGACAGGCATAGCATTGTGGTTCTTTGGTCTGTTTACCAAATTTGCCTGCAGAAGGTTTGTAGTTCACCTTTCTACCTCTAGAAGGATGGCCGCGATTCTTCTGAAAGAATCTTCTGAATCTTTGTGCTAGCAAGGCCACTTCCTCATCATCATCTTCTTTTTCGCTCTCACTGTCCTCATGTTTTGATTTCTCAGAAGTTTTTAGGACAGTGTTTTTGAATTTTTAGGGTTGTGTGAAGTGTAGTTCAAAAGTTTGTAGGGAACCTACCGGTTCTTCTACTTTCATCTCATCAATATTCCTACACTCCTCAATTGTTGTTACCTTGGGATTGAAGGGTTCTAGTAAGGATCTTAATATTTTTCTACATATTTTAGGTGCCGGAACCTTCTCTCCCAATCCACCCATGGAGTTACAAATGATGTTTAATTTTATGAAAAACTCCATAAATGTCTCATGCTCTTCCATCCTGAGATTTTCAAACTGTGAAGTTAAGAGTTATAGTTTAGATCTCTTCACAGTGTTTGTGCCTTCATGGGTTGTTTCCAATAAATCCCATGCTTCTTTAGAGGTCCCACACATACTTATCTGATTGAAAATGTCTTGGGATACGGCACAGTAGATGGCGTTCATTGCTTTTTCTTTAGCATTTCACTGTTCTTTGTCAAACGCCGTCCACTTCTCATTCGATTTGGGTTTAGTGATTGTGGTTTCATCTTCAAGTACAATTTGTTCGGATGGTACCACATATCCTTTTGCAACTACATCCCAAACTTCATGATCCAAAGATCTCAGGAAGTAATGCATTCTAGCCTTCCAGTAACCATAATTTGATCCATCAAATACTGGAGGTCTAGTGACAGATGAGCCCTCTCCTTTGGCCATATTTCTACTTCAGTCAAGATCACTCTCTAGGTGGTGAAGCCCTTAAAGAGAGACCCGCTTTGATACCAATTGAAATTGCGGTGAAGACCACTTTAGTTGAAGTAGAAATAGGTCAGTATATCCTAGAGGGGGGTGAATAGGACTTTTTAAAGATTTATACATTATTTTTAGTCCTATCCCACTAATCCTATCACAGAGTATAAATTAGGATTACTCAAGAATTAACTCTATTAGCTTCCAAGCCTAATAGAGGATCCAATCACAAACTATTTAAAAGACAAACAATGTAGATGAGATTGTGATGGATATGACTGTCTATGCATAGAATGTGATCATAGATAAAGACATGCAAGGCAATCACATAAATGAAAGACAATATTAATCTCAAACACAATCATTTTATAGTGGTCTGACGACTTGTCTACTCCACTCCCGGCTTCCACACTCAACCCTTGAGTGACCGGATTTCACTAAGGAGGTTTCCCATGGTTCACCTCAAACCTAAGGTTTTAAATCAGGTTCACCTTCAACCTTTACAGAGGTTTCTACTTGGTTCACCTCAAACCCTGGAGTTTTGCTGGCATACTCCTAACCAGATGTTTATGCCCACACAGGACAAGGGTCCACACAACGCACCCTGAGGTTTCTACTCGGTTCACCTCAAACCCTGGAGTTTTGCTGGCGTACTCTTAACCAGATATTTATGCTCTCCACAGAGCAAGGGTCCACACAACGCACCCCACACGTACACTCCCGTCGGAGGCCTCCTTTGATGACTTCAAATGGTGAGCAACACTTAAAACCCAATCCTAAAATGGAATGATCGTAAGTGTCCTCTGGACTCTTAGTACTTACAGATAAGTTGATGAGTCCCTTTCAGTACACTGATGAAGACCTTCTACTTGTTGATGAAGAGTCTTCAGCTCCCTTGATCCGCAACATGAAGATGTATATATGCTAGGCTTAGGTTGGGTCAAGGTTATGATGGACTACCACTCTCTAAAGGTTTTCCTATAAGGAAGATAGAGAGGTTCCCATCATTTATTCATTTAAGGCATCCCAGCTTAATGATATGTCATTAAGGTAGTAGCTGAAGGATCCTTGAATGCGGAAGTTCATTCTCCAATCCACTCTATGAGATATCAATGATGAGGGTAGATTGGAGGATGAACTTTCTGAGAGAAAGGGCTTAGGTAAATGATAGGAAGGTTAAAACCCTCTAAGGCACTCTCTACTTTCTCTACCAGCAATGAAGACAACTCTCTCTATTTATAGGCAAAAGGTTCCAACGGATATAAATAGTTATATTTATGACAGAGTTCGATATCATCGATCAGTCGTCGATATGATCGAGCGTATACTCTCGATTGTATCGGCCGACATCTCGATGATACAAACTCAATTGTCATTTCGCTTTTGGAAACCTTCGGCCGACTGGTAGATGGGATCGAGACACACATCGATGTTATTGAATTTCAAACTCCGATTCCATCAAGTGATGGTTTGATCAATCGACAGGTGAAAAATAAGAGAGAAGCCTTGAAGAATTTCAGGATCACAGATATGATCGGAGAAACAATCGATGTCATCGGAATTTGTACATCGATCATATCGGCGACCTTTTTGATGGGATCGATAAATCATATAGATTTACATGTAAGCTTGCTGGACGAATTATGTCCTGACTCGATCCAATTGACTTGGTGTCGATATGATCGATATATGAATATCGATTTATCGACAGGCACCCCGATCAATATTAAAAGCAACCTGAAATTCATGCTGGAGAGAACATGCGCCCCACAGTCGATATGATTGACTGACTCCCGATATGATCGATATTTGAGTTCAGATTGAATCGGACAATCATCGATATATCGAAGCATATGTTAGTTTTCTTTAGAAAAACAGGGGCACCGAAAAGCAGTCTGTCGATATGATCGATCCACTTCAGATATGATCGATTTTCGAATATCGATGATATCGACTCGAAGGTCGATATATCGATAAATCGTCCAGAAGATTGTTTGATTGCTGGACGCTTTTTGTCCTCACTCGATTGTATCAATTGATATGCCGAGGACATCGACAGAGCTGGTCGATCATATCGAAAGGGGAATCGATATAATCGACAGTATAAGAAAAACTTAGAAGATTTTCTTTTTGATAAAAAGTTTTCTTACACAGAAACCCTAAGATGTTCTAGTTCTTTTTAAGGGTTTAATCACCTGGTGTTTTGGGACATGGAATGTGAGGCTATGATTTACCTTTTAGTGAGCTTCCACACATCTAGATGAGGCAGACGCTTGACTTGATCTTCTTGTTAGGTGCTGTCGTCCGACTGACTCAACTTACAACGTAATTGACAAACCAGGGCACGTAATAGGTGTACTTTCAATGGAGACAAAAAATCCCTGAAAATTCTTATGGTCTCTACAGCCTCCATCATTTCCATAGAAACTGAGAAAATCAAAGAACCTCAAGCTACTGAATCATTTCCATCTGATAATGAGGAAATAGAGAAAGAAGAAGAAGAAAAGGATAAACTGCAGGATGCTTATAATTAACTCTATATCCATAGCATCAATATTCTTAAAAGACTTGGAATAAGTGAAAAAAAAAAAATCAGAGTGTCTTTTACATAAAAGGATTGACACATAATCTTCTAAGCATCACTCAAATATGTGACAACGAGTATGTGGTTACATTCAACAAGCAAGAATGCTAGATCCTAGACCTATCAGGCAAACCAGTAATGAAAGGTTATCGCACAAGTGACTACTACTATATCATTAAAGGCAAAGGAAAGGTTGATCCATGTGCTTAGTAAAATTTGAGTATGGAAAACATGTTCAGGTCATGCATCTACATCTATATGGTGGTTGAAATGATGCAATTTTGATGAATTTTCATGATATATCTTAGGTCTCTCACCTCATTTTTTTGTATAAACATTCTATTATTTATAATTTTGGATGGTACAATGTCTGTACAAATTTCGATGCGTATACTGTGTGATATGAAAATATACTAAGCTATACATATATGGAAGATCGTCGAAATGCTAAAATGAATGATATACATCTTCGATATGTTTGTCGATGAATCGCATGGATCCTCGATTAAATCGAATAAATATCGATATCATCAACACCCCTTTGGAATCTGAAGAGTCACATGTTCGAGAATGCTATCAAGGACATCTTTGATAACATTGAATGGGGTATATCGATATCATCGAAACCATGTTCAATAATATCAAAGTTTATATCCCGATGAAAGGTGGACAAGCAAGAAAATTTTCATTTCATTACCCGAAGCTCCTTTTTCCCTCTTCTAATCATCTTCCTCAGTTGTTCTACATGATTCTTCATCTATGAGTCCTCCGAGATCACCAAAATCTAGTAATATCTCGTCTATTTCCCTAATCCTCAAGATTACATCTTGTGTCTTTTGGTATTTCTAGATTTTTGAGTGGCGTTCTGTTTATAAGATCATCAATTCATCAAATCTCTCTCTCAGTGATTACTGGTCATTGGGAAAGGATAAGGAAAAAACTTTTGGCCTTGGAGAATCCTCAAGATCCTCCAGACACAAAGTCCTTACACCAAAGGAAAGGGCAAGGGCGTCCGATCATGCGACCTCAACACGCCAACGAACCAGAAAAATGACGAGTTGTGGATCTCAACCATACGCACCTATCCCTTCTCCTGCTAGGGTAGATCCTGTTCTGACTAAATATATTGGAAGGAACTTGGTCCATGAACGAAAAATTGACAGGGAGTGCCTAAAACAGTACATATGGAACATCTATTAGCTGCAATTGATTGGTTACCTCTTCTCGACTTTGGCAGCCTATGTCATGCTAAAAAAACCTATAACTTCTTTGCTTCGAGCCATTCTCCAGTCGCAGAACCTCCTTCTGTCACTGTTTCTGTTGAGGATATCGAGTTAGAAATTACCCCTAAATCTATTGCAAGCATCTTTGGTCTCACTTTGTCTTTAGTTGGTCTCTCAGATTTGGACCTTGAAAATGTTGACACTTGATCTAAGGTCACAAACATTCTTTGCCATGGTAGGGATATTCCTTGGTACTAAGGTAATGCGTTAAAAGCAAAAATTATGGAACCTAGGTATCGATTTCTAGATGGCATCTTTGCCAAAAATGTGTACCCTAGGGGTACAAATCGTGTTGACCTTACTGGTTTCATGGCCATGGTTGTGTATTGCATGACAATTAGGATCGAGATATGCCTTCCCACTAAGATTGTTCAGTAGCTGGTATATGCTATTCACACCTCTAGAGACGTCCATTTACCCTTCCCCTGGATTATTCACATGCTATGTGTCACGCCCCAAATTCGAAAATCGGATTCACATGAATCCCGATTGCCGAATCCGGTGCCAACAGCCTCCGTAGTGCCCCATTCTCGGCTCCTGGTAATCCAATGCCAGATTCCGATCCTGGGATCCTATAAGGAGGATTTTCAGAATGAAATTTTTTTTTTCTAATGGAGCATAACCACAAGCATAACCAAGTCACAAAACAACATCACCACATATCCACTATATCAAAATTTTAAGTACAATGCGAAAAGGGAAAATACAAGGTGATCAAAAATCTCCAAAAGGTCCTGATACGCACTCCTGTCTCAGCGCTGCTGCTGTCCAATGCTACCTGCACGCAACTATCATGCATAAGCTTACAAAAGCTTAGAGGGTGGTGTAAGTGTGTGCGTAAGGAAAACGCCAAGTGTACAGTATCAGAACAATGCGGAAGTGTGTGGTAAGTCCATAGAATCAACTATGCCAAAGCCATGCGATGAGATATGAATGTCATCGGCCACATCGATACAATGCAAGGCCTATATAGCCGAATGTCATATGCGAAATGCAATCCAAGCAAGTCGGTACTCCTCAAGTACGTATATCAGTACAGTTCCTCTCTGGATATCACCGCAGTGACTGCCACCTCCCTAGCTGCACAGTCAAGCAAGCGAAAAAGACCTCGCTATCCGCCTGACCAATAGTATGCCAATACCTACCCGGCTCGTCGATAGCGGACTTATTTGCGAGCTGGTCAAACTCAGCCTAGCTTATAGCCCCCTCACTCAGGCGGATAAGGCCACACCCCTTCCAACCGACCACGACACAATGGGAGACGCGGCCTAATGGTATTCGGCACTTGGGCGCTCGTGTATCCACTCGGTCTAGACGTTGGAGCATCTCCTAGTACCAAAAAGGTTCTGGGACTTTCACCCAAGGACATCCTAAGTGCCCACAGTGCTAGAATAAGTATTTTCGGTATCCAATACGGCCATCCACGATGTACCTGTGAAGCCACGGCCCTGATATCGCTAGGGCGTACAGTGATCAAGTCACACGTATGCGAGATGCATGAATCACGCTGTCAAAACATGCAGCAATCCATCGCGTACTACGCGATCATGTGGGGCACTCAGTCACATAACGAGTCCCGTAAATGGTCTGCCCAATGGCGTATGCTATGATCAGTCATTACTCATATCAAGCATACATATGATGCGTATGGGCATGAGTCATGAGATTATAATAAGCATGTTATAAGGCAATGAATAGCAACGAGTATGGACCTATCAATGGGCCCTAAAGAGAGTTACAATGCGGACATTTAACCAACATTGTACATACAATGTGGACGTCAAACCAACATTGTTCCCCAGGCACGACCTGCCATAAATATCATTTCATGAACCATGAGGAACGTACATTGCAATGGACCCTAAGGATATCCGTTGGGCCTCGATTCATGGGCCTTAGATATATCAAATGGGTCGTATTACATGGGCCTCACATTCGTCAAATGGGTTGCATTAATGGGCCTCACCAATGAGCCTTATGTACATTGCAATGGTCCATGATTCATGGGCCTTGAAATACATCAAAGTGGCCTCACAACTTGGGCCTTAAATAAGTCAGATGGGCCTATACACATGAGCTTTAAATATATCAACTAGGCCACTTCATTTGTGCCCCATGCACATCAAATGGGCTTAATCCCATGGGCTTTAATATGTATCAAATGGTCTTGAATCCCGTGGGCCTTATATAGAATAAGTGGGCCGGATCCCATGGGCATTGCATATGTCAAATGGGCCGAAACCCATGGGCATTACATATGCTAAATGGGCTTAATCCCATGGGCATTACACATGCCAAATGGGCTTAATCCCATGGCCTTAGATGTGCACCAAGGTGGGCCTAAATGAATGGCCATAAATGGATCAACATGGGCCCTATATACATACCAAAGTGGGCCCATTTGAACCTTAGATCTACCTCATTTTAGCTGATAAAATGGATGGACGGTTAGGATGCAACTTATGCCCCATGGTGGGTCCCACCATCCACACCTGGATGGTGTGAATAAAACACATACATCACAGTGGGCATCCACACCGTCCGCTGGACGGTGTGAAGGGAGCACATGCAGCAAGGTGGCTCCACCGTTCACAGGGCTCCATCGTCCACGGCTGTGGACGGTGTGAAGGGAGCACATACATCAAGGGTGGGATCCACATGTGTGGCCCACCATTAGGTTTGCATGCCATCCAAACCGTTGGTAAAGGTCACAGGGACCTGGTGCAGAGAAAACACAAATTTTGGCTTAATCAAAAACTTCTGTGGAATCCAAAAAATGGGTTTTAATGGCAGTTGTTCAATCTCACTGTTTCCCATGATGTGGGCCACCTGAGTCTCAGATAGAGCTGAGTTTTGAGGATGGCCCACAGCCCTAAGGGTCCCACAGAATGGACGGAGTGAAAATAAAACATACATCATGGTGGGGCCCACGGCTGGGACCATGGGTCCCTGCCCATTCACGCCCGCGCGCAGGTGCTGCTGCGCTTCTGACAACGGCAGCAGCAATGATGCTGCTGTTATAGGTTGTTTTTTTTTTTTAAGAAAACTAAATCCTAGGGTTTTTCATACGTGGGGCCCACGTCTGAAGAATCCACTCCTGCCATTGGATTGCATGACCCACAACGAATCCAACGAGTCCAATATCGGGCCTCTTTCATCGTGTAAAAAGAAATCTGGAAGGATTTTAATGGTATTGATGCTATTTTCAACACCATGGCCCACTAGAAAGTTGGATCAACTTCATATTTTGGCTCAACGCCTAAAATAATATGAGGAAAGGGATGGACGGCATGGATTGAATACATACATCAAGGTGAGGCGTATATGGGTGGCCCACCCCATGAGCTTAAGAATCCAAGCTCAAATTTGTATTTTCTCCCAACCATGTCCAGACGCTGGACGTTTTTTGGGTATCACAGTGCATTCAAGGTGGGCCCTATTTAGGTGGCCCACCATATGATGGATGGTGTGAGTACAATGCTTATAAGATGGGCCCCACTTTTAGATGGCTTGGGTCAATACATACCTAGTGATGGGGTCCATCCAAGTGGGCCACACGGCCATTACATCACACATACAAAACAAAAACAAATAATAAATGAAAGAGAGGGAGAGAGAGATAGAGTGGGACACGCGTGATGGAAGGACCCCGGCACTATGGGCCCTCCGTTTCAACCATCTAATCATACAACAATGGGTCTCATTGCATATGGGACCATCCAAATAAAAGATCAACGGTGGAGATCCCATTCCACTAAAAATGGACGGTCTAGATGACCTCTTTAATGCAAGGAAAGCAAACATCATGATGGGGTCCATGGAGAATGGCCCCATCATGGAATGATTTGATGATTAAGATGGGCCATCGGCCACATCTTAGGGTCCCAAATGAGATCCACACCATTGATCGGTGGGTCTCACTTGGCCCGTCATAGAAATATGAAAATCTAGCTTATGGAAACACCCACCACTTGATCTTCTCGGTCCGTTGGAAAGCTACACTCCTAAAGCTTCACTTTGATGGTGGAGATGGGAAATGGATGGCTAAGATGAGAGATTTGGGATGGGAAGTGGGCCACCAAAATCACACTTTCACTTGGGAAAATTTTGGACGTGGGATGCTCTCTTGGTTGCTTGGGTTTGGTGTGAGAAAAGAGAGAGAGAGAAAGATGAGATGTAGGGAGATATGAGGTGAGTGATGGGGTGATGGTTGATGGATGTGAGTGATGGGTGAGGCGATGTGTTAGTTGACTTGGGTGGTTGCTTGACTTGTGGAGAAAGGAAGTATGGGAGTTTGTACTTGACATAAAGTGATTGATGGGTGATTGATTGATGGGATTGATTTGACACTTTGTAAAGATTCTCTTGGGATTTGCAACACGTGGTGTTTTTCCTCGAACTGAACACGGGTTCGCATCTCATCGTCTGCGTATCGGATCGGTGCGTGAGTTGGGCGTTGGAACCGCGGCAACGGTGCGGTCACAACGATACAAGTCTCAGATTAAGCCGGCTCAAATGAATAGGATACGACTTACGGTCGTGCGCAACGTCAACTACAAGTCGCGGATTGCCGAAATTTGACGAGAAGGATCGCGGGAAGCGACGGAACAGTACGGATTATGATACGGGTCTTACACTATGTGATATGATCAGTCTTTTGTTGACAAACGATCGGGAACTTCCTCTCCAACGTTTCAACAAAATTAACATTAAAGATGGATTTGAAGTTTCATCGATATCCTAAAGACCAACCTGAGGAAGGGATTCATGAGGAAGGAGAAATGGGTGAAGGGGCTACACAAGTTGAAGGAGCAGGAATGGACGAAGGAGACCCTCTCGCATCACAACAAGCTTCATCTCCATCCGACCCTGTGGAGGCAAAAAGATTCAAACTACATCAAGATCGGATTGGAATGACATTGCAAGAAATCACTCAGCTGAAGGAGATGATGAATGTAAGGTTCACTATCTTGGAACGATTGGTGGCTAGGGTGCACCAGTCGCTACATCAACTGGTTGATTTGATCACATGCCGATGCGACAATACAACACCATCTTCATCTGCCCCTCCACCATAGTATCGACAGTCTTCGTGCCGTCACATACACCTGATACTCATCTTAGCATATGGGCATGGATATCTTTTTGAATGCCCTGTGATTTTATGAGTGTATGTGATCGATTACTAACTTGGAAAGTCTAACAAGTTTTTTTGTGAAGTTTGGATATCATCTGCGTGAAGAAAATACTTGTCTTTTGTATGCCCACGGATGGGCTAAATATTTGTGTGTGTTGGTTTGGAATGGATGTTACTATACGGCCATGCTTGGGCAATCTTTATTTTAGATATTTCTATTGGTAGTCGTTTAATAATTCATATATATACTTACTGCCATTTCTCTTTGCTATCCATTATGCGTCTAGGTTTGTGGCATACTAGTATACATTGTGTTTTCTTACTTCTGCATATTCCTTATCACTTGAGAATTGATTTTGTGACTTATGTCTATATTTCTCTTGTCTGTTCAATTCACTGCTCTCCCTTGACCTGGTCTGTATAAGTGTTTTCTATAAAAGATGTCATTATTTGTTTTACATCTATCTCTTCTGCTTATGCATTTTATTTTGAGATCCTATCTGAGTCTTGGTTCTCTCATATTCCTATACTTCAACTTCAATCAACATATATTGCGATATTTCTCTTTGCCAATGACTGGTAAAAAGGGAGAGAACAAATCCCACAGTGGAGGAAAATTGTGTGTATCTATTTGTTGATGGTGGTACAGGTGTTAGGGGGAGCAGCTGTAAGAAGGTAGGGGGAGTAACTACTATTAAATGATACAGTCATGTGTGTGTGTACACTCACTAGCTTTGTAAAATTTTGTAAAGTTCATGTACACACAGTTTAGGGTGTTGGTCTAGATGTTGTTTTAGGTCTGAAAGATGTTTTGTCACTTAAATACAAAGGGGGAGATTGAAAGTGCCTTGGTTTGTCAATTAGCGTGAGTGTTGAGTCAGCAAGACAAGTGAGCCCCATATAAAGATTGTTTAAGCATTTGCCTCAACAGGATGTATGCCCGAACTCACCAGAGGTAAACCTTAGCCTTACATCCCATGTCCAAAAACACCAGGTATATAAAACCCTTAAAATTGGATAGAACATCCTCGGATTTTAGGTGAGAAAACTAATTTACAAAATCAAGAAAATCTTTAAGTATCTTCCTTAGTTGATTTATTAACACATGGTTCGATGAAATCGAATCCAGTTATCGATGTCCTCGAAACACACTTGATAATATGGAATTGAGGACTTCTGATGTCCGTCAATTACAAAGAACTTTGGACTGAATTATCGAGGAATTGATGGACTGTTCAATACCATCGAAATTTGAATCTCAAGTCCATCGAGACATCTCGATTCCATCGAGACATCTCGATAAAATTGACATTTGGTCAGTTGTGTACAAAATACTGCTAAGACAAATCATGTGATTCTCGATATATTGAAGAGATCCTCAATATCCTCAAAATTCAAATCTTGATGATATCAATAGACTTTTGATGATATCAGATTAGGACACTAATCTACCCAGCAAGTTTTCAGGTAAAATATTTCTCGTATTGAGGATCACTCGATAAAATCGATATTCAAATATCGATCATATCGAGACGTGGTCGATGTCATCGAAATAGGACATGAACTGTCCAAGCTTATAAGAATTTTTTTTTAAAATTATCGATGAATCAACACTGTCATCAATACCATCGATATTCAAATTCTGATGATATCAAAGGATTCTCGATAATATTGTATACCTGATAAGTTTCAAAGGCATCTTCTCTCTCATTTTCAAATGTTGAGGAATCAAACCTCGTTTCGATGAAATCGGAGTTCGAAATCTGATGACATCGAAGCATGTTCAATCCCCTCAACCAGTTGGAAAAAAGGTTCAAAATTGTTTAACAGTTTGAGTTCGTATCATCAAGTGGCCAGTGGATGCTATCAAGAGTATACGCTCGATGATATCGAACCCGGCTCGATGATATCGAACTCTGTCAAAAATATGTCTATTTTATATCTGTTGAAACTTTTTACCTATTTCATGAGAGCTTATCTTTAGTTATTCGTAGAGAAAATAGAGAGTGTTTTTGAGTGTTTAAACCCAGATCATATACCCTAAGCCTTTTCTCTCATGGGAGTTCATCCTCCAATCCACCCTCATCATTAATAATCAATAGAGTGGATCGGGGAATGAACTTCCATATTCAAGGATCCTGCAGCTACCATCTTAATGGAAAATCATTAAGCTAGGATACCTTGAATGTATAGATGATTGGAATAACTCTGTCTCCTTTATAGGAAAACATTTAATAGAGGAGGATTCCATCATAACCTTGACCCAACCCATTACCTTACATTGGGACATCATCTGAATTATGGTTCAAGGGAGCTGAAGATTCTTCACCATCATAGGAGGAGATCTTCATCAACATGGTTAATGGGGCTCATCTACTTACCTGTAAGTCATTAGACTCTAGAGAACCCTTGTGATCATTCCTTTTGTAGAATTGGGTCTAAGGTGATTCTCACCCTTTTTAAGTCCTCGTAGGAGGCTTCCAATGGGAGTGTACGTAGGGGTGCTTTGTGTTGACCCTTGCTCTGTGGAGAGCCTAAACTATTAGGTCCTTGTGTAGGTCGTTGACTTGTGTAGTCTAAAACCTGGGTGCTGTGGTTGACCCTTGCTCATGGGAGAAGATATGTAAAAGTATGCCCGGTGTATGCAGGCATGCAAGTCCTCCTCTAAAAGTCCATATCATAATACAATTATCATCATTGGGAATCACCGGGGCTTAGTGTCCAAAGAAAGTTTGAAACTAGTTGAATACAGGCCTCGCATACATGCCTTATCAGTGGGGGGACTATAGCCATGCTAATACCCACTCGGCACGCTGGTAGTAGACACATTTCATGGGATAGTCAAACCCAACCACATTGGGTCTAACTCTTCAGATAAGTGTGGACAGACCTGTAACACCTCGGATTTTGGCTAACCTGGGATTTGACGTCCTTAGGCAGTGGGTCAATTAAAACACCTGAAAAATCGTTCAGAACCCAATTCCATAGCCAAAGAAACCACTTAGGATAAATTTCTTTAGAAACTAAGCATAAGTTAGCTAGCGCAACGTTGGAGTGGCTGGGAAACAGTCCCTGATCACTTTAAATACGTTCTACAAGACCCAAATCGAGTAGAACCAATGACTCTAGAATACTCTATAATCTCGGATCAAACTCTAAGCGGGTTTGTCCTCTGGACCACATTGAATTTTTATATTGGATTTAGACCGCGCGTCGAAGGTCCGATACCTCCTATCTTAGACCGTTAGAACCGCCCAGCTGGACTTGACAATCATCTCGAAAATCAAGTCAAACCGATAATCACAGACTATTTTGTTGAACCCGGACTGAAGCGACCGCGAATAGGGACGGATTTGGAATTTCAAATTCAAATCTGGCACACGACTTGACGCGTCAGTATTGAGCGTTCTGACCGTCAGAATTCATCCAGATTACACCCTCGGATCAGGAAAAATTTCTATTTATTATCATGAGACTTTCAGTCCTGATCTACGTGCGGTGACCGCTGAACTGAAACGGATCCGCCACGTGCGATCTGTGAATCCTGCCAGACTGAAAACTTAATACATGCTACATCTGGTACGCATGAGCTTAAGTCTGATCGCAATCGACCAGGGGACCACCAGAAAGCATCTTTTGGACCGAAACAGCCCCGATTTGGTTACCCCTCGAGTGAAACTTGTTCCCGAGCCTATTTCGGGCAAGTTTAGGCTTATAAAAGGGGTTGAAACCCTCACTTCTCTCACCCATCCGAATTTGCTAGAAACCCTAGCAAGAGTGAGAGAGAAAGTGAGAGTTTGTGAGAGAAGGTGGGAGAGCTTTTCCTACTACTGCTGCACGTGCTTAGGCAACGCACTCCGATCACGTTGCCGGTGATTTCTCCGCGTTTTCAGGTAAGAAAAATCATAGAAAGTTGTTGATTTGCTGATTCCTTGGTTCCATAGAGAAATAGCTAATAGATCTTGTGTATTAGGTTGCCTAGTCGCCGTAGACGAAGCGTATACGCTCCGTTCGAATTTCAACATCCATAAGAGACAAGGTGAGGATTTTAGACGCTTTGATTGACGGTTTACAACGCTTTCAATGTCGTTTAATAGTAGATTATCGACGGCATCGCCGTTTGACATGTACAACATGCTCTCCGTTTCCTGTTTCGTAAATTAACGAAGAATATGAGATTTAGGGCATTTTAGTCATATGTAGGAAGTACGGTCTACATGCATATTTTGCTGACGTGATTGACATGGTTTGTCGCCGTATTAGTGAGTTAGGAATGCTTGCATAATCAGTTTGGCGAAGAGATTCGCCAAGTTGCGCACTTTGGGTCGACATACTATATGTGGACTTAAGTGTGTAGTGTATGTGTTTGTATAAATCATTGTATTAGTATGTATTGTATTGAATGATGTTATGTAGTAGTTTGAGATTGATTTCATGATTTAAAATGCTGACCTAAATGATTTCCTACATGTTGACCTTATGCATGATTGTATTACATGCATAGGAAGTATGCCTTGAAGATTTGCTTAAGTTGAATATGCATGGAAAGTATGCCTTGAAGATTTGCTTAAGTTGAATGTTATAACATGTGCTAACATGCTCACATGATGTGTTTCAATTCCAATACCTTTGTATATAGCGTTAAGATAATTCCATAGATGTGTGGGACTTGACTTAGTCCAGGCAGTCGGTAACCGAGCGAATTCGTGGCTGACTGGTCATAGCCACGAACGACGCATCGATGAACGTGATTCGTGTTGAGAGTTGGCGACAGTGGTTAGGCCACGCGAAGTGTTTTACGCACTTCATGTTGTTCAACTTGAGATGCGATCGCGCTAGTCGAGCCCGTCAAGTAACCCGACTGGCCGATGTTTGTTCACCTTGTATGTATCATAACTGCTTGAACCTAGGGTACTGAACTTACCATTGTAAACCCTATTAACCATGGTACCTTGATCCACGAAGACTCATGAGCCGGGCATGGTGGTATGGGACACCGTGGTCGAGCTGTCGGCCTACGCTGGGGCCACAAACCTCCCCGTAGTGACCAGTGAGCACCTTGACTCGTGAGCAGATTATGGTGGTATGGGACACTATATTCTAGCTGTCGGCCTACACTGATCAGGCGACGAGCCCTTTGTAGTGACCGCGAGCGTATTCTGAGTCCACGGGAGGCGACGACCCTTCCGTGCAGTAGAGTACAGTAGGCCTGTATTGATAAGGTGATGGGGGAGCGGTGCAACGAGTGCGAGCAACAGCCCTGACAGCCCTTGCAGTGACCTACGAAATATACATCGTATGAGATTACTAGGAGTGACGACCCTAGACAGGATCCATGTTGGGATTGATACAAGGGAAGTACCTTAGTTTCCCAATCCTGCTGTTTGAATGGACTAATAACAACTTGGTAATCATATCACCATAGCATTGCATGTGCCTGGAAGATGTGGAGCACTCTAGGGAGTGTGGCATGCCGCGGTCGTAAGATGTTGCCGCATGAGGGTGATCGTCGGTGAGGGCATAATCACGTCATATCATCTTGCATTAACAACAGTATTAGGATTGTCTGATTTACTGCTTTACTATTATCGCGTGATTGAATTGTGAACATGCTAATCCCTGCTCTCTTATCCCACTGAGTTGATCACTCACTCCCACGTTACGGGATGGTGTTTCCGGACACCCACCAGTCCCTTTTGTGATTGCAGATGATGGCGCGGCCTGTGAGGCGGAGCTGGACTTGATGATGGGGAGGAGGATTCCTCCTTTATGCGTGTTCTGACTGACGGGATTGCAGGGAGGTTGATTAGATACTTTAACATGGTCATTTTGTATTTTTAGCGCCCTCATGTATATTCATTTTGTTTACTTTTGAAGTATACATGTATGTGTATAACCTGGTAATCTATTCACACTCTAGAGACATACAACTGTTTCTATACGTTATGCATACTATTACAGTCTTCCGCTTGCAAATTTAACTGTCTCTGGAGTATGATATGCTGTTCTGGCTTAATCTCACTCATGTTTAATTCGTTATCACAGACAACATTCAATCATACATATCTATGTTGCATAAATAACATTTTGGAACTCGGGAGTTGGGTTTTTGCTCGACCCCCCGATTTTCGGGATGTTACAAGACCTCTTCTCACCTGACCGCGTCAACGGGAGTCAGGCTTACTATGGTCTTCGGTATCAGGTGACCCATGGCATATGCTTGGTCTTGACATTGAGGCTCGAGGGTACCACTCAAGGTTTAAGAAGTTTCACCCAGGGGTTTGGGACCTAGTATAAGAAACCCAAATTTCCAGTGTCCATAAATGCCAACAATAATGCCACTATGGTGGTCTCATCAATATAACCACGATGTTGATGTGGTGTTCATTCCATCTCATGAGGATGCTATTTAAAATGCAATGATAATCCACAAGCACACTTTGCAATATAATTGCACTCAAGTAATGCCATGCATGTAAGCCACATATTCATACGAGACAACCCTAATACCAATTGGACTCCTCTGCCAACCACATCCGATCTGCAATCCACGCTCATCGTGGAAAGGATATACATACAATATTAGCATCAGCATAAACATAAATTACAATGTAACATCAAGTGAGCTTTAGGGACTTCAACACAGGGACCATGCCCGATCTATTTGCTTAAAGACTTCGACCCATGTACCAAGCACACAGTCTTTCAGCCCAAATAACATTTGCACATACTCCATTATATGCACCCCGCACCAACATTCTCTACCACATATTGTAAGCGCTTTAGTTTTTAGCTCCTATGATTCTCAAATTTTGTAGTGTCAAAACATCTTAGAATCTGTGTCTTGTGTAGCGCATCGATATACTCAAAATAGTGCAATAGCAATTGTCTTTACTTTAAGATCTTCAAATGTAAGGTTACTTGTTCATGTTTGAGTATAACATCAAGTGTGAATTCAAAGTTTCAAGCTTCATAGTAAAGCTTCAAGTCAAGATAAAGTTCATATACTTTGAACCTCAAGCTAATGCTTCAAGTCAAGACTTTGAATATCAAGCTCAGGCTTCATTATTAGTCAAATTCAAGGTTCAATAGGTCTCAAGTTCAAGCTTCTATGTATGTCAAGATCTCAAGTATCATGAACTTCAAAGAACATCTATCAACTGAAGGAAAAGAAGTTTCAATGTTCATACATTTGTATAAGGTATGAATGACCCTAAATTGACCATAGGGTACATCATTTTGTATACATAATTTAAATTGAGTCACTTTATAAGTGCATTGACTATTTCTCAACTAGTCTTGGACTATGTTCGACTAGTCCTAGCACTAGCTCGACTAATGTAAGAATTCCTCGACCAGTCCTAAGTTTGTTACTGATTTTTGAGAATTTTTGTTAAAGCCCTAACCAATCCTGGAGACTACTCAACTAATCGTGTGAACAGTGCTCGACTAGTCCTACAGCCTCGACTTAAAGTCTAGCAACTAAAAATGGTTCCACACGACCAGTCGTGGATAGGACTCGACTGCTCGTGGAGGCCACTCAACCAATCGAGTAGAGCTTATGACCAGTTATGGAATGGTTTTATCCTATTGTACTTAAATTTTTAAACATTTGTTGCTCCTAAGACCAGTCACGCCGACCTCAGGACCAGTCGAGAGTGTGATTTCTGCAACTATAAATAGAGCATGAATTTCAGAGTTTGATATTCAATTCAAGCTAAATCAATACGTCGCTCTAAAAGATAAGTCAGTGATATTCTTAAGCTATCTAGTGCTCATTATATATTCTCTTTAAATTGCTTTCTTTGTATTTGATTTTGCATTCTGCATTCCAATTATATTTGAAAGAGGGATTGAATTATTTCCATTTCTTGGAATCAAAATCAAATCAAGCTAGCCCAAGGTGCTTTAAATCTAAAATCAATCTAGACCTATAACCATTTCATAAGTGAATGTGGACATTGAACTTCTACGTTAAACCTTTACTCCGATTTGGTTCTTTCGAGCTTCATCTAAAGGAGAATATCTAAGTATTTTATATTATTGTAAATTTCTATTTTTTAGTTTCATTGAGATTATGACAAAAAAAAATCTCTCTATTTTGGTTTGTCTGAGGTGATCCAGAAAACTTGAGTGTGGGGTTTTTGAATTGTGTAAGCCCACTTGAAAGACACAATTGTGAGGGTTTTAGGTGAACCTTGAAAAACCCATTTTCATAGTAAACGCTAATATCCACTGTGTGGGGATATTAGGAGTGGAGTAGTTGTGTGACTGTTGTTTAATAGTTAGTGTACACAAGTGAACCACTATAATTTTTTATGCTTGGTGCATTTATGATTTTTTTTTCTTTATATTTTGTGATTTAAGATTATAGGATGTATTTGTGGATGTGAATGTTGTAATCTTTACATTTCAGCATTGTGTGGTGAATGTTGTAATAGCTTAGTTATTTCCTTTATTATTTCATTTCTTTCATATCCTCTTCAGTTTGATTTTTTGATACTCACCCACATTTTAGTAAGGTTGTCCTACCATAAACCATTGGTTTTTGGTGTCATTGTATTAACCTCTCAATATTAGATTTTTGAGGTTGTTTTACATTTCCACATTGTGGATTGTTTAAAGTGTTGTCTTCATTTAATTATTTAAATTCCGCATTCCACTGTTAAATTTATAAATTTGGCATAGTCTTATTCCCCCCCCCCCCTCTAGGACTTAATAGCTCGGCCTTTTCACATACTCCATCATGTGCACCCTGCACCAACATCCTCTACCACATGCATATGATCTCTGCATTATCAAACTATGGACACCATGCACTCCTCATCCATGATGCATGTACATGTGTATGCACGTGCAGATGTAATATGCACAATTATCATAAGACTAGTAAAAAATTATCATGGTACCAACATGGAAAATCAGTGGTATGATGTGCACTCTCCCTCGTGATAATGGGGCTATGCGAGTGTCCACACTTCCATGTCATAAGTGTGCACCAACCACACAATAGCATAACTAGGATCAATCCATCACTTGGCACCAATCACATGGCCGAAACCTCATACAGTGGCACCAGAACAAGTTGTATATCAAACACATGCAAGTGATGTACACATACCATAACATGTCTTAATTCTGCATATAAAGATCTATAGCTATTCAAAAGCTAGTTTGTATCACTAACATATTCATTCTCGGTTAAGTGTTAAGTGGTTCACCTCATCAATTTCATAGGAAGTGGGTGCATAAGTGTCGTGTCATTATACGGCTTTAGGTGCACTATCTATGACTCAAGGTAATACATATGGTGGTCCACTTAGCCCTTACATCCAATTAAACACCATCCAAGCATATAAATATAAATTAGCATTACCATACAATATAATCATCACATCTAACCATACACGCATCATCATCACCACAAGTATCACATTACACAAACAGCACATGTGCCATCGCCACATGCATAATTAGATTTCAATCCAACGCCTCAACGTGTCTAGCTATCATTTCAAGTGGATTAAGGCCCAGTTCATTGCTACACTTGAATGGGTTGGTTAGTGAGTTGCTACATCTCATTCTTCTGTCTTATTGGGTCGTCCATTGATTACCACAAACGGTTCATTTGATGACTCAATCATAACTCATTCACAAGGCCCAAATGGGACTTGGCATACATACATCACAAGGAGTCTCATGCACTTACCAAGAAGCGCAAACATAGGCCCAATATGCACTTCTCATGGAATCTTACGTTCTTAGTAAGGGGAAGTAACCCATGGGCCCGATAAGTTTACTGTTAATGGGCCCACAAGGCGTCCCCTCAAGGTGGGCTTTAAGGCTAATAACCCCACCACTCTAATGCCATTGTGAACATATTAATGGAGTTCACAATTCCCCAATACTATTAATAAGATGGGTCCAACAATCAATCTGACATACATCCTAAGTTCACATACCCAAGAGGTTACACCTTCAGCATAGTTCACAAGTCTGAGTAACCACATAATTCTCATATGCCCACATGGTCTTATTTCCACTTCGTTATCAGTAGTCGATATGGTTGAGAGGCCACACAAATGTCACTCGTCATAATAAAGGACTTAAGATTAGATGGTTAACGTACTTTCATTACATCATAACTCACATAATGGGGCAACTGTTTTACTAAACTTTCACATGGTCAGGTAGTGAGTACCAAAATTTAACAAAGTTTAGTATGTATACAATTACTATCATGATCTAGTATCCATGCATATTTTAAAATATCCAAACATAGTTGAACAATCACAAGCATACCCACCATTCATGGCTACACTATGTTACACTAACTCTTATACTACAACCACTTCATACGTCACATACTTAATGACTCATATTCGGTGTCACATGGTTAAGGGTCAAGGGCTACATTTCATCATACCATTTACAGTTTAGAGATCACATCGCATAGAATCCAGGACCTTGATATCATTAGCTAGGGTAACATAACCCTACATCACACTCGGTCTAATGTACAACTTGGTCATACATTGGCGGTGTCTATGTTGATAAGCACAAATCCACATTGTTAAATGCCCACTAATGCCACTTGATTTCATATGGTTAGGTGGCCTTGTGTGTATTTCACAATTGTATGATTAGATGGCTACATATACACCACTTTTGTACATGATTAGGTGGCCATACTTACGCTACATGAACTCATGATCAAAGGGTCAGCCCCAACTCACAACATCACATTGTTCATACCCAACCACTCCATCACACCCTCACATAAACATTGTTCACACACAAGTTATAATAAAAAATGTTCCAAAAGCTAAACACAAATCTATGACTTAGGGCCACACGCCAATTAGGATTCCACATGGTCATGGGCAAACCACACATCATACAACCTCATGATAGCAGTCACACGATCAACACGATTTCTATTATTTTGCAGTTGTTCCCGCACCACGGGGTCACTTGATGGGGATGCCACATATTATACATAATCTTTTTTAAAGTCAAGGGTTGTCCATAGACCGTAGAATTACTTGACTAAAGGCTGCAACTTAACATGCACAATTTAAGGCCGATCTTATATAACATGGTCCTGTGGTGGTGAACTGCTCATGCTGCCCAATTTCACAAGGTTTAAGGCAGCAGATACTTCATAGTTCACATGGTGTATAGACCACCCAACATCACGTGATCATATATTTAGGGACCAGACATACATTACAAGTCCCAATATTTTATTTTATTTTTAGCAGTCACCTAAGCCTCGTGTGATCATATAGTTATTGAGAGGCCCAAAATTTTAATTAACACTATATATATATATATATATATATATATATATATATATATATATATATATATATGGAAAAAGGTTATATGTGGTTGAGCTCATGGAGATTTCCCATGAGGTTGAGTTGTGTGTGACCCACCATGATGCGTGTCAACCCTCAACACCATCAGTCAGATGCACCAATCCATGGTGGGCTTAAGCTTAAAATCAAGTCAATCTGTGGGCTACACCACGCACAAAAGTTGAGAGGGTAACCCTCCATTAAAACATTCATAATTATTTTTTGGGCCCACAAAGACATGGTTCATGAATCCAGCCCATCCATTATGTGTGTCTCACTTGATTGAGGGGTCAGTCCAAGTTTCAGATGCATCGAAATTTTAGGTTGTAACGCCCTGAAAATCGAGGGTCGAGCATAACTCAGCTCTCGAGTTCCAGAACATCACTTATGCAACATATATGATGATGAGGATTGAATGTTGTCTGTTAGTACAGTAAACATGAGTGAGATTAAGCCAAATAGCAAATCATGCTCCAGAGGTAATTAAATTATGCAAATAGAAGACTGTGGTATGTATATAAATTATATATAAATGATGGTAAGCTCTTAGAGTATGATTATCACCAGGTTAAATAATTACATGAAATGTGCAATAAGGAAAAGTAGTGTTTTCTATCCAAACCCTATAGTCCCGCCAGTGCAACTCCAGTCTGCTTAGACCCGCCAGAGAGTTGGACATAGGAGAGCTCCTCCTCGTCATCGAATAGTCCGGCTCTGCCTCAAAGCATTGCCAACACCTGCAGCTAAGACAGAGTCTGGTTGGTGTGTACAACACCGTCCCATAACGTGGGAGTGAGTGATCAACTCAGCGGAATCATAGAGCAAAGGTTAACATATTATCAAATCAATCAAGCAATAATTATAAAGCAAGCAAATCAAACAGTCCTAAATACTGTAATTAATGCAAGGATGAAATGACATGATGTATGCCCTCGCCAACATACTCCCTCATGCGACACCATCTTACGTCCGTAGCATGCTTTCTTCCCTCAGTGCTCCACATCTTCCAGGCACATGCAGTGCGATATGATCATGATTACCGAATTGTTATTAGTCCTTTTCATATAGCAGGATTGGAAAACTAAGGTACCTCCCTTATATCATTCCCAAATAAGGATGCTGTCTAGTGTCGTCACTCCTAGTAGTCTCATACGATGATATATTTCTAGGTCGCTACAAGGGCTGTCAGGGCTGTTGCACACACTCGTTGCACCGCTCCCCCATCACCTTATCAATACAGGCCTAGTTTGTACTCTTGTTGCTACGGAAGGGTCATCGCCTTACGTAGACTCAGAGTACGCTCGAGGTCACTACAAAGGGCTGTCAGGGCTGTTGCAAGCACTCGTTGCACTGCTCCCCCATCACCTTATTAGTGTAGGCCGACATCAAGAATATAGTGTCCCATACCAACATAATCTGTTCACAAGTCTAGGTTGCTCACTGGTCACTACAGGGAGATTTGTGGCCCCAGTGTAGGTCGACAGCTCGACCACGGTGTCCCATACCACCATGCCTGGCTCATGAGTCTTAGTGGATCAAGGTACCACGGTTATCAGGGTTTTAACTGGTAAGTTCAGTACCCTAGGTTCAAGTAGTTATGACCAATACAAGGTGAACATACAATGGTCAATTGGGTTACTTGACGAGTTCGACTAGTATGAGCGCCCGTTGAGTTGTACTACATGAAGTGCATAAGCAGTTCGTGTGGCCTAACCACTGCCGACAAGCAACGCACGACTTAGGTTCGTCAAACACGTCCTGCATGGCGAATAGAGGCCAACCACGAGCTTAAATCTGTTACCGACTGCCTGGACTAAAGTATAGCCCCAAACACTTGCAATCTAAATCAATAATCGTATGAGAGAGACAGAATTAAAAATACAAGTAATTCCAGAATGTAATCATCATGTTATAACATACATCATAAGCAGTTAACCATACACGAGTATTTCACATATACAGTAATCAATTCAACTACAACAAGCATGAAGGAAATCATGTACATCATCAAATTAGTTGAGAATCCAATCCCAACTCTAATCTACAACACTATTTACTCAATACTTACTAATACATACATTTATACAAACACTTAGTCTACACACATTAGTCTTGAAACACCCCGAAAATCAGGGGTCGGGTATAAACCCAACTCCCGAGTTTCAGAACGTCACTTATGCAACATAGATAATGATAAATGCATGTTGTCTGTAGAATGGCATTAAACAAGATTGAGACTAAGCCAAAACAACATATCATACTCCAGAGACAGTTAAATTAACAAGCGGAAGACTGTGATAAATACATAAAATATATAATTGATTGTAAGTCTCCAGAGTGTGAACATGTTACCAAGTTAATTAAATACATATATACTCCAAAAATGGAAAGAAAAGAATATACATGAGTGCTCCAAAAATATAAAATGACAAGTGTCAAGGCGTCTAATCAACCTCCCTGTAATCCCGTCGATCAAAACACGGAGGAGAAGTTCTCCTCATCATCATATAAGTTTGGCTCCACTTCACAAGCAGTGCCATCACCTGCAACTAAAATAGGAACTGGTGGGTGTTCGAAACACCATCCCGTAACGTGGGAGTGAGTGATCAACTCAGTGGGATAAGAGAGCAAAGATTAGCATGTTATCAAATCAATCACGTATTAATAGTAAAGAAAATAATCAAACATTCCTAGATACTGTTGTTAATGCATGCATTAAATGACATGATGGATGCCCTCACCGACTGTAACGCCTTGGAAAAATCCGTACTTAGACTCGAGTACCAACTCGACCAGAAATCGCGTAGGATTAATTCCTTTGGAAAATAAGTGTAAGTTAGCTAGCGCAACGCTAGAGTAGCTGAAAAATAGTCCCTGATCACTTTAAATACGTTCTACAAGACCCAAAGCGAGTAGAACCAATGACGCTATAATACTCTAAAACCTCAGATCAAACTCTAAACCGGTTTGTTCTCAAGACCTCTTTGAAACTTTGTATTGGATCTAGACCGCACGTCGAAAGTCCGATACCTACAATCTTAGACCGTTATAACCGCCTAGCTGGACTTGACAATCATTTCAAAAATCAAGTCCAACCGACATTCCGAGGCTATTTCATTGAGCCTGGAGTGAAGAGAGTGAGAATAGGATTAGATTTGGAATTTGAAATTCAAATCTGGCACACGACTTGACGCATTATTATTAAGCATTCTGACCATCAGAATTCAGCCAAATTACACCCTTGGATCAGGAAAAATTTCTATTTCATATCACGAGACTTATATACCTGATCTACGTGCGATGACCGCTGAACTGAAACTGGACCGCCACGTGTGATCTAAGAACACTACTGGTCTGAAAATGGGATGTGAGCGACATCCGACGTGCATGAGCTTAAGTCCAATTGCGTTCGGCCAGGGAACCTCCAGAAATATCTTTTTGGACCGAAGCAGCCCCGATTTGGTTAGGCATCAAGTAAACATTGTTCCCAAGCCTGTTTTGGGCATGTTTTAGGTTATAAAAGAGGTTTAAACCCTCACTTCTCTCACCCATCCGAATTTGCTAGAAATCCTAGCTGGTGTGAGAGAAAAGGTGAGAGATTGTGAGAGAGAGTGGGAGAGAACTTCCTGCTGCCTGCACTACCTGTTGCACGTGCTTAAGCAACGCACCTCAATCACTTTTCTGGTGATTTTGCTGCATTTCTAGGTAAGAAAAGACCCCAAATATTTACTGATTTAAGGTTCCTTTGGTTCCTTAGCATGGTAGCTTATACATCTTGTAAAATAGGTTGCCTGTTTGCCGTAGACGAAGCGTATACACTCCGTTCGAATCAATACACTTCTAGGATAAATGGTGCGGATTCTAGACGCTTTGATTGACTGTCTTCAACGCTTTCAATGTCGTTTAATGGTAGATTATTGATGGCAACGCCGTTTGACATGTACAACATGCTGTCCATTTCCTGTTTCGTAAGCAAACGAAAAATATGAGATTTAGGGCATTTTAGTCATTTGTAGGAAATACTGTTTTCAACCATATTTTACTAATATGATTGACATGGCTTCTTGTCACATTAGGATATTAGGAATGCGTGCATAATCAGTTTGGCGAAGAGATTCGCCCAAATGCGCACTTTGAGTCGACATACTATATGTAGACTTAAGTGTGTAGACTGAGTGTTTGTATAAATGTTTGTATTAGTATGTATTGAATTAAATGGTGTTATGAATTAGTTTGAGATTGAATTCTCAAATAATATGCTGATGTAAATGATTTCCTACATGTTGGCTATATGCATGATTTCATTATACGTATGAAATGCATGTGTTAGATAATTTACTTAAGTTGTATGGTATAACATGTGTTAACATGCTCACATTGTTGTATTTCATTTCCATCACTCTTATATGATTGCTGATGTGAATTCATAAATGTTTGGGACTATACCTAGTCCAGGCAGTCGGCAACCGAGTAAATTTGTGGTTGGCTTATCTTTGCCATGAACGACGCGTCGATGAACGCGAGTCGTGTTTTGGAGTTAGCGGCAGTGGTTAGGCCACACGAGTTGTTTTATGCACTTCATGTCATTCGACTTGAGATGCGCTCGTGCTAGTCAAGCCCGTCAAGTAATCCGACTGGCCATTATATGTTCACCCTGTATGAGTCATAATTGCTTGAACCTAGGGTACTGAACTTACCATTGTAAACCCTGTCAACTATGGTACCTTGATCCATAAAGACTCATGAGCCGAGCATGGTGGTATGGGACACCGTAGTCGAGCTGTCGGCCTACACTAGGGCCACAAACCTCCCCGTAGTGACCAGTCAGTACCTATGTCTCGTGAGCAGATTATGGTGGTATGGGACACTATATTCTTATTGTCGGCCTACACTGATCAGGCGACGAGTCCTTTGTAGTGATGGTGAGCGTATTCTGAGTCTACGGGAGGCGACGACCCTTCCGTAGCAGTGAGAGTACAGTAGGCCTGTATTGATAAGGTGATGGGGGAGCGGTGCAATGAGTGCGAGTAACAGCCCTGACAGCCCTTGCAGCGACCTACAAAATATACATCGTATGAGATTACTAGGAGTGACGACCCTAGACAGGATCTGTGTTGGGATTGATATAAGGGAAGTACCTTAGTTTCCTAATCCTGCTGTATGACAAGGACTAATAATAACTCGGTAATCATAGCACCATCACATTGCATGTACCTGGAAGATGTGGAGCACTGGGAAGAAAGCATGCCGCGGGCGTAAGATGGTGCCGTATGAGGGAGATCGTCGGTGAGGGCATCCATCATGTCAGGTCATATTGCATTAACAATAGTATTAGGAATGTTTGATTTACTGCTTTACTATTATCCCATGATTGATTTGAGAACATGCTAATCTTTGCTCTATTATTCCACTGAGTTAGCTACTCACTCCCACGTTACGGGATGGTGTTTGTAACACCCACCAGACCTGTCTTAGATACAGGTGAGGCAGCGATTCAGGACGCAAAGCCGGATTATGATGAGGACCAGGATGAGTTCTCATATATGCAGTGCCACGATGGCTTTGTTTAGGTGGCCTAGATTGACGGGACTTCTCAGTGGGACTATTTTTAACATTTGATTTCTATTTATTTACATGTATATGAGACTCAGAGATGTATTCATACTTTGGAGACAGTTGAGATCTATTTTGTTTTCCATACAGTGATATGTATATCCTTTAGTCTTCTGCTTGCTTTTATCACTGAATTTGGAGTATGAATTGCAGTTTTGGTATACTTTTACTCATGTGAATGCTTTAACTCAGACAACATTGAATCATAATCATTTTTGTTGCATAAGTGACCGTCTGGAACTCGGGAGTCGGGTTTATACACGACCCCCGATTTTCAGGGTGTTACACCGACATACTCCCTCATACGGCACCATCTTACGCCCGCGGCATGCTTATGTTCCTTAGTGCTCCACATCTTCCAGGAACATGCAATGCGATATGGATAATGATTACCGAGTTGTTATTAGTCATTTTCATACAGTAGGATTGGAAAACTAGGGTACCTTGCTTATATCAATCCCAACACAGATCCTGTCTAGGGTTGTCACTCCTAGTAATCTCATACGATGTTATATTTCTAGGTCACTACAAGGGCTGGCAGGGCTGTTACTCGCACTCGTTGCACCTCTCCCCCATCACCTTATCAATACAGGCCTAGTTATATCCTTAAGACTGCATCAAGACTCGTCGTCCCCATGCAGTGTCAGGATAAACTCAAGGTCACTACAAAGGGCTCATCACCTGATCAATGTAGGCCGACAATAAGAATATAGTGTCCCATACCACCATAATCTTCTCAGAGTAGGGTGCTCACTGGTCACTAGGGGGAGGTTTGTAGCCCCAGCGTAGGCCGGCAGCTCGAACACGGTATCCCATACCACCATGCCCGGCTCATGAGTCTTTATGGATTAAGGTACCATGGTTAACAGGGTTTCCAATGGTAAGTTCGTACCCTAGGTTTAAGCAGTTATGAATCATACAAGGTGAACATATAGTGGCCAGTCGGGTTACTTGATGGGCTCGACTAGTACGGACGCATCTCAAGCTGAACGACATGAAGTGCATAAAACACTTCGTGTGGCCTAACCACTACCGCCAACTCAAAACACGACTCGCGTTCATCGACGCGTCCTCTATGACAAATAGAAGCCCACCACTAATTCAATCCATTACCGACTGTCTGGACTAAATCATAGCCCCAAACATGTGTAA
This sequence comes from Magnolia kwangsiensis, assembly GCA_037074715.1. Taxonomy (NCBI): domain Eukaryota; kingdom Viridiplantae; phylum Streptophyta; class Magnoliopsida; order Magnoliales; family Magnoliaceae; genus Magnolia; species Magnolia kwangsiensis. The sequence continues at coordinate 82,471,166 of CM073575.1, read as the reverse complement.
TCCATACCAGTGATCATATGAGAGTAATAGAATTGAAGTTCAACAATACAAGCATGTTAACACATGTTATAGCATACAAAGTAAGTAAATCAACCATCACATGTATTCCATACATATAAGGAAATCAATTCATAAAGCAAACATGTAGGAAATCGTATACAACATCAGGTCGATTGAGAATTCATTCCCAAAACTAATTTATAACACCATTTACTCAATACATACTAATACAAATATTTATACAAACACTTAGTCTACACACTTTAGTCTACATAGCGTATGTCGACCCAAAGTGCGCATTAGGGCGAATCTCTTCGCCAAACAGATTATACACGCATATATAATATCATAACACGATAAATTTACATGTCAAGCATTTCAGAAAAATACGGACATATATAGTATTTTCTATAAATGCCTTAAATACCCTAAATCTCATATTTACCGTACGTTTACGAAACGAAAAACGGACAGCATGTTCTACATGTCAAACGGCATGCTCGTCGATAATCTACTATTAAATGACATAGAAAGCTTTGAAATTAGTCAATCAAAGCGTCTAAAATCCGCACCTTTTGTCCTAGACGTGTATCGATTCGATTTGAACGTATACGCTTCGTCAACAGCGTTACGGTGACCTAATGCACAAGATACGTAAGCTACTTCGCTATTGAATCAAAGGAATCCCTAAATCAGCAAGTGGTTAGGGTTTTCTTACCTAAAAGTGCATTGAAAATCACCGGGAAAGTGATTTGAATGCGTTGCTTTGGTACGTGCAAAAGCTAGTGTAAGTGGAGGGAAATCTCTCCCACAAGCCTCTCACTTTCTCTCACTTTCTCTCTCTCTCTATCTAGGGTTTGTTGCAAATTCGTATGGGAGGGTTGTGAGAGGGTTTAAAGCCCTTATATAGGCTAAACATAATCTAAATAGACTTGGGAACAAAGTATACATGGGTTATAGCCAAATCGGGACTATTTCGATCCAAAAGAGCGTTTCGGGAGGTCCCCTGGCCGAACGCGGTCAGACTTAAGCTCATGCATATCGGATCCTGCTCACCCAAAGTTTTTAAACCAGTAGAGTTCCCTGATCGCACGTGGCGGTCCAGTTTCAGTTCAGCGGTCACGGAGACTCGATCGAGAATTCCGAGTACACTGACCTGAGTGAGAAAATTTTCCTGATCCAAGGGTGTATTTGGGTCAGATTCCGACAGTTTGAATGCTTGTACTGATCGCGCAATCGAAACATGCCAGATTTATTTAATCCCATTTAATTTTAAATGAATTTCACTCTTTCTCACACTCCCTGCTCCAGGCTCAATGAAATAGCCTCAGAGCATCGGTTGGGCTTGATTTTCGAAACGATTGTCAAGTCCAGATAAGCAGTCATAACGGTCTAAGATTGTAGGTATCAAACTTTTGACGCGCGGTCTAGATCCAATACAAAGTTTCAAAGGGTTCCTGAGAACAAACCGGTTTAGAGTTTGATCCTGGATTTCAGGGTATCATAGCGTCATTGATTCTACAAGTTTTGGGTCTTGTAGAATGTATTTAAAGCGATCAAGGATAATTTCACAGGTAATCTAGTGTAGCAATGGCTAATTCATGTTAAATTCTAAAGAATTAGGTTCTAAATGATTTCTTTGGCTTTGGAATCGAATTTTGAGAGGTTACCAAGGTGCTATGGTTGACCCGTTGCTTAAGGACATCTAACCCAGGTTGGCAAAAAATCTCGGGTGTTACAATCTATCCCCCTTAAAATAAATTTTCATCCCCGAAATTGACTAAGGGTAATGAGTCCCTAGAGAGTCTTTCGCATTGACATTCTAAGGAAGGTTCAAATTCGATTTAATGACCTAACCTTATGTACAACCTAAATCAACTTCTTTCGATCCTAGGCCAGTGGGGAAGGGCTAACCACACTTTCGCTGTGCTACTCTGATCCAACAGTTGCATTAGCTATTCCTAACTAGATTGGGCTCAATACGTTCTACCTCCCTTAAAACATAGTCCTACTTAAGGCTCAAGAATCTATGTCTCGATCCGTATATCAGAACAAGGTGTAACTTAGGGCCTATCCTTGACACGAAATGGGAAACAACCTCTCACTACATTGGTCTTCCTTTGCTAATGATGCGTTCTATGGCATTGGTACCTATGGTGGTAGAAAGGAGCTGAAACGATGGGTGTTGTGGTTGATTTCAAGGACGGATGTGAGTTGATGGCAAGATGTCTCATTCTTTACTGGCTATAAGTCCTCGCCATTTTCCAAAGACAAAGCGACAACTTTTAGTTATAGGTGGTTGGGCCAACACGGAAGAAAGGTTGTGTAGTTGGTCTAAGCCGGATACATAGACTTTCTGTCTAGCTAGGACAGAAAATTTATCGTATCGGTTCTTAATCCGAGTAGATGCCGATCTTCTGCTTGATCAGAGCATTGGATTTATTGGTAACCAATAGGATTAAGAAGTCAATTCAAACTGCGAACACTTCGCTTACATATACAGTTCCTTTACTCTGTGTTTCCGAATGCAATAAGTCCTTGGGAAGGCAATTCTAAGGGACATGCTAGTTTATTCTAAGTTCAATCTGAGAAATTTTTTTATTTTTATTTTTATTTTTTATTTTCCCTGAGAGTGAATGGTTCCAAGTTAAAACAACTTTCCTATGGGTTACAACAGAAGTCTATAAGTAATAAGGAGATCTATCGAAGGAATGAGGTTCTACTCCAACCAAATCTAACCTACTATTCCTTAGCATATACATGCTTTACACCACTTAAGGTAACTAGTAGACTAGTCTGTAACTCACTAGCTGTAATCCAAAGCCTAAGCTTATACGCTATATGGTTTCATACCATTTCTAATACAGGGAATTGTTCTATCGCTTAGGGTCAAGATTGTCTAAATGGAATTGGATCTCCTATATCGTCAGATCTTTCAAAATCTAGGAGGATGAACTCCAGGTCCAAAACTCTAAGGGCTTATGTGACCAGTGGTCTCAAGTTGTGTTAAATGGGACTGCTTTCCTAATCCCATGTCGGGATTGGGAGTGGCTTACTTGGTAGGAGGGTGGTTTGGGATAAAAATTAATTTTGTGGGCTTAATCCCGGGATTTACAACATGGTAGTGGAAACCATAAGATACACCCAATCTATGGACAATACCTTACAGCGAATGAAACGACATGCGTTTCTTTTAACAAAATTTGTCACAATACATGGAATAAAGTTCCACATGAATTATGACAGGAACACATTCGGCTATGATAAGCCCAAAACAATACACAAACACATTTTCTACCTATGACATCACTAGACCCAACTATAACAAAACACAGAAATCCTCAAAACGGTTATTAATCAATCTACAGGACAACGACATAGGTGCCTAATTCTACCAAAGGACTTCTACCACGGTCCCGACTTACCTTCTCTAATACTGTCTAGTTTAATAATGTCTGTTGCCCATTAGAGCTCTATCGGCCATGTATTCTCACTACTCCTCAAGCGAAGAAAATGGAGAAATAGGATTGAGGTTTGCACGATTTTAAGACCAAAAAGAGTGTAAAGGCTCAAATAACAGGGACATGAGAGGGACGATGGTGGAAAGAGAGAAAAAGGCTAAAATAACCTCAACAAAAGCCATGAAAATTGGAGAAAATGGGGAGAAATGGCTGCCCTAATGGGCTTAAATGAATCTAGGCCCCGTGGAGGGGTGAATCATGCTCCCAAAGGCTGGATTTTTAAAAGGAAAAGAGCAAGATAAGATGGAATGGAGGCTCACACAATTTTCAGCCTTCTATGGAGGTTGGGAGAGCTCCAAATGATGAAAGTGGAGAGGAAGGGGAGTGTGTATTACTGTAAATGGTGGAGTGGCGTGGGTTAAGACAGAAATGGACGGTGGGAGTGATTGGAACTGGGATTTAAGAGAGAAATCAGCAAAAATGTGAGAAAGGGAGAGCTTGGGGGGTAGTTTGTGAAGGAAGTACTAGATCAGAGGGGTTCTAACGGACGGGCCACATACCAGGGGGGTACCCTAGCCCCCAAACACCTCCGGCCCGAAGCTTGGACCCAACTGAGCATTTTGACCGGGGATGCATCGCCGAACCGGTAATGCCATCGCCGATGAAAATCATTTTCGGTGAGGCCGGCCATATGGGCTGGGTCCCCCTTCCCTAGGGGCCCCAAAAATGCATGGTTCCCACCTTGATTCATTCTGTAATAGTGTGGATAGGCCCACAACTCTATTTGAAGTGTTTTGGGGCCAATTTCCAAAACAGAATGATTTTATGCATCATGTAGCATACGATTTTGGGGTAGGAGAGGCTAATCTATCCAACTAACCCATTTATTCTATAAGATTCCCTAATTGGAATGGCCAAAAGTTTAATTTTTACCTATATTTACTATTTATAGGAAATTTTTGTTTAAGCATGATTCTCCATCATTTACACCTTAGGATTTATGTCTATTATGAAAGGACTTAGAAAAGTTGAAGAATGGGGTGGTGGAAAGGGAGATTCTGAAAGAATTGGATAAAAAGGGGTTTTAGGCCTTGAAATTGAGTGTAAGGTGTTGTGGTTGCCCCACAACCCAAAGACATTCACTTTTAGGTTTGTAAGTCTTCAGGGAACATCCTAAACCGGTCGACTGATGACCTAGAGGAGTCTTAGGTCGCTTCACGCGATCAAGGATATATTACGGCCTAGATTACCGTATAGTCTCACTTGTCGGTGAAACTTGGAATTCTAATGTAGTTTCTAAGTTTCCATCACCCCCTTCCTACGTCAGAGTGCGTCAGTGTGCATTATGTTACCATAACCCAAGTCCGGTTTAATCCAAATCATGCTCTGATACCATCTGTAACACCCCGAAAATCAGGGGTCGGGTAGAAACTCAACTCCCGAGTTTCAGAACGTCACTTATGAAACATAGATAATGATAAATGCATGTTATCTGTAGAATGACATTAAACAAGATTGATACTAAGCCAAAACAACATATCATACTCCAGAGACAGTTAAATTAACAAGCGGAAGACTGTGATAAATACATAAAATATATAATTGATTGTAAGTCTCCAGAGTGTGAACATGTTACCAAGTTAATTAAATACATGTATACTCTAAAAATCAAAAGAAAAGAATATACATGAGTGCTCCAAAAATATAAAATGACAAGTGTCAAGGCGTCTAATTAACCTCCCTGTAATCTCGTCAATCAAAACACGAAGGAGAAGTTCTCCTCATCATCATATAAGTCCGGCTCCACTTCACAAGCAGTGCCATCACCTGCAACTAAAATAGGGACTGGTGGGTGTTTGAAACACCATCCCGTAATGTGGGAGTGAGTGATCAACTCAGTGGGATAAGAGAGCAAAGATTAGCATGTTATCAAATTAATCACGTGTTAATAGTAAAGCAAACAATCAAACATTCCTAGATACTGTTGTTAATGCATGCATGAAATGACATGATGGATGCCCTTACCGACATACTCCCTCATACGGCACCATCTTATGCCCACGGCATGCTTGCGTTCCTCAGTGATCCACATCGTCCAGGCACATGCAATGCGATATGGATAATGATTACCGAGTTGTTATTAGTCCTTTTCATACAGCAGGATTGCGAAACTAGGGTACCTTGCTTATATCAATCCCAACACAGATCCTGTCTAGGGTTGTCACTCCTAGTATTCTGATACGATGTTATATTTCTAGGTCGCTGTAAGGGTTGTCAGGGCTGTTGCTCGCACTCGTTGCACCTCTCCCCCATCACCTTATCAATACATGCCTAGTTATATCCTTAAGACTACATCAGGACTCGTCGTCCCCATGTGGTGTCAGGATAAACTCAAGGTCACTACAAAGGGCTCGTCGCCTGATCAGTGTAGGCCGACAGCAAGAATATAGTGTCCCATACCACCATAATCTGCTCAGAGTAGGGTACTCACTCGTCACTACAGGGAGGTTTATGGCCCCAGCGTAGGCCGACAGCTCGACCACGGTGTCCCATACCACCATGCCCGTCTCATGAGTCTTTATGGATCAAGGTACCATGGTTAACAGGGTTTTCAATGGTAAGTTCAGTACCCTAGGTTCAAGCAGTTATGACTTATACAGGGTGAACATACAGTGGCCAGTCGGGTTACTTAATGGGCTCAACTAGTACGGGCGCATCTCAAGATGAACGACATGAAGTGCATAAAACACTTCGTGTGGCCTAACCACTGCCGCCAACTCAAAACACGACTCGCGTTCATCCACGCGTCCTCTGTAGCAAATAGAAGCCCACCACTAATTCAATCCATTACTGACTGCCTGGACTAAAGCATAGCTCCAAACATGTGTAATCCATACCAGTGATCATATGAGAGTAATAGAATTGGAGTTCAACAATACAAGCATGTTAACACATGCTATAGCATACAAAGTAAGTAAATTAACCATCACATGTATTCCATACATATAAGGAAATCAATTCATATAGCAAACATGTAGGAAATTGTATACAACATCAGGTGGATTGAGAATTCATTCCCAAAACTAATTTATAACACCATTTACTCAATACATACTAATACAAACATTTATACAAACACTTAGTCTACACACTTTAGTCTACATAGCGTATGTCGACCCAAAGTGCGCATTAGGGTGAATCTCTTCGCCAAACAGATTATACACGCATATATAATATCATAACACGATAAATTTACATATCAAGCATTTCAGCAAAATACGGACATATACAGTATTTTCTATAAATGCCTAAAATACCCTAAATCTCATATTTACCGTACGTTTACGAAACGAAAAATGGACAGCATGTTCTACATGTCAAACGACATGCTCGTCGATAATCTACTATTAAACGACATTGAAAGCTTTGAAATTAGTCAATCAAAGCGTCTAAAATCTGCACCTTTTGCCCTAGATGTGTATCGATTCGATTTGAACGTATACGCTTTGTCAACGGTGTTACGGTGACCTAATGCACAAGATACATAAGCTACTTCGCTATTGAATCAAAGGAATCCCTAAATCAGCAAGTGGTTAGGGTTTTCTTACTTAAAAGTGCGTTGGAAATCACTGGGAAAGTGATTTGAATCATTACTTTGGTACGTGCAAAAGCAGGTGTAAGTGGAGGGAAATCTCTCCCACAAGCCTCTCACTTTCTCTCACTTTCTCTCTCTCTCTCTATCTAGGATTTGTTGCAAATTCGGATGGGAGGGTTGTGAGAGGGTTTAAAGCCCTTATATAGGCTAAAACATAACCTAAATAGACTTGGAAACAAAGTATACTTGGGTTATAGCCAAATTGGGGATGTTTCGATCCAAAAGAGCATTTCGGGAGGTCCCCTGGCCGAACGCGATCGGACTTAAGCTCATGCATATCGGATCCTGCTCACCCGAAGTTTTCAGACCAGTAGAGCTCTTAGATCGCACGTGGTGGTCCAGTTTCAGTTCAGCGGTCACGGAGACTCGTTTGAGAATTTTGAGTACACTGACCTGAGTGAGAAATGTTTCCTGATCCGAGGGTGTATTTGGGTCAGATTCCTATGGTCTGAATGCTTATACTGATCACGCAAGCGAAACGTGCCAGATTTATTTAAATCCCATTTAATTTTAAATGAATTTTACTCTTTCTCACACTCTCTGCTCCAAGCTCAATGAAATAGTCTCAGAGCATCGGTTGGGCTTGATTTTCGAAATGATTTTCCAGTCCAGCTAAGCGGTCATAACAGTCTAAGATTATAGGTATCGGACTTTTGACGCGTGGTCTAGATCCAATACAAAGTTTCAAAGGGTTCCTGAGAACAAACCGATTAAGAGTTTGATCTTGGATTTCAGGGTATCATAGCGTCATTGATTCTAAAAGTTTTGGGTCTTGCAGAACATATTTAAAATGATCAGGGACAATTTCACAGGTAATCTAGTGTAGCGATGGCTAATTCACGTTAAATTCTAAAGAATTAGGTTCTAAATGATTTCTTTGGCTTTGGAATCGAGTTTTGAGAGGTTACCAATGTACTATGGTTGACCCGTTGCCTAACGACGTCTAACCTAGGTTGGCAAAAAATTTAGGGTGTTACAAGTCTACATAGCATATGTCGGCCAAAGTGTGCATTAGGACAAATCTCTTCACCAAACAGAACATACACGCATAACTAGCATAGGTACACGATAAATACTCATGGCAATCATATCAGTAAATACGTACATATACATTATTTCCTACAAATACTTAAAATACCCTAAATCTCATATTCTTTGTACGTATTCGAAATGGAAAACAGACAGCATGTTCTACATGTCAAACAACATCCTTGTCAGCAATCTACCATTAAACGACATTGAAAGCTTTGAAAACAGGTAATCTAAGCATCTAGAATCCGCACCTTAAACCAAAAATTACGAAACGGAGTTGATTCAGACGATTAGTCTTCGTCAACGGCTCAACGACAATCTATACCATGAAATAAGTTAGCTATATTAACACTACAGCTACATGGATTACCTAAACAGGTTAGGGATAGGATTTCTTACCTAAAAACGATGTTGGAAACGCTGAAAGAGCAACACAGATGGACGGCTTGGCACATGGGGCAGCAGGGAAGAATCCCAGGAGAAAAGCTCCAAATCTCTCTCTCTCTTCTCTCTTCTCTCTCCTAGGGCTTAGGAAATTTGTATGGAATGAGAGAGAGGGGTTTTAAGGTCCTTATATAGGCCTAGAATTACCAGAAATAGGCTTGGGGCCAAGGTGTACTTATTTTATTACCAAAATGGGCTTGTTCTGATCCAACGGAGCACTTCTGGCAATCCCTTTTCTACGTGCGGTCGGACTTAGGCTCTCTGACATTAGATCTAGGTTAGGCTGAGTTTTCAGTCCGATCGGATTTCCAGATCGACCATGGCTGGCCAGTTTCAGTTCAACGGTCACTGGTACTTGATCAGGGCCATAAGTGCATTGACATAAGTGGGCCATTTTTCCTAATCCGAGGGTAAATTTGGATCAGATTCTGATGGTCAGAACACTTAGAAAATGTCACGCAAGTGACACGTGCCAGATTTCATAATTTATATTTAATTTCTTACATTTCTCACACTCTTCACTCCGAACTCAAGAAAATCATCGTGGGACATCATCTGAACTTGATTTTTGAGGTGATTGTCAAGTACAAATAGGCGGTTAGGATTGTCTAAGTTTGGGGTAATTGGACTTTCGATGTGTGGTCCAAATCCGATACGGAGTTTCCGAATGCTCCCGTGAGCAACCGGGTTTAGAGTTTGATTCAAGATTTTAAGGTAATGTAGTGTCAACTATTCTACACATTTTGGCTCTAGCAGGTCGTATTTAAAGTGATTGGTGACAATTTCACAGGTCATGTAGTTTAGTGCTAGTTAATTTCATCTAATTTCTAAAGGAAGTATCCCCAAATGATTTTTTATTTGAGGTGGGATTTGAAGGGTAGTGTGAGTGGTATATGAAAATAAACAAGGAAGTGTTTGGAGAAGGAATTTGGGGGAGATTCGAAATATTTTTCAAGAAATGAAAAGCTTGGAGGTGGACTTTGTGAAGGAAGTACCAAAATAAGAAAGAAATAGGGGTCGAACCCTATACCATAGGGTCCCACTAAGCCCCACATGCAATCGGCCCACGCGGCCTGGCCCGTTTACAGGCAAGGTCCTCCCCGACCACTGGAGTGGTTGGCGAGGTCTCGCCATTTGGGAGAGGCCTCCTGCCCCCTAGGTCTCAAAAAAGTGTGGGGCCCACCCTAGGTCCCTCTGGATTGGCGTGGGTAGGCCCCCGACTCCATTTAAGGCATTTTCAGGGCCAATTTGTAAACCAAGATGATTTTATGCAATGTGTAGCATATGAATTTGGGGTAGGAGATGTTAATCTATCCAACTAACCTATTTATTTTGTTAGATTCCAAAAGGTTAAGGGTCAAAACCCATTTTATCCATTTATTTACTATTTATGGTAAGTTTTAGTTTCAGTATTATTCTTCCTCATTTATACCCTAGGATTGGTGTGTATTATTTTGACAAAGAAACAAATGCATTTAATTTGGGAGATTATCTTATTCAAACATAACAGAGAAAGAGTACTGGGAACATTCATCACATTTATTGATAATGAGTTCATTTACATCCTCTTTACATCCCTTGATTCTAAGATAGATCATTTAGAAATAAAGGACTTGTGCTTTAAGTATCAAAATTTCATTTCGATAGCCTTCCGGCGCCTGATTTGATCATCTCCTAAGACTTAGGAGGAATGTCGACTCGATCGACGGGTCTTTAATGAAATAAAGATTTTAACAGCATAACAGCGCCGGTTTCAACCATCCTTTGGGACTTAGGAGGAATGCCGATTAGATCGACTGATGTTTCTCCTTTGAACCCATGAAGAGGAGAATGCATGGAGAAAGGAGGCCTAGCCCATGAACTTCGGTAGCATGACGGCTTTTGGACTTCACAAACTGCAGGGCAGCTTGGTTGTGTGGATCCCCGCAACCGATACCGGTTGTGCGGTCCTACGCAACTGCAAGGATGCTTCCTTCTACCTTCTCTCTTCTGCTCCGCTCCGCTTCTCTTGAAAATCTTCAATTCTTCTTTAATGAAGGAAGGGAGGGGGTATTTATAGGCCCTCGAGCTCATGGAAATCCCGATCTTAGCGATGTGGGACTATTCTTTCAACACTGTGGACCTTTTTACAAAGGACAATTTCTGCAGCTCGTTGCGAGATCCCACGCAACCGAGATTTCGGTTGCGCGATCATGCGCAACCAACATTTATTGCGCGATACCGTGCAATCGATATTTGTTACGCGGTCCTGCGCAAACCCCTTAGAAACTGTCTTGTTCTTCTTCTTTTCTGATGTTCTTCCTATCTCTTTTCCTCTCTTCTTCTGCTTCAATCCTTTCATCACTTTTTCATGCTTCAACAGATCCTCCTGGAGCTGGAACTTTACCCAAAATACCTAAACTACCCTTTGGAGCTGGAACTTTACCAAAATACCTAAACTACCCTTTAGAGTTGGAACTTTACCAAAATACCTAAACTACCCTTTGGAGAAGATCATCACCATGAAATTCTCTGACCACTGCAATGAGATATTTTTTGTGCCTCAAAAGATGCCCCCTCGATCCTTCTTTGATTGATGATTGAAATCAAATGGAGGATTGATCTCTCTCTCTGCCTGAAGAACTTGAATGAACTGCAACTGAAGAATGACTGGATGACCATGCTTGCACGGGAGACTGGAAAGCTTGCGTTCGAATAGAAGACTTGGTCAATCGTGCTTTAACCGAAGACTTGAATGCTCACATTCGAACTGAAGATTTAACTAATCGAGCTCGGATGGAGGACTTGAATGATTGTGCTTGAACGGAAGACTTGAATGATTACGTTCAACTGGAAGACTGGAATGATTATGTCTGAATGGAAGACTGGAATGATTGCGCTCGAACAGAAGACTTGAATGATTACGTCCAAATGGAAGACTTGTATGCTCCCAGTCGGTAGTGTTGAGCGGATGTTGCACTAGAGAGGATGAAATTCTCTTTTCATTGAGACTTGTCTCGTAACAGCTATGGCGACTTCATCCTTGAGAAACTTGAATAGAGAATTGTTCCTGACCATCAAAACTTGTCATCACAATAGTTGTAGCGACTTCTTTTCTAAGAAACTCAATCGGAGAATCGTTCTTTAATGATACTCTTGTTGCAATAATCTTCTCGATCAACTCCAGCGATTTTTTCTTTGAACTCCGTGGCTAAGGAATTGTTTTTTGATGCTACTCCTACCGCAACAATATTTTTCAATTATCTCCTTTGTTTATGATTTACATAATCCAAGCTTTCGAATGATAGTCTATCCTGCCAAATTGATCGAAATTAGTATCTCAATTTATAATTTTCTAACTTAGCTTTATGAAGCATTTAATAATTTTGAAATAGAATGAGAGTTTCTTCTCTTTTTAGGCCGATTGTGGTATTCGCAATATGATTTAAGCAATCTTTTGCACATGTTATTGTGCTTCTCATTGTATCCTTTTACACTCTTTAAGATTTTATCCTTAGCTCCAAAGGTTCAATCGCTGGGTCTTTTTGCTGAATCGTCTCGAGTTTGCGTTCCTTAGCATTTCTTCATAAACTTTTCCTTTGATCTTTTCTGATTTGATGATGATTCCGTTTTCTCTGTCTCCATCAGATTCGATACTTGGAATCTTGCAATATCATCATTAAGATAGCGAGAAGTTACAATATCGGTATATAACTGGACTTTATTATAGAAGTAACTTTTGAACGTTCGCATTGGGTCACACTTCATGATTCTTGGTATATGAATTCCTCCATCTTGCATAAGAAATCATCAGAAAGACCAAGGTATGATTTATTTCGAAGACACATATGATGCCCCCTCTCCAGGTCAATCATTGCGTAAAGATTTTTGAACCCTTATAGTGTCCAGAAGAGAATGATAATTCTTCACTAATTTATTCTTTACCTCCTTCTGAAAATCTTTCACAATAATATTTCTCCATATTAAGAAGGCAAGAGACAAAAATACTGTACAACTCTTGTCAGCAGAACAAAGATATTGTAATTGAAGATTAATAATTGATCTTAAAAATTTGAACTTTTGAGTAGCTAATTGCCAATATCTTGAAGGCATTTGCTATTGCTGTAATTTGAACTTGATTTAAGAGAAATGCATTTTTGCATATTTGTTTAATCATCATTTGAGATTTTCATCAGGCAATTTGCATTATTTAAGCATATCTAATATGAAATGTGTATCTGCAGCATTTTGAATGCTACACTTAATTTATGCTTTTAAGCATATCTAAAATGTACTTTTGACTGACCATGACTTGACTGGATGCGACCTGACTTGATTGAACTGGACTTGACCAGACTTGACTGAACTGGACTTGACCAGACTTGACTAAACTGGACTGGAGCAGACTTAACTGAACTGGACTTGACCAGACTTGACTGAACTGGACTGGACACCACTAAACTGACGCTATACACTTTAAAGCGCTTAAGTATTTGGAGTGCACTCAATGGGATTTATGCACAGGGATGGCCATAGTAACTCTTTAGAGTTCACGGGGCTTTGTCAGGCTACCTTTGACCAAATCTAAGGCCGCCAGTCCTTCAATGAGGGGCCATCTTGCTTCAGAGACCTTTCCTCATGAGTTACTACCAGAAACAAGCCCTAGATCTGGGTTTTGAAGGGTACCAAATCTGATGCCGCCAGTCCTTCAATGAGTAGGTTTAAGCCCTTCCTCATGAGTTACTACCAGAAACAAGCCCAGGATCTGGGGAGTCATCCTGCTTCGGAGACTTACTTTTTCTTCGTCTGTAAGGTCGGACCCATTCACAGGGGGGTATTGTCCTCCATACCCCGTAACGCTGTCGGAAGCTATACAGACGGCATGGGGGTTACGCTGACTGGCCATTGGAGGACGTTTGGCCCTTAGGCCTTTAGTCGACTTTTGGCACTTAGGCCTTTGGTCATTAGCTCCGTCAGCTGCCTGCATGGGTAAGCGTACGATGGCCTTCATGGGCTTTTTAGGGCCACTGGCTTCTCACCACTGCCCGAATGGCGATCTTGATAGGTCTTATGCGAAGTAGCCATTGGCTTGACTTAGGCGGCCTTTTTACGATCATGGTCTCAGGCTTAGTTAGCCGTATAGGCTTGACTAGGATTCCTTTTTACGATCATAGGTATCATGCACAGCGGGCCATTGGCTTGACTGGGCTACCTTTTTACGATCATAGATCTCATGCACAGCGGGCCATTGGCTTGACTGGGCTGCCTTTTTACGATCATAGGTCTCATGCATAGCAGGCCATTGGCTTGACTGGGCTGCCTTTTTACAATCAGCAGTCATCACTGTCACCAATTCTATATAGTTAGTTGTATGATTCATCATATGGTTGAACAATAATTAACATTTCGCTGCTGCTGACAATGTCATAAGGACTTTTGTATCATGTTTAAAGCAATGTATCAGCTTAGCGATGATGGCAATTTTGATGAGCGATTGATCGGCTACAGCGATAGCTGTTTTTTCTTTTCTTTTTATGATCATCGATACCTGATGATTCTAATTTCAATGGAGATTTTCTATCGGCGATGAGCATCAATGCTTGCGTCAATGTTTGATAGCGATCATTGACACTTTTCTATTGGCGATGATTTAATATGCTATCTTCAGATGTCTTGGAAGACTGAAGACTTTTTGACGATGATCTAGCCTGCTGTCTTGGAAGACGATGATAGGTATTTTTTCCTGAAATTTTTTATCTGTATTGTTTGTCTGTATTGTTTGTAATATACCAGCTTGATGGTGATATCAATTTCAGGTAAAATTTTGTAGAACTCTCTTGATGGCGCTCATCTCCTTCGTCTTTCCTTATTTTTTATCATATGATTTTGATATGCTTTGTCATATGATCTTGATATGCTTGAAAATTTCTTCCTTATTCATTCTATCCATCGTGCACCCTTTTTGATACAGAATTATTATCTTGATAATGTTATGTATCAAAATCAATAGCACCTTCGGAAGTAATTCCCTTTTATCAACGTAATTATGGGCCAACATAAGCTTCTATTTACTCCTTTGAAGAACTTTGCTTTTATAGAGCACATTTTATTTCATTTGGTCTTGAACCTGCCTCCTGTATATGCTTGTGACTGTTGTTGGAGATATACTCTTTCTTCTTGGAGATATTGAGGTAGTATATTTCTATAGTAGACTTGAATGATTTATGATCATACTTATCGACTAGTTTACCTCCTTTTGACGCAAAATCATTATCCTGATAATTTCCCGGAGTAAAATGGTATACTGATTCCCAGTGAAGTTTTGAACGCTGTCGCCTCTTCATCCTCAGGAGCCATCCGAATCTGATTATATCCCACATAACCGTCCATAAAGGGCATGACAGTGTACTAAGTTGTACTGTCAATTAGTAATTCAGTTATTTGGAGCGAAAAATCATCTTTTGGATAGGCTTCATTCAGGTCTCTAATGATTCTGAGGGAAATCTTTGGCGGTCAATGTTTGACTGCTATCATCAGTGTTTAGTGGCTTGACAGCAATCATCAATGCTTGGTAGCGATCATCAACGCTTGATGGTGATCATTTAACGCTTGATAGTGATCGTTTAATGCTTGATAGTGATCGTTAACACTTGATGGTGATTGTTAAAATAAGCTTGCATGAGCCGTTGATGACGACAATGATAATTGCTAATTTTGGCGATTGGCTTTGCATTTGGCGATTTTCCTTGGTGCTTCGCGTTTGGCGATGATTTGATATGCTTGAAAGCCTGCATTTTATTCATATACACAAAAGAGATACATTCCATAGTGAGAAATTCATTTCACAGCTTTACTCACCTAT
The DNA here is from genome assembly GCA_037074715.1 of Magnolia kwangsiensis. Lineage (NCBI taxonomy): Eukaryota > Viridiplantae > Streptophyta > Magnoliopsida > Magnoliales > Magnoliaceae > Magnolia > Magnolia kwangsiensis. The sequence continues at coordinate 82,455,733 of CM073575.1, read as the reverse complement.
CTTACCTGTCTTGCCCCCTTTTGATTTTGGAAGTATCATACTGATATATTTTGAAATCAAAATAATGGTCGTCTCCTGAACTGGCAGGTATTGCTATGCATATCTGCAACGAATGTGCTTCTTATCATGGCTTTACATCCTTTGCCTCACTTGTTTCTTTTCATTTGAGTATTTGGGCTATGATAGCTCGACCTTGTCATTACCGATAGCTCACCAAATGAAGCATGTTATCGTCTTTTAAAGCAGATGCCCCCAGAATTTTCTTTATCGAGCTTCAGTGATTCTTATTTTTATTTTCTCTTTCTATCAGGCTCTTTCATCGCAATTCCTCCCTTATCGACCATTTTTTGTAGCTTTCTCCTGAGGGAATTACAATTTTTCGTATAATGTCTAAATTTACGATGATAATGGCAATAATCCAACCCTCTTGTATTTTCAATTTCTTCGAGGCATCTTAGCCGAGGTAATTCAATATGCTTCATAGCCAACAATTGATTCAGCATAGGAAGTATGTCCTTTCTTGCAAATGAATATTTCATATGATCTTTATTTAGCCTAAACCTTTTATATGTCATTATAACTTCATGACCATTTCTATCTTCCGTATCGCTGTCTTTTTCCACATTCTGATAATTGTCTTTAATTTCTTCCTTTCGAATTATGTGGGCTGATTTTGACTGAGAAGCAGACACTCTTTCCATCATCTTTTCAAGAGCATAAGCCTTCATGGCGAGATTACGATAGGTTTTCCAATCCTTGCTAACCAGGTGGCATGTCAGTCCCGGTCTCATGCCTTCTACACATAGTTCTACTTGTTCTGATTCCCGCAGAGAATGTTGACATGATTCCCGCAGAGAATGTTGACATGATACTATAGAGATCCCTCATAGTGGAGATAAAGCGTCGAGATGCTCTTCTGTAGACCCATCTCCTTTAAACTTCTGAAAATTCGACTGCTTGAAGTTGGTCGGAAATGGAACGTCTTCTACCCCTCTTGGATACGGTATTTTATATCGGGACTTCCCAGTGTGTTCATGCTTTCTTTCCATCCTGACAGCTTCTTCCACCACCTGTTTTACCTCATCTTGTGTCACGTTTCTTACCGCCGACATGGACCCCAATAATCCTGCCCCCTGCAGTTGAAGGCCTCCATGCTAGTTGTAACGCCCTGAAAAAATCCGTACTTGGACTCGAGTACCGACTCGACCAGAAATCGCGTAGAATTAATTCCTTTAGAAAATAAGTGTAAGTTAGCTAGCGCAACGCTAGAGTAGCTGAGAAATAGTCCCTGATCACTTTAAATACGTTCTACAAGACCCAAAGCGAGTAGAACCAATGACGCTATAATACTCTAAAACCTCGGATCAAACTCTAACCCGGTTTGTTCTCTGGACCTCTTTCAAACTTTGTATTGGATCTAGACCGCGCGTCGAAAGTCCGATACCTACAATCTTAAACAGTTGTAACCGCCTTGCTGGACTTGACAATCATTTCGAAAATCAAGTCCAACCGACATTCACAGGTTATTTCATTGAGCCTGGAGTGAAGAGAGTGAGAATAGGGTTAGATTTGGAATTTGAAATTCAAATCTGGCACACGACTTGACGCATCAGTATTAAGCGTTTTGACCATCAGAATTCAGCCAAATTACACCCTCGGATCAGGAAAAATTTCTATTTCATATCATGAGACTTGTAGACTTGATCTACGTGCGGTGACCGCTGAACTGAAACTGGACCGCCACGTGCGATCTACGAACACTGATGGTCTGAAAATGGGATGTGAGCAACATCCGGCATGCACGAACTTAAGTCCGATCGCGTTCGGCCAGGGGACCACCAGAAATGGTCTTTTGGTCCGAAACAGCCCCGATTTGGTTAGGCATCAAGTAAACTTTGTTCCCAAGCCTGTTTTGGGCATGTTTGGGCTTATAAAAGGGCTTAAAACCCTCTCATATCTCTCCCATCCGAATTTGGAAAAATCTCTAGATTGAGGGAGAGAAAAGGTGAGAGATTGTGAGAGAGAGAGGAAGGGAATTTCTTGCTGCTCGTGCCACCTGTTGCACGTGATTAAGCAACGCGCCTTAATCACTTTGCCGGTGATTTCACCACATTTCTAGGTAAGAAAATATCCTAAATAGTTTCTGATTTGAGGTTCCTTTAGTTCCTTAGCTCGATAGCTGATGTATTTTATAAATTAGGTTGCCTATTCGCCGTAGACGAAGCGTATACGCTCCGTTCGAATTGATACACCTATAGGAGAAAAGGTGCATATTTTAGACGCTTTGATTGACTGTTTCCAACGCTTTCAATGTCTTTTAATAGTAGATTATCGACGGCAACACCGTTTGACATGTACAACATGCTGTCTGTTTCCTGTTTCGTAAGCAGACGAATAATATGAGATTTAGGGCATTTTAGTCATTTGTAGGAAATACTGTTTTCATCCATAATTTTTTGATGTGATTGACATGGCTTCTTGTCACATTAGGATATTAGGAATACGTGCATAATTATTTTGGCAAAGAGATTCGCCTAAATGCGCACTTTGAGTCGACATACTATATGTAGACTTAAGTGTTTAGTGTAAGTGTTTGTATAAATGCTTGTATTAGTATGTATTGAATTAAATGGTGTTATCAATTAGTTTGAGATTGATTTCTCAATCAATATGCTGATGTAAATGGTTTCCTACATGTTAGCTATATGCATGATTTCATTATATGTATGAAATGCATGTTCTTGATAATTTACTTAAGTTGTATGTTATAACATGTGTTAACATGCTCACATGGTTGTATTTCATTTCCATTACTCTTACATGTTGGCTGATGTGAATTCATAATTGTTTGGGACTATACCTAGTCCAGGCAGTCAGCAACCGAGCAAGTTCGTGGTTAGCCTATCTTTGCCACGAACGACGCGTCGATGAACGCAAGCCGTGTTTTGGAGTTGGCAGCAGTGGTTAGGCCACACGAGGTATTTTATGCACTTCATGTCCTTCGACTTGAGATGCGTTCTTGCTAGTCGAGCCCGTCAAGTAACCCGACTGGCCATTGTATTTTCACCCTGTATGAGTCATAATTGCTTAAACCTAGGTTACTGAACTTATCATTGTAAACCCTGTCAACCATGGTACCTTGATCCACAAAGACTCATGAGCCAAGCATGGTGGTATGGGACACCGTGGTCGAGCTGTCGGCCTACACTAGGGCCACAAACCTCCCTGTAGTAACCAGTGAGCACCTATGTCTCATGAGCAGATTATGGTGCTATGGGACACTATATTCTTGCTGTCGGCCTACACTGATCAGGCGACGAGTCCTTTGTAGTGACCGCGAGCGTATTCTGAGTCTACGGGAGGTGACGACCCTTCCGTAGCAGTGAGAGTACAGTAGGCCTGTATTGATAAGGTGATGGGGGAGCGGTGCAACAAGTGCGAGCAACAGCCCTGGCAGCCCTTGCAGCGACCTACAAAATATACATCGTATGAGATTACTAGGAGTGACGACCCTAGACAGGATCTGTGTTGGGATTGATATAAGGGAAGTACCTTAGTTTTTCAATACTACGATTTGAATGGATTAATAACAACTCGAAAATCATATCACCATTACATTGCATGTGCCTGGAAGATGTGGAGCACTGTGGGATGATTACATGCCGCAGTCGTAAGATGGTGCCGTATGAGGGAGATCATCGGTGAGGGCATCCATCATGTCATGTCATATTACATTAACAACAGTATTAGGATTGTTTGATTTACTGCTTTACTATTATCGCATAATTGATTTGAGAACATGTTAATCCTTACTCTATTATTCCACTGAGTTAGCTACTCACTCCCACATTTCGGGATGGTGTTTGCAACACCCACCAGACCCTGTCTTAGATGTAGGTGAGGCAGCGATCCAGGAGGTAGAGCCGGACTATGATGAAGACTAGGATGAGTTCTCATACATGCAGTACCACGACGGCTTTACTTAGGTGGCCTGGGTTGACGGGACTTCTCAGTGGGACTCTTTTTGGACATTTGATTTTGTTTATTTAAATGTATATGAGACTCAGAGATGTATTCATACTTTAGAGACAGTCGAGATCTACTTTGTTTTCCATACAGTGATATATATATATTCTTTAGTCCTCCGCTTGCTTTTATCACTGGATCTGGAGTATGAATTGCAGTTTTGGTATATTTTTACTCATGTGAATGCTTTAACTCAAACAACATTAAATTATAATCATTTTTGTTGCATAAGTGACGGTCTGGAACTCGGGAGTTGAGTCTATACACGACCCTCGATTTTCAGGGTGTTACACTAGTTTTCTTGTTCATTCATTGTGTTTTGAGGGACTTCCACCTAGGCTACATTATGTGCGAGGGTCACTAAATCTTCCCTGAGGTTTTTGCATTCTTCCATTAATGCACTTTGGGCTTCCATCATTTTATTGATGCGACCCTCTGTAGTTGCTCCACGCTTTTGGTTCGTCCCTGCCATATGTGTTGTAGCTTCTCCACTCTTTGATGAAGCAACAGTTGGTGTTGAACAAGAATAGGCCGACGTGACGGGGTTTATGAAGACGGGAGAAGATGGGATTTCATTGATTTTTTTGGTAAGCCCAACGCTATCAATTGACTGTGGTGATACTGATGCTGATACACTAGTTTGAAGCGGCGCAGACATTGGTGAACTGAATACTAGTTCCTTTCCTCTCTGCTCTTTCGTCCATTTAACTTTCGGGATACTTATAGCTGCAAAGTCATGTTCCGCGACTCGCGGTACTATTGGTTTAGGATATATCGCTGGAGGAGCGAGCTCAGGGTTCCTTCTAACTGCATTGCGTGTTATTGGCCCTCTAACTCTTGGCAAAGGCTGGCTAATCTTGAGGCTTCCTACACCTCGTACCCTCGTTCTGCGAGATGTTATGACAGTCCAGATGTCATCATCTTCCAACGGTTCAGGCGAAGCAGATACAACTCCCATTGCTACTATGGTATTGGTGTTTTTAGTTTCAGCGATCTGAATTAGGCGCTTCGGGACGTGATCCGGAGCATATTCTATTACGAATCCGGTTGAGGTGAATCAAAAGTTCACCTGTCTCGCTGGAGTTACCATGAGTAGTAGGTCGTAGTTAAATTCGAAAACCATCTAACACAAAATATAACTACAATTAGTAGATGAATAATTAAAGTGATCTATCTTAGAGATAAAGGGGAGGACGTTCCCACTGAGGTCACCATTTTGGCGTCCAAAGGATGCCAAACTGTGATGAAAGTTCATAGCAATTTCACTATTAATATTTAAATAAGACAATAAAATAAGTCTCTAGTGGAGTCACCATTTTGTTTCGACAAAGAAACAAATGCATTTGATTTGGGAGATTGTCTTATTCAAACATAACAGAGAAAGAGTATTGGGAACATTCATCACATTTATTGATACTGAGTTCATTTACATCGTCTTTACATCCCTTGATTCTAAGATAGATCATTTAGAAATAAAGGACTTGTGCTTTAAGCATCAAAAGTTCATTTGGACAGCCTTCCGACGCCTGATTCGATCATCTCCTAAGACTTAGGAAGAATGTCGACTCGATCGACTAGTCTTTAATGAAATAAAGATTTCAGCAGCATAACAGCGTCAGTTTCAACCATCCTCTGGGACTTAGGAGGAATGCCGATTAGATCGACTGATCTTTCTCCTTTGAACCCATGAAGAGGAGAATGCCGGGAGAAAGGAGGCCTAGCCCATGAACTTCGGCAGCATGACGGCTTTTGGACTTCACAGACTGCAGGGCAGCCTGGTTGCGCGGACCCGTGCGCAACTACCACGATGCTTCCTTCTACCTTCTGTCTTCTACTCCGCTCCGCTTCTCTTGAAAATCTTCAATTCTTCTTTAATGAAGGAAGGGAGGGGGTATTTATAGGCCCTCGAGCTCATGAAAATCCCGATCTTAGCGATGTGGGACTATTCTTTCAACACTTTGGACCTTTTTGCAAAGGATGATTTTTGCAGCTCGTTGCGTGATCTCGCGCAAATGAGATTTTGGTTGCACGGTCGTGCGCAACCAACATTTATTGCGCGATACCGCGTAATCGATATTTGTTACGCGGTCCTGCGAAAACCCCTTAGAAACTGTCTTGTTCTTCTTATTTTCTAATGTTCTTCCTATCTCTTTTCCTCTCTTCTTTTGCTTCAATCCTTTCATCACTTTTTCATGCTTCAACAGATCCCCCTGGAGCTGGAACTTTACCAAAATACCTAAACTACCCTTTGGAGAAGATCATCACCATTAGATTCTTTGACCACTGCAATGAGATTTTTTTTGTGCCTCAACATGTATTATGAATATTCTTAAAAATAAATGAAGAATATAGTGGTGGAGGGATAGATTTTGAAGGAATTGGATAAAAAAAGGTTTTAGGCTTTGAGATTGAGTGTAAGATGTTGGGGTTGACTTACCACCTAAGGACATTCATTTCTAGGTTTGGAATGGAATGAAACATAGTCTAAACCCTTCAATTGATGGTCTAGAAGTGATTTGGGGTCGTTGTGAGTGATCAGGAGTGTGCACGAACTCAATCTCGGCGACCGTTTTCAGTGAGTTTTAGTTTAAGCATAGTTTTTCACTATTTAAACATGAGGATTCGTGTCTAATATAAAAGTACTTGGAGAAGTTTAAAAAATGAGCTGGTGAAAGATGAGATTTAAAGGAAATGGGTTAAAAAGCGATTTCTTTGGCTTTGGGATTGAGCTTTGAGAGTGTTATGGTTGACCCATTGCCTAAGGACGTCTAATTCCAAGTTGGCAAAATTTTGGGGTGTTACATAGGTAGACCCCAGCAAGTGTTTTTATATGTTTTATCCAGTCTTCACATGATTTTAGATGGTGTGGGCCACCTGAGTTCCGTGTATGGCTGATTTTTGGGGTATCCCATTTTTAAAAGGGGTCCATCAAATGCATAGTGTTGATGCTCGACATACATCATGGTGGGACCTATAGCTGGGTCTCACGGTTCGTGCTAATCATTAAGCCTGACAGCAAGGGCGTCCATCCTTGTTGTTTTTGTTATTTATTTTTTATCTCGTAAGTGGGGCCCATATTAAGATGATCCACTCCATCTATAGGGTTCTTCAAGTTGTGGTAAGCCCAATGAGTCCAATATTCAGTGTGTTTAGATGTATTGAAATATTACAGTGGGCCCTAACAAACTTGATAGTAAAAATCACTATTAAGACAATTTTCATTGGTGTGGCTTACCAAAGATTTGCATTGGCTTCAATTTTCAGCTTAAGGCCTAAAATGATTTGGGAAATTGGATGGATGGTGTGGATCAAATACATACATCATGGGAGGGGGGGGGGGGGGGGGTGGGTCGTTGTGGTCCCACAGCCCCTGCCCCTATTTCAAGAAGCCGAGACACTGGCAATGACAACGTCCACTCTCTCTCTCTCTCTCACTTTGTGCAACAACATCCACTCTCTCGCTTTTGTGCATGGGTATGTGTGTGAGAGAGAGAGTTCAGCCAGCCCAATGGCATACTTGGACGGTTTGGATGGCATACAAACATTCTGGTGGGGCCCACTATTAATAGGTCCCACATGAAGTCTATAACAAATTATTTTTATGTCTTCTCCAATGCATCCACACCATTAATCATATAATTATCATCATTATAATTTTTCTCTCCAACAATCATATTATCTTCATCATCAACACCATCTCCATCATAAATAAACACAAGAAAAATAAAATAAGAACGAGTGAGGATGGTGTACTCACCTTGATGGACTAAATGGATGGTTGAGATGGATGGGAGGGATGAGATTGATGGCACACCAAGATCATTTCTTTCTCTCTCTATATATATCTCTCTTATGGTAGGAAAATGGTGAAAATGTTGAGTATTGAAGGGGTATTTGTAGAGAATTTGCTAAAATTGTGGTTAGGTTAGATTAATGTGGTTATGATTGGCTTAGGCAAGAATTATGGCAAGTAATGCATGCTTAAGACTTAATGATAGATTAAATGAGACATGGGGTAGCATGACATGATGACATCATGCATAAGGTGTTATATGGAGAATGATTAACTTTGGATACATATGAGAGAGGGGTGGTATGGGTATGTGACATCACACACATGGCTAGAGATTCTCTCACCCATGTGTGCCATGGTGCATGTGTGCATAACATGTGTTGTGCACATGTGTGGAATGGAATATATGGCGTCATGAGCACATGATATACCAATAGTTCATCATGGCATATCTCACTAACGGAGCATTGTAAAAATGCACGGGTGGTACCTTCGCGACCTCAGTGATGGGACGGTCAATATGGTGAGGATTTCGTAGCCTTGGGGTTCTGGTCAGTCGGGTGTGCACTATGTAAGGCTATTTCAGGTCTCGCCAAGGGCGTCAATCATCGTGCATGTATACATAGAAAATGGTACGGAATGGATGGGGTCTTATAGAGATGCCAAAGACAATTACAATCAGAGATGAGGAAGGCAAAAGTAAGCAAAGAAAAATTTTAGTTGGGACATACCGGCCTCGTGGAGCAAAATGGGTCGAAACCCAAGGACGTAGCCTAGATGCTGTTAGAGCCTACGAATTTCCCAATGCCTAAAACCACTTACTTTTCCAATTTTTCTTGGAGGTTGGGGTGTCCGTGATTATAGCTCTGCCAATCTTCAACCAGGCCAAAAATAACAATCCTCATGGTATGGGTTGGACTTCATCCGGTGTAGGTGGAGGAATTCATTCACGATCAGCTTCGGTTGATTGAGCTCGACCCAAAGAATGAATGACCCTACCAACGCCCTCTAAGAATTTGAGTTTATCAACCCAAGAGCTAAGTGCAAGAGCAAGAGGACATCCCTGACTATACGGTAGAGAGGGAGCCTCAAGCCATAGTGGAGCGTGACCAAGAATATGGCCACCTCACCGTCCTGGAGCTCGCTTGGAATTTCACCAAGTATGGGAGCTTAGAGTACCACAAAGTCTAGAATGTGGTACTCCGACCTGAACCGTACCAAGGAAGATTCCGTCAAAGTTGACCCGATTGGCCTGGTTTCTTCTGATTTAAATGAAGGTTGGCCGATTTCCTCCTTGGCTGTGGTAGACCCCGTAACGTCCATTGGTTGGTCGACTGAGGACTGGGCAACCATCCTCAACCCATGGGATGCCTGAAAGTCCCTATCGTTCGTCATCACCAAGGGAGATGGTGGATTCTCCAGGAGACCATAGTCTTTCGGACCTCCATCTTGATGGGATGACTCCCCCCATCGGTCTGACGGGCTTAGCATTTCTCTTTTTGACCGGAAGGGCTGTCGGAAGTCGAAAACCTAGAAGAAAAGGCAAATATAGAGAAAGGGTGCAGATGAAGCTCACCAAAAAAGGGAGTTGAAGTCACCAGAAATCACCTACAGAATCGCCAAAGTCATTGAAGAGCAGAGGGGCAAGAACGAAATGGGGCAAATAACCCTTGCATGATTAGGCTTCCCTCTTTTATGGCAGAATCGACTGTACGAGCATTAAATGCTTGCACTTAATGCAGCCCTCAAAATGACTCCTCAATGCCCGCGCTCGGACACGTGGGGCTCTCCCACTTGCTAGTTAACTCGACTCTCTAGAATGCACCACGCGTCAATGCCTCATACGAAGAGGACCGAACAGGCTCCCTGACAGCAAATGTGACCTCGAGCTGAGGCACGCCACCTTGAGCATACCATATCACTATTGTAGATATGCCTCGATTCCTGTGTCAGCCACCTTACTTCGCATTGATGACAAGTGGGCCCAACACCCCTTGTGCAAGAACATCCGATCTCACCAAATTCAGCTTATTTTATGAGCCCGCTACTCGGGCTCAAAAGAAAGTAGGTGGGCTTATTGTTATGGGTAAAAATGGATTAGTTACTAAGGAAAAATCAGCTATGACATATATGCACAATGCGAGGAGGTTGGTCAACACTAGTCATGACCAATGAGCTCATCGATTGCCAGGGAGGAACACTCTGTTATGTTTCACTAAACAACCCTTAGAGTGGCCATCAGGAGATGTAGTCTCTCCATTTCCATCAGACGTTGAGCCCTTCCACAGATCCATACATTTTCGAGCTCATGCTCAGAACATCTTTTGGAAAAGGATCCCGAAGTACGACCCCACGCCACACGACAAAATGAAGAGGATGGTCATCTGTCTATATTCTGCTAAGAAAGGATCTTGATCATGATCCTTTGACACAACTTGTAAAGGCAGGTTAATAAGTTGGTCATTTGCTAAACTCTAAGAGAAACCTTAACCATAGCTCGCTAGAGAATACAGGTCGGTAAAACTCTCTTTGGAATAAACATCCACTTCAGACTCTCACCACGTGCCTTTACTAATTTCGACCTAGTTCCGACCAACTATCTGAGATCCCAACTGAGGATCTCGGAAGACGATTACAATAAGGATCTGCCCGAGATCTCTACCGAGGATATCAGGAGATAGTTGCGACTTGCACTTATCTGAATACCTCTACAATATGCACAAACTAAATAAGGAGATCACCATCTACGCCACCGTCCTCTCTCAACTATAAAAATGACATTTCTAATGGTGAACGGTACACATAATTCAACCCAGAAAATACATCCAAAAACCCAACGTTCAATGAGACCTAACTTACTTGTCTGACTTTAGCATCAGAGGGTCCCCTATTACAACTAGGGTTTCCATCTGTCTTGTTTTGTAGGCCTCAAATGGTCTAAGGAGGACGTACAGATTTCTACGCCAACAGTATCAAAGAGTAAGAGATGCATTTTCATTGCCTTCAATCATTTATTTTTTTTATATATATAAAAAGAGAAAAATAAAGTAAAATAAGTTCTGTAAAAGAGAAACGATCACATACAATGACATTATTTGAACTTTCCACATACAACCATTTCATGAAAAGGTTAGATGTGCCAGATGACGCCTGGTGCAAAAATCACTGGGATCCACTCTTTGAGCTGGACATAATTTAAAATCAATCAATGGCATATGAATGAGTGCATTAATGTGACAAATACAATGAGCAGACTTTTAATTGTAAGTCTAGGTGATAGTCATGGAATGTGGCACACCTTTGCACAAATGGGATATGTTACACACACTACAACAAAGTTGGGAATATCTGACATTTGGGGAGACCCTTTTCCAATGCTACCTACAACCGAGCACTGGCAACGGATCAATATAAAAGGAAAAAAGAAAAACCTGCATCTCATTTGACACTTTCCCTCTCCCCACTGCTGACTCTCCCTCTACGCCTCTCTCTCTCTCCCCCTCTCTTTGCACCTCTCCCTCTCTGCTTGATCTACCTCTCAGCCTCTCCCTCTCCGCTCGATCTCTCTCTCTCTCCTTCTTCACTATCAAACCCTCCCCTCTCTCTCTCCGCTCGATCTACCTCTCCCTCTCCCTCTCTCTCCCACTTTTATTTCTTCTTTTCTTTGGTCCATCACATTAAGGATCATTATGTAATATTAGGTATCTCTCTCTCTCTCTCTCTCTCTCTCTCTCTCTCTCTCTCTCTCTCTCTCTCTCTCTCTCTCTCTCTCTCCTTATCTATTCATATCAATTTGGGCATTTTTTGGCTTTTTTTTATCCTTAAAGTAACATTGTGTAATGATTTATGTTTTGAGAATTTTTGAGTTTCAAATCCCTAATTAGGGATTTGTAGTGTTGATTCCTAATTGTGGATTATAGATAAAAAAAAAAAAAAAAGTAAAAATCCCTAATTAGTGGAGTTTTCTTTAGAACTATGAAATGCTGTGTTTGTCTCTAGAGTAGCTAGATTGGGAAAATGCCGAAACCATTAGCTTCTATGTAATTTCCCCAACGCACATGTGTGGGTGGGCACACACTACTTACAAGAATAGCCCTTGAGTGTGACTTGTGAATCTGGACTAGTTGGACCCTTAACAAATCCTATCAGGACATAATCAGGTGGGCACAGTGCATAAGGAATGGTCGTCTGTATGCATCCCACATGTGTAGCCTCCCCACGGTGCATAAGGAATGGCTCAGATAGGGACCACTTGATCATATATGTGGCATCATACAAAGGCTTATTTTCCTTTTTTAAGTGATTCTAGTTTCCTGTATCTGCATCAATCTGCATCCAATCATAATGAGAAATTCAAACGGTCATAGTATTGATTAATGAAAGGTAATCATTAATTTCATCCATTCCAAGTATTACCTGCTCTGTTGTGTTCTCAACGCCCAATATATCACCAAGCTTTGATCCTGCAAACTCCCAAAACCTTTGGCATGATTTGTCCTGACTCTATTTTTCATGAATTTCCCTAATAAGAGCAGATCCTTTGGGTGATATTATAGCCATATCAAATGTGGGATCTTTCAACAGCATTATAGGCTCCACCTACTTTGTAAAAACAACCCTACCATCCAGGGAAGGAGGCTTTGTCTCTATGGAAGAAAAGATAGTCAGTAAACATATGTTTAGGTAGAAGGCCCAATGAAACAAGTCTATTCAATTTTTTTATCAAAGGCATTTAATGTGTCAAGAATCATAGACAAACAAGATATGTGCCCAAGTACAAAATAGAAATTGAAACATGCATGCGTTACAAAGTTACACAAACGGAAGCCTCACACCATCAATTCAAGCTCATACAATAAACTACATTTAGTGAAAGTCTTGTGGAATAGGTAATTCACCTTTGTACTTTACTATTTTCTTTTAAAGGATTGTGTACTTTTATATTTTACATTGTGTACTTCAATGATGATGATGATGATTATAATATTTTGGTAGAGAGCCGACCATGAATGTTCACTTCTGACTGTCTTTAAGCTTGCCAAATAAGGATTACTTTGCCTATGGGATAGATTGGACCATTTGAATGACGAGACACTTTAGAACAGGATGAAAATAGCAATTGCCCCATTTTTCAAGAAGTTCCCACTTTAAATTGAAAATGTCAATTTGTCTGAGAAGGGTAGAAACCCCCATTCCACTTCAAAAGGAGTGGAGAAAGTCTATCAAACTGGCTCCAATTTTCCTATATTAGAAGAAACAAACAAAGGCCATTCCACTTTATACGATGTGGTAACTTCATATGCATCCTAAATTTTCCTTCCTATGATGTATTTAATGATCAGATTCTATCATTTTTCATTAAGTTCCTTTGCTATTTTGTTCATGTTTTTGTGTTTTTCTTTTATGCACATCTAATATTTTTTTTTCCCATGAATTAAAATGGTTAAAATTCTCTTCTATGCTGGTGCATGCTGCTGTCATGTTTAAGGTTATGAAGAATGAATCCCCTCCTATACCAGATACATTCGCCCCTGAGGGTAAGAATTTCATGCAGTTCTACTTACAGAGGAATCTGGCGGAGTGGCCGTCAGCAAGCATGCTGCTTGAGCATCCCTTTACTCTTTTTTTTTTTTTTTAAATGGCTACAGCTCATGTCAAATTAATCAATGCATAATTGAGAAAGAGTGGAGCATATAAGACACCTGAAAAATGGTCACATCGAAGGAAAAACCTTTTCCTTTTCCATTGTTTCACATGTGATGTAATCCCTTTTATGCAAACATGGTCTAAGATCAAAGTGAGGGTCATTTGTTGTTGGCTCATTTTCCTTCGTCCATAATTGTTTGTTCTATTTTGTAGGCATATTAATAAAATTCAATTATCTTTCTGAAAAGAGAAAGATCAAAAGAGATCACGTGCCATTTCTTTTTTTCTTTTTTTATTTTTTTTATTGTGGTACACAATCACTATGACTAGTACAACTGACAAATGAATTTTAAGTTGTGTACAGATTTTAGATTTCTCACAATTCTTTCTCACTTATTTGTTAAAAGTAACCCATAGGATATGTTACATTTTAAACTATCCAATAATGTTCATCAACCCCATTAGCATAAATTCTAGTTCACGATACCCTTAGACTAAGACCCATAATTTGTATAGTTTAATTTGATAGAAGATATGATTTATATACTCGTTACTGTATAATGTTCATGAACAAGATGTCCCTCTTAACAAATATAGTATTATTTTTGTATAAAGAAGAAAGGGGAATGAAAAAAAAAGGATATTGTTATTTTTTTAGTTACTACTATTTATACTCTGAATCATTATAAAATGGTGTTAAAGGGTTGATGCTTGACATGTATGACTTCAACTGACATCGAGTATTATACATCCAGTTTGAGAAGAATTGAACCCATAACATGGAAATTTTAGTACAATGATTTTGATGTTCCTTGAGAACTTATGTATATGTGGGCAATCTTGGGACATTGATGGCATGAATGTTTAAATTTTGAAGAGGAACAATGAATGTCTAGTGAAAGTGCATCTGAGAGCAAGAAAAATGAGAATGCATCACAATGGCAACCCACCTCTATGCTTGGTAACAAAGATACTTTTATTAGAACTGCATTTACTTGGAGGTGTTGAGTATATCTTCTTGCTCTAGACTTCATATTTAGCTTATATTAGTTCTCATCTGTTAGGAGTTAGATTTTATCATTTTTTGTCTACTATTAGAAGCTTCTAGACTTCGAGTTTTGGAATATTGAAAAACCGTGTTTGGAGTCTTAAAAGCATCAGTTTAACTGAATTGCAGACATAAATGTGTTGCCTTCAGTTTCATATGTTTATCTCATAGTTTACAATACCTTATTTTTCACCAACATTTATTTACCATGTGTGCTTTCCTTATTTCAAATGCTTCTATTGTTTCACTTTTCTTGCATTTTTCCTTTTGGTTTTTCACTTATGATTGTTTCCATTCTGCACATGAGTGCATAACAATGCACCCTGAATGCAATTAACTATAGTATGATGTGAATGCAATTAACTCTAGTCCAATTTTTCACCATTTCCATTAATGACAATTTGAATGCATTTAAAATGGCAGGAGAACCAGTATGTTATGGTAGATACTTGCTACCCTTAGTCAGTATGTTACCATTGCACTCACTTTGAGTGTTTCAAAGTTATGTTATTTTCATAATTAAAGATAATTGTGAAGCATCCAAATTTTTTTTTCTTTAGTTGTATTCAAGATTTTGATACTTGATTTTTCAATGAATTGGCTTCTGTAAGGATGGAGATATATTTAGTTTTGTGCTTGTAAATCTAATGGTTCATAGCCATTGTAATTAGAATGCTTTTGATATAAAGAAATAAATTGAAAAAAAAAATTGCAAAAGATACTTTGGTATGTAATTGTAAAATTTCCTATGATTTTCTTAAAAAATTGAAAAAAATTTACAATAGATATAAAGAAATAAATAAAAGCTCATCAATCATCCAGTTCCCATCATCCAGGCACCTATCTGCTAGTTGGATTTTGATTAACTTAAAGAGATCATTGTATCCCTAGATAATATCCAAGATTATTACCTTTCTTGGAAGGTTAGAAGCCATATAGCCGGATTTATAGAGAAATTGGGTATGTGAGGTTGGTGGGATTTGTTATGCGTTGTCTAAAGAATGTGAATTTTGTTTTCTATTTTATGTTAATATTCTTGTGTTTGTTTCTTTTCTTATACATTGTTTCAGGGTCATGTTGGGCCTATTTATTAAACTACATTTAGTCCTCTTAGGGACTTGATTTTGTCTTCTTCTTCGGACTCAAAAAGTATGCTTCTTCTCCTATCATCTTACTTTCATTTCATCAATCGAGTCTCTAATCTAATGCTTGCCTACTGCAAGTTTGCTGGTAATAAATTCAGTCGATTAAACCCAAGCATAAACTCAAGCAAATCTCTATCTACTTGCTAACTGCAGATATGGAGAGGACATTTCTAATTGGGATCCACCAAATATGTATAGGAAGATAGCTCTCAAGAATGATGTCCAAGAGCCTCTGCCTTGGTTCAGTAGATTATCTTGTCCAGCAATGGTGCATATTGTCATGGACAAACATCTCCATACCCCATCTCATGGACTTACCAATTTTGTCTCTCCTTTTATACTATGAGGTTATGTACATAGAGTCTAGCGAATTCTAGAGAACATTAGTGTATGGATCTCTAGAACATTCTGGAGTTCTCTAATGGCTTCTTATAGCCAGAATAGTGTAGAATAGTTTAGAAGATTTTCGAGAGTATTCTTAGCCTTTGGATGATTGTCACATGGCACCATCCTAACCATTCATATTCATATCTGTGTGCAGGTGAACATGAATGAGAAGGACTATCAAAGAAAGAAGAACAAGTTTCTACCAAAGATACATGGTAGTTCAATACCATTGATGTACGCAATCAGGATGCATGTAAAGTCACCATCTCAGGTTAGCTAATGAAGAGGCAGATTATGAAATACAATGATTGGTGGGAGAATTCACATAGTTTTACTTCGCTACATGAGCAAATGTTTCATGATAGTCCACTTGATACTGTTGGGTGAATTAATGTTTGGGTCCATCTTATTTGCAAGTAATTTCAGTATTTCCTTTGGGTTCCACATGTATCATGATGCATATGTATTAACAAAGATGAAAATTATCTGAAATTATAGCATGATATTGTTTTCCCTTTCAACGATGATTTGTATTATTGTGATAACTGATTACATGCATTTAAACTTTGTGCCAATTCATTTCCACTTGGTTTTCCTCGCAACGAGAACACATTATATTCTTTCTTTTTGCCCATTCAGTATCAAAGAGTTCTATAACTCAGGGGCTTAACTATCCAATCTGTTTATGTTTTTGAACTCCATACTCTCTCTATGTGCAAGAGCTAACACATCAAAGAAACCATATAGACTATGCAACTATGAGTATAAGCTGTTAATCTATTCACCAATGGCTGAGAGGGCTTGTGTGAAGTGCCTTCAAAAGGAATATAGAGCACTATGTAAGGTATGTCTTACTGCAGAGTCTTCTTTAATTTTCCACTCACCTGACATTTAGTAGCATGCACATGTATTCTTTGAAACACATCTTCAGCTTCATTTCCACAAATGATTTACATGATTATGAGTCTAGCTTTTCACTTTGAACACAATTTATGAAATATAATTACAACGTCCCTCTAATTTGTTTTCACGAGCCTTTTGTTGATGCTTCCACTGACAAATTGCAGTGTTTTAACCTCCCCCTCAACTCTCACTTGATAGCCTATCACATACGTCCGGATATATGCCAACTTTTCATCTAGCCACTTTTTTCCCACTAGCATGCCGCTTGTTTAGATTTTGAAAAATAGTATTTTATAGATCAGATTTTTCCAAAGTTTTAACTAGATATGCATATCCTACTCAAGGGGTGAGATCATGAATTTGCATATATTTAATCGACATATAATAACTTGAATTTTATTTTTAAAATTGTAAAATGTCATAGTAATTTATTTATGTTAATCAAACATTTATGTAAATTATATTTTTCACATTGTCTTGTCATTTACTAATATAATAATAAACAAATAACTTATATCCTAGCAAAGTAGTTATCATTCACCTTAATACTTCACCCACCTCAACTTTCTTCACCGACTCCTATTTTTCATACTTACCTCCACTTTCCTTATCTACATTTACTTTTGATATCTACTTCAACCACATCCAATTTCACATATCTTAACTTTCTATACCAAACTATCTTGTTAATCTCCTTCAATGATTTTTTCCCCCATGGAATATTTTTAAAATGTATAAATACCTTTAAACTTCATTGCTGCTTGTAAAGCTTTAAAAATCATAGACACTAAGAATTCTTTCAAAAGAGATGACTTGATAATTTACTTCTTCTTTTTTTTTTTTTTTCCTTTGTACAAGATTTTAATTAATTGTGCCTAAATTTAGGCTTACAAGCACTTCAGCCTTTTGACGCCACGCGTGCTAGGAGTATGTCATATAAAGGATTTGTTTATTTATTTATTGATTTATAATTCAAGAACATTTTTAATTTATTGTAATAAATATTATATATTTTTTATTATGTAGTAATATAAATTTTGTTTAATATTAACTTTTAATTATTTTACAATATTTTTTGTTTCAAATATTAAAAAAATGCAGGTTTCAATAGAATTATATATAATAAAAAATTTACTGGCCTACGCTGGGCCCTCTCAAATTTGTACAAAGACTTTTACCAGTGCCTGTATAGATCTTTGTCGATGCTTTTCCGTAATTAAAAGTGTTAGGAACCCTCCTTTTGCCGGTGCTTGTATAGACTTTTGTTAACACTTTTTCCACTTTTGTTGACACTTCTGTCAAAAATACTATCGCCCAATAAAAGCATCGGTGAAACCAGAAAGGGTGCTGGCAAAGACTCCACAATTATCGGTGCTCATACAAGAGCCGGTAAAAACACCTTAGCGCCAGAGAAATTTTTACCAACATACCCTTCTACCGGCGCTTGTCTAGCGCTGCTAAAGAGTATTACCAGTGGTTTTGGGGACTTTTACCAGCGATTTTGGCCACCGGTAAAACTGCTTTGTCTTGTAGTGATAGGTGACCCGTTGGTAGGAAAGAAATAACTCTATAATTGTTTCACAAAGAGCAACCAATAAAAAAGGGTAAATTAAAAACCTACCAACTTTAGTTACAAGATCCCAATGCACCCACATCCCCTCACGTGGGCCCCATGATTCAGCGATACGGATAGTGGATGCATGAAGCCCTGAAAAATCTCAAAAATCCAAAGAGCCTAATCCCGAGATTGATGGACTTAAAAACAAATACACACACACACACACACACACACACACACACACACACACACACACACACACACACACACACACATCAATACATTGTAAACTGGCTTGAAAATCGACATGTAAGGCCCACTCGATATAAGCCTTACAAGCCATAATTAGACAGTAAGCCTTAGACTAAGTATTGTGTTTTAAATACTCGGTCTGGAGCGTTCATCTAAGCATGGCATCGGTGGGACAATGATTTGAAGATGCATGCCGAAACTATTATCTATGTAGATTGATATTGGTTGTCCAATATCTTAAAAGCTTTAGAGGTGTTTTAAAGGGCTAGTAATATTTAAAAACGAGAAAGACTCACATGCATCTAGTGGTTGTAGATAAATTAGTCCAAGTAGCTAGATGTAGGATCCACTGGCCCCCCACCATGTTGTGTGAATGGCATCTAAGTTGCCCAACAGAGTTGGCCCCACCATGAACAGGGAAAGCCCTAAAAGTAGGGAAGATATAACCATCCTTTGGGCACACATGAGTTTGGAGGTTCTTGTTTAGTTAGCCCTCATTTTTCATGGCATGGCCCACCTTATATCTAGATGGGCTTGATCTTTGGGTTATCCCTTTGTCATTGTTTTCCATGTTCTGTCTCACATTCAACCATCAATTATTAAAGGGTTAGGATCTCCTAAACTGGAACTCTAGGGTTACCATGCAGCTGGGAAGCCATTTGATGGATGATTTGAGTTGTTTAACCATGGTTCCCACATATATCTAATCCTAGAAAATAGTATGCTTAGCTGAAAGAATAAGAATATGTTAGAACCATAATTATTCATGGAAAGATTATCCATCAATCTACACCGTCGAAGTAATGGGCCTCATTATGGATGGAAAGCTCAACCTGCACAATGGCATTTGGTGTACAGTCAGCACCTCCAATATACAACCTCACTAGCGTGTGATGCGTAGATGACTTAAGGATCACTACAACAAAAGTAGCCTTTACCGGTGGTCAAAACCGCCCGTAAAACATTTACCAACGGTCAGAAAAGCACCGGAAATAGCTCCGTCGGTAAAAGTTTTACCGGTAGTCAGTTACTTTACCGGCATTTGTGTTAGCTGCCCGGACAAGCATGAATAAATGTATCCTTACCATCAACATTTTCAAGCCATGATGACCAGATACATTTTTGGACCATGATGGCCGCCCGCCCACTCATGGCCTGTGTTCATAACCTCGAAATCAGGAAATTAGGCTCATCCGGTCGCCACCCCATTGAATGTGCAGGCCTGATAATTATTTTAAAATCATCCATTACGGTGCCCAAAGTGCAGTGCATGTACCTGATCAACCTATTGACTAGCCTACCTTCTGGGCCATCTCATCTAGATGCACTAGAAGACGAAGCACTTTACAAGTTCATCTCTTTTGAAAGAATTCTTGGTGTGTATGATTCTTAAAGTCTTTATAAGCAGCAATGAAGTTTAAAGGTATTTGTACATTTTAAAAGTATTCCCGGGGGGGGGGGGGGGGGGGGGAAGTAAATTACTAAGTTCATCTCTTTTGAAAGAATTCTTAGCGTCTAAGATTTTTAAAGTCTTTACAAGCAGCAATGAAGTTTAAAGGTATTTATATATTTTAAAAGTATTCCAAGGGAAAAAAATCATTGAAGGAGATTAACAAGATAGTTTGGTATAGAAAGTTAAGATATGTGAAAATGGATGTGGTTGAAGTAGATATCAAAAGTAAGTGTAGATAAAGAAAGTGGAGGAAAGTGTGAAAAATAGGAGTCAGTGAGGAAGGTGGAGGTGGGTGAAGTATTAAGGTGAATGGTAACTACTTTGCTAGGATATAAGTTATTTGTTTATTATTATATTAGTAAATGAAAAGACACTATGAAAAGTATAATTTACATAAATGTTTGATTAACATAAATAAATTACTATGACATTTTACAATTTTTTAAAATAAAATTCAAGTTATTATGCATCGATTAAATATTTGCAAATTCATGATCTCACCCCTTGAGTAGGATATGCATATCTAATTAAAGCTTTGGAAAAATCTGATCTATAAATTAATATTTTTCAAAATCTACACAAGCGGCATGCTAGTGGAAAAAAAGTGGCTAGATGACAAGCTGGCATATTTTTGGACGTATGTGATAGCTTCTCAAATAAATTAGACTATTAATTGAGAGTTGAGAGGGAGGTTAAAACACCGCAATTCGTCAATGGAAGCATTAGCAAAAGGCTCATGAAAACAAATTAGAGAGGCGTTGTAATTATATTTCATAAATTATGTTCAAAGTGAAAAGCTAAACTCGTAAACATGTAAATCATTTGTGGAAATAAAGCTGAAGATGTGTTTCAAAGAATACATGTGCATGTTATTGAATGCCAGGTGAGTGGAAAATTAAAGAAGACTCTTCAATAAGACATACCTTGCATAGTGCACTATATTCCTTTTAAAGGCACTTCACAAAAGCCCTCTCGGTCATTGTTGAACAGATTAACAACTTATACTCTTACTTGGATAGTCTCTATGGTTTCTTTGATGTGTTAGCTGCTACACGTAGAGAGAGCATGCAATTCAGAAACATAAAAAAAAACTGGATAGTTAAGCCCCTGGATTATAGAACTCTTTGATACTGAATGCGCAAAAAGAAAGAATATGATGTGTTCTCGTTGTGAGGAAAACCAAGTGGAAAGGCATTGGCACAGAGTTTAAATGCATGTTATTAGTTTTCACAATAATACAAATCATTGTTGAAAGGGAAAATAGTATCATTCTATAGTTTTAGATAATTTTCATCTTTGTTAATACATATGCATCTTAATACATGTGGAACCCAAAAGAAATACTGAAATTTCTTGCAAATAAGATGGACCCAAACATAAGTCAATAATTCACCCAATAGTATCAAGTGGACTATCAAGAAACATTTGATCATGTAGCGAAGTAAAACTATGTGAATTCTCCCATCAATCATTGTATTTCATAATCTGCCTCTTCATTAGCTAAACTGAGATGGTGCCTCTATATGCATCCTGATTGCATACATCAATGGTATTGTACCAGCATGTATCTTTGGCAAAAACTTGTTCTTCTTTATTTGATAGTCCTTCTCATTCATGTTCACCTACACACACATATGAATATTAATGGCTAGGAAGGTGCCATGTGACAATCATCCAATGTCTAAGAATACTCTAGAAATCTTCTAAACTATTCTACACTATTCTGGCTATAAGAAGCCATTAGAGAACTCAAGAATGTTCTAGATATCCATACACTAATCTTCTCTAGAATTCTCTACACTCTATGTACATAACCAATAAAAGGAGAGACAGAATCGGTAAGTCCATGAGATGGGGTATGGAGATGCTTGTCCATGACAATATACACCACTATTGGACAAGATAATCTACTCAACCAAGGCAGAGGCTCCTGGACATTATTTTTGAGAGCTATCTTACTATAAATATTTGGTGGATCCCAAATAGAAACGTTCTCTCCCTATCTACAGTTAGTAGGTAGATAGTGATTTGCTTGAGTTTATGCTTGGGTCTAATCAGCTGAATTTGTTACTAGCAAAATTGTAGCAAGCAAGCATTAGATTAGGGACCTGATTGATGAAAAGAAAGTAAGATGACAGGAGAAGAAACATACTTGTTGAGTCCGAAGAAGAAGACAGAATAAAGTCACCAAGATTACTAAATGTAGTTGAATAAATAAGCCCATCATGGCCTTGAAACAATATATAACAAAAGAAACTAAAAAAGAATATTGACATAAAATAGAAAACAAAATTCACATTCTTAAGACAACGCAAAACAAATCCCACCAACCTCACATACTCGATTTCTCTATAAATCCAACTATATGGCTTCTAACCTTCTAAGAAAGACAATAATCTTGGATATTATCTAGGGATACAATGATCTCTTTGAGTTAATTAAAATCCAACTAGCAGATAGGTGCCTAGATGATGAGAATTGGATGATTGATGAGTTTTAATTTATTTCTTTATATCTATTGCAATTTTTTTTTTCAATTTTCTAAGAAAATCATAAGAAATTTTACAATTACAAACCAAAGTATCTTTTGCAGATTTATTTTTTAAAATATTTATTTCTTTATATTAAAAGCATTCTAATTACAATGGCTATGAACCATTAAATTTACAAGCACAACACTAAATATATCTCCATCCCTACAGAAAACAATTCAGGGAAAAATCACATATCAAAATCTTGAATACAACTAAAGAAAAAAAAGAAAAAGAAAAAGTGGATGCTTCACAATTATCTTTAATTATGAAAACAACATAACTTTGAAACACTCAAAGTGAGTGCAATGGTAACATACTAACTGAGGGTAGGAAGTATCTACTATAGCATACTGGCTCTCCTACCATTTTAAATGCATTCAAATTGTCATTAATGGAACCGGGAAAAAAATTGGACTAGAGTCAATTGCATTCACATCATACTATAGTTAATTGCATTCGGGGTGCATTGTTATACACTCATGTGCAGAATGGAAACAATCCCAAGTGGAAAACCAAAAGGTAGAATGCAACAAAAATGAAGCATTGGAAGCATTTGAAATAAGGAAAACACACATGGTAAATGAATGTTGGTGAAAAACAAGGTATTGTAAACTATGAGATAGACATATGAAACTGAAGGCAACACATTTATGTCTGCAATTCAGTTAAACTGATGCTTTTAAGAATCCAAACACAGTTTTTCAATATTTCAAAACCCAAAGTCCAGAAGCTTCTAATAGAAGACAACAAACGATAAAATATAACTCCTAACAGTATGTTAAATATGAAGCCTAGACCAAGAAGATATAGTCAACACCTCGAAGTAAATGTTGTTCGAATAAACGTATATTTGCTACCAAGCATAGAGGTGGGCTACCATTGTGATGTATTCTCATTTTTCTTGCTCTCAGATGCACTTTCACTAGACATTCATTGTTCCTCTTCAAAATTCAAACATTCTTTCCATCAATGTCCTAAGATTGCCCATATATACATAAGTTCTCAAGGAACATCCGAATCATTATACTAAAATATCCATGTCATGGGTTCAATTCTTCTCAAATTGGATGTATAATACTCGACGTCAGTTGAAGTCGTACATGTCAAGCATCAACCCTCTAACACCATTCTGCAATGATTCAGAGTATAAATAGTAGCAACTTAAAAAATAACAATATCCTTTTTTTTCATTCTCTTTTTTTCTTTTCTTTTTGCAAAAATAATACTATATTTGTTAAGATGGACATCTTGCTCATGAACATTATACAGTAGAAAGTATATAAATCATATCTTCTATTAAATAAAACTATATACATTATGGGTCTTACTCTAGGGGTATCTGTAAGTGCTATGATTTCATATCCCTTTGGTTGTCAAATTTTGTGGTGCGAAAACCTATATCTATGTCTTGTATATCTTGTGTTTCATGTTTGAGACTATATTATTCATTGCTTCAAGACATCGTATTTCAAGTCAAGATCTTAAATGAAGAGTGTTTTAAGTCTAGTCATGGATGAAGTATACAAGAATAGAAGTCTTCAAGTATGCATGTTTTCAAGTCTAGTCATGGATGAAGTATACAAGAATAGAAGTCTTCAAGTATGCATGTTCAAGATTCTATCAAGTACAAGAATAGAAGAAGACTTTATCAAGTTAAGAAAGGTTCAAGCTCGAGAAGGGCTACAACAAGACTCATAAATTCTCAAGCTTCTCTTAAGGGTCATCTGAGAGTACAAACTATCAATGTTCATCTCACTTTCAAGGTTTGTTTAACCTTAGATTGACCTTAGGTTGGGCTTTATTGTAGGTCATTCTGGATTCATAATTCGTATATTTGCATGGGCTGTTCTAAGACCAGTCCTAAGGACTTCAAGACCAGTCCTAGCTCTGCTACGACTAGTCTTAAGTTTTTCAGGACTAGTCATAGGTTGTTGAAGATTTTCAGATTTTTCTAGTTATCCTACGATCAGTCCTGGACATCCTACGACCAGTCCTGGACATCCTACGACCAGTCTTGTGAACTGTATGAGTCGTCCTTCGACCGGTCTTAGCCCTACGAATTGAACTCTAGCAACTAATTTGGGGGTCCTACGACCAGTCATAGGTGACCCACGACCAGTCGTAGGTGGCCCACGACCAGTCGTAGGCTACTCGGACCAGTCGTAGAACAGCTAATCCTTATCTCGCAGAAATCTTTGAAAATCTGTTGAAGCTACGACCAGTCCTAGGGATCCTAAGACCAGTCATAGATGGTATTTTTTAGGCTATAAATAGAGCATGAATTTTAGAGTTTTTCAATTCAATTCAATTCAATTCAAGCAATTTTAAGGCCATACTCTGAGATAAGTTCATGTTTATTTTAAGCTGCTTTGTGCTCATTTAATATTCCTTTTGCTAGCTTATTTTGTATTTGATTTTGATCTACATTCCAATCTTATTAGAAAAGAGGAATTTTTGATATTCCTTCTTCTTGGATTCAAAATCAAATAGAACTAGCCCTTTTGATTTAAAATCAATTAGACTTAGGACCATTCATAAAGTGAGTATTGGACTTTGAACGTTGAATCGAACTTCTACTCCGATTGGTTCTACCAGGCTACTTCAAAAGGAGATTCAGAAATTTTACATTTGTGTAATTTACATTCTTTAGTTTTGTTTGAGATTTACCAGAAAAATCTCATTATTTTGGTTATCTGAGGAGAGCCAGAAAACTCAGATTGTGTGGGTTTTTGGATTGTGTAAGCCCGTGATAAAAAGACACAATTGTAAAGGTTTTAGGTGAACCTGTGAAACCTATTTTGATAGTGCATGCTAATATCCCTTGTGTGAGGATATTAAGAGTGGAGTAGCATTCTGTGTGGCTGTTGGATAACAGTTGGTGTACACACAGGCGAACCACTATATATCTTTGTGTTGTGGATGTGCTTTATTTTTTCTATCCTTTAATCATTTAGTTTTGTGGATTGTATCTGTGGTTGAATGTTGTAATTATTTTATTTCAAGCCAGTGTGGGGAATGTTGTAATAACTTAGGTTTAATTTCCTGCAAGTTATTTCCTTGCTTTATTTATTCCTCTCGGTTTGAGTTTTTAATACAAAGGACGTTCTAGAAATAAGGTTGTCCTACCATAAGCCTTTGGTTTTTGGTGTAAGGTTGTCCTTAGAACTGATATAGTATCATTCTCTTAATTCTAGTTTATTGAGATTGTTTTTAATTCAGCATTGTGCTTTATTTCTTTTATTATTCCGCTGTTATAAGTTTTATTTGGCATAGCCCTATTCACCCCCCTCCCCCCCCCCCCCCCCCCCCCCCCCTCTCTAGGGCATATAGCTAGGCCCTTTCAAGTGGTATCGGAGACTAATAGCTCGTGCTTATTGTTTATTTATTGGATTTATTTCCTGAGCTAACGATCTAAGCTATATTAAGATGTCAAATTTTGATAGCCTATCAGTCACTAGGCCACCACCCTTTAATGGCACAAACTATGCCTATTGGAAAGCCAGGATGAGGATCTTTCTCAAATTCATGGATGAAAGTGTGTGGCTGGCCACAGTGAATGAATGGAACCCTCCTATCACTGAAGTAACTAATGAAGATGGTTCAAAATCAATGAAAGTAACGGCTTATTTTCTTTGGACCACACTTCAGATAAGTGAGAGTAGTGCCAATGCAAAAGCACTAAATGCAATTACTTGTGCATTATCACTAGATGAATTCAAAAGAATCATCTCTTGTGAAAATGCAAAAAAAAAAGCATTGGATGTATTAGAAATGACATACAAGGGTACATCAATTGTCAAGAAATCTAAAGTCCAACTCCTCACAACTAAATTTGAAGAAATTCATATGGAGGAGAATGAGATGTTTATGGACTTCTACACTAGATTGAATGACATTGTGAACTCTATGTGGGGTCTTGGTGATAGAATCCTAGAAAGTAAAGTGTGCGCAAAGATACTACGCTCACTTCCTGAACGGTTCAATTCTAAAGTAACCGCGATTCAGGAACTTCATGATACGGATACCATGAGAGTTGAGGAACTAGTTGGTTCACTACAAACATATGAGTTGACCTTTAAAGCTCCTAAAGAAAAATTAATTTCTCTCAAATCATCTAAAAAAGTTTCACAAGAGACCACTTTGGATTTAGAAAATTTTACAAAATCAAAAAGTTTTACAAAATTTTCAAAGGCAAGAAAAAAGTTGATTTTCAAAAGTTAATTGATAAGAGAAGATCTAAACCTAGAGCTTGAAAATCTTTGAAAGATAGTCAATGTTACAACTGTCAAGAGTATGGGTACTTAGCTAACAAATGTCCTAAAAAGGACAAATCAAAAAGGAAAAGCATTTTGGCTACTTGGGATGAATCGTCTGATTTTGAATCCTCTTCTAAATCAGAAGATTCTGAAATCGAGTCAGGCGATGATGTTAAAGCCTTTATGACTCTAGCCAAGATCACCTATTCAGATCATGATGATATATCTAGTGAAAAAAATCTGAATAGTGATTGCGATAATGAAGATGATCTTCAGGATGCTTATAATGCCCTTTATAAGGAGAGTTGTAAAATTGCCGTCAAGCTTAAGTTATAAAAAGAAAAATTTTCTAAGCTTAAAGAAGATTATGAGTCTCTTATTTTAGAAAAGTCTCATATTTCTGATTCTTTTGTAAAGACCAAATGTGATTTAGATTTCAAAACCTCCCAAATTGAAAATTTGAAATCCGAAAATGAGAAACTCAAAAATGAGGTTGCTTCTCTTTTAAGTTTGAAAGACACATGGAGATATGCCCAAGGTGATCCTAAATTGGAAAAATTATTGTCTGGATCAAGAAAATGTGCGATCGATCCAGGTTGGGCTATGATAAGAATACATCTCCTAAACAAAAGAATATTTCTCCTAAATTTGTAAAAGGAGAGTCTTCAACCTCAAAAGAAAAGAATACTTATCAAGGTTTTTTTTTAAATTCAAGGACTTTTCAAAAACCTAAAGCTAGCCATGTCAACTTTGATTTTCAAAATCAAAATCCATTGGCTGAAAAAATAATTGATCTACTTAAGGAGCTATTAAAGTCTAACTCTATATGTCTCTCCTATAACAACAGACAGAAAAAGACCATCTATACTCTTAAACCCAAAAGAGTTCTAAAATGGGTTCCTAAAGTTGCCTGCTTGGTTGCCCACACTGCTTTCAAAGCTATAAGTCATTCAAAGTGGTACCTAGATAGTGGTTACTCCAGGCATATGACAGGCGACAAGGCTTTATTCACCGATCTTAAAGATATGACTGACGGGTCAGTCACATTTGGTGATGGAAGCAATTGCAAGATCATTGGCCAAGGCATGGTTCAACTTTATAACCTTCCCTTATTTAAGAATATTTTATATGTTGAGGGATTGAAACACAACATACTAAGCATTTCTCAGATATGCGATGTAACATCCCGAAAATCGGGGGTTGAGTAAAAACTCCACTCCCGAGTTCCAGAACATCACTTATGCAACATAAATGTGTTTGATTGAATGTTGTCTGTGTTAATGTATTAAACATGAGTGGGATTAAGCCAGAACAGCATATCATACTCCAGAGACAGTTAAATTAACAAGCGAAAGACTGTGATACATTCATATAATATATAATTGATTGTAAGTCTCCAGAGTGTGAACATGTTACTAGGTTAAACATATACATGTATACCTCAAAATAGAAAGAAAGAATATACATGAGTGCTCTGAAAATATAAAATGACAAGTGTCATGGCATCTAATGAATCTCCCTGTAATCTCATCGTTCAGAACACGTATAAAGGAGGGATCCTCCTCATCATCATCAAGTTCGGCTCTGCCTCGCAGGCCGCGCCATCATCTGCAATCACAATAGGGACTGGTGGGTGTCCGGAAACACCATCCCGTAACGTGAGAGTGAGTGATCAACTCAGTGGAATAATAGAGCAGAGATTAGCATGTTCTCAAATCAATCATCTGATAATAGTAAAGCAATTAGTCAAACATTCCTAAATACTATTGTTAATGCAATATGACATGACATGATGGATGCCCTCACCGACAATCTCCCTCATACGACACCATCTTACACCCGCGGCATGCTTTCTTCCCACAGTGCTCCACATCTTCCAAGCACATGCAATGTAATGTGGATATGATTACCAAGTTATTATTAGTCCTTTTCATACAGCAATATTGGGAAACTAAGGTACCTTGCTTATATCAATCCCAACACAGATCCTGTCTAGGGTCGTCACTCATAGTAATCTCATACGATGTATATTTTGTAGGTCGCTGCAAGGGCTGCCAGGGCTGTTGCTCGCACTCGTTGCACCTCTCCCCCATCACCTTATCAATACAGGCCTAAATTATCCTTAAGACTGCATCAGGACTCGTCGCCCCCATGCGGTGTCAGGATAAACTCAAGGTCACTACAAAGGGCTCATCACCTGATCAGTGTAGGCCGACAGCAAGAATATAGTGTCCCATACCACCATAATCTGCTCAGAGTAGGGTGCTCACTGGTCACTATGGGGAGGTTTGTGGCCCCAGCGTAGGCCGACAGTTCGACCACGGTGTCCCATACCACCATGCCCGGCTCATGAGTCTTTATGGATCAAGGTACCATGGTTAACATTGTTTCCAATGGTAAGTTCAGTACCCTAGGTTCAAGCAGTTAGGATTCATACAGGGTGAACATACAATGGCCAGTCGGGTTACTTGACGGGCTCGACTAGTACGAGCGCATCGCAAGTCGAACGACATGAAGTGCGTGAAACACTTCGTGTGGCCTAACCACTGCCGCCAACTCAAAACACGACTCGGGTTCATCGACGCGTCGTTCGTGGCAAAGATAAGCCAACCATGAATTTCCTCGGTTACCGACTTCCTGGACTAGGTATAGTCCCAAACATTTGTGAATCCACTTCATCAATCATATAAGAGTAACAAAAATGCATTACAACCATGTGAGCATGTTAACACATGTTATGACATACAACCTAAGTAAATCATCTAGCACATGCATTTCTTACATATAATGAAATCATACATATAGCCAACATGAAGGAAATCATTTACATCAGCATATTATTTGAGAATTCAATCTCAAACTAATTCACAACACCATTTAATTCAATAAATACTAATCCAAACATTTATACAAAGACTTAGTCTACACACTTAAGTCTACATATTGTATGTTGACTTAAAGTGCGCATTTGGGCGAATCTCTTCGCCAAAATGATTATGCATGCATTCCTAATATCATAAGGCAAAAAAAACCCATGTCAATCATATCAGCAAAATATGGATGTTTACAGTATTTCCTACAAATGACTAAAATGCCCTAAATCTCATATTTTTCATATACTTACGAAACAGGAGACGGACAGCCTGTTGTACATGTCAAACGGCGTTGTCGTCGATAATCTACTATTAAACGACATTAAAAGTGTTGAAAACAGTCAATCAAAGCGTCTAAAATCCGCACCTTTCACTCTAGATGTGTATCGTTCCGAACGGAGCGTATACGCTTCGTCTACGGCGATCAGGCGACCTAATACACAAGATGTATAAGCTACTTCGCTATTGGAATCGATGGAAGCTTAAATCAGCAAGTGTTGAAGGTTTTCCTTACCTAGAGGTGTGTTGGAATTGCCGAAAAAGAGATCCGAATGCGGTGCTTCGGTACGTGCAAAAGCTGCAGCAAGTTGCAGGAGAATCTCTCCCACACTCTCTCACAAACTCTCACTTTTTCTCTCTCTCAATCTAGGGTTTTAACCAAATTCGGATGGGAGAGAAATGAGAGAGTTTAAGGCCCTTATATAGCCCAAAACCTTCCCAAAATAGACTTGGGAACAAGGTTTACTTGGGTTATAACCAAATCGGGGCTGTTCTGGTCCAAAAGAGCATTTCTGGAGGTCCCCTGGCCGAACGCGATCGGACTTAAGCTCATGCATACTAGATCTAGAACACATCAAGTTTTTAGACCGGTAGAGTTCCCAGATCGCACGTGGCAGTCCAGTTTCATTTCAGCGGTCATCGCACTTAGATCAGGTCTACAAGTCTCGTGATATGAAAGAGAAAATTTTCCTGATCCGAGGGTGTAATTTGGCTGAATTCTGACGGTCAGAACGCTTAATAATAACGCACCAAGTCATGTGCCAGATTTGAATTAAAATTTTTAAATCTAACCCTTTTCTCACTCTCTTCACTCTAGGCTCAATGAAATAGCCTCTGAACGTCGGTTGGGATTGATTTTCGAAATGATTGTCAAGTCAATCCAAGCAGTCATAACGGTCTAAGATGGTAGATATCGGACTTTCGACACGCGTTCTAGATCCAATACAAAGTTTCAAAGGGTTCCTAAGAGCAAACGGGTTTAGAGTTTGATCCTAAGTTTCAGGGTATTATAGCACCATTGATTCTACAAGTTTTGGGTCTTGTAGATCGTATTTAAAGCGATCAGGGACAATTTCACAGCTACTCCAGCGTAGCGCTAGCTAACTTACGCTTAATTTCTAAAGGAATTAATCCTAAGTGATTTCTTTGGCTATGGAATTGGGTTCTGAGGGTTACCAAGGTGTTTTGGTTGACCCATTGCCTACGGACGTCTAATCCCAAGTTGGTAAAAATCTGGGATGTTACAATCTACCCCCCTTAAAACACAATTTCGTCCCTGAAATTGGAGAAGGTTAAGGAGTATCTAGCAAGACTTCAGTATTGACATTTTAAGGAAGGGTCAATCCTATTTAATGACTTAACCGTACGTATAACCTAAATCAAATGTTTCGATCCTGGGCCAGTGGGGAAGAGGCCAACCACGCTTCCGCTGTGCCACTCTGATCGAACGGTTGTATTGGCTGACTTAACTGGATTAGACTCAATACGTTCTACCCCCCTTAAAACTTGGTTCTACTTAAAGTTCAAGAATCTATGCATCGCTCCATATATCGAAACGAGGTGCAACTTAGGGGCTATCCTTGACATGAATTGAGAAACAACCTCTCATTACAGTGGTTTTCCTTTGCTAATGATGCGTTCTATGGCATTGGTATCTATGGTGATAGAGATAAGCCTAATCTCTATTGTGGTTGAGTTCAGGGGCAGGTATGAGTTGGTGGTAAGATGTCTAATTCTCTACTGGCTTTAAGTCCTCGCCATTTTCTAAAAACAATGTGATAACGTTTGGTTGTAGGTGGTTGGGCCATCACAGAAGAAAGGTTGTGTAGTGGGTCTGAGCCGGATACATTGACCTTCTGTCTAATCAGGACAGAAAATACATTGTATCAGTTCTTAATCCGAGTCGATGCCGATCCTCTGCTTGATCAGAGCATTGGATTCATTGGTAACCACTAGGATTAAGAAGTTGACTCAAACCGCGAATACATCGCTTACATATACAGTTCCTTTACTCCGCGTTCCCGAATGCAATAAGCCCTTGGGGAATACAATTCTAAGGGGCGTGCTAGTTCATTCTAAGTTCAATCTGAGGGATTTATAAATTTTCCTTGAGAGTGAATGGTTCTAAGTTAAAACCACTTTCCTATACGTTACAACGAAAGTCTATAAGTAATAAGGAGATCTATCGAAGGAATAAGGTTCTACTTCAACCAAATCTAACCTACAATTCCTTAGCATATACAGGCTTTACACTACTTAAGGTAACTAGTAGCCTAGTCTGTAACTCAGTAGCTATAATCCAAAGCCTAAGTTTATACGTTAAATGGTTACATACCATTACTAATACAGGGAATTGCTTTATCGCTTAGGGTCAAGATTATCTAAATGGAATTGGATTTCCTATATCGTCAGATCTTTCAAATCCAGGAGTACTTAACTCTAGGTCCAAAACGCCAAGGGCCTATATGGCCAGTAGCATTAAGTTGCATTAAATGGAACTGCATTCTTAATCACATGTCAGGATTGGAAGTGGCATGCTTGGTAAGAGGGTGGGTTGAGATAAAAATTAATTCCATAGGTTTAATACAAGAATTTACAACATGGTTGTGGAAACCATAGGATACACCCAATATAGGGACAATACCTTACAGCAAACGAAACGGCATGCACTCCATTCGACAAAATTTGTCACAATACATGGAATAAAGTTTCACATGGATTATGACAGGAACGCATTCGGCTATGCTAAGGCCAAACCACTAACACAAACACATTTTCTACCTCTGACTTCACTAAACCTAACAACAACAAAACACAGAAATCTCAAAACGATAATCAAACAATCTACAAGACAATGGCACAGATGCCTAATTCTACCAAAGGACTCTACCACAGTCCCGACTTACCTTCTTTAACACTGTCGAGTCTAATACTGTCTGTTGCT
Organism: Magnolia kwangsiensis; assembly: GCA_037074715.1. Classification (NCBI taxonomy): domain Eukaryota; kingdom Viridiplantae; phylum Streptophyta; class Magnoliopsida; order Magnoliales; family Magnoliaceae; genus Magnolia; species Magnolia kwangsiensis. The sequence goes on along the minus strand of CM073575.1, from coordinate 82,422,636 downwards.
CACTAGAGCTCTCTCGGCCATATATTTTCAGTATTCCTTAAGCAAAGAAAATGGAGAAATAGGATTGAGTGTTGTGCGATTTTGAGACCAAAAGAGTGTAAAGGCTCAAATAACAGGGACATGAGAGGGAGGATGGTGGAAAGAGAGAAAAAAGGCTAAAACAGCCTTAACAATAGCCATGAAAAGCGAAGGAAATACAGAGAAATGGTTGCCCAAATGGACTGAAATGAATCTAGGCCCTGTAGAGGGATGCATCAAGCTCCCAAAGGCTAGATTTTCAAAGGAAAAAAAGAACTATAAAGGGAAATGGAGCTCCACACGATTTCAGCCTCGATTGGAGGTTGTGGGAGCTTCAACGGATGAGATTTGAAAGGGAGGGGGTTGCAAATCATGATGGAGGGATGGAATGGGATCGTTTTTAGCAAGAAATGGGATTGGGAGAGGATTGGAGCTGCGGTTTGAGAGAGGGCAGCAAGAAAATTAAAAATGGAGCTTGGGAGGGGCATTTTTGTGAAGGGGGTACCCTTTCTAAGGGGTTTTGACGGACAGGCGTTGTATGGGAGGGGTGCCCTACCCTAAAAACACCACGCGCCCAGATTTCAGCCCAAACAGCGCCCACTGTACGGCGATCCATCGCCGGATCTGTGATGGCATCGCTGGCCATCTCCCAATCTGGCCGGTGGGACTACATGGGTTGGGTCCCCCCCGCTCTGAGGGTCCCAGATATATATGGGCCCCACCCTAGTTCATTATATTTTGACCTAGGGAGGCTCAAACTTCCCTCCAGGGCATTCCGGGGCCAACCTGTAAACCAGAATACATTTACCCATCATATAGCATATTAGTTTGGGGTAGGAGGAGCCAATCCATCCAACTAACTCATTATTTACAAAAGATTTCAAATTTGGAATGACCAAAAGACTAATTTTCACGTATTTTTACTATTCATTATAAAATTTTACCTAAGTATGATTTTATATCATTTTCACATTAGGATCAATGGCTAACATGAAAATACTGAGAAAGAATTGAAGAATGGAGTGGTGAGAGGAAGAATTTTGAAGGAATTAGGTGAAATGGGGTTTTTAAGCCGTAGCGATTGAAAGTAAGGGTTGTGGTTGCCCCATAACACAAGGATTCGCATTTTCAGGTTTGAAAACTTTCAAAGAACGTCTTAACCCGTCTACTTACAACCTAGGGGCTACTTAGGTCCCTTCACGCAACCTTAGATGCGTTACGGACTCGATCGAATGATCGACTTTGTTCACACCCCAAGTGCAGGGTTGTGATGTAGTAATAAACTCGGTAAGACCGAGGTTGAATCCCAAGGGACTGAAACTTGTACATTATCTAAAATTAAATAGGATTTGAACTAGAATAAGATGAATTCTAAATCAAGTAGCAATTATGAAATAATTATAGGTTAATTAATCTAAAACTAATGAGATATCAGAGAAAGGTAACTAGGGATTCAGAGGATCCACTTGTAGATATCAGGGAAATCTTATGCATGTTTTATAAAAATTAACTAAACTGGCATTGATCTAGTTTTAGAGAGATGAAAGGTATATGAATTAGAATGGATTCCATCACCAAACCATGCCCAGGAGACTATGGCAAACAACAGAATTAAACTAATTACCAACCACTCAACATGTTATGAAAGTTAAGACAGGTACCGTCAACCGACCATGCCTAGGAGACTATGGTGAACAATAGGGCTTCCTGACGTCATAAACATAAAGGGAAAAAGGAAATATTTAAAGCATTGCAGACCCATTGTAATTTCAGTCACAACAGACCATTAAAAACCAAAAATACTTCCATTAATTAAACTAACATCAACATGAATTCAGTTAATAATTTAAACAAAAATTATAAAAATAAATTCTCCCATCTCACTACAAGCTTCACCTCCTAGCCCTAGCTAGGAGGTTTAGCCCAACATGAATAGGCTAGATATCTCAAAATAAAATAAAATAAAAATAAAAATAAAAGAAATAAACAAACTCAACTCTCTCTCTTGCAGACGTCCAACCTGAGCCTTCCTTCCCAGCTCTGAATCTTCCTTTCTAAGGTCTGAATGAATGCTCCCCACGTCCAAAAGCTCCTTATATAACTGCTGGAGTGGTGAAAATCGGATTTGAATCGGATTTGGAAAGCTATGCATGCCTAGTGAAAGCTTTTTTACAGCCAAGTTCGGTGCCTCCAAACACGCCACTTTCCTCCCTCAAATTCCAAAGAAACATCATCCCTCAGTACTTTCTTGGGTTCTCTACATGATAGACGGTTCAGATCTACCATATGATCAAAGATGGTGGGCCAAAACCGCCCGAAAAAGTCAGTTTTTGCGGATGTACGAAACCTTTCGCACCATTTTGCTATTGTGATTGGTGGGCCCCATAGAAGCATTTTAAGAAAAATCCACCCCATCCATTGGATTCAGAACGAAATTTTAGTCAAGAATAGGTGGTTTTGAACATCCATTGACGTGGCCCAGAGAAGAAATCACAAAAGGATCAGTTTTGAACATTGCAGGGTAGCCCTTTTGTGGCCTCTGTATCTCACACGTGTGCACGCATGGATGCAAAAGGTCAGCATAGTTTTGTAGCTCTCGAAGCCCTCTACACGGTGGACGGTTTGGATTGAGCTTATGGGGCACGTGTGCGGCCCAATAACGTCCGTGAAAATGGACAACGTCCGTTCACGCGAGACGAAAACGGCAGTTGATGTTTCTGATTTTAGAAAGAAGCCATGCACGGGTTGGCAAGCGGTCAGCGCTTTGACCAATATGGTGTGGATCGGACGATTTTTGTACGGTGTATACACACTACATGTACAGGGCTTAGTGTGATGATTTTTGGAAATCCAATCAATCCATTCACTTCATATTCATATTTAAACCGCCCATGCCAAAGTTGAGGCAGTTCCAGATATCAAGTGGGCCCAGAATCAACGGTTTATGGGCTGATCTATCAGTTGGGGCACTTTCATAGTGATCCAATGGCTGAAATTTTACGTGTACGGTTAATTTATGGCCCTTATCTCATGCATAAAGTTTCGAACCGATCAGATGTCGGAAACCATGTGATCTTGCATTCTGGATGCATTTCAAGCCACTTGAGCTTCAGTTTCTTAGTTTTCTCGGATTTCTGACCATGTATATCCGTCAATCTTGGTCCTCTGAAGTCCGTCCCTTGCCTTTGGTGTCAGCAGATCGTTAAATCTCAACTTTTAACATCCTTTTTCCATCCATGCTCATAAAGACACCCTGCAACATAAACACGATAAAATGGGTCATTAGACAATATTATGTTCATAAATTCAGACAATATTTAGGGTCTAATATACAATATTTGACCCTCAACACAATCCCCAACCAGCATCTTGCTAGTCCCGAGCAAGGTATGCGAAAAATAAGTTGAGAATTATAGGAGAACTTTCTATGAAATCGAGTGAGATTTTGAACAAGATACGAGAAATTTAATATTCATGAATATTGGAAATTGTTTTCTCCTGAACTCAAGCACACATTAAACTTCATTAATCAAGTTCAAAATATTAATCCATCAATTAGAATAATTCTAAACATTAAGATCCATGAGCGTATAGTGTACTCTCAGCTCATCAACATTAAGATTCAATTCTTTATTCTCAGAATATTATTGGTAATCATCAAGAGAATTCATAATAACCAACGCTTGCCTTAAAGCTCATCTGTTGATTTTTCAGTCTCCCTTTTTTTTTTTTTTTTTTTTTTTAAAGAACTAAAAATGTCAAAAGGGAAATCAAATTTTCACCTATAGGGAGCAAACCTACGGTGAAACTAGTCACCCAACTCTTTCCAACTGTTAATCGTAGGGAATCGAATCCACACCTATAGGGAGCAAACCCATGGTGAAGATTAATTGCCCAACCTGTTCAATTTTTATACCCTGATGGGAAGATATTTTAGGCTGGTTCCTTTCATGCTTCGTAATTACCAAATTAACCATTCAATATCAAACTGAAACCTAAATGTGAAAGCGAGATGTGACATATGAAACCATGACTCAATCAATGTTTATATTTCTAATTCTGGATTAACAATTCAAATTTAACTGTGAAATCGAATAGAAACTGAATCTAAGAGTCATAAATTATTAGCATAACGAATCTTAAAATTCTAAGTCAAGGATATCCATCAAAATCACTTCGAAATCATAAGAATTTCCAGAAAATTTTAAAATTTTTAAAAAATTTCACAAATTTTACTCAAGACCAAGAAAAACACTGATTAGGATACCTAATCTCCCACCCCTAACCAAAAATCTACATTATCCTCAATGTAAAAGATCTAAACATATAATGCAACAGGACAACGAAAGTAAATGAGAAGTGATGGGAGGATAGTACCTGGATAACGAATCGAGAAAGATTTTTCAAGAAATCACTGGGATAGAGCAGGTTAGTACGAGAGAGAAAGTAAAATAAAAATAATAAAAAGAAAATCTTAAAAAGAAAATCCTACCTATACCACTTTCGCAGGTGCTCTCGATTGCATTTAGCATATGCAACAAGCCTTTAAACCCCTAGGTTACCCCTAGTGGACGAGTTGTAGTCTCATGAGAGTTTGCAGTAATGTTCCCCACAAACATTGAATCGATCACAAAACTTGATCATGCCACAAGGTTCCTCTTCCGACCAATATCTTGATAAGTTTCTCAGTAAGTTTCTCAACAAGATCATCCAAAAAGCCCTTTTTGCAATAGGCTTAGATGCCCTGGAGCTTGACTTTCCAGAGAAACTTATTTACCTCATAAAAAATTTGTTGTTGATTCGCCTGAGGTATCCAAAGTATAAATGATTCACCTGTATCAGAAAAAATTTCAGAGTTAGTATCCCAGGGTGAATCAGAGACTACAGATAGATTAACTTGAGAAAAATTTTCAGGAAGCGCTGTAATCTCAACATATTCCGAAGTAGCAGACTTCGGTTCAATTTCCAGCTCCTCATCCCCTAATAGTAAACATTTAGGATCTGTGGAAGAAGGGGCTTCAAAGTAAGGGTTCTCTCGGTCAGTGCTGACTGCCGAGATGTTGTCTTGCAAGGCATTCACTATGTCTCTTATCATGGGATCATTTGAATCAGCAAAGTATGCCAAGCAATCATCAAAAGAGTTGGGACATTCTTCTGAGAGTGACTTATTTTCCACCTTAGAGCTCGTGATGATCTGCTCAAGGAATCCATCATCCTTAAAAGTGGACGGATGTATGCTCTCTTGCTCCAGCCCTGCACAGACAGATTGAGGGTCAGTATGTGAAGCATTGATATGATCACTCTGTTCATTGAAATTACTCAGAAGAGACATTGAATCGTCAACATTCAACAGTTCAGATGGTGGCCTCAACTGGGTGGTTTCAAATTCCAGAGTCGTAACGCGTAACTCGTCCATCTCCCGAATCATATCATCATTTAATTCAGGGGAGTGGTCCAAACATATCTCACAAGAGATAGAATGGTCGGTTATAAGGAGCTCCCCCACTTTTAGATCAGACATGTCGGATGAGTAAAGTATCTCATTATGACCGTTCTCTTCGCGTACTTCTTGATCATTGACTTGGACCAAACTTGAGATTATTTTTAGGAGAATTGTGGTTACACATTCAGGATCGTCATCCCAGTACTCATCATATTTTCGTTCAGTGCAGTGCACACTTGGGATGGAATCACTTTCCTCATATTCTTCACCTAGAATGGGTTGAGGTTTGCATACACTAACATCTTCTTCATCATTAGAATCTAGTGTGTCATGTGATTGAAGTGTGTCATCATCATTATATTTAAAAGAAACCCATGTATCTTCACCATTCTTTCGAACAGTCATCGAGATCAATTCATCGGGAAATTGAACCACATGCTCATTAACGGAATCCAACTCCTCATTCCAAATTTCAGATTCTTTCAAAAGTGAATGCGGATCACTCTCCTTACATTGTATTTCTGGATTGAGTCGTGGCTGGGATGACCGAGCCTCCTCTATCCTATCAAGGCGCGCATTGAGTCCTTTCATTGCTTTTTTGAATTCCGCAAACCACTCCATGTTATGCTGAATTGAATTTTCCTGTATCGTTTCTGGTTGGATCTCAATGTTAGGGTATCCAAGAGGATATTCCCTATAACATGTTGTTGGTTCATCTTCCCAGCTTTGATGTTTCCACTGGTTATAGTCATACTGATCATACATGGGAGAATATGATGGCTGATAATAATCCTCATTCCCATAAGTACGATCGTATACAGCCCTATTAACCGATGGAAGATAACGTTCTGCTCGGTTCTCAATGTCTGTTTGTGATGGAGAAAAATCTTGAGGTATATGTTGAATTCCACAACTCTCGGGCATTCCCCAATATCTCCTATCCATCTCAGCGTATGCACGTACCCACGATTCCATGGTAGAACCCTGACTCTAAGTCTAATCCTAGAACAAAAGAAAAGTCCTATAGTAATATAGAAAGTAAGAGAAGAAGTTAGAAGGGTGTTACCAAATAAGAAATTCTTATGTTAAGATCCTACAGAAGAAAAAAAAACAAGTTCGTTTCTAAAACAGTTAGTCTAAGATTAAAAAATTTCTAAAAACCCTAATAGAGAAAAAATAAAGAAATTAGAAAAGATATCACCAAATTAGAAGTTTCTATCTCAGAATCCTACAAAATAGGAAGAATAGGTTAGTTTCTAGAAATTAGAAAAATAAAAATAAAAATCTACGGTTAAAATAATCCTAATCTTAACTAATCCCAAAACTAATTAATTTCAGAAAAACGTAGCCGACAGTCCCCGGCAACAGCGCCAAAAACTTGTTCACACCCCAAGTGCAGGGTTGTGATGTAGTAATAAACTCGGTAAGACTGAGGTCGAATCCCAAGGGACCGAAACTTGTACGTTATCTAAAATTAAATAGGATTTGAACTAGAATAAGATGAATTCTAAATCAAGTAGCAATTGTGAAATAATTGTAGGTTAATTAATCTAAAACTAAGGAGATATCAGAGAAGGGTAACTAGGGATTCAGAGGATCCACTTGTAGAGATCAGGGAAATCTTATACATGTTTTATGAAAATTAACTGAACTGACATTGATCTAGTTTTAGAGAGATGAAAGGTATATGAATTAGAATGGATTCCATCACCAAACCATGCCCAGGAGACTATGGAAAACAACAGAATTAAACTAATTACCAACCACTCAACATGTTATGAAAGTTAGGAAGGGTACCGTCAACCGACCATGCCCAGGAGACTATGGTGAACAACAGGGCTTCCTGACGTCATAAACATAAAGGGAAAAAGGAAATATTTAAAGCATTGTAGACCCATTGTAATTTCAGTCACAACAGACCATTAAAAACTAAAAATACTTCCATTAATTAAACTAACATCAACATGAATTCAGTTAATAATTTAAACAAAAATTATAAAAATAAATTCTCCCATCTCACTACAAGCTTCACCTCCTAGCCCTAGCAAGGAGGTTTAGCCCAACACGAATAGGCTAGATATCTCAAAAAAAAAATAAAATAAAAATAAAAATAAAAGAAATAAACAAACTCAACTCTCTCTCTTGCAGACGTCCGACCTGAGCCTTCCTTCCCAGCTCTGAATCTTCCTTTCTAAGGTTTGAATGAATGCTCCCCACATCCAAAACCTCCTTATATAACTGCTGGAGTGGTGAAAATCGGATTTGAATCAGATTTGGAAAGCTATGCATGCCTAGTGAAATCTTTTTTGCAGCCAAGTTCGGTGCCTCGAAACACGCCACTTTCTCCCTCAAATTCCAAAGAAACACTGTCCCTTAGTACTTTCTTGGGTTCTCTACATGATAGACGGTTCAGATCTGCCATATGATCAAAGATGGTGGGCCAAAACCGCCCGAAAAAGTCAGTTTTTGCGGATGTGCGAAACCTTTCGCACCATTTTACTATTGTGATCGGTGGGCCCCATAGAAGCATTTTAAGAAAAATTCACCCCATCCATTGGATTCAGAACGAAATTTCAGTCAAGAATGGGTGGTTTTGAACATCCATTGACGTGGCCCAGAGAAGAAATCACAAAAGGATCAGTTTTGAACGTTGCAGGGCAGCCCTTTTGTGGCCTCTGTATCTCACACGTGTGCACGCATGGATGTAAAAGTTCAGCATGGTTTTGTAGCTCTCGAAGCCCTCTACACGGTGGATGGTTTGGATTGAGCTATGGGGCACGTGTGGGGCCCAATAACGTCCGTGAAAATGGACAACGTCCGTTCACGCGAGATGAAAACAGCAGTTGCCGTTTCTGATTTTAGAAAGAAGCCATGCACGGGTTGGCAAGCGGTCAGCGCTTTGACCAATATGGTGTGGCTCGGACGATTTTTGTACGGTGTATACACACTGCATGTACAGGGCTTAGTGTGATGATTTTCAGAAATCCAATCCATCCATTCACTTCATATTCATATTGAAACTGTCCATGCCAAAGTTGAGGCAGTTTCAGATATCAAGTGGGCCCAAAATCAATGGTTTATGGGCTGATCTATCAGTTGGGACACTTTCATAGTGATCCAATGGCTGAAATTTTACGTGTACGGTTAATTTATGGCCCTTATCTCATGTATAAAGTTTCGAACCGATCAGATGTCGGGAACCATGTGTCTTGCATTCGGGATGCGTTTCAAGCCACTTGAGCTTCAGTTTCTTAGTTTTCTCGAATTTCTGACCGTGTATATCCGTCAATCTTAGTCATCTGAAGTCCGTCCCTTGCCTTTGGTGTCATCAGATCGTTAAATCTCAACTTTTAACATCCTTTTTCCATCCATGCTCATAAAGACACCCTGCAACATAAACACGATAAAATGGGTCATTAGACAATATTATGTTCATAAATCCAGACAATATTTAGGGTCTAATATACAATATTTGACCCTCAACACATGAGTAGACTTCACCTGTTGGCAAAACTGAAGTCCTACGAACGTTACTAGATTCCTTTCGCACCCACCTAAGTCAAAGGAGCGACAGCGTACGTCGCGTGCCCATAACCCAGGCCCGGTTTAATCTCATTCATGCTCTAATACCATCTGTAACATCCCAAAAATCGGGGGTCGAGTAAAAACTGCACTCCCGAGTTCCAGAACATCACTTATGCAACATAAATGTGTATGATTGAATGTTGTCTGTGTTAAAGTATTAAACATGAGTGGGATTAAGCCAGAACAGCATATCATACTCCAGAGACGGTTAAATTAACAAGCGGAAGACTGTGATACATACATATAATATATAATTGATTGTAAGTCTTCAGAGTGTGAACATGTTACCAGGTTAAACATATACATGTATACCTCAAAATAGAAAGAAAGAATATACATGAGTGCTCTGAAAATATAAAATGACAAGTGTCATGGCATCTAATGAATCTCCCTGTAATCCCGTCATTCAGAACATCCATAAAGGAGGGATCCTCCTCATCATCATCAAGTCCGGCTCTGCCTCGCAGACCGCGCCATCATCTGCAATCACAATAGGGACTGGTGGGTGTCTGAAAACACCTTCCCAAAATGTGGGAGTGAGTGATCAACTCAGTGGAATAATAGAGCAGAGATTAGCATGTTCTCAAATCAATCATGCCATAATAGTAAAGCAATTAGTCAAACATTCCTAAATATAATTGTCAATGCAATATGACATGACATGATGGATGCCCTCACCGACGATCTCCCTCATAGGGCACCATCTTATGCCCGCGGCATGCTTTCTTCCCACAGTGCTCCACATCTTCCAGGCATATGCAATGTAATGTGGATATGATTATCAAGTTATTATTAGTCCTTTTCATACAGCAATATTGAAAAACTAAGGTACCTTGCTTATATCAATCCCAACACAGATCCTGTCTAGGGTCGTCACTCCTATTAATCTCATACAATGTATATTTTGTAGGTCGCTGCAAGGGCTGACAGGGCTGTTGCTCGCACTCATTGCACCTCTCCCCCATCACCTTATTAATACAGGCCTAAATTATCCTTAAGACTGCATCAGGACTCTTCGCCCCCATGCGGTGTCAGGATAAACTCTAGGTCACTACAAAGGGCTCTTCACCTGATCAGTGTAGGCCAATAGCAAGAATATAGTGTCCCATACCACCATAATCTGCTCAGAGTAGGGTGCTCACTGGTCACTACGGGGAGGTTTGTGGCCCCAGCGTAGGTCGACAGTTCGACTACGGTGTCCCATACCACCATGCCCGGCTCATGAGTCTTTGTGGATCAAGGTACCATGGTTAACAGGGTTTCCAATGTTAAGTTTAGTACCCTAGGTTCAAGCAGTTAGGATTCATACAGGGTGAACATACAATGGCTAGTCGGGTTACTTGACGAGCTCGACTAGTACAAGCACATCGCAAGTCGAACGACATGAAGTGCGTGAAACACTTCGTGTGGCCTAACCACTGCCGTCAACTCAAAACACGACCCGCATTCATCGACGCGTCGTTCGTGGCAAAGATAAGCCAACCACGAATTTACTCGGTTACCAACTTCTTGGACTAGGTGTAGTCCCAAACATTTATGAATCCACTTCATCAATCACATAAGAGTAACAGAAATGCATTATAACCATGTGAGCATGTTCACACATGTTATGACATACAACCTAAGTAAATCATCTAGCACATGCATTTCTTATATATAATGAAATCATACATATAGCCAACATGAAGGAAATCATTTACATCAGCATATTATTTGAGAATTCAATCTCAAACTAATTCACAACACCATTTAATTCAATAAATACTAATACAAATATTTATACAAAGACTTAGTCTACATACTTAAGTCTACATATTGTATGTTGACTCAAAGTGCGCATTTGGGCGAATCTCTTCGCCAAAATGATTATGCACGCATTCCTAATATCATAACGTGACAAAAATCCATGTCAATCATATCAGCAAAATATGGATGTTTATAGTATTTCCTACAAATGACTAAAATGCCATAAATCTCATATTTTTCGTCTGCTTACGAAACAGGACACGGACAGCCTGTTGTACATGTCAAACAGCGTTGCCGTCGATAATCTACTATTAAAAGACAATGAAAGCGTTGAAAACAGTCAATCAAAGCGTCTAAAATCCGCACCTTTCACTCTAGATGTGTATCGTTCCGAACGGAGCGTATACGCTTCGTCTACGGTGATCAGGTGACCTAATACACAAGATGTATAAGCTACTTCACTATTAGAATCGACGGAAGCTTAAATCAGCAAGTGTTGAAGGTTTTCCTTACCTAGAGGTGCGTTGGAATCGCTGAAAAAGAGATCCGAATGTGGTGCTTCGGTACGTGCAAAAGCTGCAGCAAGTGGCAGGAGAATCTCTCCCACACTCTCACAAACTCTCACTTTTTCTCTCTCTCAATCTAGGGTTTTAACCAAATTCGGATGGGAGAGAAATAAGAGGGTTTAAGACCCTTATATAGCCCAAAACCTTCCCAAAATAGACTTGGGAACAAGGTTTACTTGGGTTATAACCAAATCGGGGCTGTTCTGGTCCAAAAGAGCATTTCTGGAGGTCCCCTGGCCGAACGCGGTCGGACTTAAGCTCATGCATACTGGATCTCGAACACATCAAGTTTTTAGACCGGTAGAGTTCCCAGATCGCACGTGGCGGTCCAGTTTCAGTTCAGCGGTCATCGCACCTAAATCAGGTCTACAAGTCTCGTGATATGAAAGAGAAATTTTTCCTGATCCGAGGGTGTAATTTGGTTGAATTCTGACGGTCAGAACGCTTAATAATAATACGCCAAGTCACGTGCTAGATTTGAATTAAAATTTTCAAATCTAACCCTTTTCTCACTCTCTTCACTCCAGGCTCAATGAAATAGCCTCTGAACGTCGGTTGGGCTTGATTTTCGAAAAGATTGTCAAGTCCATCCAAGCGGTTATAACGGTCTAAGATGGTAGATATCGGACTTTCGACACGCGTTCTAGATCCAATACAAAGTTTCAAAGGGTTCCTAAGAGCAAACGGGTTTAGAGTTTGATCTTAAGTTTCAGGATATTATAGCACCATTGATTCTACAAGTTTTGGGTCTTGTAGATCGTATTTAAAGCGATCAGGGACAATTTCACAGCTACTCCATCGTAGCACTAGCTAACTTATGCTTAATTTCTAAAGGAATTAATCCTAAGTGATTTCTTTGGCTATGGAATTGGGTTCTGAGCGGTTACCAAGGTGTTTTGGTTGACCCATTGCCTAAGGACATCTAATCCCAGGTTGGAAAAAATCTGGGATGTTACATGCGATAACAACCATAGTGTGAAGTTTTCTAATCAAGGTTGTGAGATAGTTAATAAAAAGGGTTCTGTTCTATTAACTGGTCGCAGAACTTCTGAAAACTGCTACACCATTAGTGATGCAAGCTCATCTACTCAATCGTGTTACATTGTCCATACTGATGAGACTGAATTATGGCATAAACGCCTTGGACATGTACACTACCGAAGCTTATTGAGCAAAAGAGAACTAATTAGGGGTCTACCCAATTGTAAAAAGTAGACAAAATATGTGGTAAATGCCAGTTGGGCAAATAGACTAGGATCTCGCACAAGAAAGTGAACTCCAATACCACATCTAGACCACACGAGCTTCTCCATATGGATCTTATTGGACCAACCAGAATGGAGAGTCGAGGAAATATATCTTGGTTATCGTAGATGACTATACCAGATTCACTTGGATATCGTTCTTAAAAGACAAAACTGAAACCCTGGATGAAGTGAAAAAGGTCATTAAACGAATCCAAAATGAGAAAGGTTCTCATGTTAGTAAGATCCGTAGTGATCATGGATCCGAATTAGAAAATAGTAGTTTTGAGAAATTCTGTAGTGATCAGGGAATATCGCATGAATTCTCTGCGCCCAAAATACCGCAAAAAAATGGTATATTTGAAAGAAAAAATAGAGTGCTTCTGGATATGGCTAATGTTATGTTGAATAGCATGAAGCTCTCTAGAAATCTTTGGGCTGAAGCAGTTAATACCGCCTGCTATATTATTAATCGGGTTTATACTATTAAATCTGATAATAAGACTGCTTATGAATTATGGTTTGAAGACCCCAAGTTATCTGACCATGTATTTCGTCTCAGAAAGGCTCTCTATGATCTAAAATAAGTGCCTAGAGCATGGTATGAGAAATTGACTAAATTCTTACTTAGTCATAACTTTCAAGTAGGAAGTGTCGATAAGACACTCTTTATTAAGAAGCATAATAATGATATTTTGATGGTTCAAATTTATATTGACGATATTATTTATGGATCAACTTGCACTAACATGTCTATTGAGTTTGCAGATCTTATGAAATCAAGGTTTGAAATGAGCATGGTTGGTGAACTAAACTATTTCCTAGGGTTGCAAGTAAAACAACAACCTGATGGAATTTTCATTTCCAAGACCAAATATACTTCAAACTTGGTTAAAAGGATTGGATTTGAGAATGGTAAGAACTTTGATACTACTATGAGTACAACGTTAAGACTCTCAAAAGACTACGGGTAAAGATATAGATCCTAAACTGTATCGTAGTATGATTGGTAGTTTGTTGTATCTAACTGCAAGTAGACCTGATATCACGTTTAGTGTTGGTATTTGTGCGAGATATTAGTCGAATCCTAAGGAATCACATCTTACTACTGTTAAACAGATTATTAGATATGTCACAAGTACTATAAATCTGGGTCTTTGGTATCCTTTTAATACTAGTGTTCAATTAGTCAGGTGGTACTCAGATGCTGATTGGGCCGGTAATATCTATGATAGAAAATCAACCAGTGGTGGTTGTTTTTACATTAGAAATTGCTTAGTTTCTTGGTTCAGCAAGAAGCAAAGCTTAATATCACTCTCCACTGCTGAGGCTGAGTATATTGCAGCTGGATATGCATGTACTCAACTAGTTTTGTTGAAACGCATGCTAAGCGATTATGGAATCAATCAAGATTTAATGATCTTACATTGTGATAATTCCAGTGCTATAAATATTTCCAAAATTCCAATCAAGCATTCACGTACTAAGCACATTGACATTAGGTATCATTACATTCGTGAGTTGGTTGAAGAAAAAGTTATTTCCTTGGAATATATACCAACCAAAACTTAACTTGCTGATATATTTACTAAATCGCTCGACAAAAGCAGGTTTAATAAATTAAAATTTGATCTTGGTATATGCATTTTGCATTGAATATTCTTACTTGCATGTATCATAGTGTATTATATTTGGTATTATATGTGTTAAAATTTTAATTTTTTACATTAAATATTATTTTTGGTCGATACTCGACCGGTCCTAGCTGTACTCGATCGGTCCTGATACGACCGGTCGTGCATATCACTCGACCGGTCGTGGAACTCGTGAACATGATATAATTTGGGAAAAATCTCCTTCTTCTTCATTTTTACTCCGACCTACGACGAGTCGTGGCTCGACCAGTCAAGGATTTCTTGTATTTCTTCAAGGTTAGTCCTATTTCTTCATTTTTCTTAAAGTTTGATGTTCTCTATGCTTTGATTTGATCATTGTGTAGCTTAATTTCATCTTTTTGTTGGATTTTTCAAGGGTTTCTTCTCAAATTGTTGATCTAGAGAAAACTCATCCTTCTTTTTGTGCATTTCTCTTACTCTTAGTATATCTTGTTGAAGATGGATGCTAGAGGGAAGAAGAAAACATCCCATGGTCCATCCTCATCTAGATCTACATCGATAACAAAACAGTACCTTCGGTCACCTGAAGATGATCCTCAAGATGTATGGGATTTGCGTGTCCGTAAGGTTATCATTGAGCATCCCGCTGATCTCAATCACATTGCTCCATATGGTATTGTTCCTCTCCTTGAATCTGTTGGCTGGGCTAACATTTTACTTTGGGATGGGCCTGCATACTAGTCAATTGCACAATCAATGGTTACATGTATCTCAGACTTCTCCCTTGAAAATTTAACTTTTTCAATTGCTACTAGAGAAGGGAAATTTGAAGTAGACCGTCATTTGATATCAGGTATTATGGATATACCCGTTAATGATGAAGGTATCCCGATTCATACACTAATCGAAAAACTATCTAAATCGGAGAAACGCATGTTAACAGGAGACTTATGCAAAATTAATGTGCAATGGACACACAAAGGGAATGCGCTCCCTTCAAAGTATCTGTTACCTAGATAAAGAGTGTTACATCATTTTTTATTTCAAATCTGTATCCTCGGTCCGGTAATAAAATCGAGTTGATTTCTTTCATGGTTCGTGTGTTGCATTCTATTACTTCTGGTACCATGGTCTGCCTTCCTTCATTGATCTTTCATTTTATCATACAGTTTCGTCTCTATCCGGGTCATAGTGATATTCCGTTTAGTTATCTTATGACTGTGTTAGCCACTCAAATTCTTCTTGATACACCTATTAATGAAACACCCATTCATCATCTTTTATTCAACAATACAAATTTAAATAAGATGAAGTTGGATTTGCTTCCTGGTCAAGTTGATGAAGGTGGTGTTGGTGGTGATGGTGGTGAAGCTGAAAATGAAGGGGAAGCTGGTGATCTTCCTCAATAGGATGTTAATATGGATGAGTTATTTGATGAGATAGAAACTGATTCGCCAAATGATCATGATTACAATCCATCTAGTTATGATGCACGCCTTCGTGCATTGAAGGAGAAGGTTGATAACATGAGTGCAGCCCACGATATGTAGTTTAAATATATGTGAAAATATCTTCATGGCATTAATAGGGGCTTACACCAGATTGATCCTTCTATCCCTACTCCCTCCTCTGGATCTAATTAGACGGATTATCTTTTAGATTGTATAACATTATCTTATCTTTTATTTTGGATATTGTATTAACTTGGTTATGGCTTGATGATTCTGGATTTATATTTTGAGATATGATATTTCCCTCCATATTCCGTTCTCATTATCTGCTTATTATTACTCTCTATGTTGTTGTTCTCTTTCCTATTGTGACTGTTTCTTATCATTTTGTGACAAAAGGGGGGAGTATTATGGTAAAGGGGAGTAATATGGAAAGGGGGAGTAATTTGTATGGATTGATTGATTGAGGAGTATATGTGGATTGATAATATGGAGTCATGATGTTTACATATTGTTTATTGTTTACATGAGCAGTACTCGTATTACTCAGGGGGAGTAGAGTAATTTATGCTTTTATGGCTCATGATTCTTTATCGAGCAAATGTTGCTCTAATCTTTTATCTTATCTTTTATGATATGTGTTTTGTCACAAATTTGACAAAGGGGGTGTAACGCCCGTGAAAAATTCATACTTGGGCTCAAGTACCAACTCGACCCGAAATTGCGTAGAATTAATTCCTATGGAAATTAAGCGTAAGTTAGCTAGCGCAACGCTGGAGTAGCTGGGAAATAGTCCCTGATCACTTTAAATACGTTCTACAAGACCCAAATCGAGTAGAACCAACAACTCTATAATACTCTATAACCTCGGACCAAACTCTAAGCAGGTTTGTTCTCTAGACCACTTTGAATCTTTGTATTGGATCTAGACCGCGCGTCGAAAGTCCGATACCTCCTATCTTAGACCGTTAGAACCGCCTAGCTGGACTTGACAATCATTTCGAAAATCAAGTCAAACCGATAATCACAGGCTATTTCATTGAGCCCGGACCGAAGAGAGTGCAAATAGGGACAGAATTGGAATTTCAAATTCAAATCTGGCACACGACTTGACGCATCAGTATTAAGCGTTCTGACCGTCAGAATTCAGCCAGATTACACCCTCGGATCAGGAAAAATTTCTATTTCATATCATGTGACTTTCAGCCTTGATCTACGTGCGGTGACCGCTGAACTGAAACTGGTCCGCCACGTGCGATCTGCGAAACCTGCCGGACTGAAAACTTAATACGTGCTAGATCTGGTACGCATGAGCTTAAGTCCTATCGCATTCGGCCAGGGGACCACCAGAAAGCATCTTTTGGACCGAAACAGCCCTGAATTGGATATGCACTAAGTGAACCTTGTACCGGAGCCTATTTTTGGCATTTTTGGGCTTATAAAGGGGTTGAAACCCTGACTCCTCTCTCCCATCCGAATTTGAGAGAAATCCTAGATTGAGAGAGAGAAAAGGTGAGAGTTTGTGAGAGAGATTAGGGGAGATTTTTCCTGCCTTCATGCCACCTGTTGCACGTGCTTCAGCAACACATCTCAATCACCTGGACGGTGATTCCTCCGCTTTTTTAGGTATGAAATAACCCTAGAAGTTGCTGATTTAAGGTTCACTAGGATCCATAGCTTTTTAACCAATAGATCTTGTAAAACAGGTTCTCTTATCGCCGTAGACGAAGCGTATACGCTCCGTTCGAAACGACACGTCTATAAGAGACTAGGTGAGGATTTTAGACGCTTTGATTGACAGTTTCCAATCTTTCAATGTCGTTTAATAGTAGATTATCGACGGCATCGCCGTTTGACATGTACAATATGCTATCCGTTTCCTGTTTCGTAAATCAACGAAGAATATGAGATTTAGGGCATTTTAGTCATTTATAGGAAGTACAGATTACATTCATATTTTGCTGATGTGATTGACATGGTTTGTTGTCACATTAGGAAGTTAGGGATACGTGCATAATTAGTTTGGCGAAGAGATTCGCCTAATTGCGCACTTCGGGTTGACATACTGTATGTAGACTTAAGTGTGTAGTGTATGTGTTTGTATAAATGCTTGTATTAGTATGTATTGAATTAAATGATGTTATGAAATAGTTTGAGATTGATTTCTCAATTAATATGTTGACCTAAATGATTTCCTACATGTTAACTATATGCATGATTTCATTACATGCATGAAATATATGTGCTTGAAGATTTGCTTAAGTTGAATGTTATAACATGTGTTAACATGCTCACATGATTATATTTCAATTCCAATACTCCTACATAAATTGCTGATGTGAATCCATAATTATTTGGGACTAGACTTAGTCCAGGCAGTCGGTAACCGAGTGAATTTGTGGCTGGCTGGTCTTGGCCACGAACGACGCGTTGATGGACGCGAGTCGTGTTTGGAGTTGGCGGTAGTGGTTAGGCCACGCGAAGTGTTTTACGCACTTCATATCGTTCGACTTGAGATGCGATCGCGCTAGTCGAGCCCGTCAAGTAACCCGACTGGCCGATGTATGTTCACCCTGTATGAGTCATAACTGCTTGAACCTAGGGTACTGAACTTACCATTGTAAACCCTGTTAACCATGGTACCTTGATCCACGAAGACTCATGAGCCGGGCATGGTGGTATGGGACACCGTGGTCGAGCTGTTGGCCTACGCTGGGGCCACAAACCTCCCCGTAGTGACCAGTGAGCACCTAGTCTCATGAGCATATTATGGTGGTATGGGACACTATATTCTAGCTGTCGGCCTACACTGATCAGGCGACGAGTCCTTTGTAGTGACCGCGAGCGTATTCTGAGTCTACGGGAGGCGACGACCCTTCAGTAGCAGTAGAGTACAGTAGGCCTGTATTGATAAGGTGATGGGGGAGCGGTGCAACGAGTGCGAGCAACAGCCCTAGCAGCCCTTGCAGCGACCTACGAAATATACATTGTATGAGATTACTAGGAGTGACGACCCTAGATAGGATCTATGTTGGGATTGATACAAGGGAAGTACCTTAGTTTCCCAATCCTGCTGTTTGAATGGACTAATAACAACTCGGAAATTATATCACCATAACATTGCATGTGCCTGGAAGATGTGGAGCACTCTAGGGAGTGTGGCATGCCACGGTCGTAAGATGGTGCCGTATGAGGGAGATCGTCGGTGAGGGCATACATCACGTCATGTCATCTTGCATTAACAACAGTATTAGGATTGTCTGATTTACTGCTTTACTATTATCGCATGATTGATTTGTGAACATGCTAATCTTTGCTCTATGATTCCACTGAGTTGATCACTCACTCCCACGTTACGGGATGGTGTTTGCAACACCCACCAGACCCTGTTGTAGATGCAGGTGATGCTGAGATCCAGGAGGCAGAGCCAGACTTCGACGAGGACCAGGACGAGTTCTCGTACATGCAGTATCATGATGGCTTTGCGTAGGTGACCTGGGTTGATGGGACTTCAGTGGGACTATTTTGAACATTTGATTTTATTCATGTATATGTATATGAGACTCAGAGATGTATTCATACTTTAGAGACAGATGAGATCTACTTTGTTTTTCCTTACAGTGATATATATATTGTTTAGTCTTCCGCTTGCTTTTATCACTGGATCTGGAGTATGAATTGCAGTTTTGGTATACTTTTACTCATGTGAATGCTTTAAATCAGACAATATTGAATCATAATCATTTTTGTTGCATAAGTGACGGTCTGAAACTCGGGAGTTGAGTTTATACACGACCCCCGATTTTCAGGGTGTTACAGGGGGAGATTATAAGTGCTATGATTTCATATCCCTTTGGTTGTCAAATTTTGTGGTTCCAAAACCTATATCTATGTCTTGTATATCTTTTGTTTCATGTTTGAGACTATACTAGTCATTGCTTCAAGATATCGTATTTCAAGTCAAGATCTTAAATGAAGAGTGTTTCAAGTCTAGTCATGGATGAAGTATACAAGAATAGAAGTCTTTAAGTATGCATGTTTTCAAGTCTAGTCATCGATGAAGTATACAAGAATAGAAGTCTTCAAGTATGCATGTTCAAGATTCTATCAAGTACAAGAATAGAAGAAGACTTTATCAAGTCAAGAAAGGTTTAAGCTCGAGAAGGGCTACAACAAGATTCATAAATTCTCAAGCTTCTCTTAAGGGTCATCTGAGAGTACAGACTATCAATGTTCATCTCACTTTTAAGGTTTGTTTGACCTTAGATTGACCTTAGGTTGGGCTTTATTGTAGGTCATTCTGGATACATAATTCGTATATTTGTACGGGCTATTCAAAGACTAGTCTTAGGGACTTCAAGACCAGTCCTAGCTCTGCTACGACCAGTCCTAAGTTTTTCAGGACCAGTCCTAAGTTGTTGAAGATTTTTAAATTTTTCTATTTGTCCTACGATCAGTCCGGTGAACTATATGACTCGTCCTTCGACCCGCTTAGCCCTATGACTCGAACTCTTACAACTAATTTGGGGGTCCTACGACCAGTCGTAGGTGACCCACGACCAGTTGCATGTGGCCCACGACCGGTCATAGGCTACCCAAGACCAGTCGCGGAACAACTAATCCTTATCCCGCGAAAATCTTTAAAAATCTGTTGAAGCTACGACCAGTCCTAGGGATCCTAAGAACAGTCGTAGATGGGATTTTTCAGGCTATAAATAGAGCACGAATTTCAGAGTTTTTCAATTCAATTCAAAAAATTTTAAGGCCATACTCTGAGATAAGTTCGTGTTTGTTTTAAGCTACTTTGTGCTCATTTAATATTCCTTTCGCTAGCTTGTTTTGTATTTGATTTTGATCTACATTCCAATCTTATTAGAAAAGAGGAATTTTTGATATTCCTTCTTCTTGGATTCAAAATCAAATAGAACTAACCCTTTTGATTTAAAATCAATTAGACTTAGAACCATTCATAAAGTGAATATTGGACTTTGAACATTGAATTGAACTTCTACTCCAATTGGTTCTACTGGGCTACTTCAAAAGGAGATTCAGGTATTTTACATTTGTGTAATTTACATTCTTTGGTTTTGTTTGTGTAACACCCTGAAAATCGGGGGTCGTGTCTAAACCCGACTCCCGAGTTCCAGACCATCACTTATGCAACAAATATGATTATAATCTAATGTTGGAAGAGTTAGTGCATCCACATGAGTAAGATTATACAAAAACTGCAATTCATACTCCAGATCCAGTGATAAAATGCAAGTGGAAGACTGAAAGATATATATATATCACTGTGTGAAAATAAAATACTCTCAAACTGTCTTCAAAGTATGAATACATCTCTAGGTCTCATATACATGTCATAAACAAAAAGGAAATGTCAAAAATAGTCCCACTAAAAAGTCCCGCCGATCCAGGTCACCTATGCAAAGCCGTCGTAAAACTACATATACGAGAACTCGTCCTGGTCCTCGTCGTAGTCTGGCTCTGCATCCTGAATCGCCACATCACCTGCATCTAAGACAGGGTCTGGTAGGTGTTGCAAACACAATCCCGTAACATGGGAGTGAGTGATCAACTCAGTGGGATAATAGAGCAAAGATTAGCATGTTCTCAAATCAATCACATGATAATAGTAAAGCAATACATCAAACATTCCTAGATACTGTTATTAATGTATACATGAAATGACATGGTGGATGCCCTCACCGACATACTCCCTCATGCGGCACCATCTGCGTCCACGACATGCTTTCTTCCCACAGTGCTTCACATCTTCCAAGCACATGCAGTGCGATGTGGATAAGATTACCAAGTTGTTATTAGTCCATTCATACAGTAGTATTGGGAAACTAAGGTACTTCCCTTATATCAATCCCAACACAGATCCTGTCTAGGGTCGTCACTCCTAAAAATCACATACGATATTATATTTGTAGGTTGCTGCAAGGGCTGTTGCTTGCACTCGTTGCACCTCTCCCCCATCACCTTGTCAATACAGGCCTAATGTACTCTCGTCGCTACGGAAGGATCGTCGCCTCCAGTAGACTCAGAATACACTCGCGGTCACTACACTCGCGGTCACTAAAAATGGAAAGCATGCTGTACGTGTCAAACGGCGTTGCCGCTGATAATCTACTATTAAACGACATTGAAAGCTTTGAAATCAGTCAATCAAAGCGTCTAAAATCTGCACTTTTTTCCCTAGACGTGTATCGTTTCGAACGGAACGTATACGCTTCGTCAACAGCGTAGCGACGACCTAATGCACAAGATGTATAAGCTACTTTGTTATTTGAATCGAAGGAATCCTAAATCAGCAAGTAGTTAGGGTTTTCCTTACCTAGAAGTGTGTTGGAAATCACTGGGAAAGTGAGTCAAACGCGTTGCTTTGGTATGTGCAAAAGGTGGATCAATCGGCAGGAAGATCTCTCACAAGGTCTCTCACAATCTCTCACTTTCTCTCTCTCTCTAGCTAGGGTTTCTAGCAAATTCGGATGGGTGAGATATGTGAGGGTTTAAAGCCCTTATATAGGCTAAAACCTCACCAATTTAGACTTAGGAACAATGTATACTTAGGTTATAACCAAATCGGGACTGTTTCGATCCAAAAGAGCATTTCACGAGGTCCCCTGGTCGAACGCGGACGGACTTAAGCTCATGGTCACTGGATGTTACTCACACCCAGTTTTCAGTCCGACAGAGTTCATAGATCGCACGTGGCGGTCCAGTTTCAGTTTAGCGGTCATCGTACCTAAATCAGGTCTACAAGTCTCATGATATGAAAGAGAAATTTTTCCTAATTCGAGGGTGTAATTTGGCTGAATTCTGACGGTCAGAATGCTTAATAATAACGCGCCAAGTCACGTGCCAGATTTGGATTAAAATTTCCAAATCTAACCCATTTCTCACTCTCTTCACTCCATGCTCAATGAAATAGCCTCTGAACATCGGTTGGGCTTAATTTTTGAAATGATTGTCAAGTCTAGCTAAGCGGTTGAAATGGTCTAAGATTGTAGGTATCGGACTTTCGACGCGCGGTCTAAATCCAATACGAAGTTTCAGAAGGTTCCTAAGAGCAAACTGGTTTGGAGTTTGATCCTAGGTTTCAAGGTATTACAGCGTCATTAGTTCTACAAGTTTTGGGTCTTGTAGAATGTATTTAAAGTGTTTAGAGAGAATTTCACAGCTACTCTAGCATTGCGCTAGCTAACTTACACTTATTTTCTAAAGGAATTAATCCTAAGCGATTTTCGATCGAGTTGGTACTCGAGTCTCAGTACGAATTTTTCCAAGGCGTTATAATCTACCCCCCTTAACAAAAAAATTTCATCCTCGAAATTTATACCTTTTCGTACTCCTCGAGAAGCTGTGGGTAGTTCTTTCTGATCTCAGCTTCTGCCTTCCAGGTAGCCTCTTCCTCAGAGTGATACATCCACAACACCTTCACAAGGGGAATGACGTTGCTACGCAGTACCTGCTCCTTCCTGTCTAGTATACGTGTCAGTCGCTGTATATATTTAACATCCTCTCCTAACTGCACCTGCTCCCATCTGATGATATGGGAAGGATCAAAAATGTATTTCTTCAGCATAGAAACATGAAATACGTTGTGAACGCTCGCGAGAGGCGTAGGCAAAGCCAGATGATAAGCCACTGCACCCACATGGTCGAGAATCTGAAATGGTCCAATGAATCACGGTGCCAGATTTCCCTTCTTCCCGAACCGAAGGACTCCCTTCATAGGGAAAACGTGCAAAAATACATGATCCCCAATAGCGAACTCTAGCGGGCACCGTCTCGTATTGGCATAACTCTTCTGTCTACTCTGCGCTATGAGAAGCCGGCGTCTAATGATGTCAATCTTCTCCGACGTCTCCTACACTAACTTTAGGCCGATCAATCTACGCTCACCGACCTCTGCCAAGCAATGAGGTGCTAAATAAGGTCACCCATACAATGCCTCATACGGTGCCATACCGATACTCTCCTGAAAACTGTTGTTGTACACGAACTCCGCATATGCAAGATAATCATCCCAACTGTCCTTGAAATCCAATACGTAAGCCCGCAACATGTCCTCTAGAATCTAGTTCACCCACTCTATCTGTCCGTCTGTCTGTAGGTGGAAGGTTGTACTAAACTTCAACTTCACACCCATAGCCTCCTGAATGCTAGTCCAAAAAATAGAAGTAAAGCACGTGTCTCTATTCGACACGATCTCTAAGGGAACTCCATACAAACGTACGATCTCTCTGATATACAGCTTGGCAAGCTCGTCTGCAGAGTTCGTAACTCTGATCGATAGGAAGTGCGCCGATTTCGTCAGACGGTCGATGATCACCCATACAGAATTATGTCCCTTCCTAGTCTTCGGCAGTCCTGAGATAAAATCCATGGAAATGAAGTCCCACTTCCACTCAACGATCGGCATAGGCTAAAGGAGTCCAGCTGGTCGGCGATGCTCTGCCTTCACCTGCTGGCAAGTGAGACAATGGGACACGAACTCTGTAATGTGGGTCTTCATACCTTCCCACCAATAAGTCCTCCTCATGTCGCGATACATCTTAGTGCTGCCCGGATGCATCGCAAGTCTAGTACAGTGCGCAGCCTCGAGAATCTCTCGTCTCAAGTCGGGAATGTCTAGGACGCATAGGCGGCCACAATAACGTAAGCCCCCATCCGTGCCAACTTACCACTCAACGTCTGCATCATCACTGGCCTGCTCTCGAAGCTCAGTCAGACGTGCATCATCCCCCTGCGCCACGATGACTCTGTCATCGATCTGAGATCGTACCTGTACATGTGCAATAAACTCATATGGTTCCTCCACGGTGAGTTTCTGCTCAAAGTCTCGTAAAAACTCAACCATGTCCCACTCAGCAACCATCAGCGGAGCGGCAAACTCTATCGCCTTCTTGCGGCTCAACGCGTCAGCCACAAGGTTCGCCTTGCCAGGATGGTAGGAGACTTCGAACTTAAAGTCTTTCAAGGTCTCCATCCATCGCATCTGCCTCATATTCAGGTCCCGCTGCGTGAATATATACTTAAGGCTCTTGTGGTCACAAAAGAGCTCGAACTCCTCTCCGTAGAGGTAATGTCTCCAGAGCTTCAATGCGAAAATGACGGCTGCCAACTCAAGGTCGTGTGTAGGGTAATTCTCCTCGTGCTTCCTTAATTGTCTCGATGCATACGAAATTACCCTGTCCTTCTGCATAAGGACAAAACCCAGACCAACGCTAGACGCGTCAATGTATATCGTGTATTTAACCCCTTGCTCTGACAATACTAGCACAGAGCTGGATATAAGTCTGTCCTTCAGATCCTGAAAAGATGACTCTGCCTTATCATTCCAGGCGAACTTCACATCCTTCCATGTCAACTGAGATAGAGGTCTGACGATCTTCGAGAAATCCCGAATGAAGCGTCGATAGTAGTCAGCAAGACCCAAGAAACTCCTCACCTCAATGACAGAACCAGGCTGCTCCTAGTCCTAAACTGCAGCTACCTTAGACAGGTCAACTGTCATCCCATCCTTAGACACCACATGTCCCAGGAACTTCACTTCCTACTTCCAGAAGTCGCACTTCTTGTACTGTGCGAACAACTGATGTTGTCTGACTGTATCCAGGACCAAACATAAATGCTCCTCATGCTCCTCTCGACTCTTGGAGTATACCAAAATGTCGTCTATGAACACAATGACAAATCGATAGAGGAATGGCCAAAATACCATGTTCATCAGATCCTTGAACACGGTTGGTGCGTTCGTAAGACCGAACGACATCACAAGGAACTCGTAGTGGCCAAAAATGGTCCTGAAGGCTGTCTTCAGCACGTCCTCATCCCTGACGCGCAACTGGTGATACCCTGACTGAAGATCAATCTTCGAGAAGTACTAGGCCCCTCTCAACTGATCAAGCAAGTCGTCTATCCTGAGCAAGGGATATTGGTTCTTCACCGTAATCTGGTTCAGCCTGTGATAATCAATACACAATCGCATAGAACCATCCTTTTTCTTCACAAACAGTACTGGTGCTCCCCAAGGAGACACACTCGGTCGAATAAAACCAACCTCCAACAGATCGTCAATCTGTTTCCTCAACTCCTCCATCTCACACGGTGCCATGTGATCCGTCGGTAGTGAGATGGGCATGGAACCAGGCACCAGATCGATAGTAAAATTGATCTCTCGCTGAGGTGAAAAACTAGAAATCTTCCTGAACAGATCCCCAAAATCACGGACCACTGGCGTATGCTGGAGTGTCGGGGCATCAGCGTCCCGTAGTAAAGAAGCGTAGCTAAGTATGCGGAAGGGAAGATTTACCAGCACTGAAAATGTAAAAGGCGTGCCCTCTGGCTCGTATACCGTCACTACACGGGTCTCGCAGTCAATCTCGGCCCTCACTGCAGTCAGTCAATCCATGCCAAGAATGACGTCGAGATGAAGGGTTGATGACAAGATCAATAGACATGGTCCTGCCTCCTAGATCCATCAAGCAACCCTCACACATCAGGGTGGCATCAGAAAAATCCCCGTGAGCTGAAAGGACTCGCACTCCATCCATCCGAATAGTCGGTAACCCAAGGCGCCTGACTATGGAATACGATATCAATGAAATCGTGGATCCAGTATCCACCATCACGAGTATAGGAGTACCTACAATATGGGCGATGACCTCAAAGGCCAAGGGCTGAGTAATCTCTGTCTCGGTTGCCTCTGCTGTCAAGGCATGTACCCGAGCCTGCTGTGGCCAGTTCGGCCATGGTATCATAGGCCGTAGAGGCGGCCAGAATGGAGGTACGGGGGGTCTGAAGGAAGGATGCACAGGAGCTGACCATAGAGGCGGAGTAGATAATGCCTGGGGGCGTGGACAGTCAATCTTCTGCTGCGGCGAGAAGCCGCTATCCCGTATCCGAGCAAAACAACTCCCTAATGTATGACTCAATCTGCCATAATAAGTACATGAGACATCAGGGCGCCACAACGAGGGTACTGGCGCTGAAGCCCTAGGAGGAGGGTCGATGGGAGGCCTCTTGCCAGTAAATGGCCTATCCTGTATATCCAATCGTGGCCTAAGAATAATAGGGCCACGAGATCGCGCAAGTCGATCAACATCCTACTCTGCCCGCATAAACATGTGAATCAGCTCAGCATAGGAGGAAATGCTGACGCAACACATCTTCGACCGAATGTTCGGTCGCAAGCCCTCAAAAAATCGACGTATGCGCATCTGCTCATCAAAAATTATAGTCGGGACGTATCCGCCTAACTTAGTAAACTGATGCTCATACTCTGTCATAGATATGCCTCCTTGTCTGAGGCGTAGAAACTCATTCTCCCTCTCGTGCCTGTAAGTATGGGGATAGTATTTCTCATGAAAACGGAACTCGAACACTGCCCAAGTCCAGATATAATCAGTAACAACTGTCCGTAATACGCTATCCCACCACAAGCTGGCCTCCCGCTCAAACATGAACGTAGCCAACTCAACCTGATCAGGCTCTGAGTAATGCAGCATCCGTAGTATCTTCGACACACGGTCGAGCCAATACTCGGCCTCCTCGGGTCTGTGAGAATCTGTAAAAGTAGGAGGACGCAAGCGCTGGAATCGCTCGAGTAGGCCCCGTGTATCGGCAGTATGCCCCGTAGGGTGAGTAAAAGGTGCAGGATGAGCCATGCCCTCATCCTGAGCCGAAGTACCGACATCCTCAGCTGGATGCATAGGGGGTGCAGGTGGAGTCGCACTCCCACCCTGGGCTAGATCCCGTACTATCGTAGTCAAGAGCTGCTGGTGCTGCTGATGTATCATGGCCATCAACTGCTCAAACCTATCAGGAGGAGGAGCATGTTGTGGCACATACTGCGTCGAGGAAGACGCACGGTACTGCTCTCTGACAGGTGATGTGAAAGGCGGCAGTCCAGCTGTAGGACCTGTAGAAGGCTGAGACTCATGTGCAGTCTCAAGAATCGGGCCCACAACAGGGTCCGTATGCTCATCGCTCTGGGGAGGAGCCCGATCCATAGGCTCACCCAAAGTAAGTCGAGTCGTGCTCCGCCTAGCCTTAGGCGGCATTCTCTATATTCAAAATAGGGCGCAACCTTGTCAGTTTCAACGATAGCACAAACACACCACCACACAATCATTCACATAACGAGCAAAAGACATTCCATGTATTTCATTTAATCAAAATTGTCACAACACAAGAGATATATCTTTACATGCATCATGACAAGAAACACATGGAAAACTAGGCCAGTTAAAGCTAGCACAGCAACATAAGCAAACTACTAGCCTTATCAAGATTACACACAGAAAGCAGGAAACAACTAACTTCATCTTATCCATGGTAGACTCATCAATGTAGTGAATCGGTACTGGTAACTCCGGCCCAAGTTTGTACGCAAACTCAAGCGCAATCTTACATATGAGCCAGCCAAAAGGAAGTGACTCAGACGTTCTTCTTGATTTCGCTACGAGGACAATCTGTCGCAACACAAAGGTGGCTATACACACATTCTCTCCCTGGCCTACTTGATACAAGAAATCGACCATGAGACGCGTACATTCACTACGGTTGGTCGACCTAAGATACAAATTGAACATGCAAATGTGTAGCAGGCAAAAATCATTCGACATGTGGGACGCTAAGAGGCTCCTGTTAGGCTGCCACGGAACCAAACCACCACATAAGAACCTGGTGCGGCGATTTCGCTCACGAATACTCTTTAGATTCTTATCACTTGGATGAACTTCACCAAGAGGCACCTTCAAAATGTGAGCTATCAACCGAGCATCGATCGTAGCTTCCCTATCCCTGTCAAAGGGAATCCTGAATTGCAATGGCTCCAACGTAGGATCCCGGATATGAGCATAGAAGGCACGAACGGTGCTCACGTTCGCACAAGAGCGGGCTTCAAAGAGTGGACCCCAATTGGCAGCTTCAATGCATTCAAACAACAGAAATTCACCGAAGAGCCTCTCATTCACATGCACTTCAAATAGGACCTTGCGATCTGTATAAGCGTCATGAGGTAACTCTGCTAACAGTACTCGCCCTACGTGAGCATGGGGATCCAAATTCTGCTTTATGTGAAACTCATGAGCTGTACTTGGACCTGCGATGGTGCTTGAGCTAGCGACGCCATCCCTCGGCTTTCTTGATCGTGAAGGGCGACTAGGCCTCGCTTCATCGGCGGCGGTCTTCCTCTTTCCCATGAGAGAGAGGATGGTGGAAAGGGAGAAAAAAGCCAAAATAGCCTCCACAAGAGCCATGGAAAAAGAGGGAAATGGGGAGAAACGGCTGTCCAAACGGATTGAAGCAAATCTAGGCGCTGTAGAGGGATGAATCAAGCTCCCAAAGGCTGGATTCTCAAAGGGAAAAAAAGAAAACTAAATGGGAATGGAAGCTCACACGATTTCAGCCTTGACTGGAGGTTGTGGGAGCTTCCACGGATGAGATTGGAGAGAGAGAGAGCTGTGAACAGCTGTAAACGGGTGGGTAGGCGTTGGTTTTAGCAGAAAAGGGGATTGGGAGAGGATTAGCACTGAGATTTGAGGGGAGAGCAGCAAGAAACACAAAAAGGAGAGCATGAAGGGGGCTGTTGTGAAGGAGATAGGGTTTTGGGGGGGTTTTAACGTGCAACCCATACATAGGAGGGGTACCCTAACCCATTTAGGGCGTCGACCCAAATTTCAGATCAAGTGGGGCCCATCGTACGGTGATGCATCGCCGAACCGGCGATGCCATCGCCGGCCAAGTTACACTCCGGCTGGCCCGGACATATGGGTCGGGTTCCCCCTGCCCTAGGGACCCCAAATATGTGTGGGACCCACCCTAGTTCATTGTATTTTGGCCTAGATAGGCCCAAAAATTTATTTAGAGTGTTTCAGGTCCAGTTTGTAAACCAGAATAATTTTATGCATCATGTAGCACATGATTTTGGGGTAGGAGAAACTAATCCATCCAATTAACCCATTTTTTACAAGAGATTCCATAATTGGAATTGCCAAAAGTCTAATTCTTACCTATATTTACCATTTATAGTAAATTTTTGTCTAAGTATGATTTTTTATCTTTTACACATTAAGATTTATGCCTAGTGTGAAAATACTTAGAAAACGTTAAAGAATGGGGTGGTAAGAGGAAGGATTCTGAAGGAATTGGATGAAACGAGGTTTTTAAGTCCTAAGATTGAGTATAAGGGTCGTGGTTGCCCCACAGCCCAAGGACATGCATTTTAGGGTTTAGAATTCTCTTAGGATCATCTCAAACTCGCCTACTAACAACCTAGAGGCTACTTAGGTCGCTTCATGCGACCATAGATACGTTACGGACTCGACCAAAACGATCGATTTGAGTAGACTTCGCCTATTGGAGAATCTGAAGTCCTATGAGTGTTTCTAAATTTTTCTCACACCCACCTAAGTCAAAGGAGCGACAGCGTACATCGCGTGACCATAACCCAGGTCCGGTTTAATCCAAATCATGCTCTGATACCAACTTATAACACCCTAAAAATCGGGGTCGTGTCTAAACCCGACTCCCAAGTTCCAAACCATCACTTATGCAACAAATATGATTATAATTTAATGTTGGAAGAGTTAGTGCATCCACATGAGTAAGATTATACTAAAACTGCAATTCATACTCCAGATCCAGTGATAAAACACAAGCGAAAGACTGAAAGATATATATATCACTGTGTGAAAACAAAATACTCTCAAACTGTCTCCAAAGTATGAATACATCTCTGGGTCTCATATACATGTCATAAACAAAAAGAAAATGTCAAAAATAGTCCCACTAAGAAGTCTCGCCGATCCAGGTCACCTATGCAAAGCCGTCGTAAAACTGCATATACGAGAACTTGTCCTGGTCCTCGTTGTAGTCTGGCTCTGCATCCTAAATCTCCACATCACCAACATCTAAGACAGGGTCTGGTGGGTGTTGCAAACACCATCCCGTAACGTGGGAGTGAGTGATCAACTCAGTGGGATAATAGAGCAAAGATTAGCATGTTCTCAAATCAATCACGTGATAATAGTAAAGCAATAAATCAAACATTCCTAGATATTGTTATTAATGTATGCATGAAATGACATGATGGATGCCCTCACCGACATACTCCCTCATGCGGCACCATCTGCGTCCGCGGCATGCTTTCTTCCCACAGTGCTCCACATCTTCCAGGAACATGCAGTGCGATGTGGATATGATTACCAAGTTGTTATTAGTCCATTCATACAGCTGGAAAACTAAGGTACTTCCCTTATATCAATCCCAACAAAGATCCTGTCTAGGCTCGTCACTCTTAGAAATCACATACGATATTATATTTGTACATCGCTGCAAGGGCTGTCAGGGCTGTTGCTCGCACTCGTTGCAACGCTCCCCCATCACCTTATCAATACAGGCCTAATGTACTCTCGTCACTACGGAAGGGTCGTCGCCTCCCGTAGACTTAGAATACTCTCGCGGTCACTACAAAAGGCTCGTCACCAATCAGAGTAGGCCGACAGCTCGAATGTAGTGTCCCATACCACCACAATCGGCTCACGAGTCATAAGTGCTCACTGGTCACTATGGGGAGGTTTGTGGCCCCAGCGTAGGCCGACAGCTCGACCACGGTATCCCATACCACCATGCCCGGTTGTAAGACCCGTATCTTGGTCCGTACCTTTCCGTACACTTCCGCGGTCTTACCGGTCGAATTCCGGCAACTTTCGACCCTTAACTGATATCGACGCGCGACCCGAATTCATGTGCCGACAACCCGAGTCGACTCAACCCGAGACCTATACCATAGCGACCGCACCGTCGCCGCGGTTCCGATACCGCGACTCGCGCGCCGAGGCGATACCCGGATCAAGAGATATGGGCCAACGTTCGGTGCGAGAAAACGCCGCGCGTTGCGAAAATCAAGAGAATCTCAACGATGTGTCACATCAATCACATCAATCCCATCAATCAATCACCCATCAAGCCATCACATGTCAAGTACACATCACTTCCATCCCTTTTCCCAAGCAACCACAAAAGTCTCCCAAACCCATACCTCTCTTACACAAAAGCCAACAAAGTCTTCTCAACCCATACCTTTCTTACACAAAAAGCCACCAAAGTCTTCCTAACCCATACTTTTCTTACACAACCATCACTCACCCATCCATCCATCACTCTCTCTCTCTCCCTTTACATCACTCTCTCTCTTTCTCTCTTTCTCATTCTAAAATTTCCAAGCAACAAGAGAAATCCAAGAGTTCCATACGTATGGAAATCTCCAACCTTCCTAAGCTCTAAGTGGCCCACCTTCCTACCCCAAAATCTCCCATCTCAACCCTCCATCCTTCATCTTAGCCATTGAAGTTGAAGATAAGGTGCCAAGGAACCCCTAGGAGCGAGAAGATCGGACGGTGGGTGCTTCTATAGGGTAGATATCCTTATTTTTATGGTGGACCAAGTGAGGCCCACCGATCAATGGTGTGGATCTCACTTTGGACCCTTAATTGTGGCCGATGGACCACTTGGATCATCATGATCGTTCCATGATGGGGCCATTCTCCATGGACCCCATCAGGATGTTTATTTCATTGCAAAAAGGGTCATCTAGACCGTCCATAACGGTGGAGAATGGATCTCCACCGTTGATTTACATTTTTTATGGTCTTTTGTTCAAAGGGGTCCGTTGATGTATGATTTCATGTAAGGGAGGGCCCATAAGGACGGGGTCACTCCATCACAAGTCGTGTCCCATTCTCCATGCCTCTCTCTCTCTCTCTTTCATTTTATTTTATTTTATTTATTTTTATTGCAATAGGATGGTGTGGCCCACTTGAATGGATCCCACCTTGATATAATTATTTTATTCAAGTGAGGCCCACCTTAGACGTTGGACCTATGACACCCATCAGTGGTGGCCCACTTCAGCAAGGCCCACAAAAAAAAAAATATACCTATATATATAAGAACTGTCCAGCGTCTGGGACGCTGGACGTTTTACAGAAAGAAAAGAAAAAAAAAAGAAAGAAAAGGAGAGGTTTTGGGTGGTCCCTTAGTGTAGGCCCCACCTTGATATATATGTTTGATCCGAGCCGTCCATCCCCTTACTCACATCGATTTAACCGTCAAGTAAAAGAATGGGACTGATCCGAATATCTTGTGGGCCATAGCATGGAAAACATTGACGGTTACCATTGAAAATTCTTCTGGTGTTTCTAGGCCTCAAAAAAATTCGAACTCCGGACTCTTTTTGTCTGTTGCGAGCTGTAGAACACTATGGATGGGATGGATTTTCAAGAAGCGGGTCCTACACGTGATTTTTGGCCGAAACAAAATTTAGAGGAGAGAGAGAGAAGGGGAGGCAGCAGCCTTGCTGCCGCTGTGTCAGGCGCACGCACGGACGGGCGGGCGGGCTGCCGTTCAGCCACCCACGGCTGCTGTCGTGGGCCCCACTTGATGCATCTATTTTATCCACCCCGTCCATTGGGTGGATCCCCATCTCAGGTGGGCCCCCTTCGAATTTCAGGTCGATCCAAAAACTCAGGCGGCCCGCATCGTAAGAAACACTGTGAATAGGCATCTACCATTGAAACTCTTCCTGGGGCCCACTGAAGTTTCGAATCAAGCTGAAATTTTTGTTTTCCGTTCATACAGGTCTGAGTTACCTTATGAACAGGTTGGATTCCAAATAAACATTAGGGTGGGCCACATTTGTGGGACCCACATGGATGTATGCCAAGTCCACCGTCCAACGGACGGTGGCACTCACCGTGATGGCGCCCCCCCCCCCCCCCCCCCCCCCTTGCTTGCGTGCCTCCACTGTCCAGCGGACGGTGGGGCCCTGGGAAATGTATGTGTTATTATCCGCACTGTCCATTGGACAGTGGGACCCACCATGATGCATGTAATGCATCTAAACCGTCCATCCACTTAGTGAGCTCATTTTTAATGCATGAATTATTAGGTGGGTGGGCCATTCATTTGGGTGTGGCCCATTTAAATTGTAATAGGCCTATGGGCTAGGCCCAATTGAATTTTAAAAAAGGGCTATGGGCCAGGCTCACTTGGCTTATGAAATGCTTATGGGCTAGGCCCATTGGATCCACTTAAGGCCTAAGATCCTAGGCCCATTTAATGTACTTCAAGGCCCATGTAATTGAACCTTTTTGTTGAAATTTTAAAAAGCCTATGGAAGTAGGCCATTTGATATATTGTAAGGCCCATGGGACTAAACCCATTTGATTATAAAAGGGTCTCTGGGATTAGGCCCACTTTGATATGCATGCAAACTCATGGATTAGGCCCATTAGAATTGTTTAAGGCCTAAGGATTTAGGCCCATTCGACTCATGTAAGGCCTCTTGGTTGAGGCCCATTTGATATACATTTGGGGGCCTAATTGGTGTGGCCCATTTGGTACATATTAGACTCATATGACTAGGTCCAATTGATGCAATCCAAGGCCCACGGGTTTCGACCCATTGCAATGCACATAAGATCCATTGGTGTGGCCCATTTATGTGGCCCATCTGATGAATAAAAGCCCATAGGATATGGCTCATTTGATATATATATGTAAGATCCAATGGGGACAACCTACGGTCCATTGCAATGTGTAAATCCATTATAGACTAAGTACGATGTTCAAAACGATCGTGCCTTGGGAGCAATGTTGGTTTGACGTCCACATTGCGAGCGTAATGCTGGTTGGATGTCCACATTACGACTCTCCTTAGGGCCCATCACCAGGCCGTACTTGCTGTGTATTGACCGTCCAAGCCCATCTGCATCGTAAGATAATTCATTTTGTTATAACATGTTTAGTATAGTTTCATGACCCATGATCATACGCATCATATGTATGCTTGATATGAGGATTGACTGATCATAGCATTTGCCTTCGGGAAGGTTGTTTATGGGCTTCCGGTTAGGCGGTGTTGCCCTACATGAGCGCACGGTATGCGCAGGATTGGTTGCATGACTGGAGAGCGTGATTCATGCATTCCGCATTTGTGTGATATGTTTATTGTACGCCCTAGCGACATCAGGGCCGTAGCCTCCATAGACGTATCGTGGTTGGCAGGATTGGATACCGAAAATCTTGTTCTACATGGGGTACTATAGATATCCCTGGGTGAAAGTCCCTAAACCCTTATGGTACCAAGAGGTTGCTCCATCGTCTAGACCGAGTGGTAGATGAGCGTTGAGTGCCGATTACCAGACGGTTACGCTCTCCACTGTGTCGTGGTCGGTTGGAAGGGGGTGCGGCCTTACCCGCCTGAGTGTAGGGGGCAATGCTAGGCTGAGTCTGACCAGCTCGAGGAATGGGTCCGCTATCGACGAGTCGCGCCCGATATTGGCAGACGGATAGTGAGGTCTCTTCCACTTACTTTATTGTGCGCGATGTGGCGGCAATCTGGTTTAGAGTGTACTAGACCCCGGTGATATTCCATACTTTGAGTTGTATTGATGTGTGGACATTGATGAGTATCCGTATGCTTGAGTTGCATTATACATTGCATGGCCTTGGGATGGCCGATACCATTCATGTCTTGCATCGCATAAGCCTTGGTACGGCTCATGATATTATGTTTCCATTTGCATACTCCGCATCACTCTGACATTGCCTGTACATATTACTACCTTGAGCACACACCTTCACCACCCTCTAAGCTTTCTGTAAGCTTATGCACGACCGTTGTGTGCAGGTGACGTTGGATCGCAGCAGCGTTGAGGCAGGAGCACGTTGCTGATCATCTTGGAGTTTTTCTGTTATTTACCCTTGTATTTCCCTTTATGCCCATTGTACTTGTAAAGTTTTTGATCATAGTGGAAATGTAATGGATTTCTTGGTTGTTGTTTGTGGGTTATGCCTTTGGTTATGCTTAATACGAATCAAACTGATATTTAAAATCTTCCTCGTAGCATCCCAGGATCGGAACCTGGCGAATGGGAGCTAGGAGCCGAGAATGGGGTTCTACGGAGGCTGTCGGCGCCGGATTCGGCGATCGAGAATTTTGTGAGCCCGGTTTCCGAGTTTGGGGCGTGACAGAAGTTGGTATCAGAGCATAACTTGGGAATAACCGAGAACAACATTACATGTTTGCTATGAGTGAAGAATGACTAAGTTCTGAAGTTCGGATAACTTCACGACCTTCTGATTCAGACCGTTAACGTGCGTACATTCGAGAGTTTTGAAGTTGATAGGCGCTTTCACTCTTTCCTGTAGGGTATGACGCCTGTTACTCGATCGACTCCCGCACCACCACCTGAGGATTCTACTTCACCATCGGAGACTCCAGCTCTACCACCTGCGTCTCCCATTCCACCCTCAGAGATTCCTGCTTCTTCCCATGAGGATGACATTCCTCCACCTGAGACCGATGAGGAGCCGACGGTGACTGTGAGTGCCTCTCAGTTACAGCAGATGTTACAGGCTGTGACCGCCGCACTCCAGGGATAGGGTAGACGCCCAGCTGTTTCACCAGCTCAGGCGGAGCAGGAGCGCGCGAGCGCCGTACTTCGTGAGTTTAGACGACATGATCCCCCACGTTTCCAGGGCGAGCCGGATCCGACTGCAGCCGAGAGATGGCGCTCCGATGTGGAGAAGATATTCGATACCATGTTATGCACGACCGAGCAGCGCGTCCGGTTAGCAGTATTTCTCTTCCACTGTGAGGCCGAGCATTGGTGGACCTCTGTCGCCCGTGTCGCCGGACCTGATTATGTCTGGACATGGGAGGACTTTGTGGACCGATTCGAGGAGCAGTACTTCCCTGACCACATCCGTCGCCAGCGAGCCTTAGAGTTCGAGACTCTGGTACAGGGAGACATGACCGTGGCACAGTACGCGGCCCGTTTCATGGCACTATCGAGATTCGCACCATACATGGTTGATGATGAGGGGCGGAAGGCCCGCCGTTTCGAGCACGGCTTACGTTATGGCCTTCGAGGTCGTGTCATTGGGCATGAGCTTCCTACCTTCCAGGCAGTAGTGCGGAAGGCTCAGATATATGAGACTGAGTGGGCTGGTTCTCAGTCTGATCGTGGTCAGAGGGGAGACCGGAAGAGGCAGGCTTCTTCCAGTCATTCCCAGCAGGGTCGACCACAGCAGCAGAGGTGCACTGGTCGCCCATCTTTTCGTACACCATCAGCACCATCAACACCTCCACCACCACCTTAGAGACAGTTCACCGGCACTTGCTTCAGGTGCGGTGCGACGGGACACCGTTCATGGGAGTGTCCCAGTCCCCAGCAGCAGCAGAGAGGTCCACAGCAGCAGAGACCTCCACCGCAGCAGCAGAGACCCCCACAGCAGCAGCCACAGCAGCAGCGACAGCAGCCTCTACCACCGAGGCCACCTCAGCAGCAGCATCAGCATCAGCACCAGCCTCAGAGGCCGCAGCAGCAGAGGCAGCAGTTTCGACCGCCTCAGCGACCTCAGCAGCAGCAACAGCACGTTCAGAGGGGACAGGCACCTCCCCAGCCAGCTCAGGCTAGGTTTTATGCGGCTCAGCAGGATCCGCAGTCATCCGGAGGAGTCGTTGAGGGTATAATGTCAGTTTCTGCATGCATTGCACGTGTATTGTTTGATTCTGGTGCATCGCATTCTTTTGTGGCCGAGAGCTTCTGTCGATCGGCTGGCTTACCGTTGGAGTGTGCTGGTGAGAGCCTATCAGTATCTACTCCCTTGGGGAGGACTGCAGCGTTAGGACGATTTTGCTCGTCATGCCCCGTTCTAGTTGGGGATACCTTCCTGCCTGCTGATTTGTTTGTTTTGCCGATGTCCGAGTTTGACGTTATCTTGGGCATGGATTGGCTCACCGAGTACTATGCCATTTTGGACTGCGCCGCGAGGACCGTCACGTTTTGTATACTCGGCGTGCCACAGTTCCAGTTCGTTGCAGAGGCTAGAGGAGAGCGGTTGTCTTGCTTGATGTCTTGCGCCATAGAGAAGCCTGTAGCCGTTTGCATCGACCATTTACCGATAGTTTGCGATTTTCCCGATGTGTTCCAGGAGATTTCGGGATTACCGCCTCGTCGACTCACCGAGTTCCAGATCGATCTCGTGCCCGGTACTGCGCCTATTTCGAAGGCCCCGTATCGTATGGCACCGTTGGAGTTACGGGAACTGCAGAAGCAGTTGGACGAGTTGCGTGAGATGGGCTTTATCCGTCCGAGCAGTTCTCCGTGGGGAGCACCGGTACTCTTCGTGAAGAAGAAGGATGGTTCGTTGAGGCTCTGCGTTGACTATCGCGAGCTCAACAAAGTCACGATCAAGAATAAGTACCCGCTCCCTAGGATTAATGATTTGTTTGACCAGCTGCAGGGTGCACAGTTCTTTTCGAAGATTGACCTGCGTTCCGGTTATCATCAGATTCGGGTCCGAGATAAGGACATTCCGAAGACAGCATTCAGGACGCGTTACTGTCATTTTGAGTTTCAGGTCATGTCCTTCGGACTGACCAATGCACCCGCAGTCTTCATGCAGCTGATGAACGAGGTTTTTCGCCCATATCTAGATCAGTTTTTTGTAGTCTTCATCGATGACATTCTGATCTACTCGAGGACTCGTGAGGAGCATGAGCAGCACTTGGAGATTACCTTGCAGACCCTCCGCGCACACCAGCTGTATGCAAAGCTGGAGAAGTGCGAGTTCTGGCAGGAGGAGGTGAAGTTCCTCGGTCACGTGGTGACGAGGGAGGGCGTCGCAGTGGACCCCTCGAAGGTCGAGGCAGTGCGTCAGTGGGGCCAGCCCACGACTGCGACAGAGATCCGTAGTTTCCTTGGCTTGGAGGGCTATTACCGATATTTCATTGAGGGCTTCTCTCGTATTGCAGCCCCGCTGACCAGGTTGACTCGGAAGGGCGCAGAGTTTATTTGGAGTGACGCCTGCGAGCGAGCATTTACGGAGTTGAAGGACCGTCTGACGTCCGCTCCTGTCCTCACTCTTCCATCTGGGAGTGACGGCTTCATTGTATTCACGGATGCCTCGCACATCAGTTTAGGTGCTGTCCTGATGCAGCACGGGAGACCAGTGGCCTTCGCGTCTCGTCAGCTCAAGGTCCATGAGCTGAACTACCCTACACATGATCTGGAGCTGGCTGCCGTTGTCTTCACACTAAAGGTGTGGAGGCACTACCTTTACGGGATTAGGTTCGAGCTCTTCTCTGATCACAAGAGCTTGAACTACCTCTTCTCACAGTCTGAGTTGAATATGAGACAGAGGCGCTGGATGGAGCTCCTGAAGGACTATGATTTCAACCTTCAGTACCACCCGGGCAAGGCGAACATGGTGGCAGATGCCCTCAGCCGTCAGCCACGAGGCCTAGTGGCGCACATGATGATTCAGGAATGGCGGATGCTTGAGGATATTGCTGCGTATGACTTTGAGTTCGGCCTGCAGTCTTCCATAGTACAGTTATCGAGCTTGTCGATTCAACCCTCTCTTGTTGCTAGGGTGATCGAGGCTCAGCAGGCTGATGAGTCGTTGCAGAGTTATATGGCTGAGGTGGCATCTGAGGGTCAGGCAGATTGGCAGATCGGTACAGACGGTGGACTTCGCTTCAGAGGCCGATTATGTGTCCCGGATATCCCAGAGTTACGCAGAGATCTTATGACCGAGGCACATCGATCGCGGTTTTCTATCCACCCGGGCTCGATGAAGATGTACCGTGACATGAGGCGACAGTATTTTTGGGCAGGGATGAAGCGCCAGATCGCCAGTTTTGTGGCCGAGTGTGACACGTGCCAGCGTGTCAAGGCCGATCATCAGAGACCTCCTGGTCTTTTGCAGCCGTTGAGCGTCCCGATGTGGAAGTGGGAGCACGTGTCGACTGATTTCATTATGGGTTTGCCGAGGACTCAGCGCGGTCATGACTCCATTTGGGTTGTTGTGGATCGTCTGACGAAGTCGGCACATTTCCTTGCGATGCGTGCGACTTGGTCTATGGACCGGCTTGCGAGACTGTTTGTCGAGGAGATTGTGAGACTGCATGGCGTTCCAGTCTCGATCGTTTCTGACTGAGACTCGAGGTTCACGTCTCAGTTTTGGGGGAGCTTCCAGCGTGCGATGGGGACTGATTTGCAGCTCAGCACCGCGTACCATCCACAGACCGATGGCCAGACTGAGAGGGTCAATCAGATACTTGAGGACATGCTTCGGGCCTGCGCGATTGACTTCGGGGGTAGCTAGGATAAGCATCTGCGATTGGCTGAGTTTGCGTACAATAACAGCTATCAAGCGACCATTGGCATGGCTCCTTTTGAGGCACTATATGGCAGACCATGTAGATCACCGAGTTGTTGGACCGAGGTTGGAGAGCGTCGTCTCCTAGGTCCCGAGCTTGTGCAGGAGACTTCAGAGGCTATTGACATCATCAGGCAGAGAATGCGCACAGCTCAGAGCCGACAGAAAAGTTCTGCTGATCGTCGGCGTCGTCCCTTGGAGTTTGATGTAGGAGACCATGTGTATCTCAAGGTCTCGCCCATGAAGGGCGTAGTTCGATTTGGAGCGAAGGGCAAGCTTGCCCCGAGATTCATAGGACCTTTTGAGATCACTGGGCGCGTTGGCGCAGTGGCCTACCGGCTTGCCTTGCCATCTCAGTTGTCTGGCGTCTACAACGTGTTTCACGTCTCCATGTTGAGGAAGTGTGGGTCAGACATAGTTTCCGTTATTGATTGGCAGCCGTTGGAGGTTCGTGAGGACGCTTCTTACATTGAGCAGCCAGTTCGTATCCTTGATCGGAAGGAGCAGGTCCTCAGAACCAAGGTCATTCCGTTGGTGAAGGTGCAGTGGGGTCACCATTCTGTTGAGGAGGCTTCTTGGGAGCGTGAGGCTGAGATTCGAGAGCGATATCCTCATCTCTTTGATGGTTGATGATCATGTATTGTATTTTGTACGCTGTCCCTGATTCTATATGATGACGTTATGTTTCTTATTCCTCGCGAGTTATGCTTAGTTGCGACACTTGTGTAAATTTCGAGGACGAAATTTTTATAAGGAGGGGAGATCTGTAAGACCCGTATCTTGGTCCGTACCTTTCCGTACACTTCCGCGGTCTTACCGGTCGAATTCCGGCAACTTTCGACCCTTAACCGATATCGACGCGCGACCCGGATTCATGTGCCGACAACCCGAGTCGACTCAACCCGAGACCTATACCATAGCGACCGCACCGTCGCCGTGGTTCCGATACCGCGTGTAACGCCCGTGAAAAATCCGTACTTGGAATCGAGTACCGATTTGACCCGAAATCGCGTATAAATAATTTCCATGGAAATTAAACGTAAGTTAGCTAGCGCAACGCTAGAGTAGCTGGGAAATAGTCCCTGATCACTTTAAATACGTTCTACAAGACCCAAATCGAGTAGAACAGACAACTCTACAATACTCTATAACCTTGGATCAAACTCTAAGCGGGTTTGTCCTCTGGACCATGTTGAACTTTTGTATTGGATTTAGACCGCGCGTCGAAGGTCCGATACCTCCTATCTTAGACCGTTAGAACCGCCCAGCTGGACTTGACAATCATCTCGAAAATCAAGTCAAACCGATAATCACAGAGTATTTCGTTGAACCTGGACTGAAGCGACCGCGAATAGGGACGAATTGGGAATTTCAAATTCAAATCTGGCACACGACTTGACGCGTCAGTATTAAGCATTCTGACCGTCAGAATTCATCCAGATTACACCCTCGGATCAGGAAAAATATCTATTTATTATCATGGGACTTTCAGCCCTGATCTATGTGCGGTGACCGCTGAACTGAAACTGGTCCGCCACGTGCGATCTGCGAACCCTGCCAGACTGAAAACTTAATACGAGGTACATCTGGTACCCATGAGCTTAAGTCTGATCGCAATCGACCAGGGGACCACCAGAAATCAGTTTTTTGACCGAAACAGCCCCGAAATGGATAGGCATTAAGTAAACTTCGTCCCTGAGCCTATTTTCGGCATTTTCAAGCTTATAAAAGGGGTTGAAACCCTCATTCCTTCCTTGCATCCGAATTTCACAAACCCTAGAAAAGAGAGAGAGAGTTTGAGAGAAAGGGAAGAGGAGATTTTTCCCGCATCCGAGTCCCTGACAGTGCTGCTTCAACACTTCATTCCAATCGCCTGGCTGGTGATTTTTCCACTTTTTCAGGTATAGAAAAACCCCAAAAACTTGCTGATTTAGGGTTTACGTAGATTCTGAGCATGGTAGCTAACGTAATCCATGAATCAGGTTCTCTTACCGCCGTAGACGAAGCGTACACGCTCCGTTCAAAATCCCGCGACCGTAAGAGACTAGGTGAGGATTTTAGACGCTTTGATTGACGGTTTACAACGCTTTCAATGTCGTTTAATAGTAGATTATCGACGGCATCGCCGTTTGACATGTACAACATGCTCTCCGTTTCCTGTTTCGCAAATTAACGAAGAATATGAGATTTAGGGCATTTTAGTCATTTGTAGGAAGTACGGTCTCCATGCATATTTTGCTGACGTGATTGACATGATTTGTCGCCGCATTAGAGAGTTAGGAATGCTTGCATAATCAGTTTGGCGAAGAGATTCGCCAAGTTGCGCACGTTGGGTCGACATACTATATGTGGACTTAAGTGTGTAGTGTATGTGTTTGTATAAATGCTTGTATTATTATGTATTGAATTAAATGATGTTATGTAGTAGATTGAGATTGATTTCATGATTAATATGCTGACCTGAATGATTTCCTACATGCTTACCTTATGCATGATTACACTACATGCATAGAAAGTACGCCTTGAAGATTTGCTTAAGTTGAATATACATGGGAAAGTATGCCTTGAAGATTTGCCTTAGTTGAATGTTATAACATGTGCTAACATGCTCACATGATGTGTTTCAATTCCAATACCCTGATATATAGCGTTAATGTGATTCAATAGATGTGTGGGACTTGACTTAGTCCAGGCAGTCGGTAACCGAACGAATTCGTGACTGACTGGTCATAGCCACGAGCGACGCGTCGATGAATGTGATTCGTGTTGAGAGTTGGCGGCAGTGGTTAGGCCACGCGAAGTGTTTTACGCACTTCATGTCGTTCAATTCGAGATGCGATCGCGCTAGTCGAGCCCGTCAAGTAACCCGACTGGCCGATGTTTGTTCACCTTGTATGTATCATAACTGCTTGAACCTAGGGTACTGAACTTACCATTGTAAACCCTATTAACCGTGGTACCTTGATCCACGAAGACTCATGAGCCGGGCATGGTGGTATGGGACACCGTGGTCGAGCTGTCGGCCTACGCTGGGGCCACAAACCTCCCCGTAGTGACCAGTGAACACTTTGACTCGTGAGCAGATTATGGTGGTATGGGACACTATATTCTAGCTGTCGGCCTACACTGATCAGGCGACGAGCCCTTTGTAGTGACCGCGAGCGTATTCTGAGTCCACGGGAGGCGACGACCCTTCCGTGCAGTAGAGTACAGTAGGCCTGTATTAATAAGGTGATGGGGGAGCGGTGCAACGAGTGCGAGCAACAGCCCTGGCAGCCCTTGCAGTGACCTACGAAATGTACATCGTATGAGATTACTAGGAGTGACGACCCTAGACAGGATCCGTGTTGGGATTGATACAAGGGAAGTACCTTAGTTTCCCAATCCTGCTGTTTGAATGGAATAATAACAACTTGGTAATCATATCACCATACAATTGCATGTGCCTGGAAGATGTGGAGCACTCTAGGGAGTGTGGCATGCCGCGGTCGTAAGATGTTGCCGCATGAGGGTGATCGTCGGTGAGGGCATACATCACGTCATATCATCTTGCATTAACAACAGTATTAGGATTGTCTGATTTACTGCTTTACTATTATCGCGTGATTGAATTGTGAACATGCTAATCTTTGCTCTATGATTCCACTGAGTTGATCACTCATTCCCACGTTACGGGATGGTGTTTGCAACACCCACCAGACCCTGTTGTAGTTGCAGGTGAGGACGAGATCCAGGAGGTGGAGCTAGAGTGTGACGAGGACCAGGATGAGTTCTCGTATATGCAGTACCACGACGGCTTCCCGTAGGCGACCTGGATCGAGGGGACATCAGTGGGACTTTTCTTTTTTTTGAACATTATTCTTTTGTTATGTATATGTATATGAGACTCAGTGATGTAGTCATACTTTGGAGACAGATGAGATTACTTTATTTTTCCATACAGTGATATATACATTGTTTAGTCTTCCGCTTGCTTTTATCACTGGATCTGAAGTATGAATTGCAGTTTTGGTATACTTTTACTCATGTGGATGCTTTAAATCAGACAACATCGAATCATAACCATTTTTGTTGCATAAGTGACGGTCTGGAACTCGGGAGTTGAGTTTATACACGACCCCCGATTTTCAGGGTGTTACAAGTTGGTATCAGAGCATGAATGAGAGTATACTGGGCCTGGGTTATGGTCTTGCAACGTACGCTGTCACTTCCTTTGACTTAGGTGGGTGCGAGAAGGGTCTAGAAACACTTCTAGGATCGCAGATTCGCCTATAGGCGAAGTCTATTATGATCGATCGCAAGATCGAATCTGTAACGTATCTCGGGTCGCGTAATGCAACCCGAATCACTTCTAATCTGTAGGAAGTCGGGTTGAG
This sequence comes from Magnolia kwangsiensis, assembly GCA_037074715.1. NCBI lineage: Eukaryota > Viridiplantae > Streptophyta > Magnoliopsida > Magnoliales > Magnoliaceae > Magnolia > Magnolia kwangsiensis. The sequence continues at coordinate 82,378,336 of CM073575.1, read as the reverse complement.
ACGTCCTATGAGCAGTTTTAAACCGCAAAAGTGAATCCTTGGGCCGTGGAATGACCACGACTCCAGTAATCAATCGCCAGGGCTTAAAAACCCCGTTTCGCCAAAAATTCTTAAAATTCCTCCTCTAAACACTTCAACCTTCAGTTTCTTCTTATCCATTTCATGTTAGGCATCAAACCTAATGTGAAAATAACATAAATTAGTACATTCACCAAATTTTACAGTGAATAGTAAAATTTCATGAAAAATGGCCATGAGGCCATTCTAACTTCACTTTCTTTAGCAACTAAGGAGCTAGATAGGTGTACTGGATCCTTCTACCCCAAATTCATATGCTGCATCATATGGTTTGGTATTCGGGATTGCGATGTGGACCCGAAAAGCCCCGAACACATGTTTGGGCTCATAGAGACCAAAATACTATGAACCAAGGGGTGGGACCTGACTTTTTGGGACCCTGGGACCATGGGGGACCAGACCCATGGGGTCCCACCGGTCAACTTGCCAGTTGACCGGCGATGCAATCACCGGCCGGCGAGCTCGGTTGGTGCTGTCCTTCGGACGCACCCTCTTAAATAGGGTCCACATCACCCCTAGCTACCTCCCACATCATGAAAACCCCCAAAACCCACCTCTCCTTCACAAACAGCCCCCTTACATAGCCTAGAATCGATTTTCAGCAACCCATTCCAAACCCCGGCGACCCAAACCACTCTTAAACCCTTCCTTGGCCAAAACCGACCACCACCCATCATTTATTGGGTGTTGGCAGCCCCTTTCCTTGAAGATTTCTCCATTTGGAGCTCCAAAATCCCCCAAATATAGCTGAAATCGTGAGGTGCTCCATCCCATCTTTTTGTCTGTATTTTTCCCTGAAAGTACAGCCTTGGGAAGCTTGAAGCACCCCTCTACGATGCCTAGATTTCTTTTTTTCAGATTGGGCAGCCATTTCTCCGCATTTTCGGCATTTTCCATGGCTTTTGTGGAAGCTATTTTGGGCCTTTTGTCGCTCTCATCCATCATATCTTTGATGGGTAAGAGGAAAACTGCGACAGACGAGGCTGGGCCGAGCCGCCCTGCTCGATCGAGAAGACCGCGGGGTGGTGCCGCAAGTTCAAGCACCGCCGCAGGTCCAACTGCAGTCCTGGAGTGCCGTACAAAGCGGGATTTGGATCCCCATGCACACCTTGGACGAACCATCCTATCAGAGATGCCTCATGGTGAATACACTGATCGTAAAGTGTTATTTGAGGCGGACGTAGATGGGCGATTGTTCGGCGAATATCTGTTGTTCGAACGCATTGAAGCTGCGCACTGGGGACCGATCTTTGAAGCTCGCTCTCGTGCTAATGTGAGCACTGTTCGTGCCTTCTATGCTAACATTCAGAGTCCTGCCTTGGAGCCCTTATAGTTCAAAATCCCTTTTGGTAGAGATCGGATGGCTACGATCGACGTCCGGTTGGTTGCGCGACTTCTCAACGTGCCTCTAGGTGATGTACATACAAGTGAGAAGAATTTGAAGACTAGACGTGAACGAGATCGCCGCACCAGGTTTCTGTGCGGTAAGTTGGTTCCATGGCAGCCTAATAATAGCCTCAAGGCGACGTACATGTCTGAGGATTTGCGCCTGCTGCATCATATCTGCACGTTCAATGTTTATCCTAGGTCGACGAACCGCATTGAATGTACACGTCTTATGGTCGATTTCTTATTTCTGGTGGCCCAGGGAGAGAACGTATGTATGGCCACTTTCATCTTACGGCAGATAGTTCTCATAGCCAGGTCGAGAAGAACATCCGAATCCCTTCCCTTTGGCCGACTCATTTGCAAGATTGCGCTTGAGTTTGCCTATAGACTTGGACCCGAATTACCGGTATCGATTCACACTATCGATGAGTCGACAATGGTCAAGATGAAGATTGGGTCGCAATACCGTGAAAATCAACTTGAAAGGGATAGTGGGGATGACTTTGATGAAGAGGAAGATCAAAGCGAAGAAGAACCTAGTGCAGAGGTTCAGGAAGAGGTTCAGGAAGAAGCAGAAGAGGAGGCTCAGGATACTGATGAGAGCCCTCCTCCTTCTGCGCAGACTACTATCGACGATCGCATTGCTCGGATGGAGGAGAGCCAGACCGCTTTGCGAAGGGAAATCCAAGAACTTCGAGCAGAGGTCGCTGATGCCAAGGCCGTTACGAAGAAGAAATTTGGCAAGGTGACTCGCACCTTGAAGCCAATCCTGTGTTGCTTACAGGATAAGGGTGCTCCTCCTCCGTCGCCAGACTCCGACTAGCGACGCGATCTTTGATGTTGTTATGAGTAGTTAGCCATTTCCTGTTTTATGTGTGTAAAGCCTATTAGGGCTAGTGCTTTGCTTATGTTGCTGTTGCTTAATTGTCTTAATTTCCATGTAATTCTAGTCATGATGCTTGTAAGGATATATCCCTTGTATTGTGACAATTTTGATTAATTGAAATGCATGGAATGCCTTTGACTCTTTAGTGAATGATTGTGGTGTAATTGTGCAATTGAGACTGACAAGGTTGTGCCCTATTTTGAATATAGGGAATGCCACCTAAGACTACGAGGAGCGCGGTTCGACTTTCATTGTCAGAGCAGATGGATCAGACTCCTTCTCAGTCTGGCACTCGTCCGGACCCTGCTGTGGGCCCGATTCCTGAGACTGTTCGATCGTCTCAGCCTGCTGTTAGTCCTACAGGTGGACCACCGCCATTTACACCATCTGTTAGAGAGCCACAGCGCGCATCTATTTCCGCACCTCATCCGCCACAGCCTGCTCCACCCCCTGATAGATTTGAGCAGATGATGGCTATGATGCTACAGCAGCAGCAGCTTTTGACCACTATAGTTGGGACTTTAGCCCAGGGTGGGGGTGCGACTACCTCTACTCCACCTGCACCACCTGCGCATCCAGCTGAGGATGCCTATACTTACGCCCAGGATGAGGGCATGGCACATCCTGCGCAGCCTGCTTTCCCTGCGGGGAATCCTGCAGACACACGGGGCCTTCTGGAGCGATTTTAGCGCTTGCGGCCTCCTACTTTTTCGGGTTCTCACAGACCCGAGGAGGCAGAGTTCTGGCTCGACCGAGTGTCGAAGATTCTACGCATGTTGCACTGTACCGAGACTGAGCAGGTAGAGCTGGCTACCTTCCTATTTGAGAGAGAGAGGCCAGTATGTGGTGGGATAGTATATTGCGGACTGTTGCCGCAGATTTCGTATGGACATGGGCAGCATTCGAGTTCCGCTTCCATGAGAAGTATTATCCCCAGACCTACAGACACGAGAGGGAGAATGAGTTTCTCCGTCTCAGGCAGGCAGCGATGACGGTTACTGAGTATGAGCATCGGTTCACAGAGTTGGGCAGGTACGTCCCGACGATTCTGGCTGATGAGCAGATGCGCATACGGTGCTTTTTGGAGGGCTTGCGACCGGACATTCGGTCGAAGATGTGTTGTGTCAGTTTCCCCTCCTATGCGGAGTTGGTTCACATGTCCATGCGGGCAGAGCAGGACGTGGATCGACTTGCGCGATCTCGAGGCCTGACTACTTCTAGGCCGCGACCGGATTTGCCAGACAGGCCCTTCGCGGGCAAGAGGCCTCGCATTGATCCTCCTACCAGGACCACGGCGCCTGTACGACCGTTTCGGCGCCCTGATTTATCATGCACATACTGTGGGAGGACGGGCCATTTAGCGCAGAGTTGCTTTTCCAGGATGCGGGACAGTGGGTTCTCGCCGCCGCAGAAGATTGATCGCGTACGTCCACAGGCGATATCAGCACCGCCTATACGGTCAGCTCCTGCGCATCCTTCTTTCAGGCCTACGGTATCGCAGATTCGACAGCCTCCACGGCCCTTGACACAGAGGCCGAACCGGCCACAGCAGGCTCGAGTTCATATACTGACCGCTGAGGCAGCTACGACGCCGACTTTCCAGTATTCAGCCTTCGAGGTCACGGGCCATATTGGAGGTACTCCCGTTCTTATCATGGTGGACACTGGTTCCACGATTTCTTTGATATCGCGTGCCGTGGTCAGACGTCTTGGGTTGCAGACTATCACTATGGATAGCGTACGAGTCTTTGCAGCTCATGGAGATTTTTCGGATGTCACCCAGATGTGTGAGGGTTGTTTGGTTGATCTGGGAGGAAGGACGATGACTCTTGATCTGGTCGTCGATCCCTCGCTCGTTTATCTCGACGTCATTCTTGGCATGGATTGGTTGACTGCAGCGAGAGCCGAGATTGACTGCGAGACTCGTATAGTCACAGCATACGAGCCTGAGGGCACATCCTTCACATTTCCAGTGCGGGTAAATCTTCCTTTCCGTATTCTTAGCTACGCCACTCTATTGCGCGACGCTGGTGCCCAGGTACTTGAGCAGACGCCAGTTGTTTCTGAGTTCGGGGATCTGTTCAAGAAGATCCCTGGTTTGCCGCCCCGACGTGAGATCGATTTCACTATCGATCTGATTCCTGGTTCTACACCCGTCTCACTGCCGACGTATCGCATGACACCATGTGAGATGGAGGAGTTGAGGACGCAGATTGATGGCCTGCTAGAGCTTGGCTTTATACGGCCTAGCGTGTCTCCTTGGGGAGCACCGGTCTTGTTCGTGAAGAAGAAGGATGGTTCGCTGCGATTGTGTATTGATTATCGCAGGCTGAACCAGCTCACGGTGAAGAACAAGTACCCTTTGCCCAGGATCGATGACTTGTTTGATCAGTTGAGAGGAGCGCAGTACTTCTCGAAGATTGATCTTCAGTCAGGATATCATCAGCTGCGCGTCAGAGATGAGGACGTGCAGAAGACAGCATTCAGGACCAGTTTTGGCCACTACGAGTTCCTCGTGATGTCGTTCGGTCTCACGAACGCACCGGCCGTGTTCATGGATCTGATGAACCGGGTTTTTCGGCCTTTCCTCTATCGATTCGTCGTTGTCTTCATCGACGACATTTTGGTATACTCTAGGAGTCGAGAGGAGCATGAGGAGCACTTGCGTTTGGTCCTTGATACGCTCAGACGACATCAGTTGTTCGCACAGTACAAGAAGTGTGACTTCTGGAAGCAGGAGGTGAAGTTTCTGGGACACGTGGTATCCAAGGACGGCATGGCAGTTGAACTGTCTAAGGTAGCTGCGGTGCAGGACTGGGAGCAGCCTAGTTCTGTCACTGAGGTGAGGAGTTTCTTGGGTCTCGCTGGCTACTATCGGCGCTTCATTCAGGACTTCTCGAAGATCGCAAGACCCTTATCTCAGTTGACACGGAAGGACGTGAAGTTCGCCTGGAATGATAAGGCGGAGTCAGCTTTTCAGGAGCTGAAGGACAGACTTACGTCCGCCCCTGTGCTAGTATTGCCAGAGCAGGGGGTTAGATACACTATATACACTGACGCGTCTAGCGTTGGTTTGGGTTGTGTCCTTATGCAGAGGGACAGGGTAATTTCGTATGCCTCGAGACAATTAAGGAAGCACGAGGAGAATTACCCTACACACGACCTGGAGTTGGCAGCAGTTATATTCGCACTGAGACTCTGGAGACATTACCTCTACGGAGAGGAGTTCGAGCTCTTTTGCGACCACAAGAGCCTCAAGTACATATTCACGCAGCGAGACTTGAATATGAGGCAGCGGCGATGGATGGAGACACTGAAGGACTTCAAGTTTGAAGTCTCTTACCATCCTGGGAAGGTGAACCTTGTGGCTGATGCGTTGAGCCGCAAGAAGGCGATAGAGTTTGCGGCTCCGCTGATGGTTACCGAGTGGGATATGGTTGAGTTTTTGCGAGACTTTGAGCAGAAACTCACCGTAGAGGAGCCATTTAAGTTCATCGCACACGTACAGGTGCGATCTCAGATCGATGACCGAGTCATCGAGGCGCGGAGGGACGACGCACATCTTACTGAGCTTCGAGAGCAGGCCAGTGATGATACCGACGCCGACTGGCGAGTTGGTATGGATGGGGGCTTACGTTACCGTGGCCGCCTATGCGTCCCAGATGTCCCTGACTTGAGACGAGAGATTCTCGAGGCTGCGCATTCTACTAGACTCGCGATGCATCCTGGCAGCACGAAGATGTATCGTGACGTGAAGAGGACGTATTGGTGGGAAGGTATGAAGACACATATAGCTGAGTTCGTGTCCCGTTGTCTCACTTGTCAGTAGGTGAAGGCAGAGCATCGCCGACCACCTGGACTTTTACAGCCTATGCCGATTGCAGAGTGGAAGTGGGATTTCATTTCCATGGACTTCATTTCTGGGTTGCCGAAGACGAGGAAGGGGCATGATTCCATTTGGGTGATCGTCGACCGATTGACGAAGTCGGCGCACTTCCTACCGATCAGAGTTACGAACTCTGCAGACGAGCTGGCTAGATTGTATATCCGAGAGGTTGTGCGTCTGCATGGAGTTCCGTTGGAGATCGTGTCGGACAGAGACACGCGGTTCACTTCTATTTTCTGGACTCGCATTCAGGAGGCTATGGGTGTGAAGTTGAAGTTCAGTACTACCTTCCACCCACAGACGGACGGACAGACGGAGCGAGTGAACCAGATCCTGGAGGATATGTTGCGGGCTTGCGCATTGGACTTCAAGGACAGTTGGGATGACTGTCTTGCATATGCGGAGTTTGCGTACAACAATAGCTTCCAGACGAGTATCGGCATGGCACCTTATGAGGCGCTGTATGGGCGAGACTTGAATATGAGGCAGTGGCGATAGATGGAGACTTTGAAGGACTTCAAGTTCGAAGTCTCTTACCATCCTAGGAAGGAGAACCTTGTGGCTGACGCGTTGAGCCGCAAGAAGACGATAGAGTTTGCGGCTCCGCTGATGGTTGCAGAGTGGGATATGGTTGAGTTTTTGCGAGACTTTGAGCAGAAATTCACTGTATAGGAGCCATATGAGTTCATCTTACATGTACAAGTGCGATCTCAGATCGATGACCGGGTCATCGAGGTGCAGAGGGATGATGTGCATCTAACTAAGCTTCGAGACCAGGCCAGTGATGATGCGGACGCCGAGTGGCGAGTTGGCATGGATGGGGGCTTACGTTATCGTGGCCGCCTATACGTCCCAGATATCCTTAACTTGAGACGAGAGATTTTCGAGGCTGCGCATTGTACCAGACTCGCGATGCATCCAGGCAGTACGAAGATGTATCGTGACGTGAAGAGGACGTATTGGTGGGAAGGTATGAAGACCCACGTAGCTAAGTTCGTGTCCCGTTGTCTCACTTGTCAGCACGTGAAGGCAGAGCATCGCCGACCACCTGGACTTTTGCAGCCTATGCCGATCGCAAAGTGGAAGTGGGATTTCATTTCCATGGACTTCATTTCTGGGTTGCCGAAGACGAGGAAGGGACATGATTCCATTTGGGTGATCGTCGACCGTCTGACGAAGTCGGCGCACTTCCTACCGATCAGAGTTACGAACTCTGTAGACGAGCTAGCTAGATTGTACATCAGAGAGATTGTGCATCTGCATGGAGTTCCGCTGGAGATCGTGTCGGACAGAGACACGCGGTTCACTTCTATTTTCTGGACTCGCATTCAGGAGGCTATGGGTGTGAAGTTGAAGTTTAGTACTGCCTTCCACCCATAGACAGACGGATAGACAGAGCGGGTGAACCAGATCTTGGAGGACATGTTGCGAGCTTGCGCATTGGACTTCAAGGACAGTTGGGATGATTGTCTTGCATATGCAGAGTTTGCGTACAACAACATTTTTCAGGCGAGTATCGGTATGGAACCTTATGAGGCGCTGTATGGGCGACCTTGTCGCGCACCGCATTGCTGGTTAGAGGTCGGTGAGCGTAGCTTGATTGGCCTAGAGTTAGTGCAGGCGACGTCAGAGAAGATTGATATTATTCGACGTCGGCTCCTTACAGCGCAGAGCAGACAGAAGAGTTACGCCGATACGAGACGGAGGCCACTAAAGTTCACAGTTGGGGATCATGTGTTTTTGCGAGTTTCCCCTATGAAGGGAATCCTTCGGTTGGGGAAGAAGGGGAAGCTGGTACTGCGATTCATTGGTCCATTCCAGATCCTCGATCGTGTGGGAGCGGTGGCTTACCGATTGGCTTTACCCACGCCTCTCGCGAGAGTTCACAACGTATTTCATGTTTCTATGCTGAAGAAGTACGTTGCTGATCCTTCCCATATCATCAGATGGGAGCAGGTGCAGTTAGGAGAGGATGTTACTTATATCCTGCGACCGACACGTATCCTAGACAGGAAGGAGCAGGTACTGCGTAGCAAGGTGATTCCCCTTGTGAAGGTATTATGGACGCATCACTCTGAGGAGGAGGCTACCTGGGAGACAGAAGCCGAGATCAGAAAGAACTACCCACAGCTTCTCGAGGAGTACGAACAGGTACAAATTTCGAGGACAAAATTATTTGTTAAGGGGGGTAGATTGTAACGCCCGTGAAAAATCCGTACTTGGAATCGAGTACAGATTTGACCCGAAATCGCGTATAAATAATTTCCATGGAAATTAAACGTAAGTTAGCTAGCGCAACGCTAGAGTAGCTGGGAAATAGTCCCTGATCACTTTAAATACATTCTACAAGACCCAAATCGAGTAGAACAGACAACTCTACAATACTCTATAACCTTGGATCAAACTCTAAGCGGGTTTGTCCTCTAGACCATGTTGAACTTTTGTATTGGATTTAGACCGCGCGTCGAAGGTCCGATACCTCCTATCTTAGACCGTTAGAACCGCCCAGCTGGACTTGACAATCATCTCGAAAATTAAGTCAAACCGATAATCACAGAGTATTTCGTTGAACCCGGACTGAAGCGACCGCGAATAGGGACGAATTGGGAATTTCAAATTCAAATCTGGCACACGACTTGACGCGTCAGTATTAAGCGTTCTGACCGTCAGAATTCATCCAGATTACACCCTCGGATCAGGAAAAATATCTATTTATTATCATGGGACTTTCAGCCCTGATCTATGTGCGGTGACCGCTGAACTGAAACTGGTCCGCCACGTGCGATCTGTGAACCCTGCCAGACTGAAAACTTAATACGAGGTACATCTGGTACCCATGAGCTTAAGTCTGATCGCAAGCGACCAGGGGACCACCAGAAATCAGTTTTTGGACCGAAACAGCCCCGAAATGGATAGGCATTAAGTAAACTTCGTCCCGGAGCCTATTTTCAGCGTTTTCAAGCTTATAAAAGGGGTTGAAACCCTCATTCCTTCCTTGCATCCGAATTTCACAAACCCTAGAAAAGAGAGAGAGAGTTTGAGAGAAAGGGAAGAGGAGATTTTTCCCGCATCCGAGTCCCTGACAGTGCTGCTTCAACACTTCATTCCAATCGCCTGGCTGGTGATTTTTCCACTTTTTCAGGTATAGAAAAACCCCAAAAACTTGCTGATTTAGGGTTTACGTAGATTCTGAGCATGGTAGCTAACGTAATCCATGAATCAGGTTCTCTTACCGCCGTAGACGAAGCGTACACGCTCCGTTCAAAATCCCGCGACCGTAAGAGACTAGGTGAGGATTTTAGACGCTTTGATTGACGGTTTACAACGCTTTCAATGTCGTTTAATAGTAGATTATCGACGGCATCGCCGTTTGACATGTACAACATGCTCTCCGTTTCCTGTTTCGCAAATTAACGAAGAATATGAGATTTAGGGCATTTTAGTCATTTGTAGGAAGTACGGTCTCCATGCATATTTTGCTGACGTGATTGACATGATTTGTCGCCACATTAGAGAGTTAGGAATGCTTGTATAATCAGTTTGGCGAAGAGATTCGCCAAGTTGCGCACGTTGGGTCGACATACTATATGTGGACTTAAGTGTGTAGTGTATGTGTTTGTATAAATGCTTGTATTATTATGTATTGAATTAAATGATGTTATGTAGTAGATTGAGATTGATTTCATGATTAATATGCTGACCTGAATGATTTTCTACATGCTTACCTTATGCATGATTACACTACATGCATAGAAAGTACGCCTTGAAGATTTGCTTAAGTTGAATATACATGGGAAAGTATGCCTTGAAGATTTGCCTTAGTTGAATGTTATAACATGTAATAACATGCTCACATGATGTGTTTCAATTCCAATACCCTGATATATAGCATTAATGTGATTCAATAGATGTGTGGGACTTGACTTAGTCCAGGCAGTCGGTAACCGAACGAATTCGTGACTGACTGGTCATAGCCACGAACGACGCGTCGATGAATGTGATTCGTGTTGAGAGTTGGCGGCAGTGGTTAGGCCACGCGAAGTGTTTTACGCACTTCATGTCGTTCAATTCGAGATGCGATCGCGCTAGTCGAGCCCGTCAAGTAACCCGACTGGCCGATGTTTGTTCACCTTGTATGTATCATAACTGCTTGAACCTAGGGTACTGAACTTACCATTGTAAACCCTATTAACCGTGGTACCTTGATCCACGAAGACTCATGAGCCGGGCATGGTGGTATGGGACACCGTGGTCGAGCTGTCGGCCTACGCTGGGGCCACAAACCTCCCCGTAGTGACCAGTGAGCACTTTGACTCGTGAGCAGATTATGGTGGTATGGGACACTATATTCTAGCTGTCGGCCTACACTGATCAGGCGACGAGCCCTTTGTAGTGACCGCGAGCGTATTCTGAGTCCACGGGAGGCGACGACCCTTCCGTGCAGTAGAGTACAGTAGGCCTGTATTAATAAGGTGATGGGGGAGCGGTGCAACGAGTGCGAGCAACAGCCCTGGCAGCCCTTGCAGTGACCTACGAAATGTACATCGTATGAGATTACTAGGAGTGACGACCCTAGACAGGATCCGTGTTGGGATTGATACAAGGGAAGTACCTTAGTTTCCCAATCCTGCTGTTTGAATGGAATAATAACAACTTGGTAATCATATCACCATACAATTGCATGTGCCTGGAAGATGTGGAGCACTCTAGGGAGTGTGGCATGCCGCGGTCGTAAGATGTTGCCGCATGAGGGTGATCGTCGGTGAGGGCATACATCACGTCATATCATCTTGCATTAACAACAGTATTAGGATTGTCTGATTTACTGCTTTACTATTATCGCGTGATTGAATTGTGAACATGCTAATCTTTGCTCTATGATTCCACTGAGTTGATCACTCATTCCCACGTTACGGGATGGTGTTTGCAACACCCACCAGACCCTGTTGTAGTTGCAGGTGAGGACGAGATCCAGGAGGTGGAGCTAGAGTGTGACGAGGACCAGGATGAGTTCTCGTATATGCAGTACCACGACGGCTTCCCGTAGGCGACCTGGATCGAGGGGACATCAGTGGGACTTTTCTTTTTTTTGAACATTATTCTTTTGTTATGTATATGTATATGAGACTCAGTGATGTAGTCATACTTTGGAGACAGATGAGATTACTTTGTTTTTCCATACAGTGATATATACATTGTTTAGTCTTCCGCTTGCTTTTATCACTGGATCTGAAGTATGAATTGCAGTTTTGGTATACTTTTACTCATGTGGATGCTTTAAATCAGACAACATCGAATCATAACCATTTTTGTTGCATAAGTGACGGTCTGGAACTCGGGAGTTGAGTTTATACACGACCCCCAATTTTCAGGGTGTTACACCGCGACTCGCGCGCCGAGGCGATACCCGGATCAAGAGATATGGGCCAACGTTCGGTGCGAGAAAACGCCGCGCGTTGCGAAAATCAAGGGAATCTCAACGATGTGTCACATCAATCACATCAATCCCATCAATCAATCACCCATCAAGCCATCACATGTCAAGTACACATCACTTCCATCCCTTTTCCCAAGCAACCACAAAAGTCTCCCAAACCCATACCTCTCTTACACAAAAGCCAACAAAGTCTTCTCAACCCATACCTTTTTTACACAAAAAGCCACCAAAGTCTTCCTAACCCATACTTTTCTTACACAACCATCACTCACCCATCCATCCATCACTCTCTCTCTCTCCCTTTACATCACTCTCTCTCTTTCTCTCTTTCTCATTCTAAAATTTCCAAGCAACAAGAGAAATCCAAGAGTTCCATACGTATGGAAATCTCCAACCTTCCTAAGCTCTAAGTGGCCCACCTTCCTACCCCAAAATCTCCCATCTCAACCCTCCATCCTTCATCTTAGCCATTGAAGTTGAAGATAAGGTGCCAAGGAACCCCTAGGAGCGAGAAGATCGGACGGTGGGTGCTTCTATAGGGTAGATATCCTTATTTTTATGGTGGACCAAGTGAGGCCCACCGATCAATGGTGTGGATCTCACTTTGGACCCTTAATTGTGGCCGATGGACCACTTGGATCATCATGATCGTTCCATGATGGGGCCATTCTCCATGGACCCCATCATGATGTTTATTTCATTGCAAAAAGGGTCATCTAGACCGTCCATAACGGTGGAGAATGGATATCCACCGCTGATTTACATTTTTTATGGTCTTTTGTTCAAAGGGGTCCGTTGATGTATGATTTCATGTAAGGGAGGGCCCATAAGGACGGGGTCCCTCCATCACAAGCCGTGTCCCATTCTCCATGACTCTCTCTCTCTCTCTTTCATTTTATTTTATTTTATTTATTTTTATTGCAATAGGATGGTGTGGCCCACTTGAATGGATCCCACCTTGATATAATTATTTTATTCAAGTGGGGCCCACCTTAGATGTTGGACCTATGGCACCCATCAGTGGTGGCCCGCTTCAGCAAGGCCCACACAAAAAAAAATATACCTATATATATAAGAACTGTCCAACGTCTGGGACGCTGGACGTTTTACAAAAAGAAAAGAAAAAAAAAAAGAAAGAAAAGGAGAGGTTTTGGGTGGTCCCTTAGTGTAGGCCCCACCTTGATATATATGTTTGATCTGAGCCGTCCATCCCCTTACTCACATCGATTTAACCGTCAAGTAAAAGAATGGGACTGATCCGAATATCTTGTGGGCCATAGCATGGAAAACATTGACGGTTACCATTGAAAATTCTTCTGGTGTTTCTAGGCCTCAAAAAAATTTGAACTCCGGACTCTTTTTGTCCGTTGCGAGCTGTAGAACACTATGGATGGGATGGATTTTCAAGAAGCGGGTCCCACACGTGATTTTTGGCCAAAACAAAATTTAGAGGAGAGAGAGAGAAGGGGAGGCAGCAGCCTTACTGCCGCTGTGTCAGGCGCACCCACGAACGGGCGGGCGGGCTGCCGTGCAGCCACCCACGGCTGCTGCCGTGGGCCCCACTTGATGCATCTGTTTTATCCACCCCGTCCATTGGGTGGGTCCCCATCTCAGGTGGGCCCCCTTCGAATTTCAGGTCGATCCAAAAACTCAGGCGGCCCGCATCGTAAGAAACAGTGTGAATAGGCATCTACCATTGAAACTCTTCCTGGGGCCCACTGAAGTTTCGAATCAAGCTGAAATTTTTGTTTTCCGTTCATACAGGTCTGAGTTACCTTATGAACGGGTTGGATTCCAAATAAACATTAGGGTGGGCCACATTTGTGGGACCCACGTGGATGTATGCCAAGTCCACCATCCAACGGACGGTGGCACTCACCGTGATGGCGCCCCCCCCCCCCCCCCCCCCCCCTTGCTTGCGTGCCTCCACCATCCAGCGGACGGTGGGGCCCTGGGAAATGTATGTGTTATTATCCGCACTGTCCATTGGACAGTGGGACCCACCATGATGCATGTAATGCATCTAAACCGTCCATCTACTTAGTGAGCTCATTTTTAATGCATGAATTATTAGGTGGGTGGGCCATTCATTTTGGTTTGGCCCATTTAAATTGTAATAGGCCTATGGGTTAGGCCCAATTGAATTTTAAAAAGGGCTATGGGCCAGGCTCACTTGGCTTATGAAATGCTTATGGGCTAGGCCCATTGGATCCACTTAAGGCCTAAGATCCTAGGCCCATTTAATGTACTTCAAGGCCCATGTAATTGAACCTTTTTGTTGAAATTTTAAAAAGCCTATGGAAGTAGGCCATTTGATATATTGTAAGGCCCATGGGACTAAACCCATTTGATTATAAAAGGGTCTCTGGGATTAGGCCCACTTTGATATGCATGCAAACTCATGGATTAGGCCCATTAGAATTGTTTAAGGCCTAAGGATTTAGGCCCATTCGACTCATGTAAGGCCTCTTGGTTGAGGCCCATTTGATATACATTTGGGGGCCTAATTGGTGTGGCCCATTTGGTACATATTAGACTCATATGACTAGGTCCAATTGATTTAATCCAAGGCCCACGGGTTTCGACCCATTGCAATGCACATAAGATCCATTGGTGTGGCCCATTTATGTGGCCCATCTGATGAATAAAAGCCCATAGGATATGGCTCATTTGATATATATATGTAAGATCCAATGGGGACAACCTACGGTCCATTGCAATGTGTAAATCCATTATAGACTAAGTACGATGTTCAAAACGATCGTGCCTTGGGAGCAATGTTGGTTTGACGTCCACATTGCGAGCGTAATGCTGGTTGGATGTCCACATTACGACTCTCCTTAGGGCCCATCACCAGGCCGTACTTGCTGTGTATTGACCGTCCAAGCCCATCTGCATCGTAAGATAATTCATTTTGTTATAACATGTTTAGTATAGTTTCATGACCCATGATCATACGCATCATATGTATGCTTGATATGAGGATTGACTGATCATAGCATTTGCCTTCGGGCAGATTGTTTATGGGCTTCCGGTTAGGCGGTGTTGCCCTACATGAGCGCACGGTATGCGCAGGATTGGTTGCATGACTGGAGAGCGTGATTCATGCATTCCGCATTTGTGTGATATGGTTATTGTACGCCCTAGCGACATCAGGGCCGTAGCCTCCACAGACGTATCGTGGTTGGCAGGATTGGATACCGAAAATCTTGTTCTACATGGGGTACTATAGATATCCCTGGGTGAAAGTCTCTAAACCCTTATGGTACCAAGAGGTTGCTCTAACGTCTAGACCGAGTGGGTAGATGAGTGTTGAGTGTCGATTATCAGACGGTTACGCTCTCCACTGTGTCGTGGTCGGTTGGAAGGGGGTGTGGCCTTACCCGCCCGAGTGTAGGGGGCAATGCTAGGCTGAGTCTGACCAGCTCGAGGAATGGGTCCGCTATCGACGAGTCGCGCCCGATATTGGCAGACGGATAGTGAGGTCTCTTCCACTTACCTTATTGTGCGCGATGTGGCGGCAATCTGGTTTAGAGTGTACTAGACCCTGGTGATATTCCATACTTTGAGCTGTATTGATGTGTGGACATTGATGAGTATCCGTATGCTTGAGTTGCATTATACATTGCATGGCCTTGGGATGGCCGATACCATTCATGTCTTGCATCGCATAAGCCTTGGTACGGCTCATGATATTATGTTTCCATTTGCATACTCCGCATCACTCTGACATTGCCTGTACATATTACTACCTTGAGCACACACCTTCACCACCCTCTAAGCTTTCTGTAAGCTTATGCACGACCGTTGCGTGCAGGTAACGCTGGATCGCAGCAGCGTTGAGGCAGGAGCACGTTGCTGATCATCTTGGAGTTTTTCTGTTATTTACCCTTGTATTTCCCTTTATGCCCATTGTACTTGTAAAGTTTTTGATCATAGTGGAAATGTAATGGATTTCTTGGTTGTTGTTTGTGGGTTATGCCTTTGGTTATGCTTAATACGAATCAAACTGATATTTAAAATCCTCCTCGTAGCATCCCAGGATCGGAACCTGGCGAATGGGAGCTAGGAGCCGAGAATGGGGTTCTACGGAGGCTGTCGGCACCGGATTCGGTGATCGGGAATTTTGTGAGCCCGGTTTCCGAGTTTGGGGCGTGACACCGGTTCATGAGTCTTTATGGATCAAGGTACCATGGTTAACAGGGTTTCCAATGGTAAGTTTAGTACCCTAGGTTCAAGCAATTATGACTCATACAGGATGAACATACAACGGCCAGTCAGGTTACTTGACGGGCTCCACTAGTACGAGCGCATCGCAAGTTGAACGACATGAAGTGCGTGAAACACTTCGTGTGGCCTAACCACTGCCGCCAACTCAAAACACGACTTGCGTTCATCGACGCGTCCTTCGTGGCAAATATAAGCCAATCACGAATTTACTCTGTTAACGACTGACTGGACTAAGTATAGCCTCAAACATTTGTAAGTCAACATCAGTAATCATATGAGAGTAATGGAAATGAAATACAACAATATAAGCATGTTGAAACATGTTATAACATACAACTTAAACAAATCATCCAACACATGCATTTCATATATATAATGAAATCAATACATATAGCCAACACGATGGAAATCATTTACATCAGCATATTACTTGAGAATTCAATCTCAACACTCATTCACAACTCCATTTACTCAATACATTCTAGTACAAACATTTATACAAACACTTAGTCTACACACTTTAGTCTACATAGCGTATGTCGACCCAAAGTGCGTATTAGGGTGAATCTCTTCACCAAACCGATCATGCACGCATTCCTAATATCCTACATGATAAAAATCCGTGGCAAACATTTCAAAAAAATATGGATGTAAACAGTATTTCCTACGAATGACTAAAATGCCCTAAATCTCATATTTTCCATACATTTACGAAACAGAAAACGGACAGTATGTTGTACGTGTCAAACGGCATTGCCGTCGATAATCTACTATTAAACGACATTGAAAACTTTGAAATCAGTCAATCAAAGCGTCTAAAATCCGCACCTTTTGCCCTAGACGTGTATCGTTTCGAATGGAACGTTTACGCTTCGTCAACAGCGTAGCGACGACCTAATGCACAATATGTATAAGCTACTTTTCTATTTGAATCAACAGAATCCTAAATCAGTAAGTAGTTAGGGTTTTTGTAACGCCCGTGAAAAATCCATACTTGGGCTCGAGTACCAACTCGACCCGAAATTGCGTAGAATTTACTCCTTTAGAAAATATGACTAAGTTACCTAGTGCAACGTTAGAATAGCTGGGAAATGGTCCCTGATCACTTTAAATACGTTTTACCAGGCCCAAAGTGAGTGGAACCAATGGTGCTATAATGCTTTAAAGCCTCGGATCAAACTCTAAACCGGTTTATTCTCGGGACCTCCTTGAAACTTTGTATTGGATCTAGACCGCGCGTCGAAAGTCAGATACCTACCATCTTAGACCGTTATGACCACTTAGCTGGGCTTGGCAACCGTTTCGAAAATCAAGTCCAACTGACATTCAGAGGCTATTTCATTGAGCCTGGAGTGAAGAGAGTGAGAATCGGGTTAGAATTGGAATTTGAAATTCAAATCTGGCACACGATTTGACGCATCAGTATTAAGCGTTCTGACCGTCAGAATTCAGCCAAATTACACCCTTCGATCAGAAAAAATTTCTATTACATATCACGAGACTTATAGGCCTGATCTTGCTGCGGTGATCGTTAAACTGAAACTGGACCGCCACGTTCGATCTGGGAACCCTACCGGTCTGAAAACTAGATGTGTGCTAGATCCAGTATGCATGATCTTAAGTCCGACCGCATTTGGCCAGGGGACCTTCAGAAATGCTCTTTTGGACCGAAACGGCCCCGATTTGGTTAGGCACCAAGTAAACATTGTTTCCAAGCCTATTTTGGGCATGTTTTAGCTTATAAAAGGGGTTGAAATCCTCACTTCTCTCACACATCCGAATTTGCTAGAAACCCTAGCTAGTGTGAGAGAAAAGGTGAGAGATTGTGAGAGAGAGTGGGAGAGTTCTTCCGACTACTTGTGCTACATATTGCACGTGCTTAAGCAACGCACCTCTATCGCTTTCCCGGCGATTACACCACGATTCTAGGTAAGCAAATACCCTAAATAGTTGTTGATTTGAGTTTCCTTTGTTTTCATAGCGATGTAGCTTATGGATCTCGTGTATTAGGTTCCCTATTCGCCGTAGACGAAGCGTATACGCTCCGTTTCAATTCACGAGTGTACAAGACATAAGGTGAGGATTTTAGACGCTTTGATTGACGGTTCCCAACGCTTTCAATGTCGTTTAATAGTAGATTATTGACGGCATCGCCATTTGACATGTACAGTATGCTCTCCGTTTCCTGTTTCATAAATTAACGAAGAATATGAGATTTAGGGCATTTTAGTCATTTGTAGGAAGTACTGTTTACATTCATATTTTGCTGATGTGATTGACATGGTTTGTTGTCGCATCAGGAAGTTAGGAATACATACATAATTACTTTGGCGAAGAGATTCGCCTAATTGCGCGCTTCGGGTCGACATACTATATGTAGACTCAAGTGTGTAGTGTATGTGTTTGTATGAATGTTTGTATTAGTATGTATTGAATTAAATGATGTTATGAATTAGTTTGAGATGGTTTTCTCAATTAATATGCTGACCTAAATGATTTCCTACATGTTGACTATATGCATGATTTCATTACATGCATGAAATATATGTGTTTGAAGATTTACATAAGTTGAATGTTATAACATGTGTTAACATGCTCACATGATTGTATTTCAATTCCAATACTCTTACATAATTTGCTTATGTGATTCCATAAGTGTTTGGGACTAGACTTAGTCCAGGCAGTCGGTAACCGAACAAATTCGTGGTTGACTGGTCTTAGCCACGAACGACGCGTCGATGAACGTGAGTCGTGTTTGAAGTTGGCGGCAGTGGTTAGGCCACGCGAAGTGTTTTACGCACTTCATGTCATTCGACTTGAGATGCGATCACGCCAGTCGAGCCCGTCAAGTAACCCGACTGGCCGATGTATGTTCACCTTGTATGAGTCATAACTGCTTGAACCTAGGGTATTGAACTTACCATTGTAAACCCTGTTAACCATGGTACCTTGATCCACGAAGACTCATGAGTCGGGCATGGTGGTATGGGACACCGTGGTCGAGCTGTCGGCCTACGCTGGGGCCACAAACCTCCCCGTAGTGACCAGTGAGCACCTAGACTCGTGAGCAGATTATGGTGGTATGGGACACTATATTCTAGCTGTCGGCCTACACTGATCAGGCGACGAGTCCTTTGTAGTGACCGCGAGCGTATTCTGAGTCCATGGGAGGCGACGACCCTTCCGTTGCAGTAGAGTACAGTAGGCCTGTATTGATAAGGTGATGGGGGAGCGGTGCAATGAGTGCGAGCAACAGCCCTGGAAGCCCTTACAGTGACCTACGAAATATACATCGTATGAGATTACTAGGAGTGACGACCCTAGACAGGATTTGTGTTGGGATTGATACAAGGGAAGTACCTTAGTTTCCCAATCCTGCTGATTGAATGGACTAATAATAACTTGGAAATCATATCACCATGCCATTGCATGTGCCTGGAAGATGTGGAGCACTTGAGGGTCGATTGCATGCCGCGGTCGTAAGATGTTGCCGTATGAGGGAGATCGTCGGTGAGGGCATACATCACGTCATGTCATCTTGCATTAACAACAGTATTAGGATTATCTGATTTACTACTTTACTATTATAGCATGATTGAATTGTGAACATGCTAATCTTTGCTCTATGATTCCACTGAGTTGATCACTCACTCCCACGTTACGGGATGGTATTTGCAACACCCACCAGACCCTGTTGTAGATGCAGGTGAGGATGAGACCCAGGAGGCAGAGCCAGACTTCGACGAGGACCAGGACGAGTTCTCGTACATGCAGTATCATGATGGCTTTGCGTAGGTGACCTGGATCGATGGGACTTCAGTGGGACCATTTTGGATATTTATTTTTGTTCATGTATATATATATGAGACTCAGAGATGTATTCATACTTTAGAGACAGATGAGGTTTACTTTGTTTTTCCATACAGTGATATATATATTGTTTAGTCTTCCGCTTGCTTTTATCACTAGATCTGAAGTATGAATTGCAGTTTTGGTATACTTTTACTCATGTGAATGCTTTAAATTAGACAACATTGAATCATAATCATTTTTGTTGCATAAGTGACGGTCTGGAACTCGGGAGTTGAGTTTATACACGACCCCCGATTTTCATGGTGTTACAAGTTGGTATCAGAGCATGAATAAGAGTATACTGGGCCTGGGTTATGGTCTCGCGACGTACGCTGTCGTTTCTTTTGATTTAGGTGGGTGCGAGAAGGGTCTAGAAACACTTCTAGGATCACAGATTCGCCGATAGGGGATGTCTATTCGAATCGATCGCACGATCGAGTCTGTAACGCATCTCGGGTCGCGTAAAGCAACCCGAATAGCTTCTAAGTCATAGGAAGTCGGGTTGAGACGTCCTATGAACGATTTTAAACCCGTAAAAGTAAATTCTTGGGCCGTGGGATGACCACGACTCCTGTAATCAATCGTCAGGGCTTAAAAACCCCGTTTCACTAAAAATCTTCAAAATTCTTCCTCTCACCACTCCAATCTTCATTTATTTCTTATCAAATTTATGTTAGGCATCAAACCTAATGTGAAAATAACACAAAATAATACTTTCACAAAATTTTACAGTGAATAGTAAAATTTTATGAAAAATGGCCATAAGGCCATTCTAACTTCACTTTCTTTAACTAATAAGAGTTTAGATGGATGTACTAGCTCCTTCTACCCCAAATTCATATGCTGCATTATAGGGTTTGGTATTCAGGATTGTGGAATGGTCCCAGAAATCCCTGAACACATGTTTGGGCTCACATGGGCCAAAATACCATGAACCAGGGGGAAACCGTACATATCTGGGGTCCTTGGACCATGGGGGCCCGAACCCATCCAGCCCCACCGACCGGATGCATCACCGGTCGGCGATGCCATCGCCGATCCGGCGATGCATCGCCGTACAGGTGGGCCCATTTGAAGTGGGATTCGGGCGCACGCCCTTAAATACTATGTACACCCTCCCCATAGGTGTCCCGTCCCACGAAAACCTCCAAATCATACCCCTCCTTCATAAACAACCCTCCCCATAGCCCTATTTTCATTTTTCAGCAACCATCCCCAAATTTTGTGGTTCCAAATTGCCTCTAGATCCCTCCTTGGCCAAAAACGACCATCATCCATCACTTATTTAGAGTTGGCAGCCCTTCCTCTTGAAGATTTCATCATTTGGAGCTCCAAAAACCCCCAAATCGAGCTGAAATCGTGAGGTGCTCCATTCCCCTTTTCCATTTCCATTTCTCCTTAAAAATACATCCTTGGGAAGCTTGAAGCATCCCTCTACAACGCCTAGATCTCCTTTTTCCAGATTGGACAGCCACTTCTCCGTATTTTCTTCATTTTTTATGGCTTTCGTGGAAGCCATTTTAGGCCTTTTATCACTCTCATCCATCATATCTTTGATGGGTAAAAGAAAAACTACAACAGACGAGGCTGGGCCAAGCCGCCCTGTTCAATCGAGAAGACCACAGGGTAGTGCCGCAAGTTCAAGCGCCGCCGCAGGTCCAGTTGCAGCCCTAGAGTGCCGTACAAAGCGGGATTTGGATCCCCATGCTCACCTTGGGCGAGTAATTTTGTCAGAGATGCCTCATGGCCAATACACTGATCACAAAGTGTTGTTTAAGGCGGACGTGGAAGGGCGACTGTTTGGTGAATTTTTGTTATTCGAGCGCATTGAAGCTGCGCATTGGGGTCTGATCTTTGAAGCTCGTGCTCGTGCTAATATGAGCACCGTTCGTGCCTTCTACGCTAGTATCCAGAATCTTACCTTAGAGCCATTACAGTTTAAAATCCCTTTTGGTAGAGATCGGATGGCTACGATTGATGTGCAACTGATTGCGCGACTTCTGAACGTACCTCTTGGTGATGTTCATCCTAGTGAGAAGAATCTGAGGAGTAGACGTGAACGAGATCGCCGCACCAGGTTTCTGTGCGGTAAGTTGGTTTCATAGCAGCCTAATAATAGCCTAAAGGTGACGTATATGTCTGATGATTTGCTCCTGCTGCACCATGTCTGCACGTACAATGTTTATCCCAGGTCTACGAATCGCATTGAATGTACACACCTTATGGTTGATTTCCTGTATTTGGTGGCCCAGGGAGAGAATGTATGCATGGCCACTTTCATCTTACGACAGATAATCCTTATAGACAAGTCGAGAAGAACATCCGAATCGCTTCCTTTTGGCCAACTGATTTGCAAGATTATGCTTGAGTTTGCCTACAGACTTGGGCCAGAATTGTCAGTTTCGATTCATACCATTGATGAGTCGACTATGGTCAAGATGAAGATTGGGTTGCAGTACCGTGAAAATCAGCTTGAGGAGGACAGCGAGGATGACTTTGATGATGAGGAAGATCAAAGTGAGGGAGAACCTGGAGCAGAGGTTCAGGAAGAAGCTCAGGAAGAGGTAGAAGAGGAGGCTCAGGATACAGATGAGAGCCCTCCTCCTTCTGCACAGGCTACTAGCGACGATCGCATTGCTCGGATGGAGGAGAGTCAGATCACTTTACGAAGGGAAGTTCAAGAACTTCGCGCTGAAGTCGAGGATGCCAAGGCCGTTACAAAGAAGAAATTCGGCAAGGTGACTCGCACCTTGAAGGCGATCCTGTGTTGCTTGCAGGATAAGGGTGCTCCTCCTCCGTCTCCAGACTCAGACTAGCAATGCGACCTTTGACGTAGTTGTCAGTAGTTAGTCATTTCCTGCTTTATGTGTGTAAGCCTGTTAGGGCTAGTGCTTTGCTTATGTTGCTGTTGTAATTTTAACTATCTTAGTTCCCATGTATTTCTCGTCATGATGCTTGTAAGGATATATCCCTTGTATTGTGACAATTTTGATTAAATGAAATGCATGGAATGCCTTTGACTCCTTGTGTAAATGATTATGGTGTAATTGTGCTATTAAGACTGACAAGGTTGTGCCCTATTTTGAATATAGGGAATGCCGCCTAAGGCTACGCGGAGCGCGGTTCGGCTTGCACTGACTGAGCATATGGATCAGACTCCTTCGCAGTCTGACACTCATGCGGACCCTTCTTTGGGCCCAATTCCTGAGACAATTCATGCGTCTCAGCCTGCCGCTGGTCCTACAGTTGGACCACCACCATTTACGCCGTCAGTCAGAGAGCCTCATCGTGCATCTACTTCCACAAAGCATCCGCCACAGCCTGCTCCACCTCCTGACAGATTTGAGCAGATGTTAGCTATGATGCAGCAGCAGCAGCAGCTTCTGACTACCATCGTGAGGACATTAGCACAGGGTGGGGGTGTAGCTCCACTTGCACCACCTGCGCATCCAGCTGAGGATGCTTATACATATGCCCAGGATGAGGGCATGGCTCATCCTTCGCCGCCTGCTTACCCTGCGGGGACTGTCGCAGATACACGGGGCCTATTAGAGCGATTTCAGCGCTTACGGCCTCCCACTTTCACGGGTTCTCATAGACCCGAGGAGGCTGAGTACTGGCTCGACTGTGTGTCGAAGATTTTACAGATGTTACATTGCACTGAGGCCGAGCAGGTAGAGCTGGCTACATTCCTATTTAAGCAAGAGGCCAGCCTGTGGTGGGATAGCATACTGCGGACCGTTGCCACCGACTTTGTATGGACGTGGGCAGCGTTTGAGTTCCGCTTCCATGAGAAGTATTATCCCTAAACTTATAGGCACGACAGGGAGAATGAGTTTCTCCGCCTCAGACAGGCAGCCATGACAGTTACAGAGTATGAGCATCGGTTCACGGAGTTGGGCAGATACGTCCCGATGATTTTGGCTGATGAGCAGATGCGCATACGGTGCTTTTTGGAGGGTTTGCGACTGGATATTCGGTCGAAGATGTGCCGTTTGACCATTCCCTCTTATGCGGAGTTGATTCACATGTCTATGCGGGCAGAGCAGGATGTGGATCGACTTGCACGATCTCGCGGCCCTGTTGCTTCTAGGCCGCGATCAGACATGCAGGACAGGCCCTTCACGGGCAAGAGGCCTCGCGTCGACCCTCCTACTCGGGCCATAGCGCCAGCACCATCGTTTCGGTGTCCCGAGTTATCGTGTACATACTGTGGGAGGTCAGGCCACTTGGCGCAAAGCTGCTTCTCTCGGATGCGGGACAGCGGGTTCTCACCGCCGCAGAAGATTGACCGTGCTCGTTTACAGGCGATATCAGCACCGCCTCTACGGTTAACTCCTACGCACCCTTCTTTCAGACCTCCGGTATCACAGATTAGACAGCCTCTACGGCCCTTGACACAGCGGCCGAACCGGCCACAGCAGGCTCGGGTTCATACATTATTGACAGCTGAGGCAGCTGCGACATCGACTCTTCAGCATTCAGCCTTCAAGGTCACAACCCATATTGGAGGTACTCCTATTCTTGTGATGGTGGACACTGGTTCCACGATTTCTTTGATATCGCGTGCTGTAGTCAGGCGTCTTGGGTTACAGACTATCACTATGGATAGCGTGCGGGTCTTTGCAGCTCATGGAGATTATTCGGATGTTACCCAGATGTGTGAGGGTTGTTTAGTTGATCTGGGAGGCAGGACGATGGCTCTTGATCTTGTCGTCGACCCCTCTCTTGTTTATCTCGACGTCATTCTTGGAATGGATTGGTTGACTGCAGCGAGAGCCGAGATTGACTGTGAGACTCGTATAGTGACTGTGTACGAGCCAGAGGGTGCATCTTTCACATTTCCTGTGCGAGTAAATCTCCCTTTCCGCATACTTAGTTACGCCACTTTATTGCGCGACGCTGGTGCCCAGGTACTTGAGCATGTGCCAGTCGTTTTCGAGTTCGGGGATCTGTTCAGGAAGATCCCTGGTTTGCCGCCCTGACGAGAGATCGATTTCACTATCGATCTGGTTCCTGGTTTTACGCCCGTCTCACTGCCGACGTATCGCATGGCACCATGTGAGATGGAGGAGTTGAGGATGCAGATTGATGGTCTGCTAGAGCTTAGCCTTATACGGCCCAGTGTGTCTCCTTGGGGAGCACCGATCCTATTCGTGAGGAAGAAGGACGGTTCGATGCGATTGTGTATTGATTATCGCAGGCTGAACCAGGTCACGGTGAAGAACAAGTATCCTTTACCCAGGATCGATGACTTGTTTGATCAGTTGAGAGGAGCGCAATACTTCTCAAAAATTGATCTTCAGTCAGGATATCATCAGTTGCACATCAGAGATGAGGACGTGCAGAAGACAGCATTCAGGACCAGTTTTGGCCACTACGAGTTCCTCGTGATGTCGTTCGGTCTCACGAACGCACCAGCCGTGTTCATAGATCTGATGAACCGGGTATTTCGACCTTTCCTCTATCGATTCGTCGTTGTATTCATTGACGATATTTTGGTGTACTCCAGGAGTCGAGAGGAGCACGAGGAGCACTTACATTTGGTCCTAGATACGTTTAGACAGCATCAGTTGTTCGCACAGTACAAGAAGTGCGACTTCTGGAAGTAGGAGGTGAAGTTTCTGGGACACGTGGTGTCCAAGGATGGCATGGCAGTTGACCTGTCTAAGGTAGCTACGGTGCAAGACTGGGAGCAGCCCGGTTCTGTCACTGAGGTGAGGAGTTTCTTAGGTCTCGCTGGCTACTATCGGCGCTTCATTCAGGACTTCTCGAAGATCGCGAGACCCTTATCTCAGTTGACACGGAAGGACGTGAAGTTCGCCTGGAATGACAAGGCGGAGTCAGCTTTTCAGGAGCTGAAGGACAGACTTACGTCCGCCCCTGTGCTAGTATTGCCAGAGCGAGGGGTTAGATACACTATATATACTAACGCGTCTAGCGTTGGTTTGGGTTGTGTCCTTATGCAGAAGGACGGTAATTTCGTATGCCTCGAGACAATTAAGGAAGCACGAGGAGAATTACCCGACACACGACCTAGAGTTGGCAGTCGTCATATTCGCACTGAGACTCTGGAGACATTACCTCTATGGAGAGGAGTTCGATCTCTTTTGCGACCACAAGAGCCTCAAGTACATATTCAAGCAACGAGACTTGAATATGAGGCAGTGGCGATAGATGGAGACTTTGAAGGACTTCAAGTTCGAAGTCTCTTACCATCCTAGGAAGGAGAACCTTGTGGCTGACGCGTTGAGCCGCAAGAAGACGATAGAGTTTGCGGCTCCGCTGATGGTTGCAGAGTGGGATATGGTTGAGTTTTTGCGAGACTTTGAGCAGAAATTCACTGTATAGGAGCCATATGAGTTCATCTTACATGTACAAGTGCGATCTCAGATCGATGACCGGGTCATCGAGGTGCAGAGGGATGATGTGCATCTAACTAAGCTTCGAGACCAGGCCAGTGATGATGCGGACGCCGAGTGGCGAGTTGGCATGGATGGGGGCTTACGTTATCGTGGCCGCCTATACGTCCCAGATATCCTTAACTTGAGACGAGAGATTTTCGAGGCTGCGCATTGTACCAGACTCGCGATGCATCCAGGCAGTACGAAGATGTATCGTGACGTGAAGAGGACGTATTGGTGGGAAGGTATGAAGACCCACGTAGCTAAGTTCGTGTCCCGTTGTCTCACTTGTCAGCACGTGAAGGCAGAGCATCGCCGACCACCTGGACTTTTGCAGCCTATGCCGATCGCAAAGTGGAAGTGGGATTTCATTTCCATGGACTTCATTTCTGGGTTGCCGAAGACGAGGAAGGGACATGATTCCATTTGGGTGATCGTCGACCGTCTGACGAAGTCGGCGCACTTCCTACCGATCAGAGTTACGAACTCTGTAGACGAGCTAGCTAGATTGTACATCAGAGAGATTGTGCATCTGCATGGAGTTCCGCTGGAGATCGTGTCGGACAGAGACACGCGGTTCACTTCTATTTTCTGGACTCGCATTCAGGAGGCTATGGGTGTGAAGTTGAAGTTTAGTACTGCCTTCCACCCATAGACAGACGGATAGACAGAGCGGGTGAACCAGATCTTTGAGGACATGTTGCGAGCTTGCGCATTGGACTTCAAGGACAGTTGGGATGATTGTCTTGCATATGCAGAGTTTGCGTACAACAACATTTTTCAGGCGAGTATCGGTATGGAACCTTATGAGGCGCTGTATGGGCGACCTTGTCGCGCACCGCATTGCTGGTTAGAGGTCGGTGAGCGTAGCTTGATTGGCCTAGAGTTAGTGCAGGCGACGTCAGAGAAGATTGATATTATTCGACGTCGGCTCCTTACAGCGCAGAGCAGACAGAAGAGTTACGCCGATACGAGACGGAGGCCACTAAAGTTCACAGTTGGGGATCATGTGTTTTTGCGAGTTTCCCCTATGAAGGGAATCCTTCGGTTGGGGAAGAAGGGGAAGCTGGTACTGCGATTCATTGGTCCATTCCAGATCCTCGATCGTGTGGGAGCGGTGGCTTACCGATTGGCTTTACCCACGCCTCTCGCGAGAGTTCACAACGTATTTCATGTTTCTATGCTGAAGAAGTACGTTGCTGATCCTTCCCATATCATCAGATGGGAGCAGGTGCAGTTAGGAGAGGATGTTACTTATATCCTGCGACCGACACGTATCCTAGACAGGAAGGAGCAGGTACTGCGTAGCAAGGTGATTCCCCTTGTGAAGGTATTATGGACGCATCACTCTGAGGAGGAGGCTACCTGGGAGACAGAAGCCGAGATCAGAAAGAACTACCCACAGCTTCTCGAGGAGTACGAAAAGGTACAAAATTTCGAGGATGAAATTATTTGTTAAGGAGGGTAGATTGTAACGCCCATGAAAAATCCATACTTGGGCTCGAGTACCAACTCGACCCGAAATTGCGTAGAATTTACTCCTTTAGAAAATATGACTAAGTTAGCTAGTGCAAGTTAGAATAGCTGGGAAATGGTCCCTGATCACTTTAAATACGTTCTACCAGGCCCAAAGCGAGTGGAACCAATGGTGCTATAATGCTCTAAAGCCTCGGATCAAACTTTAAACCGGTTTATTCTCGGGACCTCCTTGAAACTTTGTATTGGATCTAGACCGCGCGTCGAAAGTCAGATACCTACCATCTTAGACCGTTATGACCACTTAGCTAGGCTTGGCAACCGTTTCGAAAATCAAGTCCAACTGACATTCAGAGGCTATTTCATTGAGCCTGGAGTAAAGAGAGTGAGAATAAGGTTAGAATTGGAATTTGAAATTCAAATCTGGCACACGATTTGACGCATCAGTATTAAGCGTTCTGACCGTCAGAATTTAGCCAAATTACACCCTTAGATCAGGAAAATTTTTTATTACATGTCACGAGACTTATAGGCCTGATCTTGGTGCGGTGACCGTTAAACTGAAACTGGACCACCACGTGCGATCTGGGAACCCTACCAGTCTGAAAACTGGATGTGTGCTAGATCCAGTATGCATGAGCTTAAGTCCGACCGCATTTGGCCAGGGGACCTTCAGAAATGCCCTTTTAGACCGAAACGGCCCCGATTTGGTTAGGCACCAAGTAAACATTGTTCCCAAGCCTATTTTGGGCATGTTTTAGCTTATAAAAGGGGTTGAAACCCTCACTTCTCTCACACATCCGAATTTGCTAGAAACCCTAGCTAGTGTGAGAGAAAAGGTGAGAGATTGTGAGAGAGAGTGGGAGAGTTCTTCCTGCTACTTGTGCTACGTGTTGCACGTGCTTAAGCAACGCATCTCTATCGCTTTCCCGGCGATTACACCATGATTCTAGGTAAGAAAATACCCTAAATAGTTGCTGATTTGAGTTTCCTTTGTTTCCATAGCGATGTAGCTTATGGATCTCGTGTATTAGGTTCCCTATTCGCCGTAGACGAAGCGTATACGCTCCGTTTCAATTCACGAGTCTACAAGACATAAGGTGAGGATTTTAGACGCTTTGATTGACGGTTCCCAACACTTTCAATGTCGTTTAATAGTAGATTATTGACGGCATCGCCGTTTGACATGTACAATATGCTCTCCGTTTCCTGTTTCGTAAATTAACGAAGAATATGAGATTTAGGGCATTTTAGTCATTTGTAGGAAGTACTGTTTACATTCATATTTTTCTGATGTGATTGACATGGTTTGTTGTCGCATTAGGAAGTTAGGAATACGTACATAATTACTTTGGCGAAGAGATTCGCCTAATTGCGCGCTTCGGGTCGACATACTATATGTAGACTCAAGTGTGTAGTGTATGTGTTTGTATGAATGTTTGTATTAGTATGTATTGAATTAAATGATGTTATGAATTAGTTTGAGATGGTTTTCTCAATTAATATGCTGACCTAAATGATTTCCTTCATGTTGACTATATGCATGATTTCATTACATACATGAAATATATGTGTTTGAAGATTTACTTAAGTTGAATGTTATAACATGTGTTAACATGCTCACATGATTGTATTTCAATTTTAATACTCTTACATAATTTACTTATCTGATTCTATAAGTGTTTGGGACTAGACTAAGTCCAGGTAGTCTGTAACCGAGTGAATTCGTGGTTGACTGGTCTTAGCCACGAATGCCGCGTCGATGAACGCGAGTCGTGTTTGAAGTTGGCGGCAGTGGTTAGGCCACGCGAAGTGTTTTACGCACTTCATGTCGTTCGACTTGAGATGCGATCACGCTAGTCGAGCCTGTCAAGTAACCCGACTGGCCGATGTATGTTCACCTTGTATGAGTCATAACTGCTTGAACCTAGGGTACTGAACTTACCATTGTAAACCCTGTTAACCATGGTACCTTGATCCACGAAGACTCATGAGTCGGGCATGGTGGTATGGGACACCGTGGTCGAGCTATCGGCCTACGCTGGGGCCACAAACCTCTCCGTAGTGACCAGTGAGCACCTAGACTCGTGAGCAGATTATGGTGGTATGGGACACTATATTCTAGCTGTCGGCCTACACTGATCAGGCGACGAGTCCTTTGTAGTGACCGCGAGCGTATTCTGAGTCCACGGGAGGCGACGACCCTTCCGTTGCAATAGAGTACAGTAGGCCTGTATTGATAAGGTGATGGGGGAGCGGTGCAACGAGTGCGAGCAACAGCCCTGGCAGCCCTTGCAGTGACCTACGAAATATACATCGTATGAGATTACTAGGAGTGACGACCCTAGACAGGATCTGTGTTAGGATTGATACAAGGGAAGTACCTTAGTTTTCCAATCCTGCTGTTTGAATGGACTAATAACAACTTGGAAATCATATCACCATGCCATTGCATGTGCCTGGAAGATGTGGAGCACTTGAGGGTCGATTGCATGCCGCGGTCGTAAGATGTTGCCTTATGAGGGAGATCGTCGGTGAGGACATACATCACGTCATGTCATCTTGCATTAACAACAGTATTAGGATTGTTTGATTTACTGCTTTACTATTATCGCATGATTGAATTGTGAACATGCTAATCTTTGCTCTATGATTCCACTGAGTTGATCACTCACTCCCACGTTACGGGATGGTGTTTGCAACACCCACCAGACCCTATTGTAGATGCAGGTGAGGCTGAGACCCAGGAGGCAGAGGCAGACTTCGACGAGGACCAGGACGAGTTCTCGTACATGCAGTATCACAATGATTTTGCGTAGGCGACCTGGATTGATAGGACTTCAGTGGGACCATTTTGGATATTTATTTTTGTTCATGTATATGTATATGAGACTCAGAGATGTATTCATACTTTAGAGACAGATGAGGTTTACTTTGTTTTTCCATACAGTGATATATATATTGTTTAGTCTTCCGCTTGCTTTTATCACTGGATCTGAAGTATGAATTGTAGTTTTGGTATACTTTTACTCATGTGAATACTTTAAATCAGACAACATTGAATCATAATCATTTTTGTTGCATAAGTGACGGTCTGGAACTCGGGAGTTGAGTTTATACACGACCACCGATTTTCAGGGTGTTACAGTTTTCCATACCTATAAGTTGTTGGAAATCACCGGGAAAGTGATTCAAACGTGTTGCTTCGGTATGTGCAAAAGGTGGAGCAATCGGCAAGAAGATCTCTCACAAGGTCTCCCACAATGTCTCACTTTCTCTCTCTCTAGCTAGGGTTTTTAGTAAATTCGGATGGGTGAGATATGTGAGGGTTTAAAGCCCTTATATAGGCTAAAACCTCACCTATTTAGACTTAGGAACAATGTATACTTAGGTTATAACCAAATCGGGGCTGTTTCGAACCAAAAGAGCATTTCGGGAGGTCCCCTAGTCGAACGCGATCGGACTTAAGCTCATGGTCACTGGATGTTGCTCACACCCATTTTTCAGTCCGGTAGAGTTCATAGATCACACGTGGCGGTCCAGTTTCAATTCAGCGGTCATCGTACCTAAATTAGGTCTACAAGTCTCATGATATGAAAGAGAAATTTTTCCTGATCTGAGGGTATAATTTGGCTGAATTCTGACGGTCAGAATGCTTAATAATAACGCGCCAAGTTACGTGCCAGATTTGGAACTCATTTCTCACTCTCTTCACTCCAGGCTCAATGAAATAGCCTCTGAACGTCAGTTGAGCTTGATTTTTGAAATGATTGTCAAGTCCAGCTAAGCGGTCGAAATGGTCTAAGATTGTAGGTATCGGACTTTCGATACGCGGTCTAAATCCAATACGAAGTTTCAGAAGGTCCCTGAGAGCAAACGGGTTTAGAGTTTGATCCTAGGTTTCAGGTTATTACAGCGTCATTGGTTCTACAGGTTTTGGGTCTTGTAGAACGTATTTAAAGTGTTCAGAGACAATTTCACAGCTACTCTAGCGTTGCGCTAGCTAACTTACGCTTATTTTCTAAAGGAATTAATCCTAAGCGATTTTCGATCGAGTTGGTACTCGAGTCTCAGTACGGATTTTTCCAAGGCGTTACAGTTTGAGATTTGTCAGAAAAATCTCATTGTTTTGGTTATCTGAGGAGAGGTAGAAAACTCAGATTGTGTGGGTTTTTGGATTGTGTAAGCCCGTGATAAAAAGACACAATTGTGAAGGTTTTAGGTGAACCTGTGAAACCTATTTTGATATTGCATGCTAATATCCCTTGTGTGAGGATATTAGGAGTGGAGTAGCATTCTGTGTGGCTGTTGGATAACAGTTGGTGTACACATAGGCGAACCACTATATATCTTTGTGTTGTGGATGTGCTTTATTCTTTCTATCATTTAATCATTCATTTTTGTGGATTGTATCTGTGGTTGAATGTTGTAATCATTTTATTTCAAGCCAGTGTGGGGAATGTTGTAATAACTTAGGTTTAATTTCCTGCAAGTTATTTCCTTGCTTTATTTATTCCTCTCGGTTTGAGTTTTTGATACAAAGGACGTTCTAAAAATAAGGTTGTCCTACCATAAGCCTTT
The DNA here is from genome assembly GCA_037074715.1 of Magnolia kwangsiensis. NCBI lineage: Eukaryota > Viridiplantae > Streptophyta > Magnoliopsida > Magnoliales > Magnoliaceae > Magnolia > Magnolia kwangsiensis. The sequence goes on along the minus strand of CM073575.1, from coordinate 82,346,117 downwards.
GGTTTTTGGTGTAAGGTTGTCCTTAGAATTGATATAATATCATTCTCTTAATTCTAGTTTATTGAGATTGCTTTTAATTCAGCATTGTGCTTTATTTCTTTTATTATTCCGTTGTTATAAGTTTTATTTGGCATAGCCCTATTCACCCCCCCTCCCCCCCCCCCCCCCCCCCCCCTCTAGGGCATATAGCTAGGCCCTTTCAGTATCGTGAACTAGAATTTATGCTAATGGGGTTAATGAACATTATTGGATAGTTAAAAATGAAACATATCCTATGGGCTTCTTTCAACAAATAAGTGAGAAAGAATTATGAGAAATCTAAAATCTGTACACAACTTAAAATTCATTTGTCGGTTGTACTAGTCGTAGTAATTGTGTACCACAATATCAACAAGTTGTTAACTTTTCTAATACATAACTCTAAGCTAGATTGGAAAAAGACCGTTGTATCATAACAAAATAAAATTTAAATTTTAAAATTTAAAAAGAAATGGAATGTGATCGCTTTTGATCTTTCTCTTTTCAGAAAGATATTTAAATTTTATTAACAAGCCTACAAAGAAAAACAAAGAATTAGGTACGAAGGAAAATGAGCCAACAACAAATGACCCTCACTTTGATCTTAGACCATGTTTGCATAAAAGAGATTACATCACATGTTAAACAATGGAAAAGGAAAAGGGTTTTCCTTTGATGTGACCATTTGTCAGGTATCTTATATGATCCACTTATTCTCAATTACGCATTGATTAATTTGACATGAGTTGTAACTGTTTTTATTTTATTTTTTTTAAAAAAAGTAAAGGGATGTTTGAGCAGCATGCTTGATGATGGCCTCTCTACCGGATTCCTCTATAAATAGAACTGCATGAAATTCTTACCCTCAGGGGCCAATGTATCTGGTATAGGAGGGGATTCATTCTTCATAACCTTAAACATGGCAGCAACCTGCACCAACATAGCAGAGAATTCTGACCATTTTAATTCATGGGAACAAAAAATATAAGATGTGCATAAAAGAAAAACACAAAAACATGAACAAAATAGCAAAGGAACTTAATGCAACATGACATAATTTGATCATTAAATACATGGTAGGAAGGAAAATTTAGGATGCTTATGAAGTTACAACATTGTATAGAGTGGAATGGCCTTTGTTTGTTTCTTCTAATAGAGGAAAATTAGAGCCAGTTTGACAAACTTTCTCCACTCCTTTTAAAGTGGAATGGGGGTTTCTACCCTTCTCAGACAAATTGCCATTTTCAAGTTAAAGTGGGAGCTTCCTAAAAAATGGGCAATTGCTATTTTCATCTAGTTCTAAAGTGGCTCCTCATTCAAATGGTCCAATCTAACCCATAGGCAAAGTAATACTTGTCAAGCAAGCTCGAAGACAGTCAGAAGTGAACATTCATGGTCAGCTCTCTACCAAAATATTATAATAATCACCATCATTATTGAAGTACACAATGTAAAATATAAAAGTACACAATCCTTTAAAAGAAAATATTAAAGTACAAAGGTGAATTACCTGTTCCACAAGCCTTTTACTAAATGTAGTTTATTGCATGAGCTTGAATTGATGGTGTGAAGTTTCCAAAACTCACACAAAATAAGTTGCATGAGCTTCAATTGATGGTGTGAGGCTTCCGTTTGTGTAACTTTATAACAGATGCATGTTTCAAGTTCTGTTTTGTACTTGGGCACATATCTTGTTTGTCTATGATTCTTCGTACATTAAATGCCTTTGATAAAAAATTGAATAGACTTGTTTCATTGGGCCTTCTACCTAAACATGTTTACAAACTATCTTTTCTGCCACAGATACAAAACCTCCTTTCCTGGATGGCAGGATTGTTTTTACAGAGTTGGCAGAGCCTATAATGCCGTTGAAAGATCCCATATCTGCTCTTGTTAGGGAAATTCATGAAAAATAAAGTCAGAACAAATCACGCCAAAGGTTTTGGGAGCTTGCAGGATCAAATCTTGGCGATATAATGGGTGTTGAGAAGACAACAGAGCAGGTAATACTTAGAATGGCTGAAATTAATGATTACCTTTCACCAATCAATATTATGACCGTTTGGATTTCTCATTATGATTGGAAGCAGATTGATGCAGATACAGGAAACTGAATCAATGAAAAAAGGAAAGTAAGCCTTTGTATGATGCCATGTATATGATTAAGTGGGCCCCATCTGAACCATTCCTTATGCACCGTGGGGAGCCTAGACATGTGGGGTGTGCACACACAGTCATTCCTTATGCAACGTGCCCACCGAATTGTGTCCTGATAGGATTTGTTAAGGGTCCAGCTGGTCAGGTCACACACAAGGGCTATTCTTGTAAGCTGTGTGCGCGCACCCACACATGTGCTTTAGGGAAATCGCATAGAAGCTAATGATTTCAGCATTTTCCCAATCTAGCTACTCTAGAGACAAACACAACATTTCATATTTCTAAAGAAAATTCCACTAATTATGGATTTTTAGTTTTTTTTATCTATAATCCAAAATTAGGGAACCAACACTATAAATCTCTAATTCAAGATTCGAAAATCAAAAATTCTCACAACTCAAATCATCACACAATGTTACTTTAAGGATTAAAAAATGCCAAAAAAAATCCCAAATTGATATGAATATATAAGGAGAGAGAGAGAGAGAGAGAGAGAGAGAGAGAGAGAGAGAGATACTTAATATTACATAATGATCCTTAATGTGCTAGACCAAAGAAAAGAAGAAATAAAAGAGGGAGAGGGAGGGAGAGGGAGAGGTAAATCGAGCGGAGAGGGAGAGAGAGGTAGATCGAGCGGAGAGAGAGAGAGAGGGGGGGGGGGGGGGGAGGGTTTGAGAGTGAAGGAGGAGAGAGAGATCAAGCGGAGAGGGAGAGGCTGAGAGGTAGATCGAGTAGAGAGGGAGAGGTGCAGAGAGAGAGAGGGGGAGAGCGAGAGAGAGAGAGAGAGAGAGAGAGAGAGAGAGAGAGAGAGAGAGAGGCGTAGAGGGAGAGTCGACGGTGGGGAGAGGGAAAGTGTTGAATGAGATGCAGGGTTTTTTTTTTTTTTTTTTTACTTTTATATTGATCTATTGCCAACACCTAGTTTTAGGTAGCACTGGAAAAGGGTCTCCCCAAATGTTAGATATTCCCAAATTTGTTGTAGTGTGTGTAACATATCCCATCCATGCAAAGGTGTGCCACATTCCATGACTATCACCTAGACTGACAATCAAAAGTCTGCTCGTTGGATTGGTCACATTAATGCACTTATTCATATGTCATTGATTGATTTTAAATTGTGTCTAGCTCAAAGAGTGGATCCCAGTGATTTTTTGCACTAGGCGTCATCTAACGCATCTAACCTTTTCATGAAATGGTTGTATGTAGAAAGTTCACATAAGATCATTGTATGTGATCGCTTCTCTTTTTCAAATCTTATTTTACTTTATTTTTCTCTTTCTATATAAAAAAAATGGTTGAAGGTAATGAAAATACATCTCTGACTACTTTAATACTATTGATATAGAAATTCATATGTCCTCCTTAGACCATTTGAGGCCTATAAAACAAGACATAGATGGAAACCCTGGTTATAGTAGGGGACCCTCTGATGCAAAAGTTAGAAAGTAAGTTAGGTCTTGTTGAACGTAGAGTTTTTGGAAGTATTTTCTAGGTTGAATTGTGTGTAACTTTCACCATTAGAGATGCCCTTTTTATAGTTGAGAGAGGACGGTGGTGTAGATGGTGATCTCCCTATTTAGTTGGTGCATATTGTTGAGGTATTTGGATTCGTGCAAGTCACAGCTATCTCCTGATATCCTCAGTGGAGATCTCAAGTGGATACTTATTGCGATCATCTTCTGAGATCCTCAGTTGGGATCCTAGATAGTTAGTCAGAACCAGGTCGGAATTAGTAAAGGCATGTGGTAAGAGTCTGAGGTGGATGCTCGTTCCAAAGAGAGTTTTGCCGACCTGTATTCTCTAGCGAGCTATGGTTAAGGTTTCTCTTAGAGTTGAGCAAATTACCGGTTGTGTCAGAGGATCATGATCAAGCTCCTTTCTTATTAGAATATAGACAGATGACCATCCTCTTCATTCTGTCGTGTGGCGTGGCGTCGTCCTTCGGGATCCTTTTCCAGAAGATGTTCTGAGCATGAGCTCAAAAATGTATGGATCCATGAAAGGGCTCAACATTTAATGGAAACAGAGAGACTACATCTATCGATGTGCAATCTTAGGGTCATTTAGTGAAATATAACAGAGTGTTCCTTCCTAGCAATTGATGAGCTCCTTAGTCATGGCTAGTGTTAACCAACCTCCTTGCATTGTGCATATATGTCATAGCTAGTATTTCCTTAGTAGCTAGTCCATTTTTACCGATAATAGTAAGCCCACCTACTTTCTTTTGAGCCCAAGCAGTGGGCTCAGAAAGTAAGATGAATTTGGTGAGGTCAGACATTCTTGCACAAGGGGTGATCGGGCCACTTGTCATCAATGCGAAGTAAGGCGGCTAGCACAGGAATCGAGGCATATCTACAATAATGATATGGTACGCTCATGGTGGCGTGCCTCAGCTCGAGGTCACGTTTGCTGTCAGGGAGCCTGTTCAGTCCTATCGTATGAGACGTTGATGTGTGGCGCATTTTGGAGAGTCGAGTCGACCAGCGAGTGGGAGATCCCCACATGTCCAAGTGCAGGCATCGAGGAGTCATTTTGATGGTTGCATTAAGTGTGAGCATTTAATGCTCGTACAGTCGATTCTTCTATAAAAAGGGGGAAGCCTTATCATTTAGGGGTTATTTGCCCTATTTCCTTCTTACCCCTCTGCTCTTCAACAACTTTGGCGATTCTGTAGGCAATTTTTGATGACTTCAACTCCTTTTTCCGGTGAGCTTCATCTTCCCCACCCTTTCTCCCTATTTGCTTTTTTCTTTTAGGTTTTAGGCTTCCGACAGCCATTTCTGTCCAAAGAGAAATGCTAAGCCCGTTGGACCGATGGGGTGAGTCATCCCATCGTGATGGAGGGACGGAAGACTATGGTCTCTTGGAGAATCCACCATCTCCCTTGGTGATGATGATCGATAGGCACTTCCAGGCATCCCATGGGTTAAGGATGGTTGCCCAGTCCTTAGCCGAGAAACCAGTGGACGCTACAGGGTCTGCCCCAACCAGGGAGGAAATCGACCAGTCTTCATCTGAATCAGAAGAAACTGGGCCAATCGAGTCGTCGTTGACAGAATCCGCCTTGGTATAGATTAGGTTAGAGTACCACATTCCAGACTTTGATGTACTTTAAGCTCCCATACTTGGTGAAATTCTAAACGAGCTCCAGGACAGCAATGTGCCATATTCCTGGTCGCCCTCTAGTGCAGCTTAAGGCTCCCTCTCCACCATATAGTCAAGGACGTCCTCTTGCGCCTAAACTTAGATCTTAGGTTGATAATCTTAAATGCTTAGAGGGCGTTGGTGGGGTCGTTCATTCCTTGGGTCGAGCTTGATCAACCAAAGCTGACCGTGAATGAATTCCTCCACTTATACTGAATGAAGTCTAACCCCTACCGTAAGGACTGTTATTATTTTTTAGCCTGGCTGAATATTAGCAAGGTTGTAATCACGGACACTCCGACCTCCAACAAAAACTAGAAAAGTAAGTGGTTTTGGGTGTCGAGAAATTCGGAGGCTCCAACAGAGTCCGGGCTACATCCTCGAGTTTCGACGTATTTTTCTCAATGAGGTCGATATGTCCAAACTAAATTTTTCATTAGCTTACGTTTGCCTTCTTACTTTTGCCTTCCTCATCTCTGACTGTAATTGTCTTTGACATCTCTATAAGACCTCATCCATTCCATACCATTTTCTATGTGTAAGTGCATGATGATTGACGCCCTTGGCTAGACTAAACTAGCCTTGCATAGTGCACACCCAACTGACCAGAACCCCAAGGCTACGAAACCCTCACCATATCGACCGTCTCATCACCATGATCGGGGAGGTACCACCCGTGCATCTGTACGATGATCTATTACTGAGATACGCCACGAAGAACCATTGTTATATCATTAGTGTATATAGCCATATATTCCATTCCACACATGTGCACAACACATGTTATACACACATGCACCATGCCACACATGGGTGAGAGAATCTCTACCCATGTGTGTGATGTCGCACACCCATACCACCCCTCTCTCATGTGTATCCAAAGTCAACCATTCTCCATACAACACCTTATGCATGATGTCATCATGTCATACCACCCCATTTCTCATTTAATCCACAATTAAGTCTTAATCATGCATTACTTGCTATAATTCTTTCCTAAGCCAATCATAACTGCATTAATCTAATCTAACCACAATTTTAGCAAATTCTCGACAAATACCCCTTCAATACTCAACATTTTCACCATTTTCCTACCATAAGAAAGAGATGGAGAGAGAGAGAGAGAGAGAGAGAAGTGATCTTGGTTGCCATCAATCCCATCCCTCCCATTCATCTCAATCATCCATCTAGTCCATTAAGGTGAGTACACCCTCCTCACTCATTCCTTCTTTTTTTTTTCATGCGTTTATGTATGGTGGGGATGGTGTTGATGATGAAGATAATATGATTGTTGGAGAGAATAATTATAATGATGAAAATGATATGACTATTTGTGTGGATACATTGGAGAAGACATACAAAATAATTTGTTATAGACTTCATATGGGACCCATTGATAGTGGGCCCCACCAAAATAAATGTCATCCAAACCGTCCAAGTATGGCCCATTGGGCTGGCCGAACTCACACAAACACACACACACACACATGCACACATGTGGATAAAAGAGAGAGAGAGAGTGGATGTTGTTGCACAAAAGAGAGAGAGAGAGAGAGAGAGAGAGAGAGAGAGAGAGAGAGTGGACGTTGTTGTTACTAGCATCTCGGTTGCTTGACATAGGAGCAAGGGCAATGGGACCACAACCCCACACCCCTCCCCCCCCCCCCCCCCCCCCCCCCCCCCCGCCATGACGTATGTATTTGATCCACATCGTCCATCTGATTTCCCAAATCATTTTAGGCCTTGAGCCGAAAAATGAAGCCAATGCAAATCTGTAGTAGGCCACACCATTGAAAATCATCATAATAGTGATTTTTACTATCAAATCTGCTAGGGGCCACTATAATATTTCTATACGCGTAAACATACTAAAGATTGGACTCATTGGGCTTGCCACAACTTGAAGAACCCTATAGATGGAGTGGATCATCTTGATATGGGCCCCACTTATGAGGTAATGAAAAAAAAAACAAGGCTGGACACCCTTATTGTCAGGCTTAAAGATTGTCAGGGACCGTTGGACCCAGCTATAGGTCCCACCATGATGTATGTCAAACATCAACACCGTACATTTGATGGGCCCCTTTTAAAAAATGGGATACCCCAAAAATCATCTGTACATGGAACTCAGGTGGCTCACACCATCTAAAATCATGTGAAGACTGGATAAAACAAATAAAAACACTTGCTGGGGTCCACCTGAAATTTGGATGCATCTGAAACTTGGACTGACCCCTCAATCAAGTGGGACACACATAATGGATGGGTTGGATTCATGAACCACATCTTTTTGGGCCCAACAAATAATTATGAATGTTTTAATGTAGGGTCACCCTCTCAACTTTTGTGTGTGGTGTGGCCCACACGAGCCACAAATTGACTTGATTTTAAGCCTTAGGCCCACCATGGATTGTTGCATCTGATTGATGGTGTTGAGGGTCGACACGCATCACGGTGGGTCACACAAAACTCAACCTCATGGGAAATCCCCATGAGCTCGACCGCATAGAACCTTTTCCATATATATATATATATATATATATATATATATATATAAATATAATAGTGTTAATAAAATTTTAGGGCCTCTCAATAACTATATGATCATGCGAGGCTTAGGTAACCACTGAAAATAAAATAAAATAAAATATTGGGAGCGCTGGAAAAGGGTTTCCCCAAATGTCGGATATTCCTAACTTTGTTGTAGTGATGTTCCTATTCACCTGATGGGTGACTAGGATGTCCAACACATGGATGCATAGACATGTGAAGGTATCCATACAAGTTTTTTTTTATATATAAATAATAGTCCACTGCATCTTCTTTCATTAATGTTACACTGCAAAAAAAAAAAAAAAAAAAAAAAAAAAAAAAAAAAAAAAAAAAAAAAGAAGAAGAAGAAGAAGAAGAAGAAGAAGAACGAAAGTCCTTTAGCCATGAAAAGGGTTGGTTTGAAACAAGGGCAGAATAGAAAATTAATAAATGTCCCTATTAGAACCATTATTTCACATTCAAAGAGAATTTAAAAATAACTAGGAGAATGTACGAAAGAAGTGCAATCTAATTCTCAATCTGTGCAAGATCAAATCATTACTAGGGTCCCTTTCTGTTCCATTAAGATGTTTATAGCTTTTTTAGGATGGAAGTGTATCAGACACACTATTGTTTCCAAGAGACCTGAAAATTGTGAAAAAAAATTAGATTCAGGAAAGGTTGTTTGATTCTTACAAGTGAACTTATATTGAAGAGAGACTTTAGAAATCTTTGTCCACTTAAATTGTTGAAGCTCAAATCCCTTATAGTCTTGTACGATGGGGCCCATATTTAGGTGATCTTAAGTGTTGGTATGGTGGGCCTTTCATATAAAAGCATCCAAAGCACATCTCCCATTTTGTATGTATAAAACCAAAATGCCCATTTTTTATGGTCCATCAAATGAAAGCATTTTAGCCCCGACTACATTTTGCATGTGAAATCTACCTTGTCCATTGGTTTTACCAGCTCATGTAAGGACGTGATTAAAAAAATGAGGCAAATGTAACACTTGAGTGTACTACACAGTATCATCTAGAAAGCATGACAAAAGCATCCACACGAGAGTATATACCTTGTCTATTTCAATGTCAAAGAGTTGATTTAATCCAACAACGTAAACATTCATGAAATGCGCAGGCATCAAAGCCTGTAAACATTGATTAACAAGAACCAGAAAAATGCAACCAAAGGAGATACAATCAAATGTATACATACTTAGAACTGAAAATTGTTCATCACATTACCTCCAAAAGCCCAGTGAGAAACAACGGAAAAAGATCGGAGATACCTTCCACAACAAGCAAACAAACTGAGATTATACTCATTTTCTGCTCAAGCACAAGTTTGTAAGCTTGGTTTTCATATCTAGAGAGAGAGACTACTAGCATAGTACATGCATAACTTGATTATGCCTAATTTGGGGCAAAGGATTTTGAATCCTACTCTTCCTACACCTGCCAATTTGGTGATTTACAATACAAGTTGATGTCATTTCTATTAATCTAAACCAAATTATGTCTACTGTAATCAGAATAAAATAAAAATCTCCACCTGAAGATGCTTTGGAGAAGGCGGATGCTTAACCGACTTGTAGAGATAGAATACTTGGGATAAAGTGGCAGCACAACAAACTTTGTAATTTCGTCCTTCTTTATCTGTCATAACAAGATTAAGAAGTATGTGTGAGTGATCCAGGGTTCAATCCCTGGTAATGTTACTTTCCAAAAAAGAAATCTTTCATAACACATGCAAATACATCTATCGACTGTCAATGATAAAATAAGGATTCAGATTAGATATTCAAAAGAATCTCATTCCTAACATACCACTAAAATAAGAGCCATTGCAAGCATTTCAGTTTCTAAATAACCTAAACAATCAGAAGAAAAATGCTGTATCAAGATCAAGAAGTTAGTCTAGTTCTGGCAACGAACTAGGCTTGCACCTGGATTTTGAACTGGTTGAGAGAAGCCTATGGGTAGCTATTCAAAAATTTTATTTTTCTGGACCTAGGCCTGTCCTACTGCCAATCCACCCGATACTAACCCCAACACTACAAGAAAACCATGTTTTATCGATGGTCAAAACTGCTAGTAAAGACCATGAAAACTGCTGACAGTTAAAAAAATGCCAGCAAAAGCTCGGTCGGTAAAGGTTTTACCAGCGGTCTTGTGTCTTTTACTGGCGGTTGTGCTGGTTGCCACCTAATGTAACATTTACCGACCATTTATTACTGCCCCGAGAAATCCTCGATAAATGCCGATAAATATTTACTAAAACGCCATTAAATGCCAGTATATTTGAGGGTTAATGTTTATATTTAATTGAAACCTGTTTTTTTTTTTTCTTCTTTTTTTTTTTGAAAAAAAAATGTATTTTATACCTGTAATTTGGTGGATTATGGGGCCCAATGTCTAATAATTAAGATTCAGATTGTGTAAATGTGGGGCCCAAGGTCTGATGATCCAAAGTGTTAAAATAATGGGCTTCACCAAGGATGGTGGATATCCAATATTCAAATATCTGAACCATCTTATGTGATGGCTTAAGAATACAAGAGAAAAATATCAAAGGGTGATTCATATACAGTGATCCCAATGTATCCTTGAAAACAGAACACTGTAAGATGCACTTTGAAAGAGAATAATACCAAATGCATTTCATTAGTTCTGTGAGTGGACCAATCTCAATATGAGCACTTGATCAGGCCCAAGAAATAAAAAGGCCAGCCTTGGCCTATATTGGACCACTACTGAGAAATGGCCTTATTCCATTCCATGGTCGTTCATGTGGCGTAATGCATGCCCCTCAACCCACTTCATCTCATAGGTTAAATCACTTACAAGAACACATTAAATAAAAATAAAAATAGCAACTTCACAAAGGCCAGACCCCATCCACCATTGACATTGCAACACCCACCCTTCATCTACACCATTGCATTGCTGTAGAGGCAAGACCCACCACCTGGTTCTACCAGTGGTTTATCCATCTTCATTATTTTTATGGCAATCAAGCATCTGAGTATCTCTATAAAAAATCATCATAGATATCAGAAAGCAAATCAATAAGAAAACCAACCAAAAATTAATGTCAAAAAGTTCAAAATGCAATAGTAAAAAACCATGGTTTTAAGACTTAGATGAGCCTGAAAAATCATGGTCCAGTTTTCCATGACCACCTCGAAAGTGCCCTGGTTTGTCAATTAGCGTGAGTATTGAGTCAACTAGACATGAAAGCTCTATAGGAAGATTAATCAGCTGTCTGCCTCAACCGAATGTGTGCCAAACTCGAAACAAGTAAATTAAGACTCACATCCCATGTCCCAAAACACCAGGTAAATAAAACTCTTAAAATTGGTTAGAACATCACAGGGTTTTTGGGTTAGAAAACTTTTTTACAAAATCAGAAAATCTCTAAGTTTTCTACCTCTATCGATTTATCGATATCAGGTTCAATAAAATTGAGAAGTGTTGTCAATGTCCTCGATGATCAATCGATACCATCGAAATGAGGACAAAGATATCCAACAACGACATATTCATTTGGACGGAATTATCAATGTATCGATACCCCTATTGATATTATCGATATTTGAAACTCGAGTATATCGAAGTAGACTCGATCTAATCGACAACAGAGTATTTATGTCCCTTTTTTTTATAAGAAAATCATATAGACCTTCGATATATAGATGTGCTCCTCGATATCCTCAGAATTCAAAAATAGATGTCATCGGAAGGCTTTCGATGATATCGATCTTGGATACAGTTTTCCAGTAACATGTTTCAGGTTATTTTTATCAAGGATCGAGGGTCACTCGATAGAATCAATATTCAAATATCAATGATATCGAGGCCGGTTCAATTGTATCGAGAAAGGACATAAAACTATCCAGCAACATTGCCTTCGATATCATCAGTATTCAAATTCCGATGATATCGAGTGTGCCTCAATCATTCCCTGCTAACCTAAAATATTTCATGACAAGTCTCTCTTACTTTCACATGTCAAGGAATTGAACCTTATATTGATACTATTGGAGTTCGAAATCCGATGATACCGACACCTGTTTCAATTTCCTCGACCAGCTGGTAAAAGGTTTCAAAAGCATATGACATTTGAGTTTGTATCATCAAGCAGTCGGTCGATGCAATCGAGAGTATACACTCTATGATATTGACCCTGCTCGATGATATTGAACTATATCATAAATGTGACCATTTTATATCCATTGGAACTTTTTGCCTATATACAGAGAGCTTGTCCTTAGTTGCTGTGAGAGAAAGAAGAGAGTACTTTTGAGTGTTTAACCTTAGATCATTTACCTAAAGCCCTTTCTCTCAAGGGAGTTCATCCTCCAATCCACCCTCATCATTGATATTTAAAAGAGTGGATTGGGGAATGAACCTCCACATTCAAGGATCCTTCAGCTACCACCTTAATGGAAAATCATTACGCTGGGATGCCTTAAATGCATAGATGATTGGAATCACTCTATCTCCTTTATAGGAAAATATTTTCAGAGTAAGATTTCATTATAACCTTGACCCAACTCATCTCCATGCATTGGTATATCTTTTGAGTTGCGGTTCAAGGAAGTAGAAGACTCTTCACCAACAAAGGGCAAGATCTTCATCAACGAGCTAAAAGGGACTCATCTACTTATCTGTAAGTTATCAGAGTTCAGAGGACCCTTGTGATCATTCCTTTGTAGGATTGGGTCTAAGGTGTTTCTCACCCCTTACAAGTCCTCTATGAGGCCTCTGGCGGGAGTGTATGTGGTGGATGCGTTGTGTTAACCTTTTCTCTATGAAGAACATAAACAACTTGGGTCTTATGGAAGATCCTTAGCAAGTGTGCCTAAAAGTGGGTGTGTTGTGTTGACCCTTGCTCATGAGAGCATAAACAGTCAGCCTAAGTGTATGTTGTAATAGTTAAAGGTGAACCTGATTTAAAACCTTGGGTTTAGGGTGAACCATGGGAAACCTCCTTAGTGAAATTCAGTACACTCAAGGGTTGAGTGCGATTATCGGGAGTGGAGTAGACAAGTAGTCGAACTGCTATAAAAATGACTGTGTTTGAGATTGCTATTGTCTTTCATTTGTTTGTGTGATTTCCTATAATATTTTCATATCTAATTATCTGAGATCACACCCCTCACACAGTCACAATCATGTCTATCATAAACTAGTTTACATATTGGTCATCTCTTAAATAGTTTGTGATTGGATCCTCTACCAGGCATGGAAGCCAGTAGAGTTACTCTTGAGTAATCCTAATATATGTTTGTTGTTAGGATTAGAGTGATAGGATTTTAATTTGTCATAAAACTATTAAAAAGTCCTATTCACCCCCCTCTAGGACATATTGGCATATTCTTACTTCAACTAAAGTGATCTTTAGCGCAATTTCAATTGGTATCAGAGTGTGTCTCTCTTAAAGGGCTTCATAGCCTAGAGAGTGATCTTGACTGAAGTTGGGAATACGGGCAAAGGAGAGGGCTCATCGGTCTCTAGACCTCCAGTATTTGATGGATCAAATTATGCATATTAGAAAGATAGAATGCACTACTTTCTGAGATCTTTGGATCATGATCTTTGGGATATAGTTGAAAGAGGATATGTGCCACCACTTGAGCAGATAATACTAAAAAATGGCACAACTATCTCCAAACCAAAATCTAAAGAAAAATGGACAACATTCGATAAGGAAAATCAAATTGCAGAGGCTAAAGCCATGAATTCTATCTACTATGTTGTGTCCTAAGATATTTTTAATCAAATCAGTATGTGTCGGACATCCAAGGAAGCATGGGATTTGTTGCAAACAACCCATGGAGGAACAAGCATTGTGAAGAGATCTAAACTGCAACTCCTGACTTCACAGTTTGAAAGTCTCAAAATGGAAGAGCATGAGACCTTTATGGAGTTTTTCATAAAGTTGAATATCAATTGCAACTCCATGGGTGGATTAGGAGAGATACCCAAAATCTATAGGAACATTCTAAGATCCCTAACGGAATGGTTCAATCCTAAAGTAACAACCATTGAAGAATGTAGGAATATAAACGAAATGAAAGTAAAAGAATTGGTAGGTTCCCTACAAACATTTGAACTACACTTCAAACAAACTCAAAAATTTAAAAATACTATCCTCAAAACTTCAAAGAAAACAACAAATGAGGACATTAAAAGTGAAAAAGAAGATGAAGATGAGGAAATGGCTCTGTTGGCTCAATGGTTCAAAATGTTCTTTTAGAAAAATCGTTGTCGCCCTCTTAAAGGAAGAAAGATGGACAATAACCTTCTTCAGGTAAATTTGATAAAAAGACCAAAGAACCACAATGTTATGGTTGTCAGAAGTTTGGACACTTGTCTACTGAATGCCCAAACAGAAAAACTAAGGGCAAGGCAATGGCTGCCACATGGGATGATACAGAAGAGTCAAATTCAGAATCTAATGATTTAGAGAGCGATGAAGATAAAAAATCTTTAAAAATTCTTATGGTCTCCACTGCTCAAATCATTCCCATTGAGACTGAGAATGAGGAACCGCAAGCCACTGAATCATTTCCATCTGATAATGAGGAAACATAGGAGGAGGAAGAGAAACAGGATAAACTATAAGATGCTTACAATCAATTGTACATTCATAGCATCAAAGTTATTAAAAGACTTGGAATATCTGAGAATAAAAATGAATTGCTGCAAAAAGATTTGGATAAAACTTTGAAAATCAATATACATCTAATCAATGATTTACAGCAATGTCACTCAGATAATGATAGACTTGAGAGAATTAACACCTTCCTTAAATTCGAGTCTGAAAAACTAAACAAACAGGTTGAGCAATTAAAAGATAAAAATATGCTCCTTCAAAAGGAAAATCATACACTCCTGTTTGATTTAGAAGAATTTAGAAAAATTGCTAAGCTAAACTACAAGTTTTCCCAGAGTGGTGAGAAGTTTAAAAAAAAAAAAAAAAAAAAAAAAAAAAAAAAAAAAAAAAACTCTTAGGTATGGGAAGACCTGGAAAGGACAAAAGCGGCTTGTCATTTATGTGGTGATTCAGGTCATTATAAGGTTGAATGCTTGACACCTACGAGGACTTAACATAACTCTGGTTAAAATCGTATTGAAAAATTCAAACCAACCAAAGAAATACAAAACATCAAGAGTCCACCTAGGAATATGGATAAAAGAGATTCACATCCACCACCACCTAACATGACTAACACAAAGCAATTGAATCAAGTGGCCAAATTAAACAAAAAAAACAAAATCTACCACAGTTAAAAATTCTATCACAAAATGGTTTTTAAAAAAAAAAACAAAAGAAAAAAAGAAGAAGAATTGCTTAGTTACTCATTCAAACCATATGTCAAGTAATGAAAGTAAGTGGTATTTGGATAACGGATGTTCAAGACATGTCACAGGTGACAAATCTCTCCTTACAAATTATTCAACCCTTAATAACGTGAGTCACCTATGGAGATGGAAGCACCACTAAGGTAATTGGACAGAGAATTATTAAAGGAATACAGTTGCTCAAAATTGAGAATGCCTTTTACATAAAAGGATTAACACACAATATTCTAAGCATTTATCAAATATGTGACAATGAGCATGTAACGCCTTCAAAATCAGGGGTCGAGCAGAAGCTCAACTCTCGAGTTTCAACACATCACTTATGCAACATAGATAATGATGATTGAATGTCATCCGTGTTAGTACATTAAACATGAACGGGATTAAACTAAATCAGCATATAATTCTAGAGAAGATTAAATTTAAGCAAGCGGAAGACTGTGATAGATATATAAATCATATAAACTATTGTAGGTCTCCAGAGTGTGAACATGTTACCAGGTTAAATATATACATGTATACTCCAAAAATGGACAAAATGAATGTACATGTGTGTTTCAAAATAAAAAATAACAAGTGTAATGGTATCTAGTCATTATCCCTATAACCCGTCGATCAGAACATGGTCTACATAAACCTGCCTGATAGCTACATATAGGATAACTCCTCATCATTATAGAAGTCAGGCTCAGGCACGTAAGCCTTGTCATCACCTGCAACTACAACAGGGTCTGGTTGGTGTTTTAAAACACCGTCCCAGAGTGAGAGTGAGTGATCAACTTAGTGGAGATATAAAGCAAAGGTTAATATGTTATCAATTCAGTCAAGAAGTAATAATAAAGCAGTACAACAATCATATCCTAATACTCTTGTTAATTCAGGAATGGTATGCAATAATGATGTATGACCTCACCTACATTCCCTTAGCGACATCATCTCACGATCGCGACATGCACCACTTCGGACATATGCACTTCCTCGCCAAAGCACATACAATGCATGTATGATCATGTTAGCCCAATCCTTAATTAGGTTTATTCAAACAGCATATTCGGGAAGCTAAGGTACTTTCCTTTTTATTATTTACCCAAATAATGATCCATCTATGGTCGTCAATCCTAGTTAATCATATACAATAGGCAAGTACGAGAGTTTACACTTTAGGTCACTTCAAGAGGCTCGTCACCGTCAACATAGGCCTATTTGGTACTCGAGGTTACTCCATCAATGCCTTACCAACTGGCAGTCTATTTTTGAATGCTCGTCACCAACTCAACTGGGGACCACAACTAGGTTACGCCAGTGTAGGCCGACAACTCGAATATAACGTCCCATACCACCGTATTTGGCTCACGAGTTTGGGTTGCTCATTGGTTACTATGGGGAGGTTCGTCACCCCAATGTAGGCCGAAAGCTCGACCACAGTGTCCCATACCACCATACTCGGCTCATGAGTCTTAGCGGATAGTGGAACTATGGTTGAAGTGGGTTTTCCATTGGTAAGTGATACCTTAGATTCAAGTAGTAGAGTCCATACATGGTAAACACACAATAGGCCAATCGGTTTATTAGAGAGGTTTGACTGGTATGAGCGTACGCTGAATTCATCGACATGGTACCACTGTCGACGATCATCGTACGACTCGAATGCACCAAATGCATCAAATGTGGCGAGACTAGTTCAGTCACTCAATCAGGATCCATTACCAATTGTCGGGACTAGGTGGTAGTCCCAAACATACTCAGATGCAATAAAGAATTACATACGTTAATCATAACAGCATGTTACAAACAATTCAAATACAATAATCATTTGAGCATTTTATTCCACACATTGCACATGTTATTATACATATGCATTTAATACATATATCATATAATAGTAATTTACATTATATGAAGGAAACTATTAGTATGACTAAGGAATGTAAGAATCCTATCCTAATACACTCAATAAGTACAATCCATCAATAAAATCTCATTGAGACATTTTAACAAACACTTAGACTACACATTTCCAAGTATATAGGCCAGACTTACTACTGCATGAATTATGACAATTCATTCCACCACATCAACCATAAAGTATATAACATACGTGCATCTAAGATTAAAAATTCATAATAAGTACAAATCAGGATTTTTCATTCATTCAAACATTTCAACAAAGACATAGAAGGCATTTCATATTTACATAGTCCCACATATATATTTCATCAAATACATTGTAACTAGGGTCATATGACAGCAATCAAGTCAGACATAAATCATTAATGACATTGAAAGCCTTGAAAACCATAACCTAAATATTTATAGTCCGCACCTTTCGTCGATAAACTCGTTTTAAACTCGGTTTGAACACTACGTTTTTGTCTATGACACAACTACTACCTGAATCACGAAATAGGTTAGCTATTTCATTGATTCTTCTATTTAGATTTCTAAAACGAGATTAGGACTAGGATTTTTCACTCAAATTGAAGTTAGAATCACTCATGTAGCGATGGCGGGGTGGCGATTCGGCATGTGGAGTCGTGGGAATGAATCCCAGCAACAATCTCCCTATCTCTCTTTCGTCTCCTCACTCTTCTCTCCTCTTTTCTCTCTTCTCTCTCCTAGGGTTAGGGAAAATTGTATGGAATGAGACAGGGGTGGGTTTAGGCCCTTATATAGGCCCAGAACTGATGGTAATGGCCCCAGGGCGATGGTAAACTTAGGTTATAGCTAAAATTCGACTGTTTCGGGCTAATGGAGCTCATCTGGAGGCCCATTTTTTGCATACAATCCAGAGAAAATTCCCTGACATTGGATCTAGGTCAAGTTAAGTTTTCGTTCTGATCAGATTTACGGATTGACCGCGGAGGACTTATTTCAGTTTAACGGTCATTGACACTCAATCAAAGCCACAAGTACATTGACCTGTGTTGGGAAATTTTCCTGATCCGAGGGTATAGTTGGGTCAGAATCTGACGATCTGAAACCTTAGATTTGGCCTACAAGTGAACGACCCAAATCACTTAAGTTGGAGTTCATTTTCTAAAGATACTTGTGTTTCTCACACACTTCGCTCTGGGCTCAAGTTGTACACTTCTGGATACTCTTAGGACTTAATTTTTGACATGATTGTCAAGCCCAATAAGGCGGTCATAACCGTATAGTTTCACAGTAATCAGGCTTTCAACGCGTGGTCCAGGTCCGATACGGAGTTTCGAAGTGCTCCCGAGAGGAACTGGGTTTAAAGATTGATCCTAGGTTTTTAGGTAACGTAGCGTTAGAGGTTCTACTCGTTTTGGGTCTTGCAGTTCGTATTTAAAGTGGTCTAATATAATTCCACGGATGATTAAGTTTATTACTTAATTAATTTTCATCCAATTCTTAAAGGATTTGGTCCTGAGTGATATCTGCTTGAGGTGGTACTCGGGTCTTTGTACGAATTTTTTCAGGACGTTACAGAGCATGTGGTTACATTTAACAAAGAAAAATGCAAAATCCTAGACCTCTCAGGAAAATCAATAATGAAGGGTTCTCGCACAAATAACCATTGCTATGTCATCAAAGGTAAAGGATAGGATGATCCCCATGCCTAAGAATACTAAGCATGGAAAAACAAGACCAGGTCATGGATAAGGATCTGGATATTTGTCGAAATGATGCAACTTTTTGTTGAGCTCCTAATGATACATATGAGATCTCTCGCTTCAATCTTTTTGTATATAAACTTTCTGTAACACCCCAGATTTTTGCTAATCTGGGATTAGATGTCCTTAGGCAATGGTTCAACCAAAACACATTGGTAACCACTCAGAACCCAATTCCATAGCCAAAGAAATCATTTAGGATTAATTTCTTTAGAAACTAAGCATAAGTTAGCTAGCGCTACACTGGAGTAGTTGTGAAATTGTCCCTGATCGCTTTAAATACGTTCTACAAGACCCAAAACTTGTAGAACCAATGGTACTATAATACCCTGAAACCTTGGATCAAACTCTAAACTCGTTTGCTCTCAGGAACTCTTTGAAACTTTGCATTGGATCTAGACAGCGCGTCGAAAGTCCGATACCTACCATCTTAAACTGTTATGACCGCTTGGCTAGACTTGACAACCGTTTCGAAAATCAAGGCCAACCGACGTTCAGAGGCTATTTCATTGAGCCTGGAGTGAAGAGAGTGAGAAAAGGGTTATATTTGAAAATTTAAATTCAAATCTGGCACACGACTTGGCGCGTTATTATTAAGCGTTCTGACCGTCAGAATTCAGCCAAATTACACCCTCGGATCAGGAAAAATTTCTCTTTCATATCACGAGACTTGTAGACCTGATCTAGGTGCGGTGACCGCTGAATTGAAATTGGACCATCACGTGCGATCTGGGAACTCTACCGGTCTGAAAACTTGATGTGTGCTAGATCCAGTATGCATGAGCTTAAGTCCGACCTCGTTCGGCCAGGGGACCTCCAAAAATGCTCTTTTGGACCAGAACAGCCCCGAATTGGTTAGACCTCAAGTAAATATTGTTCCCAAGCCTAATTTGGAAAGAAATTAGGTTATAAAAGGGGTTTAAACCCTCACTTCTCTCACCCATCCGAATTTGCTAGAAACCCTAGCAGAGTGAGAGAAAAAGTGAGGGATTATGAGAGAGTGTGGGAGGGATCTTCCTGCCACCTGCACCAGCTGCTACACGTTCTTAAGTAACGTATCCCAATCGCTTTCCCGGTGATTCTGCCACATTTTTAAGTAAGAAAAACCCTAACCATTTGTTGATTTAGCATTCTGTCGATTCCATTAGCGATGTAGCTTACAGATCTTGTGTATTAGGTTCCCGGTTCGCAGTAGACGAAGCGTATACGCTCCGTTCGAATCGATGCACATCTAGAGTAAAAGGTGCGGATTTTAGACGCTTTGATTGGCTGTTTTCAACACTTTCAATGTCGTTTAATAGTAGATTATCAACGGCAATGCCGTTTGACATGTACAACATGCTGTCCGTTTCCTGTTTCGTAAGAAGACGAAATATATGAGATTTAGGGCATTTTAGTCATTTGTAGGAAATACTGTTTGCATCCATATTTTGCTGATATGATTGACATGGCTTTTTGTTGCCTTAGGATATTAGGAATGTGTGCATAATCATTTTGGCGAAGAGATTCGTCCAAATGCGCACTTTGAGTCGACATACAATATGTAGACTTAAGTGTATAGACTAAGTGTTTATATAAATGTTTGTATTAGTATTTATTGAATTAAATGGTGTTGTGAAATAGTTTTGAGATTGAATTCTTAAATAATATGTTGATGTAAATGATTTCCTTCATATTGGCTATATGTATGATTTCATCATATGTAAGAAATGCATGTGCTAGATGATTTACTTAAGTTGTATGTTATAACATGTGTTAATATGCTCACATTGTTGTAATGCATTTCCATTACCTTTATATGATTGCTGGTGTGGATTCATAAATGTTTGGGACTATACTTAGTTCAGGCAGTCGGTAACCGAGTAAATTCGTGGTTGGCTTATCTTTACCACGAAGGACGCGTCGATGAACGCGAGTCGTGTTTTGAGTTGGCGACAGTGGTTAGGCCACACGAAGTGTTTCATGTACTTCATGTCGTTCAGCTTGAGATGCACTCGTACTAGTCGAGCCCGTCAAGTAACCCGACTGGCCATTGTATGTTCACCATGTATGAGTCATAACTGCTTGAACCTAGGATACTGAACTTACCATTGAAAACTCTGTCAACCATGGTACCTTGATCCACAAAGACTCATGAGCCGGGCATGGTGGTATGGGACACCGTGGTCGAGCTGTCGGCCTACGCTGGGGCCACAAACCTCCCCGTAGTGACCAGTGAGTACCTATGACTCGTGAGCAGATTATGGTGGTATGGGACACTATATTCTTACTGTCGGCCTACACTGATTAGGCGACGAGCCCTTTGTAGTGACCACGAGCGTATTCTAAGTCTACAGGAGGCGACGACCCTTCCGTAACAATGAGAGTACAGTAGGCCTGTATTGATAAGGTGATGGGGGAGCGGAGCAACGAATGCGAGCAAAAGCCCTGACAGCCCTTGCAGCGACGTACAAATATAACATTGTATGAGATTACTAGGAGTGACGACCCTAGACAGGATCTGTGTTGGGATTGATATAAGAGAAGTACCCTAGTTTCCCAATCCTGCTGTATGAAAAGGACTAATAATAACTCGGTAATCATATCACCATCACATTGCATGTGCCTGTAAGATGTGGAGCACTGTGGGAAGAAAGCATGTCGTGGGCGTAAGATGGTGCCGTATGAGGGAGATCGTCGGTGAGGGAATCCATCATGTCATGTCATATTGCATTAACAACAGTATTTAGGAATGTTTAAGTTATTGCTTTACTATTATCGTATGATTGATTTGAGAACATGATAATCTTTGCTCTCTTATCCCACTGAGTTGATCACTCACTCCCACGTTACGGGATGGTGTTTCCGGACACCCACCAGTCCCTATTGTGATTGCAGATGATGGCGCGGCCTGTGAGGTGGAGCTAGACTTGATGATGATGAGGAGGATCCCTCCTTTATGCGTGTTCTGATTGACGGGATTACAGGGAGTTTGATTAGATGCCATGACACTTGTCATTTTATATTTTCAGAGCACTCATGTATATTCTTTCTTTCTATTTTGAGGTATACATGTATGTATATAACCTGGTAACATGTTCACACTCTGGAGACATACAACAGTTTATATATGTTATACATACTATCACAGTCTTCCGCTTGTTAATTTAACTGTCTCTGGAGTATGATATGTTGTTTTGGCTTAATCTCAATCTTGTTTAATGCCTGTTTACTGACAACATGCATCTAATATTATCTATGTTACATAAATAACATTTTGGAACTCAGGAGTTGGGTTTTTACTCGACCCCCGATTTTCGGGATGTTACACTTTCTGATGTTTATATTTTTGATTTGTACAAATGTTTGTACAAAATTTTGCTGTGTATACTATTAATTCATAGATAAACTAAAAGTATACATGAAGGATTGTTTGAATTGAAAACATTCACCTTTGCTATGACCGTAAATAAATTGTATGGATTTTTGATTAAATCGACTAAGGATCGATGACATCGATGACCTCTCGAGTAGCTGAAACGTCGAGACGATTGGTTTTCCCATGAACTCTTCATTGAAAACTTAAATCAGGGTAAATCGATATCATCGAACCTATGATCGATGATATCGAAGGTTATCACTCAGTAAATATAAAAAAAAATAGAAAAAGAGTTTGGTTTGTTGATCTCCACTTGGGTTTTTTATCTCTTAGAAGGGTTTCTCTTACAAGAATCTAAATATCCTTTCATCTCAGAATGTCTAAAGTCAAAGATCTGATTCTTCCACAAAGTACCTCTACTGAGGGAAAGAAAGGTAAGAAGAATGCAACTGCCTCATCTTCATTTTCCAACTTAGAAATTGTGGCAGAATGAGTCGTTCATAGGAAGTGCATATAACCCTTTGGGATCGTCAATCTCTTAGAAGTAACTGGGTGGCATAATATCGTGTATTTCGGAGGAGGATTTCAACATCATCTTGTGCATCAGTTTCTGAACCTCATCTACAACGTTGAAAGTAATCCTCCACTCATTTCAGTCGCTATCATAAATCGAACTAAGCACATCACTCCTAGACCGATAAGTCGTCGGATTGGGGTAGAAGTCACAAGGATACCTGTATCAGAACGAAACATGAATGTTCTTGGTGTATGGGGAGAAGTTACGAGCATTGTGTAACGGAGCTACGATCCCCATAAATGCAAAGAATGTTCTTCATTTCAAGCATTTCAATCCTGCATATAAGATCCTTCACAACATCTTCAGCATGAAAGTCTATCCCTGTGAAGTTTCCAGCAACAAACTTTCTCCTTACATTCTCAATATTTTGTATGATGTTCATCTAGGTATTCCAATGCGTCTACCCACTCTCATCTTACAACAATTAATCCATACATCTATAGAAGAATCCATCACTACACTTCCCCTTCCGTGTCTTATGTCTAAAATTTCATGTCATTTTGGGCTGCCTTCTACTAATGGTCTCCCACACCCGTGTGCCTGGTTCAACTACAAATACATCTGCAACATGCATATCATTGATAACATGTTTCGTGGTGAAAGAATCAATCCATCCTCTAGCAAGAATAATCCCGTGCCCAGCCCCACCTCTGTTAATATAATTCAAGATGTCACAGACTGAGACATTATACAGGATCTTCTTGAAAGATAATCTTACATAATGAAACGACTGGATGACTGTGAAGTCTGTCTTATGGAAATCAAAACCATACTGGCAACTCTGCAACATGCTACACAACAAATTCTGAATGTCTTGCTAGCTCAGTAAATTATTTTTTTTTGTCTATAGTCCAACCAATGCATCACATGCTTGGAGTCTCCCTGAAATGCTAAGGGCATGAATATCTTTTTGAATGCCCTTCGCTAATATATATGTGTATGATGCATTACTAACTTACAAAGTTTGAAAAGTTTTTTTTGTTTTTGGTGAGATATCCTCTGAGTGAGGAATATACTTTGTTTTTGGGTGCCCATGAATGGACCTAGTAACTACATTTGCATAACTGTTATTCTGCTGCCAATCTTGGGGAGTATGTTTTTGGATATTTTGGATTTGGCTGGATATCATTCACATTTTTACTGCCATAATTATGTTTTAAGCTCCCCTGGTTTATCTAGTCTATGTTCTGTGGAATGCATGTGATGCTTTTAATCATTATTCTATCTGCTTATATCACTGCTCTATTTGGCCTACTATGCATACATAGCCTCTGAAAATGATGTCTGATTAAATTGTTTTGATCCTTATACATCTATCTTTTATATATGTGTTCTCTCTGAATCTTGGTTCTCTCAAATACTTCAAACTTCAGTCAATATCAACTGTTATACCTTTGCCAATGACTAACAAAAAAGGGGAGAACAATTTAAACACCCCGGAAGGAAAATTATAGATCTACTTGAATTGTGATATAAGTGTTAGGGGGAGCAGCTGCATCAAGATAGGGGGAGAATGTTGTTAGGGGGAGTAGCTACTAAGTATGTGTATATTTTACTAGACATTGTAAAATTGTGTAAAATACATGTACACACAATTTAGGATGTGTTTGTTAAGATGTTGTTCTAGAGTGTTTTGGTATTTTGTCATGTAATTGACAAAGGGGGAGATTGAAAGTGCCCGGGTTTGTTAATTAGCATGAGTATTGAGTCAACTAGACAGGAAAGCTCCATAGGAAAATCAATCAGCTGTCTGCCTCCACCAGATGTGTGCTGAACTCACCACAGGTAAATCTAAACCTCACATCCCATTCCCAAAGCACCATGTAAATAAAACCCTTAAAATTGGTTAGAACGTCATGGGTTTTTGGGTTAGAAAACTTTTTTTACAAAATCAGAAAATCTTTAAGTTTTCTACCTCTGTCGATTTATCGATATCAGGTTCGATAAAATCAAGAAGTGCTGTCGATGTCCTTGATGATCAATCGATACCATTGAAATGAGGACAAAAGATGTTCAGCAACCACATATTCATCTGGACGAAATTATCAATGTATCGATACCCTTATCGATATCATCGATATTTGAAACTCCAGTTTATTGAAGTAGAGTCGATATAATTGACAACAGAGTATTTGTGTCCCTATTTTTTATAAGAAAATCATATAGACCTTCGATATATCGATGTGCTCCTCGATATCCTCAAAATTCAAAAATTGATGATATCGGAAGGCTTTCGATGATATCGGTCTTGGACACAGTTTTCCAGCAACATGTTTCAGGTTATTTTTATCAAGGATCGAGGCTCACTCGATAGAATCGATATTCAAATATCGATGATATTGAGGCTGGTTCGATTGCATCGAGAAAGGACATAAAACTGTCCAGCAAGCTTACTGAAAAATCTTTTAGATTTATCAATGCATTGACACTGCCTTCAATATCATCAATATTCAAATTTCGATGATATCGAGTGTGCCTCGATCATTCCCTGTTGACCTGAAATATTTCATGACAAGTCTCTCTTATTTTCATGTGTCGAGGAATCAAACCTCATATAGTTGCTATTGGAGTTCAAAATTCGATGATATCGTCACCTGTTTCGATTTCCTCAACCAACCGGCAAAATATTTCGAAAGTGTATGATATTTGAGATTGTATCATCGAGTGGTCAGTCGATGCAATCGAGAGTATACGCTCGATGATATTGACCCTGCTCATTGATATTGAACTCTATCATAAATGCGACCATTTTATATCCGTTGGAACTTTTTGCCTATATATATAGAGCTTGTCCTTAGTTGTTGTGAGAGAAGGAAGAGAGTTCTTTTAAGTGTTTAACCTTAGATCATTTACCCAAAGCCCTTTCTCTCAAGGGATTTCATCCTCTAATCCACCCTCATCATTGATATTCAATAGAGTGAATTGGGAAATGAACTTCCGCATTTAAGGATCCTTCAGCTACCACCTTAATGAAAAATCATTAAGTTGGGATGCCTTGAATGTATAGATGATTAGAATCACTCTATCTCCTTTATAGAAAAATATTTTAAGAGTTAGAATCTATTATAACCTTGACCCAACCCATCACCATGCATTGGTATATCTTCTGAGTTGCGGTTCAAGGAAGTAGAAGACTTTTCACAAACAAAGGAGGAGATCTTCATCAACGAGCTAAAAGGAACTCATCTGCTCATCTGTAAGTTATCAGAGTCTAGGGGACCCTTGTGATCATTCCTTTATAGAATTGGGTCTAAGGTGTTTCTCACCCCTTGCAAGTCCTCTAGGAGGCCTCCAGTGGAAGTGTATGTGGTGGGTGCATTGTTTTGACCATTGCTCTGTGGAGAGCATAAACAGTTAGGGTCTTATGGAAGATCCTTGGCCAGTGTGCCTAAAAGTGGCTGAGTTGTGTTGACCCTTGCTCGTGAGAGCATAAACAGTCATCCTTGGTGTAGGTTGTTAAGGGTAAAGGTGAACCTGATTTAAAACCTTAGGTTTGGGGTGAACCATGGGAAACCTCCTTAGTGAAATCCAGTACACTCAAGGGTTGAGTGCGGTTACTAGGTAGACAAGTAGTCGAACCACTATAAAAATGACTGTGTTAGACATTGCTATTGTCTTTCATTTATTTGTGTGATTTCCTTTAATATTTTCATATATAATTATCTGATATCACACCCCTCACACACACTTTTAGTCAAGTCCATCATAAACTAGTTTGCATATTGTTTATCTCTCAAATAGTTTGTGATTGGATCCTCCACAATCCTTGGAAGCCAGTAGAGTTACTCTTGAGTAATCCTAAAATATGCTTATTGTTAGGATTAGAGTGATAGGATTTTAAATTGTCATAAAATTATTAAAAAGTCTTATTCACCCCTCCTCTAGGACATATTGGCATATTCCTACTTCAACTAAAGTTGTCTTTACCGCAATTTCACACTTGAAATCCATTAAGATTTTCCAGTGGATATTAACGAAGTAAGGGATGGTTTTGATGGTTTTCACATTTCATGTAATCACAAGCTCTTACAAGATCTTCATGTTTCTCAAGTTAGCAAATGTTAAAGGAATCCTACCGCTCAACCCACTACTATCCATGTATCTGTGAAAAGAGCATAGATCATGAATCAAATTATAAGATTAAAATGAAAAATTACTCCATGAAATGAGTCAATACCAAATTTCCTTAATCAAATGATCCTACCTGGGTTGGTCTCAAGGAAAAACCATAAAACCATTAAAAGACCAAAAATCGTCATGTAGTGAATGGCATCAGTATACTCTATTTTCCCAAAATTTACCCAAACAATGTATAAAATTCTCTGTTTCCCTCTGAAAATTTGAATATTTGGAATACCCTTAAAGTAGAAGTAAAAATTTGAATATGGTCACACCATAGAACAATTTGAGAGTGGACGACTACCGGTGATTTGACTATGGGGCTCATCACTTCTAATAACAAACGATCGATTCCCCATAACGAAAATTCAACAAAATTCATGCATACCCATCAATGAAATTGAAAGAGCCTAGGGGTGACAACATGGCCCATGGCCCATTCACACTTGCAGTATGCTACGGATTCCATTCACTTTGAAATAAAACTATACCATCCCAATTTGAACTCTTACATGTTTGTTTGTTTTGACCCACACAAAGAAACAAACTAAAAATTAACTCAGGACTTGATTTCCTCAGTAAAAATGTATAATCAAAGGGCTACACCTAATAGAGGACAAGAAAGAAATAATTTTGAGAATAAAAGGCTTTTCATATTACATCTTCAAGCATATCATCAGGATGCCTAATCCGCCTAGTCGATTGTCCACATTTTGGATCAACTCACTTCTTAACCTATAGAAGTGCTGAAAATTTCAATTTAGCACTGCTGCATTAAAGAAATATGGAAGAAAATGATACAACTCACCTTGACGCCCTTCTCCCTCTTCCTTTACCTGGGCTTGGGACTAGCAATGCAAGAAGTTGCATTGGTGGAGTTAAAAAAGGGCCTAAGCTCCATTTGGTTTGAGAAAAAATTATATTCATAAAGATTGATGTGATGACCAAATGGAGCCCAAGACTTATAACACTACAAATATGAAGCAAGATAGATAAATTTACTAAAAGGTATGACAAAAACTCTTACAACTTGCGGAGAATCCAATGACCGTACTATCAGCCTTCTGAGGAGCTAGTGTTTCTTCCCATCAAAAGAAAACAATCATAGTATAATAATCACCTTTCAGAAATCAAAATCCATATTCAAAAACCAGGAATTAGCAAACGAGAAAAATACCCAATGGAAATTCCATGTTCATTTGATCAGTTCCATGCAATTTCACACACCCAATTCATCCAAAAAATAAGAAACGTGACTTCTATGAACAACAGAAGCTCCTTTCATTCAATCAGTTCCATGCAATTTCACACCCAAAATTCATCCAACAAACCAGAAACGTGACTTCTATGAACAACAGAAGCTCCTTTCATTCAATGAGTTCCATGGAATTCCATGAATTCACCAAATACAATAATAGAATAACCATAATGATTTGAAGCAACCTTCATAAGATATAGAGAAATCAAAGCTTAAGACAAAATACAGATTAGTAAAAATATAAATATACTAATGAAAACATGTGCACTTAGAAAACAACACAGGTTATAGAAAAACCTCAATCATGAGATGACTTCTTCTGTTTGAGTCACCAAAAGAGGGGGTAATTGATTTTCGTTTAATAGTTGCATAGAAAACTACACCCATAATAGTTACATAGAGAACTACACTCACCAAAAGAAAGTGCTACAAGTAAATCTACCAACTGGCAAAACCAAGTTTTTTTGTTTTCAAATAGAGAGAGAGAGAGAGAGAGAGAGAGAGAGAGAGAGAGAGAGAGAGAGATCCCTCCATTTATCTCAATCCATAGCTACCCCAACCTACAAAATAAAATAACAAAAATAAATTACTTAATATTTACAATCTTATATAAGAAGTTCTATTGTATATGCAAAAAAAATAAAAATAAAATCTTGCCAAACAACTAACGGACCAACAAATACTTATTCCAATTGCATCCCCAATTGTTCTGTATCCCCAATTTCAATTGATGAACAAAAAAAGAAAAGAAAAAAGAATGCCAATGAGGCTCAAGTATTTAATAAATTTTAGTAATAAACTTGAAAGTATAGATAATAAGGTTCTATAAGAAGAGACTTAGATGCTAAAAGAAATTACAAATTGAAACGTAAAAGAAAAAAGAAATATTACACAAAATCATGATAAGAGGTAAAATGACTTACATTGCCCACTAAGATATCATGGCTGGCTAGTTCCATTTCCTGGTCAAAACATAACATGTTATGGCAACAATGAAACAACTAGTGTTGTAACATGTTATGGCAACAAACACAATGCAGATTCTTGCTTCATCATTTCAAAGGGTACACAAGAAGCAACTCAATAGTCCATGCAAGCGGATACAAAAAAATGTCAAAGATGAGAATAAAATCGACTATAACGCTAGAATCCAATACTAATTACATAATATTCTTCTTCATCAAAATAATTTGACAGTAACCCTTCTCAAATCAGTAACCCAGTACTTGTGGGGATAATCCAACAAGGCTAGTGTTGAGTGACCATACGTAATAGTGGAATGTTTTTCAATTGGTGTTCACATCTTCTTTGGGAAAGTCACCCATCTGGTTAACAGTACCAACAAAGTACATTTCCAGCAGATTCTAATGGCCATTGGTAACTTTTGCATTTTCTCAATTGCAGTCGGCATAATTGTAGAGATCATTGTGATGTACCCAATTCAACACCATAAGTATAGGAATGGGATTGATAATCTCTTAGTTTTCTTGAATGGAGGCATACTATTGCGATACCTACTGTTTTGTCCATGACAATGGCACTGTACAATTGAGGCAATCCAACCAAAAGAAATAAAATAGTTGAGTTTAAAAATCAAAATTCATAATTGGAAGAATTTTCAATAAAGTAGCTAAGTTTTAGGAAGAGTACAAGAAGTCAAGAACTAAGTATAGTTGTTGGATACATTTTTTTTTAATGAGATATATTCATATAGGCACTGTATGTGAGCTTCCACATTGACGTCTTTCCTGTCATGTCACTTTTGGAGAACATCCAGGGCTTGAAAAAGGATTTGTGTTGTTGATAGAATGGCAAAAGAGGATTAATGTAGCCTGCCCCGATTAGTTGGGATAAGGCTTAGTTGATGATGATGATGATGCACGACATGAAAAAGGTGGTTCTCACCTTGAGTATCATTCATTATAGTGGGCATAACCATGACACAGGCTAGCTATGAACTCTGGCAACATAATGGCAACTGAGACTATTTAGGTAGGAGCTTCTTCGAAGCCTTTCACTTAAGGGAAAAAAAAATTGAAGTTAGTATTTATAGAAATAGAGAAGTTGGAGCAATTGGGATTTCATGTCTCTCCTATAAGAGACCAATGTAATGAAACAGGAACATCAATATTATGGTAATTCATGAAACTATGACACCAAAGACTACAACTCCACCCATTTCTTGGATATGATGGCTATTAGGCAATTATCATGAATCTAAGATTTCTTTTTACCATGAAATCCATCGCAGAATTCATTTCTTGCATCATATGTGATATTACACTCCTCACCATTAAAAGATATCACCATTAAAAGATATCAAATTATTAGGAATTGGATTTCAGTGGATGAAAGTTAGGCCATGTTTGGATGTTTGATTGAATTTATTTACAGTTATTCAATTTAATAAAGAGTATATGACTGAATTTCAGTTGCTGTAGTTTCGAATTCAAAGGATAGTTTCAAGGATCTCAGATGCACTATAATAAGAAAATAAGTAAACTTCCTTATAAGGAAAATTTCATGTGAAATATGGAGGAGGTACATTGCCAACAACAGTTCTAAAAGATCTCATATCCTACCCAAGTTAGATAATGTATGATTTAGGATCTAGCATGCATTTTAGTACCATTTACTAAATGGTCACAACCCTACAAGACCTTGATTCGTGCAGTTGGGTGAGGATTCAAACCATACCATCAGTGGAGCACCTCTTGGTATTTTAAGATGGTAAAAAGAAATCTTAAATCAAATGGTTGGAAACAGTTTCAACCAGTGGCCCATATACCAATTGTCTGGTTTGAATGGATTAACACATTTTCCAATCTTATCATAGGACTTATACCATCTAATATATGGCACTGGATGCACACCAGATCCTACCTGTTTTTATAGATTAGTGTATAGAAACTGTAAATATCACACAAAAATCGAATGGAATTAAGAAAACATGGAAATTGATACTGCCGAAACTTGGAGACACCCGACACTTTAGCTTCCAAAATTGAAGAGAAATGAAGAGACAACATTCACCATCATGTATTAATCACAGTTCAAAAACAACCAATGAGCTTCTTGGGTTCACCCAAAGGTGCAGTTTGGGAAAGTATTATGTCTTGAAAACTGATTGGATGCAGAACTTGCACTAAGAGTCTTCAAATAAAAGTATTCGGTAACGGTAATAGTAATAGCCGCCATAACGGCTGGCCATATGAATAATACAATAGGGGCCATAACAGTAAAAATAAAATTATATATATATATATATATATATATATATATATTGCCCCCATTATCAGTCCATTACAAACTTGTTACAGCCATTACAGGCCCATTACAAGCCTTTTTTATTTTTAGATTAGGCATTACAGCCATGTTATTGCATAATGAGGTCCCACTGGTACCGTTACACAACCATTTATTTATACCTAGCTTCAAATGAGGGATTTTCTAGAGAAATCTAGTTTATTCTATTTTTCTTTGATTCAATGCAGTCTATTTTTATTACTTGGTAGCAGATGTTAAGAACCTTAGCCATATTATTCACAAAAAATCAGACTTTTCCAATTTATAATCATACAACATAATAATTTTTTTCCCTATTTTAATCGTATGCAAGAAGTCATGAATGAGAAAGATGTTAGTGATGAAATTGGAAGCAGGAAACGGAAGACAACATAAAAATGCAAGTTAAAGCATTTTATCTCCTCTATTGTGATTTTCCATGTAATTCTTAGTGTTATATTTTTTGGTAAAGTATACAATCAGACAATTGCAGCATATGCTAAATCTACTAGCCATGTAGAAAAGGAATGTGTTATACTAAGTAGATAATGTCAAATTAAAATACACCATTAACATGCATTGTTCAAAAATGATAGACTGATCTTAGTCTCTTATAAAATATGGGGTGATGATTGACTTACACAGATGTCTACCTTCTCACTTAGAATTTCTCTTCGGAACACCATTAATACAAAATTAGAGGGTTGGTATCTTCCAAAATGAGATAATCTTCATGACATTTCCATCCACAGCATTGCTCAGTAGATCAACAAAATTCTTTGTTTTTTTTTTCAAATGATTCAATAAATTGGATCACCACACCATCAATACAAAATTCATGGAATTCAAATCCTCCAAAAAGAATACATTTCCTTAGGATCAGTACCTTATATCTACTCCTAACAGATAGATCACATATCATAACCCTTCCAAGAGTAATTAAGAGGAAGAAGATAACCACCACAACCAGAACCAAATAGGGTTCTTCTCAAATCATAAATCAACACAAATTAATAGAAAGAAGATCAACATAAAGAGAGGTTAAAGAGCAATGCTCATGGATCAAAGGGCCTTACCTATGAGCAATCGATGGTGAATCAGAATGCAAATACCACGTTGCATACATCCCTAAAAATTAATAGGACCTGCTTTTCCTCAAAATACCATACTTCTATGTTCTCCAGCAAATTAATACTGCTTCGATGAAGGACCCACATCACGTGCAAGATAAACACAAGAGAAATTAATTTTGAACAAGAGCGGAGATGGCAGAAACTATCTAATTAATTTTGAAAAAGTTAAACTTCCAGAATACCTCATTTGACAAAGGAGATGTTTGATCTTCTTTGTCAAATATAAATGCAAGAAGCACGTTCTTAAACTCTTCATATTCTTCCTTAATATATATATATATATATATATATATATATATATATATATATATATATATATATAAACAAAAAAGAATAAAAATAAAACAAAAGAAGTCTTATTTTTTAAACCATGGAGCTACAAATTGGGATCACCTAATGAGTGACTTGGATCTTGCACAAGTGGATCATCTATTCTAAGCTAGTGCCAAAATAGAAGGATGGAGTTCACCTGGCACCCCAACTAAAACAATCAAGAACATGGCCCACCAAAGCAAAAGAAAACAGGAAGATGACCCACAAGCCAAAAATGAAACAGAAAATGACCCAAAAGAAGAAGAGAAGCTAGAAATCCCACCAACCCAAAAAAGAAAAGCCTGCCATCAAAGTAACATATAACTCACAAAAGCATAAACTGGAATTTTTCAAAAAAATAAAAAATAATTCCAACAAGAAGTTCTTGCTTCATACATTGTCTCTAATTAAGAGGATCATTATTGATATGGAGCTCTGTGAGCCCCACCATCACGTGTGGCCAAGTTTTTCTGATTGTAATCTATCACTTACAGTGAATAGTAACATGTATGGTTGAAGTTGCAAAAGTTCAATTGACTAAACAATCCAACCCATTCAATTGTCATACTTCTAGGCTTCTTTGGATAGGTGGACTCTATAGATAAAGAAGATCATTTTTCTTGATTTAGTGTTTTTTTTAATCACTTGAATGGTAAAAAAATAATAAATTCTGTAAAGTAATCATTCATATTTTTCTTACTTAAAATTCTCTATCTCAATATACACTAAAATGTAATAGAATATCTAGCTGCACCTAGTGTAATGCAGCTAGCCCGGGTAAAGGAGAAAGGCCCACTGTGATGTTCTAAAAATGTTTCTACATTGAGTTTAACATACAAATCAATGTGTAAGGCCCAATTAATCCGTCCATCATGTGAATCCCTTCCAATTTTCCTTACCTCCCAAAAATTAGATGTCATACATCATATAAAATCATGGATAAAATCATGTGTCTAACATGAGTTTTGGAAGGGCGTGGTTTTTTAGTATCCATTCATCTTGGTCAAATGCACCTTGGAATATAATAGATTCAACATTTAAAAATAATAAAAAAATAATAATAATAATAAAGAAATCCCCAACTAGTTAGGGATTAGACAAGGCAAATTCCTAATGTGGAATTCGACAATACAAATCCCTAAAAAGGGATTCGACCATGCAAATCCCCTACTAGGGATTTGACAATAAAGATCCGTAATTAGGGATTCGATAATGCAAATCTGTGAGATCCGATCCGAGTTCGCATGTGTGCATGTGTGTATGAGTATGCATTCCGTCCATCTTAGTCCCGCGATCCTACCGGTCGAATCCCGGTGACCCGTGACCCTTAAATAGTGTTTGTGGCCATCCGTAAGTCCAGTTATGAAAACTCAACTCAGATCGAGTTGAAACGTATGCCATTGCAACCGCATCATCGCCACGGTTCCAACACCACGTCTCATGAGTAAATTCGACGTGTCCATCAAAAGATGTAGGCTGAGTAATTTTTGACCCTTGATCATGGTCATGTGGTCCACCTAGGGATAGTGTGCATGAATTTCTAGGTAAGTTCCATCTCTTAGTACTATTTCTAACCACACTACACACACACACTACTGAAGCCCTATTCCTACACCACCTACCTCTGAACACTACCCACAAGCCTAGAAAACCTACCAACCCTATAACTTTGGTTGTATCTCCCTATAAAAATCATCATTCTTCTCTAACCAAGGCAAGAGAGAAATGATTACTTAGCTTAAAAGAGGTTTCTCTCTCTTTCTCTCTCATTTTCTCTACTCTCCTCTCCCTCTCTCTTTTCCCATTCTCATTACCATTTTCTCCAAGCAAGAGTTCCAGCCCCATTTTCCCTCTAATCTTCTAAATCTAACCATCTAAATTCAATCTCATCCATTGATATGGATTCCTTGATGCACTAAGAGCTAGGAGGTTTAAGTTTGGAGCAATCTAAGGTGGGTGTATCCAAGGATCTAGGATTTCTATTTTCATGTTCTTAGACCTCTTTTCTTTTTATATATGGGATGTTTAGGACCCACTAATCAATGGTGGAGATCCTACATCATCCATTAGTTGTGGTCAAATGGCCTATTTGATGCATGCATGCCCATGCATGGGATTTTCCCTTTATGGGCGCCCATCATGGAGGATTACTTGGATTCCATGGCATAATAGGTCATCTAGACCTTAGAGTCATGGGTGAGATAACATCCAAACCATTGATCTTGAATCTAGAACATGCATGTGGTGGATCTTTGTTGCAGCATATGAATAGAAGGAATGTATAGTGTGATTGATGAAGGGGAGGGCTTCAATGTGACGGAGCCCCTCCTCTTGTGGCCGATTCTTTATTTTTCTTTATGATAGAATTCTGATCTTGCATGTGTGGCCCACCTTGTAGGCCAACAAAAATTCAAACCAACCATGGAGCTTGGACGCCCATAGCGGTCCATCCTTAGACATGTGGCCCCAAAATCTACCAAAATGAGGCACATGTAAGGGGTATTTGATGATGGGGAAGGTCTAGACATCTGTGGGGCCCACTGGGGTGGTCCACCACATAAATTCCTAGGGTTAAATCCCATGAAAAATAATGTTTATATTTTAATTCTTTCTATTACATGTTGTTGTCCAAATTGCCGGAATTGTTTCTTTTATGCTGTAATGTATGGGTTGTAGGCATTGTTTATGGCTTCTTTTTCCCTGATTTCTTAGACTTTTCTTTAAGGTGTGGATCCCACCTAAGAGTATGTTAAATCTCACCCTCACCCGTCCTTGTTTGATCACCCAAAAGGGTGGGCCAAGGAGGTTGGACGGTCCAGATTTTTTGGACTGTCCAGCCACTCTGCTTGCTGGAAAAACATAAATGTCTGCTAGTTTTTGAAATGGTGGGTCATCTTTGTAGACCCCACCTTGTTGTATACTTATACAGAGATGTTGGCCTTGCATTTTTTTAATTTTTTGCAGACCTGGGCCCACTTTAATGGGGTACACAAGTCAGGGACAGCAGCATTGCTGCAGCAGGAAAATAAAATCTAGACCTTGCTGTGCATAATTTGTATGAAATAAATAAAATATTTATACTCCCACAAAAATACTAAAATTTTGCAGTGAGGTGTCCCACCCATGGTAGGACCTACCTAAAAATTTTATGGCCAATGGAGCCCATTTGGGCATCCAAACGGGTGGGCCAACATAGTGGACTGCCAGAAAAATTCTGCTATGCAGTCCAGCAGTATAGTTCCATAAAAATAAAATTTAAAAAATATTTTTCTTAGTATTTGGGTCATATTTTTGAGTCTCATATTGATGTATGATTGATGAGAGACATTGTATCCAAATTTTAAGAATTTTGAAGGCCCAGAACCTATCCATTTAGATGGCCCAAATTCAGAACAGTTACATTCCAGCAATAGTTCACCCTGGACAGATTATATTCTTAAAATTTATTAAAATATTTTTGAGTGTCTAAAAATTGTAAAAATTTTCAAGGATGTGTTAAACTCAAGTTAGGACCTACTTGAAAAATTTTGGAGCCATTGGATGCCTATACACACCATGGTGGTGGTTGGACCGGCCCACTATAATATGGTGTCCAGATCAGTCCGAGTTTCTGGATAGATTATTTTATTTAAATTAATTAAAATATTTTTAGATGTTCAAAAATTATAAAATTTTATGTGGGTATGATCCACCCATGTAAGGACCACCTTATAAATTTTTAAGGCTATCGGGCCTCTGTACCGATCGTAGTGTGGCCTGCAATTTGTATCAGTATTGGGCCAAATACCCAGGCACCCCCCTACTTTGGGTTGCTGGGCCTGCATTCTAATGGCATGGCTCACTTGAAGTAAGTGTTGTATATCTCTCTTTTATCTGGTGGGGCCCACTATGATATATATGGATCACCATGGGTCAGTAATCCATGTAAATTAAGTAAATTTCTGGACTCCAGCAGGCCGAGGAAATGGGTGGGCTGAAATTCTAGTAAGGGGCCCAAAATTTGTTACATGGTTGATTGTTTAGGGACTATTGTGGCACACCAGATTTGAGAGAGTGTTGCATACATTCCTTACTTTCCTTCCTTAGACATTTTTTTATGTAATTAGTGCCTCTTAATGCACATCTTTGAGGTGATAATATGGGCTAGCCTTAACCAGATTTTTGGTAGTTTTATGGTACATTTGGGCTGAAAACCCATTCCTTAAGCCCAAGACTGTGCAGGGGCTGACCTTATTACTTTATGGGCCAAATGGGCCTTCTACAAGTTGATCATGTATATTTATTAGCCTTGATGCCCTCATAAAATGCTTAATTGTGAGCTGACTTGTAAGGCCCACATAAATGTATATTGTGGAGGGCCTTGCTAACTCTTTGGGGTGATGTTGTAAGGCCCACACTGTCAGTATAGGCCTCACCCATGTGTATTCTTAAGCTTATGGGTTGACCTCAAGTCCACCATAATGTACTAATTGGATGACTATTGTTTTGGGCCAATTCTTTAGGGCCCATTATGTAAATAGTATATACATGGTTGCCCCTTTTCTGGTAGTGATTAGGCCTTTTGGACTCAATTCTTTTGGATAGGACAATTATTATTGGAGCTATACTCTCCCATCTATTATGATAGGCTTAAGGGCAATAATATGCAAGAAGTTGGGCTCTTAGCTGCCCACTAAATTGACCCTGTACTTGGTCCAAAAGTGAGGCCCAACTCACTTGTGTTAAATGTAAAACTTTTCCATGTAAATGAATTACTGGGCTGCCCATGAAGCCACCACAATATGTGAAATTATGACATTTGTGGTTGGGCCCAAACCTTACTCGAGGGTACACTATCTGGCCTATAAGTTGGGCTTGGTGTATGGCCCATTAAGCCATGCATTGCGTGGGCTTTAGACCTTATATTATATAAGTAGTGGCAGGTTACCTCTTGGAAGCCAGTTGAGGTTGAACGTCCTCCTAGGTGATCCTAAGGTAGGCCCATGGATTTCTCTATGGATGGTTAAAGGCCCACCATAGACCCTAGGTCATTTGTTTAGGGCTTAATGTGTATGTATGTGGAACCTACCTTAACGCATGTTTGGTCCAGGCCATCCAAGCCTCGGATCGCCCGATTATGGCTGCACTCTCTGTCTTGGGTTACTGCCGGACTCACAATCCAGTAACAGGCCCACTTGATCTTTTCATAATATATACGCACTCTCCATTTGGTGGGGTCCCTCAGTGAATATAGTTGGCTTTCACGAGATTATCTCCACATAGTTAACTGATTTCTGGACCTTAGCAGGTCTAGGAAGTTAAACCGGCCAAAAGTTTATCAAAGGGCCTTCTATCCACATTTTATAGTTAAAACTTTATTTGGCTGTAGGGCCCACCATATTGAGAACTTGTGTATGTGTTACATGCTTATGTTTTCTTATAATCTTTGGGTTTAATCAGTGCATTCTTTTGGTTCACTTTTAGTGATCAGATGAGGTTCCCATCTTAGATCATATTTTTTTTAGGGCATCCCATGGGCCCAAAGTGGGCAGGGTCGTCCCAGCTTGGCCCAACCATATATTGGGCCAACTTCCACCATTTTAATGGACTTGTGGGCTAAGACAATGATAGTATTGGGCCCTTGGTTGCCCTCTTAAATTGCTAAGTTATTGGGCTGATGTAGTTGAGCCCATTTCATCCAAACTAAAACTTATTTAGTCGTATATTGTGTACGCGGGCTGCCCACCAAGTCTGACTCAATGCATGGATTTTATGGCCATTGGGAATTGAGCCTTGGGCCTTAATTCCCCTCTTGGGGCCCATGTTGTTAAAAATGGTATTTTATCTTTTTATAGCCTATTATGAGGAATATGTATGTATATAGTTGGTTACCTTTATTTTTATCTTTAATGTAGGCCTTGGGCCTTCTATCCACGTCATTCATGGTTGATATGCCCTTTTGGGTAATGGTGATTAAATGTCCCCATTATGGACCCCTCTAGGCCTGGTTGTATTTAAGAGTGATTGGATGATCATCTTAGACTCTGGTTAGGCTCATTTCTATATCGCTTAAACCCATAGTTTGTATACTTAGTGTCGTGGGTTATCCCAGGTAAATGGGCCCCCACTAGAAGTGAGATTCCTTATGGATATTGTTTAAATACCTAGTCTTGGTCCCTTCTTGGATAGGAGTGTACTACTTTGTATATCACCGTATAATGTGTCTTGACCCATCTTCATGGCCCATGTACATCATTGTATGCTTGGTTGACACTATATATGTGTGGTTATATTATGTCATTAAGCATTGCATGATACTTTCCCTGAGGGACGTAGTATCCCCTCTTGAGCACGTTGGATGCTTGGGATTGATGCATGGTTAATTGTGTGATTCATGCATCTAGCATTTCATAACATATGAGCATTATCGCGCTTACTTCATCAAGGTTGTAGCCTCCATAGATACATCGTGGATGGCTATGTTTGGACACCAAAAATGTTACTTGAGCATACCGAGTGCATAGGATGCCCATGGATGAAATTCTCAAAACTTCCATAGTACTAAGAATTTGCTCCAGCGCCGTCACCGGGTGGTATATATGATCACACGAGGGCCTTATACCGTTAGGCTTCGACTCCCACTGTCGTATAGTTAGTTGGATAGGGGTGTGGCCTTACTCGCCTGATGTAAGAGGGCATTGCTAGGCTGAGTCTGACCAGCTCGTGAATGGGTCCGCTACCTTCAGGCCTTGCTGGTGATTGGCTGTCCACATGAGGGTAGTGAGGTCTCGTACGCTCGTTTGACTGTATGGGGTCTGTAGATCGGAAGTCATCCAGCAGTGTAATGGACCCCGGTGATTTTCGTATGATTGAAATGTACTTGATATGTGGATTGGATTTGGGCACTGACATTACTTCGCATTGCATTTGCACCGGCTTTGTAAGCCTCATAATGCACTGCCTTGGCATGGCGCCCAGTACTCATTGCATTACATTACTCATTGCATTATATAGCCACGGTATGGCTTTCTACATTATCATACTGCCTTGGTATAACTTCTTATATTCATGATCGCCTTGGTAAGGTTAGTGGTATTAGTATTGATCGTGACTCCTTTATGCATTCTCTATCTTCTTCTGAGCACCATTTTAACACACTTTCACCACCCTCTAAGCTTTCTATAAGCTTATGCATGATTGATGCGTGCAGGAGATCGTAAGTTGGCATCTTAGCAGCGGAGCTTGGATAGGTGTGCGAGCCGAGGACCCAGTGTTGCAGATTCTCTTCCTTCTTTCTTCTGTTATCTTATGTATATCCTTTTAGACCTGATGTAAGCATGTAAAAGTTCAAATTCATAGTGGATTTTGTGATGTGTGCCTTTGTTATTCTCAGATTTACTTGTTCTGATCTTGGGTATGCTCGTATTGGAGATGATTACTTTGTTATGGAAATCCTCCTTGTACGATCCCAGGATCAGAACCTGTCTCAGGAGCCGAGAATGTGGTACTATGGAGGCTGTTGCGGCCATAACCGGTCATTAGGTTCCTTGTGAGGTCCGGTTACCAAGTCTGGGGAGTGACAGGAGTTGGTATCAGAGCATAGCAAGTAATTTTAGAATTACTTGGGATAGTATCACATATCTACTATAAGCTTACGACAAGTAGTGTCTCGAGTGCATTTCTCTCATTTCGTTTGAGGCTTCAAGGATTCTAATTCCTACGTGTCCTTCACCTTTGTTCTCTCTGTAGACCATGTTGTCTAGTTGAGGTGCCCAGGATTGTGACACCCGTGGCCATGGTGCCTATGGACGTGGTTCACATTCCACTCCAGTGACCCGAGCGATTTCTTCCCCACCATCTGAGATTCCTGTTTCCCCTCTGGAGCTTGTCGTACCTTTTCCTAAGGTTCTTTTGTGACGCCCGTGAAAAATCCGTACTTGGAATCGAGTACCGATTTGACCCGAAATCGCGTATAAATAATTTCCATGAAAATTTTACGTAAGTTAGCTAGCGCAACGCTAGAGTAGCTGGGAAATAGTCCCTGATCACTTTAAATACGTTCTACAAGACCCAAATCGAGTAGAACAGACAACTCTACAATACTCTATAACCTTGGATCCAACTCTAAGCAGGTTTGTCCTCTGGACCATATGGAACTTTTGTATTGGATTTAGACCGCGCGTCGAAGGTCTGATACCTCCTATCTTAGACCGTTAGAACCGCCCAGCTGGACTTGACAATCATCTCGAAAATCAAGTCAAACCGATAATCACAGAGTATTTCGTTGAAACTGGACTGAAGCGACCGCGAATAGGGACGAATTGGGAATTTCAAATTTAGATCTGGCACACGACTTGACGCGTCAGTATTAAGCGTTCTGACCGTCAGAATTCATCCAGATTACACCCTCGGATCAGGAAAAATATCTAATTATTGTCACGGAACTTTCAGTCCTGATCTATGTGCGGTGACCGCTGAACTGAAACTGGTCCGCCACGTGCGATCTGCGAACCCTGCCAGACTGAAAACTTAATACGAGGTACATCTGGTACCCATGAGCTTAAGTCTGATCGCAATCGACCAGGGGACCACCAGAAATCAGTTTTTGGACCGAAACAGTCCCGAAATGGATAGGCAATAAGTAAACTTCGTCCCGGAGCCTATTTCGGGCGTTTCCAAGCTTATAAAAGGGGTTGAAACCCTCATTCCTTCCTTGCATACGAATTTCCCTAAACCCTAGAAAAGAGAGAGAGAGTTTGAGAGAAAGGGAAGAGGAGATTTTTCCCGCTTCCGAGCCGCCAACAGTTGCTGCATCAACGCTTCCTTCCAATCACCTGGCTGGTGATTTCTACGCTTTTTCAGGTATAGAAAAACCCTAAAAACTTGCTGATTTAGGGTTCACGTAGATTCTGAACGTATTAGCTAATGAAATCCATGAATCAGGTTCTCCTACTGTCGTAGACGAAGCCTACACGCTCCGTTCAAATTCTCGCGACCGTAAGAGATTAGGTGAGAATTTTAGACGCTTTGATTGACGGTTTACAACGCTTTCAATGTCGTTTAATAGTAGATTATCGACGGCATCACCGTTTGACATGTACAACATGCTCTCCGTTTCCTGTTTCGCAAATTAACGAAGAATATGAGATTCAGGGCATTTTAGTCATTTGTAGGAAGTACGGTCTCCATGCATATTTTGCTGACATGATTGACATGATTTGTCGCCGTATTAGAGAGTTAGGAATGCCTGCATAATCAGTTTGGTGAAGAGATTCGCCAAGTTGCGCACTTTGGGTCGACATACTATATGTGGACTTAAGGGTGTAGTGTATGTGTTTGTATAAATGCTTGTATTAGTATGTATTGTATTGAATGATGTTATGTAGTAGTTTGAGATTGATTTCATGATTAATAGGCTGACCTAAACGATTTCCTATATGTTGACCTTATGCATGATTGCATCGTATGCATAGAAATGATGCCTTAAGAATTGTCTAAGTTGAATATGCTTGGAAAGCATGCCTTGAAGATTTGCCTAAATTGAATGTTATAACATGTGCTAACATGCTCACATGATGTATTTCAATTCCAATACCTTCGTATCGTAGTAATGAAATTCCATAGATGTGTGGGACTTGATTTAGTCCAGGCAGTCGGTAACCGAGCGAATTCGTGGCTGACTGGTCATAGCCACGAACGACGCGTCGATGAATGTGATTCGTGTTGAGAGTTGGCGGCAGTGGTTAGGCCACGCGAAGTGTTTTACGCACTTCATGTCGTTCAATTCGAAATGCGATCGCGCTAGTCGAGCCCGTCAAGTAACCCGACTGGCCGATGTTTGTTCACCTTGTACGTATCATAACTGCTTGAACCTAGGGTACTGAACTTACCATTGTAAACCCTATTAACCGTGGTACCTTGATCCACGAAGACTCATGAGCCGGGCATGGTGGTATGGGACACCGTGGTCGAGCTGTCGGCCTACGCTGGGGCCACAAACCTCCCCGTAGTGACCAATGAGCACCTTGACTCGTGAGCAGATTATGGTGGTATGGGACACTATATTCTAGCTGTCGGCCTACACTGATCAGGCGACGAGCCCTTTGTAGTGACCGCGAGCGTATTCTGAGTTCACGGGAGGCGACGACCCTTCCGTGCAGTAGAGTACAGTAGGCCTGTATTGATAAGGTGATGGGGGAGCGGTGCAACGAGTGCGAGCAACAGCCCTGGCAGCCCTTACAGTGACCTACGAAATGTACATCGTATGAGATTACTAGGAGTGACGACCCTAGACAGGATCCGTGTTGGGATTGATACAAGGGAAGTACCTTAGTTTCCCAATCCTGCTGTTTGAATGGACTAATAACAACTGGGTAATCATATCACCATAGCATTGCATGTGCCTGGAAGATGTGGAGCACTCTAGGGAGTGTGGCATGCCGCGGTCGTAAGATGTTGCCGCATGAGGGTGATCGTCGGTGAGGGCATACATCATGTCATATCATCTTGCATTAAACAACAGTATTAGGTTTGTCTGATTTACTGCTTTACTATTATCGCGTGATTGAATTGTGAACATGCTAATCTTTGCTCTATGATTCCACTGAGTTGATCACTCATTCCCACGTTACGGGATGGTGTTTGCAACACCCACCAGACCCTGTTGTAGTTGCAGGTGGCGACGAGATCCAGGACGTGGAGCCGGAGATTGACGAGGACCAGGATGAGTTCTCTTATATGCAGTACCACGACGGCTTCCCGTAGGTGACCTGGATCGAGGGGGACTTCAGTGGGACTATTTTGGACTTATTTTTTTTTGTCTATTTACATGTATATGAGACTCAGAGATGTAGTCATACTTTGGAGACAGTTGAGAGTACTTTGTTTTTTTTTTTTTTCATACAGTGATATATATTGTTTAGTCTTCCGCTTGCTTTTATCACTGGATCTGAAGTATGAATTGCAGTTTTGGTATACTTTTACTCATGTGGATGCTTTAAATCAGACAACATTGAATCATAACCATTTTTGTTGCATAAGTGACGGTCTGGAACTCGGGAGTTGAGTTTATACACGACCCCCGATTTTCAGGGTGTTACAAGTTGGTATCAGAGCATGAATGAGAGTATACTGGGCCTGG
Organism: Magnolia kwangsiensis; assembly: GCA_037074715.1. Classification (NCBI taxonomy): domain Eukaryota; kingdom Viridiplantae; phylum Streptophyta; class Magnoliopsida; order Magnoliales; family Magnoliaceae; genus Magnolia; species Magnolia kwangsiensis. Next base: position 82,302,094 of record CM073575.1, on the reverse strand, counting down.
GTTATGGTCTTGCGACGTACGCTGTCGCTTCCTTTGACTTAGGTGGGTGCGAGAAGGGTCTAGAAACACTTCTAGGATCACAGATTCGCCGATAGGCGAAGTTTATAGAATCGATCGCAAGACCGACTCTGTAACGCATCTCGGGTCGCGTAAGGCCACCCGAATCGCTGCTAAGCTATAGGAAGTTAGGTTGAGATGTCCTATGAGCGATTTTAAACCGAAAAAGTAAATCCTTGGGTCGTGGAATGACCACGACTCCAGTAATCAATCGTCAGGGCTTAAAAACCCCGTTTTGCCAAAAATTCTCAAAATTCCTTCTCTAAACACTTCAACCTTCAGTTTTTTCTTATCCATTTCATGTTAGGCATCAAACCTAATGTGAAAATAATACAAATTAGTACTTTCACAAAATTTTACAGTGAATAGTAAAATTTTATGAAAAATGGCCATAAGGCCATTCTAACTTCACTTTCTTTAGCAACTAAGGATCTAGATAGGTGTACTAGCTCCTTCTACCCCAAATTCATATGCTGCATCATATGGTTTGGTATTCGGGATTGCAATGTGGACCCGGAAAGCCCCGAACACATGTTTGGGCTCATAGAGACAAAAATACTATGAACTAAGGGGTGGGACCAGACTTTTTGGGACCCTGGGACCATGGGGGACCAGACCCATGGGGTCCCACCGGTCAACTTGCGAGTTGACCGGCGATGCCATCGCCGGCCGGGCGATGCATCGCCGGCCGGCGAGCTCCGTTTGAGCTGTCCTTCGGGCGCACCCCCTTAAATAGGGTCCACATCACCCCTATGCACCTCCCACCTCACGAAAATCCCCAAATCCCACCTCTCCTTCACAAACAGCCCTCTACATAACCCTATCTTCGATTTTCAGTAACCCATTCCAAACCCCAGCGTCCCAAATCACTTCTAACACCTTCCTTGGCCAAAACCGACCACCACCCATCATTTATTGGGTGTTGGCAGCCTCTTTCCTTGAAGATTTTCCCATTTGGAGCTCCAAAATCCCCCAAATAGTGCTGAAATCGTGAGCAGCTCCATTCCACCTTTTTGTTCTTATTTTTCCCTGAAAGTATAGCCTTGGGAAGCTTGAAGCATCCCTCTACGACGCCTAGATTTCCTTTTGTCAGATTGGGCAGCCATTTCTCCGCATTTTCGGCGTTTTCCATGGCTTTCGTGGAAGCTATTTTGGGTCTTTTGTCACTCTCATCCATCCTGTCTTTGATGGGTAAGAGGAAAACTGCAATAGACGAGGCTGGGCCTAGCCGCCCTGCTCGATCGAGAAGACCGCGGGGTGGTGCCGCAAGTTCAAGCGCCGCCGCAGGTCCAGCTGCAGTCCTGGAGTGCCGTACAAAGCGGGATTTGGATCCCCATGCACACCTTGGACGAACCATTCTGTCAGAGATGTCTCATGGTGAATACACTGATCGTAGAGTGTTATTTGAGGCGGACGTTGATGGGCGATTGTTCGGCGAGTATCTGTTGTTCGAACGCATTGAAGCTGCGCACTGGGGACCGATCTTTGAAGCTCGTGCTCGTGCTAATGTGAGCACTGTTCGTGCCTTCTATGCTAGCATCCAGAGTCCTACCTTGGAGCCCTTGCAGTTCAAAATCCCTTTTGGTAGAGATCGGATGGCTACGATCGACGTCCGGTTGGTTGCGCGACTTCTCAACGTGCCTCTAGGTGATGTACATCCAAGTGAGAAGAATTTGAGGACTAGACGTGAACGAGATCGCCGCACCAGGTTTCTGTGCGGTAAGTTGGTTCCATGGCAGCCTAATAATAGCCTCAAGGCGACGTACATGTCTGAGGATTTGCGCCTGCTGCACCATATCTGCACGTTCAATGTCTATCCCAGGTCGACGAACCGCATTGAATGTACACGTCTTATGGTCGATTTCTTATTTCTGGTGGCCCAGGGAGAGAACGTATGTATGGCCACTTTCATCTTACGGCAGATAGTTCTCATAGCCAGGTCGAGGAGAACATCCGAATCCCTTCCCTTTGGCCGACTCATTTGCAAGATTGCGCTTGAGTTTGCCTATAGACTTGGACCCGAGTTGCCGGTATCGATTCACACCATCGATGAGTCGACGATGGTTAAGATGAAGATTGGGTCGCAATATCGTGAAAATCAACTTGAAAGGGATTGTGGGGACGACTTTGATGAAGAGGAAGATCAAAGCGAAGGAGAACCTAGTGCAGAGGTTCAGGAAGAGACTCAGGAAGAAGCAGAAGAGGAGGCTCAGGATACTGATGAGAGCCCTCCTCCTTCTGCGCAGACTACTATTGACGATCGCATTGCTCGGATGGAGGAGAGTCAGACCGCTTTGCGAAGGGAAGTCCAAGAACTTCGAGCAGAGGTCGCTGATGCCAAGGCCGTCACGAAGAAGAAATTTGGCAAGGTGACTCGCACCTTGAAGGCAATCCTGTGTTGTTTACAGGATAAGGGTGCTCCTCCTCCGTCGCCAGACTCCGACTAGTGACGCGATCTTTGATGTTGTTATAAGTAGTTAGCTATTTTCTATTTTATGTGTGTAAGGCCTATTAGGGCTAGTGCTTTGCTGTTGTTGCTGTTGCTTAACTGTCTTAATTTCCATGTCATTCTAGTCATGATGCTTGTAAGGATATATCCCTTGTATTGTGACAATTTTGATTAATTGAAATGTATGGAATGCCTTTGACTCTTTAAGTGAATGATTATGGTGTATTTTTACAATTGAGACTGACAAGGTTGCGCCCTATTTTGAATATAGGGAATGCCACCTAAGATTACGAGGAGCGCGGTTCGACTTTCATTGTCTGAGCAGATGGATCAGACTCCTTCTCAGTCTGGCACTCGTCCGGACCCTACTGTGGGCCCGATTCCTGAGACTGTTCGATCGTCTCAGCCTGCTGTTGGTCCTACAGATGGACCACCGCCCTTTACACCATCAGTTCGAGAGCCACAGCGCGCATCTACTTCCGCACCTCATCCGCCACAGCCTGCTCCACCCCCTGATAGATTCGAGCAGATGATGGCCATGATGCTACAGCAGCAGCAGCTTTTGACCACTATAGTTGGGACTTTAGCCCAGGGTGGGGGTGCGACTACCTCTACCCCACCTGCACCGCCTGCGCATCCAGCTGAGGATGCCTACATTTACGCCCAGGATGAGGGCATAGCACATCCTGCGCAGCCTGCTTTCCCTGCGGGGAATCCTGCCGACACGCGGGGCCTCCTGGAGCGATTTCAGTGCTTGCGGCCTCCTACTTTTTCGGGTTCTCACCGGCCCGAGGAGGCAGAGTTCTGGTTCGACCGAGTGTCGAAGATTCTACGCATGTTACACTGTACCGAGGCAGAGCAGGTAGAGCTGGCTACCTTTCTATTTGAGAGAGAGGCCAGTATGTGGTGGGATAGTATATTGCGGACGGTTGCTGCAGATTTCGTATGGACATGGGCAGCATTCGAGTTCCGCTTCCATGAGAAGTATTATCCCCAGACCTACAGGCACGAGAGTGAGAATGAGTTTCTCCGTCTCAGGCAGGCAGCGATGACGGTTACTGAGTATGAGCATCGGTTTACAGAGTTGGGCAGGTACGTCCCGACGATACTAGCAGATGAGCAGATGCGCATACGGCGCTTTTTGGAGGGCCTGAGACCGGATATTCGGTCGAAGATGTGCTGCGTCAGTTTCCCTTCCTATGCGGAGTTGGTTCACATGTCCATGCGGGCAGAGCAGGACGTGGATCGACTGGCGCGATCTCGAGGCCCGACTACTTCCAGGCCGCGACCGGAGTTGCCAGATAGGCCCTTCGCGGGCAAGAGGCCTCGCTTTGATCCTCCTACCAGGACCACGGCGCCCGTACGACCGTTTCGGCGTCCTGATTTATCATGCACGTACTGTGGGAGGACGGGCCATTTATCGCAGAGTTGCTTCTCCAGGATGCGGGACAGTGGGTTCTCGCCGCCGCAGAAGATTGATCGTGTACATCCACAGGCGATATCAGCACCGCCTATACGGTCAGCTCCTGCGCATCCTTCATTCAGACCCACGGTATCGCAGATTCGACAGCCTCCACGGCCCTTGACACAGCGGCCGAACCGGCCACAGCAGGCACGAGTTCATGCACTGACCGCCGAGGCAGCTACGACACCGGCTTTTCAGCATTCAGCCTTCGAGGTCACGGGCCACATCGGAGGTACTCCCGTTCTTATCATGGTGGACACTGGTTCCACGATTTCTTTGATATCGCGTGCCGTAGTCAGACGTCTTGGGTTGCAGACTATCACTATGGATAGCGTGCGAGTCCTTGCAGCTCATGGAGATTATTCGGATGTCACCCAGATGTGTGAGGGTTGTTTAGTTGATCTGGGAGGCAGGACGATGACTCTTGATCTGGTCGTCGATCCCTCGCTCGTATATCTCGACGTCATTCTTGGCATGGACTGGTTGACTGCAGCGAGAGCCGAGATTGACTGCGAGGCTCGTGTGGTGACGGTGTACGAGCCTGAGGGCACGCCTTTCACATTTTCAGTGCGGGTAAATCTTCCTTTCCGCATTCTTAGCTACGCCACTATATTGCGCGATGCTGGTGCCCAGGTCCTTGAGCAGACGCCAGTTGTTTCTGAGTTCGGGGATCTGTTCAGGAAGATCCCTGGTTTGCCGCCCCGACGTGAGATCGATTTCACTATCGATCTGATTCCTGGTTCTACACCCGTCTCACTGCCGACGTATCGCATGGCGCCTTGTGAGATGGAGGAGTTGCGGACGCAGATTGATGGTCTGCTAGAGCTTGGCTTTATACGGCCTAGCGTATCTCCTTGGGGAGCACCGGTCTTGTTCGTGAAGAAGAAGGACGGTTCGCTGCGATTGTGTATTGATTATCGTAGGCTGAACCAGCTCACAGTGAAGAACAAGTACCCTTTACCTAGGATCGATGACTTGTTTGATCAGTTGAGAGGAGCGCAGTACTTCTCGAAGATTGATCTTCAGTCAGGATATCATCAGCTGCGCGTCAGGGATGAGGACGTGCAGAAGACAGCATTCAGGACCAGTTTTGGTCACTACGAGTTCCTCGTGATGTCGTTCGGTCTCACGAACGCACCGGCCGTGTTCATGGATCTGATGAACCGGGTTTTTCGGCCTTTCCTCTATCGATTCGTCGTTGTCTTCATCGACGACATTTTGGTATACTCTAGGAGTCGAGAGGAGCATGAGGAGCATTTGCGTTTGGTTCTGGATACGCTCAGATGACACCAGTTGTTCGCACAGTACAAGAAGTGCGACTTCTGGAAGCAGGAGGTGAAGTTTCTGGGACACGTGGTGTCCAAGGATGGCATGGCAGTTGACCTGTCTAAGGTAGCTGCGGTGCAGGACTGGGAGCAGCCTAGTTCTGTCACTGAGGTGAGGAGTTTCTTGGGTCTCGCTGGCTACTATCGGCGTTTCATTCAGGATTTCTCGAAGATCGCGAGACCCTTATCTCAGTTGACACGGAAGGACATGAAGTTCGCCTGGAATGATAAGGCGGAGTCAGCTTTTCAGGAGCTGAAGGACAGACTTACGTCCGCCCCTGTGCTAGTATTGCCAGAGCAGGGGGTTAGATACACTATATACACTGACGCGTCTAGCGTTGGTTTGGGTTGTGTCCTTATGCAGAGGGACAGGGTAATTTCGTATGCCTCGAGACAATTAAGGAAGCACGAGGAGAATTACCCTACACACGACCTGGAGTTGGCAGCCGTTATATTCGCACTGAGACTCTGGAGACATTACCTCTACGGAGAGGAGTTCGAGCTCTTTTGCGACCACAAGAGCCTCAAGTACATATTCACGCAGCGAGACTTGAATATGAGGCAGCGGCGATGGATGGAGACGCTGAAGGACTTCAATTTTGAAGTCTCTTACCATCCTGGGAAGGCGAACCTTGTGGCTGATGCGTTGAGCCGCAAGAAGGCGATAGAGTTTGCGGCTCCGCTGATGGTTGCCGAGTGGGATATGGTTGAGTTTTTGCGAGACTTTGAGCAGAAGCTCACCGTAGAGGAGCCATTTGAGTTCATCGCACATGTACAGGTGCGATCCCAGATCGATGACCGTGTCATCGAGGCGCAGAGGGACGACGCGCATCTTACTGAGCTTCGAGAGCAGGCCAGTGATGATGCTGACGCCGACTGGCGAGTTGGTATGGATGGAGGCTTACGTTACCGTGGCCGCTTATGCGTCCCAGATGTCCCTGACTTGAGACGAGAGATTCTCGAGGCTGCGCATTCTACTAGACTCGCGATGCATCCTGGCAGCACAAAGATGTATCGTGACGTGAAGAGAACGTATTGGTGGGAAGGTATGAAGACCCACATTGCTGAGTTCGTGTCCCGTTGTCTCACTTGTCAGCAGGTGAAGGCAGAGCATCGCCGACCACCTGGACTTTTGCAGCCTATGCCGATTGCAGAATGGAAATGGGATTTCATTTCCATGGACTTCATTTCTGGGTTGCCGAGGACGAGGAAGGGGCATGATTCCATTTGGGTGATCGTCGACCGATTGACGAAGTCGGCGCACTTCCTACCGATCAGAGTTACGAACTCTGCAGACGAGCTGGCTAGATTGTATATCCGAGAGATTGTGCGTCTGCATGGAGTTCCGTTGGAGATCGTGTCGGACAGAGACACGCGGTTCACTTCTATTTTCTGGACTCGCATTCAGGAGGCTATGGGTGTGAAGTTGAAGTTCAGTACTGCCTTCCACCCACAGACGGACGGACAAACGGAGCGAGTGAACCAGATCCTGGAGGACATGTTGCGGGCTTGCGCATTGGACTTCAAGGACAGTTGGGATGACTGTCTTGCATATGCGGAGTTTGCGTACAACAATAGCTTCCAGACGAGTATCGGCATGGCACCTTATGAGGCGCTGTATGGGCGACCTTGTCGCGCACCGCATTGCTGGTTAGAGGTCGGTGAGCGCAGCTTGATTGGCCCAGAGTTGGTGCAGGCGACGTCAGAGAAGATTGATATTATTCGACGTCGGCTTCTTACAGCGCAGAGCAGACAGAAGAGCTACGCCGATACGAGACGGAGGCCACTAGAGTTTACAGTCGGGGATCATGTGTTTTTGCGGATTTCCCCTATGAAGGGAGTCCTTCGGTTCGGGAAGAAGGGGAAACTGGCACCGCGCTTCATTGGTCCATTTCAGATCCTCGATCGTGTGGGAGCAGTGGCTTACCGATTGGCTTTACCCACGCCCCTCGCGAGCGTCCACAACGTATTTCATGTTTCTATGCTGAAGAAGTACGTTGCTGATCCTTCCCACATCATCAGATGGGAGCAGGTGCAGTTAGGAGAGGATGTTACTTATATCCTGCGACCGACACGTATCTTAGACCGGAAGGAGCAGGTACTGCGTAGCAAGGTGATTCCCCTTGTGAAGGTACTATGGACGCATCACTCTGAGGAGGAGGCTACTTGGGAGACAGAAGCCGAGATCAGAAAGAACTACCCACAGCTTCTCGAGGAGTACGAACAGGTACAAATTTCGAGGACGAAATTATTTGTTAAGGGGGGTAGATTGTGACGCCCGTGAAAAATTCGTACTTGGAATCGAGTACCGATTTGACCCGAAATCGCGTATAAATAATTTCCATGAAAATTTTACGTAAGTTAGCTAGCGCAACGCTAGAGTAGCTGGGAAATAGTCCCTGATCACTTTAAATACGTTCTACAAGACCCAAATCGAGTAGAACAGACAACTCTACAATACTCTATAACCTTGGATCCAACTCTAAGCAGGTTTGTCCTCTGGACCATATGGAACTTTTGTATTGGATTTAGACCGTGCGTTGAAGGTCTGATACCTCCTATCTTAGACCGTTAGAACCGCCCAGCTGGACTTGACAATCATCTCGAAAATCAAGTCAAACCGATAATCACAGAGTATTTCGTTGAAACTGGACTGAAGCGACCGCGAATAGGGACGAATTGGGAATTTCAAATTTAGATCTGGCACACGACTTGACGCGTCAGTATTAAGCGTTCTGACCGTCAGAATTCATCCAGATTACACCCTCGGATCAGGAAAAATATCTAATTATTGTCACGGAACTTTCAGTCCTGATCTATGTGCGGTGACCGCTGAACTGAAACTGGTCCGCCACGTGCGATCTGCGAACCCTGCCAGACTGAAAACTTAATACGAGGTACATCTGGTACCCATGAGCTTAAGTCTGATCGCAATCGACCAGGGGACCACCAGAAATCAGTTTTTGGATCGAAACAGTCCCGAAATGGATAGGCAATAAGTAAACTTCGTCCCGGAGCCTATTTCGGGCGTTTCCAAGCTTATAAAAGGGGTTGAAACCCTCATTCCTTCCTTGCATACGAATTTCCCTAAACCCTAGAAAAGAGAGAGAGAGTTTGAGAGAAAGGGAAGAGGAGATTTTTCCCGCTTCCGAGCCGCCAACAGTTGCTGCATCAACGCTTCCTTCCAATCACCTGGCTGGTGATTTCTACGCTTTTTCAGGTATAGAAAAACCCTAAAAACTTGCTGATTTAGGGTTCACGTAGATTCTGAACGTATTAGCTAACGAAATCCATGAATCAGGTTCTCCTACTGTCGTAGACGAAGCCTACACGCTCCGTTCAAATTCTCGCGACCGTAAGAGATTAGGTGAGAATTTTAGACGCTTTGATTGACGGTTTACAACGCTTTCAATGTCGTTTAATAGTAGATTATCGACGGCATCACCGTTTGACATGTACAACATGCTCTCCGTTTCCTGTTTCGCAAATTAACGAAGAATATGAGATTCAGGGCATTTTAGTCATTTGTAGGAAGTACGGTCTCCATGCATATTTTGCTGACATGATTGACATGATTTGTCGCCGTATTAGAGAGTTAGGAATGCCTGCATAATCAGTTTGGTGAAGAGATTCGCCAAGTTGCGCACTTTGGGTCGACATACTATATGTGGACTTAAGGGTGTAGTGTATGTGTTTGTATAAATGCTTGTATTAGTATGTATTGTATTGAATGATGTTATGTAGTAGTTTGAGATTGATTTCATGATTAATAGGCTGACCTAAACGATTTCCTATATGTTGACCTTATGCATGATTGCATCGTATGCATAGAAATGATGCCTTAAGAATTGTCTAAGTTGAATATGCTTGGAAAGCATGCCTTGAAGATTTGCCTAAATTGAATGTTATAACATGTGCTAACATGCTCACATGATGTATTTCAATTCCAATACCTTCGTATCGTAGTAATGAAATTCCATAGATGTGTGGGACTTGATTTAGTCCAGGCAGTCGGTAACCGAGCGAATTCGTGGCTGACTGGTCATAGCCACGAACGACGCGTCGATGAATGTGATTCGTGTTGAGAGTTGGCGGCAGTGGTTAGGCCACGCGAAGTGTTTTACACACTTCATGTCGTTCAATTCGAAATGCGATCGCGCTAGTCGAGCCCGTCAAGTAACCCGACTGGCCGATGTTTGTTCACCTTGTACGTATCATAACTGCTTGAACCTAGGGTACTGAACTTACCATTGTAAACCCTATTAACCGTGGTACCTTGATCCACGAAGACTCATGAGCCGGGCATGGTGGTATGGGACACCGTGGTCGAGCTGTCGGCTTACGCTGGGGCCACAAACCTCCCCGTAGTGACCAATGAGCACCTTGACTCGTGAGCAGATTATGGTGGTATGGGACACTATATTCTAGCTGTCGGCCTACACTGATCAGGCGACGAGCCCTTTGTAGTGACCGCGAGCGTATTCTGAGTTCACGGGAGGCGACGACCCTTCCGTGCAGTAGAGTACAGTAGGCCTATATTGATAAGGTGATGGGGGAGCGGTGCAACGAGTGCGAGCAACAGCCCTGGCAGCCCTTACAGTGACCTACGAAATGTACATCGTATGAGATTACTAGGAGTGACGACCCTAGACAGGATCCGTGTTGGGATTGATACAAGGGAAGTACCTTAGTTTCCCAATCCTGCTGTTTGAATGGACTAATAACAACTGGGTAATCATATCACCATAGCATTGCATGTGCCTGGAAGATGTGGAGCACTCTAGGGAGTGTGGCATGCCGCGGTCGTAAGATGTTGCCGCATGAGGGTGATCGTCGGTGAGGGCATACATCATGTCATATCATCTTGCATTAAACAACAGTATTAGGTTTGTCTGATTTACTGCTTTACTATTATCGCGTGATTGAATTGTGAACATGCTAATCTTTGCTCTATGATTCCACTGAGTTGATCACTCATTCCCACGTTACGGGATGGTGTTTGCAACACCCACCAGACCCTGTTGTAGTTGCAGGTGGCGACGAGATCCAGGACGTGGAGCCGGAGATTGACGAGGACCAGGATGAGTTCTCTTATATGCAGTACCACGACGGCTTCCCGTAGGTGACCTGGATCGAGGGGGACTTCAGTGGGACTATTTTGGACTTATTTTTTTTTGTCTATTTACATGTATATGAGACTCAGAGATGTAGTCATACTTTGGAGACAGTTGAGAGTACTTTGTTTTTTTTTTTTCCATACAGTGATATATATTGTTTAGTCTTCCGCTTGCTTTTATCACTGGATCTGAAGTATGAATTGCAGTTTTGGTATACTTTTACTCATGTGGATGCTTTAAATCAGACAACATTGAATCATAACCATTTTTGTTGCATAAGTGACGGTCTGGAACTCGGGAGTTGAGTTTATACACGACCCCCGATTTTCAGGGTGTTACATCTTTCCATACCCGTGCCTCTGTCAGAGGCCAGTGATACCCCTTCTTATCTAGCGATTCCTATAGGAGCTGAGCATCTCCAGCAGTTGATGCAGGTCGTCACTGATGTTCTTTAGACCCATTAGCTTGTTCCTGAGATGCTCGGACAGGCGAAACAGGAGCGTGCGAGCCCCCTTTTGTGAAATTTGACTCTGCAGCGTGCTCCGTTGGCTGTATTTTTACTTTAGGATGAGGCTGAGTGGACCTGTTCGCAGAGGGATCGTGATCAGAGGAGAGGTCCGAAGAGGCAAGCCCCCTCTAGTAACTCCCTGTAGCGTAGACAATGGCGGAGGTGCATAGCCTATCAAGCCGCCAGAGCATCAGCATCGCATACAGCAGCTTCTTCTTCTAGGCCCTTTTCTGGCATTTGTTATGGATGTGGGCAGACAGGACACCGTAGGCGTGAGTGCCCTCTTCCTTTGCAGTAGCAACAGTGACTCCCGCTACCTAGACCTCGACAGCAACCAAGACTGCAGGATGGACCTTCGCAGCGACGGCAGTAGCAGCGAGACCACAAATGCAAAGGAGACAGATACCTCCCCAGCCACCTCAGGCCTGATTTTGTGCGACTCTGCAGAACCCTTAGTTATTAGGGGAGTCGTTATGGGTATTCTCCTTGTCTCTGTATGTAAGTCTTGTGTTTTGGTGCATCGCACCTCTTTTGTATCCAAGGGCTTTTGTTCGATCAGATTTCTATTAGAGTCTGTCATAAGAGATTGTCAGTATCGACATTTTTGAGAAGATCGCTGTGTTAGGTCGATGATATTATCGTGTTCCATTTTGGATGATGAGATGTTCTTACCCGCTGAATAGTTTTGTATTACCAATGTCGGGCTTGTTTTGTTGTCAAGGCAGTATTCCTGGTTAGGGATGGTAGGCCAAATTGCTAGTTTTGTAGCCGAGTGTGACGCTTGTCAGCATGTCAAGGCCGATCATTTGAAACCCCCTAGTCCCTTACAGCCGCTGAGTGTTGCAGAGTGAAAGTGGGAGCATGTATCGATGGATCTCATTGCAGGTTTGCCATGATTAGGGAGTGTTATCCTCATTTGTTCGATGATTAATACATATATGATGATGCTATGCATTTTTTTGTTTCGATTTTGTTAATTTCGAGGATGAAATTTTTTTGTTGGTGGGGAAGATTGTGAGACCAGACACGAGTTCGCATGTGTGCATGTGTGTGTGAGTATGCATTCCATCCATCTTGGTCCCGCAGTCCTACCGATAGAATCCTAGTAACCCATGATCCTTGGATACTGTTTGTGGTCATCCGTAAGTCCAGTCATGAAGACCCGACTCAGATCAAGTTGAAACGTATGTCATTGCGACCGCATCGTCGCCACAGTTCCAACGCCACGTCTCATGAATAAATCCGACGTGTCCATTAAAAGATGTAGGCTGAGCAATTTTTAACCCTTGATCATGGTCATGTGGTCCACCTAGGGATAGTGTGCATGGATTTCTCGGTAAGTTCCATCTCTTAGCACAATTTCTAACATACGCTACACACGCACACACACTACCTAAGCCCTATTCCTACACCACCTACTTCTAAACACTACCCACAAGCCTATAAAACCTACCAACCTTATAACTTTAGTTGTATCTCCCTATAGCAATCATCATTCTTCTCTAACCAAGGCAAGAGAGAAATGATTACTTAGCTTAAAAGAGGTTTCTCTCTCTTTCTCTCTCATTTTCTCTACTCTCCTCTCCCTCTCTCTTCTCCCATTCTCATTTCCATTTTCTCCAAGAAATAGTTCCAACCCCATTTCCCCTCTAATCCTCTAAATCTAACCATCTAAATTTAATCTCACCCATTGATATGGATTCCTTGGTGCACTAGGAGCTAGGAGTCCAAGTTTGGAGCAATCTAAGGTGGGTGTATCCTAGGATTTAGGATTTCTATTTTCAAGTTCCTAGACCATTTTTCTTTTTATATATGGGATGTTTAGGACCCATCAATCAATAGTGGAGATCCTACATCATCCATTAGTTGTGGCCAAATGGCCTATTTGATGCATGCATTCCCATGCATGGGGTTTTCCCTCTATGGGCCCCCATCATGGAGGATTACTTGGATTCCATGGCATGATAGGTCATCTAGACCTTAGAGTCATGGGTGGGATGACATCCAAACCATTGATCATGAATCTAGGACATGCATGTGGTGGATCTTTGTTGTAGCATATGAATAGAAGGAATGTATAGTGTGATTGATGAAGGGGAGGGCTTCAATGTGACGGAGCCCCTCCTCTTGTGGCCGATTCTTTATTTTTCTTTATGATAGAATTCTGATCTTGCATGTGTGGCCCACCTTGTAGGCCAACAAAAATTCAAACCAACCATGGAGCTTGGACGCCCATAGCGGTCCATCCTTAGACATGTGGCCCCAAAATCTACCAAAATGAGGCACATGTAAGGGGTATTTGATGATGGGGATGGTCTGAACATTTGTGGGGCCCACTGGGGTGGTCCACCACACAAATTTCTAGGGTTAAATCCCGTAAAAAATAATGTTTATATTTTAATTCTTTCTATTACATGCTGTTGTTCAAATTGTTGGAATTGTTTCTTTTATGCTGTAATGTATGGGTTGTAGACATTGTTTAAGGCTTCTTTTTCCCTGATTTCTTAGACTTTTCTTTGAGGTGTGGATCCCACCTAAGATTATGTTAAACCTCACCCTCACCTATCCCTGTTTGATCACCCAAAAGGGTGGGCCAAGGAGGTTGGACGGTCCAGATTTTTTGGACTGCCCAGCCACTCTGCTTGCTGGAAAAACATAAATGTCAGCTGGTTTTTGAAATGGTGGGTCACCTTTGTAGACCCCACCTTGTTGTTACTTATACAGGATTGTTGGCCTTGCATTTCATCAAATTTTTGCAGACCTGGGCCCACTCTAATGGGGTACACAAGTCAGGGACAGCAGCATTGCTGCAACAGGAAAATAAAATCTGAACCTTCCTGTCCATAATTTGTATGAAATAAATAAAATATTTATACTACCTCAAAAATACTAAAATTTTACAGTGAGGTGTCCCACCATGGTAGGACCTACCTGTAAAATTTTAGGGCTAATGGATCCCATTTGGGCATCCAAACGAGTGGGCCAACATAGTGAACTGCCAGAAAAATTCTGTTGTGCAGTCTAGCAATACAGTTCTATAAAAATAAAATTTTAAAAATATTTTTCTCAAAAGGTACACCATCTTCCTGAGTCCCATATTGATTTATGCTTTATGAAGGACATTGGGTCCAAATTTTAAGAATTTTGAAGTCCCGAAACCTACCCATTTGGATGGCCCAAACTCATAACAGTTACATTCCAGCAATAGTTCACCCTGGACAGATTATATTCTTAAAATTTATTAAAATACTTTTGAGTGTCGAAAAATTGTAAACATTTACAAGGATATGTTAAAATCATGTTAGGACCTAACTAAAAAAATTTGGAGCCATTGGACGACTGTACACACCATGGAGGTGGCTGGACCGGCCCACTATAATATGGTGTCCAGATCAGTCTGAGTTTCTGAATAAATTGTTTTATTTAAATTAATTAAAATATTTTTAGATGTCCAAATTTTATAAAATTTTATGGGGGTCTGAACCACCTATGGAAGGACCACCTTATAAATTTTTAGGGCCATCGGGCCTCTGTACCGGCCGTGGTGTGGCCTGCAATTTGTATCAGTTTTGGGCCAAATACCCAAGCATGCCCCTACTTTGGGTTGCTAGGCCTGCATTCTAATGGCATGGACCACTTGAAGTAAGTGTTGTATATCTATCTTTTAACTGGTGGGGCCCACTACGATATATGTGGATCACCATGGATCAGTAACCCATCTAAATTAAATAAATTTCTGGACTCCAGCAGGCCCAGGAAATGGGTGGGATGGAATTCCAACAAGGGGCCCAAAATTTTCTACATTGTTGATTGTTTAGGGACTATTGTGGCACACCAGTTTTGAGAAAGTGTTGCATACACTGCTTGCTTTCCTTCCTTAGACATTTTTTCATGTAATTAGTACCTCTTAAGGCCCATCTTTGAGGTGATAATATGGGCTAGCCTTAACCAGATTTTTAGTAATTTTATGGTACATTTGGGCTGGAAACCCATTCCTTGAGCCCGAGACTGTGCAGGGGCTGACCTTATTGCTTTATGGGTCCAATAGGCCATCTACAAGCTGATCATGTGTATTTATTAGCCTTGATGCCCTTATAAAATGATTAATTTTGGGCTGACTTGCAAGGCCCACATAAATGTATATTGTGAAGTGCCTTGCTAAGTCTTTGGGCTGATGTGGCAAGGCTCACGCTGTCAGTATAGGCCTCATCCATGTGTATTCTTGAGCTTATGGGCTGACCTCAAGTTCACCATAATGTATGAATTGGATGACTTTTTTTTTGGGCTAATTCCTTAGGGCCCATTATGTAATATAGTATATGCATGGTCGCCCCTTTTTTGGTAGTGATTAGGCCTTTTGGACTCAATTCTTTTTGATAGGCTCATTGTTCTTGGGACTATACTCTCCCATCTATTATAATGGGCTTAAGGGCAATAATATGCAAGAAGTTGGGCTCTTGGCTGCCCACTAAATTGACCCTGTACTTGGGCCAAAAGTGAGGCCCAACTCACTTATGTTAAATGCAAATCTTGCCCATGTAAATGAATTACTAGGCTGCCCATGAAGCCCCACCACAATATGTGGAATTATGACCTTTATAGTTGGGCCCAAACCTTACTTGAGGGTCCACTATCTGGCCTATAAGTTGGGCTTGGGGTATGGCCCATTAGGCCATGCATTGCGTGGGCTTTAGACCTTATACTATATGAGTAGTGGCGGGCTAACTCTTGGAAGCTAGTTGAGGTTAAACGTCCTCCTGGGTGATCCTAATGTAGGCCCATGGGTTTTTCTATGGATGGTTAAAGGCCCACCATAGACCCTAAGCCATTTGTTTAGGGCTTAATGTGTATGTATGTGGAACCTACCTTAACGCATGTTTGGTCCAGGCCATCCAAGCCTTGGATCGCCTGATTATGGATGCACTCTCTATCTTGGTTTACTGCTGGACTCACGATCTAGTAACAGGCCCACTTGATCTTTTCATAATATATATGCACTCTCCATTTGGTGGGGTCCCTCAGTGAATATAGTTGGCTTTCATAAGATTATCTCCACATAGTTAACTGATTTCTGGACCTTAGCAGGTCTATGAAGTTAAACTGGGCAAAATTTTATCAAAGGGCCTTAAATGTAAAATTTTATGGTTAAAACTTTATTTGGCTGTGGGTCCTACCATATTGAGAACTTGTGTACGTGTTACATGCTTATGTTTTCTTATAATCTTTGAGCTTAATTTATGCATTCTTTTGGGACACCTTTAGTAATCAGATGAGGACCCCATCTTAGATCATATTTTTTTAGGGCATCCCATGGGCCCAAAGTGGGCAGGGTTGTCCCAGCTTAGCCCAACCATATATTGGGCCAACTTCCACCATTTTAATGGACTTTTGGGCTAAGACAATGATAGTATTGGGCCCTTGGTTGCCCTCTTAAATTGCTAAGTTATTAGGCTGATGTAGTTGAGCTCATTTCATCCAAACCTAAACTTATTTAGTCGTATATTGTGTACGCGGGCTACCCAACAAGTCTAACTCAATGCATAGATTTATGGCCATTGAGAATTGAGTCTTAGGCCTTAATTCTTCTCTTAGGGCCCATGTTGTTAAAAGTGGTATTTTATCTTTTTATAGCATATTATGAGGAGTATATATGTATATAGTTGGTTACATTTATTTTTATCTTTAATGTAGGCCTTAGGCCTTCTATCCACATCATTCATGGTTGATATGCCTTTTTGGGGAATGGTGGTTAAATGTCCCCATTATGGACCCCTCTAGGCCTGGTTGTATTTAAGAGTGATTGGATGATCATCTTAGACTCTGGTTAGGCTCATTTCTATATCGCTTAAACCCATAGTTTGTATACTTAGTGTCGTGGGTTACCCCACGTAAATGGGCCCCTACTAGAGGTAAGATTCTTTACGGATATTATTTAAATACCTAGTCTTGGTCCCTTCTTGGATGGGAGGAGTGTACTACTTTGTATATCACCGCATAATGCATCTAGACCCATCTTCATGGCCCATGTACATCATTGTATGCTTGGTTGACACTATATATGTGTAGTCATATTGTGTCATTGGGCATTATATGATACTTTCCCTGAGGGATGTTGTATCCCCTCTTGAGCACGTTAAATGCTTGGGATTGATGCATAGTTGATTGCGTGATTCATGCATCTGGCATTGCATAACATATTAACATTATCGCCCTTGCTTCATCAAGGCTGTATGTAACACCCTGGATTTTTTTCAACCTAGGATTAGACATCCTTAGGCAATGGGTCAACTAAAACACCTGGGAAATCGCTCAGAACCCAATTCCATAGCCAAAGAAATCACTTAGGATTAATTTCTTTAGAAACTAAGCATAAGTTAGCTAGCACTACGCTAGAGTAGGTGGGAAATAGTCCCTGAGCACTTTAAATACATTCTACAAGACCCAAATCGAGTAGAATCCATGGTGCTATAATACTCTAAAACCTCGGATCAAACTCTAAACCGGTTTGTTCTCTGGACCACTTTGAAACTTTGTATTGGATCTAGACCGCGCGTCGAAAGTCCGATACCTACAATCTTAGACCGTTAGGACCGCCTAGCTGGACTTGACAATCATTTCGAAAATCAAGTCCAACCGATAATCACAGGCTATTTCATTGAGCCCGGACTGAAGAGAGTGAGAATAGGGTTAGATTTGGAATTTGAAATTCAAATCTGGCACACGACTTGACGCGTCAGTATTAAGCATTCTGATATCAAAATTCAGCCAAATTACACCCTTGGATCAGGAAAAATTTCTATTTCATATCACGAGACTTGTAGGCCTGATCTACGTGCGGTGACCGCTGAACTGAAACTGGACCGCCACGTGCGATCTACGAACCCTGCCAGACTGAAAACTTGAGGTGTGCTAGATCCAGTATGCATGAGCTTAAGTCCGACCGTATTCAGCCAGGGGACCACCAAAAATGTCCTTTTGGACTGAAACAGCCCCGATTTGGTTACCCCTCAAGTGAAACTTGTTCCCGAGCCTATTTCGGGCATGTTTGGGCTTATAAAAGGGGTTGAAACCCTCATTCCTCTCTCCCATCCGAATTTGAGAAAAACCCTAGATTGGGAGAGAGAAAAGGTGAGAGTTTGTGAGAGAGCGTGGAGGAGAATTCCTTGCCGCTTATGCTACCTGTTGCAAGTGCATAAGCAACATACTTCAATCACTTTGCCGGTGATTTCTCCATCTTTCTAGGTAAAAAAATACCCTAGATAGTTGCTGATTTAGTGTTCCTCTATTTCCATAGCATGTTAGCTGATAGATCTTGTAAATCAGGTTGTCTATTCACCGTAGACAAAGCGTATACGCTCCGTTCGAATTCACACACCTATAAGAGAAAAGGTGCAGATTTTAGACGCTTTGATTGACTGTTTCCAACGCTTTCTATGTCATTTAATAGTAGATTATCGATGGCAACGCCGTTTGACATGTACAACATGCTGTCCGTTTCCTGTTTCGTAAACTGACGAAGAATATGAGATTTAGGGCATTTTAGTCATTTGTAGGAAATACTGTTTTCATCCATAATTTTTTAATGTGATTAACATGGCTTCTTGTCGCATTAGAATACTAGGAATGCATGCATAATTAGTTTGGCGAAGAGATTCTCCTAAATGCGCACTTTGAGTCGACATACTAGATGTAGACTTAAGTGTGTAGTGTAAGTGTTTGTATAAATGCTTGTATTAGTATGTATTGAATTAAATGGTGATATGAATTATTTTGAGATTGATTTCTCAATTAATATGCTGATGTAAGTGATTTCCTACATGTTAGCTATATGCATGATTTCATTATATGTATGAAATGCATGCGTTGGATGATTTACTTAAGTTGTATGTTATAACATGTGTTAACATGCTCACATTGTTGTATTTCATTTCCAATACTCTCATATGATTGCTGATGTGATTCCATAACTGTTTGGGACTATACTTAGTCCAAGCAGTGGGCAACTAAGCAAATTCGTGGTTGGCCTATCTTTGCCACGAACGACGCGTCGATGAACGCGAGCCGTGTTTTGGAGTTGGCGGCAGTGGTTAGGCCACACGAAGTGTTTTACGCACTTCATGTCGTCCGACTTGAGATGCGATCGTGCTAGTCGAGCCCGTCAAGTAACCCGACTAGCCGTTGTATGTTCACCCTGTATGAGTCATAACTGCTTGAACCTAGGGTACTGAATTACCATTGTAAACCCTGTTAACCTGGTACCTTGATCCACGAAGACTCATGAGTCGGGCATAGTGGTATGGGACACCGTGGTCGAGCTGTCGGCCTACGCTGGGGCCACAAACCTCCCCGTAGTGATCAGTGAGCACGTATGACTCGTGAGCAGATTATGGTGGTATGGGACACTATATTCTTGCTGTCGGCCTACATTGATAAGGTGATGGGGGATCGATGCAACGAGTGCGAGCAACAGCCCTGGCAGCCCTTTGTAGTGACTGCGAGCGTATTCTGAGTCTATGGGAGGCGACGACCCTTCTGTAGCAGTGAGAGTACAGTAGGCCTGTATTGATAAGGTGATAGGGGAGCGGTGCAACGAGTGCGAGCAACAGCCCTGGCAGCCCTTGCAGCGACCTACAAAATATACATCGTATGAGATTACTAGGAGTGACGACCCTAGACAGGATCTGTGTTAGGATTGATACAAGGGAAGTACCTTAGTTTCTCAATCCTGCTGTTTGAATGGATTAATAACAACTCGAAAATCATATCACCATTACATTGCATGTACCTGGAAAATGTGGAGGACTTGAGGGACGATTGCATGCCGCGGTCGTAAGATGGTGCCGTATGAGGGAGATCGTCGGTGAGGGCATACATCACGTCATGTCATATTTCATTAATAACAGTATTAGGATTGTTTGATTTACTGCTTTACTATTATCGCATGATTGATTTAGTAACATCCTAATCTCTGCTCTCTTATCCCACTAAGTTGATCACTCACTCCCACGTTATAGGATGGTGTTTTCGGACACCCACCAGTCCCTATTGTCATTGTAGATGATGGCGCGGCCTGCGAGGCGGAGCCGGACTTGATGATGACGAGGAGGATCTCTCCTTTATGCGTGTTCTGATTGACGGGATTACAGGGAGGTTGATTAGATACCTTGACACTTGTCATTCTATGTTTTTAGAGCACTCATGTATATTCTTTCTTTCGCTTTTAAGATATACATGTATGTATATAACCTGGTAACATGTTCACACTCTCGAGACATACAATAGTTTATATATGTTATATATACTATCACAGTCTTTTGCTTGCTAATTTAACGGTCTCTAGAGTATAATATGATGTTTTGGATTAATCTCACTCATGTTTAATGCATTAACACAAACAACATTCAATCATACACATTTATGTTGCATAAATACATTTTAAAAATCAGGAGTGGAGTTTTTACTCGACCCCCCGATTTTTGAGATGTTACACTGTAGCCTCCATAGATACATCATGGATGGCCATGTTTGGACACTGGAAATGTTACTTGAGCATACAGAGTGCATAGATGCCCATGGGTGAAATTCTCAAAACTTCCATAATACCAAGGATCTGCTCCAACGCCGTGACCGGGTGGTATATATGACCGCATGAGGGCCTTATACCGTTAGGCTGCGACTCCCACTGTCGTGTAGTCAGTTGGATAGGGGTGTGGCCTTACTCGCCTGATGTAAGAGGGCATTGCTAGGCTGAGTCTGACTACCTAGTGAATGAGTCCGCTACCTTCAGGCCTTGCTGGTGATTGGCTGTCCACATACGGATAGTGAGGTCTCTTGACTGTGCGGGGTTTCTAGAGCGGCAATCATCCAGCAGTGTAATGGACCCCAGTGATTTCCTTATGATTGAAATGTACTTGATATGTGGATTGGATTTGAGAACTGGCATTACTTCGCATTGCATTTGCATCGGCTGTGTAAGCCTCATAATGCACCGCCTTGGCATGGCGCCCAGTACTTATTGCATTACATTACTCATTGCACTATATAACTTTGGTTTGGCTTCCTACATTATCATACTGCCTTGGTATAGCTTCTTATGTTCATGATCGTCTTGGTAAGGCTAGTGGTATTAGTATTGATCGTGATTTCTTTCTGCATTCTCTATCTTCTTTTGAGTACCAATGTCACACACCTTCACCACCCTCTAAGCTTTCTATAAGCTTATGCACGATTGATGCGTGCAGGAGATCATAAGTTGGCGTCTTATCAACAGAGCTTGGATAGGTGTGCGAGCCGAGGACCCAGTGTTGCAGATTCTCTTCCTTCTTTCTTCTATTATCTTATGTATGTCCTTTTGGACCTGATGTAAGCATATAAAAGTTCAAATTCATAGTAGATTTTGTGATGTGTGCCTTTGTTATTCTCAGATTTACTTGTTGTGATCTTGGGTATGCTCGTATTGGAGATGATTACATTGTTATGGAAATCCTCCTTGTAGGATCCCAGGATTAGAACCTATCTCAGGAGCCGAGAATGTGGTACTATGGAGGCTGTTGCGGCCAAAACCGGTCATTGGATTCCTTGTGAGGTTCGGTTACTGAGTCTGTGGAGTGACAAAATCCCTAATCGGATATTATAAATTGCCAAAAACAACAACGAGAAGGGAAAAACCTTACATCATACATGAGAATCCAAGATTTACGAGCAACAGAAGGTTGAACTGCTACAGAGGGCTGAGGAGAGAGGGAGAGAGAGAGAGAGATGGCTAGGGTTTTGAGAGAGAAATATAAGGATAAAGAGAGTGAGTGGGAGAGGGAGAGGGAGGGGGAGAGAGGAAGAGGCAGAGGTAGAGAGAGGGAGGGAGTGGGAAAGCATGCGAGAGGGAGAGGCAGAGGGAGGGAGGGAGAGGGAGAGGGAGGGAGAGCGAGTGGAGAGGGAGAGGCAGAGGCAGAGGCAAAGAGAGAGTCGACTTGGGTGAGAAGAGGAAATGAGCTAGGGCTTTCTTATTTTTCTTTTTATAGGGATCCTTTGCACGTGACGATTAAAACTGGCCATGGGCAAAGGGTAGCCCCATCTGTCGGTTGCGCTCGGTTTTCTTATAGTGCAAATTAATACAACCACACCTAAAAGACAAACAAACAAAGGAGAACAAGCCATAACACAAAATAAAACCCAGTGTTATTCCATGAAATGAACAAACTTCTACTAATTTTGTGCAAGATAATATTCCTATTGGCAACTATATTGCAGAAAAAGTAAACAAGGAGAAACTAATCAATAAAGTAATAAATTCCAAATAGAAAATTAGAGTAATCAATAAAGTAATAAATTTCAACTAGAAAATTAGAGACAATAACCTGATGAACGGCTTCCTTAGTGAAAGGATGCCAGTATCGCATTCCAACACAAACATTTTCATGCATTTTCTTTACTTCCAAAGCCACTTTTAATGCATATGCACATTTCTCTAAAAATAACAAAAGGTAAAAATTGAAAGGGGGGGGGGGAGAAGATTTGGGTGTGTGATTATCAACCAATGGCTACATTAGAGGAATGCATGTCAATCAACATCAGGTTGTCCTTTAAACAACATTTGTATCAACCTCTCAATACTATTGCATATGAGGTTGCTATTTGTTTCGGTTATCTGCATTTATTTTTTATTTAGCATAGAACTATTCACCCCCCCCCCCCCCCCCCCCCCCCCCCAGGACCGAGAGCTTGCCCTTTTTAGGTATACCCTGTTAGATAGTCAAAATTTATTTCATCTGTGTCTGTTTGCTGATCATTCCCTTTTGTCATGTAAGGATGCCTAAGCAGCGTCTCTTCAAGCATCATGCTCCTTCTGAGAACGAGGTGGCCCAAAAGAAAAAAATCTTTAAAGAGGAGGGAGGGAACCACTGCTCCTTCATTCGTGGCTGGTTTATCAATCGCTATTGTCAACCTCGCCACTACTGTGACCACCCCTCCAGACTCGCATGTGGTCTCTAAGGTGGTTGAGGTCGCTCCAGAGGCGGCCAACGTTACTGGAGCCCGACCTTCCGAGGTTTGGGCAGTTCCTGGTTTTGAGGCTCAGCTAGGCAGTTCAGCCGATGGCCAAGGGGGCGAGGCTTGGGCAAAACCTTGGGTCTACTTTTGAAAAGGAGAGCTTAAAAAGTCCTAAAGGGGGGGAGGGTGAATAGGACTATGCCAAATAATCAAATAAAGTGTTGAAATAATGAATAAATTAAATATCTCAATTGCCTAAGTGTTCACAACCCCAAGTGTAGGGTCGTGATGTAGTAATAACTTAGTAAGACTGAGGTTTTATCCACAAGGACTAAACTTGTACATATTCTGAATTTAACTAAAACTAGAATTAGAAGAAGATCTAAGTTAGAAATTTGGAAATAAAGTGAGTAATTGTGAATATTGATTAGACTAACAATTGAAAGGTGGGAACTAGGGTGCCAAGGATCCACTTGTAGCAATTGAGATGTTACCTTGCATGAGTCAAGATATCTAACTGGAATCAGAGTCCTATCTTATCCAGTTAGAGAAAGAGAGGGTTAAATCTTTGAACTTCTCATTGATCTAATCTCAATGGAAGAGAATTATGAAAATTTGAAAGGAATTCCATCACCCTACCACGCCCAAGGGACGATGGTGAACAACAGGATTTACCAATCCCAAAATCTCAAAGAGGAAAAAATGATATTCAAAGCTATCGCAAATCTATTGTGATTGGAATCACAACAAACCATTAAAAACTGAAAATATTCCTTAAAATCAACTAGAAATCAATGAGGTTTAGCCCTAGCTACAAGCTTCACCTCTTAGCCCTAGCTAAGAGGTTTAGCAAAATATAGACATGATTGAACTAAGAAATCTTAAATAAAACATAAAAACAAATAAAGGAAGATGATTAAAAACTCTTAGTGGCGGCTCTCCACCTTTTTTCTCTAGTTCTTAAACCTGAGATGATGCATAAGAACTCCTAAGGACTCCTATTTATAGTTGCAAAGCTCCACCTTATACACCAACTTAAAATTTTTGCAATTCGTTACGATACCGTCTCAATTTACGCAGTCCGCAGCTTTTTCGTGTTACGATTTGGTCGAACCGAAGTTGGGTTCGGTCTAACTGAATTAAGATTGAAAATCACACTTTCTCGCTGGACAATTCTGTGCGATTTTGATCGCACTAAAGTTACCTTCGGTCACAATGAAATCGCATCTGAAGTTTATGTGCAGAGTACTTAGGTGGGACTGAAATTGGCTTAGGTGGGACCGAAGTTACCTTCGGTCACACCAAAGTTGGCTTAGGTGGGACCGAATTAGGTATGATAATCTTGATTTCTTGCTGGACTATTTTGTACGATTTTGGTCAGACCGAAGTTGGCTTAGGTGGGACCGAATTGTTTAAATTTTCTTCTGTTTAACTTATGCTTTTGCCAGTCTTTTCCCCATCCTTTGTACTTTGTTTCGTTGCATCTTTGGCATGAGAATTCTTCGTTCTTGGTCTCATATGATCCATCCTTGGCTTGGGTGATTCTTTAGCGTAAAATTCATAATTATAGCATTCTTTTTAATCCAAGCTCTCAGACTCACCTTGCAACACAAACATCTACAAAATATACCATTATGTCTTATCATGTTCATAAAACCAAGATATATAAATAGGAAAAAATATGCAATATTTGACACTCAACACTAAGTATTGAGATGATGTTTTCAAATGATTTGTAGGACAACCTTCACCTTAAAGTTTAGGCGGGACAACATTATTTCACGAATTCATTTAAAATTAAAATCCCAAACTTTGCAAGAGTAAATAAAAATAAATATTATAATCATTCATCACTTGAACTAAAATGTAAATACAATCATTTACCACATAAAAGATAAAAACATTCACCACATAGGTTAGAGAATTATAGTGGTTCGGTGTGTCAATAACTGTTCTAAAACTGTTACACCTACTCCACTCCCAAAATTACTCTCCACGTAATCTTGGCTTTCACTACGAAAAAGGTTTTCTCGGGGTCACCTTAAAACTTGATACAGTTCTTGTAATTTTACCAGGCTATCACAATCAAACCCCTTACTGAGATTTTCAAGCTATCTCAGATAAAACCTACACTGAGATTTTCTAGCCATCTCAGAAAAACCAAATAAAGAATAAGAAAGTATACTTATCTTCACCATAGAAGACATATCAGAAGTTATAGCCAAAAAACTGCTTTTCTTAAATTTTGATTGTTCAATGTTTAGTCAGATAGAAAAGGTCCAGAGTTCTATTAATTTTAATTATGTTCAAACCAATGGCTACTTGAGTTAATTCTCTTAAATCTCAAAAGAAAAGTAATAATTACTCTTTTTAGAATCAGAATGAAAGGATCTAAGATTAATGGAATTAAACAAAAGTTATAAATAAAATTTATAAATGTCGTTCAATAACTTGTTAATAAATAGAGCTTCTCTCTCTCTCTTGCAGAAGAATTTTGATAATAATAATTGATATTTCGGATTGAGAGAGAAGAATCTTTAATTAGCTCGAGCAGACCGGATTTTGTTCAATGGATTTCGGATTGTGTGGGATAAGATCTATCCAAACTTCAACTAGCCCAAGGACCAGTTCGACTAGTCAAAGAGCTCTGTTTGACTAGTCGAATTTGGTCTTCAACTGGTTGAAGATCCGAAAATCTGAAAAGATGTTGTTGCTGGACTTTTACCCAAATTAACTCGGGCTAGTTATCAGGCCATGTCCAAGCCATGTCCTAGTGTCCATTCCATTTCATAGGATTTTGCAGTCCTCCTGGTCGAATTCCGACAACTCATGACTTGTAGATTACATTTGCATGCGACCTTAAGTCACATCCTGTAAACCCAAGTTGACCCAGCCCGAGACATATGCCATTGCGACCACGCTGTCGCCTCGGTCCCGTCACCATGTCTTGTGCACCAATTCGACATCTAGATCATGAGATGTGATCCGCGCACGATCGTGGCCGTGGACCGTAGGTTGCAGGACCCACCTAACCCATGGGAGACTTCCCAAGGTCATTATGAGGATGACATCACCCCTACACCTAGCCACCCTACTACCCTACTCAGCCTCTCATCTTATAAGAAATGATTATTTTTGTTCCCCATGAGCCATGCCATCTTATAAAAAATCATACCTAACAAGGAGAGAGAGGCTAGCCACCATCATTACCCCTCTCTCTCTCCTTCATCCTTCTTTTTCCCTCCCTTTCTTCCTCATTTTCATCCTCCATTGCAAGAGAGAAGAGAAGCACCAAAAAATAAAAAATAAAAATCCAACCACATCCCAAGCTCATTTCCTCCAATCCAATCCTCAAAAAAATCAATCTCAAACCTTTAATTTCATCCCTTGGAGCATTGGAAGCCATTGGTGGAAGAAGGAGTTCAAGAATCCTAGGTAGGAGCACTCTAGGGTTAGATTTCATTCTCTACCTTTTATCTCCTTCTTTTCTTTGTTTGGAGACTTGAAGGACCCACCAATCCATGGTGGAGATCCTCCATGATCCCCTTGATGTGGCCTTTAGCCCATCTTCTTGCATGCATGAGCCATGGAGGGTCCATTCTCCATGAAGGGTCCATTCTTCATGGACCCTACCATGATGATTTCTATTATAATCCATGCCTTCTAAGGGTCATCTAGACCCCTCATTTGCATGGTGGAGATGCTCAGATTTTATTTTGTGATGATGGGCCCATGCATGCATGGGACCCGCCTTGATGTATGTATTGATGCAAGTATTAGAGGGGCCCAAAGTGGTAGGGCCCCTCCATCTCGTTGTCCTCTCTCTCTCTCTCTCTCTCTCTTTTATTTTTTGTGATGATGTATGATGGTCCATCTGTAATGAGGTGTGTGTGTGGCCCACCATGATGTATTCTATCCATGCCGTCCATATTTTGGACCCACCCTTACCGGACTGTCCAATGGACGAGCTATGGACAGGCCCAGGTGAAGAGACAACATAGATATCAACTTATTCCAAAATAGTGGGCCACACATGTGGCCCACCTTGATGATGAGATGATCCACACCATCTGTTCAGGCAGGATGGTGGGTCCTAGCAGCACCAAGTTGTAGTATTAACACAGTAAATTCTGTGGTCTCACCATGAGGTATGGTTATATTCATAATCATCCATCTATTTGGACATGGGACCCACCTTGATGTATCTATTTTATATCCACACCATCCATTTAGTAAGGATGATGGGACCCCACATGGAGTATGTGTTTTATACACACCATCCAACCATTTTGGACGTGGGCCCACCCCACAAGCGTGGTACATGTGGGGGTGGGACCCACCTTGCTATATGTATTCTGCCCCCACACCATCCATCTGGTTGGAACATCTATGGGATGCACCATGATGTATGTTTTTCTCCACACCGTCCATCTGCCAGCTAAATGGGACACGCCATGGTGTATGTGCATTATCTGCACTGTCCATAGGATGGAAAGGTGGGTCCCGCCTTGTGATGTGTTGTATATTCACACCATCCTTCCACGTGGCCCCTGCGTGATGCGCCTGTTTCATCAGCGTCGTCCAGTCCGTGGATCCCACATGGTGATGTATATGAGGCCTTTGAATGAGGCCTAATGTGATGTATGAAAGTACACCTACTAGTGCCCTGGTTTATCAATTACGATGTAAGTTGAGTCAGTCGGACAATAGCACCTAACAGGAAGATCAACTCAAGTGTCTACCTCAACTGGATGTGTGGAAGCTCACCATAGGTAAATCATAGCCTCACATCCCATGTCCCAAAACACCAGGTGATTAAAACCCTTTAAAATAAGTAGAACATCTTAGGATTTTTATGTAAGAAAATTTTTTACCAAATAGGAAAATCTTTAAGTTTTTCTTACACTATTGATTATATCGATTCATATCTCGATATGATTGACCTGATCTGTCGATGTCCTCGGCATCTCAATCAATACAATCGAGTGAGGATAAAAAGCATCCAGCAATCAAACAATCATCTGTACGATTTATCGATATATCGATGGTTCAGTCGATATCATCGATGTTCGAATATCGATCCTATCGAAAGTGGATCGATAATATTGACAGGAAATTTTTCGGCGCTCCTATTTTTCTAAAAAAATCACTATGAGCTTCGATATATCGATGACTGTCCGATTCAATCTGAACTCAAATATCGATCATATCAGAAGTCAGTCGATCACATCGAAAGTGGGCGCATGTTTTCTCCAACATGATTTTCAGGATGTTTTTAAACATTGATCGAGGTGTCAGTCGAGAAATCGATATTCATATGTCGATCTTATCGAGACCTGGTTGATTGGATCGAGATGGGACACAGACCTTCCAGTAAGCTTATAGGTAAATCTATACGATTTATCGATCCCATTGACACAGTCTCCAATATCATCGATATACAAATTCTGATGACATCGACTGTTCCCCGATCATATCTTTAGAACCTGATAATATTCAAGGCTTGTCTCTCTTGTTTTCACCTGTCGATAGATCGATTCATCTATCGATGGAATTAGAGTTTGAAATCCGATAACATCGATGTGTGTCTCGATCCCATTGACCAGTTGGCAAAAGGTTTTCAAAAGTGAAAATGACATCTTAGTTTGTATCATCGAGAGGACAATCGATACAATTGAGAGTATATACTCGATCATATCGACACTTGCTCGATGATTATCAAACTCTGTCATAAATATGACCATTTTATATCTGTTGGAACCTTTTGCCTATATATAGAGAAGCTTGCCTTTATTGCTGGTAGAGAAAGAAGATAGTGCTTTTGAGTGTTTTAACCTTCCTATCATTTGCCTTAAGCCCTTTCTCTCAGGGAGTTCATCCTCTAATCCACCCTCATCATTGATATTCAATAGAGTGGATTGGGGAATGAACTTTCGTATTCATGGATCCTCCAGCTACTACCTTAATGGAAAATCAATAAGCTAGGATGCCTTGAATGCATAGATGATCGGAACCACTATATCTTCCTAATAGGAAAATCCTTAGAGGGTGGAATTCTATCACAACCATGACCCAACCTAAAGCCTAGAATAGATATATCTTTTGTATTGCAGATCAAGGGAGCTGAAGACTCTTCATCAACAACAAGGAGATCTTCAACATCGCGCTGAATGGGACTCATCAACTTATTTGTAAGTATCTAGAGTCCAGAGGACACTTGTGATCATTCCTTTATAGGATTGGGTCTTAAGTGTTTCTCACCCTTTGAAGTCCTCAAAGGAGGCCTCCGACGGGAGTGCACGTGCAGGGTGCGTTGTGTGGACCCTTGCTCTATGGAGAGCATAAATATCCGGGTGCGTTGTGTGGACCCTCGCTCTGTAGAGAGCATAAACATCCGGGTGCATTGTGTGGACCCTTGCTCTGTGTGGGCATAAACATCTGGTTAGGAGTGCGCCAGCAAAACTCCAGGGTTAGAGGTGAACCGAGTAGAAACCTCCGTCTAAAGGTTGAAGGTGAACCTGATTTAAAACCTTAAGTTTGAAGTGAACCTTGGGAAACCTCTTTAGTGAAATTCAGTCACTCAAGGGTTGAGTGTGAAAGCCGGGAGTGGAGTAGATAAGTAGTCGAACCACTATAAAATGACTGTGTTTGAGATTGGAATTGTTTTTCATTTATGTGATTTCCTTATATGTCTTTATATCTGATCATCTGAAATCACATCTTATACACACACACAATCATATCCATCACAATCTCATCTATAAATTGTTTATCTTTTAAATAGTTTGTGATTGGATTCTCTACCAGGCTTGGAAGCCAGTAGAGTTAATTTTGAGTAATCCTAATCTGCACTCTATGATAGGATTAGTGTGATAGGATCTTTAATAATTTATAAAAACTTTAAAAAGTCCTATTCACCCTCCTCTAGGACATATTGGCATATTCCTACTTCAAATCAAGCGGTCTTCACTGCTATTTCAATTTGGTATCAGAGCGGGTCTCTCTTTAAGGGCTTCACCGTCTCTAGAGTGATCTTGTCTGAAGTTAAAATATGGCCAAAGGAGAGGGCTTATCTATCACTAGACCTCCAATATTTGATGGTTCAAATTATGCTTACTGGAAGGCTAGAATGCATTACTTCCTGAGATCTTTGGATCATGAAGTTTGGGATGTAGTTGAAAAATGATATGTGGTACCATCTGAACAAATTGTACTTAAAAATAAAACCACAATCACTAAATCCAAACCTAATGAAAAGTGGATGGCGTTTGACAAAGAATAGCGAAACACTGAAGCAAAAGCAATGAACGCCATCTACTGTGTTATGTCATAAGATATTTTCAATCAGATAAGTATGTGTGGGACCTCTAAAGAAGCATGGGACCTATTGGAGACAACCCATGAAGGCACAAGCACTGTGAAGAGATCTAAACTACAACTTTTAACTTCACAGTTCGAAAATCTCAGGATGGAAGAGCATGAGACATTTATGGAGTTTTTCACCAATTTGAATATCATTTGTAACTCCATGGGTGGATTGGTAGAGAAGGTTCTGGCACCTAAAATATGTAGAAAAATCTTAAGATCCGTACCGGAACAGTTCAATCTCAAGGTAACAACAATTGAGGAGTGTAGGAATATTGATGAGATGAAAATAGAAGAACTAGTAGGTTCCCTACAAACTTTTGAACTACACTTCACTCAACCCCAAAAATCCAAAAACACTATCCTAAAGACTTCTAAGAAATCAAAACATGAGGATAGTGAAAGTGAAAAAGAAGATGAAGATGAGGAAGTGGCTCTACTTGCACAAAGATTTAGAAGATTCTTTCAAAGGAATCATGACCGCCCCTCTAAAGGTAGAAAGGTGGATGACAAACCTTCTGTAGAAAAATTTGGAAAAAGGACCAAAGAACCACAATGTTACGCCTGTCATGAGTATGGACACCTATCTACTGAATGCCCAAACAGAAAAATTAAGGGCAAGGCGATGGTCGCCACATGAGATGATACGGAAGATTCAAACTAAAAAAAAAATGACTCAGAAAGTGATGGAGATCAAAAATCCTTAAAAATACTTATGGTCTCCACTACTTCAATCATTCCAACTGAATATGAGGAAGAACAACAAGCCATTGAATCATTTCCATCTGACAATGAGAAAATTGAGTCTGAAAAGGAGGAAGAAATTGAAAAGGATAAATTGTAGGATGCTTATAATCAACTATACATTCATAGCATCCATATCCTTAGAAAACTCGGCATGTCTGAAAATAAGAAGAAATTATTGCAGAAAGACTTGGAAAGAACCTTGGAATTAAACATACATTTAGCCAATGATTTGCAACAATATCACACAGACAATGATCAATTAGAAAGAGAAAACTTATCCCTAAAAGCAGAATTATCAAAACTTATGAACCAGACTGAATTGCTAAGAGATGATAATGCACAACTTAAAAATGAGAACCACTCACTTTGTAATGACTTAGAAAAATCCAAAAAATTTACCGAGATAAACTACAAATTTTCTCAGAGTGGTGAGAAATTGTAAAAATTGCTAGGGATGGGAAGACCAGGAAGAGACAAGAGTGGACTAGGATATGAGAAAAGTAAAAAGAAAACTGGAAGTAAAGCTCAAACAAAACTGAATGCCTCTAGTAGTAATATGAAAATTTCTCCAGTTTGTAATTTATGTGGTGATGTTGGTCATTATAAGTTTGAATGTTTAGCACCTAGATAGACTCTATATAACTCTGATCCAAATCACATTAGAAAATTCAAACCAATCAGAGAAATTCAGAATGTTAAAAGTCCATCCAGGAGTGACACTCATCCATTACCACTTAAAGAAAAGAACAGAATGAAGAAATCTATCTCACAATGGGTAGTTAAAGAAAAAATGAACTGTCTGATGATTAAAACCCATATATCCTGATATATCAAGCAAAAAAAGGAACAAATCCAGATTATGCATCTAAATCTGGATATTTGCTGAAATGCAATTTTGTTAAGCCTTCAATATTACATCTAAGGTTGGAGACCTTGAAGTTTTGTATATAAACATTATCATGTTTATAATTGTACAGAACTGGTACAAATTTTTGTGACATATACTTATCAAGCCAAGAAATACCCGATGGTGTGTCGAAATTGTGAAAATTCTGAATATTATCTACTTTCGATATGCGTGTTGGCCTCTTTTCGATTTCATTAACTGAGGGTCGATACAATCGACGGCTCTTCACAATATGAAAAGCCGTATGACTATGGATAACATCGTGGGCAGTCTTGATAGCGTCGATTGACAACTTATTGATACAATCAATACGTTGGCCAATATGATCGACATATAGCGCCCGATAAAAGTCAGCAGGACGAAAAAAAAGGGGGGGTTTTCTTTAAAAGGCGTTTCGGTCATCTTCTCTGTCCAATCCTCTCGACCAATCATCAAAAGCCAAGTCGGACTAGCCAAATCCCTCCACAAACCAGGTAATATCCTTCCAACATCGTCAGAACTTCTTTTCTTAGTTTGTTGGGCGTTTTTATCATTTTTCCCAAATACTTCAAATAGCCTTTTCATCCACATAGGAAAAGACAAAAACGTAGCATCAGGTCTGGGGGAGTCTTCGAGAGGTATGTGAAAAAAAGTCCTTGCCTTAAGGGAAAGAGCAAGGATCCTGAAAGTGGGACCCCCACATGGCAAAGATCACGACGCAGTGGGTCCCACACCGAAGTTTCTGCACCATCTCAACCAGCGCCTCCTCCTCCGGCTGTCCAACGGCCACCAAAATACACCAATAGGAAGTTAATCTTTGAGAGAAAAGTAGACAGGGAGTGTTTAGCACCCTACAAATTAGAATCCCTGTTTGCTGCAATTGGTTGGCTGCCCATCCTGGATTTTAGTGGACCATGCCAACTGGAAAGGACACACAACTTCCTTGCTGCATGTCATTCCCCCGTGGCTGACCCTCCTTCTTTCATGGTATCCTTGGATAGTGATGATGCATTTATCACCCCCGCCACTGTAGCCCATATTCTCAATCTACAGTTGGCTCCAGAAGGCCTTCCAAACTAGGATCTTGATCTTCCAGACGTGCGCTCCAAGATAAGCAAATACCTATGTCATAACAGAGATATTCCATGGCATCAAGGGAATGCCTTGAAAGCTAGGTATATGGAGCCCTGGTTTAGAGTTATGCATGGGATCTTTACCACTAATTTGTACCCAAGAAGTACGAACCAATCGGATCTAACAAGTCTCATGGTGATGATAGTCTACTCCGTTGCAATTGGGAAAAATATCTGCCTTCCAACCTTGATTGTCAATCAGTTTGTCAATGCCATACATACTTTTAGAGATTTGCATCTGCCATATCCCTGGATTATTAGCAGAATTTGTCAAAGCATTAGCTTTCCATCTACAACTGATCTGGTATTCCCTCTCAAAGCTTTCAATAAGAAGAATATTCAGAAAATGGATCTAATATTTCATGAGTATAAGGAGGAAACCGAGGAAGATATTCATGCATAAGGGGAAGGAGGAGAAGGTGGTGATCCCATGGAAGGAGATGCAATGGCTGACAATGCACCTCATGGACCAGATGTTGCTCCATCTACGTCAACTGTTGGGTATGGCAAAAGGCTCAAACTGGACAGGATTAGGGCCATTCAGAAGGACATGCACTCATTAAAGGAATGGCTTACCGTCCTGGAAAGGATGGTTCAAGGAGTACAGAGCACGGTCCAAAAATTAGTGGATCTACTAACGTGCCGACAGGACGACACGATGTCATCTCATTCTACTCCGTGAAGCCGGGTTCATACATGTTATCCTATACACCATACTCTTATCTTGCAAATGAACATCAGTATCTTTTTGGATGTTCTGCGCTCTCATGGGTGTGTATGACAGCCTTTTAACCCATTTTTTTTGTTGGTTGAATATGCCCACAGTTGGGGTGAAATACTGATTTTGAAATTTGGGTGCCCTCAAATGGGCTTTATTTTATTTTTTTTTTGGCTTAACTGTTGCTGTCTAGGGCAGTATTGGATATTTCTGCCAATCTTGGGCAGTTTATTTTGATATGGCTGAATTCAATTTTTATTTTATTGCCATTCTTGTTGCTCATACACTGACTGTGCTGATTACTTCATCCATTTTTCCTTCCTGACTTCATTGATGTATGCCTCTCAATGTTGAATCTCTATATGCATCTATCTGTCTGTGGTTCTCCCTTATGCTTCCCGTATTTAGTCAATATCACTTGTTATATCTTTATCAATGACTGACAAAAAGGGGAAGAAAAATTACAAACACCCCTGTGAAAAATTAGATATTTGTGATCTTATATGTTGCAGGTGTTAGGGGGAGCAGCCGCAACAAGAAAGGGGGAATTTTTGAAGTAAGGGGGAGAAATACTGGGTGTGTACATAGGTGATTAGAATTTGTAAATTATGTTAATACATGTATACACAATTTAGGATGTATCTGTCTAGATATTTTTCTAGGGTGTTTTTGGATATTTTGTCACGTAATTGACAAAGGGGGAGATTAAAAGTGTACCTACTAGTGCCCTGGTTTGTCAATTACGGTGTAAGTTGAGTCAGTCAGACAACAACGCCTAACAGGAAGATTAACTCAAGTGTCTACCTCAACTGGATGTGTGGAAGCTCACCATTGGTAAATCATAGCCTCACATCCCATGTCCCAAAACACCAGGTGATTAAAACCCTTAAAAATAAGTAGAACATCTTAGAATTTTTGTGTAAGAAAAATTTTTACCAAATAAGAAAATCTTCAAGTTTTTCTTACACTGTCGATTATATCGATTCATATCTCAATATGATCGACCTGCTCTGTCGATGTCCTTGGCATCTCAATCGATACAATCGAGTGAGGATAAAAAATGTCCAGCAATCAAACAATCATCTGGACGATTTATCGATATATCGATAGTTCAGTCGATATCATCGATGTTCGAATATTGATCCTATCGAAAGTGGATATAATATCGACAGACAGTTTTCTGGCGCCCCTATTTTTCCAAAGAAAATCACTATTAGCTTCGATATATTGATGATTGTCTGATTCAATCTGAACTCAAATATCGATCATATTGGAAGTCAGTCAATCACATCGAAAGTGGGCGCATGTTTTCTCCAGCATGATTTTTAGGATGTTTTTAAACATTGATCAGGGTGCCAGTCGAGAAATCGACATTCATATGTTGATCTTATCGAGACCTGGTCGATTCGATAGAGATGGGACATAAACCATCTAACAAGCTTATAGGTAAATCTATACGATTTATCGATCCCATCGACACGATCTCCGATATCATCGATATACAAATTTCGATGACATCGACTGTTCCCCGATCATATCTTTAAAACCTGAAAATCTTCAAGGCTTGTCTCTCTTATTTTCACTTGTCGATAGATCGATTCATCTATTGATGGAATCAGAGTTCGAAATCCGATAATATCGATGTGTGTCTCGATCCCATCGACCAGTTAGCAAAAGGTTTTCAAGAGTGAAAATGACATTTGAGTTTGTATCATCGAGAGGACAATCGATACAATCGAAAGTATACGCTCGATCATATCAACACTTGCTCGATGATATCGAACTCTGTCATAAATATGACCGTTTTATATCTGTTGGAACCTTTTGCCTATATATAGAGAAGCTTACCTTTATTGCTGGTAGAGAAAGAAGAGAGTGCTTTTGAGTGTTTTAACCTTCCTATCATTTACCTTAAGCCCTTTCTTTCAGGGAGTTCATCCTCCAATTCACCCTCTTCATTGATATTCAATTGAGTGGATTGGGGAATGAACTTCCACATTCAAGGATCCTCCAGCTACTACCTTAATGGCAAATCATTAAGCTGAGATGCCTTGAATGCATAGATGATCGGAACCACTCGATTTTCCTAATAGAAAAATCCTTAGAGAGTGGAATTCCATCACAACCTTGACCCAACCTAAAGCCTAAAATAGGTATATCTTTTGTGTTCTGGATCAAGGGATCTGAAGACTCTTCATCAACAACAAGGAGATCTTCAATATTGCACTGAATGAGACTCATCAACTTATTTGTAAGTATATAGAGTCCAGAGGACACTTGTGACCATTCCTTTCTAGGATTGGGTCTTAAGTGTTGCTCACCCTTTGAAGTCCTCAAAGGAGGCCTCCGACGGGAGTGTACGTGCGGGATGCATTGTGTGAACCCTTGCTCTGTGAGAGTATAAACATCCAGGTGTGTTGTATGGACCCTTGCTCTGTGTGGGCATAAACATCTGGTTAGGAGTGCAGCAGTAAAACTCCAGGGTTAGAGGTGAACTGAGTAGAAACCTCTGTGTAAAGGTTGAAGGTGAACCTGATTTAAAACCTTAGGTTTGAGGTGAACCATGAGAAGCCTCCTTAGTGAAATTCGGTCACTCAAAGGTTGAGTGTGAAAACCTGGGGTGGAGTAGACAAGTAGTCAAACCACTATAAAATGACTATGTTTGAGATTAGATTTGTCTTTCATTTATGTGATTTCCTTATATGTCTTTATATCTGATCATCTAAAATCACATCTTATACACACACACAGTCATATCCATCACAATCTCATCTATAAATTATTTATCTTTTAAATAGTTTGTGATTGGATCCTCTAACAGGCTTGGAAGCTAGTAGAGTTAATTTTGAGTAACCATAATCTGTACTCTGTGATAGGATTAGTGTGATAGGATCTTTAATAATTCATAAAAACTTTAAAAAGTCCTATTCACCCCCCTCTAGGACATATTGGCATATTCCTACTTCAAATCAAGTGGTCTTCACTGCTATTTCAATGTATTTATGTCCCATTGATAAGGCCCAATCTGATGTGTATGAGGCCAATATGTGAGGCCCGATCTGATGTGTATGAGGCCCATATGCGAGGCCCAATCTGATGTGTATGAGGCCTATATGTGAGGCCCAATCTGATGTGTATGAGGCCCATATGTGAGGCCCGATTTGATGTGTATGAGGCCCATATGTGAGGCCCGATCTGATGTATATGAGGCCCGAAGTGATGTATGAGGCCCATATGATGAGGCTCGATTTAATGTATATATGGCCCATGTGATGAGGCCCATTATGATGTATATGTGGCCCATGAGTGAGGCCCAATGTGATGCATATGTGGCCTAATGTGATGCATATGTGGCCTATGAGTGAGGCCCATCCTAATGTACATTAGGCTCTTGTGTGAGGCCATGGGCCCACTATATGTTTGGTTAATGTGTGCCACACCTAGGGAGAAAAGTTGGTTAAATGTCCACATTAATAGGAAATGATGGTTAAATGTTCATATTGTGACATTCCCTTAGGCCTTTGTTAGGCCCATTCTCATCTTTTCTAAGTGGGTTGACCCAAATCGTTGGGCCCCATTGATATTTCATGATCTATCTATTCTTCTTGGGCTAACCCAAAATGTTGGGCCCCATTGGTTGCTAATAGGATTGTTCTAGTTTTAGAGTCCATCTAAGACTCATTTGGGCCCCTAAGGCATCTAGCGAGCCACATGATAGTATGGTGAAGGAAATCATTCCAGATCCTTAGAAAGCCTTAGTATGAGGAGAGTTCATCATCATCATAGATGGATGGATCCGTGCTATCGGATTTGGTATATCCACAGCCAAGAGTCGATCTTCATATTATGGTTTAGATCGGCTTTTCATCCATGGACCCCGCCTTAAATATAGGCCGGTTATTGAGGCCAATTATTGATGTCAATTATCGATGTCAACTATGAGTATGTGACAACATAGCATCATGACACATGCCCATACGCATCATCTGCACATTTGTTATGAGATGTGGTTGACCATTGCATATGCCATAAAGCAGGTTGTTTATGGGACTCCCTAATAGGCGAATTCATCCCACATGAGCGCATGATATGCGCTGGATTGATGCATGATTGGACTGTGTGACTCATGCATCCTGTATTGTGTGTTGTGATTGTTGTACATGTAAGTGCTACGGTTTTATGCTCCTTTGGTTGTCAAATGTTATGGTGTCAAAACCTCAATCTATGTCTTGCATAGCTCATGTTATAAATGTTCAAGACATTGCATCACCTCTTTAAGCACTTTACTTCAACTCAAGAACAAAGAACTACTTCAAACTACTTCAAGAAATCTAAGTACAAGCTACTACAGAAGAATGCAAGTACAAGCTACAACAGTAGAAATGATCTTGTTTAAGACTCAAGTCAGTGTACGACACAAGATGAATTGTTATTCAAGCTATAGAAGATTTAATGTTCAGTGCTACATCAAGTACAAAGATCTCAAGCTTCACAATCTTCAAAGGTCATCCATCTTCTGAAGAAATGAAATCTTAATGTTCATATCTCACTTTCAAGGTATGATTGACCTTAGATTGTCCTTAGGGTAGGTCATTTCGAATACATAATTCAATTGAATCATTTTACATGGAATTGGACTATTCTAAGACTAGTCCTAAACCTTGTTCAACTAATCCTAGCACTGCCTCGACCTGTCCAAGAAATTCTAAGACCAGTCATAAGTTTGTTACAATTATTTTAAATTTTCTGTTCGTCCATGACCAGTCTTGGACTCTACTCGATCGGTCGTGTGAACAGTGTCGACTCATCCTACGACCAGTCCTGGTTCTACGACTCAAAATACAACAACCAATCTTTGAGTCATACGACCAGTCATGGGTATGCTACGACCAATCCTGGTTCTACGACTCGAAGTACAACAACCAATCTTTGAGTCCTACGACCAGTCGTGGGTATGCTACGACCAGTCGTGTAACGGTCTGATTGGATCGCGCTTAAAATTTCAAAAATATGTTTCATCTATGACCAGTCGTAGCCGAGTTTCTACAACTGTAAATAGAGCATGAATTTTAAAGTTTCATAGAGAAATCAAAGAAAAAATCAAGGCATCACTCTGAGATAAGTTTGTGTTCATTTTAAGCTACTTTGTGCAAGATTTATATTCTTTTTTGTTAGTTTTATTAATTTGATTTTGTTTCTATATTCTAATCTGAATTGAAAAGAGGAATTGTGATATTCCTTCTTAGAATCAAAATCAAATATAGCTAGCCCAACTAGTTTAATTTAAAATCAATTAGAACCTAGAACCATTTTAAAGTAAGTATTGGACTTTGAACTTCTACATTCGAACTTCTACTCTGATTGGTTCTTTCGGGTTGCAATAAAAGACGAAATTCAGGTATTTTATATTTATGTAAATTTCCATTTTGGTTTCTTTTGAGATTAAGCTAGAAAAATCTCATTGTGTTGGTTATCTGAGGAGAGTCAGAAAACTCAGAAGCGAGGGTTTTTTTAATTGTGTAAGCCCATTAGAAAGACAAAATTATGAAGGTTTTGGGTGAACCTGTGAAAACCTATTTTGATAGTGAACGCTAATATCCCCTGTGTGAGGATATTAGGAGTGGAGTAACAAGTTGTGTGGCTGTTGTTTAACAGTTGGTGAACACATAGGCGAACCACTATAACTGTTTGTGTTTTGTGGATATGTGATTTATATTTTCTATCTTTTATCATTTAAAGCTGTGGAATGTATGTGTGGATGTGAATGTTGTAATATTTACATTTCAAGCATTGGGGGGAATGTTGTAATAGTTTAGATTTAAATTCTTGCAATTGATTTCAATTCCTTGTTATTTATTTATTCCTCTTTAGTTTGAGTTTTTTATACAAAAAACATTATAGAAATAAGGTTTTCTTACCATAAACCTTTGGTTTTTATGGTGTAAGGTTGTCCTTAGAACAACATTTGTATCAACCTCTCAATACTTGTTTATTGAGGTTGCATTTCATTTCATCATTGTGAATTGATTTTCTTTATTTGACTATCTCATTCTTTAATTCTACTGTTTATATTTTAAATTTGGCATTGTCCTATTAACCCCCCCCCCCCCCCCCCCCTAGGACATATAGCTTGGCCATTTCAAGTGGTATCAAAGCCTAATAGCTCATTTTAATTATTTTATTTGAATTTATTTCCTGAGTAAATCGATCTAAGCTATATTTAACATATTAAATTTTGATAGCCTTTCAGTTACTAGGCCTCTACCTTTTGATGGCACCAATTATGTCTATTGGAAAGCCAGGATGAGGATCTTCCTTAAATCCATGGACGAAAGTGTATGGCTAGCCACAGTGAATGAATGGACCCTTCCTACCACTGAAGTAATTGGGATCGATGAATCAAAATCAATGAGAATTACACCTTATTTCTCATGGACCACACTTCAGAAAAGTGAGAGTAGTGCAAATGCAAAAGCACTAAATACAATCATTTGCGCACTATCAACGGATGAATTCAAAAG
Source organism: Magnolia kwangsiensis (assembly GCA_037074715.1). Lineage (NCBI taxonomy): Eukaryota > Viridiplantae > Streptophyta > Magnoliopsida > Magnoliales > Magnoliaceae > Magnolia > Magnolia kwangsiensis. The sequence goes on along the minus strand of CM073575.1, from coordinate 82,261,818 downwards.
AATTATATCCTGTGATTCTGTAAAGTGAGCTTGAGATATTTTAGAAATGATACACGAGGGTACATCAATTGTTAAGAAATCTAAAGTCCAAATCCTCACAACCAAATTTGAGGAAATACATTTGAAAGAAAATGAAACATTTATAGACTTCTACACTAGATTAAACGACATTGTGAACTCTATGTGGGGCCTTGGTGGTAAAATCTCAGAAAGTAAAGTTTGTGCAAAAATATTACGCTCACTTCCTAAACGGTTTAATTCTAAGGTAATTACAATCCAGGAACTTCGTGATATGGATACTATAAGGGTAGAAGAATTAGTTGGGTCTTTACAAACCTACAAGTTAAATTTTAAAGCTTCTAAAGGAAAATCTATTGCCCTTAAGTCTTCTAAAAATGTTTCTCAAGAAAACAATTCTGATTTAGAAAATTCTGAAGACGATATGACCCTTTTAGCGAAAAAGTTTTATAAAATTTTTAAAAGTAAAAAGTGGGTTGATTTTTGTAACGCCCTGAAAAAATCAGTACTTGGACTCGAGTACCAACTCGACCAGAAATCGCGTAAGATTAATTCCTTTAGAAAATAAGTGTAAGTTAGCTAGCGCAATGCTAGAGTAGCTGGGAAATAGTCACTGATCACTTTAAAAATGTTTTACAAGACCCAAAGCGAGTAGAACCAATGACGCTATAATGCTCTAAAACCTCGGATCAAACTCTAAGCCGGTTTGTTCTCTGGACCTCTTTGAAACTTTGTATTGGATCTAGAGCGCGCGTCGAAAGTCTGATACCTACAATCTTAGACCGTTAGAACCGCCTAGCTGGACTTGACAATCATTTCAAAAATTAAGTCCAACCGACATTCGCAGGCTATTTCATTGAGCCTAGACTGAAGAGAGTGAGAATAGGGTTAGATTTGGAATTTGAAATTTAAATCTGGCACACGACTTGACGTGTTATTATTAAGCATTCTGACCATCAGAATTCAGCCAAATTACACCCTCGGATCAGGAAAAATTTCTATTTCATATCATGAGACTTGTAGACCTGATCTACGTGTGGTGACCGCTGAACTGAAACTGGACCACCACGTGCGATCTACGAACACTGCTGGTCTGAAAATGGGATAAGAGCGACATCCGACAAGCATAAACTTAAGTCCGATCGCGTTCGGCCAGGGGACCACCATAAATGTCCTTTTGGACCGAAACAACCCCGATTTGGTTAGGTATCAAGTAAACATTGTTCCCAAGCCTGTTTCGGGAAAGAATTAGGTTATAAAAGGGGCTTAAACCCTCACTCCTCTCACCCATCCGAATTTGCTAGAAACCCTAGTAAGAGAGAGAGAGAAAGTGAGAGTTTGTGAGAGAGAGTGGAAGAGTTTTTCCTGCTGCTTGTGCCACTTGTTGCACGTGATTAAGCAACGTGCCCCAATCACTTTCCCGGTGATTTCACCACGTTTCTAGGTAAGAAAACATCCCTAATACTTGCTGATTTGAGGTTCCCTTGGTTCCATAGCGAAGTAGCTGATAGATCTTATGTATTAGGTTCCCGGTTCGTCGTAGACGAAGCGTATACGCTCCGTTCGAATTAATACACCTGTAGGAGAAAAGGTACAGATTTTAGACACTTTGATTGACTGTTTCCAATGCTTTCAATGTCTTTTAATAGTAGATTATCGATGGCAACGCCGTTTGACATGTACAACATGCTGTCCATTTCCTGTTTCGTAAGCAGACGAAAAATATGAGATTTAGAGTATTTTAGTCATTTGTAGGAAATACTATTTTCATCCATAATTTTCTGATGTAATTGACATGACTTCTTGTCACATTAGGATATTAGGAATACGTGCATAATTAGTTTGGCGAAGAGATTCGCCTAAATGCGCACTTTGAGTCGACATACTATATGTAGACTTAAGTGTGTAGTGTAAGTGTTTGTATAAATGCTTGTATTAGTATGTATTGAATTAAATGGTATTATGAATTAGTTTGAGATTGATTTCTCAATTAATATGCTGATGTAAATGGTTTCCTACATGTTAGCTATATGCATGATTTCATTATATGTATGAAATGCATGCGTTGGAAGATTTACTTAAGTTGTATGTTATAACATGTGTTAACATGCTCACATGGTTGTATTTCATTTCCATTACTCTTACATGATGGCTGATGTGAATTCATAATTGTTTGGGACTATACCTAGTCCTGGAAGTCGGCAACCGAGCAAGTTCGTGGTTGGCCTATCTTTGCCACGAACGACGCGTCGATGAACGCGAGCCGTGTTTTTGAGTTGGCGGCAGTGGTTAGGCCACGCGAAGTGTTTTACGCACTTCATGTCGTTCGACTTGAGATGCGCTCGTGCTAGTCGAGCTCGTCAAGTAACCCGACTGGCCGTTACATGTTCACCCTGTATGAGTCATAACTGCTTGAACCTAGGGTACTGAACTTACCATTGTAAACCCTATCAACCCTGGTACCTTGATCCACAAAGACTCATGAGTCGGGCATGGTGGTATGGGACACCGTGGTCGAGCTGTTAGCCTACGCTGGGGCCACAAACCTCCCCGTAGTGATCAGTGAGCACCTATGACTCGTGATCAGATTATGGTGGTATGAGACACTATATTCTTGCTGTCGGTCTACACTGATCAGGCGACGAGTCCTTTGTAGTGACCGCGAGCGTATTCTGAGTCTACGGGAGGCGACGACCCTTCCGTAGCAGTGAGAGTATAGTAGGCCTGTATTGATAAGGTGATGGGGGAGCGGTGCAACGAGTGCGAGCAACAGCCCTGACAGCCCTTGCAGTGACCTACAAAATATACATCGTATGAGATTATTAGGAGTGACGACCCTAGACAGGATCTGTGTTGGGATTGATATAAGGGAAGTACCTTAGTATCCCAATATTGCTGTATGAAAAGGACTAATAATAACCCGGTAATCATATCACCATCACATTGCATGTGCCTGGAAGATGTAGACCACTGTGGGATGATTGCATGCCACGGGCGTAAGATGGTGCCGTATGAGGGAGATCGTCGGTGAGGGCATCCATCACGTCATGTCATATTGCATTAACAACAGTATTAGGAATGTTTGATTTAGTGCTTTACTATTATCGCATAATTGATTTGAGAACATGTTAATCCTTGCTCTATTATTCCACTGAGTTAGCTACTCACTCCCACGTTACGGGATGGTGCTTACAACACCCACCAGACCCTGTCTTAGATGCAGGTGAGGCGGCGATTCAGGAGGCAGAGCCGGACTATGATGAGGACCAGGATGAGTTCTCATACATGCAGTACCACGACGGCTTTGTTTAGGTGGCCTGGATTGGCGGGACTTCTCAGTAGGACTATTTTTGACATTTTAATTTTGTTTATTTACATGTATATGAGACTTAGAGATGTATTTATACTTTAGAGACAGTCGAGATCTACTTTGTTTTTAATACAGTGATATATATATTCTTTAGTCTTCCGCTTGCTTTTATCACTGAATCTGGAGTATGAATTGCAGTTTTGGTATACTTTTACTCATGTGAATGCTTTAACTCAGACAACATTGAATCATAATCATTTTTGTTGCATAAGTGACGGTCTGGAACTCGGGAGTTGAGTTTATTCACGACCCCCGATTTGCAGGGTGTTACAAGTTGGTATCAGAGCATGAATGAGATTATACCAGGCCTGGGTTATGGTCACACGACGTACGCTGTCACTTCCTTTGACTTAGGTGGGTGCGATAAAGGTCTAGAAACACTTATAGGATCGTAGATTCGCCAATAGGCAAGGTCTATTCGTATCGATCGCGTGATCGAGTCCGTAACGCATCTAGGGTCGCGTGAAGTGACCTAAGTAGCTCCTAGGTTGTAGGTAGGTGGGTCAAGATGTTCTTTGAATGATTCTAAACCCATAAATGTGAATCCTTGGACTGTGGGACAACCACAACCCTTACATTCAATCGCTAGGGCTTAAAAACTCCGTTTCACCTAATTTCTTCAAAATTCTTCCTCTCACCGCTCCATTCTTCAATTCTTTCTCTGAATTTTCATGTTAGGTATTGATCCTAATGTGAAAATAATATAAAATAATACTTCAACAAAATTTTATAGTGAATAGTAAAATTTCATGAAAACTGGCCATTAGGCCATTCTAAGTTTGTGATCTTTAGCAACTAATGCACTAGATGGATGTATCAGCTCCTTCTACCCCAAAATCATATGCTGCATGATAGGGGATTACAATCTGGATTACAGATTAGCCCTGGAAAGCCCCGAATGGATGTTTGGGCCTCCATAGGACAATCAACAATGAACGAAGGTAGGGCCCATATATTTTTAGAGTCCCTGGGCCAGGGGGGACCTGACCCATGTGGTCCCACCAGCCACCTTGCAAGATGGTCGGCTCGATGTGAATTTTGGTGCGTGTGGGTATTTTGGGTTGTACACCCCTCCCACGTATGGTTCGTCCATAAAAAACCCCTAAAAAGGGTACTTCCTTCACAACAGCCCCCTTCCCAAGCTCCTTCTCACATTTTCTTGCTACCCATCTCAAAACTATGGCTCCAAATCCTTCCCAAACCCATTTCTTGTTGAAAACGACTCCATTCCATCACTCCATTGTAGTTTGCAACTCCTCTTACAAATCTCGTCCGTTGGAGCTCCTAGAACCCCCAAAATGAGCTGAAATCGTGAGGAGCTCCATTTCCTTTTTCTATTCTCTTTTTGTAACACCCTGAAAATCGGGGGTCGTGTATAAACTCAACTCCCGAGTTCCAGACCGTCACTTATGCAACAAAAATGGTTATGATTCAATGTTGTCTGATTTAAAGCATTCACATGAGTAAAAGTATACCAAAACTGCAATTCATACTTCAGATCCAGTGATAAAAGCAAGCGGAAGACTAAACAATATAAATATCACTGTATGGAAAAACAAAGTAATCTCAACTGTCTCCAAAGTATGACTACATCTCTGAGTCTCATATACATGTAAATAGACAAAGAATAAGTTCAAAATAGTCCCACTGAAGTCCCCCTCGATCCAGGTCACCTACGGGAAGCCGTCGTGATACTGCATATACGAGAACTCATCCTGGTCCTCGTCAATCTCCGGCTCCACCTCCTGGATCTCGTCGTCACCTGCAACTACAACAGGGTCTGGTGGGTGTTGCAAACACCATCCCGTAACGTGGGAATGAGTGATCAACTCAGTGGAATCATAGAGCAAAGATTAGCATGTTCACAATTCAATCACGCGATAATAGTAAAGCAGTAAATCAGACAAATCCTAATACTGTTGTTAATGCAAGATGATATGACGTGATGTATGCCCTCACCGACGATCACCCTCATACGGCAACATCTTATGACCGCGGCATGCCACACTCCCTAGAGTGCTCCACATCTTCCAGGCACATGCAATGCTATGGTGATATGATTACCAAGTTGTTATTAGTCCATTCAAACAGCAGGATTGGGAAACTAAGGTACCTCCCTTGTATCAATCCCAACACGGATCCTGTCTAGGGTCGTCACTCCTAGTAATCTCATACGATGTACATTTCGTAGGTCACTGCAAGGGCTGCCAGGGCTGTTGCTCGCACTCGTTGCACCGCTCCCCCATCACCTTATCAATACAGGCCTACTGTACTCTACTGCACGGGAGGGTCGTCGCCTCCCGTGAACTCAGAATACGCTCGCGGTCACTACAAAGGGCTCGTCGCCTGATCAGTGTAGGCCGACAGCTAGAATATAGTGTCCCATACCACCATAATCTGCTCACGAGTCAAGGTGCTCACTGGTCACTACGGGGAGGTTTGTGGCCCCAGCGTAGGCCGACAGCTCGACCACGGTGTCCCATACCACCATGCCCGGCTCATGAGTCTTCGTGGATCAAGGTACCACGGTTAATAGGGTTTACAATGGTAAGTTCAGTACCCTAGGTTCAAGCAGTTATGATACATACAAGGTGAACAAACATCGGCCAGTCGGGTTACTTGACGGGCTCGACTAGCGCGATCGCATCTCGAATTAAACGACATGAAGTGCGTAAAACACTTCACGTGGCCTAACCACTGCCGCCAACTCTCAACACGAATCACATTCATCGACGCGTCGTTCGTGGCTATGACCAGTCAGCCACGAATTCGCTCGGTTACCGACTGCCTGGACTAAGTCAAGTCCCACACATCTATGGAATTACTATAAAACTATAAAAAGGTATTGGAATTGAAATACATCATGTGAGCATGTTAGCACATGTTATAACATTCAACTTAAGCAAATCTTCAAGGCATACTTCCCATGCATATTCAACTTAAGCAAATCCTCAAGTACATACATTCCATGCATGTAATGAAATCATGCATTTTGTCAACATGTAGAAAATCATTTAGGTCAGCATAATAATTGAAAAATCAATCACAAACTATCAAATAACATCATTTAATTCAATACATACTAATACAAGCATTTATACAAACACATACACTACACACTTAAGTCTACATATAGTATGTCGACCCAAAGTGTGCAACTAGGCGAATCTCTTCGCCAAACTAATTATGCACGCATTCCTAACTTCCTAATGCGACAACAAACCATGTCAATCACATCAGCAAAATATGAATGTAAACAGTACTTCCTACAAATGACTAAAATGCCCTAAATCTCATATTCTTCGTTAGCTTACGAAACGGGAAACGGAGAGCATTTTGTACATGTCAAACGGCGATGCCGTCAAGAATCTACTATTAAACGACATTGAAAGCGTTGGGAACCGTCAATCAAAGCGTCTAAAATCCTCACCTAGTGTCTTGTAGACTCGGGAATTGAAGTGGAGCGTATAGGGTTCGTCTACGGCGAGTAAGGAGCCTAATACATAAGATCCATAAGCTACATCGCTATGGAAACAAGGAAAACTCAAATCACCAACTATTTAGGGTTTTTACTTACCTAGGATTGCGGTGGAATCGCCGGGAAAGCGGTAGAGGAGTGTTGCTTAAGCACGTGCAACACGTAGCACAAGTGGCAGGAAGAACTCTCCCACTCTCTCACAATCTCTCACTCCTTTTCTCTCTCCCAAGCTAGGGCTTCTCTCAAATTCGGATGGGAGAGAGGAGTGAGGGTTTCAACCCCTTTTATAGCCTAAAACATTCCCAAAATAGGCTTGGGAACAATGTTTACTTGGTGTCTAACCAAATCGGGGCCGTTTCGGTCCAAAAGAGCATTTCTGGAGGTCCCCTGGCCAAATGCGGTCGGACTTAAGCTCGTGTATACTGTATCTAGCACGCATCCAGATTTTAGGCCGGTAGGGTTCCCAGATCGCACGTGGCGGCCCAGTTTCAGTTTAACGGTCACCGCACCAAGATCAGACCTATAAGTCTCGTGATATGTAATAGATATTTTTCCTGATCCAAGGGTGTAATTTGGCTGTATTCTGACGGTCAGAATGCTTAATACTGATGCGTCAAATTTGTGTGCCAGATTTGAATTTGAAATTCCAACTGTCCTTATTCACACTCTCTTCGGTCCGGGCTCAATGAAATAGCCTGTGATCATCGGTTTGACTTGATTTTTGGAATGAGTGTCAAGTCCAGCTAGACGGTTCTAACGGTCTAAGATAGGAGGTATCGGACTTTCGACGTGCGGTCTAGATCCAATACAAAGATTCAAAGTGGTCCAGAGAACAAACCGGTTTAGAGTTTGATCCGAGGCTTTAGAGCATTATAGCACCCTTGGTTCCACTCGCTTCGGGCCTCGTAGAACGTATTTAAAGTGATCAGGGACCATTTCCTAGCTATTCTAACGTTGCACTAGCTAACCTAGTCATATTTTCTAAAGGAATGAATTCTACGCAATATCGGGTCGAGTTGGTACTCGAGCCCAAGTATGGATTTTTCACGGGCGTTACACTTTTCTTTTTGAAAATCCATCCTAGGGGAGCTTGAAGCATCCCTCTACAACGCCTAGATCTTCCTTTTTCTGTTTGGGCAGCCATTTCTCTACATTTCTCCCATTTTTCATGACTTTTGTTGAAGCCATTTTGGGTCTTTTATCTTTCTCCACCATCCTCTCTTTGATGGGAAAGAGAAAGACCGCAGCGGATGAGGCTGGGCCTAGTCGCCCTGCGCAATCAAGAAGACCGAGGGGTGGCGTCACTAGCTCAAGCGTCGCCGCAAGTCCAAGCACAGCCCGAGAGTTCCATACAAAGCGGGATTTGGATCCCCATACTCAACTTGGACGAGTGATATTAGCAGAGATGCCCCACGGTGAATATACTGACCGTAAAGTGTTGTTTGAGGTGGACATGGAAGGGTGACTCTTCGACGAATTCTTTTTGTTCGAGTGCATTGAAGCTGCGCATTGGGGTCCGCTATTTGAAGCTCGATCTCGTGCTAATGTGAGCACCGTTCATGCCTTCTACACTCGTATCCAGAATCCTACATTAGAGCCATTGCAGTTCACGATTCCTTTTGGTAGAGATCGGATGGCTACGATCTATGTTCGGTTGATAGCGTGACTTTTGAACGTGCCCCTTGGTGATGTTAATCCCAGTGCAAAGAATTTGAGGAGTAGGCGTAAGCGAGATCGTCGTACCAGGTTCCTATGCGGTAGTCTGGTTCCATGGCAGCCTAACAATAGCCTCAAGGCGTCTCATATGTCTGCCGATTTGTGCCTGCTGCACCACATTTGCACATTCAACGTGTATCCCAGGTCAAAAAATTACATTGAGTGTACGCGCCTTATGGTTGATTTCTTGTATCAGGTGGCCCAGGGAGAAAATGTGTGTATGGCCACTTTCGTGTTGCGACAGATTATGCTCATAGTGAAATCAAGAAGAACGTCTGAGTCACTTCCTTTTGGCCAACTTATATGCAAGATCGCGCTTGAGTTTGCTTACAGACTTGGGCCGGAGTTGCCAGTTCCGATTCACTGCATTGATGAGTCTACCATGGTCAAGATGAAGATCGGATCTCAGTACCGTGAGACTCAGCTTGAGGAGGATAGCGAGGATCATTTTGATGATGAAGAAGATCCAAGTGTGGGAGAACCTGGAGCAGAAGTTGAGGAAGAAGTCCAGGAAGAGGTAGAAGAGGAGGCTCAGGATACAGATGAGAGCCCTCCTTCTTCTGCTCAGGCTACTGGTGATGATCGCATTGCCCGAATTGAGGAGAGCCAGGTCACCTTGTGAAGGGAAGTTCAAGAACTTCGGGCTGAGGTCGAGGATACCAAGGCCGTTAGGAAGAGGAAATTCGGCAAGGTGGCTCGCACCTTGAAGGCGATCCTGTGCTGCTTGCAGGATCAGGGTGCTCCTCCTCCGTCACCCAACTCAGACTAGCGATGAGATCTTGGATGTTGTTGTCAGTAGTTAGTCGTTTCCTGCTTTAAGTTGTGTAAGCCTGTTAAGGCTATTAGCTTACTTATGTTGTTGTTGTAACTTTAACTATCTTAGTTCCCATGTACTTCTTGTCAAGATGCTTATAAGGAGATATCCCTTGTATTGTGACAATTTTGATTAAATGAAATGCATGGAATGCCTTTGACTCTTTATGTGAATGATTGCGGTGTGTTTGTGCTATTGAGACTGACAAGGTTGCGCCCTATTTTGAATATAGGGAATGCCGCCGAAGGCTACACTGAGCACAGCTCGGCTTACATTGGGTGAGCCTATGGATCAGGCTCCTTCGCGGTCTGATGCTCATGCGGACCCTTCTGTGGGCCCGATTCCTGAGACAGTATGTGCGTCTCAGCCTCCTACTGGTCCTGCAGTTGGACCACCGCCTTTCACACCACCCGTCAGAGAGCAGTACCGTGCGTCTTCTTCGACGCAGTACATGCCACAGCCTGCTCCACCTCCAGATAGATTTGAGCAGATGATGGCTATGATGCAGCAGCAGCAGCAGCTCCTTACTACGATTGTGGGGACTCTAGCCCAGGGTGGGAGTGTGTCTCCACCTGCACCACCTGCGCATCCAGCTGAGGATGCCGATACATATGCTCAGGATGAGGGCATGGTTCATTCTATACCACCTGCTTACCCTACGGGGAATGCCGCAGACACACGGAGCTTGTTAGAGCGATTTCAGCGCTTACGGCCTCTCACTTTTACGGGTTCTCATAGACCCGAGGTGGCCGAGTATTGGCTCGACCGTGTGTCGAAGATACTGCGGATGCTAAATTGTTCAGAGGCTGAGCAGGTCGAGTTAGCTACGTTCTTGTTCGAGCGGGAGGCCAACTTATGGTGGGACAGTGTGTTGCGGACCGTTGCCACCGATTACATATGGACCTGGGCAGTGTTCGAGTTTCGCTTCCACGAGAAATACTATCCCCAGACGTACAGGCATGAGCGGAAGAATGAGTTTCTCCGCTTCAGACAGGGAGGCATGACAGTCACTGAGTATGAGCATAAGTTCACTGAGTTGGGCAGATACGTCCCAACTATACTGGCAGATGACCAGATGCGCATACGGCGCTTTTCAGAGGGTTTACGACCGGATATTCGGTCGAAGATGTGCTGCGTGAGCATTCCCTCCTACGCAGAGCTGATTCACATGTCCATGCGGGCAGAGCAGGATGTGGATCAACTTACACGATCTCGTGGCCCTATTGCTCCTAGGCCACGACCAGAGTTACAGGACAGGCCCTTTGCGTGCAAGAGGCCTCGCGCCGACCCTCCTTCTAGGGCTACAGCGCCAGTACCATCGATGCGACTCCCCGATTTATCATGTATATATTGTGGGAGATCGGGCCATTTATCACAGAGTTGTTTTGCTCGGATGCGGGACAGTGGGTTCTCGTTGCCACAGAAGATCGACCGTACATGCTCACAGGCTATATCAGCACCACCTTTACGGTTGGCTCCTGCGCACCATTCCTTCAGACCTCCCGTATCTCAGTTCAGGCCACCTCTACGGCCCATGGCACAGCGGCTGAACCGGCCACAGCAGGCACAGGTGCATGCCTTGATAGCTGAGACAGCCGCGACAGAGACTTCTCAGCATTCGGCCTTTGAGGTCACTGCCCACATCGAAGGTATTCCTATTCTTGTGATGGTGGACACAGGATCCATGATTTCATTGATATCACGTGCCATAGTCAGGCGCATTGGGCTACCGACTATTAGGATGGATGGGGTGCGAGTTTATACAGCTCACGGGTCCTTTACAGATGTCACCCTGATGTGTGAGGGATGTTTGGTGGATCTAGGGGGCAATACGATGGCTCTTGATCTTGTCGTTGACCCCTCTCTTGTTTATCTCGACGTCATTCTTGACATGGACTGGTTGACTACAGCGAGGGTTGAGATTGACTGCGAGACTCGTATAGTGACTGCCTACGAGCCAGAGGGCGCATCCTTTACATTTCCAGTGTGGGTAAATCTCCCCTTCCGCATACTTAGCTACACTACTTTACTACGGGACGCTGGTGCCCAGATGCTTGAGCATACGCCAGTCGTTTGTGATTTTGGGGATCTGTTCAGGAAGATCCCTGGTTTGCCGCCTCGACGAGAGATTGATTTCACTATCGATCTAGTGCCTGGTTCCACGCCCATCTCACTACCGACGTATCGCATGGCACCGTGTGAGATGGAGGAGTTGAGGACGCAGATTGATGGCCTGTTAGAGCTTGGCCTTATCTGACCTAGTGTGTCTCCTTGGGGAGCACCAGTCCTGTTTGTAAGGAAGAAGGATGGTTCGATGCGATTGTGTATTGATTATTGCAGGCTGAACCAGATCACGGTGAAGAACAAGTACCCTTTTATAACACCCCGAATTTTGGCCAACCTGGGATTAGACGTCCTTAGGCAATGGGTCAACTAAAACACCGGGAAAATCGCTCAGAACCCAATTCCATAGCCAAAGAAACCACTTAGGATTAATTCCTTTAGAAACTAAACATAAGTTAGCTAGCGCAACGTTGGAGTAGCTGAGAAACAGTCCCTGATCACTTTAAACACGTTCTACAAGACCCAAATCGAGTAGAACGTATGACTCTATAATACTCTATAACCTCGGATCAAACTTTTAGCAGGTTTGTTCTCTGGACAACCTTGAAATTTTGTATTGGATCTAGACCACACGTCGAAAGTCCGATGCCTACTATCTTAGACCGTTAGGACCGTCTAGCTGGACTTGACAATCATTTCGAAAATCAAGTCCAACCGATAATCACAGGCTATTTCATTGAGCCCGGACTAAACAGAGTGCGAATAGGGACAGAATTGAAATTTGAAATTCAAATCTGGCACACGACTTGACGTGTCAGTATTCAGCGTTCTGACCGTCAGAATTCTGCCAAATTACACCCTTGGATCAAGAAAAATTTCTATTTCATATCATGAGATTTGCAGGCCTGATCTACGTGCAGTGACCGCTGAACTGAAACTGGACCGCCACGTGCGATCTACGAACCTTGCCGGACTGAAAACTTGATGTGTGCTAGATCCAGTATGCATGAGCTTAAGTCCGACCGCATTCAGCCAGGGGACTACCAGAAATATCCTTTTGGACCGAAATAGCCCCGATTTGGTTACCCCTCAAGTGAACCTTGTTCCCGAGCCTATTTCGGGCAAGTTTGGGCTTATAAAAGGGGTTGAAACCCTCACTCCTCTCTCCCATCCGAATTTACAAAAATTCCTAGATTGGGAGAGAGAAAAGGTGAGAGTATGTGAGAGAAGGTGGGAGAGAATTCCCTACTGCTTGTGCCACGTGCTGTACGTGCTTAAGCAACGCACTCCGATCACTTTTCCGATGATTCCTCCACATTTTCAGGTAAGAAAATACCCTAGAAGTTGCTGATTTGAGGTTCCTTTCATTTTCTAGCGAAGTAGCTAATAGAACTTGTGTATTGGGTTCTCTAATCGCTGTAGACGAAGCGTATACGCTCCGTTCGAATTTACACATCCATAAGAGACAAGGTGCGGATTTTAGATGCTTTGATTGACTGTTTCCAAAGCTTTCAATGTCGTTTAATAGTAGATTATCGACGGCAACGCCGTTTGACATGTACAACATGCTGTCCGTTTCCTGTTTCGTAAACCCGCGAAGAATATGAGATTTAGGGCATTTTAGTCATTTGTAGGAAGTACTGATTTCATTCATATTTTGCTGATGTGATTGACATGATCTATTGTCGCATTAGAATGTTAGGAATGCGTGCATAATTAGTTTGGTGAAGAGATTCGCCTAAATGCGCACTTTGGGTCGACATACTATATGTAGACCTAAGTGTGTAGTGTAAGTGTTTGTATTAATGCTTGTATTAGTATGTATTGAATGAAATGATGTTATGGATTAGTTTGAGATTGGTTTCTCAATTGATATGCTGATGTGAATGATTTCTTACATGTTAGCCATATGCATGATTTCATTATATGAATGAAATGCATGTGCTTGATGATTCACGTAAGGTGTATGTTATAACATGTGCTTGGTGATTTCATTATGATTTAGTTTGAGATTGAATTCTCAATTAATTTGCTGATGGAAATGATTTCCTATATGTTGGCGATATGCATAATTTCATTATATGTGTAAAAGGCATGTATCAAGTGATTTGCTTAAGTTGTATGTTACAACATGTGTTAACATGCTCATATGGTGGTATTTCATTTCTAATTCTTTCACATGCTTTGCTGATGTGATTCCACATGTTTGGGACTGTACTTAGTCCAGGCAGTCGGTAACCGAGCGAATTCGTGGTTGGCTTATCTTTGCCACAAACGACGCGTCGATGAACGCGAGCCGTGTTTTGGAGTTGGCGGCAGTGGTTAGGCCACACGAAGTGTTTTACGCACTTCATGTTGTTCAACTTGAGATGCGATCGTGCTAGTCGAGCCCGTCAAGTAACCCGACTGGCCGTTGTATGTTCACCCTGCATGAGTCATAACTGCTTGAACCTAGGGTACTGAACTTACCATTGTAAACCCTGTTAACCATGGTACCTTGATCCACGAAGACTCATGAGCCGGGCATGGTGGTATGGGACACCGTGGTCGAGCTGTCGGCCTATGCTGGGGCCAAAAACCTCCCCGTAGTGACCAGTGAGCACCTAGTCTCGTGAGCAGATTATGGTGGTATGGGACACTATATTCTTGCTGTCGGCCTACACTGATCAAGCAACGAGTCCTTTGTAGTGACCGCGAGCGTATTCTGAGTCTACAGGAGGCGACGACCCTTCAGTAGCAGTAGAGTACAATAGGCCTGTATTGATAAGGTGATGGGGGAGCGGAGCAACGAGTGCGTGCAACATCCCTAGCAACCCTTGCAGCGACCTACAAAATATACATCGTATGAGATTACTAGGAGTGACGACCCTAGACAGGATCTGTGTTGGGATTGATATAAGGGAAGTACCTTAGTTTCCCAATCCTACTGTTTGAATGGACTAATAACAACTCAGAAATCATATCACCATTACATTGTATGTGCCTGGAAGATATGGAGCACTTTAGGGAGTGTGGCATGCCGCAGTCGTAAGATGGTTCCGTACGAGGGAGATCGTCGGTGAGGGCATACATCACGTCATGTCATATTGCATTAACAACAGTTTTAGGATTGTTTGATTTACTACTTTACTATTATCGCATGATTGATTTGAGAACATGTTAATCCTTGCTCTAATATTCTACTGAGTTAGCTACTCACTCCCACGTTACGGGATGGTGTTTTCGGACACCCAGCAGACCCTTTTGTGATTGCAAATGATGGCGCGGCCTACGAGTGAGAGCCGGACTTGATGATGAGGAGGAGGATCCCTCCTTTATGCGTGTTTTGATCGACGGGATTATAGGGAGGTTGATTAGATACTTTGACACTTGTCATTTTATGTTTTTAGCGCACTCATGTATATTCATTTTTTCTACTTTTGGAGTATACATGTATGTATATAACCTGGTAACATGTTCACACTCTGGAGACATACAACAGTTTATATATGTTATACATACTATCACAGTCTTCTGCTTGTTAATTTAACTGTCTCTGGAGTATGATATGCGGTTCTAGCTTAATCTCACTCATGTTTAATACGTTATCACAGACAACATTCAATCATACATATTTATGTTGCATAAATAACATGTTGGAACTCGGGAGTTGAGTTTTTGCTCGACCCCCCGATTTTCGGGATGTTACACCTTTACCCATGATCGATGAGTTGTTTGATCAGTTGAGAGGAGCGCAGTACTTCTCGAAGATTGATCTTCAGTCAGGATATTATCAGTTGCGCATCAGGGATGAGGACGTGTAGAAGACAGCATTCAGGACCAGCTTTGGCCACTACGAGTTCCTTGTGATGTCGTTCGGTCTCACGAACGCACCAGCCGTGTTCATGGATCTGATGAACCGGGTATTTCGGCCTTTCCTCTATCGATTCGTCGCTGTGTTCATTGAAGACATTTTGGTATACTCCAGGAGTCGAGAGGAGCATGAGGAGCACTTGCGCTTGGTCCTGAATACACTCAGACAGCATCAGTTGTTCGGACAGTACAAGAAGTGCGACTTCTGGAAACAGGAAGTGAAGTTCCTGGGACACGTGGTGTCCAAGGATGGCATGATAGCTGACCTATCTAAGGTAGCTGCAGTTCAGGACTGGGAGCTGCCTGGTTCTGTCACTGAGGTGAGGAGTTTCTTGGGTCTCTCTGGCTATTATCGACGCTTCATTTGGGATTTCTCGAAGATCGCGAGACCTTTATCTCAGTTGATACGGAAGAACGTGAAGTTCACCTGGAATGACAAGGTGGAGTCAGCTTTTCAGGAGCTGAAGGACAGGCTTACGTCCACCCCTGTGCTAGTATTGCCAGAGCAAGGGGTTAGATACACTATATACACTGACGCATCTAGCGTTGGTCTGGGTTGTGTCCTTATGCAGAGGGACAGGGTAATTTCGTATGCCTCGAGACAATTAAGGAAGCACGAGGAGAATTACTCGACACACGACCTAGAGTTGGCAGTCGTCATATTCGCACTGAGACTCTGGAGACATTACCTCTATGGAGAGGAGTTCGAGCTCTTTTGCGACCACAAGAGCCTCAAGTACATATTCAAGCAACGAGACTTGAATATGAGGCAGCGGCGATAGATGGAGACTTTGAAGGACTTCAAGTTCGAAGTCTCTTACCATCCTAGGAAGGAGAACCTTGTGGCTGACCCGTTGAGCCGCAAGAAGACGATAGAGTTTGCTGCTCTGCTGATGGTTGCGGAGTGGGATATGGTTGAGTTTTTGTGAGACTTTGAGCAGAAACTCACAGTATAGGAGCCATATAAGTTCATCGCACATGTACAGGTGCGATCTCAGATCGATGACCGGGTCATCGAGGTGCAGAGGGATGATGTGCATCTAACTGAGCTTCGAGACCAGGCCAGTGATGATGCGGACGCCGAGTGACGAGTTGGCACGGATGGGGGCTTACGTTATCGTGGCCGCCTATACGTCCCAGATATCCCTGACTTAAGACGAGAGATTTTCGAGGCTGCGCATTGTACCAGACTCGCGATGCATCCAAGCAGTACGAAGATGTATCGTGACGTGAAGAGGACCTATTGGTGGGAAGGTATGAAGACCCACATAGCAGAGTTCGTGTCCCGTTGTCTCACTTGCCAGCAGGTGAAGGCAGAGCATCGCCAACCACCTGGACTCTTGCAGCCTATGCCGATCGCAGAGTGGAAGTGGGATTTCATTTTCATGGATTTCATTTCAGGGCTGCAGACGAGGAAGGGACATGATTCCATATGGGTGATCGTCGACCGTCTGACGAAGTCGGCGCACTTCCTACCGATCAGAGTTACGAACTCTGCAGATGAGATGGCTAGACTATATATTAGAAAGATTGTGCATCTACATGGAGTTCCGTTGGAGATCGTGTCGGACAGAGACACGCGGTTTACTTTTATTTTCTGGACTCGCATTCAGGAGGCTATGGGTGTGAAGTTGAAGTTTAGTACTGCCTTTCACCCACAGACAGACGGACAGACAAAGCGGGTGAACCAGATCTTAGAGGATATGTTGCGAGCTTGCGCATTGGACTTCAAGGACAGTTGGGATGATTGTCTTGCATATGCGGAGTTCACGTACAACAACAGTTTTCAGGCGAGTATCGGTATGGCACCTTACGAGGTGTTGTATGGGAGACCTTGTCGCGCACCGCATTGCTGGGCAGAGGTCGGTGAGCATAGCTTGATTGGCCCAGAGTTAATGCAGGCGACGTCGGAGAAGGTTGATATTATTAGACGTTGGCTTCTCACAGCGCAGAGCAGACAGAAGAGTTATGCCGATACGATACGGCGGCCGCTAGAGTTCACAGTTGGGGATCATGTATTTTTGTGAGTTTTTCCTATGAAGGGAGTCCTTCGGTTCGGGAAGAAGGGGAAGCTGGCACCGCGATTCATTGGTCCATTCCAGATCCTCGATCGTGTGGGAGCAGTGGCATACCGTTTGGCTTTACCCACGCCTCTCGCGAGCGTTCACAACGTATTTCATGTTTCCATGCTGAAGAAATACGTTTCTGATCCTTCCCATATCATCAAATGGGAGTAGGTACAGTTAGGAGAGGATGTTATATATATTCTGTGACCGACACGTATCTTAGACCGAAAGGAGCAGGTACTACGTAGCAAGGTGATTCCCCTTGTGAAGGTATTGTGGACGCATCACTCTGAGAAAGAGCCTGCCTAGGAGACAGAAACCGAGATAAGAAAGAACTACCCACAACTTCTCGAGGAATACGAAAAGGTACAAATTTTGAGGATGAAATTATTTGTTAATGGGGCTAGATTGTAACGCCCTGGAAAAATCAGTACTTGGACTCGAGTACCAACTCGACCAGAAATCGTGTAGGATTAATTCCTTTAGAAAATAAGTGTAAGTTAGCTAGCGCAACGTTAGAGTAGCTGGGAAATAGTCCCTGATCACTTTAAATACGTTCTACAAGACCCAAAGCAAGTAGAACCAATGACGCTATAATACTCTAAAACCTCGGATCAAACTCCAAGCTGGTTTGTTCTCTGGACCTCTTTGAAACTTTGTATTGGATCTAGACTGCGCGTCGAAAGTCTGATACCTACAATCTTAGACCGTTAGAACCACCTAGCTGGACTTGACAATCATTTCGAAAATCAAGTCCAACCGACATTCGCAGGCTATTTCATTGAGCCTGGACTGAAGAGAGTGAGAATAGGGTTAGATTTGGAATTTAAAATTCAAATCTGGCACATGACTTGACGCATTATTATTAAGCGTTCTGACCATCAGAATTCAACTAAATTACACCCTCAGATCAGGAAAAATTTCTATTTCATATCATGAGACTTGTAGACCTGATCTATGTGTGGTGACCGCTGAATAAAACTGGACCACCACGTGCGATCTAAGAACACTGCTGGTCTGAAAATGGGATGAGAGCGACATCCGACAAGCATGAACTTAAGTCCGATCGCGTTCGGCCAGGGGACCACCAAAAATGTCCTTTTGGACCGAAACAGCCCCGATTTGGTTAGGTATCAAGTAAACATTGTTCCCAAGTCTGTTTCGGGCAAGAATTAGGTTATAAAAGGGGCTTAAACCCTCACTCCTCTCACCCATCTGAATTTGCTAGAAACCCTAGCAAGAGAGAGAGAGAAAGTGAGAGTTTGTGAGAGAGAGTGGAAGAGTTTTTCCTGTTGCTTGTGCCACCTGTTGCACGTGATTAAGCAACGCGCCTCAATCACTTTCCTAGGGATTTCACCACGTTTCTAGGTAAGAAAACATCCCTAATACTTGCTGATTTGAGGTTCCCTTGGTTCCATAGCGAAGTAGCTGATAGATCTTGTGTATTAGGTTCCCAGTTCGCCGTAGACGAAGCGTATACGCTCCGTTCGAATTAATACACCTGTAGGAGAAAAGGTGCGGATTTTAGACGCTTTGATTGACTGTTTCCAACGCTTTCAATGTCGTTTAATAGTTAATTATCGACGGCAACGCCGTTTGACATGTACAACATGCTGTCCGTTTCCTGTTTCGTAAGCAGACGAAAAATATGAGATTTAAGGCATTTTAGTCATTTGTAGGAAATACTGTTTTCATCCATAATTTTCTGATGTGATTGACATGGCTTCTTGTCGCATTAGGATATTAGGAATACGTGCATAATTAGTTTGGCGAAGAGATTCGCCTAAATGCGCACTTTGAGTCGACATACTATATATAGACTTAAGTGTGTAGTGTAAGTGTTTGTATAAATGCTTGTATTAGTATGTATTGAATTAAATGGTGCTATGAATTAGTTTGAGATTGATTTCTCAATTAATATGCTGATGTAAATGGTTTCCTACATGTTAGCTATATGCATGATTTCATTATATGTATGAAATACATGCGTTGGAAGATTTACTTAAGTTGTATGTTATAACATGTGTTAACATGCTCACATGGTTGTATTTCATTTTCATTACTCTTACATGATGGCTGATGTGAATTCATAATTGTTTGGGACTATACCTAGTCCAGGCAGTCGGCAACCGAGCAAGTTCGTGGTTGGCCTATCTTTGCCACGAACGACGCGTCGATGAACGCGAGCCGTGTTTTGGAGTTGGCGGCAGTGGTTAGGCCACGCGAAGTGTTTTACACACTTCATATCATTCGACTTGAGATGCGCTCGTGCTAGTCGAGCCCATCAAGTAACCCGACTGGCCGTTGTATGTTCACCCTGTATGAGTCATAAATACTTGAACCTCGGGTACTGAACTTACCATTGTAAACCCTGTCAACCATGGTACCTTGATCCACAAAGACTCATGAGTCGGGCATGGTGGTATGGGACACCGTGGTCGAGCTGTCGGCCTACGCTGGGGCCACAAACCTCCCCGTAGTGATCAATGAGCACCTATGACTCGTGAGCAGATTATGGTGGTATGAGACACTATATTCTTGCTGTCAGTCTACACTGATCAGGCGACGAGTCCTTTGTAGTGACCGCGAACGTATTCTGAGTCTACGGGAGGCGATGACCCTTCCGTAGCAGTGAGAGTACAGTAGGCCTGTATTGATAAGGTGATGAGGGAGCGGTGCAACGAGTGCGAGCAACAGCCCTAGTAGCCCTTTCAGCGACCGACAAAATATACATCGTATGAGATTACTAGAAGTGACGACCCTAGACAGGATTTGTTTTGGGATTGATATAAGGGAAGTACCTTAGTTTCCCAATATTGCTGTATGAAAAGGACTAATAATAACTCGGTAATCATATCACCATCACATTGCATGTGCCTGGAAGATGTGGAGCACTGTGGGATGATTGCATGCCACGGGCGTAAGATGGTGCCTATGAGGGAGATCGTCGGTGAGGGCATCCATCACGTCATTTCATATTGCATTAATAACAGTATTAGGAATGTTTGATTTACTGCTTTACTATTATCGCATGATTGATTTGAGAACATGTTAATCCTTGCTCTATTATTCCACTGAGTTAGCTACTCACTCCCACGTTACGGGATGGTGCTTGCAACACCCACCAGACCTTGTCTTAGATGCAGGTGAGGCGGCGATTCAGGAGGCAGAGCCGGACTATGATGAGGACCAGGACGAGTTCTCATAGATGCTGTACCACGACGGCTTTGCTTAGGTGGCCTGGATTGGCGGGACTTCTCAGTAGGACTACTTTTGACATTTTGATTTTGTTTATTTACATGTATATGAGACTCAGAGATGTATTCATACTTTAGAGACAGTCGAGATCTACTTTGTTTTCCATACAGTGATATATATATTCTTTAGTCTTCCGCTTTCTTTTATCACTGAATCTAGAGTATGAATTATAGTTTTGGTATACTTTTACTCATGTGAATGCTTTAACTCAGACAACATTGAATCATAATCATTTTTGTTGCATAAGTGACGGTCTGGAACTCAGGAGTTGAGTCTATACACGACCCCCGATTTTCAGGGTGTTACAATTTTCAAAAGGAAAATGATAAGAAAATATCTAAATCTAAATCTAAAACTTGGAAAACTTTAAAAGATAGTCAATGTTACAACTGCCAAGAATATGGGCATTTAGCAAACAAGTGTCCTAAAAAGGACAAACCCAAAAGAAGAGTATGTTGGGTACTTGGGATAAATCCTCTGATTCTGAAGCCTCTTCTGAATCAGAAGATTTTGAAACCGAGTCGGGCAATGAAGTTAAAGCCCTTATGACTCTAGCCAAATTCACATTTTTAGATAATGATTCAATAAGTGAAGAAAATCTGAACAGTGAATGTGAAAATAAATATGATCTTCAAGATGCTTACAATGCCCTATACAAGGAAAGTTATAAAATTGCTTTCAAACTTAAACTTCAAAAAGAAAAATTTTCAAAGTTTAAAGAAAATTTTAAGACTGATGTTTTAGAAAAATCCCATATTTCAGATTGTTTTAAAAGGCCAAATGCGATTTAGAATTCAAAACCTCCCAGATTGAAAATCCAAAATCCGAAAATGAAAAACTTAAACTTGAAGTCTCTTCTCTTTTAAGTTTAAAGGATACATGGAAGTATGCCCAAGGAGATCCAAAGTTAAGAAAAAAAAATTAATCTAGATCAAAGAAATGTGGCGACCGATCCGGTCTGGGCTACGATAAAAATGTTTCTCTTAAACAGAAGAATACACCTCCTAAGTTTATAAAAGGAAATAACTTAAACTCAAAAGGGAAAAGTACAAATCAATATTTTTCTAAAAATATTAAAAGTTTTCAAAAACCTAAAAGTAGCTAAATCAACTATAAAAATCAGAACCGAAACCCCTTAGCTGAGAAAATAGTTGATCTACTTAAGGAGTTCTTAAAATTTAACTCAGTGGGTCACTCTAACAATAACTACAATCAAAAGAAGACTCACTATACTCCTAAACCCAAAATAGTTGTGAAATGGGTTCTTAAGGTTACCTGCTTGGTTGCCCACACTACTTTCAATGCTACAAGTCATTCAAAGTGGTACCTAGACAGTGGATGTTCAAGGCATATGACTGGTGATAAAGGTCTATTCACCGATCTCAAAGACATGACTGATGGTTCAGTCACATTTGGTGATGGCAGCAACTACAAGATTATTGGCTAAGGTACGGTTTAACTCTATATAACCTCCCTTTGTTTAAAATTATTTTTTATGTTAAAGGATTAAAACACAATCTGCTAAGCATATCTCAAATATGTGATAACAATCATAGCGTAAAATTTTCTAACCAAGGTTGTGAAATTCTAAATAATAAGGGTTCAGTAATCTTAACTGGTCGCAGAGCTTCTGAAAACTATTATATTGTTAGTGAATCCAACTCATCTAGTTAAACGTGTTACATGGTCCATAGCAATGAGACAGATTTGTGGCATAAACGCCTTGGACATGTACACTACCATAATTTATACAAATTGAGTAAAAGAGAACTAATAAGAGGTCTACCAAAATTACAGAAAGTAGACAAAACATGTGGTGAATTCTAGATTGGCAAGCAATCAAGAAGCTCTCACAAAAAATTGAATTCTAATGCCACATCAAGACCACTCTAGCTTCTCCATATGGATCTTATGAGACCTACCAGAACGAAAAGTTAAGGTGGTAAAAAATATATTTTGATAATTGTGGATTATTTTACCAGATTCACTTAGGTAATCTTTTTAAAAGATAAATCAGAAACCCTTAATGAAATGAAAAGAGTTCTCAAACAGATCCAAACGAAAAAAGGTTCTCAAGTCTATAAGATCCATAGTGATCATGGATCTGAATTTGAGAATAGTAGTTTTAAAACATTCTGTAGCGATCAGGGGATATTATATGAATTTTCTGCACCCAAAACTCCACAACAAAATGAAATTGTAGAAAGAAAAAATAGAGTGCTTCAAGAAATAGCTAATGTAATGTTGAATAGTATGAAGCTATCTAAAACTCTTTGGGCTGAAACCGTTAATACTGCCTGTTATATAATTAATCAGGTTTATACGAGTAAATCTAATAATAAAATAACTTATGAAATGTGGTTCGATAAGAAGCCTACTGTCAAATACTTTCAAGTTTTTGGCGGCAAGTGCTATATTCTACGTGACCATGAAAATCTGGGAAAGTTTGACACTAAATGTGATGAAGGAATCTTTTTAGGATATTCTTTAAACAGTCGCGCATATCGAGTATTGAATAAAAGGACTGGTGTTATTTAAGAATCTATAAATGTGGTCATAGACGATCACTTGAATAAACTTGTCCCAAGTTCAGATAATGATGAAGTTCTTTTAATTGACAAACCAGATACTTCTTCAAGTCAAATCAATTCAAAACTAAGGACTGTTAAAGATCATCCAACCACTCAAATACTTGGAAACCCTCTCACTAGTGTTCGCACTCGTAAACAACTTGAAGATGTGTAATTACATATGTTTCACATCCTAGATAGAACCGACTAACATAAAAGAAGCTCTTACTGACGAAAAATGGATAGTTGCGATACAAGAAGAGCTTAACCAATTTGTGAGAAATGATGTTTGGTACCTTGTTCCTAGATCTAAAGATAAACATATTATTGGTACTAAATGGATTTTCAAAAATAAGTTTGATGAACTTGGTAATATAATTCGAAACAAGGATAGACTGTTGTGCAAGGGTATACTCAAATTGAAGGAATTGATTATGATGAAACCTTTGTCCCAGTAGCTCATCTTAAATTAATCAGACTATTCATATCCATTGTTTTCTTTAAAAAAATTAAAATTTATCAAATGGATGTGAAAAGTGACTTCTTAAATGACGATCTGCATGAAGAAGTGTATGTTGAACAACCAACGGGTTTTGAAGACCCTAAGAGTGTTGATCATGTCTATCGCCTAAAAAAGGTTCTCTATGGTTTAAAACAAGCTCCCAGGGCATGGTATAAAAAGTTGACTAAGTTTTTACTAAGTCATAACTTTCAAATGGGAAGTGTTGATAAAACATTATTTGTTAAGAAACATAATGATGATATCTTCATGGTTCAGATCTACGTTGATGATATTATTTATGAATCCACATGTACTAACATGCCTGTTGAGTTTGCAGATTTAATAAAATATAAGTTTGAAATGAGCATGGTTGGGGAATTGAACCATTTTCTTAGGTTGCAAGTAAAACAACAACCTGATAGTATTTTCATTTCTCAAACCAAATATGCTCTGAACTTAATCAAAAAGTTCAGATTTGAGAATGGTAAAAATTTTGATACTCCTATGAGTACAACCTTAAGACTCTCAAAGGACTCTATAGGTAAAAATGTTGATCCTACGTTATATCGTAGTATGATTGACAGTTTACTTTATTTAACTACTAGTAGACCTAAGATTACTTTAAGTGTTGGTATTTGTGCTAGATATTAGTTTGATCCTAAAGAATCACATTTAACTGTTGTTAAGCGGATTATGCGATATGTTGCAAGTTCAGTTAATTTGGGTCTCTGGTATCCATATGATACTAGTATTCAATTAGCAGGGTATACTGATGCTGACTGGGTTGAAAATATCGATGATAGGAAATCAACCAATGGTGGTTGTTTTTATATCAGAAATTGTTTAGTTTCTTGGTTTAACAAGAAGCAAAGTTCTATATCACTCTCTATGGCTGAGGTTGAATACATTGCAGCTAGAAATGCATATACTCAGCTTGTTTGGATGAAACATATATTAAGTGATGCACAGGATTCAATGGTTTTATATTTTGATAATTTCAGTGCTATAAATATTTCAAAAAATCCAATCCAGCATTCATGTACCAAGCACATTGACATTAGGTATCATTATATTAGTAATTTAGTGAAAAAAATAATATTTTTGGAATACATTCTGACTGAGACTCAACTTGCTGACATTTTCGCTAAATCGCTCGACAAAAGCAGGTTTAATAAATTAAAAATTAATCTTGGTATGTGCATTCAAAATTGATTATTCATGCATATATGTATCATATTGTATATATATTTCATAATTTATTTGGTTAAATTTTAAATTTTTATGAATAATGCATATTTTTGTTGATACACGACCAATCGTGGATGTGCTCGACCAGTCCTGGTACGACTTATCGAGGATAGCTCAAGACCGGTTGTGAAGTGTGCTAACCTCTTTAATTTGGGAAAAATCTTTATCTTCCTCATTTATATCTTTCTATCCAACAAGTCGTGGCACGACTAGTCGAACCCTACAATGTGATTCATCAAGGTTAGTGCATTTTATTATTCTTTCTTGTAGATTCATGGTCCATTTGCTTCAATCTCTTCATTGGAGTGCTTGATTTCAAGCTTTGATAGGTTATTTGGGGTTTTCTTCTCAAATTTCTATTTTTGAGAAAACCCATTTCTTATCTTTTGCATCTCTTCAGTTCTTTGAATTTCTTGTTGCCAATGGATGATAGAGGGAAAAAGAAAACTTCCCATGGTCCATCTTCTTCTAGATCTACTCCAATAACTCGTCGCCGCCATCGGTCACCCGAAGATGATCCCTCATATGTTAGGGATTTAAGAATGCGAAGAGTTATTGTTAAGTGACCTGTATTTCTTGATCACATTGCTTCATTTGGTATTCTTCCTCTACTCCAAACTATAGGATGGGATAACATCTTACATTGGGCCGGGCCTGCATACCAATTTATTGTTCAGTCCATGTTTACATGTATCTCAAATTTCTCAACTGAGAATTTAACATTTAAAATTTATGCTAGAGAAGGTCCATTTGAAATTGACCGCCATCTGATTTCAGGGCTAACGAACATACCTGTTAATGATGAGGGTATTCCGATTCATACTCTAACTGAAAAACCTTCTGAATCAGAAAAATGAATGCTCACTAGAGATTTATGCAATATGAATGTGTAATGAACTCATAAAGGGAATGTGCTCCCCTCAAAGTATCTGTTACCCAGATACAGAGTTCTCCACAGAATGTTCACTTCAAATTTGTATCCACGTTCTGGTAACGAAACTGAACCGACTTCCTTTATGGTTCGTGTTTTGCACTCTATTATCTCTAGTACTAAATTTTATCTTCCTTCTTTGATATGTCATTTCATCATTCAGTTTTTTCTTCATTCAAGTCATAGTAATATTCTATTTACTTATCTTATGACTGTTTTAGCTTCTCACATGTTGGTTTCTATGCCTGTTGGAGAGGCTCTCATCTATCATCTTATCTTCAATAACTCAAATATAAACAAGATAAAATTAGAATTGGCTCTTGGCCAAGTGGATGTGGGTGGTGGTGGTGGAGCTGAAGCTGGGAATGAAGAAGATGTTGATGATCTTCCCCCTGATGATGTTAATATGGATGACATTTTTGATGAACTCGAGTCTGATTCTGCTAATGATCTTGATTATGAGTCATCTGACTTTGGTGCTCGTCTTCATACTCTAAAGGAGAAGGTAGAAAATATGAATGTTACCCATGATTTACAGTTTAAATATATGCGCAAGTATCTTAGGCACTTAAACAAGGGGCTTCATCAACTTGATCTTACCATACATACTCCTTCCTTAGGATCTGATTACATGATTTACTCTTTGGTCTGTAATACCTTTAAGTCTACTTTTTTTAGGTTGTAAACTTTATTTAGTTTGCTGACTATGGTTTGCAGACTATGTTTAAACTAGTTAATGGTATGCGAACTTTAATTTGCTTATATCTTGACTCATTTATTACTCCTGTTTATTGTCCTTTTCCATTTTTTTTCTTCCTTTGTTATACTGTGACAAAAAAGAGGAGAATTAATATGGATTGATTGCATATGGATTGATATGTTGATGGAATATGGACTATGGTAGAGTAACATTTTTTTTATATATCTGTGCTACTCAAGAGGAGTAAGTAAGGAGGTGTTTTGCCTACTTCATCTTGATGTGTGTTAGTTGATAACAACTGGTGCATGATTCTTTAACCAGGTTATAACTAGTTTTTCTTTTGTAACTAGTGCATAATTCTTTATATTCATATTGGTTATATTATTGTTGAGTGTTTTGTCACAAATTTGACAAAGGGGGAGATTGTAAGTGTTATGGTTTTATGCTCCTTTTGTTGTCAAATGTTGTGGTGCCAAAACCTCAATTTATGTCTTGTGTAGCTCATTGTTAAAATATTCAAGACATTGCATCACCTCTTTGCATCACCTCTCTAAGCACTTTACTTCAAGTCAAGAACGAAGAATTACTTCAAACTACTTCAAGAAATCCAAGTACAAGCTACTACAGAAGAATGCAATTACAAGCTACAACAGTAGAAATGATCTTGTTCAAGACTCAAGTCAGTGTACAACACAAGATGAATTGTTATTTAAGCTATAGAAGATCTAATGTTCAGTGTCGCATCAAGTACAAATATCTCGAGCTTTACAATCTTCAAAGGTCATCCATCTTCTGAAGAAATGAAGTCTTAATGTTCATATCTCACTTTCAAGGTATGATTGACCTTAGATTGTCCTTAGGGTAGGTCATTTTGAATACATAATTCAATTGAATCATTTTACATGGAATTGGACTGTTCTAAGACTAGTCCTGAACCTCGTTCGACTAGTCCTAGCACTGCCTTGACCAGTCCAAGAAATTCTAAGACCAGTCCTAAGTTTGTTGCAATTTTTTAAAATTTTTTATTCGTCCATGACCAGTCCTGGACTATGTTAGACCGGTCGTGTGAACAATGTCAACTCGTCCTACGACCAGTCCTGATTCTACTCAAACTACTACAACTAATCTTTAAGTCTTACGACCTGTTGTGGGTATGGTACGACCAGTCGTATAATGGTTTGATCCGATCGCGCTTAAAACTTCAAAAGTCTGTTTCTTCTATGACCAGTCATAGTGTCCTCAGGACCAGTCATAGTCGATTTTCTATAACTATAAATAGAGCACAAATTTCAGAGTTTCATAGAGAAATCAAAGAAAAAAATAAGGCATCACTCTGAGATAAGTTTATGTTCATTTTAAGCTACTTTGTGTATAATTTATATTATCTTTTGTTAACTTTATTAATTTAATTTTGTTTCTATATTTCAATCTGAATTTGTAACATCTCGAAAATTGGGGGTCAGGTACAAACCCAACTCTCGAGTTCCAAAATGTTATTTATGCAACATAGACTATGTTAAATGCATGTTGTCTTTAAAAAGGCATTAAACAAGATTGGGATTAAGCCAGAACAGCATATCATACTCTAGAGACAGTTAAATTAACAAGCGGAAGACTGTGATACATACATATAATATATAATTGATTGTCAGTCTTTAGAGTGTGAACATGTTACCAGGTTAAACATATACATGTATACCTCAAAATAGAAAGAAAGAATATACATGAGTGCTCTAAAAATATAAAATGACAAGTGTCATGACATCTATGAACCTCCTTGTAATCTCGTCGATCAGAACATGCATAAAGGAGGGATCCTCCTCATCATTATCAAGTCCGGCTCTGCCTAGCAGGCCGCGCCATCATCTGCAATCACAATAGGGACTGGTGGGTGTCCGGAAACACCATCCCGTAACGTGGGAATGAGTGATCAACTCAGTGGAATAATAGAGCAGAGATTAGCATGTTATCAAATCAATCATGCGATAATAGTAAAGACATAAATCAAACATTCCTAAATACTGTTGTCAATGCAATATGACATGACATGATGGATGCCCTCACCGACGATCTCCCTCATATGGCACCATCTTACGCCCGTGGCATGCTTTCTTCCCACAGTGCTCCACATCTTCCAGGCACATGCAATGTAATGGTGATATGATTACCGAGTTATTATTATTCCATTCATACAGTAGTATTGGGAAACTAAGGTACCTTGCTTATATCAATCCCAACATAGATCCTGTCTAGGGTCGTCACTCCTAGTAATCTCATACGATGTTATATTTGTAAGTCGCTGCAAGGGCTACCAGGGCTGTTGCTCACACTCGTTGCACCGCTCCCCCATCACCTTATCAATACATGCCTAATTATCCTTAAGACTGCATCAGGACTCGTCGTCCCCATGCGGTGTTAGGATAAACTCAAGGTCACTACAAAGGGCTCATCACCTGATCAGTGTAGGCCGACAGCAAGAATATAGTGTCCCATACCACCATAATCTGCTCAGAGTAGGGTGCTCACTGGTCACTATGGGGAGGTTTGTGGCCCCAGCGTAGGCTGACAGCTCGACCACGGTGTCCCATACCACCATGCCTAGCTCATGAGTCTTTATGGATCAAGGTACCATAATTAACAGGGTTTCCAATGGTAAGTTCAGTACCCTAGGTTCAAGCAGTTATGACACACACATGGTGAACATATAATGGCCAGTCGGGTTACTTGACGGGCTCGACTAGTATGAGCGCATCTCAAGCTGAGCGACATGAAGTGCATGAAACACTTCGTGTGGCTTAACCACTACCGCTAACCCAAGACACGACTCGCGTTCATCGACGCGTCCTTGGTGGCCAATAGAAGCCAACCACGAATTTACTCTGTTACCGACTTCCTAGACTAAGCATAGTCCCAAACATTTATAAATCAACATCAATAATCATGTGAGAGTAATTGAAATGCAATACAACAATACAAGCATGTTATCACATGTTATAACATACAACTTAAGCAATTCATTCAACACATGCATTTCATACATACAATGTAATCCCTACATATTGCCAACATGATGGAAATCATTTACATCAGCATATTACTTGAGAATTCAATCTCAAAACTATTTCATAACACCATATACTCAATACATACTAATACAAACATTCATACAAACACTTAGTCTACACACTTAAGTCTACATAGTGTATGTCGACTCAAAGTGCGCCTTTGGGCGAATCTCTTGGCCAAACCAATTATGCACGCATTCCTAATATTCTAATGCGACAAAAAGCCATGTCAATCATATCAGCAAAATATGGATGCAGACAGTATTTCCTACAAATGACTAAAATGCCCTAAATCTCATATTTTTCGTCTGCTTACGAAACAGGAAACGGACAGCATGTTGTACAAGTCAAACAGCGTTGCCGTCGATAATCTACTATTAAACGACATTAAAAGCGTTGAAATCTGTCAATCAAAGCGTCTAAAATCCGCACCTTTCACTTTAGATGTGTATCGCTTCGAACGAAGCGTATACGCTCCGTCTACGGCGATCAGGTGACCTAATACATAAGATTCGTAAGCTACATCGCTAAAGAATCGATGGAACCTTAAATCAGCAAGTAGTTAGGGTCTTTTCTTACCTAGAAATGCGGAGGAATCACGGGGAAAGTGATTGGGATACGTTGCTTAAGCACGTGTAGCAGTGACAGCAGGTGGCAGGAAAATCTCTCCCACCTTCTCTCACAAACTCTCACTTTTTCTCTCTCAATCTAGGGTTTTAACCAAATTCGGATGGGAGAGAAATGAGAGGTTTTAAGGCCCTTATATAGCCCAAAACCTTCTCAAAATAGACTTGGGAACAAGGTTTACTTGGGTTATAACCAAATCGGGGCTGTTTTGGTCCAAAAGAGCATTTCTGGAGGTCCCCTGGCCAAACGCGGTCGTACTTAAGCTCATACATACTGGATCTAGCACACATCAAGTTTTCAGTCCGCTGGAGTTCGCAGATCGCACGTGGCAGTCCAATTTCAGTTCAGCGGTCATCGCATCTAGATCAGGTCTACAAGTCTCATGATATGAAAGAGAAATTTTTCTTGATCCGAGGGTGTAATTTGGCTAAATTCTGACGGTCAGAACGCTTAATAATAACGCGCCAAGTCACGTGCCAGATTTGAATTAAAATTTCCAAATCTAACCCAATTCTCATTCTCTTCACTCCAGGCTCAATGAAATAGCCTCTGAACGTCGGTTGGCCTTGATTTTCGAAACGGTTGTCAAGTCCAGCTAAACGGTCATAACGGTCTAAGATTGTAGATATCGGACTTTCGACGCGGGTCTAGATCCAATACAAAGTTTCAAAGAGTTTCTGAGAGCAAACGGGTTTAGAGTTTGATCCAAGGTTTTAGGATATTATAGCATCATTGGTTCTACAAGTTTTGCGTCTTGTAGAACGTATTTAAAACGATCAAGGACAATTTCACAGCTACTCCAGCGTAGCGCTAGCTAACTTATGCTTAGTTTCTAAAGGAATTAATCCTAAGTGATTTCTTTGGCTATGGAATTGGGTTCTGAGCGGTTACCAAGGTGTTTTGGTCGACCCATTGCCTAAGGACGTCTAATCCCAGGTTGGCAAAAATCTGGGGTGTTACAATCTACCCCCCTTAAAACATAATTTCATCCCCGAAATTGGCGAAGGGCAAGGAGTATCTAGTAAGACTTCAGTATTGACATTCTAAGGAAGGGTCAATCCTATTTAATGACCTAACCGTACGTATAACCTAAATTAAATGTTTCGATCCTGGGCCAGTGGGGAAGAGGCCAACCACACTTCCGCTGCGCCACTCTGATCGAACGGTTGCATTGGCTGACCTAACTAGATTGGACTCAATACGTTCTACCCCCCTTAAAACTTGGTTCTACTTAAAGTTCAAGAATCTATGCATCGCTCCGTATATCGGAACGAGGTGCAACTTAGGGGCTATCCTTGACATGAATTGGAAAACACCTCTCATTACAGAAGTTTTCCTTTGCTAATGATGCGTTCTATAGCATTGGTATCAATATGGTGATAGAGATGAGCCTAATCTCTATTGTGGTTGAGTTCAGGGGCAGGTATGAGTTGGTAGCAAGATGTCTAATTCTCTACTGGCTTTAAGTCCTTGCCATTTCCCAAAGATAATGTGATCACGTTTGGTTGTAGGTGGTTGGGCCATCACAAAAGAAAGGTTGTGTAGTGGGTCTAAGCCGGATACATTGACCTTCTGTCTAATCAGGACAGAAAATGCGTTGTATCAGTTCTTAATCCGAGTCGATGCCGATCCTCTGCTTGATCAGAGCATTGGATTCATTGGTAACCACTAGGATTAAGAAGTCGACTCAAACCGCGAATACATCGCTTACATATACAGTTCATTTACTCCACGTTTCCGAATGCAATAAGCCCTTGGGG
This sequence comes from Magnolia kwangsiensis, assembly GCA_037074715.1. Lineage (NCBI taxonomy): Eukaryota > Viridiplantae > Streptophyta > Magnoliopsida > Magnoliales > Magnoliaceae > Magnolia > Magnolia kwangsiensis. The sequence continues at coordinate 82,229,779 of CM073575.1, read as the reverse complement.
AAGGCAATTCTAAGGGGCGTGCTAGTTCATTCTAAGTTCAATCTAAGGGATTTATAAATTTTTCCTGAGAGTGAATGGTTCTAAGTTAAAACCACTTTCCTATGGGTTACAACAGAAGTCTATGAGTAATAAGGGGATCTATCGAAGGACTAAGGTTCTACTTCAACCAAATCTAACCAACAATTCCTTAGCATATACAGGCTTTACACTACTTAAGGTAACTAGTAGCCTAGTCTGTAACTCAGGAGCTATAATCCAAGGCCTAAGTTTATACGCTAAATGGTTCCATACCATTACTAATACAGGGAATTGCTCTATCGCTTCGGGTCAAGATTATCTAAATGGAATTGGATTTCCTATATCGTCAGATCCTTCAAATCTAGGAGTGCTAACACTAGGTCCAAAATGCCAAGGGCCTATGTGGCCAGTAGCATTAAGTTGCATTAAATGGAACTGCATTCCTAATCCCACATCGGGATTGGGTGTGGCATGCTTGGTAGGAGGGTGGGGTGGGGTGGGATAAAAACTAATTTTGTAGGCTTAATCCCGGGATTTACAACATGACAGTGGAAACCATGGGATACACCCAATCTAGGGACAATACCTTATAGCAAACGAAACGGCATGCACTCCATTCAATAAAATTTGTCACAATACATGGAATAAAGTTCCACATGGATTATGACAGGAGCGCATTTGGCTATGCTAAGGTCAAACCACTAACACAAACACATTTTCTACCTCCGACTTCACTAAACCTAACAACAACAAAACACAGAAATCTCAAAACGGTAATCAAACAATCTACAAGACAACGGCACAGATGCCTAATTTTACCAAAGGACTCTACCACAGTCCCGACTTACCTTCTTTAACACTGTCGAGTCTAATACTGTCTGTTGCTCACTAGAGCTCTCTCGGCCAGATATTTTCAGTATTCCTTAATCAAAGAAAATGGAGAAATAGGATTAAGTGTTGCACGATTTTGAGACCAAAAGAGTGTAAAGGCTCAAATAACAGGGACATGAGAGGGAGGATGGTGGAAAGAGAGAAAAAAAAGGCTAAAACAGCCTTAACAATAGCCATGGAAAGCGGAGAAAATGCGGAGAAATGGTTGTCCAAATGGACTGAAAAAAATCTAGGCCCTTTAGAGGGATGCATCAAGCTCCCAAAGGCTGGATTTTCAAAGGGAAAAGAGAACTATAAAGGGGAATGAAGCTCCACACGATTTCAACCTCGATTGGAGGTTGTGGGAGCTTCAACGGACGAGATTTGAAAGGGAGGGGGTTGCAAATCACGATGGAGGTATGGAATGGGATCGTTTTTAGCAATAGAAGGGATTTGGAGCTGCGTTTTGAGATGGGGCAGCAAGAAAAATGGAAATGGGAGGGCGTTGGAGAATTTTTGTGAAGGAAGTGTATGATTTAGGGATTTTTGAGGGATAAGAAACATATGGGAGGGGTGCCCTACCCCTAAAACCATGTGTGCCCAAATTTCAGACCAAGTGGGGCCCACCGGTCGGCGATCGATCGCCGAATCGGCGATGGCATCGCCGGCCATCTCCAGATCCAGCTGGTGGGACCACATGTTTTAGGTCCCCCCTGCCCTAGGGACTCCAAATAGGTATGGGCCCCACCCCAGATCATTGTATTTTGACCTAGGGAGGCCCAAACTTCTATTCAGAGAATTTTGGGGCCAGTATGTAAACCAGAATACATTTACCCAGCATACAACATATGATTTTGGGGTAGGAGAAGCTAATACATCCATCTAGCCCATTATTTGCTAAATATTACAAAGTTAGAATGGCCAAATGGCCAGTTTTCATGTATTTATACTATTCATTGAAAAATTTTGCCTAAGTATGATTTCATATCATTTTTACATTAAGATCAATGCCTAACATGAAAATACTGAGAAATAATTGAAGAATGGAGTAGTGAGAGGAAGAATTTTGAAGGAATTCGGTGAAACGGAGTTTTTAAGCCCTAGCGATTGAATGTAAGGGTTGTGGTTGCCCCACAGCCCAAGGATTCACATTTTCAGGTTTAGAACCTTCCATAAAATGTCTCAACCCACCTACTTACAACCTAGGAGCTACTTAGGTCGCTTCACGCGACCCTAGATGGTTATGGACTCGATCGAATGATCGACTTGAGTAGACTTCGCCTATTGGTGAAACTGCGATCCTATAAGTGTTTCTAGGTTTCTTTCGCACCCACCTAAATCGAAGGAGCGACAGCGTATGTCGCGTGTCCATAACCCAGGCTCGATTTAATCCAAATCATGCTCTGATACCATATGTAACATCCTGAAAATCGGGGGTCAGGTGAAAACCCAACTCCCGAGTTTTAAAATGTTATTTATGTAACATAGACAATGTTATGCAACATAGACAATGTTAAACACATGTTGTCTTTAAAAAGGCATTAAATAAGATTGGGATTAAGCCAAAACAGCATATCATACTCCAAAGATAATTAAATTAACAAGCGGAAGACTGTTATACATACATATAATATATAATTGATTGTAAGTCTCCAGAGTGTGAACATGTTACCAGGTTAAACATATACATGTATACCTCAAAATAGAAAGAAAGAATATACATGAGTGCTCTAAAAATATAAAATGATAAGTGTCATGATATCTAATGAACCTCCCTGTAATCCCGTCGATCAGAACACGCATAAAGGAGGGATCCTCCTCATCATTATCAAGTTCGGCTCCGCCTCGCAGGCTGCGCCATCATTTGCAATCACAATAGGGACTGGTGGGTGTCCGAAAATACAGTCCCGTAACGTGGGAGTGAGTGATCAACTCAGTGGAATAATAGAGCAAAGATTAGCATGTTATCAAATCAATCATGCGATAATAGTAAAGCAATAAATCAAACATTCCTAAATACTGTTGTTAATGCAATATGACATGACATGATGGATGTCCTCACCGACAATCTCCCTCATACGGCACCATCTTACGCCCGCGGAATGCTTTCTTCCCACAGTGCTCCACATCTTCCAGGCACATGCAATGTGATGGTGATATGATTACTGAGTTATTATTAGTCCATTCATACAGCAGTATTGGGAAACTAAGGTACCTTGCGTATATCAATCCCAACACAAATCCTGTCTAGGGTCGTCACTCCTAGTAATCTCATACGATGTTATATTTGTAGGTCGCTGCAAGGGCTGCCAGGGCTGTTGCTCGCACTCGTTGCACCGCTCCCCCATCACCTTATCAATACAGGCCTAATTATCCTTAAGACTGCATCAGGACTCGTCGCCCCCATGCGGTGTCAGGATAAACTCAAGGTCACTACAAAGGGCTCGTCACCTGATCAGTGTAGGCCGACAACAAGAATATAGTGTCCCATACCACCATAATCTACTCAGAGTAGGGTGCTCGCTGGTCACTACGGGGAGGTTTGAGGCTCCAGCGTAGGCCGACAGCTCGACTACGGTGTCCCATACCACCATGCCCGGCTCATGAGTCTTTATGGATCAAGGTACCATAGTTGACAGGGTTTCCAATGGTAAGTTCAGTACCCTAGGTTCAAGTAGTTATGACACACACATGGTGAACATATAATGGCCAGTTGGGTTACTTGACAGGCTCGACTAGTACGAGCGCATCTCAAGCTGAGCGACATGAAGTGCATGAAACACTTCGTGTGGCCTAACCACTGCCGCCAACCCAAGACACGACTCGCGTTCATCGACGCGTCCTTCATGGTCAATAGAAGCCAACCACGAATTTACTCTGTTACCGACTGCCTGGACTAAGCATAGTCCCAAACATTTATAAATCAGCATCAATAATCATGTGAGAGTAATTGAAATGCAATACAATAATACAAGCATGTTTTCACATGTTATAACATACAACTTAAGCAATTCATTCAACATATGCATTTCATACATGCAATGTAATCCCTACATATTGCCAACATGATAGAAATCATTTACATCGGCATATTACTTGAGAATTCAATCTCAAAACTATTTCAAAACACCATATACTCCATACATACTAATACAAACATTCATACAAACACTTAGTCTACACACTTAAGTCTACATAGTGTATGTCGACTCAAAGTGCGCCTTTGGGCGAATCTCTTGGCCAAACCAATTATGCACGCATTCCTAATATGTAGACCAATTCTGACGGTCAGAACGCTTAATAATAACGCGCCAAGTCACGTGCCAGATTTGAATTAAAATTTTCAAATCTAACCCTATTCTTACTCTCTTCACTCCAGGCTCAATGAAATAGCCTCTGAACGTCGGTTGGCCTTGATTTTCGAAATAGTTGTCAAGTCCAGCTAAGCGGTCATAACGGTCTAAGATTGTAGATATCGAACTTTCGATGCGCGATCTAGATCCAATACAAAGTTTTAAATAATTCCTGAGAGCAAACGGGTTTAGAGTTTGATCCAAGGTTTTAGGATATTATAGCATCATTGGTTCTACAAGTTTTGGGTCTTATAGAACGTATTTAAAGCGATCAGGGACAATTTCACAGATACTCTAGCGTAGCGCTAGCTAACTTATGCTTAGTTTCTAAAGGAATTAATCCTAAGTGATTTCTTTGGCTATGGAATTGGGTTCTGAGCGGTTACCAAGGTGTTTTGGTTGACCCATTGCCTAAGGACGTCTAATCCCAGGTTGGCAAAAATCTGGGGTGTTACAGAATTGAAAAGAGGAATTGTGATATTCCTTCTTCTTAGAATCAAAATCAAATATAGCTAGCCTAACTGGTTTAATTGAAATCAATTAGAACCTAGAACCATTTTAAAGTGAGTATTGGACTTTGATCTTCTACATTCAAAATTCTACTCCGATTGGTTCTTCCGGGCTGCAATAAAAAGAGAAATCCAGGTATTTTACATTTGTGTAAATTTTCATTTTGGTTTCTTTTGAGATTAAGCTAGAAAAATCTCATTGTGTTAGTTATCTGAGGAGAGCCAAAAAACTCAGAAGTGAGGATTTTTTTTTTAATTGTGTAAACCCATTAGAAAGTGTAACACCCCGAATTTTGGCTAATCTGGGATCTGACATCCTTAGGCAATGGGTCGACTAAAACTCCTGGAAAATCGCTTAGAACCCAATTCCATAGCCAAAGAAACCACTTAGGGTTAATTCCTTTAGAAACTAAGCACAAGTTAGCTAGCGCGACGCTGGAGTGGCTGGGAAACAGTCCCTGATCACTTTAAATACGTTCTACAAGACCCAAATCGAGTAGAACCAATGACTCTATAATACTCTATAACCTGGGATCAAACTCTAAACCGGTTTGTTCTCTGGACCGCTTTGAAATTTTGTATTGGATCTAGACCGCGCGTCGAAAGTCCGATACCTCCTATCTTAGACCGTTAGGGCCGCCTAGCTGGACTTGACAATCGTTTCGAAAATCAAGTCCAACCGATAATCACAGGCTATTTCATTGAGCCCGGACTGAAGAGAGTGCGAATAGGGACAGAATTGGAATTTCAAATTCAAATCTAGCACACGACTTGACGCACAGTATTGAGCATTCTGACCGTCAGAATTCATCCAGATTACACCCTCGGATCAGGAGAAATTTTTATTTTTTATCATGAGACTTTCAGCCCTGATCAACGTGCGGTGACCGCTGAACTGAAACTGGTCCGCCACGTGCGATCTGCGAACCCTGCCGGACTGAAAACTTAATACATGCTAGATCCAGTGTGCATGAGCTTAAGTCCGACCGCATTCAGCCAGGGTACCACCAGAAATGTCTTTTTGGATCGAAACAGCCCCGATTTGGTCACCCCTCAAGTGAACTTTGTTCCTGAGCCTATTTTGGGCATTTTTGAGCTTATAAAAGGGGTTGAAACCCTCACTCCTCTCTCCCATCCGAATTTACAAAAATCCCTAGATTGGGAGAGAGAAAAGGTGAGAGTTTGTGAGAAAAGTGGGAGAGATCTTCCTGCCACCTGCTGCTACTGCTGTACGTGCTTAGGCGACGCACTCCAATCACTTTCCCGACGATTCCAATGCACTTCTAGGTAAGAAAAACCCTACCCACTTGCTGATTTGGGGATTTCTTTGATTCAAATAGAATAGTAGCTGATGTACATGTGTATCAGGTTGTCGGATCGCCGTAGACGAAGCGTATACGCTCCGTTTGAATTTACACATCCATAAGAGACAAGGTGCGGATTTTAGACGCTTTGATTGACTGTTTCCAAAGCTTTCAATGTCGTTTAATAGTAGATTCTCGACGGCAACGCCGTTTGACATGTACAACATGCTGTCCGTTTCCTGTTTCGTAAACCAACGAAGAATATGAGATTTAGGGCATTTTAGTCATTTGTAGGAAGTACTGTTTTTATTCATATTTTGCTGATGTGATTGACATGGTTTATTGTCGCATTAGAATGTTAGGAATGCGTGCATAGTTAGTTTGGTGAAGAGATTCGCCTAAATGCGCACTTCGGGTCGACATACTATATGTAGACTTAAGTGTGTAGTGTAAGTGTTTGTATAAATGCTTGTATTAGTATGTATTGAATTAAATGATGTTATGGATTAGTTTGAGATTGGTTTCTCAATTAATATGCTGACGTGAATGATTTCCTACATGTTAGTTATATGCATGGTTTCATGGTATGTATGAAATGCATGTACTTGATGATTTACTTAAGTTCTATGTTATAACATGTGTTAACATGCTCACATGGTTGTATTTCAATTTCAATACTCTCATATGATTTGCTGATGTGATTCCTTAATTGTTTGAGACTATGCTTAGTCCAGGCAGTCGGTAACCGAGCGAATTCGTGGTTAGCTTATCTTCGCCATGAACGACATGTCGATGAACGCGAGCCGTGGTCTGGAGTTGGCGGCAGTGGTTAGGCCACACGAAGTGTTTTACGCACTTCATGTCGTCAACTTGAGATGCGATTGCGCTAGTCGAGCCCGTCAAGTAACCCGACTGGCCGTTGTATGTTCACCCTGCATGAGTCATAACTGCTTGAACCTAGGGTACTGAACTTACCATCGTAAACCCTGTCAACCATGGTACCTTGATCCACGAAGACTCATGAGCCGGGCATGGTGGTATGGGACACCGTGGCCGAGCTGTCGGCCTATGCTGGGGCCACAAACCTCCCCGTAGTGACCAGTGAGCACCTAGACTCGTGAGCAGATTATGGTGGTATGGGACACTATATTCTTACTGTCGGCCTACATTGATAAGGTGATGGGTGAGCGGTGCAACGAGTGCGAGCAACGGCCCTGACAGCCCTTTGTAGTGACCACGAGCGTATTCTGAGTCTACGGGAGGCGACGACCCTTCAGTAGCAGTAGAGTACAGTAGGCCTGTATTGATAAGGTGATGGGGGAGCGGTGCAACGAGTGCGTGCAACAGCCCAGGCAGCCCTTGCAGCGACCTACAAAATATACATCATATGAGATTACTAGGAGTGACGACCCTAGACAGGATCTGTGTGGGGATTAATACAAGGGAAGTACCTTAGTTTCCCAATCCTGCTGTTTGAATGGACTAATAACAACTCGAAAATCATATCACCATAACATTGCATGTGCCTGGAAGATGTGGAGCACTCTAGGGAGTGTGGCATGCCGCGGTCATAAGATGTTGTCGTATGAGGGAGATCGTCGGTGAGGGCATGCATCACGTCATGTCATATTGTATTAACAACAGTATTAGGATTGTTTGATTTACTGCTTTACTATTATCGCATGATAGATTTGATAACATGCTAATCTCTGCTCTCTTATCCCACTGAGTTGATCACTCACTCCCACGTTACGGGATGGTGTTTTCGGACACCCACCAGTCTCTATTGTGATTGCAGATGATGGCACGGCCCGCGAGGCGGAGCTGGACTTGATGATGATGAGGAGGATTCCTCCTTTATGCGTGATCTGATTGACGGGATTACAGGGATGTTGATTAGATACCTTGACACTTGTCATTTTATATTTTTAGAGCACTCATGTATATTCCTTTTTGTTCACTTTTGGAGCATACATGTATGTATATAACCTGGTAATATGTTCACACTCTGGAGACATACAACAGTTTACATATGTTATACCTACTATCACAGTCTTCCGCTTGCAAATTTAATAGTCTCTGGAGTATGATATGTTGTTCTGGCTTAATCTCACTCATGTTTAATACATTATCACAGACAACATTCAATCATACATATCTATGTTGCATAAATAACATTTTGGAACTCGGGAGTGGAGTTTTTACTCGACCCCCCGATTTTCGGGATGTTACAGAAAGACACAATTTGAAGGTTTTGGGTGAACCTGTTAAAAGCTATTTTGATAGTGAACGCTAATATCCCCTATGTGAGGATATTAGGAGTGGACTAGCAAGTTGTGTGGCTATTGTTTAACAGTTGATGAGCACACAGGTGAACCAGTATAACTCTTTATATTTTGTGGATGTGTGATTTATAATTTCTATCTTTTATCATTTAAAGCTGTGAAATGTATGTGTGGATGTGAATGTTGTAATATTTACATTTTAAGCATTGTGGGGAATGTCGTAATAGTTTAGATTTAAATTCTTACAATTTATTTCAATTCATAGTTATTTATTTATTCCTCTTCAGTTTGAGTTTTTAATACAAAAAACGTTCTAGAAATAAGGTTGTCCTACCAAAAACCTTTTATTTTTATGGTGTAAGGTTGTCCTTAGAATAGCATTTGTATCAACCTCTCAATACTTGTTTATTAACGTTGCATTTCATTTCAGCATTGTGAATTGATTTTCTTTATTTAGCTATCTCATTCTTTAATTCCGATGTTTATATTTTAAATTTGGCATTGTCCTATTCACCCTCCCTCCCCCCCCCCCCCCCCCCCCGCCCCCTCTAGGACATATAGCTTAGCCATTTCAGTACGCCCTAGCGACATCAGGGCCATAGCCTCCATAGGCATATCGTGGATGATAGGTTTGGACACCAGAAATCTTCTCTTTACATGGGGCACGAAGGAAGCCTTTGGGTGAAAGTCCCTGAATCTGACGGTATTGGAAGACGCTCCAACATTGAGACTGAGTGGATACATGAGCACACGAGGGCCAAATACCAAGAGGCCGCATCTCCCACTATGTCGTGATCAGTTGGAAGAGGATGTGGCCTTACCTACCCGAGGGGAAGGGGCATTTACTAGGCTGTGTATGACCATCTTGTAAATGGGTTTGCTATCGACATGCCGGATAGATATTGGCTGACTATTGGTTAGGCGGATAGTGAGGTCTCTTCCACTTACACGGTTGTGCTTCCAGTGTAGGGCAGTAATGTGGTGTAATGTATTAGACCCCAATGATTATCCAGAGAGAACCGTATTGATATATGATGCTCCAAAGATGAGCTGGATTGATATGTGCATTGGTATGCTTGAGCTGCATCTTGCACGTGACATTGACTGTGTAGGCCTTACATTGTATGGCCTTGGTGTGGCCGATAGCATTCATGCCTTGCATCGCATGGCTTTGGTGTAGCCGATAGCATTCATGCCTTACATCGCATGGCTTTGGTGTAGTCGATAGCATTCATGCCTTGCATCACATAGCCTCAGTATAGCTGATTGCATTCATGGACTTACCAGTATATTACACATAACTCTGATATTGTATTTCGAGCACGCTTATATTACGCACACACTTTCACCACCCTCTAAACTTTCTATAAGCTTATGCATGATTGATGCATGCAGGTGATGCCGGGACACAAACGTAGCTTGGCAGGAGCAGGAGCGTGCAGTCGAGCTTCTGGAGATTTGTTATTATTATCATTGTATTTCCCTTTATGCACATTGTACTTTAAACTCTTTTATCATAGTGGATTTTGTGATGAAGTTCTGGTTATTGTTCATGGGTTATGCTTTTGGTTTTGCTTATTATGAGAAAAATGAACGTTAAAAATCCTCCTTGTAGGATCCCAGGATTGGAACCTAGTATATGGGTGTCGGGAGCCGAAAATGGAGTACTACGAAGGCTATCAGTGCCGAATTCGTCGAGAATTTTATGAGCCTAGTTTTTGAGTTTAGGGCATGACACTGGTTGAAGGTCACACTTCAACTAGTCGAAATTAAAATTCGACTGTTTAAATTTGTAAACAAAATTTGGTTTTACTTCAACTTGAACTTAGACTAGTCGAACCAAACCTTAGGTTGGTCGAATTCTAAGCAAACACAGGTATAAAAATGTAATTTAAATAATTTTTGAAAGCACTTAATCCTAAGGTCTTTCTATATTTTTATGCTACCTGAGATATGTGAAATATCTTAACTTCTTTGTCTTGAACTTGATCACTAACTTCATCTTGACTTTTGAGCTTGATTTTACACTTGAATATCTGTAACGCCCGTGAAAAATCCGTACTTGGGCTCGAGTACCAACTCGACCCAAAATCGCGTAGAAATAATTTCCATGGAAATTAAGTGTAAGTTAGCTAGCGCAACGCTAGAGTAGCTGGGAAATAGTCCCTGATCACTTTAAATACGTTCTGCAAGACCCAAATCGAGTAGAACAAACAACTCTACAATACTCTATAACCTCGGATCAAACTCTAAGCGGGTTTGTTCTCTGGACCACATTGAAATTTTGTATTGGATTTAGACAGTGCGTCGAAGGTCCGATACCTCCTATCTTAGACCGTTAGAACCGCCCAGCTGGACTTGACAATCATCTCGAAAATCAAGTCAAACCGATAATCACAGACTATTTCGTTGAACCCGGACTGAAGCGACCGCGAATAGGGACGGATTTGGAATTTCAAATTCAACTCTGGCACACGACTTGACGCGTCAGTATTAAGCGTTCTGACCGTCAGAATTCATCCAGATTACACCCTTGGATCAGGAAAAATTTCTATTTATTATCATGAGACTTTCAGCCCTGATCTACGTGCGGTGACCGCTGAACTGAAACTGGTCCGCCACGTGCGATCTGCGAACCCTGCCAGACTGAAAACTTAATACGAGCTACATCTGGTACACATGAGCTTAAGTCCGATCGCAATCGACCAGGGGACCACCAGAAAGCAGTTTTTGGACCGAAACAGCCCCGAAATGGATAGGCACCAAGTAAACTTCATCCCAGAGCCTATTTCCGGCGTTTTTAAGCTTATAAAAGGGGTTGAAACCCTCATTTCTCCCTCCCATCCGAAAATTCCAAACCCTAGAGAAAAGGAGAGAGAGTTTGAGAGAAAGAGAAGAAGGGATTTTTCCCGCTTCCGAGCCACCGACAGCTGCTGCTTCAGCACTTCTTTCCAATCACCTGGCTGGTGATTTCTCCCCTTTTTCAGGTATAAAATAACCCTAAAACTTGCTGATTTAGGGTTTACCTAGATTCATAGCATGTTAGCTAACGTACTTCATAAATCAGGTCCTCCTACCGCCGTAGACGAAGCGTACACGCTCCGTTCAAAATCCCGCAACCGTAAGAGACTAGGTGAGGATTTTAGATGCTTTGATTGACGGTTTACAACGCTTTCAATGTCGTTTAATAGTAGATTATCGACGGCATCGCCGTTTGACATGTACAACATGCTCTCCGTTTCCTGTTTCGTAAATTAACGAAGAATATGAGATTTAGGGCATTTTAGTCATTTGTAGGAAGTACGGTCTACATGCATATTTTGCTGACGTGATTGACATGGTTTGTTGTCGCATTAGGGAGTTAGGAATGCTTGCATAATCATTTTGGCGAAGAGATTCGCCTAGTTGCGCACTTTGGGTCGACATACTATATGTAGACTTAAGAGTGTAGTGTATGTGTTTGTATAAATGCTTGTATTAGTATGTATTGAATTAAATGATGTTATGTAGTAGTTCGAGATTGATTTCTTGATTAATATGCTGACCTAAATGATTTCCTACATGTTTACCTTATGCATGATTGCATTACATGCATGGAAAGTATGCCTTGAAGATTTGCTTAAGTTGAATGTTATAACATGTGTTAACATGCTCACATGATGTATTTCAATTCCAATACTTTTACATGTAATGCTAATGAGATTCCATAGATGTGTGGGACTAGACTTAGTCCAGGCATTCGGTAACCGAGCGAATTCGTGGCTGACTGGTCATAGCCACGAACGACGCGTCGATGAACGTGATTCGTGTTTAGAGTTGGCGGCAGTGGTTAGGCCACGCGAAGTGTTTTACGCACTTCATGTCGTTCGACTTGAGATGCGATCGCGCTAGTCGAGCCCATCAAGTAACCCGACTGGCCGATGTATGTTCACCTTGTATGAGTCATAACTGCTTGAACCTAGGGTACTGAACTTACCACTGAAAATCCTGTTAACCGTGGTACCTTGATCCACGAAGACTCATGAGCCGGGCATGGTGGTATGGGACACCGTGGTCGAGCTGTCGGCCTACGCTGGGGCCACAAACCTCCCCGTAGTGACCAGTGAGCACCTAGACTCGTGAGCAGATTATGGTGGTATGGGACACTATATTCTAGCTGTCGGCCTACACTGATCAGGCGACGAGCCCTTTGTAGTGACCGCGAGCGTATTCTGAGTCCACGGGAGGCGACGACCCTTCCGTTGCAGTAGAGTACGGTAGGCCTGTATTGATAAGGTGATGGGGGAGCGGTGCAACGAGTGCGAGCAACAGCCCTGGTAGCCCTTGCAGTGACCTACGAAATATACATCGTATGAGATTACTAGGAGTGACGAACCTAGACAGGATCTGTGTTGGGATTGATACAAGGAAAGTACCTTAGTTTCCCAATCCTGCTGTTTGAATGGACTAATAACAACTTGAAAATCATATCACCATAGCATTGCATGTGCCTGGAAGATGTGGAGCACTCTAGGGAGTGTGGCATGCCGCGGTCATAAGATGTTGCCGCATGAGGGTGATCGTCGGTGAGGGCATACATCACGTCATATCATCTTGCATTAACAACAGTATTAGGATTGTCTGATTTACTGCTTTACTATTATCGCGTGATTGAATTGTGAACATGTTAATCTTTGCTCTATGATTCCACTGAGTTGATCACTCATTCCCACGTTACGGGATGGTGTTTGCAACACCGACCAGACCCTGTTGTAGATGCAGGTGAGGCCGAGATCCAGGAGGTGGAGCCAGAGATCGACGAGGACCAGGATGAGTTCTCGTATATGCAGTATCACGACGGCTTCCCGTAGGCGACCTGGATCGAGGGGACATCAGTGGGACTTTCTTTTTTTGAACATTATTCTTTTGTTATGTATATGTATATGAGACTCAGAGATGTAGTCATACTTTGGAGACAGATGAGATTACTTTGTTTTTCCATACAGTGATATATACATTGTTTAGTCTTCCGCTTGCTTTTATCACTGGATCTGAAGTATGAATTGCAGTTTTGGTATAATTTTACTCATGTGAATGCTTTAAATCAGACAATATTGAATCATAACCATTTTTGTTACATAAGTGACGGTCTGGAACTCGGGAGTTGAGTTTATACACGACCCCCGATTTTCAGGGTGTTACAAGTTGGTATCAGAGCATGAATAAGAGTATACTGGGCCTGGGTTATGGTCTTGCGACGTACGCTGTCGCTTCCTTTGACTTAGGTGGGTGCGAGAAGGGTCTAGAAACACTTCTAGGATCGCAGATTCGCCGATAGGCGAAGTCTATTAGGATCGATCGCAAGATCGAGTCTGTAACGCATCTCGGGTCGCGTAAGGCAACCTGAATCACTTCTAAGCTGTAGGAAGTCGGGTTGAGGCGTCCTATGTGCGGTTTTAATCCGCAAAAGTGAATCCTTGGGCCATGGGATGACGACGACTCCTGTAATCAATCGCCAGGGCTTAAAAACCCCGTTTCGCCAAAAATTCTCAAAATTCCTCCTCTAAACACTCCGACCTTCAGTTCTTTCTTATCCATTTCATGTTAGGTATCAAACCTAATGTGAAAATAACACAAATTAGTACTTTCATAAAGTTTTACAGTGAATAGTAAAATTTCATGAAAAATGGCCATAAGGCCATTCTAACTTCACTTTATTTAGCAACTAAGGATCTAGATAGATGTATTGGCTCCTTCTACCCCAAATTCATATGTTGCATCATATGGTTTGGTATTCGGAATTGCGATGTGGACCCGAAAATCCCCGAACACATGTTTGGGCTCATACAGACCAAAATACGATGAACTAGGGGGTGGGACATACCTTTTTGGAACCCTTGGACCATGGGGGACCAGACCGATGTGGTCCCACCAGCCAACTTGGAAGTTGGCCGGCGATGCCATCGCCGACCGGCGGGGTCCGTTTGCTATGATTTTTGGGCGCACGCCCTTAAATGGCACGTGCATCATCCCCATGTGGCTCCCATCTCACGAAAACCCCCAAATCATACCCCTCCTTCATAAACAGCCCTCTCCATAGCCCTATTTTCAATTTTCAGCAACCATCTCCAAACTTCGGTGTCCCAAAGCACTTCTAGGTCCCTCCTTGGCCAAAACCGACCACCATCCATCACTTATTGGGTGTTGGCAGCCCCTCTTCTTGAAGATCTCACCATTTGGAGCTCCAAAATCCCCCAAATAGGGCTGAAATCGTGAGGTGCTCCATTCTATCTTTTTGTTTGTATTTCTCCTTGAAAGTACAGCCTTGGGAAGCTTGAAGCATCCCTCTACGACGTCTAGATTTCCTTTTCTCAGATTGGGCAGCCGCTTCTTCACATTTTTGCCATTTTCCATGGCTTTCGTGAAAGCCATTTTGGGCCTTTTGTCACTCTCATCCATCATATCTTTGATGGGTAAGAGGAAAACCGCAACAGACGAGGCTGGGCCGAGCTACCCTGCTCGATCGAGAAGATCGCAGGGTGGTGCCGCAAGTTCAAGCACCGCCGCAGGTCCAGCTGTAGTCCTGGAGTGCCGTACAAAGCGGGATTTGGATCCCCATGCACACCTTGGACGAACAATTTTATCGGAGATGCCTCATGGTCAATACACTGATCGCAAAGTGTTATTTGAGGCGGACGTAGATGGACGATTGTTCGGCGAGTATCTGTTGTTCGAACGCATTGAAGCTGCGCATTGGGGTCCGATCTTTGAAGCTCGTGCTCGTGCTAATGTGAGCACCGTTCGTGCCTTCTATGCTAGCATCCAGAATCCTACCTTGGAGCCTTTGCAGTTCAAAATCCCTTTTGGTAGAGATCGGATGGCTACGATCGACGTTCGGTTGATTGCGCGACTTCTCAACGTGCCTCTAGGTGATGTGCATCCTAGTGAGAAGAATTTGAGGACTAGACGTGAACGAGATCGCCGCACCAGGTTTCTGTGCGGTAAGTTGGTTCCATGGTAGCCTAATAATAGCCTCAAGGCGACGTATATGTCTGAGGATTTTCGCCTGCTGCACCATATCTGCACGTTTAATGTTTATCCCAGGTCGACGAACCGCATTGAATGTACACGTCTTATGGTCGATTTCTTATTTCTGGTGGCCCAGGGAGAGAACGTATGTATGGCCACTTTCATCTTACGGCAGATAGTTCTCATAGTCAGGTCAAGAAGAACATCCAAATCGCTTCCCTTTGGCCGACTTCTTTGCAAGATTGCGCTTGAGTTTGCCTATAGACTTGGGCCGGAATTGCCGGTATCGATTCACACCATCGCAGAAGTCGTTAATGCCAAGGCCGTTACAAAGAAGAAATTTGGCCAGGTGACTCGCACCTTGAAGGCAATCCTGTGTTGCTACAGGATAAGGGTGCTCCTCCTCCGTCACCAGACTCCGACTAGCACCTTGAAGGCAATCTTTGATGTTATTATCAGTAGTTAGTCATTTCCTGTTTTATGTGTGTAAGCCTGTTAGGGCTAGTGCTTTGCTTATGTTGCTGTTGTTTAACTGTCTTAATTTTCATGTAATTCTAGTCATGATGCTTGTAAGGATATATCCCTTGTATTGTGACAATTTTGATTAATTGAAATGCATGGAATGCCTTTGACTCTTTAAGTGAATGATTGTGGTGTATTTGTGCAATTGAGACTGACAAGGTTGCGCCCTATTTTGAATATAGGGAATGCCACCTAAGACTACGCGGAGCGCGGTTCGGCTTACATTGTCAGAGCATATGGATCAGACTCCCTCTCAGTCTGGCACTTGTTCGGACCCTGCTGTGGGCCCGATTCCTGAGGCGGTTCGATCGTCTCAGCCTGCTGTTGGTCCTACAGATGGACCACCGCCATTTACACCATCAGTTAGAGAGCCACATCGCGCATCTACTTCCACACCGCATCCGCCACAGCCTGCTCCACCCCCTGACAGATTCGAGCAGATGATGGCTATGATGCTGCAGCAGCAGCAGCTTCTGACCACCATAGTGGGGACACTAGCCCAGGGTGGGGGTGCGACTACATCTACTCCACCTGCACCACCTGCGCATCCAGCTGAGGATTCCTATACTTACGCCCAGGATGAGGGCATGGCCCATCCTGCACCGTCTGCTTTCCCTGCGGGGAATCCTGCCGACACACGGGGCCTTTTGGAGTGATTTCAGCGCTTGCGGCCTCCTACTTTCACGGGTTCTCACAGACCCGAGGAGGCTGAGTACTGGCTTGACCGAGTGTCGAAGATTCTACGGATGTTGCACTGCACCGAGGCTGAGCAGGTAGAGCTGGCTACCTTCCCGTTTGAGAGAGAGGCCAGTATGTGGTGGGATAGCGTATTGCGGACTGTTGCCGCAGATTTTGTATGGATGTGGGCAGCATTTGAGTTCCGCTTCCATGAGAAGTATTATCCCCAGACCTATAGGCACGACAGGGAGAATGAGTTTCTCCCTCTCAGACAGGCAGCGATGACAGTTACCGAGTATGAGCATCGGTTCACATAGTTGGGCAGGTACGTCCCGACGATCCTAGCTGATGAGCAAATGCACATACGGCGCTTTTTGGAGGGCTTGCGACCGGATATTCGGTCGAAGATGTGTTGTGTTAATTTTCCCTCTTATGCGGAGTTGGTTCACATGTCCATGCGGGCAGAGCAGGATGTGGATCGACTTGCGCGATCTCGAGGCCCGGCTGCTTCTAGGCCACGACCGGATTTGCCAGACAGGCCCTTCGCGGGCAAGAGGCCTCGCATTGATCCTCCTACTAGGACCACGGCGCCTGTACCACCGTTTCGGTGCCCTGATTTGACTTGTACATACTGTGGGAGGACGGGCCACTTGGCGCAGAGCTGCTTTTCGAGGATGTGGGACAGTGGGTTCTCACCGCCGCAGAAGATTGACCGTGTACGTTCGCAGGCGATATCAGCAACGCCTATACGGTCAGCTCCTGCGCATCCTTCTTTCAGACCTACGGTATCGCAGATCCGACAGCCTCCACGGCCCTTGACACAGCGGCCGAACCGGCCACAGCAGGCTCGGGTTCATGCATTGACCGCTGAGGCAGCTGCGACGCCGACTTTCCAGCATTCAGCCTCCGAGGTCACGGCCCATATCGGAGGTACTCCCGTTCTTGTCATGGTGGACACTGGTTCCACGATTTCTTTGATATCGCGTGCCGTAGTCAGGCGTCTTGGGTTACAGACTATCACTATGGATAGCGTGCGAGTCTTTGCAGCTCATGGAGATTATTCGGATGTCACCCAGATGTGTGAGGGTTGTTTGGTTGATCTGGGAGGCAGGACGATGACTCTTGATCTGGTCGTCGATCCCTCGCTCGTTTATCTCGACGTCATTCTTGCCATGGACTGGTTGACTGCAGCGAGAGCCGAGATTGACTGCGAGACTCGTATAGTCACACCGTACGAGCCTAAGGGTGCATCCTTCACATTTTCAGTGCGGGTAAATCTTCCTTTCCGCATTCTTAGCTACGCCACTCTATTGCGCGACGTTGGTGCCCAGGTACTTGAGCAGACGCCAGTTGTTTCTGAGTTCGGGGATCTGTTCAGGAAGATCCCTGGTTTGCCGCCCCGACGTGAGATCGATTTCACTATTGATCTGGTTCCTGGTTCTACACCCGTCTCACTGCCGACGTATCGCATGGCACCATGTGAGATGGAGGAGTTGAGGACGCAGATTGATGGTCTGCTAGAGCTTGGCTTTATACGGCCTAGCGTGTCACCTTGGGGAGCACCGGTCTTGTTTGTGAAGAAGAAGGATGGTTCGATGCGATTGTGTATTGATTATCGCAGGCTGAACCAGCTCACGGTGAAGAACAAGTACCCTTTGCCCAGGATCGATGACTTGTTTGATCAGTTGAGAGGAGCGCAGTACTTCTCGAAGATTGATCTTCAGTCAGGATATCATCAGCTGCGCGTCAGGGATGAGGATGTGCAGAAGACAGCATTCAGGACCAGTTTTGGCCACTAAGAGTTCCTCGTGATGTCGTTCGGTCTCACGAACGCACCGGCCGTGTTCATGGATCTGATGAACCGGGTATTTCGGCCTTTCCTTTATCGATTCGTCGTTGTCTTCATTGACGACATTTTGGTGTACTCTAGGAGTCGAGAGGAGCATGAGGAGCACTTGCGTTTGGTCCTTGATACGCTCAGACGGCATCAGTTGTTCGCACAGTATAAGAAGTGCGACTTCTGGAAGCAGGAGGTGAAGTTTCTGGGACGCGTGGTGTCCAAGGATGGCATGGCAGTTGACCTGTCTAAGGTAGCTGCGGTGCAGGACTGGGAGCAGCCTGGTTCTGTCACTGAGGTGAGGAGTTTCTTCGGTCTCGCTGGCTACTATCGGCACTTCATTCAGGACTTCTCGAAGATCGCGAGACCCTTATCTCAGTTGACACGGAAGGACGTGAAGTTCACCTGGAATGATAAGGCGGAGTCAGCTTTTCAGGAGCTGAAGGACAGGCTTACGTCCGCCCCTATGCTAGTATTGCCAGAGCAAGGGGTTAGATACACTATATACACTGACGCGTCTAGCGTTGGTTTGGGTTGTGTCCTTATGCAGAGGGACAGGATAATTTCGTATGCCTCGAGACAATTAAGGAAGCACGAGGAGAATTACCCTACACACGACCTAGAGTTGGCAGCCGTTATATTCGCACTGAGACTCTGGAGACATTACCTCTACGGAGAGGAGTTCGAGCTCTTTTGCGACCACAAGAGCCTCAAGTACATATTCACACAGCGAGACTTGAATATGAGGCAGCGGCGATTGATGGAGACGCTGAAGGACTTCAAGTTTGAAGTCTCTTACCATCCTGGGAAGGCGAACCTTGTGGCTGATGCGTTGAGCCGCAAGAAGGCGATAGAGTTTGCGGCTCCGCTGATGGTTGCCGAGTGGGATATGGTTGAGTTTTTACGAGACTTTGAGCAGAAACTCACCGTAGAGGAGCCATTTGAGTTCATCGCACACGTACAGGTGCGATCTCAGATCGATGACCGAGTCATCGAGGCGCAGAGGGACGATGCGCATCTTACTGAGCTTCGAGAGCAGGCCAGTGATGATGCTGACGCCGACTGGCGAGTTGGTATGGATGGGGGCTTACGTTACCGTGGCCGCCTATGCGTCCCAGATGTCCCTGACTTGAGACGAGAGATTCTCGAGGCTGCACATTTTACTAGACTCGCGATGCATCCAGGCAGTACAAAGATGTATCATGACGTGAAGAGGACGTATTGGTGGGAAGGTATGAAGACCCACATAGCTGAGTTCGTGTCCCGTTGTCTCACTTGTCAGCAGGTGAAGGCAGAGCATCGCCGACCACCTGGACTTTGCAGCCTATGCCAATTGCAGAGTGGAAGTGGGATTTCATTTTCATGGACTTCATTTCTGGGTTGCCGAAGACGAGGAAGGGGCATGATTCCATTTGGGTGATCGTCGACCGATTGACGAAGTCGGCGCACTTCCTACCGATCAGAGTTACGAACTCTGCAGACGAGCTGGCTAGATTGTACATCCGAGAGATTGTGCGTCTGCATGGAGTTCCGTTGGAGATCGTGTCGGACAGAGACACGCAGTTCACTTCTATTTTCTGGACTCGCATTCAGGAGGCTATGGGTGTGAAGTTGAAGTTCAGTACTGCCTTCCACCCACAGACGGACGGACAGACGGAGCGAGTGAACCAGATCCTGGAGGACATGTTGCGAGCTTGCGCATTGGACTTCAAGGACAGTTGGGATGACTGTCTTGCATATGCGGAGTTTGCATACAATAATAGCTTCCAGGCGAGTATCGGCATGGCACCTTATGAGGCGCTGTATGGGCGACCTTGTCGCGCACCACATTGCTGGTTAGAGGTCGGTGAGCGTAGCTTGATCGGCCAAGAGTTGGTGCAGGCGACGTCAGAGAAGATTGATATTATTCGACGTCGGCTTCTTACAGCGCAGAGCAGACAGAAGAGCTACGCCGATACGAGACGGAGGCCACTAGAGTTCACAGTTGGGGATCACGTGTTTTTGCGAGTTTCCCCTATGAAGGGAGTCCTTCGGTTCGGGAAGAAGGGAAAGCTGGCACCGCGATTAATTGGTCCATTCCAGATCCTCGATCGTGTGGGAGCAGTGGCTTACCGATTGGCTTTACCCACGCCCCTCGCGAGCGTCCACAACGTATTTCATGTTTCTATGCTGAAGAAGTACGTTGCTGATCCTTCCCATATCATTAGATGGGAGCAGGTGCAGTTAGGAGAGGATGTTACTTATATCCTGCGACCGACACGCATCTTAGACAGGAAGGAGCAGGTACTGCGTAGCAAGGTGATTCCCCTTGTGAAGGTACTATGGACGCATCATACTGAGGAGGAGGCTACTTGGGAGACAGAAGCCGAGATCAAAAAGAACTACCCACAGCTTCTCGAGGAGTACGAACAGGTACAAATTTCGAGGATGAAATTATTTGTTAAGGGGGGTAGATTGTAACGCCCGTGAAAAATCCGTACTTGGGCTCGAGTACCAACTCGACCCGAAATTGCGTAGAAATAATTTCCATGGAAATTAAGCGTAAGTTAGCTAGCACAACGCTAGAGTAGCTGGGAAATAGTCCCTGATCACTTTAAATACGTTCTGCAAGACCCAAATCGAGTAGAACAAACTACTCTACAATACTCTATAACCTCGGATCAAACTCTAAGTGGGTTTGTTCTCTGGACCACATTGAAATTTCGTATTGGATTTAGACCGCGCGTCGAAGGTCCGATACCTCCTATCTTAGACCGTTAGAACCGCCCAGCTGGACTTGACAATCATCTCGAAAATCAAGTCAAACCGATAATCACAGACTATTTCGTTGAACCCGGACTGAAGCGACCGCGAATAGGGACGGATTTGGAATTTCAAATTCAAATCTGGCACACGACTTGACGCGTCAGTATTAAGCGTTCTGACCGTCAGAATTCATCCAGATTACACCCTTGGATTAGGAAAAATTTCTATTTATTATCATGAGACTTTCAGCCCTGATCTACGTGCGGTGACCGCTGAACTGAAACTGGTCCGCCACGTGCGATCTGCGAACCCTGCCAGACTGAAAACTTAATACGAGCTACATCTGGTACACATGAGCTTAAGTCCGATCGCAATCGACCAGGGGACCACCAGAAAGCAGTTTTTGGACCGAAACAGCCCCGAAATGGATAGGCACCAAGTAAACTTCATCCCGGAGCCTATTTTCGGCGTTTTTAAGCTTATAAAAGGGGTTGAAACCCTCATTTCTCCCTCCCATCCGAAAATTCCAAACCCTAGAGAAAAGGAGAGAGAGTTTGAGAGAAAGAGAAGAAGGGATTTTTCCCGCTTCCGAGCCACCGACAGCTGCTGCTTCAGCACTTCTTTTCAATCACCTGGCTGGTGATTTCTCCCCTTTTTCAGGTATAAAATAACCCTAAAACTTGCTGATTTAGGGTTTACCTAGATTCATAGCATGTTAGCTAACGTACTTCATAAATCAGGTCCTCCTACCGCCGTAGACGAAGCGTACACGCTCCGTTCAAAATCCCGCAACCGTAAGAGACTAGGTGAGGATTTTAGACGCTTTGATTGACGGTTTACAACGCTTTCAATGTCGTTTAATAGTAGATTATCGACGGCATCGCCGTTTGACATGTACAACATGCTCTCTGTTTCCTGTTTCGTAAATTAACGAAGAATATGAGATTTAGGGCATTTTAGTCATTTGTAGGAAGTACGGTCTACATGCATATTTTGCTGACGTGATTGACATGGTTTGTTGTCGCATTAGGGAGTTAGGAATGCTTGCATAATCAGTTTGGCGTAGAGATTCGCCTAGTTGCGCACTTTGAGTCGACATACTATATGTAGACTTAAGAGTGTAGTGTATGTGTTTGTATAAATGCTTGTATTAGTATGTATTGAATTAAATGATGTTATGTAGTAGTTCGAGATTGATTTCTTGATTAATATGCTGACCTAAATGATTTCCTACATGTTTACCTTATGCATGATTGCATTACATGCATGGAAAGTATGCCTTGAAGATTTGCTTAAGTTGAATGTTATAACATGTGTTAACATGCTCACATGATGTATTTCAATTCCAATACTTTTACATGTAATGCTAATGTGATTCCAAAGATGTGTGGGACTAAACTTAGTCCAGGCAGTCGGTAACCGAGCGAATTCGTGGCTGACTGGTCATAGCCACGAACGACGCGTCGATGAACGTGATTCGTGTTTAGAGTTGGCGGCAGTGGTTAGGCCACGCGAAGTGTTTTACGCACTTCATGTCGTTCGACTTGAGATGCGATCGTGCTAGTCGAGCCCGTCAAGTAACCCGACTGGCCGATGTATGTTCACCTTGTATGAGTCATAACTGCTTGAACCTAGGGTACTGAACTTACCACTGAAAATCCTGTTAACCGTGGTACCTTGATCCACGAAGACTCATGAGCCGGGCATGGTGGTATGGGACACCGTGGTCGAGCTGTCGGCCTACGCTGGGGCCACAAACCTCCCCGTAGTGACCAGTGAGGACCTAGACTCGTGAGCAGATTATGGTGGTATGGGACACTATATTCTAGCTGTCGGCCTACACTGATCAGGTGACGAGCCCTTTGTAGTGACCGCGAGCGTATTCTGAGTCCACGGGAGGCGACGACCCTTCCGTTGCAGTAGAGTACGGTAGGCCTGTATTGATAAGGTGATGGGAGAGCGGTGCAACAAGTGCGAGCAACAGCCCTGGCAGCCCTTGCAGTGACCTACGAAATATACATCGTATGAGATTACTAGGAGTGACGACCCTAGACAGGATCTGTGTTGGGATTGATACAAGGAAAGTACCTTAGTTTCCCAATCCTGCTGTTTGAATGGACTAATAACAACTTCAAAATCATATCACCATAGCATTGCATGTGCCTGGAAGATGTGGAGCACTCTAGGGAGTGTGGCATGCAGCGGTCGTAAGATGTTGCCGCATGAGGGTGATCGTCGGTGAGGGCATACATCACGTCATATCATCTTGCATTAACAACAGTATTAGGATTGTCTGATTTACTGCTTTACTATTATCGCGTGATTGAATTGTGAACATGCTAATCTTTGCTCTATGATTCCACTGAGTTGATCACTCATTCCCACGTTACGGGATGGTGTTTGCAACACCCACCAGACCCTGTTGTAGATGCAGGTGAGGCCGAGATCCAGGAGGTGGAGCCAGAGATCGACGAGGACCAGGATGAGTTCTCGTATATGCAGTATCATGACGGCTTCCCGTAGGCGACCTGGATCGAGGGGACATCAGTGGGACTTTCTTTTTTTGAACATTATTCTTTTGTTATGTATATGTATATGAGACTCAGAGATGTAGTCATACTTTGGAGACAGATGAGATTACTTTATTTTTCCATACAGTGATATATACATTGTTTAGTCTTCCGCTTGCTTTTATCACTGGATCTGAAGTATGAATTGTAGTTTTGGTATACTTTTACTCATGTGAATGCTTTAAATCAGACAACATTGAATCATAACCATTTTTGTTGCATAAGTGACGGTCTGGAACTCGGGAGTTGAGTTTATACACGACCCCCGATTTTCAGGGTGTTACAATATCAGTTGATCATTAGCTTGATCTTCTCTTGAGAATGTAGCGGACTTGAGCTTGTTCTTCTCTTGACCTTGACCTTGATCTTTTCTTAATCTTGGACTGGTTGTGAAGATCTCTTGTCAAGTTATTTTGACTATATGAAATTTGACAACTAAAGTGCACTTTTAGCACTTACAATCTCCCCCTTTGTCAATTTTGTGACAAAACAAATATCATCATAAATAGGAGAATAATGAAGTATTGTAATCTTGTTGTAGGAGATTTTTGAAGTTTTCAAATGGTACTACTCCCCCTCAATAGCACTTCCCCTGCACTGTCAAACATAGCATTCCATAGCATATATATAGCATTCATACTAGTTTTCCATAGCATATATCATTCATACCAGTTTTCCACAGCATATTACATAACATGCATTCTCCAATCAACTATGTGTCATTCATTACACAATCAATTCTCACCCTTTTTGTCACAAGTTGACAAAGGAAGAATGAAATAAACATCAAGTAAACTTGATAGACAATGAATATTAAGAAGAAGCATATAGTTATGAAATAAGTGAAGTAGGAATTAACCATAAGAAATAATCATATGAAATTTTAAATGTCAGGAAATCAAATGGCATTAAAGTGTTTGGGGAGTCTAAAGGAAAATTATCCAAGCACCATCACAAAAGTAAAGTTTAAAATTTACATAACCATGAAAATAAGTTCCACCAAAAGATAACCAATCTCAATTCGACCCAGATAAGGAAGGAGCAGGCATTGACTGGTCAAGTTGATTCAAACTCCGGTTGATGCGATGGAAGTACTTCTTCATGTACTTTATTGAAGACTTGTGGGTTTGAACCAAATTTTCCTGTGATACATGTAGTGCTTCAACCTTCTCCTCCAGAGATTTGAGACGCTCATCAACCTGGGAAGGCTGGTAATCGGGATCTTCTGGATCATCGAAATCTTCTAATTCATCAAAAATATCATCCATAGATGTGTCTTCAGGTTGATGCATTTACTCCTCATATTCACTGTAACCAGGAAGAGGTTTCAAGTTAATCTTATTCAGATTAATATTATTAAATGGGAGTTCTGATTCCGGTGCCTCAGACAATGGGATATGAACATTACAGTGCAAAGTGAGGCAAGTCATAAGGTATGAAAAAGGAATTGAACCATGCTTAGGATGCAAGCGAAACTAAATAATGATGTAACAGGTTAACGAAGAAAGATAAACATGCATGCCTGGAATAATAGAATGAAGAACTCGAACTATGAAGGAAGTAAGTTCAGACTTATTCCTTGATCGAGGATAGACATTGGAAGTAAAGATTTTATGCAAAACTCTATACTTAGGGAGCATTTGGTTTGCAGTGAGGGCATTACCCGACTTCCATTCGACATTAAAGCGACACAATTTATGTGTTATTGGTTGCTTCTTAATATTGGTCATTTTGTCAGTTAAAGTGGCAATAAGAATGCCATCATTCACAACTGTAATTTATGTCAATGTCGAAATAATGTATCGAGTAATTGTGAACGTTCCTTCAACAAATTTAATTATGAATGTTAGATCATCAAGGGACACATCACATATCGATGCATACACTCCCTGTGCAATGGAGTGGTAAGCCATTCCACCCCAACCAAAAATGCGTTCCCAACCGACTTTGGTGAGAATGAGAATAAGACCAAAGGAAGAAATATGATCAAGATTAACTGATCTTTCGATGATAATGTCCCTTGGGTGGAAATCCCTAACGTGCTCCAAATCTTCTTCGGGGGCATGTAGGGTTCTCACACTAAGTGAAGTCAACCTAGATGATGAGCTAGCACAATTTTTGTGTGTCGTTTTCTTTGATCAATATCCATTTTGATTTGCACAAGATAGAAATCAAAGAAAGTGAAAGGAATGAAGTT
Source organism: Magnolia kwangsiensis (assembly GCA_037074715.1). Classification (NCBI taxonomy): domain Eukaryota; kingdom Viridiplantae; phylum Streptophyta; class Magnoliopsida; order Magnoliales; family Magnoliaceae; genus Magnolia; species Magnolia kwangsiensis. The sequence goes on along the minus strand of CM073575.1, from coordinate 82,203,883 downwards.
ATATCAGTTTTTGAAGAAAACTCACCTCAAAGAAGTTTCAAATCATAAATACAACAACCAAATAATATTATCTAACAAAGATTTACCAAATACTAGAAGGAAATTGGAAGAAAAACACCTATAAGCAAGTTTGAGTGTTGGCTTAGTCAAGTGAGGCACCGGCTAGTTGAGGAAGAAGAAGAGAAATGAAATAGAAAAAGTTATTTTTTTTTCTTTTTAGATGAAATCATGCAATCTTCGACTGGTCGAGTATGTGCTCGAGTGGCGGAGTATGTACTCTGACTGGTCAAAAATCACAAAATTTTGACTTATTTAAAATTTTATCATTATTAACATTTTATGCATTTAATAGAAATAAACATAAATAACAATGCAAAAACCAATATCATACTTTAAGTTAAAAAATCTATTTCTGTCAAGCAGTTTGGTCAGTATGTCTGCAAGCTGCTTCTCAATTTGAATGTATTCATGCATGATAGACATGTCTTCAACCAATTCTCAAATAAAATGTTATCGATTATTGATATGTTTCGTACGAGAATATTGGATTGGATTTTTTGAAATATTAATTACGCTTGAATTATTGTAGTACAGCATCATTGTATCTTGTGCAATTCCATAATCAGCTAGGATTTTGTTCATCCAAACTAGTTAAGTACAAGCATTTCTAGCGGTAATGTATTCAGCATTAGCTGTAGAGAGAGATATTGAATTTTGTTTCTTGCTAAGACAGGATACTATGAAGTTACCTACGTTGAAACATCCATCACTAGTAGATTTTTTATCATTAATATTTCCTGATAACTTACGACATATCTGATTATTCTTTTAATAGTAAATAAATGTGATTCCTTAGGATTAGATTGATGTCTATCATATACTCCAACACTAAAAGCAATATGAAGTCTACTAGCAGTTAAGTATAAAAGACTACCAATCATATTTCGATATAGATGAGAGTTTACACTTTTACCTGATTCATCCTTTAAGACTTTATGAGTTGTACTCATTGGAGTCTCGAAATTTTTTTCATTCTCAAACCCAAACCTTTTTATAAGTTCTAAGGCATATTTGGTCTGTGAGATGAATATACCATCTTTAAGTTATTTAACTTGTAATAAGAGGAAATAGTTTAGTTCGCCAACCATACTTATTTCAAACTTGGATTTCATCAGATATGTAAACTCAATAGATAAATTAGTGCATGTAGATCTATAAATGATATCATTAACATAGATATGAATTATCAGTATATGATCGTTATCTTTCTTGACGAATAAGGTTTTATCAATATTACCCATGATAAAATTATAACTAAGTAGAACTGTTGGTGCCCAAAAAAATATGTAAAGTTTCCATCATGTGTTGATTTGAAGAAATGGGAAGATACAAGAGATAAGGAAGAAAGAAGAAAGGAACAGAAGGAAAAATGGGGAAGATGTGTTTACACCTATCCGCACAAAGGGTAATGATTGAGCAGGTCTATGCAAGATTCTGAAGGAAGAAGAAGAAGAGAAGAAAGAATAGCAATATTGCACCGGACTACACAAATAGGAATATTGATTGTGCGGGACTGCGTAAGAGATATTGCGTGGGACCGCGCAACTAAAAAAACTAGTTATGCAGGTTCGTTCAACTGACTTCTAGGGTTTGTTCTCTGAAAAAGATTCGAAGTAGTGGAAGGTGGTTTGCCCGGGTCCACATAACCAATATCCATTGTGCGGGACCGCGCAACCGAAATATCAATTACGCGGGTTCGCATAACGAAATCCAAAACTGGTTCTTTGAAAAAGATCTAAAGCATTGAAGGGTGGGTCCCATGGCACCAAAATCAAGGTTCCACACATGTGAGGGCTATAAATATCCCGTCACCTCCTTCATTTGGACCAGTTGAAGATTTTCAAGAGAGAGTGGAGCAAGGAGGAAGATAGAAGGTGAGAGAGAGTGCAGCGGTGGTTTGCGCGAGTCCACGCAACCAACATCCGTTGCAGAGGACAGCGCAAGTAGACTACTGTAACACCCCAGATTTTGGTCAATCTGGGATTTGACGTCCTTAGTCAGTGGGTCAACTAAAACACCGAAAAAATTGCTCAGAACCCAATTCCATAGCCAAAGAAACCACTTAGGATTAATTTCTATGGAAGTTAAGCGTAAGTTAGCTAGCGCAACGCTAGAGTGGCTGGAAAATAGTCCCTGATCACTTTAAATATGTTCTACAAGACCCAAATCGAGTAAAACTAATGACTCTATAATACTCTATAACCTCAGATCAAACTTTAAGCAGGTTTGTTCTCTAGACCACTTTGAAATTTTGTATTAGATCTAGACCGCGCATCAAAAGTCTGATACCTCCTATCTTAGACCGTTAGGACCGCCCAGCTGGACTTGACAATCATTTCAAAAATCAAGTCCAACCGATAAACACAGGCTATTTCATTGAGCCCGGACTGAAAAGAGTGCGAATAGGGACAGATTTGAAATTTGAAATTCAAATCTGGCACACGACTTGACGTGTCACTATTAAGCGTTCTGACCGTCAGAATTCAGTCAGATTACACCCTCGGATCAGGAAAAATTTCTATTTCATATCATGAGACTTGCAGCCCTGATCTACGTGTGGTGACCGCTGAACTGAAACTGGACCGCCACGTGCGATCTGCGAACCCTGCCGGACTGAAAACTTGATGTGTGCAAGATCCTGTACGCATGAGCTTAAGTCCGATCGCGTTCAGCCAGAGGACTACCAGAAATCATCTTTTGGACCGAAATGGCCCCGATTTGGTTATGCACTAAGTGAACTTTGTTCCTGAGCCTATTTTGGGCATTTTTGGGCTTATAAAAGGGGTTGAAACCCTCACTCCTCTCTCCCATCCGAATTTGAGAGAACCCTAGTTTGGGAGAGAAAAGGTGAGAGTTTGTGAGAGAGATTGGAGGAGAATTTTCCCGCCTTTGCACTATCTATTGCAAGTGCCTAAGCAACACACTTCCATCATTCAGCCGGTGATTCTCCACTTTTTCAGGTAAGAAATAACCCTAGAAAGTTGCTGATTTGAGGTTTACTAGGATTCATAGCTTGATAGCTGACGTAACTCATGAATTAGGTTCTCTTATCGCTGTAGACGAAGTGTATATGCTCCGTTCGAAACGACACGTTTATAGGAGACAAGGTGCGGATTTTAGACGCTTTGATTGACTGTTTTCAAAGCTTTCAATGTCGTTTAATAGTAGATTATCGACGACAATGTCGTTTGACATGTACAACATGCTGTCCGTTTCCTGTTTCGTAAACTAGCGAAGAATATGAGATTTAGGGCATTTTAGTCATTTGTAGGAAGTGATGATTTTATTCATATTTTGCTGATGTGATTGACATGATTTGTTGTCACATTAGAATGTTAGGAATACGTGCATAATTAGTTTGGCGAAGAGATTCGCCTAAATGCGCACTTCGGGTCGACATACTATATGTAGACTTAAGTGTGTAGTGTAAGTATTTGTATAAATGTTTGTATTAGTATGTATTGAATTAAATGATATTATGAATTAGTTTGAGATGGATTTCTTAATTAATATGCTGACATAAATGATTTCCTACATGTTGACTATATGCATGATTTCATTATATGCATGAAATGTATGTGCTTGATGATTTATTTAAGTTGTATGTTATAACATGTGTTAACATACTCACATAGTTGTATTTCATTTCTAACACTCTCATATGATTGCTGATGTGATTCCATAAATGTTTGGGACTATACTTAGTCCAGGCAGTCGGTAATCGAACGAATGTGTGGTTGGCTTTTCTTGGCCACGAACGACGCATCGATGAACGCGAGCCGTGTTCTGGAGTTGGCGGCAGTGGTTAGGCCACACGAAGTGTTTTACGCACTTCATGTCGTTTGACTTGAGATGCGATCGCGTTAGTCGAGCCCATCAAGTAACCCGACTGGCCGTTGTATGTTCACCCTACATGAGTCATAACTGCTTGAACCTAGGGTACTGAACTTACCACTGAAAATCCTGTTAACCGTGGTACCTTGATCCACGAAGACTCATGAGCCGGGCACCATGGTATGGGACACCGTGGTCGAGCTGTCGGCCTACGCTGGGGCCACAAACCTCCCCGTAGTGACCAGTGAGCACCTAGTCTCGTGAGCAGATTATGGTTGTATGGGACACTATATTCTTGCTGTCGGCCTACACTGATCAGGCGACGAGTCCTTTGTAGTGACCGCGAGCGTATTCTGAGTCTACGGGAGGCGACGACCCTTCAGTAGCAGTAGAGGACAGTAGGCCTGTATTGATAAGGTGATGGGGGAGCGGAGCAACGAGTGCGTGCAACAGCCCTGGCAGCCCTTGCAGCGACCTACAAAATATACATCGTATGAGATTACTAGGAGTGACGACCCTAGACAAGATTTGTGTTGGGATTGATACAAGGGAAGTACCTTAGTTTCTCAATCCTGCTGTTTGGATGGACTAATAACAACTCGAAAATCATATCACCATAATATTACATGTGCCTGGAAGATGTGGAGCACTTGAGGGACGATTGCATGCCGCGGTCGTAAGATGGTGTCGTATGAGGAAGATCGTCGGTGAGGGCATACATCACGTCATGTCATATTGCATTAACAACAGTATTAGGATTGTCTGATTTACTGCTTTACTATTATCGCATGATTAATTTGAGAACATGTAAATCCTTGCTCTATTATTCCACTGAGTTAGCTACTCATTCCCACGTTTCGGGATGGTGTTTGCAACACCCACCAGACCCTATTGTAGATGCAGGTGATGCTGAGATCCACGAGGCAGAGCCAGACTTTGACGAGGACCAGGACGAGTTCTCGTACATGCAGTACCGTGATGGCTTTGCTTAGGTGACCTGGGTTGACGGGACTTCATAGTGGGACTCTTTTGGACATTTATTTATGTCATTTACATGTATAAGAGACTCAGTGATGTATTCATACTTTAGTGACAGTTGAGATCTACTTTGTTTTTCTATACAGTGATATATATACTCTTTAGTCTTCCGCTTGCTTTTATCACTGGATCTGAAGTATGAATTACAATTTTGGTATGCTTTTACTCATGTGAATGCTTTAACTTAGACAACATTAAATCATAATCATTTTTGTTGCATAAGTGACGGTCTGAAACTCGGGAGTTGAGTTTATACACGACCCTCAATTTTCAGGGTGTTACAACTACCCTACAGTCTGTGAAGAAAGAGGGCCGTTATGCTGCCGAAATATTTGAAGTCTTCAAGTTCCTTCTATGCAAGTCTAAAGGAGAATAATCAGCAGAAGAGCATATTCCTCCTAAGTCCTAGGAGATGATTGAAATCACTGACATTATACTGCCGGATTTAATATTTGATTATGATAGTTGAACTTATAATAATTTCTTTATTCCAAGTAATCTATCTTAGAATCAAGGGACACTTAAAGGATGTAAATGAACCCAGTATCAATAAAATATGATGGTAGTTTTAAATTCTATTTCTCTGTTATGTTTAAATAAGATAGCCTCCCAATTCAAACGCATTTGTTTCTTATCGAAATAAGAACTTTAGTCAATTTTTCGTACCATGCCTTGAGAGCTTATTTCAAACCATAAAGTGCCTTTTTAAGATGGTACACATTATTAGAAAGTTTGGGATCTTTAAAACCTTTTGGTTTTTCAACATATACTTCCTCATGCAAATCACCATTCAAAAATATACTTTTGACATCCATTTAATAAATTTTAAATTTTTTATGGCATGCAATCAAAATAAATAATATTATGGATTCAAGGCACACAACTAGTGCAAAGGTTTCATTGTAATCAATACCTTCTATTTGAGTGTACACTTGTACAACCAGTCGAGCCTTATTTCTGATAATATTACTCATTTCATCAGTTTTATTCTAAAAAATCCATTTGGTGCTAATTACATGTTTATCAATAGGTCTGGAAACCAAGTATCATATATCATTTCTAACAAATTAATTTAAATCTTCTTGCATAGCAATTATCCAACTTTCATCAGCAAGTGCTTCATTTACATTGGCGGGTTCAATTTGGGAACTGAAGCAGACATAATTACATATATTTTCTAATTATCTTCTTGTCTGAACATTAGTACGAGAGTTACCAAGTATTTGATTAGTCGGATGGTCTTTAACTAATCTTTTCTCAGTATTGACTGATTTAGATGAAGAGTCAGATATATTAATCACATTAACTTTATCATCATCTTAATTAGGATTGGGTGTAATTTATTGATCATTTATCACAATATTTATATATTCTTAAATCACCCCAGTTCTTTTGTTAAGAACACGGTATGCTCGGCTGTTTAGAGCATAACCTAAAAATATTCCCTCATCGCTATTAGTTTCAAATTTTTCTAAATTTTCTCGGTCATGTAATATAAAACATTTACTTTCAAAAGTTTAAAAATATTTAACTGTGGGTTTTTTATTAAACCATAATTCATAAGCTGTTTTATTTTTAGTTTTTTTAATATAAACACGATTTATAATATAGCATAGAGTACTAACAGCTTCAGCCCATAATTTTTTTAGTAGATTCATGCTATTCAGCATTACACTAGCCATTTATTGTAGAATTCTATTTTTTTCTTTCAACAATTCCATTTTGTTGAGGTTTTTTAGGAGCAGAGAATTCATGCGATATACCATGATCATTGCAATACTTCTAAAAATTGTTATTCTCAAATTTACTGTCATGATCACTTCTAATTTCAACCACAAATATCTTTTTTCCAGTCTGGATACGTTTTAAAAATTTATTGACTTCATCAAGAGTATCTAATTTTTCTCTTAAAAAGGCTACCCATGTATATCTGGTGTAATCATCAACAATAAGCAGAAAATACTTTTTTACACCTCTACTCTCCGTTCTAGTTGGTCCTACTAAATCCATGTAGAGAAGTTCTAGAGGTTTTGTCGTGGCTAAGGAGTTCACTTTCTTGTGATTTCTCCTGATCTGTTTGCCAATTTGACATGCGCCACAAACTTTTTCTATATTTTTCAGTTTGGGTAAACCACAAAAGTGATCTTTTTTGGTCAATTTATGTAAATCTCTATAGTTCACATGTCCAAGAAAATTACATCATAATTCAGTCTCGTCTGTTTGGACCATGTAACATGAATGGTTTGTTGAGCAAGAATTATCAATTATATAGTAATTTTCAGATGTACTGTGACCATTTAATATTATAATACCTTTCTCATTCATAATATCACATTCGTGATTTAAAAATTTCACACCGTGCTTATTATCACAGATCTAAGATATGTTCAAAAGATTAGGTTTTAATCCTTCAACATAAAGCACATTTTTTAAGAGAGGTAAGTTAGGAAGTTGTACATTACCATGGCCTATTATTTTACAATTGTTTCCATCTCTGAAAGTGATTGAGCCACCATTTAGTTTCGGAGTCAAACTGAAGGAAGCCAAGGCAGCTATTCTAGAGGCTCAAGTGGAAACCATAAAGGAGTTCAAGGCCTCCAAAGAATGTGAGGAAGAGAGGGATGCACTCTATACCCTCGGGTATGACAAGTGCCTCGAGGATGTTAAGGAGTTATATCCCAAGCTCGACTTGACTTCTCTCGAGGACAGCCCTACCAAAGAGCCGACTCTGCCAGAAGTCAAGAAGCTGACCTTGGTGGGACTATGATATGATTTTGGCCTCTTTTTGTATTTTTCCCATATGTAATATTTTTGGTCATTTAATGAAAAGAGAATTTTTTACAATGGTTTGTTGTGTACAAATTCTAAGTAGATTTAGTAGGTTAGTTTGCCATACATCAGCCATACTGATGGACCAAGCATATTAGTCAAGTAGGAATGTTGGGGCAAGCTCCTGAGCCGTTTTATTAAGGGTATTTTTCCCTTGTAGAATAGGTGAATGAGTTGCAATGGTCCCTTCTCAACCGAGCAGTTTGCTTAGGAGGATTCTCTTCGCCCTCACTAAGGGGTAAGCAATCCAAGTAGTATTATTAAAGAAGAGGTCGGGCCACTAATTAATAATACTACTTGGATTGTATACCCCTTAGTGATGGGGAAGATAATCCTGCTAAGTAAACTGCTCGGTCCTCTAAGAAGGGACCATTGCAACTCGTTCACCTATTCGACAACGGAAAAATATCCTTAATAAAAGGGCCCAAGAGCTCGCCCCAACATTCATACTCGACTAACACGTTCATTCGATCAGTATGGCCGATGTATGGCAAACCAACCTACTAAATCTACTTAGAATCTTGTATAAAACAAACCATTGCAAAAAATTCTCTTTTCATTAAATGATAAAAAAATTATATATGGGAAAATTACAAAAAAGAGGTCGAAATCATATTAGAGTCCCGCCAAGGTCGATTGCTCGGCTTCCAGCAGAGTCTGCTATTCAGTAGGGTTATCCTCGAGAGAAGTCAAATTGAGCTCCAGCTATAACTCCTTAACATCCTTAAGGCACTGGTCGTACCCGAGGATATAGAGCGCATTGCTCTCTTCCTCCCACTCCTTAAGACCTTGAACTCCTTTACAGCTGCCACCCAAGCCTCCGAAATAATTGTCTTGGCTTTCTTCAATTTGACTCTGAAACCAAATTTCACCTCGGCTATCTTGGCCTTCCATCTAGTGCCCTTCTCCTGGGCTTCCTTCAGGAGCGAACCCAACGCTTCTAGATCGATCTTCACTCGGGGGACTCGTTCTTCTGAGACTCCTCTGCCTCGGCCTTCAGAGTAGCAACCTCAAATCGGAGATGCTCGGACTCGATGATCTTCCTCATAAGACCCGCCTCCGCCTCCTTGCACTCCTTCTCGACTCACAACATCCCACGACAAGCAGATAGGACAGTGGAGGCGAATTGGAAAACATATCCTCATTAAAAAAATAAGAAAAAAAATATCTAAGTACAAAAGGACAACTATTAAGAAGAGAACATCCTACCTTGTAAAAAAGCGCTGCCACCTGTCCTATAGTGGTTGATGGAGGCATCTCCATCACCTTGGTGAACTCAGCATTAGGAATGCATCGAGTTATCTAAGGCAAGAGGTCCTCTGTCATGGTGGAAGCAGACTTGAGGGTTCCTCAAGCGTCGCCCCTTGGCTACCAGCTGAACTACCCTCCTGAGCCTACGCTGAGGGGGGCTAAGCCTCAGAACTAGGAACTTCCCGAACCTTGGAAGGTTGGGCTTTAGCAATGGGGGTCACCTCCAAATTGACCTAAAACACCTTAGAGACCACAGGCGGATATGGAGGGGTAGTGGTAGGAGTAGTGGTGAGGTCAGCATTGGCACTCAACCAACCAGGTGATGATGAAGGAGTGGTGGTTCCCCTCCTCATTGAAGACTTTTTTCTTTTGGGCCACCTTGGCCTTAGAAGCTACATGGTGCTTGGAATGACTCTACTAAGGCATCCCTACATGAAAAAAGAGAATGATCAGCAAATATACAGGGATGAAATAATTTTCGATTATCTACTAGGGTATACCTGATATGGATGAGGCAAGACCTAATTTAAAAAGTAGCTCAGGCATAATCAGCTACCTCCAAAACCTTAATGTGACGTCCACCGACCTCACCTGAGCTATTCAATTATGTTCAAACTCACTCACCCCAGCAGGGTACTTGGGCAGAGCTGTCAAAGATAATTACAATCAGAGATGAGGAAGGCAAAAGTAAGCTAAGGAAAAAGTTAGTTCGGACATACCGACCTCGTTGAGAAAAATGGGTCGGAACCTGATGACATAGCCCATAAGCTACTAGAGCCTCCGAATCTCCCGACTCCCAGAACCACTTACTTTTCCAGTTCTTGTTCAAGGTTGGGGTGTCCATGATTATAGCTTTGCCAGTCTTTGGCTAGGTTGAAAAATAATACCAACCCTCATGGTAGAGGTTAGACTTCACCTTGTGTAGGTGGAGGAATTCATTCACAGTCAACTCGGGTTGATCAAGCTCAGCCCAAAGAATTAACGACCCCACCAACTCCTTCCAGGTATTTGAGATTATTTGCCAAGGAGCTAACTTTAGGAGCAAAAAGACATGCCTGACTATATGGTGGAGAGAGAGCCTCAAGTCGCACTAGAAAGCGACCAAGAATATGGCCACCTCGTTGTCCTGGTGTTTGCTTGGAATTTCACCGAGTAAGGGAGCTCGGATACCATAGAGTCTGAAATGTGGTACTTCGACCTGATCCGTACCAGGGCGAATTCTGTAAATGTTGACCCGATTGGCCCGATTTCTTCTATTTCAAATGAAGGCTTACCAGCTTCCTCCCTTGCTGGAGTAGACCCCGCGTTGTCTATTGGTTGCTCGGCAGAGGACTGGGCAGCCATCTTCGACCCATGGGACACCTGGAAGTCCATGTCGCTCATCATCACCAAGGGAGAGGGCAAATTCTCCAGGAGATCAGAGTCTTCCAGCCCTCCATCATGTTGGGACGACTCCCCCCACGGGTCCGACAAACTTAGCATTTTTCTTTTTGACCAGAAAAGGGGCAAGAAGGCAGCAGGGCAAATAACCCATGCACGATTAGGGCTCCCCCTTTTTGAAGCAGAACTGACTATATGAGCATTAAATGCTCGCACTTAACATAGTCGTCAAAATGACTCCTCGATACCCGCGCTTGGACATGTAGGGCTCTCCCACTTGCTGGTCAACTCAATTCTCCAGAATGTGCCACGCGTCAGCACCTCATACGATGAGGACCAAACAGGTGCCCTGCTAACACATGTGACCTCGAGTCGAGGCATGCCACCTCGAGCGTACCGTATCATGATTACAGATATGCCTCGATTCCTATGCCAACCGTCTCACTTCGCATTGATGATAAGTGGACCCAATGCCCCCTATGAAAGAATGTCCGACCTCACCGAATTTAGCTTACTTTCCGAGCCTATTGTGCGAGCTCGAAAGAAAGTAGGGGGGCTTACTGTTATGGGTAAAAATGGACTAGCTACTAAGGAAAAACCAACTCTAACATATATGCACAATGCGAGGAGGTCGATCAACACTAGTCACGACCAAGGAGCTCCTCAATTGCCATGGAGGGACACTCTGTTATACTTTACTAAACGACCTTGAGATCGGTCATCAGGAGATGGAGTCTCTCTATTTTTGTCAGACACAGCCCTTGCACAGATCCATACATTTCTGAGCTGATGCTCGGAACATCTCATGGAAAAGGATCCTGTAGTACGACCCCACTCTGCAAGACAAAATGAAGAGGATGGCCATTGGTTTATATTCTACTAAGGAAAGGAGCTCAGTCATGATCCTCTGACACGACTCCTAAAGGCAGGTCGGTAGGTCGGTAATTTTCTCAACGCCAAGAGAAACCTTGACCACAACTCGCTAGAGAATCCAGGTCGGCAAAACTCTCTTTGAACAACTATCCACTCAGGACTCTCAATTCACGACCCAAGTGTAGGGTCGCGATGTAGTAATAATCTCGATAAGACTGATGTCGAATCCACAAGGACTAAACTCGTACGTTTCTAAAAGTAACCAGAATTAGAGCTAGATGAAGAACTAAAGAAAAAATCTGAATTTAAATGAGATATTTTGAGTAATGAGTAATGTATCAATTAAAAGTGGGAACTAGGGTGCTAAGGATCCACTTATAGTAATTGAGATGCTACCTTGCTTAATTCAAGAGATCTAACTAGAATCAGAGTCATATCCTATCTAGTTGGAAGAAGAGATGGTCAAATCTCTGAACTTTTCATTGATTTGGCCTTAATGGAGGAGAATTTTGGTGAATTGAAAGGGATTCCATCACCCAACCATGCTCATAGGACGATGGAAAACAATAGGATTTACCAATCTACAATCTCAAATAGAAAAGAAGATATTTAAAACTATTGTGGATCTATTGTAATTTTAGTCACAGTAAACCATTAAAAATTGAAAATATTCCTTAGAATCAACTAGAATGTAATGAAGTTCAACCATAAACATAAATAAAAACAAAGTAAATATCTCAATCATGCTACAAGCTTCACCTTTTAGCCCTAGCTAAGAGGTTTAGCCAACCATAGACATGATTAAACTAGTATCTCTTAAGAAAAGCATAAAAATAATTAAGGAATAAGAAGAAATAATCTTAGTAGCGACTCTCCACGCTTTTTCTTTACTCCTTGAACCCTAGATGATGTCTAGGAACGTCCTAGGGACACCTATTTATAGTTGTGAATCTCCCTCTTACGTACCGACTTCGAATTTTTGGAAACCGCTTGCGAAAGGCCTCAATTTAAGCAATCTGCATTAGCCCTACGTTACAATTCTGTGCGATTTCTGTGGCACCGAAGTTGGTTCGGTGGCACCGTAATCGTATCCGCATATGAAATTGTATGTGAAGAGTACTTAGGTGGTAAAATGTGTCACCGAACTTGCTATCGAAATTGGCTTCGTGGCACCGAATTAAGCTTAGGTGACACTGAATTAAGCTTTTTTCTTGTTGGACTGTTTTGTTCACTTTTGGTAGCACCGAAATTGGCTTAGGTGGCATAGAAATTGGTTATTTTTTCTGTTGTTTAACTTATGTTTTTGCTAATTTTTTCTCCATCCTTTATACTTGGTTTCATAGGATCTTTGACATGAGAATTCTCCATTTTTGATCCTGTAACATCCCGAAAATCGGGGGGTCAAGCAAAAACCCAACTCCCGAGTTCCAAAATGTTATTTATGCAACATAGATATGTATGATTGAATGTTGTCTGTGATAACGCATTAAACATGAGTGAGATTAAGCTAGAACAGCATATCATACTCCAGAGACGGTTAAATTAACAAGTGGAAGACTGTGATAGTATGTATAACATATATAAACTGTTGTATGCCTCCAGAGTGTGGATATGTTACCAGGTTATATACATACATGTATACTCCAAAAGTAGACAAAACGAATATACATGAGTGCGCTAAAAATATAAAATGACAAGTGTCAAAGTATCTAATCAACCTCCCTGTAATCCCGTCAATCAGAACACGCATAAAGGAGGGATCCTCCTCATCATCATCAAGTCCAGCTCCGCCTCGCAGGCCGCGCCATCATCTGCAATCACAAAAGGGTCTGGTGGGTGTCCAGGAACACCGTCCCGTAACGTGGGAGTGAGTAGCTAACTCAGTGGAATAATAGAGTAAGGATTAACATGTTCTCAAATCAATCATGCGATAATAGTAAAACAATAAATCAAACATTCCTAATACTGTTGTTAATGCAATTATGACATGACGTGATGTATGCCCTCACCGACGATCACCCTCATGCGGCAACATCTTACGACCGCGGCATGCCACACTCCCTAGAGTGCTCCACATCTTCCAGGCACATGCAATGCTATGGTGATATGAATTCCAAGTTGTTATTAGTCCATTCAAACAGCAGGATTGGGAAACTAAGGTACTTCCCTTCTATCAATCCCAACACAGATCCTGTCTAGGGTCGTCACTCCTAGTAATCTCATACGATGTGTATTTCATAGGTCACTGCAAGGGCTGCCAGGGCTGTTGCTCGCACTCGTTGCACCGCTCCCCCATCACCTTATCAATACAGGCCTACTGTACTCTACTGCAACCGAAGGGTCGTCGCCTCCCGTGGACTCAGAATACGCTCGCGGTCAATACAAAGGGCTCGTCGCCTGATCAGTGTAGGCCGACAGCTAGAATATAGTGTCCCATACCACCATAATCTGCTCACGAGTCTAGGTGCTCACTGGTCACTACGGGGAGGTTTGTGGCCCCAGCGTAGGCCGACAGCTCGACCACGGTGTCCCATACCACCGTGCCCGGCTCATGAGTCTTCATGGATCAAGGTACCATGGTTAACAGGGTTTTCAGTGGTAAGTTCAGTACCCTAGGTTCAAGCAGTTATGACACATACAAGGTGAACATACATCGGCCAGTCGGGTTACTTGACGGGCTCGACTAGCGCGATCGCATCTCAAGTCGAACGACATGAAGTGCGTAAAACACTTCGCATGGCCTAACCACTGCCGCCAACTCTAAACACGAATCACGTTCATCGACGCGTCGTTCGTGGCTATGACCAGTCAGCCACGAATTCGCTCGGTTACCGACTGCCCGGACTAAGTCTAGTCCCACACATCTATGGAAGTTACATTAGCAATATATGCAAAGGTATTGGAATTGAAATACAATCATGTGAGCATGTTAATGCATGTTATAATATTCAACTTAAGCAAATCTTCAAGGCATACTTTCCATGCATGTAATGCAATCATGCATAAGGTCAACATGTAGGAAATCATTTAGGTCAGCATATTAATCAAGAAATCAATCTCAAACTACTACATAACATCATTTGATTCAATACATACTAATACAAGCATTTATACAAACACATATACTACACACTTAAGTCTACATATAGTATGTCGACCCAAAGTGCGCAACTAGGCGAATCTCTTCGCCAAACTGATTATGCAAGCATTCCTAACTCCCTAATGCGGCAACAAACCATGACAATCACGTCAGCAAAATATGCATGTAGACCGTACTTCCTACAAATGACTAAAATGCCCTAAATCTCATATTCTTCGTTAATTTACGAAACAGGAAACGGAGAGCATGTTATACATGTCAAACGGCGATGCCGTCGATAATCTACTATTAAACGTCATTGAAAGCTTTGGAAACAGTCAATCAAAGCGTCTAAAATCCGCACCTTTTCCCTTTTAGGGATGAGAATTCGAACGGAGCGTATACGCTTCGTTTACGGTGAATAGAGAACCTGATTTACGAGAGTTATCAACTAACAAGCTATGGAACTAAAGAAGCATCAAATCAGCAACTTTCTAGGGTTATTTCTTACCTAGAAACGCGGAGAAATCACCGGCAAAGTGATTGGAATACGCCGCTTAAGCATGTGCAGCAGCAGCAGGAAAAGCTCTCCCACCTTCTCTCACAAACTCTCACTTTCTCTCTCACTCTAGCTAGGGTTTCTAGCAAATTCGGATGGGTGAGAGAAGTGAGGGTTTCAATCCCTTTTATAAGCTCAAATGTGCCCAAAACAGGCTTGGGAACAAAGTATACTTGAGGTATATCCAAATCGGGGCTGTTTCGGTCCAAAAGGGCATTTCTGGTGGTCCCCTAGTCGAATGCGATCGGACTTAAGCTCATGCGTACCAGATCTAGCGCGCATTAAGTTTTCAGTCCGACAGGGTTCGCAGATTGCACGTGGCGGACCAGTTTCAGTTCAGCGGTCACCGCACGTAGATCAGTGCTGGAAGTCTCATAATAATAAATAGAAATTTTTCCTGATCCGAGGGTGTAATCTGGATGAATTCTGACGGTCAGAACGCTTAATACTGACGTGTCAAGTCGTGTGCCAGATTTGAATTTGAAATTCCAATTCTGTCCCTATTCGCGGTCTCTTCAGTCCGGGCTCAATGAAATAGTCTGTGATTATCGGTTTGACTTGATTTTCGAAATGATTGTCAAGTCCAGCTGGACGGTTCTAACGGTCTAAGATAGGAAGTAACGGACTTTCGACGCGCGGTCTAAATCTAATACAAGAATTCAAAGTGGTCCAGAGAACAAACCCGCTTAGAGTTTGATCCGAGGTTATAGAGTATTATGGAGTCATACGTTCTACTCGATTTGGGTCTTGTAGAACGTATTTAAAGTGATCAGGGACTGTTTCCCAGCTACTCTAGCGTTGCGCTAGCTAACTTACACTAAATTTCCATAGGAATTAATCCTAAGTGGTTTCTTTGGCTATGAAATTGGGTTCTGAGCGATTTTCTAGGTGTTTTAGTTGACCCATTGCCTAAGGACGTCAAATCTCAGATTGGCCAAAATCCGGGGTGTTACAGATCCCTAAAATCCCTTCTTTGCCTTGGTGATTCTTGAGCACTAAATCCACGCTTTTAGCATCTTTTTCAATCCAAGCTCTTAAATTCACCTTGCAATACAAACATGATTAAAATAGAACATTAAACATTATCATGTTCATAAAAATAAGTAATAAATGAGAGATAATATGCAATATTTGACCCTCAACACTCTCACCACTTGCCTCTACTAATTTTGACATGGTTCCAACTAACTACCCGAGATCACAGTCGAGGATCTTGGAAGACGATCGTAACACGAATCCACCTGAGATCTCCACCGTGGATCTCAAGTGCTATCTACGACATGCATGGATCCGAATACCTCTACAATATGCACCTACTAAATAGGGAGATTACTATTTACTTGACCCCCCTCTCTCATCTATAAAAAGGGCATCCTTAGCGGTGAAAGGTACACATTATTCAACTCAAAAAATGTTTCCAAAAACCCTATGTTCAATGAGACCTAGCGTGCCTGTCTTACTTTGGCATTAGAGGGTCCTCTGTTACTGCTAAAGTCTCCATCTACGTCTTGTTTTGTAGCTCTCAAGTTAGATAAGGAGGTCCAAATTTATGCATCAATTATAACACTTTATATAACTATATTAAAGAACACTAGAGTTATCAACCACTAAATTTTCAT
Source organism: Magnolia kwangsiensis (assembly GCA_037074715.1). Taxonomy (NCBI): domain Eukaryota; kingdom Viridiplantae; phylum Streptophyta; class Magnoliopsida; order Magnoliales; family Magnoliaceae; genus Magnolia; species Magnolia kwangsiensis. Next base: position 82,187,361 of record CM073575.1, on the reverse strand, counting down.
TTAATCTTGACTTAAATATAATTGGGGCTCACCAGATCGTTATGCTGTTAAAGAATATTTTCAGTGCTTTTGCCTTCAATTGTCTCACCAATTACGTGCCACTGATGAGGGAAATTGGATCGTCCAAACATATGACTTTTTATTTCTTTTTTACTCTTGGACGTGCCGTCAACAGTTCCCATGTAGTCCCGTATACCACGTGTCTTCAGTTCACGTCCCATATTATGTATTGTTGGGTATCCTCTCTTTCATCCCGGACTGCTTATGGGCCAACCTGATGAACGTTCGTAACACGTGGGGAACTCGTTGGTAGTAGCATACGTGCGGATCCATCACGGCTTCAAGGGAGCCGATGGGCATTCCTGCTAAAGTTGTGGACTTACCGGTCAGCAACTTGCCAAACGAGTCCCAACGCAGAAGAGAGAATTCTTGGTGGGAACAGGTCTAGTCAGCATATCCACGTTATCAATCTGGTCGCCATTAAAGAAAGGCTGTCAAAAGTAAGACATAATCGTAACCGTTCATTCGACGCAACAGACACCGGAATGTCCTCTCTCGAACCTTTCCTCTTACGGCAATCCTCTTACCTTAAAAACCTTTCCCAGGGCCATTTTCTATTTATGGTAACCAGCGCAAGAATCAGAATGCGACCTCGTCAACCGGCAGTAGCCGGTAGAGCCCGTTACTCCGTCGTCAATGCGCTCCCTTACCGGTATTCACCTAATCTCTTTTAGAAAGCGGATTCTCTGGTGACGCTGCCACCAGGGATATCCGTGGTGGTAGGCGGTGTGGGGCCTACCGTGATGTATATGTTTTACACCGACGCCAACCATCCGTTTTTAAAGCTCATTTTGGTGCATGAACCGCAAAATGAAGCAGATCAAAACCTCAAGCGACTCAAGTAGAGGAAACGGTGAGGATAATGACACGCACCCTTAAACCTTCTGAAGGCCCACCTATGTTTATGAGGGTCTCCCATACCTAGATGAACGGAATACAAAATTATCAGCTTTATTCCTCGAGAAGATCTTAACGGTGGGCATTCAATCACCACTCTGTGTGTAACTTTTGATTTTGCATTTAACCTTAAAACGAGGAGGTAAAACAAACGTACGGCAGGGATAAAACACATAAGTCACGGTGGTCCAATAATGTCAGGGATATCCCTGTTATCAGGAGGCGGATTGGCTAGTCCCCCAGCCACAAGCCCATGCCTGGTGGTCGGTGTCCTGTGCTTCGTGGACTCCACCGTAATATATGTGTTTCATCGAAGCAATTCGTCTATTTTTTCAGCTCATTTTACATAATGGGATCAAAAATTTAGTATATAAAAATCTCAAGTTAACCACATTACAGGAAACCGTGTTGAATGAGCTTCAACTATTAAATACCTTTTTAGGGCCATAAAAGTTTTTGACCAATCTGATCTTTGTTTTTTCCCTTCACCTGGTCTGTATGGCCTAATAAACAGATTAGATGTCAAATAAGCAGTACAGTGCCTTAGGAGGATTTTAATGGTGGATATTCAATCATTATTGTTTTCGTATGGTGTGATCCATCTGAGACTTATATCACTCTAATTTTTAGAATCAAGCACTAAAATGATATTTAAAAATAAATGAACAAAATGGATGAAACACATACATCATCGAGGGGACAACCGAGCACCCACGACCAACCACCGGGGTGCTGGCAGGGGGAGTAGCCAATCCGCTTCCCTGTCGATAGGGCCATTAATTCAATCCGATTTCAATCCCTCGACGACACGTAACCTTCGAGACGCTTGAATATTTTATTGTTTCGTTACCTTCTTTATCTCCTAAAGATGTGGATGTCGGTTAACGCTTTTTTTTTTTTTTTTTTCTCACCAGACAGAAAAAATATAACAATTAATAACTTTCGTATAAAATCAAGATAAACAAAATACATGGTTCACATCTTTACATAGTATTCATGGGCTCTTTTAGATGACAATTAGGCCAATTGTTCAGTAATCAAGACCCTTGCTTCTCTATTTTCCCTCAGTGGATGGAATATGCTTTAAAAGATTCTCAAATTTTCGTTTTGCTGCCTACAAGCTCAGCAACCGTCCACGTACAACTGAAAATCGTTTCCGATATTAGTTGCCGGTGTGGAATGCTTTTTGGGTTTTGGCGCCATCTATCTCAAGATTAAACGTGCCAAAGGTCTTTGTTATCCATCCAGATGACCTATTCATCATCAGAAATGAGTTGCTCAGGTACACTGTGAAAAGATTCCGGCACGTATCTTATACTTAAAATATGCGTCTTTCAGATCGCATCGTCTCAAGAAGCAGGAAAGTCGGTGTTCTCAATTTAAAATGATTCACATGGTTCACGTTTGCCAGATTTGGACCGTGCATCTGACTCCCGTGTATGGGGATTTTATAGTTATTTCATCCGTCCTCATACTGCCAATGAAAGGCTGGGAAGAAAAACGAGCAAATGTCCGGATTCAAAAAACGAGCAAATGTCCGGATTCAACTTGCAAAAAGCTCTCCGATTTGACATCTAAGGACCACCCACTTGATTTGACGTGCGCGCTGCGGCCATCAATTGTGGGCCCATTGGATGAGATCTCCTGCAATTGGAAAATCTACTTACAGTACCGTCCTAGATTATGGACACCCATTACTAATGTACGTTGTAAAGGGCTGCAAGATTTATAGAGAGACTCAAGTGAGCCACGTTGAACGGTTTCTGGCCCTAGAGTGAAGAATTCCACTCGACGGACGCACGTAGAAAACAAAACCGCCGGCTAAAATGCTTTTCCCACATCCAAGGGACATTGGTGGGCCACCCGATTATTTGGTCAGCTTAATCTTTAGGCCCATGGCAATTCCGAGTGGCCCCATCAGACGGACATGCCGGATATCACATAGGTGGCCTACATTGGCACCCGTGTGCTGCGAATGTTATCTCCCAGGATCAATCACCGGTATCTAGCGCCCCACGTGGCCCACGTGCAGAGATGTTCTGGAAACGGAAAAGGTCAGTATTTTCGGCGGTTGGATCATTTGGAAATTTATACATTGGGCCCCAATGTTTTCCACGCGTCTCTTCAAATCAACGAGGAATACATCCATCTGCATGTTCTCAATGTATCTCTTCGAATCACCATGGAATACATCTATCTAGACAAGGTGCTCGCTTAAGGACTTAAGCTTACTCTCTTTCTTTTGTGCCCGGTCACTCTTACCGCAACATGCTTGAATTAACCATAAGGGGTTTTTACCATTCTGACTGGGGCCTATATAACTTGTATAGATATAGTTTTATGAATATTTTGGAGAAAAAATCATCAAATATTTTCCACCAGATGTGGAGTTCATTTCCTTCAGCCACCACAATATCTTTCGTCCAAAATCAATTATTCATTCACCGAATGTATGAGTTTCTTCCTTTCTTTTTTCATTGATAAGTCTAATCATTCATTCTATCCATTTAAAGATAAAGAATTCAACTGACCTGCTTCAGTGAATAGTACGGCTCGACTGACATTGAGATGACAAATCTTAAAGATATGGCTTGTAAATTTTATTTTTACATAGACCTATTATATGGCAGCACAGTAGATACAAGTGTTAAAGCCAAGGATGCATTCAAACAATACTGCCCTAATATTTTTGCTCATCAATTTGGTTTGCCCCAAGGCATCCCCTTTTCATTTATTCACTGAACTAACAACCAAATTCCAACTCATCAACCAGTTACGAATTCGATCATCATGTTTCAGACTCTTCACACAAGATTTGATTATGTGAGCCCTTCTATCATGCTTCCCCTCTTTATTAACTATCCTTCTCAACTAGAGGCATTTCACTCCCAGTGGAAAAACTATTATGGGACTTTGATTAGTGGGTCCCATGAATTAATCATCAGCTGGCTTTCTTCTTCATCCAATGTAGAGAAACATATATCTGAGAAGAAGAATATGACCAAAGAAGGCACCAAAAAAATTGACTGTACCTTAGTTGACCATGTCTTCTATCCAGAGGAAGACAAGATCAAGGAAGACAATTTCAGTTGATGCGATCATCACATTCCAATACCAATAAAGATTGTCGAACCTTCTTTCACATTAATAAGAATGGTCAAGTTAACTCAACCTGAATTGAAGTGGCAGAAGACCATACTTGTAGGTTCAACTAAGGCGGTTCCAGCAATTACTTCAATCCTAGCACCTATAGCTCTAACAATTTTGAGGATTTCTGACCTCGGGCCTCTCTTAGTTGAAATTGTAGTTTTACAATTATAAGTGAAGTTTGGTTATATGACTAATATCCTAGAGGAGGGTGAATACGACTTTTAAAAATTAACAAAACAAACATCAATCATTTACTTCTAATTACACAAGTAAAACAACAAAAATAAGGAGTGGATATATCAAATTAGTTTAGACTAAAATAAAACAATAGTGAAACATCATGTGGGCATTATATCAAACATGTTTACTGTAATAAAAATAGTCATTCACATCATTTAGCAAAATAAAATAATTATAAGAAAAAATTATTTAGCTCATTGCACATTATGTATAGTGGTTCGACTATGTGCCTACTCCACTCATGACTAGCTCACTCTCTCCTAGAGTGTACTAGATTTCACTATCCAAATGATTTTAAATTAGTTTTACCATAATCCTTTACAACCTAAACAACGTCTGTATGTTCTATATCCATCAATGGCCTACACAAGGTCTTAGAGAGTTTGGATCTCAAACTCAATCAAGATGTCCTACATAAGGATGACAACCATATGCTCCTGTGAAAGGGCTATGCAAGGACTTGGTGAGTTTCGTTAGTTAAACTTTGAAATTTAATGCTATACAAGAATCGATTTCCCGACAAAATGGACTCAAAATTAGCTTTCTTACTTAAAGTGGATGACCCCTCTTAAGGCGCTTTATTGAAGAACTTCCTTAATTATGAAAGCATATTTGTAACATCCCAAAAATCGGGGGTCGATTAGAAACCCAACTCCCGAGTTCCAAAACGTCACTTATACAACATAGATAATGATGAATGCATGTTGTCTGTAGAATGACATTAAACAAGATTGAGACTAAGCCAAAACAGCATATCATACTCCAGAGACAGTTAAATTAACAAGCGGAAGAATGTGATAGATATATAAAATATATGAACTGTTGTAAGTCTCCAGCATGTGAACATGTTACCCGGTTAAACATATACATGTATACTCCAAAAATGATCACAAAGAATATACATGAGTGCTCCAAAAATATAAAATGACAAGTGTTATGGCGTCTAATCAACCTCCCTGTAATCCCGTTGATCAGAACACGGAGGAGAAATCCTCATCATCAAACAAGTCCAGCTCCGCTTCACAAGCAACATCATCATCTGAAACTAAAACAGGGACTGGTTGGTGTGTACAACACTGTCTCGTAACGTGGGAGTGAGTGGCCAACTCAGTGGAATCATAGAGCAAAGGTTAACATGTTATCAAATCAATCAAGCGATAATGATAAAACAAGAAAATCAACTATTTCTAAATACTGTAATTAATGCAAGAATGAAATGACATGATGGATGCCCTCCCTAACATACTCCCTCATGCGACACCATCTTACGTCTGCGGCATGCTTGCTTCCCTCAGTGCTCCACATCTTCCAGGCACATGCAGTACGATATGAATATGATTACCGAGTTGTTATTAGTCCTTTTCATATAGTAGGATTGGGAAACTAGGGTACTTTCCTTATATCATTCCAACAAGGATCCTGTCTAGGGTCGTCACTCCTAGTAGTCTTATACGATGATATATTTCTAAGTCGTTGCAAGGGCTGTCAGGTCTGTTGCACGCACTCGTTGCTCCGCTCCCCCATCACCTTATTAATACAGGCCTAGTTGTACTCTTGTTGCTACGGAAGGGTCGTCGCCTCTCGTAAACTCAGAGTACGCTCGAGGTCACTACAAAGGGCTGTCAGGGCTGTTGCACGCACTGATTGCACCGCTTCCTCATCACCTTATCAGCGTAGGCCGACAGCTCGAATATAATGTCCCATACCACCATAATCGGCTCACGAGTCTGGGTTGCTCACTGGTCACTACGGGGAGGCTGGTGGCCCCAGCGTAGGCCGACATCTCGACCACAGTGTCCCATACCACCATGCCCGGCTCATGAGTCTTAATGGATTAAGGTACCACGGTTATCAGGGTTATCACTGGTAAGTTCAGTACCCTAGGTTCAAGTAGTTATGACCAATACAAGGTGAACATACAGTGGCCAGTCGGGTTACTTGATGAGTACGATTAGCACGAGCGCACATTGAATCGACCGACATGAAGTGCACAAGCACTTCGCGTGGCCTAACCACTGCCGATAACTCTAGTACGACTCAGGTTCGTCATACACATCCTTCGTGGCGAATAGAATCCAACCACGAATTCAAATCTATTACCGACTGCCTGGACTAGAGTATAGCCCCAAGCACATGTAATCATATAAGATAGATAGAATTGAAATAATAAGTAATTCAAGCATGTTAGCAACATGTTATAAGATACAACATGAGCAATTTAACCATACACAAACATTTCATATATATAAGGTATCAATTCAACAACGTACATGGAGGAAATCATACACATCGTTAACATAGTTGAGAATCCTATCTTAACACTAGTCTACAACACCATTTACTAAGTACTTACTCACGCAAGCATTTATACAAACACTTAGACTACACAACTCCAACGTACTTGACGTATGTTGATTTCAACGTATAATATGATAGATCCTTATATCAAGGAGATGTCTAATACACAACAATCATGTTCTAACATTCAACACATATGGCAGGTATAAATCATATTGATTTAGGCATTTCAACAAACACTTAGACTACACTTAATAACATACATAGCGTACGTTGGCCGAAACATGTATTAGGGCGAATCCTTTCGCCAAATAGATCATACATCCATAACTAGCATATCTGCACGGCAAATACGCATGGTAATCATATCAGCAAAATTTATACGTATACAGTATTTCCTACAAATACCTAAAATACCCTAAATCTCATATTCTTCGTATGTATTCGAAATGAAAAACAGACAACATGTTCTACATGTCAAACAGCATCCTTATCAACAATCTACTATTAAACGTCATTGAAAGCTTTGAAAAATGGTAACCTAAGCGTCTAAAATCTACACTTTACGCCGTAGAAGTGTAACGAATTCAATAGAGACTCTAAGTCTTTGTTAACGACTGATTGTCAACCTACAGTATGATTTAGGTTAGCTGCTTCACTACTTGCACCAATAGAAACCCTAGAACAGGTTAGGGTTAGGCTTTCTTTCCTACGAACGAAGCCGGAGTCGCCGGTAAAGCGATACAGAGGGATGGATTAGGCACGTAGCAAAGTTGGAAAGAATCCCAGGAAGAATCACCAACTTCTCTCCCACTTTCTCTCTCTTTTCTCTCTCTTGATTTCGGTAGGGTTTGAAATTCGTATGAGATTTGTGAGAGAGGGTTTAAGGCCTTTTTATAAGTTAAAAACTCACCTAAATAGACTTAGGACCAAGGTATACTTAGGTTATAACCAGATCGGGTCTGTTCCGATCCAACGAAGGACTTCTGGAGGTCCTGTTACTAAATGCGGTCGAAATTAAGCTCACTAACATCAGATCTTTAGTCAGTTAGGTTTTCAGTCCAATCGAATTTCCAGATCGTCCGTGGCGTACCAGTTTCAGTTCAGCGGTCACCGAAACTCGATCAGGGCCATAAGTGCTATGACATGTAAGGGCCAACTTTCCTGATCTGAGGGTGAATTTCGTCGAATTCTAACGGTTAGAATGCTTAAAAATATCGCACAAGAGACACGTGCCAGATTTATTAAAAATTGAATTAATTTTTTAAAAATTTTCTTTTTCTCACTTTCTTCACTCCGGACTCAGTAAAATGGTCTCAGGATATCGGTTGGGCTTGATTTTCGAAATGATTGTCAAGTCCAACTAGGCGGTCATAATGGTCTAAGATTATAGATATTGGACTTTCGACGTGCGGTCTAGATCCAATACAAAGTTTCAAAGTGCTCCCGAGAGCAACCGGGTCTAGAGATTGATCCTGGATTTCGGGGTAAGGTAGCGTCAATGATTCTATAGGTTTTGGGTCTTACAGATCGTATTTAAAGTGATTGGTGCAAATTTGGCAGGAAATCTAGTTTAGCGCTGGTTAATTCACGTTAAATTTCTAAAGAATCAGGTTCTAAATGATTCTTTTGGCTTTGGAATTTGGTTCTGAGAGGTTACCAAGGTGTTATGGTTGATCCATTGCCTAAGGACGTCTAACCCCAGGTTGGCAAAAATTTGGGGTGTTACAATCTACCCCCCTTAAAACATAATTTTGTCCCCGAAATTGGCTAAGGGTAATGAGTCCCTAGAGAGACTTTAGTATTAACATTCTAAGGAAGGTTCAAATCTTATTTAATAACCTAACCTGACATATAACCTAAATCAACTTCTTCGATCCTGGGCCAGTGGGGAAGAGGCCAACCATGCTTCTGCTGCACTACTTTGATCTAACTGTTGTAGTAGCTAATCCTAACTAGATTGGGCTCAATACGTTCTACCCCCCTTAAAACTTATTTCTACTTAAGGCTCAAGAATCTATGTCTCGATCCGTATATCGGAATGAGGTGTAACTTAGGACTTATCCTTGACATGAAATGGGAAACAACCTCTCACTACATTGGTTTTCCTTTGTTAATGATGCATTTTATGGCATTGGTACCTATGATTATAGAAAAGAGATGAAATGATGGATGTTGTGGTTGATTTTAAGGATGGATGTGAGTTTGTGGCAAGAGGTCTAATCTCTATTGGCTGTATGTCCTTAACATTTTTCAAAGGCAAAGCAATAACTTTTGGTTATAGGTGGTCGGGAAAACACGAAAGAAAAGTTGTGTAGTGGGTCTGAGCCAGATACATAGACTTTCTGTCGAGCTAGGATAGAAAATTTATCGTATCGGTTCTTAATCCGTGTCGATGCCGATCTTCTGGTTGATCAGAGCATTGGATTCATTGGTAACTACTAGGATTAAGAAGTCGATTCAAACTGTGAATACATCGCTTATATGTAGTTTCTCTACTCCGTGTCCCCGCTTGTAAGAAGTCCTTAGGAAGGCAATTCTAAGGAAAATTCTAAGGGGCGTGCTGGTTTATTCTAAGTTCAATCTGAGGGATTTATAAGTTTTCCCTGAAAGTAAATGGTTCTAAGTTAAAACAACTTTCCTAAGGGTTATAACAGAAGTCTATAAGTATTAAGGGGATCTATCGAAGGAATGAGGTTCTACTCCAACTAAATCTAACCTACTATTCCTTAGCATATACAGGCTTTACACTACTTAATATAACTAGTAGACTAGTCTGTAACTCACTAGCTGTAATCCAAAGCCTAAGCTTATACGCTAAATGGTTTCATACCATTTCTACTACAGGGAATTGTTCTATTGCTTAGAGTCAAGATTATCTAATTGAAATTGGATTTCCTATATCGTCAGATCTTTCAAATCTAGGAGTACTAACTCTAGGTCCAAAACTCTAGATGTCCTATCACTAGATAGTCACTGTTTATGGACTAAGCTACTGCGTTTGGTCTCACCCGACGGTAAAAGCATAGGGGTCGAGAAGACGGCTATAACGAGCTTAAAAGAGCCATGGAAAGTGAAGGAAATGAAGAAAAAGGCTGATCTAATGGGTTGTCACAAATCTAGGTCTAAAAGAGGAGTGAAATAGGTCCAAAAGATAGGGATTAAAGAAGGAAAAAGGAAGAAATGTGATGAGTTAAAAGCTCACACGATTTTGAGCCTCAAATGAGAGCTTGGGTGCTCCAATCACATAAAATGGAAGAAGTAGATGTTGGGCATGACTGAGATCAGTAGAGGGATGAAGGAAATAATGAAAAATGAGAGAGGGAATGATTAGAAGGGAGGTTTGAGAGGGAAGACAACAAGTTTGGAGAAAAAAGAAAGCTTAGAGGGTGAGATTGTGAAGGAAGTATGGGATTTTGAATGAACGGGTGGCCGAACCCTGTATGAAGGGGTCCCATTTAACCCCAAACTCGATCGGCCCAAAGCCCGGACCCAGCCTGGCCCGTTGACCGGCGAGGCCTCGCCGACCTCTAACCTGTTCAGCGAGGGCTTGCCATTCCGGTGAGGTCCTCCTCCCCCCTCCCCCCTGGGTCCAAAATGATGTGGGTCCCACCCTAGGTCCCCTTGTAAGTGCTTCGTTTGGCCCCCGATTCCATTTGAGGCATTTTCGGGGCCAAAGTGTAAACTGGAATGAGTTTATATGACGTGTAACATATGATTTTGGAGTAGGAGACGCTAATCTATCCAACTAACCCATTTATTCTATAAGATTCCAAAATTTGAATGGTCAAAAGTCTAATTTATACCTATACATACTATTTATAGTAAATTTTTGTATAAGTATTATTCTTCATCATTTATACGTTAGGATTTATTTCTAGTATGAAAGGACTTAGAAAAAGTTAAAAAATGAGGTGGTGAAAGGAGAGGTTTTGAAGGAATTAGATAAAAAGGGGTTTTAGGCCTTGAGATTGAGTGTAAGGATTGTGGTTGATTGTAACATCCCGAAAATTGGGGGGGGGTCGAGCAAAAACCCAACTCCCGAGTTCCAAAATGTTATTTATGCAACATGGATATGTATGATTGAATGTTGTCTGTGATAATGTATTAAACATGAGTGAGATTAAGCCAGAACAGCATATCATACTCCAGAGACAATTAAAGTCACAAGCGGAAGACTGTGATAGTAGGTATAACATATATAAACTGTTGTATGTCTCCAGAGTGTGAACATGTTACCAAGTTATATACATACATGTATACTCCAAAAGTAAACAAAAGGAATATACATGAGTGCTCTGAAAATATAAAATGACAAGTGTCAAGGTATCTAATCAACTTCCCTATAATCCTGTCAATCAGAATACGCATAAAGGAGGGATCCTCCTCCTCATCAACATTATCAAGTTTGGCTCCACCTTGCAGGCCGCGCCATCATCTGCAATTACAAAAGGTCTGGTGGGTGTCCAGGAACACCGTCCCGTAACGTGGGAGTGAGTAGCTAACTCAGTGGAATAATAGAGCAAGGATTAACATGTTCTCAAATCAATCATGCGATAATAATAAAGCAATAAATCAAGCAATCCTAATACTATTGTTAATGTAATATGACATGACGTGATGTATGCCCTCACCGACGATCTCCCTCATGCGGCAACATCTTACGACCGTGGCATGCCACACTCCCTAGAGTGCTCCACATCTTTCAGGCACATGCAATGTTATGGTGATATGATTTTTGAGTTATTATTAGTCCATTCAAACAGCAGGATTGAGAAACTAAGGTACTTCCCTTATATCAATCCCAACACAGATCCTGTCTAGGGTCGTCACTCCTAGTAATCTCATACGATGTATATTTTGTAAGTCGCTGCAAGGGCTGTCAGGACTGTTGCACGCACTCGTTGCTCCGCTTTCCCATCACCTTATCAATACAGGCCTACTGTACTCTACTGCTACTGAAAGGTCGTCGCCTCCCGTAGACTTAGAATACGCTCGCGGTCACTACAAAGGGCTGTTAGGGCTGTTGCTCGCACTCGTTGCACCGCTCCCCCATCACCTTATCAATGTAGGCCGACAGCAAGAATATAGTGTCCCATACCACCATAATCTGCTCACGAGACTAGGTGCTCACTGGTCACTACGGGGAGGTTTGTGGCCCCAGCGTAGGCCGAAAGCTAGACCACGGTGTCCCATACCACCATGCCCGGCTCATGAGTCTTCGTGGATCAAGGTACCATGGTTAATAGGGTTTACAATGGTAAGTTCAATACCCTAGGTTCAAGCAGTTATGACTCATACAGGGTGAACATACATTGGCCAGTTGGGTTACTTGACGGGCTCGACTAGCGCGATCGCATCTCAAGTCGAACGACATGTAGTGCGTAAAACACTTCGCGTGGCCTAACCACTGCCGCCAACTCCAAACACGACTCGCGTTCATCGACGTGTCATTCGTGGCCAAGACCAGCCAACCATGAATTCGCTCGGTTACCGACTGCCTGGACTAAGTATAGTCCCAAACACATATGAATTCATATCAGCAATTTATGTAGGAGTATTGGAATTGAAATACAATCATGTGAGCATGTTAACACATGTTATAACATTCAACTTAAGCAAATCTTCAAGCACATACATTTCATGCATAGTATGAAATCATGTACATAGTCAACATGTAGGAAATCATTTATGTCAACATATAAATTGGGAAATCCATCTTAAACTAATTCATAACATCATTTAATTTAATACATACTAATACAAGCATTTATACAAACACATACACTACACACTTAAGTCTACATATAGTATGTCGACTCGAAGTGCGCAATTTGGCGAATCTCTTCGCCAAACTAATTATGCACGTATTCCTAACTTTCTAATGCAACAACAAACCATGTCAATCACATCAGCAAAATATGAATGTAATCAGTACTTCCTACAAATGACTAAAATGCCCTAAATCTCATATTCTTCGTTGATTTACGAAACAGGAAACGGATAGCATGTTGTACATGTCAAACGGCGATGCCGTCAATAATCTACTATTAAACGACATTGAAAGTGTTGAAAACCGTCAATCAAAGTGTCTAAAATCCTCACTTTGTCTCTTATAGACGTGTCGTTTCGAACGGAGCGTATATGCTTCGTCTACGGCGATAAGAGAACCTATTTTACAAGATCTATTGGTTAAAAAGCTATGGATCCTAGTGAACCTTAAATCAGCAAGTTCTAGGGTTGTTTCATACCTGAAAACACGAAAGAATCACCGGCTTGGTGATCAGAAGGTGTTGCTACAGCACGCGCAACAGGTGGCACGAAGACGAAAAAAATCTCTTCTACTCTCTCTCACAAACTCCCACCTTTTCTCTCTCCCAAATTAGGGTTTCTCTCAAATTCGGATGGGAGAGAGGAGTGAGGGTTTCAACCCCTTTTATAAGCCCAAAAATGCCAAAAATAGGCTCCGGTACAAGGTTCACTTAGTGCATATCCAATTCGGGGCTGTTTCGGTCCAAAAGATGCTTTCTGGTGGTCCCCTGGCCGAATGCGATCAGACTTAAGCTCATGCGTATCAGATCTAGCACGTATTAAGTTTTCAGTTTGACAGGGTTCACAGATCGCGCGTGGCGGACCAGTTTCAGTTCAGCGGTCACCGCATGTAGATCAGGACTGAAAGTCTCATGATATGAAATAAAAATTTTTTCTGATCCGAGGGTGTAATCTGACTGAATCCTGATGGTCAGAACGCTTAATACTGACGCGTCAAGTCGTGTGCCAGATTTGAATTTGAAATTCCAATTCTGTCCTTATTCGCACTCTCTTCAGTCCGGGCTCAATGAAATAGCCTGTGATTATCGGTTGGACTTGATTTTTGAAATAATTATCAAGTCCAGCAAGGCGGTTCTAACGGTCTAAGATAGGAGGTATCGGACTTTCGACGCGCGGTCTAGATCCAATACAAAGATTCAAAGTGGTCCAGAGAACAAACCTGCTTAGAGTTTGATCCGAGGTTATAGAGTATTGTAGAGTCATTGGTTCTACTCGATTTGGGTCTTTTAGAATGTATTTAAAGTGATCAAGGACTATTTCCCATCTACTCTAGCGTTGCGCTAGCTAACTTACGCTTAATTTCCATAGGAAATAATTCTACGCAATTTCGGGTCGAGTTGGTACTCGAGCCCAAGTATGGATTTTTCACGGGCGTTACATCGGCTCACGAGTCTAGGTTGCTCATTGGTCACTACGGGGAGGCTCGTGGTCCCAGCGTAGGCTGACAGCTCGACCACGGTGTCCCATACCACCATGCCCGGCTCATGAGTCTTAGTGGATCAAGGTACCACGGTTATCAGGGTTATCACTGGTAAGTTCAGTACCCTAGGTTCAAGCAGTTATGACCAATACAAGGTGAACATACAGTGGTCAGTCGGGTTACTTGATGAGTCCGACTAGCACGATCGCACATTGAATCGACCGACATGAAGTGCATAAGCACTTTGCGTGGCCTAACCACTGCCGACAACTCTAGTACGACTCGGGTTCATCATACACTTCCTTCGTGGCGAATAGAATCCAATCACGAATTCAAATCTGTTACCAACTGCCTGGAATAGAGTATAGCCCCAAGCACATGTAATTTGAATCAGTAATTATATGAGATAGACATAATTGAAATAACAAGTAATTCAAGCATGTTAGCAATATGTTATAAGATACAACATGAGCAATTTAACCATACACAAGCATTTCATATATATAAGGTATCGATTCAACAACATACATGGAGGAAATCATACACATCGTTAACATAGTTGAGAATCCTATCTCAACACTAGTCTACAACACCATTTACTAAGTACTTACTCACGCAAGCATTTATACAAACACTTAGACTACACAACTCCAATATACTTGACGTATGTTGATTTCAACGTATAATATGATAGATCCTTATATCAAGGAGATGTCTAATACACAACAATCATATTCTTACATTCAACACATATGGCAGGCATAAATCATATTGATTTAGGCATTTCAACAAACACTTAGACTACACTTAATAACATACATAGCGTACGTTGGCCGAAACATGTATTAGGACGAATCCTTTCGCCAAATAAATCATACGTCCATAACTAGCATATCTGCACGGCAAATACTCATGACAATCATATCAGCAAAATTTATATGTATATGGTATTTCCTACAAATACCTAAAATACCATAAATCTCATATTCTTCGTACGTATTCAAAATGAAAAACAGACAGCATGTTCTACATGTCAAACAACATCCTTATCAACAATCTACCATTAAACGACATTGAAAGATTTGAAAAATGGTAACCTAAGCGTCTAAAATCTGCACCTTATGCCGTAGAAGTGTAACGAATTCAATAGAGACTCTAAGTCTTTGTCAACGACTGATTGGCAACCTACAGTATGATTTAGGTTAGCTGCTTCACCCCTTGCACCAATAGAAATCCTAAAACAGGTTAGGGTTAGGCTTTCTTACCTAAGAATGAATCCGGAGTCACCGAAAAAGTGATACGGAGGGGTGGATTAGGCACATAGCAAAGTTGGGAAGAATCTCAGGAAGAATCACCAACTTCTCTCTCACTTTCTCTCTCTTTTCTCTCTCTTGATTTGGGTAGGGTTTGAAATTCGTATGGGATTTGTGAGAGAGGGTTTAAGGCCTTTTTATAAGTTAAAAACTCACCTAAATATACTTAGGACCAAGGTATACTTATGTTATAACCAGATCGGGTCTGTTCCGATCCAACAGAGTACTTCTGGAGGTCCTGTTACTAAATGCGGTCGGAATTAAGCTCACTAACATCGAATCTTTGGTTAGTTAGGTTTTCAGTCCAATCGGATTTCCAGATCGTCCGTGGCGTACCAGTTTCAGTTCAGTGGTCACCGAAACTCGATCAGGGCCATAAGTGCTATGACATGTAAGGGCCAACTTTCCTGATCCGAGGGTGAAATTTGGTCAAATTCTAACGGTTAGAATGTTTAAAAATGTCATGCAAGATACACGTGCCAGATTTATTAAAAATTGAATTAATTTTCTAAATATTTTCCTTTTCTCACTCTCTTCACTCCAGATTCAGTAAAATGGTCTCGGGATATTGGTTGGGCTTGATTTTCGAAATGATTGTCAAGTCCAACTAGGCGTCTAGTCATAATTGTCTAAGATTATAGATATCGGACTTTCGACGTGTGGTCTAGATCCAATACAAAGTTTCAAAGTGCTCCCGAGAGCAATCGGGTTTAGAGATTGATCCTGGATTTCAAGGTAAGGTAGCGTCAATGATTCTATAGGTTCTGGGTCTTACAGATCATATTTAAAGTGATTGGTGTAAATTTGGCAGGAAATCTAGTTTAACGCTGGTTAATTCACATTAAATTTCTAAAGAATTAGGTTCTAAATGATTCATTTGGCTTTGAAATTGGGTTGTGAGAGGTTACCAAGGTGTTATGGTTGACCCATTGCTTAAGGACGTCTAACCCCAGGTTGGCAAAAATTCAGGGTGTTACAATATTCTTCAGTTCATTTGAACCGCAACCTTGAAATATATGTACTTTTTTTAGTATTATAAAATGGAAGAAGGGTAGGTGAATCCTAACTTAAGATTAGTTGCATTTAAGGATAAGGCTAGGATTTCTAAGGACTAACATTAAATTGTCTTTAGCACAAAATTTTAGCCATTAAAGATGAGTACTAGGGCATTAATGAATGTTGGACTTCATATTTCAATCCAAGCTTTGAATGCTCAATAAATGTATTTTATCACAATGATTAAATGATAAACTCTATGAGTGAAAGAGCTTGAGAGGAGGGTTTCTAACTAGGGAATAACACTTTCACATAGTTCTATCAATTTCTCACCATTAGGTTTCGATGCCCAAGAATCGAATTTATAGACTAATTAAAATCTATGAAAAATTGTAAAAAAAAAAAAATGACTAGTTGTCAGTTGGACCAAATTATCCTTCGATCGCACCGAATTAGGCATGAAAATCTATTCTAGCCACCACACAGTTTTTGGCACCTTCGGTCACACCAAAGGTGTCTTTTGGTCTGATCGAATTTATGTTCGACTGCAACTGAATTTGCTCATTTTCTATCTATCTTGTTTTTGCGAAGTTTGGTGGGACCAAGCGTCACCATCGATGGGATTGAGGGTGCATTCAGTAGAACTAAATTTAACATTGAGTCGCAGTCAAATTAGCCACTCTACTTGTTGTCATGTTGTGGCTCATTTCAGTGGACTGAACATAGGTTCAGTGGGACTGAAGGTGCATTTGGTCAAATTGAATTTGACATTCGGTTACAGTTGAATTAGCCAATTTACTTGTTATCTTGATATGACTAACTTTAGTGGGACTGAATGTATGTTCGGTGCGACCAAACTTTTAGTGCTTTTATCCATTCCCTCTTTAGATTTTGAAAGATAGGTTCCTATGGTTTTCCTATAGGATTTTGAGGAATTTTTTTTTTAGTTTTTGAGGTGTACTACTGTGGCACACCTATCTTACTTTTCTTTCCACTTTGGTTTTTGTAGGTATTTAAGTCTTCTTGAGTATTTGATTATCCATGGGGCTTATGCGAACTTGAAACATGTAATTAACAAACTTTTACACTTACATCAACACCTCTTCCTATATTTCCTGCAGCTTCTGGTCGATCTATTCTAGGTATTTATTTTTTCTTCAGTCAAAGCTATTACAACATTTGAAAAATATTACAAAACCAAATTATGATAGGCATTCTCCCTTCAAAATATTCTTGGGAGATGAAATAGGCTTATAAGAGATACAAAGTTGCTCACTTCAATAGAGCTCTTAATAAATAAAAATGAAATATTAAACAATCCCTAGCTTCCTTTTGATCGAATTCTCAAGTCATATCGTCTTAATCCCCCACTTTCCTCATCCAACTAAGCTCTAGATTTAGTCATCAATCCCACCAAAATTTCACGAGCAGTCGATCGATTTTCCATTGTTGTTCAGTCAAATTTAGTAGAAGTTATTTCAATATTTTGTTCTCGTCCTTTTTAATTATTTTGCCATCTTCCTGCCTTACTTTCTCTTCTTTTTCACAATAACTAGAGAGCTCTCGACCTATGAAAAGCTAGTCTTTGTACCACCTTCTCGAGCTTAGATATATGTTCTAAACACTATTGTCGATGTTGCTCAATCTCTTGTAGAAAGACTAGAAGTTTTTGACTCGGAAGTGACTATGAGAAACATTCATCAATCAGAAAATTAGATAAAAGGTCAACTCAAGAGTAGGTAATAATATACTAGCTTGTAGAGTCACTTAGTCTTCTTTTACAATTTATAACTTCAATGCTTGTTTTATGATAACCCCAAGTGCAGGGCTGCGATGTAGTAATAATTTAGTGAGACCGAGGTCGTACCCATAGGGACATTCTATTGTGTAATTTCTAAAATATGTTAGAACTAGAACTAGAATCTAAACTAACTATTACATTTTGGATTAAAAGAGTAATTGTGAAGAAATTATTAGAAATAAAATACTAGAGTGCCAAGGATCCACTTATAGCTTCCTTAATATTAATTTACTTGATTCGATTGGATCACACAACTAGAATCGAAGTCTTATCCTATCCAGTCAGATAATTGAGCAATTAAATCATCATTCATATACTTTCAAAACAGATTTGAACTCCATTGAATTAGTTCCCTCATAAAGCATCAACGTATTGATTGCAGGTAAATTCAAAGCATCTATCATGCTTGGAGTCAATGGTAGATCAATGGATTTTGTTATGGTTAAAAATGGACTGACCAGATGTATGAGACATATGAGCCGAGCAGCCAGACTCGATGACTATGGAATATTGCTTGAGGGCCAAAAAATCACTCCAGCCTCGAATGTCAGCCTCGGTTACCAACTTTGGCCTCGGAGTTTGGCCTCAACCAAAGACCTCGGCCTCAGAGGTCGGCCTCGAATATCGACTAGCACCTCAGAATACAAATACATTTACAATATATAAAGATAGGATTATCCTTTGAGGTATTCGCCGAGGATCTTAGGAAATCAACCATGACACGTCCGAAGGAAGATCTCTTCTTTAAATACACAATCACCATCTAAGAGGCATTATCATCTACGTAACTAGCACCAAACAACTATAAATAAGGACCCTGCATACGGTGAAAGGTACACACTACTATCCTGATTCTACTATGCCTATTGTGAGTCCATATCAACTTAGTCATCGGAGGGTCTCCGGCCTTAACTAGTTCCCCCAATGTCTTCTCTTGTTCTCGATTAAATCACAGGTACTTCATCCCACATGAGGTGAGGCATGATTGACCATATTTATGCATCAATAGATTTTACAGACCAAATGTTGTAAAACATGAAAGAAATTATCAATAGTCTTCCTAAGCATCCAAAGGTTCCGAAGTCAATAATGGATCAGAGTAAAATGAAAATACTT
This sequence comes from Magnolia kwangsiensis, assembly GCA_037074715.1. NCBI lineage: Eukaryota > Viridiplantae > Streptophyta > Magnoliopsida > Magnoliales > Magnoliaceae > Magnolia > Magnolia kwangsiensis. The sequence goes on along the minus strand of CM073575.1, from coordinate 82,168,238 downwards.
CTTCATTCGAACCATAAATTAGTGAATTTTTCAACATATAAACCAAATAACTTGAATCAAAGTAAAATAAACATTAAGAAGGACTATAGGCTTCACCTTTTAGCTTTATCTAAGAGATTAGCCAACCATAGACATAATTGAACTAAAACTCAAACATAAAAATATAAAAACTAACTACAACCGAAGGATTGAAGAGGAGGGAGGAATCCTTGAAGCTCTACAACTCATTTCTCTACTCTTGCTATCATAATTTGTATTTAAAAACTCCTAAAACATCCTTTTTTATAGGCTTCATTTGCACCGACTTCAAAATTGACTTGATTTTAGGTAGCTTAGATGGCATCGACATTTACTTTGATGACATCGAAGGTGTCATTGATGTCATCGAAGAGTCAATTTCTATGCTTTTGATTTTCTGCACTTTGACTCATTGATTTTCTTCCTTTCTCACTTGGTTTCCTTAGATCTTGGGCTCTTGAATTCTTCAATCTTAACCTCCATAGATCCAATCCTTCATACTTAGCAATTCTTTGAGCATTAAATCCTAAAATTATGGTAAACCGTTATTAGTGTAGTATGAAATTAAGCCCAAGAATCCTAGAAGGGGGTGAATAGGACTTTTCAAAAATCTTAATCCTACTTAATGCAAATATTAACTTCTAATCACTAGTAAGCATGACTAGTTTATAAGAAAGCATATTTAATAAATAGGATAGTAAAATATATGAAAGCTGCATTTTAACAAACATGTTATGTGCATGAATTAAGCATAACATGAATAGTTGCAAACACAAATGAGATCAAGCATCACAAACACAACGATATATAGTGGTTCGACTATGTGTGCCTACTCCACTCCCGGATAATGCACTCATCCCTATGAGTGTACTGGATTTTACTATCCAATGGTTTTAAATCAGGTTAACCATAAATCTTTATAACCTACACAAGATTAGCTGAGTTGCCTATACAAGACAACCCTAGGTGCCTACATAAGGCAACTCACAATGTCTACACAAGGAAAACTGTAATGCCTACATAAGACAATAGATCCTACACAAGGACTCTACATGTATTCTTCCATCAGAGGCCGACGAAAGGTCTTAGTAAGTTTGTATAACCAAACTTTGAATTCCAATCCTACACAAGAAAAGGGCTGTAGACATAATGGATTCTATAGCTTACTTGTAAGTGAGTGAGCTCCGTTTTAACACATGTTGATGAAGAATCTTTAGCTCTCTTGAACCACAATTGCTTGTAGATGCTCCAATCGAGGTACCGAGGTTGTTGGGTTAGGGTTTGGTTCAATCTACTCTAGTTACTGATGAATCTTTAAAAGCTAGAGATAATTTATAAATACTAAGCATTCAATGATCCTAACACAATGATTTACCATTAAAGAGTGTTGTTGGATGATCGATGAAGGCTGGACTTCATAGTTCAATCCAAGCTATGAATATACCAATAAATGCCTTTAAGTCATGGATTGAATCATGAACTCCTTAGGGAAAGAGGGCTTAAGAGTAAGGGTATCAACTATGGTAATCACTATCTCAAAGCTCTCTTCAATGCTCACTTAAAAACCCAAGAACTATCCCAAGTAATAAATAAAGTCAAATCCCAACAGTAAAAAAAGGGGCAGAAATATGTTGTTGACGATGCCATCGAAGGATTTTTTATGACATCGACGTTTCCTTCGATGTCATCGAACCTTCTTCAATGCCATCAACTTCCTGCACTAAGGTTTTCAAATAAGTGCAGAACAGATTTTATCCGATGTCATCGAAGGGCCCTTCGATGTCATCGAGAGATGACTCGATGCCATTGAGATTTTCCTTGAAAAATAAACTTTGGTTGCTAGACAAATTGAGCTCTTTTTCAATGCCATCGATATTTGAATCTTGATGTCATTGAAGACATTTTATTGCATCGAGAATAAATAGATCTTGCTATAAAAACTCACTAAACTATTTTGTCCATATTTCGATGCTATTGAATAGCTTTCATTGACATAAAAATTTGAATTTTGATGCCATCGAAAGTGTTTCGATTTCATCCAAAATATATGATTTTCCTTGAAAGCTTACTGGACAAACTGGTCCTATTTTCGATGTCATTGAAAGGATTCCAATTATATCAAGTATACTTAGAATTTTTCAAAGTTTGTTGGAGAAAAATGGCCTTAGATCGATGTCATCGTAGTGGGTTCGATGCCATCGAACTTCCTTCGATTCCATTGAGCTTATCCAGGATTTTCACAGTTTGGTTGCTACACTGTTAGGCCTCTGTTTCGATGTGATCGAAGCTGCTCGATTGTAGTTTTAATTACAATTGACGGAATATGAAATTTTCCTATTTGCTTTTATCTCCATAAACTTTAAACTAACTCTAATCTAAGCTTACCAAGGGTTTTGTAAATATGATTTTGGGCAAGTTTAGATTTATTTAAAGTGGGTCTTTTACCTAATAGGGTTTGGTTGGGAAGTGAGGCTTAATATACCTGTATAGTGCACTCGAACTTATTCATCTTGATAAGTCTTGATCTTGTAGTCTTCATATGGGGCTCACTTAACTTAAGGACTCAACATTCATGTACATTGACAAACAAAGGCACTTTTAATCTCCCTCCTTATCAATTACGTGAAAAAATCCTAACAAACCCTATATGGTACGTACAAGTCAAGATCACATAATTTTATAATGTTACAACTCAATTACAAAGAATATACAAAGACTTGATCTTGGTGCTTGAGTTGAGTTGACTTGAGTTGCTACTCCCCTATCTTCTTACATCACCATTAAGTCACAACATATTCATAGCTAATGGTGGGAGTATAGTTCTCCCTCTTTTTGTTAGTTATTGGCAAAGGGTTAGTAACATAAACAACATGCCAGACATTACTGAAGTTGGAGAATCAATTACCTATTCATAATTGGAAGATAATTCAAACAATCACCTAATGTTAAAGATAGGAATTAAGTGCAAGGAATTATGCAATAAGAACAACAAACATGCCCCAAAGATATAAATATATCATCAAAAAAATGCCCAAATATGGCATGATCATCCACGACATCAAAATGTTAAAAAAAGTCATCATCCACAAAAAATATCACAAGCCCAATCATTGTAATAATATCTAAAACATACAAACTTTACAAATGCACATCCATATATTTGATCACAACATATACAAAAATCCATCAATCAGAAGGTCTTGGGAACTCAAAAAGATAATAATGCCATAAGACATACACCCAAGCTGTGCAGTTGAACTCATTTCTAACTGGATGGACCACTGTAAGACCTGTATCCTAGACTATATTGTTCCATATGCTTCCGTGGTCCTCCCGGTCAAATTTTGGCAACCCTCAACCTGTATCCGACGTTTGAACGTGATCCTAGGCTGAGTCCTGCATACCTAAGTCGAATCAACCCAAAACTTGTATCTTAGAGACTGCGCCGTTACCGTAGTTCCAACATCGCGACTCGCGCACCGAATCGATACCTAGGTTAAAAGATGTGGGCCCGCGTTCATTTCGAGGAAAACGTCGCACGTTACGAACTTCGAGGGAATCTCTACAACATGTCCCATCAATTAATCAATCAATCAATCCCATTAATCAAGAACACATCACACATCAAGTCAAGTAACCCATACCCTACCCCTACCTCTCTCTTACACAAGCTACCCTAAAGTCAACTCTTACATCACTTCATCCATCACTCCACCCATCAGCCATCACAGCCATCCCATATCATCTCATCACTTCACTCTCTCTCTTTCTCTCTCTCATTTCTCAAAAACCTACCAAGCAACAAAAAAATAAAATTTCACACGTCTAAGCTTTCGCTCTCCCAAAACAACAAGTGTGGCCCACTTTCCCTCTCTCTCGTCTCCCATCTCAACCATCCATTCATCATCAACCTCCATCATTAGTGAAGCAAGGAGCTAAGGAGGCTAAGGGACTAAGAAGAAGGCCGATAGGTGAGTGGTCGACCGTTAGATTTCATTTTATTTAGAGACCACTTATTGTGAGACCCACAATGATGTATGTAATGTAGAGAGGGGCCCATAGTGGCGGGGTCCCTCTATCTCATCAATTTTCTCTCTCTCTCACTCACTTTCTCTTTCTCCTTCTTTGTTGTGAGGTCTTGTGGCTACCATGTGTAAGACGATCTTGCCCGTCCGATCGTGAGGCCCACCTTGTAGCGGGCTATTGGATAGTCAAGATGAAGGAAAAACATAAGTATCAGATTGGTTCCAATTAGGTGGGCCACGTTCATGTGGGACCTACCTTGATGTGTGGGCCATGTCATGTGGGACCCACCACAATGATGTGTTTATCCATGCCGTCTAGCGCCCCTGGACGCTGGACGTGGGGTGTCTAATATGGAGTGCGTGTACTGACACGGGTGTGTATTGAAAAGCTAACAAATAAAAATAAAAATAAACGTAATATAAAATAATATATTTGAGCTTTTGGGGTGGGCTGCTCATGCAGGCCCCCACCTTGATGTATGGGGTTGATCCGTGCCGTCCATCCCATTCACTAGCTCATTTTAGGTGTTGAGCTGAAAGAGGAAGCCAATCCAATTATCTGGCGAGCCATAATATAGAAAATAGTGGTTCTTACCCTTAAAATATACTTTGAAGTCTTCTATATGCCAAAACACCTTGGATATTAGGCTCATTTAGCCTGTAATGAGCCGTAGGATGTAATGGCTGGAGTGGATATGCTAGATGCGGGCCCCACCTAAGAAAAACCTCCAAAATTCTTTTTTTTTTTTTAAAAAGGAGAGGGCAGTAGCAGGCACTGCTGCCTTTGACCGACCAGAGGACGCGGAACCGTCTTGCTACGATGGACGTGCACGGACCAGGGGCATGAGTCCCTATTGTGGGCCCCACCGTGATGTGTGTTGCAATCAACACTGTGCTTTTGGTGGGCCCCTTTTTAAATGGTGGGCTCCCTTAAATCAGCTGTATGGACCACACTGTAAACAGTAATGATTAAATGTGTACCATTGAAACCCTGTGGTCCCAAAGGTTTTAGATTAATATAAAATTTATTTATTGATTTGTTTTTTGGGTCTATGTGACCTTATCTATGGTTTGGATGGGAAATAAACATTATGGTGGGCCCCACGCGGGACCCACCTCTGATGGGATTGAATTGGCGGGTTTGCCACACACTAGCCATATGGCTGCTGTGATGTGGCAGGTTATGTGGAGCCCACCTTGGCAACATTTGTGGGACCCTCCTTGATGTATGTGTTGTATCCAAACTGTCCATCCAATTGGAAAGCCCATCTTAAGCTTAAGAGAAAAAAATTAAGGCAGATTTATTAGGTGGACTACACCACAGAAAATAGTGGAGAGATGAACGCTTACCATTGAAGTCCTTTTGGACCACAACAGTCTTGGATCAACTTGATATATATTTTCCCTCCTAACTAGGTCTGTGTGACCTTATGATCAGATTGGATGGGAAATAAATGTTATGGTGGGCCTTGGAAATTGTAATGTTGGAAATCATTATCATCACTTATATTTGGGTGTGGCCATTTAATGTACATGGGCCCAGTGGTGTATCCCATTTAATGTACATATGGCCCATGTGATGTGGCCCACTTGCCATATGAGGGCCCCTTTTTTATGTATTCAAGGTCCATGGGTTATGGCCCATTGCAATGTACATAAGGCCCGTTGGTATGGCCCATTGATGCGGCCCACTTGATGAATATAAGGCCCTTACGATGCAGCCCATTTGATGTATTTAAGGCCCAATGGGATGTATTTACATCCATTGCAATGTGTGATTTCACTGTGGTGCATATAATGATGTTTATAACGGGTCATGCCTTGGAGCAATGATAGTTTGACATCCACATTGTAAGGATAATGTTGGTTAAATGTCCGCATTATGACTCTCCCTAGGGCCTATTGATAGGCCCATACTTGTAGTGTGTAGGCCGCTTAGGCCCATCTTCCTTATGAATAGAGTCCATCACCATATAACATGTTTATTATAGTTCCATGATTCATGCTCATACGCATCATATGTATGCTTAATATGATGAATGAATAATCATAGCATATGCCTCGGGGTAGATTATTTACGGGCTCCCTGATATGTGGAGCTGCCTTTCATGAGCGTACAATATGCGCAGGAATGTTGCATGACTGGTAGTATGATTCATGCACTTTGCATTTGTATGACATGATTACTACACGCCCTAGGACATCAGGGCCATAGCCTCCACAGACACATCGTGGGTGGACAGATTGGATACCAAAAACACTGTTTCTAGCATCGGGGTGCCATAGATATCCCTGGGTGAAAATCCCTAAACCCGATGGTACCAGAGGATGACTCCAACATAGAGACCGAGTGGATACATGAGTGCATGAGGGCCGAATACCAGGAGGCCGCGTCTCCCGCTGTGTCGCGGTCGGTTGGAAAGGGGTGTGGCCTTACTCGCCCGAGGGTAGGGGACATTACTAGGTTGAGTTTGACTAGCTCGTGAATGGGTCCGCTATTGATGTGCTGGATAGATATTGGCAGATTATTGGCCAGACGGATAGTGAGGTTTCTTACACTCACTTGGACTGCATGCTTGGGAAAGTGGCAGTGCCATTTAGAGTGTACTAAACCCCGGTGATTATCCAAAATGAGAATTGTACTGATATTAATGACTTGTACAAGGATTTGGATGAGGATCGACATGCATGAGTTGTATCTCGCACCGCATAGCCTTGGTACGGTTGATTGCATTCATGTACTCATCTGCATGGTTCTGCATTACTCTGACCTTGCATTCTGATCATGCTTATATTACGCACACACTTACACCGCCCTCTAAGCTTTCTATAAGCTTATACATGATTGATGCATGCAGGTGATGCCAGGACACAGCCATAGTCTCGTTGCGGTTGAAGCGTGCAGCCAAGCTTTTATATTTTTTGTTATTATCATTATCTTATATTTTCCTTCATATGCACTATACTCAAAGTTTTTTATCATAGTGGATTTTGTGATGGTGTTGTTGTGGTTATTATTTGTGGGTTATGCTTATGGTTATGCTTATACAGAATCAAAATCATATTTGAAACCCTCCTTGTAGTATCCCAAGATCGAAACCTGGTACATGGATGTCGAGAGCTGAGAATGGGGTACTATGGAGGCTGTCAGCGCCGGATTCGGTGATCAAAAATTTTGTGAGCATGGTCTCCGAGTTTGGGGTGTGACAGAAGTTGGTATCAGAGCATAACTTGGGAATAACCGAGAATAACATCACATGTTTGCTATGAGTTTATGACGATTAGGTTCTGAGTGTGCAACCTTCCAATTTAGTTCCCTAACGTTCGATTCTTAAGGTTGATTGATGTCATTATTCTTTCCTATAGGACATACCGCCCAGGAGAGTGACCTAATCGACTCCCACTCCACCACCTGAGGCTCCAACTTTACCTCCTACAACTCCCATTGTACCGCCAGAGATCCCTGTTCCCCAGCTTGAGGATGATGTTCCTCCACCTGAGACCGGTGAGGATCCGACCGTACCTGTGAGTACCTCCCAGTTAAAGCAAATGTTACAGGCTATGATGCTGCACTTTAGGGACAGGGCAGGTGCCCAGCTGTTTCACCAGCTCAAGCAGAGCAGGAGCGCGCAAGCACTTTACTTCGAGAGTTTTGACAGCTTGACCCTCCGCATTTTCAGGGTGAGACAGATCCGACCGCAGCTGACAGGTGGTGCTCCGAAGTGGAGAAGATTTTTGATACTATGTCATGCATGACCTAACAGTGAGTCCGATTGACAGTATTTCTTCTCTAAGGTGAGGCCGTGTAACATCCCGAAAATTGGGGGGTCGAGTAAAAACTCCACTCCCGAGTTCCAAAATGTTATTTATGCAACATAGATATGTATGATTGAATGTTGTCTGTGATAATGTATCAAACATGAGTGAGATTAAGCTAGAATAGCATATCATACTCCAGAGACAGTTAAATTAACAAGTGGAAGACTGTGATAGTACATATAACATATATAAACTGTTGTATGTCTCCAGAGTGTGAACCTGTCACCAGGTTATATACATACATGTATGCTCCAAAAGTAAACCAAAAGGATATACATGAGTGTTCTAAAAATATAAAATGACAAGTGTCAAGGTATCTAATCAACCTCCCTGTAATCCCGTCGATCAGATCATGCATAAAGGAGAGATCCTCCTCATCATCATCAAGTCCAGCACTGCCTCGCAGGCCGCGCCATCATCTGCAATCACAATGGGGACTAGTGGGTGTCCGGAAACACCATCCTGTAACGTGGGAGTGAGTGATCAACTCAGTGGGATAAGAGAGCAGAGATTAGCATGTTATCAAATCAATCATGCGATAATAGTAAAGCAGTAAATCAAACAATCCTAATACTGTTGTTAATGCAATATGACATGACGTGATGTATGCCCTCACCGACGATCTCCCTCATACGGCAACATCTTACGACCGCGGTATGCCACACTCCCTAGAGTGTTCCACATCTTCCAGGCACATGCAATGCTATGGTGATATGATTTCCAAGTTATTATTAGTCCATTCAAACAGCAGGATTGGGAAACTAAGGTACTTCCCTTATATCAATCCCAACACAGATCCTGTCTAGGGACGTCACTCCTAGTAATCTCATACGATGTATATTTTGTAGGTCGCTGCAAGGGCTGTCAAGGCTGTTACATGCACTCGTTGCTCCGCTCCCCCATCACCTTATCAATACAGGCCTACTGTACTCTACTGCTACTGAAGGGTCGTCGCCTCCCGTAGACTCAGAATACGCTCGCGGTCACTACAAAGGACTTGTCGCCTGATCAGTGTAGGCCGACAGCTAGAATATAATGTCCCATACCACCATAATCTGAGCACGAGACTAGGTGCTCACTGGTCACTACGGGGAGGTTTGTGGCCCCAGCGTAGGCCGACAGCTCGACCACGGTGTCCCATACCACCATGCCCGGCTCATGAGTCTTCGTGGATCAAGGTACCATGGTTAACAGGATTTACAATGGTAAGTTCAGTACCCTAGGTTCAAGCAGTTATGACTCATACAAGGTGAACATACATCGGCCAGTCGGGTTACTTGACGGGCTCGACTAGCGCGATCGCATCTCAAGTCGAACGACATGAAGTGCGTAAAACACTTCGCGTGGCCTAACCACTACCGTCAACTCCAAACACGACTCGCGTTCATCGACGCGTCGTTCATGGCGAAGATAAGCTAACCACGAATTCGCTCGGTTACCGACTGCCTGGACTAAGTATAGTCCCAAACAATCATGGAATCACATCAGCATTCATGTGAGAGTAATGGAAATGAAATACAACCATGTGAGCATGTTAACACATGTTATAACGTACAACTTAAGTAAATCATCCTACACATGTCTTTCACACATATAATGAAATTACGCATATCTCCAACATATAGGAAATCCTTTCCATCAGCAAATTAATTGAGAATTCAATCTCAAACTAAATCATAAGGAAATCATCAAGCACATGTTATAACATACAACTTACGTGAATCATCAAGCACATGCATTTCATTCATATAATGAAATCATGCATATGGCTAACGTGAAGGAAACCATTTACACCAGCATATTTATTGAGAAACCAATCTCGAACTAATCCATAACATCATTTAATTCAATACATACTAATACAAGCATTTATACAAACACTTACACTACACACTTAAGTCTACATATAGTATGTCAACCCGAAGTGCGCATTTAGGTGAATCTCTTCGCCAAACTAATTATGCACGCATTCCTAACATTCTAATGCGACAATAAACCATGTCAATCACATCAGCAAAATATGCATGAAAATAGTACTTCCTACAAATGACTAAAATGCCCTAAATCTCATATTTTTCGTTAGTTTACGAAACAGGAAACGGACAGCATGTTGTACATGTCAAACGGCATTGCCGTCAAGAATCTACTATTAAACGACATTGAAAGCTTTGGAAACAGTCAATCAAAGCGTCTAAAATCCGTACCTTGTCTCTTATGGATGTTGAAATTCGAACGGAGCGTATACGCTTCGTCTACGGCGAATAGACAACCTGATTTGCAAGATCTATCAGCTAACATGCTTTGAAAGCAAGAAAACCTTAAATCAGCAACTTATTAGGATGTTTTCTTACCTGAAAATGTGGAGGAATCACCGAAAAAGTGATTGGAGTGTGTCGCCTAAGCACGTACAGCAGCAGCAGCAGGTGGCAGGAAGATCTCTCCCACCTTCTCTCACAAACTCTCACCTTTTCTCTCTCCCAATCTAGGGCTTTTTGCAATTTCGGATGGGAGAGAGGAGTGAGGGTTTCAACCCTTTTTATAAGCTCAAAAATGCCCAGAATAGGCTCCAGGTCAAGGTATACTTGAGGTATGTCCAATTCGGGGCTGTTTCGGTCCAAAAGATGTTTTCTGGTGGTCCCCTGGTCGAATGCGATCGGACTTAAGCTCATGCGTACCAGATCTAGCACGCATTAAGTTTTCAGTCCGGCAGGGTTCGCAGATCACACGTGGCGGACCAGTTTCAGTTCAGCGGTCACCGCACGTAGATCAGGGCTGCAAGTCTCATGATATGAAATAAAAATTTTTCCTGATCCAAGGGTGTAATTTGGCTGAATTCTGATGGTCAGAACGCTTAATACTGACACATCAAGTCGTGTGCAAGATTTGAATTTCAAATTCCAAATTTGTCCCTATTCGCACTCTCTTCGGTCCGGGCTCAATGAAATGGCCTGTGATTATCGGTTTGACTTGATTTTTGAAATGATTGTTAAGTCCAGCTAGGCGGTTCTAATGGTCTAAGATAAGAGGTATCGGACTTTCGACGCGCAGTCTAGATCTAATACAAAATTTCAAAGTGGTCTAGAGAACAAACTTGCTTAGAGTTTGGTCCGAGGTTATAGAGTATTACAGAGTCATTGGTTCTACTCGATTTGGGTCTTGTAGAACGTATTTAAAGTGATCAGGGACTATTTCCCAGCTACTCCAGCGTCGCGCTAGCTAACTTACACTTATTTTTCAAGGGAATTAATCGTGCGTGATTTCTTTGGCTGTGGAATTGGGTTCTAAGCGATTTTCCAGGTGTTTTAATTGACCCACTGCCTAAAGACGTCAAATCCCAGATTATCCAAAATTTGGGGTGTTACAGGCTGAGCACTAGTGGACCTCCGTCACCTGTGTTATAGGACCTGATTATGTCTGGACATGAGAGGATTTCATTGACCGATTCAAGCAGCAGTACTTCCCCGACCACATTCGTCGTCAGAGAGCATTAGAGTTCGAGACTCTAGTGTAGGGGGACATGTCTGTGACACAGTACGTGGCTCATTTTGTGGCGCTATCAAGGTTTACTCTGTATTTGGTTGATGATGAGGGGCAAAAGGCCTACCGTTTCGAGAACGGCTTACATTACGGTCTTCGTGGCCATGTTATTGGGTATGAGCTCCCAACCTTTCAGGCGGTAGTATGGAGGGCTCATATTTATGAGATTGAGTGGGCTGGCTCACAGAACGATCGAGATCAGAAAAGAGGCCGGAAGAGGCAAGCCCCCTCCAGTAGCTCCCAGCAGCATCGGCGGCCACAAATGTACAAGAGCCACCCACATACTAGATCACCAACAGCACCTCCAGCACCACCTTAACAACATTTTCAGGGACCTATTTTGGATGTGGTGGGATAGGGCACCACGTCTGAGTGCCCCTGTCCTCATCTGCACTAGTTAGGAGGACCACATCAGCTTCTAGTACAGTAGCAACTTCAGCAGCGGCCTCCAGCGTAGCAGCGACCCCATCAGTAGTGACTGCAGCCACCTGAGCCACCGAGGCCCCAACAGCAGCAGAAACAGTACTACAAGCCACCGCATAGGCAGCAACAACACAAGGGACCTCAGAGGGGACAAGCACCTCCCTAGCCAGCTCAGGCTAGGTTCTATGCGGCTCAGCATGACCCACAGACCTCCGGAGGAGTCGTTGAGGGTATACTTCCAGTCTATTCATGCATCGTCCGAGTATTATTTGATTCCGGTGCTTCGTACTCATTCATGTCTGAGGGTTTTTATCGATCGACTGGATTGCCGACAGAGTTTGCTAGTGACGGATTGACCGTATCGACGCCCTTGGGGAAGACTACAGTATTAGGACGTTTCTATTCATCTTGCCTCATGTTAGTGGGAGAGATTGTTTTGCCCGCCGAATTGTACGTGCTACTGATATCAGATTTTGACATTATCTTGGGCATGGATTGGCTTACCAAGTACTACGCCATCTTGGACTGTTCTGCGAGGACAGTCACATTTTGCATACCAGGCTTGACGCAGTTTTAGTTCGTTGTCGAGCCCAGAGGAGAGACGCTGTCTTGTTTGATGTCCTGCGCCGTTGAGGAGTCTATTGTATCTTGTATTGATCAATGGCCGATTGTTTGTGATTTCCCTGACGTATTTCAGGAGATTCCAGGATTGCCGCTGCGTTGTCATATAGAGTTCCAGATAAATCTCATGCCTAGTTCCGCACCTATCTCAAAGGCCCCATACCATATGGCACCGATGGAGTTACGTGAGTTGCGACGACAGTTGGATGAATTGCGTGAGTTGGGATTCATTCGATTAACAATTCACCTTGGGGAGAGCCGGTACTCTTCATCAGGAAGAAGGATGGTTCATTGAGGCTCTGCATAGATTACCGCGAGCTCAACCAGGTCACGATAAAAAATAAGTACCTACTCCTAAGGATAAATGATTTGTTTGATCAGCTGTAGGGTGCACAGTTCTTTTCAAAGATTACATGCATTCCATTTATCATCAGATTTGGGTCCAAGAGGAGGACATCCGGAAGATAGCTTTCAGGATACGTTATGGTCATTTTGAGTTTCAGGTCATGTCCTTCGGACTGACTAATACACTCGCGGTCTTCATGCAGTTGATGAATGAGGTATTCTGTCCATATCTCGATCAGTTTGTTGTGGTCTTCATCGACGGCATTCTGATATATTCGAGGACCCGTGAGTCCATATGCAGCATCTGGAGATTGCATTACAGACCCTCCGTGCCCACTAGCTGTATGCGAAGCTGGAGAAGTGTGAGTTCTGTCAGGAGGAGGTGAGATTCCTCGGTCAGGTGGTGATGAGGGAGGGTGTCGCAATGGACCCATCAAAGGTTGAGACAGTATGTCTATGGGGCCAGCCCACGTCTGCATCTGAGATCTACAGTTTCCTTGGCTTGTCGGGCTATTGTCGGCGTTTCATTGAGGGCTTCTCTCGTATTACAACCCTGTTGACCAGGTTGACTCGGAAGGGCACAATTTTTTTTGGATTGATGCATGTGAATGGGCATTCGTAGAGCTGAAGGACCGTCTAATGTTCACTCCTGTCCTCACTCTTCTCTCTGGGAGTGATGGATTTGTTATGTTTACTGATGCCTCACGTATTAGTTTAGGTATTGTCCTGATGCAGCATGGCAGACCTGTAACCTTTGCGTCTCATCGGCTTAAGGTCCATGAGCTGAATTACCCCTCACACGATTTGATGCTGGCAGCAATCGTCTTCGCACTGAAGGTGTGGAGACACTATCTCTATGGTGTTAGGTTCAAGCTCTTCTTTGACCACAAGAGCCTTAAGTATCTATTTTCTCAGTCTGAGATGAACACGAGGCAGAGACGCTGGATGAAGCTTCTGAAAGATTATGATTTTGACCTTTAGTACCACCCAGGCAAGGCGAAGGTGGTGGCGGATGCTCTCAGCCATCACTCGCGAGGCCTGACGACAAACATGATGATTCAGGAGTAGAGGATGCTCGAGGATATAGCAGAGTATGACTTCGATTTTGATCTACAGTCTTCTATCGTTCAGCTATCGAGCCTGTCGATTTAACCCTCTCTTGTCGCAAGGGTGATCGAGGCTCAGTAGACAGATGGGTCATTACAGGATTATCGAGCAGATGCAGCATCTGAGAGTCAGATAGATTGGAAGATTGACTCTGATGGTGGACTTCGCTTTAGAGGCTGATTATGTATCCTGGATATTCTTGAGTTGCGTAAAGATCTTATGACCGACGCACATCGATCATAGTTTTCTATCCACCCTGGCTGGACGAAGATGTATCGCGATATGAGGAGACAGTATTTTTAGGCGAGGATGAAGCGCCAGATCGCCAGTTTTGTGGCTGAGTGTGACACATGCCAGTGTGTCAAAGGTCGATCATCAAAGACCCCCTGGTCTATTGCAGCCGTTGAGCGTCTTGATATGGAAGTGGGAGCACGTATCTACAGATTTTATCATGGGCTTACCGAGGACTCAGCATGGTCATGACACCATTTGGGTTATCGTGGATCATCTGACGAAGTCAGCACATTTTCTTAGGATCGTGATACTTGGCATTCGGATTGCCTAGCCAGGTTGTTTGTTGATGAAATCGTGAGACTGCATGGTGTTCCTATCTCGATCGTTTCAGACCGAGACCCGAAGTTCATGTCTTAGTTTTGGGGGAGCTTTCAGAGAGCTATGGGCACTGATTTGTGACTCAGCACCACGTATCATTCACAGACCGATGGCCAGAGCGAGAGGGTCAATCAGATACTTGAGGATATGCTTTGGGCCTGTGCGATTGATTTCAGGGGTAGCTGGGATGAGCATCTGCAATTGCTGAGTTCGCATACAACAACAGTTATCAGGCGACCTTTGACATGACTCTTTTTGAGACATTATATGGCAGACCGTGCAGATCTTTGAGTTGTTGGACTGAAGTCGGAGAGCTACGGCTCCTAGGTCCCGATCTTGTGCAGCAGACGTCAGAGGCTATCGATATTATCAGGTAGAGGATGAGCACAGATCGGAGCCAGCAGAAGAGTTTTGCTGATCACCGGCGCCATCCCTTGGAGTTTGATGTAGGGGACCATGTTTATCTCAAAGTCTCGCCCATGAGGGCGTAGTTCGATTTGGAGCGAAGGACAAGCTTGCCCGGAGATTCATAGGACCTTTTGAGATCACTGGGTGCATTGGTGCTGTAACTTATCGGCTTACCTTACCATCTCAGTTGTCTGGCGTCCACAATATTTTTCATGTCTCTATGCTGAGGAAGTGTGGATCAAACATCATTCCAGTTATTGATTGGCAGCCGTTAGAGGTTCATGAGGACACTTCTTACATTGAGAAACCAGTTTGTATCCTTGATCAGAAGGAGCAGGTCCTCCGGAACAAGGTTTATCCCTTAGTGAAGGTTCAGTGGGGTCACCATCTTGTTGATGAGACATCTTGGGAGTGCGAGGCTGAGATTTGAGAGCGCTATCCCCATCTCTTTGATGATTGATCGTATGATGTATCATGTATGTTGTCTCCAATTTTATATGACAATGCCTTATTTTTTCTTCTATTATGAATTATATTTACTTGCAATGATTGTGTAAATTTAGAGGATAAAATTTTTATTTGGAGGGGAGAGCTGTAAGACCTATATCCTAGACCATACCATTTCGTATGCTTCTATAACACCCAAGATTTTTGCCTACCTAGAATTAGACGTCCTTAGGCAATGGGTCAACCATAGCACCTTGGTAACCTCTCAAAACCCAATTCCAAAGCCAAAGAAATTATTTAGAACCAAATTCTTTAAAAATTTATCGTGTATTAACTAGCGCTACACTAGATTTCCTGCCAAATTAGCACTAACCACTTTAAATACGATCTGTAAGACAGAAAACCTATAGAATCATTGACGTTATCTTACCCTGAAATCTAGAATCCAACTCTAAACCCAGTTGCTCTCGGGAATGCTTTGTAACTTCGTATTGGATCTAGACCGCACGTCGAAAGTCCGATAGCGATGAACTTAGACCATTATGACTGCCTAGTTGGACTTGACTACCACCGCGAAAATCACGTCCAAACGATGCTTTGGGATGATTTCCTTGCGTCTGGAGTAAAGAGAGTGAGAAAAGGAAGATATTTAGAAAATTAATTATATTTTTTATGAAATCTGGCACGTTTCACTTGTGTGTTATTTTTAAGCGTTCTGACCGTTAGAATTCGACCCAAATTCACCCTCAGATCAGGATAGGTGGCCCTTACATGTCATAGTACTTGTAGCTCTGATCGAGTTCCCGTAACAGTTGAACTGAAACTGGTCCGCCACGGTCGATCTGGAAACCCGACTGGAATGAAAACTTAGCTCGACCTAGATCTGATATTAGAGAGCTTAAGTCCAACCGTATTTAGTAACAGGACCTCCAGAAGTGCTCCGTTGGATCGAAACAGACCCGATTTGGTTATAACCTAAGTATACCTTGGCCTTAAGTCTATTTTTGTCAAGTTTAGGCTTATAAATAGGGCTTAAAACCCTCATTCCAAATCCCATACGAATTTCTAAACCCTAGCTTTCCAAGAGAGAGTAGGAGTTTCACCCAGGGATTCTACCCTGTAGCTCCATGTGTTTCAACACTACTACCGTATCGCTATTACGGTGTTTCTGATTCCATTATTGGGTAAGTTAAGCTAACCCTAACCTGTTTGGAAGTCTATAATAGTTTAAATGAAGTTATAGCTAAACTGTTTCATGTCATAGGTAGCGTATCCGCCGTTGACGATGACTTATTGTCTGAATCATATCCATTTCGTATTTTCTAGTTTAAGGTGCGGACTATATACGTTTAGGTTATGGTTTTCAACACTTTCAATGTTAATTAATGATTTATTCTTTCCTAGGATGCTATTTCACATGTACAAAGTGTTGTCCGTTCGATTTTCAGTTATGCGTTAATTATGTTGAATATACCGTATTCTTCGTATTTATAGAAAATACCGTATACGTATGAAATTTAGATTTGTGCATGTCATGATTAATTACTGTCTAGGTATGCTAGATGCATGTGTATTAACTTCTTGATGAACGGATTTGCCTAATACATGTTATATTAACATACGTCGTGTATGTTAGAATGCATAGCCTAAGTGTTTGTAAAAATGACTAAATGAGTATAAACCTAGCGTTAGCGTACGCCATGAATAACCATCGTAGCTATGTGATTGTTGTGTAGGCGACAATCCTTTGACGAAAGGACTTACCCTAATATGTATGCTAACTAATACATGCCATGTATGATATAACGTGGATGCTAAGAGTTTGTAAATATGTCTGTACGAATAAATACTTATAAACTGTTCTTTAAATGGGTGTTGAGATTGGATTCTTAGCCACTCTAATGATGTGTATGATTTCCTCCATATACTTTGTTTCATACTCATTGCTTTTACTTAGAAATGCATAAGTATGGATTCATGTTTATGTTGTACTTCATAACATGCTCAATTGATTGTATGATTTGAATCATTGCTCTATTACTGCCTTGAGTATCTCATATGCTAGATCGTTGTAATTGAATGTGAATGGGGCTGTACTACAGTCCAAGAAAATCATTTCTTTTTGCCTCCAAGCGCTTCCTCAGTTAAACCATAGATCATCAAATCATTTCTTTTTGCCTCCAAGCACATCCTTTTGGGCCTTCTCTTTACACTTTTAGGACCTTCAACTTAAAGCCAACTCACCCCAACCGGTGTTGTTCTTGGTCTCCATCTCACATGACCAAAGCATCAATGCCTACTTTACCTATGAATGATACCCCAAAGTTTCCTCGAATGCATTCATTTCTATATCTGTCATTTCCTCATCTTGACACCTATCCATCTCAACATCCCCATTTCAACTACACATCCTATGAATATGTTGTCGGTTGACAGCCTAAGATTCTGGTCTATAAAGCATGAATGGTCTTATAGTTATCCTAGAAGATCTCGCTATTAGTTGATTTGGTACGCGGCTATCACATAAAACTCCAAAGGCACATTTTCACTTCATCCATCCAGTTCTTACTCTACAAGTAACATCCCTCATCACTCTCACCACTCTCATGAAGTATCAACCAAGATATTGAAAACAACTTCTCAGGACTCAATCCTAAAGTCTAACCCATTTCCTTCAAAATCTCTCCTTTCACCACCTCATTTTTCAACTTTTTCTAAGTCCTTTCATACTAGACATAAATTATAATGTATAAATGATGGAGAGTAATACTTAAACAAAAATTCACTATAAATAGTAAATATATGTATAAATTGGACTTTTGACCATTCAAATTAGAGAATCTTGTGGAATAAATGGGTTAGTTGGATATGTTAGTGTCTCCTACCCCAAAATCATATGCTACATGTCATATAAAATCATTACGGTATGGAAATTGGCCCCGAAAATGCCTCAAATAGAGAGGGGGCCTAAACGATCAACTTTCAGGGGGTTCCAGGGTGGGACCCGGACCTTTTTGGGGCCTAGGGGGCAGGAGGTCCTCGCCCAAATGGTGAGCTTCTCGCCAGTTTGTCCAGAGGTCGGCAAGGGCATCGCCGATTCGGCGAGGCCTCGCCGGTCAATGGGCCAGTTAGGGCCGGCCCTTCGGGGCGATGGCTTTTGGGGCTTAGTGGAACCGTATGGTACAGGGTTCGACCCCTATTTCATCCCGATTCTACTACTACCTTCATAAACCACCCTCCCATGCTTTCCCTTTTCTTCAAAACTGCTTCATTCTCCTTCAAATCGCCCTTCCAATCTCTCTTTCTCTTATTTTTCTTCAAGGTTCACGCTTCTCTACCGTCCTCAGCCATATCCCATTTCTAATTAGACAATCTTGACCCTAAGCGATAGGACCATTCCCTGTAGTAGAAATGGTATGAAACCATCTAGCGTATAAACTTAGACTTTGGATTACAGCTAGTGTAACATCCCGAAAATCGGGAGGTCGAGCAAAAACCCAACTCTCGAGTTCCAAAATGTTATTTATGCAACATAGATATGTATGATTGAATGTTGTCTGTGATAACGCATTAAACATGAGTGAGATTAAGCTAGAACAGCATATCATACTCCGGAGACAGTTAAATTAGCAAGCGGAAGACTGTGATAGTATGTATAACATATATAAACTGTTGTATGCCCCCAGAGTGTGGATATGTTACCAGGTTATATACATACATGTATACTCCAAAAGTAAACAAAACGAATATACATGAGTGCGCTAAAAATATAAAATGACAAGTGTCAAAGTATTTAACCAACCTCCCTGTAATCCCGTCAATCAGAACACGCATAAAGGAGAGATCCTCCTTGTCATCATCAAGTCCGGCTCCGCCTCGCAGGCCGCGCCATCATCTGCAATCACAAAAGGGTTTGGTGGGTGTCCAGGAACACCGTCCCGTAACGTGGGAGTGAGTAGCTAACTCAGTGGAATAATTGAGCAAGGATTAACATGTTCTCAAATCAATCATACGATAAAAGTAAAGCAGTAAATCAAATAATCCTAATACTGTTGTTAATGCAATTATGACATGACGTGATGTATGCCCTCACCGACGATCTCCCTCATACGGCAACATCTTACGACCGCGGCATGCCACACTCCCTAGAGTGCTCCACATCTTCCAGGCACATGCAATGCTATGGTGATATGATTTTTGAGTTATTATAAGTCCATTCAAACAGCAGGATTGGGAAACTAAGGTACTTCCCTTATATCAATCCCAACACAGATCCTGTCTAGGGTGTCACTCCTAGTAATCTCATACGATGTATATTTCGTAGGTCACTGCAAGGGCTGCCAGGGCTGTTGCACGCACTCGTTACTCCACTCCCCCATCACCTTATCAATACAGGCCTACTGTACTCTACTGCTACTGAAGGGTCGTCGCCTCCCGTAGACTCAGAATACGCTCGCGGTCACTACAAAGGACTCGTCGCCTGATCAGTGTAGGCCGACAGCTAGAATATAGTGTCCCATACCACCATAATCTGCTCACGAGACTAGGTGCTCACTGGTCACTACGGGGAGGTTTATGGCCCCAGCGTAGGCCGACAGCTCGACCACGGTGTCCCATACCACCATGCCCGGCTCATGAGTCTTTACGGATCAAGGTACCATGGTTAACAGGATTTACAATGGTAAGTTCAGTACCCTAGGTTCAAGCAGTTATGACTCATACAAGGTGAACATACATCGTCCAGTCGGGTTACTTGACGGGCTCGACTAGCGCGATCGCATCTCAAGTCGAACGACATGAAGTGCATAAAACACTTCGCGTGGCCTAACCACTGCCGTCAACTCCAAACACGACTCGCGTTCATCGACGCGTCGTTCGTGGTGAAGATAAGCTAACCACGAATTCGCTCAGTTACCGACTGCCTGGACTAGGCATAGTCCCAAACAATCATAGAATCACATCAGCAGTTGTGTAAGGGTAATGGAAATGAAATACAACCATGAGTGCATGTTAACACATGTTATTACATACTACTTAAGCAAATCATCGTACACATGTCTTTCACACATATAATGAAATTAAGCATGTCGCCAACATATAGGAAATCCTCTCCATCAGCATATTAATTGAGAATTCAATCTCGAAGTAAATCATAAGGAAATCATCAAGCACATGTTATAACATACAGCTTAAGCGAATCGTCAAGCACATGCATTTCATTCATATTATGAAATCATGCATATGGCTAACATGTAGGAAACCATTTATACCAGCATATTAATTGAGAAATCAATCTCAAACTAATTCATAACACCATTTAATTCAATACATACTAATACAAGCATTTATACAAACACATACACTACACACTTAAGTCTACATATAGTATGTTGGCCCGAAGTGCGCAATTTGGCGAATCTCTTTGCCAAACTAATTATGCACGTATTCCTAATATCCTAATCCGGCAAGAAGCCATGTCAATCACATCAGCAAATTATGGATGAAAACAGTACTTCCTACAAATGACTAAAATGCCCTAAATCTTATATTCTTCGTTAGTTTACAAAAAAGGAAACAGACAGCATGTTGTACATGTCAAACGGCGTTGCCGTCAAGAATCTACTATTAAACGACATTGAAAGCTTTAGAAACAGTCAATCAAAGCGTCTAAAATTCGCACCTTGTCTCTTATGGATGTTGAAATTCGAACGGAGCGTATACGCTTCGTCTACAGCGATAAGAGAACCTGTTTTACGAGATTTACTAACTATCAAGCTATGGAATGGAAGAAACATCAAATCAGCAACTTTCTAGAGTTTTTCTTTACCTGAAAACGCGGAGGAATCGCTGGGAAAGTGATCGGAGTGCGTTGCCTAAGCACGTACAGCAGCAGCAGCAGGTGGGAGGAAGATCTCTCCCACCTTCTCTCACAAACTCTCACCTTTTCTCTCTCCCAATCTAGGGCTTTTTGTAATTTCGGATGGGAGAGAGGAGTGAGGGTTTCAACCCCTTTTATAAGCTTAAAAATGCCGGAAACAGGCTCCGGAACGAAGTTTACTTAGTGCCTATCCAATTCGGGGTTGTTTCGATCCAAAAGATGCTTTCTGGTGGTCCCCTGGTCGATTGCGATCGGACTTAAGCTCATGCGTACCAGATATAGCACGTATTAAGTTTTCAGTCTGGCAGGGTTCGCAGATCGCACGTGGCGGATCAGTTTCAGTTCAGCGGTCACCGCACGTAGATCAGGGCTGAAAGTCTCATGATAATAAATAAAAAATTTTCCTGATCTGAGGGTGTAATCTGGATGAATTCTGACGGTCAGAACGCTTAATACTGACGCGTCAAGTCGTGTGCCAGATTTGAATTTGAAATTCCAAATCCGTCCCTATTCGCGTTCTCTTCCGTCCAGGTTCAACGAAATAGTCTGTGATTATCGGTTTGACTTGATTTTCGAAATGATTGTCAAGCCCAGCTAGGCGGTTCTAACGGTCTAAGATAGGAGGTATCGGACTTTCGACGTGCGGTCTAGATCCAATACAAAAATTCAATGTGGTCCAGAGAACAAAACCGCTTAGAGTTTGATCCGAGGTTATAGAGTATTGTAGAGTTGTTTGTTCTACTCGATTTGGGTCTTGTAGAACGTATTTAAAGTGATCAGGGACTATTTCCCAGCTACTCTAGCGTTGCGCTAGCTAACTTACGCTTAGTTTCTAAAGGAATTAATCCTAAGTGATTTCTTTGGCTATGGAATTGGGTTCTGAGTGATTTTCCAGGTGTTTTAATTGACCCACTGCCTAAGGACGTCAAATCCCAGATTGGCCAAAATCCGGGGTGTTACAATCTACCCCCCTTAAAATAAAATTTCGTCCCCGAAATTGGCGAAGGGTAAGGAGTACTTTTTCTAAGGAAGGTTCAAATCCTATTTAATAACCTAACCGTACATATAACATAAATCAAATATTTTGATCTTGGGCCAGTGGGAAAGAGGCCAACCACTCTTCCGCTGCGCCACTCTGATCGAACGGTAGCGTTGACTAACATAGTTAGATTTGACTTAATACGTTCTACCCCCCTTAAAACTTGGTTCTACTTAAGGTTGAAGAATCGTTGCATCGATCCGTATATCGGAACGAGGCGCAACTTAGGGGCTATCCTTAACCTAAAATGGAAACAGCCTTTCTCTATATGGTTTTCCTTGCTAATGATGCGTTCTATGGCATTGGTACCTATGATCATAGAGATGAGCCTAATCTCTATTGTAGTTAAGTTCAGGGATAGGTATGAGTTGGTGGTAAGATGTCTAATTCTCTACTGGCTTTAAGTCCGCGCCATTTTCCAAAGGCACTGTGATCCCGTTCGGTTGTATGTGGTCGAGCCAACACGGAAGAAAAGTAGTATAGTGGGTCTGAGCCGGATACATAGACTTTCTGTCTAGCTAGGACAGAAGATTTATTGTATCAATTCTTAATCCGAGTCGATGCCAATCTTCTGCTTGATCAGAGCATTGGATTTATTGGTAACCACTAGGATTAGGAAGTCGATTCAAACCGCGAATACATCGCTTACATGTAGTTCCTTTATTCCGCGTTCCCGAATGCAATAAGCCCTTGGGGAAGGCAATTTTAAGGGGCGTGCTAGTACATTCTAAGTTCATTCTAAGGGATTTATAAATGGTCCCTAAGAGTGAATGGCTCCCTCCTATGGGCAACAACAGAAGTCTATAAGTCATAAGGGGATCTATCGAAGGAAGGGAGTCCCATTCCAACCAAGTCTAACCTACTATCCCTTAGCATATATAGGTCTTACACTGCCTAAGACAACTAGTAGCCTAGTCTGTAACTCAGTAGTTATAATTCAAAACCTAAGTTTATACGTTAAATGGTTCCATACCATTTATGCTACAGGGAGTTGTTCTATTGCTTAGGGTCAAGATTGTCTAAATGGAATTGGATTTCTTATGTTGTCAAATCCTTCAAATCTAGGAGCGCTATCTCTAGGTCCAAAATGCCAAGGGCCTATGTGGCTAGTAGCATTAAGTTGTATTAAATAGAACCGCATTCTTAGTCCCATGGTGGGATTGGAAGTGGCATGCTTGGTAGGAGGGTGGGGTGGGATAAAAATTAATTTGCAAGCTGAATCCTAGGAGTATCAATACTCCCAATCTAGGGACAATACCTTACAGCGAAATGAAACGGCATGCATTCCATTCCACAAATTTCGGCTACATTAAGCCCAAACCACAACACAAACATTCACATAACAAGTCGAAAAGCATCATGCATTTCATTAAACTAAAATTGTCATAATACAAGGGATATCTCCCTACAAGTATCATGACAAGAAGTACATGGGAGCTATGTCAGTCAGCTACTACAGCAACATAGGTAAACTACTAGCCTTATCAGGCTTACAAAACATAACTTAAAATAGGAAATGACTAACTACAACCCGCGATACCTGGATCTAGATTACTAGTCCGAGTCGGGCGATGGAGGAGGAAATGCAAAGAAATCGTTGTCCAAATGGACAGAACAAAATCTAGGCATTGTAGAGGGATGCTTCAAGCTCCCCTAGGATGTATTTTCAAGGAGAAATGAAAATGAAAAAGTGGAATGGAGCACCTCATGATTTCAGCTCGATTTGGGGGTTTTTAGAGCTCCAAAAGATGAAATCTTCAAGAGGGAAAGCTGCAAACAGTAATGGAGTGAAGGAATGTGGCCGTTTTTAGCAGGGAATGGGTTTAGGAATGATTTGAAGCCACGGTTTGGAGGAGGGCAGCAGAAAAACGTGAAATGGGGCTAGGGATGGGGCTGTTTGTGAAGGATGTACTCCCATCTGGGGTTTTCTATGGACGAACCCTACATGGGGGGTGTACACGACCCAAAATAGGGTGTGCGCCCAAAAATCAGATCAAGTGGACCCCACCGGACGGTGATGCATCGCCGAACCGGCGATGGCATCGCCGGCCATCTTGCACGGTGGCCGGTGGGACCACATGGGTCTAGTCCCCCATGGTCCAGGGACCCCAAAAATGTATGGTCCCCACCTTGGTTCATTCTAGATTGCCCTATATGGGTCCAAAGATGCATTCGGGACTTTTCGGGGCCAATCTGCAATCCTGAATACAAACCCCTATCATGCAGCATATGATTTTGGGGTAAGAGGAGCTAGTACATCCATCTAGACTTTAGTTGCTAAAGAAAGTGAATTTAGAATGTCCTTATGGCCATTTTTCATGAAATTTTACTATTCACTGTAAAATTTTATGAAAGTATGATTTTATGTTATTTTCACATTAGGATTGATGCCTAACATGAAAAAGATAAGAGAAACTTGAAGATTGGAGTGGTGAGAGGAAGAATTTCGAAGATTTTCAGTGAAACGGGGTTTTTTAAGCCCTGACGATTGAATACAGGGGTCGTGGTTGTCCCACGGTCCAAGGATTCACATTTACGGGTTTAAAATCGATCAAAGAACGTCTCAACCCGACTTCCTACGACTTAGGAGCTATTCGGGTTGTTTTACGCGACCCTAGATGCGCTACAGACTCGATCCCGCGATCGAAATGAATAGACTTCGCCTATTGGCGAATCTGGGATCCTAGAAGTGTTTCTAGACCCTTCTCGCACCCACCTAAGTCAAAGGAAGCGACAGCGCGCGTCGCGTGACCATAACCCAGGCCCGGTTTAATCCAAATCATGCTCTGATACCATCTGTAACATCCCGAAAATCGGGGGGTCGAGCAAAAACCCAACTCCCG
Source organism: Magnolia kwangsiensis (assembly GCA_037074715.1). Classification (NCBI taxonomy): domain Eukaryota; kingdom Viridiplantae; phylum Streptophyta; class Magnoliopsida; order Magnoliales; family Magnoliaceae; genus Magnolia; species Magnolia kwangsiensis. The sequence goes on along the minus strand of CM073575.1, from coordinate 82,143,116 downwards.
AGTTCCAAAATGTTATTTATGCAACATAGATATGTATGATTGAATGTTGTCTGTGATAACGCATTAAACATGAGTGAGATTAAGCTAGAACAGCATATCATACTCCGGAGACAGTTAAATTAGCAAGTGAAAGACTGTGATAGTATGTATAACATATATAAACTGTTGTATGCCTCCAGAGTGTGGATATGTTACCAGGTTATATACATACATGTATACTCCGAAAGTAGACAAAACGAATATACATGAGTGCGCTAAAAATATAAAATGACAAGTGTCAAAGTATTTAATCAACCTCCCTGTAATCCCGTCAATCAGAACACGCATAAAGGAGAGATCCTCCTTGTCATCATCAAGTCCGGCTCCACCTCGCAGGCCGCGCCATCATCTGCAATCACAAAAGGGTCTGGTGGGTGTCCAGGAACACCGTCCCGTAATGTGGGAGTGAGTAGCTAACTCAGTGGAATAATAGAGCAAGGATTAACATGTTCTCAAATCAATCATGCGATAATAGTAAAGCAGTAAATCAAACAATCCTAATACTGTTGTTAATACAATTATGACATGACGTGATGTATGCCCTCACCGACGATCTCCCTCATACGGTAACATCTTACCACCGTGGCATGCCACACTCCCTAGAGTGCTCCACATCTTCCAGGCACATGCAATGCTATGGTGATATGATTTTTGAGTTATTATAAGTCCCTTCAAACAGCAGGATTGGGAAACTAAGGTACTTCCCTTATATCAATCCCAACACAGATCCTGTCTAGGGTGTCACTCCTAGTAATCTCATACGATGTATATTTCGTAGGTCGCTGCAAGGGCTGCCAGGGCTGTTGCACGCACTCGTTGCTCCTCTCCCCCATCACCTTATCAATGCAGGCCTACTGTACTCTACTGCTACTGAAGGGTCGTCGCCTCCCGTAAACTCAGAATACGCTCGCGGTCACTACAAAGGACTCGTCGCCTGATCAGTGTAGGCCGACAGCTAGAATATAGTGTCCCATACCACCATAATCTGCTCACGAGACTAGGTGCTCACTGGTCACTACGGGGAGGTTTATGGCCCCAGCGTAGGCCGACAGCTCGACCACGGTGTCCCATACCACCATGCCCGGCTCATGAGTCTTTACGGATCAAGGTACCATGGTTAACAGGATTTACAATGGTAAGTTCAGTACCCTAGGTTCAAGCAGTTATGACTCATACAAGGTGAACATACATCGTCCAGTCGGGTTACTTGACGGGCTCGACTAGCGCGATCGCATCTCAAGTCGAACGACATGAAGTGCATAAAACACTTCGCGTGGCCTAACCACTGCCGTCAACTCCAAACACGACTCGCGTTCATCGACGCGTCGTTCGTGGTGAAGATAAGCTAACCACGAATTCGCTCGGTTATCGACTGCCTGGACTAGGCATAGTCCCAAACAATCATAGAATCACATCAGCAGTTGTGTAAGGGTAATGGAAATGAAATACAACCATGAGAGCATGTTAACACATGTTATTACATACTACTTAAGCAAATCATCGTACACATGTCTTTCACACATATAATGAAATTAAGCATGTCGCCAACATATAGGAAATCCTCTCCATCAGTATATTAATTGAGAATTCAATCTCGAAGTAAATCATAAGGAAATCATCAAGCACATGTTATAACATACAGCTTAAGCGAATCGTGAAGCACATGCATTTCATTCATATTATGAAATCATGCATATGGCTAACATGTAGGAAACCATTTATACCAGCATATTAATTGAGAAATCAATCTCAAACTAATTCATAACACCATTTAATTCAATACATACTAATACAAGCATTTATACAAACACATACACTACACACTTAAGTCTACATATAGTATGTTGGCCCGAAGTGCGCAATTTGGCGAATCTCTTTGCCAAACTAATTATGCACGTATTCCTAATATCCTAATGCGGCAAGAAGCCATGTCAATCACATCAGCAAATTATGGATGAAAACAGTACTTCCTACAAATGACTAAAATGCCCTAAATCTCATATTCTTCGTTAGTTTACAAAACAGGAAACAGACAGCATGTTGTACATGTCAAACGGCGTTGCCGTCAAGAATCTACTATTAAACGACATTGAAAGCTTTGGAAACAGTCAATCAAAGTGTCTAAAATCCACACCTTGTCTCTTATGGATGTTGAAATTCGAACGGAGCGTATACGCTTCGTTTACAGCGATAAGAGAACCTGTTTTACGAGATTTACTAACTATCAAGCTATGGAACGGAAGAAACATCAAAACAGCAACTTTCTAGAGTTTTTCTTACCTGAAAATGCAGAGGAATCGCTGGGAAAGTGATCAGAGTGCGTTGCCTAAGCACGTACAGCAGCAGCAGCAGGTGGTAGGAAGATCTCTCCCACCTTCTCTCACAAACTCTCACCTTTTCTCTCTCCCAATCTAGGGCTTTTTGTAATTTCGGATGGGAGAGAGGAGTGAGGGTTTCAACCCCTTTTATAAGCTTAAAAATGCCGGAAACAGGCTCCGGAACGAAGTTTACTTAGTGCCTATCCAATTCGGGGCTGTTTCGATCTAAAAGATGCTTTCTGGTGGTCCCCTGGTCGATTGCGATCGGAATTAAGCTCATGCGTACCAGATATAGCACGTATTAAGTTTTCAGTCTGGCAGGGTTCGCAGATCGCACGTGGCGGACCAGTTTCAGTTCAGCGGTCACCGCACGTAGATCAGGGCTGAAAGTCTCATGATAATAAATAAAAATTTTTCCTGATCCGAGGGTGTAATCTGGATGAATTCTGACGGTCAGAACGCTTAATACTGACGCGTCAAGTCGTGTGCCAGATTTGAATTTGAAATTCCAATTCTGTCCCTATTCGCGTTCTCTTCCGTCCAGGTTCAACGAAATAGTCTGTGATTATCGGTTTGACTTAATTTTCGAAATGATTGTCAAGCCCAGCTAGGCGGTTCTAACAGTCTAAGATAGGAGGTATCGGACTTTCGACGTGCGGTCTAGATCCAATACAAAAATTCAATGTGGTCCAGAGAACAAACCCGCTTAGAGTTTGATCCGAGGTTATAGAGTATTGTAGAGTTGTTTGTTCTACTCGATTTGGGTCTTGTAGAACGTATTTAAAGTGATCAGGGACTATTTCCCAGCTACTCTAGCGTTGCGCTAGCTAACTTACGCTTAGTTTCTAAAGGAATTAATCCTAAGTGATTTCTTTGGCTATGGAATTGGGTTCTGAGTGATTTTCTAGGTGTTTTAATTGACCCACTGCCTAAGGACGTCAAATCCAAGATTGGCCAAAATCTGGGGTGTTACAGCTAGTGAGTTACAAACTAGGCTCCTAGTTGTATTAAGCGGTGTAAAGCCTGTATATGCTAAGGAATAGTAAGTTAGATTTGGTTGGAGTAGGACTTCATTTCTTTGATAGATCCCCATAATACTCATAGGCTCCTTTAGAAACTCTCAGAAAGCTTGCTTAACTTAGAACTAGTCTCGTGTAAGGAAGACTTATATACCCATCAGATGAAACGGTAGGATAAACCAGCACACCCCTTAGAATTTCCCTCCCAAGGACTTAGTACAATTAGGGACACGGAGTAGAGAAACTATATATAAGTGAAGTATTCGCAGTTTGAATCGAATTCTCAATCCTAGTAGTTACTAATAAATCCAATGCTCTGATCAAGTAGAAGATCGGCATTGACTAGGATTAAGAACTGATACGGTAAATTTTCTGTCTTAGCTAGAAAGAAAGTCTATGTATCCGGCTCAGACCCACTACACAACCTTTCTTCCGTGTTGGCCCGACCGCCTACAACCAAAAGTTATTGCCTTGCCTTTGAAAAATGTTGAGGACATATAGCCAATAGAGATTAGACATCTTGCCGCAAGCTCACACCTGCCCCTGAACTCAACCACAATAGAGACTAGGCTCTTTTCTACAACCATAGGTACCAATGCCATAGAACGCATCATTAACAGAGGAAGACCAATGTAGTGAGAGGTTGTTTTCCATTTCATGTCAAGAATAGGCCCTAAGTTACGCCTCGTTCCGATATACAGATTGAGACATAGATTCTTGAGCCTTAAGTAGAACTAAGTTTTTAAGGGGGGTAGAACGTATTGAGCCCAATCTAGTCAGGATTAGCTAATACAACCGTTGGATCAGAGTAGCGCAGTGGAAGTGTGGTTGGCCTCTTCCCCATTGGCCCAGGATCGAAGAAGTTAATTTAAGTTATACGTAAGGTTAGATCATTAAATAGGATTTGAACCTTCCTTAGAATGTCAATACTAAAGTCTTTCTAGGGGCTTATTACCCTTAGCCAATTTCGGGGATGAAATTATGTTTTAAGGGGGGTAAATTGTAACACCCTGAATTTTTGCCTACCTGAAATTAGATGTCCTTAGGTAATGGGTCAACCATAACACCTTGGTAACCTCTCAGAACCCAATTCTAAAGCCAAAGAAATCATTTAGAACCAAATTCTTTAGAAATTTATCGTGTATTAACTAGCGCTATACTAGATTTCCTACAAAATTAGCACCAACGACTTTAAATATGATCTGTAAGACCCGAAACCTATAGAATCATTGACGTTATCTTACCCTGAAATCTAGAATCCAACTCTAAACCCAGTTGCTCCCGGGAATGCTTTGTATCTTCGTATTGGATCTAGACCGCACATCGAAAGTCCGATAGCGATGAACTTAAACCATCATGACCGCCTAGTTGGACTTGACTACCACCACGAAAATCATGTCCAAACGATGCTCTGGGATGATTTCCTTGCGTCTGGAGTAAAGAGAGTGAGAAAAGGAAGATATTTGGAAAATTAATTATATTTTTTATGAAATCTGGCACGTTTCACTTGCACGTTATTTTTAAGCGTTCTGACTGTTAGAATTCGACCCAAATTCACCCTCGGATCAGGATAGGTGGCCCTTACATGTCATAGTACTTGTAGCTCTGATCGAGTTCCCGTAACCGTTGAATTGAAACTGGTCCGCCACGGTCGATCTGGAAACCCGACCGGAATGAAAACTTAGCTTGACCTAGATCTGATATTAGAGAGCTTAAGTCCAACTGTGTTTAGTAACAAGACCTCCAAAAGTGCTCCGTTGGATCAGAACAGACCCAATTTGGTTATAACCTAAGTATACATTGGCCTTAAGTCTATTTTTATCAAGTTTAGGCTTATAAATAGGGCTTAAAACCCTCATTCCAAATCCTATATGAATTTCTAAACCCTAGCTATCCAAGAGAGAGAAAGAGAGAGAGTAGGAGTTTCACCCAGGGATTCTACCCTGCAGCTCCATGCGTTTCAACACCACTACCATATCGCTATTACGGCATTTGTGATTCCATTATTGGGTAAGTTAAGCTAACCCTAACCTGTTTGGAAGCCTATAATAGTTTAAATGAAGTTATAGCTAACCTGTTTATGCCATAGGTAGCGTATCCGCCGTTGACGACGACTTATTGTCTGAATTATATCCATTTCGCATTTTTCTAGTTTAAGGTGCGGACTATATACGTTTAGGTTATGGTTTTCAAAACTTTCAATGTTAAGTAATGATTTATTCTTGCCAGGATGCTATTTCACATGTACAAAGTGTTGTCTGTTTCGATTTTCAGTTATATGTTAATTATGTTGAATATACTGTATTCCTCGTATTTATAAAAAATACCGTATACGTATGAAATTCGGATTTGTTCTTGCCTTGATTAATTACTATCTAGGTATGCTAGATGCATGTGTATTAACTACTGGATGAACGGATTTGCCTAATACATGTTATATTAACATACGTCGTGTATGTTACAATGCGTAGCCTAAGTGTTTGTACAAATGACTAAATGAGTATAAACCTAGCGTTAACGTACGCCATGAATAACCATCGTAGCTATGCGATTGTTGTGTAGGCAGCAATCCTTTGACCAAAGGACTTGCCCTAATACGTATGCTAACTAATACATACCATGTATGATATAACATGGATGCTAAGAGTTTGTAAATATGTCTGTATGAATAAATACTTGTAAACTGTTCTTTAAATGGGTGTTGAGATAGGATTCTTAGCCACTCTAATGATGTGTATGATTTCCTCCATATACTTTGTTTCATACTCATTGCGTTTACTTAGAAATGCATAAGTATGGATTCATGTTTATGTTATACTTCATAACATGCTCAATTGATTGTATGATTTGAATCATTGCTTCATTACTGCCTTGAGTATCTCATATGTTAGATCGTTGTAATTGAATGTGAATGCGGCTGAACTATAGTCCAGACAATCAGAAACCGTTCTGTAAATAGTGGTTGAGGTTGTTTTCGCCTCACAAGATGGGTTTAGCAAATCTGAGTCGTGCTTGGGGTGTTCGACAGTGGTTAGGCCACACAGAGTGCTTATGCATTCCATGTCGTTCAACTCAACATACGCTTGGCCTAGTTGAACTTATCAACTAACCCGATTGATCGATGTTTGTTCTCCATGTTTGGTCGCAACTGTTTGAATCTATGACACCGAGCTTACTAGTGAAACTCTTGTTAACCGTGGTATCATGATCCCCTAAGACTCATGAGGCGGGCATGGTGGTATGAGACACCGTGGTTGAGCTGTCGACCTACGCTGGGGCCACAAACCTTCCCGTAGTGACCAGTGAGCACCCTACTCTGAGGAGATTATGGTGGTATGGGACACTATATTCTTGCTGTCGGCCTACACTGATTCATGACGAGCCCTCTGTAGTGACCTTGATTTTATCTGGACACTGCATAGGGGCAACGAGTCCTATTTCAGTCTTGAGGATATAAGTAGGCCTGTATTGATAAGGTGATAGGGGAGAGGAACAACGATTGCGCACAACAGCCCTGACAGCCCTTGCAGTGACCTAGAACCGTAACTTCGTATGAGATTTTCTAGGACTGACGACCCTAGAATAGATCAACGTTTGGGTAATGATATAAGGGAGGTGTCCTAGCTTCCCAAACCTGCTGTATGAAATGGACTAATAAGAAGTTGGTAAGCATATTCATAACACCGCATTGCATGTGCTAACGGCATTGGTGATAGAGCACTGAGGAAGTGAGTCATGCCGCGATCGTTGGCTATGATGTTCTGAAATTCGAGAGTGGAGTTTATGCTCGACCCCCAATTTTTGGGATGTTACAGATGGTATCAGAGCATGATTTGGATTAAACTGGACCTGGGTTATGGTAACACAACACACACTGACGCACTCTGACTTAGGAAGGGGGCGATGGAATCTAGAAACCACATTAGAATCCCAAGTTTCGCCGACAGGTGAGACTAAATATTATAATTTAGTCCACAGTTCTTCTAATTTGTTTTGTTGAGATTCATATACCCAGCTACACCCCAATCTCACCACCTCCACAGACCGGATCTTTATTGCTACTAAGTAATTCGGTAGGCCATACAAAGGATAGCAACAATAATAAAATCTAGGACCACAAAGGAAAGAAAACATTTAAGTTCATATGTTCCACCATTCCACTCTATCAAGGACCATCCTCAGTTAAACCATAGATCATCAAATCATTTCTTTTTGCCTCCAAGCACATCCTTTTGGGCCTTCTCTTTACACTTTTAGGACCTTCAACTTAAAGCCAACTCACCCCAACCGGTGTTGTTCTTGGTCTCCATCTCACATGACCAAAGCATCAATGCCTACTTTACCTATGAATGATACCCCAAAGTTTCCTCGAATGCATTCATTTCTATATCTGTCATTTCCTCATCTTGACACCTATCCATCTCAACATCCCCATTTCAACTACACATCCTATGAATATGTTGTCGGTTGACAGCCTAAGATTCTGGTCTATAAAGCATGAATGGTCTTATAGTTATCCTAGAAGATCTCGCTATTAGTTGATTTGGTACGCGGCTATCACATAAAACTCCAAAGGCACATTTTCACTTCATCCATCCAGTTCTTACTCTACAAGTAACATCCCTCATCACTCTCACCACTCTCATGAAGTATCAACCAAGATATTGAAAACAACTTCTCAGGACTCAATCCTAAAGTCTAACCCATTTCCTTCAAAATCTCTCATTTCACCACCTCATTTTTCAACTTTTTCTAAGTCCTTTCATACTAGACATAAATTATAATGTATAAATGATGGAGAGTAATACTTAAATAAGAATTTACTATAAATACTAAATATATGTATAAATTAGACTTTTGACCATTCAAATTAAAGAATCTTGTGGAATAAATGGGTTAGTTAGATATATTAGCATCTCCTACCCCAAAATCATATGCTACACGTCATATAAACTCATTTCAGTTTGCAAATTAGCCCCAAAAATGCCTCAAATAGAGAGGGGGCCTAAACGATCAACTTTCAGGGGGTTTCAGGGTGGGACTTGGACCTTTTTGGGGCCTAGGGGGCAAGAGGTCCTCACCCAAATTGCGAACCCTCGCTAGTTTGTCCAGAGGTCGGCGAGGGCATCGCCGATTCGACGAGGCCTCGCCGGTCAATGGGCCAGTTAGGGCCGGCCCTTCGGGCCAATGGATTTTGGGGCTTAGTGGGACCCCATGGTATAGTGTTCGACCCCTATTTCATCCCCATTCTACTACTTCCTTCACAAACCACCCTCTCATGCTTTCCCTCTTCTTCAAAACTGCTTCATTCTCTTTCAAATCGCCCTTCCAATCTCTCTTTCTCTTATTTTTCTTCAAGGTTCACACTGCTCTACCGTCCTCAGCCATATCCATCACCTACTCCTTTCATTTCTTTTGATTTGAACTCTCACATCTCCCATTTGAGTCTCAAATTCGTGTAAGTCCTCTAACCCATTCTCTTTTGTTGTTCTTCCTCTTCTTTCCCTTTCATCAGACCCTTTACACTCCCATATCAGGTCCAAAGTCGTGGAGACCCAAAAATCTCAGCCCTTCCCTTCATTTTCTTCATTTTTCATGACTCTTTTGAGTTAGTTATAGCCATCTTCTCGATCTCTCCGCTTCTACCAACGGGTGAGACCAAACACAGTAGCTTAGTCCATAAACAGTGACCATCTAGTGCTAGGACATCTAGAGTTTTAGACCTAGAATTAGTACTTCGATATTTCGAAAGATCTGACAATATAGGAAATCCCATTTCCAATTAGACAATCTTGACCCTAAGCGATAGGACCATTCCCTGTAGTAGAAATGGTATGAAACCATCTAGCATATAAGCTTAGACTTTGGATTACAGCTAGTGAGTTACAGACTAGGCTCCTAGTTGTATTAAACTGTGTAAAGCCTGTATATGCTAAGGAATAGTAGGTTAGATTTGGTTGGAGTAGGACTTCATTCCTTTGATAGATCCCCATAATACTCATAAGCTCCTTTAGAAACTCTCAGGAAGCTTGCTTAACTTAGAACTAGTCACGTGTAGGGAAGACTTATATACCCCTCAGATGAAATGGTAGGATAAACCAGCACGCCCCTTAGAATTGCCCTCCCAAGGACTTAGTACAATCGGGGACACAGAGTAGAGAAACTATATATAAACGAAGTATTCACGGCTTGAATCGAATTCTCAATCCTAGTAGTTACCAATAAATCCAATGCTCTGATCAAGCAGAAGATCGGCATCGACTAGGATTAAGAACTGATACGGTAAATTTTCTGTCTTAGCTAGACAGAAAGTCTATGTATCCAGCTTAAACCCACTACATAACTTTTCTTCCGTGTTGGCCCGACCGCCTACAACCAAAAGTTATTACCTTGCCTTTGGGAAATGTTGAGGACATATAGCCAATAGAGATTAGACATTTTGCTGCAAGCTCACACCTGCCCTTGAACTCAACCACAATAGAGACTAGGCTCTTTTCTACAACCATAGGTACCAATGCCATAGAGCGCATCATTAGCAGAGGAAGACCAATGTTGTGAGAGGTTGTTTTCCATTTCATGTTAAGGATAGGCCCTAAGTTACACCTCGTTCCGATATACGGATTGAGACAGATTCTTGAGCCTTAAGTAGAACTAAGTTTTTAAAGGGGTAGAACGTATTGAGCCCAATCTAGTTAGGATTAGCTAATACAACCGTTGGATCAGAGTAGCGCAGTGGAAGCGTGGTTGGCCTCTTCCCCACTGGCCCAGGATCGAAGAAGTTGATTTAAGTTATATGTAAGGTTAGATCATTAAATAAAATTTGAACCTTCCTTAGAATGTCAATACTAAAGTCTTTCTAGAGACTTATTACCCTTAGCCAATTTTGGGGATAAAATTATATTTTAAGGGGGGTAAATTGTAACACCTTGAATTTTTACCTACCTGAAATTAGACATCCTTAGGTAATGGGTTAACCATAACACTTTGGTAACCTCTCAGAACCTAATTCCAAAGCCAAAGAAATTATTTAGAACCAAATTCTTTAGAAATTTATCGTGTATTAACTAGCGCTACACTAGATTTCCTGCCAAATTAGCACCAACCACATTAAATACGATCTATAAGACAGAAAACCTATAGAATCATTGACGCTATCTTACCCTGAAATCTAGAATCCAATTCTAAACCCAGTTGCTCTCGGGAATACTTTGTAACTTTGTATTGGATTTAAACCGCACGTCGAAAGTCCGATAGCGATGAACTTAGACCATTATGACCATCTAATTGGACTTGACTACCACTACAAAAATCATATCCAAACGATGCTCTGGGATGAGTTCCTTGCGTCTGGAGTAAAGAGAGTGAGAAAAGGATGATATTTAGAAAATTAATTATATTTTTTATGAAATCTGGCATGTTTCCTTAAGTAATGATTTATTCTTGCCTAGGATGTTATTTCACATGTACAAAGTATTGTTCGTTTCGATTTTCAGTTATACGTTAATTATGTTGAATATACTGTATTCCTCGTATTTGTAGAAAATACCGTATACGTATGAAATTTGAATTTGTGCTTGCCTTGATTAATTACTGTCTAGGTATGCTAGATGCATGTGTATTAACTTCTGGATGAACGGATTTGCCTAATACATGTTATATTAACATACGTCATGTATGTTACAATGCATAGCCTAAGTGTTTGTAAAAATGACTAAATGAGTATAAACCTAGCGTTAGCGTATGCCATGAATAACCATCGTAGTTATGTGATTGTTGTGTAAGCGGCAATCCTTTGACGAAAGGACTTGCCCTAATACGTATGCTAACTAATACATACCATGTATGATATAACGTGGATGCTAAGAGTTTGTAAATTTGTCTGTATGAATAAATACTTGTAAACTGTTCTTTAAATGGGTGTTGAGATAGGATTCTTAGCCACTCTAATGATGTGTATGATTTCCTCCATATACTTTGTTTCATACTCATTGCGTTTACTTAGAAATGCATAAGTATGGATTCATGTTTATGTTGTACTTCATAACATGCTCAATTGATTGTATGATTTGAATCATTGCTCCATTACTGCCTTGAGTATCTCATATGTTAGATCATTGTAATTGAATGTGAATGGGGCTGTACTACAGTCCAGGCAATCAGAAACCGTTCTGTAAATAGTGGTTGAGGTTGTTTTCGCCTCATAAGATGGGTTTAGCAAATCTGAGTCGTGCTTGGGGTGTTCGACAGTGGTTAGGCCACACAGAGTGCTTATGCATTCCATGTCGTTCAACTCAACATATGCTTGGCCTAGTTGAACTTATCAACTAACCCAATTGATTGATGTTTGTTCCCCATGTTTGGTCGCAACTGTTTGAATCTATGACACCGAGCTTACTAGTGAAACTCTTGTTAACCGTGGTATCATGATCCCCTAAGACTCATGAGGCGGGCATGGTGGTATGAGACACCGTGGTCGAGCTGTCGACCTATGCTGGGGCCACAAACCTCCCCGTAGTGACCAGTGAGCACCCTACTCTGAGCAAATTATGGTGGTATGGGACACTATATTCTTGCTGTCGGCCTACACTGATTCGTGACGAGCCCTCTGTAGTGAGCATGATTTTATCCGAACACTGTATAGGGGCAACGAGTCCTATTTCAGTCTTGAGGATATAAGTAGGCCTGTATTGATAAGGTGATGGGGGAGAGGAACAACGGTTGCGCACAACAGCCCTGACAGCCCTTGCAGTGACCTAGAACCGTAACTTCGTATGAGATTTCCTAGGACTGACGACCCTAGAATAGATCAACGTTTGGGTAATGATATAAGGGAGGTGTCTTAGTTTCCCAATCCTGCTGTATGAAATGGACTAATAAGAAGTTGGTAAGCATATTCATAACACCGCATTGCATGTGCTAACGGCGTTGGTGATAGAGCACTGAGGAAGTGAGTCATGCCGCGATCGTTAGATGATGTCGCAGAGGGGTTTGTGGTGAGGTCATGCATCATTTTTCATATCATCCTTACATTAACAAGAGTATCTTGGACCTGTTTGATTGTAATGCCTTATCATTATTGCTTGATTGGATTGATAACATGTTAACCTTTGTTGTATATATCTTCCACTGAGTTGATCACTCACTCCCATGTTACGGGTTGGTGTTGACCACACTAACCAGTCCCTATTTTAGTTTCAGATGATGGCGATGCTTGCGAAGCAGAGCCGGACTTGATGATGATGAGGAGGATTCCTCCTATATGCAGGTTCTGATCGACGGGGTTACAGGGTTACTGATTAGATGTCAATATACTTGGTATTTTTCCTTTTATTTAAACACCCATGTATATTCTTTTCTTTCCATTTTTGGAGTATACATGTATTTAGTTAACCTGGTGACATTTTCACACTCTGGAGACTTACAATCAATTATACATTTTATATATTTATCCCAATCTTCCGCTTGAGAAATTTAACTGTCTCTGGAGTATGATATGCTGTTTTGGTCTAATCCCACTCATGTCTTCTGCACTAATATGAACAACATTCATCCATCATTAAAAATGTTGCGTAAGTGATGTTCTGGAACTCGGGAGTGGAGTTTAAGCTTGACCCCTAATTTTTGAGATGTTACAGCTTCAGCGGTCCATCTGGTCGAATTCCAATAACCCTCGACCTGTATCCAATATTTGCTCGATCCTAAGCTGAGTCCCGCATACCTGAGTCAAATCAGCCTGAAACTTATATTTTAGTGACCGCACCGTCAACGCGGTTCCAACGCCGCAACTCGCGCACCGAACGATTACCTAGGTTAAATGATGTGGGCCCACGTTCATTTTGAGGAAAATGCCGTGCTTTGCAAACTTTGAGGGAATCTCTACAACATGTCCCATCGATCAATCAATCAATCAATCAATCCTATCAATTAAGTACACATCACACATTAAGTCAGGTACAAGCAACCCATACACTAGCCCTACCTCTCTCTTACACAAGCTACCCCAAAGTCAACTCTTACATCACTTCATCCATCACTCCACCCATCACCCATCACAGCCATTGTCACGCCCCAAATCCGAAAATCGGATTCACATGAATCCCGATTGCCGAATCCGGTGCCGACAGCCCCCGTAGTGCCCCATTCTCGGCTCCTGATAATCAAATGCCAGATTCCGATCCTGGGATCCTACAAGGAGGATTTTCAGAATGATTTTTTTTTTGTAATGGAGCATAACCACAAGAATAACCAAGTCACAAAACAACATCACCACATATCCACTATAACAAAAATTTTAAGTACAATGCAGAAAGGGAAATACAAGGTGATCAAAAAGCTCCAAAAGGTCCTGATATGCACTCCTATCTCAGCGCTGCTGCTGTCCAACGCTACCTGCATGCAACTATCATGCATAAGCTTACAAAAGCTTAGAGGGTGGTGTAAGTGTGTGCGTAAGGCAAACGCCAAGTGTACAGTATCAAAACAATGCAGAAGTATGTGGTAAGTCCATAGAATCAACCATGTCAAAGCTATGCGATGAGATATGAATGTCATCGGCCACACCGATGCAATGCAAGGCCTACATAGCCGAATGTCATATGCGAAATGCAACCCAAGCAAGTCGGTGCTCATCATGTACCCATATCAGTACAGTTCCTCTCTGGATATCACCGGGGTCTAATACACTTCGCAGAGACTGCCACCTCCCTAGTTGCACAGTCAAGCAAGCGGATAAGACCTCACTATCCGCCTGACCAGTAGTATGCCAATACCTACCCGGCTCATCGATAGCGGACTCATTTACGAGCTAGTCAAACTCAGCCTAGCTTATAGCCCTCTCACTCAGGCGGATAAGGCCACACCCCCTTCCAACCGACCACGACACAGTGGGAGACGCGACCTACTGGTATTCGGCACTCAGGCGCTCCTGTATCCACTCGGTCTAGACGCTGGAGCATCTCCTGGTACCAAAAAGGTTCTGGGACTTTCACCCAAGGACATCCTAAGTGTCCACAGTACTAGAATAAGTATTTTCGGTATCCAATACGGCCATCCACGATATACCTGTGGAGCCACGACCCTGATGTCGCTAGGGCGTGCAGTGATCAAGTCATACGTATGTGAGATGCATGAATCACGCTGTCAAAACATGCAGCAATCCAGCGCGTACTACTCGATCATGTAGGGCACTCAGTCACATAACGAGCCCCGTAAATAGTCTGCCCAATGGCGTATGCTATGATCAGTCATTACTCATATCAAGCATACATATGATGCGTATGGGCATGAGTTATGAGATTATTCTAAGCATGTTATAAGGCAATGAATAGCAACGGGTATGGACCTATCAATGGGCCCTAAAGAGAGTTACAATGCGGACATTTAACTAACATTGTACATACAATGTGGACGTCAAACCAACATTGTTTCTCAGGCACGGCTTGCCATAAATATCATTTCACGAACCATGAGAAACGTACATTGCAATGGACCCTAAGGACATCCGTTAGGCCTCGATCCCTAGGCCTTAGATATATCAAATGGGTCGTATTACATAGGCCTCACATTCACCAAATGGTTTGCATTAATGGGCCTCACCAATGAGCCTTATGTACATTGCAATGGTTCATGATCTATGGGCCTTGAAATACATCAAAGTGGCCTCTCAACTTGGGCCTTAAATATGTTAGATGGGCCCATACACATAAATATATCAACTAGGCCACTCCATTTGTGCCCCATGCACATCAAATGGGCTTTTTCCCATGGGCTTTAATATGTATTAAATGGGCTTGAATCCCGTGGGCCTTACATAGAATAAGTGGGCCGGATCCCATGGGCATTGCATATGTCAAATGGGCCCAAACCCATGGGCATTATACATGCCAGATGAGCTTAATCCCATAGCCCTTATATGTATCAAATGGGCCTGATCATTTGGGCCTCAGATATATACCAAGGTAGGCCTCAATGAATGGCCAAAGTTAAATCAATAAGGGGTCCTATACACATGCCATGGTGGCCCATTTGAACCATAAATCTGGCTCATTTTGGCTCAAGCCATAAAATAATTTTACAAAAACAAATAAATGGACGGTTTAGATGCAACACATGCATCATGGCGGGGGTCACATGAAGGCCCACCATCATTTTAATATACTATATAATCCATATACAGTATATATATATATATATATATATATATATATATATATATATATATATATATATATATATATATACACACACAATATTATCTGTAATATAATATTTTATGTACATATTTATATATATATCTACACACACACACGCACACACACGTGTGCACTCACACATACATACACACACACGCACTCACACACACACACACACACACACACACGTATACACATAGTGACAGTGGGCTCCACCGTCCCACATACATCACTGTGGGTCCCATGTGGGGCCCACCATAATATTTATTTTCCATCCAACACGTTGATAAGGTCATGCAGACCTGAATGAATAGGAAAAAACAAATTTCAGCTTGATCCAAAACTTGTGTGGACCCCATAAGGGTTTCAATGGTAGAATTTAATCACCACTGTTTCTTGTGGTGTGGGCCGCCTGAGCTTTGGATGTGCCTCGTTTTTGGAGAGGGCCCACCTCAGAGGGTGGGCCACCTTATGGACGGCGTGGATACGAAATATACATCATGTGGGGCCCACGGCAGGAGCCGTGGGCTGCCTGGTGGTCGCCCCCTGCAAGGCCGCAGGCAGCTGCCTGCACCGTCTGCAGCAGCAGATGCTGCTCCCTTTCTCCATTTTTTTTTTGAAATCCCTATTTCCTGAGGATTTTCAGGTGTGCGGGCCACCCCAAGTAAATCCACTCCATCCATCGCATTCCCAAGGCCAAAACAGACCTATCAAGACCAATAATGGACATCTTCCAGTGTGTAGTAAAAATCTAAGTAGATGATAACGGTACTGATATTGTTTTCAACACTATGGCCCACTAGATACCCCGATCAACCTCATTTTTCGGCTCAACGCCTAAAATGGGATGGGGAAAAAGATAGACGGCTTGGATTGAATACATACCTCAAGGTGGGGCCTATATGGGTGGTCTTCCCCAAAGGCTTAGAAATAAGCCATTTTTGTGTTTTCATTCCAGTGACGTCCAGACGTCACTGGACTCTTTTGGACTAAATGCAAATTTTAAATGGGCCTTGCCTAGGTGGGCCACCACATAATAGGTGGTGTGGGTACAATGCATATAAGGTGGGCCCACTCATGGATGACTTGGATAAAATACTTACTTCAAGGTGGGGTCCATCCAAGTGGGCCATACGGCCATTTCATCACATACAAGGAAGTAAATGGAAAGAGAGGGAGAGAGAAATAGAGTGAGACACGCGTGATGGAGGGACCCCGGCACTATGGGCCCTCCGTTTCAATCATCCAATCATACATCAAAGGTCCCCTTGCATATGGACCATCAACAAAAGATCAACGGTGGAGATCCCACTCCACTAGAAATGGACGGTCTAGATGACCTCCTCAATACAAGGAAAGTAAACATCATGATGGGGTCTATGGAGAATGGCCCCATCATGGAATGATCTTGATGATCAAGATGAGCCATTGGCCACATCTTAGGGTCCCAAGTGAGATCCAAACCATTGATCGGTTGGCCTCACTTGGCCCATCTTAAAAACATAAAAAGTAGTCTAAAGAAACACCCACCACTTGATCTTCTTGGTCCGTTGGATAGCCGGTCTCCTAGAGCTTCACTTTGATGGTGGAGATGGGAAATAGATGGCTAGGATGGGAGATTTGGGAGTGGAAAGTGGGCCACCAAAATCACACCTCTCTCATGGGGAGCCTTGGACGTGGGAGGCTCTCTTAGTTGCTTGGGTTTGGTGTGAGAAAAGAGAGAGAGAGAGGGAGAGATGAGATGTAGAGAGATGGAGTGATGTGAGGTGAGTGATGGGTGAGGTGAGTGATGGGTGAAGTGAGTGATGGGTGACGTGAGTGATGGGTGAACTGAGAGGTTAGTTGACTTAGGTGGTTGCTTGACTTGTGGAGAAAGGAAGCATGGGTGTTTGTACTTGATATAAAGTGATTGATGGGTGATTGATTGATGGGATTGATTTGACACTTCGTAGAGATTCTCTTGGGATTTGTAACGTGTGGTGTTTTTCCTCGAACCGAACACGGGTCCGCATCTCATCGTCTGGGTATCGGATCGGTGCGTGAGTTGCGGCGTTGGAACCGCGGCGACAGTGCGGTCGCAATGATACAAGTCTCGGATTAAGCCGACTCAAATGAATAGGATATGACTTACGGTCATGCGCAACGTCAACTATATGTCGCGGATTGCCGGAATTTGACGAGAAGGATCATGGGAAACAACGGAACAGTACGGATTAAGATATGGGTCTTACAGCCATCCCATATCATCCCATCACTCCACTCTTTCTCTCTCATTTCTCAAAAACCTCCCAAGTAACAAAAAAATAAATTCACACGTCCAAGCTTTCACTCTCCCAAAACAACAATTGTGGCCCACTTTCCCTCTCTCTCATCTCCCATCTCAACCATCCATTCATCATCAACCTCCATCAATAGTGAAGGAAAGGAGTTAAGGAGGCTAAGGGACCAAGAAGGAGGCCGATAGGTGGGTGTTTGACCATTAGATTTCATTTTATTTAGAGACCACTTGTTGTGAGACCCACAATGATGTATGTAATGTAGAGAGGGGCCCATAGTGGCGGGGTCCCTCTATCTCATCGATTTTTTCTCTCTCTCTCACTCACTTTCTCTTTCTCCTTCTTTGTTGTGATGTCTTGTGGCTACCATGTGTAAGACGATCTTGCCCGTCCGATCGTGAGGCCCACCTTGTAGCGGGCTATTGGACAGTCAAGATGAAGGAAAAACATAAGTATCAGATTGGTTCCAATTAGGTGGGCCACGTTCATGTGGGACCTACCTTAATGTGTGGGCCACATCCATGTAGGGCCCACCATAATGATGTGTTTATCCATGTCGTCCAGCGTCCCTGAACGCTGGACATGGGGTGGCTAATATGGAGTGTGTATACTTACACGGGTGTGTATTGACAAGCTAACAAATAAAAATAAAAATAAACATAATATAAAATAATATATGTGAGCTTTTGGGGTGGGCTGCTCATGCAGGCCCCCGCCTTGATGTATGGGGCTGATCCATGCCATTCATCCCATTCACCAGCTCATTTTATGCGTTGAGCCGAAAGAGGAAGCTAATCCAATTATCTGGTAGGCCATAGTATAGAAAATAGTAGTTCTTACCGTTAAAATACACTTTGAAGTCTTCTATTTAAAAAAACACCTTGGATATTGGGCTCATTTAGGCTATAATGAGCCGTGGGATCCAATGGCTGGAGTGGATCTACTAGATGCGGGCCTCACCTAGGAAAAACCTCAAATTTTTTTTTTTTTCAAAAAAAAGGAAAGGAAAGCAGCAGGCGCTGCTTCCTTTGACCGACCAGAGGACGCGCAGCCGTCCTGCTATGCTGGACGTGCACGGACTAGGGGCATGGGTCGTGCACAGACCAGGGGCGTGGGTCTCTGTTGTGGGCCCCACCGTGATGTGTGTCACAATCAACATTGTACTTTTGGTGGGCCCCTTTTTTAATGGTGGGCTCCCTTAAATCAGCCGTATGGACCACACTGCAAACAGTAATGATTGAATGTGTACCATTGAAACCCTCTAGTCCTAAAGGTTTTAGATTAATATAAAATTTATTTTATTGGGTCTGTGTGACCTTATCTATGGTTTGGATGGGAAATAAACGTTAGGGTGGACCCCATGAGGGACCCACCTCTGATGGGATTGGATTGGTAGGTGTGCCACACACTATCCATATGGCTGCTGTGATGTGGCAGGTTATGTGGAGCCCACCTTGACAACATGTGTGGGACCCTCCTTGATGTATGTGTTGTATCCAAACCGTCCATCCAATTGGCAAGCCCATCTTAAGCTTAAGTTAAAAAAATTAAGGCATATTTATTAGGTGGACCACACTATAGAAAATAGTGGAGAGATGAACACTTACCATTGAAGTCCATTTGGACCACAATAGTTTTGGATCAACTTGATATATATTTTCCCTCCCAACTAGGTCTGTGTGACCTTATGATAAGATTGGATGGGAAATAAATGTTATGGTGGGCCTTGGAAATTTTAATGGTGAAAATCATTATCATCACTTATATTTGGGTGTGGCCATTTAATGTACATGGGCCCAGTGGTGTATCCCATTTAATGTACATATGGCCCATGTGATGTGGCCCACTTGCCATATGAGGGTCCCTTTTTTATGTATTCAAGGTCCATGGGTTATGGCCCATTGCAATGTACATAAGGCCCGTTGGTGTGGCCCATTGATGCGGCCCACTTGATGAATATAAGGCCCTTACGATGCAGCCCATTTGATGTATTTAAGGCCCAATGGGATGTATTTACATCCATTGTAATGTGTGATTTCACCGTAGTGTATATAATGATGTTTATAACGGGTCATGCCTTGGAGCAATGATAGTTTGACGTCCACATTGTAAGGATAATGTTGGTTAAATGTCCGCATTATGACTCTCTCTAGGGCCCATTGATAGGCCTATACTTGTAGTGTGTAGGCCGCTTAGGCCCATCTTCGTTATGAATAGAGTCCATCACCATATAACATGTTTATTATAATTCCATGATTCATGCTCATACGCATCATATGTATGCTTAATATGAGGAATGAATAATCATAGCATATGCCTCCGGGTAGATTATTTACGGGCTCCTTGATAGGCGGAGCTGCCTTTTATGAGCATACAATATACGCAGGATTGTTGCATGACTGGTAGTGTGATTCATGCACTTTGCATTTGTATGACATGATTAATATATGCCCTAGGACATCAGGGTCATAGCCTCCACAGACACATCGTGGGTGGACGGATTGGATACCAAAAATACTGTTTCTAGATTCGGGGTGCCATAGATGTCCCTGGGTAAAAATTCATAAACTCGATGGTACCAGAGGATGACTCCAACGTTGAGACCGAGTGGATACATGAGCGCACGAGGGTCGAATTCCAGGAGGCTGCATCTCCCACTATGTCGTGGTCAGTTGGAAATAGGTGTGACCTTACTTGCCTGAGGTAGGGGGCATTACTAGGCTAAGTTTGACTAACTCGTGAATGGGTCTACTATCAACGTGCCAAATTGATATTGGCAGATTATTGGCTAGGCGGATAGTGAGGTTTCTTACGCTCACTTGGACTGCGTGCCTGGGAAAGGGGCAGTGTCATTTGGAGTATACTAAACCTTGGTGGTTATTCAGAATGAGAACTGTACTGATATTGATGACCTGTACGAGGATTTAGTTGAGGATTGACATGCTTGACTTGCATCTCGCATCACATGGTCTTGATATGGCCAATAGCATTCATATCTTGCACCGCATAGCCTTGGTGCGACTGATTGCATTCATGTACTCATCTGCATGGTTCCGCATTACTCTGACCTTGCATTCTGAGCACGCTCATATTTCGCACATGCTTACACCACCCTCTATACTTTCTATAAGCTTATGCATGATTGATGCGTGCAGGTGACACCAGGACGCAGCCATAGTCTCACCGCGGTTGGAGCGTGTAGCCGAGCTTCTTGAGTTTTTATTATTATCATTATCTTGTAGTTTCCTTCATACGCACTGTACTCAAAGTTTTTGATCATAGTGAATTTTGTGATGGTGTTCTTGTGGTTATTGTTCGTGGGTTATGCTTATGGTTATGCTTATACAGAATTAAAATCATATTTGAAACCCTCCTGGTAGTATCCCAGGATCGAAACCTGGTACATGGATGCTGGGAGCTAAGAATGGGGTACTATGGAGGCTATCTGCGTCGGATTCGATAATCGAGAATTTTGTGAGCCCGGTCTCTGAGTTTCGGGTGTGACAACCACCGTCATGTGTAGCCGTGTCATCTCGTCTACTCGTCTGCATGTGATAGCTGCAAGAATGTCTTGGGTCACTCACTCCACCCTCTTAATGGCTCACTACATGGACTCCGCAACTCTCTCCAATCACATAAGGCGGTCATCCTGATGGTCAAGTCTCTAAAGGATGGACTCGTGGTGATCGCAAAATTACATACATCACCTCGTGTGAGTGTTAGGAGTGCACAGGAGCTCATTAGCGGGTCATCTCTCATCCTCCATAGGATATTCTGTCTCAGCATCCTTAGTCTCTTCCACCTCTGTCTCTCCAACAATATCGTCGACGCACGATGTAGAAGTCAAAGTTGATGCGGTCTTCTCCTTAGATTCATCCTCTTGATGTTGAGATTTGTGAAAAGAGGAGTACGAGGACAATCGGTAGTGGCTAACATTCCCACTTGGGATAATAGACAAATAATATGAGGGAATGGAAGAAGGGTGTCTCTAGTGCTCTGAATGACATAGGCCAGCTGGTGTCGAATGATGGAAGAAAGACACAAGGGGATACCTTGAGAGACACTATAGATAATATTGAGCATAAATGGTGTCAAGTCAGCCTTGTTTTCCCCTCGAGGATAAGCATTCGAGCTGAAAATACTGTGAAGAATGCGGTATATGTTGGACATGTGCGATCCACACAAAGCATTCCCGTTATGCTAGGGAACGTTCACACCATCGCACAAATAGCGTGTAACCTTGGGCCTCACCTTTATGGAATTAGAGTCATAGTCTACTAGCCCCTGTGGAGAAGCCAACACACTAATGATATGAGCAATAATAGCAGGTGTGATATGGGTCATGATCTGCCCCATGGTGATCTCAAAGGATGGAGGGTCTAAAATAAGGGAATGGCTATATGCTAAAAATTGTAAAGCCTGTTCATTCCATGAGACACCACCAAAGTCCAACACTTTGCTCCAACCCACTTTCTTTAAAATGGGCTCGATCCCATATGGTTGTATACATTCCTTATCAACTGGACGCTCCGCCACTAGTTTCTGCCACTTAAAATTTTCAAGGAGGGCCTCTAGAGGTGGCAAAATTAGAGGGATTTGTAACTAAGGTTTAGAAGCTCCACGATGCGGTGTCTCCTACCTCGAGGGTGGAGACACAGGCGAAGAGGGCTTCACAGGAGCAGGGGGCCTTGCAGATTTTCTCAAAGCACACATTTTCATCCTTTTTGCTCGGGAGGACTCCCCTTGGACTATGGTTTTGGCCTTGTCCTTTAGCATTTGTGTAAATCATGGAATAAATAAGATAAATCAAGAAAAGCAACCGAGAAATAAAGAAAACTAACCAAAAACCCCAAATTGGCTATAACAACCCTAAAAAGGAAACCTAATCGAAGGAAAATGGAAATGGAGAACTCAAAGAGGATGCCTTACCACAATGAATCAACAATGGAGGAAGAAGAAGGGTTGAAAACTGACCACAAAGCTCTGAGGAGGGATGTAAGAAGACTGGATACAAGAAAATTGTGAAAATGAAAATCCTACTCATGCTTGAATATATAGACACTGACATTTTGATGCCATCAAAGGGTGTTCGATGTCATCGAAAAGTGTCCAGTTGAGTCATTGAGGTGTGAAAAATTTTTGATGCCATCGAAGACCTGTTCGATGTCATTGAAACGGTCCTTTAGATAAAATTTACCAGTTCAGCTTGCACTAACCTATACACTGAGATGTACATATATATTTACCAATAAATTAGCATTTGTATATCCAATCAAAATTTATAAAAAAATATAAAAATTAATAGGAATAAAAACACATATATTAAAATAGAGTAATGAGGTTGAAAATCCTCAAATATAGCCGTTAAATCAATTGGGCTGATAATGAAATTAGACCGCCCATACTCGATTAGAATTTTATAGATCTCCAAATCTATTGGCATTCAGTGGCTTAGTTAAAATATCGGCAAGTTGTTGCTCGGTATGCCCATAATCCAACACAATCACATTTTCCTCTACTAGCTTAAGCATAAAATGGTGTCAGATGTCAATGTGCTTTATTTTAAAATGTTGAACTGGATTTTTTGAAACATTAATTGCACTACTATTATAAAAAAAATAGTGTCATTGATGATTGTTCAATATCATAATCTAATAGCATTTGCTTCATCCAAAGAAGCTGTGCGTAGCTGTTCACAACCCCAAGTGTAGGGTCACGATGTAGTAATAATCTCGATGAGACCGAGGTCGAATCCACAGGGACTAATCTTGTGTGCTTTCTTAAAGCAACTAGAAGAAGAATTAGTAAAAGATGAAAACCTAAATCTGGAATATTGGAGAGAGTAATTGTGATTAAAGTAATTAAAACTAGTGAATTTAAAGGTGAGAAACTAGGGTTTCCAAGGATCTAATTGTAGAGATTAGGGAAATCTATGTTTGATTCATAAACATAACTAGAATTAGAGTCCCATCTTATCTAATCAGAAGATATCTTAGTAAAATCAATCTGAACTTCCATTGACCTAATTCTCAATAGAAGAGCGGTGTGAGAACTAGAAGTGATTCCATCACAAAACCATGCCCATGAGACAATGGCTCACAACAAGATTTAGCAATACTACAACCAATCTGAGAGAGTAGTGTAAGTTAGGGAGGATTCCATCACTCAACCATGCCCCAGGGACGATGGTGAACAACAGTATTTTCTAATTTCACAATCTTAAAACATAAAAAGAACATACTCAAAGCTATTGTAGATCTATTGTAATTTGAGTCACAATAAACCATTAAAAACTGAAAGTATTCCTTATAATCAAACTAGAATCAAAGATAGTTCGATGTAAACATGCATCAAAGCAAGGACATGATTAAACTAGATTCTCTCAAGAAAAGCATAAAAATTGCTAAGGAAAAGGAAGAAAAACTCTTGGTGACGGCTTCTCCATGCCTTTTCTCCACTCCCTAAAGCTTAGATGATGCTTAAGGATGCCCTAAGTGCCCTTATTTATGGTTTTAGGCCTTAACCTTTCGTACCGAGTGGAAATTTCCAGAAACCATTTCAAATTTACGCAGTCCACACAAAAATTATGTAACGCTCGACTGGTAGTGGGTTGTCCTCAATTGGTCATGGGTCACCCTCAACCAGTCATGGGACACCCTCGACTAGTCAAGCATGATAGAAATTTAGTTGTTTTACTTGTTGGAGTTCGAGTCGAGACACCTCGAACGGTCGAGCAGGGCCTAGGACTAGTCGTGGATTATGCAATTTCACTTCAAAACCCCAATTTTCTTCATTATTGACTTGATTTTCTTGGATCTTCAGTGTGTGCATTCTTCATTCTTGATTTCTTCAGATCTAATCTTGGCTTTGGTGATTCTTGAGCGTTAAATCCATGCTTTTAACATCCTTTTTAATCTAAGCTCTTAAATTCACCTTGCAAAACAAACATGATTAATATAGAACATTAAACATTTTTATGTTCAAAAAACCAAGTAATAGATGGGGTCTAATATGAAATATTTGACCCTCAACACAATCCCCAACCAGAATTTTACTAGTCCTGAGCAAAGTATGCGAAAAATGAATGTTAATGTGTAATGTAACACCCCAAATTTTGGCCAATCTGGGATTTGACATCCTTAGACAGTGGGTCAATTAAAACACCTGAAAAATTGCTTAGAACCCGATTCCATAGCCAAAGGAATCACTTAGGGTTAATTCCTTTAGAAACTAAGCATAAGTTAGCTAGCGCAACGCTGGAGTAGCTGGGAAATAGTCCCTAATCACTTTAAATACGTTCTACAAGGCCCAAAGCGAGTGGAACCAATGGTGCTATAATGCTCTAAAGCCTCGGATCAAACTCTAAACCGGTTTGTTCTCGGGACCTCTTTGAAACTTTGTATTGGATCTAGACCGCGCGTCGAAAGTCCGATACCTACCATCTTAGACCGTTATGACCACTTAGCTGGGCTTGGCAATCGTTTCGAAAATCAAGTCCAACTGACATTCTGAGGCTATTTCATTGAGCCTGGAGTGAAGAGAGTGAGAATAGGGTAGAGTTGTAATTTTAAAATTCAAATCTGGCACACAACTTGACGCATCAGTATTGAGCGTTCTGACCGTCAGAATTCAGCCAAATTATACCCTCGGATCAGGAAAAATTTTTATTTCATATCACGAGATTTGTAGACCTGATCTAGGTGCGATGACCGTTGAACTGAAATTGGACCGCCACGTGCGATCTGGGAACCCTATCGGTCTGAAAACTTGATGCGTGCTAGATCCAGTATGCATGAGCTTAAGTCCGACCGCATTTGGCCTGGGGACCTTCAGAAATGCCCTTTTGGACCGAAACGGCCCCGATTTGGTTAGGCACCAAGTAAACATTGTTCCCAAGCCTATTTTGGGCATGTTTTAGGCTATAAAAGGGGTTGAAACCCTCACTCCTCTCTTCCATCCGAATTTGAGAGAAGCCCTAGCTTGGGAGAGAGAAAAAGGTGGGAGATTGTGAGAGTGTGGGAGAGTTCTTCCTGCCACTTGTACTACGCATTGCACGTGCTTAAGCAACACACCTCCACCGCTTTCCCGGCGATTCCACCGCGATCCTAGGTAAGTAAAAACCCTAAATAGTTGTTGATTTGAGTTTCCCTTGTTTCCATAGCGATGTAGCTTATGGATCTTGTGTATTAGGCTCCTTACTCGCCGTAGACGAAGCGTATACGCTCCGTTTCAATTCCCGAGTCTACAAGACATAAGGTGAGGATTTTAGACGCTTTGATTGACGGTTCCCAATGCTTTCAATGTCGTTTAATAGTAGATTCTTGACGGCATCGCCGTTTGACATGTACAAAATGCTCTCCGTTTCCCGTTTCGTAAGCTAACGAAGAATATGAGATTTAGGGCATTTTAGTCATTTGTAGGAAGTACTGTTTACATTCATATTTTGCTGATGTGATTGACATGGTTTGTTGTCGCATTAGGAAGTTAGGAATGCGTGCATAATTAGTTTGGCGAAGAGATTCGCCTAGTTGCACACTTTGGGTCGACATACTATATGTAGACTTAAGTGTGTAGTGTATGTGTTTGTATAAATGCTTGTATTAGTATGTATTGAATTAAATGATGTTATTTGATAGTTTGTGATTGATTTTTCAATTATTATGCTGACCTAAATGATTTTCTACATGTTGACAAAATGCATGATTTCATTACATGCATGGAATGTACGTACTTGAGGATTTGCTTAAGTTGAATATGCATGGGAAGTATGCCTTGAAGATTTGCTTAAGTTGAATGTTATAACATGTGCTAACATGCTCACATGATGTATTTCAATTCCAATACCTTTTTATAGTGTTAATGTAATTCCATAGATGTGTGGGACTTGACTTAGTCCAGGCAGTCGGTAACCGAGCGAATTCGTGGCTGACTGGTCATAGCCACGAACGACGTGTCGATGAATGTGATTCGTGTTGAGAGTTGGCGGCAGTGGTTAGGCCACGCGAAGTGTTTTACGCACTTCATGTCGTTCAATTCGAGATGCGATCGCGCTAGTCGAGCCCGTCAAGTAACCCGACTGGCCGATGTTTGTTCACCTTGTATGTATCATAACTGCTTGAACCTAGGGTACTGAACTTACCATTGTAAACCCTATTAACCGTGGTACCTTGATCCACGAAGACTCATGAGCCGGGCATGGTGGTATGGGACACCGTGGTCGAGCTGTCGGCCTACGCTGGGGCCACAAACCTCCCCGTAGTGACCAATGAGCACCTTGACTCGTGAGCAGATTATGGTGGTATGGGACACTATATTCTAGCTGTCGGCCTACACTGATCCGGCGACGAGCCCTTTGTAGTGACCGCGAGCGTATTCTGAGTTCACGGGAGGCGACGACCCTTCCGTGCAGTAGAGTACAGTAGGCCTGTATTGATAAGGTGATGGGGGAGCGGTGCAACGAGTGCGAGCAACAGCCCTGACAGCCCTTGCAGTGACCTACGAAATATACATCGTATGAGATTACTAGGAGTGACGACCCTAGACAGGATCTGTGTTGGGATTGATACAAGGGAAGTACCTTAGTTTCCCAATCCTGCTGTTTGAATGGACTAATAACAACTAGGTAATCATATCACCATGACATTGCATGTGCCTGGAAGATGTGGAGCACTTGAGGGAGTGCGGCATGCCGCGGTCGTAAGATGTTGCCGCATGAGGGTGATCGTCGGTGAGGGCATGCATCACGTCATGTCATCTTGCATTAACAACAGTATTAGGGTTGTCTGATTTACTGCTTTACTATTATCGCGTGATTGAATTGTGAACATGCTAATCCCTGCTCTCTTATCCCACTGAGTTGATCACTCACTCCCACGTTACGGGATGGTGTTTCCGGACACCCACCAGTCCCTTTTGTGATTGCAGATGATGGCGCGGCCTGTGAGGCGGAGCTGGACTTGATGATGAGAAGGAGGATTCCTCCTTTATGCTGTTCTGATTGACGGGATTGCAGGGAGGTTGATTAGATACTTTGACATTTGTCATCTTGAATTTTTAGTGCCCTCATGTATATTCATTTTGTTTACTTTTGAAGTATACATGTATGTGTATAACCTGGTAATATATTCACACTCTGGAGACATACAACAGTTTATGTACGTTATACATACTATTACAGTCTTCCGCTTGCAAATTCCACTGTCTCTGGAGTATGATATGCTGTTCTGGCTTAATCTCACTCATGTTTAATACATTATCACAGACAACATTCAATCATACATATCCATGTTGCATAAATAACATTTTGGAACTCGGGAGTTGGGTTTTTGCTCGACCCCCCGATTTTCGGGATGTTACAGATAGTATCAGAGCATGATTTGGATTAGACCGGGCCTGGGTTATGGTCACGCGACGCACGCTGTCGCTTCCTTTGACTTAGGTGGGTGCGAGAAGGGTCTAGAAACACGTCCAGGATCACAGATTCGCTGATAGGCGAAGTCTATTAGAATCGATCGCAAGATCGAGCCTGTAACGCGTCTCGGGTCGCGTAGAGCAACCCGAATAGCTCCTAGGTTGTAGGTAAGTGGGTTGAGCTGTTCTTTGAACAATTCTAAACCCGTTAATGTGAATCCTTGGGCCGTGGGACAACCACGACCCCTGTATTCAATCGCCAGAGCTTAAAAACCCCCGTTTCACCGAAAATCTTCGAAATTCTTCCTCTCACCACCCCAATCTTCAATTATTTCTTATTCATTTCATATTAGGCATCAATACTAATGTGAAAATAACATAAAATCTTACTTTCACAAAATTTTACAGTGAATAGTAAAATTTCATGAAAAATAGCCATAAGGCCATTCTAAATTCACTTTCTTTAGCAAATAATGGGCTATATGGATGTAATAGATCCTTATACCCCAAAATCATATGCTTCATGATAGGGTTTTGTATTCTGGATTGAAAATTGGACCCAAAAATCCTTGAATGGATGTTAAAAATGTATTGGCCTCCCTAGGGCAATGTACAATGAACTAGAGTGTGCACCATACCTTTTTGGAATCCCTAGGGTAAGAGGAATCCATCCCATATGGCTTCAGAGGCCAGTTTGCAACTTCACCGGCGATGCCATCGCCGGTTCGGCGATGCATCGCCGGTCAAACTTGTCGGATGGGCTTGATCTTTGGGCTGGAGGAGTTTGGGGGCTAGGGTAGTCCCCTGGTATGTGGTCCGTACCTTGAAACTCTCTAAAAGATGTACTTCCTTCACAAAAGTCCTCTTCCCTAGCCCCATTTTCGTTTTCTTGCTGCCCTAACCCAAAACCGTGGTTCCAAACCACCCCTAGACCCATTCCCTGCCAAAAACGACCACCCTCCATCATTCCTTTGAAGTTGGCAGCCCTCCCTCTTGAAGATTTCATCCGTTGGAGCTCCTAAAACCCCCAAATTGCGCTGAATTCGTGAGGTGCTCCATTCCCCTTTTTTGTTTCCATTTCTTTCTGAAAATACATCCTAGGGGAGCTTGAAACATCCCTCTACAACGCCTAGATCTCCCTTTTCTACTTTGGTTAGCCATTTCCTTGCATTTCCCCCATTTTTCATGGCTATTGTTAAGCCGTTTTAGCCTTTTTCTCTCTTTTCACCATCCTCCCTCTCAATCCTATTTCTCCATTTTCTTTGCTTAAGGGATACTGAAAATATATGGCCGAGAGAGCTCTAGTGAGCAACAGATAGTATTAGACTCGACAGGGATAAAGAAGGTAAGTCGGGACTGTGGTAAAGTCCTTTGGTAGAATTAGGCATCTATGCCTTTGCCCTGTAGATTGTTTGATTTTTGTTTTAAGGGTTTCTATGTTTTGTTGTTGTTAGGTTTAGTGAAGTTACAGGTAGAAACTGTGTTTGTGTTGTGGTTTGGCCTTATCATAGCCGAATTTTGTTGAATGAAATGCATGCCGATTCATTTTGTTCTGAGGTATTGTCCCTAGATTGGGAGTATTATAACTCCCGGGATTCATCCTACAAATTAGATTTTTATCCCACCCCACCCTCCAACCAAGCATGCCACTCCCTATCCCGCTATGGGACTAGGAATGCGGTTCCATTTAAGACAACTAAACGCTACCGGCTACATAGGCCCTAGGCATTTTTGGATCTAGTGTTAGCACTCCTAGATTTGAAGGATCTGACGACATAAGAAATCCAATTCCAGTTAGACAAATCTTGACCCTAAGCGATAGAAGAATTCCCTGTAGTAGAAATGGAATAGAAAGCCATTTACTGTATAATCTTAGGCTTTGGATTATAGCTACAGAGTTACAGACTAGGCTACTA
Source organism: Magnolia kwangsiensis (assembly GCA_037074715.1). Taxonomy (NCBI): domain Eukaryota; kingdom Viridiplantae; phylum Streptophyta; class Magnoliopsida; order Magnoliales; family Magnoliaceae; genus Magnolia; species Magnolia kwangsiensis. The sequence goes on along the minus strand of CM073575.1, from coordinate 82,112,947 downwards.
GTTGTCTTAGGCAGTGTAAGGCCTATATATGCTAAGGGATAGTAGGTTAGATTTGGTTGGAATGGGACTCCCTTCCTTCGCTAGATTCCTTTATGGCTTATAGACTTCTGTTGTTGCCCATAGGAAGGAACCATACACTCTAAGGGAACATTTATAACTCCCTCAGATTGAACTTAGAATGTACTAGCACACCCCTTAGAATTGCCTTCCCCAAGGACTTATTGCATTCGGGAACGCAGAGTAAAGGAACTACATGTAAGCGATGTATTCGCGGTTTGAGTCGATTTCTTACTCCTAGTGGTTACCAATGAATCCAATGCTCTGATCAAGCAGAGGATCGGCATCGACTTGGATTAAGAACTGATACAACGCATTTTCTGTCCTGATTAGACAGAAGGTTCAACGTATCCGGCTTAGACCCACTATACAACCTTTCTTCTGTGATGGCCCAACCATCTACAACTAAACAGGATCACATTGTCTTTGGGAAATGGCGAGGACTTAAAGCCAGTAGAGAATTAGACATCTTGCCACCAACTCATACCTGCCCCTGAATTCAATCATAATAGAGATTAGGCTCATCTTTATGATCATAGGTACCAATGTCATAGAACGCATCATTAGCAAGGAAGACCATATAGAGAAAGGTTGTTTCCATTTTAGGTTAAGGATAGCCCCTAAGTTGCGCCTCGTTCCGATATATGGATCGATGCAAATATTCTTCAACCTTAAGTAAAACCAAGTTTTAAGGGGGGTAGAAGGAATTAAGTCCAATCCAGTTAGATTAGTTAACGCTACCGTTCGATCAAAGTGGCGCAGCGGAAGAGTGGTTGGCCTCTTTTCCACTGGCCCAGGATCGAAACATTTGAGTTAGGTTGTACGTACGGATAGGTTATTAAATAGGATTTGAACCTTCCTTAGAAAAAGTACTCCTTGCCCTTCGCCAATGTCGGGGACGACATTGTGTTTTAAGGGGGGTAGATTGTAACACCCCGAATTTTGGCCAATCTGGGATTTGACGTCCTTAGACAGTGGGTCAATTAAAACACCTGAAAAATTGCTTAGAACCCGATTCCATAGCCAAAGGAATCACTTAGGGTTAATTCCTTTAGAAACTAAGCATAAGTTAGCTAGCGCAACGCTGGAGTAGCTGGGAAATAGTCCCTAATCACTTTAAATACGTTCTACAAGGCCCAAAGCGAGTGGAACCAATGGTGCTATAATGCTCTAAAGCCTCGAATCAAACTCTAAACCGGTTTGTTCTCGGGACCTCTTTGAAACTTTGTATTGGATCTAGACCGCGCGTCGAAAGTCCGATACCTACCATCTTAGACCGTTATGACCACTTAGCTGGGCTTGGCAATCGTTTCGAAAATCAAGTCCAACTGACATTTTGAGGCTATTTCATTGAGCCTAGAGTGAAGAGAGTGAGAATAGGGTAGAGTTGTAATTTTAAAATTCAAATCTGGCACACAACTTGACGCATCAGTATTGAGCGTTCTGACCGTCAGAATTCAGCCAAATTATATCCTCGGATCAGGAAAAATTTCTATTTCATATCACGAGATTTGTAGACCTGATCTAGGTGCGATGACCGTTGAACTGAAATTGGACCGCCACGTGCGATCTGGGAACCCTATCGGTCTGAAAACTTGATGCGTGCTAGATCCAGTATGCATGAGCTTAAGTCCGACCGCATTTGGCCTGGGGACCTTCAGAAATGCCCTTTTGGACCGAAACGGCCCCGATTTGGTTAGGCACCAAGTAAACATTGTTCCCAAGCCTATTTTGGGCATGTTTTAGGCTATAAAAGGGGTTGAAACCCACACTCCTCTCTTCCATCCGAATTTGAGAGAAGCCCTAGCTTGGGAGAGAGAAAAAGGTGGGAGATTGTGAGAGTGTGGGAGAGTTCTTCCTGCCACTTGTACTACGCATTGCACGTGCTTAAGCAACACACCTCCACCGCTTTCCCGGCGATTCCACCGCGATCCTAGGTAAGTAAAAATCCTAAATAGTTGTTGATTTGAGTTTCCCTTGTTTCCATAGCGATGTAGCTTATGGATCTTGTGTATTAGGCTCCTTACTCGCCGTAGACGAAGCGTATACGCTCCGTTTCAATTCCCGAGTCTACAAGACATAAGGTGAGGATTTTAGACGCTTTGATTGATGGTTCCCAATGCTTTCAATGTCGTTTAATAGTAGATTCTTGACGGCATCGCCGTTTGACATGTACAAAATGCTCTCCGTTTCCCGTTTCGTAAGCTAACGAAGAATATGAGATTTAGGGCATTTTAGTCATTTGTAGGAAGTACTGTTTACATTCATATTTTGCTGATGTGATTGACATGGTTTGTTGTCGCATTAGGAAGTTAGGAATGCGTGCATAATTAGTTTGGCGAAGAGATTCGCCTAGTTGCACACTTTGGGTCGACATACTATATGTAGACTTAAGTGTGTAGTGTATGTGTTTGTATAAATGCTTGTATTAGTATGTATTGAATTAAATGATGTTATTTGATAGTTTGTGATTGATTTTTCAATTATTATGCTGACCTAAATGATTTTCTACATGTTGACAAAATGCATGATTTCATTACATGCATGGAATGTACGTACTTGAGGATTTGCTTAAGTTGAATATGCATGGGAAGTATGCCTTGAAGATTTGCTTAAGTTGAATGTTATAACATGTGCTAACATGCTCACATGATGTATTTCAATTCCAATACCTTTTTATAGTGTTAATGTAATTCCATAGATGTGTGGGACTTGACTTAGTCCAGGCAGTCGGTAACCGAGCGAATTCGTGGCTGACTGGTCATAGCCACGAACGACGTGTCGATGAATGTGATTCGTGTTGAGAGTTGGCGGCAGTGGTTAGGCCACGCGAAGTGTTTTACGCACTTCATGTCGTTCAATTCGAGATGCGATCGCGCTAGTCGAGCCCGTCAAGTAACCCGACTGGCCGATGTTTGTTCACCTTGTATGTATCATAACTGCTTGAACCTAGGGTACTGATCTTACCATTGTAAACCCTATTAACCGTGGTACCTTGATCCACGAAGACTCATGAGCCGGGCATGGTGGTATGGGACACCGTGGTCGAGCTGTCGGCCTACGCTGGGGCCACAAACCTCCCCGTAGTGACCAATGAGCACCTTGACTCGTGAGCAGATTATGGTGGTATGGGACACTATATTCTAGCTGTCGGCCTACACTGATCCGGCGACGAACCCTTTGTAGTGACCGCGAGCGTATTCTGAGTTCACGGGAGGCGACGACCCTTCCGTGCAGTAGAGTACAGTAGGCCTGTATTGATAAGGTGATGGGGGAGCGGTGCAACGAGTGCGAGCAACAGCCCTGGCAGCCCTTGCAGTGACCTACGAAATATACATCGTATGAGATTACTAGGAGTGACGACCCTAGACAGGATCTGTGTTGGGATTGATACAAGGGAAGTACCTTAGTTTCCCAATCCTGCTGTTTGAATGGACTAATAACAACTAGGTAATCATATCACCATGACTTTGCATGTGCCTGGAAGATGTGGAGCACTTGAGGGAGTGCGGCATGCCGCGGTCGTAAGATGTTGCCGCATGAGGGTGATCGTCGGTGAGGGCATGCATCACGTCATGTCATCTTGCATTAACAACAGTATTAGGGTTGTCTGATTTACTGCTTTACTATTATCGCGTGATTGAATTGTGAACATGCTAATCCCTGCTCTCTTATCCCACTGAGTTGATCACTCACTCCCACGTTACGGGATGGTGTTTCCGGACACCCACCAGTCCCTTTTGTGATTGCAGATGATGGCGCGGCCTGTGAGGCGGAGCTGGACTTGATGATGAGAAGGAGGATTCCTCCTTTATGCTGTTCTGATTGACGGGATTGCAGGGAGGTTGATTAGATACTTTGACATTTGTCATCTTGAATTTTTAGCGCCCTCATGTATATTCATTTTGTTTACTTTTGAAGTATACATGTATGTATATAACCTGGTAATATATTCACACTCTGGAGACATACAACAGTTTATGTACGTTATACATACTATTACAGTCTTCCGCTTGCAAATTCCACTGTCTCTGGAGTATGATATGCTGTTCTGGCTTAATCTCACTCATGTTTAATACATTATCACAGACAACATTCAATCATACATATCCATGTTGCATAAATAACATTTTGGAACTCGGGAGTTGGGTTTTTGCTCGACCCCCCGATTTTCGGGATGTTACATGTAATGTCAACCCTTTATCAGAAAACAGTCTGTTGTGTAATCAAGTATGAATGATTAGACTCAAGATGAAAAATTGAGATTTTAAAAACCTAGATTTGAATCAAATAAGCAATTGATTAAATAAGTCCCTAATCCATTAGGTTAGAGCATAGTTCGCATATCAAGTTTTTGAAAGTGTTCAGTGAAAATACTATCTTTCCGTAATGTTAGCCATGATCATCATTTCAAGATTAGTTGAAAACACAAGTACTGATTCCGAACTTATCCCCTTTTCCTTCATTTTCCAGTTTTTAATTTTATACTGACAGTCATTTGTATTTATTCAGTCTTTTGATCTTCTCTCTCTCTCTCTCTCTCTCTCTCTCTCTCTCTCTCTCTCTCTTTTCCTTTCAGACATTACATCCCTTTCAAAAACATTTTTCATTCCCCTCAAAGATGCTGTCATTCTTCATTCTTTATGACCTCTTTGTGGATCTCCTATTTTTTAATTGGTTCTTTCTTCTTGTAAGGTGGATAAAATTCTCCAAACTAAGTTCTCAATATCTTTCAATGATCATCATACTAATAATTAGAAGATCTAGTACTGTTCACCGAAAACAATTTAACATAATATTCAAACTTACTCTTAATCAATTGAATGTAAGAACCATAAGTGATAGGTCACTTAGTTGCTCCAACTCCAATAATTCAAAATTCGATTCTATCTTATCGTTATACTCAAAACAGTCTTAAATACACAACTCATCGCTTTTTAAATAGATAAGCATAAAAAATTTTTGAAAAACTTCACAAATTTTGCTCAAAACTAAGAAAACACTAATTAGTTTACCTAATCTCCCATCCCCAAACTAAAATCTACATTGTCCTCAATGTAAAAGAAATAAGCGTTATTTGCAAAAGAGACAACGCAATTGAAAGAGAAGTGATGGAGAGATAGTACCTAATGAAAAAATTTAGAGGATCTCAGTGTGAAGGTGGGTTAGCACAAAAATCAATTAACCGAAAAGAAAACTATCCTAAATAACAAAAGCAAACTATCTTAGAACGGCAGAAAGTAAACTATTCTAGAATGGAAAGAAATAAACCTAACTATACCTCTGTCAAACTAGGAGATCAACCTGAAAAACATGTTCATTCAGAGGTATGGACATGTCCTTTGAATCAAATTTCTAAACAAATGACTTTAATCGATGTCCATTTACTTTGAATTCATTGTCATTGGTTGGATTCCAAATCTCGACAGCTCTATGAGGATAAAAATTGGTAACGGTGAAAGGGCCAGTCTAACGAGATCAGAGTTTACCTGGAAAGAGATATAATTGAGAGTTATATAAGAGGACTTTCTGACCTAGTGTGAATGATTTCTGAAGAATGTGTTGGTCATGAAATACCTTCATTCCGTCCATTTAGATTTTTGAGTTCTCATACGTATCATTCCAGATTTCTTTGAGATCATTCAACTGAAGTTGTGTAGCTAGCCAACGTTGTCCAGATTGAAATTTAAATTTTTGGTTGCCTAGTAGGCTCAATGTTCCAACTCCACATGCAAGTGGCAAGCCTTCCCATAGACAAGTCTAAAGGGAGACATTCCAATAGGAGTTTTAAATATAGTACAGTAAGCCTATAAGGCATTGGTCAATCATATTGACCAATCCTTACGGTCAGAGTTAACCATCTTTTCCAATATGTGTTTAATTTTCCTATTGAAAGTCTCAACTTTCCCACTTGTTTATAGGTGGTATGGAGAACTCACCTTATGAGAGATGTCATATTTATTCATTAAGTTAGCGAATGGCCTATTACAAAAATGTGAGCCTCCATCACTAATGATGGCTCGAGGCATTCTGAACTAGGAAAGGATGTTCTCTTTTCATAATTTAATGACCGTTCGATGGTCATTGTTCAGGCATGAAATTGCTTCGACCCATTTAGTGATATAATCTACGACGAGCATAATATATAAATTTTCAAAAGATTGGAGGAATGGTCCTATGAAATTAATGCCCCATCAATCAAATACTTCAATATCAGAATGGGGTTAAGAGGCATCATATTTCGATGGGACAATGCTCCTAACTTCTGACAACGCTCACAAGCTTTGTAAAACTCATGAGTGTCCCTAAATATAGTGGGCCAGTAAAAGTCACACTATAGAATCTTGGTCGTGGTCTTTTTAGTAAAAAAGTGACCACCATAGGCCTGAAAGTGATAGAAGGAGATGACACTTTGGTGTTTATTGTCTGGCACACATCTCCTTAAGATTTGATTTGAGAAATATTTAAACAAATATGGATCATCCCAGAAGAACTTAATAACCTTGATAAAAAAAATTTCCTTATATTGCACAGTTCAATGTGTCCGTGTGAAACCAGTGGCAAGATAATAAGCAATATCAACAAACCAAGGTGAATGAGAGACTTTGAACAATTGTTCGTCAGGAAACATGTCATTTATATGTGTTGTCTCAAGGGAATCGGAGAGATCAATGCGGGAAATATGGTCAGCCACTACATTCTCTACTTCCTTTTTATCTTTTATTTTCAAATCAAATTCTTAGAGTAGGAGTATCCATCTTATCAAGAGAGGCTTAGCATCATTCTTAGAAAGAAGATACTTGAGTGCTGCATGAGCCGTGTAAATGATGATCTTAGATCCGATCAAGTAGGACCTAAATTTGTCCAAAGCGAACACTATGGCTAAGAGTTCCTTTTCTGTAGTAGAGTAGCTCAATTGGATAGGATTTAGAGTTCTACTTGCGTAATGAATAACATAGGGTTTCTTTTCTTATCTTTGGCCTAAAATCGCCCCAAGAGCATAGTCGGATGCATCGCACATAAGTTCAAAAGGAAGGCTCTACTCGGGTGGCTGCATGATAGGTGCAGTGGTTAACATGCCCTTGAGCTTAGTAAAAGCTTCCTGGCATTACTCAGTCCACTCGCATGGTGCATTTTTTTGAAGTATATTACATAAAGGATGAGAGAGGTGACTAAAGTCCTTTACGAATCTTCTGTGAAACCTGGCGTGTCTTAAGAAGGATTAGGTGGGGGTAGGTTAGAGATAGGATCAATTTTAGCCTTATCTACCTTAATTCTATTGGACAAGATGATATATCCAAGGACAATTCCCTTACGAACCATGAAATGAAACTTCTCCAATTGAGTACCAAATTTTTTCTTCACATATTTTCAGCACACATATAAGATTCTCTAAGAAATCGTTGAAAGATGAACCAAAGATAGAGAAGTCGTCCATGAAGACCTCTAGATATTGCCCCACCATGTCAGAAAAAATATTAATCATACATCACTGAAAAGTGGTGGGGGCATTACACAGTCTGAATGACATCCTTTGGTAAGTAAAGGTGTCAAAAGGACATGTGAACGTAGTCTTTTCTTCATCTTCAGGGGCTATCTCTATCTAGTTGTAGCCTGAATACCCATCAAGGAAACAATAGTATGAGTGACCAACTAGCCTTTTTAAGATTTGTTCAACGAAGGGCCAAGGGAAGTGGTCATTCCTTGTTACAGTATTCAATTTCTTGTAGTCAATGCACATTCTCCAACCAGTAGTAACTCTGCTTGGCACGAGTTCATTATTGGTATTGGCTATGATGGTGATTCCGAACTTCTTAGGAACCACCCGCGTTAGACTCACCCATTGGCTATCGGATATTGGGTATATGATACCTACATCCAATAGTTTAAGAACCTTGGTCTTAACCACTTCCTTTATGTTTGGATTTAGTCTACGTTGTGATTGTTGAGAGGTCTTCGCATTATCTTCAAGAGAAATGCGGTGAGTACAAATCGAAAGGTCAATTTTCTTGAGGTCCGCAATCAACCATCCAAGGGCTCATTTGTGCTAAATGAGCATAGAGATGAGCATACTCTCCTGTTCTTGCTTAAGGTGGGAAGAAATCACCACCGGGTATGTCTCATCTTGACCTAAGTAGACATATTTCAAATCAGAAGACAAATGTTTTAGGTCAAGCTTCGGTGCCTTAAAGTTAGACGGTAGAGGTATTACATCAGTTTGGGGCAATTCTTCGAATTGTGGCCTCCATCGGTTAACGTCAAGTACCGACATAGTATCAAGTATGACACCTATTGTAACACCCCAGATTTTTGTCAACCTGGAATTAGACGTCCTTAGGCAATGGGTCAACCATAACACCTTGGTAACCTCTCAGAACCCAATTCCAAAGCCAAAGAAATCATTTAGAACCAAATTCTTTAGAAATTTAATGTGTTTCAGCTAGCGCTAAACTAGGTTACCTGTGAAATTAGCACCAACCACTTTAAATATGATCTGTAAGACCCAAAACCTATAGAATCATTGACGCTATCTTATCCTAAAATCCAGGATCAAACTCTAAACCTGTTTATTCTCAGGAACCCTTTGAAACTTTGTATTGGATCTAGACCACGCATCGAAAGTCCGATAGCGATAATCTTAGACAATTACGACCGCCTAGTTGGACTTGACAATCATTTCAAAAATCAAGCCCAACCGATATCCTAGACCATTTTACTGAGTCCGAAGTGAAGAGAGTAAGAAAAGAAAAATATTTAGAAAATTAATTCAATTTTTAATAAATCTGGCACGGTTCACTTGTGCGTTATTTTTAAACGTTCTGACCGTTGGAATCTGACCCAAATACACCCTCGGATCAGGGAACATTTCCCACTCAGGTCAGTATACTTGGAATCCCTGATCGAGTCTTAGTGACCGCTGAACTGAAACTGGTCCACCACGTGCGATTTGGAAACCCTATCGAACTGAAAACTCAATGTGATCAGGATCCAACATCCATGAGCTTAAGTCTGACCGCATTCAGTTAGGGGACCTCCAGAAATGTTCTTTTGGATCGAAAAAGACCCGATTTGGCTGTAACCTAAGTATACCTTGACTTAAAGTCTGTTTTGGTCATGTTTAGGCTTATAAAAGGGCCTTAAACCCTTAGCTTTCTAACCCATACGAATTTGGAGAAAACCTTAGGAGAGAGGAGAGAAAAGAGAGAGAAAGTGAGGGAGAAGTTGGGGATTTCTCCTGGGATTCTTCCCTGCTGCTCCACGTGCCAAAGCCATCCACCAGCATCGTTATTTCGGCACTTCTGGTTTCGTTCTAGGTAAGAAAACCCTAACCATAACCTGTTTTAAGGCTCCTATGGGTACAAGTAACTAAGTAGCTGACTCACCTTGTGTTGTAGGTTGCCAATCAGTCGTTGACGACGACGTAGAGTTCCTATTTGATTCATTACGCTCCTACGGCGTAAGGTGCGGATTTTAGATGCTTAGGTTGTCATTTTTCAAAGCTTTCAATGCTGTTTAATGGTAGATTGTTGACAAGGATGTTGTTTGACATGTAAAACATGCTGTCTGTTTTTCAGTTCGAATACGTACGAAGAATATGAGATTTAGGATATTTTACGTATTTGTAGGAAACATCGTATACGTGTAAAATTCGGATTCGTGCTTAACATGATTAATTGTTGTGAATATATGCTTGTTACATGTGTGACAACTCCGTAGCGAAAGGACTTGCCTTAAATCACACCACGGTCAATATACACTATATGCGTAAAGGGGTGTAGCTCAAATGTTTGTGAAAATGTTTAAATGAATTCAGAACCCGGATTCATGCATGCTATGATTATCCGTCATGGGTATATGCAAGTGATCTATGGGACAACTGCCTAGTAAATGATTTGGTCAAATACATGATATATCAACATACTATATGTATTTAGTATGTGTAGCCTAAGTGTTTGTGAAAATGACGGAATGAGTATGGAATTTGCTTTCATGCTCGCCATGACTAATTGTCATGGATATATGATTGTTGTATGGGCAATACCCCTTTGACGAAAGGATTTTCCCTAATACGTATGCTAATGAATGTAAAATATGTATGATATAATGTGTAACCTAAGTGGTTGAATAAATGCCTAAGTGAATTAATAGTTAGTAAAGTATGATTGCTAAGCTATTGACATATGGATCTCCATCACAATACGTAAGTCTATGAACTCCTCCATGAATAGTGCAACTTAGATAATCCATGCTAAGTGAGTGTATGATTTCCTTCATGGATTGTGTACTTAGTTGAAGCATGTTAAATGTGTGCATGAATTTTTGCATGTACTATTTACATTCAAGTTATACTTCACGATTGTTCATATGGATACAGGATATGAATCATATGCTAATTGTTAGATTTGTTTGTGATTGGGGCTATACTTTAGTCCAAGCAGTCGGTAACAGATTAGGATTCGTGGTTGGATTTTATTCGCCACGAAGGATGTGTATGACGAACCCGAATCGTACTAGAGTTTTCGGCAGTGGTTAGGCCACACGAAGTGCTTGTGCACTTCATGTCGGTCGATTCAACGTGCACTCGTGCTAGTCGGACTCGTCAAGTAACCTGACTGACCATTATATGTTCACCTTGTATTAGTCATAACTGCTTGAACCTAGTGTACTGAACTTACTAGTGATAACCCTGATAACCGTGGTACCTTGATCCATTAAGACTTATGAGCCGGGTATGGTGTTATGGGACACTGTGGTCAAGCTGTTGGCCTACGCTGGAGCCACAAACATCCCTGTAGTGACCAGTGAGCACCTTAGACTCGTGAGCCGATTATGGTGGTATGAGACACTATATTCGAGCTGTCGGCCTACACTGATAAGGTGATGAGGGAGCAGGGCAACGAGTGCGAGCAACAGCCCTAACAGCCCTTTGTAGTGACCTCGAGCGTACTCTGAGTCTACGTGAGGCGATGACCCTTCCGTATAATGAGAGTACAACTAGGCCTAAATTGATAAGGTGATGGGGGAGCGGAGCAACGAGTGCGTGCAACAGCCCTGACAGCCCTTGTAGCGACCTAAAAATATGTCATCGTATGAGACTACTAGGAGTGATGACCCTAGACAGGATCCTTGTTGGGAATGATATAAGGGAAGTACCCTAGTTTTCCAATCTTGCTGTATGAAAAGGACTAATAACAACTCGGTAGTCATATTCATATCACACTGCATGTGCCTGAAAGATGTGGAGCACTGAGGGAAGAAAGCATGCCGCAGGCGTAAGATGGTGTCGTATGAGGGAGTATGTCGGTGAGGGCATCCATCATGTCATTTCATTCTTACATTAATCACAGTGTTTAGGAATGTTTGATTGCTTGCTTTACCATTATCGTGCGTGATTGATTTGATAACATGTTAACCTTTGCTCTATGATTCCACTGAGTTAGCTACTCACTCGCACGTTACGGGACGGTGTTCCAGACAGCCACCAGACCCTGTTGTAGTTTCAGATGATGGCGCAGCCTGCGAGGCGGAGCCGAACTTTATGATGATGAGGAGGATCCCTCCTATATGCAGGTTCTGATTGACAGGATTACAGAGTTATTGATTTGATGCCATGACACTTGTCATTTTATATTTTTGGAGCACTCATGTATATTCTTTTTGATCATATTTGGAGTATACATGTATATGTTTAACATGGTAACATGTTCACACTCTGGAGACCTATAACCGTTCATATATTCTATATATCTATCACATTCTTTCGCTTGCTAATTTAACTGTCTCTGGAGTATAATATGTTGTTTTGGCTTAATCCACTTCATGTTTTATACACTATTACAGCCGACATTCATCCATCATTGACATGTGTTGCATAAGTGATGTTTTGAAACTCAGGAGTTGGGTTTCTGCTCGACCCTCGATTTTTGGGATGTTACACCTATCTCCCTAATCATGTCATCATCAAAATCATGGAAGTGGGGCAGGCACGTCTCTAGAGGGTTAGAGGATAAGGTCATCAAAGTTCTACCTTCCATGAAAGAGTCAATCATGTTAATGTCATAGAAATCGTCATCATCCTCTAACTGTTTGCATGTATTAAAAAAGATATTCAACTCCAATGTTATATTCCTGAAAGACATACTCATGACCCAATTCCTGCAATTAATGATTACGTTTGAAGTGGCAAGGAATGGGCGACCAAGAATAATGAGAATTTGAGTGCTCATGTTACTGATGGGTTCCATATCTAGGATGATAAAATCTACCGGGTAGTAGTATCTGTCAACCTAGACCAACACATCCTCATTACCTCTCTCGGTACACGAACTGAGCAGTCAGCAAGTTGTAATGTGGTTAGGGTGGGTTTCAATTCACCCGAACCTAACTATTTGTAGACCGAGTAAGGAATCAGATTTACACTTGCTCCTAAGTAAAAAAGTATGTGATCAATCCAGTAGTTCCCAATTACACAAGCAATGGTTGGGTTACCGGGATCTTTGTACTTATGTGGCACATCTTGTTTTAGGATGACACTCACTTTTTCAATTAAAAAGATTTTTCTTTTGATACTTTTTCATTTTTTTATCGTACACAAGTCTTTCAAAAATTTGGCATATGAAGGTGTTTGTTTTATGACATCAAGTAGATGAATATTGACCTCTACTTGTTTCAACATCTCTAGAATGTCCTGAGAGTTAGAGAGAGGTTTTAGTGCAACCAACGGTTGGGGGAATGGGTCAATCAGCTTGCCTTGAAGTTCCGGTTCCAATTCTTGTGGAGCAGTGTTAGGTCTATCATCGTTGTCCTCTTTCGGGTCCTTAAGCTTTTTAGCTCTAACTGAAATAGTTTTCTCAATGGTCTTCCCACTCCTAAGAGTGGTGATAGATTTAACTTGCTCCATCTGATTCGAAGAGCTTGGATCACTTATCTCGTATTGTGGTTTAGGATTGGGGAGAGGTTGAGCAGGAAGCATCCCCCTTTCTTTAACTGTAACATGTGAATCCATCTTTTGCATATATTTTGTAAGTTCATGTATTGCTTGAGTAAGCTCTTGAGTTTGTGTGGAATTTGGAACCAGTTCTTCTTGAGGTTTCACTTAATTTGGAATTTGATTAAAGAAACCTTAAGGGGTAGTAGTTTGTCCATTCCTTCAACTGAAGTTTGGATGATTTCTCTAATTTGGATTATATGTATTGTAGGTAGGTCCATTGAAAGGTCTTTGATAATTATTCATGACATTAGATTACTCATTCAACACCTCTTGAAAGGCAGGTATTGTTGGATAATTTTCAGTTGTGTGAACATTGCAAGCACAAATACCACAAACAGTTTCCTTAAACTAATCCATTAATTCCATGACCTCAAATTTCCTTATGAAATTAGTCACTTTAGCATTGATATCATCATCCTCTTTATGAATTCCCTTACCATGTCATTCCATGTACCAATAGATCTGGGACGTAGTGAATACAACCATGTCTTAACTTTCTCTTTCAAAGAAAAGGAAAAGAGTTTCAGTTTGACTGTGTCCTCAGACACATTTGGAAAATATAAAGTGTCTATGATCTCATCAAACTCTTTTAAGTGCAAATATGGACTTTTATATTCAAGTCCATGGAATTTTAGAAGGAGTTGGATCACCCCTGGCTTAATATCCATGTGTCCCGTATTTTCTGGAAAAACCATGCATGACGGTGTGTTCACCCCTGCCGATTGTAAATAATCTCACAAAGTACGAGGCGGGGGTGCTTGATGCACCTCATTCTCATCCTAGACTTCCTCAATCCTAGGTTGACGTTGTCTCCCTGGTTGATTTGTAGCCATTACTTCAATTAATTCTGAGAGTCTCGAGGGGTGTCTAATCCTGTGATGGATAGATAACCCCTTAACCAATCCTCCTTCACTCAAAAGATATTGAGTGTTATCACAGACCCACTTAGGCATGAAACACTCTCAGCCCTCAATTTCATATTCTAGCTTAAACCTAAATGAGAGAAATGAATTCTAAAGGTAGAAAGAGAGAGGGAATTAGAAAGAAGTTACCAAATTAGAAGTTCCTAAATTAAGATCTTGCAAAACAAAACAAAACAAGTCAGTTTCTAAAAAAAAATTCTAAAATTAGAAAGTTCCTAAAAATAAAAATAGAAAGTAAACGAGTTTCTAAAAATAAAAAAGGAAAGTTTATAAAAACAGAAAATACAAAGTTTCTAAAAAATGATTAAGAAAGTTCTAAACTTAGAATTAGAAAGTTTCTAAAAACACAAAACAAACCCTAACTTAAAAATAGAAAATAGAAAAACCCTAATCTTAAACTAATTCTGTAACATCTCGAAAATCGGGGGGTCGAGTAAAAACCCAACTCCCGAGTTCTAAAATGTTATTTATGCAACATAGCTATGTATGATTGAATGTTGTCTGTGTTAATGTATTAAACATGAGTGAGATTAAGCCAGAACAGTATATCATACTACAGAGATAGTTAAATTTACAAGTGGAAGACTGTGATAGTATGTATAACATATATAACTGTTGTATGTCTCCAGAGTGTGAATATGTTACCAGGTTATATACATACATGTATACTCCAAAAGTAAACCAAAAGGATTTACATGAGTGTTCTAAAAGTATAAAATGACAAGTGTCAAGGTATCTAATCAACCTCCCTGTAATCCCGTTAATCAGAACACGCATAAAGGAGGAATCCTCATCATCTTCATCAAGTCCAGCTCCGCTTCTCAAGCAGCGCCATCATCTGCAATCACAAAAAGGGACTGGGGGTGTCCGAAAACACCATCCCGTAACGTGCGAGTGAGTGATCAACTCAGTGGGATAAGAGAGCAGAGATTAGCATGTTATCAAATCAATTATGCGCTAATAGTAAAGCAGTAAATCAAACAATCCTAATACTGTTGTTAATGTAATATGACATGACGTGATGTATGCTCTCACCGACGATCTCCCTTATACGGCACCATCTTACGACCGCGGCATGCCACACTCCCTTAAGTGCTCCACATCTTCCAGGCACATGCAATGTAATGGTGATATGATTTCTGAGTTATTATTAGTCCATTCAAACAGCAGGATTGGGAAACTAAGGTACTTCCCTTATATCAATCCCAACACGGATCCTGTCTAGGGTCGTCACTCCTAGTAATCTCATACGAGGTGTATTTTGTAGGTCGCTGCAAGGGCTGCCAGGGCTGTTGCACGAACTCGTTGCTCCGCTCCCCCATCACCTTATCAATACAGGCCTACTGTACTCTACTGCTACGGAAGGGTCGTCACCTCCCGTAGACTCAGAATACGCTCGCGGTCACTATAAAGGACTCGTCGCCTGGTCAGTGTAGGCTGACAGCAAGAATATAGTGTCCCATACAACCATAATCTACTCACGAGACTAGGTGCTCACTGGTCACTACGGGGAGGTTTGTGGCCCCAGCGTAGGCCGACAGCTCGACCACGGTGTCCCATACCACCATGCCCGGCTCATGAGTCTTCATGGATCAAGGTACCATGATTAACAGGGTTTATAATGGTAAGTTCAGTACCCTAAGTTCAAGCAGTTATGACTCATGCAGGGTGAACATACAACGGCCAATCGGGTTACTTGACGGGCTCGACTAGCACGATCGCATCTCAAGTCGATCGACATGAAGTGCGTAAAACACTTCGTGTGGCTTAACCACTGCCGCCAACTCCAAACACGACTCGCGTTCATCGACGCGTCGTTCGTGGTCAAGATAAGCCAACCACGAATTTGCTCGGTTACCGACTGCCTGGACTAAGTATAGTCCCAAAAACATATGAATTCACATCAGCAATTCATGCAAGGGTATTGGAATTGAAATACAATCATGCGAGCATGTTAACACATGTTATAACATACAACTTAAGTAAATCATCAAGCACATATATTTCATGCATATAATGAAATCATGCATATAGTCAACATGTAAGAAATCATTTGCATCAGCATATGAATTGAGAAATCAGTCTCAAACTAATTCATAACACCATTTAATTCAATACATACTAATACAAGCATTTATACAAACACTTACACTACACACTTAAGTCTACATATAGTATATCGACCCGAAGTGCGCATTTAGGCGAATCTCTTCGTCAAACTAATTATGCACGTATTCCTAACATTCTAATGTGACAACAAATCATGTCAATCACATCAGCAAAATATGAATGAAATCAGTACTTCCTACAAATGACTAAAATTCCCTAAATCTCATATTCTTCGCCGGTTCACAAAACAGGAAACGGACAGCATGTTGTACATGTCAAACGGCGTTGCCGTCAATAATCTACTATTAAACGACATTGAAAGCATTGAAAACAGTCAATCAAAGCGTCTAATATCTGCACCTTATCTCTTATAAACGTATCGTTTCGAACGGAGCGTATACGCTTCGTCTACGGTGACTAGACAACCTGATTTACAACATACATCAGCTATCTAGCTACGGAAACGAAGGATCAGCAAATCAGCAAGAGTTTAAGATATTTCTTTAACTAGAAAAGTGAAGAAATCACCAGCGAAGTGATTGGAGCGTGTGGCTTAACCACTTGCAGCACGTGGCACACGCAGCAGGGAATTCTCTCCCACCTTCTCTCACAAACTCTCACCTTTTCTCTCTCCCAATCTAGGGCTTTTTACAAATTCGGATGGAAGAGAGGAGTGAGGGTTTCAACCCCTTTTATAAGCTCAAATGTGCCCAAAATAGGCTCGGGTACAATGTATACTTGAGGTATGTCCAATTCGGGGCTGTTTCGGTCCAAAAGATCATTCTGGAGGTCCCCTGGCCAAATGCGGTCGGACTTAAGCTCATGCATACTGGATATAGCATACATCAAGTTTTCAGTCCGGCAGGGTTCGCAGATCGCACGTGGCGGTCCAGTTTCAGTTCAGCGGTCACCGCACGTAGATCAGGCCTGCAAGTATCATGATATGAAATAAAATTTTTTCCTGATCCGAGGGTGTAATTTGGCTGAATTCTGACGGTCAGAATGCTAAATACTGACGAGTCAAGACGTGTGCTAGATTTGAATTTCAAATTCCAAATCTGTCCCTATTCGCACTCTCTTCAGTCCGGGCTCAATGAAATAGCCTGTGATTATCGGTTGGACTTGATTTTCGAAATAATTATCAAGTCCAGCTAGGCGGTCCTAACGGTCTAAGATAGCAGCTATCAGACTTTCGACGCGCGGTCTGGATCCAATACAAAGTTTCAAAGAGGTCCAGAGAACAAACCGGCTTAGAGTTTGATCCAAGGTTATAGAGTATTATAGAGTCATTCGTTCCACTCGATTTGGGTCTTGTAGAACGTATTTAAAGTGATCAGGGATTATTTTTCAGCTACTCTAGCGTTCACTAGCTAACTTATGCTTAGTTTCTAAAGGAATTAATCCTAAGTGGTTTCTTTGGCTATGGAATTGGGTTCTGAGCGATTTTCCAGGTGTTTTAGTTGACCCACTGCCTAAGGACGTCAAATCCCAGATTGGCCAAAATTTGGGGTGTTACATTCCAAAACTAGCTAATCTTAGAAAAATGCAATCGTTAATCCCTGGTAATGGCATAAAAAACTTATTCATAACCCCAAGTGTAGGGTCGCGATGTAGTAATAATCTCGGTGAGACTGAGGTTGAATCCATAGAGACTAATCTCATGTGTCTTCTGAGAGGAACTAAACTAGATCTAGAAGAAGATGTGAATTTAAATCTGGAATATTTGAGAGAGTAATTATGATTAAAGTAATTAAAACTAGTGAATTTAAAGGTGAAAAACTAGGGTTTCCAAGGATCCACTTGTAGAGATCAGGGAGATTTATGCTTGATTCATGAACACAACTAGAATCAGAGTCTCATATTATCTTATCCAATTAGAAGATATCTTAATAAAATCAATCTAAACTTCCTTTCACTTAATTTTCAATGGAAGAGCAGTGTGAGAACTAGAAGTAATTCCATCACAAAACCATGCCCATGAGACAATGGCTCACAACGGGATTTACCAATCCTACAACCAATCTGAGAGAGCTGTGAAAGTTAGGAAGGATTCCATCACCCAACCATGCCCAAGTGACAATGGTGAATAACAGGATTTCCTAATTTCACAATCTCAAACATGAAAAGAACATACTTAAAGCTATCACAAATCTGTTGTAATTTGAGTCACAATAAACCATTAAAAAATGAAAGTATTCCATATAATTAAACTAGTATCAAAGATAGTTCAATATAAACATGAATAAAAGAAATAGAAAACAACCCATCATGCACAAGCTTCACCTCTTAGCCCTAGCTAAGAGGTTTAGACAACCATAGATATGACTGAACTAGAATCTCTTAAGAAAAGCATAAAAGCTAATAAGGAAAATGAAAAAAAACTATTGATGACTCCTCCTCCATGCCTTTGCTTCATTCTCCAAAGCTTAGAAGATGCTCAGGGATGCCCTAGGGACCCCTATTTATAGTTTTAGGCCTTAACCTTTCGCACCAAGTGGAAATTTTTGAAAACCGTCTCAAATTTATGCAGTCTGCACAAAAATTACGTAATGCTCGACTGGTCGTGAGCTATCCTCGATTGGTCATAGGCCATCCTCGAATGGTTGTGGGACACCCTTGATTGGTCAAGAAGGACAAAAATTTAGATTTTTTACTCTCTAAAGTTCGAGTCGAGATAACTCGACCGGTCGTTCCTCAACTAGTCGAGGATTACACAATTTCACTTCAGAACTCCAATTTTCTTCATTCTTGACTTGATTTTCTTGGATCTTCAGTATGTACATTCTTCATTCTTGATTTCATCAGATCCAATCTTGGCTTTGGTGATTCTTGAGTGTTAAATCCATGTTTTTAACATATTTTTTAATCTAAGATATTAAATTTACCTTGCAACACAAACATGATTAAAATAGAATATTAAGCATTATTATGTTCATAATACCAAGTAATATGTAACACCCCGAATTTTGGCCAATCTGGGATTTAACGTCCTTAGACAGTGGGTCAATTAAAACACCTGAAAAATCGCTTAGAACCCGATTCCATAGCCAAAGAAATCACTTAGGGTTAATTCCTTTAGAAACTAAGCATAAGTTAGCTAGCGCAACGCTGGAGTAGCTGGAAAATAGTCCCTGATCACTTTAAATACGTTCTACAAGGCCCAAAGCGAGTGGAACCAATGGTGCTATAATGCTCTAAAGCCTCGGATCAAACTCTAAACCGGTTTGTTCTCGGGACCTCTTTGAAACTTTGTATTGGATCTAGACCGCGCATCGAAAGTCCGATACCTACCATCTTAGACCGTTATGACCACTTAGCTGGGCTTGGCAATCGTTTCGAAAATCAAGTCCAACTGACATTCTGAGGCTATTTCATTGAGCCTGGAGTGAAGAGAGTGAGAATAGGGTAGAGTTGTAATTTTAAAATTCAAATCTGGCACACAACTTGACGCATCAGTATTGAGCGTTCTGACCGTCAGAATTCAGCCAAATTGTACCCTCGGATCAGGAAAAATTTCTATTTCATATCACGAGATTTGTAGACCTGATCTAGGTGCGATGACCGTTGAACTGAAATTGGACCGCCACGTGCGATCTGGGAACCCTATCGGTCTGAAAACTTGATGCGTGCTAGATCCAGTATGCATGAGCTTAAGTCCGACCGCATCTGGCCAGGGGACCTCCAGAAATGCTCTTTTGGACCGAAACAGCCCCGATTTGGTTACCCCTCAAGTGAACTTTGTTCTTGAGCCTATTTTGGGCATTTTTGAGCTTATAAAAGGGGTTAAAACCCTCACTCCTCTCTCCCATCCGAATTTGCAAAATCTCTAGATTGGGAGAGAGAAAAGGTGAGAGTTTGTGAGAGAAGGTGGGAGAGTTCTTCCTGCCACTTGTGCTACGTGTTGCACGTGTTAAAGCAACGCACCTCTATCGCTTTCTCGGCGACTCCTCCGCTTTCTCATGTAAGAAAATACCCTAGAAGTTGCTGATTTGAGGTTCCTTTCATTTCCTAGCGAAGTAACTAATGGAACTTGTGTATTAGGTTCTCTAATCGCCGTAGACGAAGCGTATACGCTCCGTTCGAACTCACACCCCAAAAAGGAAAAAGGTGCGGATATTAGACGCTTTGATTGACTGTTTTCAAAGCTTTCAATGTCGTTTAATAGTAGATTCTTGACGGCAACGCCGTTTGACATGTACAACATGCTCTCCATTTCCTGTTTCGTAAATTAACGAAGAATATGAGATTTAGGGCATTTTAGTCATTTGTAGGAAGTACAGTTTACATTCATATTTTGCTGATGTGATTGACATGGTTTGTTGTCGCATTAGGAAGTTAGGAATGCGTGCATAATTAGTTTGGCGAAGAGATTCGCCTAAATGCGCACTTCGGGTCGACATACTATATGTAGACTTAAGTGTGTAGTGTAAGTGTTTGTATAAATGCTTGTATTAGTATGTATTGGCTTAAATGGTGATATGGATTAGTGTGAGATTGATTTCTCAATGAATATGTTGATGTGAATGATTTCCTACATGTTAGCCATATGTACGATTTCATTATATGTATGAAATGCATGTGCTTAATGATTCATTTAAGTGGTATGTTATAATATGTGCTTGATGAGTTTCTTATGACTTAGTTGGAGATTGAATTCTCAATTAATACGCTGATGGTGATGATTTCCTATATGTTGGCGATATGTATGATTTCATTATATGTATGAAAGGCATGTGTTTGAAGACTTGCTTAAGTTGTATGTAATGACATGTGTTAACATGCTCACATGGTTCCATTTCATTTCCATTACCCTTACACAACTACTGATGTGATTCTATGATTGTTTGGGACTATGCCTAGTCCAGGCAGTCGGTAACCGAAAGAATTCGTGGTTAGCTTATCTTGGACACGAAGGACGTGTCGATGAACGCGAGTCGTGTTGGAGTTGGCGGCAGTGGTTAGGCCACGCGAAATGTTTTACGCACTTCATGTCGTTCGACTTGCGATGCGCTCGTGCCAGTCGAGCTCGTCAAGTAACCCGACTGGCCGTTGTATGTTCACCTTGTATGAGTCATAACTGCTTGAACCTAGGGTACTGAACTTACCATTGTAAACCCTGTTAACCATGGTACCTTGATCCATAAAGACTCATGAGCCGGGCATGGTGGTATGGGACACCGTGGTCGAGCTGTCGGCCTACGCTGGGGCCACAAACCTCCCCGTAGTGACCAGTGAGCACCTAGACTCGTGAGCAGATTATGGTGGTATGGGACACTATATTCTAGCTGTCGGCCTACACTGATCAGGCGACGAGCCCTTTGTAGTGACCGCGAGCGTATTCTGAGTCCACGGGAGGCGACGACCCTTCCGTTGCAGTAGAGTACGGTAGGCCTGTATTGATAAGGTGATGGGGGAGCGGTGCAACGAGTGCGAGCAACAGCCCTGGCAGCCCTTGCAGTGACCTACGAAATATACATCGTATGAGATTACTAGGAGTGACGACCCTAGACAGGATCTGTGTTGGGATTGATATAAGGGAAGTACCTTAGTTTCCCAATCCTGCTGTTTGAATGGACTAATAACAACTTGGAATTCATATCACCATAGCATTGCATGTGCCTGGAAGATGTGGAGCACTCTAGGGAGTGTGGCATGCCGCGGTCGTAAGATGTTACCGCATGAGGGTGATCGTCGGTGAGGGCATACATCACGTCATATCATAATTGCATTAACAACAGTATTAGGATTGTTTGATTTACTGCGTTACTATTATCGCATGATTGATTTGATAACATGTTAATCTTTGCTCTATTATTCCACTGAGTTAGCTACTCACTCCCACGTTACGGGACGGTGTTCCGGACACCCACCAGACCTTTTTGTGATTGCAGATGATGGCGCGGCCTGTGAGGCAGAGCCGGACTTGATGATGATGAGGAGGATCCCTCCTTTATGCGTGTTCTGATCGACGGGATTACAGGGAGGTTGATTAGATACTTTGACATTTGTCATTTTATATTTTTAGCGCACTCATGTATATTCGTTTCATCTACTTTTGGGGTATACATGTATGTGTATAACCTGGTAACATGTTCACACTCTGGAGACATACAACAGTTTATATATGTTATACATACTATTACAAACTTCCGCTGGTTAATTTAACTGTCTCTGGAGTATGATATGCGGTTCTAGCTTAATCTCACTCATGTTTAATACATTATCACAGACAACATTCAATCATACATATCTATGTTGCACAAATAACATTTTGGAACTCGGGAGTTGGGTTTTTGCTCGACCCCCCGATTTTCGGGATGTTACATAATAGATGGGGCCTAATATGTAATATTTGACCCTCAACAGTAACTATCAGCTGCATTGTATTCAGTCTCGGCAGTAGATAAAGATATGGAATTTTGTTTCTTGCTATGCGAAGACACTAGATAGTTGTAGACGTAAAAATAACCACCATTGGTCGATTTGTGATCATCAATATTATCGGCCCAATCAGCGTCTGAATACCCGACAATGATAGTAGATGTGTCAAACAGGTACCATAAGCTGAAATTGGTAGTCCCAGCCACATACCTTATGATCCTCTTGACAACAATCAAATGTGATTCTTTAGGATCAGCCTAGAATCTAGTGCATGCACGTACGTTAAAGGAAATATCCGGTCGGCTCACTGTTAGATAAAGTAAATTCCCTATCATGCTGTGATACAATTTTTGATCCACACTCTTGCCATTTCCATCTTTGGAAAGTTTGAGTGTGGTTCTCATGGGTATATGATGAGTACAACCAAATTCAAGTCCAAAACGTTTTACCAATTCCTTAGCATACTTGGACTGGCATACGGAAATCCCATTTTGAATTTATTTCACTTGTAGTCCTATAAAGAAGTTGATCTCACTAACCATGAGATCTTAAATTCAGATTTCATTAATTCAACAAATTCATGAGCCATATCTACACAAGTGGATCCAAAAATAATATCATCCACATAAATATGGGAAATTAACAAGGCATTCACGGTCTTTTGCATAAACAATGTTTTATCAACACTCCCCCTGTAAAAATGGTGGTCTAGCAAGAATTGCGTTAAACAACCATACCACACTCGAGGTGCTTTTTAAAGACCGTAGAGCGGTTTACTCAATCTGTATACATGTTTAGGATATTTGTGTAATGCCCTGAGTTTTTGTAACCCGAGATTTGTGTTTCAAAAACCAGAGTGTTAACCTTTAAACATAACCAAATTCCACACACACACACACACACACACACACACACGCACACGCACACACACACACACACACACACACACACACACACACACACACACACACACATATATATATATATATATATATATTTCCTTTCTTTTTTTAGAGTTAGCAGTTTAGCTAAAGAGAAACAAATCAAGCATAAAGGGAATTTCATACACATTCAAAATATATGAGCGACTGCTCAAAATGGCTTATACAAACCAATGTCTTTATGTTAATAATATAAGAAATATACAATTTAATACATGAGAAATAATAAAATGCATATAAACTTGAGCCATAATGTAACACTCTGAACTTTTCAATACCCGAGTATTGAAAGTCCTCGAGTGTTACCATGAAGTTTAACTTGATACTTTAAGTGCTATGGTTTTATGCTCCTTTAGTTGTCAAATTTTTTGGTGCCAAAACATCAACCTGTATCTTGTGTAGCATGAGGAGATATACATGTTCAAGACACTGCATCACAATGTTACAAGTTGAGAATGAAGCTTGACTTCAAGACATGCAAGGTTTGCAAGGTCATGTACACTATTCACTCCTGTAAACTTCAATTAAGTCTTTCAAAAGAACTATAGCAAAAGACAAGTAGTACAACTCAAGAAAGTGTACAAATTAAGAACGACAAATCCAAGCTTTTGAAGATCTCAAGTTCAAGATACATCAAGAGAAGAGATTTCAAGCTTTATAATCTTCAAAGGTCAACCATCTTCTGAAGAAATGAACTTTCAATGTTCATACTTCATGACCCAAATATGAAAGACCTTAGATTGACGTTAGGGTGGGTCATTTCGGATACATAATTCAATTATTCTTTTTATAAGTGTTGCAATATGTTCTAAGACTAGTCCTGGACTTTGTTAGACTAATCTTAGCACTGGCTCAACCAGTCTAAGATATTTCAGGACCAGTCCTAAGTTTGTTGCAAAAATTTAAAATTTTTGGTTGTGCTATGACCAGTCCTGGAGACTGTTCGACCAGTCGTGTGAACATTGTCGACTCGTCCTACGACCAGTCCTGGATCTACGACTCAAATTCTAGCAATGAAATTGGTGTCTCACGACCAGTCTTAGGGTTCATACGACCAGTCGTGGACAGCCTACGACCAGTCGTAGGCTGCTTTCGACCAGTCATGGAACGATTTTATCCGATTGCTCTAAAAAATTTAAAAATCCGTTTCTCCTATGACTAGTCGTAGTGTCCAAAGGACTAGTCGAAAAAGCAATTTCTGCAGCTATAAATAGACGACGAATTTCAGAGATTGATAACTCAATTCAAGAAACTTCAAGGGACCACTCTGAGATAAGTTTATATTTATTTTAAGTTACATTGTGCACATTTAATATTCTCTTTTGTTAGCTTTATAGATTTGATTTTGTTTCTACATTCCAATCTTAATTGAAAAGAGGAATTTTGAAGTGAGTATTGACATTGAAGTGAGTATTGACATTGAACTTCTACATTCGAACTTCTACTCTGATTGGTTCTTCCGGGCTGCTACAAAAGGAGAACTCCAGGTATTTTACTTTATTGTAAATTTCATTCTTTTTTGTTTTTATTTAAGATTAAGCCAGGAAAATCTCATTGTGTTGGTTATCTGAGGGAGCCAGAAAACTCAGAAGTGGGGGTTTTTGAATTGTGTAAGTCCATTAGAAAGACATAATTGTGAAGGTTTTAGGTGAACCTGAGAAACCTATTTTGATAGTGAACACTAATATCCCCTGTGTGAGGATATTAGGAGTGGAGTAGCAAGCTGTGTGGCTGTTGTTTAATAGTTGGTGAACACACAGGAGAACCACTATAATTCTTTATGTTTTGTGGATGCGTGTTTTATTTTTCTATCTTTTATTATTTAGAATTGTGAGATGTATATGTGAATGTGAATGTTGTAATTTTATATTTCAAGCATTGTGGGAAATGTTGTAATAATTTAGATTTTTATTTTTACAATTTATTTCAATTCCTTACTATTTATTTATACCTCTTCAGTTTGAGTTTTTGATACAAAGACCTTTCTAGAAATATGGTTGTCCTACCATGAACCCTTCGTTTTTGGTGTAAGGTTGTCCTTAGAACAACATTTGTATCAACCTCTCAATACTTGTTTATTGAGGTTGCTTTTCATTTCAGCATTGTGAATTGATTTTCTTTATTTGGCTATCTCCTTATTTAATTCTGTTGTTATTATTTTAAATTTGGCATAGTCCTATTCACCCCCCCCCCCTCCCCCCAGGACAGATAACTTGGCCTTTTCAGATACATGCATGTGTATGACACCAACCTAGCTATCCTGACCTTACATCCATTCCCTGACATGAGTCTATCCATTGGGAATGATCTCCATTTATAGATCAATCCATCTGACCCTTGAATTTCAAAACAAGGCCATTCGTCACGTGATTTGACATAAGAACTTTCCCTTGAACGGAATGACGAAGAAACTCCCTATCCATAATGATTTAGATATTCGTTCTTTTATAAGAATTGCTTAGAAACATACCTATAACCATGTGGGGCCATTAGATCTCCCAAAACTGTATTTAGTGCTTGTCCAACAGATGGACGAAGTGGAAAAAACTCATACATCATGGTGGCCCACAGAATTTGTTGACGTCAGCTGCAGCAGCTATTCGGCTGGTGTGGCCCACATGGATGGACGGTCCAACTAAAAAATGGATGGACAGTCATGAATGAAATACATACATCATGCGACCCACAGAACTTACTGACATCCTCAACGCACCAGCTAGTCAGCTTCCCACTGTCCAGACAATGGACGGTGCGGATATAACACATCCAACGTGGTGGGTCCCACTGTCCAAGGTCTATATGGTGTGTATAAGACCCATACATCCACGACGGGTCCCATAGAACTTGCTGGCTACAAAATAACAACTATATAGCTGGTGCCAGCGTACACCAGCCAATCCTTTTCCGTCAAGTGGGTTATACGTGGGGCCCACCATAGACTTATATACTATAATATATATACATATACATATATATGTATGTATATATGCATGTATGTATATTATATTATATATCATTATTATTATTATTTTTAATGATGCAGCGTCCAGGCATATATAACTGTTGGGCTACAGTCCAGCAGCATGCTACAGATGGACGACTCGGATGATCTCAATCGCATGCATTAAGTGGGGTCCACGCACATGTGCCCCCCGTTGAACCAAATTGATATTTGTGTTCTGCTTCGTCCAGGCCCACATCTGGACAGTCAAGATGGAAATCTCCATCATGGTGGGCCTGAAGACGTACATCATAAGTGGGTCATAAAATCAGGAGAGAGAGAGAGAGAGAACGGTGAGATGGAGGGACCCCACCACATTGGGCCCCTCTAAGATTACAATACATACATCAAGATGTGTCCCAAATAGGATCTATACCATCAATCGGCAGGTCCCACTTGGTCCATCATAAAAAAATGAAATCTAATCCAACAAAACACCCATCAATAGATCTTCTTGGTCTGATGGATGCCAAACTCCTTGGCTCCCTCTTTGATGGAGGTTGATGAGGATTGAAGGGCTAGGATGAGGGATCTTGGGGTAGGAAGTGGGCCACACACTTACTTATTTTCTCTCGTTAGGATTCTTCTCTCATGGTTGCTTGACAAATGGTAGAGAATGGAGTGAAATGAGAGAGGAGTCGGTCGTGTAAGAAGGATGGGATACATTTAACATAACAAATATATACATTATGATACAGAAATACATGAATCAACAGTTCATATTGCATATACCAAGATCAAATTTCAATTTAACAAACCTGCTTTTATCGAGAAGTTTTGTGAATATGTCAGCAAGTTGAGTCTCGGTCGGAATATATTCTAAAGAAATTGTCTTTTTTTTTCACTAATTCATGAATGTAGTGATATCTAATGTCAATGTGCTTGGTTCGTGAATGTTGGATTGGATTTTTAGATATATTAATTACACTAAAATTATCACAATATAAAAATATATAATCTTATGCAATTTCGTAATTGCTTAGCATTCTTTTCATCCATACAAGTTGAGTGCATGCATTACCTATAACAATGTATTCAGCCTTAGCTGTTGAGAGTGATACGGAACTTTCTTTCTTACTTTTCCAAGAAACTAAACAGTTTCCAACATAGAAACAACCACCACTGGTTAATTTTCAATCATCAATGTTACCATCCCAATCACAATCCGTGTAACTAGGTAATTACACACTAGTATCATGTGGATACTAAAGACCAAGATTAGCTGAACTAGCGACATATCACAAAATGTGCTTAACAGTAATTAGATGTGACTCTTTAGGGTCAGATTGATATCTAGCATAAATTTCTACGTTAAATGCAATATCAGGTCGACTCGCAGTTAAATAAAGCCAACTACCTATTATATTACGATACAATTTAAGATCCACACTCTTACTTGTAGAGTCTTTTGAGCGTTTAAAGTAGTACTCATAGGAGTATCAAAAATTTTTCCACTCTCAAATTCAAACTTTTTAACTAAGTTCAGAGAATATTTAGTTCGAGATATAAAGAAACCATCAGGTAACTGTTTTACTTGCAACCGTAGGAAATAATTCAATTCTCCAACCATGCTCATTTCAAACTTAGACTTCATAAGATCTGCAAACTCAATAGTCATGTTAGCACAGGTAGATCCATAGATAATATCATCAACATAAATTTGCACTATTAAAATGTGATCATTATGTTTCTTTACAAACTGTGTCTTATTAATACTTCGCATTATAAAGTTATGACTTAGTAGAAACTTAGTCAAGTTTTCGTACCATGCCCTGGGAGCTTGTTTCAAACAATAGAGTGCCTTTTTTAGGCGGTAGACATGATCAACATTCTTAGGGTCTTTAAAACCCGTTGGTTGTTTAACATACAGTTCTTCATGCAAATCGACATTTAAAAATGCACTCTTTACATCCAGTTGGTATATCTTGAACTTTCTAAAGCACACAATGGATATAAATAGTCTAATTGATTTAAGATGAGCTACTATGTAAGATGCATATCCTAGTCCGTATCATTCTATATGCTTCCACCGTCCTTCCGGTCGATTTTGGCAATTCTCGACCCCTATCCAACGTTTGTATGTCCTACTAAGTAGGGTCCAGCATACCGAAGTCGGCTTGAACCGAAACCTATACCTTAGCGACCGCACCGTCACCGGAGTTCCAACGTCGTGACTTGCGCACCGAACTGATACCCAGGCTATGAGATGTAAGCCTGCGTTCATTCTGAAGAAACGCCATGCGTTACGAATTTCGAGGGAATCTCTACAACACTTCCCATCAAATCAAGTCAAGTACACCACCTTACCTCCATGCCACCTCACTCAACAACAAGTACACATGGCCACTACTTCTTTTACCATAAGTCAACACACTCTCTTCCCTCACCATCCCTCTTTTTCATCATTTTCAACTAAGCTCATGCTTCCCCATCTCCTCTCCTTACACCCACCATTTCGTCCATCCCTTCATCCATTATTTCTACCTCCCTCTCTCTCATTCTCTAGCAATTTCCCAAATTCCATGAGAAATTCCATACGTCCAAGATCTTCTCTCCCAACAACAAGTGTGGCCCACTTTTCCTCTCTCTCATCTCACATCTTAACCATTCATCCATCATCTACCTCCATCAAACTCGAAGGCAAGGAGCTAAGGAGGCTAGGGGAGCAAGAAGAAGGATGATAGGTGGGTGATCCGCCCTTAATTCTTATTTTAGGGCCCACTTGTTGGTGGGACCATTATGATGTATGTGTTGAATTCATGAGGTGTCCATAGTGGTAGGGCGCTTCCATCACTGTCTCTCTCATCTTTCTTTCTCTCTCTTTCCTTATTTTCTTTATGATGATGTGGCTACGCAGCCAACCTGGATAGATTTCACTATGAAGTATGTAACTCAACCATGCCATCCATCGTTGTGGGACCCACCTACTGGATGTGTTTGATCTACAGCGTCCAACCATTACTGGGCCTAGATGGGAGGAAAACGTAAATATCAGATTGATCTAAATCAGGTGGGCCACGTACATGTGGGACCCACCATGATGTTATTTTTATCCTAGCCGTCCAGTGTCTCTGGACACTGGACGTGAGGCAGGGGTAGCTAACATGGAGTGTGTGTACTACATGGGTGAGCACTACCGAGCTAATAAAAATAATAATATAATATTTATATTACACTTTTTGGTGGGCAACTCATGTAGGCCCCACCTTGATGTATCTATATAATCCACGCTATCCATTTCATTTCTCAGCCAATTTTAGGCGTTGAGTTGAAAAATGAGGCCAATCCGAAAATCAAGCAAGCAATACCATAGGAAATAGTGGTATTACCATCAAAACCCACCTTAATTCTCCTATTCGCCAAAAACACGTAGCATATTGGTCTCATTTAGTCAATCAGGGGCCTTAGAATCCAATGGCTGGGTTGGATTCTTCAGATGCAGACCCTATATGTGAAAAACCATGGATTTTCAAAAAAAAAAACCAACAACAATGCAGCAGCTGACGCTGTTGCTGTCAGAAGGCACGCAAGCAGCGCCTGCGCGTTGATGGACGAACAGACTGGGCTGGGGCCACGGGTCCCAGCTGTGGACCCCACCATGATGTGTTAGAACATCAACACCGTGCATTTGATGGGTCCCCTTCGGGACAGTGGGCCCCCCAAAAATTAGCCCTATCCGAAGCTCAGGTGGCCCACATCATAGGAAACAGCGGGATGGAAGGACTGCCATTGAAACCCTTTTTGGGTGGGCAGAAGTTTTGGATCATATGAAATTTATTTTTACTTTTCATCCAGGTCCGTGTGACCTTACCAATGGGTTGGATTGCAATTAAGCATTATGGTGGGCCCCACGTGGGAACGACAATGATTGTAACGCCCGTGAAAAATCCGTACTTGGAATCGAGTACCGATTTGACCCGAAATCGCGTATAAATAATTTCCATGGAAATTAAACGTAAGTTAGCTAGCGCAACGCTAGAGTAGCTGGGAAATAGTCCCTGATCACTTTAAATACGTTCTACAAGACCCAAATCGAGTAGAACAGACAACTCTACAATACTCTATAACCTTGGATCCAACTCTAAGCAGGTTTGTCCTCTGGACCATATTGAACTTTTGTATTGGATTTAGACCGCGCGTCGAAGGTCTGATACCTCCTATCTTAGACCGTTAGAACCGCCCAGCTGGACTTGACAATCATCTCAAAGATCAAGTCAAACCGATAATCACAGAGTATTTCGTTGAACCCAGACTGAAGCGACCGCAAATAGGGACGAATTGGGAATTTTAAATTTAGATCTGGCACACGACTTGACGCGTCAGTATTAAGCGTTCTGACCGTCAGAATTCATCCAGATTACACCCTCGGATCAGGAAAAATATCTATTTATTATCACGGAACTTTCAGTCCTGATCTATGTGCGGTGACCGCTGAACTGAAACTGGTCCGCCACGTGCGATCTGCGAACCCTGCCAGACTGAAAACTTAATACGAGGTACATCTGGTACCCATGAGCTTAAGTCTGATCGCAATCGACCAGGGGACCACCAGAAATCAGTTTTCGGACCGAAACAGCCCCAAAATGGATAGGTAATAAGTAAACTTCGTCCCGGAGCCCATTTTCGGCATTTTCAAGCTTATAAAAGGGGTTGAAACCCTCATTCCTTCCTTGCATACGAATTTCCCTAAACCCTAGAAAAGAGAGAGAGAGTTTGAGAGAAAGGGAAGAGGAGATTTTTTCCGCTTCCGAGCCACCAACGGTTGCTGCATCAACACTTCCTTCCAATCACCTGGCTGGTGATTTCTACACTTTTTCAGGTATAGAAAAACCCCAAAAACTTGCTGATTTAGGGTTCACGTAGATTCTGAACGTGTTAGCTAACGTATTCCATAAATCAGGATCTCCTACTGTCGTAGACGAAGCGTACACGCTCCGTTCAAAATCCCGCGACCGTAAGAGCTTAGGTGAGGATTTTAGACGCTTTGATTGACGGTTTACAACGCTTTCAATGGCGTTTAATAGTAGATTATTGACGGCATCGCCGTTTGACATGTACAACATGCTCTCCGTTTCCTGTTTCGCAAATTAACGAAGAATATGAGATTTAGGGCATTTTAGTCATTTGTAGGAAGTACGGTCTACATGCATATTTTGCTGACGTGATTGACATGGATTGTCGCCGCATTAGTGAGTTAGGAATGCTTGCATAATCAGTTTGGCGAAGAGATTCGCCAAGTTGCGCACTTTGGGTCGACATACTATATGTGGACTTAAGTGTGTAGTGTATGTGTTTGTATAAATGCTTGTATTAGTATGTATTGTATTGAATGATGTTAGGTAGTAGTTTGTGATTGATTTCATGATTAATATGCTGACCTAAATGATTTCCTACATGTTGACCTTATGCATGATCGCATTACATGCATGGAAAGTATGCCTTGAGGATTTGCTTAAGTTGAATATGCTTGGGAAGTATGCCTTGAAGATTTGCTTAAGTTGGACGTTATAACATGTGCTAACATGCTCACATGATGTATTTCAATTCCAATACCTTTGTATAGTGTTAATGTAATTCCATAGATGTGTGGGACTTGACTTAGTCCAGGCAGTCGGTAACCGAGCGAATTCGTGGCTGACTGGTCATAGCCATGAACGACGCGTCGATCAATGTGATTCGTGTTGAGAGTTGGCGGCAGTGGTTAGGCCACGCGAAGTGTTTTACGCACTTTATGTCGTTCAATTCGAGATGCGATCGCGCTAGTCGAGCCCGTCAAATAACCCGACTGGCCGATGTTTGTTCACCTTGTATGTATCATAACTGCTTGAACCTAGGGTACTGATCTTACCATTGTAAACCCTATTAACCGTGGTACCTTGATCCACGAAGACTCATGAGCCGGGCATGGTGGTATGGGACACCGTGGTCGAGCTGTCGGCCTACGCTGGGGCCACAAACCTCCCCGTAGTGACCAGTGAGCACCTTGACTCGTGAGCAGATTATGGTGGTATGGGACACTATATTCTAGCTGTCGGCCTACACTGATCAGGAGATGAGCCCTTTGTAGTGACCGCGAGCGTATTCTGAGTTCACGGGAGGCGACGATCCTTCCGTGCAGTAGAGTACAGTAGGCCTGTATTGATAAGGTGACGGGGGAGCGGTGCAACGAGTGCGAGCAACAGCCCTGGCAGCCCTTGCAGTGACCTACGAAATGTACATCGTATGAGATTACTAGGAGTGACGACCCTAGACAGGATCCGTGTTGGGATTGATACAAGGGAAGTACCTTAGTTTCCCAATCCTGCTGTTTGAATGAACTAATAACAACTTGGTAATCATATCACCATAGCATTGCATGTGCCTGGAAGATGTGGAGCACTCTAGGGAGTGTGGCATGCCGCAGTCGTAAGATGTTGCCGCATGAGGGTGATCGTCGGTGAGGGCATACATCACGTCATATCATCTTACATTAACAACAGTATTAGAATTGTCTGATTTACTGCTTTACTATTATCGCGTGATTGCATTGTGAACATGCTAATCTTTGCTCTATGATTCCACTGAGTTGATCACTCATTCCCACGTCACGGGATGGTGTTTGCAACACCCACCAGACCCTGTTGTAGTTGCAGGTGACGACGAGATCCAGGAGGTGGAGCCGGAGATTGACGAGGACCAGGATGAGTTCTCGTATATGCAGTATCACGACGGCTTCCCGTAGGTGACCTGGATCGAGGGGGACTTCAGTGGGACTATTTTGGAACTTATTCTTTTGTCTATTTACATGTATATGAGACTCAGAGATGTAGTCATACTTTGGAGACAGTCGAGATTACTTTGTTTTTCCATACAGTGATATATATATTATTTAGTCTTCCGCTTGCTTTTATCACTGGATCTGAAGTATGAATTGCAGTTTTGGTATACTTTTACTCATGTGAATGCTTTAAATCAGACAACATTGAATCATAACCATTTTTGTTGCATAAGTGACGGTCTGGAACTCGGGAGTTGAGTTAATACACGACCCCCGATTTTCAGGGTGTTACAAGTTGGTATCAGAGCATGAATGAGAGTATACTGGGCCTGGGTTATGGTCTTGCGACGTACGCTGTCGCTTCCTTTGACTTAGGTGGGTACGAGAAGGGTCTAGAAACACTTCTAGGATCACAGATTCGCCGATAGGCGAAGTCTATAAGGATCGATCGCAAGATCGAGTCTGTAACGTATCTCGGGTCGCGTAAAGTGACCCGAATCACTTCTAAGCTGTAGGAAGTCGGGTGGAGACGTCTTATGAGCGGTTTTAAACCGCAAAAGTGAATCCATGGGCCGTGGAGTGACCACGACTCCAGTAATCAATCGCCAGGGCCTAAAAACCCCGTTTCACCAAAAATCTTCAAAATTCCTTCTCTAAACACTTCAACCTTCAGTTCTTTCTTATCCATTTCATATTAGGCATCAAACCTAATGTGAAAATAACAAAAATTAGCACATTCACCAAATTTTACAGTGAATAGTAAAATTTCATGAAAAATGGCCATCAGGCCATTCTAACTTCACTTTCTTTAGTAACTAAGTAGCTAAAAAGATGTACTGGCTCCTTCTACCTCAAATTCATATGCTGCATCATATGGTTTGGTATTCGGGATTGCGATGTAGACCCGGAAAGCCCCGAACACATGTTTGGGCTCATAGAGACCAAAATGCTATGAACCAAGGGGTGGGACCTGATTTTTGGGGCCCTGGGACCATGGGGGACCAGACCCATGGGGTCCCACCGGTCAACTTTCGAGTTGACCGGCGATGCCATTGCCGGCCGGGCGATGCATCGCCGGCCGGCAACCTCCGTTGGTGCTGCCCTTTGGGCGCACCCACTTAAATGCCCTCCACATCATCCCTAGCTACCTCCCATCCCACGAAAACCCCCAAAAACAACCTCTCCTTCACAAACAGCCCCCTTGCATACCCTAGATTCGATTTTCAGCACTCCATTCCAAATCCCGGCGACCCAAACCCCTCCTAAACCCTTCCTTGGCCAAAACCGACCACCACCCATCAATTATTGGGTGTTGGCAGCCCCTTTCCTTGACGATTTCCCCATTTGGAGCTCCAAAATCTCCCAAATAGTGCTGAAATCGTGAGCAGCTCCATTCCATCTTTTTGTTTGAATTTTTCCCTGAAAGTATAGCCTTGGGAAGCTTGAAGCGTCCCTCTACGACGCCTAGATTTCCTTTTGTCAGATTGGGCAGCCATTTCTCCGCATTTTCGGCGTTTTCCATGGCCTTTGTGGAAGCCATTTTGGGCCTTTTGTCGCTTTCATCCATCCTGTCTTTGATGGGTAAGAGGAAAACTGCAACAGACGAGGCTGGGCCGAGCCGCCCTGCTCGATCGAGAAGACCGCGGGGTGGTGCTGCAAGTTCAAGCACCGCCGCAGGTCCAACTGCAGTCCTAGAGTGCCGTACAAAGCGGGATTTGGATCCCCATGCACACCTTGGACGAACCATTCTATCAGAGATGCCTCATGGTGAATACACTGATCGTAGAGTGTTATTTGAGGCGGACGTAGATGGGCGATTGTTCGGCGAGTATCTGTTGTTCGAACGCATTGAAGCTGCCCACTGGGGGCCGATCTTTGAAGCTCGCGCTCGTGCTAATGTGAGCACTGTTCGTGCCTTCTATGCTAACATCCAGAGTCCTACCTTGGAGCCCTTACAGTTCAAAATCCCTTTTGGTAGAGATCGGATGGCTACGATCGACGTCCGGTTGGTTGCGCGACTTCTCAACGTGCCTCTAGGTGATGTACATCCTAGTGAGAAGAATTTGAGGACTAGACGTGAACGGGATCGCCGCACCAGGTTTCTGTGCGGTAAGTTGGTTCCATGGCAGCCTAATAATAGCCTCAAAGCGACGTACATGTCTGAGGATCTGCGCCTGCTGCACCATATCTGCACGTTCAATGTTTATCCTAGGTCGACGAACCGCATTGAATGTACACGTCTTATGGTCGATTTCTTATTTCTGGTGGCCCAGGGAGAGAACGTATGTATGGCCACTTTCATATTACGGCAGATAGTTCTCATAGCCAGGTCGAGGAGAACATCCGAATCCCTTCCCTTTGGCCGACTCATTTGTAAGATTGCGCTTGAGTTTGCCTATAGACTTGGACCCGAATTGCCGGTATCGATTCACACCATCGATGAGTCGACAATGGTTAAGATGAAGATTGGGTCGCAATATCGTGAAAATCAACTTGAAAGGGATAGTGGGGACGACTTCGATGAAGAAGAAGATCAAAGCGAAGAAGAACCTAGTGCTGAGGTTCAGGAAGAGACTCAGGAAGAAGCAGAAGAAGAGGCTCAGGATACTGATGAGAGCCCTCCTCCTTCTGCGCAGGCTACTATCGACGATCGCATTGCACGGATAGAGGAGAGCCAGACCACTTTGCGAAGGGAAGTCCAAGAACTTCGAGCGGAAGTCGCTGATGCCAAGGCTGTTACAAAGAAGAAATTTGGCAAGGTGACTCGCACTTTGAAGGCAATCCTGTGTTGCTTACAGGATAAGGGTGCTCCTCCTCCGTCACCAGATTCCGACTAGCGATGCGATCTTTGATGTTGATTATTAGTAGTTAGCCATTTCCTGTTTTATGTGTGTAAAGCCTATTAGGGCTAGTGCTTTGCTTATGTTGCTGTTGCTTAACTGTCTTAATTTCCATGTAATTCTAGTCATGATGCTTGTAAGGATATATCCCTTGTATTGTGACAATTTTGATTAATTGAAATGCCTGGAATGCCTTTGACTCTTTAAGTGAATGATTGTGGTGTATATGTGCACTTGAGACTGACAAGGTTGCACCCTATTTTGAATATAGGGAATGCCACCTAAGACTACGAGGAGTGCGGTTAGGCTTTCATTGTCTGAGCAGATGGATCAGACTCCTTCTCAGTCTGGCACTCGTCCGGACCCTGCTGTGGGCCCGATTCCTGAGACTGTTCGATCGTCTCAGCCTGCTGTTGGTCCTACAGATGGACCACCGCCATTTACACCATCAGTTCGAGAGCCACAGCGCGCATCTACTTCCGCACCTCATCCGCCACAGCCTGCTCCATCCCCTGATAGATTCGAGCAGATGATGGCTATGATGCTACAGTAGCAGCAGCTATTGACCACTATAGTTGGGACTTTAGCCCAGGGTGGGGGTGCGACTACAGCTACTCCACCTGCACCACCTGCGCATCCAGTTGAGGATGCCTATACTTACGCCCAGGATGAGGGCATAGCACATCCTGCGCAGCCTGCTTTCCCTGCGGGGAATCCTGCCGACACACGGGGCCTTCTGGAGCGATTTCAGCGCTTGCGGCCTCCTACTTTTTCGGGTTCTCACAGACCTGAGGAGGCAGAGTTCTGGCTCGACCGAGTGTCGAAGATTCTACGCATGTTACACTGTACCGAGGCAGAGCAGGTAGAGCTGGCTACCTTCCTATTCGAGAGAGAGGCCAGTATGTGGTGGGATAGTATATTGCGGACTGTTGCCACAGATTTCGTATGGACGTGGGCAGCATTCGAGTTCCGCTTCCATGAGAAGTATTATCCCCAGACCTACAGGCACGAGAGGGAGAATGAGTTTCTCCGTCTCAGGCAGGCAGCGATGACGGTTATCGAGTATGAGCATCGGTTCACAGAGTTGGGCAGGTACGTCCCGACGATTCTGGCTGATGAGCAGATGCGCATACGGCGCTTTTTGGAGGGCTTGAGACCGGATATTCGGTCGAAGATGTGCTGCGTCAGTTTCCCTTCCTATGCGGAGTTGGTTCATATGTCCATGCGGGCAGAGCAGGACGTGGATCGACTGGCGCGATCTCGAGGCCCGACTACTTCCAGGCCGCGACCGGAGTTGCCAGATAGGCCCTTCGCGGGCAAGAGGCCTCGCATTGATCCTCCTACCAGGACCACGGCCCCTGTACGACCGTTTCGGTGCCCTGATTTATCATGCACGTACTGTGGGAGGACGGGCCATTTATCGCAGAGTTGCTTCTCCAGGATGCGGGACAGTGGGTTCTCGCCGCCCGCAGAAGATTGATCGTGTACGTCCACAGGCGATATCAGCACCGCCTATACGGTCAGCTCCTGCGCATCCCTCTTTCAGACCCACAGTATCGCAGATTCGACAGCCCCCACGGCCCTTGACACAGCGGCCGAACCGGCCACAGCAGGCACGAGTTCATGCACTGACCGCTGAGGCAGCTACGACGCCGACTTTCCAGCATTCAGCCTTCGAGGTCACGGGCCATATCGGAGGTACTCCCGTTCTTGTCATGGTGGACACTGGTTCCACAATTTCTTTGATATCGCGTGCCGTAGTCAGACGTCTTGGGTTGCAGACTATCACTATGGATAGCGTGCGAGTCCTTGCAGCTCATGGAGATTATTCGGATGTCACCCAGATGTGTGAGGGTTGTTTAGTTGACCTGGGAGGCAGGACGATGACTCTCGATCTGGTCGTCGATCCCTCACTCGTATATCTCGACGTCATTCTTGGCATGGACTGGTTGACTGCAGCGAGAGCCGAGATTGACTGCGAGGCTCGTGTGGTGACGGTGTACGAGCCTGAGGGCACGCCTTTCACATTTTCAGTGCGGGTAAATCTTCCTTTCCGCATTCTTAGCTACGCCACTCTATTGCGCGACGCTGGTGCCCAGGTACTTGAGCAGACGCCAGTTGTGTCTGAGTTCGGGGATCTGTTCAGGAAGATCCCTGGTTTGCCGCCCCGACGTGAGATCGATTTCACTATCGATCTGATTCCTGGTTCTACACCCGTCTCACTGCCGACGTATCGCATGGCACCATGTGAGATGGAGGAGTTGCGGACGCAGATTGATGGTCTGCTAGAGCTTGGCTTTATACGGCCTAGCGTATCTCCTTAGGGAGCACCGGTCTTGTTCGTGAAGAAGAAGGACGGTTCGCTGCGATTGTGTATTGATTATCGTAGGCTGAACCAGCTCACAGTGAAGAACAAGTACCCTTTACCCAGGATCGATGACTTGTTTGATCAGTTGAGAGGAGCACAGTACTTCTCGAAGATTGATCTTCAGTCAGGATATCATCAGCTGCGCGTCAGAGATGAGGACGTGCAGAAGACAGCATTCAGGACCAGTTTTGGTCACTACGAGTTCCTCGTGATGTCGTTCGGTCTCACGAACGCACCGGCCGTGTTCATGGATCTGATGAACCGGGTTTTTCGGCCTTTCCTCTATCGATTCGTCGTTGTCTTCATCGACGACATTTTGGTATACTCTAGGAGTCGAGAGGAGCATGAGGAGCATTTGCGTTTGGTCCTGGATACGCTCAGACGACATCAGTTGTTCGCACAGTACAAGAAGTGCGACTTCTGGAAGCAGGAGGTGAAGTTTCTGGGACACGTGGTGTCCAAGGATGGCATAGCAGTTGACCTGTCTAAGGTAGCTGCGGTGCAGGACTGGGAGCAGCCTAGTTCTGTCACTGAGGTGAGGAGTTTCTTGGGTCTCGCTGGTTACTATCGGCGCTTCATTCAGGACTTCTCGAAGATCGCGAGACCCTTATCTCAGTTGACACGGAAGGACGTGAAGTTCGCCTGGAATGATAAGGCGGAGTCAGCTTTTCAGGAGCTGAAGGACAGACTTACGTCCGCCCCTGTGCTAGTATTGCCAGAGCAGGGGGTTAGATACACTATATACACTGACGCGTCTAGCGTTGGTTTGGGTTGTGTCCTTATGCAGAGGGACAGGGTAATTTCGTATGCCTCGAGACAATTAAGGAAGCACGAGGAGAATTACCCTACACACGACCTGGAGTTGGCAGCCGTTATATTCACACTGAGACTCTGGAGACATTACCTCTACGGAGAGGAGTTCGAGCTCTTTTGCGACCACAAGAGCCTCAAGTACATATTCACGCAGCGAGACTTGAATATGAGGCAGCGGCGATGGATGGAGACGCTGAAGGACTTCAAGTTTGAAGTCTCTTACCATCCTGGGAAGGCGAACCTTGTGGCTGATGCGTTGAGCCGCAAGAAGGCGATAGAGTTTGCGGCTCCGCTGATGGTTGCCGAGTGGGATATGGTGGAGTTTTTGCGAGACTTTGAGCAGAAACTCACCGTAGAGGAGCCATTTGAGTTCATCGCACATGTACAGGTGCGATCCCAGATCGATGACCGTGTCATCGAGGCGCAGAGGGACGACGCGCATCTTACTGAGCTTCGAGAGCAGGCCAGTGATGATGCTGACGCCGACTGGCGAGTTGGTATGGATGGAGGCTTACGTTACCGTGGCCGCCTATGCGTCCCAGATGTCCCTGACTTGAGACGAGAGATTCTCGAGGCTGCGCATTCTACTAGACTCGCGATGCATCCTGGCAGCACGAAGATGTATCGTGACGTGAAGAGGACGTACTGGTGGGAAGGTATGAAGACCCACATTGCTGAGTTCGTGTCCCGTTGTCTCACTTGTCAGCAGGTGAAGGCAGAGCATCGCCGACCACTTGGACTTTTGCAGCCTATGCCGATTGCAGAGTGGAAATGGGATTTCATTTCCATGGACTTCATTTCTGGGTTGCCGAGGACGAGGAAGGGGCATGATTCCATTTGGGTGATCGTCGACCGATTGACGAAGTCGGCGCACTTCCTACCGATCAGAGTTACGAACTCTGCAGACGAGCTGGCTAGATTGTATATCCGAGAGATTGTGCGTCTGCATGGAGTTCCGTTGGAGATCGTGTCGGACAGAGACACGCGGTTCACTTCTATTTTCTGGACTCGCATTCAGGAGGCTATGGGTGTGAAGTTGAAGTTCAGT
This sequence comes from Magnolia kwangsiensis, assembly GCA_037074715.1. NCBI lineage: Eukaryota > Viridiplantae > Streptophyta > Magnoliopsida > Magnoliales > Magnoliaceae > Magnolia > Magnolia kwangsiensis. The sequence continues at coordinate 82,072,718 of CM073575.1, read as the reverse complement.
ACTGCCTTCCACCCATAGACGGACGGACAGACGGAGCGAGTGAACCAGATCCTGGAGGACATGTTGCGGGCTTGCGCATTGGACTTCAAGGACAGTTGGGATGACTGTCTTGCATATGCGGAGTTTGCGTACAACAATAGCTTCCAGACGAGTATCGGCATGGCACCTTATGAGGCGCTGTATGGGCGACCTTGTCGCGCACCGCATTGCTGGTTAGAGGTCGGTGAGCGCAGCTTGATTGGCCCAGAGTTGGTGCAGGCGACGTCAGAGAAGATTGATATTATTCGACGTTGGCTTCTTAAAGCGCAGAGCAGACAGAAGAGCTACGCCGATACGAGACGGAGACCACTAGAGTTCACAGTCGGGGATCATGTGTTTTTGCGAGTTTCCCCTATGAAGGGAGTCCTTCGGTTCGGGAAGAAGGGGAAGCTGGCACCGCGATTCATTGGTCCATTTCAGATGCTCGATCGTGTGGGAGCAGTGGCTTACCGATTGGCTTTACCCATGCCCCTCGCGAGCGTCCACAACGTATTTCATGTTTCTATGCTGAAAAAGTACGTTGCTGATCCTTCCCATATCATCAGGTGGGAGCAGGTGCAGTTAGGAGAGGATGTTACTTATATCCTGCGACCGGCACGCATCTTAGACCGGAAGGAGCAGGTACTGCGTAGCAAGGTGATTCCCCTTGTGAAGGTACTATGGACGCATCACTCTGAGGAGGAGGCTACTTGGGAGACAGAAGCCGAGATCAGAAAGAACTACCCACATCTTCTCGAGGAGTACGAACAGGTACAAATTTCGAGGACGAAATTATTTGTTAAGGGGGGTAGATTGTAACGCCCGTGAAAAATCCGTACTTGGAATCGAGTACCGATTTGACCCGAAATCGCGTATAAATAATTTCCATGGAAATTAAACGTAAGTTAGCTAGCGCAACGCTAGAGTAGCTGGGAAATAGTCCCTGATCACTTTAAATACGTTCTACAAGACCCAAATCGAGTAGAACAGACAACTCTACAATACTCTATAACCTTGGATCCAACTCTAAGCAGGTTTGTCCTCTGGACCATATTGAACTTTTGTATTGGATTTAGACCGCGCGTCGAAGGTCTGATACCTCCTATCTTAGACCGTTAGAACCGCCCAGCTGGACTTGACAATCATCTCAAAGATCAAGTCAAACCGATAATCACAGAGTATTTCGTTGAACCCAGACTGAAGCGACCGCAAATAGGGACGAATTGGGAATTTCAAATTTAGATCTGGCACACGACTTGACGCGTCAGTATTAAGCGTTCTGACCGTCATAATTCATCCAGATTACACCCTCGGATCAGGAAAAATATCTATTTATTATCACGGAACTTTCAGTCCTGATCTATGTGCGGTGACCGCTGAACTGAAACTGGTCCGCCACGTGCGATCTGCGAACCCTGCCAGACTGAAAACTTAATACGAGGTACATCTGGTACCCATGAGCTTAAGTCTGATCGCAATCGACCAGGGGACCACCAGAAATCAGTTTTCGGACCGAAACAGCCCCGAAATGGATAGGTAATAAGTAAACTTCGTCCCGGAGCCCATTTTCGGCATTTTCAAGCTTATAAAAGGGGTTGAAACCCTCATTCCTTCCTTGCATACGAATTTTCCTAAACCCTAGAAAAGAGAGAGAGAGTTTGAGAGAAAGGGAAGAGGAGATTTTTCCCGCTTCCGAGCCACCAACGGTTGCTGCATCAACACTTCCTTCCAATCACCTGGCTGGTGATTTCTACACTTTTTCAGGTATAGAAAAACCCCAAAAACTTGCTGATTTAGGGTTCACGTAGATTCTGAACGTGTTAGCTAACGTATTCCATAAATCAGGATCTCCTACTGTCGTAGACGAAGCGTACACGCTCCGTTCAAAATCCCGCGACCGTAAGAGCTTAGGTGAGGATTTTAGACTCTTTGATTGACGGTTTACAACGCTTTCAATGGCGTTTAATAGTAGATTATTGACGGCATCGCCGTTTGACATGTACAACATGCTCTCCGTTTCCTGTTTCGCAAATTAACGAAGAATATGAGATTTAGGGCATTTTAGTCATTTGTAGGAAGTACGGTCTACATGCATATTTTGCTGACGTGATTGACATGGATTGTCGCCGCATTAGTGAGTTAGGAATGCTTGCATAATCAGTTTGGCGAAGAGATTCGCCAAGTTGCGCACTTTGGGTCGACATACTATATGTGGACTTAAGTGTGTAGTGTATGTGTTTGTATAAATGCTTGTATTAGTATGTATTGTATTGAATGATGTTAGGTAGTAGTTTGTGATTGATTTCATGATTAATATGCTGACCTAAATGATTTCCTACATGTTGACCTTATGCATGATCGCATTACATGCATGGAAAGTATGCCTTGAGGATTTGCTTAAGTTGAATATGCTTGGGAAGTATGCCTTGAAGATTTGCTTAAGTTGGACGTTATAACATGTGCTAACATGCTCACATGATGTATTTCAATTCCAATACCTTTGTATAGTGTTAATGTAATTCCATAGATGTGTGGGACTTGACTTAGTCCAGGCAGTCGGTAACCGAGCGAATTCGTGGCTGACTGGTCATAGCCACGAACGACGCGTCGATGAATGTGATTCGTGTTGAGAGTTGGCGGCAGTGGTTAGGCCACGCGAAGTGTTTTACGCACTTCATGTCGTTCAATTCGAGATGCGATCGCGCTAGTCGAGCCCGTCAAATAACCCGACTGGCCGATGTTTGTTCACCTTGTATGTATCATAACTGCTTGAACCTAGGGTACTGATCTTACCATTGTAAACCCTATTAACCGTGGTACCTTGATCCACGAAGACTCATGAGCCGGGCATGGTGGTATGGGACACCGTGGTCGAGGTGTCGGCCTACGCTGGGGCCACAAACCTCCCCGTAGTGACCAGTGAGCACCTTGACTCGTGAGCAGATTATGATGGTATGGGACACTATATTCTAGCTGTCGGCCTACACTGATCAGGCGACGAGCCCTTTGTAGTGACCGCGAGCGTATTCTGAGTTCACGGGAGGCGACGACCCTTCCGTGCAGTAGAGTACAGTAGGCCTGTATTGATAAGGTGATGGGGGAGCGGTGCAACGAGTGCGAGCAACAGCCCTGGCAGCCCTTGCAGTGACCTACGAAATGTACATCGTATGAGATTACTAGGAGTGATGACCCTAGACAGGATCCGTGTTGGGATTGATACAAGGGAAGTACCTTAGTTTCCCAATCCTGCTGTTTGAATGGACTAATAACAACTTGGTAATCATATCACCATAGCATTGCATGTGCCTGGAAGATGTGGAGCACTCTAGGGAGTGTGGCATGCCGCGGTCGTAAGATGTTGCCGCATGAGGGTGATCGTCGGTGAGGGCATACATCACGTCATATCATCTTACATTAACAACAGTATTAGAATTGTCTGATTTACTGCTTTACTATTATCGCGTGATTGCATTGTGAACATGCTAATCTTTGCTTTATGATTCCACTGAGTTGATCACTCATTCCCACGTTACGGGATGGTGTTTGCAACACCCACCAGACCCTGTTGTAGTTGCAGGTGACGACGAGATCCAGGAGGTGGAGCCGGAGATTGACGAAGACCAGGATGAGTTCTCGTATATTCAGTATCACGACGGCTTCCCGTAGGTGACCTGGATCGAGGGGGACTTCAGTGGGACTATTTTGGAACTTATTCTTTTGTCTATTTACATGTATATGAGACTCAGAGATGTAGTCATACTTTGGAGACAGTCGAGATTACTTTGTTTTTCCATACAGTGATATATATATTGTTTAGTCTTCCGCTTGCTTTTATCACTGGATCTGAAGTATGAATTGCAGTTTTGGTATACTTTTACTCATGTGAATGCTTTAAATCAGACAACATTGAATCATAACCATTTTTGTTGCATAAGTGACGGTCTGGAACTCGGGAGTTGAGTTAATACACGACCCCCGATTTTCAGGGTGTTACAATGATGTATGTGTTTTATTCACACCGTCCACTGACCATGGACGGTGGAACCCATTATGATGTATGTGTTTTATCACTGCCATCCAGCCATTTGGCTGAGCTGCTGGACGGTCAGTGGACCCTACCATGATGTATATGTAGCATCCAAACCGTCTATTCATCTGGAAAGATCATTTTATGGAATGAGCTAAAGAATGACGTAGATCTTGAGTCATGTGGACCACACTATAGATACAGTGTTGGATTGAATGTCCACCATTAAAACCTTTGGATAACAAGGTTAGACTAGTATGATATTTGCTTTTCCTCTAAATTCAGGTCCTTGTGACCTTATGAATAAATTGTACAAGAAATAAATGTAATGGTGGGCCTTGGGAATTTTAATGGTGGAAGTCATCATCACTATTTATTTTTGGGTGTGGCCCATTTAATATGTATGGGGCTAATTGGTGTCACCCATTTGATGCATATAAGGCTCATGTGATTAGGCCCATTTTGATGCATTCTAAGGCCCACGGGTTATGGCCCATTGCAATGTACGTAAGGCCCATTGGTGCGGCCCATTGATATGACCCACTTGATGAATATAAGGCCCTTGTGATATGACCCATTTAATGTACTTAAAGCCCAGTGGGATGAATTTAAGTCCATTACAATGCGTGATTTCTTCGTGGTATATATAATGATGTTTATAATGGGATGTGCCTTGGGAACAATGATGGTTATATGCCCACATTGTAAGGATGATGTCGGTTAAATGTCTGCATTGTCACTCACCCTAAGGCCCATTGGTAGGCCCATACTTGTATTGTGTAGGCTGTCTAGGCCCATCTTCCTTATGAACAGAGCCCATTACCATATAAGATGTTTAGTATAGATCTGTGATTCATGATCATACGCATTAAATGTATGCTTGATATGAGGAGTGACTAATCATAGCATATGCCTCCAGGCAGATTATTTATGAGCTTCCTAATAGGCAAAGTTTCCCTACATGTGCGTGTGGTATGCGCATGATTGTTGCATGTTTGGGTAGGGAGATCATGCACTTTTATTTGTGTGATTGTGATTATTATGTGCTCTAGCGATATCAGGGCCATAGCCTCTATACACACATCGTGGGTGGCTAAATTGGATACCGAAAATACTGTTACTAAGCATCGAGGAGCCATATATGTCCCTAAGTGAAAATTCTTAAACCTGATGGTACCAGCGGATGACTCTAACGTCGAGACCGAGTGGTTATATGAGCGCACGAGGGCCGAATACCAGGAGGCCGCATCTCCCACTGTGTCGTGGTAGGTTGGAAAGGAGTGTGGCCTTACTCGCCCGAGAGTAGGGGCCAATACTAGGCTGAGTCTGACCAGTTAGTGAATGGGTCTGTTATCGACGTGCCAGATAGGTATTGACAGACTATTGGCCAAGTAGATATTGAGGTTTCTTACGCTCACTTGGACTGTGCTGCTAGGAGAGCGGCAGTGCCATTTGGAGTGTACTAAACACCGTTGATTATCCAGACTAAGAATTATATTGATATTGATGACCTGTATGAGGATTTGGATGAGAATTGGTATACTTGAGTTTCATCACGCATCGCATGGTCTTGACAAGGCCGATAACATTCATATCTTACACCGCATAGCCTTGGTACGGCTGATTACATTCATGTACTCATCAGCATGTTTCCACATTACTTTGAACTTTCATTCTGAGCACGCTCATATTGCGCACACACTTTCACTGCCCTCTAAGCTTTTTATAAGCTTATGCATGATCGATGCATGCGGGTGACGTCAGGACGTATCTGTAACATAGTAACAGTAGGAGCATGCAGTTGAGCTTTTGGAGTTTTCGTTATTTACATTATCTTGTATTTCCCTTCAGATGCATTGTACTCAAAGTTTTTGATCATAGTGGATTTTGTGATGGTGTTCTTGTGGTTATTGTTCCTGGGTTATGCTTATAGTTATGCTCATTATAAATCAAATTAATGATTCAAAATCCTCCTTGCAGCATCTCAGGATCGGAACCTGGTCTATGGGTACCGGGAGCCGAGAATGGGGTACTACAGAGGCTGTCGGTGCCGGATTCGACGATCGGGAATTTTATGAGCCCAATTTTCAAGTTCAGTCCGTGATAAAAGTTGGTATCAAAGCATAACTTGAGAATAACCGAGAACAACATTACATGTTTGCTATGAGTTTAGGACGATTAGGTTCCGAGTGTGCAATCTTCTAATTTTGTTCCCTAACATACGATTCTTAAGGTTGATTGACATCATTATTCTTTCTTATAGGACATGTCGCCCAGGAGAGTGACCCATTCGACTCCCGCTCCACCACCTGAGACTCCAACTTTACCACCTGCGCCTCCCGTTCCACCGCCAAAGATCCCTATTCCCCTTCTTGAGGATGACGTTCCTCCACCTGAGGCCACTGCGGATCCGACCGTACTTGTGAGTGCCTCTCAGTTATAGTAGATATTACAGGCTATGACAGCCGCACTTCAAGGACATGGCAGGCGCCCAGTTGTTTCACCAGCCCAGGCCGAGCAAGAACGCGTGAGTGCTCTTTTTCATGAGTTCTGATAGCTTGATCCTCTGTGCTTCCAGGGTGAGCTAGATCTGACTACAGCCGAGAGATGGCGCTCCGATGTGGAGAAGATTTTTGATACTATGGCGTGTACGATCGAGGAGGGAGTCCGGTTAGCAGTGTTTCTACTTCAGGGTGAGGCTGAGCACTGGTGGACCTCGATTAATCATGTTGTAGGGCCCGACTTCATCTGGACTTGGGATAATCTTATAGACCGATTCGAAGAGCAGTACTTCCCTGACCATATTCATCGTTAGAGAGCGCTAGAGTTCGAGAATCTGGTGCAGGGGGATATTTCTGTGGCGCAGTATACAACCCGTTTTGTGGCTCTATCGAGGTTTGCACCATATTTGGTAGATGATGAGGGGCGGAAGGCCCGCCGTTTTGAGAACGGCATGCGTTATGATCTTCGAGGTCGTGTTATTGGGTATGAACACCCAACCTTTCATGCGGTAGTACGGAGGGCCCAGATTTACGAGACTGAGTGAGCCGGCTCATAGAGCGATCAAGATCAGAGGAAAGGCCGGAAGAGACAGGCCCCCTCCAGTAGTTCTCAACAGCATCGACGGCCACAGAGGTACAAGAGCCACCCACCTGCTAGAGCACCAACAACACCTCCAGCGCCACCCCAATAGCCATTCTCAAGGTCTTATTTTGGATGTGGTGGGACAGGACACCGCATATCTGAGTGCCCCCTCCCTCACTTGTAGTAGTCGAGAGCACCATAACAACCTCCACAACAGCAACCTCTAGTATAGCAGTAACCGCATCAGCATGACCCCATCAATAGCATCCACAGCCACCTTAGCCATCGAAGCCCCAACAGCAGCAGAGACAATAGTACAGGCTACCATAGAGACAACAGTAGCACCGAGGACCTCAGAGGGGATAGGCACCTCCCCAGCCAGCTCAAACTAGATTTTATGCTGCTCAGCAGGACCCGCAGACCTTTGGAGGAGTCGTTGAGGGTATACTTCCTGTCTCTTCATGCATCACTCAAGTATTATTTGATTCCGATGCTTCGCACTCATTCATGTCTAAGAATTTTTATCGATCGACTGGATTGCCGACAGAGTCTACTAGTGAGGGATCGACTGTATCGACGCCCTTAGGGAAGACCACAGATTGGGCCATTTTTATTCGTCTTGTCCTGTTTTGGTTGGTGATATCTTTTTTCTCGCTGACTTATGCTGCTGATGTCAGATTTCTATGTTATCTTGGGCATGGATTGGCTTGCCAAGTACTACGCCATCTTAGACTTCTCCGTGAGGACAGTCACATTCTGCATACCAGGCTTGCCGCAGTTTCAGTCCGTCGTTAAGCCCAGAGGAGAGCCATTGTCATGCTTGATGTCCTACGCTGTTGATGAGCCTGTTGCAGCATATATTGACCAGTTGTTAGTTGTCTGTGATTTCCCTGACGTGTTCCAGGAGATTCTAGGGTTACCACCTCACCGTCATATTGAGTTCCAGATAGATCGTGTGACTAGTACCGCACCCATCTCAAAGGCCCCATACCGTATGACACCGATGGAGTTGCATGAGCTACAACAACAGTTGGACGAGTTACGTGAGTTAGGATTCATTCCTCAGAGTAGTTCACCTTAGTGAGCACCGGTACTCTTCGTTAGGAAGAAGGATGGCTCGTTGAGGCTCTGCATGGACTACCATGATCTCAACTAGGTCACAATTAAGAATAAGTACCCGATCTCGAGGATAGATGATTTATTTGATCAGTTGCAGGGTGCACAGTTTCTTTTGAAGATTGACCTACGTTTCGGTTATCATCAGATTCGAGTCCGAGAGTAGGACATCCCGAAGATGACTTTCAGGACTCGTTATGGTCATTTTGAATTTCAGATCATGTCTTTTGACTGACTAATGCACCCGCAGTCTTCATGCAGTTGATGAATGAGGTCTTTCGTCCATATCTCGATCATTTTTTTATGGTCTTCATTGACGATATTCTGATATATTCGAGGACCCGTAAGGACCATATGTAGCATTTGGAGATTGCCTTACAGACCCTTCGTGCTCACCAGCTATATGCAAAGCTGGAGAAGTGTGAGTTCTAGCAGGAGAACGTGAAGTTTCTCAGTCACGTGGTGATGAGGGAGGGTGTCGCAGTGGACCCCTCGAGGGTTGAGGTAGTGCGTTAGTGGGGCCAGCCACGACTGCATCCGAGATTCGCGATTTTGGTTTAATGAGATACTATCGACGTTTCATTGAGGACTTCTCCCGCATTGCAACCCCATTGACCAGGTTGAATCGGAAGGGCGTAGATTTTGTTTGGACTGACGCATATGAGCAGGCATTTGTGGAGCCGAAGGACCATCTAACGTCTGCTCCTATCCTCACTCTTCCCTCTGAGAGTGATGGATTTATTGTATTTACCGATGCATCATGTATTTGTTTAGGTGTTGTCCTGATGCAGCACGATAGACTGGTAGCCTTCGCATCTCGTTAACTCAAGGTCTATGAGCTGAACTACCCCACACATGATTTGGAGCTGGCAGCAGTCGTCTTCGTACTGAAGGTGTGGAAACACTATCTCTATGGGGTTAGGTTCAAGCTCTTCTTAGACTACAAGACCTTGAAGTATCTATTTTCTCAGTCTGAGCTGAACATGAGGCAAATACGTTGGATGGAGCTTCTAAGGGACTATGATTTTAACCTCCAGTACCACCCAAGTAAGGCGAATGTGGTGGTGGATGTCCTCAGCTATCAGCCATGAGGCTTGGTGACACATATAATGATTTAGGGACTATGATTTTGACCTCCAGTACCACCCAGGCAAGGCGAATGTGGTGGCGGATGTCCTCAGCTATCAGCCATGAGACCTGGTGACACATATAATGATTCAGGAGTGGAGGATGCTCGAGGATATAACAGAGTACGACTTTAATTTTGGTCTGCAGTCTTCTATCGTTCAGCTATCGAGATTTTTCATTCAACCCTCTCTTATCGCAAGGGTGATCGAGGCTCAATAGACAAACGAGTCGTTACAGGATTATCGAGTAGAGGCAGCATCTGAGAGTCAAAAAGATTGGCAGATTGGTTCTGATGGTGGACTTCACTTCATAGGCCAATTTTGTGTCCCGGATATTCCTGAGCTACGTAGAGATCTTATGACTGAGGTACATCGATCGCGATTTTCTATCCACCCTGGCTCAATGAAGATGTACCGTGATATGAGGAGACAGTATTTTTAGGCAGGAATAAAGCGTCAGATTGCCAGTTTTGTGACCGAGTGTGACACATGCCAGCGTATCAAGGCCGATCATTAGAAAACCCCTGGTCTATTGCAACTGTTAGCGTCCCGGCTTAGAAGTAGGAGCATGTATCGACAGACTTTATTATGGGCTTGCCGAAGACTCAGCGCGGTCATGACGCCATCTGGGTTATCGTGGACCATTTGACGAAGTTGACACATTTTCTTATGATTCTTGAGACTTGGCATACGGACCAGCTTTCCAGGCTATTTATTGAGGAGATAGTGAGATTACACGGTGATCCAGTCTCGATCGTTTCTGACCAAGACCTGAGGTTCACGTCTCAGTTTTAAAGGAGCTTTCAGAGAGCGATGGACACTGATTTATAGCTCAATATCGCCTGTCATCCATAGACCAATGGCCAGACCGAGAGGGTCAATCAGATCCTTGAGGACATGCTTTGTGCCTGCGCGATTCATTTGAGGGGTAGTTGGGATGAGCATCTGTGATTGGCTGAGTTCGCACACAACAACAGCTATCAGGCGACCATTGACATGGTTCCTTTAAGGCATTGTATGGCAGACCGTGCAGATCTACGAGTTGTTGGACCGAGGTCGAAGAGCGGCGTCTCCTAGGTCCCGAGCTTATGCAGTAGACATCAGAGGCTATCGATATCATCAGGCAGAGGATATGTACAGTTCAGAGCCAGCAAAAGAGTTTTGCTGATCGCCGACGTCGTCCCTTGGAGTTCACAGTATGGGACAAAGTGTATCTCAAGGTCTTGTCAATGAAGGACGTAGTTCGATTTGGGGCGAAGGGCAAGCTTGCCTTGAGATTTTTTAGACCGTTCGAGATCACTGGGCACGTTGGTGTCGTGGCCTATCAGCTTGCCTTACCATCTCAGTTGTCTGGCATCCACAATGTTTTTCACATCTCTATATTGAGAAAGTGTGGGTCAGATATAGTTCCTGTTATTCATTGGCAGCTACTGGAGGTTCGTGAGGATGCTTCTTACATTGAGCAGCCAGTTCGTATCCTAGATCGGAAGGAGTCTTCCGGACCAAGGTCATTTCCTTGGTAAAAGTTCAGTGGGGTCACCATTCTTTTAATGTGGCATCTCAAGAGTATGAGGCCAAGATTCAAGAGCGTTATCCCCATCTCTTTGATGATTGATTGCATGACGTATCATGTATGCTGTCTCTGATTTTTTATGATGATGTTTTATTTCCTCTTCTATTATGAGTCATGTTTACTTGCAATGATCGTGTAAATTTTGAAGATAAAATTTTTATTTGGAAGGGAGAGTTGTAAGACCCATATCCTAGTCCGTACCGTTCCGTATGCTTCCGCGGTCCTTCTGGTCGAATTTCGGCAACTCTCGACCCGTATCAGACGTTTGCGTGTGATCCTAAGCTGGGTCCTGCATACCAAAGTCGACTCGAACCTAAACCTGTACCTTAGCGACAGCGCCATCGCCGCGGTTCCAATGCTGCGACTCACGCACTAAACCGATACCCAGGCTAAGAGATGTGGGCCTGCGTTCATTCCGAAGAAATGCCGCGAGTTACAAATTTCTAGGGAATCTCTACAATATGTCCTATCAAATCAAGTCAAGTACACCACCTTACCTCCATGCGACCTCACCCAACAACAATTACACATGGCCACTACTTCTTTTACCATAAGTCAACACACTCTCTCCCCTCACCATCCCTCTTTTTCACCATTTTCAACTAAGCCCATGCTTCCCCATCTCCTCTCCTTACACCCACTATTTCGTCCATCCCTTCATCCACTATTTCTACCTCTCTCTCTCTCTCTCATTCTCTAGCAGTTTCCAAAAATCCATGAGAAATTCCATACGTCCAAGCTCTTCTCTCCCAACAACAAGTGTAGCCCACTTTTCCTCTCCTCATCTCACATCTCAACCGTTCATCCATTATCTACCTCCATCAAACTTGAAGGCAAGGAGCTAAGGAGGCTAAGGGAGCAAGAAAAAGGATGATAGGTGGGTGATCCACCATTAATTTTTATTTTAGGGCCACTTGTTGGTGGGACCCATTATGATGTATGTGTTGAATTCATGAGGGGCCCATAGTGGTGGGGTCCCTCCATCACCATCTCTCTCATCTTTCTGTCTCTCTCTTTCCTTATCTTCTTAGTGATGATGTGGCTGCGTGGCCCACCCGAATAGATTCCACCATGAAGTATGTAACTTATCCATGCCATCCATAGTTGTGGGATCAACCTACTGGATGTGTTTGATCTACACCGTCCAACCATTACTGGCCATAGATGGACGAAAAATGCAAATATCAGATTGATCTAAATCAGGTGGGCCACGTACATGTGGGACCCACCATGATGTTGTGTTTATCCCAGCCGTCCAGCGTCTCTGGACGCTGGACGTGAGGCAGGGGTAACTAACATGGAGTGCGTGTACTGACATGGGTGAGTACTACCAAGCTAATAAAAATAATAATATAATATTTATATTACACTTTTTGGTGGGCCACTTATGCAGGCCCCACCTTGATGTATCTACATAATCTACACCGTCCATTTCATTTCTCAGCCAATTTTAGGCGTTGAGTCGAGAAATGAGGCCAATACAATAATCAAGCGGGCCATACCATAGAAAATAGTGGTATTACCATCAAAACCCACCTTGATTCTCCTATTCGCCAAAAACACGTCGCATATTGGTCTCATTTAGTCAATCAGGGGCCGTAGAATCCAATAGCTGGGTTGGATTCTTCAGATGCAGGCCCTATAAGTGAAAAACCATGGATTTTCAAAAAAAAAAATAACAACAATGCATCAGCTGACGCTGCTGCTGTCAGAAGGCACGCAAGCAGCGCCTGCGCGTTGATGGACGAACGGACAGGGCTGGGGCCACGGGTCCTAGCCGTGGACCCCACCAGGATGTGTTAGAACATCAACACCGTGCATTTGATGGGTCCCCTTCGGGATAGTGGCCCCCCCAAAAATCAGCCCTATCCGAAGCTCAGGTGGCCCACATCATAGGAAAAGCGGGATGCAAGGACTGCCATTGAAACCCTTTTCGGGTGGGTAGAAGTTTTTAATCATATGAATTTTTTTTCCTTTTAATCCAGGTTCGTTTGACCTTATCAATGGGTTGGATTGCAAATAAGCGTTATGGTGGGCCCCACGTGGGACCCACAGTGATGTATGTGTTTTTTCCACACTGTCCACTGACCGTGGACAGTGGAACCCATTATGATGTATGTGTTTTATCACTGTCATCCAGCCATTTCTCTGGGCTGCTGGACGGTCAGTATACCCCACCATGATGCATATGTCGCATCCAAACCGTCTATTCATCTTGAAAGATCATTTTATGACATGAGATAAAGAATGAGATAGATTTTGAGTTATGTGGACCACACTATAAAAACAGTGTTGGATTGAATGTCCACCATTAAAACCTTTAGATAATAAGGTTGGACAAGTATGATATTTTCTCTCTCTAAATCCAGGTCCTTGTGACCTTATGAATAGATTGTACAGGAAATAAATGCTATGGTGGGCTTGGGAATTTTAATGGTGGAAGTCATCATCACTATTTATATTTGGGTGTGACCCATTTGATATATATGGGGCTAATTAGTGTGGCCCATTTGATGCATATAAGGCCCATGTGATTAGGCCCATTTTGATGTATTCTAAGGCCCATGAGTTATAGCCCATTGTAATGTACGTAAGGCCCATTGGTGTGGCCCATTGATACGACCCACTTGATGAATATAAGGCCCATTTGATGTACTTAAAGCCCAGTGGGATGAATTTAGGTCCATTACAATGCATGATTTCTCTGTGGTATATATAATGATGTTTATAATGGGACGTGCCTTAGGAATAATGATGGTTAGATGCCCACATTATAAGGATGATGTCGGTTAAATGTCCGCATTGTCACTCACCCTAAGGCCCATTGGTAGGCCCATACTTGTATTGTGTAGGCCGTCTAGGCCCATTTTCCTTATGAACAGAGCCCATTACCATATAAGATGTTTAGTATAGATCTGTGATTCATGATCATACGCATCATATGTATGCCTGATATGAGGAGTGACTAATCATAGCATATGCCTCCGGGTGGATTATTTATGGGCTCCATAATAGGAAGAGTTGAACTACATGTGTGCGCGGTAGGCGAATGATTGTTGCATGTTTGGGTAGGGTGATCATGCACTTGCATTTGTGTGATTGTAATTATTATGTGCCCTAACGACTTCAGGGCCATAACCTCCATAGACACATTTGGAGTGTACTAAACACCGTTGATTATCTAGACTGAGAATTGTACTGATATTGATGACCTGTATGAGGATTTGGATAAGAATTGGTATGCTTGAGTTGCATCACACATCGCATGATCTTGATAAGGCCGATAACATTCATATCTTGCCCCCCATAGCCTTGGTACAACTGATTGCATTCATGTACTCATCAGCATCTTTCCGCATTACACTTACACCGCCCTTTAAGCTTTCTATAAGCTTATGCACGATCGATGCGTGTAGGTGATGTCAGGACGCAGTTGTAGCATAGTAGCAGTAGGAGTGTGCAGTCGAGCTTTTGGAGTTTTTGTTATTTGCATTATCTTGTATTTCCCTTTAGATGCATTGTACCCAAACTTTTTGATCATGGTGGATTTTTTGATGGTATTCTTGTGGTTATTGTTCATGGGTTATGCTTATGGTTATGTTCATTATAAATCAAATTGATGATTTAAAATCCTCCTTACGGCATCCCAGGATCGAAACTTGGTGTATGGGTGCTGGGAGCCTAGAATGGGGTACTACGAAGGCTGTCAGCGTCGGATTCAGCGATCGAGAATTTTGTGAGCCCGGTTTTCGAGTTCAGGGCATGACATACTGGGCGAAAGGTCTCATCATAATTGTAATGCCTTGGATTTCTAAGGTCGGCCAAAGCTTTACTCCACAGATCCAACGCATCACTTATGCAACATGGATAATGATGTTTAGATGTTGTCCATATCAATGTGTTAAATATGAGTGAGATTATACTAAATTAACATATCATACTCCAGATATAATTAAATTTAGCAAGCAGAAGACTGAGTCGTGTATTTATATATCTGAACAAGTAAATGTTTTACAACCTTCAAAGTATGATTATGTAGCTGAGCTGAATATGTACATGTATTGTTTCAAAATAGGCAAAATAACAAAATGTAAGTGTCCAACTAATTCATGTGCCTCTATATCCCATCGAATCAGCATGAGGTCTACATTGACCCACTTGATAGCTAAACATATGAGAATTTCTCCTCCTCATCTACGAAGTCCAACTCAGCCGCATAGACTTCGTCATCACCTACATCTACAATAGAGTCTGGTTGGTGTTTTAAAACACCGTCCCAGGGTGGGTGGGAGTGATTAACTCAGTGGTACTATAAGGCAAAGGTTAACATGTTATTAAGTCAATCAAGCAGTAATGACAAAGCAGTACAACAATCATTCTCTAACTACTCTTGTTAATGCAGGGATGACATGCAGTAATGATGTATGCCCTCACACAAAGCTCCCTCACAAGCGACTCCGACAACCAAGTTCGCGCATGCCAACCTCCCTGAAGTGCACCTTCCTCGCTAAAACACATGCAATGTAGTGTATGATCGTGTTAGCCAAGTACTTAATTAGGCTTATTCATACAGTAAATTTGGAAAGCTAAGGTTCCTCCCTTTATATCATTTACCCAAATCGAAGGATCCATCTAAGGTCGTCAATCCTAGTTAATCACATACGATAGGTAAGTTGTTGGGCATCACCCCTAATGAAAAGCAGTCGATAAATAAATTCATTGTTTATACTCGCAGTCACTACGAGAGGCTCGTCACCTTAGTGTAGGCCGACATCTTGAACACGGTGTCTCATACCACCATGTCTGGCTCATGAGTTTGGATTGCTCACTAGTCACTACGAGGAGGCTCGTCACCCCAGCGTAGGTCGACAACTCGACCACGATATCTCATACCAACATGCCCTGCTCATGAGTCTTAGAGGATCATGGTACCATAGTTGAAATTTGCTTTTACATTGGTAAGTGGTATCTTAGATTCAAGCAGTGAAGTCCATACATGGTAAACACACAACAGGCTAATCGGTTTATTTGGTAAGTTCGATTAGTACAAGCACATGCAGACTTGATCGACATGAAATGCATAAGTACCCCTTGTGGCCTAACCACTATCGGTGATGTTTTATTTAAACCAATCTTATTTATATGATTTTTAAACTTGCAAGTATACGAATCAGATGTAGATACAGTACGTATTACGAGATCGTTTCCACAAGAACTGGTTATCACAATTTAAAATTTAAGACTCTTCTTAACTAATCCAACTAATAATGTAGAGAATTATTAAGTAAACTAACACAAATATATAGAGAATAACCGAGAGCGATAAGGAAAATTTAATCAAGGAGAAGACTAGGACTTTTGAATCCACCCCTAATTATCCTGAACATTGTTTTACCTGTTGATTCACCCTAATTCAGATTGATATAAATTTAATAAATAAAGCACACTCTATGTCCTTGGTCAGGCACACAGAATGTATAATCCCTTAAAGCATATGGATCACATCTTTTCATCCATGGTTAGGCATGGAGAGTTGTAGATTCCTATTTCTTTCTCTATAAGAAATCTGTTCATGGTCAGACACAAGAACCTAGAATAAGATTCCAAACAACATCCACATCTAGACTTTGGTTAAGCTCATAAATGGAGAAGTACAGAGTTTTCAGTTAAGCACACTAGAGAAAGAAATAAATCAATCAAATTAAGATGAATTCAACAATCAACAAGAGTCATTTAAATTAGGAGCTTCATCTCAACCCTAGCTAAGAAGATTTAGCTATCCATAAAGTTTAAGAAAGAAGAAAAAAATAGATATAAAAGTTAAGAACATCTCTCTTCTTCCTTCTTCTCTCTCTCTCTCTCTCTCTCTCTCTCTCTCTCTCTCTCTCTCTCTCTCTCTCTCTCTCTCTCTCTTTCTCTCTCTCTCTCTCTCTTTCTTCTCTCCCTTGCTCTCCCTAAGCTCTGGATGATTACTCCCCACGTCCAAAACCTTCTTTTATAGCTACTGGAGGTGGTGGAGGGCTGTCGCAGCAGCTGTCACAGCAACGGCGAAAGCTTTTTCGCAGTCAAGTTCGAAACTTCAAAACTCGCTACCTTCATCACTCAATTTCCAAAGAAACACTATCCCTAAGGACATTTTTCAATGCTCTACATGATGGACGGCTCAGATCTTCCATCTGATCAAAGATGATGGGCCACAACTGCCTAGAAAAGTTAATTTTCATGGATGTGCGAAAGCTTTCGCACTCTTTCGCTGTCGTGATCGGTGGGCCCCACAGAAGCATTTTTGGAGAAATCTACCCTATCCATTGGATTCAGGATGAAATTTTAGTTAAGAATGGATGGTTTTGAACATCCATTGAAGCGGCCCAGAGAAGAAATCACGCTGAGATCATTTTAAACGTTACAGGGTAGCCTGTTTGTGGCCTCTATATCGCGCATGTATGTATGCATGGGTGAAAACGGTCAGCATGGTTTTGAAGGCTTTTTCCCCCTCTACAAGATGGGCGGCTTGGATCGGCCGTATGAACCATGATGGAGGCCCACTGATGTCCGCAGAACGGACGCAGTCCGTCCATTACGCAGCATAAAAATGGAAGTTTCCATTTTTGAGAAGGAGACGGGTTAGTGCTTGCGCTGACCGAACAGCTGGTCCGGTGCGGCTTGAGTACGTGTATAAACCATGTACACACATTGTACATACAGGCCCACTGTAATGTTTGTGCAAAATCTACACCATCCATCCTTTTTCTCATATTATTTCAACCATCGGGATAAAGATTGATGTATATCCAAATATCCAGTGGGCCCCACTTAATGAATTAAGGGGTTGATCTTGCCATTGGGCCACTTTTCGAGATATCCAATGGTTAAAATTTTATATGTACGATTTATTTATCTCCCCCATCCCATGCATGAAGTCTCATGTCAATCGGATAGCAGGAACCATGTGATCTTGCAATCTGGACCATTTTCAGCCTTTTTTTAAGGTGAAAGGCTTAATTTTCTTGGTCTCTGGCGTGTAAATCCGTTGATCTTGGTCTTCTGGAATCTGCCCCCTGCTCTAATCACTTTGGAGTGTCAAATCCACACTTTTAATACCCTTTTTAAGTCAATGCTCCTAATTACACCCTGCAACAAAAACACAAATAAAATATTCCATTAAGCATTATCATGTACTTAAAATCAAGTAATAATTGGGGTTTGATATGCAATATTCGACCCTCATCAGTCGGCAATCGTCGTGCGACTTAGATTCGTCGAGTTAGCCAATGTGGCGAGGCGAATCCAGCCACTGTACATGGATTGTTACTAATTGCCTGGGCTAGGTCATAGCCCCAATCTTACTTAAATGCAGCAATTAAGTACATGGGATAACCAATTCAACATCTAACAAACAATTTAAGTGAAAATTCTCATTTGAGCATTTCATCAAACACACCAAACATGTTATCAAACACTTGCATTTTATCCATAAAGTGTGTAGTAGCAAATATGGTTACATGAAAGAAACTATGCACTAGGTATTTAAGAATCCTATCTTAATACTATTAATAAATACAAATCATTAACATTTTCTCATTCAAACAATTTATCAAACACTTAAGTTACACTTCACCAAATACATAAACTAGGTTAGTTACACCATATGTTTTACCAAATCCTTATATAAAGAGGTCAACATGCATATAATAATGATGAATCTTAGATTAGTAGACATGGAAAATACAAATTATAATTTTATATTCATTCAAATATTTCAACAAACACATGAGATGCATAATTTGTTCAACATAGTTCACACATGTATATTGTATTGAAAACGGCGTATCTAAGACGTTATGATAGCAATCAAGTCGACATAAATTATTAGCTGATAGTGAAAGCATTAAAAATCATAACCTAAATGTTTATAGTCTGCACCTTTCGTCAGAATACTCGATTCGAATCTTACGTTTCCAAATACAGAACAACAACATCTAAACAATGAAATAGGTTAGCTATTTTGTCGATTGTTCTACTTAGATTTCTAAATCGAGATTAGGGTTAGGATTTCTTACGCAAATCGCAGCTGAGATGGATCATGTAGTGTAACAGGAAAGTGATTCAGTGCGTGGAGTTGTGAGAAGGAATCCCGGAAATGATCTCCCGAACCCTCGCTTCTCTCCTCACTCTTTTCTCTTCTTTTCTCTCTTCTCTCCTAGGGTTAGAGAAATTCGTATGGAATGGGAATGGGGTGATTTAAAGGTTTTATATAGGCCCGAAACTGATACAAATGGCCCCAGGGCCATGGTATACCTAGTTTGTATCCAAAGGGCGTCATTTTAGGTGTTGAACCAAAAAATGAGGTTAATCTGACTATCTGGTGGACCATAGGATAGAAAATAGTATTTATACCATTGAAATGCACCTTGATGTTTCCATTTGCCAAAACATACTGTATATTGGGCTTGATTGGTGTATCTTAAGCCATGAGATGCAATGGTTAGAGTGGATCCACCTAATGTGGGCCCCACCTAGGAAAATCTATAGAAAAATAGAAAAAATAACAAAAAATAAAACAAATTAAAGCATATATGCAGCTAGACGCTGCTGCTACCTAAGGAAGCATAGGTAGTGTCCTGCGCTGCTTGACATGAATGGTTAGGGGACAATGGGTCCCATCTGTGGGCCCTAACATGTAACGCCCTGGAAAAATCAGTACTTGGACTCGAGTACCAACTCGACCGGAAATCGCATAGGATTAATTCCTTTAGAAAATAAGTGTAAGTTAGCTAGCGCAACGCTAGAGTAGCCGGGAAATAGTCCCTAATCACTTTAAATACGTTCTACAAGACCCAAAGCGAGTAGAACCAATGACGCTATAATACTCTAAAACCTCGGATCAAACTCTAAACCGGTTTGTTCTCTGGACCTCTTTGAAACTCTGTATTGGATCTAGACCGTGCGTCGAAAGTCCGATACCTACAATCTTAGACCGTTATAACCGCCCAGCTGGACTTGACAATCATTTCGAAAATCAAGTCCAACCGACATTCACAGGCTATTTCGTTAAGCTTGGAGTGAAGAGAGTGAGAATAGGGTTAGATTTAGAATTTAAAATTCAAATCTGGCACACGACTTGACGCGTCAGTATTAAGTGTTCTGACCATCAGAATTCAGCCAAATTACACCCTTGGATCAGGAAAAAATTCTATTTCATATCCTGAGACTTGTAGGCCTGATCTACGTGCGGTGACCGCTGAACTGAAACTGGACCGCCACGTGCGATCTACGAACACTGCTGGTCTGAAAATGGGATGTGAGCGACATCCGACATGCATGAACTTAAGTCCGATCGCGTTCGGCTAGGGGACCACTAGAAATATCTTTTTGGACCAAAACAGTCCCGATTTGGTTAGGTATCAAGTAAACATTGTTCCCAAGCCTGTTTTGGGCAAGAATTAGGTTATAAAAGGGGCTTAAACCCTCACTCCTCTCAACCATCCGAATTTGCTAGAAACCCTAGCACGAGTGAGAGAGAAAGTGAGAGTTTGTGAGAGAGAATGGGAGAGAATTTCCTGCTGCTTGTGCTACCTGCTGCATGTGCTTAAGCAACGCGCCTCATTCACTTTCCCGGCAATTTCGCCGCGATTCTAGGTAAGAAAATACCCTAAATACTTGATGATTTGAGGTTCCATCATTTCCTTAGCATGTTAGCTGATGCATCTTGTAAAATAGGTTCCTAGTTCACCGTAGACGAAGCGTATACGCTCCGTTCGAATTGATACGCTTCTAGGATAAAAGGTGCGGATTTTAGATGCTTTGATTGACTGTTTCCAATGCTTTCAATGTCATTTAATAGTAGATTATCGATGGCAACGCCGTTTGACATGTACAACATGCTGTCCGTTTCCTGTTTCTTAAGCAGACGAAGAATATGAGATTTAGGGCATTTTAGTCATTTATAGGAAATACTGTTTTCATCCATATTTCGCTGATGTAATTGACATGGCTTCTTGTCGCATTAGGATACTAGGAATGCGTGCATAATTATTTTGGCAAAGAGATTCGCCTAAATGCGCACTATGAGTCGACATACTATATGTAGACTTAAGTGTGTAGACTAAGTGTTTGTATAAATGTTTGTATTAATATGTATTGAATTAAATGGTGTTATGAATTAGATTGAGATTGAATTCTCAATTAATAGGCTGATGTAAATGATTTCCTACATGTTAGCTATATGCATGATTTCATTATATGTATGAAATGCATGTGCTTGATGATTTACTCAAGTTGTATGTTATAACATGTGTTAACATGCTCACATTATTGTATTTCATTTCCAATACTCTTACATGATTGTTGATGTGGATTCATAATTGTTTGGGACTATACCTAGTCCAGGCAGTCGGCAACCGAACAAGTTCGTGGTCGGCTTATCTTTGCTACGAATGACGCATCGATGAACGTGAGCCGTGTTTTGGAGTTGGCGGCAATGGTTAGGCCACACGAGGTGTTTTACGCACTTCATGTCATTCGACTTGAGATGCGCTCGTGCTAGTCGAGCCCGTCAAGTAACCCGACTGGCCATTGTATGTTCACCTTGTATGAGTCATAACTGCTTGAACCTAGGGCACTGAACTTACCACTGTAAACCCTTTTAACCATGGTACCTTGATCCATAAAGACTCATGAGCCGGGCATGGTGGTATGGGACACCATGGTCGAGCTGTCGGCCTACGCTGGGGCCACAAACCTCCCCATAGTGACCAGTGAGCAGCTATGACTCGTGAGAAGATTATGGTGGAATGGGACACTATATTCTTACTGTCGGCCTACAGTGATCAGGCGACGAGTCCTTTGTAGTGACCGCAAGCGTATTTTGAGTCTACGGGAGGCGACGACCCTTTCGTAGTAGTGAGAGTACAGTAGGCCTGTATTGATAAGGTGATGGGGGAGTAGTGCAACGAGTGCGAGCAACAGCCCTGACAGCCCTTGCAGCGACCTACAAAAATATACATCGTATGAGATTACTAGGAGTGACGACCCTAGACAGGATCTGTGTTGGGATTGATATAAGAAAAGTAGCTTAGTTTTCCAATCCCGTTGTTTGAATGAACTAATAATAACTCGGTAATCATATCACCATCACATTGCATGTGCTTAGAAGATGTAGAACACTGTGGGATGAAAGCATGCCGCGGGCGTAAGATGGTGCCATATGAGGGAGATCGTCGGTGAGGGCATCCATCATGTTATGTCATATTGCATTAACAACAGTATTAGGAATGTTTGATATACTGCTTTAGTATTATCACATGATTGATTTGAGAACATGCTAATCCTTGCTCTATTATTCCACTGAGTTAGATACTCACTCCCACGTTACGGGATGGTGTTTGCAACACCCACCAGACCTTGTCTTAGATGCAGGTGAGGCAGCGATTCAGGAGGCAGAGCTGGACTATGATGAGGACCAGGACGAGTTCTCATATATGCAGTACCACGACAGCTTTGCTTAGGTGGCCTGGATAGGCGGGACTTTTCAGTGGGACTTTCTTTTGGATATTTGATTTCTGTTTATGTACATGTATATGAGACTCAGAGATGTATTTATACTTTGGAGACAGTCGAGATTTACTTTGTTTTCTATACAGTGATATATATATTCTTTAGTCTTCCGCTTGCTTTTATCACTGAATCTGGAGTATGAATTGCAATTTTGGTATACTTTTACTCATGTGAATGCTTTAACTCAGAAAACATTGAATCATAATTATTTTTTTTGCATAAGTGACGGTCTGGAACTCGGGAGTTGAGTTTATACACTACCCCCGATTTTCAGGGTGTTACAAGTTAGTATCAGAGCATGAATGAGATTATACCGGGCCTGGGTTATGGTCACGCGACGTACACTGTCGCTACCTTTGACTTAGGTGGGTGCGAGAAAGGTCTAGAAACACCTATAGGATCGTAGATTCGCCAATAGGCAAAGTCTATTTGTATCGATCGCGTGATCGAGTCCGTAACGCATCTAGGGTTGGGTGAAGCAACCTAAGTAGCTCCTAGGTTGTAGGTAGGTGGGTTGAGACATTATTTAAACGGTTCTAAACCCATAAATGTGAATCCTTGGGCTGTGGGACAACCACAACCCTTGCATTCAATCGCTAGGGCTTAAAAACCCCGTTTCACCTAATTTCTTCAAAATTCTTCCTCTCACCGCTCCATTCTTCAATTATTTCTCTGAATTTTCATGTTAGGCATTGATCCTAATGTGAAAATGATATTAAATCATACTTCGATAAAATTTTATAGTGAATAGTAAAATTTCATGAAAACTGGCCATTAGGCCATTCTAAGTTTGCAATATTTAGCAAATAATGGGCTAGATGGATGTATTATCTCCTTCTACCCCAAAATCATATGCTGCATGATAGGATATTTCATTTAGGTTAACAGATTGGCCCCAGAAAGCCCTGAATAGATGTTTGGGCCTCCCTAGGTCAAATTACAATGAACTAAGGTGGGGTCCATATATTTTCGAGGTCCCTAGGCCAGGGGGGACCCGACTCATGTGGTCCCACCAGCCACATTGCGAGATGGTGATGCATCACCGTCCGGTGGGCCCCACTTGATGTGAAACTCAGGTGCACGAGTTTTTTTGGCTAGTACACCCCTCCCATGTGTGGGCCGACCGTAGAAAACTCCTAAATGGGGTACTTCCTTCACAAATAGCCCCTCCCAAGCCCCATTTTCATTTTTTCTTGCTGTCCTATCTCAAACTGTGACCCCAAATCCTTCCCAAACCCATTTCTTGCTGAAAAAGAATCCATTCCATCACTCCATTGCAGTTTACAACTCCTCTCCCTCTCCTATCTCGTCCATTGGAGCTCCTACAAACTCCAAAACGTGTTGAAATCGTGTGGAGCTCCATTTCCCTTTTTCCTTCTCTTTTCTTTTTGAAAATCCATCCTAGGGGAGCTTGAAGCATCCCTCTACAACACCTAGATCTCTTTTTTTTAGTTTGGACAGCCATTTCTCTACATTTCCCACATTTTCCATGGCTTTTGTTGAAGCCATTTTGGGTTTTTTTCTCTCTCTCCACCATCCTCTCTTTGATGGGAAAGAGAAAGACCGTAGCGAATGAGGCTAGGCCTAGTCGCCCTGCATAATCCAGAAGACCGAGGGCTGGCGCCGCTAGCTCAAGCACCGCCGCAAGTCCAAGCACAGCCCGAGAGTTCCATATAAAGCGAAATTTGGATCCCCATGCTCAACTTGGGTGAGTGATATTAGCAGAGATGCCTCACGGTGAATATACTGACTGTAAGGTGTTGTTTGAGGTGGATGTGGAAGGGTGACTCTTTGGTGAATTCCTGTTATTCGAGCGTATTGAAGCTACACATTGGGGTTCGCTATTTGAAGCTCGATCTCGTGCTAATGTGAGCACCGTTCGTGCCTTCTACGCTCATATCCAGAGTCCTACATTGGAGCCATTGCAGTTTAAGATTCCTTTTGGTAGACACCGGATGGCTACGATCGATGTTCGGTTGATAGCGCGACTTCTGAATGTGCCCTTTGGTGATGTTCATCCCAGTGCAAAGAATTTGAGGAGTAGGCGTGAGCGAGATCACCGTACCAGGTTCCTATGCGGTAATCTGGTTCCATGGCAGCCTAACAATAGCCTCAAGACATCTCATATGTCTGATGATTTACGCCTGCTGCACCACATTTGCACGTTCAGCGTGTATCCCATGTCGACAAATCGCATTGAATGTACGCACCTTATGGTTGATTTCTTGTATCTGGTGGCCTAGGGAGAAAATGTGTGTATGGCCACTTTCGTGTTGCGACAGATTATCCTCATAGCGAAATCAAGAAGAACGTCTGAGTCGCTTCCTTTTGGCCGACTTATATGCAAGATCGCGCTTGAGTTTGCTTACAGACTTGGGCCAGAGTTGTCAGTTTCGATTCACTGCATTGATGAGTCTACCATGGTCAAGATGAAGATCGGGTCTCAGTACCGTGAGACTCAGCTTGAGGAGGATAGCGAGGACGATTTTGTTGATGAAGAGGATCTAAGTGAGGGAGAACCTTGAGCAGAAGTTGAGGAAGAAGTCCAGGAAGAGGTAGAAGAGGAGGCTCAGGATACAGATGAGAGCCCTCCTCCTTCTGCTCAGACAACTGGTGATGATCGCATTGCCCGAATTGAGGAGAGCCAGATCGCCTTGCGAAGGAAAGTTCAAGAACTTCGGGCCGAGGTCGAGAATACCAAGGCCGTTATGAAGAGAAAATTCGGCAAGGTGACTCGCATCTTGAAGGCGATCCTGTGCTGCTTGCAGGATAAGGGTACTCCTCCTCCGTCACCCGACTCAGACTAGCGATGAGATTTTAGATGTTGTTGTTAGTAGTTAGTCGTTTCCTGCTTTAAGTTGTGTACGCCTGTTAAGGCTAGTAGTTTTCTTATGTTGCTGTTGTAACTTTAACTGTCTTAGTTCCCATGTACTTCTTGTCATGATGCCTGTAAGGAGATATCCCTTGTATTGTGACAATTTTGATTAAATGAAATGCATGGAATGCCTTTGACTCTTCTTGTGAATGATTGCCGTGTGTTTGTGCTATTGAGACTGACAAGGTTGCGCCCTATTTTGAATATAGGGAATGTCACCGAAGGCTACACGGAGCACAGCTCGGCTTATATTGGGTGAGCCTATGGATCAGGCTCCTTCTCAGTCTGATGCTCATGCGGACCGTGCTGTGGGCCCGATTCCTGAGACAACACGTGCGTCTCAGCCTACTATTGGTCCTGTAGTTGGACCACCGCCTTTCACACCGCCCGTTAGAGATCAGTACCGCACGTCTTCTTCGACGCAGTACATGCCACAGCCTGCTCCACCTCCAGATAGATTTGAGCAGATGATGGCCATGATGCAGCAGTAGCAGCAGCTCTTGACTACTATAGTGGGGGCTCTAGCCCAGGGTGGGGGTGTGCCTCCACCTGCACCACCTGCGCATCCAGCTGAGGATGCCGATACATATGCTCAGGATGAGGGCATGGCTCATCTTGCACCACCTGCTTACCCTGCGAGGAATGCCGCTGACACACGGAGCTTATTAGAGCGATTTCACCGCTTACGGCCTCCCACTTTTACAGGTTCTCATAGACTCGAGGAGGCTGAGTATTGGCTCGACCGTGTGTGGAAGATACTACGAATGCTGCATTGTTTAGAGACTGAGCAGGTCGAGTTGGATACGTTCTTGTTCGAGCAGGAGGCCAGCTTATGGTGGGACAGTGTGTTGTGGAACGTTGCCGCTGACTATATATGGACCTGGGCAGCGTTCGAGTTCCGCTTCCACAAGAAATACTATCCCAAGACGTATAGGCATGACCGGGAGAACGAGTTTCTACGCCTCAGACAGGGAGGCATGACAGTGACTGAGTATGAGCATCGGTTCACTGAGTTGGGCAGATACGTCCTGACTATACTGGCAGACGAGCAGATGCGCATACGGTGCTTTTCAGAGGGTTTACGACCGGATATTCGGTCGAAGATGTGCTACGTGAGCATTCCCTCTTATGCAGAGCTAATTCACATGTCCATGCGGGCAGACCAGGATGTGGATCGACTTACGCGATCTCATGGCCCTATTGCCCCTAGGCCACGACCAGAGTTGCAGGACAGGCCCTTTGCGGGAAAGAGGCCTAGCGCCGACCCTCCTTCTAGGACTACAGCGCCAGTACCACAGATGCGGCGCCCCGATTTATCATGTACATATTGTGGGAGATCGGGCCATTTAACACAGAGTTATTTTGCTCGGATACGGGACAGTGGGTTCTCGCCCCCGCAGAAGATCGACCGTACACGTTCACAGGCTATATCAGCACTACCTTTACGATTGGCTCCTGTACACCCTTCCTTCAGACCTCCCGTATCTCAGTTCAGGCCGGCTCTACTGCCCATGGCACAACGGCCAAATCGGCCACAGAAGGCATGGGTGCATGCCTTGACAGCTGAGGCAGCTACGACAGAGACTTCTCAGCATTCGGCCTTTGAGGTCACTGCCCACATCGGAGGTATTTCTATTCTTGTGATGGTGGACACAAGATCCATAATTTCATTGATATCACGTGCCATAGTCAGGCGCATTGGGCTACCGACCATTAGGATGGATGGGGTGCGAGTTTATACAGCCCACGGGTCATTTACAGATGTCACCCTGATGTGTGAGGGCTATTTGGTGGATCTGGGGGGCAAGACGATGGCTCTTGATCTTGTCATCAACCCCTCTCTTATTTATCTCGACGTCATTCTTGGCATGGACTGGTTGACTGCAGCGAGGGCCGAGATTGACTGCGAGACTCGTATAGTGACTGCCTACGAGCCAGAGGGCGCATCTTTTGACATTTCCAGTGCGGGTAAATCTCCCCTTCCGCATACTTAGCTACACTACTTTACTACGGGACGCTGGTGCCCAGATGCTTGAGCATACGCCAGTCGTTTGTGAGTTTGGGGATCTATTCAGGAAGATCCCTGGTTTGCCGCCTCAACGAGAGATTGATTTTACTATCGATCTGGTGCCTGGTTTCACGCCCGTCTCACTGCCGACGTATCGCATGGCACCGTATGAGATGGAGGAGTTGAGGACGCAGATTGATGGTCTGTTGGAGCTTGGCCTTATTCGACCTAGTGTGTCTCCTTGGAGAGCACAAGTCCTGTTCGTAAGGAAGAAGGATGGTTCGATGCGATTGTGTATTGATTATCACAGACTGAACCAGATCACGGTGAAGAACAAGTACCCTTTACCCAAGATCGATGACTTGTTTGATCAGTTGAGAGGAGCGCAGTACTTCTCGAAGATTGATCTTCAGTCAGGATATCATCAGTTGCGCGTCAGGGAAGAGGACGTACAGAAGACAGCATTCAGGACCAGCTTTGGCCACTATGAGTTCCTTATGATATCGTTCGGTCTTATGAACGCACCAGCCGTGTTCATGGATCTGATAAACTAGGTATTTTGTCCTTTCCTCTATCGATTCGTCGTTGTGTTCATTGACGACATTTTGGTATACTCTAGGAGTCGAGAGGAGCATGAGGAGCACTTGCGCTTAGTCCTGGATACACTCAGACAGCATCAGTTGTTCGCACAGTACAAGAAGTGTGACTTCTGAAATCAGGAAGTGAAGTTCCTGGGACACGTGGTGTCCAAGGATGGCATGGAAGTTGACCTGTCTAAGGTAGCTGCAGTTCAGGACTGGGAGCAGCCTGGTTCTGTCACTGAGGTGAGGAGTTTCTTGGATCTCGCTGGCTATTATCGACACTTCATTCGAGATTTCTCGAAGATAGCAAAACCTTTATCTCAGTTGATACGGAAGGACGTGAAGTTCGCCTGGAATGACAAGGCGGAGTCAGCTTTTCAGGAGCTGAAGAACAGACTTACGTCCGCCCCTGTGCTAGTATTACCAGAGCAAGGGGTTAGGTACACTATATACACTGACGCGTCTAGCGTTGGTCTGGGTTGTGTCCTTATGCAGAAGGACAGGGTAATTTCGTATGCCTCGAGACAATTAAGGAAGCACGAGGAGAATTACCCTACACACGACGTGGAGTTGGCAGCCGTCATATTCGCACTGAGACTCTGGAGACATTACCTCTATGGAGAGGAGTTCGAGCTCTTTTGCGACCACAAGAGCCTCAAGTACATATTCACGCAGCGAGACTTGAATATGAGGCTGCGGTGATGGATGGAGACTTTGAAGGACTTCAAGTTTGAAGTCTCTTACCATCATGGGAAGGTGAACCTTGTGGCGGACGTGTTGAGCTGCAAGAAGGAAATAGAGTTTGCGGCTCCGCTGATGGTTGCTGAGAGGGATATGGTTGAGTTTTTGTAAGACTTTGAGCAGAAACTCACTGTAGAGGAGCCATATGAGTTCATCGCATATGTGCAAGTGCGATCTCAGATCGATGACTGGTCATCGAGGCGCAGAGGGATGATGCGCATCTGACTGAGCTTCGAGAGCAGGCCAGTGATGATGCCGACGCCGTGTGGTGAGTTGGCACGGATGGGGGCTGACGTTATCGTGGCCGCCTATGCGTCCCAGATATCCCTGACTTGAGACGAGAGATTCTCGAGGCTGCGCATTGTACCAGACTCACGATGCATCCAGGCAGTACGAAGATATATCGCGACGTGAAGAGGACCTATTGGTGGGAAGGTATGTAGACCCACATAGCAGAATTTGTGTCCCGTTGTCTTACATGCCAGTAGGTGAAGGCAGAGCATCCCCGACCACCTGGACTCTTGCAGCCTATGCCGATCGCAGAGTGGAAGTGGGACTTCATTTCCATGGATTTCTTTTCAGGGCTGCCGAAGACGAGG
This sequence comes from Magnolia kwangsiensis, assembly GCA_037074715.1. Lineage (NCBI taxonomy): Eukaryota > Viridiplantae > Streptophyta > Magnoliopsida > Magnoliales > Magnoliaceae > Magnolia > Magnolia kwangsiensis. The sequence goes on along the minus strand of CM073575.1, from coordinate 82,043,413 downwards.
AAGGGATATGATTCCATATGGGTGATCGTCGACCGTCTAACGAAGTCGGTGCACTTCCTACCAATCAGAGTCATGAACTCTGTAGACGAGCTGGCTAGACTATACATCAAAGAGATCGTGCGTCTGTATGGAGTTCCGTTAGAGATCGTGTCAGACAGAGACACGCGGTTCACTTCTATTTTCTGGACTCACATTCAGGAGGCTATGGGTGTGAAGTTGAAGTTCAGTACTGCCTTCCACACACAGACAGACGAACAAACAGTGGGTGAACCAGATCTTAGAGGACATGTTGCGAGCTTGCACATTGGACTTCAAGGACAGTTGGGATGACTGTCTTGCATGTGCGGAGTTCGCGTACAACAACAGCTTCCAGGCGAGTATCGGTATGGCACCTTACGAGGCGTTGTATGGGCGACCTTGTCGCGCACCGCATTGCTGGGCCGAGGTCGGTGAGCGTAGCTTGATTGGCCCAGAGTTAGTGCAGGCGACGTCGGAGAAGATTGATATTATTAGACGTCGGCTTCTCACAGCGCAGAGCAGACAGAAGAGTTATGCCGATATGCGACGGCAGCCGCTAGAGTTCACAGTTGGGGATCATGTATTTTTACGAGTTTTTCCTATGAAGGGAGTCCTTCGGTTCGGGAAGAAGGGAAAGCTGACACCACGATTCATTGTTCCATTCCAGATCCTCGATCGTGTAGGAGAAGTGGCTTACCGTTTGGCTTTACCCACGCCTCTCGCGAGCGTTCACAACGTATTTCATGTTTCTATGCTGAAGAAGTACGTTTCTGATCCTTCCCATATCATCAGATGGGAGTAGGTGCAATTAGGAGAGGATGTGACATATATCCTGCGACCGACATGTATCCTAGACAGGAAGGAGCAGGTACTGCCTAGCAAGGTGATTTCCCTTGTGAAGGTATTGTGGACGCATCACTCTGAGGAAGAGGCTACCTGGGAGACAGAAGCCGAGATCAGAAAGAACTACCCACAGCTTCTCGAGGAGTACGAAAAGGTACAAATTTTGAGGATGAATTTTTTTTGTTAAGGGGGGTAGATTGTAACGCCTTGGAAAAATTAGTATTTGGACTCGAGTACCAACTCGACCGAAAATCGCGTAGGATTAATTCCTTTAGAAAATAAGTGTAAGTTAGCTAGCGCAACGCTAGAGTAGCTGGAAAATGGTCCCTGATCACTTTAAATATGTTCTACAAGACCCAAAGCGAGTAGAACCAATGACGCTATAATACTCTAAAACCTCGGATTAAACTCTAAACCGGTTTGTTCTCTGGACCTCTTTGAAACTCTATATTGGATCTAAACCGCGCGTCGAAAGTTCGATACCTACAATCTTAGACCGTTTTAACCGCCTAGCTGGACTTGACAATCATTTCGAAAATCAAGTCCAACTGACATTCACAGGCTATTTCATTGAGCCTGGAGTGAAGAGAGTGAGAATAAGGTTAGATTTGAAATTTAAAATTCAAATCTGGCACACGACTTGACGCGTCAATATTAAGTGTTCTGACCGTCAGAATTCAGCCAAATTACACCCTTGGATCAGGAAAAATTTCTATTTCATATCCTGAGACTTGTAGGCCTGATCTACGTGCGGTGACCGCTGAACTGAAAATGGACCGCCACGTACGATCTACGAACACTGCTGGTTTGAAAATGGGATGTAAGCGACATCTGACATGCTTGAAGTCCGATCGCGTTCGGCCAGGGGACCACCAGAAATGTCTTTTTGGACCGAAACAGCCCCAATTTGGTTAGGTATCAAGTAAACATTGTTCCCAAGCCTGTTTTGGGCAAGAATTAGGTTATAAAAGGGGCTTAAACCCTCACTCCTCTCACCCATCCGAATTTGCTAGACACCCTAGCCAGAGTGAGAGAGAAAGTGAGAGTTTGTGAGAGAGAGTGGGAGAGAATTTCCTGCTGATTGTGCTACCTGCTGCACGTGCTTAAGCAACGCGCCTCAATCACTTTCCCGGCAATTTTGCCGCGATTCTAGGTAAGCAAATACCCTAAATACTTGCTGATTTGAGGTTCCGTCAATTCCTTAACATGGTAGCTGATGCATCTTGTAAAATAGGTTCCCAGTTCGCCGTAGACGAAGCGTATACGCTCCGTTCGAATTGATACGCTTCTAGGATAAAAGGTGCAGATTTTAGATTCTTTGATTGAATGTTTCCAATGCTTTCAATGTCGTTTAATAGTAGATTATCGACGGCAATGCCGTTTGACATGTATAACATGCTGTCCGTTTCCTGTTTCATAAGCAGATGAAGAATATGAGATTTAGGGCATTTTAGTCATTTGTAGGAAATACTGTTTTCATCCATATTTCGCTGATGTGATTGACATGGCTTCTTGTCGCATTAGGATACTAGGAATGCGTGCATAATTAGTTTGGCGAAGAGATTCACCTAAATGCGCACTATGAGTCGACATACTATATGTAGACTTAAGTGTGTAGACTAAGTGTTTGTATAAATGTTTGTATTAGAATGTATTGAATTAAATGGTGTTATGAATTAGATTGAGATTGAATTCTCAATTAATATGCTGATGTAAATGATTTCATACATGTTAGCTATATGCATGATTTCATTATATGTATGAAATGCATGTGCTTGAGATTTACTTAAGTTGTATGTTATAACATGTGTTAACATGCTCACATTGTTGTATTTCATTTCCAATACCCTTACATGATTGTTGATGTGGATTCATAATTGTTTGGGACTATACCTAGTCCAGGCAGTCGGCAACCGAGCAAGTTCGTGGTCGGCTTATCTTTGCCATGAACGACGCGTCGATGAACACGAGCCGTATTTTGGAGTTGGCGGTAGTGGTTAGGCCACACGAGGTGTTTTACGCACTTTATGTCGTTCGACTTGAGATGCGCTCGTACTAGTCGAGCCCGTCAAGTAACCCGACTGGTCATTGTATGTTCACCTTGTATGAGTCATAACTGCTTGAACCTAGGGTACTGAACTTACCACTGTAAACCCTTTTAACCATGGTACCTTGATCCATAAAGACTCATGAGCTGGGCATGGTGGTATGGGACACCGTAGTCGAGCTGTCGGCCTACGCTAGGGCCACAAACCTCCCCGTAGTGACCAGTGAGCGCCTATGACTCGTGACCAGATTATGGTGGTATGGGACACTATATTCTTACTGTCGGCCTACACTGATCAGGCGACAAGTCCTTCGTAGTGACCGCGAGCGTATTCTGAGTCTACGGGAGGCGACGACCCTTCCGTAGCAGTGAGAGTACAGTAGGCCTGTATTGATCATGTGATGGGGGAGCGATGCAACGAGTGCGAGCAACAGCCCTGGCAGCCCTTGCAGCGACCTACAAAAATATATATCGTATGAGATTACTAGGAGTGACGACCCTAGACAGGATCTGTGTTGGGATTGATATAAGGAAGTACATTAGTTTTCCAATCCTGTTGTTTGAATGAACTAATAATAACTCGGTAATCATATCAACATCACATTGCATGTGCCTGGAAGATGTGGAGCACTGTGGGATGAAAGCATGCCACGGGCGTAAGATGGTGCCGTATGAGGGAGATCGTCGGTGAGGGCATCCATCATATCATGTCATATTGCATTAACAACAGTATTAGGAATGTTTGATTTACTGCTTTACTATTATCGCATGATTGATTTGAGAACATGCTAATCCTTGCTCTATTATTCCACTGAGTTAGCTACTCACTCCCACGTTACGGGATGGTGTTTGCAACACCCACCAGACCCTGTCTTAGATGCAGGTGAGGCAGCGATTCAGGAGGCAGAGCCGGACTATGATGAGGACTAGGAAGAGTTCTCATATATGCAGTACCACGACGGCTTTGCTTAGGTGGCCTAGATAGGCGGAACTTCTCAGTGGGACTTTCTTTTGGATATTTGATTTTTGTTTATGTACATGTATATGAGACTCAGAGATGTATTCATACTTTGGAGACAGTCGAGATTTACTTTGTTTTCTATACAGTGATATATATATTCTTTAGTCTTCTGCTTGCTTTTATCACTGAATCTGAAGTATGAATTGCAGTTTTGGTATACTTTTACTCATGTGAATGCTTTAACTCAGACAACATTGAATCATAATCATTTTTGTTGCATAAGTGACGGTCTGGAACTCGGGAGTTGAGTTTATACACGACCCTCGATTTTCAGGGTGTTACATAACATGATGTGTATCATATGTCTACACCGTGCATTAAGTGGCCCCCAATCAAATGGTCGGCACCCTCCTTTTATCAGCCGTATATAACTTAGGTGGCCCACATCACAGGGAAAAGTGAAGATTGAACGTCTGCCATTGAAACCCTTTTAGGTTGCAGAAGTTTTGAATCATTATGAAATTTGTATTCCTCTTCATCTGGGTCCATGTGACCTTATCAACAGATTGGGTGGAAAATAAACATTATGTTGGGCCCCATGTGGGACCCACTGATGTATGTAGTGTATCTACACCTTATATCAATGTGGACCCCCACCATGAGTTATGTGAATTATCTATGTCGTTCATTCCTATGGGACCCACCATGATGCATGTGTTGCATCCAAACCGTCCAACCATTTTAAAAGATAATTTTAAGGCTTGAGACTAAAAATAAGGCAGGTCTAATATCAAATGGACCATCCTATAGAAACAGAGGTGTTGAATGCCCACCCTTGAAATCCCCTTGGATTATTGAAGTTTGATTCAATATAATAATTGTTTTCCTTTCGTATTCAGATCCTAGTGACCTTATGAATAGTATGGATGGAAAATAAATACTATGGTGGGCCCACTAGAAACTTAACTGTGGAAATCATTACCACCACTGTCATTTGTGGTATGGTCTAGATGATTCTTTGGATATGATTCATTTTTTGTATGCTCTATAATAATCATGGATGAATGGTGTATTGGACTTGGCCCATTTGATTCAGCCCATTTGAGTAGGCCTGTCGTCCATGCCCACATTGATATATATGAGGCCCACGTGATGTGACCCATTTGATGTAATTGTAGCCCTTGGGTCGAGGTCCAACGGGATGTACATAAGGCCCATTGCAATGTGTGACTCCACCTTGGTTTATGTAATGATGTTCAAGGTAGGCCGTGCCTTGGGAGAAATGATTGTTTGATGCCCACATTGTAAGGATGATGTTGGTTAAATTTCTGCATTGTTACTTTCCCTAGGGCCCATTGATAAGCCCATACTTGTAGTGTGTAGGCCATCTAGGCCCATCTTCGTTATGAACAAAGTTCATCATCTTGTAACATGTTTACTATAGTTCCATGATTCATGCTCATGCACATCATATGTATACTTGATATGAGGAATGACTGATCATTGCATATGTCTTCGGGCAGATTGTTTACGAGCTCCCTAATAGGTGGAGTTTCTTGTCATGAGCGCGCAGTACGTGTATGATTGTTGCATGTCTGGTAGAGTGATTCATGCACTTACATTTATGTGATTGTGATTATTATATGCCTTAGCTGCATCAGGGCCATAGCCTCCACCGACACATCATGGATGGCTGGATTAGGTACCAAAAATATTGTTTCTAGCATCGGAGTGCCATAGATGTCCATAGGTGAAAATCCCTAAACCTGATGGTACGAGAGGATGATTCTAACGTCGAGACCGAGTGGATATATGAGCACGCGAGGGTCGTATACCAGTAGGTCGCATCTCTCACTATGTTGTGGTCTGTTGGAAAGGGGTGTGACCTTACCCGCCTGAGTGAGGTGGCAATTTCTACATTGAGTTTGACTAGCTTGAGGAATAGGTCCGTTATCGACGAGCCGGGCCCAATATTGGCAGGCGGATAGTGAGGTCTCTTCCACTCTCCTAGTTATCATTCAGATAGAGGCAACATGCTGACATAGAGAGTATTAGACCCCGATAATTATCCAGAATGAGAACTATACTGATATTTGATATTGTGGATGAGGATTGGTATGCTTGAGTTGCATCTCGCATTGCATGGTATTAATATGGCTGATAGCATTCCTATCTTGCACTGCATAGCCTTGGTATGGATGATTGCATTCATGTATCCATTAGCATGATTTCGCATTACTATGACATTGTATTCTAATCACGTGCACATTACGTACACACTTACACCACCCTCTAAGCTTTCTATAAGCTTATACATGATTGATGCATGCAGATGATGCCAGGACGTAGCCATAGCTTTGTCGCAGTTGGAGCATGCAGTCGAGTTTTTTTTTGGAGTTTCTATTCTATCATTACCTTGTATTTCCCTTTATATGCATTGTACTCAAAGGTTTTTTTTATCATAGTGGATTTTTTGATGGTGTTCTTATGGTTATTATTCGTGGGTTATGCTTATACTTAGTCAAAATCATGTTTGAAATCCTCCATGTAGGATCCCAGGATCGAAACCTAGTGTATGGGTGCTGGGAGCCAAGAATGGGGTACTATGAAGGCTGTCAACGCCAGATTTGGCGATCGAAAATTTCGTGAGCCCTATATCCTAGTTTGGGGCGTGACAAAAATAGGATGGTCGGCGTGGATCAGACATATATAACAAGGAGGGAGGCGATGTGCGCCCACAGTCCCTTCCCTCATTGTTTTAACCAATAGCAGGGACACTGCTTATAGCAGCATCCTCTGGACGTTGGTAGCACAACGTCCACTCCTCCTTTTATTTTATTTTATTTATTTATGTATTTTTATGATGTGGTGTGCACATGTGTGCATGGGTGTGAGTGTGTGTGTTTGGCCAACACAATAGGTTACACTTTGAATGATTTGGATGGCCTACAAAATTCCAGTTGGCCAACAATCAATGGGTCCCACATAAAGTCTAAAAAAATTATTTTTATTATTATTATTTTTATATGTATTCTCCCATGAATCCACACCATTAAACACATCATATCATCACCATTATTGATCATCATTATCACCATTAAACACATCATACTCTCTTATGTATCCACAACATTGATCACATCATTATCATCAAATCGTCACCATTAATAATCATATAAATAATCAAAAAGAAAACAAACTAAGAGTGGAGTGGGTGTACTCACCTTGATGAATTAAATGGATGAAAGGGATGGAATTGATGGTTGAGATAGATGGAAAGGATGGGATTGATAGAGTTGATGGCCCGCCAAGATCACTCCTCTCTCTCTCTCTCTCTCTTTGTGTAGAAAAATGGTGAAATGTTAAGGAATGAAGGGATATATGTAGAGAAATTGTTAAAATGTGGTTAAATTTAATTAATGTGATCTTAGTTATCTTAGACTAAGATTATGACAATTAATTCATAATTTGTAATTAATGGTGGATTAAAGGAGCATGGGATGACATGGTGTGATGATGTCATACATAGGGTATGGAATGGAGAGGTGTTGACTTTGGGAAGCACATGAAAGATGGGAGGTATGGGTGTGTGACATCACACACATGGGTAGAGATTCGCTCACCCATGTGTGGCATGTGCATGTCTGCATGACCTGTTTGTGCACATGTGTGGAATGGAGTACATGACGCCTTGTACGCATGATACACTAATGATTCTTCATGGTATATCTCACTAACAAAGTATCGTACAGATGCACGGGTTGTACCTCCATGATCGTGGCAATGGGGCGGTTGATATGAAATAGGTTTCGGGGTCTTGAGGTTCCGGTTAGTTGGGTGTGTACTATGAATGGACAATCCAGGTCTAGCTAAGGGCGTCGATCATTGTGTACATAAGCATAGATAGTCCTACAAAATAGATGGGGTCTTACAATCTACCCTCCTAATAAAAAAATTCATCCTCGAAATTTGTAGTTCTAAGCACACTCAAACTCATAACATGGAATCCAAACATACATATCACCATATATATCAAACAATCATCTATCAAACACTAAAGGGTATTGCTGACAGCTATTTCCCTTATGCCTGTGTAATGCCCTGAAAATCGGGGTCGAGCATAAACTCCACTCCCGAGTTCCAGAACATCACTTATGCAACATTTTCAATGATGGATGAATGTCGGATGTATGAGTTCATTAAACATGAGTGGGATTATACCAAAATAACATATCGTACTCCAGAGATAGTTAAATTATGCAAGTGGAAGATTGTGTTAGATATATAACATATATAAACTGTTGTAAGTCTCCAGAGTATGAACATGTTACCAGGTTAAATATCTACATGTATACTCCAAAAAAATGAACAAAAGGATATACATGAGTGTTCCAAAAATACAAAATGGCAAGTGTCATGGTGTCTAATCAACCTCCTTGTAATCCCGTCGATCAGAACACGATCTACATAGAACCGCCTGATAACCGCCTATAGTGAGTGGCCAACTCAGTGGAATCATAGAGCAAAGGTTAACATGTTATCAAATCAATCAAGCGATAATGAAAAAGCAAGAAAATCAAATATTCCTAAATACTGTAATTAATGCAAGAATGAAATGACATGATGTATGCCCTCGCCAACATACTCCCTCATGCGACACCATCTTACGTCCGCTGCATGCTTTCTTCCCTCAGTGCACCACATCTTCCAGGCACATGCAGTGCGATGTGAATATGATTACTGATTTGTTATTATTCCTTTCATACAGCAGGATTAGGAAGCTAAGGTACTTCCGTTATATCAATTCCAAACAATGATCCAGTCTAGGGTTGTCACTCCTAGCATTCTCATACGATGATATGGTTCTAGGTTGCTGCAAGGGCTGTCAGGGCTGTTACACACACTCGTTGCACCGCTCCCCCATCACCTTATCAATACAGGCCTAGTTTGTACTCTTGTTACTACAGAAGGGTCATCGCCTCTACATAGACTCAGAGTACACTCGAGTTCACTACAAAGGGCTGTCAGGGCTGTTGTATGCACTCATTGCACCGTTCCCCCATCACCTTATCAGTGTAGGCCGACAGCTCGAATATAGTGTCCCATACCACCATAAACATCTCACGAGTCTGGGTTGCTCACTAGTCACTACAGGGAGGCTCGTGGCCCAAGCATAGGCCGATAGCTCGACCACGGTGTCCCATACCACCATGCCCGGCTCATGAGTCTTAGCGGATCTAGGTACCATGGTTTGCGGGATTTTCACTGGTAAGTTTGGTACTTTAGATTCAAGCAGTAGCATCCATACAAGGTTAACATACGTCGGGCTAATCGGGTTTCTGGACGAGTTCGACTAGTACGAGAGCCCGTTGAGTTGATCGACATGAAGTGCATAAGCACCTCGTGTGGCCTAACTACTGTCGACAAGCAACGCACGGCTCGGGTTCTTCAAACACATCCTACGTGGCGAATAGAATTCAACCACGAGTTCACGTCTGTTACCGACTGCCTGGACTATAGCATAGCCCCAAACACTTACAATCTGAATCAGTAAGCATATGAGAGAGACGAAATTGAAATATCAAGTAATCCAAGCATGTTATCAACATATTATAAGGTACAACATACGCAGTTAAGCATACACAAGCATTTCATATATAAGGAAATTAATTCAAGAACGTACATGGAGGAAATCATACACATCGTCAACGTAGTTAAGAATCCTATCTCAACACTAGTCTATAACACCATTTACTAAGTACTTACTCACGCAAGCATCTATACAAACACTTAGACTACACAACTCTAACGTACTTGACGTATGTTGATTTCAACATATAATATGACAGATCCTTATATCAAGGAGATGTCTAATACACAACAATCATGTTCTTACATTCAATACATATAGCAGGCATAAATCATATTGATTTAGGCATTTCAACAAACACTTAGACTACACTTAATAAATACATAGCGTACGTTGGCTGAAACATGTATTAGGACGAATCCTTTCACCAAATAGATCATACATCCATAACTAGCATATATGCATCGCAAATACTCATGGCAATAATATCAGTAAAATTTATACATATACGGTATTTCCTACAAATATCTAAAATACCATAAATATCATATTCTTCGTATGTATTCGAAATAGAAATCGGTCGGCATGTTCTACATGTGAAACAACATTCTTGTCAACAATCTACCATTAAACGACATTGAAAGCTTTGAAAAATGGTAACCTAAGCATTTAAAATCCGCACCTTAAACCAGAAAATGCGCATTCGATATGATTCAAACGATATGTCTTCGTCAATGGTGGATACGCTACCTATGGCATGAAACAGGTTAGCTAGAACTTCATATAAACGATCCTAGGCTTCAAAATAGGTTAGAGTTAGGATTTTTTACCTAAGAACGAGATCAGAAAGATCGGAATAGCTATACGGATAGGTGGATTTGACACGTAGTAATGCTGAGAAGAATCCCAAGAAGAATCACCAACTTCTCTCTCACTTTCTCTCTCTTTTCTCTCTCTTAGAAAGTTAGGGTTTGAAAATTCGTATGGGATTTGTGAGAGAGTGTTTAAGGCCTTTTTATAAGCCCAAAAGCGACGAAAATAGACTTAGGGCTAAGGTATACTTAGGTTATAACCAAATCGGGTCTGTTCCGAACCAACGGAGCACTTCTAGACGTCCTATTACTAAATGCGGTCGGACTTAAGCTCTCTAATACTGGATCTAGGTCAAGCTAAGTTTTTAGTTCGGCCAATTTTTCAGATCGACCGTGGCGAACCAGTTTCAATTCAACGGTTACGGGAACTTATCAGAGCCACAAGTGTTATAACATGTAAGAGCCACCTATCCTGATCTGAGGATAAATTTGGGTCGAATTCTAACGGTCAAACCGCTTAGAAATAACGCGTAAGTGAAACGTTCCAGATTCTTTAAAAATATAATTAATTTTCTAAATATCTTCCTTTTCTCACTATCTTTACTCCGGACGTAAGGAAACAGTCCCAGGACATCGTTTGGCCATAATTTTTGAAATGATAGTCAAGTCCAACTAAATGGTCATAATGGTCTAAGATCATGGATATCAGACTTTCGACGTGTGGTCTAAATCCAATACGAAGTTACAAAGCATTTCCGGGAGCAACTGGGTTTAGAGTTGGATCCTAGATTTTAGGGTAACATAGCGGTAACAAGCCTATAGGTTTTAGGTCTTACAGATCGTATTTAAAGTGGTTGGTGCTAATGTCACAGGAAATATAGTGTAGCACTAGTTAATTCACATTAAATTTCTAAAGAATTTCATCCTAAATGGTGTCTTGGGCTTTGGAATTGGATTTTGAGAGGTTATCAAGGTGTTACGGTTGACCCATTACCTAAGGACGTCTAACTCCAGGTTGGCAAAAAATTCAGGATGTTACAATCTACCCCCCTTAAAACATAATTTCATCCCTAGAAAGACTTTAGTATTGACATTCTCAGGAAGGTTCAAATCCTATTTAGTGACCTAACCTTACGTATAACCTAAATCAACTTCTTCGATCCTGGGCCAGTGGGGAAGAGGCCAACCACGCTTCCACTGCGCAACTCTAATCTAACGGTTATATTAGCTAATCCTAACTAGATTGGGCTCAATACGTTCTACCCCCCTTAAAAACTTAGTTCTTTCTCGATCCGTATATCACAATGAGGTGTAACTTAGGGCCTATCCTTGACATGAAATGGGTACAACCTCTCACTACATTGGTCTTCCTTTGCTAATGATTTGTTCTATGGCATTGGTACCTATGGTTGTAGAAAGGATCCTAATCTCTATTGTGGTTGAGTTGAGGGGCAGGTGTGAGCTTACGGCAAGATGTCTAATCTCTATTGGCTATATGTCCTCAACATTTCTCAAAGGCAAAGCAATAACTTTTGGTTGTAGGTGGTCGGGCCAACACGGAAGAAAAGTTGTGCAGTGGGTCTGAACCGGATACATAGACTTTCTGTCTAGCTAGGACAGAAAATTTTTCGTATTAGTTCTTAATCTGAGTCGATACCGATCCAGAAAATTTGCCTTATCAGTTCTTAATCTGAGTCGATGCCGATCTTCTGCTTGATCAGAGCATTAGATTTATTGCTAACCACTAGGATTGAGAATTCGATTCAAACTGCGAATACTTCGTTTATATATACAGTTCCTTTACTCCGTGTTCCCGAATGCAAAAAGCCCTTGGGAAAGGCAATTCAAAGGGACGTGCTGGTTTATCCTAGCGTTTAATCTAAGGGATATATAAGTTTTCCCTGAACGTGACTAGTTCTAAGTCAAGTAAGCTTCCTGAGAGTTACTAAAGGAGCCTTTAAAGTATTAAGGGAATCTAACGAAGGAATGAAGTCCTACTCCAACCAAGTCAAACCTACTATTCCTTAGTATATTCAATTGTCTTAGCATATTCAATCTTTACACTGCTTAATGTAACTAGTAGCCTAGTCAGTAATTCACTAGTTGTAATCCAAAGTCTATGCTTATACGCTAGATGGTTTCATACCATTTCTACTACAGGGAATCGTTCTATTGCTTAGGGTCAAGATTGTCTAATTGGAATTGGATCTCCTATCAAATCTTTTGAAATCTAGGAGTACTATCTTTAGGTCCTAGCACTAGATGGTCACTGTTTATGGACTAAGCTACTGTGTTAGGTCCCGCCCGACGATAAGCATAAAGATCAAGAAGATGACTATAACTAGCTTAAAAGAGCCATGGAGAATGAAGAAAATGAAGGGAAGGGTTGAGATCTTTGGGTCTCCATGACTTTGGACCTAATATGAGAGTGTAAAGGGTCTAATGAAAGGGAAAGAAGAGAAAGAACAGCAACAGAGGATGGGTTAGAGGACTTACACGAATTTGAGACTCACATGGGAGATGTGAGAGCTCAAATCAAAGAAAATGAAAGGAGTAGGTGCTGAGTATCACTGTAAACGATGGAGGGGTGAAGGGAATAATGAAAAACGAAGGAAGGAGTGATTGGAAGGCAGGTTTGAGAGAGAAAATAGTAACTTTGAAGGAAAAGGAGAGCTTGGAGGGGTAGTTTGTGAAGGAGGGGCATGTTTTGGAGGTTTTTAAGGGATGACCCACACATCAGGGGGTCATACAGCACCCCAAAGTCGATCGGCCCAAGCGGCCTGCCCGGCCTGGCCCGCTGATCGGCCAGGCCTCACCGAACCGGTGAGGTCCTCGCCGGTCTCTGACCTGTTCGGCGAGGGCTCGCCATTTCGGTGAGGTCCTCCCCCCCCCCCCCCCCCCCCCCCCCCCCCCCTTGGGTCCAAAATGATGTGGGTCCCCCTGTAAGTGCTCCGTTTGGCCCCCAACTCCATTTAAGGCATTTTTGGGGCCAATTTACAAACCGAAATGAGTTTATGTAATGTGTAGCATATGATTTTGGGATAGGAGACGCTAATCTATCCAACTAACCAATTTATTCCATGAAGATTCCATAATTTAAACGGTCAAAAGTCTAATTTATACATATATTTACTATTTATAGTAACTTTTTATTTAAGCATTATTCTCCATCATTTATACGTTAGGATTTATGTCTAGTATGAAAGGACTTAGAAAAAGTTGAAGAATGGGGTGGTGAAAGGAGAGATTTTGAAGGAAATGGGTTAGACTTTAGGATTGAGTCCTGAGAAATTGTTCTCAACATCTTAGTTGATACTTCATGAGAGTGGTGAGATTGGTGAGGGATGTTACTTGTAGAGTAAGAGCTGGATGGATGAAGTAAAGATGTGTCTTTGGAGTTTTATGTGATAGCCGCATACCAAATCAACTAATAGTGAGATCTTCTAGGATAACTATAAAACCATTCATGCTTTATGGACCAAAATCTTAGGCTGTCAACTGACAACATGTTCATAGGATGTGTAGTTGAAATGGGGATGTTGAGATGGATAGGTGTCAAGATGAGGAATGACAGATATAGAAATGAATGCATCCGAGGAAACTTTGGGGTATTATTCATAGGTAAAGTAGGCATTGATGCTTTGGTCATGTGAGATGGAGACCAAGAACAACACCGATTGGGGGTGAGTTGGCTTTAAGTTGAAGGTTCTAAAAGTGTAAAGAGAAGGCCCAAAAGGATGCGCTTGGAGGCAAAAAGAAATGATTTGATGATCTATGGTTTAACTGAGGATAGTCCTGGATAGAGTGGAATGGTGGAACATATGAACTTAAAAATTTTCTTTCCTTTGTAGTCCTAGATTTTATTATTGTTACGATCCTTTACATGGCCTACTAAATTACTTAGTAGTAATAGAGATCCAGTCTGTGGTGGTGGTGAGTTTGGAGTGTAGCTGGATACATGAATCTCAACAAAATAAATTAGAAGAACTGTGGACTAAATTACAATATTCAGTCTCGCCTGTCGACGGAACTTGGGATTCTAATGTGGTTTCTACATTTTCTCGCCCCTTTCCTAATTCAGAGTGTGTCAGAGTGAGTTGTGTTACCATAACCTAGGTCCAGTTTAATCCAAATCATATTCTGATACCATCTGTAATGCCTTGAAAATCGGGGTTCGAGTATAAACTCCACTCCCGAGTTTCAGAACATTACTTATGCAACATTTTCAATGATGGATGAATGTCGGCTGTATGAGTGCATTAAACATGAGTGGGATTATACCAAAATAACATATCGTACTCTAGAGATAGTTAAATTATGCAAGCGAAAGACTGTGTTAGATATATAACATATATAAACTGTTGTAAGTCTCCAGAGTGTGAACATGTTATCAGGTTAAATATCTACATGTATACTCCAAAAAAATGAATAAAAGAAAATACATGAGTGCTCCAAAAATATAAAATGGTAAGTGTCATGGCGTCTAATCAACCTCCCTGTAATCCCGTCGATCAGAACACGGTCTACATAGACCCGCCTGATAACCGCCTATAGGAGAATTCCTCCTCATCATCATACAAGTCTGGCTCCGCTTCACAAGCAGTGTCATCATCTGAAACTAAAACAGGAACTGGTTGGTGTGTACAACACCGTCCCGTAACGTGGGAGTGAGTGGTCAACTCAGTGGAATCATAGAGCAAAGGTTAACATGTTATCAAATCAATCAAGCGATAATGATAAAGCAAGCAAATCGAACATTCCTAAATATTGTAATTAATGCAAGAATGAAATGACATGATGTATGTCCTCGCCAACATACTCCCTCATGCGACACCATCTTACGTCTGTGGCATGCTTTTTTCCCTCAGTGCTCCACATCTTCCTGTAACACCCCGAATTTTTACCAACCTGGGATTAGACGTCCTTAGGAAATGGATCAACCATAACACCTTGGTAACCTCTCAGAACCCAATTCCAGAGCTAAAGAAATCACTTAAGATTAATTCCTTTAGAAATTAAGTGTAAGTTAGCTAGCGCTACGCTAGAGTATCTGCGAAATTGTCCTTGAACACTTTAAATACGTTTTACAAGACCCAAAACTTGTAGAATCAATGACGCTATAATATCCTGAAACCTTGGATCAAACTCTAAACCTGTTTGCTCTCAGGAACCTTTTGAAACTTTGTATTGGATCTAGACCGCGCGTCGAAAGTCCGATACCTACAATCTTAGACCGTTATGACTGCTTAGTTGGACTTGACAATCATTTTAAAAACCAAGCCCAACCAACGTTCAGAGGCTATTTCATTGAGCATGGAGTGAAGAGAGTGAGAAAAGGGTTAGATTTGAAAATTTAAATCCAAATCTGGCACGTGACTTGGCGCGTTATTATTAAGCGTTCTAACCATCATAATTCAGCCAAATTAC
Organism: Magnolia kwangsiensis; assembly: GCA_037074715.1. Lineage (NCBI taxonomy): Eukaryota > Viridiplantae > Streptophyta > Magnoliopsida > Magnoliales > Magnoliaceae > Magnolia > Magnolia kwangsiensis. Next base: position 82,027,715 of record CM073575.1, on the reverse strand, counting down.
ACCCTCGGATCAGAAAAAATTTCTCTTTCATATCATGAGACTTGTAGACCTGATCTAGGTGCGATGACCGCTGAACTGAAACTGGACTGCCACGTGTGATCTGGGAACTTTACCAGACTGAAAACTAGGTGTGAGCAACATCCAGTGACTATGAGCTTAAGTCCGACCGCGTTCGACCAGGGGACCTCTCGAAATGCTCTTTTGGACCAGAACAACCCTGATTTGGTTATACCTCAAGTGAACTTTGTTCCCAAGCCTAATTTGGGAAGGTTTTAGCTTATAAAAGGGCTAAAACCCTCACATTTCTCACCCATCCAAATTTGCTAGAAACCCTAGCTAGAGAGAGAAAAAGTGAGAGTTTGTGAGAGTGTGTGGGAGTGATCTTCCTGCCACCTGCACTAGCTGTTGCACGTGCTTAAGAAACGTATCCCGATCACTTTGCCGGTGATTCCAATGCATTTCTAGGTAAGGAAAACCCTCAACACTTGTTGATTTAAGGTTCCGTCGATTCTAATAGCGAAGTAGCTTATACATCTTGTGTATTAGGTCGCCGGTTCGCCGTAGACGAAGCGTATACGCTCCGTTCGGAACGATACACATCTAGGGTAAAAAGGTGCGGATTTTAGACGCTTTGATTGGCTGATTTCAATACTTTCAATGTCGTTTAATAGTAGATTATCGATGGCGACGCCGTTTGACATGTACAACATGCTGTCTGTTTTCTGTTTCGTAAATGTACGGAAAATATGAGATTTAGGGCATTTTAGTCATTTGTAGGAAATACTGTATACATGCATATTTTGATAAAATGTTTGCCATGGCTATTTATCGTGTTAGAATATTAAGAATGCGTGCATGGTTGGTTTGGCGAAGAGTTCGCCTTTAAGCGCACTTTGAGTCGACATACGCTATGTAGACTAAAGTGTGTAGTCTAAGTGTTTGTATAAATGTTTGTATTAGTATGTATTGAGTAAATGGTGTTGTGTATGAGTTTTGAGATTGAATTCTCAAGTAATATGCTGATGTAAATGATTTCCGTCATATCGGCTATATGTATTGATTTCATTATATACATGAAATGCATGTGTGGGATAATTTGCTTAAGTTGTATGTCATAACATATGTTAATATGCTTACAATGTTGTATTTCATTTCTGTTACTCACATATGCTTACTAATGTTGATGCACAAATTCTTGGGGCTATGACCTAGTCCAAGCAGTCGGTAATGGATCGAATTCGTGGTTGGTTTCTAGGTACCACAAAGGACGCGTCGATGAACGTGAGTCGTGTTTTGGGTTGGCAGCAGTGATTAGGCCACACGAGGTGTTTCATGCACTTCATGTCGTTTAGCTTGAGATACACTTGTGCTAGTCGAGCCCATCACGTAACCCGACTGGCCATTGTATGTTCACCCTGTATGAGTCATAACTGCTTGAACCTAGGGTACTGAACTTACCATTGGAAACCCTGTTAACCATGGTACCTTGATCCATAAAGACTCATGAGCTGGGCATGGTGGTATGGGACATCGTGGTCGAGCTGTCGGCCTATGCTGGGGCCACAAACCTCCCCTAGTGACCAGTGAGCACCCTACTCTAACCAGATTATGGTGGTATGGGACACTATATTCTTGCTGTCGGCCTACACTGATCAGGTGACAAGCCCTTTGTAGTGACCTTGAGTTTATCCTGACACCGCATGGGGGCGACGAGTCCTGATGCAGTCTTAAGGATAATTAGGCCTGTATCGATAAGGTGATGGGGGAGCGGTACAATGAGTGCGAGAAACAGCCCTGGCAGCCCTTGCAGCGACCTACAAATATAACATCGTATGAGATTACTAGGAGTGACGACCCTAGACAGGATCTGTGTTGGGATTGATATAAGTAAGGTACCCTAGTTTCCCAATCCTGCTGTATGAAAAGGACTAATAACAACTTGGTAATCATTATCCATATCGCATTGTATGTGCCTGGAAGATGTGGAGCACTATAGGAAGAAAGCATGCCGCGGACGCAGATGGTGCCGTATGAGGGAGTATGTCGGTGAGGGCATCCATCATGTCATTTCATGCATACATTAACAACAGAATCTAGGAATGTTTGTTTCATAGGTTTACTATTATCGCGTGATTGATTTGAAAATATGCTAATCTTTGCTCTATTATTCCACTGAGTTAGCTACTCACTCCCACGATACGGGACGGTGTCGCGCACACAACCAGTCCCTGTTTTAGTTACAGATGATGGCGCTGCTTGTGAAGCGGAGCCGGACTTGATGATGATGAGGAGGATCCCTCCTTTATTCGTGTTCTGATCGACGGGATTACAAGGAGGTTGATTAGACACCATGACTCTTGTCATTTTTATATTGTTGGAGTACTCATGTATATTCTTTTCTTTTCATTTTTGGAGCATACATGTATTTAATTAACCTGGTAACATGTTCACACTCTGGAGACTTACAATGAATTATATATTTTATCTATTTATCACAGTCTTTCGCTTGCTAATTTAACTGTCTCTGGAGTATGATATGCTATTTTGGCTTAGTCTCAATCTTGTTTAATTCCATTCTACAGACAATATACATTTATCATTATCTATGTTGCATAAGTGACGTTCTGGAACTCGGGAGTTGGGTTTCTACCAGACCCTCGATTTTCGGGGTGTTACACTTCCAGGCACATGCAGTGCGATATGAATATGATTACTGAGTTGTTATTAATCCTTTCATATAGCAGGATTGGGAAGCTAAGGTACCTCCCTTATATCAATTCCCAACAATGATCCGGTCTAGGGTCGTCACACATCGTCAACGTAGTTAAGAATCCTATCTCAACACTAGTCTACAACACCATTTACTAAGTACTTACTTACGCAAGCATCTATACAAACACTTAGACTACACAACTCCAACGTACTTGACGTATGTTGATTTCAACATATAATATGACAGATCCTTATATTAAGGAGATGTCTAATACACAACAATCATGTTCTTACATTCAATACATATGGCAGGCATAAATCATATTGATTTAGGCATTTCAACAAACACTTAGACGACACTTAATAACATACATAGCGTACGTTGGCCGAAACATGTATTAGGGTGAATCCTTTCGCAAATAGATCATACATTCATTACTAGCATATATGCATGGCAAATACTCATGGCAATCATATCAGTAAAATTTATACGTATACGGTATTTCCTATAAATACCTAAAATACCATAAATCTTATATTCTTCGTATGTATTCGAAATAGAAATCGGTTGGCATGTTCTACATGTGAAACATCATTCTTGTCAATAATCTACCATTAAATGACATTGAAAGCTTTGAAAAATGGTAACCTAAGCGTCTAAAATCCGCACCTTAAACCAGAAAATGTGCATTCGATATGATTCAGATGATATGTCTTCGTCAACGGCGGATATGCTACCTATGGCATGAAACATGTTAGGTAGAACTTCATGTAAACGATCTTAGGCTTCAAAACAGGTTAGAGTTAGGATTTCTTACATAAGAATGAGATCAGAAATGCCGGAATAGCTATAAGGATAGGTGGATTAGGCACGTAGTAAAGCTGAGAAGAATCCCAGGAAGAATCACCAACTTCTCTCTCTTTTCTCTCTCTTAGAAATCTAGGGTTTGGAAATTCGTATGGGATTTGTGAGAGAGGGTTTAACACCTTTTTATACCCCCAAAAGCGACGAAAATAGACTTAGGGCTAAGATATACTTAGGTTATAACCAAATCGGGTCTGTTCCGATCCAACAGAGCACTTCTAGAGGTCCTATTACTAAATGCGGTCGGACTTAAGCTCTTTAATACTGGATCTAGGTCAAGCTAAGTTTTCAGTCCGGTCGGGTTTTCAGATCGACTGTGGCAGACCAGTTTCAATTCAACGGTTACGGGAACTCGATCAGAACCACAAGTGTTATGACATGTAAGGGCCACCTATCCTGATCGGAGGGTAAATTTGGGTCGAATTCTAATGGTCAGAATGCTTAGAAATAACGCGCAAGTGAAATGTTCTAGATTCTTTAAAAATATAATTAATTTTCTAAATATCTTCCTTTTCTCACTCTCTTTACTCCGGACGCAAGGAAATAGTCCCAGGACATCGTTTGGCTTTGATTTTCAAAATGATAGTCAAGTCCAACTAATCGGTCATAATGGTCTAAGATCATGGATATCAGACTTTCGACGTGCGGTCTAGATCCAATATGAAGTTACAAAGCATTCCCGGGAGCAACTGGGTTTAGAGTGGGATCCTGGATTTTAGGGTAACATAGCGGTAACAAGTCTATAGGTTTTGGATCTTACAGATCGTATTTAAAGTGGTTGATGCTAATGTCACATGAAATCTAGTGTAGAACTAGTTAATTCACATTAAATTTCTAAAGAATTTCGTCCTAAATGGTGTCTTGGGCTTTGGAATTGGGTTCTATGAGGTTACCAAGGTGTTATGGTTGACCCATTGCTTAAGGACGTCTAACTCCAGGTTAGCAAAAAATATGGGGTGTTACAGCTTGGGTGCTAAGTATAGTCTCTATGTTCTCAACTTGGGAATCTTGCTTAGACTAGGTTCTCAAACCGAGAATCCTAAATTCATGTCTCTAAATTCATATAAATCAGGAGCACTAATAACATCTAGGTTCTTGATCAATGATGGTGAGAGACTTAGTTTAAGTTCTTTTATGTTTTTCATTTATTGACTTTTCTTGTAGGTGATCCTAAATCTTATGCTCTGATACCATCTTCTGTCACGTCCCAAATCTAGGGACGGTCAGCTTCCGTGATGCCTCGAATCCGGGACTTAACTTCCATATACCAAGTCCTGAGTTCGGCACACCATAAGGAAGATTTTTGACAATTTTTTTTTATGATAATACCTGAGCATGAAGATCCATGATCAAAATACCAAACAACTCTCTTCATTATAAATCTTAATGGTTATAAGTACAATTCCTTTCAAAAGGTACATAATGTTAACATTACCAAATCAAAAAATAGATGCAATGCATCGAGAAAGCTAAGTCTTCTAAGACACTCCAACCTTGAAAAAAATGGGAAATAGGAAGCTTAGGCAAAAAGCCTAATGAGTACACACGTGTGTGTAGTGTGTCCTAAATGCAAGTAAGATAAATATGCTACAAGGAAATTATATATGTGACAAGCGTGTAGCATATAAGGTATGATGTCGATGCCAATGCAATGCATATGCATCATAGTAATACTCTGAGTCAATGCTACCAGCATCACCAAGTCAAGTTTTCATTTATTCTTTACCACAGCCATAACAGTATTACACGCATCCATAATCATATCATCATCATCATATTGTCATACCATATCATAATTGTATATCTCCGGAAGCACTATGGTCGGCACCCATGTACCAGACACTAGTAATCGACCTCGCATACTCGCCTTGTGGTGGACTTCCACCAATTATATATCATAGGAAACACCGTGGTCAACACCTATGCATCAGACACCAGTAATCGACCTCACATACCCGCCCTGTAGTGGACTTCCACCTGCCATGCCAGTAGCGGACTTCATTCGAGCTTCTCCTCACCGGCGACTGTTCCCTATTTTCACCTTAGCCCTTAAGCAGGTTGGACCCACCTCTTCTAAATCCAACCTTGTCAGTGGGAGTCAAATCCATGACCCATGTATCCACTCGGCCCAACGGTGAGGCAACCCTAGCTAGCATAGTGTTTAGGGACTTTTAACACAAGGGGCACATCATCCCCTACTATTTTCACACTTCTAGTGTCCTGTTAATTTTCAGGGATAACCCAAGTCATCATCATAGATGTATATTTTATCGTCAAGATCCAACTCATGTTATACGGCACGATTGTGGTATTTCAATCATCATGTATATCATAATTATACATGAATTCAAGAAACCATGATAAGGCATACGTTCAAGTGCATGTGGTATGCATATAATGTTATGAGTTTAGGATTTTCTTAACCTTTAAGGCAAAAATGACATATAATCATCATATGCCACTATCAACTATATCAATCGATGATTATATGACTAAATTGAAGAGGACATGTCTTACACATGAACAAATGTATTGAAGTACACTTGCACATACCATTATTCCATTGTACATGAGTATAATCAATATCAACATGGTTAAGTAGATGAATTTAGTATGTTAGGGAGTGGAACAACATTAATCAAGTATTAAATCACATGCTTCTATTAACTACAATTAATGACATCACTAATATCATCCATAGCTATCATAATCATGACCATTAATTGTAATAAGAGTTATACCATATCCTTCGCAAGATCGATATTCCATTAGTGGCTTTGGCCCAATATGATTTTCTTCTATTGGGACCACATGGTTATACCTTAACTGGGCCTTATGGTTAATGAGTGGTGGTGACGCAAAGTACATGCACCAAGTGGTTATGAGATGAAAGGCTTAGACATAACATATAGTAAATGAGCCACATGATGAATGGTGCTGGAGAAACTAATATAATGTAGTGAACTTCATCTTCACGTGGGTTGTTAGTAGATTGGATTTACAAATAATTATTGTAGTAGTTCTATAATGGTTTGGAGGGCACATGTAAACTTCATAAGATATAGGGAGACCTAAGTTGAATGACTTGGAATATAATATACACGTAAGAGTTAGTTACAGTTGGATAATGCGGGTTTGTCCTATACAATGTAGTGGGTCCTACTTCCAAATGGTACTACAAGCAGATGGGTCCATACATAAACACATAAATATTACGGTGGGTCCCAACACGTAGATAGTATAGGTACCTCACATAAATTTAGGTAGTACAAGGAAGAATAGTTTAGATGCACAAGGCACACATCAATGGGCTCCATCATCAAACCATTTGGTTGGAAAAACAATTGAACAGTGTGGATAAAATACATACATTGAGTGAGTTCACAAGTGTTTGAAAGTTATACGTTCAATTAACACTATTTCATGTTGTCTAACTTATTTAGAAATTGAATCTAAGTCATTTTAGAATCATATTCTAGATTTATTAAGCCTAATGAATAAATGATGAAATATGCAATACTCACATCAAGGTAGGGTTCATAATCAATCTGACACATGTCCTAAGTTCACATACAGAATAGGTTACACCATCAGCATAGTCCACGAGCCTGAGCAATTACAAAATTCTCATATGCCCACATGGTCTTATGACCACTCCATTATCAGAAGTCTGTATGGTTGAGTGGCCACAGAAATGTCACTCTACTTGTCATAATAAGAGACTTAAGGTGAGATGGTTACTTATTATTATTATTATTATTTTAATTATACCATAGCTTGCATAATGGGGCAACCACTTTACTAAACTTTCACATAGTTAGGCCGCCAGTACCACAATTTTACATAGCTTAACAGTCGCCTAAGCACCACATGATCATATGGTTAGGCCACACATTCCCCACATACCCACATGATTTACGGCTATCCACGGCATACATGATCACGAGATTTATGAGTTATATATTCAACACCATTTCACCAAATCTACCTGCCATTTATCCTGTCAGTGATCATATGGTTAAGGGCCACAACAATCATAAATCCACTTAGACAAGTAGTCATATAATTACCCCAATTTCATACAGTTAGGTGGGTAATAAAAATCATGCACTCACATGGTGTGGCGGCCCACACAACTTCCACCAATTCACATAACTAGTTAGGCCACCCAAGATCCCAAATTCCTATAGTTTAGTGATCCACATGATTCCTACCAACTGACGGTCTAAATGAGGAGTAACTATTACAATGGGTATCTTGAAAATGACCTAGATTGCAATAAATATATAGGCAGCCCCACACTCTAAAATGATGTAATTAAAATAGATGAATGATTGGTAAAACTTGTATATTAGGTGGTTTATGATTTGTTAAAAAGAATAGATGGATAGATTTCTCACAAACATTACTGCAGCTCTAGGAAATATTTAATGATGGACAAGTGATCAATATTACTCCTGTGGCATGAGATCTGGATCTGACTAGTCTTTGTGACCATACTCTAAAATGATAAGGATAAACCGATGAATCACATGGATCTACATCATACTATAAGGTGGAGTCCATGGTCAAGGAAGCATCCCAACATATAGGGGCACACTAGAGCCTAAGAATTTCCAATGGTTATTACTACTATTTCTACTTGTAGCGTGGCCCACCTAAAATTAAGTTCTACTTCATCTTGTGTCCACGAGTAGGAGATGTGCCCACTTCCTAAGTGATTGAAAAATATAGGCAGTGTGGGTATACAACACATGCAACTAGGTGGGCTTCAAATGCATCACATTATGTCGAGGAAAGTTTTCATTAGTAAGCATGCAATTTTCTTTTCTTATTATTATTATTATTGTAACACTCCAGATTTTTACCAACCTGGAATTAGACGTCCTTAGGCAATGGGTCAACCATAACACCTTGGTAACTTCTCAAAACTCAATTCCAAAGTCAAAGAAATCACTTTTCAACCCATTTCCTTCAAAATGTCACCTTTCACCACCTCATTCTTCAAATTTCTCCAAGTACTTTCATATTAGATACAAATCCTAAAGTTTAAATGGTGAAGAACTATACTTAAACTAAAACTTATTATAAATGGTATATATATGAATAAAATAGGATTTTGACTAGTAACTTCTTAGAATCTCATAATGTAGATAGGTTATTTGCATATATTAGCTTCTCCTACCCCAAAATCATATATTGTATGTCACATAACTCATTCTAGTTTACAAGTGAGACCCGATAAATGCTTCGACGGACTCGTGGGCCCAAATGGCTCAATTCAGGGGGACCCGAGGTGGGTCCCACATATTTCCGGCATCCCCGGGGGTAGGACTGATCGGCCATGGGCTCGCCGGTTTGTCGAGGCCTCGTCCGTACAGCGGTCAGGCAGCCCGATTTCTACATTTTTTCTGCGCATTTTATTAAACTTTGAAAAACCATATCTCCCTCATTATAACTTTAATTTAGGTGATTCAAAAACTAGATTAAATATAAATGAGTCTAGGTGTATATAAAAATATGTAAAAAAATATAATAAAATATTTAATATAGTTTAAAGTAGGTCGTTGTGACAACTGTCCGAAAATCACTTGTTGGACAGCTGCTGCTTTTGGAATTTTTAGAGTTTTTTTACAACACGAAATCTCATGAAATTTGGTGGAGATGGGGTAAAATTGATGATGAACTACTAAAAAAATAATTATAATAATATAATAACTAGAAGTGCCCAAAACGGGGCATAAAATGGCCCTAGGACCGTATTCTGCCATAATTAGGGTAGAATTTGGTTAAGTACTAAGTTGAATACTCAGTAGAATTAGCTCGAACCAATTTAAATATAAAATACAGGACTCAAAATGAGTAGGACCGCTAATGCGATGTTACCTAGAAATATAGGATCCAACTCTAAAACCAGTTGCTCTAGGGAGCATTCAGAAACTTCGTATCGGACCTGGACCGCACGTCGAAAGTCCGATTATCTCAAAACTATACAGTTATGACCGTCTTGTTGGACTTGACAATCACCTCAAAAATTAAGTCCAGATGATGTCCTGGGATAATTTTCTTAAGTCCGGAGTGAAGAGTGTGAGAAAGTGAAGATTTTTAGGAAAATAAATATGGATTTAAGTAATCTGAGACATGTCGCTTGCACGCCATTTATAAGCGTTCTGACCATTGGATTCTAACCCAAATTCACCCTCTGATCAAGAAATATGGCCCACACATGTCAATCTACTTGTGGCCCTGATCGAGTTTTGATGACTGTTGAACTGAAACTGGTCTGCCACGGTCGATCTGGAAACCCGATAGGACTGAAAAGTTAACTTGATCAAGATCCAATAGTTGTGAGCTTAAGTCCGATCGCATTCTGTAAGAGGACCTCCAGAAATGCTCCGTTGGATCGGAACAGACCCAATTTGGACATAACCTAAGTATACCTTGGCCCTGGGGCTATTTCCGTTAGTTCTGAGCCTATATAAGGGCCTTAAACCCTCTCTCACACATCCCATACGAATTTCCAAACCCTAGCTAAGTAAGAGAAGAAAAGAGAGAAAAGGTGAGGGAATTTAGGGTGTTGCTACGGGGATTCCTCCCTGTTGTTCTAAGTGTTGAACCCATGCTGCCATGTCGCCGTTTCAGCAATTCTAGATGCATTCTCGGGTAAGAAATCCTAACCCTAACCAGGTTTGGAGCTTAGAGAAGTCTAAGTATTGTTGTAGCTAACCTGTTTCATGCTTTAGGTTGTCAATCCGCCGTTGACGAAGACTTAGCGTCTTAATCATATTCGTTACGCATTTTTCGGTTTAAGGTACGGACTATATACGTTTAGGTTATGGTTTTCAAGACTTTCAATGTTAGATAATGAATTATTACTGACGTGGATGCTATTTCACATGCAAAATGCGATGTCCATTTCGCCTTTCAGTTATACATGAACTATGTTGAATATACTGTATTCCATATATTTGTAGAATAGCCCGTATACGTATGGAATATAAATTTGAGTTTGCTATGATTAACTGCTGTCTATGTATGCTAAATGTATGTGTAACAACTCCTAGGCTAAAGGTTTAGCCCAAATACATGATATACCAACATACGATATGTAGTTAGTATGTGTAGTCTAAGTGTTTGTGAAAATGACTGAATGAGTTTAGGCTTTGTATTCATGCTCGCCATGACAAACTTTCATGGATATATGATTGTTGTATGGACGACAACCCTTTGACGAAAGGATTTGCCCTAATACGTATACTAATTAACACATAATATGTATGATGTAATGTGTAGACTAAGTGTTTGTAAAAGTGTCTGAATGAGTTAATAGTTAGTAAGATGTACCTGTATACGGGTTGAGATATGATTCTCAACTACATCAATGATGTGTATGATTTCCTCCATGTATGAATTATTCTGATTTTTGCTTGATTATGAATTGAATGTGTGTGAATTCATGTTTACAATGCACTTCTGAACATGTTCATATGATTGTATGAGTTGTAATATTGATCCATTACTGCTTTGACTATCTCATAGGATATCATGTCGTAATTGAATGTGTTTGGGGCTATGACATAGTCCAGGTAATCAGTAACAACCCTTAAACTGGTGGTTAAGGTTATTTACGCCATGCATGATGTGTTCGGCGAATTCGAGTCATACTTGGGATGTTCGACAGTGGTTAGGCCACACGGAGTGCTTATGCATTCCATGTCGATCAACTCAACGTGCGCTTGGCCTAGTTGAGCTTATCCACTAACCCGATTGACCGATGTATGTTCACCATGTTTGGACGCTACTACTTGAACCTAAGGTACCAAACTTACCAGTGGAAAAGCCCCTTTAACCTTGGTACCTCGATCCCCTAAGACTCATGAGCCGGACATGGTGGTATGGGACATCATGGTTGAGCTGTCGGCCTATGCTGGGGCGACGAGCCTCCCCGTAGTAACCAGTGAGCAACCGAGACTCGTGAGCCTATTTGGTGGTATGGGACACTATATTCGAGCTGTCGGCCTACTCTGATTGGTGACGAGGCCTTTGTAGTGACCTCGAGCATACTTTGAGTCTATGTTAAGGCGACGAGTCTTTTCGTAGCATTAGAGTATCACTAGGCCTACACTGATCAGTTGTCGTATCCTATGCGTGTGATGTGTTTCCCGCAGGAGCAACACTGATTTAGTGATGAGCCCTTTTAGGACGACCTAGAACCACAACATCGTATGAGATTGTCCAGGACTGACGACCCTAGAATGGATCATCGTTTGGGTATTGATACAAGGGAGGTAACTTAGGTTTCCAATACTGCTGTATGAAAAGGACTAATAATAACTTGGTAATCACGTTCATAACATCGCACTGTATGTGCCGTGGTTGAAGTGCACAGAGGGAAGAAAGCATGTCGCGAACGTAAGATGGTGTTGCACGAGGGAGTGTAGGCGAGGGCATGCATCATGAAAACATCTCATCCTTGCACTAATAAGAGTATCTAGGACATGTTTGATTGTACTACTTTATCATTACTGCTTGATTGAATTGATAACATGTTAATCTCTACTGTATAGTTCCACTGAGTTGATCACTCACTCCCATGTTACGGGACGGTGTTTGCAACACCAACCATTCCCTATTTTAGTTTCAGATGATGGCGATGCTTGAGAAGCGGAGTCGGACTGCGAGGATAACGAGGAGGCATCCTCTTTTATGCAGTTTTCAGGCAGATTTGCATGAGTCGATTCCAGATCGATGGGGCTTCAGGGATTATGCATGTAGAGGACTATTACATTCTTTTGACATTTTATATTTTTGACACAACACCTGTAATTATTGACCTGATATTACAGACATATTTTGGGGACTTATACTAGTTTATAAATTCATTTTAGTCTTCCACTAGCATATTACAACTGTTCCTGGATTATGTTTTGCTGTTTTGGCTTAATCCACTTCATGTTTTATGCACTAATACAGCTAACATTCATCCATCATTGAAAATGTTGCGTAAGTGGTGTTCTAGAACTCGGGAGTGGAGTTTAGCTTGACCCCTAATTTTCAGGGCGTTGCAATTATTATTATTATTATTATTATTATATTTTGAATAATTGTAGGTCTCATTGATATGGTGGGGTCCACCCCATGAACAGTTTGTACAACAAACAACATTGTAGTTGATACCACCCACTATATGAATGACATGGATGTAAGGTACATACGTCGGGTGGGGCTCATTACACATGGATGGTCTAAATGATGGACATCTTGGATATAAAATACATGTAACGAGTTGGTTTCATGGTCTAATGGCTGACCCAACTTTAGTGGCAGTTACACATCACGGTAGAACTCAAAGGATTTAATAGTAGTGATTTTTATTCCCATTGTTTCTTATAGTGTGGTCCACCTAAGGTGTGGATCTGCCTCATTCTTTTTCTCATGACTTAAAATGGTCTAAAGGAGTGGATGAATAGCCCAAATATACCTTTCCTCACCAAGGTGGGCCCTAGAAAAATCTAAGTATTTTGAGTACAATTTCCACTGTCCAAGTTGCATGGCCTGCATGAACTTCTAATTGACCTGACTTTTGGGACCATACAATAAATGGGGCTAGTAAGATGGATGAATTGTGTGAATTTAACACATACATTATGGTATGTCCATGATCATCGCCCTCTCTGAACATCCAGGGAGGATGTCACCTCCTCCACGCCCCTTTTTATTTTGTTATTTTTATTTCTTTTGGTATATTTCTCATCAAGGTAGGTCACTTGAGAGATCTAGTCCATCTATAGTGTGTGTCCCACTTAGTGGAGGGGTCAGTCCAAGTTCAGATGCATCAAAATTTTAGGTGGGCCCCAACAAGTACTTTTATATATTTTAGCATGTCTTCACATGATTTTTGATGGTGTGGGCCACCTAAGCTCCGTGTACAACTGATTTTAGGGGGATCCCATCATTTAAAGGGGACCCATCAAATGCACAGTACTGATGTTCAACATACATCATGGTGGGGCCTATGGCTGGCACCCACGGTCCCTGCCCGTTCAGTTGCAACGTCTGTGGACGATGGACGTCAGCAGCAAGGGTTTGACACCCCTTGCTTATATATATATATATATATATATATATATATATATATATATATATATATATATATATATATATATGTTTTATTGTGGTTTTTCATAGGTGGGGCACACATCAAGATAATTAAGTCTGTTTGTTACATTCTCTGGTTCGTGACACATCCAACAAGTCCAATATGCAGCATGTCTTGATGCACAGAAACCTTACAGCGAGCCCTAACAGTTTTACACTATTAAAATGGTATTTTTAATGGTGCGGCCTACCAGAGATTTGGATCGGCTTCATTTTTCGGTTTTATGCCTAAAATGAGCTGAAAAATAAGATGGATGGTGTGAATCAAACATATACAACAAGGGGGGGGGGGGGGGGGGGGGGGTGGGGGTGTCGTTTTGCGCCCAACATCCTCTGGACGTTGGCAGCACAGCGTCCATTTATTTATGTATTTTTATGATGTGGTGTGCACATGTGTGCATGGGTGTAAGTGTGTGTGTTTCGCCAACACAATAGGCCACACTTTGGATGATTTGGATGCCTACAAAATTCTAGTGGGGCCAACAATCAATGGGTCCCACATAAAGTCTATAAAAAAATTATTTATTATTATTCTTTTTTTATATGTATTCTCCCATGAATCCACACCATTAAACACATCATACCATCACCATTATTGATCATCATTATCACCATTAACACATCATACTCTCCTATGTATCCATTCCATTGATCACATCATTATCATCAAATCATCACCACTAATAATCATATAAATAATAAAAGAAAAACAAACTAAGAGTGGAGTGGGTGGTACTCACCTTGATGAATTAGATGGATGAAGGGATGAAATTGATGGCTGAGATGGATGTAAAGGATGGTATTGATGGAGTTGATGGCCCACACAAGATCACTCCTCTCTCTCTCTTGTAGAAAAATAGTGAAATGTTAAGGAATGAAGGGATATATGTAGAAAAATTGTTAAAATGTGGTGAAATTCAATTAATGTATCTTAGTTAGCTTAGACTAAGATTATGACAATTAATTCATGAATTGTAATTAATGGTGGATTAAAAGAGCATGGGATGGCATGGTATGATGATGTCATACATAGGGTATGGAATGGAGAGGTGTTGACTTTAGGAAGCACATGAGAGATGAGAGGTATGAGTGTGTGACATCACACACATGGGTAGAGATTCTCTCACCCATGTGTGGCATGTGTATGTGTATATGACATGTGTTGTGTACATGTGTGGAATGGAGTACATGGCGCCTTACACACATGATACACTAATGATTCTTCACGGCGTATCTTACTAATGGAGTATCGTACAAACGCACGGGTTATACCTCCACGATTGTGGCGACGGGGTGGTCAATATGAAATAGGTTTCAGGGTTTTGAGGTTCCGGTCAGTTGGGTATATACTATGAACAGCCAATTCAGGTCTAGCTAAGGGCGTTGATCATTGTGTACATAGGCATAGAAAGTCGTACGAAATAAATGGGGTCTTACAAAAGGCATCAACAATTAGCAGTATATACTTCTTGCCACCTCGACTCTCCATTCTGGTTGATCCAATAAGATCCATGTGGAGAAGTTCGAGCGATTTAGATGTGGCATTGGAGTTCACCTTTTTGTGAGTACTCTTAGTTTGTTTGGCTATTTGACATTCGCCACATATCTTATCTATTTTTTATTTTTTGGATAAGCCTCTTAGCAACTCTCTTTTGCTCAATCTATACAAGTTACGGTCGTGTACATGTCCAAGGCATTTATGCCACAACTCGTCTCATCGGTATGGACCATGTCGCATAATAGATAAGATGAGCTTGCACCATAAACAATATAACAGTTTTCAGAAGTTCTCCGACCAGTTAATATTATAGAACCATTTTTATTTAAAATTTCACAACCTCAATTAGTAAATTTTACACTATGATCATTATCGCATATTTGAGAGATGCTTAATAAATTATGGTTTAACCCTTCTACGTATAAAACATCCTTAAATGGATGGAGGTTAAAGAGTTGAACCATACCTTGCCCAACAATTCTGCAGTTGCTACCATCACTAAATGTGACTGAACCATCAGTCATGTCTTTAAGATTGGTGAACAGACCTTTGTCACCAGTCATGTGTTTGGAGCATCTAATATTTAGGTACCACTTTGAATGGCTCGAAGCTTTGAAAGTGGTGTGGTCAACCAAGCAAGTAACCTTAGGAACTCATTTCATTACAGCCTTGGGTTTAGGAGTATAGTTGGTCTTCTTATATTTGTAGTTGTTATAAGACCGACCCACTAAGTTAGATTTTAAGAGCTCCTTAAGTAAGTCAACAATTTTCTCAGCTAAAGGATTACAATTCTGATTTTTATAGTTGATATGATTACTTTTAGGTTTTAAGGTTTGAAAATTCATAGCATTTTTAGAATAGTTTTGATTCAGACTTTTTCCTTTTGAGTTTAAAGACTCCCCTTTAACAAATTTAAGTGGAGTTTTCTTATGTTTGGGAGGAATACTTTTGTTGTAGCCCAATCCAAATCGATCGCTACATTTTCTGGATCTGGATAAGAGTTTTTCTAACTTAGGATCATCTTGGGCATACCTCCAAGTGTCTTTTAAACTCAAAAGTGCTTGACTTCTAGTTTTAACTTCTTATTTTCAAAATTTAAGTTTTCAACTTGAGAGTTTTTGAAATCTTACTCGCACTTAGTTTTTTTTAAAAAAAATCTGAAATGTGAGATTTTTCTAAAACAAGATTATCAAAATTTTATTTAAGTTTTGAAAACTTTTCTTTTTGGAGTTTTAGTTTTACAAAAATTTTACAACTTTCCTTATATATGACATTATAAGCATCTTGAAGATGTTCTTCATTTTCATGATCACTATTCAGATTTTTTTCATTAGTTGAATCATCATTATCTGAAAAAGTGAACTTGGATAGAGTCATAAGGGCATTCACTTCATTACCCGACTTGGTTTCAAAATCTTCTGACTCAGAAGAGGCTTCAGAGCAAGAAGATTCATCCCAAGTAGCCAACATTCCTTTCCTTTTAGGTTTGTCCTTTTTAGGACATTTGTTTCTTAAATGCCTATATTCATGGTAGTTGTAACATTGACGGTCTTTTAAAGATTTCCATGTTTTAAATTTAGATATTTTCTTTTCATTAGGTTTTTGCAAATCAACCCTCTTTTTACTTTTGAAAATATTATAAAACTTTTTAGATAAAAGGGTCATATCTTCTTCAGAATTTTCTAAATTAAAATTACCATTTTCTTGAGAAATAAGTTTAGAAGATTTAAGGGTGATGGATTTACCTCTAATAGCTTTAAAGTTTAACTCATAGGTCTGTAATGAGCCAACTAATTCTTTTACCCTCATATTATCCGTATTACAAAGTTCCAGAATCACAGTCACCTTTGAATTGAACCGTTCATGTAGTGAGTATAGTATCTTTGCACAGACTTTACTTTCTGGGATTTTATCACCGAGACCCCACATAGAGTTGACAATGTCATTTAATCTTATATAGAAGTCGATGAAAGTTTCACTTTCTTCCATATGTATTTCCTCAAATTTGGTTGTGAGAATTTGGACTTTAGATCTTGAAAATTGTTGTTCCCTCATGGGTCATTTCTTAAATATCCCAGACTTGCTTTGTAAAATCAGAGGGTATAATTATTTTGAATTCATCTGGTGATAGTGCATAAGTAATTATATTTAGAGCCTTTGCATTGGCACTACTCTCACTTTTCTGAAGAGTGGTCCAAGAGAAATAAGGTGTGACTTTCATAGTTTGGATCCATCGGTACCAGTTACTTAAGTGGTAGGAGGGGTCCAATTAGTCACTATGGCTTTCCAGATGTTCTCATCCATGAATTTTAAGAAAATTCTCTTCTTAGCGTTCCAATAGGCATAATTGGAGCCATCAAATGGTGGAGGCCTAGTGACTGAAAGGCTATCAAAATTTGACATCTTAACAAGCTCAAATCGATTAGCTCAGGAAAATAATTCAAAAGAAATAATAATTAAAGCGAGTTATAAGGCCGAGCTAAGAGTCCTAAGAGGGGGGGGGGGGGGGGGGGGGGGCGGAGGGTGAATAGGATTATGCCAAATTACAAATTAAACGCAGAATTAAATAAATATAAATAAAGATAGCAATTAAACAATCCGACAATGCAGAAATGAATAACAACATTAAGTGTACAAGTATTGAAAGGTTGATACAAATGTTGTTCTAAGGACAACCTTACACCAAAAACCAATGGCTTATGGTAGGACCACCTGATTCCTAGAACTTTCTGTGTATTAAAAACTCAAACTGATACATAGGAATAAAGAAATAAATAGTAAAGAAAATAACTAAGCTATTACAACATTCACACACATACATAAAAAGATTATAACATTCTCCACAAATGCGTAAAGGAAAATTACAACATCTACACAATGAGATAAACAATCAATCACCACAAAACCAGAAATTATAGTAGTTTACTTGTGTGTACACCAACTGTTTAGAAAAATAGCCACACAACTACTCCACTCCTAATATCCTCACATAGTGGATATTAGTATTCACTATGAAATAGGTTTTTCAAGGTTTACCTAAAACCCTCACAATTGTGTTTTTCAAGTGGGCTTACACAATTCAAAAACCCCACACTTTAAGTTTTCTAGATCACCCTAGACAAACCAAAAGAAAGATTTTTCTAACACAATCTCAAAGAAACCAAAAAAATGAATTTACAAAAACTTTAAAATACTTATCTAGATATTCTCCTTTGTTGCAGCCTGGAAGAACCAATTTGGAGTAGAAGTTCAACGTAGATGTTCAATGTTCACACTCACTCATAAAATGATTCTAAGTTCTAAATTGATTTTAGATTAAATCACCTTGGGCTAGCTTGATTTGATTTTGATTCCAAGAAATAGGAAAACTTCAATCTCTTTTTCAAATAAGATTGTAATATAGAAACTCAAAATCAAATGTAAAGAAAGCTAATTAAAGAGAATATAAAATGAGTACTAAATAGCTTAAGAATATCGCTAACTTATCTCTCAGAGCGGTGTCTTGAATTTGGTTGAATTAGATATCAAACTCTGAAAATCATGCTTTATTTATAAGTGAAGAAATTGCTTATTCGACTGGTCTAGAGGTCGGCTTGTCAGGTAGAAGGACTAACAAACTTTTGAAAATTTGGGCGCAATAAGATCAGGGCGTTCCACGACTGGTCGAAGGACCTGCTCGACTGGTTGAGTGACCTCCATGACCGGTCGAGTCCTATCCACGACTGGTCGTGTGAGACTCAATTTAGTTGTTGGACTTTGAGTTGTGCCTGCAGGGCTGGTCGAGCACTATTCACTCGACTGGTCAAGCAGTATCC
Organism: Magnolia kwangsiensis; assembly: GCA_037074715.1. Lineage (NCBI taxonomy): Eukaryota > Viridiplantae > Streptophyta > Magnoliopsida > Magnoliales > Magnoliaceae > Magnolia > Magnolia kwangsiensis. The sequence goes on along the minus strand of CM073575.1, from coordinate 82,008,667 downwards.
AGGACTGGTCGAGGCAATAACAAAAAATCTTAAAAATTAGTAACAAACTTATGATTGGTCAAAAATTTCTTGGACTGGTTGAGCTAGTATTAGGACTAGTTGAACATAGTCTAATACTAGTCAAAAAATAGTTTATGCACTTATAAAGTGATCCAATTAAATTATGTATTCAAAATGATGTATTATATGGTCAATCTAGGGTCATTCATACCTTATAAGAGATATATGAACATTGAATCTTCTTTTACTTTAGTTGATAGTCGTTCTTTAAAGTTCGAGATCTTGACATATGATGAAGCTTGAACTTGAGACTTTTGAAGCTTGAAATTGAAGTACTTGACTTGTATTTCATCTTAAACTTTTAGTATCAAAGTAAAGACTATTGTCTTGCCTTTAGATGAAGCTTTGAAACCTTAAACTTTGAAGTTTAAAGAAGTGAATTATCACATGGTATTGTACTTGAGTATGTATATCTCTTGATCTTGCATATGAAATTCTTAAGGTAAAGACCTTTGTTCCTATACATGAGATGCACAGTCTTTAATATGTAGATGAGCTACACAAGACACAGATTCCAAGAGGTTTTGATACTATAAAATTTGACAATCATTGGACCTAGAAAACATAGCACTTATAATTTTCTTGACTTTTAGTAAGAAAGGAATGGGCTAAGCATGAGTTACTTTGACTTTGGGTGAAAAAGGGATGAGTGTGATGGGATATGTACTTGACTTGTACAGTGATTGATTGATTGATTTGACATTTGATAGAGATTCTCTCAGGATTGAAATGCGCGGCATTTCTTTGAGATAAACGTGGGCCCACATCTCTTAGCTTGTATATTGCATCGGTGTGTGAGACGTTGCGCTAGAACCGCAGCGACAGCGTGGTCGCTAGAGTATAAGTTTCGAGTAGAACCAACTCAAATCAATAAGATGTAATTCAGGATCTTGTGTAAATGCCAATTACAGATCGCGGGTCGTCGGAATTCGATAGGGAGAACCACAAGAGTTTACAAAACAGTACAGTCTAGGATACGGGTCTTATAAGTTGTTTAATTAGCATATTATTTGTAGTCTATGTGATTGGATCCTCTAATGGCTAGAACGTCTTAGAGTTAATTATCTTCCCTAAATACAATTTACATATTAGTTTAATGTATGCAATTGATTTTTTAAAGACACTTTTTTATTGATCATAATAAGTACCATGAAAATGGCAGTTTAACTTAGTTTCCACACCAATATGTAGGAAATCAATGCCATGAAAATGGCAAGCCCACCGTGAAGGTCACCTGGCATAAAAGCGAGTCCGATCCACTTAGCAGGTGGGCCAAAACATGGACGGCCCGTTCTAACGTACAGGTGTGGCCCACCTGTAGGTGATCAGTTGTCAATAGGAAAGAGCAAATGGCAAAACAATGGATGGCTTTCCTAGGTTTTAATTTTTAATGTCTACACGTTGATTTTTTAATTCAAGGTTAGGAGGGACGTTAATGCTTATATTAATAAAATAAGCTGAGAAAATATTCGGTCAAGATCTGCCTCTATCCCTTTGTGGGCATGGTGGGCCTATTTTATTGTTATTAATTTTTATTTCTTTTCCCTTTCCATCAGTTGTCTCCTGGAAAATTGTAAAGGTTGCCGCAAGCTATATATATATATATATATATATATATATATATATATATATATATATATATATATATATATATATATTACAACCTATGATCCTACACGACATTTGTGTGTGTGAGGAGGGGGGGTTCCTATACGGGCCCATTTATGATCACCACAGCCATCGAATATGAGAGATCCACCATGGATAACGGCGATTGGATGACACCATGGTGTGAACCGGCGCCTGAGAATTATAAGTATGGTCTAGTCATCAATTATGCAGGACTCATTTCAATGACTGTGATAATGAATCGGTGGTTTTGCCGCCATGTGCTGATCATGGTGGACCCTATTTATTTAACCGTCCACAGTGATCATAGGTAAGCCCACTTGGTGTGGTAGAATGCACATACCATTTTCCTTCCCTTATTTTATTTTATTTTATTTTAATTTTTTTTTCTTTGGTTTTATTTTAATTAAAGGCCAATCGTCAAGAGCCACTTTATCATGAGGATGCTTGCGTCAGCAGTGACGATGTATACAGCATAAGTGGAGTTTGATGCATAGGCTGGGTGGTTTCGTTGCCCAAGATTTGGATGCTTTCGGTTGCAAATTAGTCGCACTAATTTGGAGCAAGATATTTTGTGCAACCAAACACATCCTTTGGAGGCTTTTCTTGGAGTAGGAGCACGGTCTACTTACGGGGCTCACTGTTTTAGTAATTCCAGGACATTTGTCTGTTGAGCCCCAGCCACATATGGAGTCCTTGGGCCATCCCCATTTTTTTGTTCGGTGGGAATTTTTATTTAAACGGTCAAGCATACATCTGCTGAACAGTCTAGATTTATACGGACATAACAGATGAACAGGCTGGATCAGGAAAGCAGCCTGACTTTAGTCTAAGGCATCGACTACGTGGGATCCACCTTATAAACGTTTGGATCTTATTCCTGTGTACCACGATTGACACCTTTGCTGGCCTATAAATGTCCAGCCTTGCATCACTTGCGCTTGGCAAACCTCTACCGTGGATATCCTGTACCTTTTCTCGCAGAGGACTGCCGAGATGAGAGGAATTATTTGATACTCTTGCAGCGTATGATGCTTGATAAGCTGGCACATAGAGATTCTACACCTGGCACATACATTAACTGACTTTACCGGAAAATTTGGGAACCAACTGCGGCGAAGTTACGGTTTCGAAATAAGATTGGTGGAGCAATCCTAACGTTCGTTTCACGGACCTGTGTTTGTCCAAACAGGACCACTCGATATTTTTATATTTTTAACCATCTTTTTGTATTTTTAACCATCTTATATATTTTTATATGTTTAACCATCTTTTTATATTTTTAACCATCCAGGAGATGTCCATCAACCAGATAATCAGGTAATCAAGTAAAAGTACATTTCCCTAAACACTTAAACTGGAACCCACAGCTTCATTTGCATGCCATGTAAGCAATTTAGTGGATAAGTATTTTCTATGTGCCTGCGAATTAGCCACTCACTGCCAAGAGCGTCAAAGTTTTGCTCCCGATACAATTCGGGGCTGGATAAGTGAAGATTGATGAGTAGGATTTTATGGGGCAGTAACTCAAGGCTGTACTACCATGGTACACCCGATCTAATACTGTTAAATAAGATGGTTGGGAAGATGGGGCGTGACAATTCTTTCTCAACTAACAGGGAGAAGAAAATCTTTATGGCAAAACCATGAAATTGTCCATTAAAATGTCAAAACAGCCTATGGCCAACACAGCCGTATGAAGAAGGATCATGGGAGTTCAGGTTGGCCATTCCTACGGGACACGTGTTCCATAACCGAAAAGATAAGAAAAATGTAACTGTCATGTATGTGTATATATAGTAAAATTAAAAGTTAAAAATATGTGCATAATGAGTGAAGATGGTGAAGTAATAAATATACAATTTCTAGTAAAATAATAAATACAAAGAAATTTACATATATACATGTTAAGACATGAATTGCTACAATTATATAATGAGTTGAAATAATGAGTACAATCACATAACTTGGTGGTAACAATAATTTTTTTACACAAAGTGAGATGCACTTAGCCATGCTTGTTTAATGGCTAATTAATTGAAAAGAGAATCATTGGAAGTGACTCCAATGATTATTTCCTAGTGACCTCTCATGCGTATGTTGTTGGAGTTAATATTTTATAATACTTGTATTGTAACACCCTAGATTTTTGCCAACCTGGGATTAGACGTGTTTAGGCAATGGGTCAACCATAACACCTTGGTAACCTCTCAGAACCCAAATTCCAAAGCCAAATAAATCATTTAGAACCTAATTCTTTAGAAAATTAACGTGAATTAGCTAGCGCTATACTAGATTTCCTACAAAATTAGCACCAATCACTTTAAATACGATCTGTAAGACCCAAAACCTATAAAATCATTGACGCTACGTTACCCTAAAACTTATGATCAAACTCTAAACCCGTTTGCTCTCAGGAACCCTTTAAAACTTTGTATTGGATCTAGACCGCTGTAACACCCGTGAAAAATCCATACTTTGGCTCGAGTACCAACTCGACCCGAAATTGCGTAGAATTAATTCTTTTGGAAAATATGACTAAGTTAGCTAGCGCAACGCTGGAGTAGCTGGAAAATAGTCCCTGATCACTTTAAATATGTTCTACAAGACCCAAATCGAGTAGAACCAACGACTCTATAATACTCTATAACCTCAGACCAAACTCTAAGCAGGTTTGTTCTCTGGACCACTTTGAATCTTTGTATTGGATCTAGACCGTGGTCGAAAGTCCGATACCTCCTATCTTAGACCGTTAGAACCGCCTAGCTGGACTTGACACTCATTTCGAAAATCAAGTCAAACCGATAATCACAGGCTATTTCATTGAGCCCGGACCGAAGAGAGTGCGAATAGGGACAGAATTGGAATTTCAAATTCAAATCTGGCACACGACTTTACGCGTCAGTATTGAGCGTTCTGACCGTCAGAATTCATCCAGATTACACCCTCGGATCAGGAGAAATTTTTATTTTTTTATCATGAGACTTTCAGCCCTGATCTACGTGCGGTGACCGCTGAACTGAAAATGGTCCGCCACGTGCGATCTGCGAACCCTGCCAGACTGAAAACTTAATACGTCCTAGATCTGGTACGCATGAGCTTAAGTCCGATCGCATTCGACCAGGGGACCACCAGAAAACATCTTTTGAACCGAAACAGCCCCGAATTGGGTATGCACTAAGTAAACTTTGTACCGGAGCCTGTTTTTGGCGTTTTTAAGCTTATAAAAGGGGTTGAAACCCTCACTCCTCTCTCCCATCCGAAATTACAAAAATCCTAGATTTGGGAGAGAGAAAAGGTGAGAGTTTGAGAGAGAGAGTAAAAGGGATTTTTCCCGCCTTCGTGCCGCTTGTTGCACGTGCTTCAGCAGCTCATCCCAATCACCTGGCAGGTGATTCCTCTGCTTTTTCAGGTAATAACTAACCCTAGAAGTTGCTGATTTGGGGATCACTAAGATCCATAGCTTTTAACCAATAGCTCTTGTAAAACAGGTTCTCTTATCGCCGTTGACGAAGCGTATACGCTCCGTTCGAAACAACACGCCTATAAGAGACTAGGTGAGGATTTTAGACGCTTTGATTGACGGTTTCCAACGCTTTCAATGTCGTTTAATAGTAGATTATCGATGGCATCGCCGTTTGACATGTACAACATACTATCCATTTCCTGTTTCGTAAATCAACGAAGAATATGAGATTTAGGGCATTTTAGTCATTTGTAGGAAGTACAGTTTACATTCATATTTTGCTGATGTGATTGACATGGTTTGTTGTTGCATTAGGAAGTTAGGAATACGTGCATAATTAGTTTGGCGAAGAGATTCGCCTAATTGCGCACTTCGGGTCGACATGCCATATGTAGACTTAAGTGTGTTGTGTATGTATTTGTATAAATGCTTATATTAGTATGTATTGAATTAAATGATGTTATGAGATAGTTTGAGATTGATTTATCAATTAATATGCTGTCCTAAATGATTTCCTACATGTTGACTATATGCTTGATTTCATTACATGCATGAAATATATGTGCTTGAAGATTTATTTAAGTTGTATGTTATAACATGTGTTAACATGCTCACATGATTGTATTTCAATTCCAATACTCCTACATAAATTATTGATGTGATTCCATAATTGTTTGGGACTAGACTTAGTCCAGGCAGTCGGTAACCAAGCAAATTCATGGCTGGCTGGTCTTGGCCACGAACGACGTGTCGATGAACGCGAGTCGTGTTTGGAGTTGGCGGCAGTGGTTAGGCCACGTGAAGTGTTTTACGCACTTCAGGTCGTTCGACTTGAGATGCGATCGCGCTAGTCGAGCCAGTCAAGTAACCCGACTAGTCGATGTATGTTCACCCTGTATGAGTCATAACTGCTTGAACCTAGGGTACTGAACTTACCATTGTAAACCCTGTTAACCATGGTACCTTAATCCACGAAGACTCATGAGCCGGGCATGGTGGTATGGGACACCGTGGTCGAGCTGTCGGCCTACGCTGGGGCCACAAACCTCCCCGTAGTGACTAGTGAGCACCTAGTCTCGTGAGCAGATTATGGTGGTATGGGACACTATATTCTAGCTGTCGACCTACACTGATCAGGCGACGAGTCCTTTGTAGTGACCGCGAGCGTATTCTGAGTGTACGGGAGGCGACGACCCTTCAGTAGTGGTAGAGTACAGTAGGCCTGTATTGATAAGGTGATGGGGGAGCGTTGCAACGAGTGCGAGCAACAGCCCTGGCAGCCCTTGCAGCGACCTACGAAATATACCTCGTATGAGAAGTGACGACCCTAGACAGGATCTGTGTTGGGATTGATACAAGGGAAATACCTTAGTTTCCCAATCCTGCTGTTTGAATGGACTAATAACAACTCAAAAATCATATCACCATAGCATTGCATGTGCCTGGAAGATGTGGAGCACTCTAGGGAGTGTGGCATGCCGCGGTCGTAAGATGTTGCCGTATGAGGGAGATCGTCGGTGAGGGCATACATCACGTCATATCATCTTGCATTAACAACAGTATTAGGATTGTCTGATTTACTGCTTTACTATTATCGCATGATTGATTTGTGAACATGCTAATCTTTGCTCTATGATTCCACTGAGTTGATCACTCATTCCCACGTTACGGGATGGTATTTGCAACACCCACCAGACCCTGTTGTAGATACAGGTGAGGCTGAGATCCAGGAGGCAGATCCAGACTTCGACGAGGACCAGGACGAGTTCTCATACACGCAGTATCATGATGGCTTTGCGTAGGCGACCTGGGTTGACGGGACTTCAGTGAGACTATTTTGAACATTTAATTTTATTCATGTATATGTATATGAGACTCAGAGATGTATTCATACCTTAGAGACAGATGAGATCTACTTTGTTTTTCCATACAGTGATATATATATATTGTTTAGTCTTCCGCTTGCTTTTATCACTGGATCTGAAGTATGAATTACAGTTTTGGTATACTTTTACTCATGTGAATGCTTTAAATCAGACAACATTGAATCATAATCATTTTTGTTGCATAAGTGACGGTCTGGAACTCGGGAGTTGAGTTTATACATGACCCCCAATTTTCAGGGTGTTACAACCGCGCGTCGAAAGTCCGATATCTACAATCTCGGACTATTATGACCGCTTAGTTGGACTTGATAATCGTTTCGAAAATCAAACCCAACTGATGTTCTGAGGCTATTTCATTGAGCCCAGAGCAAGGAGTGTGAGAAAGAGTGAAATTCATAAAAATTTAAATATCATTTAAATGAATCTGACACGTTTCACTTGCGGGTTCAGTATAAGCATTCAGACAGTCGAAATTTGACCCAAATACACCCTCGGATCAGGGAACATTTCTCACTCAGGTCAGTGTACTTGGAATCCTCGATCGAGTCTCCGTGACCGCTGAACTGAAACTGGTCCGCCACGTGCAATCTGGGAACACAATCGGACTGAAAACTTGATGTGAGCAGGATCCAGTATCCATGAGCTTAAGTCCAACCGCATTCGGCCAGGGGACCTCCCGAAATGCTCTTTTGGATCGGAAAAGACCCAATTTGGCTATAACCCAAGTATACCTTGACTTGGAGTCTATTTTGGTCATGTTTGGGCCTAAAAAAGGGCCTTAAACCCTTAGCCTTCTAACCCATACGAATTTGGAAAAAACCCTATGAGAGAGGAGAGAAAGGAGAGAGAAAGTGAGGGAGAAGCTGGTGATTTTTCCAGGGAGTCTTCCCTGCTGCTCCACGTGCCACATCCTTCCTCCTGCATCACTATTTTGGTGATTCCGACACTGTTCAAGGTAAGAAAACCCAAACCTCAAGCTGTTTTAGGGATTCCATCGATGCAAGTAGTGAAGTAGCTAACCTATCTTGTAAATTAGGTCGCCATATCGGCGTTGACGAAGCGTAGACTTTCTATTCGAATCGATACGCTTCTACATCGAAAGGTGAGGATTTTAGATGCCTAGATTAACTGTTTTCAAAGCTTTCAATGTCGTTGAATAGTAGATTATCGACAAGAACGCTGTTTGACATGTAGAACATGCTGTCTGTTTTCTATTTCGACTGCATACGGAAAATATGAGATTTAGGGTATTTTAGGCATTTATAGGAAATACTGTATACGCCTGTATTTTGCTGAAATGATTGCCATGTGTATTTGTCGTGTTATGATATTAGATACGCATGTATGATCTGTTTGGTGAAGAGATTCGCCCTAATGCGCACTTTGGGTCGACATACGCTATGTAGACTAAAGTGTGTAGACTAAGTGTTTGTATAAATGTTTGTATTAGTATGTATTGAGTAAATGTTGTTGTAGCTTAGTCTTGAGGTTGAATTCTCAATTAATATGATGATGTACATGATTTTCCTCCATGTTGTGATATTATATTGATTTCCTTATATATATGGAATACTTGTGTTTGACTGATTTGCTTACGTTGTATGTCATCACATGTTGTTAACATGCTTGGATTGTTGTATTTCATTTCTGTTATTCTTACATTATCACTGTTGTGGGATTACAAGTGCATGGGGCTATATCCTAGTCCAGGCAGTCGGTAACAGATTCAAACTCGTGGTTGGCTTCTATTTGCCACGAAGGATGCGTCGATGAACGCAAGTCGTTCTTTAGGTTGGCAGCAGTGGTTAGGCCACACGAGGTGTTTTATGCACTTCATGTTGTTCAGCTTGAGGTGCGCTTGTACTAGTCGAGCTCGTCAAGTAACCCGACTGACCGTTGATTGTTCACCTTGTATGAGTCATAACTGCTTGAACCTAGGGTACTGAAATTACCGATGGAAACCCTGTTAACCATGGTACCTTGATCCATTAAGATCATGAGCCAGGCATGGTGGTATGGTATACCGTGGTCGAGCTGTCGGCCTACGCTGGGGCCACAAACCTCCCCGTAGTGACCAATGAGCACCCTACTCTGAGCAGATTATGGTGGTATGGGACACTATATTCTTGCTGTCGGCCTACATTGATAAGGTGATGGGGGAGTGGAGCAACGAGTGCGTGCAACAGCCCTGACAGCCCTTTGTAGTGACCTTGAGTTTATCCTGACACTGCATGAGGGCGACGAGTCATGATGCAGTTTTAAGGATATAAACTAGGCCTGTATTGATAAGGTGATGGGGGAGTGGAGCAACGAGTGGGTGCAACAGCCCTGACAGCCCTTGCAGCGACCTAGAAATATATCATCGTATGAAATTACTAAGAGTGACGACCCTAGACAGGATCATTGTTTGGGTATTGATATAAGGGAGGTACCCTAGTTTCCCAATCCTGCTGTATGAAAAGGACTAATAACAACTCGGTAATCATATTCATATCGCACTGCATGTGCTTGGAAGATGTGGAGCACTGAGGGAAGAAAGCATGCCGCGGACGTAAGATGATGTCACATGAGGGAGTATGTCGGTGAGGGCATCCATCATGTCATTTCATGCTTGCATTAATCACAGTATCTAGGAGTGTCTGATTGTTTGCTTTACTATTATCACGTGATTGATTTGATAACATGTTAACCCTTGCTCTATGATTCCACTGAGTTAGCTACTCACTCCCACATTACGGGATGATGTTGTACACACCAACCAGTTCCTTTTTCAGTTTCAGATAATGGCGATGCTTGCGAAGCAGAGCCGGACTTGATGATGATGAGGAGGATCCTTCCTGTATGAAGGCTCTGATCGACGGGTTTGCAGGGTTACTGATTAGATGCCAATACACTTGGTATTTACCTTTTATTTACACACTCATGTATATTCGTTTCTTTTTATTGTAGAGTATACATGTATTTAGTTAACCTGGTAACATGTTCACACTCTGAAGACCTACAACAGTTCATATATTCTATATATCTATCACATTCTTCTGCTTTCTAATTTAACTGTCTCTGGAGTATGATATGTTGTTTTGGCTTAATCCATCTCATGTTTTATGTACTACTACTGCCGACATTCATCTATCATTGAAAATGTTGCATAAGTGATGTTCTGAAACTCAGGAGTGGAGTTTATACTCGACCCCCGATTTTTGGGATGTTACAGGTGGTATCAGAGCATGATTTGGATTAAACCGGACCTGGGTTATGGACACGCGACGTACGCTGTCGCCCTTTGACTTAGGTGGGTGCGAGAAAAACCTAGAAACACTCGTAAGACTCCAGTTTTGCCAATTGGAAAAGTTCATGCAAATCGATCATTTTGATCGAGTCCGTGTGCATCCGTGGTCGCATGAAACGACCCTAGACCACTTCTAGATCGTGTGTAGATGGGTCTAGACCTCTCTGGACCCAATCCCAGCCATTAAAAATTGTTAAATGCGAATATGCAACTGTTGACGCCCGGAATGACCCGAAATAGTGCGAAACGGAGTTGTGGGCTAACCCACGCTTATATAGGATGATCCAGGGTGGGACCCACATATTTTTGGGCACCCCAGGGTAGGAGGGACTCGCCAAAATGGTAAGGCATCGTCGATCAATACAGTGACCGGCGAGGACCTTGTCGAGTCGGCGAGGCCTCGCCGTACAGTGGGCCCCACTCTGGCCGGGCGTCGGGCCGACGCACTTTGGGGGTTAGGGTACCCCCCTAGCTATGGGCCGTCCATTAAAAGTGCCCCAAAGACCTACCTCCTTCACAAAAACCCCTTCCAAGCTCTCCCTTTCTCATATTTTTGCTGCCTCCCCTTTCAAATCCCATTTCAAATCATTCCCATTCCCGTTTTCTGCCTCAACCGACGCCACTCCATCACTCACAGCCATACAAACTCCCCTCTCTCTCCATTCTCGTCGTTTGGAGCTCTCCCATCCTCCATTAGAGGCTAAAATTCGTGTGAGCCTCCATCCCAACTAATTTCACTCTTTTCCCTTTGAAATTCTAACCTTTGGGGGCCTGTTTCACTCCTCTATAGGGCTTAGATTCGCGTCAGCCCTTTAGGTCAGCCATTTCTCCCCCTTTCCTCCATTTTTCATGGCTTTTTTAGAGGCTATTTTAGCCTTTTTCTCCCTTTCCACCATCCTCTCTCTCATGGGAAAGAGGAAGACCGCCGCTGATGAAGCTGGGCCTAGTCGCCACGCTCGTTCAAGAATGCTAAGAGGTGCCGCCGTCCTGTAGCTTGGTTGTTGCTATGTTAGGATCCTTGTGATTTTGTGTCGATGAGCTTAGTAGTGTAGTAGTTGGTAGAAGGTTTTAAATGTTGGGAGTCTTGGTCGCATTAGCTCACATGCATCCTTTGTCCTGATTCATGTAACACTATATTCCAGGTAGTGTGACAAATTTTGGTAAATAAAATGTATGCAGTCCCTTTTGCTATGAAGTGTGTGGAATGCTTAAGGGATTGTGTATTATTATGCTACATCTCATGCTTTCCAACACAAGATCCATTTTTCAAAGCCCATGAAATTGATTTGAATCCCAACCCACCCACCTACTAAACATGTCACTCCCAATTCTTAGGTGAGAGTAGGAAAGCAGTCCCATTTAACACAACTTGAGACCACTGGCCACATATGCCCTTTGAGTTTTGGACCTAGAGTTAGTGCTCCTAGATTTGAAAGATCTAACGATTTAGGGAATCCAATTTCAGTTAGATAATCTTGACTCTAAGCGATAGAACAATCCTCTGTAGTAGAAATGGTATGAAACCATTTAGCGTATAGGCTTAGGTTTTGGTTTATAGCTAGTGAGTTATAGACTAGGCTGCTAGTTGAATTAAGCAGTGTAAAGCCTCTATATGCTAATGAATAGTAGGTTAGATTTGGTTGGAGTAGAACCTCATTCCTTCGATGGATCCCCTTGATACTTATAGACTTCTGTTATAACCCTTAGGAAAGTTGTTTTCACTTAGAACCATTCATTCTCAGGGAAAACTTATAATCCCTAACATTGACCTTAGAATAAATCAGCATGCCCCTTAGAATTCTCCTTAGAATTGCTTTCCCCAAGGGCTTATTGCACTCGGGAATACGGAGTAAAGGAACGTATATATAAGCGAAGTATTCACGGTTTGAATTGACTTCTCAATCCTGGTAGTTGCCAATAAATCCAATGCTCTGATTAAGCAGAAGATCGGCATCGGCTAGGATTAAGAACTGATACGACGAATTTTCTGTCAGAGTCTAGGCAGAAAGTCTATGTATCCGACTTAGACCTACTACACAACTTTTCTTCCGTGTTGGCCCGACCACCTACAACCAAAAGTTATTGCTTTGCCTTTGGAAAATGTTGAGGACATATAGCCAATAGAGATTAGACATCTTGCTGCAAGCTCACACCTTCCCCTGAACTCAATCACAATAGAGATTAGGTTTCTTTCTACAACCATAGGTACCAATGCCATAGAACGCATCATTGTAAAGGAAGACCAATGTAGTGAGAGGTTGTTTCCTATTTCATGTTAAGGATAGGCCCTAAGTTATGCCTAGTTTCGATATACGGATCGAGACATAGATTCTTGAACCTTAAGTAGAACCAAGTTTTAAAGGGGGTAGAACGTACCGAGCCTAATCTAGTTAGCATTAGCTAATACAACCGTTGGATCAGAACTGTGCAGCGGAAGCGTGGTTGGCCCTTTCCCCACTGGCCTCAGGATTGAAGAAGTTGATTTAGGTTATACGTAAGGTTAGGTCCTTAAATAGGATTTGAACCTCCCTTAAAAAGTCAATACTAAAGTCTCTCTAGGGACTCATTGCCCTTAGCCAATTTCGAGGATGAAATTTTATCTTAAGGGGGGTAGATTGTAACACCTCGGATTTTTGCCAACCTGGGATTAAACGTCCTTAGGCAATGGGTCAACCATAACACCTTGGTAACCTCTCAGAATCCAAATTCCAAAGCCAAATAAATCATTTAGAACCTAATTCTTTATAAAATTAACGTGAATTAGCCAGCGCTATACTAGATTTCCTGTAAAATTAGCACCAACCACTTTAAATACGATCTGTAAGACCCAAAACCTATAGAATCATTGACGCTACGTTACCCTAAAACTTAGGATCAAACTCTAAACCCGTTTTCTCTCAGGAACCCTTTGAAACTTTGTATTGGATCTAGACCGCGCGTCAAAAGACCGATATGTACAATCTCAGACGATTATGACCGCTTAGTTGGACTTGACAATCGTTTCGAAAATCAAGCCCAACTAATGTTCTGAGGCTATTTCATTGAGCCTGGAGCAAGGAGTGTGAGAAAGAGTGAAATTCATAAAAATTTAAATATCATTTAAATGAATCTGGCACGTTTCGCTTGCGGGTTCAGTATAAGTATTCAGACCGTCGAAATTTGACCCAAATACACCCTCGGATCAAGAAACATTTCTCACTCAGGTCAATGTACTTGGAATCCTCGATCGAGTCTCCGTGACCGCTGAACTGAAACTGGTCCGCCACGTGCGATCTGGGAACACAATCGGACTGAAAACTTGATGTGAGCAGGATCCAGTATCCATGAGCTTAAGTTCGACCGCATTCGGCAAAAGGTGAGGATTTTATATGCCTAGATTGATTGTTTTCAAAGCTTTCAATGTCGTTTAATAGTAGATTATCGACAAGAACGCTGTTTGACATGTAGAACATACTGTCCGTTTTCCATTTCGACTGCGTATGGAAAATATGAGATTTAAGGTATTTTAGGCATTTGTAGAAAATACTGTATACGCCTGTATTTTGCTGAAATGATTGCCATGTGTATTTGTCATGTTATGATATTAGATACGCGTGTATGATCTGTTTGGCGAAGAGATTCGCCCTAATGCGCATTTTGGGTCGACATACGCTATGCAGACTAAAATGTGTAGACTAAGTGTTTGTATAAATTTTTATATTAGTATGTATTGAGTAAATGTTGTTGTAGCTTAGTCTTGAGGTTGAATTCTCAATTAATATGATGATGTACATGATTTTCCTCCGTGTTGTGATATTATATTGATTTCCTTATATATATGGAATACTTGTGTTTGGCTGATTTTCTTACGTTGTATGTCATCACATGTTGTTAACATGCTTGGATTGTTGTATTTCATTTCTGTTATTCTTACATAATCACTATTGTGGGATTACAAGTGCTTGGGGCTATATCCTAGTCCAGGCAGTCGGTAACAGATTCAAACTCGTGGTTGGCTTCTATTTTCCACGAAGGACGCGTCGATGAACGTGAGTCGTTCTTTATGTTGGCGACAGTAGTTAGGCCACACGAGGAGTTTTATGCACTTCATGTCATTCAGCTTGAGGTGCGCTTGTACTAGTCGAGCTCGTCAAGTAACCCGACTGACCGTTGATTGTTCACCTTGTATGAGTCATAACTGCTTGAACCTAGGGTACTAAACTTACCGATGAAAACCCTGTTAACCATTATACCTTGATCCATTAAGACTCATGAGCCGGACATGGTGGTATGGGACACCGTGGTCGAGCTGTCGGCCTACGCTAGGGCCACAAACCTCCCCGTAGTGACCAATGAACACCCTACTCTGAGCAGATTATGGTGGTATGGGACACTATATTCTTATTGTCGGCCTACATTGATAAGGTGATGTGGGAGTGGAGCAACGAGTGCGTGCAACAGCCCTGACAGCTCTTTGTAGTGACCTTGAGTTTATCCTGACACCGCATGGGGATGATGAGTCTTGATGCAATCTTAAGGATATAAACTAGGCCTATATTGATAAGGTGATGGGGGAGTGGAGTAATGAGTGTGTGCAACAGCCCTGACAGCCCTTGCAGCGACCTAGAAATATATCATTGTATGAGATTATTAGGAGTGACGACCCTAGACAGGATCATTGTTTGGGTATTGATATAAGGGAGGTACCCTAGTTTCCCAATCCTGCTGTATGAAAAGGACTAATAACAACTCAGTAATCATATTCATATCGCACTGCATGTGCCTGGAAGATGTGGAGCACTGAGGGAAGAAAGCATGTCGCGGACGTAAGATGGTGTCACATGAGGGAGTATGTCGGTGAGGGCATCCATCATATCATTTCATGCTTGCATTAATCACAGTATCTAGGAGTGTCTGATTGTTTGCTTTACTATTATCGCGTGATTGATTTGATAACATGTTAACCCTTGCTTTATGATTCCACTGAGTTAGCTACTCACTCCCACGTTACGGGACGATGTTGTACACACCAACTAGTTCCTTTTTCAGTTTCAGATAATGGCGATGCTTGCGAAGCAGAGCCGGACTTGATGATGAGGAGGAGGATCCCTCTTGTATGCAGGTTCTGATCGACGGGTTTGAAGGGTTACTGATTAGATGCCAATACACTTGGTATTTACCTTTTATTTACACACATGTATATTCTTTTCTTTTTATTGTAAAGTATACATGTATTTAGTTAACCTGGTAACATGTTCACACTCTGGAGACCTACAACAGTTCATATATTCTATATATCTATCACATTCTTCCGCTTGCTAATTTAACTGTCTCTGGAGTATGATATGTTGTTTTGGCTTAATCCACCTCATGTTTTATGTACTACTACTGTCGACATTCATCCATCATTGAAAATGTTACATAAGTGATGTTCTGGAACTCGGGAGTGGAGTTTATGCTTGACCCCCGATTTTCGGGATGTTACATGTATACTAGACCGTACCGTTTCATTGGCTTCGGCAGTCGTTCCGGTCAAATTTTGGCAACCCTCGACCCGTATCTGACATTTGCACGTGATCCTAAGACGGGTCTTGCATACTGAAGTTGGCTCAAATCGAAACCTGTATCATAGCGACCGTGCCATTGCTGCGGTTCTAACGCCGCGACTCACGCACCGATCCGATACCCAGGGTAGAAGAGGTCAGCCTGCGTTTGTTTCGAAGAAACACAGCGCGTTGTGAATCTCGAGGAAATCTCTACAACAAGTCCCAACAATCAACCATAAATGCATCTCTTACCCAAGTACAACCACCCCACTCCTCCTTTTCCCACAAATCAAACCTCTCTCTCCCTCACCATCCCTTTCTTTAAAAATTTCAAACTAAACCATCCATCTTTTACCCATTTTTCAAACCACACCATACCATCCATTCTTTTTCTTATTTTATTACTTTATTCCATTTTCTTAAAGCTCTCTCCCAAGCAACCCAAGACACTCCATACGTCCACGCTTCCCTCTCCCTCCCAAGTGTGGTCCACCTTCTCATCTTCCATCTACACCTTCTCATCTCCCATCTCAACCATCCAAACCCCATCATCCACCGTCCAAGGCGAAGACAAGGAGCATTGGAGGTCAAAGCAGCAAGGAGGAGGCTTAGAGGTGGGCGATCCATGGTTTTTTTTTTTAATGGTCCACATGTTGGTGAGACCCATTGTGATGTATGTGATGTATCAATGAGGGCCCATAGTGGCGGGGTCCCTATATTGCACTGTGGATTTCTCTTTCTTTATCTTTTTCTCATCCTAGAATGTAGTGGTCCCCACCAAATTACCTATTTCATCCATTAGATGGGGTGGCCCACCACATTTAGGAGATCACATATTCCATACATATATATATATATATATAAAATATTATATATTATATTATATATATAACATGGTGGGCCACGTCCACGTGGGACCCACCATGATGTCTGTGAGCATCCACGTCGTCCAGAGTCTCTGGACGCTGGACGCTGCAAGTAGCTAACGTGAAGTGTGAGTTGACATGGATGTACTAACAAGCTACCCATAATGGGTTTGGAAATGGGAGTTCAAGTAGGCCCCACCTTAATGTTTATGCATGATCCAAGACGTCCATCCCAACCCTTGCATCATTTTAGGTGTTTAGCCGAAAAATGAGACCGATCCAATTATCTGGCGGGCCGTGGCATTAAGAATGCTAGTATTTTCCATTAAAACTTGAAAAAATGATTGCTGGGGTCCACAAGAAGCTTGGACCCACCTGAAACTTGGTTTGGACCCCTAATTTTGTGGGACACATATAATGGACAGGGTAGATCTGGTTAATGTGGGTCCCACCTAAGAATATATATATATATATATATATATATATATATATATATATATATATATATATATATATATATATATATATATATATATATATATATATATATATAACATGCATTTACTGCCTTGACGTCCAACGTTAAAAAGGGTGGGCCCCATTGGCTCCAGTTCTGGACCCTACCATGATGTATGTTCTACATCCATGTCATTCATTTAATAGGTCCCCTTTAATGATGCGTTGGCTCCAAAAAATAGCCATAAACAGTTCTCGGATGGCCCATACCATCACCATTCATGCGATGGTATGCCAAACCACATGAAATCAAATGCTGGGGTCCACATGCAGCGTGGACCCACCTGAAACTCAATTTGGACCCTTAAATTGTTAGGACACACACAATGAATGGGTTGGATTTGTGAACTACATCACGGTGGACCCCAGAACCACGTAACTGTACCAAAAGTTTGGTTGGCAAATAAACATTGCAGTGGCTCTGTCCATGTGACACTTCAACAGGGTGGATGGAAAATGAATGTTATAGTGGGCCCTTATTCACATGACCCTATCAACAAGTTGGGTGGCAGACAAACATTATGGTAGGCCCCATGTACATGTGGCTTTATCAATAGATTGGATGTAAAATAAGCATTTTGGTGGACCACATGCTTGGGACCCACCACTGATGTATGTTGTATCCACGTCGTCCATTCACCACCTGGACAGGTGGAGTCCCCACGCCGTCATTCCATGAGGCCCATCATGATGCATAGGTTACATCCAAAGTCGTCCAACGTTTTTTTTTTATATAGATCATTTTGAGGCTTAAGACTAGACATAAGGCAGAACTAGTTGTTTAGTGGCCCATTTATATACATAGGGCCCATTGTTGTAGCTCATTTAATGTACATATGACCCATGTGATTAGGCCCATCTTGATTTATTGGAAGTCGTCCATTAAGACCCACCACGGTATGTGTAAGGCCCAATCTAACTCGGCCCATTCGGTCGGCCCATATGACTCGACCCATTTGATTAGCCCATTTGACTAGGTCCGATTGATATACATGAGGCCCACATGACTTGACCCATATGAATCGGCCCACCTGATTAGCCCACTGGATTGACCCATTTAACATATATGAGGCCCATTCTTATGTGATATCCCGCCATGATTTATATTATGATATTCAAGGTAAGCCGTGCCTTGAGAGCAATAATGGTTTAATGTCCACATTGTAAGGATGATGTTAGTTCAAAGTTCGCATTGTCACTCTCCCTAAGGCCCACTGAAAGGCCCATAGTTATAGTCTGCAGGCCGTTTAAGCCCATCGTCGTTTTGAGCAAATCCCATTATCATATCATAAGTTTAGTGTCGCCCCATGATTCATGATCATACGCATCATATGTATGCTTGAGATAAGGAGTGACTGATCATAGCATATGCCTTGGGGCAGACTGTTTACGGGCTCCCTGATAAGCGAAGTTGCCCTACATGAGCGTGTGCTTCACACAGGATGGTTACATGACTGATAGTGTGATACATGCACTTGCATTTGTGTGATTGTGATATGCCCTAGCGACATCAAGGCCATAGCCTCCACAGACACACCGTGGGTGGCTGGTTGGATACCGAAAACTTTGTTCTAAGTAATTGGGACGCCATAGATATCCTTGGGTGAAAGTCCCTAAACCCGATGGTACTAGAGGATAACTCCCACGTCGAGACCAAGTGGATATATGAGCGCACAAGGGCCGAATACCAGGAGACTGCATCTCCCACTGTGTCGTGGTCAGTTGGATAGGGGTGTGGCCTTACTCGCCCGAGAGAAGGGGGCGATATTAGCTTAAGTTTGACCAGCTCATGAATAGGTCCATTATTGATGTGCCGGATAGGTATTGGCAGACTATTGGCTAGGCGGATGGTGAGGTTTCTTACACTTACTTGGACTGTACGGCTAGGAGAACGACAATGCCATTTGGAGTGTACTAAACCTTGACGATTATTCAGAATGAGAACTGTACTGATATTGATGAACTATATGTGGATTTAGCATGCTTGAGCTGCATCTTGCATCGCATGGTTTTGATATGGCCGATAACATTCATATCTTGCACCGCATAGCCTTGGTACGGCTGATTGCATTCATGTACGTATCAACATAATTCCACATTACTCTGACCTTGCATTCTGAGCACGCTTATATTGCGCACACACTTACACCACCCTCTAAGCTTTCTATAAGCTTATGCACGATTGATGTGTGTAGGTGACGCCAGGATGCAGCTGTAGCTTCTCCATAGTTGGAGTGTGCAGTCAAGTTTTTAGAGATTTGTTATTAGCACGATCTTGTATCTCTCTTTATTCACATTATACTTGAAGTTTTTTATCATAGTGGATTTTATGATGGTGTTCTTGTGGTTATTGTTCGTGGGTTATGCTTATGGTTTTTCTCATTACGAATTAAATCGATGATTAGAAATCCTCTTTGTAGCATCCCAGAATCAGAACCTGGTGTATAGGTGATGGGAGCCGAGAATGGGGTACTACGGAGGCTGTCGGCACTGGATTAGGTGATCGAAAATTTTGTGAGCCTGATTTTCAAGTTTGGGGCGTGGCATATTTTCTTATACATGTGATAAAATGTATTTGGTTAGGCTTTTTTTATGGCTGATTGATTGAATAAAAAATAATGAGAATGATTCTAAAGATTGCACACAACCGTGTATAGTTGAAGTGAAGAAAGAATAGCCCTACGCTTAAGCTAATCCAACACAACTCTCCTATATAATGTAACATTGCATGATCCTCATCCTCATGGATGCCTAACCTAATTTAGTTTTCTTTCAAACTAACTCATCCACAGTTAGCTAGAGTAATGTTGCAGAAAGCATAAACCGGTTAAATTACTCATCTCTTTACCCTATGTCCATGATCACACCTCATGACTACTGGGAATATCGCTAAGTTTCAAACAAAAGGCCAGCAAAATTTTTTTGCCTACGTATTTAAATATTTTGTTGGTTATCTCGCTTACGAAGTAAACCTTCATGGTAGGAACAAACGGTCGTCTCACTTACGAAGTAAACTTTCGATTCATCGAACAACCTTTAATTGTACCTTCGATGCCATCGAAACTTTTCCAGAACTATCCAATGAGATTGACTTGAAAAATCTTGAAATTCTCAATTGCATTAAACGAGCTTCGATTGCACATTCGATGAAACTTCGATCGAATAGAATTCTATTTTAGAATTATTTCAAAACTATGTTTTTCTAGCCCCGGAATTTCAGAAAATCTTTTTATAAGACAATTTTTAGAATTCTTTTTCTTCACTTCAAATCATTGATTTTCTTCATTCCTCACTTAGTTTCCTTCAATTTTTGGCAGTGAATTTTTCGTTAATGACTTTCAAATCTCCAATTCTTCATTATTATTATTTTGAGCTCTAAATCCATCCTTTTAAGTACATATTTATCAAAAGCTTCTGAATCACCTCATATAATGAAAACATTTATAATTAAATCAAATTATCAATTAAATGCTAGGAAAAATAATACAATTGAAGGGTTAAATATGCAATATTTGAGTCTTAACACACCTCTAAACAACATTTTGCTAATCCTGAGTAAAACATGTGAAAGATATTTCAAAAACCAATGTATAATTTCCATAAGGTCAAGTGGTTCTAAAAAAATCTATATTATAGAAATCTAAAATACATTAATATTGAACACTACTTTCTCCTAACCTTTAGTACTTTGTAAATTTCCCAATCAAGTTCAAAGTATTAATCATCTAATTAGAACAATTCTAAACATTGAGTTCCATGGGTACATTGTAAAGTTTAGATTTATCACAACTAAAGGTTCAATTCTCTATTTTCACGATAACATTGACAATCAAATAAGTTCAAGATAATCAAAATCTAAACCAAAACATGCCTTACAGTTCAACACTTTATTCTTTCAGCTTTTGATTTTTCAATCGATGGCTTTCACGCTATTTCACTTTTTTCTTCTTTTTAACAGTTCTTACTGAACTTTAATAGGTAGCCCTTTTCAACAACAACTATGTTTTTCTTTTTCTTTTTTTTTTTTGTTGGGTATTTTCTTTCCCTCACTCTTTTTTTTTCCTTCATTTATTTTCATTGAACATGATGGACAAATTCTCCAAGTTTTAGTTCCTATCATTTTTAATAATCATCGAGTTAAAAATTTAATATTAAACTAAAACTTAATGTGTAAGCTAGACGTAACATGTGAAATCATAACTCAATCAACGTTTAAAACATCTAATTAAGAATTAATAACTCAACTTAATTTTGAAATATATCAAATAATTAAAATCTAAGAGTCATAAATTATCAGTATTTAGCATCTTATAATTCTAATCTATGAATTAATTTCAAAATCACTTAAATTTATAGAAATTTCACAAAATTTGAAGAATTTTATCTCAAAATTTTAATAGTTTTTCTCAAATCTGAAGAATTTCTAAGGAAAACTTACCCCCAACTTAAAATCTACATTGTCCTTAATGTATAAACATTTGCAATAAGAACAAATTTGAGAGTAATAAAAATAAAGGGAAGTAGATGAAGAGTACCTGTGAAGTGAATACAACCTTCCAATAGAATGTGGTTCTAGTGATTAAGTAAACTGCGAATAGCAAGCTAATCCCAAGAAAGCAAATAAATTTTAATCCTAAAATAGGAAAGTAAGGGAAAACTACTCAATCATGCAGTAAGGTTCTTCCTACAGCCAATATCTTGATAAATTTCTCAATAGATTTCTCAATAAGATCATCTAGAATCCATTTTTGCAATAGGCTTAAACGCCCTAGAGCATGAATGTCCGGAGAAATTTAAGGACCTCAGCAAAAAAATGTCATTTAATCCCTAAGGTATCCAAAGTATATAAGATTCACTTGTGACAGAAAAAATTTCAAATGTTAGTACAATATGGTGAATCAGAGACTACAAGTAGGAGAAATTTAGAGAAATTCTTATTGGGTTGTGTAGTCTTAACACATTTCGAAGTTTCAGACTTCGGTTCAATTTTCAACTCATCCTCCTTTAATGGTAAATATTTAGGATCTGTGAAGGGAGGTTATTCAAAATAAGGATTCCCTCGGTCAGTAACAGCTATCGAGGTATTTTCTTACAAGGCATCCATTATTTCTTTTATCATGTTATCATTAGAATCTCCAAAGTGTGCCAAGCAAACTCCTAAAGAGTTGAGAGATTCAGTTAAAAGGGGCTTATTTTCCACATTGAGGTATGTGATTATATGCTCAAGGACTCCTTCGTCGTCTTTGAAAATAGATGGAAGTATACTCTCTTGCTCTTCACCTCGGTGAGATTAAATCGTCACTGGATACATCTCGCATTGCCCTATATAGACATATTGAAAATCAGTAGGCGAAGATTTAATGTGAAGACTCGGTTCATTGATACTAATCAGTAGAGGCATTGTATCGTCAAGGGTTGACTGCTCGAATGGTGGCCTCCACTGGGCAGTTTCAAATTCAGAGTCTCCTTAATCATACCATAATCTAAATCAGGGGAGTGGGCCGAGTATGCCTCGAAAGAGTCATGTGGTTACTTGAAAGGGGGTAATCCAATCAAGCATGTCATGTAGGTGAAGTGTGTTAACATCATTATATTTTTAAAAAAATACCCGTGTCTCTTGATCATTACTTTAGACAGTCATCGAGATCGACTCTTTAGGAAATGAACCGTATACTCATTAACACAATCCAACTCCTCATTCTCACTTTCGGTATTCTCCACAAGTGCGTTAGGATCACTTTCCTCATATTATGTTTCTAGATTGGGTTGAGGGTAGGATAAACTAGCCTCTTCCTCATCAATAAGGTGAGACTTACGTTCTATCAAGGTTGATTTAATCAATTCTATGAATTTTTCAATGGCTGCAATGAATTACATGACATATTGATTGAATTTTCTTGTGCATCCATGTATTTCTAAAGTGAATTCTCTTGGATTAATTCTAGTTGGATATCAAAGGTAGGGGATCCAAGAGGATAGTCACTAGAATCGATTATTAGTTCACCTCTCCAATTTAAACTTTGATGTTTCCACTGATTATACTCATACGGGTCATATGAGGGAGAGTTCGATGGTTTTTGGTGCTCATTATCACCAAAAATATAATCACCCATTATTTTCTTCTTCTAGATGGGAGACAATTGTTCTCACTCTAATAATCACGTAATGTTTTTTAATCGGTGGAGTGTAATTGTCTTCCTGCATATGTGTAAAGCCCTAAATTTTTGTCAACCTGGAGTTAGATGTCCTTAGGCAACAGATCGATCCTAACACTTTATTAACTTCTCAGAACTCAATTCCAAAGTTTAAAAATCTCTTTTTAACCCATTTCCTTCCAATTCTCACTTTTCCCCACCTTGTTCTTAAAATTTTCTAACTATTTTCATATTAGACATTAATCTTAAAGTTTAAATGATGAAGAACAATAATGAAATAAACATTTCCTTTAAATAGTAAACGTATAAATAAATTGAGTTTTTTTACCATTAGCCTTTTGGAATCTCATAAAATAAGTAAGTTATTTGGATAGAAAAGCTCCTCATACCCCAAAATCATATATTGTACATCGAACAACTCATTCCAGTTTGTAAAATATACCCATTTCAAATATTGGGTGGCGAAACCACATCAAACGGACTCGGGGGCCCAAACGACGCGAATCGGAGGGATCCGAGGTGGGTCCTGATCACATCTGGTGTCCCCGGGGGGTGGGGCGAGGCACCCCCCAACTATCCAGCAACCGGGGATGCATCCCCAGCCAGCGGACTGAACGGGCCACAGCGGGTCGGGCGGTCCTTTTGCTGCCCCATTTTTTTATAATTTTTTATCTGACTTTAAAAAGTCATATCTCCCTTGTTATAACTCTAATTTAGGTGATTCATAAGTAATATTTAAGCTTGATAAGTCTTGTTTTATATAAAAATAAGTAAAAAATATAGTAAATTTTTTAATATAGTTAAATGTAGGTCATTGTGACAACTATCTAAAAATAATTAGTTTGGACAGTTGGTACTTCTAGAATTTTTAGAAGTTTTATACAATATGAAATATAATGAAATTTGGTAAAGATGAACTAGAATTAATGATAAACTACTAAAAAATAATTAAAATAATATACTAATTAAAATTACTAGAAAGGGGCGTAGAACTGCCTTGGGACCTTATTCTGTCATAATTAGGGTAGAATTTGGTTAAGTACTGAACTAAACAATCGATGGATTTAGCTTGAACAACTTTAAATACTATCTGTAAGACCCAAAATGAGTAGAACCATTAACCCAACATTACCTAGAAACCTAGGCTCAATCTCAAAACCCAATTGCTCTCAGGAGCATCTTGAAACTCCGTATCAGACCTGGACTGCACGTCAAAAGTCCGATTATCCCAAAGTTATATGGTTATGACTATCTTATTGGACTTGAGTACCATCTCAGAAATCAAGTCTAGATAGTATCCCGAAATGCACAACTTGAGCCCGGAGCGAAGTGGGTGAGAAACGCGAATATCTTTAGGAAATGAACTGAACTTAAGTGAATTGAGTCGGTTCGCTTGCAGGATAAATCTAAGGATTCAGACCATCAGAATCTGACACAATTATACCATTAGATCAGAAAAAATTTCTAACACATGTCAGTGTACTTGTGGCCTTGATCGAGTACCGATGACCGTTGAACTGAAACTGGTCTGCCACGGTTGATTTGCAAACCTGATCAGACTAAAAACTTAGCCTGACTTAGATCTAATGTTAGGAAGCTTAAGTCCAACCGCGTGTAGAAAAGGGGCCTCCAGAACAGCTCCGTTGGACCGAAATGAACTGTATTTGGCTATAACCTAAGTATACCTTGGACCTGGGGCCATTCTCATCAGTTTTGGGCCTATATAAGGGCCTTAAACTCATTCCATATGAATTTGAAACCCTAGGAGAGAGAAGAGAGCAAAGAGAGAGAAAGTGAGAGTGAAAGCAGGAGAGAGTTCCTGGAATCCTTCATGCCGCTCCACGTGCTTCACCACTATTCTTGTATCGCTACACGGGCGATTCTGATTCCGTTCTTAGGTAAAAAAACCTAAACCTAACCTATTTTATTATTTTAAATAGTGTAAGTGATGAAATGGCTAACCTATTTCATGTTATAGGTTGTCGTTGTGCTGTAGACAAAGACGTAATGTTCAAACTGAGCACAATACGAGTTTATCGGCGAAAGGTGCAGACTATAAATATTTAGGTTATGGTTTTCAAGGCTTTCAATGTCAATAATGGTTTATGACTGGCTTGATTGCTATCACAAGTACTTAAATACAAGGGTTTCTGTGTATTATGTCTCTATATATACTATGTTGATTTATAATGCATTCCATGTATTTGTTGAAATGACTGAACGAATATGGATTCATGATTTGTGCCTACCATGTGTATGGAATGTAAGAACATGATTGATCTATATTAGAAAACTCCTCGGTGAAAGGATTTGTCCTATTATATGTTGAAATCAACAAACGTCATGTATGGCGGTTATGTGTAGTCTAAGTGTTTGACAAAATGCCTGAATGAGTTGTGGTTAGATGAACTGTAGTTAATAAGGTTATTGAGATAGGATTCTCAACCACCTTAGCTATGTACATAAATCCCTTCAAGTAGTTATAAATCTATATGGTGTGTTTGAGTAGAATAGGTATATGTAAAATGCTATGTTATATGTGTTTCATTGTATTTTCAAATGTTATCCATGGTTACAATGGTTGTTAAGTGTCTTATGATTATCAAATGTACATATTTCTTTCATCGTAATGTGTTTGGGACTACGATGTAGTCCAAGGCAATCGTTAAATGTCTGGGAACGGTGGTTGAACTAGTTAACCATGATGGATATGCCCGATGAATCCGAGTCGTATGATGCTTGTTGGAAATGGTTAGGCCACGTGGAGTTTCTTATATGCTCCATGTCGATTGGCTCGACGTATGCTCATACCAGTCGATCTTATCAAGTAACCTAATTGGCCCGATGTATGTTCACCATGGACGAACGCTACTGCTTGAATCTAAGGTATCAAACTCACCAATGAAAACCCATTTAACCTTGGTACCTTGATCCGCTAAGACTCATGAGCTAGACATGGTGGTATGGGACACCGTGGTCGAGCTATCGGCCTATGCCGGGGTGACGAGCCCACTCGTAGTGACCAATGAGCAACCTAGACTCGTGAGCCGAATATGGTGGTATGGGACACTGTATTCGAGCTGTCGGCTTATATTGATCAGGTGAAGAGCCCTTTGTAGTGACCTCGAGCATCCTCTGAGGCTGCGTTGAGGCGATGAGCCTTTTGTAGTGACCTAGAACCACAACATCGTATGCGATTTGCTAGGACTGACGACCCTATAATGGATCATTATTTGAGAATTGATATAAAGGAGGTACCTTAGCTTCCCAACACTACTGTATAAATAAACCTAATTAATTATTAGCTAACATAAGCATGCACCGCATTGCATGTGCTTTGGTAAGGAAGAGCACTTTTGGGTGGTTGTCATGCGCGCCGTAAGATGAAGACGCTGAGGGAGTGCAGGCGAGGGCATGCATCATTATTTCATATCATTCTTGCATTAACAAGTGTACTTAGGACCTGATTTTTGTATTGCATTATCATTACTGCTTGACTGAATTGATAACATGTTAACTTTTACTTTATTGTTCCACTGAGTTGATCACTCACTCCCATGTTACGGGATGGTGTTTTAAACACCCATTAGACCCTGTTTTAGTTTTAAATGATGACAATGCGCATGAGGCAGAGTCAGGCTTTTATGATGATGAGGGTTTCTCCTATATGTAGCTATCAAGCGGGTCTATGTAGACCATGTTCTGATCGACGGGGTTACAGGGATGCCGATTAAATGCCATTACACTTGTTATTTTACACTTTTGGAACACCCATGTGTATTCATTTTGTCCATTTTTGGCATATATATATATATATATATATATATATATATATATATATATAACCTGGTAACATGTTCACACTCTGGAGACTTAAGACAGTTTATATATTTTATATATCTATCACAGTCTTCCTCTTGTGAAATTTAACTGTATCTGGAGTA
The DNA here is from genome assembly GCA_037074715.1 of Magnolia kwangsiensis. NCBI lineage: Eukaryota > Viridiplantae > Streptophyta > Magnoliopsida > Magnoliales > Magnoliaceae > Magnolia > Magnolia kwangsiensis. The sequence continues at coordinate 81,981,331 of CM073575.1, read as the reverse complement.
TGATATGTTATTTTAGTATAATCTCACTCATGTTTAATGCACTAATACGAACAACATTCAATCATCATTATCTATGTTGCATAAGTGATGCGTTGGAACTCGGAAGCTGAGCTTCTACTCGACCCCCGAATTTTAAGGCGTTACAATATGATCGCATATGGCCTTCTTAATCTGTGGAATATCATATCCCAGTTGGTTCTCGATAATGGTTTTAGAAAATTTTTGAGACATGGGTTGTTTCTTAACATAATCATCTTAGGCCTTCCTGATATCTCTCATCTTCTAGAAGTAGATTAACATACTTACATGTCCACTCTTGCATATACATAGTGAAACCCGAATTTTAAATTTAATCATAAAATAAATTCTTATATATATATATATATATATATATATATATATATATATAAATCTTACAATAATATGAAAAGTAAGTAGAGGGAAGAAGTTACTAAAAGAGAAGAACTAGAATTAAAGATCCTACAAAATCAAAACAATCAAACTATATTATCAATGTTAGAAGAAGAAAGAGGAGAAAAAAATAAGATAAATGCTAAAATAAAAATTCTGAAAACTAAAAAAATCCTAAAAACCCTAGATTAGAAAAATTCATAAAACAAGAAAAATCTAACCTAAAACAAAAATCAAACCTAGAAAAACCTAAACCTAATCGTGTTCAATGCTAATCCCCATCAACAGTGCTAAAAACTTATTCACAACACCAAGTGTAAGGTTGTGATGTAGTAATAACTCAATGAAAACGAGGTCGAATCCACAGGGAATGGGAAACACTGTTTAAAAGTAATGTAAGTCTAACTTGGTTTGTCTAGATTTTTAATTCAGCGAGATAAAAAGAGTTTTGAATAATAAAGATAAAAGATTGAGGATACAGGAATCCACCTATAATAATCTCAATATTAATATACCGATTCAACAATAACTCGATTGGAATTGAAGTCCTATCCTATCAAGTTAAATGATAGTGTGGTTAAAACAAAATCTAAACTTTCATTTGATTAGTTCACACATGAAGATCCATTGCATTGATTAGAAGGGATTTCATCATCCTACCATGCCTAGGAGACAATGGTGAACAATGGGATTTACCAATCTCCACAACTCTAGATTGATTAAGAAGATATTAAAAGCCTCCACAGAATTTATTGTAATTAAAGTCACAATAAATCATAGAAACTGGAAATATTCCTCAAATTAAACTAGAAATCAATGAAGTTCAACATATACTTTAATCAAAGCAATATAAACATCAAAATAAACTATAAGTTTCATCCATTAGCCTTAGCTAAGAGATTAGCCTAAGAAGACTAACATCCTACAAGAAAAATAAAAAGATCAATTAGAACCAGTGAAGAAATTGAAGTAGAAGAACGGTATTGGTGTTTCACCTAGGCTTTCTGTCCTTTTCTAAACCCTAGAAGATGCTTTGGAGCATCCTAGATATTCCTATATATAGTTATGGAACTCTAACTTTCACACAGAGTTGGAAAAATCCACAAACTTCCTCAAATTTTCGCACTCCGCATAAACTTCGCATAACGCCTTCGATGCATCAAACAACCTCCAGCGAGTTTGGCTTGAAAAATCCTAAAAAATTTTATTGCATCGAACTAGCTTCGATTACACCTTCGATGACACTTTGATGGAATCGAAGTCTATTTTGGAATTATTTCAAAACTATGTTTTTCTGGGCCCGGAATTTCAGAATATCTTTTTTCAGGACAATTTTCAGTATTCCTTTTTTCACTTCAAATCTTCAATTTTTTTCATTCCTCACTTGGTTTCCTTGGATGTTTGGCATGTGAATTCTTTATTAATGACTTCTAAATATTCAAATTTTCGTTATCTTCTTTTGAGCTCTAAATCTATCATTTTAAGCGCATATTTATCATAAGCTTCCAAATCACATCGTAGATAAAAATGTATATAATTAAATTAAATTATCAATTGAATGCCAGGAAAACTAATGTAATTGAAGGGTTAAGTTTGCAATAATTGAGTCTCAACACTATAAATAGCGGAGGAAGATTTGTGTCATACCAACCAAATCAAACCAAACATTATCGTTCAATTACCAGTCTTTTTACATTCCAGACCATATGTAACCTAATCTGATTAACTCTCATGAGAAATGACAATAATGGGGATGAACGTTACCCCCCGTGTCACTTCATTGTCCTACAATTCCTACATTCGAAGAGTTGTTACATGAGTAATTGAATGCCATGAACAATTATCAAAGTCCATTTAGTGGCCCCATTTCAAACACATATAATTCTAGTTGGCATAACCACCCCAACCTCAATTGGAGGAATGCCAAACAACAAATCCTCAAGGGACTCTTCCTCTATTTCTCGTTCAGAGAATACCCCAAGAGGATTCGTTTCAAAAACATATGCAAAATCAAGAGCTATTCAATCAGAATACATTACAAGCATTTCATGACTTTAATAAATCCATTCAACAATTAGTGTCACAAATAGTTAGGGAGAACGGGATTTTTCTAGCCTAACCTCTACCTAACTCAAAACCACAATGCAAGATAAGTGACTTAAGCTCTTCAAATCAACATGTGGAACAAGCTAAATCTATCATCACTCTTAAAAGTGGAAAGACAATTGATAAAAATATCCATGTTTGCTTGTACCTTAAGTGAAGGGTTATGATGTAGTAATAATCTCGATGAGACAAAGCTCGTACCCACAGGGACCAAATATGTGTAAATTTCTGAACTATTTACGAATTAGAACCAATGTCTAAACTTAAAATTGTAATGGAGAGATGTTGTTGTGAATTTAAACTATTAAAATTATGAAAACTAGAGCTCCAAATGATCTACGTGTAGCTATTATGATGCTACCTTACTTAATTCAATCAATACTTTAATTGGAATGAAAGTCTTAATTTATGCAGTTGGATGATGGAGCAGTTAAAACATCATAAATAGTTCTAAAATAGATTTTAACCATTCATAGCATTGGTTCCTCATATAACCATCTTATTGAATTGATTGTAGTGAGTTCAAAGCATCTATCATTCCCGTAGTCAATGGTAGATCAAAGAATTCTATAGATCAAACAATTACAATATAGAAAAGGAAGCATTCATGGAGTTCCTAAGCATCCATCGTGCCCAGAGTCGACGATAGATCAAAGTAATAATAAAAGATACCTCTTAAATTCAAACTATAAACTATCAATTATTCAACATGAAGAGCATAAATGTGAATCAAAGTAAAAAAGACATCAAAATAACTACAAGATTTACCTCTTAGCTCTAGCTAAGAGATTAGCTAACTAAAGACATGATTAAGCTAAAAACTCTAAAGAAAAATTAAATAGAGAAGAAGAAAGAACTCCTTAAAAGTAGCTACACCCCTTGCTTTACTACTCTAATCCTAATTCATGCTTAGAATTCTTTGAAGAACTCCTTTATATAAGCTTTGTTCAGCTGACTTTGTAAACCGCCTCAATTTTACACACTCTACGCACCTTCAATGGGACTTCAATTTCATCGAAGGTGTGAAGCCCAATTGGATTCGAATTCAGAAACTGCATGCCATAGGTCTTTGATGTCATCGCCCAACCTTCGATGTCATCAAATTGGATTCGATGTCATCGAAGGAGTCTTCCATGCCATCGTAAATCACCCAAAAGTATCAAACGAGTCGAGCTTAGAATTTCTAAAATTTTTGATGCCATCAAACTGGCTTCGATGGCATCCAACGGTTCTTTGATGAAATTGATAATTGCTCCCAATTGTCCAGCAATCAAACTTGATTTTTCTCTAAAATTTTGATGTATAGAGCTTCCTTCATGGCATCGAAGTGTGTTTATGTCATTGAACTGTCAAGTTCAGCAGCTACTGAATTCTACACTTTGCAATTATGATTTTCTTCCTTTACTTGGTTTTCTTAGATTTTGGACTGTTCAAATCTTCAATTTTGACCTCTAAAGATCCATCATTGCTTTAGTAATTCTTGAGCATCAAATCTATGCTTTTAACATCCTTTTCAATTTAAGCTATTGAAATCACCTTACAAGATAAAACATATAAAATAGATCGATTAAATGCTTTCATATTCATAAAACTATGGTATAAATAGGGGGAAATATTTAATATTTCACACTCAACACACCCCCAACCAGCATTTTTCTAGTCTCGTGCAACACAACGTGAAACAAACTTTCTAAACTTCCAAAATTCAAATCTTTTATAGAAAATAGAAGTCTGTGTATTCATGTATGAATGAGTACAAGTTCAAGATGAAAGAAAGATACTTTGATAATCGAAGCCTAATCTTATGAGTAGATAATTGAATTAAGTCTTCTTGTCTCAATTAATCAATAGAATGCATTCAAACATCAAGTTCGTGCTCAATGAATCCCAACTCACTTTTCATAGATGATACTGTTGTTTCATAATGTCATCTATGTTCATCACATTAACATGGATAAATCAACACAAGCACTAATTCTAGACTTATTCCCATTTTCACTTCTTTTTTAACTTTCGAATTTCATATTGACGGCCTTTTCCATATTATTTCCAGTCTTTTTAATGAAATTTCATTAAAACACATACATGTACAACCCTTTTTTTATCAATCTAACTATATTCTAGCTGGTTCTCTTCTTCTTTTTCATTATTTTTTGAAAGGACGAGCTATAGATGTCATAGAGGTGGTGGTGAATAAGACTATGCCAAATATTTTGATACAATGTGGAATAATAAAGCAAATAAACTCAATTGCTTAGATATTGAATTCTTGAAATCAAATAGTTCGTAGGACAACCTTTACCTAAAAGATTTAGGCAGGAAATCCTTATTTCATGACATCTTTGAAATTAAAATATTAAACTTTATCAAGAGATAATGAAACATGAGATAGGCATACAAGTAATAAAAGTGATCACCACATTGCATAAAGAAATTATAGTGGTTCGGTGCATAAACGCAACCTACTCCACGCTCAAAAATACTACTTTCCAAATTTTGGCTTTTTCTATCTCAAAGTTTTCCCAGGGTCACCTTAACAACCTAATATAGTTATTGTGATTTTCATAGGCCATCACAACAAACCCACTTTGTGATTTTCACGGGATCACCACAAACAAACCCACTGAGATTTTTGGGCTATCTTAGAAAAACCCAAACTAAAATGAAAGTAGAAAAGTACTTATCTTTGATTGGCGAGTCGAAGTCGTAGTTATAACTTGAATGCAGCCATCTTCTTCTTAGGATATTGACGAAGTCGTGAATGAGTTCAACCTAAAAGAATATAGTGATCTATAAAGTATTCAATATAAAAAAAAATACCCTAGGTGCTGCAAATTCAATTTTCTAAATCTCAAGTAGAGTTTGGATTACTCTAATAAAAACAATTAAAGCGTCTTTGTTCACAACTCCAAGTGTAGGGTCGCGATGTAGTAATAATCTCAGTAAGACTGAGGTCGAATACACAGGGACTAAAACTTGTACGTTTTTTTGGAATTAAGTAGACGTAGAACAAGAAGAAGATGTGAAACTAATTCTAAAGTATTTGAGAGAGTAATTGTGATTAAGTAATTAAAACTAAGAATTTAATGGTGGGAACTAGGGTGCTAAAGATCCACTTGTAGTGATCAGGGAGCCCTCTTACTTGATTCAAGTAACACAATTAGAATTGAAGTCTTATCCTATCCATTTAGAAAATATATCAATAAAACTAAATTTGAAATTCCATTGACCTAATTCTTAATGAAGGAGAACTACGATAATTAACAGGGATTCCATCACCGAACCTTGCCCAAGTGATAATGGCAAACAACAAGATTTACCCATCCCATAATCTCAAATCTGGAAAAGAGGGTACTTAAAGCTATTGCATATCTACTGTAATTTGAGTCACAATAAACTATTAAAGACTGAACGTATTCCTTAAATATTAAGTTAGAATCCATGAAGTTCAACATAAACATGAATCAAAGCAATAGAAACATCCCATCATGCTACAAGCTTCACCTCTTAGCCCTAGTTAAGTGGTTTACCCAACCATAGACATGATTGGACCAAAGTCTCTTAAGAAAAATATGGAAACAACAAAGGAAGAAGAAGAAAAACTCTTAGTGATGGTGTCAGACCCGTATCTTAGACCGTAACATTCCTTAGACTCACGTGGTCCTCTTGGTCGAATTTCGGCAAATCGCGACGTATGATTGGCATTTGTGCGCGACCCTAAGTCACGTCCAATATATCTGAGTCAACTTGACCCGTGACTTGTACGCTAGCGACCACGCCGTCACCGCAGTTCCAACGCTGCGTCTCACGCACCAATGCGATACTTAGGCCGGGAGTTGTGGACCTGTGCATATTTGGGAAAAATGCCTTGCATTTGCAAAACCCAAGAGAATCTATCAATCAATCACATCAATAAAGTCAAGTAAATCCCATCATAACCCATCACTCACCCATACCTCTCTCTTCACCAAGTCAAAGCAACCCATGCTTAGCCCATTCATCTCATCCCAAAAGTCAATGAGACCCATGCCTCCCATGTTGTACACAACACTCCTCTCTCTCCCTCTCTCTCATTTTCTCATTCCATTCTAAGTAATTCTCAAGGAGAGGAAACATCCATGATTTCCATGAGAGGAGCTAAGTGTGGCCCACTACCTACCCCAGGATCTCTCATCTTCACTCCTCAAATCTCATCAACTTCCATCAAAGGGAAAGCCTATGAGCTCAGGAGTCCAAAGAGCCTCGAAGAAACAAAATCGATGGGTGATCTTGGGATTTCCTACGTTGATTTCTATTTGTGAGCCCACTTATGGTGAGACCCACTTGATGTTTGCATTATATTGAGTGTAGGGAGGGCCCATAATGGCAGGGCCCCTCCCTCAATTGCGCTCTCCCTTTCCCTTTTTCTTCCCCCTTTCTTTTATGTTGTGTGGCCCACCTAATTTGTGCGTGACATATCCAGACCGTCCATCTAGTGGGACGTCGATAGTTCAGCAAGCAGGCCCATTTGCTGCCCATTTTTGGGCCTGTGTGGCTGGTCGATCACACCAGCTTGGATGGAGGGGAGAGCTCAAATACCAACTTGATTTAGAACTTTGGTGGGCCACGTTGACATTGATCCACCCTGATATATTTATTTTATCCTCACCGTCCATCCGTGGACGGTGAGATGGAAGTTGATTAGCTAGTGTACCTCACTCTACACCGTCCAGTCTCCCGGACGGTGTGACCCACCTTACAGTATATGTTTATATATATATATATACACATATATAATATATTAATATAATATTATGGTGGGCCCCAAGTGGGACCCACCTACCTGGAAGCGAATTGGTTGCTCTACTGCACACCAGCTATATTAGGCAGTGTATTGACGTCAACAATGGGGTTTGATCATCCAGACTATCTGTTTGGGGGATGTGAACCCCACCACCATGATGTAGTGTTATATCCACACAGTCCATGGTATGGATAGTGCATCTCCACTGTGATGTATCTGATCATCTAGGTCGTCTGTCCCTGGACGGTCCTATGGGACGCACCATGAGATATGTGTTATATCCTAGTTGTCCATCATCTGGATGGTGGGCCATCAGCCCTCCTAGCTGTTAAAGATGACATCAGCGACCTCTATGGGTCCCACCCATAGTATAGCTGATGTATTGACGTTAGTAGATTTTGTGGGTCCCACATGATGCATGTATTTTATCTTACACCGTCCGTATGACGGACCCACCATGATGTAAGTGTTTATCTACACCGTTCAACAATTTAGATGCCAGGGACCACCCTCCTAAGGCTGTTGTCTAATGTCAACAAGCAGTGGGTCTGATCATGAGGTCTGTGTTACATCTAGACCATCCATTTCTTGGACGTGGGCCCACCTTATTTGTATGCATTCTATAGTCACACTGTCCATCCATTTCCAAGATGTGGGTCCACCATATTATACGTGTTTCAGCTGCATTGTCTATCCATTTTCTAGATGCGGACCCCACCATAATGTATGTATTCTATCTGCACCGTCCAGCGGCAATGGGGTCCACCCGATGTGTTTCATCCATGCAGACTAGTGGCAGCAGATCCACTGTGATGTATTTTATCCACGCTGCCTAACAGAAGTGGACCTCATCATAATGCATTTTACCTACATCATGCAGATTTGTGGGACCCCACCTTGATATGTGTATTGTAAGGACATCATCCATTTATTTTTCTGGACTATAGGGGCTAACCTATACGTCTCACCTTGATGTATATGTTATGCATGTTGTCATTCCATTTTACCAAACCGTGGGTTGCCCCATTAGGCCCAATATGATATTTGTGTGGCCTATGAATGAGGCCCAATGTGATGTTATAACACCCCAGATTTTTTCCAACCTAGGATTAGACGTCCTTAGGCAATGGGTCAACCATAGCACCTTGGTAACCTCTCAGAACCCAATTTCAAAGCCAAGAAATCATTTAGAACGAAATTCTTTAGAAATTTAATGTGAATTAACTAGCACTACATTAGATTAGCTGTGAAATTAGCACTGATCACTTTAAATACGATCTGTAAGACCCAAAACCTGTAGAACTATTGATGCTATCTTACCCTGAAATCCAGGATCAAAGTCTAAATCCGTTTCTTCTCAGGAACCCTTTGAAACTTTGTATTGGATCTAGACCTGTAACACTCAAGATTTTTACCAACCTAAAATTAGATGTCCTTAGGCAATGGGTCAATCTTAACACTTGATTAACTTCTCAAAACTCAATCCAAAAGTCTCAAATCCCTATTTCCTTCGAAAATCTCACCTTTCACTACTTTATCCTTCAAAAATTTCTAGGAGATTTCATATTAGACACAAATCTTAAAGTTTAGGTGATGTTGATCAATACTTAAGCTAAAAAGTACTATGAATAGTAAATAAATAAATAAAAAAGATTTTTAACCATTAACCTTTTGGAATATCACTAAATAAGTAGACTATTTGGATAGATCAGCTTCTCCTACCCCAAAATCATATATTGCATGTTAAATAACTCATCTCAAGTTCTAAAATATACCCATTTCAAATATCAAATGGATAAATCACCCCAAACAGGTCAGCGAGCGGTGATGCCATCGCCGGTTTGGCGATGCATCACCGAACTCGTCCGTACAGCGGGATTCTGCACTTTTTTACCTACGCGTTTCTTTGGACTTTGAAAAATCATATCTCTTTCGTTATAACTCCGATTTAGGTGATTCAAAAACTAGATTGAAGCTAAATGAGTCTAGTTTTATATAAAAATATGTAAAAAACATAATAAAATACTTAATATGGTTTAAATAGGTTATTGTGAGCAACTTTCCGACAATCACTTGTTGGACAGCTGCTGCTTCTGGAATTTTTATAATTTTTCTACAACTTAAAATCTTATGAAATTTGGTGGAGTTAGGGTAAACTTGATGATGAACTCTCAAAAAAATAATAAAAATAATATGATATCTAAAAGTACCCAAAATGGGGGATAGAATGGCCCTAGGACCGTATTCTTCCATAATTAGGGTAGAATTTGGTTGAGTACCAAACTGAATACTCAGTAGAATTAACTTGGACCACTTTAAATACGTTCTACAAGACCCAAAACTTAAAGAATCAATGGCGCTATAATATCCTGAAACTTATGATCAAACTCTAAACCCGTTTGCTCTCAGGAACCCTTTGAAACTTTGTATTGGATCTAGACCGTGCGTCGAAAGTCCGATACCTAAAATCTTAGACCGTTATGACCACTTGGTTGGACTTGAAAATCGTTTTGAAAATCAAGGCCAACCGACGTTCAGAGGCTATTTCATTGAGCCTGGAGTGAAGAGAGTGAGAGTAGGGTTAGATTTAGAAATTTTAATTCAAATCTAGCACGTGACTTGACGCGTTATTATTAAGCGTTTTGACCTTCAGAATTCAGCCAAATTACACCCTCGGATCAGGAAAAAATTTTCTTTCATATCATGAAACTTGTAGACCTGATCTAGGTGCGATGACCGCTGAACTAAAATTGGACCGCCACGTGCGATCTGCGAACTCTACCGGACTGAAAACTTGATGTGTGCTAGATCCAGTATGCATGAACTTAAGTCCGACTGCGTTTGGCCAAGGGACCTCTAGAAATGCTCTTTTGGATCGAAACAGCTCCGTTTTGGTTATAACTTAAGTGTACTTTGTTCCCAAGCCTAATTTGGGAAGATTTGAGCTTATAAAAGGGCTTTAAACCCTCTCATATCTCTCCCATCCAAGTTTGCTAAGAACCCTACATTGGGAGAGAGAGAAAGTGAGAGATTTTGAGAGAGGGTGGGAGAGATTTTCCTGCCACCTGCTGCTGCTGCTGCACGTGCTTAGGCGACGCACTCCAATCACTTTCCTGACGATTTCAACGCACTTCTAGGTAAGAAAAATCCTAACCACTTGCTGATTTGGAGATTTCTTCGATTAAAATAGCAAAGTAGCTGATGTACGTGTGTATTAGGTTCCTTGATCGCCGTAGACGAAGCGTATACGCTCCGTTCGAAACGATACACTCCTACGACAAAAGGTGCGGATTTTAGACGCTTTGATTGACTGTTTTCAACACTTTCAATGTCGTTTAATATTAGATTATCGACGGCAACGCCATTTGACATGTACAACATGCTGGTTTCCTGTTTCGTAAGCAGACGAAAAATATGAGATTTAGGGCATTTTAGTCATTTGTAGGAAATACTGTTTTCATCCATATTTTGCTGATATGATTGACATGGCTTCTTGTCGCATTAGGATATTAGGAATGCATGCATAATCAGTTTGGCAAAGAGATTTGCCTACATGCGCACTTTGAGTCGACATACTATATGTAGACTTAAGTGTGTAGTTTAAGTGTTTGTATAAATGTTTGTATTAGTATGCATTGAATTAAATGGTGTTATGAATTAGTTTGAGATTGAATCCTCAAATAATATGCTGATGTAAATGATTTCCTACATGTTGGCTATATGCATGATTTCATTATATGTATGAAATGCATGTGTTAGATGATTTAGTTAAGTTGTATGTTATAACATGTCTTAACATGCTCACATTGTTGTATTTCATTCACATTACTCCTATGTGATTGCTGACGTGATTCATAAATGTTTGGGACTATACCTAGTCCAGGCAGTCGGTAACTGAGTAAATTCGTGGTTGGCTTATCTTTGCCATGAACGACGCGTCGATGAACGCAAGTCGTGTTTTGGAGTTGGCGGCAGTGGTTAGGCCACACGAGGTATTTTATGCACTTCATGTCGTTCGACTTGAGATGCGCTCGTGCTAGTTGAGCCCGTCAAGTGACTCGACTGGCCATTGTATGTTCACCTTGTATGAGTCATAACTGCTTGAACCTAGGGTACTGAACTTACCATTGTAAACCCTATTAACCATGGTACCTTGATCCATAAAGACTCATGAGCTGGGCATGGTGGTATGGGACACCGTGGTCGAGCTGTCGGCCTACGCTGGGGTCACAAACCGCCCCGTAATGACCAGTGAGCACCTATGACTCGTGAGCAGATTATGGTGGTATGGGACACTATATTCTTGCAGTCGGCCTACATTGATAAGGTGATGGGGGAGTGGTGCAGCGAGTGCGAGCAACAGCCCTGGCAGCCCTTTGTAGTGACCTCGAGCGTATTCTGAGTCTACGGGAGGCGACGACCCATCCGTAGCGACAAGAGTACAAGTAGGCCTGTATTGATAAGGTGATGGGGGAGCGGTGCAACGAGTGCGAGCAACAGCCCTGGCAGCCCTTGCAGCGACCTACAAATATAACATCGTATGAGATTACTAGGAGTGACGACCCTAGACAGGATCTGTGTTGGGATTGATATAAGCAAAGTACCTTAGTTTTCCAATATTGCTGTATGAAAAGGACTAATAATAACTCGGTAATCATATCAACATCACATTGCATGTGCCTGGAAGATGTGAAGCACTGAGCGGTATGCAAGCATGCCGCGGACGCAGATGGTGTCGTATGAGGGAGAATGTCGGTGAGGGCATCCATCATGTCATGTCATATTGCATTAACAACAGTATTTAGGAATGTTTGAATTATTGCTTTACTATTATCGCATGATTGATTTGATAACATGCTAATCTCTGCTCTCTTATCCCACTGAGTTGATCACTCACTCCCACGTTACGGGATGGTGTTTTCGGACACCCACCAGTCCCTATTGTGATTGCAGATGATGGCGCGGCCTGCGAGGCAGAGCTGGACTTGATGATGCTGAGGAGGATCCCTCCTTTATGCGTGTTCTGATTGACAGGATTACAGGGAGGTTGATTAGATGCCTTGACACTTGTCATTTTATATTTTTAGAGCACTCGTGTATATTCTTTTTGTTTACTTTTGGAGTAAACATGTATGTATATAACCTGGTAACATGTTCACACTCTAGAGACATACAACAGGTTATATATGTTATACATATTATCACAGTCTTGCGCTTGTTAACTTAACTGTCTCTGGAGTATGATATGTTGTTTTGGCTTAATCCCACTCATGTTTAATACATTAACACAGACAACATCCAATCATACACATTTATGTTACATAAGTGATGTTCTGAAACTCGGGAGTGGAGTTTTTACTCGACCCCCGATTTTCGAGATGTTACAGATGGTATCAGAGCGTGATTTGGATTAAACCAGGCCTGGGTTATGGTCACGCGATGTACGCTGTCACTCCTTTGACTTAGGTGGGTGCGAAAGGAATCTAGAAACATGCGTAGGACTTCAGTTTTGCCAACAGGCGAAGTCTACTCAAGTCGATCATTCGATCGAGTCCGTAACGCATCTAGGGTCGCGTGAAGCGACCTAAGTAGCTCATATGTTATAAGTAGGCAGGTTTGAAATGTTCTCTGAAAGGTTTCAAACCCCGAAATGCGAATCCTTGGGCTGTGGGGCAACCACGATCCTTACATTCAATCGCTAGGGCTTAAAAATCCCGTTTCACCTAATTCCTTCAAAATTCTTCCTCTCACCACTCTATTCTTCAATTCTTTCTCAGTATTTTCATGTTAAGCATTGATCCTAATGTGAAAATGATACAAAATCATACTTAGGCAGAATTTTCCAATGAATAGTAAAAATACACAAAAACTGGCCATTTGGCCATTCTATTTTTACAATCTTTAGCAACTAATAGGTTAGTTGGATGGATTAGTTCCTCCTATCCTAACATCATATGTTACATGGCATATAAATTCATTCTGGTCTATAGGTTGGTCCCAGAACAACCCAAATGGAGATTGGGCCTCCCTAAGCCAATCTACACTGATTTGGGGTGGGGCCCATATATATTTGGGGTCCCTAGGGTAAGGGGGACCCAACCCACCAGGCCAGACCGGCCATATGTGGAGATGGCCGGCGATGCCATCACCGGTTCGGCGATGCATCGCCGACCGGTGGGCCCCATTTGGGCAGTGCTTTGGGCGGACACCCTAAAATGGGTAGGGGAGGTCTCCTATGTGTGGGCCATCTCTTAAAAATGCCCCAAACACTCACCTTCTTCACAATCCAAGCCCCCAAGCTCTCCTTCATCCTTCTTATTGTTGTCCTCTCTTTCAAAACCCACTTCAAATTGCCCCCAATCCCATTTTCGGTTACAACCGATGCCAACCCATCATCTACAGCTGTTGACACTCCCTTTCCTCTCCACTTTTATCATTTGGAGCTCCCACAATCTCCATAGAAGGCTGAAAATCGTGTGGAGCTCCATTCCCCTTTATAGTTCTCTTTTCCCTTTAAAAATCTAGCCTTTGGAAGCTTGATGCATCCCTCTACAGGACCTAGATTCATTTCAGTCCATTTGGGCAACCATTTCTCCGCATTTCCTCCGCTTTCCATGGCTATTGTTAAGGTTATTTTAGCTTTTTCTCTCTTTCCACCGTCCCCTCTCTCATGTCCCTTTTATTTGCTCCTCAGACTCGTGGAAACCTACTTACCCATCCCATTTCTCTACATTCTTCGCTTGTTTGATTACCATTTGGAAGATTTTTATGTTTTGTTGTTGTTAGGTTTAGTAAAGTCAGAGGTAGAAATGTGGTTGTGTTAGTGGTTTGGCCTTAGCATAGCTGAATGCGTTCCTGTCATAATCCATGTGGAATTTTATTCCATGTATTGTGATAAATTTTGTTGAACGGAGTGCATGCCATTTTGTTTGCTGTAAGGTATTGTCCCTAGATTGGGAGTATCCTATGGTTGCCACTGCCATATTATAAATCTCGGGATTCAGCCTACAAATTGATTTTTATCCCAACCCACCCTCCTATCAAGCATGTCACACCCAATCCCAACGTGGGATTAGGAATGCAGTTCCATTTAATACAACTTAATGTTACTGGCCACATAGGCCCTTGGAGTTTTAGACCTAGAGTTAGCACTCCTAGATTTGAAGGATCTGATGACATAGGAAATCCAATTCCATTTACACAATTGTGACCCTAAGCGAGAGCGATTCCCTGTACTAGTAATGGTATGAAACCATTTAGCATATAAGCTTAGGCTGTAGATTACAGACTAGTCTACTAGTTACCTTGAGTAGAGTAAAGCCTGTAGATGCTAAGGAATAGTAGGTTAGATTTGGTTGGAATGGGACTCCCTTCCTTGGGTAGATCCTCATAACATTCCTAGGCACCTTTAGTAACTCTCAGGAGGCTTATTTACCTTAGAACTACTCATTCTTAGGGAAAACTTCTACATCCCTAAGATTGAACTTAGAATGAACTAGCAGGCCCCTTAGAATTGCCTTCCCCAAGGGCTTATTGCATTCGGGAACGCGGAATAAAGGAAATGCATTTATCAGCGAAGTATTCGCAGTTTGAATCGACTTCTTAATCCTAGTAGTTACTAATGAATCCAATGCTCTGATCAAGCAGAAGATCGGCATCGACTAGGATTGAGGACTGATACAACAAATTTTCTGTCATCGCAGGGCAGAAGGTTTATGTATCCGGCTCAGACCCATTATACAACTATTCTTCCGTGTTGGCCCGACCACCTACAACCAAAAGTTATTGCTTTGCCCTTGGTAAATGTTAAGGACATATAGTCAGTAGAGTAGCCAGTAGAGAATTAGATATCTTGCCACCAACTCATACCTTCCCTTGAACTTAACCACAATAAAGATTAGGCTCATCTCTATAATCATAGGTACCAATGCCATAGAACGCATCATTAATAAAGAAAAACCACTGTAATGAGAGGTTGTTTCCCGATTCATGTCAAGGATAGCCCCTAAGTTGCACCTCGTTCCGATATATGGAGCGATGCATAGATACTTAAACTTTAAGTAGAATCAAGTTTTAAGGGGGGTAAAACGTATTGAGTCCAATCCAGTTAGTTTAGCCAATGCAACCGTTCGGTCAGAGTGGCACAACGGAAGCGTGGTTAGCCTCTTCCCCACTGGCCTAGGATCGAAACATTTGAGTTAGGTTCTACGTAAGGTTAGGTTATTAAATAGGATTTGAACCTTAGAAAAAGTACTCCTTACCCTTCGCCAATTTTGGAGACAAAATTTTATTTTAAGGGGGGTAGATTGTAACACCCCAGATTTTTGCCAACCTGGAATTAGACATCCTTAGGTAATGGGTCAATCCTAACACTTGATTAACTTCTCAAAACTCAATCCAAAAGTCTCAAATCCCTATTTCCTTCGAAAATCTCACCTTTCACTACTTTATCCTTCAAAATTTTCTTGGAGATTTCATATTAGACACAAATCTTAAAGTTTAGGTGATGTTGATCAATACTTAAGCTAAAAAGTACTATGAATAGTAAATAAATAAATAAAAAGATTTTTTAACCATTAACCTTTTGGAATATCACTAAATAAGTAGACTATTTGGATAGATCAGCTTCTCCTACCCCAAAATCATATATTGCATGTCAAATAACTCATCTCAGGTTCTAAAATATACCCATTTCAAATATTAGACGGAGAAATCATCCCAAACAGGTCAGTGAGCGGCGATGCCATCGCCGAACTCATCCGTACAGCGGGATTCTGCATTTTTTTTTCTTCACATTTCTTTAGATTTTGAAAAATCATATCTCCTTCGTTATAACTCTGATTTAGGTGATTCAAAAACCATATTGAAGATAAATGAGTCTAGTTTTATATAAAAATATGTAAAAAATATAATAAAATACTTAATATGGTTTAAAGTAGGTCATTGTGAGCAACTGTCCGACAATCACTTGTTGGACAGCTGCTGCTTCTGGAATTTTTATAATTTTTTTACAACTCAAGATGTTATGAAATTTGGTGAAGTTAGGGTAAACTTGATGATGAACCTCCAAAAAAATAATAAAAATAATATGATACCTAAAAGTTCCCAAAATGGGGGATAGAATGACCCTATGACAGTATTCTGCCATAATTAGGGTAGAATTTGGTTGAGTACCAAACTGAATACTTAGTAGAATTAACTTGGACTAATTTAAATACATTCTACAAGACCCAAAACTTGAAGAATCAATGACGCTATAATATCCTGAAACCTAGGATCAAATTCTAAACCCGTTTGCTCTCAGGAACCCTTTGAAACTTTGTATTGGATCTAGACCGCGCTTCGAAAGTCCGATACCTATAATCTTAGACCGTTATGACCGCTTGGCTGGACTTGACAATCGTTTCGAAAATCAAGGCCAACCGACGTTTAGAGGCTATTTCATTGAGCCTGGAGTGAAGAGAGTGAGAGTAGGGTTAGATTTGGAAATTTTAATTCAAATCTAGCACGTGACTTGACGCGTTATTATTAAGCATTTTGACCGTCAGAATTCAGCCAAATTACACCCTCGGATCAGGAAAATTTTTTCTTTCATATCATGAGACTTGTAGACCTGATCTAGGTGCGATGACCGCTGAACTGAAATTGTACCTCCACGTGCGATCTGCGAACTCTGTCAAACTGAAAACTTGATGTGTGCTAGATCCAGTATGCATGAGCTTAAGTCCGACTGCGTTTGGCCAAGGGACCTCCAGAAATGCTCTTTTGGATCGAAACAGCTCTGTTTTGGTTATAACTTAAGTGTACTTTGTTCCCAAGCCTAATTTGGAAAGATTTGAGCTTATAAAAGGGCTTTAAACCCTCTCATATCTCTCCCATCCGAATTTACTAAGAACCCTAGATTGGGAGAGAGAGAAAGTGAGAGATTTTGAGAGAGGGTGGGAGAGATTTTCCTGCCACCTGCTGCTGCTGCTGCACGTGCTTAGGCGACGCACTCCAATCACTTTCCTGACGATTTCAACGCACTTCTAGGTAAGAAAAATCCTAACCACTTGCTGATTTGGAGATTTCTTCGATTAAAATAGCAAAGTAGCTGATGTACGTGTGTATTAGGTTCCCTGATCGCTGTAGACGAAGCGTATACGCTCCGTTTGAAACGATACACTCCTACGACAAAAGGTGCAGATTTTAGACGCTTTGATTGACTGCTTTCAACGCTTTCAATGTCGTTTAATATTAGATTATCGACGGCAACGCCATTTGATATGTACAACATGCTGTCCGTTTCCTGTTTCGTAAGCAGACGAAAAATATGAGATTTAAGGTATTTTAGTCATTTGTAGGAAATACTGTTTTCATCCATATTTTGCTGATATGATTGACATGGCTTCTTGTCGTATTAGGATATTAGGAATGCATGCATAATCAGTTTGGCGAAGAGATTCGCCTACATGCGCACTTTGAGTCGACATACTATATGTAGACTTAAATGTGTAGTTTAAGTGTTTGTATAAATGTTTGTATTAGTATGCATTGAATTAAATGTTGTTATGAATTAGTTTGAGATTGAATCCTCAAATAATATGCTGATGTAAATGATTTCCTACATGTTGGCTATATGCATGATTTCATTATATGTATGAAATGCATGTGTTAGATGATTTACTTAAGTTGTATGTTATAACATGTGTTAACATGATCACATTGTTGTATTTCATTCACATTACTCCTATGTGATTGCTGACGTGATTCATAAATGTTTGGGACTATACCTAGTCCAGGCAGTCGGTAACTGAGTAAATTCGTGGTTGGCTTATCTTTGCCATGAACGACGCGTCGATGAACGAAAGTCGTGTTTTGGAGTTGGCAGCAGTGGTTAGGTCACACGAGGTGTTTTATGCACTTCATGTCGTTCGACTTGAGATGCGCTCGTGCTAGTCGAGCCCGTCAAGTGACCCGACTGGCCATTGTATGTTCACCTTGTATGAGTCATAACTGCTTGAACCTAGGGTACTGAACTTACCATTGTAAACCCTATTAACCATGGTACCTTGATCCATAAAGACTCATGAGCTGGGCATGGTGGTATGGGACACCGTGGTCGAGCTGTCGGCCTACGCTGGGGCCACAAACCGCCCCGTAATGACCAGTGAGCACCTATGACTCATGAGCAGATTATGGTGGTATGGGACACTATATTCTTGCAGTCGGCCTACATTGATAAGGTGATGGGGGAGTGGTGCAGCGAGTGCGAGCAACAGCCCTGGCAGCCCTTTGTAGTGACCTCGAGCGTATTCTGAGTCTACGGGAGGCGACGACCCATCCGTAGCGACAAGAGTACAAGTAGGCCTGTATTGATAAGGTGATGGGGGAGCGGTGTAACGAGTGCGAGCAACAGCCCTGGCAGCCCTTGCAGCGTGTAATACCCCAGATTTTGGTCAATCTGGGATTTGACGTCCTTAGGTAATGGGTCAACTAAAACACCCGAAAAATCGCTCAGAACCCAATTCCATAGCCAAAGAAACCACTTAGGATTAATTCCTATGGAAATTAAGCGTAAGTTAGCTAGCGCAACGTTAGAGTAGCTGAGAAATAGTCCCTGATCACTTTAAATACGTTCTACAAGACCCAAATCGAGTAGAACCAATGACTCTATAACACTCTATAACCTCGGATCAAACTCTAAGCAGGTTTGTTCTCTGGACCACTTTGAAATTTTATATTGGATCTAGACCGCGCGTCGAAAGTCCGATACCTCCTATCTTAGACCGTTAGGACCATCCAGCTAGACTTGACACTCATTTCGAAAATCAAGTCAAACCGATAATCACAGGCTATTTCATTGAGCCCGAACCGAAGAGAGTGCAAATAGGGACAGAATTGGAATTTCAAATTCAAATCTGGCACACGACTTGATGCGTCAGTATTGAGCGTTCTGACCGTCAGAATTCATCCAGATTACACCCTCGGATCAGGAGAAATTTCTATTTTTTATCATGAGACTTTCAGCCCTGATCTACGTGCGGTGACCGCTGAACTGAAACTGGTCCGCCACGTGCGATCTGCGAATCCTGCCCGACTGAAAACTTAATAGGTGCTATATCTGGTACGCATGAGCTTAAGTCCGATCGCATTCGACCAGGGGACCACCAGAAAGCATCTTTTGGACCGAAACAGCCCCGAATTGGATATGCACTAAGTAAACTTCGTTCCGGAGCCTGTTTTCGGCGTTTTTAAGCTTATAAAAGGGGTTGAAACCCTCATTCCTCTCTCCCATTCGAAATTGCAAAAACCGTAGATTTGGGAGGGAAAAGGTGAGAGTTTGAGAGAGAGTAGAGGGATTTTTCCCGCTTTCGTGCCGCTAGTTGCACGTGCTTCATCAGCTTATCCCAATCACCTGGCCGGTGATTCTTCCATTTTTTCAGGTATGAAACAACCCTAGAAGTTGCTGATTTAAGGTCTACTTAGATTCATAGCGTGTTAGCTAACGTAACTCGTAAATCAGGTTCTCTTGCTGCCGTAGACGAAGCGTATATGCTCCGTTCGAAATCACGAGTGTACAAGAGATTAGGTGAGGATTTTAGACGCTTTGATTGACGGTTTACAACGTTTTCAATGTTGTTTAATAGTAGATTATTGACGGCATTGCCGTTTGACATGTACAACATGCTATCCGTTTTCTGTTTCGTAAATTAACGAAGAATATGAGATTTAGGGCATTTTAGTCATTTGTAGGAAGTACTGATTACATTCATATTTTGCTGATGTGATTCACATGGCTTGTTGTCGCATTAGAAAGTTAGGAATACGTGCATAATTAGTTGGCGAAGAGATTCGCCTAATTGCACACTTCGGGTCGACATACTATATGTAGACTTAAGTGTGTAGTGTGTGTGTTTGTATAAATGCTTGTATTAGTATGTATTGCATTAAATGATGTTATGAATTAGTTTGAGATGGATTTCTCAATTTATATGTTGACATAAATGATTTCCTACATGTTGACTATGTACATGATTCCATACTATGCATGAAATGTATGCGCTTGAAGATTTGCTTAAGTTGAATGTTATGACATGTGTTAACATGCTCACATGATTGTATTTCAATTCCAATACTCTTACATAAATTGCTTATGTGATTCCATAAGTGTTTGGGACTATACTTAGTCCAGGCAGTCGGTAACCGAGCGAATTCGTGGCTGGCTAGTCTTATCCACGAACGACGCGTCGATGAACGCGAGCCGTGTTCTAGAGTTGGCGGCAGTGGTTAAGCCACGCGAAGTGTTTTACGCACTTCATGTCGTTCGACTTGAGATGCGATCGCGCTAGTCGAGCCCGTTAAGTAACCCAACTGTTCGATGTATGTTCACCTGCATGAGTCATAACTGCTTGAACCTAGGGTACTGAACTTACCATTGTAAACCCTGTTAACCATGGTACCTTGATCCACGAAGACTCATGAGCCGGGCATGGTGTATGGGACACCGTGGTCGAGCTGTCGGCCTACGCTAGGGCCACAAACCTCCCCGTAGTGACCAGTGAGCACATAGTCTCGTGAGCAGATTATGGTAGTATGGGACACTATATTCTTGCTGTCGGCCTACACTGATCAGGCGACGAGTCCTTTGTAGTGACCGCGAGCGTATTCTGAGTCTACGGGAGGCGACGACCCTTCAGTAACAGTAGAGTACAGTAGGCCTGTATTGATAAGGTGATGGGGGAGCGGTGCAACGAGTGCGTGTAACAGCCCTGACAGCCCTTGCAGCGACCTACAAAATATACTTCGTATGAGATTACTAGGAGTGACGACCCTAGACAGGATCTATGTTGGGATTGATACAAGGGAAGTACCTTAGTTTCCCAATCCTGCTGTTTGAATGGACTAATAACAACTCGAAAATCATATCACCATAACATTGCATGTGCCTGGAAGATGTGGAGCACTTCAGGGATGATTGCATGCCGCGGTCGTAAGATGGTGCCGTATGAGGGAGATCATCGGTGAGGGCATACATCACGTCATGTCATCTTGCATTAACAACAGTATTAGGATTGTCTGATTTACTGCTTTACTATTATCGCATGATTGAATTGTGAACATGGTAATCTTTGATCTATGATTCTACTAAGTTAGCTACTCATTCCCACGTTACGGGATGGTGTTTGCAATACCCACCAGACCCTGTTGTAGATGCAGGTGATGCTAAGATCCAGGAGGTAGAACCAGACTTCGACGAGGACCAGGATGAGTTCTCGTACATGCAGTATCATGATGGCTTTACGTAGGTGACCTGGATTGATGGGACTCCAGTGGGACTATTTTGAACATTTACTTTTGTTCATGTATATGTATATGAGACTCAGAGATGTATTCATACCTTAGAGACAGATGAGATCTACTTTGTTTTTCCATACAGTGATATATATATTGTTTAGTCTTCCGCTTGCTTTTATCACTGGATCTGAAGTATGAATTGCAGTTTTGGTATACTTTTACTCATGTGAATGCTTTAAATCAGACAACATTGAATCATAATAATTTTTTTTGCATAAGTGACGGTCTGGAACTCGGGAGTTGAGTTTATACACGACCCCCGATTTTCAGGGTGTTACAAGTTGGTATCAGAGCATGAATAAGAGTATACTGGGCCTGGGTTATGGTCTTGCGACGTACGCTGTCGCTTCTCTTGACTTAGGTGGGTGCGAGAAGGGTCTAAAAACACTTCTAGGATCGCAGATTCGCCGATAGGCGAAGTCTATTTGAATCGATCGCACGATCGAGTCTGTAACGCATCTCGGGTCACGTAAAGCAACCCGGATAGCTCCTAGGTTGTTGGTGAGTGGGTTGAGACATTCTTTGAATGATCCTAAACCCATAAAAGTGAATCCTTGGGCCGTGGGATGACCACGACCCCTCTATTCAATCGTCAGGGCTTAAAAACCCTGTTTCACCAAAAATCTTCAAAATTCTTCCTCTCACCACTCCAATCTTCATTTATTTCTTATCCATTTCTTGTTAGGCATCAAACCTAATGTAAAAATAACATAAAATAATACTTTCACAAAATTTTACAGTGAATAGTAAAATTTTATGAAAAATGGCTATAAGGCCATTCTAACTTAAATTTCTTTAGCAAATAAGGGTCTAGATGGATGTACTAGATCCTTCTACCCCAAAATCATATGCTGCATGATAGAGTTTTGTTTTTGAAATTATGGATTGGTCCTGGAAAGCTGCGAACACATGTTTGGTCCTATGTAGGTCAAAATACTATGAACCAAGGGTCAAACCGTACATATCTGGGGTCCTTGGACCATGGGGGACCAAACCCATTTGGTCCGACTAGCCGGATGCATCACCAGTCGGTGATGCCATCGCCGATCCGGCGATGCATCGCCGTACAGGTGGGCCCATTTGAAGTGAGATTCGGGCGCACACCCTAAAATGCCATGTACACACTCCCCATAGGTGTCCCATCCAAAGAAAACCCCTAAAACATGCCTCTCCTTCACAAACAGCCCTCCTCATAGCCCCATTTTCATTTTTCAGCAACCATCTCCAAAATTTGGGATTCTAAATCACCCCTAGATCCATCCTTGGCCAAAAACGACCACCCTCCATCAATCTATTTCGGTTGGCAGCCCTCCCTCTTGAAGATTTCATCATTTGGAGCTCCAAAAACCCCCAAATCGAGCTGAAATCGTGAGGTGCTCCATTCTACCTTTTCATTTTCATTTCTCCTTGAAAATACATCCTTGGGAAGCTTGAAGCATCCCTCTACGATGCCTAGATCTCCCTTTTCCAGTTTGGACAACCACTTCTCCGCATTTTCTCCGTTTTCCATGGCTTTCGTGAAAGCTATTTTAGGCCTTTTATCACTCTCCACCATCTTATCTTTGATGGGTAAAAGGAAGACTGCAATAGACGAGGCTGGGCCGAGTCACCCTGCTCAATCGAGAAGACCGCAGGGTGGTGCCACAAGTACAAGCGCCGCCACAGGTTCAACTACAGCCCTAGAGTGCCGTACAAAGTGGGATTTGGATCCCCATGCTCACCTTGGGCGAGTAATTCTATCAGAGATGCCTCACGGCCAATACACTGATTACAAAGTGTTGTTTGAGGCGGACGTGGAAGGGCGACTGTTCGGTGAATTTTTGTTGTTCGAGCGCATTGAAGCTGTGCATTGGGGTCCGATCTTTGAAGCTCGTGCTCGTGCTAATGTGAGCATGTTCATACCTTCTACGCTAGTATCCAGAATCCTACCTTGGAGCCATTGCAGTTTAAAATCCCTTTTGGTAGAGATCGGATGGCTACGATTGATGTGCGACTGATTGCGCGACTTTTGAACGTGCCTCTTGGTGATGTTCATCTTAGTGAGAAGAATCTGAGGAGTAGACGCGATCGAGATCGCCACCAAGTTCCTGTGCAGTAAGTTAGTTCCATGACAGCCTAATAATAGTCTCAAGGCGACGTATATGTCTGATGATTTGTGCCTGTTGCACCATATCTGCATGTACAATGTTTATCACAGGTTGACGAATCGTATTGAATGTACACGCCTTATGGTCGATTTATTGTATCTGGTGGCCCAGGGAGAGAACGTATGTATGGCCACTTTCATCTTACGACAGATAATCCTCATAGCCAAGTCAAGAAGAACATCCGAATCGCTTCCTTTTGGCCGACTGATTTGCAAGATCGCGCTTGAGTTTGCTTACAGACTTGGGCCGGAATTGCCAGTTTCGATTCATACCATTGATGAGTCGACTATGGTCAAGATGAAGATTGGGTCGCAGTATCATGAAAATCAGCTTGAGGAGGACAGCGAGGATGACTTTGATGATGAGGAAGATCAAAGTGAAGAAGAATCTGGAGCAGAAGTTCAGGGAGAAGTTCAGGAAGAGGCAGAAGAGGAGGCTCAGGATACAGATGAGAGCCCTCCTCCTTCTGCGCAGGCTACTAGCGACGATCGCATTGCTCGGATTGAGGAGAGTCAGACCGCCTTGCAAAGGGAAGTTCAAGAACTTCGCGCTGAAGTCGAGGATGCCAAGGCCATTACGAAGAAGAAATTCGGCAAGGTGACTCGTACATTGAAGGTGATCCTGTGTTGCTTGCAGGATAAGGGTGCTCCTCCTCCGTTACCCGACTCAGACTAGCGATGCGACCTTTGATGTTGTTGTTAGTATTTAGTCATTTCCTGCTTTCTGTGTGTAAGCTTGTTAGGGCTAGTGCCTTGCTTATGTTGCTGTTGTAATTTTAACTGTCTTAGTTCCCATGTATTTCTCGTCATGATGCTTGTAAGGATATATCCCTTGTATTGTGACAATTTTGATTAAATAAAATGCATGGAACGCCTTTGACTCCTTGTGTGAATGATTGCGGTGTATTTGTGCTATTGAGACTGACAAGGTTGAGCCCTATTTTGAATATAGGGAATGCCGCCTAAGGCTACGCGGAGCACGGTTCGACTTGCATTGAGTGAGCATATGGATCGACTCCTTCGCAGTCTGACACTCATGCAGACCCTGCTGTGGGCCCGATTCTTGAGACAGTTCGTGCGTCTCAGCCTGCCGCTGGTCCTACAGTTGGATCACCGCCGTTCACACCGTCAGTCAGAGAGCCTTATCGTGCATTTACTTCGACGCAGCACCCGCCACAGCTTGCTCCACCTCCTGACAGATTTGAGCAGATGATGGCCATGATGCTGCAGCAGTATTGGCTCGACAGTGTGTCGAAAATATTGCGGATGCTTCATTGTACAGAGGCTGAGCAGGTAGAGTTGGCTACGTTTCTGTTTGAGAGAGGCCAGCTTGTGGTGGGACAGCATATTGCGGACCGTTGCTGCCGACTTTGTATGGACATGGGCAGCGTTTGAGTTCCGCTTCCACGAGAAGTATTATCCCCAGACGTACAGGCATGACCGGGAGAATGAGTTTCTCTGCCTCAGACAGGGAGCCATGACAGTCACGAAGTATGAGCATCGGTTCACGGAGTTGGGCAGATACGTCCTGACTATTTTGACTGATAAGCAGATGCGCATGCGGCGCTTTTCAGAGGGTTTGCGATCGGATATTTGGTCGAAGATGTGCTGCGTGAGCATTCCCTCCTATGCGGAGTTGATTCACATGTCTATGCGGACAGAGCAGGATGTGGATCGACTTGCGCGATCTCGTGGCCCTGTTGCTTCTAGGCCACGACCAGAGATGCAAGACAGGCCCTTTGCGGGCAAGAGGCCTCGCGTCGACCCTCCTACTAGGGCTACCATGCCAGTGCCTCCGATGCGGTGCTCTGATTTACTATGCACATATTGTGGGAGAGAGGACCACTTAGCGCAGAGTTATTTTTCTAGGATGTAGGACAGTGGTTTCTCACCGCCGCAGAAGATCGACCGTACACGTCCACAGGCGATATCAGCACCGCCTATACGGTTGGCTCCTGCGCACCCTTCTTTCAGACCTCCGATATCGCAGATCAGAGAGCCTTCACGGCCCACGGCGCAGCGGCCGAACCGGCCACAGCAGGTATGGGTACATGCCTTGACAGCGGAGGCAGCTGCGACACAGACTTCTCAGCATTCAGCCTTCGAGGTCACTGCCCCTATTGGAGGTATTCCTATTCTCGTGATGGTGGACACTGGTTCCACGATTTCTTTGATATCATGTACTATAGTCAGGCGTCTTGAGTTACAGACTAGCCTACTAATTACTTTAAGTAGTGTAAACCCTGTATATGCTAAGAAATTGTAGGTTAGATTTGGTTGAAGTAGAACATTATCCCTTCGATAAATTCCTTTTTGACTTATAGCCTTATGTTGTTGCCCATAGGAAAAAACCATTCACTCTCAGGAAATATTTATAAATCTCTCAGATTGAACTTAGAATATACTAGCACGCCCCTTAGAATTGCCTTCCCAAAAGGGCTTATTGCATTCGGGAACGCAGAGTAAAGGAAATTTAATTATCAGCGAAGTATTCGCAGTTTGAATTGACTTCTCAATCCTGGTAGTTGCCAATAAATCCAATGCTTTGATCGAGCAGAAGATCGGCATCGTTTAGGATTAAGAACTGATACAATAAATTTCTGTTCTAGGCAGAAAGTCTATGTATCCGGCTCAGACCCACTACACAACTTTTCTTCCGCGTTGGCTCGACCACATATAACCAAAAGTTATTGCTTTGTCTTTGGGAAATGGCGAGGACTTAAACCCAGTAGAGAATTCGATATCTTGCCACCAACTCATACCTGTCCCTAAACTTAACCACAATAGAGATTAGGTTCACCTCTAAGACCATAGGTACCAATGCCATAGAACGCCTCATTAGTAAGAAAAACCATGTAGAGAAAGGTTGTTTCCATTTTAGGTTAAGGATAGCTCCTAAGTTGCGCCTCGTTCCGATATACGGATCGATGCAAAGATTCTTCAACCCTAAGTAAAATCAAGTTTTAAGGGGGATAGAACGTAATGAGTCCAATCCAGTTAGGTTAGTCAACGCTGCCGTTCGATCAGAGTGGCGCAGCGGAAGAGTGCTTGGCCTCTTTCCCACTAGCCCAGGATCGAAACATTGGAGTCAGGATGTATGTACGGTTAGGTCATTAAATATGATTTGAACCTTCCTTAGGAAAAAGTACTCTTTACCCTTTGCTAATTTCGGGGATGAAATTTTGTTTTAAGGGGGGTAGATTGTAATACCCCAGATTTTGGCTAATTTGGGATTTGACATCCTTAGGCAATGGGTCAACTAAAACACCCAAAAAATCGCTCAGAACCCAATTCCATAGCCAAAGAAACCACTTAGGATTAATTCCTATGGAAATTAAGCGTAAGTTAGCTAGCGCAACATTAGAGTAGCTGGGAAATAGTCCCTGATCACTTTAAATACATTCTACAAGACCCAAATCGAGTAGAACCAATGACTCTATAATACTCTATAACCTCGGATCAAACTCTAAGCAGGTTTGTTCTCTGGACCACTTTGAAATTTTGTATTGGATCTAGACCGCGCGTCGAAAGTCCGATACCTCCTATCTTAGACCGTTAGGACCGCCCAGCTGGACTTGACACTCATTTCGAAAATCAAGTCAAACCGATAATCGCAGGCTATTTCATTGAGCCCAGAGCGAAGAGAGTGCGAATAGGGACAGAATTGGAATTTCAAATTCAAATCTGGCACACAACTTGACGCGTCAGTATTGAGCGTTCTGACCGTCAGAATTCATCTAGATTACACCCTCGGATCAGGAGAAATTTCTATTTTTTATCATGAGACTTTCAGCCCTGATCTACGTGCGGTGACCGCTGAACTGAAACTGGTCTGCCATGTGCGATCTGCGAACCCTGCCGGACTGAAAACTTAATACGTGCTATATCTGGTACGCATGAGCTTAAGTCTGATCGCATTCGACCAGGGGACCACCAGAAAGCATCTTTTGGACCGAAACAGCCCCGAATTGGATATGCACTAAGTAAACTTCGTTCTGGAGCCTGTTTTCGGCATTTTTAAGCTTATAAAAGGGGTTGAAACCCTCATTCCTCTCTCCCATCCGAAATTACAAAAACCGTAGATTTGGGAGAGAGAAAAGGTGAGAGTTTGAGAGAGAGTAGAGGGATTTTTCCCGCTTTCGTGCCGCTAGTTGCACGTGCTTCAGCAGCTTATCCCAATCACCTGGCCGGTGATTCTTCCGCTTTTTCAGGTATGAAATAACTCTAAAATTTGTTGATTTAAGGTCTACTTAGATTCATAGCGTGTTAGCTAACGTAACTCGTAAATCAGGTTCTCTTGCTGCCGTAGACGAAGCGTATACGCTCCGTTCGAAATCACGAGTTTACAAGAGATTAGGTGAGGATTTTAAACGCTTTGATTGACGGTTTACAACGCTTTCAATGTCATTTAATAGTAGATTATTGACGGCATTGCCGTTTGACATGTACAACATGCTATCCGTTTTCTGTTTCGTAAATTAACGAAGAATATGAGATTTAGGGCATTTTAGTCATTTGTAGGAAGTACTGATTACATTCATATTTCGCTGATGTGATTCACATGGCTTGTTGTCACATTAGAAAGTTAGGAATACGTGCATAATTAGTTGGCGAAGAGATTCGCCTAATTGCACACTTCGGGTCGACATACTATATGTAGACTTAAGTGTGTAGTGTGTGTGTTTGTATAAATGCTTGTATTAGTATGTATTGCATTAAATGATGTTATAAATTAGTTTGAGATGGATTTCTCAATTTATATGTTGACATAAATGATTTCCTACATGTTGACTATGTACATGATTCCATACTATGCATGAAATGTATGTGCTTGAAGATTTGCTTAAGTTGAATGTTATGACATGTGTTAACATGCTCACATGATTGTATTTCAATTCCAATACTCTTACATAAATTGCTAATGTGATTCCATAAGTGTTTGGGACTATACTTAGTCCAGGCAGTCGGTAACCGAGCGAATTCGTGGCTGGCTGGTCTTAGCCACGAACGACGCGTCGATGAACGCGAGCCGTGTTCTGGAGTTGGCGGCAGTGGTTAGGCCACGCGAAGTGTTTTACGCACTTCATGTCGTTCGACTTGAGATGCGATCGCGCTAGTCGAGCCCGTCAAGTAACCCGACTGGTTGATGTATGTTCACCCTGTATGAGTCATAACTGCTTGAACCTAGGGTACTGAGTTGAGATGCGATCGCGCTAGTCGAGCACTTCATCTCTGCTCTCTTATCCCACTGAGTTGATCACTCACTCCCACGTTACGGGATGGTGTTTTCGGACACCCACCAGTCCCTATTGTGATTGCAGATGATGGCGCGGCCTGCGAGGCAAAGCTGGACTTGATGATGCTGAGGAGGATCCCTCCTTTATGCGTGTTCTGATTGACGGGATTACAGGGAGGTTGATTAGATGCCTTGACACTTGTCATTTTATATTTTCAGAGAACTCGTGTATATTCTTTTTGTTTACTTTTGGAGTATACATGTATGTATATAACCTGGTAACATGTTCACACTCTAGAGACATACAACAGGTTATATATGTTATACATATTATCACAGTCTTTCGCTTGTTAATTTAACTGTGTCTGGAGTATGATATGTTGTTTTGGCTTAATCCCACTCATGTTTAATACATTAACATAGACAACATCCAATCGTACACATTTATGTTGCATAAGTGATGTTCTGGAACTCGGGAGTGGAGTTTTTACTCAACCCCCGATTTTCGGGATGTTACAGATGGTATCAGAGCGTGATTTGGATTAAACCAGGCCTGGGTTATGGTCACGCGACGTACGCTGTCACTCCTCGAAAGGAATCTAGAAACATGCGTAGGACTTCAGTTTTGCCAATAGGCGAAGTCTACTCAAGTCGATCATTCGATCGAGTCCGTAACGCATCTAGGGTCGCATGAAGTGACCTAAGTAGCTCATATGTTGTAAGACCGTGCGTCGAAAGTCCGATAGGGATAATCTTAGACGATTACGACCGCCTTGTTGGACTTGACAATCGTTTCGAAAATCAAGCCCAACTGATGTTATGAGGCTATTTCATTGAGTCTGGAGCAAGGAGTGTGAGAAAGAGTGAAATTCATTAAAAATTAAATATCATTTAAATAAATCTGGCACGTTTCGCTTGCGGGTTAAGTATAAGCATTCAGACCGTCAGAATCTGACCCAAATACACCCTCGGATCAGGAAACATTTCTCACCCAGGTCAGTGTACTTGGAATCCTCGATCGAGTCTCCATGACCACCAAACTAAACTGGTCCGCCGTGTGCGATCTGGGAACTCTACCGGACTAAAAACTTGGTGTGAGCAGGATCCAATATCCATGAGCTTAAGTCCGACGACGTTCGGCCAGGGGACCTCCCGAAATGCTCTTTTGGATCGGAAAAGACCCGATTTGGCTATAACCCAAGTATACCTTGACTTGGAGTCTATTTTGGTTATGTTTGGGCTTATAAAAGGGCCTTAAACCCTTAGCTTTCTAACGCATATGAATTTGGAGAAAACCCTAGAAGAGAAGAGAGAAAAGAGAGAGAGAGAGTGAGGGAGATGCTGGTGATTTCTCCTGAAATTCTTCCCTACTGCTCTACGTGCCAAATCCACCCTTCTGTATCGCTTTTCGGCGACTCCGGCTTCGTTCTAGGTAAGAAAACCCTAACCTTAACCTGTTTTAGGGATTCTATCAATACAAGTAGCGAAGAAGCTGATGTATCTTGTGAATTAGGTCGTCATATCACCGTTGACGAAGCATAGACTTCCTGTTCGATTCATTACACTTCTAAGGCGAAAGGTGCAGATTTTAGACGCTTAGATTACCTGTTTTCAAAGCTTTCAATGCCGTTTAGTGGTAGATTGCTGATAAGGATGGTGTTTGACATGTAGAACATGCTGTCCGTTTTTCATTTCGAATACGTACGAAGAATATGAGATTTAGGGTATTTTGGGTATTTGTAGGAAATACTGTATACGTACGTATTTTGCCGATATGATTGCCATGGATATTTTTCATGTATTTATACTAGTTATGGATGTATGATCTGTTTGGCGAAGAGATTCGCCCTAATGCACATATTGGCCGACATATGCTGTGTAGACTAATGTGTGTAGACTAAGTGTTTGTTGAAATGCCTAAATCAATATGATTTATGCCTGCCATATGTTTTGAATGTAAGAACATGATTGTTGTCTATTAGACATCTCCTTGATATAAGGTTCCGTCATATTATATGTTGAAATTAACATACGTCAAGTACGTTGGAGTTGTGTAGTCTAAGTGTTTGTATAAATGTATGTATTAGTAAGTATTGAGTAAATGGTGTTGTAGATTAGCGTTGAGAGTAGATTCTCAACTAATTTGATGATGTACATGAATTCCTCCATGCTTGTTGTATTGAATTGATTACCTTATGTTTGAAATACTCGTATATGGTTAACTGCTTATGATGTATGTTATAACATGCTGATAACATGCTGGAATGTCTTGTATTTCGATTCTGTCTCTCTCATGTGATTATTGATTCACATTACATGTGCTTGGGGCTATACTCTTGTCCAAGTAGTCGGTAACAGTTTAGAATTCGTGGTTGGATTCTATTCGCCACGAAGGATGTGTATGACGAACCCGAGTCGTACTAGAGTCGTCGGCAGTGGTTAGGCCATGCGAAGTGCTTGTGCACTTCATGCCAATAGATTTAACGTGCGCTCGTGCTAGTCGGACTCATCAAGTAACCCAATTGACCATTGTATGTTCACCTTGTATTTGTCATAACTGCTTGAACCTAGGGTACTGAACTTACCATTGGAAACCCTGTTAACCATGGTACCTTGATCCATAAAGACTCATGAGCCGGGCATGGTGGTATGCGAACCGTGGTCGAGCTGTCGGCCTACGGTGGGGCCACAAACCTCTCCATATTGACCAGTGAGCACCTTTGACTCGTGAGCCAATTTTGGTGGTATGGGACACCATATTCGAGCTGTTGGCCTACTCTGATTGGTGACGAGCCCTTTGTGGTGTCCTCGAGCGTATTCTGAGTCTACGGGAGGCGACGAACCTTCCGTAGCAACGAGAGTACATTAGGCCTGTATTGATAAGGTGATGGGGGAGCCGTGCAACGAGTGCGTGCAACAGCCCTGATAGCCCTTACAGCGACATAAAAATATAGCATCGTATGAGATTACTAGGAGTGACGACCCTAGACAAGATCATTGTTTGGGTATTGATATAAGGGAGGTACCTTAGTTTTCCAATCCTGCTGTATGAAAAGGACTAATAACAACTCGGTAATCATTATCCATATCGCACTGCATGTGCATGGAAGATGTGGAGCATTGAGGAACGTAAGCATGCCACGGGCATAAGATGGTGCCGCATGAGGGAGTATGTCAGTGAGGGAATCCATCATGTCATTTCATCCATGCATTAATCACAGTATTTAGGAATGTCTGTTTTACTTGCTTTATCATTATCGCGTGATGGATTTGATAACATGTTAATCTTTGCTCTATGATTCCACTGAGTTAGCTACTCACTCCCACGTTACGGGATGGTGTTCCGGACACCCACCAGTCCCTATTTTAGTTTCAGATGATGGCGATGCTCGCGAAGCAGAGCCGGACTTGATGATGATGAGGAGGATCCCTCCTATATGCAGGTTCTGATTGACGGGGTTACAGGGTTACTGATTAGCTGCCAGCACACGTGGTATTTTACCATTTATTTTTGTACCCATGTATATTCTTTTTGCTCATCTTTGGAGTATACATGTATATGTTTAACCTGGTAACATGTTCACACTCTGGAGACTCACAACAGTTCATATATTCTATATATCTCTCACATTCTTCCACTTGCCAAATTAACTGTCTCTAGAGTATGATATGTTATTTTGGTTTGATCCACCTTATGTTTTATGTACTATTACCACTGACATTCACCCATCATTGAAAATGTTTCATAAGTGATGTTCTGAAACTCGGGAGTTGGGTTTCTACCCGACCCCCAATTTTTGGGATGTTACAGATGGTATCAGAGCATGATTTGGATTAAACCGGACCTGGGTTATGGTAACATGATGCACAGTGACGCACTCTGACTTAGGAAGGGGGCGATGGAAATTTAGAAACCACATTAGACTCCCAAGTTTCGCCGACGGGTGAGACTATACGGTAATTTAGGCCATAATATACCTTCGATCGCGTGAAGCGACCTAAGTCGCCTCTAGGTCGTTAGTTGACGGGTTTGAGTCATTCCCTGAAGAATTTCAAACCTAGAAATGAATGTCCTTAGGTTGTGGGGCAACCATAACACCTTACATTCAATCGCAAGGCCTAAAACTCTTTTTCATCCAATTCCTTCAGAATCTCTCCTTCCACCACCCCATTCTTCAACCTTTTCTAATTCCTCTTACACTAGACATAAATCCTAATGTGTAAATAATGGAGAATCATACTTAAATAAAAATTTACTATAAATAGTAAATATATGTATAAATTGGATTTTTGCCATTCTGATTAGGGAATCTCATGGAATTAATGAGTTATTTGGATGGATTAGCCTCTCCTACCCCAAAATCATATGTTACAAGTCATATAAAATCATTCCGGTTCGTAAATTGGCCCTGAAATGCCTCAAATGAAGTTGTGGGCCAACCCACGATTATCCAGGATGATCCAGGGTGGGACCCATACATTTTTGGGGACCACAGGACAGGGAGACCATGCCCAGATGGTCGGGCCTCACCGATTAACAAGTTGGTCGGTGAGGCCTCGCCGTACAGTGGGCCCCACTTGGGCCGGGCGTCGGGCCGACACACTTTGGTGGGTAGGGTACCCCCCCTACATGTGGGCCGTCCCTTAAAAGTCCCCCAAACACTCACCTCCTTCACAAAAATGCCTCCCAAGCTCTCCTTTCTCACGTTTTTACTACCTCCCCTCCCAAATTCCATTTCAAACCACCTTCATTCTCATTTTCTGCCTCAACCGATGCACTCCATCACTCACAGCCATACAAGCTCTCTTCTCTCTCTATTCTCATCGTTTGGCGCTCTCCCATCCTCCATTAAAGGCTGAAAATCGGGTGAGCCTCCATCCCTACCTATTTTACTCTTTTCCCTTTGAAATCCTAGCCTTTGAGGACCTGATTCACTCCTCTATAGGGCCTAGATTCATTTTATCCCTTTAGGGCAGGCATTTCTCCCCATTTCCTCCATTTTTTATGGCTTTGTAGAGGCTATTTTAGCCTTTTTCTCCACTTTCTTCGCTTGAGGAGTATTGAGAATACATGGCCAATAGAGCTCTAATGGGCAACAGACAGTATTAAGCTAGACAGTATTAAAGAAGGTAAGTCGGGACCGTGGTAGAAGTCCTTTGGTAGAATTAGGCATCTATGCCATTGTCTTGTAGATTATTTGAATACCGTTTTAAGGATTTTTTTGTTTGGTTGTTGATGGGTCTAGTGATGTCATAGGTAGAAAATGTGTTGTGTTTAGTGGTTTGGGCTTAGCATAGCCGCAGTCATCTCTGTCATAATACATGTGGAATTTTATTCCATGTATTGTGACAAATTTTGTGAAATGAAGTGCATTCTATTTCGTTCGTTGTAAGGTATTGTCCCTAGATTGGGTATATCCTATGGTTTCCACTACCATGATTGGAATGTATACGATTAAAAGTAAATCCCAGGATTAAGCTTACAAATAAATTTTTATCCAACCCCACCCTCCTACCAAGCATGCCACTCCCAATCCCGACATGGGATTAGTAATGCGGTCCCAGTTAACACAACTTGAGACCACTGGCCATATAGGCCCTTGGCATTTTGGACCTAGAGTTAGTACTCCTAGATTTGAAAGATCTGACGATATAGGAAATCCAATTCCGTTTAGACAATCGTGACCCTAAGCAATAGAACAATTCCCTATATTAGAAATGGTATGAAACCATCTAGCGTATGAGCCTAAACTTTGGATTACAGCTAGTCTTACAGACTAGGCAACTAGTTGTATTAGGCAGTGTAAAGCCTATACATGCTAAGGATAGTAGGTTAGCTTTAGTTGGAGTAGAACCTCATTCCTTCGATAGATCCCCTTAATACTTATAGACTTCTGTTATAACCCTTAGGAAAGTTAATTTAACTTAGAACCATTCACTCTCAGGGAAAACTTATAAATCCCTCAGATTGAACTTAGAATAGACCAACACACCCCTTAGAATTTCCCTTAGAATTGCCTTCCCAAAGACTTATTGCATTCGGGAATACAGAGTAAAGGAACTGTATATGTAAGCGATGTATTCGCGGTTTGAATCGATTTCTTAATCCTAGTAGTTATCAATGAATCCAATGCTCTGATTAAGCAGAAGATCGGTATTCACTCGGATTAAGAACTGATACAACGAGTTTTCTATCTTGATTAGACAGAAGGTTCAATGTATCTGGCTCAGACCCACTACGCAACTTTTCTTCCATGTTGACCCGACCACCTACAACCAAAAGTTATTGCTTTGCCTTTGGGAAATGTTGAGTACATACAGCCAATAGAGATTAGTCCTCTCGTCACAAACTCACATCCGTCCTTGAGATCAACCACAACACCCATCACTTCATCTTTTTTCTATAACCATAGGTACCAATGCTATAGAACGCATCATTAGCAAAGGAAGACCAATGTAGTGAGAGGTTGTTTCCCATTTCATGATTAAGATAGGCCCTAAGTTACACCTCGTTCCGATATACGGATCGAGGCATAGATTCTTGAACCTTAAGTAGAATTAAATTTTAAGGGGGTAGAACGTATTGAGCCCAATCTACTTAGGATTATCTAGTACAACCGTTGGATTAGACTAGCGTAGCGGAATCGTGGTTGGCCTCTTCCCCACTGGCCCAGGATCGAAGAAGTTGGTTTAGGTTATACGTAAGGCTAGGTCATTAAATAGGATTTGAACCTTCCTTAGAATGTCAATACTAAAGTCTCTCTATGGACTCATTACCCTTAGCCAATTTCGGGGATAAAATTTTATTTTAAGGGGGGTAGAATATAACACCCTGAATTTTTTCCAATCTAGGATTAGACGTCCTTAGGCAATGGGTCAACCATAACACCTTGGTAACCTCTCAGAACCCAATTCCAAAGCCAAGAAATCGTTTAGAACGAAATTCTTTAGAAATTTAACGTGAATTAGCCAGCGCTGCGTTAGATTAGCTGTGAAATTAGCACTGATCACTTTAAATACGATCTGTAAGACCCAAAACCTGTAGAACCATTGACGCTATCTTACCCTGAAATTCAGGATCAAACTCTAAACCCGTTTGTTCTCAGGAACCCTTTGAAACTTTGTATTGGATCTAGAACGAGCGTTGAAAGTCCGATAGCGATAATCTTAGACGATTACGACCGCCTTGTTGGACTTGACAATCGTTTCGAAAATCAAGCCCAACTGATGTTATGAGGCTATTTCATTGAGCCTGGAGCAAGGAGTGTGAGAAAGAGTGAAATTCATTAAAAATTAAATGTCATTTAAATAAATCTGGCACATTTCTCTTGCAGGTTAAGTATAAGCATTCAGATCGTCAAAATCTGACCCAAATACACCCTCAGATCAGGGAACATTTCTCACCCAGGTCAGTGTACTTGAAATCCTTGATCGAGTCTCCATGACCGCTGAACTGAAACTGGTCCACCACGTGCGATCTGAGAACTCTACTGGACTGAAAACTTGGTGTGAGCAGGATCCAATATCCATGAGCTTAAGTCGGACCGCATTCGGCCAGGGGACCTCCCGAAATACTCTTTTGGATCGGAAAAGACCCGATTTGGCTTTAACCCAAGTATACC
The DNA here is from genome assembly GCA_037074715.1 of Magnolia kwangsiensis. NCBI lineage: Eukaryota > Viridiplantae > Streptophyta > Magnoliopsida > Magnoliales > Magnoliaceae > Magnolia > Magnolia kwangsiensis. The sequence goes on along the minus strand of CM073575.1, from coordinate 81,944,690 downwards.
TTGACTTAGAGTCTGTTTTGGTTATGTTTGGGCTTATAAAAGGGCCTTAAACCCTTAGCTTTCTAACCCATACGAATTTGAGAAAAACCCTAGGAGAGGAGAGAAAAGAGAGAGAGAGTGTGAGGGAGAAGCCGGTGATTTCTCCTGAAATTCTTTCCTGCTACTCTACGTGCCAAATTCACCCTTTTGTATCGCTTTTCGGCGACTCCGGCTTCATTCTAGGTAAGAAAACCCTAACCTTAACCTATTTTAGGGATTCTATCAATACAAGTAGCGAAGTAGCTGATGTATCTTGTGAATTAGGTCGTCATATCACCGTTGACGAAGCGTAGACTTCTTGTTCGATTCGTTACACTTCTACGGTGAAAGGTGCAGATTTTAGACGCTTAGATTGCCTGTTTTCAAAGCTTTTAATGCCGTTTAGTGGTAGATTGCTGATAAGGATGCTGTTTGACATGTAGAACATGCTGTCCGTTTTTCATTTCGAATACGTACGAAGAATATGAGATTTAGGGTATTTTGGGTATTTGTATGAAATACTGTATACGTACGTATTTTCTCGATATGATTGCCATGGGTATTTGCTGTGTATTTATACTAGTTATGGATGTATGATCTTTTTGGCGAAGAGATTCGGCCTAATGCACATATTGGCCGACATATGCTATGTAGACTAATGTGTGTAGACTAAGTGTTTGTTGAAATGCCTAAATCAATATGATTTATACCTGCCATATGTTTTGAATATAAGAACATGATTGTTGTGTATTAGACATCTCCTTGATATAAGGCTCTGTCATATTATATGTTGAAATCAACATACGTCAAGTACTTTAGAGTTGTGTAGTCTAAGTGTTTGTATAAATGTATGTATTAGTAAGTATTAAGTAAATGGTGTTGTAGATTAGCGTTGAGACAGGATTCTCAACTAATTTGATGATGTACATGAATTCCTTCATGCTTGTTGTATTGAATTGATTACCTTATGTTTGAAATACTCGTATATGGTTAACTGCTTATGATGTATGTTATAACATGCTGATAACATGTTGGAATGTCTTATATTTCGATTCTATCTCTCTCACATGATTATTGATTCACATTACATGTGCTTGGGGCTATACACTAGTCCAGGCAGTCGATAACAATTTAGAATTTGTGGTTAGATTCTATTCGCCACGAAGGATGTATATGACGAACCCGAGTCGTACTAGAGTCGTCGGTAGTGGTTAGGCCATGCGAAGTGCTTGTACACTTCATGCCGGTCGATTCAATGTGCGCTCGTGCTAGTCGGACTCATCAAGTAACCCGATTGACCATTGTATGTTCACCTTGTATTTGTCATAACTGCTTGAACCTAAGGTACTGAACTTACCATTAGAAACCCTGTTAACCATGGTACCTTGATCCATAAAGACTCATGAGCCGGGCATGGTGGTATGCGACACCGTGGTCGAGCTGTCAACCTACGCTGGGGCCACAAACCTCCCCGTATTGACCAGTGAGCACCTTTGACTCGTGAACCGATTTTGGTGGTATGAGACACTAAATTCGAGCTGTCGGCCTACTCTGATTGGTGACGAGCCCTTTGTAGTGACCTCGAGCGTATTCTGAGTCTACGGGAGGCGACGACCCTTCCGTAGCAACGAGAGTACATTAGGCCTGTATTGATAAGGTGATGGGGGAGCGGTGCAACGAGTGCGTGCAACAACCCTGACAGCCCTTGCAGCGACATAGAAATATATCATCGTATGAGATTACTAGGAGTGACGACCCTAGACAGGATCATTGTTTGGGTATTGATATAAGGGAGGTACCTTAGTTCCCCAATCCTGCTGTATGAAAAGGACTAATAACAACTTGGTAATCATTATCCATATCGTACTGCATGTGCCTGAAAGATGTGGAGCACTGAGGAACGCAAGCATGCCGCGGGCATAAGATAGTGCCGCATGAGGGAGTATGTCGGTGAGGGCATCCATCATGTCATTTCATCCATGCATTAATCATAGTATTTAGGAATGTTTGTTTTGCTTCCTTTATAATTATCGCTTGATGGATTTGGTAACATATTAATCTTTGATCGATGATTCCTCTGAGTTAGCTACTCACTCCCACGTTACGGGATAGTGTTCCGGACACCCACCAGTCCCTATTTTAGATTCAGATGATGGTGATGCTCACAAAGCAGAGCCGGACTTAATGATGATGAGGATCCCTCCTATATGGAGGTTCTGATTGACGGGGTTACAGGGTTACTGATTAGCTGCCAGCACACGTGGTATTTTGCCCTTTATTTTTGCACCCATGTATATTCTTTTTGCTCATCTTTGGAGTATACATGTATATGTTTAACCTGGTAACATGTTCACACTCTGGAGACTCACAACAGTTCATATATTCTATATATCTCTCACATTCTTCCGCTTGCTAAATTAACTCTCTGGAGTATGATATGTTGTTTTGGCTTGATCCACCTCATGTTTTTTGTACTATTACCGCCGACATTCACCCATCATTGAAAATGTTACATAAGTGATGTTCTGGGACTCGGGAGTTGGGTTTCTATCCGACCCCCGATTTTTAGGATGTTACAGATGTAATGATGAATGAGCAGCCCATTCTGATGTGTATTAAGCCCATGAGACGTGGCCCATTGAGATGTGTTGCGATGTGTAATGTATATGATGCCCATGTGGTGAGGCCTGATGTGATGTATACTATATGTTTGGCCCTATGAGGGCCACTCCTTAGGAGTAATGTTGGTTGAATGTCTACATTGATGGGTAATGATGGTTAAATGTCCACATTGTGACCTTCCCTTAGCCTTGTTAGGCTGATTATCAATACCTATTATGAGTATGTGATAATATAACATCATGATACATGCCCATACGCATCATCTGCATGCTTGATATGAGATGTGGTTGATCATTACAAATACTACTGGGCAGGTTATTATGGGACTCCTTGATAGAAGGAGTTACCTCACATGAGCACGCGATACATGCAAGTTTGATGCATGACTGGATGGTAGAAATCATGCATCTCATATTTTGTGATATGACCATCATATGCCCTAATGACATCAAGGCCGTGACCTTCACATGCATGTCATGAATGGCTAGATGGGACACCAAAAATGTTTGGTTCGAGCATCTGGGCACGTTAGATGTTCATGGGTGAAAGTCCTTAAACCTACATGGCCAGGAGATGCTCCAACGTCTATACCGAGTGGATATACATAAGCGCCCAAATGATGAATACCAGTAGGCCGCGTCTCCTACTATGTCATGGTAGGATGGAAGGGGTTGTGGCCTCATCTGCCCTAGTGAGGGGGCTGTAGGCTAGGATGAGTTTGACTAGCTCCCAAATGCGTCTGCTATTGAAAAGCTGGGTAGGCATTGGTATACTGCTAGTAGGCGGGTTGTGAGGTCATTTCCACTTGCATGACTATGCGGCTAGGGAGGCAACATCCAGTGTGGAGTGTATTAGATCTCGATGATGATCTCAAAGATGTACGGTACCAATATATGAACTTACTAAACAGGAGTGGTGTGCTTAGCATTATACTCATTCATTCATTCACTATCCACTCGAGCTAGTGGTGTGCAACAAATTGTTATGTATACCTTCGCAATGAAAGAAATTTCAGTTGGGGCATATGATTAACCTGAGATTAGGAGTTTAACACATTCAGTCTTTCTATCCAAATTTAGGTATGAGACTGGTTTGGATAAAAGTTCCTTGTGTTTGACCACGTAGCCTGCGATACCACGTACTATCATCGCGACTTCGCATTCTAGCTTGGTCATTTCATTCACACCACATATTGCATTGCATCCTCAGTACATAACATTTGGTTTATTATGCTTCTGTGTTGCATAGCTTGGATAAGGCTGATGGTATTTATGGACTTAGCAGAATGTTTCCACATTGTTTTGATATTGCATACTTGACACTTACCTTAAGCATACACTCATGTCGCCCTCTAAGCTTTATATAGGCTTATGCACGATAGATACGTGAAGGTGGCATTAGGTCACAACAGCGTTGAGCTTTGAGCGTGCAGCTATCTTCTAGAGCTTTAATTTTTGATATATGTATATTTCCCTTTTAGAACTGTATTCAACTATTTATATTAGTGAATATGTGATTATGATGTTAGCTTTCTGATTTTGAGAAACTTGTGGTTATACTTCTTATAAGATACATGTACATTGAAAAATCCTCCTTGTAGGATCCCATGATTGGAATCTAGCGTATGGGTGTTGGAAGCTGAGAATGGGGTACTACAGAGGTTATCGATACCAGATTCGGCGATCGGTAATTTTGTGAGCCTGGTTTCTCAGTTTGGGGTGTGACAGAAGTTGGTATCAGATCATAACTTGGGAATACCTGAGGATGACATCACATATCTTCCGATAACTACCCTTCATTCTATGATTGTTAAGGACTTAGACTGATTAGGTCCCCAAGATCAAATAACTTAGAAACTTTCTAATATAGCTCCCTATTATTGAGATTGTGAGGCTACATAATATTCCAGTTTCAATCGTTTTTGACCGGGATCCGAGGATCAGTTAGGTTATCATAGTTCTGATAAGGCATCTTGGGAGCAAGAGGCTGAGATTCGTGGGTGTTATCCCCATCTCTTAGTTGTTTAATTATGTTGGTATGTTGTGTTCTGTTATATCTATCGTGATAGGATTTTCCTTATTTGTTAGCTCTTTATATGGTTGTGTTGTGGTTTAAATTTTAAGGACGAAATGTTTATTAGGAGAGGAGAGCTGTCAAGCCCGTATCCTAGACCATACCATTCCTTAGAATCCCGCAGTCCTCCCGGTTGAATTTTGACAAACCGTGACCTATAATCGGCATTTGCGCATGACCCGAAGTCACATCCAGTATATCTGAGTGGACTCGACCCAAGACTTGTACCCTAGTGACCGTGTTGTCACCGTGCTCGCGCAACGATGCAATACCCAGGCCAGGAGTTGTGGGCCCTCTCATATTTAAAAAAAATGTCACGCATTTATAAAACCTAAGAGAATTTATCAAATCAATCACATCAATCAAGTCAAGTACATCCCATCACAACCCATCACTCAACCATACCTCTCTCTTCTCCAAGTCAAAGCAACCCATGCTTAGCTCATTCATCTCATCCCAAAAGTCAATGAGATCCATGCCTTCCATGTTATACACAACACTCTTCTCTCTCTCATTTTCTCATTCCATTCTAAACAATTCTCAAGGAGAGGAAACATCCAAGCTTTCAATGAGAGGAGCTAAGTGTGGTCCACTCCCTACCCCAAGATCACTCATCTTCACCCTTCAAATCTCATCAACTTCCATCAAAGGGAAAGCCTAGGAGCTAAGGAGTCTAAAAAGCCTAGAAGAAGTGAAATCGGTGGGTGATGTTAGGATTTCCTCCTTTGATTTCCATTTGTGGGCCCACTTATGGTGGGACTCACTTGATGTATGAATTCTATTGACTGTAGGGAGGGCCCATAGTGGCGAAGCCCCTCCCTCAATCACTCTCTCCCTCTCCCTTTTTATTCCCCCTTTCTTTTATGATGTTATGTGGCCCACCTGATTTGTGCATGACATATCCAGACCGTCCATCTAGTGGGACATCCACAGTCTAGCAAGCAGGTGCATTTGCTGCCCATTTTTGGGCCTGTGTGGCAAGTCGGTCACTCCAGCTCAAATACTGGCTTAATTCAGAACTTTGGTGGGCCACACTGACATGGACCCACCCTGATATATTTATTTTATCCTCACCATCCACTTGTGGATGGTGAGATGGAAGTTGATTGGCTAGCGTACCTCACTCCACATCGTCCAGTCTCCCGAATGGTGTGAACTACCTTATAATATATGTTTTTATATATATATATATTATATATTGATATATTAATATAATATTATGGTGGGCCCCATGTGGGACCCACCTACCTAGAAGTGGATTGGTTAGTCTACCACACACCAGCTATGTTAGGTGGTGTATTGATTTCTGCAATGGGGTCTGATCATTCAGACCGTTCGTTTGGGGGATGTGGACCCCACCATCATGATGTAGTGTTATATCCACACCGTCCATGGTAGGGACAGTTGGTCTCCATTGTGATGTATCTAACTATTCAGGTCGTCCGTCCCTAGACAGTCTTATATGATGTTCCATGAGATATGTGTTGTATCCCAGCCGTCCATCATCTAACGGTGGGCCAGCAACCCTCCTAGCTGTTACAGATGATGTCAATAACCTCTGTGGGTCCCACCAGTAGTATAGTTGATGTATTGATGCCAGAAGATTTTGTGGGTCCCACATGATGCATGTATTTCATCTTACACAGTCCGTCTGACGGACCCACCATGATGTAAGTGTTTATCTACATTGTCCAGCGGTCTGGATGGTGGGGACCACCCTCTTAAGGCTGCTGTCTGACATCAGCAAGAAGTGGGTTTGATCACGAGGTCTGTGTTACATCCAGGTCGTTCATTGCCTGGACGTGGGCCCACCTTGTTTGTATGTATTCTATAGCCACATTGTTTGTCCATTTCTTAGACGTGGGCCCACCATGCTGTACGTGTTTCAGCTACACCATCTGTCCATTTTTTGGATGCGGACCTCACCATAATGTATGTATTCTATTTGCGCCATCTAGCGGTAATGGGGTCCACCCGATGTGTTTCATCCATGTGGTCTAGTGGCACCAGGTCCACTGTGATGTATTTTATCCATGTTGCCCAACAGATGTGGACCCCGTCATAATGCATTTTATCTACATCGTCTAGATTTGTGGGACCCCACCTTGATATCTGTATTGTAAGGACACCATCCATCTATTTTTATGGACTATAGGGGTTGACTCATGAGGCCCGCCTTGATGTATATGTTATGCATGTTACCATTTCATTTTACTAAATCGTGGGCTACCCCATTAGGCCCAATGTAATATTTGTGTGGCCTGTGAATGAGGCCTAATGTGATGTAATTATGGCCCATGAGTGAGGCTCGACGTGTTGTATATGAAACCCATGAGTGAGGCCCAACGTGTTGTATATGAAGCTTATGTAAGTGGCCCATTGGGATGTATAAGACCTATGTGATGCGGGCCATTGTGATGTATTTGAGGCCCAGATATCAAGCCCAATGTAATGTATATGAGGCCCATATGGTGAGGCCCGATGTGATGTATATATGGTCTTTGAATGAGGTCCATTGTGATATATGTTAGGCCCTTGTGTGTGGTCATGGACCCACTATATGTTTGGCCCTATGAGGGCCACTCCTTAGGAGCAATGTTGGTTGAATGTCTGCATTGATGAGAAATGATGGTTAAATGTCCAAATTATGACCTTCCCTTAGGCCTCGTTAGGCTGATTATCTATGCCGATTATGAGTATGTGATAGCATAATATCATGATACATGCCCATACGCATCATCTACATGCTTGATATGAGATGTGGTTAATCGTTATATATACTATTAGGCTGGTTATTATGGGATTCTCTGATAGATGGAGTTACCCCACATGAGCATGCGGTACATGTAGGTTTGATGCATGACTGGATGATATGACTCATGCATATCGTATTTTTTGATATGACCATCGTACGCCCTAGCAACATTAAGGCTGTGACCTCTACAGGCATGTCGTGGATGGTCAGATGGGACACCGAAATGTTTATTCGAGCATCTGGGCACATTGGATGACTGTGGGTGAAAGTCCCAAAACTTTTATGGACAGGAGACGCTCCAAAATCTAGACTGAGTGGATATACATGAGCGCCCTAGTGTCGAATCCCACTGTGTCATGGTCGGTTGGAAGGGGGTGTGACCTTATCTGCTCGAGTGAGGGGGTTGTAAGCTAGGCTGAGTTTGATCAACTCCTAAATGGGTCCACTTTTGACGAGCCAGGTAGGCATTGGTATACTTCTGGTAGGCAGGTAATGAGGTCTTTTCCACTTGCATGACTATGCGGCTAGGGAGGCGGTAGCTAGTGTGGAGTGTACTAGACCCCCGTGATGATCCCAGAGATGTATGGTACTGATATGTGGACTTATTGAGCAGGAGTTACATACTTAGCATTATACTCATTCATTCATTCATTCACTATCCACTCAGGTTAGTGGTGTGCAACTAATTATTATTTATACCTTCACAATGACCAGGATTTCGGTTGGGGCATGGGATCAACATGAGATTAGGAGTTTACCACATTGAGTCTATCTATTCATATTTAGGTATGAGACTAGTTTGGATAGAAGTCTCTTGTGATGGAGCCCGTACCCTGCGATACTATGACTATCATCCTGACTTTACACTCCAGCTTGGTCATTTCATTTTCACCATATATTGCATTGCATCCTCAGCACATAACATTTGGTTTACTATGCTTTTGTATTGCATAACCTGGATAATGCTGATGGTATTTATGGACTTACTAGCATGTTTCCACATTGCTCTGAATTGCATACTTGGCACTTACCTTGTGCATGTAAGTCCTATAATTTCTGCTCCTTAGATTGTCAAATTTTGTAGTGCCAAAACCACAATCTGTGTCTTGTGTAGCAAATTGTTTTATATTGTCAAGGATAATACAAGGACAATGCTTCAAGACAAGGTCAAAGATCTACTTCAAGTAAGGCAAGATAAAGTACATTGTTCTCACCGTAAGTTTCAATGTCTCAAAGAAACATATCGAAAATCAAGTGATTCAATCATACTAAAGAGTCAAGATGAAGTATAACTTAAGTACTACAAAATTCAGCTTCAAATGAACACAAGTTCAAGCTTCATCATATGTTCAAGAACTCAAGCTTCATGAACTTCAAAGATCATCCAACATCTAAAGATAAAGAAGGTTCAATGTTTATACTTCTTGGTTAAGGTATGAATGACCTTAGATTGACCTTAGGATAGGCCATTTCAGATACGTATTTCAATTACTTATTTTATAAGTGTTTTGGTCTGTTCTTAGACTAGTCCTGGACTCTATTCGACTACTCCTAGCACTGGCTTGACTAGTCCAAAAAATTCCTCAACCAGTCCTAAGATTGTTAAAAATTTTTAAAATTTTTTGTTGAGCCATGAACAGTGCATGATTCGTCCTCGACCAGTCTTGTAATTATGACTCGAACTCCAGCGACTATTCCAAGCTCCGCACGACCAGTTGTGGACAGGTCACGACTAGTCGTGGAGGTCCCTCAACCGGTCGTGGATGGCCTACGACCAGTCGTGGAACAGTTTTATCTGATCATGCTCAAAATTTCAAAAATTAGTTTGACCTATGACCAATAGTAGTGTCCATAGGACCAGTCGAAGGTGCGACTTCTGCACTTATAAATAGAGTATGATTTTCAGAGTTTGATATTTCAATTTAAGTAAAATCAAGGCATCACTTTGAGAGATAAGTTGTAAAGTTCTTAAGCTAGATTGTGCTTATTTAATATTCTCTTTTTATTAGCTTTTTATATTTGATTTTGTTTCTGCATTCCAATTTGATTTGAAAGAGGAATTGTGATATTCCACTTCTTGGAATCAAAATCAAATAGAGCTAGCCTAACTTGATTTAATTTAAAATCAATTAGAACCTAAAACCATTCCAAAGTGAGTATTGGACATTGAACTTCTATTCGAACTTCTACTCCGATTTGGTTCTTCTGTGCTGCAACAAAAAGGAGAAATCTAGGTATTTTACATTATTGTAATTTCATTTTCTTTGGTTTCTTTTCGGATTAGGCCAGAAAAATCTCATTATTTTGGTTATCTGAGGAGAGCCAGAAAACTCAGAGAGAGGGATTTTTTGAATTGTGTAAAACCCACTTGAAAGACAAAATTGTGAGGGTTTTAGGTGAACCTTAAAAACCTATTTGAATAGTGAACGCTAATATCCACTGTGTGAGGATATTAGGAGTGGAGTAGCTGTGTGGCTGTTGTTTAACAGTTGGTGTACACACAGGCGAACCACTATAATTCTTTGTGTTTGGATGTATGGTTTATTTTCTATCTCTTTCCATTCAATATTGTATGATGTATTTGTGGATGTAAATATTGTAATATTTACATTTCAAGCATTGTGGGGAATGTTGTAATAACTTAGATTTTATTTCTTTGTTATTTATTCCTCTGTATCAAGTTTGAGTTTTTGTTACAAAGACTTTTATAGAAATCAGGTTGTCCTACCATAAACCTTGGTTTTTGGTGTAAGGTTGTCCGTAGAACAACAGTTGTATCAACCTCTCAATACTCATACATTTGAGGTGGCTTTACATTTCAACATTGTGGATTAATTATAGTGTTATCTTAGTTTTAAGTGTTTAAATTCTGCTGGTATCATTTTAATTTGGCATAGTCTTATTCACCTCCCCTCTAGGACATATAGCTTGGCCTTTTCGGTGCATACACTTACACCACCATCTAAGATTTCTATAAACTTATGCATGATAGATGCGTGCAGGAGGTGACATTGGGTTGCAGTAGTGTTGAGCTTAGATCGTGCAACTATCTTTTAGAGCTTTGATTTTTGATATATGTATATTTCCCTTTCAGCACTGTATTCAACTGTTCATATTAGTGGATATGTGATGATGATTTTCCTTTGTGATTTGAGTAAACTTGCGGTTATGCTTCTTACGAGATAAATGTATATTGAAAAATCCTCCTTGTAGGATCCCAGGATCAAAATCTGGCGTATGGACGGTAAAAGATGAGAATGGTATACTTTGAAGGCTGTCAGGACCAGATTCAGCAATCGAGAATTTTGTGAGCCCAATTTTTGATTTTAGGGCATGACAGATGACTTGTCCACCCTTTTGCTCCACTTTTTAAACCCTAGAAGATGTCTAGGAACATCCTAGGGAGTCTTATTTATAGTTGTGAAACTCCAACTTTCACACATACTTGGAAAACTTTAGAAATCGCCTCAAATTTAAGCAGTTTTCTAAAATAGACTTCACTCTACACAACTTTTAAAAATAGACTTAACTCTATACAATTTCACAAAATGACTTAGAGTTTCATAATATGTTGTTTCAGGATGATTTTAGGATCCCTTTTCTTCACTTCAAATCTTTGATTCTCTTCATTCCTCACTTGGTTTCCTTGGATCTTTGGCATGTAAATTCTTTAATCTTGGTCTCCTAAGATCCATCCCTTACCTTGGTGATTCTTGAGAATCAAATATATGCTTTTATCACTGTAACACCCTGAAAATCGGGGGTCGTGTATAAACTCAACTCCCGAGTTCTAGACCGTCACTTATGCAACAAAAATGATTATGATTCAATGTTGTCTAATTTAAAGCATTCACATGAGTAAAAGTATACCAAAACTGCAATTCATACTCCAAATCCAGTGATAAAAGCAAGCGGAAGACTAAACAATATATATATCACTGTACGGAAAAATAAAGTAGATCTCATCTGTCTCTAAAGTATGAATACAACTCTGAGTCTCATATACATATACATGAACAAAATCAAATATTCAAAATAGTCCCACTGAAGTCCCATCAACCCAGGTCGCCTACGCAAAGCCATCATGATACTGCATGTACGAGAACTCGTCCTGGTCCTCGTCGAAGTCTGGCTCTGCCTCCTAGATCTCAGCCTCACTTGCATCTACAACAGGGTCTGGTGGGTGTTGCAAACACCATACCGTAATGTGGGAATGAGTGATCAACTAAGTGGAATCATAGAGCAAAGATTAGCATGTTCACAAATCAATCATGCGATAATAGTAAAGCAGTAAATCAGACAATCCTAATACTGTTGTTAATGCAAGATGATATGACGTGATGTATGCCCTCACCGACGATCTCCCTCATACGGCAACATCTTACGGCCGCAGCATGCCACACTCCCTAGAGTGCTCCACATCTTCCAGGCACATGCAATGCTATGGTGATATGATTTCTGAGTTGTTATTAGTCCATTCAAACAGCAGGATTGGGAAACTAAGGTACTTCCCTTGTATCAATCCCAACACAGATCCTGTCTAGGGTCGTCACTCCTAATAATCTCATACGATGTATATTTCGTAGGTCGTTGCAAGGGCTGCTAGGGCTGTTGCTCGCACTCGTTGCACCGCTCCCCCATCACCTTATCAATACAGGCCTACTGTACTCTACCACTACTGAAGGGTCGTCGCTCCCGTAGACTCAGAATACGCTCGCGGTCACTACAAAGGACTCGTCGCCTGATCAGCGTAGGCCGACAGCTAGAATATAGTGTCCCATACCACCATAATCTGCTCACGAGACTAGGTGCTCACTGGTCACTACGGGGAGGTTTGTGGGCCCAGCGTAGGCCGACAGCTCGACCACGGTGTCTCATACCACCATGCCCGGCTCATGAGTCTTCGTGGATCATGGTACCATGGTTAACAGGGTTTACAATGGTAAGTTCAGTACCCTAGGTTCAAGCAGTTATGACTCATACAGGGTGAACATACATCGGCCAGTCGGGTTACTTGACGGGCTCGACTAGCACGATCGCATCTCAAGTCGAACGACATGAAGTGCGTAAAACACTTCGCGTGGCCTAACCACTGCCGCCAACTCCAAACACGGCTCGCGTTCATCGACGCGTCGTTCGTGGCCAATACCAGCCAACCACGAATTCAATCAGTTACCGACTGCCAGGACTAAGTCCAGTCCCAAACAATTATGGAATCACATCAGCAATTTATGTAGGAGTATTGGAATTGAAATACAATCATGTGAGCATGTTAACACATATTATAACATACAACTTAAGTAAATCTTCAAGCACATATATTTCATGCATGTAATGAAATCATGCATATAGTCAACATGTAGGAAATCATTTAGATCAGCATATTAATTGAGAAATCAATCTCAAACTAATTCATAACATCATTTAATTCAATACATAGTAATAAAAACATTTATACAAACACATACACTACACACTTAAGTCTACATATAGTATGTCGACCCGAAGTGCGCAATTAGGCGAATCTCTTCACCAAACTAATTATGCACGTATTCCTAACTTCCTAATGCGACAACAAACCATGTCAATCACATCAGCAGAATATGAATGTAATCAGTACTTCCTACAAATGACTAAAATGCCCTAAATCTCATATTCTTCGTTGATTTATGAAACAGGAAACGGATAGCATGTTGTACATGTCAAACGGCGATGCCGTCGATAATCTACTATTAAATGACATTGAAAGCGTTAGAAACCGTCAATCAAAGCGTCTAAAATCCTCACCTAGTCTCTTGTAGACTAGTGATTTCGAACGGAGCGTATACGCTTCGTCTACGGCGATAAGAGAACCTGTTTTACAAGATCTATTAGTTAAAAAGCTATGGATCTTAGTGATCCCCAAATCAGCAACTTCTAGGGTTAGTTATTACCTGAAAATGCGGGAGAATCACCGGCTTGGTGATCAGGAGGTGTTGCTTAGGCACTAGCAACAGGTGGCACGAAGACTGGAAAAATTCCTTCTACACTCTCTCTCAAACTCTCACCTTTTCTCTCTCCCAATCTAGGGTTTCTTGCAATTTCGGATGGGAGAGAGGAGTGAGGGTTTCAACCCCTTTTATAAGCTTAAAAACGCCCAAAATACGATCCAGTACAAAGTTTACTTAGTGCATATCCAATTCGGGGCTGTTTCGGTTCAAAGGATGCTTTCTGGTGGTCCCCTAGTCGAATGCGATCAGACTTAAGCTCATGCGTAGCAGATCTAGCACGTATTAAGTTTTCAGTCCGGCAGGGTTCGCAAATCGCACGTGGCGGACCAGTTTCAGTTCAGCGATCACCACACGTAGATCAGGGCTGAAAGTCTCATGATATAAAATAAAAATTTCTCCTGATCCGAGGGTGTAATCTGGCTGAATTCTGACGGTCAGAACGCTCAATACTGACGCGTCAAGTCGTGTGCCAGATTTGAATTTGAAATTCCAATTGTCCCTATTCGCACTCTCTTCGGTCCGGGCTCAATGAAATAGCCTGTGATTATCGGTTTGACTTAATTTTCGGAATGAGTGTCAAGTCCAGCTAGGTAGTTCTAATGGTCTAAGATAGGAGGTATCAGACTTTCGACGCGCAGTCTAGATCCAATACAAAGATTCAAAGTGGTCTAGAGAACAAACCTGCTTAGAGTTTGGTCCGAGGTTATAGAGTATTATAGAGTCATTGGTTCTACTCGATTTGGGTCTTGTAGAACGTATTTAAAGTGATCAGGGACTATTTCCCAGCTACTCCAGCGTTGCGCTAGCTAACTTACGCTTAATTTTCATAGAAATTAATTCTACGCAATTTCGGGTCGAGTTGGTACTCGAGCCCAAGTATGGATTTTTCACGGACGTTACAATCTACCCCCCTTAACAAATAATTTCATCCTCGAAATTTATACCTTTTCGTACTCCTCGAGAAGCTGTGGGTAGTTCTTTCTGATCTCGGCTTCTGTCTCCCAGGTAGCCTCCTCCTCAGAGTGATGCGTCAACAATACCTTCACAAGGGGAATCACCTTGCTACGCAGTACCTGCTCCTTCCTGTCTAGGATACGTGTCGGTCGTAGGATATATGTAACATCCTCTCCTAACTGCACCTGCTCCCATCTAATGATATGGGAAGGATCAGCAACGTACTTCTTCAGCATAGAAACATGAAATACGTTGTGAACGCTCGCGAGAGGCGTGGGTAAAGCCAATCGGTAAGCCATTGCTCCCACACGATCGAGGATCTGGAATAGACCAATGAATCGCGGTGCCAGCTTCCCCTTCTTCCCGAACCGAAGGACTCCCTTCATAGGAGAAACTCGTAAAAACACATGATCCCCAACTGTGAACTCTAGGGGCCTCCGTCTCGTATCGGCATAACTCTTCTGTCTGCTCTGCGCTGTAAGAAGCCGACGTCGAATAATATTGATCTTCTCTGACGTCGCCTGCACTAACTCTGAGCCAATCAAGCTACGCTCACCGACCTCTATCCAGCAATGCGGTGCGCGACAAGGTCGCCCATACAGCGTCTCATAAGGTGTCATACTGATACTCGTCTGAAAGCTGTTGTTGTACGCAAACTCCGCATATGCAAGACAATCATCCCAACTGTCCTTGAAGTCCAATGCGTAAGCTCGCAAAATGTCCTCTAAGATCTGGTTCACCCGCTCTGTCTGTCCGTCTGTCTGTAGGTGGAAGGTAGTACTGAACTTCAACTTCACACCCATAGCCTCCTGAATGTGAGTCCAGAAAATAGAAGTGAACCGCGTATCTCTGTCCGACACGATCTCCAGCGGAACTCCATGCAGACGCACAATCTCTCTGATATACAGTCTAGCCAGCTCGTCTGCAGAGTTCGTAACTCTGATCGGTAGGAAGTGCGCCGACTTCGTCAGACGGTCGACGATCAACCAAATGGAATCATGTCCCTCCCTCGTCTTCGGCAACCCAGAAAGGAAGTCCATGGAAATGAAGTCCCACTTCCACTCTGCGATCGGCATAGGATGCAAAAGTCCAGGTGGTCGGCGATGCTCTGCCTTCACCTGCTGACAAGTGAGACAACGGGACACGAACTCTGCTATGTGGGTCTTCATACCTTCCCACCAATATGTCCTCTTCACGTCACGATACATCTTCGTACTGCCTGGATGCATCGCGAGTCTAGTACAATGTGCAGCCTCGAGAATCTCTCGTCTCAAGTCAGGGACATCTGGGACGCATAGGCGGCCACGATAACGTTAGCCCCCATCCATACCAACTCGCCAGTCGGCGTCTGCATTATCACTGGCCTGCTCTCGAAGCTCAGTCAGATGCGCATTGTCCCTCTGCGCCTCGATGACTCGGTCATCGATCGAGATCGCACTTGTACATGTGCAATTAACTCAAACGGCTCCTCTACGGTGAGTTTCTGCTCAAAGTCTCGCAAAAACTCAACCATATCCCACTCAGCAACCATCAGCGAAGCCGCAAACTCTATCGCCTTCTTGCGGCTCAACGCATCAGCCACAAGGTTCGCCTTCCCAGGATGGTAAGAGACTTCAAACTTGAAGTCCTTCAACGTCTCCATCCATCGTCGCTGCCTCATATTCAAGTCTCGCTGCGTGAATATGTACTTGAGGCTCTTGTGGTCTCAAAAGAACTCGAACTCCTCTCCGTAGAGGTAATGTCTCCAGAGTCTCAGTGCAAATATAACGGCTGCCAACTCTAGGTCGTGTGTAGGGTAATTCTCCTCGTGCTTCCTTAATTGTCTCGAGGCATATGAAATTACCCTGTCCCTCTGCATAAGGACACAACCCAGACCAACGCTAGACGCGTCAGTGTATATAGTGTACCTAACCCCTTGCTCTGGTAATACTAGCACAGGGGCGGACGTAAGTCTGTCCTTCAGCTCCTGAAAAGCTGAATCCGTCTTGTCATTCCAGGCGAACTTCACGTCCTTCCTTGTCAACTGAGATAAGGGTCTCGTGATCTTCGAGAAGTCCTGAGTGAAGCGCCGATAGTAGCCAGTGAGACCCAAGAAACTCCTCACCTCAGTGACAGAACCAGGCTGCTCCCAGTCCTGCACCGCAGCTACCTTAGACAGGTCAACTTCGATGCCATCCTTGGACACCACATGCCCCAGGAACTTCACCTCCTGCTTCCAGAAGTCGCACTTCTTGTACTGTGCGAACAACTGATGCTGTCTGAGCGTATCCAGAACCAAACGCAAGTGCTCCTCATGCTCCTCTCGACTCCTAGAGTACACCAAAATGTCGTCAATGAATACAACGACGAATCGATAGAGGAAAAGTCGAAATACCCGGTTCATCAGATCCATGAACACGGCTGGTGCGTTCGTGAGACCGAACGACATCATGAGGAACTAGTAGTGGCCAAAACTGGTCCTGAATGCTGTCTTCTGCACGTCCTCATCCCTGACGCGCAACTGATGATATCCTGACTGAAGATCAATCTTCGAGAAGTACTGCGCTCCTCTCAACTGATTAAACAAGTCATCGATCCTGGGTAAAGGGTACTTGTTCTTCACCGTGACCTGGTTCAGCCTGCGATAATCAATACACAATCGCATCGAACCGTCCTTCTTCCTCACGAATAGGACTGGTGCTCCCCAAGGAGACACACTAGGCCATATAAGGCCAAGCTCTAGCAGACCATCAATCTACATCCTCAACTCCTTCATCTCACATGGTGCCATGCGATACGTCGGCAGTGAGACGGGCGTAGAACCAAGAACCAGATCGATAGTGAAATCGATCTCACGTCGGGGCAGCAAACCAGGGATCTTCCTGAACAGATCCTCGAACTCGAAAACGACTGGCGTATGCTCAAGTATCTAGGGACCAGCGTCGTGCAATAAAGTGGCGTAACTAAGTATGCGGAAAGGGAGATTTACCCACACTGAAAACGTGAAAGGCGTGCCCTCAGGCTCGTACACCGTCACCATACGAGCCTCGTAGTCAATCTCGGCCCTCCCAGCAGTCAACCAGTCCATGCCAAGAATGACGTCGAGATAAACGAGCGAGGGATCGACGACAAGATCAAGAGCCAGCGTCCTGCCTCCCAGATCAACTAAACAACCCTCCACATCTGGGTAACATCCGAATAATCCCCATGAGCTGCAAAGACTCGCACGCTATCCATAGTGATAGTTTGTAACCCAAGACGCCTGACTACAGCACGTGATATCAAAGAAATCGTGGAACCAGTGTCCACCATCACGAGAATAGGAGTACCTCCAATATGGGCTGTGACCTCGAAGGCCGAATGCTGAAAAGTTGGAGTCGCAGCTGCCTCAGCTATCAATGCATGAACCCGTGCCTGCTGTGGCCGGTTCGGCCGCTGTGTCAAGGGCCGTGGAGGCTGTCTGATCTGCGATACTGGAGGTCTGAAAGAAGGATGCTCAGGAGCTAACCGTATAGGCGGTGCTGATATCGCCTGTGAACTAGCACGGTCAATCTTCTGCCGCGGCGAGAACCCACTGTCCCGCATCCGAGAAAAACAGCTCTGCGCCAAGTGGCCTGTCCTCCCACAGTATGTACATGTCAAATCAAGGCACCAAAACGGTGGTACAGGCGCTGTAGTCCTAGTAGGAGGGTCAACGCGAGGCCTCTTGCCCGCGAGGGGCCTGTCCTGCATGTCTGGTCGTGGCCTAGAAGCAACAGGGCCACGAGATCACTCAAGTCGATCCACATCCTGCTCTGCCCGCATAGACAGGTGAATCAACTCCTCATATGAGGGAATGCTCACACAGCACATCTTCGACCGAATATCTTGTCGCAAACTCTCCAAAAAGCGCCGTATGCGCATCTGCTCATCGGCCAAAATAGTCGGGACGTATCTGCCCAACTCCGTAAACTGATGCTCATACTCCGTAACTGTCATGGCTGCCTGTCTGAGGCGGAGAAACTCATTCTCCCTGTCATGCCTGTAAGTCTGGGGGTAATACTTCTCGTGAAAGCGGAATTCAAACACTGCCCATGTCCATATATAGTCGACGGCAACGGTCCGCAATACGCTATCCCACCACAGGCTGGCCTCTCGCTCAAACGGGAATGTATCCAGCTCTACCTGCTCGGCCTCTGTGCAATGAAGCATCAGCAATATCTTCGACACACGGTCAAGCCAGTACTCGGCCTCCTCAGGTCTGTGAGAACCCGTAAAAGTGGGAGGCCACAAGCGCTGAAATCACTCTAATAGGCCCCGTGTATCCGCGGCATTCCCCGCAGGGTAAGCAGGCAGTACAGGATGAGTCATGCCCTCATCCTGGGCGTATGTATAAGCATCCTCAGCTGGATGCGCAAGTGGTGCAGGTGGAGCCACACCCCCACCCTGGGCTAATGTCCCCACAATGGTAGTCAGAAGCTGCTGCTGCTGCTGCTGCATCATAGCCAACATCTGCTCAAATCTGTCAGGAGGTAGAGCAGGCTGTGGCGGGTGCTGCGTCGAAGTAGATGCACGATGAGGCTCTCTGACTGGCGGTGTGAACGGAGGTAGTCCAACTGTAGGACCAGCAACAGGCTGAGACGCACGAACTGTCTCAGGAATCGGGCTCACAGCAGGGTCCGCATGGGTGTCAGACTGCGAAGGAGTCTGATCCATATGCTCACTCAATGCAAGCCGAACCGTGCTCCGCGTAGCCTTAGGCGGCATTCCATATATTCAAAATAGGGCACAACCTTGTCAGTCTCAATAGCATAAATACACCGCAATCATTCACACAAGGAGTCAAAGGCATTCCATGCATTTCATTTAATCAAAATTGTCACAATACAAGGGATATATCCTTACAAGCATCATGACGAGAAATACATGGGAACTAAGACAGTTAAAATTACAACAGCAACATAAGCAAGGCACTAGCCCAACAAGCTTACACAACAAAAGTAGAAAATGACTAACTACTAACAATAACATCTAAGGTCGCATCGCTACTCCGAGTAGGGTGATGGAGGAGGAGCACCCTTATCCTGCAAGCAACACAGGATCTCCTTCAAGGTGCGAGTCACCTTACCGAATTTCTTCTTCGTAACGGCCTTGGCATCCTCGACTTCAGTGCGAAGTTCCTGAACTTCCTTTCGCAAGGCGATCTGGCTCTCCTTAATTTGAGCAATGCGATCATCACTAGTAGCCTGCGCAGAAGGAGGGCTCTCATCTGTATCCTGAGCCTCCTCTTTTGCCTCTTCCTGAACTTCTACTCCAGGTTCTTCTTCGCTTTGATCTTCCTCATCATCAAAGTCATCCTCGCTATCCTCCTCGAGCTGATTTTCACGGTACTGAGACCCAATCTTCATCTTGACCATAGTCGACTCATCAATGGTATGAATCGAAACTGGCAATTCCGGCCCAAGTCTGTAAGCAAACTCAAGCGCGATCTTGCATATCAGTCGGCCAAAAGGAAGCGATTCGGATGTTCTTCTTGACTTGGCTATGAGGATTATCTGTCGCAAGATGAAAGTGGCCATACATACGTTCTCTCCCTGGGCCACCAGATACAAGAAATCGACCATAAGACGTGTACATTCAATGCAATTCGTAGACCTGGGATAAACATTGAACGTGCAGATATAGTGCAGCAGGCGCAAATCATCAGACATATACGTCGCCTTGAGGCTATTATTAGACTGCCATGGAACCAACTTACCGCACAGAAACCTAGTGCAGCGATCTCGTTCATGCCTGCTCCTCAGATTCTTCTCACTAGGATGAACATCACCGAGAGGTACGTTTAGAAGTCACGCAATCAATCGCACATCAATCGTAGCCATCCGATCTCTACCAAAAGAGATTTTAAACTGCAATGGCTCTAAGGTAGGATTCTAGATACAAGCGTAGAAGGCACGAATGGTGCTCATGTTAGCACGAGCGCGAGCTTCAAAGATCGGACCCCAATGCACAGCTTCAATGCGCTCGAACAACAAAAATTCACTGAATAGTCGCCCTTCCACGTCCGCCTCAAACAACACTTTGTGATCAGTGTATTGACCGTGAGGCATCTCTGACAGAATTACTCGCCCAAGGCGAGTATGGGGATCCAAATCTCGCTTTGTACGACACTCTAGGGCTGTAGCTGGACCTGTGGCGGCACTTGAACTTGCGGCACCACCCCGCGGTCTTCTCAATTGAGCAGGGCGACTTCGCCCAGCCTCATCTACTGCAGTTTTCCTTTTACCCATCAAAGATAAGATGGTGGAGAGTGACAAAAGGCCTAAAATGGCTTCCACGAAAGCCATGGAAAATGAAGAAAATACGGAGAAGTGGCTGTCCAATCTGGAAAAGGGAGATCTAGGCGTTGTAGAGGGATGCTTCAAGCTTCCCAAGGATGTATTTTTAAGGAGAAATGAAAATGAAAAAGTGGAATGGAGCACCTCACGATTTCAGCTCGATTTGGGGGTTTTTGGAGCTCCAAATGATGAAATCTTCAAGAGGGAGGGCTGCTAACTTCAAAGGATCAATGGAGGGTGGTCGTTTTTGGCCAAGGATGGATCTAGGGGTGATTTGGAATCCCGAATTTTGGAGATGGTTGCTGGAAAATGCAAATAGGGCTATGGGGAGGGCTGTTTGTGAAGGAGAGGCAAGTTCTAGGGGTTTTCTTTGGACAGGACACATATGGGGGGTGTGTACATGGCATTTAAGGGCGTGTGCCCGAATTTCACTTCAAGTGGGCCCACCTGTACGGCGATGCATCGCCGACCGGTGATGCATCTGGCCGGTGGGACCAGATGAGTTTGGTCCCCCATGGTCCAAGGACCCCAGATATGTACGGTTCAACCCTTTGTTCATAGTATTTTGACCTATATAGGCCCAAACATGTGTTCAGGGCTTTTCAGAGACAATCTATAATTCTGAATACAAAACCCTATTATGCAGCATATGATTTTGGGGTAGAATGATCTAGTACATCCATCTAGACCCTTAGTTGCTAAAGAAAGTGAAGTTAGAATGGTCTTATGGCCATTTTTCATGAAATTTTACTATTCACTGTAAAATTTTATGAAAGTATTATTTTATATTATTTTGACATTAGGTTTGATGCCTAACATGAAAAGGATAAGAAAGAAATGAATATTGGAGTGGTGAGAGGAAGAATTTTGAAGATTTTTGGTGAAATGGGGTTTTTAAGCCCTGGCGATTGAATACAGGAGTGGTGGTCATCCCATGGCCCAGGGATTTACTTTTACGGGTTTAAAATCATTCAAGAATGTCTCAACCCGACTTCCTACAACCTAGGAGCTATTCGGGTTGCTTTACGCGACCCAAGATGCGTTACAGACTCGATCGTGCGATCGATTCAAATAGACTTCGCCTATCGGTGAATCTGCGATCCTAGAAGTGTTTCTAGACCCTTCTCGTACCCACCTAAGTCAAAGGAAGTGAAAGTGTACGTCGCAAGACCATAACCCAGGCCCAGTATACTCTTATTCATGCTCTGATACCAACTTGTAACACCCTAAAAATCGGGGGTCGTGTATAAACTCAACTCCTGAGTTCCAGACCGTCACTTATGCAACAAAAATTATTATGATTCAATGTTGTCTAATTTAAAGTATTCACATGAGTAAAAGTATACCAAAACTGCAATTCATACTCCAGATCCAGTGATAAAAGCAAGCGGAAGACTAAACAATATATATATCACTGTAAGGAAAAACAAAGTAGATCTCATCTGTCTCTAAAGTATGAATACATCTCTGAGTCTCATATACATATACATGAACAAAATCAAATGTTCAAAATAGTCCCACTGAAGTCCCATCAACCCAGGTCGCCTATACAAAGCCATCATGATACTGCATGTACGAGAACTCGTCCTGTTCCTCGTCAAAGTCTGGCTCTGCCTCCTAGATCTCAGCCTCACCTGCATCTACAACAGGGTCTGGTGGGTGTTGCAAACACCATCCCGTAATGTGGGAATGAGTGATCAACTCAGTGGAATCATAGAGCAAAGATTAACATGTTCATAAATCAATCATGCGATAATAGTAAAGCAGTAAATCAGACAATCCTAATACTGTTGTTAATGCAAGATGATATGACGTGATGTATGCCCTCACCGACGATCTCCCTCATACGGCAACATCTTACGACCGCGGCATGCCACACTCCCTAGAGTGCTCCACATCTTCCATGCACATGCAATACTATGGTGATATGATTTCTGAGTTGTTATTAGTCCATTCAAACAGCAGGATTGGGAAACTAAGGTACTTCCCTTGTATCAATCCCAACACAGATCCTGTCTAGGGTCGTCACTCCTAATAATCTCATACGATGTATATTTCGTAGGTCGCTGCAAGGGCTGCCAGGGCTGTTGCTCGCACTCGTTGCACCGCTCCCCCATCACCTTATCAATACAAGCCTACTGTACTCTACCGCTACTGAAGGGTCGTCGCCTCCTGTAGACTCAGAATACGCTCGCGGTCACTACAAAGGACTCGTCGCCTGATCAGTGTAGGCCGACAGCTAGAATATAGTGTCTCATACCACCATAATCTGCTCACGAGACTAGGTGCTCACTGGTCACTACGGGGAGGTTTATGACCTCAGCGTAGGCCGACAGCTCGACCACGGTGTCCCATACCACCATGCCCGGCTCATGAGTCTTCGTGGATCATGGTACCATGGTTAACAGGGTTTACAATGGTAAGTTCAGTATCCTAGGTTCAAGCAGTTATGACTCATACAGGGTGAACATACATCGGCCAGTCGGGTTACTTGACGGGCTCGACTAGTGCGATCGCATCTCAAGTCGAACGACATGAAGTGCGTAAAACACTTCGCGTGGCCTAACCACTTCCGCCAACTCCAAACACGGCTCACGTTCATCGACGCGTCGTTCGCGGCCAAGACCAGCCAACCACGAATTCGATCGGTTACCGACTGCCTGGACTAAGTCTAGTCCCAAACAATTATGGAATCACATCAGTAATTTATGTAGGAGTATTGGAATTGAAATACAATCATGTGAGCATGTTAACACATGTTATAACATACAACTTAAGTAAATCTTCAAGCACATATATTTCATGCATGTAATGAAATCATGCATATAGTCAACATGTAGGAAATCGTTTAGATCAGCATATTAATTGAGAAATCAATCTCAAACTAATTCATAACATCATTTAATTCAATACATACTAATATAAACATTTATACAAACACATACACTACACACTTAAGTCTACATATAGTATGTCGACCCGAAGTGCGCAATTAGGCAAATCTCTTCACCAAACTAATTATGCACGTATTCCTAACTTCCTAATGCGACAACAAACCATGTCAATCACATCAGCAAAATATGAATGTAATCAGTACTTCCTACAAATGACTAAAATACCCTAAATCTCATATTCTTCGTTGATTTACGAAACAGGAAATGGATAGCATGTTGTACATGTCAAACGGCGATGCCGTCGATAATCTACTATTAAACGACATTGAAAGCATTGGAAACTGTCAATCAAAGCGTCTAAAATCCTCACCTAGTCTCCTGTAGACTCGTGATTTCGAACGGAGCGTATACGCTTCATCTACGGCGATAAGAGAACCTGTTTTACAAGATCTATTAGTTAAAAAGCTATGGATCTTAGTGATCCCCAAATCAGCAACTTCTAGGGTTAGTTATTACCTGAAAACGTGGGAGAATCACTGGCTTGGTGATCAGGAGGTGTTGCTTAGGCACTAGCAACAGGTGGCACGAAGACTGGAAAAATCCCTTCTACACACTCTCTCAAACTCTCACCTTTTCTCTCTCCCAATCTAGGGTTTCTTGCAATTTTGGATGGGAGAGAGGAGTGAGGGTTTCAACCCCTTTTATAAGCTTAAAAATGCCTGAAATAGGCTCCGGTATAAAGTTTACTTAGTGCATATCCAATTCGGGGCTGTTTCGGTTCAAAGGATGCTTTCTGGTGGTCCCCTGGTCGAATGCGATTGGACTTAAGCTCATGCATACCAGATCAAGTACGTATTAAGTTTTCAGTCCGGCAGGGTTCGCAAATCGCACGTGGTGGACCAGTTTCATTTCAGCGGTCACCGCACGTAGATCAGGGCTGAAAGTCTCATGATATAAAATAGAAATTTCTCCTGATCCGAGGGTGTAATCTGGCTGAATTCTGATGGTCAGAACACTCAATACTGACGTGTCAAGTCGTGTGCCAGATTTGAATTTAAAATTTCAATTCTGTCCCTATTCGCACTCTCTTCGGTCCGGGCTCAATGAAATAGCCTGTGATTATCGATTTGACTTGATTTTTGGAATGAGTGTCAAGTCCAGCTAGGCGGTTCTAACGGTCTAAGATAGGAGATATCGGACTTTCGACACGTGGTCTAGATCCAATACAAAGATTCAAAGTGGTCCAGAGAACATACTTGCTTAGAGTTTGGTCCGAGGTTATAGAGTATTATAGAGTCATTGGTTCTACTCGATTTGGGTCTTGTAGAACGTATTTAAAGTGATCAGGGACTATTTCCCAGCTACTCCAGCGTTGTGCTAGCTAACTTACACTTAATTTCCATAGAAATTAATTTTACGTAATTTCGGGTCGAGTTGGTACTCGAGCCCAAGTATGGATTTTTCACGGGCGTTACAATCACCCTTTTCAATCCAAGCTCTTAATTTCACCTTGTAACATAAATATGAGTAAAATATAACATTAAGCAATAACATGTTCATAAAACCAAGATATAAATGGGGGATAATAAGCAATATTTGACCCTTAACACAATCCCTAAGCAGCATTTTGCTAGTCTCGAGCAAAGTATGAGAAAAATATTTTGAGAACCACGGGATAATTTCTATAGGCTCAAGTGGTTTTAAAAAAATAATCTAGATAATAGAATTATAAAATACATCAATGTTGTGCATTACCTTCTCCTAAACTCTAGCACTCGATAAGTTTCATAATCACGTTCAGAGCATTAATCCTCCAATTAAAACAATTCCAAACACTAAGTTCCATGGGTGTAGAATGAAGTCTAGACTTATCACAATTAAAGGTTCAATTCGTCACTTTCATGATAACATTGATAATTAAAAGAGAATTCAGGATAACCAAAAATGAAACTGAAACTTGCCTTATAGTTCTGAAATTGTAGTTTACACCGCTGATACTGAAGAATGAATATGAGGTAATGTCCTAGAGAGGGAGGGGGGTGGGGGTGAATAGGACTTTTCAATTATTTCTGCTTATTTAAAAATTTGATTGCCTATCTTAAATGATCATTCAATTTTAAAGGTAGTAAGGCATTATCACTCTAATGGCTTCCAAGCCAGTTAGAGGACCTAATCATAAAGGTTATTAAAGATATGGAAATATAATACCTAACATTTAAGCATATATAAGCATGATTTAAATAGATGGGCAAATGAACATTCCAAACACAAGAATTTATAGTGGTTCGACTACGTGCCTACTCTACTCTCGGCATCCACACTCAATCATAAAGTGCACCAGATTTCACTATCAAAGGTTTTAAACATGTTTACATATAACCTTTATAGTCATATACTAAGGACAAAAATTTATGCTCTCTGTAAGAGCAAAGGTCCTACACCTAGAACCCACATTTAGGCCCACCGGCCAAGTTCCCACACAAGGTACCTAACGTTTAGGCCTACCGGCCAAGGTCCCACACAAGCACCTACTTTTAAACCCACTAACCAAGGTCCCACACAAGGAACCTAAACGAGTTTGTTGATAGAAAAATCTTTACCTCAATCCTATAAGAGGGAAGAGACTAAACTTTTGAACTCTTATAATGACACTTACTTATCGGATTGAGTTCTCTCTTGTATCTTGTCTTGGGTTGCTAGATCTTATAGCTCTCAAGCTTGAATCAGCTTCTCGGTTCTCTCTCGATCATGTAACTTGAATTAACCTGTTGGCTCAGCTTCATGTTTAAAAATCTTACATAAGATGTACCTAGAAGGTGCCCAAGGTTATGGGAGTTACTTGAATCTCCTATCTAGGATAATGAGTGGATTTTCTAAGGGATTCAACTTATGGATGCTTTAGAGTATCAAAGAACCAAGGATTTTTCTATTAGTTTTGACTTTAAACTTTAAAGAATGTACGAGTTCATGTTCTTCATTAAATAAGAGCTTTAAATGCTCATAAGAGTAAAAGATCATAATGAAGAGGACATGAACTCATATGGATAGAGTCCAAATGGGCTAGGATAAGCTTGGGATACACTAGGGACTCTATGATGCCTATTTTCACTAATTTTGTAAGTTTCTACAAGCCACTTTTATAAATAAAAGCTTCCAATGGATATAAAATAGGTAGTTTACGGTGCTCTTGAAGTGACCTTTGGTACCATCGAACTTGCTCGGTAGTACCGAATTATCTATCAGTAGTACCGAATTAATCTCCAAAGTTATTGATCAAAATATGTCCATTTCAGTGTCATCGAATTATCCAGTCGGTGATACCGAATTAACATTGTGAGATTGCTTGATAGTTTTGAGCACATTCGGTAACACTGAAGGTATCTTCGGTGATACCAAAGGTGAGAATCGGTGACACCTTCTTCCTACTAAAGGTGGACAGATTTCCTATTTTTGTCTTTTTAATCATTCAACAACTTGGGATATGCAAAAGCCAATACTATAAGATAAAATATGAACTTTGAACTTGGGATTGGCTTAGAATAGATGTCCTAATTAGGTATTCTTGTTTT
This sequence comes from Magnolia kwangsiensis, assembly GCA_037074715.1. NCBI lineage: Eukaryota > Viridiplantae > Streptophyta > Magnoliopsida > Magnoliales > Magnoliaceae > Magnolia > Magnolia kwangsiensis. The sequence continues at coordinate 81,917,519 of CM073575.1, read as the reverse complement.
AGGTTCAGATCATCTATTTGAAAGGTCATGATCGTAAAAGCATTTCTTTATCTTCAATGGCTTTGATGCTTCTGATCCAGTTGTGTCACCAGTTTTCACTTGCCCAGAACTCATCCGACATCAAGACATAACTAGTTACGTAATTGACAAACATGAGTGCAAATAAGTGCACTAACAAGTTCATCTTTTAGTTCCCTCTTGAAAGTGCCATTGTTTGTCAATTAATGTGAAGGTTGAGTCAGTCAGTTTAATGAGCCCTATATGAAAGGACTACAAGATGCAGTCTCAACAAAGTGAATGAATTAAGATCTCAAGGTAAATTAAACCTCACATTCCATGACTAAAACACCTCAGGGATATAATCCTCATTAAAAACCACTCTAATGTATTTTAAAAAAAACTGCAAGGAAAATATGTTTTATAGATTAAGTAATAGAAAACTAAGTTAAAAAATGATATGAAAATGCTGTTAAGTTTTCTACTTTCTTCGATTCATCGAACACCACTCAATGACATCAAACATACTTGTTTAATGCCATCGAATGTGACTCGATGACATCGAATAAGTGACTTGGGATGTCCAATAACCACATAACATTTTGGACCAAAATTTTGAGTTATCGAACACGTCTTGATGACATCAAACATTCATGTTCGATGACATCGAGTAAGTGCCTCTGGAGATCCAGCGAGCTCAAACTGAAAATCACTTGAAAATTCGATGAATCGAACAAACGTTTGATGACATTGAACATCAACATTCGATGACATCAAATGTGGCTCGATGACGTAAAAAATTAAGCAACTTATATTCAGTGAACTCCGAAGGAAAATCACTTTAAAAATTTGAGGAATAGAACTCGATTTGATGGCATCAAAATTCAAATTTCGATGACATCGAATCACATTTGATGACATCGAATAAAGATAAAAAAATGTCCAGTAAGTTCTAGAGAAAAATCACTTAAAATTTCGAGGAATTGAACTAGATTCGTTGACATCGAAATTCAAATTTTGATGACATTGAATCATGTTCGATGATGTCAAATAAAGACAAGAAAGTGTCCAACAAGCTTTAAACATTTTCAACGAAAATCCCGCGTCATCGAACTGTCACTCGATGACATTGAAGGTGGCCATGACATTGAACCTGATTCGATGACATCGAATGTAGAAAGATTATGCCCATTTTATTTCCTTTGGGATTTTTTCCTTTATATTTGGAAGGTTTTTTTTAGAGTTGGTATTGAGAAAAAGAGTGAGATCTGAGAGAGTAATTGTTTACATACCATTATAAACCTTTTTTGCATGGGAGTTCATCCTTCAATCCTTTCTTAAATGCAATCATTGAATATTCAATGGATTGGATTGGAGAATGAACTTCACCATTCATGGATCCTCCAACAACTTACTTAATGGCAAATCATTGTGTTAGAATCTCTTGAATGCCTAATACACTGGAATCACTCTCTATCTCTTAAGGATTAATATTCTTTAAAGAGTAGATTCCCTTAAAACCTTGACCTAACTCCAACAACTTACATTGGGAGAATCTACAGTGTTGCAGTTCAAGGGAGCTGAAGATTCTTCATTATCAAGGGAGATTATCTTCATTATGTGTTAGAAATGAGGCTCACTTACTTACAAGTAAGTCATTAGAGTCCATAAAATTTAAAAATCCTTCCTTGTGTAGGATTGATTTTCAGGTTGTATTTCACAAACAAACTAAGAGCTTTTACAGGCCTCCAATGAGAGAATACATATAGAGTCCTTATGTAGGATCTATAATGCCTTGTATAGGTATGATTTATTGTCTTGTGTAAACATTTTGGTTGCCTTAGGTAGGAAATTCCTTGTGTAGGATATATGTGTCTTGTGTAAATAATACTTTGTGTAGGTTGTGAAGGTTTATGGTTAAACTAATTTAAAACTATAACATATTTAATCCCACACACTCTAAGGTGGAGTGAGTCAGTCGGGAGTGGAGTAAGCACGTAGCTGAACCACTATATATCGCTGTGTTTGTGATTTTTCTTACATTTTTTATTTAATAGATTAATGTGTCAATGTGATGTATTTATGTTTGCTGAACTTAGATCTCGTTAATGCCTTAAAACATGAATGTGAATGATTCTTTGATGATCTTACTGAACCAAGTTTAATTTGGTAAACATTACATAATAGTAAGATTAGAATTTAAGAAAAGTCCTATTCACCCATCTTCTAGGACACTTTAACCAATTCCATACTTCTACTATAGTGGTTATACCGCAATTTCACCTCTTTTATTCCTCCAGCTTTTGATCTTTCCATCGATGACTTTCATGCCATGTTAACCTTTTTAAAGATCTTTAATAGGCAGCCCTTTTCGATGACAACTATTTTTTTAGCTGGGTATTTCCTTTTTCTTTCTTTTCAATTCTTCCCATTGAACATGATGGACAAATTCCCTAGGTAGGTTCCTTCCATGCTTAATAATAAGTAAGTTAATAATTCAATATCCAACTGACACATTAATGTGTAAGATGGATGTGACATGTAAAATCATGAATCAATCAATGTTTAAAACTTTTAATCGAGGATTAATGACAAAAATTAATTTTGAGATCTCCCAAGTGACTAAAACCCAAGAGACATAAGGCATCAACATTAAGTATCTTGTAATTCTAATTCATGGATTAACTTCGAAATCACTTAAATTTCCAAAAAATTCAGAAAAATTTCTCAAATTTTCACAGCTTTGCCCAAATACTAAGAAAATAACTGATTAGTCCGTCTAATCCACACCCCCAACCTAAAATCTACATTGTCTAAAAGAGATAAGCATTCAATGCAAATCAGGCATCAAAAAGAAAAGGGAAGTGGTGGAAAGGTAGTACCTAAAGAAGGAATTCTGTTTTTTTTTTTTTTTTTTCAAAATATCTCAATGTGAAGATAGGTTAACACAAGAATTAAAACATCAGAAAGAAAAATTTCTAAACTATCCTAAACAACGAAAAGTAAACTATCCTAAACAGCAGAAAGCAGTAAACCTAACTAGAAAAACAGGAGAAAGCTACTCAGTCATGTCGTATGGTTCCTCCTCCGGCCAATATCTTGATAAATTCCTTAGTATGTTTCTCAACAAGATCATCCAAAAGCCTTTTTCGTAATAGACTTGGATGCCCTGGAGCATTAATTTCTAGAGAAATTTATGGACCTCAGTATAAAGTTTCTTTTTAATCTCCTAAGGTGTCAAAAGTATAGATGATTCACCTATGACAGAGAAAGTTTTAGAGTTAGTACAACATGAAGAATTAGAGACTACATGTAGATAATATTTTTTTTTAAAAAAAATAATTCTTAGTAGGTGATTTAGTCTCAACGCACTCCGAAGTTTTAGACTTCGGTTCAATTTTTAGCTCCACCTCCTTTAATGGTAAGTATTCAGGATTTCTGGAAGGTGGGGCTTCAAAATAAGCGTTCTCTCGGTTAATAACAATTACTGAGGTATTATTTTACAAGGCATCCATTATTCATTTTATCATGAGATCATTTGAATCTCCAAAATATGCCAAGTAATCTTTCAAAGAGCTGAGAAAGTCAGTTGAGTGGGACTTGTTCTCCACATCAAGGTTTGAGATGATATGCCCAATGATTTATTCGTCTTCTCTTAGAATAGAGGGATACATGCTATCTTCTTCTTCACCTTGGTGAGAGTCAATTGTCACTGGATACATCTTGCCCTGCCCTGTATAGGTAGATTGAAGATTAGTAGGCGAAGCATTGATGTGAAGAATCTATTCATTAATACTACTTAGTAGGGGCATTATATCGTTAAGGGTGTGAAGCAGATGGTGGCCTTAACTAGGTGGCTTCAAATTCTAGAGTCATCTCGGGCACTTGTTCATCTCTTTAATCATATCATCATTTAAATCATGGGAGTGGGCCGAGCATGCCTCAAAAGAGTCTTATGATTCACTTGGAAGAGACTCTTCCTCCACATTTAAATCGAATGTGTCAGACGGGTGGAGTAAATCATTATGGTCGACAACTTCCTGTACCTTGTGATCACTTTCCTGAGCCATATTTGAAATTGATTCCAATGAATCTTGGGCTATAAACTCATTGTAACGTCTCGAAAAAATCCGTACAGAGACTCGAGTACCACCTCGATCAGAAATCACTTAAGATTAATTCCTTTAGAAATTAAGCGTAAGACAACTAGTGCTATGTTAGATTAGCTGTGAAATTAACACCGATCACTTTAAATACATTTTGCAAGACCCAAAACTTGTGGAATTGTTAACGCTATAACGTCCTGAAACCTAGGATCAAACTCTAAACCCGTTTTCTCTCAGGAACCCTTTGAAACCTTGTAATGGATTCTGACCGCGCGTCGTGAGCCCATTAGCAATGAACTTAGACCGTTATGACCGTGTAATTGGACTTGACTACCACCCCAAAAATCAAGCCCAACTGATGTTCTGAGGCTATTTCGTTGAGCCTGGAGTAAGGAGTGTGAGAAAGAGTAAAATTCTTTGAAAATTAAATGTCATTTAAATAAATCTAGCATGTTTCTCTTTCGGGTTAAGTATAAGCATTCAGACCATTGGAATCTGACCCAAATACACCCTCGGATCAGGGAACATTTCCCACTCAGGTCAGTGTACTTGAAATCCTCGATCGAATCTCAGTGACCGCTGAACTGAAACTGGTCCGCCACGTGCGATCTGGGAACACAATCGGACTGAAAACTTAATGTGATCAGGATCCAATATCCTTGAGCTTAAATTCGACTGCATTTAGTTAGGGGACCTCCAGAAATGCTCTTTTGGATCGGGAAAGACCCGATTTGGCTATAACCCAAGTATACTTTGGTTTAAAGTCTAAATAGGTGACTTTCTAACCTACTTAAGGACCTTAAACCCTCTCATATCCCTCCCATATGAATTTTCAAAAACCCTAGAGAAGAGAAGAGAGAAAAGAGAGATTCCATGAGAGTTGTGAGGAAAGTTTCCTGGCTCTCGATCCTGCTTCTACACGTTCCTAATCACCGTGTTCTAATCACTCCTCCGGTGATTCCGACATCATTCTAGGTAAGAAAACCCTAACCTCAAGGTGTTTTAGAGATTTCATCAATACAATTAGTAAAGTAGCTGATTTATCTTGTGATATAGGTCGTCATACAGGCGTTGACGAAGCGTAGAGTTTCTATTCGATTCGATACACTTCTACGGCGAACGGTGAGGATTCTAAGTGCTTAGGTTAACTTTTTTCAAAGCTTTCAATGTCGTTTAATAGTAGATTATTGATAAGAACGCTGTTTGACATGTAGAACATGATGTCTGTTTTCCATTTCGATTACGTACGGAGAATATGAGATTTAGGGCATTTTAGGTATTTGTAGGAAATACGGTATACGTCCGTATTTTTCTAAAATGATTGTTATGTTTATTTAGCCTGTTATTATACAAGATATGCGTGTATGATCTGTTTGGCGAAGAGATTCGCCCTAATGCACACTTTGGGTCGGCATACGCTATGTAGACAAATGTTTGTAGACTAAGTGTTTGTATAAATGTTTGTATTAATATGTATTAAGTAAATGTTGTTGTAGAATAGTTTTGAGATTGAATTCTTAATTAATATGATGATGTACATGATTTCCTCCATGTTGTTATTGAATTGATTTCCTCATATATATGGAATACATGTGTTTGGATGATTTGCTTACGTTGTATGTTATAACATGTTGTTAACATGCTTGGATTGTTTGTATTTCATTTCTGTTACTCTCATATGATCACTGATGTAGATTACAAGTGTTTGGGGCTATGCTCTAGTCTAGGCAGTCGGTAATAGATTCGAATTTGTGGTTGGCTTCTATTTACCATGAAGGACGCATCGATGAACGCGAGTCGTGCTTTGGTTGGCGGCAATGGTTAGGCCACACGAGGTATTTTATGCACTTCATGTCGCTCAGCTTGAGGTGTGCTCGTACTAGTCGAGCTCATCAAGCAACCCGACTGGCCGTTGTATGTTCACCTTGTTTTGGTCATAACTGCTTGAACTTAGGGTACCGAACTTACAAGAGATAACCTTGTTAACCATGGTACCTTGATCCATTAAGACTCATGAGCTAGGCATGGTGGTATGGGACACCGTGGTCGAGCTGTCGGCCTACGCTGAGGCCACAAACCTCCCCGTAGTGACCAGTGAGCACCTTAGACTTGTGAGCCGATTATGGTGGTATGGGACACTACATTCGAGTTGTCGGCCTACTCTGATTGGTGACGAGCCCTTTATAGTGACCTCGAGCGATTCTGAGTCTACGTGAGGTGACGAACCTTCCGTAGCAACAACGATACAACTAGGCCTGTATTGATAAGGTGATGGGGGAGCGGTGCAACAAATGCAAGCAACAGCCCTAACAGCCCTTGCAGTGACCTATAAATATAACATCGTATGAGATTACTAGGAGTGACAACCCTAGACATGATCTATGTTGGGATTGATATAAGGGAAGTACCTTAATTTTCCAATCCTTCTGTTTGAAAGGACTAATAACAACTCGGTAATCATATCCACATTACACTGCATGTGCCTGGAAGATGTGGAGCAATGAGGGAAGAAAGCATGCCGCGGACGTAATATGGTGTCGCATGAGGGAGTATATCGGTGAGGGCATCCATCATGTCATTTCATTCTTGCATTAACAACAGTATCTAGGAATGTTTGATTGTTTGCTATACTATTATCGCGTGATTGATTTGATAACATGCTAATCTTTGCTCTATGATTCCACTGAGTTGATCACTCACTCCCACATTATGGGACGGTGTTTTCAACACCTACCAGACTTTGTCTTAGATGCAGGTTGTGAGGAGATTTAGGAGGAGGAGCCGGACTACTACGAGGACCAGGCCGAGTTCTCGTATATGCAGTTTTCTGACGGCTTCGCATAGGTGGCTTGGATCGATGAGATTTTTGCTAGTGGACTATCATATGACATTTTGATTTTGGTTTGATATATGTATATGTGACTCAGAGATGTATTCATACTTTGGAGACAGTTTGATATTGTTTTATTTTTCATACAGTGATATATATATTCTTCAGTCTTCCGCTTACGTTTTATCACTGGATCTGGAGTATGAATTACAGTTTTAGTATAATCTTACTCATGTTAATGCACTAACTCAGACAACATTGGATCATAAGCATATTTATTGCATAAGTGATGGTCTGAAACTCGGGAGTTAGGTTTCTACACGACCCCCAATTTTTAGGGCGTTACAAGTTGGTATAAGAGCTTAATTTGGATTAAACTGGACCTGGGTTATGGTCACGCGATGTACGCTGTGCCCTTTTTGACTTAGGTGGGTGCAAGAAGAATGTAGAAACACTCATAGGACCCCAGTTTCGCCAATTGGCGAAGTTCACTCAAATCGATCATTTTGATCGAGTCTGTGTGCATCCGTGGTCGCATGAAACGATCCCGGACCACTTCTTGTTCGTGTGTGGATGGGTCTAGACCCCTATTGACCCTATCCCAGCCGTTAAAGATCGCTAAATGTGAATATACATCAGATAGTACCTGAAGTGACCCGAAATAGCTCAAAACAGAGTCGTGGGCCTATCCACGCTAGTCTAGGATGATCCAAGGTGGGACCCACATATATTTGGAGACCTCAGGGCAGGAGGACCTCGCCCAAATGGCGAGGCCTTGCCAATCAGCACAGAGGTCGGCGAGGCCTCGCCGTACAGTGGGCCCCACTCGGGCGGGCCATTAGGCCGATGTAGTTTGGGGGTTAGGGTAACCCCCTGGGTACGGTCCGTCCCTTAAAACCCTCCCAAAATGTGTTCTCCTTCATAAAAGACACCCCCAAGCTCTCATTTCCTCTCCCAATTGCTGTTTTCCCTTGCAAATCCCGTTCTCAATCACTTCCATCATCATTTTCTGCCTCAACCCATGCCACTCCACCGTTTACAGATACACACTCCCTCTCTCTCCATTCTCGTTCGTTGGAGCTCTCCCATCCTCCATTTGAGGCTAGAAATCATGTGAGCTTTAAACCCAACCCATTTCACCCTTTTCCCTTTGTAACCCCAACCTTTTGGGGCATGTTTCCCCCCTCTATCAGACCTAGATTCGTGACAGCCCACTAGATCAGCCATTTCTCCCCTTTTCCTTCATTTTCCATGGCCTTTGTAGAGTGTATTTTAGCTTTTTTCTCTCTTTTCACCATCCTCTCTCTCATGGGAAAGAGGAAGACCGCTGCTGATGAAGCTGGGCCTAGTCGCTCTTCGTGTTCAAGGAAGCCAAGAGGTGGCGCTGCTAGTTCAAGCGCCGCTGTAAGTCCAAGTGCCGCTCGTGAGTTTTAAACGAAGCGGGATCTTGATCCTCGATCTCCTGCTGGAAGGGCTTGGTTGGCAGAGCAACCCCATGGAGTTTATGAGGGCCGTCGGGTCCTCTTTGAAGCTTAGGTGGAGGGGTGACTCTTTGGAGATTATCAGTTGTTTGAGCTCCTGGAACAGTCACAGTGGGGACCGCTATTGATGCCAGGCAATGCGCCAATGCAAGCACGGTCCAAGCTTTCTATGCCAACATTCACGAGACTACGTTAGAACCCTTACAGTTCTGAGTCTTATGTGGAGTAGATTTGTGGGCCACAGTTGATGTCAGGTTGATATCTCTACTTCTGAATGTGCCCCTTGGCGATGTGCATGCGAGCGCTAAGAATATGAATAGTATGCGTGAAAGGGACCGCCGCACACGTTCCCTTTGTGGCCGACTGGTTGAGTGGCAGCCGAATCGGAGTCTTCTTACGTCCCATATGTCAGACGACTTCCGCTTGCTCCACCACATTTTCACATTCAACGTTTACCCCAGGTGGAGTAACCATAGTGAGTGTACGCGCCTTATGGTAGACTTCTTATATCAGGTGGGGCAGAGGAAAAACCTGTGTGTGCCTTCGTTTCGTGTTGTGACAGATTGTGTAGGTTGTACGCTCGAGGAGGAGGACTGAGTAGCTCCCATACGGTGGACTCATATGCAGGATCGCACGTGAGTTTGGTTATGGCCTTGGTGGGGAGATGCCGGTGCCGGTCCATCATATCAATGAAGCTACCCTCAATCAGATGGAGATCGGGCCACGGCAACGCTAAGCTCGACTTGAGGAGAGCGAAGATGAGACCGAGGGCGAAGAAGAAGAGAGTGAAGAAGCTGAGGTTGAGATCCAAGAAAAGGAAGAACCAGAGGCCCAGAGCACAGATGAGAGCTCCCCTCCTGCGGTATCAAGGCAGGCTTCTGGACAGGCTCCTTTGGATGCTCGTATAGCTCGCCTGGAGGAGGATCATGCTGCCCTATGACAGGGCCAGGTTGCCTTACTACAGGACATTACGGACCTGTGGGGCTTTGTGAAGGGCAAGTTCAAGAAGGTGACCAGCACCTTTAAATCTATCCTGTGTTGTCTGCAGGATAAGGGTGCCTCTCCTCCTTCGCCAGACTCGGACGAGTGATCAGATTTCAGATGTTTGTAGGTCATATGTAGGTTTTTGTATTTCTTCTGTGTGTGAGCCTGAGAAGGCTTAGTAGTTGGTTTATGTTACAGTTGTGGCTTTGGCTAACTTAGTTTCCCATGTGTTTCTTGTCATGATGCATGTAAGGATATATCTCTTGTATTGTGACAGATTTTGATTAAATGAAATGCATGGAGTTTCTTCGGTTTATTATGTGAATGATTGTATGGTGTGTTTGTGCTATTGCTGAAACTGACTGGGTTAAACCCTATTTGAATATAGGGAATGCCACCTAAGGTTACTCGGAGCATGACACGTCTTACGCTGGGTGAGCCGATGGATCGGGTTCCTCCCCAGAGTGATGATCATTTGGACCCTGTTGTGGGCCTGATTTGTAAGACTACACCTGAGTCTCAGACTTCTGCAGGTCCTACAATCGGACCACCACCTTTCACACTGCCAGTTAGAGAGCAGTACCGTGTGTCTTCCTCGATGCAGTATGTGCCTCAGCCTGCTCCACCTCCTGATAGGTTTAAGCAGTTGATGACCATGATGCACCAGCAACATCAGCAGCTTTTGACTACCACTGTAGAGAGCTATTTTGCTTGGATGAGGGATAACTAGTTTTCACCACCGAAGAAGATCGACCATCCTCGCCTACAGGCTTTATCCGCTCCACCGTTAATGTCAGCTCCTGCGCATCCTTCTTTTAGACCTCCCGCACCTCAGTTCCAGCGACCTCATCGGCCCATGTAACCGCGGCCGAACCATCCACAGCAGGCTCGGGTACATGTATTAACACAGAGGCATCTGAGACAGAGACTACTCCACCCTTGGCCTTTGAGGTTACAACCCACATTGGAGGTACTCCTATATTCGTGTTGGTGGATACAGGATCCACGATTTCATTGATATCACATTTAGTAGTCAAGTGCCTTGGGCTACCGACTACTCGGATGGATGGGGTGCGAGTTCTTACAGCGCACGGGACCTTTTCTGATGCCACTATGATATGTGAGGGTTGTTTACTGGATCTAGGGGACAGGAAGATAGCTATTGACCTCGTTGTCGACCCCTCTCTCTATTACTTAGATGTCATTCTTGGTATGAATTGGCTGACTGTAGGGAGGGCCGAGATTGACTGCGAGACTCGTATAGTGACAGTCTATGAGCCGGAGGGCACGTCCTTTACATTTTCAGTACAGGTTATCTCCCCTTTCGAGTACTTTGCTACGCTTCCATATTGAGGGATGTTGATGCCCCTACACTTGAGCGCACACCAGTAGTTTGTGATTATGGGGATCTGTTCAGGAAGATTCTTGGGTTGCCACCTCAGCATGAGATCGATTTTACTATCGACCTGGTACCCGGTTCGACGCCCATCTCACTGTTGACGTATCGCATGGCCCCGTGTGAGATGGAGGAGTTGAGGAAACAGATCGATGATCTGTTGGAGGTTGGCTTCATACGGTCGAGTGTGTCTCCTTGGGGAGCACCGGTGTTATTTGTGACGAAGAAGGATGGTTCACTGCAATTGTGTATTGATTATCGCAGGCTGAATTAGATCACGGTGAAGAATAGGTACCCTTTGCCCAGGATTGATGACTTGTTTGATCAACTGAGAGGAGCGCAGTACTTCTCGAAGATTGATCTATAGTCAGGGTATCACCAGTTGCGCGTCAGGGATGAGGACGTGCAGAAGACAGCTTTCAGGACCAGCTTTGGCCACTACGAGTTCCTCATGATGTCATTCGGTCTTACGAACTCACCAGCCGTGTTCATGGATCTGATGAACAGAGTATTTCGGCCATTCCTCTATCGATTCGTCATCGTGTTTATAGATGACATTTGGTTGTATTTCAGGAGTCGAGAGGAGCATGAGGAGCACTTGTGATTGGTCCTGGATACACCGAGACAGCATCAGTTGTTCGCACAGTATAAGAAGTGCGACTTCTAGAAGGATGAAGTCAAGTTCCTGGGACATGTGGTGTCCAAGGATGGGATGGCGGTGGACCTTGCTAAGGTAGCCACGGTGCAGGACTGGAAGCAGCTTGGTTCGGTTACCGAGGTGAGGAGTTTTCTGGGTCTTGCTGGCTACTATCGACGATTCATTCGGGACTTCTCCAAGATAGCCTGACCCTTGACTCAGTTGACATGAAAGGATCTAAAGTTCTCCTGGAATGAGAAGGCGGAGGCTGCTTTTCATGAGCTGAAGGACAGGCTTACGTCCTCCCTGTGCTAGTATTTCCAGAGCAAGGGGTTAAATACATGATATACACCGACGCGTCTAGGGTTGGCCTGGGTTGTGTCCTTATGTAAAAGGACAGGGTGATTTCGTATGGCTCGAGACAATTAACGAAGCACGAGGAGAATTACCCTACACACGACCTTAAGTTGGCTGTGGTCATTTTCGCACTGAAGCTCTGGAGACATTACCTCTATGGAGAGGAGTTCGAGCTCTTTTGCTACCACAAGAGCCTCAAGTACATATTCACGCAGCGAGACCTGAATATGAGGCAGCGATGATAGATGGAGACTTTGAAGGACTTTAAGTTCGAAGTTTCCTACCATCCGGGCAAGGCGAACCTTGTGGCTGACGCGTTAAGCCGCAAGAAGGCGTTAGAGTTTGTGGCTCCACTGATGGTTGCCGAGTGGGACATGGTTGATTTTTTGTGAGACTTTGAGCAGAAACTCACTGTGGAGGAACCATATGAGTTTATCGCACATGTTCGGGTGCGACCTCTTATCGATGACAGAGTCATTGCGGCGCAGAGGGATGACGAGCGTCTAACTGAGCTTCGAGAGCAAGCCAGTGATGATGTAGATGCCGAGTGGTGAGTTGGAACGGATGGGGGCTTACGTTATTGTGGCCGCCTATGCGTCCTAGATTCCCTGACTTGAGACGAGAGATTCTCGAGGCTGCGCACAGTTCCAGACTTGCGATGCATCCGAGCAGCACAAAGATGTATCTTAACGTGAAGAGGACCTATTGGTGGGATGGCATGAAGACCCACATCGCAGATTTCGTGTCCCATTATCTCACTTGCCAGCAGGTGAAGGTAGAGCATCGCCGACCTCCTGGTCTCCTTAAGCCTATGCCTTAGCTGAGTGGAAGTGGGACTTTATTTCTATGGATTTCATTTCGTGACTGCCGAAGACGAGGAAGGGACATAATTCTATTTGGGTGATCATCGACCGTTTGACTAAGTCAGCGCACTTCCTTCCGATCAGAGTCACAAACTCCGCAGACGAGTTCGCTAGGCTATATATCAGAGAGATAGTGCGTCTGCATGGAGTTCCCTTAGAGATCGTGTCGGACAGAGACACGCGCTTCACTTCTATTTTCTGGACTCACATCCAGGAAGCTATGGGCATGAAGTTGAAGTTCAGTACTGCATTCCACCCACAGATAGACGGACAGACAGAGCGAGTGAACTAGATTCTGGAGGACATGCTGCGGGCTTGCGTATTGGATTTCAAAGACAGTTGGGATGATTGTCTTCCATATGCGGAGTTCACGTACAACAACAGTTTTCAGGTGAGTATCGGTAAGGCACCTTATGAGGCCTTGTATGGGCATTCTTTTCGAGCACCGCATTGCTGGGCAGAGGTCGGTGAGCCAGATTGATTGCCCCAGAGATAGTGCAAGAGATCTCGGAGAAGATTGACATCATCAGGCGCCGACTTCTTACATCGCAGAGCAGACAGAAGAGTTATGCCGATACGAGACGGCGCCTGTTAGAGTTGGCGGTTGGGGATCATGTATTTTTGAGAGTTTTCCATATGAAGGGAGTTCTTCGGTTCAGAAAGAAGGAGAAACTAGCACCACGATTTATCGGTCCATTTCAGATTCTTAACTGTGTGGGTGCAGTGGTATATCGTCTGGCTTTGCCTACTCCTCTCGCGAGAGTACACAATGTATTTCATATTTCTATGCTGAAGAAATACCTTCCTGATCCTTCCCATATCATTAGGTGGGAGCAGGTGCAGTTAGGTGAGGATGTTACATATATACTGCGACCAACGTGTATACTAGACAGGAAGGAGCAGGTATTGCGTAGCAAGGTCATCCCCCTTGTGAAGGTGTTGTGGACGCATCACACTGAAGAGGAGGCTACTTGGGAGATAGAAGCCAAAATCAGAAAGAACTACCCACAACTTCTCAAGGAGTACGAAAAGGTATAAATTTTGAGGATAAAATTTATTATTTAAGGGGGGTAGATTGTAACGTCTCAAAAAAATTCACACAGAGACTCGATGTAACACCCTAAAAATTGGGGGTCATGTAGGAACCCGACTCCCGAGTTCCAGACCATCACTTATGCAACAAATATGATTATGATTCAATGTTGTCTGAGTTAGAGCATTCACATCCAGTGATAAAACGCAAGCGGAAGACTGAAGGATATATATATCACTGTATGAAAACAAAATAATCTCAAACTGTCTCCAAAGTATGAATACATCTCTGAGTCACATATACATAAATCAAACCAAAAATAAAATGTCGTATAACTATCCAACTAGCAAGTCCCACCGATCCAGGCCACCTACGTAAAGACGTCAGCAAACCGCATATACGAGAACTCGTCCTGGTCCTCGTAGAAGTCCGGCTCTACGTCCTGAATCACCTCGTCACCTGCATCGAAGACAGAGTCTGGTAGGTGTTGCAAATACCGTCCCGTAACGTGGGAGTGAGTGAACAACTCAGTGGAATCATAGAGCAAAGATTAGCATGTTATCAAATCAATCACGCGATAATAGTAAAGCAGACAATCAAACATTCCTAGATACTGTTGTTAATGCAAGCATGAAATGACATGATGGATGCCCTCACCGACATACTCCCTCATGCGACACCATCTCACGTCCGCGGCATGCTTTCTTTCCTCAGCGCTCCACATCTTCCAGGCACATGCAGTGCGATATGGATAATGATTACCGGGTTGTTATTAGTCCTTTCATACAACAGTATTGGGAAACTAAGGTGCCTTTCTTATATCAATCCCAACACAGATGTTGTCTAGGGTCGTCACTCCTAGTAATCTCATACGATGTTATATTTATAGGTCACTGCAAGGGCTGCCAGGGCTATTGCTCGCACTCGTTGCACCACTTCCCCATCACCTTATCAATACAGGCTTAATGTACTCTTGTCGCTACGGAAGGGTCGTCGCCTCCCGTAGACTCAGAATACACTCGAGGTCACTACAAAGGGCTTGTCACCAATCAGAGTACGCCGACAGCTCGAATGTAGTGTCCCATACCACCACAATCGGGTCACGAGTGCTCACTGGTCACTACGGGAAAGTTTGTGGCCCCAGCGTAGGCTGACAGCTCGACCACGGTGTCCCATACCACCATGCCCGGCTCATGGGTCCTTATGGATCAAGGTACCATGGTTAACAGGGTTTTCAATGGTAAGTTCAGTATCCTAGGTTCAAGCAGTTATGACTCATGCAAGGTGAACATACAATGGCCAGTCGGGTTACTTGACAGGCTCGACTAGTACGAGCGCATCTCAAGATGAGCGAAATGAAGTGCATAAAACACTTCATATGGCCTAACCATTGCCGCTTGCCCAAAACACAACTCGCGTTCATCGACGCGTCCTTCATGGTAAATAGCAGTCAACCACGAATTCGATCCATTACCGACTGCCTAAACTAGGATATAGCCCCAAGCATTTGTAAATCAACATCAGCTACCATATGAGAGTAACAAAAATGAAATACAACCAATACAAGCATGTTGTCACATGTTATAACATACAATGTAAGCAAATCAACCAACACATGTAATCCATATATATAATGAAATCAATTCATATAACCAACATGGGGAAAATCATATACATCAGCATAGTAATTGAGAATTCAATCTCAAAACTAATTCACAACACCATTTACTCTATACATATTAATACAAACACTTAGTCTTCACACTTTAGTCTACATAGCGTATGTCGACCCAAAGTGCACATTAAGGCGAATCTCTTCGCTAAACAGATCATGCACGCATTTCTAATATCGTAATACGATAAATACCCATGGCAATTATTTCAGCAAAGTACGGACATAAACAGTATTTCCTACAAATGCCTAAAATACTATAAATCTCATATTTCTCATACGCAGTCGAAATGAAAAACGGACAGTATGTTCTACATGTCAAACGACGTTCTTTTCGATAATCTACTATTAAACGACATTGAAAGTTTTGAAATCAGTCAATCTAAGCGTCTAAAATCCTCACCTTTCGCCTTAGACGCGTATCGATTCGAATAGAAAGTCTACGCTTCGTCAACGGCGTTACGGCGACCTAATGCAAAAGATACATAAGCTACATCGCTATTTGAATCGAAAAAATCCTTAAAACAGTTATAGGTTAGGGTTTTCTTACCTAGAAGTGAGTTGGAATCACCGAGAAAGTGATTTGAAGGCGGTGCTTTGGTACGTGCAAAAGCTGGAGCAGGAGGCAGGAAGTTCTCCCACAAATTCTCTCACTAACTCTCTCTTTCTCTCTCACCACTTTCTAGGGTTTCTTGCAAAATAGGATGGGAGAGATATGAGAGGGTTTAAAGCCCTTATATAGGCTAAAACCTCACCTAAATAGACTTAGGACAAGGGTATGCTTGGGTTATAACCAAATCGGGTCTTTTCCGATCCAAAAGAGCATTTCGGAAGGTCCCCTAGCCAAATGCGGTCGGACTTAAGCTCATGTGTATCGGATCCTGCTCACATGAAATTTTTAGTCTGGTAGAGTTCCCAGATCGTACGTGGCGGACCAGTTTTAGTTCAGCGGTCACGGAGACTCGATCGAGGATTCCAAGTACACTGACCTGAGTGAGAAATGTTCCCTGATCCGAGGGTGCATTTGGGTCCGATTCTGACGGTCTAAATGCTTATGCTTAACCCGTAAACGAAACGTGCCAGATTCATTTAAATCCCATTTAAATTTTAATGAATTTCACTCTTTCTCACACTCCCTACTCCAGGCTCAATGAATAGCCTCAGAGCATCGGTTGGGCTTGATTTTTGAAATGATTGTCAAGTCCAGCTAAGCGGTTATAACGGTCTAAGATTGTGGATATCAGACTTTCAACGCGCGGTCTAAATCCAATATGAAGTTTCAAAGGATTCCTGAGAGCAAATGGGTTTAGAGTTTAATCCTAGATTTTAGGGTAATATAGCGTCATTGCTTCTACAAGTTTTGGGTCTTGTAGAACGTATTTAAAGCGATCAGGGACAATTTCACAGCTAAACTAGCACAGCGCTAGTTAACTTATGCTTAATTTCTAAAGGAATTAAGCTTAAGTGATTTCTGATTGAGTTGGTACTCGAGTCCTATACGGATTTTTTCGAGGCGTTACAATCTACCCTCCTTAACAATATATTTCGTCCTCAAAATTTGTACCTTTTTCTACTCCTCGAGAAGCTGTGGGTAGTTCTTTCTGATATCGGCCTCTGTCTCCCAAGTAGCCTCTTCCTCAAAGTGATGCGTCCACAACACCTTCACAAGGGGGATGACCTTGCTAAGCAGTACCTGCTCCTTCCTGTCTAGTATACGCGCCAGTCATAGTATATATGTAACATCCTCACCTAACTGCACCTGCTCCCATCTAATGATATGGGAAGGATCAGGAACGTATTTCTTCAGCATAGAAACATGAAATACGTTGTGTACGCTCGCGAGAGGCATGGACAAAGCCAAACGATAGGCCACTGCACCCACACGATCAAGAATCTGGAATGGGCCAATGAATCGCGGTGCTAGTTTCTCCTTATTCTCGAACCGAAGGACTCCCTTCATAGGGGAAACTAGCAAAAATACATGATCTCTAACCCCGAACTCTAGCGGGCGCCGTCTCATATCGGCATAACTCTTCTGTCTACTCTGCGCTGTGAGAAGCCAGCGTCTAATGATATCAATCTTCTCCGAGGTCGCCTGCACTATCTCTGGGCCAATCAATTTGCGCTCACCAACCTCTGCCCAGCAATGCAGTGCTCGACAAGGCCGCCCATACAAAGCCTCATAAGGTGCCATACTGATACTCACCTGGAAACTGTTGCTGTATGCGAACTCTGCATATGAAAGACAGTTATCTCAACTGTCTTTGAAATCCAACACACAAGCCCGCAGCATGTCCTCTAGAATCTAGTTCACCCGCTCTGTCTGTCCGTCCGTCTGTGGGTGGAAGGTTGTACTAAACTTTAACTTCACACCCATAGCCTCCTGGATGCGAGTCCAGAAAATAGAAGTAAAGCGCGTATCTCTGTCCGACACGATCTCTAAGGGAACTCCATGCAGACGCACGTCTCTTTGATATATAGCCTGGCTAACTCGTCTGCAGAGTTCATGACTCTGATAGGTAGGAAGTGCGCCGACTTCGTCAGACGGTCGACGATCACCCAAATAGAATCATGTCCCTTCCTCGTCTTTGGCAGCCCCGAAATGAAATCGATGGAAATAAAGTCCCACTTCCACTCAGCGATGGGCATAGGCTGAAGAAGACCAGGAGGTCGGCGATGCTCTGCCTTCACCTGCTGGCAAGTGAGACAACGGGACACGAACTCTGCGATGTAGGTCTTCATACCCTCCCACCAATAGGTCCTCTTCACGTCGCGATACATCTTTGTACTGTCCGGATGTATCGCAAGTCTGGAACTGTGCGCAGCCTCGAGAATCTCTCGTCTCAAGTCGGGGATGTCTGGGACGCATAGACGGCCACGATAACGTAAGCCCCCATTCGTTCCAACTCATAACTCGGCGTCTGCATCATCACTGGCCTGCTCTTGAAGCTCAGTCAGACGCACATCATCCCGTTGTGCCACGATGACCCTGTCATCGATAAGAGATCCCACCTAAACGTGTGCGATGAACTCAAATGCTCCTCTACAGAGTTTCTGCTCAAAGTCTCACAAAAACTCAACCATATCCCACTCAAAAACCATCAGCAGAGCCGCAAACTCTATCGCCTTCTTGCGGCTCAACGCGTCAGCCACAAGGTTAGCCTTGCCAGGATGGTAGGAAACCTCGAACTTAAAGTCTTTCAAGGTCTCCATCCATCGCCGCTGCCTCATATTCAGGTCCCGCTGCGTGAATATGTACTTGAGGCTCTTGTGGTCGCAAAAGAGCTTGAACTCCTCTCCGTAGAGGTAATGTCTCCAGAGCTTCAATGCGAAAATGACGGCTGCTAACTCAAGGTCTTGTGTTGGGTAATTCTCCTCGTGCTTCCTTAATTGTCTCGAGGCATACGAAATTACCCTGTCCTTCGGCATAAGGACACAACCCAGACCAACGCTAGACGCGTCAGTGTATATCGTGTATCTAACCCCTTGCTCTGGCAATACTAGCATAGGGGCGGAGGTCAACCTGTCCTTCAGATCCTGAAAAGCTATCTCTGCCTTTTCGTTCCAGGCGAACTTCACATTCTTTCCTGTCAATTGAGATAGAGGTCTGGCGATCTTCGAGAAATCTCGAATGAAACGTATATAGTAGCCTGCTAAACCTTAGAAACTCCTCACCTCAGTGACAAAACCAGGCTGCTCCCAGTCCTGCACCGCAACTACCTTAGCCAGGTCAACTGCCATCCCATCCTTGTACACCACATGTCCCAGGAACTTAACTTCTTGCTTCCAGAAGTCGCACTTCTTATACTGTACGAACAACTGATGCTGTCTTAGTGTATCCATGACCAATCGCAAGTGCTCCTCATGCTCCTCTCGACTCCTGGAATATACCAAAATGTCGTCTATGAACATGATGATGAATCGATAAAGGAATAGCCAAAATACTCTATTCATCAGTCTATGAACACGGCTGGTACGTTCGTAAGACCGAACGACATCACAAGGAACTCGTAGTGGCCAAAGCTGGACCTGAAAGCTGTCTTCTACACGTCCTCATCTTGACTCGCAACTTGTGATACCCTGAGTGAAGATCAATCTTCGAGAAGTACTGTGCCCCTCTCAACTGATCAAACAGGTCATCTATCTGGGCAAGGGGTATCTACTCTTCACCGTAATCTGGTTCAGCCTGCGATAATCAATACATAATCGCATCGAACCATCCTTCTTCTTCATAAACTGTACTGGTGCTCCCCAAGGAGACACACTCGGTCGAATGAAGCTAACCTCCAACAGATCATCGATCTGTTTCCTTAACTTCTCCATCTCACATGGAGCCATGCGATACGTCGGCAGTGAGACGGGCGTGGAACCAGGTACCAGATCGATAGTAAAATCAATCTCTCACTGAGGTGGGAAATCAGGGATCTTCCTGAACAGATCCCCAAAATCACGGACTACTAGCGTGTGCTCAAGTGTCGGGGCATCGACGTTCCGCAATAAGGAAGCGTAGCTAAGTATTCAGAAGGGGAGATTAACCTACACTGAAAATGAAAAGGGTGTGCCCTCCGGCTCGTAGACTGTCACCATACAGGTCTCGCAGTCAATCTCGACCCTCCCTACAGTCAACCAATTCATGCCAAGAATGACGTCGAGATAATAGAAAGAGGGGTCGACGATAAGATCAAGAGCCATCGTCCTGCCCCTTAGATCCACCAAACAACCCTCACACATCATGGTGACATCAGAAAAAGTCTCGTGCGCTGTAAGAACTCGCACCCCATCCATCCGAATAGTCGGTAGCCCAAGGCGCCTGACTATGGAATGCGATATCAAGGAAATCATGGATCCTGTGTCCACCATCACAAGTATAGGAGTACCTCCAATATTGTAACGCCCGTGAAAAATCCATACTTGGGCTCGAGTACCAACTCGACCCAAAATTGCGTAGAATTAATTCCTATGGAAATTAAGCGTAAGTTAGCTAGCGCAATGCTGGAGTAGCTGGGAAATAGTCCCTGATCACTTTAAATACGTTCTATAAGACCCAAATCGAGTAGAACCAATGACTCTACAATACTCTATAACCTCGGATCAAACTCTAAGCAGGTTTGTTCTCTGGACCACTTTGAATCTTTGTATTGGATCTAGACCGTGCGTCGAAAGTCCGATACCTCCTATCTTAGACCGTTAGAACCGCCTTGCTGGACTTGATAATCATTTCAAAAATCAAGTCCAACCGATAATCATAGGCTATTTCATTGAGCCCGGACTGAAGAGAGTGCGAATAGGGACAGAATCGAAATTTTAAATTCAAATCTGGCACACGACTTAACGTGTCAGTATTAAGCGTTCTGACCGTCAGAATTCAGCCAGATTATGTAACACCCTAAAAATCGGGGGGTCGAGCAAAAACCCAACTCCCAAGTTCCAAAATGTTATTTATGCAACATAGATATGTATGATTGAATGTTGTCTGTGATGACATATTAAACATGAGTGAGATTAAGCTAGAACAACATATCATACTCCAGAGACAGTTAGATTAACAAGCTGAAGACTGTGATAGTATGTATAACATATATAAACTGTTGTATGTCTCCAGAGTGTGAACATGTTACCAGGTTAAACATATACATGTATACCTCAAAATAGAAAGAAAGTATATACATGAGTGCTCTGAAAATATAAAATGACAAGTGTCAAGATATTTAATCAACCTCCCTGTAATCCCGTCGATCAGAACACGCATAAAGGAGGGATCCTCCTCATCATCATCATGTCCAGCTCCGCCTCGCAGGCCGCGCCATCATCTACATTCACCAAAAGGTCTGGTGGGTGTCCAGGAACACCGTCCCGTAACGTGGAAGTGAGTAGCTAACTCAGTGGAATAATAGAGCAAGGATTAGCATGTTCACAATTCAATCAAGCGATAATAGTAAAGCAGTAAATCAGACAATCCTAATACTGTTGTTAATGCAAGATGACATGACGTGATGTATGCCCTCACCGACGATCTCCCTCATACGGAAACATCTTACGACCGCGGCATGTCATACTCCCTAGAGTGCTCCACATCTTCCAGGCACATGCAATGCTATGGTGATATGATTTCCAAGTTGTTATTAGTCCATTCAAACAGCCGGATTGAGAAACTAAGGTACTTTCCTTATATCAATCCCAACACAGATCCTGTCTAGGGTTGTCACTCCTAGTAATCTCATACGAGGTATATTTATGTAGGTCGCTGCAAGGGCTGTCAGGGCTGTTGCTCGCACTCGTTGCACCGCTCCCCCATCACCTTATCAATACAGGCCTACCGTACTCTACTGCAACGGAAGGGTCGTCGCCTCCCGTGGACTCAGAATACGCTCGCGGTCACTACAAAGGACTCGTCGCCTGATCAGTGTAGGCCGACAGCTAGAATATAGTGTCCCATACCACCATAATCTGCTCACGAGTTTAGGTGCTCACTGGTCACTACGGGGAGGTTTGTGGCCCCAGCGTAGGCCGACAGCTCGACCACGGTGTCCCATACCACCATGCCCGGCTCATAAGTCTTCGTGGATCAAGGTACCATGGTTAACAGGGTTTACAATGGTAAGTTCAGTACCCTAGTTTCAAGCAGTTATGATTCATACAGGGTGAACATACATCGGCCAGTCGGGTTGCTTGACGGGCTCGACTAGCGAGATCGCATCTCAAGTCGAACGACATGAAGTGCGTAAAACACTTCGCGTGGCCTAACCACTGCCGCCAACTCCAAACACGAATCGCGTTCATCGACGCGTCGTTCGTGGCTATGACCAGTCAGCCACGAATTTGCTCGGTTACCGACTGCCTGGACTAAGTCTAGTCCCAAATATTTATGGAATCACATCAGCAATTTATGTAAGAGTATTGGAATTGAAATACAATCATGTGAGCATGTTAACACATGTTATAACATTCAACTTAAGCAAATCTTCAAACACATACATTCCATGCATTGTAATGAAATCGTGCATATAGTCAACATGTAGGAAACCATTTAGGTCAGCATATTGATTGAGAAATCAATCTCAAACTATCTCATAACATCATTTAATTCAATACATACTAATACAAACATTTATACAAACACATACACTACACACTTAAGTCTACATATAGTATGTCGACCCAAAGTGTGCAATTAGGCGGATCTCTTCGCCAAACTAATTATGCACGCATTCCTAACTTCCTAATGCGACAACAAACCATGTCAATCATGTCAGCAAAATATGAATGTAAACCGTACTTCCTACAAATGACTAAAATGCCCTAAATCTCATATTCTTCGTTAATTTACGAAACAGGAAACGGAGAGCATGTTGTACATGTCAAACGGCGATGTCGTCGATAATCTACTATTAAACGACATTGAAACTGTTGTAAACCGTTAATCAAAGCGTCTAAAATCCTCACCTTGTCTCTTATGGATGTTGAAATTCGAACGGAGCGTATACGCTTCGTCTACGGCGAATAGACAACCTGATTTGCAAGATCTATCAGCTAACATGCTTTGAAAGTAAGAAAACCTTAAATCAGCAACTTATTAGGGTGTTTTCTTACCTGAAAATGTGGAGGAATCGCCGGAAAAGTGATTGGAGTGCGTCGCCTAAGCACGTACAGCAGCAGCAGCAGGTGGCAGGAAGATCTCTCCCACCTTCTCTCACAAACTCTCACCTTTTCTCTCTCCCAATCTAGGGTTTTTGCAAATTCGGATGGGAGAGAGGAGTGAGGGTTTCAAGCCCTTTTATAAGCCCAAACTTGCCCGAAATAGGCTCGGGAACAAGTTTCACTTGAGGGGTAACCAAATCGGGACTGTTTCGGTCCAAAAGATGCTTTCTGGTGGTCCCCTGGTCGAATGCGATCGGACTTAAGCTCATGTGTACCAGATCTAGCATGCATTAAGTTTTCATTCCGACAGGGTTCGCAGATCGCACGTGGCGGACCAGTTTCAGTTCAGCGGTCACCGCACGTAGATCAGGGCTGAAAGTCTCATGATATAAAATAGAAATTTCTCCTGATCCGAGGGTGTAATCTGGCTGAATTCTGACGGTCAGAACGCTCAATACTGACGCGTCAAGTCGTGTGCCAGATTTGAATTTGAAATTTCAATTCTGTCCCTATTCGCACTCTCTTCGGTCCGGGCTCAATGAAATGGCCTGTGATTATCGGTTTGACTTGATTTTCGAAATGAGTGTCAAGTCCAGCTAGGCGGTTCTAACAGTCTAAGATAGGAGGTATCGGACTTTCGACGCGCGGTCTAGATCCAATACAAAATTTCAAAGCGGTCCAGAGAACAAACCGGTTTAGAGTTTGATCCCAAGTTATAGAGTATTATAGAGTCATTGGTTCTACTCGATTTGGGTCTTGTAGAACGTATTTAAAGTGATCAGGGACTATTTCCCAGCTACTCCAACATTGCGCTAGCTAACTTACGCTTAATTTCCATAGGAATTAATCTTAAGTGGTTTCTTTGGCTATGAAATTGGGTTCTGAGCGATTTTCCTGGTGTTTTAGTTGACCCACTGCCTAAGGACGTCAAATCCCAGATTGGCCAAAATTCGGGGTGTTATAGATTACACCCTCGGATCAGGAAAAATTTCTATTTCATATCATGTGACTTTCAGCC
Source organism: Magnolia kwangsiensis (assembly GCA_037074715.1). Lineage (NCBI taxonomy): Eukaryota > Viridiplantae > Streptophyta > Magnoliopsida > Magnoliales > Magnoliaceae > Magnolia > Magnolia kwangsiensis. Next base: position 81,893,507 of record CM073575.1, on the reverse strand, counting down.
CTGATCTACGTGCGGTGACCGCTGAACTAAAACTGGTCCGCCACGTGCGATCTGCGAACCCTGCCAGACTGAAAACTTAATACGTGGTAGATCTGGTACGCATGAGCTTAAGTCCGATCGCATTCGGCCAGGGGACCATCCGAAAGCATCTTTTGGACCGAAACAGCCCCGAATTGGATATGCACTAAGTGAACCTTGTACCGGAGCCCATTTTTGGCATTTTTGGGCTTATAAAAGGGGTTGAAACCCTCACTCCTCTCTCCCATCCGAATTTGAGAGAAACCCTAGATTTGGAGGGAGAAAAGGTGAGAGTTTGTGAGGGAGAGTAGGATAGATTTTTCTAGCCTTCGTGCCACCTGTTGCTAGTGCCTAAGCAACACCTCCTGATCACCAAGCCAGTGATTCTTCCACTTTTTTAGGTATGAAACAACCCTAGAAGTTGCTGATTTAAGGTTCACTAGGATCCATAGCTTTTTAACCAATAGATCTTGTAAAACAGGTTCTCTTATCGCCGTAGACGAAGCGTATACGCTCCGTTCAAATTTACGCATCCATAAGAGACTAGGTGAGGATTTTAGACGCTTTGATTGACGGTTTCCAATGCTTTCAATGTCGTTTAAAAGTAGATTATCGACGGCATCGCCGTTTGACATGTACAACATGCTATCCGTTTCCTGTTTCGTAAATCAACGAAGAATATGAGATGTAGGGCATTTTAGTCATTTATAGGATGTACAGATTACATTCATATTTTTCTGATGTGATTGACATGGTTTGTTGTCGCATTAGGAAGTTAGGAATGCGTGCATAATTAGTTTGGCGAAGAGATTCGCCTAATTGCGCACTTCGGGTCGACATACTATATGTAGACTTACGTGTCTAGTGTATGTGTTTGTATAAATGCTTGTATTAGTATGTATTGAATTAAATGATGTTATGAATTAGTTTGAGATGGATTTCTCAATTTATATGCTGACATAAATGTTTTCCTACATGTTGACTATGTACATGATTCCATACTATGCATGAAATGTATGTGCTTGAAGATTTGCTTAAGTTGAATGTTATAACATGTGTTAACATGCTCACATGATTGTATTTCAATTCCAATACTCCTACATAAATTGCTGATGTAAATTTATATGTGTTTGGGACTAGACTTAGTCCAGGCAGTCGGTAACCGAGCGAATTCGTGGTTGGCTGGTCTTGGCCACGAACAACGCGTCGATGAACGCGAGTCGTATTTGGAGTTGGCGGCAGTGGTTAGGCCACGCGAAGTGTTTTATGCACTTCATGTCGTTCGACTTGAGATGCGATCGCACTAGTCGAGCCCGTCAAGTAATCCGACTTGCCGATGTATGTTCACCCTGTATGAGTCATAACTGCTTGAACCTAGGGTACTGAACTTACCATTGTAAACCCTGTTAACCATGGTACCTTGATCCATAAAGACTCATGAGCCGGGCATGGTGGTATGGGACACCGTGGTCGAGCTGTCGGCCTACGCTGGGGCCACAAACCTCCCCGTAGTGACCAGTGAGCACCTAGTCTCATGAGAAGATTATGGTGGTATGGGACACTGTATTCTAGCTGTCGACCTACACTGATCAGGCGACGAGTCCTTTGTAGTGATCGCGAGCGTATTCTGAGTCTACGGGAGGCGACGACCCTTCAGTAGCAGTAGAGTACAGTAGGCCTGTATTGATAAGGTGATAGGGGAGCGGTGCAACGAGTACGAACAACAGTCCTGGCAGCCCTTGCAGCGACCTACAGAATATACCTAGTATGAGATTACTAGGAGTGACGACCCTAGACAGGATCTGTGTTGGGATTGATACAAGGGAAGTACCTTAGTTTCCCAATCCTGCTGTTTGAATGGACTAATAACAACTTGGAATTCATATCACCATAACATTGTATGTGCCTGGAAGATGTGGAGCACTCTAGGGAGTGTGGCATGCCACGGTCGTAAGATGGTGCCGTATGAGGGAGATCGTCGGTGAGGGCATACATCACGTCATGTCATCTTGCATTAACAACAGTATTAGGATTGTCTGATTTACTGCTTTACTATTATCGCATGATTGATTTGTGAACATGCTAATCTTTGCTCTATGATTCCACTGAGTTGATCACTCACTCCCACGTTACGGGATGGTGTTTGCAACACCCACCAGACCCTGTTGTAGATGCAGGTGATGCTGAGATCCAGGAAGCAGAGCCAGACTTCGACGAGGACCAGGACGAGTTCTCGTACATGCAGTATCATGATGGCTTTACTTAGGCGACCTGGGTTGACGGGACTTCAGTGGGACTATTTTGAACATTTGATTTTGTTCATGTATATGTTTATAAGATTTAGAGATGTTTTCATACTTTAGAGACAGACGAGATCTACTTTATTTTTCCATACAGTGATATATATATTGTTTAGTCTTCCGCTTGCTTTTATCACTAGATCTGAAGTATGAATTGCAGTTTTGGTATACTTTTACTCATGTGAATGCTTTAAATCAGACAACATTGAATCATAATCATTTTGTTACATAAGTGACGGTCTGGAACTCGGGAGTTGAGTTTGTAAACGACCCCCGATTTTCAGGGTGTTACAAATATGGGCAGTGACCTCAAAGGCCAAGGGCTGGACAACCTCTGTCTCGGATACCTCTGCTGTCAATGCATGTACCCGAGCCTGCTGTGGATGGTTCGGCCGCGGTATCATGGGCCATTAAGGCGGCTGGAACTGAGGTGTGGGAGGTTTGAAAGAAGGGTGCACAGGAGCCAACTGTAAAGGTGGAGTAGACAATGCCTGTGGGCGAGGACGGTCGATTTTCTACGGCAGCGAAAACCCGTTGTCCCTCATCCGAGCGAAACAGCTCTCCACAGTGTGGCCCGGTCTCCCACAATAAGTACATGACACATCGGGGCCCCTCATCGGAAGTACTGGCGTTGTAACCCTAGGAGGAGGGTCGATGCGAGGCCTCTTGCCAAGAAATGGCCTGTCCTGCATATCCGGTAGTGGCCTAGCAACCACAGGGCCACGAGATCGCGCAAGTCGATCAACATCCTGCTCTGCCCTCATGGATATATGTATCAGCTCTGCATAGGAAGGTATGTTGACACAACACATCTTCCACTGAATATCCGGTCACAAGCCCTCAAAAAATCGTCGTATGCGCATCTACGCGTCAGCAAGTATCGTTGGGATGTATCTTCCTAACTCAGTAAACTGATGATCATACTCTGTGACTGACATGCCTTCCTACTTGAGGCGTAAAAACTCGTTCTCCCTCTCGTGCCTGTAGGTCTGGGGATAGTATTTCTCGTGGAATTGGAACTCGAACGCTACCCAAGTCCAGACGTAACTAGCAGTAACTGTCCGCAATACACTATCCCACCATAGACTGGCCTCTAGCACGAACATAAACGTAGCCAACTCAACCTGTTCAAACTCCGAGCAGTGAAGCATCCTCAGAATCTTCGACACACGGTCGAGCCAATACTCGGCCTCCTTGGGTCTGTGAGAATCGTAAAAGTAGGAGGCCACAAGCACTGGAATCGCTCAAGTAGGCCCTGAGAATCAGCAGTATTCCCCGTAGGGTAAGCAGATGGTGCAGGATGAGCCATCTCCTCATCTTGAGCTGAAGTCCCAGCATCCTCAGCTGGATGCACAGATGACGCAGGTGGAGCCGCACTGCCTCCCTGGGCTAAGGCCCCTGCAATCGTAGTCAAAAGCTTCTGATGCTGCTGGTGCATCATGATCATCAACTGCTCAAACCTATCAGGAGGTGGAGCAGGCTGGGGCACATACTGCGTTAAGGAAGATGCACGATACTGCTCTCTGACAGGCGGTGTGAATGGTGGTGGTCCGACTGTAGGACCTGCAAAAGGCTGAGACTCAGGTGCAGTCTCAGGAATTGGACCCACAGCAGGATCTATATGCTCATCAGTCTGGGGAGGAACCCGATCCATAGGCTCTCCCAGTGTAAGTCGTGTCATGCTCCGCGTAGCCTTAGGCGGCTTTCCCTATATTCAAATTAGGGCACAACCTTGTCAGTTTCATCAATAGCACAAATACACCACCACACAATCATTCACATAACAAGCCGAAGAAACTCCATGCATTTCATTAAATCAAAATTCATCACAATACAAGAGATATATCCTTACATGCATCATGACAAGAAACACATGGGAAACTAAGCTAGCCAAAGCTACAACTGCAACATAAACTAACTACTTAGCCTTCTTAGGCTCACACACACAAAGCAGAAAACAAACTAACTACAGCCATCTGAAAACCCAATCACTAGTCTGAGTCTGGTGATGGAGGAGGGGCACCCTTATCCTGCAGACAACACAGGATGGCCTTAAAAGTACGAGTCACCTTACCAAATTTTCGTTTCATGACGGCCTTGGTATCCTCAAGATCTTGTTTCACCTCGACCCGAAGTTCTTGGACTTCCCGTTGCAAAGCAACCTGACTCTCCTCAAGTCGGGCTATGTGAGCATCCCTAGCAGCCAGCGTCGCAGTAGGAGGACTCTCATCAGTATCCTGAGCCTTCTCTTCCTCTTCTTCCTGGCTTTCTTCCTCTATTTCTGCTCCAACCTCTTCTTCGCTTTCATCCTCCTCACTATCATATTCACCCTCACTGTCATCATCAAGCTGAGCCTCACGCTGCCGAGGCCCTATCTTCATCTGGTTCATGGTAGCCTCATTAATGAAGTGAATCGGTACAGACAACTCCGGCCCAAGTTTGAAAGTAAACTCAAGCGCAATCTTGCATATGAGCTGACCAAAAGGAAGTGACTCAGACGTTCTCCTCAATTTTGCTATGAGGACGATCTGTCGCAACACAAAGGTGGCCATGCACACATTTTCTCCCTGGCCCACTTGGTACAAAAAATTGACCATGAGACGTGTACATTCATTGTGGTTGGTCGACCTGGGATACACATTGAACGTGCAAATGTGGTGCAACAGGCAAAAATCATCCGACATATTGGACGCTAAGAGGCTCTTGTTACGCTGCCACGGAACCAAACCACCACATAAGAACCTGGTGCGTCGATCTCGCTCACGAACACTCTTCAGATTCTTAGCACTTGGATGTACCTCACCAAGAGGCACATTCAGAAGTCGAGCTATCAACCGAACATCGATCGTGGCTTCCCGATCTCTATCAAAGGGAATCCTAAACTTCAATGGCTCCAACGTAGGGTTCCGGATATGAGCATAGAAGGCACGAACAGTACTTACGTTCGCACGAGACTGGGCTTCAAAGAGCGGACCCCACCTAGCAGCTTCGATGCGCTCAAATAATAGAAACTCACCAAAGAGCCGCTCATCCATATGCGCCTCAAACAGAACCTTACTATCATTATAGGCACCATGGGCCAAGTCTGCCAACAGTGCTAGCCCTATGTGAGCACGGGAATCCAAATCCCGCTTCGTATGTAGCTCTCTTCCAACACTTGGACTAGTGGCGGTACTTGAACTAGCGGCGCCACCTCTCGGCTTCCTTGATCGTGAAGGGCGACTAGGCCCAGCTTCATCTGCGGCAGTCTTCCTCTTTCCCATGAGAGAGAGGATGGTGGAAAGGGAGAAAAAGGCTAAAATAGCCTCTACAAAAGCCATGAAAAATGGAGGGAATGGGGAGATAGGGCTGACCTAATGAGATAACACAAATCTAGGTCCTAAAAAGGAAGGAAATAGGACCCCAAATGCTAAGATTGCAAAGGGAAAAGAGGGCAATGTGTTGGAATGGAGGCTTACATGATTTCTAGCCTTTATGGAGAATGGGAGAGCTTCTACAGATGAAAATGAAGAGGGAAGGGAATGCCTACTGCTATGGACGATGGAGTGGCGTCGGTTATAGCAGAAAATGGGATTGAGAGCGATTTGAAATGGGTTTTGAGAGAGGAGGCAGCAAGAACTTGAAGAAAGGAGAGCTTGGGGGATGTTTTTGTGAAGGAGGTGATGTCTTGGGAGAGTTTTAAGGGATGGCCCACGTGTAGGGGGAGTGCCCTACCCACCAAAGTGCTTAGGCCCGACACCCGGCCCAAGTGGGGCCCACTGTACGGCGAGGCCTCGCCGACCAACTTGCAATTCGGCGATGCTCGGCCATTTGGACTGGGTCCCCCTGCCCTAGGGGCCCCAAATGTATGTGGGTCCCACCCTGGATCATTGTATATTCACTTGGATAGGCCCACGACTCCATTTCGATCCATTTTGGGTCATTTCGGGTGTCAACGACTGCACATTCACTTTTAGCGACTTCTAACAGCTGAGATTGGGTTCAGAGAGGTCTAGACCTGTTCACACACGAATTAAAAGTGGTCCGGGGTTGTTTCATGCGAGCACGGATGCACACGGACTTGATCAAAACGGTCAGTTTGAGTGAACTTCACCAATTGGCGAAACTGAAGTCCTACGAGTGTTTCTAGGTTTTTCTCGCACCCACCTAAGTCAAAGGAGCGACAGCATACGTCGCGTGGCCATAAACCAGGTCCGGTTTAATCCATATTATGCTCTGATACCAACTTATAACACCCTAAAAATCGGAGGTCGTGTAGGAACCCGACTCCCGAGTTTTAGACCATCACTTATGCAATAAATATGATTATGATTCAATGTTGTCTGAGTTAGAGCATTCACATGAGTAAGATTATACCATAAATGCAATTCATACTCCAGATCCAGTGATAAAATACAAGTGGAAGACTGAAGGATATATATATCACTGTATGAAAATAAAATAATCTCAAACTGTCTCCAAAGTATGAATACATCTCTGAGTCACATATACATAAATCAAACCAAAAACAAAATGTCGTATAACTGTCCAACTAGCAAGTCCCACTGATCCAGGCCACTTACGCAAAGACGTCAGCGAACTGCATATACGAGAACTCGTCCTGGTCCTCGTAGAAGTCCGGCTCTACGTCCTGAATCACCTCGTCACCTGCATCGAAGACAGAGTCTGGTAGGTGTTGCAAATACCGTCCCGTAACGTGGGAGTGAGTGAACAACTCAGTGGAATCATAGAGCAAAGATTAGCATGTTATCAAATCAATCACGCGATAATAGTAAAGCAGGCAATCAAACATTCCTAGATACTGTTGTTAATGCAAGCATGAAATGACATGATGGATGCCCTCACCGACATACTCCCTCATGCGGCACCATCTTATGTCTGCGGAATGCTTTCTTTCCTCAGTGCTCCACATCTTCCAGGAACATGCAGTGTGATATGAATAATGATTACCGGGTTATTATTAGTCCTTTCATGCAGCAGTATTAGGAAACTAAGGTACCTTCCTTATATCAATCCCAACACAGATCCTGTCTAGGGTCGTCACTCCTAGTAATCTCATACGATGTTATATTTATAGGTCACTGCAAGGACTGCTAGGGCTGTTGCTCGCACTCGTTGCACCGCTCCCCCATCAACTTATCAATACAGGCCTAATGTACTCTTATCGCTACGGAAGGGTCGTCACCTCCCGTAGACTCAGAATACACTCGAGGTCAATACAAAGGGGTCGTCACCAATCAGAGTAGGCCGACAACTCGAATGTAGTGTCCCATACGACCACAATCGGCTCACGAGTCAAATGTGTTCACTGGTCACTATGGGGAGGTTTGTGGCCCCAGCGTAGGCCGATAACTCGATCACGGTGTCTCATACTACTATGCCCGGCTCATGAGTCTTTATAGATCAAGGTACCATGGTTAACAGGGTTTTCAATGGTAAGTTCAGTACCCTAGGTTCAAGTATTTTTGACTCATGTAAGGTGAACATACAATGGTGTAACATCCCGAAAATTGGGGGTCGAGTAAAAACTCCACTCCTGAGTTCCAGAACATCACTTATGCAACATAAATGTGTATGATTGAATGTTGTCCGTGTTAATGTATTAAACATGAGTGGGATTAAGCCAAAACAACATATCATACTCCAGAGACAGTAAAATTAACAAGCGGAAGACTGTGATAGTATATATAACATATATAAACTGTTGTATGTCTCCAGAGTGTGAATATGTTACCAGGTTATATACATACATGTATACTCCAAAAGTAAACAAAAAGAATATACATGAGTGCTCTAAAAATATAAAATGACAAGTGTCAAGGCATCTAATCAACCTCCCTGTAATCCCATCAATCAGAACATGCATAAAGGAGGGATCCTCTTCATCATCATCAAGTCCAGCTCCACTTCTCAAGCAGCGCCATCATCTGTAACCAAAATAAGGACTGGTGGGTGTCCGAAAATACTATCCCATAACGTGGGAGTGAGTGATCAACTCAGTGGAATAATAGAGCAGAGATTAGATTGTTATCAAATCAATCACGCGATAATAGTAAAGCAATAAATCAAACATTCCTAAAACTATTGTTAATGTAATATGACATGACATGATGGATGCCCTCACCTACGATCTCCCTCATACGGCACCAACTTACGCCCGCGGCATGCTTTCTTCCCACAGTGCTCCACATCTTCCAAGCACATGCAATGTGATGGTGATATGATTACCGAGTTATTATTAGTCTATTCATACAGTAGTATTGGGAAACTAAGGTACCTTGCTTATATCAATCCCAACACAGATCCTGTCTAGGGTCGTCACTCCTAGTAATCTCATACGTGTTATATTTGTAGGTCGCTGCAAGGGCTGCCAGGGCTGTTGCTCGCACTCGTTGCACCGCTCCCCCATCACCTTATCAATACAGGCCTAATTATCCTTAAGACTGCATCAGGAATCGTCGCCCCCATGCGGTATCGGGATAAACTCAAGGTCACTACAAAGAGCTCGTCACCTGATCAGTGTAGGCCGACAGCAAGAATATAGTGTCCCATACCACCATAATCTACTCAGAGTAGGGTGCTCAGTAGTCACTACGAGGAGGTTTGTGGCCCCAGCGTAGGCCGACATCTCGACCACGGTGTCCCATACCACCATGCCCGGCTCATGAGTCTTTATGGATCAAGGTACCATGGTTAACAGGGTTTCCAATGGTAAGTTCAGTATCCTAGGTTCAAATAGTTGTGATTCATACAGGGTGAATAATCAACGGCCAGTCGGGTTACTTGACGGGCTCGACTAGCACGAGCACATCTCAAGCTGAGCGATATGAAGTGTATAAAACACTTCGTGTGTCCTAACCACTGCCGCCAACCCAAAACACGACTCGCGTTCATCGACGCGTCCTCCGTGGCAGATACAAGCAAACCACGAACTTACTCTGTTACCAACTGCCTGGACTAGGTATAGTCCTAAACATTTGTGAATCCACTTCTTCAATCATATAAGAGTAATGGAAATGCATTACAACAATGTGAGCATGTTAACACATATTATGACATACAACTTAAGTAAATCATCTAACACATGCATCTCATACATATAATGAAATCATACATATAGCCACCATGAAGGAAATCATTTACATCAGCATATTATTTGAGAATTCAATCTCAAACAAATTCACAACACCATTTAATTCAATACATACTAATACAAACATTTATACAAACACTTAGTCTACACACTTAAGTCTACATAGTGTATGTCGACTCAAAGTGCGCATTTGGGCGAATCTCTTCGCCAAACTGATTATGCACGCATTCCTAATATCCTAAGGTGACAAAAATCCATGTTAGTCATATCAACAAAATATGGATGCAAACAGTATTTCCTACAAATGACTAAAATGCCCTAAATCTCATATTTTTCGTCTGCTTACGAAACAGGAAATGGACAACATGTTGTACATGTCAAACGGTGTTGCCGTCGATAATCTACTATTAAACGACATTGAAAGCGTTGAAAACAGCCAATCAAAGTGTCTAAAATCCGCACCTTTTCCCTAGAGGCGAATTGATTCGAACGGAGCGTATATGCTTCGTCTACGGCGAACAGGCAATCTATATCACAAGATGTATAAGCTATTTAGCTAAGGAATCGACGAAACATCAAATCAGCAAGTAGTTAGGGTATTTTCTTACCTAGAAATGCGGCAAAATCACCGGCAAAGTGATTGGATTGCGTGGCTTAAACACGTGCAGCGGGTAGTGCAAGCAGCAGGAATAGCTCTCCCACTCTCTCTCACAATCTCTCACTTTTTCTCTCACACTAGCTAGGGTTTCTAGAAAATTCGGATGGGTGAGATAAGTGAGGATTTAAACCCCTTTTATAACCTAAAACCTTCCTAAATTAGGCTTGGGAACAATGTTTACTTGAGGGTTAACCAAATCGGGGCTGCTTCGGTCTAAAAAGGCATTTCGGGAGGTCCACTGGACAAACGCGATCGGACTTAAGCTCATGGTCCTTGGATGTTGTTCACATCCCATTTTCAGTCCAGCAGTGTTTGTAGATCGCACGTGGCTGTCCAATTTCAGTTCAGCGGTCATCGCACCTAGATCAGGTCTACAAGTCTCATGATATGAAAGAGAAATTTTTCCTGATCCGAGGGTATAATTTGGCTGAATTCTGATGGTCAGAACGGTTAATAATAACGCACCAAGTCCCGTGCCAGATTTGAATTAAAATTTCCATATCTAACCCTATTCTCACTCTCTTCACTCCATGCTCAATGAAATAACCTCTGAACGTCGGTTGGCCTTGATTTTTGAAACGATTGTCAAGTCCAGCCAAGCGGTCATAACGGTCTAAGATTGTAGGTATCGGACTTTCGACGCGTGGTCTAGATCCAATATAAAGTTTCAAAGAATTCCTGAGAACAAACTGGTTTAGAGTTTGATCCGAGGTTTCGGAGTATTATAGTGTCATTGGTTCTACTCATTTTGGGTCTTGTAGAACGTATTTAAAGCGATCGGGGATGATTTCACAGCTACTCCAGCGTAGCGCTAGCTAACTTACGCTTAATTTCTAAAGGAATTAATCCTAAGTGATTTCTTTGGCTATGGAATTGGGTTCTAAGCGATTTCCTAGGTGTTTTAGTTGACCCATTGCCTAAGGACGTCTAACCCCAGGTTGGCAAAAATTTGGGGTGTTACAAATGGCCAGACGGATTACTTAATGGGCTCGACTAGGTTAGCGTATGTCGACCCAAAGTGTGCATTAGGGAGAATCTCTTCGCCAAACAGATCATGCACGCAACTCTAATATCCTAACACGATAAATACCCATGACAATCATTTCAACAAAATATGGACGTAAACAGTATTTCCTACAAATGCCTAAAATACCCTAAATCTCATATTTCCCATACGCAGTCGAAATGGAAAATGGACAGTATGTTCTACATGTCAAACGGCGTTCTTGTCGATAATATACTATTAAACCACATTGAAAGCTTTGAAATCAGTCAATCTAAGCATCTAAAATCTTCACCTTTCGCCTTAGACGCGTATCGATTCGAATAGAAAGTCTACGCTTCGTCAACGGTGTTATGGCGACCTAATGCACAAGATACAGAAGCTACATCGCTATTTAAATCGAAATAATCCTTAAAACAACTATAGGTTAGGTTTTTCTTACCTAAAAGTGAGTTGGAATCACCGAGAAAGTGATTTGAAGGCGGTGTTTTGGTACGTGCAAAAGCTGGTGCAGGAGGCGGGAAGTTCTCCCACAAATTCTCTCACTAACTCTCTCTTTCTCTCTCACCACTTTCTAGGGTTTCTTGCAAAATCGGATGGGAGAGATATGAGAGGGTTTAAAGTCCTTATATAGGCTAAAACCTCACCTAAATAGACTTAGGATAAGGGTATACTTAGGTTATAACCAAATTGGGTCTTTTTCAATCCAAAAGAGCATTTCAGGAGGTCCCCTGGCCGAACGCAGTCGGACTTAAGCTCATGTATATTGGATCTTTCTCACATAAAATTTTTAGTCCGGTAGAGTTCCCAGATCGTACGTGGCGGACCAGTTTCAGTTCAGCGGTCACGGAGACTCGATCGAGGATTCCAAGTACACTGACCTAGTGAGAAATGTTCCCTGATCCGAGGGTGTATTTGGGTCCGATTCCGACGGTCTGAATGCTTATGCTTAACCCGCAAACGAAACGTGCCAGATTCATTTAAATCTTATTTAAATTTTAATGAATTTCACTCTTTCTCACACTCCCTGCTCTAGGCTCAATGAAATAGACTCAGAGCGTCGGTTGGGCTTGATTTTTGAAATGATTGTCAAGTCCAGCTAAGCGGTTATAACGGTCTAAGATTGTGGATATCGGACTTTCGACGCGCGATCTAAATCCAATACGAAGTTTCAAAGGGTTCCTGAGAGCAAACGGGTTTAGAGTTTAATCCTAGATTTCAGGGTACTATAGCGTCATTGCTTCTACAAGTTTTGGGTCTTGTAAAACGTATTTAAAGCGATCAGGGACAATTTCACAGCTAAACTAGCACAGCGCTAGTTAACTTATGCTTAATTTCTAAAGGAATTAATCCTAAGTGATTTCTGATCGAGTTGGTACTCGAGTCTCTGTACAGATTTTTCTGAGGCACTACACTTGAGTACCACCTCGATCAGAAATCACTTAGGATTAATTCCTTTAAAAATTAAGCGTAAGACAACTAGCGCTATGTTAGATTAGCTGTGAAATTAGCACCGATCGCTTTAAATACGTTCTGCAAGACCCAAAACTTGTGGAATTGTTAACGCTATAACGTCTTGAAACCTAGGATTAAACTCTAAACTCATTTACTCTCAAGAACCCTTTGAAACCTTATAATGGATTCTGACCGCGCATCGTGAGTCCGTTAGCAATGAACTTAGATCGTTATGACCGCGTAGTTGGGCTTGACTACCACCCCGGAAATCAAGCCCAACTGATGTTCTAAGGCTATTTCGTTGAGCCTGGAGTAAGGAGTGTGAGAAAGAGTGAAATTCTTTGAAAATTAAATGCCATTTAAATAAATATGGCACGTTTCGCTTGCAGGTTAAGTATAAGCATTCAGACCGTTGGAATCTGACCCAAATACACCCTCGGATCAGGAAACATTTCCCACTCAGGTTAGTGTACTTGAAATCCTCGATCGAATCTCAGTGACCGCTGAACTGAAACTGGTTCGCCACGTGCGATCTGGGAACACAATCGAACTGAAAACTTAATGTGATCAGGATCCATTATCCTCGAGCTTAAGTTCGACCTCATTTGGTCAGGGGACCTCCAGAAATGCTCTTTTGGATCGGAAAAGATCCGATTTGGCTATAACCCAAGTATACTTTGGTTTAAAGTCTAAATAGGTGACTTTCTAACCTATTTAAGGACCTTAAACCCTCTCATATCTCTCCCATATGAATTTTTAAAAACCCTAGAGAAGAGAAGAGAGAAAAGTGAGAGATTCCGTGAGAGTTGTGAGGAAAGTTTCCTGGCTCTCGATCCTGCTTCTACACGTTCCTAATCACCATGTTCTAATCACTCCTCCGGTGATTCCGACATCATTCTAGGTAAGAAAACCCTAACCTCAAGCTGTTTTATGGATTCCATCGATACAATTAGCAAAGTAGCTGATTTATCTTGTGATATAGGTCGTCATACAGGCATTGACAAAGCGTAGAGTTTCTATTCGATTCGATACGCTTCTACGGCGAACGGTGAGGATTCTAGGTGCTTAGGTTAACTGTTTTCAAAGCTTTCAATGTCGTTTAATAGTAGATTATTGACAAGAACGTTGTTTGACATGTAGAACACGATGTCTGTTTTCCATTTCGATTACGTACGGAGAATATGAGATTTAGGGCATTTCAGGTATTTTGCTAAAATGATTTCCATGTTTATTTGTCCTGTTATTATACAAGATATGCGTGTATGATCTGTTTGGCGAAGAGATTCGCCCTAATGCACACTTTGGGTCGGCATACACTATGTAGACAAATGTGTGTAGACTAAGTGTTTGTATAAATGTTTGTATTAGTATGTATTGAGTAAATGTTGTTGTAGAATAGTTTTGAGATTGAATTCTCAATTAATATGATGATGTACATGATTTCCTCCATGTTGTTATTGAATTGATTTCCTCATATATATGGAATACATGTGTATAGATGATTTGGTTACGTTGTATGTTATAACATGTTGTTAACATGCTTGGATTGTTTGTATTTCATTTCTGTTACTTTCATATGATCACTGATGTAGATTACAAGTGTTTGGGGCTATGCTATAGTCCAGGCAATCGGTAATAGATTCGAATTCGTGGTTGGCTTCTATTTACCACGAAGGACGCGTCGATGAACACGAGTCGTGCTTTGGTTGGCGGCAATGGTTAGGCCACACGAGGTGTTTTATGCACTTCATGTCGCTCAGCTTGAGGTGCGATCGTACTAGTCGAGCTCCTCAAGCAACCCGACTGGCCGTTGTATGTTCACCATGTATTGGTCATAACTGATTGAACCTAAGGTACTAAACTTACTAGAAATAACCCTATTAACTATGGTACCTTGATCCATTAAGACTCATGAGCCGGACATGGTGGTATGGGACACCGTGGTCGATCTGTTGGCCTACGTTGGGGCTACAAACCTCCCCATAGTGACCAGTGAGTACCTTAGACTCGTGAGCCGATTATAGTGGTATGGGACACTACATTCGAGATGTCGACGTACTCTGATTGGTGACGAGCCCTTTGTAGTTACCTCGAGCGTATTCTGAGTCTACGTGAGGCGACGACCCTTCCGTAGCAACAAGGATACAACTAGGCCTATATTGATAAGGTGATGGGGGAGCGGTGCAACGAGTGCGAGCAACAGCCCTTGCAGCGACCTAGAAATATAACATCGTATGAGATTACTAGGAGTGACGACCCTAAACAAGATCTGTGTTGAGATTGATATAAGGGAAGTACCTTAGTTTCCCAATCCTGCTGTTTGAAAGGACTAAAACAAATTGATAATCATATCCACATCGCACTGCATGTGCCTGGAAGATGTGGAGCACTGAGGGAAGAAAGCATGCCACGGACGTAAGATGGTGTCGCATGAGGGAGTATGTCGGTGAGGGCATCCATCATGTCATTTCATTCTTGCATTCACAACAGTATCTAGGAATGTCTGATTGTTTGCTTTACTTTTATCGCGTGATTGATTTGATAACATGCTAATCTTTGCTCTATGATTCCACTGAGTTGATCACTCACTCCCACGTTACGGGACGGTGTTTGCAACACCTACCAGACTCTGTCTTAGATATAGGTTGTGAGGAGATTCAGGAGGAGGAGCCGGACTACTACGAGGACCAGGACGAGTTCTCGTATATGCAGTTTTTCGACGGCTTCGCATAGGTGGCCTCGGTCGGCGGGATTTTTGCTAGTGGACTATCATATGACATTTTGATTTTGGTTTGATATATGTATATGTGACTCAGAGATGTATTCATACTTTGGAGACAGTTTGAGATTATTTTATTTTTCATACAGTGATATATATATATATATATATTCTTCAGTCTTTCGCTTGCGTTTTATCACTGGATCTGGAGTATGAATTCCAGTTTTGGTATAATCTTACTTATGTTAATGCACTAACTCAGACAACATTGAATCATAAGCATATTTGTTGCATAAGTGATGGTCTGGAACTCGGGAGTTGGGTTTCTACACGACCCCCAATTTTCAGGGCGTTACACTCATGATTATCATCCTAATGCTTATCATCTTCTAATTCAGTATAGTTCACAAGTGGGATGAGATCACTTTCCTCACATTATTTTTCTAGGTTGAGTTGAGGATCGAATAAACTAGCCTCTTCCTCCTCATTGAAGTCAAGTATGTCATGTGACTGGAGTGTGTCAGTATCATTATATATGAAACACACCCATGTCTCTTAATCATTCCTTTGGACAGTCATCGAGATTGACTCTTTAGGAAATTGTAACGCCCGTGAAAAATCCATACTTGGGCTCGAGTACCAACTCGACCCGAAATTGCCTAGAATTAATTCTTTTAGAAAATATGACTAAGTTAGCTAGCGCAATGCTGGAGTAGCTAGGAAATAGTCCCTGATCACTTTAAATACGTTCTACAAGACCCAAATCGAGTAGAACCAACGACTCTATAACACTCTATAACCTCGGACCAAACTCTAAGCAGGTTTGTTCTCTGGACCACTTTGAATCTTTATATTGGATCTAGACCGCGCGTCGAAAGTCCGATACCTCCTATCTTAGACCGTTAGAACTGCCTAGCTGGACTTGACACTCATTCCGAAAATCAAGTCAAACCGATAATCACAGGCTATTTCATTGAGCCCGGACCGAAGAGAGTGCGAATAGGGACAGAATTGGAATTTTAAATTCAAATCTGGCACACGACTTGACGCGTCAGTATTGAGCATTCTGACCGTCAGAATTCATCCAGATTACACCCTCGGATCAGGAGAAATTTCTATTTTATATCATGAGACTTTCAGCCCTGATCTATGTGCGGTGACCGCTGAACTAAAACTGGTCCGCCACGTGCGATCTGCGAACCCTGCCGGACTGAAAACTTAATACGTGCTAGATCTGGTACGCAAGAGCTTAAGTCCGATCGCATTCGACTAGGGGACCACCAGAAAGCATCTTATGGACCGAAACAACCCCGAATTAGATATGGACTAAGTAAACTATGTACCAGAGCCTGTTTTCGGCATTTTTAAGCTTATAAAAGGGATTGAAACCCTCACTCCTCTCTCCCATCCGAAATTGTAAGAAACCCTAGATTGGGAGAGAGAAAAGGTGAGAGTTTGTGAGAGAGAGTGGGATAGATTTCTCCAGCCTTCGAGCCGCCTGTTGCTAGTGCCTAAGCAACCCTTCCTGATCACCAAGCCAGTGATTCTTCCTCGTTTTCAGGTAATAACTAACCCTAGAAGTTGCTGATTTGGGGATCACTAAGATCCATAGCTTTTTAACCAATAGATCTTGTAAAACAGGTTCTCTTACTGCCGTAGACGAAGCGTATACGCTCCGTTCGAAATCACGAGTCTACAAGAGACTAGGTGAGGATTTTAGACGCTTTGATTGACGGTTTCCAACGCTTTCAATGTCGTTTAATAGTAGATTATTGATGGCATCGCCGTTTGACATGTACAACATGCTTTCCGTTTCCTGTTTCGTAAATCAACGAAGAATATGAGATTTAGGGCATTTTAGTCATTTGTAGGAAGTACAGTTTACATTCATATTTTGCTGATGTGATTGACATGGTTTGTTGTCACATTAGGAAGTTAGGAATACACGTATAATTAGTTTGGCGAAGAGATTCGCCTAATTACGCACTTCGGGTCGACATGCCATATGTAGACTTAAGTGTGTAGTGTATGTGTTTGTATAAATGCTTGTATTAGTATGTATTGAATAAAATGATGTTATGAGATAGTTTGAGATGGATTTCTCAATTAATATGCTGACCTAAATGATTTCCTACACGTTGATTATATGCATGATTTCATTACATGCATGAGATATATGTGCTTGAAGATTTACTTAAGTTGAATGTTATAACATGTGTTAACATGCTCACATGATTGTATTTCAATTCCAATATTCCTATATAAGTTGCTGATGTGATTCCATAATTGTTTGGGACTATACTTAGTCCAGGCAGTCGGTAACCGAGCGAATTCGTGGCTGGCTGGTCTTAGCCACGAACGGCGCGTCGATGAACGCGAGTCGTGTTTAGAGTTGGCGGCAGTGGTTAGGCCACGCGAAGTGTTTTACGCACTTCATGTCGTTCGACTTGAGATACGATCGTACTAGTCGAGCCCGTCAAGTAACCCGACTGGCCGATGTATGTTCACCTTGTATGAGTCATAACTGCTTGAACCTAGGGTACTGAACTTACCACTGAAAACCCTGTTAACCATGGTACCTTGATCCATGAAGACTCATGAGCCGGGCATGGTGGTATGGGACACCGTGGTCGAGCTGTCGGCCTATGCTGGGGCCACAAACCTTCCCGTAGTGACCAGTGAGCACCTAGTCTTGTGAGCAGATTATGGTGGTATGGGACACTATATTCTAGCTGTCGGCCTACACTGATCAGGTGACGAGTCCTTTGTAGTGACCACGAGCGTATTCTGAGTCTACGGGAGGTGACGACCCTTCAGTAGCAGTAGAGTACAGTAGGCCTGTATTGATAAGGTGATGGGGGAGCGGTGCAACGAGTGCGAGCAACAGCCCTGACAGCCCTTGCAGCGACCTACAAAATATACATCGTATGAGATTACTAGGAGTGACGACCCTAGACAGGATCTGTGTTGGGATTGATACAAGGGAAGTACCTTAGTTTCCCAATCCTTCTATTTGAATGGACTAATAACAACTCGAAAATCATGTCACCATGCCATTGCATGTGCCTGGAAGATGTGGAGCACTTGAGGGTCGATTGCATGCCGCGGTCGTAAGATGGTGCAGTATTTTGGAGATCGTCGGTGAGGGCATACATCACGTCATGTCATCTTGCATTAACAACAGTATTAGGATTGTCTGATTTACTGCTTTACTATTATCGCATGATTGATTTATGAACATGCTAATCCTTGCTCTATGATTCCACTAAGTTGATCACTCACTCCCACGTTACGGGATGGTGTTTGCAACACCCACAAGACCCTGTTGTAGATGCAGGTGAGGTTGAGATCCAGGAGGCAGAGCCAGACTTCGACGAGGACCAGGATGAGTTCTCGTACATGTAGTATCATGATGGCCTTGCGTAGGCGACCTGGGTTGACGGGACTTTAGTGGGACTATTTTGAACATTTAATTTTGTTCATATATATGTATATGAAACTCAGAGATGTATTCATACCTTAGAGACAGATGAGATCTACTTTATTTTTCCATACAGTGATATATATATTGTTTAGTCTTCCGCTTGTTTTTATCACTGGATCTGAAGTATGAATTGCAGTTTTGGTATACTTTTACTCATGTGAATGCTTTAAATCAGACAACATTGAATCATAATCATTTTTGTTGCATTAGTGATGGTCTGGAACTCGGGAGTTGAGTTTATATAAGACCCCCGATTTTCAGGGTGTTACAGAAATTGAACCATATGCTCATTAACACAATCCACTTCTTCATTCTCATTTTCAGTACCCTCTACAAGCGAGTTAGGATCACTTTACTTGCATTGTGATTCTGAATTAGGTCGAGGCTGGGATAAACCAGCATCTTCCCCCTCATTGAGGTGTGACTGACGTTCTAACCTTGATGATTTAATCAATTCGATAGATTGTTCAATGGCTACAAATGATTGCATGAGATATTGATTGAATTGCTCTTATGCATTTATGAGTTTTTGAAGTAAACCGTCTTGGATCATTTCTGGTTGGATTTCAAAGGTAGGGGATCCAAGAGAAGAATCACTATAATCTCTTATTGGTTCATCTCTCCAATGTTGATGTTTCCACTGATCATAGTCATACGGGTCATAGGTGGGAAAGTTGAATGTTTGTTGGTATCAATTATCACCCATAATATAATCATGCATTGTTTTCTTCTTGTCTGATGGGTGATACCCATTCTCACTTCAATACGAGTCATATGGAGTGTGATTATTCCCCCGCCTCTAATCACTGAAGGACTTTTTAACTGGTGGAGCATTGTATTCTGGTCGGTTCTCGATGATGGTTTCAGAAATATTTTGAGACATAGGTTAGGATTTCCTAACATAATCATTTAGCATTTTTCACAACATCTCTCAACTAGCTCAGCATATTGACGTTCCCACTCTTGCATATACATGGTGAAACCCTAATCCTGAATATAATCCTAAAATAGAATAAAAGAAAATTCCTATAGCAATATGGAAAGTTGAAGAGTTCTATGTTAGGATCCTACAAAACAGAAAATAATGTTAGTTTCTAAAAATAAATTAGAAAAAACCCTGAGCTAAAAATTAAACAAAAATTTAGTCCTAAAAGAAAAAATTAGTTTCTAAAAATAAATTAGGAAACTTTCCAAATCTAAAAATAGAAAAAAAAAAAAAAAAAAAGAATTAGTTTCTAAAAACACCTAAGAAAGCAACCTAGTTTCTAAAAAAAGAAAAGGAAAGTTTTTAAAAACAGAAAAAGGAAAGGAAATTAGTTTCTAAAAATGGATTAGGAAAGTTTCTAAAAATAAAAATAAATAGTTTCTAAAAAAAAAAAATTATGAAAGTTTCTATCATAGAATTGGAAAGAAAATCAGTTTCTAAAAATAAAAAAGGAAAGTTTCTAAACTTAGAAATAGAAAGCTAAGTTAGTTTTTAAAATAATTATGAAAAAAATCCTAATATAAAAATAGAAAGTAGAAAAAATCATAATCTTAACCTAATTCCAAAACTAATCAAATCTAAAAAATGCTACCGTCAATCCCCGGCAATGGAGCAAAAAACTTGTTCACAACCCCAAGTGTAGGGTCGCAATTAGTAATAATCTCGGTAAGACCAAGGTCGAATCCACGTGGACAAAAACTTGTAAGTTTCTGTAACATCTCGAAAATCGAGGGTCGGGTAGAAACCCAACTCCCGAGTTCCAGAACGTCACTTATGTAACATAGATAATGATAAATGCATGTTGTCTGTATAATGGCATTAAACAAGATTGAGACTAAGCCAAAACAGCATATCATACTCCAGAGACAGTTAAATTAGCAAGCGGAAGACTGTGATAAAAACATGAAATATATAATTAATTGTAAGTCTCTAGAGTGTGAACATGTTACCAGGTTAATTAAATACATATATACTCCAAAAATGGAAAGAAAAGAATATACATGAGTGCTCCAAAAATATAAAATGACAAGTGTCAAGGCGTCTAATCAACCTCCCTGTAATCCCGTTGATCAGAACACTCATAAAAGAGGGATCCTCATCATCATCAAGTCCGGCTCCGCTTCACAAGCAGCGCCATCATCTGAAACTAAAATAGGGATTGGTAGGTGTCCGGAACACCATCTCGTAACGTGGGAGTGGGTAATCAACTCAGTGGAATCATAGAGCAAAGATTAGCATGTTATCAAATCAATCACACAATAATAGTAAAGCAGGAATATCCATGACAAACATTTCATCAAAATACGGACGTATACTGTATTTCCTACAAATACCCAAAATGCCCTAAATCTCATATTTCCCATACGTATAAGAAATGAAAAACGGACAGCATGTTCTACATGTCAAACAGCATTCTCTTCGACAATCTACTATTAAACGACATTGAAGCTTTGAAATCAGTTAATCAAAGTGTCTAAAATCCTCACCTTTCGCCTTAGACGTGTATGGATTCGAACAGAATTTCTACACTTCGGCAATGGCGTTAAGACGACCTATATCACAAGTTACATAAGCTACACCGCTACTCGCATCAAAGGAATCTCTAAAACAGCAAGAGGGTAGGGTTTTCTTACCTAGAAGTGAGTTAGAATCACCGGAAAAGTGATTTGAAGGTGGTGGATAAACACGTGTAGAAGCTGGTTCAAGTGGCAAGGAGATTCTCTCACAACTCTTCATAATATCTCTCTTTCTCTCTCTTCTTTTTCTCGGGTTTGTTGCAAATTCGGATAGAATAGATATGAGAGGGTTTAAAGCCCTTATATAGGCTAAAAACTCACCTAAATAGACTTGGGACAAAGGTGTACTTGGGTTATATAACCAAATCGAGACTTTTTCGATCCAAAAGAGCATTTCGGGAGGTCCCCTGGCCGAACGCGGTCGGACTTAAGCTCATGCGTATCGGATCCTGCTCACCCGAAGTTTTTAAACCAGTAGATTTCCCAGATCGCACGTGGCGGTCCAATTTCAGTTCAACGGTCACAGAGAATCGATCGAGGATTCCAAGTACACCGACCTGAATGAGAAATGTTTCCTGATCCGAGGGTGTATTTGGGTCAGATTCTGACGGTCTGAATGCTTATACTGAACCCGCAAGCGAATGGTGCCAGATTTATTTAATTCACATTTGAATTTTTATGAATTTCATTCTTTCTTACACTCCTCGCTCCAGGCTCAGTATAATAGCCTCAGAACATCGATTGGGTTTGATTTTCGAAACGATTGTCAAGTCCAGCTAAGCGGTCCTAATGGTCTGAGATTGCGGATATCAGACTTTCGATGCGCGGTCTAGATCCAATACAAGGTTTCAAAGGGTTCTTGGGAACAAACCGATTTAGAGTTTGATCCTGGATTTTAGGATATTATAGAGTCATCGGTTCTACAAGTTTTGGGTCTTGCAGAACGTATTTAAAGCGATCAAGGACAATTTCATAGGTAATCTTGTGTAGCGCTGGCTAATTCACGTTAAATTTTAAAGAATTAGGTTCTACATGATTTCTTTGGCTTTGGAATTGGGTTCTGTAACGTCCGTGAACAATCCATACTTGGGCTCGAGTACCAACTCGACCCGAAATTGTGTAGAATTTATTCCTTTAGAAAAATATGACTAAGTTAGCTAGTGCAATGTTAGAATAGCCGAGAAATGGTCCCTGATCACTTTAAATACGTTCTACAAGGCTCAAAGCGAGTGGAACCAATGGTGCTATAATGCTCTAAAGCCTCGGATCAAACTCTAAACCGGTTTATTCTCGGGACCTCCTTGAAACTTTGTATTAGATGTAGACCGCGCGTCGAAAGTCAGATACCTACCATCTTAGACCGTTATGACCACTTAGCTGGGCTTGGCAATCGTTTTGAAAATCAAGTCCAACTGACATTCAGAGGCTATTTCATTGAGCCTGGAGTGAAGAGAGTGAGAATAGGGTTAGAATTGGAATTTGAAATTCAAATCTGGCACACAAATTGACGCATCAGTATTGAACGTTTTGACCGTCAGAATTCAGCCAAATTACACCCTTGGATCAGGAAAAATTTCTATTACATATCACGAGACTTATAGGCCTGATCTTGGTGCGGTGACCGTTAAACTGAAACTGGACCGCCACGTGTGATCTGGGGACCCTACCGGTCTGAAAACTGGATGTGTGCTAGATCCAGTATGCATGAGCTTAAGTCCGACCGCATTTGGCCAGGGGACCATCAGAAATGCTCTTTTGGACCGAAACGGCCCCGATTTGGGTAGGCACCAAGTAAACATTGTTTCCAAGCCTATTTTGGGCATGTTTTAGGCTATAAAAGGGGTTGAAACCCTCATTCCTCTCTCCCATCCGAAAATTGCAAAAACCTAGATTTGGGAGAGAGAAAAGGAGAGAGTTTGAGAGAGGAAGTGGGAGGATTTTTCCCACCTTCGTGCCGCTACTTCCACGTGCTACAGCAACTCTTCCCAATCACCTGGCCGGTGATTTCTCCACTTTATCAGGTATGAAACAACCCTAGCACTTGCTGATTTAGGGGTTACTTAGATTCATAGCGTGTTAGCTAACGTAACTTGTAAAATAGGTTCTCCTACTGCCGTAGACGAAGCGTACACGCTCCGTTCAAAATCACGCAACCGTAAGAGATAAGGTGAGGATTTTAGACGCTTTGATTGACGGTTCCCAACGCTTTAATGTCGTTTAATAGTAGATTATTGACGGCATCGCCGTTTGACATGTACAATATGCTCTCCGTTTCCTGTTTCGTAAATTAACGAAGAATATGAGATTTAGGGCATTTTAGTCATTTGTAGGAAGTACGGTTTATACTCATATTTTGCTGACGTGATTGACATGGTTTGTTGTCGCATTAGGAAGTTAGGAATACGTGCATAATTAGTTTGGCGAAGAGATTCGCCTAATTGCACACTTCGGGTTGACATGCTATATGTAGACTTAAGTGTGTAGTGTATGTGTTTGTATAAATGTTTGTATTAGTATGTATTGAACTAAATGATGTTATGAATTAGTTTGAGATGGATTTCTCAATTAATATGCTGACCTAAATGATTTCCCACATGTTGACTATATGCATGATTTTATTACATGCATGAAATATATGTGTTTGAAGATTTACTTAAGTTGAATGTTATAACATGTGTTAACATGCTCACATGATTGTATTTCAATTTCAATACTCTTAAATAATTTGTTGATGTGATTCCATAAGTGTTTGGGACTAGACTTAGTCCAGGCAGTCGGTAACCGAGCGAATTCGTGGCTGACTGGTCATAGTCACGAACGACGTGTCGATGAACGTGATTCGTGTTTGGAGTTGGCGGCAGTGGTTAGGCCACGCGAAGTGTTTTACGCACTTCATGTCGTTCGACTTGAGATGCGATCGCGCTAGTCGAGCCCGTCAAGCAACCCGACTGGCCGATGTATGTTCACCTTGTATGAGTCATAACTGCTTGAACCTAGGGTACTGAACTTACCATTGAAAACCCTGTTAACCATGGTACCTTGATCCACGAAGACTCATGAGCCGGGCATGGTGGTATGGGACACCGTGGTCGAGCTGTCGACCTACGCTGGGGTCACAAACCTCCCCGTAGTGACCAGTGATCACCTAGACTCGTGAGCAGATTATGGTGGTATGGGACACTATATTCTAGCTGTCGGCTTACACTGATCAGGCGACGAGTCCTTTGTAGTGACCGCGAGCGTATTCTGAGTCCACGGGAGGTGACGACCCTTCCGTTGCAGTAGAGTACAGTAGGCCTGTATTGATAAGGTGATGGGGGAGCGGTGCAACGAGTGCGAGCAACAGCCCTAGCAGCCCTTTCAGTGACCTACGAAATATACATCGTATGAGACTACTAGGAGTGATGACCCTAGACAGGATCTGTGTTGGGATTGATACAAGGGAAGTACCTTAGTTTCCCAATCCTGCTGTTTGAATGGACTAATAACAACTTGGAAATCATATCACCAAAGCATTGCATGTGCCTGGAAGATGTGGAGCACTCTAGGGAGTGTGGCATGCCGCGGTCGTAAGATGTTGCCGTATGAGGGAAATCGTCGGTGAGGGCATACATCACGTCATATCATCTTGCATTAACAACAGTATTAGGATTGTCTGATTTACTGCTTTACTATTATCGCATGATTGAATTGTGAACATGCTAATCTTTGCTCTATGATTCCACTGAGTTGATCACTCACTCCCACGTTACGGGATGGTGTTTGCAACACCGACCTGACCCTGTTGTAGATGCTGATGAGGCTGAGATCCAGGAGGCAGAGCCAGACTTCGACGAGGACCAGGACGAGTTCTCGTACATGCAGTATCACGATGGCTTTGCGTAGGCGACCTAGATCGATGGGATTTTAATGGAACCATTTTGGATATTTATTTTGTTCATGTATATGTATATGAGACTTAGAGATGTATTCATACTTTGGAGACAGATGAGATTTACTTTGTTTTTCCATACAGTGATATATATATTGTTTAGTCTTCCGCTTGCTTTTATCACTGGATTTGAAGTATGAATTGTAGTTTTGGTATACTTTTACTCATGTGAATGCTTTAAATCAGACAACATTGAATCATAATCATTTTTGTTGCATAAGTGACGGTCTGGAACTCGGGAGTTGAGTTTATACACGACCCCCGATTTTCAGGGTGTTACAGGTTGGTATCAGAGCATGAATAAGAGTATACTGGGCCTGGGTTATGGTCTCGCGACGTACGTTGTCACTTCCTTTGACTTAGGTGGGTGCGAGAAGGGTCTAGAAACATTTCTAGGACCGCAGATTCGCCATTAGGCGAAGTTTATTTGGATCGATCGCACGATCGAGTCTGTAACGCATCTCGGGTCGCATAAAGCAACCCGAATAGCTTCTAAGTCGTAGGAAGTCGGGTTGAGACATCCTATGAATGATTTTAAACCTGTAAAGGTAAATTCTTGGGCTGTGGGATGACCATGACTCCTGTAATCAATCGACACGGCTTAAAAACCCTGTTTCACCAAAAATATTCAAAATTCTTCCTCTAAACACTCCGATCTTCATTTCTTTCTTATCCATTTCATGTTAAGCATCAAAACCTAATGTAAAAATAACACAAATTAGTACTTTCACAAAATTTTACAGTGAATAGTAAAATTTTATGAAAAATGGTCATAAGGCCATTCTAACTTCACTTTATTTAGCAACTAAGGATCTAGATGGATGTACTAGCTCCTTCTACCCTAAATTCATATGCTGCATTATAAGGTTTGATATTCGGGATTGCAGAATGGTCCCGGAAAGCCCTGAACACATGTTTGGGCCTATGTAGGTCAAAATACAATGAACCAGGGGTCGAACCATACATTTTTGGGGCCCTTGGACCAGGGGGGACCGAACCCATCTGGCCCCACGGGCCGGATGCACCACCAGTCGGCGATGCCATCGCCAATCCGGCGATGCACCGCCATACAGGTGGGCCCGTTCGCTGTAAATTTTGGGCGCATGCCCTTAAATATCATGTGCACCCTCCCCATATAGGTCCCGTCCCACGAAAACCCCCAAATCACACCCCTCCTTCACAAACAGCCCTCCCCATAGCTCTATTTTTATTTTTCAGCAACCGTTTCCAAAATTTGGGATTTCAAATCGCTTCTAGATCCCTCCTTGGCCAAAATCGACCATCATCCATCACTTCTTTGGAGTTGGCAGCCCTTTCTCTTGAAGATTCCATCATTTGGAGCTCCAAAAACCCCCGAATCGAGCTGAAATCGTGAGGTGCTCCATTCCACTTTTTTATTTCCATTTTTCCATGAAAATATAGCCTTGGGAAGTTTGAAGCATCCCTCTACGACGCCTAGATCTCCTTTGTCCAGATTGGGCAGCCACTTCTCCACATTTTCACCGTTTTCCATGGCCTTCGTGAAAGCCATTTTAGGCCTTTTATCACTCTCATCCATCATATCTTTGATGGGTAAAAGGAAAACCGCAACAAACGAGGCTGGGCCAAGCTGCCCTGCTCAATCGAGAAGACCGCGGGGTGGTGCCGCAAGTTCAAGCATCGCCGCAGGTCCAGCTGCAGCCCTAGAGTGCCGTACAAAGTGGGATTTGGATCCCCATGCTCACCTTGGGCGAGCAATTCTATCGAAGATGCCTCACGGCCACTACACTGATCGAAAAGTGTTGTTTGAGGCGGACGTAGATGGACGACTATTCGGTGAATATCTGTTGTTCGAACGCATTGAAGCCGCACATTGGGGTCCGATCTTTGAAGCTCGCGCTCGTGCTAATGTGAGTACCGTTCGTGCCTTCTATGCTAGTATACAGAATCCTACCTTGGAGCCTTTGCAGTTCAAAATCCCTTTTGGTAGAGATCGGATGGCTACGATTGATGTGTGACTGATTGAGCGACTTCTGAACGTGCCTCTTGGTGATGTTCATCCTAGTGAGAAGAACCTGAGGAGTAGACGTGAACGAGATCGCCGCACCAGATTCCTGTGCGGTAAGTTGGTTCCATGGCAGCCTAATAATAGCATTAAGGCGACGTATATGTCTGATGATTTGCGCCTGCTGCACCATATCTGCACGTTCAATATTTATCCGAGGTCGACGAATCGCATTGAATGTACTCACCTTATGGTTGATTTCCTGTATCTGGTGGCCCAGGGAGAGAACGTATACATGGCTACTTTCATCTTACGACAAATAATCCTCATAGCCAAGTCAAGAAGAACATCCGAATCGCTTCCTTTTGGCCGACTGATTTGCAAGATTGCACTTGAGTTTGCCTACAGACTTGGGCCGGAATTGCCAGTATTGATTCATACCATTGATGAGTCGACTATGGTTAAGATGAAGATTGGGTCGCAGTACCGTGAAAATTAGCTCGAGGAGGACAGCGAAGATGACTTTGATGATGAGGAAGATCAAAACGAAGAAGAACCTGGAGCAGAGGTCCGACTGATTTGCAAGATTGCACTTGAGTTTGCCTACAGACTTGGGCCGAAATTGCCAGTATCGATTCATACCATTGATGAGTCGACTATGGTTAAGATGAAGATTGGGTCGCAGTACCGTGAAAATCAGCTCGAGGAGGACAGCGAAGATGACTTTGATGATGAGGAAGATCAAAGCGAAGAAGAACCTGGAGCAGAGGTTCAGGAAGAAGCTCAGGAAGAGGCAGAAGAGGAGGCTCAGGATACTGATGAGAGTCCTCCTCCTTCTGCGCAGACTACTATCGACGATCGCATTGTTCGGATGGAGGAGAGTCAGACCGCTTTGTGAAGGGAAGTCCAAGAACTTTGAACAGAAGTCGCGGATACCAAGGCCGTTACAAAGAAGAAATTAGGCAAGGTGACTCGCACCTTGAAGGCGATCCTGTGTTGCTTACAAGATAAGGGTGCCCCTCCTCCGTCCCCAGACTCAGACTAGCGATGCGACCTTTGATGTAGTTGTCAGTAGTTAACCATTTCCTGCTTTATGTGTGTAAGCCTGTTAGGGCTAGTGCTTGTTTATGTTGCTGTTGCAATTTTAACTATCTTAGTTCCCATGTATTTCTTGTCATGATGCTTGTAAGGATATATCCCTTGTATTGTGACAATTTTGAGTAAATGAAATGCATGGAATGCCTTTGACTCCTTGTGAATGATTGCGGTAAATTTATGCTATTGAGACTGAAAAGGTTGCGCCCTATTTTGAATATAGGGAATGTCGCCTAAGGCTACGCGGAGCACGGCTCGGCATGCACTGACTGAGCATATGGATCAGACTCCTTCGCAGTCTGACACTCATGGGGACCCTGCTTTGGGGCCGATTCCTAAGGCAGTTCGATCGTCTCAGCCTGCCGCTGGTCCTACAGTTGGACCACCGCCATTTACGCCATCAGTCTGAGAGCCTCATCGCGCATCTACTTCCACACAGCATCCGCCACAGCCTGCTCCACCTCCTGACAGATTCGAGCAGATGATGGCTATGATACTGCAGCAGCAGCAGCTTCTGACTACCATAGTGGGGACATTAGCCTAGGGAGGGGGTGCGGCTCCATCTACTCCACCTGCACCACCTGCGCATCCAGCTGAGGATGCTTATACATATGCCCAGGATGAGGGCATGGTTCATCCTGCGCCGCCTGCCTACCCTACGGGGAATCCCGCCGATACACGGGGCCTATTGGAGCGATTTCATCGCTTGCGGCCTCCTACTTTCACGGGTTCTCACAGACCCGAGGAGGCTGAGTACTGGCTCGACCTTGTGTCGAAGATTTTGCAGATGTTACATTGCACTGAGGCCGAGCAGGTAGAGCTGGCTACATTCCTGTTTGAGAGAGAGGACAGCCTGTGGTGGGATAGCGTACTGCGGACCGTTGCCGTCGATTTTGTATGGACGTGGGCCGCGTTTGAGTTCCGCTTCCATGAGAAGTATTATCCCCAGACTTACAGGCATGACAGG
This sequence comes from Magnolia kwangsiensis, assembly GCA_037074715.1. NCBI lineage: Eukaryota > Viridiplantae > Streptophyta > Magnoliopsida > Magnoliales > Magnoliaceae > Magnolia > Magnolia kwangsiensis. Next base: position 81,864,298 of record CM073575.1, on the reverse strand, counting down.
GAGAATGAGTTTCTCCGCCTCAGACAGGCAGCCATGACAGTTACAGAGTATGAGCATCGGTTCACGGAGTTGGGCAGATACGTCCCGATGATTTTGGCTGATGAGCAAATGCGCATACGGCGCTTTTTGGAGGGTTTACGACCGGACATTCGGTCGAAGATGTGTTGTTTGAGCATTCCCTCATATGCGGAGTTGATTCACATGTCTATGCGGGCAGAGCAGGATGTGAATCGACTTGCGCGATCTCGTGGCCCTGTTGCTTCTAGGCCGCGACCAGACATGCAGGACAGGCCCCTCTCGGGCAAGAGGCCTCGCATTGATCCCCCTCCTAGGACTACAGCGCCTGTACCACCATTTCGGCGCCCTGATTTGACTTGTACATACTGTGGGAGGATAGGCCACTTGGCGCAGAGCTATTTTTCTAGGATGCGGGACTGGGTTCTCACCGCCGTAGAAGATCGACCGTGCACGTCCACAGGCGTTATCAGCACCGCCTATACGGTCAGCTCCTGCGCACCCTACATTCAGACCTACGGTATCGCAAATTAGACAGCCTCTACGGCCCTTGGCACAGCGGCCGAACCGGCCACAGCAGGCTCGAGTTCATGCATTGACAGCTGAGGCTGCTGCGACACCGACTTTTCAGCATTCGGCCTTCGAGGTCACAGCCCATATTGGAGGTACTCCTATTCTTGTGATGGTGGAAACTGGTTCCACGATTTCTTTGATATCGCGTGCTGTAGTCAGGCGTCTTGGGTTACAGACTATCACTATGGATAGCGTGCGAGTCTTTGCAGCTCATGGGGATTATTCGGATGTTACCCAGATGTGTGAGGGTTGTTTAGTTGATCTGGGAGGCAGGACGATAGCTCTAGATCTTGTCGTCGATCCCTCTCTTGTTTATCTCGACGTCATTCTTGGCATGGACTGGTTGACTGCTGGGAGGGCCGAGATTGACTGCGAGGCTCGTATGGTGATGGTGTACGAGCCTGAGGGCACGCCTTTCACGTTTTCAGTGCGGGTAAATCTTCCTTTCCGCATACTTAGTTACGCCACTTTATTGCGCGACGCTGGTGCCCAGGTACTCGAGCATGTGCCAGTCGTTTCCGAGTTCGGGGATCTATTCAGGAAGATCTCTGGTTTGCCGCCCCGACGTGAGATCGATTTCACTATCAATCTGGTTCTTGGTTCTACACCGGTCTCACTACCAACGTATCGCATGGCACCATGTGGGATGGAGGAGTTGAGGACGCAGATTGATGGTCTGCTAGAGCTTGGCCTTATATGGCCTAGTGTGTCTCCTTGGGGAGCACCGGTCCTATTCGTGAGGAAGAAAGACGGTTCGATGCGATTGTGTATTGATTATCGCAGGCTGAACCAGCTCACGGTGAAGAACAAGTACCCTTTACCCAGGATCGATGACTTGTTTGATCAGTTGAGAGGAGTGCAGTACTTCTCGAAGATTGATCTTCAGTCTGGATATCATTAGTTGCGCGTCAGGGATGAGGACGTGCAGAAGACAGCATTCAGGACCAGTTTTGGCCACTACGAGTTCCTCGTGATGTCGTTCGGTCTTACGAACGCACTGGCCGTGTTCATGGATCTGATGAACCGGGTATTTCGACCTTTCCTCTATCGATTCGTCGTTGTATTCATTGACGACATTTTGGTGTACTCCAGGAGTCGAGAGGAGCATGAGGAGCACTTGCGTTTGGTCCTGGATACGCTCAGACAGCAACAGTTGTTCGCACAGTACAAGAAGTGCGACTTCTGGAAGCAGGAGGTGAAGTTTCTAGGACACGTGGTGTCCAAGGATGGCATGGCAGTTGACCTGTCTAAGGTAGCTGCGGTGCAGGACTGGGAGCAGCCTGGTTCTGTCACTGAGGTGAGGAGTTTCTTGGGTCTCGCTGGCTACTATCGGCGCTTCATTCAGGACTTCTCGAAGATTGCGAGACCCTTATCTCAGTTGACACGGAAGGACGTGAAGTTCGCCTGGAATGACAAGGCGGAGTCAGCTTTTCAGGAGCTGAAGGACAGACTTACGTCCGCCCCTGTGCTAGTATTGCCAGAGCAAGAGGTTAGATACACCATATACACTGACGCGTCTAGCGTTGGTTTGGGTTGTGTCCTTATGCAGAGGGACAGGGTAATTTCGTATGCCTCGAGACAATTAAGGAAGCACGAGGAGAATTACCCTACACACGACCTAGAGTTGGCAGCCGTTATATTCGCACTGAGACTCTGGAGACATTACCTCTACGGAGAGGAGTTCGAGCTCTTTTGCGACCACAAGAGCCTCAAGTACATATTCACGCAGCGAGACTTGAATATGAGGCAGCGGCGATGGATGGAGACGTTGAAGGACTTCAAGTTTGAAGTCTCTTACCATCCTGGGAAGGCGAACCTTGTGGCTGATGCGTTAAGCCGCAAGAAGACGATAGAGTTTGCGGCTCCGCTGATGGTTGTCGAGTGGGATATGGTTGAGTTTTTGCGAGACTTTGACCAGAAACTCGCCGTAGAGGAGCCGTTTGAGTTCATCGCACATGTACAGGTGCGATCTCAGATCGATGACCGAGTCATCGAGGCGCAGAGGGACGATGCGCATCTTACTGAGCTTCGAGAGAAGGCCAGTGATGATGCTAACGCCGACTGGCGAGTTGGTATGGATGGGGGCTTACGTTATCGTGGCCGCCTATGCGTCCCAGATGTCCCTGACTTGAGACGAGAGATTCTCGAGGCTGCGTATTCTACTAGACTCGCGATGCATCCGGACAGCACAAAGATGTATCGTGACGTGAGGAGGACGTATTGGTGGGAAGGTATGAAGACCCACATAGCTGAGTTCGTGTCCCGTTGTCTCACTTGTCAGCAGGTGAAAGCAGAGCATCGCCGACCACCTGGACTTTTGCAGCCTATGCCGATCGCAGAGTGGAAGTGGGATTTCGTTTCCATGACTTTATTTCTGGGTTGCCGAAGACGAGGAAGGGACATGATTCCATTTGGGTGATCGTCGACCGTCTGACGAAGTCGGCGCACTTCCTACCGATCAGAGTTACGAACTCTCCAGACGAGCTGGCTAGATTGTACATCAGAGAGATTGTGCGTCTGCATGGAGTTCCGCTGGAGATCGTGTCGGACAGAGACACGCGATTCACTTCTATTTTCTGGACTCACATTCAGGAGGCTATGGGTGTGAAGTTGAAGTTCAGTACTACCTTCCACCCACAGACAGACGGACAGACAGAGCGGGTGAACCAGATCTTGGAGGATATGTTGCGAGCTTGCGCATTGGACTTCAGGGACAGTTGGGATGATTGTCTTTCCTATGCGGAGTTTGCATACAACAACAGCTTTCAGGCGAGTATCGGTATGGTACCTTATGAGACGTTGTATGGGCGACCTTGTCGCGCACCGCATTGCTGGTTAGAGGTCGGTGAGTGTAGCTTGAGTGGCCCAGAGTTAGTGCAGGCGACGTCAGAGAAGATTGATACTATTCGACGTCGGCTTCTTACAGCGCAGAACAGACAGAAGAGCTACGCCGATACGAGACGGAGGCCACTAGAGTTCACAGTTGGGGATCATGTGTTTTTGCGAGTTTCCCCTATGAAGGGAGTCCTTCGGTTCGGGAAGAAGGGGAAGCTGGCACCGCGATTCATTGGTCTATTCCAGATCCTCGATCGTGTGGGAGCAATGGCTTACCGATTGGCTTTACCCACGCCTCTCGCGAGCGTTCACAACGTATTTCATGTTTCTATGCTGAAGAAGTACGTTGCTGATCCTTCCCATATCATTAGATGGGAGCAGGTACAGTTAGGAGAGGATGTTACATATATCCTACGACCGACACGTATCCTAGACAGGAAGGAGCAGGTACTGCGTAGCAAGGTGATTCCCCTTGTGAAGGTATTATGGACGCATCACTCTGAGGAGGAGGCTACCTGGGAGATAGAAGTCGAGATCAGAAGGAACTACCCACAGCTTCTCGAGGAGTACGAAAAGGTACAAAATTTCGAAGATGAAATTATTTGTTAAGGGGGGTAGATTGTAACGTCCATGAAAAATCCATACTTGGGCTCGAGTACCAACTCGACTCGAAATTGTGTAGACTTTATTCCTTTAAAAAAATATGACTAAGTTAGCTAGTGCAACATTAGAATAGCTGGGAAATGGTCCCTGATCACTTTAAATACGTTCTACAAGGCTCAAAGCGAGTGGAACCAATGGTGCTATAATGCTCTAAAGCCTCGGATCAAACTCTAAACCGGTTTATTCTCGGGACCTCCTTGAAACTTTGTATTGGATCTAGACCGCGCGTCGAAAGTCAGATACCTACCATCTTAGACCGTTATGACCACTTAGCTGGGCTTGGCAATCGTTTCAAAAATCAAGTCCAACTGACATTCAGAGGCTATTTCATTGAGCCTGGAGTGAAGAGAGTGAGAATAGGGTTAGAATTGGAATTTGAAATACAAATCTGGCACACAAATTGACGCATCAGTATTGAGCATTTTGACCGTCAGAATTCAGCCAAATTACACCCTTGGATCAGAAAAAATTTCTATTACATATCACGAGACTTATAGGCCTGATCTTGGTGCGGTGACCATTAAACTGAAACTGGACCGCCATGTGCGATCTGGGGATCCTACCGGTCTGAAAACTGGATGTGTGCTAGATCCAGTATGCATGAGCTTAAGTCCGACCGCATTTGGCCAGGGGACCATCAGAAATGCTCTTTTGGACCGAAACGGCCCCGATTTGGGTAGGCACTAAGTAAACATTGTTCCCAAGCCTATTTTGGGCATGTTTTAGGCTATAAAAGGGATTGAAACCCTCATTCCTCTCTCCCATCCGAAAATTACAAAAACCTAGATTTGGGAGAGAGAAAAGGAGAGAGTTTAAGAGAGGAAGTGGGAGGATTTTTCCCGCCTTCGTGCTGCTACTTCCACGTGCTACAGCAACTCTTCCCAATCACTTGGCCGGTGATTTCTCCGCTTTATCAGGTATGAAACAACCCTAGAACTTGCTGATTTAGGGGTTACTTAGATTCATAGCGTGTTAGCTAACGTAACTTGTAAAATAGGTTCTCCTACTGCCGTAGACGAAGCGTACACGCTCCGTTCAAAATCACGCAACCGTAAGAGATAAGGTGAGGATTTTAGACGCTTTGATTGACGGTTCCCAACGCTTCAATGTCGTTTAATAGTAGATTATTGACGGCATCGCCGTTTGACATGTACAATATGCTCTCCGTTTCCTGTTTCGTAAATTAACGAAGAATATGAGATTTAGGGCATTTTAGTCATTTGTAGGAAGTACGGTTTATACTCATATTTTGCTGACGTGATTGACATGGTTTGTTGTCGCATTAGGAAGTTAGGAATACGTGCATAATTAGTTTGGCGAAGAGATTCGCCTAATTGCACACTTCGGGTTGACATGCTATATGTAGACTTAAGTGTGTAGTGTATGTGTTTGTATAAATGTTTGTATTAGTATGTATTGAACTAAATGATGTTATGAATTAGTTTGAGATGGATTTCTCAATTAATATGCTGACCTAAATGATTTCCCACATGTTGACTATATGCATGATTTTATTACATGCATGAAATATATGTGTTTGAAGATTTACTTAAGTTGAATGTTATAACATGTGTTAACATGCTCACATGATTGTATTTCAATTCCAATACTCTTAAATAATTTGTTGATGTGATTCCATAAGTGTTTGGGACTAGACTTAGTCCAGGCAATCGGTAACCGAGCGAATTCGTGGCTGACTGGTCATAACCACGAACGACGCGTCGATGAACGTGATTCGTGTTTGGAGTTGGCGGCAGTGGTTAGGCCACGCGAAGTGTTTTACGCACTTCATGTCGTTCGACTTGAGATGCGATCGCGCTAGTCGAGCTCGTCAAGCAACCCGACTGGCCGATGTATGTTCACCTTGTATGAGTCATAACTGCTTGAACCTAGGGTACTGAACTTACCATTGAAAACCCTGTTAACCATGGTACCTTGATCCACGAAGACTCATGAGCCGGGCATGGTGGTATGGGACACCGTGGTCGAGCTGTCGGCCTACGCTGGGGTCACAAACCTCCCCGTAGTGACCAGTGATCACCTAGACTCGTGAGCAGATTATGGTGGTATGGGACACTATATTCTAGCTGTCGGCCTACACTAATCAGGCGACGAGTCCTTTGTAGTGACCGCGAGCGTATTCTGAGTCCACGGGAGGCGACGACCCTTCCGTTGCAGTAGAGTACAGTAGGCCTGTATTGATAAGGTGATGGGGGAGCGGTGCAACGAGTGCGAGCAACAGCCCTAGCAGCCCTTTCAGTGACCTACGAAATATACATCGTATGAGACTACTAGGAGTGACGACCCTAGACAGGATCTGTGTTGGGATTGATACAAGGGAAGTACCTTAGTTTCCCAATCCTACTGTTTGAATGGACTAATAACAACTTGGAAATCATATCACCATAGCATTGCATGTGCCTGGAAGATGTGGAGCACTCTAGGGAGTGTGGCATGCCGCGGTGTTAAGATGTTGCCGTATGAGGGAGATCGTCGGTGAGGGCATACATCACTTCATATCATCTTGTATTAACAACAGTATTAGGATTGTCTGATTTACTGCTTTACTATTATCGCATGATTGAATTGTGAACATGCTAATCTTTGCTCTATGATTCCACTGAGTTGATCACTCACTCCCACGTTACGGGATGGTGTTTGCAACACCGACCTGACCCTGTTGTAGATGCTAATGAGGCTGAGATCCAGGAGGCAGAGCCAGACTTCGACGAGGACCAGGACGAGTTCTCGTACATGCAGTATCACGATGGCTTTGCGTAGGCGACCTGGATCGATGGGATTTCAATGGGACCATTTTGGATATTTATTTTGTTCATGTATATGTATATGAGACTCAGAGATGTATTCATACTTTGGAGACAGATGAGATTTACTTTATTTTTCCATACAGTGATATATATATTGTTTAGTCTTCCGCTTGCTTTTATCACTGGATCTGAAGTATGAATTGTAGTTTTGGTATACTTTTACTCATGTGAATGCTTTAAATCAGACAACATTGAATCATAATCATTTTTGTTGCATAAGTGACGGTCTGGAACTCGGGAGTTGAGTTTATACACGACCCCCGATTTTCATGGTGTTACAGGTTCTGAGAGGTTACCAAGGTGTTATGGTTGACCCATTGCCTAAGGACGTCTAACCCCAGGTTGGCAAAAATCTGGAGTGTTACAATCTACCCCCCTTAAAATAAAATTTCATCCCCGAAATTGGCTAAAGGTAATGAGTCCCTAGAGAGACTTTACTATTGGCATTCTAAGGAAGGTTTAAGATCCTGTTTAGTGACCTAACCTTACGTATAACCTAAATCAACTGTTTCGATCCTGGGCCAGTGGGGAAAAGTCCAACCACGCTTCCGCTGCGCTACTCTGATCCAACGGTTGTATTAGATAATCCTAAGTAGATTGGGCTCAATACATTCTACCCTCCTTAAAACTTAGTTCTACTTAAGGTTCAAGAATCTATGTCTCGATCCGTATATCGGAACGAGGTGTAACTTAGGGCCTATCCTTGACATGAAATAGGAAACAACCTCTCACTACATTGGTCTTCCTTTGCTAATGATGCGTTCTATGGCATTGGTACCTATGGTTGTAGAAAAAAGCTGAAGTGATGGGTGTTGTGGTTGATTTCAAGGACGGATGTGAGTTTGTGGAAAGAGGTCTAATCTCTATTGGCTGTATGTCCTCAACATTTTCCAAAGGCAAAGCAATAACTTTTGGTTGTAGGTGGTCGGGCCAATACGGAAGAAAAGTTGTGTAGTGGGTCTGAGTCGGATACATTGAACCTTCTGTCTAATCAAGACAGAAAACTCGTTGTATCAGTCCTTAATCCGAGTCGATGCCGATCTTTTGCTTGATCAGAGCATTAGATTCATTGGTAACTACTAGGATTAAGACATCGATTTAAACCGCGAATACATCGCTTACATACAGTTTCTTTACTCTGTGTTCCCGAATGCAATAAGCCCTTGGGGAGGCAATTCTAAAGGGCGTGTTGGTTTATCCTAGCGTTCAACCCGAGGGATATATAAGTTTTTCCCGAGAGTAAATGGTTCTAAGTTAAAATAACTTTCCTAAGGGTTATAACAGAAGTCTATAAGTATTAAGGGGATCAAGCGAAGGAATGAGGTTCTACTCCAACCAAATCTAACCTATTCCTTAACATATACAGGCTTTACACTACTTAAGGTAACTAGTAGACTAGTCTGTAACTCACTAGCGGTAATCCAAAGCCTAAGCTTATACGCTAAATGGGTTCATACCATTTCTAATATAGAGAATTGTTCTATCGCTTAGGGTCACGATTGTCTAAATGGAATTGGATTTCCTATATCGTCAGATCCTTCAAATCTAGGAGCACTAACTCTAAGTCCAAAACTCTAAGGGCCTATATGGCCAGTGGTCTCAAGTTGTGTTAACTGGGACCGCATTACTAATCCCATGTCGAGATTGGGAGTGGCATGCTTGGTAGGAGGGTGGGGTGGGATAAAAATTAATTTTGTAGGCTTAATCCCGGGATTTACTTTTAATCGTATACATTCCAATCATGGTAGTGGAAACCATAGGATATACCCAATCTAGGGACAATACCTTACAGCGAACGAAACGGAATGCACTTCATTTAACAAATTTTGTTACAATACATGGAATAAAATTCCACATGCATCAAGACAGAGACGACTGCGGCTATGCTAAGCCCAAACCACTAAACACAACACATTTTCTACCTATGACATCACTAGACCTATCAATAACCAAACACAAAAATTCTTAAAACGCTATTCAAACAATCTACAGGACAATGGCATAGATGCCTAATTCTACTAAAGGACTTCTACCACGGTCCCGACTTACCTTCTTTAATACTGTCTAGCTTAATACTATCTGTTGCCCATTAGAGCTCTATCGGCCATGTATTCTCAATACTCCTCAAGCGAAGAAAGTTGAGAAAAAGGCTAAAATAACCTCTACAAAGCTATGAAAAATGGAGGAAATAGGGAGAAATGGATGCCCTAATGGGATAAAACGAATCTAAGTCCTATAGAGGAATGAAATAGGACCCCAAATACTAAGATTGCAAAGGAAAAAGAGGGCAATGGGTTGGAATGAAGGCTTACATGATTTCTAGCCTTTATGGAGGATGAGAGAGCTCCAAATGATGAGAATGGAGAGAGAGGGGAGTTTGTATGGCTGTGAGTGATGAAGTGGCGTCGGTTGTGACCGAAAATGGGAATGGGAGAGGTCTGGAAACGTGATTTGAGAGGGAGGCAGTAAAAATGTGGAGAAAGGAGAGCTTGGGAGTGATATTTGTGAAGGAGGTAGGGCTTTGGGGGACTTTCAAGGGATGGCCCACATATAGGAGGGGTGCCCTAGGCACCAAAGCGCATCGGCCCAAAGTAAGGCCCGAGTGGGGCCCGATGTACGGCGAGGCCTCGCCGGCCAAAGTCAATTTCGGTGAGGCTGGCCATATGGGCTGGGTCCCCCTTGCCCTAAGGGTCCCAAATATATGTGGCTCCCACCCTGGATCATTCTAGATTAGCGTAGATAGGCCCACGACTCCGTTCGAGGTGTTTTGGGGCCAATTTGTAAACCGGGATGAATTTATGCATCATGTAGCATATGATTTTGGGGTAGGAGAGGCTAATCCATCCAACTAACCCATTTATTTCATGTGATTCTGTAATTGGAATGATCAAAAGTCCAATTGATACAAATATTTACTATTTATAGTAAAATTTTGTCTAAGTATGATTCTCCATTATTTTCACATTAAGATTTATGTCTAGTGTGAAAGGACTTAGAAAAAGTTAAAGAATGGGGTGGTGGAAGGAGAGATTCTGAAGGAATTGGATGAAAAGGGCTTCAGGCCTTGAGACTGAGTGTAAGGGTTGTGGTTGACCTACCACCTAAGGACATTCATTTCTAGGGTTGGAATGGAATGAAACATGGCCTAAACCCTTCGATTGACGGTCTAGAAGTGATTTGGGGTCGTTGGGTGTGATCAGGAGTGTGAACGGACTCGATCTCGACGATCGTTTTCAGTAAACTTTCACCGACAAACAAACTAGCGGTCCTAAACTTGTTTCTAGATCATTCTCACACCCTCCTATATTAAATTAGCGTCAGCGTGCGGTGTGTGACCATAACCCAGGTCCAGTTTAATCCAAATCATGATCTGATACCATCTGTAACATCCCAAAAATCGGGGGTCGGGTAGAAACCTAAATCCCGAGTTCCAAAACGTCACTTATACAACATAGATAATGATAAATGCATGTTGTCTGTAGAATGGTATTAAACAAGATTAAGACTAAACCAAAGCAGCATATCATACTCCAGAGATAGTTAAATTAGCAAGCGAAAGACTGTGATAAATACATAAAATATATAATTAATTGTAAGTCTCCAGAGTGTGAACATGTTACCATGTTAATTTAATACATGTATACTCCAAAAATGGAAAGAAAAGAATATACATGAGTGCTCCAAAAATATAAAATGACAAGTGTCAAGGCGTCTAATCAACCTCCCTGTAATCCCGTTGATCAGAACACTCATAAAGGAGGGATCCTCCTCATCATCATCAAGTCCAGCTTCGCTTCACAAGCAGCGCCATCATCTGAAACTAAAATAGGGACTGGTGGGTGTCCGGAACATCATCTCGTAACGTGGGAGTGAGTAATCAACTCAGTGGAATCATAGAGCAAAGATTAGCATGTTATCAAATCAATCACGCGATAATAGTAAAGTAGGCAATCAAACATTCCTAGATACTGTTGTTAATGCAAGCATGAAATGACATGATGGATGCCCTCACCGACATACTCCCTCATGCGGCACCATCTGCGTCCGCGACATGCTTTCTTTCCTCAATGCTCCACATCTTCCAGGCACATCCAGTGTGATATGAATAATGATTACCGAGTTGTTATTAGTCCTTTTCATACAGCAGGATTGGAAAACTAAGGTACTTCCCTTATATCAATACCCAAACAATGATCCTGTCTAGGGTTGTCACTCCTAGTAATCTCATACGATGATATATTTCTAGGTCACTACAAGGGCTGCTGCATGCACTCGTTTGTAACGCCCTTGAAAAATTCGTACTTGGACTCGAGTACCAACTCGACCAGAAATCGCGTAGGATTAATTCCTTTAGGAAATAAGCGTAAGTTAGCTAGCGCAACGCTAGAGTATCTGTGAAATCATCCCTGATCGCTTTAAATACATTCTATAAGACCCAAAACGAGTAGAACCAATGACGTTATAATACTCTGAAACCTCGGATCAAACTCTAAACCGGTTTGTTCTCAGGACCCCTTTGAAACTTTGTATTGGATCTAGACCGCGCGTCGAAAGTCCGATACCTACAATCTTAGACTGTTATAACCGCCTAACTGGACTTGACAATCATTTCGAAAATCAAGTCCAACCGACATTCAGAGGCTATTTCATTGAGCCTGGAGTGAAGAGAGTGAGAATAGGGTTAGATTTGGAATTTTGAAATTCAAATTTGGCACGCGACTTGGCGCGTTATTATTAAGTGTTCTGATCATCAGAATTCAGCCAAATTACACCCTCGGATCAGGAAAAATTTCTCTTTCATATCATGAGACTTGTAAACCTGATCTACGTGCGATGACCGCTGAACTGAAACTGGACCACCACGTGCGATCTACGAACAATACTGGTCTGAAAATGGGATGTGAGCGACATCCGACGTGCATGAGCTAAAGTCCGATCGCGTTCGGCCAGGTAAACAACCCCGATTTGGTTAGGCATCAAGTAAACATTGTTCCCAAGTTTGTTTTAGGAATGTTTTAGGTTATAAAAGGGCCTTAAACCCTCACTTCTCTCACCCATCCAAATTTGCTAGAAACCTTAGCTGGTGTGAGAGAAAAGGTTAGAGATTGTGAGAGAGAGTGGGAGAGAACTTCCTGCTGCTTGCACTACCTGCTACACGTGCTTAAGCCACGTACCTCAATCACTTTCCCAGTGATTCCGCCACACTTCTAGGTAAGGAAAACCCTAACCTTTTGCTGATTTAAGGTTCCATTGAATTCCTTCGCGAAGTAGCTTACAGATCTTGTGTATTAGGTTCCCGGTTCGCCGTAGACGAAGAGTATACGCTCCGTTCGAATCGGTTCACCTCTAGGGAAAAGGTGCGGATTCTAGATGCTTTGATTGGCTGATTTCAACACTTTCAATGTCATTTAATAGTAGATTATCGACGGCAACGCCGTTTGACATGTACAACATGCTGTCCGTTTCCTGTTTCATAAGCAGACGAAAAATATGAGATTTAGGGCATTTTAGTCATTTGTAGAAAATACTGTTTTCATCCATATTTTGCTGATATGATTAACATGGATCTTTGTCGCATTAGGATATTAGGAATGCGTGCATAATCAGTTTGGCGAAGATATTCGCCCAAATGTGCACTTTGAGTCGACATACTATATGTAGACTTAAGTGTGTAGACTACGTGTTTGTATAAATGTTTGTATTAGTATGTATTGAATTAAATGTTGTTATGAATTAGTTTGAGATTGAATTCTCAAATAATATGCTAATGTAAATGATTTCCTACATGTTGGCTATATGCATGATTTCATTATATGTATGAAATGCATGTGTTCGATGATTTACTTAAGTTGTATGTTATAACATGTGTTAACATGCTCACATTATTTTATTTCATTTTCATTACTCTTATATGATTGCTGATGTGGATTCATAAATGTTTGGGACTATACCTAGTCTAGGCAGTCGGTAACCGAGTAAATTCGTGGTTGGCTTATCTTTGCCACGAACGATGCGTCGATGAACGCGAGTCGTGTTTTGGAGTTGGCGGTAGTGGTTAGGCCACACGAAGTATTTTATGCACTTCATGTCGCTCAGCTTGAGATGCGCTCATACTAGTCAAGCCTGTCAAGTAGCCCGATTGGCCATTGTATGTTCACCTTATATGAGTCATAACTGCTTGAACCTAGGGTACCGAACTTACCATTGTAAACTCTATTAACCATGGTACCTTGATCCAAAAAGACTCATGAGCCGGGCATGGTGGTATGGGACACCGTGGTCGAGCTGTCGGCCTACGCTGGGGCCACAATCCTCCCCGTAGTGACCAGTGAGCACTTATGACTCGTGAGCAGATTATGGTGGTATGGGACACTATGTTCTTACTGTCGGCCTACACTGATCAGGTGACGAGCCCTTTGTAGTGACCGCGAGCGTATTCTGAGTATACGGGAGGCGACGACCCTTCCGTAGCAATGAGAGTATAGTAGGCCTGTATTGATAAGGTGATGAGGGAGCGGTGCAACGAGTGCGAGCAACAGCCCTAATAGCCCTTGCAGCGACCTATAAAATATACATCGTATGAGATTACTAGGAGTGACGACCCTAGACAGGATCTATGTTGGGATTGATATAAGGGAAGTACCTTAGTTTCCCAATCCTGCTGTATGAATGGACTAATAATAACTCGGTAATCATTTCACCATCACATTGCATGTGCCTGAAAGATGTGGAGCACTGTGGGAAGAAAGTATGCCGCGGGCATAAGATGGTGCCGTATGAGGGAGATAGTCGGTGAGGGCATCCATCATGTCACGTCATATTGCATTAACAACAGTATTAAGAATGTTTGATTTACTGCTTTACTATTATCGCATGATTGATTTGAGAACATGTTAATCTTTGCTCTATTATTCCACCGAGTTAGCTACTCACTCCCATGTTATGGGATGGTATTTGTAACACCCACCAGACCCTGTCTTAGATGCAGGTGAGGCAGCGATTCAGGAGGCAGAGCCGGATTATGATGAGGACCAGGACGAGTTCTCATATATGCAGTACCACGACAGCTTTGCTTAGGTGGCTTGGATTGGTGGGACTTCTTAGTGGAACTATTTTTGACATTTTGATTCTGTTTATTTACATGTATATGAGACTCGGAGATGTATTCATACTTTGGAGACAGTTGATATCTATTTTGTTTTCCATACAGTGATATGTATATCCTTTAGTCTTTCGCTTGCTTTTATCACTGAATCTGGAGTATGAATTGCAGTTTTGGTATAATTTTACTCATGTGAATGGTTTAACTCAGACAACATTGATTCATAAAAATTTTTGTTGCATAAGTGACGGTCTAGAACTCGGGAGTCGGGTTTATACACGACCCCCGATTTTCAGGGTGTTATATCGTTGCACCGCTCCCCCATCACCTTATCAATACAGGCCTAGTTTATATCCTTAAGACTGCATTAGGACTCGTCACACCCATGCGGTGTCAGGATAAACTCAAGGTCACTACAAAGGACTGTTAGGGCTGTTGCTCGTTCTCATTGCTCCACTCCCCCATCACCTTATCAATGTAGGCCGATAGCAAGAATATAGTGTCCCATAGCACCATAATCTGCTCAGAGTAGGGTGCTCACTGGTCACTACGGGGAGGTTTGTGGCCCCAACGTAGGCCGACAGCTCGACCACGGTGTCCCATACCACCATGCCCAGCTCATGAGTCTTTATGGATCAAGGTACCATGGTTGACAGGGTTTTCAATGGTAAGTTCAGTACCCTAGGTTCAAGCAGTTATGACTCATACATGGTGAACATACAATGGCCAGTCAGGTTACTTGACAGGCTTGATTAGTATAAGCGCATCTCAAGCTGAACGACATGAAGTGCATAAAACACTTCGCGTGGCCTAACCACTGCCGCCAACCTAAAACACGACTCGCGTTCATCGACGCGTCTTTCGTGGCAATTAGAAACCAACCACGAATTCAATCCATTACCGACTTCCTGGACTTGGTCATAGCCCCAAGCATTTGTGTATCAACATCAGTAAGCATATGTGAGCAACAGAAAAGAATATAAATAATACAAGCATGTTGACACGTGTTATATCACACTACGTAAGCAAATCAACCAACACATGCATTCCATATATGTATAATGAAATCGATTCATATAGCCAACATGTGGAAACCATACACATCAGCATATTAATTGAGAATTCAATCTCAAAACTAATTCACAACACCATTTACTCAATACCTACTAATACAAACATTTATACAAACACTTAGTCTACACACTTTAGTCTACATAGCGTATGTCGACTCAAAGTGCGCATTAGGGAGAATCTCTTCGCCAAACAGATCATGCACGCATTCCTAATATCATAACATGAAAAATAGCCATGGCAATCATTTCAGAAAAATACGAACGTATACTGTATTTCCTACAAATACCTAAAATACCCTAAATCTCATATTTCCCGTACATATACAAAATGGAAAACGGACAACATGTTCTACATGTCAAACGGCGTTCTCTTTGACAATTTACTATTAAACGACATTGAAAGCTTTGAAATCAGTCAATCAAAGCATCTAAAATCCTCACCTTTCGCCTTAGAAGTGTATGGATTCAAACAGAATTTCTACGCTTCAGCAACAGCGTTAAGGCGACCTATATCACAAGTTACATAAGCTACACCGCTACTCGCATCAAAGGAATCCCTAAAATAGAAAGAGGGTAGGGTTTTCTTACCTAGAAGTGAGTTAGAATCACCGGAAAAGTTATTTGAAGGCAGTGGATAAACATGTGTAGAAGCTGGTTCAAGTGGCAGGGAAATTCTCTCACAACTCTCCACAATCTCTCTCTTTCTCTCTCTTCTTTTTCTAGGATTTGTTGCAAATTCGGATGGAAGAGATATGAGAGGGTTTAAAGCCCTTATATTGGCTAAAATCTCACCTAAATAGACTTGGGACAAAGGTGTACTTGGGTTGTAACCAAATCGGAACTTTTCCGATCCAAAAGAGCATTTCGGGAGGTCCCTTGGCCGAACGCGGTTGGACTTAAGCTCATGCGTATCGGATCCTGCTCACCCAAAGTTTTTAGACCAGTAGAGTTCCCAAATCGCACGTGGCGGTCCAGTTTCAGTTCAGCGGTCACGGAGAATCGATCGAGGATTCCAAGTACACCGACCTAAATGAGAAATGTTTCCTGATCTGAGGGTGTATTTGGGTCAGATTCCGATGGTCTGAATGCTTATACTGAACCCGCAAGCGAATGGTGCCAGATTTATTTAATTCACATTTGAATTTTTATGAATTTCATTCTTTCTTACACTCCTCGCTCCAGGCTCAGTACAATAGCCTCAGAACATTGGTTGGGCTTAATTTTCGAAACGATTGTCAAGTCCAGCTAAGCGGTCCTAGTGGTCTGAGATTGCAGATATCGGACTTTCGACGCGCAGTCTAGTTCCAATACAAGGTTTCAACGGGTTCATGGGAACAAACCGGTTTAGAGTTTGATCCTGAATTTCAGGGTATAATAGCGTCAAGTTTTGGGTCTTACAGAACGTATTTAAAGCAATCAGGGACAATTTTACAAGTAATCTAATGTAGCGCTGGCTAATTCACGTTAAATTCTAAAGAATTAGTTCTACATGATTTCTTTAGCTTTGGAATTAGGTTCTGAGAGGTTACCAAGGTGTTATGGTTGACCCATTGCCTAAGGACGTCTAACCCCAGGTTGGCAAAAATTCGGGGTGTTACAGTTTCTGAAATTAACTAGAAGTAGAACTAGAAGAAAATGTGAAACTAATTTTAAAGTATTTAAGAGAGTAATTGTGAATTAAGTAATTAAAACTAAGAATTTAATGGTGGAAATGTAACACCCCGAATTTTTGCTAATCTGGGATTAGACGTCCTAAGGCAATGGGTTAACTAAAACACCTGAGAAATCGCTCAGAACCCAATTCCATAGCCAAAGAAATCACTTAGGATTAATTCCTTTAGAAACTAAGCACAATTTAGCTAGCGTGATGCTGGAGTGGCTGGGAAACAGTCCCTGATCACTTTAAATACGTTCTACAAGACCCAAATCGAGTAGAACCAATGACTCTATAATACTCTATAACCTGGGATCAAAATCTAAACCGGTTTGTTCTTTGGACCGCTTTGAAATTTTGTATTGGATCTAGACCGAGCGTCGAAAGTCCGATACCTCCTATCTTAGACTGTTAGAACCACCTAGCTGGACTTGACACTCATTTCGAAAATCAAGTCAAACCGATAATCACAGGCTATTTCATTGAGCCGGACCGAAGAGAGTGCGAATAGGGACAGAATTGGAATATCAAATTCAAATCTGGCACACGACTTGACGCGTCAGTATTGAGCGTTCTGACCGTCAGAATTCATCCAGATTACACCCTCGGATCAGGAGAAATTTCTATTTTTTATCATGAGACTTTCAGCCCTGATTTACGTGCGGTGACCGCTGAACTGAAACTGGTCCGCCACGTGCGATCTGCGAACCCTGCCGGGCTGAAAACTTAATTCGTGCTAGATCTGGTACGCATGAGCTTAAGTCCGACCGCATTCAGCCAGGGGACCACCAGAAGTGTCCTTTTGGACTGAAACAGCCCCGATTTGGTTACCCCTCAAGTGAAACTTGTTCCAGAGCCTATTTTGGGCAAGTTTGGGCTTATAAAAAGGGTTGAAACCCTCACTCCTCTCTCCCATCCGAATTTGCAAAAATCCCTAGATTGGGAGAGAGAAAAGGTGAGAGTTTGTGAGAGAAGGTGGGAGAGAATTCCCTGCTGCTTGTGCCATGTGCTGTACGTGCTTAGGCAATGCACTCCGATCACTTTTCCGGCGATTCCTCCACGTTTTCAGGTAAGAAAATATCCTAGAAGTTGCTGATTTGAGGTTCCTTTCGTTTCCTAGCGAAGTAGCTAATAGAACTTGTGTATTAGGTTCTCTAATCGCCGTAGACGAAGCGTATACGCTCCGTTCGAATTTACACATCCATAAGAGACAAGGTGCGGATTTTAGACGCTTTGATTGACTGTCTCCAAAGCTTTCAATGTCATTTAATAGTAGATTCTCGACGGCAATGCCGTTTGACATGTACAACATGCTGTCCATTTCCTGTTTCGTAAACCAACGAAGAATATGAGATTTATGGCATTTTGGTCATTTGTAGGAAGTACTGTTTTTATGCATATTTTGCTGATGTGATTGACATGTTTTATTGTCACATTAGAATGTTAGGAATACATGCATAATTAGTTTGGCGAAGAGATTCGCCTAAATGCGCACTTCGGGTCGACATGCTATATGTAGACTTAAGTGTGTAGTGTAAGTGTTTGCATAAATGCTTGTATTAGTATGTATTGAATTAAATGGTGTTATGAATTAGTTTGAGATTGATTTCTCAATTAATATGCTGGTGTAAATGGTTTCCTACCTGTTAGCCATATGCATGATTTCATAATATGAATGAAATGCATGTGCTTGACGATTCGCTTAAGCTGTATGTTATAACATGTGCTTGATGATTTCATTATGATTTAGTTTGAGATTGAATTCTCAATTAATATGCTCATGGAAATGATTTCTTATATGTTGGCGATATGCATAAG
The DNA here is from genome assembly GCA_037074715.1 of Magnolia kwangsiensis. Lineage (NCBI taxonomy): Eukaryota > Viridiplantae > Streptophyta > Magnoliopsida > Magnoliales > Magnoliaceae > Magnolia > Magnolia kwangsiensis. Next base: position 81,845,737 of record CM073575.1, on the reverse strand, counting down.
TTCATTATATGTTCGAAAGGCATGTGTCAGATGATTTACTTAAGTTGTACGATATAACATGTGTTAACATGCTCACATGGTTATGTTTCATTTCCAATACTCTCACATGATCGCTGATGTGGATTCATATGTGTTTGGGACTATACGTAGTCCAGGGAGTCGGTAACCGAGTGAATTCGTGATTAGCTTATCTCCGCCACGAATGACGCGTCGATGAACGCGAGTCGTGTTTGGAGTTGACGGCAGTGGTTAGGGCACGCGAAGTGTTTTACGCACTTCATGTCGTTCGACTTGCGATGCGCTCGTGCTAGTCGAGCCCGTCAAGTAACCCGACTGGCCGTTGTATGTTCACCCTGCATGAGTCATAACTGCTTGAACCTAGGGTACTGAACTTACCATTGTAAACCCTGTTAACCATGGTACCTTGATCCATGAAGACTCATGAGCCGGGCATGGTGGTATGGGACACCGTGGTCGAGCTGTCGGCCTACGCTGGGGCCACAAACCTCCCCGTAGTGACCAGTGAGCACCTTTCTCGTGAGCAGATTATGGTGGTATGGGACACTATATTCTTGTTGTCGGCCTACATTGATAAGGTGACGGGGGAGCGGTGCAACGAGTGCGAGCAACAGCCCTGACAGCCCTTTGTAGTGACCGCGAGCGTATTCTGAGTCTACGGGAGGCGACGACCCTTCCGTAGCAGTAGAGTACAGTAGGCCTGTATTGATAAGGTGATGGGGGAGCGGTGCAACGAGTGCGTGCAACAGCCCTGACAGTCCTTGCAGCGACCTACAAAATATACATCGTATGAGATTACTAGGAGTGACGACCCTAGACAGGATCTGTGTTGGGATTGATATAAGGGAGGTACCTTAGTTTCCCAATCCTGCTATTTGAATGGACTTATAACAACTTGGAAAATCATATCACCATAACATTTCATATGCCTGGAAGATGTAGAGCACTCTAGGGAGTGTGGCATGCCGCGGTCGTAAGATGTTTCCGTATGAGGGAGATCGTCGGTGAGGGCATACATCACGTCATGTCATATTGCATTAACAATAGTATTAGGATTGTTTGATTTACTGCTTTACTATTATCGCATGATTGATTTGATAACATGTTAAACTCTTCTCTCTTATCCCACTGAGTTGATCACTCACTCCCACGTTACGGGACGATATTTTCGGACACCCACCAGTCCCTATTGTGATTGCAGATGATGGCGCGGCCTGCGAGGCGGAGCTGGATTTGATGATGATGAGGAGGATCTCTCCTTTATGCGTGATCTGATTGACGGGATTACAGGGAGGTTGATTAGATACCTTGACACTTATCATTTTATATTTTTAGAGCACTCATGTATATTCCTTTTTGTTCACTTTTGGAGCATACATGTATGTATATAACCTGGTAATATGTTCATACTCTGGAGACATACAACAATTTACATATGTTATACCTACTATCGTAGTCTTCCGCTTGTAAATTTAATAGTCTCTGGAGTATGATATGCTGTTCTGGCTTAATCTCACTCATGTTTAATACATTATCACAGACAACATTCAATCATACATATCTATGTTGCATAAATAACATTTTAGGACTCGGGAGTGGAGTTTTTACTCGACCCCCCGATTTTTGGGATGTTACAGATGGTATCAGAGCATGATTTGGATTAAACCGGGCCTGGGTTATGGTCACGCGACGTACGCTGTCGCTTTCTTTGACTTAAGTGGGTGCGAGAAGGGTCTAGAAACACTTCTAGGATCGCAGATTCGCCAATAGGCGAAGTCTATTTGAACCGATCGCACGATCGAGTCTATAACGCATATCGGGTCGCGTGAAGCAACCCGAATAGCTCCTAGGTCGTAGGAAGTCAGGTTGAGACGTTCTCTGAACGATTTTAAACCCATAAAAGTAAATCATTGGTCCGTGGGATGACCACGACCCCTGTATTCAATCGTCAGGGGTTAAAAACCCCGTTTCACTAAAAATCTTTAAAATTCTTCCTCTCACCACTCCAATCTTCAATTCTTTCTTATCCTTTTCATATTAGGCATCAATCCTAATATGAAAATAATGTAAAATCATACTTTCACAAAATTTTTCATGAAAAATGGCTATAAGGCCATTCTAACTTTACTTTCTTTAGCAACTAATAGTCTAGATGGATGTACTAGCTCCTTCTACCCCAAAATCATATGCTGCATAATAGGGTTTTGTATTCGAGATTGAAGATTGGTCCCGGAAAGCTTCAAACACATGTTTGGGCCTATATAGGTCAAAATACAATGAACCAAGGTGGGGGCCACACATTTTTGGGGTCCCTGGACCATGGGGGACCAGACCCATGTGGTCCCACCGACCAAACAGGGAGTCGGTTCGGCGATGCCATCGTCGGTTCGGCGATGCATCGCCGCCCGATGTGGCCCATTAGATCTGATTTTTGGTGGGTGTGGTCGTCTGGGGCAGTACCCACCCCCCATGTGCGGTTCATCCATAGAAAACCCCAAATGGGGGTACATCCTTCACAAACAGCCCCTTCCCTAGCCCCATTTTCATTTTCAGCTGCCCTATCCCAAAAATCATGATTCTAAATCACTCCTAAATCCATCCTTAGCTAAAATGATCACCCTCCATCGTTCCTTCGAAGTTGGTAGCCCTCCCTCTTGAAGATTTCGTCTCTTGGAGCTCTAAAAACTCCCAAATCGAGCTGAAATCGTGAGGTGCTTCATTCCCTTTTTTCATTTTCATCTCTCCTTGAAAATACATCCTAGGGAAGCTTGAAGCATCCCTCTATAATGCCTAGATTTCATTCTGTCCATTTGGGTGACCATTTCTCCGCATTTCCTCCGCTTTCCATGACTATTGTTAAGGCTGTTTTAGCCTTTTTCTCCTTTTCCACCATCCTCCTTCTCATGTCCCTTTTATTTGAGCCTTTACCCTCTTTTTGGGTCTCAAAAATCGTGCTAACCTCAAATCCCATTTCTCAACTTTCTTCGTTTGAGAAGTATTGAAAATACTTGGTCGATAGAGCTCTAATGGGCAACTGACAGTACTGAACTAGATAGTATTCAAGAAGGTCAGTTGGGACCATGGTAGAAGTCCTTTGGTCGAAATAGGCATCTATGCCGTTTCCTTGTAGATTGTTTGATTTTTGTTTTAAGGATTTTTGTGTTTTGTTGTTATTGGGTCTAGTGATGTCACCGGTAGAAAATGTGTTTGTGTTGTGGTTTGGGCTTAATGTAGCCGAAATTTGTTGAATGGAAAGCATGTCGTCTCATTTCACTGTAAGGTATTGTCCCTAGATTGGGAGTATTGTAACTCCCGGGATTCAGCCTACAAATTAGTTTTTATCCCACCCCACCCTCCTACCAAGCATGCCACTTCCAATCCCACCATGGGACTAAGAATGCGGTTCTATTTAATACAACTTAATGCTAGTGGCCACATAGGCCCTTGGCATTTTGGACCTAGAGATAGTGCTCCTAGATTTGAAAGATCTGACGATATAGGAAAGCCAATTCTATTTAGACAATCTGGACCCTAAGCAATAGAACAACTCCCTGTAGTAGAAATGGTATGGAACAATTTAACGTATAAACTTAGGCTTTGGATTATAGCTACTGAGTTACAGACTAGCCTACTAGTTACCTTAAGTAGTGTAAAGCCTGTATATGCTAAGGAATTGTAGGTTAGATTGGGTTGAAGTAGAACCTTATTTCTTTGATAGATCCCCTTATGACTTATAGACTCCTGTTGTTGCCCATAGGAAGGAACCATTCACTTTCAGGGAACATTTATAAATCCCTTAGATTGAACTTAGAATGTACTAGCACGCCCCTTAGAATTGCCTTCCCCAAGGGCTTATTGCATTCGGGAATGCGGAATAAAGGAACTACATGTAAGCGATGTATTCGCGGTTTGAATCGACTTCTTAATCCTAGTGGTTACCAATAAATCTAATGCTCTGATCAAGCAGAGGGTCGGCATCGGCTAGGATTAAGAACTGATATGAAGAATTTTCTGTCAGAGTCTGGCAGAAAGTCAATGTATCCGGCTCAGACCCACTACACAACCTTTCTTCCGTGATGGCCCAACCACCTACAACCAAATGGGATCACATTGCCTTTGGGAAATGGCGAGGACTTAAATCCAGTAGAGAATTCGACATCTTACCACCAACTCATGCCTGCCCCTGACCTTAACCACAATAGAGATTAGGCTCATCTCTATGATTATAGATACCAATGCCATAGAACGCATCATTAGCGAAGGAAAAACCACTGTAATGAGAGGTTGTTTCCATTTTAGGTTAAGGATAGCCCCTAAGTTGCGTCTCGTTCCGATATACGGAGCGATGCATAGATTCTTGAACTTAAGTAAAACCAAGTTTTAAGGGGGGTAGAACGTATGGAGTCCAATCCGGTTAGGTTAGTCAACGCTCCCGTTCGATCAGAGTGGTGCAGCGGAAGCGTGGTCGGCCTCTTCCCCACTGGCCCAAGATCGAAACCTTTGAGTTAGGATATACGTACGATTAGGTTATTAAGTAGGATTGAACCTCCCTTAGAAAAGTATTCCTTGCCCTTCGCCAATGTCGGGGACGACATTGTGTTTTAAGGGGGGTAGATTGTAACACCCCGGATTTTAGCTAATCTGGGATTAGACGTCCTTAGGTAATGGGTTAACTAAAACACCTGAGAAATCTCTCAGAACCCAATTCCATAGCCAAAGAAATCACTTAGGATTAATTCCTTTAGAAACTAAGCACAAGTTAGCTAGCGTGACGCTGGAGTGGCTAGGAAACAGTCCCTGATCACTTTAAATACGTTCTACAAGATCCAAATCGAGTAGAACCAATGACTCTATAATACTCTATAACCTGGGATCAAAATCTAAACCGGTTTGTTCTTTGGACCGCTTTGAAATTTTGTATTGGATCTAGACCGCGCGTCGAAAGTCCGATACCTCCTATCTTAGACTGTTAGAACCACCTAGCTGGACTTGACACTCATTTCGAAAATCAAGTCAAACCGATAATCACAGGCTATTTCATTGAGCCCGGACCGAAGAGAGTGCGAATAGGGACAGAATTGGAATATCAAATTCAAATCTGGCACACGACTTGACGCGTCAGTATTGAGCGTTCTGACCGTCAGAATTCATCCAGATTACACCCTCGGATCAGGAGAAATTTCTATTTTTTATCATGAGACTTTCAGCCCTGATTTACGTGCGGTGACCGCTGAACTGAAACTGGTCCGCCACGTGCGATCTGCGAACCCTGCCGGGCTGAAAACTTAATTCGTGCTAGATCTGGTACGCATGAGCTTAAGTCCGACCGCATTCAGCCAGGGGACCACCAGAAGTGTCCTTTTGGACTGAAACAGCCCCGATTTGGTTACCCCTCAAGTGAAACTTGTTCCCGAGCCTATTTTGGGCAAGTTTGGGCTTATAAAAAGGGTTGAAACCCTCACTCCTCTCTCGCATCCGAATTTGCAAAAATCCCTAGATTGGGAGAGAGAAAAGGTGAGAGTTTGTGAGAGAAGGTGGGAGAGAATTCCCTGCTGCTTGTGCCATGTGCTGTACGTGCTTAGGCAACGCACTCCGATCACTTTTCCGGCGATTCCTCCACGTTTTCAGGTAAGAAAATATCCTAGAAGTTGCTGATTTGAGGTTCCTTTCGTTTCCTAGCGAAGTAGCTAATAGAACTTGTGTATTAGGTTCTCTAATCGCCGTAGACGAAGCGTATACGATCTTTTCGAATTTACACATCCATAAGAGACAAGGTGCGGATTTTAGACGCTTTGATTGACTGTTTCCAAAGCTTTCAATGTCGTTTAATAGTAGATTCTCGACGGCAACGCCGTTTGACATGTACAACATCCTGTCCGTTTCCTGTTTCGTAAACCAACGAAGAATATGAGATTTAGGGCATTTTAGTCATTTGTAGGAAGTACTGTTTTTATGCATATTTTGCTGATGTGATTGACATGGTTTATTGTCGCATTAGAATGTTAGGAATACATGCATAATTAGTTTGGCGAAGAGATTCGCCTAAATGCGCACTTCGGGTCGACATGCTATATGTAGACTTAAGTGTGTAGTGTAAGTGTTTGCATAAATGCTTGTATTAGTATGTATTGAATTAAATGGTGTTATGAATTAGTTTGAGATTGATTTCTCAATTAATATGCTGGTGTAAATGGTTTCCTACCTGTTAGCCATATGCATGATTTCATAATATGAATGAAATGCATGTGCTTGACGATTCGCTTAAGCTGTATGTTATAACATGTGCTTGATGATTTCATTATGATTTAGTTTGAGATTGAATTCTCAATTAATATGCTCATGGAAATGATTTCCTATATGTTGGCGATATGCATAAGTTCATTATATGTACGAAAGGCATGTGTCAGGTGATTTACTTAAGTTGTACGATATAACATGTGTTAACGTGCTCACATGGTTGTGTTTCATTTCCAATACTCTCACATGATCGCTGATGTGGATTCATATGTGTTTGGGACTATACGTAGTCCAGGCAGTGGGTAACCGAGCGAATTCGTGGTTAGCTTATCTTCGCCACGAACGACGCGTCGATGAACGCGAGTCGTGTTTGGAGTTGACGGCAGTGGTTAGGCCACGCGAAGTGTTTTACGCACTTCATGTCGTTCGACTTGCGATGCGCTCGTGCTAGTCGAGCCCGTCAAGTAACCCGACTGGCCGTTGTATGTTCACCTTGCATGAGTCATAACTACATGAACCTAGGGTACTGAACTTACCATTGTAAACCCTGTTAACCATGGTACCTTGATCCACGAAGACTCATGAGCCGGGCATGGTGGTATGGGACACCGTGGTCGAGCTGTCGGCCTACGCTGGGGCCACAAACCTCCCTGTAGTGACCAGTGAGCACCTATCTCGTGAGCAGATTATGGTGGTTTGGGACACTATTCTTGCTGTCGGCCTACATTGATAAGGTGATGGGGGAGCGGTGCAATAAGTGCGAGCAACAGCCCTGACAGCCCTTTGTAGTGACCGCGAGCGTATTCTGAGTCTACGGGAGGCGACGACCCTTCCGTAGCAGTAGAGTACAGTAGGCCTGTATTGATAAGGTGATGGGGGAGCGGTGCAACGAGTGCGTGCGACAGCCCTGGCAGCCCTTGCAGCGACCTACAAAATATACATCGTATGAGATTACTAGGAGTGACGACCCTAGACAGGATCTGTGTTGGGATTGAAATAAGGGAGGTACCTTAGTTTCCCAATCCTGCTGTTTGAATGGACTAATAACAACTTGGAAAATCATATCACCATAACATTGTATGTGCCTGGAAGATGTGGAGCACTCTAGGGAGTGTGGCATGCCACGGTCGTAAGATGTTTCCGTATGAGGGAGATCGTCGGTGAGGGCATACATCACGTCATGTCATATTGCATTAACAACAGTATTAGGATTATTTGATTTACGACTTTACTATTATCGCATGATTGATTTGATAACATACTAATCTCTGCTCTCTTATCCCACTGAGTTGATCACTAACTCCCACGTTACGGGACGATGTTTTCGGACACCCACCAGTCCCTATTGTGATTGCAGATGATGGCGTGGCCTGCGAGGCGGAGCTGGATTTGATGATGATGAGGAGGATCTCTCCTTTATGCGTGATCTGATTGACGGGATTACAGGGAGGTTGATTAGATACCTTAACACTTGTCATTTTATATTTTTAGAGCACTCATGTATATTCCTTTTTATTCACTTTTGGAGCATACATGTATGTATATAACCTGGTAATATGTTCACACTCTGGAGACATACAACAATTTACATATGTTATACCTACTATCGCAGTCTTCCGCTTGCAAATTTAATAGTCTCTGGAGTATGATATGCTGTTTTGGCTTAATCTCACTCATGTTTAATACATTATCACAGACAACATTCAATCATACATATCTATGTTGCATAAATTACATTTTGGAACTCGGGAGTGGAGTTTTTACTCGACCCCCCGATTTTCGGGATGTTACAGGGAACCAGGGTGCCGAGGATCTACTTGTAGTGATCATAGAGCCCTCTTGCTTGATTCGAGTAACACAATTAGAATTGGAGTCGTATCCTATCCAATTGGAAAATATATTAATAAAACCAAATTTGAACTTCCATTAACCTAATTCTCAATGAATGAGAACTATAATAATTGGCAGGGATTCCATCACCAAACCATGTGCAGGTGATAATGGAAAATAATGGGATTTACCAATCCCATAATCTCAAATTAGGAAAAGAAGATACTCAACTATTGTAGATCTATTATAAGTTGAGTCACAATAAACCATTAAATACTGAAAGTATTCCTTAAATATCTAATTAGAATCCATAGAGTTCAACATAAATATGAATCAGAGTAATAGAAACATCCCATCATGCTACAAGCTTCAGCTCTTAGCCCTAGCTAAGAGGTTTAGCCAACCTTAGACATGATTGGCCAAAGTCTTAAGAAAAACATAAAGACAACTAAAAAAGAAGAAGAAAAACTCATTGCAATGGCTTCTCCACCCTTTTGCCCTACTCCTTAAACCCTAAAAGATGCATAGGAACATCCTAGGGAGTCTTATTTATAGTTGTAGAACTCTAACTTTCACACCTAATTGGAAAACTCTAAAAATCACGTAAAATTTACACAGTTTGCTAAAATAGACTTCACTCAGCACATTTTTTAAAAATAGACTTCACTTTTACGCAATTTCACAAAATGACCCAGAGTTTCAGAATATACTTTTTCGGGATGATTTTAGGATTCCTTTTCTTCACTTCAAATATTTGATTCTCTTCATTCCTCGCTTGGTATGTGAATTCTTCAATCTTGGTCTCCTAAGGTCCATCCTTTGCCTTGGTGATTCTTGAGCATCAAATCCATGCTTTTAACACCCTTTTCAATCCAAGCTCTTAAATTCGCCTTGCAACACAAACATGAGTAAAATATAACATTAAGCATTATCATGTTCATAAAACCAAGATATAAATGGGAGATAATATGTAATATTTTACCCTCAACAGTCTTAAGAAAGAGAATTAAAATAAGCTAAAAAAGAATATTAGAATTACACTAAAAAATCTTAAGAGGAGCCTGGCCTTTCTATCTTGAAAAGATGGATTTTCTTACTAACTTTCATTGTGCAAATGAATGAGAGAGCCTTTTATTTATAAGAAAAGGATTTGGAAATTTGACCAGCCTGAGTGTCGGTTCGGCTAGCCAGATTCTAGGGATTATATTCCAATGGCAATTAGATTTTGTGGGATAGAATCTTTCAAAAATTCGGCTGGCCCAAGCCCAAGTTCGGATGGCCCAATATGCTTAAAATCTAAAAACATGTTGTCATGCCCTAAACTCAGAAATCGGGATCACAAAATTCCTAATCGCCGAATCTGACACCGACAGCCTCCGTAGTATCCCATTCTCGGCTCTCGGCACCCATATACCGGGTTCCGATCCTAGGATCCTACAAGGAAGATTTTCAACATAAATTTATTTCAAAATAAGCATAACCATAAGCATAACCCACAAATAACAACCAACAACATCACCACAAATCCACTATAATCAAAATATTTGAGTATAATGCATGAGAGAAATAAAATAGCAATATCGGAAGCTTCAAAAGATATCTGCATGCTCCAATCTCAATGTTGTTGTGGCGTTCTAGCGTCACATGCACGCAACAATCATGCAGAAGATTATAGAAATCTTGGAGAGTGGTGTAAGTGTGTGCGCAAGATAAGTGCCAAGTACGCAATATCAGAGCAATGTGGAAAGATGCTGGTAAGTCCATAAATGCTATCAGTCGTACCAAGGCCATGCGATGTAAGACATGAATGTTATCGATCATACCAAGGCTATACAATGCAAAGCATACATGGCTAATGTTATATGAGAGATGTAACTCAAGCATACCAATACTCATCTAAATCCACATAATAATACAGCTCATCTCTGAAATATCACCGGGGTCTAGTACACTCCAAAAAAGATTACATCCCCATCGCGCTCAATAAGATGAGTGGAAGAGACTTCACTATTTTCCTTATCAGTAGTCTATCAATATCTACCCGGCACGTCGATAGTAGACCCATTCCTTGAGCTGGTCGAACTCAGCCTGTCGCGGGGGGGGGGGGGGGGAGGTAAAGGCTGCAACCCCTTCAAACCGACCATAACACAATGAGAAGTGCAACCCACTCAGTCTAGATGTCAGAGTAACCTCCTGTTACTATAATGGTTTAGAGAATTTCACCCAGGGACATCTATCATGCCTCAATGTCGGTAGGGCATACATGTATAGAAAAATATTTTCGGTGTTTAATCCTACCATCCACGATATGCCTGTGGAGGATATGGCCCTAATGTCGCTAGGGCATATAGTAATCATGCCACATAAATGTGCGATGCATGAGTCACAATAATCAGTTATGCAGTAATCCCCAGCATATCATGTGCTCATGTGGGCAACTTCGTCTATCATGGAGTCCATAAACAATCTGCCTAATGGCATATGTTATGATCAATCTGAAAAGGTCGAGCTATTAAGTCATGGGGGGGGGGGGGGGGGGTTAATAGGACTATGCCAACTTTAAAAAATAAATCGTGGAATTTAAACAATTAAATAAAGATAACACTTAAACAATCCACAATGCGGAAATGTAAAACAACCTCAAAAATCTAGTATTGAGAGGTTGATACAAACTTGGTTCTAAGGACAACCTGATGCCAAAAATCAATGGTTTATGGCAGGACAACCTTACTAGAACATGGGTGAGTATTAAAAACTCAAATGAAGAAGATATGAAAGAAATAGAAACTAATCTATTACAACATTCACCACACAATGCTGAAATGTAAAGGTTAAAACATTCACATCCACAAATACATCCCACAATCTTAAATCATAAAAGATAAAGAAAATAAAACACGAATCTACCAAACACAAAGAATTATAGTGGTTCAGTTGTGTGTACACCAACTGTTAAACAACGGCCACACTACTCCACTCCTAATATCCTCACACAGTGGATATTAGCGTTCACTATGAAAATAAGTTTTTCAAGGTTCACCTAAAACCCTCACAATTTTATCTTTCAAGTGGGCTTACACAATTCAAAAACTTCACACTTTGAGTTTTCTGGATTACCTCAAACAAACCAAAATAAAGAGATTTTTTCTGGCACAATCTCTATGAAACCAAAATAAAGAATTTACAAAGCTGTAAAATACGTGGATATTCTCCTTTTGATGCAGCTCGGAAGAACCAAATCGGAGTAGAAGTACAACGTAGAAGTTCAATGTTGTCACTCAGTTGTTAAATGGTTCTAGGTTCTAGATTGATTTTAAATTAAATCACCTTGGGCTAGCTTGATATGATTTTGATTCCAATAAATGGGAATACTTCAATTCTTTTTTTAGATAAAATTAGAATGTAGAATACAAAATTAAATAAGAAGAAAGCTAATTAAAGAGAATATAAAATGAGCACTAAATATCTTAAGAATATCACTAACTTATCTCTCAGAGTGGCGTATTGATTTAGCTTGACTTGAATATCAAACTCTAAAATTCATGCTCTATTTATAAGTGAAGAAATCGCACTCTCGACTGGTCTTAAGGTATGTACGACTGGTTGTAGGATCAACAAACTTTTAAAATTTTGGCACGATAAGATAAGGCCGTTCCACGAGTGGTCGTAGGGTCTTCTTAACCAGTTGAGTGGCCTCCACGACCGGTCGAGTCTTGTCCACGACTGGTCATGTAGAACCCAATTTAGTTACTGTACTTTGAGCCGAGCCTACAGGATTGGTCAAGCACAGGTCGAGCACTGTTCATACGACCAGTCGAGCAGTCTCCAGGACTGGTCGAGGCTTTAACAAAAATTCTTAAAAATCAGTAATAGACTTAGGATTGGTCGAGGAATTTTCGGACTAGTCGAGCTAATGCTAGGACTAGTCGAACATAGTCCAAGACTAGTCGAGAAATAGTTTATGCACTTATAAAATGATCCAATTTAAATTATGTATTCAAAATGACCTACCCTATGGTCATTCTAGGGTCATTCATACCTTATACATAATGTATGAACATTGAAACTTCTTTTCCTTCAGTTGACAGATGATCTTTGAAGTTCACGAAGCTTGAGATCTTGACATACATAGAAGTTTGAACTTGAGACCTTTTGAAGCTTGAATTTGACTAACATTGAAGCTTGAGCTTGAACTTTATCTTGACTTGAAGCTTGAACTATGAATCTTGAACATAGAATTCACATTTAATGTTATACTCGAACATGAACATGTAATCTTGCAATTGAATTTCTTGAAGTAAAGACCATTGTCCTTGCACTGTCTTGAATATATTGATGCACTACACAAGACACAGATTCCAAGAGGTTTTGACACTACAAAATTTTACAATTATATGAGCTAGAGACCATAGCACTTAAATCTCCCCCTTTGTCAAATTTGTGACAAAACACACTTCATAATAACATAAGCATTATATGCACATAGAATCATGCACCAGTTATCAAAAGAAACTAGTGACAATAAAGAATCATACACCAATTATAAATAGATGAAAACAAATTGAATCAATTCGCATCAATTCCACCAACAATACTCCCCCTTACCACAAAAAAATTATAAAATGGATAGCTACCTCAACCTATCCACAATCCACATGGCATATATCACAATGACAATCATGGGGCACATTCAAATTCTCTACCTTCTCCTCAAGTAAGCGCAACCACATGTTGAGGGTCAAATAGAGCATATTAGACCCTAAATATTGTCCAGATTTACGAGCATAATAGTGTTTAACGGCTGATTTAATCGTATTGATGTTGCAGGTTGATTTTACAAGTTTGAACTGGAAATTGGTGTTAAAAACATGGTTTTAGCGCTCAAGATGCACCAAGGCAAGGGACACACTCCAGGGGACCAAGATTGACTGAAATTACACGCCAGGGATCCGAGAAAATCAAAGAACTGAAGCTCAAATGGCCTAAAACTCATTTAGAATGCAAGATCACATGTTTTCCACCATCCATTCGGTTTGAAACTCCATACATGTCTTGAGGACCATAAATCAACCGTACATATTAAATTTCAACCATTTAAGATATCGGAAAGTGCCTCAACGGACAGATCAGCCTATAAACAGTCGATTTCAGGCCCGCCGGATATCTGGAACTGCCTCAATTTCGGTCTCAACCGTCAACATGATGTGAAAAAATGGATGAATGGAGAAGATTTCAAATTAAATCATGATGGATCCCACTAGTTAAGCGTGTGTACACTAAGTACACGGCACCCGCCGTGCACCAAACGGCTCAAGTCGGTCAGCAGGCGCTGACCCGACTCTTTTTTTTTAATGGAAATTCCATTTTCTGCGGGAGCTGCAGCGAGTTGCGCACGACGTCAGGTGGACCACCATCATCACACATCCGGCAGATCAGAACCATCCATTTGGTCAAGAAGGGAAAACCGACCGTACAAGTAAGGTTTGTCCGAAAAAAATGATCGTACATGCAGGAAAATCCCGATCCCATGCAGTTCGGACGGTAGAAGTAAGTCTCGGTGAGCCACACCTCTTCCACTCTCAAAAGACTCCTCCCCGGACGGTTTTTCGACATGAATGTAATGAACAATGTGGATTCTCAAAACAACGAGTAGCATGGGCCACACTAACATCACACAGCAACGTGCGCAGCCTCTGTTTCACAACAGAGGCTGTGGTGGATCACTGTGGGCCCCACTTATCGTCCTATTCTACAATCTAGACCGTCCATGGAATTCAGAGGGCGGGTGTAACCCGCACCTAGGTTTCCTTTTGGGTCATGTACGTAAAGAAAGGACAGATCGGCGTTCAAACGCAATTCGAACGGCGGTTTAAAAATCTCAGTAGGCCACACCGAAATTAGTCAAAAACCATCCATTTCCATTTGGTTTTTCGAGAGGAACGCAATGTACAGCCTAGATTCCCCCGTTAAAATCGATATAGGGCCCCACCATCAGCTCAGCGTAAGCCATTACGCAGGTCGTGCGTCCGAACAGCGGCCGGATTCTGTGGGCCAACAACGTCCGACTACAGTCTATAAAAAGGGAGGATTCACGGCTGGGGCGGGGAGAAAAAAAAACTCTTGGCTTGGGTGGACGTGGAACGAGTAGGAGAGAGAGAGAAAAAAAATCTCTTGGCTTGGGTGGACGTGGAACGAGCAGGAGAGAGAAAGAAAAAAAATCTCTTGGCTTGGGCAGGGACGTGAAGCAGAAGAAAAAAAAAAGTATTTTCTTTTTATTTTTTTAGTTTATTTCAATTGTGGAGATTTAGCTCATCCATGTCTAGCTAAACCTCTTAGTTAGGGCTAAGAGGTGAAGCTGGTAGTGAGATGGGAGATTTTATTTTATTCATGAATTGACGTTGATTTTAGTTGATTATTATGGGAATGTTTTAGGTTTTTAATGGTCTGTTGTGACTGAAATTACAATGGATCTGCAATGGCTTTGAATATTTCCGTTCTCCTTAATGTTTATGATGTTAGGAAGCCCTGCTGTTCACCATAGTCTCCTGGGCATGGTTGGATGTCGGTAGCCTTCCTAACCTTCCTACATGTGATGGGTTGATAATTAGTTTAATTCTGTTATTTTCCATAGTCTTTTGGGCATGGTTTAGTGAAGGAATTCATTCTAATTCATATACCTTTCATCTCTTGAAAACTAGATCAATGTCAGTTCAGTTAATGTCCATAGAACATGCATAAGGTCTCCCTAATCTCTACAAGTGGATCCTCTGAATCCCTAGTTTCCCTCTCTGATTTCTCTTAAGTTTAGATTAATTAATTCATAAGTATTTCACAATTGCTCCTTGATTTAGAATTCATCTTATTCTTATTTAAATCCTACTTAATTTTAGATAACGTACAAGTTTCAGTCCCTTGGGATTCGACCTCGGTCGTACCGAGTTATTACTACATTACAACCTTTCACTTGGGGAGTGAACAAGTTTTTGGCGCCGTTGCCAGGGACTGTCAGTTACGTTTTTCTAATATTAATTAGTTTTAGGATTAGTTTAAGATTAGGTTTAGATTTTCTTAATTTTTAGAAATTAACTTGTCTTTCTTGTTTTATAGGCTTCTAAGATAGTTTCTAAATTAGTAAATTCTGTCTTAAATTCTTCCTTTCTATTCTAGATTTAGATTAAGATTTATTTCTTCTTTTTAGTGAGATTCTAATTCTAATTCTTTTTAGGAATCCTAATCGTGTTTCTTGTTTTAGAACTTTTCTATAAGTTTTTGTTTAGGAACTAACCCAATTTTTCTCTTTTGTAGGAAACTTCTAATTTAGTAAGATCTTTCTAATTTCTCTTTCTTTTTTAGGAATTTTTTCTTTTCTCTAGGAATTAGTTTACTTTTAATTATGACTTGCGATTCTTAGAAACTAACTTGTTTCATTTGTTCTGCAGGTTCTTAACCTAGGACTCCAAATTTGGTAACTTCTTTCCATCTTTCCCTTTTATTTCCTAGATTTCTACTTCCTTTCTTAGGATTAAGTTAGAATTTGAGGGCTGAGTGTGTTTTATGCCCCAGTGGGCACGCGACAACACTCGACGTCTCGTGACTAAAGGAGGATTAGTTGAGGGGTTGACTGTCCATCGCAGGACTAGACACCACTTGAATTCTCCTGAGTTAGAAGACGTTATGGCTGAAAATCAACCTCAAGCACTACCCCAACCAAGGGTTGAGGAAGTACATGATGAGAATGAGGTGCATCAGGCACCCCCGCCTTATACTTTACGAGATTATTTACAACCGGCGGGGGTGAGTATGCCCTCATGCATGATTTTTCCTGAGAATACAGGACATATGGACATCAAGCCAGGGGTTATCCAACTCCTTCCTAAGTTCCATGGGCTTGAGTCTGAAGAACCATACTTGCATCTGAAAGAGTTCGATGAAATCATAGGCACCTTATACTTTCTTAATGTATCTGAGGATACTATTAGGCTGAAACTCTTTCCATTTTCCTTGAAAGAAAAAGCGAAGACGTGGTTACATTCACTACGTCCTAGATCCATTGGCACATGGAATGATATGCAGAGGGAATTTATAAAGAAAATTTTCCCACATCATAAGACAATTACCCTCAGGAGAGCAATCATGAACTTTGCCCAAAAGGAAGATGAAACATTCTTCCAATGTTGGGAAAGGTTCAAGGATCTGGTTAATGCATGCCCACAACATGGCTTTGAAATATGGCGAATTACAAATTTTTTATATGATGGGCTAACATCTTCCATGCGCCAAATGGTCGAGACAATGTGTAACGGAGAATTCATCAATAAAAATGTCGACGAGATATGGGATTACCTTGATAGTCTCGCTGAAAAAACACAATCATGGGACTATTACCCAAGGACGAACACTACGTCTAGGCCGACTCATTCAAGGGAAAAAGGAGGAATATATCTCCTGAAAGAGGATAATGATCTTAACGCTAAGGTGGCCAATCTCACCAGAAAATTTGAGGCCATGGAAGGAAGGAAAGAAAAGGTTAATGAAAATGTTTGTGGCATCTGTGATTGCAACATTCATACTACTAAAAATTGTCTTTCAATACCTACCTTTCGAGAAGTATTGAATGAACAATCTAATGCCGTAAATAACTATCAAAGACCTTTTAATGGACCACCCTCTAATACATACAATCCTGGCTGGAAAAATCATCCGAATTTTAGTTGGAGGAACGGACAAACTGCTACCCCTCAAGGTTTCTTCAATCAAAATCCAAATCAGGGGAAACCTCAAGAAGAATCGGTTCAAATTTTCATACAAGAGCTGGCTCGGATAATGCAAGGAATTTCAGATTTTATGCAAAAAATAGATTCACGTATAACGGCTATGGAAAAAGGGATGCTCCCTGCACAATCACTCCCTAATCCGAAACCGCAATACGAGACAGGTGATCCCAGCTCTTCAAATCAAATGGGGCACGCTAAATCCATCACTACTCTTAAGAGTGGGAAGGTTATTGACAAAACCCTTCCGGTTAGGCCCGAAAATCCTCAAGAACTAGAAGAGGACAACAATGATGGATATAGTGGCGCCCCACAAATTTTGAAATGGAACCTTTAGAAAAGCCAGTTGCTCCGTTTCCCCAACGGTTGGTTGAACCAAAACGTCTATCTAACTCTCAGGATATCCTAAAGGTGTTGAAATAAGTGAAAGTCAACATTCCTCTCCTTGACGTTGTAAAACAGATTTCTTTATATGCTAAATTTCTAAAGGACTTATGCACTACCAAACGACGAAAAAGTGTTCAAAAGAAGATCTCCTTAACTGAGAAAGTGAGTGTCATCCTGAAATAAGATGTGCCGCAAAAATTCAAAGATCCCGGTTGCCCAACCATATCATGTGTAATCGGGAACTATCGAATTGATCACGCACTTCTTGACTTAGGAGCAAGCGTCAATCTGATTCCCTACTCGGTATACCAACAGTTAGGTTTGGGTGAATTAAAACCCACTCAAACCATACTACAACTTGCTGATCGTTCTGTTCGTGTACCAAGAGGGATCATCGAGGATGTGTTGGTCCAGGTTGATAGATTCTACTACCCTGTTGATTTTATCATCTTGGACGCCGAACCCATCAATGACACGAGCACTCAGATTCCCGTCATTCTTGGTCGCCCATTCCTGTCCACTTCAAATGCAATTATCAATTGCAGGAATGGTATCATGACTGTCCTTTGGAAATTTGACATTGGAATCAAATATCTTTTTCAATAACGGCAGTAACTCAGAGGATGATGACGATTTCCACGATGTTAACATGATTGATTCTTTTGTGGAAGATAGAACGCCTCTTACCTTATCCTCTGATCTTCTAGAGACGTGCCTGGCCCACTCCCATGATCTTGATGATGATATAATTAGGGAGACATGTGCCATGCTTGATACTGCACCGATACTTGAAGTTAACCGGTGGAGGCCACACATTGAAGAATTGCCCCAAACTGATGTAATGCCTCTACCGTCTAACCTCAAGCCACTGAAGCTTGACCTAAAACCTTTGCCCTCTGATTTAAAATATGTCTATTTAGGTCAAGATGAGACATACCCGGTGGTGATCTCTGCCCACCTGGAGAAAGAACAGGAGAGTATGCTGATATCTACACTCATCGAGCATAAGGGAGCTCTTGGATGGACGATAGTGGACCTCAAGGGAATTAACCCATCGATTTGTACTCACCGTATATATCTTGAGGACAATGCAAAGGCTGTTCGGCAATCACAACGTAGACTAAATCCAAACATGAAGGAAGTGGTTAAGGCCGAGGTTCTCAAACTATTGGAAGTGGGAATCATTTACCCCATATCTGATAGTCAATGGGTGAGTCCAACTCAGGTGGTTCCTAAGAAGTCCGGGATCACCATCATAGCCAATGCCAATAATGAACTCATGCCGACCAGAGTTACTACTGGTTGGAGAATGTACATTGACTACAGAAAGCTGAATACCGTCACAAGGAAAGACCACTTTCCTTTGTCCTTCATTGATCAAATCCTGGAAAGGCTAGCTAGTCATTCCTATTATTGTTTCCTTGAAGGGTATTCAGGTTATAATCAGATTGAAATCGCCCCAGAGGATCAGGAAAAGATCACATTTACGTGTCCCTATGGCACCTTTGCTTACAGAAGGATGCCATTCGGGTTATGTAATGCCCCTGCCACCTTTCAGCGATGCATGACGAGTATCTTTTCTGACATGGTGGGAAAATATCTAGAGGTCTTCATGAACGATTTCTCTGTTTTTAGTTCATCTTTCAGCGAATGCTTAGCAAGTCGTAAATGTGTGCTGAAAAGATGTAAAGAAAAAAATTTGGTACTTAACTGGGAGAAGTGCTATTTTATGGTTCAAAAGGGAATTGTCCTTGGGCATATCATCTCGTCCAAAGGAATCGAGGTAGATAAGGTAAAAATTGATCTTATCTCTAACCTACCTCCACCCAAGAATATTAGAGACGTGCGATCCTTCTTAGGACACGCAGGCTTTTACAGACAATTCATAAAGGACTTTAGTCTCCTCTCTCGTCCTTTATGTAATCTTCTTCAAAAGGATACACCATACGAGTGGACTGAGCAATGCCAAGAAGCTTTCACTAAGCTTAAGGGCATGTTAACCACTTCACCTATCATGCAGCCACTCGACTGGAATCTTCCTTT
Source organism: Magnolia kwangsiensis (assembly GCA_037074715.1). Classification (NCBI taxonomy): domain Eukaryota; kingdom Viridiplantae; phylum Streptophyta; class Magnoliopsida; order Magnoliales; family Magnoliaceae; genus Magnolia; species Magnolia kwangsiensis. The sequence continues at coordinate 81,826,451 of CM073575.1, read as the reverse complement.
TGAACTTATGTGTGACGCCTCTGATTATGCTCTTGGGGTGATTCTAGGCTAGAGAAAAGATAAGCGGCCTTACGTTATTCACTACGCAAGTAAGACTCTAAATTCTGCCCAAGTGAACTACTCGGCTACAGAAAAGGAACTCTTAGCCGTAGTGTTCGCTTTGGACAAATTTAGATCCTACCTGATCGGATCCAAGATCATCATTTACACAGACTATGCAGCCCTTAAGTATCTTCTTTCTAAGAATGATTCTAAGCCCCGCTTGATACGATGATCCTTCTACTCCAAGAATTTGATTTGAAAATCAAGGATAAAAAGGGAGTAGAGAACGTAGTGACTGATCATCTTTCTCGCCTTAATACCTCTGATTCCCTTGAGGTGACCCATATCAATGACATGTTCCCTGATGAACAACTGTTTAGAGTCTCTCATTCACCTTGGTTCGCTGATATTGCTAATTATCTTGCTACAGGTGCCATACCGACACACTAGACGTCACAAGATAAGAAGAAATTCTTTACCAAGGTGCGTAACTTTTTCTGGGACAATCCATATTTGTTTAAATATTGCCCAGACCAAATCTTAAGGAGATGTGTACTAGACGATGAGCATTAGAGTGTCATCTCCTTCTGTCACTCACAGGCCTGTGGTGGTCACTTTTCTGCTAAAAAGACCACAACCAAGATTTTATAGTGTAGCTTCTACTGGCCCACTATGTTCAGGGACACTCATGAGTTTTGCAAGGCTTGTGAGTGTTGTCAGAAATTGGGAGCATTGTCTCGTCGAAATATGATGTCCTTGAATCTCATCCTTATTATAGAAGCATTTGATTGTTGGGGCATCGATTTCATGGGACCATTCCCCCAATCATTTGGAAATCTGTATATTTTGCTCACCGTAGACTATGTCACTAAATGGGTCGAAGCAATTCTATGCAGCAAAAATGACCATCACACGGTCATTAAAATTTTGAAAGAAAATATCCTGTCGCGGTTCGGAACGCCTCGAGCCATCATTAGTGACGGGGGCTCACACTTCTGCAATAGACCATTTAAGAGCTTAATGAAGAAATACGGTATCTCTCATAAGGTGAGCACCCCGTACCATCCACAGACAAGTGGACAAGCTGAAATTTCTAATAGGGAGATCAAACATATCCTAGAGAAAACGGTTAACCCTGATCGTAAGGACTGGTCAATCCGATTGACCGATGCCTTATGGGCATACCGTACTACTTTTAAAACTCCTATTGGAACATCTCCCTTTAGACTTGTCTATGAAAAGGCTTGTCACTTGCCGGTGGAATTGGAACATAAAGCATACTGGGCGATCAAAAATCTAAATTTCAATCTGGACAATTCTGGTTCGCTACGCAAACTTCAATTAAATGAACTGGAAGAAATCCGGAACGATGCATATGAGAACTCGAGAATTTAAAAGGATAGGATAAAGGCGTTTCATGATCAACATATTCTACGAAAATCATTCACGCCAGGTCAGAAAGTCCTCTTGTATGACTCTCGACTACATCTCTTTCCGGGTAAGCTTCGATCTCGTTGGACCGGCCCTTACATTGTTGTTACTGCTTATCCTCATGGGGCCGTCGAGATAAGAGATCCTGACAATGGCAAGGAGTTTAAAGTAAATGGACATCGATTAAAGCCATTTGTCGAGACATTTGATTCAGAGGACATGTCCATGCCTCTGATTGCTCCTGTTTACCAGGACTGATCTCCTAGTCTGATGGAGGTATAGGTAGGTTTATCGATTTCATAGTACTAGGATTGTTGCTTTATATGTCTAGCTGAAGACGGTAAATTTAGCGCTCCTTGGAGGTAACCTAGATTTTTAGTTAGATGATTCAATGTTTGTGGGTAACATTAGTGCAAACCCTCACGAGACTACAACTCGTCCACTAGGGGTAACCTAGGGGTTTAAAGGCTTGTTGCATACGCTAAATGCAATCGAGAGCACCGGCGAAAGTAGTATAGGTAGGATTTTATTTTCATTATTTTTATTCTGCTTTCTCTCTCATGATGACAAGCTTCCATGCCGTGATCTATTGGAAACTCTCTTGATTCGTTATTCAGGTACTATCTTCCCATCACTTCTCATTTCCTTTCGTTGTCCCATGTGCATTGCATGTTTATATCTTTTACATTGAGGACAATGTAGATTTTAGGTTGGGGGTGGGAGATTAGGCTTCCTAATCCGTATTTTCTTGGTCTTGAGCAACAATTGTGCCAATTGTGAAATTTTTTTTTGGCTTTTTTCAAAAATTTTTATGAATTCGAAGTGATTTTGATGAATATCCTTGATTTAGAATTGTGAGATATATGATGTTGATAATTTATGACTCTTGGATTCCTTATCTGTGGCATTTTGCAGTTAAGATCGAGTTGCTAACCATGATTAGAAGTTTTAAACATTGATCGCGTCAGGATTTCACATGTCACATCTCGCTTTCATGTTAAGATTTCAGTCTGACATTGAAGGGTTAATTTGGTAATTATTAAAGCATGAAAGGAACTAGCCTGGAATATTTGCCTAACAGGATTGATATGAAAAAAAAAAAAAAGGAAAAGAAGATACTTTTGGAAAGATTTGGGCAAATGGTCTTCACCATAGGTATGCTTCCTATAGGCGAGGATTTGACTCCCCACAGTTGATATTCGAAAAATGTTAGTCGATTGGATTTCACCATAGGTCTGCTCCCTATGGTGAGGATTTGATTCTCTTCCTTGGCATTACTGTGAATAGAAAAATCACAAGTTAAGAGGTTAATCTATGAGGTAAGTTTTGGATTAGGTTTTAGTTATCATGAATTTTCTTGTCGGTTACCAATGATTTCATGAAATTGATGATTGGATCTCTTAATGATGATAAGCCGAGATTACACGATACACCCATGGATCTTAATGTTTAAAATTATTCTAATTGTTAGATTAATACTTTGAACTTGATTATGAGTTTACCGAACTTGAGTCCAGGAGAACATAATACACAACATCCATGAATCTTGGAATTCTAATGCTTGGATTATTTTTCAAATATCACTCAGGTTTACAAAATCTTATATATCAATCTCACCTCATTTTTCGTATATTTTGCTCGGGACTAGCAAAATGCTGGTTGGGGGTTGTGTTGAGGGTCAAATAGTGCATATTAGACCCCAAATATTGTCCGGATTTACGAGCATAATAGTGTTTAACGACTGATTTAATCGTGTTGATGTTGCAGGTTAATTTTACAAGCTTGAACTGGAAATTGGTGTTAAAAACATGATTTTAGCACTCAAGATGCACCAAGGCAAGGGACACACTCCAGGGGACCAAGATCGACTGAAATTACCCGCCAGAGATCCGAGAAAATCAAAGAACTGAAGCTCAAATGGCCTAAAACTCATTCAGAATGCAAGATCACATGTTTCCCACCATCCGTTCGGTTCGAAACTCCATACATGTCTTGAGGACCATAAATCAATCGTACATATTAAATTTCAACCATTTAAGATATCGGGAAGTGCCTCAACGGACAGATCAGCCTATAAACAATCGATTTCAGGCCCGCCGGATATCTGGAACTGCCTCAATTTCGGTCTCAACCGTTAACATGATGTGAAAAAATGGATGAATGGAGAAGATTTCAAATTAAATCATGATCGATCCCACTAGTTAAGCGTGTGTACAGTAAGTACACGACACTCGTTGTGCACCAAACGGCTCAAGTCGGTCAACAGGCGCTGACCCAACTCTTTTTTTTTAACGAAAATTCCATTTTCTGCGGGAGCTGCAGCGAGTTGCAGACGACGTCAGGTGGACCACCATCATCACACATCCGGCAGATCAGAACCATCCATTTGGTCAAGAAGGGAAAACCGACCGTACAAGTAAGGTTTGTCCAAAAAAAATGATCGTACATGCAGGAAAATCTCAATCCCATGCAGTTCGGACGGTAGAAGCAAGTGTCGGTGAGCTACACCTCTTCCACTCTTAAAAGACTCCTCCCCGGACGATTTTTCGACATGAATGTAATGGACGATGTGGATTCTCAAAACAACGAGTAGCATGGGCCACACCAACATCACACAGCAACGTGCGCAGCCTCTGTTTTGCAATAGAGGCTGCGGTGGATCACTGTGGGTCCCACTTATCGTCCTATTCTACAATCCAGATCGTCCATGGAATTCAAAGGGCGGGTGTAACCCGCACCTAGGTTTCCTTTTGGGTCATGTACGTAAAGAAAGGACAGATTGGCGTTCAAACGCAATTCGAACGGCGGTTTAAAAATCTCAGTAGGCCACACCGAATTCAGTCAAAAACCATCCATTTCCATTTGGTTTTTCGAGAGGAACACAATGGACGGCCTAGATTCCCCCGTTAAAATCGATATTGGGCCCCACCATCAGCTCAGCGTAAGCTATTATGCAGGCCGTGCGTCCGAACAGCGGCCGGATTCTGTGGGCCAGCTCCGTCCGACTACAGTTTATAAAAAGGGAGGATTCACGGCTGGGTCGGGGAGAAAAAAAATCTCTTGGCTTGGGTGAACGTGGAACGAGCAGGAGAGAGAGAGAAAAAAAATCTCTTGGCTTGGGTGGACGTGGAACGAGCAGGAGAGAGAGAAAAAAAAATCTCTTGGCTTGGGTGGACGTGGAACGAGCAGGAGAGAGAGAGAAAAAAAAATCTCTTGGCTTGGGCAGAGACGTGAAGCAGAAGAAAAAAAAAGTATTTTCTTTTTATTTTTTTAGTTTATTTTAATTGTGGAGATTTAGCCCATCCATGTCTAGCTAAACCTCTTAGCTAGGGCTAAGAGGTGAAGCTGGTAGTGAGATGGGAGATTTTATTTTATTCATGAATTGACGTTGATTTTAGTTGATTATTATGGGAATGTTTTAGCTTTTTAATGGTCTATTGTGACTGAAATTACAATGGATCTGCAATGGCTTTGAATATTTCCGTTCTCCTTAATGTTTATGATGTTAGGAAGCCCTGCTGTTCACCATAGTCTCCTGGGCATGGTTGGATGTCGGTACCCTTCCTAACCTTCCTACATGTGATGGGTTGGTAATTAGTTTAATTCTGTTATTTTCCGTAGTCTTTTGGGCATGGTTTAGTGAAGGAATTCATTCTAATTCATATACCTTTCATCTCTTGAAAACTAGATCAATGTCAGTTCAGTTAATGTCATAAGGTCTCCCTAATCTCTTCAAGTGGATCCTCTGAATCCCTAGTTTCCCTCTCTGATTTCTCTTAAGTTTAGATTAATTAATTCATAAGTATTTCACAATTGCTCCTTGATTTAGAATTCATCTTATTCTAGTTTAAATCCTACTTAATTTACGTACAAGTTTCAGTCCCTTGGGATTCGACCTCGGTCTTACCGAGTTATTACTACATCACAACCCTGCACTTGGGGAGTGAACACCACACATCAAAGTCAGATGGCTGATAATCAAGATCACCTGCTGAATCAGATTCGATCTCATCAAAAATAGCATCCATGTTAATGTCATCTGGAGGTAAATCACCTTCTTCTTCATTCACTGTAGCAACTCCTTCAACACCCACATTGACTTGGCCATCAGCCAACCTCAGATTCATTTTGTTTATATTGGAGTTTTTGAAGATTAGGTGTTGAATGAGAGCCTCTCCAATAGGCATAGCCACTAATATATAAGTGGCTAACATAGTCATAAGATAAGCGAAAGGGATATCACTGTGTCCAGGATGGAGACAAAATTGAATGATGAAATGACAAATAAAGAAGGAAGACATACATTGGTTCTAGAAGTAATGGAATGAAGAATTCAAACCTTGAACGTAGTGAGTTCAGTTTTATTACTAGAACGGGAACAAATATTTGAAATGAATATCCTGTGAAGGACTCTGTATCTGGGTAACAAATACTTTGAAGTAAGCGCATTTCCATTAGTACTTTATTGCGCATCTATATTGCACAATTCTCTAGTAAGCATTCATTTTCAGATTTAGATGGTTTAACTACTAGAGTGCTAATGGGAATACCTTCAACATTGACAGGTATGTCCATTAGACCAGAGATAAGATGTCGGTCTACTTCAAATGGACCTTCTCTAGTTGTAACAATAAATATAAGATTTTCAATAGAAAAATCAAAGATACATGCATACATAGCTTGTGCAATGGACCAGTATGCCGACCCACCCCAATGTAGAATGTTATACCATCCTACAGATTGGAGAAGAGGAAGGTTATCAAATGGAGAAAGATGTTCAACATGAACAGGTCGTTCAACTATAACATTGCGGAACCATGTATCCCACACATATAAGGGATCATCTTTGGGTGACCGAAGGTGGCGCATTGTGTTAGGTGCTAACTTAGACGTTGAAGGACCATGAGAACTTTTCTTTTTACCTCTACCTTCCATTTGTAACTAGAAAATTAAGGAACCAAGTGTTGCAAAAGAAGTAGAGTGGGTTTTCTCAAGATAAGATTTTATAGAAAAAAAACCCCAAAAACCACTATGAAACAAAAAATAATTCACACCAATGAAGAAAAAGGAGTGTTAGGAACTTGAATCTACAAGGAAAATGAAAATAAAGTACTAACCTTAAAGTACTAGGAGATGGGTTTGATCGGTCGACCTAGGACCTGTTGGAGAAGAAGCCTAAAATGAAGAAAAATAGATTTTTTTTCCCCAAATAAACCACTAACCCACACTACATGACCAGTCGAGTACATTCTTGACCGGTCGTGCCACGACTGGTCAAGTATGCACTCGACTGGTCGTGCATAGCCTAAAATATGTAATTTTCATAAAATTTTAAAATTTAGACATTTAAACTAACATATATATACAATATGATACAAAAATGCATGTATAATCAATTTAAATTACACATACTAAGATCAAATTTCAATTTAGAAAACCTTCTTTTATCAAACGGTTTTGTTAGTATGTCTGCAAATTGAGTCTCGGTTGATATGTATTCCAAAGAAATTGTCTTTGCTTCCACTAATTCATGAATGTAGTGATATCTAACGTTAATGTGCTTGGCTCATGAATGTTGGATTGGATTTTTAGATATATTAATTGCACTAGAATTATCACAATATAGAATCAGAGAGTCCTATGTAATTTCGTAATTGCTTACCATCCTTTACATCCATACAAGCTAAGTACATGCATTACCTGCAACAATGTATTCAACTTCAGCAGTTGAAAGCGATATGAAACTTTGTTTCTTACTTTATCAAGAAACTAAACAGTTCCCTACATGAAAATAACCACCACTGGTTGAGTTTCGGTCGTCAATGTCACCAGCCCAATCAGCATCCATGTAACCAGCTAATTGAGCACTAGTATCATGTGCATACCAAAGACCCAAATTTACAGAGTTTGCGACATATCACATAATCTACTTAACAACAGTTAAATGTGACTCTTTAGGGCCAGATTGATATCTAGTGTACAATTCTACACTAAATGCAATAACAGGCTATTTGCAGTTAAATAAAGAAAACTTCCAATCATACTGCGATATAGTTTAGGATCCACACTCTTACCTCTAGAGTCCTTTGAGAGTTTCAAAGTCGTACTCATAGGAGTAACAAAATTTTTCTCATTCTCAAATTCGAACTTTTTAACTAAGTTCAGAGCATATTTGGTTTGAGAAATAAAGAAACCATCAGGTTGCTATTTAACTTGCAACCCTATGAAATAATTCAATTCCACAACCATGCTCATTTCGAACTTAGATTTCATAAGATCTGCAAACTCAACGGTCATGTTAGCACAGGTAGATCCGTAAATTATATCGTCAACATAAATTTGCACTATTAAAATATATTCATTATGTTACTTAACAAATAGAGTTTTATTAACACTTCCCATTAGAAAATTATGACTTAACAAAAACTTAGTCAACTTTTTATACCATGCCATGGGAGCTTGTTTCAAGCCATAGAGAGCCTTTTTTAAGAGAGACATGATCAGCATTCTTAGGGTCTTCGAAATTCGTTGGTTGTTCAACATACACTTCTTCATACAAATCGCCATTTAAGAAAGCACTCTTTACATCCATTTGGTATATTTTTAACTTTTTAAAGCAAGCAATGGATATAAATAGTCCGATTGATTCAAGACGAGCTACTAGGGAAAAGTTCTCATCATAATCGATGCCTTCAATTTGAGTGCACCCTTGTACAACCAGCCTAGCCTTGTTTCTAATGATATTACCAAGTTCATCAGACTTATTTTTGAAAATTCATTTTGTTCCAGTAATGTGTTTATTTTTAGGTCTTGGAACTAAGTACCAAACATCATTTCTAACAAATTAATTAAGCTCTTCTTGCATCGTAAATATCCAATTTTCGTCACCAAGAGCTTCTTTTACGTTAGCTGGTTCTATCTGAGATGTAAAGCACACGTAATTACACATATATTTTAGTTGTTTATGAGTGCATACACCAGTGAGAGGGTTTTTAATAATTTGATTAGTTGGATGGTATTTAACAGTTCTCAGTTCAGAGTTATTTTGACTTGATGAAGTATCTAGTTTATAAATTAGAAGTACTTCATCATTTTCAGAACTTGAGACAAGTGTATTCAAGTGATCGTCAATAACCACATTAATAAACTCTTGAATAACACCGGTCCTCTTATTAAGAACCTGATATGCTCGACTATTCAGAGCATACCCTAAAAATACTCCTTCATCACTTTTGGTGTCAAACTTACCCAGATTTTCTCTGTCACGTAAAATGTAGCACTTACTGCCAAAAACTCGAAAGTATTTGATAGTAGGCTTCTTATCAAACCACATTTCGTAAGTCGTTTTAATATTTAATTTTCTAGTATAAACACGGTTAATTATATAACATGCAATATTTGTGACTTCGGCCCAAAGATTTTTAGGAAGCTTCATACTGTTTAACATTACATTTGTCATTTCTTAAAGCACACTATTTTTTCTTTCAACTATACCATTTTGTTGTGGTGTTTTGGGAGTAGAGAATTCATGTGATATTTCTTGATCATTGCAAAACTTCTCAAAACCACTATTCTCAAATTTTGATCCATGATCACTACGGATCTTACAGACTTGAGACTCTTTTTCATTTTAGATATGTTTAAGTATCCTTTTTACTTCATCGAGAATCTTAGATTTGTCTCTTAAGAAGACTACCCAGGTATATCTGGTAAAGTCATGAACAATTACCAATATGTACTTCTTGCCACCTTGACTCTCCATTCTAGTTGGTCCAATATGATCCATATGGAGGAGTTCAAGCGGTTTAGATGTGGCATTGGAGTCCACCTTTTTGTGAGAAATCTTAGTTTACTTTCCAATCTGGCATTCTTCACATATTTTATCTATTTTTTATATTTTGGGTAAGCCTCTTAGCAACTCTCTTTTGCTCAATTTATATAAGTTGTGGTAGTGTACATGTCCAAGGCATTTATGCCATAACTTGGTCTCATCAGTATGGACCATATAGCACGATAGATTAGATGAGCTAGAATCACTAACAAGATAGCAGTTTTCAGAAGTTCGGCGACCAGTTAATATTATAGAACCATTTTTATTTAAAATTTCACACCCTAGGTTGGTAAATTTTACATTATGTTATTATCTTATATTTGAGAGATGCTTAATAAGTTGTGTTTTAACCCTTCTACATATAAAATATTCTCAAATAAAGGATGTTAAAAAGTTAAACCATACCTTAGCCAACAATCCTGCAGTTGTTACCATCACCAAATGTGAATGAATCATCAATCATGTCTTTAAGATTGGTGAACAGACCTTTGTCACCTGTCATGTGTCTGTAGCAACCACTATCTAGGTACTACTTTGAATGGCTTAAAGCTTTGAAAGCGGTGTGGGCAACCAAGCAGGTAACCTTAGGTACCCATTTCATTACAGTCTTGGGTTTAGGACTATAGTTGGTCTTCTTATGTTTATAGTTGTTACAAGACCGACCTACTAAGTTAGATTTTAACAGCACCTTAAGTAAATCAACAATTTTCTCAGTGAAATGATTACGATTCTGATTTTTATATTTGACATGGTTGCTTTTAGGTTTTAAGGTTTGAAAAATTTTAGCACTTTTAAAATAATTTTGATTTAGACTTTTTCCTTTTGAGTTTAAAGACTCTCTTTTCACAAACTTGAGAGGAGTATTCTTATGTTTGGGAGGAATACTTTTATTGTAGCCTAATCCAGATCGGTCACTACATTTTCTAGATTTGGATAATAGTTTTTTCTAACTTAGGATCACCTTGGGCATACTTTCATGTGTCCTTTAAACTCAAAAGTCAAGAGACTTCAAGTTTTAGTTTTTCATTTTTAACTTAGGAGGTTTTGAAAGTTAAGGGGCACTTAGTTTTTTCAAAATAGTCCGAAATATGAGATTTTTCTAAAACAAGATTATCAAAATTTTCTTTAAGTTTCAAAAACTTTTCTTTTTAAAGTTTTAGTTTTACAGCAATTTTACAATTTTCCTTGTATAAGGCATTATATGCATCTTGAAGATCTTCTTCAATTTTATGATCACTATTCAGATTTTCTTCACTAGTTGAATCATCATGATCTGAAAAAGTGAACTTGGCTAGAGTCATAGGGGCTTTGACTTCATTACATGACTCAGTTTCAGAATTTTATCATTTAGAAGAGGCTACAGAGCTAGGAGATTCATCCTGAGTAGCCAACATACCTTTCTTTTTAGGTTTATCCTTTTTAGGACACTTGTTCGTTAAATGCCCATATTCATGGCAGTTGTAACATTGACTGTCTTTTAAAGATTTTTAAGTTTTAGATTTAGTCTTTTCATTTGGTTTTTAAAAATCAACCTTCTTTTTACTTATGAAGATCTTATAAAACTTTTTATCTAAAAGGGCCATATTGTAACACCCCGGATTTTTGCCAACCTGGGGTTAGACATCCTTAGGCAATGGGTCAACCATAGCACCTTGGTAGCTTTTCAAAATTTGATTCCAAAGCCAAAGAAATCATTTAGAACCTAATTCTTTAAAAATTTAACATGAATTAGCCAGCGCTACACTAGATTTCTTGTAAAATTAGCACCAACCACTTTAAATACGATCTGTAAGACCCAAAACCTATAGAATCATTGACGCTACCTTACCCTGAAATCCAGGATCAAACTCTAAACCCGTTTGCTCTCAGGAACCCTTTGAAATTTTGTATTGAATCTAGACTGCGCGTCGAAAGTTCGATATCTACAATCTCAGACTATTATGATCGCTTAGTTGGACTTGACAATCATTTCGAAAATTAAGCCCAACTGATATCCTGAGACCATTTTACTGAGTCTGGAGTGAAGAGAGTGAGAAAAAGAAAATATTTAGAAAATTAATTCAATTTAAATAAATCTGGCACATGTCGCTTACGCGACATTTTTTAAGCGTTCTGACCGTCAAAATCTGACCCAAATACACCCTTGGATCAGGGAACATTTGCCACTCAGTTCAGTGTACTTGGAATCCTCGATCGAGTCTCAGTGACCGCTGAATTAAAAAATGGTCCGCTACGTGCGATCTGGAAACAATATCGAACTAAAAACTTAATGTGATCAGGATCGAACATCCATGAGCTTAAGTCCGACCGCATTCAGTCAGGGGACCTCCAGAAACATCCTTTTGGATCGGAACAGACCCGATTTGGCTATAACCCAAGTATACCTTGACTTGGAGTCTATTTTGGTTATGTTTGGGCTTATAAAAGGGCCTTAAACCCTTAGCTTTCTAACCCATACGAATTTGAGAAATCCCTAGGAGAGAGAAGAGAGAAAAGAGAGAGAAAGTGAGGGAGAAGTTGGGCGTTTCCCCTGGGATTCTTCCCTGCTGCTCCACGTGCCAAAGCCGTCCATCTGCATCACTTTTTCGACGATTCTAGCATCATTCTTAGGTAAGAAACCCTAACCCTAACATGTTTTGAAGCTTAGAGTAGCTGTAGAAGAGTTCTAGCTAACCTGTTCCTTGCCATAGGTAGCGTATCTGCCGATGACAAAGACACATCGTCTGAATCCTAACGAATACGCTTCTTCGGTATAAGGTGCGGATTTTAGACGCTTAGGTTGTCATTTTTTAAAGCTTTCAATGCCGTTTAATGGTAGATTGTTGATGAGGATGTTGTTTGACATGTAGAACATGTTGTCCGTTTTTTATTTCGAATACGTACGAAGAATATGAGATTTAAGGTATTTTGGGTATTTGTAGGAAATACTGTATACGTACGTATTTTGCTGATATGATTGCTGTGAGTATTTTTCATGTACCTATACTAATTATGCGTGTATGATCTGTTTGGCAAAGAGATTCGCCCTAATGCACATATTGACCGACATATGCTATGTAGACTAATGTGTGTAGATTAAGTGTTTGTTGAAATGCCTAAATTAATATGATTTATGCCTGTCATATGTTTTGAATGTAAGAACATGATTGTCGTGTATTAGACAACTCCTTGATATAAGGATCTGTCATATTATATGTTGAAATTAACATACGTCAAGTACATTGGAGTTGAGTAGTCTACGTGTTTGTATAAATGTATGTATTAGTAAGTATTGAGTAAATGGTGTTGTAGATTAGCATTGAGACTGGATTCTCAACTACTTTGATGATGCACATGATTTCCTCCATGCTTGTTGTATTTGAATTGATTACCTTAGGTGTGAAATACTCATGTAGGGTTAACTGCTTATGATGTACGTTATAACATGCTGATAACATGCTGGAATTACTTGTATTTCAATTCCGTCTCTCTCAAATGATTACTAATTCACATTACATGTGCTTGGGGCTATACTCTAGTCTAGATAATCGGTAACGGTTTAGAATTCATGGTTGGATTCTATTCACCACGAAGGATGTGTATGACGAACCCGAGTCGTACTAGAGTCATCGGCAGTGGTTAGGCGACATGAAGTGCTTGTGCACTTCATGTCGGTCGATTCAACGTGCGCTCATGCTAGTCGTACTCATCAAGTAACCCGACTGACCATTGTATGTTCACCTTGTATTCGTCATAACTGCTTGAACCTAGGGTACTGAACGTACCAGTGATAACCCTGATAACCGTGGTACCTTAATCCACTAAGACTCATGAGCCGGGCATGGTGGTATGGGACACGTAGTCGATCTGTCGGCCTACGCTAGGGCCACAAACCTCCCCGTAGTGACCGATGAGCAACCCAGACTCGTGAGCAGATTATGGTGGTATGAGACACTATATTCTTGCTATCGACCTACTCTGATAAGGTGATGGGGGAGCGGTGCAACGAGTGCGAGCAACAGCCCTGACAGCCCTTTGTAGTGACCTCGAGCGTACTCTGAGTCTACGTCCCTTCCGTAACAACAAGAGTACAACTAGGCCTGTATTGATAAGGTGATGGGGGAGTAGAGCAATGAGTGCGGGCAACAGCCCTGACAGTCCTTGCAACGACCTAGAAATATATCATTGTATGAGATTACTAGAAGTGACGACCCTAGACAAGATCCTTGTTGGGAATGATATAAGGGAAGTACCCTAGTTTCTCAATCCTGCTGTATGAAAAGAACTAATAACAACTCGATAATCATATTCATATCGCACTGCATGTGCCTGAAAGATATGGAGCACTGAGGGAAGAAAGCATGCCGTGGACATAAGATGGTGTCGCATGAGGGAGTATGTCGGTGAGGGCATCCATCATGTCATTTCATTCTTGCATTTATCACAGTATTTAGGAATGTTTGAATCGCTTGCTTTATCATTATCGCTTGATTGATTTGATAACATGTTAACCTTTGCTCTATGATTCCACTGAGTTAGCTACTCACTCCCATGTTACGGGACGGTGTTGCGCACACCAACCAGTCCCTATTTTAGTTTCAGATGATGGCGATGCTTGCGAAGTAGAGCTGGACTTGATGATGATGAGGAGGATCCCTTCTATATGCAGTTTCTGATCGACGGGTTTACGGGGTTACTGATTAGATGCCAATACACTTGGTATTTCACCTTTTATTTACACACCCATGTATATTCTTTTCTTTCTATTTTGGAGTATACATGTATTTAGTTAACCTGGTAACATGTTCACACTTTGGAGACTTACAATCAGTTCATATATTTTATATATCTATCACATTCTTCCGCTTGATAATTTAACTGTCTCTGGAGTATGATATGCTGTTTTGGCTTAATCCACTTCATGTTTTATGCTCTATTACAGCCGACATTCATTCATCATTGAAAATGTTGCATAAGTGATGTTCTGGAACTCGGGAGTGGAGTTCATCCTCGACCCTCGATTTTCAGGGCGTTACACATATCATCTTTAGATTTTCTAAATCTAAATTACTACTATTTTCATGAGAAATACATTTAGAAGATTTCAGGGTGATAAATTTACCTTTAGGAGCTTTAAAAGTTAACTCATAGGTTTCCAAAGAACCAACTAATTCTTCTACCCTCATATTATCCGTATCACAAAGTTCCTAGATCGCGGTTACCTTTGAATTGAACTGTTCAGGGAGTGAGAGTAATATCTTTGCACAGACTCGACTTTTTGAGATTTTATCACCGAGACCCCATATCCACTTGAAAAGGTCAAGAGCTATTAAGTCCTTGGGGGGGGGGGGGGGGGGGGGGGGGGGGGTAATAGGACTATGCCAACTTTAAAAAATTAACCACGAAATTTAAACAATTAAATAAAGATAACACATAAACAATCCACAATACGGAAATGTAAAACAACCTCAAAAATCTAGTATTGAGAGGTTAATATAAACTTGGTTCTAAGGACAACTTGACACCAAAAAACTAATGGATTATGGCAGGACAACCTTACTAGAACGTGGGTGAGTATCAAAAACTAGAACTGAAGAGGACAAGAAAGAAATAGAAACTAATCTATTACAACATTCCCCACACAATGCTAAAATGTAAATGTTACAACATTCACATCCACAAATACATCCCACAATCTTAAATCAAAAAAGATAAAGAAAATAAACCACAAATCCACCAAACATAAAGAATTATAGTGGTTCGCTTATGTGTACACCAACTATTAAACAACAGCCACACTACTACTTCACTCTTAATATCCTCACATAATAGATATTAGGGTTCACTATGAAAATAAGTTTTTCAAGGCTCACCTAAAACCCTCACAATTGTGCCTTTCAAGTGGGCTTACACAATTCAAAAACCCCACACTCTGAGTTTTCTGGATCACCTCAGACAAAACAAAACAAAGAGATTTTTCTGGCATAATCTCTATGAAACCAAAATAAAGAATTTACAAAGTGTAAAATACCTGGATATTCTCCTTTTGATATAGCCCGGAAGAACCAAATCGGAATAGAAGTTCAACGTAGAAGTTCAATGTCCACACTCACTTGTGAAATGGTTCTAGGTTCTAGATTGATTTTAAATTAAATCACCTTGGGCTAGCTTGATTTGATTTTGATTCCAAGAAATGGGAATTCTTCAATTCCTCTTTCAAATAAAATCAGAATACAAAATATAAAATCAAATACAAAGAAAGTAAATTAAAGAGAATATAAAATGAGCACTAAATAGCTTAAGAATATCACTAACTTATCTCTCAGAGTTGCGTATTGATTTAGCTTGAATTGAATATCAAACTCAGAAATTCGTGCTCTATTTATAAATGAAGTAATATCACTCTCGACTGGTCCTGAGGTATGTACGATTGGTCGTATGATTAACAAACTTTTAAAATTTAGGTGTGATAAGATAAGGCCGTTCCACGACTGGTCGTAGGGTCTGCTCGACCGGTCGAGTGGCATCCACGACTGGTCGAGTCCTGTCCATGACTGGTCTTGTGGAACCCAATTTAGTTTCTATACTTTGAGTTGAGCCTACAGTATTGGTCAAGCATAGGTCGAGCAGTCTCCAGGATTGGTCGAGGCTTTAATAAAAATTCTCAAAAATCACTAATAGACTTAGGACTGGTCGAGGAATTCTTGAACTGGTCGAGCCAGTGCTAGGACTAGTCGAACATAGTCCAAGACTAGTCGAGAAACAGTCTATACACTTATAAATGATCTAATTAAATTACGTATTCAAAATGACCTACCCTATGATCAATTTAGGGTCATTCATACCTTTTACATAATGTATGAACATTAAAACTTCTTTTCCTTCAATTGATAGATGATCTTTGAAGTTCATGAAGCTTGAGATCTTGACATACATAGAAGCTTGAACTTGAGACCTTTTGAAGCTTGAATTTGACTAACATTGAACTTGAGCTTGAGGTTCAAAGTATAAGCACTTTGTCTTGACTTGAAGCATGAACTATGAATCTTGAAACATTGAATTCATACTTAATGTTGTACTAGAACATGAACATGCAATCTTACATTTGAATTTCTTGAAGTAAAGATCATTGTCCTTGTACTGTCTTGAATATATTGATGCGCTACACAAGACACATATTTCAAGAGGTTTTGGCACTACAAAATTTGATAATTATAGGAGCTAGAGACCATAGCACTTACATAATCACTTCTCATAATAAGCAGAGACCATAACACTTATATAATCACTTCTCATAATAAGCATGTGAATGATGCATATGGGCATGTATCATAATGCTATGCTAATGCATACTTAGTGATAATTGGCCTATATATATGGCGTAACATGAAGGTCAGTCCTCAACTGTGGATATACCAAATTTGACATCGCAAATCCTACCATCTATGGTAATGATATACTCTCGTCATGACAAGGATGGGCCTAGGGACAAGGAGTGGACTTCCTTGCCCATTCTGACATGTAGTAAACTGGGCGTCCCAATGAGCTTGATATGCATAAGGTGGGCTCTATGACTTTGTACAAATTTACAAGGAATGATGGAAACACCAGTAATAATGGGGGCTAACGGTTTGGGGTAAGCCCAATGAGGTGGGTCATATTAATATCAATGGGGGCCCAATGAATTGGGTTAGCCCAATAAGGTGAGATGGATCACACTATAATGGTAGGGGCTCATCAAATTGGGTTAGTCCACTAAAGGGAGATGAGAATAGGCCTAGTAATGGGCCTTGAGGAATTACAATGTGGGCATTTAACCACTATTGCTCCTACAATGTGGACATTTAACCATCATTGATACAAATGCTTGGCCCATTAGAACATATCCTTCAATGGGGGCTCATAGGCCGTATTCTAGCTAGGAGATGGATGGGCATCATAATCATTATCACATATCACACATCACAATTAGGTCTCATCACATAAGCCTCATATGCACCACAATGGGCCTCACAAAAGTGCCACATATACATCATAATGGGCCTCATCATATTGGGCCTCATCACATGGGCCTTACATGCATCATATTGGGCCTCATCACATGGGCCTCACATACATTATATTGAGCCTCACACAAGGGCCTCATATACATCACATTGGGCCTCATCATTTGGACCTCATATACATCACATTGGGCCTTAACATATGGACCTTATATACATCACATTGGGCGTCATCATATGGGCCTCATATACATCATAGTGGCATCATCATATGGGCCTTATATACAACACATTGGGCCTCATCATATGGGCCTCATATACATCACATTGGGCCTTATCATATGGGCCTCATATATATCACATTGGGCCTCATCATATGGGCCTCATATACATCACATTGGGCCTCATATATAACATACTGGGCTTTAAAGGGTAACCCATGATTTGGCAGAAATGGATGATCAACATGTGTAGGAAATACATTAAGGTGGGCCTCACAGGTTAGCCCTATGGTCCAGAAAAATGGATGGACAGTGTGTGTACAATACACACATCAAGGCAGGCCTGAATAGTTCAGGTGGGCATTGATCATACAATAGGTGGGCCCTACATTTACACATCATGTGGGCCCACTGTCCATGGCCAAACAGTGTGATTACACAACACATACATTATTGCTCGTCCCACACATATCTCAAGGTAGGTCCCACCCCCACAAGTGCAACACGTGTGGGGTGGGTCCCACATTCAGAAAATGGATGGACGACGTGAATAAAACACATATATTGGGGTGGGTCCCACCATCTAGTAGACTGGATGGTGAGGATGAAACCCATACATCAAGGTGGGTCCACATGTGTGGCCCACTAGCTTTGAATAAAGCTTATATTTATTTTCTCCTTTGTCCAGGGGCACTAGACAGTACCAGCAGTGCTAGACTGTCTAACGAACTGTTAGACGTCGGCAAGGTGGGCCCACGGGCGGATGACATGGATAAAATACATTCATCATGCAAGGGGTCCATGTGGGTGGGCCACCCAACCAGAAAATCAGGCTGATCCTTGTGTTTTCCCTCATCCAGATTGGCCCCAAAATCGGCAGTAAGGTGACCCCAAAAATCTAGATGTGTGGGTGTCCCATGTTTGGAGAACAACATGCATCAGGTGGGCCATCATGCAAGGGATCGAGAGAGAGAAAGAGAAAGAAGAAGAGAGAATTGACCATGAGAGGGGATTCCGCCACTATGAGCCCCTCCGATCACATCAAAACCATACATCAAGATCTATACGTGGGCCCCATACATTGCATGGCCATACATAAAAAAATTTTGTGGTGGGGATGCCATCCCCACCATGAAATTAAGGTCTAGATGACCTGTCAAGGCCATGGATTAAATTAAAACATCATGATGGGAATTGCCCAATCATGGATCATGCATGCAACAAGGATGGGCCATTAGCCACATCTATGGGATTAGGTAGGATCTCCACCATTGATTGGTGAGTCCTACATGCTCCCATGCGATAAAAACTAAAGATCTAAGAAAGCAAAGAAAGATCTAGTCCTAAACATGCACCCACCTTAGATCTTTAACTTCTTCTTCCTCCAATAGGTTCTAGAGCTCTAAGAGGGTTGATCTAATGGTTGAGATGAGTTTTTTATAGCTGGATATGGGGGATCTAAAGGTATGAGAGGGGCTGGAAATGGAGGGGCTGCCATGGACGTCCAAGCCTCTCTTGCTAGGAAATGAGAAATGACAAAGAAAGGGAGGGAAAGAGAGAGATAAGAGAGGGAGAGAAATGATTGCTTCTAGGTAATGATTGCATGTGTAAGGCATGCTCTCATGATAGCCTAGCAAGCATGGGATAGGATGATGTCATCCCTAGCCCAATATAGCCTAGGATGACATCACCCTCATGATGACTCCTAGGGAATGCAATATATCTTGAATCTCACAGCCCCCCAACGTGTGGTTCACTGCCAGAGTAAAGCGCGGGCCACATCTCACGATCTAAGTGTCGGATTAGTGCACAAGATGGGGTGTTGAAATCACAGCAATGGCGCGGTCGAAATGGCATAGGTCTTGGGTTTACAGGATGCTACTTAAGGTCACGTGCAAATAATATCTGCAGGTCACGGATCACCGAAATTCGACCAGGAGGACCGTGGATCCTACGGAATGGCGAGATGCTAGGACATAGAACTGACACATGTCATTGCTAAAAACTTCACTGAATAAGTCTGGGTTGACCGAACCCAAGGTCGGGTTGGCCGAACATACTACGAAAAATCTTGCGTGATATGTAAATTTTCCCGAATCATGTAGGTTTAGCTGAAGATAGTTAGGCTGGCTGAACTAGATGTCGGGTTGGCCTAACTTAAGTGTATTTTTACATAAAAGATGATTATTATAATGCTATGTGAAATACACCTAACCTATGGTCAATCTAAGGTTATACCACCTAATGGTTGACTCACATGGAGTGTTCCGATCATCGAACCATGTACTCTCATGACTTGAGATGTCGAGTCTTCTCTGAGATGCTTGATCGAGTTAATAATATATCTTCATGAGTTGTTGAAGAGAATCTTCATTAAAGCTTACAATCCTTTTATGACTACAAAATTTGACAACTAAATTGTGCTTCAGTTTAAGCACTTATAATCTCCCCCTTTGTGAATTTTGTGACAAAACTCACTCATACAAACATGCAACTCATCACAACATATTACAACATCTTATTAACACATCATATACATACGATCTATGATTCAAAGGAACATTTGTGCACCATCATAGATATCTTGGAACTTGTTACTCCTGCTTAGATCATGCAAATAAAACTCCCCTTGAGCACTTAGTCACTTAGTCACATGCAACAAAAATATATATAATCCCATAGAATTTATGCATGTAATTGTAGGTGCTCATATGTTATTCAATGTGAGAGAGATGTGCTCATGATCATATCCACATATTATCTTTAGCTGTTCTCCCCCCTTTTGTCAGAAGTTAACAAAGGAAGAAACAAAATAAATGATGCATTCAAGTAGATAATCAAGGATAATAACGTACAACATAAAGATAGGAAGTCTTTTAAATGTTAGATATTGCTTAAAGTATTGAATTCTTGATATCAAATAGTTCGTTGGACAACCTTCACCTAAAGGATTTAGGTAGGAGAACTTTATTTCACGACGTCTTTAAAATCAAAATATGAAACTACCACAAGATAGGCATAAGTAATTAAAAAGAAATGACCCCAGTGCACAAAATAATTATAATGGTTCGGTGCCTAGACGCAACCTACTCCACTCACAAAATTACTACTCTCACAATTTTGGCTTTCACTATTTCAAGGGTTTCCTAAGGTCACCTTAACAACCTGATACAGTTATTGCAATTTTCATGAGATATCACAATTAAACCCACTTTGTGATTTTCACATGATCACCATAAACAAACCCGCTGAGATTTTCGGGGTATATAAAAAAAACCCAAACTCAAATAAATATAAAGACAGTACTGAGATGTAGATGAATTCTTTGTATGAGTTCAACCCAAAAAGAAATAAAGGGATCTAATGTATTTTCAATAAAATGAATGATACCCTAATGCTGCAAATTTGATTCTCTATTTATTAAGTATAGATTACTCTATTAAAACAGTTTAAACTAACTTGAGAGAGAGAATATAATTAGCTAAAACAAATATAAAAATTACATCACAAATAGCTTATGAAGGCTTGGACTTCCTTTCTTTGTGACACATGATAGATCTATGAAATTTTGTGGTTTGAAGAATAAGAAAGAGCTTTTACTTATAAACAAAGATATTGGAAGTTCGGTAGGCCCGAGGGTCAGTTCAGCTAGCTGGATTCCAAAGATTATGATCTAACGGAACTCAGATTTCGTGGGATAAGATCGTTCAAAAATTTGGTTAGCCCAAACCCAAGTTCGGCTCGTCGATAAAGTGGTTCGACTGGCCTAATTTTCCTAAAATCTGAAAATGTGTTGTTGCTTGAAACTTGACCGAACCCACCTCAGGCTGGATGAAGGTTATGTTCAGTTGGCCGAACAAGCTGTGGAAAAATCTTTTCAGATCCACCTTTTTGCCCGAATAATGTAAGGTTGGCCGAAGTCAATTAGGTTGTCCAACCAAATGTCGGGCTGGCCTAACTTGAGTATATGTAACATCAAATATGATCATTGTTATGCAAATGTGAAATACACCTAATGTAACGCCCTAAAAATTGGGGGTTGAGCAGGAGCCCAACTCCCGAGTTCCAACACATCACATGTAACGCCCGTGAAAAATCCATACTTGGGTTCGAGTACCAACTCGACCCGAAATTGCGTAGAATTTATTCCTTTAGAAAATGTGACTAGGTTAGCTAGTGCAACGTTGGAATAGCTGAGAAATGGTCCCTGATCACTTTAAATACGTTCTACGAGGCCCGAAGCGAGTGGAACCAAGGGTGCTATAATGCTCTAAAGCCTCGGATCAAACTCTAAGCCGGTTTGTTCTCGGGACCTCCTTGAAACTTTGTATTGGATCTAGACCGCGCGTCGTAAGTCAGATGCCTACCATCTTAGACCGTTATGACCACTTAGCTGGGCTTGGCAATCGTTTCGAATATCAAGTCCAACTGACGATCACAGGCTATTTCATTGAGCCCGGACCGAAGAGAGTGTGAATAGGGACATAGTTGGAATTTCAAATTCAAATCTGGCACACAAATTTGACGCATCAGTATTAAGCATTCTGACCGTCAGAATACAGCCAAATTACACCCTTGGATCAGGAAAAATATCTATTATATATCACGAGACTTATAGGCCTGATCTTGGTGCGGTGACCGTTAAACTGAAACTGGGCCGCCACGTGCGATCTGGGAACCCAACCGGTCTGAAAACTGGATGCGTGCTAGATCCAGTATGCATGAGCTTAAGTCCGACCGCACTTGGCCAGGGGACCTCCAGAAATGCTCTTTTGGACCGAAACGGCCCCGATTTGGTTAGGCACCAAGTAAACATTGTTCCCAAGCCTATTTTGAGAATGTTTTAGGCTATAAAAGGGGTTGAAACCCTCACTCCTCTCTCCCATCCGAATTTGAGAGAAGCCCTAGCTTGAGAGAGAGAAAAAGAGTGAGAGATTGTGAGAGAGTGGGAGAGTTCTTCCTGCCACTTGTGCTACGTGTTGCACGTGCTTAAGCAACACTCCTCTACCGCTTTCCCGGCGATTCCACCGCAATCCTAGGTAAGTAAAAACCCTAAATAGTTGGTGATTTGAGTTTTCCTTGTTTCCATAGCGATGTAGCTTATGGATCTTATGTATTAGGCTCCTTACTCGCCGTAGACGAACCCTATACGCTCCACTTCAATTCCCGAGTCTACAAGACACTAGGTGAGGATTTTAGACGCTTTGATTGACGGTTCCCAATGCTTTCAATGTCGTTTAATAGTAGATTCTTGACGGCATCGCCATTTGACATGTACAAAATGCTCTCCGTTTCCCGTTTCGTAAGCTAACGAAGAATATGAGATTTAGGGCATTTTAGTCATTTGTAGGAAGTACTGTTTACATTCATATTTTGCTGATGTGATTGACATGGTTTGTTGTCGCATTAGGAAGTTAGGAATGCGTGCATAATTAGTTTGGCGAAGAGTTCGCCTAGTTGCACACTTTGGGTCGACATACTATATGTAGACTTAAGTGTGTAGTGTATGTGTTTGTATAAATGTTTGTATTAGTATGTATTGAATTAAATGATGTTATTTGATAGTTTGTGATTGATTTTTCAATTATTATGCTGACCTAAATGATTTTCTACATGTTGACAAAATGCATGATTTCATTACATGCATGGAATGTATGTACTTGAGGATTTGCTTAAGTTGAATATGCATGGGAAGTATGCCTTGAAGATTTGCTTAAGTTGAATGTTATAATATGTGCTAACATGCTCACATGATGTATTTCAATTCCAATACCTTTTTATAGTGTTAATGTAATTCCATAGATGTGTGGGACTTGACTTAGTCCAGGCAGTCGGTAACCGAGCGAATTCGTGGCTGACTGGTCATAGCCACGAACGACGCGTCGATGAATGTGATTCGTGTTGAGAGTTGGCGGCAGTGGTTAGGCCACGCGAAGTGTTTTACGCACTTCATGTCGTTCAATTCGAGATGCGATCGCGCTAGTCGAGCCCGTCAAGTAACCCGACTGGCCGATGTTTGTTCACCTTGTATGTATCATAACTGCTTGAACCTAGGGTACTGAACTTACCATTGTAAACCCTATTAACCGTGGTACCCTGATCCACGAAGACTCATGAGCCGGGCATGGTGGTATGGGACACCGTGGTCGAGCTGTCGGCCTACGCTGGGGCCACAAACCTCCCGTAGTGACCAGTGATCACCTTGACTCGTGAGCAGATTATGGTGGTATGGGACACTATATTCCAGCTGTCGGCCTACACTGATCAGGCGACGAGCCCTTTGTAGTGACCGCGAGCGTATTCTGAGTTCACGGGAGGCGACGACCCTTCCGTGTAGTAGAGTACAGTAGGCCTGTATTGATAAGGTGATGGGGGAGCGGTGCAACGAGTGCGAGCAACAGCCCTGGCAGCCCTTGCAGTGACCTACGAAATGTACATCGTATGAGATTACTAGGAGTGACGACCCTAGACAGGATCCGTGTTGGGATTGATACAAGGGAGGTACCTTAGTTTCCCAATCCTGCTGTTTGAATGGACTAATAACAACTTGGTAATCATATCACCATAGCATTGCATGTGCCTGGAAGATGTGGAGCACTCTAGGGAGTGTGGCATGCCGCGGTCGTAAGATGTTGCCGTATGAGGGTGATCGTCGGTGAGGGCATACATCACGTCATATCATCTTGCATTAACAACAGTATTAGGATTTGTCTGATTTACTGCTTTACTAATATCGCGTGATTGAATTGTGAACATGCTAATCTTTGCTCTATGATTCCACTGAGTTGATCACTCATTCCCACGTTACGGCATGGTGTTTGCAACACCCACCAGACCCTGTTGTAGTTGCAGGTGACGACGAGATCCAGGAGGTGGAGCCGGAGATTGACGAGGACCAGGATGAGTTCTCGTATATGCAGTATCACGACGGCTTCCCGTAGGTGACCTGGATCGAGGGGGACTTCAGTGGGACTATTTTGAACTTATTCTTTGTCTATTTACATGTATATGAGGCTCAGAGATGTAGTCATACTTTGGAGACAGTTGAGATTACTTTGTTTTTCCATACAGTGATATATATATTGTTTAGTCTTTCGCTTGCTTTTATCACTGGATCTGAAGTATGAATTGCAGTTTTGGTATACTTTTACTCATGTGAATGCTTTAAATCAGACAACATTGAATCATAACCATTTTTGTTGCATAAGTGACGGTCTGGAACTCGGGAGTTGAGTTTATACACGACCCCCGATTTTCAGGGTGTTACAAGTTGGTATCAGAGCATGAATGAGAGTATACTGGGCCTGGGTTATGGTCTTGCGACGTACGCTGTCGCTTCCTTTGACATAGGTGGGTGCGAGAAGGGTCTAGAAACACTTCTAGGATCACAGATTTGCCGATAGGCGAAGTCTATAAGGATCGATCGCAAGATCGAGTCTGTAACGTATCTCGGGTCGCGTAAAGCGACCCGAATCACTTCTAAGCTGTAGGAAGTCGGGTGGAGACGTCCTATGAGCGGTTTTAAACCGCAAAAGTGAATCTTTGGGCCGTGGGATGACCACGACTCCAGTAATCAATCGTCAGGGCTTAAAAACCCCGTTTCACCAAAAATCTTCAAAATTCCTTCTCTAAACACTTCAACCTTCAGTTCTTTCTTATCCATTTCATATTAGGCATCAAACCTAATGTGAAAATAATACAAATTAGCACATTCACCAAATTTTACAGTGAATAGTAAAATTTTGTGAAAAATGGCCATAAGGCCATTCTAAATTCACTTTATTTAGCAACTAAGGAGCTAGAAAGATGTACTGGCTCCTTCTACCCCAAATTCATATGCTGCATCATATGGTTTGGTATTCGAGATTGCGATGTGGACCCGGAAAGCCCCGAACACATGTTTGGGCTCATAGGGACCAAAATATAATGAACCAAGGGGTGGGACCTGACTTTTTAGGGCCCTGGGACCATGGGGGACCAGACCCATGGGGTCCCACCGGTCAACTTTCGAGTTGACCGGCGATGCCATCGTCGGCCGGGCAATGCATCGCCGGCCGGCGACCTCCGTTGGTGCTGCCCTTTGGGCGCACCCACTTAAATGCCCTCCACATCACCCCTAGCTACCTCCCATCCCATGAAAACCCCTAAAACCCACCTCTCCTTCACAAACAGCCCCCTTGCATACCCTAGATTTGATTTTCAGCACTCCATTCCAAACCCCGGCGACCCAAACCCCTCCTAAACCCTTCCTTGGCCAAAACCGACCACCACCCATCAATTATTGGGTGTTGGCAGCCCCTTTCCTTGAAGATTTCCCCATTTGGAGCTCCAAAATCCCCCAAATAGTGCTGAAATCGTGAGCAGCTCCATTCCATCCTTTTGTTTGAATTTTTTCCTGAAAGTACAGCCTTGGGAAGCTTGAAGCGTCCCTCTACGACGCCTAGATTTCCTTTTGTCAGATTGGGCAGCCATTTCTCCGCATTTTCAACGTTTTTCATGGCCTTCGTGGAAGCCATTTTGGATCTTTTGTCGCTCTCATCCATCATATCTTTGATGGGTAAGAGAAAAACTGCGTCAGACGAGGCTGGGCCGAGCCGCCCTGCTCGATCGAGAAGACCGCGGGGTGGTGCCGCAAGTTCAAGCACCGCCGCAGGTCCAGCTGCAGTCCTGGAGTGCCGTACAAAGCGGGATTTGGATCCCCATGCACATCTTGGACGAACCATCCTATCAGAGATGCCTCATGGTGAATACACTGATCGTAGAGTGTTATTTGAGGCGGACGTAGATGGGCGATTGTTCGGCGAGTATCTGTTGTTCGAACGCATTGAAGCTGCGCACTGGGGACCGATCTTTGAAGCTCCCGCTCGTGCTAATGTGAGCACTGTTCGTGCCTTCTATGCTAGCATCCAGAGTCCTACCTTGGAGCCCTTACAGTTCAAAATCCCTTTTGGTAGAGATCGGATGGCTACGATCGACGTCCGGTTGGTTGCGCGACTTCTCAACGTGCCACTAGGTGATGTGCATCCAAGTGAGAAGAGTTTGAGGACTAGATGTGAACGAGATCGCCGCACCAGGTTTCTGTGCGGTAAGTTGGTTCCATGGCAGCCTAATAATAGCCTCAAGGCGACGTACATGTCTGAGGATTTGCGTCTGCTGCATCACATCTGCACGTTCAATGTTTATCCTAGGTCGACGAACCGCATTGAATGTACACGTCTTATGGTCGATTTCTTATTTCTGGTGGCCCAGGGAGAGAACGTATGTATGGCCACTTTCATCTTACGGCAGATAGTTCTCATAGCCAGGTCGAGGAGAACATCCGAATCCCTTCCCTTTGGCCGACTCATTTGCAAGATTGCGCTTGAGTTTGCCTATAGACTTGGACCCGAATTGCCGGTATCGATTCACACCATCGATGAGTCGACAATGGTTAAGATGAAGATTGGGTCGCAATATCGTGAAAATCAACTTGAAAGGGATAGTGGGGACGACTTTGATGAAGAGGAAGATCAAAGCGAAGAAGAACCTAGTGCAGAGGTTCAGGAAGAGACTCAGGAAGAAGCAGAAGAGGAGGCTCAGGATACTGATGAGAGCCCTCCTCCTTCTGCGCAGGCTACTATCGACGATCGCATTGCTCGGATGGAGGAGAGCCAGACCGCTTTGCGAAGGGAAGTCCAAGAACTTCGAGCAGAGGTCGCTGATGCCAAGGCCGTTACAAAGAAGAAGTTTGGCAAGGTGACTCGCACCTTGAAGGCAATCCTGTGTTGCTTACAGGATAAGGGTGCTCCTCCTCCGTCGCCAGACTCCGACTAGCGACGCGATCTTTGATGTTGTTATGAGTAGTTAGCCATTTTCTGTTTTATGTGTGTAAAGCCTATTAGGGCTAGTGCTTTGCTTATGTTGCTGTTGCTTAACTGTCTTAATTTCCATGTCATTCTAGTCATGATGCTTGTAAGGATATATCCCTTGTATTGTGACAATTTTGATTAATTGAAATGCATGGAATGCCTTTGACTCTTTAGTGAATGATTGTGGTGTATTTGAGCAATTGAGACTGACCAGGTTGCGCCCTATTTTGAATATAGGGAATGCCACCTAAGACTACGAGGAGCGCGGTTCGGCTTTCATTGTCAGAGCAGATGGATCAGGCTCCCTCTCAGTCTGGCACTCGTCCGGACCCTGCTGTGGGCCCGATTCCTGAGACGGTTCCGTCGTCTCAGCCTGCTGTTGGTCCTACAGATGGACCATCGCCATTTACACCATCAGTTAGAGAGCCACAGCGCGCATCTACTTCGGCACCTCATCCGCCACAGCCTGCTCCACCACCTGATAGATTCGAGCAGATGATGGCTATGATGCTACAGCAGCAGCAGCTATTGACTACTATAGTCGGGACTTTAGCCCAGGGTGGGGGTGCGACGGCATCTACTCCACCTGCACCACCTGCGCATCCAGCTGAGGATGCCTATGCTTACGCCCAGGATGAGGGCATAGCACATCCTACGCAGCCTGCTTTCCCTGCGGGGAATCCTGCCTACACACGGGGCCTTCTGGAGCGATTTCAGCGCTTGCGGCCTCCTACTTTCACGGGTTCTCACAGACCCGAGGAGGCTGAGTTTTGGCTCGACCGAGTGTCGAATATTCTGCGCATGTTGCACTGTACTGAGGCAGAGCAGGTAGAGCTGGCTACCTTCCAGTTTGAGAGAGAGGCCAGTATGTGGTGGGATAGTATATTGCGGACTGTTACCGCAGATTTCGTATGGACATGGGCAGCATTCGAGTTTCGCTTCCATGAGAAGTATTATCCTCAGACCTACAGGCACGAGAGGGAGAATGAGTTTCTCCGTCTCAGGCAGGCAGCGATGACGGTTACCGAGTATGAGCATCGGTTCACAGAGTTGGGCAGGTACGTCCCGACGATTCTAGCTGATGAGCAGATGCGCATACGGCGCTTTTTGGAGGGCTTGCGACCGGATATCCGGTCGAAGATGTGCTGTATCAGTTTCCCCTCCTATGCGGAGTTGGTTCACATGTCCATGCGGGCAGAGCAGGACGTGGATCGACTTGCGCGATCACGAGGCCCGACTACTTCCAGGCCGCTACCGGAGTTGCCAGATAGGCCCTTCGCGGGCAAGAGGCCTCGCATTGATCCTCCTACCAGGACCACGGCGCCAGTAGGACCGTTTCGGCGCCCTGATTTATCATGCACATACTGTGGGAGGACGGGCCACCTAGCGCAGAGTTGCTTTTCGAGGATGCGGGACAGTGGGTTCTCGCCGCCGCAGAAGATTGATCGTGTACGTCCACAGGCGATATCAGCACCGCCTATACGGTCAGCTCCTGCGCATTCCTCTTTCAGACCCACAGTATCGCAGATTCGACAGCCCCCACGGCCCTTGACACAGCGGCCGAACCGCCACAGCAGGCTCTAGTTCATGCACTGACCGCTGAGGCAGCTACGACGCCGACTTTCCAGCATTCAGCCTTCGAGGTCACGGGCCATATCGGAGGTACTCCCGTTCTTGTCATGGTGGACACTGGTTCCACGATTTCTTTGATATCGCGTGCCGTAGTCAGACGTCTTGGGTTGCAGACTATCACTATGGATAACGTGCGAGTCCTTGCAGCTCATGGAGATTATTCGGATGTCACCCAGATGTGTGAGGGTTGTTTAGTTGATCTGGGAGGCAGGACGATAACTCTTGATCTGGTCGTCGATCCCTCGCTCGTATATCTCGACGTCATTCTTGGCATGGACTGGTTGACTGCAGCGAGAGCCGAGATTGACTGCGAGGCTCGTGTGGTGACGGTGTATGAGCCTGAGGGCACGCCTTTCACATTTTCAGTGCGGGTAAATCTTCCTTTCCGCATTCTTAGCTACGCCACTCTATTGCGCGACGCTGGTGCCCAGGTACTTGAGCAGACGCCAGTTGTTTCTGAGTTCGGGGATCTGTTCAGGAAGATCCCTGGTTTGCCGCCCCGACGTGAGATCGATTTCACTATCGATCTGATTCCTGGTTCTACACCCGTCTCACTGCCGACGTATCGCATGGCACCATGTGAGATGGAGGAGTTGAGGATGCAGATTGATGGCCTGCTAGAGCTTGGCTTTATACGGCCTAGCGTGTCTCCTTGGGGAGCACTGGTCTTGTTCGTGAAGAAGAAGGATGGTTCGCTGCGATTGTGTATTGATTATCGCAGGCTGAACCAGCTCACGGTGAAGTACAAGTACCCTTTGCCCAGGATCGATGACTTGTTTGATCAGTTGAGAGGAGCGCAGTACTTCTCGAAGATTGATCTTCAGTCAGGATATCATCAGCTGCGCGTCAGAGATGAGGACGTGCAGAAGACAGCATTCAGGACCAGTTTTGGTCATTACGAGTTCCTTGTGATGTCGTTCGGTCTCACGAACGCACCGGCCGTGTTCATGGATCTGATGAACAGGGTATTGCGGCCTTTCCTCTATCGATTCGTCGTTGTCTTCATCGACGACATTTTGGTATACTCTAGGAGTCGAGAGGAGCATGAGGAGCACTTGCGTTTGGTCCTTGATACGCTCAGACAGCATCAGTTGTTCGCACAGTACAAGAAGTGCGACTTCTGGAAGCAGGAGGTGAAGTTCCTGGGACACGTGGTGTCCAAGGATGGCATGGCAGTTGACCTGTCTAAGGTAGCTGCGGTGCAGGACTGGGAGCAGCCTGGTTCTGTCACTGAGGTGAGGAGTTTCTTGGGTCTCGCTGGCTACTATCGGCGCTTCATTCAGGATTTCTCGAAGATCGCGAGACCCTTATCTCAGTTGACACGGAAGGACGTGAAGTTCGCCTGGAATGATAAGGCGGAGTCAGCTTTTCAGGAGCTGAAGGACAGACTTACGTCCGCCCCTGTGCTAGTATTGCCAGAGCAAGGGGTTAAATACACTATATACACTGACGCGTCTAGCGTTGGTTTGGGTTGTGTCCTTATGCAGAGGGACAGGGTAATTTCGTATGCCTCGAGACAATTAAGGAAGCACGAGGAGAATTACCCTACACACGACTTGGAGTTGGCAGCCGTTATATTCGCACTGAGACTCTGGAGACATTACCTCTACGGAGAGGAGTTCGAGCTCTTTTGCGACCACAAGAGCCTCAAGTACATATTCACGCAGCGGGACTTGAATATGAGGCAGCGGCGATGGATGGAGACGCTGAAGGACTTCAAGTTTGAAGTCTCTTACCATCCTGGGAAGGCGAACCTTGTGGCTGATGCGTTGAGCCGCAAGAAGGCGATAGAGTTTGCGGCTCCGCTGATGGTTGCCGAGTGGGATATGGTTGAGTTTTTGCGAGACTTTGAGCAGAAACTCACCGTAGAGGAGCCATTTGAGTTCATCGCACACGTACAGGTGCGATCCCAGATCGATGACCGTGTCATCGAGGCGCAGAGGGACGACGCGCATCTTACTGAGCTTCGAGAGCAGGCCAGTGATGATGCTGACGCCGACTGGCGAGTTGGTATGGATGGGGGCTTACGTTACCGTGGCCGCCTATGCGTTCCTGATGTCCCTGACTTGAGACGAGAGATTCTCGAGGCTGCGCATTCTACTAGACTCGCGATGCATCCAGGCAGCACGAAGATGTATCGTGACGTGAAGAGGACGTATTGGTAGGAAGGTATGAAGACCCACATAGCTGAGTTCGTGTCCCGTTGTCTCACTTGTCAGCAGGTGAAGGCAGAGCATCGCCGACCACCTAGACTTTTGCAGCCTATGCCGATTGCAGAGTGGAAGTGGGATTTCATTTCCATGGACTTCATTTCTGGGTTGCCGAAGACGAGGAAGGGGCATGATTCCATTTGGGTGATCGTCGACCGATTGACGAAGTCGGCGCACTTCCTACCGATCAGAGTTACGAACTCTGCAGACGAGCTGGCTAGATTGTATATCCGAGAGATTGTGAGACTGCATGGAGTTCCGTTGGAGATCGTGTCGGACAGAGACACGCGGTTCACTTCTATTTTCTGGACTCGCATTCAGGAGGCTATGGGTGTGAAGTTGAAGTTCAGTACTGCCTTCCACCCACAGACGGACGGACAGACGGAGCGAGTGAACCAGATCCTGGAGGACATGTTGCGAGCTTGCGCATTGGACTTCAAGGACAGTTGGGATGACTGTCTTGCATATGCGGAGTTTGCGTACAACAATAGCTTCCAGGCGAGTATCGGCATGGCACCTTATGAGGCGCTGTATGGGCGACCCTGTCGCGCACCGCATTGCTGGTTAGAGGTCGGTGAGCGCAGCTTGATTGGCCCAGAGTTGGTGCAGGCGACGTCAGAGAAGATCGATATTATTCGATGTCAGCTTCTTACAGCGCAGAGCAGACAGAAGAGCTACGCCGATACGAGACGGAGACCACTAGAGTTCACAGTCGGGGATCATGTGTTTTTGCGAGTTTCCCCTATGAAGGGAGTCCTTCGGTTCGGGAAGAAGGGGAAGCTGGCACCGCGATTCATTGGTCCATTTCAGATCCTCGATCGTGTGAGAGCAGTGGCTTACCGATTGGCTTTACCCACGCCCCTCGCGAGCGTCCACAACGTATTTCATGTTTCTATGCTGAAGAAGTACGTTGCTGATCCTTCTCATATCATCAGATGGGAGCAGGTGCAGTTAGGAGAGGATGTTACTTATATCCTGCGACCGACACGCATCTTAGACCGGAAGGAGCAGGTACTGCGTAGCAAGGTGATTCCCCTTGTGAAGGTACTATGGACGCATCATACTGAGGAGGAGGCTACTTGGGAGACAGAAGCCGAGATCAGAAAGAACTACCCACAGCTTCTCGAGGAGTACGAAAAGGTACAAAATTTCGAGGACGAAATTATTTGTTAAGGGGGGTAGATTGTAACGCCCGTGAAAAATCCATACTTGGGTTCGAGTACCAACTCGACCCGAAATTGCGTAGAATTTATTCCTTTAGAAAATGTGACTAGGTTAGCTAGTGCAACGTTGGAATAGCTGGGAAATGGTCCCTGATCACTTTAAATACGTTCTACGAGGCTCGAAGCGAGTGGAACCAAGGGTGCTATAATGCTCTAAAGCCTCGGATCAAACTCTAAGCCGGTTTGTTCTCGGGACCTCCTTGAAACTTTGTATTGGATCTAGACCGCGCGTCGTAAGTCAGATGCCTACCATCTTAGACCGTTATGACCACTTAGCTGGGCTTGGCAATCGTTTCGAATATCAAGTCCAACTGACGATCACAGGCTATTTCATTGAGCCCGGACCGAAGAGAGTGTGAATAGGGACATAGTTGGAATTTCAAATTCAAATCTGGCACACAAATTTGACGCATCAGTATTAAGCATTCTGACCGTCAGAATACAGCCAAATTACACCCTTGGATCAGAAAAAATATCTATTATATATCACGAGACTTATAGGCCTGATCTTGGTGCGGTGACCGTTAAACTGAAACTGGGCCGCCACGTGCGATCTGGGAACCCAACCGGTCTGAAAACTGGATGCGTGCTAGATCCAGTATGCATGAGCTTAAGTCCGACCGCACTTGGCCAGGGGACCTCCAGAAATGCTCTTTTGGACCGAAACGGCCCCGATTTGGTTAGGCACCAAGTAAACATTGTTCCCAAGCCTATTTTGGGAATGTTTTAGGCTATAAAAGGGGTTGAAACACTCACTCCTCTCTCCCATCCGAATTTGAGAGAAGCCCTAGCTTGGGAGAGAGAAAAAGAGTGAGAGATTGTGAGAGAGTGGGAGAGTTCTTCCTGCCACTTGTGCTACGTGTTGCACGTGCTTAAGCAACACTCCTCTACCGCTTTCCCGGCGATTCCACCGCAATCCTAGGTAAGTAAAAACCCTAAATAGTTGGTGATTTGAGTTTTCCTTGTTTCCATAGCGATGTAGCTTATGGATCTTATGTATTAGGCTCCTTACTCGCCGTAGACGAACCCTATACGCTCCACTTCAATTCCCGAGTCTACAAGACACTAGGTGAGGATTTTAGACGCTTTGATTGACGGTTCCCAATGCTTTCAATGTCGTTTAATAGTAGATTCTTGACGGCATCGCCGTTTGACATGTACAAAATGCTCTCCGTTTCCCGTTTCGTAAGCTAACGAAGAATATGAGATTTAGGGCATTTTAGTCATTTGTAGGAAGTACTGTTTACATTCATATTTTGCTTATGTGATTGACATGGTTTGTTGTCGCATTAGGAAGTTAGGAATGCGTGCATAATTAGTTTGGCGAAGAGATTCACCTAGTTGCACACTTTGGGTCGATATACTATATGTAGACTTAAGTGTGTAGTGTATGTGTTTGTATAAATGCTTGTATTAGTATGTATTGAATTAAATGATGTTATTTGATAGTTTGTGATTGATTTTTCAATTATTATGCTGACCTAAATGATTTTCTACATGTTGACAAAATGCATGATTTCATTACATGCATGGAATGTATGTACTTGAGGATTTGCTTAAGTTGAATATGCATGGGAAGTATGCCTTGAAGATTTGCTTAAGTTGAATGTTATAACATGTGCTAACATGCTCACATGATGTATTTCAATTCCAATACCTTTTTATAGTGTTAATGTAATTCCATAGATGTGTGGGACTTGACTTAGTCCAGGCAGTCGGTAACCGAGCGAATTCGTGGCTGACTGGTCATAGCCACGAACGACGCGTCGATGAATGTGATTCATGTTGAGAGTTGGCGGCAGTGGTTAGGCCACGCGAAGTGTTTTACGCACTTCATGTCGTTCAATTCGAGATGCGATCGCGCTAGTCGAGCCCGTCAAGTAACCCGACTGGCCGATGTTTGTTCACCTTGTATGTATCATAACTGCTTGAACCTAGGGTACTGAACTTACCATTGTAAACCCTATTAACCGTGGTACCTTGATCCACGAAGACTCATGAGCCGGGCATGGTGGTATGGGACACCGTGGTCGAGCTGTCGGCCTACGCTGGGGCCACAAACCTCCCCGTAGTGACCAGTGAGCACCTTGACTCGTGAGCAGATTATGGTGGTATGGGACACTATATTCTAGCTGTCGGCCTACACTGATCAGGCGACGAGCCCTTTGTAGTGACCGCGAGCGTATTCTGAGTTCACGGGAGGCGACGACCCTTCCGTGCAGTAGAGTACAGTAGGCCTGTATTGATAAGGTGATGGGGGAGCGGTGCAACGAGTGCGAGCAACAGCCCTGGCAGCCCTTGCAGTGACCTACGAAATGTACATCGTATGAGATTACTAGGAGTGACGACCCTAGACAGGATCCGTGTTGGGATTGATACAAGGGAGGTACCTTAGTTTCCCAATCCTGCTGTTTGAATGGACTAATAACAACTTGGTAATCATATCACCATAGCATTGCATGTGCCTGGAAGATGTGGAGCACTCTAGGGAGTGTGGCATGCCGCGGTCGTAAGATGTTGCCGTATGAGGGTGATCGTCGGTGAGGGCATACATCACGTCATATCATCTTGCATTAACAACAGTATTAGGATTTGTCTGATTTACTGCTTTACTATTATCGCGTGATTGAATTGTGAACATGCTAATCTTTGCTCTATGATTCCACTGAGTTGATCACTCATTCCCACGTTACGGGATGGTGTTTGCAACACCCACCAGACCCTGTTGTAG
This sequence comes from Magnolia kwangsiensis, assembly GCA_037074715.1. Lineage (NCBI taxonomy): Eukaryota > Viridiplantae > Streptophyta > Magnoliopsida > Magnoliales > Magnoliaceae > Magnolia > Magnolia kwangsiensis. Next base: position 81,791,300 of record CM073575.1, on the reverse strand, counting down.
TTGCAGGTGACGACGAGATCCAGGAGGTGGAGCCGGAGATTGACGAGGACCAGGATGAGTTCTCGTATATGCAGTATCACGACGGCTTCCCGTAGGTGACCTGGATCGAGGGGGACTTCAGTGGGACTATTTTGAACTTATTCTTTGTCTATTTACATGTATATGAGACTCAGAGATGTAGTCATACTTTGGAGACAGTTGAGATTACTTTGTTTTTCCATACAGTGATATATATATTGTTTAGTCTTCCGCTTGCTTTTATCACTGGATCTGAAGTATGAATTGCAGTTTTGGTATACTTTTACTCATGTGAATGCTTTAAATCAGACAACATTGAATCATAACCATTTTTGTTGCATAAGTGACGGTCTGGAACTCGGGAGTTGAGTTTATACACGACCCCCGATTTTCAGGGTGTTACATCACATATGCAATATAGATAATGATGATTAAATGTTGTTTGTTTTTTTACATTAAACATGAGTGAGATTATACCAAAACAACATATCATACCCCAGATACGATTAATTATGCAAGCGGAAAACTGTGATAACTGTATAGAGCATATAAGTGAAGGTAAGTCTCCTGAGTATGATCATGTTACCAGGTCAAATAATTACATGTAAAATTCTAAAATATACAAAATGTGTAATGTTATCTAATCAGCATCCCAGTAAACCCCGTCAATCAAAGTGGTCTACATAAACCCACCTGATAACTACATATAGGAGAACTCCTCATCATTATAAAAGTTTGACTCTGCCTTGAAAGAATTGTCATCATCTGCATCTACAATAAGGTCTGGTTGGTGTTTAAAACACTATCCCAGAATGTGGGAGTGAGTGATCAACTCAGTGGAATCATAAAGCAAAGGTTAACATGTTATCAATTCAGTCAAGTAGTAATGATAAAGCAGTATAACACTCATGTCCTAAGTACTCTTATTAATGCAAGTATGGTATGTTATAATGATGCATGCCCTCGCCTACACTCCCTCTTGCGACAATATCTAACAATCGCGGCATGCACGACTCCCACTGTGCTCTTCCACCCCAAAGGCACATGCAATGCAGTGCATGAGTATGATTACCGAGTGCTTATTAGACCTTTTCATACAGTAGGATTAGGAAGCTAAGGCACCTCCCTTATATCATTTCCTAAATAATGATCCATTCTAGGGTCGTCAGTCCTAGCTAATATCATACGATGTTGCGATTTTAGGTCACTACAAAGGGGCTCGTCACCTCAATGTAGGCTTAGCTTATACTCTAGTTGCTGTGGAAAGGCTCGTCACCTCAGCACGGTCTCAGAGTGTACTCAAGGTCACTACTAATGGCTCCTCACCAAGTCATAGGCCGACAACTCAAATACAGTGTCCCATACCACCATATTTGGCTCACAAGATTAAGTTACTCACTGGTCACTACGGGTGGGCTCGTTACCCTCGTGTAGGCTGACAGCTCAACCATGGTGTCCCATACCATCATGTCCGGCTCATGAGTCTTAGCAGATTGAGGTACCAAGGTTAAACGGGTTTTCACTGGTGAGTTTGGTACCTTAGATTCAAGTAGTGACATCCATACATGGTGAACATACATTAGGCCAATCGGGTTACTTGACAAACTCGACTGGTACAGGCGTACGTCGAGCTGATCAACATGGAGAGCATAAGCACTCTGTGTGATCTAACCACTGCCAACAAGCAGTGTACGACTCAAATTCATCAGGCGTGTCTGTCGTGGCTAAATAATTCAGCCCCGATCACATACCATTACCGATTACCTGGACTACATTGTAGCCCCAAGCATAATCCAAATATTAGTATATGCATGTAGTAGTTAAAGGTAGCATGTGAGAATTTAAAACCAAACATAAATTATCATGCCCCAAACCCGAAAATCAGATTCACAGGAATCTCAATTGCAGAACCCGGTGCCGACAGCCTCCGTAGTACCCCATTCTCGGTTCCTAGCGTTCATACACCAGGTTCCGATCCTAGGAACATACAAGGAGGATTTTCCAATGTACATTTGTCTCATAAGAAGCATAACCACAAGTATACCCAAATCATAAAGGTAACATCATCATCGCATATCCACTAATATAATCATTTGAATATAATGCTGAAAAGGGGAATACATATATCGAAATCAAAGTCCTAGGAGACCACTGCATGCTCCAAGCTCAACACTGCTGCAACTTAACATCATCTGCACACATCTATCATGCATAAGCTTATAGAAAGCTTAGAGAGTGGTGTAAGTGTGTGCACAAAGTAAATGTCAAGTATTCAATATAATGTCATCATCATACAATATCAAAATTACTGGTAATCAATAAATCATATATTATCAGAATAAGCAGAAATACTGACAAGATCATGAATCATATGATAATAAAGTAGGCAAAGTAGGAAAAAATATACTGGTAAGTTCATGAGTCATATAATATCAGGATACTCAATACAAATTAACTATGCAAATGAGGAGTCATAGAGAGCCAAATATTAGATGTCAAGGGTACAATGCAATATGTAAATCCTACAACGTCCATCTAGGCCATAAAAGTATAAAAAATATAACGACCCAAAATGTCATATGAATGCGGATACAATATGTGATGCGAATGAAATGACCAAGTTTAAGCGTGAGGTCGGGATGATAGTACGTAGTATCGCAGGCTATGGGGTCCATCATAAGGGACTTCTATCCAAACTAGTCCCATACCTAAATTTGGATAGTCAGATTCAATGTGGTAAACTCCTAGTCTCAGGTTAGTCACGTGCCCAACCGAAATCCTAGCCATGCGAAAGTACACGTAATAAATAGTTGCACACCAGCAATCCGAGTGGATCATGAATGAATGAATGAATGAATATGCAATTCCTTCTCAATAAGTCCACAAATCAGTACGGTTCCTCTCTGGGATCATCACCGAGGTCTAGTACACTCCCGCCACCTGCCACCCCATCAAGTGCACAACTGGATAAGTGGAAGAGACCTCACTATCCGCCTGGCTAGTAGTCTGCCAATACCTACCTGGCTCGTCGATAGCGGACCCATTCCTTGAGCTGGTCAAACTCAGCCTAGCTATGCCTACTCCCTCGGGCGGGTAAGGCCAAACCCCCTCCCAACCTACCACGACATGTAGGAGACGTGGCCTCCTGGTATTCGGCACTAGGGCGCTATGTATATCCACTTAATCTCGACGTTGGGGCATCCTCTGGTACCAAGAGGGTTTTAGAGATTTTCACCCAGGGCCATCTATGGTAGCCCGATGCTAAAACTAAACATTTTCAGTGTCTCATTTAGCCATCCACGATATGCCTGTGAAGGCTATGACCCTGATGTTGTTAGGGCGTACAGTAATCACAACACACAATGCAAGATGCATGAGTCATACAATTCAGTCATGCACCAATCCTGCTTATATCGTATGCTCGTGTGAGATAACCTCCGTCTATCAAAGAGTCTCATAACAACCTACCCAATGACAGGTGATGTGTATGGGCATGTATCATGATGCTACGCGATCACACACTCATAATCGGTGTCAATAACCAGCATCGACAATCAACCTCGACAATGTGGACATTTAACCAATATTGCTCCCCAAGAATGGCCCATATAGTGCCTAACATTTAGTGGACTCATGACCTCACACCAGGGCCAAATATACAACACCATGGGCCTCACTCAAGAGCTTAATACACATCGCAATGAGCCTCACTCATGGACCACATATACATCAAGTGGGTCACATCTCACGGGTTTAATATACATCGTAATGGGCCGCTCCCATGGGCCTAATATACATCAAGTCGGGCCTCCCCATATGGGTCAGAAATATATCACAATGGGTCACGTCCCATGGGCCTCGAATACATTACAATGGGCCTCAACAATCAAAATCGACCTCAATAATTGGAATCGTCACTCGAAATTGGCCTCGATACTCAACCTCAACAATTAAAATTGGCAAATCGGTCACGACAATCAGAATCGATCGATAATCGAAATCAAAAAATTGGTCACTTCAATCAGAAATCGGCAATCAGTCACGATAATCGACCTCGATTGCTAATCGGTAATTGGTCATGTCAATTGAAAGTCGGCAATCTGTCACAACAATCGACCTCGATCGCTAATCACCAGGTTGCCACAACAATTAGAATCGATCAATAATTGGAATGGGAAAATTGGTCACGTCAAACAGAATTGGCAATCGGTCACGATAGACGGCCTCATCACTAATCGACAATCGGCCACGACAATCGCCACCGATAATCAGGGTTGATAATTGGCATTGACCTTGATAATCGGTACTGATAATCAGTAGATAAACAAAGCGGGGTCCATAGACGATCAGCTGATAGACCATAGTATAAAGATCGACACTTAGCCGTGACTATATCAAATCTGATAGCACAGAGTCATCCGTCTACGGCGAATGGGGCCCACTTATTTAGATTGACCCACGAAGAGAATGGGCTTAACAAGGCCTCAGGGAAGGTCACAATGAGAACTTCTAACCATTATTTCCCCTCAATGTGGACATCTAACCAACATTGCTCCCAAGGAGTGGCCTACATAGGGCATGAACATATAATGGCCCATGGTTTCTCATACAATCATGATGGGCCTCATTTACGTCACATAAGCCTCGTCATATGGGCCAACATACATCTCATCAGACCTTGAATACACAATAGGTGGGCCTCGCACCTCAGCCTCGAATACATCTCAATGGGCCTCTTATGTCAAGTGAGCCCCATCACATGGGCCGCATTATATGGGTTGCACAATGGCTTCATGTACATCAGATAGGTCGCACCGATGGGCCTCGTGTATATCAAATTGGTCGCACCGATGGGCCTCATGTACACTAAGTGGGTCGCATCAATGGGCCACACTAATGGGCCTCATACACATTAAGTGGGCCTTAAATACACATCATAGGTGGGCCCTATCACATGGCTGGGCAGTGTGGACGAATCTCATCCCACGAGGTGGGATCGACAGAAGAACGGTGTGGACATAAGATACATACATTATGGTGGAGGACACTTTGAATAAAAATTCATACTTCATGGTGAGGTCCATGCATGTGGACGATGTAGATCTACAACCATACACCATGCATGGGATCCACAGAACTTGTTGATGTCCTTAGCATTAATGATGGATAGCTGGATGCAACACATGCATCATGTGGGGCTATCAGGGCTTGCTGGCATCCTACCAGGATAGCAGTCGTACCACAGTTGGGGTCCACATCAATGGACGGTCGGTACACCATAAGCATCATTTGGTACCCACTACGTAGTTATTGGATGGTGCACGCACTTCATACCAGGCCCCACGTCCAAGGACCTGGATGATTGATAAAACAATACAATAGGTGGGTCCCACATGGGATGGACAGTCCAAATTAAATCAATACATCAAAGGAGGGTGGAAAAACACATACATTAGGGTAGTGCCACGTGTGTACTCAGCACGTCAACAAGTGGGTCCCACCTCCCGTGCAAGGAAGGGGTGTTTTTCAACATACAACATAGCAACATTGCTGGACGATGCATGGTGAGGCCATAAACCTAGTAGGCCCCACACGTATGCATGCAAAGCATCCACCAAGGTGGGTCCCACCCAGATAATGGACAGCATGGATAAGATCCACACATCATTGTGTCCCACCGTCCAGATAGACGGTGCGAATTTCACACTTCCATAGAATCTATTGACGTCTTATACAGCAGCCTTTTAGCTGGTGTGGTCCACATAAATGGATAGTCTAGATCAATGGATGGGCAGGATAAAGCACATGCAATCATGGTAGGGCCGACCGTTCAGTTGGGATGGATGGCTTGAATTTCAACACGTCCATCAAGGTGAGGCCCCACATCTAGTGCAGTGGACGGTGTAAATGATCACGCGTATGGGTGGCCTACACTGTCCAGACATGCTGGATGGTATGGATACAATAAATACTTTAAGGTGGGTCCCACGGGGTGCGGCCCCACAAATATAGTACATATATGTATATATATATATATATATATATATATATATATATATATATATATATATGTATTATATTATATAATACATATAACAGGACAAGAACGTCCAGCGTCCAGATGGACAACTGGACATAACACATACCTCATGTGGCTCGCCGTCCCAGCCCTGCTGGACGGATGGCTGAGGTATCACGTGCATATGGTGGGGCCCACCCTCACACGTATCACAAGTGTGGGGTAGGTCCCACGCAAATGGATGGATGGTTAGATAAAATGCATGTCTCATGGTGGGGCTCAGACTTTGGGTGGTGTTAATACACAACCGCCTTGCTACTGTACTTGGATGGGCGACATGGATATGATCATGCCTCAAGGTGGGCCACCAGCCATCACACGAAGAGAGAGAGAGAGAGGTGGTGATGGAGGGGCCCCGCTACTATGGGCCCCTCTTTGATACAAAATAGACATTAAGGTGGGTCCCACTAGATGTGGCCCCTTAAATCACATAACAAATAAATAATAAAAAGAGAAAAATGTAGGTCCAAGATCACCCACCGTCCACTCCTTCTTGGTCCGATGGGAAGGTAATCGCCTAGGCTTTGATTTCAACGAAAGTTGATGAAGTTTTGATGGTGGAGATGGAAGATGAGAGGGTGGGAAGTGGGCCACATTAAAGCTCCTCCATGAGAGCTTGGGAAGCTTGGATGTGTGTTGTTTTTTGTTTGCTTGGAATGGAGCTTGAGAAATGAGAGAGAGAGGGGTGTAAGGAGAGAGAGAGAGAGGGTGGGTGATGGAGTGATGGATGTGGTGAGTGATTGGTGTGTAAAATATTGTTGACTTTAGGGGTAGGTTGTGTAAGAAAGGTATGGGGTGTGTAAGAACTTTTTGACTTATGGGGTTGCTTGGGGATGGGTGTGAGGTGATGTATACTTGACATGTACGTGACATGATAGGATTAATTGATTGATTGATGGATGTGATAAGTCATAGAGATCCCCTCGGAATTCACACGCGCGGCGTTTTCCTAGTACTAAACACTGGCCCACATCTCCTGGCCAGAGTATTGGATCGGCGCGCGAGATGCGGCATCAGTACAGAGGTGACGGCGCGGTCGCCAGGGTATAAGTCTCAAGTTGAGTTGATTCAGGTTGATGAAGTGTGAATCAGGGTCACGCACAAATGCCAGTTAAGGGTCGAAGGTTGCCGAAATTTGACCTAAAAGATCGCAAGAGTCTACGGAACGGTACGGTGTAGGATACGAGTCTTACATAAATTCTATTTTAAGCATTCTAACAAAACACCTACTACCCATGTACCGTATAAAGGCATTTCATCCTAAATTCACATAGTAATAAGATAGGTTACATAAAAGATACTATAACCATAGATAGAGGAATTGAGAATCTCATCCCAACACCCTCATTACAAGAATTTAAACAAGCATTTTTACATTCAAGCATTTTATCAAACATTTAAGCTACCCATATACTATACATGTAATATAGTAGTTATAACAGGTATTATAGCAAATCCCTTTACAAGGGGTTCACCATACATACACCAATCATGTATTGTTAGTCAATGAACATAGCAAGCATAAATCATAATTCCATACTCATTCAAGAATTTCAACAAACACATGGAATGCATTAAAAAAAAACATAGTGTACACATATACATATTATATAGAAAACGCCGTATCTATGTACATGTGACAGAAATCAAGTCAATTATAAATCATTACTGACATTGAAAGCATTGAAAACCATAACCTAGACTTTTATAATCCACACCTTTCACCGGTAGACTCGTAACGAACTCAGTTTAAATGTTAAGTCCTTGTCTACAACACAACGACAACCTATAACATGGAATAGGTTAACTACTGCACCTTTTACTCTATTTAAAAATCTAAAACAAATTAGGGTTTGGATTTCTTACCCAAGTACGGAGTCGGAATCGTCGATATAGCGATACAAATGTGGAGGTTAAGCACGTGGAGCAGTACGGATCAAATCCCAGGAGCAACCCCAACTGTCTCTCTCACTTTTCTCTCTTTCCTTCCCTTTAAAATTTTTATGGCAAGGGAAAAAGAGGGTTTAAGGCTCTTATATAGGCCCAGAACTGATGGGAATGGCCCTAGGGCCATGTTATACTTATGTTATAGCCAAATACTAACCGTTTCGGTCCAACGGAGCTATTCTGGAGGCCCCTTTTCTACATGTGGTCAGACTTAAGGTCCCTGACCATGGATTTAGGTCAGGCTAAGTTTTCGTTCCAATTGGGTTTGGGGATCGACCACGGGAGACCTGTTTCAGTTCAACAATCACCGATGCTCAATCAGGGTCACAAGCACATTGACCTTGTTAGAAATTTTTCCTGATCCAAGGGTGTAATTAGGTCAGATTCTGACGGTCTGAATCTTTAGAATCGGCCTGTAAGCTAACCGACTCAATTAACTTAAGTTTTAGTCCATTTCCTAAAAATATTCGTGCACTTCGCTCCAAGCTCAAGTTGTGCGTTTCTGGGTACTGATAGGACTTGATTTCCTAGATAGTGGTCAAGTCCAGTAAGGCGGTCTAACCATATAGTTTCAGGGTAATCGGACTTTTGACGCGTGGTCCAGGTCCGATACAGAGATTTGTGATGCTCTTGAGAGTAACTGGGTTTTGAGATGGATCGTAAGTTTTTAGTTAATGTAGCGTTAGCAATCCTACAGATTTTGAGTCTTACAGATTGTATTTAAAGTAATTAGGGCTAATTTCATAGGTAATCTAGTTTAGCACTGGTTAATTCTTATTTAATTTCTAAAGGATTTGGTCCTTTATGATTTCTGCCTGAGGTAGTGCTCAGGTCCTTGTATGAATTTTTCTAAGATGTTACACCTAACCTATGGTCAATCTAGGTTTATATCACGTGATCGTTGACTCATACAAAGTGTTCTGAACTTCGAACTATGAATGGTCTTGACTTGAGATGTTGAATCTTCTTTTCGAATGCTTGATCGAGTTGATAACTTGTCTTCAGTAAAGCTTGTGATCCTAACAGGACTACAAATTTGATAAACTTTAATGTTCTTGAATATAACCACTTACAATCTCCCCCTTTGTCAAATTCGAGACAAAACTCACTCATACAATTATACAACTCATCACAACATATTACAACATCTCGATAACACATCATATACATAACATTTAAGTCATCACAAGAGATAACTTGAATCTTATTACTCCCCCTAAGATCATGCATAAGAAAACTCCCCCTGGGCACTTAGTCACATCTATCACATGTTGTCAAAAGTATATTTCCACAGTGTGCATGCAAATGTAAATGTGTATTATAAATGTGTGTGCTCATAAATGTGAGAAATGATGATGATCATATCCATCCATAAATATATATTTCTCCCTCTTTTTGTCAGAAGTTGACTAAGGAAGAAATAACAATGAAGCATTATATAATATAAGGATAGGAGTAATAAACATAAGGATAAAGATGCATAAAAAAATAACATAGTATCCAAAGACAAGAGTAAGAATAATTCAGGAGTCATTACAGACCATAGTTTGTTAAAAAAGTTTCTCAGCTAGAGCTAGAAGAGGAAAGTGTAGGCATATCAGGATCATTAATCTTCATACTCTTATTCAAATGATGAAAGTACTTTTTCATGTACTTCATTTGTTGTTTCTGAATCTGAAGTAATGCTTCCTGAGAAACAGGCAAGTTGTCCACCTTCTTCTCTGAACTTTCTATTCTCTTTGAAAATTGTGAAGGCTGAAAATCAGAGTCATTGGTATTGTCTGATTCTTTGAGGTCAACAAAGATGTCATCCATGTTGACATCTCCTTTAGGAACAACTTCCTGATCACCTCTTTGCTCAGGCCTTAAATCAAGTTGCATCATATTTATTTCGTATTAGCGAAAGGGAGCTTGACTCTAGTGCTTCAATTGCGGGAATTTGGACATGATAGTGCAAAGTAATGGAAGTCATAAGGAATGTAAATGGAATAGACCCATGACAAGGATGGAGACAATACTAAATAATCAAGTAAGTAATCAATGATGAAGAGAAATGTGAATACCAGAAATTACAAAATGCGAAATGCACATCATATAGGGAGTAAGATCAGTCTTATTCCCAACACGAGGATATATATTAGAAGTGAAAATATGATACAAAACACTGTATTTTAGAAGAAGATTGTAGGTGGGGAGTGAATTATGGTTACGCCAAGTTACATCAAAACCACATAACACCCTAATGAGAGAATCCTTTGCATTGGATACATATCTTCAAAAAGTGGCAGAACAAAAATTCCATCTTCCGCCATATCAATGTCCATAGTAGACGATATGATGGAGGGTGTAACGAAGATGATGTCTTCCATAAATTGAATAGTAGAAGTTAATTATTTAGAGGAGAGGTCACAAAGGGATGCATACATCCCTTGAGCGATGGACCAATAAGTTGCACCACCCCACTTAAAGATCTTCTCCTATCCTACCTCAGATAGGATGTCAAGGAAGCCAAATCGGGTAATGTGATTTACATTCACAGTGCACTTAATAATTATGCTACGGGTATGGAAATCCCGCACATTCTCCAGATCATTTTTCAGTGAGTGAATAGTATGCACAACCCAATTAGTAGAGCAGGAGGAGGAACCAGATTGAGGATGTTGAACAGAACGCTTAGTCCAATTTTTCAAGGAAGAAAATGACTAGATATTATCAAAGAAGTACCAACAAATAAATGAAATAATCTAGATCAGATTTTCTAACAAAAACCCAATAAAAGAGATCTCTAGATACAAATAAGATGATGAAATCTTCAATAAAGCACAACTAGGAGCTTAAATATAGAAGAAAATATAAAAAGATTCACTTACAACAAGTCTAGATTGATGGGTTGGCCAAGGAAGCACCGACGAGTCAAGGAAGAAGAAGTTGAAATGAGGGATTCAAATTTTTTTCCCAAAATAGGCCGAATTGTGTTCGGTTTAGCTAGCCCGAGTGCGGTCCTCGGCTGGCCGGATCGGTCAGTCAGCTATGGGCTGGCTGAAAATAATCCAAAAAATATTTTTTTTAAATGATATATATTTTAACATTATTCTTTTAAAGTAAACAAAATGAAAGATAATAAAATTGCAATAAAGAATGATTAGTTAAGAGATACGACATAATCTAATATCATTTTTTAAGTTAAAAAATATGACACTATCAAGGGGTTTTGTCAGAATGTCTGCAAGTTATTTTATATTATTGATATATTAAAGCATAATAGTCTTGCTTTTAACCATGTCATGCCCCAAACCCGAAAATCGGATTCACAGGAATCTCGATTGTCGAATCCAGTGCCGACAGCCTCCGTAGTATTCCATTCTCGGCTCCTAGCATCCATACATCAGATTCCGATCCCTGGATCCCACAAGGAGGTTCATTTAACTCGTAATAAGCATAACCACAAGTATACCCAAATCACAAAGGCAACATCATCATCACATATCCACTAATATAAAGTTGAATTCAATGTTGAAAGGAAAATACGTATGTCAAAATAAAATCAAAGCTCCATAAGACATCTGCACACTCCAAGCTCAGCACTGCTGCAACCTAACATCACCTGCACGCATCTATCATGCATAAGCTTATAGAAAGCTTAGAGGGTGGTGTAAGTATGTGCAAAAAGTAAGTGTCAAATATTCAATACAATGCCATCATCATATAATACCAAAAATACTGGTGTAACACCCTGAAAATCGGGGGTCGTGTATAAACTCAACTCCCGAGTTCCAGACCGTCACTTATGCAACAAAAATGGTTATGATTCAATGTTGTCTGATTTAAAGCATTCACATGAGTAAAAGTATACCAAAACTGCAATTCATACTTCAGATCCAGTGATAAAAGCAAGCGGAAGACTAAACAATGTATATATCACTGTATGAAAAAAATAAAGTAATCTCATCTGTCTCCAAAGTATGACTACATCTCTGAGTCTCATGTACATATACATAACAAAAGAAATGTTCAAAAAAGGAAAGTCCCACTGATGTCCCCTCGATCCAGGTCACCTACGGGAAGCCGTCATGATACTGCATATACGAGAACTCATCCTGGTCCTCGTCGATCTCTGGCTCCACCTCCTGGATCTCGTCCTCACCTGCAGCTACAACAGGGTCTGGTGGGTGTTGCAAACACCATCCCGTAACGTGGGAATGAGTGATCAACTCAGTGGAATCATAGAGCAAAGATTAGCATGTTCACAATTCAATCACGCGATAATAGTAAAGCAGTAAATCAGACAATCCTAATACTGTTATTAATGCAAGATGATATGACGTGATGTATGCCCTCACCGACGATCACCCTCATGCGACAATATCTTACGACCGCGGCATGCCACACTCCCTAGAGTGCTCCACATCTTCCAGGCACATGCAATGCTATGGTGATATGCTTTCCAAGTTGTTATTAGTCCATTCAAACAGCAGGATTGGGAAACTAAGGTACTTCCCTTGTATCAATCCCAACACGGATCCTGTCTAGGGTCGTCACTCCTAGTAATCTCATACGATGTATATTTCGTAGGTCACTGCAAGGGCTGCCAGGGCTGTTGCTCGCACTCGTTGCACCGCTCCCCCATCACCTTATCAATACAGGCCTACTGTACTCTACTGCAACGGAAGGGTCGTCGCCTCCCGTGGACTCAGAATACACTCGCGGTCACTACAAAGGGCTCGTCGCCTGATCAGTGTAGGCCGACAGCTAGAATATAGTGTCCCATACCACCATAATCTGCTCACGAGTCAAGGTGCTCACTGGTCACTACGGGGAGGTTTGTGGCCCCAGCGTAGGCCGACAGCTGGACCACGGTGTCCCATACCACCATGCCCGGCTCATGAGTCTTCGTGGATCAAGGTACCATGGTTAATAGGGTTTACAATGGTAAGTTCAGTACCCTAGGTTCAAGCAGTTATGATACATACAAGGTGAACAAACATCGGCCAGTCGGGTTACTTGACGGGCTCGACTAGCGCGATCGCATCTCAAGTTGAACGACATGAAGTGCGTAAAACACTTCGCGTGGCCTAACCACTGCCGCCAACTCTCAACACGAATCACGTTCATCGACGCGTCGTTCGTGGCTATGACCAGTCAGCCACGAATTCGCTCGGTTACCGACTGCCTGGACTAAGTCAAGTCCCACACATCTATGGAATTACATTAACACTATATACAAAGGTATTGGAATTGAAATACATCATGTGAGCATGTTAGCACATGTTATAACATTCAACTTAAGCAAATCTTCAAGGCATACCTTCCATGCATATTCAACTCAAGCAAATCTTCAAGGCATACTTCCTATGCATGTAATGCAATCATGCATAAGGTCAACATGTAGGAAATCATTTAGGTCAGCATTTTAATCATGAAATCAATCTCAAACTACTACATAACATCATTTAATTCAATACATACTAATACAAGCATTTACACAAACACATACACTACACTCTTAAGTCCACATATAGTATGTCGACCCAAAGTGCGCAACTTGGCGAATCTCTTCGCCAAACTGATTGTGCAAACATTCCTAACTCTCAAATACGGCGACAAACCATGGCAATCACGTCAGCAAAATATGCATGTAGACCGTACTTCCTACAAATGACTAAAATGCCCTAAATCTCATATTCTTCGTTAATTTACGAAACAGGAAACGGAGAGCATGTTGTACATGTCAAACGGCGATGCCGTCGATAATCTACTATTAAACGACATTGAAAGCGTTGTAAACCATCAATCAAAGCGTCTAAAATCCTCACCTAGTCTCTTACGGTTGCAGGATTTTGAACGGAGCGTGTACGCTTCGTCTACGGCTGTAAGAGAACCTGATTTATGGATTACGTTAGCTAACATGCCATGAATCTACGTAAGCCCTAAATCAGAAAGTTTTTGGGGTTATTCTATACCTGAAAAAGTGTAGAAATCACCAGCCAGGTGATTGGAAGGAAGTGCTGAAGCAGCAACTGTCAGGGGCTAGGAAGCGGGAAAAATCTCCTCTTCCCTTTCTCTCAAACTCTCTCTCTTTTCTTCCTAGGGTTTGTGAATTTCGGATGGGAAGGAGAAATGAGGGTTTCAACCCCTTTTATAAGCCTAAAATTGCCGAAAATAGGCTCCGGGACGAAGTTTACTTGATGCCTATCCATTTCGGGGCTGTTTCGGTCCAAAAACTGCTTTCTGGTGGTCCCCTGGTCGATTGCGATCAGACTTAAGCTCATGGGTACCAGATGTACCTCGTATTAAGTTTTCAGTCTGGCAGGGTTCGCAGATCGCACGTGGCGGACCAGTTTCAGTTCAGCGGTCACCGCACATAGATCAGGGCTGAAAGTCTCATGATAATAAATAGAAATTTTTCCTGATCCGAGGGTGTAATCTGGATGAATTCTGACGGTCAGAACGCTTAATACTGACGCGTCAAGTCGTGTGCCAGATTTGAATTTGAAATTCCAAATTCGTCCCTATTCGCGGTCGCTTCAGTCCGGGTTCAACGAAATAGTCTGTGATTATCGGTTTGACTTGATTTTCGAGATGATTGTCAAGTCCAGCTGGGCGGTTCTAACGGTCTAAGATAGGAGGTATCGGACCTTCGACGCGCGGTCTAAATCCAATACAAAAGTTCAATGTGGTCCAGAGGACAAACCTGCTTAGAGTTTGATCCAAGGTTATAGAGTATTGTAGAGTTGTCTGTTCTACTCGATTTGGGTCTTGTAGAACATATTTAAAGTGATCAGGGACTATTTCCCAGCTACTCTAGCGTTGCGCTAGCTAACTTACACTTAATTTCCATGGAAATTATTTCTACGCGATTTCGGGTCGAGTTGGTACTCGAGCCCAAGTACGGATTTTTCACGGGCGTTACAACTGGTAAACCATAAATCGTACAATATCGGAATAAGCAGAAATACTGACAAGATCATGAATCATACTATAACAGAGTAAATAGAAGTACTGACAAGTCCATGAGTTATACAATAATAGAGTATGCAATATAGATCAACTGTGCAAAGAAGGAATCATAAAGAGCCAAATATTAGATGCCGAAGGTACAATGCAATATGTATATCTTGCTAAGTATGTATAGGCCATATAAGTATAGAAACATAGTAACCCAAAATGCTAAGTACTGCGGATGCAATGTAATATGCAGTGCGAATGAAATGACCATGCTAGAGCGTGAAGTCGGGATGATAGTACATAGTATCGCAGGATATCGGGTCCACCACAAGGGGCTTCTATCCAAACCAGTCCCATACCTAAATTTGAATAGTCAGACTCAATGTGGTAAACTCCTGATCTCAGGTTAGTTGTGCGCCCAACCGAAATCCTGGCCATGCGAAGGTACTCGTAACTAATAGTTATGCACCACCAGCCCGAGTGGATAGTGAATGAATGAGTGAATATGCAATTCCTGCTCAATAAGTCCACGTATCAGTACTGTTACTCTCTAGAAAATCACCGGAGTCTATTACACTCCAAACCAGATTGCCGCCCCATCGCGTGCAATAAGGTGAGTGGAAGAGACCTCACTATCCACCTACCCATATCGGGCTCGGCTCGTTGATAGCGAACCCATTCCTAGAGCTGGTCAGACTCAGCCTAGCATTGTCCCCTCCTCTTGGGTAGGTAAGGCCGCACCCCCTTACAACCGACCACGACACAGTGGGAGACGCGGCCTAACGGTATACGGCCCTCATGCGCTCATTCATCCACTCGGTCTAGATATTGGAGCAACCTCTGGAACCAAGAGGGTTTAGGAACTTTCGCCCAGGGATATTTATAGCATCCCATGTAGAACAGATTTTCGGTGTCCCATCTGGCGATCCAGATGTGCCTGTGGAGGCTACTGCCCTGAAGTCTCTAGGGATTACAGTAATCATAATGCCAGATGCATGAGTCATACAATCCAGTCATGCATCAATCCTGCGCATACCGTGCGCTCATGTGAGATAACCTTCGCCTATCAGGGAGTCTCATAACAACATACTCAATGACATATGCAATGATCAACCACGTCTCATAACAAACATGTAGATGATGCGTATGAGCATGTATCATGATATTATGCCGTCACATACACATAACAGTATCAATAACAGGCATCGACAATCGACCTCAACAATGTGAACATTTAACCAACATTGCGTTCAAGGAATAGTCCACATAAAGCCTAACATATGGTGGATCCATGGCTTCACACAAGGGCTAAATATACAACACCATGGGCCTTACTCAAGAGCTTAATACACATCACGATGGGCCTTTCATATGGGCCTAATATACATCACAAAGGATCTCAAATACTGACCGCATATATATCACACTAGGCCCCGACAATCGAAATTGACAATCGGCCACGACAATGAGAATCGGTAGTCGGCCATAACAATCAGAAACAACAATCAGAATCGGCAGTTGGCCACGATAATCGGCCTCGATCGATAATCAGAATTGATATTCGACCATGACAAATCAGAACCGGTAATCGGCCTCGATCGATAATTACCAATCAACCACAACAAACTAGAATTGATAATCGTCCTCGATCGATAATCAGTATTCGGCCATGACAAATCAGAATCGATAATCGTCCTCGATCGATAATCGACAATCAGCCACGACAAACCAAAATCGGTAATCGACCTCGATCGATAATCGGTACCAATAATCAAAATCGGTAATCGGCCATGATAATCTGAATCGGTAGTCGGCCATGACAAGCGGCCTCGATCAATAATCGGCCTCGATAATCAGAATTGGCTGAACAAGGCCCAAGGAAGGTTACAATGTGGACATTAAACCATTATTGCCTATGAATGTGGCCATTAAACCAACATCGCTCCCAAGGAGTGGATCACATAGAGCCAAACATAAAATGAGCCCATGGCCTCACACAAAGGCCTAATGTACATCGCAATGGGCCTCATACAAGGGCCTCATACAACTATCATGAGCCGTATCAATGGGTCACATCAACGGGCCTCATATACACAACAGGTGGGCCCTGCTCATGGGCCATAAACACACAATAGGTGGACCCTACATGTGGGCCTTAAATACATTACATGTGCCTCACTAAATGGGTCACATATACATCGTATTGGGCCTCGCCCATGAGCCTCGAATACATCATAATGGACCACAACCCATGGGCTTCAAATACATAATAGATAGGCCTTACACCTGGGTCTCATACAAATCAAGTGGGCTACATCCATAGGCCGCATCGAAGGGCCTCCAATATATATTCGGGTGGGCCGTAAATACATCAAGGTAGGGCCCACCATAACATTTATTTCCTATTCAATCTATTCATACAGTCACAAAGGCCTAAATTCAAGAGGAAAACAAATATAATATTGATTTAAAACTTCTGTGACCCAAAGAGGATTTCAATGGTAGCCGTTCAATCTCCGCAGTTTTCTACGGTGTGGTCCACTGGATAGATCGACGGTGTGGATCTCATAGTCTAGCATTTTGGATGGTGCAGATACAACAGATACATTAGGGTGGGTCCACGGATGTGACCCACCAGCAAAAAGGATGGACGGTGTGTATACAACATACACGTCAGAGTGGGCGATGTTCCACCGTTTTGGGGTGGATGGATGGACGCTGGATATAAAACACGTACGTCAAGATGGGTCCCATACAATTTGGACAGCCCAGATAAAATACATAAATCATGGTAGATCCCACAGACCTTCCACTGAACGGTGGTGGATCAAAGCACACGTCAGGTGGCCCTGCAGTTACTGGACAACATTCCAGCAGCATGCACAAATAGATGGTCGTGGATGAAACGTACATCAGTGGTGGGCCTGTTGTCTACTGACCCACACGATGGCCATTGGTCCCAACCCTAAAATGATTTGGAAAACTGGATGGGCGGTATGGATGCATCTCGCAATGGTGTGGGGCCCACGCATGTGGACCGGATGGTATGAATAAAACACTTACATAATGGTGGGTCCCACATTCATATAATAGACGGCGAGGACAGAGCACATACATCAGGGTTGGTCCCATCGTCCTGGAATGGATGGTAGGTGAAATACATAAATCATGGTAGGTTACTCCGCCGTCCAAGTACGGACAGTGTGGCTTAGAAACACTTACATCAAGGTGGTTCACACCTCACATGTGGCACATGTACAAGATGGGCCCCACAACAGTAGATGGGCGGTGTTAGACATAATACATACATCTGGTGACTGCCACCATCCAGCACATCTGGACAGTGCAGATGAAATACATAAATCAAGCTGGATCCCACACACGTGGGAGAGATTTCACGCCTAGATGGAATGACATGGATTTGAGTACATCAAAGGTGGGTCCCATGATTTACACATCATGGTGGATTCTACCCAAGTATGGGGCCCACGCTGCTGGGCCACATAGAAACATGTAACGCCCTGAAAAAATCCGTACTTGGACTCGAGTACCAACTCGACCAGAAATCGCGTAGGATTAATTCCTTTAGAAAATAAGTGTAAGTTAGCTAGCGCAACGCTGGAGTAGCTGGGAAGTAGTCCCTGATCACTTTAAATACGTTCTACAAGACCTAAAGCGAGTAGAACCAATGACGCAATAATACTTTAAAACCTCGGATCAAACTCTAAACCGGTTTGTTCTCAGGACCTCTTTAAACTTTGTATTGGATCTAGACCGTGTGTCGAAAGTCCGATACCTATAATCTTAGACCGTTATAACCACCTAGCTGGACTTGACAATCATTTCAAAAATCAAGTCCAACCGATATTCAGAGGCTATTTCATTGAGCCTGGAGTGAAGAGAGTGAGAATAGGGTTAGATTTGGAATTTGAAATTCAAATTTGGCACACGACTTGACGCGTTATTATTAAGCGTTCTGACCGTCAGAATTCAGCCAAATTACACCCTTGGATCAGAAAAAATTTCTATTTCATATCATGAGACTTGTAGACCTGATCTACATGCGGTGACCGCTGAACTGAAACTGGACCGCCACGTGCGATCTATGAACACTACTGGTCTGAAAATGGGATGTGAGTGACATCTGACGTGCATGAACTTAAGTCCGATCGCGTTTGGCCAGGGGACCACCAGAAATGTCTTTTTGGACCGAAACAGCCCCGATTTGGTTAGGCATCAAGTAAACATTGTTCTCAAGCCTATTTTGGGCAAGTTTTAAGTTATAAAAGGGGCTTAAACTCTCACTTCTCTCACCCATCCGAATTTGCTAGAAACCCTAGCTGGTGTGAGAGAAAAGGTGAGAGATTGTGAGAGAGAGTGGGAGAGAATTTCCTGCTGCTTGCACTACGTGTTGCAGGTGCTTAAGCAACGCGCCACAATCACTTTCCCGATGATTTCGCCGCAATTCTAGGTAAGAAAATACCCCAAATACTTGCTGATTTAAGGTTCCTTTGGTTCCTTAGCATGGTAGCTGATACATCTTATAAAATAGGTTCCGTTCGAATCAATACACTTATAGGAGAAAAGGTGCAGATTTTAGACGCTTTGATTGACTGTTTTCAATGCTTTCAATGTCGTTTAATAGTAGATTATCGACGGCAACACCGTTTGACATGTACAACATACTGTCCGTTTCCTGTTTCGTAAGCAGATGAAAAATATGAGATTTAGGGCATTTTAGTCATTTGTAGGGAATACTGTTTTCATCCATATTTTGCTGATGTGATTGATATGGCTTCTTGTCGCATTAGGATACTAGGAATGCGTGCATAATTAGTTTAACGAAGAGATTTGCCTAAATGCGCACTTTGAGTCGACATACTATATGTAGACTTAAGTGTGTAGTTTAAGTGTTTGTATAAATGCTTGTATTAGTATGTATTGAATTAAATGGTGTTATGAATTAGTTTGAGATTGAATTCTCAAATAATATGCTGATGTAAATGATTTCCTACATGTTGGCTATATGCATGATTTCATTATATGTATGAAATGCATGTGCTAGATGATTTACTTAAGTTGTATGTTATAACATGTGTTAATATGCTCACATTGTTGTATTTCATTTCCATTACTCTTACATGATTGCTGATTTGAATTCATAAATGTTTGGGACTATACCTAGTCCAGGCAGTCGGTAACTGAGTAAATTCGTGGTTGACTTATCTTTACCATGAACGACGCGACGATGAACGCGAGCCGTGTTTTGGAGTTGGCGGCAGTGGTTAGGCAACATGAGGTGTTTTATACACTTCATGTCGTTCGACTTGAGATGCGCTCGTGCTAGTCGAGCCCGTCAAGTAACCCAACTGGCCATTTTATGTTCACCCTGTATGAGTCATAACTGCTTGAACCTAGGGTACTGAACTTACCATTGTAAACCCTGTCAACCATGGTACCTTGATCCATAAAGACTCATGAGCCGGGCATGGTGGTATGGGACACCGTGGTCGAGCTGTCGGCCTACGCTGGGGCCACAAACCTCCCCGTAGTGACCAGTGAGCACTTATGACTCGCGAGTAGATTATGGTGGTATGGGACACTATATTTTACTGTCGGCCTACACTGATCAGGCGACGAGTCCTTTGTAGTGACCGCGAGCGTATTTTGAGTCTACGGGAGGCGACGACCCTTCCGTATCAGTGAGAGTACAGTAGGCCTGTATTGATAAGGTGATGGGGGAGCGGTGCAACGAGTGCAAGCAACAGCCCTAGCAGCCCTTGTAGTGACCTACAAAATATACATCGTATGAGATTACTATGAGTGACGACCCTAGACAGGATCTGTGTTGGGATTGATATAAGGGAAGTACCTTAGTTTCCTAATATTGCTGTATGAAAAGGACTAATAATAACTCGGTAATCATATCAACATCACATTGCATGTGCCTGGAAGATGTGGAGCACTGAGCGGTATGCAAGCATGCCATGGACGCAGATGGTGCCATATGAGGGAGAATGTCGGTGAGGGCATCCATCATGTCATATCATATTGCATTAACAACAGTATTAGGAATGTTTGATTTACTGCTTTACTATTATCGCATGATTGATTTAAGAACATGCTAATCTTTGCTCTATTATTCCACTGAGTTAGCTACTCACTCCCACGTTACGGGATGGTGTTTGTAACATCCACCAGACCCTGTCTTAGATGCAGGTGAAGCAGCGATTCAGGAGGCGAAGCCGGATTATGATGAGGACCAGGACGAGTTCTCATATATGCAGTACCACGACGGCTTTGCTTAGGTGACCTGGATTGGCGGGACTTCTCAGTGGGACTATTTTTGACCTTTTGATTCTGTATATTTACATGTATATGAGACTCAGATATGTATTCATACTTTGGAGATAGTTGAGATATATTTTGTTTTCCATACAGTGATATGTATATCTTTTAGTCTTCCGCTTGCTTTTATCACTGAATTTGGAGTATGAATTGCAGTTTCGGTATACTTTTACTCATGTGAATGCTTTAACTCAGACAACATTGAATCATAATCATTTTTGTTGCATAAGTGACGGTCTGGAACTCGGGAGTTGGGTTTATACACGACCCCCGATTTTCAGGGTGTTACAAGTTGGTATTAGAGCATGAATGAGATTATACCGGGCCTGGGTTATGGTCACGTAACGTACGCTATCACTTCCTTTGACTTAGGTGGGTACGAGAAAGGTCTAGAAACACTTATAGGATCGCAGATTCGCCAATAGGCGAAGTCTGTTCGTATCGATCGCGCGATCGAGTCCGTAACGCATCTAGGGTCCCGTGAAGCGACCTAAGTAGCTCCTAGGTTGTAGGTAGGTAGGTTGAGACATTCTTTGAATGGTTCTAAACCCATAAATGTGAATCCTTGGGCTGTGGGACAACCACAACCCTTACATTCAATCGCTAGGGCTTAAAAATCCTGTTTCACCTAATTTCTTCAAAATTCTTCCTCTCACCGCTCCATTCTTTAATTTTTCTCTGACTTTTCATGTTAGGCATTGATCCTAATATGAAAATGATATAAAATCATACTTCGATAGAATTTTACAGTGAATAGTAAAATTTCATGAAAACTGGCCATTAGGCCATTCTAAGTTTGCAATCTTTAGTAACTAATGGGCTAGATGGATGTATTAGCTCCTTCTACCCCAAAATCATATGCTGCATGATAGGGGATTACATTCATGTTTATAGATTGACCCCAAAATCCTTGAATGGATGTTTGGGCCTCTCTAGGCCAATCTAGAATGAACGAAGGTGGGGCCCGTACATATTTGGGGTCCCTGAGGCAGGGGGGACCCAACCCATGTGGTCTCACTGGTCGGATGGGTGACCGGCCGGCGATGCATCACCAATGAGTGGGCCCCACTCGCGCTGAAATTCAGGCACGAGTGGTTTTAGGGGTAGGGCACCCCTCCCACGTGTGGTCCGTCGGTCGAAACCCCTTAGAAAGGGCACCTCCTTCACAAAAATGCCCCTCCCAAGCTCCATTTTCATTTTTCTTGCTGCCCATCTCAAAACTGTGACCCCAAATCACTCTCAAATCATCCCATTGCTAAAAATGACCCTATCCCATACCTCCAACCTGATTAACAACCCTCTCCCTCTCCGATCTCGTCCGTTGGAGCTCCTACAACCTCCATTTGTGGTTGAAATCATGTGGAGCTCCATTCCCCTTTTTTTTTCTCTTTTCTTTTTAAAAATCTAGCCTAGGGGAGGTTGAAGCATCCCTCTACAACACCTAAATTTTCTTTTTTCTGTTTGGGCAGCCATTTCTCTACATTTATCACATTTTTCATGATTTTTGTTGAAGCCATTTTTAGTTTTTTCTCTCTCTCCACCATCCTCTCTTTGATGGGAAAGAGAAAGACCGCAGTGGTTGAGGCTGAGCCTAGTCACCCAGTGCAATCGAGAAGACTGAGGGGTGGCGCCGCTAGTTCAAGCGCCGCCGCAAGTCCAAGCACAGCCCGAGAGTTCCATACAAAGTGGGATTTGGATCCCCATGCTCAACTTGGGCGAGTGATATTAGCAGAGATGCCTCAAGATGAATATACTGACCATAAGGTGTTGTTTGAGGCGGACGTGGAATGGCGACTCTTTGGCGAATTTCTATTGTTCGAGCGCATTGAAGCTGCACATTGGGGTCCACTATTTGAAGCTCATTCTCGTGCTAATGTGAGCATCGTTCGTGCCTTCTACGCTTGTATGAAAAATCTTACATTGGAGCCATTACAGTTTAAGATTCCTTTTGGTAGAGACCGGATGGCTACGATCGATGTTCGGTTGATAGCGCGACTTCTGAATGTGTCCCTTGGTGATGTTCATCCCAGTGCAAAGAATTTGAGGAGTAGGCATGAGCGAGATCCCCGTACCAGGTTCCTATGTGGTAGACTGGTTCCATGGCAGTCTAACAATAGCCTCAAGGTGTCTTATATGTCTAATGATTTACCCCTGCTGCACCACATTTACACGTTCAACGTGTATCCCAGGTCGACAAATCGCATTGAGTGTACGCGCCTTATGGTTGATTTCTTGTATCAGGTGGCCCAGGGAGAAAATGTGTGTATGGCCACTTTCGTGTTATGACAGATTATCCTCATAGCGAAATCAAGGAGAACGTCTGAGTCGCTTCCTTTTGGCCGGCTTATATGCAAGATCGCGCTTGAGTTTGCTTACAGACTTGGGCCGGAGTTGCCAGTTCCGATTCACTGCATTGATGAGTCTACCATGGTCAAGATGAAGATCGGGTCTAAGTACCGTGAGACTCAGTTTGATGAGGATAGCGAGGATGATTTTGATGATGAAGAGGATCCAAGTGAGGGAGAACCTGGAGCGAAAGTAGAGGGAGAAGTCCAGGAAGAGGTAGAAGAGGAGGCTCAGGATACAGATGAGAGCCCTCCTCCTTCTGCTCAGGCTACTAGTGATGATCGCATTGCCCGAATTGAGGAGAGCCAGGTCACCTTGAAAGGAAAGTTCAGGAACTTCGGGCTGAGGTCGAGGATACCAAGGCCATTATGAAGAGGAAATTCGGCAAGGTGACTCGCACCTTGAAGGTGATCCTGTGCTCCTTGCAGGATAAGGGTTCTCCTCCTCCGTCACCCGACTCAGACTAACGATGATATTTTAGATGTTTTTTGGTAGTAGTTATCGTTTCCTGCTTTATGTTTTGTAAGCCTGTTAAGGCTAGTAGTTTACTTGTGTTGCTGTTGTAGCTTTAACTGTCTTAGTTCCCATGTACTTCCTGTCATGATGCCTGTAAGGAGATATCCCTTGTATTGTGACAATTTTGATTAAATAAAATGCATGGAATGCCTTTGACTCTTTATGTGAATGATTGTGGTGTGTTTGTGCTATTGAGACTGACAAGGTTGCACCCTATTTTGAATATAGGGAATGCCGCCGAAGGCTATACGGAGCACAACTCGGCTTACATTGGGTGAGCCTATGGATCAGGTTCCTTTTCAGTCTGATGCTCATGCGGACCCTTCTGTGGGCCCGATTCCTGAGACAGTACGTGCATCTCAGCCTACTATTGGTCCTGCAGTTGGACCACCGCCTTTCACACCGCCTGTCAGAGAGCAGTACCGTGCGTCTTCTTCGACGTAGTACATGCCACAGCTTGCTCCACCTCCAAATAGATTTGAGCAGATGATGGCTATGATGCAGCAGTAGAAGCAGCTCCTGACTACTATAGTGGGGGCTCTAGCCCAGGGTGGGAGTGTGCCTCCACCTGCACCACCTGCGCATCCAGCTGAGGATGCCGATACATATGCTCAGGATGAGGGCATGACTCATCCTGTACCACCTGCTTACCCTGCGGGGAATGCCGCTGACACACGGAGCTTATTAGAGTGATTTCAACTCTTACGGCCTCTCACTTTTACGGGTTCTCATAGACCTGAGGAGGTCGAGTATTGGCTCGACCGTGTGTCGAAGATGCTACGGATGCTACATTGTTCAGAGACTGAGCAAGTCGAGTTGGGTACATTCTTGTTCGAGCGGGAGGCCAGCTTATGGTGGGACAGTGTGTTGCGGACCATTACCGCTGACTACATATGGACTTAGGCAGCGTTTGAGTTTCGTTTCCACGAGAAATACTATCCCCATACGTATAGGCATGAACGTGAGAATGAGTTTCTGCGCCTCAGACAGGTAGGCATGATGGTCACAGAGTATGAGCATCGGTTCACTGAGTTGGGCAGATACGTCCCGCCTATACTGGTAGATGAGCAGATGCGCATATGACACTTTTCAGAGGATTTGCGACCGGATATTCGGTTGAAGATGTGTTGCGTGAGCATTCCCTCCTACACAGAGCTGATTCACATGTCCATGCGGGCAGAACAGGATGTGGATCGACTTATGCGATCTCGTGGCCCTATTGCTCCTAGGCCACGACCAGAGTTGCAGGACATGCCCTTTGCGTGCAAGAAGCCTTGCGTTGACCCTCCTCCTACGGCTATAGTGCCAGTACCCCCGATGCGGTGCCCCGATTTATCATGTACTTATGTGGGAGATCGGGCCATTCGGTACAGAGTTATTTCGCTCGGATGCGGGACAGTGGATTTTCACCACTGTAGAAGATCGATCGTACACGCCCACAGGCTATATCAGCACCTCCTTTATAGTTGGCTCCTGTGCACCCTTCCTTCAGACCTCCGGTATCTCAGTTCAGGCCACCTCTACGGCCCACGGCACAGCGGCCGAACCGACCACAGCAGGCACGGGTGCATGCCTTGACAGCTGAGGCAGCTGCGACAGAGACTTCTCAGCATTCGGCCTTTGAGGTCACTGCCCACATCGGAGGTATTCCTATTCTTGTGATGGTGGACACAGGATCCACGATTTCATTGATATCACATGCCATAGTCAGGCGCATTGGGCTACCGGCTATTAGGATGGATGGGGTGCGAGTTTATACAGCTCACGGGTCCTTTAAGGATGCCATCCTGATGTGTGAGGGCTTTTTGGTGGATCTGGGGGCAGGATGATGGCTCTTGATCTTATCGTCGACCCCTCTCTTGTTTATCTCGATGTCATTCTTGGCATGGACTGGTTGACTGCAGCGAGGGCCGAGATTGACTGCGAGACTCGTATAGTGACTACCTACGAGCCAGAGGGCGCATCCTTTACATTCCCAGTGCGGATAAATCTCCCCTTCTGCATATTTGCTATGCTACTTTACTACGGGACGCTGGTGCCCAGATGCTTGAGCATACGCCAGTCGTTTATGATTTTGGAGATCTGTTCAGGAAGATCCCTGGTTTGCCCCCTCGACGAGAGATTGATTTCACTATCGATCTGGTGCCTGGTTCCACGCCCGTCTCACTGCTGACGTATCGCATGACACCGTGTGAGATGGACGAGTTGAGGACGCAGATTGATGGTCTGTTTAAGCTTGGCCTTATTCGACCTAGTGTGTCTCCTTGGGGAGCACCAGTCCTGTTTGTAAGGAAGAAGGATGGTTCGATGCGATTGTGTATTCATTATCGTAGGCTGAACCAGATCACGGTGAAGAACAAGTACCCTTTACCCAGGATCGATGACTTGTTTGATCAGTTGAGAGGAGCGCAGTACTTCTCGAAGATTGATCTTCAGTCAGGATATCATCAGTTGCGCGTCAGGGATGAGGACGTGCAGAAGACAACATTCAGGACCAGTTTTAGCCACTACGAGTTCCTTGTGATGTCGTTCGGTCTCATGAACGCACCAGCTGTGTTCATGGATCTGATGAACCGGGTATTTCGGCCTTTCCTCTATCGATTCATCGTTGTGTTCATTGACGACATTTTGGTATACTCCAGGAGTCGAGAGGAGCATGAGGAGCACTTGCGCTTGGTCGTGGATACTCTGAGACAGCATCAGTTGTTCGCACAGTACAAGAAGTGTGACTTCTGGAAGCAGGAAGTGAAGTTTCTGGGATACGTGGTGTCCAAGGATGGCATGACAGTTGACCTGTCTAAGGTAGCTGCAGTTCAGGACTGGGAGCAGCCTGGTTCTGTCATTGAGGTGAGGAGTTTCTTGGGTCTCGCTGGCTATTATCGATGCTTCATTCGGGATTTCTCAAAGATCGCGAGACCTTTATCTCAGTTAACATGGAAGGACGTGAAGTTCGCCTAGAATGACAAGGCGGAGTCAGCTTTTCAGGAGCTGAAGGCCAGCCTTACGTCCGCCCTTGTGCTAGTATTGCCAGAGCAAGGGGTTAGGTACACTATATACACTGACGCGTCTAGCATTGGTCTGGGTTGTGTCCTTATACAGAAGGACAGGGTAATTTCGTATGCCTCAAGATAATTAAGGAAGCACGAGGAGACTTACCCTACACAAAACCTAGAGTTGGCAGCCGTCATATTCGCACTGAGACTCTAGAGACATTACCTCTATGGAGAGGAGTTCGAGCTCTTTTGCGACCACAAGATCCTCAAGTACATATTCATGCAGCGAGACTTGAATATGAGGCAGTGGCGATGGATGGAGACTTGGAAGGACTTCAAGTTTAAAGTCTCTTACCATCCTAGGAAGGCGAACCTTGTGGCTGACGCGTTGAGTCGTAAGAAGGCGATAGAGTTTGCGGCTCCGCTGATGGTTGCTGAGTGGGATATGGTTGAGTTTTTACGAGACTTTGAGCAGAAAGTCACTGTAGAGGAGCCATATGAGTTCATCGCACATGTGCAGGTGCGATCTCAGATCGATGACCAGGTCATCGAGGCGCAGAGGGATGATGCGCATCTGATTGAGCTTCAAGAGTAAGCCAGTGATGATGTGGACGCTGAGTGGCGAGTTGACACAGATGGGGGCTTATGTTATCGTGGCCACCTATGCATCCCAGATATCCCTGACTTGAGACGAGAGATTCTCGAGGCTGCGCATTGTACCAGACTCGCGATGCATCCAAGAAGTACGAAGATGTATCGCGACGTGAAGAGGGCCTATTGGTGGAAAGGTATGAAGACCCACATAGCAGAGTTCGTGTCCCGTTGTCTTACTTGCCAGCAGGTGAAGGCAGAGAGCATCGCCGACCACCTGGACTCTTGCAACCTATGCCGATCGCAGAGTGGAAGTGGGACTTCATTTCCATGGATTTCGTTTCAGGGCTGCCGAAGACGAGGAAGGGACATGATTTCATATGGGTGATCGTCGACTGTCTGACGAAGTCGGCACACTTCCTACCGATTAGAGTCACGAACTCTACAGACGAGCTGACTAAACTATACATCAGAGAGATCGTGCGTCTGCATGGAGTTCCGTTAGAGATTGTGTCGGATAGAGACATGCGGTTCACTTCTATTTTCTGGACTCGCATTCAGGAGGCTATGGGTGTGAAGTTGAAGTTCATTACTACCTTCCACCCATATACAGATGGACAGACAAAGCGGGTGAACCAGATCTTAGAGGATATGTTGCGAGCTTGCGCATTGGACTTCAAGGACAGTTGGGATGACTGTCTTGCATATGCGGAGTTCGCGTACAACAACAGTTTCTAGGCGAGTATCGGTATGGCACCTTACGAGGCGTTGTATGGGCGACCTTGTCGCGCACCGCATTGCTAGGCAGAGGTCGGTGAGCATAGCTTGATTGGCCCAGAGTTAGTGCAGGCGACGTTGGAGAAGATTGATATTATTAGACGTCGGCTTCTCATAGCGCAGAGCAGACAGAAGAGTTATGCCGATACGAGACGGCGGCCGCTACAGTTCACAGTTGGGGATCATGTATTTTTGCGAGTTTCCCCTATGAAGGGAGTCCTTCGGTTCGAGAAGAACGGGAAGTTAGCACCACGATTCATTGGTCCGTTCCAGATCCTCGATCGTGTGGGAGCAGTGGCATACCGTTTGGCTTTACCCACGCCTTTCGCGAGTGTTCACAATATATTTCATGTTTCTATGCTGAAGAAATACATTTTTGATCCTTCCCATATCATCAGATGGGAGCAGGTGCAGTTAGGAGAGGATGTTATATATATCCTGCGACTGACGCGTATCCTAGACAGGAAGTAACAGGTGCTGCGTAGCAAGGTGATTCCCCTTGTGAAGGTATTGTGGACGCATCACTCTGAGGAAGAGGCTACCTGGGAGACAGAAGCCGAGATCAGAAAGAACTACCTACAGCTTCTCGATGAGTACGAAAAGGTACAAATTTCAAGGATGAAATTTTTTTGTTAAGGGGGGTAGATTGTAATGCCCTGGAAAAATTCGTACTTGGACTCGAGTACCAACTCGACCAGAAATTGGGTAGGATTAATTCCTTTAGAAAATAAGTGTAAGTTAGCTAGCGCAACGCTAGAGTAACTGGGAAATAGTCCCTAATCACTTTAAATACGTTCTACAAGACCTAAAGCGAGTAGAACCAATGACGCAATAATAATCTGAAACCTCGGATCAAACTCTAAACCGGTTTGTTCTCAGGACCTCTTTGAATCTTTGTATTGGATCTAGACCGCGTGTCGAAAGTCCGATACCTACAATCTTAGACCCTTATAACCGCCTAGCTGGACTTGACAATCATTTCAAAAATCAAGTCCAACCGATATTCAGAGGCTATTTCATTGAGCCTGGAGTGAAGAGAGTGAGAATAGGGTTAGATTTGGAATTTGAAATTCAAATCTGGCACACGACTTGACGCGTTATTATTAAGCGTTCTGACCGTCAGAATTCAGCTAAATTACACCCTTGGATCAGGAAAAATTTCTATTTCATATCATGAGACTTGTAGACCTGATCTACGTGCGGTGACCGCTGAACTGAAACTGGACCTCCACGTGCGATCTACGAACACTACTGGTCTGAAAATGGGATGTGAGTGACATCTGACGTGCATGAACTTAAGTCCGATCGCGTTTGGCCAGGGGACCACCAGAAATGTCTTTTTGGACCGAAACAGCCCCGATTTGGTTAGGCATCAAGTAAACATTGTTCCCAAGCCTGTTTTGGGCAAGTTTTAGGTTATAAAAGGGGCTTAAACCCTCACTTCTCTCACCCATCCGAATTTGCTAGAAACCCTAGCTGGTGTGAGAGAAAAGGTGAGAGATTGTGAGAGAGAGTGGGAGAGAATTTCCTGCTGCTTGCACTACGTGTTGCACGTGCTTAAGCAACGCGCCACAATCACTTTCCCAACGATTTTGCCACGATTCTAGGTAAGAAAATACCCCAAATACTTGCTGATTTAAGGTTTCTTTGGTTCCTTAGCATGGTAGCTGATACATCTTGTAAAATAGGTTCCCGGTTCGCCGTAGACGAAGCATACACGCTCCGTTCGAATCAATACACTTATAGGAGAAAAGGTGCAGATTTTAGACGCTTTGATTGAATGTTTTCAACGCTTTCAATATCGTTTAATAGTAGATTATCGACGGCAACACCGTTTGACATGTACAACATACTGTCCGTTTCCTGTTTCGTAAGGAGATGAAAAATATGAGATTTAGGGCATTTTAGTCATTTGTAGGGAATACTGTTTTCATCCATATTTTGCTGATGTGATTGACATGGCTTCTTGTCGCATTAGGATACTAGGAATGCGTGCATAATTAGTTTGACGAAGAGATTCGCCTAAATGCGCACTTTGAGTCGACATACTATATGTAGACTTAAGTGTGTAGTTTAAGTGTTTGTATAAATGCTTGTATTAGTATGTATTGAATTAAATGGTGTTATGAATTAGTTTGAGATTAAATTCTCAAATAATATGCTGATGTAAATGATTTCCTACATGTTGGCTATATGCATGATTTCATTATATGTATGAAATGCATGTGCTAGATGATTTACTTAAGTTGTATGTTATAACATGTGTTAATATGCTCACATTGTTGTATTTCATTTCCATTACTCTTACATGATTGCTGATGTGAATTCATAAATGTTTGGGACTATACCTAGTCCAGGCAGTCGGTAACTGAGTAAATTTGTGGTTGACTTATCTTTGCCATGAACGACGCGTCGATGAATGCGAGCCGTGTTTTGGAGTTGGCGGCAGTGGTTAGGCAACACGAGGTGTTTTATGCACTTCATGTCATTCGACTTGAGATGCGCTCGTGCTAGTCGAGCCCGTCAAGTAACCCGACTGGCCATTGTATGTTCACCCTGTATGAGTCATAACTGCTTGAACCTAGGGTACTGAACTTACCATTGTAAACCCTGTCAACCATGGTACCTTGATCCATAAAGACTCATGAGCCGGGCATGGTGGTATGGGACACCGTGGTCGAGCTGTCGGCCTACGCTGGGGCCACAAACCTCCCCGTATTGACCAGTGAGCACTTATGACTCGTGAGCAGATTATAGTGGTATGGGACACTATATTCTTACTGTCGGCTTACACTGATCAGGCGACGAGTCCTTTGTAGTGACCGCGAGCGTATTCTGAGTCTACGGGAGGCGACAACCCTTCCGTATCAGTGAGAGTACAGTAGGCCTGTATTGATAAGGTGATGGGGGAGTGGTGCAACGAGTGCTAGCAACAGCCCTGGCAGCCCTTGCAGCGACCTACAAAATATACATCGTATGAGATTACTAGGAGTGACGACCCTAGACAGGATCTGTGTTGGGATTGATATAAGGGAAGTACCTTAGTTTCCCAATATTGCTGTATGAAAAGGACTAATAATAACTCGGTAATCATATCAACATCACATTGCATGTGCCTGAAAGATGTGGAGCACTGAGCGGTACGCAAGCATGTCATGGACGCAGATGGTGCCGTATGAGGGAGAATGTCGGTGAGGGCATCCATCATGTCATGTCATATTGCATTAACAACAGTATTAGGAATGTTTGATTTACTGCTTTACTATTATCACATGATTGATTTGAGAACATGCTAATCTTTGCACTATTATTCCACTGAGTTAGCTACTCACTCCCACGTTACGGGATGGTGTTTGCAACACCCACCAGACCCTGTCTTAGATGCAGGTGAGGCAGCGATTCAGGAGGCAGAGCCGGATTATGATGAGGACCAGGACGAGTTCTCATATATGCAGTACCACGACGGCTTTGCTTAGGTGACATGGATTAGCGGGACTTCTCAGTGGGACTATTTTTGACCTTTTGATTCTGTATATTTACATGTATATGAGACTCAGAGATGTATTCATACTTTGGAGATAGTTGAGATATATTTTATTTTCCATACAGTGATATGTATATCTTTTAGTCTTCCGCTTGCTTTTATCACTGAATCTGGAGTATGAATTGCAGTTTTGGTATACTTTTACTCATGTGAATGCTTTAACTCAGATAACATTGAATCATAATCATTTTTGTTGCATAAGTGACGGTCTGGAACTCGGGAGTTCGGTTTATACACGACCCCCGATTTTTAGGGTGTTACAAAACAACACATATATCATGTGTGACTCATCGTCCAGACATCTGGACGATGAAGATCACATCGTAGACATCATGTAGCCCCCACGTGGGGTGGGTCCCAAATCGATGGACGGCATGGATGAAACATATATCACATGGTGGGATCCCCATGCCGTCCAGCAACCAGCTAAAATGGTTGGATGGCGTACATAAAACACATACATTTAGGTGAGCTCCACCGTCCACAGCAGTGGACGGTGTGAATAGATACATACATCACTGTGGGTCCCACGTAGGGCCAATCATAATGTTTATATGCCATCTAATCCATTGATAAGGTCACGTGGACCCAGATGAATAGGAAAAACAAATTTCATAATGTTCCAAAACTTCTGTGACCCAGAAAAGGAGTTTTAATGGTAGATGTTCAATTATACTGTTTCTTGTGATGTGGGCCACTTGAGCGTCATATCGGCCCCATATTTGGAGGGGGCCCACTTCACGTGGTGGCCCACCTAATGAACAGGGTGGATGTAAAATATACATCATGGTGAGGCCCATATATAGGGCCGTGGTCCCTGGCCCGTCCACGCATGCTGCCGCACTGCTGCTGTTGTCAGGGGCAGCAGGAGCTGCCCCCTTAGGTATATAAATTTTTTTTTGAAAAGGAATGTTTTCCTGTGGTTTTTCATAGGAGGGGGCCACATAAAGTAAATATAACCCATCCATTGCATTCTGTGGCTATAGACTGTCTAAACGAGTCCAATATCCAATGTTTCTTCGGTGTATAAAAATGTCAGGGTGACTTTCAACAGTAGAAACCACTATTTTACAGGTTTTGGCCCGCCTGAAGATCGGATAGACCTTAGTTTTTGGCTCAATGCCTAAAAGGACCTGGAGAATGAAATGGACGGCGTGGATTAAACACATACGTTAAGGTGGAGCCTGCACAAGTGGCCCACCCAAAATTTCCCCTTTTTTTTTTATTTTTGTTCTTACTGGCGTTAGTGTGCCCACTGTCAACACACACTTCACTGGGAAGCCCGTCCAGCGTCCCTAGACGCTGGATGACTACATAAAACACATTCAAGGTGGGCCCCACTCATAGAATGTGTTGTCTAGGTGGGCCACCCAAATGGTTGGATGGTGTGGGTAATACACACATCAAAGTGAGGTCCATTTGATAAACGATTTGGACATCTCACAACTCATTAAGTGGGCCACACAATCACATCTTCATACACAAAATAAAGGAAAATGAGAGAGAGAGAAAGAAAGAAGCACCCACCTTATGATCTTCGCTTCCTTCTTCCACCAATGCAATCTAGGGCTCTAAAGGTACGATTTCAACGGTTGGGATCAATTTTGGAGGGTGAGATTGGGTGGTAGGGAGTGGGCCACACTAGTTTTCTCTCCCATGGAAGCCATGGACGGTTGCTTGGAGAGAATGAGGGAGAGGGAGATGAGAGAGAGAGGTTGTAAGAGAGAGATGGGTGAGTGATGTGTGAGTGATGGATGAATGATGGGAGAGTTGACTTTAGGGATGGGGCTTGTACTTGGGGATGGGTGAGTGATGGATGAGTGATATGTACTTGATTGATGGAATTGATGTGATAGATTCTCAGGATTGCAACGCGCGGTGTTTTCCTTGAACTGGATGCAGGTCCACATCTCTTGGCCCGGGTATTGCTTCGGTGTGTAATACACGGCATCGGAACCACAGTGACGGTGCAGTCGCAGTGATATGAATCTCGGGTCGAGCAGACTCAAACCAACAGGATCCATTTTAGGATCGCGCGTAGATGCAGATTATTTATCTCGAGTCGCAAGAATTTGACCGAGAGAACTGCGAAGGCATACGGAACGGTACAGGCTAGGATACGGGTCTGACAAACCAATTCTCTGATATAGTGATATTAAATATCAATGTGCTTAGATCTAGAATGTTGAATGAAAATTTTAGATATGTTTGTGGCACTAGTATTGTCGCAGTATAAATTCATGGTATCTTGATAATACCATAGTCGGCTAATATCCTCTTCATCCACATTAATTGCGTGCAAGCATTTCCTGTAGCAATATACTTAGCTTTTGCAGTGGATAACAATACTAAGTTTTTCTTCTTTCTCATCTAGGAAACAAGACAATTTCTGATGTAGAAACATCCACCACTTGTGGATTTTCTGTCGTCCACATTACCTGCCCAATTAGCATCAGTATATCCATCAATTAGTAAAGACGTATCATGAGGATACCATAAACCCAAATTAACAGTACTATCAACATATCTTATTATTCTTTTAACCGTAGCCAAATGTAATTCTTTAGGGTTACATTGATATCTTGCACACATGCTTACGCTAAAAGAGTCTGCTAGCAGTTAAATATAAGAGACTACCAATCATGTTACGGTAGAGACATGGATCAATGCTTTTACCTGAGTCATCTTTAGATAACTTGAGCATAGTAGCCATGGGAATTGAAAAGTTTTTACCATTCTCAAACCCAAATTTCTTAATTAGATTTATCGCATACTTGGTCTGAGATATGAAAATCCCATCTTTAAGTTGTTTCACTTGAATACCAAAGAAATAGTTCAGTTCTCCCACCATGCGTATCTCAAATTCTAATTTCATAAAGTCTATAAACTTAGAGGAAAGGTTAGCATTTGTTGATCCATAAATAATATCATCTACATATATTTGAAAAATCAACATATCTTCATCAAGTCTTTTAATAAATAAGGTTTTCTTAACACTTCCCATTTTAAAATTTTGACTAAGAAGAAATTTTGTTGATTTTTCATACCATGCTCTAGGAGCTTTTTTTAAACCATACAGGGCCTTTTTAAGATGGTATACATTGTTAGGAAGCTTAAGATATTCAAAACCTTTAGGTTGTTCTACATAAACTTCTTCATTTAAGTCATCGTTTAAGAAAGCACTCTTAACATCCATTTGGTAAATTTTAAAGTGTTTATGGCATGCGATGGAAATAAATAATCTGATGGATTCAAGACTGAAAGTGCCCTGGTTTGTCAATTAGCATAAGTGTTAAGTCAATGAGTCAAGTGGGCCCCATATGCATATTGTTCAAGTCATTGCATTAACTAGATGTGTATTCATAGCTCATCACAAGTAAACTTAACCTCACATCACATGTCCAAAAACACCCAGTTATATAAATCCTTAAAAAGCTTAGAATAACATAGGAGTATAAGTATGAAAGCTGATTTTGTAAACAGGAAAAGTCTCTAAGTTTTCATCTTTCTTCGATGTATCGGGATTACATTGATGATATCGAACCAATGTTTTTAATAACATCGATACAACCTCGATAACATTGAATTAATTTTTTTCATGTCCAGCAACCAAAATGATATTTGGACAGTATTCTCGATGAATAGATCGAGCTTTGATGACATTGGAATTCAAATTCTGATGACATCGAGCAAGGGTCGATATCATCAAATGTTATGCCCCAAACTCAGAAATTGGGTTCATAAAATTTTTGATCACCGAATCCGGTGCTGACAACCTCCGTAGTACCCCATTCTTAGCTCCTAGCGCCCATATGCCAGATTTTGATCTTAGGATCCTAAAACGAGGATTTTTCAATATACATTTAACTTGTATTAAGCATAACCACAAGTTTACCCAAATTACAAAGGTAACATCATCATCAAATATCCACTAATATAAACAGTTGAATACAATGCTAAAAGAGAAATACATATATTGAAAATCAAAGCTCCAAAAGACCGCTGCACTCTTCAAGCTCAATGCTGGTGCGACCTAACGTCACTTACATGCATCTATCGTGCATAAGCTTATAGAAAGTTTAAAGGGTGGTGTAAGTGTGTGCAATAACCACTATCGATAATCGGCCTCAATAATCGGGACATTTGGCCTCAATAATTGGCTTCGACAATCAGCCTAACAAAGGGCCTAAGGGAAGGTCACAATGTGGACATTTAACCAACATTGCTCCCAAGGAGTGGCTTACAAAGAGCCATACGTATAGTGGGCCCATGACATCACATAAAGGACTAATATAAATCCCCATAGGCCTCACACTTGGGCCTCAAATGCATTAAAATGGGCCTCTCGGATGGGCCACAATAAATTAAAGTGGACCTCATAGATGGGCCACCAATACATCAAAGTGGGCCTCACAGATGGGCCATAAAATACATCAAAGTGGGCCTCACAGATGGGCCATAAAATACATCAAAGTGGGCTGCATTAATGAGTCACGCAATGAGCCTTATATACATCAAGTGGGTCACATCAATGGGCCGCGCCAATGGGCCTCATAAACATCAAGTGGGTTACATCAATGGGCCGCGCCAATGGGCCTCATAAACGTCATGTGGGTCGCATCACATGGGCTGCACCAATGGGCCTCATATACATCAAGTGGGCTGCATAGATTTACAATACATGCGTCACGGTGGGCTGCACGAATGGACAGACAATGTGTATAAAACACATACACCACGATCGACTCACACATACATGCATCGAGGTGGGTCCCGCCCATCCAGAATGGACGGATGATAGGGATGTAAAATACAAAAATCAAGGTGGGTCACATCCCACACGTACAACATGTGTGGGGTGGGCCTCACACAAATTGAAATGAATGGACAGTATGTATAAGACACAAACATCACAGTGAGGTCCACACCACCATCTTAACGGTGGACGGGGTGGATATACAATACATAAACCAAGGTGGGTCGCACCTACACATGCCACACTTGTGGGGTGGGCCCACGTCCATGATAGATGGACGGTGTGGCTACACAACATGCATCATGGTGCGTCTGTCCCATGGCACACGATTCAAGGACAGATGGTGTAGATCAAACCATACATCACGGTGGGTCCCATATGGGGCTCACCAGGTATATAATATAATATAATATTATATATATCATACATATACATATAATATATATGTTATTATATATTATTTTATTATTATTATTATTTTAAAACGATTGAAAAGGCTGAGTTAAGAGTCCTAGAGGGGGGAGAGATGAATAGGACTATGCCAAATTGAAAAAATTAAATGTGAAATTTAACAAATATAAATAAAGATAGCACTTAAACAATCCCACTATGCAGAAATGAATAACAACCTTAAATGTACAAGTATTGAAAGGTTGATACGAATGTTGTTCTAAGGACAACTTTACACTAAAAACCAATGGTTTATGGTAAGACAACCTGATTCCTAGAACGGTCTTTGTATCAAAATCTCAAATCGATACAGAGGAATAAAGAATAAAAATAGCAAAGAAAATAACTAAGCAATTACAACATTCCCACACTTGCATAAAAAGATTACAATATTCTCCACAAATGCTTAAAAGGAAATTACAACATCCACAGAATGTCATAATCAATTAAACACCATAAGACCAAAAATTATAGTGGTTCGCTTGTGTGTACACCAACTATTTAGAAAAACAGCCAAACAACTACTCGACTCCCAACATCCTCACACAGTGGATATTAGCGTTCACTATACAATAGGTTTTTCAAGGTTCACCTAAAACCTTCACAATTGTGCCTTTCAAGTGGGCTTACACAATTCAAAAATCCCACACTCTAAGCTTTCTGGATCACCTCAGACAAACTAAAAGAAAGATATTTTTTTTACATAATCTCAAAGAAACCAAAAGAATAGATTTACAAAACTGTAAAATACTTATTTTGATATTCTCATTTGATGCAACCCAGTAGAACCAATTTGGAGTAGAAGTTCAGTGTAGATGTTCAATGTCCTCACTCACTTATGAAAAGGTTCTAAGTTCTAAATGATTTTTAGATTAAATCAATTTAGGCTAGCTTGATTTGATTTTGATTCCAAGAAATGAAAAATTTTCAATCCCTTCTTCAAATAAGATTGGAATGTAGAATACAAAATCAAATGCAAAAAGCTAATTAAAGAGATTATTAAATGATCACTGAAGAGCTTAAGAATATCACAAACTTATCTCTCAGAGTGGTGTCTTGATTTTACTTGAATTAGATACCAAACTCTGAAAATCGTTCTTTATTTATAAGTGTAGAAACAGTTCACTCAATTGGCCCAGAGGACAACTCAACTGGTCGAAGGACTAACAAGCTTTTGAAATTTCAGGAACGATAAGATAAAGTCGTTCCATGATTGGTCGAGTGGCCTTCACGACCTGTCGAGTTGTGCACTTGACTGGTCGTGTGGGACCAAATTTAGTTACTGGACTTTGAGTCGATCCTGCTCAATTGGTTGACCACTATTCACTTGACTAGTCGAGCAGTCTTTAGGACTAGTCAAGGCTATAACAAAAACATTTTGAAAATTAGTAATAAACCTTGGATTGGTCGAGAAATTTCTTGGTCTGGTCGAGCCAGTACAAGGACTAGTCGAACATAGGCTAAGACTAGTCGAGAAAAAGCCTATACACTTATAAAGTGACCTAATTAAAGTATACAATCAACATGACCTAACATATGGTCAATTTAGGGTCATTCATACCTTATAAGTGATGTTTGAACATTGAAACATCTTTTGCTTTGGTTGATAGTTGATCGTGAATTACATAAAGCTTAACATCTTTAAGTATGTTGAAGCTTGAACTTGATGTACTTGTATTTCATCTTGAGCTTTGAGGTTCAAAGTAAAGAACTTTGTCTTGACATAGATGAAGCTTTGAAACTTTTAACTATTGAAACTTGAAAAATTGAACTAACACTTGGTGTTGTACTTGAACTTGAACTTCTATATCTCTTGATCTTGCATTTGAAGTTCTTGATGTAAAGACCTTTGTTCTTGTACATGAGATGCATGATCTTGAATATGTAGATGAGCTACACAAGACATAGATTCCAAGAGGTTTTGGCACTGCGAAATTTGACAATTATAGGAGCTAAAAAATATAGCACTTACAATCTCCCCCTTTGTCAAATTTGTGACAAAACACACTTAATTAAAATAAGATAAGAATAACACGCACAATAAAGAATCATGCACCAGTTACAACCTAGTTAAAGAATCATACACCAGTTATAAAAAGGTTTAAAAAATATGCATCAATACAAAAATATTCCCCCAATAATACTCCCCCCTTACTTACTCGCCCTTACAAAATAATAATAATAATAATAATAATGGATACTTATCCACAATCACATATCACAAGCATGATAAAATTCTCCCCGTTTTTGTCACAATATGACAAAGGAAGGAATTAATAAATGATAATGGAAGGAAATAAATAAGTAAAAGAAGAGTAATGAGGAAAAAAAATAAAAGAACAAGATAATCAAGATAACTAAATCCATTAGCAAACATTGTTCAAGCATGTCCAAGCCCATAAAACAATAGAAATTCAAGTAGTTTAAAAGTTATTACATATCAAATATTCAACTACTAATCTGAACCCAAAAAAGGAGTAGGTATGGAAGGATCAATTTAATGAAGTCCCTTGTTAATGCGCCTCAGATATTTGTGCATATATTTAAATTACATTTCATGGGACACATTCATACTTTCAACCTTCTCCTTAAGAGAGCGCAAATGCGCATCAAAGTTAGATGGTTGATAATCAGGATTAGCATCAGAATCAGATACAATTTCATCAAAGAGGTCATCCATATTCACATCATCTGGACGCAAACCACCCTCCTCTTCATTTGCAGCTATAGCTCCACCAACACCCACATCAAGCTGGTCTGGGGCCAACTTCAAATTCATCTTGTTAATGTTAAAGTTGTTGAATGACAGTTAGATAATGGGAGCTTCTCCAACAGGCATAGCTATTAAACTATGGGTGGCTAACATAATTATAAGATAAGCGAAGGGTATGTCATTATGACCTGGATGGAGACGGAATTGAATGAAGCTATGACAGATTAAAGGAGGACATACAAAGACTCCAGAATGATGGAATGAAGAATATGAACCATGAACGTAGTAAGTTCAGTTTTGTTACCAGATCGAGGATAGACATTTGAAATGAAAATCCTATGAAGGATTCTGTATTTAGGTAACAAAAACTTGGAGGCAAACGTATTTATAGTATTCCATTCCGCATCTATATTGCATAAATCTCTAATGAGAATTTGCTTCTCAATTTCAGATGGTTTTACAACTAGAGTGTTAATGGGAATACCTTCGTCATTGGTAGGTACATCCATTAATCTAGAGATAAGATGACGGTCCACATCAATTAGACCTTCTCTGGCTGCAATAGTTAAAGTTAGATTTTCAGTAGAAAAATTAATAATGCAAGCATACATAGCCTACGCAATGGAGCGGTATGTCGGCCCATGTCACGCCCCAAACTTGGAAATCAGATTCACACGAATCCCGATCACCAAATCCGGTGTCAACATCTTCCGTAGTACCCCATTCTTGGCTTGCAACATCCATACGCCAGATTCTGATCATGGGATCGTATAAGGAGGATTTCTTTAATGTACATTTATTTTATAACAAGTTTACCCAAATCACAAAGGCAATATCATCATCACATATCCACTAATATAAACATTTGAATACAGTGCTAAAAGGGAAATGCATATGTCAAAAATCAAAGCTCTAAAAGTTTGTTGTACGCTCCAAGCTCAACACTGCTACAACCTGACGCTACCTACACGTATCTATCGTGTATAAGCTTATAGAAAGCTTAGAGGGTGGTGACAGTGTGTGCACAAGGTAAGTGTCAAGTATGTAATATAATGCCATAAATCATAAAATGGAATAAATGAAAATACTAACAAGATACAATATCAGAGTAAGCGGAATCATATTGGAAAGTCCACGAGTCATACAATATCAGGGTACGCAATGAAATAGCGGTGGAGACCGCTTGAGTTGAAGTAGGAATATGTCAATATGTCCTAGAGGGGGCTGAATAGGACTTTTTAAAGTTTTTATGAATTATTTAAAAATCCTTATCACACTAATCCTATCACAGAGTTCAGATTAGGATTACTCAAAATTAACTCTACTGACTTCCAAGCCTGGTAGAGGATCCAATCACAAACTATTAAAAGACAAGCAATTTATAGATAAGATTGTGATGGATATGACTGTGTGTGTGTGTGTATAAGATGTGAATTCAGATGATCGGATATAAAGGCATGTAAGGAAATCACATAAATGAAAAATAATACCAATCTTAAACACAGTCATTTTATAGTGGTTCGACTACTTATCTACTCTACTACCGGCTTCCACACTAAACCCTTGAGTGACTGGATTTCACTAAGGAGGTTTTCCATGGTTCACCTTAAACCTAAGGTTTTAAATCAGGTTCACCTTCAACCTTTATAGAGGTTTCTACTTGATTCAACTCAAACCCTAGAGTTTTGCTGGCGCACTCGTAACCAAATGTTTATGCCCACACAGAGCAAGGGTCCACACAATGCACCCGGATGTTTATGCCCACACAGAACAAGGGTTCACATAACGCACCTAGATGTTTATGCTCTCCACAGAGCAAGGGTCCACACAACGCACCCCGCACGTACACTCCCATCGAGGGCCTCCTTTGAGGACTTCAAATGGTGAGCAACACCTACGACCCAATCCTAAAAAGGAATGATCATAAATGTCCGCTGGACTCTAAGTACTTACAGATAAGTTGATGAGTCCCTTTTAGCGCAGTAATGAAGATCTCCTTCTTGTTGATGAAGAGTCTTCAGCTCCCTTGATCCACAACACAAAGATGTACCTATGTTATGCTTTAGGTTGGGTCAAGGTTATGATGGAATTCCACTCTCTAGAGATTTTCCTATAAGGAAGATAGAGTGGTTCCAATCATCTATGCATTCAAGGCATCCCAGCTTAATGATTTGTCATTAAGGTAGTCGCTGAAGGATCCTTGAATGCGAAAGTTCATTCCCCAATCCACTCTATTGAATATCAATGATGAGGGTGGATTGGAGGATGAACTCCCTGAGAGAAAGGGCTAAAGATAAATGATATGAAGTTTAAAACACTCAGAAGCACTCTCTTCTTTCTCTACCAGCAATAAAGACCAACCTCTCTATATATAGGCAAAAGGTTCCAACGGATATAAAACGGTCATATTTATGACAGAGTTCGATATTATCGAGAACGGGTCAATATGATTGAGCGTATACTCTCAATTGTATCGACTGACCTCTCGATGATATAAACTCAAATGTCATTTCGCTTTTGAAAACCTTTCGCCAACTGGTCGATGGGATCGATACACACATCGATGTTATCAGATTTCGAACTCCGATTCCATCGAGAGATGGATCGATCTATCGACAGGTGAAAATAAGAGAGAGAAGTCTTGAGAATTTCAGGTACTATAGATATGATCGGGTAATGGTCGATGTCATCGAAATTTGTATATCGATGATATCGGAGACCGTGTCGATAGGATCGATAAATCGTATAGATTTACCTATAAGCTTGTTGGACGATTTGTGTCCGGTCTCGATCCAATCGACCAGGTCTCGATATGATCGAGATATGAATACCGATTTATCGACTGGCTCCCCGATCAACATTAAAAATAACCTGAAATTAATGCTGGAAGAAACATGCGCCCACTATCGATATGATCGATTGACTTCCGATATGATCGATATTTGAGTTCAGATTGAATCATACAGTCAACGATATATCGAAGCACATAGAAGTTTTCTTTAGAAATACAGGGGCGCCGAAAAACTGTCTGTCGATATTATCGATGCTCTTCTGATAGGATCGATATTCGAATATCGATGATATCGATTGAACCGTCGATATATCGATAAATCGTCCAGATGAATGTTTTGATTGCTGGACATTTTATGTCCTCACTTGATTGTATCGATTGATATGCCGAGGACATCGACAGAGTAGGTCAATCATATTGAAAAGGGAATCGATATAATCGACAGGATAAGAAAAACTTAAGGATTTTCCTGTTTGGTAAAAAATTTTCTTAACCTAAAACTCTAAGATGTTTTACTTATTTTTAAGGGTTTTAATCACCTGGTGTTTTGGGACCTGGGATGTGAGGCTATGATTTACCTATGGCGATCTTCCACACATCCAGTTGAGGCAAACACTTGACTTGATTTTCCTGTTAGGTGTTGTTATCCGACTGACTCAACTTACACCATAATTGACAAACCAGGGCACTAGTTAGGTGCACTTTCAATCTCTCCCTTTGTCAATTACGTGACAAAATACCCAAAACACTCCAGGAAAATATCTAGACAGATACATCCTAAATTGTGTATACATGTATTAACGTAATTTTATAAATTCTAATCACCCATGTACACACCCAGTAATTTCTCCCCCTTACTTCAAAGACTCCCCCTTTCTTATTGCGGCTGCTCCCCCTAACACCTGCAACATATAAGAGCACAAATATCCAATTTTTCACAATGGGTGTTTGTAATTTTTCTCTCCCTTTTTGTCAGTCATTGATAAAGATACAACAAGTGATATTGACTGAAGAATTTAAGCATATGGGAGAAACATATACAGATAGTGGTATATAGAAATTCATCAGTGATAAGCATACATGAATGAAACCAAGGATGAGAAATGGATAAAGCAATCAGCACAGTCAGGGGATAAGTAGCAGGAATGCCAATAAAATAAGGATTGAATCCAGCCATATCAACAAAAAGGATCATTGTCCAGAAAACATCTATCCCAAAAAAAATATATACTGCCCTAGACAATAGTAGAATGAGATTTGTCCAAAACAGAATACATAAAATGACATCAGATGCATTAGATAGTCAAAGGACAACTGAACGGACGCTTAATGTTTTCGAGAAAGATCATTCGTGAGCAAGTCTACCATTTGCTGAGTAGTTCCCTGGAGGACATCGAACTTTTCTTCAATGATAGTGAGACGCCTTTCATAATTGTTAAGACGGTCCTCTATACCAACCATCCCATTGAGTAGGTGACGTTCGAGGTGATGAGCTGGGCAATTTGTAATCGACTCAAGACTGACTAATGGTGTGTGATTTGATCCTCCATGTGTAGGCCCAATTATTGGTGGAGCATGTTGGACGACCTTGGGTATAGAAGGATTATGCCTGGAGAGAGACAAGGGAAGACAAAATCATTGTGCTGCCAGTGATGCATCACTATCAAACTAGGCTTCAGGATGCATTCCATCAGATGTGGTAGGAAGCCCAGCATGGTGTGCGAGTTTACATATGAGCATGGGAAAGGGTAGTGTCTCCGTATGATG
The DNA here is from genome assembly GCA_037074715.1 of Magnolia kwangsiensis. Taxonomy (NCBI): domain Eukaryota; kingdom Viridiplantae; phylum Streptophyta; class Magnoliopsida; order Magnoliales; family Magnoliaceae; genus Magnolia; species Magnolia kwangsiensis. The sequence continues at coordinate 81,746,719 of CM073575.1, read as the reverse complement.
TCCTTGTAGGACACAAATGATTTGCTTAAGGAGGAGAGTTGGCAAGCACACACAATTTTCTTGATATACATCATAGAGAACATTAATCACAGATGGAGAAAGATGATCACCAAGGATATCGCAAGGGTTCACATTTGAGCAGAAAATGCTGTGAAGAATTTTGAAGGTGGGTCCAAGATGGTTGATATGCAGCAAACTTTCGTCATTTCACGAAACTGTAGTCCCTTGGCACAATGCACGGGTTATTTCTCCCCATACTCCCAACCCATTGAGATTTCGATTGGTTACCGAAATTTTAGTGACCTCAAGATTGAGGAGTTTTGCCAAGGTAACTGGAGTGATAAGTTTGAGTAGTGTGCAAGAACAATCCGAATGCTGGGGGGATCTTCACAAATGATATGGCAATGTTTGAAGAATTCATGGATCACACCCAGTTGTTACGATCCTCCAAGATGTAGAATATTTTGCCAACCGATTACTTCGAGAAGAAGGTCAACTCCAAAAGGCTCAACAACACTATTGAGCACTAGTTGTTCACTGATGACAGACGGACCACCTTCCTTTGGAGTAGGATGATACCTATGGGAATTTGATTGCATGCTTGTCTCCTCTAAAGATTGAAAGTAAGCCTTACCTTTCCCTTTGATCATGTTTTGAAGAAGTGAGATGCTGATAAGAACTGGAAGAAAAAAAAAAATGTGTTCGAGTGCGCCCCTCTCTTTATATAATAGACTTATCAATTATATCGATCAGTTATCAATTGCATCACAGGACTTTTACCAAAAATTACTTTGACGGTCTCACGCCCCAAACTTGAAAATCGAGCTCACAAAATTTTCGATCGCCGAATCCTGTGCCGACAGCCTCCGTAGTACCCCATTCTCGGCTCCTAGCATTCATATGCCAGATTCTGATCCTGAGATCCTACAAGGAGGATTTTTTTTTTTGAAATATACATTTAACTAGTGATAAGTATAACCACAAGATTACCCAATTCACAAAGGCAACATCATCATCGCATATCTACTAATATAATCATTAGATTACAACACTGAAAGGAAAAAACATAAATAGAAAATCAAGCTCCAGAAGACCACTGCAAGCTCCAAGCTTAACACTGCTGCAACCTAACATCACCTGCACGCATCTATCGTGCATAAGCTTATAGAAAGCTTAGAGGGTGGTGTAAGTGTGTGCACAAGGTAAGTGCTAAGAATTCAATACAATTCTATAATCATACAATACCGAAAAACTGGTAATCCATAAACCATACAATGTCTGAATAAGCAGAAACACTGACAAGAGCAGGAATTATCAGAGTAAGAAGAATTATTGACAAGATATAAATCATACAATAACAGAGTAAGCGGAAGTATGAACAAGTCTATGAGTCAATCAATATCAGAATACGCAATATAGAATAGTTATACGATGAGGAGTCATAAAGGGCCAAATATCAAATGCCGAGGATGCAATGCAATATACAAATCCTGCTAAATCTGTCTAGGCCATATAAGTGCAGAAATAGCAACCCAAGATGCCATATGCCTGCGGTTGTAATGCAATATGCGATGCGAATAAAATAACCATGCTGGAGTGTGAAGTTGGGATGATAGTACGTAGTATCGCAGGCTATGGGGTCCGCCAAAATGGACTTCTATCTAAACCAGTCCCATACATAAATTTGGATAGTCAGACTCAACGTGGTAAACTCCTGATCTCAGGTTGGTCGCGCGCCCAACCGAAATCCTTGCCATAACGAAGGTACACAACAGTTAGTTACACACCACCAGCCTGAGTGGATAGTGAATGAATGAATGAATGAATGAGCATGTAACTCCTACTCGATAAGTCTACATATCAGTACGGTTCCTCTCTGGGAAATCACCGGAGTCTATTACACTCCAAACCAGATTTCCACCCCATCGTGTGCAACAAGGTGAGTGGAAGAGACCTCACTATCCGCCTGCCAATATCGGGCCCGACTCGTCAATAGCGGACCCATTCCTCGAGCTGGTCAGACTAAGCCTAGCATTATCCCCTCCTCTTGGGCAGGTAAGGCCGCACCCCCTTCCAACCGACCACGACACAGTGGAGAGTGCAACCATCTGGTAATCGGCTCTCAGCGCTCATCTACCCACTCGGTCTAGACGTTGAAGCAACCTCTGGAACCAAGAGGGTTCTGGGACTTTCACCCAAGGATATCTATCGCACCCCATGTAGAACAGATTTCCAGTATCTCATCTGGCCATCCACGAAATACCCATGGAGGCTACGACCCTGATGTCACTAGGGTGTATAGTACAACACAATGCAATGCAAGATGCATGAGTCATGCAATCCAGTCATGCATCAATCCTGCGCATGCCGTGCTCTCATATGGGGTAACTCCGCCTATCAGGGAGCCTCATAAATAACCTGCTCCATGACATATGCAATGGTCAATCACATCTCATGATAAATATGCAAATGATGAGTATGAGTATGTATTATGATGCTATGTTGTCATAAACTCATAATCGATATCAATAACCGGCATCAACAATCAGCCTCGACAACGTGGACAATTAACCAACATTATCCCTAAGGAATGGCCACATAGAGCCAAACATATAATGGGCCCACGGCCTCACTTAAAGGTCTAATATACAACACAATGGGCCTCACTCAAGAGTTTAATATAAATCATAATGAGCCTCTCACATGAGTCTAACATACATTACAATGGACTCCATCTCCTGACCCTCAATGTATCATAATGGGCCTCATCACATAAGCCTCATATACATCACATTGAGCCTTAAACACGGGCTGAATGTACGTCACAGTGGGCCTCAAATATGGGCTACATATACATCATATTGGGCCTCGACAATCGGTAATCGACAATCGGCCACGACAATCGAAATCGATAATCGCCCACAATAATTGGCCTCAGTAATCAGAATCAGCAATTGACCGCGACAAATCAAAATCAGTAATCGGCCTAGATCAATAATCGGTAATCGGCTACAACAAATCAGAGTCGGTAATCAGCCATCAGAATCGGTAATTGTCCTCGATCGATAATCGACAATCAGCCATCAGAATCAGTAATCGGCCTTGATCGATAATCGGCGTCGGCCACAACAAATCAGAGTCGGTAATTAGCCATCAGAATCGATAATTGTCCTCAATCGATAATCGACAATCAGCCATCAGAATCAGTAATCGGCCTAGATCAATAATTGGCAATCGACCATCAGAATCGGTAATCAGCATCGATTGATAATTAGCAATCGGCCACGATAAATTAGAGTCGGTAATTGGCCATCAGAATCGGTAATCGGTCATGTCAATTCAGAATCGATGATCGGTCACAACAATCAGAATTGCCCTATATGAACGGCCTCAACAAATCTAAATCGGCCTCGATACTAAACCTAGAGAATCGGCATCAATAATCAACACTAATAATCAGGGTATATAATTGGCATCGCCCTCGATAATCGGCACCAATGGTCTGCTTCGTCAATTGGTACCGACAATCAGCAGATAAATAAGATGGGGGTCCATAGATGAACAACCGATCAACCATAATATAAAGATCGGCCCTCAACCGTGGTCTTATCAAATTCGATAGTATGTTGTCATTCGTCTATGGGGAATGGGGCCCACTTATTTGGGTTAATCCACGAAGAGAATGGGTCTAACAAGGCTTAAGGGAAGGTCACAATGAGGACGTCTAACCATCATTGTCCCTCAATGTGGACATCTAACGTGGACATCTAACCAACATTGCTCCCAAGGAGTGGCTCACATAAGGGATTTATACGCAACGTAGCGGCCACACATACATCACATTGGGCCTCATTCATGGGCCTCACATACATTATATTGGGCTTTATACAAGGGCCTCAAGTGTATCATAATGGGCCACGACCATAGGCCTTGAATACACTAAGTGGGCCACATTAATGGATAACACCAACGGGCCTCAAACACACAACAGGCAGCCCCGCACATGGGTCTCATATGCATCAAATGGGCTACATATCGAGGCCTTAAATTGTAACACCTCGAATTTTTTGCCAACCTAGATTTAGACGTCCTTAGGCAATGGGTCAATCCTAACACCTGATTAACTTCTCAAAACTCAATCCAAAAGTCTCAAATCCCTATTTCCTTCGAAAATCTCACCTTTCACTACTTTATCCTTCAAAATTTTCTAGGAGCTTTCATATTAGACACAAATCTTAAAGTTTAGGTGATGTTGATCAATACTTAAACTAAAAAGTACTATGAATAGTAAATAAATAAATAAAAAGAGTTTTTAACTATTAACCTTTTGAAATTTCATGAAATAAGTAGGCTATTTTGATATATCAACTTCTCCTACCCCAAAATCATATATTGCATGTCAAATAACTCATCCTAAGTACTAAAATACACCCATTTCAAATATCAGACGGTAAAATCACCCCAAATAGGTTAGCAAGAGGTGAGGGGATCGCCGGTTCGGCGAGGGCTCGCCGATTACTGGGCTTGGCCTGGCCGCAGTTCATCGGCTGGCCCATTTTAGGCCACATTTTCTATGATTTTAGTTTAACTTTGAAAAATTATATCTCCCTCGTTATAACTCCGATTTAGGTGATTCAAAAGCCAGATTGAATCTAAATGAGTCTAGTTTCATATAAAAATAAGTAAAAAATATAATAAAATATTTAGTATAGTTAAATATGGGTCATTGTGACAACTATCCAGAAAGCATAGTTTTGGACAGCTGCTGCTTCTAGAATTTTTAGAATTTTTCTACAATATGAAATATCATGAAATTTGGTGGAGATGAATTAGACTTGATGATGAACTACTAAAAAAATAATTAAAATAATATACTAATTAAAAATGTCAGGAAAGGGCATAGAACTTCCTAGGAACTTATTTTATCATAATTAGGTCAGAATTTGGTTAAGTACTGAACTAAACAGTCAGTAGAATTAGCTCGAACCACTTTAAATACGATCTGTAACACCCAAAACCTATAGAATCATTGACGCTACGTTACCCTAAAACCTAAGATCAAACTCTAAACACATTTTCTCTCAAGAACCCTTTGAAACTTTGTATTAGATCTACACCGCGCGTTGAAAGTTCGATATCTACAATCTCAGACCATTATGACCGCTTAGTTGGACTTGACAATCGTTTCAAAAATCAAGTCCATACGATGTCCTGAGACCATTTCCTTACGTCCGGAGTGAAGAGTGTGAGAAAAGTGAATTTATTTAGAAATTAAATACAATTTAAATAAATCTGGCACATGTCGCTTGTGCGACATTTTTAAAGCGTTCTGACCATCGGAATCTGACCCAAATACACCCTCGGATCAGGGAACATTTCTCACTCAGGTCAGTGTACTTGGAATCCTCGATCGAGTCTCAGTGACCGCTGAACTGAAACTGGTCTGCCACGTGCGATTTGGGAACAATTTCGGACTGAAAACTTAATATGATCAGGATTCAATATCCATGAGCTTAAGTCCGACCGCATTCAGTCAGGGGACCTCCATAAATGCTCCGTTGGATCAGAACAAGCCCGCTTTGGTTATAAAATAAGTATACCTTGGCTCCAAGCCTATTTTTAGCAATTCTGGGCCTATATAAGGAGCTTAAACCCTTAGCCTTCTAACCCATACGAATTTGGGGAGAACCCTAGGAGAGAGGAGAGAAAAGAGAGAGAAAGTGAGGGAGAAGTTGGGCTTTCTCCTGGGATTCTTCTCTGCTGCTCCACGTGCCAGATCCTTCCACCTGCATCGCTATTCTAACGATTCCAACGCCGTTTTAGGTAAGAAAACCCTAACCTCAGGCTGTTTTAGGGATTCCATTGATACAATTAGCAAAGTAGTTAATTTATCTTGAGGTTTAGGTCGTCATGCAGGCGTTGACGAAGTGTAGACTTTCTATTCAAATCGATACACTTCTACGGCGAAAGGTGCGGATTTTAGATGCTTAGATTACCTATTTTCAAAGCTTTCAATGTCGTTTAATGGTAGATTACTGATAAGGATGCTGTTTGACATGTAGAACATGCTGTTTGTTTTTCATTTCGAATACGTACGAAGAATATAAGATTTAGGGTATTTTGGGTATTTGTAGGAAATATTGTATACGTACGTATTTTGCCAATATGATTGCCATGAGTATTTGTCATGTACCTATGTTAGTTATGCGTGTATGATCTGTTTGGCGAAGAGATTCGCCTTAATGCACGTATTGGTCGACATAAGCTATGTAGACTAATGTGTGTAGACTAAGTGTTTGTTGAAATGCCTAAATCAATATGATTTATGCCTGCCATATGTTTGAATGTAAGAACATGATTGTTGTGTATTAGACAACTCCTTGATATAAGGATCTGTCATATTATATGTTGGAATCAACATACGTCAAGTATGTTGGAGTTGCGTAGTCTAAGTGTTTGTATAAATGTATGTATTAGTAAGTATTGAGTAAATGGTGTTGTAGATTAGCGTTGAGACTGGATTCTCAACTACTTTGATGATGCACATGATTTCCTCCATGCTTGTTGTATTTAAATTGACTACCTTAGGTGTGAAATACTCGTGTATGGTTAACTTCTTATGATGTACGTTATAACATGTTGATAACATGCTGGAATTACTTGTATTTTAATTCTGTCTCTTTCATATGAGTACTGATTCACATTACATGTGCTTGGGGATATACTTTAGTCCAAGCAGTCGGTAATAGTTCAGAATTCATGGTTGGATTCTATTCCCCTCGAATGATGTGTATAACGAACCCGAGTCGTACTAGAGTTGTCGGCAGTAGTTAGGCCACACGAAGTGCTTGTGCACTTCATGTCGGTCGATTCAACGTGCGTTCGTGCTAGTCGGACTCATCAAGTAACCCGACTGACCATTGTATGTTCACCTTGTATTCGTCATAACTGCTTGAACCTAGGATACTGAACCTACCAGTGAAAACCCTGATAACCGTGGTACCTTGATCCACTAAGACTCATGAGCCGGGCATGGTAGTATGGGACACCGTGGTCGAGCTGTCGGCCTACGCTGGGGCCACAAACCTTCCCGTAGTGACCAGTGACCACCCTACTCTGAGCAGATTATGGTGGTATGGGACATTATATTCTTGTTGTCGGCATACATTGATAAGGTGATGGGGGAGTGGAGCAACGAGTGCGAGCAACAGCCCTGACAGCCCTTTGTACTGACCTTGAGTTTATCCTGACACCGCATGGGGGTGACGAGTTCTGATGTAGTCTTAAGGATATAAACTAGGCCTGTATTGATAAGGTGATGGGAGAGTGGAGCAACGAGTGCGTGCAATAGCCCTGACAGCCCTTACAGCGACCTAGAAATATATCATCATATGAGATTACTAGGAGTGACAACCCTAGACAGGACCTTGTTGGGAATGATATAAGAGAAGTACCCTAGTTTCTCAACCTTGCTGTATGAAAAGGACTAATAACAACGCAGTAATCATATTTATATCGCACTACATGTGCTTGGAAGATGTGGAGCACTGAGGGAAGAAAGCATGCCGCGGACATAATTTGGTGTCGCATGAGGGAGTATGTCGGTGAGGGCATCCATCATGTCATTTCATGCTTGCATTAATCATAGTATTTAGGAATGTTTGATTTGCTTTCTTTATCATTATCGCTTGATTGATTTGATAACATGTTAACCTTTGCTCTATGATTCCACTTAGTTAGATACTCACTCCCATGTTACGGGACGGTGTTGCCCACACCAAACAGTCCCTATTTTAGTTTCTGGTGATGGCGCTGCTTGTGAAGCGGAGCCGGACTTGTTTGATGATGAGGATTTCTCCTATATGCTGGTTCTGATTGACAGGTTTACAGGGTTACTGATTATATGCCAAAACACTTGGCGGTTTTCCTTCTATTTACACACCTATGTATATTCTTTTCTTTCTATTTTGGAGTATACATGTAATTAGTTAACTTGGTAACATGTTCACACTCTGGAGACTTACGATCATTTATTATTTTATATATTTATCACAGTCTTCCGCTAGCTAATTTAACTGTCTCTGGAGTATGATATGTTGTTTTGGCTTAGTCCCAATCTTATTTAATGTCATTCTATAAACAACATGCATTCGTCATTATCTATGTTGCATAAGTGACGTTTTGGAACTCGAGAGTTGGGTTTCTACTTGACCCCCGATTTTCAGAATGTTACAGGTGGTATCAGAGCATGATTTGGATTAAACCGGACCTGAGTTATGGTAACACAACGCACACTGATGCACTCTGACTTAGGAATCTCAAGTTTCGTCGACGGGGGAGATTTACTACCGAAGAATAGCCCATGTGTAACCGAGACCATGTAAGATGATCTCACATCCCCACTTCTTTTCACTCAAGCTTCCATCTTCTTCTACATATTACACCCATCCACCACCATTACCCAAAAAAAAAAAACTACTTTGTATAACTCTCCACCTTCCTTATACCCCCCCTCATGTGGGCATAAAACCTACACCTTTGTGTCCCATAACCTTCATAACCTCCAAATGATGGGACATTTAGGGCCCGTTCGACCAACTGCATTAGGTAAGATTAGGGCGGATGGAATTGTAAAAGGAACAATAGAAGCATGTGTAAGGTATTGCCCCTAGATTAGGTGTATCCTATGATTTCTTACCATGTTCAGAATGTATGCAAATAGAAGTAAATCTCAGGATCTTAGGATTTGGAAATCCCATCTCCTACTTCCCAACACAAGACTCATTTTCCAAAGTCTATGAATCGATTTTAATCCCATCCCAGCCTCCTTCCAAACATGTCATTTCAAATCCTGCCGTGGGATTAGCAACGAATCCCATTGAATACAATTTAGAGTTTTAGACTTAAAGTTGGACTCGTAGACTTTAAGGATTTGGTGGTGTAGGAAATTCTATAAATTAATAACATGAACCTTAGGACCTTCTTAGCTGGTATGAGCACATGTGTAGTGTTCGAGTGCAATTAGATTGAGGTCCGGGCAACTCAAATTCAACTAGACAACTTTAATCCTAAATGATAAAATAAATTCCTTGTATTAGGAAGGGTATGAAATCATTTAGTGTATAAACATAGGTTTTAGGTTACAACTAGTGGATCACTGCTACTCCTAAGTTAAGACTAAGCTACTAGTTATACTAAGAAATGTAAAAGACTGATTATGCTAAGATAATTGGCAAATAGACTTAGTTAGTTAGCTTGATTAAGTTAGAGTGAGACCTCGTTCCTTTGTTGAATCCCCTTAATACTTATAGACCAATTTAGTAACTCTTTGACTTAGAAATTCCTAATGCTCAGAGGACACTTATAAATCCCTCAGAATTAATGTTAGGTCAAACCAACGCACCCCCTAGAATTACCTTCCCAAGGACTTAGTACAACCGGGGACACGGAGTAGAGAAACTATATATAAGCAAAGTATTCGCAGTTTGAATCGAATTCTTAATCCTAGTGGTTACCAATAAATTCAATGCTTTGATCAAGCAGAAGATCGGCATCGCCTCAAATTAAGAACTGATACAATGAATTTTTTGTCCTAATTAGACAGAAGGTCAATGTATCCGGATCAGACCCACTACGTAACTTTTCTTCCGTGTTGGCACGACTACTTACAACCAAAAGTTTGTTAATTCGCCCTTGGAAAGTGTTAAGAACTTATAGCCAATAGGGTATAGACATCTTGCCACAAACTCACATTCGTCCTTGAAATCAACCACCACACCCATCATTTCAGCTTTTTTCTACAACCATAGGTACCAATGCCATAGAACGCATCATTAACATGGAAGACCAATGTAGCGAGAGGTTGTTTCCCATTTCTTGTCAAGGATAGGCCCTAAGTTACACCTCGTTCCGATATGCGGGTCGAGACATAGATCCTTGAGCCTTAAGTAGAACTATGTTTTAAGGGGGGTAGAACATTATGAGCCCAAATCTAGTTAGGTTAGCTAATACAACCATTAGATCAGAGTGACGTAGCAGAAGCGTTGTTAGCCCCTTTCTCACTGGCCCAGGATTGAAAGAAAGTGGTCCAGGTTAGACGAAAAGATAGAAATCCTTAACTCCCACTATGGATATAAATTAAGACGAGGACTCTTTAGACCAAGACCCAAATAGAAAATTTAAACCTTGTAGTGATGGGCATTTCCTAAGCTTTTAGAGTGATTGGACTACGGAGTTACTGAATTATACAACTGCGAAGCATTCGCGGCTTGACCCAATTCTCAATCTTGGGTGACTACCAATGGACTCACTGTCTTGACCAAGCAGAAGACTAGGATCTACCAAGACTAGGAAGGGATATAATGAGCCTTCTACCCTGGTTAGGTAGGTGATCAAAGTATCGGGATCAAACCCATTACAACCGTCTCTCCGTATTGGCCGACCATTGAAAACATATATCGTACTCTAAGAAGATGGGAATCATCGTCAAGATTCTAAATAGATAAAGAAATAAATTGTAGCAAACCATCAGGGTATAAGCAAGAAATAAAGAATACGTTTTTAGGAGAATAGACTAAAATGCGCCAGACTATCATAGATAGATACACCCTACCACGCATATAAAATTGAATCAGTAAAGCTTAGGCGAAAGGAATAATAGAATCTGTACTCATTACCCTTAGCCAATTTCGGGGATAAAATTATTTTTAAGGGGGGTAGATTGTAACACCCTGGATTTTTTGTCAACCTAAATTTAGACGTCCTTGGGCAATGGGTCAATCCTAACACCTGATTAACTTCTCAAAACTTAATCCAAAAGTCTCAAATCCCTATTTCCTTCGAAAATCTCACCTTTCACTACTTTATCCTTCAAAATTTTTTAGGAGCTTTCATATTAGACACAATATTAAAGTTTAGGTGATGTTGATCAATACTTAAACTAAAAAGTACTATGAATAGTAAATAAATAAATAAAAAGATTTTTTAACCATAACCTTTTGGAATCTCACGAATTAAGTAGGCTATTTGGATAGATCAACTTCTCCTACCCCAAAATCATATATTGCATGTCAAATAACTCATCCCATGTTCTAAAATATGCCCATTTCAAATATCAGACAGCGAAATTACCCCAAACAGGTCAGCAAGCGGCAAGGGGATCGCCGGTTCGGCAAGGACTCGCCGATTACCAGGCTTGGTCGGGCCGCAGTTCATCAGCTGGCCCGTTCTCGGCTACATTTTCTGTGATTTTAGTTTAACTTTAAAAAATTATATCTCCCTCATTATAACTCCGATTTAGGTGATTCAAAAGCCAGATTGAATCTAAATGAGTCTAGTTTTATATAAAAATAAGTAAAAAATATAATAAAATATTTAGTATAGTTAAATATGGGTCATTGTGACAACTATCCGGAAAGCATAGTTTTGGACAGCTGCTGCTTCTAGAATTTTTAGAATTTTTTTACAATATGAAATATCATGAAATTTGGTGGAGATGAATTAGACTTGATGATGAACTACTAAAAAAATAATTAAAATAATATACTAATTAAAAATGTCAGGAAAGGGCGTAGAACTTCCTAGGAACTTATTCTATCATAATTAGGTCAGAATTTGGTTAAGTACTGAACTAAACAATCAGTAGAATTAGCTCGAACCACTTTAAATAAGATCTGTAACACCCAAAACCTATAGAATCATTGACGCTACGTTACCCTAAAACCTAAGATCAAACTCTAAACGCGTTTGCTCTCAGGAACCCTTTGAAACATTGTATTAGATCTACACCGCGCGTCGAAAGTGCGATATCTACAATCTCAGACCATTATGACCACTTAGTTGGACTTGACAATCGTTTCGAAAATCAAGTCCATACGATGTCCTGAGACCATTTCCTTGCGTCCGGAGTGAAGAGTGTGAGAAAAGTGAATTTATTTAGAAATTAAATACAATTTAAATAAATCTGGCACATGTCTCTTGGGTGACATTTTTTAAGCGTTCTGACCGTCGAAATCTGACCCAAATACACCCTCGGATTAGGGAACATTTCCCACTCAGGTCAGTGTACTTGGAATCCTCGATCGAGTCTCAGTGACCGCTGAACTGAAACTGGTCCGCCACGTGCGATATGGGAACAATGTCGGACTGAAAACTTAATGTGATTAGGATCCAATATCCATAAGCTTAAGTCCGACCGCATTCAGTCAGGATACCTTCAAAAATACTCCGTTGGATCAGAACAAGCCCGCTTTGGTTATAAAATAAGTATACCTTGGCCCCAAGCCTATTTTTGACAATTCTGGGCCTATATAAGGAGCTTAAACCCTTAGCCTTCTAACCCATATGAATTTGGGGAAAACCCTAGGAGAGAGAAGAGAAAAGAGAGAAAGTGAGGGAGAAGTTGGGCTTTCTCCTGGGATTCTTCCCTGCTGCTCCACGTGCCAGATCCTTCCACCTGCATGCTATTCTAGCGATTCCAACGCCGTTCTAGGTAAGAAAACCCTAACCTCAAGCTGTTTTAGGGATTCCATCGATATAATTAGGAAAGTAGCTAATTTATCTTGAGGTTTAGGTCGTCATGCAGGCGTTGACGAAGCGTAGACTTTCTATTCGAATCGATACACTTCTACGACGAAAGGTGTAGATTTTAGACGCTTAGATTACCTGTTTTCAAAGCTTTCAATGTCGTTTAATGGTAGGTTGCTGATAAGGATGTTGTTTGACATGTAGAACATGATGTATATTTTTCATTTCGAATACGTACGAAGAATATGAGATTTAGGATATTTTGGGTATTTGTAGGAAATACTGTGTACGTATATATTTTATCGATATGATTGTCATGAGTATTTATCGTGTACCTATGTTAGTTATGCGTGTATGATCTATTTGGCGAAGAGATTCGCCTTAATGCACGTATTGGTCGACATATGCTATGTAGACTAATGTGTGTAGACTAAGTGTTTGTTGAAACGCCTAAAACAATATGATTTATGCCTGCCATATGTTTGAATGTAAGAACATGATTGTTGTGTATTAGACAACTCCTTAATATAAGGATCTGTCATATTATATGTTGGAATCAACATACGTCAAGTACGTTGGAGTTGCGTAGTCTAAGTGTTTGTATAAATGTATGTATTAGTAAGTATTGGGTAAATGGTGTTGTAGATTAGCGTTGAGACTGGATTCTCAACTACTTTGATGATGCACATGATTTTCTCCATGCTTGTTGTATTTAAATTGACTACCTTAGGTGTGAAATACTCGTGTATGGTTAACTGCTTATGATGTACGTTATAACATGTTGATAACATGCTGGAATTACTTGTATTTCAATTCTGTCTCTCTCATATGAGTACTGATTCACATTACATGTGCTTGGGGCTATACTTTAGTCCAGGCAGTCGGTAATTGTAACATCCCGTAAATCGGTGGTCGGGTGGAAACCCAACTCCTGAGTTCCAGAACATCACATATGCAACGTAAATAATGATAAATGCATGTTGTCTGTAGAATGGCATTAAACAAGATTGAGACTAAGCCAAAATAACATATCATACTCCAGAGACAGTTAAATTAGCAAGCGAAAGAATGTGATAGATATATAAAATATATAAATGATTGTAAGTCTCCAGAGTGTGAACATGTTACCAGGTTAACTAACTATATGTATACTCCAAAATAGAAAGAAAAGAATATACATGAGTGCTACAAAAATATAAAATGACATGTGTCAAGGCGTCTAATCAACCTCCCTGTAATCCCGTCGATCAGAACACGCATAAAGGAGGGATCCTCCTCCTCCTCATCAAGTTCGGCTCCGCTTCACAAGCAGCGCCATCATCTGAAACTAAAATAGGGACTGGTGGGTGTCCGGAACACCATCCCGTAACGTGGGAATGAGTAATCAACTCAGTGGAATCATAGAGCAAAGATTAACATGTTATCAAATCAATCATGCGATAATAGTAAAGCAAACAATCAAACATTCCTAGATACTGTTGTTAATTCATGCATGAAATGACATGATGGATGCCCTCACCAACATACTTCCTCATGCGGCACCATCTTACGCCCGCGACATGCTTACATTCCTCAGTGCTCCACATCTTTCAGGCACATGCAATGCAATATGGATAATGATTACAGAGTGGTTTTAGTCCTTTTCATACAGCCAGATTGGGAAACTAGGGTACCTTCCTTATATCAATCCCAACACAGATCCTGTCTAGGGTCGTCACTCCTAATAATCTCATATGACATTATATTTGTAAGTCACTGCAAGGGCTGTCAGGGCTGTTGCTGGCACTCATTACACCGCTCTCCCATCACCTTATCAATATAGGCATAATGTACTCTTGTCGCTACAGAAGGGTTGTCGCCTCCTGCAGACTCAGAATACTCTCGAGGTCACTACAAAGGGCTCGTCACCTGATCAGTGTAGGCCGACAACAAGAATATAGTGTCCCATACCACCATAATCTGCTCACGAGTCTGGGTTGCTCATTGGTCACTACGGGGAGGTTTGTGGCCCCAGCGTAGGCCGACAGCTCGACCACGATGTCCCATACCTGCATGCCCAGCTCATGAGTCTTTATGGATCAAGGTACCATGTTTAACAGGGTTTTCAATGGTAAGTTCAGTACCCTAGGTTCAAGCAGTTATGACTCATGCAAGATGAACATACAATGGCCAGTTGGGTTACTTGACGGGCTCGACTAGTACGAGCGCATCTCAAGTCAAACGACATGAAGTGCATGAAACACTTCGTGTGGCCTAACCACTGCTGCCAACTCAAAACACGACTCGCGTTCATCGACGCGTCCTTCGTAGCAAATAGAAGCCAACCACGAATTCAATCTATTACTGATTGCCTGGACTAACGAATAGCCCCAACCACTTGAATATCAACATCAGTAATTATATGCGAGTAACAGAAATGAAATACAACAATGTAAGCATGTTGACACATGTTATAACATACAACTTAAGCAAATCATCCAACACATGCATTTCATGTATATAATGAAATCAATACATATAGCCAACATGATGGAAATCATTCACATCAGCATATTACTTGAGAATTTAATCTCAAAACTTATTCACAACACCATCTACTCAATACATACTAATACAAAACTTAGCCTACACACTTTAGTCTACATAACGTATGTCGACTCAAAGTGCACATTTGGGCGAATCTCTTTGCCAAACAGATCATGCATGCATTCCTAATATCCTAACACGACAAATAATCATGGCAAACATTTCAACAAAATGTGGATATAAACAGTATTTTCTACAAATGACTAAAATGCCCTAAATCTCATATTTTCCATACGTTTACGAAACGGAAAACGGACAACATGTTCTACATGTCAAACGGCGTTGCCGTTGATAATCTACTATTAAACGACATTGAAAGCTTTGAAATCAATCAATCAAAGCGTCTAAAATCCTCACCTTTCGCCTTAGACGTGTATCGGTTCAAATAGAATGTATACGCTTCGTCAACGGCGTAAATGCGACCTAATGCACAAGTACATAAGCTACTTTTCCATTTGAATCAAAGGAATCCCTAAAACAATAAGTGGTTAGGATTTTTCTTACCTATAAGTGCGTTGAAAATCACCGGGAAAGTGATTTGAATACGTTGCTTTGGTACGTGCAAAGGATGGAGCAAATGCCAGAAAGTTCTCTCACAAAGTCTCTCACTTTTTCTCTCTCTCAATCTAGGGTTTCAAGCAAATTCGGATGTGAGTGATATGAGAGGATTTAAAGCCCTTATATAGGCTAAAAACTAACCTAAATAGACTTGGGAACAAAGTATACTTGAGTTATAACCAAATCGGGACTTTTTCGATCCAAAAGAGTGTTTCGGGAGGTCCCCTGGCCGAACGCGGTCGGACTTAAGCTCATGCATATCGGATCCTGCTCACCCGAAGTTTTTAGACTGGTAGAGTTCCCAGATCGCACGTGGCGGTCCAGTTTCAGTTCAGCGGTCACGGAGACTCGATCGAGAATTCCGAGTACACTGACCTGAGTGAGAAATGTTTCCTGATCTGAGGGTGTATTTGGTTCAGATTTCGACGGTCTGAATGCTTATACTGATCCCGCAAACGAAACGTGCCAGATTTATTTAAATCCCATTTAATTTTAAATGAATTTCACTCTTTCTCACACTCCTTGCTCCAGGCTCAATGAAATAACCTCAGAGCATCGGTTGGGCTTGATTTTCGAAACGATTGTCAAGTCCAGCTAAGCGGTCATAATGGTCTAAGATTGTAGGTATCAGACTTTCGACGCGCGGTCTAGATCTAATACGAAATTTTAAAGGGTTCCTGAGAGCAAACAGGTTTAGAGTTTGATCCTAGATTTTAGGATAACGTAGCGTCAACGATTCTAGAGGTTTTAGGTCTTACAGATCGTATTTAAAGTGGTTGGTGCTAATTTCATACGTAATCTAGTGTGGCGTTGTCTAATTTACGTTAAATCTAAAGAATTAGGTTATAAATGATTTCTTTGGCTTTGGAATTGGGTTCTGAGAGGTTACTAAGGTGTTATGGTTGGCCCATTGCCTAAGGACATCTAATCCCAATTTGGCAAAAAATCTGGGGTGTTATAATCTACTCCCCTTAAAAAAAAATTTCGTCCCCGAAATTGATTAAGGGTAATAAGTCCCTAGAGAGACTTTCGCATTGACATTCTAAGAAAGGTTCAAATTCTATTTAATGACCTAACCTTACGTATAACCTAAACCAACTGTTTTGATCCTGGACCAGTGGGGAAGGGGCTAACCACGCTTCTACTGCGCCACTCTGATCTAATGATTGCATTAGCTGACTTTACTAGATTGGGCTCAAAATGTTCTATCCCCCTTAAAACTTAGTTCTACTTAAGGCTCAAGAATCTATGTCTTGATCCGTATATCGGAACGAGGTGTAACTTAGGGCCTATCCTTGACATGAAATGGGAACCGACCTCTCGTTACATTGGTCTTCCTTTGCTAATGATGCGTTCTATGGCGTTGGCACCTATGGTTGTAGAACGAAGCCTAATCTCTATTGTGATTGAGTTCAGGGGCAGGGGTGAGCTTGTGGCAAGATGTCTAATTCTCTATTGGCTATAAGTCCTTGCCATTTCCCAAAGACAAAGCGATAACTTTTGGCTTATAGGTGGTTGGGCCAACACGGAAGAAAAGTTGTGTAGTGGGTCTGAGCCGGATACATAGACTTTCTGCCTAGAACAGAAAATTTACCGTATCAGTTCTTAATCCTAGACGATGCTGATCTTCTACTTGATCAGAGCATTGGATTTATTGACAACTACCAGGATTGAGAAGTCAATTCAAACCACGAATACTTCGCTTATATATACAGTTCCTTTACTCCGCGTTCCCGAATGCAATAGGCCCTTGGGAAAGGCAAGTCAAAGGGATGTGCTGGTATATTCTAAGTTCAATCTGAGGGATTTATAAGTTCTCCCTGAGAGTGAATGGTTCTAAGTTATAACAACTTTCTTAAGGGTTATAACAGGAGTCTATAAGCATTAAGGGGATCTATCGAAGAAATGAGGTTCTACTCCAACCAAATCTAACCTACTATTCCTTAACATATGCAGGCTTTACACTGCTTAGTATGACTAGTAGACTAGTCTGTAACTCACTAGCTGTAATCCAAAGCCTAAGCTTATATGTTAGATGGTTTCATACCATATCTACTATAGGGAATTGTTCTATCGCTTAGAGTCAAGATTGTCTAATTGAAATTTGATTTCCTATATCGTCAGATCTTTCAAATCGAGTACCACTCCAAGTCCAAAACTCGAAGGGCATATGTGGCAAGTGGTCTCAAGTTGTGTTAAATGGGACTAATTTCCTACTCCCGCCCAAGAATTGGGAATGACATGTTTAGTAGGTGAGTGAGTTGGGATTCAAATCAACTTCGTAGGCTTTGGAAAATGGGTCTTATGTTGGAAAGCATGAGATGTAGCATAGCAATACACAATCCCTCATGCATTCCACACACTTCATATCAAAAGGGACTGCATGCATTTCATTAAATCAAAATTTGTCACAATACAAGAGATATATCCTTACACGCATCATGATAAGAAACACATGGGAAACTAAACTAGTCAAAGCTACAACCGCAACATAAACCAACGACTAAGCCTTCTCAGGCTCACACACCGAAAATAGAAAACAGCTAACTACGACCAACAAGCGACTAAAATCTAATCGTTAATCCGAGTCTGGCAATGGAGGAGGATCACCCTTATCCTGCAGACAACACAGGATGGCCTTAAAAGTATGAATCACCTTGCTGAATTTTCATTTCATGAAGGCCTTGGTATCCTCAAGATCCTATTTCACCTCAACCCGGAGTTCTTGGACTTCCCGTCGCAAAGCAACCTGACTCTCCTCAAGCCGGGCTATATGAGCATCCCTAGTAGCCCGAGTCGCAATAGGAGGACTCTCATCAGTATCCTGAGCCTCCTCTTCTTCTTCTTCCTGGTCTTCTTCCTCTATTTCTGCCCCAGTTTCTTCTTCACTAGCATCCTCTTCGCTATCATATTCGCCCTCACTGTCATCATCAAGCTGAGCCTCACGCTGTCGAGGCCCTATCTTTCATGGTAGCCTCATCGATGAAGTGAATCGGCATAGGCATCTCCACCCAAGTCTGTAAGAAAACTTAAGCACGATCTTGCATATGAGTCGGCCAAAGGGAAGTGACTCAGACGTTCTTCTCGATGTTGCTATAAGGACGATCTGTCGCAACACAAAGGTGGTCATGCAGACATTCTCTCCCTGGCCCACTTGATATAGGAAATCGACTATGAGACGCGTACATTCACTGCGGTTGGTCGACCTAGGATACACATTTAACGTGCAAATGTGGTGCAACAAGTGAAAATCATTCGACATGTGGGACGCTAAGAGGCTCTTGTTACGCTGCCACAGAACCAAACCACCACATACGAAACTGGTGCGGCGATTTCACTCATGAACACTCTTCAGATTCTTAGCACTTAGATGTACTTCACTAAGAGGCACCTTTAAAAGTCAGGCTATCAACCGAACATCGATCGTGGCTTCCCGATCTCTATCAAAGGGAATGCTGAACTGCAATGGCTCCAACGTAGGAGCCCGAATATGAGCATAGAAGTCACAAACAGTGCTTACGTTCACATGAGACTGGGCTTCAAAGAGCGGACCCCAATTGGCAGCTTCAATGCACTCAAACAATAGAAATTCACCAAAGATCCACTCATCCACATGTGCCTCAAACAGAACCTTGCGATCAGTATATGCACCGTGAGCCAAGTCTGCCAACAGTGCTCGCCCTATGTGAGCACGGGGATCCAAATCCTGCTTTGTGTGAAACTCACGAGCGGCACTCAGACTTGTAGCGACGCTTGAGCTAGCGGCGCCACCTCTCAGTTTCCTCGATCATGAAGGGAGACTAGGCCCAACTTCATCTACGGCGATCTTCCTCTTTCCCATGAGAGATAGGATGGTGGAGAAAGAGAAAAAGGCCAAAATAGCCTCAACAATAGCCATGAAAAATGGAGGAAATGGGGAGATAGGGCTGCCCTAATGGACTGAATCAAATCTAGGCCCAGTTAAGGGGTGAATTAAGTTTCCAAAGGCTGAATTTTCAAAGAGAAAAGAGGAATATAAGATGGAATGGAGGTCCACACGATTTTCAGCCTTCAATGGAGGTTGGGAGAGCTTCCATGGATGAAAATGGAGAGGAAAGGGACTATGAACAGCTGAAAATGGATAGGTTGGCATCGGTTGAGGGAGAGAATGGGATGGGAGAGGTTTGACACCGAGATTTGAGGGGAAGGCAGCAAAAAAAATGTAAAAAGGATAGCTTGGGAGGGCTGTTTGTGAAGGAGGTAGGGTATTTGGGGGGTTTCAAGGTGCGACCCATGTATAGGAGGGTTGCCCTAGCCATAAAAGGGCGTCGGCCCGAAGCACAGCCCGAGTGGGGCCCACCGTACGGTGAGCCCTCGCCGAACCGGCGAGGTCCTTGCCTGTGAACTTATAAACCGGTGATTCTGGCCACATGGGTTAGTTTCTCCCTGCCCTAGGGACCCCAAATATATGTGGGACCCACCCTGGTTCATTGTATTTGGGCTTGGATAGGCCCAAGACTCTATTTAGGGCGTTTCGGGGCCAGTTTGTAAACCAGAATGACTTTATGCATCATGTGGCATATGATTTTGGGGTAGGAGAGGCTAATCCATCCAGCTAACCCATTTATTACAAGAGATTCCATAATTAGAATGTCCAAAAGTCCAATTATTACATATATTTACTATTTATAGTAAAAAACTTTATTTAAGCATGATTCACTATTATTCACACATTAGGATTTATGTGTAGTAAGAAAGGACTTAGAAAAATTTGAAGAATGGGGTGGTGAAAGGAAAGATTTTGAAGGAATTGGATGAAAAGGGGGTTTTTAAGCCTTGAGATTGAGTGTAAGGGTTGTGGTTGCTCCACGACCCAAGGACATGCATTTTTGGGCTTGGAATTCTTCTGAGAACGTCTCAAACCCGTAAACTAACGACCTAAAAGTGACTTAGGTCGCTTCACGGGACCAAAGATACATTATGGACTTGATCAAAATGATCGATTTGAGTAGACTTCGCCTATTGGCGAAACTGAAGTCTTACGAGTGTTTCTAGATTTTTCTCACACCCACCCAAGTCAAAGGGGTGACAGCAAATGTCACGTGGCCATAACTCAGGTCCGGTTTAATCCAAATCATGCTCTGATACCATCTGTAACATCCTGAAAATCGGGGGTCAGGTAGAAACCCAATTCCCGAGTTCCAGAACATCATTTATGCAACATAGATAATGATAAATGCATGTTGTCTATAGAATGGCATTAAACAAGATTGAGACTAAGCCAAAACAGAATATCATACTCCAGAGACAGTTAAATTAGCAAGCGGAAGAATGTGATAGATATATAAAATATATAAATGATTGTTAGTCTCCAGAGTGTGAACATGTTACCAGGTTAACTAACTACATGTATACTCCAAAATAGAAAGAAAAGAATATACATGAGTGCTACAAAAATATAAAATGACATGTGTCAAGGCATCTAATCAACCTCCCTGTAATCCCGTCGATCAGAACATGCATAAAGGAGGGATCCTCCTCATCATCATCAAGTCCAGCTCCGCTTCACAAGCAGCGCCATCATCTGAAACTAAAATATGGACTGGTGGGTGTCCAGAACACCATCCCGTAACATGGGAATGAGTAATCAACTCAGTGGAATCATAGAGCAAAGATTAGCATGTTATCAAATCAATCACGCGATAATAGTAAAGCAAACAATTAAACATTCTTAGATACTGTAGTTAATGCATGCGTGAAATGACATGATGGATGCCCTCACCGACATACTTCCTCATGCGGCACCATCTTACGCCCGCGGCATGCTTACGTTCCTCAGTACTCCACATCTTCCAGGCACATGCAATGCAATATGGATAATGATTACCGAGTGGTTATTAGTCCTTTTCATACAGCCAGATTGGGAAACTAGGGTACTTTCCTTATATCAATCCCAACACAGATCCTGTCTAGGGTCATCACTCCTAGTAATCTCATACGACGTTATATTTGTAAGTCGCTGTAAGGGCTGTCAGGGCTATTGCTAACACTCGTTGCACCGCTCCCCCATCACCTTATCAATACAGGCCTAATGTACTCTTGTCGCTATGGAAGGGTCGTCGCCTCCCGCAGACTTAGAATACGCTTAAGGTCACTACAAAGGGTCGTCACCTAATTAGTGTAGGCCGACAGTAAGAATATAGTGTCCCATACTACCATAATCTGCTCACGAGTCTGGGTTGCTCACTGATCACTACGGGGAGGTTCGTGGCCCCAGCGTAGGTC
Source organism: Magnolia kwangsiensis (assembly GCA_037074715.1). Taxonomy (NCBI): domain Eukaryota; kingdom Viridiplantae; phylum Streptophyta; class Magnoliopsida; order Magnoliales; family Magnoliaceae; genus Magnolia; species Magnolia kwangsiensis. The sequence goes on along the minus strand of CM073575.1, from coordinate 81,724,786 downwards.
GACAGCTCAACCACGGTGTCCCATACCACCATGCCTGGCTCATGAGTCTTTATGGATCAAGGTACCATGGTTAACAGGGTTTTCAATGGTAAGTTCAGTAACCTAGGTTCAAGCAGTTATGACTCATTCAAGGTGAACATATAATGGCCAGTCAGGTTACTTGACGGGCTTGACTAGTACGAGTGTATCTCAAGTCAAACGACATGAAGTGCATGAAATACTTCATGTGGCCTAACCACTACCGCCAACTCAAAACACGACTCGCGTTCATCTACGCGTCCTTCGTGGCAAATAGAAGCCAACCACGAATTCAATCCATTACCGATTGCCTGGACTAACGTATAGCCCCAACCACTTGAATATCAACATCAGTAATCATATGCGAGTAACAGAAATGAAATACAACAATGTGAGCATGTTGACACATGTTATAACATATAACTTAAGCAAATCATCCAACACATGCATTTCATGTATATAATGAAATCAATACATATAGCCAACATGATGGAAATCATTCACATCAACATATTACTTGAGAATTCAATCTCAAAACTCATTCACAACACCATCTACTCAATACATACTAATACAAACATTTATACAAACACTTAGCCTACACACTTTAGTCTACATAGCGTATGTCGACTCAAAGTGCGCATTTGGGCGAATATCTTCGCTAAATAGATCATGCACGCATTTCTAATATCCTAACACGACAAATAACCATGGAAAACATTTCAACAAAATGTGGATGTAAACAGTATTTCCTACAAATGACTAAAATGCCCTAAATCTCATATTTTTCATACGTTTACGAAACGAAAAATGGACAGCATGTTCTACATGTCAAACGGCGTTGTCATCGATAATCTACTATTAAACGACATTGAAAGCTTTGAAATCAGTCAATCAAAGCGTCTAAAATCCTCACCTTTCGCCTTAGACGTGTATCGGTTCAAATAGAATGTATACGATTCATCAACGGCGTAAATGCGACCTAATGCACAAGTACATAAGCTACTTTGCCATTTGAATCAAAGAAATCCCTAAAATAACAAGTGGTTATGATTTTTCTTACCTAGAAGTGCGTTGGAAATCACCGGTAAAGTGATTTGAATACGTTGCTTTGGTATGTGCAAAGGATGGATCAAACGACAGGAAGTTCTCTTATAAAGTCTCTCACTTTCTCTCTCTCTCAATCTAGGGTTTCAAGCAAATTCGGATGGGATAGATATGAGAGGATTTAAAGCCCTTATATAGGCTAAAAACTAACCTAAATAGACTTGGGAACAAAGTATACTTGAGTTATAACCAAATCGGGACTTTTTCGATCCAAAAGAACGTTACGGGAGGTCCCCTGGCCGAACGCGGTCAGACTTAAGCTCATACATATCAGATCCTGCTCACCTGAAGTTTTTAGACCGGTAGAGTTCCCAGATTGCACGTGGCGGTCCAGTTTCAGTTCAGTGGTCACGGAGACTCGATCGAGAATTCCGAGTACACTGACCTGAGTGAGAAATGTTTCCTGATCCGAGGGTGTATTTGGGTCAGATTTCGACGGTCTGAATGCTTATACTGATCCTGCAAATGAAACGTGCCAGATTTATTTAAATCTCATTTAATTTTAAATGAATTTCACTCTTTCTCACACTCCCTGCTCCATGCTCAATGAAATAGCCTCAGAGCATCAGTTGGGCTTGATTTTCGAAATGATTGTCAAGTCCAGCTAAGCGGTCATAACGGTCTAAGATTGTAGGTATCAGACTTTTATCGCGCATTCTAGATCTAATACGAAGTTTTAAAGGGCTCCTGAGAGCAAACGGGTTTAGAGTTTGATCCTGGATTTTAGGGTAACGTAGCATCAACGATTCTAGAGGTTTTGGGTCTTACAGATCGTATTTAAAGTGGTTGGTGATAATTTCACAGGTAATCTAGTGTGGCGCTGTCTAATTCACGTTAAATTCTAAAGAATTAGGTTCTAAATGATTTCTTTGGCTTTGGAATTGGGTTCGGAGAGGTTACTAAGGTGTTATGGTTGGCCCATTGCCTACGGACATCTAATCTCAGGTTGGCAAAAAATACGGGGTGTTACAGTAATAGTTCAGAATTCGTGGTTGGAGTCTATTCGCCACGAAGGATGTGTATGACGAACCCGAGTCGTACTAGAGTCGTCGGCAGTGGTTAGGCCACACGAAGTGCTTGTGCACTTCATGTCGGTTGATTCAATGTGCGCTCGTGCTAGTCGGACTTATCAAGTAACCCGACTGACCATTGTATGTTCACCTTGTATTCGTCATAACTGCTTGAACTTGGGGTACTGAACTTACTAATGAAAACCCTGATAACCATGGTACCTTGATCCACTAAGACTCATGAGCTGGGCATGGTGGTATGGGACACCGTGATCGAGTTGTTGGCCTACACTGGGGCCACAAACCTCCTCGTAGTGACCAGTGAGTACCATACTCTGATCAGATTATGGTGGTATGGGACACTATATTCTTGTTGTTGGCCTACATTGATAAGGTGATGGGGAAGTGGAACAACGAGTGCGAGCAATAGCCCTGACAGCCCTTTGTAGTGACCTTGAGTTTATCCTGACACCGCATGGGGGCGATGAGTTCTGATGCAGTCTTAAGGATATAAACTAGGCCTGCATTGATAAGGTGATGACGGAGTGGAGCAACGAGTTCTTGCAACAGCCCTGACAGCCCTTGCAGCGACCTAGAAATATATCATCGTATGAGATTACTAGGAGTGACGACCCTAGACAGGATCCTTGTTGGGAATGATATATGGAAAGTACCCTAGTTTCCTAATCCTGCTGTATGAAAAGGACTAATAACAACTCGGTAATCATATTCATATCGCACTGCATGTGCCTGGAAGATGTGGAGCACTGAGGGAGGAAAGCATGCCGCGGACGTAAGATGGTGTCGCATGAGGGAGTATGTCGGTGAGGGCATCCATCATGTCATTTCATGCTTGCATTAATCACTGTATTTAGGAATGTTTGATTTGCTTGCTTTATCATTATCGCTTGATTGATTTGATTACATGTTAACCTTTGCTCTATGATTCCACTGAGTTAGCTACTCACTCCTACGTTACGGGATGGTGTTGCGACACCAACCAGTCCCTATTTTTGTTTTAGGTGATGGCGCTGCTTGTGAAGCAGAGCCGAACTTGTTTGATGATGAGGAGAATTTCTCCTATATGCTGGTTCTGATCGACGGGTTTACAGGGTTACTGATTAGATGCCAATACACTTAGCGGTTTACCTTCTATTTACACACCCATGTATATTCTTTTCTTTCTATTTTGGAGTATACATGTAATTAGTTAACATGGTAACATGTTCACACTCTGGAGACTTACAATCATTTATATATTTTATATATTTATTACAGTCTTCCACTAGCTAATTTAACTGTCTCTTGAGTATGATATGTTGTTTTGGCTTAGTCCCAATCTTATTTATTGCCATTCTACAGACAACATGCATTCATCATTATCTATGTTGCATAAGTGACGTTTTGGAACTCGGGAGTTGGGTTTCTACCCGACCCCCGATTTTCAGGATGTTACATGAATACATCAAATGGGCCGTAATAATGGGCCATCATATACATTACATTAGGCCTCGTCCATGGGCCTCGAATTCATCACAATGGGCCTGGCCCATGGGCCTCGACCCATGGACTTCAAATACATAATAGGTGGGCCCTACACATGGGCCTAATATACATAACAGGTGGGCCCTGCACACACATCAAATGGGCCCCAACAGATGGACAGTGAACCTGCTATACACTCATCAAGGTGGACCGCATAAGTGGACGGCATGAGTGAAATATGTACAACATGGTGGACCGCATCCGCTGCCAAAATAGACGGATGGTACGGATATAAACCACATGCATCATGGTGGTGGGGTCCATGTCCTAGCTAAACTGGATGGTGTGACTAAACGCATGCATCAAGGTGGGTCATACATCCATCAAAATGAACAAATGGTGTAGCTATAGAATACATATGATCCAGGTGAGACCATACTTAAAATGGTCCGAAAAACTGGATGGACAGCATAGATATACAATACATGCATCACGGCGGATCTCACAGATGGTCGACATGGATGCAAAATAGGTGGGCGGCATGGAATGTAATACATACATCAAAGTGTGGTCCACCGTCCAGATCTGCTGGACGGTGTGCATATACCACCTACATCAAGGTGTGGCCCGCCTCAACTTAGGACAAGTGGATATGCATTTCCCCACAACGGTCCAGCAGCAACTACTGCTGGATGTCCAACATCTAGACGGTTAGGATTGGGTGGGCCCTTGATTAATTGGCCAAACAAGATGGACGGTGTTGGATATAACCATAACTTATGATCAGGGTCTACGGAACTTGCTGACGTTATCACAACAATGTCTAGCTGTGGGACCCACAGAACTTGTGACGTCAGAATTACAACTTCAGCTGCTAGCCATCCAGCAGATGGACGGCCCAAATGAATCACATGCATAGGTTGGGTCCCACTAGTAGCTTTATTTCCAAGCTGATATTTGTGGTTTTCCTTCAACTGCTGGACGCCTGACCCTGGACGGTCAGGATCATGTGGGCCTGGCAGATGGACGATGGTCCCACGTATATCAATACAAGGTGGGTCCCACATGCTGCCATGGTGGGGTCCACGTCCGATGGGTGGACGGTCTGAATAACACACATAAATCAAAGTGGCCCCACCGTCCAGATGAATGGACGGTGGATAGTACACCTACATTAGTGGGTCCCACTGCCATCGATGATGGATGGCGTTGATCAACACATACATCATGGTGGGTCCACATCCAGGATAGATAGCCTACATAAAATATGTACAATGTGGTAGGCCCACGTATAGCCTGATGGACGATGTGAATACATCACATACCTCAAGGTGGGCCTTTACCTACCCAGAATTCAGATGGACGGCGAGGCTGAAAACACATACGTCGTGTGGTGGGCCTCACCATCTAAAGGATGGACGGATGGCTAGATTTATAGCACATACATCAAAGACGGCCCCACCCAGCAAAATGTCCCAATGGACGGCTAGATGGAACAGATGAACGGCGTGGATTTAAAATACATACACCAAGGTAGGCCACATGGGTGGGCTGTGTGGATAAAACACTTATATTATGGTGGGCCACGTGCTGCCAGCACATGCATCTGGTGAATTCCCACAGTCCGGAAACATCCGGATGGTGAGGATGATAGAGTGCATACATCAAGGTGGCCCATCCCCACACGTACAGCACGTGTGGGGTGGACCACAATGGACGGAAGATGTAGGATATAATACCTACCTTATGATCAGACCCATACACCCATGTGGAATCCACATGTGGATGCACGATTTGGATATAACAATACCTCGTGGTGGGATCCACCATCCGCATGGCTGGACAGTGAGGATCTCACGTGCCTCAAGGTGGCCACGTGGAAATGGATGGACGGTATACAATGCATATATCTAAGTGGGCCCCATGCATCAGAGGCGAGTTCCCACTGTCCAATCCTCTGGACGATGAGGATGGATAGATGAAACAGATATATCTGTGGGTCCCACATAGGGCCCACCATCTATGCATGTAGCATTATTATAATATATATATATATATATATATATATATATATATATATATATATATATATTATTTAAATTATATACATATTAAAAAGAATGCCAGCATCGAGCGTCCTGGATGGACGAACTAGATGCAAAGCATATCAAATGTGGGGTTCACGTTCCTGGATGGTGGTGAGCTCACACGTGCAGAGTGGGTCCCACCGTCCTAGGTACGGACTACGTGGATTAAGGCACATGCATCACGGTGCGCTCCCCCCAGCACCATCCAGATGGACAGTGTGGATGCAAAATGCATACATTACAGTGGGTCACATGGACTGACTGACATTTTTGTTTTCTCTTCAACGGGCTTGTCCAAAATGGACGGGCTGGGTGATGCGTTGGACGGCAGTCCAGCAATAGGTGGGCCCAAAATGTCGAAGCGGGTGGCCCTCTTAAATGGACGGAATGGATCATCATAGAATTTCAATAACGGGCCATCAAACTAGGGAGAAGAAGAGAGAGAGAGAGAGAGAGAGAGAGAGAGAGAGAGAGAGAGAGAGAGAGAGAGAGAGAGAGAGAGAGAGAGAGATTGGGTAGCGAAGGGACTCCGCCACTCTGGTTCCCTCTTTGAACAATGCGTACATCAAGATGGGTCTTACATATGTGGCTCTTAAATCACAAAATCACAACATAAAATCACCTACAAAATAAAAGAAAAGGAGAGAGAAGGAAAGAAAGAAGCACCCACCTCAAGATCTCTTCTTCCTTCTTCCGCCAATGTGATCTAGAGCTCGAATGGACGGACTTCAACGGTTGAGATCGGACTTGGACGGTGAAAATGGAAGGTAGGAGGGTGGGCCATACTAATTTCTCTCCCATGGAAGCCATGGATGGTTGCTTGGAGAGAATGAGGGAGAGGGAGTGAGAGAGAGAGAAATTGAAAGAGAGAGATGGGTGAGTGATGTGGTGGGTGTACTTTGTGTAAGAGAGAGTTTGACTTTGGGGTTGCTTGGGGATGGGGTTGTACTTTGACATTAATTGGTGATGTGTACTTTGATTGATAGGATTGATGAGATGTTTCGTAGAGATTCCCTTGATACTTGCAACGCGTGACATTTTCCTCGAACTAAACGCGGGCCCACATCTCCTGGCCTGGGTATCGCCTCGGTGTACGAGACACCGCATCGGAACCGCTGCGACGGCACAATCGCACTGGTACAAGTCTCGGGTCGAGCCGATTTTAATATACGGAACACGACTTAGGATCGCGTGCAAACATCGATAATAGATCACGGGTCACCGAAATTCGACCAAGAGGACCGCAAAGGCATACAAAACGGTACGGGTTAGGTTACGGGTCTTACAGACAGTTGTTTGAAAACAGCAAAAGCAGTAACCGTCGATTGAATCGATGTACAATTTCGATGGAATCGATTATAAGATCGAGACTGTACAGATATTATTGAGGCTGTAAGAATTTTGACATTTGTTCAACATTAGCACAACCATGAACAACTCAGACCCTAAGATTTTTCAGTGAGTACCATAAGTCCAGAGATATTATTAATGCGAACAAATGCCAATCGACTTTTGGAGGTCACAGAATCTGTTTGTGTCAAGAGGCTTTGTAAAGATATCAGCAAGCTTCTTTTCAGTAGTAACATATTCTAACACAATGGTCTTTTCTTCGACTAGTTCTCGAATAAAATGATGACGTATGTCAATATGCTTGGTCCGAGAGTGCTGAACTGGGTTTTTCGAAATATTTATAGCACTGGTATTGTCACAGAAGAGACTCATTGTGGATTGTGCAATCCCGTAGTCAAATAACATCTGTTTCATCCAGAGGAGTTGAGCACAACAGTTACCTGCAGCTATATATTCAGTCTCTGCAGTGGATAATGAGATTGAGTTTTGTTTCTTGCTTTGCCAGGAAATTAAACAATTTTCAATATAAAAGCATCCACCACTTGTTGATTTTCGATCATCCAAATTTTCAGCCCAATCCGCATCTGAATATCCTGCAATATTGGTGGAGGTTTCATATGGATACCATAGTCCAAAGGTGGTTGTCCCTCCAACATACTTGATAATCCTTTTAGCTACTGTTAGGTGAGATTCCTTAGGATCCGCCTGATACCGAGCACACACACCAACGCTAAAGGATATATCTGGATGACTGGCAATGAGATATAGCAGACTTTCGATCATGCTTTGATAAAGATGCTGGTCCACACTTTTGCCATTAGTATCTTTTGAAAGAGTAGTACTCATAGGTGTGTGATAAGTGTGACCAGACTCAAGCCTAAATCTTTTCACTAGATCTTTTGCATACTTGGTTTGATTTATGAAAATTCCATCATCCAGTTGCTTGACCTGTAACCCTAAGAAGAAATTCAATTCACCAACCATGCTCATTTCGAATTATGATTTCATGAGGTTGGCGAATTTGAATGCCTTATCTCCGCATGTTGATCCAAACACAATGTCATCCACATAAATTTACACAATAAGCAATGAGTTCTTTGTTCTCTGGGTGAACAGTGACTTGTCTACACTTCCTCTGAGGAATTCATGGTCTAAAAGAAACTTTGTTAACTGTTCATACCAAGCATGTGGTGCTTGTTTGAGACCATATAGAGCTTTGTCCAAACGATAAACATGATGGGAATGCTTAGGATCCGAAAATCCTGTTTGTTGTTCCACATATACTTCTTCAGCAAGATCCCCATTAAGAAAGGCACTCTTAACATCCATTTGAAATAATTTAAATTTTAGTGCGCATGCAATGGACATAAGAATTCTAATGGACTCTAGACGTGCAACAGGGGCAAATATTTCATCAAAATCAATTCCTTCAATCTGTGAGTATCCCTGAGCAACCAATCTTACTTTGTTTCTAATTACATTCCCTGATTCATCAGATTTATTTTTGAAGACCCATTTTGTTCCAATGACATTAGTATCAGTTGGTTTAGGAACTAGTTTCCACACCTCATTTCTCTAGAATTGTTGAAGTTCTTCTTGCATGGCATTTATTCAGTATTCATCTTGAAGAGCTTCTACAATATTCTTGGGTTCAATTTTTGAGGTGAAATAGAAGTGATTATAAACATTGTCTATCTGTCGTCTAATTCTTACACCGTGATTAGGGTCTCCAATAATTTACTCTCGAGGGTGATCTTTGATAACGGGTTTGTCAGATGATTGCTGAGGTTCATTCAATAATGAAGATTTATCATCTGATTTTTCGGGTATGCATGAATCTACGTCATCTTCTATCTCATTTGCAGGAGAATTCATATCTTGAGGATGATCATCAATTACCACATTCGCAGATTCTTGAATAGTAAGAGTTCTTAAGTTGTATACTCTATAAGCATGACTATTCATGACGTATCCTAGAAAAATCCTTCATCACTTTTAGATTCGAACTTCCCTAGGTGATCCCTGTCTCTTAAAATGTAGCATTTACTACCAAAGACCCGAAAGTATTTCACATTTGGCAGCTTCCCATACCATAGTTCATATGGAGTTTTGTTCAGACCTACTCTAAGATATACTCTGTTTATGATGTAGCAGGAGGTATTGATAGCTTCTACCCAAAAGCTCTTTGCCATATCCTTTCCATTTAGCATAACTGACCCCATTTCCTGCAATACTTGATTTTTCCTCTCAGCAACTCCATTTTGTTAAGGAGTTTTTGGGGCTGAAAATTCATGATGAATTCCTTTATCATTGCAGTATTTTTCAAATTCATCATTTTCGAATTCACCACCATGATCACTTCTAATGTGTTTTATGTCATATCCTTTCTCATTTTGAATTCGTTTTTCCAAGACAACGAATTTTCCAAAGGCATCCGATTTTTCTCGAAGGAATGCAACCCAAGTAAATCTAGTATAGTCATCTACTATCACCAAAAAGTATCTTTTCTTGTCATGACTTTCCACTTTAGTAGGACCTACCAGATCCATATGCAGCAGATCTAGGGGCTTTGTTGTAGCTATAGTGGTTGTCTTTTTATGTCCAACTTTTATCTATTTTCCTTTTAGACATTCCACACATACTACTTTTTCTTCTTTTGGGAAGACCTCTAATCAGGTTTTTTGAGATAAGTTTAGCTAAATTTTGGTAATGAACATGTCCCAACCTTTGATGCTATAATTTTGATTCATTCTTTACAGTCATGTTACATTTTGTGGACAATCCCTTTTCGTTGGTACTCTCAATAATATAACAGTTATCACTAGTTTGTGAACCTTTTATGAGAGATTTTCCTGTATGATCTACAATTCTATACACATCTTTTGAGAAGGTGACCAGTTGTTCCTTGTCACAGATTTGAGAGATACTGAGGAGATTATGTTTCAGACCTTCGACACAAAGAACATTTTTGATTTTTAGAAGACCTGGTACTCCTATTGTTCCTTGTCCAACGATTTTGGCTGAGCTACCATCTTCAAATGTGACTGATCCACCATCGAAGTTTGAGTATGAACAAAAGTGAGTACGATCACCAGTCATGTGTTTGGAACATCCACAATCAAGATACCACTTCAAACTATTGCCAGCTTTAAGATCAGAGTGGATTACAAGGTAATTATTTTGATTTATCTCATCCTTTCTTGATCATAATTCCAACTTCAGTCAAGATCACTCTCTAGGCGGTGAAGCCCTTAAAGAGAGACCCGCTCTGATACCAATTGAAATAGCGGTGAAGACCGCTTGAGTTGAAGTAGGAATATTCCAATATGTCCTAGAGGGGGGTGAATAGGACTTTTTAAAGTTTCTATGAATTATTTAAAAATCCTTATCACACTAATCCTATCATAGAGTTTAGATTAGGATTACTCAAAATTAACTCTACTGGCTTCCAAGCCTGGTAGAGGATCCAATCACAAACTATTAAAAGACAAGAAATTTATAGATAAGATTGTGATGGATATGACTGTGTGTGTGTATAAGATGTGAGTTCAGATGATCAGATATAAAGGCATGTAAGGAAATCACATAAATGAAAAACAAAACCAATCTCAAACACAGTCATTTTATAGTGGTTCGACTACTTGTCTACTCCACTACCGACTTCCACACTCAACCCTTGAGTGACCAGATTTCACTAAGGAGGTTTTCTATGATTCACCTCAAACCTAAGGTTTTAAATCAGGTTCACCTTCAACCTTTACAGAGGTTTCTACTCGGTTCACCTCAAACCCTGGAGTTTTGCTGGCGCACTCCTAACTAGATGTTTATGCCCACACAGAGCAAGGGTACAGACAATGCACCCAGATATTTATGCCCACACAGAGCAAGGGTCCACACAACACACCCAGATGTTTATGCTCTTGTAACATCCCGAAAATCGGGGGGTCGAGCAAAAACCCAACTCCCGAGTTTCAAAATGTTATTTATGCAACATGGATATGTATGATTGAACGTTGTCTGTGATAATGTATTAAACATGAGTGAGATTAATCCAGAACAGCATATCATACTCCAGAGACAGTTAAATTTGCAAGCGGAAGACTGTAATAGTATGTATAACGTATATAAACTGTTGTATGTCTCCAGAGTGTGAATATATTACCAGGTTATACACATACATGTATACTTCAAAAGTAAACAAAATGAATATACATGAGGGCGCTAAAACTACAAAATGACAATGTCAAAGTATCTAATCAACCTCCCTGCAATCCCGTCAATCAGAACACGCATAAAGGAGGAATCCTCCTTCTCATCATCAAGTCCAGCTCCGCCTCACAGGCCGCGCCATCATCTGCAATCACAAAAGGGACTGGTGGGTGTCCGGAAACACCATCCCGTAGCGTGGGAGTGAGTGATCAACTCAGTGGGATAAGAGAGCAGGGATTAGCATGTTCACAATTCAATCACGCGATAATAGTAAAGCAGTAAATCAGACAATCCTAATACTGTTGTTAATGCAAGATGATATGACGTGATGTATGCCCTCACCGACGATCACCCTCATGCGGCAACATCTTACGACCGCGACATGCCACACTCCCTAGAGTGCTCCACATCTTCCAGGCACATGCAATGCTATGGTGATATGATTACCAAGTTGTTATTAGTCCATTCAAACAGCAGGATTGGGAAACTAAGGTACTTCCCTTGTATCAATCCCAACATGGATCCTATCTAGGGTCGTCACTCCTAGTAATCTCATACGATGTATATTTCATAGGTCACTGCAAGGGCTGCCAGGGCTGTTGCTCGCACTCGTTGCACCGCTCCCCCATCACCTTATCAATACAGGCCTACTGTACTCTACTGCACGGAAGGGTCGTCGCCTCCCGTGGACTCAGAATACGCTCGCGGTCACTACAAAGGGCTCGTCGCCTGATCAGTGTAGGCCGACAGCTAGAATATAGTGTCCCATACCACCATAATCTGCTCACGAGTCAAGGTGCTCACTGGTCACTACGGGGAGGTTTGTGGCCCCAGCGTAGGCCGACAGCTCGACCACGGTGTCCCATACCACCATGCCCGGCTCATGAGTCTTCGTGGATCAAGGTACCATGGTTAATAGGGTTTACAATGGTAAGTTCAGTACCCTAGGTTCAAGCAGTTATGATACATACAAGGTGAACAAACATCGGCCAGTCGGGTTACTTGACGGACTCGACTAGCGCGATCGCATCTCGAGTTGAACGACATGAAGTGCGTAAAACACTTCGCGTGGCCTAACCACTGCCGCCAACTCTCAACACGAATCACGTTCATCGACGCGTCGTTCGTGGCTATGACCAGTCAGCCACGAATTCACTCGGTTACCGACTACCTGGACTAAGTCAAGTCCCACACATCTATGGATTTATCTTAACGCTATATACAAAGGTATTGGAATTGAAACACATCATGTGAGCATGTTAGCACATGTTATAACATTCAACTTAAGCAAATCTTCAAGGCATACTTTCCATGCATATTCAACTTAAGCAAATCTTCAAGGCATACTTCCTATGCATGTAATACAATCATGCATAAGGTCAACATGTAGGAAATCATTTAGGTCAGCATTTTAAATCATGAAATCAATCTCAAACTACTACATAACATCATTCAATACAATACATACTAAGACAAGCATTTATACAAACACATACACTACACACTTAAGTCCACATATAGTATGTCGACCCAAAGTGCGCAACTTGGCGAATCTCTTCGCCAAACTGATTATGCAAGCATTCCTAACTCACTAATACGGCGACAAACCATGTCAATCACGTCAGCAAAATATGCATGTAGACCGTACTTCCTACAAATGACTAAAATGCCCTAAATCTCATATTCTTCGTTAATTTACGAAACAGGAAACGGAGAGCATGTTGTACATGTCAAACGGCGATGCCGTCGATAATCTACTATTAAACGACATTGAAAGCGTTGTAAACCGTCAATCAAAGCGTCTAAAATCCTCACCTAATCTCTTACGGTCGCGGGATTTTGAACGGAGCGTGTACGCTTCGTCTACGGCTGTAAGAGAACCTGATTTATGGATTACGTTAGCTAACATGTTGTGCATCTAAGCAAACCCTAAATCAGCAAGTTTTTTGGGATTATTTCAGACCTGAAAAAGTGTAGAAATCACCATCCAGGTGATTGGAAGGAAGTGCTGATGCAGCAACCGTTGATGACTCGGAAGCGGGAAAAATCTCCTCTTCCCTTTCTCTCAAACTCTCTCTCTCTTTTCTAGGGTTTAGTGAAATTCGGATGTGAAGGAGAAATGAGGGTTTCAACCCCTTTTATAAGCTTGAAAACGCCGAAAATAGGCTCCGGGACGAAGTTTACTTAATGCCTATCCATTTCGGGGCTGTTTCGGTCCAAAAACTGCTTTCTGGTGGTCCCCTGGTCGATTGCGATCAGACTTAAGCTCATGGGTACCAGATGTACCTCGTATTAAGTTTTCAGTCTGGCAGGGTTCGCAGATCGCACGTAGCGGACCAGTTTCAGTTCAGCAGTCACCGCACATAGATCAGGGCTGAAAGTCTCATGATAATAAATAGAAATTTTTCCTGATCCGAGGGTGTAATCTGGATGAATTCTGACGGTCAGAACGCTTAATACTGACGCGTCAAGTCATGAGCCAGATTTGGATTTGAAATTCCAAATTCTTCCCTATTCGCGGTCGCTTCAGTCCGGGTTCAACGAAATACTCTGTGATTATCGGTTTGACTTGATTTTCGAGATGATTGTCAAGTCCAGCGGGGCGGTTCTAACGGTCTAAGATAGAAGGTATCGGACCTTCGACGCGCGGTCTAAATCCAATATAAAAATTCAATGTGGTCCAGAGGACAAACCCGCTTAGAGTTTGATCCGAGGTTATAGAGTATTCTAGAGTCATTGGTTCTACTCGATTTGGGTCTTGTAGAACGTATTTAAAGTGATCAGGGACTGTTTCCCAGCCACTCCAACGTTGCGCTAGCTAACTTATGCTTAGTTTCTAAAGAAATTTATCCTAAGTGGTTTCTTTGGCTATGGAATTAGGTTCTGAACGATTTTTCAGGTGTTTTAATTGACCCACTGCCTAAGGACGTCAAATCCCAGGTTAGCCAAAATTCGGGGTGTTACAGCTCTCCATAGAGAAAGGGTCCACACAACGCACCCAGCACGTACACTCCCGTCGGAGGCTTCCTTTGAGGACTTCAAATGGTGAGCAACACCTACGACCCAATCCTAAAAAGGAATTATCATAAATGTCCTCTGGACTCTAAGTACTTACAGATAAGTTGATGAGTCCTTTTTAGCGCAGTGATGAGGATCTCCTTCTTGTTGATGAAGAGTCTTCAGCTCCCTTGATCCGCAACACAAAGATGTACCTATGCTAGGCTTTAGGTTGAGTCAAGGTTATGATGGAATCCACTCTCTAAAGATTTTCCTATAAGGAAGATAGAGTGGTTCCAATCATCTATGCATTCAAGGCATCCCAGCTTAATGTTTTGCCATTAAGGTAGTAGCTGAAGGATCCTTGATTGCGGAAGTTCATTCTCCAATCCACTCTATTGAATATCAATGATGAGGGTGGATTGGAGGATGAACTCCCTGAGAGAAAGGGCATAAGATAAATGATATGAAGTTTAAAACACTCAGAAGAACTCTCTTCTTTCTCTACCAGCAATAAAAACTAACATCTCTATATATAAGCAACAGGTTCCAACGGATATAGAACGGTCACATTTATGACAAAGTTCGATATCATCGAGAACAGGTCGATATGATCGAGCGTATACTCTCGATTATATCGACTGACCTCTCGATGATACAAACTCAAATGTCATTTTGCTTTTGGAAACCTTTCACCAACTAGTCGATGGGATCAATACACACATCGATGTTATCGGATTTCGAACTCTGATTCCATCGAGAGATGGATCGATCTATCGAAAGGTGAAAACAAGAGAGAGAAGCCTTGAAGAATTTCAGGTACTACAAATATGATCAGGGAACAGTCGATGTCATCGGAATTTGTATATCGATGATATTGGAGACCGTGTCGATAGGATCGATAAATCGTATAGATTTACCTATAAGCTTGTTGGACGATTTGTGTCCGGTCTCGATCCAATCGACCAGGTCTGGATATGATCGAGATATGAATATCGATTTATCGACTGGCCCCCCGATCAACATTAAAAATAACCTGAAATTAATGTTGGAAGAAACATGCCCCCACTATTGATATGATCGACTGACTTCCGATATGATCGGTATTTGAGTTCAAATTAAATCGGACAGTCAGGGATATATCGAAGCACATAGAAGTTTTCTTAGAAAAACAGGGGCGCCGAAAAACTGTCTGTCAATATTATCGATCCTCTTCTGATAGGATCGATATTCAAATATCGATGATATCGACTGAACCGTCGATATATCGATAAATCGTTCAGATGAATGTTTTGATTGCCGGATGTTTTATGTCCTCACTCGATTGTATCGATTGATATGCAGAGGACATCGACAGAGCAGGTCGATCATATCGAAAAGGGAATCGATATAATCAACAGGGTAAGAAAAACTTAAGGATTTTCTTGTTTGGTAAAAAGTTTTCTTAACCTAAAATCCTAAGATGTTTTACTCATTTTTAAGGGTTTTAATCACCTGGTGTTTTGGGACATGGGATGTGAGGCTATGATTAACCTATGGCGAGCTTCCACACATCCAGTTGAGGCTGACACTTGACTTGATCTTCCTGTTAGGTGCTGTTATCTGACTGACTTAACTTACAACGTAATTGACAAACCAGGGCACTAGTTAGGTGCACTTTCACGCAATACAAATCAACTATTTAAATCAGGAGTCAAAGAGAACCAAATATCAAATGTCGAGGGTAAAATGGAATAGTAAATCCTGTTAAGTCCATCTAGGCCATATAAGTGTAGAAACATAGTAACCCAAAATGTTAAGTACTGCGGATGCAATGTAATATGTATTGCGAATAAAATGACCATGCTGGAGTGTGAAGTCGAGATGATAGTACGTATTATCATAGGCTACGGGGTCCACCACAAGGGACTTCTATCCAAATTAGTCTTATATCTAAATTTAGATATTAGACTCAATGTGGTAAACTCCTGATCTCAGGTTAGTCACATGCCCAACCGAAATCCTTACCACGCAAAGATACACGTAACATATAGTTACACACCACCAGCCCGAGTGGATAGTGAATGAATGAATGAATATACAATTCCTGCTCAATAAGTCCACATATCAGTACAGTTAATCTCTAGGAAATCACCGAGGTCTATTATACTCTAAACCAGATTGCCGCCCCATCATGTGCAATAAGGTGAGTAGAAGAGACCTCACTATCCGCCTGCCAATATCGGGCCCGACTCGTCGATAGTGGACCCATTCCTCGAGCTGGTTAGACTCAACCTTACATTGCCCAATCCTCTCAGTAAGGTAAGGTCGTACCCCCTTCCAATCGACCACGACATAGACTGGGAGGACCGCGGAAGCCTTTGGAATGGTATGGTCTAGGATACGAGCCTTATAGCTCTCCCCACCTAATAAAAATTTCTTCCTTAAAATTTTAAGAACAAACAAGGGAAGAGAAAATATTATCAAGTATATTTGTCAAGGCACAATCAATCTATAAAAGGATGGAGATAGCCCTCTCTAATCTCAACCTCGCCCTCTCAAGACGCATCATCAACACTATGGTGATCCTACTGAACCTCGGATCTCAGTCAAAAACGATCAAGACTAGAACACTAAGCAGCCTCACATCCTCATCGATAGGGAGCTATATCTGAAAATCACTAAGTTATTCAAACTCATGGATCTAATCATTCTATGCTCTCAACAATCATAGAGTAAAGGGTAGATATCAGCAGATATGTGATGTTATCTTCAGGTATTCCCAAGTTATTCTCTGATACCAACTTCTGTCATGCCCTAAGCCTAGAAATCGAATCAACAGGAATCCCGATTGTCGAATTTGGTGCCGATAGCCTCCGTAGTACCCCATTCTCGGCTTCCAACGTCCATACTCTAGATTTCAATCTTTCAATCCTGGAATCCTATAAGGAGGATTTCTTTAACGTACATTTGTTTCATAACAAGTATAATCACAAGTTTACCCAAATCGCAAAGGCAACATCATCATCACATATCCACTAATATAAACATTTGAATATAGTGTTAAAAGGAAAGTACATATGTCAAAATTAAAGCTTCAAAAGTCTGTTGTATGCTCCAAGCTCAACACTGCTACAACCTGACGCCACCTACACGCATTTATCGTGCATAAGATTATAGAAAGATTAGAGGGTGGTGAAAGTGTGTGCACAAGGTAAGTGCCAAATATGCAATATAATGCCATAAATCATACAATGGAATAAATGAAAATACTGACTAGATATGATATCAGAGTAAGTGAAATTATACTGGTAAGTCCACGAGTCATACAATATCAGGGTACGCAATATAAATCAGCTATACAAATGAGGAATTAAAGAGAGACAAATATCAGATGCCAAGGGTAAAATCCAATATGTAAATCTGCTAAGTTCGTCTAGGCCATATAAGTGCAGAAACATAGTAACCCAAAATGCTAAGCACTGCGTATGCAATGTAATATGTGGTGCGAATGAAATGACCATGTTGGAGTGTGAATTTGGGATGATAGTACGTAGTATCACAGGCTACGGGGTTCACCACAAGGGACTTCTATCCAAACCAGTCCTATGCCTAAATTTAGATAGTCAGACTTAATGTGGTAAACTCCTGATCTCAAGTTAGTCGCACGCCTAATCGAATCCTAGCCATGTGAAGGTAGACGTAACAGATAATTATACACCACCAACCCAAGTGGATAGTGAATGAATGAATATGCAATTCCTACTCAATAAGTCCACATATCAGTACGGTAACTCTTTGGAGAATCACCGGTGTCTATTACATCCAAACCAGATTGCTGCCCCATCATGTGCAACAAGGTGAGTGGAAGAGACCTCACTATCCACCTGCCAATATCGAGTTTGGCTCGTCTATAGCGGACCCATTCCTCGAGCTGGTCAAATTCAACCTAGCTTGCCCCCTCCTCTCGGGCAGGTAAGGTCGTACTCCCTTTCAACCGACCACGACACAAACTGGGAGGACCGTGGAAGCCTATAAAATAGTACAGTCTAGGATACGAGCCTTACAGCCCACCCCAATGTAGTATGTTATTCCATCTTTTAGACTAAAAGAGAGAAACAATATCAAATGGTTCCACATGAACAAGATTAACAGTTCGTTCTACTATCACATTGCACAATTGAATATCCCGCACATAATCAGGATCATCTTTGGGCAACCGAAGGTGGCGCACCATGATAGGAGCCGAATGAGAGGAAGAGGGACCACAAGATCCTTTCTTCCTGGTTCTACCTTCCATTTGCAATAAAGAAAGCAAGGAATAAAGAGATTCTGAAAGAGGTAAAGTGAGTTTCTAGTATATCATATTTTTGAGTAAAAAACCCCAAAAGCTATCATAAAATAAGAAATAAACCAGACAAACGATGAAAAGGAAGTGCAAAGGACTTAAATCTACAAGAAAAATGAAAATAATGCACTAACCATGGAGGAATCGAAGATGGGTTTGACTGGTCGAGGTAGGGCTCGTTGGAGAAGAAGACCCAAATGAAGAAAATGTGATTTTTCCCCAAATAAAAGGCCAAATCCATGATTCACAACTGGTCGAGTACATGCTCGACCGGTCGTGGCGACCGGTTGTGCTACAACTGGTCGAGTATGTACTCCACTGGTCGTGCACCTCACAAATTTTACATTTTTTCATAAAATTTACATTTTAAACATTTCAAAAGAGCAAATATATCCATTATGATACAGAAAGACATGAATTATCAATTCATATTGTACATACCAAGATCAAATTTTAATTTTATAAACCTGCTTTTGTCGAGCGATTTTGTAAATATATCAGCTAGTTGATTTTCAATTGGAATTTAATCCAAAGAAATTGTCTTATCTTTCACTAATTCATGAATATAGTGATATTTAATGTCAATATACTTGGTTCGTGAATGCTGGATTGGATTTTTAGATATATTAATTACGCTTGAATTATCACAATATAAAACCATAAAATCTTACACAATTTCATAATCGCTTGGCATTCTTTTCATCCATATAAGTTGAGTACATGCATTACCTATAGTAATGTATTCATCCTCAGCTGTTGAGAGCAATACAGAACTTTATTTCTTACTTAGCCAAGAAACTAAATAGTTCCCTACATAGAAACAACCACCGCTGGTTGATTTTTGATCATCAATGTAAATAGCCCAATCAACATCCGCGTAACTAGCTAATTACACACTAATATTATGTGGATACCAAAGAACAAGATTATCTGAACTAGCAACATATCACAAAATGTGCTTAACAACAATTACATGTGACTCTTTAGGGTCAAATTGATATCTAGCACAAATTCCTATGTTAAATGCAATATCAGGTCGGCTCGTAATTAAATAAAGTAAAGTACCTATCATACCGCAATACAACTTGGGATCCACACTCTTACCTTTAGAGTCCTTTGAGAGTTTTAAAGTAGTACTCATTGGAGTATCAAAATTTTTCCCACTCTCAAATCTAAACTTTTTAACTAAGTTCAATGCATATTTGGTTTAAGAGATAAAGAAACCATCAGGTTGCTGTTTAACTCGCAACCCTAGGAAATAATTTAATTCTCCCACTATGCTCATTTCAAATTTAGACTTCATAAGATCTGCAAACTCAATAGTCATGTTAGCACAGGTAGATCTATAGATAATATCATCAACATAGATTTATACTATTAGTATGTGATCATTATGTTTCTTTAGAAATAATGTCTTATCAACACTTTCCATTATAAAGTTATAACTTAGTAAAAACTTAGTCAACTTTTTGTACCATGCCCTGGGAGCTTGTTTTAAACCGTAAAGTGCTTTTTTTAAGCGATAGACATGATTAACATATTTAGGGTCTTCAAAACCCGATGGTTGTTCAGCATACACTTCTTCTTGCAAATTGTCGTTCAAGAATGCACTCTTTACATCCATTTGGTATATTTTGAACTTTCTAAAGCACACAATGGGTATAAATAGTTTGATTTATTCAAGACAAGCTGCTGGGAAAAAGGTCTCATCACAATCAATGCCTTCAATTTTAGTGTACCCTTGTACAACCAACCTAGCCTTATTTCTAATAATATTACCAAGTTCATCAGACTTATTTTTAAAAATCCACTTTATTTTAAAAATTATTTTATCTTCTAGCCTAGGAACTAAGTACCAAACATGATTTCTGACAAAATAATTGAGCTCTTCTTGTATCGTAACAATCTAATTTTTGTCAGTAAGAGCTTCTTTTACGTTAGCCGGTTCTATCTGAGATGTAAAGCACACATAGTTACACATATGTTTAAGTCGTTTATGAGTGCGCACAACAGTGAGAGGGTTTCTAAGGATTTGATTAGTTGGATGGTCTTTAACTGTCCTCAGTTAAGTGTTATTTTGACTTGATAAAGAATTTGATTTATCACTTAGAAGAATTTTATCATTTTCTGAACTTGAGACAGATGTATTCAAGTGATCGTCGATAACCACATCAATGGACTCTTGAATTACACCACTCCTCTTATTAAGAACCTGATACGCTTGACTATTCAGAGCATACCCTAAAAATATCCCTTCATCACTTTTGGTATCAAACTTACCCAGATTTTCTCGATCACATAAAATGTAGCACTTGCTGCCAAAAATATGAAAGTATTTAACAGCAGGCTTCTTATCAAACCACATTTCACAAGCCGTGTTACCATTTATTTTTCTAATGTAAACGCAGTTAATTATATAACAAGAAGTGTTTATGGCTTTGGCCCAAATATTTTTAGGTTGTTTCATACTATTTAACATTACATTTGCCATTTCTTGAAGAACTTTATTTTTTCTTTCTGCTATACTATTTTGTTGTGGTGTTTTAGGTGCAGAGAATTCATGTGATATTTTCTAATCATTGCAAAAAAATTTAAAACTGTTATTTTCAAATTTTGATCCATGATCACTATAGATTTTAGAGACTTGAGATCATTTTCTATTTGGATACGTTTAAGTACCCTTTTTACTTTATCGAGAGTTTCTGATTTGTCTCCTAAGAAGAATACCTAAGTATACCTGGTAAAGTCATCAACAATTACCAGTATGTACTTCTTGCCACCTCGACTCTCTATTCTAGTTGGTCCAATGAGATCCAAGTGGAGCAATTTAAGTGTAACACCCCGAATTTTGGCCAATCTGGGATTTGACGTCCTTAGGCAATGGGTCAACTAAAACACTTGGAAAATCGCTCAGAACCCAATTCCATAGCCAAAGAAACCACTTAGGATCAATTCCTATGGAAATTAAGCGTAAGTTAGCTAGCGAAATGCTAGAGTAGCTGGGAAACAGTCCCTGATCACTTTAAATACGTTCTACAAGACCCAAATCGAGTAGAACGTATGACTCTATAATACTCTATAACCTTGGATCAAACTCTAAGCCGGTTTGTTCTCTGGACCACTTTGAAATTTTATATTGGATCTAGACCGTGCGTCGGAAGTCCGATATCTCCTATCTTAGACCGTTAGAACCGCCTAGCTGGACCTGACACTCATTTCGAAAATCAAGTCAAACCGATAATCACAGGCTATTTCATTGAGCTTGGACCGAAGAGAGTGCGAATAGGGACATAGTTGGAATTTCAAATTCAAATCTGGCACATGACTTGACGCATCAGTATTGAGCGTTCTGACTGTCAGAATTCAGTCAGATTACACCCTCGGATCAGGAGAAATTTCTATTTTTTATCATGAGACTTTCAGCCCTGATCTACGTGCGGTGACCGCTGAACTGAAACTGGTCCGCCACGTGCGATCTGCGGACCCAGCCAGACTGAAAACTTAACTCGTGCTAGATCTGGCATGCATGAGCTTAAGTCCGATCGCATTCGACCAGGGGACCACCAGAAAGCATCTTTTGGACCGAAACAGTCCCGAATTGGATATGCACTAAGTAAACTTTGTACCGGAGCCTATTTTCGGCGTTTTTAGGCTTATAAAAGGGGTTGAAACCCTCACTCCTCTCTCCCATCCGAAATTGCAAGAAACCCTAGATTGGGAGAGAGAAAAGGTGAGTGTTTGTGAGAGAGAGTGGGATAGATTTCTCCAGCCTTCGAGCCGCCTGTTGCTAGTGCCTAAGCAACTCATCCCAATCACCAAGCCGGTGATTCTTACACTTTTTCAGGTATGAAACAACCCTAGAAGTTGCTGATTTGGGGATCACTAAGATCCATAGCTTTTTAACCAATAGATCTTGTAAAACAGGTTCTCTTATCGCCGTAGACGAAGCGTATATGCTCTGTTCGAAATCACGAGTCTACAAGAGACTAGGTGCGGATTTTAGACGCTTTGATTGACTGTTTCCAAAGCTTTCAATGTCGTTTAATAGTAGATTATCGACGGCAATGCCGTTTGACATGTGCAACATGCTGTCCGTTTCCTGTTTCGTAAACCAACGAAGAATATGAGATTTAGGGTATTTTAGTCATTTGTAGGAAGTACTGATTTCATTCACATTTTTCTGATATGATTAACATGGTTTATCGACGCATTTGAATGTTAGGAATACGTGCATAATTAGTTTGGCAAAGAGATTCGCCTAAATGCGCACTTCGGGTCGACATACTATATGTAGACTTAAGTGTGTAGTGTAAGTGTTTGTATAAATGCTCGTATTAGTATGTATTGAATTAAATGGTGTTATGAATTAATTTGAGATTGATTTCTCAATTAAATTGCTGATGTAAATGATTTCCTACATGTTGGCCATATGTACGATTTCATTATATGTATGAAATGCATATGCTTGATGTTTCACTTAAGTGGTATGTTATAACATGTGCTTGATGATTTCCTTATGATCTAGTTGAGATCGAATTCTCAATTAATATACTGATGGAGATGATGTCCTATATGTTGGTGATATGCATAATTTCATTATATGCGTGATAGACATGTGTAAGATGATTTACTTAAGTTGTACGTTATAACATGTGTTAACATGTTCACATGGTTGTATTTCATTTCCAATACTCTCACTTGATTTGCTGATGTGATTCCATGTGTTTGGGACTATGCCTAGTCCAGGAAGTCGGTAACCGATCGAATTCGTGGTTGGCTGGTCTTGGCCATGAACGAGGCGTCGATGAACGCGAGCCGTGTTTGGAGTTGGCGGCAGTGGTTAGGCCACGCGAAGTGTTTTACACACTTCATGTCGTTCGACTTGAGATGCGATCGCGCTAGTCGAGCCCGTCAAGTAACCCGACTGGCCGATGTATGTTCACCTTGTATGAGTCATAACTACTTGAACCTAGGGTACTGAACTTACCATTGTAAACCCTGTTAACCATGGTACCTTGATCCACGAAGACTCATGAGCCGGGCATGGTGGTATGGGACACCGTGGTCGAGCTGTCGGCTTACGCTGGGGCCACAAACCTCCCCGCAGTGACCAATGAGCACCTAGACTCATGAGCAGATTATGGTGGTATGGGACACTATATTCTTGTTGTCAGCTGTAACGCCCGTGAAAAAAAAATCCATACTTGGGCTCGAGTATCAACTCGACCTGAAATTGCGTAGAATTCATTCCTTTAGAAAATATGACTAGGTTAGCTAGTGCAACGTTAGAATAGCTGGGAAATGGTCCCTGATCACTTTAAATACGTTCTACAAGGCCCGAAGCGAGTGGAACCAAGGGTGCTATAATGCTCTAAAGCCTCGGATCAAACTCTAAACCGGTTTGTTCTCTGGACCACTTTGAATCTTTGTATTGGATCTAGACCGCACGTCGAAAGTCCGATACCTCCTATCTTAGACCGTTAGAACCATTTAGCTGGACTTGACACTCATTCCAAAAATCAAGTCAAACCGATAATCACAGGCTATTTCATTGAGCCCGGACCGAAGAGAGTGAGAATAGGGTTAGAATTGGAATTTGAAATTCAAATCTGGCACACAATTTGACGCATCAGTATTGAGCGTTCTGACCGTCAGAATACAGCCAAATTACACCCTTGGATCAGGAAAAATATCTATTATATATCACGAGACTTATAGGCCTGATCTTGGTGCGGTGACCGTTAAACTGAAACTGGGCCGCCACGTGCGATCTGGGAACCCAACCGGTCTGAAAACTGGATGCGTGCTAGATCCAGTATGCATGAGCTTAAGTCCGACCGCATTTGGCCTGGGGACCTTCAGAAATGCCCTTTTGGACCGAAACGGCCCCGATTTGGTTAGGCACCAAGTAAACATTGTTCCCAAGCCTATTTTGGGCATGTTTTGGGCTATAAAAGGGGTTGAAACCCTCACTCCTCTCTTCCATCCGAATTTGAGAGAAGCCCTAGCTTGGGAGAGAGAAAAAGGTGGGAGATTGTGAGAGTGTGGGAGAGTTCTTCCTGCCACTTGTGCTACCTGTTGCACGTGCTTAAGCAACACAACTCTACCGCTTTCCCGGCGATTCCACCGCGATCCTAGGTAAGTAAAAACCCTAAATAGTTGTTGATTTGAGTTTCCCTTGTTTCCATAGCGATGTAGCTTATGGATCTTGTGTATTAGGCTCCTTACTCGCCGTAGACGAAGCGTATACGCTCCGTTTCTATTCCCGAGTCTACAAGACATAAGGTGAGGATTTTAGACGCTTTGATTGACGGTTCCCAACGCTTTCAATGTCGTTTAATAGTAGATTCTTGACGGCATCGCCGTTTGACATGTACAAAATGCTCTCCGTTTCCCGTTTCGTAAGCTAACGAAGAATATGAGATTTAGGGCATTTTAGTCATTTGTAGGAAGTACCGTTTACATTCATATTTTGCTGATGTGATTGACATGGTTTGTTGTCGCATTAGGAAGTTAGGAATGCGTGCATAATTAGTTTGGCGAAGAGATTCGCCTAGTTGCGCACTTTGGGTCCACATACTATGTGTAGACTTAAGTGTGTAGTGTATGTGTTTGTATAAATGCTTGTATTAGTATGTATTGAATTAAATGATGTTATTTGATAGTTTGTGATTGATTTTTCAATTATTATGCTGACCTAAATGATTTTCTACATGTTGACAAAATGCATGATTTCATTACATGCATGGAATGTATGTGCTCGAGGATTTGCTTAAGTTGAATATGCATGGGAAGTATGCCTTGAAGATTTGCTTGAGTTGAATGTTATAACATGTGCTAACGTGCTCACATGATGTATTTCATTTCCAATACCTTTGTATAGTGTTAATGTGATTCCATAGATGTGTGGGACTTGACTTAGTCCAGGCAGTCGGTAACCGAGCGAATTCGTGGCTGACTGGTCATAGCCACGAACGACGCGTCGATGAATGTGATTCGTGTTGAGAGTTGGCGGCAGTGGTTAGGCCACGCGAAGTGTCTTACGCACTTCATGTCGTTTAACTTGAGATGTGATCGCACTAGTCGAGCCCGTCAAGTAACCCGACTGGCCGATGTTTGTTCACCTTGTATGTATCATAACTGCTTGAACCTAGGGTACTGAACTTACCATTGTAAACCCTATTAACCGTGGTACCTTGATCCACGAAGACTCATGAGCCGGGCATGGTGGTATGGGACACCGTGGTCGAGCTGTCGGCCTACACTGGGGCCACAAACCTTCCCGTAGTGACCAATGAGCACCTTGACTCGTGAGCAGATTATGGTGGTATGGGACACTATATTCTAGCTGTCGGCCTACACTGATCAGGCGACGAGCCCTTTGTAGTGACCGCGAGCGTATTCTGAGTCCACGGGAGGCGACGACCCTTCCGTTGCAGTAGAGTACAGTAGGCCTGTATTGATAAGGTGATGGGGGAGCGGTGCAACGAGTGCGAGCAACAGCCCTGGCAGCCCTTGCAGTGACCTACGAAATGTACATCGTATGAGATTACTAGGAGTGACGACCCTAGACAGGATCCGTGTTGGGATTGATACAAGGGAAGTACCTTAGTTTCCCAATCCTGCTGTTTGAATGGACTAATAACAACTTGGTAATCATATCACCATAGCATTGCATGTTCCTGGAAGATGTGGAGCACTCTAGGGAGTGTGGCATGCCGCGGTCGTAAGATGTTGCCGCATGAGGGTGATCATCGGTGAGGGCATACATCACGTCATATCATCTTGCATTAACAACAGTATTAGGATTGTCTGATTTACTGCTTTACTATTATCACGTGATTGAATTGTGAACATGCTAATCTTTGCTCTATGATTCCACTGAGTTGATCACTCATTCCCACGTTACGGGATGGTGTTTGCAACACCCACCAGACCCTGTTGTAGTTGCAGGTGAGGACGAGATCCAGGAGGTGGAGCCGGAGATTGACGAGGACCAGGATGAGTTCTCGTATATGCAGTATCATGACGGCTTCCCGTAGGTGACCTGGATCGAGGGGGACTTCAGTGGGACTATTTTGAACTTATTCTTTTGTCTATTTACATGTATATGAGACTCAGAGATGTAGTCATACTTTGGAGACAGCTGAGATTACTTTGTTTTTCCATACAGTGATATATATATTGTTTAGTCTTCCGCTTGCTTTTATCACTGGATCTGAAGTATGAATTGCAGTTTTGGTATACTTTTACTCATGTGAATGCTTTAAATCAGACAACATTGAATCATAACCATTTTTGTTGCATAAGTGACGGTCTGGAACTCGGGAGTTGAGTTTATACACGACCCCCGATTTTCAGGGTGTTACATCAGCCTACATTGATAAGGTGATGGGGGAGCGGTGCAACGAGTGCGAGCAACAGCCCTGACTGCCCTTTGTAGTGACCGCGAGCGTATTCTGAGTCTATGGGAGGCGACGACCCTTCCGTAGCAGTAGAGTACAGTAGGCCTGTATTGATAAGGTGATGGGGGAGCGAAGCAACGAGTGCGTGTAACAGCCCTGGCAGCCCTTGCAGCGACCTACAAAATATACATCGTATGAGATTACTAGGAGTGACGACCCTAGACAGGATCTGTGTTGGAATTGATATAAGGGAAGTACCTTAGTTTCCCAATCCTGCTGTTTGAATGGACTAATAACAACTCAGAAATCATATCACCATACCATTGCATGTGCCTGGAAGATGTGGAGCACTTGAGGGTCGATTGCATGCCGCAGTCGTAAGATGGTGTCGTATGAGGGAGATCGTCGGTGAGGGCATACATCACGTCATGTCATATTTCATTAACAACAGTATTAGGATTTTTTGATTTACTGCTTTACTATTATCGCATGATTGATTTGATAACATGCTAATCTTCGCTCTCTTATCCCACTGAGTTGATCACTCACTCCCACGTTACGGGATGGTGTTTCCGGACACCCACCAGTTCCTTTTTTGTGATTGCAGATGATGGCGCTGCTTGAGAAGCGGAACTGGACCTGATGATGATGAGGAGGATTCCTCCTTCATGTGTGTTCTGATTGACGGGATTATAGGGAGGTTGATTAGATACCTTGACACTTGTCATTTTATATTTTCAGCGCACTCATGTATATTCGTTTTGTTTATTTTTGAAGTATACATGTATGTATATAACCTGGTTACATGTTCACACTCTGGAGACATACAACAGTTTATATATGTTATACCTACTATCACAGTCTTCCGCTTGTTAATTTAACTGTCTCTGGAGTATGATATGCTGTTCTAGCTTAATCTCACTCATGTTTAATACATTATCACAGACAACATTCAATCATATATATCTATGTTGCATAAATAATATTTTGAAACTCGGGAGTTGGGTTTTTGCTCGACCCCCCAATTTTCGGGATGTCACATTAAGTGGTTTAGATGTGGCATTGGAGTTTACCTTTTTGTGAGTACTCCTGATTTATTTGCCAATTTGGCATTCGCCACATATTTTTTCTATTTTTTATATTTTGGGTAAACCTCTTACCAACTCTCTTTTTCTCAATATCTAGAAGTTATGGTAATATACATGCCTGAGACACTCATGCCATAATTCAGTCTCATTGGTATGGAACATATAGCACGATAGATTAGATGAGCTTGAATCATGAACAATATAGTAGTTTTCAGAAGTTCTGCGACCAGTTAATATTACCGAACCATTTTTATTTAGAATTTCACATCCTTGGTTAGTAAATTTTACACTATGATTATTATCACATATTTGAGAGATGCTTAATAGGTCATGTTTTAACCCTTCTACATATAAAATATTCTCAAATAGAGGGAGGTTAAAAAGTTAAACCGTACCTTGACCAATAATTCTGCAGTTGCTACTATTATCAAATGTGACTGAACCATCAGTCATGTATTTAAGATTGGTGAACAGACCCTCATCGCCTGTCATATGTCTAGAACAACCATTGTCTAGGTACCACTTTGAATGGCTTGAAGCTTTCAAAGTAGTGTGGGCAACCAAGCAAGTAACCTTAGGGACCCATTTCATTATAGTCTTGGGTTTAGGAGTATAGATGATCTTCTTATGTTTGTAGTTGTCATAAGACTGACCCACTGAGTTAGATTTTAAGAGCTCCTTAAGTCAAAAATTTTCTCGGCTAAAGGATTAAGATTCTGATTTTTATAGTTGATATGATTGCTTTTAGGTCTTAAGTTTTGAAAAGTCTTAGAATTTTTTGAATAATTTTAATTTAGACTTTTCCCTTCCGAGTTAGAAGACTCTACTATCACAAATGTGAGTAGAGTATTCTTTTGTTTGGGAGGACTACTTTTGTCGAAGCCCAATCCAGATCGATCGCTATATTTTCTAAATTCGGATAAGAGTTTTTCTAACTTAAGATCATTTTGGGCATACCTCCATATGTCTTTTAAACTTAAAAGTGAAGAGACTTCTAGTTTTAGCTTTTCATTTTCAGATTTTAGGTTTTCTACAAGGGAAGTTTTGAAATCCAAATTGCATTTAGTTTTTTCAAAACAATCTGAAATGTGTAATTTTTCTAAGACTAGATTATCAAAATTAAGTTTTGAAAACTTTTCTTTTTGAAGTTTTAGTTTTACAACAATTTTGTAACTTTCCTCGTATGGGGCATTATAAGCATCTTGAAGATCTTCTTCATTTTCATGATCACTATTTAGATTTTTTTCACAAGTTGAATCATCATTATCTGAAAAAGTGAACATGGTTAGAGTCATTAGGGTTTTAACACAATTATCCGACTCAGTTTTAGAAACTTCTGACTCAGAAAAAGCTTCAGAATAGGAAGATTCATCTCATGTAGTCAACATACCTTTCTTTTTCGGTTTGTCCTTTTTAGGACACTTGTTCGCTAGATGCCCATATTCATGGCAGTTATAATATTGGCTGTCTTTTAAAGATTTTCAAGTTTTAGATCTAGATTTTTTCTTTTCATTAGGTTTTTACAAATCAACTCTCTTTTTACTTTTGAAAAACTTATAAAATTTTTTAGATAAAAGGGCCATATCATCTTCAAAATGTTCTAAATCAGAATTATTATTTTCTTGAGAAATAAGTTTAGAAGATTTAAGGGTGATGGATTTACCTTTAGGAGCTTTAAAGTTTAAATCATAAGTCTATAAGAAACCAACTAATTCTTCTACCCTCATATTATCTGTATCACGAAGTTCCTGGATCGCAGTCACCTTTGAATTGAACCATTCAGGCAATGAGCACAGTATCTTTGCATAGACTTTACTTTATGGGATGTTGTCACCGAGACCCTACATAGACTTGACAATGTCATTCAATCTTATATAGAAATCCCTAAAAGTTTCACTTTCTTCCATACGTATTTCCTCAAATTTGGTTGTGAGGGTTTAGACTTTAGATTTCTTGACAATTGTTGTTCCCTTGTGTGTCATTTCTAAAATATCATAGGCTTACTTTGCAGTATCACAAGATATAATTCTTTGAATTCATCCAGTGATAGTGCACAAATTATTGCATTTAGAGCCTTTGTATTGGCACTACTCTCACTTTTCTGAAGATTGGTTCAAGTAAAATAAGGTGTTACTTTTACAGTTATAGATTCGTCAGTACCAGTTACTTCAGTGGTAGGAGGGGTCCAATTGGTCACTGTGGCTTGTCACACGCTCTCATCTATGGATTTTAAATAAATCCTCATTCTTATTTTCCTATAGGTATAATTTGAGCCATCAAATGGTGGAGGTCTAGTGACTAAAAGGCTATCAAAATTTGACATCTTAAAAATCTTAGATCGATTAGCTCAGGAAATTAATCCAAAAATAACTAAAGCGAGCTATTAGGCTCTGATACCACTTGAAAAGGCCGAGCTAAGAGTCCTAGGAGGGGGGGGGGGGGGGGGGGGGTAAATAGGACTATGCCAAATTAAAAATGAATTAAATTAAATGTGGCATTTAACAAATATAAATAAAGATAGCACTTAAACTATCCCACTATGCAGAAATGAATAACAACCTCAAATGTACAAGTATTGAAAGGTTAATACATATGTTGTTCTAAGGCAAACTTACACCAAAAACCAATGGTTTATGGTAGGACAACCTGATTTCTAGAACTATCTATGTATTAAAATCTCAAACTGATACAGAGGAATAAAAAATAAAAATAGCAAAGAAAATAACTAAGCTATTACAACATTCCCTGTCACACCCCAAACTTGGAAACCGGGCTCACAAATTCCCGATCGCCGAATCCGGCGCCGACAGCCTCCGTAGAACTCCATTCTTGGCTCCTAGCGCCCATTTGCCAGGTTCCAATCCTGGGATGTAACGAGGAGGATTTTCAACGTTAGTTTGATTCGTAATAAGCATAACCAAAGGCATAACCCACAAATAACAACCAGGAACTCCATTACATTTCCACTATGATTAAAAACTTTACAAGTACAATGAGCATAAAGGGAAATACAATGGTAAGGAATAAAAACTCCAAAAATGATCTGCACGTGCTCCTGCCTTAGCGCTGCTGCGCCCCAACGTCACCTGCACGCAACGATCGTGCATAAGCTTATAGAAAGCTTAGAGGGTGGTGAAAGTGTGTGCGCAAGGTAGTAATATGATCATGCAATATCAGAGTAATGCGGAATATGCAGATGGATCCATGAAAACCATAAGTCATACCAAGGCTATGTGATGCAAAGATAAAGGATGTCGGCCATACCAAGGCTATGCGATGCAAGATGCAAGTCAAACATACAATCCTCATCTAAGTCCATATATCAATACAGCTCAAATATGGGATATCACTGGGGTCTAGTACACTCTAAACCAAATCGCTGTCTCATCGCGCGTAATAAGGTAAGTGGAAGAGACCTCACTATCCGTCTGCCAATATCGGGTACGACTCGTCGATAGCGGACCCATTCCTTGATCTGGTCAAACTCAGCCTAGCATTGCCTCCTACACTCGGGCGGGTAAGGCCGCACCCCCTTCCAACCGACCATGACACAGTGGAGAGCGTAACCGTCTGGTAATCGGCACTCAATGCTCATCTACCCACTCGATCTAGACGTTGAAGCAACCTCTTGGTACCATAAGGGTTTAGGGACTTTCACCCAGGGATATCTATACCACTCCATGTAGAATAAGATTTTCGATATCTAATCCTGCCAACTACGATGCGTCTGTGGAGGCTACAGCCCCGATGTCGCTAGGGCGTACAATAACCATGTCACACAAATGCGAAATGCATGAATCACGCTATCCAGTCATGCAATAATTCCTTCGCATATCGTGCGCTCATGTAGGGCAACGCCGCCTAACCGGGAGCCCATAAACAACCTGCCCGAAGGCATATGCTATGATCAGACAATTCTCACATCAAGCATACATATGATGCGTATGATTATGAGTCATGGAACTATACTAAACATGTTATAATGAGATGAACTATTCTTACAATGCAGATGGGCCTGGACGACCAATACATAATAAGTAAGGGCCTTTCAATGGGGCCCTAGGGAGAGTCGTAATGTGGACATCCAACCAACATTAAACCAACATTGCTCCCAAGGTACGATCGTCGCAAACCTCATTACATAAACCGAGTTGGGTATACACATTGCAATGGACCTTAGGTTCATTCCATTGGGCTTTATATACATATTAGATGGGTCATATCATATGGGCCTTTTATTCATCAAATGGGCCACATAAATGGACCGCACCAATGGACCTTATGTGCATTGTAATGGGTCACAATCCATGGGCCTCAGAGTATATTAAAACGGGCCTAATCACATAGGCTTTAAATAAGTCAAATGGCCCTAACCCATTGGCCTTTTGTAAATCAGATGGGCTAACCCATAGGGCTTAAATAAATCAAATGGGCCTAACCCTTAGGCTTTAAATCAAATGGGCCTAGCCCATAGGCATTTAAATAAATCAAGTGAGCCTAGCCCATAGGCCAGTTATAAATCAGATGGACCTAACCCATAGGCCTTTAAATAAATCAAATGAGCCTGACCCAAACATAGGTGGCCCACCCAATCATCACTCATACCTAAAATGATCTTACCAAGTGGATGGACGGTCTAGATGCATCACATGCATCATGGCGGGTCCACAGAGTTTGGACGGTCACCTACATCACCGTGGGCCCTAGCTCCACCGTCCGTGGCACGGATGAAATACATACATCGTGATGGGCTTCCAAAGGCCGTCCAACGGCTGCTGGACGACATTAATAAAACGCATACATTAGGGTGGGCTCCACCATCCGCCCGGACGGTGCAGGCAAAGCACTTGCATCACTGTGGGTCCCATGTGGGGCCCACTGTAATGTTTACTCACCATGGGACCCACTGTAATGTTTACTCACCATCCAATTCATTCATAAGGTCGCACGGACCTGGGTGAGGAGGAAAAATAAATTTTAAGTTGATCTGAAACTCTTGTGGGCCCAAAATGGCATTTCAGTGGTAGGAGTTCAGCCCACTGTTTCGTCTGGTATGGGCCACCTGAGTTTTGGATCTGGCTGAA
This sequence comes from Magnolia kwangsiensis, assembly GCA_037074715.1. Classification (NCBI taxonomy): domain Eukaryota; kingdom Viridiplantae; phylum Streptophyta; class Magnoliopsida; order Magnoliales; family Magnoliaceae; genus Magnolia; species Magnolia kwangsiensis. The sequence continues at coordinate 81,691,619 of CM073575.1, read as the reverse complement.
ACTTGGAGGGGGCCAACCTGAGGAGGGGACCCACCTCATGAACAAGTTGGATGACAAATAAACATCACAGTGGGGCCCACACGCAGGGCCGTGGGCCCCTGACGACCATTCGCCCGCCACCAAAGGCTGCACGCAGCTGCGTGCAGCCGCTGTCCTTAGTCAGAGGCAGAGGCGCTGCCTCTTACAAAAATCAGGAAAAAATCTGATTTCTGGGGTTTTTCGCACGTGGGGTCCGCTTTACAGAAATCCAACCCGGTCATTGCGTTCAGTGGCTCGAGGCCGTCCCAATGAGTCCAGAGTTTGAATTTTGTTGATGATTAGAAAATGAAATAAAATAGGAAAAGGATCCTTGAATGGTAATGATGCATTCTTCGATGCTATGGCCGACCAGATCTTCCAATCAGCACCAAACTTATACTCAACGACTAAAATACTGTAGGTAAGAGAATGGACAGCTTGGATTGGAAATATACATCAATGTGGAGCCTATGCAGGTGGCCCACCCCAAAAGCTCCTCTTTCCTTCTCTGTTTTTTTTTTATATACCCAGGGACGTCCAGCGTCCCAGATGCTGGACGGTTCATTTTTTTGTTTTTTTTTTAAAATAAAAATACATTATGGTGGGCCCTGATGAAGTGGGCCACCACGGATGGGTGACATGGGTACAACATATAAAGTGGGCCACACAAACCTATTACATAAAATAAAATAAAATAAAATAAAATAAAATAAAATAAAAAGGGAGAGAGACATGGAGAGTGGGACACGTTTTGTGGTGGAGGGCTCTGCCACTATGAGCCCTCCCTTGAAGAAATTATACAATCGGATGGGTCCTTTAACACATGGGACCACCAAAATTTAAAATCAACGGTGGGGATCCTTTCCCCACCAATATGGATGGTCTAGATGACCTTTCAAAAGAAAATAAACATCATGATGGGGTCCATGGAGAATGGCCCCATCATGGAATGATCATGATGATCCTAGTGGGCCATCGGCCACAACTTAGGGTCCCAAGTGAGATCCAAACCATTGATCGGTTGGCCTCACTTGGCCCATCTCAAAAATATGAAAAACTAGCAAAATCTAGCACCCACCGTCCGATCTTCCCGATGTGTTTCAGGAGATTCTGAGATTACCACCTCATCGACTCACCGAGTTTCAGATTGATCTCGTGCTCGGTACCGCGCCTAGTTCGAAGGCCCCGTATCGTATGACACCTTTGGAGTTATGGGAACTGCAGAAGCAGTTGGATGAGTTACGTGAGTTAGACTTTATCCATCTGAGTAGTTCACCGTGGGGAGCGCCGGTACTCTGCATGAAGAAGAAGGATGGCTCGTTGAGGCTCTGCGTTGACTATCGCGAGCTCAACAAAGTCACGATCAAGAACAAGTACCCGCTCCCGAGGATTGATGATTTGTTTGACTAGCTGTAGGGTGCACAGTTCTTTTCGAAGATCGACCTACGTTCCGGTTATCATCAAATTCGGGTCCGAGATGAGGATATTTCGAAGACAACATTCAGGACGCGTTACGGTCATTTTGAGTTTCAGGTCATGTCCTTCGGACTGACCAATGCACCCGCAGTCTTCATGCAGCTGATGAACGAAGTCTTCCGCCCTTATCTCGATCAGTTTGTTATAGTCTTCATGGACGACATCCTGATTTATTTGAGGACCCATGAGGAGCATGAGCAGCATTTGGAGATTACTTTGCAGACCCTCCGCGCACACCAGCTGTATGCGAAGCTGGAGAAGTACGAGTTCTGGCAGGAGGAGGTGAGGTTCCTCGTTCACGTGGTGAAGAGAGAGGGTGTCGCAATAGACCCCTCGAAGGTCGAGGCAGTGCGTCAGTGGGGCCAGCCCATGACTGCGACAGAGATCCGTAGTTTCCTTGGTTTGGCGGGCTATTACCGGCGTTTTATTGAGGGCTTCTCTCGTATTGCAGCCCCGCTGACCAGGTTGACTCAGAAGGGCGCAGAGTTTATTTGGAGTGACGCCTTTGAGCGAGCATTTACAGAGTTGAAGGATCGCCTGACGTCCGCTCCTGTCCTCACTCTTCCATCTGGGAGTGACGGATTTATTATATTCACTGATGCCTCGCATATCGCTTTGGGTGCTGTCCTGATGCAGCATGGGAGACCAGTGGCCTTTGCGTGTCGTCAGATCAAGGTCCATGAGCTGAACTATCCCACGCATGACTTAGAGCTGGCTGCAGTTGTCTTCGCACTGAAGGGGTGGAGGAACTATCTTTATGGGGTTAGGTTCGAGCTCTTCTCTGATCATAAGAGCTTGAAGTACCTCTTCTCACAGTCTGAGTTGAATATGAGACAGAGGCGCTGGATGGAGCTTCTGAAGGACTGTGATTTCGATCTCCAGTACCACCCGGGCAAGGCGAACGTGGTGGCAGATGCCCTCAGCCGTCAGCCATGAGGCCTAGTGGTGCATATAATGATTCAGGAGTGACGGATGCTTGAGGATATCGCAGCGTATGATTTTGAGTTCGGCCTACAGTCTTCCATCGTACAGTTATCGAGCTTGTCGATTCAACACTCTCTTGTCGCTAGGGTGATCAAGGCTCAGCAGTCTGATGAATCCTTGCAGAGTTATATGGCTGAGGCGGCATCTGAGGGTCAGGCAGATTGTCAGATTGGTACAGACGGTGGACTTCGCTTCAGAGGCCGATTATGTGTCTCAGATATTCTAGAGTTGCGCAGAGATCTTATGACTGAGGCACATCGATCACGATTTTCTATCCACCCGGGCTCGACGAAGATGTACCGTGACATGAGGCGACAGTATTTTTGGACAGGGATGAAGCGCCAGATCACCAGTTTTGTGGTCGAGTGTGACACGTGCCAGCGTGTCAAGGCTGATCATCAGAGACCTCCTGGTCTATTGCAGCCGTTGAGTGTCCCGATGTGGAAGTGGGAACACGTGTCGACTGATTTCATTATGGATTTGTCGAGGACTCAGCGAGGTCATGACGCCATTTGGGTTGTTGTGGATCGTCTGATGAAGTCAGCACATTTCCTTGCGATGCGTGCGACTTGGTCTATGGACCGGCTTGCGAGATTATTTATCGAGGAGATCGTGAGACTGCATGGCATTCCAGTCTTGATCGTTTCTGACCGAGACTCGAGGTTCACTTCTCAGTTTTGGGAGAGCTTTCAGCGATCGATGGGGAGTGATTTGCAGCTCAGCACCGCGCACCATCCGCAGACCGATGGCCAGACCGAGAGGGTCAACCAGATCCTTGAGGATATGCTTCGGGCTTACGCGATTAATTTCGGGGGTAGCTGGGATGAGCATCTGTGATTGACTGAGTTCGCATACAATAACAGCTATCAGGCGACCATCGGTATGGCTCATTTTGAGGCACTATATGGCAGACCATGCAGATCACCGAGTTGCTGGACCGAGGTTGGAGAGTGTCGTCTCCTAGGTCCCGAGCTTGTGAAGGAGACTTTAGAGGCTATTGACATCATCAGGCAGAGGATGCGCATAGCTCAGAGCCGATAGAAGAGTTTTGCTAATCGTCAGCGTCGTCCCTTGGAATTTGATGTAGGGGACCATGTGTATCTCAAGGTCTCGCCCATGAAGGGCGTAGTTCGATTTGGAGAGAAGGGCAAGCTTGCCCCGAGATTCATAAGACCTTTTGAGATCACTGGGCGCATTGGCGCAGTGGCCTATCGGCTTGCCTTGCCATCACAGTTGTCTGGGGTCCACGATGTTTTCCACGTCTCCATGTTGAGGAAGTATGGGTCAGACATTGTTTCCGTTATTAATTGGCAGCCGCTGGAGGTTCGTGAGGACGCTTCTTACATTGAGCAGCCAGTCCGTATCCTTGATCGGAAGTAGCAGGTCCTCAGAACCAAGGTCATTCCGTTGGTGAGGGTGCAGCGGGGTCACCATTCCGTGGAGAAAGCTTCTTGGGAGCGTGAGGCTGAGATTCGATAGCGTTATCTTCATCTCTTTGATGATTAATCATGTATTGTATTTTGTATGCTATCCCTGATTCTATATGATGATGTTATGTCGCTTCTTCTTCATGAATAATGCTTAGTTGCGATGCTTGTGTAAATTTCGAGGATGAAATTTTTATAAGGAGGGGAGAGCTGTAAGACCCGTATCTTGGTCCATACCGTTCAGTAGACTTCCGTGGTCTTACCGGTCAAATTTTGGGAACCTTCGACCCTTAACTGATATCGACGCGCGACCTTGATTCATATGTTGTCAACCTGTATCGACTCAACCCAAGACCAATACCCTAGTGACCGCGCCGTCGCTGCGGTTCCGATACCGTGACTTGCGCGCCGAGGCGATATCCTGGTCAAGAGATGTGGGCCAACGTTCGGTGCAAGAAAAACACCGCGCGTTGCAAAACCCAAGAGAATCTCTATGATGTGTCACATCAATCACATCAATCCATCACATGTCAAGTACATGTCAAGTATACATCACTTTCACCCCTTTTCCCAAGCAAGCCACAAAAGTCTTCCATGCCCATACCTTTCTTACACAAATGCCTTAAAAGTCTTCCAATCTCATGCCTTTCTTACACAAAAGGCCACAAAAGTCAAGACTTTCTTACACAACCATCATTCATCAAACCATCCATCTCTCCCTTTACAACTCTCTCTCTTTCTCTCTTTCTCATTATAAATCTTCAAGAAAAAAGAGATCCCACTTATGGAATTCTCCCCCTCCTTCTAAAGCTCCAAGTGGCCCACTTTCCTACCCCATCATCTCCCATCCTAACCATCCATTCCCCATCTCCTCCATTGAAGTCCAAAGCTAAGGTGCTAAGGAACCCCTAGGAGCAAGAAGATCGGACGGTGGGTGGTAGATTTTGTTAGTTTTTCATGTTTTTGAGATGGGCCAAGTGAGGCCAACCGATCAATGGTTTGGATCTCACTTGGGACCCTAAGTTGTGGACGATGGCCCACTAGGATCATCATGATCATTCCATGATGGGGTGTAACACCCCAGATTTTTGCCAACCTGGGGTTAGACGTCCTAAGGCAATGGGTCAACTAAAACACTTGGAAAATCGCTCAGAACCCAATTCCATAGCCAAAGAAATCACTTAGGATTAATTCCTTTAGAAACTAAGCATAAGTTAGCTAGCGCTACGCTGGAGTAGCTGTGAAATAGTCCCTGATCACTTTAAATACGTTCTACAAGATCCAAAACTTGTAGAATCAATGGGGCTATAATACTCTAAAACCTCGGATCAAACTCTAAATCCGTTTGTTCTCTGGACCTCTTTGAAACTTTATATTGGATCTAAACCACGCGTCGAAAGTCCGATACCTACAATCTTAGACCGTTAGAACTGCCTAGCTGGACTTGATAATCATTTAAAAAATCAAGTCCAACCGACATTCGCAGGCTATTTCATTGAGCTTGTAGTGAAGAGAGTGAGAATAGGTTAAGATTTGGAATTTGAAATTCAAATCTGGCACACGACTTGACGCGTCAGTATTAAGCGTTCTGACTGTCAGAATTCAGCCAAATTGCACCCTTGGATCAGGAAAAATTTCTATTTCATATCATGAGACTTGTAAGCCTGATCTACGTGCGGTGACCGCTGAACTGAAACTGGACCGCCACAGGCGATCTACGAACACTGATGGTCTGAAAACGGGATGTGAGTGACATCCGACATGTACGAACTTAAGTCTGATCGCGTTCAGCCAGGGGACCACCAGAAATGTTCTTTTGGACCGAAACAGCCCCGATTTGGATATGCCTTAAGTATACTTTGTTCCCAAGCCTGTTTTGGGCACATTTAGGCGTATAAAAGGGGTTGAAACCCTCACTCCTCTCTCCCATCCGAATTTGAAAAAAGCTCTAGTTTGAGAGAGAGAAAAGGTGAGAGATTGTGAGAGAAAGTGGAGGAGAATTTCCTGCTGTTGGTGCTACCTGCTACACGTGATTAAGCAACACGCTTCAATCACTTTGCCGGTGATTTCTCCACTTTCCTAGGTAAGAAAATATCCTAATTAGTTGCTGATTTGCTGATTCTTAGTTTCCATAGCCTGGTAGCTGATGGATCTTGTAAATCAGGTTGCCTAGTCGCCATAGACGAAGCGTATACGCTCTGTTCGAATCGCTTCACCTATAAGAGAAAAGGTGCGGATTTTAAACGCTTTGATTGACTGTTTCCAACGCTTTCAATGTCGTTTAATAGTAGATTATCGACGGCAACGCCGTTTGACATGTACAACATGCTGTCCGTTTCCTGTTTCGTAAACCGACGAAGAATATGAGAGTTAGGGCATTTTAGTCATTTGTAGGAGGTACTGTTTTCATTCATATTTTTCTGATGTGATTGACATGGCTTCTTGTCGCATTAGAATACTAGGAATGCGTGCATAATTAGTTTGGCGAAGAGATTCGCCTAAATGCGCACTTTGAGTTGACATACTATATGTAGACTTAAGTGTGTAGTGTAAGTGTTTGTATGAGTGCTTGTATTAGTATGTATTGAATTAAATGGTGTTATGAATTAGTTTGAGATTGATTTCTCAATTAAAATGCTGATACAAGTGATTTCCTACATGTTAGCTATATGCATGATTTCATTATATGTATGAAATGCATGTGCTTGAAGATCTACTTAATGTTGTATGTTATAACATGTGTTAACATGCTCACATGGTTGCATTTTATTTCCAATACTCTCATATGATTGCTGATGTGGAATCATATTTGTTTGGGACTATACCTAGTCTAGGCAGTCGGTAACCGAGCAAATTCGTGGTTGGCGTATCTTTGCAACGAACGATGCGTCGATGAACGCGAGCCGTGTTTTGGAGTTGGCGGCAGTGGTTAGGCCACACGAGGTGTTTTACGCACTTCATGTCGTTCGACTTGAGATGCGCTCGCGCTAGTCGAGCCCGTCAAGTAACCCGACTGGCCGTTGTATGTTCACCCTGTATGAGTCATAACTGCTTGAACCTAGGGTACTGAACTTATCATTGTAAACCCTGTCAACCGTGGTACCTTGATTCACAAAGACTCATGAGCCGGGCATGGTGGTATGGGACACCGTGGTCGAGATGTCGTCCTACACTGGGGCCAAAAACCTCCCCGTAGTGACCAGTGAGCACCTATGACTCGTTAGCAGATTATGGTGGTATGGGACACTATATTTTTGTTGTCGGCCTACATTGATAAGGTGATGGGGGAGCGGTGCAACGAGTGCGAGCAACAGCCCTGGCAGCCCTTTGTAGTGACCGCGAGCGTATTCTGAGTCTACGGGAGGCGACGACCCTTCCGTAACAGTGAGAGTACAGTAGGCCTGTATTGATAAGGTGATGGGGGAATGGTGCAACGAGTGCGAGCAACAGCCCTGGCAGCCCTTGCAGCGACCTACAAAATATACATCATATGAGATTACTAGGAGTGACGACCCTAGACAGGATCTGTGTTGGGATTGATATAAGGGAAGTACCTTAGTTTCCCAATCCTGCTGTTTGAATGGACTAATAACAACTCGGAAATCATATCACTATTACATTGCATGTGCCTGGAAGATGTGGGGTACTGAGCGGTATGCAAGCATGCCGCGGACGAAGATGGTGCCGTAGGAGGGAGAATGTCGGTGAGGGAATCCATCATGTCATGTCATATTGCATTAACAACAATATTATGATTGTTTGATTTACTACTTTACTATTATCGCATGATTGATTTGAGAACATGTTAATCCTTGCTCTATTATTCCACTGAGTTGATCACTCACTCCCACGTTACGGATAGTGTTTCCGGACACCCACCAGTCCCTATTGTGATTGCAGATGATGGCGCGGCCTGCGAGGCGAAACTAGATTCGATGATGAGGAGGAGGATTCCTCCTTTATACGTGTTCTGATTGACGGGATTAAAGGGAGGTTGATTAGATGCCTTGACACTTGTCATTTTATATTTTTAGAGCACTCATGTATATTCTTTTTATTTACTTTTGGAGTATACATGTATGTATATAACCTGGTAACATGTTCACACTCTGGAGACATACAACAGTTTATATATGATATACATACTATCATAGTCTTTCGCTTGTAAATTTAACTGTCTCTGGTGTATGATATGCTGTTCTGGCTTAATCTCACTCATGTTTAATACATTAACACTGACAACATTCAATCATACATATTTATGTTGCATTAGTGATGTTCTGGAACTCAGGAGTGGAGTTTTTACTCGACCCCTGATTTTTAGGATGTTACAGATGGTATCAGAGCATGATATGGATTAAACCGGGCCTGGGTTATGGTCACACGATGTACGCTGTCACATCCTTTGACTTAGGTGGGTGCGAGAAAGGTCTAGAAACACTTATATGATCGTGGATTCTCCAATAAGCGAGGTCTATTCATATCGATCGCGCGATCAAGTCCTTAACGCATCTAGGGTCGCGTGAAGCAACTTAAGTAGCTCCTAGGTTGTAGGTAAGTAGGTTGAGACATTCTTTGAACGATTCTAAACCCATAAATGTGAATTATTGGGCTGTGGGGAAACCACAACCCCTGCATTCAATCGCTAGGGCTTAAAAACCCCGTTTCACCTAAAATCTTCAAAATTCTTCCTCTCACCACTCCATTCTTCAATTCTTTCATATTATTTTCATGTTAGGCATTGATCCTAATTTGAAAATGACATAAAATCATACTTCGATAAAATTTTACAGCGAATAGTAAAATTTCATGAAAACTGGCCATTGGGCCATTCTAAGTTTGTGTTCTTTAGCAACTAATTGGTTAGATGGATGTATTAGATCCTTCTACACCAAAATCATATGTTGCATGATATGGGATTTCATTCAGGTTTGCATATTGGCCCCGGAAAGCCCTGAATGCATGTTTGGGCCTCTATAGGACAATATACAATGAACTAAGGTGGGGCCCATACATTTTTGGGGTCCCTAGACCATATGGGACCAGACCCATGTGGTCCCACCGACCAGATCATGAGATGGTCAGTGATGCCATCGCCGATCTGGCGATGCATTGCCGTCCAATGTGGCCCACTTGCTGTAAAATCTGGTATATGGGGGTATTTTGGGTAATACACCCCCCCATGTGTAGTTCGACCATAGAAAACTCCAAAAAGGGGTACTTCCTTCACAACAGCCCCCTTTCCAAGCTCCATTTAGGTTTTCTTGCTGCCCTCCCTCCAAACCGTGGCTTCAAATCACTCCCAAACCCATTCTCTGTTGAAAATGACCCCACTCCATCACTCCATAGTGATTTGCAGCCCTCCCTCTTGCAAATCTCATCGTTTGGAGCTCTTACAACCCCCAAAACGAGCTGAAATCGTGAGGTGCTCCATTTCCCTTTTTCATTCTCTTTTCTTTCTGAAAATCCATCCTAGGGGAGCTTGAAGCATCCCTCTACAATGCCTAAATCTCCCTTTTTCAATTTGGGCAGCCATTTCTTTGCATTTCTTCCATTTTTCATGGCTTTTGTTGAAGCCATTTTGGGTCTTTTGTCTCTCTCCTCCATCCTGTCTTTGATGGGAAAGAGAAAGACCACAGCGGATGAGGCTGGGCCTAGTTACCCTGCTCAATCAAGAAGACCACGGGGTTATGCCGCAAGCTCAAGCGCCGCCGCAAGTCCAAGCATAGCCCGAGAGTTCCATACAAAGCGAGATTTGGATCCCCATACTCAACTTGGGCCAGTGATTTTAGCAGAGATGTCTCACGGTGAATACACTGACCGTAAGGTGTTGTTTGAGGTAGACATGGAAGGATGACTCTTCAACGAATTTCTATTGTTCGAGCGCATTGAAGCTGCGCATTGGGGTCTGCTATTTGAAGCTCGTGCTCGTGCTAATGTGAGCACCATTCGTGCCTTCTACGCTCATATCCAGAATCCTACACTGGAGCTATTGCAGTTCAAGATTCGTTTTAGTAGAGACCGGATGGCTACGATCGATGTTCGGCTGATAGCGCGACTTCTGAAAGTGCCTCTTGGTGATGTTCATCCCAACGTAAAGAATTTGAGGAGTAGGCATGAGAGAGATCACCGTACCAGGTTTCTATGTGGTAAACTGGTTCCATGGCAGCCTAATAATAGCCTCACGGTGTCTCATATTTCTGATGATTTGCGCCTGCTGCACCACATTTTCATGTTCAACATGTATCCCAGGTCGAAAAATCGCATTGAGTGTACGCGCCTTATGGTTGATTTCTTGTATCTGGTGGCCCAAGGAGAGAATGTGTGTATGGCCACTTTCATCTTACGACAGATTATCCTCATAGCGAAATCAAGAAGAACGTCTGAGTCGCTTCCTTTCGGCCAATTGATATGCAAGATCGCGCTTGAGTTTGCTTACAGACTTGGGTCGGAGTTGCCATTTTCGATTCACAGCATTGATGAGTCTACCATGGTCAAGATGAAGATCGGGTCTCAGTACCGTGAGACTCAGCTTGAGGAGGATAGCGAGGATGATTTTGATGATGAAGAGGATCCAAGTGAGGGAGAACCTGGAGCAGAAGTTGAGGAAGAAGTCCAGGAAGAGGTAGAAGAGGAGGCTCAGGATACAGATGAGAGCCCTCCTCCTTCTGCTCAGGCTACTGGTGATGATCGCATTACCCGAATTGAGGAGAGTCAGGTCGCCTTGCGAAGGGAAGTTCAAGAACTTCGAGCTGAGGTCGAGGATACCAAGGCCGTTATGAAGAGGAAATTCGACAAGGTGACCGGCACCTTGAAGGCGATCCTGTGCTGCTTGCAGGATAAGGGTGCTCCTCCTCCATCGCCTGACTCGGACTAGTGATCTAGATCCAGATATCGCAGGTTGTAGTTAGTTATTTCCTACTTTTATGTGTAAGTCTGATAAGGCTAGTAGTTTGCTTATGTTGCTGTTGAAACTTTAACTACCTTAGTTCCCATGTACTTCTTGTCATGATGCTTGTAAGGAGATATCCCTTGTATTGTGACAATTTTGATTTAATGAAATGCATGGCATTTTTTGGCTTGTTATGCGAATATTGTGTTGTGGTTTGGGCTTAATATAGCCAAATATGGTTAGATGGAATGCATGCCGTTACGTTCGCTGTAAGGTATTGTCCCTAGTTTGGGTGTATCCTATGGTTTCCACCGCCATGTTGTAAATTCCGGGATTAAGCCTACAAAATTAGTTTTTATCCCACCCCACCCTCCTACCTAGCATGCCACTTCTAATCCTGACATGGGACTAGGAATGCCGTTCCATTAGGCTGTAGATTACAGACTAGTCTACTAGTTACCTTGAGTAGAGTAAAGCCTGTATATGTTAAGGAATTGTAGGTTAGATTCGGTTGAAGTAGAACCTTATTCCTTCGATAGATCCCCGTATTATTTATAGACTTCTGTTGTAACCCATAGGAAAGTGGTTTTAACTTAGAACCATTCACTCTCAGGGAAAATTTATAAATCCCTCAGATTGAACTTAGAATGAACTAGCACGCCCCTTAGAATTGCCTTCCCAAAGGGCTTATTGCATTCGGGAACGCAGAGTAAAGGAACTGCATGTAAGCGATGTATTCGCGGTTTGAATCGACTTCTTAATCCTAGTGGTTATCAATAAATCCAATGATCTGATCAAGCAGAAGATCGGCATCGACTCGGATTAAGAATTGATACAATAAATCTTCTGTCATAGCTAGACAGAAAGTCTATGTATCCGGCTCAGACCTACTACACAACCTTTCTTTTGTGATGGCCCAACCACCTATAACCAAACGTGATCACATTGCCTTTGGGAAATGGCGAGGACTTAAAGCCAGTAGAAAATTCGACATCTTGCCACCAACTCATACCTGCCCCTGAACTCAACCACAATAGAGATTAGCCTCATCTCTATCGCCATAGATGCCAATGCCATAGAACGCATCATTAGCAAAGGAAAACCACTGTAATGAGAGGTAGTTTCCTAATTCATGTCAAGGATAGCCCCTAAGTTACATCTCGATCCGATATACGGAGCGATGCAAAGATTCTTGAACTTTAAGTAGAACCAAGTTTTAAGGGGGGTAGGACATATTGAGTCCAATCCAGTTAGGTTAGTCAACGCTACCGTTCGATCAGAGTGGCACAGCGGAGGCGTGGTTGGCCTCTTCCCCACTGGCCCAGGATCGAAACATTTGAGTTAGGTTATACGTACGGTTGGGTCATTAAATAGGATCGACCCTTCCTTAGAATGTCAAGCCTGAAATCTTGCTAGATACTCCTTACCCTTCGCCAATTTCCGGGATGAAATTATGTTTTAAGGGGGGTAGATTGTAACACCCTGGATTTTTGCCAACCTGGGGTTAAACGTCCTTAGGCAATGGGTCAACTAAAATACCTGGGAAATCGCTCAGAACCCAATTCCATAGCCAAAGAAATCACTTAGGATTAATTCCTTTAGAAACTAAGCATAAGTTAGCTAGCGCTACGCTGGAGTAGCTGTGAAATAGTCCCTGATCACTTTAAATACGTTCTACAAGACCCAAAACTTGTAGAATCAATGGTGCTATAATACTCTAAAACCTCGGATCAAACTCTAAACCGGTTTGTTCTCTGGACCTCTTTGAAACTTTGTATTGGATCTAGACCACGCGTCGAAAGTCCAATACCTACAATCTTAGACCGTTAGAACCGCCTAGCTGGACTTGACAATTATTTCAAAAATCAAGTCCAACCGACATTCGCAGGCTATTTCATTGAGCCTGGAGTGAAGAGAGTGAGAATAGGGTTAGATTTGGAATTTGAAATTCAAATCTGGCACATGACTTGACCTGTCAGTATTAAGCGTTCTGACCATCAGAATTCAGCCAAATTGCACCCTCGGATCAGGAAAAATTTCTATTTCATATCATGAGACTTGTAAGCCTGATCTACGTGCGGTGACCGCTGAACTGAAACTGGAATACCACGGGCGATTTACGAACACTGATGGTCTGAAAACGGAATATGAGCGACATCCGACATGTACGAACTTAAGTCCCATCGCGTTCGGCCAGGGGACCACTAGAAATGTTCTTTTGGACCGAAACAGCCCCGATTTGGATATGCCTTAAGTATACTTTGTTCCAAAGCCTGTTTTGGGCACATTTACGCTTATAAAAGGGGTTGAAACCCTCACTCCTCTCTCCCATCTGAATTTGGAAAAAGCCCTAGTTTGAGAGAGAGAAAAGGTGAGAGATTGTGAGAGAAAGTGGAGGAGAATTTCCTGCTGCTGGTGCTACCTGCTACACGTGATTAAGCAACAGGCTTCAATCACTTTGCCGGTGATTTCTCCACTTTCCTAGGTAAGAAAATACCCTAATTAGTTGCTGATTTTCTGATTCTTAGTTTCCATAGCTTGGTAGCTGATGGATCTTGTAAATCAGGTTGCCTAGTCGCCGTAGACGAAGCATATACGATCTGTTCGAATCGCTTCACCTATAAGAGAAAAGGTGCAGATTTTAAACGCTTTGATTGACTGTTTCCAATGCTTTCAATGTTGTTTAATAGTAGATTATCGACGACAATGCCGTTTGACATGTACAACATGCTGTCCGTTTCCTGTTTCGTAAACCGACGAAGAATATGAGAGTTAGGGCATTTTAGTCATTTGTAGGAAGTACTGTTTTCATTCATATTTTGCTGATGTGATTGACATGGCTTCTTATCACATTAGAATACTAGGAATGCGTGCATAATTAGTTTGGCGAAGAGATTCGCCTAAATGCGCACTTTGAGTCGACATACTATATGTAGACTTAAGTGTGTAGTGTAAGTGTTTGTATAAATGCTTGTATTAGTATGTATTGAATTAAATGGTGTTATAAATTAGTTTGAGATTGATTTCTCAATTAAAATGCTGATGCAAATGATTTCCTACATGTTAGCTATATGCATGATTTCATTATATGTATGAAATGCATGTGCTTGAAGATCTACTTAATGTTGTATGTTATAACATGTGTTAACATGCTCACATGGTTGTATTTTATTTCCAATACTCTCATATGATTGCTGATGTGGATTCATATTTGTTTGGGACTATACCTAGTCCAGGCAGTCGGCAACCGAGTAAATTCGTGGTTGGCGTATCTTTGCCACAAACGACACTTCGATGAACCCGAGCCGTGTTTTGGAGTTGGTGGCAGTGGTTAGGCCACACGAGGTGTTTTACGCACTTCATGTCATTCGACTTGAGATGCGCTCGTGCTAGTCGAGCCCGTCAAGTAACCCGACTGGCCATTGTATGTTTACCCTGTATGAGTCATAACTGCTTGAACCTAGGGTACTGAACTTACCATTGTAAACCCTGTCAACCATGATACCTTGATCCACAAAGACCCATGAGCCGGGCATGGTGGTATGGGACACCGTGGTCGAGCTGTCGTCCTACGCTGGGGCCACAAACCTCCCCGTAGTGACCAGTGAGCACCTATGACTCGTGAGCAGATTATGGTGGTATGGGACACTATATTCTTGCTGTCGACCTACATTGATTAGGTGATGGGGGAGCGGTGCAACGAGTGCGAGCAACAGCCCTGACTGCCCTTTGTAGTGACCGCTAGCGTATTCTGAGTCTACGGGAGGTGACGATCCTTCCGTAGCAGTGAGAGTACATGTTCACACTCTGGAGACATACAACAGTTTATATATGATATACATACTATCACAGTCTTCCGCTTGTAAATTTAACTGTCTCTGCCGTATGATATGCTGTTCTGGCTTAATCTCACTCATGTTTAATACATTAACACTGACAACATTCAATCATACATATTTATGTTGCATTAGTGATGTTCTGGAACTCAGGAGTGGAGTTTTTACACGACCCCTGATTTTCGGGATGTTACATGGGGCCATTCTCCATGGACCCCATCATGATGTTTATTTTCTTTTGAAAGGTCATCTAGACCATCCATATTGGTGGGGAAAGGATCCCCACCGTTGATTTTAAATTTTGGTGGTCCCATGTGTTAAAGGACCCATCCGATTGTATAATTTCTTCAAGGAAGGGCTCATAGTGGCGGAGCCCTCCACCACAAAGCGTGTCCCACTCTCCATGTCTCTCTCCCTTTTTATTTCTTTTTATTTTATTTTATTTTATTTTATTTTATATAATAGGTTTGTGTGGCCCACTTTATATGTTGTACCCACGTCACCCATCCGTGGTGGCCCACTTCATCAGGGCCTACCATAATGTATTTTTATTTTTTTAAAAAAAAAAGAGAAGGAAAGAGGAGCTTTTGGGGTGGGCCACCTGCATAGGCTCCACCTTGATGTATATTTCCAATCTAAGCCTTCCATCCTCTTACCTACAATATTTTATCTGTTGGGTAGAAGTTTGGGGCTGATTGGAAGATCTGGTGGGCCATAGCATCGAAGAATGCATCATTACTATTCAAGGATCCTTTTTCTATTTTATTTCATTTTCTAATCATCAACAAAATTCGAACTCTGGACTCATTAGGACGGCCTCGAGCCACTGAACGCAATGACCGGGGTGGATTTCTGTAAAGCAGACCCCACATGCGAAAAACCCCAGAAATCGAGTTTTTTCCCGATTTTTGCAAGAGGCAGCGCCTCTGCCTCTGAGTAAGGACAGCGGCTGCACGCTGCTGCGTGCAGCCTTTGGTGGCGGGCGGACGGTCGTCAGGGGCCCACGGCCCTGCGTGTGGGCCCCACTGTGATGTTTATTTATCATCCAACCTGTTCATGAGGTGGGTCCCCTCCTCAGGTGGGCCCCCTCCAAGTTTCAGCCAGATCCAAAACTCAGGTGGCCCACACCAGACGAAACAGTGGGCTGAACTCCTACCATTGAAATGCCATTTTGGGCTCACAAGAGTTTCGGATCAACTTGAAATTTGTTTTTCCTCCTCATCCAGGTCCGTGCGACCTTATGAATGAATTGGATGGTGAGTAAACAATACAATGGGTCCCACATGGGACCCACAGTGATGCAAGTGCTTTGCCTCCACCGTCCGAGTGAACGGTGGAGCCCACCCTAATGTATGTGTTTTATTAACGCCGTCCAGCAGTCGTTGGATGGCTGGTGGAAGCCCATCACGATGAAAGTTCCTAAACCCTTATGGTACTAAGAGGTTGCTCCAACGTCTAGACCGAGTGGGTAGATGAGCATTGAGTGCCGATTACCAGACGGTTAAGCTCTCCACTGTATCGTAGTCGGTTGGAAGGGGGTGCGGCCTTACCCGCCCGAGTGTAGGGGACAATGTTAGCTGAGTTTGAACAGCTCGAGGAATGAGTCCGCTATCGACGAGTCGTGCCCGATATTGGCAGACGGATAGTGAGGTCTCTTCCACTTACCTTATTGCGCGCGATGAGGCGGCGATCTGGTTTAGAGTGTGCTAGACCCCGGTGATATCCCAGATTTGAGCTGTATTGATATGTGGACTTAGATGAGGATTGTATGCTTGACTTGCATCTTGCATCGCATAGCCTTGGTATGGTCGACATCCTTCATCTTTGCATCACATAGCCTTGGTATGACTTATGGTTTTCATGGATCCTTCTACATATTTCGCATTACTCTGATATTGCATGATCATATTACTACCTTGCGCATACACTTTCACCACCCTCTAAGCTTTCTATAAGCTTATGCACGACCGTTGCGTGCAGGTGACGTTGGGGCGCAGCAGCGCTAAGGCAGGAGCACGTGCAGATCATTTTGGAGTTTTTGTTCCTTACCATTGTATTTCTCTTTATGCTCATTGTACTTGTAAAGTTTTTGATCATAGTGGAAATGTAATGGAGTTTCTGGTTGTTGTTTGTGGGTTATGCCTTTGGTTATGCTTATTACGAATCAAACTGACGTTGAAAATCCTCCTCGTAGCATCCCAGGATCGGAACCTGGCGAATGGGCGCTAGGAGCCGAGAATGGGGTTCTACGGAGGCTGTCAGCGCTGGATTCGGTGATCAAAAATTTTGTGAGCCCAGTTTTCGAGTTTGGGGCGTGACATTCCCACACTTGCATAAAAAGATTATAACATTCTCCACAAATGCTTAAATGGAAATTACAACATCCACACAATGCCACAATCAATCAATCACCACAAGACCAGAAATTATTGTGGTTCGCTTGTGTGTACACCAACAGTTAAGAAAAATAGCCACACAACTACTCCACTCCCAACATCCTCATACAGTGGATATTAACATTCACTTTGCAATAGGTTTTTCAAGGTTCACCTAAAACCTTCACAATTGTGCCTTTCAAGTGGGCTTACATAATTCAAAAACTCCACACTGAGTTTTTTGGATCACCAAGATTTTTCTGACAGAATCTCAAACAAACCAAAAGAATATATTTATAAAACAGTAAAATACTTATCTAAATATTCTTCTTTATTGCAACCGAGTAGATCCAATTCGGAGTAGAAGTTCAACGTAGATGTTCAATGTCCACACTCACTTATGAAAAGGTTCTAAGTTCTAAATGATTTTTAGATTAAATCACTTTGGAATAGCTTAATTTAATTTTGATTCCAAAAAATGAAAAGTTTTCAATCCCTTCTTTAAATAAGATTTGAATGTAGAATACAAAATTAAATGTAAAAATCTAATTAAAGAGAATATTAAATGAGCACTAAATAGCTTAAGAATATCACAAACTTATTTCTTAGAGTGGTATCTTAATTTTGCTTGAATTAGATATCAAACTCTGAAAATCTTTCTTTATTTATAAGTGTAGAAAATATTCACTCGACTAGCCTAGAGGACAACTTAACTAGTGGAAGGACTAACAAACTTTTAAAATTTCGGGCACAGTAAGATAAAGTCATTCCATGACTGGTAGAGTGGGAGGTTCGACCGGTCGAGTGGCCTTCACGACCGGTTGAGCCCTACACTCGACTGGTTGTGTGAGACTAAATTTAGTTGCTAGACTTTGAGTCGAGCCTGCTCAACTGGTTGAGCACTGTTCACTTAACTGGTCGAGGCTATAAAAAAAATCCTGAAAATTAATAACAAACCTTGGACTGGTCGAGGAATTTTTTGGACTGGTCGAGACAGTACTAGGATTAGTCAAACATATGCTAAGACTAGTCGAGAAAAATCCTATGCAATTATAAAGTGACCCAATTATTGTATGCAATCAATATGACCTAACCTATGGTCAATCTAGGATCATTCATACCTTATAAGCGATGTTTGAGCATTGAAACATCTTTTGCTTTGGTTGATAGCTAATCGTAAAGTACATGAAGCTTGACATCTTGAAGTATGTTGAAGCTTGAACTTGATGTACTTAACTTGTATTTCATCTTGAACTTTGAGGTTCAAAGTAAAGAACTTTATCTTGACATGGATGAAGCTTTGAAACCTTTAACTATTGAAGCTTGAAGGATTAAAATAACACTTGGTGTTGTACTTGAACTTGAACTTCTATATCTCTTGATCTTGCAATTGAAGTTCTTGACGAAAAGACCTTTTGTAACATCCGGGATTTATAAGGACGAAATTGGTTTTTAAGGATGAAATTGGACGTCCTTAGACATAGAACTTTCCTAGGACCTTATTCTGTTGTAATTAGGGTGTAATTTAGTTAAGTATTAATAGTTTGGATTGCTTTCTATACAAACTACAGAGACCCGAGTACCACATCGAGCAGAAATCTCTTAGGATCAAATCCTTTAGAAATTAGGCGAGTATTAACTAGTGCTAAACTAGTTTACCTGTAAAATTTACTCTAATCACTTTAAATTCGATCTGCAAGACCCAAAACTTATAGAATCATTGATGTTAGGTTACCCTAAAATCTAAGGTCAAACTCTAAACCCAGTTGCCCTTGGGAGCATTCGAAAACTCTGTATCGGACCTGGACCACACGTCGAAAGTCCAATAGCAGTGAAATTAAATGATTATGACCGCCTAGTTGGACTTGACTATCTACTCAAAAATCAAGGCCAAACAATGTCCTGAGACCATTTCCTTGAGTCCGGAGTGAAGAGGTGAGAAAATGAAGATTTTTAAGAAATTAAATATAATTTTAAGTAATCTACAACGTGTCACTTGCGCGATGTTTCTAAGCGTTCTAACCATTAGATTTCAACCCAAATTCACTCTCGGATCAGGAAAGGTGGCCCATACATGTTAAAGTACTTGTGGCCCTAAACGAGTTCCTGTGACTGTTGAACTGAAACTGGTCCGCCACGGCCGATCTGGAAACCCGACCGGGCTGAAAACTTATTTTGACCTTGATCTGATATTAGAGAGCTTAAGTTCGACCGCATTTAGTAACAGGACCTCCAGAAATGCTCCATTGGATCGAAACAAGCCCGATTTGGTTATAACTTAAGTATACCATGGCCCTGGGGCCATTTTTATCAATTTAGAGCCTATATAAGAGGTTTAAACCCCCTCTCTCATATCCTATACAAATTTCCTAAACCTAAGGGAGAGAGAAGAAAGAAAGAGAAGGAAAGAGAGAGAGAAGGTGAGTGAAGGTGTGGGATTTATTCTTGAGAATCGCTTCTGCTATTCTGCGTGTTTATTCATCACATCCGTGTCGCTACTACGGTGATTCTGACTTCGTTCTTAGGTAAGAAGACCTAAACCTAATATGTTCTAGGGTTCTGAATGTTTCAAGTAGTAAAATAGCTAACTCCACATATGCTATAGGTTGACATTTCATCGTTGACGAAGATTTAGAGTCTCTGTCGAGTTCGTTACGATTCTACGGCATAAGGTGCAGAATATAGATGTTTAGGTTATCATTTCTCAAAGCTTTCAATGTCGGCTAATGGTAGATTATTAACGTGGATGCTATTTCACATGTAGAACATACTATCCATTTTTCATTTTGATTAACTACGAAGAATATGGAATTTTATGTATTCTATGTATTCGTAGAAAATACTGTATACATATAAAATCTGAAATTGTTTTTGCCATGATTAATAGTCGTATGTATATGCTAGTTATATGTGTGATGACTCCTTGGCAAAAGGGTTCACCCTAATGCATGTCTTGGTCAACATACGCTATGTATATTAGTATGTGTAGTCTAAGTGTTTGTAATAATGACCAAATGAGTATAGAAACTGGATTCGTGCTAGGAAATAACCCTTTGACGAAAGGATTTGCCCTAATATGTATGTTACCTGATATATAACTTATATGATGAATTGTGTAGGCTAAGTGTTGATAAAAATGTCTAAATGAGTTGTAGTTAGTAAGGTGTACCTGTATGCGGATTGAGACATGATTCTCAATCTCCTTAGTGATGTGTATGATTTCCTCCATGTATGTCATATGCTGATGACTGTTTGTTTATGAATTGAATATGTGAGAATTCATGTTTACATTGCTTTTCAGAACATGCTCAAATGATATTATAATTTGAATTATTGTTCCGCTACTACTTTGAGTATTTCATATGAATATTTGATGTAATGGAATGTGGTTGGGGATATTGTATAGTCCAGGAAATCAGTAATACGCCTTGAGTTCGTGTCCGAGACCTATTCACCACGTAGAACGTGTTTGACGAACCCGAGCCGTACGTTGCTTGTCGACGGTGGTTAGGCTATATGAGGTGCTTATGCACTTCATGTCAATCAACTCAACGGGCGCTCGTACTAGTTGAACTCATCAAGTAACTCGATTAGCTCGATGTATGTTAACCATGTATGGATGCTATTGCTTGAATTTAAAGTACCAAACTTACCAGTGAAATCCTTATCAACCGTGGTACCTCGATCTGCTAAGACTCATGAGCCAGGCATGGTGGTATGGGACACCGTGGTCGAGCTGTCAGCCTACGCTGGGGTGACGAGCTCCCCGTAGTGACCAGTGAGCAACCTTATCTCGTGAGCTGATTGTGTTGGTATGGGATACTACATTCGAGCTGTCGGCCTACACTGGTTTGGTGATGGGGGAGTGGTGTAAAGATTGCGAGTAACAGCCCTGACAGCCCTTGTAGTGACCTCGAGCGTACTCTGAGTCTATGTGGAGGCGACGACCCTTTCGTAGCAACAAGAGTACAAACTAGGCCTATATTGATTTTGTGATGGGGGAGTGGTGTAACGATTTTGTGTAACAGCCCTGACAGCCCTTGCAGTGACCTAGAACCGTACTTCGTATGATATTTGCTAGGACTAACGACCCTAGACTGGATCATTATTGGAAAATGATACAAGGGAGGTACTTTAGCTTCCCAATCCTGATGTATGAAAAGGACTAATAACAACTCGGTAATCATGTTTATATCGCACTGCATGTGCCTAGAAGATGTGGAGCACTAAGGGATGAAAGCATGCCGCGAACGTGAGATGGTGTCGTATGAGGGAGTATGTAGGCAAGGGCATGCATCATTATTGCATCTCATCCTTGCATTAACAAGAGTATCTAGGAATGTTGATTGTACTTCTTTATCATTACCACTTGACTAATTTGATAACATGTTAATCTTTACTCTATTATTCCATTGAGTTAACTACTCACTCACACATTACGAGACGGTGTTGTACACACCAACCAGACCCTGTCTTAGTTTCAGGTGAGGGCGATGCTTGTGAAGCGGAGCCGGACTTTACTTTTTGATGATGAGTTCTCCTACATGTAACTCTCTGGCGGGTCTATTTGACCTGGAGTTGCACCGACTGGGCTTCGATATTTGGGATAGAAGATATTACATTTTTTTCATTTTGAGCATTTTGTAATCAACTTGTAATTGTTAACCTAGTGACATTCATACTCTGAGGGCTTACTATCACTCTTATCTAGTTTATATACTTATCACAGTCTTCCGCTTGCATAATTTAAATACCTGTGGAGTATGATATGCTGTTTTTGGTGTAATCCCAATCATGTTCAATGCCCTCCTATAGACAACATTCAATCATCATTATCTATGTTACATAAGTGATGTTTTGGAACTCGGGAGTTAGGTTTCTACTCGACCCCCAATTTTCAGGATGTTACAAATGGTATCAGAGCATGATTTAGATTAAGCTGGACCTGGGTTATGGTCACACGATGCACGTTGATGCCACTCTAGCATAGGAGGGTGCGAGAAAAATCTAAAAACAGGTTTAGGACTCCCATTTTTGTTTGTTGGCAAGGTTTACTGAAAACGATCGCCGAGATCGACTCCGTGCACACTCCTGATCACACACGACGACCCCAAATCACTTCTACAACGTCAATTGATGGGTTTAGATTGTGTTTCAATCCCTTTCAGCCGTTAGAAATTGGTAAATATCAATATGTATCCATTTTGTTCTGAAATGACCCGAAACGAGTCAAATTGGAGTAATGGCCCAATCGGGGCTGTTTTAGGGGGACCCAGGGTGGGACCCATAGCTTTTTGGACCCAGGGAGTGGGGAGGTCCTCGCCCAAAGAGCGAGGCCTCATCGGATAGGTCAGGGACCGGAGAGGTCTTCGCTGGTTCGGCGAGGCCTCGCCGACCGATGGGCTCGTCCGGGCCGAGCCTACAGGCCGATGGCATGTGGGGCCTAGTGGGACGCAATGGTGCAGGGTTCGACCATTATTTTATCCCTAATCTATCACTTCCTTCACAAACCTCTCTCCCATGCTTTCTTTTTTCTTCAAAACCGTCCCAATCTCTTTTAAATCAGCATTCCAATCACTGCTTTCATTTTTCGTTAACCCCTTTATCCCTCCATCGTGCTCAGCCATACCCATCACCTACTCCTTCCATTTTCTTTGATTTAAGCTCCCAAAGCTCTCATTTAACTCTAAAATCGTGCCAGCCCCCAACGCCTCTTATTTTGATCTTTTTTTTCTTCTATTTTCCCTTTCTTTGACCCATTACGCTCCCATATTAAGCTCAAATCCATGGAGACCCAAATTTCCCATCCCATTTGTAACACCCTGAAAATCGGGGGTCGTGTATAAACTCAACTCCCGAGTTCCAGACCGTCACTTATGCAACAAAAATGATTATGATTCAATGTTTTCTGAGTTAAAGCATTCACATGAGTAAAAGTATACCAAAACTGCAATTCATACTCCAGATCCAGTGATAAAAGCAAGCGGAAGACTAAAGAATATATATATATCACTGTATGGAAAAATAAAATAGATCTCAACTGTCACTAAAGTATGAATATATCACTGAGTCTCATATACAGGTAAATGACAGAAATAAATGTCCAAAAGAATCCCACTATGAAGTCCCGTCAACCCAGGTCACCTAAGCAAAGCCATCATGGTACTGCATGTATGAGAACTCGTCCTGGTCCTCATCAAAGTCTAGCTCTGCCTCCTGAATCTCAGCATCACCTGCATCTAAAACAGGGTCTGGTGGGTGTTGAAAACACCATCCCGTAACGTGAGAATGAGTGATCAACTCAGTGGAATCATAGAGCAAAGATTAGCATGTTCACAAATCAATCATGCGATAATAGTAAAGCAGTAAATCAAACAATCCTAATACTGTTGTTAATGCAATATGACATGACGTGATGTATGCCCTCATCGACGATCTCCCTCATACGGCATCATCTTACGACCGCGGCATGCAATCGACCCTCAAGTGCTCCACATCTTCCAGGCACATGCAATGATATGGTGATATGATTTCTGAGTTGTTATTAGTCCATTCAAACAGCAGGATTGGGAAACTAAGATACTTCCCTTATATCAATCCCAACACAGATCCTGTCTAGGGTCGTCACTCCTAGTAATCTCGTATGAGGTATATTTTGTAGGTCGCTACAAGGGCTGCCAGGGCTGTTGCACGCACTCGTTGCACCGCTCCCCCATCACCTTATCAATACAGGCCTACTGTACTCTACTACTACTGAAGGGTCGTCGCCTCCCATAGACTCAGAATACGCTCGCGGCCACTATAAAGGACTCGTCGCCTGATCAGTGTAGGCCGACAGCTAGAATGTAGTGTCCCATACCACCATAATCTGCTCACGAGATTAGGTGCTCACTGGTCACTATGAGGAGGTTTGTGGCCCCAGCATAGGCCGACAGCTCGACCATGGTGTCCCATACCACCATGCCTGGCGCATGAGTCTTTGTGGATCAAGGTACCATGGTTAACAGGGTTTATAATGGTAAGTTCAGTACCCTAGGTTCAAGCAGTTATGACTCATGCAGGGTGAACATACAACGGCCAGTCGGGTTACTTGACGGGCTCGACTAGCATGATCGCATCTCAAGTCGAACGACATGAAGTGCGTAAAACACTTCGCGTGGCCTAACCACTGCCGCCAACTCCAAAACACGGCTCGCGTTCATCGAAGCGTCGTTCGTGGCCAAGATAAGCCAACCACGAATTTTCTTGGTTATCGACTGCCTGGACTAAGTATAGTCCCAAACAATTATGGAATCACATCAGCATTCATAGGAGAGTATTGGAAATGAAATACAACCATGTGAGCATGTTAACACATATTATAACATACAACTTAAGCAAATCATCAAGTACATGCATTTCATACATACAATGAGATCATGCATTTGGCTAACATGTAGGAAATCATTTACATCAGCATATTAATTGAGAAATCAATCTCAAAATAATTCATAACACCATTTAATTCAATACATACTAATACAAGCATTTATACAAACACTTACACTACACACTTAAGTCTACATATAGTATGTCGACCCGAAGTGCGTATTTAGGCGAATCTCTTCGCCAAACTAATTATGCACCTATTCCTTACATTCTAATGCGACAATAATCCATATCAATCACATCAGCAAAATATGAATGAAATCGGTACTTCCTACAAATGACTAAAATGCCCTAAATCTCATATTCTTCGTTGATTTACAAAACAGGAAACAGATAGCATGTTGTACATGTCAAACGGAAATGCCGTCGATAATCTACTATTAAACGACATTGAAAGCATTGTAAACAGTCAATCAAAGCGTCTAAAATCCGCACCTTATCTCTTGTAAACGTGTGAATTCGAACGGAGCGTATACGCTTCGTCTACGGCGATAAGAGAACCTAATTTACAAGATACGTCAGCTAACATGCTTTGAATCCTAGAGAACCTCAAATCAGCAACTTCTAGGGTTATTTCTTACCTAAAAATGCGGAGGAATCGCCGGCCAGGTGATTGAAGTATGTTGCTAAAGTACGTGCAACAGGCGGCACAAAGGCAGAAAAATTCTCTCCTACTCTCTCTCACAAACTCTCACCTTTTCTCTCTCCCAATCTAGGGTTTCTCTCAAATTCAGATGGGAGAGAGGAGTGAGGGTTTCAACCCCTTTTATAAGCTTAAAAATGCCCAAAATAGGCTTAGGAACAAAGTTCACTTAGGGCATATCCAAATCGGGGCTGTTTCGGTCCAAAAGATGATTTCTGGTGGTCCCCTGGCCGAACGCGATCGGACTTAAGCTCTTGCGTACAGGATCTAGCATGCATCAAGTTTTCAGTCCGGCATGGTTCGCAGATCGCACGTAGCGGTCTAGTTTCAGTTCAGCGGTCACCGCACGTAGATCAGGGCTGCAAGTCTCATGATATGAAATAGAAATTTTTCCTAATCCGAGGGTGTAATCTGGCTAAATTCTGACGGTCAGAATGCTTAATACTGACACGTCAAGTCGTGTGCCAGATTTGAATTTTAAATTTCAAATCTGTCCCTATTCGCACTCTCTTCAGTCCGGGCTCAATGAAATAGCCTGTGATTATCTGTTGGACTTGATTTTCGAAATGATTGTCAAGTCTAGCTAGGCGGTTCTAACAGTTTAAGATAGGAGGTATCGGACTTTCGACGCGCGGTCTAGATCCAATATAAAATTTCAAAGTGGTCCAGAGAATAAACCTGCTTAGAGTTTGATTCGAGGTTATAGAGTTTTATAGAGTCATTGGTTCTACTCGATTTGGGTCTTGTAGAACGTATTTAAAGTGATCAGGGACTATTTCCCAGCTACTCTAGCGTTGCGCTAGCTAACTTACGCTTATTTTTCATAGGAATTAATCCTACGCAATTTCTGGTCGAGTTGGTACTCGAGTCCAAGTACGGATTTTTCACGGGCGTTACATCATTCTTCTTATTTCCCTCCTTTTCCATGGCTCTTTTTGAGTTAGTTATAGCCATCTTCTCGATCTCTATGCTTCTACCGACGGGCGAGACCTAACACTGTAGCTTAATCTATAAACAGTGACCATCTAGAGCTGGGACATTTAGAGTTTTGGATTTAAAGTTGGTATTCCTAGATTTCGAAAGATCGGATAGTATAGAACATCTAATAAATCAATAACGTAAATCCTAGACTCTCCTTAGCTGGTATGAACATATGTGTAGAGCTCGAGCGTAAGTAAATTTAGGTTTGGGCAACTCAATCTTAATCAGGCAACCTTTGATCCTAAGTGATAGAATAATTCCCTGTAGTAGAAATGGTATGAAACCATCTAAAGTATAAGCTTAGACTTGGATTACAGCTAGGGAAATATAGACTTGGCTACTAGTTATATTAATTAGTGTAAAGACTGAATATGCTAGGGCAATTGAAAGACAACTGAATATACTAAGGAATAGTAGGTTTGATTTGGTTAGAGTAGGACTTCATTCCTTCGATAGATCCCCATAATACTCAAAGGCTTCCTTAGTAACTCTCAGGAAACTTGCTTAACTTAGAACTAGTCACGTTTGGGGGAAAACTTATATACCCCTCAGATTAAATGCTAGGATAAACCAGCACACCCCTTAGAATTGCCCTCCCAAGGACTTATTACAATCAGGAATGCGGAGTAAAGGAACTATACATAAGCGAAGTATTCACGATTTGAACTAAATTCTTAATCCTGGTAGTTACCAATGAATCCAATGCTCTGATCAAGAAGAAGATCGGGATTGAATAGGATTAAGAACTGATATGATAAATTTTCTGTCATAGTCTAGGCAGAAAGTCTATGTATCCGGCTCAGACCCACTACACAACTTTTCTTCCGTGTTGGCCCGACCACCTATAACCAAAAGTTAGTGCATTGCCTTTGAGAAGTGTTAAGGACATATGGCCAATAGAGATTAGGCTCATTTCTACAACCATAGGTACCAACACTATAGTATACATCATCGATGAAAGGAAGACCAATGTATTGAGAGGTTATCTCCCATTTCATTTCAAGGATAGGTCCTAAATTACACCTCATTCCAACATACGGATCGAGACATGGATTCTTGAGCCTTGAGAGTAGACAAAATTTTTAAGGGGGTAGAATTTTATGAGCCCAATCTAGTTAAGTCAGTTAATACAACTGTTGGATTAGAATAGCGCAGTGAAAGCGTGGTTGGCCCCTTCTCCACTGGCCCAGGATCGAAGAAATTGATTCAGGTTATACGTAAGGTTAGGTCAATAAATAGGATTTGAACCTTCCTTAGAATGTCAATACTGAAGTCTTTATAAGGAAAAGATTAGGGATTAAGTGTTAAACCAATTCGTAACAATAGGTATGAGTTGAAGTACAATAGCCCTAGGCAAATGAATAACATAGACAGTACACATCCTACCATACATAGAAATGTGAAATCAATATACCCTAGGAAAATGAAATAATCAAATCTTTACGTACTCCTCTTAGGTAATTTTGGGGACGAAATTGGTTTTTAAGGGGGGTAGATTATAACATCCAGAATTTTTAAGGACGAAATTGGACGTCCTTAGACATAGAACTGCCCTAAGACCTTATTCTGTTGTAATTAGGGTGTAATTTAGTTAAGTATTAATAGCTTGGATTATTTTCTATACAAACTACAAAGACTCGAGTAACACCTCAAGCAGAAATCTCTTAGGATCAAATCCTTTAGAAATTAGGCGAGTATTAACTAGTGCTAAACTAGTTTACTTGTAAAATTTACTCTAATCACTTTAAATTCAATTTGCAAGACCCAAAACTTGTAGAATCATTGACACTAGGTTACCCTAAAATCTAGGGTCAAACACTAAACCCAATTGCCGTCAGGAGCATTCGGAAACTCCGTATCAGACCTAAACCGCATGTCGAAAGTTTGATAGCAGTGAACTTAAACGATTATGACCTCCTAGTTGGACTTGACTATCTCCTCGAAAATCAAGGCCAAACGATGTCCTGAGAAGATTTACTTGAGTTCAGAGTGAAGATAGTGAGAAAACGAAGATTTTTGAGAAATAAAATATAATTTTAAGTAATCTGGAATGTGTCGCTTGTGCGATGATTCTAAGCATTTTGACCGTTAGATTTCAACCCAAATTCACCCTCGAATTAGGAAAGGTGGCCCATACTTGTCAAAGTACTTGTGGCCCTGATCGAGTTCCTATGACCGTTGAATTGAAACTGGTTTGCCCCGGCCGATCTGGAAACCCGACCGGACTGAAAACTTAGCTTGACCTAGATCCGATATTAGAGAGCTTAAGTACGACCGCATTTAGTAATAGGACCTCCAAAAATGCTCCATTAGATCGGAACAAGCCCGATTTGGTTATAACCTAAGTATACCATGGCCCTGGGGCCATTTTCATCAATTTAGAGCCTATATAAGAGGCTTAAACCCCCTCTCTCATATTCCATACAAATTTCCTAAACCTAAGGGAGAGAGAAGAAAGAAAGAGAAGGAAAGAGAGAGAGAAGGTGAGTGAATGTGTGGGAGTTATTATTGAGAGTCGCTTCTGCTATTTTACGTGTTTATTCATCACATCCGTGTCGCTAGTACAGCGATTCTGACTTCGTTCTTATGTAAGAAGACATAACCCTAATATGTTCTAGGGTTCCAAATGTTCCAAGTAGTAAAATAGCTAACTCCACACATGCTATAGGTTGACATTTCATCGTTGACGAAGATTTAGAGTCTCTGTCGAGTTCGTTACGATTCTACGGCATAAGGTGAGGACTATAGATGTTTAAGTTATCATTTCTCAAAGCTTTCAATGTCGGCTAATGGTAGATTACTGACGTGGATGCTATTTCACATGTAGAACATACTATCCGTTTTCCGTTTCAGTTAAAACAAAGAATATGGAATTTTGTGTATTCTATGTATTCGTAGAAAATACTGTATACGTATAAATTCTGAAATTGTGTTTTTCATGATTAATTATCATATGTATATGCTAGTTATATGTGTGATAGCTCCTTCGCGAAAGGGTTCGCCCTAATGCATGTCTTGGTCAACATACACTATGTATGTTAGTATGTGTAGTCTAAGTGTTTGTGATAATGACCAAATGAGTATAGAAACTGCATTCGTGCTCGCCACGACTAACTATCATGGATATATGATTATTGTTTAGGGAACAACCCTTTGACAAAAGGATTTTCCCTAATATGTATGTTACCTGATATATAACTTGTATGATGAATTGTGTAGGCTAAGTGTTGATAAAAACGTCTGAATGAGTTGTAGTTAGTAAGGTGTACCTGTATGCGGATTGAGACATGATTCTCAATCTCCTTAGTAATGTGTATGATTTCCTCCATGTATGTCATATGCTGATGACTGTTTGTTTATGAATTGAATATGTGAGAATTCATGTTTACATTGCTTTTTAGAACATGTCAAATGATATTATAATTTGAATTATTGCTCCGCTACTACTTTGAGTATTTCATATGAATATTTGATGTAATGGAATGTGGTTGGGGATATTGTATAGTCCAGGCAATCGGTAATACGCCTTGAGTTCGTGGTTGAGACCTATTCGCCACGTAGAACGTGTTTGACGAACCCGAGCCGTGTGTTGCTTGTCGACAGTGGTTAGGCCACATGAGGTGCTTATGCACTTCATGTCGATCAACTCAACGGGCGCTCGTACTAGTCGAACTCGTCAAGTAACCCGATTAGCCCGATGTATGTTAACCATGTATGGATACTACTGCTTGAATCTAAAGTACCAAACTTACCAGTGAAATCCCTATCAACCGTGGTACCTTGATCTGCTAAGACTCATGAGCCGGGCATAGTGGTATGGGACACCGTTGTCGAGCTGTCGGCTTACGCTGGGGCGAAGAGCCTCCTTGTAGTGACCAGTGAGAAACCTTGTCTCGTGAGATGATTGTGGTGGTTTGCAACACTACATTTGAGTTGTCCGCCTACACTGATTTGGTGATGGGGGTGTGGTGTAATGATTGTGAGTAACAGCCCTGACAGCCCTTGTAGTGACCTCGAGCATACTCTAAGTCTATGTGGAGGTGACGACCCTTCCGTAGCAACAAGAGTACAAACTAGGCCTGTATTGATTTGGTGATGGGGGAGTGGTGTAACGATTCTGTGTGATAGCCCTGACAGCCCTTACAACGACCTAGAACCGCACTTCATATGAGATATGGTAGGACTGACGACCCTAGACTGGATCATTGTTGGGAAATGATACAAGGGAGGTACTTTAGCTTCCCAATCCTACTGTATAAAAAGGACTAATAACAACTCGGTAATCATGTTCATATCGCACTACATGTGCCTGGAAGATGTGGAGTATTGAGGGATGAAAGCATGCCGCGAACGTGAGATGGTGTCACATGAGCGAGTATGTAGCAAGGGCATGCATCATTATTGCATCTCATCCTTGCATTAACAAGAGTATCTAGGAATGTTGATTGTACTGCTTTATCATTACCGCTTGACTAATTTGATAACATGTTAATCTTTACTCTATTGTTCCATTGAGTTAGCTACTCACTCTCACGTTACGGGACGATGTTGTACACACCAATCAGACCCTGTCTTAGTTTCAGGTGAGGGCGATGCTTGTGAAGCAGAGCCGGACTTTACTTTTTAATGATGAGTTCTCCTATATGTAACTCTCTGGTGGGTCTATTTGACCTAGAGTTGCACCGACGTGGCTTCGGTATTTGGGATAGAAGACATTACATTTTTCTCATTTTGAGCATTTTGTAATCAACTTGTAATTGTTAACCTAGTGACATTCATACTCTGAGGGCTTACTATCACTCTTATCTAGTTTATATACTTATCACAGTCTTCCGCTTGCATAATTTAAACACCTGTGGAGTATGATATGCTATTTTTGGTGTAATCTCAATCATGCTCAATGCCCTCCTATAGACAACATTCAATCATCATTATCTATGTTGCATAAGTGATGTTTTGGAACTTAGGAGTTGGGTTTCTACTTGACCCCCGATTTTCAGGATGTTACACCTTTGTTCTTGTATATGAGATGCATGATCTTGAATATGTAGATGAGCTACACAAGACACAGATTCCAAGAGGTTTTGGCACTACAAAATTTGACATTCATAGGAGGTAGAAAATGACATTCATAGGAGGTAGAAAATATAGCACTTATAACGATGCAGCGTCCAAGCCTCCAAACTCAGACCGTGGCCCACCCAAAAAGGATCTTGGAACAATGGATGGACGGTGTAGCTACAACACATACGTTAAGGTGGGGTCCATGTTAGTGTGGCCCACTAGTTCCAGATCAAACGGATATTTGTGTTTTTCCCGCCATCCAAACAGTCCAAACGGACTGACTGTCCAGCAGGGTGGGCAGCAAGGCCATCCCACCTGCTAAATGGTCTGGATCATCCAATCAGGCCTACATCAAGGTGGTCCATGATCTGAAAGAGAGAGAGAGAGAGAGAGAGAGAGAGAGAGAGAGAGAGAGAGAGAGAGAGAGAGAGAGAGAGGGAGGGAGAGAGAGGGACCCCGCCACTATGGGCCCCTCTTTAATCACAACACATACATCAAAGTGGGTCCCATCATAAGTGGGCCCTTAAATGGAAATCAACGGTGGATCACCCACCTATATCACTCCATCTTTAGCTCCTTGGACTCTAAACTCCATAGCTTTCCCTTTGATGGAAGTTGATGAGATTTGAAGAGTGAAGATAAGAGATCTAGGGGTAGGGAGTGGACCACACTTGGCTCCTCTCATGGACGTTTCCTCTCCTTGAGAATTGCCTGAATATAGTGAGAAAATGAGAGTGAGAGAGAGAGAGAGGTGATGTAAGAGTGAGTGATAGGTGATGGGTGAGTGTAAGAAAGGGATGGGTGGAGAGAGAGAGAGAGAGAGAGTTGACTTTGGGAATGGGAGAGGGATGGGTTGTTTGTACTTAACTTGTACTTGTGATAGGATGTGTACTTGATTGATTTATGTGATGTGTTGTAGAGATTCTCTTAGAATTCACAATGCACGACGTTTTCCTCAAAATAAACGTGGGCCCACAACTCCTGGCCTAGATATCACATCGACACGCAAGTTATGGCATTGGAATCGCAGCGACGGCATGGTCGCAAAAGTACAAGTTTCAGATTGGGTCGACTCAGATTGACAAGATACGACTAGGGTCCCGTGCAAATGCCGATTTCAAATCGGGGGTTGTTGAAATTCGACAGGGAGGATCGTAAGAGTCTAAAGAACTATACGGTCTAAGATACGGTTCTTACAGCTCTCCCCTCCTAATAAAAATTTCATCCTCGAAATTTAAACCACAACACAAAGAATACAAAGCTCACCAAGGGAGGAAAAACCTATCACTATAGATATAATCCTAACACACCATACTAACATAATCAAACACCTAAGAGATGGGGATAATGCTCATGAATCTCCGCTTCTTGCTCCCAAGATGCCTCCGCTACACTAAGATGACCTCACTGATCCTCGGATCTCATTCAGAAACGATCGAGACTGGAATACTATGCGGCCTAACAATCTCAATGGTAGGGAGCTATATCAAAAGGGAGCTATATCAGAAAGTTTCTAAGTTATTTGAACTCGGAGACCTAAGCATTTTAAGTTCTCAACAATTATAGAGTGAAGGGTAGCTATCAGTATATATGTGATGTCATCCTTAGGTATTCCCAATTTACTCTCTAATATTAACTTCTGTCATGCCCAAAACTCAAAAATCATACTCATAAAATTTTTGGTGCCGATAGCCTCCGTAGTACCCCATTCTCGGCTCCCAATGCCCATATGCCAGATTCCGATCCTGGGATCCTATAAAGAAGATTTTCTAATGTACATTTAACTTGTAATAAGCATAACTACAAGTTTACCCAAATCACAAAGGCAACATCATCATTACATATCCACTAATATAAACAGTTGAATACAATGCTGAAAGGAAAATACATATATCAAAAATCAAAGCTCCAGAAGACCACTGCATGCTCCAAGCTCAACGTTGTCGTGACCTAACGTCACTTTCATGCATCTATTATGCATAAGTTTATAGAAAGCTTAAAGGGTGGTGTAAGTGTGTGTGATGCTCATGTCAAGCATATAGATATCAGAGTAAGCGAAAATACTAGCAATCCATAAATTGTACATTATCAGAGTAATGAGTAACATGCAGGTAAGTGCATAAATACCATCAGCCTTATCCAGGCTATGTGATGCAAAAATATAATAAGCCAATATCATATACTAAGGAAGCAATGTATATTATGTCACGCCCCAAACCTGAAAATCTGATTCATAGGAATCCCGATCGCCGAATCTGGTGACGACAGCCTCCGTAGTACCTCATTCTCGGCTCTTAACGTTCATATGCCAGATTCCAATCCTAGGATCCTATAAGAAGGATTTTTTTTTTCAATGTACATTTAACTCGCAATAAGCATAACCACATGATTACCCAATTCACAAAGGCAACATTATTATCACATATCCACTAATATAATCAGTTGAGTACAATGCTGAAAGGAATTACATAAATAAAAATCAAGCTCCAGAAGACCATTGTACGCTCCATGCTCAACACTGCTGCAACCTAACATCACCTACACGCATCTATCATGCATAAGCTTATAAAAAGCTTAGAGGGTGGTGTAAGTGTGTGCACAAAGCAAGTGTCAAGTATTCAATATAATGCCATAATCATACAATACCGAAAGTACTGGTAATCCATAAATTGTGCAGTATCGGAATAAGTAGAAATACTGGCAAGATTAGGAATTATCAGAGAAAATAAAAATACTGACAAGATCATAAATCATATGATAACAGAGTAAGCAAAAATACTGACAAGTCCATGAGTCATACAATATTAGAATACATAAGACAAATCAACTGTGCAAATGAGGAATCATAGATAGTCAAATATCATATGCAAAGAATGCAATGCAATATACATTCTTGATGAGTATCACAAATAGCGTCAGCCGTACCTAGACCATATAAATGCAGAAACACAATAACCCAAAATGTCGTATGTCATGAATGTCATGCAATATGCGGTGCGAATGTAATGGTCATGCTAGAGTGTGAAGTCGGGATGATAGTACATAGTATCACAGGCTATGAGGTCCATCACAAGGGACTTCTATCCAAACCAGTCTCATACTTAAATTTAGATAGTCAGACTCAATGTGGTAAACTCCTGATCTCAGGTTAGTCGCGCCCCCCCACCAAAATCATGGCCATTGCGAAGGCACACACATGACAAATAGTTGTACACCACCAGCCCGAGTGGATAGTGAATGAATGAATGAATGAATACGCAACCCCTGCTCCCTAAATTCACATATCAGTACAGTTCTTCTCTAGGATCATCACCGGGGTCTTGTACACTTTGCACCAGCTTGTCGTCCCTATCCGAACTCACAACTGGGAGAGTGGAAGAGACCTCACTATCCACTTGCCAATATCGGGCCCAACTCGTCGATAGCGGATCGATTCCTCAAGCTGGTCAAACTCAACTTAGAAGTTGTCCCCTCACTCAAGCGGGTAAGGTCACACCCCTTTCTAACTGACCACGACACAGTGGGAGACACGACCTACTAGTATGCGGCACTCGTGCACTCATATATCCACTCGGTCTCGACGTTGGAGTTATCTCCTGGCCATGGAGGTTTAAGGATTTTCACCCAGGGACATCTATGGCACCCGTATGCTAGAACCAAACAATTCTGGTGTCCCGTCTAGCCATCCATGATATGCCTGTGGAGGCTATGACCCTGATGTTGCTAGGGCATACAACACATAATGCAAGATGCATGAGTTATACAATCCAGTCATGCATCAATCCTGCGCATGTCGTGCGCTCATGTGAGATAACCTTCGCCTATCAGGGAGCTTCAAATCAACATGTTCAATAACATATGCAATGATCAACCATATCTTATAACAAACATGCAGATGATGCGTATGGGAATGAATCATGATGTTATGTTGTTACATACTCATAATCGGTATTAATAACTGACATCGACAATCGACGACCAACATACATCACAATGGGCTCCATCTCCTGGCCCTAGAATGCATCACAATGGGTCTCATCACATAGGCCTTAGATATGGGCTCAATACACATCACAATGGACTGTAAATACAGACCACATATACATCACATTGGGCCCCGACAATCAAAATTGAGAATCGGCCATGACAAATTAGATCGGTAATCTACCTCGATCGATAATCGATAATTGATCACGACAAATCAGATCGGTAATTGGTCTCGATCGATAATTAGCAATCGGCCACGATAAATCAGATCGGTAATCGGCCTCGATCGATAATCCACAATTGGCCACGACAATTCAGAATCGGTAGGCGGCCTCGATAGGTAATCAACAATTGGCCATGAAAATTTAAAATCGGTAATCGATAATTGGCCACGACAAATCAGCATTGGTAATCGGCCTCAATCGATAATCGGCAATCGGCCTAGATAATCAGTACCAATAATCAGCATCAGTAATCAGCATCGATGATAAGCATCAATAGTCGGCCATGACAACCAGCACATATAGACAAGGTGGGGTCCATAGATGGACAACCAATCAACCATAATGTAAAGATCGGTTTTCGACCGTAGTTATATCAAATTCGATAGTACGGAGCCATCCGTCTATCGTGAATGGGGCCCACTTATTTGGATTAACCCACGAAGAGAATGAGCCTAACAAGGCCTAAGGGAAGGTCACAATGAGGACATGTAACCGTCATTGCCTATCAATGAGGACATTCAACCAACATTGCTCCTAAAGAGTGGCCTGTGTAGGGCCAAACATACAGTGGGCCCATGACTTCATATAAGGGTTTGATATAAATCACCATGGGCCAAATACATAGGCATAATAAACATCACCATGAGCCACGACCCATGGTCCTCCTATACATCATAATGGGCTATGACCCATAGACCTCAATATACATCAAGCGGACTGCTTTAATGGGTCTCATATACATGACAGGTGGGCCCTGCACATGGGCCTCAAACATACAGCATGTGGGCCCTGCACATGGGTCTTGAATACATCAAATGGGTCACATACCTAGGCCTCGAATACGTCAAGTGGCTACACATCATGGGCCTTGTACATATCACAATGGGTCTTGCCCATAGGCCACAAATACAACTTATTAGGCCTCTTAAATACAATGAGTGGGCCTCACAAGTGGACGATATGGGTGAAACACGCACAGCATGGTGGGCCCGTATAGTATAGGCGGGTCCAGCACATGCAGGAAGTGGGCCCTGTGCCATCAAGACGGGTAGATAGTGCGGATATAAAATACATACATCGGGGTGAGTCCCTCCATTCAGTGGCTAGATGGTGCGGATATATAATACACTTATCATGGTTGGATCACACATTGAAATGGACCTTATGTACATCCCATTGGGCCCCGACCCATGGGCCTCAAATACCAAGGTGGGCCTCATAACATGGACCTCATATATATATATCAAAGTGGGCCTCAACATCGGGCCACAAATACATAAAGATGGGCCTAATCATGTGGGCCTCATATATATCAAAGTGGGCCCGACAAATGGGCCTTAAATATACATCATGATGGCCCTCATGGATGGCCGCACCAACGGACCTCACGTGGGCTTGGACCTCACCAAAAATCATTTCAATAGTTGTAGGTGAACATGTATATCATTGTGCACTATCATTCCATGGGGCACATGGCTCATTAATGACGATCAGTACTGTCCAAACATTTTCCAACACCGTCCAACACAATCTGGATGGTGTGGATGAAATAAATACATCATGGTGGCCCAACAGATGGACAGTGTGGATCAACTCATATACATCACGGTTAGGCCCACAACACCTAGCTGACGTCGACACAGCAGCTGCTATGCTACTGGGCCACGGATGGGCGGTTGGAATAAAACACTTACCTCGTGATCAAACCCACAGAATGTGATGGTGGGGCCCACTCATATGTATGTCGTAGATGGAACAGATGGATGACATGCAATACATACATCAAATGGGCCCCACAGAACTACTTATGTCAATGCATGGCTATATAGCTGGTGTGAGGTACCTCTGCCACTTCATCCAGCAGGTGTGGGGCCCACCACATACATGTATATATATACATATAAATCATATACGCATTAATATAATATAATATTATTATTACATAATTGTGAGTGTGTGTATATGAGAAAGGGAGGCGCCAGCACCAGCGTCCAGACCTGGACGGACGACCTGGATGCATGATACATACCTCAGGTGTGGAGTCCGCACGTGTGTGGATCGTGCGGATAAAACATATAAGTCATATGGGTCCCATCAGACGGACGGACCAGCTAAGACACTTATATTACCGTGTGGATCCCACCATCCATTGTTAAACAGTGGTGGTAGAACACTTACATTAGGGCCCCATGTCCACTTGTCGAATGGGTGGCCATTTCACAGCAGGTGGGTCCCATCGAACTGATATACAGCATGCCTACTTCACATACATCAATGCAGGCCCCATGTGTAAGTGCTATGATTTCATATCCCTGTAGTTGTCAAATTTTGTGGTGCCAAAACCTATTTCTATGTCTTGTATATCTTGTGTTTTATGTTTGAAGACTAGTCATTGCAATCAACATCGCATTTCAAGTCAAGATCTCAAAAGAAGAAAGTTTTCAAGTCTTGGATGAAGAAATCAAGAATAGAAGTATTCAAGGTTGCATGTTCAAGGTTTGATCAAGTTCAAGTTTACTAGAAGATTTTGTCAAGTCAAGATCAAGCTTATGAAGGCCTACTACAAGTTTTGAATATTCACAAGCTTCTCTTAAGGGTTATTTGAGTGTACAGACTTTCAATGTCCATCTCACTTTTAAGGTTTGTTTGACCTTAGATTGACCTTAGGATGGGCTTTATTGTAGGTCATTCCGGATACATAACTCATATATCTTTATATGCTTGTTTGGAGTATTCTAAGACCAGTCCTATGGACTTCAAGACCAGTCCTAGCTTTGCTACGACCAGTCTTAGGTTTTTCAGGACCAGTCCTACGTAGTTGAAGATTTTCAGATCTTTCTAGCTGTCCTACGACCAGTCCTGGACATCCTACGACCAGTCCTGTGAGTTCTATGACTCATCCTTCGACCGATCGTAGACCTACGACTCAAACTCCAGCAACCATTTTTGGGGTCCTACGACTGGTCGTAGGTGTTTCACGACCAGTCGTAGGTGGCCCACGACCGGTCATAGACCACCCTCGACTGGTCGTGGAACTGAAAATCAAATCCTGCGAAAATCTTTCAAAAATCTTTGGAGCTACGACCAGTCCTAGGATCCTAAGACCAGTCGTAGACGGGATTTTTTAGTCTATAAATTGAGCACGAACTTCAGAGTTTTAGTACTTCAAATCAATTCTATTCAAGCATTCTTTAGGCTATTCTCTGAGATAAGTTTGTGTTTATTTTAAGCTGCTTTGTGCTTATTTAATATTCATTTTGCTAGCTTATTCTTATTTGATTTTGATCTACATTTCAATCTTATTAGAAAAGGAGAATTTCTGTTATTCCTTCTTATGGATTCAAAATCAAATAGATCTAGCCCGTTTGATCTAAAATCAATTAGACTTAGAACCATTCTTAAAGTGAATATTGGACTTTGAACGTTGAATCGAACTTCTACTCCGATTGGTTCTACCGGGCTTCATCAAAAGATGATTCAGGTATTTTACATGTTTTGTAATTTACTTTCTCTGGTTTTTGTTTGAGATTCGCCAGAAAAATCTCATTGTATTGGTTATCTGAGGAGAGCTAGAAAACTCAGATTGTGGGGTTTTTGGATTGTGTAAGCCCGAGATCAAAGACACAATTGTGAAGGTTTTAGGTGAACCTGTGAAATCTATTTTGATAGTGCATGCTAATATCCCCTGTGTGAGGATATTAGGAGTGGAGTAGCAATCTGTGTGGCTGTTGGATAACAGTTGGTGTACACACAGGCAACCACTATATATCGTTGTGTTGTGGATGTGCTTTATTCTTTCATTCTTTTATTCATTCTGTTTTTTGGAGAGTGTTTGTGGATGAATGTTGTAATGACTTCAAGTAAGTGTGGATGTATGTTGTAATAACTTAGGATTTATTTTCCGCAAGTTATTTTGATTTCATTGCTTATTATTCCTCTTTGGTTTGTGATACAAGGACATTCTAGAAATAAGGTTGTCCTACCTTAAACCTCTGGTATTTGGTGTAAGGTTGTCCTTAGAACTGATAAAGTATCAATCTCTTTATTTTTGGCTATTGTGATTGTTTTATATTCAGTATTGTGCTTTAAATCTTTTATTATTCCGCGCTATTATTATTTTTTATTTAACATTGCCCTATTCACCCCCCGCCCCTCTAGGGCATATAGTTAGGCCCTTTCAAGTGGTATCAGAGCCAAATAGCTCGTGTTTATTGTTTATTTATTGGATTTATTTCCTGAGCTAACGATCTAAGCTATATTAAGATGTCAAATTTTGATAGCCTATCAGTCACTAGGCCACCACCCTTTAATGGCACAAACTATGCCTATTGGAAAGCCAGGATGAGGATCTTCCTCAAATCCTTGGATGAAAGTGTGTGGCTTCCCATAGTGAATGAATGGAACCCTCGTATCACTAAAGTTTCTAATGACGATGGTTCAAAAACTATGAAAATAACGGCTTATTCTCTTTGGACCACACTTCAGAAAAGTGAAAGTAGTGCTAACGCAAAAGCACTAAATGTAATTACTTGTGCATTATCACCAGATGAATTCAAAAGAATCATCTCTTGTGAAAATGCAAAACAAGCAGGGGATATATTAGAAATGACACACGAGGGAACATCTATTGTCAAGAAATCTAAAGTCCAACTCCTCACAACTAAATTTGAAGAAATTCATATGGAGGAGAATGAGATGTTTATGGACTTCTACACTAGATTGAATGACATAGTGAACTCTATGTGGGTCTTGGTGATAAAATCCCTGAAAGTAAAGTGTGCGCAAAAATACTACGTTCACTTCCTGAACGGTTCAATTCTAAAGTGACCGCGATTCAGGAACTTCGTGATACGGATACCATGAGGGTTGAGGAATTAGTTGGTTCACTTCAAACCTATGAGTTATCCTTTAAGGCTCCTAAAGGAAAATCAATAGCTCTCAAATCATCTAAAAATATTTCTCAAGAGAGCACTTCAGATTCAGAAAATACCGAAGATGATATGGCACTTTTAGCAAAAAGATTTTACAAAATTTTCAAAAACAAGAAAAAGGTTGATTTTCAAAAATCAAATGATAAGAGACGATCTAAACCTAGAACTCGTAAATCCTTGAAAGATAGTCAATGTTACAACTGTCAAGAGTATGGGCACTTATCTAACAAATGTCCTGAAAAGGACAAATCAAAAAAGAAAAGCATGATGGCTACTTGGGATGAATCATCTGATTCTGAATCCTCTTCTAAATCAGAAGATTCTTAAACCAAGTCGGGCGATGGTGTTAAAGCCCTTATGACTCTAGCCAAGATCACCTATTCAGATCATGATGATACATCTAGTGAAGAAAATCTGAATTGTGATTATGATAATGAAGATGATCTTCAAGATGCTTATAATGCCCTTTATAAAGAGAGTTGTAAAATTGCTGTCAAGCTTAAATTACAAAAAAAATAAATTTTCTAAGCTTAAGGAAGATTATGAGTCTCTTGTCTTAGAAAAATCTCATATTTCTGATTCTTTTGAAAAAACCAAAAATGATTTAGATTTCAAAACCTCTCAAATTGAAGATTTGAAATCCGAAAAAGAGAAACTCAAAAATGAGGTAGCTTCTCTTCTGAGTTTGAAAGACACATGGAGATATGCCCAAGGAGATCCGAAATTGGAAAAATTATTGTCCGGATCAAGAAAATGTGGCGATCGATCCGGGTTGGGCTATGATAAAAATACATCTCCTAAACAAAAGAACATTGCTCCTAAATTTGTTAAAGGAGAGTCTTCGACCTCAAAAGAAAAGAATACCTATCAAGGTTTTTCCAATAATTCTAGGTCTTTCCAAAAACCTAAAAGTGGCTATGTCAACTTTAATTTTCAAAACTGAAATCAATTAGCTGAAAAAATTATTGATCTTCTCAAGGAGTTATTAAAGTCGAACTCTATAGGTCGTTCCTACGATAATAGACAGAAAAAGACCATCTATACTCCTAAACCCAAAACAGTTATGAAATGAGTTCCTAAAGTTGCCAGTTTGGTTGCCCACACTACTTTCAAAGCAACAAGCCATTCAAAGTGGTACCTAGATAGTGGTTGCTCCAGGCATATGACAGGTGACAAAGCTTTATTCACCGATCTTAAAGATATGACTGACGGGTCAGTCACATTTGGTGATGGAAGCAATTGCAAGATTATTGGCCAAGGTACGGTTCAACTGTATAACCTTTCCTTATTTAAAAATGTCTTATATGTTGAGGGTTTAAAACACAACCTATTAAGCATTTCTCAGATATGTGATAACAACCATAGTGTAAAGTTTTCTAATCAAGGTTGTGAGATAGTTAATAAAAGGGGTTCTGTTATATTAACTGGTCGCAGAACTTCTGAAAACTGCTACATCGTTAGTGATGCTAGCTCATCTACTCAATCATGTTACATGGTCCATACCGATGAGACTGAATTATGGCATAAACGTCTTGGACATGTACACTATAGGAACTTATTTAGATTGAGCAAAAGAGAACTAATTAGAGGTCTACCCAAATTGCAAAAAGTAG
This sequence comes from Magnolia kwangsiensis, assembly GCA_037074715.1. Taxonomy (NCBI): domain Eukaryota; kingdom Viridiplantae; phylum Streptophyta; class Magnoliopsida; order Magnoliales; family Magnoliaceae; genus Magnolia; species Magnolia kwangsiensis. The sequence goes on along the minus strand of CM073575.1, from coordinate 81,649,740 downwards.
ACAAAATATGTGGTGAATGCCAGTTGGGCAAACAAATTAGGAGTTCTCACAAAAAAGTGAACTCTAACACCACATCTAGACCACTCGAGCTTCTCCATATGGATCTTATTGGACTAACCAGATCAGAAAGTCGAGGAGACAAAAAATACATCTTGGTTATCGTAGATGACTATACCAGATTCACTTGGGTATCATTCTTAAAAGACAAAACTGAAACCCTGGATGAAGTAAAAAAGGTCATCAAACGAATCCAAAATGAGAAAAGTTCTCATGTTAGCAAGATCCATAGTGATCATGGATCTGAATTCGAAAACAGTAATTTTGAGAAATTCTGTAGCAATCAGGGAATATCACATGAATTCTCAGCGCCTAAAACACCGCAACAAAATGGTATAGTTGAAAGGAAAAATAGAGTGCTTCAGGAAATGACTAATGTTATGTTAAATAGTTTGAAGCTCTTTAAAAATCTTTGGGCTGAAGCAGTTAATACAGCATGCTATATTATTAATCGGGTTTATATTAGTAAATCTGATAATAAGACTGCTTATGAAATATGGTTTGAAAAGAAACCTACTGTCAAATACTTTCGGGTTTTTGGCAGCAAGTGTTATATTTTATGGGATCGTGAAAATTTGGGTAAGTTTGATACGAAGAGTGACGAAGGAATTTTTCTTGGTTATTCTTTGAACAGTCGACCTTATAGGGTTCTAAATAAGAGAACTGGTGTGATTCAAGAGTCCATCAATGTGATCATTAATGATCATTTGAATACACCAGCCCCAAGTTCAGATGATGATGAAGCTATTATTATTGACAATCTAGATATCTCATCAAGTCAAAAAGAATCTGAAACAAGGACTGTTAAAGATCATCCAACCAATCAAATTCTTGGAAATCCTCTCACTGGAGTTCATACTCGTAAATAACTTGAGAACATATGTAATTATGTTTGTTTTACATCCCAAATAGAACCGGTCAGCGTAAAAGAAGCACTTTCTGACGAAAATTGGATAGTTGCTATGCAGGATGAACTTAATCAATTTGTTCGTAATGATGTCTGGTATCTTGTTCCTAGACTTAAAGATAAAAACATTATTGGAACAAAGTGGATCTTTAAAAATAAGTCTGATGAACTCGAAAATATTATACGAAACAAGACTAGACTGGTTGTACAAGGGTACACTCAGATTGAAGGCATAGATTACGATGAAACCTTTGCTCCAGTCGCTCGGCTTGAATCAATCAGACTTTTTATTTCCATCGCACGTTTTAGAAAATTTAGAATTTATCAGATGGATGTAAAGAGTGTCTTCTTGAATGGCGATTTACATGAAGAAGTGTATGTTGAACAACCTTCAGGGTTTGAAGACCCTAAGTTATCTTACCATGTATTTTGTCTCAAAAAGGCTCTCTGTGGTCTAAAACAAGCACCCAGGGCATGGTATGAAAAATTGACTAAATTCCTACTTAGTCATAGCTTTCAAGTAGGTAGTGTCGATAAGACACTTTTTATTAAAAAGAATAACAATGATATTTTGATGGTTCAAATATATGTTGATGATATTATTTATGGATCTACTTGTTCTAACATGTCTATTGAGTTTGCAGAGTTAATGAAATCAAGGTTCGAAATGAGCATGGTTGGCGAACTTAACTATTTCCTAGGGTTGCAAGTAAAACAACAACCTGATGGAATTTTCATTTCTCAGACCAAATATGCTTCAAACTTGGTTAAAAGGTTTGAATTTGAGAATGGTAAGAACTTTGATACTCCTATGAGTACAACATTAAGACTCTCAAAAGACTCTACAGGTAAAGATATAGATCCTAAACTATATCGCAGTATGATTGGTAGTTTGTTATATCTTACTGCTAGTAGACCTGATATCGCATTCAGTGTTGATATTTGTGCGAGATATCAGTCTAATCCTAAGGAATCACATCTTACTGCTGTTAAACGGATTATTAGAAATGTCGCAAGTTCTATAAATTTGGGACTTTGGTATCCTTTTGATACTAATGTTCAATTAGCCGGGTATTCAGATGCTGATTGGGCCAGAAATATTAATGATAGAAAATCAACTAGTGGTGGTTGTTTTTACATTGAAAATTTCTTAGTTTCTTGGTTTAGCAAGAAGTAAAGCTCGATTCGCTCTCTACTGCTGAGGCTGAATATATTGCAGCTGGATATGCATGTACTCAACTAGTTTGGATGAAACGCATGCTTAGCGATTATGGAATTAATCAAGATTTAATGATTTTACATTGTGATAATTCCAGTGATATAAACATTTCCAAAAATCCAATCCAGCATTCACGTACTAAGCATATTGACATTAGGTATCATTACATTGGTGAGTTGGTTGAAGAAAAAGTCATTTCATTGGAATATATACCAACCGAAACTCAACTTGCTGATATATTTACTAAATCGCTCGAAAAAAGCAGATTTAATAAATTAAAATTTAATCTTGGTATGTGCATTTTACATTAAATATTCTTACTTGCATGTATCATAGTGTATTATATTTCACTTTATAATTATTTAAATTTTAAATTTTTTTCATTTAAAAATACATTTTTGGTCGATGCTCGACCGGTTGTGGTTGTACACGACCAGTCGTGGTTCGACCGGTCGTGGATCTCGTGAACATCATATAATTTGGAGAAAATCCCCTTCTTCTTCATTTCCATACCTACCTACGACGAGTCGTGGCTCGACCAGTCATAGGATTTCTAGTTTTTCTTCAAAGTAAGTCCTATTTCATCATTTTTCTTGAAGATTCATGATCTCTATGCTTTGATTTGTTCATAGTATAGTTTGATTTCATCTCTTGTTGAGTTTTTCAAGGGTTTGCTCTCTATTTGCTGATCTAGAGAAAACCCATCTTTCATTTATGCATCTTGCTTATTCTTTGTATATCTTTTTGAATATGGATGCTAGAGGGAAAAAGAAAACATCCCGTGGTCCAACTTTATCCAGATCTGGACCAATAACTAAACGGCATCTTCGGTCACCCGAAGATGATACTCAAGATGTACGGGATTTGCGTACCCATTACATTATCGTTGAGCATACCGCTGATCTAAATCACATTGCTCCATATGGTGTTATTCCCCTTCTTGAATCTGTAGGTTGGACTAACATTTTACTTTGGGGTGGGTCTGCATACCAGTCCATTGCTCAATCAATGGTAGCATGCATTTCAGATTTTTTCCTTGATAATTTAATATTTTTAATTGATACAAGAGAAGAGAAATTTGAAGTTACCGTCATTTAATATCAGGTATTCTGGATATACCTGTTAATGATGAAGGAATACCGATTCATACTTTATACGACAAACCTTCAGAATCGAAAAAATGCATGTTAACCAGAGATTTATGCAAAATTAATGTGCATTTGACTCATAAAGGGAATGCGCTCCCTGCAAAGTATTTGTTACCCAAATATAGAATATTACATTATTTCTTCATTTTAAATGTATATCCTCGGTCCGGTAATAAAACCGAGTTAACTTCTTTCATGGTTCGTGTGTTGCATTCTATTGCTTCTGGAATCAAGGTCTGTCTTCCTTCTTTGATTTGTCATTTCATTATACAATTTCGTTTCCATCCAGGTCATAGTGATATTCCATTCGGTTATCTTATGAATGTTTTAGCCACTCACATGTTTGTCGATAAACCTGTTAATGAGGCACCAATTCTTCATCTCATTTTCAACAATGTCAATCTTAATAAGATGAAATTGGATCTACTCCCTAGCCAATTTGATGAAGCTGGTGTTAGTGGTGTTGGTGGTGATGGTGGTAATGCTGGAAATGAAGAGGAAGCTAGTGATCTTCCACAACAAGATGTTAATATGGATGACTTATTTGATGACATAGAAACTGATTCACCTAATGATCCAGATTATGATCCTTCTAGTTTTGATCCACGCCTTCGTGTATTGGAGGAAAAACTTGATAATATGAATATAGCCCATGACATGAGATTCAAGTACATGCGAAAATATCTTCGTCGTATAAATAAGGGCTTACACCAGATTGATCCATCTATTCCTGCTCCCTCCTCTGGATCAGATTAAGTGAATTATCTTCTGAATAGTATAAGATTTCTTTTACTCTGGATATGTATTATGGATTCTGGTTTCATAACATTTTGGATATTGTACTTTGTGGTATGGATTATGACTTGACACTTCAGATTTATTTTATATCCTTTCATATCACCTTCTCATTATTTGCTCTCTATATTCTCCCTTATATTGTTCCTTTCTCTTGTCATTTTGTGACAAAAAGGGGGAGTAGTAAGCATTGCTAAAAGGGGAGTAATACGGATAGGGGGAGTAATTTGTTTGTATTGATTGAGAAGGATATGTGGAATGATGGATATGTGGATTGAAGTTTTGAGGTTTTCATGTTATGTATTGATTATACGTGCAATACTCGTATTACTCAGGGGGAGTAGAGTATTTTGTGGTTTCATGATTTATCATTCCTTATTATCTTTGATGTTATGTGTTTTGTCACAATTTGATAAAGGGGGAGATTGTAAGTGCTATGATTTCATATCCCTTTAGTTGTCAAATTTTGTGGTGCCAAAACCTATTTCTATGTCTTGTATATCTTGTGTTTTATGTTTGAAGACTAGTCATTGTAATCAACATCACATTTCAAGTCAAGATCTTAAAAGAAGAAAGTTTTCAAGTCTTGGATGAAGAAATCAAGAATAGAAGTATTCAAGGTTGCATGTTCAAGGTTTGATCAAGTTCAAGTTTACTAGAAGATTTTGTCAAGTCAAGATCAAGCTTATGAAGGCCTACTATAAGTTTTGAATATTCACAAGCTTCTCTTAAGGGTCATCTGAGTGTACAGACTTTCAATGTCCATCTCACTTTTAAGGTTTGTTTGACCTTAGATTGACCTTAGGATGGGCTTTATTGTAGGTCATTCCGGATACATAACTCATATATCTTTATATGCTTGTTTGGGATGTTCTAAGACCAGTCTTAGGGACTTCAAGACCAGTCCTAGCTTTACTACGACCAGTCTTAGGTTTTTCAGGACCAGTCCTGTAAGACCCGTATCTTGGTCCGTACCTTTCCGTAGACTTCCGCGGTCTTACCGGTCGAATTTCAGCAACCTTCGACCCTTAACCGATATCGACGCGTGACCCTGATTCATGTGCCGACAACCCGAGTCGACTGAACCCAAGACCAATACCATAGCGACCGTGCAGTTGTTGCGGTTCCGATGCCGCGACTTGCGCGCCGAGGCGATACCCTGGTCAAGAGTTGTAGACCAACGTTCGGTGCGAGAAAACGCCGCGCGTTGCGAAACCTAAGGGAATCTCTACGATGTGTCACATCAATCACATCAATCCCATCAATCAATCAATCCATCAAGCCATCACATGTCAAGTACACATCACTTTCATCCCTTTTCACAAGCAACCACAAAAGTCTCCCAAACCCATACCTCTCTTACATAAAAAGCCAAAAAAGTCTTCACCACCCATACCTCTCTTACACAAAAGCCTCAAAAGTCAAGCTTTTCTTACACAACCATCACTCACCACATCCATCCATCACTCTCTCTCTCTCCCTTTACAACTCCTCTCTTTCTCATTTCAAATCTCCAAGCAACAAAAAAAATAATTTCCAAGAATCCATACGTATGGAATTCCTCCAAGCCTCCTAAGCTCCAAGTGGCCCACTTTCCTACCCCACCATCTCTCATCTCAATCCTCCATTCCTCATCTCATCCATTGAAGTTGAAGCTAAGGTGCCAAGGAACCCCTAGGAGCAAGAAGATCGGACGGTGGGTGCCTCTATAGGGTAGTTTTTCTTATTTTTATGGTGGACCAAGTGAGGCCCACTGATCAATGGTGTGGATCTCACTTGGGACCCTAAGATAAGGCCGATGGCCCACTTGGATCATCATGATCATTCCATGATGGGACCATTCTCCATGGACCCCATCATGATGTTTATTTCATTTAGAAAGGTCATCTAGACCATCCATATTGGTGGGGAAAGGATCCCCACCATTGAATTAAGTTTTGATGGTCCCTTATGCTAAATGATCCACTTGATGTATGATTCTTTGCAAGGGAGGGCCCATAGTGTCGGGGTCCCTCCATCACAAGGCGTGTCTCACTCTCCATGTCTCTCTCTCTCTCTTTTATTTCTTTTATTTTATTTTATTTTATTTTATTTTATTTTTATGCAATAGGATTGTGTGGCCCACTTGAATGGATCCCACCTTGAGGTATTTATTTTTATTCAAGTGGGGCCCACCTTAGATGTTGTACCCATGTCACCCATCAGTGGTGGCCCACTTCATCAGGGCCCACCACTACCTACAAAAGAAAAATAAAACCGTCCAGCGTCTGGGACGCTGGACGTTTCAAAAGAAAGAAGAAAAGGGAAAGAAGAAAGGTGGCATTTGGGTGGCCCACTTGCTTAGGCCCCACCGTGATGTATTTAAACAATCCAAGCTGTCCATCCTCTTACCTACGGTATTTTAGCCGTTGGGTAGAAGTTTGGGACTGATTGGAAGACGTGGTGGGCCATAGCATCGAAAAACGCATCATTACCATTCAAGGATCCTTTTCTGATTTTATTTCATTTTCTGATCATAAAAAAATTCAAACTTCGGACTCATTTCAACTGTTACGGGCCACTGAACGCAATGGCCGGGACGAATTTTGGTGAAGCGGGCCCTACGTGCAAAAAACCCCAAAAAAAATGGATTTTATTTTTTTTTGAAAAATATAATGGCAGAGGCTTTGCCTCTGCCACTGTCAGTGAGCAGCGCCTGTACGCGCCTGCGTGCAGCCCTTGTAGTGGACGGACACAGGGGCCCACGGCCCTGCGTGTGGGCCCCACTAAAATGTTTATTTGTTATCCAACTCGCTCATTAGGTGGGCCACCTCAGTGGTGGGCCCCCCTCCAAAAATGAGACAGATCCAAAACTCAGGTGGCCCACACCACATGAAATAGTGAGATTGAGTATCCACCATTAAAATCTCTTTGGGGGCTGACAGTAGTGTTGGATCAAGTTGAAATTTATGTTTTCCCTTCATCCAGGTCCGAGTGACCTTATGAACGGGTTGGATGGCGTCTGGGCATTTCAGTGGGCCCCACATGGGACCCACAATGATGTATGTGTTATAAGAACACCGTCCAAGCGGACGGTGGCACCCACCACGGTGGCGCCCACCTCATGTATGTGCTGTCTCCACCGTCCAGCGGACGATGGGACCCTATGCGATGTATGTACTATATCCGCACTGTCCACTGGACGGTGGGACCCACCATGATGCATGTAATGCATCCAGACCGTCTATCCACTTGGTGGGATCATTTTAAGGCTTGAGCTATTAGTTGGGTGGGCCACTCACATATAGGTTAGGCCCATTTGATTTGTAACAGGCTTATGGGCTAGGCCCATTTGAATTACAAAATGCTTATGGGCTAGGCCCATTTGATTCATTTAAGGCCTAAGAACTTGGGCCCACTTGATATGTAAAGCCTATGGGCTTAGGCTCACTTGATATTTAAGTCCTATGGGTTTAGGCCCAATTGATATGTTTTAAGGCCATGAGACTAGGCCATTTGATATATTGTAAGGCCCATGGGACTAAACCCATTTGATTATAAAAAGGATCCATGGGATTAGGCCCATTGAATTTATTTGAGACTCATGAGTTAGGCCCATTTTATTTGATTAAGGCCTAGGGGTTTAGGCCCATTTGACTCATGTTAGGTCTATGGGTTGAGGCCTACTTGATCTACATGTGGGACCCAATTGGTGTGGCCCATTGGTCACATATTAGACTCATGAGACTAAGCTCATTTGATGCAATCCAAGGCCCATGGGTTTTGACCCATTGCAATGCACATAAGACCCATTGGTGTGGCCCATTTATGTGGCCCATCTGATGAATAAAAGGCCCATAGGATATGGCCCATTTGATATATATATGAAAAGCCCAATGGGATGAACCTAAGGTCCATTGTAATGTGTAATCCCAATACCGATTAAGTAGCGATGTTTAAGAAGATCGTGCCTGAGAAGCAATGTTGGTTTAACGTCCACATTGCGAGTGGAATGCTGGTTGGATGTCCACATTACGACTCTTCTTAGGGCCCATTGTTAGGCCCGTACTTACTGTGTATAGGCCGTCTAGGTCCATCTGCATTGTAAAATAGTTCATTTTATTATAACATGTTTAGTACAGTTCCATGACTCATGATCATATGCATCATATGTAAGCTTGACGTGAGAATTGTCTGATCATAGCATTTGCCTTCGGGCAGGTTATTTATGGGCTCCTGGTTAGGCAGTATTGCCCTACATGAGCGCACGATATGCGTATGAATTGTTGCATGACTGGATAGCGTGAATCATGCATTTCGCATTTATGTGACATGGTTATTGTACGCCCTAGCGACATCAGGGCCGTAGCCTCCACAGACGCATCGTGGATGGTAGGATTGGATACCGAAAATCTTGTTCTACATGGGGTGCTATTGATATCCCTGGGTAAAAGTCCCTAAACCCTTATGATACCAAGAGGTTACTCCAACGTCTAGACCGAGTGGGTAGATGAGCGTTGAGTGCCGATTACCAGATGGTTACGCTCTCCACTGTGTCGTGGTCAGTTGGAAGGGGGTGCAGCCTTACCCGCCAGTGAGTAGGGGGCAATGCTAGGCTGAGTCTGACCAGCTAGAGGAATAGGTCCGCTATCGACGAGTCGCGCTCGATATTGGCAGACGGATAGTGTGGTCTCTTCCACTTACCTTATTGCACGCGATGTGGCGACAATCTGGTTTAGAGTGTACTAGACCCCGGTGATATCACATATTTGAGTTGTATTGATGTGTGGACATAGATGAGGATCTGTATGCTTGAGTTGCATTGCACATCGCATGGCCTTGGGATGGCCGATACCATTCATGTCTTGCATTGCATAGCCTTGGTACGGCTCATGATCTTATGGTTCCATCTGCATATTCCGCTTTATTCTGACATTTCCTAATCATATTACTACCTTGCGCACACACTTTCACCACCCTCTAAGCTTTCTATAAGCTTATGCACGACCGTTGCGTGCAAGTGACGTCGGTTCGCAGCAGCGCTGAGGCAGGAGCACGTTGCAGAGAATTTTGGAGATTTTATTCTTTACCATTGTATTTCCCTTTATGCTCATTGTACTTGTAAAGTTTTTGATCATAGTGGAAATGTAATGGATTTCTTGGTTGTTGTTTGTGGGTTATGCCATTGGTTATGCTTATTACGAATCAAACTGACGTTGAAAATCCTCCTCGTAGCATCCCAGGATCGGAACCTGACAAATGGGCGCTAGGAGTCGAGAATGGGGTTCTACGGAGGCTGTCGGCGCCGGATTCAGCGATCAGAAATTTTGTGAGCCCGGTTTCTGAGTTTGGGGCATGACAAGTCCTACGTAGTTGAAGATTTTCAGATCTTTCTAGCTATCCTACGACCAGTCCTGGACATCCTACGACCAGTCCTGTGAGTTCTACGACTCATCCTTCGACTGGTCGTATACCTACGACTCAAACTCCAGCAACCATTTTTGGGGTCCTACGACCGGTCGTAGGTGTCTCACGACCAGTCATAGGTGTCCCACGACCGGTCGTAGACCACCCTCGACCGGTCGTGGAACTGAAAATCAAATCCTGCGGAAATCTTTCAAAAATCTTTGGAGCTACGACCAGTCCTAGGATCCTAAGACCAGTCGTAGACGGGATTTTTTAGTCTATAAATTGAGCACGAACTTCAGAGTTTTAACACTTCAAATCAATTCTATTCAAGCATTCTTTAGGCTATTCTCTGAGATAAGTTTGTGTTTATTTTAAGCTGCTTTGTGCTTATTTAATATTCATTTTGCTAGCTTATTCTTATTTGATTTTGATCTACATTCCAATCTTATTAGAAAAGGGGAATTTCTGTTATTCCTTCTTTTGGATTCAAAATCAAATAGATCTAGCCCGTTTGATCTAAAATCAATTAGACTTAGAACCATTCTTAAAGTGAGTATTTGACTTTGAACGTCGAATCGAACTTCTACTCCGATTGGTTCTACCGGGCTTCATCAAAAGGTAATTTAGGTATTTTACATGTTTTGTAATTTACTTTCTCTGGTTTTTGTTTGAGATTCGCCAGAAAAATCTCATTGTATTAGTTATCTGAGGAGAGCCAGAAAACTCAGATTGTGGGGTTTTTGGATTGTGTAAGCCCGAGATCAAAGACACAATTGTGAAGGTTTTAGGTGAACCTGTGAAACCTATTTTGATAGTGCATGCTAATATCCCCTGTGTGAGGATATTAGGAGTGGAGTAGTAATCTGTGTGGCTGTTGGATAACAGTTGGTGTACACACAGGCGAACCACAATATATCGTTGTGTTGTGGATGTGCTTTATTCTTTCATTCTTTTATTCATTCTGTTTTGTGGAGAGTGTTTGTGGATGAATGTTGTAATCACTTCAAGCAAGTGTGGATGTATGTTGTAATAACTTAGGATTTATTTTTCGCAAGTTATTTTGATTTCATTGCTTATTATTCCTCTTTGGTTTGTGATACAAGGACGTTCTAGAAATAAGGTTGTCCTACCTTAAACCTCTAGTTTTTGGTGTAAGGTTGTCATCAGAACTGATAAAGTATCAATCTTTTTATTTTAGGCTATTGTGATTGTTTTATATTCAGCATTGTGCTTTAAATATTTTATTATTCCGCTGTTATTATTTTTATTTGGCATTGCCCTATTCACCCCCCCCCCCCCCCCCCCCCCCTCTAGGGCATATAGCTAGGCCCTTTCACCATGGATGATCAGCCTGGATGAACACACCCTCACTGTGGGACCCATAGAACTCGTTGACATCAGCTACGACTACTGGTGTAAGGTACTATAGTGGATCCAGCCTCCCTTTGTCTAGAGATTGGACGGCGAGGACGCAACATAACCGCGGGACCACACGTGTGGCCCACCATAACGTTTACTCTCCATCCAATCTGTTAATAAGGTCACAGAGACTTGGATCAAGATGAAAAAAATCTCATATAGATCAAAAACTCCCTTGACCGAAAAAGGGTTTCAAAGGTAAACGTTCAATTTACTGCCGCTCATGGTGTGGACCACCTGAGTGACGTTAATGGTAAATTTTTTTTAGGGTAATCCCATGCTTAAATGGGACCCATCAAATGCAAGGTGTGAATGCTCCACATGCATTAAGGCGGGGGCCTAAGATGGGGCCCACTCTCCCAGCCCATATACATGCATTAGGACGCTGCTGGCTGCAGCATCCTCTGGACGCTATCAGCAGCAGCGTCAGTTATTTTTTTATATATATTTATTTTTTGTAGGTGGGGCTCACATCCGGAGGATCCACTCCGTTGATTGGGTTCTCCGACTCATGACGGGTCTAATAAGCCCTATATTCAACATTTTTGATGCACAACAATATCATGCTGGGCCCCAATAGTTATTTACTATTAACATAAAGGTTTTGATAGTGTGGCTTATTAAAGATTTGGATTGGCTCCTTTTTCTGGCTCAACGCCTAAAATAAGTTAGGAAATGGGATGGACGACATGGATTAAACTTATACATCAGGGTAGGGCCTGCATGAGTGGCCCACCCAAAAACCCTTTTTTTTTTCTCTTTTGTTGTTTCCGTTAGTACACCCCACAGTCTACCTACGCTCCACAATGTGGTCATGTCCAGTGTCCCTGGACCCTGGACGGTTTGGTTACACACATTTTCAAGGTGGGTCCCACATGGATGTGGCCCACCTGGGACGTGGCCCACCTGATTGGATCAATCATATATTTGTGTTTTCCCCACGCCTGGCTGTGGGTTATGAGATGTCAGGTGGGCCCACTTGATGGACAACATAGATAAGATGTATACTTCATGGTGGGGTCCATTCGGGTGGGCCACACGGCCAAATCAACTCAGAATGAATGAGAGAGAGAGGGAGAGAAAGAAGCACCCACATCATAAAAATAGAGAAATCTAACTTAAAGACGCACCCACCTTTGATCGCCTATTCCTTCTTCTGCCTATGCACTCTAGAGCTCTAAGACGACATTTTTAACGGTTGAGATGATGATCCAAGGATTGGATTTGATGGTAGGAGGGTGGGCCACACAAGCTCTCGCATGGAAGCTTGCTTAGACGTGGGATGCTTACTTGGAGAATGAGAGGGATGAGAGAGAGGTGTAAGAGAGAGATATGGGTGTGATGGGTGTGATGTGTACTTGTGTAAGAAAGAGTTGACTGTAAGGGGAGGAGTGGTTGTACTTGGAGATGGTTGAGTGATGGAGTTGATGTGTACTTTGATTGATGGGATTGATGTGATGGATTCTCTCAAGATTGTAACGCGCGACTTTTTACTCAAACTGAATACGGGCCCACATCTCCTGGCTCAAGTATCGGATTAGTACAGGAGATGCGGCATCGGAACCGTGGCGACAATGTGGTCGTAAAGGTACAAGTATTGGGTCGATCCGATTCTAATATACGGGACACGATTCAGGATCACGCACAAACGTCGATAATAGATCATGGGTTGCTGAAATTCGACCGGGAGGACCGTGAAGGCATATGGAACAGTACGGGCTAGGATACGGGCCTTACATATTGGCTATGCAATGCAGAGACATAGTAAGCAAAATATTATATACTGAGGTTGCAATGCAATATATAAATCCTGATGAGTACATGAATACCGTTAGTCGTATCTAGACCATACATCAAAGTTCCACTTACTGTGAGATCATGTGGGGAAACTTCGTCTTACAAGGAGTCCCATAAACTTCTCAGCCCAATGGCATATACTTTAATCAATCATCCCTTACAATATGCATACAAATGATGAGGTCCACAAAAGGATGGCAGATCTAGTCCAAATATTAAGATAGACTCTAAATAATGGATATACCAAACCTGATATGTATATCATTCCATCTATGGAAAGGGGTGTATACACTGCTTTACCAAAGCTGACTAATTTAAAACATGCCACGACAGTTAAGAAGGAATCTAACTTATAGCTGCCACAACATCGGACAATGCTTTCGATGTGGGATAAGGTCGTGCCTTCATTGTATGCATAGTAGCCTGCCAATCATTGGTAGCTTGCACAGGCTCTCAGGCACCGATCACATCAGTGTCCACCCACATGTGCTCGCCCACGTGGGCAACAGTGTGGAGTGTCACATTATCCCCCACTGAGGGTAAAGCCGAGTCTAAGTACAATAAGTGAGCTTCCTTATCCTCTCTATCGTGTAAGAAATTAGACTTCCATATGGGGCCCAATATATACACAAAGTGGACTCCAAGGTATAGGTATCATGATGCTATGCGGTCACATACTTATAATCGGTATCGATAATCGGCCTCGATAATCGACATTGACAATTAGGCCTCGACAATCTGCCTTGATAATCATCCTCGATAATCGGCCTCGACAATATGCCTCGATATCCGACCTTAATAATCAGCCTCGAAATAATTGGCCTTGATATCCAGCCTCTATAATCGGCCTTAACAATTGGCCTCGAAATTCGACCTCGATAATCGGTATCGATAACCAGCCTCGATAATCGTCCTAATAAAGGGCTTAAGGGAAGGTCACAATATGGACATTTAACCATCATCGCCCATCAATGTGGACATTTAATCATCATCAGCCATCAATGTAGACATTTAACCAACATTACTCACAAGGAGTGGCCCACATAGAGCCAAACATATAGTGGGCCCATGGCCTCACACAAGGGCTAATATACATCACCATGGGCCTCACTCTTAGGCCTCAAATGCATCAAAATGAGCCTCTTGGATGGGCCATAAGTATATCAAAGTGGGCCTTACAGATGGGCCACTAATACATTAAAGTGGGCCTCACAGATGGGCCACAAAAGACATTAAAGTGGGCCTCATAGATGGGCCATAAAATACATCAAAGTGGGCTGCATCAATGGGCCGCGCTAATGGGCCACATATCATTAAGTGGGTCACATTAATGGACCTCACCAATGGGCCACATAAGCATCAAGTGGGTCGCATTAATGGGCCGCGCCAATGGGCCTCATAAATGTCAAGTGGGCCGCATCACATGGACTACACCAATGCGCCTTATACACATCAAGTGGGCCGCATAGATATACACAACATGTGTCAAGGTGGACCGCACAAATGGACGGACGATGTGTGTAAAACACATACACCATGATCGGCTCACACATACATGCATCGAGGTGGGTCCTGCCCATCTAGAATGGATGGACGACAGGGATGTAGAATATAAAAATCAAGGTGGTTCCCATCCCACATGTACAACATGTGTGGGGTGGGCCCCACACGAACTGAAATGAATGGATGGTGTGTATAAGACAAACATCACAGTGGGGTCCACACCGTCCTGACAGGTGGACGGGGTGGATATACAATACATACAGCAAGGTGGGTCCCACCGATACATGTCACACGTGTGGGGTGAGCCCACATCCATGACAGATGGATGGCGTGGCTACACAACATGCATCATGATGCGTTTGTCCCATGGCACACCGTCTAGGGACGGATTGCGTGAATCAAACCATACATTATGATGGGTCCCACGTAGGACACACTAGGTATATAATGTAATATAATATTATATATATATATATGTATATATATCATATATATACATATATTATATATGTTATTAAATATATTATTTTATTATTATTATTTTTTTGAAAATGATGTAGCGTCCAGGCTTGCTAACTCATAATGGGGCCCACCCAGAAATGATCTTGGAACAATGGATGGACAGTGCAGTTACAACACACATGTTAAGGTGGGGTCCACATTAGTGTAACCCACCAATTCTGGATTAAATGAATATTTGTGTTTTTCTCGCAAGCCAAACAGTTCAACCGGACTGACTGTCCAGCAGGGTGGGTAACAAGGCCATCCCACCTGCTGGATGGTCTAGATCATCCAATCAGGCCTACATCAAGGCGGTCCATGATCTAAAATAGAGAGAGAGAGAGATGTAGTTGTGGAGGGACCCCACCACTATGGGCCCCTCTTTGATCACAACACATACATCAAAGTGGGTCCCATCATAAGTGGGCCCTTAAATGGAAATCAATGGTGGATCACCCACCTATATCACTCCTTCTTTAGCTCCTTGAACTCCTAAACTCCATGACTTTCCCTTTGTTGGAAGTTGATGAGATTTAAAAGGTGAAGATGAGAGATCTTGGGATAGGGAGTGGGCCACACTTAGCTAATCTCATGAATGTTTCCTCTCCTTGAGAATTGCTTGATTGGAGTGAGAAAATGAGAGAGGGAGGTGATGTAAGAGTGAGTGATAAGTGATTGGTGAGTGTAAGAAAGGGATGGGTGGAGAGAGAGGGAGAGTTGACTTTGGGAATGGGAGAGGGATGTGTTGCTTATACTTGACTTGTACTTGTGATAGGATGTGTACCGGATTGATTAATGTGATGGGTTGTGGAGATTCTGTCGAAATTTGCAACTTACGGCGCTTTTCTCAAAATAAACATGGGCCCACAACTCCTGGCCTGGGTATCGCATCGGCGCGCAAGTCACGGCGTTGGAACCACCACGACGGTGTGATCACAAGAGTATAAGTCTCGGGTTAAGCCAACTCAGATCAACAGGATACAACTCAAAGTCATGCAAAAATGCCAATTATAGATCGTGGGTTGCCAGAATACGACAAGGAGGACCGCGAGAGTTTAAGGAATGGTACAGTCTAGGATACAGTTCTTAAATCGAATATAGGCTAGTCTGTGTCCAGCAAGCTTTAAAGGTAAATCAAGAATTTCATCGATAACTTGGAACGAGCCTCGATGACATCAAAATTCAAATCCCGATGACATTGTGGGAGATTCCATATCATCGAATTCGGACAAAACATGACCAGTAAGTTTGATAGGCAAATCATCTGGATATGATCAAAGAATCGAGCTACCCTCGATAACATCAAAATTCAAATATCGATCATATCGAAACTACGTTGATGACATCGATTTTGGACAAAGGAATGTCTAGCAATCTCTTAAGGAAAGTCTTTTAAAAAGATCGATGTATCGAACTAGGGTTCGATATCATTGACATTTGAAATCTGATAATATCCAAGTAAAGCTCAATGACATTGAATCCAGCCTGTTCATGTCCAACAAGCTTTCTTAAAATATTCATTGAAAAGATCAATGTAGCAAAACCACTGTTGATGATATCAAGATTCAAAATTCGATAACATCAATGAATGTTCGATGTCATCGATCTTCAGTCAAAAAAGGTCCAGGTATATACTTCAGTTGATTTTAGATAATCAAACCTTGATTTGATGAAATCAAAAGTATACGTTCAATGGAATCGAAGCAAGTCCGATGATATCGAACTCAGTTAGAAACTGACACCTTTATTATCGTTGGTTCTTTTTTCCTATATAGGGAAGCTTGCCCTTGGTTGCTAGATGGAGAAAAGGAGAGAGTGCTTTAAGAGAGTAACTGCATATCACTTACCCCAAGCACTTTTTTCTCATAGGGAGTTCATTCCTCAATCCACCCTCACTATTGATATTCAATAGAGTGGATTGGTGAATGAACTTCCTCATTCAAGGATCTTCCAGCTACCATCTTAATGGCAAATCATTGATCTGGGATCTCTTGAATGCTCAACCAACTTGGAATCTCTCCATCGCTTTAATAGGTAATATTTATTAGAGTAAATTCCAAGATAACCTTGACCCAACCCGTCACCTTCATTAGAACATCATCAAGTGTGGTGGATCAAGGGAGATGAAGAATCTTCATCATCAAGGAGGAGATCTTCATCAACGTGCATAACGGGACTCACCTACTTATTTGTAAGTCATTAGAGTTCAGAGACCCTGTTGATCATTCCCTGTGTAGGTTTGGATCACAGGTGCTTCTCACCCCTTTCAAGTCCTCATAGGAGGCCTCCGACGAGAGAGTACGTGTAGGTGTTGTGTGTTGACCCTTGCACTTGTGTAGGGCAAAAAATTTAGGTTCCTTGTGAGGATCCTTGGCATGTGTTGAAATAGCAATGAAGACCGCTTGAAGTTAAAGTAGGAATATGCCTATATGTCCTAAAGGGGGCTGAATAGGACTTTTTAAGTTTTTATAATGTATTTAAAACTCCTATTACACTAATCCTATGAATATGCAATCATTAGGATTACTCAAATGCAACTCTATTGGCTTCCAAGCCCGGTAGAGGATCCAATCACAAACTATTCATGAATTAACAAAATGTAACCTAGTTTATGATGGATATAACTGTGTATGTGTGTGAGGTGTGATCTCAGATATAGTGATGTGAAGGCATTGAAATAAAACACATGAACAAAAGGATAGCAATCGCAAACACAATCATTTTTATAATAGTTCGACTACTTATCTACTCCACTCCCAATAATCGCACTCAACCCTTAAGTGTACCGGATTTCAATAAGGAGGTTTCACATGGTTCACCTTCAACCTTTACAACCTATACTGAGATTGACTGTTTATGCTCTCACGAGCAAGGGTCAAAACAACGTACCCACTTTTAGGTACACTGGCCAAGGATCTTCCATAAGACCCTAACGGAGGTTTCTACACGGTTCACCTCAAACCCGGGGTTTCACACGGTTTACCTCAAACCCAAGGTTTTACACATTTCACCTCAAACCCAAGGTTTTACACATTTCACCTCAAACCCAAGGTTTTACTGGTTCACCCCTAACTAGATATTTATGCTCTCCATAAAGCAAGGGTCCACACAACGTACCCACCATGTACACTCCCACTAGAGGCCTCCTTAAGGAATTCAAAGGGTGAGAAACACCTTAGACCCAATCTTATAAAGGAATGATTAAAGAGTCCTCTGGACTTTAGATATTTATAGATAAGTTGATGAGTCCCATTCAGCATATTAACGAAGATTTCCTACTTGTTGACGAAGAGTCTTCTGCTCCATTGATCCACAACACAAATGATGTACCAATATAAGGCAACGGGTTAGGTCAAGGTTATGATAGAATCCTACTCTCTAAATATTTTCTTATCAGGAAGATAGAGTGATTCCAATCATCTATGCATTCAATGCATCCCAGCTTAATGATTGTCATTAAGGTGATAGCTAAAGGATCCTTAAATGTGGAAGTTCATTCCCCAATCCACTTTATTGAATATCAATGATGAGGGTGGATTGGAGGATGAACTCCCATGAGAGAAAGGGCTTAGGGTATATGATATAAGGTTAAACACTCAAAAGCACTCTCTTCTTTCTCTGCCAGCAATAACAGACAAGTTCTCTTTATATAGGAAAAAGGTTCCAACAGATATAAAATGATCACATTTATGACAGAGTTTGATATCATCGAGTGGGTTCAATATTATCGAGCGTATACTCTCAGTTTTATCGATGGTCCGCTCGATGACACAAACTCAATGTCGTACACTTTCAAAGACCTTTTGCCAGTTGGTCGAGGGAATCGAGACTCGTGTCGATGCCATCGGATTTTGACTCTGATATTATAGATACAAGGATCGAGTTCTCGACATTCAAAAAATGAGAGAGACTTGCATGAAAATTTTCAGGTCATTAGATATGGTCGGGGGATACTCGATATCATCAGAATTTGAATACCGATGATATTGAAGGTTGTGTCGATGCCATCGATAAATTCAAGGATTTAATCATTGAGCTTGCTGGACAGTTATGTCTATTCTTGATGCAATCGATCCGGCCTTAATACCATCGATATTAAAATATCGATTCTATCGAGTGACCCCCGATCAGAGTTGAAAAATCACCTGAAAAATGTTGCTGAAAGACTTCACGCCTGTACCCGATATCATCGAGTGCCTTCTAATATCATCGAGATTTGAACACCGATGGTATTGAGGGAAGCTCTGATATATCGAAGCATATATGATTTTCCTAAATAAAAAAAGGGGTGCCAGATATCTTTCTATCGATATTATTGAGTCACATTTGATGGGCTCGAGATTCAAATATCGATGATATCGATACATTATCGATGCATCAATAATTTCATCCAGATATGTATGTGGTTGCTGGACATATTTATCCCTCATTCGATTTTATCGATTGAGCTTCCGAGGGCATTGACAGCGTATGTCGATCATATCGAGGTGTGTATCGATATAATCGACAGAGTAAGAAAACTTAGAGATTTTTTGATTCTTTAAAAAAGTTTTCTCACCTAAAACCCTAATATGTTCTAACTTGTTTTAAGGGTTTTATTCACCTGGTGTTTTGGGACAAGGGATGTGAGGCTTAGATTTACCTATGGCAAGCTTTCATACATCCGGTTGAGGCAAACGCTTGAATTGATCTTCCTGTGAGGTTCTGCAGTCCGACTGACTCAACACACACGCTAATTGACAAACCAGGGCACTAGCAAGGGCACTTTTAATCTCCCCCTTTGTCAATTACGTGACAAAATACCCAAAACACCCTAGGACAGTAACTAGACAGACACATCCTAAATTGGGTGTACATGCAATTTACACAATTTTACAATGTCTAAAGAACTCATGTACACAACCCATATCTGCTCCCCCTTATTGTACAACTCACCCATTCTTGGTGCAGCTACTCCCCTTAACACTTGCAACACATTTAAGCAGATATACAATTTTCCATCTGGGGTGTTTGAACTTTTTCTCCCCCTTTTTGTCAGTCATTGACAAAGATATAGCAGTTGATATTGACTGAAGTTTTAAAGACATGGGAGAACACACCAACATAGATGTATACATAAAAAAGAGTTTAGAGCATACATCAATTTTAGAAAGTATACATGCATATTGAATCAAATAAAGCAGATAAAAGAGCAAATATAAAAAAACCATTAAAACCACATGCATACCATTTCAGACAATAGAAAAACTAGGGAAGCACAGATGATAGTATGGCAGGAAAAGTGAGAATTATATTAAGCCATATTTAACAAAATATTCATCATTCAAAGCACGTACTGCCACAGATAGCAGTAGTTTCACAGATATCCCGACAAAATCATCAAGCCCATGTATGACATCCAAAAATAATATAACACCCCGGATTTTTACCAACCTGGGGTTAGACGTCCTTAAGCAATGGGTCAACCATAGCACCTTGGTAGCTTTTCAAATTTTGATTCCAAAGCCAAAGAAATCATTTAGAACCTAATTCTTTAGAAATTTAACATGAATTAGCCAACGCTACACTAGATTTCCTGCAAAATTAGCACCAACCACTTTAAATATGATCTGTAAGACCCAAAACCTATAGAATCATTGATGCTACGTTACCCTAAAACCAAGGATCCAACTCTAAACCCAGTTGCTCTCAGGAACTCTTTGAAACTTTGTATTGGATCCAGACCGCACGTCGAAGGTCCGATATCTAAAAAAACCAGTAGCGAAGTAGCTAACCTATCTTGTGAATTAGGTCGTCATATCGACGTTAACGAAGCGTAGACTTATTATTCGAATCGATACGCTTCTACGGCGACAGGCGTGGATTCTAGATGCTTAGGTTAACTGTTTTTAAAACTTTCAATGTCGTTTAATAGTAGATTATCGACATGATCACCGTTTGACATGTACAACATGCTGTCTGTTTTCCATTTCGACTGCGTACAGAGAATATTAGATTTAGGGTATTTTAGGTATTTGTAGGAAATACTGTATGCGTCCATATTTTGCTAAAATGATTGCCATGTTTATTTATCGTGTTATTATGCAAGATATGCGTGTATGAACTGTTTGGCGAAGAGATTCGCCCTAATGCACATATTGGCCGACATAGGCTATATAGACTAATGTGTGTAGACTAAGTGTTTGTTGAAATGCCTAAATAAATATGATTTATGCCTTCCATATGTTTTGAATGTAAGAACATGATTGTTGTGTATTAAACAATTCCTTGATATAAGGATCTGTCATATTATATGTTGGAATCAACATACGTCAAGTACGTTAGACTTGAATAGTCTAAGTGTTTGTATAAATATATGTATTAGTAAGTATTGAGTAAATGGTTTTGTAGATTAGCGTTGAGACTAGATTCTTAACTATTATGATGATGCACATGATTTCCTCCATGCTTTTTGTATTTGAATTGCCTACCTTAGGTGTGAAATACTCGTGTATGGTTAACTGCTTATGATGTATGTTATTATATGCTGATAACATGCTAGAATTTCTTGTATTTTAGTTCTGTCTTTCTCATATGATTATTGATGTAGATTACATGTGTTTGGGGCTATACTCTAGTCCAGGCAGTCAGTAACGTTTTGAATTCATGGTTGGATTCTATTCGCCATGAAGTATGTGTATGACGAACTCGAGTCGTACTAGAGTTGTCGGCAGTGTTTAGGCCACACGAAGTGCTTGTGCACTTCATATCGGTCGATTCAACGTGCGCTCGTGCTAGTCAGACTCATCAAGTAACCCGACTGACCATTGTGTGTTCACCTTGTATTCGTCATAACTGCTTGAACCTAGGGTACTAAACTTACCATTGGAGAGCCCCTCTAACCTTGGTACCTCGATCCCCTAAGAGTCATGAGCCGGCATGGTGGTATGGGACACCATAGTCGAGCTGTCGGCCTACGCTGGGGTCACAAACCTCCCCGTAGTGACCAGTGAGCACCCTACTCTGAGCAAATTATGGTGGTGTGTGACACTGTATTCTTGTTGTCGGCCTACATTGATAAGGTGATGGGGGAGTGGAGCAACGAGTGCCTGCAACAGCCCTGACAGCCCTTTATAGTGACCTTGAGTTTATCCTGACACCGCATGGGGGCGACGAGTTCTGATGCAGTCTTAAGGATATAAACTAGGCCTATATTGATAAGGTGATGGGGGAGCGGAGCAACAAGTGTGTGCAACAGCCCTGACAGCCCTTGTAGTGACCTAAAAATATATCATCTTATGAGACTACTAGGAGTGACGACCCTAGACAGGATCATTATTTGGGTATTGATATAAGGGAGGTACCCTAATTTTCCAATCCTGCTGTATGAAAAGGACTAATAACAACTCGGTAATCATATTCATATCGCACTGCATGTTCCTGGAAGATGTGGAGCACTGAGGGAAGAAAGCATGCCGCAGACATAAGATGGTGTCGCATGAGGGAGTATGTCGGTGAGGGCATCCATCATGTCATTTCATGCTTGCATTAATCATAGTATTTAGGAGTGTCTGATTGTTTGCTTTACTATTATCACGTGATTGATTTGATAACATGTTAACCCTTGCTCTATGATTCCACTGAGTTAGCTACTGACTCCCACGTTATGGGACGGTGTTGTACACACCAACCAGTTCCTTTTTCAGTTTCAGATGATGGTGATGCTTGCAAAGAAGAGCCGGACTTGATGATGAGGAGGAGGATCCCTCCTATATGCAGGTTCTGATCGACGGGTTTACAAGGTTACTGATTAGATGCCAATACACTTGGTATTTTACCTTTTATTTACACACTTATGCATATTCTTTTCTTTCTATTTTGAAGTATACATGTATTTAGTTAACCTGGTAACATGTTCACACTCTGGAAACCTACAACAGTTCATATATTCTATATATCTATCACATTCTTCCGCTTACTAATTTAACTGTCTTTGGAGTATGATATGCTATTTTGGCTTAATCTACTTCATATTTTGTGCACTATTACAGCCGACCTTCATCCATTATTAAAAATGTTGCGTAAGTGATGTTCTTGAACTCGAGAGTGGAGTTTATCCTCGACCCCTGATTTTTGGGATGTTACAGATGGTATCAGAGCATGATTTGGATTAAACCAGACATGGGTTATGGTAACACAATGCACTCTGACTTAGGAAGGGGGTGATGGAACCTAGAAACCATATTAGAATCCCAAGTTTCGCAGGCTAGTGAGACTATGCGGTAATCTAGGCCATCACATATCTTTGGTCGCATGAAGCGACATAAGTCACCTCTAGGCCATCAGTCGACAGGTTTGAGTCATTCTCTGAAGCATTCTTAACCTGAAAATGGATGTCCTTGGGTTGTGGGGCAACTACAACACCTTACACTCAATCTCAAGGCATAAAACCCCTTTTTATTTAATTCCTTCAAAATCTCTCCTTTCACCACCTCATTCTTCAACGTTTTCTAAGTCCTTTTATACTACATATAAATCCTAATATAAAAATGATGGAGAATCATACTTAAACAAAAATTTACTATGAATAGTAAATATATGTGTAGATTGGACTTTTAACCATTCCAATTATGGAATCTTGTGGAATGAATAGGTTAGTTGGACAGATTAGTGTCTCCTACTCCAAAATCATATGCTACATGTCACATAAATTCATTTCGGTTTGTAGATTGGCCCTGAAAATGCCTCAAACAGAGCGGGGGCCAAACGATCAACTTCCAGAATGATCGAGGGTGGGACCCATATGAATTTTGGGGCCCTAGGACAGGGGGACCTCGCCCAACTGGTCGGGCATCGCCGAAAGTGAAGATGGTCGGCGAGGCCTCGCTATACAGCAGGCTCGTCCGGGCGGGCCGACCAAGTTTGGGGCCTAGTGGGACCCTTTGGTCCAGGGTCCAACCCTCCGTTCATTCCAAATCACATAATTCCTTCAAAAAGTGACCCCCCAAGCTCTCTTTCTCTTTCTAACTTGTTGTTTTATCTCTCAAACCTCCCTTCCAATCACTCCTTCCTTCGTTCTTCGTTATTTCCTTCATCCCTCCATCATTCTCAGCCATACATAGCACCTAGTTCTTCCATTTTCTTTAACTTGAGCTCCCATAGCTCCCATTTAAGCTCAAAATCATCTGAGCTTCTAACCCCTCACGTTTCTTCCTTTTCCCTTTGCAATCTCAGCCTTTTGGAGCCTGTTTCTCTCCTCTATCAGACCTAGATTCGTGAAAACCCATTAGGTCAGCCATTTTTCTTCATTTCCTTCACTTTTCATGGCTCATTTGAGCTCTTAAGCTCTCATTTGAGCCTCAAACTCGTGGAAACTTACCTACCCATCCCATTTCTCCACTTTCTTCGCATGAGGAGTATTGAAAATACATGGCCGATAGAGCTCTAATAGGCAACAGACAGTAGTAAGCTAGACAGTATGAAAGAAGGTAAGTCGGGACCGTGGTAGAAGTCCTTTTGATAGAATTAGGCATCTATGCCATTGTCTTGTAGATTATTTGATTACCGTTTTAAGGATTTCTGTGTTTTGTTGCTGTTGGGTCTAGTTTTTTCATAGGTAGAAAATGTGTTTGTGTTTAGTGGTTTGGGCTTAGCATAGCTGCAGTCATTCTTGTCATAATGCATGTGGAACTGTATTTCATGTATTGTGACAAATTTTGTTAAATGAAGTGCATGCCGTTTCGTTCGCTGTAAGGTATTGTCCCCAGATTGGGTGTATCTTATGGTTTCCACTACCATGTTTGGAATGTATACGATTAAAAGTAAATCCCGGGATTAAGCTTACAAAATTAATTTTTATCCCACTCCACCCTCCTACCAAGCATGCCACTCCCAATCCCGACATGGGATTAGTAATGCGGTCCCAATTAACACAACTTGAGACCACTGGCCACTTATGCCCTTGGAGTTTTGGACTTAGAGTTAGTACTCCTAGATTTGAAAGATCTGACGATGTAGGTAATCCAATTTTAATTAGATAATCGTGACTCTAAGCGATAGAACAATCCCCTGTAGTAGAAATGGTATGAAACCATTTAGCATATAGGCTTAGGTTGTGGATTATAGCTAGTGAGTTACAGACTAGGCTACTAGTTGAATTAAGCAGTGTAAAGCCTATATATGCTAAGGAATAGTAGGTTAGATTTGGTTGGAGTAGAACCTCATTCCTTCAATAGATCCCCTTAATACTTATAGACTTCTGTTATAACCCTTAGGAAGGTTGTTTTCACTTAGAACCATTCATTCTTAGGGAAAACTTATACATCCCAAATATTGAACTTAGAATGAACCAGTATGCCCCTTAGAATTTCCCTTAGAATTGCCTTCCCCAAGGGCTTATTGCATTCGAGAACGCGGAGTAAAGGAACTGTATATATAAGCGAAGTATTCATGGTTTGAATTGACTTCTCAATCCTTGTAGTTACCAATAAATCCAATGCTCTAATCAAGCAGAAGATCAGGATCGATCAGGATTAAGAATTGATACAACAAATTTTCTGTCCTAGGTAGAAAGTCTATGTATCCAGATCAGACCCACTACATAACTTTTCTTCCATGTTGGCCCGACCACCTACAATCAAAAGTTATTGCTTTGCCATTGGAAAATGTTGAGGACATATAGCCAATAGAGATTAGACATCTTGCCGCAAGCTCACACCTGCCCCTGAACTCAATCACAATAAAGATTACGTTTCTTTCTACAACCATAAGTACCAATGCCATAGAACGCATCATTAGTAAAGGAAGACCAGTGTAGCGAGAGGTTGTTTCCCATTTCATGTCAAGGATAGGCCCTAAGTTACACCTTATTTCGATATATAGATTCTTGAACCTTAACACTAAGTTTTAAGGGGGATAGAACGTATTGAGCCCAATCTAGTTAGGATTAGCTAATACAACCATTGGATTAGAGTAGCGCAGCAGAAGTATGGTTGGCCTCTTCCCCACTGGCCCAGGATCGAAGAAGTCGATTTAGGTTATACGTAAGGGTAGGTCATTAAGTAGGATTTGAACTTTTCTTAGGATGTCAATACTAAAGTCTCTCTAGGGACTCATTACCCTTAACTAATTTCGGGGATGAAATTTTATTTTAAGGGGGGTAGATTGTAACACCCCGGATTTTTGCCAACCTGGGGTTAGATGTCCTTAGGCAATGGGTCAACCATAACACCTTGGTAGCTTTTCAAAATTTGATTCCAAAGCCAAAGAAATCATTTAGAACCTAATTCTTTAGAAATTTAACGTGAATTAGTCAGCGCTACACTAGATTTCATGTAAAATTAGCACCAACCACTTTAAATACGATCTGTAAGACCCAAAACCTATAGAATCATTGATGTTACGTTACCCTAAAACTTAGGATCCAACTCTAAACCCAGTTGGTCTCAGGAACCCCTTGAAACTTTGTATTAGATCCAGACTGCACGTCAAAGGTCCGATATCTACAATCTCAGACTATTATGACTGCTTGGTTGGACTTAACAATCGTTTTGAAAATCAAGCCCAACTGATGTCCTGACGCTATTTTACTGAGTTCGGAATGAAGAGAGTGAGAAAAGGAAAATCTTTAGAAAATTAATTTAATTTAAATAAATCTGGCACATGTCTCTTGCGTGACATTTGTTAAGCATTCTGACCATCAGAATCTGACCAAATTTCACCCTCATATCTGGATAGGTGGTCCTTACATGTCATAGCACTTGTGGCCCTGATCGAGTCTCAGTGACCGCTGAATTGAAACTGGTCTGCCACGTGTGATCTGGGAACACTACCAGATTGAAAACTTAATGTGATCAGGATCCAATATCCATGAGCTTAAGTCCGACCGCATTTGGTCAGGGGACCTCCAAAAATGTCCTTTTGGATCGGAACAGACCCGATTTGGCTGTAACCCAAGTATACCTTGACTTAAAGTCTATTTTGGTCATGTTTGGGCTTATAAAAGGGCCTTAAACCCTTAGCCTTATAACCTATACGAATTTGGGTAAAACCCTAGTAGAGAGGAGAGAAAAGAGAGAGAAAGTGAGGGAGAAGCTGGTGATTCTTCCAGGGAGTCTTCCCTGCTGCTCCACGTGCCAAATCCTTCCACCTGCATCGTTGTTCTGGAAATTCCAATGCCATTCTAGATAAGAAAATCCTAACCTCAACCTATTTTGGGGATTCTAGCAAAACCAGTAGCGAAGTAGATAACCTATCTTGTGAATTAGGTCGCCATATCGACGTTGACGAAGCGTAGACTTTCTATTCGAATCGATACGCTTTTACGGTGACAGGTGAGGATTCTAGATGCTTAGGTTAACTGTTTTCAAAGCTTTCAATGTCGTTTAATAGTAGATTATCGAAAAGATCGCCGTTTGGCATGTAGAACATGCTGTCTGTTTTCCATTTCGACTGCGTACAGAGAATATGAGATTTAGGGTATTTTAGGTATTTATAGGAAATACTGTATACGTCCGTATTTTGCTAAAATGATTGTCATGTTTATTTTTCGTGTTATTATGCAAGATATGTGTGTATGATCTATTTGGCGAAGAGATTCGCCCTAATAAACATATTGGCCGACATAGGCTATGTAGACTAATGTGTGTAGACTAAGAGTTTGTTGAAATGCCTAAATTAATATGATTTATTCCTGCCATATATTTTAAATGTAAGAACATGATTTTTGTGTATTAGACAAATCCTTGATATAAGGATCTGTCATATTATATGTTGGAATCAACATACGTCAAGTACGTTGGACTTGAATAGTCTAAGTGTTTGTATAAATGTATGTATTAGTAAGTATTGAGTAAATGGTGTTGTAGATTAGCGTTGAGACTAGATTCTCAACTATTATGATGATGCACATGATTTCCTCCATGCTTGTTGTATTTGAATTGCCTACCTTAGGTGTGAAATACTCGTGTATGGTTAACTGCTTATGATGTATGTTATTATATGCTGATAACATGCTAGAATTTCTTGTATTTTAGTTCTGTCTTTCTCATATGATTATTGATGTAGATTACATGTGTTTGGGGCTATACTCAAGTCCAGGAAGTCGGTAACGGTTTAGAATTCATGGTTAGATTCCACTCGCCACGAAGGATGTGTATGACGAACCCGAGTCGTACTAGAGTCGTCGGCAGTGTTTAGGCCACATGAAGTGTTTGTACACTTCATGTCGGTCGATTCAACGTGCGCTCGTGCTAGTCAGACTTATCAAGTAACCCGACTGACCATTGTGTGTTCACCTTGTATTCGTCATAACTGCTTGAATCTAGGGTACTAAACTTACCATTGGAAAGCTCCTCTAACCATGTTACCTCGATCCCATAAGACTCATGAGCCGGGCATGGTGGCATGGGACATCATGGTCGAGCTGTCGGCCTACGTTGGGGCCACAAACCTCCCCTTAGTGACCAGTGAGCACCCTACTCTGAGCAGATTATGGTGGTATGTGACAATATATTCTTACTGTCGGCCTACATTGATAAGGTGATGGGGGAGTGGAGCAACGAGTGCGAGCAACAGACCTGATAGCCCTTTGTAGTGACCTTGAGTTTATCCTGACACCTCATGGGGCGACGACTTCTGATGCAGTCTTAAGGATATAATCTAGGCCTGTATTGATAAGCTGATGGGGGAGCAGAGCAACAAGTGTGTGCAACAGCCCTGACAGCCCTTGCAGTGACCTAGAAATATATCATCATATGAGACTACTAGGAGTGACGACCCTAGACAGGATCATTGTTTGGGTATTGATATAAGGGAGGTACCTTAGTTTTCCAATCCTGCTATATGAAAAGGACTAATAATAACTCGGTAATCATATTCATATCGCACTGCATGTGCCTAGAAGATGTGGAGCACTGAGGGAAGAAAGCATGTCGCAGACGTAAGATGGTGTCGCATGAGGGAGCATTTCGGTGAGGGCATCTATCATGTCATTTCATGCTTGCATTAATCATAGTATCTAGGAGTGTCTGATTGTTTGCTTTACTATTATCGCGTGATTGATTTGATAACATGTTAACCCTTGCTCTATGATTCCACTGAGTTAGCTACTCACTCCCACATTACGGGACGGTGTTGTACACACCAACCAGTTCCTTTTTCAGTTTCAGATGATGGTGATGCTTGCGAAGCACAGCCGGACTTGATGATTAGGAGGTGGATCCCTCCTATATGCAGGTTCTGATCGACGGGTTTACAGGGTTACTGATTAGATGCCAATACACTTGGTATTTTACCTTTTATTTACACACTCAT
This sequence comes from Magnolia kwangsiensis, assembly GCA_037074715.1. Classification (NCBI taxonomy): domain Eukaryota; kingdom Viridiplantae; phylum Streptophyta; class Magnoliopsida; order Magnoliales; family Magnoliaceae; genus Magnolia; species Magnolia kwangsiensis. The sequence continues at coordinate 81,620,714 of CM073575.1, read as the reverse complement.
GTATATTCTTTTTTTTCTATTTTGCAGTATACATGTATTTAGTTAACCTGGTAACATGTTCATACTCTGGAGACCTACAACAGTTCATATATTCTATATATCTATCACATTCTTTCGCTTGCTAATTTAACTGTCTCTAGAGTATGATATGCTGTTTTGGCTTAATCTACTTCATGTTTTGTGCACTATTACAGCCGACATTCATCCACCATTGAAAATGTTGCATAAGTGATGTGCTGGAACTCAGGAGTGAAGTTTATCCTTGACCCCCGATTTTTGAAATGTTACAGATAACTATCAGTATTAGCCCAATGGTGGGCATAGACACGGAAAAAAAACTATTCAAGTTAGAGAAATATCACATACACCCATGAGAGCGTAGAACATCCAAAAAGATACTAATGTTTATACTCGAAAATAGGAGTGAGGTGTGTGTTATAGAATTTAAGACCCATCACTATGGAGAAGAGTGAGATGGCATCGTGTCGTTCCGATGACAAGTCATCAGATCAACCAGCTGTTGGACAGTCTGTTGTACTCCTTGGACCAACTGCTCCAAGATAGTAAGCCATTCTTGCATGGAGCGGATGTCCCTATGAATCGCACCAATCCTGTCTAGCTTGAACTGTATGTTATACCCCGGCATTGACGTTGACGGTGCTAGATCGGGTCCCGAGGGTTCATCTCTCTGTCCACAGCAGTCCCTTCCAATGGAACGCCACTTTCACCCCTGACTTCTTCTGCTTGAGCATCTTCGTCTGGGTCGTGAAACTTCAAGTCTATTTTACGAATGTTGCTTTTGCTAAAAACTTGGAGAGGATATACATGATCAGTGGTTGGTGGGAAACCAATGGCATTACAGATCATGCTTATGATCCAGGGATATGGTAGATGAAGGTGCCTAGATGTGTGAATAGCATTCACCAACTGATGGATGAGCAGAGTAGGAAGACAAATCTTTATCCCTTTGGCAACTGAGTAGATGATCATGGTCATGAAACCCATGAGATCGGACCGATTGGTGCTTCTGGAATATATATTTGTGGTGAAGATACCCTGCAACACTCGAAATCTGGGTTCCATGAACCTAGCTTTTAACGCATTCCCTTGATACCAAGGGATGTTCGTATCGTGACAAAGGTACTTACCGTGGACTAAATTTCCATATATTTAAGGTCCATGTTAGGGATACCTTTCGGGGCCATGTTCAGTCTGAGAATAGTGACCATTGTAATAGGCATGATTAACAGATCATCAACATCCAGAGAAACTGTGAAAGGAGGATCAGACACAAGTGAGTGACACGCGGCAAGGAAGTTGGGTGTACGTTCGAGTTGGCAAGGCCCACCAAAATCTAGAACTGGCAACCAGTCGATTGTAACAAATAGGGATTCCAGATTGTATGGCCTTAGACATTCCTTGTCTACTTTTCACTCATGGATGAGCTTTCTACCCATGTATTTGGGTGGACGTGAAGTCACTCCGATTGGAGGAGGTGTCGGTGGGGGCGCATGTTCCTCATATTGGGGCCCACGTTGTCTTGTGCATTACCTAGTGGGAGTCCCACGTTCCGGGGCCATGTGCTTCCTTTTGAAGCAACCACCTTTTATCGGGTGGATCTTGATGACTCTCCTAGACCCGACACTTTTCCCTTGTCTTTTCCCATGTAGACAAAAAGAGTTTAAAGGTATTTTGGAAAGAGGACAAAACCTAATAGAAACGGAAATACCCAACAAAAATTTGGAATCTCGATGATTAGAAGAGCATTACCATATTTTTAAACTTTTGGGATGGTTTGACAAGATTTTGAACCATTCGATTGAGAGAAGCGAGCAGGAAAGAGAGCCTGAAACCCTAGAGCAAAAATCCCCTTTTTCACATTCCATCTGCTTATATCGAGCGGCATCCGTCGATATCATTGATCCTTGTATTGATTATATCGAGGAACCCTGATCGATTTTATCGATCCCTTCTTCGATATCTTCTCGATCATGTGGCCTTTCACATTCTAAAGAGTCATTGATTATATCGACCTTTGATCGATTAATCAAGAATGACCTATCCATAGTCTTATTGAAGGTAAATGATTTTACATTTTCAGCATCCAGTTGACCTCTCAAGTATACTTTTAGAATTTCTATGAGTCAAGTATACAACCAAAATTATGTACAATCACTGTACACACACAAAAGTATAAACATTTGAATGTTTATATACAAAAGATGGAGGTCTGAAACCTTTGATATATCATTTGAAACTCAGCAACATTTGCATCATTTTAGCAATTATCCAGATCTAGATGCATGACCTGGACTTATCTTTTTATGTGTAATATTTCAGGGTATATGAGAATTAATCATCAGACAATTCAGTTTTTCTTTAACTACCCATTTTGAGACAGATTTCTTCATTCTATCCTTTTCTTTAGGTGGTGATGGATGAGTGTTTCTCCTAAGTGAACTTTTAACATTCTGTGTTTCTCTGATTGATTTGAATTTACCAATGTGATTTTGATCAGAGTTATGTGAAGTCCGTCTAGGTGTCAAGCATTCAAATTTATAATGACCCACATCACTACATAAATGACAAACTAGAGAAGTTCTCATATTGCTACCTGAAGATGCAGGATTTTTTTATTGTTGGAGCTTTATTTCCAGTTTTCTTTTTAATTTTCTCATACCGTAGGCCACTCTTGTCTCTTCCTAGTCTTTCCATTCCTAACAATTTTTCTAGCTTTTGACTCTGAGAAAATTTGTAGTTTATTTCAACAAATGTTTTGGATTTCTCTAAGTCAATACGGAGTGAGTGATTTTCATTCTTGAGTTACGCATTATCATCTCTTAATAATTTAACCTATTTCATAAGTTTTGATAATTCCGTCTTCAGGGATAGATTTTCTCTTTCTAACTTATCATTGTCTAAATGATATTACGCCAAATTATTGATTAAATGTGTGTTGGTTTTCAAGGTTTTGTCCAAGTCTTTCTGCAGCAATTCCTTCTTGTTTTCAGACATTCTAAGTCTTTTAAGTAAGTGGATGCTATGGATATAGATTTGATCGTAAGCATCTTGCAGTTTATCTTTTTCTATTTTTTCTTCTTCTTCTCCAGTCTCCTCATTATCAGGTGGAAATGATTCAGCTTTTTGTTCTTTCTCATTCTCAGATTCACTGGGAATGATTGGAGTAATGGAGACCATAAGGATTTTCAATGATTTCTGATCTCCATCACTCTTTAAGTCATTAGATTCTGAGTTTGACTCTTCTGTATCATCCCAAGTGGCGGTCATTGCCTTGCCCTTAGTTTTTCTATTTGGACATTCAGTAGACAGGTGTCCATACTCTTGACAGGCATAGCATTGTGGTTCTTTGGTCCTTTTACTAAATTTTCCTACAGAAGGTTTGTAGTTTACCTTTCTTCCTTTGGAGGGATGACCACGAATCTTCTAAAAGAATCTTCTGAATCTTTATGCCAGCAAAGCCACTTCCTCATCTTCATCTTCCTTTTCACTCCCACTGTTCTCATGTAATATTTTCTTAAAAATTTTTAGGATAATATTTTTATATTTTTGGGTTTGTTTGAAGTGTAGTTCGAAAGTTTGTAGGGAACCTACCAGTTCTTCTACTTTCATCTCATCCATGTTTCTATACTCCTCAATTGTTGTAACCTTGGGATTAAATCGTTCCAATAGGGATCTTAGAATCTCCCTACAAATTTTCGGTATCGAAACTTTCTCTCCCAATCCACCCATGGAGTTGCAAATAATGTTTAACTTGGTGAAAAACTCCATAAACGTCTCATGCTCTTTCATTTTGAGACTTTAGAACTGTGAAGTCAAGAGTTGGAGTTTGGACCTCTTCATAGTGCTTGTGCCTTCATGGGTTGTTTCTAATAGATCTCATGCTTCCTTGGATTTCTCACACATGCTTATTTGATTAAATATATCTTGGGACATGGCACAATAGATGGCGTTCATAGCTTTTGCTTTAGCAGTTTGTTTTTCTTTGTCTAACGTCGTCCACTTCTCTTTGGGTTTGGGTTTTGTGGTGGTAGTGCCACTCTCAAGTGCGATCTATTCAGATGGTGGAACATAACCATTTTCAAAGATATCCCAGACTTCATGAACTAAAGATCTCAGAAAGTAATGCATCATAGCCTTCCAGTATGCATAATTTGAACCATCAAATACAGGAGGCCTAGTGACTGATGATCCCTCTCCTTTGGCCATATTCCAAACTTCAGTCAAGACCACTCTCTAGGCGGTGAAGCCCTTAAAGAGAGAACTTGTCTCTGATACCAATTGAAATAGCGGTGAAGACCGCTTGAAGTTGAAGTAGGAATATGCCTATATGTCTTAGAGGGGGGTGAATAGGACTTTTTAAGTTTTTACAATGTATTTAAAAATTCTACTACACTAATCCTATGAATATGCAATCATCAGGATTACTCAAATGTAACTCTATTGGCTTCCAAGCCCGGTAGAGGATCTAATCACAAACTATTTACGAATTAACAAAATGTAATCTAGTTTATGATGGATATGACTGTGTATGTGTGTGATGTGTGATCTCATATATAATGATGTGAAGGCATTGAAATAAATCACATGCACAAAAGGATAGCAATTACAAACACGGTCATTTTTATAGTGGTTCGACTACTTGTCTATGTAAGTGTCCTCCTTATTGACGAAGAGTCTTCTGCTCCCTTGATCTGCAACACAAATGATGTACTAATATAAGGCAATGAGTTGGGTCAAGGTTATGATGGAATCCTACTCTCTAAATGTTTTCCTATCAGGAAGATAAAGTGATTCTAATCATCTATGCATTCAAGGCATCCCAGTTTAATGATTGCCATTAAGGTGATAGCTGAAGGATCCTTGAATGCAGAAGTACATTCCCTAATCCACTCTATTGAATATCAATGATGAGGGTGGATTGGAGGATGAACTCTCATGAGAGAAAGGGCTTAGGGTATATGATCTGAGGTTAAACACTCAAAAGAACTCTCTTCTTTCTCTACCAACAACAACAGATAAGTTCTCTTTATATAGGCAAAAGGTTCCAATGGATATAAAATGGTCACATTTATGACAGAGTTTTATATCATTGAGCGGGTTCAATATCATCGAGCATATACTCTCGATTATATCGATGGTCCGCTCGATGACACAAACTCAATGTCATATGCTTTTGAAGACCTTTTGCCAGCTGGTCGAGGGAATTGAGGCTCGTGTCGGTGCTATCGGATTTCGAACTCCAATATTATCGATATAAGGATCGAGTCCTCGACATTTGAAAAATGTGAGAGACTTGCATGAAAATTTTTAGGTCATTAGATATGGTCAAGGGATACTCGATATCATCAGAATTTGAATACCGATGATATCGAAGGTTGTGTCGATGCCATCGATAAATCCAAGGATTTAGTCATTGAGCTTGATGGGCATTAGGTCCATTCTCGATGTAATCGATCCAGCCTTAATACCATCGATATTAGAATATCGATTCTATCGAGTGAACCCCGATCAAAGTTGAAAAACCACCTGAAAATTGTTGTTGGAAGACATCACGCTCATGCCCGATATCATCGAGAGCCTTCCGATATCATCGAGATTTGAACACCAATGGTATCGAGGGAAGGTCCAATATATCAAAGCATATGATTTTCTTAAGTAAAAATAGGGGCGCCGGATATCTGCCTGTCGATATTATCGAGCCACATTTGATGAGCTCGAGATTTAATTATCGATGATATCGATAAGTTTGTTGATACATTGATAATTCCATCTAAATATGTATGTGGTTGCTAGACATATTTAGCACTCATTCGATTTTATCGATTGAGCTTCCGAGGGCATCGACAGTGCAGGTCGATTATATCGAGATGTGTATCGATACAATCGATAGATCAAGAAAACTTAGAGATTTTCTAATTCTTTAAAAAAGTTTTTTCACCTAAAACCCTAATATATTTTATCTTATTTTAAGGGTTTTATTCACCTGGTGTTTTGGGACAAGGGATGTGAGGCTTAGATTTACCTATGGTGAGCTTCCACACATCCGGGTGAGGCGAACACTTGAATTGATCTTCCTGTGAGGTTTTGCAGTCCAACTAACTCAACACACATGCTAATTGACAAACCGGGGCACTAGTAAGGGCACTTTCATGTGTGACCTAAAAATTAGGTTCCTTGTGTGGATCATTGGCCTGTGTGGCATAAAACTCAGGTTCCTTGTGTGGATCCTTGGCTTGTGTGACCTAAAACCCTAGGTTCCTTGTGTGGATCCTTTGCTCTTGTGTTAGACATAAAAGTTTGCCTTTATGTAATCACGTTTAAGTACCTTGTGTAGATTGTAAAGGTTAGAGGTGAACCTGATTTAATACATCCATTAGCGAATTTCGATACACTCAAGGTTTGAGTGCATCTGCCAGGAGTGGAGTAGACACGTAGCCGAACCACTATAAATGAATGTGTTTAGGATTGTTATTCGCATAGTGCTCTATTGTGTTCACTTTGGATGTTCTCATGAAGCATATTAACATGATTATTTAGAACTGATAAGAATCACATCCCACACACAGTCACATTGTTCATCCATCATATACTAAGTTTATATATTGGTTAAATATTGAATAATCTTGTGATTGGATCCTCTATTTGGCTTAGTAGCCATTAGAGTTAAGTTGAAGATATCTTGATAAGTTCCATATTATATCAAGATTAGGTTAATGAAATTTTAAATTATCATAAAATTTTATAAAGTCCTATTCACCCCCTTCTAAGACACTTTGACTTATTCCTACTTTTACTAGAGCGGTCATTACTGCAATTTCAATTGGTATCAGAGCGAGTCTCTCTTAAGAGCTTAATCACCTAGAAGGTGATCTTGACTGAAGTTGGAATTATGGCCAAAGGAGAGGGCTCATCTGTAACTAGATATCTTGTTATTGATGGTCCAAATTATGCCTACTAGAAATCTAGGATGCACTACTTTCTGCAATCTTTGGATCATGAGGTTTGGGAAATAGTTGAAAATGGGTATGTACCACCAACTGACAATGTAGTACTTGAAAATGGTACAACTATCTCTAAACCTAAATCCAAAGAAATGTGAACAATATGCGACAAAGAAAAGAAAAAATCAGAAGAAAAAGCAATGAATGTTATTTACTGTGGTGTGTCCCATGAAGTCTTCAACCAAATTAGTATGTGTGGCACATCTAAACAAGCATGGGAACTGTTGGAAAGAACCCATGAGGGGACAAGCACAGTGAAAAGATCTAAGCTGCAACTCTTAACTTCATAATTTGAACATCTCAGAATGGAAGAACATGAGACCTTCATGGAAATCTTTACAAAACTGAATATCATCTGTAATTCCACGGGTGGACTAGGAGAGAAGGTTCCGGTGTCAAAAATTTGTAGGAAAATATTAAGATCCCTACCGAAGTGATTCAACTCCAAAGTAACAACCATCAAAGAATGTAGAAACTTGGATGAAATGAAAGTAGAGGAACTAGTAGGTTCCCTACAAACATTTGAACTACACTTCTAACCAACCATCAAATCCAAAAGTAATGCTCTCAAAGCAGCAAAACAGATCAACAGTAATGATGATGAGGAAAATGAAAGGAAAATGAAGATGATGAAGTAGCCCTCTTAGCTTAATGGTTCAAAAAATTCTTCCACAAAAATCGTGGCCGACCATTCAAAGGGAAACATTTGGACAACAAGTGTTATACAAGTAAACCTATTAAAAAGTCCAAAGAGCCAATGTTGCATGTGCCAAAATTTGGGCACATGTCCATTGAATACCCCAATAGAAAAACTAAATGAAAGGCTATGGCAGCCACTTGGGATGACACTGAAGAATTAAACTTAGACTTCAATGATTTAGAGAGTGATGGAGACCAGAAATCCCTGAAAATACTCATGGTCTGCACACCTACAAACATTCCATTGATAACTGAGGAAATTGATGAACCATGGGTTGAAGGGACACTTTCATCAGATGAAGAGAAAGATGAAAAAGAAAAGGATAATTTATAGGATGCCTATAATCAACTTTACATACATAATTAATGACTTGGCATTACTGAAAATAAGAATAAATTACTACAAATGGATTTAGATAAAATTTTAGAGACCAATACACACATAATTAATGATCTTCATCAATACCACTCAGATAATGATAGGGTAGAAAGAATCAACTCATTTCTATAATCTGAGTCGGTGAAACTAAATAAACAGATTGAGTCATTGAAAGATGAAAACATGCATCTTAAGAATGAAAATCACACACTTATGTTTGATGTAGAAAAATCCAAAAAATCTTTTAAAATGAGTTACAAATTCTTCCAAGGCAGTGAAAAATTATAAAGGCTTTTAGGGATGGGGAGACCACAAAAAGATAAGAGAGGACTGGGATATGAAATTTTCAAACCAAGCCTCACTCCTGTAGCACTAATGGTAGGAAAGAGTACTACATTAGGAAGTAACACTAGGACTACTCCTATTTGTCATTCATGTGGGGACTCTGGTCATTATAAATTTGAATACCTTACTACTGGGACAACTCAATCCAATTCCAGTTTAAACCTTACAGGAAAATACAGATCGACCGGAAAAATGATATAAATTGTAAAGAGTTCACAAAAGTACATGGTAAGAGGTAAGCCACTTCCATCCCCACCTGAAATGACTAAGAATATGGAGAAGCTACTAAGTCAGGTGGCTCAAATAAATCAAAAAACAAATGAATTAATGAAATAAGGAAAAGTGATTCAGCTGCCCAACACACCCAAACAAGTTCAAAACAAAGTAAAAACAACATCTTTAGGTTAACTTGGCACAAAATGGGTAGTGAAAGCAAAAAAAAAAATTATCATAGATAATTAAGTTACTAGGTTGAATATATACATGTGTTGATCCAAAATTTACAAAATGATAAAATGCAAAAGTCTGAATAAATCATAAGATCCCCATCGATCAGTACATGGTCTACATAAACCCGCCTGATAGCTGAACGTACGAGAATTCTTCCTCCTCGTCTATGAAATCTCAATCAGCAGCGTAGACATCGTCGCTACTTACATCTACAATAGAGTCTGGTTGGTGTTTTAAAACACCATTCCAGAGTGGGAGTGAGTGATCAACTTAGTGGAGCTATAAGGCAAAGGTTAACATGTTATCAATTCAGTCAAGCAGTAATGATGAAGCAGTACAACAAACATTCCCTAACTACTCTGGTTAATGCAAGGATGATATGGGGTAATGATGCATGCCCTCGCCTACACTCCCTCAGCAACACCATCTCACGATCGCACATACTACTCCCACTATGCCTTCATCGCTAAAGCATATGCAATGTGGTTCATGCACGTGTTACCCAAGTTTTTTATTAGGTTTATTCATATAGTAGATTCAGGAAGTTAAGGTACCTCCTTTTATATCATTTACTCAAACAATGATCTATTTAGGGTCGTCAATCCTAATTAATCACATACGGTATGCAAGTTATAAGGCAACATCACCCCTGATTCAAAAGGAAGTGGATATGCAAGTTTGTGAGTTTTCACCCGAGGTCACTACGAAAGTCTCGTCACCTTAGCGTCGGCTTATTTTATACTCGAGGTCACTATGAGAAGCTCCCAACCTGATCGCAGGCCGACAACTCGAAACAAAGTGTCATACCACCGTATTTGGCTCATGAGTTTAGATTGCTCACCGGTCACTATGAGGAGGCTCGTCACCCTAGTGTAGGCCGACAGCTTAACTATGGTGTCCCATACCACCATGCCCAGCTCATAAGCCTTAGAAGATCATGGTACCAAGGTTAAACGGGCTTTACATTGGTAAGTGGTACATTAGATTCTAACAGTAGCGTCCATACTTGGTAAACACATATTAGGCCAATCGGGTTACTTGATAAGTTCGATTGGTATGAGTGCACGCTAAATTAATTGACATAGAGTGCATACACACTCCTTGTGGCCTAACCACTATCAATAATCACCATACGACTTGAATTCACCGAATCTATCCATTGTGGTGAGACTAGTTTAACCACTCAATCGGAAACGATTACCGATTGCTTGGACTACATATTAGTCCCAATCATACTCAAATACAATATGCATTCATATGTGATAGACAAAACAACATTTAACAACCAATCTAAATATAAATTTTATTCGAGCATTTTAACAAACACAAGTGAAAATATATTATCATACATATGTATTTCATCCATAAATCATGTAGTTGCAAGATAGGTTACATGAAGGAAACTGTAACTATGGATAAGAAAATTGAGAATCCTATTTCAACACCCTCATTAAATACATTTCAACAAGCAAATTTCTCATTCAGACATTTTATCAAACATTTAGACTACACATTCTAACATATGTGTAATAAATTAGTTATAACATATATCACAGCAAATCCTTTCACAAAGGAGTTGTCATACGTACAACAAACATGAATTCTAGGTTAATAGTCATGACAAGAATAAATCATAATTTTCTATTCATTTAAACATTTCAACAAACATATGAAATGCATTTAGTATACAACATAGTTTACACATGCATGTTATATCAAAACGTCGTAACTAAGATCATATGGTTGCAATCAAGTCAGACATAAATCATTGCTGACATTGAGAGCATTGAAAACCATAACCTAAGCATTTATAGTTCGTACCTTCCGTCGGTACGCTCGTTACGAACTCGGTTCATACACCACGCCTTTGTCTACTCACAATGGCTACCTAAACATTGAAATAGGTTAGCTATTTGTAAGTGTTATGGTCACATGCCCCTTTGGTTGTCAAATTTTGTGGTGCCAAAACCTTTATCTCTGTCTTGTGTTTGTGTTTTGATTTATATATATTCGAGATACAGGCTTAACAAGTGCTTCAAGTCAAGTACATTGATCAACTACAAGTCAAGCCAAGTACTTTGTCAAGATCTGTAAGCATATATGTTCAAAGCTACTTCAATAAAGATTACAAGACTAAAGTGCACTTCAAGTCTCAAGTGCAACTCAAGATGAAGTTTGAGTTTAAGCTTTTGCATATCTCAAGACTAAGCTACATCAAGTGCGAGAGCTCAAGCTTGCTAAGATTCAAAGGTCTACCTTCGCTAAATGAATGAAATTCAATGTTCATACTTCATGTTCCAGGTATAATAGACCTTAGATTGACCTTAGGGTAGGTCATTTTGAATACATAATTCAAACTATATTGTTATACATGATTTTGGTCTGTTCTAAGACTAGTCCTAGACCTTGTTCGACTAGTCCTAGCATTGCCTCGACCAGTCCTAGAAATTTCAAGACTAGTCGTAAGTTGTTGTAAATTTTTAGAAATTTTTGGTTAAGCTATGACCAGTCCTGGAGACTGTTCGACCAGTCATGTGAACAGTGTTGACCTGTCCTATGACCAGTCCTAAGTCTACGATTCAAACTCCAACAATGTTTTGGGGTTCCTTCGACTGGTCGTGAGAGTCCTACGACCAGTCGTAGAACAGTTTTATCTGATCGCGCCCAAATATTCAAAAATCTGTTCTGCTAAGACCAGTCGAAGTATCCTCAAGACCAGTCGTAGACGAGGTTTCTGCTACTATAAATTGAGCACAAATTTCAGAGTTTCAGATAGAAATTTAAGTAAAATCAAGGATCCACTCTGAGATAAGTTTGTGTTCATTTTAAGCTACTTTGTGCATAATTAATATTCCTTTTGTTAGCTTATTATTATTTGATTTTTATTTGCATTCTAATCTGATTTGAAAAGAGAAAAATTCTTTAATTCCTTATTCTTTGAATCAAAATCAAATACAACTAGCCCATTTGATTTAACTTAAAATCAATTAGAACTTAGAACCATTTTAAAGTGAGTATTGGACTTTGGACTTCTACATTCAATCATCTACTCCGATTGGTTCTTCCGGGCTACTACGAAAGGAGAAATTCAAGTATTTTACATTTATTATAATTTACATTTCTTTTTGGTTTGTTTTGAGATTGAGCAAGAAAAATCTCATTGTATGGTTATCTGAGGAGAGCCAGAAAACTCAGACAGAGGGGTTTTTGAATTGTGTAAGCCTCAGTCAAAAAGACACAATTGTGAAAGTTTTAGGTGAACCTATGAAACCTATTTTGATAATGAACGTTGATATCCCCTGTTGAGGATATTAGGAGTGGAGTAGCAATCTATGTGGCTGTTTTATAACAGTTGGTGCACACACAGGCAAACCACTATAGCTCTGTGTTTTATGGATGTGTGATTTATTCTTTCTATCTTTTATCATTCATAACTGTGGAATGTGTGTGTGGATGTGAATGTTGTAATTTTTCATTTCAAGCACAGTGGGGAATGTTGTAATAATTTAGAGTTAAATTTCTGTAATTTATTTCAATTCCTTGTTGTTTATTTATTCCTCTTTGGTTTGAGTTTTTGATACAAAATAAAAGTATTACAGCGGAATAAAACCAAGAGATATCCAAATAGAAATAATTCAATTCTTAAATCTAAAATAAAAGCAACCTCAATAAACTAGTATTGAGAGGTCGATACGAATTCAATTCTAAGGACAACCTTACACCATAAAAAATAAGGGTTTATGACAGGACAACCTTATTTCTAGAACGTCCTTTGAACTTCTACATTCAATCATCTACTCCGATTGGTTCTTCCAGGCTACTACGAAAGGAGAAATTCAAGTATTTTACATTTATTGTAATTTACATTTCTTTTTGGTTTGAGTTTTTGATACAAAGGACGTTCTAGAAATAAGGTTGTCCTGTCATAAACCCTTATTTTTTATGGTGTAAGGTTGTCCTTAGAATTGAATTCATATAAACCTCTCAATACTAGTTTATTGAGGTTGCTTTTATTTCAGATTTAAGAATTAAATTATTTCTATTTGGATATCTCTTGGTTTTATTCCGCTGTAATACTTTTATTTTGGCATAGTCCTATTTGAAATAGCTGTGAAGACCGCTTGAGTTGAAGTTGGAATATGCCAATATGTCCTAGAGGGGGGTGAATAGGACTTTTTAAAGTTTTTATGAATTATTAAAAATCCTATCACACTAATCCTATCACAGAGTACAGATCAGGATTACTCAAAATTAACTTTACTGGCTTCCAAGCCTGGTAGAGGATCCAATCACAGAGCTATTTAAATGATTATCATGGTGCAATTATAGTCTATGATGGATGTGACTGTGTGTGAAGTGTGAGCAAGTATAAATGCAGTTAACATAATCACATAAAAGATCAAACACAAGAATCAATCTCAAACACAGTCATTTTATAGTAGTTCAACTACTTGTCTACTCCACTACCGGCTTCCACACTCAACCCTTGAGTGATCGAATTTCACTAAGGAGGTTTCCCATGGTTCACCTCAAACCTAAGGTTTTAAAACAGGTTCACGTTCAACCGTTACAGAGGTTTCTACTCGGTTCACCTCAAACCCTAGAGTTTTGCTGGTGCACTCCTAACCAGATGTTTATGCCCACACAGAGCAAGGGTCCACACAACGCACCCAGATGTTTATGCTCTCCACAGAGCAAGGGTCCATACAATACACCCCACACGTACACTCCTGTCGGAGGCCTCCTTTGAGGACTTCAAAGGGTGAGCAACAGACCCAATCCTAGAAAGGAATGATCACAAGTGTCCTCTGGATTCTGAGTACTTACATATAAGTTGATGAGTCTCTTTTTGTGCAATGTAGAAGATCTCCTCCTTGATGTTGAAGGGCCTTCAGCTCCCTTGATCTGCAACACAAAAGATATACCTATGCTAGGCTTTGGGTCAAGTCAAGGTTATGATGGAATTCCACTCTCTAAAGATTATCCTATTAGGAAGATAGAGTGGTTTTGATCATCTATGCATTTAAGGCATCCCAGCTTAATGATTTGTCATTAAGGTAGTAGCTGGAGGATCCTTGAATGCGAAAGTTCATTCCCCAATCCACTCTATTGAATATCAATGATGAGGGTGGATTAAAGGATGAACTCCCTGAGAGAAAGGGCTTAAGGTAAATGATATGAAGCTTAAAACACTCAAAAGCACTCTCTTCTTTCTCCGCCAGCAATAAAGGCAAGCTTCTCCATATATAGGCAAAAGGTTCCAACGGAAATAAAATGGTCACATTTATGACAGAGTTCGATATCATCGAGTAAGTGTCGATATGATCGAGCATATACTCTCGATTATATCGATGATCCGCTCGATGATACAAACTCAAATGTCATTTGTGCTTTTGAAAACCTTTTGCCAACTGGTCGATGGGATCGAGACACACATCGATGTTATCAGATTTCAAACTCTGATTCCATTGATAGATGAATCAATCTATTGACAGGTGAAAATAAGAGAGACAAGCCTTGAAGATTTTCAAGTTCTAAAGATATGATCGGGGAACGGTTGATGTCATGGAAATTTGTATATCGATGATATCGGATTCCTTGTTGATGGGATCGATAAATCGTATAAATTTACCTATAAGCTTGCTGGACAGTTTGTGTCCGGTATCGATCCAATCGACCAGGTATCGATATGATCGACATATGAATATCGATTTCTCGACTGGCTCCCCGATCAACATTTAAAAACATCCTGAAAATCATGCTGGAGGAAACATGTGCCCACTATCGATGTGATCGACTGACTTCCGATATGATCGATATTTGAGTTCAGATTGAATTGGACAGTCATCGATATATCAAAGCTCATAGTAGTTTTCTTTAGAAAAACAGGGGTGCCAAAAAATTGCCTGTCGATATTATCAATCCACTTTCGATAGGATCGATATTCGATGATATCGACTGTACCGTCGATGTATCGATAAATCGTCCAGATGAATGTTTGATTGCTAGACGCTTTTTGTCCTCACTTGATTGTATCGATTGAGATGCTGAGGACATTGATAGATCAGGTCGATCATATCAAAAAATGAATCGATATAATCGACAGTGTAAGAAAAACTTGAAGATTTTCCTATTTGGTAAAAAATTTTCGTACACAAAAACCCTAAGATTTTTTACTTATTTTTAAGGGTTTTAATCACCTGGTGTTTTGGGACATGGGATGTGAGGCTATGATTTACCTATGGGGAGCTTCCACACATCCAGTTGAGGCAGACACTTGAGTTGATCTTCCTGTTAGGTGTTGTTGTCTGACTGACTCAACTTTCACCGTAATTGACAAACCAGGGCACTAGTAGGTGCACTTTCAATCTCCCCCTTTGTCAATTACGTGAAAAAATACCCAAAGCACCCTAGGAAAATTACTAGACAGATACATCCTAAAATTGTGTGTACATGCATTAACACAATTTTACAAATTCTAATCACCCATGTACATAACCAGAAATTTCTCCCCCTTGCTTCAAAAACTCCACTTTTCTTGTTGCGGCTGCTCCCCCTAACACCTGCAATATATAAGAGCAAAAATATCCAATTTTTCACAGGGGTGTCTGTAATTTTTCTCCCCCTTTTTGTCAGTCATTGACAAAGATATAACAAGTGATATTGATTGAAAAGTTTAAGCATATGGGAGGAGCACAGACAAATAGATGTATATGGAGATCCAACAGTGATAAATGGATGAAGCAATCAGCACAGTCAGTGTAAGGGCAACAGGAGTGGCAATAAAATAAGAATGGAATCCAGCCATATTAATAAAAGTTTCATTATCCAGAAACATCTATCCCAAAAAAAAAACATACTACCCCAGACAGCAGTATCATAATCATCAGACAGAAATGTCAGCCCATGTAGGGATACCCAAAATAAGTAAACAAATATGGATGCAAAATTAGGTATTTATGACTAGACACATAACTCCATCAGAACTATCTCCTTTTTAGCACATAGAAGGCCCACCAGTCGTTAGTAATTCAAGAATCTGTTGTTGGAGAGCGTCTATCCTGTTTAGCACAGAGTGTTGGAGAGCATCTATCCTTTTTAGCACAGAGTGTTGGAGAGCGTCTATCCTATTTTCTATTCCTGATAGTCATTGTTCGCAGTTTTGAAGACGCTCATCAATTCCAGTGAGATTGTTCAAAAATTGACGCTCAAGTACATGACGCTGACGATTTGTGACAGAAGCAGGACTATATTTAGGAGTTCTATTAGATCCCCAGAGAGTTTCTTCATTAGGCATGGGATCACTATCTTTAACAAGTGGAAGGATCTTAGTATGCGATGAGACAGAGACATACACTTGTTGTGCTGCATCAAGGTCGAACCATACTTCAGGATACACTTTATCAGTTGTTCCGGTAGACCTGCCCAGTGTGTGAGCTTGCAGATCAGAGATGGAAAAGACAGAATTTCAAGATGGTCACTTTTGATTACCTTTATTAGCTGGTCTAGTATGAAAGTTGGTAGGCATACAGGGACCTCTTGATAGACATCATACAGAATATTGAGTGCAACGGGACTCAGGTATGTGTCATTTGCATCACATGGGTACACATTCGTGCTGAAAATACTGTGAAGGAGTCGAAACAAGATTCCTAGATATTTTACTCGAAGGATATTGTCATCATTTCTAGGAATTGTCATACCCTGGCACAGTGCTCATGTAATTTCCCCCCATCTACCCAAAACGTTTAGATTTATACTAGTGACAGGGATTTGTGTCACTTCAATGTTTAGAGCACGACCAAGGACTGATGGAGTAATGTGCTTGGTGTGTTGCATGAATTTTAGACATATGTACGGTGGGTAGTCTTGGACAACATGACAACAGTTGAAGAACTGCTGGATCATTTCAAACTGATATGGGCCGCCCATATTAAACATATTCTTCCATCCTATAGTCTCCATCATGAGATCCACCCCATATGGTTTGACAGTACTAATGAGAATAGTATGATCGACTATCGTGACTTGTTCCCAATCTGACTGGTTTTGAGGTGTCTAGAATATTTCTCTTTCTTACTCTTGGAAGATTCTGCAGATGAGAGAGCCTTACCTTTTCCTTTAATCATCTTCCTTGTTTCACTTGGATGCTGAGATTTCATCAAGACTCCGAGCAGATCAACCAAGGAAACCGATCAGGGCAGAGAGATAGGACTAGCTATTGAAAAATGAAAATTTTCTTTTAATCAGCCTTTTATTTGAGCACCAACTGTCGATCATATCGATCATTTATTCGATGTTATCGAGAAGCTGCCGATCGATTCCATCGATTCTATCTCAAATGTCATCAACGATCATACGATTTTTCACATTTTAAAGAGTCGTTGATTGTATCGATACTTGTTCGATGTAATCGGAAGATTATATCCAAGGTGAATGATTGTCTGGGTTCAAAATTCAGATGATTTTTCAAGGATACTCCTAGGATTTCTAAGAAACAATAATATTCTTAGCAAAAATTATCAGCAAAACTTTATATAGCTTCTGTACATCAAAGGTATAAACATAGGATTGTTTATGTGCAAAAAAAAATGAGGTGAGACACCTCAGATTGTTTCTTCAGTAAAATTGCATCTTTTCAGCAAGTATCTAGATTTTGATGCATAACCTGGACCAGTTTCTTCACTCTCAGTGTTTCTCAATATCTCTCCTTTCTTTTCCTATAATAATGTAGTAGTGGTTGTTTGTACGAAGACCCTTTATAATTGATTTTCTTGATTGATCTAGGATCTCGCATTCTTCTTTGCTGAATTTAACCAAATACCCATAATCACAAATCTGAGAAATGCTTAGGAGATTATGTGCTAGACCTTTTATGCAGAAGGAATTCTCATTTGTAAGCAGATTGATTCCTTCTATGATTCCTTGTCCAATTACTTCAGTAGTGGTTCCATCTCCGTAGGTGACTATTCCTTTATGAAGATCCTTATAGTTTGAAAGGAGGGACTTTTCACCTGTGACATATCTTGAGCAACCACTGTCCAGGTACCATTTAGCCACATTACCTGATAAATGATCTAATTGAGTAGCAAGGCAATTTGTCTTTTCCTTAATCACCCACTTTGTGAGAGGAGTTTTACTTGTGGTAGATTTGTTCTTCTTATTTGATTTGTCCACATGACTTAACTACTCCTTCATCCTGTCAACTAACTCAAGTGGTGATGATTGTATACTTATTTTGTCTAGTTCATAAGCTGTCCCCTCATTGTTGTAACGAGCTGGGATAGATTTGGTGTTACTACTAGATGCAACAGATTTTTCAAATGGTTGTGCATCATGTTTAGTTTTTGTTCTAGCTTTTTCATTCCCCAAACCATATTTTTTGTTTCCAGATTTTTCCATACCTAAAATTTTTCCTAACCTTTCACTACTTTGGGAAAATTTACAGTTTAGTTGGGCTATTTTCCAAGATTCTTCTAATTCATTTTTAAGTGTATAATTTTTATTTTGAAGGATCAAGTTTTCCTCATTTAGTTCTTTGACTTGTTTCTTTAATTTTTCTGACTCAAATTTTAAGGAAATGTTAGTTCTTTCAAGTCTATCATTATCTGAGTGACATTGCTGCAAATTAGTAATTAGATGAGTATTACTATTTGAAGCTTTATCCAGATCTAATTACGGTAATTAATGATCGAGGGGCCTTCGATATCATCAGAATTTGAATGTCGATGATATTGATAGATGTGTCAAGGGATCGTTAAATCCAGAGGATTTTTGTCTTAAGCTTGCTAGGCAGTTTTTGTCCTTGTTCGATACATCGATCCACCTATCGATATTATTGATATTTGAATATTGATTCTATCGAGTGACTCTCGATGATAGATAAAATAGCCTGAAATATGTATTGAAAAACTCTGTGCCCAATGATCAATATCATCGGGAGCCTTCTGATAGCATCGAGATTTGAACTTTAATGTTATCGAGGATGACTTCAATATATCGAAGCATATATGATTTTTCCTAGAAAAAATAAGGGCACCGGATATGTCTGTCTATCGATATTATCGAGTCACTTTCGATGGACTCGAGATTCAAATATGGATGGTATCGATAGGTACATGATACATCGATAATTTCGTCTAGATATTCATGTGGTTACTAGATACATTTTATCCTCATTTCAATAGAATCGATATGGTATCGAGGACATCAACAGCGCAGGTTGACCATAACGATACGTGTATCGATAGAATCAACAAAGTAAGAAAAACTTGGAAATTTTCTGTTTTCAAAAAAGTTTTGTCACTCATAAACCATATAATGTTCTAACTTGTTTTAAGGGTTTTATTCAGCTGGTGTTTTGGGACATGGGATGTGAGGCTTAGATTTACCTATGGCGAGCTTTCACACATCCGATTGAGGTAGACGCTTTGAATTGATCTTCCTATGAGGCTCTGCTGTCTGACTAACCCAACATTCACGCTAATTGACAAACTAGGGCACTTTCAATCTCCACCATTAAAAGAGCTTCATAGGAGCATTGGAGCACTAGGGAGTACGAAGGAGGAGAGGTAGGTGTTTCTTTTGGGTAGATTTATTTAATTTTGTACATGGGACAAGTGGGACCCACTAATCAATGGTGGAGATCCCATCTTAGTCCCTAGGTGTAGCCAATGGCCCACCCTTGTTGCAGCATGAGCCATGATAAGGCCATTCTCCATGGACCCCATCATGATATTTTATTTAAATTCATGGCTTTGATGGGTCATCTATATCCTGATTTCTTAATGGGGATGCTTTGATGGGTCATCTAGACCCTGATTACTTAGTATAACTTCATGATTCATGCCCATGCGGATCATATGTATGCTTGATATGAGGAGTGATTGATCATAGCATGTGCCGATGGGAAAATTATTTATGAGACTCCCTGATAGACAGAGTTGCTCGACCTGAGCACATGTTACGTGCAAGTTTGATGCATGACTGGATAGTATGACCCATGGATCTTGTATTTGTGTGATGAGATCACTGTATGCCCTAGCGATATCAGGGTTGTGACCTCTGCAGACATAGTGTGGATGGAAGGATTGGATATCAGAAATACTTGTTACTAGCATTGAGGCGCTATGGATGTCCTTGGGTGAAAGTCCCAAAACCCTTATGGTACCAAGAGGATGCTCCAATGTCATGACCAGGTGGATACATGAGCGCACTAGGGCCGTATACCAGTATACCGCATCTCCCACTGTGTCGCAGTCGGTTGGCAGGGGGTGTGGCTTACACGTTTGAGGGAGGGGGCAACGTTAAGCTGAGTTTGATTAGCTTAAGGAATGGGTTCTCTATCGATGAGCTGGGCGGATATTGGCAGGCTAGTAGTGAGGTCTCTTCCACTTAGCCAGTTGTGTGCTTAGATGGGGTGGCAAGCTAGCATATTGTGTATTAGACCCCGATGATTTTCAGAGAGGAACTGTACTGATATATGATGTTCTAGAGGTGAACTGTATTAATATATGGATCGAGTTAAGGATTAGTATGCTTGAGTTGCATCTCGCATATGACATTGGCCATGTAGGCCTTGCAACGTATAGCCTTGGTACGACTGATAGCTTTCATGGACTTACCAGCATGTTTCTACATTACTCTGGTATTACATACTTGACAGTTACCTTAAGCACTCACTTACACCACCCTCTAAGCTTTTTATAAGCTTATGCATGATTGTTGCATGCAAGTGACGCTAGGACGCCGCAGCAACACTGAGTTGGGAGAGTACTGCTGAGTTTCTGAAGCCATAATATCGATATTATATACATGGTTCCGATCATGGGATCCTACAAGGAGGATTTTCAGCGTAAATTTTTTCCATAAAAGCATAACCATATGCATTGTACTCAAAGTTTTTTATTGTAGTGTGTATGTGGTGATGTTGT
Source organism: Magnolia kwangsiensis (assembly GCA_037074715.1). NCBI lineage: Eukaryota > Viridiplantae > Streptophyta > Magnoliopsida > Magnoliales > Magnoliaceae > Magnolia > Magnolia kwangsiensis. The sequence continues at coordinate 81,599,886 of CM073575.1, read as the reverse complement.
TGGTTGTTGTTTGTGGGTTATGCTTATGGTTATGCTTTTATGGAACAAATTTACGTTGAAATTCCTCCTTGTAGGATCTCAGGATCGGAACCATGTATATGGGTGCCAGGAGCCGAGAATAGGGTAATGCGGAGGCTGTTGACGCTAGATTCAGAGATTGAGAATTTAGTGAGCCCAATTTTTGAGTTTAAGGTGTGACATAACCTACCTCCACCAAAAACCATACGTAATGTGCGATCTTTTAGAACACATCAGTTTTTACAGAAGATTTATAAAGGACTTTAATCACCTATCTTGTCCTTTATGTAATCTTCTTCAAAAGGATAGTACATTTAAGTAGAGTGAAGAATTCCAAAAGCATTCAACAAGTTTAAAGGCATGTTGACTAGCTCACCCATCATTCAACCACCAGATTGGAGTATCCCTTTTGAAATTATATGCGACGCAAGCGATTATGTTATTGGGGCAGTGTTAGGCCAAAGAAAAGAAAAGAAACCTGACTCGGATAGCATCCCGACAGCCTCCGTAGTACCCCATTCTCGGATCCCAGTGCCCATTCGCTAGGTTCCGATCCTGGAATGCTACGAGGAGGATTTTTAACATCAGTTTGACTCATAATAAACATAACCAAAGGCGTAACCCACAAAAAATAACCAAAAACTCTATCACATTTCGACTATGATAAAAAAATTTTAAGTATAGTGTGTGTAAGAGGAAATACAATGATGATAGACAAAAGCTCCAAAATGATCTGCCATGCACTTTAGCCTCAGTGCTATGTAATCCAATGTCACCTACATGCGACGGTCGTGTATAGGCTTATAGAAAGCTTAGTGGGTGGTGAAAGTGTGTGCGCAATGTAGTAATATAATTATGCAATATCAGAGTAATGCGGAATACACTGATGAATCATGAATACTATTGATCGTACTAAGGCCGTGCGATGCAAGGCATGAATGATGTTAGCGATACCAAGGCCATGCGATGCGATATGCAACTCAAGCATACAAAACCTCATCTAAGTCCACATATCAATACAGTTCAACTCTGAAATATTACCAGGGTCTAATACACTCTAAGTTAGATTGCTGTCCTATTGCACGCAACAAGGTGAGTGGAAGAGACCTCACTATCCATCTGCCAATATTGAGCCCAACTCATCGATAGCAGACCCATTCCTCGAGCTGGTCAAACTCAGCCTAGCTTTGTCCCCTCCTCTCGGGCGAGTAATACTGATCCCCCTTCAAACCGACCACAACACAGTGGAAAGCCCGACCTTCTGATAATCGACACTCGGTGCTCATGCACCCACTTGGTCTAGACGTTGGAGCAACCTCCTGGTACCATAAGGGTTTAGAGACTTTCATCCAAGGATATCTATAGCACCCCATGTAGAATAAGATTTTCAGTATCCAATCCTGCCAACCATGATATACCTGTAGAGGCTATGGTTCTGATGTCGCTAGGGCGTACAGTATACATGTCACATAATGCATGAATCACGCAATCCAGTCATATAGTAAACATGCATGTACTATGTGCTCATGAATCACGCAATCCAGTCATATAGTAAACATGCATGTACTATGTGCTCATGTGGGCATCTCCCTTCACTAGAGAGTCCCATAACAATCTTCCTAATGACATGTGGTATGATCAGTCACTCATCTCATCACAAGCATATAGATGATGCGCATGGGCATGTATCATGATGTTATGTTGTCACATACTCATAATCGATATCGATAGCCAGCAACGACCTTGATAATCGGCACCGATAATCAGCATCGATAATCAGGGTTGATAATCGGTGTCGGCCTCGATAATCGGCACCAATATCAGCATCAATAATCAGCACTGACAATTAGCATATATAAACAAGGTGGGGTCTTTAGGTGATCATCCAATCGACCATAGTAAAAAGATCGACACTCGGCCGTGATTATATCAAATCTGATAACATGGAGTCATTCGTATATGGCAAATGGACCCCACCAATTTGGGTTAACCCACAAAGAGAATGGGCCTAAACATCGATATTATCAAAGCATATATGATATCCTTTAGTAAAAACAGGGGCGTCGGAGATTTGCCTGTTAATATTATCGAGTCACCTTCGATGGACTTGAGAATCAAATATTGATGGTATCGATAGGTACATCGATACATCGATAATTCTGTCCAGATATACATGTGGTTGCTGCATACTTTTTGTCCTCATTTCAATGGATTCAATTTGGCATTGAGGACATCGACAACGCAGGTCGATCATATCGAGACGTATTTCAATAAAATTGACAAAGCAAAAAAAACCTTAAAAATTTAAAGTTTTTGAAAAAGTTCTCACTTATATACCCTATGATGTTCTAACTTTTTTTAAGGGTTTAATTTACCTGGTGCTTTAGGACATGGGATGTGAGGCTTAAATTTACCTATGGCGAGCTTGCACACATCCGATTGAGGCAGACGCTTTGAATTGATCTTCCTATGAGGCTCTACAGTATAAATGACCCAACACTCATGGTAATTGACAAACCAGGGTACTTTCGATCTCCCCCTTTGTCAATTACGTGATAAAATACCAAAACACCCTAGACCAGCTTCTATACTGACACCCTAAATTATATATACATGTTCTCTACACAATTGTACAAGACTAATAATGTCATATACATAACAAAAGTTGCTCCCCCTATCTGCCAACTCCCCCTCGCTTGGTGTAGCTACTCCCCCTAACACCTACAACACCATACTCATGCAGATATACATTTCTTGATGAGGTGTTTCAACTATTCTCCCCCTTTTGGTCAGTCACTGACAAAGATTTCATGACAACAGATATTGACTGAAGTTTTAAAGACATGTGGGAGAACACATGGATATAGATGTATAGAGATAAAATCAGTTTAAGCATACATCAATTTCAGAAAGTATGGATGCATATCAGATCAATTAGAGCAGTGATAAAAATCGATAAAATAATCATGAGAATCACATGCAGTCCATGTCAGAAACTAAATATCAAAAACTAGATAAACCAGGGGATCTTAACACAAGTATGGCAATAAAAATGAGAATTATATTCAACCACATCCAACAACATCCAAAAAAAAAAAAACATACACTGCCCAAGGTTAGCAGTAGATTAACAGCATCCAAAAATAAAAAAAAATAAAAAAAGGCCTAACCATGGGCATCCAGCAGTAACCAGCAGTGGCAAGTCCACACAGGGCATATATAACATCCATAAAAAAAATATCAAACTGTTAGAGGGATATCACATTCACTCATGAGAGCGTAGAGCACTAAAAAGATACTTATACTCATACCTTGAGATAAGTGTGGGTGAATGTGACAGTGTTTAGAGTCCCGTACTATGGCAGAGGAGCAGAGGTAGATGGCATCGTATCATCTCCATGACAGGTGATTATCTCGACCAATTATTGCACTGTCTACTGCACTCCTTAGACTAGTCGTTCCAAGACGGTAAGCCTCTCATGCACCGAGTGGACATCCCTCTGAATTGCACCAATTCGATCCTGGTGGAACTTAAATCATTTAGCATGCCCAGGAGTTGATGTTGTTGGTGCTTGATGCAGTCCAGAAGCTTCTTCTTCAGCCATCTTAGTCCCTTCCATGGGAGCATCACCTGCCCCACTTTCCCTCTCTACTTGAATGCCTTCTTTAGGTGGATCCTCGGGATGTTTATGAAACTTCAAATTAATCCTTCGAATGTTACTTTTATTGAAGGTTTGGAGAGGAAGTACAGGATCACTTGTAGTTGGGATTGCTATGGCATTGCAAATCGTATCTATGATCCAGGGATATGGTAAGAGAATGTCCCTAGCCCTATGAAAGGCATTAACCAAATGATACACGACGAGGGTAGGCAGACAAATCTTGATCTCAGCGGTGACCAAATATATTAACATAGTTATGAAGCCCGTGAGACCTACCCTGTTGGGACCCCTAGAGAAAGTGTTTAAAGTAAGAATACCAAGCAAGACCCGATAACGTGGTTCCATGAATCTGACTTTTAGGGCATTCCCTTGATGCTATTGGATATCACGATCATGAAGAGGAATCTGGTGACCTTAGACCGAACCTTAATATTTTTCATGTCCATATCTGGGATTCCCTCAGGAGAAAAGGTAAGATTGAATATCCCTGCGACAGATTCCGAAGTGATCAACACATCATCACCATCGACAGATACGGTGATGGATGGTGGGTCAGATATCGGAGAATGACAGGCGGCAAAGAAATTATAAGTCCATTCAAGTTGATATGGTCCCCTAAAGTCAAGAACTGGTAACCAATCTATGGCGATAAATAGAGGTTCCAGATTATATGGAATCATACAACTTCGATTGACTTTTCTCTTGGGAATAACCTTTCTCCCAATAAACTTTGCCTAAACTGGATTAACCTGTACCAGTGGGGGTGCCTGTGCCTCAGACTAGGACCCACTATTTCTCGTGCATTGCCTTGTGGGGGTCCCACGTTTTGGGACCCTTGAGCTTCCTTTTGAAGCAAGTACTTTTTTTCGAGCGGATCTCGATTACTTAACCGAACTGGATGCTTTTCCTTTATCTTTTCCCATGAGGAAAAAAAAGATTTGGGGAAAAAGGACACAACCCAATAGAAACAAAAATACCATAAAAAAAATACTCTTGATGTTTTTAGAAAGGTATTACCATATTTAAGGGATGGTTGGGGCAGCCTGAAAAAGGTCCGAACGGTTCGGTTGAGAGGAGCGAGCAGTGAAGAGAAACAGAATCCCTAGAACAAAAATCTCTTTTTTATGCTCCACCGACTTATATCGGGTGACATCTGTCGATATCATCGATCCTTATATCAATGATATCGAGGGACCATGATCGATGTCATCGATCCTATCTTCGATATTAATCTTGATCAAACATCTTTTCTTATTCCAAGGAAGCATCGATGATATCGACCCTTGATCGATTAATCGCGAATGACATATCGACAATCATATCGAAGATGAATATTTTTAATTTGTAGCATTCAGACGACCCTTCATGTATACTTTTAATATTTTTATGAACCAATAGTATTCACCACAAAATAATGTACAATCACTGTACACATCAAAATTATAAACATTAAAATGTTTATATATAAAAATTGAGGTGAGGAACCTCAGATATATCATTTTGAGCGTAATAAAAATTGCATCATTTCAGTAAATATCCAGATCTAGATGCATGACTTGGACTTGTCTTTACATGCTAGATATTTTAAGGTATATAGATAGAGTTAGTTATCAGACAATTCAGTTTTTCTTTTACTATCCATTTTGAGATAAAATTCTTTACTGTGGTATATTTAGTTTTCATGTTTGTCTTACCCACTTGATCCAATGATTCCTTCATTTTGTCTTTCATCTTAGGTGGTGATGGATGTGTGTTTCTCATATGTAGACTTTTAACATTCTGTATTTCTCTGGCTGGTGTGAATTTACCAATGTGATTTTTACCGAAGTTATGTAAAGTCCTTCTAGGTGTCAAGCATTCAAACTTAAATGACCAATATCACCACATAAATGACAAATTGGAGAATTCTCATATTGCTACCCAAAGTAGCAGATTTTTTAGTTGTTGGGGTTATATTTCCAGTTTTCTTTTTAGTTTTCTCATACCCTAGGCCACTCTTGTCTTTTTCTCGTCTTCCCATCCTTAACGACTTTTCTAACTTTTCTCCACTCTAGGAAATTTATATTTTATTTTCAGTAAATTTTCTATATTTCTCTAAGTCACAATGCAGTGTGTGATTCTCATTCTTGAGTTACTCATTTTCATCTTTTAATAATTCAACTTGTTTCATAAGCTTTGATGATTCCATTTTTAGGGATAGATTTGAAATAGTGGTGAAGACCGCTTAAGACGAAGTAGGAATATGTCAATATGTCCTAGAGGGGGGTGAATAGGACTTTTTAATTTTCATGAGATATTTAACATCCTATTGCACTAATCCTATCAGATATACAATTATCAGGATTACTCAAATGTAACTCTACTGGCTTTCAAGCCTTATAGAGGATCTAATCATAAACTGTTTGAAAGATAAACAAGTTGCATTTAAGATTGTGATGGATAGGACTGTGTGTGTATATGAGGTGTGATCTTAGACAATCAAATATAAAAACATGCAAAGAATATCACATAATGAAAAATAATAACAAACTCAAACACATTCATTTTTATAGTGGTTCGACTACTTGTCTACTCCACTCCCGGCTGTCGCACTCAACCCTTGAGTGTACCGAATTTCACTAAGGAGCTTTCCCAGGGTTCACCTCAAACCTAAGATTTTTAAATCAGGTTCACCATCAACCTTTACATGGAGGTTTCTACTTGGTTCACCTCAAACCCCAGAGATTTACTGGTGCACTCCTAACCAGATGTTTATGCCCACATAGAGCAAGAGTCCACACAATGTACCCGAATGTTTATGCCCACATATAGCAAGGGTCCACACAGCGCACTCAGATGTTTATGATCTTCACAGAGCAAGGGTCCACACAACGCACCCACAACGTACACTCCCACCAGAGGCCTCTTACGAGGACTTCAAAGGGTGAGCGACACTTAAGACCCAATCCTAGAAAGGAATGATCACAGGTGTTCTCTGGACTCTAGGTACTTCCAGATAAGTTGATGAGTTCCATTTAGCATAGTGATGAAGATCCCCTACTTGTTGTTGAAGAGTCTTCAGCTCCCTTGATCCGCAGCACAAAAGATATACTAGTACTTGGCTTCGGGTTGAGTCAAGGTTAAGATGGAACTCTACTCTCTCAGAATTTTCCTATAAGGAAGATAGAGTCATTCCTGTCATTTATTCATTCAAGGCATCCCAACTTAATGATATGTTGTTAAGATAGTTGTTGAAGGATCCTTGAATGCGAAAGTTCATTTCCCAATCCACTCTATTAAATGTTAATGAATGAGAGTGGATTGGAAGATGAACTCTTGTGAAAGAAAGAGCTCTGGGTATATGATCTAAAGGTAAAACACATAAAAGCACTCTCTTCTTTCTCTACCAGCAATATGAACAGGTCTCTCTATATATAGGCAAAAAGTTCCAATGGATATAAAACGGTCATATTTATGGCAGAGTTCGACATTATCGAGCAGGGTCGATATCATCGAGCGTATACTCTCAATGGGATTGACTGTCCGCTCGATAACACAAACTCAAATGTCATACGCTTTTGAAACCTATTGCTAGCTGGTCGATGACATCGATACTGGTGTCAATGTCATTGGATTTCGAACTCCGATTTCATCGATACTAGGATCAATCTATCGACATTTGAAAAATAAGAGACAATAATAGAAAATATTTCAGGTTTTTTAGGATATGATCGAGGGTTAACCGATGTCATCAAAATTTGAATATCGATGATATCGAGGCCGTGTCAATGGGATCGATAAATCGTATGGATTTACCTATAAGCACTCTGGACAGTTTGTGTCCAATTATCGATCTAATCGACAGGGCTCGATAACATCGACATAAGAATATCAATTTCCTTGAGTGGCCCCCGATCAAAGTTAAAAACATCCTGAAATAATTGCTAGAAGAAATGCACGCACACTGTCGATATGATCGACTAACTTCCGATATGATCGATATTTGAATTCAGATTAAATCGAAACAGTCATCGATATATTGAAGCTCATAGTAGTTTTCTTTAGAAAAACAGGGGCGCCAAAAAAATTTCTGTCGATATTATCGACCCACTTCCGATGGGCTCGATATTTGAATATCGATTGATACTTCGATATATCGATAAATCATCTAGATGAGTATGTGGTTATTGGATTCTTTTTGTCCTCACTCGATTGTATCGATTGAGATGTCGAGGACATCGACTGAGCAGGTCAATCACATTGAGAAGTGTTCTGATATAATTGACAGAGCAAGAAAATTTGAAGATTTTTCTATTTGATAAAAAGTTTTTTGACTATAAAACCCTAAGATGTTCTACTTAATTTTAAGGGTTTTGTTCACCTGGTGTTTTAGGACATGGGATGTGAGGCTATGATTTTACCTATGCCGAGCTTTCACACATCCGGTTGAGGCAAACACTTGAATTGTTCTTCCTATTAGGCTCTGTAGTTCCACTAACTCAACCCACACAGTAATTGACAACCCAGGGCACTAGTAGGTGCACTTTCAATCTCCTCCTTTATCAATTACGTGACAAAATATCCAAAACACCCTAGGAAAATATCTAGACAGATACATCCTAAATTGTGTGTACATGTGTTTATACAATTTTACAAATTCTAACACATTCATGCAAACAACCAGAATTTTCTCCCCCTTACTGTAAGAAACCCCTTTCTTGGTGCAGTTGCTCCCCCTTACACCCGCAACATATAAGAGCACAAATATCCAATTTTCCACATAAGGTGTTTTTAACTTTTCTCTCCCTTTTTGTCAGTCATTGGTAAAGGCATAACAAGTGATATTGACTGAAGATTTTAAGCATATGGGAGAACTGACTTACTGTAATGCCCGTGAAAAATCCGTACTTGGGCTCGAGTACCAACTCGACCCGAAATTGCGTAGAATTAATTTCCATGGAAATTAAGCGTAAGTTAGCTAGCGCAACGCTAGAGTAGCTGGGAAATAGTCCCTGATCACTTTAAATACATTCTGCAAGACCTAAATCGAGTAGAACAAACAACTTTACAATACTCTATAACCTCGGATCAAACTCTAAGCGGGTTTGTTCTCTGGACCACATTGAAATTTTGTATTGGATTTAGACCGCGCGTCGAAGGTCCGATACCTCCTATCTTAGACCGTTAGAACCGCCCAGCTGGACTTGACAATCATCTTGAAAATCAAGTCAAACCGTTAATCACAGACTATTTCGTTGAACCCGGACTGAAGCGACCGCGAATAGGGACGGATTTGGAATTTCAAATTCAAATCTGGCACACGACTTGACGCGTCAGTATTAAGCGTTCTGACCATCAGAATTCATCCAGATTACACCCTTGGATCAGGAAAAATTTCTATTTATTATCATGAGACTTTCCGCCCTGATCTACGTGCGGTGACCGCTGAACTGAAACTGGTCCGCCACGTGCGATCTACAAACCCTGCCAGACTGAAAACTTAATACGAGCTACATCTGGTACACATGAGCTTAAGTCCGATCGCAATCGACCAGGAGACCACCAGAAAGCAGCTTTTGGACTGAAACAGCCCCGAAATGGATAGGCATCAAGTAAACTTCGTTCCGGAGCCTATTTCCGGCATTTTTTAGCTTATAAAAGGGCTTGAAACCCTCATTTCTCTCTCCCATCCGAAAATTGCAACCCTAGGAGAAAAGGAGAGAGAGTTTGAGAGAGAGATTGGAAGGAATTTTTCCCGCTTCCGAGCCGCCGATTGCTGCTGCTTCAGCACTTCTTCCCAATCACCTGGCTGGTGATTTCTCCACTTTTTCAGGTATAAAATAACCCTAGAACTTGCTGATTTAGGGCTTACCTAGATTCATAGCATGTTAGCTAACGTATTCCATAAATCAGGTTCTCCTACTGCCGTAGACGAAGCGTACACGCTCCGTTCAAAATCCCGCAAACGTAAGAGACTAGGTGAGGATTTTAGACTCTTTGATTGACGGTTTACAATGCTTTCAATGTCGTTTAATAGTAGATTATCGACGGCATCGCCGTTTGACATGTACAACATGCTCTCCGTTTCCTGTTTCGTAAATTAACGAAGAATATGAGATTTAGGGCATTTTAGTCATTTGTAGGAAGTACGGTCTACATGCATATTTTGCTGACGTGATTAACATGGTTTGTTGTCGCATTAGGGAGTTAGGAATGCTTGCATAATTGGTCTGGCGAAGAGATTCGCCTAGTTGCGTACTTTAGGTCGACATACTATATGTAGACTTAAGTGTGTAGTGTATGTATTTGTATAAATGCTTGTATTAGTATGTATTGAATTAAATGATGTAATGTAGTAGTTTGAGATTGATTTCTTGATTAATATGCTGACCTAAATGATTTCCTACATGTTGACCTTATGCGTGATTGCATTACATGCATGGAATGTATGTGGTTGAAGATTTGCTTAAGTTGAATATTATAACATGTGTTAACATGCTCACATGATCATATTTCAATTCCAATACCTTTGCATATGTTGCTAATGTGATTCCATAGATGTGTGGGACTTGACTTAGTCCAGGCAGTCGGTAACCGAGCGAATTCGTGGCTGACTGGTCATAGCCACGAACGACGCGTCGATGAACGTGATTCGTGTTTAGAGTTGGCGGCAGTGGTTAGGCCACGCGAAGTGTTTTACGCACTTCATGTCGTTCGACTTGAGATGCGATCGCGCTAGTCGAGCCCGTCAAGTAACCCGACTGGCCGATGTATGTTCACCTTGTATGTGTCATAACTATTTGAACCTAGGGTACTGAACTTACCATTGTAAACCCTGTTAACCATGGTACCTTGATCCACGAAGACTCATGAGCCGGGCATGGTGGTATGGGACACCGTGGTCGAGCTGTCGGCCTACGCTGGGGCCACAAACCTCCCCGTATTGACCAGTGAGCACCTAAACTCGTGAGCAGATTATGGTGGTATGGGACACTATATTCTAGTTGTCGGCCTACACTGATCAGGCGACGAGCCCTTTGTAGTGACCGCGAGCGTATTCTGAGTCCACGGGAGGCGACGACCCTTCCGTTGCAGTAGAGTACGGTAGGCCTGTATTGATAAGGTGATGGGGGAGCGGTGCAATGAGTACGAGCAACAGCCCTGGCAGCCCTTGCAGTGACCTACGAAATATACATCGTATGAGATTACTAGGAGTGACGACCCTATACAGGATCTGTGTTGGGATTGATACAAGGGAAGTACCTTAGTTTCCCAATCCTGCTGTATGAATGGACTAATAACAACTTGGAAATCATATCACCATAGCATTGCATGTGCCTGGAAGATGTGGAGTACTCTAGGGAGTGTGGCATGCCACGGTCGTAAGATGTTGCCGCATGAGGGTGATCGTCGGTGAGGGCATACATCACGCCATATCATCTTGCATTAACAACAGTATTAGGATTGTCTGATTTACTGCTTTACTATTATCGCGTGATTGAATTGTGAACATGCTAATCTTTGCTCTATGATTCCACTGAGTTGATCATTCATTCCCACGTTACGGGATGGTGTTTGCAACACCCACCAGACCCTGTTGTAGATGCAGGTGAGGACGAGATCCAGGAGGTGGAGCCAGAGATTGACGAGGACCAGGACGAGTTCTCGTATATGCAGTATCACGACGGCTTCCCGTAGGCGACCTGGATCGAGGGGACTTCAGTGGGACTATTTTGAACATTATTCTTTTGTTTATGTACATGTATATGAGACTCAGAGATGTAGTCATACTTCGGACACAGATGAGATTTACTTTGTTTTTCCATACAGTGATATATATATTGTTTAGTCTTCCGCTTGCTTTTATCACTGGATCTGAAGTATGAATTGCAGTTTTGGTATACTTTTACTCATGTGAATGCTTTAAATCAGACAACATTGAATCATAATCATTTTTGTTGCATAAGTGACGGTCTGGAACTCGGGAGTTGAGTTTATACACGACCCCCGATTTTCAGGGTGTTACACTTACAACTATAAATGCATAAAGATTAAATCATTTTAAGCCATACATCATCGTCAGAAGACACAATCAGATAAGATAGTCAGGAAGAACACATGCATTCCAAAAAAAGATACTTCGTTTAACCAGGGAACATCATATGGAAGTAAGAATAGAATTATATGTAGCCATATTCAATAGTGTCCAAAAAAAATATGCTGCACTAGATAGCAGTAGTTTAATCATTAGATAGAGATATCAGACCCATGTAGTGGTAACCAAAACAAATAAACAAAGATGGGTGCAAAATCAAGTGTTTATAGTTAGACACACTACTCCACCAAATCTGTCTACTTCTAACACATAGAAGACCCACCAGTTGTTAGTAGCTCAAGAATCTGCTGCACGGAATGTTGAAGAGCTTCCATCCTGTTTTCTATTCTTGATAGTTGTTGTTCGCAGTGTTAGAGCCGCTCATTAATTCCAGTGAGATTGTTTAAAAATTGGCGCTCAAGCACATGATGCTGAAGATTTGTGACAGAAGCAGGACTACATTCAGGAGTTCGATTAGATCCCCGGAGAGTTTCTTCATTAGGCACGGGACCACTATCTTCAACAGGTGGAGGGATCCTAGTATGCGATGAGACAGAGACATACACTTGTTGCGTTGCATCATGGTTGAACCATACTTTAGGATATACCTTATCAGTTGTTTCTGGCAGACCTGCCTAGTGTGCGAGCTTGCAGATAAGAGATGGAAAAGGTAAAATTTTAAGATGGTCACTTTTGATTACCTTAATTAGCTGGTCTAGTATGAAAGTTGGTAGGCATACAGAGACCTCTTGATAGACATCATACAGAATATTGAGCACAATGAGAATCAAGTATGTGTCATTTACATCACATGGGTACACATTCGTACTAAAAATACTGTGAAGGAGTCGAAACAAGATTCCTAGATGTTTTACTGGAAGGATATTATCATCATTTCTAGGAATTGTCATACCCTGACACAGTGCTCGAGTAATTTCCCCATATCTACCCAATTTGTTTAGATTTCTACTAGTGACAGGGATTCGTGTCACCTCAATGTTTAGAACATGACCAAGGACTGTTGGAGTAATGTGCTTGGTGTGTTGCATGAATTTCAAACACATACATGGTGGGTAATCTTGGACAACATGATAACAGTTGAAGAACTGCTAGATCATTTCAAACTGATATGGGCCACCCATATTAAGCATATTCTTCCACCCAATAGTCTCCATCATGAAATCCACCCCATAGGGCTTGGCAGCACTAATGAGAATAGTATGATTGACTATCGTGACTTGTTCCCAATCTGATTGGTTTTAAGGTGGTCTAGTATTTTTCTCTTTCTTAATCTTGGAAGATTTTACAGATGAGAGAGCCTTACCTTTCCCTTTAAGCATCTTCCTTGCTTCATTTGGATGCTAAGATTTCATCAAGACTCCGAGCAGATCAACCAAAGAAACTGATTAGGGTAGCGAGATGGGACTAGCTATTGTAAAAATGATTTTTTCTCTCAATCAGCCTTTTAGATATCGATCATTGTTTCGATGCTATCGAGAAGTTGCCAATCAATTCTATCGAGTCTGTCTCCGATGTCCTCCATGGTCATACGACTTTTCACATTTTGAAGAGCCATCGATTGTATTGATCCTTGTTCGATGTAATCAGAAATTCATATCCACGGTGAAAGATTTTCTGGTTTCAAACTTCAGATGATTTTTTAAGCATACTCCTAGGATTTCTAAAAGACAATGATATACTTAGCAAAATAATATACAATCTTTGTAAATACATAAGAGTATAAACATTTGACTGTTTATATACAAAAGGAGGTATGGAACCTTAGGTATTTCATTTAGAGTTCAGCAAAATTGCATCATTTCAACAAATATCCAGATTTCGAGGTAAAATCTGAACATGTTCCTTCATTCTTAATGCTCCTCTGTATCTTTCCTCACTTCTTCTTTTATAATGTAGCAGTGGTTGTTTGTGCGATGACCCTTAATTATTGATTTTCCTGATTGATCTAGGATATCGCATTCTTCTTTGTTGAACTTGACCACATACCCATTATCACAAATTTGAGAGATGCTTAACAAATTATGCTTCAATCCTTTTATGCAGTAAGCAATCTCAATTTTGAGCAAATCAATTCCTCTTATCATTCCTTGTCCAATTACATTAGCAGTGGCTCCATCTCCATAGGTGACTATCCCTTTTTGAAGATCCGTATATTCTGAGAGAAGGGATTGGTTGCCTGTGACATATCTTGAGCAATCACTATCTAGGTACCATCTAGCATTATTGCTTGTTAAATGATCCGAGTGTATAAGAAGGCATTTTCTCTTCTCTTTAATTACCCATTTTGAGGCAGACTTCTTTACTCTATCTCTTTCTTTATATGGTGATGGATAAGTGTTTTTCCGAATTAGACTTTAGCATTCTGAGTTTCTCTGATTGATTTGACAGTGTGGTTTTGATCAGAGTTCCATAAAATCTGTCTAGGTGTTAAACATTCAAACTCATAATGACCCACATCCCCACACACACGGCATACTGAAGTTTTTCTGGTTTTGCTTCTAGAGGCAGTAAATTTTTCAATTCCAGGAGCTACACATCCAGTCTTTGATATATATTTTTCATATCCTAGTCCACTTTTATCCTTCCCAGGTTTTCTCATTCCCAACAGTTTTTCTAGCTTTTTTCCACTTTGGGAAAACTTATAGTTTATATTGGCAATTCTTCTGGATTCTTTCAAATCAAACAGGAGTGTGTGATTTTCATTTTAAAGGAGCATATTTTCATCTTTTAATTACTCAACCTATTTGTTCAGTTTTTTTAATTCGGTTTTCAGAAAAGAATTAATTCTCTTAAGTCTATCATTATCCGAGTGATGTTGCTGCAAGTCATTAATCAGATGAGTATTGATATATAAGGTTTTGTTTAGATCTAGTTACAGCAATTTCTTTTTGTTCTCAACAATTTCAAGTCTTTTGACATCACTGACGCTATGAATATAAAGTTGATTATAAGCATCTTGTAATTCATCTTGTTCTCTTTCTTCCTTATTTTCAGATGGAAATGATTCAATAGCTTGCTGTTCTTCCTCAGATTCAGTTGAAATGATCGAAACAGTGGAGACCATAAGTATTTTTAAATTTTTTTTTGTCTCCATTGCTTCCTGAATCACTTAATTCTGAATTTGATTCTTCCGTCTCATCCCATGTGGCAGTCATTGCCTTGGCCTTGGTTTTTCTGTTTGGGCATTCGGAGATAGGTGCCCATACTCTCGGCAGGCGTAGCATTGTGGTTCTTTGGTTCTTTTTCTAAATTTCCCTGCAGAAGGTTTGTCATCCACCTTTCTACCTCTAGAGGGACGGTTGTGATTCATTTGAAAGAATCTTCTGAATCTTTGTGCCAGCAAAGCCACTTCCTCATCTTCATCTTCTTTTTCACTCTCACTATCCTCATGTTTTGTTGTTTTAGAAGTTTTTAGGATAGTGTTTTTGGATTTTTGGGATTGAGTGAAGTGTAGTTCAAAAGTTTGAAGGGAACCTACTAGTTCTTCTACTTTCATTCCATCAATATTTCTACACTCCTCAATTATTGTTACTTTGGGATTAAACCGTTCTGGAAGGAATCTTAAGATTTTTCTACATATTTTTGGTACTATAAATTTTTCTCCCAATCCACCGATCGAGTTATAAATAATATTCAATTTGGTGAAAAACTCCATAAA
Organism: Magnolia kwangsiensis; assembly: GCA_037074715.1. Lineage (NCBI taxonomy): Eukaryota > Viridiplantae > Streptophyta > Magnoliopsida > Magnoliales > Magnoliaceae > Magnolia > Magnolia kwangsiensis. The sequence continues at coordinate 81,584,453 of CM073575.1, read as the reverse complement.
TGTCTCATGCTCTTCCATCCTGAGATTTTCAAACTGTGAAGTCAGAAGTTGTAGTTTAGACCTCTTCATAGTGCTTGTGCCTTCATGGGTTGTTTCCAGTAGATCCCATGCTTTCTTAGATGTCTCACACATACTGATCTGATTGAATATATCCTGAGACACGGCACAGTAGATGGCGTTTATTTCTTTTGCTTCAGCATTTCATTGTTATTTGTCGAATGCCATTTACTTTTCTTTGATTTTGGGTTTAGTGATGGTAGTTTCATCTTCAAGTACGATTTGTTCAGATGGTACCACATATCCCTATTCAACTACATCCCAAACATCATGATCTAAAGATCTCAGGAAGTAGTGCATTCTAGCCTTCCAGTATGTATAATTTGAACCATCAAATACTGGAGGTCTAGTAACTGATGAGCCCTCTCCTTTGGCCATATTCTTCAAATTCAGTCAAGATCACTCTCTAGGTGGGGAAGCCCTTCAAGAGATACCCGCTCTGATACCAATTGAAATAGCGGTGAAGACCGCTTGAGTCGAAGTAGGATTATGCCAATATGTCATAGAGGGGGGTGAATTGGACATCTTAAAATTTCATGAAATATTTAACATCCTATTGCACTAATCCTATCAGATATACAATTATTAGGATTACTCAAATGTAACTCTACTGACTGTCAAGCCTTGTAGAGGATCCAATCACAAACTGTTTGAAAGATAAACAAGTTGCATTTAAGATTGTGATGGATAGGACTGTGTGTGTATATGAGTTGTGATCTTAGACAATCAAATATAAAAACATGTAAAGAATATCACATAATGAAAAATAATAACAAACTTAAACACAGTCATTTTTATAGTGGTTCGACTACTTGTCTACTCTACTCCCAGCTGTCGCACTCAACCCTTGAGTGTACCGGATTTCACTAATGAGGTTTCCCAGGGTTCACCTCAAACCTAAGGTTTTAAATCAGGTTCACCTTCAACCTTTACACGGAGGTTTCTACTCGGTTCACCTCTAACCCTGAAGTTTTACTGGTGCACTCCTAACCAGATGTTTATGCCCACATAGAGCAAGGATCCACACAATGCACCTGGATGTTTATGCCCACACAGAGCAAGGGTCCACACATCGCACCCAGATGTTTATGATCTCCATAGAGTAAGGGTCCATACGACTCACCCACAGCGTACACTCCCGCCGGAGGCCTCTTATGAGGACTTCAAAGGGTGAGCAACACTTAAGACCCAATCCTAAATAGGAATAATCACAAGTGTCCTCTGGACTCTAGGTACTTACAGATAAGTTGATGAGTCTCATTTAACACAATGATGAAAATCTCTTTCTTGTTGTTGAAGAGTCTTCAGCTCCCTTGATCCACAGCATAAAAGATATACCAATACTTGGCTTCGGGTTGGGTCAAGGTTAGGACAAAAATCTACTCTCTCAGAATTTTTCTATAAGGAAGATAGAGTAATTCCTTCCATTTATTCATTCAAGGCATCCCAGCTTAATGATATGTTGTTAAGATAGTTGCTGAAGGATCCTTGAATGTGGAAGTTCATTTCCCAATCCACTCTATTGAATCTCAATGAATGAGAGTCAATTGGAAGATGAACTCCCGTGAGAGAAAGAGCTTTGGGTATATGATCTAAACATAAAACACACAAAAGCACTCTCTCCTTTCTCTACCAGCAATATGGTCGGGTCTCTATATATATAGGAAAAAAGTTCCAACGGATATAAAACGGTCATATTTATGACAGAGTTCGATTCATCGAGCAGGGTCGATATCATCGAGCGTATACTCTCGATGGGATCGACTGTCCGCTCGATAACACAAACTCAAATACCATACGCTTTTGAAACCTATTGTCAGCTGGTCGATGGGATCGATACTGGTGTCGATGTCATCGAATTTTGAACTCTGATTTCATCGATACTGGGATCAATCTATCGACATTTGAAAAATGAGAGAATCTAGCCAAAAATATTTCAGGTTTTTTATGATATGATCGAGGGTTAACCGATGTCATTAAAATTTGAATATCGATGATATCGAGGCCGTGTCGATGGGATTGATAAATCGAATAGATTTACCTATAAGCACGTTGGACAGTTTGTGTCCAGTTATCGATCCAATCGACCAGGGCTTGATAGCATCGACATAAGAATATCAATTTTCTCGAGTGGCCCCCAATCAAAGTTAAAAACATCCTTAAATATTTGTTAAAAGAAATGTGTGCCCACTGCCAATATGATAGACTGACTTCCAATATGATCGATTTTTGAATTTAGATTAAATTAGAACAGTCATCGATATATCGAAGCTCGTAATAGTTTTCTTTAAAAAAATAGGGGCGATGGAAAAGTACCTATTGATATTATCGACCAACTTCCGATGGGCTTGATATTTGAATTTCGATGAAATCAATTGATATTCGATATATTGATAAATCGTCCAGATGAGTATGTGGTTGATGGACGCTTTTTGTCCTCACTCGATTGTATCGATTGAGATGCCGAGGATATTGACAGAGCAGGTCGATCACATCGAGAAGTGTTCAGATATAATCGATAGAGCAAGAAAACTTGAAGATTTTTCTGTTTGATAAGAAGTTTTCTTACTATAAAACCCTAAGATGTTCTACTTAGTTTTAAGGATTTTATTCACCTGGTGTTTTGGGACATGGGATGTGAGGCTATGATTTTACCTATGGTGAGATTTCACAGATCCGGTTGAGGCAGACGCTTGAATTTTTCTTCTTGTTAGGCTCTGTAGTTCGACTGATTCAACCCACACAGTAATTAACAACTCAGGGCACTAGTAGGTGCACTTTCAAGATTAACTCTTTCTAACTTATCATTGTCTGAATGATATAGCTGTAAGTCATTGATTAAATGTGTATTAATTTCTAAGGTTTTGTCCAAGTCTTTTTGCAGCAATTCCTTTTTGTTTTCAAACATTCCAAGTCTTTTAAGGATGTGGATGCTATAAATATAGAGTTGATTATAAGCATCTTGTAGTTTATCCTTTTCTACCTGTTCTTCTTCTCCAGTTTCCTCATTATTAGATGGAAATTATTCAGTGGCTTGTTGTTCTTCCTTATTTTCAGATTCTGTGAGAATGACTAAAGCAGTGGAGACCATAAGAATTTTCAATGATTTCTGATCTGCATCACTCTTTGAGTCACTAGATTTTGAATTTGACTCTTCTGTATCATCCCATGTGGTGTCCATTGCCTTGCCCTTCATTTTTCTATTTAGGCATTTAGTAGATAGGTGTCCATATTTCTGACAGGCATAACATTATGGTTCTTTGGTCCTTTTGCCAAATTTGTTTGCAGAAGGTTTATTGTCCACTTTTCTACATCTGGAGGGACGACCATGATTCTTTTGAAAGAAACTCCTGAATCGTTGTGCCAGCAAAAGAAACTTCCTCATATTTATCTTCCTTTTCACTTCCACTATCTCATTCATTGTTTTCTTTGAAGTTTTTAGGACAATTGTTTTGGATTTTGAGATTTGTTTGAAGTGTAGTACAAAAGTCAAACTTACTAGTTGTTCTATTTTCATTTCGTCTATATTCCTACACTCTTCAATAGTTGTAACTTTTGGATTAAATCATTCTGGTAGGGATCTTAGAATTTTCCTACAAATTTTCAGTACCAGAACTTTTTCTCCCAATCCACCCATGGAGTTACAAATGATATTCAACTTTGTGAAAAACTCCATAAATGTCTCATGCTCTTCCATTCTTAGACTTTCGAACTGTGAAGTCAGAAGTTGTAGTTTGGTTCTCTTCACAGTGCTTGTCACTTCATGGGTTGTTTCCAATAGATCCCATGCTTCCTTGGATGTCCCACACATGCTTATTTGATTGAAGATGTCTTGGGACACAGCACAGTAAATGGCGTTCATAGCTTTCACTTCAGTAGTTTGTTTTTCTATATCGAATGTCGTCCATATCTCTTTGGATTTGGGTTTTGTGATGGTTGTGCCACTATCAAGCACAATTTGTTTAGATGGTGGCACATATCTACTTTCAACTATATCCCAGACGTTATGATCCAAAGATCTCAGAAAGTAGTGCATCCTAGCCTTCGAGTATGCAGAATTTAAGCCATCAAATACTGAAGGCCTAATGACTGATGGGCCCTCTCCTTTGGCCATATTCCAAACTTCAGTCAAGATCACTCTATAGTTGGTGAAGCCCTTAAAGAGAGACCCACCCTGATATAATTGAAATAGCGATGAAGACCACTTTAGTTAAAGTAGAAATATGCCAATATGTCCTAGAGGGGGTCAATAGGACTTTTTAAAGTTTTTATGGTTTATTTAAAAATTCTATCACACTAATCCTAACAATAGGCACTTATCAGGACTACTCAAAAGTAACTCTACTGGCTTCCAAGCTCGGTAGAGGATCCAATCACAAACTATTTAAGAAGTGAATAATATGTAACCTAGTTTATGATGGATATGACTGTGTATGTGTCTGAGGTGTGATCTCAGATATACAGATATGAAAATATTAAAGTAAATCACACAAATAAAAGAATAGAAATCATACACACAGTCATTCTTATAGTGGTTCGACTACTTGTCTACTCTACTCTCGGTAACCGCACTCAACCCTTGCGTGTACCAAATTTCACTAAGGAGGTTTCACAGCGGTTCACCTCAAACCTAAGGTTTTAAATCAGGTTCACCTTCAACCTTTACAACTTACACTGAGGCTAACTGTTTAGACTCTCACGAGTAAGGGTCAACACTACGCACCTACTTTTAGGCACACTGGCCAAAGATCTTTCATAAGACCCTAATAGAGGTTTCACACGGTTCACCTAAAACCCCAAGGTTTTAACTAGTTCACCTTTAACCAAATATTTATGTTTTCCACAGATTAAGGGTTCACACAATGCACCCACCACGTACACTCCTACCGGAGGCCTCCTTGAGGACTTGTAAGGGTGAGAAATGTTAGTGCTATGATTTTATGCTCCTTTGGTTGTCAAATTTTGTGGTGCTAAAACCTTAATCTATGTCTTGTGTAGCTCATTTTTATAAATGTTCAAGACATTGCTTCATCGCTCTAAGCACTTTGCTTCAAGTAAAAAATGAAGAACTACTTCAGATACTACAGAAGAATGTGAGTACAAACTGCTTCAAGAAGTGTAAGTACTAACTACAACAGTAGAAGTGTTCTTGTTTAAGACTTAAGCCAGCACTCAACACAAAGAAGAATGGTTATTCAAGCTTTAGAAAATTTTCTGTTTTAAGTGCTACATTATGTTTAAAGATCTTAAGCTTCATTCACAAAGGTCATCTACCATCTGAAGTTAAGAAGTTTCGAAGTTCGTATCTCACTTTTAAGGTAAGAGTAACCTTAGATTGTCCTTAGGATAGGTCATTTTGAATACATAATTCAATTAAATCATTTTACATGGAATTGGACTATTCTAAGACTAATCCTAGCACTGCCCTAACCAGTCCAAGAGATTTCAAGACCAGTCCTAAGTTTGTTGTAATTTTTTAAAAATTTCTGTTCGTCCATGACCAGTCTTGGACTCTTCTCAACCAATCGTGTGAACAATGTCGACTCGTCCTGCGACCAGTCCTAGATCTACGACTCAAAGTCTAGCAATTAAACTAGAGGTCCTACGACCAATCGTGAGAAGCCCAAGACCAGTCGTAGAGGGCCTACGACCAGTCGTGAGTTGGTTTTATCCGATTGCGCTAAAAATTTTAAAAATTCATTCTCTTACAACCAGACGTAGTGTCCACTACACCAATTGAAGGTGTGATTTCTGCACCTATAAATAGACGATGAATTTCAGAGCTTGATATAGAAATTCAAGTAAAATCAAGGGATCACTCCGAGATAAGTTTGTGTTTATTTTAAGCTATATTGTGTTAATTTAATATTCTCTTTTGTTAGCTTTATGAATTTGATTTTGTTTCTACATTCCAATCATAATTGAAAAGAGGAATTGTGATATTCCTTCTTCTTGGAATTAAAATCAAATAGAGCTAAGCCCAACTAGTTTAATTTAAAATCAATTAGAACCTAAAACCATTTTAAAGTGAGTATTAGACTTTTGAACTTCTACATTTAATCATCTACTCTGATTGGTTCTACCGGGCTATTACAGAAGGAGAAATTCAGGTATTTTACATTTGTGTAAATCTTCTATTCTTTTTGGTTTTCTTTTGAGATTCACTAAAAAAATCTCATTGTGGTGGTTATCTGAGGAGAGCCAGAAAACTCAGAAAGTGGGCTTTTAGATTGTGTAAGCCCGAGTTAAAAAGACACAATTGTGATGGTTTTGGTTGAACCTGTGAAAACCTATTTTAATAGTGAACGCTAATATTCCCTATGTAAGGATATTAGGAGTGGAGTAGCAATCTGTGTGGCTGTTTTATAACAGTTGGTGTACACACAGGCGAACCACTATAATTCTTTATGTTTTGTAGTTATGTGATTTTTATTTTTTATCTTTTATTATTCAATATTGTGGGATGTATGTGTGGATGTGAATTTTGTAATATTTTCATTTCAAGCACAGTGGAGAATGTTGTAATAGTATAGAATTTACTTTCTGCTATTTCCCTTTATTATTCCTCTTCAGTTTGGGATATTGATACTTATCGTTCTAGTAAGGTTGTCCTACCATAAACCCTTTGATTTTTATGGTGTAAGGTTTTCCTTAGAACTACATTTGTATTAGCCTCTCAAGACTTGAATTTGAGGTTGCTTTACATTCCTTTGTTGTGGTTTGTTTCCTTTCTTTTATTGGCTATCTTATTTCTTATATTCTACTGTTATTTTAAAAAAAATAAATTAGCATAGTCCTATTCAACCACCCCCCCCCCCCCCCCTCTAAGACATATAGCTTGGCCACTTCAAGTGGTATCAGAGCCTAATAGCTCATTTTTATTCTTTATTCTTGGATTTATTTCCTGAGCTAACGATCTAAGCTATATATAAGATGTCAAACTTTGATAGCCTATCAGTCACTAGGCCTCCACCCTTTGATGACTCCAATTATGCTTATTGGAAAATTAGGATGAGAATCTTCTTAAAATCCATGGATGAAAGTGTGTGGCTGGCCATAGTGAATGAATGGACCCCTCTTACCACTGAAGTGACCGGAATCAATGTTCAAAAAAATTTTGAGTAATTCCTTATTTCTCATGGACCACACTTCAGAAAAGTGAGAGTACTGTAAATGCTAAAACTAAATGCAATCACTTCCGCACTATCACCAGATGAATTCAAAAGAATTATATCTTGTGATTCTATAAAGCAAGCTTGGGATATTTTAGAAATGACACACGAGGGTACATCAATTGTCAAAAAATCTAAAGTCCAACTCTTTACAACCAAATTTGAAGAAATTCATATGAAGGAAAATGAAATGTTTATAAACTTTTATACAAGATTAAATGACATTGTAAACTCTATGTGGGGTCTTGGTGATAAAATCTCAGATAGTAAAGTGTGTGTAAAGATACTACGTTCACTTCCTGAATGGTTTAACTCTAAGGTAATTGCGATCCAGGAACTTCGTGATATGGATACTATGAGGGTAGAAGAGTTAGTTGGATCTTTACAAACCTACAAGTTAAATTTTAAAGCTCTTAAAGGAAAATATATTGCCCTTAAGTCTTCTAAAGATGTTTCTCAATAAAACCATTCTGATTTAGAAAATTTTGAAGACGATATGGCTCTTTTAGTGAAAAAGTTTTATAAATTTTTTAAAAGCAAAAAAAGGGTTGATTTTCAAAAAGCTAATGAGAAAAAAAGATCAAAATCTAAATCTAAGCCTTGAAAATCTTTAAAAGAAAGTCAATGTTACAACTGCCAAGAATATGGGCATTTAGCAAACAAGTGTCCTAAAAAGGATAAACCAAAAAAAAAGAGTATATGGGCTACTAGGGATGAATTCTCTAATTCTGAAGCCTCTTCTGATTCAGAAGATTCTGAAACTGAGTCGGGTAATGAAGTGAAAGCCCTTATTACTCTAGCCAAATTCACATTTTTAGACAATGATTCAACAAGTGAAGAAAATCTGAACAATGGATGTGAAAATGAAGATGATCTTCAAGATGCTTAGAATGCCTTATATAAGAAAAGTTGTAAAATTGTTGTTAAACTTAAACTTTAAAAAGAAAGATTTTCAAAGCTTAGAGAAAATTTTAAATCTCTTGTTTTAAAAAAATCCCATATTTCAGACTATTTTGAAAAATGCAAATGTGATTTGGATTTCAAAAACTCTCAAATTGAAAGTCTGAAATCTGAGAATGAAAATCTTAAGCTTGAAGTCTCTTCTTTTTTAAGTTTAAAGGATACATGGAAGTATGCCCAAGGAGATCCAAAGTTAGAAAAACTTTTATCTGGATCAAGGAAATCTGGCGATTGATCCGGTTTGGGCTACAAGAAAAATGTTCCTCTTAAACATAAGAATACGTCTCCTAAGTTTGTAAAAGGAGAGACCTTGAACTCAAAAGAGAAAAGTACAAATCAAGTTTTTTCTAAAACTACTTTTCAAAAATTAAAAAACATTTATAAATATTAGAACCGAAACCCTTTAGCTGAAAAAATAGTTGATCTTCTTAAGGAGCTCTTAAAATCTAACTCAGTGGGTCACTCTAACTGTAACTACAATCAAAACAAGACCCACTATACTCCTAAACCCAAAACTTTTATGAAATGGGTTCCTAAGGTTACCTACTTGGTTTCCCATACTGCTTTCAAAGCTACAAGCCATTCAAAGTGGTACCTAGAGAGTGGATACTCCACGCATATGATAGGCGACAAGGCTTTATTCATCGATCTTAAAGATATGACTGATGGGTCAGTCACATTTGGTGATGGTAGCAACTGTAAGATTATTGGCCAAGGTACGGTTCAACTCTATAACCTTCCATTATTTAAGATTATTTTCTATGTTGAGGGACTAAAACACAACCTGTTAAGCATATCTCAAATATGCGATAACAATCATAGTGTGAAATTTTCTAATCAAGGTTGTGAAATCATAAACAAAAAGGGATCTGTAATATTAACTCGTCACAAAACTTTTAAAAATTGCTATATTGTAAGCAATGATAGCTCTTATAGTCAAACGTGTTACATGGTCCATACCGAGGAGACAGAATTATGGCATAAATGCCTTGGACATGTACACTACCATAATTTATACAGATTGAGCAAAAGAGAAGTAATAAGAGGTCTACCTAAATTAGAAAAGATAGACAAAATATGTGGTGAATGCCAAATAGGCAAGCAAACAAGGAGCTCTCACAGGAAGGTGAACTCTAATGACACATCGAGACCACTCGAGCTTCTCCATATGGATCTTATTGGACCTACCAAGACGGAGAGTTGAGGTGATCGTAGATGATTTCTCCAAATTCACGTGGGTATCTTTTTAAGGGATAAAATAGAAACCCTTGATGAAGTGAAAAGGATTATCAGATGTATTTAAACTAAAAAAGGTTCTCAAGTCAGTAAGATCCGTAGCGATCATGGATCTGAGTTTGAGAATATCAGTTTTGAGAAATTTTATAGTGATCAGGGAATATCACATGAATTCTCTACGCCCAAAACACCACAACAAAATAGAATTGTGGAAAGGAAAAAATAGTGCTTCAAGAAATGGAAAACGTAATGTTGAATAGTATGAAGCTCCCTAGAAATATTTGGGCTGAAGTAGTGAATACCGCCTGATATATTATTAACCAGGTTTATACTTGTAAATCTAATAACAAAACAGCTTATGAACTATGGTTTGATAAGAAGCCTACTGTCAAATACTTTCAAGTTTTTGGTAGTAAGTGTTATATTTTACGTGACCGTGAAAATTTGGAAAAGTTTGACACTAAAAGTATGAAGGGATCTTTTTAGGATACTCTTTAAACAATCGCGCATACCACGTACTGAACAAAAGGATCGGTGTTATTCAAGAATCTATTACTGTGTTCATAGACGATCACTTGAATACACCTGCCCCAAGTTCAGACCATGATGAAGTTCTTTTAATTGACAAACCAGATACTTCATCAAATCAAGTAAACTCTGAATTGAGGACTGTTAAAGATCATCCAACCACTCAGATTCTTGAAAACCCTCTCACAGGTGTGTGCACTTATAGACAATTAGAAGACATGTAATTACGTGTGCTTTACATCCCAGATAGAACCAATAAATATAAAAGAAGCACTTTCTGAAGAAACCTGGATAGTTGCCATGTAGGAAGAACTTAATCAATTTGTTTGAAATGATGTTTGGTATCTTATTTCTAGACCTAAAGATAAACATATTATTGGAACAAAGTGGATATTCAAAAATAAGTCTGATGAACCTGGTAGTATAATTCGAAACAAGGCAAGACTGGTTGTACAAGGGTACACTCAAATTGAAGGTGTTAATTATGATGAAACCTTTACACCAGTTGCTCACCTTGAATCAATCAAACTTTTTATATCCATTGCATGCTTTAGAAAATTTAAAATTTATCAAATGGATGTAAAGTGTGTCTTCTTAAATGGTGATTTACATGAAGAAGTATATGTTGAACAACCTACAGGGTTTGAAGACCCTAAGTTTACTGATCATGTATACCGTCTTAAAAAAGTTCTTTATGATCTAAAATAAGCTCCTAGGGTATGGTATGAGAAATTGACTAAGTTTTTACTCAGTCATAATTTTCAAATGGGCAGTGTCGATAAGACACTCTTTGTTAAGAAACATAATGATAATATTTTAATGGTTCAGATCTATGTTGATGATATTATTTATGGATTAACTTGTACTAACATGACTATTAAGTTTACAGATTTAATGAAATCTAAATTCAAAATGATCATCGTTGGAGAATTAAATTATTTCCTAGGGTTGCAAATAAAACAACAACATGATGGAATTTTCATTTCTTAGACCAAATATGCTCTGAACTTGATTAAAAGATTCAGATTTGAGAATGGCAAGAATTTTGATACTCCCATGAGTATAACTTTACGACTTTTAAAGGATTCTACAGGTAAAGATATGGATCCTAAATTGTATCATAGCATGATTGGCAGTTTTCTTTATTTAACTGCTAGTAGACCTGATATTACTTTCAGTGTTGGTATTTGCGTAAGATATCAGTCTAATCCTAAAGAGTCACATTTGACTGTTGTTAAGTAGATTAAGCGATATGTTTCAAGTTCAGTTAATTTGGATCTCTGGTATCCATATGATACTAGTGTTCAGTTGGCAGGGTGTACTGATGCTGATTGGGCTGAAAATATCGATGATAGAAAATCAACCAGTGGTGGTTGTTTTTATATTGAAAATTGTTTAGTTTCTTGGTTTAGTAAGAAATAAAATTCTATATCACTCTCTACTGCTGAGGTTGAATACATCACAGCTGGAAATGTATGTACTCAGCTTGTTTGGATGAAATGTATGTTAAGTGATTATGAAATTACACAGGATTCAATGACTTTACATTGTGATAATTCTAGTGCTATAAATATTTTAAAAAATTCAATCTAGTATTCACGTACCAAGCACATTGATATTAGGTATCATTATATTCATGAATTAGTAGAAGAAAAAATAATATCTTTGGCATACATTCTGACAAAGACTCAACTTGCTTACATTTTTACTAAAATGCTCGACAAAAGCAAGTTTAATAAATTAAAATTTGATCTTTGTATGTGCATTCAAAATTGATTATTCATGCATTTGTGTATCATAGTGTAAATATTTTTGTATATATGTTTATTTAAATTACAGTTTTTTAATTGCATGATTTTTTTCAGTACTCGACTAGTTGTGAGTGTACATGACCGGTCCTGGTATGACCGGTCGAGGATAGCTCAAGACCAACCGTGGAGCGCGTTGGGTGTTTTAAATTTCAGTAAAATCTCATCTTCCTCATTTCTAACTTCCTCTCCAATGAGCCGACGTCCGACCAGTCAAACCCATCAACCTGATCTTCAAGGTTAGTGCATTTTATTGGTCAATCCGTTAGATTCAAGTTCTATTCTCTTCTTTATTTACATTGGAGTGCTTGATTTCAAGATTTGTGGAGATTTTGAGGTTTTTCTTCTACATTTGCTGATCTAAGAAAACCCATCTCTACTTCCTTGAAGTTTTCTTGTTCCTTTATATTTCTTGATGGAAATGGATGCTAAAGGGAAAAAGAAAATAGCCCGTGGTCCATCATCCTCTAGATCAGCTCTAATAACTCAACGCCATCTTCGTTCACCTAAAGATGATCCCTCCTTTGTTTGGGATTTGCATTTGTGCAATGTTATTGTTTAAAAAGTTGTTGATCTTAACGACATTGCTCCATTTGGTATCTTTCCACTTCTCCAAGCTGTGGGATGGGATAACATCTTACATTTGGGAGGGCCTGCATACCAATCTATTGCATAGTCTATGTTTGCATGCATCTCTAATTTTCTATTGAAAATTTAACATTTTAAATAGATGCTAGAGAAGGCCCTTTTGATGTAGACCGTCATCTAATATCTAGCCTGATGGAAATACCTGTTAATGATGAGGGTATCCCCATTCATATTCTAACTGAAAAACCCTCAGAAACAGAAAAATGAATGCTCACCAGAACATTGTGTAACATGAATGTGCAATGGACTCATAAAGGGAATGCACTCCCCTCAAAGTATTTGTTTCCCAAATACAGAGTCCTCCATAGAATCTTTACTTCAAATTTTTATCTGCAGTCTGGTAATAAAACAAAGTTGACTTCATTTATGGTTCATGTTTTACACTCAGTTGTTTCTGGTACTAAAGTTTATCTTCCATCTTTAATTTGTCATTCCATCATTCAGTTTCATCTCCATCCAGGTCATAGTGATATACCGTTTGCTTATCTCATGACTGCGTTGGCTTCACATATGTTGGTCGCTATGCCTGTTGGAGAGGCTTCTATCCATAATCTTATTTTTAACAACTCAAATATAAACAAAATAAAGTTAGAATTGGCTCCTGGCCAAGTGGATGGTGGTGATGGAGATGGAGTTGGGAATGAAGAAGAAACTGATGATCTTCCTCCTGATGACATAAACATTGATGATATTTTTAATGAAATTGAGTCTGATTCTACTAATGATCCTGATTATGAACCATCTGAGTTTGGTGCGCGTCTGCTTGCACTTGAGGAGAAGGTAGAAAATATGAATGTTATAGTAGAAAACATGAATGTTACCCATGATTTACAGTTCAAAAATATGCGCAAGTATCTTAGGCGCTTAAACAAGGGCATGCATCAACTTGAACCTACCATACCTACTTCGTCTTTAGGTTCTGATTGAGTAGTTTTCTCTTTAGTCTGTAATAACCTTAAGTTTACTTTTGTTGGATTGTGAACTTTAAATGTTTTATTGACTTTGGTTTGAATTATTGAAATCTTAATGCTTTGTTGAACTTTTATTTACTTCTATCTTGACTCCTTGATTACTCCTATTTATTGTCCATTGTTTTCTTCTTCCTTTATCATATTATGATAAAAGGGGGAGAATTTATGGTTTGGATTGGATTGGATTGGATTGGATTGTGAGTAGTAGCATTGCATTATAAGCGAAGTAAGCGTATTTTTTGCATTTATGTGCTACTCAGGGGGAGTAACTCAGGGGAAGTAAGTGTAAGGAGGTGGAATGTAAATGTAAATATTTTGCCTACTTCATCTTCATGTGTGTTTGTTGATGCATCTGATGCATGACAAACTGGTGCATGATTCTTTAACCAGGTTGTTACTGGTTTCCTTTTATAACCTGTTCATAATTCTTTGTATTCATATTGGTTATATTACTATTGAGTGTTTTGTCACAAATTTGACAAAGGGGGAGATTGTAAGTGTTATGATTTTATGCTCCTTTTGTTGTCAAATTTTGTGGTGCCAAAACCTTAATCTATGTCTTGTGTAGCTCATTGTTATAAATGTTCAAGATATTGCTTCATCGCTCTAAGAACTTTACTTCAAGTCAAGAACGAAGAAATACTTCAGATACTACAGAAGAATGCGAGTACAAACTTCTTTGAGAAGTGTAAGTACTAGCTACAACAGTAGAAGCGTTCTTGTTCAAGACTCAAGCCATCATTTAGCACAAAGAAGAATGGTTATTCAAGCTTTAGAAGATCATTTGTTTCAAGTGCTACATTATGTTCAAAGATCTCAAGCTTCATTCACAAAGGTCATCTACCATTTGAAGTTAAGAAGTTTCAAAGTTCGTATCTCACTTTCAAGGGAAGAGTAACCTTAGATTGCCCTTAGGATAGGTCATTTTGAATACATAATTCAATTGAATCATTTAACATGAAATTAGACTGGTTTAAGACTAGTCATGAACCTTGTTTGACTAGTCCGAGCACTGCCACGACCAGTACAAGATATTCCAAGACCAGTCCTAAGTTTGTTGCAATTTTTCAAAAATTTTTGTTCGTCCAGGACCAATCCTGGACTCTTCTCGACCGGTCATGTGAATAGTGTTGACTCGTCATACGACTAGTCCTAGTTCTATGAGTCAAAGTCCAACAACTAAAATAGAGGTCCTACGACCAGTCATGAGAAGCCTACGACCTGTCGTAGAGGGCCTACAAGAAGTCGTAGACACCCTACGACCAGTCGTGAGTCGGTTTTATCCGATTACGCTAAAAATTTCAAAAATCCGTTCTCCCACGACCAGTCATAGTGTCAACTAGACCAGTCGAAGGTGTGATTTCTGTAGCTATAAATAGACGACGAATTTCAGAGTTTGATATAGAAATTCAAGTAAAATCATGGGATCACTCTGAGATAAGTTTGTGTTTATTTTAAGCTATATTGTGCTCATTTGATATTCTCTTTTGTTAGCTTTATTAATTTGATTTTGTTTCTACATTCCAATCATAATTGAAAAGAGAAATTGTGATATTCCTTCTTCTTGGAATCAAAATCAAATAGAGCTAAGCCCAACTGGTTTAATTTAAAATCAATTAAAACTTAGAACCATTTTAAAGTGAGTATTGGACTTTTGAACTTCTACATTTAATCATCTACTCTGATTGGTTCTACAGGGCTACTACAGAAGGAGCAATTCAGGTATTTTACATTTGTGTAAATCTTCTATTCTTTTTGGTTTTCTTTTGAGATTCACTAGAAAAATCTCATTGTGGTGGTTATCTGAGGAGAGCCAGAAAACTCAAAAAGTGGGTTTTTGGATTATGTAAGTCCAAGTTAAAAAGACACAATTGTGAAGGTTTTGGGTGAACTTATGAAAACCTATTTTGATAGTGAACACTAATATCCCCTGTGTGGGGATATTAGGAGTGGAGTAGCAATCTGTGTAGCTGTTTTATAAGAGTTGGTGTACACACAAGCGAACCACTATAATTCTTTGTGTTTTGTGGTTATGTGATTTTTATTTCCTATATTTTATTATTCAAGATTATGGGATGTATGTGTGGATGTGAATGTTGTAATATTTTCATTTCAAGCATAGTGGGGAATGTTGTAATAGTTTAGAATTTACTTTCTGTTATTTCCCTTTATTATTCCTCTTCAGTTTGGGATATTGATACTTATCGTTATAGTAAGGTTGTCCTGCAATAAAACCTTTGGTTTTATGGTGCAAGGTTATCCTTAGAACTACATTTGTATCAGCCTCTCAAGACTTGAATTTGAGGTTTCTTTACATTCCTTTATTGTGGTTTGTTTCCTTTATTTTATTGGCTATCTTATTTCTTTTATTCCACCGTTATTTTTAAAATTTGGCATAGTCCTATTCACCCCCCCCCCCCCCCCCCTCTGGACATATAGCTTGGCCATTTCAAGAAACACCTTAGACCCAATCCTACAAAGGAATGATCAAAGGGTCCTTTGGACTCTAGTTACTTACAGATAAGTGGATGAGTCCCTTTTAAGCTCTTGATGAAGATCTCCTCCTTTATTGATGAAGAGTCTTCTGCTTTCTTGATCTGCAACTCAGAAGATATACCAATGTCTGACGACGGGTTGGGTCAAGGTTATGATGGAATCCCACGTTCAAATATTTTCATATAAAGGAGATAGAGTGATTCCAATCATCTATGCATTCAAGGCATCCCAATTTAATGATTTTCCATTAAGGTGGTAGCTGGAGGATCCTTGAATATGGAAGTTCATTCCCCAATCCACTCTATTGAATATCAATGATGAGGGTAGATTGGAGGATGAACTCCATTGAGAGAAAGGGCTTTGGGTATATGATCTAAGGTAAAACACTCAAAAGCACTCTCTTCTTTCTCTTCTAACAACAATAGACAAGTCCTCTTTATATGGGCAAAAGGTTCTAACAGATATAAAATGGTCACATTTATGACAGAGTTTGATATCATCGAGCGGGCTCGATATCATCGAGCATATACTCTCAATTGCATCGATGGTCCACTCGATGATACAAACTCAGTGTCATACGCTTTTAAAACCTCTTGCCAGCTGGTCGAGGGAATCGAAACTCGTGTCGATGTGGATTTTGAACTCTGATTTCATCGATGCAAGATTTGATTCTTCAACATTTGAAAATGAGAGAGACTTTCTTTGAAATATTTTAGGTTTACAAGACTGATCGAGGTACACTTAATATCATCAAAATTTGAATCCCGATGATATCGAAGGTCATCTCAATGACATCGATAAATTCGAAGATTTTATTAGTGAGCTTACTGGATAGTTTCTGTCCTTTCTTGATGCCATCGATTCAACATCGATATCATCGATATTTGAATATTGATTTTATCGAGTGACTCTTGAACATAGATAAACTATCTTGAAATATTTTGCTGGAAATCTTCACGCCCATGACCGATATCATCGAGACCCTTCCGATGCCATCGAGATTTGAACTTTGATGCTATCGAGGAGGGGTTTGATATGTCGAACCATATATGATATCCTTAAGTAAAAATAGGGACGCTGGAGATCTGCTTGTCGATATTATCGAGTCACCTTCGATAGACTCGAGAATCAAATATCGATGGTATCGATAGGTACATCGATACATCAATAATTCCATCTAGATATACATGTGGTTGCTGGACACTTTTTGTCCTCATTTCGATGGATAAAATTTAGCATCGAGGACATCGACAACATAGGTCGATCATATCGAGACATGTTTCTATAAAATTAACAAAGCAAGAGAAACTTAGAAATTTTCTATTTTTAAAAAAAGTTTTATCACTTATAAACCCAATGATGTTTTAAGTTTTTTTTAAGGGTTTAATTTACCTAGTGCTTTGGGACATGGGATGTGAGGCTTAAATTTACCTATGGTGAGCTTGCACAAATCTGGTTGAGGCAGATGCTTTGAATTGATGTTCCTATGAGGCTCTGCAGTTTGACTAACCCAACACTCACAGTAATTGACAAATCAGGGTACTTTTAATCTCCCCCTTTGTCAATTACATGAAAAAATACCAAAACACCCTAGACTAGCTTCTATACTGACACCCTAAATTGTGTGTGCATGTTCTTTACACAATTGTACAATGCTAACAATGTCATATACATAACAGAAGTTGCTCCCCCTATTTGCAAACTCCCCCTCGCTTGGTGCAGTTGCTCCCCCTAACACCTGCAACACCATACTCAAATAGATATACATTTCTTGATGAGGTGTTTGAACTATTCTCCCCCCCTTTTGTCATTCATTGACAAATATTGCATGACTGGAGATATTGACTGAAGCTTTAAAGACATGTGGGAGAACACAGATATAAATGTATAGAGATAAAAATCAATTTAAACATACATCATTTTCAGAAAGTATGGATGCATATCAGATCAATTAGAGTAGTGATAAAAATTGATAAAATAATCATGAGAATCACATGCACTCCATATCAGTAACTAGATATACCAGGGGATCTTAACTCAAGTATAACAATAAAAATGAAAATTGTATTCAGCCACATCCAACAACATCCAAAAAAAACATAACCTGTGCAAGGTTGGCAGTTGATTAACAGCATCCAAAAAAAAATAGGCCCATCCATGGGCACCCAGCAATGGCCAGCAATATCAAGTCCACACGGGGCATATGCAACATGCACAAAAAAAAATTTCAAACTGTAAGAGGGCTATCACAGTCACTCATGAGAGCGTAGAGCACCAAAAAGATACTTATGCTCATACCTTGTGATAAGTGTGGGTAAATGTGACATCGTTTAATGTCCGGTACAATGGTAGAGGAGCAGAGGTAGATGACATCATATCGTCTCCATGATAAGTGATTATCTCGACCAATTGTTGCACTGTCTGGTGCACTCCTTGGACTAGCCATTCCAAGACGGTAAGCCTCTCGTGCACTGAGTGGACATCCCTTTAAATTGCACCAATCCGATCCTGGTGGAACTTAAATCATTTAACATGCCCAGGAGCTGATGTCAATGGTGCTTGATGTGGCCAGAAGCTTCTTCTTCAGATGTTTTAGTCCCTTCCATGGGAGCGCCACCTGCCCCACTTTCCCTCTCTACTTAAATGCCTTCTTCAGGTGGATCCTCAAGATATTTATAAAACTTCAAATTCATCCTTCGAATGTTACTTTTATTAAAGGTTTAGAGATGAAGTACAAGATCACTTGTAGTTGGGAATGCTATGGCATTGCAAATCGTATCTATGATCCAGGGATATGGTAAGAGAATGTCCCTAGCCCTATGAAAATCATTAACCAAATGATACATGATGAGGGTAGGCAGACAAATCTTGATCCTAGTGGCGACCGAATATATTATGAAAGTCATGAAGCCCATGAGATCTGCCCTGTTGGAACCCCGAAAGTAAGTGTTGAAGCAAGAATACCATGCAAGACCCGATAATGTGGTTCTATGAATCTGACTTTTAGGGCATTCCCATGGTGCCTATTAGACATCACAATCATGACAGAGGAATCTGGTGACCTTGGACCAAACTTCAATATTTTCCATGTCCATATCTGGGATTCCCTCGGGAGATAAGGTAAGATTGAATATCCTTGTGACAATTCCGGAGTGATCAGCACGTCATCACCAACGACAGATACGGTGATGGATGGTGGGTCAGATATTGAACAATGACTGGCGATAAAGAAATTATAAGTTCGTTCAAGTTGATATGGTCTCCCAAAGTCGAGAACTGGTAACCAATTTATGGTAGCAAATAGACGTTCTAGATTATATGTAATTAGACAACTTTGGACGACTTTTCTCTCGGGAATAACCTTTCTCCCAGGAAACTTTGCCAAAACTGAATTACTCTGTATCGGTGGGGGTGCCTGCACCTCAGATTGGGACCCACTCTGTCTCATGCATTGCTTTGTGGGGGTCCCATGTTTTGGGGCCCTTGAGCTTCCTTTTGAAGAAAGTACTTTTTGTCGAGCGCATCTCGATGACTCACCGAAATGGGATGCTTTTCCATTGTCTTTTCCCATGAGGATAAAAAAGGATTTGGGAAAAAGGACACAACCCAATAGAAACCAAAATACCACAAAAAAATACTCTTGATATTTTTAGAAAGGTATTACCGTATTTGAGGGATGGTTGGAGCAGCCTGAAAAAGGTCCGAGCAGTCTGGTTGAGAGGAGCGAGCAGGGAAGAGAAACGAAATCCCTAGAATAAAAATCTCTTTTTCACGCTCCACCGGCTTATATCAAGCGGCATCTGTCGATATCATCGATCCATATGTCGATGATATCAAGGGACCATGATCGATGTTATCGATCCTATCTTTGATATCATTCTCGATCACACATCTTTTCTTATTCCAAGGAGGCATCGATGATATAGACCCTTGATCGATTAATCGGGAGTGACATATCGAAAATGAATATTTTCAATTCACAGCATTCAGACGACCCTTCATGTATACTTTTAATATTTCTATGAATCAATAGTATACACCGCAAAATAATGTACAATCACTGTACACATCAAAATTATAAACATTAAAATGTTTATATACAAAAATTGAGGTGAGAAACCTCAGATTTATCATTTAGAGCACAGTGAAAATTGCATCATTTCAGCAAATATCCAGATCTAGATGCATGACTTGGACTTGTCTTTTCATGCTAGATAATTTAGGGTATATGGATAGAGTTAGTTATCAAACACTTCAGTTTTTCTTTTACTATCCATTTTGAGACAGAATTCTTTACTGTGGTAGAATTACTTTTCATGTTTGTCTTACCCACTTGATCTAATGATTCCTTTATTCTTTCTTTCATCTTAGGTAGTGATGAATTTGTGTTACTCCTAGGTGAACTTTTGACATTCTGTATTTCTCTGGTGTGAATTTTCCAATGTGATTTTTATCGGAGTTATGTAAAGTCCTTCTAGGAGTCTAGCATTCAAACTTATAATGATCCATATCACCACATAAATGAAAAATAGGAGAAGTTCTCTTATTGTTACTTGAAGCAGCAGATTTTTCAGTTGTTGGGGCTGCATTTTCAGTTTTCTTTTTAGTTTTCTCATACCTTAGGCCACTCTTGTCTTTCTGTAACACCCTGAAAATCGAGGGTCGTGTATAAACTCAACTCTCGAGTTCCAGACCGTTACTTATGCAACAAAAATGATTATGATTCAATGTTGTCAGATTTAAAGCATTCACATGAGTAAAAGTATACCAAAACTGCAATTCATACTCCAGATCCAGTGATAAAAGCAAGCGGAAGACTAAACAATATATATATCACTGTAAGGAAAAACAAAGTAGATCTCATCTGTCTCTAAAGTATGAATACATCTCTGAGTCTCATATACATATACATGAACAAAATCAAATGTTCAAAATAGTCCCACTGAAGTCCCATCAACCCAGGTCGCCTACGCAAAGCCATCATGATACTGCATGTACGAGAACTCGTCCTGGTCCTCGTCGAAGTCTGGCTCTGCCTCCTGGATCTCAGCCTCACCTGCAACTACAACAGGGTCTGGTGGGTGTTGCAAACACCATCCCGTAACGTGGAAATGAGTGATCAACTTAGTGGAATCATATAGCAAAGATTAGCATGTTCACAAATCAATCATGCGATAATAGGAAAGCAGTAAATCAGACAATCCTAATACTGTTGTTAATGCAAGATGATATGACGTGATGTATGCCCTCACCGATGATCTCCCTCATACGGCAACATCTTACGACCGCGGCATGCTACACTCCCTAGAGTGCTCCACATCTTCCAGGCACATGCAATGCTATGGTGATATGATTTTCGAGTTGTTATTAGTCCATTCAAACAGCAGGATTGGGAAACTAAGGTACTTCCCTTGTATCAATCCCAACACAGATCCTGTCTAGGGTCGTCACTCCTAATAATCTCATACGATGTATATTTCGTAAGTCACTGCAAGGGCTTCCAGGGCTGTTGCTCGCACTCGTTGCACCGCTCCCCCATCACCTTATCAATACAGGCCTACTGTACTCTACTGCTACTGAAGGGTCGTCACCTCCCGTAGACTCAGAATACGCTCGCGGTCACTACAAAGGACTCGTCTCCTGATCAATGTAGGCCGACAGCTAGAATATAGTGTCCCATACCACCATAATCTGCTCACGAGACTAGGTTCTCACTGGTCACTACGGGGAGGTTTGTGGCCCCAGCGTAGGCCGACAGCTCCACCACGGTGTCCCATACCACCATGCCCGGCTCATGAGTCTTCGTGGATCAAGGTACCATGGTTAACAGGGTTTACAATGGTAAGTTTAGTACCCTAGGTTCAAGCAGTTATGACTCATACAGGGTGAACATACATCGGCCAGTCGGGTTACTTGACGGGCTCGACTAGCGCGATCGCATCTCAAGTCGAACGACATGAAGTGCATAAAACACTTCGCGTGGCCTAACCACTGCCGCCAACTCCAAACACGGCTCGCGTTCATCGTCGCGTCGTTCGTGGCCAAGACTAGCCAATCACGAATTCGATCGGTTACCGACTGCCTGGACTAAGTCTAGTCCCAAACAATTATGGAATCACATCAGCAATTTATGTAGGAGTATTGGAATTGAAATACAATCATGTGAGCATGTTAACACATGTTATAACATACAACTTAAGTAAATCTTCAAGCACATATATTTCATGCATGTAATGAAATCATGCATATAGTCAACATGTAGGAAATCGTTTAGATCAGCATATTAATTGAGAAATCAATCTCAAACTAATTCATAACATCATTTAATTCAATACATACTAATACAAACATTTATACAAACACATACACTACACACTTAAGTCTACATATAGTATGTCGACCCGAAGTGCGCAATTAGGCGAATCTCTTCGCCAAACTAATTATGCACGTATTCCTAACTTCCTAATACGACAACAAACCATGTCAATCACATCAGAAAAATATGAATGTAATCAGTACTTCCTACAAATGACTAAAATGCCCTAAATCTCATATTCTTCGTTGATTTACGAAACAGGAAACAGATAGCATGTTGTACATGTCAAACGGCGATGCCGTCGATAATCTACTATTAAACGACATTGAAAGCGTTGGAAACCATCAATCAAAGTGTCTAAAATCCTCACCTAGTCTCTTATGGATGCATAAATTTGAATGGAGCGTATACGCTTCGTCTACGGCGATAAGAGAACCTGTTTTACAAGATCTATTGGTTAAAAAGCTATGGATCTTAGTGATCCCCAAATCAGCAACTTCTAGGGTTAGTTATTACCTGAAAATGCGAAAGAATCACCGGCTTGGTGATCAGGAAGGGTTGCTTAGGCACTAGCAACAGGCGGCTCGAAGGCTGGAGAAATCTATCCCACTCTCTCTCACAAACTCTCACCCTTTCTCTCTCCCAAATCTAGGGTTTCTTGCAATTTCGGATGGGAGAGAGGAGTGAGGGTTTCAACCCCTTTTATAAGCCCAAAAATGCTGAAAATAGGCTCCGGTACAAAGTTTACTTAGTGCATATCCAATTCGGGGATGTTTCGGTCCAAAAGATGTTTTCTGGTGGTCCCCTGGTCTAATGCGATCGGACTTAAGCTCATGCGTACCAGATCTAGCACGTATTAAGTTTTCAGTCCGGCAGGGTTCGCAGATCACGTGGTGGACCAGTTTCAGTTCAACGGTCACCGCACGTAGATCAGGGCTGAAAGTCTCATGATAAAAAAATAGAAATTTCTCCTGATCCGAGGGTGTAATCTGGATGAATTCTGATGGTCAGAACGCTCAATACTAACTCGTCAAGTCGTGTGCCAGATTTGAATTTGCAATTCCAATTCTGTCCCTATTCGCACTCTCTTCAGTCCGGGCTCAATGAAATAGCCTGTGATTATCGGTTTGACTTGATTTTCGAAATGAGTTCAAGTCCAGCTAGGCGGTTCTAACGGTCTAAGATAGGAGGTATCGGACTTTTGACGCGTGGTCTAGATCCAATACAAAGATTCAAAGTGGTCCAGAGAACAAACCTGCTTAGAGTTTGATCCGAGGTTATAGAGTGTTATAGAGTTGTTGGTTCTACTCGATTTGGGTCTTGTAGAATGTATTTAAAGTGATTAGGGACTATTTCCCAACTACTCCAGCGTTGCGCTAGCTAATTTAGTCATATTTTCTAAAAGAATTTATTCTACGCAATTTCGGGTCGAGTTGGTACTCGAGCCCAAGTATGGATTTTTCACGGGCGTTACAATCTATCCCCCTTACCAAATAATTTCATCCTCGAAATTTGTACCTTTTCGTACTCCTCGAGAAGCTGTGGGTAGTTCTTTCTGATCTCGGCTTCTGTCTCCCAGGTAGCCTCCTCCTCAGAGTGATGCGTCCACAATACCTTCACAAGGGGAATCACCTTGCTACGCAGTACCTGCTCCTTCCTGTCTAGGATACGTGTCGGTCGCAGGATATATGTAACATCCTCTCCTAACTGCACCTGCTCCCATCTAATGATATGGGAAGGATCAGCAACGTACTTCTTCAGCATAGAAACATGAAATACGTTGTGAACGCTCGCGAGAGGCGTGGGTAAATCCAATCGGTAAGCCACTGTTCCCACACGATCGAGGATCTGGAATGGACCAATGAATCGCGGTGCCAGCTTCCCCTTCTTCCCGAACCGAAGGACTCCCTTCATAGGGGAAACTCGCAAAAACACATGATCCCTAACTGTGAACTCTAGTGGCCTCCGTCTCGTATCGGCATAACTCTTCTGTCTGCTCTGCGCTGTAAGAAGCCGACGTCGAATAATATCGATCTTCTCTGACGTCGCCTGCACTAACTCTGGGCCAATCAAGCTACACTCACCGACCTCTATCCAGCAATGCGGTGCGCGACAAGGTCGCCCATATAGCGCCTCATAAGGTGCCATACCGATACTCGTCTGAAAGCTGTTGTTATACGCAAACTCTGCATAAGCAAGACAATCATCCCAACTGTCCTTGAAGTCCAATGCGCAAGCTCGCAACATGTCCTCTGAGATCTGGTTCACCCGCTCTGTCTATCCGTCTTTCTGTGGGTGGAAGGCAGTACTGAACTTCAACTTCACACCCATAGCCTCCTGAATGCGAGTCCAGAAAATAGAAGTGAACCGCTTGTCTCTGTCAGACACGATCTCCAGCGGAACTCCATACAGACGCCCAATCTCTCTGATGTACAGTCTAGTCAGCTCGTCTGCTGAGTTTGTAACTCTAATCGGTAGGAAGTGCGCCGACTTCGTCAGACCGTCGACGATCACCCAAATGGAGTCATGTCCCTTCCTCGTCTTCAGCAACCTAGAAATGAAGTCCATGGAAATGAAATCCCACTTCCACTCTGCGATCGGCATAGGCTGCAAAAGTCCAGGTGGTCGGCGATGCTCTGCCTTCACCTGCTGATAAGTGAGACAACGGGACACGAACTCTGCTATGTGGGTCTTCATACCTTCCCACCAATACCTTCTCTTCACGTCACGATACATCTTCGTACTACCTGGATGCATCGCGAGTCTAGTACAATGCGCAGCCTCGAGAATCTCTCGTCTCAAGTCAGGGATATCTGGGACGCATAGGCGGCCACGATAACGTAAGCCCCCATCCATACCAACTCGTCACTCGGCGTCTGCATCATCACTGGCCTGCTCTCGAAGCTCAGTCAGATGCGCATCGTCCCTCTGCGCCTCGATGACTCGGTCATCGATCTGGGATCGCACCTGTACATGTGTGATGAACTCAAACGGCTCCTCTAAGTGAGTTTCTGCTCAAAGTCTCGCAAAAACTCAACCATATCCCACTCAGCAACCATCAGCGGAGCCGCAAACTCTATCGCCTTCTTGCGGCTCAACGCATCAGCCACAAGGTTCGCCTTCCCAGGATGGTAAGAGACTTCAAACTTGAAGTCCTTCAACGTCTCCATCCATCGCCGCTGCCTCATATTCAAGTCTTGCTGCGTGAATATGTACTTGAGGCTCTTGTAGTCGCAAAAGAGCTCGAACTCCTCTCCGTAGAGGTAATGTCTCTAGAGTCTCAGTGCGAATATAACGGCTGCCAACTCTAGGTCGTGTGTAGGGTAATTCTCCTCGTGCTTCCTTAATTGTCTCGAGGCATACGAAATTACCCTATCCCTCTGCATAAGGACATAACCCAGACCAACGCTAGACGCGTCAGTGTATATAGTGTATCTAACCCCTTGCTCTGGCAATACTAGCACAGGGGCGGACGTAAGTCTGTCCTTCAGCTCCTGAAAAGCTGACTCCGCCTTGTCATTCCAGGCGAACTTTACGTCCTTCCGTGTCAACTGAGATAAGGGTCTCACGATCTTCGAGAAGTCCTGTATGAAGCGCCGATAGTAGCCAGTGAGACCCAAGAAACTCCTCACCTCAGTGACAGAACCAGGCTGCTCCCAGTCCTGCACCGCATCTACCTTAGACAAGTCAACTGCCATGCCATCCTTGGACACCACGTGTCCCAGGAACTTCACCTCCTGCTTCTAGAAGTCGCACTTCTTGTACTGTGCGAACAACTGATGCTGTCTGAGCGTATCCAGAACCAAATGCAAGTGCTCCTCATGCTCCTCTCAACTCCTGGAGTACACCAAAATGTCGTCAATGAATACAACGACGAATCTATAGAGGAAAGGCTGAAATACCCGGTTCATTAGATCCATGAACACGGCTGGTGCGTTCGTGAGACCGAAAGACATCACGAGGAACTCGTAGTGGCCAAAACTGGTTCTGAATGCTGTCTTCTGCACGTCCTCATCCCTGACGCGCAACTGATGATATCCTGACTGAAGATCAATCTTCGAGATGTACTGCGCTCCTCTCAACTGATCAAACAAGTCATCGATCCTAGGTAAAGGGTACTTGTTCTTCACCGTGACCTGGTTCAGCCTGCGATAATCAATACACAATCGCATCGAACCATCCTTCTTCCTTATGAACAAGACCGGTGCTCCCCAAGGAGACACACTAGGCCGTATGAGGCCAAGCTCTAGCAGACCATCAATCTACGTCCTCAACTCCTCCATCTCACATGGTGCCATGCGATACGTCGGCAGTGAGACGGGCGTAGAACCAGGAACCAGATCGATAGTGAAATCGATCTCACGTCGGGGCGGCAAACCAGGGATCTTCCTGAACAGATCCCCGAACTCGAAAACGACGGGCGTATGCTCAAGTATCTGGGCACCAGCGTCGCGCAATAAAGTGGCGTAACTAAGTATGCGGAAAGGAAGATTTACCGGCACTGAAAATGTGAAAGGCGTGCCCTCAGGCTCGTACACCGTCACCATACGAACCTCGCAGTCAATCTCAGCCCTCCCAGCAGTCAACCAGTCCATGTCAAGAATGACGTCGAGATAAATGAGCGAGGGATCGACGACAAGATCAAGAGCCAACGTCCTGCCTCCCAGATCAACTAAACAACCCTCACACATCTGGGTAACATCCGAATAATCCCCATGAGCTGCAAAGACTCGCACGCTATCCATAGTGATAGTCTGTAAACCAAGACGCCTGACTACAGCACGTGATATCAAAGAAATCGTGAAACCAGTGTCCACCATCACGAGAATAGGAGTACCTCCAATATGGGTTGTGACCTCAAAGGCCGAATGCTGAAAAGTCAGAGTCACAGCTGCCTCAGCTGTCAGTGCATGAACCCGAGCCTGCTGTGGCCGGTTCGGCCACTATGTCAAGGGCCGTGGAGGCTGTCTGATTTACGATACCGGAGGTCTGAAAGAAGGGTGCGCAGGAGCTAACCATATAGGCGGTGCTGATATCGCCTGTGAACGAGCACGGTCAATCTTCTGCGACGGTGAGAACCCACTGTCCCGCATCCGAGAAAAACAGCTCTGCGCCAAGTGGCCTGTCCTCCCACAGTATGTACATGTCAAATCAGGGCACCGAAATGGTGGTACAGGTGCTGTAGTCCTAGTAGGAGGGTCAACGCGAGGCCTCTTGCCCGCGAGGGGCCTATCCTGCATGTCTGGTCGTGGCCTAGAAGCAACAGGGCCACGAGATCGCACAAGTCGATCCACATCCTGCTCTGCCCGTATAGACAAGTGAATCAACTCCGCATATGAGGGAATGGTCACACATCACATTTTCGACCGAATATCCGGTCGCAAACCCTCCAAAAAGTACAGTATGCGCATCTGCTTATCGGCAAAAATAGTCAGGACATATCTGCCCAACTCCGTAAACTGATGCTCATACTCCGTAACTGTCATGGCTGCCTGTCTGAGGCGGAGAAACTCATTCTCCCTGTCATGCCTGTAAGTCTGGGGGTAATACTTCTCGTGAAAGCGGAACTCAAACGCTGCCCATGTCCATATATAGTCGGCGGCAACGGTCCGCAATACGCTATCCCACCACAGGTTGGCCTCTCGCTCAAACAGGAATGTAGCCAGCTCTACCTACTCGGCCTCTGTGTAATGAAGCATCCGCAATATCTTCGACACACCGTCGACCCAGTACTCGGCCTCCTCGGGTCTGTGAGAACCCGTAAAAGTGGGAGGCCGCAAGCGCTGAAATCGCTCTAATAGGCCTCGTGTATCCGTGGCATTCCCCGCAGGGTAAGCAGACGGTACAAGATGAGTCATGCCCTCATCCTGGGCGTATGTATAAGCATCCTCAGCTGGACGGGCAGGTGGTGCAGGTGGAGCCACACCCCCACCCTGGGCTAATGTCCCCACAATGGTAGTCAGAAGCTGCTGCTGCTGCTGCATCATAGCCAACATCTGCTCAAATCTGTCAGGAGGTGGAGCAGGCTGTGGTGGGTGCTGCGTCGAAGTAGATGCACGATGAGGCTCTCTGACTGACGGTGTGAACGGCGGTGGTCCAACTGTAGGACCAGCAGGAGGCTGAGATGCTCGAACTATCTCAGGAATCGGGCCCACAGCAGGGTCCACATGGGTGTCAGACTGCGAAAGAGTCTGATCCATATGCTCACTCAACGCAAGTCGAACCGTGCTCCGCGTAGCCTTAGGCGGCATTCCCTATATTCAAAATAGGGCTCAACCTTGTCAGTCTCAATAGCACAAATACACTGAAATCATTAACACAAGGAGTCAAAGGTATTCCATGTATTTCATTTAATCAAAATTGTCACAATACAAGGGATATATCCTTACAGCATCATGACGAGAAATACATGGAAACTAAGACAGTTAAAATTATAACAGCAACATAAGCAAAGCGCTAGCCCTAACAAGCTTACACAACAAAAGCAGGAAATGACTATCTACCAACAACATCTAAGGTCGCATCGCTAGTCCGAGTCGGGTGACGGAGGAGGAGCACCCTTATCCTGCAAGCAACACAGGATCGCCTTCAAGGTGCGAGTCACCTTACCGAATTTCCTCTTCGTAACAGCCTTGACATCCTCGACTTCAGTGCGAAGTTCCTGAACTTCCCTTCGCAAGGTGATCTGACTCTCCTCAATCCGAGCAATGCGATCATCGCTAGTAGCCTGCGTAGAAGGATGAGGGCTCTCATCTGTATCCTGAGCCTCCTCTTCTGTCTCTTCCTGAACTTCTTCCTAAACTTCTGCTCTAGGTTCTTCTTCGCTTTGATCTTCCTCATCATCAAAGTCATCCTCGCTATCCTCCTCGAGCTGATTTTCACGGTACTGAGACCCAATCTTCATCTTGACCATAGTCGACTCATCAATGGTATGAATCGAAATTGGCAATTTCGGCCCAAGTCTGTAAGCAAACTCAAGCGCGATCTTGCATATCAGTCGGCCAAAAGGAAGCGATTCGGATGTTCTTCTTGACTTGGCTATGAGGATTATCTGTCGCAAGATGAAATTGGCCATACATACGTTCTCTCCCTGGGCCACCAGATACAAGAAATTGACCATAAGGCGTGTACATTCAATGCGATTCGTAGACCTGGGATAAACATTGAACGTGCAGATATGGTGCAGCAGGCGTAAATCATCAGACATATACGTCGCCTTGAGGCTATTATTAGACTGCCATGGAACCAACTTACCGCATAGAAACCTGGTGCGGCGATCTCATTCACGCCTGCTCCTCAGATTCTTCTCACTAGGATGAACATCACCGAGAGGTACGTTCAGAAGTCGCGCAATCAGTCGCACATCAATCATAGCCATCCGATCTCTACCAAAAGGGATTTTAAACTGCAATGGCTCCAAGGTAGGATTCTGGATACAAGAGTAGAAGGCACGAACGGTGCTCACATTAGCACGAGCACGAGCTTCAAAGATCAGACCCCAATGCGCAGCTTCAATGCGCTCGAACAATAAAAATTCACCGAACAGTTGCCCTTCCACGTTCGCCTCAAACAACACTTTGCGATCAGTGTATTGACCCTAAGGCATCTCTGACAGAATTACTCGCCTAAGGTGAGTATGGGGATCCAAATCCCGCTTTGTACGACACTCTAGGGCTGTAGCTGGACTTGTGACGGTGCTTGAACTTGCGGCACCACCCCGCGGTCTTCTCGATTGAGCAGGACGACTTGGCCCAGCCTCATCTACTGCAGTTTTCCTTTTACCCATCAAAGATAAGATGGTGGAGAGTGACAAAAGCCCTAAAATGGCTTCCACGAAAGCCATGAAAAATGAAGAAAATACGGAGAAGTGGCTGTCCAATCTGGAAAAGGGAGATCTAGGCGTTGTAGAGGGATGCTTCAAGCTTCCCAAGGATATATTTTCAAGGAGAAATGAAAATGAAAAAGTGGAATGGAGCACCTCACGATTTTAGCTCGATTTGGAGGTTTTTGGAGCTCCAAATGATGAAATCTTCAAGAGGGAGGGCTGCCAACCGAAATAGATTGATGGAGGATGGTCGTTTTTGGCCAAGGATGGATCTAGGGGTGATTTAGAACCACGAATTTTGGAGATGGTTGCTGGAAAATGAAAATAGGGCTGTTTGTGAAGGATATACACATTTTAGGGGTTTTCTTTGGATGGGACACATATGGGGGGTGTGTACATGGCATTTAAGGGCGTGCGCCCGAAAATTGCTTTAAGTGGGCCCACCTGTACGGCGATGCATCGCCGACCAGTGATGCATCCGGCCGATGGGACCAGATGAGTTTGGTCCCCCATGGTCCAAGGACCCCAGATATGTACGGTTCAACCCTTGGTTCATAGTATTTTGACCTATATAGACCCAAACATGTGTTCGGGGCTTTCTGGGACCAATCCACAATCTCGAATATAAAACCCTATCATGCAGCATATGATTTTGGGGTAGAAGGATCTAGTACATCTATCTAGACCCTTATTTGCTAAAGAAAGTGAAGTTAGAATGGCCTTATGACCATTTTTCATGAAATTTTACTATTCACTGTAAAATTTATGAAAGTATTATTTTGTGTTATTTTCACATTAGGTTTTATGCCTAACATGAAATGGATAAGAAAGAAATGAAGATTGGAGTGGTGAGAGGAAGAATTTTGAAGATTTTTGGTGAAATGGGGTTTTTAAGCCCTGGCGATTGAATACAAGAGTCGTGGTCATCCCACGGCCCAAGAATTTACTTTTAAGGGTTTAAAATTGTTCAAAGAACATCTCAACCTGACTTCCTATAACTTAAGAGCTATTCGGATTGCTTTACGCGACCCGAGATGCGTTACAGACTCGATCATGCGATCGATTCGAATTGACTTCGCCTATTGGCGAATCTGCGATCCTAGAAATGTTTCTAAACCCTTCTTACACCCACCTAAGTCAAAAGAAGCGACAGTGTACGTCGCGAGACCATAACCCAGGCCCAGTATACTCTTATTCATGCTCTGATACCAACTTGTAACACCCTGAAAATCGGGGGTCGTGTATAAACTCAACTCCTGAGTTCCAGACCGTCACTTATGCAACAAAAATGATTATGATTCAATGTTGTCTGATTTAAAGCATTCACATGAGTAAAAGTATACCAAAACTGTAATTCATACTCCAGATCCAGTGATAAAAGCAAGCGGAAGACTAAACAATATATATATCACTGTAAGGAAAAACAAAGTAGATCTCATCTGTCTCTAAAGTATGAATACATCTCTGAGTCTCATATACATATACATGAACAAAATCAAATATTCAAAATAGTCGCACTGAAGTCCCATCAACCCAGGTCACCTACGTAAAGCCATCATGATACTGCATGTACGAGAACTCGTCCTGGTCCTCGTCGAAGTCTGGCTCTGCCTCCTGGATCTCAGCCTCACCTGCATCAACAACAGGGTCTGGTGGGTGTTGCAAACACCATCCCGTAACGTGAGAATGAGTGATCAACTCAATGGAATCATAGAGCAAAGATTAGCATGTTCACAAATCAATCATGCGATAATAGGAAAGCAGTAAATCAGACAATCCTAATACTGTTGTTAATGCAAGATGATATGACGTGATGTATGCCCTCACCGACGATCTCCCTCATACAGCAACATCTTACGATAGCGGCATGCCACACTCCCTAGAGTGCTCCACATCTTCCAGGCACATGCAATGCTATGGTGATATGATTTCCGAGTTGTTATTAGTCCATTCAAACAGCAGGATTGGGAAACTAAGGTACTTCCCTTGTATCAATCCCAACACAGATCCTGTCTAGGGTCGTCACCACTAATAATCTCATACGATGTATATTTCGTAGGTCGCTGCAAGGGCTGCCAGGGCTATTGCTCGCACTCGTTGCACTACTCCCCCATCACCTTATCAATACAGGCCTACTGTACTCTACCGCTACTGAAGGGTCGTCGCCTCCCGTAGACTCAGAATATGCTCGCGGTCACTACAAAGGACTCGTCACCTGATCAGTGTAGGCCGACAGCTAGAATATAGTGTCCCATACCACCATAATCTGCTTACGAGACTAGGTGCTCACTGGTCACTACGGGGAGGTTTGTGGCCCCAGCGTAGGCCGACAGCTCCACCACGGTGTCCCATACCACCATGCCCGGCTCATGAGTCTTCTTGGATCAAGGTACCATGGTTAACAGGGTTTACAATGTTAAGTTCAGTACCCTAGGTTCAAGCAGTTATGACTCATACAGGGTGAACATACATCGACCTCGGGTTACTTGACGGGCTCGACTAGCGCGATCGCATCTCAAGTCGAACGACATGAAGTGCGTAAAACACTTCGCGTGGCCTAACCACTGCCACCAACTCCAAAACACGGCTCGCGTTCATCGACGCGTCGTTCGTGGCCAAGACTAGCCAACCACGAATTCGATCGGTTACCGACTGCCTGGACTAAGTCTAATCCCAAACAATTATGGAATCACATCAGCAATTTATGTAGGAGTATTGGAATTGAAATACAATCATGTGAGCATGTTAACACATGTTATAACATACAACTTAAGTAAATCTTCAAGCACATATATTTCATGCATGTAATGAAATCATGCATATAGTCAACATGTAGAAAATCGTTTAGATCAGCATATTAATTGAGAAATCAATCTCAAACTAATTCATAACATCATTTAATTCAATACATACTAATACAAACATTTATACAAACACATACACTACACACTTAAGTCTACATATAGTATGTCGACCCGAAGTGCGCAATTAGGCGAATCTCTTCGCCAAACTAATTATGCACGTATTCCTAACTTCCTAATACGACAACAAACCATATCAATCACATCAGAAAAATATGAATGTAATCAGTACTTCCTACAAATGACTAAAATGCCCTAAATCTCATATTCTTCGTTGATTTACAAAACAGGAAACAGATAGCATGTTGTACATGTCAAACGGCGATGCCGTCGATAATCTACTATTAAACGACATTGAAAGCATTGGAAACCGTCAATCAAAGCGTCTAAAATCCTCACCTAGTCTCTTATGGATGCGTAAATTTGAACGGAGCGTATACGCTTCGTCTACGGCGATAAGAGAACCTGTTTTACAAGATCTATTGGTTAAAAAGCTATGGATCTTAGTGATCCCCAAATCAGCAACTTCTAGGGTTAGTTATTACCTGAAAACGCGGAAGAATCACCGGCTTGGTGATCAGGAAGGGTTGCTTAGGCACTAACAACAGGCGGCTCGAAGGCTGGAGAAATCTATCCCACTCTCTCTCACAAACTCTCACCCTTTCTCTCTCCCAAATCTAGGGTTTCTTGCAATTTCGGATGGGAGAGAGGAGTGAGGGTTTCAACCCCTTTTATAAGCCCAAAAATGCCGAAAATAGGCTCCAGTACAAAGTTTACTTCGTGCATATCCAATTCGGGGATGTTTCGGTCCAAAAGATGTTTTTTGGTGGTCCCCTGGTCGAATGCGATCGGACTTAAGCTCATGCGTACCAAATCTAGCACGTATTAAGTTTTCAGTCCGGCAGGGTTCGCAGATCGCACGTGGTGGACCAGTTTCAGTTCAGCGGTCACCACACGTAGATCAGGGCTGAAAGTCTCATGATAAAAAAATAGAAATTTCTCCTGATCCGAGGGTGTAATCTGGATGAATTCTAATGGTCAGAACACTCAATACTGACGCGTCAAGTCATGTGTCAGATTTGAATTTGAAATTCCAATTGTCCCTATTCGCACTCTCTTCGGTCCAGGCTCAATGAAATAGCCTGTGATTATCGGTTTGACTTGATTTTCGAAATGAGTGTCAAGTCTAGCTAGGCGGTTCTAACGGTCTAAGATAGGAGGTATCAGACTTTCGACGCGCAGTCTAGATCCAATACAAAGATTCAAAGCGGTCCAGAGAACAAACCTGCTTAGAGTTTGATCCGAGGTTATAGAGTGTTATAGAGTCATTGGTTCTACTCGATTTGGGTCTTCTAGAACGTATTTAAAGTGATCAGGGACTATTTCCCAACTACTCCAGCGTTGCGCTAGCTAATTTAGTCATATTTTCTAAAAGAATTTATTCTACGCAATTTCGGGTCGAGTTGGTACTCGAGCCCAAGTATGGATTTTTCACGGGCGTTACACTTTCCCTCGTCTTCCCATCCCTAACAACTTTTCTAGCTTTTAACCACAGTGGGAAAATTTGTAATGTATTTTCAGCAAATTTTTTAGATTTCTCTAAGTCACAATGGAGTGTGTGATTCTCATTCTTGAGTTGCTCATTTTCATCTTTTAATAATTTAACTTGTATCATAAGCTTTGATGATTCTGTTTTTAGGGATAGATTGACTCTTTCTAACTTATCATTGTCCGAATGATATTGTTGTAAGTCATTGATTATATGTGTATTAATTTCCAAGGTTTTGCCCAAGTCATTTTGCAGTAATTCTTTTTTGTATACAAACATTCCAAGTCTTTTAAGGATGTGGATACTATGAATATAGAGTTGATTATGAGCATCTTACAGTTTATCCTTTTCTACTTCTTCATCTTCTACAGTTTCCACATTATCAGACAGAAATGATTCAGTAGCTTGCTTGCTTTTCTTCCTCGTTCTCAGATTCTATGGGAATGATTGGAGCGGTGAAGACTGAAAGTGC
This sequence comes from Magnolia kwangsiensis, assembly GCA_037074715.1. Lineage (NCBI taxonomy): Eukaryota > Viridiplantae > Streptophyta > Magnoliopsida > Magnoliales > Magnoliaceae > Magnolia > Magnolia kwangsiensis. Next base: position 81,549,554 of record CM073575.1, on the reverse strand, counting down.
ACCTACTACGTGCCCTGGTTTGTCAATTACATTGTAAGTTGAGTCAGTCGGACAACAGCGCCTAACAGGAAGATCAAGTCAACTGTCTGCCTCAACTAGATGTGTGGAAGCTTGCCATAGGTAAATCATAGCCTCACATCCCATGTCCCAAAACACCAGGTGATTAAAACCCTTAAAAAGAACTAGAACATCTTATGGTTTCCGTGTAAGAAAACTTGTTATCAAAAAGGAAAATCTTTAAAGTTTTTATTACACTGTCGATTATATCGATTCCTATTTCGATATGATCGACCAACTCTGTCGATGTCCTCGGCATCTCAAATCGATACAATTGAGTGAGGACAAAAATGTCCAGCAATCAAACAATCATCTGGACGATTTATCGATATATCGACTGGTGAGTCAATATCATCGATATTCGAATATTGATCCTATCGGAAGAAGATCGATAATATTGACAGACTGTTTTTCGGTTCCCCTATTTTTCTAAAAAAAAATAAACATAAGCTTCGATATATCGATGACTGTCCGATTCAATCTGAACTCAAATATTGATCATATCGGAAGTCAGTCTATCATATCGATTGTGGGCGCATGTTTTCACCAGCGTGAATTTCAGGTTATTTTTTATGATGATCGGGGTGCTAGTCGATAAATCGATATTCATATATCGATCATATCGAGACCTGGTCGATTGGATCAAGTCCGGACATAAATCGTCCAGCAAGCTTATAGGTAAATCTATACGATTTATCGATTCCATCGACAAGGTCTCCGATATGATCGATATACAAATTCCGATGACATCGACTGTTCCCCGATCATATCTGTAGAACCTGAAATTCTTCAAGGATTATCTCTTATTTTCACCCGTCGATAAATCGATCCATCTCTCGATGGAATAGGAGTTCAAAATCTAATAACATCAATGTAAGTCTCGATCCCATCGACCAGTTGGCGAAAGGTTTCCAAAAGCGAAATGACAATTAAGTTTGTATCATCGAGAGGACTGCCGATACAATCGAGAGTAACGCTCGATCATATCGACGACTGCTCGATGATATCGAACTCTGTCATAAATATGACCGTTTATATCTGTTGGAACCTTTTGCCTATAAATAGAGAGATTAGTCTTTATTGCTGGAAGAGAAAGAAGAGAGTGTTTTTGAGAGTTTTAACCTTCCTATCATTTACCTAAGCCCTTTCTCTTAGGAAGTTCATCCTCCAATCCACCCTCATCATTGATATCACATAGAGTGGATTGGGGAATGAACTTTCACATTCAAGGATCCTCCAGTTACTATCTTAATGACAAATCATTAAGCTGGGATGCCTTGAATGCATAGATGATTGGAACCACTCTATATTCCTTATAAGAAAACTTTTAGAGAGTGGTATTCCATCATAACCTTGACCCAACCTAAAGCCTAGTATAGATACACCTTTGTGTTGCGGATCAAGGGAGATGAAGACTCTTCATCAATAAGAAGGAGATCTTCATCATTGCGCTAAATGGGACTCATCAACTTATTTATAAGTATCTAGAGTTCAGAGGACACTTGTGATCATTTCTTTCTAGGATTAGGTTTTAAGTGTTGCTCACCCTTTGAAGTCCTCGAAGGAGGCCTCTGATGGGAGTGTACGTGCGGAGAGCGTTGTGTCGACCCTTGCTCTGTGGAGAGCATAAACATCTGGTTAGGAGTACGCCAGTAAAACTCCAGGGTTAGAGGTGAACCGAGTAAAAACCTCCGGGTGCGTTGTGTGGACCCTTTCCCTATGTGGGCATAAACATCTGGTTAGGAGTATACCAGTAAAATTCCAGGGTTTGAGGTGAACCAAGTAGAAACCTCTGTAAAGGTTGAAGGTGAACCTGATTTAAAACCTTAGGTTTGAGGTGAACCATGGGAAACCTCCTTAGTGAAATCCGGTCACTCAAGGGTTGAGTGTGGAAGTCGAGAGTGGAGTAGACAAGTAGTCGAATCACTATAAAAATGAGTGTGTTTGTGATTGATTCTTGTGTTTGATTATTTGTGTGATTATGTTAATTACATTCATATCTGCTCACACTTCACACACAGTCACATCTATCATAGACTATAACTACTTCATACTTATCATCTAAATAGTTCTGTGATTGGATCCTCTACCAGGCCTGGAAGCCAGTAGAGTTAATTTTGAGTAATCCTTATGTAACACCCTGGAAAAATTCGTACTGGAACTCGAGTACTGACTTGACCAGAAATCCCGTAGGATTAATTCCTTTAGAAAATAAGCATAAGTTAGCTAGCGCAAAGCTAGAGTAGCTGTGAAATCGTCCCTGATCACTTTAAATACGTTCTACAAGACCCAAAACTTGTAGAACCAATGACGCTATAATATCCTGAAACCTTGGATCAAACTCTAAACCGGTTTGTTCTCAGGAACCTTCTGAAACTTTGTATTGGATCTAGACTACGCGTCGAAAGTCCGATACTTACAATCTTAGACCGTTATGACCGCTTAGCTGAACTTGACAATCATTTCCAAAATCAAACCCAACCGACGTTCAGAGGCTATTTCATTGAGACTAGAGTGAAGAGAGTAAGAAAAGGATTAGATTTGGAAATTTTAATCCAAATCTAGCACGTGACTGGGCGCGTTATTATTAAGCATTCTGACCATCAGAATTCAGTGAGACTCGTATAGTGACTGCGTATGAGCCAGAGGGTGCATCCTTCACGTTTCCAGTGCGGGTAAATCTCCCCTTCCGCATACTTAGCTACGCTACTTTGCTACGTGACGTTGGTGCCCAGATACTTGAGCATACGCTAGTCATTTCTAAGTTTGGAGATCTGTTCAGGAAGATCCCTGGTTTGCCGCCTAGACGAGAGATTGATTTCACTATTGATCTAGTGCCTGGTTCCACGCCCGTCTCACTGCCGACGTATCGTATGGCACCATGTGAGATGAAGGAGTTGAGGATGCAGATTGATGGTCTGTTGGAGCTTATCCTTATACGGCCTAGTGTCTCCTTGGGGAGCACCAGTTCTATTCGTGAAGAAGAAGGATGGTTCGATGCGATTGTGTATTGATTATCGCAGGCTGAACCAGATCACGGTGAAGAACAAGTATCATTTACCTAGGATCGATGACTTATTTGATCAGTTGAGAGGAGCGCAGTACTTGAAGATTGATCTTCAGTCAGGATATCATCAGTTATGCGTTAGGGATCAGGACGTGCAGAAGACAGCATTCAGGACCAGCTTTGGCGGCTACGAGTTCCTTGTGATGTCGTTCGGTCTCACGAACGCACCAGCCGTGTTCATGGATCTGATGAACCGGGTATTTCATCCTTTCCTCTATCGATTCATCGTTGTATTTATTGATGACATTTTGGTATACTCCAGGAGTCGAGAGGAGCATGAGGAACACTTGCGCTTGGTCCAGGATACGCTCATACAGCATCAGACGTTCGCACAATACAAGAAGTGCGACTTCTGGAAGCAGGAAGTGAAGTTCCTGGGACACGTGGTGTCCAAGGATGGCATGGCAATTGACCTGTCTAAGGTGGCTACAGTTCAGGACTGGGAGCAGACTGGTTCTGTCACTGAGGTGAGGAGTTTTTTGGGTCTCGCTGGCTATTATCGACGCTTCATTCAGGATTTCTCGAAGATCGCGAGACCTCTATCTCAGTTGACACGGAAGGACATGAAGTTCGCCTGGAATGACAAGGCGGAGTCAGCTTTTCAGGAGCTGAAGGACAGACTTACGTCCGCCCCTGTGCTAGTATTGCCAGAGCAGAAGGTTAGGTACACTATATACACTGACGCGTCTATCGTTGGTCTGGGTTGTGTCCTTATGCAGAGGGACAGGGTAATTTCGTATGCCTCGAGACACTTAAGGAAGCACGTGGAGAATTACCCTACACACGACCTAGAGTTGGCAGCCGTCATATTCGTACTGAGACTCTAGAGACATTACCTCTATGGAGAGGAGTTCGAGCTCTTTTGCGACCACAAGAGCCTCAAGTACATATTCACGCAGCGAGACTTGAATATGAGGCAGCGGCGATGGATGGAGACTTTGAAGGACTTTAAGTTCGAAGTCTCTTACCATCCTGGGAAGGCGAACCTTGTGGCTGACGCGTTGAGTCACAAGAAGGCGATAGAGTTTGCAACTCCGTTGATGGTTGCTGAGTGGGATATGGTTGAGTTTTTGCGAGACTTCGAGCAGAAACTCACTGTAGAGGAGCCGTATGAGTTCATCGCACATGTACAGGTGCGATCTCAGATCGATGACCGGTCATCGAGGTGCAGAGGGATGATGCGCATCTGACTGAGCTTCGAGAGCAGGCCAGTGATGATGCAGACACCGAGTGGCGAGTTGATATGGATGGGGGCTTACGTTATCGTGGCCGCCTATGCGTCCGAGATGTCCCTGACTTGAGCCGAGAGATTCTCGAGGCTGCACATTGTACCAGACTCACGATGCATCCAGGCAGTACGAAGATGTATCGCGATGTGAAGAGGACTTATTGGTGAGAAGGTATGAAGACCCACATAGCTGAGTTCGTGTCCCGTTGTCTCACTTGCCAGCAGGTGAAGGCAGAGCATCGCCGACCACCTGGGCTTTTGTAGCCTATGCCGATCGCAGAGTGGAAGTGGGATTTCATTTCCATGGACTTCATTTCAGGGATACCGAAGACAAGGAAGGGACATGATTCCATATGGGTGATCGTCGACCGTCTGACGAAGTATGCGCACTTCCTACCGATCAGAGTCACGAACTCTGCAGACGAGCTGGCTAGACTGTACATCAGAGAGATCGTGCGTCTGCATGGAGTTCCGTTAGAGATCGTGTCGGACAGAGATACGCGGTTCACTTCTATTTTCTGGACTCGCATTCAGGAGGCTATGGGTGTGAAGTTGAAGTTTAGTACTACCTTCCACCCACAGACAGACGCACAGACAGAGCGGGTGAACTAGATCTTAGAGGATATGTTGCGAGCTTGCGCATTGGACTTCAAGGACAGTTGGGATGATTGTCTTGCTTATGCAGAGTTTGCGTACAACAACAGCTTTCAGGCGAGTATCGGTATGGCACCTTATGAGGCGCTGTATGAGCGACCTTATCGCGCACCGCATTGTTAGGCAGAGGTCGGTGAGCATAGCTTGATTGTCCCAGAGTTGGTGCAGGCGACGTTCGAGAAGATTGATATTATTAGATGTCGGCTTCTCACAGTGCAGAGCAGACAGAAGAGTTATGCCGATATGAGACGGCGGCCGCCAGAGTTCACAGTTGGGGATCATGTATTTTTACGAGTTTCCCCTATGAAGGGAGTCCTTTGGTTCGGGAAGAAGGGGAAGCTAGCACCACGATTCATTGGTTCGTTCCAGATCCTCGATCGTGTGGGAGCAATGGCTTACCGTTTGACTTTACCCACGCCTCTCGTGAGCGTTCACAAAATATTTCATGTTTCTATGCTGAAGAAGTACGTTTCTGATCCTTCCCATATCATCAGATGGGAGCAGGTGCAGTTAGGAGAGGATGTTACATATATCCTGTGACCGACACGTATCCTAGATAGGAAGGAGCAAGTACTGCGTAGCAAGGTGATTCCCCTTGTGAAGGTATTGTGGACGCATCACTCTGAGGAAGAGGCTACCTGGGAGATAGAAGCCGAGATCAGAAAGAACTACCCACAGCTTCTCGAGGAGTACGAAAAGGTATAAATTTTGAGGATGAAATTATTTGTTAAGGGGGGTAGATTGTAACGCCCGGAAAAAATCCGTACTTGGACTCGAGTACCGACTCGACCAGAAATCGCGTAGGATTAATTCCTTTAGAAGATAAGTGTAAGTTAGCTAGCGCAACGCTAGAGTAGCTGGGAAATAGTCCCTGATCACTTTAAATACGTTCTACAAGACCCAAATCGAGTACAACCAATGACGCTATAATACTCTAAAACCTCGGATCAAACTCTAAGCCGGTTTGTTCTCTGGACCTCTTTAAAACTTTGTATTGGATCTAGACCGTGCGTCGAAAGTCTGATACCTACAATCTTAGACCGTTAGAACCGCTTAGCTGGACTTGACAATCATTTCGAAAATCAAGTCCAACCGGCATACACAGGATATTTCATTGAGCATGGACTGAAGAGAGTGAGAATAGGGTTAGATTTGGAATTTGAAATTCAAATCTGGCGCACGACTTGACGCGTTATTATTAAGCGTTCTGACCGTTAGAATTCAGCCAAATTACACCCTCGGATCAGGAAAAATTTCTATTTCATATCATGAGACTTGTAGGCCTGATCTACATGCGGTGACCGCTGAACCGAAACTGGACCGCCACGGGCGATCTACGAACACCGTTGGACTGAAAATGGGATGTGAGCGACATCCGACATGTACGAACTTAAGTCCGATCGCATTCGGCCAGAGGACCACCAGAAATGTTCTTTTGGACCGAAACAGCCCCGATTTGGATATATCTTAAGTATACTTTGTTTCTAAGCCTATTTTGGGCACATTTGGGCTTATAAAAGGGGTTGAAACCCTCATTCCTCTCTCCCATCCGAATTTGAGAAAAACCCTAGATTGAGAGAGAGAAAAGGTGAGAGATTGTGAGAGAGAGTGGAGGAGAATTTTCCTACTGTCGTGCCACCTATTGCACGTGCTTTAGCAACACGCTCCAATCACTTTACCGGTGATTTCTCCACAATTCTAGGTAAGAAAACAACCCTAATAGTTGCTGATTTGCTGATCATTTAGTTCCATAGAGAAGTAGCTGATAGATCTTGTAAATCAGGTTGCCTAGTTGCCGTAGATGAAGCGTATACGCTCCGTTCGAATTCACACACTTATAAGAGAAAATGTGCGGATTTTAGACGCTTTGTTTGACTGTTTCCAATGCTTTCAATGTCGTTTAATAGTAGATTATCGACGGCAACACCGTTTGACATGTACAACATGCTGTCTGTTTCCTGTTTCGTAAATAGACGCAGAATACGAGATTTAGGGCATTTTAGTCATTTGTTGGAAATACTGTTTTCATCCATAATTTTCTGATGTGATTAACATGGGTTCTTGTCACATTAGAATACTAGGAATGCATGCATAATTAGTTTGGTGAAGAGATTCGCCAAAATGCGCACTTTGAGTTGACATACTACATGTAGACTTAAGTGTGTAGTGTAAGTGTTTGTATAAATGCTTGTATTAGTATATATTGAATTAAATGTTGTTATGAATTAGTTTGAGATTGATTTCTCAATTTATATGCTGATGTAAATGATTTCCTACATGTTAGTTATATGCATGATTTCATTATATGTATGAAATGCACGCATTGGATGATTTACTTAAGTTGTATGCTATAACATGTGTTAACATGCTCACATGGTTGTATTTCATTTCCAATACTCTCACATGATTTGCTGATGTGATTCCATAATTATTTGGGACTATACCTAGTCCAGGCAGTCGGTAACCGAGAAATTTTGTGGTTGGCTTATCTTTACCATGAACGACGCGTCGATGAACGCGAGCTGTGTTCTGGAGTTGGCGGCAGTGGTTAGGCCACGTGAGATGTTTCACGCATTTCATGTCGTTCGACTTGAGATGCGATCGTGCTAGTCGAGCCCGTCAAGTAACCCGACTGGCCGTTGTATGTTCACCATGTGTGAGTCATAACTGCTTGAACCTAGGGTACTGAACTTACCATTGAAAACCCTGTTAACCATGGTACCTTGATCCACGAAGACTCATGACCCGGGTATGGTAGTATGGGACACCGTGGTCGAGCTGTCGGCCTACGCTGGGGCCACAAACCTCTCCGTAGTGACCAGTGAGCACCTATGTCTCGTGAGCAGATTATGGTGGTATGGGACACTATATTCTTGCTGTCAGCCTACACTGATCAGGCGACGAGTCCTTGGTAGTGACCGCGAGCGTATTCTGAGTCTATGGGAGGCGACGACCCTTCCGTAGCAGTGAGAGTACAGTAGGCCTGTATTGATAAGGTGATGGGGGAGCGGTGAAACGAGTGCGAGCAACAGCCCTGGCAGCCCTTGCAGCGACCTACAAAATATACATCGTATGAGATTACTAAGAGTGACGACCCTAGACAGGATCTGTGTTGGGATTGATATAAGGGAAGTACCTTAGTTTCCCAATCCTGCTATTTGAATGGACTAATAACAACTTGGAAATCATATCACCATTACATTGCATGTGCCTGGAAGATGTGGAGCACTGAGCGGTACGCAAGCATGCCGCGGACGAAGATGGTGCCGTATGAGGGAGAATGTCGGTGAAGGCATCCATCATGTCATGTCATATTGCATTAACAATAGTATTAGGATTGTTTGATTTACTGCTTTACTATTATCGCATGATTGATTTGTGAACATGTTAATCTTTGCTCTATTATTCCACTGAGTTAGCTACTCATTCCCACGTTTCGGGATGGTGTTTGCAACACCCACCAGACCCTGTCTTAGATGCAAGTGACACAGAGATCAAGGAGGCAGAGCCGGACTATGATAAGGACCAGGAGGAGTTCTCATACATGCAGTACCACGACGGCTTTGCTTAGGTGGCCTGGGTTGACGGGACTTCTCAGTGGGACTTCTTTTGACATTTTGATTTTGTTTATTTTCATGTATATGAGACTCAGAGATGTATTCATACTTTAGAGACAGTCGAGATCTACTTTGTTTTTCCATACAATGATATATATATATGCTTTAGTCTTCCGCTTGCTTTTATCACTGGATCTGGAGTATGAATTGCAGTTTTGGTATACTTTTACTCATGTGAATGCTTTAACTCAGACAACATTAAATCATAATCATTTTTGTTGCATAAGTGACGGTCTGGAACTCGGGAGTTGAGTTTATACACGACCCCCGATTTTCAGGGTGTTACAAGTTGGTATCAGAGCATGAATAAGATTATACCGGGCCTGGGTTATGGTCACGCGACGTACGCTGTCGCTTCTTTTGACTTAGGTGGGTGCGAGAAGGGTCTAGAAACACTTATAGGATCGCAGATTCACCAATAGGCAAAGAATATTTGTATCGATCGCGCGATCGAGTCCATAACGCATTTAGGGTCGCGTGAAGCGACCTGAGTAGCTCCTAGGTTGTAGGTAAGTGGGTTGAGACGTTCTTTGAACGATTCTAAACCCGTAAATATGAATCCTTGGGCTGTGAGATAGCCACAACCCTTACATTCAATCGTCAGGGCTTAAAAACCCCAACTCACCTAAATTCTTCGAAATTCTTCCTCTCACCACTCTATTCTTCAATTATTTCTTATCCTTTTCATGTTAGGAATTGATCCTAATGTGAAAATGACATAAAATCATACTTCGACAAAATTTTATAGTGAATAGTAAAATTTCATGAAAACTGGCCATTAGGCCACTCTAAGTTTGCGTTCTTTAGCAACTAATGGGCTAGATGGATGTATTGGCTCCTTATATCCTAAAATCATATGCTGCATGATAAGAGATTGCATTCAGATTTACAGATTGGCCCCGAAAAGCTCCGAATGCATGTTTGGGCCTCTATAGGGCATATACAATGAACTAAGGTGGGGCCCATAGTTTTTTGAGGTCCCTGGACCAGGGGGGACCAGACCTATGTGGTCCCACCGACCAACTAGAGGGATGGTCGGCGATGCATCGCCGGCTGGTGGACCCCACTCGATGTGATTTTTGGCACGTGTGGGTTATTTGGGTAGTGCACCCCCTCCATGTAGGTTCCGTCCATAGAAAACCCCTGAAAGGGATACTTCCTTCACAACAGCCCCCTTTTCAAGCTCCATTTACGTTTTCTTGCTGCCCTCCTTCCAAACCGTGGCTCCAAATCCTTCCCAACTCCATTCTTGGCTGAAAACGACCCCACTCCATCACTTCATTGTAGTTTGCAACTCTCCCTCTTGCAAATCTCATCGTTTGGAGCTCTTACAACCCCCAAAATGAGCTGAAATCGTGAGGAGCTCCATTTCCCTTTTTCATTCTCTTTTCTTTCTGAAAATCCATCTTAGGGGAGCTTGAAGCATCCCTCTACAATGCCTAGATCTCCCTTTTTCAATTTGGGCAGCCATTTCCCAACATTTTTCCCATTTTTCATGGCTTTTGCTGAAGCCATTTTGGGTCTTTTGTCTCTCTCCACCATCCTCTCCTTGATGGGTGTAACATCCCGAAAATCGGGGGGTCGAGTAAAAACCCAACTCCCGAGTTCTAAAATGTTATTTATGCAACATAGATATGTATGATTGTATGTTGTCTCTGTTAATGTATGAAACATGAGTGAGATTACGCCAGAACAACATATCATACTCCAGAGACAGTTAAATTAACCAGCGGAAGTCTGTAATAGTATGTATAACATATATATACTGTTGTGTTTCTCTTGAGTGTGAACATTTTACCAGGTAAAACATATACATGTATACCTCAAAATAGAAAGAAAGCATATACATGAGTGCTCTAAAGATATAAAATGATAAGTATCAAGGCATCTAATTAACCTCCCTGTAATCCCGTCGATTAGAACACGCATAAAGGAGGGATCCTCCTCATCATCAACATCATGAAGTCCGGCTCCGCCTCGCAGGCCGCACCATCATCTGCAATCACAAAAAGGTCTGGTGGGTGTCTAGGAACACCGTCCCATAACGTGGGGTGAGTAGCTAACTCAGTGGAATAATAGAGCAAGGATTAACATGTTCTCAAATCAATCATGCGATAATAGTAAAGAAGTAAATCAAACAATCCTAAAAATGTTGTTAATGCAATATGACATGACGTGATGTATGCCCTCACCGACGATCTCCCTCATACGGCACCATCGTACGATCGCAGCATGCAATCGACCATCAAGTGCTCCACATCTTCCAGGCACATGCAATGGTATGGTGATATGATTTTCGAGTTATTATTAGTCCATTGAAACAGCAAGATTGGAAAACTAAGGTACTTCCCTTATATCAATCCCAACACAGATCCTGTCTAGGGTCGTCACTCCTAGTAATCTCATACGAGGTATATTTTGTAGGTAGCTGCAAGGGATGCCAGGGCTGTTGCATGCACTCGTTGCTCCACTCCCTCATCACCTTATCAATACAGGCCTACTGTACTCTACTGCCACTGAAGGATCGTCGGCTTTAGTAGACTCAGAATACGCTCGCAGTCACTACAAAGGACTCGTCGCCTGATCAGTGTAGGCCGACAGCAAGAATATAGTGTCCCATACCACCATAATCTACTCACGAGACTAGGTGCTCATTGGTTACTACGGGGAGGTTTGTGGCCCCAGCGTAGGCCGACAGCTCGACCACGGTGTCCCATACCACCATACCCGGTTCATGAGTCTTCGTGGATCAAGGTACCATGGTTAACAGGGTTTACAATGGTAAGTTTAGTACCCTAGGTTCAAGCAGTTATGACTCATGCAGGGTGAACATACAACGGCCAGTTGGGTTACTTGATGGGCTCGACTAGCACGATCGCATCTCAAGTTGAACGACATGAAGTACGTAAAACACTTCGTGTGGCCTAACCACTGCCACCAACTCCAAAACATGGCTCGGGTTCATCGACGCGTCGTTCGTGGCAAAGATAAGCCAACCATGAATTCGTTCGGTTACCGATTGCCTGAACTAAGTATAGTCCCAAACACATATGAATCCACATCAGCAATCATGTGAGAGTATTGAAAATGAAACACAACCATGTGAGCATGTTAACACATGTTATATCGTATAACTTAAGTAAATCATCTGACACATGCCTTTCATACATATAATGAAATTATGCATATCGCCAACATGTAGGAAATCATTTCCATCCGCATATTAATTGAGAATTCAATCTCAAACTAAATCATAATGAAATCATCAAGCACATGTTATAACATACAGCTTAAGCGAATCGTCAAGCACATGCATTTCATTCATATAATGAAATCATGCATATGGCTAACATGTAGGAAACCATTTACACTAGCATATTAATTGAGAAATCAATCTCAAACTAATTCATAACACCATTTAATTTAATACATACTAATACAAGCATTTATACAAATACTTAAACTACACACTTAAGTCTACATATAGTTGTCGACTCAAAGTGCGCATTTTGGCAAATCTCTTCGCCAAACTAATTATGCACGTATTCCTAACATTCTAATGCGACAATAAACCATGTCAATCACATCAGCAAAATATGCATGAAAACAGTACTTCCTACAAATGACTAAAATGCCCTAAATCTCATATTCTTCGCCGGTTTATGAAACAGGAAACGGACAGCATGTTGTACATGTCAAACGGCGTTGCCGTTGATAATCTACTATTAAACGACATTGAAAGCATTGGAAACAGTCAATCAAAGTGTCTAAAATCTGTACCTTGTCTCTTTTAGGGGTGTGAGTTCGAACGGAGCGTATACGCTTCGTCTACGGTAAATAGAGAACCTGATTTACAAGATCTATCAACTATTTTGCTATTAAACCAAGGGAACACTAAATCAACAACTTCTAGGGTATTTTCTTACCTGAAAATGTGGAGAAATCACCGAAAAAGTGATTAGAGCGCGTGGCTTAACCACTTGCAGCACGTGGCACAAGCAGTAGGGAATTCTCTCCCACCGTCTCTCACAAACTCTCACCTTTTCTCTCTCCCAATCTAGAGATTTTTGCAAATTCGGATGGGAGAGAGGAGTGAGGGTTTCAACCCCTTTTATAAGCTCAAATGTGCCCAAAATAGGCTCGGGTACAATGTATACTTGATGTATATCCAATTCGGGGCTGTTTCGGTCCAAAAGGACATTTCTGGCGGTCCCCCTGCCGAACGCGATCGGACTTAAGCTCATGCATACTGGATCTAGCATATACCAAGTTTTCAGTTTGGCAGGGTTCGCAGATCGCACGTGGCAGTCCAGTTTCAGTTCAGCGGTCACACACGTAGATCAGGCCTGCAAGTCTCATGATATGAAATAGAAATTTTTCCTGATCCGAGGGTGTAATTTGGCTGAATTCTGACGGTCTGAACACTTAATACTGACGCGTCAAGTCGTGTGCCAGATTTGAATTTCAAATTCCAAATCTGTACCTATTCGCACTCTCTTCAGTCCGGGCTCAATGAAATAGCCTGTGATTATCAGTTGGACTTGATTTTCGAAATGATTGTCAAGTCCAGCTAGGCGGTTCTAACGGTCTAAGATAGCAGGTATCGGACTTTCGACACGCGGTCTAGATCCAATACAGATTTTCAAAGTGGTCCAGAGAACAAACTTGCTTAGAGTTTGATTCGAGGTTTTAGAGTATTATAGAGTCATTGGTTCTACTTGATTTGGGTCTTGTAGAATGTATCTAAAGTGATCAGGGACTATTTCCCAGCTACTCTAGCGTTGCGCTAGCTACTTATGCTTAGTATCTAAAGGAATTAATCCTAAGTGATTTCTTTGGCTATGGAATTGGGTTCTAAGCGATTTTCCAGGTGTTTTAGTTGACCCAGTGCCTAAGGACGTCTAATCCCAGGTTGGCCAAAATCCGGGGTGTTACAATCTACCCCCCTTAAAACACAATTTCATCCCTGAAATTGGCGAAGGGTAAGGAGTACTTTTTCTAAGGAAGGTTCAATTATATTTAATGACCTAACCATACGTATAACCTAACTCAAATGTTTCGATCCTGGGCCAGTGGGGAAGAGGCTAACCACACTTTCGCTGCGCCACTTTGATCGAACAGTTGCCTTGGCTGACCTAACTGGATTGGACTCAATACGTTCTACCCCCCTTAAAACTTGGTTTTACTTAAAGTTCAAGAAGCTTTGCATCGATCCATATATCGGAACGAGGCGCAACTTAGGACCTATCCTTGACATAAAATGGAAACAACCTTCCTTTACATGGTTTTCCTTGCTAATGATGCGTTTTATGGCATTGGTACCTATGATCATAGAGATGAGCCTAATCTCTATTGTGATTGAATTCAGGGGCAAGTATGAGTTGGTGGCAAGATGTCTAATTCTCTACTGGCTTTAAGTCCCCGCCATTTCCCAAAGACAATGTGATCTGTTTGGTTGTAGGTGGTTGGGCCATCACAGAAGAAAGGTTATGTAGTGGGTCTAAGCCGGATATGTTGAACCTTCTGTCTAATCAGGACAGAAAATGCGTTGTATCAGTTCTTAATCCGAGTCGATGCCGATCCTCTGCTTAATCAGAGCATTGGATTCATTGGTAACCACTAGGATTAAGAAGTCGACTCAAACCGCGAATACATTGCTTACATGTAGTTCCTTTATTCCGCGTTCCCGAATGCAATAAACCCTTGGAGAAGGCAATTCTAAGGGGCGTGCTAGTACATTCTAAGTTCAATCTGAGGGATTTATAAATGTTCCCTGAGAGTGAATGATTCTAAGTTACACAAGCTTCCTGAGAGTTACTAAAGGAGTCTATAGATGTTATGAGGATCTATCCAAGGAAGGGAGTCCCATTCCAATCAAATCTAACCTACTATTCCTTCACGTATACAGGCTTTACCCTACTTAAGGTAACTAGTAGGCTAGTCTGTAACTCTGTAGCTATAATCCAAAGCCTAAGATTTTACGGTAAAGGGCTTTCCATACCTTTTCTACTACAGGGAATTGTTCTATTGCTTAGAGTCAAGATTGTCTAAATAGAATTGTATTTCTTATGTCCTCAGACCCTTCAAATCTAGAAGTGTTATCTCTAGGACCAAAACGCCAAAGGCCTATGTGGCCAGCAGCGTTTAGTTGTATTAAATGGAACTGCATTCCTAATCCCCTATTGGGATCGGAAGTGGCATGTTTGGTAGGAGGGTGGGGTGGGATAAAAACTAATTTGTAGGCTGAATTTCAGGAGTTACAATACTCCCAATCTAGGGACAATACCTAACAACAAACAAACGACATGCACTCCATTCAACAAAATTTGGCTATATTAAGCCCAAGCCACTAACACAAACACATTTTTTACCTAACAACAACAAAACACAGAAATTTTAAATGGCAGTCAAACAAGCGAAGAACGTGGAGAAATGGGATGGGTAAGCAGGTTTCCGCGAGTCTGAGGATCAAATAAAAGAGACTTGAGAGAGAGGACGATGGAAAGGGAGGAAAAGGCTGAAACAGCCTTAACAATAACTATGGAAAATGAAGGAAATGCGGAGAAATTGTTGCCCAAATGGATAGAATGAAATTTAGGCATTGTAGAGGGATATGTCAAGCTCCCCTAGGATGTATTTTCAAAAAGAAAGAGAAGGAAAAAGGGGAATGGAGCTCCTCACGATTTCAGCTCGTTTTGGGGGTTGTAAGAGCTCCAAACGACAAGATTTGCAAGAGGGAGGGCTGCAAATCACTATGGAGTGATGGAGTGGGACGTTTTCAACAGGGAATGGATTTGGGAGTGGTTTGGAACCACGATTTTGGGAGAGGGCAGCTAGAAAACTCAAATGGAGCTAGGGATGGGGCTGTTTGTGAAGGAAGTGCCTCTTTTTGGGGTTTTCTTTGGTCGAACCTTACATGGAGGGTGTACACGACCCAAAATAGGGCGTGCGCCCAAAAATCACATCAAGTGGGCCCCACCGGACGGCGATGCATCGCCGACAGTCCGGTGATCTGGTCAGTGGGACCACATGGGTCTGGTCCCCCATGGTCCAGAGACCCCGAAAAGGTATGGTCCCAACCTTAGTTCATTGTATATTGACCTACATTGGCCCAAACATGAGTTTGGGGATTTCTGGGGCCAGTCTGCAAACCTGAATACAAAAACCTATCATGCAGCATATGATTTTAGGGTAGAAGGAGCTATTACATCCATCTAGCCCATTAGTTGATAAAGAAAGTGAAGTTAGAATGGCCTTATGTCCATTTTTCATAAAATTTTACTATTCACCATAAAATTTTGTTGAAGTATGATTTTATGTCATTTTCACATTAGGATTGATGCCTAACATGAAAATTATAAGAAATAATTGAAGATTAGAGTGGTGAGAGGAAGAATTTTAAAGATTTTTGGTGAAACGGGGTTTTTAAGCCCTGGCGATTGAACACAGGGGTTGTGGTTGCCCCACAGCCCAATGATTCACATTTATGAGTTTAGAATCATTTAAAGAATGTCTCAACCCACTTACCTACAACCTAGGAGCTACTCAGGTCGCTTTACGCAGCCCTAGATGCGTTACGGACTCGATCGCGTGATCGATATGAATAGACTTCACCTATTGGCCAATCTGCGATCATATAAGTGTTTCTAGACCTTTCTCGCTCCCACCTAAGTCAAAAGAAGCGACAGTGTACGTCGCGTGACCATAACCCAGGCCCGGTTTAATCCAAATCATACTCTGATACCATCTGTAACATCCTGAAAATCGGGGGGTCGAGTAAAAACCCAACTCCCGAGTTCTAAAATGTTATTTATGCAACATAGATATGTATGCTTGTATGTTGTCTCTGTTAATGTATGAAACATGAGTGGGATTACTCCAGAATAACATATCATACTCCAGAGATAGTTAAATTAACCAGCGGAAGTCTGTAATAGTATGTATAACGTATATATACTGTTGTGTGTCTCTTGAGTGTGAACATGTTACCAGGTTAAACATATACATGTATACCTCAAAATAGAAAGAAAGCATATACATGAGTGCTCTGAAGATATAAAATGACAAGTGTCAAGGCATCTAATCAACCTCCCTGTAATCCCGTCGATCAGAACACGCATAAAGGAGGGATCCTCCTCATCATCAACATCATCAAGTCCGGCTCTGCCTCGCAGGCCGCGCCATCATCTGCAATCACAAAAAGGTGTGGTGGGTGTCCAGGAACACCGTCCCATAACATGGGAGTGAGTAGCTAACTCAGTGGAATAATAGAGCAAGGATTAACATGTTCTCAAATCAATCATGCGATAATAGTAAAGCAGTAAATCAAACAATCCTAAAACTGTTGTTAATGCAATATGACATGACGTGATATATGCCCTCACCGACGATCCCCCTCATACGGCACCATCTTACGACCGCGGCATGCAATCGACCCTCAAGTGTTCCACATCTTTCAGGCACATGCAATGGTATGGTGATATGATTTCTGAGTTATTATTAGTCCATTGAAACAGTAAGATTGGGAAACTAAGGTACTTCCCTTATATCAATCCCAACACAGATCCTGTCTAGGGTCGTCACTCCTAGGAATCTCATACGAGGTATATTTTGTAGGTCGCTGCAAGGGCTGCCAGGGCTGTTGCATGCACTCGTTGCTCCGCTCCCCCATCACCTTATCAATACAGGCCTACTGTACTCTACTGCTACTGAAGGGTCGTCGCCTCCAGCAGACTCAGAATACGCTCGCGGTCACTACAAAGGACTCGTCGCCTGATCAGTATAGGCCGACAGTAAGAATATAGTGTCCCGTACCACCATAATTTGCTCACGAGATTAGGTGCTCATTGGTCACTACGGGGAGGTTTGTGGCCCCAGCGTAGGCCTACAGCTCGACCACGGTATCTCATACCACCATGCCCGGCTCATGAGTCTTCGTGGATCAAGGTACCATGGTTAACAGGGTTTACAATGGTAAGTTCAGTACCCTAGGTTCAAGCACTGATGACTCATGCAGGGTGAACATACAACGGCCAGTCGGGTTACTTGACAGGCTCGACTAGCACGATTGCATCTCTAGTTGAATGACATGAAGTACGTAAAACACTTCGTGTGGCCTAACCACTGCCACCAACTCCAAAACACGGCTCGCGTTCATCGACGCGTCATTCGTGGCAAAGATAAGCCAACCACGAATTCGCTCGATTACCGACTGCCTAAACTAAGTATAGTCCCAAACACATATGAATCCACATCAGCAATCATGTGAGAGTATTGGAAATGAAACACAACCATGTGAGCATGTTAACACATGTTATATCGTATAACTTAAGTAAATCATCTGACACATGCCTTTCATACATATAATGAAATTATGCATATCGCCAACATGTAGGAAATCATTTCCATCCGCATATTAATTGAGAATTCAATCTCAAACTAAATCATAATGAAATCATCAGGCACATGTTATAACATACAGCTTAAGCGAATTGTCAAGCACATGCATTTCATTCATATAATGAAATCATGCATATGGCTAACATGTAGGAAACCATTTACACCAGCATATTAATTGAGAAATCAATCTCAAACTAATTCATAACACCATTTAATTCAAAACATACTAATACAAGCATTTATACAAACACTTAAACTACACACTTAAGTCTACATATAGTATGTCGACTCAAAGGGCGCATTTTGGCAAATCTCTTCGCCAAACTAATTATGCACGTATTCCTAACATTCTAATGCTACAATAAACCATGTCAATCACATCAGCAAAATATGCATGAAAACAGTACTTCCTACAAATGACTAAAATGCCCTAAATCTCATATTCTTCGCCGGTTTACGAAACAGGAAACGGACAGCATGTTGTACATGCCAAACGGCATTGCCGTTGATAATCTACTATTAAACGACATTGAAAGCATTGGAAACAGTCAATCAAAGTGTCTAAAATCCGCACCTTGTCTCTTTTAGGGGTGTGAGTTCGAACGGAGCGTATACGCTTCGTCTACGGTGAATGGAGAACCTGATTTATGAGATCTATCAGCTAGTTTGCTATTAAACTAAGGGAACACTAAATCAGCAACTTCTAGGGTATTTTCTTACCTGAAAATGCACAGAAATCTCCGGCAAAGTGATTAGAGCCCGTGGCTTAACCACTTGCAGCATGTGGCATAAGCAGCAGGAAATTCTCTCCCACCTTCTCTCACAAACTCTCACCTTTTCTCTCTCTCAATCTAGGGATTTTTACAAATTCGGATGGGAGAGAGGAGTGAGGGTTTCAACCCCTTTTATAAGCTCAAATGTGCCCAAAATAGGCTCGGGTACAATGTATACTGGATGTATATCAAATTCAGGGCTGTTTCGGTCCAAAAGGACATTTCTGGTGGTCCCCTGGCCGAACGCGATCGGACTTAAGCTCATGCATACTGGATCTAGCATACACCAAGTTTTCAGTCCGGCAGGGTTCGCAGATCGCACGTGGCGGTCCAGTTTCAGTTCAGCGGTCACCGCACGTAGATCAGGCCTACAAGTCTCATGATATGAAATAGAAATTTTTCCTGATCCGAGGGTGTAATTTGGTTAAATTCTGATGGTCAGAACGCTTGATACTGACGCATCAAGTCGTGTGCCAGATTTGAATTTAAAATTCCAAATCTGTCCCTATTCGCACTCTCTTCAGTCCGGGCTCAATGAAATAGCCTGTGATTATCAGTTGGACTTAATTTTCGAAATGATTGTCAAGTCCAGCTAGGCGGTTCTAATGGTCTAAGATAGCAGGTATCAGACTTTCGACGTGCGGTCTAGATCCAATACAGATTTTTAAAGTGGTCAAGAGAACAAACCTGCTTAGAGTTTGATCCGAGGTTTTAGTGTATTATAGAGTCATTGGTTCTACTCGATTTGGGTCTTGTAGAACGTATTTAAAGTGATCAGGGACTATTTCCCAGCTACTCTAGCGTTGCGCTAACTACTTATGCTTAGTTTCTAAAGGAATAATCCTAAGTGATTTCTTTGGCTATGGAATTGGGTTCTGAGCAATTTTCTAGGTGTTTTAGTTGACCCAGTGCCTAAGGACGTCTAATCCCAGGTTGGCCAAAATCCGGGGTGTTACAATGGGAAAGAGAAAGATCGCAGCGGATGAGGCTGGGCCTAGTCGCCCTGCTCAATCAAGAAGACCGCGGGGTGGCGCCGCTAGCTCAAGCGCCGCTGCAAGTCCAAGCACAGCCCGAGAGTTCCATACAAAGTGGGATTTAGATCCCCATACTCAACTTGGGAGAGTGATTTTAGCAGAGATGCCTCACGGCGAATACACTGACCGTAAGGTGTTGTTTGAGGCGGACGTGGAAGGATGACTCTTTGGTGAATTCCTGTTGTTCGAGCGCATTGAAGCTGCGCATTGGGGTCCTCTCTTTGAAACACGTGCTCGTGCTAATGTGAGCACCGTTCGTGCCTTCTACGCTTGTATCCAAAATCCTACACTGGAGCCATTGCAGTTCAAAATTCCCTTTGGTAGAGACCGGATGACTACGATCGATGTTCGGTTGATAGCACGACTTCTGAACGTGCCTCTTGGTGATGTTCATCCCAGCGCAAAGAATTTGAGGAGTAGGCGTGAGCGAGATAGCCGTACTAGGTTCCTATGCGGTAAACTAGTTCCATGGCAGCCTAACAATAGCCTTAAGGCATCTCATATGTTCGATGATTTGCGCCTACTGCACCACATTTGCACGTTCAACGTGTATCCCAGGTCGACAAATCGCATTGAGTGTACGGGCCTTATGGTTGATTTCTTGTATCTGGTGGCCCAGGGAGAGAATGTATGTATGGCCACTTTCATCTTGCGACAGATTATCCTCATAGCAAAATCAAGAAGAACATCT
This sequence comes from Magnolia kwangsiensis, assembly GCA_037074715.1. Lineage (NCBI taxonomy): Eukaryota > Viridiplantae > Streptophyta > Magnoliopsida > Magnoliales > Magnoliaceae > Magnolia > Magnolia kwangsiensis. The sequence continues at coordinate 81,529,034 of CM073575.1, read as the reverse complement.
GAATCGCTTCCTTTTGGCCAAATTATATGCAAGGTCGCCCTTGAGTTTGCTTACAGACTTGGGCCGGAGTTGCCAGTTCTGATTCACAGCATTGATGAGTCTACTATGGTCAAGATGAAGATCGGGTCTCAGTATCGTGAGACTCAGCTTGAGGAGGATAGCGAGGATGACTTTGATGATGAAGAGGATCCAAGTGAAGGAGAACCTGGAGCAGAAGTTGAGGAAGAAGTCTAGGAAGAGGCAGAAGAGGAGGCTCAGGATACAGATGAGAGCCCTCCTCCTTCTGCTCAGGCTACTGGTGATGATCGCATCGCCCGAATTGAGGAGAGCCAGGTCACCTTGTGAAGGGAAGTTCAGGAACTTCAGAATGAGGTCGAGGATACCAAGGCCGTTATGAAGAGAAAATTCGGCAAGGTGACTCGCACCTTGAAGGCGATCCTATACTTCTTGCAGGATAAGGGTGCTCCTCCTCCGTCACCCGACTCAGACTAGCGATGAGATCTTTGATGTTGTTGTTAGCAGTTTATCGTTTCCTTCTTTAAGTTGTGTAAGCCTGATAAGGCTAGTAGTTTGCTTATGTTGCTGTTGAAACTTTAACTATCTTAGTTCCTATATACTTCTTGTCATGATGCTTGTAAGGAGATATCCCTTGTATTGTGATAATTTTGATTAAATGAAATGCATGGAATGCCTTTGACTCTTTATGTGAATGATTGTGGTGTGTTTGTGCTATTGAGACTGAAAAGGTTGCGCCCTATTTTGAATATAGGGAATGCCGTCGAATGCTACACGGAGCACAGCTCGACTTACATTGGGTGAGCCTATGGATCAGACTCCTTTGCAGTTTGATGCTCATGCGGACCCTGCTGTGGGCCTGATTCCTGAGACAACACGTGCGTCTCAGCCTACTACTGGTCCTGCAGTTGGACCACCGCCGTTCACACCACCCGTCAGAGAGTAGTACTGCGCGTCTTCTTCGACGCAGTACATGCCACAGCCTGCTCCACCTCCAGATAGATTTGAGCAGATGATGGCTATGATGCAGCAGCAGCAGCAGCTCCTGACTACTATTGTGGGGACTCTAACTCAGGGTGGGAGTGTGCCTCCACCCGTACCACCTGCGCATCCAGCTGAGGATGCTTATACAGCTGCTACGGATGAGGGCATGGCTCATCCTGTACCACCTGCTTACCCTGCGGGGAATGCCGCAGACACACGGAGCTTGTTAGAGCGATTTCAGCGCTTACGGCCTCCCACTTTTATGGGTTCTCATAGACTCGAGGAGGCCGAGTATTGGCTCGACCGTGTGTCGAAGATACTGCGGATGTTACATTGTTCAGAGGCCGAGCAGGTCGAGTTGGCTACGTTCTTGTTCGAGCGAGAGGCCAGCTTGTGGTGGGACAGTGTATTACGGACCTTTGCCGCTGATTATATATGGACCTGGGCAGCGTTCGAGTTCCGCTTCCACGAGAAATACTATCCCCAGACGTACAGGCATGAGCGGGAGAATGAGTTTCTGCGCCTCAGACAGGGAGGCATGACAGTCACTGAGTACGAGCATCGGTTCACCGAGTTGGGCAGATACGTCTTGACTATTTTGGCAAATGAGCAGATGCGCATACGACACTTTTTAGAGGGTCTGCGAGTGGATATTCGGTCGAAGATGTGCTGCGTGAGCATTCCCTCTTATGCAGAGCTGATTCACATGTCCATGCAGGCAGAGCAGGATGTGGATCGACTTACACGATCTCGTGGCCCTATTGCTCCTAGGCCACGACCAGAGCTGCAGGATAGGCCCTTTACGGGTAAGAGGCCTCGCGCCGACCCTCCTACTATGACTACAACGCCAGTACCACCGTTTCGGTGCCCTGAGTTATCATTACATATTGTGGAAGATCGGGCCATTCGGCACAGAGTTGTTTTGCTCGGATGCGGGATAGTGGGTTCTCGCCGTCGCAGAAGATCGACCGTACACGTCCACAGGCAATATCAGCACTGCCTCTACGATTGGCTCCTACGCACCCTTCCTTCAGACCTCCGGTATCTCAGATCAGGCAGCCTCTACTGCCCACGGCACAATGGCCGAACCGGCCACAGCAGAGTCGGGTGCATGCATTGACAGCTGAGGCAGCTGTGACAGAGACTTCTCAACACTCGGCCTTTGAGGTCACTGCCCACATTGGAGGTATTCCTATACTCATGATAGTGGACACAGGATCCACGATTTCTTTGATATCACGTGCCATAGTCAGACGCATTGGGCTACTGACTATTACTATGGATGGGGTGCGAGTTTATACAGCTCACGGGTCCTTTACAGATGCCACCCTGATGTGTGAGGGCTTTTTGGTGGATCTGGGGGGCAAGACGATGGCCCTTGATCTTGTCGTCTACCCCTCTCTTATTTATCTCGACGTCATTCTTGGCATGGACTGGTTGACTGCAGCGAGGGCCGAGATTGACTGCGAGACTCGTATAGTGACTGCGTATGAGCCAGAGGGCACATCCTTCACGTTCCCAGTGCGGGTAAATCTCTCCTTCCGCATACTTAGCTACGCTACTTTGCTACGTGACGCTGGTGCCCAGATGCTTGAGCATATGCCAGTCGTTTCGGAGTTTGGGGATCTGTTCAGGAAGATCCCTGGTTTGCCGCCTAGACGAGAGATTGATTTCACTATCGATCTAGTGCCTGGTTCCACGCCCGTCTCACTGCCGACGTATCGCATGGCACCATGTGAGATGGAGGAGTTGAGGACCCAGATTGATGGTCTGTTGGAGCTTGGCCTTATACGGCTTAGTGTGTCTCCTTGGGAAGCACCAGTTCTGTTCGTTAGGAAGAAGGATGGTTCGATGCAATTGTGTATTGATTATCGCAGGCAGAACCAGATCACGGTGAAGAACAAGTATCCTTTACCCAGGATCGATGACTTGTTTGATCAGTTGAGAGGAGCGCAGTACTTCTCGAAAATTGATCTTCAGTCAGGATATCATCAGTTGCGCGTCAGGGATCAGGACGTGTAGAAGACAGCATTCAGGACCAGCTTTGGCCACTATGAGTTCCTTGTGATGTCGTTCGGTCTCACGAACGCACTAGCCGTGTTCATGGATGTGATGAACCGGGTATTTCGGCCTTTCCTCTATCGATTCGTCGTTGTGTTTATTGATGACATTTTGGTATACTCCAGGAGTCGAGAGGAGCATGAGGAGCACTTGCGCTTGGTCCTGGATACGCTCAGACAGCATCAGTTGTTCGCACAGTACAAGAAGTGCGACTTCTGGAAGCAGGAAGTGAAGTTCCTGTGACACGTGGTGTCCAAGGATAGCATGGCAGTTGACCTGTCTAAGGTGGCTACAGTTCTGGACTGGGAGCAGCCTGGTTCTGTCACTGAGGTGAGGAGTTTCTTAGGTCTCGCTGGCTATTATCGACGCTTCATTCGGGATTTCTCGAAGATCGCGAGACCTCTATCTTAGTTGACACGGAAGGACATGAAGTTCACCTGGAATGACAAGGCGGAGTCATCTTTTCAGGAGCTGAAGGACAGACTTATGTCCGCCCCTGTGCTAGTATTGCCAGAGCAGGGGGTTAGGTACAGTATATACACTGACGCGTCTAGCGTTGGTCTGGGTTGTGTCCTTATGCAGAGGGACAGGGTAATTTCGTATGCCTCGAGACAATTAAGGAAGCACGAGGAGAATTACCCTACACACGACCTAGAGTTGGCAGCCGTCATATTCGGACTGAGACTCTGGAGACATTACCTCTATGGAGAGGAGTTCGAGCTCTTTTGCGACCACAAGAGCCTCAAGTACATATTCACACAGCGAGACTTGAATATGAGGCAGCGGCGATGGATGGATTCTTTGAAGGACTTCAAGTTCGAAGTCTTTTACCATCCTGGGAAGGCGAACCTTGTGGCTGACGCGTTGAGCCGCAAGAAGGCGATAGAGTTTGCGGCTCCGCTGATAGTTGCTGAGTGGGATATGGTTGAGTTTTTGGGAGACTTCGAGCAGAAACTCACTGTAGAGGAGCCGTATGAGTTCATCGCACATGTACAGGTGCAATCTCATATCGATGACCAAGTCATCGAGGCGTAGAGGGACGATGCGCATCTGACTGAGCTTCGAGAGCAGGCCAGTGATGATGCAGACACCGAGTGGCGAGTTGGTATGGATGGGGGCTTACGTTATCGTGGCCGCCTATGCGTCCGAGATGTCCCTGACTTGAGACGAGAGATTCTCGAGGCTGCGCATTGTACCAGACTCGCGATGCATCCAGGCAGTACGAAGATGTATTGCGATGTGAAGAGGACTTATTGGTGGGAAGGTATGAAGACCCACATAGCTGAGTTCGTGTCCCGTTGTCTCACTTGCCAGCAGGTGAAGGCAGAGCATCGCCGACCACCTGGACTTTTGCAGCCTATGCCGATCGCAGAGTGGAAGTGGGATTTCATTTCCATGGACTTCATTTCAGGGCTACCGAAGACGAGGAAGGGACATGATTCCATATGGGTGATCGTCGACTGTCTGACGAAGTATGCGCACTTCCTACCGATCAGAGTCACAAACTCTGCAGACGAGCTGGCTAGACTGTACATCAGAGAGATCGTACATCTGCATAGAGTTCCGTTGGAGATCGTGTCGGACAGAGACACACGGTTAACTTCTATTTTCTGTACTCGCATTCAGGAGGCTATGGGTGTGAAGTTGAAGTTCAGTACTGCCTTCCACCCACAGACAGACGCACAGACAGAGCGGGTGAACTAGATCTTAGAGGATATGTTGCGAGCTTGCGCATTGGACTTCAAGGACAGTTGGGATGATTGTCTTGCTTATGCGGAGTTCGCGTACAACAACAGCTTTCAGGCGAATATCGGTATGGCACCTTATGAGGCGCTGTATGCGCGACCTTATCGCGCACCGCATTGTTAGGCAGAGGTCGGTGAGCATATCTTGATTGGCCCAGAGTTAGTGCAGGAGACGTCCGAGAAGATTGATATTATTAGATGTCGGCTTCTCACAGTGCAGAGCAGACAGAAGAGTTATGCCGATACGAGACGGCGGCCGCCAGAGTTCACAGTTGGGGATCATGTATTTTTACGAGTTTCCCCTATGAAGGGAGTCCTTCGATTCGGGAAGAAGGGGAAGCTAGCACCATGATTCATTGGTCCGTTCCAGATCCTCGATCATGTGGGAGCAGTGGCTTACCGTTTGGCTTTACCCACGCCTCTCGGGAGCGTTCACAACGTATTTCATGTTTCTATGCGGAAGAAGTACGTTTCTGATCCTTCCCATATCATCAGATGGAAGCAGGTGTAGTTAGGAGAGGATGTTACATATATCCTGCGACCGACATGTATCCTAGACAGGAAGGAGCAGGTACTGCGTAGCAAGGTGATTCCCCTTGTGAAGGTATTGTGGACGCATCACTCTGAGGAAGAGGCTACCTGGGAGACAGAAGTCGAGATCAGAAAGAACTACCCACAGCTTCTCGAGGAGTACAAAAAGGTATAAATTTCAAGGATGAAATTATTTTTTAAGGGGGGTAGATTGTAACGCCCGGGAAAAATCCGTACTTGGACTCGAGTACCGACTCGACCAGAAATCGCGTTGGATTAATTCCTTTAGAAGATAAGTGTAAGTTAGCTAGCGCAACGCTAGAGTAGCTGGGAAATAGTCCCTGATCACTTTAAATATGTTACACAAGATCCAAATCGAGTACAACCAATGACACTATAATACTCTAAAACCTCGGATCAAACTCTAAGCCGGTTTGTTCTCTGGACCTCTTTGAAACTTTATATTGGATCTAGACCGCGCGTCGAAAGTCCGATACCTACAATCTTAGACCGTTAGAACCGCTTAGCTGGACTTGACAATCATTTCGAAAATCAAGTCCAACCGACATACACAGGCTATTTCATTGAGCCTGGACTGAAGAGAGTGAGAATAGGGTTAGATTTGGAATTTGAAATTCAAATCTGGCACACGACTTGACGCGTTATTATTAAGCGTTCTGACCGTCAGAATTCAGCCAAATTACACCCTCGGATCAGGAAAAATTTCTATTTCATATCATGAGACTTGTAGGCCTGATATACGTGTGGTGACTGTTGAACTGAAACTGGACCGCCACGGGCGATCTACGAATACTGTTAGACTGAAAACGGGATGTGAGCGACATCCGACATGTACGAACTTAAGTCCGATCGCGTTCGGCCACGGGACCACCAGAAATGTTCTTTTGGACCGAAACAGTCCCGATTTGGATATATCTTAAGTATACTTTGTTCCTAAGCCTATTTTGGGCACATTTGGGCTTATAAAAGGGGTTGAAACCCTCATTCCTCTCTCCCATCCGAATTTGAGAAAAACCCTAGATTGAGAGAGAGAAAAGGTGAGAGATTGTGAGAGAGAGTGGAGGAGAATTTTCCTGCTGTCGTGCCACCTGTTGCACGTGCTTTAGCAACACGCTCCAATCACTTTGCCGGTCATTTCTCCGTAATTCTAGGTAAGAAAACAACCCTAATAGTTGCTGATTTGCTGATCATTTAGTTCCATAGAGAAGTAGCTGATAGATCTTGTAAATCAGGTTGCCTAGTTGCCGTAGACGAAGCGTATACTCTCCGTTCGAATTCACACACCCATAAGAGAAAAGGTACGGATTTTAGATGCTTTGATTGACTGTTTCCAACGCTTTCAATGTCGTTTAATAGTAGATTATCGACGGCAACGCCGTTTGACATGTACAACATGCTGTCCGTTTCCTGTTTCGCAAATAGACGCAGAATATGAGATTTAGGGCATTTTAGTCATTTGTAGGAAATACTGTTTTCATCCATAATTTGCTGATGTGATTAACATGGCTTCTTGTCGCATTAGAATACTATGAATGCGTACATAATTAGTTTGGCGAAGAGATTCGCCAAAATGCGCACTTTGAGTCGACATACTATATGTAGACTTAAGTGTGTAGTGTAAGTGTTTGTATAAATGCTTGTATTAGTATGTATTAAATTAAATGTTGTTATGAATTAGTTTGAGATTGATTTCTCAATTTATATGCTGATGTAAATGATTTCCTACATGTTACCTATATGCATGATTTCATTATATGTATGAAATGCACGCGTTGGATGATTTACTTAAGTTGTATGCTATAACATGTGTTAACATGCTCACATGGTTGTATTTCATTTCCAATACTCTCACATGATTTGTTGATGTGATTCCATAATTGTTTGGGACTATACCTAGTCCAGGCAGTCGGTAACCGAGAAATTTCGTGGTTAGCTTATCTTTGCCACGAACTTCGCGTTGATGAACGCGAGCCGTGTTCTGGAGTTGGCGGCAGTGGTTAGGCCACGCGAGGTATTTCACGCATTTCATGTCATTCGACTTGAGATGCGATCGTGCTAGTCGAGCCCGTCAAGTAACCCAACTGGCCGTTGTATGCTCACCCTGTATGAGTCATAACTGCTTGAACTAGGGTACTGAACTTACCATTGTAAACCCTGTTAACCATGGTACCTTGATCCACGAAGACTCATGAGCCGGGCATGGTGGTATGGGACACAGTGGTCGAGCTGTCGGCCTACGCTGGGGCCACAAACCTCCCCGTAGTGACCAGTGAGCACCTATGTCTCGTGAACAGATTATGGTGGTATGGGACACTATATTCCTGCTGTCGGCCTACACTGATCAGGCGACGAGCCCTTTATAGTGACCACGAGCGTATTCTGAGTCTACGGGAGGTGACGACCCTTCCGTAGCAGTGAGAGTACAGTAGGCCTGTATTGATAAGGTGATGGGGGAGCAGTGCAACGAGTGCGAGCAACAGCCCTGGCAGCCCTTGCAGCGACCTACAAAATATACATCATATGAGATTACTAGGAGTGACGACCCTAGACAGGATCCGTGTTGGGATTGATATAAGGGAAGTACCTTAGTTTCTCAATCCTGCTGTTTGAATGGACTAATAACAACTTGGAAATCATATCACCATTACATTGCATGTGCCTGGAAGATGTGGAGCACTGAGCGGTATGCAAGCATGCCGCGGACGAAGATGGTGCCGTATGAGGGAGAATGTCGGTGAAGGCATCCATCATGTCATGTCATATTGCATTAACAAAAGTATTAGGATTGTTTGATTTACTGCTTTACTATTATCACATGTTAATCTTTGCTCTATTATTCCACTGAGTTAGCTACTCATTCCCACATTTTGGGATGGTGTTTGCAACACCCACCAGACCCTGTCTTAGATGCAGGTGACGCAGAGATCCCGGAGGCAGAGCCGAACTATGATGAGGACCAGGACGAGTTCTCATACATGCAGTACCACGACGGCTTTGCTTAGGTGGCCTGGGTTGACGGGACTTCTCGGTGGGACTTCTTTTGACATTTTGATTTTATTTATTTTCATGTATATGAGACTCAGAGATGTATTCATACTTTAGAGACAGTCGAGATCTACTTTGTTTTTCCATACAGTGATATATATATTCTTTAATCTTCCGCTTGATTTTATCACTAGATCTGGAGTATGAATTGCAATTTTGGTATGCTTTTACTCATGTGAATGCTTTAACTCAGACAACATTAAATCATAATCATTTTTGTTGCATAAGTGACGGTTTGGAACTCGGGAGTTGAGTTTATACACGACCCCCGATTTTTAGGGTGTTACAGTGCAGTTGCTCCCCCTAACACCTGCAACACCATACTCAAATAGATATACATTTCTTGATGAGGTGTTTGAACTATTCTCCCCCATTTTGTCATTCATTGACAAATATTGCATGACTGGAGATATTGACTGAAGCTTTAAAGACATGTGGGAGAATACAGATATAAATGTATAGAGATAAAATCAATTTAAACATACATCATTTTCAGAAAGTATGGATGCATATCAGATCAATTAGAGTAGTGATAAAAACTGATAAAATAATCATGAGAATCACATGCACTCCATATCAGTAACTAGATATACCAGGGGATCTTAACTCAAGTATAACAATAAAAATGAAAATTGTATTCAGCCACATCCAACAACATCCAAAAAAAACATAACCTGTGCAAGGTTGGCAGTTGATTAACAGCATCCAAAAAAAAATAGGCCCATCCATGGGCACCCAGCAGTGACCAGCAATAGCAAGTCCACACAGGGCATATGCAACATGCACAAAAAAAAATTTCAAACTGTAAGAGGGCTATCACAGTCACTCATGAGAGCGTAGAGCACCAAAAAGATACTTATGCTCATACCTTGTGATAAGTGTGGGTGAATGTGACATCGTTTAATGTCCCGTACAACAGTAGAGGAGCAAAGGTAGATGGCGTCATATCGTCTCCATGATAGGTGATTATCTCGACCAATTGTTGCACTGTCTAGTGCACTCCTTGGACTAGCCATTCCAAGACGGTAAGCCTCTCGTGCACTGAGTAGACATCCCTTTAAATTGCACCAATCCGATCCTGGTGGAACTTAAATCATTTAACATGCCCAGGAGTTGATGTCAATGGTGCTTGATGTGGCCAGAAGCTTCTTCTTCAGATGTTTTAGTCCCTTCCATGGGAGCGCCACCTGCCCCACTTTCCCTCTCTACTTCAATGCCTTCTTCAGGTGGATCCTCAAGATATTTATGAAACTTCAAATTCATCCTTCGAATGTTACTTTTATTAAAGGTTTAGAGAGGAAGTAAAGGATCACTTGTAGTTGGGTCGTATCTATGATCCAGGGATATGGTAAGAGAATGTCCCTAGCCCTATGAAAATCATTAACCAAATGATACATGATGAGGGTAGGCAGACAAATCTTGATCCTAGTGGCGACTGAATATATTATGAAAGTCATGAAGCCCATGAGATCTGCCCTGTTGGAACCCCTAAAGTAAGTGTTGAAGCAAGAATACTATGCAAGACCCGATAACGTGGTTCTATGAATCTGACTTTTAGGGCATTCCCTTGGTGCCTATTAGACATCACAATCATGACAGAGGAATCTGGTGACCTTGGACCGAACCTCAATATTTTTCATGTCCATATCTGGGATTCCCTCGGGAGATAAGGTAAGATTGAATATCCTTGTGACAATTCCGGAGTGATCAGCACGTCATCACCAATGACAGATACGGTGATGGATGGTGGGTCAGATATTGAAGAATGACTGGCGACAAAGAAATTATAAGTTCGTTCAAGTTGATATGGTCTCCCAAAGTCGAGAACTGGTAACCAATTTATGGCAGCAATAGAGGTTCCAGATTATATGTAATTAGACAACTTTGGACGACTTTTCTCTTGGGAATAACCTTTCTCCCAGGAAACTTTGCCAAAACTGAATTACTCTGTATCGGTGGGGGTGCCTGCACCTCAGATTAGGACCCACTCTGTCTCGTGTATTGCTTTGTGGGGGTCCCATGTTCCGGGGCCCTTGAGATTCCTTTTGAAGAAAGTACTTTTTGTCGAGCGGATCTCGATGACTCATCGAAACGGGATGCTTTTCCGTTGTCTTTTCCCATGAGGATAAAAAAGGATTTGGGAAAAAGGACACAACCCAATAGAAACCAAAATACCACAAAAAAATACTCCTGATATTTTTAGAAAGGTATTACCGTATTTGAGGGATGGTTGGGGCAGCCTGAAAAAGGTCCGAGCAGTCCGGTTGAGAGAAGCGAGCAGGGAAGAGAAACGAAATCCCTAGAATAAAAATCTCTTTTTCGCGCTCCACCGGCTTATATCAAGCGGCATCTGTCAATATCATCGATCCATATGTCGATGATATCGAGGGACCATGATCGATGTTATCGATCCTATCTTTGATATCATTCTCGATCACACATCTTCTCTTATTCCAAGGAGGCATCGATGATATAGACCCTTAATCGATTAATCGGGAGTGACATATCGAAAATGAATATTTTCAATTCACAGCATTCAGATGACCCTTCATGTATACTTTTAATATTTCTATGAATCAATAGTATACACCGCAAAATAATGTACAATCACTGTACACATCAAAATTATAAACATTAAAATGTTTATATACAAAAATTGAGGTGAGAAACCTCAGATTTATCATTTAGAGCACAGTAAAAATTGCATCATTTCAGCAAATATCCAGATCTAGATGCATGACCTGGACTTGTCTTTTCATGCTAGATAATTTAGGGTATATGGATAGAGTTAGTTATCAAACACTTCAGTTTTTCTTTTACTATCCATTTTGAGACAGAACTCTTTACTGTGGTAGAATTACTTTTCATGTTTGTCTTACCCACTTGATCCAATGATTCCTTTATTCTTTCTTTCATCTTAGGTAGTGATGAATTTGTGTTACTCCTATGTGAACTTTTGACATTCTGTATTTCTCTGACTGGTGTGAATTTTCCAATGTGATTTTTATCGGAGTTATGTAAAGTCCTTCTAGGTGTCTAGCATTCAAACTTATAATGATCCATATCACCACATAAATGAAAAACAGGAGAAGTTCTCTTATTGTTACCTGAAGCAGCAGATTTTTCAGTTGTTGGGGCTGCATTTCTAGTTTTCTTTTTAGTTTTCTCATACCCTAGGCCACTCTTGTCTTTCCCTCGTCTTCCCATCCCTAACAACTTTTCTAGCTTTTAATCACAGTGGGAAAATTTGTAATGTATTTTCATCAAATTTTCTGGATTTCTCTAAGTCACAATGGAGTGTGTGATTCTCATTCTTGAGTTGCTCATTTTCATCTTTTAATAATTCAACTTGTATCATAAGCTTTGATGATTCCATTTTTAGGGATAGATTGACTCTTTCTAACTTATCATTGTCCGAATGATATTGTTGTAAGTCATTGATTATATGTGTATTAATTTCCAAGGTTTTGCCCAAGTCATTTTGCAGTAATTCTTTTTTGTATACAAACATTCCAAGTCTTTTAAGGATGTGGATACTATGAATATAGAGTTGATTATAAGCATCTTACAGTTTATCCTTTTCTACTTCTTCATCTTCTATAATTTCCACATTATCAGACAGAAATGATTTAGTGGCTTGCTTTCTTTTCTTCCGTGTTCTCAGATTCCATGGGAATGATTGGAGCGGTGAAGACTAAAAGTGCACCTAGTACGTGCCCTAGTTTGTCAATTACATTGTAAGTTGAGTCAGTCGGACAACAGCGCCTAACAGGAAGATCAAGTCAACCGTCTGCCTCAACTGGATGTGTGGAAGCTCGCCATAGGTAAATCATAGCCTCACATCTCATGTCCCAAAACACCAAGTGATTAAAACCCTTAAAAAGAACTAGAACATTTTAGAGTTTCCGTGTAAGAAAACTTGTTATCAAAAAGGAAAATCTTTAAAGTTTTTCTTACACTGTCGATTATATCGATTCCCATTTCGATATGATCGACCAACTCTGTCGATGTCCTCGGCATCTCAAATCGATACAATTGAGTGAGGAAAAAAAACGTCTAGCAATCAAACAATCATCTGGACGATTTATCGATATATCGACTGGTGAGTCGATATCATCGATATTCGAATATCGATCCTATCGGAAGAAGATCGGTAATATTGACAGACTGTTTTCCAGTGCCCCTATTTTTCTAAAAAAATAAACATAAGCTTCGATATATCGATGACTGTCCGATTCAATCTGAACTCAAATATCGATCATATCGGAAGTCAGTCGATCATATCGATTGTGGGCGCATGTTTTCACCAGCGTGAATTTCAGGTTATTTTTTAAGATGATCGGGGTGCCGGTCGATAAATCGATATTCATATATCGATCATATCGAGACCTGGTTGATTGGATCAAGTCTGAACATAAATCGTCCAGCAAGCTTATAGGTAAATCTATACGATTTATCGATTCCATCGACAAGGTCTCCGATATGATCGATATACAAATTCTGATGACATCGACTGTTCCCCGATCATATCTATAGAATATGAAATTCTTTAAGGCTTCTCTCTTGCTTTCACCTGTTGATAGATCGATCCATCTCTCGATGGAATAGGAGTTCAAAATCTAATAACATCAATGTGAGTCTCGATCCCATCGACCAGTTGGCGAAAGGTTTCCAAAAGAGAAATGACAATTAAGTTTGTATCATCGAGAGGACTGCCGATACAATCGAGAGTATACGCTCGATCATATCGACGACTGCTCGATGATATCGAACTCTGTCATAAATATGACCGTTTATATCCATTGGAACCTTTTGCCTATAAATAGAGAGATTAGTCTTTATTGCTGGTAGAGAAAGAAGAGAGTGTTTTTGAGAGTTTTAACCTTCCTATCATTTACCTAAGCCCTTTCTCTTAGGAAGTTCATCCTCCAATCCACCCTCATCATTGATATCACATAGAGTGGATTGGGGAATGAACTTTCGCATTCAAGGATCCTCCAGTTACTATCTTAATGACAAATCATTAAGCTGGGATGCCTTGAATGCATAGATGATTGGAACCACTCTATATTCCTTATAAGAAAACCTTTAGAGAGTGGTATTCCATCATAACCTTGACCCAACCTAAAGCCTAGTATAGATACACCTTTGTGTTGCGGATCAAGGGAGATGAAGACTCTTCATCAATAAGAAGGAGATCTTCATCATTACGCTGAATGGGACTCATTAACTTATTTATAAGTATCTAGAGTCCAGAGGACACTTGTGATTATTCCTTTCTAGGATTAGGTTTTAAGTGTTGCTCACCCTTTGAAGTCCTCGAAGGAGGCCTCTGACGGGAGTGTATGTGCGGGGAGCGTTGTGTCAACCCTTGCTCTGTGGAGAGCATAAACATCTGGTTAGGAGTACGCCAGTAAAACTCCAAGGTTAGAGGTGAACCGAGTAGAAACCTCCGGGTGCGTTGTGTGGACCCTTGCCCTATGTGGGCATAAACATCTGGTTAGGAGTACACCAGTAAAATTTCAGGGTTTGAGGTGAACCAAGTAGAAACCTCTGTAAAGGTTGAAGGTGAACCTGATTTAAAACCTTAGGTTTGAGGTGAACCATGGAAAACCTCCTTAGTGAAATCCGGTCACTCAAGGGTTGAGTGTAGAAGTCGGGAGTGGAGTAGACAAGTAGTCGAACCACTATAAAAATGAGTGTGTTTGTGATTGATTCTTGTGTTTGATTATTTGTGTGATTATGTTAATTACATTCATATCTGCTCACACTTCACACACAGTCACATCTATCATAGACTATAACTACTTCATACTTATCATCTAAATTGTTCTGTGATTGGATCCTCTACCAGGCTTGGAAGCCAGTAGAGTTAATTTTGAGTAATCCTTATGTAACGCCCTGGAAAAATCCGTACTGGAACTTGAGTACTGACTCGACCAGAAATCCTGTAGGATTACTTCCTTTAGAAAATAAGCATAAGTTAGCTAGCGCAAAGCTAGAGTAGCTGTGAAATCGTCCCTGATCACTCTAAATACATTCTACAAGACCCAAAACTTGTAGAACCAATGACGCTATAATATCCTGAAACCTTGGATCAAACTCTAAATCGGTTTATTCTCAGGAACCTTCTGAAACTTTGTATTGGATCTAGACTGTGCGTCGAAAGTCCGATACTTACAATCTTAGACCGTTATGACCGCTTAGCTGGACTTGACAATCATTTCGAAAATCAAGCCCAACCGACGTTCAGAGGCTATTTCATTGAGACTGTAGTGAAGAGAGTAAGAAAAGGGTTAGATTTGGAAATTTTAATCCAAATCTGGCACGTGACTTGACGCGTTATTATTAAGCGTTCTGACCTTCAGAATTCAGCCAAACTACACCCTCGGATCAGGAAAAATTTCTCTTTCATATCGTGAAACTTGTAGACCTGATCTATGTGCGATGACCGCTGAACTGAAACTGGACTGCCACGTGCGATCTACGAACTCTACCGTACTGAAAACTGGGTGTGAGCAACATCCAGTGACCATGAGCTTAAATCTGATCGTGTTCGGCCAGGGGACCTCCCAAACTACTCTTTTGGACCAGAACAGCCCCGATTTGGTTACACCTCAAGTAAACATCATTCCCAAGCCTAATTTGGGAAGGTTCTAGGCTATAAAAGGCTTTAAATCCTCACTTATCTCACCCATCCGAATTTGCTAGAAACCCTAGCTAGAGAGAGGGAAAAAGTGTGAGATTGAGAGAGTGTGTGAGAGAGATCTTCCTTCCACCTGCACTAGCTGTTGCACATGCTTAAGCAACGTATCCCAATCACTTCGTTGGTGATTCCTCCGTAATTCTAGGTAAGGAAAACCCTAAACACTTGCTGATTTAAGGTTTCATCGATTCCAATAGCGAAGTAGCTTATACATCTTGTGTATTACATCGCCTGTTCGCCGTAGACGAAGCGTTTACGCTCTGTTCGAAACGATACACATCTAGGGTAAAAGGTGCAGATTTTAGATGCTTTGATTGGCTGATTTCAATGCTTTCAATGTCGTTTAATAGTAGATTATCGACGGCAACACCGTTTGACTTGTACAACATGCTGTCTGTTTCCTGTTTCGTAAACATATGGAAAATATGAGATTTAGGGCATTTTAGTCATTTGTAGGAAATACAGTTTACATCCATATTTTGCTGAAATGTTTATCATGGCTTTTTAGTGTGTTAGGATATTAGGAAAGCGTGCATGATGGGTTTGGCGAAGAGATTCGCCCAAATACGCACTTTGAGTCGACATACACTATGTAGACTTAAGTGTGTAGACTAAGTGTTTGTATAAATATTTATATTAGTATGTATTGAGTATATGGTGTTGTGAAATAGTTTTGAGATTGAATTCTTAAGTAATATGCTGATATAAATGATTTCCATCATGTTGGCGATATGTATGGATTTCATTGTATGTATGAAATGCATGTGTTAGATGATTTGCTTAAGTTGTATGTTATAACATGTATCAACATGCTTATAGTGTTTTATTTCATTTCTATTACTCACTTATGATTACGGATGTTCACTTACAAATGTTTGGGGCTATGATTAGTCTAGGCAGTCGGTAACGAAGTATATTCGTGGTTGGCTTATATTTGCCACGAAAGACGCGTCGATGAACGCGAGTCGTGTTTGGAGTTGGCGGCAGTGGTTAGGCCACACGAAGTATTTTACACACTTCATGTCGTTCGACTTGCGATGCGCTCGTACTAGTCGAGCCCGTTAAGTAACCCGACTGGCCGTTGATTGTTCACCTTGTATGAGTCATAACTGCTTGAACCTAGGGTACTGAACTTACCATTGTAAATCCTATTAACCATGGTATCTTGATCCATAAAGACTCATGAGCCGGGCATGGTGGTATGGGACACCGTGGTCGAGCTGTCAGCCTATGCTGGGGCCACAAACCTCCCCGTAGTGACCAGCGAGCACCTATGACTCGTGAGCAGATTATGGTGATATGGGACACTATATTCTTATTGTCGGCCTACACTGATCAGGTGAAGAGCCCTTTGTAGTGACCGCGTGCGTATTCTGAGCCTACGGGAGGCGACGACCCTTCCGTAGCAATGAGAGTACATTAGGCGTATATTGATAAGGTGATTGGGGAGCGGTGCAACGAGTGCGAGCAACAGCCTTGGCAGCCCTTGCAGCAACCTACAAATGTAACAGCGTATATGATTTCTAGGGGTGACAACCCTAGACAGGATCTGTGTTGGGATTAATATAAGGGAAGTACCTTATTTCCCAATACTGCTGTATGAAAAGGAATAATAACAACTTGGTAATCATATCTACATCACATTGCATGTGCCTGGAAGATGTGGAGCACTGAGCGGTATGCAAGCATGCCGCGGACACAGATGGTGCCGTATGAGGGAGAATGTCGGTGAGGGCATCCATCATATCATGTCATATTGCATTAACAACAGTATTTAGGAATGTTTGATTTATTGCTTTACTATTATCGCATGATTGATTTGAGAACATATTAATCTCTGCTCTATTATTCCACTGAGTTGATCACTCACTCCCACGTTACAGGATGGTGTTTGTAACACCCACCAGACCCTGTCTTAGATGCAGGTGAGGCGGCGATTCAGGAGGCAAAGCCGGTTTACGATGAGGACCAGGACGAGTTCTCATATATGCAGTTTCACGACGGCTTTGCATAGGTGGCCTGGTTGGCGGGACATACTAGTTGGACTTCAGACATTTTGAATTTTATTTTATTACATGTATATGAGACTCAGAGATGTATTCATACTTTGGAGACAGTTGAGATTTATTTTATTTTCTATACATTGATATATATAATCTTCAGTCTTCCGCTTACATTTTATCACTGAATCTGGAGTATGAATTGCAGTTTTGGTATAATCTTACTCATGTGAATTCTCTAACTCAGTCAACTTTAAATCATATTCATTCTTATTGTAAAAGTGATGGTCTGAAACTCGGGAGTCGGGTTTATACACGACCCCCGATTTTCAGGGTGTTACAAGTTGGTATCAGAGCATGAATGAGATTAAACCGGACCTCGATCATGGACAAGCGACGTACGTTGTCACTCCTTTGACTTAGGTGAGTGCGAGAAAGGTCTAGAAACACTCGTAGGATCGCAGTCTCGCCAATAGGCAAAGTCTACTCAACTCGTTCGCTTCGATCGAGTCCATAATGCATCTTAAGTCGTGTGAGGCGACCTAAATAGCCAGTAGGTTGTTAGTTGACGAGTTTGAGATGTTCTTAGAAGCATTTTCAAACCTGAAAATGCGTATCTTTGGGTCGTGGGGCAACCACAACCCTTACATTTAATCGCTAGGGCTTAAAAAACCCCATTTCACCCAATTCCTTCAAAATCCTTCCTCTCACCACCCCATTCTTCAATTCATTCTTAGTCTGTTCATGTTAGGCATTGATCCTAATGTGAAAATGATATAAAATCATACTTAGACAAAATTTTACCATAAATAGTAAAAAGAGGTGAAAATTGGCCTTTTACCCATTTCAATTTTGAAATCTTTTGTAAAAGATGGTTTAGTTGGATGGATTAGCTCCTCCTACGCCAAAATCATATGCTACGTGATGCCTAGATGCATTCAGGTTCGCAGACTGGCCCGGAACACCCCAAATGGAGTTTTGGGCCTCTCTAGGCCAAACCACAATGAACTAGGGTGGGGCCCCATATATCTGGAGTCCCTAGGGCAGGGGAGACCCAACCCATGTGGCCCGACCGGCCGGATTGGTGGCCAGCCGGCAATGGCATCGCCGATCTGGAGATGGATCGCCATACATCGGGCCCCACGTGCGCTGAAATTTGGGAGCACGCCCTTTTTGGGGTAGGGCACTCCTCCCATATACGGGTCGTCCCTCAAAAAATCCTAAATGTCTTACTCCCTTCTCAAAAATGCCCCCAAGCACTCCATTTTTAGTTTTTCTTGCTGCCACCTTTCAAAACTCGATGCAAAATCCTTTTCAAACCCTTCCTTTACTAAAAATGACGCCTGACCATCCCTCCATTGCTGTTTGCAACCCCCTCCCTCTCCGATCTCATCATTTGAAGCTCCCACAATCTCTAAACATGGCTGAAATCATGTGGAGCTCCATTCCCATTTATTCTTCTCCTTTCTTTTTGAAAATCCAGCCCTTGGAAGCTCGAAGCATCCCTCAACAATGCCTAGATCCACTTCAGTCCGATTGGGCCGCGGTTTCTCTCCATTTCACTCATTTTCCATGACTTTTGTTGGAGCCATTTTAGCCTTTTTCTCTTTCTCCACCATCCTCTCTTTGATGGGAAAGAGAAAGACTGCCACAGACGAAGCCGGGCCTAGTCATCCTTCGCAATCAAGAAGATCGAGAGGTGGTGCTACTAGCTCAAGCGCCGCCGCAGGTCCAAGCACAGCTGTGAGTTTCATACAAAGCGGGATTTGGATCCCCATGCTCAAATAGGGCGAGTGCTGTTAGCAGAGATGCCTCATGGCGATTATACTAACCGTAAGGTACTGTTTGAAGTCCATGTGGATGAGCGGCTCTTCGGTGAATTTCTGTTGTTTAAGTGTATTAAAGCTGCACACTGGGGTCCGCTCTTTGAAGCACAGTCCCGAGCAAACGTGAGCATCGTTCATGCCTTCTATGCTCGTATCCGGGATCCTACGTTGGAGCCATTGCAGTTTAAGATTCCCTTTGATAGATACTGGATGGCTACTATCGATGTTCGGTTGATAGCTCGCATTCTGAAGGTGCCTCTTGGTGAAGTTCATCCCAGTGCCAAGAATCTGAAGAGTAGGCATGAGCGAGATCGCCGTACTAGATTCTTATGTGGTAGTTTGGTTCAGTGGTAGCCTAACAATAGCCTCTTGGCGTCTCATATGTCAGATGATTTGCGCCTGCTGCACCACATTTGCACGTTCAACGTGTATCTTAGGTCGACCAACCGCAGTGAATGTACACGCCTCATGGTTGATTTCTTGTATTAGGTGGGCCAGGGAGAGAATGTGTGTATGGCCACCTTTATGTTACGGCAGATAGTCCTCGTAGCGAAATCAAGAAGAACGTCTGAGTCACTTCCTTTTGGCTGGCTCATATGCAAGATTGCGCTTGAGTTTACGTACAGACTTGGGCCGGAGTTGCCAGTACCGATTCACCACATTGACGAGTCTACTATGGACAAGATGAAGATCAGGCCTAGGCAGCGTGAGGCTCATCTTGATGAGGATAGCGAGGGCAATTATCATGGTGAGGAAGGTTCAAGTGAAGAAGAACCTGGGGCAGAAATAGAGGAAGAAGCCCAGGAAGGGGAAGAAGAGGAGGCTCAGGATACTGATGAGAGCCCTCCTCCAGTCACGCAGGCTACTAAAGATGCTCACATTGCCCGACTCGAGGAGAGTCAGGTTACCTTACGACGGGAAGTCCAAGAACTTCGGGCCGAAGTTGAGGATACTAAAGCCGTCATGAAGAGAAAATTTGGCAAGGTGACTCACATATTGAAGGCGATCCTATGTTGCTTGCAAGATATGGGTGCTCCTCCTCCATCCCCAGACTCGGACTAGTGACCTAGATTTAGATGTTATTCGTTGTAGTTAGTTGTTTCCTGTTTTCTGTGTGTAAGCCTGATAAGGCTAGTAGTTTGCTTATGTTACTGTAGTAGCTTTGACTGGCTTAGTTTCTCATGTGTTTCTGGTCATGATGCATGTAAGGATATATCTCTTGTATTGTGACAATGTTGATTAAATGAAATACATGGAATTCTGCGGTTTAGTATGTGAATGATTGCGGTGTGTTTGTGCTATTGTTGAAACTGATAAGTTTGCACCCTATTTTGAATATAGGGAATGTCGCCTAAGGCCAGGCAGAGCATAGCTCGACTTACATTGGGAGAGCATATGGATCAGGTACCTCTCCATCTGATGCTCATACGGACCCTAATGTGGGCCCGATTCCTGAGACAACACGTGAGTCTCAGCCTCCTACTGGTCCTGCAGTTGGACTGCCGCCTTTCACACCGCCTGTCAGAGAGCAGCATCGCGTGTCTTCCTCGACGCAGTACATGCCACAGCCCGCTCCACCTCCTGATAGGTTTGAGCAGATGATGGCCATGATGCAGCAGCAGCAGCAGCTCTTGGCTAGTATAGCGGGGGCTTTAGCCCAGGGTGGGAGTGCGACACCACCTGCACCCCCTGTGCATCCAGCTGAGGATGTCGATACTTATGCTCAGGATGAGGGCATGGCTCATCCTGCACCGCCTGCTTATCCTATGGGGACTCCTGCTGATACACGGGGCCTACTCGAGCGATTCCAGTGCTTGCGGCCTCCTACTTTCACAGGTTCTCATAGACCCGAGGAGGCTGAGTATTGGCTAGATCGTGTGTCGAAGATTCTGAGGATGTTGCACTGCTTAGAGTCCGAGCAGGTAGAGTTGGCTAAGTTCATGTTCGAGCGGGAGGCCAGTCTTTGGTGGGATAGTGTGTTGCGGACCGTTGCAGTCGATTACATCTAGACTTAGGCAGCGTTCGAGTTCTGTTTCCACGAGAAATACTATCCCCAGACGTACAGGCATGAGCGGGAGAATGAGTTCCTACGCCTTAGACAGGGAGGCATGACAGTCATAGAGTATGAGCATCGATTCACCGAGTTGGGCAGATACGTCCCGACTATACTTGCAGATGAGCAGATGCGCATACGGCGCTTTTTAGAGGGCTTGCGACTGGATATTTGGTCAAAAATGTGTTGTGTTAGCATTCCCTCTTACGCTGACCTGATTCACATGTCCATGAGGTCAGAGCAGGACGTTGATAGACTGGCATGATCTCGTGGCCCTATGGTGTTTAGGCCACGACCAGAGTTACAGGACAGGCCCTTTACAGGAAAGAGGCCTCGCATCGACCCTCCTCCTAGGGCTATAGCGCCAGTGTTACCGATGAGATGCCTCGATCTGTCGTGTACTTATTGTGGGAGACCGGGTCATTCTGTGGGAAGCTGTTTCACTTGGATGAGAGACAGTGGGTTCTCAACCCCGCAGAAGATCGATCGTCCATGCCCACAGGCTATATCGGCACTGCCTTTACGGTTGGCTCCTGCGCACCTTTCCTTCAAAACTCTCACATCTCAGTTCAGGCCGCCTCTACGGCATATGATACCGAGGCCGAACCGGCCATAGCAGGCTCGAGTACACACCTTGGTAGTAGAGGCAGCCGAGACAAAGATTGCTTAGCACTCGGCTTTTGAGGTCACCGCCCATATTGGAGGTACTCCTATACTCGTGATGGTGGACACAGGATCCATGATTTCATTGATATCGCATGCCATAGTCAGGCGCCTTAGGCTACCGACTATTCGGATGGATAGGGTGCGAGTTTATACAGCTTACGGATCTTTTACAGATGCCACCCTGATGTGTGAGGGCTGTTTGGTGGATCTGGGGGGCAGGACGATGGCTATTGACCTTGTCGTTAACCCCTCTCTCTATTTTCTCCACATCGTTCTTGGCATGGATTGGCTGACTGCACCAAGGGCCGAGATTGACTGCGAGACTCGTATAGTGACTGTCTACGAGCCAGAGGGCACGTCCTTTACATTCCCAGTGCAGGTAAATCTCTCCTTCCGTATACTTAGCTACGCTACTTTACTGCGAGATGCTAGTGCCCAGAAGCTTGAACATACGCCAGTCATCCCTAATTTTGGAGATCTGTTTAGGAAGATCCCTGGTTTGCCACCCAGTGTGAGATTGATTTTACTATCGATCTGGTGCCTGGTTCCACGCCCATCTCACTGCCGACGTATCGCATGCAACTGTGTGAGATGGAGGAGTTGAGGACACAGATTGATGATCTGTTGGAGCTTGGTTTTATTCGACCCAATGTGTCTCCTTGAGAGCACCAGTTCTGTTTGTGAGGAAGAAGGATGGTTCGATGCGATTGTGTATTGATTATCGCAGGCTGAACCAGATCACGGTGAAGAATAAGTACCCTTTACCCAGGATCGATGACTTGTTTGATCAGTTGAGAGGGGCACAGTACTTCTCAAAGATTGATCTTCAGTCAGGATATCATCAGTTGCGCGTCACGGATGAGGACGTGCAGAAAATAGCATTCAGGACCAGCTTTGGCCACTACGAGTTCCTTGTGATGTCGTTCGGTCTCACGAACGCACCAGCCGTGTTCATGGATCTGATGAACAGGGTATTTCGGCCTTTCCTTTATCGATTCGTCGTGGTGTTCATTGACGACATTTTGGTATATTCCAGGAGTCGAGAGGAGCATGAGGAGCACTTGCGCTTGGTCCTGGATACACTGACACAGCATCAGTTATTCGCACAGTACAAGAAGTGTGATTTTTAGAAGCAGGAAGTGAAGTTCCTGGGACACGTGGTGTCCAAGGTTGGGATGGCAGTTGACCTGTCTAAGGTAGCTACAGTTCAGGACTGGGAGCAGCTTGGTTCTGTCACTGAGGTGAGGAGTTTCTAAGGTCTTATTGGCTACTATCGATGCTTCATTCAGGATTTCTCGAAGATCGCCAGACCTCTATCTCAGTTGACACGGAAGGATGTGAAGTTCTCCTGGAATGACAAGGCGGAGTCAGCTTTTCGATAGGCTCACATCCGCCCCTGTGCTAGTATTACCAGAGCAAGGGGTTAAATACATGATATACACTGACGCGTCTAGCGTTGGTTTGGGTTGTGTCCTTATGCAGAAGGACATGGTAATTTCGTATGCCTCGAGACAATTAAGGAAGCACGAGGAGAATTACCCTACACACGACCTGGAGTTGGCAGCCGTCATATTCGCACTGAGACTATGGAGACATTACCTCTATGGAGAGGAGTTCGAGCTCTTTTGTGATCACAAGAGCCTCAAGTACATATTCACGTAGCGAGACTTGAATATGAGGCAGCGGCGATGGATGGAGACTTTGAAGGACTTCAAGTTCGAAGTCTCCTATCATTCTGGGAAGGCGAACCTTGTGGCTGACGCGTTGAGCCGTAAGAAGGCGATAGAGTTTGTGGCTCCCCTGATGGTTGTTGAGTGGGACATGGTTGAGTTTTTGCGAGACTTTGAGCAGAAACTCACTGTGGAGGAGCCCTTCGAGTTTATCGCACATGTGCAGGTGCGATCTCAGATCGATGACCGGGTCATCGAGGCGCAGAGGGATGATGCATGTCCGACTGAGCTTCGAGAGTAAGCCAGTGATGATGTAGATGCAGAGTGGAGAGTTGGCACGGATGGGGGCATACGTTATCATGGCCGCGTATGCGTCCCAGATATCCCTAACTTGAGACGAGAGATTCTCGAGGCTGCGCACTGTACCAGACTTGCGATGCATCCTGGTAGTACAAAGATGTATCGCAACGTGAGGACTTATTGGTGGGAAGGTATGAAGACCCACATCGCAGAGTTCGTGTCCCGTTATCTCACTTGTCAGCAGGTGAAGGCAGAGCATCGCCGACCACCTGGACTCCTTCAGCCTATGCCTATAGCTAAGTGGAAGTGGGACTGCATTTCTATGGATTTCATCTCAGGGCTGCCGAATACGAGGAAGGGACATGATTCTATTTGGGTGATCGTCGACCGTCTGACGAAATCGGCGCACTTCCTACCGATCAGAGTTGCGAGCTCTGTAGATGAGTTAGCCAGACTGTATATCAGAGAGATCGTGCGTCTGCATGGAGTTTCATTGGAGATCGTGTCGGACAGAGACACGCATTTCACTTCTATTTTCTGGACTCACATTCAGGAGGATATGGGTGTGAAGTTGAAGTTCAGTACTACCTTTCACCCACAGATTGAAGGACAGACAGAGCGGGTGAACCAGATCTTAGAGGACATGTTGCGGGCTTGCGCATTGGACTTTAAGGACAGTTGGGATGATTGTCTTACATATGCGGAGTTCGCGTACAATAACAGTTACCAGGCGAGTATCGGTATGGCACCTTATGAGGCATTGTATGGGCGACCTTGTCGAGCACAACATTACTGGGCAGAGGTTGGTGAGCGTAGATTAATCGGCCCAGAGTTAGTGCAGGCGACGTCGGAGAAGATTGACATCATTAGACGCCGGCTTCTCACAGCGCAGAGTAGACAGAAGAGTTATGCCGATACGAGACGGCGACCACTAGAGTTCACGATTGGGGATCATATATTTTTGCGAGTTTCCCCTATGAAGGGAGTCCTTCGGTTCGGGAAGAAGGGGAAGTTGGCACCGCGATTCATTGAACCATTCTAGATTCTCGATTGTGTGGGTGCAGTGGCTTATCGTCTGGCTTTACCTACGCCTCTCGTGAGCGTTCACAACGTATTTCATGTTTCTATGCTGAAGAAATACATTTCTGATCCTTCCCATATCATCAAATGGGAGCAGGTACAGTTAGGAGATGATGTTACATATATCCTGCGACCGACGCATATCCTAGACAGGAAGGAGTAAGTACTGCGTAGCAAGGTGATCTCCCTTGTGAAGGTATTGTGGACGCATCACTCTAAGGAAGAGGCTACCTGGGAGATAGAAGCCGAGATCAGAAAGAACTACCCATAACTTCTCGAGGAGTACGAAAAGGTATAAATTTTGAGGATAAAAATTTTTCTTAAGGGGGGTAGATTGTAACGCCCTAGAAAAATCCGTACTGGAACCCGAGTACTGACTCGACCAGAAATCCCGTAGGATTAATTCCTTTAGAAAATAAGCGTAAGTTAGCTAGCGCAACGCTAGAGTAGCTGTGAAATCGTCCCTGATCACTTTAAATACGTTCTACAAGACCCAAAACTTGTAGAACCAATGACGCTATAATATCCTGAAACCTTGGATCAAACTCTAAACCGGTTTGTTCTCAGGAACCTTTGTATTGTATCTAGACCGCGCGTCGAAAGTCCGATACTTACACTCTTAGACCGTTATGACCGCTTAGCTGGACTTGACAATCATTTCGAAAATCTAGCCCAACCGACGTTCAGAGGCTATTTCATTGAGCCTGGAGTGAAGAGAGTGAGAAAAGGGTTAGATTTAAAAATTTTAATCCAAATCTGGCACGTGACTTGGCGCGTTATTATTAAGCGTTTTGACCGTCAGAATTCAGCCAAATTACACCCTCAGATCAGGAAAAATCTCTCTTTCATATCGTGAAACTTGTAGACCTGATTTATGTGTGATGACCGCTGAACTGAAACTGGACCGCCACGTGCGATCTACGAACTCTGTCGGACTAAAAACTGGGTGTGAGCAACATCTAGTGACCATGAGCTTAAGTCTGATTGCGTTCGGCCAGGGGACCTCCTGAACTACTCTTTTGGACCAGAACAGCCCCGATTTGGTTACACCTCAAGTAAACATCATTCCCAAGCCTAATTTGGGAAGGGTTTAGGTTATAAAAGGGCTTTAAACCCTCACTTATCTCACCCATCCAAATTTTCTAGAAACCCTAGCTAGAGAGAGAGAGAAAAAAAGTGTGAGATTGAGAGAGTGTGTGAGAGAGATCTTCCTGCCACCTGCACTAGCTGTTGCACGTGCTTAAGCAACGTATCCCAATCACTTCGTTGGTGATTCCGATGCAATTCTAGGTAAGGAAAATCCTAAACACTTGCTGATTTAAGATTTCGTCGATTCCAATAGCGAAGTAGCTTATACATCTTGTGTATTACGTCGCCTGTTCGCCGTAGACGAAGCGTATACGCTCTGTTCAAAACGATACACATCTAGGGTAAAAGGTACGGATTTTAGATGCTTTGATTGGCTGATTTCAATGCTTTCAATGTCGTTTAATAGTAGATGATCGACGGCAATACCGTTTGACATGTACAACATGCTGTCCATTTCCTGTTTCGTAAATATATGGAAAATATGAGATTTAGGGCATTTTGGTCATTTGTAGGAAATACAGTTTACATCCATATTTTACTGAAATGTTTGTCATGGCTTTTTAGCATGTTAGGATATTAGGAAAGCGTGCATGATGGGTTTGGCGAAGAGATTCGCCCAAATGCGCACTTTGAGTCGACATACACTATGTAGACTTAAGTGTGTAGACTAAGTGTTTGTATAAATGTTTGTATTAGTACGTATTGAGTATATGGTGTTGTGAAATAGTTTTGAGATTGAATTCTCAAGTAATATGCTGATATAAATGATTTCCATCATGTTGGCGATATGTATGGATTTCATTGTATGTATGAAATGCATGTGTTAGATGATTTGCTTAAGTTGTATGTTATAACATGTTTCAACATGCTTATAGTGTTGTATTTCATTTCTATTACTCACTTATGATTACTGATGTTGACTTACAAATGTTTGGGGCTATGATTAGTCCAGGAAGTCGGTAACGGAGTATATTCGTGGTTGGCTTCTATTTTCCATGAAAGACACATCGATGAACGCGAGTCGTGTTTGGAGTTGGCGGCAGTGGTTAGGCCACACGAAGTGTTTTACTCACTTCATATCGTTCGACTTGCAATGTGCTCGTACTAGTCGAGCCTGTCAAGTAACCCGACTGGCCGTTGATTGTTCACCTTGTATGAGTCATAACTGCTTGAACCTAGGGTACTGAACTTACCATTGTAAACCCTGTTAACCATGGTACCTTGATCCATAAAGACTCATGAGCCGGGCATGGTGGTATGGGACAACGTGGTCGAGTTGTCGGCTTACGCTAGGGCCACAAACCTTACTGTCAGCCTACACTGATCAGGTGACGAGCCCTTTGTAGTGACCGCGAGCGTATTCTTAGCCTACGGGAGGCGACGACCCTTCCGTAGCAATGAGAGTACATTAGGCCTGTATTGATAAGGTGATGAGGGAGCGGTGCAACGAGTGCAATCAACAGCCCTTTTCACGCCCCAAACTCAGAAACCGGGCTCACAAAATTTCCGATCGCCGAATCTGGCGCTGACAGCCTCCGTAGTACCCCATTCTCGGCTCCCGGCACCCATATACCAGGTTCCGATCCTGGGATGGTACAAGGAGGATTTCTACTATCCATTTAATTCATAATGAGCATAACCATAAGCATAACCCACAAACAATAACTACAAGAACACCATCACAAAATCCACTATGATCAAAAACTTTGAGTACAAGGTGTATAAAGGGAAATACAAGATAGTGCTAATAACAAAACTCCAAAAGCTCGACTGCACGCTCCTGCTGCTACTACGCTATGGCTGTGTCCTGAGGTCACCTGCATACATCAATCGTGCATAAGCTTATAGAAAGCTTAGAGGGTGGTGTAAGTGTGTGCGCAATACGAGCGTACTCAGAATGCAAGGTCAGAATAATGTTGTAATGTGCTGATGAGTACATGAATATAATCAGCCGTACCAAGGCTATGTGGTGCAAGATATGAATGCGATCGGCCACATCCAGGCCATGTGATGCAGAATGCAAGTCAAGCATGTCAATCCTCATCATATACCAGTACAGTTCTCATTCTGGATAATCACCGGGGTCTAGTACACTCTACACCAGCTTGCCGTCCCTATCCGAACGCACAACTGGGAGAGTAGAAGAGACCTCACTATCCGCCTGCCAATATCGGGCCCGGCTCATCGATAGCGGACAGATTCCTCAAGATGGTCAAGCTCAACCTAGAAGTTGCCCCCTCACTCAGGCGGGTAAGGTCACACCCCTTTCCAACCGACCACAACACAATGGGAGACGCGGCCTACTGGTATACGGCCATCGCGCACTCGTGTATCCACTCGGTCTCGACATTAGAGTCATCCTCCGGTACCATCGAGTTTAGGGATTTTCATCCAGGGGCATCTATGGTGCCCGTATGCTAGAACCAAACATTTTCGGTATCCAATCCAGCCACCCATGATGCATCTGTGGAGGCTAGGCCCTAATGTCGCTAGGGCATATAATAATCACAATCATACAAATGCAAGTGCATGAGTCACACTACCAGTCATGCAACAGTCCTACGTGTACCATGCACTAGGGCAACTCCACCTACCAGGGAGCCCATAAACAGTTCGCCCGAAGGCATATGCTATGATCAGTCACTTCTCATATCAGTCATACATATGATGCGTATGATAATGAATCATGGATCTATACTAAACATGTATATAGAGATGGGCTCTATGTATAACTGAGATGGGCCTAGACGGCCTACTTACTACAAGTATGGGCCTATTAGTGGGCCTTAGGGAGAGTGACAATGCGGACATTTAACCGACGTCATCCTTACAATGTGGGCATCTAACCATCATTGTTCCTAAGGCATTACTTACTATAAATATCGTTATATGCCATGGAGGGATCATGCATTGCAATGGACCTAGTTGCACTCAATTGGGTCTTAAGTACATCAATTAGGCCGTATCATATGGGCCTTACATTCATCAAGCGGATCACCTCAATGAGCCTCACCAATGGGCCTGAGGTCCTTTGCAATGGGTCATAACCCATGGGCCTTAGAATTCATTAAAAATGAGCCCAATCACATGAGCTTTATGGGCCTAATCACATAGGCCTTATATATACCAAAGTGGGCCTCAACAATGGGCTACAAATACATCAATTGGGCCTACACACATGGGCCCATAAATAACAAAGTGAGCCTTAGTGGGCGGGCCACAAATACATTAAGATGGGCCTCAACAGTAGCCTTAAAATGATCTCAAAATGGTTGGACGGTTTGGATGAAACTCATGCATCATGGTAGACTCCCATGTGGGCCCACTATAACATTTTTTTTGTTTTGAAAAATGAGGGAGAGAGAGAAGTGATGGGTTGATAAGAAGTGATGGAATGATGTGTGATGGGTTTGGTGATGGATGAAGTGATGTGAGAGTGGACTTTGGGTTGCTTGTGTAAGAGAAAGGTATGGGCATGACATGGGTTAGTTGTACTTGGGTATGGAGTGACTTGAATTGTACTTGACATGAGTGATTGATTGATTGATGGGACATCTCGTAGAGATCCCCTCGTGATTCGCAATGTGCGGTGTTTTATTCGAATTAAACGCAGACTGACATCTTTTAGCCTGGGTATCGGGTCGGTGCGCGAGTCGCGGCGTTAGAACCGCGGTGACGGTGCGATCGCTAAGGTATAGGTTTCAATTTTAGCTGACTTTGGTATACAGGCCTCAGCTTAGGATCGTGTGTAAACATCAGAAAGTGGTCGAAGATTGCCGAATTCGACCGGAAGGATCGCGAGAATCGACGGAACAGTACGAACTAGGATACGGGTCTTACAGCCCTGGCAGCCCTTGCAGCGACCTACAAATGTAACATCGTATGTGATTTTAATGAGTGACGACCCTAGACAGGATCTGTGTTGGGATTGATATAAGGGAAATACCTTAGTTTCCCAATACTGCTTTATGAAAAGGAATAATAACAACTTGGTAATCATATTCACATCACATTACGTGTGCCTGGAAGATGTAGAGCACTGAGCGGTACGCAAGCATGCCGCAGAAGTAGATGGTATCATATGAGGGAGAATATCGGTGAGGGTATCCATCATGTCATGTCATATTGCATTAACAATAGTATTTAGGAATGTTTGATTTATTGCTTTACTATTATCACATGATTGATTTGAGAACATGTTAATCTCTGCTCTATTATTCCACTGAGTTGATCACTCACTCCCACATTACGGGATGGTGTTTGCAACTCCCACCAGACCCTGTCTTAGATGCAGGTGAGGCGGCAATTCAGGAGGCAGAGCTGGATTACGATGAGGACCAGGACGAGTTCTCATATATGCAGTTTCACGACGGCTTTGCATAGGTGGCCTGGATTGGCGGGACATACTAGTTGGACTTTAGACATTTTGAATTTTGTTTTATTATATGTATATGAGACTCAGAGATGTATTCATACTTTGGAGACAGTTGAGATTTATTTTGTTTTCTATACAGTGATATATATAATTTTTAGTCTTCCACTTGCGTTTATCACTGAATCTGGAGTATGAATTGCAGTTTTGGTATAATCTTACTCATGTGAATGCTCTAACTCAGTCAACTTTAAATCATATTCATTCTTATTGCATAAGTGATGGTCTGGAACTCGGGAGTCGGGTTTATACACGACCCCCGATTTTCAGGGTGTTACACCTTATCTATACCCTGAGATAGGATTAGTGTGATAGGATTTCTAATAATTCATAAAAACTTTAAAAAGTCTTATTCACCTCCCTCTAGGACATATTGGGATATTCCTATTTCGACTTAAGAGGTCTTCATCACTATTTCAATTGGTATCAGAGCGGGTCTCTCTTTAAGGGTTTCACCGCCTAGAGAGTGATCTTGACTGAAGTAGAAAAATGGCCAAAGGAGAGGGCTCATCTGTCACTAGACCTCTAGTATTTGATGGATCAAATTATGCTTACTGGAAGGCTAGAATGCACTACTTCCTGAGATCTTTGGATCATGAAGTTTGGGATGCAGTTGAAAAAGGATACGTGGTACCATCTGAACAAATTGTACTTGAAAATGAAACCACAATCACTAAACCTAAACCTAAACCTAATGAGAAGTGGACGGCGTTTGACAAAGAACAGCGAAATGCTGAAGCAAAAGCAATGAACGCCATCTACTGTGCCGTGTCCCAAGATATATTCAATCAAATAAGTATGTGTGAGACATCCAAGGAAGCATGGGATTTACTGAAAACGACCCATGAAGGCACAAGCACTGTGAAGAGGTCTAAACTACAACTCTTAACTTCACAGTTTGAAAATCTCAGGATGGAAGAGCATGAGACATTTATGGAGTTTTTCACCAAATTGAACATCATTTGTAACTCCATGGGTGGTTTGGGAGAGAAGGTTCCGGCACCTAAAATATGTAGAAAAATCTTAAGATCCTTACCAGAATGTTTCAATCCCAAGGTAACAACAATTGAGGAGTGTAGGAATATTGATGAGATGAAAGTAGAAGAACTAGTAGGTTCCCTACAAACTTTTAAACTACACTTCACACAACCCCAAAAATTTAAAAACACTATCCTAAAAACTTCTAAGAAATCAAAACATGAGGACAGTGAGAGCGAAAAAGAAGATGAAGATGAGGAAGTGGCCTTGCTAGCACAAAGATTCAGAAGATTCTTTTAGAAGAATCGCGGCCATCCTTCTAAAGGAAGAAAGGTGAACTACAAACCTTCTACAGGCAAATTTGGTAAAAAAAACTAAAGAACCACAATGTTATGCTTGTCATGAGTATGGACACCTATCTACTGAATGTCCAAATAGAAAAACCAAGGGCAAGGCAATGGCTGCCACATGGGATGATACGGAGGAGTCAAACTCACAAAACAGTGACTCAAGAAGTGATAGAGATAACAAATCCTTGAAAATACTTATGATCTCCACTACTTCGATGTAACACCCCGGATTTTGGCTAACCTGGGATTTGACGTCCTTAGGCAGTGGGTCAATTAAAACACCTGAAAAATCGTTCAGAACCCAATTCCATAGCCAAAGAAACCACTTAGGATAAATTTCTTTAGAAATTAAACGTAAGTTAGCTAGCGCAACGTTAGAATAGCTGGGACATGGTCCCTGATCACTTTAAATATGTTCTATAAGGCCCAAAACGAGTGGAACCAATGGTGCTATAATGCTCTAAAACCTCGGACCAAACTCTAAGCAGGTTTGTTCTTTGGACCACTTTGAATCTTTGTATTGGATCTAGACCGCACGTCGAAAGTCCGATACCTCCCATCTTAGACCGTTAGAACCGTCTAGCTGGACTTGACACTCATTCCAAAAATCAAGTCAAACCGATAATCACAGGCTATTTCATTGAGCCCGGACCGAAGAGAGTGAGAATAGGGTTAGAATTGGAATTTGAAATTCAAATCTGGCACACTATTTGACGCATCAGTATTGAGCGTTCTGACCGTCAGAATACAGCCAAATTACACCCTTGGATCAGGAAAAATATCTATTATATATCACGAGACTTATAGGCCTGATCTTGGTGCGATGACCGTTAAACTGAAACTGGACCGCCACGTGCGATCTGGGAACCCTACCGGTCTGAAAACTGGATGTGTGCTAGATCCAGTATGCATGAGCTTAAGTCCGACCGCATTTGGCCAGGGGACCTTCAGAAATGCCCTTTTGGACCGAAACGGCCCCGATTTGGTTAGGCACCAAGTAAACACTGTTCCCAAGCCTATTTTGGGCATGTTGTAGGCTATAAAAGGGGTTGAAACCCTCACTCCTCTCTCCCATCCGAATTTGAGAGAAGCCCTAGCTTGGGAGAGAGAAAAAAAGTGAGAGATTGTGAGAGAGTGGGGGAGTTCTTCCGGCCACTTGTGCTACGTGTTGCACGTGCTTAAGCAACACACCTCTACCACTTTCCCGGCGATTTCACCGCGATTCTAGGTAAGTAAATACCCTAAATAGTTGTTGATTTGAGTTTCCCTTGTTTCCATAGCGATGTAGCTTATGGATCTTGTGTATTAGGCTCCTTATTCGCCGTAGACGAAGCGTATGCGCTCCGTTTCAATTCCCGAGTCTACAAGACATAAGGTGAGGATTTTAGACGCTTTGATTGACGGTTTACAACGCTTTCAATGTCGTTTAATAGTAGATTATCGACGGCATCGCCGTTTGACATGTACAACATGCTCTCCGTTTCCTGTTTCGTAAATTAACGAAGAATATGAGATTTAGGGCATTTTAGTCATATGTAGGAAGTACGGTCTACATGCATATTTTGCTGACGCGATTGACATGGTTTGTCGCCGTATTAGTGAGTTAGGAATGCTTGCATAATCAGTTTGGCGAAGAGATTCGCCAAGTTGCGCACTTTGGGTCGACATACTATATGTGGACTTAAGTGTGTAGTGTATGTGTTTGTATAAATGCTTGTATTAGTATGTATTGTATTGAATGATGTTATGTAGTAGTTTGAGATTGATTTCATGATTTAAAATGCTGACCTAAATGATTTTCCTACATGTTGACCTTATGCATGATTGTATTACATGCATAGGAAGTATGCCTTGAAGATTTGCTTAAGTTGAATATGCATGGAAAGTATGCCTTGAAGATTTGCTTAAGTTGAATGTTATAACATGTGCTAACATGCTCACATGATGTGTTTCAATTCCAATACCTTTGTATATAGCGTTAAGGTAATTCCATAGATGTTTGGGACTTGACTTAGTCCAGGCAGTCGGTAACCGAGCGAATTCGTGGCTGACTGGTCATAGCCACGAACGACGCGTCGATGAACGTGATTCGTGTTTAGAGTTGGCGGCAGTGGTTAGGCCACGCGAAGTGTTTTACGCACTTCATGTCGTTCGACTTGAGATACGATCGCGCTAGTCGAGCCCGTCAAGTAACCCGACTGGCCGATGTATGTTCACCTTGTATGTGTCATAACTGCTTGAACCTAGGGTACTGAACTTACCATTGTAAACCCTATTAACCATGGTACCTTGATCCACGAAGACTCATGAGCCGGGCATGGTGGTATGGGACACCGTGGTCGAGCTGTCGGCCTATGCTGGGGCCACAAACCTCCCCGTAGTGACCAGTGAGCACCTTGACTCGTGAGCAGATTATGGTGGTATGGGACACTATATTCTAGCTGTCGGCCTACACTGATCAGGTGACGAGCCCTTTGTAGTGACCGCGAGCGTATTCTGAGTCCACGGGAGGCGACGACCCTTCCGTTGCAGTAGAGTACGGTAGGCCTGTATTGATAAGGTGATGGGGGAGCGGTGCAACGAGTGCGAGCAACAGCCCTGGCAGCCCTTGCAGTGACCTACGAAATACACATCGTATGAGATTACTAGGAGTGACGACCCTAGACAGGATCTGTGTTGGGATTGATACAGGGGAAGTACCTTAGTTTCCCAATCCTGCTGTTTGAATGGACTAATAACAACTTGGAAAGCATATCACCATAGCATTGCATGTGCCTGGAAGATGTGGAGCACTCTAGGGAGTGTGGCATGCCGCGGTCGTAAGATGTTGCCGCATGAGGGTGATCGTCGGTGAGGGCATACATCACGTCATATCATCTTGCATTAACAACAGTATTAGGATTGTCTGATTTACTGCTTTACTATTATCGCGTGATTGAATTGTGAACATGCTAATCCCTGCTCTCTTATCCCACTGAGTTGATCACTCACTCCCACGTTACGGGATGGTGTTTCCGGACACCCACCAGTCCCTTCTGTGATTGCAGATGATGGCGCGGCCTGTGAGGCGGAGCTGGACTTGATGATGAGGAGGAGGATTCCTCCTTTATGCGTGTTCTGATTGACGGGATTGCAGGGAGGTTAATTAGATACTTTGACATTTGTCATTTTGTATTTTTAGCGCCCTCATGTATATTCATTTTGTTTACTTTTGAAGTATACATGTATGTGTATAACCTGGTAATATATTCACACTCTGGAGACATACAACAGTTTATATACGTTATACATACTATTACAGTCTTCCGCTTGCAAATTTAATTGTCTCTGGAGTATGATATACTGTTCTGGATTAATCTCACTCATGTTTAATATATTATCACAGACAACATTCAATCATACATATCCATGTTGCATAAATAACATTTTGGAACTCGGGAGTTGGGTTTTTGCTCGACCCCCCGATTTTCGGGATGTTACAGATGGTATCAGAGCATGATTTGGATTAAACTGGGCCTGGGTTATGGTCACGCGACGTACGCTGTCGCTTCCTTTGACTTAGGTGGGTGCGAGAAGGGTCTAGAAACACTTCTAGGATCACAGATTCGCCGATAGGCGAAGTCTAATAGGATCGATCGCAAGATCGAGTCTGTAACGTATCTCGGGTCGCGTAAAGCAACCCGAATCACTTCTAAGCTGTAGGAAGTCAGGTGGAGACGTCCTATGAGTGGTATTAAACCGCAAAAGTGAATCCATGGGCCGTGGGATGACCACGACTCCAGTAATCAATCGCCAGGGCTTAAAAACCCCGTTTTGCCAAAAATTCTCAAAATTCCTCCTCTAAACACTTCAACCTTCAGTTTTTTCTTATCCATTTTATGTTAGGCATCAAACCTAATGTGAAAATAACACAAATTAGTACATTCACCAAATTTTACAGTGAATAGTAAAATTTCATAAAAATGGCCATAAGGCCATTCTAACTTCACTTTCTTTAGCAACTAAGGAGCTAGATAGGTGTACTGGATCATTATACCCCAAATTCATATGCTGCATCATATGGTTTGGTATTCAGGATTGTGATGTGGACCCGGAAATCCCCAAACACATGTTTGGGCTCATACAGACCAAATTATTGTGAACCAAGGGGTGGGACCTAACTTTTTGGGACCCTGGGACCATGGGGGACCAGACCCATGGGGTCCCACCGGCCAACTTGAGAGTTGGCCGGCGATGCCATCGCCGGTCGGGCGATGCATCGCCGGCCGGCGGTGTCGGTTGGTGCTGTCCTTCGGGCGCACCCCCTTAAATAGGGTCCACACCGTCCCTAGGTACCTCCCACCTCACAAAAATCCCCAAATCCCACCTCTCCTTCACAAACAGCCCCCTACATAGCCCTAGATTTGATTTTCAGCAACCCATTCCAAACCCCAGCGTCCCAAACCACTCCTAGAACCTTCCTTGGCCAAAACCGACCACCACCCATCATTTATTGGGTGTTGGCAGCCTCTTTCCTTGAAGATATCACCATTTGGAGCTCCAAAATCTCCCAAATATAGCTGAAATCGTGAGGTGCTCCATCCCATCTTTTTATTTGTATTTTTCTCTGAAAGTACAGCCTTGGGAAGCTTGAAGCATCCCTCTACGATGCCTAGATTTCCTTTTGTCAGATTGGGCAGCCATTTCTCCGCATTTTCGGCGTTTTCCATGGCTTTCGTGGAAGCCATTTTGGGCCTTTTGTCACTCTCATCCATCATATCTTTGATGGGTAAGAGGAAAACCGCGACAGACGAGGCTGGGCCGAGCCGCCCTGCTCGATCAAGAAGACCGCGGGGTGGTGCCGCAAGTCCAAGCACCGCCGCAGGTCCAGCTGTAGTCCTGGAGTGCCGTACAAAGCGAGATTTGGATCCCCATGCACACCTTGGACGAACCATTTTATCAGAGATGCCTCATGACGAATACACTGATCGTAGAGTGTTATTTGAGGCGGACATAGATGGACGATTGTTCGGCGAATGTCTGTTGTTCGAACGCATTGAAGCTGCGCACTGGGGACCAATCTTTGAAGCTCGCGCTCGTGCTAATGTGAGCACTGTTCGTGCCTTCTATGCTAGCATCCAGAATCCTACCTTAGAGCCTTTGCAGTTCAAAATTCCTTTTGGTAGAGATCGGATGGCTACGATCGACGTCCGATTGATTGCGCGACTTCTCAACGTGCCTCTAGGTGATGTGCATCCAAGTGAGAAGAATCTGAGGACTAGACGCGAACGAGATCGCCGCACCAGGTTTCTGTGCGGTAAGTTGGTTCCATGGCAGCCTAATAATAGCCTCAAGGTGACGTACATGTCTGAGGATTTGCGCCTGCTGCATCATATCTGCACGTTCAATGTCTATCCCAAGTCGACGAACCGCATTGAATGCACACGTCTTATGGTAGATTTCTTATTTCTGGTGGCCCAGGGAGAGAACGTATGTATGGCCACTTTCATCTTACGGCAGATAGTTCTCATAGCCAGGTCGAGGAGAACATCCGAATCGCTTCCCTTTGGCCGACTCATTTGCAAGATTGCACTTGAGTTTGCCTATAGACTTGGGCCCGAATTACCGGTATCGATTCACACCATCGATGAGTCGACAATGGTCAAGATGAAGATTGGGTCGCAATACCATGAAATTCAACTTGAAAGGGATAGTGGGGATGACTTTGATGAAGAGGAAGATCAAAGCGAAGAAGAACCTAAAGCAGAGGTTCAGGAAGAGGTTCAGGAAGAAACAGAAGAGGAGGCTCAGGATACTGATGAGAGCCCTCCTCCTTCTGCGCAGACTACTATCGACGACCGCATTGCTCGGATGGAGGAGAGTCAGACCGCTTTGCGTAGGGAAGTCCAAGAACTTCGAGCAGAAGTCGCTGATGCCAAGGCCGTTACAAAGAAGAAGTTTGGCAAGGTGACTCGCACCTTGAAGGCAATCCTGTGTTGCTTACAGGATAAGGGTGCTCCTCCTCCATCACCAGACTCTGACTAGCGATGCGATCTGTGATGTTATTATTAGTAGTTAGTCATTTCCTGTTTTAAGTTGTGTTTTGTAAGCCTGATAAGGCTGGTAGTTTACCTATGTTGCCGTAGTAGCTGACTGACATAGCTCCCATGTACTTTTTGTCATGATACTTATAGGGAGATATCCCTTGTATTATGACAATTTTGGTTTAATGAAATGCATGATGCTTTTCGACTTGTTATGTGAATATTTGTGTTGTGGTTTGGGCTTAATGTAGCCAAAATTTGTGGAATGGAGTGCATGTCGTCTCATTTCACTGTAAGCTATTGTCCCTGGATCGGGAGTATTGTAACTCCCGGGATTCAGCCTACAAATTAGTTTTTATCCCACCCCACCCTCCTACCAAGCATGCCACTTCCGATCCCACTATGGGACTAAGAACACGGTTCTATTTAATACAACTGAATGCTACTGGCCACATAGGCCCTTAGCGTTTTGGTCCTAGAGTTAGCACTCCTAGATTTGAAGAGTCTGACGACATAAGAAATCCAATTCCATTTAGACAATCTTGACCCTAAGCGATAGAACAACTCGCTGTAGTAGAAATGGTATGGAAAGCCATTTACCGTATAATCTTAAGCTTTAGATTATAGCTACTGAGTTACAGACTAGCCTACTAGTTACCTAGAGTAGGGTAAAGCCTGTATATGTTAAGGAATGATAGATTAGTTTTGATTGGAATGAGATTCCCTTCCTTGGATAGATCCCCTTATGACTTATAGACTCCTGTTGTTGCCCATAGGAAGGAACCATACACTCTCAGGGAATATTTATAACTCCCTCAGATTGAACTTAGAATGAACTAGCACGCCCCTTAGAATTGCCTTTCCCAAGGACTTATTGCATTCGGGAACGCAGAGTAAAGGAACTACATGTAAGCGATGTATTCGAGGTTTGAGTCGATTTCTTACTCCTAGTGGTTACCAATGAATCCAATGCTCTGATCAAGCAGAGGATCGGCATCGACTTGGATTAAGAACTGATACAACACATTTTCTGTCCTGATTAGACAGAAGGTTCAACGTATCCGGCTTAGACTCACTACACAACCTTTCTTCTGTGATGGCCCAACCATCTATAACTAAACAGGATCACATTGTCTTTGGGAAATGGCAAGGACTTAAAACATGTAGAGAAAGGTTAATGATAGCCTCTAAGTTACGCCACGTTCCGATATACGGATCGATGCAACGATTCTTAGACTTTAAGTAGAACCAAGTTTTAAGGGGGGTAGAACGTATTAAGTCCAATCCAGTTAGGATTAGTCAACACTGCCGTTCGATCAGTGTGGCGCAGCGGCAGAGTGGTTGGCCTCTTTCCCACTGGCCCAGGATCGAAACATTTGATTTAGGTTATATGTACGATTAGGTTATTAAATAGGATTTGAACCTTCCTTAGAGAAAGTACTCCTTGCCCTTCGCCAATGTCGGGGACGACATTGTGTTTTAAGGGGGGTAGATTGTAACACCCCAGATTTTGGCTAACCTGGGATTTGACGTCCTTAGGCAGTGGGTCAATTAAAACACCTGAAAAATCGTTCAGAACCCAATTCCATAGCCAAAGAAACCACTTAGGATAAATTTCTTTAGAAATTAAACGTAAGTTAGCTAGCGCAACGTTAGAATAGCTGGGAAATGGTCCCTGATCACTTTAAATATGTTCTACAAGGCCCAAAGCGAGTGGAACCAATGGTGCTATAATGCTCTAAAACCTCGGACCAAACTCTAAGCAGGTTTGTTCTCTGGACCACTTTGAATCTTTGTATTGGATCTAGACCGCACGTCGAAAGTTCGATACCTCCCATCTTAGACCGTTAGAACCGTCTAGCTGGACTTGACACTCATTCCAAAAATCAAGTCAAACCGATAATCACAGGCTATTTCATTGAGCCCGGACCGAAGAGAGTGAGAATAGGGTTAGAATTGGAATTTGAAATTCAAATCTGGCACACTATTTGACGCATCAGTATTGAGCGTTCTGACCGTCAGAATACAGCCAAATTACACCCTTGGATCAGGAAAAATATCTATTATATATCACGAGACTTATAGGCCTGATCTTGGTGCGATGACCGTTAAACTGAAACTGGACCGCCACGTGCGATCTGGGAACCCTACCGGTCTGAAAACTGGATGTGTGCTAGATCCAGTATGCATGAGCTTAAGTCCGACCGCATTTGGCTAGGGGACCATCAGAAATGCCCTTTTGGACCGAAACGACCCCGATTTGGTTAGGCACCAAGTAAACATTGTTCCCAAGCCTATTTTGGGCATGTTGTAGGCTATAAAAGGGGTTGAAACCCTCACTCCTCTCTCCCATCCGAATTTGAGAGAAGCCCTAGCTTGGGAGAGAGAAAAAAAGTGAGAGATTGTGAGAGAGTGGGGGAGTTCTTCCGGCCACTTGTGCTACGTGTTGCACGTGCTTAAGCAACACACCTCTACCACTTTCCCGGCGATTTCACCGCGATTCTAGGTAAGTAAATACCCTAAATAGTTGTTGATTTGAGTTTCCCTTGTTTCCATAGCAATGTAGCTTATGGATCTTGTGTATTAGGCTCCTTATTCGCCGTAGACGAAGCGTATACGCTCCGTTTCAATTCCCGAGTCTACAAGACATAAGGTGAGGATTTTAGACGCTTTGATTGACGGTTTACAACGCTTTCAATGTCGTTTAATAGTAGATTATCGACGGCATCGCTGTTTGACATGTACAACATGCTCTCCGTTTCCTGTTTCGTAAATTAACGAAGAATATGAGATTTAGGGCATTTTAGTCATATGTAGGAAGTACGGTCTACATGCATATTTTGCTGACGTGATTGACATGGTTTGTCGCCGTATTAGTGAGTTAGGAATGCTTGCATAATCAGTTTGGCGAAGAGATTCGCCAAGTTGCGCACTTTGGGTCGACATACTATATGTGGACTTAAGTGTGTAGTGTATGTGTTTGTATAAATGCTTGTATTAGTATGTATTGTATTGAATGATGTTATGTAGTAGTTTGAGATTGATTTCATGATTTAAAATGCTGACCTAAATGATTTTCCTACATGTTGACCTTATGCATGATTGTATTACATGCATAGGAAGTATGCCTTGAAGATTTGCTTAAGTTGAATATGCATGGAAAGTATGCCTTGAAGATTTTCTTAAGTTGAATGTTATAACATGTGCTAACATGCTCACATGATGTGTTTCAATTCCAATACCTTTGTATATAGCGTTAAGGTAATTCCATAGATGTTTGGGACTTGACTTAGTCCAGGCAGTCGGTAACCGAGCGAATTCGTGGCTGACTGGTCATAGCCACGAACGACGCGTCGATGAACGTGATTCGTGTTTAGAGTTGGCGGCAGTGGTTAGGCCACGCGAAGTGTTTTACGCACTTCATGTCGTTCGACTTGAGATACGATCGCGCTAGTCGAGCCCGTCAAGTAACCCGACTGGCCGATGTATGTTCACCTTGTATGTGTCATAACTGCTTGAACCTAGGGTACTGAACTTACCATTGTAAACCCTATTAACCATGGTACCTTGATCCACGAAGACTCATGAGCCGGGCATGGTGGTATGGGACACCGTGGTCGAGCTGTCGGCCTACGCTGGGGCCACAAACCTCCCCGTAGTGACCAGTGAGCACCTTGACTCGTGAGCAGATTATGGTGGTATGGGACACTATATTCTAGCTGTCGGCCTACACTGATCAGGCGACGAGCCCTTTGTAGTGACCGCGAGCGTATTCTGAGTCCACGGGAGGCGACGACCCTTCCGTTGCAGTAGAGTACGGTAGGCCTATATTGATAAGGTGATGGGGGAGCGGTGCAACGAGTGCGAGCAACAGCCCTGGCAGCCCTTGCAGTGACCTACGAAATACACATCGTATGAGATTACTAGGAGTGATGACCCTAGACAGGATCTGTGTTGGGATTGATACAAGAGAAGTACCTTAGTTTCCCAATCCTACTGTTTGAATGGACTAATAACAACTTGGAAAGCATATCACCATAGCATTGCATGTGCCTGGAAGATGTGGAGCACTCTAGGGAGTGTGGCATGCCGCGGTCGTAAGATGTTGCCGCATGAGGGTGATCGTCGGTGAGGGCATACATCACGTCATATCATCTTGCATTAACAACAGTATTAGGATTGTCTGATTTACTGCTTTACTATTATCGCGTGATTGAATTGTGAACATGCTAATCCCTGCTATCTTATCCCACTGAGTTGATCACTCACTCCCACGTTACGGGATGGTGTTTCCGGACACCCACCAGTCCCTTCTGTGATTGCAGATGATGGCGCGGCCTGTGAGGCGGAGCTGGACTTGATGATGAGGAGGAGGATTCCTCCTTTATGCGTGTTCTGATTGACGGGATTGCAGGGAGGTTGATTAGATACTTTGACATTTGTCATTTTGTATTTTTAGCGCCCTCATGTATATTCATTTTGTTTACTTTTGAAGTATATATGTATGTGTATAACCTGGTAATATATTCACACTCTGGAGACATACAACAGTTTATATACGTTATACATACTATTACAGTCTTCCGCTTGCAAATTTAATTGTCTCTGGAGTATGATATACTGTTCTGGATTAATCTCACTCATGTTTAATATATTATCACAAACAACATTCAATCATACATATCCATGTTGCATAAATAACATTTTGGAACTCAGGAGTTGGGTTTTTGCTCGACCCCCCGATTTTCGGGATGTTACATTCGATCATTCCAACTGAATCTGAGAAAGAACAACAAGCCACTGAATCATTTTTATCTGACAATGAGGAAATTGAAGAAGAAGAAGATAAAGAGAAAAATGAATTGCAAGATGCTTATAATCAACTATACATTCATAGCATCCATATCCTTAAAAAAATCGGCATGACTGAAAATAAAAAGAAATTATTGCAGAAAGACTTGGACAGAACCTTAGAAATAAACATACATTTGTCCAGTGATTTGCAACAATATCTCACAGATAATGATCAGTTAGAAAAAGAAAACCTATCCCTAAAAGCAGAATTATCAAAACTCATGAACCAGGCTGAATTGCTAAAAGATGATAATGCACAACTCAAAAATAAAAACCACTCACTTTGTATTGATTTAGAAAAATCTAAGAAATTTGTAGAAATAAACTACAAATTTTCTCAGAGTGGTGAGAAATTGGAAAAATTGTTAGGAATAGGAAGACTAGCAAGAGACAAGAGTGGACTAGGATTTGAGAAAAGTAAAAAAGAAAACTGGAAATAAAGCCCAAACAAAACTCACAGCTTCAAGTAGCAATATGGGATTTTC
This sequence comes from Magnolia kwangsiensis, assembly GCA_037074715.1. NCBI lineage: Eukaryota > Viridiplantae > Streptophyta > Magnoliopsida > Magnoliales > Magnoliaceae > Magnolia > Magnolia kwangsiensis. The sequence goes on along the minus strand of CM073575.1, from coordinate 81,486,120 downwards.
TCCAATTTGTCATTTGTGTGGTGATGCTGGTCATTATAAATTTGAATGTTTAGCACCTAGAAGGACTCTATATAACTCTGACCAAAATCACATTGAAAAATTCAAACCAATCAGAGAAACTCGGGATGTTAAAAGTTCATCTAAGAGAAGCTCTCATCCATCACCACCTAAAGGAAAGAACAAAATAAAGAAATCTGTATCACAATGGGTAATTAAAGAAAAATTGAAATGTGTAATGATTAAATCTCATATACCCTAATATATCAAACAGAAAAAGGAACAAATCCATACTATGCATCTAGATCTGGATATTTGCTGAAATGATGCAATTTTGTTGAGCCTTCAATGATACATCTAAGGTTGGAGACCTTATTTTTTATATATAAACATTATCATGTTTATAGTTATAGATCTGGTACAATTTTTTTTGTGACATATACTGATCAAGCCAAGAAATACCCGATAGTGTGTTGAGATTGTGAAAATTCTGAATATTATCTACTTTGATACGAGTGTTGGCCTCTTTTTCGATCTCATTGACTAAAGGTCGATACAATTGACGGATCTTCAAAATGTGAAAAGTCGTGTGACCATGGATAACATCGAGGGCAGTCTCGATAGCATCGATCGACAACTTCTCGATACAATCGATAGGTTGGATGATATGATCGACAAATGGCGCCCCATAAAAGTCAGTAGGATGAAAAAAAAGGAGATTTTTTAAAAGGCAGTTCGGTTGTCTTCCCTATCCGATCCTCTTGACCAATCATCCTAAGCCAAGTAGGACTAGCCAAATCTCTCCACAAACCAGGTAATATTCTTCCAACATCATCAGAATCTTCTTCTCTTGCTTTGTCGGTGTTTTTATTATTTTTCCCAATATTTCAAATAGCCTTTTCTTTCACATGGGAAAAGATAAAAATGTGGCATCCGGTCCAGGGGAATCTTCAAGAGGTACTCGACAAAAGGTCCTTGCCTCAAGGGAAAGAACAAGAATCCCGGACAGTGGGACCCCTAAATGGTAAAGATCACGACGCGGTGGGTCCCAAACCGAAATCCCTGAACTATCTCAACCAGTGCCTCCTCCTCCTACTGTCCAACGGCCACCAAAATATACCAATAGGAAGTTGATCTTTGAGAGAAAAGTAGACAGGGAGTGTTTAACACCCTACAAATTAGAACCCCTGTTTGCTGCAATTGGTTGGCTGCCCATCATGAATTTTTGTGGACCATGCCAACTGGAAAGAACACGTAACTTCTTTGCTGCATGTCATTCTCCGATGGCTGACCCTCCTTCCTTCATGGTATCCATGGATGGTGATGATGTATTTATAATCCCTGCAACCATAGCACAAATTCTCAATCTACAAATGGCTCCAGAAGGTCTTCCAAACTGGGATATAGACCTTCCAGATATGCGCTCCAAAATGACCAAATACCTATATCATAACTGAGATATCCCATGGCATAAAGGGAATGCCGTGAAAGTTAGGTATATGGAGCCCCGGTTCAGAGTCATGCATGGAATTTTTACCACTAACTTGTACCCAAGAAGCACGAACCGATCAGATCTAACAAGTCTGATGGTGATGATAGTCTACTCTGTTGCAACCGGGATAAATATCTGCCTTCCAACCTTGATTGTCAATCAGTTTTTCAATGCCATACATACTTCTAGAGATTTGCATCTGCCATATCCCTGGATTATCAGTAGAATCTTTCAAAGCATTGGCTTTCCGTCCATAGCGGATCCCGTTTTCTCGCTCAAAGTTTTCAATAAGAAGAATATTCAGAAAATGGATCTGATATTTCATGAGTACAAGGAGAAAACTGAGGAAGACATTCATGCAGAAGGGGAAGGAGGAGAAGGTGGTGATCCCATGGAAGGAGATGCAATGGCTGACGATGCACCTCATGGACCAGATGTTGCTCCGTCCACATCAACTGATGGGTATGGTAAAAGGCTCAAATTAGACAGGATTGGAGCCATTCCAAAGGACATGCACTCAGTAAAGGAATGACTCACTATTCTGGAAAGAATGGTTCAAGGAGTTCAGAGCACGGTCCAACAATTGGTGGATCTACTGACGTGCCGTGGTACAACACGATGCCATCTCATTTTGCTCCTTGATGCCGAATTCATGCATGCTATCATGCTTACCTTACTCTTATTTTTACATATGAATATTAGTATCTTTTTAGATGTTCTACGTTCTCAGTGGTGTGTATGACAGTTTTTTTTAACTGTTTTCTCTTTGGATGAATATGCCCACGGTTGGGCAAAATACTGATTTATTTTTGTGTGCCCTCCAATGGGCTTTATTTTTGGTTGGTTTAAATTGCTGCTGTCTGGGACAACATTGGATATTTCTGCCAATCTTGGGCAGCTTACTTTACATATGGCTGAATATAGTTCTTTTATTCCTGCCATTTGAATTTCTATCTCCCTGGTTTATTGAAGTTTTGGAGTTATGGTCTGCATGTTTATCTTATGCCTTAAGTGCTCTATTAACTCCATACTGTGTCTTCATTGATGTATGCTTTACATTGTTCTCATTTATATACATTTATCTATCTACACTTCTCCCATAAGCTTCAATCTTCAGTCAATATCATGTCTTATGCCTTTGCCAATGACTGACAAAAAGGGGGAGAACAATTCAAACACCCCTAGGGGAAATTTTATATCTTTGTTGTAGGTGTTAGGGAGAACAGCGGTAACAAGAAAGGGCGAGTTTTTGAAGTAAGGGGGAAAACTTACTGGGTGTATACATGGGTGTTTAGAATTTATAAAATTGTGTTAATACATGTACACACAATTTAGGATGTATCTGTCTAAATATGTTCCTAAGGTGTTTTGGGTATTTTATCACGTAATTGACAAAGGGGGAGATAGAAAGTGCACCTACTACGTGCCCTGGTTTGTCAATTATGTTGTAAGTTGAGTCAATCGGACAACAGCGCCTAACAGAAAGATCAAGTCAACCGTCTGCCTCAACTGGATGTGTGGAAGCTCGCCATAGGTAAATCATAGCCTCACATCCCATGTCTCAAAACACCAGATGATTAAAACCCTTAAAAAGAACTAGAACATCTTAGGATTTTCGTGTAAGAAAAATTTTTATCAAAAAGGAAAATCTTTAAAGTTTTTCTTACACTGTCGATTATATCGATTCCCATTTCGATATGATCGACCAGCTCTGTCGATGTCCTCGGCATCTCAAATCGATACAATCGAGTGAGGACAAAAAGCGTCCAACAATCAAATAATCATCTGGACGATTGATCGATATATCGACTGGTGAGTCGATATCATCGATATTTGAATATCGATCCTATCGAAAGAATATCGATAATATCAACAAACTATTTTTCGGCGCCCCTATTTTTTTTAAAGAAAACTAACATAAGTTTCAATATATCGATGACTGTCCGATTCAATCTGAACTCAAATATCGATCATGTCGGAAGTCAGTCGATCATATCGATTGTGGACGCATGTATTCACCAGCGTGAATTTCAGGTTATTTTTTATGATGATCGGGGTGCCAGTAGTGTAACGCCCGGGAAAAATCTGTACTTGGACTCGAGTACCAACTCGACCCGAAATCGCATAGGATTAATTCCTTTAGAAAATAAGTGTAAGTTAGCTAGGGTAATGCTAGAGTAGCTGGAAAATAGTCCCTGATCACTTTAAATACGTTCTACAAGATCCAAATCGAGTAGAACCAATGACTCTATAATACTCTATAACCTCGGATCAAACTCTAAGCAAGTTTGGTCTCTGGACCACTTTGAAACTTTGTATTGGATCTAGACCGCACGTCGAAAGTCTGATACCTACTATCTTAGACCGTTAGAACCGCCTACCTGGACTTGACAATCATTTCGAAAATCAAGTCCAACCGATAATCACAGGCTATTTCATTGAGCCCGGACTGAAGAGAGTGCGAATAGGGACAGAATTGGAATTTGAAATTCAAATCTGGCACACGACTTGACGCGTTAGTATTAAGCGTTCTGACCGTCAGAATTCAGCCAAATTACACCCTCGGATCAGGAAAAATTTCTATTTCATATCATGAGACTTGCAAGCCTGATCTACGTGCGGTGACCGCTGAACTGAAACTGGACCGCCACGTGCGATCTGCGAACCCTGCCGGACTGAAAAATTAATGCGTGCTAGATCCTGTATGCACGAGCTTAAGTCCGATCGCGTTTGGCTAGGGGACCACCAGAAATGTACTTTTGGACCGAAAGGGCCTCGAAATGGATATACATCAAGTAAACTTCGTTCCCGAGCCTATTCCGGGCACTTTTGGGCTTATAAAAGGGGTTGAAACCCTCAAACCTCTCTCCCATCCGAATTTGAGAAAAACCCTAGATTGGGAGAGAGAAAAGGTGAGAGTTTGTGAGAGAGAGTAGGAGAGAATTTTCCTGTTGTTGCACCACCTGTTGCAAGTGCCTAAGCAACACACTTCAATCACCTGCCCGGTGATTCCTCCGTGTTTTCAAGTAAGAAAATGCCCTAAAAGTTGCTGATTTAGTGTTCTTTCGTTTCCGTAGCGAGATAGCTGATGCATCTTATAAAACAGGTTGTCTAGTCGCCGTGGACGAAGCGTATACGCTCCGTTCGAAACGATACGTTTATAAGAGATAAGGTGCGGATTTTAGATGCTTTGATTGACTGTTTCCAACACTTTCAATGTCGTTTAATAGTAGATTATCGACGGCATCGCCGTTTGACATGTACAACATGCTGTCCGTTTCCTGTTTCATAAACCAACGAAGAATATGAGATTTAGGGCATTTTAGTCATTTATAGGAAGTACTGATTTCATTCATATTTTGCTGATGTGATTGACATGGCATATTGTCGCATTAGAATGTTAAGAATGCGTGCATAATTAGTTTGGCGAAGAGATTCGCCTAAATGCGCACTTCGGGTCGGCATACTATATGTAGACTTAAGTGTGTAGTGTAAGTGTTTGTATAAATGCTTGTATTAGTATGTATAGAATTAAACGGTGTTATGGATTAGTTTGAGATTGATTTCTCAATTAATATGCTGATGTGAATGATTTCCTACATGTTAGTTATATGCATGATTTCATTGTATGTACGAAATGCATGTGCTTGATGATTTACTTAAGTTGTATGTTATAACATGTGTTAACATGCTCACATGGTTGTATTTCATTTCCAATACTCTTACATGAATTGCTGATGTGAATTCATATGTGTTTGGGACTATGCCTAGTCCAGGCAGTCGGTAACCGAGCGAATTCGTGGTTGGCTTATCTTGGCCACGAATGACGCGTCGATGAACACGAGCCGTGTTCTGGAGTTGGCGGCAGTGGTTAGGCCACACGAAGTGTTTTACGCACTTCATGTCATTCGACTTGAGATGCGATCGTGCTAGTCGAGCCCGTCAAGTAACCCGGCTGGCCGTAGTATGTTCACCCTGCATGAGTCATAACTGCTTGAACCTAGGGTACTGAAATTACCATTGTAAACCCTATTAACCATGGTACCTTAATCCACGAAGACTCATGAGCCGGGCATGGTGGTATGGTACACCGTGGTCGAGCCGTCGGCCTACGCTGTGGCCACAAACCTCCCCGTAGTGACCAGTGAGCACCTTGACTCGTGAGCAGATTATGGTGGTATGGGACACTATATTCTAGCTGTCGGCCTACACTGATCAGGCGACGAGCCCTTTGTAGTGACCGCGAGCGTATTCTGAGTCCACGGGAGGCGACGACCCTTCCGTTGCAGTAGAGTACGGTAGGCCTATATTGATAAGGTGATGGGGGAGCGGTGCAACGAGTGCGAGCAACAGCCCTGGCAGCCCTTGCAGTGACCTACGAAATACACATCGTATGAGATTACTAGGAGTGACGACCCTAGACAGGATCTGTGTTGGGATTGATACAGGGGAAGTACCTTAGTTTCCCAATCCTGCTGTTTGAATGGACTAATAACAACTTGGAAAGCATATCACCATAGCATTGCATGTGCCTGGAAGATGTGGAGCACTCTAGGGAGTGTGGCATGCCGCGGTCGTAAGATGTTGCCGCATGAGGGTGATCGTCGGTGAGGGCATACATCACGTCATATCATCTTGCATTAACAACAGTATTAGGATTGTCTGATTTACTGCTTTACTATTATCGCGTGATTGAATTGTGAACATGCTAATCCCTGCTATCTTATCCCACTGAGTTGATCACTCACTCCCACGTTACGGGATGGTGTTTCCGGACACCCACCAGTCCCTTCTGTGATTGCAGATGATGGCGCGGCCTGTGAGGCGGAGCTGGACTTGATGATGAGGAGGAGGATTCCTCCTTTATGCGTGTTCTGATTGACGGGATTGCAGGGAGGTTGATTAGATACTTTGACATTTGTCATTTTGTATTTTTAGCGCCCTCATGTATATTCATTTTGTTTACTTTTGAAGTATATATGTATGTGTATAACCTGGTAATATATTCACACTCTGGAGACATACAACAGTTTATATACGTTATACATACTATTACAGTCTTCCGCTTGCAAATTTAATTGTCTCTGGAGTATGATATACTGTTCTGGATTAATCTCACTCATGTTTAATATATTATCACAAACAACATTCAATCATACATATCCATGTTGCATAAATAACATTTTGGAACTCAGGAGTTGGGTTTTTGCTCGACCCCCCGATTTTCGGGATGTTACATTCGATCATTCCAACTGAATCTGAGAAAGAACAACAAGCCACTGAATCATTTTTATCTGACAATGAGGAAATTGAAGAAGAAGAAGATAAAGAGCAAAATGAATTGCAAGATGCTTATAATCAACTATACATTCATAGCATCCATATCCTTAAAAAAATCGGCATGACTGAAAATAAAAAGAAATTATTGCAGAAAGACTTGGACAGAACCTTAGAAATAAACATACATTTGTCCAGTGATTTGCAACAATATCTCACAGATAATGATCAGTTAGAAAAAGAAAACCTATCCCTAAAAGCAGAATTATCAAAACTCATGAACCAGGCTGAATTGCTAAAAGATGATAATGCACAACTCAAAAATAAAAACCACTCACTTTGTATTGATTTAGAAAAATCTAAGAAATTTGTAGAAATAAACTACAAATTTTCTCAGAGTGGTGAGAAATTGGAAAAATTGTTAGGAATAGGAAGACTAGCAAGAGACAAGAGTGGACTAGGATTTGAGAAAAGTAAAAAAGAAAACTGGAAATAAAGCCCAAACAAAACTCACAGCTTCAAGTAGCAATATGGGATTTTCTCCAATTTGTCATTTGTGTGGTGATGCTGGTCATTATAAATTTGAATGTTTAGCACCTAGAAGGACTCTATATAACTCTGACCAAAATCACATTGAAAAATTCAAACCAATCAGAGAAACTCGGGATGTTAAAAGTTCATCTAAGAGAAGCTCTCATCCATCACCACCTAAAGGAAAGAACAAAATAAAGAAATCTGTATCACAATGGGTAATTAAAGAAAAATTGAAATGTGTAATGATTAAATCTCATATACCCTAATATATCAAACAGAAAAAGGAACAAATCCATACTATGCATCTAGATCTGGATATTTGCTGAAATGATGCAATTTTGTTGAGCCTTCAATGATACATCTAAGGTTGGAGACCTTATTTTTTATATATAAACATTATCATGTTTATAGTTATAGATCTGGTACAATTTTTTTTGTGACATATACTGATCAAGCCAAGAAATACCCGATAGTGTGTTGAGATTGTGAAAATTCTGAATATTATCTACTTTGATACGAGTGTTGGCCTCTTTTTCGATCTCATTGACTAAAGGTCGATACAATTGACGGATCTTCAAAATGTGAAAAGTCGTGTGACCATGGATAACATCGAGGGCAGTCTCGATAGCATCGATCGACAACTTCTCGATACAATCGATAGGTTGGATGATATGATCGACAAATGGCGCCCCATAAAAGTCAGTAGGATGAAAAAAAAGGAGATTTTTTAAAAGGCAGTTCGGTTGTCTTCCCTATCCGATCCTCTTGACCAATCATCCTAAGCCAAGTAGGACTAGCCAAATCTCTCCACAAACCAGGTAATATTCTTCCAACATCATCAGAATCTTCTTCTCTTGCTTTGTCGGTGTTTTTATTATTTTTCCCAATATTTCAAATAGCCTTTTCTTTCACATGGGAAAAGATAAAAATGTGGCATCCGGTCCAGGGGAATCTTCAAGAGGTACTCGACAAAAGGTCCTTGCCTCAAGGGAAAGAACAAGAATCCCGGACAGTGGGACCCCTAAATGGTAAAGATCACGACGCGGTGGGTCCCAAACCGAAATCCCTGAACTATCTCAACCAGTGCCTCCTCCTCCTACTGTCCAACGGCCACCAAAATATACCAATAGGAAGTTGATCTTTGAGAGAAAAGTAGACAGGGAGTGTTTAACACCCTACAAATTAGAACCCCTGTTTGCTGCAATTGGTTGGCTGCCCATCATGAATTTTTGTGGACCATGCCAACTGGAAAGAACACGTAACTTCTTTGCTGCATGTCATTCTCCGATGGCTGACCCTCCTTCCTTCATGGTATCCATGGATGGTGATGATGTATTTATAATCCCTGCAACCATAGCACAAATTCTCAATCTACAAATGGCTCCAGAAGGTCTTCCAAACTGGGATATAGACCTTCCAGATATGCGCTCCAAAATGACCAAATACCTATATCATAACTGAGATATCCCATGGCATAAAGGGAATGCCGTGAAAGTTAGGTATATGGAGCCCCGGTTCAGAGTCATGCATTGAATTTTTACCACTAACTTGTACCCAAGAAGCACGAACCGATCAGATCTAACAAGTCTGATGGTGATGATAGTCTACTCTGTTGCAACCGGGATAAATATCTGCCTTCCAACCTTGATTGTCAATCAGTTTTTCAATGCCATACATACTTCTAGAGATTTGCATCTGCCATATCCCTGGATTATCAGTAGAATCTTTCAAAGCATTGGCTTTCCGTCCATAGCGGATCCCGTTTTCTCGCTCAAAGTTTTCAATAAGAAGAATATTCAGAAAATGGATCTGATATTTCATGAGTACAAGGAGAAAACTGAGGAAGACATTCATGCAGAAGGGGAAGGAGGAGAAGGTGGTGATCCCATGGAAGGAGATGCAATGGCTGACGATGCACCTCATGGACCAGATGTTGCTCCGTCCACATCAACTGATGGGTATGGTAAAAGGCTCAAATTAGACAGGATTGGAGCCATTCCAAAGGACATGCACTCAGTAAAGGAATGACTCACTATTCTGGAAAGAATGGTTCAAGGAGTTCAGAGCACGGTCCAACAATTGGTGGATCTACTGACGTGCCGTGGTACAACACGATGCCATCTCATTTTGCTCCTTGATGCCGAATTCATGCATGCTATCATGCTTACCTTACTCTTATTTTTACATATGAACATTAGTATCTTTTTAGATGTTCTACGTTCTCAGTGGTGTGTATGACAGTTTTTTTTAACTGTTTTCTCTTTGGATGAATATGCCCACGGTTGGGCAAAATACTGATTTATTTTTGTGTGCCCTCCAATGGGCTTTATTTTTGGTTGGTTTAAATTGCTGCTGTCTGGGACAACATTGGATATTTCTGCCAATCTTGGGCAGCTTACTTTACATATGGCTGAATATAGTTCTTTTATTCCTGCCATTTGAATTTCTATCTCCCTGGTTTATTGAAGTTTTGGAGTTATGGTCTGCATGTTTATCTTATGCCTTAAGTGCTCTATTAACTCCATACTGTGTCTTCATTGATGTATGCTTTACATTGTTCTCATTTATATACATTTATCTATCTACACTTCTCCCATAAGCTTCAATCTTCAGTCAATATCATGTCTTATGCCTTTGCCAATGACTGACAAAAAGGGGGAGAACAATTCAAACACCCCTAGGGGAAATTTTATATCTTTGTTGTAGGTGTTAGGGAGAACAGCGGTAACAAGAAAGGGCGAGTTTTTGAAGTAAGGGGGAAAACTTACTGGGTGTATACATGGGTGTTTAGAATTTATAAAATTGTGTTAATACATGTACACACAATTTAGGATGTATCTGTCTAAATATGTTCCTAAGGTGTTTTGGGTATTTTATCACGTAATTGACAAAGGGGGAGATAGAAAGTGCACCTACTACGTGCCCTGGTTTGTCAATTATGTTGTAAGTTGAGTCAATCGGACAACAGCGCCTAACAGAAAGATCAAGTCAACCGTCTGCCTCAACTGGATGTGTGGAAGCTCGCCATAGGTAAATCATAGCCTCACATCCCATGTCTCAAAACACCAGATGATTAAAACCCTTAAAAAGAACTAGAACATCTTAGGATTTTCGTGTAAGAAAAATTTTTATCAAAAAGGAAAATCTTTAAAGTTTTTCTTACACTGTCGATTATATCGATTCCCATTTCGATATGATCGACCAGCTCTGTCGATGTCCTCGGCATCTCAAATCGATACAATCGAGTGAGGACAAAAAGCGTCCAACAATCAAATAATCATCTGGACGATTGATCGATATATCGACTGGTGAGTCGATATCATCGATATTTGAATATCGATCCTATCGAAAGAATATCGATAATATCAACAAACTATTTTTCGGCGCCCCTATTTTTTTTAAAGAAAACTAACATAAGTTTCAATATATCGATGACTGTCCGATTCAATCTGAACTCAAATATCGATCATGTCGGAAGTCAGTCGATCATATCGATTGTGGACGCATGTATTCACCAGCGTGAATTTCAGGTTATTTTTTATGATGATCGGGGTGCCAGTAGTGTAACGCCCGGGAAAAATCTGTACTTGGACTCGAGTACCAACTCGACCCGAAATCGCATAGGATTAATTCCTTTAGAAAATAAGTGTAAGTTAGCTAGGGTAATGCTAGAGTAGCTGGAAAATAGTCCCTGATCACTTTAAATACGTTCTACAAGATCCAAATCGAGTAGAACCAATGACTCTATAATACTCTATAACCTCGGATCAAACTCTAAGCAAGTTTGGTCTCTGGACCACTTTGAAACTTTGTATTGGATCTAAACCGCACGTCGAAAGTCTGATACCTACTATCTTAGACCGTTAGAACCGCCTACCTGGACTTGACAATCATTTCGAAAATCAAGTCCAACCGATAATCACAGGCTATTTCATTGAGCCCGGACTGAAGAGAGTGCGAATAGGGACAGAATTGGAATTTGAAATTCAAATCTGGCACACGACTTGACGCGTTAGTATTAAGCGTTCTGACCGTCAGAATTCAGCCAAATTACACCCTCGGATCAGGAAAAATTTCTATTTCATATCATGAGACTTGCAAGCCTGATCTACGTGCGGTGACCGCTGAACTGAAACTGGACCGCCACGTGCGATCTGCGAACCCTGCCGGACTGAAAAATTAATGCGTGCTAGATCCTGTATGCACGAGCTTAAGTCCGATCGCGTTTGGCTAGGGGACCACCAGAAATGTACTTTTGGACCGAAAGGGCCTCGAAATGGATATACATCAAGTAAACTTCGTTCCCGAGCCTATTCCGGGCACTTTTGGGCTTATAAAAGGGGTTGAAACCCTCAAACCTCTCTCCCATCCGAATTTGAGAAAAACCCTAGATTGGGAGAGAGAAAAGGTGAGAGTTTGTGAGAGAGAGTAGGAGAGAATTTTCCTGTTGTTGCACCACCTGTTGCAAGTGCCTAAGCAACACACTTCAATCACCTGCCCGGTGATTCCTCCGTGTTTTCAAGTAAGAAAATGCCCTAAAAGTTGCTGATTTAGTGTTCTTTCGTTTCCGTAGCGAGATAGCTGATGCATCTTATAAAACAGGTTGTCTAGTCGCCGTGGACGAAGCGTATACGCTCCGTTCGAAACGATACGTTTATAAGAGATAAGGTGCGGATTTTAGATGCTTTGATTGACTGTTTCCAACACTTTCAATGTCGTTTAATAGTAGATTATCGACGGCATCGCCGTTTGACATGTACAACATGCTGTCCGTTTCCTGTTTCATAAACCAACGAAGAATATGAGATTTAGGGCATTTTAGTCATTTATAGGAAGTACTGATTTCATTCATATTTTGCTGATGTGATTGACATGGCATATTGTCGCATTAGAATGTTAAGAATGCGTGCATAATTAGTTTGGCGAAGAGATTCGCCTAAATGCGCACTTCGGGTCGGCATACTATATGTAGACTTAAGTGTGTAGTGTAAGTGTTTGTATAAATGCTTGTATTAGTATGTATAGAATTAAACGGTGTTATGGATTAGTTTGAGATTGATTTCTCAATTAATATGCTGATGTGAATGATTTCCTACATGTTAGTTATATGCATGATTTCATTGTATGTACGAAATGCATGTGCTTGATGATTTACTTAAGTTGTATGTTATAACATGTGTTAACATGCTCACATGGTTATATTTCATTTCCAATACTCTTACATGAATTGCTGATGTGAATTCATATGTGTTTGGGACTATGCCTAGTCCAGGCAGTCGGTAACCGAGCGAATTCGTGGTTGGCTTATCTTGGCCACGAATGACGCGTCGATGAACACGAGCCGTGTTCTGGAGTTGGCGGCAGTGGTTAGGCCACACGAAGTGTTTTACGCACTTCATGTCATTCGACTTGAGATGCGATCGTGCTAGTCGAGCCCGTCAAGTAACCCGGCTGGCCGTAGTATGTTCACCCTGCATGAGTCATAACTGCTTGAACCTAGGGTACTGAAATTACCATTGTAAACCCTATTAACCATGGTACCTTAATCCACGAAGACTCATGAGCCGGGCATGGTGGTATGGTACACCGTGGTCGAGCCGTCGGCCTACGCTGGGGCCACAAACCTCCCCGTAGTGACCAGTGAGCACCTATGTCTTGTGAACATATTATGGTGGTATGGGACACTATATTCTTGCTGTCGGCCTACACTGATCAGGCGACGAGTCCTTTATAGTGACCCCGAGCGTATTCTGAGTCTACGGGAGGCGATGACCCTTCCTTAGCAGTGACAGTACAGTAGGCCTATATTGATAAGGTGATGGGGGAGAGGTGCAATGAGTGCGAGCAACAGCCCTGACAGCCCTTGCAGCGACCTACAAAATATACATCGTATGAGATTACTAGGAGTGACGACCCTAGACAGGATCTGTGTTGGGATTGATACAAGGAAAGTACCTTAGTTTCCCAATCCTGCTGTTTGAATGGACTAATAACAACTCGAAAATCATATCACCATAACATTGCATGTGCCTGGAAGATGTGGAGCACTTGAGAGACGATTGCATGCCGCGGTCGTAAGATGGTGTCGTATGAGGGAGATCATCGGTGAGGGCATACATCACGTCATGTCATATTGCATTAACAACCGTATTAGGAATGTCTGATTTACTGCTTTACTATTATCGCATGATTGATTTGAGAACATGTTAATCCTTGCTTTATGATTCCACTGAGTTAGCTACTCATTCCCACGTTTTGGGATGGTGTTTGCAACACCCACCAGACCCTGTCTTAAATGCAGGTGATGCTGAGATCCAGGAGGTAGAGCCGGACTTTGATGAGGACCAGGACGAGTTCTCATACATGCAGTACCACGACGGCTTTGCTTAGGTGGCCTGGGTTGTCGGGACTCTTCAGTGGGACTATTTTTGGCATTTTGATTTGTTTATTTACATGTATATGAGACTCAGAGATGTATTCATACTTTAGTGACAGTTGAATCTACTTTGTTTTTCCATATAGTGATATATGTATTCTTTAGTCTTCCGCTTGCTTTTATCACTGGATCTGAAGTATGAATTGCAATTTTGGTATACTTTTACTCATGTGAATACTTTAACTCAGACAACATTGAATCATAATCACTTTTGTTGCGTAAGTTACGGTCTGGAACTCGGGAGTTGAGTTTATACACGACCCCCGATTTTCAGGGTGTTACAAGTTGGTATCAGAGCATGAATAAGATTATACCGGGCCTGGGTTATGGTCACGCGACGTACGCTGTCACTTCCTTTGACTTAGGTGGGTGCGAGAAGGGTCTAGAAGCACGTGTAGGATCCCAGATTCGCCAATAGGCGAAGTCTATTCATATCGATCGCGCGATCGAGTCCGTAACGCATCTAGGGTCGCGTGGAGCGACCTAAGTAGCTCTTAGGTTGTAGGTAAGTGGGTTAAGACGTTCTTTGAAAGATTCTAAACCCTTAAAGGTGAATCATTGGGCTGTGGTACAACCACGACCCTTACATTCAATCGCCAGGGCTTTAAAACCCCGTTTCACTTAAATCCTTCGAGATTCTTCCTCTCACCACTTCATTCTTCAATTATTTATTATCCTTTCCATGTTAGGCATTGATCCTAATGTGAAAATGACATAAAATCATACTTCAACAAAATTTTACAGTGAATAGTAAAATTTCATGAAAAATGGCCATAAGGACATTCTAAGTTTGCTTTCTTTAGCAACTAATGGTATAAATGGATGTACTAGCTCCTTCTACCCCAAAATCATATGCTGCATCATAGAGAATTGTATTTGGGTTTACAGACTGGCCCCGGAAAGCCCCAAATGCATGTTTGGGCCTATATAGGGCAATATACAATGAACCAAGGTTGGGACCATACATTTTTGGGGTCCCTGGACCATGGGGGACCAGACCCATGTGGTCCCACCATCCAACCAGAGAGATGGTGGGCGATGCATCGCCGGCCACTATGGCTCACTTGATGAGATTTTTGGGCGCACGCCTTATTTTGGATCGTGTACACCCCCCACGTAGTGCTCGTCCATAGAAAACCCCAAAGAGGGGCACTTCCTTCACAAACAGCCCCTTCTCTAGCCCCATTTACGTTTTCTAGCTGCCCTAACCCAAAATCGTGGTTCCAAACCACTCCCAAATCCATTCCTAGCCAAAAACAACGATACTCCTTCACTCCATTGTTGTTTGCAGCCTTTCCTCTTGCAGATCTCGTCGTTTGGAGCTCTTAAAACCCCCAAATCGAGCTGAAATCATGAGGTGCTCCATTCTCATTTTTCATTCTCTTTTCTTTCTGAAAATACATCCTAGGGGAGCTTGAAGCATCCCTCTACAACGCCTAGATTTCTCTTTTCCAGTTTGGTCAGCCATTTCTTGACATTTTCTCCATTTTTCATGGCTTTTGTTGAAGCCATTTTGGGTCTTTTGTCACTCTCCACCATCCTCTCTTTGATGGGTAAGAGAAAAACCACAGCGGATGAGGCTAGGCCAAGTCGCCCTACTCAATCAAGAAGACCGTGGGGTGGCGCCACTAGCTCAAGCGCAGCCGCAAGTCCAACCACAGCCCGAGAGTTCCATACAAAGCGGGATTTGGATCCCCATACTCAACTTGGGCGAGTGATTTTAGCAGAGATGCCTCACGGCCAATACACTAACTGTAAGGTATTATTTGAGGTGGACGTGGAAGGACGACTATTCGGTGAATTTTTATTGTTCGAGCGCATTGAAGATGCGCATTGGGGTTCAATCTTTGAAGCTCGTGCTCGTGCTAATGTGAGCACCGTTCGTGCCTTCTATGCTCGTATCCAGAATCCTACACTGGAGCCATTGCAGTTTAAGATTCCTTTCGGTAGGGATCGGATGGCTACGATCGATGTTCGGTTGATTGCGCGACTTCTGAACGTGCCTCTTGGTGATGTTCATCCTAGTGCAAAGAATTTGAGGAGTAGGCGTGAGTGAGATCGTCGTACCAGGTTTCTATGCGGTAAACTGGTTCCATGGCAGCCTAATAATAGCCTCAAGGCGTCTCATATGTCTGATGATTTGCGCCTGCTGCACCACATTTGCACGTTCAATGTGTATCCCAGGTCGACAAATCGCATTGAGTGTACGCGCCTTATGGTTGATTTCTTGTATCTGGTGGCCTAGGGAGAGAATGTGTGTATGGCCACTTTCATCTTGTGACAGATTATCCTCATAGCAAAATCAAGAAGAACGTCTGAATCTCTTCCTTTTGGCCAACTGATATGCAAGATCGCGCTTGAGTTTGCTTACAGACTTGGGCCGGAGTTGCCAGTTCCGATTCACAGCATTGATGAGTCTACCATGGTCAAGATGAAGATCGGGTCTCAGTACCGTGAGACTTAACTTGAAGAGGATAGCGAGGACGATTTTGATGATAAAGAGGATCCAAGTGAGGGAGAACCTAGAGCAAAAGTTGAGGAAGAAGTCCAGGAAGAGGTAGAAGAGGAGGCTCAGGATACAGATGAGAGCCTTCCTCCTTCTGCTCAGACTACTGGTGATGATCGCATTGCCCGAATTGAGGAGAGCTAGGTCGCCTTGCGAAGGGAAGTTCAGGAACTTCGTGATGAAGTCGAGGATGCCAAGGCCGTTACGAAGAGGAAATTCAGCAAGGTGACTTGCACCTTGAAGGCGATCCTTTGCTGCTTACAGGATAAGGGTGCTCCTCCTCCGTCACCCGACTCAGACTAGTGATGAGATCTTTGATGTTGTTGTTAGTAGTTAGTCATTTCCTGCTTTATGTTGTGTAAGCCTGTTAAGGCTAGTGCTTTGCTTATGTTGCTGTTGTAATTTTAACTGTCTTAGTTCCCATGTATTTCTCGTCATGATGCTTGTAAGGACATATCCCATGTATTGTGACAATTTTGATTAAATAAAATGCATGGAATGCTTTTAACTCCTCATGTGAATGACTGCGGTGTGTTTGTTCTATTGAGACTGACAAGGTTGCCCCCTATTTTGAATATAGGGAATGCCACCGAAGGCTACACGGAGCACGGCTCGGCTTGCATTGAGTGAGCCTATGGATCAGGCTCCTTCGCAGTCTGATACCCATGCGGACCCTGTTGTGGGCCCGATTCCTGAGACAATGCGTGCGTCTCAGCCTACTGCTGGTCCTACAGTTGGACCACCGCCGTTCACACCGCCCGTCAGAGAGCCTTACCACGCATCTTCTTCGACTCAGTACATGCCACAACCTGCTCCACCTCCTGATAGATTTGAGCAGATGATGGTCATGATGCAGCAGCAGCAGCAGCTCCTGACTACTATTGTGGGGACATTAGCCCAGGGTGGGGGTGTGCCTCCACCCACACCACCTGCGCATCCAGCTGAGGATGCTGATACATATGCCCAGGATGAGGGCATGGCTTATCCTGTACCACCTGCTTACCCTACGGGGAATGCCGCAGATACATGAGGCTTGTTAGAGCGATTCCAACGCTTACGGCGTCCCACTTTTACGGGTTCTCATAGACCCGAGGAGGCCGAGTATTGGCTCGACCGTGTGTCGAAGACTCTGCGGATGCTTCATTGTACAAAGGCCGAGCAGGTCGAGTTGGCTACGTTCCGGTTTGAGCGAGAGGCCATCTTGTGGTGGGACAGTGTATTGCGGACCGTTGCCGCCGATTACATATGGACATGGGCAGCGTTCGAGTTCCGCTTCCACGAGAAATACTAACCCCAGACGTACAGGCATGACCGGGAGAATGAGTTTCTCCGCCTCAGACAGGGAGGCATGACAGTCACGGAGTATGAGCATCGGTTCACTGAGTTGGGCAGATACATCCCGACTATTCTGGCTGATGAGCAGATGCACATACAGCGCTTTTCAGAGGGTTTGCGACCTAATATTCGGTCGAAGATGTGCTGCGTGAGCATTCCCTCTTATGCAGAGCTGATTCATATGTCCATCGGGCAGAGCAGGATGTGGATCGACTTACCCGATCTCGTGGCCCTGCTGCTCCTAGGCCACGACCAGAGATGCAGGACAGGCCCTTTGCGGGCAAGAGGCCTCGCGTCGACCCTCCTACTAGGGCTACAGCACCAGTACCACCATTTCGGCTCCCTGATTTGCAATGTACATATTGTGGGAAGACAGGCCACTTAACGCAGAGTTATTTTGCCAGGATGCGGGAAGTGGGTTCTCACCACCGCAGAAGATTGACCGTACGCGCTCACAAGCGATATCAGCACCGCCTTTACGGTTGGGTCATGCGCACCCTTCCTCCAGACCTCCGGTATCGCAGATCAGGCAACCTCTACGGCCCATGACACAGCGGCCGAACCAGCCACAGCAGGCACTGGTGCATGCCTTGACAGCAGAGGTAGCTACGACACCGACTTCTCAGCATTCAGCCTTTGAGGTCACTGCCCACATTGGAGGTATTCCTATACTCATGATGGTGGACACAAGATCCACGATTTCTTTGATATCACGTGCCATAGTCAGACGTATTGGTCTACAGACTATTACTATGAACGGGGTGCGAGTTTATACAGCTCACGGGTCCTTTACAGATACCACCCAGATGTGTGAGGGCTGTTTGGTGGATCTGGGGGGCAATGCCTCTAGATCTTGTCGTCGACCCCTCTCTTGTTTATCTCGACGTCATTCTTGGCATGGACTGGTTGACTGCAGCGAGGACCGAGATTGACTGCGAGACTCGTATAGTGACAGCCTAAGAGCCAGAGGGCACATCCTTCACATTTTCAGTGCGGGTAAATCTCCCGTTCTGCATACTTAGTTACGCTACATTACTGCGAGATGCTGGTGCCCAGATACTTGAGCATACGCCAGTCGTTTGCGAGTTTGGGGATCTGTTCAGGAAGATCCCTGGTTTGCCGCCTCGACGAGAGATCGATTTCACTATTGATCTGGTGCCTGGTTCCTCGCCCGTCTCACTGCCGACGTATCGCATGGCACCGTGTGAGATGGAGGAGTTGAGGATGCAGATTGATGGTTTGTTGGAGCTTGGCCTTATACGGCCTAGTGTGTCTCCTTGGGGAGCACCAGTTCTATTCGTGAGGAAGAAGGATGGTTCGATGCGATTGTGTATTGATTATCGCATGCTGAACCAGATCACGGTGAAGAACAAGTACCCTTTACCCAGGATCGATGACTTATTTGATCAGTTGAGAGGAGCACAGTACTTCTCAAAGATTGAGCTTCAGTCAGGATATCATCAGTTGCGCGTCAGGGATGAGGACGTGTAGAAGACAGCATTCAGGACCAGCTTTGGCCACTACGAGTTCCTTGTGATGTCGTTCGGTCTCACGAACGCACCAGCCGTGTTCATGGATCTGATGAACCGGGTATTTCGGCCTTTCCTCTATCGATTCGTCGTTGTATTCATTGACGACATTTTGGTGTACTCCAGGAGTCGAGATGAGCATGAGGAGCACTTGCGTTTGGTCCTGGATACGCTCAGACAGCATCAGTTGTTCGCACAGTACAAGAAGTACGACTTCTGGAAGCAGGAAGTGAAATTCCTGGGACACGTGGTGTCCAAGGATGGCATGGCAGTTGACCTGTCTAAGGTAGCTGCGGTTCAGGACTGGGAGCAGCTTGGTTCTGTCACTGAGGTGAGGAGTTTCTTGGGTCTCGCTGGCTACTATCGGCGCTTCATTCAGGATTTCTCGAAGATCGCGAGACCCTTATCTCAGTTGACACGGAAGGATGTGAAGTTCGCCTGGAACGACAAGGGGGAGTCAGCTTTTTAGGAGCTGAAGGATAAACTTACGTCTGCCCCTGTGCTAGTATTGCCAGAGCAAGGGGTTAGATACACTATATACACTGACGCGTCTAGCGTTGGTCTGGGTTGTGTCCTTATGCAGAGGGACAGGGTAATTTCGTATGCCTCAAGACAATTAAGGAAGCACGGGAGAATTACCCTACACACGACCTAGAGTTGGCAGCCGTCATATTCGCACTGAGACTCTGGAGACATTACCTCTACGGAGAGGAGTTTGAGTTCTTTTGTGACCACAAGAGCCTCAAGTACATATTCACGCAGCGAGACTTGAATATGAGGCAGCGACGATGGATGGAGACGTTGAAGGACTTCAAGTTCGAAGTCTCTTACCATCCTGGGAAGGTGAACCTTGTCGCTTACGCATTGAGCCGCAAGAAGGCGATAGAGTTTGCGGCTCCGCTGATGGTTGCTGAGTGGGATATGGTTGAGTTTTTGTGAGACTTTGAGCAGAAACTCACCGTAGAGGAGCCGTATGAGTTCATCACACATGTACAGGTGCGATCTCAGATTGATGACCGGGTCATCGAGGCGTAGAGGGAGCTTCGAGAGCAGGCCAGTGATGATGCAGACGTCGAGTGGCGAGTTGGCATGGATGGGAGCTTACGTTATCGTGGCCGCCTATGCGTCCCAGATGTCCCTGACTTAAGACGAGAGATTCTCGAGGCTGTGCATTGTACCAGACTCGCGATGCATCCAGGCAGTACGAAGATATATCGCGACGTGAAGAGGACTTATTGGTGGGAAGGTATGAAGACCCACATAGCAGAGTTCGTGTCCCGTTGTCTCACTTGTCAGCAGGTGAAGGCAGAGCATCGCCGACCACCTGGACTTTTGCAGCCTATGACGATCGCGGAGTGGAAGTGGGATTTCATTTCCATGAACTTCATTTCAGGGCTGCCAAAGATGAGGAAGGGACATGATTCCATTTGGGTGATCGTTGACCGTCTGACGAAGGCGGCGCACTTCCTGCCGATCAGAGTTACGAACTCTGCAGATGAGCTAGCTAGACTGTACATCAGAGAGATTATGCGTCTGCATGGAGTTCCGCTGGAGATCGTGTCAGACAGAGACACGCGGTTCACTTCTATTTACTGGACTCGCATTCAGGAGGCTATGGGTGTGAAGTTAAAGTTCAGTATTGCCTTCCACCCATAGACAGATGGACAGACAGAGCGGGTGAACCAGATCTTAGAGGACATGTTGTGAGCTTGCGCATTGGACTTCAAGGACAGTTGGGATGATTGTCTTGCATATGCGGAGTTCGCGTACAACAACAGTTTTCAGGCGAGTATCGGTATGGCACCTTACGAGGAGCTATATGGGCGACCTTGTCGCGCACTGCATTGCTGGGCAGAGGTCGGTGAGCGTAGCTTGATTGGCCTAGAGTTAGTGCAGGCGACGTCGGAGAAGATTGATATTATTAGACGTCGGCTTCTCATGACGCAGAGCAGACAGAAGAGTTATGCCGATACGAGACGACGGCTGCTAGAGATCACAGTCGGGGATCATGTATTCTTCGAGTTTCCCCTATGAAGGGAGTCCTTCGGTTCGGGAAGAAGGGGAAGCTCGCACCGCGATTTATTGGTCCATTCCAGATCCTCGTTCGTGTGGGAGCAGTGGCTTACCGATTGGCTTTACCCACGCCTCTCGCGAGCGTTCACAACGTATTTCATATTTCTATGCTGAAGAAGTACGTTTCTGATCCTTCCCATATCATCAGATGGGAGTAGGTGCAGTTAGGAGAGGATGTTACATATATCCTGCGACCGACACGTATCCTAGACAGGAAGGAGCAGGTACTACGTAGCAAGGTGATTCCCCTTGTGAAGGTATTGTGGACGCATCACTCTAAGGAAGAGGCTACCTGGGAGATAAGCCGAGATCAGAAAGAACTACCCATAGCTTCTCGAGGAGTACGCAAAGGTACAAATTTCGAGGATGAAATTATTTGTTAAGGGGGGTAGATTGTAACTCTCGGAAAAAATCCGTACTTGGACTCGAGCACCAACTCGACCCGAAATCGCGTAGGATTAATTCCTTTAGAAAATAAGTGTAAGTTAGCTAGCGCAACGCTAGAGTAGCTGGGAAATAGTCCCTGATCACTTTAAATACGTTCTACAAGACCCAAATCGAGTAGAACCAATGAGTCTATAATACTCTATAACCTCGGATCAAACTCTAAGCAGGTTTGGTCTCTGGACCACTTTGAAACTTTGTATTGGATCTAGACCGCACGTCGAAAGTCCGATACCTACTATCTTAGACCATTAGAACCGCCTACCTGGACTTGACAATCATTTTGAAAATCAAGTCCAACCGATAATTACAGGTTATTTCATTGAGCCCGGACTGACGAGAGTGCGAATAGGGACAGAATTGGAATTTGAAATTCAAATCTGGCACACGACTTGACGCGTCAGTATTAAGTGTTCTAACCGTCAGAATTCAGCCAAATTACACCCTCGAATCAGGAAAAATTTCTATTTCATATCATGAGATTGCAGGCCTGATCTACGTGTGGTGACCGCTGAATAGAAACTGGACCGCCACGTGCGATCTGCGAACCCTGCCGGACTGAAAACTTAATGCGTGCTAGATCCTGTATGCACGAGCTTAAGTCCGATCGCATTCCGCCAGGGGACCACCAGAAATGTACTTTTGGACCGAAACATCCCTGAAATGGATATTCATCAAGTAAACTTCGTTCCCGAGCCTATTCCGGGCACTTTTGGGCTTATAAAAGGGGTTAACCCTCACACCTCTCTCCCATCCGAATTTGAGAAAAACCCTAGATTGGGAGAGAGAAAAGGTGAGAGTTTGTGAGAGAGAGTAGGAGAGAATTTTCCTGTCGTTGCACCACCTGTTGCAAGTGCCTAAGCAACACACTTCAATCACCTGGCCGGTGATTCCTCCACGTTTTCAGGTAAGAAAATGCCCTAAAAGTTGCTGATTTAGTGTTCTTTCGTTTTCGTAGCGAGATATCTGATGCATCTTGTAAAACAGGTTGTCTAGTGGCCGTGGACGAAGCGTATACGCTCCGTTCGAAACGATACATTTATAAGAGATAAGGTGCGAATTTTAGACGCTTTGATTGACTGTTTCCAACACTTTCAATGTCATTTAATAGTAGATTATCGACGGCATCGCCATTTGACATTACAACATGCTGTCCGTTTCCTGTTTCGTAAACCAACGAAGAACATAAGATTTAGGGCATTTTAGTCATTTGTAGGAAGTACTGATTTCATTCATATTTTGCTGATGTGATTGACATGGCATATTGTCGCATTAGAATGTTAAGAATGCGTGCGTAATTAGTTTGGAGAAGAGATTCGCCTAAATGCGCACTTCGGGTCGACATACTATATGTAGACTCAAGTGTGTAGTGTAAGTGTTTGTATAAATGCTTGTATTATTATGTATTGAATTAAATGGTGTTATGGATTAGTTTGAGATTGATTTCTCAATTAATATGCTGATGTGAATGATTTCCTACATGTTAGTTATATGCATGATTTCATTGTATGTACGAAATGCATGTGCTTGATGATTTACTTAAGTTGTATGTTATAACATGTGTTAACATGCTCACATGGTTGTATTTTATTTCCAATACTCTTACATGAATTGCTGATGTGAATTCATATGTGTTTAGGACTATGCCTAGTCCAGGCAGTCGATAACCGAGCGAATTCGTGGTTGGCTTATCTTGGCCATGAATGACGCGTCGATGAACGCGAGCCGTGTTCTGGAGTTGGAGGCAGTGGTTATGCCACACGAAGTGTTTTACGCACTTCATATCGTTCGACTTGAGATGCGATCGTGCTAGTCGAGCCCGTCAAGTAACCCGGCTGGCCGTTGTATGTTCACCCTACATGAGTCATAACTGCTTGAACCTAGGGTACTTAACTTACCATTGTACACCCTGCTAACCATGGTACCTTAATCCACGAAGACTCATGAGACGGGCATGGTGGTATGGGACACCGTGGTCGAGCTGTCAGCCTACGCTGGGGCCACAAACCTCCCCGTAGTGACCAGTGAGCACCTAGTCTCGTGAGCAGATTATGGTGGTATGGGACACTATATTCTAGCTGTCGGCCTACACTGATCAGGCGACGAGTCCTTTGTAGTGACCACGAGCGTATTCTGAGTCTACGGGAGGCGACGACCCTTCAGTAACAGTAGAGTACAGTAGGCCTGTATTGATAAGGTGATGGGGGAGCGGTGCAACGAGTGCGAGCAATAGCCCTGGCAGCCCTTGTAGCGACCTACAAAATATACATCGTTTGAGATTACTAGGAGTGACGACCCTAGACAGGATCTGTGTTGGGATTGATACAAGGGAAGTATCTTAGTTTCCCAATCCTGCTGTTTGAATGGACTAATAACAACTCGAAAATCATGTCACCATGCCATTGCATGTGCCTGGAAGATGTGGAGCACGTAAGGGTCGATTGCATGCCGCGGTCGTAAGATGGTGCCGTATGAGGGAGATCATCGGTGAGGGCATACATCACGTCATGTCATCTTGCATTAACAACAGTATTAGGATTGTCTGATTTACTGCTTTACTATTATCGCATGATTGATTTGTGAACATGCTAATCCTTGCTCTATGATTCCACTGAGTTAGCTACTCATTCCCACGTTTCGGGATGGTGTTTGCAACACCCACCAGACCCTGTCTTAGATGCAGGTGATGATGTGATCCAGGAGGTAGAGCCGGACTTTGATGAGGACCAGGACGAGTTCTCATATATGCAGTACCACGACGGCTTTATTTAGGTGGCCTGGGTTGTCGGGACTCCTCAGTGGGACTATTTTTGGCATTTTGATTTGTTTATTTACATGTATATGAGACTCAGAGATGTATTCATACTTTAGTGACAGTTGAGATCTACTTTTTTTTTCCATACAGTGATATATATATTCTTTAGTCTTCCACTTGCTTTTATCACTGGATCTGAAGTATGAATTACAGTTTTGGTATACTTTTACTCATGTGAATGCTTTAACTCAGACAACATTGAATCATAATCACTTTTGTTGCATAAGTGACGGTCTGGAACTCGGGAGTTGAGTTTATACACGACCCCCGATTTTCAGGGTGTTACAAGTAGATAAATCGATATTCATGTATCGATCATATTGAGACCTGGTCGATTGGATCAAGTCCGGACATAAATCGTCCAGCAAGCTTATAGGTAAATCTATACAATTTATCAATTCCATCGACAAGGTCTCCGATATGATCGATATATAAATTCTGATGACATTGACTTTTCCCCGATCATATCTTTAGTACCTAAAATTCTTCAAGGCTTCTCTCTTATTTTCACCAGTCGATAGATCGATCCATCTCTGGATGGAATTGGAGTTCAAAATCTGATAACATCGATTGAGTCTCGATACCATCGACCAGTTGGCGAAAGGTTTCCAAAAGGGAAATGACAATTGAGTTTGTATCATCGAGAGGACTGCCGATACAATCGAGAGTATATGCTCGATCATATCGACGACTGCTCGATGATATCGAACTCTGTCATAAATATGACCGTTTATACCCATTGGAACCTTTTGCCTATAAATAGAGAGATTAGTCTTTATTACTGGTAGAGAAAGAAGAGAGTTCTTTTGAGAGTTTTAACCTTCCTATCATTTACCTAAGCCCTCTCTCAGGAAGTTCATCCTCCAATCCACCCTCATCATTGATATCACATAGAGTGGATTGGGGAATGAATTTTCGCATTCAAGGATCCTCCCGCTACTATCTTAGTGACAAATCATTAAGCTGGGATGCCTTGAATGCATAGATGATTGGTACCACTCTATATTCCTTATAGAAAAACCTTTAGAGAGTCGTATTCCATCATAACCCTGACCCAACCTAAAGCCTAGTATAAATACACCTTTATGTTGTGGATCAAGGGAGCTGAAGACTCTTCATCAACAAGAAGGAGATCTTCATCATTGCGCTGAATGAGACTCATCAACTTATTTATAAGTATCTAGAGTCCAGAGGACACTTGTGATCATTCCTTTCTTGGATTAGGTTTTAAGTGTTGCTCACCCTTTGAAGTCCTCGAAGGAGGCCTCCGACGGGAGTGTATGTGAGGGGTGCGTTGTGTGGACCCTTGCTCTGTGGAGAGCATAAACATCTGGTTAGGAGTATGCCAGCAAAACTCCAGGGTTAGTGGTGAACCGAGTAGAAACCTTCGGGTGCGTTGTGTGGACCCTTGCCCTATGTGGGCATAAACATCTGGTTAGGAGTACGTCAGTAAAACTCCTGGGTTTGAGGTGAACCGAGTAGAAACCTCTGTAAAGGTTGAAGGTGAACCTGATTTAAAACCTTAGGTTTGAGGTGAACCATGGGAAACCTCCTTAGTGAAATCAGGTTACTCAAGGGTTGAGTGTGGAAGCCGGGAGTGGAGTAGACAAGTATTCGAACCACTATAAAAATGAGTGTGTTTGTGATTGATTCTTGTGTTTGATTATTTGTGTGATTATGTTAATTACATTCATATCTGCTCACACTTCACACACAGTCACATCTATCATAGACTATAACTACTTCATGCTTAGCATCTAAATAGTTCTGTGATTGGATCCTCTACCAGGCTTGGAAGCCAGTAGAGTTAATTTTGAGTAATCCTTATCTATACCCTAAAATAGGATTAGTGTGATAGGATTTCTAATAATTCATAAAAACTTTAAAGAGTCCTATTCACCCCCCTCTAGGATATATTGGGATATTCCTACTTTGACTTAAGCGGTCTTCACGGCTATTTCAAAGACCATAGGAATTTTCAATGATTTCTGATCTTCATCGCTCTCTAAGTCACTAGATTCTGTATGACTCTTCTGTATCATCCCATGTGGCTGCCCTTGCCTTGCAGTTCATTTTTTCGTTTGGGTATTCGGTAGATAGGTGTCCATATTTCTGACAGGCATAACATTGTTGTTCTTTGGTCCTTTTACAATATTTATTTGCAGAAGGTTTATTATCCACTTTTCTACCTCTAGAGGGACGACCATGATTCTTCTGAAAGAACCTCCTGAATTACTGTACCAGTAAAGCCACTTCCTCCTCTTCATCTTCCTTTTAACTTCCACTGTCTTCATTCATTGTTTTCTTTAAAGTTTAAGGACAGTTGTTTTGGATTTTGGGATTTGTTTGAAGTGTAGTTCAAAAGTCAAACCTACCAGTTCTTCTATTTTCATTTCATCTATATTCCTACACTCTTCAATAGTTATAACTTTGGGATTAAATCGTTCCAGTAGTGATCTTAGAATTTTCCTACAAATTTTTAGTACTAGAACTTTTTCTCCCAATCCACCCATGGGGTTGTAAATGATATTCAACTTTGTGAAAAAATCCAAAAGCGTCTCATGCTCTTCCATTTTGAGACTTTCAAACTGTGAAGTTAGAAGTTATAGTTTGGATCTCTTCACAGTGCTTGTGCCTTTATGGGTTATTTCCAACGGATCCCATGCTTCCTAAGATGTCCCACACATACTTATTTGATTAAAGATGTCTTGGGACACGGCATAGTAGATGACGTTCATAGCTTTCGCTTCAGCAGTCTATTTTTCTTTATCGAATGTCGTCCACATCTCTTTGGATTTGGGTTTTGTGATGGTTGTGCCACTATCAAGCATAATTTGTTTAGATGGTGGGACATATCTGCTTTTAAGTATATCCCAGGCGTCATGATCCAATGATCTCAGAAAGAAGTGCATCCTTGCCTTCTAGTATGTGTATTTTGAGCCATCAAATATTGGAGGCCCAGTGACTGATGAGCCCTCTCCTTTGGCCATATTCCAAACTTCAGTCAAGATCACTCTCTAGGTGGTGAAGCCCTTAAAGAGAGACCCGCCTTAGTACAATTGAAATAGCGGCGAAGATCGCTTTAGTTGAAGTAGGAATATGCCAATATGTCCTAGAGTGGGGTGAATAGGACTTTTTAAAGTTTTTATGTTTATTTAAAAATTCTATTACACTAGTCCTAGCAATAGGCACTTATCAGGACTACTCAAAAGTAATTCTACTGGCTTCCAAGCTCGGTAGAGGATCCAATTACAAATTATTCAAGAAGTGAACAATATGTAACTTAGTTTATGATGCATATGACTGTGTATGTGTGTGAGATGTGATCCAAGATATACAGTTGTGAAAATATTGAAGTAAATCGCACGAATAAAAGAATAACAATCGCAAACATAGTCATTTTTATAGTGGTTTGACTACTTGTCTACTTCACTCTCGGTAACCGCACTTAACCATTGAGTGTACCAAATTTCACTAAGGAGGTTTCACAGTGGTTCACCTCAAACCTAAGGTTTTAAATCAGGTTCACCTTCAACCTTTACAACCTACATTGAGGCTGACTGTTTATGACAATGCATCCACTTTTAGGCACACTGGCTAAGGATCTTCTATAAGATCCTAATAGAGGTTTCACACGGTTCACCTTTGAACTAAGGTTTTAACTGGTTCACCTTTAACCAGATATTTATACTTTCCACAGAGCAAGGGTCCAGAGAATGCACCCACCATGTACACTCCCGCTGGAGGTCACCTTAAGGACTTTCAAGGGTGAGAAACACCTTAGACCCAATCCTATAAAGGAATGATCAAAGGGTCCTCTGGACTCTAATTACTTATAGAAAAGTGGGTGAGTCTCTTTTTAGCTCTTGATGAGGATATCCTCCTTTATTGATGAAGAGTCTTCTGCTTTCTTGATCCACAACTTAGAAGATATACCAATGCATGACGACGGGTTGGGTCAAGGTTATAATAGAATCCTACTCTCAAATATTTTCATATAAAGGAGATAGAGTGATTCCAATCATCTATGCATTCAAGACATCTCAGCTTAATGATTTACCATTTAGGTAGTAGCTGGAGGATCCTTGAATGCGAAAGTTCATTCTCCAATCCACTCTATTGAATATTAATGATGAGGGTGGATTGGATGATGAACTCCTTTGAGAAAAAGGGCTTTGGGTCTATGATCTAAGGTAAAACAATCAAAAGTATTCTCTTCTTTCTCTGACAGCAACAATAGACAAGTCCTCTTTATATAGGCAAAAGGTTCCCACGGATATAAAACGGTCACATTTATGATAGAGTTTGATATCATCGAGCGGGTTCAATATCATCGAGCGTATACTCTTGATTGCATCGATGGTCCGCTCGATGACACAAACTCAATGTCATACACTTTTAAAACCGCTTGCCAACTGGTCGAGTGAATCGAAACTCATGTCGATGTAGATTTCAAATTTCGATTTCATCGATGTGAGGTTCGATTCCTCGACATTTGAAAATGAGAGAGACTTGCTTTTAAATATTTTAGGTGTACAAGACTGATCGAGGTACACTCGACATCATCAGAATTTGAATACCGATGATATCGAAGGTCATCTCGATGACATCTATAAATCCAAAGATTTTATCAGTGAGCTTGCTGGACAGTTTCTATCCTTTCTCGATGGCATCGATTCGGCCTTGATATCATCTATATTTGAATGTCAATTTTATTGAGTGACCCTCAATCATAGATAAATTATCCTGAAATATTTTGCAGGAAATCTTCGCGCCCATGACCGATATCATCGAGACCCTTCTGATGTCATTGAGATTTGAACTTCAATGGTATCGAGGAAGGCTTCGATATATCGAAGCATACATGATATCCTTAAGTAAAAATAAGGGCGTCGGAGATCATCTTGTCGATATTATCAAGTCACCTTCGATGGACTCGAGAATCAAATATCAATGGTTTAATATGCACATCGATACATCGATAATTCCATCAAGATATACATGTGGTTGCTGGACACTTTTTGTCCTCATTCCAATGGATTCAATTTGGCATCGAGGACATCGATAGCGCATGTCGATCATATCGAGACGTGTTTCGATAAAATTGGCAAAGCAAGAAAAACTTAGAAATTTTTTATTTTTAAAAAAGTTTTGTCACTTATAAACCCTATGTTGTTCTAACTTTTTTAAGGGTTTAATTTACCTGGTGTTTTGGGACATGGGATGTGAGGCTTAAATTTACCTATGGCAAGCTTGTACACATCCGGTTGAGGTAGACGCTTTGATTTGATCTTCCTATGAGGCTCTGCAGTCTGACAGACCCAACACTCACGCTAATTGACAAACCAGAGTTCTTTCAATCTCCCCCTTCGTCAATTATGTGACAAAATACCAAAACACCCTGGACCAACTTCTATAATGACACCCAAAATTATGTGTAAATATTCTCTACACAATTGTACAATGCTAACAATATCATATACAAAACAGAAGTTGTTCCCCTTATCTGCAAACTCCCCTTCGCTTAGTGCAGCTGCTCCCCCTAACACCTGCAACACTATACTCAAGAAGATATACATTTCTTGATGAGGTGTTTGAATTGTTCTCCCCCTTTTTGTTAGTCATTGACAAAGATTGCATGATAGTAGATATTGACTGAAGTTTTAAAGACATGTGGGAGAACACACAGATATAGATTTATAGAGATAAAATCAGTTTAAGTATACATCATTTTCAGAAAGTATGGATGCATATCAGATCAATTAAAGCAGTGATAAAAATTGATAAAATAATCATGAGAATCACATCCACTCCATATCAGAAACTTGATAAACTAGGGGATGTTAACACAAGTATGGCAATAAAAATGAGAATTATATTCAGCCACATCCAAAAAAAAAAAAAAACGTACACTGTCCAAGGTTGGCAATAGATTAACAACATCTAAAAAAAAATTAGACCCATCCATGGGCACCCAGTAGTAACCAGCAGTAGCAAGTCCACATGAGGCATATACAACATCCATAAAAAAAAATATCAAACTGTTAGAGGGCTATCACATTCACTCATGAGAGCGTAGAGCACCAAAAAAATACTTATGCTCATACCTTGAGATAAGTGTGAGTGAATGTGACAGCATTTAGAGTCTCGTACTACGACGGAGGAGCAGAGGTAGATGGCGTCATATCGTCTCCACGATAGGTGATTATCTCGACCAATTGTTACAGTCTGTTGCACTTCATGGATGAGTCGTTCCAAGATGGAAAGCCTCTCATGCACCGAGTGGACATCCCTCTGAATTACACCAATCCAATCCTGGTGGATCTTAAATCATTTAGTATGCCCAGGAGCTGATGTCAATGGTGCTTGATGTAGTCCAAAAGCTTATTCTTTAGCCATCTTAGTCCCTTCCATGGGAGCGTCACCTGCCCCACTTTCCCTCTCTACTTGAATGCCTTCTTCAGGTGGATCCTCAAGATATTTATGAAACTTCAAATTCATCCTTCGAATGTTACTTTTATTAAAGGTTTAGAGAGGAAGTACAAGATCACTTATAGTTGGGAATGCTATGGCATTACAAATCATATCTATGATCCGGGGATATGGTAAGAGAATGTCCCTAGCCCTATGAAAAGCATTAACCAAATGATACACGATGAGGGTAGGCAAAAAAATCTTGATCCCAGCGTTGACCGAATATATTATCATAGTCATGAAGCCCGTGAGATTTGTCCTGTTGGAACCCCTAGAGTAAGTGTTTGAAGCAAGAATAGTTTGCAAGACCCGATAGCGTGGTTCTATGAATCTGAGTTTTAGGGCATTCCTTTGGTGCCACTGGACATCATGATCATGATAGAGGAATCTGATGACCTTGGACCAAACCTCAATATTTTTCATGTCATATCTGGGATTCCCTCAGGAGATAAGGTAAGATTGAATATCCCTACGATAGATTCCAGAGTGATCAGCACATCATCACCATCGACAGATATGGTGATGGATGGTGGGTCAGATATCGAAGAATGACAGGTGGCAAAGAAATTATGAGTCCATTCAAGTTAATATGGTCCACTAAAGTCAAGAACTGGTAACCAATCTATGGTGGCAAATAAAGGTTTGAAATTACATGGAATCAGACAACTTCAGTCGACTTTTCTCTCAGGAATAACCTTTCTCCCTGCAAACTTTGCCAAAATTGGATTAACCTGTATTGGTGGGGGTGCTTGCGCCTTAGACTGGGACACACTCTATCTCGTGTGTTGCTTTATGGGGGTCCCACGTTCTGGGGCCCTTAAGCTTCCTTTTGAAGCAAGTACTTTTTGTTGAGCGGATCTTGATGACTCACCCGAACTAGATGCTTTTCTTTTATCTTTTCCCATGAGGACAAAAAAAGGATTTGGGGAAAAAGGACACAACCCAATAGAAAAAAAAATATGACAAAAAATACCCTTGATAATTTTAGAAAGGTATTACCGTATTTGAGGACTGGTTGGGGCAACATGAAAAAGGTCGTAGCAGTCCGAGTGAGAGGACGAGTAGGGAAAAGAAATGGAATCCCTGGAACAAAAATATCTTTTTCACGCTCCACCAGCTTATATCGGGCGGCATCTATCGATATCATCGATCCATATATCGATGATATCGAGGGACCATGATCGATATTATCGATCCTGTCTTCGATATCATTCTTGATCATGCATCTTTTCCTATTCCAAGGAGGCGTCGATGATATCCTTGATCGATTAATCGGGAGTGACATATCAACAATCATATCAAAGATGAATATTTTCAATTCACAGCATTCGGACGACCCTTCACGTATACTTTTAATATTTATATGAATCAATAGTATATACGGCAAAATAATGTATAATCACTGTACACATCAAAATTATAAACATTAAAATGTTTATATACAAAAATAGAGGTGAGGAACCTCAGATATATCATTTAGAGTGCAACAAAAATTGCATCATTTCAACAAATATCCAGATCTAGATGCATGACCTGGACTTGTCTTTTCATGCTAGATATGTCAGGGTATATGGATAGAGTTAGTTATCAAACAATTTAGTTTTTCTTTTACTATCCATTTTGAGATAGAATTCTTTATTATGGTAGATTTAGTTTTCATGTTTGTCTTACCCACTTGATCCAATGATTCTTTTATTCTTTCTTTCATCTTAGATGGTGATCAATTTATGTTACTCCTAGGTGGAATTTTGACATTTTGTATTTCTCTGGCTGGTGTGAATTTACCAATGTGATTTTTACCAGAGTTATGAAAGTCCTTCTAGGTGTTTAGCATTCAAACTTATAATGACCCATATCACCACATAAATGACAAACTGAGAAGTTCTCATATTGCTACCTGAAGCAGCAGATTTTTTTCATTGTTAGGGCTGTATTTTCAGTTTTCTTTTTAGTTTTCTCATACCTTAGGCCACTCTTGTCTTTTCCTTGTCTTCTCATCCCTAATAACTTTTCTAGCTTTTAACCACAGTGGGAAAATTTGTAATTTATTTTCTGCAAATTTTCTGGATTTTTTTAAGTCACAATGGAGTATGTGATTCTCATTCTTGAGTTTCTCATTTTCATCTTTTATTAATTCAATTTGTTTAATGAGCTTTGATGATTCCATTTTTAGGGATAGATTGATTCTTTCTAACTCATCATTGTCTGATTGATATTATTGTAAGTCATTGATTATATGTGCATTAATTTCCAAGGTTTTTTCCAAGTCTTTTTGCAGTAATTCCTTTTTATTTTCAGACATTCCAAGTCTCTTAAGGACATAGATATTATGAATATAGAGTTGATTATAAGCATCTTGCAGTTTATCCTTTTCTACCTCTTCTTCTTCTCCAGTTTCCTCATTATCAGACGGAAATGATTCAGTGGCTTGTTGTTCTTCCTTGTTTTCATATTCCGTGGGAATGATTGGAGTAGTGGAGATCATAAGAATTTTCAATGATTTCTGATTTCCATTGCTCTCTAAGTCACTAGATTCTGAATTTGACTCTTCTGTATCATCCCATGTGGCGGCCATTGCCTTGCCCTTCGTTCTTCTGTTTAGGCATTCAGTAGATAGGTGTCCATATTTCTGACAGGCATAATATTGTGGTTCTTTGGTCCTTTTACCAAATTTGTCTGTAGAAGGTTTATTGTCCACTTTTTTACCTCTGGAGGGATGACCATGATTCTTCTGAAAAAACCTCCTAAATCGTTGTGCCAGCAAAGCCACTTTCTCATCTTCATCTTCCTTTTCACTTCCACTATCCTCATTCATTATTTTCTTTGAAGTTTTTAAGACAGTTGTTTTGGATTTTGGGATTTGTTTGAAGTGTAGTTCAAAAGTCAAACCTACACCAGTTCTTCTTTTTTCATTTCATCTATATTCATACACTCTTCAATGGTTGTAACTTTGGGATTAAATAATTCTGGTAGTGATCTTAGAATTTTCATACAAATTTTCGGTACCAGAACTTTTTCTCTCAATCCACCCATGGAGTTGAAATGATATTCAACTTTGTGAAAAAATTCATAAGCATCTCATGCTCTTCCATTCTGAGACTTTCTAACTGTGAAATCAAAAGTTATAGTTTAGATCTCTTCACAGTGTTTGTGCCTTCATGGGTTGTTTCCAATAGATCCCATGCTTCCTTGGATTTCTCACACTTATTTGATTGAAGATGTCTTGGGACACGGCACAGTAGATGGATTTCATAGCTTTTGCTTCAGTAGTCTATTTTTCTTCATCGAACATCATCCACATCTCTTTGGATTTGAGTTTTTTGATGGCTATGTGACTATCAAGCACAATTTTTTCAGATTATGGCACATATCCACTTTCAACTATATCTCAGACGTCATGATCCAAAGATCTCAGAAAGTAGTACATCCTAGCCTTCCAATATGCGTAATTTGAGCCATCAAATACTAAATCCCTATTGACTGATGAGCCCTCTCCTTTGGCCATATTTCAAAATTCAATCAAGATCACTCTCTAGGTGGTGAAGCCCTTAAAGAGAGACCCGCTCTGATACCAATTGAAATAGCGGTGAAGACCGCTTTAGTTGAAGTAGGAATATGCTAATATGTCCTAAAGGGGGGTGACTAGTACTTTTTGAAGTTTTTATGGTTTATTTAAAAATCCTATTACACTAACCTAACAATAGGCACTTATCAGGACTACTTAAAAATAACTCTATTGGATTCCGAGCTCGGTAAAGGATCCAATCGTAAACTATTCAAGAAGTGAGTAATATGTAACCTTGTTTATGATGGATATGACTGTGTATGTGTGTGAGGTGTGATCTCAAATATACAGATTTAAAAATATTAAAGTAAATCACATAAATAAAAGAATAACAATCGCAAACACAATCATTTTTATAGTGGTTCGACTACTTGTCTACACCACTCCCGGTAACCGCACTCAACCCTTGAGTGGACCAGATTTCACTAAGGAGGTTTCATAGAGATTCACCTCAAATCTAAGGTTTTAAATCATGTTCACCTTTAACCTTTACAACCTATACTGAGGCTGACTGTTTATGTTCTCACGAGTAAGGGTCAACACAATGCACCCAATTTTAGGCACACTCGCGAAGGATCTTCCATAAGACCCTAATAGAAGTTTCACATGGTTCACCTTAAACATAAGGTTTTAACTGATTTACCTTTAATTAGATGTTTATACTTTTCATAAAGCAAGGGTCCACATAATGCACCCACCCCGTACACTCCTGCCAAAGGCCTCCTTGAGGACTTGCAAGGGTGAGAAACACCTTAAACCTTATCCTACAAAGGAATGATCAAAGGGTCCTCTAGACTCTAATTACTTACAGATAAGTGGATGAATCCCTTTTTAGCTCTTGATGAAGATCTCCTCCTTTATTGATGAAGATTCTTCTGCTTCCTTGATCCGTAAATTAGAAGATATACCAATGCAAGACGACGGGTTGGGTCAAGGTTATGATGGAATCCTACTCTCAAATATTTTCATATAAAGGAGATAGAGTGATTCCAATCATCTATGCATTCAAGGCATCCTACCTTAATGATTTGCCATTAAGGCAGTAGCTGGAGGATCCATGAATGCGAAAGTTCATTCTCCAATCCACTCTAATGAATATCAATGATGAGGGTAGATTGGAGGATGAACTCCCTTGAGAGAAAGGGCTTTGGGTATATGAAATAAGGTAAAACAATCAAAAGCACTCTCTTCTTTCTATTCCAACAACAATAGACAAGTCCTCTTTATATAGCAAAAGGTTCCAACAGATATAAAACATCACATTTATGACAGAGTTCAATATCATCGAGCAGGTTCGATATCATCGAGCGTATACTCTCGATTGCATCGATGGTTCGCTCGATGACATCAACTCAATGTCATACGCTTTCGAAACCTCTTGCCAGTTGGTAGAGGGAATCGAAAATCATGTCGATGTCATCAGATTTCAAACTCTAATTTCAAACTCTGATTTCATCGATGTGAGGTTCGATTCCTTGACATTTGAAAATGAGAGAGACTTGCTTTGAAATATTTCAGGTTTACAAGACTAATCGAGGTACACTCGATATCATCAGAATTTGAATACCGATGATATCAAATGTCGTCTCAATGACACTAATAAATCTAAAGATTTTATCAGTGAACTTGCTGGACAGTTTGTCCTTTCTCGATGCCATCGATTCGGCCTCAATATCATCGATATTTGAATATGGATTCTATTGAGTGACCCTTGATCATAGATAAACTATCCTAAAATATTTTGCTAGAAATCTTCGCGCCCATGACCAATATCATCGAGACCCTTCCGATGTCATCGAGATTTAAACTTCGATGGTATCGAGGAGGGCTTCGATATATCGAAGCTTATATAATATCCTTAAGTAAAAACACGGCCACCGGAGATCTTCCTGTTAATATTATCGAGTCACCTTTGATGGACTCAAGAATCAAATATCGATGGTATCAATAGGTACATCAATAATTCTGTCTAGATATACATGTGGTTGCCGGACACTTTTTATCCTCATTCTGATGGAATCAATTTGTCATCGAGGACATCGACAACACATGTCAATCATATCAAGACGTGTTTCGATAAAATTGACAAAGTAAGAAAAACTTAGAAATTTTCTGTTTTCAAAATTTTTTTCTCACTTATAAACCCTATGATGTTCTAACTTTTTTAAGGGTTTAATTTATCTTGTGCTTTAGGACATGGGATGTGAGGTTTAGATTTACCTATGGTGAGCTTGCACACATCTGGCACTTTCAGATGCTTTGAATTGATCTTCCTATGAGGCTTTGCAGTCTGACTAACCCAACACTCACGCTAATTAACAAATCTTGGCACTTTCAGAATACTGACGAAATTTATATTTGAGCCGATTCGATATTGGCATTCTTGTATTTTTTATGAAATTCTATCTCGAAATCAAGGGATCAAAAGGATGTAATGAACTCTGAATGAATAAAATTGATGATTATTTTCTTTGCTCTATCTTTTGTTAGAATCGAATGCTTTTCATTTCTGGTCGAAACAAAATGGCGACTCCACTGGGGAATACCTTATCTTGCATAGTATTGACTTAAGAATGACTTAGAGAGTTTCATCATTGTTTGGCAACGTATAAGGCACCAAAATGGTGACTCTCAATGAGAACATCCTTCCTTTCATCTCCAAGATAGAATATATTTATAACTAGACCCTAATTAAGTTCTATTATTTATCTCTGATAGATACAAGAGTAATATATCGATAACAAGTGCACACTAGAAAAAAGGTAAAAGGATAAGAGAAATGGATGATAGTGATTCTCTTAAGTGAACGGGCAAAGCCGCGATAGTCATGTTACGCTCAGGGAAAAGGATAAAGAGCCCCTACAAACAGAACACTGAGGTAACAAGAAAAGAGACATATGAGGATTTCCATGACAGTATCATAGAAAAAGGGGTAGTTAAGATGGAAAGGGTAACATATGATGTGGTGAGTCATCTGAAGGGCAAACCAGCTTGACAAAGTGTGTATAGCATGTTACAATTATCCGAAGATCCTCGAGACAGTCTGATTCAAGCCATATTCGATAATAATGTCAGAAGAGCATTACTCATAGAAATGGTACATGAAGAACAAAACAATTATATGCTAGTCATTTCTTTCTCTGATGATGACCTAATTTGTGGAGAGGACCATAACAGACCACTGATGGTTGTGGGCCATGTCGGCGGCAAACAGGTAAAATAAATAATGCAAGATAATGGGTCCACAGTAAAATTTCTACCGTTAATGATGTTAAATGAACTGGGATATCGTCATTCTCATTTACGTCCTAGTGGGATGATGAGACAAGGGTTCAATCAAGATGGGTAGAGAGCGCTCGACAAGATCACATTGACACAGGAAATAGGAGAGCTGACGACTGATGTCGTTTGCCACATCATTAATGCAATAACGACATATAATCAACTTTTGGGAAGACCCTGGATGCACCAATATGGCATTATATCATTGACTCTCCGTCATCAATACTTCAAGTATTATAAGAATGGGATTCAGTGTAAGGTGATGGCTGATGCAAAATCGTATACAGAGGCAGAATCTTTCTTCGTCGACGCTGGCTATTACGATGAGTTCACCACGAAGCTGGCTATTACGATGAGTTCACCACAGAGAATAATAAGGGTAACAATGATATTGAAATAGAAAAAGGTGAAACAAGCACAAGCAGTTAGAAATTTTATTTCATGACATGACATCTAAGACGACAGGGACAACCTCCGCTGACATTGTTATTGCCCAAGAAATTAGAAATTTTGTAGTCAAATTACACGATGGTGCTACCGTAGGCCGAAAGAAAGAAACCATTCCCAGTTATGCCTAAGAGGTTTCACGAATAGGAAGGACCCCGAAGCTATTGAATTTTATGCAGTGTCAGAGGTAGAAGTAGAAGAAAATATAGATAATAAAATGAACTTTGCAAAATTGACACCTAAAGACTTGGAAGGAAACAGCTCTACTAGCAAAAAGATAATGAAGAACATGAGCTTCGATTGTGAAGAGCCAAATAGCTTAAACAGTGGAAAAGGTATCTTGATCCCAATCAGGGTCAATGAGAAAAGTTTTGTGGATTGGGAGGAGAATCTTTGGTAAATATGATCACCATAGAACTAATGGAAGAAAAAGAAGTTAAAGTGGTCAAACATCCTGAGATAGCTCCGAAGTAGATAGAACATGGGGGGGGGGCAACCGATGATTGATAGCTTACGAGAAATAAATCTAAGGACAAAAGAAGAACCCAAGAATCATTCATAAGCATTAGTCTCTCTGAACAAGAAGCTAAATGGTATGTTAAACTTTTAAAAGAAAATAAAGATGTATTTACCTGGACATGTAATAAAATGTCAGGTCTGGAACCATTAGTAACAATGCATTAGTTAAATATTTCTAAACACAAGAGGCCGATTAAACAGGCGTAATGACAATTCCATCAAAAGCTGATCCTTTTGATTGAAGAAGAAGTGAATAAGCTAATTAAAGTTGGGTTTACAAGAAAAGTCAAATATCCTAAGTGGATATCAAACATTTTCTCGGTGAAAAAGAAGAGCGGACAAATCAGAGTATGAGTCAACTTTAGAGACTTAAATGAAACATGTCCAAAGGATCATTTTCCACTCCCGATCACTGAGCTGTTAATTGATAGTATGACTAAGTACATCG
Organism: Magnolia kwangsiensis; assembly: GCA_037074715.1. Lineage (NCBI taxonomy): Eukaryota > Viridiplantae > Streptophyta > Magnoliopsida > Magnoliales > Magnoliaceae > Magnolia > Magnolia kwangsiensis. The sequence goes on along the minus strand of CM073575.1, from coordinate 81,446,947 downwards.
TTATGTCCTTTATGGATGGTTATGTTGGGTATAATGAGGTAATGATGTCCTCGGAGGATGAGGAAGCCATGACGTTCAAAACATCACTAGAAATTTATTGTTACAAGGTCATGTCATTTGGTCTCAAGAATGCTAGCACAACATATAGGAGGGCAATGTAGAATATATTCCAAGACATGATGCATAAGCATGTTGAATGTTATGTGGATGATTTAGTGGTCAGGTCAAATGACCATGAGGAGCATTTTAAACATTTGGTCTCAGTATTTTGGCGACTCAGAAAGAAGCAACTGAGGATGAATCCATCTAAATGAGCGTTCGATGTTTCGTCGGGAAAGTTCCATGATTTTGTTCTCAAGAACCAGGGAAGTGAAGTTGATCCGGGGAAGATCAGAGCTATTCAGGAAATGCCACCTCCAAAAACACTGAAGGAATTAAAAATTTTGTAGGGAAAGCTAGCATATATTTGTCGTTTTATCTCTAATTTCGCAGGAAGATGTCAGCTGTTTTCCCATCCAATGAAGAAAGGGGTAGAATTTGTGTGGGACCAGTCATTCCAAAACACGTTTGATTTAATCAAAGAATTGTTAAAATAGACTCCAGTACTAGCATCGCTGGTGAAAGGTAGACCCCTCATTCGCTATATTTCTACAGCAAAGAATTCATTGGGGGCCTTGTTGGTATAAACAAATGAGCAAGGGAAAGAGATCGCGTTATATTATGTAAGCAGGACTTTGATAGGAGATGAATACAATTATTCACCCATTGAGAAAGTGTGTTTAACCTGATCTTCGCAGTACAAAAATTAAGGCATTATTGTCTCTCCCATGATATAATTCTGATTTCACGAGCGGATCCTTTGAAATTCGTAATGACAAGGCCAATACTATCAGGGACACTGGCCAAGTGGATGCTTTTACTATCAGAATATGCGATCACGTACGATTCGACAAGAGCAGTAAAGGGACATGTAGTGGCAGATTTCCTGGCGACCCACCCTATGTTAGATAACGAAATGATCAGTGATGACTTTTTAAATGAACATGTAATGATAACAGAACCACGGTTTATGGAAAATGTATTTTGATGGCACTTCTAAAACTTCAGGGACGGGTGCTGGGGTAATATTTATTAGTCCACAAGACGACTTGTTACCATATTCCCTTATGTTAGGTGCAACATGCACTATCAACAAAGTTGAATATCAAGCTCTCATTATAGGGATGGAAATAGCTCAAGAAATGAAGATAAAAGCGTTACAAATTTTTGTTGATTCTAAGCTTGTGATAAGCCAGCTTATAACAGAATTTAAAATCAAGAAACAAAAGCTCCTCCTGTATTATCATCACACATAATAGTTGTTGGAGTGATTTCAGGATGCCAAAGTCAAGCATATACCAAGGTTAGAGAACGCAAGGGCAGATGCCTTGGCTAGTTTGGCTGTAGCCTTGGATTATCCTAATCGAAGCCCACTCCAAGTAACAATCAAAGAAAGGAGGTTTTTATCGCCTGCTGCAGATGTCGAAGTAGCGGAAGTATTTCTCATATCATGTCTAGAGATTGCAATTGATGATTAGTGTCATCCTTTTGTGGATTATCTTAAATACAATATCTTGCCGGAGGATCCAGCGCAAAGGTTGCAAATAAAGTGAAGGTGAAGATATTCATTATGTGTAATGAAGAGATCTACAGAAAGTCCTATAATGAGGTGTTTTTTAGATGCTTAGATATGAAGGAGGTGAATCAGATGTTGTGCAAAGCACATTCAGGGGAATGCGAGGCTCATCAACTGGTAGAAATTTGTTTCATCGAGTATGTCAATGGGGTATTACTGGCCTACAATGTTCAAGGATGCAATTGATTATGCACGACGATGTCATGAATGCCAAATACATGGTGATGTCATACATGTAACTCCTAAAGATTTGCATCAGTCAGTAGCCTCTTGGCCCTTTGCAGCCTGGGAACTCGACGTTATTGGTCCTATAAACCCATCATCATCTAGAGGAAAACAGTACATTTTGGCAGCCACAGACTACTTCATAAAGTGGACTGAAGCCATCACATTGAGAAATGTCAAAGAAAAGGATGTTTTGAACTTCATACGACACATAATAATATACCATTACGGTATTTAGAAGAAAATTATCACTGATAATGGGACCCCATTTAAGAACACGGGAATGGAGAAATTGTGTCAAAATTTTGATATCTAGCATTCATTCTTGATACCTTACTATCCGCTAGCTAATGGGTTGGCCAAAGCATTCAACAAGATGATTGTGAAAATATTAAAGAAAACGATTGCAGGAAACAAACGCGATTGGGATGAGAAGCTGCAAGAAGCTCTATGGGCTTATCGAACCACTCATCGTACTTCTACGAAAGCAACACCATATTTTTTGGTATAGGGGGTTGTAGTTGTTGTCCCCATTGAAACAGAAGTTGCATCACTCAGAATAGCAGTACATCAGTCAATTGCTGATGATGAAAATGATAAGATCAGGCTGGTAGAGTTAGATCTACTAGATGAAAAGTGATTAGTGGTCGAGCAGCGATTACAGTTATATCAAGCAAGAATCTCTGCAGCTTTTGATAAAAAATTTAAGCATCACTCCTTCAAAAGAGGTGATATGGTATTGATGTTGAAGAGACCGATAGTCTTCACTAACAAGACAGGAAAGTTTGACCCTAAATGGGATGGTCCATACATAATATCAAAAGTGTACTCTAATGGGGCCTATCGGTTGGTTGATCAAGATGGACGAGGCATACGCATACTTGTGAATGCTCGTTTCATAAAAATATATCACCCCTGAATGTGCGTGCAGTTTTGATTCAGAAGATTCATAACATGATTCTTCTTAATAAAAAAGGGGCAGGAAAGAGTACAAAAGCAAAACTCTGTATTATTTTTTAACATTGTATTTCTCTTTGAGTACTAATGAAGTGAAGGCCTTCAAATCATGTCAAGTTCAAGTAAATCAATGAAAAGTGCAAATGATTGTTTCCATATCGTTAATAGTTATCACCAAGATGCTAAATGAATATCGTCAATTGCAAATTGTCGATGCAGAATGACTATCATCAAAGTTGCTGCCAAAGCTGCTATTACTAAGCATTAGGCCATGTAAATTTATCGAAGTCAATAGCACCACCAGGCTGATGTACTATCTTAACCATAAAACTTTGTTTCATTATCATCAGCAAATGCGGTATGTTAATTTCAATTTAGTATTCTAGCAAGGACAATTCATCGTTTATAGGTGGCAGTAAGGGAATTGTGATAACAAGAAGTGGAGTGCGCATAAGGCTTATCACTATTTGGCGATGCAATATGGCAGAACTATACGGGTAGCAGTGTCACTTGTGGCCTTAAAAAGTCCAGAAAGATCATCACGTGTACCCATGCGGCAGTGACCTATGCCATCTGTATAACTTCAAGCAGCGTCACGTGGGTGGCCAGAGAGCGCCCCCTCATGAATGGTTCTGACTTTGCAGATGAAGGAAAAGTGAGTCTCTGAAGCAAGATGACTCCCCAGATCCTTGGTTTGATTTCAGTAGTAACGTGTGATGGCAGGTCTCAGAAGCAACATGACCCCTCATTGATGGACCGACAGCCTTGGATTTGGTACTCGACGGTAGCCTTGTGCGCCCCGTGAACTCTAAAGAGTTACCGTGGCCAACCCTGTGCGTAAATCCTATTGAGTTCATGACCTCGATAGCTTCACTGGGCCCCTCTGATGGATCGTGGTTCATGAACTCCCTGGCGACGATAAGCCTCGTGAACTCCTAGAGAGTTACAGTGGCCTTTTCGTGTAAGACCAACTCCAACTACTTGTGAGTCTAAACTATGATTGCTCCAACTACTTACGAGCCTAAACTATGTGTGCAACTGACTAAAACCAAAACTTTATTCCACTCATTCTAAAATATCATATAGACCATGTTGTGCTAACCATTACAACAGTTTATTGCTTTACTTAGCATGTGTCTATCAAATATGTTTATGAGAATTGCTTAAGCTTAGAAATATTGTGAATCTTAAATTAACATGTAGATTCTAAAAATGCATATACTTGTATGACTGCATGTAAAGATGCAATGACAAAATAAATGTAAGAAAGTAGAATGTTATCTTTCCTATTCAAATACAACCATGTCGAGCTTAATCAATGAATTCACTATTTTCTACTCTGAAGAAGATGAACTTTCAATAATGATATGTTTGTCCTTTTGAGGAAAGTGAAGATCTTTTCTTGTTTCTTGTCTTCATAATACTTCAAGGATACTATCTTCCATAATTCACAAGGGATGAGGAGGATAGTAGTGCAAAGAGTCATCATTTACCGCAGAAAAAGATTCATGGGTATTCTTCAAAGGCATACCAAAGGCTATCCATCCTTCAAGAATATCAATAAGTTTTATTTCAGAAATAATGTCTGTTGAAGAAATATTTATGCAAAACTGACTGAGACAAGGGGCATGGTTGGTCTCTTTGGAATAGCCTACGCATTGATCTTCTTGATGGCTCCTTAGTTGCGGTGGAAGAATATATATGGCATAGTCAGCTGGATAGTAATTGCGCACCAAATAGTACTGATAGGCCCACTAGCACACTTGGGGATAAGAAGTATGGACTGGTCAGCCTTGGCCTGAGAGTATGAAGTGAGATCCCATATTAACATTCAAGAGTTTCCTCCATATCAAGGCCCAATTATATGGCCCAATGCCATAGTTCCTTATAGGTATCCGGAATAGTCTAGCTAAATCTGAATCGACGAGCAAATCTACTCAGATAATATGGTTCACGCCAGAATGTGCCACCTTCTCTTAAGGGAAGATTACTAGATCTAATGGAGACAAGGAATGAATGTTCGCCATAAGAAATAAAATTGTCGTCAACAACTTATATGCCTTCTGGATGAATGGTGAATGGAAATTGATAAAAAAAAAAAAAAAAAAAACAATAGGATTGCCATTTTCTATCTTGCGGGTGATCCAGCCATGTGATTTCTCAACCATCTTCCTTAACTGATAATATTGAAGAGGAAGCCGGTGGGGATTTGAATATGCCCCTCTTGAGTCATCAAAAGTCCAAAGGAAATATACTCCTAACTAGCCTACAAAGAAATGACAAGGAGTGTAAACCGAGAAAGATTGAAGTGAAGAATCTGTAGGGCCAGAAACTATATCCCCAAAAGCACGATATAGAGAGCACAAAACTGTAGAAGCTAATGAATGTCTCTGACCCTCAACCATCGCACCAGCAATTATGAAGAAGGATGGTCTGATGATATCCACTTGTTCCAAGTCAAGGAATATTACCAAACTTAGCCAATAAGCTAAGAAGGCAACTAATTCACGAGAGTGGCTTTACTTAATGGTGCTTGTGATGTTCTCACTAATGGTTTTGAGATCCTGATGGTTATAACTTGCAAAAATGCCAAATTAAAACAATATGGTTACTTTGGAGAAAGGATGAAGGTCTGAAGAGAAAAAGGGTAAGAGGAAAGAAATATACCATAATCTGTGAGAGAAATGAGCTAGCCATTCAAGAGAAGTAATGTGTTTAGGATGGGAGAAATTAGACAGTTCTCCGAAGAGTTCAGAAGTGGTCTTTAAAATCTCAGATTTATTATTTTTTGCAGAGGCATGAGATAATTCCTCATTTTAAGGAATATAAATATTATGGATGTTGCACATAATGGGGAGGCCTGCTATGCAGAGAAGATCCCATGGAGTGATGCTCATCTCACCCAGGGGAAGATGAAATGAGTTGGTAATTGGGGACCAAAAATTAAGAAAGCTCTGAAGATAGCTGGGTTTTCATGAAAATACTCTGATGTGGCTATAACAGCATCAAGAAGATAAATATGTTCCAGAGTGACAGTATGTTTTTGAGCAAAAGCACATGCCTAGGTACTATAGAAATCTTGAGGAGACAAAAGACCCTTGGCTAGAAATTAATTTGTTCTCCAAGGGACGCGACTAGTGAAGAAATATTGGCGAGCAATTTTAAAGAAATGAGTTAGGAAAGACTGATGAGGATCATGGCAAGGACGTAGGAATCGCATCTTATATATCATGTCAGTCTTTTGACAAGAGTCCTTTCCTTCTACACGACCTTTCAAGATACTTGGTTCTCTCCTAATCCAGTTGTCTATAGAGATAAGGCTACTATTATAAGTAAATGGTTCGCTATGAGGGACTAACCAGTGACGTTGTAAATTTAGAGGGGTAGTGTTGATGTGGCCCATAGAAGGGTGTTGGAGCTCTAAAGCTTTTTCATTAATTTCTACACAATCCCAAGTGTGGCAAGGGAATTGTTTAAGTGCTGAGGAAGATGAAGGATTTCTTTTCTTGAAGATGAAGCTTCCGAATGTCTCATGATGAAGGAATGTTGAGATAAATACGAGGTTTTGAGATATTTCGATAAAGTTTCAGAACAAATGTTTTCAGCACTAAGTACGAATGAGTTACGCTGCAGAGTTGCGCAGGACAATTACGCACAAATGGGAGGTTCTTCGAGAGAGGAAAAAAAATTAAAGTGAGGAATGATTAAGTGGCATGGTATTTATAGGCCAGGAGCGTCACCAGAGAGTTGGGCGGGCAAGAGTTGTGTGAACCCGTGCAACTCAAGTTCTACATGAAGAAGTTGATCTTTCAAGTTGATTTAGAGAAATAAAATTTTAGATCAAGGGGGTATCTATTGGGGTATAAGATTTGGTCAAGGGGAGAAGCTTTAAGAAGGAAAATTGGTGAAAGAAATGGAAGATAGAAGTGAAAGACAGTTGGGCTTGTCCGTTGTCATATTGGGCCGCACAACTCTCTTGACTCTCTTGAGAGAGGGACGGATTGAGAATGCGAAGTGGGCCCATGACACAGGATTCGAGGGCTCACATGTATGAAAGTCGATAAATACCCCCCCCCCCCCCCCCCCCTCTATTTGACAATCGGATGCTCAGAAGACCAGTACCTCTAATAGGTACTGGAGACAAAGAGAAGGAGAAGGGGGGCAGAACGCTGAAAGAATAGGCCACGCTACTTCGATAGAGTTATGCGACGCCACGCAACTCCTCGGTCCACATAACTCTAATGAGTTGCCTGGATACTCTTTAAGGGAACTAATATGTTGGAATTTGCCAGATCTTCAAGCTATGTCAGGTGCATTAAAGGGATCTAAGCACTCCTTTATCATGTAAATAAGGGACAGAATGCATAGGAAGCCCGCACAACTCATCTCCCCTAGAGATATGAATGATATGAGCTAGAATGCTGCTGAAATTTATATTTGAGTTGATTCAATATTAGCATTCTTGTATTTTCTAAGAAATTCTAAGAGATCAAATGGATGTAATGAACTCAAAATGAATAAAATTGATGATTATTCTCTTTGCTCTATCTTTTGTTAATTTCAAGTGAGATATTCCCCGAATCGAATGCTTTTCATATCTAGTCAAAACACCCCGTGTGTCCTAAGAAGGATTACACGTCTCGTATGTTCTTGGGTGGAGGTAGTTTAGTGATAAGTTCAATTTTATCTTTATCTACCTCAATTCCCTTGGACGAGATGATGTGTCCAAGGACAATTCCCTTACAAACCATAAAGTGACACTTCTCTCAATTCAGTACTAAGTTCTTTTCCTCACATCGCTTCAACACAATTTTCAAATTATCTAGGCATTCGCTAAAGGATGGACCAAAAACTGAGAAATCGTCCATGCAGACCTCTAAATATCGTCCCACTATATCAGAAAAAATACTCATCATACATTGCTGAAAGGTGGTGGGGGCATTACACAGTCTGAATGACATCTTTCGGTAAGTAAAGGTGCTAAAAGGACATGTGAACGTGGTTTTTTCTTAATCTTTAAGGGCAATCTCGATCTGATTATAGCCCAAATATCCGTCAAGGGAACAATAATAGGAATGACCAGCTAGCCTTTCCAAATTTTGATCAATGAAGGGCAAAGGAAAGTAGTCCTTCCTCATGAGGTATTCAACTTCCTGTAGTTAATTCACATTCTTCAACTAGTAGTAACTCTAGTTGGCATGAGTTCATTGTTGACATTAGCTACGATGGTGATTCCGGACTTCTTGGGAACCACTTGAGTTGAACTCACCCATTGATTATCAGATATAGGGTATATGATACCCATATCCAATAGTTTAAGAACTTCGGCTAGAACCACTTCTTTCATATTTGAATTTAGTCTACGTTGTGGTTGTCATGAGGCCTTTACATTATCCTCAAAATAAATGCCGTGAGTACAAATCAAAGGGTCAATTCCCTTAAGGTCCGCAATCGACCATCTAAGGGATCTTTTGTGCTCAATGAGAGTAGATATGATCATAATCTCTTATTCTTGCTCAAGGTAGGAAGAAATCACCACCGAGTATGTCTCATCTTGACCTAAATAGATGTATTTCAATTCAGAGGACAAAGGTTTAGGTCAAGCTTCAGTGCCTTGAGTCTAGACGATAGAGACATTACATCAGTTTGAGGTAATTCCTTGAAATGTGGCCTCCACCGGTTAACTTCAAGTACCGGCATAGTACCAAACATGACACCTGTCTCCCTAATCATATCATCATCTAAATCATGGGAGTGGGCTAAGCACGTCTCTAGAGGGTCAGAGGATAAGGTCAAAAGTGTTCTATCTTCCACGAAAGAGTCAATCATGTTAATGTCGTGAAAATCGTATCATCCTCTAACTCTCTACCCTTATTGAAAAAGATGTTTAACTCCTATGTTATATTTTTAAAAGATATACTCATGACTCCATTCCTGCAATTAATGATTGCGTTTGAAGTGGCAAGGAATGGGTGATAAAGAATGATGGGAATTTGAGTGCTCATGTTACTGATAGGTTACGTATTTAGGACAATGAAGTTTACTAGGTAGTAGAATCTGTCAACTTGAACCAACACATCCTCAATTACCCCTCTCGATACATGAACTGAGAGATTAGCAAGTTGTAATGTGGTTAGGGTGGGTTTTAATACACCCAAACCTAGCTATTTGTAGACTGAGTAAGGAATCAGATTTACACTCGCTCCTAAATCAAGAAGTGTATGCTCAATGCGCTAATTCCCGATTACACAAGCGATGGTTGGGCTATTGGGATCGTTGTATTTTTGTGGTACATCTTCTTTAGGATGGCACTCACTTTTTTAGTTAAAAAGATTTTCTTTTGAATATTTTGTTGTCTTTTGGTCATACACAAGTCTTTCAGAAATTTGGCATATGAAGGTATTTTTTTAACCGCATCCAGTAGAGGAATGTTGACCTTCACATATTTTAACACCTCTAGATTGTCCTGAGAGTTAGAGAGAGATTTTGGTGCAACCAACCATCAGGGAAATGGAGCAATCGGCTTGTCTTGAAGTTCTGGTTGTATTTTTTATGGGGCAATGTTAGGTCTATCATTGTTGTCCTTTTCTAGGTCCTTAGGCTTTTCAGCCCTCATTGGAATAGTTTTGTCAATGGTCTTCCCACTTCTAAGAGTAGTGATAGATTTAGCTTGCTCCATCTGAATTGAAGAGATGGGATCACTTATCTCATATTGCGGTTTGGGATTGGGGAGAGGTTGAGCAAGAAGCATCTCCTTTTCTCCAATTGATAAGTGTGACTTTAGCCTTTGAACAGACAACATAAGCATTCTAATCGCTGATCTGATATCCTAGATTACTTGTCCCATATTTCTATTAATTAGCTATTGCTCTTAAATTTGTGTTTAGAACCTGATCCTCTTAAGGTTTCCCTTGATTTGGAATTTGGTCAAAGAAACCTAGCAGTTTGTCTATTCCTCCAACTGAAGTTTTGATGATTTCTTTAATTAGTATTGTAGGTATTGGAGGTAGGTCCATTGAAAGGTCTTTGATAATTATTCACAGCATTAGATTTCTCATTCAACACCTCTTAAAAGGCATGTATTGTTGGACAATTTTCAATTGTGTGAATGTTGCAAGCACAAATACCGTAAGCAATTTCCTTAACCTTATCATTCTTTAGTTCCATGGCCTCGAATTTTCTTATGAGATTAGACACATTAGCATTAATATCATCATCCTCTTTTAGAAAGTATAATTCACCCCTATTTTGATTGAGTGGGCCTAGAAGTGGTGCTGAATTTTGGGTTAGTGTCCCATGATTGTGCGTTTTCAGCAAGTCTATCCAAGTAGTCCTACACATCATCGACATTTTTATTCATGAATTCTCCATTGCACACTATCTTAACAATTGGCACATGGAAGATGTCAGACCATCATAGAAAAAGTGTGTAATGCGCCACGTTTCAAAACCGTGTTGTGGGCATGAACTGACAAGATCCTTGAACTGCTCCTAACATCGAAAGAATTTTTCATCCTCCCTTTGGAAAAAGTTCATGATTGACTTTCTAAGGGTGTTCATTTTATGATGTGAAAAAAATTTCTTTATGAACTCCCTTATCATGTCATTCTATGTCCCAATAGAATAGGGACGTAGTGAATACAACCACTCTTAGCCTTCTCTTTCAAAGAAAAGGGAAAGAGTTTCAGTTTGACCATGTCCTCAGACACGTTTAGAACATATAAAGTGGCTATGATCTCATCAAACTCTTTCAAGTGTATATATGGACTTTCAAATTCAAGTTCATGAAATTTTGGAAGGAGTTGGATGTAACACCTTGAAAATCAGGGGTTGTGTAGAAACCCAACTCCCGAGTTCCAAAACGTCACTTATGCAACAAATATGATTATGATTTAGATGTTATCTGGGTTAGTGCATTAACATGAGTGAGATTATACCAAAACTGTAATTCATACTCCAGATCCAGTGATAAAACGCAAGCGGAAGACTAGAAGATATAGATATCACTATCTGTAAAACAAAATAATCTCGATCTGTCTCCAAAGTATGAATGTATCTTTAAGTCACATATACATATACCAAACCAAAAATCAAATGTCATGCGATAGTCCAACTAGCAAAATCTCACTGATCCAGGCCACCTATGCGAAGCCGTCAGAAAATTGAATGTACGAGAACTTGTCCTGGTCCTCATAGAAGTCCGACTCCACATCCTGAATCGCCTCGCTATCTGCATCTAAGACAGTTTGGTAGGTGTTGCAAACACCGTCCCGTAACGTAGGAGTGAGTGATCAACTCAGTGGAATCATAAAGCAAAGATTAGCATGTTATCAAATCAATCACGCGATAATAGTAAAGAAAATAATCAAACATTCCTAGATACTGTTATTAATGCAAGGATGAGATGCAGTAATGATGCATGCCCTCACCGACATACTCCCTCATGCGACACCATCTTACGTCCGCAGCATGCTTTTCTTCCCTCAGTGCTCCACATCTTCCAGGCACATGCAGTGCGATATGAATATGATTACCGAGTTGTTATTAGTCCTTTCAAACAGCAGGATTGGAAAACTAAGGTACTTCCCTTATATCATTCCCAACAAAGATCCTTTTTAGGGTCGTCACTCCTAGTAGTCTCATACAATGATATATTTCTAGGTTTCTGCAAGGGCTACTAGGGCTGTTGCACACACTCATTGCACCGCTCCCCCATCACCTTATCAATACAGGCCTAGTCTTTACTCTTGTTGCTACGAAAGGGTCGTCGCCTCACGTAGACTTAGAATACACTCGAGGTCACTACGAAGGGCTCATCAGCAATCAGAGTAGGCCGACAGCTCGAATGTAGTGTCCCATACCACCACAATCGGCTCATGAGTCTGAGGTACTCACTGGTCACTACGGGGAGGCTCGTCACCACAGTGTAGGCCGACAGCTCGACCACAGTGTCCCATACTACCATGCCCGGCTCATGAGTCTTAGTGGATCAAGGTACCACGGTTATCAGGGTTATCACTGGTAAGTTCAGTACCCTAGGTTCAAGCAGTTATGACCAATACAAGGTGAACATACAGCGGTCAGTCGGGTTGCTTGACGAGCTCGACTAGTACGACCGCACCTCAAGCTGAACGACATGAAGTGCATAAGCACCTCGTGTGGGCTAACCAGTGCCGTCAACCAAAGCATGACTCGGGTTCATCGACGCGTCCTTTATGGGGAATAGAATCCAACCACGATTTCGAATCTGTTACCGACTGCCCGGACTAGAGTATAGCCCCAAACACTTGTAATCTAAATCAATAATCATGTAGGAGGGACAGAATTAAAATACACATAATTCTAGCATGATATTAGCATGTTACAACACACATCACAAACAATTAAACATACATGAGTATTTCATGCATAAGGTAATTAACTCAAATATAACAAGCATGGAGGAAATCATGTGCATCATCGAACTAGTTAAGAATTCCAATCTCAACGCTAAACTACAACAACATTTTCTCAACACTTACTTATACAAAACTTTATACAAACACTTAATCTATACACATTAGCCTACATAGCGTATGTCGGCCAATAATGTGCATTAGGGCGAATCTCTTCTCTGAACATATCATACACGCATAACTAGCATAGGTACACGACAAATACACATGGCAATCATATTAGAAAAATACGTACGTATACAGTATTTCCTACAAATACCTAAAATACCCTAAATCTCATATTCTTCATACGTATTCAAAATGAAAAACAGACAGCATGTTCTACATGTCAAACAGCATCCTTGTCACTAATCTACTATTAAACGACATTGAAAACTTTGAAAACGGATAATCTAAGCATCTAAAATCCGCACCTTACGCCGTAGGAGCGTAATGAATCGAATAGGAACTCTATGCCTTCACCAATGACGATATGACCACCTATTATAAAAGGTAAGTCAGCTACTTCGCTACTTGCATTGATAGAATTCCTAAAATAGGTTAAGGTTAGGGTTTTCTTACCTAGAATGAAGTTAGAATCACCGGAAACACGATTTAGAAAGGCTAGTGTAATGTCTAGATGGGTTAGGAAATCTCCGACAGAGTTTCACCTGATTCACCCACACTTTCTCTCTTTTCTCTCACTCAACTCTCTAGGTTAGAAAGCTAAGGGTTTAAGGCCCTTTTATAATCCCAAACATAACGAAAATGGACTCCAAGTCAAGGTATACTTAGATTATAACCAAATCAGAATCTTTCTGATCTAACGGAGCATTTCTGGAGGTCCTGTTATCAGTTGCGGTCAGACTTAAGCTTACTAGCATCGGATCTTTAATCAGTTAAGTTTTCAGTCTGATCGAATTTCCAGATCGTCCATGGCGGACCAGTTTCAATTCAACGGTTACTAAACATAAATCAGGACTACAAGTTTCATGACATGAAATGGCCCATTTTCCTGATCCAAGGGTGAAATTTGGTTGAATTCTGACGGTCAGAATGCTTAAAAATAACGCGCAAACGACATGTGTCAGATTTCATAAAAATGAAATTAATTTTCTAAATCTTTTCCTTTTCTTACTCTCTTCACTCTGAACTCAGTAAAATAGTGTCAGGACATCAGTTGGGCTTGATTTTCGAAACGATTGTCAAGTCCAACTAAGCGGTCATAATGGTCTGAGATTGTAGATATCGGACTTCTGACGTGCGGTCTAGATCCAATACAATGTTACCAAACATGCCCTAGAACAACTGGGTTTAGAGTTAGATCTTAGATTTCTGGGTATTATAGCGTCATTGATTCTACAAGTTTTAGGTCGTGCAGAACGTATTTAAAGCAAACAGTACTAATTTCACAGTCATTCTAACGTAGCGCTAGGTAACTTAATTTTCTAAGAGAATTGGTCCTAAGTGATTTCTGATCGAGGTGGTACTCAGGTCTTGGTACGGAATTTTTCGGGTCGTTGCAATCTACCCCCCTTAACAATAAATTTCATCCTTAAAATTTGTACCTTTTTGTACTCCTCGAGAAGCTGTGAGTAGTTCTTTCTAATTTCGTCTTCTGTCTCCCATGTAGCCTCCTCTTCAGTGTGATGCATCCACAACACCTTCACAAGGGGGATGACCTTACTACGCAATACCTGCTCCTTTCTGTCTAATATACGCGCCGGTCGCAGTATATATGTAACATCCTCACCTAACTGCACCTGCTCCCATCTAATGATATGGGAAGGATCAGGAACGTACTTCTTCAGCATAGAAATATGAAATACGTTGTGTACGCTCATGAGGGGCGTAGGCAAAGCTAGACGATATGCCACTGCACCTAAACGGTCAAGAATCTGGAACGGACCAATAAATCGCAGTGTTAGCTTCCCTTTATTCCCGAACCGAAGAACTCCCTTCATAAGGGAAACTCTTAAAAATACGTGATCTCCAACCGTGAACTCTAGCGGGCGCCGTCTCGTATCGGCATAACTCTTCTGATTTCTCTGTGCTATAAGAAGTCAGCGTCTAATGATGCCAATCTTTTCTTAGGTCGCCTGCACTATCTCTGGGCCAATCAATCTGCCCTCACCAACCTCTGCCCAGCAATGCGGTGCTCGGAAAGGATGCCCATACAAGGCCTCATAAGGTGTCATACCGATACTCTCCTGAAAACTGTTGTTGTACACGAACTCCGCATATGGAAGACAATCATCCTAACTGTCTTTGAAATCCAACACGCAAGCCCGCAGCATATCCTCTAAAATCTGGTTCACCCGCTCTGTCTATCCATTTGTCTGTGGGTGGAAAGCAGTATTGAACTTCAACTTCACACCCATAGCTTCTTGGATGCGAGTCCAAAAAATAGAAGTAAAGTGCGTGTCTCTGTCTAACACAATCTCTAAGGAAACTCCATGCAGACGCACTATCTCCCTGATGTATAGTCTAGCCAACTCGTCTGCAGAGTTCGTAACTCTGATCGGTAGGAAGTGCGCCGACTTCGTCAAATGATCGATGATCACTCAAATAGAACCATGTCTCTTCCTCATCTTCGGCAGTCCCGAAATGAAATCCATAGAAATAAAGTCCCACTTTCACTCAGCTATAGGCATAGGCTTAAGGAGACCAAGAGGTCGGCGGTGCTCTGCCTTCACCTGTTGGCAAGTGAGACAACGGGACACGAAATCTACGATGTGGTTCTTCATGTCATCCCACCAATAGGTCCTCTTCACGTCACGATACATCTTTGTGCTGCCCAGATGCATCGCAAGTCTAAAACTGTGCGCAGCCTCGAGAATCTCTCATCTCAAGTCGGGGATATCTGGGACGCATAGGCGGCCACGATAACGTAAGCCCTCATCCGTTCCAACTCACCACTCGGTGTCTGCATCGTCACTGGCCTGCTCTTGAAGCTCAGTCAGATGCTCATCATCTCTCTGCGCCGCGATGACCCTGTCATCGATAAGAGGTCGCACCTGAACATTGCAATAAACTCAAATGGCTCCTCCACAGTGAGTTTCTGCTCAAAGTCTCACAAAAACTCAACCATGTCCCACTCAGCTACCATCAGTGGAGCCGCAAACTCTATCGCCTTCTTGCTACTCAACGAGTCAGCCACAAGGTTTTCCTTGTCCGGATGGTAGGAAACTTCGAACTTAAAGTCCTTCAAAGTCTCCATGCATCGCCGCTGCCTCATATTCAGGTCCCGATGCTTGAATATGCACTTGAGGCTATTGTGGTCGCAGAAGAGCTCGAACTCCTCTCCGTAGAGGTAATGTCTCCAGAGCTTCAATGCGAAAATGACAGCTGCCAACTCAAGGTCGTGTGTAGGGTAATTCTCCTCGTGCTTCCTCAACTGTCTCGAGGCATATGAAATCACCCTGTCCTTCTGCATAAGGACACAACCCAGACCAACGCTAGACGCGTCGGTGTATATCGTATATTTAACCCCTTACTCTGGCAATACTAGCACAAGGGCGGACGTCAGCCTCTCCTTCAGCTCCTGAAAAGCTGCCTCCGCCTTTTCATTTCAGGCGAACTTCAAATCCTTCTGTGTCAACTGAGTCAAGGGTCTGGCTATCTTGGAGAAGTTTCGAATGAATCGTCGATAGTAGCCAGCAAGTTTCAGAAAAATCCTCACCTCGATAACCGAACCAGGCTGCTTCCAGTCCTGCACCACAGCTACGTTAGCAAGGTCCACCGGTATCCCATCCTTGGACACCACATGTCTCAGGAACTTAACTTCCTCCTTTCAGAAGTCGCACTTCTTATACTGTGCGAACAACTGGTGCTGTCTCAGAGTATCCAGGACTGATCGTAAGTGCTCCTCATACTCCTCCCGACTCCTGGAGTATATCAAAATGTCGTCTATAAACACGATGACAAACCGATAGAGGAACGACCGAAATACCCTGTTCATCAGGTCCATGAACACGGCTGGTGTATTCGTAAGACCAAGCGACATCACGAGGAACTCATAATGGCCAAAGATGGTCCTGAAAGCCGTCTTCTGCACGTCCTCACCCCTAATGCGCAACTGGTGATACCCTGACTGTAGATCAATCTTCAAGAAGTATTGCACTCCTCTCAATTGATCAAACATGTCATCAATCCTGGGCAAAGGGTACTTATTATTCACCGTAATCTGATTCAGCCTGCGATAATCAATACATAATCGCAGTGAGCCATCCTTCTTTGTCACAAAGAGCACCGGTGCTCCCCAAGGAGACACACTCGACCGTATGAAGCCAGCCTCCAACAGATCATCGATGTGTTTCCTCAACTCCTCCATCTCACACGGGGCCATGCTATACGTCGGCAGTGAGATGGGCGTCGAACCGGGTACCAGGTCGATAGTAAAATCGATCTCATGCTGAGGTGGTAACCCAGGAATCTTCCTGAACACATCCTCATAATCACAGACTACTGGCGTGCTCTCAAGTGTCGGGGCATCAACATCCCTCAATAAGGAAGTGTAGCAAAGTACTCAAAAGGGGCAACTGACCTGCACCAGAAATGTAAAGGACGGGCCCTCCGGCTCGTAAACTGTCACTATACAGGTCTCGCAATCTCGGCCCTCCCTGCAGTCAGCCAATCCATGCCAAGAATGATGTCAAAATGATAGAGGGAGGGGTCAACGACAAGATCAATGGCCATCGTCATTCTCCCTAGATCTAGCAAACAACCCTCACATCATAGTGGCATCAGTAAAAGTCCCGTGTGCTGAAAGAACTCGCACCCCAACCATCTGAGTAGTCCGTAGCCCAAACCGCTTGACTATTGAATAAGATATCAATGAAATCGTGGATCCTATATCCACCATCAGGAATATATGAGTACCTCCAATGTGGGTTGTGACCTCAAAGGCCAAGGGTGGGGCAGTATCTGTCCCGAATGCCTCCACTGTCAATGCATGTACCCGAGCCTGCTGTGGTCGATTCATCCGCAGTACCATGGGCCGTTGAGGCGGCCGGAACTGAGGTACAGAAGGTCTGAAGGAAGGATACGTAGGAGCTAACCGTAACGGTGGAGCAGATAATTCCTGTGGGTGAGGATGATGGATCTTCTGCTGTGGTGAAAATCTGTTATCTCTCATCCGAGTAAAGCAGCTCTCCGCAGTGTGACCCGGTTTCCCGCAGTAAGTACAGGTCACACCTGGGCACCTCATCGAAAGTACTAGCGCTGTGGTCCTGAGAGGAGAGTCGATACGAGGCCTCTTACTGAGGAATGGCCTGCTCTGGGTATCAGGTCGTGGCCTAGCAACCATAGGACCACGAGAACGTGTCAATCGATCTACATCCTGCTCTTCCTGCATAGACATGTTTATCAGCTCGACATAAGAGGGTATTCTGACGCAGCACATCTTCGACCAAATATCAGGTCGCAAACCCTCAGAAAAATGTCGTATCCACATCTGGTCATCCACAAGTATCGTAGGGACATACCTGTCCAACTCTGTAAATCGATGCTCGTACTCCGTAACTGACATGCCTCCCTGCCTGAGGGGAAAAAACTCATTCTCCCTCTCATGTCGATAGGTTTGCGGATAGTATTTCTCATGGAAACTGAACTCGAATGCTGCCATGTCCATATGTAGCCAACTGCAACCGTCCGCAGTATACTATCCCACCATAAGCTGGCCTCTCTCTCGAACATGAAAGTGGCCAACTCAACCTGCTCAGACTCCGAGCAGTGCAGCATCCTCAACATCTTCGAGATGCGGTCGAGCCAGTACTCGACCTCCTCGAGTCTGTGAGAACCCACAAAAGTAGGAGGTCGTAAGCGCTGGAATCTCTCAAGTAGGCCTTTGGTATCAGCAGCATTCCCCGTAGGGCAGGCGGATGGTGCAGGATGAGTCATACCCTCATTCTGAGTCGAAGTCCTAGCATCCTCAGCTGGATGCACAGATGGCACAGGTGGAGTCACACTCCCAACCTGGGCTAAGGCCCCTGTAATAGTAGTCAGAAGCTGCTGATGCTACTAGTGCATCATGGTCATCAACTGCTCAAACCTATCAGGAGGTGGAGCAGGATGAGGCACATACTGCGTCGAGGAAGATGCACGATACTGCTCCCAAACTGGTGGTGTGAAAGGTGGTGGTCCGACTACAGGACCGGCAGAAGGCTGGGACTCAGGTACAATCTCACGAATCAGGCCCATGGTAGGACCCACATGATCATCACTCTGGGGAGGGACTCCATCCATCGGCTCACCCAGCGTAAGACGTGTCGTGCTCCGTGTCACCTTAGGTGGCATTCCTTATATTCAAAATAGGGTGTAACCAAGTCAGTTTCAGCAGTAGCACATATACACCATAACAATCACTCACATAGCAAGCCGAAGAAGCTTCATGCATTTCATTAAATCAAAATTTGTTACAATACAAGAGATATATCTTTACATGCATCATGATTAGAAACACATGGGAACCTAAGTTAGCCAAAGCTACAACTACAGCATAATTTAACTATTGAGCCTTCTAGGGCTCATAAATAGAAAATAGAAAATAACCTACATACGACCAACAAACATCTGCAATCTAATTACTCATCCGAGTCTGGCGATGGAGGAGGGGCACCCTTATCCTTCAGACAACACAGGACAGATTTTAAGGTGCTAGTCACCTTCTTGAACTTGTGCTTCACAAGGCCCCGCAGATCCGTAATGTTCTGTCGCAAGGTAGCCTAGCCCTGTCGTAGGGCAGCATGATCCTCCTCCAGGCGAGCTATACGAGCATCCCAAGAAGCCTGACCAGAACCCTGCCCTGGTGCCATAGGAGGAGAGTTCTCATTTGTACTCTGGGCCTCTGGTTCTTCCTCTTCTTGTTCCTCCTCTTGGATCTCAGCCTCAGTTTCTTCTTCACTCTCTTCTTCTTCGCTCTCAGTCTCATCTTCACTCTCCTCAAGTCAAGCATGGCGTTGCCGTGGCCCGATCTCCATCTGATTGAGGGTAGCTTCATTGATTTGATGAATCGACACCGGCATCTCTCCACCAAGGCTATAACCAAACTCACATGCAATCCTACATATGAGTCATCTGTATGGGAGCGACTCAGTCCTCCTTCTAGAACGTACAACCTGAATTATCTATCGCAACACGAACGTAGGCACACACAGGTTCGCCCTTTGCCCCGCTTGATACAGGAAGTCCACCATGAGGCGTGTACACTCGCTGCGATTGGTCCACCTAGGGTAGACGTTGAATGTAAAAATGTGGTGAAGCAGGAAAAATTCTTCTGTCATATGGGACGCAAGAAGAATCCGATTCGGCTGCCACTTAACCAGTCGGCCACAAAGGGAACGTGTGCGGCGGTCCCTTTCACGTGCACTATTCAGATTCTTAACACTCGTGTGTACCTCGCCAAGGGGCACATTCAGAAGGCGAGATATCAATCTGACGTCAACTATGGCCCACAAATCCACTCCACATAAGACCCAGAACTGCAAGGGTTCCAGCGTAGCCTCGTGAATGTTGGCATGGAAAGCTCAGACCGTGCTTGCATTGGCGCGATGCCTGACATCAAATAGTGGACCCCAATGGGCCTGTTCCAGGAGCTCGAACAACTGATATTCCCCAAAGAGTCTCCCATCCACCTGAGCTTCAAAAAGGACCTGATGGCCCTCATAAATTCCATGGGGTAGTTCCGCCAACAAAGCCCTTCCAGCAGGAGTCCGGGGATCAACATCCCACTTCATCTGAAATTCTCGAGCGGCACTTGAACTAGAAGTTCTCGGCTTCCTTGTGTGTGAGGGGCGTCTAGACCCAGCTTCATCAGTGACACCCTTCCTCTTTCCCATGAGAGAGAGGACGGTGGAAATTGAGAATATGGCCGCCACGAACTCAGAGAAGGCCATGGAAAATGAAGGAAAGGGGGGATTAAGGGCTGGGGTTTTTGATTCTCCATGAGTTTAAGACCCAACAGGGGTTGTAAAGGCCCCAAACACAGAGTTTGAAGAAAGGAAAAGGAAGAGATGGGTTGGGTTGGAAGCTTACATGATTTGAGCTTCGTATAGAGGATGTAAGAGCTCAAAACGAAAGAGAATGGAGAGAGAAGGGAGTGTGTACCACTGCAAATAATGGAGGGGCGTGGGTTATGGCAGAAAATGTTGATGAGAGCAATTGGAAGTGGGGTTTGAGAGAGAAAACAACAAACATGAGTGAAAGGGAGAGCTTGGGGGTGTGTTTTGTGAAGGAGGTAATGGTTTGGGGCTGTTTTAATGGATGGCCCATGTACTATGGGGTTACCCTAACCCCCAAATACCATCGGCCCGAAGGCCAAACCGAACCCAGCCTGTTTACCGGTGAGGCCTCGCCGACCTCTGTGATGTTCAGCAATGCCTCACCATTATGGTGAGGTCCTCCTACCCTAAGGACCCCAAATGCATGTGGTTCCCACCTTGGATCATTCTGAATTAGCGTGGGTAGGCCCACGACTCTGTTTCGAACCATTTCGAGTCATTTCGGGTACTAACTGTTGCACATCCACATTTAGTGATGGTTAACAGCTGGGATAGGATCAATAGAGGTCTAGACCCATCAATAAATGATCTAGAAGTGTTCCAGGGTCGTTTCATGTGACCACGGATCCACACGGACTCGATCAAAATAATCGATTTGGGTGAACTTCGCCAATTGGCAAAACTGGGATCCTATGAGTGTTTCTATATTTATCTCACACCCACCTAAGTAAAAGGGCGATAGTGTACGTCGTGTGACCATAACCCTGGTCCGATTTAATCTAAATCATGCTCTGATACCAACTTGTAACACCCTGAAAATTGGGGGTCTTGTAGAAACCCAACCTTCGAGTTCCAAAACGTCACTTATGCAACAAATATGATTATAATTTAGATGTTGTCTAGGTTAGTGCATTAACATGAGTAAGATTATACCAAAACTGCAATTCATACTCCAAATCCAATGATAAAATGCAAACGGAAGACTAGAAGATATAGATATCACTATCTGTAAAACAAAATAATCTCGATCTGTCTCCAAAGTACGAATGAATCTCTAAGTTACATATACATATACCAAACCAAAAATTAAATGTCATGTGATAGTCCAACTAGCAAAATCCCGCTAATCCAGGCCACCTATGCGAAGCCGTCAGAAAATTGAATGTACGAGAACTCGTCCTGGTCCTCGTAGTAGTCCGACTCCACATCTTGAATCGTCTCGCTATCTGCATCTAAGACAGTTTGGTAGGTGTTGCAAACACCGTCTCGTAACGTGGGAGTGAGTGATCAACTCAGTGGAATCATAGAGCAAAGATTAGCATGTTATCAAATCAATCACGTGATAATAGTAAAGCAAACAATCAGACATTCCTGGATACTTTATTAATGCAAGGATGAGATGCAGCAATGATGCATGCCCTCACCGACATACTCCCTCATGCGACATCATCTTACGTCCACAGCATGCTTTTTGGGTATTATAGCGTCATGATTCACAAGTTTTAGGTCTTGCAGAATGTATTTAAAGTGAACAGTACTAATTTCACAGCCAGTCTAACGTAGCGCTAGGTAACTTAGGTTCATTTTCTAAGAGAATTGGTCCTAAGTGATTTCTGATCGAGGTGGTACTCGGGTCTTGGTACGGGATTTTTTGGGTCGTTACATTGGATCGCCCTTGGCTTGATATCCGTGTGTCCTGTATTTTCTATAAAAACCAAGCATGAGGTCGTGCTCACCCCCACCAATTGTAAATAATCTCACAAAGTACGAGGCGGGGGTGCATGATGCACCTCATTCTAATCCTGGAATTCCTCAACCCAAGGTTGAGGTTATCTTCCCAGTTGATTTGCAGCTATAACCTCAATTAACTCTGAGGATCTTAAGTGGTGTCTAATCCTATGATGGATAGATAACCCCTCAACTAATCCTCCTTCACTCAAAAGATGTTGAGTGTTGTCATAGACCCACTTCGGCATAAAACACTCTCAGCCCTCAATTTTAGATTTTAACCTAAACCTAAAAGAGAGAAAGGAAATAGAAATCTAGAAATAGAAAGAGGGAATTGGGAAGAAGTTACCAAATTAGAAGTTCCTAATTACAATCCTGCAAAATAAAACAAAACAAGTCAGTTTCTAAAAATAGAAATTCTAAAATTAAAAAGTTTCTATAAATAAAAATAAAAAGTAAACTAGTTTCTAAAAATGAAAAAGGAAAGTTTCTAAAAAATAGAAAATAGAAAGTTTCTAAAAATTAATTAGGAAAGTTCTAAACCTAGAATTAGAAAGTAAGTTAGTTTCTAAGAAATCCTAGAATTAGAAAGTTTTTAAAAATGAAAAATAAACCCTAATCTAAAAATAGAAAATAGAAAAACCGTAATCTTAACCTAATTCTAAAACTAGCTAATCTCAGAAAAATACAACCGTTTATCCTCGGCAATGGCGACAAAAACTTGTTCACAACCCCAAGTGTAAGGTCATGATGTAGTAATAATCTCAGTGAGACTAAGGTCGAATCCATAAGGACTAATTTCGTGTGATTTCTGAAAGTAACTAGAAAAAGAACTAGAAAAATATGAAAACCTAAATCTAAAATATTTAAGAGTAATTTTGAGAGATTTGAGGGTAATTGTGAGAAATTTATTGAAAAACTCAAGAAATTCAAAGGTGGGAAACTAGGGTTTTCAAGGATCGACTTTTAGAGATCTAGGAGATCTATGCTTAATTCAAGTCACACAATTGGAATTGGAATCTCATCCTATCCAATTGGAAGATATCACTGTAAAATCAAATCTAAACTTCCTTTGACCTAGTTCTCAATGGATGAGAGGTGTAAGAACAGGAAGTGATTCCGTCACAAAACCATGCCCAGGAGACAAGGCAAACAATAGGATTTACCAATCCCAAAACCAATCTGAGAGATTTGTGAAAGTTAGGGAGGATTTCATCATCCGACCATGCCCAAAGGACGATGGTGAACAACAGGATTTCCTAATTTCACAATCTCAATACATGAAAATACCATACTTAAAGCTACAGCAAATCTATTGTAATTTGAGTCACAACAAACCATTAAATACTAAAAGTATTCCTTATAATCAAACTAGAATCAAAGAGAGTTCAATATAAACATGAATCAAAGTAATAAAAATATCCCATCACGCTACAAGCTTTACCTCTTAGTCCTAGCTAAGAGGTTTAGCCAGCCATAGACATGATTAAACTAGAATCTCTTAAAAAAAGCATAAAAACAACTAAGAAAAGGAGGAAAAACTCTTAACAATGGCTTCTCCACGCTTTTGATCCACTTCACAAATCCTAGATAATGCCTAGGAGTGCCCTAAGGACCCCTATTTATAGTTTTAGGACTTAGACTTTCACATCGATTTAGAAAATTCCAGAAATCGCTTCAAAATTTTACACTTTGTGTGTTGTCTGCGTAACCCCGGACTGGTTGAGTGTAACGCCCTGAAAATCGGGGGTCAAGCAGAAGCTCAGCTCCTGAGTTCCAACTCATCACTTATGCAACATAGATAATAATGATTGAATGTTGTTCGTATTAATGCATTAAACATGAGTGGGATTAGACTAAAACAACATATCATACTCCAGAGACAATTAATTTTTGTAAGCGGAAGACTGTGATACATATATAAAATATATAAACTGTTGTAGGTCTCCAGAGTGTAAACATGATACCAGGTTAACTATATACATGTATACTCTAAAAATGAATAAAAAGAATATACATGGCTATTTTAAAAGTGCAAGATAACAAGTGTAATGGAATCTAATCAGTAACCCTGTAACCCCGTCGATCAGAACCTGCATATAGGAGAAATCATCCTCATTATGATAAAGTCCGGCTCTGCTTCGCAAGCATCGCCATCATTTGAAACTAAAACAGGGACTGGTTGGTATTTCAAACACCGTCCGGTAACGTGGGAGTGAGTGATCAACTCAGTGGAACTATACAGGAAAGGTTAACATGTTATCAATTCAATCAAGCAGTAATAATAAGGCAGTACAATCAAATGTCCTAGATACTCTTGTTTATGCAAGAATGATGTGAATGTAATGATGCATGCCCTCGCCTACGCTCCCTCAGCGACTTCATCTTACGATCACGCATACAACACTCCCTCAGTGCTTGACCTGCAATGCCAAATGCACACGTAATGCGGTACATGCAACATGATTAGCTAGGTTCTTACTTAGGTTTATTCAGACAGCATGATTGGGAAGCTAAGGAACCTCCCTTATATCAATACCCAAACGATGATCCATTCTAGGGTCGTCAGTCCTAGATAATCTCATACGATGTTACGGTTCTAGGTCGCCACAAAAGGGCTTGTCACCAAATCAGTGTTGTTCCCGTGAGAAACACATCACACACGCAAGACACGATAACTGATCAGTGTAGGCATAGTTATACTCTAATGCTATGAAAAGACTCGCCGCCTCAACGCAGACTCAGAGTATACTCGAGGTTACTACAAAGGGCTCAGCACGAATATAGTGTCCCATATCACCATAATTGACTCATGAGTGTAGGATGCTCACTGGTCACTACGGGGAGGTTCGTCGCCCTAGCATAGGCTGATAGCTCGACCACGGTGTCCTATACCACCATGTCCAGCTCATGAGTCTTAGGAGATCGAGGTACCAAGGTTTACGGGATTACACTGGTAAGTTTGGTACCCTAGATTCAAACAGGAGCGTCCATACATGGTGAACATACATCAGGTCAATCGGGTTACTTGACGAGCTCAACTAGCACGATCGCATATTGAGTTGATCGACATGAAATGCATAAGCACTCCATGTGGCTAAACCACTGCCGACAACTCTAGTACGGCTTGGGTTTGTCAAACACGTCTTACGTGGTGAATAAATCTTAACCACAAACTCAAAGTCTGTTACCGATTACCTGGATTATAAAATAGCCCCGAACACATTCAATTATAACAGATAACCATATGAGACAATCGAAGCAGTAATGGATCAATATTACAACTCATACAATCATATGAACATGTTCTGAAGTACATTGTAAATATGAATTCACACACATTCAATTCATAATCAAGTAGACATCAGAATAAGTCATACATGGAGGAAATTATACACATCATTGATGTAGTTGAGAATCATATCTCAACCCGCATATAGGTACATCTTACTAACTACTAACTCGTTCAGACACTTTTACAAACACTTAATCTACACATTACATCATACATATTATGTATTAATTTGCATATGTATTAGGGCAAATCCTTTTGTCAAAGGGTTGTTGCCCATACGAAAATCATATATCCACAACAGTTTGTCATGGCGAGCACGAATATAAAGTCTACACTCATTCAGTCATTTTCACAAACACTTAGGCTACACATACTAACTACATATCGTATGTTGGTATATCATGTATTTGGGCTAAACCTTTAGCCCAGGAGTTGTTACACATACATCTAGCAACATAGATGGTAGTTAATCATGGTAAACTTAAATTCATATTCCATACATATACAAGCTATTTTACAAATACATGGAATAAAATATATTTAACATAGTTCACGTATAACTGAAAGGTGAAACGGACATCGCATTTTGCATGTGAAATAACATCCATGTCTGTAATAAATCATTATCTAACATTGAAAGTCTTGAAAACCATAACTTAAACGTATATAGTCCATACCTTAAACTAGAAAATGCATAATAGATATGATTCAGACAATAAGTCTACATCAACGGCGAATACGCTACCTAAGGCATGAAACAGGTTAGCTATAACTTCACTTCAACTATTCTAAGCTTCAAAATAGATTAGGGTTTGCTTAACTTACCCAAGAAAGGAATCAGAATCACCAGAATAATGATTCAGATGGATGGATTTGGCACGTAGTGCAGCTGAGAAGAATCCCAAGATGAATCACCAACTGCTCTATCACTCTCTCTCTTTACTCTCTTTTCTCTCCTAGGGTTTCTGTTAAATTTATATGGAGCAAATAAGAGAGGGTTTAAGGTCTTTATATAAGCCTAAAAGCGACGGAAATAGCCCTAAGGCCAAGGTATACTTAGGTTATAACCAAATCGGGCTCTTTCTAATCCAACGGAACACTTCTGGAGGTCCTTTTACTAAGTGCGGTCGGACTTAAGCTCACAACTATTGGATCTTGAGTACATTAAGTTTTCAGTCCGATCGAATTTCCAGATCGACTATGGCGGACTAATTTCATTTCAGCGGTCACCGAAACTCGATCAGGGCCATAAGTATTTTGACATGTGTGGGCCATCATCCCTGATCTGAGGGTGAATTTGGGTCAAAAACCAATGGTCAGAATTCTTATAACTGACGCGCTAGGGACACGACCCAGATTACTTAAATTCATAATTAATTTCTTAAAAATCTTCACTTTCTCACACTCTTCACTCCGGACTCAAGGAAACAGTCTCAGGACATCATTTGGACATGATTTTCAAGGTGATTGTCAGGTCTAACTAGGCGGTCATAACTGTCTAAGTTCATCGCTATCGGACTTTTGACGTGCGGTTCAAGTCCGTTACGAAGTTTTAAAGTGCTCCCGATAGCAACTAGGTTTAGAGTTGGATCCAAGATTTTAGGGTAATGTAGCATTAGCGATCCTACTCATTTTGGGTCTTGTAGTTCATATTTAAATTGGTTCAAGCTAAGTATACTGAGTATGCAATTTAGTACTTAACTAAATTCTACCCTAATTATGGTAGCATACGGTCCTAGGGCAGTTCTATGCCCATTTCTAGCATTTTTAGTTAGTATATTATTTTAATTATTTTTTTAATAGTTTATCATCAAGTTTACTCCATCTTTACCAAATTTTATGAGATTTTATATTGTAGAAAAATTCTAAAAATTCTAGAAGCAGCAGCTGTCCAACAAGTGAATTTCAGATAATTGTCACAACGACCTACTTTAAACTATATTTACTATTTTATTGTATTTTTGACATATTTTTATATAAAACTAGACTCATTTATCTTCAATCTAGTTTTTGAATCACCTAAATCAGAGTTATAACGAAGGAGATATAATTTTTCAAAGTCAGACAAAAAGTTATAAAAAAATCACAAAAAATGGGCCGCCCGACCCGCTATGGCCCGCCCAGCCGGGACGAGCTGCGGTCGACCGCGGTTGGCGCGGTCCGTTGGACTATCTGGTAGTGGTTTCGCCACCTAATATTTGAAACGAGCGTATTTTACAACCTGGAATGAGTTACATGACGTGCAATATATGATTTTGGGGTAGGAGAAACTGATCTATCAAAATAACCAATTTATTTCATAATATTAAAAAATTTTAATGGTCCAAAATCTATTTTATTCGTAAATTGACTATTTATAGTAAATTTTAGTTTAAGTATTGTTCTTAATCATTTAAACTGTAGGGTTTATGTCTAATATGAAAGTACTTAGAAAAATTTGAAGAATAAGGTGGTGAAAGGTGAGATTTTGAAGGAAATGGGTTGAAAAGTGATTTTTAGACTTTGGGATTGAGCTCTAAGAGTGTTATGGTTGACCCATTACCTAAGGACGTCAAATTTCAGGTTGGCAAAAATTCAGGGTGTTACATCGAGGGTTTCCTTCGACTGGTCGAGGATGACGGGAATTTTGAGAATTTGGTCATAGGAGTTTGAGTCGAGGGACCTTCAACTGGTCGAACCTCGACTGGTCGACCCGGGCTAGTCGAGCATACGCAGGACTAGTTAAGCATAGGCCAAGGTTGGTCGAAGATGGCCGAATTTCACTTCAAAACTCCAATTTTCTTCATTCTTGACTTAATTTTCTTGGATATTCAATATGTGCATTCTTCATTCTTAGTTTCATCAGATCTAATCTTAGCTTTGGTGATTCTTGAGTATTAAATTCATACTTTTAACATCATTTTCAATCCAATCTCTTGAATTGACCTTGCAACACAAACATGATTAAAATAGAACATTAAGCATTATCATGTTCATAAAACCAAGTAATAGATGGGGTCCAATATGCAATATTTGACCCTCAACATATATTTTGAAGAACGCCGCGCATTGCGAATCCTGAGAGAATCTCTAACCAATCCATCATATCAATCAATCAAGTAAGAGCTATCACAACCCATACCTAGCCCATCCCTCTCTTACTAACATGGCATGGCACCCATTCCTCTCTCACCCAAAAGTCAACACAACTCATGCCTCTCATGTCACTCCTCTTACACCACCCATTCCTCTCATCCCATCCTTCTTAAGGCCTGTTTGGACACGTGTTTTGGGATGTATTGTATCGTATTAGAAGTTATGATTTGACATTTATCGTGTTTGGATTGGAGTGAATATGAGTTAAATCCCATGCGTGTGAATACAAACTCCAACCAAATTTTTGAACTGACGGTAGAGTATTGTCAATGGGTTCTGTTGTCGTCAATACTTCGTATTCATTGCGCTGTATTCGATAGCGGATGAAAGTTTGAAATTTGTACGATTACAAGCTATCTGGTACCTGTGTAGTGTAAGATCGGGACCATTCATTTGGTACATTTCAACGTGAAAATCATCTGGGCTAGGAATCAGAAAGTTCCATACGTCAAATAGGTCACCTAACCCAATTAAGATTGTACAATACGCAGACATAATACGTCATATCCAAGCATTGATCTGTATAACGTATTGTATACTATGCCAAACAATACCTGCTATCAAAACATTGATTAGTATCTGATTGATTTTGATGTGTTCTGAAAACCCTCTAATGTATACATGAACAGTACCCAAATGCAATGCAATACAATACAATACTATAGGAGAATCCAAACAGGCCCTTACACAACACCATCCCTCTCCCATCCCATCCCATTTCTCTACCCAAATCCCAAGCAAACAAGAGAAAAATTCTAAGGAGAGAAAGAACCCAAGATCAAGGCCCACTTTCCTACCACCAAATCTCACCATCCAACCCTTCAATCTTTATCATCCTCCATCAAAGTGTGAGCTTAGGAGCCAAGGATTCTAATGAGCTAAAGCAGAGGACTATACGTGGGTGTTTTGTGAGATTAGATTATGTTTTTTATGATGTGCCAAGTGGGGCCTACCGATCGATGGTATGGATCTCACTTTGGACCCTAGGTGTGGCCAATGGCTATAATGCCTCAATTTTTCATGACCTAAGTA
The DNA here is from genome assembly GCA_037074715.1 of Magnolia kwangsiensis. Classification (NCBI taxonomy): domain Eukaryota; kingdom Viridiplantae; phylum Streptophyta; class Magnoliopsida; order Magnoliales; family Magnoliaceae; genus Magnolia; species Magnolia kwangsiensis. Next base: position 81,417,466 of record CM073575.1, on the reverse strand, counting down.
TACAACCCATTTCCCAAAAACATGAGTGTTAACCTATAAATTGTCAAAGTCCACATATATTTTTTTCATAAGAGTTTATTCATTCAGAGTTAGCAGTTAGCATAGTATGGAAAAATCAAACTTAAAGGAAAGTTGCATTATCATTTAAATAGACAAGAAGTTGCCCATAATGACTTATACAAGCCAATGTCTCAACATTTACAATTACAAGATATACATACATGAGAAATAGTAGAAGTGTATAAATGTAAGCCGCAAGACCGCACAACTCTTAACAATACAGCCATGCATCCACGGCACATGTGCACTGTTCCTCATCAAGTCTGAACATATACATCATCTGGGTCATTTGTGTTACTCGTACGATTATATAATTAATGGATAAGTGGCCAACTTAGTGTGAATTCCCCTCAAGATTTCTCACCGCCACATTAGGTAAGCATAATTATAAAACAAGGCATAGAAAAGAATACATGATGCAGGTCTTATTAGATACATGGATGCGTGAATCCAATCATTGCCCTGGGGATGCTCATCCATGTGGAGAGTGGGCTCGTCACCCATACAATCATCGACCTAGGAAAATTATCCAGTCAGATAAATACGTACATCACGTACGATAGTAATAGATGCTGGTCTGTGCCATGTATGCATGATTAGCCAAGCCATTATTAATCTAGTTACAATCAGCTAATTTAATTACGCTCAAGGTCACTATGGGGGCTTGTCACCAGCATAGGCTGACAGCTCGGGCATATGTCCTAAACCACCATCCCTGGCTCATGAGACTACCACCTTAGGATGTTTAATGGAAATTCGTTGATTAGTGGCCAATCATATTACAGTATATGAGGCTTACCACCACATGGTTGCATTGTATAAAACATCAAACTCATATAGAAAAAATACAAAAATAAATCGACGTAGGTCCAATATCAAAACAAGCCACATAGGACAAATATTAAAATAAGCCATATAGGACGAGTATCAAAACCATGCGATAAAAGATTATCCTTGAAAACCACTTAGACACAATAACCCCGGATGGTAGGCCCACATCAATGATCCATCTAGACCACCACTCAATAACCACTAGATTGAAGGACCATTGCAATCACCATCAATCGAGTTACATCCCAAGTATGGGTGTATATTTATAAGTGAGGGTTTCCTACTAATGTATCAGTTTAAATCCTAGAAGCAATCAACAAGTAATCCAATAACATGAATTAAATATATAGGATAAACATTAAGCATGTGATGTAGTAACTCAATTCTAACAATTAACACATGTGATTATAGAATGGATATATCATTTATAAATTAGAATAAAATTATACCTTAAACTAATGGGAAAATGGAAAGCTCAAGGGGAAGAAATCATCACCTTATACTTTGAATCGCCTTCTAGTGTCGTTAAGTGCTTACGCCCTTAGAATTGTATCTTATCACAAATTATAAACCTGTACAATTAGATCCAAGTTTTGTACATTACCTAGGTTTAAGATCACAGGCTAGGGTTTGAGTTATCTATCTTAGGGTTTTAATGTAGAATTAGGGTTTTCATCCTAAAGTTTAGTTTTAGGTTTTTCTTAGGAGTTGAAACCTAATTGATATAATTAATTTATAATAACATTAGAAGAGATAATAAGTAGTAATTGTTAGTTAATACTAACACACTATCCATGGTTAGGGTATTGATCTAGAGTTTGGACCACTTAGGTCTAGGATTTCATCCTCAAGTTTAGGTTTAGGTTAGATTTTAGGATTTGAATGTTAGTTGGTGTAAAACTAGTTACCATGTTAATTTCACACCTATAGCATAAGTATTAACATTAATGGTATAATTAATATTAGCTCATCATGGTAATAATTAGTATTACAATTGAGATAAAATGGTATTATTAAAGGTAATATCTTCAAGTGATGGATACCATGCAAATATCATTTATGATGGTTTCATTTATAATAACTAATATTAGTGTAACATGTTAGCAGTAATCATTATAATGATAAATGATATTATGACCAACTATCATGATAATATTTAAGAACAAAAAAATAATACACTAATATTTAATGACGATATTATTTTATTTTCTTGTCTATGATAATTATAGATCATTTACTAATGGCTATGATTTTCTACTATTAGTGATCCTAATAATGATAGAAATGGTAACATTGATATCAATACAATGAAACAAGTGTAGCCTAGAAGAAAAACATTTACTTACTTGTGTCGACTCGGTTCGACCCATGAGCTCGTTGGTTCAAGTTAAATTAACTCAGTTCGGCACCCGAGTTGGCTCGGCTCAACACCTCCACCAACACCTCTCCTTATCTCTGTCTTTTCCTCTTCTCCTCCTTTTCTTTCTCTCTTCTTTCTACCTTGCTGGAATGTCCAGCAATGAGCCTAGATAGACTAACTCAATACAAAAAGACTAGACTCGGTTCTAGCCGAGTCAACTCAGCCGCCAACCCAATCTCCCTCTCCTTCTTCTTCCTCTCCTTCTCTCTCTCTACTTCTCTTCCCTTTCTTCTTTCACAGCTACTATGACCTACTAACAGGGACGTCCAGCCACCCTGGACTCTATTGGACTTAGCTTGGACTCAACCCAACTTAGTTTGAGTTTGAATCGAGTTGACTCAAGGCCTATACGGTAACAACCTCACTCTCCCTCATCTCCTTCTCCCTCTCTTTATCTTGTCTTTCCTTTCTCTCTTCTCTTTCTTTTTTACTTCTCTTCTTCCCTTTCTGAGCCCCATTCTACGGCCTTCAAGGACCTAGACTCGACCCAGATTCGGACCGGTTCGAGATGTTGCCGTAGCTAGCTAACACTCTCCCTCTCTCTGATTCTTTCTTCTTTCTTTCTTTCTTTTTTCCTTTCTTCTTTTCTTTCATCTGTTGTAGGTCCAGCAGAATCACTAGACCACTGGATTCAACCCGAATCGACTCGGTTTAGTGCAGCTCAAACGAGGAAGAAGCTCTGCCGTTAATGGCGGTTTCCAAATGGCAGTGTTTCTCTTCAATCCATTCTCCTTGGACAATCTGGGCTAGCTCCAAGGAACTCGTGGAGGAGAGAAATGTAAGGTTGGAAGGGTTTTGGGTGGTGCTTTTAGGTGGAGAAGGAAACGGCTGGTTCCCTCTCTCATCCACTTTCCTTTTTTAAAGACCTAGCAAGGACGGCTAGGATCTCTTTAGAATGGACGGTCTAGATGGAGGAAGGGCGACTCATGCGGATCACCCTGTTGGTGTGAGAGTACTTTCCATTTTTGGAAATGAAGTGTTTGTAGTCCTTACTTATGTCAAGAATTGTGTCCACACGTATAGGAAAACCTAATACCACAGTTGGGTTTTGGTAGTGCCCACCACCTTAGTCAGATGGATGGTTTGGATTGTCCAGATGGTCAGTGTGGGTGGGCCATTTATCACCGAAATGGACGTCCGTCCATCCTCTATTAAAAGCCAAAGCGAGAGAGAATTTTTTCCTTTTCAGAGGTATTGCGAGTCAATGCCAGTTGACCAGGTCCTTTGGCCCAGTGCATGCCGAGTACACCTCCCATGGTGCACACACACCCCCATTTAGTGGTGCCCATAAGGCTGATCTTAACAGATCCGAGTCGTTCGTTGAGTTCTATGGGTCTTATTAGGACATTAAGTCAAGGATGAGGTAGACCCGAGGCTTAGGTGGGTCATACCAATTGAATCAAAGTCTTTAGGTGTTGATTACATCAACCTGAAAGTCAGATCACCCTAAAATTGAACGTCAATAGTTGGAAAGGTTCAAGGGGTCATTTTAGCTAGAAATCAATGGTTAGATTATGAATATATGACCCATTGTGCCTTTGTAACAGTAAGTATCATGATACACTACATACACTAAATATTATTTGTTATTACGATTACTATTTATTATTATTGTTACTACATTATTATTATTATTATTACTACTACTATTATTATTGTCTTTATTATTATTATTATTATTATTATTATTATTATTATTATTATCATCATCATTATTATTTATTATTATCATTATTTTCCCCACATGCGCATGCATTTTTAGTCATGTTGTGGTTCCCACTCCATACGTTACTAGGACTATTTGTCTCATGATTTTACATTATTATTATTATTATTATTATATTACCTTTATATGTGCATACATGGATATTGTATTTATTTATTATTTATTAATAATATTATTATTATCTTGCGTGACTTGCCTCTAAGTAGAGTCGTCAATGGATTTAATCATGTCCTAGTGGGCCATGTATCCAATTCTAGACGTAGTCTTATAGTCAATTTTGCATTCTAATGGCCAATTAGGGAATCGGTCATTAGATTAGTCAATGGAACGTTGTGATCGATCTACAATTTATCTAGGGAGTCTTAATGAAATTGTATTGTACATCTTGAATGGCTACTAGATCTTCAACCATCTAAGAGATTACTATCTGGAAATAAGTTTGGTAATTATGTGATGGCCCATCTTAAGGATCAATCTAATGGAAAGCTCGATTTATAGGTGAATCTCACTCCCAACAGTCAAGTGACCTGATATAGGGATGAAGATCATACTAGTCGGTCAAATGAGTAGATTTGTGGGCCACTAGGTGTGATGCATAAGGTGAGTTACGTGTGTCTCCACACATGTGCGAGCTAACCTAGATCTTTATGGTAACATCTGAGTACCGAAAAGAACGGGGTGTTATAATGGCCCACCATGATTCATATGTTCATCCCATGATGGGGCCAATCCCCATGGACCCCATTCATATCTTTTCATTGTGAGTAGGTCATCTAGACCTTGCATTTTTTGGGGAAAAGGGATTTCCACTGTTGATTTATATTAGTGGGCCCACATGTATTGGGACCTAAGATGATGTATGTATTGTATCTCTAAGGGAGGGCTCATAGTGGCGGAGCCCTCCATCACACGTCTCTCTCTCTCTCTCTCTCTCTCTCTCTCTCTCTCTCTCTCTCTCTCTCTCTCTCTCTCTCTCTCTCTCTCTTCTTATTTATGTCCAGCCATGATGCAAGTATTTTATTCACGCTGTACAATTTGGGGACCACACCACTGTCCAGTCGGGGCCCACCTCGCTGCCTTGTCCAGGGCCCACTTTGCTCTCCATTTTGGATTGGCCCGGACTGAAGGGTAAACACAGATATCGGCTTGGATCCCGGGGTTGCGTGGCCCACCCTGGTGGATCCTACCATGATGTATGTATCCACGTTGTCCACTAGTGAGGCCCACCTTACTACCTGTCCGTTTAGATAGGCCTGGATGGAGGAAAAATATAAATATCGGTTTGAATCGGACCGTGGTGGGCCACCACATGGATGAATGTCGGCTGTAATAGTGCACAAAACATGAAGTGGATTAAGCTAAAATAGCATGTCATACTCCAGAGACAGTTAAATTAGCAAGCGGAAGAATGTGATAGATATATAGAATATATGAACTATTGTAGGTCTCTAGAGTGTGAACATGTTACCAGGTTAAACATATACATGTATACTCCAAAATAGAAAGAGAAGAATATACATGGGTGTATAAATAAAAGGTAAAATACCAAGTGTAGTGGCATCTAATCAGTAACCCTGTAAACCCGTCAATCAAACCTGCATACAGGAGGGATCCTCCTCATCATCATCAGTCCAGCTCTGCTTCGCGTGCATCGCCATTATTTGAAACTGAAATAGGAACTAGTTGGTGTGTACAACACCATCCCGTAACATGAGAGTGAGTAGCTAACTCAGTGGGATCATAGAGCAAAAATTAGCATGTTATCAAATCAATCACGTGATAATGGTAAAGCAAGCAAATTAAATATTCCTAAATACTATGATTAATGCAAGCATGAAATGACATGATGGATGCCCTCACCGACATACTCCCTCAAGCGACACCATCTTACATCCGCGACATGCTTTCTTCCCTCAGTGCTCCACATCTTCCAGGCACATGTAGTGCGATATGAATATGATTATCGAGTTGTTATTAGTCCTTTTCATACAGCAGGATTGGGAAACTAGGGTACCTCCCTTATATCAATACCCAAACAATGATCCTGTCTAGGGTCATCACTCCTAGTAATCTCATACGATGATATATTTCTAGGTCGCTGCAAGGGCTGTCAGGGCTGTTGTACGCACTCGTTGCTCCACTCCCCCATCACCTTATCAATACAGGCCTAGTTTATATCCTTAAGACTGCATCAGGACTCATCGCCCCCATGCGGTGTCAGGATAAACTCAAGGTCACTACAAAGGGCTGTCAGGGCTGTTGCTCGTACTCGTTGCTCCACTCCCCCATCACCTTATCAATGTAGGCCGACAGCGAGAATATAGTGTCCCATACCACCATAATCTGCTCAAAGTAGGATGCTCACTGGTCACTACGGGGAGGTTTGTGGCCCCAGCGTAGGCCGACAACTCGACCACGGTGTCCCATACCACCATGCCCGGCTCATGAGTCTTAGGGGATCGAGGTACCAAGGTTAGAGGGGCTTATCACTGGTAAGTTCAGTACCCTAGGTTCAAGCAGTTATGACCAATACAAGGTGAACATACAATGGTTAGTCGGGTTACTTGATGAGTCCGACTAGCACGAGCGCATGTTAAATCGACCGACATGAAGTGCATAAGCACTTCATGTGGCCTAACCACTGTCGATGACTCTAGTACGACTCGGGTTCGTCATACACATCCTTCGTGGAAAATAGAATCCAACCACGAATTCTAAACTGTTACCGACTGCCAGGACTAGAGTATAGCCCCAAGCACATGTAATGTGAATCAATACGCATATGAGAGAGGCAGAATTGAAATATAAGTAATTCCAGCATGTTATCAGCATGTTATAACGTACATCATAAGCAATTAACCATACACGAGTATTTCACACCTAAGGTAGTCAATTCAAATACAACAAGCATGGAGGAAATCATGTGCATCATCATAGTAGTTGAGAATCCAGTCTCAACACTAATCTACAACACCATTTACTCAATACTTACTAATACATACATTTATACAAACACTGAGACTACTCAACTCTAACGTACTTGACGTATGTTGATTCCAACATATAATATGACAGATCCTTATATCAAGGAGTTGTCTAATACACAACAATCATGTTCTTACATTCAAAACATATGGAAGGCATAAATCATATTGATTTAGGCATTTCAACAAACACTTAGTCTACACACATTAGTCTACATAGCATATGTCGGCCAATATGTGCATTAGGGTGAATCTCTTCGCCAAATAGAACATACACGCATATCTTGTATAATAACATGACAAATAAACATGGCAATCATTTTAGCAAAATACGAACGTATACAGTATTTCCTACAAATACCTAAAATACCCTAAATCTCGTATTCTTCATATGTATGCGAAATGAAAAACGGACAGCATGTTCTACATGTCAAATAGCATCCTTATCAGCAATCTACCATTAAACGGCATTGAAATCTTTGAAAAATGGTAACCAAATCGTCTAAAATCCGCACCTTATGCCATAGAAGTGTAACGAATCGAACAGAAACTGTACACTTCGTCAACACCTGTATGATGACCTATAGCACAAGATACATAGCTACTTCGCTACTTGTATCGAAGGAATCCCTAAAACAGGTTAGGGTTAGGGTTTTCTTACCTAGAACGGAGTTGGAATCACCAGAATAGCGATGCAGGTGGATGGATTTGGCACATGGAGCAGCAGGGAAGACTCCCAGGAGAAAGCTCCAACTTCTCCCTCACTTTCTCTCTCTTTTCTCTCTTCTCTCCTAGGGTTTTCCCCAAATTCGTATGGGTTAGAAGGCTAAGGGTTTAATGGCCTTTTATAAGCCCAAACATAACCAAAATAGACTCCAAGTCAAGGTATACTCGGGTTACAGCCAAATCGGGTCTTTCTCGATCCAAAAGAATGTTTCGGGAGGTCCCCTGACTGAATGCGGTCGGACTTAAACTCATGGATGTTGGATCTAGGTCAGGCTGAGTTTTCAGTTCGATAGAATTCCCAAATCGCACGTGGCAGACCAATTTCAGTTCAGCGGTCACTGAGACTCGATCGAGGATTCCAAGTACACTGACCTGAGTGAAAAATTTTCCCTGATCCAACGGTGTATTTGGGTCAGATTCTGACGGTCTGAATGCTTAAAAAATGTTGCGCAAGCGACATGTGCCAGATTTATTTAAATTATATTTAATTTTTAAATAAATTCACTTTTCTCACACTCTTCACTCCGGACGCAAGGAAATGGTCTCAGGACATCGTATGGACTTGATTTTTGAGGTGATTGTCAAGTCCAACTAGGCGGTCAGGATTGTCTAAGTTCGAGACAATCGGACTTTCAACGCGCGGTCTAGATCCAATACAAAGTTTCAAAGGGTTCCTAAGAACAAACGGGTTTAGAGTTTGATCCTAAATTTCAGGGTAAGGTAGTGTCAATGATTCTATAGGTTTTGGGTCTTACAGATCGTATTAAAAGTGGTTGGTGCTAATTTTGCAGGAAATATAGTATAGCGCTGACGAATTCATGTTAAATTTCTAAAGAATTAGGTTCTAAATGATTTATTTGGCTTTGGAATTGGGTTCTGAGAGGTTACCAAGGTGTTATGGTTGACCCATTGCCTAAGGGCGTCTTTCCACACTGTTTAGATGACTGAATAGTGGAAACCCATTGTGAAATATGTGTTGTATACACACTGTCCATCTAGGGACCACCTTGACCTATGTATTTTATATCCTCATCGTCCATCCGGAGGACGGTGGGACCCCACCTTGAAGCAAGTGTCAAATCCCCACCATCTAGTGGACTGGATGGTGGAAACCCATAGTGGTGTAAGTGTTATCCAGCACGTGGGGCCCACTTGATATATATGTTTTATCCTTACAATCCCACATGGGATGGTGAGACCAACCAGATGTATGTCGCTCATCCACACTGTCCAGCATCTGGACGGTGGGCTCTCACCTGATGTACGTATTTCATCTCCACCGTCTAGTATGGGTTGGTGAGGCACAACTGATGTATATATTTTGTATCCATGCTGCCCACTTAGAGGGGCCCACTTGCCACGTGTCAGGCCATCTGTTGCACGTGTGAGGCCCATTGAAATCTCTTGAGGCCCATTGTGATGTATATGCAGCCCGTGTATGAGGCCCATTGTGATGTATATGCGACCCATGCATGAGGCCCATTGTGATGTATATGCGACCCATGCATGAGGCCCATTGTGTCATATATGCGCCCGTATATGAGGCCCATTGTGACGTATATGTGGCCCATGTATGAGGCCCATTGTAATGTATATGCACTTGTGTATGAGTCCCATTGCGATGTATGCGCGGCCCGTGTATGAGGCCCATTGTGATCTATACGCCGCCCGTGTATGAGGCCCATTGTGATGTATATGCGGCCTATGTATGAGGCCCATTGTGATATATATGCGGCTCATGTATGAGGCCCATTGTGATGTATATGTGCCCCGTGTATGTGTGAGGCCCAATTGTGATGTGTGTGGCCCACCATGAAGTGTGTGTTATACGTACACTCTATCCATCTATTTTCTAGATATTTGGAAGGCCGAGGGTCCCATTGTGATTCCGATTCCAAATGTACAATACCATAGGACAATGGTGGTAAAATGTCCACCGCTATAAACTATCCTTGGGCCCATTACAAAGCCCACTTCCACCCTTACCCTAGTGAGCTTACCCAAACTGTTGGGTCCCCACTAACGTCAGTAATACCCATTGGGCTATTGTAACACTCCATACTTATAGTACTCATGTGTGACCCATGTAAATTAAAATAAATATAAAAATATATATGTATGAGATTTAAAATATATTATAATTATAAGTAATATAAAAGAATAATAAAAATTATATTAATATTAGTATCGGTTAGTAAAATATGACGAAAGCCTTACAAATGGCCCATTAGGATCTTTTAACCGTTGAAAATAAATATCAGGTCCGACCGATCAACAGATCACAACACATGGGCTAAAAATAGCTTAAAGAGGAGCATGACGGTCCACCTGTGCCTCACCTTCACCCCAATATGGGCCAGGGTCCCCATGAGGGGTCCCTAATACAAATAGATGGAGTAGATTATATACACTAGTATTTTAGTGGGTCCTTGCACGATGCATGTACACCAAATGCACTTATGTGCAAAGTGCACCAAATTCTCTAGCTCGGTCAAGCATGTCTTGACCGACCCTTTTGCGAACAAAAATATCTACCGCCATCCTCCTTGTTTAAACCGACTATGTTCAAGCCTCTAAATGGCCCACCATGGTCATTTTTCAGACCATTTGATCCATTTAGTTTCTCTGCGGGGCCTAACTTAACGAAAATGTATAGCTGTTTGACCCCTTGTAAGTGAACGGGTTAGAAAGATTACCACCGTCCATCCTTGCCAAAAATAATCTGACCGAGAGCTTGTGGAGGGAAGAGAGAGAGAGGACCGCCCTTCCACTTTGGGAAGGATGAATCCTAGCCATCTGCCATAGGAGCCATCTCAGTCGTCCCTCACCTCTCTTACTCTCTATATAAAGGGCCCTGTGGCTCTTACAAATTCACACCAAGAGAGAAGGCGTGAACCGATCCTCTATTTTTAACGTAAGTGATGAAGGCAACAACTGCCCCTACCAAAGCATTCTTCCCTTGTTCTTTTATATTCTCTTATCTTGTAGCTGTAAGAGTTACGTTCATGGACCGAGACCAAGCCAAGTAATGGCCTCACTTTGGATTGCAACACAGTCGAACCAAAGTACAGTTTTGAGTGTCGTCTTAGTATTGTTTGAACTCTGAAAGGGCCTAGCTATATGCCCTAGAGGGGGGGTGAATAGGGCAATGCCAAATAAAATATATAACAGCGGAATAATAAAAGAAATAAAGCACAGTGCTGAAAAAATCAATCTCAATAAACTAGATTTAAGAGAATGATACTATATCAGTTCTACGGACAAGCTTACACCAAAAACCAAAGGTTTAAGGTAGGACAACCTTATTTCTAGAATGTCCTTTGTATCACAAACAAATGAGGAATAAAAAGCAAAACAACCAAAATAACTTGCAGAAATAAATCCTAAGTTATTACAACATTCCCCACACTTGCTTGAAATAAAATGATTTCGACATTCATCCACAAATACAATCCACAAAACTGAATGAATAAAGAAATGAAAGAATAAAGCACATCCACAACACAACGATATATAGTGGTTCGCCTGTGTGTACACCAACTATTATCCAACAGCCACACAGAATGCTACTCCACTCCTAATATCCTCACACAAGGGATATTAGCATGCACTATCAAAAAAGGTTTCACAGGTTCACCTAAAACCTTCACAATTGTGTCTTTTTATCATGGGCTTACACAATCCAAAAACCCACACAATCTGAGTTTTCTAGCTCTCCTCAGATAACCAAAACAATGAGATTTTTCTGACATATCTCAAACAAAACCAAAGAATGTAAATTACACAAATGTAAAATACCTGAATCTCCTTTTGAAGTAGCCCGGTAGAACCAATCGGAGTAGAAGTTCAATTCAACGTTCAAAGTCCAATACTCACTTTAAGAATGGTTCTAAGTCTAATTGATTTTAAATCAAAAGGGCTAGTTCTATTTGATTTTGAATCCAAGAAGAAGGAATATCAAAAATTCTCCTTTTCTAATAAGATTGGAATGTAGATCAAAATCAAATAATAAACAAGCTAGCAAAAGGAATATTAAATGAGCACAAAGTAGCTTAAAAACAAACACGAACTTATCTCAGAGTTTAGCCTAAATATTGCTTGAATTGAGTTAAATTGAATTGAAAAACTCTGAAGTTCGTGCTCTATTTATAGCCTAAAAAATTCCATCTACGACTGGTCTTAGGATCCTAGGACTGATCGTAGCTTCAAAAATTTTTAAAGATTTCTGCGGGATAAGGATTAGTTGTTCCACAACTGGTCCTAGGTAGCCTACGACCGGTCGTGGGCCACCTACGACTGGTCGTTTATCACCTACGACTGGTCGTAGGACCCCCAGATTAGTTGCTGGAGTTCGAGTCATAGGGCTAAGACTGGTCGAAGGACGAGTCGTACAGCTCATAGGACTGGTCATAGGATGTCCAAGACTGGTCGTAGGACAACCAGAAAAATTTAAAAATCTTCAACAACATAGGACTGGTCCTGAAAAACTTAAGAATGGTCATAGTAGAGTTAGGACTGGTCTTAGAACAGCCCGAACAAGCATATTAAAATATACAAATTATGTATCCAAAATGACCTACAGTAAAGCCCATCCTAAGGTCAATATAAGGTCAAACAAACCTTAAAAGTGGGATGGACATTGATAGTCTGTACACTCGGATGACCCTTAAGAGAAGCTTGAGAATTTACGAATCTTGTTGTAGGCCTTCTCGAGCTTGATCCTTTCTTGACTTGAAAAAGTCTTCTTTTATACTTGTACTTGTTTGAATCTTGAACATGCATACTTGGAGACATCTATTCTTGAATTATTCATCCATGACTTGAAACTTTCTTCATTTAAGTTCTTGTCTTGAAATACGATGTCTTGAAGCAATGAATAGTCGCAAACATGAAACACAAGATATATAAGACATAGATATAGGTTTTGGCACCACAAAATTTGACAACCAAAGGGATATGAAATCATAGCACTTACAATATCCCCCTTTGTCAAATTTGTGACAAAACACATAGCGTAAAAGATAAGAGCAGCATTTGCTAAAAAAAATCATGAGCCATAAAAACACAAATTATTCTACTCTCCCTGAGTAATCCGAGTACTACTCATATAAACAGTAAACAACATGTAAACAACAAGATTCCATATTATCAATTAATCCACACATATTCCACTACAAGTACTCCTCCTTTCCATACTACTCCCCTTTACCATAATACCTTGACCATACTACTCCCCCTTTTTGTCACAAAATGACAAGGGAAAGTCACAATAGGAAAGAGAACAACAACATAGAGAGTAATAAAAAGTAGATAATGAGAAAGGAATATGGAAGGAAATATCATATCATAAAATATAAATCCAGAGACATCAAGCCATAACCAAGTTAATACAATATCCAAAATAAAAGATAAGATAATGTTATACAATCTAAAAGATAATCCGCCTAATCAGATTCAGAGGAGGGAGCAGGGATAGTAGGATCAATCTGGTGTAAGCCCCTATTGATGCGAAGAAGATATTTTCGCATATATTTAAACTACATATCGTGGGCTACACTCATGTTATCAACCTTCTCCTCTAATGCACGAAGGCATGCATCATAACTAGATGGATTGTAATCAGGATCATTTGGCGAATCAGTTTCTATCTCATCAAATAATTCATCCATATTACCATCCTGTTGAGGAAGATCGCCAGCTTCCCATTCATTTCCAGCATCACCACCCACCACCTTCATCTACTTGGCCAGGAACCAAATCCAACTTCATCTTATTATGATTGACATTGTTGAAAATAAGATGATGAATTGGTGCCTCATTAATAAGTTTATCGACAAGCATGTGAGTGGCTAACACAGTCATAAGATAACCAAACAGAATATCAATATAACCCGGATGGAGACGAAACTATATGATAAAATGACAGATCAAAGAAGGAAGGCAGACCATGGTACCAGAAGCAATAGAATGCAACACACGAACCATGAAAGAAGTCAACTCGATTTTATTACCGGACCGAGGATACATATTTGAAATGAAAAGGTGATGTAACACTCTGTATCTAGGTAACAGATACTTTGAAGGGAGCGCATTCCCTTTGTGTGTCCATTGCACATTAATTTTGCATAAGTCTCTTGTTAACATGCATTTTTCTGATTCAGATGGTTTGTCGTATAGAGTATGAATCGATATACCTTCATCATTAACAGGTATATCCATAATACCCGATATCAAATGACGGTCTACTTCAAATTTTCCTTCTTTAGTATCAATTGAAAAAGTTAAATTGTCAAGAGAGAATTTAGAGATACATGCAACCATTGATTGTGCAATTGACTGGTATGCAGGCCCACCCCAAAGTAAAATGTTAGCCTAGCCAAAAGATTCAAGGAGAGGAACAATACCAAATGGAGCAATGTGATTGAGATCAGCGGGATGCTCAACGATAATATTACGGACACGCAAATTCTATATATCTTGATGATCATCTTCGGGTGAATAAAGGTGTCGTTTTGTTATCGATGTAGATCTATATGAGGATGGACCACGGGATGTTTTCTTCTTCCCTCTAGCATCCATCTTCAATAAGATATACTAAGAGCAAGAGAAATGCACAAAAAGAAGGATGGGTTTTCTCTAGATCAACAATTTGAGAAGAAACCCTTAAAAAAACTAACGAAAGATGAAATCTAGCTACACAATGATCAAATCAAAGCATAGAGAGCATGAATCTTTATGAAAAATGAAGAAATAGGACTAACCTTGAAGAAATATAAGAAATCCTATGACTAGTCGAGCTACGACTCGTCGTAGGTCGGAGTAGAAATGAAGAAGAAGGAGGTTTTTCTCAAAATATATCATGTTCACGAGCTCCACGACTAGTCGAGTATCGACCAAAAATACATTTTTAATGTAAAAAATTAAAATTTCAACACATATAATACCAAATATAATACACTATGATACATGCAAGCACGAATACTCAATATAAAATGCACATACCAAGATCAAATTTCAATTTATTCAACCTGCTTTTGTCGAGCGGTTTAGTAAATATATCAGCAAGTTGATTTTCGGTTGATATATATTCTAAGGAAATAACTTTTTCTTCAACCAACTCACGAATGTAATGATACCTAATGTTAATGTGCTTAGTACGTGAATGCTGGATTAGATTTTTGAAAATATTTATAGCACTGGAAATATCACAATGTAAGATCATTGAATCTTGATTAATTCCATAATCGCTTAGCATGTGTTTCATCCAAACTAGTTAAGTACATGCATATCCAGCTATAATATACTCAGCCTCAGCAGTGGAGAGAGATATTGAGCTTTGCTTCTTGCTGAACCAAGAAACTAAGAAATTTTTAATGTAAAACAAACACCACTGGTTAATTTTCTATCATCGATATTACCGGCCCAATCAGCATCTGAGTATCCGGCTAATTGAACACTAGTATCAAAAGGATACCAAAGACCCAGATTTATAGTACTCGTGACATATCTAACAATTCGTTTAACAGCAGTAAGATGTGATTCCTTAGGATTAGACTGATATCTTGCACAAATACCAACACTTAACGCGATATCTGGTCTACTAGCGGTTAGATACAACAAACTACCAATCATACTACGATATAGTTTAGGATCTATATCTTTACCTGCAGAGTCCTTTGAAAGTCTTAACGTTGTACTCATAGGAGTATCAAAGTTCTTACCATTCTCAAATCCAAACCTTTTAACCAAGTTCATAGCATACTTGGTTTGAAAAATGAAAATTTCATCAGGTTGTTGTTTTACTTGCAACCTTAGAAAATAATTTAGTTCACCAACCATGCTCATTTCCAACCTTGATTTCATTAACTCTGCAAACTCAATAGACATGTTAGAGCAAGTTGATCCATAAATAATATCATCAACATAAATTTGAACCATCAAAATATCATTGTTATGTTTCTTAACAAAGAGCGTCTTATCAACACTTCCTACTTGAAAGCTATGACTAAGTAAGAATTTAGTCAATTTTCAATACCATGCCCTGGGTGCTTGTTTTAGAACATAGAGAGCTTTTTTGAGACGAAATACATGGTCAAATAAGTTGGGGTCTTCAAACCCTGAAAGTTGTTCAACATGCACCTCTTCATGTAAATCACCATTCAAGAAGGCACTCTTTATATCTATCTGATAAATCTTAAATTTTCTAAAGCATGCGATGGAAATAAAAAGTCTGATTGATTCAAGGCGAGCGACTGGAGCAAAGGTTTCATCGTAATCGATGCCTTCAATCTGAATGTACCCTTGTACAACTAGTCTAGGCTTGTTTCGTATTATATTTCTAAGTTCATCAGACTTATTTTTAAAGATCCATTTTGTTCCAATAATGTGTTTATCTTTAGGTCTAGGAACAAGATACCAGACATCATTACGAACAAGTTGATTAAGTTCATCCTGCATAGCAACTATCCAATTTTCGTCAGAAAGTCCTTTCACATTGACCGGTTCTATTTGGGATGTAAAAAAAACATAATTACATATGTTCTCAAGTTGTTTGCGAGTACGAACTCCAGTGAGAGGGTTTTTAAGAATTTGATTGGTTAGATGATCTTTGACAGTCCTTGGTTCAGATTCCTTTTGACTTGATGAGGTATCTTGATTGTCGATAATAAGAACTTCATCATCATCTGAACTCGGAGCTGGTGTATTCAAATGATCATTAATGACCACATTGATGGATTCTTGAATCACACTAATTCTCTTATTTAGAACCCTATAAGCTCGGCTGTTCAAAGAATATTCAAGAAAAATACCTTCATCACTCTTTGTTTCAAACTTTCTCAAATTTTCACGATCATGTAAAAAATAACACTTGCTGCCAAAAACTCGAAAGTATTTGACAATACGTTTCTTTTCAAACCATAATTCATAAGTAGTCTTATTATCAGATTTACTGGTATAAACCCGATTAATAATATAACATGTAGTATTAACTGCTTCAGCCCAAAGATTTCTAGAGAGCTTCATGCTATTCAACATAACATTAGCCATATCCTGAAGCACTCTACTTTTTCTTTTAACTATACCATTTTTTTTCAGTGCTTTGGGCGCAGAGAATTCATGCGATATTCTCTGATCACTACAGAATTTCTCAAAACTACTGTTTTCGAATTCGGATCCATGATCACTACGGATCTTACTAACATGAGAACCTTTCTCATTTTGTATTCGCTTAATGACCTTTTTCACTTCATCCAGGGTTTCAGTTTTGTCTTTTAAGAACGATACCCAAGTGAATCTAGTATAGTCATCTACGAAACTATAACACCCTGAATTTTTGCCAACCTGGGGTTAGACGTCCTTAGGCAATGGGTCAACCATAGCACCTTGGTAACCTCTCAGAACCCAATTCCAAAGCCAAAGAAATCATGTAGAACCTAATTCCTTTAGAAAATGAGCATAAGTTAACTAGCGCTACGTTAGATTACCTGTGAAATTAGCACTGATCGCTTTAAATACGTTCTGCAAGATCCAAAACTTGTAGAACCAATGATGCTATCTTACCCTGAAATTCAGGATCAAACTCTAAACCAGTTTGTTCCCAGGAACCCTTTGAAACCTTGTATTGAGTCTAGACCGCGCGTCGAAAGTCCGATATTTACAATCTTAGACCGTTATGACCGCTTAGATGGACTTGACAATTGTTTCGAAAATCAAGCCCAACCGATGTTCTGAGGCTATTGTACTGAGCCTGGAGCGAGGAGTGTAAGAAAGAGTGAAATTCATAAAAATCTAAATGTGATTTAAATGAATCTGATACGTTTCTCTTGCGGGATTAGTATAAGCATTCAGACCATCGGAATCTGACCTAAATACACCCTCGGATCAGGGAACATTTCTCACTCAGGTCAGTGTACTTGGAATCCTCGATCGAGTCTCCATGACCGCTGAACTGAAACTAGTCCGCCACGTGCGATCTGGGAACTCTACTGGTCTGAAAACTTGATGTGTGCTAGATCCGATATACATGAGCTTAAGTTCGACCGCATTTGGCCAGGGACCTCCCAAAATGCTCTTTTGGATCAAAAAAGTCCCGATTTGGTTATAACTCAAGTATACTTTGTTCCCAAGTCTATTTAGGTTAGTTTTTAGCCTATATAAGGGCTTTAAACCCTCTCATATCTCTCCCATCCAAATTTGCTTAAAACCCTAGATTGAGAGAGAGAGAAAGTGAGATTGTGAGAGACTTTGTGAGAGAACTTCCTGCTGTTTGCTCCATCCTTTGTGCGTACCAAAACAACGTATTCAAATCACTTTCTCGGTGATTTTCAATGCACTTCTAGGTAGGAAAAATCCTAACCACTTGCTGTTTTAGGGATTCCTTTGATACAAATGATGAAGTACCTTATGTATCTTGTGTATTAAGTCGCCATAACGCCGTTGACAAAGCGTAGATATTCTGTTCGAACCGATACACGTCTAAGGCGAAAGGTGAGAATTTTAGATGCTTTAAGTGACTAATTTCAAAGCTTTCAATGTCGTTTAATAGTAGATTATCGAAGAGAACACCGTTTGACATGTAGAACATGCTGTCCGTTTTTTGTTTCGACTGCGTACGGGAAATATGAGATTTAGGGTATTTTAGGTATTTGTAGGAAATACTGTTTACGTCCATATTTTGCTGAAATGATTGTCATGGCTATTTGTCATGTTAGGATATTAGGAATGCGTGCATGATCTGTTTGGCGAAGAGATTCGCCCTAATGCACATTTGGGTCGACATATGCTATGTAGACAAAGGTGTGTAGACTAAGTATTTGTATAAATGTTTGTATTAGTATGTATTGAGTAAATGTTGTTGTAGATTAGCTTGAGATTGGATTTTCAATTCATATGATGACTTAAATGATTTTCCTCCATGTGTGTTATGTGAAATTGGTTTCCTTAGGCATATGGATTGTATGTGGTTAATTGATTTGCTTACATTGTATGCTATCACATGTTGTGAACATGCTTTGATCATTTGTATTTCAATTATGTCACTCTCACATGATCATTGATGTTGTTTACAAATGCTTGGGGCTATATGTTAGTCCAAGCAGTCGGTAATAGATTCAAAGTCGTGGTTGACTTCTATCTACCATGAAAGACTTGTCGATGAACGCGAGTCGTGTCTTGGGTTGACGGCAGTGGTTAGGCCACACGAAGTGTTTCATGCACTTCATGTCGTTCGACTTGAGATGCGCTCGTACTAGTCGAGCCCGTCAAGTAACTCGACCGGTATGAGTCATAACTGCTTGAACCTAGGGTACTGAACTTACCATTGAAAACCCTGTTAACCATAGTACCTTGATCCATAAAGACTCATGAGCTGGGCATAGTGGTATGAGCCACCGTGGTCGAGCTATCGGCCTACGCTGGGGCCACAAACCTCCCCGTAGTGACCAGTGAACAACCCAGACTCGTGAGTAGATTATGGTGGTATGGGATATTATATTCTTGCTGTCGGCCTACACTGATCAGGTGACGAGCCCTTTGTAGTGACCTCGAGCGTATTCTGAGTCTGCGGGAGGCGACGACCCTTCCGTAGCAACAAAGTACATTAGGCCTGTATTGATAAGGTGATGGAGGAGCGATGCAACGAGTGCGAGCAACAATCCTGACAGCCCTTGCAGCGACTTACAAATATAACATCGTATGAGATTACTAGGAGTAACGACCCTAGACAGGATCTGTGTTGGGATTGATACAAGGAAGGTACCTTAGTTTCCCAATCCTACTGTATGAAAAGGATTAATAACAACTTGATAATCATTATCCATAACTCATTGCATGTGCCTGGAAGATGTGGAGCACTGCGGGAAGAAAGCATGCTGCGGGCGTAAGATGGTGCCGTATGAGGGAGTATGTCAGTGAGGGCATCCATCATGTCATTTCATGCATGCATTAACAATAATATCTAGGAATGTTTGATTATTTGCTTTACTATTATCGCGTGATTGATTTGATACATGCTAATCTTTGCTCTATGATTCCACTGAGTTGATTACTCATTCCCACGTTACGAGATGGTGTTCCGGACACCCAACAGTCCCTATTTTAGTTTCAGATGATGGCGCTGCTTGTGAAGCGGAGCCGGACTTGATGATGATGAGGAGGATCCCTCCTTTATGCGTGTTCTGATCGAAGGGATTACAGGGAGGTTGATTAGACGCCTTGACACTTGTCATTTTATATTTTTGGAGCACTCATGTATATTATTTTCTTTCTATTTTGGAGTATACATGTATTTAGTTAACCTGGTAACATGTTCACACTCTGGAGACTTACAATCATTTATATATTTTATATATCTATCACATTCTTCTGCTTACTTATTTAACTGTCTCTGGAGTATGATATGTTGTTTTGGCTTAGTCTCGATCTTGTTTAATGCCATTTTATAGGCAACATGCATTTATCATTATCTATGTTGCATAAATGATGTTCTGGAACTCGGGAGTTGGGTTTCTACCCGACTCTCGATTTTCGAGGTGTTACAATAACCAAGATGTATTTTTTGCCTCCTCGACTCTCCGTTCTGGTTGGTCCAATATGATCCATGTGGAGAAGCTCAAGTGGTCTAGATGTGGTATTGGAGTTCACTTTCTTGTGAGAGCTTCTAATTTGTTTGCCCAACTAGCATTCACCACATATTTTGTCTACTTTTTACAATTTGGGTAGACCTCTAATTAGTTCTATTTTGCTCAATCTAAATAAGTTTAGATA
The DNA here is from genome assembly GCA_037074715.1 of Magnolia kwangsiensis. Lineage (NCBI taxonomy): Eukaryota > Viridiplantae > Streptophyta > Magnoliopsida > Magnoliales > Magnoliaceae > Magnolia > Magnolia kwangsiensis. The sequence continues at coordinate 81,396,954 of CM073575.1, read as the reverse complement.
GTGTACATGTCCTAGGCGTTTATGCCATAATTCAGTCTCATCGGTATGAATCATGTAACATGATTGAGTAGATGAGCTTGCATCACTAACGATGTAGCAGTTTTCAGAAGTTTTGTGACCAGTTAATATAACAGAACCCTTTTTATTAACTATCCCATAACCTTAAGTAGAAAACTTCACACTATGGTTGTTATCTCATATCTAAGAAATGCTTAGAAGGTTGTGTTTCAATCCCTCAACATATAAAACATTCTTAAATAAGGGAAGGTTATAAAGCTGAACTATACCTTGGCCAATGATCTTGCAATTGCTTCCATCACCAAATGTGATTGACCCGTCAGTCATATCTTTTAGATCGGTGAATAAAGCCTTGTCGCCTATCATATGCCTGGAGCAACCACTATCTAGGTACCACTTTGAATGGCTTGTAGCTTTGAAAGCAGTGTGGGCAACCAAGCAGGTAACTTTAGGAACCCATTTCAGAACTGTTTTGGGTTTAGGAGTATAGATAGTCTTTTTCTGTCTGTTGTTATAAGAGAGACCTATAGAGTTAGACTTTAATAGCTCCTTGAGTAGATCAATTATTTTTTCAGCCAATGGATTTCGATTTTGAAAAACGAAGTTGACATGGCTACCTTTAGGTTTTTGAAAAGTCCTTAAATTTTTTAAAAAACTTTGATAAGTACTCTTTTCTTTTGAGGTTGAAGACTCCTTTTACAAAATTAGGAGCAATATTCTTTTATTTAAGAGATGTATTCTTATCATAGCCCAACCCGGATCGATCGCCACATTTTCTTGATCCGGACAATAATTTTTTCAATTTAGGATCACCTTGGGCATATCTCCATGTGTCTTTCAAACTCAGAAGAGAAGCTACCTCATTTTTGAGTTTCTCATTTTCGGATCTCAAATCTTCAATTTTGAAGGTTTTGAAATCTAAATCACATTTGGTCTTTTCAAAAGAATCGAAAATATGAGACTTTTCTAAAATGAGAGACTCATAATCTTCTTTAAGCTTAGAAAATTTTTCTTTTTGTAACTTAAGCTTGACGGCAATTTTACAACTCTCCTAATAAAGGGCATTATAAGCATCCTGAAGATCATCTTCATTATCGCAATCACTATTTAGATTTTCTTCACTAGATATATCATCATTATCTGAAAAAGTGATCTTGGCTAGAGTCATAAGGGCTTTAATATCATCGCTCAACTCGGTTTCAGAATCTTTTGATTTAGAAGAGGATTCAGAATCAGATGATTCATCCCAAGTAGCCAATATGCTTTTCTTTTTTGATTTGTCCTTTTTAGGACATTTGTTAGCTAAGTGCCCATATTCTTGACAGTTGTAACATTGACTATCTTTTAAAGATTTTCGAGTTCTCGGTTTAGATTGTCTCTTATCATTTAACTTTTGAACATCAACTTTTTTCTTGCTTTTGAAAATTTTGTAAAACTTTTTTGCTAAAAGTGCCATATCATCTTCGAAATTTTCTAAATCCGAAGTACTCTCTTGTGAAACATTTTTAGATGATTTGAGAGCAATTGATTTTCCTTTAGGAGCTTTAAAGGACAACTCGTAGGTTTGAAGTGTACCAACTAGTTCCTCAACCCTCATGGTATCCGTATCACGAAGTTCCTGAATCGCGATTACTTTAGAATTGAGCCATTCAGGAAGTGAGCGTAGTATCTTTGCGCACACTTTACTTTCTGGGATTCTATTACCAAGACCCCACATAGAGTTCACAATGTCATTCAATCTAGTGTAGAAGTCCATAAACATCTCATTCTCCTCCATATGAATTTCTTCAAATTTAGTTGTGAGGAGTTGGACTTTAGATTTCTTGACAATACATGTACCCTCGCGTGTCATTTCTAATACATCCTATGCTTGTTTTGCATTTTCACAAGAGATGATTCTTTTGAATTCATCTGGTGATAATGCACAAGTAATTGCATTTAGTGCTTTTGCATTGGCACTACTCTCACTTTTCTGAAGTGTGGTCCAAAGAGAATAAGCCGTTACTTTCATTGATTTTGAACCATCGTCATTAGTTACTTCAGTGATAAGAAGGTTCCATTCATTCACTGTGGCCCGTCACACACTTTCATCCATGGATTTGAGGAAGATCCTCATCCTGGCTTTCCAATAGGCATAGTTTGTGCCATTAAAGGGTGGTGGCCTAGTGACTGATAGGCTATCAAAATTTAACATCTTAATATAGCTTAGATCGTTAGCTTAGGAAATAAATCCAATAAATAAACAATAAACACGAGTTATTAGGCTCTGATACCACTTGAAAGGGCCTAGCTATATGCCCTAGAGGGGCGGTGAATAGGGCAATGCCAAATAAAATATATAATAACAGAATAATAAAAGAAATAAAGCACAATGCTGAAAAAATCAATCTCAATAAACTAGATTTAAGAGAATGATACTATATCAGTTCTAAGGACAACCTTACACAAAAAACCAAAGGTTTAAGATAGGACAACCTTATTTCTAGAACGTCCTTTGTATCACAAACTAATGAGGAATAAAAAGCAAAACAACCAAAATAACTTGTAGAAATAAATCCTAAGTTATTATAATATTTCCCACACTTGCTTGAAATAAAATGATTACAACATTCATCCACAAATACAATCCATAAAACTGAATGAATAAAGAAATGAAAGAATAAAGCACATCCACAACACAACGATATATAGTGGTTCGCCTGTGTGTACACCAACTGTTATCCAAAAGCCACACAGAATGCTACTCCACTCCTAATATCCTCACACAAGGGATATTAGCATGCACTATCAAAATAGATTTCACAGGTTCACCTAAAACCTTCACAATTGTGTCTTTTTATCACGGGCTTACACAATCCAAAAACCCACACAATCTGAGTTTTCTAGCTCTTCTCAGATAATCAAAACAATGAGATTTTTCTAATAAATATCAAACAAAACCAAAGAATGTAAATTACACAAATATAAAATACCTGAATCTCCTTTTGAAGTAGCCCGGTAGAACCAATCGGAGTAGAAGTTCAATTCAACGTTCAAAGTCCAATACTCACTTTAAGAATGGTTCTAAGTCTAATTGATTTTAAATCAAAAGGGCTAGTTCTATTTGATTTTGAATCCAAGAAGAAGGAATATCAAAAATTTCCCTTTTCTAATAAGATTGGAATGTAGATCAAAATCAAATAATAAACAAGCTAGCAAAAGGAATATTAAATGAGCACAAAGTAGCTTAAAAACAAACACGAACTTATCTCAGAGTTTAGCCTAAATATTGCTTGAATTGAGTTAAATTGAATTGAAAAACTCTGAAGTTCGTGCTCTATTTATAGCCTAAAAAATTCCATCTACGACTGGTCTTAGGATCCTAGGACTGATCGTAGCTTCAAAAATTTTTAAAGATTTCTGCGGGATAAGGATTAGTTGTTCCACAACTGGTCCTAGGTCGTGGGCCACCTACGACTGGTCGTTTATCACCTACGACTGGTCGTAGGACCCCCAGATTAGTTGCTGGAGTTCGAGTCATAGGGCTAAGACTGGTCGAAGGACGAGTCGTACAGCTCATAGGACTGGTCATAGGATGTCCAAGACTGGTCGTAGGACAACCAGAAAAATTTAAAAATCTTCAACAACATAGGACTGGTCCTGAAAAACTTAAGAATGGTCATAGTAGAGTTAGGACTGGTCTTAGAACAGCCCGAACAAGCATATTAAAATATACAAATTATGTATCCAAAATGACCTACAGTAAAGCCCATCCTAAGGTCAATATAAGGTCAAACAAACCTTAAAAGTGGGATGGACATTGATAGTCTGTACACTCGGATGACCCTTAAGAGAAGCTTGAGAATTTACGAATCTTGTTGTAGGCCTTCTCGAGCTTGATCCTTTCTTGACTTGAAAAAGTCTTCTTTTATACTTGTACTTGTTTGAATCTTGAACATGCATACTTGGAGACATCTATTCTTGAATTATTCATCCATGACTTGAAACTTTCTTCATTTAAGTTCTTGTCTTGAAATACGATGTCTTGAAGCAATGAATAGTCGCAAACATGAAACACAAGATATATAAGACATAGATATAGGTTTTGGCACCACAAAATTTGACAACCAAAGGGATATGAAATCATAGCACTTACAATATCCCCCTTTGTCAAATTTGTGACAAAACACATAGCGTAAAAGATAAGAGCAGCATTTGCTAAAAAAAATCATGAGCCATAAAAACACAAATTATTCTACTCTCCCTGAGTAATCCGAGTACTACTCATATAAACAGTAAACAACATGTAAACAACAAGATTCCATATTATCAATTAATCCACACATATTCCACTACAAGTACTCCTCCTTTCCATACTACTCCCATTTACCATAATATCAAAAGGACTGGTCGTAGGATATCCATGACTGGTCGTAAGACAACCAGAAAAATTCAAAAATCTTCAACAACTTAGGATTGGTCCTGAAAAATATAAGACTGGTCGTAACAGAACTAGGACTGGTCTTGAAGTCCCTAAGACTGGTCTTAGAACAGCCCTAACAAATATATTAAAATATACAAATTATGTATCCAAAATGACCTACAGTAAAGACCATCCTAAGGTCAATCTAAGGTCAAACAAACCTTAAAAGTGAGATGGACATTGATAGTCTGTACACTCAAATGATCCTTAAGAGAAGCTTGAGAATTTATGAATCTCGTTGTAGGCCTTCTCGAGCTTGATCCTTTCTTGACTTGACAAAGTCTTCTTCTATAATTGTACTTATTTGAATCTTAAACATGCATACTTGGAGACTTCTATTCTTGAATTCTTCATCCATGACTTGAAACTTTCTTCATTTAAGTTCTTGTCTTGAAATACGATGTCTTGAAGCAATGAATAGTCTCAAACATGAAACATAAGATATACAAGACATAGATATAGGTTTTGGCACCATAAAATTTGACAACCAAAGGGATATGAAATCATAGCACTTACAAACTCTCAGTAGAGCTTCGAAACAAGCTCAAGCATAGAGCCAAACAATGGTCGGAACTAGGTCACGACCAAGCCAATCAATGTCTGTCGGTACAAATGAAAAAACTTGTCATAGTTGGGTCCCTGTTCTGGACTGAAACGAAGACAATCCATGGCCCTGTTCTAGGCTGAAAATTGACCCAAATGAAGCTCTGTTTTAAGCAGAATATGGACCAAATAATGGCCATATCTCAGGCCAAAATCTGGTGAAAATAGAGACCCTGTTCAGTGTTAGAACTAGGCCTGACAATGGCCATATTCCAGACTGTATCCGAGCCTATTTACAGCTGCAATTCTGGCCCAAACCAGCCCTCATAATGACTTTAAGTTTGGCAGAGAAATAGACCAAGCAGAAGTTGCACTTCAAACTGACATCATGCCTAATAGTGGCTGAGTTCAGGGCTACAATGGTGGAAGAAAACCACTCTTAATAGTCTCTGCAAATGAACTGTGAGTGACTGTAATTAGTCTATGAGAGCAGCTTCCTACTGGTGCAAACACCAGGCTCTGTCTAGGCTGGAAAGTAAGCAGGAAACGACCGTGTTTGAACCAGTAACCAGCGGCATGCAGCAGAGGGCGTTTCTTCTCACGTTGAATGCAGGTGGACTGCCCTGACCATGGGCCCTACACAAATGCAGGTGGGTCTCACCAAAAGGGAAGGAATATTTGGCAGGTTGCACACTGATGGGCCGCACCATCAAGCAGTGGTGGGTCTCACCAAGCTCAACCATCCATCAATGGACGATGCTCCTTAGCCGTCCACCAGTGAACAATGAGTCTAGGCCGTCCATCAATGGACGTCCTAAACTGGTCGCATTGCTCTGCACGATTAAAAGAAAAAATAAAATACATATATATATAAATATATGATGATGTAATAAATGTTTAGGGGATAGTATACACTATATATGTGGTGGTAGGGTCCACCCTCACGTAATTTCATCTAGTCATACAGCTGGTTCCCACGTGGAACAAGTGGGACCCCCATGGATATAAGTGTTATATCTCTGTCGTCCACCTGTTTCTTTTTGAACGGTGGATTTCACTGTTGCCTGACGTCAGCAGGATTTGCCGGGCCCACCATTTTGCAATGTTACATCCTGACCGTCCAAGGGAAGGTGGGTACCAGCAATTTGAGCTGCCTTGATGTTCGAAAGTTGGGGTGCCGTCTTAAGGTATGTATTACCTCTCAACCGTCCAGATCATGGACCCCATTTGTCATGCATGTGTTGAGCATCCACACCGTGCTAGAGGCAGATTGATATCCTAGATGGGCCATGTTTGAGACCTCCCTAATGTTGGGGTTCATCCAAGCCGTCCATCCATTTGGTGAGCTCGTCCTTAGGGTCGAGATAGAAAGACTAAGATAGATTAAAAGGTCAGATGGACCTACACCACCCACGCGTGGGGCACACCTTGAGGTAGGCCCTGCATCTTCACCGTCCACGCCTCCTGGATGCGCCACATATCTAGACCGTTCGTCAACTGACATTAAGCCCTGGATGTTTGAATCAAAAGAAAACTATATTATGTGTATATACAATGTAATGTATATATATGTATATATACACTGGTGGGCCACACATAAGGAACACTCAGTGGGCCACACCATGTCTACAGTGGGCCCAATTTACATTAAATAAGGGTACATGTTGGTAGGCTCAATCACCTTGGTTGCAACCCAAACAACCCTGATTGAGGGCCTTCCAACACTCATGTATTAAAACTCGTGGCTCATTGTCTAATGTAAATGAATTTTCACAGGGAATTACGTGAGTGGAGTAAATTCACTATCCTCTCAAGGAAACTTGCATATAGGAGTACTCTACACCTTGTCGGGTGATGATTTCTTCCCCTTAAGCTTTCCATCCCTAACTAAACTAGAAATAGTAATTTTGTGAAGTTTAACGGATATTTAGATTAAGGATAAATTGTGTAGGAATGGACTGCTTTCTCTTGACATATCTGTATTCTCATGCTTACTATTATATATCTCATGAAATGCAGTTAATATGTACTGATGAAAATGCATGCATTGCTTTTCGTTTCCCCATTTATGATAGAATTTATATTACTGATACGATGGTATGACACACATATTGTTGAAATCTCTCTATAGGAAGTCCGGTAGAAGGAGAGTCTGTGCTTGGGGTGTAACTAGCCTGGTTGTGATATAAGTGAGCCCCTGACATGGAAGTTTGTCGATTGACCGCCTGTTGGTGGGTCATACTCACACCCCAAGACAGTAGTCTCATGGGCCGAGGATGGTAATCATGGGGTATTATGCCCGAGCCATCGGCCTACGCTAGGCCATGTGCTCCCCATAGTGACCGTGAGCTTATTTAAATTGGTCAGGTACAATTGGACTAATAACAGGTTGGATAATCATACATGCATAGCACAGACCAGCATCTATTGTTGTCATACGTAACGTACAGATTCGCCTGTCTGGATGTTTTACCTGAGGCACCAACCCTCATCTGTTGTTATGTACGTTGCTGTCATACATAATATACAGATTCGCCTATTTGGATGTTTTACTCGAGGCACCAACCATCATTATTGTTGTCGTACATATTTGCCTATCTGGATATTTTACTCGAGGCACAGACCGTCTGAATGTTTTAGCCGGGTCAATGATTGCATGGGTGACGACCCCTATGTCCGTCTGAATGTTTTACCCGAGACAACTGTTGCATTCATGCATTCATGCATATAATAAGTGTCACGCCCCAAACTCGAAAACCGGGCTCACAAAATTCTCAATTGCTGAATCCGGCGTCTACAGCCTCCGTAGTACCCCATTCTCGACTCCCGGCGCCCATTCGCCAGGTTTCGATCTTGGGATACTATGAGGAGGATTTTCAACATCAGTTTGATTCGTAATAAGCATAACCAAAGGCATAACCCACAAACAACAACCAAAAACTCCATTACATTTTCACTATGATCAAAAACTTTACAAGTACAATGAGCATAAAGGGAAATACAATGATAATGGACAAAAACTCCAAGCCGATCTGATATGTGCTCTTGCCTCAGCGCTGCTGCGATCCAACGTCACCTGCACGCAACGGTCGTGCATAAGCTTAAAGAAAGCTTAGAGGGTGGTGAAAGTGTGTGCGTAAGGTGGTAATACGGTTATTGAGGAATAAAAAAAATGATGAAGGAATCAAGCAAGGAAAGGTAAAAAGATACGAACAACTTTCGGAAAGAAGAAGAGAGAGATAGCGTTCATGAGAGTGTGCAGGTCCGCGCAGCCATTATAGGTTGCGCGGTTCCGCGCAATCAATCTCGGTTGCGCAGGTCCGCGCAATGAAAGTAACAGTTGCGCGTGACCTCGAAATGAACTGCACAAAATGGCTTCGTTCAAAATGATCCGAAGCACTGGAAAATAGTCCCACATCGCTAAGATCAGGATTTTCACACGTGCAAGGGTCTATAAATACCCCCTCCCCTCCTTCATTTGGGAGAATTGAAGATTTTCAAGAGGAGCAAAGCGGAGTGGAAGACAAAAGGTAGGAGCGAAGTTTCCTGAGAGTTGCGCAGGACCGCGGTCCGGGCAACCGGACTGCCCTGCAATCTGTGAAGTCCAAGAGCTGTTGTGCTGCCGAAGTCCGTGGCCCAGGCTTCCTTTCTCCGAGTTTTCTCCTCTTCATGAGTTATAAGGAGAAAGATCAGTCGATTTAATCGACATTCCTCCTAAGTCCCAGAGGATGGTTGAAACAGGCGCTGTTATGCTGCTGAAATCTCTATTTCATTGAAGGCCCGTCGATCGAATCGACATTCCTCCTAAGTCCTAGGAGATGATCAAATCAGGCGCCGGAAGGCTGTCGAAATGAACTGTTAATGCTTAAAGCACAAATCCTTTACTTCTAAATGATTTATCTTAGAATCAAGGGATGTAAAGAGGATGTAAACGAACTCAGTATTAATAAAATGTGATGAATGTTCATAGTACTCTCTCTCTCTCTGTTATGTTTGAGTAAGACAATCTCCCTAAATCAAAATGCATTTGTTTCTTTGTCGAAACAAAATGGCGACTCTGCTGGGGATCACGACAGAAAAGGAAAAGATACAAAGGATTCGAGAGAAAGAAGGCCGTACCGACGCGAAGAGGGTGATAGGTCAAGAAACAGGTACGACGGGAAGCGACCTAGAATGCTGAACTCTCATGAAGGGTTCTCATTTGAAAAAGAAGATGTCGCCCCTATGATGGAGCAGTTATTAAAAGCTGGCACGATAGTACTGTCGGATCCTAAGCGCCTAGAAAATATAATAAGGACAAGAGAAAAGAATTTCTGTTGTTATCATCGCCTAGTGGGACACCCCACAGAAAACTGCTATACACTAAAATGTATAAAACAGCGACTGATCAATAGAGGCGAGATAGTGTTGGGGAAAGAAAGAGAAAGGGCTCCATGGCAACCGTGAACACACTTACAGTCCGAGAAGAGGAACAAGAAGAGAATAACGCAGGAAGAAGTAAAACTGTAAAGAAGGTTGCAGTAATCACACTACGGTCGGTCAAGAAGATGGTAAGCCCGATAAAATAGAAAACAGGAGAAACAATTGCAAAAGAAATAACAGCGGCAAGATGAAGGGAAATGATGAAATGACGAAAGTAAATTTTGACGTGGTAAATCATCTAAAGGGAATACTGGCCTGATTAAGCGTTTATGACGCACTGAAGCTATCAGAAGAATTCCGGCAAAGTTTGATTCAGGCCCTATCTGATCATGACATCAGGGAAACCTTACTGGCAGAGGTAGAACATGAAGAACCCAATGAGCATGAGGACTGCTTCTCAGTCATTTCTTTTTCTAATGATGATATGATCTGTGAGGAAGTCCATAATAGGCCACTAATGATAGAAGGCCATATTCGCGGGAAGAAAGTCAAGAGGATTGTGATAGACAATGGGTCTGCAGTAAATCTTTTGTCACTCTCCATGTTAAACAAATTAAACAACCGTCGCTCAGAATTACGCCCCAACAGGATGATGATACAAGGTTTTAATCAGGAAGGGCAGCACGCACTTGGCAAAATTACGGTGATGTTGGAAATAGGGGAACTGACTACTGACGTTGTTTGTCATGTTATAAATGCAGTGACAACATACAACCTTCTCCTAGGTAGGCCATAGATACACCAGTATAATATCATACCCTCTACTCTCCATCAGTGTTTCAAATACTGTAAAGACGGGGTACAACATAAAGTAATGGCCGATACGATACCGTATACAGAAGCTGAGTCCTTCTTTGCAGATGCAAGTTATTACAAAGAATTTGTCACTGAAAAAATAGATAAGGATGAAAGTGACGTCCTGAAGAATGATCAAGAGAGCGCAATCATATAAATGGCAGAAAAAACAGTGCCGTCCAAAACAGCAGAGATCAGCAAGAAGTTCTATTTTGTGCCGAAACATTTAAGACAATCGGGACAACCGCTGTTAACTTTGCTATCATCTGAACAGTTGAAGATTTTACAGTCAAATTATACGGTGCCGCTACCGTATGCTGAAAGAAATAAGCCATTTTTAGCCGCTCCAACAAGATTTCATGTTAAAGCCAATGAAAAATATTCTGAGCCAATCGAATTCTACGTTTCAGAAGCAATAAGGACGAGAGAAGTGGCTTAAAATAATGAATACCATGGTAGGTTGACGCCGCAAGACCTTCAAAAGTATAATCCGGTAAGTAAGAAAATTATGAAAAACATAGGCTTTGATTATGAAGAACCCATTGGCCTAAATCACGGGAAGGGAATTCAGGTCCCCATTGGGGTCAATCAGGATAAGCGTAGAAAATTTCAAGGGTTGGGGGCAAGGTAGTCAATGAATAAAATTACAGTCTTATAGCCTCCCACAGAAATATGCTTCCTCCATATCTCCAAGAACAAAAAAACTGTATCTCCACTGACGGTCACGATCATATCCAGGGGGCAAATTCAAAGCTAAATGAGAGAAAGCGTGCTCAATAAAGGCAAAACCCTTCAAGGAAGTAAATGAAAGCCTATATTGGCCTATACTTGCGCTGGCAAAAGGGAAATTGCTTCCGAAGGCGCTACTGATTTTGATACAGAACATTATTAAGATAATAATTCTGTATCAAAAGGGGGCAAGACAGGTAAGATAGGCGAGTAAAAGCTGTGAAATGAATTTCTCACCATGAAATGTATTTCTTTGGTGTATATGAATGAAATGCAGGCTTTCAAGCATAACAAGTCATCGCCAAACGCAAAGTACCAAAGACAATTGCCAAAAGCAAAGCCAAATGAAAAGTTATTCGCCAAAATTAGCAACTATTGCTATCAAGCAATTAGAAGATCAAGCGATTAAACAATCGTTATCAAGCATTGACGTAAAAATCGCCGATCAATCTCTATTAAGCATCGACGTTCATTGCCAATAGAAAATCTCCATTCTCCATCGAAATCGAATTATCAGGTATCGATGATCAGAAAAAGAAAAAGAGAACAGTTATTGCTATTGCCGATCAATCGCTCATCAAAGTTGCCATCATCGCTAAGCTGATACAAAAAATTGACATAAACATAATACGAAAGTCCTTGTGACATTGTCAGCAGCAGCGAAATGTCAACCATATGATCATAGTAGAATGAATCATACAGTTAACTGTACATATGAATTGGCAATAGCGATGGCTGCTCATCATAAAAAGGTAGCCTAGTCAAGTCCCGAAAAAGAAAAAGAAAGAAAAGCCAAAGTCCTAAAAGGACCAAAGCTCAAAAGGGATCAGCTACGCATAAGACCTATGAAGATCGTCATTCGAGTAGCGACGAGAACCCAGTGGCCCTAAAAAGCCCATGAAGGCCATCGTACGCATACCCATGCGGGTAGCTGACGGAGTCAATGACCAAAAGCCAGAAGGCCAAAAGTTGACTAAAAGTCAAAAGCTCAAAATCTTCAAAGACCAAAAGCCAAGAGCCAAAAGTCAACCGAAAGATCAAAAGCAAAGGGCCAAAAAGTTGACTCAAAGCCAAAGTGTTAAAAGTCCCCAAATGACCAGTCAAGCGTAACACCCATGCCGTCTGTATAGCTTTCCCGCAGCGTCACGGGGAACGGAGGACAAGCCCTCCCGTGAATGGGACCAACCTTGTAGGAGAAGAAAATGAGGGCCGCAGTGCGCGCATGACAAGCCAACCATGCATAAGACCCTCCAGATTTGTGGTTCGATTCCGGTACGTACTCATGAGGAAGGGCTTAAACCTACTCATCGATGGATCGGCAACCATGGATTTGGTACCCCCAAAGGTAGCCTTGCGAGCCCTGTGAACTCTAGAGAGTTACCGTGGTCAACCCTGTGTTTTAAAACCAACCGAGTTCACGGCCCCGGTAGCTTCACTGGGCCCCTCTGATGGATCACGGTTTGTGAACTCCCTAGGAAGTGAGAAGTCCAGCGAACTCCTAAGAGTTACAGAGACCATCACGTAAGACCCGAAGTAAAAGCGCCCCACTACTCATGAGTTTAAACTGTGTGAGTAGGTGTCTGTCCAGTAGTGTTGGTCTAGTGGTGTCTGTCCAGGAGTGTCGGTCTAGTGGTGTCAGTCCAGTAGTGTCTGTCCAGTAGTGTCGGTCTAGTGTCGGTCTAGTGGTGTCAGTCCAATAGTGTCTGTCCAGTAGTGTCGGTCTAGTGTCGGTCTAGTGGTGTCAGTCCAGTAATGTCAAGTCCAGTTCAGTCGAATCTGGTCAAGTCAAGTCAAGTTAAGCTGTCTAGTCAAAGTATGGTCGGTCAAAGTACACCAGCACCAGCGCTCAAAAGCATAAAATTAAAGTTTAGCATTGAAAATGCTGCAAATACATATTTCAATATAGATATTCTCAAACAAACAATTGCCTGATTAAAATTTCAAACATTGATTAGACAACATGCAAAAATGCATTTCTCTTGAATCAGATTCAAATTACATCAATAGTAAATGCCTTCAATATATTGGCGATTATCTACTCGAAAGCTCAAGTCTCCAAGGTCAATTAATATATTGACAAGAGCTGTAAGGTCTTTTCGTCTCTCGCCTTCTTCATGAATAAAGACATATTATCGCACAAGGTTTTCAAAAGGGGGCAGATGATCTACTAGTAAAGAATTTTCATTCTCTATCGGACAATATAAGGAATTAGATATATTCCTTGGATTCATTAAAAAAGCAGTAAAGATTATCTATTCTTCAGGAGTATCAGAAGACGTCACTTCGGAAATATTATCTTCTGAAGAAATCTTTATGCGAGATTAACCTAGAAAGAACAAATGGAAGCATCATCAAATCAGCAAAGATCCAAGAAAAAGTCTATGAAGAAATGTTAAGAAGCACAAATTAGAGAAGACTCAGTAAAAAGACTCAGCGATTGAACCTTTGGAGCTAAAGATGAAATCTTCAAGAATGTGATATAAAGAATACAATGCGAAACACGATGACAAGCACAAAGATTGCTTAAATCATATGGCGAATATCGCAATCAGCCTAAAAAGAGAAGAAACTCTCAATCTATTTCAAAAATTATTAGTACTTCATAAAGCTATATTGAAAATTATAATGAATTAGGATACTAATTCTAATAAATTTGGCAGGAGAAACCGTTATTCAAAATCTTGAGTTATGCAGATCATGAGTAAAGGAAATAATCAAAAAAGTTGTTACGGCAGGAGCAGCATTAAGGAACAGCCCCAGATATAGATTAAAAGGAAAGAATCGTTGGAGCTGATTAAAAAGAAAGAATTACTGGAGTTGATCAAAGAGACTGTTGCAGTAGCAACAGTGTTGCAAGAAAGTTCTATGATCAAATCGCTTAAAGATGAAGTCGTCACAACTGCTGCAGAAGCGTGCTTCAATGAAAAGAGAATCTTATCGTCTCTAGTGAAACATCTGCTCGACACTGCTGACTGGGGGCATTCCAGTCCTTCGCTTGAGCGTCAGCATTCTAGTCTTCTGTTCGAACGTGATCGTTCAATCTACTGGACCATCCAGTTTGCTGCACGGGGATGATTATCCAAGTCTTCCAGGAAAGCAAAATCATTCAATCATCCTTTAGTTGCAGTTAATTCAAGTTCTTCAGGCAGAGGAAGATCGATCCTCCATTTAATTTCAGGAATCAATCAAAGAAGGATCGAGGGGGCATCTGTTGAAGCATAAAAAAATGGTGAAGGAATCAAGCAAGGAAAGGTAAAAATATACGAAGAACTTTCGGAAAGAAGAAGAGAGAGATAGCGTTCATGAGAGTGCGCAGGTCCCGCAGCCATTATATGTTGCGCGGTTCCGCGCAATCAATCTCGGTTGCGTAGGTCCGTGCAATGAAAGTAACAGCTGCGCGGGACCTCGGAATGAACTGCACAGAAGGACTTCGTTCAAAATGATCCGAAGCACTGGAAAATAGTCCCACATCGCTAAGATCAGGGTTTTCACACGTGCGAGGGTCTATAAATATCCCCTCCCCTTCTTTATTTGGGAGAATTGAAGATTTTCAAGAGTAGCAAAGCGGAACGGAAGACAGAAGGTAGGAGTGAAGTCTCCTGGGAGTTGCGCAGGACCGCGCAACCGGACTGCCCTGCAGTCTATGAAGTCCAAGAGCTGTTGTGCTGCCGAAGTCCATGGCCCAGGCTTCATTTCTCCAAGTTTTCTCTTCTTCATGGGTTCTAAGGAGAAAAATCAGTCGATTTAATCGACATTCCTCCTAAGTCCCAGAGGATGGTTGAAACAGGCACTGTTATGCTGCTGAAATCTCTATTTCATTGAAGGCCCATCGATCAGATCGCCATTCCTCCTAAGTCCTAGGAGAAGATCAAATCAGGCGCCGGAGGGCTGTCGAAATGACCCATCGATCGAATCGGCATTCCTCCTAAGTCCTATGAGATGATCAAATCAGGCGCCGGAAGGCTGTCGAAATGAACTCTTGATGCTTAAAGCACAAATCCTTTACTTCGAAATGATTTATCTTAGAATCAAGGGATGTAAAGAGGATGTAAACGAACTCAGTATTAATAGAATGTGATGAATGTTCATAGTACTCTCTCTCTGTTATGTTTGAATAAGACAATCTCCCCAAATCAGAATGCATTTGTTTCTTTATCGAAACAACAGTTATACAATAACAAAGTTATGCGGAATATGCTGATGAATCCAAGAGTACCATTAGTCATACAGAGGCTATACGATGCAAGACATGAATGATGTCGGCCATACCAAGGTTCTGCGATGCAAGACATGAATGATGTCGGCCATAATAAGTCTATGTGATGCAAGATGCAAGTTAAGCATGCAAATCCTCATCTAAGTCCACATATCAATACAGCTTAAATCTGAGATATCATCGGGATCTAGTACACTTCAAGTCAGATCGTTGCCCCATCGCACGCAATAAGGTAAGTGGAAGAGACCACACTATTCAACTGCCAATATCAGGCTCGGTTCGTCGATAGCGGACCCATTCCTCGAGCTGGTCAAACTCAGCTTAATTTTGCGCCCTCCTCTCAGGTGGGTAAGGTCGCCCCCCCTTCCAACCGACCACGACACAGTGGAAAGCGCGGCCTTCTGGTAATCTGCACTCGGCGCTCATGCACCCACTCGGTCTAGACGTTGGAGCAACCTCTTGGTACCATAAGGGTTTAGGGATTTTCACCCAGGGATATCTATAACACTCCATGTAGAATAATATTTTTGGTAATCCTGCCAACCACAATACGCTTGTGGAGGCTACGTCCTTGATGTCGCTACGGCGTACAGTACTATATCACACAATGCGAATGCATGAATCATGCAATCCAGTCATGCAACAATCCTGCACGTATCGTGCGCTCATGTAGAGCAACACCGCCTATCCGGGAGCCCCTAAATAATCTACCCGAAGGCATATACTATGATTATTCACTTCTCATATCAAGCACACATATGATGCATAATGAATCATGAAACTATACTAAACATATTATATGGTAATGGATGTTGTTCATAACGAAGATGGGCCTAGACGGTCTACAAGTATGGGCCTAACAATGGGCCCTAGGGAGAATTATAATGCAGACATTTAACCAACATTATTCTTACAATGTGGACGTCAAACCAACATTGCTCCCAAGGCACGACCATCATACACATCATTACATACATCATGGTGGAATCTCGAATTAATGGCCGAACCAATGGGCCGATAATGGGCAGTGGGCTGAATCAACGGACCGAACCAATAGGCCGATTCAATGGGCCGAATTGATGGGCCGAACTTATGATCCGAACCAATGGCCTGAACCAATGGGCCGATTCAATGGGCCAATTCAATGGGCCGATCAATGGGCCGATTCAATGGGCCGAACCAGTGGGCCGATCAATGGACCAATCAATGGGCCGATTCAATGGGCTGATCAATGGGCCAATTCAATGGACCGAATTAATGGGCCGAACCAATCGGCCGAACCAATGGGTTTGAGATCCAACGTATTTATAATTAGCATAGAGATAGATGAAGTGACAACCAATTATCAGCTTGGGCGGGAACACAGTGGCTCCTAAGAAGTTTTAAATGGTGGATTGATGTTTTAATTTAAACCAATTTGATTTAAATAATTTTAACTCGCAAGTATACAAATCAAATGTAAATATGGTATGTATTACGAGATCGTTCCCACGAGGACTGGTTGTCGCAATTCGAAATTTAAGACTCTTCTTAACTAATCTAACAAATATTTTAGCAAACTAATAAGTAAACTAACACAAATCTATGAAAAATAACTGAGAACTATGAGAAAAATTCAATCCAGGAGAAGACTAGGACTTTCGAATCCACCCCTAATTATCCTAACCCTTATTTTACCTGTTGATTCACCCTAATTCAGATTGATATCAAAATAAATAAAGTACACTCTATGTCCTTGGTCGGGCACACAGAATGGATAATCTTTTAAAGCATATGGATCACATCTTTCCATCCATGGTCAGGCATGGAGAGATGTAAATCTTGTTTCTTCCTCTATAGGAGACTTGTTCATGGTCAGACACAAGCACTTAGAATAATATTCCAAACAACATCCATATCTAGACTTCGTTCGAGCTCATAGAATGGAGAAGTACGAAAATCTCAAGAAAGCACACTAGAAAAAAAAACAAATCAATCCAATTAAAATAAATTCAACATAAACAAGAGTCAATCAAATTAGAGGCTTCATCTCAGCCCTAGCTAAGAAGTTTAGCAATCCATAAAATTAATTAGGAAAAAGGAAATATAAAATAAAAATATTAAAAACATCCTTCCCTTCTTTCTTCTTCTTTTTCTCTCTCTCTGGCTCTGGCTCTCCTCAAGCTCTGGATCTTCCTCCCAAGGTCTCTAAATGAATGCTCCCGACGTCCAAAACCTCCTTATATAGTTGCTGGAGTAGTGAAAATTGGATTTGAATCGGATTTGGAAAGCTATGCATGCTCATTGAAAGCTTTTTCGCAGTCAAGTTCGGTGCCTCGAAACACGCCACTTTCCTCGCTCAAATTCTAAAGAAACACTGTCCCTTAGGATTTTCTTAGGTCCTCTACATGATAGACGGTTCAGATCTGCCATATGATCAAAGATGGTGGGCCAAAACTGCCTGGAAAAGTCAGTTTTCGCGGATGTGCGAAACCTTTCGCACCATTTCGCTGTTGTGATCGGTGGGACCCACAGAAGCATTTTCTAAAAAATTCACCCCGTCCATTAGATTCAGAACAAAATTTCAGTCAAGAATAGGTGGTTTTGAACGTCCATAGGCGTGTCCCAGAGAAGAATTCACTAAAAGATCAGGTTTGAACGCTACAGGGCAGCCCTTTTGTGGCCTCTGTATCTCACACGTGTGTGCGCATGGGTACAAAAGGTCAGCATGGTTTTGTAGCTCTCGAAGCCCTCTACAAGATGGACGGTGTGGATTATCCGTACGGGGCATGTGTGGGGTCCACTATCGACCGTAAAAAGGGCTAGCGGACGTGCTACGTAACAGAGAGTCCCGTCTCTAAAAAGGAAATTGAGATGGAACGGTGAAAGGTCGGTTTGACCATGGTGGACGTATAGTGCACGGCTAGTGCACTTGTACACGTGCACATGCTACACAAGGTGGGGTCCACTATGATGTTTCTGACAAATCCAATCCATCCATTCATTTTGTCTCCCTATTTAAAGCGTTGAGACTAGATTTAAGGCAATTCCAGATATCAGGTGGGCCCAGAATCAACGGTTTATGGGCTGACCTGTCAGTTGGGGCACTTTCATAGTGATCCAATGGATGAAATTTTATGTGTACAGTTAATTTATGGCCCTCATCCCATGTATGAATTTTCAGGTCAATCGGATGGTGGAAAACCTGTGATCTTGAATTTTGGATCACTTTCGGGCCTTTTTAACGGTGAACGACTTTATTTTCTTGGATCCATGGCATGTAAATCCATTGATCTTGGTCCTATGGAGTGCGTCTCTTACTCTGGTGACTTTGTAACGTCAAATCCACACTGTTAATATCACTTTTTAATCCACGCTTTTGATTTCCTCCTGCAATCAAAATATAATTAAAATATAGCATTAAACATTATCTTGTAAGTAAAATTCGGTAATAATCAGTGTCTAATATGAAATATTTGACCCTCATCACAACCCCTAACCAGTATTTTGGTAGTCCCGAGCAAAACATGCGAAAAATAATTTTAAAAATAAAGGATAATGCCTATAAACTCAAGTGACTTGTGAACAAATAATTGAGATTCGAGAATTATAAGATTCATGAATGGTGTGTAGAATTTTCTCCTGGAATCAAACTTATGGTAAACTTCATAATCAAGTTCACAATATTAATCCATCAATTAGAACATTCTAAACATCGAGTTCCATGAGTGTATAGGGTAATCTCGGCTTACCACTGTTAAGAGATCTAATTGTCATTTTTATGATATCATTGGTAATTAACAACGACATTCTTGACAACAAAACCTGAAACCAACACTTGCCTTTAAGATCACCTTTTCATTCTACTAGTCTTTATTTTTCTTGAACAGTAACTCCAAGTAGGGGAATCAAATCTTCACCCATAGGGAGCAAACCTATGGTGAAAACTTGTCACCTAACTTCATTTCTAACTATCAATCATGGGGGATCGAATCTACACCCATAGGGAGCAAACCTATGGTAAAGATTATGCGACTTACCCTTTTTATTCTTCTTTACTGCACATGAAATTTTATTTTGGCTGGTTCCTTTTATGCTTTGTGATTACCAAGTTAATCATTCAATATCGAATCGAAACCTTAATGTGTAAGCGAGATGTGATATGCGAAATCAATAGACAACGATGAGAAGACAACTGAACTCAAGAGTCATAAATTACCAACATCACGTATCTTTTAATTTTAAAATCACAACTATCCTTCAAAGTCACTTCAAATTCATAAGAAATTTTAGAAAATTTTAATAAAATTTAAAAATTTTCACACTTTTTTCTCAAGACCAATA
Organism: Magnolia kwangsiensis; assembly: GCA_037074715.1. Classification (NCBI taxonomy): domain Eukaryota; kingdom Viridiplantae; phylum Streptophyta; class Magnoliopsida; order Magnoliales; family Magnoliaceae; genus Magnolia; species Magnolia kwangsiensis. The sequence goes on along the minus strand of CM073575.1, from coordinate 81,377,446 downwards.
AAATACTGATTAGGTTACCTAATCTCCCACCCCCAACCTAAAATCTACATTGTCTTCAATGTAAAAGAAATAAGCATGCAATACACATGGGACAACGAAAATAAAAGAGGAGTGATGGAAAGATAGTACCTGAACGGAGAATTTAAGATGTTTTCCCAAAAATATCAACATAAAAGCGAGTCAGCACAAGAGAGAAATAAAAATAATAAAAAAAAAATAAAATCACAAAAAGAAAATCCTACCTATACCACTTTCGCAGGTGCTCTCGATTGCATTTAGCGTATGCAATAAGCCTTTAAACCCCTAGGTTACCGCTAGTGGACGAGTTGTAATCTCGTGAGGGTTTGCAGCAATGTTACCCACAAACATTGAATCAACTAACTAGGAAAATGAAATAGAATGAAAAGCTGGGTTGCCTCCCAGGAGCGATAAGTTTAACGTCTTCAGCCAGACAAAAATAGACCATGAATTAATCAATCTTGAAAACCTGATCCTCCAAATTAACTTCCTCAACATCTTGATTAACCAAATCCTCCAAATAAGGTTTCAGTCTTTGACCATTTACTTTAAAAATATTTCCTTCCTTAAGATTTTTAATCTCAACTGCTCCATGAGGAAATACTTTTACTACCTAATAAGGACCATACCATCGCGAACGTAGTTTTTCAGGAAAAAGGCGTAACCTGGAATTATACAATAAGACTTTCTGACCCGGTTCAAATGTCTTGCGAAGAATTGAGTGGTTATGAAAAAATTTCGTTCGTTCTTTATAAATTTTTACATTATCATATACCTCATTTCGAATTTCTTCTAACTCATTGAGTTAAAGTTTACGGTGCGATCCAGCCTTGTTCAAATCAAAATTAAAGGTTTTGATGGCCCAATAAACATGATGTTCTAATTCCACAGGTAAGTGACATGCTTTCCCAAAGACAAGCCTATAGGGAGACATTCCAATCGGGGTTTTGAATGCTGTACGATACGCCCAAAGAGCATCATTCAAACGTTGCGACCAATCCTTACGATCAGGGCAAACTGTTTTATCTAAAATTTGTTTAATCTCCCGATTCGAAACTTCTACTTGACCACTTGTTTGTGGATGGTATGGAGTTGCAAATTTATGGGTGATAGAATATTTCTTTATTAAAGATTCAAACGGTTTATTGCAAAAATGAGTACCACCATCACTTATGATTGCCCGAGGAGTACCAAAACGAGAAAAGATATTTTCTTTTAAGAAGCGGACCACAACTTTTTGATCATTTATTTTACATGGCACTGCTTCCACCCATTTAGAGACATAATCGACGGCCATAAGGATATACATATAACCGAATGATGGGGGAAACGGACCCATGAAGTCAATACCCCAAACATCAAATATCTCAACAATGAGAATATTGGTAAGTGGCATCATGTTCCTACGGGAAATATTACCCATACGTTGGCATCGATCACATGTAGAACAAAAGGCATGTGTGTCTCGAAAAAGTGTAGGCCAATAAAATTCACTTTGTAAAACTTTTGCAGCTGTTTTCTTTGAACCAAAATGACCACCACATGCATGGTCATGACAAAAGGGGATTATACTATGAAACTCACTCTCAGGTACACATCTCCTGATGACCTGGTCAGGACAGAGTTTGAATAGGTATGGATCATCTCAGAAGAAATGTTTAACCTCAGCAAGAAATTTGGATTTATCCTGTTTAGTCCAATGAGAAGGAATCTGACTTGTAACAAGATAATTTATGATGTCAGCATACCAAGGTAATTAAGAAATAGCTAAAAGTTGTTCATCAGGAAAAGACTCCTTTATTGGCACAAGATCCACTGTGGGCTCCAAGACAAGTCTAGACAAATGGTCGGCTACCACATTTTCAGAACCCTTTTTATCCCGAATTTCAATGTCAAATTCTTGTAGCAAGAGAATCCAACGAATCAATCGAGGTTTAGCATCTTTTTTAGAAAGAAGATATTTCAATGCTGCATGATCTGAAAACACTATAACCTTCGATCCAATGAGATATGACCTGAATTTGTCTAGAGAAAATACCACTGCCAACAACTCTTTTTTAGTGGTAGAGTAGTTCAGTTGAGCATCATTTAGAGTCCTACTAGCATAATAAATGACATGAGATATTTTGTCCAATCGTTGCCTTAAGACGGCTCCAACAGCATAATCAAAAGCATCACACATAAGCTCAAAAGATAAACTCCAATTAGGTGGTTGGATGATTAGAGCAGAAGTTAATAAAAGCTTTAACTTGTCAAAAGCTTTCCGACAATCATCATCAAGGTCAAATGCAACATCCTTAGCTAATAAACTGCACAAGGGTCGAGAAATTTTGCTAAAATCCTTAATGAATCTCCTGTAGAATCCTGCATGCCCAAAAAATGATCTAATTTCCTTCACCGTTCTAGGTGGAGGAAGACTAGAAATTAAATCAATTTTGGCTTTATCAACTTCAATGCCTTTACTTGAAATAACATGCCCGAGTACAATTCCTTTTTGAACCATAAAATGACACTTTTCTCAATTCAATACTAGGTTCGTTTCTTTACATCTTTCCAAAACTAGAGATAGATGGTATAAGCATTCATCAAAGGAAGAGCCAAAAATGGAAAAATCATCCATGAAAATCTTGAGAAAACGCTCAACCATGTCTGAAAAAATACTCATCATGCATCGTTGAAAAGTAGCAGGCGCATTACATAGCCCAAATGGCATACGCCAATAGGTATATGCACCAAAAGGACATGTAAATGTGATTTTCTCTTGATCCTCGGGAGCAATGGGAATCTGATTGTACTCAGAATAACCATCTAGGAAACAATAATAGCTATGCCCTGCCAATCTCTCAAGCATCTGATCTATGAAAGGAAGAGGAAAGTGATCCTTCCTTGTGACCAGGTTCAGTTTACGGTAATCAATACAAACTCGCCAACCCGTAGTCATGCGGGTTGGTACGAATTCATTATCATCATTTTTTATCACCGTAATCTCAGACTTTTTTGGAACAACTTGAACTGGGCTGACCTACGTGCTATCCGAAATAGGGTAAATGATACCAACATCTAATAATTTAAGCACCTCCGTCCATACGACCTCTTTCATGTTAGGATTAAGCCTCTTTTGCATTTCACGTCACATTTTTGCATTTTCCTCAAGATGAATACGATGCATAAACACAGTGGGGATTATTCCCTTTATGTCCGCTATTGTCCACCCAATAGCTTCCCTATGTTCTCTAAGAACATTAAGTAACTTGCCCTCCTGTTCCTTATCGAGGTTAGAAGCTATGAGACAGGCAGGGTTTCAGAAGGACCTAAAAATGCATACCTGAGAGTTTCAGGTAATTGTTTAAGGTCAAGTTCGGGTGGTTTCTCAACAGACGGGACCGGTTTAGACTCAGATGGTGGAAGAAGTTCCACTTTCGCTTTTCATTTTGTAGTATCCATTATAGAATTAGAGTCGAGCAATGCATTGACGTCTTCGATGGAACTTTCTATGTCAAAGTCTGTGCCAAAATATGCTAGACAAGTCTCCAGTGCATCTTCGGAAGATTTAAAGAAAGAGTCATGCACTAGACTATCAATCATGTTCACCTCAAAAATATCATCCGAGTCTACCGGTTGTTGTCCAGCATTGAAAACATTAAGTTTAATCTTCATGTTACCAAAAGACAACTTCATGACTCCATTCCTACAATTTATAATAGCATTGGATGTAGCTAAGAATGGACGTCCCAAGATAACCGGGATTTGACTCGTAGGATTCGGGACATGCTGAGTATCAAGAACGATGAAATCCACTGGAAAATAAAACTTATCAAACTGGATTAACACGTCCTCAATAATACCACGGGGCACCTTGAAAGATCTATTAGCTAGTTGTAGTATTATTTTAGTTGATTTCAGTTCACCAAGTCCTAGCTGCTCATATACAGAATATGGCAATAAATTAAAGCTCACCCCTAAATCAAGCAATGCTTTCTCAACCTTATGATCTCCTATGACGCAAGAAATGGTAGGAGTTCCTGGATCCCTAAATTTAGGAGGGGTGTTATGTTGAATCATAGAGCTGAGTTGCTCTGCAAGGAAGACCTTCTTATGAACATGTATCTTACGCTTTTGAGTGCATAAATCTTTAAGAAACTTAGCGTAAGCAGGGACTTGCTTGATAGCATCAAGCAATGGAATGTTAATTTGCACTTGCTTAAACATCTCCAATATCTCATTAAAGTTGTTTCCTTTCGTAACTGGTTCCAGACGTTGAGGAAAAGGTGCTTTAGGCATATAGGATGGCACAAGAGTGATTTCTGGAGGGTCAGAGTGCTTTTGGACTCTAGATGCAATAGTATGTCTCTCCGCTTCATTTTGCTCTTTCGGTTTGGAATTTGATTCTTCCCTAGGCATTTCTACTTTATTCTCGATCTGTTTACCAGACCTAAGGGTAATGATAGATTTGGCTTGCTCATGATATTGTTCCTGGTTTGAATTAGAGCCAATCTCAAACTATCCTTTTGGATTTGCCACAGGTTGGCTAGGGAACCTCTCCTTCTCTCTCTCACTCACTGTGGCAGCAAGTTGACCCAATTGAACTTCCAGCTTGGCAATAGATTGAGCATTTGCATGTACGCTTTGCTGGTTAGCTAGTAAAGTTTGTTGGGTGTTTTTTTGAAATTGAAGAGAACTCTGCATAAAAAGATTGAGTGTATCCTCAAGAGATGGTTTCCTAGATTGTGCAGGAGCTTGTTGATATTGCGGAAACTGTTGAGGTTGTTGACTACCAACTTGTGGGTAAGGTTGCATAGGAGGATTTCCAGATGGTCCTCCTTATTATGGTCCTTTTGCCCAAGAAAGATTTGGATGTCTAGCCCACCCTGGGTTGTAGGTATTTGAGTAAGGATCATTCCCGGGTCTCCGAAAGGTGTTCATAGCATGTACTTGTTCGGAGAGAAATTCAGGAAATGCTGCACCAGATGGACACGACTGCGTAGGATGGCCAAGACTAGAACATATAGCACATGACTCGATTTGAGTTGTTTGTGGAGGTCCATTATTCAACATCAGAGCATCGACTTTCTGTGTCAGGCTATCAAGTATGGTATAAATATTTGGCGTGACTCATATCTCATATATACCACCTTTCTTTGGCAGTTGGGGATTTCTTTCACCTCTATTTGAGTAGTCCCATTGTTGAGAATTTTCGCACAAGGTTTCAAAGAAATTCCATGCTTCGACATCACTTTTGGTCATGAATGACCCTCCAGTGGTGGCATCAACCATGCGACGGTTTTGAGGTGTCAAACCGTCATAGAAGTATTGAACTTGTTGCGACTTCTCAAAGCCATGGTGTGGACATTTAAGGAGTAAGTCCTTCCATCTTTCCCAACATTCATGAAAGTGTTCTCCCTCTTTTTGCATGAAATTAGTGATTTCTCTACGGAGAGCATTCGTTTTGTGAACAGGAAAGAATTTGTTTAAGAACTTCTTAGACAGTTGATCCCATGTAGTGATCGTCCCAACTCCTAGAGAATTCAACCATGCTTTTGCATTATCCTTCAAAGAAAAAGGAAAAAGGCGTAAACGGATCGAATCATCTGAGAAGTTTTGAAACCTAAAGGTCGAGCAAATGTCTAGAAATTCTTTTACATGATGATATGGATCCTCTTTGTCTGAACCATAGAAAGATGGTAACAACTGTATGACCCCTGGTTTAAGTTCAAAGTATGCTGTCGTGGTGGCTGGCAACACTGTGCATGACGGCACATTAAATTGGACAGGAGCTGAATAATCTCTAAGCGCTTTAATTGCATTCTCGTCCGTCATTTCGAATAGGATATTTCTAGATCTTTTACGAAAGGTTCTTTCTATTTCAGGATCAAAGGGTATTAGTTCTATGTTCAAAGATCTACGCCCTAGCATAAACTGAATAACTGAATGTAGGAAAGAAAACTAAACTAAACTAAGATGCAACCTAAGAGAAATAAGACTAAAACTAAAAATTATGAATTCCTAAAAACAAGAGAAAGCTATGTAAACAAGAATTAGAAGAAAGAACCCGAAAAAGAAGATGATGGATGTCTGAAGATTTGGTAGCTTCTCCTTTTGAAGACAATCTTATTTAACAGCTTCCTTCTTCAATTCCTGTAAAATAAAAACAAATACAATTTCCTAAAATAATGCTAGAGAGAAAAAAAAAAATCTTAAGCAACGGTTAGTTTCTAAAAAGAAAAAAATTTCTAAAACTAGAAAATAGAAAGTTAATTGAAAGAAGAATCTAAATCTAAAATTAGAAATTAGAAAATTTCTAAGAAGAAAGCCTAGAATTAGAAAATTTCTAAAAAAATTAGAAATTAGAAAAAAATAGAGAATTATAGAAAGGGATTACCAAAATAGAAGTTCAAATCAAGACCCTACAAAAGAGGAAATATGTTAGTTTCTAAAATAAAATAAAATAAAAACTTTAACCTATAGTTAGTAAAATCCTAAGGCTATGAATTATGATAAGAGAAAATCCTAAATCCAATTTGGACTGAAACAGTCCCCGGCAACGGCGCCAAAAACTTGATGTTTTAATTTAAACCAATTTGATTTAAATGATTTTAACTCGCAAGTATACAAATCAAATGTAAATATGGTATGTATTACGAGATCGTTCCCACGAGGACTGGTTGTCGCAATTCGAAATTTAAGACTCTTCTTAACTAATCTAACAAATATTTTAGCAAACTAATAAGTAAACTAACACAAATCTATGAAAAATAACTGAGAACTATGAGAAAAATTCAATCCAGGAGAAGACTAGGACTTTCGAATCCACCCCTAATTATCCTAACCCTTATTTTACCTGTTGATTCACCCTAATTCAGATTGATATCAAAATAAATAAAGTACACTCTATGTCCTTGGTCGGGCACACAGAATGGATAATCTTTTAAAGCATATGGATCACATCTTTCCATCCATGGTCAGGCATGGAGAGATGTAAATCTTGTTTCTTCCTCTATAGGAGACTTGTTCATGGTCAGATACAAGCACCTAGAATAATATTCCAAACAACATCTATATCTAGACTTCGTTCGAGCTCATAGAATGGAGAAGTATGAAAATCTCAGGAAAGCACACTAGAAAAAAAACAAATCAATCCAATTAAAATAAATTCAACATAAACAAGAGTCAATCAAATTAGGGGCTTCATCTCAGCCCTAGCTAAGAAGTTTAACAATCCATAAAATTAATTAGGAAAAAGAAAATATAAAATAAAAACATTAAAAACATCCTTCCCTTCTTTCTACTTTTTCTCTCTCTCTGGCTCTGGCTCTCCTCAAGCTCTGGATCTTCCTCCCAAGGTCTCTGAATGAATGCTCCCCACGTCCAAAACCTCTTTATATAGCTCCTGTAGTGGTGAAAATCGAATTTGAATCGGATTTGGAAAGCTATGCATGCTCATTGAAAGCTTTTTCGCAGCCAAGTTCGGTGCCTCGAAACACGCCACTTTTCTCGCTCAAATTCCAAAGAAACACCGTCCCTTAGGACTTTTTTGGGTCCTCTACATGATAGACGGTTCAGATCTGCCATATGATCAAAGATGGTGGGCCAAAACTGCCTGGAAAAGTCAGTTTTCACATATGTGCGAAACCTTTCGCACCATTTCGCTGTTGTGATCGGTGGGACCCACAGAAGCATTTTCTAGAAAATCCACCCCGTCCATTAGATTTAGAACAAAATTTCAGTCAAGAATAGGTGGTTTTGAACGTCCATAGGCGTGTCCCAGAGAAGAATTCACTAAAAGATCAGGTTTGAACGCTACAGGGCAGCCCTTTTGTGGCCTCTGTATCTCACACGTGTGTGCGCATGGGTACAAAAGGTCAGCATGGTTTTGTAGCTCTCGAAGCCCTCTACAAGATGGACGGTGTGGATTATCCGTACGGGGCATGTGTGGGGTCCACTATCGACCGTAAAAAGGGCCAGCGGATGTGCTACGTAACAGAGAGTTCCGTCTCTAAAAAGGAAATTGAGATGGAATGGTCAAAGGTCGGTTTGACCATGGTGGACGTACAGTGCACGGCTAGTGCACTTGTACATGTGCACATGCTACACAAGGTGGGGTCCACTATGATGTTTCTGAGAAATCCAATCCATTCATTCATTTTGTCTCCCTATTTAAAGCGTTGAAACTAGATTTGAGGCAATTCCAGTTATCAGGTGGGCCCAGAATCACGGTTTATGGTCTGACCTGTCAGTTGGGGCACTTTCATAGTGATCCAATGGATGAAATTTTATGTGTACGTTTAATTTATGACCCTCATCCCATGTATGAATTTTTAGGTCAATCGGATGGTGGGAACCCTTTTGATCTTGAATTTTGGATCAGTTTCAGGCCTTTTTAACGGTGAACGACTTTCTTTTCTTGGATCCATGGCATGTAAATCCATTGATCTTGGTCCTATGGAGTGCGTCCCTTGCTCTGGTGACTTTGTAACGTCAAATCCACGCTGTTAATATCACTTTTTAATCCACGCTCTTGATTTCCTCCTGCAATTAAAATATAATTAAAATATAGCATTAAACATTATCTTGTAAGTAAAATTCGGTAATAATCAGTGTCTGATATGCTATATTTGACCCTCATCATGGATGTCACTGTACCCCACTTTTATTGCAATTGGTGGGGTCCACTTGAACTTTGGATCTCACTCATTTACCCCATATCATAAAATGTCTCAAAGATGGTTGGACGGTTTGGATACAACCCATGTACCATGGTGGGTCCCATAGAAGGTGTGGGCGAAACAGATGGGACCCACAGAACTTGTTGTTGGCATTAAGAGAGAGAGAGAGAGAGCAGCACGTGGCTGCTTGTACCAGCAGCATGGCGGCATCTGATTTTATTTTTATTTTTATTTTTTTTTCTATCTAAAATAAACAGAGGTGGATCCCACACAGGGCCCACCACAGTAAATATACATTAGACATAATGTGTATATATATATTATATAATATAATATATATAATATAATATATATATATATAATATAATATATATATGATATATCTGATGTCCAGGCCGTCCAGGGCCTGGACGGTCTCATACAACAGGGAGGGCCCCACACGTGGGGGTGGGTTCCACCGTCCAGGGACGGTGGACACCACATGCATCACGGTGTGGCCCATCAAATGAGTGGACGACATGGATAGGGTGGGTCCCATGGACCCCACCGTCAGCACACACCCCTGCTAGCCACCTACACGACAATTAATGCCAAGGCCTCAGCATTGAAACGGGTATCTTTCACTCAGTCTGCCAGTGAGCTATGGATTTGGGCATGTCCCACCGTTGAAACGATGCATCCCCACTCAGTCGGCCAGTGAGCTAAGGATTTGGGCATAGAAGTGGGCCCCACACGGGCATGGTCCACCGTAAAAAATGGTGGACTGTTTGGATAAAACACATACATCATGATGTGACCCCGCACGTGGGGTGAAGGGCATGGATGGGTCCCATGGACCCCACAGTCCATACACACTCCACTGTTAGCTACTCCCACCGTCAGCCACACTACACTGTTAGTCACCCACGTTCGTCCCTACCCACTGTTAGTTAACACTTCACTGTTAGCCACCTCCACTGACGGACGGGGTGGCATGCCTCGTCAAGGTGGGTCCCACATGGCCCACCTTAATGGATCAACCTGATTTTTTTATGTTCTCATCATCCAGGCCCACTGGATGGCTTGGATGAAAAAGATGGACGACGCCGATTAAAGCGGTATGATCAAGGTGGGCCACACCGTTTTGGGTGGCATGGGTAAAGTACACCCCTCATAGTAGGTCATGATCATGGAAAAAGATAGATAGAGAAGAGAGGAAGATAGAAAGAGAGGAAGAAAGATCGAAGACGATGGAGGGGCCCCACCACTATGGGCCCCTCTTGCATACAAACATACATCAAGGTCGGTCCCACCATAAGTGGGCCCTTACATCATAAAAAGATAAGGAAATGAAGATCCAAGATCATCCACCGGCTTCTTCTTGCACCATAAGCTTCCTTTACTCCTTAGCCTTGATTCTAACGGAGGAGATGAGGTTTGGATGGTTGAGATGGGAGATGAAAGGGTAGGAAAGGTTGGCCACACTTGTAGCTTGAAAGATATGGGGAGAGGCTTAGAGGTGTGGTGGTTTTTGGGTTTGCTTGGAATAAAATTTGAAAATGAAGGAGAGAGAGGGTTGTAAAGAGAGAAGAGTGATGGGTGATGGAGTGATGGATGTGGTGAGTGATGGGTGTGTAAGAGATTTTTTACTTTTGGTGGCCAATGGTGTAAGAAAAGTATGGGCTTTATAAGAACTTTTTGACTTTTGTAGTTATTTAAGAATGGGTGAAAGGTGATGTGTACTTGACATGATGGGATTGATTGATTGATTGATGTGACAAGTTGTAGAGATTCTCTTGGAATTCGTACGCGCGGCATTTTCCTTGCACCAAACATGGGCCCACATCTCCTGACCAGGGTATCGGATCGGTGCGCGAGTCACGGCATCGGAACCGTAGCGACGACGCGGTCGCTATGGTACAAGTCTTGGGTTAAGTCGACTCAGGTTAACGGCGTGTGAATCAGGGTCGTGCGTAAATGTTGGTTAAGGGTCAAAGGTTGCCGAAATTTCACTGGAAAGACTGCGGAAGTCTATGGAACAGTACGGTCTAGGATACGGGGTTTACAATAAGACTGCATTTACTCTGTTTTGGAATGTCTATATTTTTTTATGATATTCCTTGTTTATAGTGGGGGTGTGTAATCTTGAGGTGAGATCACACAGAGCTGGCCACTCATCTATCAAATATATAACCATGCGGGTAGCACAGGTGGCCCTGATGATGTTCACATTCATATTGGTGAAGAGAAGGTTATGATTAACAAGGGTGCATGATTATATTTGCTAAGGGCTGCTATAGGATTTCACAGCTCAAGATTGTTAAAAATTTAAGTTGTTTCACATGTAATGTTATTTCATTTTGTATTCGTAAGAATGGAGACATTGGTTTGTATAAGTCATTATGGAGACTCTCTTGTATACTCTAAATGTAATTGTAATTTTTCTTTATACTGATTTGTCCACTCTACACTCATCGAATTACTCTGATAAAAGAAAAATATTATATCTGACCATCATTTAAGGTTAACACTCGGGTTTTTGGGACACGGGTCATATACTCGGGTCCTGAAAATTCGGGGCGTTACAGTTGGTATTAGAGCATAGTTTGGACAAATTTGGCCTTAGGAAATGACCTTATACAAGCCTTAAATGTCTCAAGTTAGGATGTTTGAAACTATAAATTTGGACTTAGGTGAAATTCCCTTAGACTTAGGAGGATCATTGAGGATGTAGAGACCCAAACTTAGGTTCCCTTATAAGTGATTTGGATGGCAGATGGAATTTCATCTGAACTAAGGATAACTTGAGAACATAGTTATTCAAAATTTTAAGCCCTTTTGAAGTTCTAGGTTAGACCTTTGGATGTTAACCTATGTAGAAATTCCCTGGAACTGGGAAGAAATGAGGATGTAGAAACTCAAATGTTAAGTTCCTTAGAAAAATTGTTTGAGTAATTGTAGAACCTAGAAATGAGCTTAAGTCCCTTAAACATTTTAGGTTTGGTTATTTGAACTTAGAAACAAAACTTTAGTTCCCTGAAAAGTACCAGAATTATTGTTAGAATGTTAAAGAAAAAACTTAGGGGCCTTTAGAAAATTTTTGGATAACCATATGAATTTATGTGGATTTTCCTTCTAGCTTGGAGGAGTCGAGAGTATAGGAACTCAAATTTTAGGCCTCGTAGAGAGTTGTATTTGGATAATTATAGAACTTAGAAATGATCTTTGGGTCCATTGAAAAACATAGATACTCAATAATTCAGGTTCCTAAGAGAGTTGTTTGGATAATCTTGGAAATCACGAACTGGACTTAAGTCCCTTAAAAATTTTAGGATCAGTCACATGAACTTGGGACAAAGATTTTGGCTCCCCTACAAACCACTAGAACAACTATTTAGAACTTAGAAATAAAAATTTTGCTTCCCTTGTAAACTACCAGTATAGTTGTTTGAATTTAGGAACAAGACTTAGAAACTGTGTGAGAGAAAAAGCCCACAATGATTAAAATGATCAATCAAAACATTCCTTGAACTTTCTTTCAGTGGACAAATTTTATAAATCTAGAAATTTGAACTTCTTTAAAAATTTTCCAATTAAGAATAATGTTATAGAATGACCTTTGACAGGGTAGGAAAATCCTTACCATTTTATACATTATGTCAAATGTAAGTAGTCCCTTAGCTTAAGGAAGCGTAATAAGAATTATAACTTGAATTTCCTAATTACGTCTCTGTGGAAATAACATTTTCCACCATTTCCAACATGCAAGATTGATTAGAGATAAAGTTATAACACTTTAGGTCGACTCTTGACCATGGACGATCACACGACAATTCCCAAGAGTCTAGAACAATCAAAATCACGGATTGATGGAACCGTATTTGTGATGCTTACACGGTTTAGCTCAAGTTCTGGGTCCTGGCAAGGTTCAATGGTCTCAATGCCTTGATCAAGCAAAGGTTTGAGATTTAACAGGATTATGAATGGATACCAGAATCCTCGGTTCTGCAGGCAGTTGATCGATGTATCGAGATTGAAAGCACTACAACCATCTATCCGTGTTGGCTCGAACACTAAAAAATAAAAAATTTATATCGTACCTTAGACAGTAGAGAGCTAGGTGCTATTTGGAATCCTAATATTAACAAGTGTTAGAATAACTCCCTAGCTCTAGCTAATACTTAAATGGAACCTAAACCCGTTAGTTGATATGATAGACTTGAAATTTAAGAGTCATGGTAAATCTGTATATGACTTATTAGGTTTTCACACTTAGACATATATGAAATAGGATACACCCTTAGATTAGTACTACCACTTCGATGGGCAAGAATTGTAATGAGAGTTATTGAATTTCAAAGACGAGATCTTCTTTCAGGGGGGTAGATTATAATAACCTTACTTTTTATAATTAGTTGTATAAATGTGTACAAACACACAATCTTTATGGGAAAATAGCAAATGCCTAGATGCATTGTAAACTAGATTGTCATCATTCATATCCACAGTAGAAGTACTAAATTTTGGGGGTGAAATTCTCTTTAAGTGGGGTAGATTGTAACACCCTGTACTTTTAGTACTCGTGTGTGACCATGTAAATTAAAATAAATACACAAATATATATGTATGAGATTTTAAATATATTGTAAGTATAAGTAACATACAAGAATAATAAAAATTATATTAATATTAGTATTGGTTAGTAAAATATGATGAAAGCCTTACAAATGGCCCATTAGGATCTTTTAACCGTTGAAAACAAATATAAGGTCCAACCGATCAACAGATCGCGTCGCATGGGCCAAAAATAGCCTAAAGAGGAGCATGACGGTCCACCTGGGCCTCACCTTCAACTCAGTATGGGCCAGGGTCCCCATGAGGGGTCCTCAATACAAATAAATGGAGTAGATTATAAACACTAGTATTTCAGTGGGTCCTTGCACGACACATGTACACCAAACGCCCTTATGTGCAAAGTGCACCAAATTCTCTAGCTCGGTCAAGCATGTCTTGACCGACCCTTTTGCAAACACAAATATCTCCCGCCATCCTCCCTGTTTAAACTGATTATGCTCGAACCTCTAAATGGCCCACCATCGTCATTTTCTGGACCATCTGATCCGTTCAATTTCTCTGTGGGGGCCGGCTTAATGAAAATGTATAGCCATTTGACCCCTTGTAAGCGGACGGTTGAGAAAGATTACCACCATCCATCCTTACCAAAAATAGTGTGACCGAGAGCCTGTGGAGGGAAGAGAGAGAGGACCGTCCTTCCACTTTGGGAAGAATGAAACCCAGCCGTCCACCGTAGGAGCCATCTCAGCCATCCCTCATCTCTCTCTGCCTCTATTTAAAGGGCCCTGTAGCCCTAAGGAATTCACACCAAGACAGAAGGTGTGAACCGATCCTCTATTTTTAACGTAAGTGATGAAGGCAGCAACTGCCCCTACCAAAGCATTCTTCCCTTGTTCTTTTATTTTCTCTTATCTTGTAGCTGTAAGAGTTACGTTCATGGACCGAGACCAAGCTAAGTAATGGCCTCACTTTAGACTGCAACACAGCCGAACCAAAGCACAGTTTTGAGTGCCATCTGAGTATTGTTTGAACTCTCAGTAGATCATCGAAACAAGCTTAAGGATGGAGCCAAACAATGGTCGAACTAGGTCAAGACCGAGCCAATCTGTAACACCTCAAAAATCAGGGGTCGGGTAGAAACCCAACTCCCGAGTTCCAGAACATCAATTATGCAACATATATGATGATGATGATTGAATGTTGTCTGTTAGTACAGTAACATGAGTGAGATATACCAAACAGCAAATCATACTCCAGAGGCAATTAAATTATGCAAGTAGAAGACTGTGGTATGTATATAAATTATATATAAATGATGGTAAGCTCTCAGAGTATGATTATTACCAGGTTAAATAATTACATGAAATGTGCAATAAGGAAAAGTAGTGTTTTCTATCCAAACCCTATAGTCCCACCAGCGTAACTCCAGGTCTGCTTAGACCCGCCAGAGAATTGGACATAGGAGAGCTCCTCCTCGTCATCGAATAGTCCGGCTCTGCCTCAAAGCATCGCCAACACCTGCAGCTAAGACAGAATCTGGTTAGTGTGTACAACACCATCCCATAACGTGGGAGTGAGTGATCAACTCAGTGGAATCATACAGCAAAGATTAGTATGTTATCAAATCAATCACGTGATAATGGTAAAGAAAGCAATCAAACATTCCTAAATACTGTTATTAATGTAAGGATGAAATGACATGATGTGTGCCCTCACCGACATATTCCCTCATGCGACACCATCTTACGTCCGCGGCATACTTTCTTCCCTCAGTGCTCCACATCTTTCAGGCACATGCAGTGTGATATGAATATAATTATCAAGTTGTTATTAGTCCTTTTCATACTACAGGATTGGGAAACTAGGGAACCTCCCTTATATCATTCCCAAACAAGGATCCTGTCTAAGGTCGTCACTCCTAGTAGTCTCATACGATGATATATTTCTAGGTCACTGCAAGGGCTACTAGGGCTGTTACACGCACTCGTTGCTCCGCTCCCCCATCACCTTATCAATACAGGCCTAGTTTGTACTCTTGTTGCTACGTAAGGGTCGTCGCCTCACGTAGACTCAGAATACGCTCGAGGTCACTACAAAGGGCTGTCAGGGCTGTTGCACGCACTCGTTGCACCGCTCCCCCGTCACCTTATCAGTGTAGGCCGACAGCTCGAATATAGTATCTCATACCACCATAATCGGCTCACGAGTCTGGGTTGCTCACTGGTCACTATGGGGAGGCTCGTGGCCCCAGCATAGGCCGACAGCTCGACCACGGTGTCCCATACCACCATGCCCGGCTCATGAGTCTTAGTGGATCAAGGTACCACGGTTATCAGGGTTTTCACTAGTAAGTTCAGTATCCTAGGTTCAAGCAGTTATGACCAATACAAGGTGAACATACAATGGTCAATGGGGTTAGTTGACAAGTTTGACTAGTACGAGCGCCCGTTGAGTTGTACGACATGAAGTGCATAAGCACTTTGTGTAGCCTAACCACTGCCGACAAGTAACGCACGACTCGGGTTCGTCAAATTCGTCTTACGTGCCGAATAAATTCCAACCATGAATTGAAATCTATTACCGACTGCCGAGACTATAGTATAGCCCCAAACACTTGTAATCTAAATCAATAATCATATGAGAGAGACAGAATTGAAAATACAAGTAATTTCAACATGTTATCAGCATGTTATAACATACATCATATGCAGTTAACCATACACGAGTATTTCACACATACAGTAATCAATTCAACTACTACAAGCATAGAGAAAATCATGTATATCATCAAATTAGTTGAGATCCAATCTCAACGCTAATCTACAATACTATTTACTCAATACTTACTAATACATACATTTATACAAACACTTAGTCTACACACATTAGTCTACATAGCATATGTTAGCCAAAGTGTGCATTAGGGCAAATCTCTTCGCCAAACAGAACATACACGCATAACTAGCATAAGTAGATGACAAATACTCATGACAATCATATCAGCAAAATACGTACCTATACAGTATTTCCTACAAATACCTAAAATACCCTAAATCTCATATTCTTCGTACGTATTCGAAATGAAAAATAGACAGCATGTTCTACATGTCAAACAACATCCTTGTCAATAATCTATCATTAAACGGCATTGAAAGCTTTGAAAACAGGTAATCTAAGCATCTAGAATCCGCACCTTAAAACAGAAATTGTGAAATGGAGTTGATTCAGACGATAAGTCTGCGTCAACGGCTCAAAGGAAATCTATACCATGAAATAGGTTAGCTATATTAACACTACAACTACATGGATTACCTAAACAGGTTAGGGGTGGGATTTCTTATCTAAGAACGGAGTTGGAAGCACCGGAATGGCAATGCAGAAGCGGCGTTGAAGCACAAGGAGCAGCAGGGAAAAATCTAAGGAAGAAAAGCTCCAAATCTCTCTCTTTCTCTCCCTTTTCTCTCTCTCTCTTCTTTCTTCTCTCTCCTAGGGCTTAGGAAATTCGTATGGAATGAGAGAGGGGTTTTAAGGTCCTTATATAGGCTCAGAATTGCCTGAAATAGGCTTCGGGCCAAGGTATACTTATTTTATAACCAAAGTGGGCTTGTTCTGATCCAACGGATTACTTCTGACAGCCCCTTTTTCTATGTGCGGTCGGACTTAAGCTCTCTAACATTGGATCTAGGTCAGGATGAGTTTTCGATTCGATCAGATTTCCAGATCGACCGTGGCCGACCAGTTTCAGTTCAGCAGTCACCAAAACTCGATCAGGGCCACAAGTGCGTTGACATGAGTGGGCCATCATCCCTGATCTGAGGGTAAATTTGGATCAGATTCTGATGGTCAGAACGCTTAGAAAATGTCGCGCAAGCGACATGTGCCAGATTTCATAATTTATATTTAATTTCTAATATTTCTCAGACTCTTCACTCTGGACTCAAGAAAATTGTCGTGGGACATCATCTGGACTTGATTTTTGAGGTGATTGTCAAGTCCAACTAGGCGGTCAGGATTGTCTAAGTTTGGGGTAATTGGACTTCCGATGTGCGGTCCAGATTCGATACGGAGTTTTCGAATGCTCCCGTGAGCAACCGGGTTTAGAGTTTGATTCAAGATTTTAAGGTAATGTAGCGTCAACTATTCTACACGTTTTGGCTCTAGCAGATCGTATTTAAAGTGATTGGTGACAATTTCACAGGTCGTCTAGTTTAGCACTAGTTAATTTCATCTAATTTCTAAAGGAAGTAGCCCCTAATGATTTTTGTTTGAGGTGGGATTTAAAGGGTAGTGTGAGTGGTATATGAAAATGAACAAGGAAGTATTTAGAGAAGAATTTTGGGGGAGATTCGAAAGATTTTTCAAGAAACGAAAAGCTTGGAGGGGTGATTTGGGAAGGAAGTATCAAAATGGAAAAGAATTAGGGGTTGAACCCTATACCGTAGGGTCCCACTAGGCCCCACATGCAATCGCCCAGAGCGGCCCGCCCGGCCGAACCCGTTTACCGGCGAGGCCCTCGCTGACTTTTGGTCAAACTGGTGAAGGGTCTCCATTTAGGTGAGGTCCTCCTGCCCCCTAGGCCCCAAAAAAGTCTGGGTCCCACCCTGGAACTCCTTGGAAGTTGATCATTTAGGCCCCCTCTCCATTTGAGGCATTTTCACGGCTAATTTGTAAACCGGAATGAGTTTATATGACTTGTAGCATATTATTTTGGGGTTGGAGACGCTAATCTATCCAACTAACCTATTTATTTTGTTAGATTCTGAAAGTTTAAGGGTCAAAACCCATTTTATCAATTTATTAATGATTTATGGTAAGTTTTAGTTTCGGTATTGTTCTTCCTCATTTATACCCTAGGATTGGTGTATATTATGAATGTGCTTAAAAAAATGAAGAATAAAGTGATGGAGGGTGAGATTTTGAAGGAATTGGATAAAAAGAGGTTTTAGGCTTTGAGATTGAGTGTAAGATGTTGGGGTTGACCTACCACCTAAGGACATTCATTTCTAGATTTGGAATGGAATGAAATATAGTCTAAACCCTTCGATTGACGGTCTAGAAGTGATTTGGGGTCGTTATGTGTGATCAGGAGTGTGCACGGACTCAATTTAGGCGACCGTTTTCAGTGAGTTTTAGTTTAAGTATAGTTCTTCACTATTTAAACTTGAGGATTCGTGTCTAATATAAAAGTATTTGGAGAAGTTTGAAAAAATGAGGTGGTGAAAGATGAGATTTGAAGGAAATGGGTTGAAAAGCGATTTCTTTGGCTTTGGGATTGAGCTTTGAGAGTGTTATGGTTGACCCATTGCCTAAGGACGTCTAATTTCAGGTTGGCAAAAATCTGAGGTGTTACACAATCAATGGCTCTTGGTCCGATTGAAAAACCCGTCATCGTTGGGTCCTTGTTCTGGACTGAAATGGAACTAATCCATGGCCCTGTTCTAGGCTGAAAAATGACCCAACTGAAACTCTATTTTAAGCTGAATATGGACCAAACAATGACCATATCACAGGCCAAAATCTAGTGAAAACAGAGGCCCTATTCGGTGTTTGAACTTGGCTTGACAATGTCCATATTCCAGACTATATCTGGGCCTATTGACGGCTGCAATTGCGGCCCAAACTAGCCCTCATAATGACTGTAAGTTGGGCTGAGAAATAGACCAAGCAGAAGTTGCACTTCAGACTAACATCATGCCTAAGAGTGGCTGAGTTCAGGACTGCAATGGTGCCAAAAAAACCACTCTAAATAGTCTCTGCAAATGAACTGTGAGCGACTGTAATTAGGCTATGAGAGCAGCTTCCTACTGGTGCAAACACCAGGCTCTGTCTGGGCCGAAAAGTAGGCAGGAAATGACCATGTTTGAACTAGTAAACAGGCCAGAAAATGGCCTCTAGTGGCATGCAGCAGAGGGCATTTCTTCTCACGTTAAGCGCAGGTGGACTGCCCTGACCATGGGCCCTGCACAAATGTAGGTGGGCCTCACCAGAAGGGAAGGAATATTTAGCAGGTTGCACACTGATGGGCCGCACCATCAAGCCGTAGTGGGCTGCACCAAGCTTAACTGTCCACCAACGGACAATGCTCTTTGGCCGTCCACCAATGTACAATGAATCCAGGCCGTCCACCAATGGACGTCCTGAACTGGTCGCATTGCTCTGCACGATTAAAAGAAAAAAATAAAATAAATATAGATAAATATATGATGATGTAATAAATGATTAGGGGATAGTATACCCTATATATGTGGTGGTAGGGTCCCTCACGTAATTTCATCTAGTGGTACATCTGGTTCCCACGTGGAATAAGTGGGACCCCCGTGGATATAAGTATTATATCTCTGTCGTCCACCTGTTTCTTTTTAAACGGTGGATTTCACTGTTGCTTAACGTCAGCAAGATCTTTGGGGCCCGCCATTTTGCAATGTTGCGTCTTGACCATCAAAGGGATGGTGGGTACTGGCAACTTTATCTACCTTGATGTCCGCAAGTTGGGGTGTCGTCTGAAGGTATGTATTACCTCTCAGCCGTCCAGATAATGGACCCCATTTGTCATGCACGTGTGGAGAATCCACACCGTGCTAGAGGCAAATTGATATCCTTGATGGGCCATGCATGAGACCTCCCTAATGTTGGGGTTCATCCAAGCCGTCCATCCATTTGGTGAGCTCGTCCTTAGGCTCGAGACAGAAAGACTAAGATAGATTTAAAGGTCAGATGGACCTACACCCCCCACACAATCGGCACACCTTGAGGTAGGCCTTGCATCTTCACCGTCCACGCCTCCTGGATGCGCCACATATCTGGACCGTCCGTCAACTGACATTATGCCCTGGATGTTTGAATCAAAAGAAAACTATATTATGTGTATATACAATGTAATGTATATATATGTATATATACACTGGTGGGCCGCACATAAGGAACACTTAGTGGGTCACACCATTTCCACAGTGGGCCCAATTTACATTAAATAAGGGTACGTAATAGTAGGCTCAATCGCCTTGGTTGTAACCCAAACAACCCTGATCGAGGGCCTTCCAACCCTCATGTATTAAAACTCGTGGCTCATTGTCTAATGTAAATGAATTTTGACAGGGAATTACGTGAGTGGAGTAATTTCATCATCCTCTTTAGGAAACTTGCCTCTAGGAGTATTCTATGCCTTGTCGAGTGATGATTTCTTCCCCTTGAGCTTTTCATCCCTAACTAAACCAGAAATAGTAATTTTGTGAAGTTTAACGAATAGTTGAATTAAGGATAAATTGTGCAGGAATGGACTGCTTTCACTTGACATATCTATTTAAATGATTCTCATGATTACTATTATATATCTCATGAAATGCAGTTAATATTACTAATGAAAATGCATGCATTGCTTTTCGTTTCCCCATTTATGATACGATTTATGTTAATGACATGATGGTATGACACACATATTGTTGAAATATCTCTATAGGAAGTCCGGTAGAAGGATAGTCTGTGCTTGGGGTGTAACTAGCTTGGTTGTGATATAAGTAGGCCCCCGACATGGAAGTCTGTCAATTGACCGCCTTTTGGTTGTTCCTACTCACACCCCAAGACGATAGTCTCATGGGCCGGGGATGGTAATCATGGGGTAGTATGCTCGAGCCGTCGGCCTATGCTGGGCCATATGCTCCTTGTAATGACCATGATCTTATTTAAATTGGCTGGTTGCAATTGGACTAATAATCGGTTGGATAATCATGCATGCATAACACAGACCAACATCTATTGCTGTCATACAAAACA
This sequence comes from Magnolia kwangsiensis, assembly GCA_037074715.1. Lineage (NCBI taxonomy): Eukaryota > Viridiplantae > Streptophyta > Magnoliopsida > Magnoliales > Magnoliaceae > Magnolia > Magnolia kwangsiensis. Next base: position 81,356,441 of record CM073575.1, on the reverse strand, counting down.
TACAGATTCGTCTGTCTGGATGTTTTACCCGAGTCACCAATCATCATCTGTTGTTATCGTTCAAATTTACCTGTCTGGATGTTTTTCTCGGGTCAATGATTGCATGAGTGACGATTCTTATGTCTGTCTGGATGTTTTACCCAGGACAATGGTTGCATTCACGCATTTATGCATATAATAAGGCTGCATTTACTTTGTTTTGGAATGTCTGTATATTTTTATGATATTCCTTGTTTAGGGCAGCCGTGTGTAATCTTGAGGGGAGATCACACAGATCTGGTCACACATCCATCAAATATATAACCGTACAGGTAGAACAGGTAGCCCTGATGATGTTCACATTCATATTAGTGAGGAGTAGGCTATAGTTGACAAGGGTGCATGATTATATTTGTTAAGGGCTGCTACAGGATTTCATAGCTCAAGATTATTACAAATTTGCTTTGTTTCACATGTAATGTTAGTTCATTTTGAATTCACAAGAATGAAGACATTGGTTTGTATAAGTCATTATGAGCACTCTCTTGTATACTATAAATGTAATTACAATTTTTCTTTATGCTGATTTGTCCACTTTATGCTCATTTTCTTACTCTGGTAAAAGAAAATTATTATATCTGACCATCCTTTGTACCCCTTTTGCTAGGACCTCGTGACATGTACATATCATCCACACCAACCATCTCCTTGTTGAGACGAGTGTGAGGTCCGCCCCTAACATTACATCTAGGTCCATCCGTTGTTTAGTACATCATCACCCCTTGTCATAGATGGATGAATATGAGGTATGAGATTTGTTATATCTACCTTTGAAGCTTATCTCGATTCATGGGTTAGATCCACTGTCCTTGCAGGGGACCCCACCTTAGGACGTATGATATGCCAGTACCTTGAGTAAGTTATGATAATCTAACATGGACCATTGCATACAGACTTTTATATGTCTAGTAGGGCGTATCATTCAGCCCCTACTCTTGTAAGTGACATACCGGTTAAGGCCAATCATCCCCTACTATATCTGATAATTATGTTAATATACTTAGTCTAGTAGGACACACTGAGAACATGCTTAGTACTACATCATGATACATGTTCATACGCATCATTTGTATGCTTGTTATAAAGAATGTTTGATCATGGCATTATCGTTGGGTGAGTTATTTACGGGACTCCTTGCGAGATGGAGTTTCCCCACATAATCGTGCAGTACACGTAGGTTGACGCATGACTGGATGGTATCACTCACGCATCTCACATTTTGTGTTACATGATCACTTTGCTCCCTAGCGACATCAGGACTGTGGCCTCCATAAGCAATTCATGAATGGCCAGATGGGATACCGAAAATGTTTGGTTCTAGCACTTGGGCATGTTCGATGTCCTTGATGTAAGTCCCTAAACCCATTGGTACCGGGGATGCTCGAAAGTCTAAACTGAGTGGATATATGAGGGCCCGAGTGGTGAATACTAGTATGCGGCATCTCCCACTGTGTAAGGGGGTGTGGCCTTATTCGCCCAAGTGAGGGGGCTATAAGTTAGGCCGAGTTTGACCAACTCGTAAATGGGTCCGTTATCGAAGAGCTGGGTAGGTATTGGCAAACTACTGGCCAGGCGGGTAGTGAGTTCTTTTTCACTCGCTAGGTTATGCAGCTAGGGAGGCGGCAACCAGTGTGGAGTATACTAAACCTCAGTGATATCAAAGAGACGTACGATACTGATATGTAGACCTAATGAGTAGGGGTTGCATCTCAACATTTGACTCATTCATTCATTCATTCACTATCCACTCAGGTTGGTAGTGTGTAAATAAATCATTTTGTGTACCTTCACAGTGGCCATGATTTCAGTTGGGTACATGAGTAACCTGAGATCAGGAAGTTACGACATTGTATCCATCTATCCAAATTAGGTAGCTATCCAAATCAGGTATGAGCCATTTTGTATAAAAGTTCCTTGTGATGAACCCCACAACTTACGTCACCATGTACTACCATCCTGGCTACACACTCCATCTTTGTCATTTCTTTTGCATTGCATCCCATGTATATGGCATTTGGTTTACTATGTTTCTGCATTACATGACCTAGAGAAGGCTGATGGTATTCGTGGACTTTTCAGGATCTGCACATTGCATTGCATCCTCAGCATATGACATTTAGCATACTATGCCCTGCATCACATAGTCTTGTTATGGTTGATAGTATTCATGGACTTGCCAGTATTTTCTCTTACTCTAATATTTTTGTGCTTGGCACATATATTGCACACACACGCACCACCCTCTGAGTCTCTTAGTAAGCTTATGCACTATCATTGCATGCAGGTGACGTTAGGTTGTAATAGCATTGAGGTAGGAGCTTGTGGCAGATCACTTTGGAGATTACTTTATATATGTATTTCCCTTTTAGTACTGTAATCTAATGTTTATATTAGTAGATATGTGGTGATGATGTTGTTATTGTGATTTGGGTACTCTTGTAGTTATACTTCTTTACAAAAAAATCACACTGAAAATCCTCCTTGTAGGATCCTAGGATCGAAATCTTGCGTATGGGTGCTGGAGACGAGAATGGGGTATTACGGAGGCTGTCAGCGTCGGATTCGGTGAATTTTCTGAGCCTAATTTTTGAGTTTGGGGTGTGACAGAAGTTAGTATTAGAGCATAACTTGAGAATACTTGAGGATAACATCACATATCTGCTGATAACTACCATTCACTTTATGATTGTTGAGAACTTAGAATGATTTAGTCACCGAGTTTGAATAACTTAGAAACTTTCTGATATAGCTCCCTACCGTGTGTGCATTATAGAGTGTTCAAGGCTAATAGGCCCTTATGTGCTGTATTGTAAATTTAGCATCCTTAGTTGTCAAATTTAGTTGTGACAAACCACTTTTATTGTTGGACCTGTAAAGTGATGGAAAGTTCACCTTCAAGTGAAGATGTGTTACATTCAAGTCATGGAGTATTGTTTCAAGTTCAAGTACGGCTTCAAATTCAAGGTCAAGTCAAAGTGCTAGCTCAAGTGCAAGTTCAAGACCTACTTCATGTGCTAGTTCAAGTCTATATGCCAATTCAAAGGCACTACATGTTCAAGATTAAGTTTAAGAACTTCAAATGTTCAAGATTAAGTTCAAGAATTTCAAGTGTACAAGATCATGCTTTAAGAACTTCAAGTACAAGATCATTTGGAAGCAACTGAAGTTACATGGTTCATTGTTCAACTTTTAGGCATATATGACCCCAGAAAGACCTTAGGAGTAGGTCATTCATATTGTATATTCTATATGGGTTAATATACTTATTATAGGCTTTGGTTTGACTAGTCTTAGCCTATGTTTGATTAGTTCAGGCTCTGGCCTGACCAGTCTAGGGTTTGTCTCGACCATTCTAAGAAATAACTTGAAATTTTGAATTTTTCTGGTAAGGTCGCAACCATTCAAGCACCCTTCTCAACCAGTCGTGGGAACAATGCTCGACCAGTCGAACAGGGCTTAACTCAAACTCCAACAACCATTTTAAGTTCCACTCGACCAATCGAGCTGTCCACTTGACCAGTTGAGGATCGATTTTATCCGATCGCGATAAAATTTTTAAAATTTAGTTGTTCTCAGGACCAGTCAAGGGAGACCTTAGACCAGTCGAAAGAACCATTTTTTTGCCTCCAAATAGAGGTCTTTTCTCAGATTTTTTCCTTCATTCCAATCTAATTCAAGTCATCTCTCTGAGAACTAACTCCCCACTATTGTGAAGCTATTATATGGTAATTAAGATTCTTTTATGTAGATTTTTAGTTTTTAATTTCTTAATCTCTTGCTATTCAATCTTATTTGATAAAATGGAGTTTTGTTTTACCCCGTTTGAGATCCAAAGAATTGAATCAAAGTAGCCCAAGGTTGGATTTAATTTAAAATTCATTTAGAACCTAGAACCCTTTCATTTATGAGATTGAACATTGAACATCTTCATCTTCAAAGAAGTGGTTCTACTGGCTACATCAAAGAAAAATCTTTAGATAAGCATTTTACAATTTTTATATTTTTGGTTTGTGAGATTTACCCAGAAAAATCTTCATTTTTGGTTTTGATTGAGATCGGCTAGAAAATCTCAACGTGGGGTTATTAATTGTGTAAGCCCAATTGAAAAACACAACTGTAAAGGTTTTAAGGTGAACCTTGAAAAATCTTCTTTCATAATGAAAGCCAATATCCCATGGGTGTGGATATTGGGAGTGGAGTAGGTGTGACTATTCGAAAACAATTGGTGTACACACACGAACCACTATAATTCTTGTTGTTTTGGATGATGATGATGATGTATGTGATGCGGTGAATGCTTGTATTTATTTTCATGTACATGTGGTGAATATTGTAATAGTTAGATTTTTCATGTACATGTGGTGAATATTGTAATAGTTAGATTTCTTTCTATCGCTTCTTGCTTCGGTTTGAGTTTTTAATCCTTACTGAGTTTAAGAAATCATGTTGTCCTACCATAAACCTTGGTTTTTGGTGTAAGGTTGCCCTTTGAACAACGTTTGTATCAACCTCTCAATACTATTGCAATTAAGATTGTTATTTATTTCAGCTATCTTTTTTTATATTTTGCATTTTATTTTTATTTGACATAGTCCTATTCAACCCCCCCCCCCCCCCCCCTCTAGGACTGAGAGCTCACCCTTTTCAAGTGGTATCAGAGCCTAATAATTCATTTCATTGGATTTATTTCCTGAGCTAATCAATCTAGAGCTTTCAATATGTCAAATTTTGATAGCCTTTTTTATCACTAGGCCACCACCATTTGATGGCTCCACTATGCTTATTGGAAATCCAGGATGAGGATCTTTTTGAGATCTATTGATGAAAGTGTGTGGCAAGCCATAGTGACTAGATGGAAACCACCAATGACTAAAGTTCTAGGTAGTGATGGAACCAAGTCCATGCAAGTATCACCTTATTATTTATGAACCACACCTCAAAAAAAATGAGAGCAGTGTTAATGCCAAAGCTTTAAATGCAATCACTTATGCACTATCACCTAATGAGTTCAAAAAGATTATATCTTGTGATACTGCAAAACAAGCTTGAGACATCCTTGAAATGACACACGAGGGAACAACTATAGTCAAAAAGTCTAAAGTTCAGATCCTCACCACTAGGTTTGAGGAAATTCGTATGGAAGAAAATAAATCATTCATTGACTTCTATACGAAACTAAATGACTTAGTTAACTCTATGTGGGGTCTTGGAGATAGCATCTCAGAAAGAAAAGTTTGTGCAAAAATATTACGTTCACTTCCTAAGAGATTCAATTCCGAGGTGACTGCCATTTAGGAACTTAGAGACACTGATAATATGAGGGTGGAGGAACTTGTTGGTTCACTTTAAACTTACGAGTAGAATTTTAAAGCTCCAAAAGGTAACTCTATATCCCTTAAATCATCTAAATGTATTTCGCAAGATAGTAAAGATATTTTTAATTGTGAAAACTCAGATGATGATATGGCCTTACTAGCTAAAATGTTTTATCAAATTTTTAAAAGTAAAAAGAGAGTTGATTTTCAAAAATCCTCTAAGAAGAAAAGGAGTAAATCTAAAAACTAGAAATCTCTAAAAGATAGTCAGTGTTTCAACTATCATGAATATGGGCATTTGACAAATAAGTGTCTAAAAAGGGATAAGCCAAAGAGAAAAGGCATGTTAACCATATGGGATGAATCGTCATGCTCTGAAGCTTCTTTTAAGTTGGATGATTCAAAACCTAAATCTTCAAGTGAAGTCAAGGCTTTAATGACTCTAGCCAGAGTCACGTCCACAAATAGTTGCGATACATCTGATTATGAAAATCTAATGAGTGACCCTGAAAATGAAGATGATCTTTAGGATGCCTATAATGCCCTATACAGGGAGATTTATAGATTGTTTTCAAGCTAAAACTTCAAAAAGAGAAATTTTTAAAATTAAAAGAGGATTTTAAAAACTCTGTTTTAAAGAAGTGGCATATTTCTAATTATTTTGAAGAAGAAAAATGTGGCTTAAATTTCAAAACATCTGAACTTGAAAAATTAAGATCAAAGAATGAGAAACTAAAACTTGAAGTTTCTTCCATCTTGAGTTCAAGAGATACGTGGAGGTATGCCCAGGGAGACCCTAAACTTGAAAAGTTACTAACCGCATCTAGAAAAATGTGGAGATAGATCGGGTCTGGGCTATGATAAACATATGCCTCAGAAAAATCAGGTCTAGGCTACGATAAACATATGCCTTTGAAAAATAAGAGTATATCTCGTACATTTGTTAAAGGAGAATCCTCTAACTTAAAAGTAAAGGGCTTAAATCAAAATAACTTTAAAAATCTAAAAACTTTTCAAGCTCCTAAAGTTAATTCTAATAATGTCAGCTTTAGAAAACAAAATTATAATCCTTTAGCTGAGAAAATTGTGGACTTACTTAAGAAGCTTCTCAAATCTAACTTGAGTGTGATAGCTAATAATTACAAGCGAAGGAAAACCAACAGTACTCCAAAACCAAAAACTACAATGAAATGGGTTCTAAAGGTTACTTGTCTAGTTGCCCACACTGCCTTTAAGGTTTCGAGTCAATCAAAGTGGTAACTAGACAGTGGTTGCTCAAGACACATGATAGGTGACAGAGATTTATTCACCAACTACAAAGAAATGACTGATGGCTCAGTCACATTTGGTGATGGAAGAAACTACAAAATAATTGGCCAATGTATGATTCAACTTTTTAACCTTCCTCCTTTTGAAAATATTTTATTTGTAAAAGGTCTTAAGCACAATCTTTTGAGTATTTTTCAAATCTGTGATAACAAGCATAGTGTTAAATTTACTAATCAAGGACGCGAGATCTCAAATGAGAAAGGTTGTGTGATATTGAATAGTTGTAGAACATCTGAGAATTGTTATATCGTAAGTGATTCTATCTTGTCTAAATTATCTTGTTAAATAGTCCAAACCAATGAAACCAAATTATGACACAAACGCCTTGGATGTGTAAACTACCAGAATTTATATAGATTGAGCAAAGGTGATCTTATTAGAGGTCTATCCAAATTAAAGAAAATGAATAAAATATGTGGCTCATGTCAAATTGAAAAATAAACAAGGAGTAGTCATAAGAAAGTGAACTCCTTTGCCACATCTAAACCTCTTAAACTTCTCCACATGGATCTTGTAGGACCAACTAGAACGGAGAGTAGAGGTGGTAAGAAGTATTTTTTGGTATTTGTGGATGATTTTACCAGATTTACGTAAGTAGCATTTATAAGAGAAAATTTTGAAACTCTCGATGAAGGTAATTGAATACTTGAATGTATTGAAACTGGAAAAAAAAATGAATGTTGCTAAGATCCGAAGTGATCATGGATCGGAGTTTAAAAATAGCAATTTTGAAAAGTTCTGTAGCAATTATGGAATATCATATGAGTTTTTTGCTCCTAAGATGCCTCAACAAAATGGGGTTATTGAAAGAAAAAACAGAGTACTACAAGAGATGGCCAATGTAATGTTGAATAACATGAAGTTACCTAAAAAAAATTGGGTTAAAGCTGTTAACACTGCATGCTATATAATAAATCATGTTTACATTAGAAAATAAAAAGATAAAATGGTTTATGAACTGTGGTTTCATAAGAAACCTACAGTTAAATACTTTCAAGTTTTTGGAAGTAAGTACTACATTTTGCGAGACTGTGAAAATTTTGAAAAGTTTGACACTAAGTGTGACGAAGGGATATTCCTAGGGTATGCTCTAAATAATCGAGCATATCGAGTTCTTAATAAGAGAACTGGTGTCATTCAGGAGTCCATAAATATGGTTATTGATGATCACCTGAATACACCATCTACTAGTTCAGAAGATGATGAAGTCAATACAATTGAAAAATCTGACTCCTCATCTTGTCAAATTAATACTGAACTACGATTAGTCAAAGACTATCCTACAGATCAAATTCTAGGCAACCCTTTATAACATCCTGAAAATTGGGGGTGGAGTAGAAACCTAACTCCCGAGTTCTAAAACGTCACTTATGCAACATAGTTAATGATGAATGCATGTTGTCTGTAGAATGACATTAAACAAGATTGAGACTAAGCCAAAACAGCATATCATACTCCAGAGACAGTAGAGTTTCGCAAGCGGAAGACTGTGATAAATACATAAAATATATAATTGATTGTAAGTCTCTAGAGTGTGAACATGTTACCAGGTTAACTATATACATGTATACTCCAAGGATGAGAAAAAAGAACATACATGAGTGTTTAAATAAAAGGCAAAATACCAAGTGTATTGGCATCTAATCATTAACCGTGTAACTCCGTCGATCAGAACCTGCATATAGGAGAAATCCTCCTCAACATCATCAAGTCCGGCTCTTCTTCGCAAGCATCGCCATCATCTGAAACTAAAAAAAATAAGGACTAGTTGGTGTTACAAACACCGTCCCGTAACATGGGAGTGAGTAGCTAACTCAGTGGAATCACAGAGCAAAGATTAACATGTTATCAAATCAATCAAGCGATAATGATAAAGCAAGCAAATCAAACATTCCTAAATACTGTAATTAATGTAAGGATGAAATGACATGATGTATGCCCTCGCCAACATACTCCCTCATGCGACACCATCTTACGTCCGTGATATGTTTTCTTCCCTTAGTGCTCTACATCTTCCCAGCACATGCAGTGCGATATGAATATGATTACCGAGTTGTTATTAGTCCTTTTCATACAGCAGGATTAGGAAACCAGGGTACTTCCCTTATATCATTCCCAACAAGGATCCTGTCTAGGGTCATCACTCCTAGTAGTCTCATACGATGATATGGTTCTAGGTCACTGCAAGGGCTGTCAGGGCTGTTGCATGCACTCATTGCACCACTCCCCCATCACCTTATCAATACAGGCCTAGTTGTACTCTTATTGCTACGGAAGGGTCGTCGCCTCACGTAGACTCAGAGTACGCTCGAGGTCACTACAAAGGGTTGTCAGGGCTATTGCACGCACTCATTGCACCGCTCCCTCATCACCTTCTCAGTGTAGGCCGACAGCTCGAATATAGTGTCCCATACCACCATAATTGGCTCAGGAGTCTGGGTTGCTCACTGGTCACTATGGGGAGGTTTATGGCCCCAGCGTAGGCCGACAGCTCGACCACGGTGTCCCATACCACCATGCCTGGCTTATGAGTCTTAGTAGATCAAGGTACCACGGTTATCAGGGTTATCACTGGTAAGTTCAGTACCCTAGGTTCAAGCAGTTATGACCAATACAAGGTGAACATATAATGGTCAATCGGGTTACTTGATGAGCACGACTAGCATGAACACACGTTGAATCGACCGACATGAAGTGCACAAGCACTTCGTGTGGCTTAACCGCTGCCGACAACTCTAGTACGACTCGGGTTCGTCATACACATCCTTCGTGGCGAATCGAATCCAACCACGAATCCTAATCTGTTACCGACTGCCTGGACTAGAGTATAGCCCCAAGCACATGTAATGTGAATCAGTAATCATATGAGATAAACAAAATTGAAATAACAAGTAATTCAAGCATGTTAGCAACATGTTATAAGATACAATATAAGTAATTTAACCATACACAAGCATTTCATATATATAAGATAATCAATTCAAATATACAACCATGAAAGAAATCATATACATCATCAAAATAGTTGAGAATCCTATCTCAACACTAATCTACAACCTCATTTACTCAATACTTATACAAACATTTATACAAACACTTAGTCTACACACATTAGTCTACATAGCATATGTCGGCCAAAATATGCATTAGAGCGAATCTCTTCACCAAACAGATCATACACGCATAACTAGTATAGGTACACGATAAATACTCATGGCAATCATATTAGTAAAATACGTACGTATACAGTTTTTCTACAAATACCCAAAATACCCTAAATCTCCTATTCTTCGTATGTATTCGAAATGAAAAACAGACAGCATGTTCTACATGTCAAACAGAATTCTTGTCAACAATCTACCATTAAACGGCATTGAAAGCTTTGAAAACAGGTAATCTAAGCATCTAAAACCCGCACCTTACGCCGTAGAAGCGTAACGAATCGAATAGAAACTCTATGCTTCCGCCAACATCGATATGACAGCCTATTACACAAGGGAAGTCAACTACTTCACTACTTGTATTGATAGAAACCCTAAAATAGGTTAAGGTTAGGGTTTTCTTACCTAGAATGAAGCCGGAATCGCCGGGAGAGCAACCTTAAAGCGATGGGTAAGCACATAGATCGGCAGAAAAGAATAGCAGGAAGGTTCTCCCACTTCTCGCACACTTTCTCTCTCTTTTCTCTCTTCTCTCTCCTAGGGTTTCTCTCAAATTCGTCTGGGCTGAATGGGAGAGGGTTTAAGGCCTTTTTATAAGCTAAAAACTAACGAAAATAGACTTATGGCTAAGGTATACTTAGGTTATAACCAAATCGGGTCTGTTCTGATCCAACGGAGCACTTCTGGAGGTTCTCTTATCAAATGCGGTCGGACTTAAGCTCACTAGCAACAAATCTTTAGTAAGTTAAGTTTTCAGTCCGATCAAATTTCCAGATCGTCCGTGGTGGACCAGTTTCAGTTCAATGGTCACCGAAACTCGATCAGGGCCATAAGTGCTATGACATGTAAGGGCCAACTTTCCTGATCCGAGGGTGAAATCTGGTCAATTTCTAACGGTCAAAATGCTTAAAAATGTCGCGCAAGCGACACGTGCCAGATTTATTAAAAATTAAATTAATTTTCTAAATATTTTCCTTTTCTCACTCTCTTCACTCCGAACTCAGTAAAATGGTCTCAGGATATCGGTTGGGCTTGATTTTTAAAATGATTGTCAAGTCCAACTAGGCGGTCATAATGGTCTAAGATTATAGATATCGGACTTTTGACGTGCGGTCTATATCTAATACAAAGTTTCAAAGGGTTCCTGAGAACAAATAGGTTTAGAGTTTGATCCTAGGTTTTAGGGTAACGTAGCGTCAACGATTCTATAGGTTTTGGGTCGTATAGATCGTATTTAAAGTGGTTGATGCTTATTTCACAGGTAATCTAGTGTAGCACTAGTTAATTCACGTTAAATTTCTAAAGAATTTCATTTTAAATGATTTCTTTGCCTTTGGAATTGAGTTTTGAGAAATTACCAAGGTGTTATGGTTGACCCATTGCCTAAGGACGCCTAACTCTAGGTTGGCAAAAAATCGGGGTGTTACACCCTCTCACTAGTGTGTGTACTCGAAGATAATTGAAAATCATATGTAATTATGTGTGTTTTACTTTCCAAATTGAGCCGATCAACAAAAAAGAGGCACTCACTGATAAAAATTGAATAGTTGCCATGCAAGATGAACTAAATCAATTTGTTAGAATTGATGTGTGGTATTTGGTCCCTAGACCATTTGATAAACATATAATTGGTACCAAGTTGATCTTCAAAAATAAATCTGATGAGTTATGGAACATAATCAGAAACATGGCTATACTTGTTGTACAAAGGTACACTCAGATTGAAGGAGTTAATTATGATGAAACCTTTGCCCCAGTAGGTTGTCTTAAATCCATCAAATTATTTATATCTATTGAATGCTTTAAAAAATTTAAAATTTATCAAGTGGATGTTAAAAGTGCGTTCGTAAATGGTGATCTGTATGAAGAGGTCTATGTTGAACAACCTAAGGGTTTTGAGGACCCTAAACACTCTAATCATGTGCATCTCCTTAAAAAGGCACTCTATGGGTTGAAACAATCTCCTAAGGCATTGTATGAAAAATTGACTAAGTTCTTACTAAGTTATAATTTTATTATGAGGAGTGTTGATAAGACTTTTTTTTTATTATTAAAGAGTATAATGAACACATACTAATAGTACAAATATACGTGGATGATATTATCTATGATTCTACTTGCACTAACTTGTGTACTGAGTTTGCAGAGCTGATGAAATCCAGATTTGAAATGAGTATGGTAGGAGAATTAAACTACTTTCTAGGGCCATGGGTTAAGCAACTAGATGATGGTATCTTCATTTCTCAAACCAAGTACACCTTAAACCTGGTTAAGAAATTTGGATTCAAAAATAGTAAGAAATTCGATGCTTCTATGAGTACGACTCTCAAGCTCTCAAAGGATGAAACAGGTAAAAGTATAGATCCACAGTTATATCATAGTATGATTGATAGTTTACTATACTTAACTGCAAGTCGTCCTGATATAGCATTCAACATAAGTTTTTGTGCTAGATATCAATCAGATCCTAAGGAATCTCATTTAATTACTGTCAAGCGCATAATCAGATATGTCGCAAGTACGGCTAATCTAGGTCTCTGGTATCCACGTGATACTAATGTTCAATTAGCTGGTTATACAGATGCTGACTGGGCTGGGAACATAGATGATAAAAAATCTGGTGGTGGATGCTTTTATGTTGAAAATTGTCTGGTATCCTGGCAAAGCAAGAAACAAAGTTTCGTATCATTATCTATAGTTGAGGCTGAATACATTGCAACTGAAAATGCCTGTACCCAGCTTGTATGGATGAAATGGATGATCAATGATTATGGTATTCCGTAAGATATAATGATTTTGTATTGTGATAACTCTAGTGCAATTAACATATCTAAAAATCCCATCTAGCATTCACGTACGAAGCATATTGACATTCGATATCACCATATTCAGGATTTAGTTGAGGATAAAGTTGTTTTGTAGGAATATATTCAAATGGAAAATCAACTTGCTCATGATTTTACTAAACCTCTTGATAGAAATTAATTTTCAAAATTGATATGGGATATTGGTATGTGTAATTCTAATTGAGCTTATCATTGTGCATTTGCATGGTTTTTTTAATTGTTGTGCAAATAATTGGTGTAAAATAAATAAAAATTTTTGAATAAAATATGTATTTTTTTGTGCTTGCACGACCGGTCGAGCACATTCTCGACTAGTCGTGGCTCGACGGGTCGAGCATGTACTCGACTGGTTGAGTTGTGTAGTTAGAGGCCCTTTATGTGAGAGAAATCACTTTTTCACCATTTTTCTTTTCTTCCTCATCTGACCCTTCTCCAACCCGTCGAACCCATCTTCGATGAGTGCTTGGTAAGTGCTTTATTTTTTATTTCCTTCCATATTTGTGTAACACCCTAGATTTTTGCCTACCTGGAATTAGACGTCCTTAGGCAATGGGTCAAGGTGTTAATGGGTCAACCATAACACCTTGGTAACTTCTCAAAACCCAATTCTAAAGCCAAAGAAATCATTTAGAACCAAATTCTTTAAAAATTTATCGTGTATTAACTAGCGCTACACTAGATTTCTTGCTAAATTAGCACCAATCACTTTCAATACGATCTGTAAGACCCAAAACCTATAGAATCATTGACGCTATATTACCCTGAAATCTAGGATCCAACTCTAAACCCAGTTGCTCCCGGGAATGCTTTGTAATTTTGTATTGGCTTTAGACCGCGCATTGAAAGTCTGATATCTACGAACTTAAACCATTATGACCGCTTAGTTGGACTTGACAATCACCTAGAAAATCAAGCCCAACCGATGTCCTGAGACCATTTTATTGAGCCCGGAGTAAAGAGAGTAGGAAAAGGAAGATTTTTAGAAAAATTAATTATAATTTGAAGGAATTTGGAACGTTTCACTTGCGTGTTATTTTTAAGCGTTCTGACCGTTAGAATTTGACCCAAATTCACCCTCGGATCAGGATAGGTGGCCCTTACATGTCATAGTACTTGTAGCTCTGATCGAGTTCCCGTAACTGCTAAACTGAAACTGGTCTGCCACGGTCGATCTGGAAATCCGACCGGAATGAAAACTTAGCTTGACCTAGATCTGATATTAGAGAGCTTAAGTCTGACTGCGTTTAGTAGCTGGACCTCCAGAAGTGCTCCGTTATATCGGAACAGACCCGATTTGGACATAACCTAAGTATACCTTAGCCCCAAGTCTATTTTCATAGCTTTTGGGCTTATAAAAAGGCTTAAAACCCCCATTCCCAAATCCCATACGAAATTTCAAACCCTAGCTTTCCAAGAGAGAAAGTGAGAGAGAAGTTGGTGCTTCTTCCTGGAATTCTTCTCAGCTTCGCTACGTGCCTAATCCGCCTATCCGTATAGCTATTCCGGTGTTTCTTATCTCGTTCTTAGGTAAGAAATCCTAACCCTAACCTATTTTGAAGCTTAGATAAGCTGTAGGAAAGTTGTAGCTAACCTGTTTCATGTCATAGGTAGCGTATCCGCTGTTGACGAAGACACATCGTCTGAATCATATCTTCTACGCGTTTTCTAGTTTAAGGTACGGACTATATACGTTTAGGTTATGGTTTTCAAGACTTTCAGTGTTAAGTAATGATTTATTCTTGCCTAGGATACTATTTCACATGTATAAAGTGTTGTCCGTTTCATTTTTCAGTTATACGTTAACTATGTTGAATATACTATATTCCTTATATTTGTAGAAAATATTGTATACGTATGAAATATGAATTTGTGTTTTCCATGATTAACTGCCGTCTATGTATGCTAGATGCATGTGTATCAACTTTTGGGTGAACGGATTTGCCTAATACATGTTATATTAACATACGTCGTGTATGTTACAATGCGTAGCCTAAGTGTTTGTAAAAATGACTAAATGAGTATAAACCTAGCGTTAGCGTACGCCATGAATAACCATCGTACCTATGTGATTGTTGTGTAGGTGATAATCCTTTGACAAAAGGACTTGCCCTAATACGTATGCTAACTAATACATACCATGTATGATATAACGTGGATGCTAAGAGTTTGTAAATATATATGTATGAATAAATACTTGTAAATTGTTCTTTAAATGGGTGTTGAGATAGGATTCTTAGCCACTCTAATGATGTGTATGTGTAACGACTCGAAAAATTTCATACTAAGACCCGAGTACCACCTCGATCAGAAATCATTTAGGATTAATTCTCTTAGAAATTGAACCTAAGTTATCTAGCGCTAAGTTAGTCTGGCTGTGAAATTAGTGTTGTTCGCTTTAAATATGTTCTGCAAGACTTAAATCTTACAGAATCAATGATGCTATAATACCCTAAAATCTAGGATCCAACTTGTAACACCCCGAATTTTTTCCAACCTGGAGTTAGGCGTCCTTAAGCAATGGGTCAACCATAACACCTTGGTAACCTCTCAGAACCCAATTCCAAAGTCAAATAAATCATTTAGAACCTAATTCTTTAGAAATTTAACGTGAATTAGCCAACGCTACACTAGATTTCCTGCAAAATTAGCACCAACTACTTTAAATGCGATCTGTAAGACCCAAAACCTATAGAATCATTGACGCTACCTTACCCTGAAATCTAGGATCAAACTCTAAACCTGTTTGTTCTCAGGAACCCTTTGAAACTTTGTATTGGATCTATACCGCACGTCGAAAGTCCGATATCTATAATCTTAGACCATTATAATCGCCTAGTTGGACTTGACAATCATTTCGAAAATCAAGCCCAACTGATGTTCTGAGGCTATTTCATTGGGCATGGAGCAAGGAGTGTGAGAAAGAGTGAAATTCTTTATAAATTAAATGTGATTTAAATAAATCTGGCACGTTTCGCTTGCAGGTTAAGTATAAGCATTCAGACCGTCAGAATCTGACCCAAATACACCCTCGGATCAGGGAACATTTCCCACTCAGGTCAGTGTATTTGGAATCCTCGATCGAGTCTCAGTGACCGCTGAACTGAAACTGGTCTGCCACGTGCGATCTGCGAACCCTATCTAACTGAAAACTTAATGTGATTAGGATCCAACATCCATGAGCTTAAGTCCGACCGCATTCAGTTAGGGGACCTCCAGAAACGTCCTTTTGGATCGGAACCAACCAGATTTGGTTATAACCCAAGTATACCTTGACTTGGAGTCTATTTTGGTTATGTTTGGGCTTATAAAAGGGCCTTAAACCCTTAGCCTTCTAACCCATACGAATTTGGAGAAAACCCTAGGAGAGAGGAGAGAAAAGAGAGAGAAAGTGAGGGAGAAGTTGGAGCTTTCTCCTGGGATTCTTCCCTGCTGCTCCACGTGCCAACTCCATCCACCTGTATCGTTATTCTGGCGATTCCAACTCCGTTCTAGGTAAGAAAACCCTAACCCTAACCTGTTTTAGGGATTCTATCGATCCAAGTAGCGAACTAGCTGACTTACCTTGTGTTGTAGGTTTCCAATTAGTCGTTGACGACGACGTAGAGTTTCTATTCGATTCATTACGCTCCTACGGCGTAAGGTGCGGATCTTAGATGCTTAGATTACCTGTTTTCAAGGCTTTCAATATCGTTTAATGCTAAATTGTTGACAAGAACGTTGTTTGACATGTAGAACATGCTGTCTGTTCTTCATTTTGAATACGTAAGAAGAATATGAGATTTAGGGTATTTTAGGTATTTATAGGAAATACTGTATACGTACGTATTTTGCCGATATAATTGCCATGAGTATTTGTCATGTACCTATGCTAGTTATGCGTGTATGATCTGTTTGGCGAAGAGATTCGCCCTAATGCACGTATTGGCCGACATATGCTATGTAGACTAAGTGTTTGTTGAAATGCCTAAATCAAGATGATTTATGCCTGCTATATGTTTTGAATGTAAGAACATGATTGTTGTGTATTAGACAACTCCTTGATATAAGGATCTGTCATATCATATGTCGAAATCAACCTACGTCAAGTATGTTGGAGTTGTGTAGTCTAAGTGTTTGTATAAATGCTTGCGTGAGTTGGCACTTAGTGAGTAGTGTTGTAGGCTAGTGTTGAGATAAGATTCTCAACTACGTTGATGATGAGTATGACGTCCTCCACGTACGTTGTTGAATTGATTCCTGATGTATGAAATACTTGTGTATGCTTAACTACGTATGTCGTACCTTATAACATGTTGCTAACATGCTTGTATTAGTTGTCATTTCAATTTTGTTTATCGCATATGATTACTGATTCACATTACATGTATTTGGGGCTATACTCTAGTCCAGGCAGTCCGTAACAGATTAGAGTTCATGGTTGGATTCTATTCGCCACGAAGGATGTGTATGACGAACCCGAGTCGTACTAGAGTCGTCGGCAGTGGTTAGGCCATACGAAGTGCTTGTGCACTTCATGTCGGTCGATTCAACGTGCACTCGCACTAGTCAGACTCATCAAGTAACCCGACTGACCATTGTATATTCACCTTGTATTCGTCATAACTGTTTGAATCTAAGGTACCAAACTTACTATTGAAAAGCCCCTCTAACCTTGGTACCTCGATCCCCTAAGACTCATGAGCCGGGCACGGTGGTATGGGACACCGTGGTCAAGCAGTCGGCCTATGTTGGGGCCACAAACCTCACCGTAGTGACCATTGAGCACCCTACTCTGAGCAGATTATGTTGGTATGGGACATTATATTCTTGTTGTCGGCCTAAATTGATAAGGTGATGGGGGAGTGGAGCAACGAGTGCCAGCAAAAGCCTTGATAGCCCTTTGTAGTGACCTTGAGTTTATCCTGACATCACATGGGAGCGACGAGTCCTGATGCAGTCTTAAGGATATAAACTAGGCCTGTATTGATAAGGTGATGGGGGAGCGGTGCAACGAGTGCGTGCAACAGCCCTGACATCCCTTACAGCAACCTAGATCCGTACTTTGTATGAGATATGCTAGGACTGACGACCCTAGAATGGATCATTGTTTGGGTATTGATATAATGGTGGTACCCTAGTTTACCAATCCTGCTGTATGAAAAGGACTAATAATAACTCGGTAATCATATTCATATCGCACTGCATGTGCCTGGAAGATGTGGAGCACTGAGGAAAGAAAGCATGTTGCGGACGTAAGATGGTGTCGCATGAGGGAGTATGTCGGTGCGGGCATCTATCATGTCATTTCATTCTTGCATTAATCATAGTATTTAGAAATGTTTGATTGCTTACTTTATCATTATCGCGTGATTGGTTTGATAACAAGCTAATATTTGCTCTATGATTCCATTGAGTTAGCTACTCACTCCCACGTTATAGGACAGTGTTCCGGACACCCACCAGTCCCTATTTTAGTTTCAGATGATGGGGATGCTTGCGAAGCAGAGCTGGACTTGATGATGTTGAGGAGGATTTCTCCTATATGCAGGTTCTGACCGATGAGGTTTACAGGGAGGTTGATTAGACGCCATGACACTTGTCATTTTATATTTTTTGGAGCACTCATGTATATTCTTTTTTATCATTTTTGGAGTATACATGTATATGTTTAACCTGGTAACATGTTCACACTCTGGAGACTTATTACAGTTCATATATTTCATATATCTATCACATCCTTCCGCTTGCTAATTTAACTGTCTCTGGAGTATGATATGTTATTTTGGATTAATCCATTTCATGTTTTATGCACTATTACAGCCGACATTCATCCATAATTGAAAATGTTGCATAAGTGATGTTCTGGAACTCGGGAGTGGAGTTTATGCTCGACCCCCGATTTTCAGGGTGTTACAGATGGTATCAGAGCATGATTTAGATTAAACCGGACCTGGGTTATGGTAACACGACGCACACTGATGCACTCTGACTTAGGAAGGGGGTGATGGAAACTTAGAAATCACATTAGAACCCCCAGTTTCACCGACAGGTTAGACTATGCGGTAATTTAGCCCATAACGTATCTTTGGTCGCGTGAAGCAACCTGAGTCACCTCTGGGACGTCAGTCGACAGGTTTGAGTCATTCCATGGATAATTCCAAACCTATAAATGAATGTCCTTAGGTTTTGGGTCAACCACAACCCCTACACTCAATCTCAAGGCTTAAAATCCCTTTTTATCCAATTCCTTCAAAATCTCTCCTTTTACCACTTCATTCTTCAACTTTTTCTAAGTCCTTTCATACTAGATATAAATCCTAATGTATATATGATGAAGAATCATGCTTAAATAAAAATTTACTATAAATAGTAAATATATGTATAGATTGGACTCTTGACCATTCCAATTATGGAATCTCGTGGAATAAGTGAGTTAGTTGGATGGATTAGCCTCTCCTACCTCAAAATCATATGTTACATGATGCATAAAATAATTTCAGTTTGTAAAATGACCCAAAATAGTTCAAAACGGAGTCGTGGGCCTACCCACGCTGATTTAGAATGATCCAGGGTGGGACCCACATATATTTAGGGTACTTAGGGCAGGAGGACCTTGCCCAAATGGCGAGGCATCGCCGATCAGCACAGAGGTCGGCGAGGACCTCGCCGATTCAGTGAGGCCTCGCCGTACAATGGGCCACATTTGGTTGGGCTTTCGGGCCGACGTCCTTTGGGGCTTAGGGTAGCCCCCTGGTATGTGGGTTGTCCGTTAAAAACACCCCAAACCCCTATCTCCTTCACAAAACACACCTCCAAGCCCTTCTTTCCTCTTCCATTTGTTGTTTTCCCTTACAAATCTCATTTTCAATCACTCTCATCGTTATTTTCTACCTCAACCCATGCTACACCACTGTTTACAGCAATACACACTCCCTATCCTCTCCATTCTCGTTCGTTGGAGCTCTCTCATCCTCCATTTGAGGCTAGAAATTGTGTAAGGTCTTAACTCAGCCCATGTCTTCCTTTTCCCTTCTTTAATCATTGTCATTTGGGCCTGTACAACCTCTGTTGAGGCTCACATTCATGGAGAACCAGAAACTCCAGCCCCATTTCCCCTCTTTCTTCATTTTCCATGACCTTCTTCGAGTTCGTCGCGGCCATATTCTCAATTTGCACCGTCCTCTCTCTCATGTCCCTTTTATTTGAGCCTTTACACTCTCTTTTTAGTCTCAAAATCGTGTAAACCTCAAATCCCATTTTCTCCTTCTTAGAAAATCGAGTTCCTTCATCATTTTATGCTTCCAATTGGCCTCCACCATTGCATACATCTCCCATCTCCTTCTTTTCGCTTGTCTTGAGTTCACAAACCCCTCTTTGTGGCTCATTACCTCACAACTCAACAACCCATCAAACCCCATTCCTTTTATCCCTTTCTTCCACTTCCTATGGCTCTATTGAGTTCATTACAGCCGTATTTTCGATTTTCACTTTTTCTTTCTTTCAACTTATACTTAGGAATTCATCATCATGGGATTTGAAAATCCCATCTCACACTTTCCAACACAAGATCCATTTTCTAAAGCCTATGAAATTGATTTGAATCCCAACCCACCCACCTAGTAAACATGTCACTCCCAATTCTTAGGTGGGAGTAGGAAAGAAGACCCATTTAACACAACTTAAGACTATTGGCCACATATGCCCTTGGAATTTTGGACTTAGAGTGGTACTCCTAGGTTTCAAAGGATCTGACAATATAGGAAATCCAATTCCATTTAGACAATCTTGACCCTAGGTGATAGAACAATTCCTTGTAGTAGATATGGTATGAAACCATCTAGCGTATAAGTTTAGATTTTAGATTATAGCTAGTGAGTTGCAGACTAGACTACTAGTTGTATTAAGCAGTGTAAAGCCTGTTTATGCTAAGGAATAGTAGGTTAGATTTGGTTGGAGTAGAACTTCATTCCTTTGGTAGATCCCCATAATACTCATAGACTCCTTTAGTAACCCTTAGGAAAGTTGTTTTAACTTAGAACCATTCACTCTCAGGGAAAACTTATAAATCCCTCAGATTGAACTTAGAATAAACCAGCACACCCCTTAGAATTCCCCTTAGAATTGCCTTCCCAAGGGCTTATTGCATTCGGGAATGCGGAGTAAGAATTAATACGACAAATTTTCTGTCAGAGTCAAGGCAGAAAGTGTATGTATCCGGCTCAGACCCACTACACAACTTTTCTTCCGTGTTGGCCCAACCACCTACAACCAAAAGTTATCGCTTTGTCTTTGGGAAATGGCAAGGACTTATAGCCAGTAGAGAATTAAACATCTTGCTGTAAGCTCACACCTGCCCCTAAGCTCAATCGCAATAGAGATTAGGCTTATTTCTACAATCATAGGTACCAATGCCATAGAACACATCATTAACAAAGGAAGACCAATGTAGTGAGAGGTTGTTTCCCATTTCATATCAAGGATAGGCCCTAAGTTACACCTCATTCCTATATACGGATCGAGACATAGATTCTTGAGCCTTAAGTAGAACTAAGGTTTAAGGAGGGTAAAACGTATTGAGCCCAATCTACTTAAGATTATCTAATACAACCGTTGGATCAGAGTAGCGCAGCGGAAGCGTGGTTGGCCTCTTCCCCACTGGCCCAGGATCGAAGAAGTTAATTTAGGTTGTATGTCAGGTTAGGTCATTAAATAGGATTTGAACCATCCTTAGAATGTCAATACTAAAGTCTCTCTAGGGACTCATTACTCTTAGCCAATTTTGGGGATGAAATTCTATTTTAATGGGGGTAGATTGTAACACCCCGGATTTTTGTCAACTTGGAGTTAGGCTTCCTTTGGCAATGGATCAACCATAACACCTTGGTAACCTCTCAGAACCCAATTCCAAAGCTAAATAAATCATTTAGAACCTAATTCTTTAGAAATTTAACGTGAATTAGCCAGTGCTACACTAGATTTCTTACAAAATTAGCACCAACCACTTTAAATGTGATCTGTAAGACCCAAAACCTATAGAATCATTGATGCTACCTTAACCTGAAATCCAGGATCAAACTCTAAACCTGTTTGTTCTCAGGAACCCTTTGAAACTTTGTATTGGATCTATACTGCACATCGAAAGCCCGATATCTATAATCTTAAACCATTATGATCGCCTAGTTGGACTTGACAATTATTTTAAAAATCAAGCCCAACTGATGTTCTGAGGCTATTTCATTGGGCATGGAGCAAGGAGTGTGAGAAAGAGTGAAATTCTTTATAAATTAAATGTGATTTAAATAAATCTGGCATGTTTCGCTTGCGGGTTAAGTATAAGCATTTAGACCGTCGGAATCTGACCCAAATACACCCTCGGATCAGGGAACATTTCCCACTTAGGTCAGTGTATTTGGAATCCTCGATCGAGTCTCAGTGACCGCTGAACTGAAACTGGTCCGCCATGTGCGATCTGGGAACCCTATCGAACTGAAAACTTAATGTAATCAGGATCTAACATCCATGAGCTTAAGTTCGACCGCATTTAGTCAGGGGACCTCCAGAAACATCCTTTTGGATCGGAACCAACCCGATTTGGCTATAACCCAAGTATACCTTGACTTGGAGTCTGTTTTGGTTATGTTTGGGCTTATAAAAGGGCCTTAAACCCTTAGCCTTCTAACCCATATGAATTTGAGAAAAATCCTAGGAGAGAGGAGAGAAAAGAGAGAGAAAGTGAGGGAGAAGTTGGAGCTTTCTCCTGAGATTCTTCCCTGCTGCTCCACGTGCCAACTCCATCCACCTGCATCGCTATTCTGGCGATTCCAACTCCGTTTTAGGTAAGAAAACCCTAACCCTAACCTGTTTTAAGGATTCTATCGATCCAAGTAGTGAAGTAGCTGACTTACCTTGTGTTGTAGGTTGCCAATCAGTTGTTGACGACGACGTAGAGTTCCTATTCGATTCATTACGCTCCTACGGCGTAAGGTGAGGATCTTAGACGCTTAGATTACCTGTTTTCAAGGCTTTCAATGTCGTTTAATGGTAGATTATTGATAAGAACGTTGTTTGACATGTAGAACATGATGTCTGTTCTTCATTTCGAATACGTACGAAGAATATGAGATTGAGGGTATTTTAAGTATTTGTAGGAAATACTGTATACGTACGTATTTTGCCGATATGATTGCCATGAGTATTTGTCGTGTACCTATGCTAGTTATGCGTGTATGATCTGTTTGGCGAAGAGATTCGCCCTAATACACGTATTGGCCGACATATGCTATGTAGACTAATGTGTGTAGACTAAGTGTTTGTTGAAATGCCTAAATCAAGATGATTTATGCCTGCTATATGTTTTGAATGTAAGAACATGATTTTTGTGTATTAGACAACTCCTTGATATAAGGATCTGTCATATCATATGTCAAAATCAACTTACGTCAAGTACGTTGGAGTTGTGTAGTCTAAGTGTTCGTATAAATGCTTGCGTGAGTAAGCACTTAGTGAGTAGTGTTGTGATAGGATTCTCAACTACGTTGATGATGAGTATGACGTCCTCCACGTACGTTGTTGAATTGATTCCTGATGTATGAAATACTTGTGTATGCTTAACTGCGTATTTCATACCTTATAACATGTTGCTAACATGCTTGAATTAGTTGTCATTTCAATTTTGTTTATTGCATATGATTACTGATTCACATTACATGTGTTTGGGGCTATACTCTAGTCCAGGCAGTCGGTAACAGATTAGAGTTCGTGGTTGGATTCTATTCACCACGAAGGATGTGTATGATGAACCCGAGTCGTACTAGACTCGTCGACGGTGGTTAGGCCACACGAAGTGCTTGTGCACTTCATGTCGGTCGATTCAATGTGTGCTCGCACTAGTCAGACTCATCAAGTAACCCGACTGACCATTGTATGTTCACCTTGTATTCGTCATAACTGTTTGAACCTAAGGTACCAAACTTACTATTGGAAAGCCCCTCTAACCTCGGTACCTCGATCCCCTAAGACTCATGAGCCCGGCATGGTGGTATGGGACACCGTGGTCGAGCTGTCGGCCTACGCTGTGGCCATAAACCTCCCCGTAGTGACCAGTGAGCACCCTACTCTGAGCAGATTATGGTGGTATGGGACACTATATTCTTATTGTCGGCCTGCATTGATAAGGTGATGGGGGAGTGGAGCAACGAGTGCGAAAAATAGCCCTGATAGCCCGTTGTATTGACCTTGAGTTTATCCTGACACCGCATGGGGGCGACGAGTCCTGATGCAGTCTTAAGGATATAAACTAGTCCTGTATTGATAAGGTGATGGGGGAGCGGTGCAACGAGTGCGTGCAACAGCCCTGGAAGCCCTTGCAGCGACCTAGATCCGTACTTCGTATGAGATATGCTAGGACTGATGACCCTAGAGTGGATCATTGTTTGGGTATTGATATAAGGGAGGTACCCTAGTTTCCCAATCCTGCTGTATGAAAAGGACTAATAACAACTCGGTAATCATATTCATATCGCACTACATGTGCCTGGAAGATGTGGAGCACTGAGGGAAGAAAGCATGTTGAGGACGTAAGATGGTGTCGTATGAGGGAGTATGTCGGTGAGGGCATCTATCATGTCATTTCATTCTTGCATTAATCACAGTATTTAGGAATGTTTGATTGCTTGCTTTATCATTATTGCGTGATTGGTTTGATAACATGCTAATCTTTGCTCTATGATTCCATTGAGTTAGCTACTCACTCCCACATTATGGGACAGTGTTCCGGACACCCACCAGTCCCTATTTTAGTTTCAGATGATGGGGATGCTTGCGAAGCAGAGCCGGACTTGATGATGTTGAGGAGGATTTCTCCTTTATGCAGGTTCTGACCGATGGGGTTTACAGGGAGGTTGATTAGACGCCATGACACTTTTCATTTTATATTTTTTGGAGCACTCATGTATATTCTTTTTTATCATTTTTGGAGTATACATGTATATGTTTAACCTGGTAACATGTTCACACTCTGGAGACTTACAACAGTTCATATATTTCATATATCTATCACATCCTTCCGCTTGCTAATTTAACTGTCTTTGGAGTATGATATGCTGTTTTGGCTTAATCCATTTCATGTTTTATGCACTATTACAGCCAACATTCATCGATCATTGAAAATGTTGCATAAGTGATGTTCTGGAACTCTGGAGTGGAGTTTATGCTCGACCCCCGATTTTCAGGGTGTTACACAACTCTAAACCCTGTTGTTCCCGTGAATGTTTGGTAACTTTGTATTGATTCTAGACCGCGCATCGAGAGTCCGATATCTATAATCTCAGACCATTATGACCGCTTAGTTGGAGTTGACCATCCTTTCAAAAATCAAGCCCAACTGATGTCCTGACACCATTTTACTGAGTTTAGAGTGAAGAGAGTGAGAAAAGGGGAAAATTTTTAGAAAATTAATTATATTATTATGAAATCTGGCACGGTTCACTTGCACATTATTTTTAAGCGTTCTGACCATTGGAATTTGACCAAATTTATCCCTCAGATCAGGAAAGTTGGCCCTTTCATGTCATAGAGCTTGTTGCCCTGATTTAGGTTCGGTGACCGTTGAATTGAAACTGATCCGCCACGGACAATCTGGATATCCGATCAGAATGAAAACTTAACTTACTAAAGATCCGATGCTAGTGAGCTTAAGTCCAACCGCATTTGATCAGAGGACCTCCATAAATGCTCCGTTCGATCAGAAAGATCCCGATTTGGTTATAACCTAAGTATACCTTGACCTTAAGCCTATTTTCGTTATGTTTGGGCTTATAAAAGGGCCTTAAACCCTTAGCTTTCTAACCCATACGAATTTCCCAAACCCTAGAGATTTGAGAGAAAGAAAAGAGAGAAAGTATGGGAGAAGCAAGTGAAACTCCGTAGGATTCTTCCTAACCCATCTATACTTTGAACCAACGTTTCTGAATCATTCTTCCGGCGATTCTGATTCCGTTTTTGGGTAAGCTAATCTAACCCTAACATGTTTTGAAGCTTAGGCTAGCTGTAGTAGAGTTCTAGATAACCTGTTTCTTGCCATAGGTAGCATATCCACTGTTGACGAAGACACATCATCTGAATCATCCTAGATACGTCTTTTCTGGTTTAAGGTGCGGACTATATGCACTTAGGTTATGGTTTTCAACCCTTTCAATGATACTTAATGATTTATTCATATTGTGCTTGCCATTACACATGCCAAATATGCTATTCATTTTGTCTTCCGCATACATATACTTTGTATTGTAAATATTATATTTCATGTATATGTTCGAATACACGTATGCGTATGAAATTTTCTGATTTGCTTACCATGATAAATTGTCATTGTGATATGCCTAATATGTATGCAGCAACTCCTTGGTGAGAGGACTTGCCCTAATTTGCAACGGTGTCGACATACATGATGTATGTTGAATAGTGTAAGCTAAGTATTTGTTTAAATGTCTAAGTGAGTTAGTAGTTAGTAGAGTGTGATTGCTAAAGTGGTTGGGATATGGATCCCCATCACAATACTTGTGTGAATGATTTCCTTCATGAATCATGTGACCTAGAATATCCATGCTAAATGAGTGTATGATTTCTTCCATGGATTGTGTACTTAGTTAAATCATGATAAATGTGTGCATTAATTCCTCCATGTACTGTTTACATTCAAGTTATACTTCATGATTGCTCACATGGATGCAGAATATGAATCATATGCTAGTTATTAGCTCTGTTTGTGGATGGGGTTGTATTACAGTCCAGGTAATCGAAAAGTGTTCCGTAAATCGTGGTTGAGGTTGCTTTCACCACACAAGATGAGTTTAGCGAATCTGAGTCGTGCTTGGGTTGTTCGGAAGTGGTTAGGCCACACGGAGTGCTTATGCATTCCATGTCATTCAACTCAACGTGCGCTTGGCCTAGTTGAGCTTATCAACTAACCTGATTGACCAATGCTTGTTCACCATGTTTGGTCGCTACTGTTTGAATCTAAGACACTGAGCTTATCAGTGAAACTCCCATAACCATGGTACCAAGATCCCCTAAGACTCATGAGCCGGGTATGGTGGTATGGGACACTGTAGTCGTGTTGTCGGCCTACGCTGGGGCACAAACCTCCCCGTAATGACCAGTGAGCACCCTACTCTGAGCAGATTATAGTGGTATGAGACACTATATTCTTGTTGTCGGCCTACACTGATTGGTGACGAGCCCTCTTCAGTGACCTTGAGTTTATCCTGACACCGCATGGGGGCGATGAGTCCTGATGCAGTATCAAGGATATAAATAGGACTGTATTAATAAAGTGATGGGGGAGAGGAGTAACGATTGCGCTCAACAGCCCTGACAGCCCTTGCAGACCTAGAACCATAATATCGTATGAGATTCATAAGACTGACGACCCTAGAATGGATCAATGTTGGGAAATGATACAAGGGAGGTTGTAACACCTCGGATTTTTTCCAACCTGGGATTTGACGTCCTTAGGTAATGGGTCGACCATAACACCTTGGTAACCTCTCAAAACCCAATTCCAAAGCCAGAGATATCATTTAGAATGAAATTCTTTAGAAATTTAACGTGAATTAGCCAGCGCTACACTAGATTTCCTGTAAAATTAGCACCAACCACTTTAAATACAATCTGTAAGATCGAAAACCTCTAGAATCGTTGATGCTATGTTACCCTAAAATCTAGGACCAAACTCTAAACCCGTTTGCCCTCAGAAACCCTTTGAAACTTCGTATTGGATCTAGACCGGGTGTCGAGAGTCCGATATCTAAAATCTTAGACCATTACGATCGCCTGGTTGGACTTGACAATCGCTATTGTACTGAGCCTGGAGCAAGGAGTGTGAGAAAGAGTGAAATCCTTTAAAAATTAAATGTGATTTAAATAAATCTGGCACGTTTCACTTGCGGGTTAAGTATAAGCATTCAGACCGTCAGAATCTGACCTAAATGCACCCTCGGATCAGGGAACATTTCTCACTAAGGTCAGTGTACTTGGAATCCTCGATCGAGTCTCCATGACCGCTGAACTGAAACTGGTCCGCCACGTGCGATCTGGGAACACTGTCGGGCTGAAAACTTGGTGTGAGCAGGATCTAATGTCCATGAGCTTAAGTCCGACCGCGTTCGGCCAGGGGACCTCCCGAAATGCTCTTTTGGATTGGGAAAGACCCGATTTGGCTATAACCTGAGTATACCTTGACTTGGAGTCTGTTTTGGTTATGTTTAGGCTTATAAAAAGGGCTTAAACCCTTAGCTTTCTAACCCATATGAATTTGGAGAAAACTCTAGGAGAGAGAAGAGAAAAGAGAGAGAAGTGAGGGTGAAGCTGGTGATTCTTCCTGGGATTCCAGCCTTGCTACATGCCTAATCGACCCTTCTACATCATCTTTTCGGTGACTCCGGCTTCGTTCTAGGTAAGAAAACGCTAACCTTAACTTGTTTTAGGGATTCTATCAATACAAGTAGCGAAGTAGCTGATGTATCTTGTGAATTAGGTCATCATATCACCGTTGACGAAGCGTAGACTTCCTTTTCGATTCGTTACACTTCTACGGCTAAGGTGCAGATTTTAGACGCTTAGATTACCTGTTTTCAAAGCTTTCAATGCCGTTTAATGGTAGATTACTGATAAGGATGCTGTTTGACATGTACAACATGCTGTCCATTTTTTATTCCGTATACGTACGAAGAATATGAGATTTAGGGTATTTTAGGTATTTGTAGGAAATATTGTATACGTACATATTTTGCCGATATCATTGACATGGGTATTTTTCGTGTATTTATACTAGTTATGGATGTATGATCTGTTTGGCGAAGAGATTCACCCTAATGCACATATTGACCGACATATGCTATGTAGACTAATGTGTGTAGACTAAGTGTTTGTTGAAATGCCTAAATCAATATGATTTATGCTTGCCATATGTTTTGTATGTAAGAACATGATTGTTGTGTATTAGACTTCTCCTTGATATAAGGATCTGTCATATTATATGTTATAATCAACATACGTCAAGTACGTTGGAGTTGAGTAGTTTAAGTGTTTGTATAAATGTATATATTAGTAAGTATTGAGTATATGGTGTTGTAAATTAGCGTTGAGATTGGATTCTTAACTAATTTGATGATATATATAATTTCCTCTACGCTTGTCGTATTTCAATTGATTTCCTTATGTGTGAAGTACTTGTGTATGGTTTAATTGCCTATGTTGTATCTTATAACATGTTGCTAACATGCTTGGATTACTTGTTATTCCAATTTTATTTATCTCATATGATTACTGATATACATCTTTGTGCTTGGGGCTATACTCTAGTCCAGGCAGTCAGTAACAGTTTAGAATTCGTGGTTGAATTCTATTCACCACGAAGGATGTGTATGATGAACCCGTGTCATACTAGAGTCATCGGCAGTGGTTAGGCCACACGAAGTGCTTGTGCACTTCATGTCGGTCGATTCAACGTGCGCTCGTGATAGTTGGACTCATCAAGTAACCCGACTGACCATTGTATGTTCACCTTGTATTCATCATAACTGCTTGAACCTAGGGTACTAAACTTACCATTGGAAAGCCCCTCTAACCTTGGTACCTCGATCCCCTAAGACTCATGAGCTAGGCATGGTGGTATGGGACACCGTGGTTGATCTATCGGCCTACGCTGGGGCCATAGACCTCCTCATAGTGACCAGTGAGCACCCTACTCTGAGCAGATTATGGTGGTATGGGACACTATATTCTTGTTGTCAGCCTGCATTGATAAGGTGATGGGGGAGTGGAGCAACGAGTGCGAGCAACAGCCCTGACAGCCCTTTGTAGTGACCTTAAGTTTATCCTGACACTGCATGGGGGCGACGAGTCCTGATGCAGTCTTAAGGATATAAACTAGGCCTGTATTGATAAGTTGATGGGGAAGCGGAGTAATGAGTGCATGCAACAGCCCTGGCAGCCCTTGCAGCGAGCTATAAATATATCATCGTATGAGATTACTAGGAGTGACGACCCTAGACCGGATCTGTGTCGGGATTGATATAAGGAAAGTACCATAGTTTCCCAATCCTACTGTATGAAATGGACTAATAACAACTCGATAATCATATCCACGTCGCACTGCATGTGCCTGGAAGATGTGGAGCACTGTGGGAAGAAAGCATGCCGCGGAGGTAAATGGTGCCGCATGAGGGAGTATGTCGGTGAGGGCATCCATCATGTCATTTCATCCATGCATTAATCACAGTATTTAGGAATGTTTATTTTGTTTGCTTTGTCATTATCGCGTGATGGATTTGATAACATGTTAATCTTTGTTCTATGATTCCACTGAATTAGCTACTCACTCCCACGTTACGAGATGGTGTTCCGGACACCCACTAGACCCTGTTGTAGTTACAGATGATGGCGCTGCTTGTGAGGCGGAGCTGGACTTGATGATGATGAGGAGGATCCCTCCTATATGCAGGTTCTGATTGACAGGGTTACAGGGTTACTGATTTGATTCCAGTACACTTGGTATTTTTTCTTTTATTTCCACACCCATGTATATTCTTTTCTTTCTATTTTGGAGTATACATGTGTTTAGTTAACCTGGTAACATGTTCACACTCTGGAGACTTACAATCAATTATATATTTTATGTATTTATCACAGTCTTCCGCTTGCTAATTTAACTGTCTCTGGAGTATGATATGTTGTTTTGGCTTAATCCACCTCATATTTTATGTACTGTTACTGACGACATTCATCCATTATTGAAAATGTTGTATAAGTGATGTTTTGGACCTCGGGAGTTGGGTTTCTACCCTACCCCCGATTTTTGGGGCGTTACAGAGGTGTCTTAGCTTCCCAATCCTGCTGTATGAAAAGGATTAATAAGAACTTGGTAATCATATTCATAACACCGCATTGCATGTGCTAATGGTGTTGGTGATAGAGCATTGAGGAAGTGAGTCATGCCGCGATCGTTAGATGTTGTCGCAGAGGGGATTGTGGTGAGAGCATGCATCATTCTTCATATCATCCTTGCATTAACAAGAGATCTAGGACTTGTTTGATTGTACTGCCTTATCATTACTGCTTGATTGGATTGATAACATGTTAACCTTTGCTATATAGTACCACTGAGTTGATCACTCACTCCTATGTTCTGGGACGGTGTTTAAACACCAACCAGACCCTGACTTAGTTACGGGAGATGGCGATGCTTACGAGGCGGAGCCAGACTTCGACGAGGATGAGGAGGCGTTCTCTTACATGCAGTTCTTAGGAGGGTTCATGTGAGCCTTGTCCTGACTAGCGGGGATCATCTTCTGGGATATGTATTGGATTAGTTTGATCAGTTCATGTATGTATTTTGAGACACAGTTGTATGTATATTGCCCTGGGCAGAACACGCATCATTTGGGGATTTATTTTGAATTATATATGTATTTAAGTCTCCTGCTTGCATTTCATCAATATCCCTGAATTATGTCTGCTATCTGGTTTGATCTATTTCATGTTTTATGCATTCTTACAGTCAACATACAATTATCATCAAATATGTTGCATAAGTGATGTTTTGGAACTCGGGAGTTGAGTTATGCTTGACCCCCAAATTTCAGGGCGTTACAAGTTGGTATCAGAGCATGATTTGGATTAATCTGGACCTGGGTTAGAGTCACACACCACACGTTGACGCCACTATAACGTAGGAGGGTGCACGGAGAACATAGAAACCTTCATAAGATCCCAGTTTCACCAATTGGCGAAGTTCACTCAAATCGATCATTTTGATCGAGTCCGTGCACACTCCCGATCACACACGGTGACCCCAAATCACTTCTAGACCGTCAATTGATGGGTATATACCGTATTTCATTCCATTCCAGCCATTAGAAATCGCTAATTTTGAACGGAGAGCAGGTTAGTTCTGAAACTACCCGAAATGGTTCGAAATAGAGGTAGGGCTCAAATCTAACACATCCAGGGCGACCCAGGGTGGGCCCCACATGTTTTTAGCCTTAGGGGGGGGGGTAGGAGGACCTCGCCTCTTTGGCGAGGCCTAGCCAGATACTCCAGAGAGCGGCGAGGACCTCGCCGGTCAACAGGCTGGTCGGGCCGGGCTGCCCGAGCCAATGAGTTTTGGGTTAAATGGGACCCTTTGGTCCAGGGTTCGGCCACCCATTCATTCAAAATCACATACTTCCTTCACAAATCAGCCCTCCAAGCTCTCCCTTTCCTCTAAATTTGTTATTTTCTCTCTCCAACCTCCCTTTCAATCATTCCTTCCTTCCTTTTCTGTTATTTCCCTCATCCTCCTACTGTTCTCAAGCATATCCAGCAGTTACTTCATCCTTTTTCTGTGAGTGGAGCTCCCAAGCTCCCATTTGAAGCTCCAAAATGTAGTAGCCTTCAACCTCTCTTGTCTTTGGTCTTTTCCTTCTTTTAGTTCGCCTTTTCTTGGCCCATTGCACCCCTGTAGCTGACCCAAACTCATGGGAACCCATTAGGTCAGCCCTCTCTCTTCTCTTTCATCTCTTTTCTATGGCCTTTATAGAGGCTATTATAGCCTTTTTCTCCTTTTCCACCGTCCTCTCTCTTATGAGAAAGAGGAAGGGTGCCGCTGATGAAGCTGGGCTAGTTGACCTTCACGTTTAAGGAAGCCAAGAGATGGCGCCGCTAGTTCAAGTGTCGCCGCTAGTCCAAGTGTTGGGAGAGAAATACACACGAAGCGGGATTTGGATCCATACGCTCCGATAGGAAGAATTCTGTTGACGAATTTGGCTCATGGTGCATATACGGACCGCAGGGTTCTTTTTAAAGCGCATGTGGATGGGCGCCTCTTTGGTGAGTATTTGTTATTCGAGCGTATTAAAGCTGTCAGGTGGGGTCCGCTATTTGAAGGCCAGCTCGTGCTAACGTGAGCATGTTCGTACGCTCATATTCGGGACCCTACGCTAGAGCCATTGCAGTTCAGGATCCCCTTCGACAGAGATCGGGAACCCGCCATCGATGTTCGGTTGATAGCTCGACTACTGAACGTGCCATTTGGCGAGGTACATCCAAGTGCTAAGAATCTGAATAGTGTTCGTGAGCGAGATCGCCGCACTAGGTTTCTATGCGGTCGTTTATTTGAGTGACAACGTAACAAGAGCCTCTTAGCGACCCATATGTCACCTAATTTCTGTCTGCTTCACCATATCTGCACGTTCAATATTTATCCCAGGTGGAGCAATCATAGTGAATGCACGCGTCTTATGGTAGATTTTCTGTATCAAGTAGGGCTGGGAGAGAACGCGTGCATGCCTACATTTGTGCTGCGACAGATCATCCTCATAGCACGATCGAGAAGAACGTTTGAGTCACTTCTCTTTGGCCGGCTCATATGTAAGATTGCGCTTGAGTTTGGTTATAGACTTGGGGCAGAGCTGCCTGTGCCGATTCATTTCATCAATGAGGCTATTGTGAACCAGATGAAGATAGGGCCTCAGCAGCGTGAGGCCCAACTTGATGATGACAGCGAGGGTGAGTATGATAGTGAAGAGGAAGAAAGTGAAGAAGAAGGTGGGGCAGAAATAGAGAAAGAAGTCCAGGAAGAAGAAGAAGAAGAGGAGGCTCAGGATACCGATGAGAGTCCTCCTCCTGTGACTCGAGCTACTAGGGATGCTCATATATCCTGACTTGAGGAGAGTCAGGTTGCTTTGCGATGAGAAGTCCAAGAACTCTGGGCCGAGGTAAAACAAGAGCTTAAAGATACCAAGGCCGTCATGAAACACAAATTTGGCAAGGTGACTCGCACCTTGAAGGTCATACTATGTTGCCTGAAGGATAAGGGTGCCCCTTCTCCATCTCTAGATTCTGATGCATTGGCTTTCTATAGCCGTTGTTTGTTAGTTTGTTACTTGTTTTAGTGTTTGCTTTGGTGTTTGTTTGATAGTTGCTTGGTACTTGTAGTTAGTGTTGGAGCTTTGTATGTGAAGCTTAAGTGTTTTGGTCACATGCTTTCTTTGTCGCGATTCATGTAATGCTGCAAATCATGTATTGTGACAATTTTATTAATGAAATGTATGTGGTTTCCTTGGTTTGTGAAGTACGGATTGTGAATGAATTGTGTGAATGCCTAATTTCTTTGGTTGCTACCCTCTGTTATGTGTAGGGTATGCCGCGTAAGGGTTCGAGATCTTCGGCCCGTCTCTCTCTCTAGGAGATTCTCTTGACGGGGCCCTCACCCTGAGTGATACTCTTATGGACCCTCATGCGATCCCATCTCATTCAGATCCCAGGCCAAGTTCTCAGCCGGCTTCTGGTCCTGCTGCTGGGCCACCCCCTGCGACACCTTCTGTGATGCCTCCTGTCACACCTGTGCCTCCTGAGCAGCATTGTGCATCTATGTCGATGCCTTCTTCATCACAGTCCACTCCACCTCCTGATAGGCTAGAGTAGATGATGTTGTTGATGCAGTAGTAGCAGATACAGCAGCAGCAGCAGCAGTTCTTGTCCTCCATGGCTGGCATTTTTGCTCAGTCGATGGCGGTGACTCCACCTGCCTCACCTCTACACCCTGTTGGGCATACTAGTACGAGCGTATCTTTCGAGCGATTTCAGCGCTTGAGGCCTCCTACATTTACAGGTACTCACAGACCTGAGAAGGCTGAGTATTGGATAGACCGCATCTCGAAGATGCTGAGACCGTTGCACTATTCTGAGGTGGAACAGGTTGAGCTGGCCACCTTCATGTTTGAGAAGGAGGCTAGCCTATGGTGGGACAGTATTCTCCGCACTGTGGCGGAGGGGTATGAGTGGTCGTGGGTAGTGTTTGAGGCACGCTTACATGAGAAGTATTTCCCGGTTACTTACCGGCATGAGAAGGAGAGTGAGTTCTTTCACCTTCGCCAGGGAGGCATGTCGGTGACAGAGTATGAAAATCGGTTTACGGAGTTAAGGAGGTATACTCCTTTAATTCTGAGTGACCAGCCGATGAGGATGCGATGATTTTCTAAGGGCTTGCGGCCGGAGATTAGATCGAAGATGTGTTGTGCGAGCATTTCTTCCTATGCAGAGTTAGTGAGTATGTCCTTACGTACAGAGCAGGACGGGGACAGGTCGGCCCGCACACGAGCACTGATGGTTCCTAGGTCGCGACCTGAGTTCGAGAGTAGGCCTTTCCTCGCGAAGAGGCCTCGGTTTGAGACACCGCAGGGGTCTTCTGTATCTCCTGCCTATGTGAGGCACCTTGATGTGCGGTGCGGCTATTGTAGGAAGCCTGACCACACCAATACTACATGTTTCTCTAGGATGCGAGACAGTGGGTTCTTGCCGCCTCAGCGGGTTGGTCATCCGATGCCTCAGACCATTTCACCACCACCCCTTCATTCTGCACCAACTCATCCATCCTTCAAACCTCTAGCACCTCATTTTAGGCCACCGCAACGGCCTATAGTACCATAGCCTAACCGTCCTCAGCAGGCTCGGGTACATGCATTGACAACTGAGCCATCCAGGACAGAGACCGCACCACCTTTGGCCTTTGAGGTCACAACCCATATCGGAGGTACTCCTATATTCTTGTTGGTGGATACAGGATCCACGATCTCAGTCATATCTTCTTCAGTAGTCAAGCGCCTTGGGCTACAGACTAGTCGTATGGTTGGGGTGCGAGTTATTTCAGCACACGGGACTTGTACTGATGCCACTACGATGTGTGAGGGTTGTTGGCTAGATCTAGGGAACAGGACGATAGTCATTGACCTTATCGTCGACCCCTCTCTCTATCATTTCGACGTCATCCTTGGCATGGATTGGCTGACTGCGGGGAGGGTCGAGATTGACTGCGAGACCCGCATAGTGATAGTTTATGAGTCGGAGGGCACGTCCTTTACATTTTCGGTGCAGGTCAGTCACCCCTCTCGAGTGATTTGTTATGCTTCCTTGTTAAGGAATGTTGATGTCCCGACACTTGAAAGCACGCCAGTAGTCCGTGATTACGAAGATGTGTTCAGAAAGATACCTAGATTGCCACCCCAGCGTGAGATCAATTTTACTATCGACCTGGTACCTAGTTCTACGCCCATCTCATTGCTGACGTATCGCCTGGCCCCGTGTGAGATGGAGGAGTTAAGGAAATAGATCGATGATTTATTAGAGGTTGGCTTCATACGACCGAGTGTGTCTCCTTGGGGAGCACCTGTGTTGTTCGTGATGAAGAAAGACGGCTCATTGCGGTTGTGCATTGACTACATCAGGCTGAATCAAGTTACGGTGAAGAACAAGTACCCATTGCCTAGGATAGATGACCTGTTTGATCAACTGAGAGGAGCGCAATTGTGACACCACGAATTTTTTTTAACCTGGAATTAGACGTCCTTAGGCAATGGGTTAACCATAACACCTTGGTAACTTTTCATAACTCAATCCCAAAGCCAAAGAAATCATTTTTCAACCCATTTCCTTCAAAAATCACCTTTCACCACCTCATTCTTCAAAATTCTCCAAGTACTTTCATATTAGACACGAATCCTCAAGTTTAAATAGTAAAGAACTATACTTAAACTAAAACTCACTGTAAACAGTCACCGAGATTGAGTCCGTGTACACTCCTGATCACACACAACGACCCCAAATCACTTTTAGACCGTTAATCAAAGGGTTTAGACCATGTTTCGTTCCATTCCAAACCTAGAAATGAATGTCCTTAGGTGGTAGGTCAACCCCAACATCTTACTTTCAATCTCAAAGCCTAAAACCTCTTTTTATCCAATTCCTTCAAAATCTCACCCTCCACCACTTTATTCTTCATTTATTTTTAAGCACATTCATAATACACACCAATCCTAGGGTATAAATGAGGAAGAACAATACCGAAACTAAAACTTACCATAAATAGTAAAGAAATGGATAAAATGGGTTTTGACCCTTAACCTTTTGGAATCTAATAAAATAAGTAGGTTAGTTGAAGAGATTAGTACCTCCTACCCCAAAATCATATGCTACACATAGTATAAACTCAATCCGGTTTGTAAATTGGCCCAAAAAATGCCTCAAATGGAGTCGGGGGCCTACCCACGCCAATCCAGAGGGACCCATGGTGGGCCTCACACTTTTCTAGGACCTAGGGGGCAGGAGGGCCTCGCCGATCAGCGGGATCGGCCGGGCGGGCCGGTCGGGTCGACGTCATGCGGGGACTTGTGGACCCCCTTGATGCAGGGTTCTACCCTCCTTTCCTCTCGAATCACCTACTTCCTTCACAAAGTCCACCTCCAAGATTTCTTTTTCTTAAAAAATCTTTCGAATCTCCCCCAACTTCCTTCTCCAAACACTTCCTTGTTCATTTTCATATACCACTCACATTACCCTTCAAATCCCACCTCAAACAAAAAATCAATAGGGGCTACTTCCTTTAGAAATTAGATGAAATTAACTAGCGCTAAACTAGACGACCTGTGAAATTGTCACCAATCACTTTAAATACGATCTGCTAGAGCCAAAACATGTAGAATAGTTGACGCTACATTACCTTAAAATCTTGAATCAAACTCTAAACCCGGTTGCTCACGGGAGCATTCGGAAACTTTGTATCAGATCTGGACCGCACATCGGAAGTCCAATTACCCCAAACTTAGACAATCCTGACTACCTAGTTGGACTTGACAATCACCCCAAAAATTAAGTCTAGATGATGTCCCACGACGATTTTCTTGAGTCCAGAGTGAAGAGTGTGAGAAATGTTAGAAATTAAATAAATATTATGAAATCTGGCACATGTCACTTGCGCGACATTTTCTAAGCGTTCTGACCGTCAGAATCTGATTCAAATTTACCCTCGGATCAGGGATGATGGCCCACTCATGTCATAA
This sequence comes from Magnolia kwangsiensis, assembly GCA_037074715.1. Lineage (NCBI taxonomy): Eukaryota > Viridiplantae > Streptophyta > Magnoliopsida > Magnoliales > Magnoliaceae > Magnolia > Magnolia kwangsiensis. Next base: position 81,318,897 of record CM073575.1, on the reverse strand, counting down.
CACTTGTGGCCCTGATCGAGTTTCGGTGACCGCTGAACTGAAACTGGCACTCCACAGTCGATCTGGAAATCTGATCGCTAACCCAACATTGCCTAGAAACCTAGGATCAATCTCAAAACCCAGTTGCTCTCAGGAACACATTAAAACTCTGTATCGGGCCAGGACCACGTGTCAAAAGTCTGATGAATGCAAAGCTATAAGGTTATGACCACCTTACTGAGCTTGGCAACGATCGCGGGAATCAAGTTTAAATAGTATACAGAAACACACAACTTAAGCCTGAAGAGAAGTGTGTTTAGAAAATGAACTCAAACTTAAGTGAATTGGGCTATTTGCTTACAAGCCAAATTTAAGGTTTCAGACTGTCAGATTCTGACCCAATTATACCCTTGGATCAGAGAAATTTCCCTACTCCCATTAGTATACTTGTGGCCTTGATCGAGTGACGATAACCGTTGAATTGAAACGGGTCCTCCACAATTGATGCACTAATCCGATAAGAATGAAACCTTAACCTGGCCTAGATCCATTGTTAGGGAACTTTCTCCAGACCGTATACGAGCAATGGACCTCCAGATGAACTCCGTTGGACTGAAACAGCCGCCCTTTGGCTATAACCTAAGTATATCATGGTCCTGGGGCCATTGACATCAGTTCTGGGCATATATAAGGACCTTAAACTACCCCATTCCTATTTCATATGAATTTTCTCTAACCCTAGGAGAGAAAAGATAGAAAATGGGAGAAAAGAGTGGAGATCGAAGGGAAACCTTTCGGGTTTGCTATAACACTCCTATTTTGCTACTCCATTCATCGAATCGCCTTTACGTCAAGCTACTTAACTCGTTTCAACTCCATTTTGGGTAAGAAATCTTAAACCTAATATATTTTAGGAATCCAAATAGAGAAACTTGTGAAATAGCTAACCCATTTTAATGTTTAGGTACTCGTTGTGCCGTAGACAAAGACGTGGCATACGAACCGAGTTCGTAACGAGTGTACCAACAAAAGGTGTGGACTATAAACATTTAGGTTATGATTTTCAAGGTTTTTAATGTCAGCAATGATTTTTGTCTGACTTGATTGCTGTTATATGATCTTAGTTACGATGCTTTCGATATATCAGGTATGTGTAAACTATGTTTTATACTAAATGCATTCATGTGTTTGTTGAAATATTTGAATGAATAGGAAATTATGATTTATGCTTGTCCTGATTATTAATCTAGATTGTTGCACGCATGAAAACTCTTTTGTGAAAGGATTTGCCATAATATATGTAATAACTAATTTATTACATGTATGTTGAAATGTGCAGTCTAAGTGTTTAATAAAATGTCTGAATGAAAAATTTTCTCGTGAAAATGTATTTAATGAGGGTATTGAGATAAGATTCTCAATTACCTTATCTATAGTTATAATTTCCTTCATGTAACCTATCTTGCTACTACGTGATTTATGTGCGAAATTGAAAGGGGCCTAGCTATATGCCCTAGAGGGGGGGTAAATAGGGCAATGCCAAATAAAACTAAAACAGTGGAATAATAAAAGAAATAAAGCACAATGCTGAATTGAAATTAATCTCAATAGCCTAAAATAAAGAGAATGATACTATATCAGTTCTAAGGATAACCTTACACTAAAAACAAAAGGTTTAAGGTAGGACAACCTTATTTCTAGAACATCCTTGTATCACAAACCAATGAGGAATGAAAATGCAAAGTAATCAAAATAACTTGTAGAAATAAATCCTAAGTTATTACAACATTCCCCACACTTGCTTGGAATAAAAAGATTATAACATTCATCCGCGAATACAAACCACAAAATTGAATGAATATAGATATGAAAGAATAAAGCACAGCCACAATACAATGATAGATAGTGGTTAGCCTGTGTGTACACCAACTGTTATCCAACAGCCACACAGAATGCTACTCCACTCCTAATATCCTCACACAGGGGATATTGGCATACACTATCAAAATAGGTTTCACAGGTTCACCTAAAACCTTCACAATTGTGTCTTTGATCTCGAGCTAACACAATCCAAAAACCCACACAATCTAAGTTTTCTGGCTCTCCTCAGATAACCAATACAATGAGATTTTTTTGAAAAATCTCAAACAAAACCAAAGAAAGTAAATTACACAAATGTAAAATACCTGAATCTCCTTTTAAAGTAGCCCGGTAGAACCAATCAGAGTAGAAGTTCGATTCAACGTTCAAAGTCCAATACTCACTTAAAGAATGGTTCTATGTCTAATTGATTTTAAATCAAAAGGGCTAGTTGTATTTGATTTTGAATCTAAGAAGAAGGAATATCAGAAATTCCCCTTTTCAAATAAGATTGGAATGTAGATCAAAATCAAATAATAAACAAGCTAACAAAAGGAATATTAAATGAGCACAAAGTAGCTTAAAAACAATACAAACTTATCTCAGAGTATAGCCTAAAGAATGCTTGAATATAATTGATTTGAATTGCTAAAACTCTGAAGTTCGCGCTCTATTTATAGCTTAAAAAATCCCATCTACGACTGGTCTTAGGATCCTAGGACTGGTCGTAGCATCAAAGATTTTTAAAGATTTCTACGGGATATGAATTTGCTGTTCCACGATTGGTCTTAGGCAGTCTACGAACGGTTGTGGGTCACCTGCGACCGGTCGTAGGACCCCCAATTTAGTTGTTGGAGTTTGAGTCGTAGGGCTAGGACTGGTCGAATGACGAGTCGTATAGCTCACAGGACTGGTCGTAGGATGTCCAGGACTGGTCGTAGGACAACCAGAAAGATCTGAAAATCTTCAACAACCTAGGACTGGTCCTGAAAAACTTAAGACTGGTCGTAGCAAAGCTAGGACTGGTCTTGAAGTCCCTAGGATTGGTCTTAGAACAGCCCGAACAAGCATATTAAAATATACGAATTATGTATCCAGAATGACCTACAGTAAAGCCCATCCTAAGGTCAATCTAAGGTCAAACAAACCTTAAAAGTGAGATGGACATTGAAAGTCTGTACACTCAGATGACCCTTAAGAGAAGCTTAAGAATATCTGAATCTTTTAGTAGGCCTTCTCGAGCTTGATCTTGACTTGAACAAAGTCTTCTACTATACTTGAACTTGATTGTATCTTGAACATGCATACTTGAAGACTTCTATTCTTGAATTCTTCATTCATGACTTGAAACTTTCTTTATTTAAGTTCTTGTCTTGAAATGCGATGTCTTGAAGCAATGAATAGTCTCAGACATGAAACATAAGATATATAAGACATAGATATAGGTTTTGGCACCACAAAATTTGAAAATCAAAGGGATATGAAATCATAGCACTTACAATCTCCCCCTTTGTCAAATTTGTGACAAAACACATAAAAGATAATAAGGAATCATGAGCACAAATTATTCTACTCCCCCTGAGTAATACGAGTACTGCTCATATAAACAGTAATCAACATGTAAACATCAAGACTCCATATTCTCAATCCACATATCCTTCTCAATCAATCAATCCAAACACATTACTCCCCCTTTCACTACTTCCTTTTACCTTACTACTCCCCCTTTTTGTCACAAAATGACAAGGGAAAGTCACAATAGAAAAGAGAACAACAACATAGAGAGTAACAATAAGAAGATAATGAGAAAGACATATGAAAGGACATAGCATATTTCAAAATATAAACCAGAAGCATCAAGCCATTATCAATCCACAGTACAATATCCAAAAGACAATACAATATCCAAAAGACAATACAATATAAAAGATAATGTTATACTGTCCAGATGATAATTCGCCTAATCAGATCCAGAGGAGGGAGCAGGGATAGTCGGATCAATCTGGTGTAAGCCTCTATTGATGCGACGAAGATATTTTTGCATATATTTAAATTGCATATCATGGGCTATACTCATGTTGTCAACTTTCTCCTCTAATGCACGAAGGCGTGCATCATGACTAGATGGATCGTAATCAGGATCATTTGGCGAATCAGTTTCTATATCATCAAATATCTCATCCATATTAATATCCTGTTGAGGAAGATCGCCAGCTTCCCCTTCATTTCCAGCTTCACCACCATCACCACCAACACCACCTTCATCTACTTAGCCAAGAAGCAAATCCAGCTTCATCTTATTAAGATTGAAATTGTTGAAAATAAGATGATGAATTGGTGCCTCATTAATAGGTTTATCGACAAGCATGTGAGTGGCTAAAACAGTCATAAGATAACCAAACGAAATATCACTATGACCCAGATGGAGACGAAACTGAATGATAAAATGACATATCAAAGAAGGAAGGCAGACCATGGTACCAGAAGTAATAGAATGCAACACACGAACCATGAAAGAAGTCAACTCAATTTTATTACCGGACTAAGGATACACATTAGAAATGAAAAAATGATGTAATACTCTGTATCTAGGTAACAGATACTTTGAAGGGAGCGCATTCCCTTTGTGTGTCCATTGCGCATCAATTTTGCATAAATCTCTTGTCAACATGCATTTTTTCAATTCAGATGGTTTGTCATATAGAGTATGAATCGGTATACCTTCATCATTAACAGGTATATCCATAATACCTGATATCAAATGACAGTCTACTTTAAATTTCCCTTCTCTAGTATTAATTGAAAAAGTTAAGTTCTCAAGAGAAAATTCTGAGATGCATGCAACCATTGATTGGGCAATAAACTGGTATGCAGGCACACCCCAAAGCAAAATGTTAGTCCAGCCAACAGATTCAAGGATAGGGACAATACCATATGGAGCAATGTGATTGAGATCAGCGGTATGCTCAACGATAACATTACAAACATGCAAATCCCGTACATTTTGAGAATCATCTTCAGGTGACCGAAGGTGCCGTTTTGTTATCGGTGTAGATCTATATGAGGATGGATCACAGGATTTTTTCTTCTTCCCTCTAGTATCCATATTCAAAAAGATATACAAAGAGCAAGAGAAATGCACAAAAGAAATGATAAATTTTCTCTAGATCAGCAAATTGAGAAGAAACCCTTGAAAAACTCAACAAGAGATGAAATCTAGCTACACAATGATCAAATCAAAGCATAGAGAGCATGAATCTTCAAGAAAAATGATGAAATAGGACTCACCTTGAAGAAAAATAAGAAATCCTATGACTGGTCGAGCCACGACTCGTCTTAGGTCAGAGTGAAAATGAAGAAGAAGGAGATTTTCCCAAAATATATCATATTCACGAGCTCCACGACCGATCGAGTGCGGTTCACGACCGGTCGTACCACGACTGGTCATATACAACTACGAGCGGTCGAGTATCGACCAAAAATATATTTTTAATGTAAAAAATTAAAATTAAAACACAAATAATACTAAATATAGTACACTATGATACATGTAAGCAAGAATATTCAATGTAAAATGTACATACCAAGATTAAATTTCAATTTATTAAACCTGCTTTTGTCGAGCGGTTTAGTAAATATATTAGCAAGTTGATTTTTGGTTGATATATATTCCAAGAAAATAACTTTTTCTTCAACCAACTCACGAATGTAATGATACCTAATGTCAATGTGCTTAGTACGTGAATGCTGGATTGGATTTTTGAAAATATTTATAGCACTGGAATTATCACAATGTAAGATCATTGAATCTTGATTAATTCCATAATCGCTTAGCATGCGTTTCATCCAAACTAGTTGAGTACATGCATATCCAGCTGCAATATACTCAGCCTCAGCAGTGGAGTGCGATATTGAGCTTTGCTTCTTACTGAACCAAGAAACTAAGCAATTTCTAATGAAAAAACAACCACCACTGGTTAATTTTCTATCATCGATATTACCAGCCCAATCAGCATCTGAGTACCCGGCTAATTGAACACTAGATCAAAAGGATACCAAAGACCTAGATTTATAGTACTTGCGACATATCTAATAATCCATTTAACAGCAGTAAGATGTGATTCCTTAGGATTAGACTGATATCTCACACAAATACCAACACTTAACGCGATATTAGGTCTACTAGCAGTTAGATACAACAAACTACCAATCATACTACGATATAGTTTAGGATCTATATCTTTACCTGTAGAGTCTTTTCAGAGTTTTAACGTTGTACTCATAGGAGTATCAAAGTTCTTACCATTCTCAAATTCAAACCTTTTAACTAAGTTTGTAGCATACTTGGTTTGGAAAATGAAAATTCCGTCAGGTTATTGTTTTATTTGCAACCCTAGGAAGTAATTTAGTTCACCAACCATGCTCATTTCAAACCTTGATTTCATTAACTCTGCAAACTCAATAGACATGTTAGAGCAAGTTGATCCATAAATAATATCATCAACATAAATTTGAACCATCAAAATATCATTGTTATGCTTCTTAACAAAGAGCGTCTTATCGACACTTCCTACTTGAAGGCTAAGAATTTAGTCAATTTCTCATACCATGCCCTGGGTGCTTGTTTTAGACCATAGAGAGCCTTTTTAAGATGAAATACATGGTCAGATAACTTGGGGTCTTCAAACCCTGAAGGTTGTTCAACATACACTTCTTCATGTAAATCGCCATTCAAGAAGGCGCTCTTTACATCCATCTGATAAATCTTAAATTTTCTAAAGCATGCGATGGAAATAAAAAGTCTGATTGATTCAAGGCAAGCGACTGGAGCAAAGGTTTCATCGTAATCGATGCCTTCAATTTGAGTGTACCCTTATACAACCAGTCTAGCCTTATTTTGTATTATATTTCCAAGCTCATCAGACTTATTTTTAAAGAACCATTTTTTTTCTAATAATATGTTTATCTTTAGGTCTAGGAACAAGATACCAGACATCATTATGAATAAATTGATTAAGTTCATCCTGCATAGCAACTATCTAATTTTCGTCAGAAAGTGCTTCTTTCACGTTGACCGGTTCTATTTGGGATATAAAACAAACATAGTTACATATGTTCTCAAGTTGTTTGTGAGTACGAACTCTAGTGAGAGGGTTTCTAAGAATTTGATTGGTTGGATGATCTTTGATAGTCCTTGGTTCAGACTCTTTTTAACTTGATGAGGTATCTTGATTGTCAATAATAAGAGCTTCATCATCATCTGAACTTGGAGCTAGTGTATTTAAATGATCATCAATGACCACATTGATGGACTCTTGAATCACACCAGTTCTCTTATTTAGAACCCTATAAGCTCGACTGTTCAAAGAATAACCAAGAAAAATACCTTCATCACTCTTCGTATCAAACTTTTCCAAATTTTCACGATCTCGTAAAATATAACACTTGCTGCCAAAAACCCGAAAGTATTTGACAGTAGGTTTCTTTTCAAATCATAATTCATAAGCAGTCTTATTATCAGATTTACTGGTATAAACCTAATTAATAATATAGCATGCGGTATTAACTACTTCAGCCCATAGATTTCTAGAGAGCTTCATGCTATTCAACATAACATTAGCCATATCCTGAAGCACTCTGTTTTTCCTTTCAACTATACCATTTTGTTGCGGTGTTTTGGGCGCAGAGAATTCATGCAATATTCCCTGATCGTTAAAGAATTTCTCAAAACTGCTATTTTCAAATTCGGATCCATGATCACTACGGATCTTACTAACATGAGAACCTTTTTCATTTTGGATTCATTTGATGACCTTTTTCACTTCATCCAAGATTTCAGTTTTATCTTTTAAGAACGATACCCAAGTGAATCTGGTATAGTCATCTACGATAACTAGGATGTATTTTTTGTCTCCTCGACTCTCCGATCTAGTTGGTCCAATAAGATCCATATGGAGAAGCTCGAGTGGTCTAGATGTGGTATTGGAGTTCACTTTCTTGTGAGAGCTCCTAGTTTGTTTGCCAAACTGGCATTCACCACATATTTTATCTACTCTTTGCAATTGGGTAGACCTCTAATTAGTTTTCTTTCGCTCAATCTAAATAAGTTCCTGTAGTGTACATGTCCAAGGCATTTATGCCATAATTCAGTCTCATCGGTATGGACCATGTAACACGATTGAGTAGATGAGCTTGCATCACTAATGATGTAGCAGTTTTCAGAAGTTCTGTGACTAGTTAATATAACAGAACCCTTTTTATTAAATATCTCACAACCATGATTAGAAAACTTTATACTATGGTTGTTATCGCATATCTGAGAAATGCTTAGAAGGTTGTGTTTCAAGCCCTCAACATATAAAACATTCTTAAATAAAGGAAGGTTATAAAGCTGAACTGTACCTTGGCCAATGATCTTGCAATTGCTTTCATCACCAAATGTGACTGACCCGTCAGTCATATCTTTTAGATTGGTGAATAAAGCTTTGTCACCTGTCATATGCCTGGAGCAACCACTATCTTGGTACCACTTTGAATGGCTTGTAGCTTTGAAAGCAGTGTGGGCAACCAAGCAGGCAATTTTAGGAACCCATTTCAGAACTGTTTTGGGTTTAGGAGTATAGATGGTCCTTTTCTGTCTGTTGTTATAGGAGAGACCTATAGAGTTAGACTTTAATAGCTCCTTGAGTAGATCAATTATTTTTTCAGCCAATGGATTTCGGTTTTGAAAATTAAAGTTGACATGGCCACCTTTAGGTTTTTGAATAGCCCTTGAATTTTTGAAAAAACCTTGATAAGTATTCTTTTCTTTTAAGATTGAAAACTCTCCTTTTACAAATTTAGGAGCAATGTTCTTTTGTTTAAGAGATGTATTCTTATCATAGCCCAAATCGGATCGATCGCCACATTTTCTTGTTCCGGACAATAATTTTTCCAATTTAAGATCACCTTGGGCATATCTCCATGTGTCTTTCAAACTCAGAAGAGAAGCTACCTCATTTTTGAGTTTGTCATTTTCAAATTTTAAATCTTCAATTTTGGAGGTTTTGAAATCTAAATCACCTTTGGTCTTTTCAAAAGAATCAGAAATATGAGACTTTTCTAAAACGAGAGACTCATAATCTTCCTTAAGCTTAGAAAATTTTACTTTTTGTAATTTAAGCTTGACAGCAATTTTACAACTCTCCTTATAAAGGGCATTATAAGCATCCTGAAGATCATCTTCATTATCGCAATCACTATTCAGATTTTCTTCACTAGATAAATCATCATTATCTGAAAAAGTGATCTTGGCTAGAGTCATAAGGGCTTTAACATCATCGCCCGATTCGATTTCAGAATCTTCTGATTTAGAAGAGGATTCAGAATCAGACGATTCATCCTAAGTAGCTGTCATGCTTTTCTTTTTTAATTTGTCCTTTTTAGGACATTTGTTAGCTAAGTGCCCGTACTCTTGACAGTTGTAACATTAACTATCTTTCAAAGATTTTTGAGCTCTAGGTTTAGATCGTCTCTTATCATTTATCTTTTGAAAATCAACTTTTTTCTTGCTTTTGAAAATTTTGTAAAACTTTTTTGCTAAAAGCGTCATATCATCTTCGGCATTTTCTGAATCCGAAGTACTCTCTTGTGAAACATTTTTAGATGATTTGAGAGCAATTGATTTTCCTTTAGGAGCTTTAAAGGATAACTCATAGGTTTGAAGTGAACCAACTAATTCCTCAACCCTCATGGTATCCGTATCACGAAGTTCCTGAATCGCGGTTACTTTAGAATTGAACCGTTCAGGAAGTGAGCATTGTATCTTTGCGCACACTTTATGTAACGCCCATGAAAAATTCATACTTGGGCTCGAGTACCAACTCGACCCGAAATTGCGTAGAATTCATTCCTTTAGAAAATATGACTAGGTTAGCTAGTGCAACGTTAGAATAGCTGGGAAATGGTCCCTGATCACTTTAAATACATTCTACAAGGCCCGAAGCGAGTGGAACCAAGGGTGCTATAATGCTCTAAAGCCTCGGATCAAACTCTAAACCGGTTTGTTCTCTGGACCACTTTGAATCTTTGTATTGGATCTAGACCGCACGTCGAAAGTCTGATACCTCCTATCTTAGACCGTTAGAACCGTCTAGCTGGACTTGACACTCATTCCAAAAATCAAGCCAAACCGATAATCACAGGCTATTTCATTGAGCCCGGACCGAAGAGAGTGAGAATAGGGTTAGAATTGGAATTTGAAATTCAAATCTGGCACACAATTTGATGCATCAGTATTGAGCGTTCTGACCGTCAGAATACAGCCAAATTACACCCTTGGATCAGGAAAAATATCTATTATATATCACGAGACTTATAGGCCTGATCTTGGTGCGGTGACCGTTAAACTGAAACTGGGCCGCCACGTGCGATCTGGGAACCCAACCGGTCTGAAAACTGGATGTGTGCTAGATCCAGTATGCATGAGCTTAAGTCCGACCGCATTTGGCCTGGGGACCTCCAGAAATGCCCTTTTGGACCGAAATGGCCCCGATTTGGTTAGGCACCAAGTAAACATTGTTCTCAAGCCTATTTTGGGCATGTTGTAGGCTATAAAAGGGGTTGAAACCCTCACTCCTCTCTTCCATCCGAATTTGAGAGAAGCCCTAGCTTGGGAGAGAGAAAAAGGTGGGAGATTGTGAGAGTGTGGGAGAGTTCTTCCTGCCACTTGTACTACGCATTGCACGTGCTTAAGCAACACACCTCCACCACTTTCCCGGCGATTCCACCGCGATCCTAGGTAAGTAAAAACCCTAAATAGTTGTTGATTTGAGTTTCCCTTGTTTCCATAGCGATGTAGCTTATGGATCTTGTGCATTAGGCTCCTTATTCGCCGTAGACGAGGCGTATACGCTCCGTTTCAATTCCCGAGTCTACAAGACATAAGGTGAGGATTTTAGACGCTTTGATTGACGGTTCTCAACGCTTTCAATGTCGTTTAATAGTAGATTCTTGACGGCATCGCCGTTTGACATGTACAAAATGCTCTCCGTTTCCCGTTTCGTAAGCTAACGAAGAATATGAGATTTAGGGCATTTTAGTCATTTGTAGGAAGTACTGTTTACATTCATATTTTGCTGATGTGATTGACATGGTTTGTTGTCGCATTAGGAAGTTAGGAATGCGTGCATAATTAGTTTGGTGAAGAGATTCGCCTAGTTGCGCACTTTGGGTCGACATACCATATGTAGACTTAAGTGTGTAGTGTATGTGTTTGTATAAATGCTTGTATTAGTATGTATTGAATTAAATGATGTTATTTGATAGTTTGTGATTGATTTTTCAATTATTATGCTAACCTAAATGATTTTCTACATGTTGACTAAATGCATGATTTCATTACATGTATGGAATTTATGTGCTTGAGGATTTGCTTAAGTTGAATGATATAACATGTGTTAACATGCTCACATGATTGTATTTCAATTCCAATGCTCTTACATAACTTGTTGATGTGATTCCATAAGTGTGTGGGACTAGACTTAGTCCAGGCAGTCGGTAACCGAGCGAATTCGTGGCTGACTGGTCATAGCCACGAACGACGCGTCGATGAACGTGATTCGTGTTGAGAGTTGGCAGCAGTGGTTAGGCCACGCGAAGTGTTTTACGCACTTCATGTCGTTCAGCTTGAGATGCGATCGCGCTAGTCGAGCCCGTCAAGTAACCCGACTGGCCGATGTTTGTTCACCTTGTATGTATCATAACTGCTTGAACCTAGGGTACTGAACTTACCATTGTAAACCCTATTAACCGTGGTACCTTGATCCACGAAGACTCATGAGCCGGGCATGGTGGTATGGGACACCGTGGTCGAGCTGTCGGCCTACGCTGGGGCCACAAACCTCCCCGTAGTGACCAGTGAGCACCTTGACTCGTGAGCAGATTATGGTGGTATGGGACACTATATTCTAGCTGTCGGCCTACACTGATCAGGCGACGAGCCCTTTGTAGTGACCGCGAGCGTATTCTGAGTCCACGGGAGGCGACGACCCTTCCGTGCAGTAGAGTACAGTAGGCCTGTATTGATAAGGTGATGGGGGAGCGGTGCAACGAGTGCGAGCAACAGCCCTGGCAGCCCTTGCAGTGACCTACGAAATGTACATCGTATGAGATTACTAGGAGTGACGACCCTAGACAGGATCCGTGTTGGGATTGATACAAGGGAAGTACCTTAGTTTCCCAATCCTGCTGTTTGAATGGACTAATAACAACTTGGTAATCATATCACCATAGCATTGCATGTGCCTGGAAGATGTGGAGCACTCTAGGGAGTGTGGCATGCCGCGGTCGTAAGATGTTGCCGCATGAGGGTGATCGTCGGTGAGGGCATACATCACGTCATATCATCTTGCATTAACAACAGTATTAGGATTGTCTGATTTATTGCTTTACTATTATCGCGTGATTGAATTGTGAACATGCTAATCTTTGCTCTATGATTCCACTGAGTTGATCACTCATTCCCACGTTACGGGATGGTGTTTGCAACACCCACCAGACCCTGTTGTAGTTGCAGGTAAGGTCGAGATCCAGGAGGTGGAGCTAGATGATGACGAGGACCAGGATGAGTTCTCGTATATGCAGTATCATGACGGCTTCCCATAGGCGACCTGGATCGAGGGGACATCAGTGGGACTTTTCTTTTTGAACATTATTCTTTTGTTATGTATATGTACATGAGACTCAGTGATGTAGTCATACTTTGGAGACAGATGAGATTACTTTGCTTTTCCATACAGTGATATATACATTGTTTAGTCTTCCGCTTGCTTTTATCACTGGATCTGAAGTATGAATTGCAGTTTTGGTATACTTTTACTCATGTGGATGCTTTAAATCAGACAACATCAAATCATAACCATTTTTGTTGCATAAGTGACGGTCTGAAACTCGGGAGTTGAGTTTATACACGACCCCCGATTTTCAGGGTGTTACACTTTACTTTCTGGGATTCTATCACCAAGACCCCACATAGAGTTCACAATTTCATTCAATCTAGTGTAGAAGTCCATAAACATCTCATTCTCCTCCATATGAATTTCTTCAAATTTAGTTGTGAGGAGTTGGACTTTAGATTTCTTGACAATTGATGTACCCTCGTGTGTCATTTCTAATACATTCCATGCTTGTTTTACATTTTCAAAAGAGATGATTCTTTTAAATTCATTTGGTGATAATGCACAAGTAATTGCATTTAGTGCTTTTGCATTGGCACTACTCTCACTTTTTTGAAGTGTGGTACAAAGAGAATAAGCTGTTACTTTCATTGATTTTGAACTATTGTCATTAGTTACTTCAGTGATAGGAGGGTTCCATTCATTCACTGTGGCCAGCCACACACTTTCATCCAAGGATTTGAGGAAGATCCTCATCCTGGCTTTCCAATAGCCATAGTTTGTGCCATTAAAAGGTGGTGGCCTAGTGACTGATAGGCTACCAAAATTTGACATCTTAATATAGCTTAGATCGTTAGCTCAGGAAATAAATCCAATAAATAAACTATAAGCACGAGCTATTAGGCTCTGATACCACTTGAAAGGGGCCTAGCTATATGCCCTAGAAGGGGGTGAATAGGGCAATGCCAAATAAAACTAAAACAACGGAATAATAAAAGAAATAAAGCACAATGCTGAATTGAAATTAATCTCAATAGCCTAAAATAAAGAGAATGATACTATATCAGTTTTAAGGACAACCTTACACCAAAAACCAAAGGTTTAAGGTAGGACAACCTTATTTCTAGAACGTCCTTGTATCACAAACCAATGAGGAATGAAAATGCAAAGCAATCAAAATATCTTGTAGGAATGAGCGCAAAGTAGCTTAAAAACAATACAAACTTATCTCAGAGTATAGCCTAAAGAATGCTTGAATAGAATTGATTTAAATTGCTAAAACTCTGAAGTTCGTGCTCTATTTATAGCCTAAAAAATCCCATCTACGACTGGTCTTAGGATCCTAGGACTGGTCGTAGTATCAAAGATTTTCAAAGATTTTCGTGGGATATGGATTTGTTGTTCCATGACTGGTCTTAGGCAGTCTACAACTGGTCGTGGGCCACCTACGACTCGTCTTGGGTCACCTACGACTGGTCGTAGGATCCCCAATTTAGTTACTGGAGTTTGAGTCGTAGGACTAGGACTGGTCGAAGGACGAGTCGTACAGCTCATAGGAATGGTCGTAGGATGTCCAGGACTGGTCGTAGGACAACCAGAAAGATCCAAAAAACTTCAACAACCTAAGACTGGTCCTGAAAAACTTAAGACTAGTCGTAGCAAAGCTAGGACTGATCTTGAAGTCCTTAGAACTGGTCTTAGAATAGCCCGAACAAGCATATTAAAATATACGAATTATGTATCCAGAATGACCTACAGTAAAGCCCATCCTAAGGTCAATCTAAGGTCAAACAAACCTTAAAAGTGAGATGGACATTGAAAGTCTGTACACTCAGATGACCCTTAAGAGAAGTTTAAGAATATTTGAATCTTGTAGTAGGCCTTCTCGAGCTTGATCTTGACTTGAACAAAGTCTTCTACTATACTTGAACTTGATTGTATCTTGAACATGCATACTTGAAGACTTCTATTCTTGAATTCTTCATTCATGACTTGAAACTTTCTTCACTTAAGTTCTTGTCTTGAAATACGATGTCTTGAAGCAATGAATAGTCTCAAACATGAAACACAAGATATATAAGACATAGATATAGGTTTTGGCACCACAAAATTTGACAATCAAAGGGATATGAAATCATAACACTTACAGAAATACATATGTATGATAATATGCTCACTATGCATTTGTTAAAATACTCAAATGATATTTATATTTGAATTGGTTGTTAAATGTTATTTTAACTATTGCGCATGAATGCCTATTGTATTTTAGTATGATTGGGACTAATACGTAGTCCAGGAAATCGGTAACAGTTTCCGATCAAGTGGTCAAACTAGATTCGCCTCAATGTATAGGTTCGATGAATCCGAGTTGTATGGTGATTATCGGTAGTGGTTAGGCCACAAGGAGTGAGTCTGCGCTCCATGTCAATTAATTTTTTGTAGGCTCGTACCAAGCAAACTTATCAAGTAACCTGATTGGCCTATTGTGTGTTTACCATGTATGGATGTTAGTGCTTGAATCTAAGGTACCACTTACCAATGTAAAGCCCATTTCAACCATGGTACCGATCCGCTAAGACTCATAAGTCGGGCATGGTGGTATGGGACACCGTGGTCGAGCTATCAGCCTACGCTAGGGTGACGAGCCTCCCCATAGTGACCAGTGAAAAATTCAAATTTGTGAGCAAAATACGGTGGTATTGGACACTATATTCGAGCTGTCGGCATACGATTAGGTGATGAGCCTCTCATAGTGACCTCGAGTATAAAATAGGCCTACGCTAAGGTGAGCAGGCTTTTATAGTGACCTCGAGTGAAAACTCACAAACTTACCTATCCACTGCTTTTCAAATCAAGCTTGATGTTGTCCTATAACTTGCCTATCGTATGTGATTAACTAGGATTGATGACCCTAGATGGATATTTGTTTGGGTAAATGATATAAAGGGAGGTACCTTAGCTTCATGAATCTGGTGTATGAATAAGACTAATTAAGAACTTGGCTAACATGACCATGCATCGCATTGCATGTGCCTTTGGCAAGGAAGAGCACAGTGGGAGTAGCATGTGCGACCGTGAGATGTTGTCATTGAGGGAGTGCAGGTGAGGGCATGCATCATTATAGTATATCATTCCTGCATTAACAAGAGTACTTAGGACATGAGTGTTGTACTGTTTTATCATTACAGATTGATTGAATTGATAACATGTTAACCTTTGCCTTATAGCTCCACTGAGTTGATCATTCACTCCCACTTTGGGATGGTGTTTTAAACACCAACCAGACTCTGTTGTAAATGTAGGTGGTGATGATGTCTACGCTGCTGATTGGGATTTCATAGACGATGAGGAGTTCTCCTTTATGCAGCTATCAGGAAGGTCTATGTAGATCATGTTCTGATAGTTAGGATTACAGGGATACGAATTAGTTGGATATTACAGTTTGTTATTTTGTATATTTTGAAACAAACATGTATATATTCATCCTAGTGACATGATCATACTCTGGGGGTTTATTACCACTTAGATACTTTATATATCTATCACATTCTTCCGCTTGCTTAGTTCAATCATCTTTGGAGTATGATATACTAATTTAGTGTAATCCCATTCGTGTTTAACATGCTAATACGAACAACATTTAATCATCATTATTTATGCTGCATAAGTGATGCGTTGAAACTAGGGAGATGAGCTTTTGATCGACCCTCGATTTTCGGGGCGTTACAAGTTGGTATCAGAGTATGATTTGGATTAAACTGGACTAGGGTTATTATAACACGACGCACATTGACATACTTTGACTTAGGTGGGGGCGAGAAAAATGTAGAAATGAACGTTGGATTCTCAGTTTGACCGACGGATGAAATTGATGATTGAATTTCACCCCATATGCGTATAATATCATGTGAAATGATCCCCACCTCTTTTTATCCCATCAATTGGCGGGTTGGGACGATGATTCGGCGAATCCCACACTTAAAATACACCAAAAAGCGTGAAGATGTGCGAGTTGGAACCCAAAAGCACCATAAACGGATGTGGGATCCACATCGTAAATTACAGAGGGACCCAAGTGGGTCCCTCATGTTTTCAGCATCCCAAGGAGGGGTGGGCACTGCCCCCAGGCGAAGCCACCGCCAGAGGTCCAAAGCCCGGGTGGTGGCACCACCTGACTTCATAGCACCTGGGCGGTGGCACTGCCCCGGTCGACGGCGCACCACCCAGTTAGGTGGGCACTAGCTCACGTGTGGGACCACTCCACCCTCCCTTTAAACCCTTTTTGGGGTTGTTTTGACCCATCGTAAGCCCCCTCCACTCCATCTTCACTCCCAAAACCCCCCAAACCTTCCTTTCCCTCTCAAATCCTTACATCCATACATTTCAAACCTTAAAATCTTTTTCCTTATTCATCATTCCTCCACTATTCCTCAATTTCATCTCCCCATCTTCACTATTTCCACCCCTTTGATCACAAAAGCCCTCTTTGTGTCTCATAATCTTCTAAATCCTCTACCCATTACATCTACCCACCTCCATTGCCTTGAAGCTATAATCTTCATCTTTCTAGCTTTCCTATCTCCATCTATTGGGCACAAAGGCTCTCCTTTTGTGTCTCAAACCCTCCAAAAACCCACCAACCCTTCTCATCCTTTAAGCATTTTCACTTCCAATGGCTCTTTTTGAGGTTATTGCTGCCATCTTCTCAATCTTTATGCTGCTTTCTCTCATGGGAAAGAAGAGAGTAGCCCCGGATGAGGTCGGGCCAAGCTGACCACACTGTACTACAAAGAGGGCGGACGCCAAAGCCAGTGCGAGTGTCGAGCATGAACGAAGGTCCAAGTGGGACCTCGATCCTTGAGTTCCATTGGAGAGATCTCTACCACCGGACGTCAATCTTGGTAAGTTCCACAACCGCAAAGTCGTATTTGAGGCACATGTCGATGAGAAGTTGTTTGGGACATATCCAGTCATCGACTTTCTCCTGAAAAATGGGTGGGGTCCCATATTTGAGGGGAACACTCATGCTAGCGAAGGCACTGTGTGCGCCTTCTATGCCCACATTCAGAATCCACTATTGAAGCCTCTCCAATTTACGATCCCTTTGGGGAGGCAGGAGACTATTGTTGGCGTGGATGAGATTGCCCGTATTATGGGAGTTGAAAGAGGTGTGGTACACGCTAGTGAGAAGAACTTTGCTAGTGAGTGAGAGAAAAGATGTCGCACGCTTTTCCTATGTGGCCAACTCGAGCGTTGGAGGCGAGGAAATAGCCTTGCTTCATCCAAGATAACAACGACTTCCGCCTGCTCCACCACATATGCCTATATAACGTGTATCCTAGGTGGAGTAACCGCACCGAACACACAAGGTTCATGGTGGATTTCATGTATAGAGTCAGGTAAGGAGAGAAAGTATGCTTGCCTACTCTTGTCCTATCTTCGATAATCCACGTTGCATGGTCTACTAGGGAAAGTTCCTCGTTACCTTTTGGTCGACTTGTTTATAAAATTACCCGCTACTATGACTTCATATGGATGACGTCGCCCCAATCCATATTATCAGTGAAAACAGGCTCGACAACATGGGCATTAGTGTAAAGACCCCATCTATTCTGTACCATTTTTCATGCATATGTGCATGATGATTGATGCCCTTAGCTAGACCTAGATTGGCCATTCATAGTACATACTCAACTGATCAAAACCTCAAGACCTCAAAACCTATTTCATATCGACCGCCCCATCACTGCGATCGCGTAGGTACAACCCATGCGTCTATACGATACTCCGTTTGTGAGATACACCGTGAAGAATAATTAGTATATTATGTGCACAAGGCGCAATGTACTCCACTCCACACATGTGCACACC
This sequence comes from Magnolia kwangsiensis, assembly GCA_037074715.1. NCBI lineage: Eukaryota > Viridiplantae > Streptophyta > Magnoliopsida > Magnoliales > Magnoliaceae > Magnolia > Magnolia kwangsiensis. The sequence continues at coordinate 81,300,529 of CM073575.1, read as the reverse complement.
ACATGTCATGTACACATGTACATGCCACACATGGGTGAGAGAATCTCTACCCATGTGTGTGATGTCACACACCCATACTTCTCATGTCTCATGTTCTCCCCAAAGTCAACTCTTTTCCATGCCACACTTTAAGCATGACATCATCACACCATGCCATCCCATGCTCCTTTAATCCACCATTAAATACAAATCATGAATTAAATGTCATAATCCTACCATAAGCTAATATTAATCACATTAGCCTAACTTAACCAAATTTTTATGAATTTCTCTACAAATATCCCTTCATCCCTTAGCATTTCACCATTTTTCTACTCATGAGAGAGAGAGAGGAGTGATCTTAGTGAGCCATCAACTCCATCAATCTCATCCCTTCCATCCATCTCAACCATTGCATCTAATCCATCAAGGTGAGTACACTCACCCTACTCATTCTTATTTTGTTTTTGTTGTGTTTTTGTATGGCGGAGATGATGTTTATGATAATGATGTGATCAATGGTATGGATATATAGGAGAGTACATATAAAAACATGATCAATAATGGTAATGATATGATGAAAGTGATGTGTTTAATGGTGTGGATTTATGGGAGAATGCATAAAAAAATAAAATAAAATAAAAAAATAGACTTTATGTGGGACCCATTGATTGTGGGCCCCACTAGAATTTTTTAGGCCATCCAAATCATCCAAAGTGTGGCCCATTGTGTTGGCCAAACACACACACTCACACCCATGCACACACGTGCACTCAACACCTAAAAAAAATAAAAATAAAAAATACAGAGGATGTTATTGCTAGCATCCAGAGGATGCTGCTGCAGCAGCGTCCAGCTGCTCAAAACAAGGGAAGGGGTTGTGGGACCACAGCACACCCCACCAATGATGTATGTATTCGATTCACACCGTTCATTCACTTTCCTAGCTCATTTTAGGCATTGAGCCAAAAAATGGAGCTAATCCAAAACTCTGGTAGGCCACACCATCAAAAAGACCATTTTATTAGTAATAAACTGTTAGGGCCCACTGTGATCTTTTGTACACCAAAAAATATTGAATATTGGTCTTGATAGGTCTGTCCCAAGTGATAGGATGCAACAGACGGACTGGATCGTCCTAATGTGCACCCCACCTATGAAAAACCTTAAACGAGAAAAAAAATGCAAACATCAAATGACGCTACTGCTGTCAGCGTCCAAATGACGCTACCGCAAGCAGCGTCTACTGCTGCTAACGTTGGAAGGAGGTGGGCCCCACCACATGCCTCACCTTGATGCATGTCGAACATCAGCACCGTGCATCTAATGGGTCCCGTTTAAAAATGGGTCATCCTAAAAAATCAGCCATACACAAAACTCAGGTGGCCCACACCATTAAAAATAAATAAATAAATAAAAATACAAAAATTTGGAATATGATCATGAGGCATGTGTTGTATCCAAACCATCCATTCATTTGGAAATTTTGTCTTAAGGCTTGAAAATAAATAAATAAAGATAAAATAAGATAGATCTAACTATCAAGTGAGCCACTATATAAAAGCAGCAGGGGATTGAACATCTACCATTAGAACCCTTTTTGGGTCATAGAAGTTTTGGACCAATATGAAATTAGTTTTTCCCCTTAATTCAGGTCTTTGTGACCTTATGAACAGATTGGATGGAAATTAAACATTACGGTGGGCCCTGTAAACTGTTTAACAGTGAAATCATTATCTCCACTACTGTTTGTGGTGAGGTCTAGATAATCTTTTGATATGATTCATTTTTGGATGATGCTATAAAATGATCTCTAAAATAAAAATAGAAAATAATAATAATAATAATAATAATAATAATAATAATAATAATAATAGAAGAACTGTGTATATGTAATAAATACATCACTTTTGACCCATGTAACTTTGATCTCCTTGAAACATTCATACAACTTGGAGCTCAAGCATATAAAAGCACATGTCGGGGTCCACTTGAAATTTGGATGCATCTGAAACTTGGACTGAACCCTCAACCAAATTGTAACATCCCGAAAATCGGGGGTCGAGGATAAACTCAAGTCCCGAGTTCCAGAACATTACTTATGCAATATTTTCAATGATGAATGAATGTCGGCTGTAATAGTGCATAAAACATGAAGTAGATTAAGCCAAAACAGCATATCATACTCCAGAGACAGTTAAATTAGCAAGCAGAAGAATGTGATTGATATATAAAATATATGAACTGTTATAAGTCTCCAGAGTGTGAACATGTTACCAGGTTAAACATATACATGTATACTCCAAAAATGATCAAAAAGAATATACATGAGTGCTCCAAAAATATAAAATGACAAGTGTCATGGCGTCTAATCAACCTCTCTGTAATCCCATCGATCAGAACACGGAGGAGAAATCCTCATCATCATACAAGTCCGGCTCCGCTTCACAAGCAGCGCCATCATCTGAAACTAAAACAGGGACTGGTTGGTGTGTACAACACCGTCCCGTAACGTGAGAGTGAGTGGCCAACTCAGTGGAATCATAGAGCAAAGGTTAACATGTTATCAAATCAATCAAGCGATAATGATAAAGAAAGAAAATCTAACATTCCTAAATACTGTAATTAATGCAAGAATGAAATGACATGATGGATGTCCTCGCCAACATACTCCCTCATGCGACACCATCTTACGTCCGCGGCATACTTTCTTCCCTCAGTGCTCCACATCTTCCAGGCACATACAGTGCGATATGAATATGATTACCGAGTTATTATTAGTCCTTTTCATACAGCAGGATTAGGAAACTAGGGTACTTCCCTTATATCATTCCAACAAGGATCCTGTCTAGGGTCGTCACTCCTAGTAGTCTCATATGATGATATATTTCTAGGTCGCTACAAGGGCTATCAGGGCTGTTGCATGCACTCGTTGTTTCACTCCCCCATCACCTTATCAATACAGGCCTAGTTGTACTCTTATTGCTACGGAAGGGTCGTCGCCTCATGTAGACTCAGAGTACGCTCGAGGTCACTACAAAGGGCTGTCAGGGCTGTTACACGCACTTATTGCACCGCTCCCTCATCACCTTATCAGTGTAGGCTGACAGCAAGAATATAGTGTCCCATACCATCATAATCTACTCACGAGTCTAGGTTGCTCACTGGTCACTACGGGGAGGTTTGTGGCCCCAACGTAGGCCGACAGCTCGACAATGGTGTCCCATACCACCATGCACAGCTCATGAGTCTTAGTGGATCAAGGTACCACGGTTATCAGGATTATCACTGGTAAGTTCAGTACCCTAAGTTCAAGCAGTTATGACCAATACAAGGTGAACATACAATGGTCAATCGGGTTACTTGATGAGTCCGACTAGCATGAGCGCATGTTGAATCGACCGACATGAAGTGCACAAGCACTTCGCGTGGCCTAACCACTGCCGACAACTCTAGTACGACTCGGGTTCGTCATACACATCCTTCGTGACGAATAGAATACAACCACGAATTCAAATCTGTTACCGACTGCCTGGACTAGAGTATAGCCCCAAACACTTGTAATCTAAATCAATTATCATATGAGAGAGAGAATTGAAATACAAGTAATTCCAGCATGTTATCAGCATGTTGTAACATACATCATAAGCAGTTAACCATACACGAGTATTTCACACATAAGGTAATCAATTCAAATACAACATGCATGGAGGAAATCATGTGCATCATCAAATTAGTTGAGAATCCAATCTCAACGCCAATCTACAACACCATTTACTCAATACTTACTAATACATACATTTATACAAACCCTTAGTCTACACACATTAGTCTACATAGCATATGTCGGCCAATAATGTGCATTAGAACGAATCTCTTTGCCAAACAGATCATACACGTATAACTAGCATAGGTACACAATAAATACTCATGGCAAGCATATCAGCAATATACGTACGTATACAGTATTTCCTACAAATACCTAAAATACCCTAAATCTCATATTCTTCGTGCATATTCGAAATGAAAAATAAACAGCATGTTCTACATGTGAAACAACATTCTTGTCAACAATCTACCATTAAACGACATTGAAAGCTTTGAAAAATGGTAACCTAAGCGTCTAAAATCCACACCTTACGCCGTAGGAGCGTAATGAATGGAATAGAAACTCTACGCTTCATCAGCGTCAATATGACGACCTATATCACAAGATAAGTCAGATACTTCGCTACTTGTATTGATAGAATTCCTAAAACAGGCTAAGGTTAGGGTTTTCTTACCTAGAATGAAGTCAGAATCACCGGAAGAGTGATTAGAACACGATGGCTAAGCACGTGTAGTAGCAGGATCGAGTGACAGGAACTTTCCTTCCCAACTCTCACACAATATCTCTCTTCTCTCTCTTCTCTTTTCTAGGGTTTCTTGTAAATTCGTATGAGAAGGATGTGAGAGGGTTTAAGGTCCTTAAATAGGTTAAAAACTCACCTATTTAGACTTTAAACCAAGGTATACTTGGGCTATAGCCAAATCGGGTCTTCTTCGATCCAAAAGAACATTTTTAGAGGTCCCCTGACTGAATGCGGTCGGACTTAAGCTCATGGATGTTGGATCCTGATCGCATTAAGGTTTCAGTTCGATAGGGTTCCCAGATCGCACGTGGCGGACCAATTTCAGTTCAGCGGTCACTGAGACTCGATCAGGGATTCCAAGTACACTGACATGAGTGAAAAATGTTCCCTGATCTGAGGGTATATTTTGGTCAGATTCCAACGGTCTGAATGTTTATAATTAACCCGCAAGCGACACGTGCCAGATTTATTTAAATCACATTTAATTTATAAATAATTCTACTCTTTCTCACACTCCTTGCTCCGGACTCAATGAAATAGCGTCAGGACATCAGTTGGGTTTGATTTTCGAAACGATTGTCAAGTCCAACTAAGCGGTCATAATGGTCTGAGATTGTAGATATCGGACTTTCGACGTGCGATCTAAATCCAAAATAAAGTTTCAAAGTGCTCCCGAGAGCAACCGGGTTTAGAGATTGATCCTGGATTTCAGGATAAGGTAGCGTCAATGATTCTATAGGTTCTGGGTCTTACAGATCGTATTTAAAGTGATTGGTGCAAATTTGGCAGGAAATCTAGTGTAGCGCTAGTTAATACACGTTAAATTTCTAAAGAATTTAGTTCTAAATGATTTCTTTGGCTTTGGAATTGGGTTCTGAGAGGTTACCAAGGTGTTATGGTTGACCCATTGCCTAAGGACGTAGGCAAAAATTTGGGGTGTTACACAAATGGGACGCACATGATGGATGGGCTGGATTTATGAACCACGCCTCGGTGGCCCAACAAATGATTATGAATGCTTTAATGGAAGGAAACCCTCTCAACTTTTATTTTTGGAGTGGCTCACAAGAACCACAAATTGACTTGATTTTAAGTCTCAGGCCCACCTTGAGTGTATGTCTTGTGAAACCATTAGTGGTAGTCTTACATGTTCCAATGAATGAACTCCTTTAGCAAATGTTTATGACTCCATATGACATACGTATAGTCATATGAACGTTGACGTGTGATGTGCTATGTAATTAGGTGTTTTACAACCCTTGACTTTGTGAAGTGCAAGGCTCACTTTTAACCTGGTTGCTAGTTGATTTCCTTGGCCCAATATATGGCCCACTGAGTTATATGTGTCTAATTCCTATTGTCCAGTGGATAGTGGGTCTTACCTATTCACGTGTGTTGTTGTTATGCTTGTGGCCACCATCATGTGATCATGTGATAGGTGGATAATCCTAAATAGTACAAAACTTTCATTGTAGGTGTGGTCCTAAGTCATATGATCATGTGATATACTAATGGCCACCAAGCCATGTGATCTTGTAATTTCGAGTGGCCTACTTGCCTATGGAGGATTGTGAGGTTGTAGGGCCACTTAAACTTTATGAAGTTGTGATTTCCTTGTGACCTTTCATTTACGTGAATTCTAGAGTTTTGTAACTATTAAACTCATGTGATCATTTATGTGGATGTAGCTACTCAAGCATGCCAAATTATGGTGTGCATATGGCTACTCGATCATCAATAATTGCGATCTATGTATGTATACACTTAGACACGTGTGATTATAGTGTATGTGTGGTCCAAACCACATGATCATACCGTGCCTCAACGACCACTAAATCATGTGAAATTATGCGGTGTGTGTGGTCAGACCAAAATTGTGTGGGATTGGGTTACTACCCTAGATTACCTAATTATATAATGAGTGCACAACCCTTCACCACTTGGCACTTTGGTTAGAGTGTAGCCCTAAGTAATAGGATCATGTGACTTGTGTTTAAACCCTTAAATATGTTTAATTGGAATAAATATGTAGACTTTAGTGGTGTGACGATGTGATATACATATTTGGCCCCTTAATCATGTGGGCATATGACGTACGTATGGTCTCCTAATCATATGCAATTGTGGAGTATATGTAGTCGTCTAACCATATGATTACAAAATGCACTTAAGACCAACCAATTACATGAAGTTAGGTGGCATTGGTGACCACCCGATGACATGACCACGTGCTTATGGGCATAACCATAGTCACCTAAACCATGAACAACTGGGTTATATGTGCATATTTTCTTAGTCATGAGACTTATGATATAGGTTGAATTATACAACTTGATAATGGAGTGGCCCTCAATTTGGTGTCATGCGACATAAATACAACCCTTGCATTATTCTCATAGGTGAGGCAGATGCGAGGACCACTAAACTATATCTATTGTGAATGAAGCTAGTTCTTGGCCTCTTGATCATGTGGCACCGAATCTGAGTCATTCTCCATATGAAGTGTTGGGCGGTCATAGTTTAAGAGTTGGTATAACCTCTTAGGTATGTGAACTTAGGATGTGCGTCAGATCGATTATGGACCTTACATTGATGTAAGTATCACATATTTCACCATTTATCCATTAGGCTAGCTAATCCTAGAACATGATTTCAAAATGACTTAGATCCAATTCCTAAATAAGTCAGACGTGTGGGAACAGTGGCTTACCGTTTGGCTTTACCCAAGCCTCTCGCGAGCGTTCACAACGTATTTCATGTTTCTATGCTGAAAAAATACGTTGCTGATCCTTCCCATATCATCAGATGGGAGCAGGTGCAGTTAGGAGAGGATGTTACATATATCCTGCGACCGACACGTATCCTAGACAGGAAGGAGCAGGTACTGCGTAGAAAGGTGATTCCCCTTGTGAAGGTATTGTGGACGCATCACTCTGAGGAAGAGGCTACCTGGGAGACAGAAGCCGAGATCAGAAAGAACTACTAGCAGCTTCTCGAGGAGTACGAAAAGGTACAAATTTCGAGGACTAAATTATTTGTTAAGGGGGGTAGATTGTAACGCCCGAAAAAAATCCATACTTGGACTCGAGTACCAACTCGACCAGAAATCGCGTAGGATTAATTCCTTTAGAAAATAAGTGTAAGTTAGCTAGCGCAACGCTAGAGTAGCTGGAAAATAGTCCCTGATCACTTTAAATACGTTCTACAAGATCCAAATCGAGTAGAACCAATGACTCTAAAATACTCTAAAACCTCGGATCAAACTCTAAGCAGGTTTGTTCTCTGGACCACTTTAAAACTTTGTATTGGATCTAGACCACACGTCGAAAGTTCGATACCTTCTATCTTAGACCGTTAGAACCGCCTAGCTGGACTTGACAATCATTTCGAAAATCAAGTCCAACCGATAATCACATGCTATTTCATTGAGCTCGAACTGAAGATAGTGCGAATAGGGACAGAATTGGAATTTGAAATTCAAATCTAGCACACGACTTGACGCGTCAGTATTAAGCGTTCTGACCATCAGAATTTAGCCAAATTACACCCTCGGATCAGAAAAAATTTCTATTTCATATCATGAGACTTGCAGGCCTGATCTACGTGCGGTGATCGCTGAACTAAAACTGGACCGCCACGGGCGATCTACGAACCCTGCCGGACTGAAAACTTGATGTATGCTAGATCCTGTATGCATGAACTTAAGTTCGATCGCTTTCGGCCAGGAGACCACCAGAAATGATCTTTTGGACCGAAACAGCCCCGCTTTGGATAAGCATCAAGTGAACTTTGTTCCCGAGCCTATTTCGGGCATTTTTAGGCTTATAAAAGGGGTTGAAACCCTCACTCCTCTCTCCCATCCGAATTTGAGAAAAACCCTAGATTGGGAGAGAGAAAAGGTGAGAGTTTGTGAGAGAGATTGGAGGAGAATTCCTTGCCGCTTGTGCCACCTGTTGCACGTGCTTTAGCAATACACTTCAATCACCTGGCCAGTGATTCCTCCGCATTTTCAGGTAAGAAAATACCCTAAAAGTTGCTGATCTAGTGTTCCTTCATTTCCGTAGCGAGATAGATGATGCATCTTGTAAAACAGGTTGTCTAGTCGCCGTAGACGAAGCGTATACGCTCCGTTCGAAACGATACGTTTATAAGAGAAAAGGTGCGGATTTTAGACGCTTTGATTGACTCTTTACAACGTTTTTAAGGTCGTTTAATAGTAGATTATTGACGGCAACGCCGTTTGACATGTACAACATGCTGTCCGTTTCCTGTTTCGTAAACCGGCGAAGAATATGAGATTTAGGGCATTTTAGTCATTTGTAGGAAGTACTGTTTTCATGCATATTTTGCTGATGTGATTGACATGGTTTATTGTCGCATTAGAATGTTAGGAATACATGCATAATTAGTTTGGCGAAGAGATTCGTCTAAATGCGCACTTCGGGTCGACATACTATATGTAGACGTAAGTGTGTAGTGTAAGTGTTTGTATAAATGCTTGTATTAGTATGTATTGAATTAAATGGTGTTATGAATTAGTTTGAGATTGTTTTCTCAATTAATATGCTGATGTAAATGATTTCCTACATGTTAGCTAAATGCATGATTTCATTACATGTATGGAATGCATGTGCTTGAAGATTTGCTTAAGTTGTATGTTATAACATGTGTTAACATGCTCACATGGTTGTATTTCATTTCCAATACTCTCACATGATTTTTTGATGTGATTCCATATGTTTGGGACTATGCCTAGTTCAGGCAGTCGGTAACTGAGAAAATTCGTGGTTGGCTTATCTTGGCCACGAATGACGCGTCGATGAATGCGAGCCGTGTTTTGGAGTTGGCGGCAGTGGTTAGGCCACACGAAGTGTTTTACGCACTTCATGTCATTCGACTTGAGATGTGATCGTGCTAGTCGAGCCCGTCAAGTAACCCGACTGGCCGTTGTATGTTCACCCTGTATGAGTCATAACTGCTTGAACCTAGGGTACTAAACTTACCATTGTAAACCCTGTTAACCATGGTACCTTGATCCACGAAGACTCATGAGCCGGGTATGGTGGTATGGGACACCGTGGTCGAGCTGTCGGCCTACGCTGGGGCCACAAACCTCCCCTTAGTGACCAGTGAGCACCTAGTCTCGTGAGCAGATTATGGTGGTATGGGACACTATATTCTTAGTCTCGTCCTACACTGATTAGGCGACGAGTCCTTTGTAGTGACCGCGAGCGTATTCTGAGTCTACGGGAGGCGACGACCCTTCAGTAGCAGTGAGAGTACAGTAGGCCTGTATTGATAAGGTGATGGGGGAGCGGTGCAAAGAGTGCGAGCAACAGCCCTGGCAGCCCTTGCAGCGACCTACAAAATATACATCATACGAGATTACTAGGAGTGACGTCCCTAGACAGGATCTGTGTTGGGATTGATATAAGGAAAGTACCTTAGTTTCCCAATCCTGTTGTTTGATTGGACTAATAACAACTTGGCAATCATATCACCATTACATTGCATGTGCTTGGAAGATGTGGAGCACTGAGCGGGATGCAGGCATGTCGCGGGCGTTAGATGGTGCCGTATGAGGGAGAACGTCGGTGAGGGCATCCATCATGTCATGTCATATTGCATTAACAACAGTATTAGGATTGTCTGATTTACTGCTTTACTATTATCGCATGATTGATTTGTGAACATGCTAATCTTTGCTTTATGATTCCACTGAGTTGATCACTCACTCCCACGTTACGGGATGGTGTTTGCAACACCCACCAGACCCTGTCTTAGATGCTGGTGATGCTGAGATCCAGGAGGTAGAGCCGGACTATGATGAGGACCAGGACGAGTTCTCATACATGCAGTACCACGACGGCTTTGCTTAGGTGACCTGGGTTGACGGGACTCTTCAGTGGGACTATTTTGAACATTTTATTTTGGTTTATTTACATGTATATGAGACTCAGTGATGTATTCATACTTTAGTGACAGTCGAGATCTACTTTGTTTTTCCATATAGTGATATATATATTATTTAGTCTTTCGCTTGCTTTTATCACTGGATCTGGAGTATGAATTGTAGTTTTGGTATACTTTTACTCATGTGAATGCTTTAACTCAGATAACATTGAATCATAATCTTTTTGTTGCATAAGTGACGGTCTGAAACTCGGGAGTTGAGTTTATACACGACCTCCGATTTTCAGGGTGTTACAAGTTGGTATCATAGCATGAATAAGATTATACCGGGCCTGGGTTATGGTCACGCGATATACGCTGTCGCTTCCTTTGACTTAGGTGGGCGCGAGAAGGATCTAAAAATACTTATAGGATCGCAGATTCGCCAATAGGCGAAGTCAATTAATATCGATCGTGCGATCGAGTCCGTAACGCATCTAGGGCCGCGTGAAGCGACCTGAGTAGCTCTTAGGTTGCAGGTAGTTGGGTTGAGACATTCTTTGAACGATTCTAAACCCGTAAATGTGAATCCTTGGGCTGTTTGGTGGATCTGGGTGGCAAGACGATGGCTCTAGATCTCGTCGTCGACCCCTCCCTCATTTATCTCGACGTCATTCTTGGCATAGATTGGTTGACTGCAGCGAGGGTCGAGATTGACCGCGAGACTCGTATAGTGACTGCCTATGAGCCAAAGGGCGCATCCTTCACATTTTCAGTGCGGGTAAATCTCCCCTTCCGCATACTTAGTTACGCTACTTTACTGCGAGACGCTGGTGCCCAGATACTTGAGCATACGCCAGTCGTTTGTGAGTTTGGGGATCTATTCAGGAAGATCCCTTGTTTGCCGCCTAGACGAGAGATTGATTTCACTATCGATCTGGTTCCTGGTTCCACGCCTGTCTCACTGCCTACGTATCGCATGGCACCATGTGAGATTGTTCACTCCCCAAGTGCAGGGTTGTGATGTAGTAATAACTCAGTAAGACCGAGGTCGAATCCCAAGGGACTGAAACTTGTACGTTATCTAAAATTATCTAGAACTAGAACTAGGCTAAGATGAATTCTAAATCAATTAGCAATAGTGAAATATTTGTAGAATAATTAATCTAAAACTTAGGAAACAAATCAGAGATAGGAAACTAGGGATTCAGAGGATCCACTTGTAGAGATCAGGGAGAATTTATGCTTGCATCAAAAATTATGAAAATTACTGAACTGCCGTTGATCTAGTTTTCAAAGAGATGAAAGGAAGATAAATTAGAATGGATTCCATCACCAAACCATGCCCAAAGACTATGGCAAACAACAGAATCAAACTAATTACCACCCAATCACATGTATGCAAGTTAGGAAGGGTACCGACATCCAACCATGCCCAGGAGACTATAACACCCTGAAAATCGGGGGTCGTGTATAAACTCAACTCCCGAGTTCCAGACCGTCACTTATGCAACAAAAATGATTTTGATTCAATGTTGTCTGATTTAAAGCATTCACATGAATAACAGTATACCAAAACTGCAATTCATACTTCAGATCCAGTGAAAAAAAGTAAGCGGAAGACTAAACAATATATATATCACTGTATGGAAAAACAAAGTAAATCTCATCTGTCTCCAAAGTATGAATACATCACTGAGTCTCATATACATATACATGAACAAAAGTAAATGTCCAAAATGGTCCCACTGAAGTCCCATCGATCCAGGTCGCCTACGCAAAGCCATCGTGATACTACATGTACGAGAACTCGTCCTGGTCCTCGTCAAAGTCTGGCTCTGCCTCCTGGATCTCAGCCTCACCTGCATCTACAACAGGGTCTGGTGGGTGTTGCAAACACCATCCCGTAACGTGGGAGTGAGTGATCAACTCAGTGGAATCATAGAGCAAAATATTAGCATGTTCACAATTCAATCATGCGATAATAGTAAAGCAGTAAATCAGACAATCCTAATACTGTTGTTAATGCAAGATGACATGACGTGATGTATGCCCTCACCGACGATCTCCCTCATACGGCAACATCTTACGACCGCGGCATGCCACACTCCCTAGAGTGCTCCACATCTTCCAGGCACATGCAATGCTATGGTGATATGATTTCCAAGTTGTTATTAGTCCATTCAAACAGCAGGATTGGGAAACTAAGGTACTTCCCTTGTATCAATCCTAACACAGATCCTATCTAGGGTCGTCACTCCTAGTATCTCATACGATGTATATTTCGTAGGTCGCTGCAAGGCTGTCAGGGCTGTTGCTCGCACTCGTTGCACCGCTCCCCCATCACCTTATCAATATAGGCCTACTGTACTCTACTGCTACTGAAGGGTCGTCGCCTCCCGTAGACTCAGAATACGCTCGTAGTCACTACAAAGGACTCGTCGCCTGATCAGTGTAGGCCGACAGGTAGAATATAGTGTCCCATACCACCATAATCTGTTCACGAGTCTAGGTGCTCACTGGTCACTACGGGGAGGTTTGTGGCCCCAGCGTAGGCCGACAGCTCGACCACGGTGTCCCATACCACCATGCCCGGCTCATGAGTCTTCGTGGATCAAGGTACCATGGTTAACAGGGTTTATAATGGTAAGTTCAGTACCCTAGGTTCAAGCAGTTATGACTCATACAGGGTGAACATACATCGGTCAGTCGAGTTGCTTGACGGGCTCGACTAGCGCGATCGCATCTCAAGTCGAACGACATGAAGTGCGTAAAATACTTCGCGTGGCCTAACCACTGCCGCCAACTCCAAACACGAATCGCGTTCATCGACGCGTCGTTCGTGGCTAAAACTAGTCAACCACGAATTCAATTGGTTACTGACTGCCTGGACTAAGTCTAGTCCCCAACACTTATGGAATCATATCAGCAATTTATGTAAAAGTATTGGAATTGAAATACAATCATGTGAGCATGTTAACACATGTTATAACATTCAACTTAAGCAAATCTTCAAGCACATATATTCCATGCATGTAATGAAATCATGCATATAGTAAACATGTAGGAAATCATATAGGTCGGCATATTAATTAAGAAATCAATCACAAACTATCTCATAATATCATTCAATTCAATACATACTAATACAAGCATTTATACAAACACATACACTACACACTTAAGTCTACATATAGTATGTCGACCCAAAGTGCGCAATTAGGCGAATCTCTTCGCCAAACTAATTATGCACGTATTCCTAACTTCCTAATGCGACAACAAACCATGTCAATCACATCAGTAAAATATGAACATAATCTGTACTTCCTACAAATGACTAAAATGCCCTAAATCTCATATTCTTCGTTAATTTACGAAATGGGAAACGGAGAGCATGTTGTACATGTCAAACGGCGATGTCGTCGATAATCTACTATTAAACGACATTGAAAGCGTTGGAAACCGTCAATCAAAGCGTCTAAAATCCTCACCTTATCTCTTACGGATGCGTGATTTTGAACGGACCGTGTACGCTTCGTCTACGGCAGTAGGAGAACCTATTTTACAAGTTACGTTAGCTAACACGCTATGAATCTAAGTAACCCCTAAATCAGCAAGTTCTAGGGTTGTTTTATACCTGAAAATACGGGAGAATCACCGGCTTGGTGATCAGGAAGTGTTGCTACAGCACTAGCAACCGGTGGCTCGGAGACGGGAAAAATCCCTTCTACTCTTCCTCACAAACTCTCACCTTTCCTCTCTCTCTAATCTAGGTTTTTGCAATTTTCGGATGGGAGAGAGGAATGAGGGTTTCAACCCCTTTTATAAGCTTAAAAATGCCGGAAACAGGCTCCGGAACGAAGTTAACTTAGTGCATATCTATTTCGGGGCTGTTTCGGTCCAAAAGATGCTTTCTGGTGGTCCCTTGGTCAAATGCGATCGGACTTAAGCTCATGCGTACCAGATATAGCACGTATTAAGTTTTCAGTCTGACAGGGTTCGCAGATCGCACGTGGCGGACCAGTTTCAGTTCAGCGGTCACCGCACGTAGATCAGGGCTGAAAGTCTCATGATATAAAATAGAAATTTCTCCTGATCCAAGGGTGCAATCTGGATGAATTCTGATGGTTAGAACGCTTAATACTGATGCGTCAAGTCGTGTGCCAGATTTGAATTTAAAATTCCAATTTTGTCCCCATTCGCACTCTCTTCGGTCCGGGCTCAATGAAATAGCCTGTGATTATCGGTTTGACTTGATTTTCGGAATGATTGTCAAGTCCAGCTAGACGGTTCTAACGGTCTAAGATAGGAAGTATCGGACTTTCGACGTGCGGTCTAGATCCAATACAAAAGTTCAAAGCGGTCTAGAGACCAAACCTGCTTAGAGTTCGATCCGAGGTTATAGAGTATTATAGAGTCGTTGGTTCTACTCAATTTGGGTCTTGTAGAACGTATTTAAAGTGATCAGGGACTATTTCCCAGCCACTCCAGTGTTGCGCTAGCTAACTTACGCTTAATTTCCATAGAAATTAATTCTACGCGATTTCGGGTCGAGTTGGTACTCGAGTCCAAATACGAATTTTTCACGGGCGTTACAATCTACCCCCCTTAACAAATAATTTCGTCCTCGAAATTTGTACCTTTTCGTACTCCTCGAGAAGCTGTGGGTAGTTCTTTCTGATCTCAGCTTCTGTCTCCCAGGTAGCCTCCTCCTCAGAGTGATGTGTCCATAATACCTTCACAAGGGGAATCACCTTGCTACGCAGTACCTGCTCCTTCCTGTCTAGGATACGTGTCGGTTGCAGGATATAAGTAACATCCTCTCCTAACTGCACCTGCTCCCATCTGATGATATGAGAAGGATCAGCAACGTACTTCTTCAGCATAGAAACATGAAATACGTTGTGAACGCTCGCGAGAGGCGTGGGTAAAGCCAATCGGTAAGCCACCGCTCCCACACGATCGAGGATCTGGAATGGACCAATGAATTGCGGTGCCAGCTTCCCCTTCTTCCCGAACCAAAGGACTCCCTTCATAGGGGAAACTCGCAAAAACACATGATCCCCAACAGTGAACTCTAGTGGCCTCCGCCTCGTATCGGCGTAACTCTTCTGTCTGCTCTGCGCTGTAAGAAGCCGACGTCGAATAGTATCAATCTTCTCTGACGTCGCCTGCACTAACTCTGGACCAATCAAGCTACGCTCACCGACCTCTAGCCAGCAATGCGGTGCGCGAAAAGGTCGCCCCTACAGCGCCTCATAAGGTGCCATACCGATACTCGCCTGAAAGCTGTTGTTGTACGAAAACTCCGCATAAGCAAGACAATCATCCCAACTGTCCTTGAAGTCCAATGCGTAAGCTCGCAACATGTCCTCCAAGATCTGGTTCACCCGCTCTGTCTGTCCGTCTGTCTATGGGTGGAAGGCAGTACTGAACTTCAACTTCACACCCATAGCCTCCTGAATGCGAGTCCAAAAAATAGAAGTGAACCGCGTGTCTCTGTCCGACACGATCTCCAACGGAACTCCATGCAGACGCACAATCTCCCTGATATACAATCTAGCCAACTCGTCTGCAGAGTTCGTAACTCTGATCGGTAGGAAGTGCGCAGACTTCGTCAATCGGTCGACGATCACCCAAATGGAATCATGTCCCTTCCTCGTCTTCGGCAACCCAGAAATGAAGTCCATGGAAATGAAATCCCACTTCCACTTTGCGATCGGCATGGGCTGCAAAAGTCCAGGTGGTCGACGATGCTCTGCCTTCACCTGCTGACAAGTGAGACAACGAGACACGAACTCTGCTATGTGGGTCTTCATACCTTCCCACCAATACGTCCTCTTCACGTCACGATACATCTTTGTGCTGCCTGGATGCATCGTGAGTCAGTAGAATGCGCAGCCTCGAGAATCTCTCGTCTCAAGTCAGGGACATCTGGGACGCATAGGCGGCCACGATAACGTAAGCCCCCATCCATACCAACTCGCCAGTCGACGTCAGCATCATCACTGGCCTGCTCTTGAAGCTCAGTAAGATGCGCATCGTCCCTCTACGCCTCGATGACTCGGTCATCGATCTGAGATCGCACCTGTACATGTGCGATGAACTCAAACGGCTCCTCTACGGTGAGTTTCTGCTCAAAGTCTCGCAAAAACTCAACCATATCCCACTCGGCAACCATCAGCGGAGCCGCAAACTCTATCGTCTTCTTGCGGCTCAACGCATCAGCCACAAGGTTCGTCTTCCCAGGATGGTAAGAGACTTCAAACTTGAAGTCCTTCAACATCTCCATCCATCGCCGCTGCCTCATATTCAAGTCTCGCAGCGTGAATATGTACTTGAGGCTCTTGTGGTCGCAAAAGAGCTCGAACTCCTCTCCGTAGAGGTAATGTCTCCAGAGTCTCAGTGCGAATATAACGGCTGCCAACTCTAGGTCGTGTGTAGGGTAATTCTCCTCGTGCTTCCTTAATTGTCTCGAGGCATACGAAATTACCCTGTCCCTCTGCATAAGGACACAACCCAAACCAACGCTAGACGCGTCAGTATATATAGTGTATCTAACCCCTTGCTCTGGCAATACTAGCACAGGGGCGGACGTAAGTCTGTCCTTCAGCTCCTGAAAAGCTGACTCCGTCTTGTCATTCCATCGAATTTCACGTCCTTCCGTGTCAACTGAGATAAGGGTCTCGCGATCTTCGAGAAGTCCTGAATGAAGCGCCGATAGTAGCCAGCGAGACCCAAGAAACTCCTCACCTCAGTGACACAACCAGGCTGCTCCCAGTCCTGCACCGCAGCTACCTTAGACAGGTCAACTGCCATGCCATCCTTGGACACCACGTGTCCCAGAAACTTCACCTCCTGCTTTCAGAAGTTGCACTTCTTGTACTGTGCGAACAACTGATACTGTCTGAGCGTATCCAGGACCAAACGCAAGTGCTCCTCATGCTCCTCTCGACTCCTAGAGTACACCAAAATGTCGTCAATGAATACAACGACGAATCGATAGAGGAAAGGTCGAAATACTCGGTTCATCAGATCCATGAACACGGCTGGTGCGTTCGTGAGACCGAACGACATCACGAGGAACTCATAGTGGCCAAAACTGGTCCTGAATGTTGTCTTCTGCACGTCCTCATCCCTGACGCGCAACTGATGATATCCTGACTGAAGATCAATCTTCGAGAAGTACTGTGCTCCTCTCAACTGATCAAACAAGTCATCGATCCTGGGTAAAGGATACCTGTTCTTCACCGTAACCTGGTTCAGCCTGCGATAATCAATACACAATCGCATCGAACCGTCCTTCTTCCTCACGAACAAGACCGGTGCTCCCCAAGGAGACACACTAGGCCGTATAAGGCCAAGCTCTAGCAGACCATCAATCTGCGTCCTCAACTCCTCCATCTCACATGGTGCCATGCGATACGTCGGCAGTGAGACGGGTGTAGAACCAGGAACCAGATCGATAGTGAAATCGATCTCACGTCGGGGCGGCAAACCAGGGATCTTCTTGAACAGATCCCCGAACTCAGAAACGACTGGCACATGCTCGAGTACCTGGGCACCCGCGTCACGCAATAAAATGGCGTAACTAAGTATGCGGAAAGGGAGATTTACCCGCACTGAAAATGTGAAAGGCGTGCCCTCAGGCTCGTACACCTTCACCATACGAGCCTCGCAGTCAATCTCGGCCCTCCCAGCAGTCAACCAGTCCATGCCAAGAATGACGTCGAGATAAACGAGCGAGGGGTCGACAACAAGATCAAGAGCCATCGTCCTGCCTCCCAGATCAACTAAACAACCCTCACACATCTGGGTAACATCCGAATAGTCCCCATGAGCTGCAAAGACTCGCACGCTATCCATAGTGATAGTCTGTAACCCAAGACGCCTGACTACATGTAACACCCCGGATTTTGGCCAATCTGGGATTTGACGTCCTTAGACAGTGGGTCAATTAAAACACCTGAAAAATCGTTCAGAACCCAATTCCATAGCCAAAGAAACCACTTAGGATAAATTTCTTTAGAAACTAAGCATAAGTTAGCTAGCGCAACGTTGGAGTGGCTGGGAAACAGTCCCTGATTACTTTAAATACGTTCTACAAGGCCCAAAGCGAGTGGAACCAATGGTGCTATAATGCTCTAAAACCTCGGACCAAACTCTAAGCAGGTTTGTTCTCGGGACCTCCTTGAAACTTTGTATTGGATCTAGACCGCGCGTCGTAAGTCAGATGCCTACCATCTTAGACCGTTATGACCACTTAGCTGGGCTTGGCAATCGTTTCGAATATCAAGTCCAACTGACGATCACAGGCTATTTCATTGAGCCCGGACCGAAGAGAGTGTGAATAGGGACATAGTTGGAATTTCAAATTCAAATCTGGCACACAAATTTGACGCATCAGTATTAAGCATTCTGACCGTCAAAATACAGCCAAATTACACCCTTGGATCAGGAAAAATTTCTATTACATATCACGAGACTTATAGGCCTGATCTTGGTGCGGTGACCGTTAAACTGAAACTGGGCCGCCACGTGCGATCTGGGAACCCTACCGGCCTGAAATCTGGATGCGTGCTAGATCCAGTATGCACGAGCTTAAGTCCGACCGCATTTGGCCAGGGGACCTCCAGAAATGCTCTTTTGGACCGAAACAGCCCCGATTTGGATATACTTTAAGTATACCTTGACTTGGAGCCTATTTTGGGCATGTTTAGGCTTATAAAAGGGGTTGAAACCCTCACTCCTCTCTCCCATCCGAATTTGCAAAAATCCCTAGATTGGGAGAGAGAAAAAGGTGAGAGTTTGTGAGGGAGATTGGAGGAGAATTCCTTGCCGCTTGTGCTACCTGTTGCAAGTGCCTAAGCAACGCAACTCAATCACGTTGCCGGTGATTTCTCCGCTTTTCTAGGTAAGTAAATACCCTAAATAGTTGTTGATTTGAGTTTCCCTTGTTTCCATAGCGATGTAGCTTATGGATCTCGTAAATCAGGTTCTCTATTCGCCGTAGACGAAGCGTATACGCTCCGTTTCAATTTTCGAGTCTACAAGACATAAGGTGCGGATATTAGACGCTTTGATTGACTGTTTCCAACGCTTTCAATGTCGTTTAATAGTAGATTCTTGACGGCATCGCCGTTTGACATGTACAAAATGCTCTCCGTTTCCCGTTTCGTAAGCTAACGAAGAATATGAGATTTAGGGCATTTTAGTCATTTGTAGGAAGTACCGTTTACATTCATATTTTGCTGATGTGATTGACATGGTTTGTTGTCGCATTAGGAAGTTAGGAATGCGTGCATAATTAGTTTGGCGAAGAGATTCGCCTAAATGCGCACTTCGGGTCGA
This sequence comes from Magnolia kwangsiensis, assembly GCA_037074715.1. NCBI lineage: Eukaryota > Viridiplantae > Streptophyta > Magnoliopsida > Magnoliales > Magnoliaceae > Magnolia > Magnolia kwangsiensis. Next base: position 81,280,955 of record CM073575.1, on the reverse strand, counting down.
CATACTATATGTAGACTTAAGTGTGTAGTGTAAGTGTTTGTATAAATGCTTGTATTAGTATGTATTGGCTTAAATGGTGATATGGATTAGTGTGAGATTGATTTCTCAATGAATATGTTGATGTGAATGATTTCCTACATGTTAGCCATATGTACGATTTCATTATATGTATGAAATGCATGTGCTTAATGATTCATTTAAGTGGTATGTTATAATATGTGCTTGATGAGTTTCTTATGACTTAGTTGGAGATTGAATTCTCAATTAATACGCTGATGGTGATGATTTCCTATATGTTGGCGATATGTATGATTTCATTATATGTATGAAAGGCATGTGTTTGAAGACTTGCTTAAGTTGTATGTAATGACATGTGTTAACATGCTCACATGGTTCCATTTCATTTCCATTACCCTTACACAACTACTGATGTGATCCTATGATTGTTTGGGACTATGCCTAGTCCAGGCAGTCGGTAACCGAAAGAATTCGTGGTTAGCTTATCTTGGCCACGAAGGACGTGTCGATGAATGCGAGTCGTGTTGGAGTTGGCGGCAGTGGTTAGGCCACGCGAAGTGTTTTACGCACTTCATGTCGTTCGACTTGCGATGCGCTCGTGCCAGTCGAGCTCGTCAAGTAACCCGACTGGCCGTTGTATGTTCACCTTGTATGAGTCATAACTGCTTGAACCTAGGGTACTGAACTTACCATTGTAAACCCTGTTAACCATGGTACCTTGATCCATAAAGACTCATGAGCCGGGCATGGTGGTATGGGACACCGTGGTCGAGCTGTCGGCCTACGCTGGGGCCACAAACCTCCCCGTAGTGACCAGTGAGCACCTATGACTCGTGAGCAGATTATGGTGGTATGGGACACTATATTCTTGCTGTCGGCCTACACTGATAAGGTGATGGGGGAGCGGTGCAACGAGTGCGAGCAACAGCCCTGGCAGCCCTTTGTAGTGACCGCGAGCGTATTCTGAGTCTACGGGAGGCGACGACCCTTCCGTAGCAGTAGAGTACAGTAGGCCTGTATTGATAAGGTGATGGGGGAGCGGAGCAACGAGTGCGTGCAACAGCCCTGGCAGCCCTTGCAGCGACCTACAAAATATACATCGTATGAGACTACTAGGAGTGACGACCCTAGACAGGATCTGTGTTGGGATTGATATAAGGGAGGTACCTTAGTTTCCCAATATTGCTGTATGAAAAGGACTAATAACAACTCGGTAATCATATCACCATGACATTGCATGTGCCTGGAAGATGTGGAGCACTTGAGGGAGTGCGGCATGCCGCGGTCGTAAGATGTTGCCGCATGAGGGTGATCGTCAGTGAGGGCATACATCACGTCATGTCATAATTGCATTAACAACAGTATAGGATTGTTTGATTTATTGCTTTACTATTATCGCGTGATTGATTTGAGAACATGTTAATCCTTGCTCTAATATTCCACTGAGTTAGCTACTCACTCCCACGTTACGGGACGGTGTTCCTGGACACCCACCAGACCCTTTTGTGATTGCAGATGATGGCGCGGCCTATGACGCAGAGCTGGACTTGATGATGATGAGGAGGATCCCTCCTTTATGCGTGTTCTGATTGACGGGATTACAGGGAGGTTGCTTAAATACCTTGACACTTGTCATTTTATATTTTTAGAGCACTCATGTATATTCTTTTGGTTACTTTTGAAGAATACATGTATGTATATAACCTGGTAACATGTTCACACTCTGGAGACATACAATGGTTTATATATGTTATACATACTATTACAGACTTCCGCTGGTTAATTTAACTGTCTCTGGAGTATGATATGCTGTTCTGGCTTAATTTCACTCATGTTTAATACATTATCACAGACAACATTCAAACATACATATCTATGTTGCATGAATAACATTTTGGAACTCGGGAGTTGGGTTTTTGCTCGACCCCCCGATTTTCGAGATGTTACAGATGGTATCAGAGCATGATTTGGATTAAACCGGGCCTGGGTTATGGTCACGCGACGTACGCTGTCGCTTCCTTTGACTTAGGTGGGTGCGAGAAGGGTCTAGAAACACTTCTAGGATCCCAGGTTCGCCAATAGGCGAAGTCTATTCATTTCAAATGCGTGATCGAGTCCGTATCGCATCTAGGGTCGCGTAGAGCAACCCGAATAGCTCCTAGGTTGTAGGTAAGTGGGTTGAGCTATTATTTGAACAATTCTAAACCGTTAATGTGAATCCTTGGGCCGTGGGACAACCACGACTCCTGTATTCAATCGCCAGGGCTTAAAAACCCCGTTTCGCCGAAAATCTTCGAAATTCTTCCTCTCACCACCCCAATATTCAATTATTTCTTATCCATTTCATATTAGGCATCAAACCTAATATGAAAATAATACAAATTAGTACTTTCACAAAATTTTACAGTGAATAGTAAAATTTCATGAAAAATGGCCATAAGGCCATTCTAACTTCACTTTCTTTAGCAACTAATAGTTTAGATGGATGTACTAGATCCTTCTACCCCAAAATCATATGCTGCATGATAGGGTTTTGTATTCGGGATTGAATTTTGGACCCAAAAATCCTCGAATGGATGTTAAAAATGTATTGGCCTCCCTAGGGCAATCTACAATGAACTAGAGTGTGCACCATACCTTTTTGGAATCCCTAGGGCAAGAGGAATCCATCCCATATGGCCTCAGAGGCCAGTTTGCAACTTCACCGGCGATGCCATCGCCGGTTCGGCGATGCATCGCCGGCCGGCGAGCTCCGATGGGGCCGTCCTTCGGGCGCACCCCCTTAAACAGGGTCCACATCACCCCTATGCACCTCCCACCCCAAGAAAACCCCAAATATGGGTACTTCCTTCACAAACAGCCCCTCCCCTAGCCCCATTTTCGTTTTCAGCTGCCCTATCCCAAAAATTCATGATTCCAAACCACCCTAGATCCATTCCCTGCCAAAAACGACCACCCTCCGTCATTCCTTTGAAGTTGGCAGCCCTCCCTCTTGAAGATTTCATCCGTTGGAGCTCCTAAAACTCCAAAATCGAGCTGAAATCGTGAGGTGCTCCATTCCCCTTTTTCATTTTCATTTCTTTCTGAAAATACATCCTAGGGAAGCTTGAAGCATCCCTCTACAACGCCTAGATTTCATTCTGTCCCTTTGGGCGACCATTTCTTCGCATTTCCTCCATTTTCCATGGCTATTGTTAAGGCTGTTTCAGCCTTTTTCCTCCCTTTCCATCGTTCTCTCTCTCATGTCCCTTTTATTTGAGCCTTTACCCCCTTTTTGGGTCTTAGAATCATGCTAACCTCAAATCCCATTTCTCAACTTTCTCCGTTTGAGAAGTATTGAAAACACATGGCCGATAGAGCTCTAATGGGCAACTGACAGTATTGAACTTGATAGTATTCAAGAAGGTCAGTCGGGACCCTGGTAGAAGTCCTTTGGTAGAATTAGGCATCTATGTCGTTGCCCTTTAGCTTGTTTGACTACTGTTGAAATTTCTGTGTTGTTTTGTTGTTAGGTAGAAAAATGTGTTTGTGTTGTGGTTTGGGCTTAATATAGCCAAAATTTGTCGAATGGAATGCATGTTGTTTCATTTCGCTATAAAATATTGTCCCTAGATTGGGAGTATTATAACTCCCTGAGATCCAGCCTACAAATTAATTTTTATCCCCACCCACCCTCCTACCAAGCATACCACATCCAATCCTGCCATGGGACTAGGAATGCAGTTCCATTTAATACCACTAAGCGCTACCGGCCACATAGGCTCTAGGTGTTTTGGTTCTAGTGTTAGCACTCCTAGATTTGAAGGGTCTGACGACATAAGAAATCCAATTCCATTTAGACAATTTTGATCCTAAGCGATAGAGCAATTCCCTGTATTAGAGATGGTATGAAACCGTCTAGTGTATAGGCTTAGGTCTTGAATTATAGCGAATGAAATACAGACTAGCCTACTAGTTACCTTAAGTAGTGTACAGCCTGTATATGCTAAGGACTTGTTGGTTAGATTTGGTTGAAGTAGAACCTTATTCCTTCGACAGATCCCCTTATGACTTATAGACTTCTGTTGTTGCCCATAGGAAGGAACCATTCACTCTCAGGGAACATTTATAAATCCCTCAGATTGAACTTAGAATGGACTAGCACGCCCCTTAGAATTGCCATCCCCAAGGGTTTATTGCATTCGGGAACGCAGAGTAAAGGAACTGCATGTACGCGATGTATTCGCGGTTTGAATCGACTTCTTAATCCTAGTGGTTCCCAATAAATCCAATGCTCTGATCAAGCAGAAGATCGGCATCGACTCGGATTAAGAATTGATACAATAAATCTTCTGTTCTAGCTAGACAGAAAGTCTATGTATCCGGCTCAGACCTACTACATAACCTTTATTCTGTGATGGCCCAACCACCTACAACCAAACGGGATCACATTGCCTTTTGGAAAATGGCGAGGACTTAAAGCCAGTAGAGAATTAGGCATCTTGCCACCAACTCATACCTGCCCCTGACCTTAACCACAATAGATATTAGGCTCATCTCTATGATCATAGATACCAATGTCATAGAACGCATCATTAGCAAGGAAGACCATATAGAGAAAGGCTGTTTCCATTTTAGGTTAAGGATAGCCCCTAAGTTGCGCCTCGTTCCGATATACTGATCGATGCAAATATTCTTCAACCTTAAGTAAAACCAAGTTTTAAGGGGGGTAGAAGGAATTAAGTCCAATCCAGTTAGATTAGTTAACGCTACCGTTCGATCAAAGTGGCGCAGCGGAAGAGCGGTTGGCCTCTTTCCCACTGGCCCAGGATCGAAACATTTGAGTTAGGGTGTATGTACGATTAGGTTATTAAATAGGATTTGAACCTTCCTTAGAGAAAGTACTCCTTGTCCTTCGCCAATGTCGGGGACGACATTGTGTTTTAAGGGGGGTAGATTGTAACACCCCGGATTTTGGCCAATCTGGGATTTGACGTCCTTAGACAGTGGGTCAATTAAAACACCTGAAAAATCGTTCAGAACCCAATTCCATAGCCAAAGAAACCACTTAGGATAAATTTCTTTAGAAACTAAGCATAAGTTAGCTAGCGCAACGTTGGAGTGGCTGGGAAACAGTCCCTGATTACTTTAAATACGTTCTACAAGGCCCAAAGCGAGTGGAACCAATGGTGCTATAATGCTCTAAAACCTCGGACCAAACTCTAAGCAGGTTTGTTCTCGGGACCTCCTTGAAACTTTGTATTGGATCTAGACCGCGCGTCGTAAGTCAGATGCCTACCATCTTAGACCGTTATGACCACTTAGCTGGGCTTGGCAATCGTTTCGAATATCAAGTCCAACTGACGATCACAGGCTATTTCATTGAGCCCGGACCGAAGAGAGTGTGAATAGGGACATAGTTGGAATTTCAAATTCAAATCTGGCACACAAATTTGACGCATCAGTATTAAGCATTCTGACCGTCAAAATACAGCCAAATTACACCCTTGGATCAGGAAAAATTTCTATTACATATCACGAGACTTATAGGCCTGATCTTGGTGCGGTGACCGTTAAACTGAAACTGGGCCGCCACGTGCGATCTGGGAACCCTACCGGCCTGAAATCTGGATGCGTGCTAGATCCAGTATGCACGAGCTTAAGTCCGACCGCATTTGGCCAGGGGACCTCCAGAAATGCTCTTTTGGACCGAAACAGCCCCGATTTGGATATACTTTAAGTATACCTTGACTTGGAGCCTATTTTGGGCATGTTTAGGCTTATAAAAGGGGTTGAAACCCTCACTCCTCTCTCCCATCCGAATTTGCAAAAATCCCTAGATTGGGAGAGAGAAAAGGTGAGAGTTTGTGAGGGAGATTGGAGGAGAATTCCTTGCCGCTTGTGCTACCTGTTGCAAGTGCCTAAGCAACGCAACTCAATCACGTTGCCGGTGATTTCTCCGCTTTTCTAGGTAAGTAAATACCCTAAATAGTTGTTGATTTGAGTTTCCCTTGTTTCCATAGCGATGTAGCTTATGGATCTCGTAAATCAGGTTCTTTATTCGCCGTAGACGAAGCGTATACGCTCCGTTTCAATTTTCGAGTCTACAAGACATAAGGTGCGGATATTAGACGCTTTGATTGACTGTTTCCAACGCTTTCAATGTCGTTTAATAGTAGATTCTTGACGGCATCGCCGTTTGACATGTACAAAATGCTCTCCGTTTCCCGTTTCGTAAGCTAACGAAGAATATGAGATTTAGGGCATTTTAGTCATTTGTAGGAAGTACCGTTTACATTCATATTTTGCTGATGTGATTGACATGGTTTGTTGTCGCATTAGGAAGTTAGGAATGCGTGCATAATTAGTTTGGCGAAGAGATTCGCCTAAATGCGCACTTCGGGTCGACATACTATATGTAGACTTAAGTGTGTAGTGTAAGTGTTTGTATAAATGCTTGTATTAGTATGTATTGGCTTAAATGGTGATATGGATTAGTGTGAGATTGATTTCTCAATGAATATGTTGATGTGAATGATTTCCTACATGTTAGCCATATGTACGATTTCATTATATGTATGAAATGCATGTGCTTAATGATTCATTTAAGTGGTATGTTATAATATGTGCTTGATGAGTTTCTTATGACTTAGTTGGAGATTGAATTCTCAATTAATACGCTGATGGTGATGATTTCCTATATGTTGGCGATATGTATGATTTCATTATATGTATGAAAGGCATGTGTTTGAAGACTTGCTTAAGTTGTATGTAATGACATGTGTTAACATGCTCACATGGTTCCATTTCATTTCCATTACCCTTACACAACTACTGATGTGATCCTATGATTGTTTGGGACTATGCCTAGTCCAGGCAGTCGGTAACCGAAAGAATTCGTGGTTAGCTTATCTTGGCCACGAAGGACGTGTCGATGAATGCGAGTCGTGTTGGAGTTGGCGGCAGTGGTTAGGCCACGCGAAGTGTTTTACGCACTTCATGTCGTTCGACTTGCGATGCGCTCGTGCCAGTCGAGCTCGTCAAGTAACCCGACTGGCCGTTGTATGTTCACCTTGTATGAGTCATAACTGCTTGAACCTAGGGTACTGAACTTACCATTGTAAACCCTGTTAACCATGGTACCTTGATCCATAAAGACTCATGAGCCGGGCATGGTGGTATGGGACACCGTGGTCGAGCTGTCGGCCTACGCTGGGGCCACAAACCTCCCCGTAGTGACCAGTGAGCACCTATGACTCGTGAGCAGATTATGGTGGTATGGGACACTATATTCTTGCTGTCGGCCTACACTGATAAGGTGATGGGGGAGCGGTGCAACGAGTGCGAGCAACAGCCCTGGCAGCCCTTTGTAGTGACCGCGAGCGTATTCTGAGTCTACGGGAGGCGACGACCCTTCCGTAGCAGTAGAGTACAGTAGGCCTGTATTGATAAGGTGATGGGGGAGCGGAGCAACGAGTGCGTGCAACAGCCCTGGCAGCCCTTGCAGCGACCTACAAAATATACATCGTATGAGACTACTAGGAGTGACGACCCTAGACAGGATCTGTGTTGGGATTGATATAAGGGAGGTACCTTAGTTTTCCAATATTGCTGTATGAAAAGGACTAATAACAACTCGGTAATCATATCACCATGACATTGCATGTGCCTGGAAGATGTGGAGCACTTGAGGGAGTGCGGCATGCCGCGGTCGTAAGATGTTGCCGCATGAGGGTGATCGTCAGTGAGGGCATACATCACGTCATGTCATAATTGCATTAACAACAGTATAGGATTGTTTGATTTATTGCTTTACTATTATCGCGTGATTGATTTGAGAACATGTTAATCCTTGCTCTAATATTCCACTGAGTTAGCTACTCACTCCCACGTTACGGGACGGTGTTCCTGGACACCCACCAGACCCTTTTGTGATTGCAGATGATGGCGCGGCCTATGAGGCGGAGCTGGACTTGATGATGATGAGGAGGATCCCTCCTTTATGCGTGTTCTGATTGACGGGATTACAGGGAGGTTGCTTAAATACCTTGACACTTGTCATTTTATATTTTTAGAGCACTCATGTATATTCTTTTGGTTACTTTTGAAGAATACATGTATGTATATAACCTGGTAACATGTTCACACTCTGGAGACATACAATGGTTTATATATGTTATACATACTATTACAGACTTCCGCTGGTTAATTTAACTGTCTCTGGAGTATGATATGCTGTTCTGGCTTAATTTCACTCATGTTTAATACATTATCACAGACAACATTCAAACATACATATCTATGTTGCATGAATAACATTTTGGAACTCGGGAGTTGGGTTTTTGCTCGACCCCCCGATTTTCGAGATGTTACACTACAGCACGCGATATCAAAGAAATCGTGGAACTAGTGTCCACCATCACAAGAATAGGGGTACCTCCAATATGGGCTGTGACCTCGAAGGCCGAATGCTGAAGAGTCGGTGTCGCAGCTGCCTTAGCTGTCAATGCATGAACCCGAGCCTGTTGTGGCCAGTTCGGCCGCTGTGTCAAGGGCCGTGGAGGCTGTTTGATTTGCGATACCGGAGGCCTGAAAGAAGGGTGCGCAGGAGCTAACCATATAGGCGGTGCTGATATCGCCTGTGAACGAGTACGGTCAATCTTCTGCGGCGGTGAGAACCCACTGTCCCGCATCCGAGAGAAACAGCTCTGCGCCAAGTGGCCTGTCCTCCCACAGTATGTACATGTCAAATCAGGGCGCCGAAACGGTGGTACAGGCACTGTAGTCCTAGAAGGAGGATCAATGCGAGGCCTCTTGCCCACGAGGGGCCTGTCCTGCATGTCTGGTCACGGCTTAAAAGCAACAGGGCCACGAGATCATGCAAGTCGATCCACATCCTGCTCTGCCCGCATAGACATGTGAATCAACTCCGCATATGAAGGAATGGTCACACAGCACATCTTCGACCGAATGTCCGGTCGTAAACCCTCCAAAAAGCGCCGTATGCGCATCTGCTCATCAGCCAAAATCGTCAGGACGTATCTGCCTAACTCCGTGAACCAATGCTCATACTCTGTAACTGTCATGGCTGCCTATCTGAGGTGGAGAAACTCATTCTCCCTGTCATGCCTGTAAGTCTGGGGATAATACTTCTCATGGAAGCGGAACTCAAACGCTGCCCACGTCCATATAAAGTCGACGGCAACAGTCCGCAGTACGCTATCCCACCACAGGCTAGCCTCTCTCTCAAACAGGAATGTAGCCAGCTCTACCTGCTCAGCCTCAGTGCAATGTAACATCCGCAAGATCTTCGACACACGGTCGAGCCAGTACTCAGCCTCCTCGGGTCTATGAGAACCCGTGAAAGTGGGAGGCCGTAAGCGCTGAAATCGCTCTAATAGGCCCCGTGTATCGGCGGGATTCCTCGCAGGGTAAGCAGGCGGCGCAGGATGAGCCATGCCCTCATCCTGGGCGTATGTATAAGCCTCCTCAGCTGGATGCGCAGGTGGTGCAGGTGGAGTAGATGGAGCCGCACCCCCACCCTGGGCTAATGTCCCCACGATGGTAGTCAGAAGCTGCTGCTGCTGCAGCATCATAGCCATCATCTGCTCGAATCTGTCAGGAGGTGGAGCAGGCTGTGGCGGATGCTATGTCGAAGTAGATGCACGATGTGGCTCTCTGACTGACGGTGTAAATGGCGGTGGTCTAACTGTAGGACCAGCAATAGGCTGAGACGCTCGAACTGCCTCAGGAATCGGGCCCACAGCAGGGTTCGCATGAGTGCCAGACTGCGAAGGAGTCTGATCCATATGCTCGCTCAGTGCAAGCCTAACCGTGCTCCGTGTAGCCTTAGGCGGCATTCCCTATATTCAAAATAGGGCGCAACCTTGTCAGTCTCAATAGCACAAATACACCGCAATCATTCACACAAGGAGTCAAAGGCATTCCATGCATTCCATTTAATCAAAATTGTCACAATACAAGGGATATATCCTTACAAGCATCATGACGAGAAATACATGGGAACTAAGACAGTTAAAATTGTAACAGCAACATAAGCAAAGCACTAGCCCTAACAGGCTTACACACATAAAGTAGGAAATGACTAACTACTGACAACTACATCAAAGGTCGCATCGCTAGTCTGAGTCTGGTGACGGAGGAGGAGCACCCTTATCCTGCAAGCAACACAGGATCGCCTTCAAGGTGCGAGTCACCTTGCCTAATTTCTTCTTTGTAACGGCCTTGGCATCCTCGACTTCTGCGCAAAGTTCTTGAACTTCCCTTCGTAATGCGATCTGACTCTCCTCCATCCGAGCAATGCGATCGTCGATAGTAGCCTGAGCAGAAGGAGGAGGGCTCTCATCTGTATTCTGAGCCTCCTCTTCTGCCTCTTCCTGAGCTTCTTCCTGAACCTTTGCTCCAGGTTCTTCACTTTGATCTTCCTCATCATCAAAGTCATCCTCGCTGTCCTCCTCAAGCTGATTTTTACGGTACTGCGACCCAATCTTCATCTTGACCATAGTCGACTCATCAATGGTATGAATCGATACTGGCAATTTCGACCCAAGTCTGTAGGCAAACTCAAGCGCAATCTTGCAAATCAGTCGGCCAAAAGGAAGTGATTCGGATGTTCTTCTTGACTTGGCTATGAGGATTATCTGTCGTAAGATAAAAGTAGCCATGCATACGTTCTCTCCCTGGGCCACCAGATACAGGAAATCAACCATAAGGCGTGTACATTCAATGCGATTCGTCGACCTGGGATAAACATTGAACGTGCAGATATGGTGCAGCAGGCGCAAATCATCAGACATACACGTCGCCTTAAGGCTATTATTAGGCTGCCATGGAACCAACTTACCGCACAGAAACCTGATGCGGCGATCTCATTCACGCCTACTCCTCAGGTTCTTCTCACTAGGATGAACATCATCAAGAGGCACGTTCAGAAGTCGCGCAATCAATCGCACATCAATTGTAGCCATCCGATCTCTACCAAAAGGGATTTTGAACTGCAAAGGCTCTAAGGTAGGATTCTGGATACTAGCATAGAAGGCACGAATGGTGCTCACATTAGCACGAGCGTGAGCTTCAAAGATCGGACCCCAATGCGCAGCTTCAATGCGTTCGAACAACAGATATTCGCCGAATAGTCGTCCATCTACGTCTGCCTCAAACAACACTTTTCGATCAGTGTATTGGCCGTGAGGCATCTCCGATAGAATTGCTTGCCCAAGGTGAGCATGGGGATCCAAATCCCACTTTGTACGGCACTCTAGGGCTGCAGCTGGACCTGCGGCGGCACTTGAACTTGCGGCACCACCCCGCGGTCTTCTCGATTGAGCAGGGCGGCTTGGCCCAGCCTCATCTATTACGGTTTTCCTTTTACCCATCAAAGATATGATGGATGAGAGTGATAAAAGGCCTAAAATGGCTTCCACGAAAGCCATGAAAAATGGAGAAAATGGGGAGAAGTGGCTGTCCAATCTGGAAAAAGGAGATCTAGGCATCGTAGAGGGATACTTCAAGCTTCCCAAGAGTGTATTTTCAAGGAGAAATGAAAATGAAAAAGTGGAATGGAGCACCTCACGATTTCAGCTCGATTTGGGAGTTTTTGGAGCTCCAAATGATGAAATTTTCAAGAGGAAGGGCTGCCAACTCCAAGGAAGTGATGGATGATGGTCATTTTTGGCCAAGGAGGGATCTAGAGGCGATTTAGAACCATAAAATTTGGGGATGGTTGCTGAAAAATGAAAATAGGGCTATGGGGAGGGCTGTTTGTGAAGGAGATGCATGTTTTAGGGGTTTTCTACCCACGAACCACACATGTGGGGTGTGAAAAACCCAAAACACCCTCAGATCCCGGACCATGCATCCAACCGACCACATTGGCCGGCGATGCATCGCCGGATCGGCAATGGCATCGCCGACCAAAGCTCTGTTCGGGTGGTGGGACCACATGGGTTTAGTCCCCCATGGTCCAAGGACCCTAAATAACTATGGGCCCCACCTTGATTCATTATATTTTGGCCTATGTGAGTCCAAACATGTGTTCGGGGCTTTCTGGGACCATTCTGCAATCCCGAATACCAAACCCTATGATGCAGCATATGAATTTGGGGTAGAAGGAGCTAGTACATCCATTTAGACTCTTATTAGCTAAAGACTGAATTTAGAATGACATTATGGCCATTTTTCATGAAATTTTACTATTCACTGTAAAATTTTGTGAAAGTATTATTTTGTGTTATTTTCACATTATTTTTGATGCCTAACATGAATTGTATAAGAAATAAATGAAGATTGGAGTGGTGAGAGGGAGAATTTTGAAGATTTTTGGCGAAACGGGATTTTTAAGCCTTGGCGATTGATTACAGGAGTTGGGGTCATCCCACGGCCCAAGAATTTACTTTTGCGGGTTTAAAATCGTTCATAGGATGTCTCAACCCGACTTCCTACGGCTTAGAAGCTATTCGGGTTGCTTTACGCGACCCGAGATGCGTTACAGACTCGATCATGCGATCGATCCGAATAGACTTTGCCTAATGGCGAATCTGCGGTCCTAGAAATGTTTCTAGACCCTTCTCGCACCCACCTAAGTCAAAAGAAGTGACAGCGTACGTCGCGAGACCATAACCCTGGCCCAGTATACTCTTATTCATGCTCTGATACCAACTTATAGCACCCTGAAAATCGGGGGTCGTGTATAAACTCAACTCCCGAATTCCAGACCGTCACTTATGCAACAAAAATGATTTTTATTCAATGTTGTCTGATTTAAAGCATTCACATGAGTAACAGTATACCAAAACTGCAATTCATACTTCAGATCCGGTGAAAAAAAGCAAGCGGAAGACTAAACAATATATATATCAATGTATGGAAAAATAAAGTAAATCCCATCTGTCTCCAAAGTATGAATACATCACTGAGTCTCATATACATATACATGAACAAAAGTAAATGTCCAAAATGGTCCCACTAAAGTCCCATCGATCCAGGTCGCCTACACAAAGCCATCGTGATACTGCATGTACGAGAACTCGTCCTGGTCCTCGTCAAAGTCTGGCTCTGCCTCCTGGATCTCAGCCTCACATGCATCTACAACAGGGTCTGGTGGGTGTTTCAAACACCATCCCGTAATGTGGGAGTGAGTGATCAACTCAGTGGAATCATAGAGCAAAGATTAGCATGTTCACAATTCAATCATGCGATAATAGTAAAGCAGTAAATCAGACAATCCTAATACTGTTGTTAATGCAAGATGACATGACGTGATGTATGCCCTCACCGACAATTTCCCTCATACGGCAACATCTTACGACCGCAGCATGCCACACTCCCTAGAGTGCTCCACATCTTCCAGGCACATGCAATGCTATGGTGATATGATTTCCAAGTTGTTATTAGTCCATTCAAACAACAGGATTGGGAAACTAAGGTACTTCCCTTGTATCAATCCTAACATAGATCCTGTCTAAGGTCGTCACTCCTAGTAATCTCATACGATGTATATTTCGTAGGTCGCTGCAAGGGCTGTCAAGGCTGTTGCTCGCAGTCGTTGCACCGCTCCCCCATCACCTTATCAATACAGGCCTACTGTACTCTACTGCTACTGAAGGGTCGTCGCCTCCCGTAGACTCAGAATACGCTCACGGTCACTACAAAGGACTCGTCGCCTGATCAGTGTAGGCCGACAGGTAGAATATAGTGTCCCATACTACCATAATTTGCTCACGAGTCTAGGTGCTCACTGGTCACTATGGGGAGGTTTGTGGCCCCAGCGTAGGCCGACAGCTTGACCACGGTGTCCCATACCACCATGCCCGGCTCATGAGTCTTCGTGGATCAAGGTACCATGGTTAACAGGGTTTACAATGGTAAGTTCAGTACCCTACGTTCAAGCAGTTATGACTCATACAAGGTGAACATACATCGGTCAGTCGAGTTGCTTGACGGGCTCGACTAGCGCGATCGCATCTCAAGTCGAACGACATGAAGTGCGTAAAACACTTCGCGTGGCCTAACCACTGCCGCCAACTCCAAACACGAATCGCGTTCATCGACGCGTCGTTCATGGCTATAACCAGTCAGCCACGGATTCGCTCGGTTACCGACTTCCTAGACTAAGTCTAGTCCCAAACACTTATGGAATCACATCAGCAATTGATGTAAGAGTATTGGAATTGAAATACAATCATGTGAGCATGTTAACACATGTTATAACATTCAACTTAAGCAAATCTTCAAGCACATATATTCCATGCATGTAATGAAATCATGCATATAGTCAACATGTAGGAAATCATATAGGTCGGCATATTAATCAAGAAATCAATCTCAAACTATCTCATAACATCATTCAATTCAATACATACTAATACAAGCATTTATACAAACACATACACTACACACTTAAGTCCACATATAGTATGTCGACCCAAAGTGCGCAATTAGGCGAATCTCTTCGCCAAACTAATTATGCACGTATTCCTAACTTCCTAATGCGACAACAAACCATGTCAATCACATCAGCAAAATATGAACATAATCTGTACTTCCTACAAATGACTAAAATGCCCTAAATCTCATATTCTTCGTTAATTTACGAAACAGGAACCGGAGAGCATGTTGTACATGTCAAACGGCGATGCCGTCGATAATCTACTATTAAACGACATTGAAAGCGTTGGAAACTGTCAATCAAAGCGTCTAAAATCCTCAACTTATCTCTTACGGATGCGTGATTTTGAACGGACCGTGTACGCTTCGTCTACGGCAGTAGGAGAACCTATTTTACAAGTTACGTTAGCTAACACGCTATGAATCTAAGTAACCCCTAAATCAGCAAGTTCTAGGGTTGTTTTATACCTGAAAATGCGGGAGAATCACTGGCTTGGTGATCAGGAAGTGTTGCTACAGCACTAGCAACCGGTGGCTCGGAGACGGGAAAAATCCCTTCTACTCTTCCTCACAAACTCTCACCTTTCCTCTCTCTCTAATCTAGGTTTTTGCAATTTTCAGATGGGAGAGAGGAATGAGGGTTTCAACCCCTTTTATAAGCTTAAAAATGCCGGAAACAGGCTCCGGAACGAAGTTTACTTAGTGCATATCCATTTCAGGGCTGTTTCGGTCCAAAAGATGCTTTCTGGTGGTCCCCTGGTCGAATGCGATCGGACTTAAGCTCATGCGTACCAGATATAGCACGTATTAAGTTTTCAGTCTGGCAAGGTTCGCAGATCGCACGTGGCGGACCAGTTTCAGTTCAGCGGTCACCGCACGTAGATCAGGGCTGAAAGTCTCATGATATAAAATAGAAATTTCTCCTGATCCGAGGGTGTAATCTGGATGAATTCTGACGGTCAGAACGCTTAATACTGACGTGTCAAGTCGTGTGCCAGATTTGAATTGAAAATTTCAATTTTGTCCTCATTCGCACTCTCTTCGATCCGGGCTCAATGAAATAGCCTGTGATTATCGGTTTGACTTGATTTTCGGAATGAGTGTCAAGTCCAGCTAGGCGATTCTAACGGTCTAAGATAGGAAGTATCAGACTTTCGATGTGCGGTCTAGATCCAATACAAAAGTTCAAAGCGGTCTAGAGACCAAACCTGCTTAGAGTTCGATCCGAGGTTATAGAGTATTATAGAGTCATTGGTTCTACTCAATTTGGGTCTTGTAGAATGTATTTAAAGTGATCAGGGACTATTTCCCAGCCACTCTAGCGTTGCGCTAGCTAACTTACGCTTAATTTCCATAGAAATTAATTCTACGTGATTTCGGGTCGAGTTGGTACTTGAGTCCAAATACGAATTTTTCAAGGGTGTTACAGAGACTATGGTGAACAACAGGGCTTCCTGACATCATAAACATTAAAGAGAACGAAAATATTCAAAGCCATTGCAGACCCATTGTAATTTCAGTCACAATAGACCATTAAAAACCTAAAACATTCCCATAATAATTAACTAAAATCAACGTCATTTCATGAATTAACATTAAAATCAAATCAAATCTCTCATCTCACTACAAGCTTCACCTCTTAGCCCTAGCTAGGAGGATTTAGCCTGTCATGGATGGGCTCAATCCAAATAAATAAAGAGAAAAAGAAAAGGAAAAGAAAAGGGAAAGAAAAAAACCAAGCTCCTCTCTCTCTCCTCTGCCCACGTTGAAACCCAAGCTCGAGCCCTCTGTTCTTCCTCCCAAGACCCTGAATGAATGCTCCCCACGTCCAAAAACCTCCTTTTATAGCTGCTGGAGTGGTGAAAATCGGATTTGAATCGGATTTGAAACGCTATGCATGCCTAGTGAAAGCTTTTTCGCAGCCAAGTTTGGTGCCTCGAAACACACCACTTTTCTCACTCAAATTCCAAATAAACACTGTTCCTTAGGATTTTATTGGGTCCTCTACATGATAGACGGTTCAGATCTGCCATATGATCAAAGATGGTGGGCCAAAACTGCCTGAAAAAGTCAGTTTTCGTGGATGTGCGAAACCTTTCGCACCATTTCGCTGTTGTGATCGGTGGGCCCCACAGAAGCATTTTCTGAAAAATCCACCCCGTCCATTGGATTCAGAACGAAATTTCAGTCAAGAATGGGTGGTTTTGAACGTCCATTGACGTGTCCCAGAGAAGAAATAACTAAAAAATCAGATTTGAACACTACCGGGCAGCCCTTTTGTGGCCCCTGTATCGCTCACGTGTGTATGCATGGGTACAAAAAGTCAGCATGTTTTTGTAGTATTCGAGCCCCTCTACACGGTGAACGGGTCAGATTTTTCATATGGTCAATGGGTAGGGCCCACAAACGTCCGCAAAAATGGCCAGCGGCCTGCGTTACGCGGTGCGAAATTTATTTTTTATTTTTTATTTTTTTAAGAAGAAAGTCGGTCAGCGTCTTGCTGACCGACTTAACTCGTTTGGTGCACGACGAGTGCACATGTGCACTGTACACACTCATCTCATATGGGGTCCATTGCACTGTTTTGGAGAAATCTGCACCGTCCATCTGTTTTGACTCCTCATTTAAGGCGTTGACTCCAAATTCGAGGCAATTCCAGATATCAGGTGGGCCCAGAATCTACGGTTTATAAGCTGATCGGTCAGTTGGAGCACTTTTATAGTGATCCAAGAGCTGAAATTTGAAATGTACGGTTAATTTATAGCCCTTATCTCATGTATAAAGTTTCGAACCGATCAGATGTCGGGAACCATGTGATCTTGCATTCTGGACATCCTTCAGGTCACTTGAGCTTCAATTTCTAACTTTTCTTGAATTTCTGACCATGTATATTTGTCAATCTTGGTCCCCTGGAGTGTGTCCCTTGCCTTTGGCGTCATCAGATCGTTAAATCTCAACTTTTAACGTCCTTTTTCCATCCATGCTCATAAAATCACCTTGCAACACAAGAATGAGAAAATAAGCCATTAGATAGCATTATATTCGTAAATCCAGACAATATCTGGGGTCTAATATACAATATTTGACCCTCAACACAACCCCCAACCAGCATTTTGCTAGTCCCGTGCAAAGTATGCGAAAAATAAGTTGAGAATTATAGGAGAACTTTCTATGAAATCGAGTGAGATTTTGAACAAAATACGAGAAATTTAATATTCATGAATGTTAGAAATTGTATTCTCCTGCAAGCGCACCGTAGACTTCATAATCAAGTGTAAAGCTTTAATCCATCAATTAGAAAAATTTTAAACATTGAGATCCATGGATGTATAGTGTAATCTCAGCTAATCACATTAAGATTGAATTTGTTATTTCAGGATCTCATTGGTAACCAGCAAGAGAATTCATGATAACCAAACTTGCCTCATAAATTTCATCTTTTGATCTTTTTAACTGTTTATTTTTCCATTAATAGTCATGCCAAAAAGAGGAATCAAATCCTTACCAATAGGGAGCAAACCTATGGCAAAAGACCAATTACCTAATAACTTTTTTGAATGTTTAACCTTGGGGAATCAAACCTTCACCTGTAGGTAGCAAACCCATGGTGAAGATTAATTGCCCAACCTGTTCAATTTTTATACCCTGATGGCAAGATATTTCAGGCTGGTTCCTTTCATGCTTAGTGATTACCAAATTAACCATTCAATATCAAACTGAAACCTTAATGTGAAAGCGAGATGTGACATGTGAAACCATGACTCAATCAATGTTTAAAATCTCTAATCATGGATTGATAATTCAAACTCAACTGTGGAATCTATCAAGTAGCTAAATCCAAGAGTCATAAATTACCAACATCATATATCTCACAATTCTAAATCAAGGATATTCGTCAAAATCAGAAAAATTTAAAAAATTTTCACAATTGTTGCTCAAGACCAAGAAAATACTGATTAGGTTACCTAATCCCCCACCCCCAACCTAAAATCTACATTGTCCTCAATGTAAAAGATATAAACATGCAATGCACATGGGACAACGAAAGTAAATGAGAAGTGATGGGAAGATAGTACCTGAATAACGAATCAAGAGAGTTTCCAATAGATCACGGCATGGAAGCTTGTCAGCATGAGAGAGAAAGCAGAACAAAAATAACAAAAATAAAATCCTACCTATACCACTTTCGCAGGTGCTCTCGATTACATTTAGCGTATGCAACAAGCCTTTAAACCCCTAGGTTACCCCTAGTGGACGAGTTGTAGTCTTGTGAGGGTTTACAGTAATGTTATCCACAAACATTGAACTAACTAACCTATGAAAGCGACTATCCTAAACCTATGAAAGCGATAAACCTACCTATACCTCCATCAGACTACGAGATCAGTCCTGGTAAACAGGAGCAATCAGAGGCATGGACATGTCCTCTGAATCAAATGTCTCAACAAATGGCTTTAATCGATGTCCATTTACTTTAAACTCCTTGCCATTGTCGAGATCTTTTATCTCGACGGCCCCATGAGGATAAGCAGTGACAACAATGTAAGGGCCGGTCCAACAAGATCGAAGCTTACCCGGAAAGAGATGTAGTCGAGAGTCATACAAGAGGACTTTTTGACCAGGCGTGAATGATTTTCGTAGAATATATTGATCATGAAACGCCTTCATCCTGTCCTTGTAAATTCTCGAGTTCTCATATGCATCGTTCCGGATTTCTTCAAGTTCATTCAACTGAAGTTTGCGTAGCGAGCCAGCGTTGTCCAAATTGAAATTCAAATTTTTGATCGCCCAGTATGCTTTATGTTCTAATTCCACAGGCAAGTGACAGGCTTTCCCATAGACAAGTCTAAAGGGAGATGTTCCAATAGGAGTTTTGAAAGCAGTACGGTATGCCCATAAGGCATCGGTCAATCGGATTGACCAATCCTTACGATCAGGGTTAACCGTTTTCTTTAGGATATGTTTGATCTCTCTATTGAAAATCTCAGCTTGTCCACTTATTTGTGGATGGTATGGGGTGCTCACCTTATGCGAGATACCGTATTTCTTCATTAAACTCTCGAATGGTCTATTGCAGAAGTGTGAGCCCCCGTCACTAATGATGGCTCGAGGTGTTCCGAACCGCCACAGGATATTTTCTTTTAAAAATTTAATGACCGTGCGATGGTCATTTTTGCAGCACGGAATTGCTTCGACCCATTTAGTGACATAGTCTACGGCGAGCAAAATATACAGATTTCCAAATGATTGGGGGAATGGTCCCATGAAATCAATGCCCCAACAATCAAATACTTCTATAATAAGGATGGGATTCAAGGGCATCATATTTCGACGGGACAATGCTCCCAATTTCTGACAACGCTCACAAGCCTTGCAAAACTCATGAGTGTCCCTGAACATAGTGGGACAGTAGAAGCCACACTGTAAAATCTTGGTCGTGGTCTTTTTAGCAGAAAAGTGACCACCACAGGCCTGTGAGTGACAGAAGGAGATGACACTCTGATGCTCATCGTCTGGTACGCATCTCCTTAAGATTTGGTCTGGGTAATATTTAAACAAATATGGATCGTCCCAGAAAAAGTTACGCACCTTGGTAAAGAATTTCTTCTTATCTTGTGACGTCCAGTGTGTCGGTATGGCACCTGTAGCAAGATAATTAGCAATATCAGCGAACCAAGGTGAATGGGAGACTCTAAACAGTTGTTCATCAGGGAACATATCATTGATATGGGTCACCTCAAGGGAATCAGAGGTATTAAGGCGAGAAAGATGATCGGCCACTACGTTCTCTACTCCCTTTTTATCTTTAATTTCCAAATCAAATTCTTGGAGTAGAAGGATCCATCGTATCAGGCAGGGCTTAGAATCATTCTTAGAAAGAAGATACTTAAGTGCCGCGTGATCTGTGTAGATGATGATCTTGGATCCGATCAGGTAGGACCTAAATTTATCCAAAGCGAACATTACGGTTAAGAGTTCCTTTTCCGTAGTCGAGTAGTTCACTTGGGCAGGATTTAGAGTCCTACTTGCGTAGTGAATAACGTAAGGCCGCTTATCTTTTCTCTGGCCTAGAACCGCTCCAAGAGCATAATCAGAGGCGTCGCACATAAGTTCAAAAGGAAGACTCCAGTCAGGTGGCTGCATGATAGGTGCAGTGGTTAGCATGCCCTTAAGCTTAGTGAAAGCTTCTTGGCACTGCTCAGTCCACTCGTATGGTGTATCCTTTTGAAGAAGATTACATAAAGGACGAGAGAGGAGACTAAAGTCCTTTATGAATCGTCTGTAAAAGCCTGCGTGTCCTAAGAAGGATCGCACGTCCCTGATATTCTTGGGTGGAGGTAGGTTAGAGATAAGATCAATTTTTGCCTTATCTACCTCGATTCCTTTGGACGAGATGATATGCCCAAGGACAATTCCCTTTTGAACCATAAAATGGCACTTCTCCCAGTTAAGTACCAAATTTTTTTCTTCACATCTTTTCAGCATACATTTAAGACTTGCTAAGCACTCGCTGAAAGATGAACCGAAAATAGAGAAATCGTCCATGAAGACCTCTAGATATTTTCCCACCATGTCAGAAAAGATACTCGTCATGCATCGCTGAAAGGTGGCAGGGGCATTACATAGCCCGAATGGCATCCTTCTGTAAGCAAAGATGCCATAGGGACATGTAAATGTGGTCTTTTCCTGATCCTCAGAGGCGATTTCAATCTGATTATAACCTGAATACCCGTCAAGAAAAAAATAATAGGAATGACCAGCTAGCCTTTCTAGGATTTGATCAATAAAGGGCAAAGGAAAGTGGTCTTTTCTTATGACGGTATTCAGCTTTCTATAGTCAATGCACATTCTCCAACCAGTGGTAACTCTAGTCGGCACGAGTTCATTTTTGGCATTGGCTACGATGGTGATCCCGGACTTCTTAGGAACCACCTGAGTTGGACTCACCCATTGACTATCGGATATGGGGTGTATGATCCCTACATCCAATAGTTTGAGAACCTCGGCCTTAACCACTTCCTTCATGTTTGGATTTAATCTACGTTATGATTGCCGAACAGCCTTTGCATTGTCCTCAAGATATATACGGTGAGTACAAATCGATGGGTTAATTCCCTTGAGGTCCACTATCGTCCATCCAAGAGCTCCCTTATACTCAATGAGAGTAGATATCAGTATACTCTCCTGTTCTTTCTCCAGGTGGGCAGAGATCACCACCGGATATGTCTCATCTTGACCTAAATAGACATATTTTAAATCAGAGGACAAAGGTTTTAGGTCAAGCTTCGGTGGCTTGAGGTTAGACGGTAGAGACACTACATCAGTTTGGGGCAATTCTTCAATTTGTGGCCTCCACCGGTTAACTTCAAGTACCGGTGCAGTATCAAGCATGGCACACGTCTCCCTAATTATATCATCATCAAGATCATGGGAGTGGGCCAGGCACGTCTCTAGAGGATCAGAGGATAAGGTGAGAGGTGCTCTATCTTCCACAAAAGAATCAATCATGTTAACATCGTGAAAATCGTCATCATCATCTGAGTTACTGCCTTTATTGAAAAAGATATTTGATTCCAATGTCAAATTTCCAAAGGACATAGTCATGACACCATTCCTGCAATTGATAATTGCATTTGAAGTAGACAGGAATGGGCGACCAAGAATGACGGGAATCTGAGTGCTCGTGTCATTGATGGGTTCAGTGTCCAAGATGATAAAATCAACAGGGTAGTAGAATCTATCCACTTGGACCAACACATCCTCGATGATCCCTCTTGGTATACGAACAGAACGATCAGCAAGTTGTAGTGTGGTTCGAGTGGGTTTTAATTCACCCAAACCTAACTATTGGTATACCGAGTGAGGAATCAGATTGGCGCTTGCTCCTAAGTCAAGAAGTGCGTGATCAATTCGATAGTTCCCGATCACACATGATATGGTTGGGCAACCGGGATCTTTGAATTTTTGCGACACATCTTGTTTCAGGATGGCACTCACTTTCTCAGTCAAGGAGATCTTCTTTTGAACACTTTTTCGTCGTTTGGTAGTGCATAAATCCATTAGAAATTTAGCATATGAAGGAATCTGTTTTACAACGTCAAGCAGAGGAATGTTGACTTTCACTTATTTCAACACCTCTAGGATATCCTGAGAGTTAGATAGACGTTTTGGTTCAACCAACCGTTGGGGAAACGGAGCAACTGGCTTTTTTAGAGGTTCCGGTTCAAATTTTTGTCGGGCGCCACTAAATCCATCCTTGTTGTCCTCTTCTGGTTCTTGAGGCTTTTCGAGCCTAACCGGAAGGGTTTTGTCAATAACCTTCCCACTCCTAAGAGTGGTGATGGATTTAGCGTGCCCCATTTGATTTGAAGAGCTAGGATCACCTGTCTCGTATTGCGGTTTCAGATTAGGGAGTGATTGTGTAGGGAGCATCCCTTTTTCCATAGCCGTCATACGTGAATCTATTTTTTGCATAAAATCTGAAATTCCTTGCATTGTCCGCGCCAGCTCTTGTATGGAAATTTGAACCGATTCTTCTTGAGGTTTTCCCTGATTTGGATTTTGATTGAAGAAACCTTGAGGGGTAGCAGTTTTTCCGTTCCTCCAACTAAAATTCGGGTGATTTTTCCAGCCAGGATTGTAAGTATTAGAGGGTGGTCCATTGAAAGGTCTTTGATAGTTATTTACGGCATTAGATTGTTCATTCAATACATCTCGAAAGGCAGGTATTGAAGGACAATTTTCAGTAGTATGAATGTTGCAATCACAGATGCCGCAAACACTTTCATTAACCTTTTCCTTCCTTCCTTCCATGGCCTCAAATTTTCTGGTGAGATTGGCCACCTTAGCGTTAAGATCATTATCCTCTTTCAGGAGATATATTCCTCCTTTTTCTCTTGAATGAGTCGGCCTAGACGTAGTGTTCGTCCTTGGGTAATAGTCCCATGATTGTGTTTTTTCAGCGAGACTATCGAGGTAATCCCATACCTCGTCGACATTTTTATTAATAAAATCTCCATTACACATTGTCTCGACCATTTGGCGCATGGAAGATGTTAGCCCATCATAGAAAAAATTCGTAATGCGCCATATTTCAAAGCCATGTTGTGGGCATGCATTAACCAGATCCTTGAACCTTTCCCAACATTGGAAGAATGTTTCATCTTCCTTTTGGGCAAAGTTCATGATTGCTCTCCTGAGGGTAATTGTCTTATGATGTGGGAAAATTTTTTTTATAAATTCACTCTGCATATCATTCCATGTGCCAATGGATCTAGGACGCAGTGAATGTAACCACGTCTTGGCTTTTTCTTTCAAGGAAAATGGAAAGAGTTTCAGCCTAATAGTATCCTCAGATACATTAGGAAAGTATAAGGTGCCTATGATTTCATCGAACTCTTTCAGATGCAAGTATGGTTCTTCAGACTCAAGCCCATGGAACTTAGGAAGGAGTTGGATAACCCCTGGCTTAATGTCCATATGTCCTGTATTCTCAGGAAAAATCATGCATGAGGGCGTACTCACCCCCGTCGGTTGTAAATAATCTCGTAAAGTACGAGGCGGGGGTGCCTGATGCATCTCATTCTCATCATGTACTTCCTCAACCCTTGGTTGGGGTAGTGCTTGAGGTTGATTTTTAGCCATAACGTCTTCTAACTCAGGAGAATTCAAGTGGTGTCTAGTCCTGCGATGGACAGTCAACCCCTCAACTAATCCTCCTTCAGTCACGAGACGTCGAGTGTTGTCGCGTGCCCAATGGGGCATAAAACACACTCAGCCGTCAAATTCTAACTTAAACCTAAAAAAAAAAAAGGAAGAAGAAATCTAGAAAATAAAGGGGAAAGATGGAAAGAGGTTACCAAAGTTGGAGTCCTAGGTTAAGAATCTGTAAAACAAAACAAAATAAGTTAGTTTCTAATAATAGAAAGTTCTAATTAAAGGTAAACTAATTTCTAGAGAAAAGAAAAAAAATTCTAAAAAAAAGAAAAAAATTAGAAAGAGCTTACTAAATTAGAAGTTTCCTACAAAACAGAAAAATTAAGTTAGTTCTAAAAATCAAATAGAAGGAAGAATAGCAAATTTCTTAAGTTAGGAAAAAGTTCTAATAAGGAAAATAATCAAGCTTCTAAACCTAGAATTAAAAATTTTTTTAAAAAAAATCTAATCCTAAAATAATCCTAAAACTAATTAATTTCAGAAAAACGTAGCTGACAGTCCCCGATAACGGCACCAAAAACTTGTTCACTCCCCAAGTGCAGGGTTGTGATGTAGTAATAACTCGGTAAGACCGAGGTCGAATCCCAAGGGACTGAAACTTGTACGTTATCTAAAATTATCTAGAACTAGAACTAGGCTAAGATGAATTCTAAATCAATTAGCAATGGTGGAATATTTGTAGAATAATTAATCTAAAACTTAGGAAACAAATCAGAGATAGGAAACTAGGGATTCAGAGGATCCACTTGTAGAGATCAGGGAGAATTTATGCTTGCATCAAAAATTATGAAAATTACTGAACTGCCGTTGATCTAGTTTTCAAAGAGATGAAAGGAAGATAAATTAGAATGGATTCCATCACCAAACCATGCCCAAAGACTATGGCAAACAACAGAATCAAACTAATTACCACCCAATCACATGTATGCAAGTTAGGAAGGGTACCGACATCCAACCATGTCCAGGAGACTATGGTGAACAACAGGGCTTCCTGACATCATAAACATTAAAGAGAACGAAAATATTCAAAGCCATTGCAGACCCATTGTAATTTCAGTCACAATAGACCATTAAAAACCTAAAACATTCCCATAATAATTAACTAAAATCAACGTCAATTCATGAATTAAAATTAAAATAAAATCAAATCTCCCATCTCACTACAAGCTTCACCTCTTAGCCCTAGCTAGGAGGATTTAGCCTGCCATGGATGGGCTCAATTCAAATAAATAGAGAGAAAAAGAAAAGGAAAAGAAAAGGGAAAGAAAAAAACCAAGCTCCTCTCTCTCCTCTGCCCACGTTGAAACCCAAGCTCGAGCCCTCTGTTCTTCCTTCCAAGACCCTGAATGAATGCTCCCCACGTCCAAAAACCTCCTTTTATAGCTGTTGGAGTGGTAAAAATTGGATTTGAATCGAATTTGAAAAGCTATGCATGCCTAGTGAAAGCTTTTTCGCAGCCAAGTTTGGTGCCTCGAAACACGCCACTTTTCTCGCTCAATTTCCAAATAAACACTATTCCTTAGGATTTTATTGGGTCCTCTACATGATAGACGGTTCAGATCTGCCACATGATCAAAGATGGTGGGCCAAAACCGCTTGAAAAAGTCAGTTTTCGTGGATGTGCGAAACCTTTCGCACCATTTCGCTGTTGTGATTGGTGGGCCCCACAGAAGCATTTTCTGGAAAATCCACCTCGTCCATTGGATTTAGAATGAAATTTCAGTCAAGAATGGGTGGTTTTGAACGTCCATTGACGTGTCCCAGAGAAGAAATAACAAAAAGATCAGATTTGAACGCTACCGGGCAGCCCTTTTGTGGCCCCTGTATCGCTCACGTGTGTACGCATGGGTATAAAAAGTCAGCATGTTTTTGTAGTATTCGAGCCCCTCTACACGGTGAACGGGTCAGATTTTCCATATGTTCAATGGGTAGGGCCCACAAACGTCCGCAAAAACGGCCAGCGGCCTGCGTTACGCGGTGTGAAATTTTTATTTATTTATTTTTTTTTTTAAGAAGAAAGTCGGTCAGCGTCTTGCTGACCGACTTAACTCGTTTGGTGCACGACGAGTGCACATGTGCACTGTACACACTCATCTCATATGGGGTCCATTGCACTGTTTTGGAGAAATCTGCACCGTCCATCTGTTTTGACTCCTCATTTAAGGCGTTGACTCCAAATTCGAGGCAATTCCAGATATCAGGTGGGCCCAGAATCGACGGTTTATAAGCTGATCGGTCAGCTGGAGCACTTTTATAGTAATCCAAGAGCTGAAATTTGAAATGTACGGTTAATTTATAGCCCTTATCTCATGTATAAAGTTTCGAACCGATCAGATGTCGGGAACCATGTGATCTTGCATTCTGGACGTCCTTCAGGTCACTTGAGTTTCAATTTCTAACTTTTCTCGAATTTCTGACCGTTTATATTTGTCAATCTTGGTCCCCTGGAGTGTGTCCCTTACCTTTGGCGTCATTAGATCGTTGAATCTCAACTTTTAACGTCCTTTTTCCATCCATGCTCATAAAATCACCTTGCAACACAAGAATGAGAAAACAAGCCATTAGATAGCATTATATTCGTAAATCCAGACAATATCTGGGGTCTAATATGCAATATTTGACCCTCAACAGAGATGGAGGAGTTGAGGACGCAAATTGATGGTCTGTTGGAGCTTGGCCTTATACGGCCTAGTGTGTCTCCTTGGGGAGTACCAGTTCTATTTATGAGGAAGAAAGACGGTTCAATGCAATTGTGTATTGATTATCCCGGGCTGAACCAGATCATGGTGAAGAACAAGTATCCTTTACCCAGGATCGATGACTTGTTTGATCAGTTGAGAGGAGCGCAGTACTTCTCGAAGATTGATCTTCAGTCAGGATATCATCAGTTGCGACAGGGATGAGGACGTGCAGAAGACAACATTCAGAACCAGCTTTGGCCACTACGAGTTCCTTGTGATGTCGTTCGGTCTCACGAACGCACCAGCCGTGTTCATGGATCTGATGAACCGGGTATTTCGGCCTTTCCTCTATCGATTCGTCGTTATTTTCATTGACGACATTTTGGTATACTCCAGGAGTCGAGAGGAGCATGAGGAGCACTTGCGTTTGGTCCTGGATACGCTCAGACAGCATCAGTTGTTCGCACAGTACAAGAAGTGCGACTTCTGGAAGCAGGAAGTGAAGTTTCTAGGACACGTGGTGTCCAAGGATGGCATGACAGTTGACCTGTCTAAGGTAGCTGCAGTTCAGGACTGGGAGCAGCCTGGTTCTGTCACTGAGGTGAGGAGTTTCTTGGGTCTCGCTGGCTACTATCGGCGCTTCATTCAGGATTTCTCGAAGATCGCGAGACCTCTATCTCAGTTGACACGGAAGGACGTGAAGTTCACCTAGAATGACAAGGTGGAGTCAACTTTTCAGGAGCTGAAGGACAGACTTACGTCCACCCCTGTGCTAGTATTGCCAGAGCAAGGGGTTAGATACACTATATACACTGACGCGTCTAGCGTTGGTCTGGGTTGTGTCCTTATGCAGAGGGACAGGGTAATTTCGTATGCCTCGAGACAATTAAGGAAGCACGAGGAGAATTACCCTACACACGACCTAGAGTTGGCAGCCATCATATTCGCACTGAGACTCTGGAGACATTACCTCTATAGAGAGGAGTTCGAGCTCTTTTGCGACCACAAGAGCCTCAAGTACATATTCACGCAGCGAGACTTGAATATGAGGCAGCGGTGATGGATGGAGACTTTGAAGGACTTCAAGTTCGAAGTCTCTTACCATCCTGGGAAGGCGAACCTTGTGGCTGACGCGTTGAGCCGCAAGAAGGCGATAAAGTTTGCGGCTCCGCTGATGGTTGCTGAGTGGGATATGGTTGAGTTTTTACGAGACTTTGAGCAGAAACTCACCGTAGAGGAGCCGTATGAGTTCATCACACATGTGCAGGTGCGATCTCAGATCGATGACTGGGTCATCGAGGCGCAGAGGGACGATGAGCATCTGACTGAGTTTCGAGAGCAGGCCAGTGATGATGCAGACACCGAGTGGCGAGTTGGCATGGATGGGGGCTTACGTTATCATGGCCGCCTATGCATCCCAGATATCCCTGACTTGAGATGAGAGATTCTCGAAGCTGCGCATTGTACCAGACTCACGATGCATCCGGGCAGTACGAAGATGTATCGCAACGTGAAGAGGACTTATTGGTGGGAAGGTATGAAGACCCACATAGCAGAGTTCGTGTCCCGTTGTCTCACTTATCAGCAGGTGAAGGCAGAGCATCACCGACCACCTGGACTTTTGCAACCTATGCCGATCGCAGAGTGGAAGTGGGATTTCATTTTCATGGACTTCATTTCTGGGCTGCCGAAGACGAGGAAGGGATATGATTTCATTTGGGTGATTGTCGACCATCTGACGAAGTCGGCGCACTTCCTACCGATCAGAGTTACGAACTCTACAGACGAGCTGGCTAGACTGTACATTAGAGAGATCATGCGTCTGCATGGAGTTCCGTTGGAGATTGTGTCGGACAGAGACACGCGGTTCACTTCTATTTTCTGGACTCGCATTCAGGAGGTTATGGGTGTGAAGTTGAAGTTCAGTACTGCCTTCCACCCACAAACAGACGGACAGACAAAGCGGGTAAACCAGATCTTAAAGGATATGTTGCGAGCTTGCGCATTGGACTTCAAGGACAGTTGGGATGATTGTCTTGCCTATGCGGAGTTTGCGTACAACAATAGTTTTCAGGCGAGTATCGGTATGGCACCTTACGAGGCGTTATATGGGCGACCTTGTCACGCACCGCATTACTGGGCAGAGGTCGGTGAGCGTAGCTTGATTGGCCCAGAGTTAATGCAGGCGACGTTAGAGAAGATCGATATTATTAGACGTCAGCTTCTTACAACGCAGAACAGACAGAAGAGTTATGCCGATACGAGACGGAGGCCACTAGAGTTCACAGTTGGGGATCATGTATTTTTGCGAGTTTCCCCTATGAAGGGAGTCCTTCAGTTCTGGAAGAAGGGGAAGCCAGCACCGCGATTCATTGGTCCATTCCAGATCCTCGATCATGTGGGAGCAGTGGCTTACCGATTAGCTTTACCCACGCCTCTCACGAGCGTTCACAACGTATTTCATGTTTCTATGCTGAAGAAATACGTTGCTGATCCTTCCCATATCATCAGATGGGAGCAGGTGCAGTTAGGAGAGGATGTTACATATATCCTGCGACCGACACGTATCCTAGACAGGAAGGAGCAGGTACTGCGTAGAAAGGTGATTCCCCTTGTGAAGGTATTGTGGAAGCATCACTCTGAGGAAGAGGCTACCTGGGAGACAGAAGCCGAGATCAGAAAGAACTACCAACAGCTTCTCGAGGAGTACGAAAAGGTACAAATTTCGAGGATGAAATTATTTGTTAAGGGGGGTAGATTGTAAAGCCCGAAAAAAATCCATACTTGGACTCGAGTACCAACTCGACCAGAAATCGCGTAGGATTAATTCCTTTAAAAAATAAGTGTAAGTTAGCTAGCGCAACGCTAGAGTAGCTAGGAAATAGTCCCTGATCACTTTAAATACGTTCTACAAGACCCAAATCGAGTAGAACCAATGACTCTAAAATACTCTAAAACCTTAGATCAAACTCTAAGCAGGTTTGTTCTCTGGACCACTTTTGAAACTTTGTATTGGATCTAGACCCCACGTCGAAAGTCCGATACCTGCTATCTTAGACCGTTAAAACCGCCTAGCTGGACTTGACAATCATTTCGAAAATCAAGTCCAACCGATAATCACAGGCTATTTCATTGAGCCCGGACTGAAGAGAGTGCGAATAGGGACAGATTTGGAATTTGAAATTCAAATCTGGCACACGAATTGACGCGTCAGTATTAAGCGTTCTGACCGTCAGAATTTAGCCAAATTACACCCTCGGATCAGGAAAAATTTCTATTTCATATCATGAGACTTGCAGGCCTGATCTACGTGTGGTGACCGCTGAACTGAAACTGGACCGCCACGGGCGATCTACGAACCCTACCGGACTGAAAACTTGATGTATGCTAGATCTTGTATGCATGAAATTAAGTCCGATCGTGTTCGGCCAGGGGACCACCAGAAATGATCTTTTGGACCGAAACAGCCCCGCTTTGGATAAGCATCAAGTGAATTTTGTTCCCGAGCCTATTTCAGGCATTTTTAGGCTTATAAAAGGGGTTGAAACCCTCACTCCTCTCTCCCATCCGAATTTGAGAAAAACCCTAGATTGGGAGAGAGAAAAGGTGAGAGTTTGTGAGAGAGATTGGAGGAGAATTCCTTGCCGCTTGTGCCACCTGTTGCACGTGCTTTAGCAATACACTTCAATCACCTAGCCGGTGATTCCTCTGCATTTTCAGGTAAGAAAATACCCTAAAAGTTGCTGATCTATTGTTCCTTCATTTTCGTAGCGAGATAACTGATGCATCTTGTAAAACAGGTTGTCTAGTCGCCGTAGACGAAGCGTATACGCTCCGTTCAAAACGATACGTTTATAAGAGAAAAGGTGCAGATTTTGGACGCTTTAATTGACTGTTTACAATGCTTTCAATGTCGTTTAATAGTAGATTATCGACGGCAACGCCGTTTGACATGTACAACATGCTGTCCGTTTCCTGTTTCGTAAACCGGCGAAGAATATGAGATTTAGGGCATTTTAGTCATTTGTAGGAAGTACTGTTTTCATGCATATTTTGCTGATGTGATTGGCATAGTTTATTGTCGCATTAGAATGTTAGGAATACATGCATAATTAGTTTGGCAAAGAGATTCGCCTAAATGCGCACTTCGGGTCGACATACTATATGTAGACGTAAGTGTGTAGTGTAAGTGTTTGTATAAATGCTTGTATTAGTATGTATTGAATTAAATGGTGTTATGAATTAGTTTGAGATTGTTTTCTCAATTAATATGCTGATGTAAATGATTTCCTACATGTTAGCTAAATGCATGATTTCATTACATGTATGGAATGCATGTGCTTGAAGATTTGCTTAAGTTGTATGTTATAACATGTGTTAACATGCTCACATGGTTGTATTTCATTTCTAATACTCTCACATGATTTTCTGATGTGATTCCCTATGTTTGGGACTATGCCTAGTCCAGACAGTCGGTAACTGAGCAAATTCGTGGTTGGCTTATCTTGGTCACGAATGACGCGTCGATGAACGCGAGCCGTGTTTTGGAGTTGGCAGCAGTGGTTAGGTCACACGAAGTGTTTTACGCACTTCATGTCATTCGACTTGAGATGCGATCGTGCTAGTCGAGCCCGTCAAGTAACCCGACTGGCCGTTGTATGTTCACCCTGCATGAGTCATAACTGCTTGAACCTAGGATACTGAACTTACCATTGTAAACCCTGTTAACCATGGTACCTTGATCCACGAAGACTCATGAGCCGGACATGGTGGTATGGGACACCGTGGTCGAGCTGTCGGCCTACGCTGGGGCCACAAACTTCCCCGTAGTGACCAGTGAGCACCTAGTCTCGTGAGCAGATTATGATGGTATGGGACACTATACTCTTGCTGTCGTCCTACACTGATCAGGCGATGAGTCCTTTGTAGTGACTGCGAGCGTATTCTGAGTCTACGGGAGGCGACGACCCTTCAGTAGCAGTGAGAGTACAGTAGGCCTGTATTGATAAGGTGATGGGAGAGTGGTGCAACGAGTGTGAGCAACAGCCCTGACAGCCCTTCCAGCGACCTACAAAATATACATCGTATGAGATTACTAGGAGTGACGACCCTAGACAGGATCTGTGTTGGGATTGATATAAGGGAAGTACCTTAGTTTTCCAATCCTGCTGTTTGAATGGACTAATAACAACTTGGCAATCATATCACCATTACATTGCATGTGCCTGGAAGATGTGGAGCACTGAGCGGGATGCACGCATGCCGCGGGCGTTAGATGGTGCCGTATGAGAGAGAATGTCGGTGAGGGCATCCATCATGTCATGTCATATTGGTTTAACAATAGTATTAGGATTGTCTGATTTACTGCTTTACTATTATCGCATGATTGATTTGTGAACATGCTAATCTTTGCTCTATGATTCCACTGAGTTGATCACTCACTCCCACGTTACGGGATGGTGTTTGCAACACCCACTAGACCCTATCTTAGATGCAGGTGATACTGAGATTCAGGAGGTAGAGCCGGACTATGATGAGGACCAGGATGAGTTCTCATACATGCAGTACCACGACGGCTTTGCTTAGGTGACCTGGGTTGATGGGAATCTTCAGTGGGACTATTTTGAACATTTTATTTTGATTTATTTACATGTATATGAGACTCAATGATGTATTCATACTTTAGTGACAGTCAAGATCTACTTTATTTTTCCATACAGTGATATATATATTGTTTAGTCTTTCGCTTACTTTTATCACTGGATCTGGAGTATGAATTACAGTTTTGGTATACTTTTGCTCATGTGAATGATTTAACTCAGACAACATTGAATCATAATCATTTTTGTTGCATAAGTGACGGTCTGGAACTCGGGAGTTGAGTTTATACATGACCCCCGATTTTCAGGGTGTTACATTAACCATAAGACCCAGTTAGGGTATAACCATGTGGTTCCAATAGAAGAAAATATTGTTGGGTCAAAACCGCTAATGCGGTATCCATCTTGCGAAGGGTATGGTATAATTTTGAATACAATTAATGCTCGTGACTATGATAGCTATGGGTGATACTAGTGATGTTAGTGATTATGGTTAATGAAAGTATGTGATTTAATATCTTGATTAATGTTGTTCCACTTCCTAACATGCTAAATTCATCTACTTAATCATGTTGATATGGATCATACACATGCACCATGGAATGGTGGTATGTGTAAGTGTACTTCAATACAATTGTTTATGTGTAAGATATGTCCTCTTCAATTTAGTCACATGACTATGGATTGATATAGTTGATAATGGCACATGATGATCGTATGTCATTTTAGGCTTAAAGGTTAAGAAGACCCTAAACTCATGACATTATATATGCATACCACGTGCACTTGAACGTATGCCTTATCATGGTTGCTTGAATTCATGTATAATCATGACATACATGATGATCGAAATATCATAGTCGTGCTGTATAACATGAGTTGGATCTTGACGATGTAATGTAAATTTATGATGATGACTTTGGGTTATCCCTGAAAATGAACGGGACACCAGAAGTGTGGAAATATTAGGGGATGATGTGCCCCTTGGGTTGAAAGTCTCTAAACCCCTATGCTAGCCAGGGTTACCTCACCGTAAGGCCAAGTGGATACATGGGTCATGGATTTAACTCCCACTGATGAGGTCGGATTGAGAAGAGGTGGGTCCAACTTGCTTAAGGGCTGAGGTACAAACAGGGACCGGTCTGACTCGCTGGTGAGGAGAAGCGCGAATGAAGTCCACTACCGGCATGTCGGGTGGAAGTCCACTGCAGGGCGAGTATGTGAGGTCGATTATTGGTGTCTGGTGCATGGGTATTGACCACAGTGTTTTTCATGATATATAGTTGGTGGAAGTCCACCACAGGGCGGGTATGTGAGATCGATTAGCTGCCTGAGATATACAGTTATGATATGGTATGACAATATGATGATGATGATGATGTGATTACGGATGTGTGTAATACGGTTATGGTTGTGGTATAGGAGAAATAAAAACATGACTTGGTGATGTTGGTAGCATTGACTCGGAGTATTATTATGATGCATATGCATTGCATTGACATTGACATCATACCTTACGTGCTATATGCCTTTCACATATATGATTTTCTTGTAGCATATTTATCTTGCTTGCATGTAGGACACACTGTACACACGTGTGTACTCACTAGGCTTTTTTCCTAAGCTTCCTATTCCCCTTTTTTTCAAGGCAGGAGTAGCTTGGAAGACTTAGCTTTCTCGATGTATCGTATTGATTTTTCGATTTGGCAATGTTGACGTCATGTACCTTTGGAGAGCATTGTACTTGTAACCATCAGGATTTATAATGGAGAGTGTTGCTTGGTATTTTGATCATGGATCTTCTTGCTCAGATATTATTATATGTATATACAAAAAAAAAAATCAGTCAAAAATATTCCTTGTGGTGTGCCAAACTCAGGACTTGGTGTATGGGAGTCAAGTGCCGGATTCGAGGCATCACAGAAGCTGTCCGTCCCCGAACTTGGGGCGTGACAATCAGCCTTAGGCGACGCCAAGTTCGACTTGAGCAGAGCGATGATAAGGAAGAAGAGAGTGAAGATGTCGAGGGAAGTGAAGGTGAGGAAAAAAGTGGTGACGAAGAAGAAGGAAATGGTGAGGAAGGCAGCAAAGATGAGGGCGGTGAAGAAGAGGAGACCCAAGAGTCTGATGAGGGACCTCCTCCTGCTACACATGACCACCGCCGTGATCAGGTCGCCATAGAGGTTCTCTTGGCTTAGATTGAGGAGAGCCAAGTCACCCTAAGACAAGAGGTCAGAGAGACCCAGGCCAAGCTTGAAGAGAGTCAGGCCTACATGAAGCAGAGATTTAAGAAGGTGTCTCTCACCTTGAAGGCTCTCTTGTGCTGTATGCAGGACAAGGGTGCTCCTCCACCATTACCAGATTCCGACGACTAGTCATATGTGTAGTCGTCTTTTAGTTTACTTTGTTGCTAATTTTCTTTTGTACTAGCCTTGGTAGGCTTGGTTGGTTATTAGTGTGTTTTAGTGTTTAAAACTTATGTTAGAATGGCTCACATGCATCTTCTGTCATGATCAATGTAAGACTATATCTCATGCATTGTGACAATTTTGGTAAATGAAATGTATGAAGCTTCTTTTGATTTGGAATGTGAATGATGTTTGGATGAGTGTGTGTTCTTATGTTAAATCTTACACGAGTTGCACCTTATGTATATAGGGGATGCCACCTAAGAGCACTCGGAGCACTACATGTCTCATACTTGGAGGATCGTTTGATAGGGCATCTCCCCTAAGTGATAGCCACACGGACCCTACTTTGGGCCCTGATAGTGATACCATGTCGGATTCTCAGCCGGCCACTGGCCCCACGAATGGGCCAACACCTAGTGCACTACCAATTCCAGAACAGAATCGTGCATCTACCTTGACGCCATACATGCCTCATGCTGCTCCTCCTCGTGATAGATTGGAGTCGATGATGCTCCTAATGCAGCAGCAGTAATAGATTGGACCACGATCGCAAGGGTCCTTACCTAGAACATGAATGTGGTCTCACCTGCATCACCCACGCACTCTACTAGAAACATGAATGTCAGCGGTTTATTTGAGCGATTTCAGCTCTTCCAACCTCCTACTTTTGCGGGTACTCACAGACTCGAGGAGGCCGATTACTGGCTTGATCGCATCTCTAAGATGCTGAAGCCGCTGTAATGCACTGAGGCAGAGCAGGTTGAGTTAGTTACGTACATGTTCGAAAAGGAGGCTAGTCTGTGGTGAGACAGCATCTTATGGACAGTGGTTGCTGGGTATGTATGGACGTGGGAAGCTTTTGATACTCGCTTCCATGGAAATTATTCCCCCCTCACTTACCACAATGTAAAGGAGGGTGAGTTCCTTCACATCCGACAGGGAGGGATGACCGTGGTAGATTATGAGAACCACTTCATGGAGCTAGCCAGATATGCTCTTTTAATACTAGTGAATGAGCCAATGAAGATGTGATAGTTTTCTGAAGGTCTGGGCCTGAGATCCACACGAAGATGTGTTGTGCTAGCATTCTCGACTACGCTGAGATAATGAGCATGTCCCTTTAAGCTGAGCAGGATGGGGACAGACTATCCCGTACACGTGTACCCATGGGTCCGAGGCCTTGACCTGATTTGCCAAACAGGTCGTTCCTTAACAAGAGGTCATGTGCAGATTTGTCTCTCAGACTCATGGCTCCACCGACACAACTGAGGTGATCAGATGTGTGGTGCATTTACTGCAAGAGGTTGGGTCATACTGACACATACTACTTTATCAGGATGAGGGACAATGGCTTTGCGTCGCCTCAGAAGATCAACCATCAGTTACCTCAGGACATTTCAGCTCCACCTCTACGATCAGTACCACCTATACAACCATCTTATCGACCACCCGCACCTCGATTTAGGCCACCTCAATGACCTATGGTAGTGCAGCCGAATCATCCTCAACAAGTTCGGATGCACTCACTTGCAACTGAGGCTTCTGAGACAGTAATCGCAGCACCATTGGCTTTCGAAGTCACAACACACATCCAAGGTACACCTATATTTCTGTTGGTGGATACCGGGTCCACTATTTCAATCATATCATGCGCAGTAGTTAAGCGACTAGTGTTGGAAACTACTCCTATGGTTGGAGTGAGGCTCCTTACCGCCACAGGGACCTTCTCAGACTCCACCAAGACTTGTAGAGGTTTCTCAATAGACTTAGGAAGCAGGATGGTGCTCGTTGACCTGATGGTCGCCCCATTATGTCATTAGGATGTCATCCTCGGTATGGATTGGCTCACCGAGATGAAGGAAGAGATCGATTATGACACTAGAGTGGTGACAGCCCATAGATCTAAGGGCACGACCTTTACTTTCCCAATGCAGGTCAGTTGGTACTACCGCATTAGTTGTTATGCTACCTTGTTAGAGAATGTTAATGGTCCGACACTAGGGAACATGCTTCTAGTCTGAAATTTCATGGATGTGTTCATGACGATACCTGAACTACCTCCTCGGTGCGAGATCGATTTTACCATCGACCTAGTACCAGACACAACACCTATACCTCTGCCGACGTATCGCATGCCTCCGTGTGAGATGGAGGAATTGAGGAGACAAATCAATGATCTGTTGGATACAGGCTTCATACAACTGAGTGTATCTCCTTAGGGAGCACCTATGTTGTTCATGAAGAAGAATGATGGATCACTGTGATTGTATACTGATTATCGTAGGTTGAACCAAGTGATAGTGAAGAACAAGTATCCTTTGCCCGAGATAAATGCCTGTTCGATCAGTTGAAAGGGGCACAATATTTTTCAAAGATCGACTTACAGTCAGGGTATCACCAGTTGCACGTCAGGGATGAAGACGTGCAGAAAACAGTGTTCAGAACTAGCTTTAGGCACTACGAATTCCTTGTGATGTCGTTTGTGCTCACAAACGCACCAGTCGTGTTCATGGACCTTATGAACCAGGTGTTTCAGCCGTATCTGTACCGATTCATCATCGTATTCATTGATGAGATCCTAATATACTCTAAGAGTCAGAAGGATCACGAAGAACACCTAGGAGCAGTCTTTGATACGCTAGGAAGAACCAGTTATTTACCCAGTACAAGAAGTGCAACTTCTGGAAAGAAGAAGTCAAGTTTGTAGGACATGTGGTGTCCAA
The DNA here is from genome assembly GCA_037074715.1 of Magnolia kwangsiensis. NCBI lineage: Eukaryota > Viridiplantae > Streptophyta > Magnoliopsida > Magnoliales > Magnoliaceae > Magnolia > Magnolia kwangsiensis. The sequence goes on along the minus strand of CM073575.1, from coordinate 81,243,420 downwards.
GGAATAGTTGTGGACCTTGCTAAGGTGACTGCAGTTCAGGACTGGGAGTAACCCAGTTCGGTTACTGAAGTGAGGAGTTTCCTCAGCCTGGAAAGTTACTATCATCAATTCATTAGAGATTTTTTCAAGATAGCCAGACCGTTGTCTCAGCTCACTCGGAAGGATCTCAAGTTTGCTTGGAATAAGAAGGCAGAAGCAGCCTTTCAGGAACTGAAGGACAAGTTGATGTCGGCACCCGTGCTAGTATTGTCAGAGTAGGGGGTCAGATATACCATTTGCACTGACGCCTCTCGTGTTGGTTTGGGTTGTGTTCTTATACAAAAGGATAAAGTGATCGCTTATGCCTCGTGACAGTTGAGGAAACATGAGGAGAACTACCCTACGCACAACCTGGAGTTGGCAGCCATCATCTTTGCATTAAAGCTCTATAAACATTACCTCTACAGAGAGAAGTTCGAGCTCTTTTGCGACCATAAGAGCCTCAGGAATATATTCACACAGAGAGACCTGAATATGAGGCAGCGACGATGAATGAAAACCTTGAAAGACTTTAAGTTTGAGGTCTCCTACCATCCCGGCAAGGCCAAACTTGTGGCAAACACGTTCAGCTACAAGAAGATGATAGTATTTGTAGCTCCACTGATGATAGAGGAATGGAATATGGTAGAGTTTGTGCGAGACTTTGAGTAGAAACTTACGGTAGAGGAGTCGTTCGAGAGCGTCGCACATATTCATGTGCAGCCACTTATCAATGTCCAAATCATTGTGCCTCATAGGGAAGATGAATGATTACTGGAGCTGAGAAAATGAGCTAGTGATGATGAAGAATCTGAATGAAGAGTTGGTTCGGATGGGGTTTACGTTATCATGGCTGCCTATGCATCTCAAATCTTTATAACTTGAGAAAGGAAGTTCTAAAAGCCGCACATAATTCAAAGTTGGCAATGCATCCTGGTAGTAAAAAGATGTATCGGGATATAAAGCGTTCATAATGGTGGGACAACATGAAGGCCCACATAGCAGATTTTGTATCTCATTGTCTCTTATGCTAGCAGGTCAAGGCCGAACATCGTCGACCTCCTGGTTTACTTCAACCCATGCCTATAGTAGAATGGAAATGGGATTTCGTCTCTATGGATTTTATTTCAGGGTTGCCAAAGATGAGGAAGGGACATGACTCCATTTAGGTGATTGTGGACCGGTTGATAAAATCTGCTCATTTCCTCCCGATTAGAGTCTCAAACTCAGCAAACGATTTGGCCAGGTTGTACATCAAGGAGATAGTGCGTCTGCATGGAGTACCTATGGAGATTGTGTTGGATCGAGACACGCGATTCTCATCTATCTTCTGGACTCGTATTCAGGAAGTAATGGAGGTGAAATTGAAGTTCAGTACCACGTTCCACCCATAGACTGATAGGCAGACAGAACGAGTAAATCAGGTGTTAGAAGACATGTTGCATGCATGCGTGCTTAATTTCAAAGATAGTTGGAAAGATTGTCTTCCCTATGCTGAGTTCGCTTATGACAATAGCTTTCAAGCGAGTACTGGCATGGCTCCCTACAAGGCCTTATATGGGCACCCATGTCGAGCACTGCATTATTGGGTAGAAGTTGGCGAGAGAAGCTTGATTGGCCCATAGTTAGTGCAGGCGACCTCAGAGAAGATCGACATTATCAGGCATCGACTTCTTACAGCACAGAGCAGATAGAAGAGTTACGCCAATACGAGGTGGCGACAGCTAGAGTTTGAGGTTAGGGACCATGTATTCTTGTAGGTTCCCCAATGAAGTGAGTCATTCGATTTGGCAAGAAGGGGAAACTCACGCCATGATTTATTAGTCCATTTCAGATTCTAGACTGAGTGGGTATAATAGCATACCGCCTCGCTCTGCCCACTCCACTCGCAGGCGTGCACAACATATTTCACGTATCGATGTTGAAGAAATACGTTCCTGATCATACTCATATTATCAAGTGGGAGCAAGTACAGTTGAGTAAAGATGCTACTTATGTACTATGACCGACGTGTATCCTAGACAAGGAGTAGGTGTTGCGCAGTAAAGTGATACTACTTGTGAAGGTACTGTGGACACACCACACTGAGGAAGAGGCTACTTAGGAAACAGAAGCCGAGGTCCTTAAGAACTACCCTCAAATTCTCAAAGAGTACGAAAAGGTACTAATTTCGAGGATAAAATTTTTCTTTAAGGGGGATAGTTGTAACATCTCGAAAAAATCCGTACAAAGACCCGAGTATCACCTCCGACAGAAATCACTAAGGATCGAATTCTATAGAAATTAGGTGAAAATTAATTAAGTAGCAAACTAAATAAATTGGAGAATTAGCTTGAACCACTTTCTATATGAACTGCAAGACTCAAAACCATTAGAATCACTAACCCAACATTGCCTAGAAACCTAAGATCAATCTCAAAACCCAGTTGCTCTAGGGAACGCATCGAAACTCCATATCAGGCTAGGACCACACGTCAAAAGTCCAATGACTGTAAAACTATAAGATTATAACCACCTTATTGGGCTTGGCAATCATCATGAAAATTAAGTATAAATAGTATCCAGAAATGCACAACTTGAGCCTGGAGTGAAGTGTGTGAGAAACGCGAATATCTTTAGAAAATGAACTTAAACTTAAGTGAATTGGGTCGTTCGTTTGCAGGCCAAATTTAAGGTTTCAGACCATCAGATTCTGACCCAACTACACCTTCGATTAGGAAAATTTCCCTGCGCGCATTGGTATACTTGTAGCCCCAATCGAGTGACGATGACCATTAAACTGAAACGGGTCCTCCATGATCGATCCACTAATTCGATCAGACCAATACCTTAACTTGACGTAGATCCATTGTCAGGAAACTTTCTCTATACCGTATGCGAGTAATGGATCTCCAGATGAGCTCCGTTGGCCTGAAAAAGCAACCATTTGGTCATGGGGCCATTGACATCAGTTCTTGGCCTATATAAGGTCGTTAAACCACCATATCCCTATCCCAAATGAATTTTCTTTAACTCTATGAGAGAAAAGAGAGAAAAGGTGGATATCAAAGGGAAACCTTTGGAGTTTACTACAATACTCCTGTTCTGCTACTCCACTCATCGAATCTCCTTTACGTCTAGATATTCAACTCGTTTCAACTCCATTTTTGGGTAAGAAATCCTAATCCTAATATGATTTAGGAATCCAAATAGAGAAACCGGTGAAATAGCTAACCCATTTTAATGTTTAGGTAGCCGTTATGCCATAGATAAAGACATGGCGTACGAATCGAGTTCGTAACGAGCGTACTGACAAAAGGTGTGAACTATAAATGTTTAGGTTATGGTTTTCAAGGCTTTCAATGTTAGCAATGATTTATGTCTGATTTGATTACTGCCATATGATCTTAGTTATGATGTTTTTGATATATCATGTAGTGTAAACTAGGTTGTATACTAAATGCATTCCATGTGTTTGTTGAAATGTTTGAATAAATATGAAATTATGATTTATGCTTACCATGACTATTAATCTAGATTTCATGTTTGTTGTACACATGACAACTCCTTTATAAAAGGATTTGCCATAATATATGTTATAACCAATTTATTACATGTGCGGTATAAGTGTTTGATAAAATATCTGAATGAGAAATTTACTTGTGGAAATGTATATAATGAGGGTGTTGAGATAAGATTCTCAATTACCTTATCTATACTTATAGTTTCTTTCATGTAACCTATCTTGCTACTACGTGATTTATATGCGAAATACATATGTATGATAATATATTCACTATGCGTTTGTCAAAATGATCAAATGAGATTTATATTTGAATTAGTTGTTAAATGTTGTTTTGACTATCGCATACGAATGCCTATTGTATTTAAGTATGATTGAGACTAATACGTAGTCCAGATAATTAGTAACAACTTCTGATCAAGTAGCCGAACTAGATTCTCCTCAACGGATATGTTCGTTGAATCCTAGTCGTACGGTGATTATCGGCAATGGTTAGGCCATGAGGAGTGCGTATGCACTAGCTCCATGTTAATTAATTTAGTGTACGCTCGTATCAATCGAACTTGTCAAGTAACCTGATTGACCTAATGTGTGTTTACTTTGCATGGACGTTACTGCTTGAATCTAAGGTACCACTTACCAATGCAAAGCCCGTTTCAACCATGGTACCGATCTGCTAAGACTCATGAGTTAGGCATGGTGGTATGAGACACCGTGGTAGAGTTGTCGGCCTACGTTGGGGTAACGAGCCTCCCCGTAGTGACTAGTGAGCAACCCAAACTCGTGAGCCGAATACGATGGTATGGGACACTATATTCGAACTGTCGGCCTACAATTAGGTGATGAGCCTCTTGTTGTGACCTCGAGTATAAAATATGCCTACACTAAGGTGACAAGCTTCTGTAGTGACCTCGAGTGAAAACTTACAAACTTACCTGTCCACTGCTTTTCAAATCAGAGGTGATGTTGTCCTATAACTTGTCTATCATATGTGATTAAATAGGATTGACGACCCTAGATGGATCTTTGTTTGGAAAAATGATATAAAAGGAGGTACCTTAGCTTCCCTAATCTGTTGTATGAATAAGCTTAATTAAGAACTTGGCTAACACGACCATGCACCGCATTGCATCTGCCTTTAGCGAGGAAGAACACAGTGGGAATAGCATGTGCGACCGTGAGATAGTATCCTTGTTGGAGTGCAGGTAAGGGCATGCATCATTATAGGATATCATTCCTATATTAACAAGAGTACTTAGGACATGATTGTTGTACTGTTTTATCATTACTGCTTGACTAAATTGATAACATGTTAACTTTTACCTTATAGCTCCACTGAGTTAATCACTCACTCCCACTCTAGGATGGTGTTTTAAAACACCAATCAGACTCTGTTGTAGATGCAAGTGGCGACGATGTCTACGCTGCTGATTGAAATTTCTTAGACGATGAGGAGTTCTCCTATATGCAGTTATCAGGTGGGTTTATGTAGACCATGTACTGATCGATGGGATTATAGGAATACGAATTAGTTGGACATTACACTTTGTCATTTTGTATATTTTGAAACAAACATATATATATTCAGCCTGTTGAAATGATCGTACTCTAGGGGTTTATAACCACTTACATACTTTATGTATCTATCATTGTCTCCCGCTTGCTTAATTCAGTCATATCTGGAATATGATATACTGATTTAATGTAATCTCATTCATGTTTAATGTGCTAATATGGACAATATTTAATCATCATTATTTGTGTTGCATAAGTGATGCGTTGAAACTCGGGAGTTGAGCTTCTATTCGACCCACGATTTTTTAGGCGTTACTTCTGCTTGGCATTTTAGAATAATTAAATGCATTTATTTTCTATTTAATTAATTGATAACATATTCGATGAAATGCTTGAATGATATGAAACTCTTAATAGTGGAATTTTTCGATGTTTAATGCTTACAAATGCTAATATGATTGAATTGTGTTGCTGCAGTGGATCGAGCTTCGTAAATTATGAAAATTTACAGATAACCCGCTTTAGGGAGGCTATCCCAAGTTTATACAACCAACCGGGGTTGAACAGAGATGATCAAAGTAGAATTACGCAGGATGCTTTGCACCTAATGCCAGTTTGCCCAGGGTCCTCTATAGTCGATTGCATCAGTCTAATACAAGCTCGATCATTCGTGTATTTAGCAATTGTATAATATTTAATAGAATTTGAGATACCACCATTACCATTGATTTAGTCAACTTATAACCATTAGTGCGTTACGATCCCCAAAGACTCATGAGTCAAGCATGGTGGTATGGGATATAATGTTTGAGTTGTTGGCCTATGCTGGTGTGACGAGCCTCCCCATAGTGAGTATTGAGCACTTATAGAGATGATAGAATATTGTTCGAATGGTGCTCATCAAATTATCCGACCGATGGTTTCATGTTAAAGTACCGTTAGAACGATCGAGCATGAGTAGAATTGGGTGACGAGCCCCTTTCCTCTGTATTTATTTAGTTTTGAGTGACAAGCTCACACCTTTGAATTGATGGTTTATACTCAGTATTGGACGACGACCCATTCCTTGTTGATGCCTTAATTTGGATCAAGGGACACTGGTGAGGAGCCATCACATACTGCAACGAACCACGTGATCTTGATAATGACTCATGATATAATGGCGGTATCCTAGCTTTGCCAACCTGTTGTATGAACTAGGACTAATAATCATTTGACATTAGAGTCACTTGTGAGAGAGTGTTGGCATTTGTAAAATAGGCGTGGAAGTCACTTGTGGGAGAGTGTTGGATTATGAGGACCATTCATCATTTCATCATTGCATTAATATACTTACCAAATAAATTGGAAAACTATTTATTTATTATACTATCATTATTGTACTCTATTGTGTTGGTAACATGGGTAACTTGCTTTGTAATTGTGCGTTAAAGATAACATGCTTGATTGCATAATATGTATTTGTTGTGAACCTGCTAATCACTAAAATACCTTAGGTAACAATCTTGGATATATTTATTTACTATGTTGGCATTTGATGCCTCCTATTTAATATATGTAGAAAACTCGGGAATAGGACTAATGAGTGATGTGCACAAGCCGAGTAGATACCTAGCTTCTTTCCGCCTAATAGGTTTTCTTCTATTCCTATTGTAATTGTTGTAATTTGTATAATTCTCACATGGGTGGTCCCCACTTTTGGAACTGTAACTCCTAGGTGCTAGCCTTATATTGGTGGATCATGTTACCTCTACTTCATTTTATTTCCACTAAATTTAATTGCGTTACTATGATTACTCGTGTGAAATGAATATAAATCTAAATGAGGTCACACGTGCATCTTTGTTTGGTTAACACCCGGAAACTTGGGATCGGGGTCTTTGTACTCGAGTGCCGATATTCAAAGTGTTACACCCATATATATAACATATAGAAGGATCTCAAGAAAAATTGAAAATAAATATCGTAAAATCACAACTCTATATAAAGTTGTGCAGAAACTGTCGATGGCATCTAACAGTCTTTGATGTCATTGAAACTAATCATTCAATGGTATCAAAGCCACATCAATGGCATCAAAATAACTCCTTAACTATCCAGAGATGAAACATGATTATCCGAAAAATATCGATTGCATCGAGCCTTGTTCGATGACCTTCAATGTCATCGAGCACATATCGATGACATCGAAAAGATGCCCAGTTAATCCAGTGAACAACTAAAGAAATTTTGGAGAATCTCGATGGGATTAAGCACCGTTCGATGCCATCGAAGGTCACATCAAATAAATTGTCAATTGCATCAATAGGCCATGTAACAAACTCGATTTAAGACATTTATTACAAAATCAACTATGCTACTTGATTCCAACCAAACAACTTTGATCCCAAGTGCAATATAAGATATATTAGAATTGATATTATATGATTGAGATCTGAGAAAAACAACCGCCTATTGAGCCACTCACAAGATGTTGTTTAAAATGATTAGGCGATTATTGGAGGGTATGGTTCGTCCTCCGAGAATGGGTTGCACCTTGCCTTTTATACGAAATGACTCGAAAATATGAGGGCAAAATAAAAAAGAAACACTTATAGTCAACCGCAAGGAGTAATTGCAAAGCACATTTTTGAGAAAAGCTTGTATTTCAGTAGAAATCGTCTAATGTATGAGCGTAGACTTGGATTACATCTACTAATTTACCACTATTCCTAAAGTAGGATTAGACTACTAGTTATGTTAAGGAACGTAAAAGATAGATTATACCAAGAACATAAAGAATAATTGATAGATTAGTTTGTTTAATTGAGTTGTTAAGAGACCTGTTGCTTTGTTGATCTCCTCTGCTATTTATAGACCTCCATAAGATAGAGACCTATATACTTCTTCCAACGTTCAATCGGTAACAACAATTGTTTCAGCACCACTTTAGCTTTCCAAATTCTTCTTAGACACCTGTTCAGGTAGCCACCTCAACACCACTTTTCTCTCAGCCATGGTTCTTCTTTCATTACTCGATCATGCTTTATATTTGTATGACGTGTATTATCCAACTGGTACAGGTTGTTGTCTCCTCAACAAGTGATCAAAATATCTCTGAAAATTTTCAGCACGCTGTATACTTCTGGTGTTATTTTCCTAATTGGTTTTTTCAAGAATGCCAAAAATAGGGTACAACACATCCGAGATTGATGCTCACCCACCACGGACAGAGGATGGACGACACGGATGTATCCCCGGTTGTCCCTAGCTATGAACGAACAGGTCCCTTGAGTGGACATCCTGATGTATGGGTTTCATCATAACCGTGCATCCATTTTGCCGTATAATTTTAGGATGCTAGCCCAAAAAAATAGTCAGTTCTAAGGGTCAAGTGTACCAAAGTGGGGATTAAACACCCACTGTTGAAAACTTTTTAGGGGCAACCGAAGTTTAGGATGGAAATTAACCAACACGGTGGACCTTAGTAAGGTTTAAACGGGAGGTAGATTTCCTCCCAAAGCGTTTCCCAGGAAGTTCCCGAGCTGGGATGCTAGGTGGGCCACGGTGATGTTTGTGAGAAAATCACTTTATCTGTCCGTTTTGCAAGCCTATTCCAGGACATTCAAAAAAAACAAAAAATGAAAAAAAGAAAAAATAAATTAAAATGGTGGTGGACCAAAAACTCTTGTGGACCAGACGACAGGAAACAGCGGGATTAAGTGACTGCCGTTGAAACATTCTCATGGAGGTAAAAGTTGTATCTGGCTTCTTTTTTTTTTTCCTATGTTTTCACTTCATCCACGTGGAAATGATCTTATAAACTATATATATATATAGAGAGATGCTCATACACAACTAGATGTACAGTAAGTTTTGGTCCAGCTAGCTGGGCATTTAATGCTAATAAATGTTGAGAGAGAGAGGCGTTTGCTTCAGGTTAGCCTTTGAAAATTATGTCTGACTTGAATGGGCCCCACTGTGCTGTTAATGTAAAATTCACTCCGACCATCATGTGTGTCGCATCATGTTAAACTTATGGACCGAAAATAAACCCTATTGTTAGCTCGGATGGAACACACAATTGGAAACAGTATGCTAAAAAAGCTGACCCTCCAAAATGATTGTTTGATGAGGCCCATTTGAATCACTTATGGATATGATTTTTAAGTCCCGCACATAGTCTTTACTTTCGCATCTAATGGTTGGAGCTGATTTCACATGCTCATGATTGGGATCTAGTAAAAATTAAAGGTGGAGTAGATCTTATCTACATGATAAGGTGTGGCTCACCCGAATTACAAATCTACCTTATATTTTGTCTTTAGACTTACAATGAGATTGCACATCTAATGGTCGGAGTAGATCTTACCTACATGATAAGGTGGGCCATATAAAAATCGAGGTAAGCTTTCTCTCCTGCCATTAAACTTCTTTAGCTAATGATAAGAAAGGATTCCGAAAACGAAATAGATACATATTTCAGGTGGACCACACCACAGAAAATAGTGGTGATTGGCCATTAAAAACTTTTTATGGGCCAAAAGTTTTGGATTAAGCTGAAATTTATTTTATTTTCCTTCATCAAGGTCTTTGTGACATTATCAATAAGTTGGGTGACATGTAAAAAATTACGATGGGCCTTAGGAAATTTTAATGCTAAAAGTTCAATTTTCACTATTTTATATTTAGTGTGGACCACTCGAGATTTATAATTGGTTCGTTTTTTTATCAATGTTCTAAAATGAGCCAAAAAAACCAATGGACTGCATGGATATACAATACATGCATGAAGGTGGGTGACATGGTCAGGGACAAACTGTGCTGCATAAGCAATTGACTGCACTTAATCTACTCTTGATATTTTTCCTAAAATGGCTCTTTTTTGCTTATAAGGAAGCTGGAAGAAGGTTAACGGTGGAAGAGGAATGTCTAACCTTATTTTTATTAGGCCCACCATGATGTCTTGACGTGCATGTTAGATCCACTACGACCATCGGATGTGTGATCTTATTCTACATCTAGAGACAAAATATTAGAATGACTTTTGATTTAGGCAGGACACACCAATAGAAAAGGTAGAGGGAGAGACATATACCTTTGATTTTTATAGTACCCACGATCATGAGTAAGTGAAATTCATTCCAACCATTAAATGTCACATCAAAAGCTAGGCATGGAACTCAAAAATCAGGCTCATACTGGATTTAAGTGTGCCTCATGGAAGGAATTATTTTAAAAGGTGAGTTTTTTTTAACACTATTTTCAATTGTGGCCCACTTGAACCATGGATGGAGTTGATTTTCTGTGTCTAGATCTAACATGGGGTGACACACGGGATGGTCAAGGTAGATTTTACATTAACAGTACAATGAGGCCCACCCAAGTCAGAGATCATTTTCAAAAGACCTCTTACAAGGCTAACGTGAAGCAAAGGCCCCTCCCTTTCGACATTAATTAGCATTAAATGTCCAGCTAGTTGGACCAAAACTCACGGTCCAACTAGTTGTGTGTGAGCATTTCTCTCTCTATATATATATAGAGAGAGAGTCATGCTCTCTTGCACACCTATGTACATGCGCACCTTTGCACACGTGACATGGATGTCTAATCTGAACGGTCCATGTGATGCGGAATTCCATGAAACCCCATATGACAAATTTTCACCCCGATTTAAAATTCTGGTGGGCCATAGCAAAGAGAAATGCAAATCAAGGGAGGAAACTGTTTCATTTTTCATGGCCCATCAAAATTTTAGATCAAAGTCAAACTTGGGCCCAAGGGGTTTCACGAGGTGCTGCTTCACATGAACGGTTCAGATTTTGGATCCACAACACGTATGATGGGTTCTCAAAAAAGTTTGTACGTAATATGTACGAACTGGTTCGCAGGTGAGTATTTCCGTGTGTGTGTGTGTGTGTGTGTAGGGAAAAGGTACTAGACGTTCGACCGTATTATACGTTCCATAAGGTTGAGTGCTGGCGGCACGCTATTCGTAGGATGGTGAAAATTTTAAACAAATGAGGAGATTTTTTGAGAAAGCCTTTGCACGCCGTTGAAACCTTATTAAGGCCCATTATGATGTTTATCTATTTTTATAGTGGTATCCACACCGTCCATCATTTTTGAAATATAATTTAGGGCATGAGTCAAAGAATGAGGAAGATAAAATTTTGTAGTGGATTCCACTATAGGAAACAAAATAGTGGGGAGAGTGATTCCTACCGTTGAAACTATCATAAGGCCCTTCATAATGTTTATTTGAAATCCAACCTATTTGAAAAGTTAAAAAAGACATGAAATAAGAGAAAACACAAATATCAGCTTCATCTAAAAATTTTGTGACCTTTAAAAGTTTTTAATGATGGGTGTCACTGTCCCCACTGTTTTCTGTGCTGGGCTCCACTGGAGTTTTAGATTTAACTCATTCTTTGGATATTGTCTTAAAATGATCTTTCCAAATGAAGGAAAGATGTGGATATAAAATATACGTTATGGTAGGAATTACAGAACTTGGTAATATCACCTCCGTGGCTCACTACTCGACCTCGATTGCGCTCAAAGGGAACAAAAACGGGAGATACTGAACGCTTCATTAGCCTATTGGCTACTGAAGCGACGTGATGAAATAAATGTCTCTCCGTTTGGCTAGCGGTGCACACACTCGACCATGTAAAGGTAAGTGCTAAAGTGACGTCATGATGATGTATGTATTATATCACACTGCACATCCGCTTCGTAAGATCATTTTAGGGCATAATCCAAAGAGTGAGAAGGATTCAAATTTCAAGTGCATCCCACCACAAAGAACAGTGGGATTGAACGCTTACCATTAAAACCTCTTTGGGACTAGAAGCTTTCCATCAAGATAATATTTATGCTTTACCTTATTCAATGTCTTTTTTAACTTATAAAAAATTTAGATCTCAAATAAACATCATGATTAGCCCAGGAAGGTTTTAACTGTGGCTGTCACAGTCGCACTTTTTTCCTTGGTGGGGTCCACTTGGACTTTGGATCAGCCTAATTCTTTGGTTGGCTCTCTAAAATAATCTCTCCAAATGGGTGGATAGTGTGGATACAACACATACATCATGATGGGGCCCAAAGAATGTGGTGACATCACATCAATAGCCAGACTCCCTACGGTCTGATTAAGTAGCCAACCGGCTTCCGTTTCCAATGGACGCGGAACTTCCCTCAACGGCAAGCTAGGTGGGGCACACCATGATGTTTGTGTGAAATCCACTCCATCCATCCTTTTATCCATATCATCTTATAATGTAGGCCCAAAATTCTTAAAATTATATAGCGTAGGGAAGCGGGCTGGCTGCTCAGCCGGAAGGTAGCGAGTCTCGTGAGACGTAACCACGTCCTATGGGTCCCACCATGATGTATGTATTGTATCCACACCATCCATTCATATGGAGAGATTATTTTAATGAGTGAGCCAAAGAATTAGACAGATTCAGAGTTCAAGTGGATCCCACCACAGAAAATAGTGAGACATGACAGCCACTGTTGAAACCTTCCTAGGGCCAACCACAATGTTTATTTGAGATCTAACTTTTTTATACGTTAAAAAAGATATGGAATAAAGTAAAGCATAAATATTAGCTTGATTGAAAGCTTCTGTGGCTCAAAGAGGTTTTAATGGTAAGCGTTCAATCCCCATTGTTTTCTGCAGTGGGGTGCACTTGAAATTTAGATCTTTCTCACTCTTTGGATTATGGCCTAAAATGATCTCACGGAATGAATGGGCGGTGTGGATACAATATATACATCATGGTCCAACGGAAAGATTATTTATCCTTCCGTGGTCGAGTGCTTGCACTGTCAAACGGAGAGAGAAGTGTAACAGAGGTCTAACCTATTTCACCGTGTGCTTTGTATCTGATTGCTACTGGTATAAATTGAATTTCTATCATTGAGAAATTTTTTGAGCTATCAGGGTTGCACTGTTTTCTTTCATGGAACCGTAGTGTTTGTGAGAAATTTACTCCGTCTATCAATTTTTGGAGATTATTTTAGGACACAAGGACAAAAATGAGCCGGATCCAAAACTCAAGTGACCCGCACTAAAGGAAAAGGTGGGTAAAAAAATTCCTACTATTGAAACCTCCTTGGGTCGAAAGTGATGTTTCAATTGCATCTATACCATTCATAACAATATTCCTAATGAGATGAAATGAAAATAAAAATATTATCCTAATTTAAAACTTTTGTGGCCCCACGAATATTTCAACTATGGACGTTTAATCCTCACGTTTTCAGCCTACTTGAGCCTCGGATTCGACTCATTTTTGGCCTCTTGTCTTAAAATGATATGGAAAAACGGATGGACGGGGTGAATTTCTTTTTTTTTTTTTTTTTTTTTAAAAAAGAAGACCACGACAAGTTTCACATAAGTTTCTAGCGCAAGGTTTTTAGCATAAAATAAGCGTGAGAAAGATAGAGGTGGAGGGGTATTTTAATAGCCGGTTGCACCTGTTTTGTTTATTCAATTTCCCTATAAAAATTTTCAGTTGGTTTAAATTTTTTACCATCCGACAAATAACATGCCGCTGACACTCAACCTTATAAAGGGTATAATACGATCGAGTGTATAGTACCTTTTCCCTATATATATATATATATATATATATATATATATATATATATATATATAAAATACGTACGAGCTGGTTCGCAGGTGAGCATTTCCACGAGTGTATGTGTATATATATATATATTTGGCTACTCATAGAGGCTCGTTTGATTTTCCAAAATTTCTGTAAATATCCTGTGATTTAACTTTTATTACCATTTCACCCTTTTAGAAAATAGGAAGGTATTTATGCTTAAAAAACTGCCCAAGCCTAAAAGTTTGTGAGGCCCACCGTGATGTACATGACATGTTCACACCATTCATCCATTTTATCATAACATTGTGAGAAATGAGCATAAAAATAAGGCTGTTCCAACATCCAAGTGACTTACATCGAACTTAATAGAGGCCCTGAGAAGTTTTTAATGGTGGGTGTTCGATTCCCTTTTTCTGGTGGTGTGGTTCACTTGAAATTTGAATCTGCCTTATTTTTTGGCTCATGCCCTAAATTCAGTTGGCACAACCGATGGATGGTGTGAATAATCCACATACCTTATGGTGGGACCCACATATATTAGGCAAAATTTTTATATTAAAAAAAATAAGAGTAAAAATCCTCAGCGTAATTACCAAAGAAAATTATTATTACTCATTTACAGTACATTTACATCTACCTTAGAAAATCAAACATGACCTGAGATTGATCTCCAAAAACTGATGGACGGGGTGAATTTTTGAAGAACATGGAGGTGGACCCGCCTACGTTCTTGCGCAGGAATCCGTTTCAACGTGGGTGTCTGAAAAGATTTCAATGGTGGGTGTTATTACCAACGCTGCTTTCGGTGGTGTGGCCTACTTGAATCTTTGAAGTGCCTCTTTTTTGGGCAGGTACCCTAAAATGATACTGAAAAATGGATGGACGGTGTGGATGAAACCATAATTCAAGATGGCCCCTCAGATCCCCTTGTCCGTTCCCAGATGTATGGACATGAGAAGCGAGAAAAGCCAGTGGGGAGGGGGGAGCGGACTTTCCATGAATGGAGAGGAAGTGCCCACGTCTCCAAGGGCGCGAACCTCGTACCGCTGCCGACAGCATACAGAAGAGGAAACTAATATGTTAATCAAAATATCAGCCCGTGCGGACCCACTGGGAACGCACAACATGGAAAGCAGACATTCGCGGTCGCTTGCTTATAATTTTTGTTTCCACTATTTGCCCCAGCCGTACTTGAAAACCTCGAAGGTGCCATCCTCAACAAAAGCAAGCCATTGCTGAAAATAGAAACGCATCGACTGGTGGTCGCACCAGAAAAGAAGCTTGGATGCGGAAGCATAGGTGTTTTTTTAAAATAAAATTTTTAATATATATATATATATATATATATATATATATATATATATATATATATATATATGTAAAACCAATGGAAATTATCAAAAATGAAACTTCTTCAATGCAACTACGTGGTTTTGTTCTTACCTAGAAAAACAATACCATAGACTGATCCCAAGCGTTGTCTAACTATTCTATTACTGGAAAAACTTTGACACTTTATTAGAGTGCGGGGATGATATGTATGCACTAACCAAATATTTAAAATTCGCATGCCACCACTAGTAATTTAAACTAATCCAAAATATGAATTGCGGCTTAGATACATGAACCAACGACTACAGTTATTCTGGGAAACCACTTGTATACCTCGCGTGGGTACCTACGCGTGTTGCTTTCTCTAACATGGGTAACGACTTAGCATGGATGAAATCAATCCCGCTCATGCCACCTTATTTTAGGCCTTGATCCCATAAACCAGGCCGATTCACCCCTCAGGTGGGCTACACCATAAAATTATACTTAAACCTGTAAAATCGTATGGTAATGGCACACCTGACTTTGAATAATATTGTTTCAGCCCGATGAGGCAAAACAGATCAACGGATTGAATTGGATGGCATGTAAAGACCACCAATGCGCTCTACACAAAACTAGCGGTTGGCGTTCCATCCCAATTGTTTACCATGATGTGTGTGGCCTACCGGAGTGTTGGATCATTGGGTTTCATGGTGACATAACACGGATGAAAGTTCCATCCACGTGGCTCCAAATTAGAGAGTAAATTAGGCGGAGGTACACAAGCATGGTTCATTGTTCTATTATCCAGTTTTGACAACCGTCCGCGTGTCAAAGGTTGCATATGTCCAAGCTGTTGATAGCCATCATCGCCAATCCTCGGGAGAACCAATTAGATTACGTTACATATGGTTCGGATGGTGTATTTGAAGATCTATGGATATCTACGTGAACGATTCGTTAGTAATATAGCTGTAACACATCAAACAATGCTATATTACTGTTTAAGTGACCGATAAAAGAGCGACAGATAAAAAAGTAATAGTGAAAAAGTAATTATATGACATGATAGAAAGAGAAATAGATAAAGATAGATAGTGCCCAACAATTATAGCAATTGTCAAAACATAGGAATGATCTCAAATGGCCCAATTAAGGCAATAAATAGCAAATGAATTTGTTTATTTTAAGCTTGTTATTTATATTTGTAGTGTAATCTTATAGTGTTAATCAAGTAGTTGATAATCTTATCTGTAATTTGAGTCTACACTCATACGCTAGATTTAGTTCTTCAATTGGAGAGGTATTTTTTTAGCTATTCTTCACAACCGACTATAGGAATCTCTTTCTCATTTTACTTTATGTACACTGAAAAGTCATTTCATATGGAAGGCAAAGGTGTAACCCATTATCAGAGGATGAAATCTACCCTTTGAATATCACATGATTCTATTTTACAAATTGGGCGAATGGCTGAATAAGTGAGTGATCTCATCAAATCTTGATCATACACTACGTGTATGCTTATCTCGGCACTTGGGATCATAGTCATTCGGTTTGAATTGAGCCGCAAATCTAATTCTAGCATGCCCACATATCTATAGTAAAAAAACAAAGCAACAATAGTTTTCGGCACGGTTGGTGGGACATCGTTTCTAATTTACTAGCAAAATATTGTCAATTATGAATAGAAGTACTCGAATTGTTAGGATCAATCCCTCTACGCCAACCGCACCACTTCTAGTTGTGGATGTGCATGTTCAAGCAGCTCCTGAAGCATTAAATTTAAACAATAATCTAACGCTTGGTACTGGAGACCGGGAAGGAGGATTAAACTCTTGGATTGTTCCTCCAAACGAGATAGCGGTCGTACTTCGAAATGTATAATTGAGTATTTAGCATGTACAATAATATGTGAGAGCCCAAGTTGAGCAATTCCGTATTTAAACTAAGAATACTAGTATATATATGGCTAGCCAAACTGAGCCTATGCATTGATTAATAGTTATGATGGCCGAACGAACTGTCAATAATGCAATAAAATGCCAAAGGAAGTTCTATCGAAAATGCAGCTCAGCTGCCATCTATGTTGCCTCTACAAAGGAATCATCTTACTAGTCACAATTTAGGAGATGCGAAACATTCCTCCTCTTGTGGGACTTAGACGACTAGAATGAGAGGCTAGAATTTTCATACTTGAAAATTAGAATCAATGATTACTAGGAGGATATAATCCTCAGCAATTCCTAAGGAATCCTTTATTCCAAGAGAGACTAAACCGACTCGTCCCTAAGCCACCACCAGTCATTGAAGCTCGTAAACGAGTATATCATGACCAAATCATGCAAATTGTCTAAGAGATTGCAGGCTCAGTACTCAGTTGTAATACCATGTCAATATATCACAAACCATATCCCGAATGGATAGATCGACAACATCCATTTCTAATAAATTATCAACCAAACTTTGCCTTGTTTTCAAGTGATCTTGCTCAGTCTCTTACTGTAGTTTTTGGTTGTACATGTGCAGGCGTGCCACAATTGAAATTGCAACTCAATTCAAACTAAACAATTATGACCCCAAGAGCTAAGAAATGTAGACCCCAAGAGCTAAGAAATGTAGACACATAGTGTATGACTGAGATTTGATGAGATCGATCACCTATTTAGCTACTCACTCAATGTGTATATAGGATCAGTCGATATTCAAAGGGTGGGGTTTACCTCTGATAATGGGTTACACCTTTGCCTTCCATAGGAAAGGGTTTTTTGTTCACAAACCAAAGTGTAGGGTCGTGAAGTAGTATTAATCTCGGTGAGACCGAGGTCGAATCCACAGGGACTACTCTCGTACGTTTCTGAAAGTAACAAGAAGTAGAACTATGAGAAGATCTAAAACTAAATCTGAATAATTAGAAGAGTAATTGTGAATTGTTTAATTAAAACTTGTGAATTTAAAGGTGGGAACTAGGGTTCTAAGGATCCACTTGCAGCTATTAGGATGTTTCCTTATTTGATTCAAGAAACACAATTGGAAGTAGAGTCCTATCCTATCTAATTAGAAGATATATCAATAAAATCAAATCTAAACTTTCATTAACCTAATTCTCAATTAATGAGAATTGTGAGGGTTGGAAGGGATTCCATCACCAAACCATGCCCTGAAGACAATGGCTAAGAACAAGATTTACTAATCCGACAATCTCAAAATAAGAAAAAGAAGATATTCAAAGCTATTGTAAATCTATTGTAATTTAAGTCACAATAAACCTTTAAAAACTGAAAGTATTCATTAAATATTAAATTAGAATCAAAGAAGTTCAACAAGAACAAGAATCAAAACAAGAAAAGCATTTCAACATGCTACAAGCTTCACCTCTTAACCCTAGCTAAGAGATTTAGCTAACCATAAACATGATTGGATATAAAACCTTAGAAGAAAGCATTAAAAATAAACTAGGAAAGAAAAAAAACTCTTGGCAGGCTCCTCCGCCCTTTGTCTCTGCTCCTTAAAACCCTAGATCTCCCTAGAGGTGTTTATGAAACCTATATTTATAGCCTTGTCCATGTAAAATTGGAAAACCGCATCAAATTTACACAGTCCACGTAACTCTGTATAACACTTTCGATGTTATCGAACATCCTTCGATGTCATCGAAGGGATTTAAATGTGAAAGTCGTGCCTTTTCACCTTTCACAGTGCATAACTCCTCTTGTTATCGAGCAATTCTTTGATGTCATCGAACAGGACTTTGATGTCATTAAATGATCTTCGAGTCCTCGAATAAGTGTACAAAATAGTCCAGCGACTTGCTTCAAAATTCTTCAGAAATTTCGATGTCATCGAATGAGATTCGATGTCAATGAGCATCTCTTCAATACCATCAAAAAAAACTTCTAGTAATTGAAAACTGAACCCAATATGTCCAGCGACCAACTCGATTTTCATGTAAAAATTTAATATCATCAACCTGTGTTCGATGTCATTGAACTGTGGTCGATGACACAGCTAGTGAAGTAAATTCCAACACTTTGTTCTTTCGACTTACTTCCTTTTCTACTTGGTTTTCTTGAATCTTGGAGTCTTAAAATCTTTAATATTGGTCTCCAAAATCCATTCATTGCCTTAGTTTTTCTTAAACATTAAATCCATGCTTTTAACATTCTTTTCAATCCAAGCTCTTACATTCACCTTTCAACATAAACAAGCACAAAATATTTCTTTAAGCATTATTATGTTCATACAACCAAGATATAAATGGGGGAGAATATATAATATTTGACACTCAACACACTCTCCAACCAGCATTTTACTAGTCCCGAGCAAAACATGCATGAAGTGAACCTCAATTCTCAATGTTCAAACCTTTTTCAAAAATCAATCCTTTGTGCAATTAAGTATGATTGAGTACAATTGAGATGAAAAAGTGAAATTTTGAAAACCTAGAGCCAAATCACATAAGCAATCAATCAAATAAATTCTTTATCAATTACATTAGACCATAAGTTTATATATCAAGTTTTTTTTTTTTTCAATGTGCTCAGTGAAAATTAACTTACTTCTCATAAGAGTACTAATATTTCATAATGTCAGCCATGCTCACCATATCAAGATTTATTGACAAATCAAGTATTGATTCCGAACTTATCCCATTTTTCTTCTTTTTTCAGTTTTTGATTTTATATCGACGATCATTTTTATACATTCTTTTCAGATTTTTCATTCTATTTCATTCTTTTCAGATTTTTCATGACCTTTTTGTCGATCTCAATACTTTTTAACTGGTTCTTTTTATCTTTTAAGGTGGATAAAATTCTCCAGACTCAATTCTTAACATCTATCAATGATTCCATGCTAATAATCAGAGATTCTTGTACAATTTTAAAAAAGTGACTTAATGTGGCTTGTGAATTAGATTGGCATGATATTTAAACTTCCTCTTACTTAATTGAATGCAAGAACCATAAGTGATAGGTTACTTAGTTGATCAGACTCCAAAAATTCAAAATTTAGTCTTGATCTTATTATTATACTCAAAACATTCTTAAGATCACAAACTATCTATCTCCAAATAGGTTTTTACTTTGAAAAATTGGAAAATTTTGAACTTTCTACTCAATGACTAAGAAAACACTGATTAGTTTACCTAATCCACACCCCTAATGTAACGCCCGTGAAAAATCCATACTTGGGCTCGAGTACCAACTCGACCCGAAATCGCGTAGAATTAATTTCCATGGAAATTAAGAGTAAGTTAGCTAGCGCAACGCTAGAGTAGCTGGGAAATAGTCCCTGATCACTTTAAATACGTTCTACAAGACCCAAATCGAGTAGAACAAACAACTCTACAATACTCTATAACCTCGGATCAAACTCTAAGCGGGTCTGTTCTCTGGACCACTTTGAATTCTTGTATTGGATTTAGACCGCACGTCGAAGGTCCGATACCTCCTATCTTAGACCGTTAGAACCGCCCAACTGGACTTGACAATCATCTCGAAAATCAAGTCAAACCGATAATCACAGACTATTTCGTTGAACCCGGACTGAAGAGACCGCGAATAGGGACAGATTTGGAATTTCAAATTCAAATCTGGCACACGACTTGACGCGTCAGTATTAAGCGTTCTGACCTTCAGAATTCATCCAGATTACACCCTCGGATCAGAAAAAATTTTTATTTATTATCATGAGACTTTCAGCCCTGATCTATGTGCGGTGACCGCTGAACTGAAACTGGTCCGCCACGTGCGATCTGCGAACCCTGCCAGACTGAAAACTTAATACGTGCTACATCTGGTACGCATGAGCTTAAGTCCGATCGCAATCGACCAGGGGACCACCAGAAAGCAGCTTTTGGACCGAAACAGCCCCGAAATGGATAGGCACTAAGTAAACTTCGTTCCGGAGCCTGTTTCTGGCATTTTTGAACTTATAAAAGGGATTGAAACCCTCCCTTCTCTCTCCCATCCGAAAATTGCAACCCTAGAGAAAAGGAGAGAGAGTTTGAGAGAAAGAGAAGAAGGGATTTTTCCCGCTTCCGAGCCACCGATTGCTGCTGCTTCAGCAACTCTTCCCAATCACCTGGCTGGTGATTTCTCCGTTCTTTCAGGTACAAAACAACCCTAGAACTTGCTGATTTAGGGTTTATCCAGATTTAGGGCATGTTAGCTAACGTATTTCGTAAATCAGGTTGTCCTACTGCCGTAGACGAAGCGTACACGCTCCGTCCAAAATCACGCTTCCGTAAGAGACTAGGTGAGAATTTTAGACCCTTTGATTGACGGTTTACAACGCTTTCAATGTCGTTTAATAGTAGATTATCGACGGCATCGCCGTTTGACATGTACATCTCCGTTTCCTGTTTCGTAAATTAACGAAGAATATGAGATTTAGGGCATTTTAGTCATTTGTAGGAAGTGCGGTCTACATTCATATTTCGCTGACGTGATTGACATGGTTTGTTGTCGCATTAGGGAGTTAGGAATGCTTGCATAATTAGTTTGGCGAAGAGATTCGCCTAGTTGCGCACTTTGGGTCGACATACTATATGTAGACTTAAGTGTGTAGTGTATGTGTTTGTATAAATGCTTGTATTAGTATGTATTGAATTAAATGATGTTATGTAGTAGTTTGAGATTGATTTCTTGGTTAATATGCTGACCTAAATGATTTCCTACATGTTGACCATATGCATGATTCCATTACATGCATGGAATGTATGTGTTTGAAGATTTGCTTAAGTTGAATGTTATAACCTGTGTTAACATGCTCACATGATTGTATCTAAATTCCAATACCTTTACATATATTGCTAATGTGATTCCATAGATGTGTGGGACTAGACTTAGTCCAGGCAGTTGGTAATCGAGCGAATTCGTGGCTGACTGGTCATAGCCACGAACGACGCGTCGATGAATGTGATTCGTGTTTAGAGTTGGCGGCAGTGGTTAGGCCATGCGAAGTGTTTTACGCACTTCATGTCGTTCGACTTGAGATGCGATCGTGCTAGTCGAGCCCGTCAAGTAACCCGACTGGCCGATGTATGTTCACCTTGTATGTGTCATAACTGCTTGAACCTAGGGTACTAAACTTACCATTGTAAACCCTGTTAACCATGGTACCTTGATCCACGAAGACTCATGAGCCGGGCATAGTGGTATGGGACACCGTGGTCGAGCTATCGGCCTACGCTGGGGCCACAAACCTCCCCGTAGTGACCAGTGAGCACCTAGACTCGTGAGCAGATTATGGTGGTATGGGACACTATATTCTAGCTGTCGGCTTACACTGATCAGGCGACGAGCCCTTTGTAGTGACCGCGAGCGTATTCTGAGTCCACGGGAGGCGACGACCCTTCCGTTGCAGTAGAGTACGGTAGGCCTATATTGATAAGGTGATGGGAGAGCGGTGCAACGAGTGCGAACAACAGCCTTGACAGCCCTTGTAGTGACCTACGAAATATACATCTACTAGGAGTGACGACCCTAGACAGGATCTGTGTTGGGATTGATACAAGGGAAGTACCTTAGTTTTCCAATCCTGCTGTTTGAATGGACTAATAACAACTTGGAATTCATATCACCATAGCATTGCATGTGCCTGGAAGATGTGGAGCACTCTAGGGAGTGTGGCATGCCGCGGTCGTAATATGTTGCCGCATGAGGGTGATCGTCGGTGAGGGCATACATCACGTCATGTCATCTTGCATTAACAACAGTATTAGGATTGTCTGATTTACTGCTTTACTATTATCGCGTGATTGAATTGTGAACATGCTAATCTTTGCTCTATGATTCCACTGAGTTGATCACTCACTCTCACGTTACGGGATGGTGTTTACAACACCCACCAGACCCTGTTGTAGATGCAGGTGAGGCTGAGATCCAGGAGGTGGAGCTAGAGATCGACGAGGACCAGGACGAGTTCTCGTATATGCAGTATCACGACGGCTTCCCGTAGGCGAGCTGGATCGAGGGGACATCAGTGGGACTATTTTGAACATTATTTTTATTTATGTATATTTATATGAGACTCAGAGATGTAGTCATACTTTGGAGACAGATGAGATTTACTTTATTTTTCCATACAGTGATATATATGTTGTTTAGTCTTCCGCTTGCTTTTATCACTGGATCTGAAGTATGAATTGCAGTTTTGGTATACTTTTAGTCATGTGAATGCTTTAAATCAGACAACATTGAATCATAACCATTTTTGTTGCATAAGTGACGGTCTGGAACTCGGGAGTCGAGTTTATACACGACCCCCGATTTTCAGGGTGTTACACCTAACCTAAAATTTACATTGTCCTCATTGTGAAAGAAATAAGCATGCAATACATATGAGGCAACGAAAGGAAATAGAGTAGTGATGAGAAGATAATACCTGGAGAAGAAGATTTCCAATATTTCCAAGGATCTCAACATAAAGATGGGTTAGCACAAAAGCTAGATAAAATGAAAGAAAACTATTATAATCCTAAATTTTATGAAAGTAATAAACCTAATTATACCTCCATCGGACTAGGAGGTCAATCCTATAGGATCAATCAGAGGTATGGACATGTGATTTGAATCAAATTTATTAACAAATGGCTTTAGACGATATCCATTCACTTTGAAAATATTATCATTTGATGGATTCTCTATCTCAATGGTCCCATGAGGATAAACATTAGTAATTGTGAAAGGGTCAGTCCAATGAAATTGGAGTTTACCCAGAAAAATGTGTAACCAAGAATCGTACAAAAAGGACTTTTTGACCAGTCAAGAATGATTTTCGAAGGATGTTCCTATCATGGAACACCTTCATCCTGTCCTTATAAATTCTTGAGTTCTCGTATGCTTCATTTCAGATTTCCTTGAGTTCATTTCACTGAAGTTTGTGCAGCGAGCCATGTTGAGGGTCAAATATTATATATTATCCCCAGTCTATATCTTGGTTTTATGAACATGATATTGCTTAATGTCTTATTTTACTCATGTTTGTGTTTCAAGGTGAATTTAAGAGCTTGGATTGGAAAAGGTGCTAAAAGCATGAATTTGATGCTCAAAGATCACCAATACAAAGAATGGATCTTAGGAGACAAAGATTGAAGATATTAAAGTCATAAGATTCAAGAAAACTAAGTGGAGAAGGAAAGAAGTCGAAAGAACAAGTGTAGAATTCTCATTGACTATGTCATTGATCATCATTCGATGACATCAAGGCTACCATTTGATGACATCGAACACGGGTCGATGACATCAAATTTATGAAAGAAAATTGAGTTGGTCGCTGGACAAATCGAAGCCACTTTTCGATGACTCAAGGACTTGTTCGATGATTCGAAGCTTTGCTCAATGACATTGAAGCCAGTTCGATGACATCAAATTTTCTATAGATTTTTGGCAAAACTCGCTGGACATTGTAACATCCTAGATTTTTATTATTTTAAAATTTTAAAAACTCTTCAAAACTTTCGATATGACTAGCCTACGTTGCGTCTTATTGGACCTTGACGTTCAAAGTGAGCCCATATGCAGGTGGTACTAGTAAAGAACCACGCAAATCAGATCAATCAATCAAAAGAAGCCAATGAATCCGGCCGATCACTTAAACACTAAGTTTATCCACATAATTTGGTCACATGGGGCCCAAATCTAGCTAACCTATCACTAACTAATCGAGACAACCGTAACTAAATAAAGACCTATCAAAAGTCAAGACAATTAGGGGTCAGATCTTAATTAAAAAATTAAACTGACCCACTTATCCTTTTAGCCTAAGAACCAATGACTTAAGGTGAGAATAACTAAATTGTCATTTTTACTAGTTGTAAATAGGCTACATTATGAACTTATCTAATCCAAACCCTAATAATTGCACACAAGAAATCTCGATACCCAATTCATTCTAGAAATGCAATGATTATCCAAACAAGATCTAGACCACTCATTAGTGGGCCACTAAACCTGATTCTATAGAAATATATTCATCTTAGTGGGCTTGACGTCCATCGTAGGACATCGAGTCGAGATAACATCTCGAATAATTCAACTTAGACTCACAAGGCAAGTGCTTGTGTTGTGCGAATACCTTATATGAAAATCTAAAACTTAAGTGAAATAAGTCTATTTCTCTTTCGCAAAGTTGTAACATTCGGACTGTCGGTTCATGATGAAATTCAAAGTACCGACTAAAGATTTTTATCCACATATATTTGTATAGCCATGGCCCCGATTGATCATCGGTGACCGTTGATCTAAGTTAGGCCCTTCCTAGTTAATTGATAAGCCAGGTCATTAAATGGTTATATCCAAATCTAGATCGCCTATTGGGACACTTATCCTATATTTTAGATTGACTCTTACACCTCCCAGCGGGTCCCATTAGTTGGAAATAACCCTCTTCAAGATTAATATAATGAATAAAGGGCCATTGGGACCATTTGTGCAACATCCGACACTATATAAAGCCTTCATTTGGGCACCCCCTCTCCCCATATGAATTTACATTTGCCAAAGGAGAGAGATAAAGAGAAAGGGAAAGAAGAAGAGAAGAAGAGTGAGAGTAGGAGTGGGGAGGCTTTAGTGCTTTCCTTCATCGATTTTCTCGAATCAAAGCCCTAGCATCGATCATTTTCCTCCACCGAATTCACTCCATTCACGATTGAGAGGTAAGAAACAAACCTACGTTCTAACTTAAGTTTTTCTAGGATGAATTACAAAAATCTCTCATATTTTTTTTTTTGTATTTTTTTAGGAATTTATGAATTTTCCCAAATCCCTAACCCTACGAGTATCGTGAGTCGGGTGAATCATTACAAAGGTATTGACCATTATCTCTAGGTTATTGTTTATCGACCCCTTTGAGGATTTTAGTTAATGATTAGATGCTTGTAGATCCTTGGTCATTGTCGGACCTCCCTCTAGCAGAGATCGAATGGTCCAGATCCTTCTTGGATTGGGATTCAGTGGCGTAGTTCGTACGGTGATGGGTTCCCTGGAATTTCGCCTTCACGAGCGGGAGATGTCTCTTGGTTCGCGAATCAAATCGTGAGCGGAAGGTGTTGCTCGGTCTATAATCCTGGTGGGGTCCACTTACGATGGTCCTTGTGGAGATCCACTTTGTCCATCTGTTTCTTCTTATCGGGTTAGGACATGGGGTAAATAATGAGGAAGATCCATAAATCAGGTGGACCACATGATCTAACGTAATTGAAGGTGTTCACTTTTAAATTTCTTCTGAGATTAAAAAATTGGGGAAGAGAGGTTTTATTCAAATATGTCTCCATAACTGAGATTAGTTGGGTGTGGACACGAGTCATGTGTAGGTATAATGTGGGGGTGTTGTGGTGATTTCTTGAGTAATCCACTCCCTTCATTGGCTTGGTCAGGTTATGTTAGGCTATGGGCCAAAAGATGGAGTTGATTGGAAGTTTATGTTAAAAGTTCTTCCATCAAGTACCAAAAGAGACTTAATTTTAATTAATGGTCAATTCTTAATGATCAGGCCCCAATTTTAGGGGAGATGTGTAGTTAGGATGACAAACGATTACGTAATCAGGGGACAATTGAAACACAGGTTTAACCGAGATCTCAGCCGAAGATCTCTGTGATATGCTCGGGATGCGATTCCCTCTACAACATGCTCCTACTAAATAGGGGATCGCCATCTACGCCACCACCACCATTCAACTATAAATAAGAATGCCTCCAATGGTGAAAGGTACACACAATTCTACACTTAAAAAACCCTACCCTTACTAGACCCAAATTCCCTACCTCACTTAGGTATCAGAGGGACCCATGCTGCAGCCAGAGTGTCCTTTGTCTTCTCCGTGTGTAGGTATTCGAAGGTTCAAAAGGTTTAACCATATTTCTGCATCAACACTACCCATTAAAAAGTTTTAACTAAGAAAAAGTTTAGTCAATTTTTCATACCATGCCCTTAGGATTTGTTTTAAACCAAATAGTGCTTTTTTTAAGACAATATACAATATTAGGAAGTTTGGGGTATTTAAAACCCTTTGGTTGTTTAACATAAACTTCCTTGTTTAAATCATCATTTAAGAAAACACTTTTGACATCTATTTGATATATTTTGAAATTTTTATAGAAAACAATGAAAATAAATAATCCGATAGAGTCAAGATGCATAACTAGTGCAAAGGTTTCATCGTAATCAATACCTTCAATTTGAGTGTAACCTTGCATAACCAGTCATGCCTTGTTTCTTATAATGTTACCCAGTTCATCAGATTTTTTTTTTGAAAATCCACTTGGTTCCAATCACATGTTTCTCAGAAGGTCTGGGAACTAGATATCATACATCATTTTTGACAAACTAATTTAGTTCATCTTGCATAGCTAAGATCCAACTTTCATCATCTAGTGCTTCATTTACATTCGCCAGTTCTATCTGGAACTAAAGCAAACATGATTATATATATTTTCTAGTTGTCTTCTAGTTTAAACACCAGTATGAGTGTTACCAAGTCTTTGATCAATCAGTTTAAGCACTACCCATTAGAAAGTTTTAACTAAGAAAAAATTTAGTCAATTTTTCATACCATGCCCTTAGGATTTGTTTTAAACCATATAGTGCTTTTTTTAAAGACAATATAGAATATTAGGAAGTTTGGGGTATTTAAAACCCTTTGGTTGTTTAACATAAACTTCCTTGTTTAAATCATCATTTAAGAAAGCACTTTTGACATCTATTTGATATATTTTGAAATTTTTATAGAAAACAATGAAAATAAATAATCCGATAGAATCAAGATGCATAACTAGTGCAAAGGTTTCATCATCATCAATACCTTTAATTTGAGTGTAACCTTGCATAACCAGTCATGCCTTGTTTCTTATAATGTTACCCAGTTCATCAGATTTGTTTTTAAAAATCCACTTGGTTTCAATCACATGTTTGTCAGAAGGTCTGGGAACTAGATATCATACATCATTTCTGACAAACTAATTTAGTTCATCTTGCATAACTAAGATCCAACTTTCATCATCTAGTGCTTCATTTACATTAGCCAGTTCTACCTGGGAACTGAAGCAAACATGATTGTATATATTTTCTAATTGTCTTCTAGTTTAAACACCAGTATGAGGGTTACCAAGTATTTGATCAATCAAATGACCTTTGACTAACCTTAACTCAGTAAAATATGATGCAGACGATGGTTCAGATTGATTAATCACAATAATATCATTATCACCATCATATTGGTCAAGTTTGGTTGTGATCGGTTGATCATGAATAATAACATTTATAGATTCTTGAATCACCCCAATTCTTTTGTTTAGAACATGATATGCTCGGTTGTTTAGAGCATATCCTATAAATATTCCCTCATCACTTTTAGCTTCAAAGTTTCCCAAAATTTCCTAGTCTTGTAATATAAAGCATTTGCTTCCGAAAGTATGGAAATATTTAACAGAGGGTTTTTTTTTATTAAACCATAGTTCATAAGATATTTTATTTTCAGTTGCTCTTATATAAACACGATTAATTATATAGCATGCAGTATTTACAGCTTCAGCCCATAAATTTTTAGGTAATTTCATGCTATTTAGCATTACGCTAGCCATTTCTTGTAAAACTCTATTTTTCCTTTCAGCAACTCCATTTTGCTGAGGAGTTTTTGGAGAAAAAAATCATGTAATATCTCAAGGCCATTACAGTACTTCTCAAAATTGTTATTCTCAAATTCAGTACCATGGTCACTTCTTATTTTGATCACCGATAATACTTTTTCAGTCTAGATTCGTTTAATTAGATTTTTGACTTCATCAAAAGCATCCAACTTTTCTCCTAAGAAATTTACCCATGAATATCTAATGTAGTCATCAAATACAAATACAAAATATTTCTTTCCACCTTTACTCTCCGTTCTAGTTAGTCTGACTAAATCCATATGAAGTAGTTTAAGAGGTCTTATAGTGGCTAACGAGTTCACTTTCTTATGACTACTCCTAATTTGCTTGCCTATCTGACAAGCACCACATACTTTGTTTTCTATCTTTTTTAATTTAAGTTAATCATGTAAGTAATCTCTTATGATCAATTTATATAGATCTTTATAGTTTACATGTCTAAGATATTAATGTCATAGTTTAGTCTTATCTGTTTAGACCATGTAACGTGAATGAATTGTTGAGTAAGAGTCATCAATGATATAACAATTTTTAGAGGTTTTGTGGCCATTTAATACACATGACCTCGATTGTTAATTATCTCACATCCGTGATCCGAAAATTTTATACTATGATTATTATCACAGATTTGAGATATGCTCAGAAGATTATGCTTTAAGCCTTCAAAATATAAAACATTTTCAAAGATGGGTAGATTGGGAAGTTTTATGTTACCACTTCCAATGATCTTGCAATCGTTACCATCTCTGAATGTAATTGAGTTGCCATCAATTTGGTTGATGTTTGATAGTATAGCTTTATCACCTATCATATGTCTAGAACATCCATTATCTAGGTACTATCTTGAATGACTATTTGCTTTGAAAGCTGTATGGATAACAAGACACTTAACCTTTGGAACCCATTTCATTATGGTTCTAGGTTTAGGAGGGTTTCTTACCTTTCACTGTGTTTGAGAGTTAGGATTTCTCATGTTTTTATTTACTCCATTCTTACCTGAGTTAGATTTCAACAACTCTTTGAGCAAGTCCACAATTTTATCAGCTAGAAGTGGATTTCTATTATTTCTCATTTGATATTTATGGTAGTTAACATAAGTTTTTACATTAGAAGTTTCTTGAAAGGATTTTACATTTTTGTTTTACTCCTTTAAAGTTTCTGCTTTAGAGTTTGAGGATTCTCCTTTTACAAATGTAGGATCAGAATTCTTAGATTTCACGGTATTATTTTTAATATAACCCAAGCCAAATTGGTCACCACCTCAGGGAGATGAAGTTAACAGTTTTTCAAGTTTCTAGTCTCCTCAGATATATTCCCAAGTATCCTTTAAACTCTTAAGGGAGGAAACTTCGATTTTTAGTTTCTCATTTTCATATTTAAGACTTTGCATTTCTAAAATTTTAGATTTAATTTTGTAAGTGCTAAAGTGTATAAAGAAAACCTTTATTTATCAAATTTTTTTTAAACAAAACAACTTAAGAAGTGGTCCACCTAATGTGGATCTAGAAGAAAGTTCAAGAAGATGAAAAGTTCACCTTCAAGAGATTCAAGATGAAAAGTTCACCTTCAAGAGAATCAAGAAGATGGAAAGTTCAACTTCAAAGAGAATCAATAAGGATGAAGAAAGTTCAAGTTATACTAAAGACTAGTAGAAGTTCAAACTCCTACTTCAAGATTTATTAAAGATTTAAGAATAAGTTCTAAGAAGTTCAAGCTACTTCAATGTTCAATCTTTTCAGGTATAATAGACCCTAGAAAGACCTTAGGCTTAGGTCCTTTCAAAATATAATCATATATGAGTTTTTATACTTTATATAGGCATAACTTTGACTAGTCTAGGCATAGGTTCGACTAGTCCAACCTGTGGCTTAACCAGTCTAAGAAAATTTTCGATCAGTCTAAGTTCAAATTCCAAAAAATGGATTTTTATGTTGATTCCTCAACCAGTCGAAGAGTGGCTCTCGACCAATCGTGGGGTGCTTAACTCGAAGTCTAGCAACCAAAATTTGGCACCCTCGATGAGTTGAAGCCCATGCTTAACCAGTCAAACAAGGCCCTCGACCAGTTGAAGAACCGTTTTATCTGATCATGCTCGAAATTTGAAAATTTGTTGAACCCTGGACGAGTTGAAGAAACAACCTATCGGCCTATAATTAGAGGTCTTCTTTCAATCCAAAATTACCAATTCAAGCTAAGAAAAACCTTAATCAAGAGAGAGAGAAGTCCCCATTATTGTCAAGCTATTGCATGGTATTTTTAATTCTATAACAGTCTTTGTTTTAATTCCTTGATTTCCTTTTATGAATCTCATTTTATAAAGAGAGTATATACTCTTCTTTGAGATCCTGGGGAATTCAAACAAGTATCCCTTGGTTTGAATCGATTTAAAATCTATTTAGAACCTAAAACCCTCATTCACATGATTGGACATTGAATATTCTACTACAAGAGAAGTGGTTCTACAGGCTACATCAAGAGATACGTCTTCAAGGTGAAGATAAGTATATACCTTTTATGAATCTTTTGTATTTTTATTTTTTGAGATAGCTAAAAAAACTCAATTGTTAGTTTGTTTGAGATAACCAGAAAATCTTGGTGTGGGCTTTTTTGTTTGTGATAACCCTTTAAAATTACAACTATATCAGGTTTTAAGGTGACCTTGTGAAAACCTTATTTATAGTGAAAGCCAATATCACGTGGGTTGCGATTATTGGGAGTGGAGTAGGTGTGACTATTTGAAAATAGTTGGTATACACACCGAACTGCTATAATGTTGGTGTTGTGGTGAATATTTATTTTTTGCATATGTGGTGAAATGATTGTAATTTTATTTATGTAAATATGGTGAATGCTTGTAATAGATAGCTCTTTTGGATCTTGCTTGGTTTGAGATCTTGATCCTTAAAAATGTTCGTGAAATAAGGTTGTCCTTCCCAAAACTTTATTTTTGGTGAAGGTTGTCCTACGAACTAAGTTTAAATCAATTTTTCAATACTAATGCTATTGAGTTTTCTGATTTATTTATTGTTTCAGTAAGTTTTTATTTATTTATTTGGCATAGTCCTATTCACCCTCCCTCCCCCCCCCCCCCCCCCCCCCCCCCCCCCATGACTGTTAAGCTCAACTTTTTCAAAATCCAATTTTGTTTTCTCAAAATAATATTTTTTAAAAATGATAGTTTTCCAAAACAGCTTTTTCAAGTTCCAATTGAAGTTTGACACAATTTTCTTTTTAAATTTTTTGTTTAGCTGCAATCGTACAACTTTCTCTATATAGGTAACATATGCAACTTGAAGATCATCTTCATTTTCAGAATCACTTCCAGGAGGTTCATAGTCAGATGTTTCACAATCATTTGAAGAAGTAATTCTGGCTATATTCATAAATGCTTTCAAATCTTTCATAGTTTCTTAGTTAGATTCATCAGTTTCTAAATTACATTCAGATTCCAAGGATTCATCCCAAGTATCAATCATGCATTTTCTTTTAGATTTATCCTTCTTAGGACATTTTGAAGCAAGATGCCCAAATTCAAAATAGTTAAAGCGTTAGATGTCTTTAGATTTTGATTTCTAAAAATTTGAGTTTCCTTTTCTTTTATCAAATGGTTTTTAAAAATATGTTCTATTTTTATTCTTGAAAATTCTATAAAATTTATTTGCCAATATAGCTAGATCATTTTCATTTTCATCAATATCAAAATTTACATTTATATATTTAAAGGATTTGAGAGCAATGGACTTGTTCTTAGGAACTTTGAAATTCAGCTCGTAGGTTTAAAGAGATCCAACTAACTCCTCAACCTTCATAGTATCAGTATCCTTCAATTCTTGTATAACAGTAACGTTCAAATTAAACCTATCAGGAAGTGATTATAGTATTTTTGCACAAACCTGACTTTCGGGACCCCACATAAAATTAACTATGTCATTCAGTTTCGTCTAAAAGTCCATGAATTACTCACTTTCTTCCATACATATTTCCTCAAATTTAGTTATGAGGATTTGGATATTAGATTTTTTGACAATGTTGGTTCCTTCATGTATTATTTCAAGAATATCTCATCCTTGTTTACTGATATCACATGAAATGATTCTTTTGAATTCATCTGGTAATAGAGAACACATTATTATATTTAAGGCTTTTGCATTAGCACTACTTTCACTTTTCTGAATAGTTGTCCAAAAAGTATAAGTAATTTCTTTCATGAACGTAGTTCCATTTTTAGCTAATACTTCTATCATAGGAGGGATCCATTGTGTCAAATGGCTTGCCACATACTTTCATCAATAAATTTGAGGAAGATCTTCATCCTGACTTTCCAATATGAATAATTTGAGCCATCAAATGGAGGTGGCCTGGAAATGAATAAACTCTCAAAATTTGACATCTTATCGCTCTGGATCTAGCTCTAGGAAGTAAATCCCAAAAAGAGCAACTAGGCTCTAATACCACTTGAAAGATGAGTTATCGATGTCCTATAGGGGTGTTCACTACCCCAAGTGTAGGGTCGCGATGTAGTAATAATCTCGGTAAAACTGAGGTTGAATCCATAGGGACTAAACTTTTATGTTTCTAAAATTAATTAGAACTAGAACTAGAAGAAGATGTGAATCTAATTATGAAGTAATTGTGATTAAAGTAATTAAAACTTGTAAATTTAAAGATGGAGACTAGGGTGCCAAGGATCCACTTGTAGCTTTTGGGATGCTACCTTACTTTGATTCAAAACGCACAATTGGAATTGGAGTCCTATCCTATTCAATTGGAAGATAAAGCAATCAATTCAAATCTGAACTTTCATTGACCTAATTCTCAATGGAGGATAATTGAGAAGGTTGGAAGGGATTCCATCACCAAATCATGCCCAGGAGACAATGGTAAACAATAGATTTACCAATCCCACAATCTCAAAATAGGAAGAAGAAGACACTCAAAGCTATTGCAGATCTATTATAATTTGAGTCACAACAAACCATTAAAAACTAAAAGTATTTGTGATACCTCGTCATTGTGGCCACATGTGGGCAGGCCCCAAAGGGGCTAGCAGGCTACTATGTACACAATGAATGTGAAACTTTGTCCCACGTTGGAAGCGCTGTCTGGAGTTGTGATGGTTACATGCTGGGTTCCTCCCTTAATAGACATGACACGTTTTAAAGCCATGAGCTTCAGCAAAGCGGACAATATCATGTGTTTTGGGGGTGGGCCTTACAAATGGTATCGGAGCAGAGGATGGCTCTGTCCTCGGTGGGGGATATTGTGGCACCCCGTCACTATGGTCATATGTGGGCGAGCCCTAAAGTGGCTGGCAGGTTACTGTGTACATACTGAAGGTGGAACTTTGTCCCACATTGAAAGAGCTGTCTGGAGTTGTGGTGATTATATGTTGGGTTCCTCCCTTAACAGACATAACATATTTTAAAGATGTAAGGTTCGGCAAAGCGGACAATATCATGTACTGTGACGGTGGGCCTTACAATCATTGCAACTAAACATAACTCATAAAAGGAGAGAAATCATGGCATCATATCAAAACATAATATAACATACAATCAAACATTGAAGAGATGGGGATAACGCTCGTGAATCTCAACCTCGTGCTCCCAAGACGCCTCATCTATGCTATGATGACTCGACTGCACTTTCATCAAGGTAATGACCATGGTCCGGAGGACCTGCTCCATCTGATCAAGGATAAGAACTGGCTGGTCAATGTAAGAAGCGTCCTCACGAACCTCCAATAGATGTTAATTAATAACAGAAACGATGTCTAACCCACACTTCCACAACATAGATATATAGAAAATGTTGTGGACACCAAACAATTGAGATGGTAAGGCCAGCCGATAGGCTACGGCGCCAACGCGCCCAATGATCTCGAAAGGTCTTATGAATCTCAGGGTAAGCTTGCCCTTCACTCTAAAATGAACCACATCCTTCATGGGTGAGACCTTGAGATACACATGGTCCCCAATGGTAAACTCTAAGGGACGACATCGACGATCAACAAAACTCTTTTGCCGGATCTGAGCTGTGCGCATCCCCTGCCTGATGATATCGATAACCTCTGACGTCTGCTGCACAAGCTCAAGACCCAGGAGACACTGCTCCCCAACCTTGGTCCAACAACTTCGAGATATGCATGGTCTATCATATAGTGCCTCAAAAGGAGCCATGTCAATGGTCGCCTAATAGTCGTTGTTATATGCGCACTGAGCCAATCGCATATGCTCATCCCATCTATACGTAAAGTCAATCACACAAGATCTGAGCATATCTTTAAGGATCTAGTTGATCGTCTCGGTCTGCCCATTAATCTGTGGATGATATGCGATGTTGAGCTGTAAAACAGACCTCATTGCTCTCTGAAAGCTCCTCCAAAACTGAGACATGAACCACGGGTCTCGGTCATAAACGATCGAAACTGAAATGTCGTGCAGTCTCACAATCTCCTCGATGAATAATCTGGCAAGCTGGTCCAAAGGTCAGGTATCATGAATCATAAGAAAATGTGCTGATTTCGTCAGTCGATCAACGACAACCTAGATCGGGTCATGACCACCGTGAGTCCTTGACAAACCCATGATAAAATTGGTTGATACGTGCTTCCATTTCCACAACGGGACGCTCAATGGTTGCAATGGACCTAGGGGTCTCTGGTGATTGGCCTTGACACGCTGGCATGTGTCACACTTGGCCACAAAACTGATAATTTGACGCTTCATTCCCACCTAAAAATATTGTCTCCTCATGTCACGATACATCTTTGTGGAGCCCGAGTGGATAATAAACCTCGATCGGTGTGCCCCGGTCATCAGATCTCTGCGCAACTCTGGATCGTTTGGGACACATAATCGGGCTTTAAGACAGTCCACTATCAGAACCAATCTGCCAATCTACTTACTCCTCGGATGCGGCCTCTTCTTGGTAACCCTGTAATAACTCGTCTGTCTGTTGAGTCTCGATAACCCTTGCGACAAGAGAGGGTTGAATTGACAGGCTCAATAGCTGAACAATGGTAGACTACAAACCAAACTCGAAGTCGTACTCTGCTATATCCTCAAGCATCCTCCACTCCTAGACCATCATATGTGCAACCAAGTATTTTTATTCTTCTTACTTAGTTGTTATCATGTTTTATTTAAGAGACTTTTGTTTAATCATGTCTATGGTTGGCTAAATTCCTTAGCCAGGGCTAAGAGGTAAAGCTTGTATCATGATTAAGATGTTTTCTTTGCTTTGATTCATGTTTATGTTGAACTTCATCTATTCTAATTTAATTTTTAAGAAATACTGTAAGGCCTGTATCCTAGTCTGTACTGTTCTGTAGACTTTCGCGATTCTCCCTATAAAATTCCAGCAACCCGTGACCTGTAATCAGCATTTGCACGCGACCCTAAGTCACATCCTGTATATCTGAGTCGACTTGACCTGAGACTTATACCCTTATGACCTCGACATCGCCGCAGTCTAATGCCGCGTCTCGTGCACCGATGCGATACTCAGGCCAAGAGTTGTGGGCCCGCGTTTATTTCAAGAAAATGTTACGCATTGTAATCCCGAGAAGAGAATCTCTACAATCTATCAAATCAATCCCATCAATTAATCAAGTACAACACCCATCCCTCTCTCACCCAAAAGTCAACAACACCCATACCTATCCCATCCATTCTTACCAAAAAGTTAAGAGAACCTATACCCTCCATCCTATCTCCCTTATAACCCATCCTCTCCTTCTCATTCTCTACCCAAGCAACCAAGTGAGAGGACCGTCCATGGAGATGGAGCTCCAAGGATAGCCAAGTTTGTGGCCCACTTCCTACTCCCAAACCTCCCAATCCAATCCTTCAATCTTCATCTTCTACCATCAAAGGGAAAGCTTAGGAGCTAAGGAGTCCAAGGAGCCTAGAAGAAGCAGAATCGGTGGGTGTTTTGTAGGGTTAGATTTTAATTTTTGTGATGAACCAAGTGAGACCTACCGATTGATGGTGTGGATCCTATTTGGGACCCATCTTGATGTATGTATTGTAATCCTAAGAGGGATTATAGTGGTGGAGCTCTCCATCGCTCCACTCTCTATCTCTATCTCTTTCTCTCCTTTCCTTACATGATGGCCCACCTGATGAGTGTGTGATGTCCTCACCGCCAAATGGCTGGACGTGGGACCCACGTGATGCAAGTGTTTTATCTACACCATTCGTCCAGCCTTTTGCTGTCCATATGGGCAAGCCTGGATGAGAGGGAAGACACAAATACTGAAATAGCGGTGAAGACCGCTTAAGTTGAAGTAGAGATATGTCAATATATCCTAGAGGGGGGGGGGGGGGGGGGAGTGAATAGGACTTTTTAAAGTTTTTATAAATTATTAAAAATCCTTATCACACTAATCCTATTACAGAGTACAGATTAGGATTACTCAAAATTAACTCTACTGGCTTCCAAGCCTGGTAGAGGATCCAATCACAAACTATTTAAAAGATAAACAATTTATAGATGAGATTGTGATGGATATGACTGTGTGTGCATAAGATGTGATCATATATAAGGACTTGTAAGGCAATCACATAAATGTAAGACAATATCAATCTCAAACACAGTCATTTTATAGTGGTTCGACGACTTGTCTACTCCACTCCCGGCTTCCACACTCAACCCTTGAGTGACTGGAATTCACTAAGGAGGTTTCCCATGGTTCACCTCAAACCTAAGGTTTTAAATCAGGTTCACCTTCAACCTTTACAGAGGTTTCTACTCGGTTCACCTCAAATCCTGGAGTTTTGCTGGCGTACTCCTAACCAGATGTTTATACCCACACAGGATAAGGGTCCACACAACGCACCCGGAGGTTTCTACTCGGTTCACCTCTAACACTGGAGTTTTGCTGGAGTACTCCTAACCAGATGTTTATGCTCTCCACAGAGCAAGGGTCCACACAACGCACCCCACACGTACACTCCCGTTGGAGGCCTCCTTCGAGGACTTCAAATGGTGAGCAACACTTAAAACCTAATCCTAAAAAAGAATGATCACAAGTGTCCTCTGAACTCTTAGTACTTACAGATAAGTTGATGAGTCCCTTTCAGCGCAGTGATGAAGACCTTCTACTTGTTGATGAAGAGTCTTCAGCTCTCTTGATCTGCAACACAAAGATGTATCTATACTGGGCTTAGGTTGGGTCAAGGTTTTGATGGAATACCATTCTAAGGATTTTCCTATAAGGAAGATAGAGTGGTTCCCATCATCTATGCATTCAAGGCATCCCAGCTTAATGATATGTCATTAAAGTAGTAGCTGAAGGATCCTTGAATGCGGAAGTTCATTCCCCAATCCACTCTATGAAATATCAATGATGAGAGTGGATTGGAGGATGAACTTCCTGAGAGAAAGGGCTTAAGGTAAATGATAGGAAGGTTAAAACTCACAAAAGCACTCTCTACTTTCTCTACCAGTAATGAAGACAACTCTCTCTATTTATAGGCAAAAGGTTCCAACGGATATAAACGGTCATATTTATGACAGAGTTCAATATAATCGAGAAGTCGTCAATATGATCTAGCGTATACTCTCGATTGTATCGGCAGACCTCTCGATGATAAAAACTCAATTGTCATTTCGCTTTTGAAAACCTTCCGCCAACTGGTCGATGGGATCGAAACACACATCGATGTAATCAGATTTCGAACTCCGATTCAATCGAGTGATGGTTCGATCTATCGACAGGTGAAAAATAAGAGAGAAGCCTTGAAGAATTTCAGGTTCTACAGATATGAACGGGGAATCAGTCGATGTCATCAGAATTTGTACATTGATCATATCGGAGACCTTGTCGATGGGATCGATAAATCGTATAGATTTACCTATAAGCTTGCTGGACGATTTATGTCCTGACTCGATCCAATCGACTAGGTCTTGATATAATTGATATATGAATATCAATTTATCGACTGGCACCCCGATCATCATAAACAACAACCTGAAATTCATGCTGGTGAGAATATGCGCCCACAATCGATATGATCCACTGACTTCCGATATGATCGATATTTGAGTTCAGATTGTATCAGACAGTCATCGATATATCAAAGAATATGTTAGTTTTCTTTAGAAAAATAGGGGCACCGGAAAGCAGTCTGTCGATTATATCGATCCTCTTCAGATATGATCGATATTCGAATATCGATGATATCGACTCTCAAGTCGATATATCGATAAATCGTTCAGATGATTGTTTTGATTGTTGGATGCTTTCTATCCTCACTCGATTGTATTGATTGAGATACCGAGGACATCGACAGAGCTGGTCGATCATATCGAAGGGGTAATCGATATAATCGACAGTGTAAGAAAAACTTTACTGATTTTCCTTTTTGATAAAAAGCTTTCTTACACTGAAATCCTAAGTTGTTCTAATTCTTTTTAAGGGTTTAATCACCTGGTGTTTTAGGACATGGGATGTGAGGCTATGATTTACCTTTTGGTGAGCTTCCACACATCCAGTTGAGGCAGACGCTTGACTTGATCTTCTTATTAGGTGCTGTTGTCCGACTGACTCAACTTACAACGTAATTGACAAACAAGGGCACGTAGTAGGTGCACTTTCAAATACCAGCTTGATTCAAAACTTTGGTGGGCCACAATGTCATGGATCCACCCTGAGATATGTATTTTATCCTCACCTTCCACAGATGGAAGGTAGGACGGAAGCGGATTGGCTAGTATACCTCAACCAGCTATATAGATGTTGTATTGCATCAGCATGCTCTATGGGCTACTGTGATGTATGTGTTTTATACACACCATTCATTGTGGGACCCACCCCCACACATGTTTGATGTATGCATTGTATATCACACCATCCATTCCTGGAGGGTGATTGGTGGGGGCGCACCATGATGTATTGTACATCTAGGCTGTCCATCCAGCACACATGGACACTGGATCATTCAAATATATATATATATATATATATATATATATATATATATATATATATATATATATATATATATATATATATATAAAATAAATATTATATCTGGTGGTCCCACACGTGGGACCCACTAAGTGGATTGCCTGATGTACTTTACATTAGCTATATAGCTGATGTATTGATGTCAGTAGTTCTGTGGGTCCCACATGACTCATGTGAGATATCCACACCGTCCAATATCTAGACGTGTGGACCATGCCATGATGTATGTATTTCATCCACACCGCCTAGACAGTGGGACCCTCTGTGATGTATTGTGTCTTAAATCCACACCGTCCAGCCAGTAAAAGGGCCAGTGGCCCAGCAGGACCGTTTGTCCAACGAGCTGGGCCCACTCTGTTGTACACCTGACTTATTTGCCACCTGATATCTGAAGGAGAAACAAATATCATCTTGATTCAAAACCAGGTGGGCCACACTGACGTGGACCCCACCTGAACTTATGTGCCTTACATCTACACCATCCATCCAGTCATCCCAGGCCATGGGCCTGGGAATGAGGCAGATTCAAATTTCAGGTGGAGCCTACCATGTTGTACCGAGCACGTGGGATCAACATGATGTATGTGTTTCATTCACACCATCCACCTGAGGACAATGTGGCCCACTTGATGAGAGTGCTTTATCCACATCGTGGTACCCACCTTGCTGACGTGTTGCATCTAGCACCATCCATTATCCAGCTGGACGTGGACCCCCCTTATGTATGTGTTTCACCACGCCATCCATCTGTTTTGGCAGGGGATGGGCCCCACCGTTGATGTATATGTTCTATATCCACTCCATCTATTAAGTGGAACACAATGCAAAAAATAGTGGAGGATTAGACGTCTACCATTGAAACACGTTTGGGGTCCCAAAAGGGATCAATATCAAATTTGTTTTTTTTTCTCTTAATTTAGGTCATTGTGACCATATGAACAGATTGGATAGAAATAAACATGATGGTGGGCCCCGACCCGGTGATTTGTTTAACAGAGAGAATCATTATCTCCACTGTTATTTGTGGTATGGTCCAGATGATCTTTTAATCATCATCTCCGCTGTTATTTAGGGTGTGGTCCAGATGATCTTTAAATATGATTCATTTTTTTGGGAAATGCTCTAAAATTATCTTTAAAATAAATAAATGGTGTAGATGGATCGGCTAGGTCAGTGGCCCCATTGGTGCGGCCATTGTGATGTGGCCCACTAGATGTATATGAGGCCCATTGTTGTAGCCCACTTGATCTTATGAGGCCCACTTGATCTTATAAGGCGTATTGTTATGGCCCATCTTAATGTACATGAGGCCCATTGGTGCGGCCCATGTGATGCGACCCACTTGATGTATATGAGGCCCATTGTTATGGCCCATGTGATGCGGCCCACTTGATTTATATAAGGCCCATTGTTACGTACCATCTTGATGTACATGAGGCCCATTGTTGCGGCCCACTTGATGTATAAGACCCTTGTATAAGGCCCATTGTGATGTATGGGACCCTTATATAAGACCCATTATGATTATATGAGGCCCATATGATGAGGCCCAGTATGATGTATGTGAGGCCTGTGTAATGAGGCCCATTGTGATTGTATGAGACCCATTGCGATTGTATGTGGCCCATTGTGCTTGACCCATTAGGCACATGTGATGCGTCACATTGTGATGTATTAGGCACATGTGATGCTGCCCATTATGATGTATTTAAGGCCCAAGTATGAGGCCTAATGAGATCTATATGAAGCCCATGAGTGAGGCCCAATGCAATGTATATAAAGCCCTTGTGTGAGGCCCAAGGTGATGTATATGAGGCCCATTGTGATGTGTGATTCCACCAAGATGTATGTAATGATGTTTATGATGCCCATCCATGCTCTTAGTTAATATTAAATGCACCATGCTTTTAGAGCAATGATGGTTTAATGCCAACATTGTATGAGTAATGAAGGTTAATGTCCACATTGTAACTCTCCCTAGGGCCCGTTGTTAGGCCCATTCTCATCTCCCCTTAATGGGTTAACTTATATTATCCATCTTTCCCTTGATTAGGCTATCCCAATTTGTTGGGCCCCCATTTGATAATGATGCTTTCACCATACCTTATAGGACCACACAACCTTTGGAGCCTATCTTATGTTCATACCTTGATCCACTAAGACTCATGAGTCGGGCATGGTGGTATGGGACACCGTGGTCGAGCTATCGGCCTACGCTAGGGCCACGAGCCTTCCCATAGTGACCAGTGAGCAACCCAGAATCGTGAGCAGATTATGGTGGTATGGGACATTATATTCTTGTTATCGGCCTACACTGATAAGGTGATGGGGGAGCGGTGCAATGAGTGCGTGCAACAGCTCTGACAGCCCTTTGTAGTGACCTCGAGCGTACTCTGAGTCTACGTGAGGCAACGACCCTTCCATAGCAACAAGAGTACAAACTAGGCCTATATTGATAAGGTGATGGGGGAGCGGTGCAACGAGTGTGTGCAACAGCCCTGACAGCCCTTGTAGCGACCTAAAAATATATCATCGTATGAGACTACTAGGAGTGATGACCCTAGACAGGATCCTTGTTTGGGAATGATATAAGGGAGGTACCCTAGTTTCCCAATCCTCCTGTATGAAAATGACTAATAATAACTCGGTAATCATGATCATATCGCACTGCATGTGCCTGGAAGATGTGGAGCACTGAGGGAAGAAAGCATGCCGCGGACGTAAGATGGTGTCGCATGAGGGAGTATGTTGGCGAGAGCATACATCATGTCATTTCATCATTGCATTAATTATAGTATTTAGGAATGTTTGATTTGCTAGCTTTATCATTATCGCTTGATTGATTTGATAATATGTTAACCTTTGCTCTATGATTCCACTGAGTTGATCACTCACTCCCACGTTACGGGACGGTGTTGTACACACCAACCAGTCCCTATTTTAGTTTCAGATGATGGCGCTGCTTGTGAAGCGGAGTCGGACTTGTATGATGATGAGGAGGATTTCTCCTATAGGCGGTTATCAGGTGGGTCTATGTAGATCATGTTCTGATCGACGAGATTATAGGGATGTTGATTAGACGCCATGACTCTTGTCATTTTGCACTTTTGGAGCACTCATGTATATTCTTTTTGTTCATTTTTGGAGTATACATGTATATATTGAACCTGGTAACATGTTCACACTCTGGAGACTTAGAACAGTTCATATATTTTATACATCTATCACAGTCTTCCGCTTGCTTATTTAATTACCTCTGGAGTATGATTTGCTGTTTGGCTTAATCTCACTCATGTTTACTGTACTAACAGACAACATTCAATCATCATCATCATATATGTTGCATAAGTGATGTTCTGGAACTCGGGAGTTGGGTTTTTACCCCACCCCCAATTTTTGGGGCGTTGCAGTAGGCCATCTAGGCCTATCCTTGATATACGGAGAATATATCGTCATCGTAGGTGGAAAGATTGGTGGTATCAGGTTTAGTATATCTACTGTTGAGGACCAATCCTCATGTAATGGATTAGATCTGTTGTCCTTCTATGAATCTCGCTATATATATATATATATGCCAGTTATCGATTAGGACTATGATTGGTATATGCACAGAGTATGTGTTAGCATAACATTGTGATTGTATGAGGACTCATTGTGACTGTATGAGGCCCATCGTGATTGTATGGGGCCCATTGTGTGATTGTATGAGGCCCATTACAATTATATGAGGCTCATTGTGAGTATATGGGGCCCATTGTGATTGTACGAGGCCCATTGTGATTATATGAGGCCCATTGTGATAGTGTGAAGCCCCTTGTATGTGCAAGGCCCAATTGTGATGTGTGAGACCCACCATGTGTATGTGATTGTGTGCACACCACTCGTTCATTATTACGGGCCATGGGCTGCCTTATACAGGCCCACCATGATGTATGTTATTATAATCATGCTTAATGTACTTCATGATACATGCCATATGCATCATTCGCATGCTTGTTATGAGGAGTGATTGAGCATAGCATGTGCCATTGAGCTGATTGTTTATGAGACTCCCTGAGAGACGAAGTTGCCTCACATGAGAGCGCGGTACACGCAGGTTTGATGCATGACTAGATGGTATGGCTCATGTGTCTCGTATTTTTTGACATGATCATTTGGCGCCCTAGTGACATTACGACTGCGGTCTCCACATGCATATCATGGATGGCCAGATGGGGCACTGAAAATGTTTGGTTTGAGCATATGGGCACTTTGGATGTCTGTGGGTGAAAGTCTCTAAACTCTCATGGCTAGGGGATGCTCCAACGTCTAGACCGAGTGGATATACATGAGTGCCTGAGTGTCGAATACTAGTAGGCCGCGTCTCCCCCTGTGTCTTGATCGGTTGGAAGGGGGCGTGGCCTTATTTGCCCAAGTGAGGGGGCTG
Organism: Magnolia kwangsiensis; assembly: GCA_037074715.1. Taxonomy (NCBI): domain Eukaryota; kingdom Viridiplantae; phylum Streptophyta; class Magnoliopsida; order Magnoliales; family Magnoliaceae; genus Magnolia; species Magnolia kwangsiensis. Next base: position 81,199,418 of record CM073575.1, on the reverse strand, counting down.
TATTATAGGCTGAGTTTGACCAGCTCACAAATGGGTCAACTATCGATGAGCCAGGTAGGCATTTGTATACTTTTGGCATACGGGTGTGAGGTCTTTTCTACTTGCTTAGCTGCAAGGCCGGGAGGGGCGGCAACTAGCTTAGACTGTACTAGACCCCGGTGATGATTCCAGAGATGTACGGTACTAATATGTGGACATATTGAGCAAGAGTTGCATACTCTACATTTTACTCATTCATTCATGCATTCACTATCCACTCAGGCTAGTGGTGCACAACTAATTATTATGTACTTTCGTAATAGCCAGGATTTTGGTTGGGGCGCGTGACTAACTTGAGATCAGGAGTTTACCACATTAAGTTTAGCTATCCAAATTTATGTATGGGACTAGTTTAGATAGAAATCCCTTGTAATAGACCCTATAGACTACGATACTACATACTATTATCTCGACTTCACACTCTAGCTTGGTCATTTCATTCACACCGCATATTACATTACATCCGCAGTATATGGTATTTTACGTTGCTATGTTTGTACATTAATATGGCCTAGATGAGGTTGAGGGTATTCGTGGACTTGTTAGGATTTGCATATTGTATTGCATCCTCAGTATGTAATATTTGGCTTACTATGTCTCTGCATTGCATAGTTAACCTACAATGCTTCCACAGTATATGATATTGGCTTATTATGTTTTGTATAACATAGTCTGGATAAGGCTGATGGTATTTATGGACTTACCAACATGTTCTTGCATTGCTCTGATATTGTATGCCTGACACTTACCTTGTGCACACATTTACACTGTCATGCCCCACACCCTGAAATCGGATTCACAGGAATCCCGATCGCCGAATCTGGTGCCGACAGCCTCCATAGTACCCCATTCTAGGATCCTAGCGTCCATACGCCAGATTCCGATCCTTAGATCCTACGAGGAGGATTTTTTTTTTGTACATTTAACTCGTAATAAGCATCGCCACAAGATTACCTAATTCACAAATGTAACATCATCATCACATATCTACTAATATAATCATTTGAGTACAATGCTGAAAGGAAAATACATCAATCAAAATTCAAGCTCCAGAAGACCGCTGTATGCTCCAAGCTCAACACTGCTGCAACATAACATCACCTATATTCATCTATCATACATAAGCTTATAAAAAGCTTAGAGGGTGGTGTAAGTGTGTGCACAAGGTAAGTGCCAAGTATTCAACGTAATGTCATAATAGGCACAAGGTCATGAATCATACATTATCAGATTAAGTGAAAATACTGACAAGCCATGGATCAAACAATATCAGAATATGCAATACAGATCAACTATACGAATGAGGAACAATATCAGAATACGCGATATAGATCAATTATACAAATGAGGAACAATATCAGAATATGAGATACAGATCAACTATACAAATGAGGAGTCATAAAGAGTCAAATATCAAATGCCATATCGAAACCATATAAATGCAGAAACACAGGTAACCCAAAATGCCATATGCCGCGAATGTAATGCAATATGCGATGCGAACAGAATGACTATGCCGGAGTGTGAAATCGAGATGATAGTACATAGTATCGCACGCTATAGGGTCCATCATAAGAGACTTCTATCCAAACTAGTCCCATACCTAAATTTGGATAATCAGCCTCAATGTGGTAAACTCCTGATCTCAGGTTAGTCGCGCGCCCCAACCGAAATCCTGGTCGTTGCGAAGGTTCACATAACAATAGTTGCGCACCACTAGCCCGAGTGGATAGTGAATGAATGAATGAATGAGTATGCAAATCCTGCTCAATAAGTCCACATATCAGTACAGTTCATCACTAGGATCATCACTGGGGTTTAGTACACTCTAAATGGCACTGTCGCTCTCCCAGCTGCACAGTCCAAGTGAGCATAAGAAACCTCACTATCCGCCTGACCAATAGTCTGCCAATGTCTATTCAGCATGTCGATAGTGGACCCATTCCTCGAGCTAGTCAAACTCAGCCTAGAAATATCCCTACGCTCTGATGGGTAAGGCCACAACCCCTCCCAACCGACCATGATACAGTGGGAGACGCAGCCTCCTAGTATTCAGCACTCAGGAGCTCATGTATCCACTCGGTCTCGACGTTGGGGCATCCTCTGGTACCAAGAGGGTTGTAGAGATTTTCACCCAAGGCTATCTATGTAGCCCGATGCTTGGATCAAATATTTTTGGTGTCCCATCTGACCATCCACGATATGCCTGTGAAGGCTACGGCCTTGATATCGCTAGGGCGTACAGTAATCATAATGTAAGATACATGAGTCATGCATCAATCCTGCGCATACCGTGCACTCATGTGAGATAACCTCCGCTTATCAGGGAGTTTCATAACAACATACTCAATGACATATGTAATGATCAACCACATCACATAATAAACATGCAGATGATGCGTATGGGCATGTATCATGATTTTATGCTGTCACATACTCATAATCGGTATCAATAACTAGCATCGACAATCAACCTCGACAATGCGGACATTTAACCAACATTTCCCCCGAGGAATGGCCCTCATAGATCCTAAATATAGTGGACCCATGGTCTCACACAAGGGCTAAATATATAACACCATGGGCCTCACTCAAGATCTTAATACACATTACGATGGACCTTTCCCATGGGCCTAACATAAATCATAATGGGCTCCATCGCTTGACCCTCAAATACATCACAATGAGCCTCATCACATAAACCTCATATTCATCACATTAGGCGTAAAACACTGGCTGAATATTCATCACAATGAGTCTTAACTACGAGTCGCATATACACCATATAGGTCTTGACAATCAGCCTTGACAATTAAAATCGACCTCGACAATCGAAATCAACACTCGGAGTCGGCCTTGACAATCGAAGTCGGCCTCGATACTTGGCCTCGACAATCGGGATCGATCGATAATCAAAATTGGCAAATCGATCATATCAATTAGAATTGGCAATCGGCCACAACAATCAGGATTAATTGATAATCAGAGTCAGAAAATCTATCACAATAATCAGCCTCGATCGCTAATCGTTCAATCAGCTTCATTGATTGGAACCAATGATCCATATCGACAATCAGCACCGACAATCAACATCGATAATCGGCACCGATAATCATCATAAAAATAAGGCGAGGTCCATAGATGAACTGCCGATTAACTAAAGATCGACCCTTGGCCGTGGTTATATCAAATCTGATAGTGCGAAACCATCCATTTATAGTGAATAGGCCCCACTGATTAGGGTTAACCCACAAGAGAATGATAAAAATGAGACTATCAAGGCCTAAGGGAAGGTCACAATGTGGACATTCAACTATCATTGCCCATCAATGTGGTCATTTAACTAACATTGCTCCCAAGGAGTGGCCCACATAGGGCCGAACATACAGTGGCCAATGGCCCCACACAAGGGCTTAACATACATTACCGTGGGCCTCACTCATGGGCCACATATGCATCATATTGGGCCACGTCCATGGGTCTCGAATACATTACAATGGGCCTCATCCCATGGGCCGTAAATGCATCACCACAGGCCTCCTACATGGGCCTCATTTACAACATAATGAGCCTCTCATACAGGCCAAAACACATCACAATAGGCTACACCAATGGGCCTTATATATATCAAATGGGCCACATCAATAGGCCGCACTAATGGGCCTCATAAACATCAAGGTGGGCCGCATCACATGGGCCGCACCAAGGGGCCAACATGCATCAAATGGGGCCACATATATGGACCGCACCAATGGACCTCATATACACAACAGGTGGGCCCTACTCGCAGGCCTCAAATACATAACACGTGGGCCCTACGCATAGGTCTTGAATGCTTCAAATGGGCCACATATCTGGGTCTCGAATATATCAAATGGGTCACGCATCATAGGTCTTATACATAGCATAATGGGCCTTGCCTATGGACTTAATACATATCACAATGAGCCTTGCCCATAGGCCTAATACGTATCATAATGGACCTCGCGGGCCACATCAGATGGGTCACACTATATGGGCCACACTAACGGGCTTAGTGTACATCGAATAGGTCGCACCATATAGCTACCATACATGCAGCTACTGCTACTAAAAGAGAAGCAGAGGTGGGTCGTGCAGCTTTTAGAATTAAAGGGACAGAAGTGGGTCCCACGTAGGGCCCACCATCTCATTTATATTCATAATATATATATATATATATATTATTATTATATAAACATCACAACACCATATATATATATATAGTATTATATATATAATATCACGGTAGGTGGGTCCCCACGTGGGAACCCACTAGATATAGTATTATATATATATATATATATATATATATATATATATATATTATACTATATATACTATATTATATTATATTATATATATATATATATATATATATATATATATATATATATATATATATATATATATATATATATATATATATATATATATATATATATAAAGAAAACAACGTCCAGGCCATCCATGACCTGGACAGTCACGTGCATCAAGGAGGGCCCCACACATGGGGTGGGTCCCACTGTTGAAACGAGGCATCTCCACCCAGTCTGCCAGTTGAGCTATGGGTCTGGGTGTGGAACACATCAAGGAGGGCCTCACACGGATGGGGTCCCACCGTCCCAAAGCGGTGGACGGTTTGGATAAAACACACACTATAGTGTGGCCTACTAAGATGGATGGACACCGTGGGTGGGTCCCATGGACCCCACCGTCAATCCACACCCTATGTCAGTCCACACTTCCCTGTTAGCCATCCTCAGGCCATTAATGCCATGATCTCAGCGTTGGAATGAGGTATCATTCACTCAGCCTACCATTTGACCTATGGGCATGGGTCCCACCATCTGGATGGTCCTGACCTCATGTGGGACCCATAGAACTGTTAACATCAGATGGCAGTGGGTCCCACCATCAAAATAGATAGATGGCATGTATAAAATACCTACATGGCTGGGATCCACCGTCCATGGGCTGGACAGTGGATCTAGCGCATCCTCAAGGTGGCCCCACTGTTAGGATGGATGGTCAGCTTGGATGGGTCTCATGGGCCCTGATGACATTGCCAGAGTAGTTGTTGCACGATACAGCTTTTAACAAAAAAGAAGGTGGGTCCCATGCAATGGGCAACCCTCTTTTATAATAACATAATATATATTATTATTTATAATCTACTTGATGTAGCAGGTGAGTACACCCCACTGACAGTTAACACTTTACTGTCAGCCACCAACACCATCAGTTCATAGTTCCAGCGTCCCTGGACGGAGGGTGTGGATGTACAGCTCATCAAGGTGGGTCCCACATGGCCCACCTATTTTGGATCAGCCTGATATTTGTGTTTTGCCCATGGCACGTACCAGCCATGAAAATAGTGGGTCCACATCAATGGATGGCGTGGATAAGGTCATGCATCTAGTGGGCCACCGGCCATCATACATAAAAAAACAATGGACAGAGAGAGAGAGAGAGAGAGAGAGAGAGAGAGAGAGAGAGAGAGAGAGAGTGGAGAGGATGGAGGGGCCCCGCCACTATGGGCTCCTCTTTGATACAAAGCCTATATTAAGGTGGGTTTCATATATGTGGACCCTTAAATCAAACAAATGGATGAAAGAAAAAATCTAAGATCACTCACCATTCCATCTTGCTCCCTAGGCTTCCTTTGCTCTTTAGCTTTAATTCCAACAGAGGAGATGGAGTTTGGATAGTTGAGATGGAAGATGAGGGGTAGGAAGTGGGCCACACACAAGGCTCTCTCTCATGGAGGTTTTGGGAGGGTTTGGACGTATGGTGCTTTCTCGTGCTTGGGAGAGTCGTTTACGAATGAGAGAGAGAGAGACGGTTGTAAAGAGAGATGGGTGATGGAGTGATGGATACGGTGAGTGATGGGTGTAAGAACTTTTTGACTTTTGAGGTAATTTGTGTAAGAAAGGTATGGGCTTGTGTAAGAACTTTTTGACTTTGGGCTTACTTGGGAATGGGTGAAAGGTGATGTGTACTTGACCCTTGATGGGATTGATTGATGGATTAAGGTGACATGTCGTAAAGATTCTCTTAGGTTTTGCAACACATGGTATTTTTCTCGAACTGAATGCGGGCCCACATCTCCTATTAAGGGTATCTCCTCGACGCGCAAGTCACGGCATCGGAACGGTGACGACGGTGAGATCGCTAGGGTACAAGTCTCGGGTTGAGTCGACTCTGGTTGACGGTGTGTGACCCAAGGTTAGCGCAAATGTCGATTAACGGTCGAAGGTTGCCGAAATTCTACCGGAAAGACCGTGGAAGTCTACGGAACGGTACGGTTTAGGATACAAGGCTTACATACACCACCGTCTAAACTTTCTGTAAGCTTATGCATGATAGATGCGTGCAGGTGGTGTTAAGTCACAGCAGCGTTGAGCTTGGAGCATGTAGTAGTCTTCTGGAGCTTTGATTTTCAGTATATGTATATTTTCCCTTTCAGCACTATATTCTGAAAGAGCCCTAGTTTGTCAATTAGTGTAAGTGTTAAGTTAGCAAGACATGTGAGCCCTATAGGAAGATCATTCAAGCATCTGCCTCAATAGGATGTGTGCCCAAACTCGTCAACGGTAAACTTAGCCTCACATCCCCTGACCCAAAATACTAGGTATATAAAACCCTTAAAAATGAATAGAACATCTTAGGGTATAAGGTGTGAAAACTATTTTCCAAAATCAGGAAAATCACTAAGTTTTCAACCTTTGTCGATTTATCAATAAGTTCTTCAATGAAATCGGACTCTGTTATCGATGTCCTCGAAACTCACTCGATGATATCGAATTAGGAATTCAGATGTCCAGTAGCCTAAATGCATCTTGGGCTGAATTCTCGATGAATCGATGACAAGATTGATATCATCAACTTTCGAATCTTGAGTCCATCAAGAAGGCTCGATAAACAAGGCAGTCAGTTTGTGTCCAGAAAATAGTTAAGGAAAATCATGTGATTATCGATGTCTTAAAGGAAGTCTCGATATCTTCGAAATTCAAATCTCGAATGATATTGATGCACCTTCGATATATCGGATTGGGACATAAATCTAACCAGCAAGCTTTCAAGTAAAATCTTTTAAGTATCAAGGATCACTTGATGAAATTGATATACAAATATTGATCATATTGAGACCAAATCGAGGTCATCAAAATAGGACACAAACTGTGTAACGCCTTGGATAAATCCGTACTTGGGCTCGAGTACCAACTCGACCAGAAATCTCGCAGGATTAATTCCTTTGGAAAATATGTGTAAGTTAGCTAGCGCAATGCTAGAGTAGCTGGGAAATAGTCCCTGATCACTTTAAATACGTTTTACAAGACCCAAAGCGAGTAGAACCAATGATGCTATAATACTCTAAAACCTCGGATCAAACTCTAAACCGGTTTGTTCTCAGGACCTCTTTGAAACTTTGTATTGGATCTAGACCGCACGTCGAAAGTCCGATACCTACAATCTTAGACCGTTATAATCTCCTAGCTGGACTTGACAATCATTTCGAAAATCAAGTCCAACCGACATTCACAGGCTATTTCATTGAGCCTGGAGTGAAGAGAGTGAGAATAGGGTTAGATTTGGAATTTGAAATTCAAATCTGGCACACGACTTGGTGCGTTATTATTAAGAATTCTGACCGTCAGAATTCAGCCAAATTACACCCTTGGATCAGGAAAAATTTCTATTTCATATCATGAGACTTATAGACTTGATCTATGTGCGATGACCGCTGAACTGAAACTGGACCGCCACGTGCGATCTACGAACACTACTGGTCTGAAAATGGGATGTGAGTGACATCTGACGTGCATGAACTTAAGTCCGATCGCGTTCGGCCAGGGGACCTCCAAAAATATCTTTTTGGACCGAAACAGCCCCGATTTGGTTAGGTATCAAGTGAACATTGTTCCCAAGCCTGTTTTGGGCAAGTTTTAGGTTATAAAAGGGGCTTAAACCCTCACTTCTCTCACCCATCCAAATTTACTAGAAACCCTAGCTGGTGTGAGAGAAAAGGTGAGAGATTGTGAGAGAGAGTGGGAGAGAATTTCCTGCTGCTTGCACTACGTGTTGCACGTGCTTAAGCAACGCACCTCAATCACTTTCCCGTGATTACACCGCGTTTCTAGGTAAGAAAAGACCCTAAATACTTGCTGATTTGAGGTTCTGTCATTTCCATACCGAAGTAGCTTACAGATCTTGTATATTAGGTTCCCGGTTCGCCGTAGACGAAGCGTATACGCTCCGTTCGAATCAATACGCTCCTAGGATAAAAGGTGCAGATTTTAGACGCTTTGATTGACTATTTTCAACGCTTTCAATGTCGTTTAATAGTAGATTATCGACGAAAATGCCGTTTGATATGTACAACATGCTGTCCGTTTTCTGTTTCGCAAGCAGACGAAAAATATGAGATTTAGGGCATTTTAGTCATTTGTAGGAAATACTGTTTTCATCCATATTTTGCTGATATGATTGACATGGCTTCTTGTCCCATTAGGATACTAGGAATGCGTGCATAATTAGTTTGGCGAAGAGATTCTCCTAAATGCGCACTTTGAGTCGACATACTATATGTAAACTTAAGTGTGTAGTTTAAGTGTTTTTATAAATGCTTGTATTAGTATGTATTGAATTAAATGGTGATTTGAATTAGTTTGAGATTGAATTCTCAATTAATATACTGATGTAAATGATTCCTACATGTTAGCTATATGCATGATTTCATTATATGTATGAAATGCATGTGTTAGATGTTTTACTTAAGTTGTATGTTATAACATGTGTTAACATGCTCACGTTGTTGTATTTCATTTCCATTACTCTTATATGATTGCTGATGTGAATTCATAAATGTTTGGAACTATACCTAGTCTAGGCAGTCGGCAACCGAGTGAATTCATGGTTGGCTTATCTTTGCCACGAACGACGCGTCGATAAACGCGAGCCGTGTTTTGGAGTTGGCGGCAGTGGTTAGGCCACACGAGGTGTTTTATGCACTTCAAGTCGTTCGACTTGAGATGCGCTCGTGCTAGTCGAGCCCGTCAAGTAACCCGACTGGCCATTGTATGTTCACCCTGTATGAGTCATAACTGCTCGAACCTAGGGTACTGAACTTACCATTATAAATCCTGTCAACCATGGTACCTTGATCCATAAAGACTCATGAGCCGGACATGGTGGTATGGGACACCGTGGTCGAGCTGTCGGCCTACGCTGGGGCCACAAACCTCCCTATAGTGACCAGTGAGCACCTATGACTCGTGAGTAGATCATGGTGGTATGGGACACTATATTCTTGCTGTCGGCCTACATTGATAAGGTGATGGGGGAGCGGTGCAACGAGTGCGATCAACAGCCCTGACAGCCCTTTGTAGTGACCTCAAGTGTATTCTGAGTCTACAGGAGGCGACGACCCTTCCGTAGCGACGAGAGTACAAGTAGGCCTGTATTGATAAGGTGATGGGGGAGCGGTGCAACGAGTGTGAGCAACAGCCCTGACAGCCTTTGCAGCGACCTACAAATATATATCGTATGAGATTACTAGGAGTGACGACCCTAGACAGGATCTGTGTTGGGATTGATATAAGGGAAGTACCTTAGTTTTCCAATCCTGCTGTTTGAATGGACTAATAATAACTCGGTAATCATATCACCATTATATTGCATGTGCCTGGAAGATGTGGAGCACTGAGCGGTACGCAAGCATGCCGCGGAGGCAGATGGTGCCGTATGAGGGAGAATGTCGGTGAGGGCATCCATTATGTCATGTCATATTGCATTAACAACAGTATTAGGAATGTTTGATTTACTGCTTTACTATTATCGCATGATTGATTTGAGAACATGCTAATCTTTTCTGTATTATTCCACTGAGTTAGCTACTCACTCCCACGTTACGGGATGGTGTTTGCAACACCCACCAGACCCTGTTTTAGATGCAGGTGAGGCGGCGATTAAGGAGGCAGAGCCGGACTATGATGAGGACCAGGACGAGTTCTCATATATGCAGTACCACGACGGCTTTGCTTAGGGGGCCTGGATTGGCGGGACTTCTCAGTGGGACTCTTTTTGGACATTTGATTTCTTTTTATTTACATGTATATGAGACTCAGAGATGTATTCATACATTGGAGACCGTTGAAATCTACTTTGTTTTCCATACAGTGATATGTATATTCTTTAGTCTTCCGCTTGCTTTTATCACTGGATCTGGAGTATGAATTGCAGTTTTGGTATACTTTTACTCATGTGAATGTTTTAACTCAGACAACATTGAATCATAATCATTTTTGTTGCATAAGTGACATCTGGAACTCGGGAGTTGGTTTATACACGACCCCCGATTTTCAGGGTGTTACAAGTTGGTATCAGAGCATGAATGAGATTATACCGGGCCTAGGTTATGGTCACGCGACGTACGCTGTCGCTTCCTTCGACTTAGGTGGGTGCGAGGAAGGTCTAGAAACACTTATAGGATCGCAGTTTTGCCAATAGGCGAAGTCTACTCGTATCGATCGTGCGATCGAGTCCGTAACGCATCTAGGGTCGCGTGAAGCGACTGGAGTAGCTCCTAGGTTGTAAGTAGGTGGGTTGAGATATTTCTTGAGTGGTTCTAAACCCATAAATATGAATCGTTGGGTTGTGGGGCAACTACAACCCTTATATTCAATCGCTAGGGCTTAAAAACCCCGTTTCACTTGATTTCTTCAAAATTCTTCCTCTCACCACTCCATTCTTCAATTATTTTTCTGAATTTTCCTATTATACATTGATCCTAATGTGAAAATGATATAAAATCATACTTTGATAAAATTTTATAGTGAATAGTAAAATTTTATGAAAACTGGCCTTTTGGCCATTCTAAATGTACAATCTTTAACAAATAATGGGCTAAATGGATGTATTAGTTTCTTCTACCCCAAAATCATATGCTACATGATAGGGGATTACATTCAGATTTACAGATTGGCCCCGAAAATCTCCGAATGAAAGTTTGGACCTCCCTAGGCCAATCTAGAATGAACTAGGGTGGGGCCCATACATAATTGAGGTCCTTAGGCCAGGGGGGACCCAACCCATATGGTCCCACTGGCCGGATGGCCGACAGGCCGGCGATGCCATCGCCGATCGGTGGGCCCCACTTGCAGTGAAACTCGGGCGCATGGGTTTTTGTGGGTAGGGCATCCCTCCCATATGCGGTCCGTCCGTCAAAAATGCCTAAAAGGAGTACCTCCTTCACAAATAGCCCCCTCCCAAGCTCATTTCACGTTTTTCTTGCTGCTCCTCAAATCGTTGCTCCAAATTCTTCCCAAACCTATTTCTTGCTGAAACTGAATCCATTCCATCACTCCATTACAGTTTGCAACTCCTCCTCTTGCAAATCTCATCCGTTGGAGCTCCTACAACCCCCATTTGTGGCTGAAATCGGGTGGAGCTCCATTCCCCTTTTTCCTTCTCTTTTCTTTTTGAAAATTCAGCCTTAGGGAGCTTGAAGCATCCCTCTACAATGCCTAGATTTCCTTCTGTCCGTTTGGGCAGCCATTTCTCTCCATTTCCCTCACTTTCCATGGCTATTTTTGAAGCCATTTTGGATTTTTTCTCTTTCTCCACCATCCTCTCTTTGATGGGAAAGAGAAAGACCGCAGCGGATGAGGCTGGGCCTAGTCGCCCTACGTAATCCAGAAGACCGAGGGGTGGCGCCGCTAGCTTAAGCGCCGCCCAAGTCCAAGCACAGCCCAGGAGTTCCATACAAAGCGGGATTTGGATCCCCATGCTCAAATTGGGCGAGTGATATTAGCAGAGATGCCTCACGGTGATTATACTGACCGTAAGGTGTTGTTTGAGGCAGACGTGGAAGGGCGACTCTTCGGCGAATTTCTGTTATTCGAGCGCATTGAAGCTGCACATTGGGGTCCGCTCTTTAAAGCCCGTTCTCGTACTAATGTGAGCACCGTTCGTGCCTTCTACGCTCGTATCCAGAATCCTACATTGGAGCCATTGCAGTTCAAGATTCTTTTTGGTAGAGACCGGATGGCTACGGTCGATGTTCGGTTGATAGCGCGACTTCTGAAGGTGCCCCTTGGTGATGTTCATCCCAGTGCAAAGAATTTGAGGAGTAAGCGTGAGCGAGATCACTGTACCAGGTTCCTATATGGTAGACTGGTTCCATGGCAGTCTAATAATAGCCTCAAGGCGTCTCATATGTCTGATGATTTGTGCCTGCTGCACCACATTTGCACGTTCAACGTGTATCCCAGGTCAAAAAATCGCATTGAATGTATGAGCCTTATGGTTGATTTCTTGTATCAGTGGCCCAGGGAGAAAATATGTGTATGGCCACTTTCGTGTTGCGACAGATTATCCTCATAGCGAAATCAAGGAGAACGTCTGAGTCGCTTCCTTTTGGCCGGCTTATATGTAAGATCGCGCTTGAGTTTGCTTATAGACTTAGGCCAGAGTTGCCAGTTTCGATTCACTGCATTGATGAGTTTACCATGGTCAAGATGAAGATCGGGTCTCAGTACCGTGAGACTCAGCTTAATGAGGATAGCGAGGGCAATTTTGATGACGAAGAGTATCCAAGTGAGGGAGAACCTGGAGCGGAAGTAGAGGAAAAAGTCCAGAAAGAGGTAGAAGAGGAGGCTTAGGATACTGATGAGAGCCCTCCTCCTTCTACTCAGGCTACTAGTGATGATCGCATTGCCTCAATTGAGGAGAGCCAGGTTGCCTTACGAAGGAAAGTTCAGGAACTTCAGGCTGAGGTCGAGGATACCAAGGCCGTTATGAAGAGGAAATTCGGTAAGGTGACTCGCACCTTGAAGGCGATCCTGTGCTGCTTGCAGGATAAGGGTGCTCCTCCTCCATCACCCGACTCAGACTAGCGATGAGATTATACATGTTGTTAGTAGTAGTTAGTCGCTTCCTACTTTATGTTGTGTAAGCCTATTAAGGCTAGTAGTTTACTTATGTTGCTGTTGTAGCTTTAACTGTCTTAGTTCCCATGTACTTCCTGTCATGATGCCTGTAAGGAGATATCCCTTGTGTTGTGACAATTTTGATTAAATGAAATGCATGGAATGCCTTTGACTCTTTATGTGAATGATTACGGTGTGTTTGTGCTATTGAGACTGACAAGGATGCGCCCTATTTTGAATATAGGGAATGCCGCCGAAGGCTACACGGAGCACAGCCCGACTTACATTGGGTGAGCCTATGGATCAGGTTCCTTTTCAGTCTGATGCTCATGCGGACCCTGCTGTGAGCCCGATTCCTGAGACAGCACGTGCGTCTCAGCCTCCTACTGGTCCTGCAGTTGGACCACCGACTTTCACACCGCCCGTCAGAGAGCAGTACCATGCGTTTTCTTTGATGCAGTACATGTCACAGCCTGCTCTACCTCCAGATAGATTTGAGCAGATGATAGCCATGATGCAGCAGCAGCAACAACAGCTCTTGACTACTATAGTGGGGGCTCTAGCCCTGGGTGGGAGTGTGACTCCACCTGCACCACCTACGCATCCAGCTGAGGATGCCTATACATATGCTCAGGATGAGGGCATGGCTCATCCTGCACCACCTGCTTACCCTGCGGAGAATGCCGCTGACACACGGAGCTTATTAGAGCGATTTCAACCCTTAAGGCCTCTCACTTTTACGGGTTCTCATAGACCCGAGGAGGCCGAGTATTGGCTCGACCGTGTGTCGAAGATACTACGAATGTTGCATTGTTCAGAGACTGAGCAGGTTGAGTTGGCTACGTTCTTGTTTGAGCGGGAGGTCAGCTTATGGTGGGACAGTGTGTTACGGACCGTTGCCGCTGACTACATATGGACTTGGGCAGCATTCGAGTTTCGCTTCCACGAGAAATACTATCCCCAGACGTATATGCATGACCGGGAGAATGAGTTTCTGCGCCTCAGACAGGGAGGCATGACAGTGACTGAGTATGAGCATAGGTTCACTGAGTTAGGCAGATACATCCCGACTATACTGACAGATGAGCAGATGCGCATACGACACTTTTCTGAGGGTTTGCGACTGGATATTCGGTTGAAGATGTGTTGCGTGAGCATCCCCTCCTACGCAAAGCTGATCCACATGTCCATGGGGGCAGAGTAGGATGTGGATCGACTTACGCGATCTCATGGCCCTATTGCTCCTAGGCCATGACCGGAGTTGCAGGACAGGCCCTTTGTGGACAAGAGGCCTCGTATCGACCCTCCTTCTAGGGCTACCGCGCCAGGACCACCTTTGCGGTACCCCGATTTATCATGTACTTATTGTGGGAGAGCAGGCCATTCGGCACAGAGTTGTTTCGCTCGGATGCGGGACAGTGGGTTTTCGCCGCCGCAGAAGATCGATCGTACACGCCCACAGGCTATATCAGCACCGCCTTTACGGTTGGCTCCTCTGCACCCTTCCTTCAGACCTCCGGTATCTTAGTTCAGGCCACCTTTACGGCCCGTGGCACAGCGGCCGAACCGGCCACAACAGGCGCAGGTGCATGCCTTGACAGCTGAGGCAGCCGAGACAGAGACTTCTCAGCATACGGCCTTTGAGGTCACTGCCCACATCGGAGGTATTCCTATTCTCATGATGGTGGATACTGGATCCACACTTTCTTTGATATCGCATTCCATAGTCAGGCGTCTTGGACTACCGACCATTCGTATAGATGGAGTGAGAGTCCTTTCAGCTCATGGAGATTTTTCTGATGCCACCCTGATGTGTGAGGGTTGCTTGGTGGATCTGGGAGGCAGGACGAGGGCTCTTGATCTTGTCGTCGATCCCTCTCTTGTTTATCTCAACGTCATTCTTGGCATGGACTAGTTGACTACTGGGAGGGCCGAGATTGACTGCGAGACTCGTATGGTGATGGTGTACGAGCCAGAGGGCACGCCTTTCACATTTTCAGTTCGGATAAATCTCCCCTTCCGCATACTTAGCTACGCTTCTTTACTTCAGGACGCTGATGCCCCAATGCTTTAGCATACGCCAGTCGTTTGTGATTTTGGGGATCTGTTCAGGAAGATCCCTGGTTTGTCACCTCGACAAAAGATTGATTTCACTATCGATATGGTGCCTGGTTCCACGCCCGTCTCACTGCCGACGTATCGCATGGCACCGTGTGAGATGGAGGAGTTGAGGACGCAGATTGATGGTTTGCTGGAGCTTGGCCTTATACGGCCTAGTGTGTCTCCTTGGGGAGCACCAGTCCTGTTCGTAAGGAAGAAGGATGGTTCGATGCGATTGTGTATTGATTATCACAGACTGAACCAGATCACGGTGAAGAACAAGTACCCTTTACCCAGGATCGATGACTTGTTGGATCAGTTGAGAGGAGCGCAGTACTTCTTGAAGATTGATCTTCAGTCAGGATATCATCAGTTGCGCGTCAGGGATCAGGACGTACAGAAGACAGTATTCAGGACCAGCTTTGGCCACTACGAGTTCCTTGTGATGTCGTTCGGTCTCACGAACGCACCAGCCGTATTCATAGATCTGATGAACCAGGTATTTTGGATTTTCCTCTATAGATTCGTTGTTGTGTTCATTACTGACATTTTGATATACTCCAGGAGTCGAGAGGAGCATGAGGAGCACTTGTGCTTGGTCCTGGATACTCTGAGACAGCATCAGTTGTTCGCACAGTACAAGAAGTACGACTTTCGGAAGCAGGAAGTGAAGTTCCTGGGACACATGGTGTCTAAGGATGGCATGGCAGTTGACCTGTCTAAGGTAGCTGCAGTTCAGGACTGGGAGCAGCCTTGTTCTGTCACTGAGGTGAGGAGTTTCTTGGGTCTCGCTGGCTATTATCGACGCTTCATTCGGAATTTCTCGAAGATCGCGAGACCTTTATCTCAGTTGACATGGAAGGACATGAAGTTCGCCTGGAATGACAAGGCGGAGTCAGCTTTTCAGGAACTGAAGGATAGACTTACGTCCGCCCCTGTGCTAGTATTGCCAGAGTAAGGGGTTAGATACACTATATACACTGACGCGTCTAGCGTTGGTCTTGGTTATGTCCTTATGCAGAGGGACAGGGTAATTTCGTATGCCTCTAGCAATTAAGGAAGCACGAGGAGAATTACCCTACACACGACCTGGAGTTGGCAGCCGTCATATTCGCATTGAGACTCTAGAGAAATTACCTCTATGGAGAGGAGTTCGAGCTCTTTTGCAACCACATGAGCCTCAAGTACATATTCACGCAGTGAGACTTGAATATGAGGCAGCGGCGATGGATGGAGACTTTGAAGGACTTTAAGTTCGAAGTCTCTTACCATCCTGGGAAGGCGAACCTTGTGGCTGACGGGTTGAGCCGCAAGAAGGCGATAGAGTTTGCGGCTCTGCTGATGGTTGCTGAGTGGGATATGGTTGAGTTTTTGTGAGACTTTGAGCAGAAACTCACTGTAGAGGAGCCGTATGAGTTCATTGCACATGTGCAGGTGCGATCTCAGATCGATGACCGGGTCATCGAGGCACAGAGGGATGATGCGCATCTGACTGTGCTTCGAGAGCAGGCCAGTGATGATGCGGACACCGAGTGGTGAGTTGGTATGGATGGGGGCTTACATTATCGTGGCTGCCTATGCGTCCCAGATATCCCTGACTTGAGACAAGAGATTCTCGAGGCTGCGCATTCTACCAGACTCGCGATGCATCCAAGCAGTAGGAAGATGTATCGCGACGTGAAGAGGACCTATTGGTGGGAAGGTATGAAGACCCACATAGCAAAGTTCATGTCCCGTTGTCTTACTTGCCAGCAGGTGAAGGCAGAGCATCACCGACCACTTGGACTCTTGCAGCCTATGCCGATCGCAGAGTGGAAGTGGGACTTCATTTCCATGGATTTCGTTTCAGGGCTGCCGAATACGAGGAAGGGACATGATTCCATATGGGTGATCGTCGACCGTCTGACAAAGTCGGCGCACTTCCTACCGATCAGAGTCACGAACTCTACAGACGAGCTGGCTAGACTATATATCAGAGAGATCGTACGTCTGCATGGAGTTCCATTGGAGATCGTGTCAGACAGAGACACACGGTTCACTTCTATTTTCTGGACTCACATTGAGGAGGCTATGGGTGTGAAGTTGAAGTTCAGTACTGCCTTCCACCCACAGACAGACGGACAGACAGAGCGGGTGAACCAGATCTTAGAGGATATGTTGCGAGCTTACGCATTGGACTTCAAGGACAGTTGGGATGACTGTCTTGCATATGCGGAGTTCGCGTAACAACAGTTTTCAGGAGAGTATCGGTATGGCACCTTACGAGGCGTTGTATGGGCGACCTTGTCGAGCACCGCATTGCTGGGTAGAGATCGGTGAGCACAGATTGATTGGCCCAGAGTTAGTGCAGGCGACGTTGGAGAAGATTGCGACGTTGGAGAAGATTGATATTATTAGACGTCGGCTTCTCACAGCGCAGAGCAGACAGAAGAGTTATGCCGATATGAGACGACGACCACTAGAGTTCACGGTTGGAGATCATGTATTTTTACGAGTTTCTCCTATGAAGGGAGTCCTTCGGTTCGGGAAGAAGGGGAAGCTGACACCACGATTCATTGGTCCGTTCCAGATCCTCGATCGTGTGGGAGCAGTGGCATACCGTTCGGCTTTACCCACGCCTCTCGCGAGCGTTCACAACGTATTTCATGTTTCTATGCTGAAGAAATACATTTCTGATCCTTCCCATATCATCAGATGGGAGCAGGTGCAGTTAGGAGAGGATGTTGCATATATCCTGCGACCGACGCGTATCCTAGACAGGAAGGAACAGGTGCTGCGTAGCAAGGTGATTCCCTTTGTGAAATTATTATGGACGCATCACTCTGAGGAAGAGGCTACCTGGGAGACAAAAGCCAAGATCAGAAAGAACTACCCATAGCTTCTCGAGGAGTACGAAAAGGTACAAATTTCAAGGACAAAATTTTTTTGTTATGGGGGGTAGATTGTAACACCCTGGAAAAATCTGTACTTGGGCTCAAGTACCAACTCAATCAGAAATCTCGTAGGATTAATTCCTTTGGAAAATGTGTAAGTTAGCTAGCGCAACACTAGAGTAGTTGGAAAATAGTCCCTGATCAAATTAAATACGTTCTACAAGACCCAAAGCGAGTAGAACCAATGACGCTATAATACTCTAAAACTTCGGATCAAACCCTAAACCGGTTTGTTCTCAGGACCTCTTTGAAACTTTGTATTGGATCTAGACCGTGCATCGAAAGTCCAATACCTACAATCTTAGACCGTTATAATCGCCTAGCTAGACTTGACAATCATTTCGAAATCAAGTCCAACCGACATTCACAGGCTATTTCATTGAGCCTGGAGTGAAGAGAGTGAGAATAGGGTTAGATTTAGAATTTGAAATTCAAATCTGGCACACGACTTGACGCGTTATTATTAAGCATTCTGACCGTCAGAATTCAGCCAAATTACACACTTGGATCAGAAAAAATTTCTATTTCATATCATGAGACTTGTAAACCTGATCTATGTGCGATGACCACTGAACTGAAACTGGACCGCCACGTGCGATCTATGAACACTACTGGTCTGAAAATGGGATGTGAGTGACATCTGACGTGCATGAACTTAAGTCCGATCCCGTTGGGCCAGGGGACCTCCAGAAATGTCTTTTTGGACCGAAACAGCCCCGATTTGGTTAGGCATCAAGTGAACATTGTTCCCAAGCCTGTTTTGGGCAAGTTTTAGGTTATAAAAGGGGCTTAAACCCTCACTTCTCTCACCCATCCGAATTTGCTAGAAACCCTAGCTGGTGTGAGAGAAAAGGTGAGAGATTGTGAGAGAGAGTGGGAGAGAATTTCCTGCTGCTTGCACTACGTGTTGCACGTGCTTAAGCAACGTACCTCAATCACTTTTCCGGCGATTACACCGCGTTTCTAGGTAAGATAAGACCCTAAAGTCTTGCTGATTTGAGGTTCCGTCATTTCCATAGCGAAGTAGCTTACAGATCTTGTATATTAGGTTCCCGGTTCGCCGTAGACGAAGCGTATACGCTCCGTTCGAATCAATACGCTCCTAGGATAAAAGGTGCAGATTTTAGACGCTTTGATTGACTGTTTTCAACGCTTTCAATGTTGTTTAATAGTAGATTATCGACGGCAAGGCCGTTTGACATGTACAACATGCTGCCCGTTTTCTGTTTCGTAAGCAGACGAAAAATATGAGATTTAGGGCATTTTAGTCATTTATAGGAAATACTGTTTTCATCCATATTTTGCTGATGTGATTGACATAGCTTCTTGTCACATTAGGATACTAGAAATGCGTGCATAATTAGTTTGGCAAAGAGATTCGCCTAAATGGACACTTTGAGTCGACATACTATATGTAGACTTAAGTGTGTAGTTTAAGTGTTTGTATAAATGCTTGTATTAGTATGTATTGAATTAAATGGTGATATGAATTAGTTTGAGATTGAATTCTCAATTCATATGCTGATGTAAATGATTCATACATGTTAGCTATATGCATGATTTCATTATATGTATGAAATGCATGTGTTAGATGTTTTACTTAAGTTGTATGTTATAACATGTGTTAACATGCTCACGTTGTTGTATTTCATTTCCATTACTCTTATATGATTGCTGATGTGAATTCATAAATGTTTGAGACTATACCTAGTCCAGGCAGTCGGCAACCAAGTGAATTCATGGTTGGCTTATCTTTGCCACGAACGACGCGTCGATGAACGCGAGCTGTGTTTTGGAGTTTGCGGTAGTGGTTAGGCCACACGAGGTATTTTATGCACTTTATGTCGTTCGAATTGAGATGCGCTTGTGCTAGTCGAGCCCGTCAAGTAACCCGACTGGCCATTGTATGTTCACCCTGTATGAGTCATAACTGCTTGAACCTAGGGTACCGAACTTACCATTATAAATCCTGTCAACCATGGTACCTTGATCCATAAAGACTCATGAGCTGGGCATGGTGGTATGGGACACCGTGGTCGAGCTGTCGGCCTACGCTGGAGCCACAAACCTTCCCGTAGTGACCAGTGAGCACCTATGACTCGTGAGCAGATTATGGTGGTATGAGACACTATATTCTTGTTGTCGGCCTACATTGATAAGGTGATGGGGGAGCGGTGCAACGAGCGCGAACAATAGCCTTGGCAGCCCTTTGTAGTGACCTCGAGTGTATTTTGAGTCTACGGGAGGCGACGACCCTTCCGTAGCGACGAGAGTACAAGTAGGCCTGTATTGATAAGGTGATGGGGGAGCGGTGCAACGAGTGCGAGCAACAGCCCTGGAAGCCCTTGCAGCGACCTACAAAATATACATCGTATGAGATTGCTAGGAGTGATGACCCTAGACAGGATCTGTGTTGGGATTGATATAAGGGAAGTACCTTAGTTTTCCAATCTTGCTGTTTGAATGGACTAATAATAACTTGGTAATCATATCACCATTACATTGCATGTGCCTGGAAGATGTGGAGCACTGAGCGGTACACAAGCATGCCACGGATGCAGATGGTGCCGTATGAGGGAGAATGTTGGTGAGGGCATCCATCATGTCATGTCATATTATATTAACAACAGTATTAGGAATGTTTGATTTACTGCTTTACTATTATCACATGATTGATTTGAGAACATGCTAATCTTTGCTCTATTATTCCACTGAGTTAGCTACTCACTCCCACGTTACGGGATGGTATTTGCAACACCCACCAGACCCTGTCTTAGATGCAGGTGAGGCAGCGATTCAGGAGGCAGAGCCGGACTATGATGAGGACCAGGACGAGTTCTCATATATGCAGTACCACGACGGCTTTGCTTAGGGGGCCTGGATTGGCGGGACTTCTCATTGGGACTCTTTTTGGACATTTGATTTCTATTTATTTACATGTATATGAGACTCAAAGATGTATTCATACTTTGGAGACAGTTGAAATCTACTTTGTTTTCCATACAGTGATATGTATATTTTTTAGTCTTCCGCTTGCTTTTATCACTAGATCTGGAGTATGAATTGCAGTTTTGGTATACTTTTACTCATGTGAATGCTTTAACTCAGACAACATTGAATCATAATCATTTTTGTTGCATAAGTGACGGTCTAGAACTCGGGAGTTGGGTTTATACACGATCCCCGATTTTCAGGGTGTTACAAACTGTCCAGTAAGTTTATAGAAAAATTTCTTGAAAATATCGATGAATCGAAACTGGTATCGATATCATTGAAATTCAAAATCAGATGATATCGAGGGATGATCAATCATATCAATACTTGTTAAGTTTCAAAGGAAAATCTTCTCTCATGTTTTCAAATGTCGAGGAATCGAACCATGCATCGATAAAATCAAAGTTCAAAATTCGATGATTTCGAAGCATGTTCGATATCCTCAAACAGTTGGCAAAAAGGCTCAAAAGTGTTTGACAAGTTGAGTTCGTGTCATCGAGTAGTCATTCGAGATTATCGAGAGTATACGCTCGATGATATTGAAGCTTTCTCGATGATATCAAAATCTATAAAAAATATGACTATTTTTTTTCCATTGGAACTTTTTTCCTATTTAATGAGAGCTTGCTTTAGGTTGTTTGTAGAGAAAATAAATAGAGCTTTTGAGTGTTTAATTCAGATCACCTACCCTATGCCTTTTTCTTTCATGAGAGTTCATCCTCCAATCCACCCTCATCATTGATATTCAATAAAGTAGATTAGGGAATGAACTTCTGCATTTAAGGATCCTCCAGCTACCACCATAATGGCAAATCATTGAGATGGGATACCTTAAATGCATAGATGTTTGGAATCACTCTGTCTCTAATATTGGAAAACATTTAATGGAGTAGGATTCCAACATAACCTTGACCTAACTCGTTGCCTTACATTGGAGCATCATCTGTGTTGCAGTTCAATGGAGCTGAAGATTCTTCATTATCAAAGGAGAAGATCTTCATCAATGTGCTTAATGGAGCTCATCTACTTATCTGTAAGTCATTATAGTCCAGATACCCTGTTAATCATTCCTTTATGTAGGATTGGGTCACAGGTGATTCTCACCCCTTTCAAGTCCTCATAGGAGGCCTCTGACGAGAGAGTACGTGTGGGTGCTGCATGTTAACCCTTGCTCCTGGGGAGCATAAACTCTAGTTTCCTTGTGTGGATCATTAGCCTGTGTAGCATAAAACCTATGTACTGTATGTTGACCTTTGCTCTTGTGTAGGGCATAAACTCTAGGTTACTTGTGTAGATCCGTGGCCTGTGTGGCTTAAAATCTGGGTGTTGTGTGTTGACCCTTGCTCCTATATGGGGCATAAACCTATGTCTTGTGGAGACATGTTAGGTACCTTGTGTAGGTCCTAGAATCAGCCTAGTATAGGTTGTACTGGTTTGAGGTGAATCTGACTTGAAACCTCCGTTAGTGAGATCCGATACACTCAAGGGTTGAGTGCGTCATCCGGAAGTGGAGTAGACACGTAGTCAAACCACTATAAAAATGATTGTGTTTGGGATTGCTATTTACTTTTATTACTTATGTGATTTCTCTGAATTTTCTCATAATTCATGTTTACATGATTACCTATAACTAATTAGAATCACATCTCGCACACAACCACATCCATCATAAACTATGTTATACATCTTGTTTTTATTTTGAATAGTCTTATGATTGGATCCTCTATTTTTCTTGGAAGCTAATAGAGTTACATTGAAGAAATCTTTCTATTTGCATATTAATTTAGGATAGCGTTGATAGGTTTTAAATCATCATAAAATTTTAAAATGTCTTATTCACCCCCCTTAGGACATCTTGGCATATTCCCACTTTGACTAAAGCGGTCATTACTATTCACTCCCTAAGTGCAGGGTTGTGATGTAGTACTAAACTCGATGAGACCAAGGTCGAATCCCAAGGGACTGAAACCTCTACGTAATCTGAAATTAAGTAGAACTAGAATTAGACTAAGATGAAATCTAAACTAAATGAAATTGAGGGAATAATTGAGAATAAATTAATTAAAAACTAATAAAAATAAAGGTGGGAGCTAGGGTGCCAAGGATCCACTTGTAGTAATTGGGAAGCTACCTGGCATTGATTCAAGGACACAATTGGAATCAAAGTCCTATCCTATCCAATTGGTAAGAAGAGATTTGTCAGATCTTTGAACTTCTCATAAATCTAATCATCAACAGATACAATTGGTGCAAATTTGGAAGTGATTCCGTCACCTAACCATGCTCAAGAGACTATAACAAATAACAACAATTTACCAATCTCACAGCCAATCATGAGAGAATTGTGAAAGTTAGGAAGGTTTCCGTCACCCAACCATGCCCACGAGACGATGGTGAACAATAGGGTTCCAAGGTGCACAACCTCAATACGTGAAAAGGCAATATCTCAGCTATTGCAGATCTATTGTAGTTTGAGTCACAACAAACCATTAAAAACTAAAAAATATTCCTTATAATCAAACTAGAATTCATGAGAGTTCAATAAACATAAATCAAAGAAAAACCACCTTCCTAATCAGACTACAAGCTTCACCTCTTAGCCTTAGCTAAGAGGATTTAGCCTGACATAATCAAACTAAAATCCCTTAACATAAAAAGTAATAAAAGAAAGGAGGAAAGAAAAAAAAAAAACTCTACCAGATGTAGCTAGCCCATGTTCTCTCTTTCTCTTGCTATTCGCATTCTTGGATGCCTCCATGACAGCTCTGAATCCAAAGATGCTCCATTGCTCTCTCTCTTCTCTTTCTTTTATAAGCAGAGAAGATGGTGGGGAGGTCGGTTGCAAGGAATCGACCTTACTTGCGTTGAGAAAAATCAGAAATTCTTATGCACAACAGTGTTTTCTGTCGCAGCCAAACCGTGAGACCAGTTTGTGTTTGGATGAGATTTGGACCAGCATGCAATCATGTCCGGGAATTCTGTCAACGTGGGAAGGGTCTAAATTTCCTTTCCAACAGTTTGGACTATGCAGATCTTTCAACCAATCACCACCAAGATCATTCAATGGGCTACAAAAGTCGAACAACGTCTGGAACTTGTGAACGGGCATTCCTTACGCATGGCAGCTATGCTGGACCCTGTGGGGTCCACTCTAGGTGATCTTCCAGTGAATCTGCATCGATCATTGGATTCATAGGGTTGATTTATGCCAATCTTCCAAATTTGAAGTGGATCTGAGCTTTGGTGGACCACACCACTAATCAATGTAGCGACTGATTCCTTACTTTGCATTCTTGATCGTATACATGGTTACAAGAACTTAATCAGGTTTTGGTGGATTTCTCCTCCTTAGCACATTGGATGGATTGGATCATGAAAAGGGATGATGGGTGGGGCCCACTGTCAAAACCCAATCGGAAGCATGTCCGTCCAGTGACGTCAGAATGAAACTGTTTGGATGTTTTGTATAAAAAATAGGTGGGGCCCACTTCTGATGACATTCTCGGGGATTTACTCCGTTCATTATCTTCTTAGTAATGTATAAGCCCATGGGTCAAAGTACGAAGTAAATCCGAACTTTATGTGGGTCACACCATTCACCTGTGATGAGGCACTTCCCACCATTAAAGTTTCTCACGTGCATGCATAAGAAATTTTAGTTATTTACAAATTTTCCACTCTCTCTTCTAGAAACGTCTGTTGTTCTTTCCTCCCTACTGCACCATCCAAAAGAAGTAAAATTTGATGAATATCCACCGTTTTTCGCGCTCTTTCCATTGGTTCAGTTTGGGTTCCGATCTCACAAGGATGTCCTAGATACTTTTTAATGGTTATTGTCTAATCTTGTCCATTGGGTTACTTACACACTGATCCTTTAACGCCCTGAAAATTGGGGGTCGAGGATAAACTCCACTCCTGAGTTCCAGAACATCACTTATGTAACATTTTCAATGATGAATGAATGTCGGCTATAATAGTGCATAAAACATGAAGTGGATTAAGCCAAAACAGCATATCATACTCCAGAGACAGTTAAATTAGCAAGCGGAAGAATGTGATAGATATATAAAATATATAAATGATTGTAAGTTTTCAGAGTGTGAACATGCTACCAGGTTAACTAAATACACGTATACTCCAAAATAGAAAGAAAAGAATATACATGGGTGTGTAAATAAAAGGTAAAATACCAAGTGTATTGGCATCAAATCAGTAATCCTATAAACCCGTCGATTAGAACCTGCAATAGGAGGGATCCTCCTCCTCATCATCAAGTCCGGCTCTGCTTTGCAAGCATCTCCATCATCTGAAACTAAAATAGGGACTGGTTGGTGTGCGCAACACCGTCCCGTAACGTGGGAGTGAGTAGGTAACTCTGTGGAATCATAGAGCAAAGGTTAACATGTTATCAAATCAATCACGCAATAATGGTAAAACAAGCAATCAAACATTTCCAAACATTGTGATTAATGCAAGAATGAAATGACATGATGGATGCCCTTACCGACATACTCCCTCATGCGACACCATCTTACGTCCGCGGCATGCTTTCTTCCCTCAGTGCTCCACATCTTCCAGGCACATGTAGTATGATATGAATATGATTACCGAGTTGTTATTAGTACTTTTCATATAGCAGGATTGGGAATATAGGGTACTCCCTTATATCATTCCCAACAAGGATCCTGTCTAGGGTTGTCACTCCTAGTATTCTCATACGATGATATATTTCTAGGTTGCTACAAGGGCTGTTGCATGTACTCGTTCCTCCACTCCCCCATCACCTTATCAATACAGGCCTAGTTCATACTCTGTTTACTGCGGGAAGGCTCGTCGCCTCTCCGTAGATTCAGAATATGCTCGAGGTCACTACAAAGGGCTGTCAGGACTGTTGCTCGTACTCATTGCACCGCTCCCCCATCACCTTATTAATGTAGGCCGACAGCTCGAATATAGTGTCTCATACCACCATAATCGGCTCATGAGTCTACGGTGCTCACTGGTCATTACGGGGAGATTTGTGGCCCCAGCGTAGGCCGACAGCTCGACCACGGTATCCCATACCACCATGCCCGGCTCATGAGTCTTAGTGGATCAAGGTACCACGGTTATCAGGGTTATCATTGATAAGTTCAGTACCCTAGGTTCAAGCAGTTATGACGAATACAAGGTGAACATACAATGGTCAGTCGGGTTACTTGATGAGTCCGACTAGCACGAGCGCACGTTAAATCGACCGACATGAAGTGCACAAGCACTTCGTGTGGCCTAACCACTGCCGACAACTCTAGTACGACTCGGGTTCGTCATACACACCTTCGTGGCGAATAGAATCCAACCACGAATTCTAAACTGTTACCGACTGCCTGGACAAGAGTATAGCCCCAAGCACATGTAATGTGAATCAGTAATCATATGAGAGAGACAGAATTGAAATACAAGTAATTCCAGCATGTTATTAGCATGTTATAACGTACATCATAAGCAGTTAACCATACACGAGTATTTCACACCTAAGGTAATCGATTCAAATACAACAAGCATGGAGGAAATCATGTGCATCATCAAAGTAGTTGAGAATCCAGTCTTAACGCTAATCTACAACACCATTTACTCAATACTTACTAATACATACATTTATACAAACACTTAGACTACTCAACTCTAACGTACTTGACGTATGTTGATTTCAACATATAATATGACAGATCCTTATATCAAGGAGTTGTCTAATATACGACAATCATGTTCTTACATTCAAAACATATGGCAGGCATAAATCATATTGATTTAGGCATTTCAGCAAACACTTAGTCTACACACATTAGTCTACATAGCATATGTCGGCCAATATGTGCATTAGGGCGAATCTCTTTGCCAAAAAGATCATACACGTATAACTAGTATAGGTACACGGTAAATACTCATGGCAATCATATCATCAAAATACGTACACATATAGTATTTCCTACAAATACCTAAAATACCCTAAATCTCATATTCTTCGTACGTATTCGAAATAAAAAATGGACAGCATATTCTACATGTCAAACAGCATCCATATCAGTAATCTACCATTAAACGACATTGAAAGCTTTGAAAAATGGTAACCAAAGCGTCTAAAATCTGCACCTTACGCCGTAGGAGCGTAATGAATCGAACAGGAACTCTCCGTCGTCGTCAACGATTGATTGGCAACCTAATACACAAGGTGAGTTAGCTACTTCGCTACTTGGATCGATAGAATCCCTAAAACATGTTAAGGTTAGGGTTTTCTTGCCTAGAATGGCATTGGAATCGCCAGAATAGCGATGCAGGTGGAAGAATCTGGCACGTGGAGCAGCAGAGAAGAATCCCAGGAGAAAGCCCCAACTTCTCCCTCATTTTCTCTCTCTTTTCTCTCTTCTCTTTCCTAGGTTTTTACAAATTCGTATGGGATTTGTGAGAGAGAGGTTAAGGCCTTTTTATAAGCCCAAACATAACCAAAACAGACTTTAAGTCACGGTATACTTGGGTTACAGCCAAATCGGGTCTTTTCCAATCCAAAAGGACATTTCTGGAGCTCCCCTGACTGAATGCGGTCGGACTTAAGCTCATGGATGTCGGATCCTGATCACATTAAGTTTTCAGTTCGATAGGATTCCTAGATCGCACGTGGTGGACCAGTTTCAGTTCAGCGGTCACTGAGACTAGTTCAAGGATTCCAAGTACACTGACCTGAGTGGGAAATGTTTCCTGATCTGAGGGTGTATTTGGGTTAGATTCTGACAGTCAGAACGCTTAAAAAATGTTGCACAAGCGACAAGTGCCAGATTTATTAAAATTGAATTAATTTTCTAAATATTTTCCTTTTCTCACTCTCTTCACTCCGGACGTAAGGAAATGGTCTCAGGATATTGTATGGACTTGATTTTTGAGGTGATTGTCAAGTCCAACTAGGCGGTTAGGATTGTCTAAATTTGGGATAATCGGACTTCCGATGTGCGGTCCAGGTCTGATACAAAGTTTCCGAATGCTCCCGTGAGCAACCGGGTTTAGAGTTTGATTCTAGGTTTCTAGGTAACATAGAGTTAGCGGTCCTACTAATTTTGGGTCTTGTAATTTATATTTAAAGTGATTCAAGTTAATTCCACTGAGTATTCAGTTTGGTACTTAACCAAATTCTACCCTAATAGGGCAGAATACAGTCCTAGGGCCATTCTATGCCCCATTTTGAGAACTTCTAGTTATCATATTATTTTTATTATTTTTATGGTGGTTAATCATCAAGTTTAACCTATCTCCACCAAATTTCATAATATTCAGAGTTGTATAAAAATTTTAAAAATTCCTGAAGCAGCAGGTGTCCAACAAGTGATTTTCGGACAGTTTGTCACAACGTCCTACTTTAAACTATATTAAATATTTTATTATATTTTTTACATATTTTTATATAAAATTAGACTAATTTAGATTCAATATAATTTTTGAATCACCTAAATCTGAATTATAACGAAGGAGATATGATTTTTTAAAGTTGGAAGAAATGTGCAGGAAAAAGTGCAGAAATCGGCCTGCCAGACCGCTGTACGGGCGAGGTCGGCGAGGTCCTCGCCGGTCACTGAACTATTTCGTGAGGAATTGCCCCAGGGGTGAGTTACTCACCCCCCATGGATGCCGAAAATATGTGGGACCCACCTTGGATCCCCCCGAATTGAGTCGTTTGGGCCCACGAGTCCGTCGAGGCATTTATCGAGTCTCATTTACAAACTGGAATGAGTTATGCAATGTACAATATATAATTTTGGGGTAGAAGAAGCTAATCCATCCAAATAACCTATTTACATTATGAAATTCTAAATATTAAATAGTTAAAATCTCATTTTACGCATGTATTTACCATTTATAGTAAGTTTTAGTTTAAGTATAGTTCCTCACCTTTTAAACTTTAGGTTTGTGTCTAATATGAAAGTACTTGGAGAAATTTAAAGAATGGAGTACTGAAAGGTGAGATTTTGAAGGAAATGGGTTGAAAAGCGATTTCTAGACTTTAGGATTGATCTATAAGAGTGATATGGTTGACCCATTGCCTAAGGACGTCTAATTCCAGGTTGCCAAAAATTTGGGGTGTTACAGATCCAAGGGCTGAATTTTGACACGTATGGTTAATTTATGGTCCTTAAGTCATATATGAAGTTTCGAGCCGAACGGATGGTGGGAATCCTGTGATCTTTCATTTTAAACGTCTTTCGAGTTACTTGAGCTTCAGTTTCTCAATTTTCTTAGATCTCTGGCATGCAAATATGTTGATCTTGGTCTCCTCGAGTCCATCCCATGCTTTGGTAAATTCGGAGCATCAAATCCATGCACTTAACACCTGTTTTTAGTCTAAGCTCCTAAAGTCACCTTGCAACATAAATACGATTAAAATAGACTATTAAACAGTATCATGTTCATAAATGCAGGTAATAATTGGGGTCTGATATGTAATATTTGACCCTCAACACAACCCCCAGCCAGCATCTTACTAGTCCTGAGCAAAGTATGCGAAAAATAAGTTAAGACTTACAGGACGATTTCCATAAACTCGATTGATTTATGAAAAGCAATCCAGGTCCTAGAATTCTAAGATTCCTGAATGTTGGGCATTACTTTCTCCTGGACTCAAGTGCACGGTGAACTTCATCATCAAGTTCATGGAATGAATCCATCAATTAGAACAATTCTAAACATTGAGTTTCTTGGGTGTATAGTGTAATCTCGGCTTAGCAACTTCAAGATTTACTTCTCTATTTCTTAATATCATTGGTAACCAATAAGAGGATTCATGACAACCAAAACCTACCTCATAAATTTCAACTTTTGATTTTTCTCTTAAAAGTAATGCCAAGGAGGGGAATCAAATCCTCACCTACAGGGAGCAAACCTATAGTGAAGACTGTACACCCAACCCTTTTCACATATCATCCATGGGGAATTAAATCTTTACCTATAGAGAGCAAAACTATGGTGAAGATTATTCGCCCAACCCTTTCCAAAGGTATCTAGTTTTTTTTTTTTTAACTAGGTATTTTCTTTTTCTTTAATTAATCATGACGGGCAAATTTTTCAGGCTGGTTCCTTACATGCTTAGTGATTACCAAGTTAACCCTTCAATATCAAACTGAAACCTTAATGTGAAAGTGAGATGTGACATGTGAAATCATGACTCATGACTCAATCAATGTTTACAACTTCTAATTATGAATTAATAATTCAAACTTAACTGTGAAATCTAATAAATAGTTGAATCGAAAAGTCATAAATTACCAACATTACGTATCTTGAAATTCTAATTGCACTAGATGGCCGTCAAACTCACATTAAATTTACAAGAAATCCTAAAAAAAAATTCATAATTTTTTTATTTTTTATTTTTATTTTTTTGCTCAAGACCAAGAAAACACTAATTAGGTAACCTAATCTCCCACCCCCAACCTAAAATCTACATTGTCTTCAATGTAAAAGATATGAGCATGCAATGCACATGAGACAATGAAAGTAAAAGAAAAGTGATGGGAAGATAGTAACTGGATAACGAATTGAGAAAAAGATTTTCTAACAGATAGCAGTGTGAAGGCTAATCAGCACGAGAGTGAAGACATGAAAGCAAATTATCCTAAAACAATGCAAGAAGCAAACTAACCTAATGGCATAAAATCGTCTATCCTGGAACAACATAAAGAAAACTACCCTAGTCTTATGAAAGCAGGAAAAAACTACTCGATCATGTCGCAAGGTTCCTCTTCTGACCAATATCTTGATAAGTTTTTCAGAAGTTCCTTAACAGGATCATCCAAAAGCCTTTTTTGCAATAGGCTTGGATGCCCTGGAGCTTGACTTTCCAGAGAGACTTATCTACCTCATTAAAAATTTATCGTTAATTCGCCTAAGGTATCCAAAGTATATATGATTCACCTGTGTCAGAAAAAGTTTCAAAGTTAGTATCCCATGGTGAATCAGAGACTACAGATAGATCAAATTGAGAAAATTTTTTAGGAAGTGTAGTCTCAACTCATTCCGAAGTAGCAGACTTCAGTCAATTTTCAGCTCCTCCCTTCTAAGAAAATTTGGTTATTTATAAATTTTTCACTCTCCCTTCTAGAAACGTCTGTTGTTCGTTCCTCCCTATTGCACCATCCAAAAGAAGTGAAATTTGACTAATATCCACCGTTTTTCGTGCTCCTTCCATTGGTTCAGTTTGGGTCCCGATCTCACAAGGATGTCCTAGATACTTTTTTAATGGTTATTGTCTCATCTTGTCCATTGGGTTACTTACACACTGATCCAAGGGCTAAATTTTGACATGTACAGTTAATTTATGGTCCTCAGGCCATATATGAAGTTTCGAGTCGAACGGATGGTGGGAACCCTATGATCATTCATTTTGGACGTCTTTCGGGTTACTTGAGCTTCAGTTTCTTAATTTTCTTGGATCTCTGGCGTGCAAATATGTCGATATTGGTCTTCTCAAGTTCATCCCATGCTTTGGTAAATTCGGAGCATCAAATCCATGCATTTAACACCTGTTTTCAGTCCAAGCTCCTAAAGTCACCTTGCAACACAAACACGATTAAAATAGACTATTAAACAGTATCATGTTCATAAATGCAGGTAATAACTGAGGTCTAATATGTAATATTTGACCCTCAATAATTATCACAATTTCAATTATTATCAGAGAGGGTCTCTCTTAAGGGCTTCATCGCCTAGAGAGTGATCTTGTCTAAAGTGGGTAATATAGCCAAAAGAGAAGGCTCATCTATAACTAGACCTCCAGTATTTGATGGATCAAATTATGCGTATTGGAAGGCTAGAATGCATTACTTTCTGAGTTCTTTGAATCATGATATTTGGGATATTGTTGAAAAAGGATATGTGCCACCAACTCAGCAAATAGTACTTGAAAATGGCATAACTACCATCAAACCAAAATTCAAAGAAATGTGGACAACATTCGATAATGAAAAACAAACCTCTGAAGCTAAAGCAATGAATGCTATCTATTGTGTTGTGTCCCAAGAAGTCTTCAATCAAATTAGTATGTGTGGAACAACTAAAGAAGCATGGGACTTGTTGGAAACAATTCATGAGGGAACCAACACAGTAAAAAGATCCAAGCTGCAACTCCTAACATCACAATTTAAAAGTCTCAGAATGGAAGAGCATGAGACCTTCATGGAGTTCTTCACAAAACTAAACATCATCTGCAACTCCATGGGTAGATTAGGAGAAAAGGTTCCGGTTCCAAAAATCTATAGAAAAATTTTGAGATCCTTACCGGAATGGTTCAACTCGAAAGTTTCAACTATTGAAGAATGTAGAAACATGGATGATATGAAAGTAAAAGAACTCGTAAGTTCCCTACAAACATTTGAACTATACTTTAAGAAAACTCTTAAACCCAAAAATATTGTCCTCAAAACTTCAAAGAACATTACTAATGAGGAAGATGAAAGTGAAAGGAAAAATGAAGATGAAGAAGTGGCCTCGTTGGCTCAATGATTTAGGAAATTCTTCCATAAAAACCGTGGCCAACCATTTAAAGGAAAATAGTTGGACAATAAGCATTATATAGGTAAACCTGGTAAAAAGTCCAAAGAGCCATAGTATTACACTTGTTAAAAGTTTTAGCACCTGTCCAATGAATGCCCAAATAGGAAAACCAAAGGAAAGACAATGGCAGCCACATGGGATGATACTGATGAGTCAAATTCATAATGTAGTGACTTAGAGATTGATGGATACCAAAAATCCCTAAAAATTCTTATGGCCTCTACAACCTCCAACATTCCCATAGAAACTGAGAAAATTAAAGAACCTCAAGCCACTGAATTATTTCCATCTAATGATGAGGAGACAAAGAAAGAAGAAGAGGAAGATAAGGATAAACTATAGGATGCCTATAATTAACTTTATATCCATAGCATCAATATCCTTAAAAGACTTGGGATAGATGAAAATAAAAATAAATTGCTACAAATGGATGTAGACAAAACATTGGAAAACAATACACACTTGATTAATGATCTACAACAATACCACTTTGAAAATGATAAGCTGGAAAGAATCAATCTGTCCCTTAAATCTAAATCATCAAAACTTACTAAATAGATTGATCTATTGAAAGAGGAAAATGAGCATCTAAAGAATGAGAATCACACACTTAGGTTTGATGCAGAACAATCCAGGAAGTCAGTTGAACTAAATTACAAATTCTCCCAAAGTAGTGAAAAATTAGAAAAACTCTTAGGGATGGGAAGAACTGGAAGAGACGAGTGGATTAGGATATGACAACTTCAAATCAAAATCCAAAAATGCAGCACCAATGTTTGAAAAATTAGCTACATCAGGAAGTAAAACAAAAGTTACTTCTATTTTTCATTCATGTGGAGACTCCGACTATTTCAAATTTGAATGTATTGCTTCAAAGTGGACTCAATCTAATTCTGGTCCGAATCATACTGGTAAATACAAACAAATTGGAAAATCAATACATAATGCCAAGAGTCCACTAAACAATATGGAAAAAGGAACACATCCATCTCCACCCTGAATGACCAAGATAATGAAGGAGCTATTAAATCAGGTGGCTAAACTAAATAAAAGAACAAATGAATTTATGAAACAAGGAAACATGGTTCAGTTACCTAACATGCCTACCAAAATTGTTAATGAAGCAAAAACTACCATAATAAGAAATCCAGTTACAAAATGGGTAGTGAAAGAAAAGAAAACTTGTCTTGTTATTCACTTAAATCATTCAACAAGAAATAGTACTAAATGGTACCTAGACAGTGGGTTCTTAAGGCATGTCACGAGTGATAAATCCCTTATCTCAAATTACTCAAATCTTAATGATGGGATAGTCACTTATGGTGATGGAAGTACCGTTAAGGTAGTAGGGTGTGGAACCATAGAAGGAATGGAAATGCTTGAAAATGAGAATGCTTTTTGTATTAAAGGACTGACTCACAATCTCTTAAGAATCTCTCAAATATGTGACAATAAACATGTGGTGACCTTTGATAAATTAAAGTGCAATATTCTGGACTTATCAGGAAAATTCGTTATGGAGGATCTTCGCACCAGTGACCACTGTTATGTCATTAAAGGAAATGGAAAGTTTGATCCATATGCTTAGTAACAATTGAGCATGGAAAACATGTCCAGGCTATAACATCTAAGTATGGATGAATGCATGTAAATGATGCATTTTTTATGATTATCATGATATATTAGAGGTTTCTATACCTCAGGAACTTCTTTTTGTGCATAAACATTATTGCTGTTTATAAGGTTTGATGATTACAACTTTTTATAAAGATTTTAACTGTATACAAAAGCTGACATGAAAATATTTGAAGATATACATGCATAGAAGATTATCGAAAACTGGAGATAACTTGTCCAATCCTTCTTCTCGATAAGTGAATCATTGAATTGAACGAGTCATTGATATCATCGGAACCGCATCGATCCCATCGACGACCTCTCGAGAATCTTAAACATCGAGTCAATTGGTCTGCCCTCAAATTCATAATCAATAACATCGATTAGGGTATATCGATATTATCGAAACCAAGTTTGTTGATATCGAAGGTTACCGCCCGATAAAAGGTGGATGAGCGAGAAAATTTCATTTCTTTACATGAAACTTGTTCTTCTCTCTGCTGCTCATCCTCCTCCTCCATTTTACATGTTTTTCCATTTTTGAACCTTCCAAGATCACCCAAATCTGGTAATTCCTTGACTATTCCCTTAATTTCTCAAGATTGCACCTTATGTCTTTGGGTGTTTCTAGATTATAGAGAGAAGTTCTGCCTAGAAGATCATCAATTCATTTTCAAAATCCTTCAATCTTCTATCAAGTCCCACTCTCCGTCATCCCATTATAAGTGGTAAATGTTCAATGGGGAAGGACAAAGGAAAAACTCCTGTTTCTAGGGAATCCTCGAGATCCTCCAAACAAAAAATCCTTACACCTAAAGAAAGGGCAAAGGCTTCTGATCAAAGGACCCCCAACATGCTAGCGAAGTACCAGACAAACATCGCGTGGTGGGTCTCAACATGCCACACCTATTCCTCCTCCTGCTGCAGTAGATCCTATTCTGGTGAAATATACTGGAAAGAAGTTGGTCCATGAACAAAAAATTGACAAGGATTGCCTAAAATCCTACAACCTGGAACGTTTGTTGGCTATAATAGATTGGCTGCCTATGCTCAATTTTGGCATCCCATGTCATTATGAAAGAACTTATAGCTTCTTTGCTTCCAACCATTCTCCTGTCGTAGAACCTGCTTCCATCACTATCTCTATTGGGGATATAGATGTAGAAATTACCCCTGAACCTATTGCAAGTATTTTTGGTCTCACTCTATCTCCAGTTGGCCTCTATAATCTAAATCTTAAAAATCCAGTGACTAGGTCTATGATCACATCGTTCCTATGCCAGAGTAGGGATATTCCTTGGTACCAGGGTAATGCATTAAAGGAAAAATTTATGGAACCCAAGTATCGAGTTCTGCATGTCATCTTCGCCACAAACATGTACCCAAGAGGTACAAACCAAGTTGACCTTATAGGATTTATGGTCATGATCGTGTATTGTGTGGCAACTGGGATCAAGATATGTCTTCCCACTCTGATAATTTACCAGATGGTGTATGCAATTCACACTTCTAGAGATGTCCATCTACCCTTGCCTCAGATTATTCACGTGCTAAGTGATAAGATCGGTCTTCCATTGACAAATGATCGGGAGCTACCTCTCTAATATTTCAATAAAATCAATATTAGAAAGATAGATTTGAAGTTTCATCGATATCCAGAAGATCAACCCAAGGATGGGATTCATGAATAAGGTGAAATGGGTGAAGGAGCTGAATAAGATGAAAGAGCAGCACAGGCTGAAGGAGACCCACTCGAATCGCAGCAAGCTTCGCCTCCATCCGACCTTATGTAGGCCAAAAGATTCAAATTATATCAAGATTGGATCGGGACAGTGTTACGAGAAGTCACTCAGATGAAGTAAACAATGAATGAACGGTTCACAATCCTGGAAAGATTGGTGGCTGGGGTGCAGCAGTCGGTGTAGCAACTGGTTGATCTGATAACATGTTGACAAGATGATATAACACCATCTTCATCAGCCCCTCCACCATAGTATTGATAGTTTTCATGCCGTCACATACACCAGATACTCATCTCGGTGTATGGGCATGTATATCTTTTTGAATGCCCTGCGATCTTATGAGTGTATGTGATGGCTACCTAACATGAAAAGTCTAACATTTTATTGTGTGGTTTATGAATATCCTCTACATAAGGAAAACACTCGTATTTTGATGTGGCCATGGTAGGGCCAGAATTTTGGTTTGATTGTTGTTGGATTGGATGATGAAATACTGTCAAGCTTGGCCAGTTTTTATTGGGGATATTTTTTATGGCTGTTTTCTAGTTCATATATATATTTGCTGCCATAATTATCTGATCTCTATAGAATGCAGATATCAACTGTGATTTCTTTCTCCTGCATATTCCTTAACAGTTGCAAATTGAATTGTGATTTCTTATCTTTATACTGCTAATTTCCTTGCGAAATCATGGCTCTCCTTTCCTAGGTATGCATGGATGGTTTCCATGAGTATAGAAATGTTGTTATTTGCTATACTCATGTCTCTTCCTAATTATGCATTTAGAGATATCGTCATCTACTATGAATTGAAATATCTGGATCTCTATTGTATCTCCCATATTTTTATGTTTCAACTTCAGTCACTGGTATTACTATATTGCCCTTTGCCAATGACTGAAAAAAAGGGGGAGAACAAATCCCACCATGGAGAAAATTGTGTGCATCTTTGTATGAATGGTGGTGCAGGTGTTAGGTGTAACACTCCGGATTTTTGCCAACCTAGGATTAGGCGTCCTTAGGCAATGGGTCAACCATAACACCTTAGTAACCTCTCAGAACCTAATTCCAAAGCCAAAGAAATCATGTAGAACCAAATTCTTTAGAATTTAACGAGAATTAGCCAGCGCTACACAAGATTACCTGTGAAATAAGCACCGACCACTTTAAATACGATCTGTAAGACCCAAAACCTCTAGCATCGTTGACGCTACGTTATCCTAAAATCCAGGATCAAAATCTAAACCGGTTTGTTCTCAGGAACCCTTTGAAACTTCGTATTTGATTTAGACCGCGCGTCGAAAGTCCGATGTCAACAATCTTAGACGGTTATGACCGCTTAGCTAGACTTGACAATCATTTCGAAAATCAAGTCCAACCGATGATCTGAGGCTATTTCATTGAGCCTAGAGTGAAGAGAGTGAGAAATGGGTAAAGATTTGAAATTTTAATTCAAATCTGGCACAAGTCTTTTCGCGTTATTATTAAGCATTCTAACCATTAGAATTCAGCCAAATTTCACCCTCGGATCAGGAAAAATTTCTCTTTCATATCATGAGACTTGTAGACCTGATTTAGGTACGACGACCGCTGAACTGAAACTGGACCGCCACATGCGATCTGGGAACTCTACTGGTCTAAAAACTTCGGGATGCATGAGCTTAAGTCCGACCGCGTTCGGCCAGGGAACCTCCTGAAATGCTCTTTTGGATCGGAAAAGTCCCGATTTGGTTATACCTCAAGTATACTTTGTTCCCAAGTCTATTTAGGTTAGTTTTTAGCCTATATAAGGGCTTTAAACCTTCTCATACCTCTCCCATCCGAATTTGCTTGAAACCCTAGATTGAGAGAGAGAGAAAGTGAGAGATTGTGAGAGACTTTGTGAGAGAACTTCCTGCTGTTTGCTCCATCCTTTGCACGTACCAAAGCACCGCATTCGAATCACTTTCCCGGTGATTTTCAATGCACTTCTAGATAAGAAAAACCCTAACCACTTGCTGTTTTAGGGATTCCTTCAATTTAAATGGCAAAGTAGCTTATGTACTTGTGCATTATGTCGCATTTATACCGTTGACGAAGCGTATACATTCTATTCGAACCGATACACGTCTAAGGAGAAAGGTGAGGATTTTAGACGCTTTGATTGACTGATTTCAAAGATTTCAATGTCGTTTAATAGTAGATTATCGACGCAAACGCCGTTTGACATGTAGAACATGTTGTCCGTTTTTCGTTTCGTAAACGTATGGAAAATATGAGATTTAGGGCATTTTAGTCATTTGTAGGAAATACTGTTTACATCCACATTTTGCTGAAATGTTTTCCATGATTATTTATCATGTTAGGATATTAGGAATGCATACATGATCTGTTTGGTGAAGAGATTCGCCCAAATGCGCACTTTGAGTCGATATACGCTATGTAGACTAAAGTGTGTAGGCTAAGTGTTTGTATAAATGTTTGTATTAGTATGTATTGAGTAGATGGTGTTGTGAATGAGTTTTGAGATTGAATTCTCAAGTAATATGCTGATATAAATGATTTCCATCATGTCGGCTATATGTATTGATTTCATTATATACATGAAATGCATGTGTTGGATGATTTGCTTAAGTTGTATGTTATAACATGTGTCAACATGCTTACATTGTTGTATTTCATTTCTGTTACTCTCATATGATTACTGATGTTGATATTTAAGTGTTTGGGGCTATACGTTAGTCCAGGCAGTCGGTAATGGATTAAATTCGTGGTTGGCTTCTATTTGCCACGAAGTACGCGCCGATGAACATGAGTCATGTTTTGAGTTGACGGTAGTGGTTAGGCCACACGAAGTGTTTCATGCACTTCATGTCGTTCGACTTGAGATGCGCTCGTACTAGTTGAGCCCGTCAAGTAACCCGACTGTCCATTGTATGTTCACCATGTATAAGTCATAACTGCTTGAACCTAGGGTACTGAACTTACCATTGAAAACCCTGTTAACCGTGGTACCTTGATCCATAAAGACTTATGAGCAGGGCATGGTGGTATGGGACACCGTGGTCAAGCTGTCGGCCTACGCTGGGGCCACAAACCTCCCCATAGTAACCAGTGAGCAACCCAGAGTCGTGAGCAGATTATGGTGGTATTGGACACTATATTCTTGCTGTCGGCCTACACTGATCATGTAACACCCTGAAAATCGGGAGTCATGTATAAACTCAACTCCTGAGTTCCAGACCGTCACTTATGCAACAAAAATGATTATGATTCAATGTTGTCTGATTTAAAGCATTCACATGAGTAAAAGTATACCAAAACTGCAATTCATACTTCAGATCCAGTGATAAAAGCAAGCAGAAGACTAAACAATATATATATATATATATCACTGTAAGGAAAAACAAAGTAGATCTCGTCTGTCTCCAAAGTATGAATACATCTATGAGTTTCATATACATATACATGAACAAAATCAAATGTTCAAAATAGTCCCACTGAAGTCCCATCAACCCAGGTCGCCTACGCAAAGCCATCATGATACTGCATGTACGAGAACTCATCCTGGTCCTCGTCGAAGTCTGGCTCTGCCTCCTGGATCTCAGCATCACCTGCATCTGCAACAGGGTCTGGTGGGTGTTGCAAACACCATCCCGTAACGTGGGAGTGAGTGATCAACTTAGTGGAATCATAGAGCAAAGATTAGCATGTTCACAAATCAATCATGCGATAATAGTAAAGCAGTGAATCAGACAATCCTAATACTGTTGTTAATGCAAGATGACATGACGTGATGTATGCCCTCATCGACGATCTCCCTCATACGGCAACATCTTACGACCGCGGCATGCAATCGACCCTCAAGTGCTCCACATCTTCCAGGCACATGCAATGGTATGGTGATATGATTTCTGAGTTGTTATTAGTCCAGCAGGATTGGGAAACTAAGGTACTTCCCTTGTATAAATCCCAACACAGATCCTGTCTAGGGTCATCACTCCTAATAATCTCATACGATGTATATTTTGTAGGTCGCTGCAAGGGCTGTCAGGGCTGTTGCTCGCACTCGTTGCACCTCTCCCCCATCACCTTATCAATACAGGCCTACTGTACTCTACTGCTACTGAAGGGTCGTCACCTCCCGTAGACTCAGAATACGCTCGCGGTCACTACAAAGGACTCGTCGCCTGATCAGTATAGGCCGACAGCTAGAATATAGTGTCCCATACTACCATAATCTGCTCACGAGACTAGGTGCTCACTGGTCACTACGGGGAGGTTTGTGGCCTCAGCGTAGGTCGACAGCTCGACCACGGTGTCCCATACCACCATGCCCAGCTCATGAGTCTTCGTGGATCAAGGTACCATGGTTAACAGGGTTTATAATGGTAAGTTCAATACCCTAGGTTCAAGCAGTTATGACTCATACAGGGTGAACATACATCGGCCAGTCCGGTTACTTGACGGTCTCGACTAGCGCGATCGCATCTCAAGTCGAACGACATGAAGTGCGTAAAACACTTTGCGTGGCCTAACCACTGCCGCCAACTCCAAACACGACTCGCGTTCATCGACGCGTCGTTCGTGGCTAAGACCGGCCAGCCACGAATTCGCTTGGTTACCGACTGCCTGGACTAAGTCTACTCCCGAACAATTATGGAATCACATCAGCAATTTATGTAGGAGTATTTGAATTGAAATACAATCATGTGAGCATGTTAACACATGTTATAACATACAACTTAAGTAAATCTTCAAGCACATATATTTCATGCATGTAATGAAATCATGCATATAGTCAACATGTAGGAAATCATTTAGGTCAGCATATTAATTGAGAAATCAATCTCAAACTATTTCATAACATCATTTAATTCAATACATACTAATACAAGCATTTATACAAACACATACACTACACACTTAGGTCTACATATAGTATGTCGACCCGAAGTGCGCAATTAGGCGAATCTCTTCACCAAACTAATTATGCACGTATTCCTAACTTCCTAATGCGACAACAAACCATGTCAATCACATCAGAAAAATATGAATGTAATCTGTACTTCCTACAAATGACTAAAATGCCCTAAATCTCATATTCTTCGTTGATTTACGAAACAGGAAACGGATAACATGTTGTACATGTCAAACAGCGATGCCGTCGATAATCTACTATTAAACGACATTGAAAGCGTTGGAAACCATCAATCAAAGTGTCTAAAATCCTCACCTTGTCTCTTATGGATGCGTAAATTTGAACGGAGTGTATACGCTTCGTCTACGGCGATAAGAGAACCTGTTTTACGAGTTACGTTAGCCAACATGCTACGAATCCTAGTAAACCTTAAATCAGCAACTTCTAGGGTTGTTTCATACCTGAAAATGCGGAAGAATCACCGGCTTGGTGATCAGGAAGTGTTGCTACAGCACGTGCAATAGGCGGCACGAAGTCGGGAAAAATCCCTTCTACACTCTCTCTCAAACTCTCACCTTTTCTCCCTCCAAATCTAGGGTTTCTCTCAAATTCGGATGGGAGAGAGGAGTGGGGGTTTCAACCCCTTTTATAAGCCCAAAAACACCGAAAATAGGCTCCGGTACAAAGTTCACTTAGTGTATATCCAAATCGGGGCTGTTTCGGTCCAAAAGATACTTTCTGGTGGTCCCCTGGCCGAATGCGATCGGACTTAAGCTCATGCGTACCAGATCTAGCACGTATTAAGTTATCAGTCCGGCAAGGTTCGCAGATCGCACGTGGCGGACCAGTTTCATTTCAGCGATCACCGCACGTAGATTAGGGTTGAAAGTCTCATGATATAAAATAGAAATTTTTCCTGATCCGAGGGTGTAATCTGGCTGAATTATGATGGTCAGAACGCTTAATACTGACGCGTCAAGTCGTGTACCAGATTTAAATTTAAAATTCTAATTCTGTCCCTATTCGCACTCTCTTCAGTCCGGGCTCAATGAAATAGCCCGTGATTATCGGTTGGACTTGATTTTTGAAATGATTGTCAAGTCCAGCAAGGCGATTCTAACGGTCTAAGATAGGAGGTATCGGACTTTCGACGCGCGGTCTAGACCAATACAAAGATTCAAAGTGGTCCAGAGAACAAACCTGCTTAGAGTTTGGTCCGAGGTTATAGAGTATTATAGAGTCGTTGGTTCTACTCGATTTGGGTCTTGTAGAACGTATTTAAAGTGATCAGGGACTATTTCCCAGCTACTCCAGCGTTGTGCTAGCTAACTTACGATTAATTTCCATAGGAATTAATTCTACGCAATTTCGGGTCAAGTTGGTACTCGAGCCCAAGTATGGATTTTTTACGGGCGTTTCAATCTACCCCCCTTAACAAATAATTTCGTCCTCGAAATTTCTACCTTTTCGTACTCCTCGAGAAGCTGTGGGTAGTTCTTTCTGATCTCGGCTTCTGTCTCCCAGGTAGCCTCCTCCTCAGAGTGATGCGTCCACAATACCTTCACAAGGGGAATCACCTTGCTACGCAGTACCTGCTCCTTCCTGTCTAGGATACGTTTCAGTCGCAGGATATAATTAACATCCTCTCCTAACTGCACCTGCTCCCATCTGATGATATGGGAAGGATCAGCAACGTACTTCTTCAGCATAGAAACATGAAACACGTTGTAAACGCTCGCGAGAGGCGTGGGTAAAGCCAATCGGTAAGTCACTGCTCCCACACGATCGAGGATCTGGAATGGACTAATGAATCGCGGTGCCAGCTTCCCCTTCTTCCCGAACCGAAGGACTCCCTTCATAGGGGAAACTCGTAAAAACACATGATCCCCAACTGTGAACTCTAGTGGCCTCCGTCTCGTATCGGCATAACTCTTCTGTCTGCTCTGCGCTGTGAGAAGCCGACGCCTAATGATATCGATCTTCTCTGACGTCACCTGCACTAACTCTGGGCCAATCAAGCTACGCTCACTGACCTCTGCCCAGCAATGCGGTGCGCGACAAGGTCGCCCATACAGCGCCTCATAAGGTGCCATACTGATACTCGTCTAAAAGCTGTTGT
Source organism: Magnolia kwangsiensis (assembly GCA_037074715.1). Classification (NCBI taxonomy): domain Eukaryota; kingdom Viridiplantae; phylum Streptophyta; class Magnoliopsida; order Magnoliales; family Magnoliaceae; genus Magnolia; species Magnolia kwangsiensis. The sequence continues at coordinate 81,156,450 of CM073575.1, read as the reverse complement.
TGTACGCAAACTCCGCATAAGCAAGACAATCATCCCAACTGTCCTTGAAGTCCAATGCGCAAGCTCGCAACATATCCTCTAAGATCTGGTTCACCCGCTCTGTCTGTCCGTCTGTCTGTGGGTGGAAGGCAGTACTGAACTTCAACTTCACACCCATAGCCTTCTGAATGAGAGTCCAGAAAATAGAAGTGAACCGCGTGTCTCTGTCCGACACGATCTCCAGCGGAACTCCATGCAGACGCACAATCTCTCTGATGTACAGTCTAGCCAGCTCATCTGCAGAGTTCTGTAACACCCCGGATTTTGGCCAATCTGGGATTTGACGTCCTTAAGCAGTGGGTCAATTAAAACACCTGAAAAATCACTTAGAACCCAATTCCATAGCCAAAGAAACCACTTAGGATTAATTCCTTTAGAAACTAAGCATAAGTTAGCTAGCGCAACGCTGAAGTAGCTGGGAAACAGTCCCTGAAGACTTTAAATACGTTCTACAAGACCCAAATCGAGTAGAACGTATGACTCCATAATACTCTATAACCTTGGATCAAACTCTAAGCCGGTTTGTTCTCTGGACCACTTTGAAATTTTGTATTGGATCTAGACCGCGCGACGAAAGTCCGATACCTCCTATCTTAGACCGTTAGAACCACCTTGCTGGACTTGACAATCATTTCAAAAATTAAGTCCAACCGATAAACACAGGCTATTTCTTTGAGCCCGGACCGAAGAGAGTTTGAATAGGGACAGATTTGGATTTTGAAATTCAAATCTGGCACACGACTTGACGTGTCAGTATTAAGCGTTCTGACCGTCAGAATTCAGTCAAATTACACCCTCGGATCAGGAAAAATTTCTATTTCATATCATGAGACTTGCAGGCCTGATCTACGTGCGGTGACCGCTGAACTGAAACTGGATCGCCACGCACGATCTGCGAACCCTGCAGGACCGAAAACTTAATGTGTGCTAGATCCAGTATGCATGAGCTTAAGTCCGATCGCGTTCGGCCAGGGGACCACCAGAAATGTCCTTTTGGACTGAAATAGCCCCGATTTGGTTACCCCTCAAGTGAAACTTGTTCCCGAGCCTATTTCGGGCAAGTTTGGGCTTATAAAAAGGGTTGAAACCCTCACTCCTCTCTCCCATCCGAATTTGCAAAAATCCCTAGATTGGTAGAGAGAAAAGGTGAGAGTTTGTGAGAGAGAGTAGGAGAGAATTTCTTGCTGCTCGTGCCACCTGCTGCAAGTGCCTAAGCAACACACTCCGATCACCTGGCCTGTGATTTCTCCACATTTTCAGGTAAGGAATAACCCTAGAAGTTGCTGATTTGGGATTCTTTCCGTTCCATAGCATACAAACTGATAGAACTCGTAAATCAGGTTCTCTATTCGCCGTAGACGAAGCGTATACGCTCCGTTCAAAATGACACGTTTATAAGAGACAAGGTGTGGATTTTAGACGCTTTGATTGACTGTTTCCAAAGCTTTCAATGTTGTTTAATAGTAGATTATCGACGGCAACGCCGTTTGACATGTACAACATGCTGTCCGTTTCCTGTTTCGTAAATCAACGAAGAATATGAGATTTAGGGCATTTTAGTCATTTGTAAGAAGTACTGTTTTCATGCATATTTTGCTGATGTGATTGACATGGTTTATTGTCGCATTAGAATGTTAGGAATGCGTGCATAATTAGTTTGGCGAAGAGATTTGCCTAATTGCGCACTTCGGGTCGACATACTATATGTAGACTTAAGTGTGTAGTGTAAGTGTTTGTATAAATGTTTGTATTAGTATGTATTGAATTAAATGATGTTATGGATTAGTTTGAGATTGGTTTCTCAATTAATATGCTGGTGTAAATGGTTTCCTACATGTTAGCCATATGCATGATTTCATTATATGAATGAAATGCACGTGCTTGATGATTCACTTAAGTTGTATGTTATAATATGTGCTTGATGATTTCATTATGATTTATTTTGAGATTGAATTCTCAATTAATTTGCTGATGGAAATGATTTCCTATATGTTGGCGATATGCATAATTTCATTATATGTATGAAAGGCATGTATCAGGTGATTTGCTTAAGTTGTATGTTACAACATGTGTTAACATGCTCATATGGTGGTATTTCATTTCCAATTCTTTCACATGCTTTGCTGATGTGATTCCACATGTTTGGGACTGTACTTAGTCCAGGCAGTCGATAACCGAGCGAATTCGTGGTTGGCTTATCTTTGCCACGAACGACGCATCGATGAACGCGAGCCGTGTTTTGGAGTTAGCGGTAGTGGTTAGGTCACATGAAGTGTTTTACGCACTTCATGTCATTCAACTTGAGATGCGATTGTGCTAGTCGAGCCCGTCAAGTAACCCGACTGGCCATTGTATGTTCACCCTGCATGAGTCATAACTGCTTGAACCTAGGGTACTGAACTTACCATTGTAAACCTTGTTAACCATGGTACCTTGATCCACGAAGACTCATGAGCCGGGCATGGTGGTATAGGACACCGTGGTCGAGCTGTCGGCCTACGCTGGGGCCACAAACCTCCCCATAGTGACCAGTGAGCACCTAGTCTCGTGAGTAGATTATGGTAGTATGGGACACTATATTCTAGCACCTAGTCTCGTAAGTCTGTCCTTCAGCTCCTGAAAAGCTGACTCCGCTTTGTCATTCCAAGCGAACTTCACGTCCTTCCGTGTCAACTGAGATAAGGGTCTCACGATCTTCGAGAAGTCCTGAATGAAGCGCCAATAGTAGCCAGCGAGACCCAAGAAACTCCTCACCTCAGTGACAGAACCAGACTGCTCCCAGTCCTGCACCGCAGCTACCTTAGACAGGTCAACTGCCATGCCATCCTTGGACACCACGTGTCCCTGGAACTTCACTTCCTGCTTCCAGAAGTCGCACTTCTTGTACTGTGCGAACAACTGATGCTGTCTGAGAGAATCCAGGACCAAACGTAAGTGCTCCTCATGCTCCCCTCGACTCCTAGAGTACACCAAAATATTGTCAATGAATACAACGATGAATCGATAGAGGAAAGGTCGAAATACCCGGTTCATCAGATCCATGAATACGGCTGGTGCGTTCGGGAGACCGAACGACATCACGAGGAACTCGTAGTGGCCAAAACTGGTCCTGAATGCTGTCTTCTGCACGTCCTCATCCCTGACGCACAGCTGATGATATCCTGACTGAAGATCAATCTTCGAGAAGTACTGCGCTCCTTTCAACTGATCAAACAAGTCATCGATCCTGGGTAAAGGGTACTTATTCTTCACTGTGATCTGGTTCAGCCTGCGATAATTAATATACAATCGCATCGAACCGTCCTTCTTCCTCACGAACAAGACCGGTGCTCCCCAAGGTGACACACTAGGCCGTATAAGGCCAAGCTCTAGCAGACCATCAATTTACGTCCTCAACTCCTCCATCTCACACGGTACCATGCAATACGTCGGCAGTGAGTCGGGCGTAGAACCAGGAACCAGATCGATAGTGAAATCGATCTCTCGTCGGGGCGGCAAACCAGGGATCTTCCTGAACAGATCCCCAAACTCAGAAACGACTGGCGTATGCTCAAGTACCTGGGCACCAGCGTCTCGCAATAAAGTGGCGTAACTAAGTATGCGGAAAGGGAGATTTACCCAGACTGAAAATGTGAAAGGCGTGCCCTCTGGCTCGTACATCGTCACCATACGAGTCTCGCAGTAAATCTCGTCCCTCCCAGCAGTCAACCAGTCCATGCCAAGAATGACGTCGAGATAAACGAGAGAGGGATCGACGACAAGATCAAGAGTCATCGTCCTGCCTCCCAGATCAACCAAACAACCCTCACACATCTGGATAACATCTGAATAATCTCCATGAGCTGTAAAGACACGCACCCCATCCATAGTAATGGTCTGTAGCCCAAGACGCCTGACTACAGCACGCGATATCAAAGAAATCGTGGAACCAGTGTCCACCATCACAAGAATAGGAGTACCTCCAATATGGGCAGTGACCTCGAAGGCCGAATGCTGAGAAGTCGGTGTCGCAGCTGCCTCAGCTATCAATGCATGAACCCGTGCCTGCTGTGGCCGGTTCGGCCGCTGTGTCATGGGCCGTGGAGGCTGTCTGATCTGCGATACTAGAGGTCTGAAAGAAGGGTGCGCAGGAGCTAACCGTATAGGCGGTGCTGATATCGCCTGTGAACATGTACGGTCAATCTTCTGCGGCGGCGAGAACCCACTGTCCTGCATCTGAGAAAAACAGCTCTGCGCCAAGTGGCCTGACCTCCCACAGTATGTGCAAGATAACTCGGAGCGCCGAAACGATGGTGCTGGCACTAGAGCCCGAGTAGGAGGGTCGACGCGAGGCCTCTTGCCCTCGAAGGGCCTGTCCTGCATGTCTGGTCATGGCCTAGAAGCAACAGGGCCATGAGATCGCGCAAGTCGATCCACATCCTGCTCTGCCCGCATAGACATGTGAATCAACTCTGCATAAGAGGGAATGCTCACACAGCACATCTTCGACCGAATATCCGGTCCCAAACCCTCCAAAAAGCGCCGTATGCGCATCTGCTCATCAGCCAAAATAGTCGGGACGTATCTGCCCAACTCCGTAAACCGATGCTCATACTCCGTGACTGTCATGGCTCCCTGTCGGAGGCAGAGAAACTCATTCTCCCGGTCATGCCTGTACGTCTGGGGGTAATACTTCTCGTGAAAGTGGAACTCACACGCTGCCCATGTCCATATAAAGTCGGCGGCAACGGTCCGTAATACGCTATCTCACCACAGGCTGGCCTCTCGCTCAAACAGGAATATAGCCAGCTCTACCTGCTCGGCCTCTGTACAATGAAGCATCGGTAATATCTTCGACACACGGTCGAGCCAGTACTCGGCCTCCTCGGGTCTGTGAGAACCCGTAAAAGTGGGAGGCCGTAAGCACTGGAATCGCTCTAGTAGGCCCCGTGTATCTGTGGCATTCCCCGCAGGATAAGCAGGTGGTACAGGATGAGCATGCCCTCATCCTGGGCGTATGTATAAGCATCCCCAGCTGGATGCGCAGGTGGTGCAGGTGGAGTCACACCCCCACCCTGGGCTAATGTCCCCACAATGGTAGTCAGAAGCTGCTGCTGCTGCTGCATCATAGCCATCATCTGCTCAAATCTGTCAGGAGGTGGAGCAGGCTGTGGCGTGTGCTGCGTCGAAGTAGATGCACGATAAGGCTCTCTGACTGGTGGTGTGAACGGCGGTGGTCCAACTGTAGGACTAGCAGTAGGCTGAGACGCACGAACTGTCTCAGGAATTGGGCCCACAGCAGGGTCCGCATGTGTGTCAGACTGCGAAGGAGCCTGATCCATAGGCTCAGTCAATGCAAGTCGAGCCGTGCTCCGCGTAGCCTTAGGCGGCATTCCCTATATTCAAAATAGGGCGCAACCTTGTCAGTCTTAATAGCACAAATACACTGCAATCATTCACATAAGGAGTCAAAGGCATTCCATGCATTTCATTTAATCAAAATTGTCACAATACAAGGGATATATCCTTACAAGCATCATGACGAGAAATACATGGGAACTAAGACAGTTAAAATTACAACAGCAACATAAGCAAGGCACTAGCCCTAACAAGCTTACAAAACATAAAACAGGAAATGACTAACTACTAACAACAACATCTAAGGTAGCATTGCTAGTCTGAGTCGGGTGACGGAGGAGGAGCACCCTTATCCTGCAAGCAACACAGGATTGCCTTCAAGGTGCGAGTCACCTTGCCGAATTTCCTCTTCGTAATGGCCTTGGCATCCTCGACTTCAGCGCGAAGTTCCTGAACTTCCCTTCGCAAGGCGATCTGACTCTCCTCAATCCGAGCAATGCGATCATCGCCAGTAGCCTGAGCAGAAGGAGGAGGGCTCTCATCTGTATCCTGAGTCTCCTCTTCTGCCTCTTCCTGGACTTCTTCCTGAACTTCTGCTCCAGGTTCTCCTTCACTTGGATCCTCCTCATCATCAAAGTCATCCTCGCTATCCTCCTCAAGCTGATTTTCACGGTACTGAGACCCAATCTTTATCTTGACCATAGTTGACTCATCAATGCTATGAATCGAAGCTGGAAATTCCGGCCCAAGTCTGTAAGCAAACTCAAGCGCAATCTTGCATATCAATCGGCCAAAAGGAAGCAATTCGGATGTTCTTCTTGACTTGGCTATGAGGATTATCTGTCGTAAGATGAAAGTGGCCATACATACGTTCTCTCCCTGGGCCACCAGATACAAGAAATCGGCAATAAGGCGTGTACATTCAATGCGATTCATCGACCTGGGATAAACATTGAACGTGCAGATATGGTGCAGCAGGCGCAAATCATCAGACATATACGTCGCCTTGAGGCTATTATTAGGCTGCCATGGAACCAACTTACCACACAGAAACTTGGTGCGGTGATCTCGTTCACCCATACTCCTCAGATTCTTCTCACTAAGATGAACATCACCAAGAGGCACATTCAGAAGTCGCGCAATCAGTCGCACATCAATCGTAGCCATCCGATCTCTACCAAAAGGGATTTTGAACTGCAATGGCTCCAAGGTAGGATTCTGGATACAAGCGTAGAAGGTACGAATGGTGCTCACATTAGCATGAGCGCGAGCTTCAAAGATCGGACCCCAATGCACAGCTTCAATGCGCTCGAACAATAAAAATTCATCGAACAATCGCCCTTCCATGTCCGCCTCAAACAACACTTTACAATCAGTGTATTGACCGTGAGGCATCTCTGATAGAAATACTCATCTAAGGTGAGTATGGGGATCCAAATCCCGCTTTGTACGACACTCTCGGGCTGTAGCTGGACCTGTGGCGGCGCTTGAACTTGCGGCACCACCCCGCGGTCTTCTCGATTAAGCAGGGAGACTTGGCCTAGCCTCGTCTACTGCAGTCTTCCTTTTACCCATCAAAGATAAGATGGAGGAGAGTGATAAAAGGCCAAAAATGGCTTCCAGGAAAGCCATGGAAAATGAAGAAAATGCAGAGAAGTGGCTGTCCAAACTGAAAAAGGGAGATCTAAGCGTCGTAGAGGGATGCTTCAAGCTTCCCAAGGATGTATTTTTAAGGAGAAATGAAAATGAAAAAGTGGAATGGAGCACCTCACGATTTCAGCTCGATTTGGGGGTTTTTGGAGCTCCAAAAGATGAAATCTTCAAGAGGGAGGGCTGCCAACTTCAAAGGAACGATGGAGGGTGGTCGTTTTTGGCCAAGGATGGATCTAGGGGTGGTTTGGAATCACAGATTTTGGAGATAGTTGCTGGAAAATGAAAATGGAGCTTTGGGGAGGGCTTTTTGTGAAGGAAGTGCAAGTTTTAGGGGTTTTCTACGGTCGGGCAGCACGTGGGGGGTATGTAGTACCCAAAATACTCACACATCTCAAAGCCCACCCCCAACGGACAAGGGTGGTCGGCGACGTCTGGCGATGGCATCACCGACCGACCACCTATTCGGTTGGTGGGACCACATGGGTTTGGTCCCCCATGGTCCAAGGACCCCAGATATGTACGGTCCCAACCTTGGTTCATTGTATTTTGACCTATATAGGCCCAAACATGTGTTCAGGGCTTTTCGGGACCAATCCACAATTTCGAATACAAAACCCTATTATGCAGCATATGATTTTGGGGTAGAAGGAGCTAGTACATCCATCTAGACTATTAGTTACTAAATAAAGTGAAGTTAGAATGGCCTTATGGACATTTTTCATGAAATTTTACTATTCACTGTAAAATTTTATGAAAGTATTATTTCATGTTATTTTCACATTAGGTTTGATGCCTAACATGAAAAGTATAAGAAATAAATAAAGATTGGAGTGGTGAGAGGTAGAATTTTGAGGATTTTTGGTGAAACGGGGTTTTTAAGCCCTGGCGATTGAATACAGGAGTTTTGGTCATCCCACGGCCCAAGGATTCACTTTTACGGGTTTAAAATCATTCAAAGAACGTCTCAACCCGACTTCCTACGACCTAGGAGCTATTCGAGTTGCTTCACGCGACCCGAGATGCGTTACAGACTTGATTATGCGATCGATTAGAATAGACTTCGCCTATTGACGAATCTGCGATCCTAGAAATGTTTCTAGACCCTTCTCGCACCCACCTAAGTCAAAAGAAGAGACAACGTATGTCGCGAGACCATAACCCAGGCCCAGTATACTCTTATCACGCTCTGATACCAACTTATAACACCCTGAAAATCGGGGGTCATGTATAAACTCAACTCCTGAGTTCCAGACCGTCACTTATGCAATAAAAATGATTATGATTCAATGTTGTCTGATTTAAAGCATTCACATGAGTAAAAGTATACCAAAACTGCAATTCATACTTCAGATCCAATGATAAAAGCAAGCGGAAGACTAAACAATATATATATCACTGTAAGGAAAAACAAAGTAGATCTCGTCTGTCTCTAAAGTATGAAGACTTCTCTGAGTTTCATATACATATACATGAACAAAATCAAATGTCCAAAATAGTCCCACTGAAGTCCCATTAACCCAGGTCGCCTACGCAAAGCCATCATGAGACTGCATGTACGAGAACTCATCCTGGTCCTCGTCGAAGTCTGGCTCTGCCTCCTGGATCTCAGCATCACCTGCATCTACAACAGGGTCTGGTGGGTGTTGCAAACACCATCCCGTAACGTGGGAGTGAGTGATCAACTCAGTGGAATCATAGAGCAAAGATTAGCATGTTCACAAATCAATCATGCGATAATAGTAAAGCAGTGAATCAGACAATCCTAATACTGTTGTTAATGCAAGATGACATGACGTGATGTATGCCCTCACCGACGATCTCCCTCATACGGCAACATCTTACGACCGCGGCATGCAATCGACCCTCAAGTGCTCCACATCTTCCAGGCACATGCAATGGTATGGTGATATGATTTCTGAGTTATTATTAGTCCATTCAAACAGCAGGATTGGGAAACTAAGGTACTTCCCTTGTATCAATCCCAACACAGATCCTGTCTAGGGTCATCACTCCTAGTAATCTCATACGATGTATATTTTGTAGGTCGCTGCAAGGGCTGTCAGGGCTATTGCTCGCACTCGTTGCACCGCTCCCCCATCACCTTATCAATACAGGCCTACTGTACTCTACTGCTACTGAAGGGTCGTCTCCTCCCGTAGACTCAGAATACGCTCGCAGTCACTACAAAGGACTCGTCGCCTGATCAGTGTAGGCCGACAGCTAGAATATAGTGTCCCATACCACCATAATCTGCTCACGAGACTAGGTGCTCACTGGTCACTACGGGGAGGTTTGTGGCCCTAGCGTAGGTCGACAGCTCGACCACGGTGTCCCATACCACCATGCCCGGCTCATGAGTCTTCGTGGATCAAGGTACCATGGTTAACAGGGTTTACAATGGTAAGTTCAGTACCCTATGTTCAAGCAGTTATGACTCATACAGGGTGAACATACATCGGCCAGTCGGGTTACTTGACGGGCTCGACTAGCGCGATCGCATCTCAAGTCGAATGACATGAAGTGCGTAAAACACTTCGCGTGGCCTAACCACTGCCGCCAACTCCAAACACGACTCGCGTTCATCGATGCATTTTTTGTGGCCAAGACCAGCCAGCCACGAATTCGCTCGGTTACCGACTGCCTGGACTAAGTCTAGTCCCAAATAATTATGGAATCACATCAGCAATTTATGTAGGAGTATTGAAATTGAAATACAATCATGTGAGCATGTTAACACATGTTATAACATACAACTTAAGTAAATCTTCAAGCACATATATTTCATGCATGTAATGAAATCATGCATATAGTCAACATGTAGGAAATCATTTAGGTCAGCATATTAATTGAGAAATCAATCTCAAACTATTTCATAACATCATTTAATTCAATACATACTAATACAAGCATTTATACAAACACATACACTACACACTTAGGTCTACATATAGTATGTCGACCCGAAGTGCGCAATTAGGTGAATCTCTTCGCCAAACTAATTATGCACGTATTTCTAACTTCCTAATGCGACAACAAACCATGTCAATCACATCAGCAAAATATGAATGTAATCTGTACTTCCCACAAATGACTAAAATGCCCTAAATCTCATATTCTTCGTTGATTTACGAAACAGGAAACGGATAACATGTTGTACATGTCAAACAGCGATGCCGTCGATAATCTACTATTAAACGACATTGAAAGCGTTGGAAACCGTCAATCAAAGTGTCTAAAATCCTCACCTTGTCTCTTATGGATGCGTAAATTTGAACGGAGCGTATACGCTTCGTCTACGGCGATAAGAGAACCTGTTTTACGAGTTACGTTAGCCAACATGCTACGAATCCTAGTAAACCTTAAATCAGCAACTTCTAGGATTGTTTCATACCTGAAAATGTGAAAGAATCACCGGCTTGGTGATCAGGAAGTGTTGCTATAGCACGTGCAACAGGCGGCACGAAGACGGGAAAAATCCCTTCTACACTCTCTCTCAAACTCTCACCTTTTCTCCCTCCAAATCTAGGGTTTCTCTGAAATTTGGATGGGAGAGAGGAGTGAGGGTTTCAACCCCTTTTATAAGCCCAAAAACGTTGAAAATAGGCTCCGGTAGAAAGTTCACTTAGTGCATATCCAAATCGGGGCTGTTTCTGTCCAAAAGATGCTTTCTGGTGGTCCCCTGGCCGAATGCGATCGGACTTAAGCTCATGCGTACCAGATCTAGCACGTATTAAGTTTTCAGTCTGGCAGAGTTCGCAGATCCCACGTGGCAGACCAGTTCAGTTCAGCGGTCACCGCACGTATATCAGGGCTGAAAGTCTCATGATATAAAATAGAAATTTTTCCTGATCTGAGGATGTAATCTGGCTGAATTCTGACGGTCAGAACGCTTAATACTGATGCGTCAAGTCGTGTGCCAGATTTGAATTTGAAATTCCAATTCTGTCCCTATTCGCACTCTCTTCGGTCCTGGCTCAATGAAATAGCCTGTGATTATCGGTTGGACTTGATTTTCGAAATGATTGTCAAGTCCAGCAAGGCGGTTCTAACGGTCTAAGATAGGAGGTATCGGACTTTCGACGCGCGGTCTAGATCCAATACAAAGATTCAAACTGGTCCAGAGAACAAACCTGCTTAGAGTTTGGTCCGAGGTTATAGAGTATTATAGAGTCATTGGTTCTACTCGATTTGGGTCTTGTAGAACGTATTTAAAGTGATCAGGGACTATTTCCCAGCTACTCCAGCGTTGCGCTAGCTAACTTACGCTTAATTTCCATAGGAATTAATTCTACGCAATTTCGGGTCGAGTTAGTACTCGAGCCTAAGTATGGATTTTTCACGGGCGTTACAGATCAGGTGACGAGCCCTTTGTAGTGACCTCGAGCATATTCTGAGTCTGTGGGAGGCGATGACCCTTCCGTAGCGACAAGAGTACATTAGGCCTGTATTGATAAGGTGATGGGGGAGTGGTGCAATGAGTGCGAGCGACAGCCCTGACAGCCCTTGCAGCGACTTACAAATATAACGTCGTATGAGATTACTCGGAGTGACGACCCTAGACAAGATTTGTGTTGGGATTGATATAAGGAAGGTACCTTATTTTTCTAATCCTGTTGTATGAAAAGGATTAATAAAAACCCGGTAATCATTATCCATATCGTACTGCATGTGCCTGGAAGATGTGGAGCACTACGGGAAGAAAGCATGCCGCGGACGCAGATGGTGCCGCATGAGGGAGTATGTCGGGGAGGGCATCCATCATGTCATTTCATGCATGCATTAACAACAGTATTTAGGAATGTTTGATTGTTTGCTTTACTATTATCGCGTGATTGATTTGATAACATGCTAATCTTTACTCTATGATTCCACTGAGTTGATTACTCATTCCCACGTTACGGGATGGTGTTCCGGACACCCACCAGTCCCTATTTTAGTTTCAGATGATGGCGCTACTTGTGAAGCGGAGCCGGACTTGATGATGATGAGGAGGAACCCTCCTTTATGCGTGTTCTGATCGACGAGATTACAGGGAGGTTGATTAGACGCCTTAACACTTGTCATTTTATATTTTTGGAGCACTCATGTATATTCTTTTCTTTCCATTTTTAGAGTATACATGTATTTAATTAACCTGGTAACATGTTCACACTCTGGAGACTTATAATTACTTATATATTTTATGTATTCATCACAGTCTTTTGCTTGCTAATTTAACTGTCTCTGGAGTATGATATGCTATTTTGGCTTAGTCTCAATCTTGTTTAATGCCATTCTACAGACAACATGCATTTATCATTATCTATGTTGCATAAGTGACGTTTTGGAACTCGGGAGTTGGGTTTCTACCCGACCCCCAATTTTTGAGATGTTACATAGGGGGAGCAGCTGCAAGAAGATAGGGAGATCAGCTACTACTTAATGATACATTTATGTGTGTGAACTTCATAGTATCTTTGTAAATTTCTGTAAAGTCCATGTACACATAATTTAGGGTGTTAGTCTAGATGTTGTTGTAAGACTTCAGGTGTTTTGTCACGTAATTAACAAAGGGCGAGATTGAAAGTGCCATGGGGTTTGTCAATTAGCGTGAGTGTTGAGTCAGCAAAACAAGTAAGCCCTATAGAAAGATCATTTAAGCGTCTGCCTCAACAAGATGTATGCCCAAACTCGTCAAAGGTAAACTTAGCCTCAAATACCCTGACCCAAAACACCAGGTATATAAAACCCTTAAAAATGGATAGAACATCTTAGGGTTTAAGGTGTGAAAACTATTTTACAAAATCAGGAAAATCTCTAAGTTTTCAGCTTTTGTCGATTTATCGATAAGTTCTTCGATGAAATCAAACTCTGTTATCGATGTCCTCGAAACTCACTCGATGATATCAAATGAGGACTTCAAATGTCCAACAGCCTAAATGCATCTTGGGATGAATTCTCGATGAATCGTTGATAGGATCAATATCATCGACTTTTCAATCTCGAGTCCATCGAGAAGGCTCGATAAAATCGACATCTAGCCAGTTTGTGTCCAGAAAATAGTTAAGGAAAATCATGTGATTATCGATGTCTCGAAGGGAGTCTCGATATCTTCAAAATTCAAATCTCGATGATATTAATGGGCCTTCAATGATATCGGATTGGGACACAAATCTGACCAATAAGCTTTTAGGTAAAATCTTTCAAGTATTGAGGATCACTCGATGATATCGATATTCAAATATCGATCATATCGAGACCAGGTCGATGTCATCGAAATAGGACACTGTTGAGGCACAAAAAATATTCATTGCATGGCCATTGCATTGGTTAGAAAATTTCATGGTGCGGATCCTTTTCAAGGTTGTTCACTCCTTATTTTGGTAAAAATGAGTAAGTTGGGGTATTCTGGTAAAAAGGATTGCATGGGGGTATTTTGGTAAAGAAAAGAGTGAATGGGTATTACCTTGTATGAAGGAAGAAGTAGTTGTATACTACCATTTAAGGGAGAGCTTGGTGGACACCGTTGTTTAAGAGAGGAGGTTGAATATTATGTGAAGGAGGAAGTGGTGGTGATCACCACTATGTAAGAAAGGGATGCCTATAAATACCCCTCCCCATGCCACATTTGGGGGGTTGGTTGTTTTTTGGTTAGAAGAAAAGAAGGAAGGGGGACAAGAAAGAAGGAAGAAAAGAGAGAGAAAAGGGGACGCGTAATGGAAAGTTGCTTTACGCGAACTCGCGCAATGGAAAGAGGCCTTGTGCCTATCCGCACAAAGGAAAGAGATTTGAGCCTATCCGCAGAATGGAAATTGGGAAAAAGACCCATGCGCCACTCCATGTGGAACAATGTCCAGACAAGAGGCTTTTGTTATCCTGAACAAAACCCTTTGTGCAAATCCGCACAACCACTTTTGCAAGAAAACCCTTTGCACGAACCCGCGCAAACACTTTTCTAAGAAAACCCTTTGTGCGAACCCACGCAACCATTCTTGCAAGAAGCCCTTTACGCCACTTTATGTGAAAACTTGTCCTGAGACAAGGCTTTTCTTATCTTAACAGATAGCCTAATGGAGCATTGTAAAATAAGTTTGGCAACTCACTTTTGCAAGATATCCCATGCGCCACTTTCTCTCCCTTGTCTTAAGGGAAGCCTTCTGTTGTCTTAGTGCCTTCCTCCATGCGCCAGTTCACATGGAATTTTTTTGTGAAGATAGGATTTTCATGTCCTGAAGACTCCTCCTTGCACCACTTTGTGAGGAACCATGTCTTAAAGCTTGGTTCTTGCACTACTTTCATGGATTTATGTCCTAAGACATGGCTTTTGCACCATTTGAAGAGGGAACATGTCCAAATGCATGGATTTCATACTATTCTCATGGGGACTTATCCTAAAGCAAGCATTGTTTGCTCCACATTTCAAGGGATGATCGTCACTCCACATTTTAAGGGATGATTGTCCTCCACATTTCAAGAGATGATCGCTCTACATTTTAAGGGATGATCATCACTCCACATTTCAAGGGATGTTCGCTCCATATTTCATGGGTTTCAAGGAAGAATAAATGGAAGGATGATCAGAACTGATCTCAACGGTTAGATCAAGGAAGAATGAACGAAAGGATGATCAGAACTGATCTGAATGGTCAGATCAAGGAAGAATGAACGGAAGGATGATTAGAATTGATCTCAATGGTCAGATCAAGGAAGAATGAATAGAAGGATGATCAGAATTGATCTCAACGACCAGATTAAGGGTTTTAAGCTCGCATAACCTTTTCGCCTTGGCGATGAACATTAAAAGCGTCGAAATGTTGCTGAAATCGCCATCAGACTACCTTTTTGATTCATTATGTTACATTAATTGTACTTTATTTTTAAAATCAAGGGAATTCGAGAATGTAATTGAACTCAGAATGAATAGATTTCTTGTGATCATTGTTCTCTTATTATTTCTTTATTTATCATTAAATAAATCCCCCAAATCAAATGCATTTGTTTTCTTGTCAAAACAAAATGGTGAATTTGCTGCGGATTCTTTTCAATGAGAACTTAGAAAATATTCAGAGTACATTTATCACTTTTTGACGTCTATATAGACGCTAAAAATGGCTACTCTAAGTGGGAACATCCTCCCCTTCATCTCTAAAAACAAACTACAATTTTATTTAAATAAAGTAACTAACATTGTGTTCTGAATGACAGGTATATCTCAACGACCTTTCTCCTTACTAACGTGGTTGTCTACTTTTTATCCAACGGATTTTCATTAGAAAGCATCAGAGAAGATCAAATCAGTTGCGATCAAGGATAGACAATATCAGGTAATATTTGGAATAGTTTCCGCTTCACCTGTAGCACAGCAAGACGATGAAGAATGGATGATTGTGACATCTAAAAAACAAAGGGTTCGATCTTCTTTCACAAAGAGTACCATCCCGCCGAGTATGGTTAATGGATCGATCATGCGCAACACCATGAGAAACTACCATGAACAACAGTAAACCTTGAGGAAAGCCTTCAAATGAGAGGTTAGTTCGACTGAATTAGACGCTACTCGCCAATGAAATAACAAATCAATAAATGAATTCATCAGTCAATAGAGAACCCTGGGGGCATTGTCATGACTTGTCAGAGTAGAAGAGCAAGTTAAATTTGTATTTTGAAAAGAGTTAAAGTGAAGCTGCTCGAATCTCATATGAATTGGTTATTTCAAAGTCTTAAGAGAATAACAGCAGATATTACTGAAGAAAGAAAACAAAATAAAGGATCGTCAAAGGTAAAGAGTTGAAATTTCGATAAAGAGAACATTAACGATTTTACAATTAAGAAAGTAAAGAAAGGGTTCAGACAATTCAAGGACTACATGAAACATACATCTGAAGAAAACGAGATACTCCTTATGATGGCTAGTTGCGGAGAAAATCAAATTGCTGCCAAAGTATTTAAAGGAATGAAGCAAAGAAGAAAAGGTCATCTACCGAAGATGACCAACGATAATAAAATTGTCATAGAGAGGACATGTGAAATAAAAGAGAAAGTAATGACATATGGTCCCGATTGAAAATATTCACTCCATAGAAGAATGACAAGAAGAAATGAGACAAGTATATTTATCATGGGGGGAAATTTTCATCAATATACCTGCGGATTCAGCAAAAAGATCATCTCCAAATAACAAGATGATTCACGACATTTTGACTAAGAAGTTTCACAGTGTTTTGACTCAGAAGATTCACAACATAATTATTCAAGCAGCAGATAAAAGAAAACAAAATACGTTATCTTTGAAGATAAATTACAGTTTTAATTTCAAAGATTATTAGCATAATACTTCCAAATCAAAAGGAGGCAAGATAAGTAGAATACCAAGAAGGCCAAAGTTTTAAATAACCAAAGTCTCAAAATCCAAAGTTCAGAATAAAAAGTCTCAGAATGCCGGTGTAATACATGAATAAAAGACAGATGGAAAATTCCCAAGCATATTAAGTTGAAGTATATTATTATTGTTGAGCACCAACGATGGTTGCTGGATTAGATTGGAAACACTATCATTTCCATCGCCAAATCGCTGATATGAAGATTATTCTATTATCAAAATTTATCAGAATTGATATTATTACCAAGCTGAAGCTCCGTTTGGGCCAAATTTTATAATATCATCAACAACAGCAAGGGGAATATATCAATCATTGATCTGTTATCTTCAGCTATCGATTTGTTATCTTTGATGAAGCTTGTACAATCAACTATCATGTCAGTGACAACAGTCTATCATTTAAGGCAGCCTACCCAAGCTTATATGGCCAGCTACGTATAAAGCCGATCACTATCGCCATTCAGGTAGCGGTGAGATGTCAGTGGCCCTAAAAATCCCATGAAGGCCATTATACGCATACCCATGCGAGCAGCGGATGGAGCCAACGACTAAAAACCCTTAAAAGGCCAAAAAGTCCTCAACGGCTAGTCACGCATAACACTTATGCTGTCTATATAGTTTTCCGACAACATCATGGGGAACAGATGAAACTGCCCTCCTGTGAATGGTCTGACCTTGCAGACGAAGAAAACACAGGCTGTAGTGTGCACTCTTTGTCCATTGTCCATAGATAGGCCAATCATGCATAAGACCCCCCAGATCCTTGGCTTGATTTTAGTAGTAACTCATGAGGAAGGCCCTAAACCTACTCATTGATGGACTGGCGGCCCTAGATTTGGTATCCCAAAGGTCTCCTTATGTGCCCCGTGAACTCTAGAGAGTTACTGAGGCCAACCCTATGCATAAATCCAACAGAGTTCACAGCCTTGGTAGCTTCACTAGGCTCCTCTGATGGATTGAGGTTTGTAAACTCACTAGGTAGTGAGAAGTCCAGTGAACTCATAAGAGTTACAGAGACCATCACGTGAGACCCGATTCCACTACTCAAGAGTCTAAAAAATTGCGTGGGCTCCACTACTCAAGAGCTCAAACTGTGTGTTACTCCACTATTCAAGAGCCTAAACTATGTGTAAGTGTCAACCCGGTAGTGTCAGTCTAGTCCAGTCAAGTCCAATCTAGTTCAATCTAGACTAGTCAAGTCTAGTCCAGTCTAGTCTAGTCTAGTTCAATCTAGACTAATCAAGTCAAGTTCAGTTTTGTCCAGTTAAAGTATGGTCAGTAAAAAGTACATTAGCTCCACTGCTCAAAAAGCATAAACTATGTGTAGCATTCAAAATGTTGCAGATACATATTTCACTTTAGATATGCTCAAATATGCAATTGCCTGATGGAAATTTTAAATATTGAGTAAACAACATGCAAAAATGTGTTTCTCTTGAATCAAGTTCAAATTACAGCAACAACAAATGCCTTCAAAATATTGGCAATTATTTACTCAAAAGTTCAAATTTTTAAGATCAACTGTTAGTCTTCAATTACAATATATTTGTTCTGCCAGCAAGAGTCACAAGGTCTCTTGCCTTCTTGATGATAGAGAAATATTATCACACAAGATTCTCAAAGGTGGCAGAGAATAAACTAGGGAAGAATTATCCATCCTTCAAGGGTATCAACAAGCTTCACTTCGGAAGTATTATCTTCTGAAGAAATCTTTATGCGAAGTTGACCTGAAAAGGGGGCATGATTTATGTCTACAAAGTAATCCACGCCTTGGTCTTTTAATAATCTCTTATACGCGGTGGAGGAATTCATATGCCAAGAATTATGAAGCATGATCTAGTATGAACATTCAAGAGTTGTTTTTATATCAAGGCCCAGTTATATGGTCCAATGCAGTAACTTCTCATTGTTCTAGTAATGATATCGCAAGTCTCCGAGTACCAGATCTGATGGAGATAACGAACAAACAAAATCATCATCAGTAACTTCTATGGCCTTCAAAAAGTTATTAAATGAAAATTTTAAAAAAAAGTCTTATCTATTTTTCATAATCAGCAAAGATCTAAAGAAAAGTCTATGCCAAGGAGCACAAGCTAGAAAAAACTCAGCAAAAAGACTCAATAGTTGAACCTTTAAAGATGGAGATGACATCTCCAAAAGTGAGATATAATGAGCAAAGAATGCAATGCAAAGCACGATGACAAAGCACAAAGATGAAATGATTAAATCATTATCATATTGTGAATATCACAATCGGCCTACAAAGAGAAGTTTTCAATATATTTCAAAATTATCAATACTTCATAAAGCTAAATTGAAAATTATAATGTCTTGAGATACTAATTCTGATTAATTTGGCAGGAAAGACTATCATTTGAAAGCTTAGGTTATGCAGATCATGAATAAAGGAAACAATCGAAAAAGTTGTTGTGGCAGGAGCAGCATTAAAGAACAACCCCTTAGATACAGATTCAAAGAAAGGACACCGGAGTTGATCAAAGAGGCTGTTGTACCAGTAGCAACATTGAACGATAGTTCTCTGACCAAGATACTTAGAGACGAAGTTTCCACAACTGTTACAGTGGCAAGTTTTGATGAAAAGAAAATTCTATCCTCTAGTGAAGCATCCGATCAACGCTGCTAGCAAGAGACATTCAAGTCTTCCATTCGATCGCGATCATTCACGTCTTCCGTTCGAGCGAGATCATTCAAGTCTTCCATTAGAGCGTGATCATTCAAATCTTCTGATCGAATGCGAACATTCGATCTTCTGGTCAAGTATGTCATTTAAGTCTTCCATTCGAGTGCGATCATTCAAATCTTTCATTTAAGCGTGAGCATTCCAATCTTTTGATCAAACATGATCATTCAATCTTCTGGTCAAGTATGACCATTTAGTCTTCCATGCAAGCATGATCATCCAGTCATCCTTTAGTTGTAGTTCATTTAATTCTTCAGTCGGAAGAAGATCGATCCTCCATTTGATTTCATGAATCAATCAAAGAAGGATCGAGCGGGCATCTGTTGAGGCACAAAAAATATTCATTGCATGCACATTGCATTGGTCAGAAAATTCCATGGTGTGGATCCTTTTCATGGTTATTCACTCCTTATTTTGGTAAAATGAGTAAGTTGGGGTATTCGGGTAAAAAGGATTGGATGGGGGTATTTTGGTAAAAAAAAGAGTGAATGGGTATTACCTTGTATGAAGGAAGAAGTAGTTGTACACCACCATTTAAGAGAGAGCTTGGTAGACACCATTGTTTAAGAGAGGAGGTTAGATATTTGTGAAGGAG
Source organism: Magnolia kwangsiensis (assembly GCA_037074715.1). NCBI lineage: Eukaryota > Viridiplantae > Streptophyta > Magnoliopsida > Magnoliales > Magnoliaceae > Magnolia > Magnolia kwangsiensis. The sequence goes on along the minus strand of CM073575.1, from coordinate 81,136,767 downwards.
GAAGTGGTGGTGATCACCACTATGTAAGAGAGGGATGCTTATAAATGCCCCTCCTCATGCCACATTTGTGGGGTTAGTTGTTTTTGGTTGGAAGACAAGAAGGAAGGGGGTCAAGAATGAAGGAAGATAAGAAAGAGAAAAAGGGAGAGGGTTTGCATGAACCCGCGCAATGGAAAGTTTCTTTGCGCGAACCCACGAAATGGAAAGAAGCCTTGCGCCTATTCGTATAAAGGAAAGAGTTTTGTGCCTATCCGCACAATGGAAATTGGGAAAAAGCCTCATGTGCCACTCCATGTAGAATAATGTCTAAACAAGAGGCTTTTGTTGTCCTGAAGAAAACCCTTTGTGCGAACCCACACAACCAATTTTGCAAGAAAACCCTTTGCACAAACCCGCGTAACCACTTTTGCAAGAAAACCCTTTGCATGAACCTGCACAACCATTCTTACAAGAAGCCCTTTGTGCTACTTTATGTGAAAGCTTGTTCTAAGACAAGGCTTTTCTTGTCTTAACAGATAGCCCAATGGAGCATTGTAAAATGACTCTGACAACTCACTTTTGCAAGATATCCCATGTGCCACTTTTCTCTCCCTTGTCGTAAGGGAAGCCTTTTGTTGTCTTAGACCCATCCTCCATGCGCCACTTCACATGGAATGTTGTCCTGAAGATGGGCTTTTCATCTCCTGAAGACTCGTCCTTATGCCACTTTGTGAGGAACCATGTCTTAAGGCTTGGCTCTTACACCACTTTGCGTGGATTGATGTCCTAAGACATGGCTTTTGCACCATTTGAAGAGGGAACATGTCCAAATGCATGGATTTCATACTATTCTCATGGGGAGTTGTCCTAAAGCAAGCATTGTTTGCTCCACATTTCAAGGGATGATTGTCCCTCCACATTTCAATCGCTCCACATTTCAAGGGATGATCGTCGCTCCACATTTCAAGGGATGTTCGCTCCACATTTCATGGGTTTCAAGGAAGAATGAACAAAAGGATGATAAGAATTGATCTCAATGGTTAAATCAAGGAAGAATGAACAGAAGGATAATCAGAACTGATATCAACAGTCATATCAAGGAAGATGAACGAAAGGATGATCAGAACTAATCTCAATTGTCAGATCAAGGGTTTTAAGCCCGCATAACCTTTCTGCCTTCGCATGAACATTAAAAGCGTCGAAATGCTGCCGAAATCACCATCAGACTACCTTCTATTTCATTCATTATGTTGCATTGATGCATTTTATTTTTAGCATCAAGAGAATCAGAGGATGTAAATGAACTCAGAATGAATAGATATATTAAGATCATTTTTTTTCTCATTATTTCGTTATTTATCATTGAATAAATCCCCAAAATCAAGCACATTTGTTTTCTTGTCAAAACAGACATAAACTGTCTAGCAAGTTTATACGAAAATTTCTTTAAAATATCGATGAATCGAAACTGGTATCAATATCATCGACACTCAAAATTAGATGATATCAATGGATGCTCAATCATATCAATACCTGTTAAGTTTCAAAGGCAAGTCTGCTCTCATGTTTTCAAATGTCGAGGAATCGAACCATACATCGATAAAATCAGAGTTCAAAATCCAATGACATCGAAGCATGTTCAAAATCCTCGACCAGTATGCAAAAAGGTTCAAAAGATTTTAACAAATTGAGTTTATGTCATCAAGCGGCCATTCGACGTTATCGAGAGTATACGCTTGATGATATCGAAGCCTGCTCGATGATATTAAACTCTGTCAAAAATATAACTATTTTATTTCCGTTAGAACTTTTTGACTATTTAATGAGAGCTTGCCTTAGGTTGTTTGTAGAGAAAATAAATAGAACTTTTGAGTGTTTAATTCAAATCACCTACCCTAAGCCTTTTTCTCTCATGGGAGTTCATCCTTCAATCCACCTTCATCATTAATATTTAATAAAGTGGATTAGGGAATAAACTTCTGCATTCAAGGATCCTCCAACTACCACCTTAATGAAAAATCATTGAGCTAGGATACCTTGAATGCATAGATGCTTGGAATCACTCCGTCTCTAATATTGGAAAGCATTTAATAGAGTAGGATTCTAACGTAACCTTGACCCAACCCGTCCCTAACATTGGAGCATCACCTGTGTTGCAGTTCAAGTGAGCTAAAGATTCTTCATCATCAAAGGAGAAGGATAAGATCTTTATCAATGTGCTTAATGAGGCTCATCTACTTATTTGTAATTCATTAGAGTCAGAGACCCTACTGATCATTCCTTTATGTAGTATTGGGTCACAGGTGATTCTCAACCCTTTCAAGTCCTCATAGGAGGCCTTCAACGGGAGAGTACGTGTGAGTGTTGTGTGTTGACCCTTGCTCCTGGGGCGCATGAACTCTAAGTTCCTTGTGCGGATCCTTGGCCTATGTGGCCTAAAACCTAGGTGTTGTGTGTTGAAATTTGCTCTTGTATAGCGCATAAACTTTAGGTTCCTTGTGTGGATCCTTGGCATGTGTGGCCTAAAATCTGGGTGCTGTGTGTTGACCCTTACTCCTGTGTGGGGCATAAACTTGTGTCTCGTTGAGACATGTTAGGTACCTTATGTAGGTCCTAGAGTCAGCCTAGTGTAGGTTGCACTGGCTTGAAGTGAACCTGATTTGAAACCTCCGTTAGTGAGATCTGGTACACTTAAGGGTTGAGTGCATCCCCCAGAAGTGAAGTAGACACGTATTTGAACCACTATAAAAATGACTGTGTTTGGGATTACGATTTACTTTTACTACTTGTGTGATTTCTTTGAATGTTCTCACAATGCATGTTTACATCATTACGAATCACATCTCATACACAGCCACATTCATTATGAACTATGTTATACATCTTGTTTATGTTTTGAATAGTCTTATGATTGGATCCTCTATTCATCTTGGCAGCCAATAGAATTACATTGAAGAAATCCTGCGATTTACATATTAGTTCAGGATGGGATTGATAGGTTTTAAATCATCATAAAATTTTAAAAAGTCCTATTCACCCCCCTCTAGGACATCTTAGCATATTCACACTTTGACTAAAGAGCTCAACATTCCGAGCACCAGCAACACCTCCAACACCACCTCTAGGATCATTCCTAGGTGCTTGCTTTGGATGTGGTAGGACAGGGCATCGTAAGCATGAGTGTCCCCATCTGCAGCATCAGTAGCCAAGGGCACCATAGTAGCCTCCATTGCAGCAACAGTGACTGCAACACCAGCCTCCAAGACCTCTTGTAACATCATGAAAATCGGGGGTTGAGCATAAACTCCACTTCCGAGTTTCAGAACATCACTTATGCAACATAAATGCTTATGATTGAATGTTGTCTATGTTAGTATATTAAACATGAGTGGGATTAAGCCAAAACATCATATCATACTCCAGAGACAGTTAAATTATGTGAGCGGAAGACTGTGATAGTATATATAACATATATAAATTGTTGTAAGTCTCTAGAGTGTAAACATGTTACCAGGTTAAATATATACATGTATACTCCAAAAATGAACAAAAAGAATATACATGAGTGTTTAAATAAAAGGCAAAATACCAAGTGTATTGGCATTTAATCAATAACCCTGAAACACCGTCGATCAGAACCTGCATATAGGAGAAATCCTCCTCATCATCATCAAGTCCGGCTCTACTTCGCAAGCATCACCATCATCTGAAACTAAAATATGGACTGGTTGGTGTGGCCAATACCTTCCCATAACGTGGGAGTGAGTGATCAACTCATTGGAAGTTTTATACAACAAAGGTTAACATGTTATCAATTCAATCAAGCAGTAATGATAAGGCAGTACAATCAAACAGGTCTTAGATACTCTTGTTAATGCAAGGATGATATGAAGAATGATGCATGCCCTCACCACAAACCCCTCCGCGACATCATCTAACGATCGTAGCATGACTCACTTCCTCAGTGCTCTATCACCAATACTGTTAGCACATGCAATGCGGTGTTATGAATATGCTTACCAAGTTCTTATTAGTCCTTTTCATATAACAGGATTGGGAAGCTAAGATACCTCCCTTGTATCATTACCCAAACGGTGATCCATTCTCGAGTTGTCAGTCCGATATAATCTCATACGATGTTACGGTTCTAGGTCACTGCAAGGGCTACCAGGGCTGTTGCTCGCAATCGTTGCTCCTCTCCCCCATCACCTTATCAATACAGGCCTAGTTATATCCCACATATTGCAACAAGACTCGTCGCCCTTATGCACTATCAGGATATACTCGAGGTCACTACAGAGGGCTCGTCACCAATCAATGTAGGCTGACAGCAAGAATATAGTGTCCCATACCACCATAATCTATTCACGAGTATAGGTGCTCACTGGTCACTACAAAGGGCTCGTCACCAATTAATGTAGGCCGACAGCACGAATATAGTGTTTCATACCATCATAATCGGCTCATGAGTCTTAACGAATCGAGGTACTAAGGTTAGAAGGGCTTTTCATTGGTAAGTTTGGTACCTTAGGTTCAAGCAGTAGCGACCAAACATGGTGAACAAACATCGATCAATCGAGTTAGTTGATAAGCTCAACTAGGCCAAGAGCACGTTGAGTTGAACGACATGGAATGGATAAGCACTCCGTGTGGCCTAACCACTGTCGAACACCCCAAGCACGACTCAGATTTGTTAAACTCATCCTACGTGGCAAAAACAACCTCAACCACCATTTGGAGTATGATTACCGATTACCTAGACTGTAGCACAGCCCCATTCACATACAAAGCTAATAACTAGCATATGATTCATATCCTACATTCATATGAATAATCATGAAGTATAACTTAAATGTAAACAATACATGCAGGAAATCATACACACATGTAACATGATTCAATTAAACACATAAGCCATGGAGGAAATCATACACTTATTTAGCATGGATAACCTAAGTTACGTGATTCATGGAGCAAATCATACACACAAACATTATGGTTGAAATCCATATCTCAACCATCTTAACAAGAACATTCTACTAACAACCATCTCATTTAGACATTTAAACAAACACTTAGCTTACACTATTCAACATACATCACGTATGTCGACACCGTCGCATATTAGGGAAAGTCCTTTCACCAAGGAGTTGTCGTACACATATCAAGCATAATGTAATGATCATTAATTATGGCAAGCATATCAACAGATTTTATACGCATACGTGTATTCTAACATGTACATGAAATACGGTATTTACAATATAGAGTATAGTATACGGAAGACAAAATAGATAGCACATTTGGCATGTGTAATTGCATTCACAACATGAATAAATCATCAACTATCATTGAAAGTATTGAAAACCATAACCTAAGCGCATATAGTCCCCACCTTAAACCAGAAAATGCGTATTCGATATGATTCAAACAATGTGTCTTCGTCAACGGCGGATACGCTACCTATGGCATGAAACAGGTTAGCTATAACTTTCCTACAGCTTGTCTAAGCTTCAAAACAGGTTAGGGTTAGCTTAACTTACCCAAGAACGGAATCAGAATCACTGGAAGAACGATTCAAAAATGTCGGTTCAGTGTATAGATGTACTAGGAAGAATCCTACGAAGATTCGACAGATTCTCCCTCACTTTCTCTCTCTTAAATGACTAGGGTTTGGAAATTTGTATGGGTTTGAGAACTAAGGGTTTAAGGCCCTTTTATAAGCCTAAACATGATGAAAACAGGATTCAGGTCAAGGTATACTTAGGTTATAACCAAATCGGGTCTGTTCCGATCCAACGGAGCACTTCTGGAGGTCCTGTTACTAAATGCGATCGGACTTAAGCTCTCTACTATCGGATCTAGGTCAAGGTAAGTTTTCAGTCCAGTGGAGTTTCCAGATTGACAGTGGCAGATCAGTTTCAGTTCAGCGGTCACCGAAACTCAATCAGGGCCACAAGTGCTATGACATATAAGGGCCACCTATCCTGATCCGAGGGTAAATTTGGGTCAAAATCTAACGGTCAGAATGCTTAAAAATAACGCACAAGTGAACCGTTCCAGATTACTTAAAAATATATTTAATTTTCTAAAAATATTCATTTTCTCACTCTCTTCACTTCGGACTCAAGGAAACAGTCTTGGGACATCGTTTCGGCTTGATTTTCTAGGTGATTGTTAAGTCCAACTAAGCGGTCATAATGGTCTAAGTTCATCGCTATCGGACTTTCAATGTGCGGTCCAGGTCCAATACGAAGTTTTCAAATGATCTCGAGGGCAACTGGGCTTAGAGATTGATCCTAGATTTTAGGGTAAGATAGCATCAATGATTCTATAGGTTTTGGATCTTACAGATCGTATTTAAAGTGGTTGGTGCTACTTTGACAGGAACTCTAGTGTAGCGCTAGTTAATACACGTTAAATTTCTAAAGAATTTGGTTCTAAATGATTTCTTTAGTTTTGGAATTGCACTAAGAGAAGTTACCAAGGTGTTATGGTTGACCCATTGTCTAAGGACGTCTAATTTCAGGTAGGCAAAAATTTGGGGTGTTACACCTCCCCCGTAGCAGCAGAGGTAGCGGGTCAGGCCACCGCAGTGGCAGCAGTAGTAGTAGAGACCTCAGAGGAGACATGCACCTCCCCAGCAAGCCCAGGCCAAATTTTATGCCGCCTAGCAGGACCCTCAGTCATCTAAAGGTCCGAAGGCGTCGTTGAGGGTACTCTTCTTATTTCTACATATATAGTTCGTGTATTGTTTGACTCCGGTGCATCACATTCCTTTGTGGCCTGGGATTTCTCCAATCGATTGGTTTACCGTTAAAGTCTACTCACGAGAATTTGTTGGCATTGACGCCCTTGGGGAAGACTGCAGTGTTGGGCCATTTTTCTCATCTTGCCCCATTCTGGTTGGGGATATCTGTTTGCCTGCCGATCTATTCGCATTGTTGATGTTCAAGTTTGATGTCATCCTGGGCATGGATTGGCTCACTAAGTACCACGTCATATTGGACTGCTCCGTGAGGACAGTCATATTCTGTATATCCAGCATGCCGTAGTTTCAGTTTGTAGCAGAGCCTAAAGGAGAGTAACTTTCTTGCATATTGTCATGTGCCATTTAGGAGTCAGTTGCTTTGAGTATCGACCAGCTGCTGGTCATCTGTGATTTTCCTGATGTGTTACAAGAGATTTTAGGTTTACCACTTCACCAGCACGAGGACTTTCAGATTGATCTCATGCTCAATACGCGCCTATTTCGAAGGCCCCGTATTACATTACACCATTGGAGTTACAAGAATTATAGAAGTAATTGGATGAGATATGCGAGTTGGGCTTTATCCGTCTGAGCAGTTTGCCGTGGGGAGCGTCAGTACTCTTCACGAAGAAGAAGGATGGCTCGTTGAGGCTTTGCGTGGATTACCATAAGCTCAACAAGGTCACTATTAAGAACAAGTACTCACTCCTGAGGATTGATGATTTATTTGATCAGCTATAGGAGGCGCAGTTCTTTTTAAAGATAGACTTGCGGTCTAGTTATCATTAGGTTCAGGTCCGAGAGGAGGATATCCTGAAGACAGCCTTCAGGATGCGTTATCGTCATTTTGAGTTTCAAGTCATGTCCTTTAGACTGACCAATGCACCCAAAGTATTCATGCAATTGATAAAAAAGGTATTCTGTCCGTATCTCGATCATTTTGGTGTGGTATTCATTGATGACATTCTGATATATTCAAGGACCCATGAGGAGCATGACCAGCATTTGGAGATTATCTTACAGACCCTCTACGCACATCAGCTCTATGCGAAGCTGGCGAAGTGCGAATTCTGGCAGGAGGAGGTGAAGCTCCTCGGTCACGTGATGACGAGGGAGGGAGTCATAGTAGACCCCTCGAAGATTGATGTCGTGCGTCGGTGGGGTTAGCTCACGAATGCGTCCGAGATCCACAGTTTCCTTAGTTTGGCAGGCTACTATCGGCATTTCATTGAGAGCTTCTCCTGTATTGCAGCCCCATTGACCAGGTTGACTCGAAAGGGCGCTGAGTTTGTTTGGAGTGATGCATGTGAATAGGAATTTACAGAGATAAAGGACCATCTAACACCCTCACATGTCCTCACTCTTCTCTCTGGGAGTGATGGATTCATGATTTTTACTGATGCCTCACATATTAGTTTGGGTGTTGTCCTGATGCAGCATGGGAAAACGGTGGCCTTCGCGTCTCACCAGCTCAAAGTCCATGAGAAGAACGACCCTATACATGATCTAGAGTTGGCTGTAATTGTCTTCACACTGAAGGTGTGGAGGCACTATCTCTACGGGGTCAGGTTCGAGCTTTTCTCTAACCACAAGAGCGTGAAGTATCTCTTCTCGCGGTCTGAGTTGAATATGAGGCAGAGGCATTAGATGGAGCTCCTGAAGAACAATGATTTTGATCTTCAGTAACACCATGGCAAGGAGAATGTGGTGATCGATGCTCTCATCTGTCAGTCACGGGGCCTGGTGGCACATATGATGGTCCAGGAGTGGAGGATGTTCGAGGATATAGTAGAGTACGACTTCGAGTTTGGTTTGCAGTCTACCATTATTTAGCTATTGAGCTTATCTATTTAACCCTCTCTTGTCGCAAGGCTGATAGAGGCTCAGCAGATAAACGAGTCGGAACAGGGTTACCAAGCGAAGGCCGCATTAGAGGAGCAGGCAGATTGGCAGATTGGTTCTAATGATGAACTCCATTTTAGAGGCCCATTGTGTCCCAAATGATCTAGAGTTGCGCAGAGATCTGATGCCCGAGGTACACCGATTGAGATTAACTATCCACCCAGGCTCTACGATGATGTACCGCGACATGAGGAGACAGTATTTTTAGGCGGGGATGAAGCGTCAAATTACTAGTTTTTGGCCGAGTGTGACACGTGCCAGTGTGTTAAGTCCGATCACCAGAGACCTCAGGTCCATTACAGACATTAAGCGTTCCATTGTAGAAATGGGAGCATGTATCCACCGATTCTATCATGGGCTTACTGTAACGCCCTGAAAATCAGGGGTCGAGCAGAAGCTCAGCTCCTGAGTTCCAATGTATCACTTATGTAACATAGATAATGATGATTAAATGTTAGTCGTATTAGTGCATTAAACATGAATGGGATTACGCTAAATCAGCATATCATACTCCATAGACAATTAGATTACACAAGCGGAAGACTGTAATAGATATATAAAGCATATAAGTGGTTGTAAGTCCTCAGAGTATGAACATGTCACCAGGTTAAATAATTACATGTATAGTTCTAAAATTTACAAAATGATAAGGTGTAATGTTCAACTAGTCCGTATCACTGCGATCCCTACGACGCAACTCTAGGTCTACCTAGACCCACCAGAGAGTTGCATGTAGGAGAACTCCTCCTCAACGTCATAAAAGTCAGGCTCCATTTCGTAAGCTGCAGCATCATCTACAACTACAACAGAGTCTGGTTGGTGTTTTCAAACAACGTCCCAGAGTGGGTGTGAGTGATCAACTCAGTGGAGCTATAAGGAAAAGGTTAAATGTTATCAATTCAATCAAGCAGTAATGATAAAGCAATACAAAAAACATTCCTAAGTACTCTAATTAATGTAAAAATGATATGCGATAATGATGCATTCCCTCGCCGGCACTCCCTCTGTGACATCATCTTACGGTCGCACATGCAAAACTCCCACTGTGCTCAACTCCCATGCTAAAGGCACATGCAATGCGGTGCATGGTTGTGTTAGCCAAGTTCTTAATTAGACTTATTCAAACAGCCGATTCGGAAAGCCAAGGTACCTCCCTTTAAATCATTTACCCAAATAATGATCCATCTTGAGTCGTCAATCCTAATTAATCACATACGATAGGCAAGTTATAGGGCAATGTCACCCTGATTTAAAAACAGTGGATAGTCAAGTTCAGGTCACTACGAGAGGCTTGTCACCTCAACATAGGCCTATTTTATACTCGAGGTCACTATAGGAAAGGTTCGTCACTTGAACGTAGGCCGACAGCTCAAATACAGTGTCTCATACCACCATATTTGGGTCACGAGTTTGGTTTGCTCAATGGACACTACGGGGAAGCTTGTCACCCCAGCGTAGGCTGACAGCTCGACCACGGTGTCCCATACCATCATGTCTGTCTCATGAGTCTTAGCGGATCGTGGTACCAAGGTTAAACGGGCTTTTCACTGGTAAGTGGTACCTTATATTTAAGCAGTAACGTCCATATATGGTGAATATACATTGGGTTAATCGGGTTACTTGACAAGCCCGATTGGTATGAGCTCACATTAAATTAACTGACATGAAGCGTATACACACTCCTCGTGGCCTAACCACTATCGATAATCACCGTGTGACTCGAATTCATTGAACATATCCATTGTTGCGAAACTAGTTCGGCCACTGACTGTAAACCATTACTGATCGCCTATGTAAGGCCCTTACACAACCCGTACCATTCCATAGGCTTCTGCGGTCCTCCTCGTCGAATTTCGATGACCCGCGATCTGTAACCAGCATTTATACATAACCCTTAGTCGTATTTCATATTCTAGAGTCGGCTTGACTCGAGACTTATACCCTAGCGACCGCGCCATCTCCATGGTTCCAACGCCTCATATTACCCGCTGAGGTGATACTCGGGCCAGGAGATATGGGCCCGCGATCAGTTCGAGAAAACATCACACATTTACAATCTTAAGAGAATCTCTACATCATGTCAAATCAATCCCATCAATCAAATCCCATCAATCTCCTCTCATGTCAAGTACAAAACCCCATCCCCAAGCAACCACAAAGTCAAAGCAACCCATCCCTCACATGTCAAAGTACACATCACCCATCACTCACCTTTTCACCCATCACACCCATCCCTCTCTCTTACAACCTCTCTCTCTCATCTCTCTCTCTCCCATTCTCCCAAGCAAGAGAGAACAATCGTCCATGGCTTCCCAAGGGAGAGGAGAGAAGCTAGTGTGGCCCGCCTTCCTATCTCCCATCTCCACCATCTAATGATCATCTCCACCATTGAAATGCATCCCTTGGAGCTCTAGGATGCATTGATGGAAGAAGAGATCCAAGAAGATCAAAGGTGGGTGTTTCTATAGACAGATTTCATTATTTTGATGATGGGCCAAGTGGGGCTTACCGATTGATGGTATGAATCTCACTTTGGACCCTAGATGTAGCCATGTGGCCCACTCGGATGGACCCTACCATGAAGCATGTATTTTATCCAAGCCATTTATAGGTGGGGCCCACTTTATATATATGTTGAACCCACACCATCCACCATTTGGGGGCCCACCTTATATACGTGTATATCCAAACCGTCCAGGGTTAGCTGAAAACATAAATATCAGCTTTTTTTAAAGCTTTTGGGTGGACTTCTTATGCAGGCCCCACCTTGATGTATAGACTTAATCCACACCTTTCATCCCGTTCCCCAGATCATTTAGGCGTTGAGCCAAAACATGGAGCCAATCCGACTATCTGGCGGGCCATAACATAGAAAATAGTGGTTATCACTGTTAAAATCCACACTAATTTTTCTACACGTCAAAACATATCGCATATTGGGCTCATTGGGTCGGTCATGAGCCGTAAAGTCCAATGGGTTAGGTGGATTCTATTGATGTAGGCCCCACCTATGAAAAACCTTTGAAATACATGTTTAAAAAAAAAATTAACTCAACAGCAGCAGACGCTGTTGCTGCTGACAAGCAAGTATGCCCAACAGCGTCCTAGGCACTGGAAGCAGGGGTCCCAACCATGGGTCCCACCGTGATGTGTGTGGAACATCACCACCGTGCATTTGGTGGCCCCCCTTCTAACTGTGGGCCCCCTAAGAATCAGCTGTATACATAGCTCAGGTGGCCCACATGGTAGGAAATAATGAGATTGAGCATATGCCATTGAAAACCTTTTGGGTGTTATAAAAGTTTTAGATCATTATGAAATTTATTTTTCCTATTCATCCGGGTATGTGTGACCTTATTAACGGACTAGATGGGAGATAAACATTATGGTGGGCCACACATGGGACCCACCTGTGAAGAGAATTGGAGTGGCTGGTGTACCACACACCACCCATAGAGCAGCTACCTTGACGCAGCATGCTCCAGGGGTATCACCAGCAATTGACGTCACCAAGTTCTGTGGGGCCCATCTTAATTTTTCTTCAGGCTGTCCATCTGCTGGTGTAGCACCCACCATCATATATGGGTTTTAATCCACCCCGCATGGGCATGGGACCCACCTGATGTAAGTGTTCTATCCACATCATCCGTGGACCACACCATGATGTAAGTGTTCTATCCACATCATCCGTGGACCACACCATGATGTAAGTGTTCTATCCACATCATCCGTGGACCACACCATGATGTAAGTGTTGTATCTCTACACCATCCAACCTCTAGACAGTGGAGTGGATGGGTTGGACTACCTCGCCAGCAAGTTCGTGGAGCCCACCATGAGGTATGTTTATATCCAAACCGTCCATCAACTCCCTTGCCCATGGCTAGGGAATGAGATAGATTTAATCCCTAGTGGGCCACGTACATGGACCCACCTGTTGATGTATTGTATATCCAGGCGCATCCCACGCTGACAGTCTAGATAATGGGATGTACCATGATATATGTGTTTTGATCTCCACCATCCAGTGATCTGGATGGTGGAAACCACCATGATGTAAGTGCTTAATTATCACCATCCAGACAGCGAGACCAGCCCCCTTCTCATGTGTTTTACCCTAGTCGTCCATCATCTGGACGGTGGGTGGTCACCTGATGTATGTGAGATGTACTCACACTGTCCAACATTAAAGTTGTTTCCTTTTATTATTATTATTATTATTATTATTATTATTATTATTATTATTATTATTATTATTATTATTATTATTATTTTCTTTTCTCTTCTTTTTCTTTGTGGTATTACAGGGAGATTGGGATAGATTTAAATTTCATGTGGGACCTACCACGTGTATGTGGATGCATTTTATATAACATACACACACGTGTATGTGTATGGTGGCTCCATGTGGGACCCACCTCACCTGATATATGCCTTTATCCACCGTCCAGATGTCAGGACGGTGGGACCCCTTTGATGTATGAGTCTTACCCACACCATCCAAACATGGACCCCACCCTGATGTGTGTGTTACATCCTAGCCATTCATTTACGTGGACCGCACATAGCTGATTGGTTGTTGTTAAAAATCAGCACGGGCTGAGGAGCCCACATGATGTATGTGTTTCATCCTATGCCTTTCGTCCTAATTAGTGGGACCCACATATGATATATGTTAAAAGTGCACCTACAAGTGCCCTGGTTTATCAATTACAGTGTGAGTTGAGTCAGTTGGACAACAGCGCCTAACAGGAAGATCAATTCAAGTGCCTGCCTTAACTGGATGTGTGGAAGCTCGTCATAGGTAAATTATAGCCTCACATCCCATATCCCAAAACACCAAGTGACTAAAACCCTTAAAACTAAGTAGAACACCTTAGGGTTTTATTGTAAGAAAACTTTTTACCAAATAGAAAAATCTTTAAGTTTTCTTACCCTGTCGATTGTATCGATTCACATTTCGATATGATCGACCTGCTCAGATTGATGTCCTCGGTATCTTAATCGATACAATCGAGTGAGGACAAAAAGCATCCAGCAACCGCACATTCATCTGGATGATTTATCGATATATCTAAGTTTCAAACGATATCATCGATATTTGAATATCGATCCCATCGAAAGAGGATCGATAATATCGACAAGCAGTTTTACGGCGCCCATATTTTTCTAAAGAAAACTACTATAAGCTTCAATATATCGATGACTGTTCTGATTCAATTTGAATTCAAATATCGATCATAATGGAATCATTCGATCATATCGGTAGTGGGTGCATATTTCCTTCAACAAATATTTCAGGGTGTTTTAAACATTGATCGGGGGCTATTCGAGGAAATCAATATTCTTATGTCGATGCCATCGAGTCCTGGTCGATTAGATTGAGTCTATCACAAACTGACCAGCGTGCTTATAGGTAAATCTATATGATTTATCGATCCTATCGACAAGGTCTCGATATCATCGACATTCAAATTTCGATGACATCAGCTGTTCCCTCATCATATCTTTAGAACCTGAAATTCTTCAAGCCTTGTCTCTCTTATTTTCACCTGTCGGTAGATCGATCCCTCTATTGATGGAATTGGAGTTCAAAATCTGATAACATCGATGTGTGTCTTGATCCCATCGACTAGTTGGCAAAAGGCTTCTAAAAGTGAAAATGACATTTGAGTTTGTATCATCGAGCGGTTAGTCGATGGTATTGGGAGTATACACTCGATGATATCGACCCTGCTCGATGATATCGAACTCTGTCATAAATGTGATCATTTTATATCCGTTGGAACCTTTTGCCTATATATAGAGAGGTTAATCTTTATTGCTTACAGAGAAAGAAGAGAGTGCTTTTGTGTGTCTTACCCTCAGATCATATACCCAAAGCCCTTTCTCTCACGGGAGTTCATCTTCCAATCCACTCTTACCATTGATATTCAATAGAGTGGATTGAAAAATGAACTTCAGCATTTAAGAATCCTTCAGCAACTATATTAATAGCATATCATTAAGTTGGGATGCCTTGAATGAATATATGACGGAAATCACTTTATGTTCCTTATAGGAAAATTCCAAGAGAGTGGATTTCTGTCCTAACCTTGACCCAACTCGAAGCCTAGTACTGGTACATCTTTTGTGTTGCGGATTAAGGGAGCTGAAGACTCTTCATCAACAAGAAGGAGATCTTCATCACTGCGCTAAAAGGGACTCATCAACTTATCTGTAAGTACTTAGAGTCCAGAAGACACTTGTGATCATTCCTTTCTAGGTTTGGGTCTTAAGTGTTGCTCACCATTTGAAGTCCTCAAAGGAGGCCTCCGGTAAGAGTGTACGTTGTGGGTGCGTTATGTGGACCCTTGCTCTGTGGAGAGCATAAACATCCGGGTGCGTTGTGTGGACCCTTGCTTTGTGTGGGCATAAACATCTGGTTAGGAGTGACCAACAAAACTCTAGGGTTAGAGGTGAACCGAGTAGAAACCTCCATGTAAAGGTTGAAGGTGAACCTGATTTGAAAATTTAGGTTTGAGGTGAACCCTAGGAAACATCCTTAGTGAAATCCAGTACACTCAAGGGTTGAGTACGTCAGCCGGGAGTGGAGTAGACGAGTAGTCGAACCACTATAAAAATGAATGTGTTTGCGATTGCCTTGTTTGTGTGATTTACTTTACTATTTTAATATCTAAATGTTTGAGATCATACCTCACACACATACACAGTCATATCCAGCATAAACTAAGTTCAACATTGTTATCTTTTGAATAGTTTGTGATTGGACCCTCTACTAGGTTTGGAAGCCAGTAGAGTTACATTTGAGTAATCCTGATAATTGAATATTTGATAGGATTAGTGCAATAGGATTTTTAAATACACTGTAAAAATTTAAATAGTCCTATTCCCCCCCTCTAGGACATATTGGCATATACCTACTTCAACTCAAGCGGTCTTCACCGCTATTTCATATGTGTTTTATCTATGCTGTTTATCAGCACCGTCCATTACTGGACGGTGTCATGTGGGACCACCTTGATGTACGTATGCTATGTTCCACACTGTCTATTGGCTAGTACAGTGGGACCACACCATAATGTATAAGTGGTATTCGCCCCGTCCAGATACCTAGATGGTGGAAATTCACCGTGATGCACGTGTCTCATCCGTGCTGTCCAATTGGTAGACATGGGACTCCACTTTGGTGTGTACACTATCCACATGTGGACACATTAGATTCTACCATGATATATGCGTTTGTCCACCCCATCCATTCATTAGACGTGGCCCCACAATGGCAGCATGTAGGGCCCAGCTTGATTTAATGTATTGCATCAACACCGTCCAATCCATGGACGGTGGATGCAGATTAACTGGAGTACCTCACACCAACTTGATATTAGAGGTATTGATGTTAGTAAGTTCCATGGGGCCCACTTGATTTATGTGGTGTATTCCACGCCACTCATCTGTTTTACATGCATGACCGTCCATTAGTGTGGCTCATCTATGAGGCCCACCTTGATGTACTTTATGGCCCATCTGTGAGGCCCACCTTAATGTACTTTATGTCCCATCTGTGAGGCCCACCTTGATGTATTTTATGGCCCATCTGTGAGGCCCACCTTCGATATGTTTATGGCCTATCTATGAGGCCCACCTTCGATATGTTTATGGCCCATCTGTGAGTCCCACCTTCAATATGTTTATGGCCCATCTGTGAGGTCCAACTTTGATATGTTTATGGCCCATCTATAAGGCCCACCTTGATGTGTATGAGGCCCGTTGTTAAGGACCACCTTGAGGTGTATGAGGCCCATTGTTGAGGCTCACCTTGATGTGTATGAGGCTCATTGTTGAGGCTCACCTTAATGTATATGAGGCCCGTTGTTGAAGCCCACCTTGATATGTATGAAGCCCGTTGTTGAGGCACACCTTAATATATATGAGGCCCATTGTGATGTATGCAAGGCCCATGGGTTATGGCCCATTACAATGTATGTAAGGCTCAATTGGTGTAGCCTATTCGATATATATATGAGGCTCATGTGATTAGGCCCACTATAGTTTTAGCCCTACAAGGTCCACTCCTTGGGAGTAATGTTGGTTGAATGTCCACATTGATGGGCAATGATGGTTAAATGTCCTCATTGTGACCTTCCCTTCGGCCCTTTGTTAGGCTGATTACCGATTTTACTTATCGAGGCTGATTGTCAAGGCCAATTATCAGTGCCGGTTATCAATACCGATTATTGATATCGAATATGAGTATGTGACAACATAACATCATGATACATGCCCATACACATCATCTACATGTTTGTTATGAAGTGTGGTTGACCATTGAATATGTCATTGGGCAGATTGTTATGAGACTCCCTGATAGGCCGAGGTTATCTTACATGAGTACACGGTATGCACAGGATTGATGCATGATTGAATTGTATGACTTATGCATCTTGCATTGTGAGTTATGATCACTGTATGCCCTATTGACATCAGGGTCGTAGCTTTCACAGGCATATCGTGGATGGCCAGATGGATCCTAAAAATCTGTTCTAGCATCGGGCTACCATAGATGGACCTGGGTGAAAATTTCTAAACCCTCTTGGTTTCAGAGTTTGTTCTAATGTCTAAACCAAGTGGATGCATGAGCGCATGAGGACCGTATACCATTAGGCCGTGTCTCCCACTGTGTCGTGGTCGGTTGGAAGGAGGTATGGCCTTACTTGCCCGAGAGGAGGGGGCAATGCTAGGCTGAGTCTGACTAGCTAGAGGAATGAGTCCGCTATCGTCGAGCCAGGCCTGATATTGACAGGCGGATAGTGAGGTCTCTTCCACTCACCTTATTGCACGCGATGGGGCAGCAATCTAGTTTGGAGTGTAATAAACCTCGGTGATGATCTCAGAGAGGAACTGTACTAATATGTGTACTTATTGAGCAGGAATTGCATATTCATTCATTCATTCACTATCCACTCTAGCTGGTGGTGCACTACTATTTGTTACGTGTATCTTCGCATGGATAAGATTTTAGTTAGGCACGTGACTAACCTGAGACCAGGAGTTTACCACATTGAGTCTGACTATCCAAATTTAGGTATGGGACTGGTTTAGATAGAAGTCCCTGGTGATGGACCCCGTAGTCTGTGATACCACGTACTATCATCCCGACCTCACACTCCAGCTTGGTCATTTCATTCACATCGCATATTCCATCCGCATGCATATGGCATTTTGGATTGTTATGTTTTCTATACTTATATGGCTAGACAGACTTAGCAGGATTTACATATTATATTGCACCCTCGACATATGATATTTAACTCTCTACGACTCCTCATTTGCATAGTTGATCTATATTGCGTACTCTGATATCATATGATTTATGAACTTGTCAGTAATTTCTGTTTACTCTGTTATTGTATGTTTTATAGATTTGCAGTATTTCTGCTTACTCTGATATCATATGATTCATGATCTTACCAATAATTTCAATATTTTATGATTATGACATTGTATTGAGTACTTGACACTTATCTTGTACACACACTTACACTATCCTCTAAGCTTTCTATAAGCTTATGCACAATAGATGCATGCAGGTGATGTTAGGTTGCAACAGCATTGGGTTTGGAGCGTGCGGCGATCTTCTAGAGCTTTGATTTATTTTTTTTACATATGTATTTCTCTTTCAACACTATATTCAAATGTTTATATTAGTGGATATGTGATGATGACGTTGTCTTTATGATTTGGGTATACTTATGGTTATGCTTATTACAAGATAAATGTATAAAAAAAAATCTCCCTTGTAAGATCCCATGATCGGAATATGGCGTATAGGTGCTGGGAGCTGAGAATGGGGTACTACGGAAGCCGTCGGCACTAGATTCGATGATCGAGAATTCTGTGAGCCCGGTTTTCGAGTTTGGGGAGTGACAGCCTGGACTACATATTAGTCCCAAATCATACTCAAATACAATAGGCATTCATATGTGATAGTTAAAATAGCATGTGACAATCAATTCAAATATAAATCTCATTTGAGTAATTTAACAATCACACACAGTACATGTTATCACATATAGACATTTCATCCATAAATCTCGTAGTAACAAGATAGATTACATGAAGGAAACTATAACTATAAATAAAGTAATTGAGAATCCTATCTCATTACCCTCATTAAATACATTTCAACAAGCATTTTCTCATTCAGGCATTTTATCAAACACTTAGACTACACCTATCAGTATTCATGTAATAAACTTGTTATAATATATACTATACCAAATCCTTTCACAAAGGAGTTGACACACATACAACAATCATATATTCTCAATCCATAGTCATGGCATGCACAAATCGTAATTCCATATTTATTCAAACATTTTAACAAACACATGGAATACATTAAAATCGACATAGTTTATGTGTAATATACGAAAAACATCGCATCTAGGCACATGTGACAGTAATCAAATCAATCATAAATCATTAATTGACATTGAGAGCCTTGAAAACCATAGCCTAAACATTTATAGTCAGCACCTTTCGTCGGTACGCCGATTACGAACTCAATTCGTACACTACGCCTTTGTTTACGGCACAACGGCTACCTATAACATGAAATAGGTTAGCAATTTCACCGATCTACTCATTTGGATACCTAAAACATATTAGGGTTAGGATTCCTTACCCAAAAATGGAGTCGAAATCACTGTTATAGCGACACGAAAGAGGGGATTCAGCACATGGAGTGGAGGGAATGAATCCCAGTAACAAACCACAACTATCTCTTACTTCTCCTCACCTTCTCCTTCTCTTTTCTCTCTTCTCTCTCCTAGGTTTTAGGAAATTCATTTGGAATGAGAGGGGTCGGTTAAGGCCCTTATATAGGCCTAAAATTGATTTCAATGGCCCCAGGGCCATGGTATAATTTTTTTATAGCCAAAAGTCATCTATTTCAGGCCAACGGAGTTCATCTGGAGGTCCATAACTTGCCTACGGTCTGAAGAAAGTTCCCTAACAATGGATCTATGTTAGGTTAAAGTTTTGGTCCGATCAGATTTGTTGATCAACCGTGGAGGACCAGTTTTAGTTCAGTAGCCATCGTCACTCGATCAAGGCCACAAGTACACTGACATGTGTATGGAAATTTCCCTGATCCAAGGGTGTAGTTGGGTCAAAATCTGATGGTCTAAAACTTTAAATTTGGCCTGCAAGCAAACGGCCCAATTCACTTAAATTTGAGTTCATTTTCTAAAGATATTCGCATTTCTCATACACTTTGCTCCAGGCTCAAGTTGTGCGTTTCTGGATACTATTGGGACTTGATACCCACGATACTTGTCAAGCCTAGTAAGGCAATCATAACCATATAGTTTTACGATAATCGGACTTTTGACGCGTAGTCCAGGTCCGATATGGAGTTTTAATGTGCTATTGAGAGTAATTGGGTTTTGAGATTGATCTTAGGTTTCTAGGTAATGTTGGATTAGCGATTCTAATGGTTTTGGGTCTTGCAGTTCGTATAGAAAGTGATTCAAGCTAATTCGCCAATTAATTTAGTTTAGTACTTAATTAATTTGTCTAATTTCTTAAAGGATTCGGTCCATAGCGATTTCTGCCCGAGGTGATACTCGGGTCTTTGTACGGATTTTTCCGAGACGTTACAATCTACCCCCTTTAAAGAAAAATTTCATCCTCAAAATTAGTACCTTTTCGTACTCCTCAAGAATCTGAGGGTAGTTCTTGTGGACCACAGGCTTAGTTTCCTAAGTAGCCTCCTCCTCAGTGTAGTGTGTCCACAGTACCCTCATAAGTGGAATCACTTTACCGCGTAATACCTGCTCTTTCCTGTCTAGGATACGTATTGGTCACAGTACATAAGTAGCATCCTCACTCAACTGTACCTGCTCCCATTTGATAATTTGGGAAGGGTCAGGAATGTATTTCTTAAGCATCGATATATGAAATACATTGTGCACGCCTGCAAGTGGCTTGGGAAAAGCAAGGCAATACGCTACCACATCCACTCGGTCAAGTATTTGGAATGGGCCGATAAATCTTGATGTGAGTTTTCCTTTCTTTCCAAACCAGAGGACTTCCTTCATTGAGAAAACTTTCAGGAATACATGGTCTCCAATCTCAAACTCTAGCGGTCGCCGCCTCGTATCGGCGTAACTCTTCTGCTTGCTCTGTGGTGTCAGGAGTCGACGCTTAATAATGCCGATCTTTTCTGAGGTCGCCTGCACTAAATTTGGGCCAATCAAACTCTTCTCGTCAACCTTTGCCCAGCAATGCAGTGCTCTACATGGGCGCCCATACAATGCTTCATAGGGGGTCATGCCAATACTTGCCTGAAAGTTGTTGTTATAAGCGAAATCAGCATAAGGAAGATAGTCATCCCAACTGTCCTTGAAATCAAGCACACAAGCTCGCAGATTCACTCGTTCTGTCTGCCCATCCGTCTGTGGGTGGAACGCGGTACTAAACTTCAGTTTCGCACCCATTGCTTCCTAGATAGGAGTCCAGAAGATAGATGTGAATCGCGTGTCTTGGTCTGACACGATCTCCATAGGCACTCTATGCAGATGTATTATCCCCTTGATGTACAACCTGGCCAAATCATCTGCTGAGTTTAAAACTCTGATAGGGAGAAAGTGAGCCGATTTCATCAGTCGGTCCACAATCACCCATATGGAGTCATGTCCCTTCCTTGTCTTCGGTAACCTTGAGATGAAATCCATAGAAATGAAATCCCATTTCCATTCTACTATGGGCATGGGCTGAAGCAGTCTAGGAGCTCGGCAATGCTCTGCCTTCACCTATTGGCACATGAGAAAACAGGACACATAATCTGTTATGTGGGCCTTCATGTTGTCCCACCAATATGAATGCTTCATGTTGTCACGCCCCAAACTCGGAAACCGGGCTCACAAAATTCCCGATCGCCGAATCCGGCGCCGACAACCTCCGTAGAACCCCATTCTCGGCTCCTAGCTCCCATTCGCCAGGTTCCGATCCTGGGATGCTACGAGGAGGATTTTAAATATCAGTTTGATTCGTAATAAGCATAACCAAAGGCATAACCCACAAACAACAACCAAGCACTCCATTACATTTCCACTATGATCAAAAATTTTACAAGTACAATGAGCATAAAGGGAAATACAATGGTAAATAACAGAAAACTCCAAATGATCAGCGACGCGCTCCTGCCTCAACGCTGCTGCAGTCCAACGTCACCTGCACGCAACGGTCGTGCATAAGCTTACAGAAAGCTTAGAGGGTGGTGAAAGTGTGTGCGCAAGGTAGTAATATGAATGCAATGTCAGAATAATGCGGAATATGCAGATGGAACCAAAACGTCATGAGCCGTACAAAGGTTATACAATGCAAGACATGAATGGTATCGGCCATCCCAAGGCCATGCGATGTACAATGCAACTCAAGCATACAGGTACTCATCAATGTCCACACGTCAATACAGTTCCTAGTAATGGAATATCACCGGGGTCTAGTACACTCTAAACCAGATTGCCGCCACATCGCGCGCAATAAGGTAAGTGGAAGAGACCTCACTATCCGTCTGCCAATATCGGGCGCGACTCGTCGATAGCGGACCCTTTCCTCGAGCTGGTCAAACTCAGCCTAGCATTGCCCCCTACACTCGGGCGGGTAAGGCCGTACCCCCTTCCAACCGACCACGACACAGTGGAGAGCGTAACCGTCTGGTAATCGGCACTCAACGCTCATCTACCCACTCGGTCTAGACGTTGGAGCAACCTCTTGGTACCATAAGGGTTTAGGGACTTTCACCCAGGGATATCTATAGAACCCCATGTAGAACAAGTATTTCCAGTATCCAATCCTGCCAACCACGATGCGTCTGTGGAGGCTACGGCCCTGATGTCGCTAGGGCGTGCAATAACCATGTCACACAATGCGGAATGCATGAATCACGCTATCCAGTCATGCAACCAATCCTGCACATACCGTGCGCTCATGTAGGGAAACACCGCCTAACCGGGAGCCCATAATCAACCTGCCCGAAGGCAAATGCTATGATCAGTCAATCCTCATACCGAGCATACATATGATGCGCATGATCATGGTTATACTAAACATGTTATAATAAAATGAATTATCTTACGATGCAGATGGGCCTGGACACAGCAAGTACGGCCTGGTGATGGGCCCTAAGGAGAGTCGTAATGTGGACATCCAACCAGCATTACGCTCGCAATGTGGACGTCAAACCAACATTGCTCCCAAGGCACGATCGGTGTGAACATCGTACTTAGTCTATGATGGATTTACACATTGCAATGGACCGTAGGTTGTCCCCATTGGATCTTATATATATATATATATATATCAAATGAGCCATATCCTATGGGCTTTTATTCAACAGATGGGCCACATAAATGGGCCATACCAATGGGTCTTATGTGCATTGCAATGGGTCGAAACCCGTGGGCCTTGGATTGTATCAATTGGACCTAGTCATATGAGTCTAATATGTATCAAATGGGCCACACCAATTAGGCCCTCAAACGTATATCAAATGGGCCTCAACCAAGAGGCCTTATATGAGCCGAATGGTCCCAAATCCCTAGGCCTTAAACAATTCAAATGGGCCTAATCCATGAGCTTGTACGTATGTCAAGTGGGCCTAAACCCCTAGGCCTTACATATAACAATTGGCCTACCTCCATGGGCTTGCATGCATATCAAGTGGGTCTAATCCCATGGGCCCTTTTTATAAACAAAAAGGGGTTTAGTACCATAGGTCCTACGATATATCAAATATCCTACTTCCATGGGCTCTAAAATTTCAACAGAAGGGTCCAAGAGCATGGGCCTTGAAGTACATCCAATGGGCCTAGTCCCAAGGACTTGCAACACATCAAATGGGCCTAGATCTAGGCCTAAAATGCATCAAATGGGCCTAGCCCATAGCCCTTTTTGAAATTCAATGGGTCCCGACTCATGGGCCTTACAAAACATTTATTTCCATCCAAGCTAATCATAGGGACACATGGTCTAGGGCCCACTACAATTTTCATAATATAAAATATACATTTAAACTACATAATATACATAAAGATATAATGGTGGGTCCCACAGAAAATAATATGGGTAGCTGGTAGTGGGCCCCATCATCAAGACAGGTGGACGGCGTGTGTAAAACACCTGCAACAGGGTGAGTCTCACCGTCCACGGGCCGTGGACGGTGCAAATGAATCACATACATCACCGTGGGTCCCACAAATGTGGCCCACCTTAATGTTTATTTGAAATCCAACCCGTTCATAAGGTCACTCAGACCTGTATGAAGGGTCAGTAAAAATTGCAGCTTGATCCAACCCTTCTGTGGACCCCAGGAAGAGTTTCAATGGTGGGTGCCCATTCACACTGTTTCTTGTGATGTGGCCCACCTAGAGTTTGGATTGACCTGAAATTTGGAGGGGGCCCACCTGAGAAGGGGACCCACCTAATGGACGGTGTAGAATAAACATATACATCATGTGGGGCCCACGGCAGCAGCCGTGGGTGACTGCACGGCCGACCGTGCAGGCGCTGCTGCCGTGCACGGTCAAGGCAGAGGCACTGCCTCATTTTTTGAAAATTTGTTTTCTTTTGAAAAAAAGAAAATCTGAGGTTTTTCGCAGGTAGGGCCCACCATCAGGAAATCCAACCCGTCCATTGGCTCCACCGGCTCGATGCCGACAAATAGAGTCCGGAGTTCGAATTTTTTTGATGCCTAGAAACACCAGAAAAAAATTTCAATGGTAACCGTCCATGTTTCCCATACTGTGGCCCACAAGATATTCGGATCAGTCTCATTCCTTTTCTTGACGGTTGAATCGAAGTGAGTAAGGGGATGGGCGGCTCGGATCAAACATATACATCAGGGTGGGGCCTATACAAGTGGGCCACCAAAAAGGTCCCTTTTTCCTTTCTTTTTCTTCTTTATCTCACTTCCTTAGAAACGTCCAGCATCTAGGACGCTGGACGGCTGGCTAAAAAAAAAAATAAAAAAAACACTTGTGGTGGGCCTGATGAAGTGGGCCACCACATGATGGGCGGCATGGAAATAACATCTAAGGTGGGCCCCACTTGAATAAAATACATACATCAAGATGGGATCCATTCAAGTGGGCCACACCATCCTTTTTGCAATAAATAAAATAAAATAAAATAAAATAGAGAGAGAGACATGGAGAGTGGGACACGGCTTGTGATGGAGGGTCCCCGTCCTTATGGGCCCTCCCTTGCAATGAAACATACAATAAATGGATCCCTTGCACATGGGACCATTAGAAATGTAAATCAACGGTGGAGATCCATTCTCCACCGATATTGACGGTCTAGATGACCTTTCTAAGTGAAAATAAACATCATGATGGGGTCCATGGAGATTGGCCCCATCATGGAATGATCATGATGATCCAAGTGGTCCATCGGCCACAAATAAGGGTCCCAAGTGAGATCCACACCATGGATCGGTGAGTCTCACTTGGTCCACCATAAAAACAATAAAAACTACCCTATAGAAGCACCCACCGTCCGATCTTCTCACTCCTAGGGGTTCCTTGGCACCTTGGCTTCAACTTCAACGGTTAGGATGAAGAATGGAGGGTTGAGATTGGAGATTTTGGGGTAGGAAGGTGGGCCACTTGGAGCTTAGGGTCTTTGGAGAAATGCCATACG
Source organism: Magnolia kwangsiensis (assembly GCA_037074715.1). NCBI lineage: Eukaryota > Viridiplantae > Streptophyta > Magnoliopsida > Magnoliales > Magnoliaceae > Magnolia > Magnolia kwangsiensis. The sequence goes on along the minus strand of CM073575.1, from coordinate 81,111,425 downwards.
TGGGAGCTCTTTGAGATTTTTGTTGCTTGGTAGTTTTTCTTGGAATGAGAAAGAGAGAAAGAGAGAGAGTGATGTAAAGGGAGAGAGAGAGAGTGATGGATGGATGGGTGAGTGATGGTGGTGTAAGAGAAATTTGACTTTTGTGGCTTTTTGTGTAAGAAAGGTATGGGTTGAGAAGACTTTGTTGGCTTTTGTGTAAGAGAGGTATGGGATGTGAAGACTTTTGTGGTTGCTTGGGAAAAGGGATGGAGGTGATGTGTACTTGACATGTGATGGGTTGATGGGTGATTGATTGATGGGATTGATGTGATTGATGTGACACATCGTTGAGATTCCCTTGATTTTCGCAACGCGCGGCGTTTTCTCGCACCGAACGTTGGCCCATATCTCTTGATCCGGGTATCGCCTCGGCGCGCGAGTCGCGGTATCGGAACCGCGGCGACGGTGCGGTCGCTAAGGTATTGGTCTCGGGTTGAGTCGACTCGGGTTGTCGGTACAAGAATCCAGGTCGCGCGTCGATATTGTTTAAGGGTCGAAAGTTGCCGGAATTCGACCGGTACGACCGCGGAAGTGTACGGAAAGGTACGGACCAAGATACGGGTCTTACAGCTCTCCCCTCCTTATAAAAATTTCGTCCTCGAAATTTACACAAGCGTCGCAACTAAGCATAACTCGCGAGGAATAAGAAACATAACGTCATCATATAGAATCAGGGACAGCGTACAAAATACAATACATGATCATCAACCATCAAAGAGATGAGGATATCGCTCTTGAATCTCAGCCTCACGCTCCCAAGAAGCCTCCTCAACAGAATGGTGACCCCACTGCACCTTCACCAATAGAATGACCTTGGTTCTGAGGACCTGCTCCTTCCGATCAAGGATACGAACTGGCTGCTCAATGTAAGAAGCGTCCTCACGAACCTCCAACGGCTGCCAATCAATAACGGGAACTATGTTTGACCCACACTTCCTCAACATGGAGACGTGAAAAACGTTGTGGACGCCAGACAACTGTGATGGTAAGGCAAGCCGATAGGCCACGGCGCCAACGCGCCCAGTGATCTCAAAAGGTCCTATGAATCTCGGGGCAAGCTTGCCATTCGCTCCAAATCGAACTACGCCCTTCATAGGCGAGACCTTGAGATACACATGGTCCCCTACATCAAACTCTAAGGGACGACGCCGACGATCAGCAGAACTCTTCTGTCGGCTCTGAGCTGTGCGCATCCTCTGCCTGATGATGTCAATAGCCTCTGAAGTCTCCTGCACAAGCTCGGGACCTAGGAGACGACGCTCTCCAACCTCGGTCCAATAACTCGGTGATCTGCATGGTCTGCCATATAGTGCCTCAAAAGGAGCCATGCCGATGGTCGCCTGATAGCTGTTATTGTACGCAAACTCAACCAATCGCAGATGCTCATCCCAGATACCCCCGAAGTCAATCGCGCAGGCCCGAAGCATGTCCTCAAGTATCTGATTGACCCTCTCGGTCTGGCCATCGGTCTGCGGATGGTACGCGGTGCTGAGCTGCAAATCAGTCCCCATCGCACGCTGGAAGCTCCCCCAAAACTGAGACGTGAACCTCGAGTCTCGGTCAGAAACGATCGAGACTGGAACACCATGCAGTCTCACAATCTCCTCAATAAACAATCTCGCAAGCCGGTCCATAGACCAAGTCGCACGCATCGCAAGGAAATGTGCCGACTTCGTCAGACGATCCACAACAACCCAAATGGAGTCATGACCGCGCCGAGTCCTCGGCAAACCCATGATGAAATCAGTCGACACGTGCTCCCACTTCCACATCGGGATGCTCAACGGCTGCAATAACCCAGGAGGTCTCTGATGATCGGCCTTGACACGCTGGCACGTGTCACACTCGGCCACAAAACTGGCGATCTGGCGCTTCATCCCCGCCCAAAAATACTGTCGCCTCATGTCACGGTACATCTTCGTCGAGCCCGGGTGGATAGAAAATCGCGATCGATGTGCCTCGGTCATAAGATCTCTGCGTAACTCTGGGATATCCGGGACACATAATCGGCCTCTGAAGCGAAGTCCACCGTCTGTACCGATCTGCCAATCTGCCTGACCCTCAGATGCCGCCTCAGCCATATAACTCTGCAACGACTCATCAGCCTGCTGAGCCTCGATCACCCTAGCGACAAGAGAGGGTTGAATCGACAAGCTCGATAACTGTACAATGGAAGACTGCAGGCCGAACTCAAAGTCATATGCAGCAATATCCTCAAGCATCCGCCACTCCTGAATCATCATGTGCGCCACTAGGCCTCGTGGCTGACGGCTGAGGGCATCTGCCACCACGTTCGCCTTGCCCGGGTGGTACTGAAGGTCAAAATCATAGTCTTTCAAGAGCTCCATCCAGCGCCTCTGTCTCATATTCAACTCAGACTGTGAGAAGAGGTACTTCAAGCTCTTGTGATCAGAGAAGAGCTCGAACCTAATCCCGTAAAGGTAGTGCCTCCACACCTTCAGTGCGAAGATAACGGCAGCCAGCTCCAGATCATGTGTAGGGTAGTTCAGCTCATGGACCTTGAGCTGACGAGACGCGAAGGCCACTGGTCTCCCGTGCTGCATCAGGACAGCACCTAAACCGATATGGGAGGCATCAGTGAATACAATGAAGCCGTCACTCCCAGATGGAAGAGTGAGGACAGGAGCGGACGTCAGACGGTCCTTCAACTCCATAAATGCTCGCTCGCAGGCGTCACTCCAAATAAACTCTGCGCCCTTCCGAGTCAACCTGGTCAGCGGGGCTGCAATACGAGAAAAACCCTCGATGAAACGTCGGTAATAGCCCGCCAAACCAAGGAAACTACGGATCTCTGTCGCAGTAGTGGGCTGGCCCCACTGACGCACTGCCTCGACCTTCGAGGGGTCCACTGCGACGCCCTCCCTCGTCACCACGTGACCGAGGAACTTCACCTCCTCCTGCCAGAACTCGCACTTCTCCAGCTTTGCATACAGCTGGTGTGCGCGGAGGGTCTGCAAGGTAGTCTCCAAGTGCTGCTCATGCTCCTCATGAGTCCTCGAGTAGATCAGAATGTCGTCGATGAAGACTACAACAAACTGATCTAGATATGGGCGAAAAACCTCGTTCATCAGCTGCATGAAGACCGCGGGTGCATTGGTCAGTCCAAAGGACATGACCTGAAACTCAAAATGACCGTAACGCGTCCTGAATGCCGTCTTCGGAATGTCCTCATCTCGGACCCGAATCTGATGATAACCGGAACGCAGGTCAATCTTCGAGAAGAACTGTGCACCCTGCAACTGGTCAAACAAATCATCAATCCTAGGGAGCGGGTACTTGTTCTTGATCGTGACTTTGTTGAGCTCGCGATAGTCAACACAGAGCCTCAACGAGCCATCCTTCTTCTTCACGAAGAGTACCGGTGCTCCCCACGGAGAACTGCTCGGACGGATAAAGCCCAACTCACGCAACTCGTCCAACTGCTTCTGCAGTTCCCGTAACTCTAACGGTGCCATACGATACGGGGCCTTCGAAATAGGCGCGGTACCGGGCACGAGATCGATCTGAAACTCGGTGAGTCGACGAGGCGGTAATCCCGGAATCTCCTGGAACACATCGGGAAAATTGCAAACTATCGGTAAATGGTCGATGCAAACGGCGACCGGCTCCTCTATGGCGCAAGACATCAAACAAGACAACCGCTCTCCTCTGGCCTCCGCAATGAACTGGAACTGTGGCACGCCGGGTATACAGAACGTGACGGTCCTTGCGGCGCAGTCCAAAATAGCATAGTACTCGGTGAGCCAATCCATGCCCAAGATAACGTCGAACTCGGACATCGGCAAAATAAATAAATCAGCAGGCAGGAAGGTATCCCCAACTAGAACGGGGCATGACGAGCAAAATCGTCCTAACGCTGCAGTCCTCCCCAAGGGAGTAGATACTGACAGGCTCTCACCAGCAGACTCCAACGGTAAGCCAGCCGATCGACAAAAGCTCTCGGCCACAAAGGAATGCGATGCACCAGAATCAAACAATACACGTGCAATGCATACAGAAACTGGCAGTATACCCTCAACGACTCCCCCAGATGACTGCGGATCCTGCTGAGCCGCATAAAACCTAGCCTGAGCTGGCTGGGGAGGTGCCTGTCCCCTCTGAACGTGCTGCTGCTGCTGCTGAGGTCGCTGAGGTGGTCGAAACTGCTGCCTCTGCTGCTGTGGCCTCTGAGGCTGGTGCTGATGCTGATGCTGCTGCTGAGGTGGCCTCGGTGGTAGAGGCTGCTGTCGCTGCTGCTGTCGCTGCTGCTGTGGGGGTCTCTGCTGCTGCGGTGGAGGTCTCTGCTGCTGTGGACCTCTCTGCTGCTGCTGGGGACTGGGACACTCCCATGAACGGTGTCCCGTCGCACCGCACCTGAAGCAAGTGCCGGTGAACTGTCTCTGAGGTGGTGGTGGAGGTGCTGATGGTGCTGATGGTGTACGGAAAGCTGGGCGACCAGTGCGCCTCTGCTGCTGTGGTCGACCCTGCTGCGAATGACTGGAAGAAGCCTCCCTCTTCCGGTCTCCCCTCTGACCACGATCAGACTGAGAACCGGCCCACTCAGTCTCGTATATCTGAGCCTTCCGCACCACTGCCTGGAAGGTAGGAAGCTCATGCCCAATAACGCGACCTCGAAGGCCGTAACGTAGGCCGTGCTCGAAACGGCGGGCCTTCCGCCCCTCATCATCAACCATGTACGGTGCAAATCTCGATAGTGCCATGAAACGGGCCGCGTACTGTGCCACGGTCATGTCTCCCTGCACCAGAGTCTCGAACTCTAAGGCTCGCTGACGACGGATGTGGTCAGGGAAGTACTGCTCCTCGAATCGCTCCACAAAGTCCTCCCATGTCCAGACATAGTCAGGTCCGGCGACACGGGCGACAGAGGTCCACCAATGCTCGGCCTCACCGTGGAAGAGAAATACTGCTAACCGGACGCGCTGCTCGGTCGTGCACAACATGGTATCGAATATCTTCTCCACATCGGAGCGCCATCTCTCGGCTGCACTCGGATCCGGCTCGCCCTGGAAACGAGGGGGATCATGCCGTCTAAACTCACGAAGTACGGCGCTCGCGCGCTCCTGCTCCGCCTGAGCTGGTGAAACAGCTGGGCGTCTACCCTGTCCCTGTAGTGCAGCTGTCACAGCCTGCAACATCTGCTGTAACTGAGAGGCACTCACAGTCACAGTCGGCTCCTCATCAGCCTCGGGTGGAGGAATGTCATCCTCATGGGAGGAATCAGGGATCTCTGAGGGTGGGATGGGAGACGCAGGTGGTAGAGCTGGAGTCTCTGATGGTGAAGTAGAATCCTCAGGTGGTGGTGCGGGAGTCGATCGAGTAACAGGCGCCATACCCTACAGGAAAGAGCGAAAGCGCCTATCAACTTCAAAACTCTCGAATGTACACACGTTAACAGTCTGAATCAGAAGGTCGTGAAGCTATCCGAACTTCAGAACTTAGTCATTCTTCACTCATAGTAAACATGTAATGTTGTTCTCGGTTATTCCCAAGTTATGCTCTAATACCAACTTCTGTCACGCCCCAAACTCGGAAACCAGGCTCACAAAATTCTCGATCGCCGAATCCGGCGCCGACAGCCTCCGTAGAACCCCATTCTCGGCTCCTAGCTCCCATTCGCCAGGTTCCGATCCTGGGATGCTACGAGGAGGATTTTAAATATCAGTTTGATTCGTAATAAGCATAACCAAAGGCATAACCCACAAACAACAACCAAGCACTCCATTACATTTCCACTATGATCAAAAATTTTACAAGTACAATGAGCATAAAGGGAAATACAATGGTAAATAACAGAAAACTCCAAATGATCAGCGACGCGCTCCTGCCTCAACGCTGCTGCAGTCCAACGTCACCTGCACGCAACGGTCGTGCATAAGCTTACAGAAAGCTTAGAGGGTGGTGAAAGTGTGTGCGCAAGGTAGTAATATGAATGCAATGTCAGAATAATGCGGAATATGCAGATGGAACCAAAACGTCATGAGCCGTACAAAGGTTATACAATGCAAGACATGAATGGTATCGGCCATCCCAAGGCCATGCGATGTACAATGCAACTCAAGCATACAGGTACTCATCAATGTCCACACGTCAATACAGTTCCTAGTAATGGAATATCACCGGGGTCTAGTACACTCTAAACCAGATTGCCGCCACATCGCGCGCAATAAGGTAAGTGGAAGAGACCTCACTATCCGTCTGCCAATATCGGGCGCGACTCGTCGATAGCGGACCCTTTCCTCGAGCTGGTCAAACTCAGCCTAGCATTGCCCCCTACACTCGGGCGGGTAAGGCCGTACCCCCTTCCAACCGACCACGACACAGTGGAGAGCGTAACCGTCTGGTAATCGGCACTCAACGCTCATCTACCCACTCGGTCTAGACGTTGGAGCAACCTCTTGGTACCATAAGGGTTTAGGGACTTTCACCCAGGGATATCTATAGTACCCCATGTAGAACAAGTATTTCCAGTATCCAATCCTGCCAACCACGATGCGTCTGTGGAGGCTACGGCCCTGATGTCGCTAGGGCGTGCAATAACCATGTCACACAATGCGGAATGCATGAATCACGCTATCCAGTCATGCAACCAATCCTGCACATACCGTGCGCTCATGTAGGGAAACACCGCCTAACCGGGAGCCCATAATCAACCTGCCCGAAGGCAAATGCTATGATCAGTCAATCCTCATACCGAGCATACATATGATGCGCATGATCATGGTTATACTAAACATGTTATAATAAAATGAATTATCTTACGATGCAGATGGGCCTGGACACAGCAAGTACGGCCTAGTGATGGGCCCTAAGGAGAGTCGTAATGTGGACATCCAACCAGCATTACGCTCGCAATGTGGACGTCAAACCAACATTGCTCCCAAGGCACGATCGGTGTGAACATCGTACTTAGTCTATGATGGATTTACACATTGCAATGGACCGTAGGTTGTCCCCATTGGATCTTATATATATATATATATATATATATATATCAAATGAGCCATATCCTATGGGCTTTTATTCAACAGATGGGCCACATAAATGGGCCATACCAATGGGTCTTATGTGCATTGCAATGGGTCGAAACCCGTGGGCCTTGGATTGTATCAATTGGACCTAGTCATATGAGTCTAATATGTATCAAATGGGCCACACCAATTAGGCCCTCAAACGTATATCAAATGGGCCTCAACCAAGAGGCCTTATATGAGCCGAATGGTCCCAAATCCCTAGGCCTTAAACAATTCAAATGGGCCTAATCCATGAGCTTGTACGTATGTCAAGTGGGCCTAAACCCCTAGGCCTTACATATAACAATTGGCCTACCTCCATGGGCTTGCATGCATATCAAGTGGGTCTAATCCCATGGGCCCTTTTTATAAACAAAAAGGGGTTTAGTACCATAGGTCCTACGATATATCAAATATCCTACTTCCATGGGCTCTAAAATTTCAACAGAAGGGTCCAAGAGCATGGGCCTTGAAGTACATCCAATGGGCCTAGTCCCAAGGACTTGCAACACATCAAATGGGCCTAGATCTAGGCCTAAAATGCATCAAATGGGCCTAGCCCATAGCCCTTTTTGAAATTCAATGGGTCCCGACTCATGGGCCTTACAAAACATTTATTTCCATCCAAGCTAATCATAGGGACACATGGTCTAGGGCCCACTACAATTTTCATAATATAAAATATACATTTAAACTACATAATATACATAAAGATATAATGGTGGGTCCCACAGAAAATAATATGGGTAGCTGGTAGTGGGCCCCATCATCAAGACAGGTGGACGGCGTGTGTAAAACACCTGCAACAGGGTGAGTCTCACCGTCCACGGGCCGTGGACGGTGCAAATGAATCACATACATCACCGTGGGTCCCACAAATGTGGCCCACCTTAATGTTTATTTGAAATCCAACCCGTTCATAAGGTCACTCAGACCTGTATGAAGGGTCAGTAAAAATTGCAGCTTGATCCAACCCTTCTGTGGACCCCAGGAAGAGTTTCAATGGTGGGTGCCCATTCACACTGTTTCTTGTGATGTGGCCCACCTAGAGTTTGGATTGACCTGAAATTTGGAGGGGGCCCACCTGAGAAGGGGACCCACCTAATGGACGGTGTAGAATAAACATATACATCATGTGGGGCCCACGGCAGCAGCCGTGGGTGACTGCACGGCCGACCGTGCAGGCGCTGCTGCCGTGCACGGTCAAGGCAGAGGCACTGCCTCATTTTTTGAAAATTTGTTTTCTTTTGAAAAAAAGAAAATCTGAGGTTTTTCGCAGGTAGGGCCCACCATCAGGAAATCCAACCCGTCCATTGGCTCCACCGGCTCGATGCCGACAAATAGAGTCCGGAGTTCGAATTTTTTTGATGCCTAGAAACACCAGAAAAAAATTTCAATGGTAACCGTCCATGTTTCCCATACTGTGGCCCACAAGATATTCGGATCAGTCTCATTCCTTTTCTTGACGGTTGAATCGAAGTGAGTAAGGGGATGGGCGGCTCGGATCAAACATATACATCAGGGTGGGGCCTATACAAGTGGGCCACCAAAAAGGTCCCTTTTTCCTTTCTTTTTCTTCTTTATCTCACTTCCTTAGAAACGTCCAGCATCTAGGACGCTGGACGGCTGGCTAAAAAAAAAAATAAAAAAAACACTTGTGGTGGGCCTGATGAAGTGGGCCACCACATGATGGGCGGCATGGAAATAACATCTAAGGTGGGCCCCACTTGAATAAAATACATACATCAAGATGGGATCCATTCAAGTGGGCCACACCATCCTTTTTGCAATAAATAAAATAAAATAAAATAAAATAGAGAGAGAGACATGGAGAGTGGGACACGGCTTGTGATGGAGGGTCCCCGTCCTTATGGGCCCTCCCTTGCAATGAAACATACAATAAATGGATCCCTTGCACATGGGACCATTAGAAATGTAAATCAACGGTGGAGATCCATTCTCCACCGATATTGACGGTCTAGATGACCTTTCTAAGTGAAAATAAACATCATGATGGGGTCCATGGAGATTGGCCCCATCATGGAATGATCATGATGATCCAAGTGGTCCATCGGCCACAAATAAGGGTCCCAAGTGAGATCCACACCATGGATCGGTGAGTCTCACTTGGTCCACCATAAAAACAATAAAAACTACCCTATAGAAGCACCCACCGTCCGATCTTCTCACTCCTAGGGGTTCCTTGGCACCTTGGCTTCAACTTCAACGGTTAGGATGAAGAATGGAGGGTTGAGATTGGAGATTTTGGGGTAGGAAGGTGGGCCACTTGGAGCTTAGGGTCTTTGGAGAAATGCCATACGTGGGAGCTCTTTGAGATTTTTGTTGCTTGGTAGTTTTTCTTGGAATGAGAAAGAGAGAAAGAGAGAGAGTGATGTAAAGGGAGAGAGAGAGAGTGATGGATGGATGGGTGAGTGATGGTGGTGTAAGAGAAATTTGACTTTTGTGGCTTTTTGTGTAAGAAAGGTATGGGTTGAGAAGACTTTGTTGGCTTTTGTGTAAGAGAGGTATGGGATGTGAAGACTTTTGTGGTTGCTTGGGAAAAGGGATGGAGGTGATGTGTACTTGACATGTGATGGGTTGATGGGTGATTGATTGATGGGATTGATGTGATTGATGTGACACATCGTTGAGATTCCCTTGATTTTCGCAACGCGCGGCGTTTTCTCGCACCGAACGTTGGCCCATATCTCTTGATCCGGGTATCGCCTCGGCGCGCGAGTCGCGGTATCGGAACCGCGGCGACGGTGCGGTCGCTAAGGTATTGGTCTCGGGTTGAGTCGACTCGGGTTGTCGGTACAAGAATCCAGGTCGCGCGTCGATATTGTTTAAGGGTCGAAAGTTGCCGGAATTCGACCGGTACGACCGCGGAAGTGTACGGAAAGGTACGGACCAAGATACGGGTCTTACACATGTCTTGGTACATCTTCGTACTACCAAGATGCATTGCCATCTTCGAATTGGGAGCAGCTTAGAGAACTTCCTTACTCAAGTCGTTAAGATTTGAGATGCAGAGGCGGCCATGATAACGTAAACCCCCATCCGTACCAACTCTCCTTTCCGAGTCTTCATCCTCATTAGTTTTCTTTCTTAACTCTGTTGACTCTTCATCTTCCTTCTGAGCCATAATGATTCGATCATCAATAAGTGGTTGTACACGAATATGTGCGACACTCTTAAACGGCTCCTCTATCGTAAGTTCTACTCGAAGTCTCGTACAAACTCGACCATATTTCATTCTTATATTATCAGCGGAGCTACAAATGCTATCATCTTCTTACGGCTCAATGCGTCTGCCACAAGGTTGGCCTTGCCAAGATGGTAGGAGACCTCGAACTTAAAGTCCTTCAAGGTTTTCATCCACCATTGCTGCCTCATATTCAAGTCTCTCTGTGTGAATATGTATTTGATGCTCTTGTGGTCGCAAAAGAGCACAAACTCCTCTCTATAGAGGTAATGTCTCCAAAGCTTTAATGCAAAGATGATGGCCACTAACTCTTGGTCATGCGTAGGGTAATTTTTCTCGTGCTTCCTCAACTGTCGCGAGGTATAAGCAATCACTTTATCCTTCTGCATCAGAACACAACCCAAACCAACAGGGGACACATTGGTGTATATCGTATATTTGACCCACTACTTTGGCAATACTAGCACGGGTGCGGATGTCAACTTGTCCTTCAGTTCTTGAAAAGCTGCTTCTACCTTCTCATTCCAGGAAAACTTGAGGTCCTTTCAAGTGATCTGAAACAACGGACTGGCTATCTTGAAAAATCTCCTAATGAATCGGCGATAGTAGCCAGCAAGTCCAAGAAAACTAATTCCTCACCTCGGTAACTGAACCGGGCTACTCCTAGTCCTGAACTATAGTCATCTTAGCAAGGTCTACCGTTATTACTTCCTAAGACAGAACATGTCCCAGGAACTTGACTTCTTCCTTCCAGAAGTCACATTTCTTGTACTGAGCAAACAACTGGTTCTTTTTGAGCATATCAAAGACTGCTCGCAGGTGCTCCTCGTGATCTACCCGACTCTTAGAGATATCAGGATATCATCTATAAATACAATCACAAATCGATATAGATATGGCCGAAACACCCGATTCATCAGATCCATGACACGGAGGGTGCGTTTATGAGTTCGAATGACATCACGAGGAACTCGTAGTCCCTAAAGTTGGTTTTGAACAATCTTCTACACATTTTCATCCCTGACATGCAACTAGTGATACCCTGATTACAAGTCGATCTTTGAAAAATATTGTGCCCCTTTCAACTGATCGAACAGATCATCTATCCTAGGCAAAGGATACTTGTTCTTCACCGTCACTTGGTTTAATCTGCGATAATCAAAACACAATCGTAGTGATCCATCATTCTTCTTCACGAACAACACGGGCACTCCCCAAGGAGATATACTCAGTCGTATAAAGCTTGCATCCAACAGATCATCGATCTATTTCCTCAGTTCCTCCATCTCACATGGAGGCATGCGATACATCGGTAGAGATATAGGTGTCGCACCTGCCATTAGGTTGATGGTAAAATTGATCCCACGCTGAAGAGGTAATCCAGGTATCTTTCTGAACACGTCCATAAAATCTGAACTATTGGCATGTTTCCCAAAGTCGAACCATCAACATGCTCTACTAAGGTAGTATAACAACTAATGCGGTAGTACCAACTAACCTGAACTGGGAAAGTAAAGGTTATGCCCTCAGGTCCATGTGGTGTCACTACTCTAGTATCACAATCAATCTCTGCCTTCATCTCAGTAAGCTAATCCATACCGAGAATGATGTCATAGTGACATAATGGGGTGACCATCAAGTCAAAGAGCATTGTTCTGCTCCCTAGGTCTATCAAGCAACCTCTACAAGTCTTGGCAAAGTCTGAGAAGGTCCCTGTGGTGGTAAGGAGTCTCACCCCAACCATAGGAGCAGTTTTCAACACTAGTCGCTTGACCGCTGCGCATGATATGATCGAGATAGTGGACCTGGTGTCCACCAACATAAATATGGGAGTATCTTGGATGTGGGCAGTGACCTTGAAGGCTAAAGGCACTGTAGCTGCTGAATCAGGAGCTTCAGCTACAAGCGCATGTACTCACGCCTACTGAGAACGGTTCTATTGCAGTGTTATAAGCCATTGAGGTGGCCTAAATCAAGGTGCAGGTGGCCGATAAGAAGGCTGTGCAGGCAGTGTTGATCGTAAAGGTGGAGCTAAGATCGTTGGTAGCATCTGACGGTTGATCTTCTGAGGGGGAATGAAGTCATTATCCCTCATCCTGGTAAAGTAGTACGTATCAGTATGGCCTGACCTCTTGCAATAAGCGCACCACACATCTGGTCGCCTCAGCTAGACTGGTGGGGCCGTAAGCCGAGGAGACGAATCTGCTCATGACCTCTTGCAGAGGAACGATCTACTCGACAAATCTGGTCAAGGCCTCTGACTTATGGGTACATATGTATGGGATAGCCTATCACCATCTTGCTGAGCACACAGGGACATGCTCTTTAGCTCAACATAGTTGTTAATGCTATCGCAACACATCTTTGAGCGGATCTCAGGCCGAAAACCCTCAGAGAATCACCGCATTCGCTGCGATTGCTCCACCGAGAATACACATTGTGAGTGAATGTGGTGGAGTATGTGAAAGTCATGAGTCATCTTGGTCCTTAGGAGGCAGCTGCATTGATTCCAGTGAATCAGTCGACCGCAAAGTAATCGCTTACGGCGATCTCTTTCACGCATACTCCTGAGACTCTTCTCTCACTAGCATGTACCTCTCCACGTGACATCCCCATGATTCGGGCTATCAAGTCCACACTGACAAGGACTTTCCACCTTCCCACGGGGATAGAGAACTGTAGAGGCTCCAGTAGTGGCTCTCGTATATGGGTGTAGAAGGCTCGGACAGTGCTCTCATTCGCACGAAACTTGCCCTCAAATATGGGACCCCACCCAGCATCCAACAGGAGATCCATCGCCTGATAAAGACCAAATAGTTTCTCATCCATGTGTGCTTCAAAGAGAACTCTACGGCCTTAAAACCTTCCATGTGTCATATCCGTCAGTAGAGCTCTTTCGAGAGGAATGTGGGGATCACGATCCCACTTCATCCTTAGCTCCTGATCAACGCTTGTGCTAGTCTCAGCGCCTTTCTTCTTCCTTAAACGGGTAGGTCGACTAGGCCCAGCTTCATCCATGGAAGCCCTCTTCTTTCCCATAAAATAAAGAAGTGTGGAAAGGAAAAATATGGCTGCCACTAGCTCAAAAAGAGCGATGAGAGTGAAGCAAAATGGAGGTATAGGATGGGTTGTTATACCTTGAGATTTTTGAGACACCAAGGAGGGTTTGGGTGCCCAAATGGGAGGAAATGAGAGAGATAAGAGATGGGTTTGAAAGGAATGATGGGAGGTGTGTATGTAGTGATGAAGAAGAAGATATGAGAATAGAGGGGAGGTTTGAGAGAGAAAAATGAGATTTTAGGAGATTTAGAAAGCTTGGAGGGGTGAAACGGAAGAAATGAAGCAAAAGGGGAGGTATAGGGGGCCCCCACATGATTTTGTGGGCCCCACATATGTGTACAATGGCCGGCCTAATCGACCCGCTCTCCTTGGACTGCGAGGCCTCACCCTAGGCACGATGTCATCGTAGTCCACTAGACCTTGGGGCAATAGCTCGCCCTAGGGGTGATGGTATCCCCCTGAGGTGCCGTAAGTGTGTGGAGCCCACCTCGGGTCCTACTTTTTTATGCGATTTAGGCCCCCCGAGTCCGTTTGGTGCGATTTCGGGTTCCATCTCTCATATATTCACGCTTTTCGAGTTATTTGAGTGTGGACTATACCAAATCATCATCTAAACCCATCAATGGATGGTCTGGAAAAGAAGTGGGATCATCTCGCCTGATCATAGATGCTTAAGGGTTCGATTTCAATGGTTAGTTTCGCTTCAATGGTCATATGATCACCAACGGGTGAAACTTGGGATCGTATGATTATTTCTACATTTTAACGCTCCCTCCTAAGTCAAAGTACATCAGTATGCATCATATTACCATAACCTAGGTCTAATTAAATTCAAATCATAATCTGATACCAACTTGTAATGCCCTGAAATCGGGGGTCGAGCAGAAGCTCAGCTCCCGAGTTCCAACGCATCACTTATGCAACGTAGATAATGATGATTAAATGTTGGTCGTATTAGTACATTAAACATGAATGAGATTATACTAAATCAATATATCATACTCCAGAGACAATTAGATTATGCAAGCGAAAGACTGTGATATATATATATAAAGTATGAACATGTCACCAGGTTAAATAATTACATGTATAATTCTAAAATTTACAAAATGATAAGGTGTAATGTTCAACTAGTCCGTTCCCCTATGATCTCTATAACGCAACTCTAGGTCTACATAGACCCGCCAGAGAGTTGCATGTAGGAGAACTCCTCGTTGTCATAAAAGTCAGGCTCCACTTCGTAAGCCGCAACATCATCTGCAACTACAACAGAGTCTTGTTGGTGTTTTAAAACACCGTCCTAGAGTGAGAGTGAGTGACCAACTCAGCGGAGCTATAAGGCAAAGGTTAACATGTTATCAATTCAGTCAAGAAATAATGATAAAGTAATACAACAAGCATTCCTAAGTACTCTGATTAATGCAAGAATGATATGCGATAATGATGCATGCCCTCGCCTGCACTCCCTCTTTGACATCATCTCACAGTCGCGCATGTTAAACTCCCATTGTGCTCAACTCCCACGCCAAAGGCACATGTAATGTAGTGCATGCTCGTGTTAGCCAAGTTCTTAATTAGACATATTCATACAGTCGATTTGGGAAGCTAAGGTACCTCCCTTTATATCATTTACCCAAACAATGATCCATCTAAGGTTATCAATCCTAGTTAATCACATACAATAGAAAAGTTATAGGGCAACGTTACCCTTGATTTAAAATTAGTGGACAGGAAAGTCACTACGGGAGGCTCATCCCCTCGGCATAGGCTTAGTTTATACTCAAGGTTTCTATGGGAAAGGCTCATCACCTTAACATACGGCGACAGCTCAAATACAGTGTCTCATACCACCATATTCGGCTCACGAGTTTGGTTTGTTCAATGGTCACTACGGGGAGGCTTATCACCCTAGGGTAGGTTGACAGCTCGACCTCGGTGTCCCATACCACCATGTCCAACTCATGAGTCTAAACGAGCTTTTCACTAGTAAGTGATACCTTGTATTCAAGCAGTAACGTCCATACATGATGAACATACATTGGGCCAATTAGGTTACTTGATAAGCTCAATTGGTACGAGCGCATGTTAAATTAACTGACATAGAGCGCATACGCACTCCTCATGGCCTAACCACTATCGATAATCACCGTGCGACTTGAATTCATCGAACGTATCCGTTGTTGCTAAACTAGTTCGGCCACTGATCGTAAACTATTACCGATCGTCTAAACTATGTATTAGTCCCAAATCATACTCAAATATAATAGGCATTCACATGTGATAGTTAAAATAACATGTGATGATCAATTTAAATATAAATCTCATTTGAGCATGTTAATAAACACATAGAGTACATGTTATCACATATAGATATTTCATCCATAAATCCCATAGTAGCGAGATAGATCACATGAAGGAAACTATAACTATAGATAAGGTAATTGAGAATCCTATCTCAATACCCTCATTAAATACATTTCAATAAGAATTTTCTCATTCAAACATTTTATCAAACACTTAGACTACATCTATCAGTATTCATGTAATAAACTTGTTATAACATATACTATAGAAAATCCTTTCACAAAGGACTTGACACACATACAACAATCATGTATTCTCAATCCATAGTCATGGCATGCACAAATCATAATTCTATATTCATTCAAACATTTTAACAAACACATGGAATACATTAAAATCGACATAGTTTATATATGTGTAATATACGGAAAACATCGCATCTAGGCAACAATCAAATCAGTTATAAATCAATAACTGACATTGAAAGCCTTAAAAATAATAACCAAAATATTTATAGTCTGCACCTTTTGTCGGTACGCCGTTTACGAACTCAGTTCGTACACTACGCCTTTGTTTACTGCACAACTACTTATAGCATGAAATAGGTTAGTTATTTCACCGATCTACCCATTTCAATACCTAAAATAGATTAGGATTAGGATTTCTTACCAAAATGGAGTCAAAATCGCCGATATAGCGACACAGAAGAGGGGATTCAGCACGTGGAGTGGCAAGAATGAATCCCAGTAATAAACCACAACTCTCTCTCACTACTCCTCACCTTCTCCTTCTCTTTTCTCTCTTCTCTCTCCTAGGGTTTAGGAAATTTGTATGGAATAAAAGAGGGGTGGGTTAAGGCCCTTATATAGGCCCAAAACTGATGTTAATGGCCCCAGGGCCATGGTATACTTAGGTTATAGCTAAAAGTCATCTGTTTCAGGCCAACAGAGCTCATCTGGAGGTCCATTGCTCGCCTACAGTCTGAAGAAAGTTCCTTGACAATGGATCTATGCTAGGTTAAAGTTTGAGTTCGATCAGATATGTAAATCGACCGTGGAGGACCAATTTTATTTCAACGGCCATCATCACACGATCAGGGCCACAAGTACACTGACATGTGTAGGAAAATTTTCCTGATCCAAGGGTGTAGTTGGGTCAGAATCTGACGTTCTGAAACCTTAAATTTGTCTTACAAGCAAACGGCCCAATTTACTTAAATTTGAGTTCATTTTCTAAAGATATTCGTGTTTCTCACACACTTTACTCCAGGCTTAAGTTGTGCATTTCTGGAAACTGTTGGGACTTGATACCTGCGATGCTTATCAAGCCCAGTAAGATGGTCATAACCGTATAGTTTCATGGTAATCGAACTTTCGATGCACCGTCCAGGTTCGATACAAAGTTTCAATGTGCTCCCGAGAGCAACTGGGTTTTGAGATTGATTCTAAGTTTCTAGGCAATGTTGGATTAGCGATTCTAATGGTCTTAAGTCTTGCAATTCGTATAGAAAGTGATTCGAGTTAATTCGTCGATTAATTCAGTTTGGTACATTAATTTTTGTCTAATTTCTTAAAGTATTCAGTCCTTAGCGATTTCTGCCTGAGGTGATACTCGGGTCTTCATACAGATTTTTTCAAGGCGTTACATTTACAGAGAAGTAAGCACATTTTTTACGATTCATGCAACCTGACCTTTAGACTGGCATGCTAGATTATTCATCATGGAGATTGTGAAACTACACGACGTTCCAGTTTCGATCATTTCTAACCGAGACCCAAGGTTCACGTCTTAGTTTTGGAGAAGCTTTTAGAGAGCAATGAAGTCTATTTTGCAGCTCAACATCGCCTATCATCCACAGACTAATGGGCAGACCGAGAGGGTCAACCAAATCCTCGAGGATATGCTCAAAGCTTACGTGATTGACTTCGCGGGTAGTTGGGATGAGCATCTGCGATTGGCTGAGTTCGTATACAACAACAGTTATCATGCAACCATTGGTATGACTCCCTTTAAGGAACTATATGGCAAACCATACAAATCTCTGAGTTATTAGACCGAGATTAGGGACCGGCATCTCCTAGGTCCCGAACTTGTGCAGCATACGTTAAAGGTTATCGATATCATCAGGCAGAGGATGCACACAGCTTAGAGCCAGCAGAAGAGTTTTAATGATCGTCAGTGTCATTCCTTAGAGTTTACCTATAACGTCCTAGAAAAATTCATACGAAAACCTGAGCACCACCTCAAGCAGAGATCACTTAGGACTAAATCCTTTAGAAATTAAACGAAAATTAACTAACACTAAATAAGATTACCTGTGAAATTAGCACCAATCACTTTAAATACGATCTGCAAGACCCAAAACTTGTAGAATTATTAACGCTACATTATCCTAAAATCTAGGCTCAATCTCTAAACTCGGATGCTCTTGGGAGCACATTGAAACTCCGTATCGGACCTGGACCGCACGTCGAAAGTCTGATAGCGACAAACTTAAACGATTATGACTGCCTAGTTGGACTTGACAATCACCTCGAAAATTAAGTCCAGATGTGTCCTATGATAATTTTCTTGAGTCCAGAGCAAAGTGTGTGAGAAAGTGAATATTTTTAGAAATTAAATATGAATTTAAGTAATCTGAGTTGTATCGCTTGCAGGCAAATTATAAGTGTTCTGACCATTGGATTCTGACCCAAATACACCCTTAGATCAGGGAAGATGTCCCACACCTGCCAATGTGCTTGTGGCCCTGATCGAGTGTCGGTGGCCATTGAACTGAAACTGGTCTGCCACGATCGATCTATAAATCCGATCGGACTGAAAACTTAGCTTGACTAAGATCCAATATCAGGGAGCTTAATTCTGACCGCATTCAGTAAAGGGACCTCCAAAAATGCTCTGTTAGATCGAAATAAGCCTGATTTGGATATAACCTAAGTATACCATGGTCCTGGGATTATTTCCGTCAGTTCTGGGCCTATATAAGGGCTTTAAACACCCTCTCTCATATTCCATACGAATTCCAAAACCCTAGCTAAGAAAAGGGAGAGAAAGAGAGAGAAAGAGAGAGAGAGAGAGAGTGAGTTGGTGATTCATCCTGGGATTCTTCCCAGCTACACTAAGTGCCAAATTCGCCTATTCGTATCATTATACGGGCGATACCGATTCCATACTTGGGTAAGAAATCCTAACCCTAATCCGCTTTAGGGCTTTCAAATAGTTAAAGTGATGATGTAGCAAACCTACTTCATGCTCTAGGTTGTAAATCCGCCATTGACGAAGACTTAACATCTAAATCATATCCGTTACGCGTTTATCAGTTTAAGGTGCGGACTATATACGTTTAGGTTATGGTTTTCAAGACTTTCAATGTTAGATAATGATTTATTACTGACGTGGGTGCCATTACACATGCCAAATGCGTTATCTGTTTCGTTTTACCTATACGTATAAACTATGGTGTAAATAGAGTATTCCATGTGTTTGTTGAAATGTTTGTATGCATTAGGAATTTGAATTCGTGATTGTCATGATTAAATGTTTGCCCTAATACATATTTTTAACCAACATACGTGATATATGTTGGAGGGTGTAGTTTAAGTGTTTGTAAAAATGTCTGAATGAGTTAGTAGCTAGTAAATTGTGATTTATAAGGGAATTGAGATATAAATACCAATTACCTTAGCTGTGTGTATGATTTGCTCCATGTACTGCATAGCTTGTTTATCCATGTTTAACTGTGTGTATGATTTCCTCTATGTACTGTGTATTCATGTTTAAGTTGTATTCCATAACATGTTCATATGATTGTAGGATTTAACTTAAATATCCATTATTGTGATTGACGTGGTTGAGACTATATCACAGTCTAGGTAGTCGGTAACAGTTCTTGAACTGGTGGCTGAGGTTATTTTCACCACGCAGGAAGTGTTCGATGAATTTGAGTCGTACTTGGGATATCGGCAGTGGTTAGGCCACACGGAGTGCTTATGCGCTTCATGTCGATCAACTCAACGTGCGCTCGTGCTAGTCGAGCTCGTCAAGTAACCCGATTCACCTGATGTATGTTTACCATGTTTGAACGATACTGCTTGAATCTAGGGTACCAAACTTACCAGTGAGATCCCATTAACCTTGGTACCACGATCCCCTAAGACTCATCAGCCGAACATGGTGGTATGAGACACCGTAGTCGAGCTGTTGGCCTACGCTGGGGCGGCGAGCCTCCCCGTAGTGACCAGTGAACAACCTAGACTCGTGAGCCAAATACGGTGGTATGGGATACTGTATTCGTGCTGTTAGCCTACATTGATTGGTCACGAGACCTTTGTAGTGACCTCGAGCATACCTTGACATTGCATTGAGGCGACGAGCCTTATTGTAGTAATTAGGGTATAACTAGACATGCATTGATTGGTGACGAGCCCTTTGCAGTGACCTAGAACCATAACATCGTATGAGATTGTCTAGGACTGATGACCCTATAATGGATCATTGTTTGGGAATTGATGTGAGGGAGGTACCTTAGCTTCTCAATCCTGCTGTATGAAAAGGACTAATCAGAACTTGGTAATCATGCTCATAACATCGCACTGCATGTGCCGTTGGCATTAGTGCAGAGCATAGTGGTAGTGATTCATGCCGCAATCATTAGGTGTTGTCGCAAGAGGGAGTGCAGGCGAGGGCATGCATCATTACCTCATATCATCCTTGCATTAACAAGAGTATCTAGGACATGTTTGATTGTACTACTTTATCATTACTGCTTGACTGAATTGTTAACATATTAACCTTTGCAATATAGCTCCACTGAGTTGATCACTCACTCCCACATTCTGAGATGGTGTTTAAACACCAACCAAACTCTGTCTTAGTTGCAGATGATGATGCGATCCACAAGGCAGAGCAGGAGTATGAGGATAATGAGGAGGCGTTCTCCTACATGCAGTTTTCATGCGGGTTCATGTGAGTCATGTCCTGATTGACGGGGATTCAAGGATTATACTTCTAGAGGACTATTACATTCCTTTTGACATTTTGTATCTTAACATAACACTTGTAATATTGACCTGACACTACATACATACTTTGGAGACTTACACTAGTATATATATATTTTCATTCTTTCACTTGCGTATTACAATTATCCCTAGATTATGTTTGCTGATTTGGCTTAATCTAATTCATGTTTTATGCACTAATACAGAAAACATCCATCCATCATTAAAAATGTTGCATAAGTGATGTTTTGGAACTCGGGAGCTGAGTTATGCTCGACCCCTGATTTTCAGGGCATTACAAGTTAGTATCAGAGCATCATTTGGATTAAACCAGACCTAGGTTATGGTCACACGACGTACGCTGATGTAAATTGAACGTAGGAGGGTGCAAGAAAAATCTAGAAACAAGTCGAGGTTTCTCAGTTTTGCCAATTGGCGACGGATTACTGTAAACTATCACCGAGATCGGATCTGTACACACCCGTGATCTTACAAAATATTCCCAATCCACTTCTAGACCATCAATCGATGGGTTTAGACCATTTTTTATCCCATCCAGCCATTTAAAATTGATAAACTTGTATATGCATCAGAAATCACTCGAAATGACCCGGAATGAGTCGAAATAGAGTAGGGGGCCTAATCAGGGCACTTCCAGGGGGACCCAAGGTGAAACTCACATGTTTTTAAACCTAAGGGGGGGAGGATATTGCCCCACTAGTGAGTCCTCACCAGACTGTCCAAAGACTGGCGAGGGCCTCGCCAATTCGGAGAGGCCTCGCCGCCTAGTGGGCCCGGACTGGCTGGGCCGATCGGGCCGATTCTTCTAGGGCCTTGTGTGGCCCACTGGTGCACGGTTGGTTGAATGTAATCCCTCCTACAGCACCTTCTCTTCATAACATACCCTCCCTACCTTTCCTTTTCTAAAGAAAAACTCAAAATCTCCACCCAAATCCCTCTCCAATCACTTTCCCTTTCATTTTCATGCACCATTACACACCACCCCCTCAAAGCCCTTTTTCATAGCCATTACTCTCTCCTTTTTCTTTCATTTGAGCCTACACATCCCCTTTTGGTAGCTCATTATTCCAAAAACCCAACAATTTCTCTTCTATTTTCTTCATTCCTTCTCATTTTGAACACACGAGTACCATTGTGTGCTTCAACAGTTTTGGCAGCCCATAACCCATCCTATTCCCACCTTTTAGTCCACTCTAATGGCTCTTTTTAAGCTTGTGACAACATAATCCTCCATTTCCACCATTCTCTCTTTCATGGGAAAGAAGAGAGCTCCTGTAGATGAAGCCGGCCTAGTCACCCCACTTGTTCTAGGAGGCTGAGAGGTGCTGCAGTAAGTTCAAGCACCAATCGAGAGTTGCAGATGAAGTGGGATCTAGATCTCCAGGCCCCTATAGGAAGGGCTTTTTTTGGCGGAGTTATCTCATGGTGTTTATGAGGGTCGTAGGGCCCTCTTTAAAGCTCATGTAGATGCACGACTATTTAGAGAATGCTTGTTGTTCGAGCGCCTGGTAGAGGCCAAGTGGGGTCCGCTATTTGAGGGTGAACACCGTGCAAATGTGGGCACTGTCCGAGCTTTCTATGCCCACATTCGAGAGCCAAATTGGAAGGGATAGGGAGGCCACCATTGATGTTGCTTTGATATCTCGACTTATGAATGTGCCACTTGGCGAGGTACATGCTAGTGAGAAGAATCTGAGTAGTGCACGTGAAAGGTATCACCGTACACATTTCCTTTGTGATCATCTGGTTGAATAGCAGCCAAACAAAAGCCTTTTGGTAACAAACATGACGGATGACTTCTGCCTGCTTCACCACATCTGCATGTTCAACGTTTATCCCAAGTGGAGCAACCGCAATGAGTGCACGCGCCTGATGGTGGACTTCTTGTATCAAGTGGGGTGGAGAGAGAAGTTATGTGTGCCTACGTATGTCTTGTGATAGATAGTCCTTACCACACGTTCTAATAGAAGGACTGAATCGCTCTCATTCGGCCGACTCATATGCAGCATTGCACTCGAGTTTGGCTACAGACTTGGGGTAGAATTACCGGTGTCGATCCATTACATCAATGAGACTACTCTCAATCATATGGATATTGGGCCATGGTAGTGGCAAGCCCTACTTGAAGAGAGTAAGGATGAGACTGAAAGCGAAGAAGAAGAGAGCGATGAAGAAGGTGGAGCCAAAATAGAAGAAGAAGAAGAGCAGGATGAGGAAGAAGAGGAGGCCCAGGATACAGATGAAAGCCTTCCTCCTACAACTCAGGAGCATGATCCTGATCCGGCTGATAGGGAAGCCCATTTAGTTAGACTTAAAGAGAGCTAGGCCACCCTACGATAGGATATTATCGATCTGCGGGGCCTCGTGAAACACAAGTTTAAGAAAGTAACTCACACTCTGAAGTCTATCCTGTGCTGCGTGTAGGATAAGGGTGACCCTCCTCCGTCGCCAGATTCTAACGAATAGTCAAACCTGTAGTCATTTCTTATTTTACCTTGTTGCTTGTTCTTGTGTGTGGCCTTTTTAGGCGTAGTAGTTTGGTAGTTGTTTAGTGTTTGAAGCCTTAGTTGTATTAGCTCACATGCATTCTCTGTCGCGATCCATGTAATGCTGCACCTCGTGTATTATGACAATTTTGTTAAATGAAATGTAAAATGTTTCGTTAAGTTAAGATGTGAATGCTGCGTGGATGGATTGGCTCACCAGGATGAGAGCAGAGATTGATTATGAGGTTAGAGTGGTGACAGCCTATGGATCCAAGGGCACGGCCTTTACTTTTCCAGTTCAGGTCAGTATGCCTTGTCGTTTACGTTATTACATGTCCTTGTTAAAGAATGTGGAAGGGAGCTACGTCTATAGTTTGAGATTTCGAGGATGTGTTCAGCAAGATACCTGGATTACGTCCGTGGCATGAGATTTCTTTTACTATTGATCTGACGCCTGACGTGACACCTATCTCGTTGCCCACATATCGAATACCTCCATGTGAGATGGAGGAGCTGAGAAAACAGATCGATGATCTGTTAGATGCCAATTTTATATGTCCTAGTGTGTCTCCTTGGGGAGCACCAGTCTTATTTGTGAAGAAGAAAGATGGTTCCCTACGGTTATGTATTGATTATCGTAGGATGAACCAGGTGACGGTAAAGAACAAGTATCCTTTGCCCAGGATAGATGATTTATTTGATCAATTAAAGGGGGCATGATCCTTCTCAAAGATCGATCTACAGTCAGGTTATCATTAGTTGCACGTCAGGGATGCAGACGTGCAGAAAACAGCATTCAGGACCAGCTTTGGCCATTGCGAGTTCCTTGTGATGTCGTTCGGCCTTACAAACGCACTGGCCATGTTCATAGACCTGATGAACAGGGTATTTTGGCCCTTTCTGTATCGATTCATCATCGTATTTATTGATGACATTTTGATATACTCCATGAGTCGGGAAGAGCACGAGGAGCACCTAAGAGCGGTCTTAGATACTCTCAAGAAAAATTAACTTTTTACGTAGTATAAGAAGTGTGACTTCTGAAAAGAGAAAGTCAAGTTCCTAGGATATGTGGTATCCAGGGAAGGGATAGCAGTCGACCTCACTAAGGTAGCTGAGGTTCAGAATTGGAAGCAGCCCGGTTCAGTTACTGAGGTGAGGATTTTTCTTGGGCTGGCAGGTTATTATAGACAATTCATTCGAGACTTTTTCAAGATTGCAAGACCGTTGTCTCAGTTGACACAGAAAGATCTGAAGTTCGCCTGAATGAGAAGGTGAAAGTAGCTTTTCAGGAGCTGAAGGACAAGTTGACGTCTGCCCTTGTGCTAGTATTGTCAGAGCAAGGGGTTAAGTATACTATATATACTGACGCATCTCGCGTTGGTCTGGATTGTGTCCTTATAAAGAAGGACAAGGTGATTGCTTACGCCTCGAGACAGTTGAGGAAACACAAAGAGAATTACCCTACACACGACTTAGAGTTGGCAGCCGTCATCTTAGCACTGAAGCTCTGGAGACATTACCTTTATGAAGAGGAGTTTGAGCTCTTTTGTGACCACAAGAGCCTTAAATACATATTCTCTCATCGAGACTTGAATATGAGGCAACGCCGATGGATGGAAACCTTGAAGGACTTTAAGTTCGAGGTCTCCTACCATCCAGGCAAGGCAAACCTTGTGACAGATGTGTTGAGCCACAAGAAGACTATAGAGTTTGCAGCTCCGCTAATAATAGCAGAATGGGACATGGTGGTGTTTGTGTAACACCCCGTATTTTTTCCAACCTGGGGTTAGACGTCCTTAGGCAATGGGTCAACCAAAACACCTTCGTAACCGCTCAGAACCCAATTCCATAGCCAAAGAAATCACTTAGGATTAATTCCTTTAGAAATTAAGCATAAGTTAGCTAGCGCTACACTAGAGTAGCTGGGAAATAATCCCTGATCACTTTAAATACGTTTTACAAGACCCAAAGCGAGTAGAACCAATGACGCTATAATACTCTAAAACCTCGGATTAAACTCTAAACCGGTTTGTTCTCTGGACCTCTTTGAAACTTTGTATTGGATCTAGACCGCGCGTCGAAAGTCCGATACCTACAATCTTAGACCATTAAAACCACCTAGCTAGACTTGACAATCATTTCAAAAATCAAGTCCAACCGACATTCACAGGCTATTTCATTGAGCCTGGAGTGAAGAGGGTGAGAATAGGGTTAGATTTGGAATTTAAAATTCAAATCTGGCACACGAATTGATGC
Source organism: Magnolia kwangsiensis (assembly GCA_037074715.1). Lineage (NCBI taxonomy): Eukaryota > Viridiplantae > Streptophyta > Magnoliopsida > Magnoliales > Magnoliaceae > Magnolia > Magnolia kwangsiensis. The sequence goes on along the minus strand of CM073575.1, from coordinate 81,086,020 downwards.
GTTATTATTAAGCGTTCTGACCATCAGAATTCAGCCAAATTACACCCTCGGATCAGAAAAAATTTCTATTTCATATCATGAGGTTTGTAGACCTGATCTACGTGCGGTGACCCCTGAACTGAAACTGGACCGCCACGTGCGATCTACGAACACTGATGGTCTGAAAAAGGGATGTGAGCGACATCCGATGCGCATGAACTTAAGTCCGATCGCGTTCGGCCAGGGAACCACCAGAAATGTTCTTTTGGACCGAAACAGCCCCGATTTGGATATAACTTAAGTAAACATTGTTCCCGAGCCTATTTCGGGCACGTTTGGGCTTATAAAATGGCTTGAAACCCTCATTCCTCTCTCCCATCCGAATTTGAGAAAAACTCTAGATTGGGAGAGAGAAAAGGAGAGAGTTTGTGAGAGAGAGTAGGAGAGAATTTTCCTGCTGCTGCCCTACCTGTTGCACGTGATTGAGCAACACACTTTAATCACTTTGCCGATGATTTCTCCACAATTCTAGGTAAGAAAACAACCCTAATAGTTGCTGATTTGTTGATCCCTTGGTTCCATAGCGAAGTAGCTGATAGATCTTGTAAATCAGGTTGCCTAGTCGCCGTAGACGAAGCGTATACACTCCGTTCGAATTAACACACCTATAAGAGAAAAGGTGCGGATTTTAGATGCTTTGATTAACTGTTTCCAACGCTTTCAATGTCGTTTAATAGTAAATTATCGACGGCAACGCCGTTTGACATGTACAACATGTTGTCCGTTTCCTGTTTCGTAAGAAGACGAAGAATATGAGATTTAGGGCATTTTAGTCATTTGTAGGAAATACTTTTTTCATCCATAATTTGCTGATGTGATTGACATGTCTTCTTGTCACATTAGAATACTAGGAATGCGTGCATAATTAGTTTGGCGAAGAGATTCGCCAAAATGCACACTTTGAGTCGACATACTATATGTAGACTTAAGCGTGTAGTTTAAGTGTTTGTATAAATGCTTGTATTAGTATATATTGAATTAAATGGTGTTATGAATTAGTTTGAGATTGATTTCTCAATTAATATGCTGATGTAAATGATTTCCTACATGTTAGCTATATGTATGATTTCATTATATGTATGAAATGCATGCATTGGAAGATTTACTTAAGTTGTATGTTATAACATGTGTTAACATGCTCACATTGTTGTATTTCATTTCCAATACTCTCATATGATTGTTGATGTGATTCCATAATTGTTTGGGACTATACTTAGTCCAGGCAGTAGGCAACCGAGCGAGTTCGTGGTTGGCCTGTCTTTGCCACGAACGACGTGTCGATGAACGCGAGCCGTGTTTTGGAGTTGGCGACAGTGGTTAGGCCACACGAGGTGTTTTATGCACTTAATGTCGTTCGACTTGAGATGCGATCATGCTAGTCGAGCCCGTCAAGCAACCCGACTGGCCGTTGTATGTTCACCCTGTATGAGTCATAACTGCTTGAACCTAGGGTACTGAACTTACCATTGTAAACCCTGTCAACCATGGTACCTTGATCCACGAAGACTCATGAGCCGGGCATGGTGGTATGGGACACCGTGGTCGAGCTGTCGGCCTATGCTGGGGCCACAAACCTCCCCGTAGTGACCAGTGAGCACCTATGTCTCGTGAGCAGATTATGGTGGTATGGGACACTATATTCTTGCTATCGGCCTACACTGATCAGGCGACGAGTCCTTTGTAGTGACCGCGAGAGTATTCTGAGTCTACGGGAGGTGACGACCCTTCCGTAGCAGTGAGAGTATAGTAGGCCTGTATTGATAAGGTGATGGGGGAGCGGTGCAACGAGTGCGAGCAACAGCCCTAGAAGCCCTTGCAGTGACCTACAAAATACACATCATATGAGATTACTAGGAGTGACGACCCTAGACAGGATCTTTGTTGGGATTGATAGAAGGGAAGTACCTTAGTTTCCCAATCCTGCTGTTTAAATGGACTAATAATAACTCGGCAATCATATCACCATCACATTGCATGTGCCTGGAAGATGTGGAGCACTATGGGACGATTGCATGTAGCGGTCGTAAGATGGTGCCGTATGAGGGAGATCATCGGTGAGGGCATCCATCACGTCATGTCATATTGCATTAACAACAGTATTAGGGTTGTCTGATTTACTGCTTTACTATTATCGCATGATTGATTTGAGAACATGTTAATCTTTGCTCTATTATTCCACTGAGTTAGCTACTCATTCCCACGTTTCGGGATGGTGTTTGCAACACCCACCAGACCCTGTCTTAGATGCAGGTGACGCAGCGATCCAGGAGGCAGAGCCAGACTATGATGAGGACCAGGATGAGTTCTCATACATGCAGTACCACGATGGCTTTGCTTAGGTGGTCTGGGTTGACGGGACTTCTCAGTGGGACTTCATTTGGACTTTGATTTTGTTTATTTTCATGTATATGAGACTCAGAGATGTATTCATACTTTAGAGACAGTCGAGATCTACTTTATTTTTCCATACAGTGATATATATATTCTTTAGTCTTTCGCTTGCTTTTATCACTGGATCTGGAGTATGAATTACAGTTTTGGTATACTTTTACTCATGTGAATGCTTTAACTCAGACAACATTGAATCATAATCATTTTTTTTGCATAAGTGACGGTCTGGAACTCGGGAGTTGAGTTTATACACGACCCCCGATTTTCAGGGTGTTACAGTTTGTGCTAGACTTTGAGCAGAAACTCACGGTGGAGGAGCCGTATGAAGTTATCACACCTGTTCGAGTACAGCCCCTCATTGACGACAGGATTATCACGGCTCAGCAGACGATGAGCTATTGGCAAAGATGAGAGAGTGGGTTAGTACAAATGAGGACTCTGAGTGGAGTGTTGGTTCAGATGGGGACTTACATTATCATGGCCGCCTATGCATCCCAGACGTTCATGACTTAAGATGGGAGGTTCTCGAGTCAGTCCACAGTTTGGGGCTTGCAATGCATCCTGGTAGCACGAAGATGTATCAACACATGAAAAGATCGTACTAGTGGGACAATATAAAGGTTCACATTGCAGAGTTTGTATCCCGTCGTCTCTCATGCCAGCAGGTCAAGGCAGAGGATCACCAACCTCCTGGACTGCTTTAGACCATGCCCATAGCCGAATGGAAGTGGGATTTCATCTCTATGGATTTTATTTCAGGGCTACTGAAGACAAGGGACATGACTCCATTTGGGTGATCATTGACCGATTGACGAAATCGACTCATTTCCTACCGACCAGAGTTACGAACTCTGCAGACGAGTCAGCTAGTTTGTACATCAAGGAGATTGTACATCTGCATAGAGTTCCCTTGGAAATCGTGTCATACTAAGACACACAATTCACATATATCTTCTGGACTCGTATCTAGGAAGCGATGGGTATGAAATTGAAGTTCAGCACTGCGTTCCATCTGTAGACAGACGGGTAGACGAAACGAGTGAATCAGGTGCTAGAAGTTTTGCATAAGTGACGGGTAGACGAAACATATGTTGCGAGCTTGTGTGTTGGATTTCAAGGATAGTTGGGATGACTATCTTCCTTATGCAGAGTTCGCATATAACAATAGCTTTCAGGCGAGTATTGGCATGGCTCCCTATGAGGCACTGTATGGTCGCCCATGTAGAGCACCGCATTGCTGGGTAGAAGTAGACGAGAAGACTCTGATTAACCGAGACTTAATTCAAGCGACCTTAGAAAAGATCGATATTATTAGGTGTTGACTTCTATTAGCACAGAGCAGGCAGAACGCCGATATGAGATGGCGACCGCTTGAGTTTAAAGTTGGGGACCATGTATTCCTTAAGGATTTTCCCATGAAGGGAGTCCTTCGGTTTGGTAAGAAAGGGAAGCTCACGTCAAGATTCATTGGCCCATTTCAGATACTTGATCAAGTGGGGGCAGTAGCATATCGCCTTGCTTTGCCGACACCACGCGTAGACGTGCATAACGTATTCCATGTGTCCATGTTGAAGAAGTACGTTCCTGATCCTTCGCACATTATCAGTTAGGAGTAGGTGCAGTTGAGCAAGGATGCCACCTCTGTACTACGACCGACACATGTCCTAGATAGGAAGGAGCAAGTATTGCGTAGCAAGATTATCCCACTTGTGAAGGTACTGTGTACGCATCACAGTGAAGAAGAGGCTACTTGGGAGACTGAAGCTGAGGTCAGGAAGAACTACCCTCAGATCCTCAAGGAGTATGAAAAGGTACAAATTTTGAGGATGAAATTTTTATTTAAGGGGGATAGATTGTAACGTCCTAGAAAAATTCGTACGAAAACCTGAGCACCACGTCAAGCAGAGATCACTTAGGACTAAATCCTTTAGAAATTAAACGAGAATTAACTAGCGCTAAACTAGATTACCTGTGAAATTAGCACCAATTACTTTAAATACGATCTATAAGACCTAAAACTTGTAGAATTATTAACACTATATTACCCTAAAATCTAGGCTCAATCTCTAAACCTGGTTTCTCTTGGGAGCACATTGAATCTTCGTATCGGACCTGGACCCCACGTCGAAAGTTTGATAGCGACGAACTTAGACGAATATGACAGCCTATTTGGACTTGACAATCACCTTGAAATCAAGTCCAGATGATGTCCTCTGACGATTTTCTTAAGTCCAGAGCGAAGTGTGTGATAAAGTAAAAATTTTTAGAAATTAAATATGAATTTAAGTAATCTGAGTCGTGTCTCTTGCGGGCAAATTGTAAGTGTTCTGACCGTTGGATTCTGACCCAAATACACCCTTGGATCAGGGAAGATGTCCCACACCTACCAATGTTCTTGTGGCCCTGATCGAGTGTCGGTGACCGTTGACTTGAAATTGGTCCACCACGGTCGATCTGTAAATTTGATCAGACTGAAAACTTAATCCAATATCAGGGAGCTTAAGTCTGACCGCATTCAGTAAATGGATCTCCAGAAATGCTCCGTTAGATCAGAACAAGCCCGATTTGGATATAACAAGCCCAATTTTCGTCAGTTCTGGGCCTATATAAGGGCTTTAAACACCCTCTCTCATATTCCATATGAATTCCAAAACCCTAGCTAAGAAAAGGGAGAGAAAGAGAGAGAAAGAGAGAGAGTGAGTTGGTGATTCATCATGGGAGTCTTCCTAGCTACACTACGTACCAAATCCACTTATTCGTATTGCTATACGGGTGATACCGATTCCATACTTGGGTAAGAAATCCTAACCCTAATCCACTTTAAGGCTTTCAAATAGTTTAAGTGACGATGTAGCTAACCTACTTCGTGCTCTAGGTTGTAAATCCGTCGTTGATGAAGACTTAACATCTAAATCATATCCGTTACGTGTTTATCGATTTAAGGTGTGGACTATATACATTTAGGTTATAGTTTTCAAGACTTTCAATGCCAGATAATGATTTATTACTAACGTGGGTGCCATTACACATGCCAAATGCGCTATTTATTTCGTTTTACCTATACGTAGAAACTATGTTGTAAATAGAGTATTCCATGTGTTTATTGAAATGTTTGTATACATTAGGAATTTGAATTCATGAATGTCATAATTAACTATCGCAGGTACATGATTGTTATATATGCGACAACTCCTTGGCAAGAGGATTTGCCCTAATACGTATTTTTAACCAACATACGTGATGTATGTTGGAGGGTATAGTTTAAGTGTTTGTAAAAATGTCTGAATGAGTTAGTAGCTAGTAAATTGTGATTTATAAGGGAATTGAGATATAAATCCCAATTACCTTAGCTTTGTGCATGATTTGCTCCATGTACTGCATAGCTTGTTTATCCATGTTTAACTGTGTATGATTTTCTCGATGTACTGTGTATTCATGTTTAAGTTATATTTCATAACATGTTCATATGATTGTAGGATTTGATTTAAATATTCATTATTTTGATTATACATGGTTGGGACTATATCACAGTCCAGGTAGTTGGTAATAGTTCTCGAACTGGTGGTTGAGTTTGTTTTTTCCACACATGATGTGTTCGACGAATCCGAGCCGTACTTGGGATGTCGGCAGTGGTTAGGCCACACGGAGTGCTTATGAGCTTCATGTCGATCAACTCAACGTGTGCTCGTGCTAGTCAAGCTTGTCAAGTAACCCGATTCACCTGATGTATGTTCACCATGTTTGGACGCTACTGCTTGAATTTAGGGTACCAAACTTACCAGTGAGATCCCGTTAACCTTGGTACCACGATCCACTAAGACTCATGAGTTGGACATGGTAGTATGGGACACCGTGGTAGAGTTGTCGGCCTACACTAGGGCAACAAGCCTCCCCATAGTGACCTGTGAGTAACCCAGACTCCTGAGCCGAATATGGTGGCATGGGACGCTGCATTCATGCTGTCAGCCTACAATGATTGGTGACGAGCCCTTTGTAGTGACCTTGAGCATACCTTGACACTGCATTGAGGCGACGAGCCTTATTGTAGTAATTAGGGTATAAGTAGGCATGCATTGATTGGTGACGAGCCCTTTGCAGCGACCTAGAACCATAACATCGTATGAGATTGTCTAGGACTGACGACCCTAGAATGGATCATTGTTTGGGAATTGATGTGAGGGAGGAACCTTCGCTTCTCAATCCTGCTGTATGAAAAGGACTAATAAGAACTTGGTAATCATGCTCATAACATCGCACTGCACGTGCCGTTGGCATTGGTGTAGAGCACAGTGGTAGTGATTCATGTCGCGATCATTAGATGTTGTCGTAAGAGGGAGTGTAGGCGAGGGCATGCATCATTACCTCATATCATCCTTGCATTAACAAGAGTATCTAGGACATGTTTAATTATACTGCTTTATCATTACTGCTTGACTGAATTGATAACATGTTAACCTTTGTTGTATAGCTCCACTGAGTTAATCACTCACTCCCACATTCTGGGACGGTGTTTAAACACCAACCAGAATCTGTCTTAGTTGTAGATGATGATGCGACCCACGAGGCAGAGCAAGAGTATGAGGATGATGAGGAGGCATTCTCCAATATGAAGTTCTCAGGCGGGTTCATGTGAGCCATGTCCTGATTGATGGGGATTCAGGGATTATACTTGTAGAGGACTATTACATTCCTTTTGACATTTTTTATCTTTACACAACACTTATAATATTGACCTGACACTTATACATACTTTAGTGACTTACACTAGTATATATATATATATTTAGTCTTCTGCTTGCATATTATGATTGTCCCTAGATTATGTTTGTTGATTTGGCTTAATCTAATTCAAGTTTTATGTACTAATACAGACAACATTCATCCATCATTAAAAATGTTACATAAGTGATGTTTTGGAACTGGGGAGCTGTGTTATGCTCGACCCCCAATTTTCAGGGCGTTACATTACCATTGGGGACTATGTGTATCTCAAGGTCTCACCCATGAAGGGTGTGGTTTGTTTTGGAGTGAAGAAAAAACTTGCCCCGAGATTCATAGGACCTTTCGAGATCATTAAATGTGTTGGCACTGTGACCTATCACCTCACCTTGTCATCTCAGTTATCTGGTGTCCACAACATTTTTCATGTATCTATGTTGTGAAAGTGTGGGTGAGACATCATTTTTGTTATTAATTAGCAACCGTTGGAGGTTCGTGAGGACACTTCTTACATTGAGCAGTCAGTTCGTATCCTTAATCGGAAGGAGTAGGTCCTCCGGACCAAGGTCATTCCCTTGGTGAAAGTGCAGTGGGATCATCATAGCGTAGATGAGGCATCCTGGGAGTGCAAACCTGAGATTCGGGAGGATTATCCCCATCTCTTCAATGTTTGATTGTATATTGTATTATGTTTTGATATGATGTCATGATTTCTCTCCTTTTATGAGTTTTTCTAGTTGTGATGATAGTGTAAATTTTGAGGATGAATTTTTTATTAGAAGGGGAGAGTTGTAAGGCCCGTATCCTAGACCGTATCATTCCTTAGACTTCTACGATTCTCCCCATCAAATTTTGGTAACCCACAACTTGTAATTGGCATTTGTGCGTGACCCTAAGTTGCATCCTATAAATCTGAGTCTACTCGACTCGAGATTTTTAGCATTGTGATTGTACCGTCGCCGTGGTTCCAACGCCGCATCTTACGCACCGATGTGATACCCAGGCTAGGAGTTGTGGGCCTGAGTTTAATTCGAGGAAACATCGCGAGTTGTAAATCCCAAGAAAATCTCTACAATCCATCAATCAATTAATCAAACACAAGTCAAGTACATCCCATCACTCACCCTTATCTCTCTCGTTACCAAGTCAAATGAACACATACCTAGTCATTCCTTTCTCACCAACAAGTGAAGACAGCCCATACCCCATACCACCTCATGCCCCCAAAAGTCAAGAGAGCCCATACCCTCCATGTCACCTCCTCTTACAACATCCTCTCTCTCTCTCTCTCTCATTCTCTATTATTTTTTTCCTATTAACCAAGAGAGAAAAGGACTAAGGAGAGAAAAGAGAAAGAACCTAAGATCAAGGCCCACTTCCTACCACCAAATCTTACCATCCAACCCTTCAATCTTCATCAACCTCAATCAAAGTAGAAGCCAAGGAGCTAAGGAAGCCATAGAACCCAGAAGAAGTGGAATCGTGTGTGTTTTATAGGTTTAGATTTATGTTTTGATGATGGGCCAAGTGGAGCCTACCGATTGATGTTATGGATCTCACTTTGGACCCTAGGTGTGGTCGATGGCCCACCATGATTCATATGCTCATTCCATGATGGGGTCATTTTTCATGGACCCCATCATGATGTTTATTTTCCTAGTATGAAAAGGTCAACTAGACCATGCATTTTAGGAGAGAAAGGATCTCCACTGTTGATTTTGTTTAGTGTGCCCACATGTAATGGGACCCACTTGATGTGTGTTTGTAATGCATGGAAGGGAACGCTCATAGTGGTGGAGCCCTCCATCACTCGACTCTCTCTCTCTCTCTCTCTCTCTCTCTCTCTCTCTCTCTCTCTCTCTCTCTCTCTCTCTCTCTCTCTCTTCCCTGTTTGTGGCCCACCATGATGCAAGTATTTTATCTATGATATCCATGATCGAGCCCACCTTGCTGACGTCTAGTGAACCGGCCCACCCTGTCTATCTATTTTGGATAGCCCCTGATGAAGGGAAATTACAAATATCAACTTATTTCAAGGTTAGTGGGCCACACGCGTGGACCCACCTTGGTATATGTGTGATATTCACACCGTCTAGTGGCAGGACATGTGGACCCACCTGGATGTATTTGCTTCATCCACACCGTCCAGTAACTGCACGTGTGGGGCCACCTTGATGATGCAGTGTCCATACTGTCCAGCAAAGGATAGTGAGATGTATACACCCTATCAACGATCGTCCACATGGGACATGGACGCCACTACAATGCACGTATTTTATATCCACATCGTCCAGTGGCCTGGACGGTGAGGACCACCACCTATATTGTTGTTGGATTGACATCAACAGGCTCTGTGGGTCTGATCATGAGGCGAGTGTTAAATGTAAATCATCCATTTGCTGGGGACCCCACCTATATAGTTGTTGTATTGACATCACAAGCTCTGTGGGTCTGAACATGGGGTATGTGATACCTCTATACCGTCCGTCCACTTTTCCATGGACGTGGACCCACCCCACACATTCTGCACATGTGGGGGTGAGGTCCACCTTGATATATGTATTCTATAGCCACATCGTCCATCTGTTAGCGATAGTGGGCCCCTTGATGCATGCATCCTATTTCCAGTCATCCATCTATTTTGACGTGGGACATGTGGGGCCCATTTTAAGGTATGTGTTGTATACACCATCCATCCCTATGGGACCAGCCGTGATGTATGGGTCTGATCTACACCGTCCAGCACTCTGGATGGTGAGACCCACCCCATGTATGTGTTATATATCTAGTTTGTCCATCCCTAGACTCGGACCTCACCCTGATGTATTTGTTTCACCCCACCGTCCATCCACGTGGCCCTCCACATGATGTACGTGTTTGATCCTAGCTGTCATTTGATGGGGCCCATTTGGAATGTGTAGGGCCCACCCTAATGTGATGTATTTGTGGCACATTGATAAGGCCCAATGTGATGTATTTATAGCCCATTGATGAGGCCCGATGTAATGTATATGCGGCTCGTGTATAAGGCCCAACGTGATGTATGTGGGCCCATTGTGATTGTATGAGGCCTACCATGATGTAAGTGTTATATGTACACCATCTATCCATTTTAGGTTGTGGACCCCGCCGCCTTATGTCGGCTCACCACATATGAGTTATGTGTACATGCAACCCATCCATTTCCTAGGTATTTAGAGGGCCAAGGGCCCCGTTACGATTCCAATTTCCAAATGGACTGCACCTAAACAATAGTGGTTAAAAGTCTGCCATTGTAAACCTCCTTAGGGCCCATTATAATCCCACTTCCACCTTTATCCGATTGGGCTAACCCAAACCGTTGGGCCCCCATTAATGATGGAGCTTTCCACCATGCCTTGTAGTAATTATCCTAACATCAGAATCCACCTTATGCTCAGGTCGGGCCCATGGAAAGGCCTAGTTCATTACACGATTTAGGGTGAAGAAACTCACTTATTGTACCTAATTTCACCTTCCCTATTACCCATGTCGTAAATGGAAGAACACATAGTATCAGGTTGGTATTTCCACTACTTAGAGCCTATCTTGGTGGTTGGGTTAGATCCATCGTCTCTCTGTGGACCCCACCATGTATTTAGGTTAATTATTGTTTATATCTGATAACCATGCTAGTCTATTTAGTCTAGTAGGACACACTGAGAACATGCTTAGTATAACATCATAATACATTCTCATACGCATCATTTGTATGCCTGATATGAGGAATGATTGATCATAGCATATGTCATTGGGCTGAGATGTATATGGGACTCCCTGTGAGACAGAGTTACCCCACATGATCGCGTGGTATGCGTAGGTTTGATGCATGACTGGATGGTATGACTCATGCATCTCGTATTTGTGTGACATGATCACTATACGCGATAACGACATCAGGGTCGTGGCCTCCACAGGCACATCGTGGATGACTGGATTGGATACTAGAAATACTTAGTTATAGCATTGTGGGCACATAGGATGTCCTTAAGTGAAACTCCTAGAACCTTTTAGTACCAGGAGATGCTCCAACATCTAAACCGAGTGGATACATGAGTGCACAAGTACCGAATACCAGTAGGTTGCATCTCCCACTGTGTCGTGGTTGTTTGGAAGGGGGTGTGGCCTTATCTGCCCGAGTGAGGGGGTTGTAAGATAGGCTGAGTTTGACCAGCTCGTAACTAAGTCCACTGTCGACGAGCTGGGTAGGTATTGGTAGACTACTGGTCAGGCGATAGTGTGGTCTCATCCACTCATTAGGTTGTGCAACTAGGGAGGCTGTAGTCAATGTGGAGTTTACTAGACTCCGATGATATCTCAAAGGGGAACTATATTGATATATGTACTTGATGAGGACTAGCATGCATATTTTACATCTCGCATATGACATTTGGCTACATAGGCCTCACATCGCATGGCCTCGCCCGACAGCATTCATGCCTCGCATTGCATGGCCTTGGTATGGCCGAAAGCGTTCATGTCGTGCATCGCATAGTCTTGGTACGACTAATAATATTCATGGACTTACCAGCATATTTCTGTATTACTCCGATATTACTTACTTGGCACTTACCTTGTGCACACACTTAAACTACCCTCTAAGATTTTTGTAAGCTTATACATGACCTTAGCATACAGGTGACATCAGACCATAACAGCGCTGAGGCAGGAGCACGTGATAAATTAGTTTGGTGCTTTTTTATCATCTTATATTTCTCTTTCCATATTATACTCAAAGTTTTTAATATAGTGGATATGTGGTGATGTTATTTTTGTGACTTGGTTATGCTTGTGGTTATGTTCCTTTACAAAAAAAAAATTCAGACTGAAAATCCTCCTTGTGGGATTCCAGGATCGAAATCTGGCATATGGGTGCTGGGAGCCAAGAATGGGATACTACGGAGGTTGTCGACGCCGGATTCGACGATCGAAAATTCTGTGAGCAAGGTTTCTGAGTTTGGAGTGTGACATGCAACATCTGTGTAACCCGCAAATAGTTGAGGATAACCTTCGACTGGTCGAGGGTCACCTTCGACTAGTTAAGGACGGCCTTCAACTGGTCGAGGATCGCGTGAACTTAAAAGTTCATGTTGTTGGAGTTCGAGTCAAAGTTTCTTTGATTAGTCGAGGCAGAGCTTAGACTAGTCGAAGAATGGCTTGGACTAGTCAAAGCAGGCAGATTTTTTAGGTTCCTTTTCTTGACTTCAAGTCTTCGATTCTCTTATTCCTAACTTGGTTTTCTTGAATCTTTGACATGTGAATTCTTCATTTTTGATCTTCTAAGATCTAACCTTTGGTTTGATGATTCTTGAGCATTAAATCCATACTTTTAACATTCTTTTCAATACAAGCTCTCAGATTCACCTTGCAACATAAACATGTATAAAATAGACCATTAAGCATTATCATGTTCATAAAACCAAGATATAAATGGGGGATAATGTGCAATATTTGACCCTCGACATAATCCCCAACCAGCATTTTGCTAGTCCTGAGCAAAATATGCATGAAAAAAACCTCAATGCTCAATGTCCAAAACCTCTTTAAGAAAATAATCTTTTGTACGCTCAAGCATGAATGGGTAGAATTAATATACGAAAGTGAGATTCTGAAAACCTAGAGTGGAATCACATAAGAGATCTATCAAATAGATTCTTTATCAATCAAATTAGAGTATAAGTCTATATATCATGTTCTTTAATGTGCTCAGTGAAAATCAACTTACTTCCTATAAAAAATATTATCTTTTCATCATGCTAGCCATGCTCATCACTTCAAGATTGGTTTGAAACTCAAGTACTAATTCCAAACTTATCCCTTTCTCCTTCTTTTTCCATTTTTTTATTTTATATCGACAGTCAATTTTTATTCATTATTTATTTTTACATTCTTTTCCAGTCTTTTGTGGTCCTTTCAGTCTTTTCACCATACATGACTTTTTTATCGATCTCCTATTTTTTAAGTGGTTCTTTTCTTCTTTTAAGGTGGATAAAATTCTCCAGACTTGATTCTCACCATCTATCAATGATTCGCATACTAACAATAAAAAATTCTAGCATGTCTTGCAGAAGACAAATTGAATGTGTCTTGTGATTTAGGTTAACATGATATTCAAACTTCCTCTTAATCAATTGAGTGCAAGAACTTAGGTGATAGATTACTTAGTGGATCAAACTCTAACAATCCAAAATTCAATATCTATCTTATCATACTCAAAGCATTCTTATGTACACAATCCATCGCCTCCCAAACAGATTTCAACTTAAAACAATGAAAATTTTAAAAAAAATTACTCAAATCTGAGAAAACACTAATTAGTTTACCTAATTCCCCATCCCCAACCTAAAATCTACATTATTCTCAACGTAAAAGAAATAAGCATGTAATGCAAAAAAGGCAATGAAAAGAAAAGGAAAGTGATAAAAAGATAATACCTGAAGAAGGAATTTTAAGAATTTTTCAATGATCTTAGTGTGAAGATGGGTTAGCATAAGAATTAAACCAATAGAAAGCAAACTATCCGAGACAACAAAAAGAAAACTATCCTAAACATCGAAAAGTAAACTATCCTAAACATAACATAAATGAAAGTTATAAACCTAACTATACCTTCGTCAAACTAGGAGGTTAATCCTGGTAAACAGGATCAATCAGAGCTATGGACATGTCCTCTGAATCAAATTTTTCAACAAATGGCTTTAAACGATGTCCATTTACTTTGAAAGCATTGCCATTGTTCATATTTTTAATCTCGAGACCCCATGAGGATAGACATTAGTAATTGTGAAAAGGCCGGTCCAACAAGATCGGAGTTTAGCCAGAAAAAGACGAACCTAGAATATTATAAAAGGACCTTCTAACCTGATGTGAATGATTTCCAAAGAATGTGTTGGTCATGAAACACCTTTATCTTATCCTTGTAAATTCTTGAGTTCTCGAATACATGTAACGCCTTGAAAATTAGAAGTCGAGCAGAAGCTCAGCTCCCGAGTTCCAATGCATCACTTATGCAACATAGATAATAATGATTGAATGTTGTTCAGATTAGTGCATTAAGCATGAGTGGGATTAAGTACTAATTCCAAACTTATCCCTTTCTCCTTCTTTTTCCATTTTTTTATTTTATATCGACAGTCAATTTTTATTCATTCTTTATTTTTACATTCTTTTCCAGTCTTTTGTGGTCCTTTCAGTCTTTTCACCATACATGACTTTTTTATCGATCTCCTATTTTTTAAGTGGTTCTTTTCTTCTTTTAAGGTGGATAAAATTCTCCAGACTTGATTCTCACCATCTATCAATGATTCGCATACTAACAATAAAAAATTCTAGCATGTCTTGCAGAAGACAAATTGAATGTGTCTTGTGATTTAGGTTAACATGATATTCAAACTTCCTCTTAATCAATTGAGTGCAAGAACTTAGGTGATAGATTACTTAGTGGATCAAACTCTAACAATCCAAAATTCAATATCTATCTTATCATACTCAAAGCATTCTTATGTACACAATCCATCGCCTCCCAAACAGATTTCAACTTAAAACAATGAAAATTTTAAAAAAAATTACTCAAATCTGAGAAAACACTAATTAGTTTACCTAATTCCCCATCCCCAACCTAAAATCTACATTATTCTCAACGTAAAAGAAATAAGCATGTAATGCAAAAAAGGCAATGAAAAGAAAAGGAAAGTGATAAAAAGATAATACCTGAAGAAGGAATTTTAAGGATTTTTCAATGATCTTAGTGTGAAGATGGGTTAGCATAAGAATTAAACCAATAGAAAGCAAACTATCCGAGACAACAAAAAGAAAACTATCCTAAACATCGAAAAGTAAACTATCCTAAACATAACATAAATGAAAGTTATAAACCTAACTATACCTTCGTCAAACTAGGAGGTTAATCCTGGTAAACAGGATCAATCAGAGCTATGGACATGTCCTCTGAATCAAATTTTTCAACAAATGGCTTTAAACGATGTCCATTTACTTTGAAAGCATTGCCATTGTTCATATTTTTAATCTCGAGGCCCCATGAGGATAGACATTAGTAATTGTGAAAAGGCCGGTCCAACAAGATCGGAGTTTAGCCAGAAAAAGACGAACCTAGAATATTATAAAAGGACCTTCTAACCTGATGTGAATGATTTCCAAAGAATGTGTTGGTCATGAAACACCTTTATCTTATCCTTGTAAATTCTTGAGTTCTCGAATACATGTAACGCCTTGAAAATTAGAGGTCGAGCAGAAGCTCAGCTCCCGAGTTCCAATGCATCACTTATGCAACATAGATAATAATGATTGAATGTTGTTCAGATTAGTACATTAAGCATGAGTGGGATTATACCAAAATAACATATCATACTCCATAGACAGTTAAATTTTACAAGCGGAAGACGGTGATAGATATATAAAATATATAAACGGTTGTAAGTCTCCAGAGTGTGAACATGTTACTAGGTTAAATATATACATGTATACTCTAAAAATGAACAAAATGAAGATACATGGGTATTTCAAAAGTACAAAATAACAAGTGTAATGGCATCTAATCAGCAACCCCGTAACCCCATTGATCAGAACATGGTTTACATAGACCCATCTGATAGCTGCATATAGGAGAAACCCTCCTCATCATCATAAAAGTTTGGCTCCGCTTCGTAAGCTTCGCCATCAACTGAAACTAAAACAGGGTCCGGTTGGTGTTTAAAACACCGTCCCATAGCGTGGGAGTGAGTGATCAACTCAGTGGAATAATAAAGTAAAGGTTAACATGTTATCAATTCAGTCAAGCAGTAATGATAAAGCAATACAATCAAACATCCCTAAGTACTCTGATTAATGCAAGAATGGGATGTAGTAATGATGCATGCCCTTGCCTGCACTCCCTCTGCGATCTTCATCTCACGGTCATTCATATCAGTCACTTCCTCAGTGCTCTGTCCAACACCAAACGGCACATGCAATGCGGTGCATGAACGTGATTACCAAGTTCTTATTAGTCCTTTTCATACAGCAGGATTGGGAAACTAAGGTACCTCCCTTATATCAATTTCTAAACAATGATCCATTCTAAGGTCGTCAATCTTAGTAAATCTCATACGATGTTGTGGTTCTAGGTCACTATAAAGGGCTCATCACCTGATCAGTGTAGGCCTAGTTTATACTTTAGTTGATACGAAAAGGCTCGTCGCCTCAGTGCAGCTTTAGAGTATGCTCGAGGTCACTACAAAGGGCTTGTCAACTTATCAGTGTAGGTCGACAGCTCGAATATAGTGTCCCATACCACCGTATTTGGCTCACGAATTTTGGCTACTCACTAGTCACTATAGGGAGGGTCGTCGCCCCAGCGTAGGCCGATAGCTCGACCACGGTGTCCCATACCACCATGCCCGGCTCATGAGTCTTAGCGGATTGAGGTACCAAGGTTAAACAGGTTTTCATTGGTGATTTTGGTACCTTAGATTCAAGCAGTAGCGTCCATACATGGTGAACATACGTTGGGACAATCGGGTTACTTGATAAGCTCAACTAGTACTAGCGTACACTGAAGTAGCCAACAAGGTACCACTGTCGACAACTATTGTACGACTCAGATTCATCGAAAGCATCAATTATGGTGAGACTGAAAGTGCACCTACTAAGTGCCCTGGTTTTTCAATTACATTGTGAGTTGAGTCAATCAGACAACAGCGCCTAATAGGAAGATCAAGTCAAGTGTCTGCCTCAACTGGATGTGTGGAAGATCGCCATAGGTAAATCATAGCCTCACATCCCATGTCCCAAAACACCAGGTGATTAAAACTCTTAAAAATAAGTAGAACATCTTAAGGTTTTTGTGTAAGAAAATTTTTTATCAAATAGAAAAATCTTTAAGTTTTTCTTACACTGTCGATTATATCAATTCCCTCTTCGATATGATCGACCAGCTCTGTCGATGTCCTCGGCATCTCAATCAATACAATCGAGTGAGGACAAAAAGTGTCCAGCAATTAAACAATCATCTGGAAGATTTATTGATATATCGACTTGTGAGTTGATATCATCGATATTCGAATATCGATCCTATCGGAAGAGGATCGATAATATCGACAGACTATTTTTCGACGCCCCTATTTTTTTAAAGAAAACTAACATAAGCTTCGATATATCGATGACTGTCCGATTCAATCTGAACTCAAATATCAATCATATCAGAAGTCAGTCGATCATATCGATTGTGGGCGCATGTTTTCTCCAACATAAATTTCAGGTTGTTTTTAATGTAGATCGGGGTGCCAGTCGATAAATCGATATTCATATATCGATCATATCGAGACCTGGTCGATTGGATCGAGTCCGGACATAGATTGTCCAACAAGCTTATAGGTAAATCTATACGATTTATTGATCTCATCGACACGGTCTCCGATATCATCGATATACAAATTCTAATGACATCGACTGTTCCCTGATCATATCTGTAGAACCTGAAATTATTCAAGGCTTCTCTCTCTTATTTTCACCTGTCGATAGATCGATCCATCTCTCAATGGAATCGGAGTTCGAAATTTGATAACATTGATGTGTGTCTCGATCTCATCGACCAGTTGATGAAAGATTTCTAAAAGTGAAATAACAATTGAGTTTGTATCATCGAGAGGTCTATCGATACAATCGAGAGTATACGCTCGATCATATCGACGATTGATCGATGATATCGAACTCTGTCATAAAAATGACCGTTTATATCCGTTGAAACCTTTTGCCCTATATATAAAGAGATTAGTCTTTATTGTTGGGAGAGAAAGAAGAGAGTGCTTTTGAGTGTTTTAAACTTCATATTCTTTATCATAAGCCCTTTCTCTTAGGAAGTTCATCCTTCAATCCACCCTCATCATTGATACTTCATAGAGTGGATTGGGGAATGAACTTCCGCATTCAAGGATCCTCCAGCTACTACCTTAATGGAAAATCATTAAACTGGGATGCCTTGAATGCATAGATGATTGAAACCACTCTTTCTTCCTTATAGAATAATCTTTAGAGAGTGGTATTCCATCATAACCTTAACCCAACCTAAAAGCCTAGTAAAGGTACATCTTTGTGTTACGAATCAAGGAAGCTGAAGACTCTTCACCGATAAGAAGGAGATCTTCATCATTGCGCTTAAAGGGACTCATCAACTTATCTATAAGTACTTAGAGTCTAGAGGATATTTATGATCATTCCTTTTTAGGATTGGGTCATAGGTGTTGCTCACCATTTGAAGTCCTCAAAGGAAGCCTCCAACAGGAGTGTACATGCATGGGTGCGTTGTGTGGACCCTTGCTCTGTGGAGAGCATAAACATCTAGATGCGTTGTATGGACCCTTGCTCTATGTGGACATAAACATCTGGTTAGGAGTGCACCAGCAAAACTCCAGGGTTTGAGGTGAACCAAGTAGAAACCTTTTGTAAAGGTTGAAGGTGAATCTGATTTAAAACCTTAGGTTTGAGGTGAACCATGAGAAACCTCCTTAGTGAAATTCAGTCACTCAAGGGTTGAGTGTGGAAGCCGGTAGTGGAGTAGACAAGTAGTCGAACCACTATAAAATGACTGTGTTTGAGATTGATATTGTCTTTCATTTATGTGATTGCTTTATATGCTTTTGTATATGAATATCTGAAATCACATCTTATGCACACACGGTCATATCCATTACAATCTGATTCATAGGTTACATAAAGGAGACAGTAATTATAGATAAGGTAATCGAGAATCCTATCTCAATACCCTCATTAAACACATTTCATCAAGCATTTTCTCATTCAAGAATTTTATCAAACACTTAGAATACACATATTAATATACATGTATTAGACTAGTTATAACATATATCCTGGCAAGCCCTATTTCAAAGAAGTTGCCACATACACAACAAGCATATATTCATAGTTAATAATCATGGCAAGCACATATTCAAATCCCATATTCATTCAGACATTTTTACAAGCACTTAGACGATACATATTTCATACTTGTAATAAATTAGTTAAACCATATATTATGGCAAATCCTTCTACATAGGAGTTACCATACGTACAACAATCATGTATTCCCATACATCACTCGTAACAAGCACAAATCATAATTTCATATTCATTCAAACATTTCAACAAACACATGAAATGCATTATATTCAACATAGTCACATACATATGTAATAAACAGAAAATCCTAGCATCTAAGCATATGTGACAGCAATCAAGTCAGTCATAAATCATTAAAACTGACATTGAAAGCCTTGAAAACCATAACCTAAATATTTATAGTCCGCACCTTTCACCGGTAGACTCGTAACGAACTAATTTTAAACCATAAGTCTTTGTCTACGGCACGATGGCAACCTGCGGCATGAAATAGGTTAGCTATTTCACCCTACAATCTATTCAAATCCCTAAAACCAATTAGGGTTAGGATTCCTTACCTAAGAACGAAGTTGGAATTACTAAAATAGCGATATAGAAGTGGTGATTTAGCCCTTGGAGCGATGGGATTGAATCCCAGGAACAAACGCCAGTACACTCTCACTTCCTCTCTCTTTCCTCCTCTTTTATCTCTTCTCTCTCCTAAGGTTTCCCGAATTCGTATGGGATGAGAGAGTGAAGGTATAAAGCCCTTATATAGGCCCAGAACTGACGGGAATGGCCCCAGAGACAAGGTATACTTCGGTTATAGCCAAATCGGGTCTGTTCTGATCCAACGAAGTACTTCTGGAGGTCCCTTTGCTGAATGTGGTCAGTCTTAAGCTCCCTGACATTTGATCCTGGTCAAATGAATTTTTCAATCTGATCAGGTCAGTGGATCGGCCACGGGGGAGCTATTTCAATTCGACGGTCACCGGCAGTTGATCATGGCCACAAGTGCACTGACATGTATGGGACATTTTTCCTAATCCGAGGGTGTAATTAGGTTAGATTTTGACGGTCTGAACCCTTATATTTGGCCCTCAAGCGACACGACTTAGATTTCTTAAATTCAAATTTAATTCTAAAAACATTCACGTTTCTCACACACTTCGCTCTGGGCTCAAGTAAATCATCATGGGATACCATCTGGACTTAATTTCTGAGGTGGTTGTCAAGTCCAGCAAGACGGTCATATTCTGTAACACCCTGAAAATCGGGGGTCGTGTATAAACCCAACTCCCGAGTTTCATACCGTCACTTATACAACAAAAATGATTATGATTCAATGTTGTCTGAGTTAAAGTATTCACATGAGTAAAAATATACCAAAACTGTAATTCATACTCCAGATCCAGTGATAAAAGCAAGCGGAAGACTAAAGAATATATATATCACTGTATGAAAAACAAAGTAGATCTCAACTGTCTCCAAAGTATGAATACATCTCTGAGTCTCATATACATGTAAATAAACAGAAATCAAATGTCAAAATAGTCCCACTGAGAAGTCCCGCCAATCCAAGCCCCCTAAGCAAACCCGTCGTGGTACTGCATATATGAGAACTCGTCCTGGTCCTCATCATAGTCCGGCTCTGCCTCCTGAATCGCTGCCTCACCTGCATCTAAGACAGGGTCTGGTGGGTGTTGCAAACACCATCCCGTAACGTGGGAGTGAGTAGCTAACTCAGTAGAATAATAGAGTAAGGATTAGCATGTTCTCAAATCAATCATGCGATAATAGTAAAGCAATAAATCAAACATTCCTAATACTGTTGTTAATGCAATATGACATGACATGATGGATGCCCTCACTAACATTCTCCCTCATACGGCACCATCTGTGTCCGCGGCATGCTTGCGTACCGCTCAGTGCTCCACATCTTCCAGGCACATGCAATGTGATGGTGATATGATTATCGAGTTATTATTAGTCCATTCAAACAGCAGGATTGGGAAACTAAGGTACTTCCCTTATATCAATCCCAACACAGATTCTGTCTAGGGTCGTCACTCCTAGTAATCTCATACGATGTATATTTTGTAGGTCACTGCAAGGGCTGCCAGGGCTGTTGCTCGCACTCGTTGCACCGCTCCCCCATGACCTTATCAATACAGGCCTACTGTACTCTCACTGCTACAGAAGGGTCGTCGCCTCCCGTAGACTCAGAATACGCTCACGGTCACTACAAAGGACTCGTCGCCCGATCAGTGTAGGCCGACAGTAAGAATATAGTGTCCCATACCACCATAATCTGCTCACGAGTCATAGGTGCTCACTAGTCAATACGGGGAGGTTTGTGGCCCCAGCTGTAACACCCTGGATTTTGGCCAATCTGGGATTTGACGTCCTTCGGCAATGGGTCAACTAAAACACCTGGAAAATTGCTCAGAACCCAATTTTATAGCCAAAGAAACCACTTAGGATTAATTCCTATGAAAATTAAGCGTAAGTTACCTAGCGCAACGCTAGAGTAGCTGGGAAATAGTCCCTGATCACTTTAAATACGTTCTACAATACCCAAATCGAGTAGAACCAATGACTCTATAATACTTTATAACCTCGGATCAAACTCTAAGCCGGTTTGTTCTCTGGACCACTTTGAAATTTTGTATTGGATCTAGACCGCGCGTCGAAAGTCCGATATCTCCTATCTTAGACCGTTAGAACCGCCTAGCTGGACTTGACACTCATTTCGAAAATCAAGTCAAACCGATAATCACAGGCCATTTCATCGAGCCCGGACCGAAGAGAGTGCGAATAGGGACAGAATTGGAATTTCAAATTTAAATCTGGCACACTAATTGACGTGTCAGTATTGAGCGTTCTGACCGTCAGAATTCATCCAGATTACACCCTCGGATCAGGAGAAATTTCTATTTTATATCATGAGACTTTCAGTCCTGATCTACGTGCAGTGACCGCTGAACTGAAACTGGTCCACCACGTGCGATCTGCGAACCCTGCCGAACTGAAAACTTAATACGTGCTAGATCTGGTACGCATGAGCCTAAGTCCGATCGCATTCGACTAGGGGACCACCAGAAAGCATCTTTTGGACCGAAACAGCCCCGATTTGGTTACCCCTCAAGTGAAACTTGTTCCCGAGCCTATTTCGGGCAAGTGTGGGCTTATAAAAGGGCTTGAAACCCTCACTCCTCTCTCCCATCCGAATTTGCAAAAATCCTAGATTGGGAGAGAGAAAAGGTGAGAGTTTGTGAGAGAAGCTGGGAGAGATCTTCCTGCCACCTGCTGCTGCTGCTGTACGTGCTTAGGCAACGCACTCCGATCACTTTCCCGGTGATTCCTCTGCGTTTTCAGGTAAGAAAAACCCTAAAAAGTTGCTGATTTGATGTTTCTTCCGTTCTATAGCTTGATAGTTGGTAAATCTCGTAAAACAGGTTCTCTTATCGCTGTAGACGAAGCGTATACGCTCCGTTCGAATTTCAACATCCATAAGAGACAAGGTGCGGATTTTAGATTCTTTGATTGACTGTTTCCAAAGCTTTCAATGTCGTTTAATAGTAGATTCTTGACGACAACGCCGTTTGACATGTACAACATGCTGTCCGTTTCCTGTTTCGTAAACTAACGAAGAATATGAGATTTAGGGCATTTTAGTCATTTGTAGGAAGTACTGTTTTTATGCATATTTTGCTGATGTGATTGACATGGTTTATTGTCGCATTAGAATGTTAGGAATGCGTGCATAATTAGTTTGGCGAAGAGATTTGCCTAAATGCGCACTTCGGGTCGACATACTATATGTAGACTTAAGTGTGTAGTGTAAGTGTTTGTATAAATGCTTGTATTAGTATGTATTGAATTAAATGATGTTATGGATTAGTTAGAGATTGGTTTCTCAATAAATATGCTGGTGTAAATGGTTTCCTTCATGTTAGCCATATGCATGATTTCATTATATAAATGAAATGCATGTGCTTGATGATTCATGTAAGTTACATGTTATAACATGTGCTTGATGATTTCCTTATGATTTAGTTTGAGATTGAATTCTCAATTAATTTTCTGATGGAAAGGATTTCCTATATGTTGGCGATATGCATAATTTCATTATATGTGTGAAAGACATGTGTGGGATGATTAACTTAAGTTGTACGTTATAACATGTGTTAACATACTCACATGGTTGTATTTCATTTCCAATGCTTTCACATGATCGCTGACGTGGATTCATATGTGTTTGGGACTATACGTAGTCCAGGCAGTCGGTAACCAAGAAATATCGTGGTTAGCTTATCTTTGCCACAAACGACGTGTCGGTGAACACGAGTCGTGTTTAGAGTTGGCGGCAGTGGTTAGGCCATGCGAAGTGTTTTACGCACTTCATGTCGTTCGACTTGCGATGCGCTCGTGCTAGTCGAGCCCATCAAGTAACCCGACTGGCTGTTGTATGTTCACCCTACATGAGTCATATCTGCTTGAACCTAGGGTACTGAACTTACCATTGTAAACCCTGTTAACCATGGTACCTTGATCCACGAAGACTCATGAGCCGGGCATGGTGGTATGGGACACCGTGGTCGAGCTGTCGGCCTACGCTGGGGCCACAAACCTCCCCATAGTGACCAGTGAGCACCTAGACTCGTGAGCAGATTATGGTGGTATGGGACACTATATTCTAGCTGTCGGCCTACACTGATCAGGCGACGAGTCCTTTGTAGTGACCGCGAGAGTATTCTGAGTCTACGGGAGGCGACGACCCTTCAGTAGCAGTAGAGTATAGTAGGCCTGTATTGATAAGGTGATGGGGGAGCGGTACAACGAGTGCGAGCAAAAGCCCTGGCAGCCCTTGCAGTGACCTACGAAATATACATCGTATGAGATTACTAGGAGTGACGACCCTAGACAGGATCTGTGTTGGGATTGATACAAGGGAAGTACCTTAGTTTCCCAATCCTGCTGTTTGAATGGACTAATAACAACTTGGAAATCATATCACCATAGCATTGCATGTGCCTAGAAGATGTGGAGCACTCTAGGGAGTGTGGCATGCCGCGGTCGTAAGATGTTGTCGTATGAGGGAGATCGTCGGTGAGGGCATACATCACGTCATGTCATAATTGCATTAACAACAGTATTAGGATTGTTTGATTTACTGCTTTACTATTATCGCATGATTGATTTGAAAACATGTTAATCCTTGCTCTATTATTCCAATGAGTTAGCTACTCACTCCCACGTTACGGGACGGTGTTTCCGGACACCCACCAGTCCCTATTGTGATTGCAAATGATGGCGCGGCCTGCGAGGCGGAGCTGGACTTGATGATGAGGAGGAGGATTCCTCCTTTATGCGTGTTCTGATTGACGGGATTACAGGGAGGTTGATTAGATACTTTGACACTTGTCATTTTATATTTTTATCACACTCATGTATATTCTTTTTGTCTACTTTTGGAGTATACATGTATGTATATAACCTGGTAACATGTTCACACTCTGGAGACATATAACAGTTTATATATGTTATACATACTATCACAGTCTTCCGCTTGTTAATTTAACTGTCTCTGGAGTATGATATGTTGTTCTGGATTAATCTCACTCATGTTTAATACATTATCACAGACAACATTTAATCATACATATCTATGTTGCATAAATAACATTTTGGAACTCGAGAGTTGGATTTTTGCTCGACCCCCGATTTTTGAGATGTTACAGATGGTATCAGAGCATGATTTGGATTAAACTGGGCCTGGGTTATGGTCACGCGACGTACGCTGTCACTTCCTTTGACTTAGGTGGGTGCGATAAGGGTCTAGAAACATTTCTAGGACCGCAGATTCGCCATTAGACGAGGTCTATTTGGATCGATCGCATGATCAAGTCTGCAACGCATCTCGGGTTGTGTAAAGCAACCCGAATAGCTTCTAAGCCGTAGGAAGTCAGGTTAAGACATCCTATGAATGATTTTAAACCTTCAAAGGTAAATTCTTGGGCCGTGGGATGACCACGACTCCTGTAATCAATCGTCAAAACCCCGTTTCACCAAAAATCTTCAAAATTCTTCCTCTAAACACTCCGATCTTTATTTCTTTCTTATTCATTTCATGTTAGGCATCAAAAATAATGTGAAAATAACAAAAATTAGTACTTTCACAAAATTGTACAGTGAATAGTAAAATTTCATGAAAAATGGCCATAAGGCCATTCTAACTTCACTTTCTTTAGCAAATAAGGATCTAGATGGATGTACTAGCTCTTTCTACCCCAAAATCATATGCTGCATGATAGGGGTTTGTATTGGGAATTGCAGATTGGCCCCGGAAAGCCCCGAATGCATGTTTTAGCCTCCATAGGGCAATATAGAATGAACCAAAGTGGGAACCGTACATATTTGGGGTCCCTAGACCAGGGGGGACCCAACCTATGTGGTCCCACCGGCCACCGTGCAAGATGGCCGGCGATGCCATCGCCGGTTCGGCGATGCATCGCCGACCGGTGGGGCCCACTTGGTCTGATTTTTGGGCGCACGCCCTATTTAAGGTCGTGTACGCCCCCTATATGGTGATCGTCCATAGAAAACCCCAAATATGGGTACTTCCTTCACAAAAGTCCCCTTCCCTAGCCCCATTTCCATTTTCTTGCTGCCCTAACCCAAAACCGTGGTTTCAAACCACTCTCAAATCCATTCCCTACCAAAAACGACCACCCTCCATCGTTCCTTTGAAGTTGGCAGCCCTTCCTCTTGAAGATTTCACCATTTGGAGCTCCAAAAACCCCTAAATCGAGCTGAAATCGTGAGGTGCTCCATTTCACTTTTTCATTTCCATTTCTCCTTGAAAATACAGCCTTGGGAAGCTTGAAGCATCCCTCTACGACGCCTAGATCTCCTTTTTCCAGATTGGGCAGCCACTTCTCCGCATTTTTGCCATTTTTTATGGCCTTCGTGGAAGCCATTTTAGGCCTTTTATCGCTCTCATCCATCATATCTTTGATGGGTAAAAGGAAAACTGCAACAGACGAGGCTGGGCCAAGCCGCCCTGCTCAATCGAGAAGACCGCAGGGTGGTGCCGCAAGTTCAAGCGCCGCCGCAGGTCCAGCTGCAGCCCTAGAGTGCCGTACAAAGCGGGATTTGGATCCCCATGCTCACCTTGGGCGAGAAATTCTATCGGAGATGCCTCATGGCCAATACACTGATCGAAAAGTATTGTTTGAGGTGGACGTAGATGGACGACTATTCGGCGAATACTTGTTGTTCGAATGCATTGAAGCTGCGCATTGGGGTCCGATCTTTGAAGCTCGCGATCGTGCTAATGTGAGCACCATTCGTGCCTTCTATGCTAGTATCCAGAATCCTACCTTGGAACCTTTGCAGTTCAAAATCCCTTTTGGTAGAGATCGGATGGCTACGATTGATGTGCGACTGATTGCGCGACTTCTGAACGTGCCTCTTGGTGATGTTCATCCTAGTGAGAAGAACCTGAGGAGTAGACGTGAACGAGATCGCCGCACCAGATTCCTGTGCGGTAAGTTGGTTCCATGGCAGCCTAATAATAGCCTTAAGGCGATGTATATGTCTGATGATTTGCTCCTGCTGCACCATATCTGCACGTTCAATGTTTATCCCAGGTCGACAAATCGCATTGAATGTACACGCCTTATGGTTGATTTCCTGTATCTGGTGACCCAGGGAGAGAACGTATGCATGGCTACTTTCATCTTACGACAAATAATCCTCATAACCAGGTCAAGAAGAACATCCGAATCACTTCCTTTTGGCCGACTGATTTGCAAGATTACGCTTGAGTTTGCCTACAGACTTGGGCCGAAATTGCCAGTATCGATTCATACCATTGATGAGTCGACTATGGTCAAGATGAAGATTGAGTCGCAGTACCGTGAAAATCAGCTCGAGGAGGACAGCGAAGATGACTTTGATGATGAGGAAGATCAAAGCGAAGAAGAACCTGGAGCAGAGGTTCAGGAAGAAGCTCAGGAAGAGGCAGAAGAGGAGGCTCAGGATACAGATGAGAGCCCTCCTCCTTCTGCGCAGGTTACTATCGACGATCGCATTGCTCGGATGGAGGAGAGTCAAACCGCTTTGCGAAGGGAAGTTCAAGAACTTCGAACAGAAGTCGCGGATGCCAAGGCCGTTACAAAGAAGAAATTACGCAAGGTGGATCGCACCTTGAAGGCGATCCTGTGTTGCTTACAGGATAAGGGTGCCCCTCCTCCGTCCCCAGACTCAGACTAGCGATGCGACCTTTGATGTAGTTGTCAGTAGTTAGCCATTTCCTGCTTTATGTGTGTAAGCCTGATAAGTCTAGTAGTTTACCTATGTTGATGTAGTAGCTGACTGACATAGCTCCCATGTATTTCTTGTCATGATACTTGTAGGGAGATATCCCTTGTATTATGACAATTTTAGTTTAATGAAATGCATGATGCTTTTCGACTTGTTATGTGAATGTTTGTGTTGTGGTTTGGGCTTAATGTAGCCGAAATTTGTGGAATGGAATGCATGCCGTTTCATTTCGCTGTAAGGTATTGTCCCTAGATTGGGAGTATTGCAACTCCCAGGATTGAGCCTGCAAATTAATTTTTATCCTACCCCACCCTCCTACCAAGCATGCCACTCCCTATCCCAACATGGGATTAGGAATGCGGTTCCATTTAATACAACTTAATGCTACTGGCCATATAGGCCCTTGGCATTTTGGACATAGCGATAGCACTCCTAGATTTGAAGGATCTGACGACATAAGAAATCCAATTCCTTTTAGATAATCTTGACCCTAAGCAATAGAAGAATTTCCTGTAGTAGAAATAGTATGGAACCATTTGACGTATAAACTTAGGCTTTGGATTATAACTACTGAGTTATAGACTAGGCTACTAGTTGTCTTAGGCAGTGTAAGGCCTATATATGCTGAGGAATTGTAGGTTAGATTTGGTTGAAGTAGAACCTTATTCCTTCGATAGATCCCCTTATGACTTATAGACTTCTGTTGTTGCCCATAAGAAGGAACCATTCACTCTCAGGGAACATTTATAACTCCCTCAGATTGAACTTAGAATATACTAGCACGCCCCTTAAAATTGCCTTCCCCAAGGGCTTATTGCATTCGGGAACACGGAATAAAGGAACTACATGTAAGCGATGTATTCGCGGTTTGAATCGACTTCCTAATCCTAGTGGTTACCAATAAATCCAATGCTCTAATCAAGCAGAAGATCGGCATCGACTCGGATTAAGAATTGATACAATAAATCTTCTGTCCTAGCTAGACAGAAAGTCTATGTATCTGGCTCAGACCCACTATACTACTTTTCTTCCGTGTTGGCTCGACCACATACAACCGAGCGGGATCACAGTGTCCTTGGGAAATGGCGAGGACTTAAAGCCAGTAGAGAATTCGACATCTTGCCACCAAGTCATACCTACCCCTAAACTTAACCACAATAGAGATTAGGCTCATCTCTATGATCATAGGTACCAATGCCATAGAACGCATCATTAGCAAGGAAAACCATGTAGAGAAGTTGTTTCCCAATTTATTTCAAGGATAAGTCTTAAGTTGCACCTCGTTCTGATGTACGGAGCGACGCATAGATTCTTGAACTTAAGTAAAACCAAGTTTTAAGGGGGGTAGAACGTATGGAGTCCAATCCGGTTAGGTTAGTCAATGCTCCCGTTCGATCAGAGTGGCGCAGCGGAAGCGTGGTTGGCCTCTTCCCCACTGGCCCAAGATCGAAACATTTGATTTAGGTTATACGTACGGTTAGGTTATTAAATAGGATTTGAACCTTCCTTAGAGAAAGTACCCCTTGCCCTTCGCCAATGTCGGGGACGACATTGTGTTTTAAGGGGGGTAGATTGTAACACCCCAGATTTTGGCCAATCTGGGATTTGACGTCCTTAGGCAATGGGTCAACTAAAACACCTGAAAAATCGCTCAGAACCCAATTTCATAGCCAAAGAAACCACTTAGGATTAATTCCTATGGAAATTAAGCATAAGTTAGCTAGCGCAACACTAGAGTAGCTGGGAAATAGTCCCAGATCACTTTAAATACGTTCTACAAGACCCAAATCGAGTAGAACCAATGACTCTATAATACTTTATAACCTCGGATCAAACTCTAAGCTGGTTTGTTCTCTGGACCACTTTGAAATTTTGTATTGGATCTAGACCGCGCGTCGAAAGTCCGATATCTCCTATCTTAGACCGTTAGAACCGCCTAGCTGGACTTGACACTCATTTCAAAAATCAAGTCAAACCGATAATCACAGGCCATTTCATCGAGCCCGGACCGAAGAGAGTGCGAATAGGGACAGAATTGGAATTTTAAATTCAAATCTGGCACACGACTTGACGTGTCAGTATTGAGCGTTCTGACCGTCAGAATTCATCCAGATTACACCCTCGGATCAGGAGAAATTTCTATTTTATATCATGAGACTTTCAGCCCTGATCTACGTGCAGTGACCGCTGAACTGAAACTGGTCCGCCACGTGCGATCTGCGAATCCTGCCGAACTAAAAACTTAATACGTGCTAGATCTGGTACGCATGAGCCTAAGTCCGATCGCATTCGACTAGGGGACCACCAGAAAGCATCTTTTAGACCGAAACAGCCCCGATTTGGTTACCCCTCAAGTGAAACTTGTTCCCGAGCCTATTTCGGGCAAGTTTGGGCTTATAAAAGGGCTTGAAACCCTCACTCCTCTCTCTCATCCGAATTTGCAAAAACTCTAGATTGGGAGAGAGAAAAGGTGAGAGTTTGTGAGAGAAGGTGGGAGAGATCTTCCTGCCACCTGCTGCTGCTGCTGCTGCTGTACGTGCTTAGGCAACGCACTCCGATCACTTTTCCGGCGATTCCTCTGCGTTTTCAGGTAAGAAAAACCCTAGAAAGTTGCTGATTTGATGTTTCTTCCGTTCCATAGCTTGATAGTTAGTAAATCTCGTAAAACAGGTTCTCTTATCGCTGTAGATGAAGCGTATACGCTCCGTTCGAATTTCAACATCCATAAGAGACAAGGTGCGGATTTTAGACGCTTTGATTGACTGTTTCCAAAGCTTTCAATGTCGTTTAATAGTAGATTCTTGACGACAACGCCGTTTGACATGTACAACATGCTGTCCGTTTCCTGTTTCGTAAACTAACGAAGAATATGAGATTTAGGGCATTTTAGTCATTTGTAGGAAGTACTGTTTTCATGCATATTTTGCTGATGTGATTGACATGGTTTATTGTCGCATTAGAATGTTAGGAATGCGTGCATAATTAGTTTGGGGAAGAGATTCGCCTAAATGCGCACTTCGGGTCGACATACTATATGTAGACTTAAGTGTGTAGTGTAAGTGTTTGTATAAATGCTTGTATTAGTATGTATTGAATTAAATGATGTTATGGATTAGTTAGAGATTGGTTTCTCAATAAATATGCTGGTGTAAATGGTTTCCTTCATGTTAGCCATATGCATGATTTCGTTATATGAATGAAATGCATGTGCTTGATGATTC
Organism: Magnolia kwangsiensis; assembly: GCA_037074715.1. NCBI lineage: Eukaryota > Viridiplantae > Streptophyta > Magnoliopsida > Magnoliales > Magnoliaceae > Magnolia > Magnolia kwangsiensis. The sequence goes on along the minus strand of CM073575.1, from coordinate 81,055,427 downwards.
ATGTAAGTTACATGTTATAACATGTGCTTGATGATTTCCTTATGATTTAGTTTGAGATTGAATTCTCAATTAATTTGCTGATGGAAAGGATTTCCTATATGTTGGCGATATGCATAATTTCATTATATGTGTGAAAGACATGTGTAGGATGATTTTCTTAAGTTGTACGTTATAACATGTGTTAACATGCTCACATGGTTGTATTTCATTTCCAATGCTTTCACATGATCGCTGACGTGGATTCATATGTGTTTGGGACTATACGTAGTCCAGGCAGTCGGTAACCAAGAAATATCGTGGTTAGCTTATCTTTGCCACAAATGACGTGTCGATGAACACGAGTCGTGTTTAGAGTTGGCGGCAGTGGTTAGGCCATGCGAAGTGTTTTACGCACTTCATGTCGTTCGACTTGCGATGTGCTCGTGCTAGTCGAGCCCGTCAAGTAACCCGACTGGCCATTGTATATTCACCCTGCATGAGTCATATCTGCTTGAACATAGGGTACTGAACTTACCATTGTAAACCCTGTTAACCATGGTACCTTGATCCACGAAGACTCATGAGCCGGGCATGGTGGTATGGGACACCGTGGTCGAGCTGTCGGCCTACGCTGGGGCCACAAACCTCCCCGTAATGACCAGTGAGCACCTAGATTATGGTGGTATGGGACACTATATTCTATCTATCGGCCTATACTGATCAGGCGACGAGTCCTTTGTAGTGACCACGAGCGTATTCTGAGTCCACGGGAGGCGACGACCCTTCCGTTACAGTAGAGTACGGTAGGCCTGTATTGATAAGGTGATGGGGGAGCGGTGCAACGAGTGCGAGCAACAGCCCTGGCAGCCCTTGCAGTGACCTACGAAATATACATCGTATGAGATTACTAGGAGTGACGACCCTAGACAGGATCTGTGTTGGGATTGATACAAGGGAAGTACCTTAGTTTTCCAATCCTGCTGTTTGAATGGACTAATAACAACTTAGAAATCATATCACCATACAATTGCATGTGCTTGGAAGATGTGGAGCACTCTAGGGAGTGTGGCATGCCGCGGTCGTAAGATGTTGCCGTATGAGGGAGATCGTCGGTGAGGGCATACATCACGTCATGTCATAATTGCATTAACAACAGTATTAGGATTGTTTGATTTACTGCTTTACTATTATCGCATGATTGATTTGAAAATATGTTAATCCTTGCTCTATTATTCCACTGAGTTAGCTACTCACTCCCACGTTACGGGACGGTGTTTCCGGACACCCACCAGTCCCTATTGTGATTGCAGATGATGGCGCGGCCTGCGAGGCGGAGCTGGACTTGATGATGAGGAGGAGGATTCCTCCTTTATGCGTGTTCTGATTGACGGGATTACAGGGAGGTTGATTAGATACTTTGACACTTGTCATTTTATATTTTTAGCGCACTCATGTATATTCGTTTTGTCTACTTTTGGAGTATACATGTATGTATATAACCTGGTAACATGTTCACACTCTGGAGACATACAACAGTTTATATATGTTATACATACTATCACAGTCTTCCGCTTGTTAATTTAACTGTCTCTGGAGTATGATATGCTGTTCTGGATTAATCTCACTCATGTTTAATACATTATCATAGACAACATTCAATCATACATATCTATGTTGCATAAATAACATTTTGGAACTCGGGAGTTGAATTTTTGCTCGACCCCCGATTTTCAGGATGTTACACCAGCGTAGGCCGACAACTCGACCACGGTGTCCCATACCACCATGCCCGGCTCATGAGTCTTTATGGATCAAGGTACCATGGTTAAAAGGGTTTACAGTGGTAAGTTCAGTACCCTAAGTTCAAGCAGTTATGACTCATACAGGGTGAACAAATAATGGCCAGTCGGGTTACTTGACGGGCTCGACTAGCACGAGCGCCTCTCAAGTCGAACGACATGAAGTATATAAAACACCTCGTGTGGCCTAACCACTGCCGCCAACTCCAAAACACGGCTCGCGTTCATCGACGCGTCGTTCGTGACGAAGATAAGCCAACCATGAATTAACTCGGTTGCTGACCGCCTGGACTAAGTATAGTCCCAAACATTTATGAATTCACATCAGAAATCATGTAAGAGTAATGGAAATAAAATACAACAATGTAAGCATGTTAACACATGTTATAACATACAACTTAAGTAAATCATCAAATACATGCATTTCATACATATAATGAAATCATGCATATAGCTAACATGTAGGAAATCATTTACATCAGCATATTAATTGAGAATTCAATCTCAAACTAATTCATAACACCATTTAATTCGATACATACTAATACAAGCATTTATACAAACACTTAAACTACACACTTAAGTCTACATATAGTATGTCGACTCAAAGTGCGTATTTAGGCGAATCTCTTCACCAAACTAATTATGCACCCATTCCTAGCATCCTAATGCGACAAGAAGCCATGTCAATCACATCAGCAAAATATGGATGAAAATAGTATTTCCTACAAATGACTAAAATGCCCTAAATCTCATATTTTTTGTCTGCTTACGAAACAGGAAATGGACGGCATGTTGTATATGTCAAACGGCGTTGCCGTCGATAATCTACTATTAAAAGACATTGAAAGCATTGGAAATAGTCAATCAAAGCGTCTAAAATCCACACCTTTTATCCTAGAAGCGTATTAATTCGAACGGAGCGTATACGCTTCGTCTACGGCGAACCGGGAACCTAATACACAAGATCCATAAGCTACCATGCTAAGGAAACTAAGAAACCTTAAATCAGCAAGTATTTGGGGTATTTGCTTACCTAGAATCACGACGAAATCGCCGGAAAAGTGATTGAGGCGCGTTGCTTAAGCACGTGCAACACGTAGTGCAAGCAGCAGGAAATTCTCTCCCACTCTCTCTCACAATCTCTTACCTTTTCTCTTACACCAGCTAGGGTTTCTAGCAAATTCGGATGGGTGAGAGAAGTGAGGGTTTAAGTCCCTTTTATAACCTAAAACTTGCCCAAAATAGGCTTGGGAACAATGTTTACTTGATACCTAACCAAATCGGGGCTTTTTCAGTCCAAAAAGACATTTCTGGTGGTCCCCTGGCCGAACGCGATCGGACTTAAGTTCATGCACGTCGGATGTCGCTCACATCCCATTTTCAGACCCGTAGTGTTCGTAGATCGCACGTGGCGGTCCAGTTTCAGTTCAGCGGTCACCGCACGTAGATCAGGTCTACAAGTCTCATGATATGAAATAGAAATTTTTCCTGATCCAAGGGTGTAATTTGGCTGAATTCTGACGGTCAGAATGCTTAATACTGACGCGTCAAGTCGTGTGCCAGATTTGAATTTCAAATTTCAAATCTAACCCTATTCTCACTCTCTTCACTCCATGCTCAATGAAATAGCCTGTGAATGGCGGTTGGACTTGATTTTTGAAATAATTGTCAAGTCCAGCTAGGCGGTTATAACGGTCTAAGATTGTAGGTATCGGACTTTCGACGCGCAGTCTAGATCCAATACAAAGTTTCAAAGAGGTCCTGAGAATAAACCGGTTTAGAGTTTGATCTGAGGTTTTAGAGTATTATAGCGTCATTGGTTCTACTCGCTTTGGGTCTTGTAGAACGTATTTAAAGTGATCAGGGACTATTTCCCAGCTACTCTAGCGTTGCGCTAGCTAACTTACACTTATTTTCTAAAGGAATTAATCCTACGCGATTTCTGGTCGAGTTGGTACTCGAGCCCAAGTACTGATTTTTCCAGGGCATTACATATTCGTATAGCTTTGGGGTAATCGGACTTTCGACATGTAGTTCAGGTCCGATATGAAGTTTTGGTGTGCTCCCGAGAGTAACCGGGTTTAGAGATTGATCCTAGGTTTCAGGGTAATGTAGCATTAGCAGTCCTACTCATTTTGGATCTTGTATTTCATATTTAAAGTGGTTTAAGCTAATTCTACTGAGTATTCAGTTTAGTAATTAACCAAATTCTACCTTAATTATGACAAAATACGGTTCTAGGGCCATTCTATGCCCCATTTTTAGTACTTCTTGTTAGTATATTATTTTAATTATTTTTTTAGTAGTTTATCATCAAGTTTACCCCGTCTCTACCAAATTTCATGAGATTTCTTGTTGTATAAAAATTTTAAAAATTCTAGAAGCAGCAGCTATCCAATGAATAATTTTCAGACAATTGTCACAACGACCTACTTTAAACTATATTAAATATTTAGCTTCAATATGGTTTTTGAATCACCTAAATCAGAGTTATAATGAGGGATATATGATTTTTCAAAGTTGGATGAAAATCGCAGAAATTTGGGACAAACGGACCGCCCAGCTCGCTGTACGGACGAGGCTTCGCCAAACCGGCGAGCCCCTCGCCGGTCATTGGTAATTTTGGTGAGGGATGCCCCTCCCCCTCCTCTCCCCCCCTGCCTCGTGCCGGATACATGCGGGACCCACCCCGGGTCCCCCCGAAATGTGTTGTTTGTGCCCACGAGTCCGTCGAAGCATTATCGGGTTTCATTTGCAAACCGGAATGAGTTACACAACGTACAATATATGATTTTGGGGTAGAAGAAGATAATCTATCCAAATGTCCTATTTATATCATGAAATTCTAAAAATTAAATAGTCAAAATCACATTTTATTCATGTATTTACCATTTACAGTCAGTTTTAGTTAAAGTATAGTTCTTCACCATTTAAACTTTAGGATTTATGTCTAATATGAAAGTACTTAAAAAATTTTGAAGAATGAGGTGGTGAAAGGTGAGATTTTGAAGGAAATGGGTTGAAAAGTGATTTTTAGACTTTGGGATTGAGCTCTGAGAGTATTATGGTTGACCCATTGCCTAAGGACATCTAACTCCAGGTTGGCTAAAATCTGGGGTGTTACATACATCATTTCATATTTTTTCAAGTTCATTCAACTGAAGTTTGTATAACAAGCCAGAGTTATTCATATTTTTAATAGCCTAGTGGGCCCTATGTTCCAACTCCACAGGTAAGTGGCATGCCTTCCCATAGACAAGTCTAAAGGGAGACATTCCAATGGGAGTCTTGAAAACGGCAAGCTCTCAGTCCTAGAGGGGGGTGAATAGGACTATGACAAATAAAAATAAATGCAGAAAATAAATACAGATAGCTGAAACAAATAGCAACTTCAAATGCAATAGTATTGAGAGGTTGATACAAATATTTTTCAAAGGACAACCTTACAGAAAAAACCAAGGTTTATGGTAGGACAACCTGATTTCTTGAATGCAATAAGTATAAAAAACTCAAACCAATGCAAGGAGCAATAGAAACAAATCTAGTTATTACAACGTTCACCATAAATACATGAAATAAATACAAACATTCACCACATACAAACCACGTACATCATCGCCATCCAAATTCTAAGAATTATAGTGGTTTGGTGTGTATGCCAATTGTTCTAAAATAGCCACACTTACTCCACTCCTAATAATCACAACCCACGTGATATTGGCTTTAACTATGAAAGAAGGTTTTCCAAGGTTCACCTTAAAACCTTTACAATTGTATTTTCAATGGGCTACCATAATTAAAAATCCCGCGCAAAGATTTTCTAACTTATCTTAGTCAAAACCACAATAGAGATTTTCTGGCAATCTCAAAACCAAAAAGTTATAATTGAAAGTACTTATCTGTAGATTCTCTTTGAATGTGCCTGGAAGAACCGCTTCTTGATGATAAAGACGTCCAATGTTCAATACTCAAATGGAAGGGTTATAGGTCTAAATTATTTTTAAATTAAATCAACCTTGAGCTACTTTGATTCAATTTCTTAGATTTCAAAAAGATTATAACATAATTCCCATTTATCAAATTAGAATGAAGTAGTAAGAGATCAAGAAATTAGAAATCAAAAAGCTATAAAAAGAATCTTAAATTATCGTATAATAGCTTAACAATCACGGGGACTTATCTCTTAGAGTGGTGGCTTGAATTGGCTTGGAATGAATGAAAAAAGCTGAGAAAAGTCTTATTTATAGGCTGAAAAACAGTTCCCTTGACTGGTCTAAGGTCAGCCTCAACTGGTCATGAGAGTAACAAATTTCAAAAATTCTAGAGCGGTCGGATAAAACTGAACCTTGACTGGTTGAGTGGCCTGCTCGACTGGTCGAGCATGGCACTCGACTAGTTAAGTGGGGCTTAAAATAGTTATTAGAGTTCGAGTTGAGCCAGTCTCCATGACCGGTCAAGCAGGGTGCTCGACTGGTCGAGTACCCACCAGAAAAATCCAAAATTTTGAATTTAAACCTGGACTGGTTGAGAAAAATATTGAACTGGTAGAGTCATTGCCTAGACTAGTCGAACATTGACTTGGACTAGTTGAAGCAAAGCCTATAGAAAGCACAATGACCTATTTTAAATATGTAATATGAATGACCTAATCATAAGGTCTTTCTAGGGTCATTTATACCTCAATTGTTGAACATTGAACTTGTCGCTTTGGTAGATCTGGTAGATCTTCTTCTTGAAGTACTTGAAGCTTGATCTTGTATACTTGAAACTTGAACATTTTCTTGACCATGAAGTATACTTGAACTTGAAGTAGTACTCGAACTTAGTCTTGAACTTGATCATGTACTTGAGCTTGGTCTTTGAACTTGAATATGAACTTTAACTTGACCTATGAGCTTGATGAAGCACTTGAAGTTGATGTAGGACTTGAAGGTAAACTTTCCATCACTTGAAGAAGTCTATCATACCTAAGTGGTTTGTCACTATAAAATTTGACAATACAGGGTGCTAGACATACAAAATAGTACTTACAGGTTTTAAATGCAGTATGGTAAACCGATAAAGCATTGGTCAAGCAGATTGGCCAATCCTTACAGTCAGGGTTAATCATTTTTTCTAAAATATGTTTACTTTTCCTATTGGATATCTCAATTTGCGGACTTGTTTATAGGTGATATGGAGTGCTCACTTTGTGGGAGGTGTCATATTTTTTTATTAAGTTCATAAATGGCCTATTACTAAAATGTGAACCTCCACACTAATGATGGCTCGAGGCATTCCGAACCAGGAAAGGATTTTTTCTTTTAAGAATTTAATAACCATTTTATGATCATTGTACCGACATGGAATCACTTCAACCCATTTTGTGACATAGTCTACTACTAGTAAAATATATAAATTTTCAAAAGATTGGGGGAATGGTCCTATGAAATCGATGACCTAGCAATCAAATGCATCAATGATCAGAATGGGGTTTAAAGGCATCATGTTTTGATGAGATAATTTTTCCAATTTCTAAAAATTCTCATAAGCTTTACAAAAATCATGAGAGTCCTTGAATATAGTGGGCCAGTAAAAGCCGCACTACAGAATTTCAGCTATGGTCTTTTAAGCAGAAAAGTGACCACCACAGGCCTGAGAATGACAGAAGGAGATGACACTTTGATGTTCATTGTCTGGCACACATCTCCTTAAGATTTAGTCTGGTCAATATTTAAATAAATACAGATCATCTCAGAAGAATTTGCATACCTCGATGAAGAATTTTTTCTTATCTTGCGCAATCCAATGTGTTGGTGTCACGCCCCAAACTAGGAAACCGGGCTCACAAAATTTTCGATCTCCGAATCCGGCGCCGACAGCCTCCGTAGAACTCCATTCTCGGCTCCTAGCTCCCATTCGCCAGGTTCCGATCCTGGGATGCTACGAGGAGGATTTTTAATATCAGTCTGATTCGTAATAAGCATAACCAAAGGCATAACCCACAAACAACAACCAAGAACTCCATTACATTTCCACTATGATCAAAAACTTTACAAGTACAATGAGCATAAAGGGAAATACAATGATAAAGAATAAAAACTCCAAAACGATCAGCAATGTGCTCTTGCCTCAGCGCTGCTGCGATCCAACGTCACCTGCACGCAACAGTCATGCATAAGCTTACAGAAAGCTTAGAGGGTGGTGAAAGTGTGTGCGCAAGGTAGTAATATGAACATGCAATGACAGAGTAATGCGGAATATGCAGATGGAACCATAATATCATGAGCCGTACCGAGGCTTATGCGATGCAAGACATGAATGGTATCGGCCACCCCAAGGCCATACGATGTGCAATGTAACTCAAGCATACAGATCCTCATCTATGTCCATACATCAATACAGCTCAAAATATGGGATATCACTGGGGTTTAGTACACTCTAAACCAGATTTTCGCCACATCACGCGCAATAAGGTAAGTGGAAGAGACCACACTATCCGTCTGCCAATATCGGGCGCGACTCGTCGATAGTGGACCCATTCCTCGAGTTGGTCAAACTCGGCCTAGTATTGCCCCCTACTCTCGGGCGGGTAAGGCCACACCCCCTTCCAACCGACCACGACATAGTGGAGAACACAGCCAACTGGTATTCGGCACTCAGCGCTCATCTACCCACTCGGTCTAGACGTTGGAGCAACCTCTTGGTACCATACGGGTTCAGGGACTTTCACCTAGGGATATCAATAGCACCCCATGTAGAACATGATTTTCGGTATCCAATCCTGCCAATCACGATGCGTCTGTGGAGGCTACGGCCCTAGTGTCGCTAGGGCGTACAATAATCATGTCACACAAATGCGTAATGCATGAATCACGCTATCCAGTCATGCAACCAATCCTACGCATATCGTGCGCTCATGTAGGGCAACACCGCCTAACCGGGAGCTCATAAACAACCTGCCCAAAGGTAAATGTTATGATCAGACAATTCTCACGTCAAGCATACATATGATGTGTATGATCGTGAGTCATGGAACTGTACTAAACATGTTATAATAAAATGAACTATCTTACAATGCAGATGGACCTGGACGGCCTACACATGATAAGTACGGCCCAGTAATGGGCCCTAAGGAGAGTCGTAATGTGGACATCCAACCAGCATTACACTCGTAATGTGGACATCAAACCAACATTGCTCCCAAGGCACGATCTTTGTAAACGTCAGTACTTAGTCTGTAATGGATTTACACATTGCAATGGAGCGTAGGTTATCCCCATTGGACCTTACATATATATCAAATGGGCCTTATCTTATAGGCCTTTTAGTCATCAGATGGGCCATATAAATGGGCCACACTAATGGGTCTTGTGTGCATTGCAATGGGTCAAAACCCGTGGGCCTAGCATTGCATCAAATGAGCTTAACTCATGGGTCGAATGGGTCACACCAATTGAATCCATATGAACGCCAAATGGGCCTTAACCCTTAGGCATTATATGAGTTCAATGGGCCTAAACCCCTAGGCCTTATGGTACATCAAATGGGCCTAAACCCCTAGGCCTTATGGTACATCAAATGGGCCTAAACCCGTAGGCCTTAAACAATCAAATGGGCCTGATCCCATGGGCTCAAAAATGCAACAAATGGGTCCAATTTCAATGGCCTTAGAATACATCAAAAGGGCCTAGTCCAATGGACTTAGAACATAACAAGTGGGCCTAAACCCATAGGCCTTTTACAAAGCAAATGGGCCTAGCCCATAGGCCTTAAATAGTCCAAATGGGCCTAACCCATAGGCCTTGCATGCATAACAAAGTGGGCCTAAACCCGTGGACCCTTTTTATAATCAAATGGGTTTAGTCCCATGGGCCTTACAATATATCAAATGGCCTAGTCTTATGGCCTTAGAACATATCAATTTGGGCCCAATCCCATGGCCTTACATAAATCAAAGTGGGCCCCAATGAACTACTGTAACTGCATTAGGATGGTCCTCAAAACAGGCCAAGGTGGGGTCCATATGAGCTAAGGATCTAACTCATTCTTTAGGCCTATGACATAAAACAGGTTCTTAAAATGAATGGATGGTTTGGATGCAGCCCATGCATCATGGGTGGGTCCCATTATCGCTGGACAGTGGGGTGGCATGTCCATCAAGGAGGGCTCCACCGTCCGCTGGACGGTGGAGGTAACGCAGCAACCAGGTGGGCGCCACCGTCCACTGGACGGTGGGCTAAAACGCATGCATCATGGTGGGTCCCATGTGGGGCCCACCCTGTAATATTTATATGGCATCCAACCCATTGATAGGGTCAAACAGACCTGGATGAAGGGACCACATAAATTTCATCTTGATCCAAAACTTCTGTGGACCCCAAAAATTTTTTAATGGCAGAATTCAATCCACACTGTTTCACGTGGTGTGGGCCACCTGAGTTTTGGATCTGTCCCATTTTTGGAGGGGGCCCACCTGAGAAGGGGACCCACCTCATGAATGGTGTAGATAAGCCATTTACATCATGTGGGGCCCACGGCAGCAGCCGTGGGTGGCTGCACGGTAGCTCGCCCACCCGCCTGCAGCACCTGTGCAACGTCAGAGGCTTAGCCTCTTTACAATTTTTTTAACAAAAATTTGAAAACCCATATTTTTGTGGTTTTTCGCACGTGGGGCCCGCTGCGCCAAAATCCGTCCCTACCATGACGATCAGCGGCTCGAGGCCGTCCAAATGAGTCTAGAGTTTGAATTTTAAAATGCTACGGAAATGAAATAAAATACAAAAATGATGTTTGAATGGTGAGGGTGCGATCTTTGACGCTATGGCCCACCAGGTGCTCCGTTCAATCTCATTTTCTGGCTCAACGCCTAAAATGAGATGCTGAGAGGGATGGACGGCTTGGATTAGAGCGATACATCAGGGTGGGGCCTATGCAAGTGGACCACCCAAAAATCCCTTTTTCTTCTTTTCCCTTTTTCTCATTTCCTTTAAAACGTCCAGCGTCCCAGACGCTGGACGGCTGGCTTTCTTTTAAAAAAAAATTGTGGTGGGCCCTGATGAAGTGGGCCACCACTGATGGGTGTACAACGCATATGGTGGGCCCCACTTGAATAAATCTTGAAGAAAAAATATAATGCCAAGGTGGGATCCATTCAAGTGGGCCACACAATCCTTTTGCATAAAAATAAAATAAAATAGAATAAAATAAAATAAAATAAATAAAAGAGAGAGAGAGAGAGAGACATGAAGAGTGGGACACGGTTTGTGATGGAGGGACCCCGTCATTATGGGCCCTCCCTTGCAATGATTCATACAATAAACGGATCCCTTTGAACATGAGACCGTTAAAAATGTAAATCAACGGTGGAGATCCATTCCCCACTGATATGGACGGTCTAGATGACCTATCTAAATGAAATAAACATCATGATGGGGTCCATGGAGAATGGCCCCATCATGGAATGATCATGATGATCCAAATGGGCCATCGGCCACATTTTAGGGTCCCAAGTGAGATCCACACCATTGATCGGTGGGCCTCACTTGGTCCACCATAAAAATAATAAAAATTACCCTATAGAGGCACCCACCGTCCGATCTTCTTGCTCTTAGAGGTTCCTTGGCACCTTAGCTTCAACTTCAATGGTTAAGATGAAGAATGGAGGGTTGAGATGAGAGATTTTGGGGTAGGAAGGTGGGCCACTTGGAGCTTAGGTGGGTTTGAGAAATTCCATACGTATGGAGTCTCTTTGGCTTTGGGATTTTTGAAATGAGAAAGAGAGAAAGAGAGAGAGAGTTGTAAAGGGAGAGAGAGAGAGTGATGGATGGATGGGTGAGTGATGGTTGTGTAAGAAAAGCTTGACTTTTGAGGCTTTTGTGTAAGAGAGGTATGGGAGATGAAGACTTTTGTGACTTTTTGTGTAAGAGAGGTATGGGTTTGGGAGACTTTTGTGGTTGCTTGAAAAAATTGAATAAAGTGATGTGTACTTGACATGTGATGACTTGATGGATTGATTGATTGATGGGATTGATGTGATTGATGTGACACATCGTAGAGATTCCCTTGGTTTTCGCAACACGCGGCGTTTTCTCGCACCGAATGTTGGCCCACATCTCTTGATCAGGGTATCGCCTCGGCGCGTGAGTTGCGGTATCGGAACCGGGGTGATGGCGCGGTTGCTATGGTATTGGTCTCGGGTTGAGTCGACTTGGGTTGTCGGCATATGAATCAGGGTCGCGCGTCGATATCGGTTAAGGGTCAAAGGTTGCCTGAATTCGACCGGTAAGACCGCGGAAGTCTATAGAAAGGTACGGACCAAGATACGGGTCTTACAGCTCTCCCCTCCTTATAAAAATTTCATCCTCGATATTTATACAATCATCACAACTAAGCATAACTCGCGAAGAATAAGAAATATAACGTCATCATTTAGAATCGGAGATAGCATACAAAATACATCACATGATCAACCATCAAAGAGATGAGGATAACGCTCTCGAATCTCAGCCTCACGCTCCCACGAAGCCTTCTGTACAGAATGGTGACCCCACTGCACCTTCACCAACGGGATGACCTTGGTTCTGAGGACCTGCTCCTTCCGATCAAGGATACGGACTGGCTGCTCAATGTAAGAAGCGTCCTCACGAACCTCCAACGGCTGCCAATCAATAACGGGAACTATGTCTGACCCACACTTCCTCAACATGGAGACGTGAAAAATGTCGTGGACACCAGACAACTGTGATGGCAAGCAAGCAGATAGGCCATGGCGCCAACACGCCCAGTGATCTCAAAAGGTCCTATGAATCTCGGGGCAAGCTTTCCCTTCGCTCCAAATTAAACTACGCCCTTCATGGGCGAGACCTTGAGATACACATGGTTCCCTACATCAAACTCTAAGGGACGACGCCGACGATCAGCAGAACTCTTCTGTCGGCTCTGAGCTGTGCGCATCCTCTGCCTGATGATGTCAATAGCATTTGAAATCTCCTGCACAAGCTCGGGACCTAGGAGATGGCGCTCTCCAACCTCGGTCCAACAACTCGGTGATCTGCATGGTCTGCCATATAGTGCCTCAAAAGGAGCCATGCCAATAGTCGCCTGAGAGCTGTTATTGTATGTGAACTCAGCCAATCGCAGATGCTCATCCCAGCTACCTCTGAAGTCAATCGCGCAGGCCCGAAGCATATCCTCAAGTATCTGGTTGACCCTCTCGGTCTGGCCATCGGTCTGCGGATGGTACGCGGTGCTAAGCTGCAAATCAGTCCCCATCGCTCGCTGAAAGCTCTCTCAAAACTGAGACGTGAACCTCGAGTCTCGGTCAGAAACGATCGAGACTGGAACACCATACAGTCTCACAATCTCCTCAATAAATAGTCTCACAAGCCGGTCCATAGATCAAGTCGCATGCATCACAAGGAAATGTGCCGACTTCGTCAGACGATCCACAACAACCCAAATGGCGTCATGACCGTCCTGAGTCCTCGGCAAACCCATAATGAAATCAGTCGACACGTGCTCTCACTTCCACATCGGGATGCTCAACGGATGCAAAAGACCAGGAGGTCTCTGATGATCGGCCTTGACACGCTGGCACGTGTCACACTCGGCCACAAAACTGGCGATCTGGCGCTTCATCCCCACCCAAAAATACTGTCGCCTCATGTCACGGTACATCTTCGTCAAGCCCGGGTGGATAGAAAACCTCGATCGATGTGCCTCGGTCATAAGATCTCTGCGTAACTCTGGAATATCTGGGACACATAATCGGCCTCTGAAGTGAAGTCCACCGTCTGTACCGATCTGCCAATCAGCCTGACCCTCAAATGTCACCTCAGCCATATAACTCTGCAACGACTGATCAGCCTGCTGAGCCTCGATCACCCTAGCGATAAGAGAGGGTTGAATCGACAGGCTCGATAACTGTACAATGGAAGACTATAGGCCGAACTCAAAATCATATACAGCAATATCCTCAAGCATCCACCACTCCTGAATCATCATGTGCACCTCTAAGCCTCGTGGCTGACGGCTGAGGGCATCTGCCACCACTTTCGCCTTACCCGGGTGGTACTGGAGGTCGAAATCATAGTCCTTCAGGAGCTCCATCCAGCGCCTCTGTCTCATATTCAACTCAGACTGCGAGAAGAGGTACTTTAAACTCTTGTGATCAGAGAAGAGCTCGAACCTGACCCCATAAAGGTAGTGCCTCCACACCTTCAATGCAAAGACAACTGCAGCCAGCTCCAGATCATGTGTAGGATAGTTCAACTCATGGACCTTGAGCTGACGAGACGCGAAGGCCACTGGTCTCCCGTGCTGCATCAGAACAGCACCCAAATCGATATGCGAGGCATCAGTGAATACAATAAAGCCGTCACTCCTAGAGGGAAGAGTGAGGACAGGAGCAGACGTCAGACGGTCCTTCAACTCCATAAATGCTCGCTCGCAAGCGTCACTCTAAATAAACTCTGCGCCCTTCCGAGTCAACCTAGTCAGCGGGGCTGCAATACGAGAAAAACTCTCAATGAAACGTCGGTAATAGCCCGCCAAACCAAGGAAACTATGGATCTCAGACGCAGTCGTGGGCTGGCCCCATAGACGCACTGCCTCGACCTTCGAGGGGTCCACTACGACACCCTCCCTCGTCACCATGTGACCGAGGAACTTCACCTCCTCCTGCCAGAACTCGCACTTCTCCAGCTTCGCATACAGCTGGTGTGCGCGGAGGGTCTGCAAAGTAATCTCCAAGTGCTGCTCATGCTCCTCACGGGTCCTCGAGTATATCAGAATGTCGTCGATGAAGACTACAACAAACTGATCCACATATGGGCGGAAAACTTCGTTCATCAGCTGCATGAAGACCGCGGGTGCATTGGTTAGTCCGAAGGACATGACCTGAAACTCAAAATGACCGTAACGCGTCCTGAATGCCGTCTTCGGAATGTCCTCATCTCGGACCCGAATCTAATGATAACCGGAACGTAGGTCAATCTTCGAAAAGAACTGTGCACCCTGCAGCTGGTCGAACAAATCATCAATCCTAGGGAGCGGGTACTTGTTCTTGATCGTGACTTTGTTGAGCTCGCGATAGTCAACGCAGAGCCTCAACGAGCCATCCTTCTTCTTCACGAAGAGTACCGGCGCTCCCCACGGTGAACTGCTCGGACGGATAAAATCCAACTCACGTAGCTCGTCCAACTGCTTCTGCAGTTCCCGTAACTCTAACGGTGCCATACGATACGGGGCCTTCGAAATAGGCGCGGTACCGGGCACGAGATCGATCTGGAACTCGGTGAGTCGACGAGGTGGTAATCCCGGAATCTCCTGAAACACATCGAAAAAATCAGAAACTATCGGCAAATGGTCGATGCAAATGGCAACAGGCTCCTCTACTGCACATGACATCAAACAAGACAACCGCTCTCCTCTGGCCTCTGCAACGAACTGAAACTGTGGCACGCCGGGTATACAAAACGTGACGGTCCTCACGGCGCAATCCAATATAGCATAGTACTCGGCGAGCCAATCCATGCCCAGGATGACGTTGAACTCGGACATCGGTAAAATGAACAAATCGACAGGCAGAAAGGTATCCCCAACCAGAACAGGGCATGACGAAAAAAATCGTCCTAACACTGTAGTCCTCCCCAAGGGAGTTGATACTGATAGGCTCTCATCAGCAGACTCCAACAGTAAGCCAGCCGATCAACAGAAGCTCTCGGCCACAAAAGAATGCGATGCACTAGAATCAAACAGTACACGTGCAATGCATGCAGAAACTGGCAGTATACCCTCAACAACTCCTCCAGAAGACTGAGGGTCCTTCTGAGCTGCATAAAACCTAGCCTGAGCCGGTTGGGGAGGTGCATGTCCCCTCTGAGCGTGCTGCTGCTGCTGATGGGGTCGCTGAGGCGGTCAAAACTGCTGCCTCTGCTGTTGTGGCCTCTGAGGCTGGTGATGATGCTGATGCTGCTGCTGAGGTGGCCTCAGTGGTGGAGGCTGTTGTCGCTGCTGCTGTGGAGGTCTCTGATGCTGCGGTGGAGGTCTTTGCTGCTGTCGACCTCTCTGCTGCTGCTGGGGGCTGGGACACTCCCATGAATGGTGTCCCGTCGCACCGCACCTGAAGCAAGTGCCGGTGAACTGCCTCTGAGGTGGTGGTGGAGGTGCTGCTGGTGCTGATGGTGCTCGAAAAGCTGGGCGACCTGTGCGCCTCTGCTGCTGTGGTCGACGCTCCTGGGAAGGACTGGAAGAAGCCTGCCTCTTCCGGTCTCTCTTCTGACCGTGATCAGACTGAGAACCGGCCCACTCAGTCTCATAAATCTGAGCTCTCCGCACTACTGCCTGGAAAGTAGGGAGCTCATGCCCAATAACACGACCTCGAAGGCGATAACGTAAGCCATGCTCGAAGCGGCGGGTCTTTCGCCCCTTGTCATCAACCATGTATGGTGCAAATCTAGATAGCGCCACAAAATGAGCTGCGTACTGTGCCATAGACATGTCTTCCTGCACCAGAGTCTCGAACTCTAAAGCTCGCTGACGGCGGATATGGTCGGGGAAGTACTGCTCCTCGAATCGATCCATAAAGTCCTCCCATGTTCAGACATACTCAGGTCCGGCAACACGGGTAACAGAGGTCCACTAATGCTCGGCCTCACCCTGGAAGAGAAATACGGCTAGCCGGACGCACTGCTCGGTCGTACATGACATGGTATCAAAAATCTTCTCCACATCGGAGTATCATCTCTCTGCTGCAGTCGGATCTGGCTCACCCTGGAAATGTGGGGGATCAAGCCGTCTGAACTCACGAAGTAAGGCGCTCGCGCGCTCCTGCTCTGCCTGAGCTAGTGAAACAGCTGGGCGTCTGCCCTGTCCCTGGAGTGCGGCTGTCATAGCCTGTAACATCTGCTATAACTGAGAGGCACTAACAGTCACAGTCGGCTCCTCATCGGCCTCAGGTGGAGGAATGTCATCTTCAGGAAAAGAATCAGGGATCTCTGAGGTTGGAACGGGAGACGTCGGTGGTAAAGCTAGAGCCTCTGATGGTGAAGCAGAATCCTCAGGTGGTGGTACGGGAGTCGATCGGGTAACTCTCCCAGGCGCCATGTCCTATAGAAAAGAGCGAGACGCCTATCAACTTCAAAACTCTCGAAGGTACGCACGTTAACAGTCTGTATCGGAAGGTCACGAAGCTATCCAAACTTCGGGACTTAACCATTCTTCACTCATAGCAGACATGTAATGTTGTTCTGGGTTATTCCCAAGTTATGCTCTGATACCAACTTCTGTCACTCCCCAAACTCAGAAACCGGGCTCATAAAATTCCTGATCGCCGACTCTGGCGCCGACAATCTCCGTAAAACCCCATTCTCGACTCCTAGCTCCCATTCGCCAGGTTCTGATCCTGGGATGCTACGAGGAGAATTTTTAATATCAGTCTGATTCGTAATAAGCATAACCAAAGGCATAACCCACAAACAACAACCAAGAACTCCATTACATTTCCACTATGATCAAAAACTTTACAAGTACAATGAGCATAAAGGGAAATACAATGATAAAGAATAAAAACTCCAAAACGATCAGCAACGTGCTCCTGCCTCAGCGCTGCTGCGATCCAACATCACCTGCACGCAACAGTCATGCATAAGCTTACAGAAAGCTTAGAGGGTGGTGAAAGTGTGTGCGCAAGGTAGTAATATGAACATGCAATGACAGAGTAATGCAGAATATGCAGATGGAACCATAATATCATGAGCCGTACCGAGGCTTATGCGATGCAAGACATGAATGGTATCGGCCACCCCAAGGCCATGCGATGTGCAATGCAACTCAAGCATACAGATCCTCATCTATGTCCATACATTAATACAGCTCAAAATATGGGATATCGCCGGGGTCTAGTACACTCTAAACCAGATTGCCGCCACATCGTGCGCAATAAGGTAAGTGGAAGAGACCACATTATCCGTCTACCAATATCGGGCGCGACTCGTCGATAGCGAACCCATTCCTCGAGCTGGTCAAACTCAGCCTAGTATTGCCCCCTACTCACGGGGGGGTAAGGTCGCACCCCCTTCCAACCGACCACGACACAGTGGAGAGCACAGCCAATTGGTATTCGGCACTCAGCGCTCATCTACCCACTCGGTCTAGACGTTGGAGCAACCTCTTGGTACCATAAGGGTTTAGGGACTTTCACCTAGAGATATCAATAGCACCCCATGTAGAACATGATTTTCGGTATCCAATCCTGCCAATCACGATGCGTCTGTGGAGGCTACGGGCCTGGTGTCGCTAGGGCGTACAATAACCATGTCACACAAATGCGGAATGCATGAATCACGCTATCCAGTCATGTAACCAATCCAATGCATATCGTGTGCTCATGTAGGGCAACATCGCCTAACCGGGAGCCCATAAACAACCTGCCCGAAGGTAAATGCTATGATCAGACAATTCTCACGTCAAGCATACATATGATGCGTATGATCGTAAGTCATGGAACTGTACTAAACATGTTATAATAAAATGAACTATCTTACAATGCAGATGGACCTGGACGGCCTACACACGATATGTACGGCCCAGTAATGGGCCCTAAGGAGAGTCGTAATGTGGACATCCAACCACATTACACTCGCAATGTGGATGTCAAACCAACATTGCTCCCAAGGCACGATCTTTGTAAACGTCAGTACTTAGTCTGTAATGGATTTACACATTGCAATGGAGCGTAGGTTATCCCCATTGGACCTTACATATATATCAAATGGGCCTTATCTTATGGGCCTTTTAGTCATCAGATGGGCCATATAAATGGGCCACACTAATGGGTCTTGTGTGCATTGCAATGGGTCAAAACCTGTGGGCCTAGCATTGCATCAAATGAGCTTAACTCATGGGTCGAATGGGTCACACCAATTGAATCCATATGAACGCCAAATGGGCCTTAACCCTTAGGCATTATATGAGTTCAATGGGCCTAAACCCCTAGGCCTTATGGTACATCAAATGGGCCTAAACCGGTAGGCCTTAAACAATCAAGTGGGCCTGATCCCATGGGCTCAAAAATGCAACAAATGGGTCCAATTTCAATGGCCTTGGAATACATCAAAAGGGCCTAGTCCAATGGACTTAGAACATAACAAGTGGGCCTAAACCCATAGGCCTTTTACAAAGAAAATGGGCCTAGCCCATAGGCCTTAAATAGTCCAAATGTGCCTAACCCATAGGCCTTGCATGCATAACAAAGTGGGCTTAAACCCATGGACCCTTTTTATAATCAAATGGGTTTAGTCCCATGGGCCTTACAATATATCAAATGGCCTAGTCTTATGGCCTTAGAACATATCAATTTGGGCCCAATCCCATGGCCTTACATAAATCAAAGTGGGCCCCAATGAACTACTGTAACTGCATTAGGATGGTCCTCAAAACAGGCCAAGGTGGGGTCCATATGAGCTAAGGATCTAACTCATTCTTTAGGCCTATGACATAAAACAGGTTCTTAAAATGAATGGATGGTTTGGATGCAGCCCATGCATCATGGGTGGGTCCCATTGCCGCTGGACAGCGGGGTGGCATGTCCATCAAGGAGGGCACCACCGTCCGCTGGACGGTGGAGGTAACACAGCAACCAGGTGGGCGCCACCGTCCACTGGACGGTGGGCTAAAACGCATGCATCATGGTGGGTCCCATGTGGGGCCCACCCTGTAATATTTATATGGCATCCAACCCATTGATAGGGTCAAACAGACCTGGATGAAGGGACCACATAAATTTCATCTTGATCCAAAACTTCTGTAGGCCCCAAAAATTTTTTAATGGCAGAATTCAATGCACACTGTTTCACGTGGTGTGTCCACCTGAGTTTTGGATCTGTCCCATTTTTGGAGGGGGCCCACCTGAGAAGGGGACCCACCTCATGAATGGCGTAAATAAGCCATATACATCATGTGGGGCCCACGGCAGCAGCCGTGGGTGGCTGCACGGCAGGCCGCCCGCCCGCCTACAGCACCTGTGCAACGTCAAAGGCTTAGCCTCTTTACAATTTTTTTAACAAAAATTTGAAAACCCATATTTTTGTGATTTTTCGCACGTGGGGCCCACTGCGCCAAAATCCGTCCCGACCATGGCGATCAGCGGCTCGAGGCCGTCCAAATGAGTCTAGAGTTCAAATTTTAAAATGCTACGGAAATGAAATAAAATACAAAAATGATGTTTGAATGGTGAGGGTGCGATTTTTGACGCTATGGCCCATCAGGTGCTCCGTTCAATCTCATTTTCTGGCTCAACGCCTAAAATGAGATGCTGAGAGGGATGGACGGCTTGGATTAGAGCGATACATCAGGGTGGGGCCTATGCAAGTGGACCACCCAAAAATCCCTTTTTCTTCTTTTCCCTTTTTCTCATTTCCTTTAAAACATCAAGCGTCCTATACGCTGGACGGCTGGCTTTCTTTTTAAAAAAAATTTGTGGTGGGCCCTGATGAAGTGGGCCACCACTGATGGGTGTACAACACATATGGTGGGCCCCACTTGAATAAATCTTGAAGAAAAAATATAATGCCAAGGTGGGATCCATTCAAGTGGGCCACACAATCCTTTTGCATAAAAATAAAATAAATTAGAATAAAATAAAATAAAATAAATAAAAGAGAGAGAGAGAGAGAGACATGGAGAGTGGGACACGGCTTGTGATGGAGGGACCCCGTCATTATGGGCCCTCCCTTGCAATGATTCATACAATAAACGGATCCCTTTGAACATGGGACCTTTAAAAATGTAAATCAACGGTGGAGATCCATTCCCCACCGATATGGACGGTCTAGATGACCTATCTAAATGAAATAAACATCATGATGGGGTCCATGGAGAATGGCCCCATCATGGAACGATCATGATGATCCAAATGGGCCATCGGCCACATTTTAGGGCCCAAGTGAGATCCACACCATTGATCGGTGGGCCTCACTTGGTCCACCATAAAAATAATAAAAACTGCCCTATAGAGGCACCCACCGTCCGATCTTCTTGCTCCTAGAGGTTCCTTGGCACCTTAGCTTCAACTTCAATGGTTAAGATGAAGAATGAAGGGTTGAGATGGGAGATTTTGGGGTAGGAAGGTGGGCCACTTGGAGCTTAGGAGGGTTTAAGAAATTCCATACGTACGGAGTCTCTTTGGCTTTGGGATTTTTGAAATGAGAAAGAGAGAAAGAGAGAGAGAGTTGTAAAGGGAGAGAGAGAGAGAGTGATGGATGGATGGGTGAGTGATGGTTGTGTAAGAAAAGCTTGACTTTTGAGGCTTTTGTGTAAGAGAGGTATGGGAGATGAAGACTTTTGTGGCTTTTTGTGTAAGAGAGGTATGGGTTTGGGAGACTTTTGTGGTTGCTTAGGAAAATGGAATAAAGTGATGTGTACTTGACATGTGATGGCTTGATGGATTGATTGATTGATGGGATTAATGTGATTGATGTGACACATCGTAGAGATTCCCTTGGTTTTCACAACGTGCGGCGTTTTCTCGCACCGAACGTTGGCCCACATCTCTTGATCAGGGTATCGCCTCGGCACGCGAGTCGCGGAATCGGAACCGCGGTGACGGCGCGGTCGCTATGGTATTGGTCTCGGGTTGAGTCGACTCGAGTTGTCGGCATATGAATCAGGGTCGCGCGTCGATATCGGTTAAGG
The DNA here is from genome assembly GCA_037074715.1 of Magnolia kwangsiensis. Classification (NCBI taxonomy): domain Eukaryota; kingdom Viridiplantae; phylum Streptophyta; class Magnoliopsida; order Magnoliales; family Magnoliaceae; genus Magnolia; species Magnolia kwangsiensis. The sequence goes on along the minus strand of CM073575.1, from coordinate 81,033,972 downwards.
GTCGAAGGTCGCCAGAATTCGACCGGTAAGACCGCGGAAGTCTACGAAAATGTACGGACCAAGATACGGGTCTTACAGTTGGCGTGAAACCTGCAACATAATAATTAGAAATATTAACAAACCAATGTGAATAGAAGACTTTAAATAATTGTTCATCAGGGAACATGTCATTTATATGTGTCGTCTCAAGGGACTTAGAGAGATCAAGGGGGGAAAGATGGTCAGCCACTATGTTCTTTACTCTTTTTTATCTTTTATTTTCAAATCAAATTCCTTAAGAAAGAGAATCCATCTTATTAAGCGAGGCTTAGCATCATTCTTAGAAAGAAGATACTTGAGCACCGCATGATCAGTGTAGATAATGATCTTAGATCCGATCAAGTAGGACATAAATTTGTCCAAAGCGAATACTACAACTAAGAGTTCCTTCTCCATAGTAAAAGTAATTCACTTGGGCAGGATTTAGAGTTCCACTTGCATAATGAATAACGTAGGGCTTCTTTTCTTTTCTCCGGCCTAACACCACCCCAAGAGCATAGTCAAACGCATCACACATAATTTCAAAAGAAAAGTTCTAGTTGGGTGGCTGCATGATAGGTGCAGTGGTTAACATACCTTGAGCTTAGAAAATCTTCTTGGCATTGCTCAGTCCACTCATATGGTACGTCCTTTTGAATCAGATTGCATAAAGGATGAGAGAGATGACTAAAGTCTTTTATGAATCTTCTATAAAATTCGGCATGTCCTAAGAAGGATCACACATCTCGTACGTTCTTAGGTGGAGGTAAGTTAAAGATATGATAAATCTTAGCCTTATCTACCTCAATTCCATTGGACGAGATGATATGTCTAAGGATAATTCCCTTACGAACCATGAAGTGGCGCTTTTTCCAAATCAATACCAAGTTCTTTTCATTACATCGCTTCAACACATTATTTAAATTTTCTAAACATTCGCTAAAGGATGGACCAAAGATAGAGAAATTGTCCATGAAGACCTCTAAATATTGTCCCACTATATCAGAAAAAATACTCAACGTACATCACTGAAAAGTGGCGAGAGCATTATGTAGCCCGAATGGCATCCTTTGATAAGCAAAGGTGCTGTAAAAACATGTAAATGTTGTCATTTCCTAATCTTCAAGGGCTATCTCAACTGATTGTAGTCCGAATATCTATCAAGGAAACAGTAATAAGAATGACTAGCTAGCCTTTCTAAGATTTGATCAATGAAAGGTAAAGGAAAGTGGTCCTTCCTCGTGACAATATTCAACTTCATGTAATCAATGCACATTCTCCAATCAATAGTGACTCTAGTTGGTACAAGTTCATTGTTGGCATTAACTACGATGGTGATTCCGGACTTCTTAGGAATCACCTGAGTTGGACTCACCCATTGACCAAACAAAACTTTGGGCTGGCCGAACTTGCAATAAAAATTTTGAAAGTTGTTATATACTTACTCGAATTTTTTTAGGTTAGTTGAATTTGGTAAGACTAGCCAAACTAGATGTTTGGCTGGCTAAACTTCAGAGAATTTACACTATCCATATTATATTTACAGTCATGATTTATAAACACTTAACCTAGGGTCATTCGAGGGTTATACCACCTGATGATTGATATATACAAAGAGCTTTAATCTTGAACCATGCAATGTATTTAAGGCTTGAGATGTTGAAATGATCTTGAGTTAATCTGCATGAGTTGTCGAAGACTATTGAAGTGTACTAATGTTCAATCCAAAAATTGGTCTATGAAATTTAACAACTCTAAGTGTGCTTCAAATACAAGCACTTACATGCTTGCTCCTAAATCAAGAAGTGTGTGCTCGATCCGGGGGTCCCCAATTACACAAGAGACGGTTGGCCTACCTAGATCTTTGTGCTTTTATGGAACTTCTTATTTTAGGATGGCACTCACTTTTTCAATTAACATAATTTTCTTTTGTATGCCTTACCGTCTTTTGGTAGTGCATAGATTTTTCAGGAACTTGGCATACGATGGTATTTGTTTAATGGCATCCAAGAGAGGAATGTTGATATTCACCAATTTTAGCATCTCTACAATATCCTAAGAGTTATATAGAGGTTTTGGTGCAGTCAACTGTTGGGGGAATAGCACAACGGTTTATATGCTCTTTCCAGCACTTTGTCTTGTGGAGTAATGTTAGGTCCATCAACTCTTTCAGCTTTTTTTGAGTCCTTAGGCTCATCAGCCCTCGTTAGGATAGTCTTATCAATCATTTTTCCACTTCTCAAGGTGGTGATAGATTTAGCCTACTCTATGTGATGAGAAGAGCTCGAGTCAATTACTTCACATTACAGCTTTGGATTGGGTAGAGGTTGGGCTAAAAATGTCCATTTTTACCTGTATTTTAGCACAAATATCACAAATAACTTCCATAACCTCCTCGGGCTTGACAGTTTCAACTTTCTTAAGTTTCATGGCCTTAATTTTTCTCGTGAGATTGCCCACCCTTACACTCATGTCGTCTTCTTCTTTTAAGACATGCATTCCTCCCCTTTCACTTGATCGAGTAGGCTTAGAAGTGGTGGGTCTTGGGGAGGTAATCCATGATTGCACGTTTTCTACAAGTAGATATAAATAATCCCACGCATCAACAACCTCCTTATTAATTGTAACACCCTGAAAATCGGGGGTCGTGTATAAACTCAACTCCGGAGTTCCGGACCGTCACTTATGCAACAAAAATGATTATGATTCAATGTTGTCTAAGTTAAAGCATTCACATGAGTAAAAGTATACCAAAACTGTAATTCATACTCCAGATTCAGTGATAAAAGCAAGCGGAAGACTAAAGAATATATATATTACTGTATAGAAAACAAAGTAAATCTCGACTGTCTCCAAAGTATGAATATATCTCTGAGTCTCATATACATGTAAATAAACAGAAATCAAAAGTCAAAATAGTCCCATTGAGAAGTCCCGCCAATCCAGGCCACCTAAGTAAAGCCGTCGTGGTACTGCATATATGAGAACTCGTCCTGGTCCTCATCATAGTCCGGCTCTGCCTCCTGAATCGCCCCCTCACTTGCATCTAAGACAAGGTCTGGTGGGTGTTGCAAACACCATCCCGTAATGTGGGAGTGAGTAGCTAACTCAGTGGAATAATAGAGCAAGGATTAGCATGTTCTTAAATCAATCATGCGATAATAGTAAAGAAATAAATCAAAAATTCCTAATACTGTTGTTAATGCAATATGACATGGCATGATGGATGCCCTCACCGACATTCTCCCTCATACGGCACCATCTTACGCCCGCGGCATGCTTGCGTACCGCTCAGTGCTCCACATCTTCCAGGCACATGCAATGTGATGGTGATACGATTGTCGAGTTATTATTAGTCCATTCAAACAGCAGGATTGAGAAACTAAGGTACTTCTCTTATATCAATCCCAACACAGATCCTGTCTAGGGTCGTCACTCCTAGTAATCTCATACGATGTGTATTTTGTAGGTCACTGCAAGGGCTGTCAGGGCTGTTGCTCGGACTCGTTGTACAGCTCCCCCATCACCTTATCAATACAGGCCTACTGTACTCTCACTGCTACGAAAGGGTCGTCGCCTCCCGTAGACTCAGAATACGCTCGCGGTCACTACAAAGGACTCGTCGCCTGATCAGTGTAGGTCGACAGCAAGAATATAGTGTCCCATACCACCATAATTTACCCACGAGTCATAGGTGCTCACTGGTCACTACGGGGAGGTTATGGCCCCGGTGTAGGCCGACAGCTCGACCACGGTGTCCCATACCACCATGCCCGGCTCATGAGTCTTTATGGATCAAGGCACCATGGTTAATAGGGTTTACAGTGGTAAGTTCAGTACCATAGGTTCAAGCAGTTATGACTCATACAGGGTGAACAAACAATGGCCAGTCGGGTTACTTGACGGGCTCGACTAGCACGAGCGCATCTCAAGTCGAACGACATGAAGTGCGTAAAACACCTCGTGTGGCCTAACCACTGCCGCCAACTCCAAAACACGGTTCGCGTTCATCGACGCGTCGTTCGTGGAAAAGATAAACCAACCACGAATTTACTCGGTTGCCGACTGCCTGGACTAGGTATAGTCCCAAACAGTTATGAATCCACATCAGCAATCATATAAGAGCAATGAAAATGAAATACAACAATGTGAGCATGTTAACACATGTTATAACATACAACTTAACTAAATCATCAAGCACATGCATTTCATACATATAATGAAATCATGCATATAGCCAACATGTAGGAAATCATTTACATCAGTATATTAATTGAGAATTCAATCTCAAACTAATTCATAACACCATTTAATTCAATACATACTAATACAAACATTTATACAAATACTTAGTCTACACACTTAAGTCTACATATAGTATGTCGACTCAAAGTGCGCATTTGGGCGAATCTCTTTGCCAAACTAATTATGCACATATTCCTAATATCCTAATGTGACAAGAAGCCATGTCAATCACATCAGCAAATTATGGATGAAAACAGTATTCCCTACAAATGACTAAAATGCCCTAAATCTCATATTTTTCGTCTGCATACGAAACAGGAAACGGACAGCATGTTGTACATGTCAAACGGCGTTGCCGTCGATAATTTACTATTAAATGACATTGAAAGCATTGGAAACAGTCAATCAAAGCGTCTAAAATCCGCACCTTTTCTCCTAGAAGCGTATCAATTCAAACGGAGCGTATACGCTTCGTCTACGGCGAACTGGGAACCTAATACACAAGATCCATAAGCTACTTCGCTATAGAAATGACGAAATGATAAATCAGCAAGTGTTTGGGGTGTTTTCTTACTTAGAAACGCGGTGTAAATGCCAGGAAAGTGATTGAAGCGCGTTGCTTAAGCACGTGCAACAGGTAGCACAAGCAGTAGGAAATTCTCTCCCACTCTCTCTCACAAACTCTCACTTTCTCTCTCACTCTTGCTAGGGTTTCTAGCAAATTCGGATGGGTGAGAGGAGTGAGGGTTTAAGCCCCTTTTATAACATAAAACTCGCCCAAAATAGGCTTGGGAACAATGTTTACTTGATACCTAACCAAATCGGGGCTGTTTCGGTCCAAAAAGGCATTTCTGGTGGTCCCCTGGCCGAACGTGTTGAGGGTCAAATATTGCATATTAGACCCCAGATATTATCTGGATTTACGAATATAATGCTATCTAATGGCTTGTTTTCTCATTCTTGTGTTGCAAGGTGATTTTATGAGCATGGATGGAAAAAGGACGTTAAAAGTTGAGATTTAACGATCTGATGACGCCAAAGGCAAGGGACACACTATAAGGGACCAAGATTGACAAATATACACGGTCAGAAATTCGAGAAAAGTTAGAAATTGAAGCTCAAGTGGCCTGAAGGACGTCCAGAATGCAAGATCATGAGGTTCCCACCATCCGTTCGGCTCGAAACTTCATACGTCGCCTGACGACCATAAATTAACAGTACATATAAAATTTCAGCCATTGAAGATCTCGGAAAGTACACCAATTGATAGATCAGCCCATAAACCGTTGATTCTGGGCCCACCTGATATCTAGAACTGCCTCAAAATTATTATTGACGGTTTAAATGAGATGAGAAATAATTTAGATGGTGAAGATTTCTGAAAATCATCACAGTGGACCCCTCATGAATAAAGTGTGCATAGTGCACAAGTGCACTACACGTGCATGGGAAACGGCAGAGACGGTTGACCGTCTCTGACCGAAAGAAAGGAAAAAAAATAAAAAAATTTCTTACGCACTACGGCTGCGTAACGGACGGCCGGCGTCCATTTTGCGGACGGTAGTGGGCCCCACCCATTGCTCGTATGGCCGATCTGATCTGTCCACCGTGTAGAGGGCTTCGAGAACTACAAAACCATGCTGACCTTTTGCACCCATGCATGCACACGTGTAAGATACAGAGGCCACAAAAGGGCTGCTTGGTAACGTTCAAAACTGATGCTTCTGTGATTTCTTCTCTGGGCCACGTCAATGGACGTTCAAAACCACCCATTCTTGACTGAAATTTTATTCTGAATCCAATGGATGGGGTGGATTTTTCAGAAAATGCTTATGTGGGGCCCACCGACCACAACAGCGAAATGGTACGAAAGGTTTCGCACATCCGTGAAAACTGACTTTTTCGGACAGTTTTGGCCCACCATCTTTGATCATATGGCAGATCTAAACCGTCTATCATGTAGAGAACCCAAGAAAGTACTAAGGGACGGTGTTTCTTTGAAATTTGAGCAAGGAAAGTGACGTGTTTCGAGGCACCGAACTTGGCTGCGAAAATTGCACTGCGTGTCCTGCTACAACTCTATCACTGACTCCAGCCTTCCAGCAGCTATAAAAGGAGATTTTGGATGTGGGGAGCATTCATTCAAGGCTAGGAAGGAGGAAAAAGAGAGACGTGGAGGCTTAGGTTTGGACATGGATTAGAGAGAAGAGAGAGAAACAGAGGTTTTTGGTTTTCTTTCTTATTTATTATTTTTTCTTTTTCTTCTTCTTTCTTTTGTTTTCATTTAGGAGATCCAGCCATCCATGTCTGGCTAAACCTCCTAGCTAGGGCTAGGAGGTGAAGCTTGTAGTGAGATGGGAGATTTGATTTTATTTTAATTTTAATTCATGAATTGATGTTGATTTTAGTTAATTATTATGGTAATGTTTTAGGTTTTTAATGGTCTATTGTGACTGAAATTACAATGGGTCTGCAATGGCTTTGAATATCTCCGTTCTTTTTAATGTTTATGATGTCAGGAAGCCCTGTTGTTCACCATAGTCTCCTGGGCATGGTTGGATGACGGTACCCTTCCTAACTTTCATACATGTGATTGGGTGGTAATTAGTTTAATTCTGTTGTTTGCCATAGTCTTTTAGGCATGGTTTGGTGATGGAATCCATTCTAATTCATATACCTTTCATCTCTTGAAAACTAGATCAATGACAGTTCGGTTAATTTTCATGAAACATGCATAAGATCTCCCTGATCTCTACAAGTGGATCCTCTGAATCCCTAGTTCCCTTCTCCTGATTTCTCTCAAGTTTAGATAATTATTTCACCAGTATTCCTTCAAATTCAATCAGATTAGATTTCATCTTAGCCTACTTCTAGTTCTAGATATTTTTAGATTACGTACAGTTTCAGTCCCTTAGGATTCGACCTCGGTCTTACCGAGTTATTACTACATCACAACCCTGCACTTGGGGAGTGAATAAGTTTTTAGCGCCGTTGCCGGGGACTGTCGGTTACGTTTTTCTGAAATTAATTAGTTTTAGGATTAGTTTAAGATTAGGTTTAGATTTTCTTAATTTTTAGAAATTAACTTGTCTTTCTTGTTTTATAGGCTTCTAAGATAGTTTCTAAATTAGTAAAATTTTTCTTAAATTCTTCCTTTCTATTCTAAATTTAGATTAAAATTTATTTCTTCTTTTTAGTGAGATTCTAATTCTAATTCTTTTTAGGAATCCTAACCCTGTTTCTTGTTTTAGAATTTTTCTATAAGTTTTTGTTTAGGAACTAACCCAATTTTTCTGTTTTGTAGGAAGCTTCTAATTTAGTAAGCTCTTCTTAATTCTTCTCTCTTTGGAATTTCTTATTTTCTCTAGAAATTAGTTTATTTTTAATTAGGACTTTCTACTCTTAGAAACTAACTTATTTTGGTTTGTTTTGAAGGTTTTTTAACTTAGGAACTCCGATTTGGTAACTTCTCTCCAACCCTCCCTTTTCCTAGATTTTTATTTTCTTTTTTAGGTTTAAGTTAGAATTTGAGGGCTGAGTGTGTTTTATGCCCCATTGGGCACGCGACAACACTCGACGTCTCGTGACTGAAGGAGGATTAGTTAAGGGGTTGACTGTCCATCGCAGGACTAGACACCACTTGAATTCTCCTGAGTTAGAAGACGTTATGACTGAAAATCAACCTCAAGCACTATCCTAACCAAGGGTTGAGGAAGTACATGATGAGAATGAGGTGCATCAGGCACCCCCGCCTCGTACTTTACGAGATTATTTACAACTGGCAGGGGTGAGTACGCCCTCATGCATGATTTTTTCTGAGAATACAGGACATATGGACATCAAGCCAGGGATTATCCAACTCCTTCCTAAGTTCCATGGGCTTGAGTCTGAAGAACCATACTTGCATCTGAAAGAGTTCGATGAAATCATAGGCACCTTATACTTTCCTAATGTATCCGAGGATACTATTAGGCTGAAACTCTTTCCATTTTCCTTGAAAGAAAAAGCCAAGACGTGGTTACATTCACTGCGTCCTAGATCCATTGGCACATGGAATGATTTGCAGAGGGAATTTATAAAGAAATTTTTTCCACATCATAAGACAATTACCCTCAGGAGAGCAATCATGAACTTTGCCCAAAAGGAAGATGAAACATTCTTCCAATGTTGGGAAAGGTTCAAGGATCTGGTTAATGCATGCCCACAACATGGCTTTGAAATATGGCGCATTACGAATTTTTTCTATGATGGGCTAACATCTTCCATGCGCCAAATGGTCGAGACAATGTGTAATAGAGATTTTATTAATAAAAATGTCGACGAGGTATGGGATTACCTCGATAGTCTCGCTGAAAAAACACAATCATGGGACTATTACCCAAGGACGAACACTACGTCTAGGCTGACTCATTCAAGGGAAAAAGGAGGAATATATCTCCTGAAAGAGGATAATGATCTTAACGCTAAGGTGGCCAATCTCACCAGAAAATTTGAGGCCATGGAAGGAAGGAAGGAAAAGGTTAATGAAAGTGTTTGCGGCATCTGTGATTGCAACATTCATACTACTGAAAATTGTCCTTCAATACCCGCCTTTCGAGAAGTATTGAATGAACAATCTAATGCCGTAAATAACTATCAAAGACCTTTTAATGGACCACCCTCTAATACGTACAATCCTGGCTAGAAAAATCATCCAATTTTAGTTGGAGGAACGGACAAACTGCTACCCCTTAAGGTTTCTTTAATCAAAATTCAAATCAGGGGAAACCTCAAGAAGAATCGGTTCAAATTTCCATACAAGACCTGGCTCGGACAATGCAAGGAATTTCAGATTTTATGCAAAAAATAGATTCACATATGACGGATATGGAAAAAGGGATGCTCCCTGCACAATCACTCCCTAATCCGAAACCACAATACGAAACAGGTGATCCCAGCTCTTCAAATCAAATGGGGCACGCTAAATCCATCACCACTCTTAGGAGTGGGAAGGTTATTGATAAAACCCTTCCGGTTAGGCCCGAAAAGCCTCAAGAACCAGAAGAGGACAACAATGATGGATCTAGTGGCGCCCCACAAAAATTTGAACTGGAACCTCTAGAAAAGCCAGTTGCTCCGTTTCCCCAACGGTTGGTTGAACCAAAATGTCTATCTAACTCTCAGGATATCCTAGAGGTGTTGAAATAAGTGAAAGTCAACATTCCTCTGCTTGACGTTGTAAAACAGATTTCTTCATATGCTAAATTTCTAAAGGATTTATGCACTACCAAACGACGGAAAAATGTTCAAAAGAAGATCTCCTTGACTGAGAAAGTGAGTGCCATCCTGAAACAAGATGTGCCGCAAAAATTCAAAGATCCCGGTTGCCCAACCATATCATGTGTAATCGGGAACTATCGAATTGATCACGCACTTCTTGACTTAGGAGCGAGCGTCAATCTGATTCCCTATTCGGTATACCAACAGTTAGGTTTGGGTGAATTAAAACCCACTCGAACCACACTACAACTTGTTGATCGTTCTGTTCGTATACCAAGAGGGATTATCGAGGACGTGTTGGTCCAGGTGGATAGATTCTACTACCCTGTTGATTTTATCATCTTGGACACTGAACCCATCAATGACACGAGCACTCAGATTCCCGTCATTCTTGGTCGCCCATTCCTGTCTACTTCAAATGCAATTATCAATTGCAGGAATGGTGTCATGACTATGTCCTTTGGAAATTTGACATTGGAATCGAATATCTTTTTCAATAACGGCAGCAACTCAGAGGATGATGACGATTTCCACGATGTTAACATGATTGATTCTTTTGTGGAAGATAGAACACCTCTCACCTTATCCTCTGATCCTCTAGAGACGTGCCTGGCTCACTCCCATGATCTTGATGATGATATAATTAGGGAGACGTGTGTCATGCTTGATACCGTACCAGTACTTGAAGTTAACCGGTGGAGGCCACAAATTGAAGAATTGCCCCAAACTGATGTAGTGCCTCTACCGTCTAACCTTAAGCCACCGAAGCTTGACCTAAAACCTTTGCCTTCTGATTTAAAATATGTCTATTTAGGTCAAGATGAGACATATCCGGTGGTGATCTCTGCCCACCTGGAGAAAGAACAGGAGAGTATGCTGATATCTACTCTCATTGAGCATAAGGGAGCTCTTGGATGGACGATAGCGGACCTCAAGGGAATTAACCCATCGATTTGTACTCACCGTATATATCTTGAGGACAATGCAAAGGCTGTTCGGCAATCACAACGTAGACTAAATCCAAACATGAAGGAAGTGGTTAAGGCCGAGGTTCTCAAACTATTGGAAGTGGGGATCATTTATCTCATATCCGATAGTCAATGGGTGAGTCCAACTCAGGTGGTTCCTAAGAAGTCCGGGATCACCATTGTAGCCAATGCCAATAATGAACTCATGCCGACCAGAGTTACTACTGGTTGGAGAATGTGCATTGACTACAGGAAGCTGAATACCGTCACAAGGAAAGACCACTTTCCTTTGCCCTTCATTGATCAAATCCTGGAAAGGCTAGCTGGTCATTCCTATTATTGTTTCCTTGACGGGTATTCAGGTTATAATCAGATTGAAATCGCCCCTGAGGGTCAGGAAAAGACCACATTTACATGTCCCTATGACACCTTTGCTTACAGAAGGATGCCATTCGGGTTATGTAATGCCCCTGCCACCTTTCAGCGATGCATGACGAGTATCTTTTCTGACATGGTGGGAAAATATCTAGAGGTCTTCATGGACGACTTTTCTGTTTTTGGTTCATCTTTCAGCGAATGCTTAGCAAGTCTTAAATGTGTGCTGAAAAGATGTGAAGAAAAAAACTTGGTATTTAACTGGGAGAAGTGCCATTTTATGGTTCAAAAGGGAATTATCCTTGGGCATATCATCTCGTCCAAAGGAATCAAGGTAGATAAGGCAAAAATTAATCTTATCTCTAACCTACCTCCACCCAAGAATATCAGAGACGTGCGATCCTTCTTAGGACACGCAGGCTTTTACAGACGATTCATAAAGGACTTTAGTCTCCTCTCTCGTCCTTTATGTAATCTTCTTCAAAAGGATACACCATACGAGTGGACTGAGCAGTGCCAAGAAGCTTTCACTAAGCTTAAGGGCATGTTAACCACTGCACCTATCATGTAGCCACCTGACTGGAGTCTTCCTTTTGAACGTATGTGCGATGCCTCTGATTATGCTCTTGGAGCGGTTCTAGGCCAGAGAAAAGATAAGCGGCCTTACGTTATTCACTACGCAAGTAGGACTCTAAATCCTGCCCAAGTGAACTACTCAACTACAGAAAAGGAACTCTTGGCCGTAGTGTTCGCCTTGGACAAATTTAGGTCCTACCTGATCGGATCCAAGATCATCATCTACACAGATCACGCGGCACTTAAGTATCTTCTTTCTAAGAATGATTCTAAGCCCTGCCTGATACGGTGGATCCCTCTACTCCAAGAATTTGATTTGAAAATTAAAGACAAAAAGGGAGTAGAGAACGTAGTGGCCGATCATCTTTCTCGCCTTAATACCTGTAAGACCCGTATCTTGGTCCGTACCTTTTCGTACACTTCCGCGGTCTTACCGGTCGAATTCCGGCAACTTTCGACCCTTGAACGATATCGACGCGCGACCCTGATTCATGTGCCGACAACCCGAGTCGACTCAGCCTGACACCAATACCATAGCGACCGCGCCGTCGCTACGGTTCCGACACCGTGACTCGCACGCCGAGGCGATGCCCTGATCAAGAGTTATGGGCCAACGTTCGGTGCGAGAAAATGCCGCCCGTTGCGAAAACTAAGGGAATCTCTACGATGTGTCACATCAATCACATCAATCCCATCAATCCATCACATGTCAAGTACACATCACTCTTACCCATTTTCCCAAGCAACCACAAAAGTCTTCACATCCCATACCTCTCTTACACAAAAAGCCACAAAAGTCTTCATCTCCCATACCTCTCTTACACAAAAGCCTCAAAAGTCAAGCTTTTCTTACACAACCATCACTCACCCATCCATCCATCACTCTCTCTCTCTCCCTTTACATCACTCTCTCTCTTTCTCTCTTTCTCATTTCAAAATCCCAAAGCTAAGGAGCTCCATACGTATGGGAATTTGCAAGAGCTCCTAAGCTCTAAGTGGCCCACCCTCCTACCCCAAAATCTTTCATCTAAACCCTCCATTCTTCATCTTAACCATTGAAGTTGAAGCTAAGGTGCCAAGGAACCTCTAGGAGCAAGAAGATCGGACGGTGGGTGCCTCTTTATGGTAGATTTTTCTTATTTTTATGGTGGACCAAGTGAGGCCCACCGATCAATGGTGCGGATCTCACTTGGGACCCTAAAATGTGGCCGATGGACCACTTGGATCATCATGATCATTCCATGATGGGGCCATTCTCCATGGACCCCATCATGAGGTTTATTTCCTCTTCAAAGGTCATCTAGACCGTCCATGTTGGTGGGGAAAGGATCCCCACCGTTGATTTTAAATTTTGGTGGTCCCTCATGCTTTAAGGCCCACTTGATGTATGATTCATTGTAAGGGAGGGCCCATAATGTCGGGGTCCCTCCATCACAAGGCATGTCCCACTCTCCATGTCTCTCTCTCTCTTTCATTCCTCTTATTTTATTTTATTTTTATTTGATTTTATTTTTATGAAAGGGGTTGTGTGGCCCACTTGAATGGACCTCACCTTGAGGTATTTATTGGGTCTAAGAGTCCTTCAAGTGGGGCCCACCTTGCATGTTGAACCCCATCATCCATTAGTGGTGGCCCACTTCAAAAAGGGCCCACCACCATGTGCTTTAAAAAATTAAAAAAAAATTAAAAAAAAAAAAAGAGCTTACCGTCCAGCGTTTGGGACGCTGGACGTCCCTACCCAAAAGAAAAGAAAGAAAAAGGTGGTTTTGGTGGGCCGGCTTATGCAGGCCCCACCTTGATACATATGTTCAATCCAAGCCGTCCATCCTCACTCATATCAGTTTAAGCGTTGAAAAAAAATGTGAAGCTGATCTGACTCGCTGGTGGGCCATGCCTTAGAAAATAGTGATCTCCACCGTTTAAAGTCCCTTGGATTTCTTCTACGCACCGAATTAAGCCCAAGTTTGGACTCTGTTTGTCGGCATCGAGCCGGTGAAGCCAATGGACGGGATGGATTTCCTGATGGTGGGCCCTACCTGTGAAAATCCTCAGATTTTCTCATTTTTCAAAAAAAAAAAAAAAAATTTCAAAGCATGAGGCATTGCCTCTGCCTTGACCGTGCACGGCAGCAACAGGCGCTGCGTGCACGGTCGGCCGTGCAGTCACCCACGGCTGCTGCAGTGGGCCCCACGCGATGTATTTGTCATATCTACGCCGTCCATTAGGTGGGTCCCCTTCTCAGGTGGGCCCCATCCAAAATTCAATTAAATCCGAAACTCAAGTGGCCCACACCACATGAAACAGTGGGACAGTATCCCTACTATTGAAAACCGTTTTTGGGCCCACAAAAGTTTTGGATCAAGACAAAATTTTTATTTTCCTTCTACATAGGCCCACCTGACCTTGTGAACGGCTTGGATGGCAAATTGGCATTTCAATGGGCCCCATATGGGACCCACAATGATGTATGTATTAAGTCCACCGTCTAGACGGACGGTGGCACCCACCACGGTGACGCCCCACCTTCTGTTTGTGTGGCCTCCACCGTTCAGCGGACAGTGAGGCCCTTGTGATGTATATGCTTTATCTGCACTGTCCACTGGACAGTGGGACCCACCATGATGCGTGTAATGCATCCAGACCATCCATCCACTTGTTTAGATCATTTTAAGGCCTTTGGGAAAGGCCCATTTAATTTGTAAAAGCCTATGGGCTAGGCCCATTTGAGTTATGAAACGCTTATGAGCTAGGCCGTTTGATTCATTTAAGGCCTATGAACTTGGGCCCACTTGATATGTAAAGCCCATGGGCTTAGGCTCACTTGATATTTAATGCCTATGGGTTAGGCCCACTTGATATGTTGCAAGTCCACGGGACTAGGCCCATTTGAAGTATATGCAAGGCCTAGGGATTTAGGCCCATTCGACTCATATAAGGCCTCCGGGTTGAGGCCCATTTGATATACATTTGGGGGCCCAATTGGTGTGGCCCATTTGATACATATTAGACTCATGTGACTAGGTCCAATTGATGCAATCCAAGGCCCACGGGTTTTGACCCATTGCAATGCACATAAGACCCATTGTTGTGGCCCATTTATGTGGCCCATCTGATGATTAGAAGGCCCATAGGATATGGCCCATTTGACATATATGTGAAAAGCCCAATGGGATGAACCTAAGGATCATTGTAATGTGTAATCCCAATATCGATTGTGAAGCGATATTTAAGAAGATCGTACCTGAGATGCAATGTTGGTTTGACGTCCACATTGCGAGTGTAATGTTGGTTGGATGTCCACATTACGACTCTCTATAGGGCCCATTACTGGGCAGTACTTGCTGTGTTTCGGCCGTCCAGGTCCATCTGCATTGTAAGATAGTTCATTTTATTATATCATGTTTAATACAGTTTCATGATTCATGATCATACGCATCATATGTATGCTTGACGTGAGGATTGTCTGATCATAGCATTGCCTTCGGACAGGTTGTTTATGGGCTCCCGGTTAGGCGGTGTTTCCCTATATGAGCGCACGATATGCGTAAGATTGGTTGCATGACTGGATAGCGTGATTCATGCATTCAGCATTTGTGTGACATGGTTATTGTACGCCCTAGCAACATTAGGACCGTACCCTCCACAGATGCATCGTGGTTGGCAGGATTGGATACCAAAAATCTTATTTTACATGGAGTACTATAGATATCCCTGGGTGAAAGTCCCTAAACCCTTATGGTACCAAGAGGTTGCTCCAACGTCTAGACCGAGTGGGTAGATGAGCGCTGAGTGCCGAATACCAGTTGGCTGTGCTCTCCACTGTGTCGTGGTCAGTTGGAAGGGGGTGCAGCCTTACCCGCCCGAGTGTAGGGGGCAATGCTAGGCTGAGTTTGACCAGCTCAAGGAATGGGTCCGCTATCGATGAGTCGCGCCCGATATTGGCAGACGGATAGTATGGTCTCTTCCACTTACCTTATTGCGCGCGATGTGGCGGCAATCTGGTTTAGAGTGTACTAGACCCCGGTGATATTCCATATTTGAGCTGTACTGATATGTGGACATTGATGAGGATCTGTATGCTTGAGTTGCATTGCACATTGCATGGCCTTGGAATGGCCGATACCATTCATGTCTTGCATCGCATAAGCCTTGGTACGGCTCATGATATTATGGTTCCATCCGCATATTCCGCATTACTCTGACATTGCATTCATATTACTACCTTGCGCACACACTTTCACCACTCTTTAAGCTTTCTGTAAGCTTATGCACGACCGTTGCGTGCAGGTGACGTTGGATCGCAGCAGTGTTGAGGCAGGAGCACGTTGCAGAGCGTTTGGAGTTTTTGGTTCTTTACCATTGTATTTCCCTTTATGCTCATTGTACTTGTAAAGTTTTTGATCATAGTGGAAATGTAATGGAGTTCTTGGTCGTTGTTTGTGGGTTATGCCTTTAGTTATGCTTATTACGAATCAAACTGATATTTAAAATCCTCCTCGTAGCATCCCAGGATCGGAACCTGGCGAATGGGAGCTAGGATCCGAGAACGGGGTTCTACGGAGGCTGTCGGCGCCGGATTCGGCGATCGAGAATTTTGTGAGCCCGGTTTCCGAGTTTGGGGCGTGACAATACCTCTGATTCCCTTGAGACGACCCATATCAATGACATGTTCCCTGATGAACAACTGTTTAAAGTCTCCCATTCACCTTGGTTCGCTGATATTGCTAATTATCTTGCTACAGGTGCCATACCGACACACTGGACGTCACAAGATAAAAAGAAATTCTTTACCAAGGTGCGTAACTTTTTCTGGGACGATCCATATTTGTTTAAATATTGCCCAGACCAACTCTTAAGGAGATGCGTACCAGACGATGAGCATCAGAGTGTCATCTCCTTCTGTCATTCACAGGCCTGTGGTGGTCACTTTTCTGCTAAAAAGACCACGGCCAAGATTTTACAGTATGGCTTCTACTGGCCCACTATGTTCAGGGACACTCATGAGTTTTGCAAGGCTTGTGAGCGTTGTCAGAAATTGGGAGCATTGTCCCGTCGAAATATGATGCCCTTGAATCCCATCCTTATTATAGAAGCATTTGATTGTTGGGGCATTGATTTCATGGGACCATTCCCCCAATCATTTGGAAATCTGTATATTTTGCTCGCCGTAGACTATGTCACTAAATGGGTCGAAGCAATTCCATGCCGCAAAAATGACCATCGCACGGTCATTAAATTTTTGAAAGAAAATATCCTGTCGCGGTTCGGAACGCCTCGAGCCATCATTAGTGACGGGGGCTCACACTTCTGCAATAGACC
Organism: Magnolia kwangsiensis; assembly: GCA_037074715.1. NCBI lineage: Eukaryota > Viridiplantae > Streptophyta > Magnoliopsida > Magnoliales > Magnoliaceae > Magnolia > Magnolia kwangsiensis. The sequence goes on along the minus strand of CM073575.1, from coordinate 81,017,212 downwards.
ATTTGAGAGCTTAATGAAGAAATACGGTATCTCGCATAAGGTGAGCACCCCATACCATCCACAGACAAGTGGACAAGCTGAAATTTCCAATAGGGAGATCAAACATATCCTAGAGAAAACGGTTAACCCTGATCGTAAGGATTGGTCAATCCGATTGACCGATGCCTTATGGGCGTACTGTACTGCTTTCAAAACTCCTATTGGAACATCTCCCTTTAGACTTGTCTATGGGAAAGCCTGTCACTTGCCTGTGGAATTGGAACTAAAGCATACTGGGCGATCAAAAATCTGAATTTCAATCTGGACAACGCTGGCTCGCTACACAAACTTCAGTTGAATGAACTTGAAGAAATCCGGAACGATGCATATGATAACTCGAGAATTTACAAGGACAGGATGAAGGCGTTTCATGATCAACATATTCTACGAAAATCATTCACGCCTGGTCAGAAAGTCCTCTTGTATGACTCTCGACTACATCTCTTTCCGGGTAAGCTTCGATCTCGTTGGACCGGCCCTTACATTGTTGTCACTGCTTATCCTCATGAGGCCGTCGAGATAAAAGATCCCGACAATGGTAAGGAGTTTAAAGTAAATGGACATCGATTAAATCCATTTGTTAAGACATTTGATTCAGAGGACATGTCCATGCCTCTGATTGCTCCTGTTTATCAGGACTGATCTCCTAGTCTGATAGAGGTATAGGTAGGTTTATCGCTTTCATAGGTTTAGGATAGTTGTTTTATTTGTCTGGCTGAAGACGGTAAATTTAGCACTCCTGGGAGGCAACCCAGCTTTTTTATTCCTTTTTCATTCTTTAGTAGATGATTCAATGTTTGTGGGTAACATTACTGCAAACCCTCACGAGACTACAACTCGTCCACTAGGGGTAACCTAGGGGTTTAAAGGCTTGTTGCATACGCTAAATGCAATCGAGAGCACCTGCGAAAGTGGTACAGGTAGGATTTTATTTTTGTTATTTTTATTCTGCTTTCTCTCTCATGCTGACAAGCTTCCATGCCGTGATCTATTGGAAACTCTCTTGATTCGTTATTCAGGTACTATCTTCCCATCACTTCTCATTTACTTTCGTTGTCCCATGTGCATTGCATGCTCATATCTTTTACATTGAGGACAATGTAGATTTTAGGTTGGGGGTGGGAGATTAGGTTTCCTAATCAGTATTTTCTTGGTCTTGAGCAAAAATTGTGAAATTTTTTCAAAAAAAATTTTCTGAAAATTTCTACAAATTCGAAGTGATTTTGACAGATATCCCTAATTTAGATTTTCAAGGTACATAATGGTGGATTTATGACTCTTGGATTCCGTATCTGTTAGATTTCATAGTTAAGTGAATTATTAATCCATGATTAGAAGTTGTAAACATTGATTGAATCATGATTTCAGGACACGTCTTGCTTACACATTAAGATTTCAGTCTGACATTGAAGGGTTAATTTGGTAATCACTAAGCACGAAAGGAACCAGCCTGAAATATCTTGCCATCATGGTATAAAAATTGGAAAGGTTGGATAATTAATCTTCACCATAGGTTTGCTCCCTATAGGTGTGGAGTTAATTCCCCATGAATGATATCTAAAAAGAGTTAGGTATCTTCACCATAGGTTTGCTCCATATAGGTAAGGATTTGATTCTCCTTCCTTGGCATTATTTTGAATAGAAAAATCACAAGTTAATAGGTTAATCTATGAGGTAAGTTTTGAATTAGGTTTTGGTTGTCATGAATTTTCTTGTTGGTTACCAATGATATCATGAAATTGACGATTAGATCTCTTAATGATGATAAGCCGAGATTAGAGTATACATCCATGGATCTCAATGTTTAAAATTTTTCTAATTGATGGATTAATACTTTACACTTGATTATGAAGTCTACCGTGCGCTTGAGCTCAGGAGAAAATAATTTTTAACATTCATGGATATTAAATTTCTCGTATTTTGTTCAAAATCTCACTAGATTTCATAGAAAGTTCTCCTATAATTCTCAACTTATTTTTCGCATATTTTGCTTGGGACTAGCAAAATGCTGGTTGGGGGTTGTGTTGAGGGTCAAATATTGCATATTAGACCCCAGATATTATCTGGATTTACGAATATAATGCTATCTAATGGCTTGTTTTCTCATTCTTGTGTTGCAAGGTGATTTTATGAGCATGGATGGAAAAATGACGTTAAAAGTTGAGATTTAACGATCTGATGACGCCAAAGGCAAGGGACACACTCCATGGGACCAAGATTGACAAATATACACGGTCAGAAATTTGAGAAAAGTTAGAAATTGAAGCTCAAGTGGCCTGAAGGACGTCTAGAATGCAAGATCACGAGGTTCCCACCATCCGTTCGGCTCGAAACTTCGTACGTCGCCTGACGACCATAAATTAACAGTACATATAAAATTTCAGCCATTGAAGATCTCGGGAAGTGCCCCAACTGACAGATCAGCCCATAAACCGTTGATTCTGGGCCCACCTGATATCTGGAACTGCCTCAAAATTATTATTGACGGTTTAAATGAGATGAGAAATAATTTAGATGGTGAAGATTTCTGAAAATCATCACAGTGGACCCCACATGAATAAAGTGTGCATAGTGCACAAGTGCACTACACGTGCATGGGAAATGGCAGAGACAGTTGACCGTCTCTGACCGAAAGAAAGGAAAAAAAATAATAATAAATTTCTTACGCACTACGGTTGCGTAACGGACGGCCGGCGTCCGTTTTGCGGACGGTAGTGGGCCCCACCCATTGCTCGTATGGACGATCTGATCCGTTCACCGTGTAGAGGGCTTCGAGAACTACAAAACCATGCTGACCTTTTACACCCATGCATGCACACGTGTGAGATACAGAGGCCACAAAAGGGCTGCTCGGTAACGTTCAAAACTGATTCTTCTGTGATTTCTTCTCTGGGCCACGTCAATGGACGTTCAAAACCAACCAATCTTGACTGAAATTTTGTTCTGAATCCATTGGACGGGGTGGATTTTTCAGAAAATGCTTTTGTGGGGCCCACCGACCACAACAGCAAAATGGTGCGAAAGGTTTCGTACATCCGTGAAAACTGACTTTTCCGGACAGTTTTGGCCCACCATCTTTGATCATATGGCAGATCTGAACCGTCTATCATGTAGAGAACCCAAGAAAGTACTAAGGGACGGTGTTTCTTTGAAATTTGAGCGAGGAAAGTGGCATGTTTTGAGGCACCAAACTTGGCTGTGAAAATTACACTCCGTGTCCTGCTACAACTCTATCACTGACTCCAGCCTTCCAGCAGCTATAAAAGGAGGTTTTGGACATGGGGAGCATTCATTCATGGCTAGGAAGGAAGAAAAAGAGAGACGTGGAGGCTTGGGTTTGGACATGGATTAGAGAGAAGAGAGAGAAACAGAGGTTTTTGGTTTTCTTTCTTATTTATTATTTTTTCTTTTTCTTCTTCTTTCTTTTGTTTTCATTTAGGAGATCCAGCCATCCATGTCTGGCTAAACCTCCTAGCTAGGGCTAGGAGGTGAAGCTTGTAGTGAGATGGGAGATTTGATTTTATTTTAATTTTAATGCATGAATTGACGTTGATTTTAGTTAATTATTATGGGAATGTTTTAGGTTTTTAATGGTCTATCGTGACTGAAATTACAATGGGTCTGCAATGGCTTTGAATATCTCCGTTCTCTTTAATGTTTATGATGTCAGGAAGCCCTGTTGTTCACCATAGTCTCCTGGGCATGGTTGGATGACGGTACCCTTCCTAACTTTCATACATGTGATTGGGTGGTAATTAGTTTAATTCTGTTGTTTGCCATAGTCTTTTAGGCATGGTTTGGTGATGGAATCCATTCTAATTCATATACCTTTCATCTCTTGAAAACTAGATCAATGACAGTTCGATTAATTTTCATGAAACATGCATAAGATCTCCCTGATCTCTACAAGTGGATCCTCTGAATCCCTAGTTCCCTTCTCCTGATTTCTCTCAAGTTTAGATAATTATTTCACCAGTATTCCTTCAAATTCAATCAGATTAGATTTCATCTTAGCCTACTTCTAGTTTCAGATATTTTTAGATTACGTACAGTTTCAGTCCCTTGGGATTCGACCTCGGTCTTACCGAGTTATTACTACATCACAACCCTGCACTTGGGGAGTGAACAGAACGCGATCGGACTTAAGTTCATGCACGTTGGATGTCGCTCACATCCCATTTTCAGACCAGTAGTGTTCGTAGATCGTGCGTGGCGGTCCAGTTTCAGTTCAGCGATCACCGCACATAGATCAGGCCTACAAATCTCATGATATGAAAGAGAAATTTTTCCTGATCCAAGGGTGTAATTTGGCTGAATTCTGATGGTCAAAACACTTAATACTGACGCGTCAAGTCGTGTGCCAGATTTGAATTTCAAATTCCAAATCTAACCGTATTCTCACTCTCTTCACTCCAGGCTCAATGAAATAGCCTGTGAATGTCGGTTGGACTTGATTTTTGAAATGATTGTCAAGTCCAGCTAAGTGGTTTTAACAGTCTAAGATTGTAGGTATCGGACTTTTGACGCGCGGTCTAGATCCAATACAAAGTTTTAAAACAGTCCAGAGAACAAACCGATTTAGAGTTCGATCCGAGGTTTTAGAGTATTATAGCGTCATTGGTTCTACTCGCTTTGGGTCTTATAGAACGTATTTAAAGTGATCAGGGACTATTTCCCAGCTACTCTAGCGTAGCACTAGCTAACTTACACTTATTTTATAAAGGAATTAATCCTACGCGATTTCTGGTCGAGTTGGTACTCGAGTCCAAGTACGGATTTTTCTAGGGCGTTACAATCTACCCCCATTAACAAAGAAATTTCAACCTCAAAATTTGTACATTTTCATACTCCTCGAGAAGCTATGGGTAGTTCTTTCTGATCTCGGCTTCTATCTCCTAGGTAGCCTCTTCCTCAGAGTGATGCGTCCATAATACCTTCACAAGGAGAATCACCTTGCTAGCAGTACCTGCTCCTTCCTGTTTAGGATACGTGTCGGTCGCAGGATATATGTAATATCCTCTCCTAACTGCACCTGCTCCCATCTGATGATATGGGAAGGATCAGAAACGTACTTCTTCAGCATAGAAACATGAAATACGTTGTGAACGCTCGCGAGAGGCGTGGGTAAATCCAAACGGTATGCCACTGCTCCCACACGATCGAGGATCTGGAATGGACCAATGAATCGCGGTGCCAGCTTCCCCTTCTTCCCGAACCGAAGGACTCCCTTCATAGGGGAAACTCGTAAAAATACATGATCCCCAACTGTGAACTCTAGCGGCCGCCGTCTCGTATCGGCATAACTCTTCTGTCTGCTCTGCGCTGTGAGAAGCCGACGTCTAATAATATCAATCTTCTCCGACGTCGCCTGCATTAACTCTGGGCCAATCAAGCTACGCTCACCGACCTCTACCCAGCAATGCGATGCGTGACAAGGTAGCCCATACAACGCCTCGTAAGGTGCCATACCGATACTCGCTGAAAACTGTTGTTGTACGCGAACTCCGCATATGCAAGACTCATCCCAACTGTCCTTGAAGTCCAATGCGCAAGCTCGCAACATGTCCTCTAAGATCTGGTTCACCCGCTCTGTCTGTCCATCTGTCTGTGGGTGGAAGGCAGTACTGAACTTCAACTTCACACCCATAGCCTCCTGAATGCGAGTCCAGAAAATAGAAGTGAACCGCGTGTCTCTGTCCGACACGATCTCCAACGGAACTCCATGCAGACGCACGATCTCTCTAATGTATAGTCTAGCAAGCTCGTCTGCAGAGTTCGTGACTCTGATTGGTAGGAAGTGCGCCGACTTCGTCAGACGGTCGACGATCACCTAAATGGAATCATGTCCCTTCCTCGTCTTCGGCAGCCCTGAAACGAAATCCATGGAAATGAAGTCCCACTTCCACTCTGCGATCGGCATAGGCTACAAGAGTCCAGGTGGTCGGCGATGCTCTGCCTTCACCTGTCGGCAAGTAAGACAACGGGACACGAACTCTGCTATGTGGATCTTCATCCCTTCCCACCAATAGGTCCTCTTCACGTCGCGATACATCTTCGTACTGCCTGGATGCATCGCGAGTTTGGTAGAATACGCAGCCTCGAGAATTTCTCGTCTCAAGTCAGGGATATCTGGGACGCGTAGGCGGCCACGATAACGTAAGCCCCCATCCATGCCAACTCGCCACTCGGCGTCTGCATCATCACTGGTATGCTCTTGAAGCTCAGTCAGATGCGCATCATCCCTCTGCGCCTCGATGACCCGGTCATCGATCTGAGATCGACCTGCACATGTGCGATGAACTCATACAGCTCCTCTACAGTGAGTTTCTGCTCAAAGTCTCGTAAAAACTCAACCATATCCCACTCAGCAACCATCAGCGGAGCCACAAACTCTATCGCCTTCTTGCAGCATTCCCTATATTCAAAATAGGGTGCAACCTTGTCAGTCTCAATAGCACAAACACACCGCAATCATTCACATAAAGAGTCAAAAGCATTCCATGCATTTCATTTAATCAAAATTGTCACAATATAAGGGATATCTCCTTACAAGAATCATGACAAGAAGTACATGGGAACTAAGACAGTTAAGGTTACAACAGCAATATAAGTAAAGCACTAGCCTTAACAGGCTTACACAACTTAAAGCAGGAAACGACAACTGCTACCAAACAACATCTAAAATCTTATCGCTAGTCTGAGTCGGGTGACGGAGGAGGAGCACCCTTATCCTGCAAGCAGCACAGGATCGCCTTCAAGGTGCGAGTCACCTTGTCGAATTTTCTCTTCATAACGGCCTTGGTATCCTCGACCTCAGCCCGAAGTTCCTGAACTTCCCTTCGCAAGGTGACCTGGCTCTCCTCATTTTGGGTAATACGATCATCACCAGTAGCCTGAACAGAAGGAGGAGGGCTCTCATCAGTATCCTGAGCCTCCTCTTCTACCTCTTCCTGGACTTCTTCCTCAACTTCTGCTCCAGGTTCTCCCTCACTTAGATCCTCTTCATCATCAAAATCATCTCCGCTATCCTCCTCAAGCTGAGTCTCAAGGTACCGAGACCTGATCTTCATCTTGACCATGCTAGACTCATCAATGCAGTGAATCGAAACTGGCAACTCCGGTCCAAGTCTGTAAACAAACTCAAGCACGATCTTGCATATAAGTCAGTCAAAAGGAAGCGACTCAGACGTTGTTCTTGATTTCGCTATGAGGATAATCTGTCGCAACACGAAAGTGGCCATACATACACACATTTTCTCCCTGGGCCACCTGATATAAGAAATCAACCATAAGGCGCGTACATTCAATGCGATTTGTTGACCTGGGATACACATTGAACGTGCAAATGTGGTGCAGCAGGCGCAAATCATCAGACATATGAGACGCCTTGAGGCTATTGTTAGGCTGCCATGGAACCAGACTACCGTATAGGAACCTGGTACGGCGATCTCGCTCACGCCTACTCCTCAAATTCTTCGCACTGGGATGAACATCACCAAGGGGCACGTTCAGAAGTCGCGCTATCAACCGAACATCGATCGTAGCCATTCGGTCTCTACCAAAAGGAATCTTGAACTGCAATGGCTCCAATGTAGGATTCTGAATACGAGCGTAGAAGGCACGAACGGTGCTCACATTAGTACGAGAACTGGCTTCAAAGAGCGGACCCCAATGTGCAGCTTCAATGCGCTCGAACAATAGGAATTCGCCGAAGAGTCGCCCTTCCACTTCGCCTCAAACAACACCTTACGGTCAGTATATTCGCCGTGAGGCATCTCTGCCAATATCACTCGCCCAAGTTGAATATGGGGATCCAAATCCCGCTTTGTATGGAACTCTCAGGCTGTGCTTGGACTTGCGGCGGTGCTTGATCTAGCGGCGCCACCCCTCGGTCTTCTTGATTGAGCAGGGCGACTAGGCCCAGCCTCATCCGCTGTGGTCTTTCTCTTTCTCATCAAAGAGAGGATGGTGGAGAAAGATAAAAGACCCAAAATGGCTTCAATAAAAGCCATGAAAAATGTGGGAAATGTAGAGAAATGGCTGCCCAAACAGAAAAAAGGAGATCTAGGTGTTGTAGAGGGATGCTTCAAGCTCCCCTAGGATGGATTTTTAAAAAGAAAAGAGAAGGAAAAAGGGGAATGGAGCTCCACACGATTTCAGCACGTTTTCGGGGTTGTAGGAGCTCCAACGAACGAGATCGGAGACGGAGAGGGTTGCTAATCACGTTGGAGGTATGAGATAGGGTCATTTTCAGCAATGGGAGGATTTAGGAGTGATTTGGGGTCACGGTTTGAGATAGGGCAGCAAGAAAACAAGCAAGGGAGCTAGGGAGGGGGCTGTTTGTGAAGGAAGTACCCCATTTAGGGATTTTCTACGGGCGGACCACATGTGGAAGGGGTGCCCTACCCCAAAAACCACACGTGCCCAATTTTCACAGCAAGTGGGACCCACCGGACGACGATGCATCACCGGATCGGCGATGGCATCGCCCGCCATCTCACAATCTGGCCAGTGGGACCACATGGGTTGGGTCCTCCCTGCCACAGGGACTCCAAATATGTATGGTCCCCACCCCAGATCATTGTAATTTGACCTAGGGAGGCCCAAACATCCATTCGAGACTTTCTGGGGTCAATCTGCAAACCTGAATGCAATTCCCTTTCATGCAGCATATGATTTTGGGGTATAAGGAGCTAATATATCCATCTAGCCAATTATTTGCTAAAGATTGCAAACTTAGAATGGCCTAATAGCCAGTTTTCATGAAATTTTACTATTCACTGTAAAATTTTGTCGAAGTATGATTTTATATCATTTTCACATTAGGATCAATTCCTAACATGAAAAGAATAAGAAAGAATTGAAGAATGGAGTGGTGAGAGGAAGAATTTTGAAGAAATTAGGTGAAACGGAGTTTTTAAGCCCTAGCGATTGAATGTAAGGGTTGTGGGTGTCCCATAGCCCAAGGATTCACATTTACGGGTTTAGAACCGTTCAAAGAACATCTCAATCCACCTACCAACAACCTAGGAGCTATTTAGGTCGCTTCACGCCACCCTAGATGCATTACGGACTCGATCACGCGATCGCTATGAATAGACCTTGCCTATAGGCGAATCTGCGATCCTATAAGTGTTTCTAGACCTTTCTCGCACCTACCTAAGTCAAAGGAAGTGACAGCGTACGTCGCGTGACCATAACCCAGGCCCGGTATAATCTCATTCATGCTCTGATACCAACTTGTAACACCCTAAAAATTGGGGTCGTGTATAAACTCAACTCTCAAGTTCCAGACCATCACTTATGCAAAAAAAATGATTACGATTCAATGTTGTCCGAGTTAAAGCATTCACATGAGTAAAAGTATACCAAAACTGCAATTCATACTCCAGATTCAGTGATAAAAGCAAGCAGAAGACTAAAGAATATATATATTACTATATAGAAAACAAAGTAAATCTCGACTGTCTCCAAAGTATGAATACATCTCTGAGTCTCATATACATGTAAATAAACAGAAATCAAAAGTCAAAATAGTCCCACTGAGAAGTCCCGCCAATCCAGGCCACTTAAGCAAAGTCGTCGTGGTACTGCATATATGAGAACTCGTCCTGGTCCTCATCATACTCCGGCTCTGCCTCCTGAATCGCCGCCTCACCTGCATCTAAGACAGGGTCTGGTGGGTGTTACAAACACCATCCCGTAACATGGGAGTGAGTAGCTAACTCAGTGGAATAATAGAGCAAGGATTAGCATGTTCTCAAATCAATCATGCGATAATAGTAAAGCAATAAATCAAACATTCCTAATACTGTTGTTAATGCAATATGACATGACATGATGGATGCCCTCACCAACATTCTCCCTCATACGGCACCATCTTACGCCCGCGGCATGCTTGCGTACCGCTCAGTGCTCCACATCTTCCAGGCACATGCAATGTGATGGTGATATGATTGTCGAGTTATTATTAGTCCATTCAAATAGCAGGATTGGGAAACTAAGGTACTTCCCTTATATCAATCCCAACACAGATCCTGTCTAGGGTCGTCACTCCTAGTAATCTCATACGATGTGTATTTTGTAGGTCGCTGCAAGGGCTGCCAGGGCTGTTGCTTGCACTCATTGCACCGCTCCCCCATCACCTTATCAATACAGGCCTACTGTACTCTCACTGCTACGGAAGGGGCGTCGCCTCCCGTAGACTCAGAATACGCTCGCGGTCACTACAAAGGACTCGTCGCCTAATCAGTGTAGGTCGACAGCAAGAATATAGTGTCCCATACCACCATAATCTGCTCACAAGTCATAGGTGCTCACTGGTCACTATGGGAAGGTTGTGGCCCCAGTGTAGGCTGACAGCTCGACCACGGTGTCCCATACCACCATGCCCGGCTCATGAGTCTTTATGGATCAAGGTACCATGGTTAATAGGGTTTACAGTGGTAAGTTCAGTACCCTAGGTTCAAGCAGTTATGACTCATACAGGTTGAACAAACAATGGCCAGTCGGGTTACTTGACGGGCTCGAGTAGCACGAGCGCATCTCAAGTCGAACGACATGAAGTACGTAAAACACCTCGTGTGGCCTAACCACTGCTGCCAACTCCAAAACACGGCTCACGTTCATCGACGCGTCGTTCGTGGCAAAGATAAACCAACCACGAATTTACTCGGTTGCCCACTGCCTAGACTAGGTATAGTCCCAAATAGTTATGAATCCACATCAGCAATCATATAAGAGCAATGAAAATGAAATACAACAATGTGAGCATGTTAACACATGTTATAACATACAACTTAAGTAAATCATCAAGCACATGCATTTCATACATATAATGAAATCATGCATATAGCCAACATGTAGGAAATCATTTACATCAGCATATTAATTGAGAATTCAATCTCAAACTAATTCATAACACCATTTAATTCAATACATACTAATACAAACATTTATACAAACATTTAGTCTACACACTTAAGTCTACATATAGTATGTCGACTCAAAGTGCGCATTTGGGCGAATCTCTTTGCCAAACTAATTATGCACGTATTCCTAATATCCTAATGTGACAAGAAGCCATGTCAATCACATCAGCAAATTATGGATGAAAACAGTATTCCCTACAAATGACTAAAATGCCCTAAATCTCATATTTTTCGTCTGCATACGAAACAGGAAATGGACAGCATGTTGTACATGTCAAACGGCGTTACCGTCGATAATCTACTATTAAATGACATTGAAAGCGTTGGAAACAGTCAATCAAAGCGTCTAAAATCCACACCTTTTCTCCTAGAAGCGTATCAATTCGAACAGAGCGCATACGCTTCATCTACGGCGAACTGGGAACCTAATACACAAGATCCATAAGCTACTTCGCTATAGAAATGACGAAACGATAAATCAGCAAGTGTTTGGGGTGTTTTCTTACCTAGAAACGCGGTGTAAATGCCGGGAAAGTGATTGAGGCGCGTTGCTTAAGCACGTGCAGCAGGTAGCACAAGCAGCAGGAAATTCTCTCCCACTCTCTCTCACAAAGTCTCACTTTCTCTCTCACTCTTGCTAGGATTTCTAGCAAATTCGGATGGGTGAGAGGAGTGAGGGTTTAAGCCCCTTTTATAACATAAAACTCGCCCAAAACAGGCTTGGGAACAATGTTTACTTGATACCTAACCAAATCGGGGCTGTTTCGGTCCAAAAAGGCATTTCTGGTGGTCCCCTGGCCGAACGCGATCGGACTTAAGTTCATGCACATCGGATGTCGCTCACATCCCATTTTCAGACCAGTAGTATTCGTAGATCGCGCGTGGCGGTCCAGTTTCAGTTCAGCGGTCACTGCACGTAGATCAGGCCTACAAATCTCATGATATGAAAGAGAAATTTTTCCTGATCCAAGGGTGTAATTTGGCTGAATCTGACGGTCAAAACGCTTAATACTAACACGTCAAGTCGTGTGCCAGATTTGAATTTTAAATTTCAAATCTAACCCTATTCTCACTCTCTTCACTCCAGGCTCAATGAAATAGCCTGTGAATGTCGGTTGGACTTGATTTTTAAAATGATTGTCAAGTCCAGCTAGGTGGTTGTAACGGTCTAAGATTGTAAGTATCGTACTTTCGACGCGTGGTCTAGATCTAATACAAAGTTTCAAAGAGGTCCAGAGAACAAACCGGTTTAGAGTTCGATCCGAGGTTTTAGAGTATTATAGCGTCATTGGTTCTACTCGCTTTGGGTCTTGTAGAACGTATTTAAAGTGATCAGGGACTATTTCCCAGCTACTCTAGCATTGCGCTAGCTAACTTACACTTATTTTCTAAAGGAATTAATCCTACGTGATTTCTGGTCGAGTTGGTACTCGAGTCCAAGTACGGATTTTTCCAGGGCGTTACATTAATGAATTCACCATTTTACACATCTCTACAAAATGGCGCATGGGCGAAGTCAATCCGTTATAGAAAAATCTTACTACTTATCATATCTCGTAGCTAGATATGAATTTATGAAATCCTTGAATCGCTCCCAACTTTGGAAGAAGGTCTCTTCCTCTTTTTAAGCGAAATTCATGATCACCCTCAAAGTATTTATTTTGTAACCAGGCGTCATACCCCAATCTCGAAAACCAGGTTCATAAAATTCCTGATTGCTGAATCCGGCACCAACAGCCTTCTTAGTACCCCATTCTCGACTCTCGGCACCCATATACCAGGTTTCGATCCTGGGATCCTATAAGGAGGATTTTCAACATGAATTTAATTCACAATAAGCATAACCCATGAACAATAACCAAGACACCATCACAAAATTCACTATGATCAAAAGCTTTAAGGTACAATGCGCATAAAGAGAAATACAATATTGATAATCAAAAGCTCCAGAAGCTCTGTGGCACATTCTTGCTCCTGCTCAGCTACAATCTAGCATCACATGCACGCATCAATCGTGCATAAACTTATAGAAAGCTTAGAGGGTGGTGTAAGTGTGTGCACAATATGAGCATGCTCAGAATGCAATATCAGAGTAATACGAAATCATTCTGATGAGTCCATGAATGCAATCAGTCGTAGTAAGGCTATGCGATGCAAGGCATGAATGCTATCGACCACACCAAGGCCTATGATATAAGGCCTACATAGCTAATGTCATGTGCAAGATGTAGCTCAAGTATACCAATCCACATATCAATCTAGCTCATCTCTGGAGCATCATATATCAATACAGTTCTTAGTGGATAATCACTGGGGTCTACTACACTCCAAATGGCACTGCCCCTTCCTCAGGCGCGTAGTCCAAGTGGGCGTAAGAAACCTCACTATCCGCCTGGCCAATAGCCTGTCAATACCTATCTGGCAAGTTGATAGCAGACCCATTTACGAGCTGATCATACTCAGCCTAGCAATTTCTCCTACCCTCGGGTGGGTAAGGCCACACCTCCTTTCAACCGACCACGACACAGTGGAAGTCACAGCATCCTAGTATTCGGCCCTCGTGTACTCATGTATCCACTCGGTCTCAAAATTAGAGCATCTTTCAGTACCGTCAAGTTTAGGAATTTTCACCCAGGGACATCTATGGCACCCCGATGCTAATAATAGTATTTTCGGTGTCCAATCCTGCCATCCACGATATGCCTGTAGAGACTACGGTCCTAATGTCGATAGGGCGTACAGTAATCACAACACACAATGCAAGATACATAAGTCATACAATCCGGTCATGCATCAATCATGCGCATACCGTGCACTCATGTGAGACAATCTTTGCCTATTAGGGAGTCCTATAACAACCTACCCAATGGCATATGCAATGGTCAACCACATCTCATATCAAGCATATAGATGATGTGTATGGGCATGTATCATGATGATATGCTAAGCATACTCATAACCAGCGTCAATAACCGACATCGATAATCAGCCTATGTGCAAGGCGGGGTCTATAGATGAACAACCAATCTAAACCATAATATGAAGATCGACCCTTAGTTGTGGATATATCAATTCTGGTAGCACAAAGTCTACGACGAGGATGAACCATGCAACATCAATGAGGCCCAATAATTTGGGTTAACCCACTTAGAGAATGATGAGAATGGGCCTATTATGGCCTAAAGGAAGGTCATAATGTGGACGTTTAACCATCATTGCCCATCAATGTGGACATTTAACCAACATTGCTCCCAAGGAGTGGCCCATATAGAGCCACACATACGTGGGCCCATGACCTCACACAAGGGCCTAATACACATCGTTATGGGCCTCACTCATGGGCCTAATACACATCACGATGGATCTCATTCATGGGCCACATATATATCAAATGGGTCGCAATACATGGGCCTCATATACATCAAATGGGCCGCAATACATGGGCCCCAAATACATCACAATGGGCCTCCCATATGGGTCCAATATGCATCACATTAAGGTGGGCCTTAATGGATATGCCACAAAAATGTCAAGGTGGGCCTCATGGATCGGCCACAAATACATCAAGGTGGGCTGCATCACATGGGCTGCACCATTTGTACCATTCATCTATTTAATAAATCATTTTAGAGCATTACCCAAAAAAATGAATCACATCGGAAGATCATCTAGACCATACCACAAATAACAGTGGAGATAATGATTTCCACCCTTAAAATTATCAGGTCCCACCATAACGTTTATTTTCCATACAATCTATTCATACGGTCATAAAGACCTGGTTTAAGTGGAAAAATAAATTTCATGCTGATCCAAAACTTCTACACTCCCAAAAGGGGTTTCAATGGTAGGAGTTCAATCCTCCACTGTTTTCTATAGTGTGGTCCGCTTGATAGACGATGTGGATCAACGCATACATCATGGGGTGGTCCATGCAACACTATCCAGATGGACGGTGTGCATATACAACACACCATTGTGGACCCCGCCAGTCCAGAATGGACGAATGGCTTAGATATAACACATACATCATGGTCAGGGGTCCCACAGACCTGCTAACATCAATACACAGCTGTATAGTTGGTGAGGTGGCCAAGCCCACCATCCAGATGGACGGTCTGGACTACACCATAGGTGGTTCCCCCCAGATGGACAAACAGTGTGGATTTAACCCATCTACAGCAACCACATAGTTGGTGTGCGGTATGCTAGCCAATATGCTTTCATAAAGGTGGGTCCCATGTTGGGCCCACCATATAATACATATATATATATATATATATATATATATATATATATATATATATATATATATATATATATATATATATATATATATATTAGTATATTATATTATATTATCATATATGTATTTTATTATGTATATTTTTTAAAATATTTGTGTCCAGCGTCCAGGCCTTTTGCACCGAGCTACGGCCCACATGGCACCGTTCAGATGGACAATGCTAACATACAACACATGTATTTAAGGTGGGTCCACATGTGTGGCCCACCAATGGCTTTGAATAAAGTTAATATTGTGTTTTTCCTTCATCAAGGGCTGTCCAAACGGACAAGTAGCAGGGTGGGCCCCACAAGTGGGTTATAGTATGGTCCACTAAATGGACAGCCTGGATACAATATATAAATCATCGGGTGGCGATCAACAATGTAAGAGAGATAGAGAGAGAGAGAGAGAGAGAGAGAGAGAGAGAGAGAGAGAGAGAAAGAGAGAGAGAGATGGCGTGCGATGGAGGGACCCCAACACTATGGGCCCTCCCTTGGGTTACAATACATACATCAAGATGGGTCCCAAAATATGTAGGCCCAAAAAAATAGAAATCAAGGTGGAGATACCATCCCCACTATAAACTTAAAAGGTCTAGATGACTTCTACATGTTGTTAACCAAATAAACATCATGGTGAGGTCCATGGAGAATGGCTCCATCATGGATCTACATATATGAATCATAATAGGCCATTGGCCACACCTTGGGTCCCAAATAGGATCCATACCATTGCTCGATAGGCCCCACTTGTCCCAACACTAAAATCACAATCTAATCCTACAAACACCCACCGTATATCTTGAACTTCTTCTTCCACCAATGAGTTCTAGAGCTCCAAGGGATGAGATTCAATGGTTGAGATTGATTTTTTAGGATTTGATGATAAGATTTGGGTGGTAGGGAGGTGGGCTTTCTCTTGAGTTTTCTCTCCTTAGAATTTTTCTCTCATGGGAAGTTTGGGATGGAATGAGATGGAGAGAGAAGGTGATGGGATGAAAAGGATGGAATGAATGGATGTTATAAGAAAATGGCATGGAGGTTATGGGCTTAGTTGAATTTTGGATGAGAGAGGGATGGATGGAGAGAGAGAGAGTTGACTTTGGGTAAGGCTTGTATAAGAGAGGGATGGGTTATGTACTTGACTTGTGATTGATTTATTGATGTGAAAGGTGGTAGAGATTCTCTTGGGATTTGCAACGCACGACGTTTTTCTCGAAATGATCTCACAAATCTTGGCCTAGGTATCTCATCGGCGCGCGAGACACGACGTTGAAACTGTGGTGGCGGCGCGGTCACTAAGGTACAAGTTTCAAGTCGAGTCAACATAGATATATGGGGTGTGACTTAAGGTCATGCACAAACCCCGATTACAAGTCGTGGATCGTCGAAATTTGACCAAGAGGACAGCGGAAGCCTACGGAACGGTATGGACTAAGATAGGGGCCTTGCACCAAGAAAAACTTTTTAAGGAACTCTCAGGTCATCTCGACCCATGTGTCGATAGATTGCAGCTTTAAGGAGTGCAGTCATGACTTAGCCTTCTCCTTCCATGAGAAAGGAAATAACTTGTTGTGTCTTCAGACACATTTGGAATGTGCAATGTGGCTTTAATGTGCAAGTAAGGACTTTCAAAGTCTAGTCCATGAAATTTAGGAAGAAATTGTATCACTCCCAGTTAAAAATCCATGTTTCCTACATTAAATGGAAATACCATACAGGAAGGTGTACTTAGCCCCGCCATTTGTAAGTAATCCTGTAAAGTATGAGGTAGGGGAACGTGATGCATCTCATTCTCATCTTGAACCTCCTCAATTAGTTGTTGAGGTTGATTTGTAGCCATTACTTTGATTAACTCAGGGGATCACAAGTGTTGTTTAAACCAGTGATAGATAGGCAACCCTTTGACTAATCCTCCTTCGCTCAAGAGACGCTGAGTGTTACCACGAACCCACTTGGGCATGAAACACTCACATCCACCTAGTTCTAAAACTTCCTAATCCTAGAATAGAAATTTTAAAAAGTAGAGAAAAGAGAAGAGTTAGAAGGATGTTACCAAAGAAGAATCACTAAGATAGATGCTACAAAACAGAAAACTAAGTTAGTTCCTAAAATAAATTCAGAAAGTCTAAGAAAAATAAGCAAAAAGTTGATCCTAACTAATTTTAGAACTTAAATAATTCAGAAAAACATAACATATTGTAATCCCAGCAATCGCACCAAAAACCTGCTCGCTTGTACCCCAAGTGCAAGGTTGTGATGCAGTAATAATCTTGGTGAGACCAAGGTGTAAGTGCTAGTGTTATGATTTCATATCCCTTTGGTTGTCAAATTTTGTGGTACCAAAACCTATATCTATGTCTTGTATATCTTGTGTTTCTTGTTTAAAACTATTCATTGCTTCAAGACATCGCATTTCAAGACAAGAACTTAAATGAAGAAAGTTTCAAGTCATGGATGAAGAATTCAAGAATAGAAGTCTTCAAGTATGCATGTTCAAGATACAATTAAGTTCAAGTATAGTAGAAGACTTTGTCAAGTCAAGATCAAGTTCGAGAAGGCCTACTATAAGATTCGGATATTCTCAAGCTTCTCTTAAGGGTCATCTGAGTATACAGACTATCAATGTCCATCTCACTTTTAAGGTTTGTTTGACCTTAGATTGACCTTAGGATGGGCTTTACTGTAAGTCATTCTGGATACATAATTCGTATATTTTAATATGCTTGTTCGGGCTGTTCTAAGACCAGTCCTAGCTTTACTACGACCAATCTTGAGTTTTTCAGGACCAGTCGTAGGTTGTTGAAGATTTTCGAATCTTTCTGGTTGTCCTACGACCAGTCCTGGACATCCTACGACCAATCATGTGAGTGTACGACTCGTCCTTCGACCAATCTTAGCCCTACGACTCAAACTCCAGCAACTAAATTGGGGGTCCTATGATCGGTCGTAGGTGACCCACGACTAGTCGTAGGTGGCCCACGACCGGTCGTAGGCTACCTAAGACCGGTCATGGAACAACAAATTCTTATCCCGCGAAAATCTTTGAAAATCTTTGAAGCTACGACCAGTCCTAGGATCCTAAGACCAATCATAGATGAGATTTTTTAGGCTATAAATAGAGCACGAACTTCAAAGTTTTAGCAATTAAAATCAATTCTATTCAACCATTCTTTAGGCTATACTCTGAGATAAGTTTGTGTTGTTTTTAAGCTACTTTGCGCTCATTTAACATTCCTTTTGTTATCTTGTTTATTATTTGATTTTGATCTACATTCCAATCTTATTTGAAAAGGGGAATTTCTGATATTCCTTCTTCTTATATTCAAAATCAAATAGAACTAGCCCCTTTGATTTAAAATCAATTAGACATAGAACTATTCTTAAAATGAGTATTGGACTTTGAACGTTGAATCAAACTTCTACTCTGATTGGTTCTACTGGGCTACTTCAAAAGGAGATTCAGGTATTTTACATTTGTATAATTTACTTTCTTTAATTTTTTTTGAGATTTTCCAGAAAAATCTCATTGTATTGGTTATCTGAGGAGAGCCAGAAAACTCAGATTGTGTGGGTTTTTGGATTGTTTAAGCCCGAGATCAAAGACACAATTGTGAAGGTTTTAAGTGAACCTGTGAAACCTATTTTGATAGTGCATGCTAATATCCCCTGTGTGAGGATATTTGGAGTGGAGTAGCATTCTGTGTGGCTGTTGGATAACAGTTTGTGTACACACAGGCGAACCACTATATATCATTTTGTTGTGGATGTGCTTTATTCTTTCATATCTTTATTCATTCAGTTTTGTGGTTTGTATTCGTGGATGAATGTTGTAATCTTTTTATTTCAAGCAAGTGTGGGGAATGTTGTAATAACTTAGGATTTATTTCTGCAAGTTATTTTGATTGCTTTGCATTTTCATTCCTCATTGGTTTGTGATACAAGGACGTTCTAGAAATAAGGTTGTCCTACCTTAAACCTTTGGTTTTTGGTGTAAGGTTGTCCTTAGAACTGATATAGTATCATTCTCTTTATTTTAGGCTATTGAGATTAATTTCAATTCAGCATTGTGCTTTATTTCTTTTATTATTCCGCTGTTTTAGTTTTATTTGGCATTGCCCTATTCACCCCCCCCCTCTAGGGCATATAGCTAGGCCCCTTTCATAAGGTCATACCCACAAGGACTAAAGATGTGTAATTTCTCTTAATTAATTAAGAATTAGAACTAAAAACTAAACTTAAAACTTGTGATCAAAGAAATATTATGATTTAAAACTATCAGATTATGGGAACTAGAGCGCCAAGGATCTACTTGTAGTTACTTTAATGCATCCTTACTTGATTCAATCAACGCTTCATCTGGAATTGAAGTCTTAATCTATCCAATTGGCTGATAAAGCGGTTAAAATATCATAAATTGTTCCAAAACAGTTTCTAAACATCCATAGTAATGATCCATGTATAACAGTCTTGTTGAATTGATTGTAGAGAGTTCTAAGCATCAAAGAATTCTATAGATCAAATAATCATAAATAGAGAGAAAGCATTCATAAAGTTCCTAAGCATTCACCGTGCCTAGAGTCGATGATAGATCAAAGTAATAGTCTAAAATTCTTCTTTAATTCAAAACATAACTATGACATATTTAACATAAACTTCACGAACATAAATCAAAGTAAGGAAAATATTAGAACAAGCTACAAGCTTCACCTCTTAGCTCTAACTAAGAGATTTTTCAACCAAAGACATGTTTAAGCTAAAACTCTCAAAGAAGTATGAAAAACTAATTAAGGAAGAAGAAATAACCTCTTAGAAGCTATTACACCCTTTATATATTCCTCTAACCCTAATTCATGTTTAGAATCCCTAGGAAAACCCAAATTGTAACACCCCAGATTTTGGCCAACCTGGGATTAGACGTCCTTAAGCAATGGTTCAACCAAAACACCTTCATAACCGCTCAGAACCCAATTCCATAGCCAAAGAAATCACTTAGGATTAATTCCTTTAGAAAATAAGCATAAGTTAGCTAGCGCAACGCTAGAGTAGCTGGGAAATAGTCCCTGATCACTTTAAATATGTCCTACAAGACCCAAAACTTGTAGAATCCATGGTGCTAAAATACTCTAAAACCTCGGATCAAACTCTAAGCCGGTTTGTTCTCTGGACCACTTTGAAACTTTGTATTGGATCTAGACCGCGCGTCGAAAGTCCGATACCTACTATCTTAGACCGTTAGAACCGCCTAACTGGACTTGACAATCATTTCAAAAATCAATCCCAACAGACATTCGCAGGCTATTTCATTAAGCCTAGACTGAAGAGAGTGAGAATAGGGTTAGATTTGGAATTTGAAATTCAAATCTGGCACACGACTTGACGCGTCAGTATTAAGAGTTCTGACCGTCAGAATTCAACCAAATTACACCCTCGGATCAGGAAAAATTTCTATTTCATATCATGAGACTTGCAGGCCTGATCTACGTGCGGTGACCGCTGAACTGAAACTGGACCGCCACGTGCGATCTGCGAACCCTGCCGGACTGAAAACTGGATATATGTTAAATCCTGTATGCATGAACTTAAGTCCGATCGCGTTCGGCCAGGGGATCACCAGAAATGTACTTTTGGACCGAAACAGCCCCAAATTGGATATACATCAAGTAAACTTTGTTCCCGAGCCTATTCCGGGCATTTTTATGCTTATAAAAGGGGTTGAAACCCTCACTCCTCTCTCCCATCCGAATTTGAGAAAAATCCTAGATTGGGAGAGAGAAAAGGTGAGAGTTTGTGAGAGAGAGTAGGAGAGAATTTCCTGCTGCTTGTGCCACGTGCTGCACGTGTTTAAGCCACGCGCTCCAATCACTTTGCTGGTGCTTTCTCCGTGTTTCTAGGTAAGAAAATACCCTAAACTCTTGTTGATTTGCTGATCCTTCGTTTACATAGCGAGGTAGCTGATGCATCTTGTAAATCAGGTTGCCTAGTCGCCGTAGACGAAGCGTATACTCTCTGTTCGAATTCACACACCTATAAGAGAAGGTGCGGATATTAGACGCTTTGATTGACTATTTTCAACGCTTTCAATGTCGTTTAATAGTAGATTATCGACGGCAACGCCGTTTGACATGTACAACATGCTGTCCGTTTCCTGTTTCGTAAACTGGTGAAGAATATGAGATTTAGGGCATTTTAGTCATTTGTAGGAAATACTTTTTTCATCCATAATTTGCTGATGTGATTGACATGCCTTCTTGTCGCATTAGGATACTAGGAATGCATGCATAATTAGTTTGGTGAAGAGATTCGCCTAAATGAGCACTTTGAGTAGACATACTATATGTAGACTTAAGTGTGTAGTTTAAGTGCTTGTATAAATGCTTATATTTAGTATATATTGCATTAAATGGTGTTATGAATTAGTTTGAGATTGATTTCTCAATTAATATGCTGATGTAAATGACTTCCTACATGTTAGCTATATGCATGATTTTATTATATGTATGAAATGCAGGTGCTTGAAGATTTACTTAATTTGTATGTTATAACATATGTTAACATGCTCACATGGTTGTATTTTATTTTCAATACTCTCTTATGATTGCTGATGTAAATACATAATTGTTTGGGACTATACCTAGTCCAGGCAGTCGGTAACTGAGTAAATTCATGGTTGGCTTATCTTTGTCACGAACGACGCGTCGATGAACGCGAGCTGTGTTTTGGAGTTGGCGGCAGTGGTTAGGCCACAACAAGTATTTTACGCACTTCATGTCGTTCGACTTGAGATGCGATCGTGCTAGTCGAGCCCGTCAAGTAACCCGACTGGCCGTTGTATGTTCACCCTGTATAAGTCATAACTGCTTGAACCTAGGGTACTGAACTTACCATTGTAAACCCTGTTAACCATGGTACCTTGATCCACGAAGACTCATGAGCCGGGCATGGTAGTATGGGACACAGTGGTCGAGCTGTCAGCCTACGCTAGGGCCACAAACCTCCCCGTAGTGACCAGTGAGCACCTATGTCTCGTGAGCAGATTATGGTGGATGAGACACTATATTCTTGCTGTCGGCCTACACTGATCAGGCGACGAGTCCTTTGTAGTGACCGCGAGCGTATTCTGAGTCTACGGGAGGCGACGACCCTTCAGTAGCAATGAGAGTACAGTAGGCCTGTATTGATAAGGTGATGGGGAAGCGGTGCAACGAGTGCGAGCAACAGCCTTGGCAGCCCTTGCATGGACCTATAAAATATACATCGTATGAGATTACTAAGAGTGACAACCCTAGACAGGATCTGTGTTGGGATTGATATAAGGGAAGTACCTTAGTTTCCCAATCCTGCTGTTTGAATGGACTAATAACAACTTGACAATCATATCACCATTACATTGCATGTGCCTGGAAGATGTGGAGCACTGAGCGGGATGCACGCATGCTGCGGGCGTTAGATGGTTCCGTATGAGGGAGAACGTCAGTGAGGGCATCCATCATGTCATGTCATATTGCATTAACAACAGTATTAGGATTGTTTGATTTACTGCTTTACTATTATCGCATGATTGATTTGATAACATGCTAATCTCTGCTCTCTTATCCCACTGAGTTGATCACTCACTCCCACGTTACGGGATGGTGTTTCCGGACACCCACCAGTCCCTATTGTGATTGCAGATGATGGCGCGGCCTGCGAGGCAGAGCCGAACTTGATGATGACGAGGAGGATCTCTCCTTTATGCGTGTTCTAATTGACGGGATTACAGGGAGGTTGATTAGATGCCTTGACACTTGTCATTTTATATTTTTAGAGCACTCATGTATATTCTTTCTATTTACTTTTGGAGTATACAGGTATGTATATAACCTGGTAACATGTTCACACTCTGGAGACATACAACAGTTTATATATGTTATACCTACTATCACAGTCTTCCGCTTGTTAATTTAACTGTCTCTGGAGTATAATATGCTGTTCTTGCATAATCCCACTCATGTTTAATGCATTAATACAGACAACATTCAATCATACATATCTATGTTGCATAAATAACATTTTGGAACTCGGGAGTTGGGTTTTTACACGATCCCCCGATTTTTAGGCTGTTACAGATGGTATCAGGCATGATTTGGATTAAACCGGGCCTGGGTTATGGTCACACGACGTACGCTGTCGCTTCCTTTGACGTAGGAGGGTGCGAGAAAGGTTTAAAAATACTTATAGGATCGCGGATTCGCCAATAGGCGAAGTCTATTCGTATCGATCGCGCGATCGAATCCGTAACGCATCTAGGGTCGCGTGAAGTGACCTGAGTAGCTCCTAGGTTGTAGGTAGGTGGGTCGAGACGTTCTTTGAACGATTCTAAACTCGTAAAATGTAAATTCTTGGGAGGTGGGATAGCCACAACCCTTGCATTCAATCGTCAGGGATTAAAAACCCCGTTTCATCGAAATTCTTCCTCTCACCACTCCATTCTTCAATTCCTTCTCATTCTTTTCATATTAGGCATTGATCCTAGTGTGAAAATGATACAAAATCATACTTTGACAAAATTTTATAGTAAATAGTAAAATTTTATGAAAACTGGTCATTAGGCCATTCTAAGTTTGCGATCTTTAGCAACTAATGGGCTAGATGGATGTATTAGCTCCTTATACCCCAAAATCATATGTTGCATGATATGGAATTGTATTCGGGTTTACAGATTGGCCCCGAAAAGCCCCGAACGCATGTTTGGGCCTCTATAGGTCGAAATACAATGAACCAAGGTGGGGCCCATAGTTTTTTGGGGTCCTTGGACCATGGGGGACCAGACCCATGTGGTCCCACCAACCAACTAGGGAGTTGGCCGACGATGCCATCGCCGGTTCGGCAATGCATCGCCGACCGATGGGGCTCACTTGATGTGATTTTGCATGCCCTATTTTGGGTAGTATACACCCCCATGTGCGGTTCGTCCATAGAAAACCCCCAAATGGGGTACTTCCTTCACAAACAGCCCCTCCCCTAGCTCCATTTACGTTTTCTAGCTGCCCTAACCCAAAACCGTGTTTCTAAATCACTCCCAAACCCATTCTTGGTTGAAAACGACCATACTCCATCACTCTATTGAAGTTTGCAGCCTTCCCTCTTGCAAATCTCGTCGTTTGGAGCTCTTACAACCCCCAAAACGAGCTGAAATCGTGAGGTGTTCCATTCCCCTTTTTCCTTCTCTTTTCTTTTTAAAAATCCAGCCTTTGGAAGCTTGATGCATCCCTCTATAACGCCTAGATTTCATTTTGTCCATTTGGGTGAACATTTCTCCGCATTTCCTCCACTTTTCATGGCTATTGTTAAGGCAGTTTTAGCCTTTTCCTCCCTTTCCATCGTCCTCTCTCTCGAGTCTCTTTTATTGATCCTCAGACTCGTGGAAACCTTCTTACCTATCCCATTTCTCCACGATCTTCGCTTGCTTGATTACTGTTTTAAGAATTTTCGTGTTTTGTTGTTGTTAGGTTTAGTAAAGTCAAAGGTAGAAAATGTGTTTGTGTTAGTGGTTTGTGCTTAATATAGCCGAATTTTGTTGAATGGAGTGCATGTCATTCGTTTGTTGTAAGGTATTTTCCCTAGATTGGGTGTGTCCTGTGGTTTCCACTGCCCTATTGAAAATCTAGGGATTAAGCCTACAAAATTTATTTTATCCCACCCCACCCTCCTACCTAGCATGCCACTTCCAATCCCGACATGGGACTAGGAATGTCGTTCCATTAGGCTGTAGATTACAGACTAGCCTACTAGTTATCTTAAGTAGTGTAAGGCCTGTATATGCTACGGAATAGTAGGTTAGATTTACTTGGAATGGGACTCCCTTCCTTGGATAGATCCTCATAACATCCATAGACTCCTTTAGTAACTCTTAGAAAGCTTATGTAACTTATAACCATTCACTCTTAGGGAAGACTTATAAATCCCTCAGGTCGGCCTTAGAATAAACTAACACACCCCTTAGAATTGCCTTCCCCAAGGGCTTATTGCATTCGAAAATGCAGAGTAAAGGAACTGCATGTAAGAGATGTATTCGCGGTTTGAATCAACTTCTTAATCCTAGTGGTTACTAATAAATCCAATGCTCTGATCAAGCAGAAGATCGGCATCGACTCGGATTAAGAATTGATACAATATATCTTCTGTCCTAGCTAGACAGAAAGTCTATGTATCCGGCTCAAACCTACTACATGACCTTTCTTCTGTGATGGCCCAACCACCTACAACAAAACGTGATCACATTGCCTTTGGAAAATGGCGAGGACTTAAAGCCAGTAGAGAATTCGACATCTTGCCACCAACTCATACCTGCCCCTGAACTCAACCACAATAGAGATTAGGCTCATCTCTATCGCCATAGATGCCAATGCCATAGAACGCATCATTAGCAAAGGAAAACCACTGTAATGAGATGTTGTTTCCTAATTCATGTCAAGGATAGCCCCTAAGTTGCACCTCGTTCCAATATACGGAGCGATGCAAAGATTCTTGAACTTTAAGTAGAACCAAGTTTTAAGGGGAGTAGAACGTATTGAGTTCAATCCAGTTAGGTCAGTAAACGCTACCGTTCGATCAGAGTGGCGCAGTGGAAGGGTGGTTGGCCTCTTCCCTACTGGCCCAGGATCAAAACATTTGAGTTAGGATATACGTACGGTTAGGTCATTAAATAGGATTAATCCTTTCTTAGAATATCAATACTGAAGTCTTACTAGATACTCCTTACCCTTGGCCAATTTTGGGGACGAAATTGTGTTTTAAGGGGGGTAGATTGTAACACCCCAAATTTTGGCCAACCTGGGATTAGACGTCCTTAGGCAATGGTTCAACCAAAACACCTTCATAACTGCTCAGAACCCAATTCCATAGCCAAAGAAATCACTTAGGATTAATTCCTTTAGAAACTAAGCATAAGTTAGCTAGCGCAACGCTAGAGTAGCTAGGAAATAGTCCCTGATCACTTTAAATACGTCCTACAAGACCCAAAACTTGTAGAATCCATGGTGCTATAATACTCTAAAACCTCAAATCAAACTCTAAAGCCGGTTTGTTCTCTGGACCACTTTGAAACTTTGTATTGGATCTAGACCGCGCGTCGAAATTCTGATACCTACTATCTTAGACCGTTAGAACCGCCTAGCTGGACTTGATAATCATTTCAAAAATCAAGCCCAACTGACATTCGCAGGCTATTTCATTGAGCCTGGACTGAAGAGAGTGAGAATAGGGTTAGATTTGAAATTTGAAATTCAAATCTGGCACACGACTTGACGCGTCAGTATTAAGCGTTCTGACCGTCAAAATTCAGCCAAATTACACCCTCGAATCAGGAAAAATTTCTATTTCATATCATGAGACTTACAGGCCTGATCAACGTGCGGTGACCGTTGAACTGAAACTGGACCGCCACGTGCGATCTGCGAACCCTGCCGGACTGAAAACTTGATATATGCTAGATCTTGTATGCATGAACTTAAGTCCGATTGCGTTCGGCCAGAGGACCACCAGAAATATACTTTTAGACCGAAACAGCTCCGAATTGAATATACATCAAGTAAACTTTGTTCCCGAGCCTATTCCGGGCATTTTTATGCTTATAAAACGGGTTAAAACCCTCACTCCTCTCTCTCATCCAAATTTGAGAAAAACCCTAGATTGAAAGAGAGAAAAGGTGAGAGTTTGTGAGAGATAGTAGGAGAGAATTTTTTGCTGCTTGTGCCACGTGTTGCACGTGTTTAAGCCATGGGCTCCAATCACTTTGCTGGTGCTTTATCCGTGTTTCTAGGTAAGAAAATACCCTAAAATCTTGCTGATTTGCTGATCCTTCGTTTACATAGCGAGGTAGCTGATGCATCTTGTAAATCAGGTTGCCTAGTCGCCGTAGACGAAGCGTATACGCTCCGTTCGAATTCACACACCTATAAGAGAAAAGGTACGGATATTAGACGCTTTCATTGACTGTTTTCAACACTTTCAATGTCGTTTAATAGTAGATTATCGACGGCAACGCCGTTTGACATGTACAACATGCTGTCCGTTTCCTGTTTTGTAAACTGGTGAAGAATATGAGATTTAGGGCATTTTAGTCATTTGTAGGAAATACTGTTTTCATCCATAATTTGCTGATGTGATTGACATGGCTTCTTGTCACATTAGGATACTAGGAATGCGTGCATAATTAGTTTAGCAAAGAGATTCGCCTAAATGCGCACTTTGAGTCGACATATTATATGTAGACTTAAGTGTGTAGTTTAAGTGTTTGTATAAATGCTTGTATTAGTATGTATTGCATTAAATGGTGTTATGAATTAGTTTGAGATTGATTTCTCAATTAATATGCTGATGTAAATGACTTCCTACATGTTAGCTATATGCATGATTTCATTATATGTATGAAATGCAGGTGCTTGAAGATTTACTTAAGTTGTATGTTATAACATGTGTTAACATGCTCACATGGTTGTATTTCATTTCCAATACTCTTTTATAATTACTGATGTGGATCCATAATTGTTTGGGACTATACCTAGTCCAGGCAGTCGGTAACTGAGTAAATTCATGGTTGGCTTATCTTTATCACGAACGACGCGTCGATGAATGCGAGCCGTGTTCTGGAGTTAGCGGCAGTGGTTAGGCCACAAGAAGTGTTTTACGCACTTCATGTCGTTCGACTTGAGATGCGATCGTGCTAGTCGAGCCCGTCAAGTAACCCGACTGGCCGTTGTATGTTCACCCTGTATGAGTCATAACTGCTTGAACTTAGGGTACTGAACTTACCATTGTAAACCTTATTAACCATGGTACCTTGATCCATGAAGACTCATGAGCCGGGCATGGTGGTATGGGACACCGTGGTCGAGCTGTCGGCCTACGCTGGGGCCACAAACCTCCCTGTAGTGACCAGTGAGCACCTATGTCTCGTGAGCAGATTATGGTGGTATAGGACACTATATTCTTGCTGTCGACCTACACTGATCAGGCGACGAGTCCTTTGTAGTGACCGCGAGCGTATTCTGAGTCTACGGGAGGCGACGACCCTTCAGTAGCAGTGAGAGTACAGTAGGCCTGTATTGATAAGGTGATGGGGGAGCGGTGCAGCGAGTGCGAGCAACAGCCCTGGTAGCCCTTGCAGCGACCTACAAAATATACATCGTATGAGATTACTAGGAGTGACGACCCTAGACAGGATCTGTGTTGGGATTGATATAAGGGAAGTACCTTAGTTTTTCAATCCTGCTGTTTGAATGGACTAATAACAACTTGGCAATCATATCACCATTACATTGCATGTGCCTGGAAGATGTGGAGCACTGAGTGGGATGCACGCATGCCGCGGGCGTTAGATGGTGCCGTATGAGGGAGAACGTCGGTGAGGGCATCCATCATGTCATGTCATATTGCATTAACAACAGTATTAGGATTGTTTGATTTACTGCTTTACTATTATCGCATGATTGATTTGATAACATACTAATCTCTGCTCTCTTATCCCACTGAGTTGATCACTCACTCCTACGTTATGGGATGGTGTTTTCGGACACCCACCAGTCCCTATTGTGATTGCAGATGATAGCGTGGCCTACGAGGCAGAGCCGGACTTGATGATGAGGAGGAGGATCTCTCCTTTATGCGTGTTCTGATTGACGGGATTACAGGGAGGTTGATTAGATGCCTTAACACTTGTCATTTTATATTTTTAGAGCACTCATGTATATTCTTTCTGTTTACTTTTGGAGTATACAGGTATGTATATAACCTGGTAACATGTTCACACTCTGGAGACATACAACAGTTTATATATGTTATACCTACTATCACAGTCTTCCGCTTGTTAGTTTAACTGTCTCTGGAGTATGATATGTTGTTCTGGCGTAATCCCACTCATGTTTAATGCATTAATACAGACAACACTCAATCATACATATCTATGTTGCATAAATAACAATTTGAAACTCGAGAATTGGGTTTTTACATGACCCCCCGATTTTTGGGATGTTACACAAATATATAGGCTTTGTTTGACTGACTTTGGAAACCGCCTCAAATTTGCACACTTTACTCACCTTTAATGCCATCGAACATAACCTTCGAAGTCATCGAAGGTTGGTGTTCAAGTTGAATTTGAACTGTGCACCTTTTCTCACTGTGTAGCCTTAGATGTCATCGCCTAGTCTTTGATTTCATCAAAAAGTTCTTCAATGCAATCAAAATTGGTCCAAAATTGTCCAACAAGTTGAGCTTGAAAATTAGTAATTCTCCATGTCATTGAACTGGCTTCAATGACATCGACACTTGCCTTCGACGGAATCGAGGGGTGTTTGATGGAATCGAACTTTACACTTAATTGTCCAGCAACAAACTTGATTTTTCCTAAAAAATTTGATGTGATCGATCTTCCTTCGTTGGCATCGAACACTTACTTTGATGTCATCGAAGTGTGTTTGATGTAATCAAACAATCAAGTTCAGCAGTTCTGAATTTCTCACATTTTACAAATTCAATTTTCTTCTTTCTTCACTTGGTTTTCTTAGATCTTGAACTCTTAAAATATTCAATCTTGGTCTCCAAAGATCCATCCTTGCTTTGGCAATTCTTGAGCATTAAAGTCATGCTTTTAGCATCCTTTTTACTTCAAGCTCTTAAAATCACCTTGCAAGAAAAACATGCATAAATATATTGATTAAGTGCTATCATGTTCATAAAACCAAGGTATAAAAATAGGTGAAAATATGTAATATTTGGCACTCAACGGTTAGTAGTTTCGGCCGTGATTGAGCATTCTTTAAAGTATTGGCAGAATCAGGGATAAATTCAGATTGAATCAACAAAGTTTCACCAGGACGAATTAGGAACAAGGGATCCATCATGCTAACTTCATCGACGTCTGTTGTCAAAAAAAATTGTTGGACCCAAGCATTGGTATTCTTTATTAGGTGTTTGAAATATTGTTTTATTGAGGCATTTCTCAAAGAGGGCATCCATCACATTAATGAGATCGCCTTGAGGGAAAGGAGGGGAAGAAGATGATGAGGTAGCCATTGGTCGAAGACGAGTTTGAAGTTTGAAATCTGAATGTTTGGAAAGGAATAAGAGAGCGTAAGAATGAAGGAGACGTAAAACGGCAGTTATATCGATCGAAGTGATAGAACATTTATTAGGTCATAATAATAATTTTGTGAGAAACGATGTGAAAATAAGTGTCGATATGAGGTTTGACCCTTGTTTCGATAAAAGGGTTATTGTCGCTGACGTACTGTGATAAGTTGGCCAGAGATTGTTATTAGGGTGACGACAAGTGTAAACAGTTAATGTCGTATTAATGAGGGGTCATATGTTGCCTTCACCTTTTTCCAAAGGTGAAGCGACGTGGGGGGGGGGGGGGGGGGGGGGGCGGCAATGTTCATCCCCATTGTCACAATTCCTCATGAGAACCAATTAGAGTAGGTTATGTGTGATCTATACTGATCCACATGATGTTTTTGAAGATCTGTAGAGATATATAGAGAAGATATCTTGATAACATAGTTGGAATGCATTAAGTAATGTCACGTCATTGTACAGATGGTCGATCATGGAGGAGTGGTAACAGAGTAGATGGTAGAAAGAGGATCAGAAGGTTGTGGAGTTGAATGCTTATGGCAGAAAGAGGATCAGAAGGTTTTTTTACATTCCGTAGTGTAATCATTTGCTTCTTGCCCAGTAAATTACGTTTCTTAGTGTAATCATTTAGTTTCAACTTTCCATTTACAGTCTGTAGTGTAATCCGTACTGTTAATCAAGTAACTGATAATCTTAGCTATAATTTAAGTCTAGGCTCACACGCTGGATTCAGTTCTTCACTCAGAAAGGTGTTTTATAGTTGTTCTTTACAACTGACTATAAGAATTATTTTCTCATTTTCACTTTATCTGTATTGAAAAGTCTTTTCGTATGGAATGCAAAAGTGTAACACATCATACAACGATGACCCCTACCCTCTGAATATCACCTGATCTTATTTACACATTGAGTGAGTGACTGACTAGGCGACCGATCTTATTAAATCTCGGTCATACACTATGTGTCTCCCTATCATGGCACTTGGGGTCATAGTTTTTCGATTTGATTTGAGTCGCAAATCCAATTTTGACACCCCCATACCTGCAACCAAAAGCAAAGAAGCAACATGCCCTATTGCAGTGGGTCCTACAACTGGGATTGTGTGGAATGAATATTTGAGTGCCAATGCTACAATGTCTGTATCACTCACCATGTAGAATTGAGTTCATGCATTCAACATATACATTGGATATCATGATGCTCCAAAGCGGAGCATATGATTCTTCAGTGGGGAATTTATGGTAATACTACGACAGAGTGTGATGTTTCAAATGCAAGCACTCAGAAGTTGTAAATAGGCATGTGCTAGTCAAATTAAACCGTCCGTATGGCAGAAGCTACCATGGATTCATCACAAAAAGATATAATGGATGGAGCGATACTAAACTCTAATAAGAGGGTAACTGTTCGTTTGGACTGTTGGCTAATTTTGTTAGACTTTTTCAAAATAATTTTATTTTATCAAAGAGAATTTAGAGAAAGAGTTGTGGCTTTTAGTGATTGTTGGTGACCATTCATTTAGGAATGGCAGTGCCTCTTGGTAAATGAAGCATTATTTAAATTTGAAATGGTAGAGGGATGCCATTGTTGAAAAAACACCACCATTATTAAAAAGACACCATGGAAGAAGATGTCTTTTCATGAAAAGGGTCTCGTGTGATTCTATATAAACTCATCTTTGGGTCAATCTGAAAATCACAATTCCAACAATCTCCTATCCATCTTCTTTTTCTTCTCCATTTTCAGCTTTGGATGGTCTTTTGAAAAGTTACAGTTTTTAGGCACTAAACTGCAAACAATTTTTCAAGTAATAAATTGCAAACGGTTTTCAGGGGGCAAACTATAACATCACAGAAGTCAGTGGTATACACTATAAAAGTGTGTTCGGGGTGCAGTTTTTTAGTTTTGCAAGCCGAAATCCACATTTCTTCAATCTTGAAGAAGATGCTTATTGTATCCTGGAAGTGAATTTGTTATAACGCTCTTATAAATTTGTTTAATCACTAGTAGGGTGCGAATATCGCCTTAAAGATAAAGACATCGTAAAGTGCCTTAGGTCTATCTTTAAGTGAAACTTTTTTAGCTTTCGGCCTCGACCATAACAAAATTTCATTTCAACGGTCGATTAAATGCCCAACAATTACTCTGTTATGAACCAGGTTCAATGATCCATCTAAATTAAGGCAGGTTCCATTTGAATTTATTTAATTTAAGTTACCAAGGTGCCATGCAGACAATATAGGAGTGCCTATGTATTAACCATGGTACTGTCAAAATAATGAAGTTTTTATCTTTCAATATCTTCTTTTGGCCCCATTCCAATTCTAGGATTAGGTTGGATGGAATTTCATTTGGTCCGGTGCCAATTCCACTCAATGTGTGAGAAGAATGGAAAAGCTTGGAATTAGATTAAATGAAATTGCATTCGTTCTATGCCAATTCTACTCAATGTTAGCAAGTTGTGTACGTCCCACCATGATGTGTGGGCTATATCCACACCGTCCACCCTTTTTTTGTGATTATTTTAGAGCATGGGCCAAAAAATCAGATAGATCTAAAGCTCAAGTGGACCCCACCATAGAAAGTAGCAAGGATAGAATACCTACCATTTAAAACTTTTTTGAGGCTATATGAGTTTTGGATCTACCTTATTTTTAGGCCCATGATATAAAATAAGGTTATAAAATATATGGACAGCTTGAATATATAAAACACACACACATATATATATATATATATATATATACACACACACGTTATTCTCAATTGTTTCAAATGACAGTAGATATATTCATTTAATGTACCACCATATTGCAAATATAATATATGATTCAGTTTTTCCCGCGTGATGAGAGGGGACCATATCTGCCATAAGTAATAATTATGTTTTTTTAATTATGCCCCGCAATCCTTTACGATGACATGCACCAAACACCCCTTCCCGTAAACCTTCGCAATGACATTCACGAAACACCCCCTTCCCAGGACCCTCAAGAGT
Organism: Magnolia kwangsiensis; assembly: GCA_037074715.1. Taxonomy (NCBI): domain Eukaryota; kingdom Viridiplantae; phylum Streptophyta; class Magnoliopsida; order Magnoliales; family Magnoliaceae; genus Magnolia; species Magnolia kwangsiensis. Next base: position 80,983,840 of record CM073575.1, on the reverse strand, counting down.
GGAAGTACCACCCTCCGGGACCACACACCAACGACCACACGATAATATAATAAAAATAAAAAAGCGTTGATACCCCGCCGGAGTGTGACGATCCATACAAATGCACACCGGAACTGGACACCTGGCACCGGTGTTCCTCGAAAATATGGGCCACTACTCCATATGTTGCTCCCACGTATGATTTTAAAAAAGAGGAGGCAGTCGACGGTCCAAATCGGACAAGTCCATTACTCAGAGGCCGATGATAGTCTAGCGAATTTCAACTTTGGGTGCCATTCCCACCCAAGGCGGGTCCCACCATTTTTTACCTTTTAGAATTTAGTTTCACACGGATGGCACGTGTATGACAATTGGGTTTTGTATGCGTACTAATTGAGGTCTCCAGCGGAGGAGGTGATCGGAAAGCCCGCCGGGCAATGGGAGTGAGACGTACGAAGGGACGGAGCACCAACCAGCGGCAGCAGCAAAAGCAGAGAGCAGCAGACCGTTCTCCCCCGATCTTCTTTTTCTTCTGCACGTCCTTTCTAAGGAAAACCGGAACGACTGACAGGTGGCGGTTGCCGACATGGCTATGATTCCGGTGACAGTTGATTGATGTGACAAAGCATAAGCCACCAACAGTTGGGTTATCCGAGTCAGGCGTACGTACATGGACTCGCAAGATTGGGTGACAAACCCTCTTTCACCGGCTCCAACCGGTAGCCTGGGCCCGTTCGGAAAACTTTTGTATTGGGTCGAGAGAGAGCTGATGACTCTTCAAAACCCCCTCCGAATAAACAGAGGGCTACCGCTCATGTAATCTGGCCCCATGGTCGATGACGACTCTGATCGGACGATCCAAGCCATAGGATGAATGACCTTCCACGCCAGGGTAAGATGGAATAGGATAAAAAGAAAAGCTTATAAATAGCAGACTTTCAGCGACAGAATCCACAGAATCGACGGCTAGAATTGTTTGATGAGCGCGTTTTGTCACACCTACATACCAAGAAGGGCCCACCCCATGTACAGGCCAAATCTGTACACAACGGAAGTGGATTGGCTTGTGCACCCAGCCACCACCGACCTGGCTGGTGTGGGTACGTGTTGTGCGTAGACGCTCCTCGAACTCAAAGGAGATTAAAGTTATATGGGCTATGTATTTACAATATCCACACCGTTCATCCATTTTCCCAGATCATTAGCATGAGACCAAAAGATATTCATAACCAAATCTCAAGTGGACCACACCACAAATAGCAGTGGGGACAATGATTCTCACAGTCAAAACATCCGTGGAGCCTACCATGACGTTTATTTTCCATCCGATCTGTTCGTACCGTCACAAGGGTTTGGATTTTCCCAGATCATTAGCATGAGACCAAAAGATATTCATAACCAAATCTCAAGTGGACCACACCACAAATAGCAGTGGGGACAATGATTCTCACAGTCAAAACATCCGTGGAGCCTACCATGACGTTTATTTTCCATCCGATCTGTTCGTACCGTCACAAGGGTTTGGATGAAGATATGAATTTTATATATATATATATATATATATATATATATATATATATATATATATATATATATATATCCAAAACTTCTGTTATGCCCAAATGGGTTTCAATTGGTAGACGTCCAATCCTCCACTACTTTTTACAGTGTGGTCCACTTAATTATGGATCTGTCTTATTTTTCGGCTTAGCATTACAACGAGCTCGCCCAATGAACGGACGGTTTGAATGTAACACATACCTCTTGATGAGACCCACAGAACTTAGTGACGTCAACGCACCAGCCAATCCGCTCCCGCATTTTATTTTATTTTTTTAACAACCAAAAGAGTGAATGACGGGCGGAACTGCATTGGGCTTTTTTATGGAATGGTAAGAGAGATCCAGCCCGTTCTTCAGTTAAGTGTACACCACAGAAAAAAAATGCCACAAACCAAAATTAAGGGTAAAAGAGTCATCAAGTGACCCTTTTAGTATCAAACAAGTGTCAGTGGACCCTTCTTTTTTCTCTCTCCAGGGCATGTTTACAGTGCACAAGACTGCCTCATGAATGGCCTCGATCTCTCTGACATCCATGACCATTGGTATATGTGATGTGGAGTCCGCGTCCTATCAAAACCCTGCTTCAAATAGAGCCTTTTGACGAAGCTGAAGACTGTAATGAGCTTTCTGCCCCTAACGCTTCTCTCTTTTCCACACGGACGAGAGAGGCAGGTATATGCATAATAGCAGGGTATACAGCAAAAGCAAGGCCGAGGAATACATGCAAGTTCATACTATTACTTTATAATCAGGAGAGTATTCTCAAGCACCCCAGTTTTGCCCTCCTAAACCTCTGATATTACTATAGAGTCCTAGCCACATTCATACCATATCATTCATAAAAATAATTGCAGGATACATGTGCGGGTGTGTGCGTGCATGCGGTATATAGCTAGCATAGCTATTTAGTATACTGGAAGTGTAGGCCTAGAAATATAGTCTACTTGGCCTGGAAATTCCCAGAAGGGTCTAAAACACATCACATACATTTAATAGGATTGCAATATATGGTAAGTATACTTGGGTATAAGCTTAGAAATATGTATGAATCAAACACGCGTTTGTCTTTTTCGTTTTCTTTTTCAACGTTCAATGTCTCGTGTAAAGTCTCCAAGTCTGCTTTCAGCTCCTGTAATAGTAGTGAGGCGAGAAATGGTGATTGGTAGTAGGAGGGGTTGGAGGAGGAAGGGCAGCTGTTGTTGCAGTGGTAGTCACGGTAGAGAATCCTGATGATGCTGCAGAAGAGAAGAGTGGCATTGATGGAGTAGAGCCATGCTGTTGCCAAGCCCAGTTAGAGAAGATCGGCGAACCAGCTTCCACCCTCTTCTCCATCACTCTTCCCTGTAATTTTATACCATATTGCGTATGTCATTAAACAGATAAGACTACCCCCATTCAGCAGCATGATATGAGGATCTTCTATGATCCAAGGGCCGGAATCCACCATCAAATGGTAGGGATGATGAAATTGAAAAAATAAAAATATGAAATTGAAAAAATAAAAATAAAAATAAACCCTCTGCATCATCCACCATTTTATGGTGTACCTTGGCCCAAGGACTCCCTAAGAATGGTTACATCATTGTTACAGTCACGTAAACCAAGATCTGCTATTTAATTGGTCATACCACAATCAAAATTTTTTAAAAAAAATTTTTTTTTTTTAAAGAAGAAAAGAAAAAAAAAATGAATGCATTGGCAAATATTGAGTTGATGAATCTGTGCCTGTGAAAGAGAATTCAAACAACCAAAAAGCAAAGCAAAACAAAACCAAACAGAAAATTAAAAGTCAAAAGCACTCTCTGCCTAATCAACCATGCAGGAAACTTCAGAAATTATAATTCCCAGCCATAGATCAACAAAAATATCGGCAAATTTTTTGGCAGTTGAGTTGTAACACGATGAGAATTTGTTTCAGTGTTCCTTGAAAGTTTGATGAGAATCGAGGACAGATGCGTTTACTTTCTCTTCTTTCTTTTTCCTTCTTTTTCTTTCTTTTTCTTTTCTTTTATTATTATTATTATTTTTTAAAAAATTTTTTTGGTTTTCCTTTCTTTTGATCAAAATCATAAAACTAGAGTCTTCCACAGGCTCAACAACATTCAAAGGCCAAAAGTGTGAAGCTTCCAGCCGAATATATCTTCAAAAATTTAGCTAAGCATGATAATTGGGAAACTGTATCCTCTAATTGATATTCCAACTGTTGTTTTTCTTTCTTTCTTTCTTTATTTCCTTTTTTCTTTTTTCTTTTCTGTTTTTTTCTTTTTCTTTTTTCTTTTTCTGTTTTTTGGACGGATTAACAACTGTTGCTCTTAATTGATCACATCTAATGTATCCCAGGTTGAATCAGATGGTATAAGATTTCTTAATAAGCCAAATCACATTAATAAGATTTTCCCAAAACTGCAATTTCTTTGGTAAACCACCAGTAGTCAAAAGCAGTGGAGTACTACGAAAGGCATCCGAGATTTTGAAAGTGAAGACAAGACACAAATGCCAATGATGATGGATATATCCCTTAGAGGTGTAATCTATGTAGTGTGCTAATGACAACAACAGGAAAAACCCAAGATGAGGTTCAGTCGATTTTCTAGCAGCATTAATGTCCATCTTGGTTCACCCCATGCTCGAGGAAAGCTACATCAGCAAAGAAACTACAATACGAAACAAGAAGTAAAATAGGCAAGAGATTACCTCAAAGTTGGGAAAGAAACCAGGATAGAGACCAGTCCACACAGGAGGATGCTCAGGTGCCATGGTCAAGCATTGAGGTACTGAAGTTGGGTTCTCAGCCTGTCAATAGAAAAACTGTCACTTAAAACCAGCTTTTATGTGAGACAACATGAATTAACAAGTAGACTTCCAGAATGACACTGAATATCAACAAGGTTCAATATCTGCAGGTTGGAAAGAAGGCCCAAAACAAGTTAGAGATCAATCAATATCTAGAAAGTTTACACGTGCAGTAGCAAAGTATCCATCAATGATGAGAACCCTGTAAAGAGATGAGATTGATTGGCATTCTAATTAATTTCACAAGCTTTTTAATTAGATCTGTTGATAAACTAATTTGGGAAATGTTCTAGCAGATGTGAACTTCTAAAGAAGAAAAATTAGCTATGCATAGCATGCTCCATTAGGCGTGTATATGGGAAAAGCATCAGGATCTAATAAAAATCATTTTCCCTTCATGAACAATAGATCATCATCATCATCTAAGAATTAATAAATTTGGGGTCATAGGACAAGCTTCATTAACAATAGATAGTAGTAAGAAAAGGTTCACTTTTCCATGTTCAGATATCAAAACTCAGAAGTATGTGTCGATTACCCTAGTTTTCCTGTTTTCAGGCACCTCAAAAGGGCTGCAATGAAAATGGAAGCCAGCCAAACTCTCACTCTCCTTCGAACCATGGGCAAAAGAAGGGGGGGAAATCCCCAGGTTCAGATCGAGATTGTGGGCAGTTCCTGTATCAAAAACATATTAAAAGATTCATTCATAGGCTTCCAGTTAGCACGTAAAGAATTGTTCTTGAGTAAATAAAACAGGATCATTTGAATTGAACAAGACCTCCAGAATCAGCCTCCACAGCTATCTCTCCTTCATATGTACCCGGTTCAAAATTGGTAACAGCTTCCCTTCCATTACATTTTATAGCCGCCTTGTCATAAGCCCTGAAGTCCAAAAGAAAAGAGGGGAATTCAAGTTGGATGGAACCATTAAAGATTGAAAGGGTAACGAAATTCATCATCATAGAGAAAAATTCATGATTAATTAGACCTTGCAGCTTCTACTTCACTGTCGAATAGTCCAAGATATATGTACCTGCACGCAAGCATAATGTTCCATTGATGAAGACAGGATTCCCAAGGCTTCTAGAAATTTCTAGGTTGTTGATCAGAAGCTTTTTATAGATAAGAGGGTTCCAACAGAAAGGGGGAGAAAAGAAGAGGTTTTTAAGCTACTTTAGCTAGATAGCTTAGCTTGATGTTTTTGCAGAGGAGCTAAAAGACCCTGGTTACAAGTTCCAAAACCCAATTTCAGGTTCAAGATGATGACACTGAACCATGCACCAAAAAAATCTACATTTAAGAGATGATTGTCTATAAAGATGAATTGGATCCAGGGACTCTCACTTCTTGCCAAGGAACTGCCCCATACGAGCTTCCCATCGGCCGCATTTGTGCAGTGTTACACCTCTGTATTTTGAACTCCCCCTTGAGAATCCAGTGCTCTGACGACGGAGGATGTGCACGAATTCTTCCTTAGTCAGGTTCCTCATCTGAAAAATCCATAACAACTATACCATTTAGCCATGACACCCCTCAAATCAGACACTGAAATAAAAGAAAGGAGAAAGAAGAATATTGGAATGACCACAAACCTAGACTCTTACCTGTTTCAGATCTTCGTCATAGTCACTAAGGTTGAAATTGATGTCTGCATCGACTCCCCTGAACTTAATGGCGGCTCGATCATAGGCCCTGAAATTAGGGTGGTTTGCCCAAATAAAAATTCTGGAAAACCAGTCTAAAAAAGTTCAACAAAGAATCATCAACAAACAACAGGGCCTTCTTCCAAAATGACAATTACCGAGCAGCAGCATGAGCAGTGTCAAATCCCCCTACCAAAACCCAACATACAAATTCATCACAAACCATTAAAACAATCTGACAAATAAAATAAAAAAATTTCAATTATTTTCTCAAGTCAATGTAATCAAAGAGAGCAAAATATCCTCACCCAAATAAACTTGCTTCCCACAATCCCTGTACCGAAAAATAAATTTTAAAAAAAAAAAGAAAAAAAAGGGGCAACCGTTCAAGGCAAAAATAGAAAAGAAAATTTCTACTTGATTTCAATTCAATAAAACGGGCAGATCGATATTGAATTACTAACCAGATATGTGATTCCCATCTTCCTGTTCTTCGGTAGAATGTAACTCCTCGGTACTGAGAGCTTCTTGACCGAGGCCCACGGCGACTCTTCTTCACCTGCTGCTGCTGCTGTGGCAGTGGCAGTGGCTGCACCACCTTAACCTCCGCCTGCCCAGAAGCATCAGCGCGGCAGAAAGTTATATCTGCCCAATGTGGCCGCGACGAGGATGATGAGGAAGAAGCCGATGAGCAGAAGCCGCCTCCGCCCAGCGGTGCCGGGAAGAGCTGCCTGGTGATAAAACCCAACTGCGGAGAAACACCATTGTCTTCTTCATCATCGTCATTGTCATCTTCAACGGCAACATCATCATCACCCCTCTTCTTCAGGATATCGAAGCTGAAGGCGAAGATATTGCTGCGCTTGGCAGAATGGGTCGAGCATGAATCGTCGTCGCCGCCACCATTGCTCGATGCCTCGGCATTGACCACGGAGGAATTCGACGTGCCGGAATCATCCATATGGTATGGGCCGCCGGGAGTGTCGAGAAGCTTACCAGTCACCACCACTTGTTCTTCACAGGCAGGTTCGGTGACGACATTGAGATCGAACATCAGAGCTGATTTTTTATATTTGTTTATTTATTATTATTATTATTATTGTTTTTTTGGGTAGAAGACGAGGGAAGGATTTTATTTGAGGAAGAAGAGCCAGAGCAGGTAAAGGTAATGGGAAGATAAGGGGGAGAGGTTTCTATAGAGCATTTGCAGAAGTCTCTGAAATCTCTGTTACACTCATTTACATGGATTGCTTTTTCAAAAGAAGCTTCTCTTGTCTATGCCCTTATTTGAGTGAGAGCAAGTGATCGACAGCCTAAATAAAAAAGTAAGAAAGAAAAAAGCATAAATGCAAAACGGAATTCAATCGTCCGATCCGATCCGGATTTTCGAAGATTAGAAAAATCAATATAATAAATAGAGAAAGAGGAAGGAAATATAATGAAATCGAATTAAAATACAATTCAAAAACACAAGTGAACTCAAAAGCTGGAGGAAATCAATATACAAGGACAGATCGAAGAGACCTCAATAAGTCCGCCTCTCTCTCTCTCTCTCTCTCAAAAGTAAAAGAAAGGAAGGGGGGGGGGGGGGGGGGGGGGGGGGTGGAAACAAACCTTGGAAGAATCGCATTCATCAAGGAGCGGAGGGGATGATCGGCTTAGAGAGAGATCGTTAGGGGTTGGCTCGTCCTGAAATCCAGGCCGACGATGGTCTGAGTTCCATTGAATGTTAGAGAGACAAGAGTATATGAATGAGTCGAGATAACGTTAGAGAAGAATGAAAACAAGAGGGAGAGAGATCAGAGTCGACCAGGGCCAAAAGGACCTAAGATGGGACGTCTGAAGGAACATGTAGCAATTGCTTCTCCATTTTTATGAGCAAAAAGTAAAAAAATGAAAAAATAAAAAATAAAAAGACAGAGAGAAATGATCTCTCACTCATGCTCCCACACCATCCGGTAAAAACCGGTCCCTCCAGTCATCACGTTCATGTTTTTGTCCGCAGAATTTCTCCTTGGTCTGAATTTTGGACCTTCTTTTGTTGGTTTCGTCCCAAAATATCATGCACTTCAATCTCTCCCGATAATTTGCTTTCCCATCTCTCCTTACACGATATTATTGTAATTCTACAGTTATATCTCTTGATGCTCTGCCAGTGTCTCATGGTTCCTATGCATGCACTAACAAACTGTCGACGTGGAATATAAAGTAGCACCGATCAAGCCATCTGAATCGGGTCCCACTTCAAATCAACCAATGGTGGACGTTCAGTGACCCGTTGAAACGAAACCTATAAAAATGCTTGCTCGGTGGACCAACTAACAAAAATGTCTATTAATCACAGTTTGGTATCATTCAGTCATTTTCCTTTTGAAGACTATGGACCATATTAAGTGGGTCCACAATTTGAACGGTTTAGTTTGAGATAACGAATAAGGCGTCAGGGGTCCGTGCCTATCAACCACCACCCTCTTCCAGAGTATCATGTTACACCCCCACACATTGGTTAGTCTCCAGCGACTGGGTTTTTTCTTTTTCGTACACCCCATTGCCACTTCACACTTTACTGTTAGCCACCCCCAACTAGGGATGGATGCCTAAGTCTCCAGCGAACTGGCTAAAGAGCGGTCTACGTTACACTGGTCACACTTCCAACTAGTCGTTTGGACGCTCCAAGAGACTGACCGGACCACAATTAGTCACAACCCGGAATTTTTAAGACTTAAAAAAAGAAAAAAAAAAAAAAAAAAAACCTAACGTCCTATTTGACCAGACCAATCCAAAGGTGTTAGGATCGATGGAAATGCAATATCATAAGATATGCATGAAGAGCCGAACAAACCCGACAAACTTGTCCCAGGATATAAGCAAATCCCACAGAATTTAAAACAATCCACTGACATCACCATCATTACCTTCAAAGTAACTTGTCCCAGGATATGCTGGGCGTGCTAACCAGACCCAATGAACTTGTCCCTTGTCCTGGGGTATAGCAATCTCACGGCACCACCATCATTACCATAAAATCCATCCCATCCCTCCTAATCTTATGGGATTTGCCCGGCCAAACAGGCCCTAAGTGGTCATTTGGCATCATGATTTGGGGCTATTTGAGGGGATTTTGAATTACCTATTTGTTTGGTAGTATAAAGTAATAAGGGTTTCAAATCTAGAGTTTGAATTCCATAGTGAGAGCTTCGATTACACCTAAAATCTTTTTAATAATTGCATACGTGACATGTGTGTCACCATACTATTATTCTATTGGGCACATGGCCTACCGATGATATCCCAAAATAATTAGATTATCAATTGCATTACTATAATTACTTTAATATAATTATTAGCTCAATCTAAACATTGTCCATGTAAAAGTTAAAAATCATTTGTTAGTCATTTGTACATGATCTTGTGCTTATGACCTATCTAAGACTTGGAATTTCATCATTTTTGGGCAAAGCATATATTTCAGTGGGCTTATTACAACCATTGTGTAGAAAATTACATCTGTCAATAATTAGAGATATTAAATTTGATTTAATAATTAAATTCAAACCCCTATAAATATACCACGCATTGCTACTTTTATATTAAAATTGATTCACAATCTAGGGTGCCAAACACACTAGGAGGATTTCGAATCAAAGGGGTTCCAAATCCATGCTCCCAAATAGGCCCTAATACACCCACCCATTTGAATCATCCTAGCCCTAATACACCCATCCATTTGAATCATCCTATCAAAGGTTTGCTAGTAATCTTAACCTACCACCATGGGCTAAGTTTACCCCCATTTTCTACGTCCCAACGTGGAACAATGAAAAGCCATTATGTGCAAACACCACGGGTTTGATACCCACAAAAATACTACTTGTAATTGAATAGTTTATCAGATATTTCTTAACAAAATGAAAACATACATTTAATTATTAATATGGAGGCACAAATCCCTAGGGCTTGTTTGGGAGCATGGATTTAGAACCCCTTGGATTTGAAACCCTCTGGATTGGAAATCCTCCCTTTGTGTTTAGCACCTTGGATTTAAAATCCCCTGTAATCCAAAAGTAGTTATGCATAATATATTTACAAGGGTTTTACTAAATCAACTTTAATATATCTAATTAGTGTACATATGTAATGTTTGACATAATGGTTGTAATAAGCCTATTGAAACATATACTTTGTCCGAAAATGATGAAATTCCAAGTCTCAAATGGGCCACAAGCACAAAATCACATCTGAGTGACTAACCAGTAATTTTTAACCATTGATTTACATGGATAATGTTTAGACAGTGCAAATCATCGTATTAAAGTAATTATAGTGATGCAATTGATAATCTAATTGTTTTGGGATATAAAATGTGCCCAATAGATTAATAGTCTAGTGACTCTTAAAAGGATTTTAGATGTAATCCAAGCTTTCATCTTGGATTTGAAACCCCCGGTTACTTTATGGTGCCAAACATACCAGGGTATTTGAAATCCCCTCCGCCAAATTCATGATTTTAAACAACCCCTTATGCATGCCTATAAAATAGTGAATCAGCACATACTACGTGACTATGATTAGCAGGCCAATTAATGTGAGAGAAGTAATCCTCTCATGTATCTAGTTATGATATACTCAGTAAAGCCATCTCTCACAATCCTTATAAAATAGGAGATTTTTCTAGAAATGTTAAGAGAATTTGTAAAGGCTTTCGAAGATCCCGAATGTTCGAAGATTGGATATATATCCAAGCAAATTCGGCTATGGTTTGGACCCAAATTAATAGAGAGAAAGCATCGGGCAGATCAGATCTCAAGCCTTATAATAATAGGAATAAAGAAAATGAGAGAGCTTAATGAAAGATTTAATTTAACCCGTCCGATAACAGATCAGTGTTAGGTGGATCCAATCCATCTAATCTCTCTAATACTCCAAATTATCAAGGAATGAGAGTTCTGATAAAATACAAGAGGTCATTTGATTGAGCAATCCAGGTGCATGATCATGATCAGTTTAATGTCTAAGATCAGTTAGAGACTGGCCCCTGAAAAATCCAAAATCTGATTATTAGGCCACGAAGATCTTTAATCAATGGATCACATACGAGAAGAAGATCTGAAAAGCCAGCAGTTTTGGATCTATTTAAATACTCTTTTTTTAAAAAATACTTTTATATATGAGATGCATGCCAAATACGCGGGAAATCCATTATCAGCAAGGAAACCCAACAAGGGTTTAGCTGCATCAACAAGCTATAAAAGAAACACGCAAAAAAGAGATCAAGGCCCTAAGCGAAACACATATATCTGCTTTTGTAATTTATCTTTCGTCTATCTTTACTTTTATCTTAGCATAGCCTAACCTAAGTTAGCTCTGGTATAGATCGCTATTGTCCATCTTCCACCGTTGTAGTACCGTGGGATTACATTAAGTGTCCACAACCTTAATTTGATCGATCCCGATCAACTAAGTTCTTACTTAGGGGATCACACTTATACGGTCACATCCTACTCACCATTTGCCTTAATCATTTGTTTATGTGGACTGATCAGTTATTTATCTCTTGTTTATTTATTTTTCTATACTATTTTCAATACTTTGTCGATTGTAATTGACCAAATATTCAATTAATGAAATCGACATTATTCAACATGTCTTTTATTTATTTGTTTATCTACATTCTTGTGAGATTTTCATTGCTTTTCCCAATGAAAGAACAATCCTTAAACATAGGGCAAAAAGAATCCATCAGGAAGGACTGACCCTTATCCTTTTTCACAAATCGCCTGATCGTTGATCACAAACAGTGGTTAAGAGGATAGTTAGATCCTGCATCCAACCCTTAATTAGTACGACTTTGGAATGCCCATACATCATAATCGCACATAAAATCTAAATACAGGCCCTCGATCACACGTGTGGCCTTGTGTTTAATTGAATTCAATCGAAAACTTGAACAATGACCCCAAAAGAGAAGGTTAGCTTGTGACATATTAGATTATTATATTAGTTAGTCTTTGAATGGTGTCCTAGGGAATATGTTTTAGACATAATGAATAGTCCAGATTGATCAAATTACACTATCCAAAAGCAAATGGTCACTATATCTTACAATTCCAATGGCCCAATGAACATTTGATCAAAACTGTTGATATATTGAGACTTGATGAATATGTTTTGGGCATGATGAATGGTCTAAATCGATGACTGCTCTAATGCAAAGCAACTAGATCACTATATCTTACCATGTCATTGGTCCTCTTTGTAAGAAAGAAAAAAAGGAAGAGAAGGAAATGAATTTAAAGAGCTCAGTGTGAAAGATAGAGCCCATGGTGGTGTGTGTGGACTGTTGATTCAATGGATGTATCAACCAAAGCCCTAGAGATCTACTGATATAGAACGAGTCATAGATTCATTCATGGCTATGATGGACCGAAAGAAAAAAAAGGCAAGAAAGGTCAACAACATTAAGCATAGTTCGACAGGTCAACCAATTAGGTCGACGTGTCGAAATTTTGGCAAAAATTCTAGAATTTTTACTAGACAATTTCTACCAGTTTCGATTGGTTGAATTATTGTTCAATAGGTTGATAGGTCGAAATTCACAGAATTTCCATTTTTTATCTCTGGACGTTTTTTTAGTCATTTCAACCGATCGACTCGATAGGTCGAAGACAGGTCGATGAATACGAGAATTTGAACATTTTTTTTTTCAGAATTTATTTCCTTATTCAATTATGACTCTTTAATTACGTTTTAGGTTTTGTTTAGAGTTATTTAAGGATGTTAAACTAATTTTTTATTTATCTATCAATAACATCCTCATAAATTAGTTTACTTCTCTCGTGGATTTGAGAAATCTCCCTTGTGGATTCAAAAGGGCCTTATGGATTCAAGGTATTTATTAATCAAGGAATATGGTGATCGACCTCATCACGTCCATCCCTGCATCAAGCAACAATCCCATGGATGACACTCTAGGGAATTGTCCTTTAAAAATAGTAACTTTTAAAACGGCGCAACGAGAGAATCAACAAGTCATGTAAGGGCTGCAGGTTGCCATCGATCACATGACAAAGGCTCTAAGGAGATGATGTGTTCGTGGTAATGATATGGCTCCAGTTTACACTAGAATTCGAAATTGGGCTGATCATAAGGCGATGCTGGTGGTGAATGACAGAATCACACCTTAGAAGGTGGGATCTAGTGAGAGGAGATTAATGGCATGATCCTCCAACATCCTAAATGAGGTGGGGATCGTGTAAATTAGATGGATTGAGAATTCTGGATGAAAGTCAATCTTCCTAGTTTCAATGGCTAACTCCATATCAAGGATTTCCTCGATTAGTTACTTGAAGTCGAGTGCTTCTTCGACTATATGGAAATCCTTAAAGAGAATAAGGTCAAATTAGTGGCATATAACTTGAAGGGCAAAGTTTCGGCTTGGTGGGAACAACTTCAGCTCACACGGATGAGATAGATGAAATCTCCCAATTCGCACATGGTAGAGGATGAAACAACTACTGCGCACACATTTCCTCCCTAGCGATTACGATTAATTATTGTTCTAGTAGTACCAAATTTATCGCCAAAGTAGTTAAACGATGAGAGATTACGCTAAGGAGTTCTACCATTTGGTGGCGTGGAATGATTTTATCAAAATTGAGTCGTAAGAAGTTGCCCAATTTAACAACAGATTGCGGATTGTGATCTAGGATCAGGTTCAAATGCAGTTCATTTTGGACGATGAACGAAATGATAAATTTGGCCACTCGAGTGAAGATGCAGCTTGAACAATCCAATACATGGACATATCCTACTAATAGGGTGGCCAGAACAGGTCATTCGCAGGGAGTACCAGAGAATAAGGGGAAAGAACCTGTAGGGGCGTCCTCAACCTCCTACACTCACGAACTGAGAGTTGGGAAGAAGGCAAGTTAGACCCCAGAGAGGTGCAACCACTACCATCGGTCTAAGCAGGATCCTGAACTCTTATGATTAACCAAGGCCCAACCATTACTATGAATGTGGCCAATTGAGTCACCTATCAAACACTTTCCCTGAGCGACAACTAGGTAACCTCTCCATTAATGATGGTAGTACTTAAAATGCAAAGGAAGACCCAGATATTGATGAATTGGAGCACACTGCAGAAGATGAGGTGGATGAAGCAGATTAGGTTGCGAAGGATCACGATGAGTCCCTAATAGTGATGTAACGTCTCGAAAAAATTGTACGTGCTATGGTTTTATACTCCTTTGGTTGTCAAATTTTGTGGTGCCAAAACATCAACCTGTGGTGTAGCATGAGGATATAAACTTATTTAAGACATTGCATCACAATGTTACAAGTTGAGAATGAAGTTCTACGTAAAGATGTACAAGGTATGTGAGGTCAAGTATGCTGTTCACTCTTGTAAACTTCAATCAGAGTCTTTCAAAAGAGCTACAACAAAAGACAAGTGCTACTCAAGACTCAAGTATAGTTTAAGAATGAGTACAACTCATGATGAAGTTCTCAAGTTCAAGCTACATCAAGAGAACAGATCTTAAGCTTCACAATCTTTAAAGGTCATACATCATCTGAAGAAATGACGTTTTAATGTTCATACTTCATGACCCAGGTATGAAAGACCTTAGATTGACCTTAGGTTAGGTCATTTCGGATACATAATTCAATTACTCATTTTTATAAGTATTGTAATATGTTCTAAGACTAGTCCTGGACTCTGTTTGACTAAACCTAGCACTGGCTCGACCAGTCTTAGATATTTCAGGACCATTCCTAAGTTTGTTACAAAATTTTAGAATTTTTTATTGTGCTACAACCAGTCCTGGACACTGTTCGACCAGTCGTAGGGTTCGTACGATCGGTCGTGAATAGCCTATGACCAGTCATAGCCTGCCTTTGACCATTCGTGAAACGGTTTGATCCGATCGCGCTCAAAAATTTAAAAATCTGTTTCTCCTACAACCAGTCGTAGTGTTCACAAGACTAGTCGTAGATGCGATTCTGTAGCTATAAATAAACGACAAATTTTAGAGATTGATAACTCAATTCAAGAAAAATTAAGGGACCACTCTGAGATAAGTTTGTGTTTATTTTAAGCTACATTGTGTACATTTAATATTCTCTTTTGTTAGCTTTATAGATTTGATTTTATTTCTACATTCCAATCTTAATTGAAAAGAGGAATTGTGATATTCCTTCTTCTTGGAATCAAAATCAAATAAAGCTAAGCCTAACTGGTTTAATTTAAAATTAATTTAGAACCTAGAACCATTTTAAAGTGAGTATTGGACATTGAACTTTTACTCTGATTGGTTCTTTTGGGCTACTATAAAAGGAGAAATCCAGGTATACTTTATTATAAATTCTATTTTTTTATTATTATTTGAGATTAAGCTAGAAAAATATCATTGTGTTGGTTATCTGAGGAGAGCTAGAAAACTCAAAAGTGGAGTTTTTTTAATTGTGTAAGCCCATTAGAAAGACACAATTGTGAAGGTTTTAGGTGAACCTGAGAAACCTATTTTGATAGTGAACACTAATATCCCCTGTATGAGGATATTAGGAGTGGAGTAGCAAGCTGTGTAGTTGTTGTTTAATAGTTGGTGAACACACAGGTGAACCACTATAACTCTTTGTGTTTTGTGGATGTGTGTTTTGTTTTTCTATATTTGATCATTCAGAATTGTGGGATGTATACGTGAATGTGAATGTTGTAATATTTACATTTCAAGCATTGTGGGAAATGTTGTAATAATTTAGATTTATATTCTTGCAATTTATTTCAATTCCTTACTATTTATTTATTCCTCTACGGTTTGAGTTTTTGATACAAAGACCTTTCTTGAAATAAGGTTGTCCCACCATAAACCCTTGGTTTTTGGTGTAAGATTGTCCTTAGAACAACATTTGTATCAATCTCTTAATACTTGTTTATTGAGGTTGCTTTTCATTTCAGCATTGTGAATTAATTTTCTGTATTTGGCTATCTCATTATTTAATTCTATTGTTATTATTTTAAATTTAGCATAGTCCTATTCACCCCGTCTAAGACTTATAGCTAGGCCTTTTCAAGTGGTATAAGAGACTAATAGCTCGTTTTAATTCTTTTTATTTGGATTGATTTCCTGAGCTAATCGATCTAAGCTATATTTAAGATGTCAAATTTTGATAGCCTTTCAGTCACTAGGCCTCCACGTTTCGATGGCACCAATTATGCCTATTGGAATGCCAGGATGAGGATTTTTCTTAAATCCATGGATGAAAGTATGTGGCTAGCCACAGTGAATAAATGGACCCCTCCTACCACTAAAGTAACTGGGATTGATGGTTCAAAATCAATGAGAATAATACCTTATTTCTCATGGACCACACTTCAGAAAAGTGAGAGTAATGCAAATGCTAAAGCACTAAATGCAATCACTTGCACACTATCATCGGATAAATTCAAAAGAATTATATCATGTGATTCTACAAAGTAAGCCTGTGATATATTAGAAATGACACATGAGAGTACATCAATTGTCAAGAAATCTAAGATTCGAATCCTCACAACCAAATTTGAGGAAATACGTATGGAAGAAAATGAGATGTTCATGGACTTCTATATAAGATTAAATGACATTGTGAACTCTATGTGGGGTCTTGGTGATAAATCTCAGAAAGTAAGATTTGTGCAAAAATACTATGCTCACTTTCCGAACGGTTCAATTCTAAGGTAAATGTGAACCAAGAACTTCGTGATACGGACAATATGAGGGTAGATGAATTAGTTGGCTCTTTACCGACTTATGAGTTAACTTTTAAAGCTTCAAAAGGTAAATCTATTGCCTTAAAATCTTCTAAAAATAGTTTTCAAGAAAATAATAACAATTCTGATTTAGAAAACTCTGAAGATGATATGACTCTTTTAGTGAAAAAGTTTTACAAAATTTTCAAAAGCAAAAAGAGGGTTGATTTTTAAAAATCGAATGATAAGAAAAAATCTAAACCTAAAACTCAAAAATCTTTAAAAGGCAGTCAGTGTTCAACTGTCATGAATATGGGCATTTAGCAAACAAGTGTCCTAAAAAGGACAAACCCAAAAAGAAGGGTATGTTGGCTACTTGGGATGAATCCTCTGATTCTGAAGCTTCTTCTGAATCAGAAGATTCTGAAACCGATTCGGGCAGTGAAGTGAAAGCCCTTATGACTCTAGCCAAATTCACATTTTTAGATAATGATTCAACAAGTGAAGAAAATCTGAACAGTGAATGTAAAAATGAAGATGATCTTCTAGATGCTTACAATTCCCTATATAAGGAAAATTGTAAAATTACTGTCAAACTTAAACTTCAAAAAGAAAATTTTTCAAAGCTTAAAGAAAATTTTGAGACTCTTATTTTAGAAAAATTCCATATTTCAGATTGTTTTTAAAAGACCAAATGCGATTTAGAATTTAAAACCTCCCAGATTGAAAATCTGAAATCTAAAAGTGAAAAACTTAAACTTGAAGTCTCTTCTCTGTTAAGTTTAAAGGATACATGAAAGTATGCTTAAGGAGATCCAAAGTTAGAAAAACTTTTATCTAGATTAAGGAAATGTGGCGACCGATCCGGTCTGGGCTATGATAAAAATGTTCCTCTTAAACATAAGAATGAGCTTCCTAAGTTTGTAAAAGGAGAAAACTTAAACTCAAAAAGAAAAAATACAAATCAAGATTTTTCTAGAAATACTAAAACATTTCAAAAACCTAAAAGTAACTACATTAACTATAAAAATCAGAACCGAAACCCCATAGCTGAAAAATAGTCGATTTGCTTAAGGAGCTTATAAAATCTAACTCAGTAGGTCATTCTTACAACAACTATAAACAAAAGAAGGTCAACTATACTCCTAAACCCAAAACACTTTTAAAATGGGTTCCTAAGGTTACCTGCTTGGTTACCCACACTGCTTTTAAAGCTACAAGCTATTCAAAGTGGTACTTAGACAGTGGATGCTCAAGACATATGACTGGTGATAAAGGTCTATTCACCGATCTTAAGGACATGACTGATGGTTCAGTTACATTTGGCGATGGCAGCAACTGTAAGATTATTGACCAAGGTACGGTTCAACTCTATAACCTCCCTTTGTTTAAAAATATCTTATACGTTGAAGGATTAAAACAAAATTTGTTAAGCTTATCTCAAATATGCGATAACAATCATAGTGTAAAATTTTCTAATCAAGGTAGTGAATTTTAAATAATAAGGGTTCAGTAATCTTAACTGGTCGCAGAACTTCTGAAAACTTCTATATAGTTAGTGAATCCAGCTCATCTAGTCAAATGTGTTACATAGTCCATACCAATGAGACAGACTTGTGGCATAAACGCCTTGGACATGTACATTATCGTAATCTATATAGATTGAGCAAAAGAGAACTAATTAGAGGTCTACCTAAATTACAGAAAGTAGACAAAATATGTAGTGAATGTCAGATTGGTAAGCAATCAAGGAGCTCTCACAAGAAAGTGAACTCTAATACCACATCTAGACCACTCGAACTTCTCCATATGGATCTTATAGGACCTACTAGGATGGAGAGTCGAGGTGGCAAAAAATACATTTTGATAATTGTGGATGATTTTACTAGATTCACTTGGGTATCTTTCTTAAGGGATAAATCAGAAACCCTTGATGAAGTGAAAAGAATTCTCAAACAAATTCAAACGGAAAAAGGTTTTCAAGTCAATAAGATTCATAGTGATCATAAATCTGAATTTGAGAATAGCAGTTTTGAAAAATTTTATAGTGATCAAGGGATATTACATGAATTCTTTGCACTTAAAACTCCACAACAAAATGAAATTGTAGAAAGGAAAAATAGAGTACTTCAAGAAATGGCTAATGTAATGTTGAATAGTATGAAGCTATCTAAAAATCTTTGGGCTGAAGCTGTTAATACGACATGTTATATAATCAACTGGGTTTATACAAGAAAATCAAGTAATAAAACTTCTTATGAAATGTGGTTTAATAAGAAGCCTACTGTCAAATACTTTCGAGTTTTTAGTAGCAAGTGCTATATTTTACATGACTGGAAAAATCTGAAAAAGTTTGATACTAAAAGCGATGAAGGAATCTTTTTAGGATATTCTTTAAACAGTCGCGCATATCATGTATTGAACAAAAGGACTAGTGTTATTAAAGAATCTATAAATGTGGCCATAGATGATCACTTGAATACACCTACCCCAAGTTCAGATAATGATGAAGTTCTTTTATTGACAAACTAAATACTTCATCAAATCAAACTCTTTTTGAATTGAGGACTGTTAAAGATCATCTAACTACTCAGATTCTTGGAAACCCTCTCATTGGTGTACGCACTCGTAGACAACTAGAAGATATATGTAACTACGCATGCTTTACATCTCAGATTGAACCTGGTAACGTAAAAGAAGCCCTTTTTGATGAAAATTGGATAGTTGCGATGCAAGAAGAACTTAACCAATTTGTAAGAAATGATGTTTGGTATCTTGTTCCTAAACCTAAAGATAAACATATTATCGAAACTAAGTGGATTTTCAAAAATAAGTCTGATGAACTTGGTAATATATTTTGAAACAAGGATAGACTGGTTGTACAAGGGTATACTCAAATTAAAGGTATTGATTATGATGAAACCTTTTCTCCAGTAGCTCGTCTTGAGTCAATTAGACTATTTATATCAATTCCTTATTTTAGAAAATTTAAAATTTATCAAATGGATGTTAAGAGTGCTTTCTTAAATGGCGATATGCATGAAGAAGTGTATGTTGAATAACCGTTGGGTTTTAAAGATCCCAAAAACACTGATCATGTCTATTGCTTAAAAAGGCTCTCTAACGCTTAAAACAAGCCCCCAGGGCATAGTATGAGAATTGACTAAGTTTTTACTAAGTCATAATTTTCAAATGGGAAGTGTAGATAAAACTCTTTTTGTTAAGAAACATAATGATCATATCTTAATAGTGCAGATATATGTTGATGATATTATTTATGGATCTACCTGTTCTAACATGACTGTTGAGTTTGCAGATTTAATAAAATCCAAGTTCGAAATGAGCATGGTTAGGGAATTGAACTATTTTCTTGGGTTGCAAGTAAAACAGCAACCTAATGGTATTTTCATTTCTCAGACCAAATATACTCTGAACTTGATCAAAAAGTTTAAATTTGAGAATGGTAAGAATTTTAATACTCCCATGAGTACAACCTTAAAACTCTCAAAGGATTCTACAGGTAAAAGTGTTGATCCTAAATTATATCGTAGTATGATTGACAGTTTACTTTATTTAACTGCCAGTAGACCTGATATTGCTTTAAGTGTTGGTATTTGTACTAGATATCAGTCTGATCCTAAAGAGTCACATTTAACTGATGTTAAGCGGATCATGAGTTATGTTGCAAGTACAGTAAATATGGGTCTTTGGTATCCACATGAAACTAGTGTTCAATTGGCTGGATACTCAGATGCTGATTGGGCTGGTAATCTTGATGACAGGAAATCAACCAGTGGTGGTTGTTTTTATATCAAAAATTGTTTAGTTTCTTAGTTTAGCAAGAAGCAAAGTTCTATATCACTTTCAACAGCTGAAGCTGAATACATCGCAGTAGGAAATGCATGTATATAGCTTGTTTGGATGAAACACATGTTACACGATTATGGAATTGCATAGGATACAATGGCTTTATATTATGATAATTCAAGTGCAATAAATATTTCTAAAAATCCAATCCAACATTCACGTACTAAGCACATTGACATTAGATTTCGTTACATACGTGAATTAGTGGAAGAAAAACTGATATCTTTAGAATACATTCTGATCGAGACTCAACTTGCTGACATTTTTACTAAACTTCTTGACGAAAGAAGATTTAATAAATTAAAATTTGATCTTGGTATGTGCAATTTAAATTGAATATTCATGCATATGTGTATCATAGTATATATATATTTGATGATTTATGTGTTTAAATTTTAATTTTTTATGGAAAAATGCATATTTTTGGTGGTACACAACTAGTCATGGATGTGCTCGACTGGTCATGGTACGACCGGTCGAGGATAGCTCAAGACTGGTCATGAGGCGTGTTGGGTGTTTTAAATTTTGGGAAAAATCTCATCTTTCTCATTTCCTATTTCCTCTTCAACGAGCCAACGCCCAACCAGTCGAACCCAATGATCTAGATCTTCAAGGTTAGTGCGTCATTTACATTTTTCTTGTAGATTTTAGTCTATATTACTTCATTTTCATACTTGGAGTAATTTATTTTGTGATTCATTGCAATTTTGGAGTTCTCTTGAAAAATCTGATCTCAGCAAACTCCACTCTATCATCTTTGCATCTTCTTGTTTCTGTGTTTCTTCTTGAAAATGGATACTAGAGGGAAAAAGAAAAATTCTCGTGGTCCATCTTCTTCCAGATCTACTTCAATAACTCGTCGCTACCTTCGGTCACCCAAAGATGATCCCTCTTTTGTTCAAGATTTAAGAATGCGAAAAGTTATTGTTGAGCGACCTATATTTCTAGATCATATTGCTCCATTTGGTATCCTTCCACTCCTCCAATCTGTAGGATGGGATAACATCTTACATTGGGGTGGGCCTGCATACCAATCTATTGCTCAGTCCATGTTTGCATGTATCTCTGATTTTTTAATTAAAAATTTAACATTTAAAATTGATGCTAGAGAAGGTCCATTTGAAATTAACCACCATCTGATTTCAAGCCTAATGGACATACCTGTTAATGATGAGGGTATTCCAATTCATATTCTAACTGAAAAACCCTCAGAATCAAAAAAATGATTGCTCATTAGAGATTTATGCAACATGAATGTGCAATGGACTCATAAAAGGAATGCTCTCCCCTCAAAGTACCTGTTACCCAGATACAGAGTTCTCCATAGAATTTCACTTCAAATCTGTATCTGCGTTCTGGTAACAAAACAGAACTGACTTCCTTTATGGTTCGTGTTTTGCACTCTATTATCTCTTGTACTAAAGTTTATCTTCCTTCTTTGATATGTCATTCTATCATTCAGTTTCATCTCCATTCAGGTCATAGTGATATTCCATTTGCCTATCTTATGACTGTTTTAGCTTCTCATATGCTGGTTGTTATGCCTGTTGGAGTGGCTCTCATCCATCATCTTTTCTTTAATAACTCAAATATAAACAAGATGAAATTAGAATTGGCTCTTGGCCAAGTGGATGTAGTTGGTGTTGGTGGAGCTGAAGCAGGGAATGAAGAAGAAGCTGATGATCTTCCTCCTAATGATGTTAATATGGATGATATTTTTGATGAACTTGAATCTGATTCTGCTAATGATCCTGATTATGAGTCATCTGACTTTGATGCTCGTCCTCGTGCTCTTGAGGAGAAGGTAGAAAACATGAATGTTGGCCATGATTTACAGTTTAAATATATGCGCAAGTATCTTAGGCACTTAAACAAGGGCCTTCATCAACTTGATCCATCTATACCTGCTCCTTCAGGTTCAGATTAAGTGATTTACTCTTTGGTCTGTAATAACTTTAAGACTACTTGTGTTGGTTTGTGAACTTTATCTGGTTAACTGACTTTTGTTTGAACTAGTTAATGGTATGTGGACTTTATTTGATTATATCTTGACCAGTTAATCTTTTATTACTCTTGTTTATTATCCTTTTCCATTTTTTTCTTCCTTTGTCATATTGTGACAAAAAAGGGGAGAATTTATATGGATTTATTGATATGGATGGATTGTGAGTAGTAGCTTTTTATTTTTACTTTTATTTTGTTTGCATATATATGTGCTACTCGGGGGGAGTATGTGAGGAGATGTTTTCATGATGTTCTGTGCTAGTTGATGATAACTAGTGCATAATTCTTTAATTAGGCTATAACTGGTTTCCTCTTATAACTTGTGCATGCTTATTGTGTTATTTATTGTTAAGTGTATTTTGTCACAAATTTAACAAAGGGGGAGATTGTAAGTGCTATGGTTTTATGCTCCTTTAGTTGTCAAATTTTGGGGTGCCAAAACATCAACCTGTGTCTTGTGTAGCATGAGGATATATACTTATTCAAGACACTGCATCACAATGTTACAAGTTGAGAATGAAGTTCTACGTCAAGATGTATAAGGTATGTGAGGTCAAGTACGTTGTTCACTCCTGTAAACTTCAATCGGAGTATTTCAAAAGAGCTACAGTAAAAGGTAAGTGCTGCTCAAGACTCAAGTACAGTTCAAGAATGAGTACAACTCATGATGAAGTTCTCAAGTTCTAGAAGATCTCAAGTTCAAGCTACATTAAGAGAAGAGATCTCAAGCTTCATAATCTTTAAAGGTCATACATCATCTGAAGAAATGAAGTTTCAATGTTCATACTTCATGACCCAGGTATGAAAGACCTTGGATTGACCTTAGGTTAGGTCATTTCGAATACACAATTCAATTACTCATTTTTATAAGTGTTGTAGTCTGTTCTAAGACTAGTCCTAGACTCTGTTCGACTAGTCCTAGCACTGGCTCGACCAGTCTTAGATATTTTAGGACCAGTCCTAAGTTTGTTGCAAAATTTTAAAATTTTTGGTTGTGCTACGACCAGTCATGGAGACTGTTCGACCAGTCGTATGAACAGTGTCAACTCGTCTGACGACCAGTCCTGGATCTATGACTTAAAGTCCAACAACTAAATCTGGTGTCTCACGACTAGTCGTAGGGTTCGTACGACCGGTCGTGGACAACCTACTACTAGTCGTAGCCTGCCTTCGACCAGTCGTGAAACGGTCTGATCCGATTGCACTCAAAAATTCAAAAATCCATTTCTCCTACAACCAGTCGTAGTGTCTACAAGACTAGTCGTAGATGCGATTTCACAGCTATAAATAGACGACGAATTTCAGAGATTGATAACTCAATTCAAGAAAAATCAAGGGACCACTCTGAGATAAGTTTGTGTTTATTTTAAGCTACATTGTGCACTTTTAATATTCTCTTTTGTTAGCTTTATAGATTTGATTTTGTTTCTACATTTCAATCTTAAATGAAAAGAGGAATTGTGATATTCCTTCTTCTTGGAATCAAAATCAAATAGAGCTAAGCCCAATTGGTTTAATTTAAAATCAATCTTGAACCTAGAACCATTTTAAAGTGAGTATTGGACATTGAACTTCTACATTCAAAATTCTACTCTGATTGGTTCTTCCAGGCTGCTACAAAAGGAGAAATCCAGGTATTTTACTTTATTGTAAATTCCATTCTTTTTTATTTTTATTTGAGATTAAGCTAGAAAAATCTTATTGTGATGGATATCTGAGGAGAGCCAGAAAACTCAGAAGTGGGATTTTTTTAATTATGTAAGCCCATTAGAAAGACAATTGTGAAGGTTTTAGGTGAACCTGAGAAACCTATTTTAATAGTGAACGCTAATATCCCCTGTGTGAGGATATTAGGAGTGGAGTAGCAAGCTGTGTGGCTGTTGTTTAACAGTTGGTGAACACATAGGTGAACCACTATAACTCTTTGTATTTTGTAGATATGTGTTTTATTTTTATATATTCGATCATTCAGAATTGTGGGATGTATATGTGAATGTGAATGTTGTAATATTTACATTTCAAGCATTGTGGGGAATGTTGTAATAATTTAGATTTACATTCTTGCAATTTATTTCAATTCCTTGCTATTTATTTATTCCTTTGCGGTTTGAGTTTTTGATACAAAGACCTTTTTAGAAATAAGGTTGTCCTACCATAAACCCTTAGTTTTTGGTGTAAGGTTATCCTTGGAACAACATTTGTATCAACCTCTCAATACTTTTCTGTATTTAGCTATCTCATTATTTAATTCCACTTTTATTATTTTAAATTTGGCATAGTCCTATTCACCTCCCCTTTCCCCCTCCTCTAGGACTTATAGCTAGGCCTTTTCAAAAATCCGTACAAAGACCTGAGTGTCACCTCAGGTAGAAATCACTAAGGATCGAATTCTATAGAAATTAGATGAAAATTAATTAAGTACTAAACTAAATAAATCATATAATTAGCTCGAACCATTTTCTATATGGACTGCAAGACCCAAACCCATTAGAATCGCTAACCCAACGTTACCTAGAAACTTAGGATCAGTCTCAAAACCCAGTTGCTCTCGGGAGCACATTGAAATTCCGTATTAGACCTAGACCGCGCATCGAAAGTTCGATGACCGTGAAATTATAAAGTTATGACCACCTTACTGGCTTAACAACCATCGTGAGAATCAAGCCCAAATAGTATACAGAAACGCACAACTAGAGCCCTGAGCAAAGTGTGTGAGAAATGCGAATATCTTTAGAAAATAAACTTAAAACTTAAGTGAATTAGACCATTCGTGTATGGGAAAAATTGAAGACTTCAGACCATCAGATTCTGACCAAACTATACCCTTGGATCAGGAAAATTTCTCTACACATGTCAGTATACTCGTGGCCTTGATCAAATGACGATGATCGTTGAACTGAAATAGGGCCTCCACGGTCGATCTACAAATCCAATCGGACCAAAACCTTAACCTGGCTTAAATCCATGGTCAGGAAACGTACGCCATGACTTAGGTGAGAAATGGGCCTCCAGATGAGTCCTGTTTGTTGAAAATAGCCACCTTTTGGCTATAACCTAAGTATACCATGGTTATAACCTTAAAACAACCCTTAGAACAATATTTGTATTAACCTCTCAACACTTTTCTATATTTGGCTATCTCATTATTTAATTTCACTTTTATTATTTTAAATTTCACATAGTCCTATTCACCCCCCCTTCCCCCCCTCCTCTAGGACTTATAGCTAGGCCTTTTCAAAAATCCGTACAAAGACCTCAGTGTCACCTCAGGTAGAAACCACTAAGGATCGAATTCTATATAAATTAAATAAAAATTAATTAAGTACTAAACTAAATAAATCAGAGAATTAGCTCAAACCACTTTCTATATGGACTGCAAGACCCAAAACTATTAGAATCGCTAACCCAACATTACCTAAAAACCTAGGATCAGTCTCAAAACCCAGTTGCTCTTAAGAGCACATTGAAACTTCGTATTGGACCTAGACCGTGCGTCGAAAGTCCGATGACCACAAAATTATATGATTATGACCATCTTACTGGGCTTGACAACCATCGTGAGAATTAAGCCCAAATAGTATACAGAAACGCACAACTAGAGCCCTGAGCAAAGTGTGTGAGAAACGCGAATATCTTTAGAAAATAAACTCAAACTTCAGTGAATTAAACCATTCACGTACGGGTGAAATTGAAGACTTCAGACCATCAGATTCTGACCAAAATATACCTTTGGATTAGGAAAATTTGTCTACACATGTCAGTATACTCGTGGCCCTGATCGAGTGACGATGACCGTTGAACTGAAATAGGTCCTTCACGGTCGATATACAAATCTGATCGGACCAAAACCTTAACTTGGCTTAAATCCATGGTCAGGGAACTTACTCCATGACTTAGGTGAGAAATGGGCCTCCAGATGAGTCCCGTTTGCTCGAAACAGCTACCTTTTGGCTATAACTTAAGTATACCATCACTATCAGAAAATTGGGAAACAGCTACGGATAAAAACTGTAACTAAAGGCCTATAGCTACGATTAGAATCTGTAGCACAACCGTAGCCATTGGTACCATAACCATAGGTTTAAAAGCTATGGCTACGGATTTAATCCGTAGCCATATAAATAATAGCTACGGATTAGATCCATAGCAATGCTTTCCATAGCTTTAAAGTATATATAGCTATGGATTATATCTGTAGCTAAAAGTAGAGCGAGAACCGTAGTAATAGTCTAAAATTAGCAACAGCTACGGTTTCTAGATAAAGAGCTACGGTTAATAACCATAGCTATTGCCTATTTTTTTAAAAACAATTAAAAAAAATATAATAATGACATCTCTTACCATTGTAGTACATACCCGATAGATCAACTCATATAAGCTAATATAGATATTTACTTCATGCATAAATCATTCAATTAAAAATAATCATTCATTCATTCAATCAAATACAATCATTCATTTTAATCCATTCACAAAATTACAATGCCAACATAATAGTTATATGTCTATTTAAAGTTTTCATTAACTGCAAGATCCAACGCCTTCTCGCAACAAATAGCTTCTCAACAATCGCAAGCGAGAACTCTATGGATGTGCCTCTACTAGTTATCACTTTGCCATTAACTAACACCCTATTCTCAGCTTCGCTTTGATCCAAAAGCTTACTGTACATGGCTTAAAATTAATTTCATCATACAAATAATGTAGTCATATGAAAAAACTATGCCCCGAAACTAAAGGACTAAATTATAGAGAAAGAGGATGACGAGATGACATAAAAAAGAAAGACAATATTCGAGAACATACAATGATCATCTCATTTCTAAACAAGCAAAATCTGGAACAGCCAAAGACAAAATAAACATTCAGCTATTCAAAATACCAACTAATATAGGTATAACAATACTAACTAAATTTGAAAAAATAGAATAGATCAACTATTTTAGATAAACTCGGCCAATGTTTAACATTGAGGCAAGCTTCAAATTTAATAAAACACAAAACCAAGAAACTGAGGTTCCATATGCACATGCTTTGCCAAGAAAAAGGCACTTTAGAGTCACTTCCCACTACAAAAGTGTAATGCCCTGAAAATCGGGGGTCGAGCATAACTCAGTTCCCGAGTTCCAAAACATTACTTATGCAACATGTTTAATAATGGTTGTATGTTGTCTGTATTAGTGCATGAAATATGAAGTAGATTAAGCCAAATCAGCAAAATATAATTCAGGGACAGTTAGAAAACGTAAGCGAAAGTCTCAAATAAATAGATAAACCAGTATAAGTCCCCAAAATATGTGTGTTATACCAGGTCAATAGTTACAAGTCTTGTTTCAAATACAAATAACAAAATGTGATAGTCCTCTATAAAGTGTAAACCCTGAAGCCCCGTCGATTCAGAACGGTCTAATTGAACCCGCCTGAATACTGCATAAATGAGAATGCCTCCTCGTCATCTTCGAACTCCGGCTTTGCCTCATAGGCATCACCATCACCTGCAGCTAAGACAGAGTTTGGTTGGTGTTTAAGCACCGTCCCAGAACGTGGGAGTGAGTGATCAACTCAGTGGAACTATACAGCAAAGGTTAACATGTTATCAATTCAATCAAGCAGTAATGATAAGGTAATATAATCAAACATCTCTAAGTACTCTGATTAATGCAGGGATGTATGAAGGAATGATGCATGCCCTCGCCTACACTCCCTCTGCGATCTTCATCTTATGGTCGTGCATGTCAGTCACTTCCTCAGTGCTCTGCCCAATGCCAAACGACACATGCAGTGCGGTGTATGTACATGATTACCAAGTTCTTATTAGTCCTTTTCATACAGCAGGATTGGGAAGCTAAGGTACCTTCCTTATGTCAATACCCAAACAATGATCCATTCTAGGGTTGTCAGTCCTAATAAATCTCAGACGATGTTATGTTCTAGGTCGCTGCAAAGGCTCGTCACCAATCAATGCAGGCCTAATTATACCCTAAATACTACATTAAGGCTTATCACCTCATTGTAGTGTCCGGGTATGCTCGAGGTCACTACAAAGGGGTTGTCACCAATCAGAGTAGGCCGATAGCATGAATACAGTGTCTCATACCACTGTATTCGGCTCACGAGTTTGAGTTACTCGCTGGTCACTATAGGGAGGCTCGTCTCCCCAGTGTAGGTCGACAGCTCGACCATGGTGTCCTATACCACCATTTTCAGCTCATGAGTCTTAGCGGATCGAGGTACCAGGGTTAATAGGGCTTCACTGGTGAGTTTGGTACCTTAGATTCAAATAGTAGCATCCAAACATGGTAAACATACATCGGGTCAATCAGGTTAATTGACGAGCTCAATTAGGACGAGCGCACATTGAGTTGATCGACATGAAGCGCATAAGCACTCTGTGTGGCCTAACCACTGTCGAACCTCCCAAGTACGGCTCGGATTCGTCGAATACATCCTGCGTGGTGAAAACAGCCTCAGCCACTAGTTTGAGGACTATTACCGATTACACGGACTGTGATACAGTCTCAACTATGTACAATTACAATAATGCATATTTAAATCAAATCCTACAATCATATAACATGCTATGGAATATAACTTAAACATGAATATGTAGTACATGGAGGAAATCATACACATAATTAACACGAATAATTAGGCTCAACAATTCATGAAGGAAATCATACATACAAGTAAGGTAGTTGGGATTCATACCCCAATTCCCTTAGAAATCACACTTTACTAATTCCTAACTCATTCAGGCATTTTTACAAACACTTAGACTATACTTTTCAACATATATCACGTATGTGGGCCGTATTACATATTAAGGCAAATCCTTTTGCCAAGGAGTTGTCGCATACATAACAACCATGTTGCTACGATAGTTAATCATGACAATCACAACATCGGATTTCAAATGCATACAAATATTTTAACAAAAACATGAAATATTTTATACACAACATAGTTCATATATAGACGCAAAGCAAAACAGACAGCGCATTTAGCATGTGTAATGGCACCCACGTCAGTAATAAATCATTATCTGACATTGAAAGTCTTGAAAACTATAACCTAAACGTATATAGTCCGCACCTTAAACCAAAAAATGCGTAACAGATTTGATTTATACGATAAGTCTTTGTCAACGGCAGATTTACAACCTAGAACATGAAGTAGGTTAGCTACATCATTACTTAGACTATTGGAAACCCTAGAACAGGTTAGGGTTAGGATTTCTTACCCAAGTGTAGAAATAGAATTACCGGAATAACGATTCGAATAGGTGTATTAGGCACGTAGTGAAGCTGGAAAGAATCCCAGGATGATTCACCAACTTCTCTCTCTGTTTCTCTCTCTTTTCTTAGCTAGAGTTTGAGAATTTGTTTGGGATTTGAGAGAGGGTGTTTAAGGCCCTTATATAAGCCCCGAACTAACGAAAATAGCCTCAGGCCTAAGGTATACTTAAGTTATAACCAAATCGGGCTTATTCCGATCCAATGGAGCATTTCTCAAGGTCCCTTTACTAAATGTGGTCGGACTTAAGCTCAGAGATACTGGATCTAGTTCAAGCTATGTTTTCAGTCTGATCGGGTTTCTAGATCAATCGTGGCGGACCAATTTCAGCTCAACAGTCACTGATACTCGATCAGGGCCACAAGTACATCGGCATGTGTGGGACATTTTCCCTGATCCGAGGGTGTATATGGATCAAAATCCAACAATCATAACGCTTATAATTGGTCCGCAAGCGACACGACTCAGATTACTTAAATTTATATTTAATTTCATAAAAACCTTCACGTTCTCACACTCTTCGCTCCGAACTCAAGAAAATAGTCCTAAGACATCATCTGGACTTGAATTTCGAGGTGATAATCAAGTCCAACTAGGTGGTCATAATTGTTTAAGTTTGTTGCTATCGGACTTTCGACATGCGGTCCAGGTCCGATACGAAGTTTCTGAATACTCCCGAGCAACCGGGTTTGGAATTGAATCCTAGATTTTAGGGTAATGTAGCGTTATTAATTCTATAGGTTTTGGGTCTTACAGATCGTATTTAAAGTGATGGGTGCTAATTTCACAGGTAATCTAGTTTAACGCTAATTAATTCTTGTTAATTTTTAAAGGATTTAGTCCTAAGTGATTTCTGCTTGAGGTGGTACTAAGATCTTTGTACGAATTTTTCTAAGATGTTGCAATCTACCCCCCTTAAAGAAAAATTTGGTCCTCAAAATTTGTACCTTCTTGTACTCCTTGAGGATCTGAGGGTAGTTCTTTGACCTCAACTTCAGTCTCCCAAGTAGCCTCTTCTTCACTATGATGCGTCCATAGTACCTTCACAAGTGGAATGACTTTGCTACACAGTAGCTGCTCCTTCTTATCCAGGATACGTGTCAGTCGCAGTACATATGTGGAGTCCTCTTTCAACTGCACCTTCTCCCAACTGATAATGTGCGAAGGATCAGGAACGTATTTCTTCAACATGGACATATGGAATACGTTATGCATGCCTATGAGTGGTGTGGGCAAAGCAAGGCGATTGCTACCACCCTAACTCGATCAAGTATCTGAAATGGGCCAATGAATCTCGACGTGAGCTTCCCTTTTTTACCAAACCGAAGAACTCCCTTCATGGGGAAAACCTTAAGGAATACATGGTCCCCAACTTCAAACTCAAGCAGTCGCCATCTCGTATCGGCGTAACTCTTCTGCCTGCTCTGTACTGATAGAAGTCGGCGCCTAATAATGTCGATCTTCTCTGAGGTCGCCTGAACCAACTCGGGGCCAATTAGAGTCTTCTCGCCCACTTCTGCCTAGCAATGCGGTGCTCTACACTGGCGACCATACAGTGCCTCATAGGGAGCCATACTAATACTCACCTGAAAGCTATTATTATACGCGAACTCTGCATAAGGAAGACAGTCATCCCAACTGTCCTTGAAATCCAACACATAAGCTCGCAACATGTCTTCTAACACCTAATTCACACATTCCGTCTGCCCGTCTGTCTATGGATGGAACGTGGTACTGAACTTCAACTTCACACCCATCGCTTCCTAGATACGAGTCTAAAAGTTAGATGTGAATCGCGTGTCTCGGTCCTACATGATCTCCAAGGGAACTACATGCAGACGTACAATCTCCTTGATGTACAACTTAGCCAACTCGTCTGCAAAGTTCGCGACTCTGATAGGTAGGAAATGAGCCAATTTCGTCAATCGATTGATGATCACCCAAATAGAGTCATGTCCCTTCCTTGTCTTCGGTAGCCCTGATATGAAATTCATAGAGATAAAATATCACTTCCATTCGGCTATGGGCATGGGTTGAAGCAATCCAGGAGGTCGGTGATGCTCTGCCTTAACTTGCTCTCACGTGAGGCAACGAGACACAAACTCTGCAATGTGAACCTTCATATTGTCCCACCAGTACGATCTTTTCATGTTTTGATACATCTTCGTGCTATCTGGATGCATCGCAAGCCTCGAACTGTGGGCCGCCTCAAGAACTTCTCGTCTCAAGTCAGGAACGTCTGGGACCATAGGTGGCCACGATAACATAAACCCCCATCCATACCAACACTCCACTCAGATTCCTCATCTGTACTAACTCGCTCTCTCATCTTTGCTAATAGCTCATCGTCTTCCTGAGCCACGATAATCCTATCGTCAATGAGGGGTTGTACTCTAATATGTGCGATAACCTCATACGACTCCTCCACCGTGAGTTTTTGCTCAAAGTCTCGCACAAACTCCACCATGTCCCATTCTGCTATCATCAAGGGAGCCGTAAACTCTATAGTCTTCTTATGGCTTAACGCGTCTGCCACAAGGTTTATCTTGCTTGGATGGTAGGAGACCTCGAACTTAAAGTCCTTCAAGGTTTCCATCCATCGGTGTTGCCTCATATTTAAGTCTCACTGAGAGAATATATATCTAAGGCTCTTGTGGTCACAAAAGAGCTCGAACTCCTCTCCATAGAGGTAATGTCTCTAGAGCTTCAATGCGAAAATGACAACTGCCAACTCTAGGTCGTGTGTAGGGTAATTCTCCTTGTGTTTCCTTAATTGTCTCGAGGCGTATGCAATCACCTTGTCCTTCTGCATAAGAACAAAACCCAGACCAACGCGAGAGGCATCAGTATATATCGTATACTTAACCCCTTGCTCTAGCAATACTAGCACAGGGGTAGACGTCAACTTATCTTTCAGCTCCTGAAAAGCTGCTTCGGCCTTCTCATTCCAGGCGAACTTCAGAACTTTAAGTGTCAACTGAGACAACGGTCTGACAATCTTGGAAAAGTCCCGAATGAATCGTCAATAGTACCCTGCCAGACCAAGAAAAATCCTCACCTCAATAACTGAACCAGGCTGCTTCCAATCCTGAACTGGGCTGCTTCTAATCCTGAACCACAACTACCTTAGCGAGGTCAACTGTTATACCTTCCTTGGACACCACATGTCTTAGGAACTTGACTTCCTCCTTCTAAAAGTTACATTTATTGTACTGTGTGAACAACTGGTTCTTCCTGAGAGTGTCTACGATAACTCACAGATGCTCTTCATGCTCTTCCCGACTCTTGGAATATATCAAGATATCGTCAATAAACATGATAATGAATCAGAACAGAAACAGCCGAAACACTCTGTTCATCAGATCCATGAACACGGTCAGAGCATTTGTGAATCCAAACGACATCACAAGGAACTCGTAATGACCAAAACTGGTCTGAAAGGCTGTCTTCTGCACGTCCTCATCCCTGACGCGTAACTGATGATACCCTGACTGCAAATCTATCTTCGAAAAATACTGTGCCCCCTTCAACTGATCAAACAGATCATTAATCCTGGGCAAGCGATACTTGTTCTTCACCGTCACCTGATTCAACCTGCGATAATCAATACATAATCGCAGGGAACCGTCTTTCTTCTTCACAAACAATACAGGCGCTCCCCATGATGACACACTTGGTCGAATGAAGCCTGCCTCTAACAATACATCAATCTGTCTCTTTAATTTCTCCATCTCACATGGAGGCATACGGTACGTCGGTAAGGAAATAGGTGTCACACCAGGCACAAGATCGATAGTAAAGTCGATCTCGCGCTGAGGAGGTAGTCCCGGGATCTTCACAAATACGTCCAGGAAGTCCTGAACCACAGGCGTATCCCCCAACGTCGAATCATCAATACTCTCTAACAAGGAAGCATAGCTACTAACTCAATAGGACCAACTGACCTGAACTGAAAATATAAAGACCGTGCCCTTAGGTCCATAGGCTGTCACGACTCTGGCCTCGCAATCAATCTCTGCTCTCATCTTGGTGAGCCAATCCATCCACACAGCATTCACATCACAACTCAAAGAAATAACATGCATTTCATTTAACAAAATTGTTGCAATACATGAAGTGCAGCATTACATGGATCACAACAGAGAATGCATATGAGCTAATACAACTAAGCTTCAAACACTAAAACAACTTCTAAAATGTTACGACTATAAGGCTACACACAAGAACAAGCAACAAACAAAACAAACGACAGCTACATTTAGGACTACTCGTTGGAATCTGGAGATGGAGGAGGGGCACCCTTATCCTGCAGACAGCACATGATAGACTTCAAAGTACGAGTTACATTCTTGAACTTGTGTTTTATGAGGCCCCATAAATTAATAATATCCTGTCGTAGAGTGGCCTGACCCTCATCAAGTCTAACTAAACGGACTTCCTTATCAGCCCGATCAGGATCATGCTCCTGAGTCGCAGGAGGAGGGCTCTCATCCATATCCTAGGCCTCCTCTTCTTCTTCACTCTGCTCTTCTTCTATTTCAGCTCCAGCTTCTTCATCACTTTCTTCCTCTTTGCTTTCAGTCTCATCCTCACTCTCCTCAAGTAGGGCTTATCGTTGTCATGGACCGATATCCATATGATTGAGAGTAGTCTCGGTGATGTAATGGATCGGTGATGGCAATTCCACCCCAAGTCTATAGCCAAACTCGAGTGAAATCCTGCATATGAGTCGGCCGAACAGGAGGGATTCAGTCCTTCTATTAAAATGTGTGATAAGGACTATCTGTCGCAGGACATGCATAGGCACACATAACTTCTCTCCTTGCCCCACCTGGTACAGGAAATCCACCATCAGGCATGTACACTCACTGCGGTTGCTCCACCTGGGCTAGACATTGAACGTGCAGATGTGGTAAAGAAGGCGGAAGTCGTCCATCATATTGGTCACTAAAAGGCTTTCGTTAGGATAAAATTTAACCAGACGACCACAAAGGAACCGTGTGCGGTGATCCCTTTCACGTGTACTACTCAGATTCTTCTCACTTGCATGTACCTCGCCAAGTGGCACATTCAATCTCTTCCAAATGAAATTTTAAACTGTAAGGGCTCCATTGTTAGCTCCGAATGTGGGCATAGAAATCTTGGACAGTGCCTACATTTGCACGGTGCTCACCCTCAAATAACGGACCCCACTTGGCTTTTACCAAGCGTTTAAACATCAAGTATTCTCCTAATAGCCGTGCATCTACATGAGCTTCAAAAAGGTCTCTACGGCCCTCATAAACTCCATGAGACAACTCTGCCAACAAAGCCCTTCCTATGGGAGTATGGGGATCTGGATCTCGCTTCGTCTGTAACTCTCGACTGGCACTTGAACTCGCGGCGGCACCTCTCGGCCTCCTAGAACGGGTGGGGCGACTAGGCCCGGCTTCATCTACGAGAGCTCTCTTCTTTTCTATGAAAGAGAGAATGGTGGAAATGGAAAATATGTCCGTAATAAGCTTGAATAAGGCCATGGAAAAGGAAAGAAAAGACATGGGTATTGGTTTTTCCATGACTTTGAGACTCAAAGTAGGGATTTGAGTGCCCAAATGGAAAGAAAAGAAAGGAAAATCAACAATGGAGGTGTGTTTTGAAATGGGTAGACAGAGGGTACATGAAAATGGAAGAAAGAAGGGTTTGGAAGATGATTTTTATGAGGTTTTAAGAAATATTTTGGAGAAAGAAAAGCTTGGAGTGGTAGTTTGTGAAGGGAAGACGATTTGAGAGGGCTTTTAATTGACCAACCGTGGACCAGTGGGCCACACTAGGCCCTAGACGTGTCGGCCTGAGCCGGCTCACCCAGACTGGCCCGCTGGGCAGTGAGCCTCACCGAACCGGTGAGGCCCTCCCCGTTCTCTGGACTATCTGGGGATGGCTTACCGGTGGGGTGAGGTCCTCCCCCCCCCAAAGTCTAAAAACATGTGGGTCCCACCTTAGGTCCCCCTAGAAAAGCCCCGATTGGGCCCCTACTTCGTTTCAACTCGTTTCGGGTCATTTTGAATAGAATCTGATGCATATTCTCCCTTACCAATTTTAAATGGTTGGGATAGGATGAAACATGATCTAAACCCATCAATTGACGGTCTAAAAGTGGTTTAGGGTCGTTGTGTGTGATCAGGAGTGTGAACGGACTCGATCTTGGCAATCGTTTACAGTAATCTTTCACCAATTGGCGAAACTGGAAATCCTAAATTTATTTCTAGATTTTTCTCGCACCCTCCTATATTAAATTGGTGTCAGCGTACATCGTGTGACAATAACCCATGTTTGGTTTAATCCAAATCATGCTCTGATACCAAGTTGTAACGCCCTAAAAATCGAGGGTCGAGCATAACTCAGCTCCCGAGTTCCAAAACATCACTTATGAAACATGTTTAATGATGGTTGTATGTTGTTTGTATTAGTGCATGAAACATGAAGTACATTAAGCCAAATCAGCAAAACATAATCTAGGGACAGTTAGAAAACACAAGCGAAAGTCTCAAATAAATAGATAAACCAGTACAAGTCCCCAAAATATGTGTGTCATACCAGGTTAATAGTTACAAGTCTTGTTTCAAATACAAATAACAAAATGTGATAGTCCTCTATAAAGTGTAAACCCTAAAGCCTCGTCGATTCAGAACGGCCTAATTGAACCCGCCTGAATACTGCATAAACGAGAATGCCTCCTCGTCATCCTCGAACTCCGGCTCTACCTCACAGGCATCACCATCACCTGCAACTAAGACGGAGTCTGGTTAGTGTTTAAGCACCATCCCAGAATGTGGGAGTGAGTGATCAACTCAGTATAACTATACAGCAAAGGTTAACATGTTATCAATTCAATCAAGCAGTAATGATAAGGCAATATAATCAAATATCTCTAAGTACTCTGATGAATGTAGGGATGTATGAAGGAATGATGCATGCCCTTGCCTACACTCTCTCTACGATCTTCATCTTACGGTTGTGCATGTCAGTCACTTCCTCAGTGCTCTGCCCAATGCCAAACGGCACATGTACTGCTATGCATGTACATGATTACCAAGTTCTTATTAGTCCTTTTCATATAGCAGGATTGGGAAGTTAAGGTACCTCCCTTATGTCAATAACCAAACAATTATCCATTCTAGGGTCATCAGTCCTAGTAAATCTCAGATGATGTTACGGTTCTAGGTCACTGTAGAGGGCTCATCACCAATCAATGCAGGCCTAATTATACCCTAGATGCTACACTAAGGCTCGTTGCCTCATTGCAGTGTCTGGGTATGCTCGAGGTCACTACAAAGGGCTCATCGCCAATCAGAGTAGGCCGACAGTAGGAATACAGTGTCCCATACCACCGTATTCGGCTCACGAGTTTGACTTACTCACTGGTCACTACGGGGAGGCTCGTCGCCCCAGCGTAGGCCGACAGCTCGACCATGATGTCCTATACCATCATGTTCGGCTCATGAGTCTTAGCGGATTGAGGTACCAAGGTTAATAGGGCTTAACTGGTGAGTTTGGTACATTAGATTCAAACAGTAGCGTTCAAACATGGTGAACATACATCGGGTCAATGAAGTTAATTGAAGAGCTCGACTAGGACGAGAGCACGTTGAGTTGATCGATATGAAGCGCGTAAGCACTCTGTGTGGCCTAACCACTGTCGAACCTCCCAAGTATGGCTCGGATTAGTCGAACACATCCTGCATGGTGAAAACAGCCTTAGCCACTGGTTTGAGGACTGTTACTGATTACCTAGCCTGTGATACAGTCCCAACTACGTACAATTACAATAATGCATATTTAAATCAAATCCTACAATCATATGACATGTTATGGAATATAACTTAAACATGAATACACAGTATATGGAGGAAATCATACACATAATTAACATGAATAATTAGGCTCAACAGTTCATAAAGGAAATCATACATACAAGTAAGGTAGTTTGGATTCATACCCCAATTCCCTTAGAAATCATACTTTATTAATTCCTAACTCATTCAAGCATTTTTACAAACACTTAGACTATACTTTTCAACATACATCACTTATGTCAGTCGTATTACATATTAGGGAAAATCCTTTTGCCAAGGAGTTGTCGCATACATAACAACCATGTTCCTACGACAATTAATCATGGCAATCACAACATCGGATTTCAAATGCATACTAACATTTCAACAAAAACATGAAATAGTTTATACACAACATAGTTCATATATAGACGTAAAGCAAAATAGATAGCGCATTTAGCATGTGTAATGGCACCCACGTCAGTAATAAATCATTATCTGACATTGAAAGTCTTAAAAACATTACCTAAACGTATATAGTCTGCACCTTAAACCGAAAAATGCGTAACGGATTTGATTTATACGACAAGTTTTTGTCACCGGTGGATTTACAACCTAGAACATGAAGTAAGTTAGCTACATCATTACTTAGACTATTGAAAACCCTAGAATAGGTTAGGGTTAGGATTTCTTACCCAAGTGTGGGATTAGAATCGCTGGAATAATGATTCGAATAGGTGGATTAGGCATGTAGTGAAGCTGGGAAGAATCCCAGGATGATTCACCAACTTCTCTCTCTCTCTTTCTCTCTCTTTTCTTAGTTAGAGTTTGAGAATTCGTATGAGATTTGAGAGAGGGTGTTTAAGGCCCTTATATAGGCCCAGAACTAATGAAAATAGCCCCAGGGCCATGGTATACTTAAGTTATAACCAAATCAGGCTTATTCTGATCCAACGGAGCATTTCTGGAGGTCCCTTTACTGAGTGCGATCGGACTTAAGCTCACAGATACTGGATCTAGGTCAAGCTACATTTTTAGTCTGATCGGGTTTCTAGATCGATCGTGGCGGACCAGTTTCAGTTCAATGGTCAACGATACTTGATCTGGGCCACAAGTACATCAGCATGTGTGAGACATTTCCCCTTATCCGAGGGTGTATTTGGGTCAGAATCTAACGGTCAGAACGCTTATAATCAGTCCGCAAGTGACACGACTCAGATTACTTAAATTTATATTTAATTTCATAAAAAACTTCACGTTCTCACACTATTCGCTTTGGACTCAAGAAAATAGTCCCAGGACATCATTTAGACTTGAATTTCGAGGTGATAGTCAAGCCCAACTAGGCGGCTATAATTGTCTAAGTTTGTCACTATCGGACTTTCGACGTGCGGTCCAGGTCCTATACGAAGTTTTCGAATGCTCCTGAGAGCAACCGGGTTTAGAATTGGATCCTAGATTTCAGGGTAATGTAGCGTTACTAATTCTATAGGTTTTGGGTCTTGCAGATCGTATTTAAAGTTATTGGTGCTAATTTCACAGGTAATCTATTTTAACACTAATTAATTCTCATTAATTTTTAAAGGATTTAGTCCTAAGTGATTTCTGCTTGAGGTGGTACTAGGATCTTTGTACGGATTTTTCCAGGACGTTACGAAAAGTCTATAGCAGTGATTTAAAATATCAGTATTGACGCATGTATTGCACCGTTGGGGTACTAAAACTCATCAGTATCACATGTATTGGGGAATGTATCAGTCTGAAGGAGACATTTCGAAAGTATGATGGAATTTTTCAATGATTATACACTCTTGAAAACATTACAAAAAATAAGTATGCACAATGAGTTTTCTTGTATTGGGTCCTAAACTATGTGTTGTCTATAATGATGCAATTATATCCAAAATGAGTTAGCATAATCCATAACCACATCTAAGACAGATGGATGGATAAATCTACATTGTTTATTCAAATTTAAATGGAGATATTTTCCAGTTGAAGGATCTGCTTCCATTGAGCAAAAATAGAGAATGATGATCATATGCAATTTTGTCCGGATGGTGAAGAAAACAATGCTTCTTCTTACCCATTCTAAATCTACAAGAGTTTAATCCAACCATCCTGCAACAAAACTGGTTTGCTTGCGATTGTTATTCCATGTGAATGGGTGCTTTGAATCTCTAATATTCAGGAAGTCACAATCAGAAATGATTTCTTGAAATCCAGTAACAAGAAACAGATTGATTGGTGGACCTTTTGCTTCTCATATAGTATGGCATTGAAGATCCCCATAACACACCATGGAAACCTATTAGCAGTAGCTCCATCCGCTAAAATATTCCATAAGTTAAAGATTATCATTGTAGCATGTCCCAGATATTTGGGGCCAGCAAAGCATGAAAATACTGACAGAATATCTAAAGACAACAATGAATAAATTGTTAGTGCATGCAGTGTATTGATTAAAACTACTAATCCCATCCTCTACTTCTAAAGCACTCATGACATAGTTAGCTCTATAGAGCAGATTCCAGTATTAAATAAAGGCGAAGTTTACCTGGTTAGTCAGTTCCTCAGTTTCCTCTTCAGCCTCATCATCGTCTAAGACAATGTCAAGCGATTCTAACGTCATCTCACTCTGCATATAGGAATGGAAAATAGGTAAATATTATAACTTCACAAACCAAACAAACATAACATTTTCCTCCATCATGACAAAGATGTCTCTAAAACTATGAAAATAACATTTTATGAGAAAGTTGTTGAAGGTCAAATGAAGGCAGTAGGGCCTTAATTTTTAATGTTCCTCAACCGGATTAGATATTTCACTTAAACAAGTGGGTAGAGATGCTGTTGGCATGGCAATTATCTTGTTTATGAGAGTGTCAAGAGCAGATATTTATTTTTGGGATCCGTGGCTCCTTGATGCAATAATGTTGTTCCTCTTTGATAGAATGTTTTTTTTTTTTTGAGAGAGAGAGAGAGCAAGTAAATGTTATTAGTAAAGATTTAAGATGAGTAATAGATGCTCTACAGATTTACAAAGAAGCAAGCCAAAATGAATCAACAAAAATGTTAGAAATTCCAGCCAATAGCCTAAGGCTCGATGCCCTGGTGCGATTTGCAATTTGGCTTGCCTAAATTACTCATAAAAAATCAATTTTTTTATTGGTTAATGGAACAAGTTACCACCAGAAGATGCATGCATACATGAAAAATTCCTAAAAGATTTTTTTAAATGCTTACCTCTCGAGGCAGGGAAAAAATGCAGGAAATATTTAACAGAAGCCCATGCAAGCAATAAAGATATGAAGGATGGCTTAGCCACAGAAACATAGAATTCAAAAATCGAAGTTATTGACAATATGAAAGAGAAATTCTTCAGCGAAAGGAAATTGTAGACATGGAGCTTCAGTTTGGTTATCTTGTGCAAAGGCAATTAATATGAACCGGCAAGCGAGGAAGACAACTCCACCCACACATGCTTTTTAGAGAATTCACTCACACATGAATGGTAACATCTACAGAACAGTAGAATAAACTTCTATGGGACTTTGACATTGTCATTTATCAGTAATAACACCACTGTATTTCACAATTGAAATAAAAGATAATATCTTACTGTCATATCCATTTGTGTTGATTGCTTCTGAAATTCTTGAATCACCTTCATTTTCTTTGCAAGTGTGAAAGGGCCTAGCTATATGCCCTAGAGGGGGGGTGAATAGGGCAATGCCAAATAAAATATATAACAGCGGAATAATAAAAGAAATAAAGCACAATGCTGAATTAACAATCAATCTCAATAAACTAGATATAAGAGAATCATACTATATCAGTTCTAAGGACAACCTTACACCAAAAACCAAAGGTTTAAGGTAGGACAACGTTATTTCTACAACGTCCTTTGTATCACAAACTAATGACAAATAAAAAGTAAGGAAACCAAAATAACTTGCAGAAATAAATCCTAAGTTATTACAACATTCCCACACTTGCTTGAAATGAAATGATTACAACATTCATCCACAAATACAATTCAAAAAACTGAACGAATAAAGGAATGAAAGAATAAAGTACATCCACAACACAACGATATATAGTGGTTCGCCTGTGTGTACACCAACTGTTATCCAACAGCCACACAGAATGCTACTCCACACCTAATATCCTCACATAGGGGATATTAGCATGCAGTATCAAAATAGGTTTCACAGGTTTACCTAAAACCTTCACAATTGTGTCTTTTTATCTCGGGCTTACACAATTCAAAAACCCACACAATCTGAGTTTTCTGGCTCTCCTCAGATAACCAAAACAATGATATTTTTCTGGTAAATCTCAAACAAAACCAAAGAAAGTAAATTACACAAATGTAAAATACCTGAATCTCCTTTTGAAGTAGCCCGGTAGAACCAATCAGAGTAGAAGTTCGATTCAACATTCAAAGTCCAATACTCACTTTAAGAATGGTTCTAAGTCTAATTGATTTTAAATAAAAAAGGGCTAGTTCTATTTGATTTTGAATCCAAGAAGAAGGAATATCAGAAATTTCCCTTTTCAAATAAGATTGGAATGTAGATCAAAATCAAATAATAAACAAGTTAGCAAAAAGAATATTAAATGAGCACAAAGTAGCTTAAAAACAAACACAAACTTATCTCAGAGTATAGCCTAAAGATTGCTTGAATTGATTTGAATTGAATTGAAAAACTCTGAAGTTCGTGCTCTATTTATAGCCTGAAAAATTCCATCTACGACTGGTCTTCGGATCCTAGGACTGGTTATAGCTTCAAAGATTTTCAAAGATTTTCACGGGATAAGGATTAACTGTTTCACGTTTGGTCCTGGGTAGCCTACTACTGGTCATGGGCCACCTACGATTGGTCGTGAGTCACCTACGACCGGTCGTAGGACCCTCAGTTTAGTTGCTGGAGTTTGAGTCATACGGCTAAGACTGGTCGAAGGACAAGTCGTACAACTCACAGGACTGGTCGTAGGATGTCTAGGACTGGTCGTAGGACAACCAGAAAAATTTAAAAATCTTCAACAACCTAGGACTGGTCCTGAAAAACTCAAGACTGGTCGTAGCAGAGATAGGACTGGTCTTGAAGTCCATAGGACTGGTCTTAGAACAGCCCGAACAAGCATATTTAAATATACGAATTATGTATCCAGAATGACCTACAGTAAAGCCCATCCTAAGGTCAATCTAAGGTTAAACAAACCTTAAAAGTGAGATGGACATTGATAGTCTGTACACTCAGATGACCCTTAAGAGAAGCTTGAGAATTTACGAATCTTGTTATAGGCCTTCTCGAGCTTGATCCTTTCTTGAGTCGACAAAGTCTTCTTTTATACTTGTACTTGTTTGAATGTTGAACATGCATACTTGGAGACTTCTATTCTTGAATTCTTCATCCATGACTTGAGACTTTCTTCATTTAAGTTCTTGTCTTGAAATATGATGTCTTGAAGCAATGAATAGTCATGAAACACAAGATATACAAGACATAGATATATGTTTTGGCACCATAAAATTTGACAACCAAAGGGATATAAAATCATAGCACTTACAATCTCCCCCTTTGTCAAATTTGTGACAAAACACATATCATACAGATAAGAGCAACATCATACAAATTACTCTACTCCCCCTAAGAGATACGAGTACTACTCATGTAAATAATAAACAACATGTAAACATCAAGACTCCATATTCTCAATTGACATATCCTTCTCAATCAATCAATCCAAACAAATTACTCCCCCTTTCCATACTACTCCCCTTTACCATACTACTCTCCCTTTTTGTCACAAAATGACAAGGGAAAGGCACAATAGGAAAGTCACAACAACATAGAGAATAATAAAAAACAGATAATAAGAAAGAAATATGGAATGACATAGCATATTTCAAAATATAAACCAGAATCAACAAGTCATAACCAAGTTAA
This sequence comes from Magnolia kwangsiensis, assembly GCA_037074715.1. Lineage (NCBI taxonomy): Eukaryota > Viridiplantae > Streptophyta > Magnoliopsida > Magnoliales > Magnoliaceae > Magnolia > Magnolia kwangsiensis. Next base: position 80,940,202 of record CM073575.1, on the reverse strand, counting down.
TACAATATCCAAAATAAAGATAAGATAATGTTATACAATCCAAAAGATAATTCGCCTAATCAGATCCAGAGGAGAGAGAAGGGATAGTAGGATCAATCTGGTGTAAGCCCCTATTAATGCGACGAAGATATTTTCGCATATATTTAAACTGCATATCGTGGGCTGTACTCATGTTATCAACCTTCTCCTCCAATGCACGAAGGCGTGCATCAAAACTGGATGGATCGTAATCAGGATCATTTGGCGAATCAGTTTCTATCTCATCAAATAACTCATCCATATTAATATCCTATTGAGGAAGATCACCAGCTTCCTCTTCATTTTCGGCTTCACCACCATCACCACCAACACCACCTTCATCTACTTGGCCAGGAAGCAAATCTAACTTCATCTTATTAAGATTGAAATTGTTAAAAATAAGATGATGAATTGGTGCCTCATTAATAGGTTTATCAACAAGCATGTGAGTGGCTAACACAGTCATAAGATAACCAAAAAGAATATCACTATGACCTGAATAGAGACGAAACTATATGATAAAATGACAAATCAAAGAAGGAAGGCAGACCATGGTACCCGAAGCAATAGAATGCAACACACGAACCATGAAAGAAGTCAACTCGATTTTATTACCGGACCGAGGATACAGATTTGAAATGAAAAAATGATGTAACACTCTGTATCTAGGTAACAAATACTTTGAAGGGAGCGCATTCCCTTTGTGTGTCCATTGCGCATTACTTTTGCATAAGTCTCTTGTTAACATGCATTTTTTCGATTCAGATGATTTGTCGTATAGAGTATGAATCAGTATACCTTCATCATTAACGAGTATATCCATAATACCTGATATTAAATGACGGTCTACTTCAAATTTTTCTTCTCTAGTATCAATTGAAAAAGTTAAGTTGTCAAGGGAGAATTCTGAGATACATGCAACCATTGATTGTGCAATAGACTGGTATGTAGGCCCACCCCAAAGAAAAATGTTAGCCCAGCCAACAGATTCAAGGGGAGGGACAATACCATATGGAGCAATGTGATTGAGATCAGCGGTATTCTCAATGATAACATTACGGACACGTAAATTCCGTACATCTTAAGGATCATCTTCGGGTGACCGAAGGTGCCATTTTGTTATCGGTGTAGATCTAGATGAGGATGGACCACGGGATATTTTTTTCTTCCCTCTAGCATCCATCTTCAACAAAATATACTAAGAGCAAGAGAAATGCACAAAAAGAAGGATGAGTTTTCTCTAGATTAGCAATTTGAGAAGAAACCCTTGAAAAACTCAACAAAAAGATGAAACTAAGCTACACAATGATCAAACCAAAGCATAAAGAGCATAAATCTTCATGAAAAATGATGAAATAGGACTAACCTTGAAGAAATACAATAAATCCTATGACTGGTCGAGCCACGACTCGTCGTAGGTCGGAGTGAAAATGAAGAAGAAGGAGATTTTCTCCAAATTATATCATGTTCACGAGCTCCACGACCGGTCGAGCGCGGTTCACGACCGGTCGTACCACGACTGGTCGTATACAGCTATGACCGGTCGAGTATCAACTAAAAATACATTTTTAATCTAAAAAATTGAAATTTAAACATAAATAATACTAAATATAATACACTATGATACATGCAAGCAAGAATACTCAATGTAAAATGCACATACCAAGATTAAATTTCAATTTATTAAACCTACTTTTATTGAGCGGTTTAGTAAATATATCAGCAAGTTGATTTTCGGTTGATATATATTTCAAGGAAATAACTTTTTCTTCAACCAACTCACGAATGTAATGATACCTAATGTCAATGTGCTTAGTACGTGAAAGCTGGATTGGATTTTTGGAAATATTTATAGCACTGGAATTATCACAATGTAAGATCATTGAATCTTGATTAATTCCATAATCGCTTAGCATGCGTTTCATCCAAACTAGTTGAGTACATGCATATCCAGCTGCAATATACTCAGCCTCAGCGGTGGAGAGCGATATTGAGCTTTGCTTTTTACCGAACCAAGAAACTAAGCAATTTCCAATGTAAAAACAACCACCACTGGTTAATTTTCTATCATCGATATTACCGGCCCAATCAGCATCTAGTACCTGGTTAATTGAATACTAGTATCAAAAGGATACCAAAGACCTAGATTTATAGTACTTGCGACATATCTAATAATCTGTTTAACAGCAGTAAGATGTGATTCCTTAGGATTAGACTGATATCTTGCACAAATACCAACACTTAACGCGATATCAGGTCTACTAGCAGTTAGAAACAACAAACTACCAATCATATTATGATATGGTTTAGGATCTATATCTTTACCTGCAGTGTCCTTTGAAAGTCTTAACGTTGTACTCATAGGAGTATCAAAGTTCTTACCATTCTCAAATCCAAACCTTTTAACCAAGTTTGAAGCATATTTGGTCTGGGAAATGAAAATTTCATCAGGTTGTTGTTTTACTTGCAACCCTAGGAAATAGTTTAGTTCTCCAACCATGCTCATTTCGAACCTTGATTTCATTAACTCTGGAAACTCAATAGACATGTTAGAGCAAGTTGATCCATAAATAATATCATTAACATAAATTTGAACTATCAAAATATCATTGTTATGTTTCTTAACAAAGAACGTCTTATCAACACTTCCTACTTGAAAACTATGACTAAGTAAGAATTTAGTCAATTTCTCATACCATGCCCTGGGCGCTTGTTTTAGATCATAGAGAGCCTTTTTGAGACGAAATATATGGTCAGATAACTTGGGGTCTTCAAACCCTGAAGGTTGTTCAACATACACCTCTTCTTGTAAATCGCCATTCAAGAAGGCACTCTTTACATCCATCTGATAAATCTTAAATTTTCTAAAGCATGCAATGGAAATAAAAAGTTTGATTGATACAAGGTGAGCGACTGGAGCAAAGGTTTCATCGTAATTGATGCCTTCAATCTGAGTGTACCCTTGTACAACCAGTCTAGCCTTATTTCGCATTATATTTCCAAGTTCATTAGACTTATTTTTAAAGATCCATTTTGTTCCAATAATGTGTTTATCTTTAGGTCTAGGAACAAGATACCAGACATTATTACGAACAAATTAATTAAGTTCATCCTGCATAGCACTTATCCAATTTTCGTCAGAAAGTGCTTCTTTCACATTGACCGGTTCTATTTGGGATGTAAAACAAACATAATTACATATATTCTCAAGTTGTTTGCGAGTACGAACTCCAGTGAGAGGGTTTCTAAGAATTTGATTGGTTGGATGATCTTTGACAGTCCTTGATTCAGACTCTTTTTGACTTGATGAGGTATCTTGATTGTCGATAATAAGAGCTTCATCATCATATGAACTCGGAGCTGGTGTATTCAAATGATCATCAATGACCACATTGATGGACTCTTGAATCACACCCGTTCTCTTATTTAGAACCCTATAAGCTCGACTGTTCCAAGAATAACCAAGAAAAATACCTTCATCACTCTTCGTATCAAACTTTTCCAAATTTTTACGATCACATAAAATATAACACTTACTGCCAAAAACCCGAAAGTATTTGATAGTAGGTTTCTTTTCAAACCATAATTCATAAGCAGTCTTATTATCAGATTTACTGGTATAAACTCGATTAATAATATAACATGTGGTATGAACTGCTTTAGCCCAAAAATTTCTAGAGAGCTTTATGCTATTCAACATAACATTAGCCATATCCTGAAGCACTCTATTTTTTCTTTTAACTATACCATTTTGTTGCGGTGTTTTAGGTGCAGAGAATTCATGAGATATTCCCTGATCACTGCAGAATTTCTCAAAACTACTGTTTTTGAATTCGGATCCATGATCACTACAGATCTTACTAACATGAGAACCTTTCTCATTTTGGATTTGTTTAATGACCTTTTTCACTTCATCCAGGGTTTCAGTTTTGTCTTTTAAGAACGATACCCAAGTAAATCTGGTATAATCATCTATGATAACCAAGATATATTTTTTGCCTCCTTGACTCTCTGTTCTGGTTGGTCCAATAAGATCCATGCGGAGAAGCTCGAGTGTTCTAGATGTGGTATTGGAGTTCACTTTCTTGTGAGAGCTCCTAATCTGTTTGCCCAACTGGCATTCACCATATATTTTATCTATTCTTTGCAGTTTGGGCAGACCTCTAATTAGTTCTCTTTTGCTCAATCTATATAAGTTCTGATAGTGTACATGTCCAAGGCGTTTATGCCATAATTCAGTCTCATCGGTATGGACCATGTAACACGATTGAGTAGATGAGCTTACATCACTAACGATGTAGTAGTTTTCAAAAGTTCTGTGACCATTTAATAAAACAGAACCCTTTTTATTAAGTATCTCACAACCTTGATTAGAAAACTTTACACTATGGTTGTTATCGTATATTTGAGAAATGCTTAGTAGGTTGTGTTTTAAGCCCTCAACATATAAAACATTCTTAAATAAGGGAAGGTTATAAAGCTGAACCGTACCTTGGCCAATGATCTTACAATTGCTTCCATCACCAAATGTGACTGACCCGTCAGTCATATCTTTTAGATTGGTGAATAAAGCCTTTTCACCTATCATATGCCTGGAGCAACCACTATCTAGGTACCACTTTGAATGGCTTGTAGCTTTGAAAGCAGTGTAGGTAACTAAGCAGGCAACTTTAGGAACTCATTTCAGAATTGTTTTGGGTTTAGGAGTATAGATGGTCTTTTTATGTCTGTTGTTATAGGAAAGACCTATAGAGTTAGACTTTAATAGCTCCTTGAGTAGATCAATTATTTTTTCAGCCAATGAATTTCAATTTTGAAAATCAAAGTTGACATGATTACCTTTAGGTTTTTGAAAAGTCCTTGAATTTTTAGAAAAACCTTGATAAGTATTCTTTTCTTTTGAGATTGAAGACTCTCCTTTTATAAATTTAGGAGCAATGTTCTTTTGTTTAGGAGATGTATTCTTATCATAGCCTAACCCAGATTGATCGCCACATTTTCTTGATCCAGACAATAATTTTTTCAATTTAGGATCACCTTGAGCATATCTCCATGTGTCTTTCAAACTCAGAAGAGAAGCTACCTCATTTTTAAATTTCTCATTTTTGGATCTCAAATCTTCAATTTTGGAGATTTTGAAATCTAAATCACATTTGGTCTTTTCAAAAGAATCGGAAATATGAGACTTTTTTAAAACGAGAGACTCATAATCTTCCTTAAGCTTAGAAAATTTTTCTTTTTATAATTTAAGCTTGACGGCAATTTTACAACTCTCCTTATAAAGGGCATTATAAGCATCCTGAAGATCATCTTCATTATCGCAATCACTATTCAGATTTTCTTCACTAAATATATCATCATTATTTGAAAAAGTGATCTTGGCTAGAGTCATAAGGGCTTTAACATTATCGCCCGACTCGGTTTCAGAATCTTCTGATTTAGAAGAGGATTCAGAATCAGACGATTCATCCCAAGTAGCCATCATGCTTTTTCTTTTTGATTTGTCCTTTTTAAGACATTTGTTAGCTAAGTGCCCATACTCTTGACAGTTGTAACATTGACTATCTTTCAAAGATTTTTGAGCTCTAGGTTTAGATCGTCTCTTATCATTTGATTTTTGAAAATCAACTTTTTTCTTTCTTTTAAAAATTTTGTAAAACTTTTTTGCTAAAAGCGCCATATCATCTTCAAAATTTTCTAAATCTGAAGTGCTCTCTTGTGAAATATTTTTAGATGATTTGAGAGCAATTGATTTTCCTTTAGGAACTTTAAAGGATAACTCGTGTGTTTGAAGTGAACCAACTAGTTCTTCAACCCTCATGGTATCCGTATCACGAAGTTCCTGAATCGCGGTCACTTTAGAATTGAACCGTTCAGGAAGTGAGCGTAGTATCTTTACGCACACTTTACTTTCTGAGATTCTATCACCAAGACCCCACATAGAGTTCACAATGTCATTCAATCTAGTGTAGAAGTCCATAAACATCTCATTCTCCTCCATATGAATTTTTTCAAATTTAGTTGTGAGGAGTTGGACTTTAGATTTCTTGACAATTGATGTACCCTTGTGTGTCATTTCTAAAACATCCCATGCTTGTTTTGCATTTTCACAAGAGATGATTCTTTTGAATTTATCTGGTGATAATGCACAAGTAATTGCATTTAGTGCTTTTGCATTGGCACTACTCTCACTTTTTTGAAGTGTGGTCCAAAGAGAATAAGCTGTTACTTTCATTAATTTTGAACCATCGTCATTAGTTACTTCAGTGATAGGAGGGTTCCATTCATTCACTGTGGCCAGCCACACACTTTCATCCAAGGATTTGAGGAAGATCCTCATCCTGGCTTTCCAATAGGCATAGTTTGTGCCATTAAAGGGTGGTGGCCTAGTGACTGATAGGCTATCAAAATTTGACATCTTAATATAGCTTAGATCGTTAGCTCAGGAAATAAATCCAATAAATAAACAATAAGCATGAGCTATTAGGCTTTGATACCACTTGAAAGGGCTTAGCTATATGCCCTAAAGGGGGGGTGAATAGGGCAATGCCAAATAAAATATATAACAACGGAATAATAAAAGAAATAAAACACAATGCTGAATTAAAAATCAATCTCAATAAACTAGATATAAGAGAATGATACTATATCAGTTCTAAGGACAACCTTACACCAAAAACTAAAGGTTTAAGGTAGGACAACCTTATTTCTAGAACGTCCTTTGTATCACAAACCAATGACAAATAAAAAGTAAGGAAACCAAACTAACTTGCAGAAATAAATCCAAAGTTATTACAACATTCCCATACTTGCTTGAAATAAAATGATTACAACATTCATCCACAAATACAATCCACAAAACTGAATGAATAAAGGAATGAAAGAATAAAGCACATCCACAACACAATGATATATAGTGGTTCACCTGTGTGTACACCAATTGTTATCCAACAGCCACACAGAATGCTACTCCACACCTAATATCCTCACATAAGGGATATTAGCATGCATTATCAAAATAGGTTTCACAGGTTTACCTAAAACCTTCACAATTGTGTCTTTTTATCTCGGGCTTACACAATTCAAAAACACACACAATCTGAGTTTTCTGGCTCTCCTCAGATAACCAAAACAATGAAATTTTTCTGGTAAATCTCAAACAAAACTAAAGAAAGTAAATTACACAAATGTAAAATACCTGAATCTCCTTTCGAAGTAGCCCGGTAGAACCAATCGGAGTAGAAGTTCGATTCAACGTTCAAAGTCCAATACTCACTTTAAGAATAGTTCTAAGTCTAATTGATTTTAAATAAAAAAGGGCTAGTTCTATTTGATTTTGAATCCAAGAAGAAGGAATATCAGAAATTTTCCTTTTCAAATAAGATTGGAATGTAGATCAAAATCAAATAATAAACAAGTTAGCAAAAAGAATATTAAATGAGCACAAAGTAGCTTAAAAATAAACACAAACTTATCTCAGAGTATAGCTTAAAGATTGCTTGAATTGATTTGAATTGAATTGAAAAACTCTGAAGTTCGTGCTCTATTTATAGCCTGAAAAATCCCATCTACGACTGGTCTTAGGATCCTAGGACTGGTCGTAGCTTCAAAGATTTTCAAAGATTTTCACGGGATAAGGATTAGCTGTTCCACGACTGGTCCTGGGTAGCCTACGACCGGTCGTGGGCCACCTACGACTGGTCGTGGGTCACCTACAACCGGTCGTAGGACCCCCAGTTTAGTTGCTGGAGTTTGAGTCGTAGGGCTAAGACTGGTCGAAGGACAAGTCGTACAGCTCACAAGACTGGTCATAAGATGTCCAGGACTGGTCGTAGGACAACCAGAAAAATTTAAAAATCTTCAACAACCTAGGACTGGTCCTGAAAAACTCAAGACTGGTCGTAGTAGAGCTAGGACTGGTCTTGAAGTCCCTAGGACTGGTCTTAGAACAGCCCGAACAAGCATATTAAAATATAAGAATTATGTATCCAGAATGACATACAGTAAAGCCCATCCTAAGGTCAATCTAAGGTCAAACAAACCTTAAAAGTAAGATGGACATTGATAGTCTGTACACTCAGATGACCCTTAAGAGAAGCTTGAGAATTTACGAATCTTGTTGTAGGCCTTCTCGAGCTTGATCCTTTCTTGAGTTGACAAAGTCTTCTTCTATACTTGTACTTGTTTGAATCTTGAACATGCATACTTGGAGACTTCTATTCTTGAATTCTTCATCCATGACTTGAGACTTTCTTTATTTAAGTTCTTGTCTTGAAATACGATGTCTTGAAGCAATGAATAGTCATGAAACACAAGATATACAAAACATAGATATAGGTTTTGGCACCATAAACTTTAACAACCAAAGGGATATGAAATCATAGCACTTACAAAGTGCCATTTGTTGAAAATAAGTTCTAGATAGTTTAGTCAAGTGCAAGGAAAAAGGAGACATAAGAAAAACTAGATGAAGTTACAATTTTAGGCCAGATCTTTATGACAACTGAAGCCTAGACACCAACGACATATCCACTAGACATGTCCATTGAAACAAAGGTAATTTCTTTAGAGTCATAAAGCACAGAATATTAAAGATATCTAACAGTAGCCTTCAATTAATGTGCATGTAGTTTTCAGACCTTGTTAATGGCTTCCATCGCCTTCCTGGTACCTTTCATGTCATTAACAACTGAAGTATTGGCATGCATTGCCTGCAATGGATTAAATAAAACAATTCAAGCAAACAATCACATCCAGGAAAAAAAAAAAGAAAGAAAAAAAGGAGTAAATCTGACAGCAAAACCCACTGAATGAGGTAGTGTTGGTTCACCTGAGTGTGAGTTGTTATACCTCACATCTAAGCTCGACTACCTTGTAAATTAACAATTTGTTGCCTAAGCTTGATAAGTTGACAGGCCAAAATTTTAGTTCAGCCTATAAATGAAACAAAAATATAGTTAGTGATCCTTCATTTGAAACAAGAGAAGTACTTCATAACCATTGACAATCGATTCAATGATGGACACTCCTTGCCTCCTAGGAAAGGAGAAACACAATTTGCTAATCAAGCAAAACTAAACAAAAACCTACTTCATTTACAGTTTTGGCGGTCTTCTTTATTTCAGCAACAAGCTTTTTCTCCTGCCATGATGATAACTTAAATTAAATCTAATCCAATCTAAAAGTATCCTAGGAATGCACGACATTGTATCAAAATTCAATTCCAAGTTCTTAACATACTTCTAGCTGCAGTGCTCCAATCTCCCTCTCGATCCCTGAAACATGACAAAAAATAAGAAACTTAATATAATGCATAATGATGACTAAACCTGCAATTTTATGTATCTCCAGTTGGAATTGAAATGACCAAATGTTAAGGTTGGGGCTACTCCCTCACTATGAAGGGAGCAGTTTTAGCCCCACATTTGTCGTTTCCTCCTCAACTTTGTATCATTGCGGTTCGCTAGAGCATCCAAATGCATCCTTGTTTTTAAGTGTTACATCACTTACACATGATGCCATTTTGAACAGGACATGAAAACATGACCAGAACATTTGTTAATAACCATGCTCAAAGAAGGAAAAAATAGAGAAGCCCATACCTCCTGCACTGATTATCAGTACGCGGAGGCACCAATGCTGCTATCTTGGACCACAATGTCCATGTTCAGCAATTGCTGCTTTCAGTTTAGAGTCCTCTTCTTCAATCAATGGTTCCACATTTAAAGACGGATCCAGTGTGTTGACCCACCTGTCACCATAGTCAAGACTCTGCAATTTAGTCAAACAATGGTTCATTCTTTTTATATATATATAAAATAATGATATATGAATGAATCCTACAACCCTTGTTTTTTATGCATGTGCCCCCCTTTCAACTATTTGTGGTATTAGAATAGTACTTCAAAATGCTTAGCTACTACCAATAAGAAAGAGAGAATCTTTATATCAAAGATGGGGGCAAAATAGTAACTAATGGTTTTAAGCAATTGATCATGTTAAATTTTTAGGAAATTATTTTAAAATACTTCTCTCTACATTGAACTTGAGTTCGGCCAGGGACAAAATGAGCAATTTTCATCCATTTTTTCTGCCCGAAAAGCATCACAACTATTTTCAAGTGCTTGTCTTCATCCACAGTCCATCTCCCTACCATTTTCCTAAAAGGGTGAAGTGTCTTTCTCCATCTGCATTCAATAGGATCACATGATTGACTTCAATGAAAAAAGTTCATGACCCAACCCCTATCAAGGACTACATTGTCTTAATCTTCTGGCCTAAAAGTTTCAGGTTGTTCCACTCCTCAAGTGGACCACGGTGTACAAAGTAAACTAACCGTTGAAACAAATTTTCCAACCATGCATTTATATTGTATGCTGGTGACCCACCTGAGGTATGAAGTGGCCTAATTTCTAGGCCAAAAGATCTAAACAGTACATCCCACCTAATGGAAAGCTCAAAACTTGCAAACCTGCTCTACCAAATGAACCTACATAAGGATGAGCAGGGCTCCATGGCATGCAATATTAGAAAGCCTTTTTCTGAGAAAATGAAAATAGAAAAAGATCTCAACCTGTTTTTCATTTTCTGTGCAGTAGAAACAAGCTGTGGTTTGCTCAATTTCAATCTAAAGAAGTCCTAAACAACTGAGAAGGGAGATTGGTAAAGAGAACATTTAGAAAATGGAAGTGCCAACAAATGAAACTCAGCAAATTATTTCATTTCTACCTAGCTAATGTAAAAAGAAGGAAATTAAAAAACAAAAGAAAGAAGAAGAAGAAGAAGAAGAAAGTCAGCAAATAGTATGAGGGCAGTTTGCAAAACATTTATAATACAACAAAAAAATGATCCAATTCTTTCAGGGCAACATCGGTTATAGTGCTCATAGTAGAATCTAGACATTTGGACCATCCAGTAGATTGATCTGGACAGCCCAGGTCTAGCCCATATTTCATGGGCAACAATACAAAAATGTACTGATTGGACAATTCTAACCATCATTGAAATCTATATAACTGGAACACAAGGAAGTGAAAGAAACAGTCCAGGAGAAGTGAATTATTTCTTAGATTAATATCCTCATATGCTTCCAAATTAAAAGCACATCCACAGATTACCAGGCAATGAAACACAGGAATTATATGTTCCTCAACCAGGAAGATATGTATAGCACCCTTGAATCTACAACTTACACAAGCGGGGCCCATGATTTAATGATCCACAATGTAAATCGATGGACCTCACCATGGACAAGGTATGCTCCAAAATTTCTCAGATTGGAAGATCCGAACCCTTTAATTCAGGGCCTTTCAGAAGACCATTAAGGAAGTAAACACAGGAACCATCCACATTTAACTGGAACAATGTGAAAGACTGGATGTTTCAGATCATCCAACCCAGGAGATATTTGGGCATGGTCAATCCACACGGGTCAATCCAATGAATGTTCTAGATAATTGAACCATGGGCCTGGTTCATACACAAAAATCCTAGCCGAATAGAAGGATTGTAAAATTCCTTGAAGACGATATATGCAGCATGCTGACATGCACTTCACCTAGATGATCAACACAATTATCAAACCCTCACACTCCAGCATAACATGGATCAAAGAAATCTGTTACTCAGATCTGACAACATCCTAGTCAAAAAGGAAATCATGATTGAGAAATCTCCTCCTAATATATCCCAAACAATAAAAAAGGGTGGGAAAAAAAACTCGAAGCTGCAGTTGCCATCATATGGGGGAAAAAATGGGATCTTTGCTCTCTTTGACTGCCCAACACACATGACATGTATGTTCGGAGTTCTGGTCATTCTGTGCTACATACAGTTAATTGTAAGAATCTTGTTGGGACCTACAACACAAAACAAGGAAACATACAACCCTAACAGAACAAGGAATAAATTCTAGTAAAGTTGTGGATATGCAACCTCTCTTTTATCAGCAACTAAGAAACACAAACAAGCAAATCATTCTTACATACCTAAAATGGACGCGGATTATGGCGTCAGAGAGGGAAGTCTTCATGAGATCGAGAGAGAGGGGATGGTTAGTTAGAGAAGAGGGGTTCGTGAGAGGGGAGATCAAGAGAGAGAAAAGGGGCATGGGAGATTGAGAGAGAGAGAGAGAAAGAGATGGACGCGGAATGGTTTTTTTTTTCCCAGGAGTGGAGGGAGATAAAAGGTTTCGTGCAAGGAGGGAAAATAAAAAGGGCAGCGCGGGATGAGTTTCCGCATTTTTACTGGGTATGGCCCAGCTATAGTTTTAATCCATAGCTAAAGGCCTGATGGACCATAGCCGTTTACGCATCCACTTTCACACAGTTTTGACGGTAAGGATGAACGACCCTCTCAAGGGTGGCTTTGTGGGATCCATCATGATACATTTCATATATCCACTCCATCCATTAATTTTTTAATTTTTTTTATAGGGAATGACCCCAAAATATAGGCAATTCGAAGGTCAACTTGAAACACACCATCGATCAATGGTAGGTATTTAACTCCATTATTTCCTACCGTGTGGTCCACTTGAGCCTTTGATCTACTTCCTTTTTTGGGCTCTTGCCCAAAAATACTCTTTCAAAATGAATAGATGTATTAGATGTAGCACACACATTTTAGTGTACATCATAGAGTCCCTTATGGGGCTGTCCCAAGTTATAGGTACTAGTGGTGGTATTAAGTTTTAGCTACGGTTTGATTATTTTTAGCTACGGATTTAAGCCATAGTAATGTAGCTACAGTCCATATTCATAGCCAAAAACTATTATAGTCTGTAGCCTTTGATCATTTTTTTGGTAGTGCATGGCCCTAGGACCATTGATATCACTTCTGGGCCTATATAATGCCCTAAACCCACCACTCTCTCATTCCATATGAATTTTCTCTAATCCTAGGAGAGAGAAGAGAGAAAAGAGGAGAAAAGAGTGAGGAGAAGAGTGAGAGATTAGGAGATCGTTGCTAGGATTCACTCCCACCACTCCACATACCGAATCATCTCTCCTGTGTCGTTACACCATCAAATCCAACTTCATTTTTGGGTAAGAAATCCTAACCCTAATCTTGTTTTAGGGATTGAAATAGAGAAACTGATGAAATAGCTAACCTATTAAAATGTTTAGGTAGCCGTTGTGTTGTAGATAAAGACATGGTGTACGAACCGAGTTCGTAACGAGCGTACCGACGAAAGATGGGGACTATAAATATTTAGGTTATGGTTTTCAAGGCTTTCAATGTTGACAATGATTTATGTCTGACTTGATTGCTGCCATATGATCTTAGTTACGATGTATTCGATAGATTATACATGTGTGTGAACTATATGAATATATAATGCATTCCATGTGTTTGTTGAAATGTTTGAATAAATGTGAAATTATGATTCGTGCTTGTCATGATTATTAATTGAGAATATATGATTGTCGTATGTATGAGAACTCCTTTGTGAAAGGATTTTTCATAATATATGTTATAACTAATTTATTACATGTATGTTGAAATGTGTAGTCTACGTGTTTAATAAAATGTCAGAATGAGAAATTGCTTATTGAAATGTATTTAATGAGGGTGTTGATATAGGATTCTCAATTACCTTATCTATAGTTAAAGTTTCCTTCATGTAACCCATCTTGTTACTACGTGATTTATGGATGAAATGCCTATGTATGATAACATGTGCACTATGTATTTGTTAAAATGATCAAATGAGATTTATATTTGAATTGATTGTTGAATGCTGTTTGACTATCACATATGAATGTATATTGTATTTGAGCATGATTGGGACTAATGCGTAGTCTAGGAAATGAGTAATAGTTTCTGATCGAGTGGCCGAATTAGTTTCACCACAACGGACACGTTCGATGAATCCGAGTCGTACGGTGATTATCGACAGTGGTTAGGCCACAAGGAGTGCGTATGCACTCCATTTCGATTAATTTAACGTGTGCTTATACCAATCGAACTTGTCAAATAACCCGATTGGCCTAATATGTGTTTACTATGTATGGACGTTACTGCTTAAATCTAAGGTACCACTTACCAATAAAAAGCCTGTTTAACCTTGGTACCACGATCTGCTAAGACTCATGAGCCAGGCATGGTGGTATGGGATACCGTGGTCGAGCTGTCAGCCTACGTTGGGGTGAAAAGTCTCCCTGTAGTGACCGGTGAGTAATCCAAACTCGTGAACCGAATACGGTGGTATGAGACACTGTATTCGAGCTATCGGCCTATGATCAGGTGACGAGCCTCTCATAGTGACCTCGAGTATAAAATAAGCCTACGCCGATGGTGAGGAGCCTCCCGTAATGACTTCGAGTGTAAACTCGTGAACTTGTATATCCATTGCTATTAAATCAAGGGGTAATGTTGCCCTATAACTTGCCTATCGTATGTGATTACCTAGGATTGACGACCCTAGATGGATCATCGTTTGGGTAAGTGATATAAAGGGAGGTACCTTAGCTTCCTGAATATGTTGTATGAATATGCCTAATAAATACTTGGCTAACACAATCATGCACTGCATTGCATGTGCTTTGGCGAGGAAGCGCACGTTTAGGGAGTTTACCATACGCGATCGTGAGATGATGTCGCTGAGGGAGTGCAGGCGAGGGCATGTATCATTATAGCATATTATTCCTAAATTAACAAGAGTACTTAGGACATGATTTTTATACTGCTTTATCATTACCACTTAATTAAATTGATAACATGTTAACCTTTGCCTTATAGCTCCACTGAGTCGGTCACTCACTCTCACTCTGGGACGGTGTTTTAAAACACCAACCAGACTTTATTTTAGTTGTAGATGATGGTGACGCTTATGAAGTAGAGCCTGACTTCTACGATAGTGAGGAGTTCTCCTATATACAGCTATCATGCGAGTCTATGTAGACCATGTACTAATCGACGAGATTATAGGGATACGAATTAGTTAGACATTATATTTTATCATTTTGTATATTTTGGAACAAACATGTATATATTCAACCTAGTGACATGATCATACTCTAGGGGTTTATAACTACTTATATACTTTATATATCTATCATAGTCTTCCGCTTGCTTAATTTAATCATCTATGGAGTATGATATGCTGATTTAGTATAATCTCATTTATGTTTAATGCGCTAATACGGACAACATTTAATCATCATTATTTATGTTTCATAAGTAATGTGGCTTATCTCGAGAGTTGAGCTTTGCTCGACCCTCAATTTTTGGGGCATTACAAGTGAGGTGGATATTGTATGCACCAAAGAAGGAGGTATCCCTATAATGATACAACATCTTCCGAACAAGATGTATGGTGAATCAAAAAATCTGTGATGTGATCATCGACAATGGGAGTAGCAAGAACATCATTTCTAAGGTCATGGTGGAAAAGTTACAGCTAAAAATGGAACATCATCCCTCCCCATACACAATTGGTTGGATCAAGAGGGTCAATGAGATGAAGGTAACCGAACAATGCACCATTTTCTTTCTCAATTGGTAAGCATTATGAGGATCATGTAGTATGTGACGTAGTTGACATGGAAGCTTATCATATGTTACATGGGAAGCCATGTCAATGAGATCGTAATATCATCCATAGAGGATGAGATAATGTATATATTTTCGTCAAGGATGGCCGAAAAACCATACTCACCCCTATGGGCCCAGAAAAAAACCTAAAGCTTCTAAAGTGGATGAGTGTTCTCTCCTAAGCACACAAGATTGCATAAAGGGGTCCAAAGAAATGGAAGAAGTGTATGTATTAGTAGTGAAGGGTGAAGCTATGGGACTCACGAATATCCCTGAGAGTTCGAAACCCTTGCTGCATGAATTTAAAGAAATTTGGCTTGAAGATCTTTCTAATGGGTTGCTCCCTATGCGGGATATTCAGTATCACATTGACCTTATCGTAGGAGTTAGTTTGCCTAATTGCCCTCCTTATTGGATGAGTTCGAGAGAGTGCGAAATTCTATAGGGACAAGTGGAGGAATTGATATATAAGGGTCTAGTTCGAGAAAGCATGAGCCCATGCACCGTTTCGGCCTTATTAACTCATAAGAAAGATAAAAGTTGGTGTGTATGTGTTAGCAGCCAAGCAATCAATAAGATTACCACAATGTATAAGTTTCCCATACCGCGGCTGGACAATATGTTAGACATGCTTAAGGGTGCAAAATTGTTTTCTAAACTGAATTTGAGGAGCGGTTACCATCAAATCTAAATATGATCGAGTGATGAGTGGAAGACATCTTTTATGACTAAGAAGGGGATGTATGAATGGTTGGTCATTATAATGCCCTGACTTTCCAAGAACTGAGTACACGACCCGTTTCCCAAAAACCCGAGTGTTAACCTTAAAGGATGGTCAAATTCGTGTTTATTTTTTTTTCAACTATCAGCGTAAGTAGATGAGCATAGAATGGACAAATCATACATAATGAAAAATTTCATTTACGCTTAGGATGTACAAGAAGTTGCCCATAATGACTTATACAAACCAATGTCCCAAACTTACAATTACAAAGTGAAATGATATTACATGTAAATAAAGCAAATTGTAATAAATCTGAAATTATAAAACTATATAGCAACTCTTAACAATATAATCATGCATCTTCACAGTGGTACTTTGATCCTCAACAGTCTGAACCTGAAAATCAATTAAGCCACCTGTGCGACCCGTATGGTTATATATTTGATGGATTAGTGGCCAACTCAATGAGAATTCTTCTTAAGATTACACACCACCGTATTAGGTAAGAAATAGTATAAAACATCCAGACAGACAAAACAGAGTAAATGCAGTCTTATTATATGCATGGATGCATGAATGCAATCATTATCCTGGGTAAAACATCCAGATGGATATTGGGATCATTGCCCATGCAATCATCGACCCGGGTAAAACATCCAAATGATCTGTGCCCCAAGTAAAACATCCAGTCAAGTGAATCCAGTCAAGTGATGCTGGTCTGTGCTATGCATGCATGATTAGCCAACCCGTTATTAGTCCAATTGTAACCAACCAATTTAAATAAGCTCACAATCACTACGGGAAGCTCATGGCCTAGCGTAGGATGACGGCTCGAGCATAGTGTCCCTTGACCACCATCCCCGGCCTATGAGACTACCATCTTAGGATGTTTAATGGAAACCCGTCGACTAGTGGCCAATTAAATTACAATATATGGGGCTTACTATCGTATGTTGCACTATATAAAATATCGAACCCATCTAGGGCAAGTACCAAAACAAAACCACATAGGGCGAGTATCAAAATATGCCACATAGGACCGATATCAAAATCATATGATAAAGACCATCCTTTAAAACCATTGGACACAACAACCCTGGATGGTAGGCCCATATTAATGATCCATTTAGACCACTATTCAATAACCACTAGATCGAAGGTCCATTGTAATCACCGTCAATCGAATTGCATCTCAAGTATGGGTGTACATTTATAAGTGGGTGTTTCCCACTAATGTACCAATTTAAATTCCATAAGCAATCCACAAATAATCCACAAGCATGAACAAATATACAGGATGAACATTAGACATGTAATATAGCAATTCAATTTTCACCAGCTAATACATGTTAATATAAAAAGGAGATATCAATTATAAATTGAAATACAAACTATAACTTAATCTAATGGGAAGATGTAAAGCTCAAGGGGAAGAATCATCACCTTATTTATCAACTCATCTTCAATCATCGCTAGGGAATGTGCGTTCCCTTAAAGTCAAGTCCTACCATAAATTAGGAACTTGTATAATTAGATTCAAGTTCTACCTACTACCTAGGGTTTAAGATCATAGCCTAGAGTTTTAATTACTTATCTTTAGGGTTTTAGTGTAGAGTTAGGGCTTCATCCTAGGGTTTAGTTCTAAGCTTAGATTCCAGGTTTCAGTCATGGAATTCGAATTCTACTTTGTGTGGTCATTAACAATATTATCAAATGGATTAATAAATGAATAAAATTAATCAAATACATTGGTTATTAATTTCAAGAATATTAATAATGGCTACTATTATATTAAATTTCCTAACAACAACCCATTACAAATAATAATACTAATAATTCAAAAATAATTATTAATATTAAAAATATCCCTAATATTAGCTAACGTGATACTAATAATCATTTTGAAGAAAATGAGTAGTACATTCTAACGTTAATAGTAATATTTTAAGAACGACAAGGTATAATATTAATATTTTAATAATGATAACTTTTATATGTATTAACTAATATCCATATGGATAATTTACTAACGGCTAGGATCATAACTTACGGTCCATATTACATAGGTTTAGGCTAGGTTTTTAGGGTTTGAACCCTAGTGGTGTGCAATTAATTATAGTGTTAATTTAATAATTATGAGATATTTATCAACATTAATATTATAATTAGTATTCGTTAATAATTATTATGATGACATCAATTAGTACAACCCACTATCATTAACAAAATTTTAAGAATGATAAATGAAACACTATGATTTAATAATTGAAATTTGTTTATCATAACTAGTTTTATCCGAAATATCCTACTAACGGTTAATCATTGGTAATATTAACAATACTAATAATAACATTGTTAGCAATATAACAATGCATTGAAATAAAACTGGATGGTTAGAATGAAGAGGAAGAAGTTTTTTCCAAAATAAAGGCAATCACGCGCTACACGACTGGTCGGCGGACGTCCTCGACTGGTCATGTCACCGAAAAAAATATGCATTTTTCATCAAATTTTAAAATATAAATCATTAATATATTAATATATATACACTATACTATAGAGATGCATAATCAATCATTTTAAATTGCACATGCCATGATCAAATTTTAATTTATTAAACCTACTTTTGTCGAGCGGTTTAGTGAATATGTCAGCAAGTTGAGTCTCAGTAGGAATATATTCTAAGGATATTACTTTTTCTTCCACTAATTCATGAATATAATAAAATCTAATGTCAATGTGCTTAGTACGTGAATGTTGGATTGGGTTTTTTGAAATATTTATTGCACTGAAATTATCACAGTATAAAACCATTGAATCTTGTGCGATACCATAATCACTCAACATACGTTTCATCCAAACCAGCTATGTACATGCATTTTCAGTTGCAATGTATTCAGCCTCAACAGTTGAGAGTGATGTGGAACTTTGCTTCTTGCTAAACCAAGAAACCAAGCAGTTTCTAATGTAAAAATAACCATCACTGGTTGATTTTCTGTCATCGATATTACCAGCCTAATCAGCGTCTAAATACCCAGCCAATTGAATACTAGTATCATAAGGATACCAAAGACCCAAATTAACTGAACTTGCAACATATCTAATACTTCGCGTAATAGCAGTTAAGTGAGATTCTTTAGGATTAGACTGATATCTAGCACAAATTCCAACACTTAAAGCAATATCAGGTCTACTAGCAGTTAAGTAAAGAAAACTACCTATCATGTTACGATACAATTTAGGATCTACATCTTTACCTGTAGAGTCTTTTGAAAGTCTTAGAGGTGTATCAAAATTCTTACCATTCTCAAATCTGAACCTCTTAATCAAGTTCAAAGCATACTTGGTTTGAGAAATAAAAATTTCATCAGGTTGTTGTTTTACTTGCCACCCTAGGAAATAATTTAATTCCCCAACCATGCTCATTTTGAATTTAAATTTCATTAACTCTAAAAACTAAACAGTCATGTTAGTACACGTTGATCCATAAATAATATCGTCTACATAAATATGAACCATTAGAATATCATCGTTATGCTTCTTGACAAAGAGTGTCTTATTGACACTACCCATTTGAAAATTGTGACTCAGTAAAAACTTAGTCAACTTTTCGTACCATGCTCTGGGAGCTTGTTTCAGACCATAGAGAGATTTTTTAAGACGATATACATGATTAGTAAACTTAGGGTCTTCAAACCCTATAGGTTGTTCCACATATACCTCTTCATTTAAATCGCCATTCAAAAAGGCACTCTTCACATCCATTTGAAAATTTTTAAACTTCCTAACACATGCGATGGATATAAAAAGTCTGATAGATTCAAGACGGGCTACAGGGGTAAAGGTTTCATCATAGTCAATACCTTCAATCTGTGTGTACCCCTGTACAACTAGTCTTGCTTTATTTCGAATAATATTTCCAAGTTCATCAGACTTGTTTTTAAAATTTTATTTTGTTCCAATTATGTGTTTATCTTTAGGTCTAGGAACAAGGTACCAGACATCATTACGAACAAATTGATTAAGTTCTTCTTGCATTGCAACTATCCAGTTTTCATCAGAAAGTACTTCTTTTACATTTATCAGTTCAATCTGGGATGTAAAACATACGTAATTACATATGTCTTCTAATTGTCTACGAGTGCCCACACCAATGAGAGGGTTTCCAAGAATTTGAGTAGTTGGATGATCTTTAACAGTCCTTAATTCAGAATTAATTTCACTTGATGAAGTATCTGGTTTTTCAATTACATGAACTTCATCATTGTCTGAACTAGGGGCAGGTGTATTCAAGTGATCATCAATGACCACATTAATTGACTCTTGAATCATACCGGTCTTGTTGTTCAATACATGATAAGCACGACTCTTTAAAGAATATCCTAAAAAGGTCCCTTCGTCACTTTTAGTGTCGAACTTTTCCAAGTTTTCACGGTCACTCAAAATGTAGCACTTGCTGCTAAAAATATGAAAGTATTTGACAGTAGGCTTTTTGTCAAACCACATTTCATAAGCCGTTTTATTATTAGATTTACAAGTATAAACACGGATAATAATGTAGCAGGCAGTATTCACTACTTCAGCTCATAGATTTCTAGGGAGCTTCATGTTATTCAACATAACATTTTTCATTTCTTGAAGCACTCTATTTTTTCTTTCCACAATAACATTTTGTTGTGGTGTTTTGGGCGCAGAGAATTTATGCGATATTCCCTGATCGCTATAAAATTTCTCAAAACTGCTATTTTCAAATTCGGATCCATGATCACTACGGATCTTATTGACTTGAGAACATTTTTCAGTTTGGATCCATTTGATGATATTTTTCACTTCATCAAGGGTTTTTGATTTATCTCTTAAGAATGAAACCTAAGTGTATCTTATATAATCATCTATGATAACCAAGATGTATTTTTTGCCACCTCGACTTTCCGTTCTAGTTGGTCCTATAAGATCCATGTGGAGAAGCTCGAGTGGTCTTGATGTGGCATTGGAGTTCACTTTTTTGTGAGAGCTCTTAGTTTGTTTACCGTACTGGCATTCACCACATATTTTGTCTACTTTTTACAATTTAGGTAGACCTTTAATTAGTTCTCCTTTGCTCAATCTATATAAATTCTAATAGTGTACATGTCCAAGTCGTTTATACTAAAGTTCTGTCTCATTGGTATGGACCATGTAGCACTTTTGGTTAGATGAGCTACCATCACTTACTATATAGCAGTTTTCAGAAGTTCTGTGACCAGATAATATTATAGAACCTTTTCTGTTTATGATCTCACAACCTTGATTGGAAAATTTCACACTATGGTTGTTATCGCCTATTTTAGATATGCTTAACAGGTTGTGTTTTAGCCCTTCAACATATAAAACATCTTTGAATAAAGGAAGGTTGTAAAGTTGAACCGTGAAAGTGTACCTATTACGTGCCCTGGTTTGTCAATTACGTTGTATGTTGAGTCAGTCGGACGACAACACCTAACAAGAAGATCAAGTCAAGCGTCTGCCTCATCTGGATGTGTGGAAGCTCACCAAAAGGTAAATCATAGCCTCACATCCCATGTCCCAAAACACCAGGTGATTAAACCCTTAAAAAAGAACTAGAATATCTTAGGGTTTATGTGTAAGAAAACTTTTTATCAAAAAGAAAATTTTCTAAGTTTTTCTTACACTGTCGATTATATCGATTCCCCTTTCGATATGATCGACCAGCTCTGTCGATGTCCTCAGCATATCAATCAATACAATCGAGTGAGGACAAAAAGCGTCCAGCAATCAAACAATCTTCTGGACGATTTATCGATATATCGACCTTCGAGTCGATATCATCGATATTCAAAATTCGATCATATCTGAAGTGGATCGATCATGTCGACAGACTGCTTTCCGACGCCCCTATTTTTGTAAAGAAAACTATCAATTTCTTCGATATATCGATGACTGTTCGATTCAATCTGAACTCAAATATCGATCATATCGGGAGTTAGTTGATCATATCGACTGTGGGGCGCATGTTCTCTCCAGCATGAATTTCAGGTTGCTTTTTGTAATGCCCGTGAAAAATCCATACTTGGGCTCGAGTACCAACTCGACCCGAAATTGCGTAGAATTCATTCCTTTAGAAAATATGACTAGGTTAGCTAGTGCAACGTTAGAATAGCTGGGAAATGGTCCCTGATCACTTTAAATACGTTCTACAAGGCCCAAAGCGAGTGGAACCAATGGTGCTATAATGCTCTAAAACCTCGGACCAAACTCTAAGTAGGTTTGTTCTCTAGACCACTTTGAATCTTTGTATTGGATCTAGACCGCACGTCGAAAGTCCGATACCTCCTATCTTAGACCGTTAGAACCGTCTAGCTGGACTTGACACTCATTCCAAAAATCAAGTCAAACCGATAATCACAGGCTATTTCATTGAGCCCGGACCGAAGAGAGTGAGAATAGGGTTAGAATTGGAATTTGAAATTCAAATCTGGCACACAATTTGACGCATCAGTATTGAGCGTTCTGACCGTCAGAATACAGCCAAATTACACCCTTGGATCAGGAAAAATATCTATTATATATCACGAGACTTATAGGCCTGATCTTGGTGCGATGACCGTTAAACTGAAACTGGACCGCCACGTGCGATCTGGGAACCCTACCGGTCTGAAAACTGGATGTGTGCTAGATCCAGTATGCATGAGCTTAAGTCCGACCGCATTTGGCCAGGGGACCTTCAGAAATGCCCTTTTGGACCGAAACGGCCCCGATTTGGTTAGGCACCAAGTAAACATTGTTCCCAAGCCTATTTTGGGCATGTTGTAGGCTATAAAAGGGGTTGAAACCCTCACTCCTCTCTCCCATCCGAATTTGAGAGAAGCCCTAGCTTGGGAGAGAGAAAAAAAGTGAGAGATTGTGAGAGAGTGGGGGAGTTCTTCCTGCCACTTGTGCTACGTGTTGCACGTGCTTAAGCAACACACCTCTACCACTTTCCCGGCGATTCCACCGCGATCCTAGGTAAGTAAAAACCCTAAATAGTTGTTGATTTGAGTTTTCCTTGTTTCCATAGCGATGTAGCTTATGGATCTTGTGTATTAGGCTCCTTATTCGCCGTAGACGAAGCGTATACGCTCCGTTTCAATTTCCGAGTCTACAAGACATAAGGTGAGGATTTTAGACGCTTTGATTGACGGTTCCCAACGCTTTCAATGTCGTTTAATAGTAGATTCTTGACGGCATCGCCGTTTGACATGTACAAAATGCTCTCCGTTTCCCGTTTCGTAAGCTAACGAAGAATATGAGATTTAGGGCATTTTAGTCATTTGTAGGAAGTACTGTTTACATTCATATTTTGCTGATGTGATTGACATGGTTTGTTGTCGCATTAGGAAGTTAGGAATGCGTGTATAATTAGTTTGGCGAAGAGATTCGCCTAGTTGCGCACTTTGGGTCGACATACTATATGTAGACTTAAGTGTGTAGTGTATGTGTTTGTATAAATGCTTGTATTAGTATGTATTGAATTAAATGATGTTATTTGATAGTTTGTGATTGATTTTTCAATTATTATGCTGACCTAAATGATTTTCTACATGTTGACTAAATGCATGATTTCATTACATGCATGGAATTTATGTGCTTGAGGATTTGCTTAAGTTGAATGTTATAACATGTGTTAACATGCTCACATGATTGTATTTCAATTCCAATGCTCTTACATAACTTGTTGATGTGATTCCATAAGTGTTTGGGACTAGACTTAGTCCAGGCAGTCGGTAACCGAGCGAATTCGTGGCTGACTAGTCATAGCCACGAACGACGCGTCGATGAACGTGATTCGTGTTTAGAGTTGGCGGCAGTGGTTAGGCCACGCGAAGTGTTTTACGCACTTCATGTCGTTCGACTTGCGATGCGATCGCACTAGTCGAGCCCGTCAAGTAACCCGACTGGCCGATGTTTGTTCACCTTGTATGTATCATAACTGCTTGAACCTAGGGTACTGAACTTACCATTGTAAACCCTATTAACCGTGGTACCTTGATCCACGAAGACTCATGAGCCGGACATGGTGGTATGGGACACCGTGGTCGAGCTGTCGGCCTACGCTGGGGCCACAAACCTTCCCGTAGTGACCAGTGAGCACCTTGACTCGTGAGCAGATTATGGTGGTATGGGACACTATATTCTAGCTGTCGGCCTACACTGATCAGGCGACGAGCCCTTTGTAGTGACCGCGAGCGTATTCTGAGTCCACGGGAGGCGACGACCCTTCCGTGCAGTAGAGTACAGTAGGCCTGTATTGATAAGGTGATGGGGGAGCGGTGCAACGAGTGCGAGCAACAGCCCTGGCAGCCCTTACAGTGACCTACGAAATACACATCGTATGAGATTACTAGGAGTGACGACCCTAGACAGGATCTGTGTTAGGATTGATACAAGGGAAGTACCTTAGTTTCCCAATCCTGCTGTTTGAATGGACTAATAACAACTTGGAAATCATATCACCATAGCATTGCATATGCCTGGAAGATGTGGAGCACTCTAGGGAGTGTGGCATGCCACGGTCGTAAGATGTTGCCGCATGAGGGTGATTGTCGGTGAGGGCATACATCACGTCATATCATCTTGCATTAACAACAGTATTAGGATTGTCTGATTTACTGCTTTACTATTATCGCGTGATTGAATTGTGAACATGCTAATCTTTGCTCTATGATTCCACTGAGTTGATCACTCATTCCCACGTTACGGGATGGTGTTTGCAACACCCACCAGACCCTGTTGTAGTTGCAGGTGAGGACGAGATCCAGGAGGTGGAGCTAGATGTTGACGAGGACCAAGATGAGTTCTCGTATATGCAGTATCATGACGGCTTCCCGTAGGCGACCTGGATCGAGGGGACATCAGTGGAACTTTCTTTTTTGAACATTATTCTTTTGTTATGTATATGTACATGAGACTCAGGGATGTAGTCATACTTTGGAGACAGATGAGATTACTTTGTTTTTTTTCCATACAGTGATATATACATTGTTTAGTCTTCCGCTTGCTTTTATCCCTGGATCTGAAGTATGAATTGCAGTTTTGGTATACTTTTACTCATGTGAATGCTTTAAATCAGACAACATTGAATCATAACCATTTTTGTTGTATAAGTGACGGTCTGGAACTCGGGAGTTGAGTTTATACACGACCCCCGATTTTCAGGGTGTTACACTTTTAATGTTGATCGGGGTGCCTGTCGATAAATCGATATTCATATATCGATCATATCGAGACCAAGTTGATTGGATCGAGTCAGGACATAATTCGTCCAACAAGCTTACATGTAAAATCTATACGATTTATCGATTCTATCGAAAGGTCGCCGATATGATCGATGTACAAATTCCGATGACATCGACTGTTAGCCCGATCATATCTGTGATCTTGAAATTCTTCAAGACTTCTCTCTTATTTTTCAACTGTCGATAGATCGAACCATCACTCGATGGAATCGGAGTTCGAAATTCGATAACATCGATGCGTGTCTCGATCCCATCGACCAGTCAGCAGAAGGTTTCCAAAAGTGAAATGATAATTGAGTTCTTATCATCGAGAGGTCGGCCGATACAATCGAGAGTATACGCTCAATCATATCGACGACTGCTCGATGATATTGAACCCTATCATAAATATGACCATTTATATCTGTTGGAACCTTTTGCCTATAAATAGAGAGAGTTGTCTTTATTGCTGTAGAGAAAGTAGAGAGTGCTTTAGAGTGTTTTAACCTTCCTATCATTTACCTAAGCCCTTTCTCTCAGGAAGTTCATCCTCCAATCCACTCTTATCATTGATATCTCATAGAGTGGATTGGGGAATGAACTTTCGCATTCAAGGATCCTTCAGCTACTACCTTAATGACATATCATTAAGCTGGGATGCCTTGAATGCATAGATGATGGGAACCTCTCTATCTTCCTTATAGGAAAACCTTTAGAGAGTAGTAGTCCATCATAACCTTGACCCAACCTAAGCCTAGCATATATACATCTTCATGTTGCGGATCAAGGGAGCTGAAGACTCTTCATCAAAAAGTGGAAGGTCTTCATCATTGTGCTGAAAGGGACTCATCAACTTATCTGTAAGTACTAAGAGTCCAGAGGGTACTTGTGATCATTCCTTTTTAGGATTGGATTTTAAGTGTTTCTCACCATTTGAAGTCCTCGAAGGAGGCCTCCGACGGGAGTATACGTGCGGGGTGCGTTGTGTGGACCCTTGCTCTATGGAGAGCATAAACATCTGGTTAGAGTACGGCAGTAAAACTCCAAGGTTTGATGTGAACCGAGTAGAAATCTCAGAGTGCGTTGTGTGGACCCTTGTCCTGTGTGGGCATAAACATCTGGTTAGGAGTACGCCAACAAAACTCCAGGGTTTGAGGTGAACCGAGTAGAAACCTCTGTAAAGGTTGAAGGTGAACCTGATTTAAAACCTTAGGTTTGAGGTGAACCATGGGAAACCTCCTTAGTAAAATTTGGTCACTCAAGGGTTGAGTGTGGAAGCCGGGAGTGGAGTAGACAAGTCGTCGAGCCACTATAAAATAACTGTGTTTGAGTTTGATATTGTCTTTCATCTATGTGATTGCCTTGCATATCTTTATATATGATCACATTCTATGCACACACAGTCATATCCATCACAATCTCATCTACATTATTTATCTTTTAAATAGTTTGTGATTGGATCCTCTATTAGGCTTGGAAGCCAATAGAGTTAATTCTTGAGTAATCCTAATTTATACTTTGTGATAGCATTAGTGGGATAGGACTGAAAAATTACGTATAAATCTTTAAAAAGTCCTATTCACCCCCCTCTAGGATATACTGACCTATTTCTACTTCAACTAAAGCGGTCTTCATCGCAATTTCAAACCGTACCTTTGCTAATAATCTTGCAATTGCTTCCATCACCAAATGTGACTGACCCATCAGTTATATCTTTAAGATCAATGAATAAAGCTTTGTCTCCTGTCATATGCCTGAAGCATCCACTATCAAGGTACCACTTTGAATGACTTGTTGCTTTAAAAGCAGTGCGAGTAACCAAGCAAGCAACTTTAGAAACCCATTTCAGAACTATTTTGGGTTTAGGAGTATAGTTGGTCTTCTTTTGATTGTAGTTGTAAGAATAACCTAGCGAGTTAGATTTTAAGAGCTCCTTGAGTAAATCAACTATCTTTTCAGCTAGCGGGTTTTTCTTCTAATTTTTAAAATTGACATAGCTGCTTTTAGGTTTTTGAAAAGTTTTTATATTTTTAGAGAAACCTCGATAAGTACTTTTCTCTTTTGAGTTTGAGGCTTCTCCTTTCACAAATTTGAGAGGAGTATCCATCTGTTTAGGAGGTATATTCTTATCATAGACCAACCTGGATCAATCACCACATTTTCTTGATCCGGATAATAATTTTTCTAACTTTGGATCACCTTGGGCATATCTCCATGTGTCCTTCAAACTCAGAAGAGAAGATACTTCATTTTTAAGTTTCTCATTTTCAGATTTCAAATCTTCAATCAGGGAGGTTTTGAATTCTAAATCACATTTTGATTTTTAAAGCAATCTAAAATTTAGAATTTTTCTAAAACAAGTGTTTCAAAACATTCTTTGAGTTTCAAAAACTTTTCTTTTGGAAGTTTAAGCTTGACAGCAATTTTACAACTTTCCTTATATAAGGTATTATAAGCATCTTAAAGATCTTCTTCATTTTCATGATCACTATGTAAATTTTCTTCACTAGTTGAATCGTCGTGATCTGAAAATGTGAACTTGGCTAGAGTTATAAGGGCTTTTACTTCATTGCCTGACTCGATTTTAGAATCTTCTAATTCAGAAGAAGCTTCAGAATCAGATGATTCATCCCAAGTAGCTAACATACCATTCTTCTTGGGTTTGTCCTTTTTAGGACATTTGTTTGTTAAATGCCCATATTCTTGGCAGTTGTAACATTGACTATCTTTCAAAGACTTCCAAGTTCTAGACTTAGGTATAGATCATTTCTTTTCGTTTGTCTTTTGAAAATCGACCCTTTTCTTACTTTTGAAAATCTTGTAAAATTTTTTTACTAAAAGTACCATATCATCTTCTGAATTTTTTAAATCTGAGTTTTCTTGAGAAATACCATTAGAAGATTTTAAAGTGATAGATTTATCTTTACCATTAGAAGATTTTAAAGTGATAGATTTATCTTTAGGAGCTTTAAAATTTAATTCATAGGTTTGTAAAGAACCAACTAGTTCTTCTATCCTCATGTTATCCATATCACGAAGTTCCCAGATCGCGGTTACTTTAGAGTTGAATCATTCAGGAAGAGAGCGGAGTATCTTTGCACACACTTTACTTTCTACGATTTTATCGCCAAGACCACACATTGAGTTTACAAGGTCATTCAGTCAAGTGTAAAAGTCCATAAACATTTCATTTTCCTCTATATAAATTTCTTCAAATTTAGTTATGAGGAGTTGGACTTTAGATTTCTTGATAATTGATGTACCTTCATGTGTCATTTCTAATATATCCCAGGCTTGCTTTGTAGTATGTAACACCCTGAAAATCAGGGGTCGTGTAGAAACCCGACTCCCAAGTTCCAGACCATCACTTATGCAACAAATATGATTATGATTCAATGTTGTCTTAGTTAGAGCATTCACATGAGTAAGATTATACCAAAACTGCAATTCATACTCCAGATCCAGTGATAAAATGCAAGCGAAAGACTGAAGAATATATATATCATTGTATGGAAAACAAAATAATCCCGAACAGTCTCCAAAGTATGAATACATCTCTGAGTCACATATACATAAATCAAACCAAAATAAAATGTCATATAACTGTCCAACTAGCAACTCCCGCCGATCCAGGTCACCTACGCAAAGCTGTCAGCGAACTGCATATACGAAAACTCGTCCTGGTCCTCGTAGAAGTCCGGCTCTACGTCCTATATCGCCTCATCACCTGCAACTAAGACAGAGTCTGGTAGGTGTTGCAAACACCGTCCCGTAACGTGGGAGTGAGTGATCAACTCAGTGGAATCATAGAGCAAAGATTAGCATGTTATCAAATCAATCACGCGATAATAATAAAGCAGACAATCAAACATTCTAGATACTATTGTTAATGCGAGCATGAAATGACATGATGGATGCCCTCACCGACATACTCCCTCATGTGGCACCATCTGCGTCCGCGGTATGCTTTCTTCCCACAGTGCTCCACATCTTCCAGGCACATGCAGTGCGATATGAGTATGATTACCAAGTTGTTATTAATCTATTCATATAGCAGTATTAGGAAACTAAGGTACCTTCCTTATATTAATCCCAACACAGATCCTGTCTAGGGTCGTCACTCTTAGTAATCTCATACGATGTTATATTTATAGGTCGCTACAAGGGCTGTCAGGACTGTTGCTCGCACTCGTTGCACCGCTCCCCCATCACCTTATCAATACAGGCCTAATGTACTCTTGTCGCTATGGAAGGGTCGTCGCCTCCCGTAGACTCAGAATACGCTCGAGGTCACTACAAAGGGCTCGTCACCAATCAATGTAGGACGACAGCTCGAATGTAGTGTCCCATACCACCACAATCGGTTCACGAGTCAAAGGTGCTCACTGGTCACTAAGGGGAGGTTTGTGGCCCCAGCGTATCCGACAGCTTGACCACGGTGTCCCATACCACCATGCCCGGCTCATGAGTCTTTATGGATCAAGGTACCATGGTTATCAGGATTTTCAATGGTAAGTTCAGTACCCTAGGTTCAAGCAGTTATGACTCATACAAGGTAAACATACAATGGCCAGTCAGGTTACTTGACGGGTTCGACTAATACGATCGCATATCAAGCTGAAGTGCATGAAACACTTCGTGTGGCCTAACCACTGCCGCCTGCCCAAAACACGACTCGCGTTCATCGACGTGTCCTTCGTGGCAAATAGAAGCCAACCACGAATTTGATCCATTACCGACTGCCTGGACTAGGTCATAGCCCAAGCATTTGTATATCAACATCAGTAAGCATATGTGAGTAACAGGAATGAATATAAATAATACAAGTATCTTGACACATGTTATATCATACTACGTAAGCAAATCAACCAACACATGCATTCCATATATGTAATGAAATCAATTCATGTGACCAACATGGTGGAAATCATATACGTCAGCATATTAATTGAGAATTCAATCTCAAAACTAATTCACAACTCCATTTACTCAATACATACTAATACAAACATTTATACAAACACTTAGTCTACACACTTTAGTCCACATAGCGTATGTCGACTCAAAGTGCGCATTAGGGCGAATCTCTTCCCCAAACAGATCATACACGTATTTCTAATATCATAACACGACAAATACCCATGGCAATCATTTTAGCAAAATATGGACGTATAAAGTATTTCCTATTAATAACTAAAATACCCTAAATCTCATATTCACCGTATGTATACGAAATGGAAAACGGACAGCATGTTCTACATGTCAAACGGCGCTCTCATCAATAATCTACTATTAAACGACATTGAAAGCTTTGAAATCAGTCAATCAAAGTATCTAAAATCCTCACCTTTCGCCTTAGACGTGTATCGATTCGAACAGAAATTCTACGCTTCGTCAACGGCATTAAGGCGACCTATATCATAAGGTACATAAGCTACTTCGGTATTTGAATCAAAAGAATCCCTAAAACAGCAAGAGGATAGGGTTTTCTTACCTATAAGTGAGTTGAAAATCATTGGGAAAGTGATTTGAATGCGCTGCTTCGGTACGTGCAATAGTTGGTGCAAGTGGCAGGAAATTTCTCCCACATCTCTCTCACAATCTCTCTCTTTCTCTCTCTCTCTTTCTAGGGTTTGTAGAAAATTCGGATGGGAGAGATATGAGAGGGTTTAAAGCCCTTATATAGGCTAAAATCTAACCTAATTAGACATGGGACAAAGGTATACTTAAGTTATAACCGAATCGAAACTTTTTCGATCCAAAAGAGCGTTTCGGGAGGTCCCCAGGCCGAACGCGATCGGACTTAAGCTCATGTATATCGGATCATGCTCACATCAAGTTTTCAAACCGGTAGAGTTCCCAGATCGCACATGGCGGATCAGTTTCAGTTTAGCGGTCACGGAGACTCGATCGAAGATTCCAAGTACACTGACCTGAGTGAGAAATGTTTCCTGATCCGAGGCTGTATTTGGGTCAGATTCCGACGGTCTGAATGCTTATACTGATCTCGCAAACGAAACGTGCCAGATTCATTTAAATCCCATTTAAATTTTTATGAATTACACTCTTTCTCCAACTCCCTGCTCCAGGCTCAATGAAATAGCCTCAGAACATTAGTTGGGCTTGATTTTCGAAATGATTGTCAAGTCCAGCTAAGCGGTCATAACGGTCTGAGATTGTGGATATCGGACTTTCGACGCGCGGTCTAAATCCAACACGAAGTTTCGAAGGGTTCCTGTGAGCAAACGGGTTTAGAGTTTGATCCTAGGTTTCAAGGTATTGTAGCGTCATTGGTTCTACAAGTTTTGGGTCTTGCAGAACGTATTTAAAGCGATCAGTGCTAATTTCACAGCTAATCTAGCATAGCGCTAGCTAACTTGCGCTTAATTTCTAAAGGAATTAATCCTAAGTGATTTCTGATCGAGTTGGTACTCGAGTCTCTGTACGGATTTTTTCGAGGCGTTACAATCTACCCCCCTTAACAATAAATTTCATCCTCAAAATTTGTACCTTTTCGTACTCCTCGAGAAGCTGTGGGTAGTTCTTTCTGATCTTGGCTTCCGTCTCCCAAGTAGCCTCTTCCTCAGAGTGATGCGTCCACAACACCTTCACAAGGGAGATGACCTTGCTATGCAGTACCTGCTCCTTCCTGTGTAGTATACGCGCCGGTCACAGTATATATGTAACATCCTCACCTAACTGCACCTGCTCCCATCTAATGATATGGGAAGGATCAGGAACGTATTTCTTCAGCATAGAAACATGAAATACGTTGTGTACGCTCGCGAGAGGCGTAGGTAAAGCCAAACGATAAGCCACTGCACCCACACAGTCGAGAATCTGAAACGGACCAATGAATCGTGGTGCTAGCTTCCCCTTCTTCCCGAACCGAAGGACTCCCTTCATAGGGGAAATTCGTAAAAATACATGATCTCCAACCGCGAACTCTAGCGGACACCGTCTCGTATCGACATAACTCTTCTGTCTGCTCTGCACTGTAAGAAGCCGGCGTCTAATAATATCAACCTTCTCCTAGGTCGCCTGCACTAACTCTGGGCCAATTAATCTGTGCTCACCGACCTCTGCCCAGCAATGCGGTGCTCGGCAAGGACGCCCATACAAGGCCTCATAAGGTTTCATACCGATACTCATTTGAAAACTGTTGTTGTATGCGAACTCTGCATATGCAAGATAGCCATCCCAACTATCTTTGAAATCTAACACGCAAGCGCACAACATGTCCTCTAGAATCTGGTTCACCCGCTCTGTCTGTCCGTCTGTCTGTGGGTGGAAGGCAGTACTGAACTTCAACTTCACACCCATAGCCTCCTGGATGCGACTCTAGAAAATAGAAGTGAAGCGCGTGTCTCTGTCTGACACGATCTCTAAAGGAACTCCATACAGACGCACTATCTCTTTGATATACAGCCTGACTAACTCGTCTGCAAAGTTCGTAACTCTGATCGGTAGGAAATACGCCGACTTCGTCAGACGGTCGACGATCACCCAAATAGAATCATGTACCTTCCTCGTCTTCGGCAGTCCTGAGATGAAATCCATGGAAATGAAGTCCTACTTCCACTCAGCTATAGGCATAGGCCGAAGGAGTCCAGGAGGTCGGCGATGCTCTGCCTTCTCCTGCTGGCAAGTGAGACAATGGGACACGAACTCTGTGATGTGGGTCTTCATACCATCCCACCAATACGTCCTCTTCACGTCGCGATACATCTTTGTGCTTCTCGGATGCATCGCAAGTCTGATACTATGCGCAGCCTCGAGAATCTCTCGTCTCAAGTCGGGGACATCTGGGACGCATAGGTAGCCACGATAACGTAAGCCCCCATCCATTCCAACTCACCACTCAGAGTCTGCATCATCACTGGCCTGCTCTCGAAGCTCAGTCAGACGAGCATCATCCCGCTGCGCCGCAATGACCCTGTCATCGATAAGAGATCGCACCTGAACATGTGCGATAACCTCGAATGGCTCCTCCACGGTGAGTTTCTGCTCAAAGTCTCACAAAAACTCAACTATGTCCCACTCGGCAACCATCAGCGGAGCCGCAAACTCTATCGCCTTCTTGCGGCTCAACGCGTCAGCCACAAGGTTCACCTTGCCCGGATGGTAGGAGACTTCGAACTTAAAGTCCTTCAAAGTCTCCATCCATCGCCGCTGCCTCATATTCAGATCCCACTGTGTGAATATGTACTTGAGGCTCTTGTGGTCGTAAAAGAGCTCGAACTCCTCCCCGTAGAGGTAATCTCTCCAGAGCTTCAATGCAAAAATAACGGCTGCCAACTCAAGGTCGTGTGTAGGGTAATTCTCCTCGTGCTTCCTTAATTGTCTCGAGGCATACGAAATTACCCTATCCTTCTGCATAACGACACAACCCAGACCAACGCTAGACGCATCAGTGTATATCGTGTATCTAACCCCTTGCTCTGTCAATACTAGCACAGGGGCGGACGTAAGCCTGTCCTTTAGATCCTGAAAAGCTGCTTTTGCCTTTTCATTCCAGGAGAACTTTACATCCTTTCGTGTTAACTGAGATAGAGGTCTGGCGACCTTCGAGAAATATCAAATGAAACATTGATTGTAGCCTGCCAAACCTAAGAAACTCCTCACCTCAGTGATAGAATTAGGCTGCTCCCAGTCCTGAACTGTAGCTACCTTAGCCAAGTCAACTGCCATCCCATCCTTAGACACCACATGTCCCAGGAACTTAACTTTCTGCTTCCAGAAGTCGCACTTCTTATACTGTGCAAACAACTGATGCTGTCTCAGTGTATCCATGACCAATTGCAAGTGCTCCTCATGCTCCTCTCGACTCCTAGAGTATACCAAAATGTCATCTATGAACACAATGACGAATCGATAGAGGAAAGGCTGAAATACTTTGTTCATCAGATCCATGAACACGGCTGGTGCGTTCGTAAGACCGAACGACATCACGAGGAACTCGTAGTGGCCAAAGCTAGTCCTGAAGGCTGTCTTCTACACGTCCTCATCCCTGACGCACAACTGGTGATACCTTGACTGAAGATCAATCTTCGAGAAGTACTGTGCCCCTCTCAACTGATCAAAAAAGTCATCTATCTTAGGCAAGGGATATCTATTCTTCATCGTAATCTGGTTCAGCCTGAGATAGTCAATACATAATCGTAGTGAACTATCCTTCTTCGTCACAAACAGTACTGGTGTTTTCCAAGGAGACACACTCGGTCGAATGAAGCCAACCTCCAACAGATCATCAATCTATTTCCTCAACTCCTCCATCTCACACGGAGCCATGCGATACGTCGGCAGTGAGACGGGCGTGGAACCAGGTACCAGATCGATAGTAAAATTAATCTCACGCTGAGGTGGCAAACCAGGAATCTTACTGAACAGATCCCCAAAATCACGGACTACTGGCATGTGCTCAAGTGTCGGGGCATCAACGTCCCGCAATAAGGAAGCGTAGCTAAGTATGCGGAAGGGGAGATTTACCCGCAATGAAAATGAAAAGGGTGTGCCCTCTGGCTCGTAGACTGTCACCATACGGGTCTCGCAATCAATCTCGACCTTCCCTGCAGTCAACCAATCCATGCCAAGAATGACATCGAGATAATAGAGAGAGGGGTCGACGACAAGATCAATAGCCATCATCCTGCCCCAAGATCCACCAAACAACCCTCACACATCATGGTGGCATCAGAAAAAGTCTCGTGAGATGTAAGAACTCGCACCCCATCCATCCGAATAGTCAGTAGCCCAAGGTGCCTGACTATGGAATGCGATATTAAGGAAATCGTGGATCCTGTATCCACCATCACCAGTATAAGAGTACCTCCAATATGGGCGGTGACCTCAAAGGCAAGGGCTGGACAGCCTCTATCTCGGATACCTCTGCTGTCAATGCATGTACCCGAGCCTGCTGTGGACGGTTCGGCAACGGTACCATGGGTCGTTGAGGCGGTCGGAACTAAGGTGCGGGAGGTCTGAAGGAAGGATGCGCAGGAGCCGACCATAACGGCGGAGCAGATAAAGCCGGTGGTCGAGGACGGTCGATCTTCTACAGCGGTGAAAACCCGCTGTCTCTCATTCGAGCAAAGCAGCTCCCTACAGTGTGGCCCGGTCTGCCATAATAAGTACATGACACATCAGGGCAGTGCATTGGAAGTACTGGCGTTGTATCTCTAGGAGGAGGGTCGATGCGAGGCCTCTTGCCAACAAATGGCCTATTCTGCATATCCGGTCGTGCCCTAACAACCACGGGGCCACGAGATCTCACAAGTCGATCAACATCCTGCTCTGCCCTCATGGACATATGTATCAACTCTGCATACGAAGGTATGCTGACACAACACATCTTCAACCGAATGTCCAGTCGTAAGCCCTCAGAAAATCGTCATATGCGCATCTACTCGTCAGAAAGTATCGTCGGGACGTATCTGCCCAACTCAGTAAACTGATGCTCATACTCTGTGACTGACATGCCCCCTGTCTGAGGCGTAAAAACTAGTTCTCCCTATCGTGCCTGTAAGTCTGGGGATAGTATTTCTCGTAGAAACGAAACTCGAATGCTGCCCAAGTCCAGACGTAATCAACAGCAACTGTCCGCAATACACTATCCGACCATAAGTTGGCCTCTCGCTCGAACATAAAAGTGGTCAACTCAACCTGTTCAGACTCTGAGTAGTGCAGCATCCTCAAAATCTTCGACACACGCTCGAGCCAATACTCGGCCTCCTCGGGTCTGTGAGAACCCATAAAGGTAGGAGACCGCAAGCGCTGGAATCGCTCGAGTTGGCCCCGTGAATCAGCAGTATGCACCGTAGGGTAAGAAGATGGTATAGGATGAGCCATCTCCTCATCCTGAGCCGAAGTACCGGCATCCTCAGCTGGATGCTCAGGTGGTGCAGGTGGAGCCGCACTACCACCCTGGGCTAAGGCTCCTGCTATCGTAGTCAAAAGCTGTTGATGCTGCTGGTGCATCATGACCATCAACTGCTCAAACCTATCAGGAGGTGGAGCATGCTGAGGCACATACTACATCGAGGAAGACGCACGATACTGCTCTCTGATAGGTGGTGTGAACGGTGGTGGTCCGACTGTAGGACCCGTAGAAGGCTGAGACTCAGGTGCAGTCTCAGGAATCGGGCCCACAGCAGGGTCCGTATGAACATCACTCTGGAGAGGAACCCGATCCATAGGCTCTCGCAGTGTAAGTCACGTCGTGCTCCGCGTAGCCTTAGGTGGCATTCCCTATATTCAAAATAGGGCGCAACCTCGCCAGTTTCATCAATAGCACAAATACACCACCACACAATCATTCACTTAACAAGCCGAAGAAATTTCATGCATTTCATTAAATTTAAAATTTGTCACAATACAAGAGATATATCCTTACATGCATCATGATAAGAAACAATGGGAAACTAAGCTAGCTAAAGCTATAACTGCAACATAAACTAACTACTAGCCTTCTTAGGCTTACACACAGAAAGCAGGAAACAATCCAATTAC
Source organism: Magnolia kwangsiensis (assembly GCA_037074715.1). NCBI lineage: Eukaryota > Viridiplantae > Streptophyta > Magnoliopsida > Magnoliales > Magnoliaceae > Magnolia > Magnolia kwangsiensis. The sequence continues at coordinate 80,903,161 of CM073575.1, read as the reverse complement.
AACCATCAAACATCAGGAATCTAAACGCTAATCCGAGTTTGGCGATGGAGGAGGGGCACCCTTATCCTGCAGACAACACAGGATGGTTTTCAAGGTGCGAGTCACCTTGCCAAATTTCCACTTTATGATGGCCTTGGTATCTTCAAGATCTTGTTTCACCTCAGCCCGAAGTTCTTGGACTTCCCGTCGCAAAGCAACCTGACTCTCCTCAAGTCGGGCTATGTGAGCATCTCTAGCAGCCCGAGTCACAGTCAGAGGACTCTCATCAGTATCTTGAGCCTCCTCTTCTTCTTCTTCCTGGTTTTCTTCCTCTATTTCTGCCCCAGCTTCTTCTTCACTTGCATCATCCTCACTATCATAATCGCCCTCACTGTCATCATCTAGCTGAGCCTCACGCTGCCAAGGCCCTATCTTCATCTGGTTCATGGTAGCCTCATCAATGAAGTGAATCAGCATAGGCATCTTCGGCCTAAGTCTATAAGCAAACTCAAGCATGATCTTGCATATGAGCCGGCCAAAAGGAAGTGACTCAGATGTCCTTCTTGATTTCGCTATGAGGAAGATCTGTCGCAACACAAAGGTGGCCATGCACACATTCTCTCCCTTGCCCACTTGATACAGGAAATCGACCATGAGACGTGTACATTCACTGCGGTTGGTCGACCTAGGATACACATTGAACGTACAAATGTGGTGCAACAGGTGAAAATTATGCGACATGCGAAAAGCTAAGAGGCTCTTGTTACGCTACCACGAAACTAAACCACCACATAGGAACCTGGTGCGGCGATTTCGTTCACGAACACTCTTCATATTCTTAGCACTTGGATGTACCTCACCAAGAAGCACATTCAGAAGTCAAGCTATCAACCGAACATCGATCGTGGCTCCCCGGTCTCTATCAAAGGGAATCCTGAACTACAATGGCTCTAACGTAGGAGCCTGAATATAAGCATAGAAGGCACGAACAGTGCTTACGTTCACACGAGATTGGGCTTCAAAGAGCGGACCCCAGTTGGCAGCTTCGATGCGCTCAAATAACAGAAACTCACCAAAGAGTCGCCCATCCACATGCGCCTCAAATAGAACCTTGCGGTCAGCATACGCACCATGAGCCAAGTCTGCCAACAGTGCTCGCCCTATGTAAGCACGGGGATCCAAATCTCGCTTCGTATGTAGCTCTCTCCCAACACTTGGACTATCAACGGCACTTGAGCTAGCGGCTCCACCTCTCGGATTCCTCGATCGTGAAGGGCGACTAGGCCCAGCTTCGTCTGCGGCGGTCTTCCTCTTTCCCATGAGAGAGAGGATGGTGGAAAGAGAGAAAAAGGCCAAAATAGCCTCAACAATAGCCATGGAAAATGGAGGAAAGGGGAAGAAATGGCTGCCCTAACGGACTGAAACGAATCTAGGCTTTATAGAGGGGTAAATCAGGCCCTCAAAGGCTGGATTTTCAAAGGAAAAAAAGAAAGATAAGTTGGAATGGAGGCTCACCCGATTTTCAGCCTTCTATGGAGGTTGGGAGAGCTCCAAATGATGAAAATGGAGAGGAAAGGGAGTGCCAATAGCTGTGGATGATGGGTTGGCATCGGTTGTGACCGAAAATGGGATTAGGGGCGTCTTGAAGTGGGTTTTGAATGGGAGGACAACAACAAGAAGGTAAAAGGAGAGCTTGGGGGCTTGGATTGTGAAGGAGGTAGGGCTTTGGGGTGTTTTTAAGGGACAACCCACATATAGGAGGGGTGCCCTACCCATCAGAGGGCGTCGGCCCGAAGTACGGCCCGAGTGGGGCCCACCGGACGGCGAGGCCTCGCCGAACTGTCGAGGTCCTTGCCTGTGAAAGTCATTTTTGGTGAGGCCGGCCATATGGATTGGGTCCCCCCTACCCTAGGGGTCCCAAATATATGTGGGTCCCACCCTGGTTCATTATATTTTAGCCTGGATAGGCCCATGACCCCATTTTGATCCATTTCTGGTCATTTTAGGTACTACCTGATACACATTCGCATTTAACAATTTCTGACAGCTGGGATTGGGTCCAGAGAGGTCTAGAACCATCTACACATGATCTAGAAGTGGTCTGAGGTCATTTCATGCGACCACGGATGCACACAAACTCGATCAAAGTGATCGATTTGAGTAAACTTCGCCGATTGGCGAAACTGCGATCCTATAAGTGTTTCTAGATTTTTCTCGCACCCACCTAAATCAGAGTGGCACAGCGGAAACATGGTGGGCCCATAACCCACAGGTCCCATGATCGAAACTTGGCTCTGATACCAACTTGTAACACCCTGAAAATTGGGGGTCGTGTAGAAACCTGACTCCCCAGTTCCAGACCATCACTTATGCAACAAATATGATTATGATTCAATGTTGTCTGAGTTAGAGCATTCACATGAGTAAGATTATACCAAAACTGTAATTCATACTCCAGATCCAGTGATAAAATGCAAACGGAAGACTGAAGAATATATATATCACTGTATGGAAAACAAAATAATCCCGAACTGTCTCCAAAGTATGAATACGTCTCTGAGTCACATATACATAAATCAAACTAAAACAAAATGTCATATAACTGTCCAACTAGCAACTCCCGCCGATCCAGGTCACCTACGCAAAGCTGTTAGTGAACTGCATATACGAGAACTCATCCTGGTCCTCATAGAAGTACGGCTCTACTTTATGTATCGCCTCATCACCTACAACTAAGATAGAGTCTGGTAAGTGTTGCAAACACCGTCCCGTAATGTGGGAGTGAGTGATCAACTCAGTGGAATCATAGAGCAAAGATTAGCATGTTATCAAATCAATCACGCGATAATAGTAAAGAAGATAATCAAACATTCCTAGATACTGTTGTTAATGCGAGCATGAAATGACATGATGGATGCCCTCACCGACATACTCCCTCATGCGGCACCATCTGCATCCACGGCATGCTTTCTTCCCACAGTGCTCCACATCTTTCAGGCACATGTAGTGCGATGTGGGTATGATTATCAAGTTGTTATTAATCCATTCATATAGCAGAATTGGAAAATTAAGGTACCTTCCTTATATCAATCCCAATACTGATCCTATCTAGGGTCGTCACTCCTAGTAATCTCATACGATGTTATATTTATAAGTCACTGCAAGGGCTGTCAGGGCTGTTGCTCGCACTCATTGCACCGCTCCCCCATCACCTTATCAATACAGGCGTAATGTACTCTTGTCGCTATGGAAGGGTTGTCGCCTCCCGTAGACTCAGAATACGCTCGAGGTCACTACAAAGGGCTCCTCAGTAATCAGTGTAGGCCGACAGTTCGAATGTAGTGTCTCATACCACCACAATCGGCTCACGAGTCAAAGGTACTCACTGGTCACTACGGAGAGGTTTGTGGCCCCAGCGTAGGCCGACAGCTCGACCACGGTGTCTCATACCACCATGCCCGGCTCATGAGTCTTTATGAATCAAGGTACCATGGTTATCAGAGTTTTTAATGGTAAGTTCAGTACCCTAGGTTCAAGCAGTTATGACTCATACAAGGTGAACATACAATAGCCAGTCGGGTTACTTGACGGGCTCGAATAGTACGAGCGCATCCCAAGCTAAGCGACATGAAGTGCATGAAACACTTCGTGTGGCCTAACCACTGCCGCCTGCCCAAAACACGACTCGCGTTCATCGACGCGTCCTTCGTGGCAAATAGAAGCCAACCACGAATTTGATCCATTACCGACTGCCTGGACTAGGTCATAGCCCAAGCATTTGTATATCAACATCAGTAAGCATATGTGAGTAACAGGAATGAATATAAACAATACAAGCATGTTGACACATGTTATATCATACTACGTAAGAAAATCAACCAACACATGCATTCCATATATGTAATGAAATCAATTCATGTGACCAATATGGTGGAAATCATATACGTCAGCATATTAATTGAGAATTCAATCTCAAAACTAATTCACAACACCATTTACTCAATACATACTAATACAAAAATTTATACAAACACTTAGTCTACACACTTTAGTCTACATAGCGTATGTCGACTCAAAGTGCGCATTAGGGCGAATCTCTTCGCTAAACAGATCATACACGTATTTCTAATATCATAACACGACAAATACCCATGGCAATCATTTTAGCAAAATATGGACATATACAGTATTTTCTATTAATGACTAAAATACCCTAAATCTCATATTCACCGTACGTATCGAATGAAAAACGGACAACATGTTCTACATGTCAAATGGCGCTCTCATCAATAATCTACTATTAAACAACATTGAAAGCTTTGAAATCAGTCAATCAAAGTATCTAAAATCCTCACCTTTCGCCTTAGACGTGTATCGATTCGAACAGAAATTCTACGCTTCGTCAACGGCGTTAAGGCGACCTATATCACAAGGTACATAAGCTACTTCGCTATTCGAATCAAAGGAATCCCTAAAACAGCAAGAGGATAAGGTTTTCTTACCTATAAGTGAGTTGAAAATCACCGAAAAAGTGATTTGAATGCGGTGCTTCGGTACGTGCAATAGTTAGTGCAAGTGGTAGGAAATCTCTCCCATAACTCTCTCACAATCTCTCTCTTTCTCTCTCTCTCTTTCTAGGGTTTGTAGAAAATTCGTATGGGAGAGATTTGAGAGGGTTTAAAGCCCTTATATAGGCTAAAATCTAACCTAATTAGACTTGGGACAAAGGTATACTTAAGTTATAACCAAATCGGAACTTTTTCAATCCAAAAGAGCGTTTCGGGAGTCCCCAGGCCGAATGCGATCGGACTTAAGCTCATGTATATTGGAGCATGCTCACATCAAGTTTTCAGACCAGTAGAATTCCTAGATCGCACGTGGCGGACCAGTTTCAGTTCAGCGGTCACGGAGACTCGATCGAAGATTCCAAGTACACTGACCTGAGTGAGAAATGTTTCCTGATCCGAGGGTGTATTTGGGTCAGATTTCGACGGTCTGAATGCTTATACTGATCCCACAAACGAAACGTGTCAGATTCATTTAAATCCCATTTAAATTTTTATGAATTACACTCTTTCTCACACTCCCTACTTCAGGTTCAATGAAATAGCCTCAGAACATCAGTTGAGCTTGATTTTCTAAATGATTGTCAAGTCCAGTTAAGCGGTCATAACGGTCTAAGATTGTGGATATTGAACTTTCGACGCGTGGTCTAAATCCAATACAAAGTTTCAAAGGGTTCCTGTGAGCAAACGGGTTTAGAGTTTGATGTTTGATCCTAAGTTTCAGGGTATTGTAGCGTCATTGGTTCTACAAGTTTTGGATCTTGCAGAACGTATTTAAAGTGATCAGTGCTAATTTCACAGCTAATCTAGCATAGCTCTAGCTAACTTGCGCTTAATTTCTAAAGGAATTAATCCTAAGTAATTTCTGATCGAGTTGGTACTCAAGTCTCTGTATGGATTTTTTCGAGGCGTTACATAGTATCACAGGATATGATTCTTTTGAACTCATCCGGTGATAATGAGCAAGTGATAGCATTTAGTGCTTTAGTATTGACACTACTCTCACTTTTCTGAAGTGTAGTCCATGAGAAATAAGGAGACACTCTCATTATTTTTGAACCGTCGGTTCCTATCACTTCAGTGGTAGGGGGTTTCCATTCGATCATTGTGGCTTGTCACAAACTCTCATCCATTGATTTGAGGAAGATCCTCATTCTGGCTTTCCAATAGGCATAGTTGGAGCCATCAAATGGTGGAGGCCTAGTGACAAAAAGGCTATCGAAATTTGACATCTTTTAATATAACTTAGATCGTTAGCTCGGAAAATAAATCCAAATAAAAAGTAATAAGAATGAGCTATTAGGCTCTGATACTACTTGAAATGGCCGAGCTATATGTCCTAGAGGGAGGGGGGGGGGGTGTGAATAGGACTATGCCAAATTCAAATTAAATACAGCGGAATAAAATAAAGAAATAGCCTTACGATAATAAATCAATTCACAATGCTAAAATTAAATCAATCTTAATAAATAAGCATTGAGAGGTTGATACAAATTCAGTTATCAATAAACAAGCATTGAGAGGTTGATACAAATTCAGTTCTAAAGACAACCTTACACCATAATAAACAAGGGCTTATGGTAGGACGACAACCTTATTTCTAAAATGTCTTTTAAATCAAGAACTCAATCTGAATAGAAATAAATAAATAGCAAGGAATTGAAATAAATTATAAAAATTTAAATCTAATTTAGTACAACATTCCCACACTTGCTTGAAATGCAAATCTTTACAATATTCTCATCCACACATACATTCCATAAATCTGAATGATAAAAGATATAAAAATTAAGCAAGCATTCAATCCACAAGACAAAGAGTTATAATGGTTCGCTTGTGTATATACCAACTGTTTCACAACAGCCACACAGAATGCTACTCCACTCCTAATATCCTCACACAGGGATATTAGCGTTCACTATCAAAATAGGTTTCACAGGTTCACCTAAAACCTTCACAATTGTGTCTTTTTAACTTGGGCTTACACAATCCAAAAACTCACACTATTCTGAGTTTTCTGGCGCTCCTCAGATAAGCATACAAATAGAATTTTTCTGCCGAATCCCAAACGAAAACCAAAAGAATGAAAATTTTACAGAATTGTAAAATATCTGGATTTCTCCTCTTGTAGCATCCCGAAAGAACCAATTAGAGTAAATGTTTGAATATGAAAGTTCAATGTCCAATACTCACTTTATAATGGTTCTAAGTTCTAATTGATTTTAAATTAAATCAAATTGGGCTAGCTCTATTTGATTTTAATTCCAAGAAGAAGGAAAATAATATTTTCTCTTTTCAAATCAGATTGGAATATATAATCAAATCAAATAGTAAAAAGCTAACAAAACGAAATAGAATTATGCACAATATAGCTTAAAATCAAACATAAACTTATCTCAGAGTGGAGCTTCAAATTCACTTAATTTTTTATGATTAACTCTGAAATTCGTGTGTTATTTATAGTTGTAGAAATTCATCTTCGATTGGTCCTAGGGTCACTACAACTGGTCGAAGAAGAAACGGATTTTTGAATTTTCGAGCGCGATCGGATAAAATCGTTTCACGACCGGTCGTAGGTAGTCCACAACCGGTCTAAACCCCTCTACGACTGGTCGTGCGACACTTGATTTAGTCACTGGAGTTTGAGTCGTAGCTCCACGACTGGTCGAAGGTCGAGTCGAGACCATCCCAAGACCGGTCAAGCAGACTCCAAGACTGGTCGTAGCCGAACAGAAAAAATCTGATAATTTGCAACAAAACTACGACTGGTCGTGGAATATCTTGGACTAGTCGAACTAGTGCTAGGACTAGTCGAACCAGGTCCAAGACTAGTCTTAGGACAGACCAAAATCACTTGTAAAAGATATATGAATTATGTATCCAGAGTGACCTACTCTAAAGGTCAACATAAGGTCAATCAAACCTCAATAAGTAAGGACATTGAACCTTTATTTGCTTAGACTTTGAACTTTACGAAGCTTGAGTTCTTCTTGATGTACCTTGAACACCTCACAAGCTTTGAAGTCAATGTCAATTTGAGTTGCGCTCAGTTCCCTAACTATGCTTGTGTCTTGATCTTGAAAATATGTGAACTTTAAGTCTTGAACTTGAACTCGAGCTAGAGTCTTCAACTTGAACACTTCTTTAATATCGTCAATATTGTAGCTTGAACTAGCTAGAGGAGTTCATCTTCTTGTCTCGAAGTGTTGACGTGGTGTCTCAAACATATTTAACAAGATACAAACACAAGACACATATAGAGGTTTTGACACACAAAATTTGACAACCAAAGATGATTCAAACCATAACACTTACAATGGCTCATTTGCGTAAAGAAAGTTTCCGACCAGGGTGTACAATAAGCTGAAGAATAAGAAGATTGGACCAGTACCTATCCTTTAAAAGATCAATGACATTGCTTATGTTTTTGGTCTTTTTGAAAACAAGCAGATCTCATGCACGTTCAACGTAGAAGATATGTACGAATATCACGAATCAACGCCGAAACATAACTTGAGGATAAATTCTTTTGAAGTGGAGGGGACTAATGTAGAACGAGTCGTGAATTCGTTCATGGCTATGATGGACCGAAGAAAAGAAGCTAAGAAAGATCGACAACAATCATCGTAGTTCCATCGGTCAACTAATTGGTTGACCAGTCGAAATTCCTCTAGAAATTCTAGAAGCATTGCTGGATAATTTCTATCAGTTTCGATAAGTCAATAGATCTTGTTGACAGGTCGAAATACTATTTGATGGATTCACAGATCGAGTCGACATGTCAAAATTGATGGAATTTTCAGTTTTAGTATCCGAACATTTTTAAGCCACTTCGACCAATCGACTTGACTGGTCGATGATAGGTGAATTTGCATGTTTTTTAAGAATTTGTTTTCTTATTTGATTATGACTCTTTGATTACATTTTTGGATTTGTTTAGAGTTATTTAAAGTGCTAAACTAATTTTTTAAATTCATTTATCAATAACATCTTTAGAAATTAGTTTACTTCTCTTGTAGATTTGAGAAATTTCTCTTTTGGATTCAAGAGAGACTCGTAGATTCAAGGCATTTATGAATCCAAGGAAGAAGGTGATCGGCCTCATCACGTCATTACCTCCTTCATCTATCAGGCCCCACAGTTTATTGACTTTGGCATTTTATCCCTTGAATTCCTTAATTGTATGTTTCAAGTCATCCAATCCACGAGTTTGTGATTGTCCCAGCTAGAGAGAATTTTATGCGTCCACGCAACATCAGGCCGATCAAATAAGCAGTCTGGATCACTCAACTAGGGGACCCAGCGACATGGACAGGTTCCGGAAGACAACATCTCCACATTATTCTCTAGATGACCAAATTTTCTAAGTCCTGGAAATTTCACTACTTCTCCATATTTCCCTATTTGTAAGCACAGCAACCAAACTGCCAACCTTTCTATGTGCTTCTCTACCGTTCAGCTCTAGGTGAGCTCCGGACTTTTTCATTTGATGAGTTACATCGTGCATGGGCCATTGCCCAAAATTCCAATTGACGGATGTGATTTTGGGATTGGGACCTTAACGCCTATGTAGTTACTTGAAATTTCCCAGTCATCCGATGGTTAGAATAAGTGTTTGACGGATGTGATTTTGGGATTGGGACCACCAAAATGGACGCTCCAAGTCGCTGGAGATTCGGAATCTGTCTAGCTCTTTTGTCCGAGTGCACGGTGCATGATTCACTTTACAATGTTCGAATAAAGTTTTTTGACGGTGATGAGAAGTGCAACCCACTTTGGCTTGTTAAAAGATCGAATTTTCGCTGTTGCGAGGTTTGAAATCTAACGTTTCATACCCATGATTTTAAAGAATTGTACAAATGAGAGTCGTGAACTCAGGCTAAACTGTACACTAGTTCCATAAAAAATATCGAGTGATTTCATTGATTGGATGAGGGTCCCTGGATGTAATTAGAGTGGAATCAACCATCCATAGGATGACAACTCGTCAAGCATTGTGAGCATGCCATGGAACGCTGGGATTAGGTGGGATAGAATTGCATTTAGGACCGTACAATTCCATCCGGTACATGAAGAGGCTGGAAAGGTTAGGGCCTGTTTGGGCAAATGTTTTCAGGTGTATGGAATTGGCTTTCAGGTGTATGGAATTGGCTGATATGAGGCATTTAATTCTGTCATTGGACTATTGGTGGTTTGGGTGTAGTCACCGATTCCATGACCAGCTACGGTCGTGTTTGGGTGTTGTGGTATTGCAACCATCCCACCACATAATGTTGTTTGGATAAGTGAGGAATTACTTCCAGTATCTGTCATAACCATTAGAATGATGTTTGGCGAGATTGTACACCATTCTTCAACTTCCATATTGTACAAATACTGATACTGTTCAATGGTGCGAAAACGGAGGATATCACGGGCCATGCTTTCGGTGGCCCATGCACTACATGATAAAAAGTCCATATAGACGGTGGATATCAAGGATCCGAAACGATGGATATCAAGGTCGATCCATAAATTTTATGGCTCAGATCTTTGGTACATAATCTGTCCATGGTGGACCCCATAGTTTCAACGCTTTAGATCACTGAACCATAGGGGCACTCATACAAACCGAAAACCAAAACTTTAGTACCTGAGCATTGTACAATAAGAGAAGTCTCGAGTATCAAATACACCCCTAAAATAAACTGAGAAAATTGGATGGGCCATTGATCAAATTATCTACACCATCGAAAGCTTTGGGTAATCGATGTGGCCCCTCTAATGAATATATTGTTTTAGCTACATCACCACGTGATTTCAATGGGCTATTCTTCCATTTCAGCGGCGTAGATTCTCCACCCAATCAACACATTATCAGGAAACTAAACCGTTGTATGAAAACATGTTTCATATCAAATCTGTCAACCACATAAGATAATCAAACAGACCTGCACACAGAATGTACGCTTTAGAATAAAACAGAAATAGAATGGTCTAGGATGCACGAAAACAACGAACAGAAAAAAAAAAAAAAAAAAAGATTAATACATAAATAAAACGCAAAAACAAAATAAAATAGACAAAAAAAAAAAAGGATAGCATCGGGAACATGCAAAAGAAACCCACTCCTCAACACCAAAACAACAACAAATTCACATGTCTAACATCATAGTAAGGAGGGGCAGTCTCAGTGGCAACTAGATTGTCTTCTAAACCATTGCATACTATAGGCATGGACAATGAAGAACGGCTAAACCCAAGGGTGAACCTGTAAAGAGTTTAATACGAAAATGAATATAATATAAATAGGTACTAAACAAAAACTCATGATGCCAATGTGCAGACTCAGTACCTATCCGTATTGATAATGCAAGGAAGAGAACACCATACTCCCAGTCAAATGTTCTTTCACATACTACTTCCAAAATGCTGAGATTTACTTGTTCATATCCGACTGATGTAAGTACATTATCACTACACACAAAGACACGATTGTTTATATGCAAAGGGCATTACTACTCACTGTTAAATTCACCTGTGTCAAGATTGATGTGGTCATTAGCCTCCAAACAAACATCTATTGTCTACATACAAAAACACATTACCTAAAAAATGATACAAGAATTCAATCCGGGTTTCAAGTAGCCATACCTGGCCCTTGGTTCAACTGGGAGTAAGAGGCTGGACTTCATTTGTAAGGAACTTCATTCTAATGGAGATTAAGGGAGATATGGATAAAAGAAAGGATCAATGCATGCAATTCCATCACAATTTACACTCAAATATACATATAATGAAATTTGTAGTTAAGATGCAGTTATACATGCCATGTCAAAGAGTTCGAGGACAAGTTATCTATTGTCTACCAAAATTTAAACAGCAAGTGGTGCAACACCATCCAAAACTACAACTTAATTATTATATATAATATAAAGAATAAAACCAAGATTGTAACTACTAATGCTACCACCACTTCCTCGACTTTCAGGGTGGCATCATCTGTTTGTGTACTCTTGCACACCATGGATCTCGAAATTTCTCGGATAGAATTTCGAGCATATGTAGGTGAATGTACCTCACCACGTCGCCTATTAATTAATCCACTACTTGAACTTGCATAGTTTGCATTCCACCATTCAGTGGCATCTTGGAATATTTTGAATAATCGATGTCTGGTACCGCTAAATCCCTCCACATGCAGTCGTGCCTCATCCCAGGACATATATATCCCCAGTCGTTATCCATTGATTACAACATAGTATTTACTGTTACCCATCTGCATTTACATAAATATGACGAGGATAGGAGAAAATGCATGTTATAATATTCATAAAATGAAAGCATGTGAAGATGATAGATTGATAAAACGTCATTTAAGCAAACATCATAAATATGTAAACGTAAGCCAATGGTATAGTGGCTAAGTATCCAACCAACATTTAACACGGATATACATACATCACAAAAAGAGAAGAAAAAAATTAATTGTTCCCCCACAAATCAGTATATAGTTATTACAAAACCACAAAATAGAAATTCTTGTTTCGATGCGTAATAAAAGTATTTTAATCCATCAAGAAGAACCCCCACCAATCCCTCCATTCATATCAGACAAGATTTTTTTCAACCACTCCACCCTTCGCTCCGGGCGAAGACTTACGAAAAAGGATGCTAGCTGCTTATTCCGAGTCAGCATTTGACCAACCTCTATAAACTCTTTGTTGGTCAGTCTCTGAACCTCCTCGAGGACATCCAACACTTTACCAGTGCGGTTCATCTCTTTACCAAGTCCAAAGTTTCGCATTGCCTCCGCCACACCATCCAGGGAAGTGTCAAAGACGTCACAGGGACGAGCTGTAACACCCTGAAAATCGGGGGTCGTGTATAAAATCAACTCTCGAGTTCCAGACCGTCACTTATGCAACAAAAATGATTATGATTCAATGTTGTCTGAGTTAAAGCATTCATATGAGCAAAAGTATACCAAAACTGCAATCCATACTCCAAATCCAGTGATAAAAGCAAGCAGAAGACTAAAGAATATACATATCACTGTATGAAAAAAAAAATAGATCTCAACTGTCTCCAAAGTATGAATACATCTTTGAGTCTCATATACATGTAAATAAACAGAAATCAAATGTCAGAAATAGTCCCACTGAGAAGTCCCGCCAATCCAGGCGCCCTAAGCAAAGCCATCGTGGTACTGCATATATGAGAACTCGTCCTGGTCCTCATCATAGTCTGGCTCTGCCTCCTGAATTGTTGCCTCACCTGCATCTAAGACAGGGTCTGGTGGGTGTTGCAAACACCATCCCGTAACATGGGAGTGAGTAGCTAACTCGGTGGAATAATAGAGCAAGGATTAGCATATTCTCAAATCAATCATGTGATAATAGTAAAGCAGTAAATCAAACAATCCTAATACTGTTGTTAATGCAATATGACATGACATGATGGATGCCCTCACCGACATTCTCCCTCATACGGCACCATCTACGTCCGCGGCATGCTTGCGTACCGCTCAGTGCTCCACATCTTCCAGGCACATGCAATGTGATGTTGATATGATTACCGAGTTATTATTAGTCCTTTTCATACAACAATATTGGAAAACTAAGGTACTTCCCTTATATCAATCCCAACACAGATCCTGTCTAGGGTCGTCACTCCTAGTAATCTCATACGATGTATATTTTTGTAGGTCACTGCAAGGGTTGCCAGGGCTATTGCTCGCACTCGTTGCACCGCTCCCCCATCACCTTATCAATACAGGCCTACTATACTCTCACTGTTACGGAAGGGTCGTCGCCTCCCGTAGACTCAGAATACGCTCGCGGTCACTACAAAGGACTCGTCGCCTCATCAGTGTAGGCTGACAGCAAGAATATAGTGTCTCATACCACCATAATCTGCTCACGAGTCATAGGTGCTCACTGGTCACTACGGGGAGGTTTATGGCCCCAGCGTAGGCCGACAGCTCGACCACGGTGTCCCATACCACCATGCCCAGCTCATGAGTCTTTGTGGATCAAGGTACCATGGTTAATAGGGTTTACAATAGTAAGTTCAGTATCCTAGGTTCAAGCAGTTATGACTCATACATGGTGAACATACAATGGCCAGTCGGGTTACTTGACGGCTCGACTAGCACGAGCGCATCTCAAGCTGAGCGACATGAAGTGCATAAAACACTTCGTGTGGCCTAACCACAGCGCTCCAACCCAAAACACGACTCGCGTTCATCGATGCGTCCTTCGTGGCGAATAGAAGCCAACCACGAATTCAATCCATTACCGACTGCCTGGACTAACATATAGCCCCAAGCATTTGTGTACAACATCAGTAATCATATGTGAGTAACAGAAATGAAATACAACAATACAAGCATGTTGACAACGTGTTATAACATACCATGTAAGTAAATCAACCAACACATGTATTCCATACATATAATGAAATCAATTCATATAGGCAACATGGTGGAAATCATATATATCAGCATATTGATTGAGAATTCGATCTCAAGATTAATTCACAACAGCATTTACCCAATACATACTAATACAAACATTTACACTAACACTTAGTCTACGCACTTTAGTCTACATAGCATATGTCGACCCAAAGTGCGCATTAGGGCGAATCTCTTCGCCAAACAGATTATACACGTATATATAATATCATAACACGATAAATTTACATGTCAAGCATTTCAGCAAAATACGGACGTATACAGTATTTTCTATAAATACCTAAAATATCCTAAATCTCATAATTACCGTACGTTTACGAAACGGAAAACGGACAGTACGTTCTACATGTCAAACGGCATGCTCGTTGATAATCTACTATTAAACGACATTGAAAGCTTTGAAATCAGTCAATCAAAGCGTCTAAAATCCGCACCTTTTACCCTAGAGGCGTATCGTTTCGAATGGAGCGTATACGCTTCGTCTATGGCGAACAGGCAACTTATTTCACAAGTTATATCAGCTACTTTTCTATTTGATTTGACGGAATGCTAAATCAGCAAGTGGACAGGGTTTTCCTTACCTAGAAAAGCGTCAAAATCACCAACAAAGTGATTGGAATACGTCGCTTAAGCACGTGCAGTAGCAGCAGCAGGTGGCAGAAAAATCTCTCCCACCACTCTCTCAAAATCTCTCACTTTCTCTCTCTCTCTCAATCTAGAGCTTATTCCAAATTCGGATGCGAGAGATATGAGAGGGTTTCAAGCCCTTTTATAAGTCCAAACATGTCCAAAACAGACTCCAGGTCAAGGTATACTTAAGTTATATCCAAATCGGGACTGTTCCAATCCAAAAGACCATTTCGAGAGGTCCCCTGGCCGAACGCGGTCGGACTTAAGCTCATGGTCACTGGATGTTTCTCACACCCAGTTTTCAGTTCGGTAGAGTTCGTAGATCGCATGTGGCGGTCCATTTTCAGTTCAGCAGTTATCGCACCTACATCAGGTCTACAAGTCTCATGATATGAAAGAGAAATTTTTCTTGATCTGAGGGTGTAATTTGGTTGAATTCTAACGGTCAAAACGCTTAATAATAACGTGTCAAGTCACGTGCCAGATTTGAATTAAAATTTCTAAATCTAACCCCTTTCTCACTCTCTTCACTCCGAACCCAATAAAATAGCGTCAGGACATCAGTTGGACTTGATTTTCGTGATGAACGTCAAGTCCAACTAGGCGGTCAGGATTGTCTAAGTTCGGGGTAATCGGACTTCTGATGTACGGTTCAGAGCCGATACAAAGTTTCCAAGGTGCTCCAAAGAGTAATCGGGAATAGAGTTTGATCCCAGGCTTTACGGTATCGTAGCATCACCTATCCTATACGTTTTGCCTCTAGCAGATCGTATTGAAAGTGATTGGTGCAAATTTCACAGGTCGTCTAGTGCAGCGCTAGGTGATTCTCATTAGATTTCTAAAGGAAGTAACCTATAATGATCTCTATTTGAGATGATATTCGAAGGGTGGGGTGAGGGTATTTGGAAACGAAAGAAGGAAGAGTTTGGAGGAGTGATTTTTATGAAAACTCAAACATTTGGAGAGAAAGGAGATCCTGAAGGGTCACTTTGTGAAGGAAGTACTTCTTTTGGGGGGTTTCAAGGTTTGGCCCGCATACCAGGGGGCTATACAACACCCCAAACACCTCCAGCCCAAAGGACGGACCCAACCGGTGATTTTCACGGGCGATGCATCGTGGAATCGACGATGACATCGCCGAAGAAATCTCAAACCGGTGATGGTGGCCATATGGGCTGGGTTCCCCCTGCCCCCAAGGTCTCAAAAAAGTATGGGGCGAACCTTGGTTCATTGTGGTTTGGCCTAGAGAGGCTCAAAACTCTATTTGGGGTGTTCTGAGGCCAGTCTGTAAAACAGAATGAACTTATGTATCATGTAACATATGATTTTGGGGTAGGAGAAGCCAATCTTTTCAACTAACCCATTTTTTACAAAATATTTCAAATTTTGAATGGCCAAAAGGCTAATTTTCACGTATTTTTACTATTCATTGTAAAATTTTATCTTAGTATGATTTTATGTCATTTTCACATTAGGATCAATGTCTAACATGAAAATACTAAGAAAGAATTGAAGAATGGAGTGGTGAGAGGAAGAATTTTGAAGGAATTGAGTGAAACGGGGTTTTTAAGCCCTAGCGATTGAATGTAAGGGTTTTGGTTACCCCACAGCCCAAGGATTCACATTTTAGGGTTTGGAATTCTCCTAGGATCATCACAAACCTGCCTCCTAACAACCTACTGGCTACTTAGGTCGCCTCACACGACCTGAGATGTATTATGGACTTGATCGAAACGAACGAGTTGTGTAGACTTCGCCTATTGGCGAAACTGCGATCCTATTAGTGTTTCTAGGTTCTTCATCATAAATACCTTAAGATTAGTGGTCTTTACTATTTAGACTTGAGGATTTGTGTCTAATATGGAAGTACTTAGAGAAATTCGAAGAATGAGGTGGTGAAGGGTAAGATTTTGAAGGAAACAGGGAAAAATTGATTTTTAGACCTTGGGATTGATCATTGAGAGTGAAATGGTTGACCCATTGCCTAAGGATGTCTAATTTCAGGTTGGAAAAAATTAGGGGTGTTACACATCCCGTAACGTGGGAGTGAGTAGATAACTCAGTGGAATAATAGAGTAAGGATTAGCATGTTCTCAAATCAATCATACGATAATAGTAAAGCAGTAAATCAAATAATCCTAATACTGTTGTTAATGCAATATGACATGACATGATGAATTCCCTCACCGACATTCTCCCTCATACGGCACCATCTGCGTCCGCGGCATGCTTGCGTACCGCTCAGTGCTCCACATCTTCCAGGCACATGCAATGTGATGTTGATATGATTACCGAGTTATTATTAGTCCTTTTCATATAGCAATATTGGGAAACTAAGGTACTTCCCTTATATTAATCCCAACACAGATCCTGTCTAGGTTTGTCACTCCTAGTAATCTCATACGATGTATATTTTTGTAGGTCGCTACAAGGGCTGTCAGGGCTGTTGCTCGCACTCGTTGCACCGCTCCCCCATCACCTTATCAATACAGGCCTAATGTACTCTCACTGCTACGGAAGGGTCGTCGCCTCCCGTAGACTCAGAATACGCTCGCGGTCACTACAAAGGACTCGTCGCCTGATCAGTGTAGGCCGACAACAAGAATATAGTGTCCCATACCACCATAATCTGCTCACGAGTCATAGGTGCTCACCGGTCACTATGGGGAGGTTTGTGGCCCCAGAGTAGGCCGACAGCTCGACAACGATGTCTCATACCACCATGTCTGGCTCATGAGTCTTTGTGGATCAAGGTACCATGGTTGACAGGGTTTACAATGGTAAGTTCAGTACCCTAGGTTCAAGCAGTTATGACTCATACAGGGTGAACAAACAATGGCCAGTCGGGTTACTTGACGGGCTCGACTAGCACGAGCGCATCTCTAGTCAAAGGACATGAAGTGCATAAAACACCTCGTGTGGCCTAACCACTGCCGTCAACTCCAAAACACGGCTCGCGTTCATCAACGCGTCGTTCGTGGCAAAGATAAGCCAACCACGACTTTACTCAGTTACCGACTGCCTGGACTAGGTATAGTCCCAAACATTTATGAATTCACATCAGCAATCATGTAAGAGTAATGGAAATGAAATACAACAATGTGAGCATATTAACACATGTTACAACATACAACTTAAGTAAATCATCTAACACATGCATTTCATACATATAATGAAATCATGCATATAGCCAACATGTAGGAAATCATTTACATCAGCATATCATTTGTGAATTCAATCTCAAACTAATTCATAACACCATTTAATTCAATATATACTAATACAAACATTTATACAAACACTTATACTACACACTTAAGTCTACATATAGTATGCCGACTCAAAGTACGCATTTAGGAGAATCTCTTTGTCAAACTAATTATGCACGCATTCCTAATATCCTAATGCGACAAGAAGCCATGTCAATCACATCAGCAAAATATGGATGAAAACAGTATTTCCTACAAATGACTAAAATGCCCTAAATCTCATATTTTTCGTCTGCTTACGAAACAGGAAATGGACAGCATGTTATACATGTCAAACGGTGTTGCCGTCGATAATATACTATTAAACGACATTGAAAGCGTTGGAAACAGTCAATCAAAGCGTCTAAAATCTGCACCTTTTATCCTAGAAGCGTATTGATTCGAATGGAGCGTATACGCTTCGTCTACGGCGAACCGGGAACCTATTTTACAAGATGTATCAACTACCATGCTAAGGAACCTTAAATCAGCAAGTATTTGGGGTATTTGCTTACCTAGAATCGCAGTGAAATCACCAGGAAAGTGATTGAGGCGAGTTGCTTAAGCACGTGCAACACGTAGTGCAAGCAGCAGGAAATTCTCTCCCACTCTCTCTCACAATCACTCACCTTTTCTCTCACACTAGTTAGGGTTTCTAGCAAATTCGGATGAGTGAGAGAAGTGAGGGTTTAAGCCCCTTTTATAACCTAAAACTTTCCCAAAACAGGCTTGGAAATAATGTTTACTTGATGCCTAACCAAGTCGGGGCTGTTTCGGTCCAAAAAGACATTTCTGGAGGTCCCCAGGCCGAACGCGATCAGACTTAAGTTCATGCACGTTGGATATCGCTCACATCTCATTTTCAGACCAGTAGCGTTCGTAGATCGCACGTAGCGGTCCAGTTTCAGTTCAGCGGTCACCGCACGTAGACAGGCCTACAAGTCTCATGATATGAAATATAAATTTTTCCTGATCCAAGGGTGTAATTTGGCTGAATTCTGACTGTCAGAATGCTTAATAATAACGCATCAAGTCGTGTGCCAGATTTGAATTTCAAATTTCAAATCTAACCCTATTCTCATTCTCTTCACTCCAGGCTCAATGAAATAGCCTGTGAATGTCAGTTGGACTTGATTTTTAAAATGATTGTCAAGTCCAACTAGGCTGTTATAACGGTCTAAGATTGTAGGTATCGGACTTTCGACGCGCGGTCTAGATCCAATACAAAGTTTCAAAGAGGTCCTCAGAACAAACCGGTTTAGAGTTTGATCCGAGGTTTTAGAGTATTATAGTGTCATTGGTTCTACTCGCTTTAGGTCTTGTAGAACATATTTAAAGTGATCAGGGACTATTTTCCAGCTACTCTAGCGTTGCGCTGGCTAACTTAAACTTATTTTCTAAAGGAATTAATCCTACGCGATTTCTGGTAGAGTTAGTACTCGAGTCCAAGTACGGATTTTTTTCCAGGGCATTACACGAGCAGCATGCATCCGTTTCGCAGACACCCTCCCCCACGACTACTATCACAGTCAGTCGCTCGATTGAGAGTGCTGCGGAATGAACGATTTCCAGTTGCCCGACGAGAATCATTTGAAAAGTCATAATTCCCAATCGAATCTCCGAGATGATCCTCGAAAAGATCGATGGGTACATCCGTCTCATCATCCTGCTCAGTCCAAGAGTCATTTAAATCTTGTTGAATACGAGAGGAATACGTAGCTATGTTTCTGCTTCGCTGAGCGTAGCAGCCTGTTGCATGGTCTGAACTAACAATCGTCGCTAAATCATCCATTTGCTCAATCCGCTTTCCAGATAACATTTCTGCTCTTGGATACGACTACAATCAAAATGGAAAGATATTAGTTTAGTAAACATATTTGATACAATCCTGATTTGTAATATAAGGGGTTGTATGCAATGATTACCTTCAGGTACTCATCCCAGACCTCGTTGGGTGCGGTTACTACCATACGCTTGTTGTCCCAACCGAACCCACTTGCGGCCAGCTTGTCCTTCTGATCGATGTACTCACGCTTGTGATACCGCATTCGGTTTTGAATGTTTTGTCAGTTCACCGTAATTTGCATCTTCCTTGACACTTCCGCAACGGCCTCATTATATGCCTCCTTCTTAAAACCATTATTTGCTTTTCGGCCTAGAGATATCTATTCAAGCAAAGCGTCGAATAAAATTGAATCCATGGTCTGGGTCCATTTGATTTTTGCAGCGCGTGATAGCGGCTCAGCAAGTGATTTAACAGTCTTATCGTGTGGAGAGCATCTTGTCGGCAGAACTGGAGTTCTTATTGGGGATTGAGTTGGAGTTTGTTTATCTCTTACAGAATAATTAGACATGTCACCTACTGCATGGATTAACAAACAGTTAAAAATCAACTTACACAGTAATGAAGTTCAATATTATACTAGCAACTGCGTATTACGGAAAGAGTAATTAATTGTATCGAGCAAATATGTACGTCAAAAAATGACAGACTTCATCTCGACTGTCTTCTCTCTCTCTCTCTCTCTCTCTCACACACACACACACACACACACACACACATGTGTGTGTGTGTGTATTTCTCAAAAAAAAAATAACATCAGTCAATGTATCTTTAAAATAAAAGGACCCTATGTAGTCCTACTATTTGTTTGTGCGTCCGACCACATTCGCTTTGCAATCTGATCTCGAACATTAATCCACGCAGATTTCGCCTGTTGTGTCACTTGCACTAGCCACTGGCACTCATCCATTCTTGATATCTCATTTGGTGTAGGATTGCTCTCTGCATCTCCCATAGTTATATCAGCATCCTCCAAATCTTGTCCATTTTTATCTTCTTAACGAATGAAATTATGCAGTATACAACATGCTACTACAATCTTCACCTGGGTTTCAAATGGATATTGCGCAGCTGTCTTCAAGATAGGAAACCATCCCTTCATTACTCCAAAACAACGTTCAACACTATTTCGCAATTGTGCATGTCGGTAATTGAACAGCTCATTCTTGTTCATGGGTGCTCTCCCGGTTCGATATTAGTGTAAGTGGTATCGAACACTGCGAAAAGGCACCATGAACCCAGGTGAGTCAGTGTATCCTGCGTCGACGAAAAAATATTTTCCTACATTGCGTAAAAGTTAGGGTTATGGGGCTTAGTGTGTTGAGAATGATGTTTAGGGTGAAGAATATTGTTTGTTATTTCTGAAGAAATAATTACCGTTTTGTACAATTAGTGAATCATCACTTCGGGTCAACGCGTTATGTAGGACCCGTGCATCCGAAGCGGAACCCTCCCATCCAGCTAACACGTATAAGAATGTCATATTAAAAGAACAAGCAGCAAGTACATTCTAAGACACGATACCCTTTCGGTTGTGAAAGCTTGGATGTTGGGATGATTCCACATGAGCGGGAATATGCGTGTCGTCTATTGCACTAACACAATCCTATCGTCAATGACATCGAATTTTAGATATTAAATAATATGAAAAATATTAGCTTCTACAAAATTAAAACAGAAAATGGCATCCCCTGACGAGAATGTTACCTGAAAATATGTTTGCCAGTAAGGATTCAATTGAATCTCCGGCGGGGTCTCTGTACCCACCTACTTCACAAAATCAGTGTACAAGGACACTATCGCATTAAGGACACGATGAAAGTGACGACTTATCGTTTCACCTGAATGTATGAATCTTTTTCCTATCACAAGATTACGCACGTTATGTCCTATGGTATGGAGGAAGATCACTACTTGCTCCTCAAGACTAACGTGTCAAGTATTGCGTAGGTGCGTTCTATCACGCAGTATGTTACATAATGAGAAGAAACATTGCCGTCTTATCCTCAATTGTGTAAAAACAATCATTGTCACTCGCACGCACGATGGAGTTTATAAACCTTGCCCGCTTGTCATCCCCTTGACGCGCCAGTTCTCTTAATATATAGTGACGACAATATTCACCAACAACAGCTACGCATGCGGCCATAACTTACACCACCATGGTCTCGGCTACGTCGTCTTCATCGTCACTATCCATCTCCTAAAGTAGAAAATAAAGTTGATGTACCTTGTCAACAACCTAGTATGTGATCAGGTATAATTTCTTCCAAACCCAACTATAAATTTCATGCCTAGAACCCCTATTTGAATGCCAAGGATATCAGAATTTAGAACTAATTGAAACTAAAATTTGAGAGTCACCCAAACGCGCCCAAAAAATATTTCAGTGGAGTGAAATGAGGTTGACAAATAAACTAACTATTCTGAGTTACAGAATGTCTCATGGATCTATTTAGAGCATACTAATCAGAGATTTAGATATCATTTTTAGATTTAAAAAAATTATAACTAAACTATATATCATAAAAAAATATAGGAGATAAGAGTGTAATCTAGAAAATATATGGAACAAAAATGGAGAAATCCAGTAAAACTCAAAAGGAACTCAGCTGCAACTATCAATGAGGAATTGATGAAATGCGTGTTCTGCCAAGTCAACTTTGGACCGACATAAAACAAATGGCAAGACCATTGTTAAAGGAAAAAAGTAGAACCAACAAAAAAAAGAAGAAAAAAGTAGCATTGTGCAATTGTACTGTGTTTGGATGCCCCTTAGATTTGAGTTACAATCAAGTATAAAAAATAAAGTCGAAATAACGGAAGGTGTATATTCATTAATTCTAAAGTTATGACTTGAAAGGGTCCTAACAAGAGTTGGATGCCTTCTCTGTCATTATGATATATTAGGAAACATATCAATTCAATTCACTTGTACATGCAAACATGGCCGAGTGTTTGTTAACCAGAACACAATCTTCAACAGAAGCTCATCTATTCAGGGCCTTCTCAACCAAATGGTGACACTGCACTATTGTTTGTCTAGTAAATAACAGATGGACAAAGGAGAAAATCTTCTGTCCTTTGTGTTTATTTCATCATCATATCCATGAAATCCAATATGCAGTATCTTGTATGCAAATGGTATTGTGATTGGAATGGACATTTGTTGCCTCTGTTACATTGCTACTATGAATTTCTAATACATCTTGACTGTCTTCTGGTTTTCAAGCTAAGCTCTTACATTGGTTATTTAGCTACGCTGAAAAGTAATTTCTTTTGCAGTTTTTTCTTCCCACATGTCTAGAAAGAAATCTAAGTCTGATGGGGGTTATTCTAGTGAAGAGAATATGTCTAAGAAAGACTTGGCTCTACACCCAGCTTTATATTAGATCACTTCCTCATTTGGAAAGGGGTCAACCAGGTGGCTTGGTCGTTTAGCTTCTCATAGACATGTTCCCGTGGTATCGACAAGATCTTCTTCTTTGGATATGGCATTAGGAATTGGTGGGTTTCCAAAGATAATTTTGTCACTAGAACTGTAAATGGTTCTCTCTCTTAAGCAATTGGAAAATGACATTTTTGATCTCTACTATCAGTATGGTACTTCTCTTCATTGATGGAATAAATCCAACAAGAAGTATCTTGAAATGCCTTAGAAAAGCAGGAAGAAGAAGAAATTCAAATAAACTACATAACAAGCAAAATGTAATTTTGCATTCATCAACTTCATAAGGTCATTATATCTGTTTTGCATTGACATTTCATTGGTACCAAAAGCAAAAGAATCATACCGCATTCATTTGAAAGAGCTAGCTAAACCTGTAGTGATTTTTTTTTTTTCAAATGAATAACCATATTGAGAAACACAAAAAGCAAACCAGTTTTTTCGATCGAGTTCTTCCAGCATCTCATCAACAACCCACTTTCAAATCAGGGTTTCTAGCAACCCATTGAAAGCTCCTTTCTAATGGATGTTTTCCAAGAGGACTTCCACCATAAGTTGCATGTTTATTGTATCAAATTAAGTTATCCATTCTATTATGCAGGAAATAGTTGACAGTAAAGTTATAGAGATTAATCCATCAGATATTCAGGTCCAAGTAACTTCGGTCAAGTGAAATAGATCCAACTATCTTACTAGCTTCTAAATTTGTGCATGAGTTACAAAATATAAAAGGGAAACAACAGTATTTAATTGGAAGTAAACCCAAGCATGCATGCATTCAAAGAATGCACAAACTATAATAAGAAATTTTAGCAGAAAATCTGCACAATGGTGGAGAACACCCACTTGAATACATTAGCAGAATCCCCATCAGCAACCACCTCAGTCGATAAGGACAACATGAAGAGGCAAAGGCAATAACACAGTTACACAAATATCTAGCGTCAGCTTCATTTGAGCTTCTGATGTCCAACCGACAACAAAAGAAGCCATTTTAACTTACCATTATTGCCTCCAATAGCAATACATATAATAGTTGACAAGGTGACAATTGATGCTGGAGCTCATCATCATCATCTAAAGTCAGCTACATGAATCCTATTCCTCCACTCCACTCTATCAAGGGGCATAGCTTTAGTTAGACCATAGGCCATCAATGGGTTCTACAACCCATCTGGTGCATAGATGTGAGAGAGAGTGTGTGTGTGTGTGTGTGTGTGTATTTGACCATTTAATAAAAAATAAAATGAAAAATCTTATCCTATTGCTGATATTTATGAGACTTGGTTTTCCAGAACTTAATAATGCCACAATGGTATGGAGTTTAATATCGTAGCCTTCAAGGTTTCAATTAGGATCCATTTTTCAAAAGCAAGGATCCTACTAAAGCATTTTTATCAGGATCCAGTTTGAAATTCTGGGTCCTATTACTGCATTTCCACCAGGTTCCAGCTCGAAAACTGGATCATACTATTGTTTTCCATCATTCTTCTCTAAGTAATAAGATGTTTGCATGTTTTTTCTTCAAAAATGAAACCCAATCCCAATTCACCTTAAGGCCATGTTTGGATACAGGGAATCAATGTCTATGCAGGGAAATGTAGAAGGTATTTCTCTGACATGACAATGTACATTCCTTATTTAGATTACACGCTTTACATACACTTATTCTAAAATCTTGGGGGCCAAAAATAAAAAATATAGTGCAAATCTTGGGGACTAGATGGAGGTGAACAAGGTAGTTGTCAATTTCTACCATAATCCTTATTCTGAGGAAGATTTCTTGAGACCCATCCTCAAAGATGTTGATTTCTAGTCCATCTTGTTTGAGAAAGCCAACTGTTTAGAAAGGGCTTCCAATAGGGAGGAGATGATAGAGGCTGGGTTTTCAATGAATGGGGACAAAGCCCTTAACCATGATGGTTTCACTATAGATTTCTCTAAGACATGCTAACATAGTGTTAAAAGATTAGATTCTCATCTTCCATGAATACGTCAATACAGACAGATTAATAAAGAAATGAATGCAATTACTAAAATAGAGGGAGCAAAGGGATTAGTGACTCATTGCAACAAGTCTGTCAAGTTTTCTCCAACAGTCCATCAAAATCGTCACAAAGATCCTCGGTAATAGGATAATCTAGTCCTGACATTTGTTGTATCTATGTACTTGTAACAACCCGAAAATCGGGGGGTCGAGCAAAAACCCAACTCCCGAGTTTCAAAATGTTATTTATGCAACATAGATATGTATGATTGAATGTTGTCTGTGATAATGTATTAAACATGAGTGAGATTAAGCTAAAACAGCATATCACGCTCCAAAGACGGTTAAATTTACAAGTGGAAGACTGTGATAGTATGTATAACATATATAAACTGTTGTATGTCTCCAGAGTGTGAATATGTTACCAGGTTATGTACATACATGTATACTCCAAAAGTAAACCAAAAGGATATATATAAGTGTTCTAAAAATATAAAATGACAAGTGTTAAGGTATCTAATCAACCTCCCTGTAATCCCGTCAATCAGAACATGCATAAAGGAGGAATCCTCCTCATCATCATCAAGTCCAGCTCCGCCTCGCAGGCCGCGTCATCATCTGTAATCACAATAGGGACTGGTGGGTATCTGGAAACACCATCCCGTAACGTGGGAGTGAGTGATCAACTCAGTGGGATAAGAGAGCAAAGATTAACATGTTCTCAAATCAATCATACGATAATAGTAAAGCAGTAAATCAGACAATCCTAATACTGTTGTTAATGCAATATGACATGACGTGATGTATGCCCTCACCGACGATCTCCCTCATACGGCATCATCTTACGACCGCGGCATGCAATCGACCCTCAAGTGCTCAACATCTTCCAGGCACATGCAATGTTATGGTGATATGATTTCCGAGTTGTTATTAGTCCATTCAAACAGCAGGATTGGGAAACTAAGGTACTTCCCTTATATCAATCCCAACACAGATCCTGTCTAGGGTCGTCACTCCTAGTAATCTCATACGATGTATATTTTGCAGGTCACTGCAAGGGCTGCCAGGGCTGTTGCATGCACTCGTTGCTCCGCTCCCCCATCACCTTATCAATACAGGCCTACTGTACTCTACTGCTACGGAAGGGTCGTCGCCTCCCGTAGACTCAGAATACGCTCGCGGTCACTACAAAGGACTCGTCGCCTGATTCGTGTAGGCCGACAGCAAGAATATAGTGTCCCATACCACCATAATCTACTCACGAGACTAGGTGCTCACTGGTCACTACGGGGAGGTTTGTGGCCCCAGCGTAAGCCGACAGATCGACCACGGTGTCCCATACCACCATGCCCGGCTCATGAGTCTTCGTGGATCAAGGTACCATGGTTAACAGAGTTTACAATGGTAAGTTCAGTACCCTAGGTTCAAGCAGTTATGACTCATGCAGGGTGAACATACAACGGCCAGTCGGGTTACTTGACGGGCTCGACTAGCACGATCGCATCTCAAGTCGAACGACATGAAGTGCGTAAAACACTTCGCGTGGCCTAACCACTGCCGCCAACTCCAAACATGACTCGCGTTCATCGACACGTCGTTCGTGGCAAAAATAAGCCAATCACGAATTTTCTCGGTTATCGACTGCCTGGACTAAGTATAGTCTCAAAAACATATGAATCCACATCAGCAATCATGTGAGAGTATTGGAAATGAAATACAACCATGTGAGTATGTTAACACATGTTATATCGTACAACTTAAGTAAATCATCTGACACATGCCTTTCATACATATAATGAAATTATGCATATCGCCAACATATAGGAAATCATTTCCATCAGCATATTAATTGAGAATTCAATCTCAAACTAAATCATAATGAAATCATCAAACACATGTTATAACATACAACTTAAGTGAATCATCAAGCACATGCATTTCATTCATATAATGAAATCATGCATATGGCTAACATGTAGGAAACCATTTACACCAGCATATTAATTGAGAAATCAATCTCAAACTAATTCATAACACCATTTAATTCAATACATACTAATACAAGCATTTATACAAACACTTACACTACACACTTAAGTCTACATATAGTATGTCGACCCGAAGTGCGCATTTAGGCGAATCTCTTCGCCAAACTAATTATGCACGTATTCCTAACATTCTAATGCGACAATAAACCATTTCAATCACATCAGCAAAATATGAATGAAAACAGTACTTCCTACAAATGACTAAAATGCCCTAAATCTCATATTCTTCGTCGGTTTACGAAACAGGAAACGGACAGCATGTTGTACATGTCAAACGGCGTTACCGTCGATAATCTACTATTAAACGACATTGAAAGCGTTGGAAACAGTCAATCAAAGCGTCTAAAATCCGTACCTTTCACTTTATATATGTATCGTTTCGAACGGAGCATATACGCTTCGTCTACGGCCATCAGGCGACCTAATACACAAGTTCTATCAGCTAACATGCTATGAATCCTAGTGAACCTCAAATCAGCAACTTCTAGGGTATTTTCTTACCTGAAAATACGGAAAAATCACCGGGAAAGTGGTTGGAGTGCATCGCCTAAGCACGTGCAGCAGCAGCAGCAGGTGGCAGGAAAATCCCTCCCACCTTCTCTCATAAACTCTCACCTTTTCTCTCTCCCAATCTAGGGTTTTTCTCAAATTCGGATGGGAGAGAGGAATGAGGGTTTCAACTCCTTTTATAAGCCCAAAAGTGCCCAAAATAGGCTCAGGAATAAAATATACTTGAGGTATATCCAAATCGGGGCTGCTTCGGTCCAAAAGATCATTTCTGGTGGTCCCCTAGCCGAACGCGATCGAACTTAAGTTCATGCTTACAGGATCTAGCACGCATTAAGTTTTTAGTCCGGCAGGGTTCGTAGATCGCCCGTGGCGGTCCAGTTTCAGTTCAGCGGTCACCGCACGTAGATCAGGTCTGCAAATCTCATAGTATGAAATAGAAATTTTTTCTGATCCGAGGGTGTAATTTGGCTGAATTCTGACGGTCAGAACGCTTAATACTAACGCGTCAAGTCGTGTGCCAGATTTGAATTTCAAATTCCAAATCTGTCCCTATTCGCACTCTCTTCAGTCCGGGCTCAATGAAATAGCCTGTGATTATCGGTTGGACTTGATTTTCGAAATGATTGTCAAGTCCAGCTAGGCGGTTCTAGCAGTCTAAGATAGTAGGTATCGGACTTTCGACGCGTGGTATAGATCCAATACAAAGTTTCAAAGAGGTCCAGAGAACAAACCGGTTTAGAGTTTGATTCGAGGTTTTAGAGTATCATAGCACCATGGATTCTACAAGTTTTGGATCTTGTAGAACGTATTTAAAGCGATCAGGGACTATTTTCCAGCTACTCTAGCATTGCGCTAGCTAACTTATGCTTAGTTTCTAAAGGAATTAATCCTAAGTGGTTTCTTTGGCTATGGAATTGGGTTCTGAGCGATTTCCCAGGTGTTTTAGTTGACCCATTGCCTAAGGACGTCTAATCCCAGTTTGGCCAAAATCCGGGGTGTTACAGTACTGCTACCAAAGGATTTCATTTGTGATAAGCAATTTCAAGATGGTGTTTTTCCAGCAAATAAGTGTGTGAACTCAAGAAGATCTCATGCGAAATTTATATGGCTGCTCTACACATCAACCATGGATAATGCAAGGGAGATGGTTGATGTGCAAAGGTTATTGGCACCTTTGTTATTGATGTGCAGAGGTTATTGGCACCTTTGTGATTGTCTACACTGTCTTCTCTGCTACTAATGCCAAGAGAAATGGCAGAGATTCTCATGTGCCTATCCTTGCACCATTTCCAACTGGGATTGCTTGGTTCCTGGTGCACTTGGCTACAATCCCTGTTAATGCATCTGGCATCAACCTTAGCCAGGAGTCTTGAAAGTTAATCATCTTCAACAAGGGTCAAGCTTGGGATGATCATTGGATATTCTGGGTGTGCCCTTTCAATGGAGCAGCACTTGCAGCAGTGTACCATCAGATTGTAATAAGGGCATTAATCTCATTCACAGCCAGATGCTCTCAGCAAAAAATCAGTAAAGTGATGGGGCCTATGATTAAGTGATGTGTAGATGTTCATTTTAAAAAATCAGGCCTATGATTTGGTGAACCATGACATTTTAGGTCCACATGCACAAAAATCGTGCACACACACTAATTCAGCAGCATTTATGATCATTTTTATGAGAATGTATAAACAGTGATGAATGCTGAATAACAGTTTCTTCCAACCAAAAAGAGAGAATGAATAAAGTAGTTTGAAATGCCCTATGCAGCCTATAAATATAAACACATCCAAATAGATCTAGGCATTGGTGAACCCCAACATATGAAATCATTTTATACGAATAACGTACACCAAATACGGAAGCTGATCTATAGGTAGAAAGACCGTTACCATGTAAAATACTATGCAAATTTTAATTACAGGCTGATAGATTTTCGTAGAAATGAAACTGAACAGTTAAACTCTTCAGCAGTGCAAACAAATTTAAACCCAAGGGGATTGGTATACCCAGAGTTGGTCAGTAAAATTGCCCTAAAGTGAATGAAATAAGGTACGACATGTCTTCTATGTTATTATGAAAAATAATAATACCATCCAGCATTTTATGAAAATGGTTGCCTAAACACCATCCATTATTTGAAAACCTCAAGAAATAAATAAACAAGACAAGGAAAAAATCAATACACCACCACACTTTAATCAATGAAGATAAAAATTATGAAGAGCCTGGATTGCGAAGTAAGAGAGCACCACAGCGTCGATATCTCGCCAGTCACAACTCTGCCACGCAAACCAAGCAAAGAAGTTATTAACATTGTATACACAAACCACTTTCGTGAGAGGGCCATATAGACGATTTTCATCCTCAAAACTTGATCACCCACAACATGCGCCTATTGGGGCCTCACCATTCAAGTATGGAATAGATAGGAGAAAACCCTGAGAAAATGATCTCAGAAGCCCTGTTAGCTGGTGAGTATTTGTGGGAGATCAAGCTATAGGATGCACGTTCTACCTAATCCCTCCCACTTACAATACCAGACAGAATCCGAACGTCGATTTTGGGAACACCTACCTCACAGCCACTTCCACGGCAGCGCGCGATTGCAATACACCTCTACCCAGAAAGAAAGGGTGACGAACATACATCCATCTATATAGGAGCAATTTCGTGCCAAAAACCTCTTCCATACCCTCTCTCTCGCCATACCCTCTCTCCCGCCATCGCTAGGGATTGAGAAATCCAATCGATCTCCATACGATGTCTTCTGTTTTCGCTGTGGATGGGAAGGATGTGAGAGAGCCGGCATCGATTCCAAAGAGGGATTTTGCAATCCCTACATATCTCGCTGAATACATCGAAGGACGATCGAGTACCTGCAGTCGATGCCGCCCAAACACGAGGGGCGTAGGGTCGGTGGGATTTGACAATCCTATCCCACCTAGTACCTTTTAATACACCTTAAAACGTTTGCCCAAACTGACCCTTAGTTTGGGTGAGATGGAATTGCATTTAGTTACGTGGTATTGCATTTCGTTCTGTGCAATATTTATGTGGATTTTGAAATTCACTAAACATGTGGGTTGTATATTGATGCATGTGTTTATCCATGTCGTCCATCCATATATATTGTTTACCCGTGACATACTGGTTATGGATGTGTACAAGCGAATGACATCTACTGTAATGTTGATTATAATTTCATGGTCCACCTGGCATGAATTTAGTTTAATCAAGTGTTTCTCCCTAACAAATTTTTATTCTGAACATGGGATTTGATGGCTACAATACAGTGATATTTTTGGACATGCAATCATTGTTTAATAAGGATGTTAATCCCATCTAATACAATTCAATACCATTCAATTTAACGGACCAAACATTGGTCGGTTGATTAACCAGGCCAAACTTACATCATAAAAATAGGCAATTAGAAAGTAGTTCCAATGTCAAAATTCAACTTACATGCGTGGCTGACTGGATGAGTGAACTATCTCAATTTTGAGTACATGGCATACTCACCTAGACTAATACCCAATGGATGGCACAAATTTCTGACACGTTGGCCATTCGTTATATCAGCACCCTTAAAAGGTTTTGGGTCATTCCCCGTGTACACTACGAAAACCAGAAGATCAATGGTCCGGAAAAACGGACCATGCTTGTCCTCAATGGGTGAATCAGTATACTATCCACGTTCTCTTGTTCGTCCTTTTATCTTTTATTCGTTGGAAAATCTCAATGCTATCGCGAATATCTCCTCAACCGACATGTATACTTGCAGTATCAGCAGCTTTGCTTAGCCCACACGCACGCCTACACGTGCCAGCCCTGCTTTGTTTGGGAATCAAACCGACGTATAAGATCAGGCGGTTCAATCTGTCCGATGGGCCACGCATGTAATAAAGAACAATGGACCATTCAAGAAGCGGGCCCTCTTGATTAGCACACCATCCTTGCTTTCTGACACCGCGGGCCCTCCTGATTCATTACCCAGATTTCTCACGTACCAAGCAGTGCCAACTACACTAAGGTGACCGTTAAGTACTAACACAGCAAACATCTATCTTAGCCACGCATAAAGTCACGATTTCACGTTTTGATCATGGTATGTCCCAAGCACCGGGCTGCTATAATAATAAAAAAGGACACATGCGTATTAATTAAGATTAAACCGTTTACCACTTTTAGAGCCATGTGTTTTTCTCACAACACTCGTATCCCCCTTTCCTATGGTCTGATTAGTTAAAATGTTGTAAGAGTGGAGTAAAAGATGAACGGACCGGATACTCAAACATGTGTGCCATCTTGACATATAATACAGGAGAGAACCGTTCGTCAAGCGCCAGAGGGTACGAATGCATCTCTTTACTGGACGAAGGCGGTGTTTCGTGTTGTTATGCGACTCGTTTCTTTGTGCGGATAATATCCGTACACGTCGTGGGCTGTCCGACACTGCCAGCTGTCAAGCACCTGACTGCCCGGGCCTGCCCGACCCACTCTCAATAACTCGCATGCTTTTTATTTACTTCTTTGTTTTTTAATCTCTGATAAGAAAACGAGAAAATGGGTGAAAAAGGAACGGTATAAGAAAAAATAAAAATAATTTGAAAAGGAGGCGTGAAAGGCGACACGCAAATATTATTCTGCTTGTCCTTTCCCTGTTCAAAATGCCGGACATGTCCTAGGCGGTTGGCCAAATGAACAACATGCGCCCTCTAACATGTGCTTTTTACGGTTTGATCAAATTACCTCCGCTGCCACGATTGCTTCTTCGTGAGTTTACCACCATTTCCAACATGGTTAGCAGCAGACAAAGATTGCCTATTGAGACCGCCACCAGCGAGACGGTGATATGTGATCCCCGCCCTGATGTACGTGTTTTAACCACGCTATGCATCCAGTTTTGAACCACAATGCTGCGGTATATTGATACTTCCTCTTGTTTCGTACCACGTGTGATGTGCGTGTGCACGAGAGAATTGATAAGGGCCTGTTTGGCCAGGCAGATCCCACGGTATTAGGAGGGATGGGATCGGCAATATCCTTAGATAGGCATGAAGAGCCAAACAGGTCTGGTGAACTTGTCCTGGTATATAAGCCATCCCATGGATCTTAAGACAATCCACTGACATCACCGTCATTACCTTAAAATTGATCCAATCCCTTGGTTGAATGGATTGGAAGGTAAAATCCCGGGGTATGGGGGGCGTACCAAATAGGCCCAGTGAACTTGTCCTGGGATATAAGCAATCCCATGGATCTTAAGACAATCCACTGACACCACCAGCATTACCTTAAAATTGATCCCATCCCTCCTAATCCCATGGGATCTGCCCGGCCAAACAGGCCCTAAAGTGGCTATCAACGGTATTAGGAGGGATGAGATCAAAATATCCGGGATATGCATGGCGAGCCAAACAGACCCAGTGAACTTGGCCCGGGATATAAGCAATCCCATGAATCTTAAAACAATCTACCGACATCACCATTATTACCTTAAAATTGATCCCATTCCTTGGTTGGCCAGATTGGAAGGTAAAATTTCAGGATATGCCAAGCGTGCCAAACAGACCCAGTGATCTTGTCCCAGGATATAGCAATCCCGTGGATCTTAAACCAATCTACTGACACCACCATTATTACCTTAAAATTCAGCCCATCCCTCCTAATCCCATGGGATTCGCTCGGCCAAACAGGCCCTAAGGGGGTGTTTAGCGCATGGCATTGGGATGGATTAGGTGGGATGTGATTCAAAAAAATGTAATTATTACATATCACGGGGATTGTCCCTTGTTACAATGGTATAAGCCTAATTCTATGCTATGTTTGTAATGTGGTGGGATTCACAATTTGATTTGTTGTACATTTAATAAATATACCCACCATCATTTGAAACTATTGAGAATAACACATATGTGTTATATCCAAACCATTCATCTATTTTGTAACCTCATTTTATAGCATGGGCCAAAAAATGAGGTAGATCCAA
Source organism: Magnolia kwangsiensis (assembly GCA_037074715.1). Taxonomy (NCBI): domain Eukaryota; kingdom Viridiplantae; phylum Streptophyta; class Magnoliopsida; order Magnoliales; family Magnoliaceae; genus Magnolia; species Magnolia kwangsiensis. The sequence goes on along the minus strand of CM073575.1, from coordinate 80,869,454 downwards.
AACTTATGTGGCCCCAAAGAAGTTTTCAACGGTAGGTGCTCAATCCCCGCTGCTTTCTATGTTGAGGTCCACTTGAGCTTTAGATCTACCTTATTTTTTGGCCCATGCTCTAAAATGATCTCGAAAATGGGTGGGCGGTGTGGATATAGCCCGCACATCATGGTGGGACCTACACAACTTGCTAACACTTAGTGGAATTGGCATGGGACCAAATGCATGCAATTCCATCTAATCTCATTCCAAGCTTTTCCATTCTTCCCAGACATTGAGTGGAATTGTCACGGGACCAAATGCAATTCCATTTAATCTAATTCCAAGCTTTTCCATTCTTCCCAAACATTGAGTGGAATTGGCATGGGTCCAAATGCGATTTCATCCCACCTAATCCCATCTAATTCCATGTGCCAAACGCTCCCTAATGGCTAAATAAGCACATGTGTCCATATATTACTAGATTAAGAAAAGATTGGTAGCTTATTCAGTCACTTGTAAAAAATTATAATAACCATTTTAACCAAGTCATAATTAGAAAATGGAGTTCTTTTTTCCAAAGATGGGTTGCTTCATGCCTTCTTGACGCAGGGAAAGACTTGTTGAGGTCGAGTATCGTCTTCCTCAGATGATAAATATTCCAAATTCACGAAACTTTTCTAGACTCCTCATAAAGATACCTTGAATTCACGATGAAAATAAGAAAATGGAATAATTTTTAAAAATTCATAATAAATTGATTGATGATTAAAACGAGCTTATAACCTTCTTAAATCATGACATGAAACCTAAGAAGAAGTTTCAGAATTAAACTTCAACTATTTATAGACATCATCGTTTTTGGCCAAAAATAGTAAGTGTCATATTTGGTTCAACCATGCTGTTGATGCAGTTTTTCGGTAGACCCTCCCTGGTTAACCCTTTTGATACCTGCACAGATGGAAACGAGAGATAAAGAAGACCTTGGCTTGTTCAAGGGACCATCCGATGCCTAAGTCAGAACTTTGGAGTCTTTTGTAGGGTAGGATCTCTTTGGAAAAAAGTCACCAGTCAAGTATTAGGGTATGGATATGCGTGCCTTGCATTGGTTGGGGATACTTCTATTTATAGGGGAAGGAAGATGGTGGCGGAAGAAGTCTTTCCTAATACGTTGGAGACGAATCTGTTTTGGATCTAGGATCTTTGTGGGATTATCGCGATCCTGAGGTTCTCAAGATCTGATTCGATCCTCCAAAGATCTTAGGAGAGATCACTGTGCCATTGGAAAGATCTTTGGACTATTGGTCCAGGGATAGATCGTTTTCCAAGCTTCATATGGAGTCATTTGCCTTCTCTCAGAGGTCACCCCAAACTATAACTGAGCTCTCGTCGAGCTTCGATCGAACTATGGTCAACCTATAGTCAAGCCATGGCTGACCTATAACTGACCTATAGGTTAGCTTGATAATTGGTGTAAATGTTATCTTATCTAGCTCATAGGTTTGTCAAATTTTATAGTGCCAAAATCGCTTGGAATTTGTATCTTGTTTAGCGGTTATTGTAAGATTAACTTCATGTCATCCTTGCCAATCTTGTCTACATTCAAGTATAAGATCAAGAAGTTCAAGTACAACATCAAGAAGTTCACTTTTAAGAACAAGTTGTTCAAGTACTAAATCAAGTCTTCAAGCTTCAACTACTTCAAGAGAATGATATGTGATGAATCCATCTCATAAATAAGGTTTGTTTGACCCTAGATTGACCTTAGGATAGGTCATACAATTTGCACTTATCTCATAAGTCATTCGATAAATTTATAGGTCATTTTCAACCAGTCCTAATCATAGTTTGACTAGTCCAGACATTGGCTCGACTAGTCTAAGAATTTTCTCGACCAGTCCAAGGTTTGTTGTGAATTTTTGAAAATTTTTGTTGGACCCTCGACCAGTCCTGGAGACTGCTCGACCAGTCGAGTGAACAGTTTCTGATCAGTCAAGAAGGCTAGACTCAAAGTCCAGCAACATTTCTGGATCCAACTCGACCAGTCGAGTGCAGGGCTCGACCAGTCAAGCAGGCCACTGACCAGTCGAGTAGTGATCTTATCATATCGTGTCAGAAATTTTAAAATGTTGTTGGTCCTTCGACCAGTTGAGCTAACCACTAGGTTAGTCGAGTGAACAGTATTTTTGCCTATAAATTGAAGATGATTTTCAGAGTTATTCAATTCATTCAAAACTATTCAAGTCACAACTCTGAGAAACTTGTCCCCACATTCAAGAAGCTAATTGGTTAGTATTTAAGATTCTTTTAATAATTTTTTTGCATTTGATTTTGTGATCTCAATTCAATTCTATTTCTTTTGAAAAAGGAATATTGATTTTACCCTTTTTGAGATCAAAATCAAATCAAGCTAGCCCAGGTTGATTTAATCTAAAAATCATGTAGACCTAAGAACTATTTCATATGTGAGATTGGACATTGAACATCTACATTGAATTGGTTCTACCGGGCTTCATTAGAAAAAGAATCTTCAGATAAGTACATTTCAATTATCTATATTTGGTTTGTAAGATTGTTCGAAAATCTTTCATTTTTGGTTTTGACTGAGATAGACAGAAAATCTTAGTGAGTGGGGTTTTTAATTGTGGTAGCTCTTTGAAAACACAACTGTGAAGTTTTTGGGTGAACCTTGGAAAACCTATTTCATAGTGAAAGCCAATATCCTGTGGGTGAGGATATTGGGAGTGAAGTAGTTTTGTGGCTATTTTCTAACAGTTGGTGTACACACAAGCAAACCATTATAATTGTTGGAGTTGTGGTGAATGTTTATTATTGTGCATTTATGGTGAATGATTGTAATTTATTTTCTACACATGTGGTGAATGTTATAATAGTAGTAGATATTTATTTATATTTTATTCTTTATTCCTCTGTATTAGTTTGAGACTTTGATACACAGATTATTCTAAAAATTAGGTTGTCCTACTATAAGCCATTGATTTTTGGTGTAAGGTTGTCCTTAGAACAACATCTGTATCAACCTCTCAATACTTATGCATTTGATGTTGCTATTTATTTTTGCTATTTGGGATTGATAAGTGCTATCTTGTTTTAGTTCTTTCTTATTTCCGCATTTTATTTTTTATTTGGCATAGTTCTATTCACCCTCCCCTCTAGGACTCTTAGCTCAGCCTTTTCAAGTGGTATCAGAGCCACTAGCTCATTTATTTGGATTAATTTCCTGAGCTAACCGATCTGAGCTTATATTATGTTAAATTTTGATAGCCCTTCAATTACTAGGCCACCACCATTTAATGGCTCCAATTATGCCTATTGGAATGCTAGGATGTGAGTTTTCTTGAGATCTATCGATGAAAATGTGTGACAATCCACAGTAACTAGGTGGAACCCACCTACCATTGAAGTTCTAGGCATTAATGGTATTAAAACTCTTAAGGTTACACCTTATAATACTTGGACCAATTTTTAAAAAAATGAGGGCAGTGCCAATGCCAAGGCTTTAAATGCAATTACTTGCGCACTATCACCAGGTGAATTCAAAAGGATTATATCTTGTGATATTGCAAAAAAAGCCTGAGATATCTTATAAATGACACATGAGGGTACAACTACTATGAAGAAATCTAAACTGCAAATCATTACCACTAGGTTTGAGGAAATACGTATGGAAGAAAGTGAAACATTCGTGGACTTCAATACTAAGTTAAATGACATAGTCAACTCAATGTGATGTCTTGGAGATAGCATCCCAGAAAGTAAAGTTTGTGCAAAGATACTGCGCTCATTACCTAAAAGGTTCAATTCAAAAGTCACTACCATTCAAGAACTTTGTGATACAGATAACATGCAGGTTGAAGAACTTGTTGGTTCTTTATAAACCTACGAGTTAAATTTTAAGGCTCCCAAAAGTAAATCTATAGCTCTAAAATCTTCTAAAGGTATTTCTCATAATTCTAATAATTCTGTGAAATGTCTTGGAAAAATCCGTACAAAGACCCGAGTATCTCCTCAACCAGAAATCCTTAAGGACTGAATTCTTTAGAAATTAGATGAGAATTAATTAAGTGTTAAACTAAATTAATCGGTGGATTTAGCAAAACCACTAGTATACATAGGGTTATGACCGCCTTATTGGGCTTGACAGCCATTACGGGAATCGAGCCCAACTAGTATCTAGAAACACACAACTTGAGCCCTGAGCAAAGTGGGTGAGAAACGCGAATATCTTTAAGAAATGAATCAAAACTTAAGTGAATTGGACCATTCGCTAGTGGGTGAAATTGCAGGTTTCAGACCGTCAGATTCTGACTAAACTATACCCTTGAATCGGGAAAATTTTTCTACACGTATTGGTATACTTGTGGCCCTGATCAAGTGACAATGACCATTAAATTGAAATAGGTCCTCCACGGTCGATCCACAAATTCGATTGGACCGAAATCATAACCTGACTTAGATCCATGGTCAGAGAATTTACGCCATGACTTAAGTGAGAAATGGGCCTCCACATGAGTCCTGTTTTGTAACACCCCAAAAATCGGGGGTCAGGTAGAAACCCAACTCCTGAGTTCCAGAACGTCACCTATGCAACATAGATAATGATAAATGTATGTTGTCTATAAAATGAAATTAAACAAAATTGAGACTAAGCCAAAATAGCATATCATACTCCAGAGACAGTTAAATTAGCAAGCGAAAGACTGTGATAAATACATAAAATATATAATTCATTGTAAGTCTCCAGAGTGTGAACATGTTACCAGGTTAATTAAATACATGTATACTCCAAAAATGGAAAGAAAAGAATATACATGAGTACTCCAACAATATAAAAATGACAAGAGTCATGGTGTCTAATCAACCTCCCTGTAATCCCGTCGATCAGAACACGCATAAAGGAGGGATCCTCTTCATCATCAAATCCGGCTCCGCTTCACAAGAAGCGCTATCATCTGCAACTAAAACAGGGATTGGTTGGTGTGCGTGACACCGTCCCGTATCGTGGGAGTGAGTAGCTAACTCAGTGGAATAATAGAGCAAAGATTAACATGTTCTCAAATCAATCACGTGATAATAGTAAAGTAATGAAACAAACATTCCTAGATTCTGTTGTTAATGTATGCATGAAATGACATGATGGATGCCCTCATTGACATACTCCCTCATACGGCACCATCTGCGCCCGCGACATGCTTTCTTCTCGCAGTGCTTCACATCTTCCAGGCACATGCAATGCGATATGGATAATGATTACCAAGTTGTTATTAGTCCTTTTCATACAGCAGGATTGAGATACTAGGGTACCTTGCTTATATCAATCCCAACACAGATCCTATCTAGGGTCGTCACTCCTAGTAATCTCATACGATGTTATATTTATAGGTCGCTGCAAGGGCTGTCAGGGCTGTTGCTCGCACTCGTTGCACCGTTCCCCCATCACCTTATTAATACAGGCTTAATTATCCTTAAGACTGCATCAGGACTCGTCGCCCCCATGCAGTGTCAGGATAAACTCAAGGTCATTACAAAGGACTCGTCACCTGATCAGTGTAGGCCGACAGCAAGAATATAATGTCCCATACGACCATAATCTGCTCAGAGTAGGGTGTTCACTGGTCACTACGGGGAGGTGTGTGGCCCCAGCGTAGGCCGACAGCTCGACCACAGTGTCCAATACCACCATGCCTGGCTCATGAGTCTTTATGGATCAAGGTACCATGGTTAACAGGGTTTCCAATGGTAAGTTCAGTACCATAGGTTCAAGCAGTTATGACTCATACAGGGTGAACATACAATGGCCAGTCGGGTTACATGACGAGCTCGAGTAGCACGAGCGCATCTCAAGATGAACAACATGAAGTGCATGAAATACCTCGTGTGGCCTAACCACTGTCGCCAACCCAAAACACGACTCGCATTCATCGACGTGTCCTTTATGGTACCTAGAAACTAACCACGAATTCGATCCATTACCGACTGCCTGGACTAGGTCATAGCCCTAAGCATTTGTGCATCAACATCAGTAAGCATATGTGAGTAACATAAATGAAATACAACATTGTAAGCATGTTGACACATGTTATGACATACAACTTAAGCAAATCATCCCACACATGCATTTCATGTATATAATGAAATCAATACATATAGCCGACATGACAAAAATCATTTACATCAGCATATTACTTGAGAATTCAATTTCAAAACTCATACACAACACCATTTACTCAATACATACTAATACAAACATTTATACAAACACTTAGACTACACACTTTAGTCTACATAGCGTATGTCGACTCAAAGTGCGCTTAAGGGCGAATCTCTTCGCCAAACCAACCATGCACTCATTCCTAATATTCTAACACGATAAATAGCCATGACAAACATTTTATCAAAATATGCGTGTATACAGTATTTCCTACAAATGACTAAAATGCCATAAACCTCATATTTTTCGTACATTTACGAAACAGAAAACGGACAACATGTTGTACATGTCAAACGGCGTTGCCGTTGATAATCTACTATTAAATGACATTGAAAGCGTTGAAATCAGCCAATCAAAGCGTCTAAAATCCGCACCTTTTACCCTAGATGTGTATCGTTCCGAACGGAGCGTATACGCTTCGTCTACGGCGAACCGGCGACCTAATACACAAGTTGTATAAGCTACTTCGCTATTGGAATTGATGGAACCTTAAATCAGCAAGTGTTGAGGGTTTTCCTTACCTATAAATGCGTTGGAATCACCGGCAAAGTAATCGGGATACGTTGCTTAAGCACGTGCAACAGCTAGTGCAGGTGGCAGGAAGATCACTCTTGCACTCTCTCACAAACTCTCACTTTTTCTCTCTCTCTAGGTAGGGTTTCTAGCAAATTCAGATGGGTGAGATATGTGAGGGTTTATAGCCCTTTTATAAGCTAAAACCTTTCTAAATTAGGCTTGGGAACAAAGTTCACTTGAGATAAAATCAAATCGGGGCTGTTCTGGTCCAAAAGAGCATTTCGGGAGGTCCCCTGGTCGAACGCGGTAGACCTGATCTAGGTGCGATGACCGCTGATCTGAAACTGAACTGCCACGTGCAATCTGGGAACTCTACCAGACTGAAAACTGGGTGTAATTTGGCTAAATTCTGATGGTCAGAACACTTAATAATAACGTGCCAAGTCACGTGCCAAATTTGGATTTAAATTTCTAAATCTAACCCTTTTCTCACTCTCTTCACTCCAGGCTCAATGAAATAGCCTCTGAATGTCGGTTGGGCTTGATTTTCGAAATGATTGTCAAGTCCAGCTAAGCGGTCATAATGGTCTAAGATTATAGGTATCGGACTTTCGACGCACGGTCTAGATCCAATACAAAGTTTCAAAAGGTTCCTGAGAGCAAACGGGTTTAGAGTTTGATCCAAGGTTTCAGGATATTATAGCGTCATTGATTCTACAAGTTTTGGATCTTGTAGAACGTATTTAAAGTGTTCAGGGACAATTTCGCAGCTACTCTAGCGTAGCGCTAGATAACTTACACTTAATTTCTAAAGAAATTAATCCTAAGTGATTTCTTTGGCTCTGGAATTGGGTTCTGAGAGGTTACCAAGGTGTTATGGTTGACCCATTGCCTAAGGACGTCTAATCCTAGGTTGACAAAAATTTAGGGTGTTGCATGTTTTCTCGAAACAGACACCCTTTGGCTATAACCTAAGTATACCATGGCCCTAGGGCCATTGATATCAGTTCTGGGCCTATATAATGCCCTTAAACCACCCCTCTCTCATTCCATACGAATTCTCTAACCCTAGGAGAGAGAAGAGAGGAAAGAGGAGAAAAGAGTGAGGAGAAGAGTGAGAGATCTGTGGATTGTTGCTGGGATTCACTCCCACTGCACCACGAGCCGAATCCTTTCTCCCGTTTTGATACACCGTCGATTCCAACTTCGATTTGGATAAGAAATCCTAACCCTAATCTCATTTTAGGAATCTAAATAGAGGAACTAGTGTAATTGCTAACCGTTTTCATGATTTAGGTAGCCGTTGTGCTGTAGATGAAAACGTAGTGTACAAACTGAGTTCATAATGAGTAAACTGATGAAAAACGCGAACTATAAATGTTTAGGTTATGGTTTTCAAGGTTTTCAATGTCAACAATGATTTATATTTGACTTGATTGCTACCATATGATCGTAGTTACGATGTATTCCATATTTCATACATGTGTGTGAACTATGTGAATATAAAATGCATCTCATGTGTTTGTTAAAATGTTTGAATGAAAGTGAAATTATGATTTATGCTTGCCATGACTATTACTCTAGAATACATGTGTGTTATGTGTATGACAACTCTTTTATGAAAGGATTTGCCAAGATATAAGTTGTAACTAATTTAGTTTGTGTATATAATATTATGTAGTCTAAGTGTAACACTCTGAATTTTTGCTAACCTGGAGTTAGATGTCCTTAGGCAATGGGTCAACCATAACACCTTGGTAACTTCTCAAAACTTAATTCTAAAGCCAAAGAAATCATTTAGAACCTAATTCTTTAGAAATTTAACGTGTATTAGCTAGCTTTAAACTAGATTACTTATGAAATTAGCACCAACCACTTTAAATGCGATCTGTAAGACCCAAAACCTATAGAATTGTTAATGCTATATTATCCTGAAATTTAGGATCCAACTCTAAACCCAGTTGCTCCCGGGAGTACTTTGAAACTTCGTATCGGACCTGGACCGCACGTTGAAAGTCTAATAGCGATGAACTTAGATCATTATGACCGCATAGTTGGACTTGACTATCACCTCGAAAATCAAGCCCAAACGATGTCCTGATACCATTTCCTTGAGCTCGGAGTGAAGAGTATGAGAAAGCGTAGATTTTAAAGAAATTAAATATGATTTTAAGTAATCTGAGATGTGTCGCTTGCACGTTATTTCTAAGCATTCTGACCGTTAGTTTTTGCCCCAAATTCACCCTCAGATCAGGGAAGGTGGCCCATTCATGTCAAAGCACTTGTGGCTCTGATCGAGTTTCAGTGACCGTTAAATTGAAACTGGTCCACCACAGACGATCTGAAAACTCGATCGGACTAAAAACTTAACTTGCTTACGATCTAATACTAGTGAGCTTAAGTCTAACCGCATTTGATAAGAGGACCTCCAGAAGTATTCCGTTGGATAAAAAAGAGCCTGATTTGGTTATAACCTAAGTATACCTTAGCCTTAGGACTATTTCTGTCGATTTTAGGCTTATAAAAAGGCCTTAAACCCTCATTCCCAAATCCCATATGAATTTCCAACCCTAGCTTATTCAAGAGAGAGAAAAGAGAGAGAAAGTAAGAGAGAACCTGTTCGTTTCTTATTGGGATTCTTCCCAGCTCTTCTACGTATCAAACTTGCGTATCTGAATCGTTATTCCAGCGATTCTGATTCCATTCTTGGGTAATTTAATCAAACCTTAATCTGTTTTGAAACTTAGACTAGTTGAAGTGAAGTTATAGCTAACCTGTTTCATGCCTTAGGTAGCGTATCTACCGTTGACGAAGACTTATTGTCTGAATCATATTCATTACGTGTTTTTTGGTTTAAGGTGCAGATTATATACATTTAGGTTATGGTTTTCAAAACTTTTAATGTTAGATAATGATTTATTCTTGTTGTGGATGCTAATACACATGTTGAATGTGCTATCTGTTTTGATTTATGTATACATATAACCTATGTTACAAATCGAGTATTTCATGTATATGTTAGAATACCCGTATACGTATGGAATTTGCTGTTATGATTACCATGATTATTTGTCGTAGATATGTGATTGATATGTATGTGAAAACTCTTAGGTGAAAGGATTTGCCCTATTATGTATTGTAGTCGACATACGTGATGTATGTTGAATAGTGTAGTCTAAGTGTTTGTAAAAATGCCTGAATGAGTTAGTATTTGGTAAAAGCATGATTTTGAGGGTATTGAGATATAAATCTCAATCACCTTACCTGTGTGTATGATTTCCTCCATGAACTGTTTAGCTTAACTTATTCATGTTAACTGTGTGTATGATTTCCTCCATGTACTGTATTTATGTTCAAGTTATATTTCATAAATGTTCATATGAATGTAGGGTATGAATCAAATGCCTGTTATTGAGCTTGTACGTGATTGAGACTATACTACAGTCTAGCTAATTGGTAACCGTCTCTAAACTGGTGGTTGAGGCTGTTATCGTCACGCAGGATGTGCTCAGCAAATCTGAGTCGTGCTTGAGATGTTCGACAGTGGTTAGGCCACACGGAGTGCTTATGCATTTCATGTCGATCAACTCAACGTGCGCTTAGCCTAGTTGAGCTTATCAACAAATTGATTGACCGATGTATGTTCACCATGTTTGGTCACTATTGTTTGAATCTAAGGCACCGAACTCACTAGCGAAGATCCCGTTAACCTTGGTACTGTGATCCCTTAAGATTCATGAGTCGGACATGGTGATATGGGACACCATGGTTGAGCTATCGGCCTACGCTGGGGCGACGAGCCTTGTAACACCTTAAATTTTTACCTACCTGGAATTAGACATCCTTAGACAATGGGTCAACCATAACACCTTGGTAACCTCTTAGAACCCAATTCCAAATCCAAAGAAATCATTTAGAACCAAATTCTTTAGAAATTTAACGTGAATTAACTAATGCTACACTAGATTTCCTGCCAAATTAGCACCAACCACTTTAAATACGATCTGTAAGACCCAAAACCCATAGAATCATTGACGCTATCTTACCCTGAAATGTAGGATCTAACTCTAAACCCAGTTGCTCCGGGGAATACTTTGTAACTTTGTATTGGTTCTAGACCACACATCGAGAGTCTGATAACTATGAACTTAGACCATTACGACCGCCTAGTTGGACTTGACAATCACCTAGAAAATCAAGCCCAACCAATGTCCTGAGACCATTTTATTGAGCCCGGAGTGAAGAGAGTAGGAAAATAAAGATTTTTAGAAAATTAATTATATTTTTAAGAAATCTAGAATGGTTCACTTGCGCGTTATTTTTAAGCGTTCTGACCATTAGAATTCGACCGAAATTCACCCTCGGATCAGGATAGGTGGCCGTTACATGTCATAGTACTTGTAGCTCTGATCGAGTTCCCGTAACTGTTGAACTGAAACTGGTCCGCCACGGTCGATCTGGAAACCCGACCGGAATGAAAATGTAGCTTAACCTAGATCTGATATTAGAGAGCTTAAGTCCGACCGCATTTAGTAACAGGACCTCCAAAAATGCTCCATTGGATCGGAACAGACCCGATTTGGTTATAACCTAAGTATACCATGGCCCCAAGTCTATTTTCGTCACTTTTGGGCTTATAAAAAGGCTTAAAACCCCCATTCTCAAATCCCATACGAATTTTCAAACCCTAGCCAAATCAAGAGAGAAAAGAGAGAGAAAGAGAGAGAGAGTAGGAGATTCACCCAGGGATTCTACCCTGCAGCTCCATGTGCTTCAACACCACTACCATATCGCTATTACGACGTTTCTAATTCCATTATTGGGTAAGTTAAGCTAACCCTAACCTGTTTTGAAGCTTATACAGGCTGTAGGAAAGTTGTAGCTAACCTGTTTCATGCCATAGGTAGCGTATCCGCCGTTGACGAAGACATATCGTCTGAATCATATCGAATACGCGTTTTCTGGTTTAAGGTGAGGACTGTATACATTTAGGTTATGGTTTTCAAGACTTTCAATATTAAGTAATGATTTATTCTTGCCTAGGATGGTATTTCACATGTATAAAGTGTTGTTCGTTTCATTTTTCAGTTATACGTTACCTATGTTGATTATACTATATTCCTCGTATTTGTAGAAAATACCGTATATGTATAAAATTCAGATTTGTGCTTAACATGATTAATTGCTGTGAATATATATTTTTTACATGTGTGACAACTCCTTAGCGAAAGGACTTGCCCTAAATCACGCCACGACCAATATACGCTATATATGTAAAAGTGTGTAACTCAAGTGTTTGTAAAAATGTTTAAACGAATACGGAACCCAGATTCAGGCATGCTATGATTATCCGTCGTGGGTATATGCAAGTGATATATGGGGTAACTCCCTAGTGAAAGGATTTGGTCAAAGACATGATATATCAACATACGATATGTAGTTAGTATGTGTAGCCTAAGTGTTTGTGAAAATGACTGAAAGAGTATGGAATTTGCTTTCATGCTCGCCATGACTAATTGTCATGGATATATGATTTTTGTATGGGCGATAACCCTTTGACGAAAGGATTTTCCCTAATACGTATGCTAATGAATACACAATATGTATGATGAAATGTGTAGACTAAGTATATGTGAAAGTATCTGAATGAGTTAGTAGTTAGTAAAAATGTGATTTCTAAGGTTGTTGAGATATGAATCTCAATCACAATACTTGAGTATATGATTTTCTCCATGCATTGTGTAACTTAGATTGTTTGTATTAACTGTGTATATGATTTCCTCTATGAATTGATTAACTTAGATGAATTATGTTAAAGGTGTATATGATTTCCTCCATGTACTGTATTTACATTTAAGTTATACTTTATGAATGTCCACCTGATTGTAGGATATGAATCATATGCCTGTTATGGAATTTGTATGTGAATGGGGTTGTACTACAGTCCAGGCAATCGGTAACCATTCTGTAAATAGTGGTTGAGGTTATTTTCACCACACAAGATGAGTTTAGCAAATCTGAGTCTTGCTTAGGATGTTCGACAGTGGTTAGGCCACACAGAGTGCTTATACATTCCATGTTGTTCAACTCAACATACGCATGGCCTACTTAAGCTTATCAACTAACCCGATTGACCGATGTTTATTCACCATGTTTGGTCGCAACTGTTTGAATCTAAGACACCGAGCTTACCAGTGAAACTCCCGTTAACCATGGTACCAAGATCCCCTAAGACTCATGAACCAGGCATGGTGGTATGGGACACCGTGGTGGTGCTGTCGGCCTATGCTGGGACCACAAACCTCCCCGTAGTGACTAGTGAGCACCTTACTCTGAGTAGATTATGGTGGTATGGGACACTATATTCTTACGGTCGGCCTATACTATTTGGTGATGGGGGAGTGGAGCAACGATTGCGTGCAACAGCCCTGGTAGCCCTCTGTAGTGACCTTGAATTTATCCTGACGCCGCATAAGAGCGACGAGTCCTAATGCAGTCTTAAGGATATAAATAGGCCTGTATTGATAAAGTGACGGGGGAGAGGAGCAGCGATTGCGCGTAACAGCCCTGGCAGCCCTTGCAGTGACCTAGAATCGTAACATCATATAAGATTTCCTAGGGTTGAGAATTGATACAAGGGAGGTGTCTTAGCTTCCCAATCCTGCTGTATGAAAAGGACTAATAAGAACTTGGTAAGCATATTCATAACACCCATTGCATGTGCTAACGGCGTTGGTGATAGAGCACTGAGGAAGTGAGTCATGCCGCGATCGTTAGATGATGTCGTAGAGGGGATTGTGGTAACGGCTTGCATCATTCTTCATACCATCCTTGCATTAACAAGAGTATCTAGGACCTGTTTGATTGTACTGCCTTATCATTACTGCTTGATTGAATTGATAACATGTTAACCTTTGCTGTATAGTTTTCGTTGAGTTTGCTACTCACTCCAATGTTATGGGACGATGTTGGCCACACCAACCAGTTCTTGTTTTAGTTTCAGATGGTGACGATACTTGCGAGGCAGAGTCGGTCTTTCTTGATGATGTTGAGGAGGATTTCTCTTATATGCAGGTTCTGATCGATGAAATTTACAGGGTTACTGATTAGATGCCAATACACTTGGTATTTTGCCTTTTATTTAAACACCCATGTATATTCTTTTCTTTCCATTCTTGGAGTATACATGTATTTAGTTAACCTGGTAACATGTTCACACTCTGGAGACTTACAATCAATTATACATTTTATATAATTATCACAATCTTCCGCTTGAGAAACTTAACTGTCTCTGGAGTCTGATATGCTGTTTTGGCTTAATCCACTTCATGTTTTATGCACTACTACAGCCGACATTCATCCATCATTGAAAATGTTGCATAAGTGATGTTCTGGAACTCGGGAGTGGAGTTTATACTCGACCCCTGATTTTCGGGATGTTACAAGCCTCCCCGTAGTGACCAGTGAACACCCTACTCTCGTGAACCAGTTATGGTGGTATGGGACACTATATTCGTGTTGTCGGTCTACAATGATTGGTGATGAGCCCTCTATAGTGACCTCGAGTATATCTTGACACTGCATATGGGCGACGAGCCTTATTGTAGTATCTAGGATATAACTAGACCTGTATTAATTGGTGATGAGCCCTTTATAGCGATCTAGAACAGTACTATTATATGAGATTTCCTAGGATTGACGACCCTAGAATGGATCCTTGTTTGGGAATTGATATAAGGGAGGTGTCTTAGCTTTCCAATCCTGTTGTATGAAAAGGACTAATAAGAACTTGGTAATCATGTTCATAACATTGCATTGCATGTGCTGTTGGCCTTGATGTAGAGCACTGAGAAAGTGACTGACATGCGCGATCGTAAGATGAAGATCACAGAGGGAGATTGTGGTGAGGGCATGCATCATCCCCTCATATCATTCTTGCATTAACAAGAGTATTTAGGTTATGTTTGGTTGTACTGCTTTATCATTATTGCTTGATTGAATTGATAACATGTTAACGTTTACTGTATAATTCCACTGAGTTGATCACTCACTCCCACGTTACGGGAAGATGTTTGAAACACTAACCAGTCCCTATTTTAGTTTCAGATAATGGCGATGCTTACGAAGCAGAGTCGGACTTGATGATGTTGAGGAGGATTTCTCCTATATACAGGTTCTGATAGACGGGGTTACAGGGTTACTGATTAGATGCCAATACACTTAGTATTTTACATTTTATTCAAGCACCCATGTGTATTCTTTTTTTTTTCATTTTTAGAGTATACATGTATATAATTAACCTGGTAACATGTTCACACTCCGGAGACATAAAATAAATTATACATTTTATATATTTATCACAGTCTTTCGCTTACAAAATTTAATTGTCTCTAGAGTATGATATGCTGTTTTGGTCTAATCCCACTCATGTTTACTACAATAATATGAACAATATTCAATCATCATATCTATGTTGCATAAGTGATGCGTTGGAACTCGGGAGCTGAGTTTCTGCTCGACCCCCGATTTTCAGGGTGTTACACTAAGTGTTTGATAAAATGTCTGAATGAGAAAGTGTTTCATAAATTGATTCCAACAAGGGTGTTGAGATAAGATTCTTAACTACCTTGTCCACAGTTATAGTTTTTTCCATATAATGTAATTTTCTACTACGCGGTTTATGGTTGAAATGCATATGTATGATAATATGTTCAATGTGTTCGATAAAATGCTCGAATGAGATTTATACTTAAATTGTCTGTTAAATGCTGTTATGAATATCACATGTATCCACATGTTGCATTTGAGTATGTTTGGGACTACTACGTAGTCTAAGCAATCGGTAACGATTGCCGATTTATTGGTCGAAGTTGTTTCGCCACATTAGACACATTCGATGAATCCGAGTCGTACGCTAATTGTCAATAATGGTTAGGTCATGCGGAGTGCTTATGCACTTTATGTCGATCAATTCAACGTGCGCTCGTACTAATCACACTTGTCAAATAACCCGATTGGCCTATTGTGTGTTTACCATGTATGGACACTACTGCCTGAATCTAAGGTACCACTTACCAATGTAAAGTCCGTTTAACTATGGTACTAAGATCTGTTAAGACTCAGGAGCCGAACATGGTGGTATATGAGACATCGTGGTCCAGCTGTCGGCCTACATTGGTGTAACGTCCTGAAAAAATCCGTATGAAGACCCGAGTACCACCTCAAGTAGAAATTACTTAGGACCAAATCCTTTAGAAATTTAATGAGAATTAACTAGTGCTAAACTAGATTACCTGTGAAATTAGCACCAATTACTTTAAATACGATCTACAAGACCTAAAACCTGTAGAATTAGTAACGTTACATTACCCTGAAATCTAAGATCCAACTCTAAACCCAGTTGCTCTCGGTAGCACATTGAAACTCCGTATCAGACATGGACCGCACGTCCAAAGTCTGATAGCAGTAAACTTAGACAATTATGACCGCCTGGTTGGACTTGACAATCACCTCGAAAATCAAGTCCAGATGATGTCCTGAGACTATTTTCTTGAGTCCGGAGTGAAGTGTGTGAGAAAAGTGAATATATTTAGAAATTAAATATGAATTTAAGTAATTTGAGTCATGTCATTTGTGGACCAATTATAAGCGTTCTGACCGTTGGATTCTGACCTAAATACACACTCGAATCAGGGAAGATGGCCCACATATACCAATATGCTTGTGGCCCTGATCGAATATCGATGACCGTTGAACTGAAACTAGTCCACCACAATCGATCTGGAAACCCGATCGGACTGAAAACTTAACTCGATCAAGATCTAATATTTGTGAGCTTAAGTCTTACCGCATTTAGCAAAGGGACCTCTAAAAATGCTCCGTTGGATCAGAACAAGCCCGATTTGGTTATAACCTAAGTATACCTTGGCCATGGGGCTATTTTCGTTAGTTCTGGGCCTATATAAGGGCCTTAAACACCCTCCCTCAAATCCCATACGAATTCTAAACCCTAGCTAAGATAAGAGAGAGAAAAGAGAGAGAAAGTGAGTGAGAAGTTGGAGATTCTCCCAGGGATTCTACCCTAGCTCTCTACGTGCCTAATCCACCTATCTGAATCGTTATTCCGGCGATTCTAATACCATACAAAGGTAAGAAATCCTAACCCTAACCTGTTCTAGGGTTTTCAATAATCTAAGTAATGATGTAGCTAACCTATTTCATATTCTAGGTTGCCAATCCGCCATTGACAAAGACTTATCGTCCAAATCATATCCGTTATGCGTTTTTTGATTTAAGGTGTGGACTATATACATTTAGGTTATGGTTTTCAAGACTTTCAATGTCAGATAATGATTTATTATTGACGTGGGTGCTATTACACATGCTAAATGCATTATCTGTTTCGTTTTACGTATATGTATAACCTATGTTGTAAATAGAGTATTTCATGTGTTTGTTGAAATGTTTGTATGCATTTGGAATTTGATATTATGATTGCCATGATTAATTGTCGTAGGTATATGATTGATATGTATGCGAAAACTCCTTGGCAAAAGGATTTGCCCTAATACGTAATACGACGGACATACGTGATGTATGTTGAAACGTTTAGTCTACGTGTTTGTGAAAATGTCCGAATAGGTTAGTAGTTAGTAAAGTGTGGTTTATAAGGCAGTTGAGATACGAATCCCAACTACCTTACTTGTGTGTATGATTTCCTCCATGAATTGTTTAGCCTAATTATTCATGTTAATTATGTGTATGATTTCCTCCATGTACTGCATATTTACGTTTAAGTTATATTCCATAACATGTTCGTATGATTGTAGGATTTGATTTAAATATTTATTATCGTGATTGCACGTGATTGAGACTATATCACAGTCCAGGTAATCGGTAACAGTTCTCGAACTAGTGGTTGAGGTTGTTTTCACCACACAGGATGTGTTCAACGAATTCGAGCCGTACTTGGGATGTTCGACAGTGGTTAGGCCACACGGAGTGCTTATACATTTTCTGTCGATTAACTCAATGTGCGATCATCTTAGTCGAGCTCGTCATTTAACCCGATTGATCGATGTATGTTCACCATGTTTGGACGCTACTGTTTGAATTTAAGGTACCAACTCACCAGTGAAACCCTATTAACTTTGGTACTTCGATCCCCTAAGACTCATGAGCTGGACATGGTGGTATGTGACACTGTGGTTGAGCTGTCGGCCTACGCTGGGGCGATGAGCCTCCCGTAGTGACCAGTGAGCAACCTAGACTCGTGAGCTGAATATGGTGGTATGGGACACTGTATTCGTGCTGTCGGCCTACATTGATTGGTGACGAGCCCTTTGTAGTGACCTCGAGCATATCCTGAAACTGCATTGAGGTGATGAGCCTTATTGTAGCCTCTAGGGTATAATTAGACCTGTATTGATTGGTGATAAGCCCTTTATAGCGATCTAAAATTATAACATCGTATGAGATTTACTAGGACTGACGACCTTATAATGGATCATTATTTGGGTATTGATATAAGGGAGATACCTTAGCTTTCCAATCCTGTTGTATGAAAAGGACTAATAAGAACTTGGTAATCATGCTCATACATTGCACTGGATGTGCCGTTGGTGTTGGTGTAGAGCACAGTGGTAGTGATTCATGCCGCGATCGTTAGATGTTGTCGCAAGAGAGAGTGCAGGCGAGGGCATGCATCATTACCTCATATCATCCTTACATTAACAAGAGTATCTAGGACATGTTTGATTGTACTACTTTACCATTACTACTTGATTGAATTGATAACATGTTAACATTTGTTGTATAATTCCACTGAGTTGATCACTTACTCCCACGTTCTGGGACGGTGCTTAAATACCAACCAGACTCTAACTTAACTGCAGGTGATGATGTGACACTCGAGGCAGAACAAGAGTATGAGGATGATGAGGAGGCATTCTCCTTCATGCAGTTCTCAGGCGGGTTCATCTGAGCCATGTCCTGATTAACGGGAATTCAGGGCTATATTTGTAGTGGTCTATCACATTTTTATATTTGTATTTTTAAGACAATGTTTGTGACCAGTGAGCAACCCAAACTTGTGAGCCGAATACGGTGGTGTATGAGACACCGTATTCAAGCTGTCGTCTTACGTTCAAGTGACGAGCCTCTCGTAGTGACCTCGAGTATAAATTAGGCCTACGTTGAGGTGACGAGCCTCTCCGTAGTGACCTTGAGTATAAACTCGTACACTTACCTATCCATTACTTTCATCAGGAGTGATGCCCTACAACTTGCCTATCGTATGTGATTAACTAAGATTGACGACCCTAGATGGATCCTTACTTGGGTAAATGATAAAAAAGGGATGTATCTTAGCTTTCCAATTCTGTTGTATGAATAAGCCTAATTAAATATTGGCTAACATGACCATGTACTGCATTACATGTTCTTTGGGGAGGAAGAGCACGTGTAAGGTGTGTTGCATGCACGGTCGTGAGATGATGTCGCTGAGGGAGTGCAAGCGAGGGCATGCATCATTACAACATACCATTCCTATATTAATAAGAGTACTTAGAATATGATTGTTGTATTGCCTTATCATTGCTGCTTGACTGAATTGATAACATGTTAACCTTTACTTTATAGTACCATTGAGTTGATCACTAACTCCCATTCTGGGGCGGTGTTCTGAAGAAACGCCACGCATTGGAATCTCAAGGGAATCTCTACAACAAGTCCCAACAATCAACCATAAATGCATCCCTTACCCAAGTACAACCACCCCTCCTCCTTTTCCCATAAGTCAAACCTCTCTCTCCCTCACTATCCCTTTCTTTAAAAATTTCAAACTAAACCATCCCTCTTTTACCCATTTTTTAAACCACACCATACCATCCATTCTTTTTCTTATTTTATTCCTTTATTCCATTTTCTTAAAGCTCTCTCCCAAGCAACCCAAGACACTCCATACGTCCAAGCTTCCCTCTCCCTCCCAAGTGTGGTTCACCTTCTCATCTTCCATCTACACCTTTTCATCTCCCATCTCAACCATACAAACCCCATCATCCACCGTCCAAGGTAAAGGCAAGGAGCATTGGAGGCCAAGGGAGCAAGGAGGAGACTTAGAGGTAGGCGATCCACCGTTATTTTTTTTTATGGTCCACATGTTAGTGGGACCCGTTATGATGTATGTGATGTATCAATGAGGGCCCATAGTGGCGGGGTCCCTCTATTGCACTGTGGATTTCTTTTTCTCATCCTAGAATGTAGTGGGCCCCACCAAATTACCTATTTCATCCATTAGATGGGGTGGCCCACCACATTTAGGAGATCCCATATTCCATACACATATATATAATATTATATATAATATATTATATTATATATATAACATGGTGGGCCACGTCCAAGTAGGACCCACCATGATGTCTGTGAGTATCCACGCTGTCCAGCGTCTACGCTGCAAGTAGCTAATGTGAAGTGTGAACTGACATGGATGTACTAACAAGCTACCCATAATGGGTTTGGAAATGGGAGTTCAAGTAGGCCCCACCTTGATGTTTATGCATGATCCAAGCCATCCATTCCAACCCTTGCATCATTTTAGGTGTTAAGCCAAAAAATGAACCGATCCAATTATCTGGCGGGCCGTGGCATTAAGAATGCTAGTATTTTTCGTTAAAACTTCAAAAAATGATTGCTGGGGTCCACAAGAAGCTTGGACCCACCTGAAACTTGGTTTGGACCCCTAATTTTGTGGGACACATACAATGGACAGGGTAGATCTGGTTAATGTGGGTCCCACCTAGAAAAAATAAAACTATATATATATAGCATGCATTTGCTGCCTTGACGTCCAGAGGAGTCTGAACGTCCAACGTTAAAAAGGGTGGGCCCCATTGGCTCCAGTTGTGGACCCTACCATGATGTATTTCTACATCCATGCCGTTCATTTAATAGGTCCCCTTTAATGATGCATTGGCTCCAAAAAAATCAGCCATAAACAGTTCTGGGATGGCCCACACCATCACCATTCATGCCATGGTATGCCAAGTCACATGGAATTAAATGCTGGGGTCCACATGTAGCTTGGACCCACCTGAAACTCGGTTTGGACCCTTAAATAGGTGGGACACACAATGAATGGGTTGGATTTGTGAACTACATCACGGTGGACCCTAGGACCACGTAACCGTACCAAAAGTTTGGTTGGCAAATAAACATTGCAGTGGCTCTGTCCACGTGACCATTCAACAGGGTGGATGGAAAATGAATGTTATAGTGGGCCCTTACTCACGTAACCCTATCAACAAGTTGGGTGGCAGACAAACATTATGGTAGGCCCCATGTACATGTGGCTTTATCAATAGATTGGATGTAAAATAAGCATTTTGGTGGACCATGTGTTTGGGACCCACCACTGATGTATGTTGTATCCACGCCGTCCATTCACCATCTGGATGGGTGGAGTTCCCACAACGTCATTCCATGAGGCCCATCATGATGCATAGGTTACATCCAAAGCCGTCCAACTATTTTTTTTTAAAAAGATCATTTTGAGTCTTGAGACTAGACATAAGGAAGATCTAGTTGTTTAGTGGCCCATTTATATACATAGGGCCCATTGTTGTAGCTCATTTAATGTACATATGGCTCATGTGATTAGGCCCATCTTGATTTATTGGTAGTCGTCCATTAAGACCCACCACGGTATGTGTAAGGCCCAATTTGACTCGGCCCATATGACTCGACCCATTTGATTGGCCCATTTGACTAGGTCCGATTGATATATTTGAGGCCCATATGACTTAATCCATTTGAATTGACCCACTGGATTGGCCCATTTAACATATATAAGGCCCATTCCTATGCGATATCCTGCCATGATTTATATTATGATATTTAAAGTAAGCCATGCCTTGAGAGCAATGATGGTTTGATGTCTACATTGTAAGGATGATGTTGGTTCAAAGTCCGCATTATCACTCTCCCTAAGGCCCACTGATAGGCCCATATTTGTAGTCTGCAGGCCGTTTAGGCCCATCTTTATTTTGAACAGAGCCCATTATCATATCATAAGTTTAGTGCCACCCCATGATTCATGATCATACGCATCATATGTATGCTTGAGATGAGGAGGGACTGATCATAACATATGCCATCGGGCAGACTGTTTACGGGCTCCCTGATAAGCTAAGTTGCCCTACATGAGCACGTGCTTCACGTAGGATGGTTGCATGACTGATAGTGTGATACATGCACTTGTATTTGTGTGATTGTGATATGCCCTAGCAACATCAGGGCCATAGCCTCCATAGACACACCGTGGGTGGTTAGTTGGATACCGAAAACTTTGTTCTAAGTAATTGGGGCACCATAGATGTCCTTGGGTAAAAGTCCCTGAACTTGATGGTACCAAAGGATGACTCCAACGTCGAGACCGATTGGATATATGAGCGCACGAGGGCCGAATACTAGGAGGCCGTGTCTCCCACTGTGGCATGGTCAGTTGGATAGGGGTGTGGCCTTACTCACCCGAGAGAAGGGGGCAATATTAGACTGAGTTTGACCAGATTGTGAATGGGTCCGTTGTTGACATGCCGGATATGTATTGGCAGACTATTGGCTAGGAAGATAGTGAGGTTTCTTACACTTACTTGGACTGTGCGCCTAAGAAAGCGGTAGTGCCATTTGGAATGTGCTAAACCCTGGTGATTATCTAGAATGAGAACTGTACTGATATTGATGAGCTATATGTGGATTTGGCATGCTTGAGCTGCATCTCGCATTGGATGGTCTTGATATGGTCGATAACATTCATATCTTGCACTGCATAGCCTTGGTACAACTGATTACATTCATGTACGCATCAGCATGATTCTGTATTACTCTGACCCTGCATTCTGAGTAAGCTTATATTGTGCATACACTTACACCACCCTCTAAGCTTTCTATAAGCTTATGCACGATTGATATATGTAGGTGACGCCAGGACGCAGCCGTAGCTTCGCCACATTTGGAGTGTGCAGTCGAGCTTTTGGAGATTTATTATTAGCATTGTCTTGTATCTACCTTTATTCGCATTGTACTTAAAGTTTTTGATCATAGTGGATTTTATGATAGTGTTCTTGTGGTTATTGTTCATTGGTTATGCTCATTACGAATTAAATCGATGATTAGAAATCTTCATTGTAGCATCTCAGGATCGGAACCTGGTGTATGGGTGCCGAGAACAGAGAATGGGGTACTATGGAGGCTGTCGACGCTGGATTCAGCGATCGAAAATTTTATGAGCCCAGTTTTTGATTTTGGGGCGTGACATCTTCACTTATGAAAAACTATGAGAAAAAAATATATATGTAGGGACGCTATTGATGCCAACGTCCTTTGGACGCTGCAGCAAACAGTGTCCTTGCTGCATGTTTGAAGAGTGGGACAGTGGGCCCCACCACAGGCCCCATCATGATGTATGTTGAACATCTACATGTGCATTTGATGGGTCCCCTTTAAAAATGGGGTGCTCCCAAAAATCAGTCGTACACAGAACCCAGGTAACCCACACCACCAAAAGTAGCAGGGGATTGAACGTCTACCATTGAAACCCCTTTTTGGGTCATAGAATTTTTGGATCGATATGAATTTATTTTTCCTCTTTATTCAGCTCTTTGTGACCTTATAAATAGATTGGATGGAAAATCAACGGCATGGTGGGCCCCAGTGGGACCCACCTACCGTGGAAATGGATTGGCTAGGCTACCACACAACAGCTATATAACTAACTGACATCAGCAATCTCTGTGGGCTACTGTGATGTATGTGTCTTGTACACACCGTCCATTCATTGGACGTGGACCCCATCATGGTAGCGTGTGGGGACCACCTTGAATTGGTGTGTTACATCCATACCATCCAATCCATGGACAATGGATGTAGATTGGCTGGTGTACCTTACACTAGTTATATAGCTGTTGTACTGATGAAGCAAGTTCTGTGGGTTTGACCATGAAATCTAGACCATCTATCCTTTTCGTTTGGGACGTGTGGACCCCACATATGATATATGTGTCTTATATACACTGTCCATCCATCTGGACGTGTGGGGCCTGCTGATGTATGTGTTTCAGCTCCACTGTCCAGATGGGACGGTGGGCCCACCATAATAAGAATTTTATCGGTGGGATCCCACCGTGATATATGTGTTTCATCAACACCGTTTATCTTACATAAGGCCCATGTGATGCGGCCCACTTGATGTATATGAGGCCCATTGGTGCGGATCACTTGATGTATATGAGGCCCTTTGAGGCGGCCCATTGTTGCGGTCCACTTGATATTTATGAGGGTCATTGGTGCGACCCACTTAATGTATATGAGGCCCATTGGTGTGGCCCGTTAATGCGGCCCACTTGTTCTATGTGAGACCCATTGTTGTGATGCCCAAGTGATGTGTTTGTGACTTATTTGGCCAGGCCAAATATGATGCATTTAGGGCCCTTGAGTGAGGCCTGATGTGATGTATTTATGGCACATATGCCGAGGCCTATTGTGATGTATATGCGACCCTTGAGTGAGGCCCGGTGTGTTGTATGTATGGCCCATGTGTTAAGGCCCATATTGATATATATTAGGCCCTTGAGTGAGGCCCATGGTGATGTATATTAGGCCCTTGTGTGAGGTCTTGGGCCCACTATATGTTTGGCTCTATGTGGGCCACTCTTTAGGAGCAATGTTGGTTAAATGTCCACATTGATGTGCAGTGATGGTTTAAATGTCCACATTATGACCTTCCCTTAGGCCCTTTGTTAGGCAGATTATTGATACCGATTGTGAGTACACGATAGTATAGCATCATGACACATGCCTATAAGCATCATCTGTATACTTGATATGAGATGTGGTTGACCATTGTATATGTCATTGGGCAGTTGTTATGAGCCTCCCTGATAGGCAGAGATTGTCTCACATGAACGCACGGTATGCACAGGATTGATGCATGACTGGATTATATGGCTCATGCATCTTGCATTGTGTGTTGCGCCCTAGCTACATCAGGGCCATGACCTCCACATGCATGTGGTGGATTGTAAGGCCCGTATCCTAGTCTGTACTGTTCTATCAATTCTCGCGATCATTCCCGTCGAATTCTGGCAACCTGTGACCTATAATTAACGTTTATGCATGACCCTAAGTCGTATCTCGTAGATTTGAGTTGGCTTAACCCAAGACTTATATCCTAGCGATCGCACCGTAGCCGCGGTTCAGATGCAGCGACTCGCACGCCGAGGCGATACCCAGGCCAGGAGATGTAGGCCCGCGTTCAATTCGAGAAAAACACTGCACGTTACAAAACTCAAGAGAATCTCTATGATATGTCACCTCAATCAATCAATCAATCTCATCAATCACCTCTCATGACAAGTACAAAACCTTATCCCCAAGCAACCCCAAAGTCAAAGCAACTCATCCTTCACATGTCAAGTACACATCACCCATCACTCACCTTTTCACCCATCACACCCATCCCTCTCTCTTACAACCTCTCTCTCATCTCTCTTTCTCCCATTCTCCCAAGCAAGAGAGAAATCGTCCATGGCTTCCCAAGGGAGAGGAGAGAAGTTTGTGTGGCCCACTTCCTATCTCCCACCCCACCCTCCAAAACCAATCTCGACCGCTGAAGTCCGTCTGTTGGAGCTCTAGGATGCTTTGGCAGAAGGAGGAGGAGAAGATCAAAGGTGGGTGTTTCTTTTCTAGATTTTGATTATGTTATTTTGATAATTTGAGGGCCCACTTGTGGTGGGACCCATCTTGATGCATCCATTGTATCATGGAGGAGCTCATAGTGGCGGAGCTCCTCCAATCATCACCGTTTATCTCTCTCCTCTCTCTCTCTCTCTTTCATTTTCTATTGTATTGATTGATGTGACCATGTGGCCCACTTAAATGGATGCCACCTTAGTGTATGTCTTATCCACATCAACCATGCATTTGGTGGCCCACCTAAACCAGGCCCACCTTGTGCATGTGAAAAGCATAAACCGTCCAACGTCTGGACGTTCATGGAAAATATGAATATTAACCTTGGTTCAAGGCATTTGGGGTGAGCTACTTGTGTAGGCTCTACATTGATGTATGAGTTCAATCCACGTCGTCCATCATAGTTACCAACTCATTTTAGGTGTTAAGCCGAAAGATGAGGCTGATCCGACTAGTTGGTGGGCCATGCCGTAGCAAAAGCAATCCTTATCATTCAACTTCATCTTAAATTTTTCTACACGCCGAAAAATGCCCAACATTAGTCTTGAAGGATTGGTTATTAACTGTAGAATCCATTGGGTGGGGCGAATCCTGTTGATGCAGGCCCCATACGCGAAAAATCGTGGAAAATCTCTTTTCAAAAAAAAATAAAATAAAAAGAATAACTAGAAGCAGACGCTGCTGCTATTAGAAAGGCAGGCAGCGCCTGCGCCAGGCGAGTGGTCATTTGGGCTGGGACCCACGGCTCCTGCTTTGGGCCCCACCGTGATGTATATTTGTCATCCAAGAC
Source organism: Magnolia kwangsiensis (assembly GCA_037074715.1). NCBI lineage: Eukaryota > Viridiplantae > Streptophyta > Magnoliopsida > Magnoliales > Magnoliaceae > Magnolia > Magnolia kwangsiensis. The sequence continues at coordinate 80,843,199 of CM073575.1, read as the reverse complement.
GTTCATGTGGTTGGCCCTCAGGGCAGTGTTCCGCCCTCTAAAAATCATCCACATCCAAAGCTTAGGTGGCTCACATCAGAGGAAACAGTGGGATTGAACGTCCGCCCTTGAAACTCCTTTTCTAGGCCACAGGAGTTTTGGATCAAGGTGAAATTTGTTTTTCCTATTCAGACAGGTCCGCGCGACCTTATCAACGGTTGGATGGAAGATAAACGTTATGGTGGGCCCCACATGGGACCCACAGTGATACATGTGTTTTATGCAGGCTGTCTGTCCATTCGCTAGACGGGCGAGCCCACCTTGTTGGCACTAGTGTATTCACACCGTCCATCCATTTGGCGTGGCCACACCACCATGCACGTGTGGTGCATCCACCGTCCAAGGACGGTGGGACCCATCCATAGTTCACGTGGTAGACTGAGCGAAGGATACTTCGTTTCAATGCTGGGCCCACACAGGGTCCATAGCTCAACTGGCAGATTGAGTGGAGATACCTCGTTTCAACACTTGAGGTCTTGGTATCGATCCTGTGGTGGTGGCTAACATGGAGTGTGTACTGACATGTTGACGGTGGGGTCCATGGGACCCATCCACACCGTCCATCCTTTTAGCATGGGCCACACCACCCCGCATGTATCGTGTCCACCGTCCATCTAACGGTGGGACACACCCCACGTGTGGGGCCCTCCTTGAGGTAGGTGACCGTCCAGGCCTCCTAAGGGCCTGGATGTTGGATGTAATACACATATTATTATATTATATATTATATATAGTATATACTGTATATATTATATATTGTATATATTATATTATATATATATGGCATGTGAGGGTGGGCCCTACGTGGGACCCACCTCTACCCTCTCTTTTGTGCATAAAAATTGCTATGCAGTAGTATATTATATATTATATATTATATATATGAGACGCGAGGGTGGGCCCTACGTGGGACTCACCTCTTCCCTCTCTTTTATGCATTAAAGCTGCTGTGCAACAGTAAATCATACATATGTATATGTTATATATTATATGTTATGTACATATGATATGTGAGGGTGGGCCCTACATGGGACCCACCTCTGTCTTTTAATGCAGCAGGGCTGCATGTGTACCTTCCAAGCTCTTCTGGCGGTGGGACCCATCCTAGATGTATGTGTTTTATCCCCATGACATGGGCCCAATGATGTGTTTGCTCTATTGACACCGTCCGCTATTTGAACGGCAGGGTCCACCATGATGCATGTGTTGCATCCATACCGTCCACCATTTATGAGATCATTTTATGGCATGGGAAAATGGGTGAAACAGATCTAAAGTGCGAGTGGGCCCCACCATTTAAATAGTGGACAACAACGTCCACCGTTCAAAATTTCTAAGGGCCATGGGAGTTTCCTATTAAGCTGATATTTATTCCACTTCATCTATCATTACGTTAATTTATGAACATGTTGGATGGGAAACATATGTTATGGTGGGCCTTAGGAACTTAAATGGTGGAAAGCATTATCACCACTTTTATTCAGGTGTGGTCCATTTGATATACATGGGGCCCATTGGTGTGGCCCACTTGATGTACGTATGACCCCTGTGAGGAAGCCCATCTTGATGTATTGTGGCCCGTTGTTGGGGCCCACCTGAGTATATATGAGGCCCATGTTATGCGGCCCATTTGATGTATCTAAGGCCCATGGGTCGACGCCCAATGGGATGTGGATAAGGCCCTTTGTAATATGTGATTCCACATTGGTTATATAATGATGTTTATGGCAAACCATGGTTTGGGAGCAATGTTCGTTTGACGTCCACATTGTAAGATTAATGTTGGTTAAATGTCCACATTGTCACTCACCTTAGGGCCCATTGATAGGCCCAACTTGTTGTGTATGAGGCCCATTAGTGCGGCCTATTGATGCAACCCACTTGATGTATATGAGGCCCATTAGTGCGGACTACTGATGCAACCCACTTGATGTGTATGAGGCCCCTTAGTGCGGCCTATTAATGCAGCCCACTTGATGTGTATAAGGCCCATTAGTGCGGCCCATTGATGTAACCCATTTGATGTGTATGAGGCCCATTAGTGCGGCCCATTAATGCATCCCACCTGTTGTATATGAGGCCCATGAGCGAGGCCTATTGTGATGTATTCGAGGCCCATGGGACGTGGCCCATTGTGATATATTTTCAGCCCATGGGACGTGGCCCATTGTGATATATTTTCAACCCATATGATGAGGCCTGACTTGATGTATATTTGGCTCGTGTGAGCGGCCCATTGCGATGTTTATTAGACTCATGAGATGCGACCCACTTGATTACATGTGGCCCATAAGTGAGGCCCATCGTGATGTGTATTCAGTACTTGAGTGAGGCCCAGGGTGTTGTATATTTAGCCCTTATGAGAGGCCATGAGTCCACTATATTTTTGGATCTATGAGGGCCATTCCTCGGGAGCAATGTCGGTTAAATGTCCACATTGTCGAGGTCGATTATTGATGCCGGTTATTGATACCGATTATGAGTATGTGACGGCATAACATCATGATATATGCCCATACGCATCATCTGCATATTTGTTATGAGATGTGGTTGATCATTGCATATGTCATTGAGTATATTGTTATGAGGCTCTCTGATAGGCGGAGGTTATCTCACATGAGCGCACGGTATGCGTAGGATTGATGCATGACTGGATTATATGACTCATGCATCTTACATTATGATTACTGTACGCCCTAGCAACATCAAGGCCGTAGCCTCCACAGGCATATCGTGAATGGCTAGATGGGACACCAAAAATGATTGGTTCGAGCATCGGGCTGCCATAGATGGCCCTGGGTGAAAATTACTAAAACCCTCTTGGTACCAGAGGAAGCCCCAACATCGAGACCGAGTGGATACATGAGCACCCGAGTGCCGAATATTAGGAGGCCGAGTCTCCTACTGTGCCGTGGTCAGTTGGGAGGGGGTGTGGCCTTACTCGCCCGAGCGTAGGGGGCATTGCTAGGCTGAGTTTGACCATCTCGTGAATGGGTCCACTATCGACGTGCCGAATAGGTATTGACAGACTATTGGCCAGGCGAATAGTGAGGTTTCTTACGCTCACTTGGACTGTGCGGCTAAGGAGAGCGATAGTGTCATTTGGAGTGTACTAAACCCCGGTGATGATCTCAGAGATGAACAGTACTGATATGTGGACTTATTGAACAGGAGTTGCATAATCATTCATTCATTCATTCATCAGGCTGGTGGTGTGTAACTAATTGTTGTGTACCTTCGTATGGCCAAGATTTCGATTAGGCACGCGATTAACCTGAGATCAGGAGTTTACCACATTGAGTCTAACTATCCAAATTTAGGTATGGGACTGGTTTGGATAGAAGTCTCTTATGATGGACCCCATAGCTTGCGATACTACGTACTATCATCCCGACTTCACACTCCAGCATGGTCATTCCATTCGCATCACATATTACATTACATCCACGGCATATAGCATTTTGGGTTACTGTGTTTTTTCATTTATATGATCTAGATACGACTGACGCTATTTGTGAACTCATCAGGAATTGCATACTGCATCGCATCCTTGGCACCTGATATTTGGCTCTTTATGACTCTTCAATTGCATAGCTGTTCTATAATGCGTATTCTGATATTGATTGACTCATAGGCTTGTCCGTATTTTCGCTTACTCTATTATGGAATGATTTATGATCTTGTCAATATTTTGTTTACTATGATAATTCATGCTCTTGTCAGTACTTCTGCTTATTCCGACATTATACAATTTATGGATTACCAGTATTTCGGTATTGTATGATTATGGTTTTATATTGAATACTTGGTACTTACCTTGTGCACACACTTTCACCACCCTCTAAGCTTTCTATAAGCTTATGCACGATAGATGCGTGCAGGTGGCGTCAGGTTGAAGCAGTGTTGAGCTTGGAGCGTACAACGGACTTTTGAAGCTTTAATTTTTGACATATGTATTTCCCTTTTAGAACAGTATTCAAATATTTATATTAGTGGATATGATGATGATGATGCTACCTTCGTGATTTGGGTAAACTTGTGGTTATGCTTATTATGAAACAAATGTACTTTAAAAATCCTCATTGTAGCATCCCAGGATCAGAATCTGGCGTATAGACGTCGAAAGCCGAGAATGGAGTACTACGGAGGCTGTCGGCACCAGATTCGGCGATCGAGATTCCTGTGAATCCAATTTCTAGGTTTGGGGCGTGACATGGATGGCCAAATGGGACACTAAAAATGTTTGATTCAAGCATACGGGCGTCTCCCACTGTGTCATGGTTGATTGGGAGAGGTATAACCTTACCCGCCTCTGTGAGGGGATAATATTTAGGTTAATTTTGACCAGGTTGAGGAATGGGTCCTCTTTTGACAAGCCGGGCCCGATATTAGCAGGTGGATAGTGAGGTTTCTTCCACTTACCCAGTTGTGCACTTAGATACAGGCGGCAAGCTGGCGTAGAGTGTAAGAGACCCCGATGATGATCTCAGAGATGTACAGTACTAATACATAGACTTATTGAGTAGGAGTTGCATACTCAACATTTTACTCATTCATTCATTTATACACTATCCACTCGGGACTGGTGGTGCACAACTAATTGATGTGTACCTTCACAATGGCCAAGATTTCGGTTGGGGCGTGCGACCAACCTGAGGTCAGGAGTTTATCACATTGATTCTATCTATCCAAATTTAGGTATGAGACTGGTTTGGATAGAAGTCCCTTGTGATGGACCTCGTAGCTAGCGATACTACGTACTATCATCCTGACTTCACACTCCTACTTGGTCAATTTATTTACACCGCATATTGTATTATATCTGCGGCATATGGTATTCTAGGTTGCCACGTTTCTGCATTTTTATGGCCTAAATGAGGTTAACGGCATTCGTGGACTTGTCAGGATTTGCATATTGCATTGCATCCTCGGTATCTGATATTTATCTTACCATGTCTCTGCATTACATAACTGATCTACATTGCTTCCTTAGTATATGATATTGGTTTATGTTTTTGCATCACATAACTTGGATAAGGTTGATGGTATTTATGGATTGCCATTATTTTCACTTACTCTGATATCTATATGCTTGGCACGTACATCGCATACACTTTCACCAACCTCTAAGCTTTCTATAAGCTTATGCACGATAGATGCATGCAGGTGGTGTTAGCTCGTAGTAATGGTGAGCTTAGAGCGTGCAACTGTCTTTTAAAGCTTTGATTTTTGATATATATATTTCCCCTTCATGTACTGTTTTTAAATATTTTTATTAGTGGATATGTGGTGATAATGTTGCCTTGGTGATTTGGTTAAACTTATGGTCATGCTTATTACGAGTTAAATATACATTAAAAAATCCTCCTTATAGGATCCCAGGATCAGAATCTGACATATGGGTGCTAAGAACCGAGAATGGGGTACTACGGAAGTTATCGGCACTAAATTTGACAATCAAAAATTTTATGAGCCTAGTTTCCGAGTTTGGGTTGTGATAGAAGTTGGTATCAAAGCATAACTTGAGAATACTTGAGGATAACATCACATATCTACTGATAGCTAGCCTTCACTCTATGACTGTTGAGAACTTAGAATGATTAGATCCCCGAGTTCAAATAACTTAGAAACTTTCTGACATAGCTCCCTACCGTTGAGATTGTGAGGCTACATAGTATTCGAGTTTCAATTATTTCTAACCAGGATCTGAAGATCAGTGGGGTTACCATTCTATTGATGAAGCATCTTGGGAGCGCGAGGCTGAGATTTGTGGGTGTTATCCCCATCTATTGGGTGTTTGATGATGTTGGTATGTTGTATTCTGATTATATCTATAGTGATAAGATTTTCCTCCCTTGTGAACTCTGTATTGGTTGTGTAATGTTTTAAATTTTGAGGATAAAATTTTTATTAAGAGGGGAGAGCGGTAAGGCCCGTATCCTAGACTATATTGTTCTGTAGTCTTTCGCGGTCCTCTTGGTCAAATTTCGGCAACCTATGACCTGTAATCATCATTTGCATGCAACCCTGAGTGGTATCCCAAATTTCAGAGTTAGTTCAACCCAAGACTTGTATCCTTGCGACCGCGCCGTTGCCGCTGTTCCGAAGCCACGTCTCGTATGCCGATACGATACCCAGGCCAGGAGATGTGGGCCTGCGTTCATTTCAAGGAAAACACCATGCATTTGAAAAACCCAAGAGAACCTTTCAAATCAATCCCATCAATCAAGTAACATCACACCTCAAGTCAAGTACAAGCAACCCATACCTCTCTTTTACACATGTACCCTAAAGTCAACTCTCTCTCCATCCATCACCTATCCCTTACATCACCTCTCTCTCTCTCTTATCTCTCTCTTTACTCTCAAGTAACCCCACCATGAGAGAGAATGTCCAAGCTCTCCACGAGAAAGAGTTAGGTGTGGCCCGCCTTCCTACCATCCAATCCCACCCTCCAAAGATCATCTCGACCATTGAGATTCATCCCTTGGAGCTCTAAAATGCATCGGTGGAAAGAGGAGTCCAAGATCTAATGGTAGGTGTTCATAGCCTTAGATCTTGATATTTAATGTAAGGCCCATTTATGATGGGACCCAATTTCATGTATGTGATTGTAAGTAAAGAGGGGCCCATAGTGACGGGGTCCCTTAACCTCACCGTCTCACTCACTCTCTCTCTTGTGATGGGTGTGGCCCACTTGATCTCCACCATACAAAGCCAAATGGGCCCACCTGGACGGATGTAGCTAGTGCGCCACGTGTATGTGGACCCCACCTTGATGGCTGTATTGTGTCCACCATCCATTAGTGGATCGTCTAGGAGCTGAGGCTGTTGGACTGCGTGAAAGGAAACAAATATCAGCTTTAATTCAAAAGCTGGCGGGTCACACTCACATGGACCCTACCTTGATGTACGTATCCGATCCACACTGTCCACTCTTTTTCCCAGCTCATTTTAGGTGTTGAGCCGAAAAAGGAAGCCAATCTGAATCTCTGGTGGGTCATAATGTAAAAAATAATGGTTTTGGGTGATTTAAACTATTAGGGCATGCTGTGATGTTTCTACACACCAAAATATACCAATATTGGGCTTGTTAGGCCTGTTGTGATCCCGGGGACCCAACCGGTGGGGTGGATCCTTCTGATGTGGGCTCCACCTATGAAAAAATATGAGAGAAATAATATATATGCAGAGACGCTGTTGCTACCTGTCACGCCCCAAACTCGAAAACTGGGCCCACAAAATTCCCAATCACCGAATCCGGTGCCAACAACCTCCGTAGTACCCCATTCTTGGCTCCCAGCATGCATATGAAAGGGGCCTAGCTATATGCCCTATAAGGGGGGTGAATAGGGCAATGCCAAATAAAATTAAAACAGCAGAATAATAAAAGAAATAAAGCACAATACTGAATTGAAATTAATCTCAATAGCCTAAAATAAAGAGAATGATACTATATCAGTTTTAAGGACAACCTTACACCAAAAACCAAAGGTTTAAGGTAGGACAACCTTATTTCTAGAACGTCCTTGTATCATAAACCAATGAGGAATGAAAATGCAAAGCAATCAAAATAACTTACAGAAATAAATCCTAAGTTATTACAACATTCCCCACACTTGCTTGGAATAAAAAGATTATAACATTCATCCACAAATACAAACCACAAAACTGAATGAATAAAGATATGAAAGAATAAAGCACATCCACAACACAATGATATATAGTGGTTTGCCTGTGTGTACACCAACTGTTATCCAACAGCCACACAGAATGCTACTCCACTCCTAATATCCTCACACAGGGGATATTAGAATGTACTTTCAAAATAGGTTTCACAGGTTCACCTAAAACCTTCACAATTGTGTCTTTGATCTCGGGCTTACACAATCCAAAAAATCCACACAGTCTGAGTTTTCTGGCTCTCCTCAGATAACCAATACAATGAGATTTTTCTGGCAAATCTCAAACAAAACTAATGAAAGTAAATTACACTAATGTAAAATACCTAAATCTCCTTTTAAAGTAGCCCGGTAGAACCAATCTGAGTAGAAGTTTGATTCAACGTTCAAAGTCCAATACTCACTTTAAGAATGGTTCTATGTCTAATTGATTTTAAATCAAAAGGGCTAGTTCTATTTTATTTTGAATCTAAGAAGAAGGAATATCAGAAATTTCCCTTTTTAAATAAGATTGGAATGTAGATCAAAATCAAATAAGAAACAAGCTAGCAAAAGGAATATTAAATGAGCGCAAAGTAGCTTAAAAATAACACAAACTTATCTCAGAGTATAGCCTAAAGAATGCTTGAATATAATTAATTTGAATTGCTAAAACTCTGAAGTTCGTGCTCTATTTATAGCCTAAAAAATCCCATCTACGACTGGTCTTAGGATCCTATGACTGGTCGTATCATCAAAGATTTTCAAAGATTTTTGTGGGATAAGGATTTGTTGTTCCATGACTGGTCTTAGGCAGTCTACGACCGGTCGTGGGTCACGTACGACCGGTTGTAGGACCCCCAATTTAGTTGATGGAGTTTGAGTCGTAGGGCTAGGCTGGTCGAAGGACGAGTCGTACAACACACAGGACTAGTCGTAGGACAACCAGAAAAATCTGAAAATCTTCAACAACGTAGGACTGGTCCTGAAAAACTTAAGACTGGTCGTAGCAGAGCTAGGATTGATCTTGAAGACCCTAGGACTGGTCTTAAAACAGCCCGAACAAGCATATTAAAATATACAAATTATGTATTCAGAATGACCTACAGTAAAGCCCATCCTAAGGTCAATCTAAGGTCAAACAAACCTTAAAAGTGTGATGGACATTGAAAGTCTGTACACTCAGATGACCCTTAAGAGAAGCTTGAGAATATCTGAATCTTGTAGTAGGCCTTCTTGAACTTGATCTTGACTTGACAAAGTCTTCTACTATATTTGAACTTGATTGTATCTTGAACATGCATACTTGAAGACTTCTATTCTTGAATTCTTCATCCATGACTTGAAACTTTCTTCATTTAAGTTCTTATCTTGAAATTCGATGTCTTGAAGCAATGAATAGTCTCAAACATAAAACACAAGATATACAAGACATATATATAGGTTTTGGCACCACAAAATTTGACAACCAAAGGGATATGAAATCATAGCACTTACAATCTCCCTCTTTATCAAATTTGTGACAAAACACATAACATAAAAGATAATAAGGAATCATGAGCACAAATTACTCTACTCCCCCTGAGTAATACGAGTACTGCTCATATAAACAGTAATCAACATTTAAACATCAAGTCTCCATATTCTTAATCCACATATCCTTCTCAATCAATCCAAACACATTACTCCCCCTTTCCATACTATTCCCTTTCACCTTACTACTCCCCCTTTTTGTCACAAAATGACAAGAGAAAGTCACAATAGGAAAGAAAACAACGACATAGAGAGTAACAATAAGCAGATAATAAGAAAGACATATGAAATGACATATCATATTTTAAAATATAAACCAGAAGCATCAAGTCATTATCAATCCACAATACAATATCAAAAAGACAATACAAAATTCAAAATAAAGATAATGTTATACTATCCAGATGATAATTCGCCTAATCAGATCCAGAGGAGGGAGCAGGGATAGTCGGATCAATCTGGTGTAAGCCTCTATTGATGCGACGGAGATATTTTCGCATATATTTAAATTGCATATCATGGGCTATACTCATGTTGTCAACCTTCTCCTCCAATGCATGAAGGCGTGCATCATGACTAGATGGATCGTAATTAGGATCATTTGACGAATCAGTTTCTATATCATCAAATATTTCATCTATATTAATATCCTGTTGAGGAAGATCGCCAGCTTCCTCTTCATTTCCAGCTTCACCACCATCACCACCAACACTACCTTTATCTACTTGGCCGGGAAGCAAATCCAGCTTCATCTTATTAAGATTGGAATTGTTGAAAATAAGATGATGAATTGGTGCCTCATTAATAGGTTTATCGACAAGCATGTAAGTGGCTAAAACAGTCATAAGATAACTAAACAGAATATCACTATGACCCGGATGGAGACGAAACTAAATGATAAAATGACAAATCAATGAAGGAAGGCAGACCATGGTACCAGAAGCAATAGAATGTAACACACAAATCATGAAGGAAGTCAAATCGATTTTATTATCGGACCGAGGATACACATTAGAAATGAAAAAATGATGTAATACTCTGTATCTAGGTAACAGATACTTTGAAGGGAGTGCATTCCCTTTGTGTGTCCATTGCACATCAATTTTGCATAAATCTCTTGTCAACATGCATTTTTTCGATTCAGATGATTTGTCATATTGAGTATGAATCGGTATACCTTTATCATTAATAGGTATATCCATAATACCTGATATCAAATGATAGTCTACTTCAAAATTTCCTTCTCTAGTATCAATTGAAAAAGTTAAATTATCAAGAGAAAATTCTGAGATGCATGCAACCATTGATTGGGCAATAGACTGGTATGTAGGCCCACCCCAAAGCAAAATGTTAGTCTAGCCAACAGATTCAAGGAGATGGACTATACCATATAGAGCAATGTGATTGAGATCAGCTGAATGCTCAACGATAACATTACGGACACGCAAATCACATATATCTTGAGGATCATCTTCGGGTGACCGAAGGTGCCATTTTTTTATCGGTGTAGATCTAGATGAGGATGGACCACGGGATATTTTCTTCTTCCCTCTAGCATCCATATTAAAAAAGATATACAAACAGCAAGAGAAATGCACAAAAGAAAGGATGGGTTTTCTCTAGATCAACAAATTGAGAAGAAACCCTTAAAAAACCCAACAAGAGATGAAATCTAGCTACACAATGATCAAATCAAAGCATAGAAAGCATGAATTTTCAAGAAAAATGATGAAATATGACTCACCTTGAAGAAAAATAAGAAATCCTATGACTAGTCGATCCACGACTCGTCGTAGGTCGGAGCGGAAATGAAGAAGAAGGAAATTTCTCCAAAATATATCATATTCACGAGCTCCATGACCGGTCGAGTGTGGTTCACGACCGGTCGTACCACGACTGGTCGTGTATAGCTACGACCAGTCGAGTATCGACCAAAAATACATTTTTAATGTAAAAAATTAAAATTTAAATACAAATAATACTAAATATAGTACAGTATGATACATGTAAGTAAGAATATTCAATGTAAAATGCACATACCAAGATCAAATTTTAATTTATTAAACCTGCTTTTATCGAGCGGTTTAATAAATATATCAACAAGTTGATTTTCGGTTGATATATATTCCAAGGAAATAACTTTTTATTCAACCAACTCACGAATGTAATGATACCTAATGTCAATGTGCTTAGTACATGAATGCTGGATTGGATTTTTGGAACTATTTATAGTACTAGAATTATCACAATGTAAGATCATTGAATCTTGATTAATTCCATAATCGCTTAGCATGCATTTCATCCAAACTAGTTGAGTACATGCATATCCAGCTGCAATGTACTCAGCCTCAGTAGTGGAGAGCGATACTGAGCTTTGCTTCTTGCTGAACAAAGAAACTAAGCAATTTCCAATGTAAAAACAGCCACTACTGGTTGATTTTCTATCATCGATATTACCAGCCCAATCAGCATCTGAGTACCCGGCTGATTGAACACTAGTATCAAAAGGATACCAAAGACCCAGATTTATAGTACTTGCGACATATCTAATAATCCGTTTAAAGTAGTAAGATATGATTCCTTAGGATTAGACTGATATCTCGCACAAATACCAACACTAAATGCGATATCAGGTCTACTTGCAGTTAGATATAACAAACTACCAATCATGCTACGATATAGTTTAGGATCTATATCTTTACCTATAGATTCTTTTGAGAGTTTTAACGTTCCACTCATAGGAGTATCAAAGTTCTTACCATTGTCAAATCCAAATCTTTTAACCAAGTTTGAAGCATATTTGGTTTGGGAAATGAAAATTCCATCAGGTTGTTGTTTTACTTGCAATCCTACGAAATAGTTTAGTTCGCCAACCATGCTCATTCCGAACCTTGATTTTATTAACTCTGTAAACTTAATAGACATGTTAGAGCAAGTTGATCCATAAATAATATCATCAACATAAATTTGAACCATCAAAATATCATTGTTATGCTCCTTAACAAAGAGCGTCTTATCGACACTTCCTACTTGAAAGTTATGACTAAGTTAGAATTTAGTCAATTTCTCATACCATGCCCTAGGCGCTTTTTTTAGACCATAGAGAGCCTTTTTGAGACAAAATACATGGTCAGATAACTTGGGGTCTTCAAACCCTAAAGGTTTTTCAACATACACTTCTTCATGTAAATCGCCATTCAAGAAGACGCTCTTTACATGCATCTGATAAATCTTAAATTTTATAAAGCATGCGATGGAAATAAAAAGTCTGATTGATTCAAGGCGAGCAACTGGAGCAAAGGTTTTATCATAATCGATGCCTTCAATCTGAGTGTACCCTTGTATAACCAGCTAGCCTTATTTCCTATTATATTCCCAAGCTCATCAGACTTATTTTTAAAGATCCATTTTGTTCCAATAATGTGTTTATCTTTAGGTCTAGGAACAAGATACTAGACATCATTACGAATAAATTGATTAAGTTCATCCTGCATAGCAACTATCCAATTTTCGTCAGACAGTGCTTCTTTCACGTTGACCGGTTTTATTTGGGATGTAAAACAAACATAATTACGTATTTTCTCAAGTTGTTTGCGAGTACAAACTCCAGTGAGTGGGTTTTCAAGAATTTGATTGGTTGGATGATCTTTGACAGTCCTTGGTTCAGACTCTTTTTGACTTGATGAGGTATCTTGATTGTCAATAATAAGAGCTTCATCATCATCTGAACTCGGAGCTGGTGTATTCAAATGATCATCAATGACTACATTGATGGACTCTTGAATCACACCACTTCTCTTATTTATAACCCTATAAGCTCGACTGTTTAAAGAATAACCAAGAAAAATACCTTCATCACTCTTCGTATCAAACTTTTCCAAATTTTCACGATCTCGTAAAATATAACACTTGTTACCAAAAAAAGTATTTGACAGTAGGTTTCTTTTTAAACCATAATTCATAAGAAGTCTTATTATCAGATTTACTGGTATAAACCCGATTAATAATATAGCATGCGGTATTAACTGCTTCAGCCCATAGATTTCTAGAGAGCTTCATGCTATTCAACATAACATTAGCCATATCCTGAAGCACTCTGTTTTTCCTTTCAACTATACCATTTTATTGCGATGTTTTGGGCGCAGAGAATTTATGCGATATTCCCTGATCTCTACAGAATTTCTCAAAACTACTGTTTTCAAATTCGGATCCATGATCACTACGGATCTTACTAACATGAGAACCTTTTTCATTTTGAATTCGTTTGATGACCTTTTTCACTTCATCCAGGGTTTCAGTTTTATCTTTTACGAATGATACCCAAGTGAATCTGGTATAGTCATCTATGATAACTAGGATGTATTTTTTGCCTCCTCGACTCTCCGATCTGGTTGGTCCAATAAGATCGATATGGAGAAGCTCGAGTGGTCTAGATGTGGTATTGGAGTTCACTTTCTTATGAGAGCTCCTAGTCTGCATATTTTTTCTACTCTTTGCAATTTGGGTAGACCTTTAATTAGTTCTCTTTTGCTCAATCTAAGTTCCGGTAGTGTACATGTCCAAGGCGTTTATGCCATAATTCAGTCTCACCGGTATGGATCATGTAACACGATTGAGTAGATGAGCTTGCATCACTAACGATGTAGCAGTTTTCAGAAGTTCTACGACCAGTTAATATAACAGAACCCTTTTTATTAAATATCTCACAACCTTGATTAGAAAATTTTACACTATGGTTGTTATCGCATATCTGAGAAATTCTTAGGAGGTTGTGTTTCAAGCCCTCAACATATAAAACATTCTTAAATAAAGGAAGGTTATAAAGCTGAACCGTACCTTGGCAAATGATCTTGCAATTGCTTCCATCACCAAATGTGACTGATCGGTCAGTCATATCTTTTAGATCGGTGAATAAAGCCTTGTCTCCTGTCATATGCCTAGAGCAACCACTATCTAGGTACCACTTTGAATGGCTTGTAGCTTTGAAAGCAGTGGGGGCAACCAAGCAGGCAACTTTAGGAACCCATTTCAGAATTGTTTTGAGTTTAGGAGTATAGTTGGTCTTTTTCTGTCTGATGTTATAGGAGTGACCCATAGAGTTAGACTTTAATAGCTCCTTGAGTAGATCAATTATTTTTTCAACCAATGGATTTTAGTTTTGAAAATTAAAGTTGACATGGCTACCTTTAGGTTTTTGAAAAGCCCTTGAATTTTTGGAAAAACCTTGATAAGTATTCTTTTCTTTTGAGATTGAAGACTCTCCTTTTACAAATTTAGGGGCAATGTTCTTTTGTTTAGGAGATGTATTCTTATCATAGCCCAAACCGAATCGATTGCCACATTTTCTTGATTCGGACAGTAATTTTTTCAATTTAGGATCACCTTGGGCATATCTCCATGTGTCTTTCAAACTCAGAAGAGAAGCTACCTCATTTTTGAGTTTGTCATTTTCAAATTTCAAATCTTCAATTTTGGAGGTTTTGAAATCTAAATCACCTTTGGTCTTTTCAAAAGAATTAGAAATATGAGACTTTTCTAAAACGAGAGACTCATAATCTTCCTTAAGCTTAGAAAATTTTTCTTTTTGTAATTTAAGCTTGACGGCAATTTTACAACTCTCCTTATAAAGGGCATTATAAGCATCCTGAAGATCATCTTCATTATCACAATCACTATTCAGATTTTCTTCACTAGATAAATCATCATTATCTAAAAAAGTGATCTTGGCTAGAGTCATAAGGGCTTTAACATCATCGCCCGACTCGGTTTCAGAATCTTCTGATTTAGAAGAGGATTCAAAATCAGACGATTCATCCCAAGTAGCCATCATGCTTTTCTTTTTTGATTTGTCCTTTTTAGGACATTTGTTAGCTAAGTGCCCATACTCTTGACAGTTGTAAC
Organism: Magnolia kwangsiensis; assembly: GCA_037074715.1. Lineage (NCBI taxonomy): Eukaryota > Viridiplantae > Streptophyta > Magnoliopsida > Magnoliales > Magnoliaceae > Magnolia > Magnolia kwangsiensis. The sequence continues at coordinate 80,828,065 of CM073575.1, read as the reverse complement.
ATTGACTATCTTTCAAAGATTTTCGAGCTCTTGGTTTAGATCGTCTCTTATCATTTGTCTTTTGAAAATTAACTTTTTTCTTGCTTTTGAAAATTTTGTAAAACCTTTTTGCTAAAAGCACCATATCATCTTCGGAATTTTCTAAATCTGAAGTACTCTCTTATGAAATATTTTTAGATGATTTGAGAGCAATTGATTTTGTAACACCCCGGATTTTTGCCAACCTGGGGTTAGACGCCCTTAGGCAATGGGTCAACCATAACACCTTGGTAACCTCTCTGAACCCAATTCCAAAGCCAAAGAAATCATTTAGAACCTAATTCTTTAGAAATTTAATGTGAATTAGACAATGCTACACTAGATTTCCTGCAAAATTAGCACCAACCACTTTAAATACGATCTGTAAGACCCAAAACCTATGAAATCATTGACGCTACCTTAGCCTGAAATCCAGGATCAAACTCTAAACCTGTTTGTTCTCAAGAACCCTTTGAAACTTTGTATTGGATCTAGACCGCGCGTCGAAAGTCCGATAGCGATAATCTTAGACAATTACGACCGCCTTTTTGGACTTGACAATCATTTCGAAAATCAAACCCAACTGATGTTCTGAGGCTATTTCATTGAGCCTGGAGCAAGGAGTGTGAGAAAAAGTGAAATTCCTTATAAATTAAATATGATTTAAATAAATCTGGCACGTTTCACTTGCGGGTTAAGTATAAGCATTCAGACCGTCAAAATCTGACCCAAATACACCCTCGGATCAGGGAACATTTTCCACTCAGGTCAGTGTACTTGGAATCCTCGATCGAGTCTCAGTGACCGCTGAACTGAAACTGGTCCGCCACGTGCGATCTGGAAACACTATCGAACTGAAAACTTAATGTGATCAGGATCCAACATCCATGAGCTTAAGTCCGACCGCATTCATTTAGGGGACCTCCAGAAATGCTCTTTTGGATCGGAAAAGACCCGATTTGGCTGTAACCCAAGTATACCTTGGTCCTAAGTCTGTATAGGTGAGTTTTTAGCCTATATAAGAAGCTTAAACCCTCTCCCATTCAGCCCATATGAATTTATAAGAAACCCTAGGAGAGAAAAGAGAGAAAAGAGAGAGAAAGTGTGAGAGAAGTGGGAGAATCTTCCTGCTATTCTTTCCTGCTGCTCCACGTGCCAGATCCTTCCACCTGCATCGCTATTCTGACGATTCCAACGCCGTTCTAGGTAAGAAAACCCTAACCCTAACCTGTTTTAGGGATTCTATCGATCCAAGTAGTGAAGTAGCTAACTTACCTTGTGTTGTAGGTTGCCAATCAGTCGTTGACAACGACGTAGAGTTCCTATTCGATTCATTACGCTCCTACGGCGTAAGGTGCGGATTTTAGACGCTTTTGTTACCATTTTTCAAAGCTTTCAATGTCGTTTAATGGTAGATTGCTGATAAGGATGCTGTTTGACATGTATAACATGCTGTCCATTTTTCATTTCGAATACGTACGAAGAATAGGAGATTTAGGGTATTTTAGGCATTTGTAGGAAATACTGTATATGTCCGTATTTTGCTGAAATGATTGCCATATTTATTTGTCATGTCATTATACAAGATGTGCGTGTATGATCTGTTTGGCGAAAGGATTTACCCTAATACACATTTTTGCCAACATAGCTCATGTAGGCTAATGTGTGTAGTCTAAGTGTTTGTTGGAATGACTAAATAATTATGGATTTATGAGTTATGCCTGCTCTATGTATGGAATGTAAGAATATGATTGTGTGTATGAGACAACTCCTTGATATAAGGATTCATCCTATTCTATGTTGAAATCAACATACGTCATGTATGTTGGGGTTGTGTAGTCTAAGTGTTTGATAAAATGTCTGTGTGAGAAATTATGTGACGAACTAAATTTAATAGTGGTATTGAGATAGGATTCTCAACAACCTGAATGATGTTTATGATTTCCTCCATACAAGTTGTTTGATTTAATCACTTTACTTATGAAATGTTTGTATATCGTTTCATATACATGTTGTATCTTCTGACATGTTCGATAACATGCTTGGATTACTTTATTTCAATTCTGTCTATCTCATATGCTTATGGGTTCAGATTGCAAGTGTTTGGGGCTATGCTATAGTCCAGGAAGTCGGTAACAGTTTAGAATTCATGGTTGGATTCTATTCACCACGAAGGATGTGTATGACGAACCCGAGTCGTACTAGAGTCGTCGGCAGTGGTTAGGCCACACGAAGTGCTTGTGCACTTCATGGCGGTCGATTCAACGTGCACTCGAGTTAATCGAATTCATCAAGTAACTCGAATGACCATTGTATGTTCACCTTGTATTTGTCATAACTTCTTGAACCTAGGGTACTGAACTTACCAGTGATAACCCTGATAACCGTGGTACCTTGATCCACTAAGACTCATGAGCCGGGCATGGTGGTATGGGACACCGTGGTCAAGCTGTCGGCTTACGCTGGGTCCAAAAATCTCCCGTAGTGACCAGTAAGCAACCCAGACTCGTGAGCAGATTATGGTGGTATGGGACACTATATTCTTGCTGTCGGCCTACACTGATAAGGTGATGGGGGAGCGGTGCAACGAGTGCGAGCAATAGCCCTGGCAGCCCTTTGTAGTAACCTCGAGCGTACTCTAAGTCTACGTGAGGCGACGACCCTTCCATAGCAACCAGAGTACAATAAGGCCTGTATTGATAAGGTGATGAGAGAGTGGAGCAACGAGTGCGTGCAATAGCCCTGATAGCCCTTACAGCGACCTAGAAATATATCATCGTATGAGATTACTAGGAGTAACGACCCTAGACAGGATCCTTGTTGGGAATGATATAAGGGAAGTACCCTAGTTTCCCAATCCCGCTGTATGAAAAGGACTAATAACAACTCAGTAATCATATTCATATCGCACTGCATGTGCCTGAAAGATGTGGAGCACTGAGGGAAGAAAGCATGCCCTGGACGTAAGATGGTGTCGCATGAGGGAGAATGTCGGTGAGGGCATCCATAATGTCATTTCATTCTTGCATTAATCACAGTATTTAGGAATGTTTGAATTGCTTGCTTTATCATTATTGCTTGATTGATTTGATAACATGCTAATCTTTGCTCTATGATTCCACTGAGTTAGCTACTCACTCCCACGTTATAGGATGGTGTTGCGCACACCAACCAGTCCCTATTTTAGTTTTAGATGATGACGATGCTTGTGAAGTAGAGCCAGACTTGATGATGATGAGGAGGATCCATCCTATATGTAGGTTCTGATCGACGGGTTTACAGGGTTACTGATTAGATGCCCATACACTTGGTATTTTGCCTTTTATTTCCACACCCATGTATATTCTTTTCTTTCTATTTTGGAGTATACATGTATTTAGTTAACCTGGTAACATGTTCACACTCTGGAGACTTACAATCATTTATATATGTTATATATCTATCACATTCTTTCACTTGATAATTTAACTGTCTATGGAGTATGATATGCTGTTTGGCTTAATCCACTTCATGTTTTATGCACTATTACAGCAGACATTCATCCACCATTGAAAATGTTACGTAAGTGATGTTCTGGAACTCGAGAGTGGAGTTTATGCTCGACCCCCGATTTTTGGGACGTTACTATTTTCCTTTAGGAGCTTTAAAGGACAACTCATATGTTTGAAGTGAACTAACTAATTCCTCAACCCTCATGGTATCCATATCACGAAGTTCCTGAATCGCGGTTACTTTAGAATTGAACCGTTCAGGAAGTGAGCATAGTATCTTTGCGCACACTTTACTTTCTGGGATTCTATCACCAAGACCCCACATAGAGTTCACAATGTCATTCAATCTAGTGTAGAAGTCCATAAACATCTCATTCTCCTCCATATGAATTTCTTCAAATTTAGTTGTGAGGAGTTGGACTTTAGATTTCTTGACAATTGATGTACCCTCGTGTGTCATTTCTAATACATCTCATGCTTGTTTTGCATTTTCATAAGAGATGATTCTTTTAAATTCATCTGGTGATAATGCACAAGTAATTGCATTTAGTGCTTTTGCATTGGCACTACTCTCACTTTTCTGAAGTGTGGTCCAAAGAGAATAAGCTGTTACTTTCATTGATTTTGAACCATCGTCATTAGTTACTTCAGTGATAGGAGGGTTCCATTCATTCACTGTGGCCAGCCACACACTTTCATCTAAGGATTTGAGGAAGATCCTCATCCTGGCTTTCCAATAGGCATAGTTTGTGCCATTACAAGGTGGTGGCCTAGTGACTGATAGGCTATCAAAATTTGACATCTTAATATAGCTTAGATCGTTAGCTCAGAAAATATATCCAATAAATAAACAATAAGCACGAGCTATTAGGCTCTGATACCACTTGAAAGGGGCCTAACTATATGCCCTAGAGGGGGGGTGAATAGGGCAATGCCAAATAAAATTAAAACAGTGGAATAATAAACGAAATAAAGCACAATGCTGAATTGACATTAATCTCAATAGCCTAAAATAAAGAGAATGATACTATATCAGTTCTAAGGACAACCTTACACCAAAAACCAAAGGTTTAAGGTAGGACAACCTTATTTCTAGAATGTCCTTGTATCACAAACCAATGAGGAATGAAAATGCAAAGCAATCAAAATAACTTGCAGAAATAAATCCTAAGTTATTACAACATTCCCCACACTTACTTGGAATAAAAAGATTACAATATTCATTTACGAATACAAACCACAAAACTGAATGAATAAAGATATGAAAGAATAAAGTACATCCACAACACAACGATATATAGTGGTTCACCTGTGTGTACACCAACTGTTATCCAACAGCCACACAGAATGCTACTCCACTCCTAATATCCTCACACAGGGTATATTAGCATGTACTATCAAAATAGGATTCACAGGTTCACCTAAAACCTTCACAATTGTGTCTTTGATCTCAGGCTTACACAATCCCAAAAACCCACACAATTTGAGTTTTCTGGCTCTCCTCAGATAACCAATACAATGAGATTTTTCTGGCAAATCTCAAATAAAACCAAAGAAAGTAAATTACACTAATGTAAAATACCTGAATCTCCTTTTGAAGTAGCCCGGTAGAACTAATCACAGAAGAAGTTTGATTCAACGTTCAAAGTTCAATACTCACTTTAAGAATTGTAACATCCTGAAAATCGGGGGGTCGAGTAAAAACCCAACTCCCGAGTTCCAAAATGTTATTTATGCAACATAGATATGTATGATTGAATGTTGTTAGCATTAATGTATTAAACATGAGTGAGATTAAGCCAGAACAGCATATCCTACTCCAGAGACAGTTAAATTAGTAAGCGGAAGACAGTGATAGTATGTATAACATATATAAACTGTTGTATGTCTCCAGAGTGTGAACATGTTACCAGGTTATATGCATACATGTATAATTCAAAAGTAAACAAAATGAATATACATGAGTGCGCTAAAAATATAAAATGACAAGTGTCAAGGTATCTAATCAACCTCCCTGTAATCCTGTCAATCAGAACACGCATAAAGGAGAGATCCTACTCCTCATCATCAAATCTAGCTCCACCTCGCAGGCCGCGCCATCATCTGCAATCACAATAGGGACTGGTGGGTGTCCAGAAACACCATCCCGTAACGTGGGAGTGAGTGATCAACTCAGTGGGATAAGAGAGCAGAGATTAGCATGTTATCATATCAATCATGCGATAATAGTAAAGCAGTAAATCAAACAATCCTAATACTGTTGTTAATGCAATATGACATGACGTGATGTATGCCCTCACCGACGATCTCCCTCATACGGCACCATCTTACGACCGCGGCATGCAATCGACCCTCAAGTGCTCCACATCTTCCAGGCACATGCAATGGTATGGTGATATGATTTTCGAGTTGTTATTAGTCCATTCAAACAGCAGGATTGGGAAACTAAGGTACTTCCCTTATATCAATCCCAACACAGATCTTGTCTAGGGTCGTCCCTCCTAGTAATCTCATACGAGGTATATTTTGTAGGTCGCTGTAAGGGCTGTCAGGGCTGTTACACGCACTCGTTGCTCCGCTCCCCCATCACCTTATCAATACAGGCCTACTGTACTCTACTGCTACGGAAGGGTTGTCGCCTCCCGTAGACTCAGAATACGCTCGCGGTCACTACAAAGGACTCGTCGCCTGATCAGTTAGGCCGACAGCAAGAATATAGTGTCCCATACCACCATAATCTGCTCACGAGACTACGTGCTCACTGGTCACTACGGGGAGGTTTGTGGCCCCAGCGTAGGTCGACAACTCGACCACGGTGTCCCATACCACCATGCCCGGCTCATGAGTCTTTGTGGATCACGGTACCATGGTTAACAGGGTTTATAATGGTAAGTTCAGTACCCTAGGTTCAAGCAGTTATGACTCATGCAGGGTGAACATACAACGGCCAGTCGGGTTACTTGACGGGCTCGACTAGCACGATCGCATCTCAAGTCGAACGACATGAAGTGCATAAAACACTTCGCGTGGCCTAACCACTGCCGTCAACTCCAGAACACGGCTCGCGTTCATCGACGCGTCATTCGTGGCAAAGATAGGCCAACTACGAATTTGCTCGGTTACCGACTGCCTGGACTAGGTATAGTCCCAAACACATGAATTCACATCAGCAATCAGGTAAGAGTATTGGAAATGGAATACAAACATGTGAGCATGTTAACGCATGTTATAACGTACAACTTAAGTAAATCATCTCATACATGTCTTTCACACATATAATGAAATTATGCATATCGCCAACATATAGAAAATCCTCTCCATCAGCATATTAATTGAGAATTCAATATCAAACTAAATCATAAGGAAATCATCAAGTACATGTTATAGCATACCACTTAAGTGCAACATGTAGGAAGCCATTTACATATAATGAAATCGTACATATGGCTAACATGTAGGAAGCCATTTACACCAGCATATTAATTGAGAAATCAATCTCAAACTAATCCATAACACCATTTAATTCAATACATACTAATACAAGCATTTATACAAACACTTAAACTACACACTTAAGTCTACATATAGTATGTCGACCCGAAGTGCGCATTTAGGCGAATCTCTTCGCCAAACTAATTATGCACGTATTCCTAACATTCTAATGCGACAACAAATCATGTCAATCACATCAGCAAAATATGAATGAAAACAGTACTTCCTACAAATGACTAAAATGCCCTAAATCTCATATTCTCCGTCGATTTACGAAACAGGAAACGGACAGCATGTTGTACATGTCAAATGGAGTTGCCGTCGATAATCTACTATTAAACGACATTGAAAGCTTTGAAAACAGTCAATCAAAGCATCTAAAATCCGCACCTTTCACTTTGTATATATATCGTTTCGAACGGAGCGTATACGCTTCGTCTACGGCGATCAGGCGACCTAATACACAAGCTACATAAGCTACATCGCTAATGGAATTGACGGAAGCTTAAATCAGCAAGTGTTGAAGGTTTTTCTCACCTAGAAGTGCGTTGGAATCGCCGGGAAAGTGATTGGAGTGCGTCGCCTAAGCACGTACAGCAGCAGCAGCAGGTGGCAGGAAGATCTCTCCCACCTTCTCTCATAAACTCTCACCTTTTCTCTCCCAATCTAGGGCTTTTTGCAAATTCGGATGGGAGAGAGGAGTGAGGGTTTCAACCCCTTTTATAAGCCCAAACTTGCCCAAAATAGGCTCCAGATTAAGGTATACTTAAACTATATCCAAATCGGGTCTGTTTCGGTCCAAAAGATGATTTCTAGTGGTCCCCTGGCCGAACGCGATCGGACTTAAGCTCATGCATACAAGATCTAGCACGCATCAAGTTTTCAGTCCGGCAGGGTTTGCAGATCGCACGTGGCGGTCCAGTTTCAGTTCAGCGGTCACTGCACGTAGATCAGGGCTGCAAGTCTCATGATATGAAATAGAAATTTTTCCTGATCCGAGAGTATAATTTGGCTGAATTCTGACGGTCAGAATGCTTAATACTGACGCATCAAGTCGTGTGCCAGATTTGAATTTTAAATTCCAATTTTAACCCTATTCTCACTCTCTTCAATCCGGGCTTAATGAAATAGCCTGTGATTATCGATTGGACTTGATTTTCGAAATGATTGTCAAGTCCAGCTAGGCGGTCCTAACGGTCTAAGATAGCAGGTATCGGACTTTCGACGCGCGGTCTAGATCCAATACAAAGTTTCAAAGTGGTCCAGAGAACAAACCGGCTTAGAGTTTGATCCGAGGTTATAGAGTGTTATAGCACCATTGGTTCTACAAGTTTTGGGTCTTATAGAACGCATTTAAAGTGGTTCGAGTTAATTCTACTGAGTATTCAGTTTAGTACTCAACCAAATTTTACCCTAATTACGGCAGAATACGGTCCTGGGGCCATTCTATCCCCCATTTTGGGAACTTTTAGGTATCATATAATTTTTATTATTTTTTTAAATTTCATCATCAAGTTTACCCTAACTCCACCAAATTTCATAAGATTTTGAGTTGTAGAAAAATTCTAAAAATTCTAGAAGCAGCAGTTGTCCAACAAGTGATTATCGAACAGTTTCTCACAATAATCTACTTTAAACCATATTAAATATTTTATTATATTTTTCACATATTTTTATATAAAACTAGACTCATTTAGGTTCAATCTGGTTTTTAAATCACCTAAATCGGAGTTATAACGAAGGAAATATGATTTTTCAAAGTCTGAAGAAACGTGCAAGAAAAAAGGCGCAGAAACTCGCTGTACGGACGAGTTCGGCGATGCATCGCCAAACCGGCGATGGCATCGCCGACCACTGACCTGTTTGGGGTGATTTCTCCATTTGATATTTGAAATGGGTGTATTTTAAAACCTGGGATGAGTTATTTGACATGCAATATATGATTTTGGGGTAGGAGAAGCTGATCTATCCAATTAGTCTACTTATTTAGTGAGACTTCAAAAGGTTAATGGTTAAAAACCCTTTTCATTTATTTATTTACTATTCATAGTACTTTTTTAGCTTAAGTATTGATCAATATCATCTAAACTTTAGGATTTGTGTCTAATGTGAGAGCTCTTAGAAAATTTTGAAGGATAAAGTAGTAAAAGGTGAGATTTTCGAAGGAAGTAGGGATTTGAGACTTTTGGATTGAGTTTTGAGAAGTTAATCAAGGGTTAGGATTGACCCATTGCCTAAGGACGTCTAACCTCAGGTTGGCAAAAATCTGTGGTGTTACAATCTACCCCCCTTAAAATAAAATTTCATCCCCGAAATTGGCTAAGGGTAGTGAGTACTTTTTCTAAGGCAGGTTCAAATCCTATTTAATAACCTAACCTTACGTAGAACCTAACTCAGCTGTTTCGATCCTGGGCCAGTGGGGAAGAGGCTAACCACGCTTCCGCTGCGCCACTCTGGTCCAACGGTTGCGTTAGCTAATACTAATAAGATTAGGCTCGATACGTTCTACCCCCCTTAAAACTTGGTTCTACTTAAGGTTTAAGATTCTATGTCTCGCCCCGTACATCAAAACGAGGTGCAACTTAAGACCTATCCTTGACATGAATTGGGAAACAACCTCTTATCACAATGGTTTTCGTTTGCTAATGATGCGATCTATGGCATTGGTATCTATGAAAATAGAGATGAGCCTAATCTCTATTGTGGTTGAGTTCAGGGGCAGGTATGAGTTGGTGGCAAGATGTCGAATTCTTTACTGGCTTTAAGTCCTCTCCATTTTCCAAGGGCAATGTGATCACATTTGGTTATAGGTGGTTGGGTCATCACAGAAGAAAGGTTGTGTAGTAGGTCTGAGCCGGATACATAGACTTTCTGCCTAGAACAGAAAATTTACCATATCAGTTCTTAATCCTAGACGATGCCGATCTTCTGCTTGATCAGAGCATTGGATTTATTAGCAACTACCAGGATTTAGAAGTCAATTCAAACCGCGAATACTTCACTGATAAATGCATTTCCTTTATTCTGCGTTCCCGAATGCAATAAGTCCTTGGGAAGGGCAATTCTAAGGGGCGTGCTAGTTCATTCTAAGTTCAATATGAGGGATTTATAAATTTTCCCTGAGAGTGAATGGTTCTAAGTTAAAAACACTTTTCTATGGGTTACAACAGAAATCTATAAGTAAGAAGGGGATCTATCGAAGGAATAAGGTTCTACTTCAACTAAATCTAACCTACAATTCCTTAGCATATACAGGCTTTACTCTACTCAAGGTAACTAGTAGACTAGTCTGCAACTCACTGGCTATAAACCAAAGTCTAGGCTCATATGCTAGATGGTTTCATACCATTTCCACTACCGGGGGTTGTTCTATTGCTTAGGGTCAAGATTATCTAAATGGAATTGGATTTCCTATATCATCAGATCCTTCAAATCTAGGAGTACTGACACTAGGTCCAAAACGCCAAGGGCCTATGTGGCCAGTAGCATTAAGTTGTATTAAATGGAACTGCATTCCTAGTCCCATGGCGGGATTGGAAGTGGCATGCTTGGTAGGAGGGTGGGTTGGGATAAAAACTAATTTGTAGGCTGAATCCCGGGAGTTACAATACTCCCAATCTAGGGACAATACCTTATAACAAACGAATGACATGCACTCCATTCAATAAAATTCACACAAACCCATTTTCTATCTAACAATAACAAAACACAGAAATTTCGAAACAGTAATCAAACAAGCCAAGAACGTGGAGGAATGGGATGGGTAAGCAGGTTTTCGTGAGTCTGAGGATCAAATAAAAGGAACATGAGAGAGAGGACGATGGAAAGGGAGGAAAAGGCTGAAACGGCCTTAACAATAGCCATGGAAGGAGGAGAAAATGCAGAGAAATGGTTGCCCAAAGGACAGAACAAAATCTAGACGTTGTAGAGGGATGCTTCAAGCTCCCCTAGGATGGATTTTTAGAAAGAAAAGAGAATGAAAAAGGGGAATAGAGCTCCTCACGATTTCAGCTCATTTTGGAGGTCGTAAGAGCTCCAAATGATGAAATTTGCAAGAGGGAGGGCTGCAAACAGCAATGGAGTGATGGAGAGTGGTCGTTTTTGGCCAAGGAAGGATTTGGGAGTGATTTGAAATCACGATTTTTGGGATAGGGCAGCTGAAAATGAAAATGGGGCTAGGGAAGGGGCTGTTTGTGAAGGAAGTACCCATATTTGGGGTTTTCTTCGGACGGACCATACATGGGAGGGGTACACAACCCAAAATAGGGTGTGCGCCCAAAAATTACCTCAAGTGGGCCCCACTGGACGGCGATACATCGCCGAACCGGCGATGGCATCGCCAACCAACTCCCTAGTTGGTCGGTGGGACCACATGGGTCTGGTCCCCCATGGTCCAGGGACCCCAAAAATGTATGGTCCCCACCTTGGTTCATTCTAGATTACCCTATATGGGTCTAAAGATGCATTCGGGGCTTTTCGGGGCCAACCTGCAAACCCGAATACAATCCCCTATCATGAATCATATGTTTTTGGGGTAGAAGGAGCTAGTACATCTATCTAGCCTATTAGTTGCTAAAGAAAGCAAACTTAAAATGGCCTAATGGCCAGTTTTCATGAAATTTTACTATTCACTGTAAAATTTTATCGAAGTATGATTTTGTATCATTTTCACACTAGGTTCAGTGCCTAACATGAAAAGGATAGGAAAGAATTGAAGAATGGAGTGGTAAGAGGAAGAATTTTAAAGATTCTAGGTAAAACGGGGTTTTTAAGCCCTGTCAATTGAATACAAGGGTTGTGGTTGTCCCACAGCCCAAGGATTTACATTTATGGGTTTAGAATCGTTCAAAGAACATCTCAAACCACTTACCTACAACCTAGGAGTTACTCAGGTCGCTTCACGCGACCCTAGATGTGTTACGGACTCGATCGCGCGATCGATATGAATAGTCTTCGCCTAATGGCGAATCTGCGATCCTACAAGTGTTTCTAGACCCTTCTCGCACCCACCTAAGTCAAAGGATGCGACAGCGTACGTCGCGAGACTATAATTCAGGCCCGGTTTAATCCAAATCATGCTCTGATACCATCTGTAAAATCCTAAAAATCGGGGGGTCAACTAAAAACCCAACTCCCGAGTTTCAAAATGTTATTTATGCAATATAAATATATATGATTGAATGTTGTCAGTATTAATGTATTAAACATGAGTGAGATTAAGCCAGAACAGCATATCCTACTCCAGAGACAGTTAAATTAGCAAGCGGAAGACAGTGATAGTATGTATAACATATATAAACTGTTGTATGTCTCCAGAGTGTGAACATGTTACCAGGTTATATGCATACATGTATACTCCAAAAGTAAACAAAAAGAATATACATGAGTGCGCTAAAAATATAAAATGACAAGTGTCAAGGTATCTAATCAACCTCTCTGTAATCCCGTCAATCAGAACACGCATAAAGGAGAGATCCTCCTCATCATCATCAAATTCAGCTCCGCCTCGCAGGCCACGCCATCATCTACAATCACAATAGGGACCGGTGGGTGTCCAGAAACACCATCCCGTAACGTGGGAGTGAGTGATCAACTCAGTGGGATAAGAGAGCAGAGATTAGCATGTTATCAAATCAATCATGCGATAATAGTAAAGCAGTAAATCAAACAATCCTAATACTGTTGTTAATGCAATATGACATGACGTGATTATGCCCTCACCGACGATCTCCCTCATACGGCACCATCTTACGACCGCGGCATGCAATCGACCCTCAAGTGCTCCACATCTTCCAGGCACATGCAATGGTATGGTGATATGATTTTTGAGTTGTTATTAGTCCATTCAAACAGCAGGATTGGAAAACTAAGGTACTTCCCTTATATCAATCCCAACACAGATCTTGTCTAGGGTCGTCACTCCTAGTAATCTCATACGAGGTATATTTTGTAGGTCGCTGTAAGGGCTGTCAGGGCTGTTACACGCACTCGTTGCTCCACTCCCCCATCACCTTATCAATACAGGTCTACTGTACTCTACTGCTACGGAAGGGTCGTCGCCTCCCGTAGACTCAGAATACGCTCGCGGTCATTACAAAGGACTCGTCGCCTGATCAGTTAGGCCGACAGCAAGAATATAGTGTCCCATACCACCATAATCTGCTCACGAGACTACGTGCTCACTGGTCACTACGGGGAGGTTTGTGGCCCCAGCGTAGGCCGACAACTCGACCACGGTGTCCCATACCACCATGCCCGGCTCATGAGTCTTTGTGGATTACGGTACCATGGTTAACAGGGTTTACAATGGTAAGTTCAGTACCTTAGGTTCAAGCAGTTATGACTCATGCAGGGTGAACATACAACGGCTAGTCGGGTTACTTGACGGGCTCGACTAGCACGATCGCATCTCAAGTCGAACGACATGAAGTGCATAAAACACTTCGCGTGGCCTAACCACTACCGTCAACTCCAGAACACGGCTCGCGTTCATCGACGCGTCATTCGTGGCAAAGATAGGCCAACCACGAATTTTCTCGGTTACCGACTGCCTGGACTAGGTATAGTCCCAAACACATATGAATTCACATCAGCAATCATGTAAGAGTATTGGAAATGGAATACAAACATGTGAGCATGTTAACGCATGTTCTAATGTACAACTTAATTAAATCATTTCACACATATAATGAAATTATGCATATCGCCAACATATAGAAAATCCTCTCCATCAGCATATTAATTGAGAATTCAATCTCAAACTAAATCATTAGGAAATCATCAAGTACATGTTATAGCATACCACTTAAGTGCAACATGTAGGAAGCCATTTACATATAATGAAATCGTACATATGGCTAACATGTAGGAAGCCATTTACACCAGCATATTAATTGAGAAATCAATCTCAAACTAATCCATAACACCATTTAATTCAATACATACTAATACAAGCATTTATACAAACACTTAAACTACACACTTAAGTCTACATATAGTTTGTCGACCCGAAGTGCGCATTTAGGCGAATCTCTTCGCCAAACTAATTATGCACGTATTCCTAACATTCTAATGCGACAACAAATCATGTCAATCACATCAGCAAAATATGAATGAAAACAGTACTTCCTACAAATGACTAAAATGCCCTAAATCTCATATTCTCCGTCGATTTACGAAACAGGAAACGGACAACATGTTGTACATGTCAAACGGCGTTACTGTCGATAATCTACTATTAAACGACATTGAAAGCTTTGAAAACAGTCAATCAAAGCGTCTAAAATCCGCACCTTTCACTTTGTATATATATCGTTTCGAACGGAGCATATACACTTCGTATACGGCGATCAGGCGACCTAATACACAAGTTACATAAGATACATCGCTAATGGAATTGACGGAAGCTTAAATCAGCAAGTGTTGAAGGTTTTTCTCACCTAGAAGTACATTGAAATCGCCGGGAAAGTGATTGGAGTGCGTCGCCTAAGCACGTACAGCAGCAGCAGCAGGTGGCAGGAAGATCTCTCCCACCTTCTCTCACAAACTCTCACCTTTTCTCTCTCCCAATCTCGGGCTTTTTGTAAATTCGTATGGGAGAGAGGAGTGAGGGTTTCAACCCCTTCTATAAGCCCAAACTTGCCCAAAATAGGCTCCAGGTTAAGGTATACTTAAAGTATATCTAAATCGGGCTGTTTCAGTTCAAAAGATGATTTCTGGTGGTCCCCTGGCCGAACGCGATCGGACTTAAGCTCATGCATACAAGATCTAGCACGCATCAAGTTTTCAGTCCGACAGGGTTCACAGATCGCACGTGGCGGTCCAGTTTCAGTTCAACGGTCACCGCACGTAGATCAGGGCTGCAAGTCTCATGATATGAAATAAAAATTTTTCCTGATCCAAGGGTATAATTTGGCTGAATTCTGACGATCAGAATGCTTAATACTGACGCGTCAAGTCGTGTGCCAGATTTGATTTTCAAATTCCAATTTTAACCCTATTCTCACTCTCTTCAGTCTGGGCTCAATGAAATAGCCTGTGATTATCGATTGGACTTGATTTTTGAAATGATTGTCAAGTCCAGCTAGGAGGTCCTAACGGTCTAAGATAGCAGGTATCGGACTTTCGACGCGCGGTCTAGATCCAATACAAAGTTTCTAAGTGGTCCAGAGAACAAACCGGCTTAGAGTTTGATCCGAGGTTATAGAGTGTTATAGCATCATTGGTTCTACAAGTTTTGGGTCTTGTAGAACGCATTTAAAGTGGTCCGAGTTAATTCTACTGAGTATTCAGTTTGGTACTCAACCAAATTCTACCCTAATTATGGCAGAATACGGTCCTAGGGCCATTCTATCCCCCATTTTGGGAACTTCTAGGTATCATATAATTTTTATTATTTTTCTGGGGGTTCATCATCAAGTTTACCCTAACTTCACCAAATTTCATGAGATTTAGAGTTGTAGAAAAATTCTAAAAATTCTAGAAGCAGCAGCTGTCCAACAAGTGATTATCGGATAGTTTCTTATAATAACCTACTTTAAACTATATTAAATATTTTATTATATTTTTCACATATTTTTATATAAAACTAAACTCATTTAGCTTCAATCTGGTTTTTGAATCACCTAAATCGGAGTTATAACGAAGGAGATATGCTTTTTCAAAGTCTGAAGAAATGCACAGGAAAAAAGGTGCAGAAACTCGCTGTACGGACGAGTTCGGCGATGCATCGCCAAACCGGCGATGGCATTGCCGACCATTGACCTATTTGGGGTGATTTCTCCATCTGATATTTGAAATGGGTGTATTTTAGAACCTGGGATGAGTTATTTGACATGCAATATATGATTTTGGGGTAGGAGAAGCTGATCTATCCAGTTAGTCTACTTATTTAGTGAGACTTCAAAAGGTTAATGGTTAAAAACCCTTTTCATTTATTTATTTACTATTCATAGTACTTTTTTAGCTTAAGTATTGATCAACATCACCTAAACTTTAGGATTTGTGTCTAATGTGAGAGCACTTAGAAAATTTTGAAGGATAAAGTAGTAAAAGGTGAGATTTTCGAAGGAAGTAGGGATTTGAGACTTTTGGATTGAGTTTTGAGAAGTTAATCAAGGGTTAGGATTGACCCATTGCCTAAGGACGTCTAACCCCAGGTTGGCAAAAATCCGGGGTGTTACAAGAATGGTTCTATGTCTAATTGACTTTAAATCAAAAGGGCTAGTTTTATTTGATTTTGAATCTAAGAAGAAGGAATATCAGAAATTTCCCTTTTCAAATAAGATTGGAATGTAGATCAAAATCAAATAAGAAATAAGCTAGCAAAAGGAATATTAAATGAACGCAAAGTAGCTTAAAAACAACACAAACTTATCTCAGAGTATAGCCTAAAGAATTCTTGAATAGAATTGATTTGAATTGCTAAAACTCTGAAGTTCGTGCTCTATTTATATCCTAAAAAATCCCATCTATGACTGGTCTTAGGATCCTAGGACTGGTTGTAACATTAAAGATTTTTAAATATTTTCGCAGGATAAGGATTTGTTGTTCCACGACTGGTCTTAGGCAGTCTACGACCGGTCGTGGGCCACTTACGACTGGTCATGGGTCACCTACGACCGGTCGTAGGACCCCCAATTTAGTTGCTGGAGTTTGAGTCGTAGGGCTAGGACTGGTCGAAGGACGAGTCGTATAGCACGCAGGACTGGTCGTAGGATGTCCAAGACTAGTCGTAGGACAACCAGAAAAATCTTAAAATCTTCAACAACCTAAGACTGGTCCTGTAAAACTTAAGACTGGTCGTAGCAGAGCTAGGACTAGTCTTGAAGACCTTAGGACTGATCTTAGAACAGCCCGAATAAGCATATTAAAATATACGAATTATGTATCCAGAATGACCTACAGTAAAGCCCATCCTAAGGTCAATCTAAGGTCAAACAAACCTTAAAAGTGAGATGGACATTGAAAGTCTGTACACTCAGATGACCCTTAAGAGAAGCTTGAGAATATCCGAATCTTGTAGTAGGCCTTCTCGAACTTGATCTTGACTTGACAAAGTCTTCTACTATACTTGAACTTGATTGTATCTTGAACATTCATACTTGAAGACTTATATTCTTGAATTCTTCATCCATGACTTGAAACTTTCTTCATTTAAGTTCTTGTCTTGAAATGCGATGTCTTGAAGCAATGAATAGTCTCAAACATGAAACACAAGATATACAAGACATAGATATAGGTTTTGGCACCATAAAATTTGACAACCAAAAGGATATGAAATCATAGCACTTACAGCATACTCTAGATTCCGATTCTGGGATCCTACAAGGAGAATTTTCAATATGATTTTTTTTATTGTAATGGAGTATCACCACAAGCATAACCAAGTCACAAAATAACATCATCACCACATATCTACTAATATAATCATTTGAGTACAATGCTGAAATGGAAATACAATATGAAGATATTAAAGAAAACTCCGAAAGCTCCACTGCACACTCCGACCTCAGATCGGCTGCATCCTAACATCACCGGCACGCATCTATCGTGCATAAGCTTATAAAAAGCTTAGAGGGTGGTGAAAGTGTGTACGCAAGATAAGTTCCAAGCACACAAATACAACGCCATAAATCATACAATATTGAAATAAATAGAAATATTGACAAGATCATGAATCGTACGATATTAGAGTAAGCGAAAATATACTGGTAAGTCCATGAGTCATACAATATCAAAATATGTAATGTAAATACGAAATTATAGAGAGTTAAATATCAGATGCCAAGGATGCAATGCAATATACAAATCCTGCTAAGTCTGTTTAGGCCATATAAGTGCAGAAACAGTATCCCAAAATGCTATATACCTACGGATGTAATATAATATGCGATGCGAATGAAATGACCAAGCTGGAGTGTGAAGTCAGGATAATAATACGTAGTATTGCCGGCTATGGCGTCTATCATATGAGAATTCTATCAAAACCAGTCCCATACCTAAATTTGGATAGTCAAATTGTCATGCCCCAAACTAGGAAGCCGGGCTCACAAAATTCTCAATCCCCGAATCCGGCATCACAGCCTCCGTAGTACCCCATTCTGGGCTCCCAGCGCCCAACCACCAGGTTCCAATCCTGGGATACTATGAGGAGAATTTTTAAAATCAGTTTGATTTATAATAAGCATAACCAAATGCATAACCCACAAACAACAAATAAAAACTCCATCACATTTTTAGTATGATAAAAAATTTATAAGTACAGTGCACGAAAAGGGAAATACAATGATGATAGACAAAAGCTCCAAAATGATTTGCCACGTGATCTAGCCTCAACGCTGCTGCGATCCAACGTCACCTGCACGCAAAGGTCATGCATAAGCTTATGGAAACCTTAGAGGGTGGTGAAAGTATGTGCGCAAGGTAGTAATATAATTATGCAGTATCAAAATAATGTGGAATATGTTGATGAATTCATGAATACTATTAGTCGTACCAAGGCTATGCGATACAAGGCATGAATGATGTCGACCATACTAAGGCCATGCGATGTGAGATGCAACTCAAGCATATGAATCCTTATCTAAGTCCACATATCAATACAACTCAACTCTGGAATATAACCAAGGTCTATTACACTCCAACCAGATTACTGCCTCATCACGTGTAACAAGGTAAGTGGAAAAGACCTCACTATCTGCCTGCTAATATCGGACTTGGCTCGTCAATAGCGGAATTATTCCTTAAGTTAGTCAAACTCAACCTAATTTTGTCCCCTCCTCTCAGGTGGGTAAGGCCACACCCCGTTCCAACCGACCACGACACAGTGGAAAGCGCGACCTCCTGGTAATCAGCACTCGGTGCCCATGCATCCACTAAGTCTAGACGTTGGAGCAACCTCCTGGTACCATATGGGTTTAGGGACTTTCACCCAAGGATATCTATAACACCCCATGTATAGTAAGATTTTCGGTATCCAATCCTGCCAACCACGATACGCCTGTGGAGCCTACGGCCTTAATGTCACTAGGGCATACAGTTACCATATCATACAATGTGAAATGCATGAATTATACTATCCAGTCATGCAGCAATCCTGTGCATATCGTGCGGTCATATAAGATAATACTGCCTATCCGGGAGCCCATAAATAATCTGCCCGAAGACATATGCTATGATCAATCACTTCTTATATCAAGCATACATATGATGTGTATGATCATGAATCATGGAACTATACTAAACATGTTATATGGTGATGGATTCTATTCATAACGAAGATGGGCCTAGACGACCTATAAGTATGGGCCTAACAATAGGCCCTAGGGAGAATTATAATGCGGACATTTAACTAACATTATTCTTAAAATGTGGATTTCAAACCATCATTGCTCCCAAGGCACGGATGCTATAAACATCATTACACAAACCATGGTTGAGTCACACATTGTAATGGACTTATGTATATCCTATTGGGTCTCGACCCATAGGCCTTAAATACATCAAATGGGCTGTATAACATGGGCCTCATGTATATTGGTGGGCCTCAACAACAGGCTTCGTATATCACATCGGCCTAATCAAATGGGCCGAATCAAATGGGCCAAGTCAAATGGGCCGAGCCCAAATCATCTATTTTAAAAATCAATATATATATATATATATATATATATATATATATATATATATATATATATATATATAAGAAATGAATTATATCAAAAGATCAACTGGACCATATCACAGATAGTAGTGGAGATAATGATTTTCACTGTTATAAAAATTCTAGGGCCCACCATCAAGTTCATTTTCCATCTAGTTTGTTAGTAAGGTTATAAAAACCTAGTTGGGAGGAAAACAAATATTAATTTAACCCAAAAATGTTAAGGTCCGAAGGACTTCAATGGTAGGCATTCATCTCTCCACTGTTTTCTATGGTGTGGTCCACTTGATACTAGATCTGCCTCATTCTTTAGCTCATGCCATAAAATGAGCTTGCAAAATGGTTAGACGACTTGGATGCAACACATGTATCATGGTGGGTCCCACCATCCAGTGGTGTGGACGGTGTGGATAGAACACATACATCATTGGGTCCCATGTGGGGCCCACCATAATGTTTATCTGCCGTCCAAACTATTGATAACGTCACAAGGGCCTAGATGAAAAGGAAAAATAAATTTCAAAATGATCCAAAACTTTTGGACGCCTAAAAGGGTTTCAATGGCAGACATTCAATCAACACTGATCCCTGCCGTGTGGGCCACCTGAGCTTCAGGTACAGCTGATTTTTGGGGGGACCCACTGCCTTAAGGGGCCCATCAAAATGCACGGTGTTGATGTTCCCACACATCACGGTGGGGCTCACAGCTAGGACCCGTGGTCTCTACCCATCTCGCCTACGCAGGAGCTCAGCAGGACGCTGTGGAGTGTCCTCTGGTGCTAGCAGCAGCACCTGCTACCTCTTTTTATTATTATTTTTTTTTAAATGAGTTTTTCTGTGGTTTTGCCTAGGTAAGGCCTGCATCAGGGGAATCCGACCCAGCCATTGGTTTTTATGGCTCAAGACGGACCCATCGAGACTAATATTCGACATATTTTCGGGTATAAAAACATCATGGTAAATTTTAACGGTAGACAACACTATTTTCTTTACTATGGCCCGCCATATAATCGAATTGGGTTCATTTTTCTAGCTCAACCTCTAAAATGGCCTGGGAAATAAAATGGACAGCGTGGATTAAATCCATACATCAAGGTGGGGCCTATATAAGCGGTTCACCCAAGTACCTTAAATATATAAATATACTATTATTATTATTTTTTATTTACTTGGTTAACCAGTCAGCACCACACGGTCAGTGCACCACATGGTCAGTGCACACTTTACTGTTAAGCCACGTCCAACGTCCCTAGACGTTGAACGGGTTGTATATAACACATATCTGAGGTGGGCCCCACCTACAGGCATGCTGCCTAGGTGGGCCACCAGAGGTTGGATGGTGTGGATAAGTCATAAATCAAGGTGGGGTCCATCTGAGTGGACCATGCAATCAGATCATCATATAAAATGAAAAAAAAAGAGGGAGAGAGAGAGAGAGAAAGAGAGTGGGACACGTGTGATGGAGGGCTTCGCCACTATGAGCCCTCCCTTGCATTTAATCATACATCAAGTGGGTCCCAATACATGTAGGCCCACCAAATCAAAGATTAACAGTGAAAATTCCTTCTCCACCAAAATGGAAGGTCTAGATGACCTCTATTCATGCATGGAAAATAAACATCATGATGGGATCCATGGAGAATGACCCCATCATGGAATGATCATGAGAATCAAGGTGGGCCATCGGCCACACCTAGGGTCCAAAGTGAGATCCATACCATCAATCAGTAGGCCTCACTTGGCCCTTCATCGAAAGAATGAAATCTAAGCCTATAGAAGCACCCGCGTTCGATCTTCTTGGTCCGATGGAACGTCGATCTCCTTATCCTTATCTTTGATGGAAGATGGTGAGAGATGAATGGCTAGGATGAAGGATTTTGGGGTGGGAAGTAGGCCACACAAAGCACACTTTTCTCTCTTAGAAAGGCTTGGATGTGCACCTCTCTTTTGCTTAGAATTTATGTTTGAGAAATAAGAGAGGGTTGTTAGGAGAGAGAGTGATGGGTGATGGATGTGAGGTGAGTGATGGGTGAGGTGAGAGACTTGTTGACTTTGGGATAGATTGCTTGACTTATGGAGAACGAAAGCATGGGTTGCTCTTGTACTTGACATGAGGTGATTGATTGATTGATTGATTGATGACATGTTGTAGAGATTCTCTTGGGATTGCAAAAGCACGATGTTTTCTTTGAAATAAATGTCAGCCCACATCTCCTGACCAGGGTATCAGATCGATGTGCAAGACGCGGCGTTGGAACCGCGGTAATGGTGCGGTCGCAATGGTACAAGTCTTGAATTAAACCGACTCAAATCTACGGGATGCGATTTAGGGTCACGTGTAAACGTCGCTTACAGGTCGCAGGTTGCAGAAATTCATCGAGAAGGATCGCTAAAGTTGATGGAATAGTATGGACTAGAATACGGGTCTTACAAAAACACAATGTTGTAAACTCCTAATCTCAGGTTAGTCGCGCGCCCCAACCAGAATCCTGACCATTATGAAGGTACACATAATAAATAGTTACGCACCACCAGCCCGAGTGGATAGTGAATGGATGAATGAATGAGTATGTAACTCTTACTCAGTAACCTGCTAACACAGTAGCTTACCAACCGCTGGTAGCTCGCCTAGGCCTCAGTCTCACCCACATCAGCATCTATCCACGTGCGTCCACCCACAACAGTGACGGGGTGTCATAATATCATGTCAGTCCACATATCAGTACGGTTCCTCTATGGGGAATCACCGAGGTCTATTACACTCCACGCTGATTGCCGCCTCCCTAGTCGCACAACCCAATGAGTAGAAGAGACCACACTATCTGCCTGACCAGTAGTCTGCCAATACCTACCCGACTCATCCATAGCGGACTCATTTGTGAGCTGGTCAAACTTAGCCTAGCTTACAGCCCCCTCACTCGGGTGGATAAGGCCACACCCCGTCCTAACAGACCACGACACAGTGGGAGATGCGACCTACTGGTATTCGACACTCGGGCCCTCATGTATCCACTCGATCTAAACGTTGGGGCATCTCTTGGCCTTGGAGGTTCTGAGACTTTCACTCAAGGACATCCTAAGTGCCCACAGTGCTAGAACCAAGTATTTTCGGTGTCCCATCTGGCCATCCACGATGTGCCCGTGGAGGTCACAACCCTGATGTCACTATGGCGTACAATGAGCAAGTCACACATATGCGAGATGCATGAGTCACACCGTAGAGTCATGCAGCAATCCTGTGCGTACCACGCGCTCATATGGGTAACTCTTATTAGTGACTCCCGTAAATAATCTGCCCAATGACATATGCAATGATCAGTCACTACTCATATCAAGCATACATATGATGCGTATGGGCATGAGTCATGGAGTTACACTAAGCATGTTATAGGTAATGAACTATCCTCACAACGAAGATGGGCCTTGACGGCCTACACATAACAAGTAGGGACCTATTAATGGGCCCTAAGGAGAGTTATAATGCGGACATTTAAGCAACACTATTCTTACAATGTGGACGTCAAACCATCATTGCTCCCAAGGCACAGTCTGCCATAAATACCATACACAAAACATGGTGGAATCACATATTGCAAAGGACCCTATGTACATCTCATTAGGCTTCAACCCATGGGCCTCAAATATGTCAAATGGGCCACATCATGTGGCCTCATATATATCAAGGTGGGGCTTAATGGATGGGCCAAAAATACATCAAGATGAGCCTCATGGATGGGTCGTACCAATGGGCCTTAAGTACACATTAGGTGGCCTCAAATATATCTAGTCGGGCCCATCGTTCTAGGTGAACTATCTACACTATACATCTATTTTTAGAGATCATTTACCAAAAAATGAATCATATCAAAAGATCATCTGGACCATACCATAAATAACATTGGGGCTAATGATTTCCAGTGTTTACTAATCACAGGGCCAACCTTAATGTTTATTTTCCATCCAATCTGATCATACGGTCATAAAGGCCTGAATTTAGAGGAAAAGTCAATTTCATATTGATCCAGAATTTCTGACCCCAAATGGGTTCAATGGTAGACGTTCAATCCCATTAGTTTTTGCAGTGTGGTCCACCTGGTAGATGGATCTGCCTCATTTTTAGTCTCAGGCCTTAAAATGATCTCACCATCTGAATGGACAGTTTAGATATAACACGTGCATCAGTGGAACCCATAGAACTTGCTACAACATCACAGAAGAAGGTCCCACCGAACTTGCTGACGTTAATACATCAACAATATTGCTGGTGTGAGGCACTCCAACTAATCTGCTCCCACCATCCATGGATTGGGTGGTGAGGATACAACACATCCATTAATGTGGGGTCTAGGTAAATGGACAACAAGATATGACAAATACCTTATAATCAGTCCATGGATGGATGGTTAGATAAAACCCATACCTCATGGTGGGGTCCACACGTGTGGCCCACTAGTAAAAAGGATGGACGGTTGGACTATAACACTAACCTCATGACCGTACCACAGAACTACTGACATCTACTAGTAGCCATATAAGTGGTATCCCATTCTAGCAAAATAGGTGGACGGCTTGGATCAAAACACATCAAAGGTGGGTCCACCACATGAATCGTCTAGATGGACGACAAACACGTAAATTAAGGTGGGGCCCCACACGTGTGGGTGCAAGCCATCCATCAAGGCGAGCCCCACATCCGTGTATATGGATGGATAGTGCGGATTTTTTTTCCACTTACAACAACAACAAAGCTAGCTGTTGGCCAGCGTACGCCAACCCATCTGTTTCCATTCAACAGGTGGATCCCACGTGAGGCCCACCGTAATGTTTATTATCCATCCCTTTCCCTTGATAAGGTCACACAAACCTAAATAAAGGGAAAAAACAAATTTCATATATATCCAAAACTTCTATCCACCCGAAAAGGGTATCAATGGAAGATGTCCAATCACACTGTTCCCTTTGGTGTGGGCCACCTGAACTCCACAGATAGCTGATTTTTTTGGGGTGGCCCACTGTCCAAAGGGGGCCTACCAAATGCATGGTGTTGATGTCAACAAACATCATGGTGGGGCCCACGGCAGGGACCCATGTCCCTGCCCATCCTTCACCTCCCAGTACAGGACGCCCTACGTGTCCTCAGGATGGTGCTGCTACTACTTTTATTTTTATTATTTTTTAAAGTTGTTTTCCTGTGATTTTTCATGGGTGGGGCTACATTAGGAGAATTCACCCCGCCCATTGGCTTTTACAACTCATAAAAAATCCAACAAGTCCAATATTGAGCATGCTTCGATGTATAGAAATATCAGTGTATTTCAACGGTAAGGCCACTGTTTTCTATGCAATGGCCGGCTAGATAATCAAATCAACCTCATTTTTTGGCTTAATGCCTAGAATGAAGTGGGGAATGGAATGGACTGCATGGATTAGACCCATACATCAAGGTGGGACCTGCATGAGCGGCATATCCAAAGAACTTGAACCAAAGATAATATTTATGTTTTTAGTTAATGTCCAACGTCCTTGGACGCTGGACGGTTTGGGCACACCACGTATATAAGGTGAGCTTTGCTTAGGTGGGCCACCAAATGGTGGATGGTGTGGACACAACACATATAAAGTGGGCCCCACTTACAGATGGCTTGAATAAAATACATGCTTCATGGTGGGGTCCATCCGGGTGGGCCACATGGCCACATCATCATATATAATAGGAAAAATGAAAGAGAGAGGGAGAGAGAGAGAGAGAGAGAGAGAGGTGTGATGAAGGGACCCCGACACTATGGGCCCTCCTTTTCAAGCATTCAATCATACATCAAGTGGGTCCTAATACATGTGGGCCCACTAAATCAAAAATCAATGGTGGAGATTATTTCTCCACTGAAATGGAAGGTCTAGATGACCTCTTTAAATCTTTAAAAAGTAAACATCATGATGGGGTCCATGGAGAATGGCCCCATCATGAACAATCATGTGAATCAAGGTGGGCCATCGGCCACACCTAGGGTCCAAAGTGAGATCCATACTATCAATCGGTAGGCCTCACTTGACCCATCATAGAAACATGAAATCTAGGCTTATAGAAACACCCACCATTCGATCTTCTTGTTCCGATGGAACACCGATCTCCTTGTGCTTCTCTTTGATGGAAGATGATGAGATATGAATGGCTAGGATGAAAGATTTTGGAAGAGGAAGTGGGTCACATACATCACACTTTTCTCTCACTTAGGATGCTTTGGCGTCCACCACTTTTGCTCTTTGTTGCTTGGAAAATGTGAAGAGAAAGAGAGAGGGAATGGGTGGTTGTAAGAGAGAGGCGATGAATGTGAGTGATGGATGTGAGGTGATGGTGTACTTAACTTGAGAGTTGACTTGGTAATTGCTTGACTTGGGAAGAAAGAAAGTATGAGTGTGTACTTTGATTGATTAATTGAATGGACATGTTTTAGAGATTCTCTTGGGATTGCAAACACGCGGTGTTTTCCTCAAACTGAATGTGGGCCTACATCTTCTGACCAGGTTATTGGATCGGTATGTAGGGCGCGACATTGGAACTGCGGCGATGGTGCTGTCGTAATGGTACAAGTCTTGGATTAGGCTGACTCAAATCTACGGGATAAGACTTAGGGTCATGCGTAAATGTCGATTATAGGTAGCAGGTTATCAAAATTCAATGGGAAGGATTGCGAGAGTCAACGGAATAGTATAGACTAGGATACAGGCCTTACATTACCAGTGTCCTCTGGACGCTTCATCAACTAGCGTCCTTGCTACTTGTTTAAAGAGTGGGACGGTGGGCCCCACCATAGGCCCCACCATGATGTATGTTGAACATCTGCACCATGCATATGATGGGTCCCCTTTAAAAATGAGGAGTTCCCCAAAATCAGTCGTACATAGAACTCAGGTGGCCCACACCACCAAAAGTAGCATAGGATTGAACGTTTACCATTAAAACCCCTTTTTGGGTCACAGAAGTTTTGGATCGATATGAAATTTATTTTTCCTCTTTATTCAAGTCTTTTTGACCTTATAAACAGATTGGATGGAAAATCAATGTTATGGTGGGCCCCATGTGGGACCCACCTACCGTGGACACGGATTGACTGGGCTACCATGCACCAGCTATATAGCTTATTGACGTTAGCAAGCTCTGTGGGCTGCTGTGATGTATGTGTCTTGTACATACATCCATTCATTGGACGTGGACCCCATCATGGTAGTGTGTGGGGCCCATCTTAAATTGGTGTGTTACATCCATACCGTCCAAGCCATGAATGGTGGATGTAGATTGGTTAGTGTACCTTACACTAGTTATACAGCTACAGTACTGACGCAGCAAGTTCTGTGGGTTTGACCATGAAATCCAGACCATTCATCCTTTTCGTTTGGGACGTGTGGACCCCACACATGATATATGTGTCTTATATACATCGTCCGTCCATCTGGACGTGTGGGGCCCCCTGATGTATGTGTTTCAGCTCCACCGTCCAAATGGGAAGGTGGGCCCACCATAATATGCATTTTATCCTCACCGTCCAACTGGACGGTGGGACCCCACCATGATATATGTGTTTCATCAATGTTGTCCATCTTACATAAAGCCCATGCGATGCAGCCTACTTGATGTATATGAGGACCATTGGTGTAGCCCATTGATGCAGCCCACTTGATGTATATGAGGCTTATTGGTGTTACCCATTGTGGTATATGAGGCCCATTGGTGCAGCCCGCTGATGCAGCCCACTTGATGTTTATGAGGGCCATTGGTGCAACCCATTTGATGTATATAAGGCCCATTGACGTGGCTCATTAATGCAGCCCACTTAATGTATGTGAGACCCATTGTTATGATGCCCAAGTGATGTATTTGTGACTTATTTGGCGAGGCCCAATATGATGCATTTAGGGCCCTTGAGTGAGGTCCCATGTGATGTATTTATGGCACATATGCTGAGGCCCATTGTGATATATATGCGGCCCTTGAGTGAGGCCCGATGTGATGTATTTATGGCTCATGTGCCAAGGCCTATAGTGATATATATTAGGCCCTTGAGTGAGGTCCATGGCGATGTATATTAGGCCCTTGTATGAGGCCATGGGCTCACTATATGTTTGGCTCTATGTGGGTTGCTCTTTGGGAGCAATGTTGGTTAAATGTCCACATTGATGGGTAGTGATGGTTAAATGTCCACATTATGACCTTCCCTTAAGCCCTTTGTTAGGCCGATTATCGATATAGATTGTGAGTACAAGATAGTATAGGATCATGACAGATGCCCACACACATCATCTGCATGCTTGATACGAGATGTGATTAACCATTGCATATGCCATTGGGCAGTTGTTATGAGCCTCCCTGATAGACGGAGATTGTCTCACATGAGCGCATGGTATGCATAAGATTGATGCATGACTGGATTGTATGACTCATGCATCTTGCATTGTATGTTGTAATTACTATACACCCTAGTGACATCAGGGCCATGGCCTCCACATGCATGTGGTGGATTGTTACACCCCGTACTTTCAAGTACTTGGGTGCTACTATAGAGATCTGAATCAGCTTATGTGTGTGTGAAAACACACGTGACTGACCTAATCTATCAATCTTGACCATCTGATACAATCTCATTCAAATATTAAGTCATTTGACCATTTACTCTTAGGGCAGACTATCATGACATACCTAAGCTAGATTGCAACTCACCAGAATCGAGACCAAATTCATAAATTCATAATATCTAACTTGAAGGCCTACTACCTGATTATTACACTTAGGGCATCAGATCATTAATTCGACCTTGGGCCTTTATCTAGACAACCCTATGACCATTGACAATGATTTTGAGGCAAACCAACCATTGAATTATAGGGCAAACGTAGTGGTTGAGTGTACCACTATGGAGATGCACATTTGCCTAAAATAGCTTAATCAAATGGTCGGACGAAGTGATACACACTACAAGAAAAGCCACTTTTACCAACGAATATTTTCATAGGCAAAAGTCTTAATTTCGTAGGCAAAACATTTTACCCGCGAAAATTTTCCTTGGCAAATTCCTTGCTAAAAGTCTAAGGGGAAAACCTTTTACCCACGAAAAAAAAATTTCGTTGGAAAAAGTAAGACTTTTTCCGACGAAATTTTTCGTAGGCAAAACATTTTACCAACGCTATTTTTTGTTGGTAAAAATAATGATAAAACTTTTTACCTACGAATACTTTTGTAGGTAAAATATTTACAAGACTTTTTACCTACCAATAATTTCATAGCTAAAAATATTTACAAGACTTTTTACCTATGCATATTTTCATAGCTAAAAATATTTAAAACAATTTTAACCTACCAACAATTTCGTAGCTAAAAATATTTAGAAGACTTTTTACCTACCAACAAATTCGTAGCTAAAAATATTTAAAACACTTTTTACCTACCAACAATTTCGTAGTTAAAAATAATACAAGACTTTTTACCTACGAATATTTTCGTAACTATAAATATTGAAAACACTTTTTACCTACCAATAGTTTCGTAGCTAAAAGGTATTTACAAGACTTTTACCCACAAATATATTCACAGGTAAAAATACTTAGAAAACTTTTACCTACCACCAATTTCGTAGCTAAAAATTCTTTTACCTACGTATATTTTTGCAGGTAAAAATATTTACCAAACATTTTCCTGCGAATAATTTTCTAGCTAAAATATTTACAAAAACTTTTAACTACGTATAATATCGTATGTAAAAATACTTACAAAATGTTTAGCTACGAATAATTTAATAGGTAAAAACATGGATGAGAATTTTAACTACGAAAAGTTTCGTAGGTAAAAACTTGGATGAGACTTTTATCTATGAAAATTTCCGTAGGTAAAAACTTTGATGAGACTTTTACCTACGAAAGTTTTCGTAGGTAAAAGTTTTTTTTTTCCCACAAACCAGCACACAATTCTTGATATACACCTGATATACACCTGTTATAATATATTTCCTGATATACACCTGTTATGTAATATATTTCATCATATTCACATTCACATCCATTTAACTCCAAAGTACATAAATAAATTCATCCAAACATAAACTTCATCATGCATAAATACATATAAGTTTAACATCACAAATAAAATACAAAAAATCACAAAGATGGAGGCGGAGGTGATGGGGCATCGATGGGTAAGCGTGCGGCGAGAGCCTGAAACATATCCGCTATCTGTCGCTCATGCTCCACCCGCAGCTCCTCCATCCTCCTCTCCTGCTCCTCCCTCTGCCTCGGTAGCTCCTCCATCCTCCTCTGTTACTCCTCCAAATTCAAATGTACTTGCTTCTTGTTGAGTTCCCTATCGACAATAAAAATTACACTACTGCAGTTAAAGAGTTACGCATGCAGTAAAGGCAAATATCATATATAAGGACCAACCAAATCAATACCAAATTAAGTAAATCTGAAATAGTTGTTTGCTAAGCCCATAGGTGTGTGGAGCTGTGCACGTCCACATATAGCTGCACATGCAAATATGAAAGATGTATATGAGATCGCAGCTTTCCATAATTCCATTACATGAACCAGATTGATTAGATGTTCTTGCGCAAAAATCAGGCAGATTTGCTTCTCAGGTCGGAGACTATACAAAAGAAACGGATTCGCTGATATAGTTTTCTTCTAGACATCCATTTGTTTTGTACACACTGGTCCATCTGATGAAAAAGCTCTTACCACACATGCTATTGCTATTTTAGTGCATGTGATTGGTAAGGCTCCATACAAGTGTGGTCAGCATTTAAAGTAAATGTGTGGACATTAGATGAGTGGACAGACCTGAATTCCACACAACGAAAGCCATATTTTCATTGCACTTTGATGAACAGCTTTGATCATGCATCCATGAAAGCATTGCGGACATTCGAGCCTACCCTCTAAATAGTTTCTCAAGTCAAACATTATGGGAACTCTTTTTTATATTGAAGCACCGAAGTAGATAAACCAGATGCAGCTGATAACTATTATAGTTTCATTCATACAACCTAGATCACACGTTGTTGCTACTATCCAAGCTTCATTCGAAATAAAATCTTTGAAACAATCAGTGTAATGACAGAAAGAATAAACAGAATTTATAATAGAAGCAAAGGAAATAAAAACTACCAAAGGATAGAGCAAAGGTTAGTACATTATCAAACTGATTCCACATATCTGGCCAAATAAAATTCATGCACCTTAGAGAAAAAAGGATCCACACAATTCAGGAGCTTTATACCATCTTGTTGCAACATAATCCTATAAGTAAGGGAAATGTAATAAGTCCAATAATTTAGGAGCTCTAAAACATCCACCCTACTTGTACCAGCTTCAAAAAAATAAGTCGGAGCTGCAACAATTTCATCATGAAGCTGTAAAACTACAGCTTTCAAAATGTAGAAAGTCACATTTCAAAAGACGACCTTCGGTTTGTTATATAGGGATCTTCAAAACCATAGTCATACATTTCATGATTTGCAGCTCTTAAGGAATTAGAAGAATCATAGGCCATTTGAAATAGTTGATTCTTCTCAGCTACGCCATATTTTCTCTCACCAAGGAAATTGTCATCTAGGGAGCCCAACCTATCTGGGAGACATTAGAGAAATAAGACTAGTTCATGCAACATTTCATTCCAATGTGAATCAGAAGTAAAGATCTTAAATTGGACCAACAAATAAACTAGAAAATGTAATTTATTTTAAGTAGCTTAAAAATCATGTAGCGTAATTAGTGATAAAGCAAAAACAATCATGTACCCCAAGGTATCCCAAAACAGTTGTGTAACGGTAACGATGCGCACTGTTAGGAGTTCTAGGGCTGACCATTACAGAAAATGGCCCATAACAGCCTATTATAGAGCCATTACAGTTTCTTAAAAATAAAAAATAAAAAATAAAAAAAGAAGAAGAAGAAGAAGAAGAAGAAGAAAAGAAAAGAAAAGGTAATAATGGCCATTATGGCCTGTACACTAACAGTGTCAAAGGTTGGAAGCCAATTTCAGAACATACCGATGCAATTCAATTGTGAATATAGAAGTGATTGATGCAATTATATGCAAAATCTATTCCCCCAGGGCTGGAGGACAAGGCCTAGTATTTCCACATATTCTTGGAATTGCATTATAGCTATTGAGAGAATTTCCTCGGTTGGATGTGAGATAACGATGTAAAAGCACAAGCTTCTTTTATAAGCACCATAGATGCAATCATGTTTCACGGACCATTCCCAAAATACACAAATTGGAGATTATATTGCACCACCATTGCTAGGCTTTTGGTGCCATAAAGTTAGCAAGTGCTTCTCAATGAATATAGGGAAATGCTATTTGAAGCACACAAATGAATGCTCTAAATACAAGCCCCACACATGTGTCATGGCACATGCATACAAGATCTGGGATGTTCATCAAGCATATGCAGTGGATGCTTTCTAACCTGAAATTAAGGCCACTCAATCTTGCAACATCTCCTTTTCCCATTTTGCAAGTTAGATCCATTTACAATCAGTAAGTTGTGGATCTCAACTAGCAGAACATCATATAGCATAAAGAACAAATGTTAGAGTTGCATGCAAACTTTTACAAAATGTGCAGCCCATTGGCTCAAACCAAGAGCTGAGAAGAAAGGGAATGGTGGTCATCTTTGAAATTCAAGGGCATTGGTGTCTTATGGTACTCAAGAGCATAGGAAAAATCACAGAACTAAGGATATAATAGCAGTTGAGTATTGACCATCTACTAGACCAGAACAAAACTGTAGCAGTTTGTGCTCTATGAAATCAGCCTAATTTTTCACCTTGAAGTTTGGTTAGCTGCAAAATCAAGGGTAATTGGATTGTTTGTGAAACTCAGGAACAACATGTATTGGACCTTTGATACAACCCAAACCAGGCTTTTACAGGTAGAAATATTGCCAATGCAATGTATATCCAGATTGTTTAGATGAGAATAGAACCACAGTTTCACATGTAGAGAGAGGATTTATTCATTTACACTTCATTTCCAAGAAGAAGTGAGTCAAAAATGATTTTATTCATGACCATGACAACTTACATCCCTACATTTCATATGCATACATACATACATATATAATAGGTAAGCCGCACTCAAATCATGAACTCATACTGAAAGATTGAAGCTATAACAGCTCGCTTACATTTTCTTGGAAGGCTCTAATCCTTTGGATCTTCCAGCTGCAATTTGTAAATATAGAAGAAGAGGGAAAAAGAAGAGCAAGCTTGTTTCAAGGTAGAATGAGATAATTTTTGCAAGTGACTGTACATATCACTCTTAGAAAAAACTCATAGTTTAATCGGCTTAGAACTTCTTTTCTCCATAACATGACAAAACTTAGTATCCACTTGGCCTTCAGATAAGTGAGTTCCACTTGGTCTACATCATATGTACCCATCCACCTTAACAATTTTCAAGGATACTCATACAAGTAAGCTAAGGAAGAATGAACATACTTTAAAATTTTACATTCTACTTGGTAAGGAATTATTCAAAAAAATAAGAAAAATGAAAAATCCAATCCCAACCACAACTACAACCGCAATTATTAAATATACTAGACAAAATGGAACATCCAGAATAAACAAATGTCACACATACAAGAAAAATGGCCTTTACCGGCTGTCGAAACCGCCGACAAAGCCTTTGTCCGCGGTTTGGCAAATGCCGGTGAAGCCTCGGTCGGTAAAGGCTTTACCTGCAGTTGTACTCCCTATACTGGCGGTTGTGCAAGCCGCTGCTGCACAGGGGCTTTACTGGCGGTTGTGCAGGCCGTCGCTGCTTGGGGGATTTACCGACACTTTGTATGGTAAGGTCGTGGTATGTGAATTTTTTACTCCAGATCCATGTGGGACTGATTTAACTTTACTAACACTTCAATTAGCATTTAAGCTCCTAATTCCTTAATGCATATGCATTTATAAACACATCTATAATCATACAAACATTCAGCTCAAAAAATGTCCATCAAAGTACATGGATTACATAACCAAAAAAAAAAAAAAAGTTCTTATTTAAAAAATGCACTACAGAACTATTCCAATCACATAAGATCTTTAATAGGCTATGAGCAATACATTTCTATGGTTCTTTCTAAGATATTGGAACTCAAAGATCTCCATTGATATAAACTAACATTCTCCCAGTTGACTCAACACTTCTGAAACAAAAACTGCCAAGACTCAGCAGAGTCACAACAAAAGGCAGATGTGAGTTTCCATGGAGCAGCTGTTTTGAAGGGGGGTATGTCTAACCAGACATGGGAAAATCCCTATCTAAAGCAAAGTACTTCTGGTGATTGGAAAAATCAGTTCACAAGAGGATGGCAATTAACTTTTAACCACTGCCCAGCAATTTCCAAAAGACATACATACCTTGTATATCTTGTGACAGAGAACCTCAAGCAGTCGAAGCTCGGCATTAGGATGAGGTCCACAGTAAAAGAATCAGGTCAATCCAATAATGAAGTGAGCCACGGATTATGAAACAGATATATGGCTTAAAAAAATCAATTGACAACATAAATAATCTAGAACATTATTGTAACACCCTGAAAATCGGGGGTCGTGTATAAACTCAACTCCCGAGTTCCAGACCGTCACTTATGCAACAAAAATGGTTATGATTCAATGTTGTCTGATTTAAAGCATTCACATGAGTAAAAGTATACCAAAACTGCAATTCATACTTCAGATCCAGTGATAAAAGCAAGCGGAAGACTAAACAAGATATATATCACTGTATGGAAAAACAAAGTAATCTCAACTGTCTCCAAAGTATGACTACATCTCTGAGTCTCATATACATGTACATAACAAAAGAATAATGTTCAAAAAGAAAAGTCCCACTGATGTCCCCTCGATCCAAGTCACCTACGGGAAGCCGTCATGATACTGCATATACGAGAACTCATCCTGGTCCTCGTCATCATCTAGCTCCACCTCCTGGATCTCATCGTCACCTGCAACTACAACAGGGTCTGGTGGGTGTTGCAAACACCATCCCGTAACGTGGGAATGAGTGATCAACTCAGTGGAATCATAGAGCAAAGATTAGCATGTTCACAATTCAGTCACGCGATAATAGTAAAGCAGTAAATCAGACAAGTCCTAAAACTGTTGTTAATGCAAGATGATATGACGTGATGTATGCCCTCACCGACGATCACCCTCATACGGCAACATCTTACGACCGCGGCATGCCACACTCCCTAGAGTGCTCCACATCTTCCAGGCACATGCAATGCTATGGTGATATGATTACCAAGTTATTATTAGTCCATTCAAACAGCAGGATTGGGAAACTAAGGTACCTCCCTTGTATCGATCCCAACACGGATCCTGTCTAGGGTCGTCACTCCTAGTAATCTCATACGATGTACATTTCGTAGGTCACTGCAAGGGCTGCCAGGGCTGTTGCTCGCACTCGTTGCACCGCTCCCCCATCACCTTATCAATACAGGCCTACTGTACTCTACTGCACGGAAGGGTCGTCGCCTCCCGTGAACTCAGAATACGCTCGCGGTCACTACAAAGGGCTCGTCGCCTGATCAGTGTAGGCCGACAGCTAGAATATAGTGTCCCATACCACCATAATCTGCTCACGAGTCAAGGTGCTCATTGGTCACTACGGGGAGGTTTGTGGCCCCAGCGTAGGCCGACAGCTCGACCACGGTGTCCCATACCACCATGCCCGGCTCATGAGTCTTCGTGGATCAAGGTACCACGGTTAATAGGGTTTACAATGGTAAGTTCGGTACCCTAGGTTCAAGCAGTTATGATACATACATGGTGAACAAACATCGGCCAGTCGGGTTACTTGACGGGCTCGACTAGCGCGATCGCATCTCGAACTGAACGACATGAAGTGCGTAAAACACTTCGCGTGGCCTAACCACTGCCGCCAACTCTCAACACGAATCACATTCATCGACGCGTCATTCGTGGCTATGACCAGTCAGCCACGAATTTGCTCGGTTACCGACTGCCTGGACTAAGTCAAGTCCCACACATCTATGGAATCACTATAAAAGGTATTGGAATTGAAATACATCATGTGAGCATGTTAGCACATGTTATGACATTCAACTTAAGCAAATCTTCAAGGCATACTTCCCATGCATATTCAACTTAAGCAAATCCTCAAGCACATACATTCCATGCATGTAGTGAAATCATGCATTTTGTCAACATGTAGAAAATCATCTAGGTCGGCATAATAATTGAAAAATCAATCACAAAGTATCAAATAACATCATTTAATTCAATACATACTAATACAAGCATTTATACAAACACATGCACTACACACTTAGGTCTACATATAGCATGTCGACCCAAAGTATGCAACTAGGCGAATCTCTTCGCCAAACTAATTATGCACGCATTCCTAACTTCCTAATGCGACAACAAACCATGTCAATCACATCAGCAAAATATGAATGCAAACAGTACTTCCTACAAATGACTAAAATGCCCTAAATCTCATATTCTTCGTTAGCTTACGAAAGGGGAAACGGAGAGCATTTTGTACATGTCAAACGGCGATGCCGTCAAGAATCTACTATTAAACGACATTGAAAGCATTGGGAACCGTCAATCCAAGCGTCTAAAATCCTCACCTAGTGTCTTGTAGACTCGGGAATTGAAGCGGAGTGTATATGCTTCGTCTACGGCGAGTAAGGAGCCTAATGCATAAGATCCATAAGCTACATCGCCATGGAAACAAGAAAAACTCAAATCACCAACTATTTAGGGTTTTTACTTACCTAGGATTGCGGTGGAATCGCCGGGAAAGCGGTAGAGAAGTGTCGCTTAAGCATGTGCAACACGTAGCACAAGTGGCGGGAAGAACTCTCCCACTCTCTCACAATCTCTCACTCTTTTTCTCTCTCCCAAGCTAGGGCTTCTCTCAAATTCGGATGGGAGAGAGGAGTGAGGGTTTCAACCCCTTTTATAGCCTAAAACATTCCCAAAATAGGCTTGGGAACAATGTTTACTTGGTGCCTAACCAAATCGGGGCCGTTTCGGTCCAAAAGGGCACTTCTGGAGGTCCCCAGGCCAGATGCGGTCGGACTTAAGCTCATGCATACTAGATCTAGCATACATCCAGTTTTCAGACCGGTTGGGTTCCCAGATCGCACGTGGCGGCCCAGTTTCAGTTTAACGGTCACCGCATCAAGATCAGGCCTATAAGTCCCGTGATATATAATAGTTATTTTTCCTGATCCAAGGGTGTAATTTGGCTGTATTCTGACGGTCAGAATGCTTAATACTGATGCGTCAAATTTGTGTGCCAGATTTGAATTTGAAATTCCAACTATGTCCCTATTCACACTCTCTTCGGTCCGGGCTCAATGAAATAGCCTGTGATCACCGGTTTGACTTGATTTTTGGAATGAGTGTCAAGCCCAGCTAGACGGTCCTAACGGTCTAAGATAGGAGGTATCGGACTTTCAACGTGCGGTCTAGATCCAATACAAAGATTCAAAGTGGTCCAGAGAACAAACCGGCTTAGAGTTTGATCCGAGGCTTTAGAGCATTATAGCACCCTTAGTTCCACTCGCTTCGGGCCTTGTAGAACGTATTTAAAGTGATCAGGGACCATTTCCCAGCTATTCTAACGTTGCACTAGCTAACCTAGTCAAATTTTCCAAAGGAATGAATTCTACGCAAGTTCGGGTCGAGTTGGTACTCGAGCCCAAGGATGGATTTTTCACGGGCGTTACAATCTACCCCCCTTAACAAATAATTTCGTCCTCGAAATTTTGTACCTTTTCGTACTCCTCGAGAAGCTGTGGGTAGTTCTTTCTGATCTCGGCTTCTGTCTCCCAAGTAGCCTCCTCCTCAGTATGATGCGTCCATAGTACCTTCACAAGGGGAATCACCTTGCTACGCAGTACCTGCTCCTTCCGGTCTAAGATGCGTGCCGGTCGCAGGATATAAGTAACATCCTCTCCTAACTGCACCTGCTCCCATCTGATGATATGAGAAGGATCAGCAACGTACTTCTTCAGCATAGAAACATGAAATACGTTGTGGACGCTCGCGAGGGGCGTGGGTAAAGCCAATCGGTAAGCCACTGCTCCCACACGATCGAGGATCTGAAATGGACCAATGTATCGCGGTGCCAGCTTCCCCTTCTTTCCGAACCGAAGGACTCCCTTCATAGGGGAAACTCGCAAAAACACATGATCCCCGACTGTGAACTCTAGTGGTCTCCGTCTCGTATCGGCGTAGCTCTTCTGTCTGCTCTGCGCTGTAAGAAGCCGACGTCGAATAATATCAATCTTCTCTGACGTCGCCTGCACCAACTCTGGGCCAATCAAGCTGCGCTCACCGACCTCTAACCAGCAATGCGGTGCGCGACAAGGTCGCCCATACAGCGCCTCATAAGGTGCCATGCCGATACTCGCCTGGAAGCTATTGTTGTATGCAAACTCCGCATATGCAAGACAGTCATCCCAACTGTCCTTGAAGTCCAATGCGCAAGCTCGCAACATGTCCTCCAGGATCTGGTTCACTCGCTCTGTCTGTCCGTCCGTCTGTGGGTGGAAGGCAGTACTGAACTTCAACTTCACACCCATAGCCTCCTGAATGCGAGTCCAGAAGATAGAAGTGAACCGCGTGTCTCTGTCCGACACGATCTCCAACGGAACTCCATGCAGACGCACGATCTCTCTAATATACAATCTAGCCAGCTCGTCTGCAGAGTTCGTAACTCTGATCGGTAGGAAGTGCGCCGACTTCGTCAATCGGTCGACGATCACCCAAATAGAATCATGCCCCTTCCTCGTCTTCGGCAACCCAGAAATGAAGTCCATGGAAATGAAATCCCACTTCCACTCTGCAATCGGCATAGGCTGCAAAAGTCCAGGTGGTCGGCGATGCTCTGCCTTCACCTGTTGACAAGTGAGACAACGGGACACGAACTCAGCAATGTGGGTCTTCATACCTTCCCACCAGTACGTCCTCTTCACGTCACGATACATCTTCGTGCTGCCAGGATGCATCGCGAGTCTAGTAGAATGCGCAGCCTCGAGAATCTCTCGTCTCAAGTCAGGGACATCAGGAACGCATAGGCGGCCACGGTAACGTAAACCCCCATCCATGCCAACTCGCCAGTCGGCGTCATCATCATCACTGGCCTGCTCTCGAAGCTCAGTAAGATGCGCGTCGTCCCTCTGCGCCTCGATGACACGGTCATCGATCGGAGATCGCACCTGAACATGTGCGATGAACTCAAATGGCTCCTCTACGGTGAGTTTCTGCTCAAAGTCTCGCAAAAACTCAACCATATCCCACTCGGCAACCATCAGCGGAGCCGCAAACTCTATCGCCTTCTTGCGGCTCAACGCATCAGCCACAAGGTTCGCCTTCCCAGGATGGTAAGAGACTTCAAACTTGAAGTCCTTCAGCGTCTCCATCCATCGCCGCTGCCTCATATTCAAGTCCCGCTGTGTGAATATGTACTTGAGGCTCTTGTGGTCGCAAAAGAGCTCGAACTCCTCTCCATAGAGGTAATGTCTCCAGAGTCTCAGTGCGAATATCACGGCTGCCAACTCCAGGTCGTGTGTAGGGTAATTCTCCTCGTGCTTCCTTAATTGTCTCGAGGCATACGAAATTACCCTGTCCCTCTGCATAAGGACACAACCCAAACCAACGCTAGACGCGTCAGTGTATATAGTGTATTTAACCCCTTGCTCTGGCAATACTAGCACAGGGGCGGACGTAAGTCTGTCCTTCAGCTCCTGAAAAGCTGACTCCGCCTTATCATTCCAGGCGAACTTCACGTCCTTCCGTGTCAACTGAGATAAGGGTCTCGCGATCTTCGAGAAATCCTGAATGAAGCGCCGATAGTAGCCAGCGAGACCCAAGAAACTCCTCACCTCAGTGACAGAACCAGGCTGCTCCCAGTCCTGCACCGCAGCTACCTTAGACAGGTCAACTGCCATGCCATCCTTGGACACCACGTGTCCCAGAAACTTCACCTCCTGCTTCCAGAAGTCGCACTTCTTATACTGTGCGAACAACTGATGCTGTCTGAGCGTATCAAGGACCAAACGCAAGTGCTCCTCATGCTCCTCTCGACTCCTAGAGTATACCAAAATGTCGTCGATGAAGACAACGACGAATCGATAGAGGAAAGGCCGTAGTACCCGGTTCATCAGATCCATGAACACGGCCGGTGCGTTCGTGAGACCGAACGACATCACAAGGAACTCGTAATGACCAAAACTGGTCCTGAACGCTGTCTTCTGCACGTCCTCATCTCTGACGCGCAGCTGATGATATCCTGACTGAAGATCAATCTTCGAGAAGTACTGCGCTCCTCTCAACTGATCAAACAAGTCATCGATCCTGGGCAAAGGGTACTTGTTCTTCACTGTGAGTTGGTTCAACCTGCGATAATCAATACACAATCGCAGCGAACCATCCTTCTTCTTCACGAACAAGACCGGTGCTCCCCAAGGAGATACGCTAGGCCGTATAAGGCCAAGCTCTAGTAGACCATCAATCTGTGTCCTCAACTCCTCCATCTCACATGGTGCCATGCGATACGTCGGCAGTGAGACGGGT
Source organism: Magnolia kwangsiensis (assembly GCA_037074715.1). NCBI lineage: Eukaryota > Viridiplantae > Streptophyta > Magnoliopsida > Magnoliales > Magnoliaceae > Magnolia > Magnolia kwangsiensis. The sequence goes on along the minus strand of CM073575.1, from coordinate 80,787,784 downwards.
GTAGAACCAGGAATCAGATCGATAGTGAAATCGATCTCACGTCGGGGCGGCAAACCAGGGATCTTCCTGAACAGATCCCCGAACTCAGAAACAACCGGCGTCTGCTCAAGTACCTGGGCACCAGCGTCGTGCAACAGGGTGGCGTAGCTAAGAATGCGGAATGGAAGATTTACCCGCACTGAAAATGTGAAAGGCGTGCCCTCAGGCTCGTACACCGTCACCACACGAGCCTCGCAGTCAATCTCGGCTCTCGCTGCAGTCAACCAGTCCATGCCAAGGATGACGTCGAGATATACGAGCGAGGGATCGACGACCAAATCAAGAGTCATCGTCCTGCCTCCCAGATCAAGTAAACAACCCTCACACATCTGGGTGACATCCGAATAATCTCCATGAGCTGCAAGGACTCGCACGCTATCCATAGTAATAGTCTGCAACCCAAGACGTCTGACTACGGCACGCGATATCAAAGAAATCGTGGAACCAGTGTCCACCATGACAAGAACGGGAGTACCTCCGATATGGCCCGTGACCTCGAAGGCTGAATGCTGGAAAGTCGGCGTCGTAGCTGCCTCAGCGGTCAGTGCATGAACTCGAGCCTGCTGTGGCCGGTTCGGCCGCTGTGTCAAGGGCCGTGGGGGCTGTCGAATCTGCGATACTGTGGGTCTGAAAGAGGACTGCGCAGGAGCTGACCGTATAGGCGGTGCTGATATCGCCTGTGGACGTACACGATCAATCTTCTGCGGCGGCGAGAACCCACTGTCCCGCATCCTCGCAAAGCAACTCGGCGCTAGGTGGCCCGTCCTCCCACAGTATGTGCATGATAGATCAGGGCGCCGAAACGGTCCTACTGGCGCCGTGGTCCTGGTAGGAGGATCAATGCGAGGCCTCTTGCCCGCGAAGGGCCTATCTGGCAACTCCGGTCGCGGCCTAGGAGTAGTCGGGCCTCGTGATCGCGCAAGTCGATCCACGTCCTGCTCTGCCCGCATGGACATGTGAACCAACTCCGCATAGGAGGAGAAACTGATGCAGCACATCTTCGACCGAATATCCGGTCGCAAGCCCTCCAAAAAGCGCCGTATGCGCATCTGCTCATCAGCTAAAATCGTCGGGACGTACCTGCCCAACTCTGTGAACCGATGCTCATACTCGGTGACCGTCATCGCTGCCTGCCTGAGACGGAGAAACTCATTCTCCCTCTCGTGTCTGTAGGTCTGAGGATAATACTTCTCATGGAAGCGAAACTCGAATGCTGCCCATGTCCATACGAAGTCTGCGGTAACAGTCCGCAATACACTATCCCACCACATACTGGCCTCTCTCTCAAACTGGAAGGTAGCCAGCTCTACCTGCTCTGCCTCAGTACAGTGCAACATGCGCAGAATCTTCGACACTCGGTCGAGCCAAAACTCAGCCTCCTCGGGTCTGTGAGAACCCGTGAAAGTAGGAGGCCGCAAGCGCTGAAATCGCTCCAGAAGGCCCCGTGTGTCGGCAGGGTTCCCCGCAGGGAAAGCAGGCTGCGCAGGAAGTGCTACGCCCTCATCCTGGGTGTAAGCATAGGCATCCTCAGCTGGATGCGCAGGTGGTGCAGGCGGAGTAGATGCAGTCGCACCCCCACCCTGGGCTAAAGTCCCAACTATGGTGGTCAGAAGCTGCTGCTGCTGTAGCATCATAGCCATCATCTGCTCGAATCTATCAGGGGGTGGAGCAGGCGGTGGCGGATGAGGTGCGGAAGTAGATGCGCGCTGTGGCTCTCTGACTGATGGTGTAAATGGCGGTGGTCCATCTGTAGGACCAGTAGCAGGCTGAGACGATCGAACAGTCTCAGGAATCGGGCCCACAGCAGGGTCCGGACGAGTGCCAGACTGAGAAGGAGCCTGATCCATCTGCTCTAACAATGAAAGCCGAACCGCGCTCCTCGTAGTCTTAGGTGGCATTCCCTATATTCAAAATAGGGCGCAACCTTGTCAGTCTCAATTGCACAAATACACCACAATCATTCACTAAAGAGTCAAGGCATTCCATGCACTTCAATTAATCAAAATTGTCACAATACAAGGGATATATCCTTACAAGCATCATGACTAGAATGACATGGAAATTAAGACAGTTAAGCAACAGCGACAAAAGCAAAGCACTAGCCCTAATAGGCTTTACACACATGAAACAGAAAATAGCTAACTACTCATAACAACATCAAAGATCGCGTTGCTAGTCGGAGTCTGGCGACGGAGGAGGAGCACCCTTATCCTGTAAGCAACACAGGATTGCCTTCAAGGTGCGAGTCACCTTGCCAAATTTCTTCTTCGTAACGGCCTTGGCATCAGCGACCTCTGCTCGAAGTTCTTGGACTTCCCTTCGCAAAGCGGTCTGACTCTCCTCCATCCGGGCAATGCGATCGTCAATAGTAGTCTGCGCAGAAGGAGGAGGACTCTCATCAGTATCCTGAGCCTCCTCTTCTGCTTCTTCCTGAGTCTCTTCCTGAACTTCTGCACTAGGTTCTCCTTCGCTTTGATCTTCCTCTTCATCAAAGTCGTCCCCACTATCCCTTTCAAGTTGATTTTCACGATATTGCGACCCAATCTTCATCTTAACCATCGTCGACTCATCGATGGTGTGAATCGATACCGGCAACTCGGGTCCAAGTCTATAGGCAAACTCAAGCGCAATTCTGCAAATGAGTCGGCCAAAGGGAAGGGATTCGGATGTTCTTCTCGACCTGGCTATGAGAACTATCTGCCGTAAGATGAAAGTGGCCATACATACGTTCTCTCCCTGGGCCACCAGAAATAAGAAATCGACCATAAGACGTGTACATTCAATGCGGTTCGTCGACCTAGGATAAACATTGAACGTGCAGATGTGATGCAGCAGACGCAAATCCTCAGACATGTACGTCGCCTTGAGGCTATTATTAGGCTGCCATGGAACCAACTTACCGCACAGAAACCTGGTGCGGCGATCTCGTTCACGTCTAGTCCTCAAATTTTTCTCACTTGGATGTACATCACCTAGAGGCACGTTGAGAAGTCGCGCAACCAACTGGACGTCGATCGTAGCCATCCGATCTCTACCAAAAGGGATTTTAAACTGCAAGGGCTCCAAGGTAGGACTCTGGATGCTAGCATAGAAGGCACGAACAGTGCTCACATTAGCACGAGCGCGAGCTTCAAAGATCGGTCCCCAGTGCGCAGCTTCAATGCGTTCGAACAACAGATATTCGCCGAACAATCGCCCATCTACGTCCGCCTCAAATAACACTCTACGATCAGTGTATTCACCATGAGGCATCTCTGATAGGATGGTTCGTCCAAGGTGTGCATGGGGATCCAAATCCCGCTTCGTACGGCACTCCAGGACTGCAGCTGGACCTGCGGCGGCGCTTGAACTTGCGGCACCACCCCGCGGTCTTCTCAATCGAGCAGGGCGGCTCGGCCCAGCCTCGTCTGTTGCAGTTTTCCTCTTACCCATCAAAGACAGGATGGATGAGAGTGACAAAAGACCCAAAATAGCTTCCACGAAAGCCATGGAAAACGCCGAAAATGCGAAGAAATGGCTGCCCAATCTGACAAAAGGAAATCTAGGCGTCGTAGAGGGATGCTTCAAGCTTCCCAAGGCTGTAGTTTCAGGGAAAAATAAGAACAAAAAGATGGAATGGAGCTGCTCACGATTTCGACACTATTTGGGGGATTTTGGAGCTCCAAATGGGAAAATCTTCAAGGAAAGGGGCTGCCAACACCCAATAATCAATGGGTGGTGGTCGGTTTTGGCCAAGGAAGGGATTAGGATGGGTTTGGGTCGCCGGGATTTGGAATGGAGCGCTGAAACTCAAATCTAGGGCATGCAAGGGGGCTGTTTGTGAAGGAGAGGGGTGTTTTAGGGGTTTTCGTGGGATGGGAGGTACATAGGGGTGATGGGGGGTGTATTTAAGTGGGTGCGCCCAAAGGGCAGCACCGTCCGAGGTGGCCGGCCGGCGATGCATCGCCCGGCCGGCGATGGCATCGCCGGCCAACCTCCAGGTTGGCCAGCGGGACCCCATGGGTCTGGTCCCCCATGGTCCCAGGGTCCCAAAATGTCTAGTCCCACCCCTTAGTTCATAGTATTTTGGTCCCTATGAGCCCAAACATGTTTTTGGGGCTTTCCGGGTCCACATCGCAGTCCCGAATACCAAACCATATGATGCAGCATATGGATTTGGGGTAGAAGGATCCAGTACATCTTTCTAGCTCCTTAGTTGCTAAAGAAAGTGAAGTTAGAATGTCTTTATGGCCATTTTTTATGAAATTTTACTATTCACTGTAAAATTTGGTGAATGTACTAATTTGTGTTATTTTCACATTAGGTTTGATGCCTAACATGAAATGGATACAAAAGAACTGAAGGTTGAAGTGTTTAGAGAAGGAATTTTAAGAATTTTTGGCAAAACGGGGTTTTTAAGCCCTGGCGATTGATTACTAGAGTCGTGGTCATTCCACGGCCCATGGATTCACTTTTGCGGTTTAAAACCGCTCATAGGACATCTCCACCCGACTTCCTACAGCTTAGAAGTGATTCGGGTCGCTTTACGCGACCCGAGATGCGTTACAGACTCGATCTTGTGATCGATCCTTATAGACTTCGCCTATCGGCGAATCTGTGATCCTAGAAGTGTTTCTAGACCCTTCTCGCACCCACCTAAGTCAAAGGAAGCGACAGCGTACGTCGCAAGACCATAACCCAGGCCCAGTATACTCTCATTCATGCTCTGATACCAACTTGTAACACCCTGAAAATCGGGGGTCGTGTATAAACTCAACTCCCGAGTTCCAGACCGTCACTTATGCAACAAAAATGGTTATGATTCAATGTTGTCTGATTTAAAGCATTCACATGAGTAAAAGTATACCAAAACTGCAATTCATACTTCAGATCCAGTGATAAAAGCAAGCGGAAGACTAAACAAGATATATATCACTGTATGGAAAAACAAAGTAATCTCAACTGTCTCCAAAGTATGACTACATCTCTGAGTCTCATATACATGTACATAACAAAAGAATAATGTTCAAAAAGAAAAGTCCCACTGATGTCCCCTCGATCCAAGTCACCTACGGGAAGCCGTCATGATACTGCATATACGAGAACTCATCCTGGTCCTCGTCATCATCTAGCTCCACCTCCTGGATCTCATCGTCACCTGCAACTACAACAGGGTCTGGTGGGTGTTGCAAACACCATCCCGTAACGTGGGAATGAGTGATCAACTCAGTGGAATCATAGAGCAAAGATTAGCATGTTCACAATTCAGTCACGCGATAATAGTAAAGCAGTAAATCAGACAAGTCCTAAAACTGTTGTTAATGCAAGATGATATGACGTGATGTATGCCCTCACCGACGATCACCCTCATACGGCAACATCTTACGACCGCGGCATGCCACACTCCCTAGAGTGCTCCACATCTTCCAGGCACATGCAATGCTATGGTGATATGATTACCAAGTTATTATTAGTCCATTCAAACAGCAGGATTGGGAAACTAAGGTACCTCCCTTGTATCGATCCCAACACGGATCCTGTCTAGGGTCGTCACTCCTAGTAATCTCATACGATGTACATTTCGTAGGTCACTGCAAGGGCTGCCAGGGCTGTTGCTCGCACTCGTTGCACCGCTCCCCCATCACCTTATCAATACAGGCCTACTGTACTCTACTGCACGGAAGGGTCGTCGCCTCCCGTGAACTCAGAATACGCTCGCGGTCACTACAAAGGGCTCGTCGCCTGATCAGTGTAGGCCGACAGCTAGAATATAGTGTCCCATACCACCATAATCTGCTCACGAGTCAAGGTGCTCATTGGTCACTACGGGGAGGTTTGTGGCCCCAGCGTAGGCCGACAGCTCGACCACGGTGTCCCATACCACCATGCCCGGCTCATGAGTCTTCGTGGATCAAGGTACCACGGTTAATAGGGTTTACAATGGTAAGTTCGGTACCCTAGGTTCAAGCAGTTATGATACATACATGGTGAACAAACATCGGCCAGTCGGGTTACTTGACGGGCTCGACTAGCGCGATCGCATCTCGAACTGAACGACATGAAGTGCGTAAAACACTTCGCGTGGCCTAACCACTGCCGCCAACTCTCAACACGAATCACATTCATCGACGCGTCATTCGTGGCTATGACCAGTCAGCCACGAATTTGCTCGGTTACCGACTGCCTGGACTAAGTCAAGTCCCACACATCTATGGAATCACTATAAAAGGTATTGGAATTGAAATACATCATGTGAGCATGTTAGCACATGTTATGACATTCAACTTAAGCAAATCTTCAAGGCATACTTCCCATGCATATTCAACTTAAGCAAATCCTCAAGCACATACATTCCATGCATGTAGTGAAATCATGCATTTTGTCAACATGTAGAAAATCATCTAGGTCGGCATAATAATTGAAAAATCAATCACAAAGTATCAAATAACATCATTTAATTCAATACATACTAATACAAGCATTTATACAAACACATGCACTACACACTTAGGTCTACATATAGCATGTCGACCCAAAGTATGCAACTAGGCGAATCTCTTCGCCAAACTAATTATGCACGCATTCCTAACTTCCTAATGCGACAACAAACCATGTCAATCACATCAGCAAAATATGAATGCAAACAGTACTTCCTACAAATGACTAAAATGCCCTAAATCTCATATTCTTCGTTAGCTTACGAAAGGGGAAACGGAGAGCATTTTGTACATGTCAAACGGCGATGCCGTCAAGAATCTACTATTAAACGACATTGAAAGCATTGGGAACCGTCAATCCAAGCGTCTAAAATCCTCACCTAGTGTCTTGTAGACTCGGGAATTGAAGCGGAGTGTATATGCTTCGTCTACGGCGAGTAAGGAGCCTAATGCATAAGATCCATAAGCTACATCGCCATGGAAACAAGAAAAACTCAAATCACCAACTATTTAGGGTTTTTACTTACCTAGGATTGCGGTGGAATCGCCGGGAAAGCGGTAGAGAAGTGTCGCTTAAGCATGTGCAACACGTAGCACAAGTGGCGGGAAGAACTCTCCCACTCTCTCACAATCTCTCACTCTTTTTCTCTCTCCCAAGCTAGGGCTTCTCTCAAATTCGGATGGGAGAGAGGAGTGAGGGTTTCAACCCCTTTTTTAGCCTAAAACATTCCCAAAATAGGCTTGGGAACAATGTTTACTTGGTGCCTAACCAAATCGGGGCCGTTTCGGTCCAAAAGGGCACTTCTGGAGGTCCCCAGGCCAGATGCGGTCGGACTTAAGCTCATGCATACTAGATCTAGCATACATCCAGTTTTCAGACCGGTTGGGTTCCCAGATCGCACGTGGCGGCCCAGTTTCAGTTTAACGGTCACCGCATCAAGATCAGGCCTATAAGTCCCGTGATATATAATAGTTATTTTTCCTGATCCAAGGGTGTAATTTGGCTGTATTCTGACGGTCAGAATGCTTAATACTGATGCGTCAAATTTGTGTGCCAGATTTGAATTTGAAATTCCAACTATGTCCCTATTCACACTCTCTTCGGTCCGGGCTCAATGAAATAGCCTGTGATCACCGGTTTGACTTGATTTTTGGAATGAGTGTCAAGCCCAGCTAGACGGTCCTAACGGTCTAAGATAGGAGGTATCGGACTTTCAACGTGCGGTCTAGATCCAATACAAAGATTCAAAGTGGTCCAGAGAACAAACCGGCTTAGAGTTTGATCCGAGGCTTTAGAGCATTATAGCACCCTTAGTTCCACTCGCTTCGGGCCTTGTAGAACGTATTTAAAGTGATCAGGGACCATTTCCCAGCTATTCTAACGTTGCACTAGCTAACCTAGTCAAATTTTCCAAAGGAATGAATTCTACGCAAGTTCGGGTCGAGTTGGTACTCGAGCCCAAGGATGGATTTTTCACGGGCGTTACAATTATATATCTCGCAAGACAAAAAACTAGCATAAGCAATCATGTCCTAAACAACATGCCTTACCGTTTATGTTAAACAACATAAAAGCAACAACAAATCCCCAAAGTGGTGCACTGCAATGCATTCAACATAACAAGCATGTTAGCTGGGAACAGTATCAAGAAAACCTCATTGCATAATAAATACAGATAAGGAATGCGAAGTGCAATCTCTCACATGTGGGGAATGCCACATTCTTGAGTGAGACACCTGGAATATTGATGATATTTTCTGAAGTTAAACAAAGGAAGACATTCAAGTGCAAAATCCAAGATAGCAAAAACTTGAAAAGAAATCCTAGTAGGTGAACCAGCAAAGACAAAGAAGCAAGCTGAGAAGAATGCAGTAATGATTGCATGGTCTTCTTTGAAACAATTGCCAAACTTGGGTTCTTTGTCTCAATCAAACAAAGAGACTGAGAGTAAGGCTTTTCATACCTACATAAGCAACAGAAATTACATAAATTTTACGAAAGTAGTGGACAATACTCACAACAGAATTAACATGGCCACAAGCTCGGCAATCTCAAGGCAAATGTAAACTCAAAAAAGCAAAGAAAAGAAGAAACAGTATCCCAGATATGAAGATTGTAAGAAATGATGAGTACATAACTACCACAACAAATCACACTGATAAATAGCCATAAAGCGACATTGCTTAAAACCCAGAAAAATTCATACTTTTTTTGGAATTCAATCCAGTTCCCATAGCAGTACCACCCTGCACAAGCTGCTCAAAAGAAACATTCAATGGGTTGACAAAGGCACACATCTTCTACCAGTCAATCAATAGGCAAAACCACTTGACAAAATTGCACAACAAAAAGCAAGAAAGCCCGTCTCAAGAAAAATTAGAGAAATAAAATGAATATGACCTTCCTATACATAATGGACCATTTTTTCTGGAACGGCTGTTTTGGCATGTGTTTTACAAGTGTTTTTAACAAGGGTTGCTGCCTTAGAATATCCACAATCTCCATGTCCAAGAGCTTTTCTTCTAGTCTGTGACAAAAAGTAAACAAAAATTTTCTGGTAGTTGCCAACATATAAAAGATTTGTATGAAATAAATTACAGGAATTTGATTTGCCTTGTTCTGCTCCAAATATATGACGGGATTTCGTTAGAAATCAAGCAATTTCTTAGTACCCTGCAGAACACGTCCAAGATAGACACTTCATGAGTAAAAGAATCAACAAAAAATAATATATTTACACCATCGGGGTTATATCCATTCAACGCATAATGTCTCCATGTTGACCATATTCTCCAATGAAGGGAAAGACATACTCAATCCTTTCAAATCATATATCTACCTGAAAATTGAAACATAAGGATGAGAATGAGCTGAAAAAAAAAAAAAAGAGATGGGAAATCGACAATGCAAATCCCTAAAAATGAATTCGATAACGCAAATCCCTAATTAGGGATTTGTATTCGACAAAGCATACCTAAGATGGATGAGAATCTGAGATCCATGAGCAGCAAAAGACCGAACTGCAGCAGAGGCCCAGGAGATAGAGAGAGGGAGAGAGGAAAAGGGTTTTGAGAGAGAGATAGATAGGGAGAGTGAGAGTGAGAGAAGAATGAGTGGAGAGTAAGAGGGAGAGGAAGAGGGAGAGGGAAATGGAGAGCGTGCGAGGGGGAGAGGGAGAGGGAGAGGTAGAGAGAGGGAGGGAGAGGAAGAGGCAGAGTGAGGGACGAAGAGGAAGAGGCAGAGAGAGGGAGAGCACGCGAGAGGGAGAGAGAGGGAGAATGAGAGCGCGTGAGAGGGAGGGAGAGCACGTAGGAGAGACAGAGAGATAGAGAGAGAGAGAGAGAGCGAGACGGAGGGAGAGCGAGAGGGAGAGGGTCGGCGCTCAAATAGATTAGGGCTTCATTTTTTTTATGATTTTATAGGTGTAGCCTTTGCCCGCAGCCAGTAAGACTGGCCGCGGGTAAAGGGTTGGGCCATCGGTCGGCTTAGGCCGCTTTTCTTATAGTGACACCGCCAAAGCTGCTAGATATTTAAAAAAACAATAGGATCTACCAAAGGTACAACCAACTGAAACTTGTTGATGGATTGAATATGACCCCCAGTAAAAGTATGAATGCTCAACATCCTTACATAATAAAGTTAAAGGGAAAAAATTAATCAACTTGTTGGCTGCATTCTTTTTAGATGCATAGCAATAGCATACGTTCAAGATTTATATTTCATATCTAGAAAATAATAAGAAATGAAAATCTATTTCCCATGATTGTCTTTTAGCAAGATTTTCTTGAAAAAAATTTCTTCATTTACAAATCTATATTCATGGAAAATTTGTTGCCAGTCTAGGCAAGGAAACTAAAAGGGGGCATTTTTCAGGAAATGAGAGAAATGGAAATCACATTTTCAAGAAATTTACAAAAATAAACATAAAAAATGCCGTTTTCATGGATATGACATTTCATCAATTTATATTTCAAGAAACCCGCTTGCTAAATGGTCTTAGACAGACATTAGATCCTAAACAAAAAGTCACTATGGTTAGAACTTCCTCCTGGCATTTCCATTCCAAAGAAGGCTATAGGGTTACATTAAGACAACATCTTAAGGGGTTTTGGATTTCCAATGCAAATGGCTGGTTTAGAGAGGCCTTCCTAAAAGTATCTGCTATGGAGTTGGCCTATGTCAGGCTAAGCTGAAATGAACCCAAAAGACTAGTAACTTAACCTTAATCATATTTACAATGAAAAACACTTCCACAACATTGATTGCTAGCCTAGATAGTAAATGGGTTATAGCATTAACTAAGGCCCAACAAGGCAGCTGGACCCCTTGCTTCTGATGGAAAGCATGGTTTTTGGAGTGGAGTAGACCACTTATAGCCCATCCACACAACAACTCACCAGATTAATAATCCTAGAAAGATAGACCATTTAGAAGATCTTATAACATGTTCATAGATCAGATGTGGATACTTATATCAGCATCATACATGCAGAAAAGGTGTACAAGTAGTATCAAATGGTGATCCTCATAAACCTGTAAATTGTATCAGTTCATAGTAGCATAAATTAGGAAAATTTGACTGTCCATTCAATATAATGCCTTATATCTAGAACCGAGCTGAATTCCATTGCCAATGCCACAAAGAACTATTTGCCAACATGCTAACTATTATAAAAGAATTCAAAGAAGAAGGTACAAAGTGAAAATCACAAAAAAACAATGGGGAACAGAAAAATGAGAAATCTTGGTATGGAAACAAGATATTCAAACAATCAGTTCTACCAAATGAGAAATTACAAAATCTGTTACCAATCAGAAGGCACCTAACGAATCTGTAAGCCGGAAGTAGCTTGAAAAATTAGTAATCTTTTATGAGATTGAAAACAAAACAAGAGTTACATGATCGTCTGTCTGATGACTGATGACATGTGGAGTAAGCTCATGTTCTGATTTGCCACAAGTGGAAACCACAACTAGCATTAAATGTTGGCTGCTGTAAAAAATGCGACAGCAATGTTCCATTTTGTTGTAATGACTTGGACGTTTGGCCATGGGGCCAACTATAAACAGGATATCAAAGATGACAATCATGGAACAGAAAACTGTATATACATTTGCCTTAGTTTATAATAAAGATAGTTTAATTAGCTTAAAGAACATGTTAGCTTAAGTGCATTTGGTCGAACCAAATGTCATTCGTGAAATTTAATGATTAATCAGTCTTATTTACTGCAAAATATCACCAAGTTTCATGATATTTAGTGCAACCAAACACACCCTTATATGAATTATCATATCATGCTCAAACTATGCATATCATCACTAAATGTTTTTACATATGAATTGTTATACAATAACCAACTGCATAACAGATGTATAAAAACAAATTGTCTAATTGACAAGATGGACACAAAGTTATCCAACTGCATATATCTTGTAGAAACAGATATGGTGGCCATAATGAAGAATATTACTTTGGCAAAGATTAACAGAAAAGTAAAGCCTAAAGGATAAGCATCTCATCCCCACTGCCAAAAAACTGGCAGCCCAATATGGGCCTAACCATCATGTGTGTTAACTCTAAGTAGCATCCTTTTTAATTGATAGCCGTAGGAAATATTCTTTCAATATTTGGGCAGAACGGTTTTCAAACAATCCACTATCAAAAAACAAACATTGAAACTTGCATCTGACCTCTTGAGTTGGCAGAACTATCTGCCCATGTCCTTGTAATAGTTGTAACCTAGAGTCTCATTTGGCCTTCAGGATTCTAATAACTGCAATAAATAACAGCAAGTTCTAATTAAATAAGAAAAAAAATGAAGGAAAGATGAGAAACAACCTCTAGAAAAAGAAAAGAAAAAATTGTACAGATAAAAGAAAGTTGCAGATGAAAGCAGTACCATACTTTGACTGCATCGCCAAAAAGCATTTGCAATATTGGGTATACTTTGGCTGCATTGCCAAGAAGCATTTGCAATATTGGGTTCACTATGTGACCAACTTCAACCAAAAACAGAAAACGAAGGGATTAGTCTCACTTCAAAAAAGAGGTGGGGACACCCCATGTCTTCAAAAAAAAAAGAAGAAACGAACGTAACCAAAATGTGACTTGCTATTATCAGCCCATTCTCACTTCAAAGATCAAAGACACATGTACATTAGACTAACTGTTGGACAAAATGGAGACACATGTACATTAGACTAACTGTTGGACAAACCAATTTAGTCCACCTCATGGATGGTCCGTTTCTCAAAAAAAATGCAGCAAATGGGTGTTTTCACAACTATTGAATCCATAAACAATTTTGAGGACCGTTTCTCTGGATATATTGACCATCCAAAAAAGGCCATGCATAGGACAATATGCCTAATGGTGTAACTTTTGAGCCCTCTCTATGGAGCTGACCTTATGCCAAAAATTAGGACTATACAAAATGGACACAATGTACATTAGACTGTGTACTCTGTGGAGCCTCCCTTTTGGATTAAAGTTGATTCACACTCCAGGGTGCCAAACACACTAGGGCCTGTTTGGCCAGACCTATCCCACAGTATTAGGAGGGATATCCCGGGATATGCATGACAAGCCAAACAGACCCGGTGAACCTGTCCTGGGATATAAGCAATCCCATGGATCTTAAAACAATCCACTGACATCACCATCATTACCTTAAAATTGATCCCATCCCTTGGTTGAACGGATTGGAAGGTAAAATCCTGGGATGTGCCAGGCGTGCCAAACAGACACAGTGAACTTGTACTGGGATATAACAATCCCATGGATCTTAAACCAATCCACTAACACCACCATCATTACCTTAAAATCCATCCCATCCCTCCTAATCCCATGGGATTTTCCTGGCCAAACAGGCCCTAGGAGGATTACAAATCCAGTGGGTTTCCACTCCTAGGGGTTCCGAATCGAGGGGGTTCCAAATCATGCCCCAAACAGGCCCTTAGGGTCATTTGGCACCGTGGATTCCAATCATGAGGGTTTCAAATCCAGGGGGTTTCCAATCATGGGGGTTTCGAATCCATCAGGTCAACACGAAACTCAAAAGTGGGCCACGCCACAGGGGAACAGTAGGAATGAGAACCACCACTATCAATCGATTGAGAGAGAGAGAGAGAGAGAGAGAGAGAGAGAGAGAGAGAGAGAGAGAGAGAGAGAGAGAGAATTACCTCAATGTTCATGGAGAGATCAACAAGAAGAGAGAGAGGTGGGAGAGATTTGTAGGGCTGGCGCTGGGAGATGGATAGACGGAGAGGTGAGCGTATGAGAGGGAGAGAGAAACAGAGAGTCGGTTTAGGGTTGGCTAAATGAAAGGTAGGGAATGGGTGGCTGATGTCAACAAGTTCTGTGGGTCCCATCATGAGGTATGTGTTATATCCAAACCGTCCATCCAACTGATGAGCTCGATGTAAGGCTTGAGATGAAAAATAAGACAGATCTAACTATCAAATGGATCGCACTGAAAAAAGCAGTGAGGGATTGAACGTCTACCATTGAAACCCTTTTGAAGCCATAAAAATTTTGGATCAAGCTGATCTTTATTTTTTCCCTTCATCAGGGCCTATATGATTTAATCGACAAATTGGATGTCAAAATAAATAGTACAGTGGGCCTTAAGGAGGATTTTAATTGTGGATATCCAATCATTCTTATTTTCCTATGATGCAGTCCACCTTAGATTTATATCCCTATCATTTTTTTGGATAATCCCTAAAATGATCTGTTAAAATGGATGATATACATACATCATGGTGGGGCCCACGGAGCACCGAATACCAACCACCAGGCTAGTGGTAGGGGGAGTAGCCAATCTATTCCCCTCCCCACCGGTTTTTGTGGTCTGGTCCATTTAATATTTGGATATGATTCATTTTTTGGATAATTCTCTAAAATGATCTCAAAAAATGGATGACCAGTGTGGGTTGATACCAAATTTTCAGTAAATCCAAAGTTCAAGTGGACCATGCCACATGAAATCGTGGGGAATAATGATTTCCATCGTTGATCCCTTCTTTGGGCCCACGGTCATGTTTATTTGCCATCCAACCTATTCATAATATCAAAAAAGACATGAATGAAGAGAAAACACAAATGTCAACTTAAAACTTTTGTGCCCTCCAAGAATTTTGCAATGGTAGAGGTTCAATCACACTATTTCCTGTGGTGTGGTCCACTTGAGCTTTGGATATGCTTCCTTTTTTGTACTCTACACCTAAAATTATCTGTTAACATGGATGAACGGAGTGGATAAAATAAATAAATAACTGTGGACCCCGCAAAGTTTACTCAGTATTGTAAGGGTATTGAGTTACTCAGTACGCAGTCCGCTTCCCTTAGAATACTACCCACCCATACGGTAATCCATCCGGGCAGGGTATGTGGGGCCCATCATGATATGAGAGAGAGAGAGAGTGAGAGAGAGAGAGGACAGAGAGAGAGAGAGAGGACAGAGAGCGAGAGAGTGAGAGAGGGCGCGAGAGTGAGAGTAAGAGGGGACAGAGCGAGAGAGACTTTAAGTCTCTCTCACGAGTGGGGTCACATGGTGGGTGCTCCGTGGGCCCCACCATGATGTATGTGTGTCATCCCTGCCGTCCATCTATTTTTCCATTTCATTTTATGGTATGAGAAAAAAAATGAGGTATATCCCAATCTCAAATGGACCACATTATAGGAAACAGTGTTGAATGAGCGTCGACCATTAAAAACCTTTTGGGGGCCATGTAAAGTTTTGGATCAATCCGATATTTTTTTCCCTTCATCTGGGCCTGTATGACCTAATCAACAGATTGGATGTCAAATAGAAAGTATAGTGGGCCTTGGGAGGGTTTTAATGGTGGATATCCAATCACTATGGTTTTCATTTGGTGTGGTCCACCTGAGATTTATATCCCTCTCATTTTTGGCATCAAGCCCTAATATGATTTGTAAAAATGGATGGATGACATGGATGAAATACATACATCATGGTGGGACCCATAGAGCACCGACCAACATCCACCAAGTTTTGTGGGCCCCACCATGATGTATTTGTTATATCCACACCGTCCATCCATTTTGAGATATCATTTTACGTCATGAGCCAAAGAATGAGGCAGATAAAAATTTTGTAGTGGACCCCACCACAGAAATCTCAGGTGCACCACACCACATGAAATCAATAGTATTTGGATATCCATCATTAAAATCCTCCTAAGGCTTACTGTATTATTTATTTGACATCCAATATGTTGATTAGGTCATACAGGGCCAGATGAAGGGAAAAAATAAAAATCAGCTTGGATGAATGGTACAGGCTATAATATATATGTTTTGGATGGTACAAGGCATAATATTAACAGTCTGAATGGCCTAGATTATAAAATAGATTGTATGAATGGTACAGGCCATAATATAAATGTTTTGGATGGACTGTATCATAATATCAATAGTTTGGATGGTCTCGATCATAATATCCACAGATTACAGTTTAGATCATAAAATCGATGGTTTGGATTGTCTTGATCATAATATCAATTTTCTGAATGGTCTAGACCGGAATATTGATGGTTTGAATGGTCCGGATCATACAAGCAATGGTTTAGATGGTTTGGATCACATTATTGATGGTCAAGATGGTTTAGATCATAATACCCACGGTTTCAATGGCCTGAATCATAATATCAGTTGTGCTCTGGATCATAGTATTCATGGTCAAGATGATCTTGGTCATAGCATCAACAATCTAGATGGTATGGATAATTGTATTGATGGTCGGAATGGTCTAGATCATAATATCTGTGGTGGTTTAGTTGATCTGGATCATATAATATCGATGATCTAGATAATGGTATTGATGATCATCCGTTACGAAACTCAGGTGGGCCATACCATCTAAAACTATGTGGAGACATCTAAAAAATATATCTTCACAAAGTTTTAGATGGTATGGCCCACCTGAGTTTCATAACGGATGATTTTTTAGATATCTCATAAGCTAAAGGGGAGACATCAAATGCACGGTGTTGATGTTCGACACACATCATGATGGGCCCATTTTACATGTCTGGTCCATTCACTCTATTCTACTGATCATTACCCTCAATTTGATCAGTTACTCGCCTCGATCATACTGCATATGAGAAAGATATTGGGTAAACAAGATTGATCAACAATTTGAGTGAATTTTGATTTAAACATCTGAAGTAATTTACTCTTCAATCTGGACTGATCAGATTGTCCAAAAATGGATAAAGGTTGTTCATAATATCAAAAATATATGAATGAATAGAAAAAACAAACATCAGCTTGATCCAAAACTTCTATGGCCTCCAAGAAATTTTAAATGGTATAGGTTCAATCACACTATTTCCTGTGGTGTGGTCCACTTGAGCTTTGGATATGCTTCCTTTTTGTTCTTTAGACCTCAAATTATCTGTTAACATGGATGAATGGAGTGGATAAAATAAATAAATAATGGTGGACCCCACAAAGTTTACTCTGATAAAGGTAACGAGTAACTCAAATGTAGTAGAGAAAGGTTTCCTTACAACATTTGTAATCATATATTGGGCCTGCCTAAATGTGATTCACATATCCAACACACTCATTATGTGTGTCCCACTTGGATGAGGGGTCAGACCAAGTTTCAACCGCATCCAAAACTCATGTGGGCCCCACCAAGTGCTTTTATATTTTTTAGGATGTCTGCACATAGTTTTAAATGGTATGGCCCACTTGAGTTTCGTTTACCAATGATTTTTGAGATATCTCATAACCTAAAGGAGAGACATCAAATTCACAGTGTTGATGTTTGACAGACATCATGATGGGGCCCACAAAACTTACTAACATTAATTCTTAGGTTCTCACGAGGTCAGTAAGTTGGGTCACAATTTTAACCATAATATTTGGCCCATTTTACATGTCTGGTGCATTCACTCTATTTTACTGATCAATACTCTCAATTTGACTAGTTACTCGCCTTAATCAGGCTACATATGAGAAAGATATTGGGCATACAAGATTGATCAACAATTTCAGTGAAATTTGATTTAAACATCTGAAGTTATTTACTCTTTAATTTAAACTGATTAGATTGTCCAAAAACGATTAAAGGTTCAATTAGTGGATGTGCCTAATAATTTAGTAAATTTATTTTTCAAAAATAAATTTAACATTTTTTTTTTCAAAAGCTATATTTCTTTTACTCTTTTAAATAAATATCATTTTTTATTATAAAATATTTTAAAAATATTTAAAATACAAATTTTAAATTTTTATTTGCAAAATCTCAAAAAATTTCTCATATTTTAATTTTTTCTCAAAAATTTCAAAATGCCAATTTTTCTCTTCAAAAGCATTATTTTGTTCTCAAAATTTTTCTTAAACATATTTAAAATTTCTAAACTTTTCAATATTCTTTTTCATGTGATATTACAAATTATTTAAATATTACCTTTTAATTATACACACACACACACACACACACACACACACACACACACACACACACACACACATTTAGGTTATAGGCAAAAAATTATAAAATTAAAACATTTTTACATTATTACCGACGGTTTTTAGCCATCAAAAAAAATTTAGGAAAAAAACTTTTACCGACAAACGTTTTCATCGGTAAAAGGCTTACCGCCACCATTTCCATCACCTCGCGAAAATTTGCTTTTCGATTTTTTGGGAAAAAATTCAAAAGATCCTTTAGCTACGAATACCTTTGTAGGTAAATATGGGTTTTACCTACGAAATTACAATTCGTACGTAAAAGTATGAAAATTTTAAAAGACCCTTCAGCTACGAATATTTTCATAGGTAAAGATGAGTTTTACCTACGACATTATAGTTCATAGGTAAAAGTAACGTTTTCGCCTTTTTGGTTGTTTGGAAATGTTCAAAAGACCCTTTAGCTACGAATAATTTCGTAGGTAAAGATGAGTTTTACCTACGAAATTAGATTTCGTAGGTAAACGTAAAGTTTTCGATTTATGGTTTTTTATAAAAATTGAAAACACCCTTTAGCTACGAATATTTTAGTAGGTAAAGATGGTTTTACCTACCAAAATTGCGTTTCGTAGGTAAAAGTAACGTTTTTGATTTATTGGTTGTTTTGAAAAATTCAACAGAACCTTCAGCTACGAATATTTTCGTAGGTAAAGATGGGTTTTACCTACGAAATTACATTTCGTAGGTAAAAGTAAGGTTTTCTATTTTTTGTTGTCTTGGAAAATTCAAAAACCCCTTCAGCTACGAATATTTTCGTAGGTAAATATTGGTTTTACCTACAAAATTAGAATTCGTAGGTAAAAGTAAGATTTTGGATTTCTTATTTTTTGAAAAATTCGAAAGACCCTTCAGCTATGAATATATCGTAGGTAAAGATGAGTTATACCTAGGAAATCACATTTCATAGGTGAAAGTAAGGTTTCAAGACCCTTTAGCTACGAATATTTTCGTAGGTAAAGATAGTTTAAAGTAAGGTTTTTGATTTTTGGTTTTTTTAAATATTCAAAAGACCCTTTAGCTACGACAATTTTCGTAGGTAAAGATGGGTTTTACTTACAAAATTACATTTCGTAGGTAATCGATTTTTGGGTCTTTTAAATATTCAAAAGACCCTTTAGCTACGAACATTTCCATAGGTAAAGATGGGTATTACCTACAAAATTAGAATTCATAGGTAAAAGTAAGGTTTCGGTTTTTTTCAAATTCAAAAGAGCCTTCAGCTATGAATATTTTCGTAGGTAAAGATGGGTTTTACTGTAACGCCCCGGAAAAATCAGTTTTTGGGCTCGAGTACCAACTCGACCAGAAATCGCGTAGGATTAATTCCTTTAAAAAATAAGTGTAAGTTAGCTAGCGCAACGCTAAAGTAGCTGGGAAATAGTCCCTGATCACTTTAAATACGTTCTACAAGACCCAAAGCGAGTAGAACCAATGACGCTATAATACTCTAAAACATCGGATCAAACTCTAAACCGGTTTGTTCTCAGGACCCCTTTCAAACTTTGTATTGGATCTAGACCGCGCGTCGAAAGTCTGATACCTACAATCTTAGACCGTTATAACCGCCTAGCTGGACTTGACAATCATTTCAAAAATCAAGTCCAACCGACATTCACAGGCTATTTCATTGAGCCTGGAGTGAAAAGAGTGAGAATAGGGTTAGATTTGGAATTTAAAATTTAAATCTGGCACACGACTTGACGCGTCAGTATTAAGCGTTCAGACTACCAGAATTAAGCCAAATTACACCCTTGGATCAGGAAAAATTTCTATTTCATATCATGAGACTTGTAGGCCTGATCTACGTGCGGTGACCGCTGAACTGAAACTGGACCGCCACGTGCGATCTACGAACACTGTTGGTCTGAAAATGGGATGTGAGCGACATCCGACATGCATGAACTTAAGTCCGATCGCATTCGGCAAGGGGACCACCAGAAATGTCTTTTTGGACCGAAACAGTCCCGATTTGCTTAGGTATCAAGTAAACATTGTTCCCAAGCCTGTTTTGGGCAAGTTTTAGGTTATAAAAGGGGATTAAACCCTCACTTCTCTCACCCATCCGAATTTGCTAGAAACCCTAGCTGGTGTGAGAGAAAAGGTGAGAGATTGTGAGAGAGAGTGGGAGACAATTTCCTGCTGCTTGCACTACGTGTTGCGCGTGCTTAAACAACGCGCCTCAATCACTTTTCCGGCGATTTCACCGCGATTCTAGGTAAGCAAATATCCCAAATACTTGTTGATTTAAGGTTCCTTAGTTTCCTTAGCATGATAGCTTATGGATCTTGTAAAATAGGTTCCCGGTTCGCCGTAGACGAAGCGTACACGCTCCGTTCGAACCAATACACTTATAGGAGAAAATGTGCGGATTTTAGACGCTTTGATTGACTGTTTCCAACGCTTTCAATGTCGTTTAATAGTAAATTATCGACGGCAATGCCGTTTGACATGTATAACATGCCGTCCATTTTCTGTTTCGTAAGCAAACGAAAAATATGAGAGTTAGGGCATTTTAGTCATTTGTAGGAAATACTGTTTTCATCCATATTTTGTTGATGTGATTGGCATGACTTCTTGTCGCATTAGGATACTAAGAATGCGTGCAAATTAGTTTGGTGAAGAGATTCGCCTAAATGCGCACTTTGAGTCGACATACTATATGTAGACTTAAGTGTGTAGTTTAAGTGTTTGTATAAATGCTTGTATTAGTATGTATTGAATTAAATGGTGTTATGAATTAGTTTGAGATTGAATTCTCAATTAATATACTGATGTAAATGATTTTCTACATGTTAGCTATATGCATGATTTCATTATATGTATGAAATGCAGGTGTTTGATGATTTACTTAAGTTGTATGTTATAACATGTGTTAACATGCTCACATTGTTGTATTTCATTTCCATTACTCTTATATGATTGCTGATGTGAATTCATAAATGTTTGGGACTATACTTATTCCAGGCAGCCGGTAACTGAGTAAATTCATGGTTGGCTTATCTTTGCCACGAACGACGCGTCGATGAACGCGAACCGTGTTTTGGAGTTAGCGGCAGTGGATAGGCCACACGAGGTGTTTTACGCAATTCATGTCGTTCGACTTGAGATGCGCTCATGCTAGTCGAGCCCGTCAAGTAACCCGACTGGCCTTTGTATGTTCATCCTGTATGAGTCATAACTGCTTGAACCTAGGGTACTGAACTTACCATTGTAAACCCTGTCAACCATGGTACCTTGATCCACAAAGACTCATGAGCCGGGCATGGTGGTATGGGACACCGTGGTCGAGCTGTCGGCCTACGCTGGGGCCACAAACCTCCCCGTAGTGACCAGTGAGCACCTATAACTCGTGAGCAGATTATGGAGGTATGGGACACTATATTCTTGCTGTTGGCCTACACTGATCAGGCGACGAGTCCTTTGTAGTGACCGCGAGCATATTCTGAGTCTATGGGAGGCAACGACCCTTCCGTAGTAGTGAGAGTACAGTAGGCTTGTATTGATAAGGTGATGGGGGAGCGGTGAAACGAGTGCGAACAACAGCCCTGACAGCCCTCGCAGCGACCTACAATAATATACATTGTATGAGATTACTAGGAGTGATGACCCTAGACAGGATCTGTGTTGGGATTGATATAAGGGAAGTACCTTAGTTTCCCAATATTGATGTATGAAAAGGACTAATAATAACTCGGTAATCATATCAACATCACATTGCATGTGCCTGAAAGATGTGGAGCACTGAGCGGTACGCAAGCAAGTCGCGAACGCAGATGGTGCCGTATGAGGGAGAATGTCGGTGAGGGCATCCATCATGTCATGTCATATTGCATTAACAACAGTATTAGGATTGTTTGATTTACTGCTTTACTATTATCGCATGATTGATTTGAGAACATGCTAATCTTTGCTCTATTATTCCACTGAGTTAGCTACTCACTCTCACGTTACGGGATGGTGTTTGCAACACCCACCAGACCCTGTCTTAGATGCAGGTGAGACAGCGATTCAGGAGGCAGAGCTGAACTATGATGAGGACCAGGACGAGTTCTCATATATGCAGTACCACAACGGCTTTGCTTAGGTGGCATGGATTGGCGGGACTACTCAGTGGGACTATTTTGACATTTGATTTCTATTTATTTACATGTATATGAGACTCAGAGATGTATTTATACTTTGGAGATAGTTGAGATATATTTTATTTTCCATACAGTGATATGTATATCTTTTAGTCTTCCGCTTGCTTTTATCACTGAATCTAGAGTATGAAATGTAGTTTTGGTATACTTTTACTCATGTGAATGCTTTAACTCAGACAACATTGAATTATAATTACTTTTGTTTCATAAGTAACGGTCTGGAACTCGGGAGTTGGGTTTATACACGACCCCCGATTTTCAGGGTGTTACAAGTTGGTATCAGAGCATGAATGAGATTATACCGGGCCTGGGTTATTGTCACGCGACATACGCTGTCACTTCCTTTGACTTAGGTGGGTGCGAGAAAGGTCTAGAAACACTTATAGGATCACAGATTCGCCAATAGGCGAGGTCTATTCGTATCGATTGCGCGATCGAGTCCGTAACGCATCTAGGGTCGTGTGAAGAGACCTAAGTAGCTCCTAGGTTGTAGGGAGGTGGGTTGAGACATTCTTTGAACGATTCTAAACCCGTAAATGTGAATCCTTGGGCTGTGGGACAACCACAACCCTTACATTCAATCGCTAGGGCTTAAAAACCCCGTTTCACCTAATTTCTTCAAAATTCTTCCTCTCACCGCTCCATTCTTCAATTATTTCTTTGAATTTTCATTTAAGGCATTGATCCTAATGTGAAAATAATATAAAATCATACTTCGATAAAATTTTACAGTGAATTGTAAAATTTTATGAAAACTGGCCGTTAGGCCATTTTAAGTTTACAATATTTAGCAACTAATGGTCTAGATGGATGTATTAGCTCCTTTTACCCCAAAATCATATGCTGCATGATAGGTGTAAGACCCGTATCTTGGTCCGTACCTTTCCGTACACTTCCGCGGTCGTACCGGTCGAATTCTGGCAACTTTCGACCCTTAAACAATATCGACGCACGACCCTGATTCACGTGCCGACAACCCGAGTCAACTCAACCCGAGACCAATACCATAGCGACCGCACCGTCGCTGCGGTTCCGATACCGCGACTCGCGCGCCAAGGCGATACCCTGATCAAGAGTTATGGGCCAACGTTCGGTGCGAGAAAACGCCGCGCGTTGCGAAAACTAAGGGAATCTCTACGATGTGTCACATCAATCACATCAATCCCATCAATCAATCACCCATCAACCCATCACATGTCAAGTACACATCACTCTCACCCATTTTCCCAAGCAACCACAAAAGTCTTCCTAACCCATACCTTTCTTACACAAAAGACCACAAAAGTCTTCACATCCCATACCTCTCTTACACAAAAGACCACAAAAGTCTTCACATCCCATACCTCTCTTACACAAAAGCCACAAAAGTCCAAGATTTCTTACACAAACATCACTCACCCATCCATCCATCACTCTCTCTCTCTCCCTTTACATCACTCTCTCTCTTTCTCTCTTTCTCATTTCAAAATTTCCAAGCAACAAGAGAATTCCAAGAGTCCCACGTATGGAATTTCTCAAACCCTTCTAAGCTCCAAGTGGCCCACCTTCCTACCCCAAAATCTCTCATCTCAACCCTCCATTCTTCATCTTAACCATTGAAGTTGAAGCTAAGGTGCCAAGGAACCCCTAGGAGCGAGAAGATCGGACGGTGGGTGCCTCTATAGGGTAGTTTTTATTGTTTTTATGGTGGACCAAGTGAGGCCCACCGATCCATGGTGTGGATCTCACTTGAGACCCTTATTTGTGGCCGATGGACCACATGGATCATCATGATCATTCCATGATGGGGCCATTCTCCATGGACCCCATCATGATATTTATTTTCTCTTCAAAGGTCATCTAGACCGTCCATGTCGGTGGGGAAAGGATCCCCACCGTTGATTTTAAATTTCGGTGGTCCCACATGTTTTAAGGCCCACTTGTTGCATGATTTGTTGCTAGGGAGGGCCCATAATGACGGGGTCCCTCCATCACAAGCCGTGTCCCACTCTCCATGTCTCTCTCTCTCTCTCTCTCTCTTTTATTTTATTTTATTTTATTTTATTTTATTTTATTTTATTGCAATAGGAGGGTGTGGCCCACTTGAATGGATCCCACCTTGATGTAATTTTTATTCAAGTGGGGCCCACCTTGGACATTGAGCCCATGACACCCATCAGTGGTGGCCCACTCCATCAGGGCCCACACTCAAAAAAAAAAAAAATTAACAAAAGACCGTCCAGCGTCTGGGACGCTGGACGTTTCAACAGAAAGGGAATAAAGGAAGAAAGAAAAAGAAAAGGGAAATGGTGGGCTGCTCCAACATGGCCCCACCTTGATGTATATTTTTAATCCAAGCCATCCATTTTATTCTCGGGATCGTTTTAGGCGTTGAGCCGAAAAATGAGATCGATCCAATTATCTGGCGGGCCGTGGCATTAAGAATACTAATATCTTCCTTTAAAACTTAAAAAAAATGATTTCTGGGGTCCACCAGAAGCTTGGACCTACCTGAAACTTGGTTTGGACCCTTAATTTTGTGGGACACATGCAATGGACGGAGTAGATCTATTTAATGTGGGTCCCACCTAGGAAAACAAAAATAAAGAAAATCCATGCATGCTTTTGCCTACTTTACGTCCAGAGAAAGAAAGGAAAAGAAGGAAAATGGTGGGCCACTCTTGTAAGCCCCAACTTAATGCATGGATTTAATCCAAGCTTTTCACCATCTTCCTCAGATTAATTTAGGCGTTGAACCAAAATTTGGGACCAATCCGGAACTCAGGTGGGCCATACCATCTAAAATCATGAGGAGACATGCCTGAAACATACAAAAACATTTGGTGGGGCCTACCTGAAATTTGGACGTGGCTGAAACTTGGTTTGGACGCCTAATTTTGTGGAACACATGCAATGGATGGGGTAGATCTGGTTAATGTGGGTCGCACCTAGGATAAAAAAATAATTTTTTTTTTTTGGCATGACTTTGTGCCATGAGTCCAGAGACGTCCACGTTAAAAAGGGTGGCCGTATTGGCCCATTTGTAGACTCCACCATGATGTATATTTTACATCTATACCGTTCATTTAATAGGTCCCCTTGAATGGTGCGTTGACTCCAGAAATCATCCACAAACTGAACTCAGGTGGGCCATACCATCCAAATCATGTGAAGACATGCCTAAATCATATAAAAACACTTGGTGGGGCCTACCTGAATCTTGAATGTGGCTGAAACTTGGTGTGAACCCTCAAACAGGTGGGACACACGTAATGGACGAGTTGGATTACAAATAAACACTTTGGTGGGCCCTATATGGGACCCACTGTGGTATGTGTGGCGCTTACCACACCGTACACAACAGTGGGTGGTGACACCCACTGTGATGCAAGTGTTTTACTCACGCCGTCCGTCCACGCCAGTGGACGGTGGCCCCCACTCAGATGTATGTATTGTGTCCACGCCGTCCATCTTGTGGGCCCCTGGCCACGTGACGTTATGAACAGGTATGGATGGCAATAAACATTACAGTGGGCCCTAGGCCATGTGATTCAATGAACAGTTTGGATGCAAATAAATAGTACAGTGGACCCAGGTTGGGTAGAAAATATACATTTCGGTGGGCCCTGGGTCTATATGACCTTATCAACAGGTTTGAATGGAAAATAAACATTTTGGTGGGCCCCTTGCTACATGGCCTTATCAACAGGTGGAATGTAAAATAAACATTTTGGCGGGCCCCTTGCCACACGGCCTTAACAACAGGTTGGGTGGCAAATAAGCATTTCAGTGGGCCCATGATTGGCTGGAAATAAATGTTATAGTGGGCCCACATGGGAGTCTACCATGATGCATGAGTTTCATCCAAACCGTCCAACCATTTTGAGATCATTTTAAGGCCATTGTTGAGGCCCGTCTTAATGTATTTGTGGCCCGCCCACTAAGGCCCACTTTGTTATTTATGGGCCCATGTGTGTAGGCCCAATTGATGTATTTGTGGCCCATCGTTGAGGCCCACCTTGGTATATATAAGGCCTATGTGATTAGGCCCATTTGATGTACATAAAGCTCATATGATTGGGCTCATTTTAATGAATTCTAAGGCCCATGGGTTATAACCCATTGCAAAGGACCTAAGGCCCATTGGTGAGGCTCATTAAGGTGATCCATTTGATGAATGCAAGGCCCATATGATACGGCTCAATTGATGTACTTAAGGCCCAATTGAGTGCAACTAGGTCCATTGCAATGCGTGATCCCTCCATGGCAAATAACGATATTTATAGTAAGTAATGCCTCGGGAACAATGATGGTTAGACGTCCACATTGTAGGTACAATGTTGGTTAAATGTCCGCATTGTAACACTCCCTAAGGCCCACTAATAGGCCCATACTTGTAGTAAGTAGGCCGTCTAGGCCCATCTCAGTTATACACAGAGTCCATCTCTATATACATGTTTAGTATAAATCCATGATTCATTATCATACGCATCATATGTATGACTGATATGAGAAGTGACTGATCATAGCATTGCCTTCGGGCGAACTGTTTATGGGCTCCCTGGTAGGTGGAGTTGCCATAGTGCATGGTACACGTAGGATTGTTGCATGACTGGTAGTGTGACTCATGCACTTGCATTTGTATGATTGTGATTATTATATGCCCTAGCGACATCAGGGCCATAGCCTCCACAGATGCATCGTGGGTGGCTGGATTGAATACCGGAAATGTTTGGTTCTAGCATACGGGCGCCATAGATGTCCCTGGGTGAAAATCCCTAAACCCGATGGTACCAGAGGATGACTCTAACGTCGAGACCGAGTGGATACATGAGCGCACGAGGGCCGTATACCAGTAGGTCGCGTCTCCCACTGTGTCGTGGTCGGTTGGAAAGGGGTGTGACCTTACCCGCCTGAGTGAGGGGGCAACTTCTAGGTTGAGTTTGACCAGCTTGAGGAATCGGTCCGCTATCGACGAGCCGGGCCCGATATTGGCAGGCGGATAGTGAGGTCTCTTCTGCTCTCCCAGTTGTGCGTTCGGATAGGGACGGCAAACTGGCGTAGAATGTACTAGACCCCGGTGATTATCCAGAATGAGAACTGTACTGATATATGATGAGGATTGGCATGCTTGAGTTGCATCTCGCATCACATGGTCTGGATATGGCCGATCGCATTCATATCTTGTACTGTATAGCCTTGGTACGGCTGATTGCATTCACGTATTCATCAGCATAATTCCGCATTACTCTAACCTTGTATTCTGAGCACGCTCGTATTGCGCACACACTTACACCGCCCTCTAAGCTTTCTATAAGCTTATGCACGATTGATGCGTGCAGGTGACGTCAGGACGCAGCCGTAGCGTAGTAGCAGCAGGAGCGTGCAGTCGAGCCTTTGGAGTTTTGTTATTAGCACTATCTTGTATTTCCCTTTATACATCTTGTACTCAAAGTTTTTGATCATAGTGGAAATGTAATGGAGTTCTTGGTTGTTGTTTGTGGGTTATGCCTTTGGTTATGCTTATTACGAATCAAACTGATATTTAAAATCCTCCTCGTAGCATCCCAGGATCGGAACCTGGCGAATGGGAGCTAGGAGCCGAGAATGGGGTTCTACGGAGGCTGTCGGTGCCGGATTCGGCGATCGGGAATTTTGTGAGCCCGGTTTCCGAGTTTGGGGCGTGACAGAAGTTGGTATCAGAGCATAACTTGGGAATAACCGAGAACAACATTACATGTTTGCTATGAGTGAAGAATGGCTAAGTTCTGAAGTTCGGATAGCTTCGCGACTTTCCGATTTAGACCGTTAACATACGTACATTCGAGAGTTTTTGAAGATGATAGGCGCTTTCGCTCTTTCCTGTAGAATATGGCGCCTGCGAGAGTTACTCGCTCGACTCCCGCACCACCACCTGAGGATTCTGCTTCACCATCGGAGGCTCCAGCTTTACCTCCTGCGTCTCCCGTTCCACCCTCAGAGATCCCTGATTCCTCCCATGAGGATGACATTCCTCTACCTGAGGCTGATGAGGAGCCGACTGTGACTGTGAGTGCCTCTCAGTTACAGCAGATGTTGCAGGCTGTGACAGCTGCACTACAGGGACAGGGCAGGCGCCCAGCTGTTTCACCAGCTCAGGCAGAGCAGGAGCGCGCGAGCGCCCTATTACGTGAGTTCAGGCGGCTTGATCCCCCACGTTTTCAGGGTGAGCCAGATCCGACTGCAGCTGAGAGATGGCGCTCCGATGTGGAGAAGATATTCGATACCATGTTATGTACGACCGAGCAGCGCGTTCGGTTAGCAGTATTCCTCTTTCAGGGTGAGGCCGAGCATTGGTGGACCTCTGTTACCCGTGTTGCCGGACCTGATTATGTCTGGACATGGGAGGATTTTGTTGACCGATTCGAGGAGCAGTACTTTCCCGACCATATCCGCCGTCAGCGAGCTTTAGAGTTCGAGACTCTGGTGCAGGGAGACATGACCGTGGCACAGTACGCGGCCCGTTTTGTGGCTCTCTCGAGATTTGCACCATTCATGGTTGATGACGAGGGGCGGAAGGCCCGCCGTTTCGAGCACGGCTTACGTTACGGCCTTCGAGGTCGTGTTGTCGGGCATGAGCTCCCTACCTTTCAGGCTGTAGTGCGGAGGGCTCAGATCTATGAGACTGAGTGGGCCAGCACGCAGGCCGATCGAGATCAGAGGAGGGGTCAGAAGAGACAGGCCCCCTCCAGTAGCTCACAACAGCATCGACGACCACAAAGACACAGGAGCCATCCATCTGCCAGAGTACCAGTAGCACCGTCGGCACCCCCAGCGGCACCACCGCAGAGACAGCTTTCTGACACTTGCTATGGATGCGGTGGGATAGGACACCGTAGGTGGGAGTGTCCCCGACCTCGGCAGCAGCAGCCGAGAGCACCACAACAGCCTCCACAGCAGCCAAGAGCACCACAACAGCCCCCTCAGCAGCAGCACCAGCCTTCGGGACCTCCCCCACAGCAGCAGAGACCTCAGAGGGGACCTACACCTCCCCAGCAGGCTCGGGGCAGATTTTATACCGTCCAGCAGGACCCCCAGTCATCAGGAGTAGTCGTTGACGATTCACGTGACTTGACCCCTACGCCGCCATGATGCGTCTTGAGAGTTAGAGCTTAAGATTCGTGAGCGTTATCCCTATCTTTTAGGTGTTTGAATTTGATGATATGTTGTGTTTTGATCATATATGATGTTAAGTTCCCTATCCTATTATGAGTCGTATTTAGCTGCAATCGTAGTGTAAATTTCGAGGACGAAATTTTTATTAGGTGGGGAGAGCTGTAAGACCCGTATCTTGGTCCGTACCTTTCCGTACACTTCCGCGGTCGTACCGGTCGAATTCTGGCAACTTTCGACCCTTAAACAATATCGACGCACGACCCTGATTCACGTGCCGACAACCCGAGTCAACTCAACCCGAGACCAATACCATAGCGACCGCACCGTCGCTGCGGTTCCGATACCGCGACTCGCGCGCCAAGGCGATACCCTGATCAAGAGTTATGGGCCAACGTTCGGTGCGAGAAAACGCCGCGCGTTGCGAAAACTAAGGGAATCTCTACGATGTGTCACATCAATCACATCAATCCCATCAATCAATCACCCATCAACCCATCACATGTCAAGTACACATCACTCTCACCCATTTTCCCAAGCAACCACAAAAGTCTTCCTAACCCATACCTTTCTTACACAAAAGACCACAAAAGTCTTCACATCCCATACCTCTCTTACACAAAAGACCACAAAAGTCTTCACATCCCATACCTCTCTTACACAAAAGCCACAAAAGTCCAAGATTTCTTACACAAACATCACTCACCCATCCATCCATCACTCTCTCTCTCTCCCTTTACATCACTCTCTCTCTTTCTCTCTTTCTCATTTCAAAATTTCCAAGCAACAAGAGAATTCCAAGAGTCCCACGTATGGAATTTCTCAAACCCTTCTAAGCTCCAAGTGGCCCACCTTCCTACCCCAAAATCTCTCATCTCAACCCTCCATTCTTCATCTTAACCATTGAAGTTGAAGCTAAGGTGCCAAGGAACCCCTAGGAGCGAGAAGATCGGACGGTGGGTGCCTCTATAGGGTAGTTTTTATTGTTTTTATGGTGGACCAAGTGAGGCCCACCGATCCATGGTGTGGATCTCACTTGAGACCCTTATTTGTGGCCGATGGACCACATGGATCATCATGATCATTCCATGATGGGGCCATTCTCCATGGACCCCATCATGATATTTATTTTCTCTTCAAAGGTCATCTAGACCGTCCATGTCGGTGGGGAAAGGATCCCCACCGTTGATTTTAAATTTCGGTGGTCCCACATGTTTTAAGGCCCACTTGTTGCATGATTTGTTGCTAGGGAGGGCCCATAATGACGGGGTCCCTCCATCACAAGCCGTGTCCCACTCTCCATGTCTCTCTCTCTCTCTCTCTCTCTTTTATTTTATTTTATTTTATTTTATTTTATTTTATTTTATTGCAATAGGAGGGTGTGGCCCACTTGAATGGATCCCACCTTGATGTAATTTTTATTCAAGTGGGGCCCACCTTGGACATTGAGCCCATGACACCCATCAGTGGTGGCCCACTCCATCAGGGCCCACACTCAAAAAAAAAAAAATTAACAAAAGACCGTCCAGCGTCTGGGACGCTGGACGTTTCAACAGAAAGGGAATAAAGGAAGAAAGAAAAAGAAAAGGGAAATGGTGGGCTGCTCCAACATGGCCCCACCTTGATGTATATTTTTAATCCAAGCCATCCATTTTATTCTCGGGATCGTTTTAGGCGTTGAGCCGAAAAATGAGATCGATCCAATTATCTGGCGGGCCGTGGCATTAAGAATACTAATATCTTCCTTTAAAACTTAAAAAAAATGATTTCTGGGGTCCACCAGAAGCTTGGACCTACCTGAAACTTGGTTTGGACCCTTAATTTTGTGGGACACATGCAATGGACGGAGTAGATCTATTTAATGTGGGTCCCACCTAGGAAAACAAAAATAAAGAAAATCCATGCATGCTTTTGCCTACTTTACGTCCAGAGAAAGAAAGGAAAAGAAGGAAAATGGTGGGCCACTCTTGTAAGCCCCAACTTAATGCATGGATTTAATCCAAGCTTTTCACCATCTTCCTCAGATTAATTTAGGCGTTGAACCAAAATTTGGGACCAATCCGGAACTCAGGTGGGCCATACCATCTAAAATCATGAGGAGACATGCCTGAAACATACAAAAACATTTGGTGGGGCCTACCTGAAATTTGGACGTGGCTGAAACTTGGTTTGGACGCCTAATTTTGTGGAACACATGCAATGGATGGGGTAGATCTGGTTAATGTGGGTCGCACCTAGGATAAAAAAATAATTTTTTTTTTTTGGCATGACTTTGTGCCATGAGTCCAGAGACGTCCACGTTAAAAAGGGTGGCCGTATTGGCCCATTTGTAGACTCCACCATGATGTATATTTTACATCTATACCGTTCATTTAATAGGTCCCCTTGAATGGTGCGTTGACTCCAGAAATCATCCACAAACTGAACTCAGGTGGGCCATACCATCCAAATCATGTGAAGACATGCCTAAATCATATAAAAACACTTGGTGGGGCCTACCTGAATCTTGAATGTGGCTGAAACTTGGTGTGAACCCTCAAACAGGTGGGACACACGTAATGGACGAGTTGGATTACAAATAAACACTTTGGTGGGCCCTATATGGGACCCACTGTGGTATGTGTGGCGCTTACCACACCGTACACAACAGTGGGTGGTGACACCCACTGTGATGCAAGTGTTTTACTCACGCCGTCCGTCCACGCCAGTGGACGGTGGCCCCCACTCAGATGTATGTATTGTGTCCACGCCGTCCATCTTGTGGGCCCCTGGCCACGTGACGTTATGAACAGGTATGGATGGCAATAAACATTACAGTGGGCCCTAGGCCATGTGATTCAATGAACAGTTTGGATGCAAATAAATAGTACAGTGGACCCAGGTTGGGTAGAAAATATACATTTCGGTGGGCCCTGGGTCTATATGACCTTATCAACAGGTTTGAATGGAAAATAAACATTTTGGTGGGCCCCTTGCTACATGGCCTTATCAACAGGTGGAATGTAAAATAAACATTTTGGCGGGCCCCTTGCCACACGGCCTTAACAACAGGTTGGGTGGCAAATAAGCATTTCAGTGGGCCCAGGATTGGCTGGAAATAAATGTTATAGTGGGCCCACATGGGAGTCTACCATGATGCATGAGTTTCATCCAAACCGTCCAACCATTTTGAGATCATTTTAAGGCCATTGTTGAGGCCCGTCTTAATGTATTTGTGGCCCGCCCACTAAGGCCCACTTTGTTATTTATGGGCCCATGTGTGTAGGCCCAATTGATGTATTTGTGGCCCATCGTTGAGGCCCACCTTGGTATATATAAGGCCTATGTGATTAGGCCCATTTGATGTACATAAAGCTCATATGATTGGGCTCATTTTAATGAATTCTAAGGCCCATGGGTTATAACCCATTGCAAAGGACCTAAGGCCCATTGGTGAGGCTCATTAAGGTGATCCATTTGATGAATGCAAGGCCCATATGATACGGCTCAATTGATGTACTTAAGGCCCAATTGAGTGCAACTAGGTCCATTGCAATGCGTGATCCCTCCATGGCAAATAACGATATTTATAGTAAGTAATGCCTCGGGAACAATGATGGTTAGACGTCCACATTGTAGGTACAATGTTGGTTAAATGTCCGCATTGTAACACTCCCTAAGGCCCACTAATAGGCCCATACTTGTAGTAAGTAGGCCGTCTAGGCCCATCTCAGTTATACACAGAGTCCATCTCTATATACATGTTTAGTATAAATCCATGATTCATTATCATACGCATCATATGTATGACTGATATGAGAAGTGACTGATCATAGCATTGCCTTCGGGCGAACTGTTTATGGGCTCCCTGGTAGGTGGAGTTGCCATAGTGCATGGTACACGTAGGATTGTTGCATGACTGGTAGTGTGACTCATGCACTTGCATTTGTATGATTGTGATTATTATATGCCCTAGCGACATCAGGGCCATAGCCTCCACAGATGCATCGTGGGTGGCTGGATTGAATACCGGAAATGTTTGGTTCTAGCATACGGGCGCCATAGATGTCCCTGGGTGAAAATCCCTAAACCCGATGGTACCAGAGGATGACTCTAACGTCGAGACCGAGTGGATACATGAGCGCACGAGGGCCGTATACCAGTAGGTCGCGTCTCCCACTGTGTCGTGGTCGGTTGGAAAGGGGTGTGACCTTACCCGCCTGAGTGAGGGGGCAACTTCTAGGTTGAGTTTGACCAGCTTGAGGAATCGGTCCGCTATCGACGAGCCGGGCCCGATATTGGCAGGCGGATAGTGAGGTCTCTTCTGCTCTCCCAGTTGTGCGTTCGGATAGGGACGGCAAACTGGCGTAGAATGTACTAGACCCCGGTGATTATCCAGAATGAGAACTGTACTGATATATGATGAGGATTGGCATGCTTGAGTTGCATCTCGCATCACATGGTCTGGATATGGCCGATCGCATTCATATCTTGTACTGTATAGCCTTGGTACGGCTGATTGCATTCACGTATTCATCAG
The DNA here is from genome assembly GCA_037074715.1 of Magnolia kwangsiensis. NCBI lineage: Eukaryota > Viridiplantae > Streptophyta > Magnoliopsida > Magnoliales > Magnoliaceae > Magnolia > Magnolia kwangsiensis. The sequence continues at coordinate 80,754,024 of CM073575.1, read as the reverse complement.
CATAATTCCGCATTACTCTAACCTTGTATTCTGAGCACGCTCGTATTGCGCACACACTTACACCGCCCTCTAAGCTTTCTATAAGCTTATGCACGATTGATGCGTGCAGGTGACGTCAGGACGCAGCCGTAGCGTAGTAGCAGCAGGAGCGTGCAGTCGAGCCTTTGGAGTTTTGTTATTAGCACTATCTTGTATTTCCCTTTATACATCTTGTACTCAAAGTTTTTGATCATAGTGGAAATGTAATGGAGTTCTTGGTTGTTGTTTGTGGGTTATGCCTTTGGTTATGCTTATTACGAATCAAACTGATATTTAAAATCCTCCTCGTAGCATCCCAGGATCGGAACCTGGCGAATGGGAGCTAGGAGCCGAGAATGGGGTTCTACGGAGGCTGTCGGTGCCGGATTCGGCGATCGGGAATTTTGTGAGCCCGGTTTCCGAGTTTGGGGCGTGACAATAGGTTATTGCATTCAGGTTTACAAATTGGCCCCAGAAAGCTCCGAATAGATGTTTAGGCCTCCCTAGGCCAATATAAAATGAACTAAGGTGGGGCCCATATATTTTTGAGGTCCCTAGGCCAGGGGGGACCCAACCCATGTGGTCCCACCGGCCAGATTGGCGACCGGCCGGCGATGCCATTGCTGATCCGGTGATGCATCGCCGATGGGTGGGCCTCACTTGCTGTAAAACTTGGGCGCGTGTGGTTTTTGGGGTAAGGCACCCCTACCACATGCGGTCCGTCCGTAGAAAACCCCTAAATTGGGTACTTTCTTCACAAACAGCCCCTCCCAAGCCTCCATTTTCATTTTTCTTGCTGCCCATCTCAAAACCGTGACCCCAAATCACTCTCAAATCCTCCCATTGCTAAAAATGACCCCATCCCATACCTCCAACGTGTTTAGCAACCCTCTCCCTCTCCGATCTCGTCCGTTGGAGCTCCTACAACCCCCAAAATGTGCTGAAATCATGTGGAGCTCCATTCTCCTTTTTCCTTCTCTTTTCTTTTTGAAAATCCACCCTAGGAGAGCTTAAAGCATCCCTCTACAATACGTAGATTTCCTTTTTTCTGTTTGGGCAACCATTTCTCTACATTTCTCACATTTTTCATGGCTTTTTTTGAAGCCATTTTGAGTTTTTTCTCTCTCTCCACCATCCTCTCTTTGATGGGAAAGAGAAAGACCGCAGTGGATGAGGCTGGGCCTAGTCGCCCTGCGCAATCAAGAAGACCGAGGGGTGGAGCCGCTAGCTCAAGCACCGCCGCAAGTCCAAGCACAGCCCGAGAGTTCCATACAAAGCGGGATTTGGATCCCCATGCTCAACTTGGGTGAGTGATATCAGCAGAGATGCCTCACGGTGAATATACTGACCGTAAGGTGTTGTTTGAGGTAGACGTGGAAGGGCGACTCTTCGGTGAATTCATGTTATTTGAGTGCATTGAAGCTGCACATTGGGGTCCGCTATTTGAAGCTCGTTCTCGTGCTAATATGAGCACCGTTCGTGTCTTCTACGCTCGTATCCAGAGTCCTACATTGGAGACATTACAGTTCAAGATTTCTTTTAGTAGAGACCGGATGACTACGATCGATGTTCGGTTGATAGCGCAACTTTTGAATGTGCCCCTTAGTGATGTTCATCCCAGTGCGAAGAATTTGAGGAGTAGGCGTGAGCGAGATCGCCATACCAGGTTCCTATGCAGTAGTCTGGTTCCATGGCAGCCTAACAATAGCCTCAAGGCGTCTCATATGTCTGATGATTTGCGCCTGCTGCACCACATTTGCACGTTCAACGTGTATCCCGGGTCGACGAATCGCATTGAGTGTACGCGCCTTACGGTTGATTTCTTGTATCAGGTGGCCCAGGGAGAAAATGTGTGTATGGCCACTTTCGTGTTGCGACAGATTATCCTCATAGCGAAATCAAGGAGAACGTCTGAGTCGCTTCCTTTTGGCCGACTTATATGCAAGATTGCGCTTGAGTTTGCTTACAGACTTGGGCCGGAGTTGCCAGTTCCAATTCACAGCATTGATGAGTCTACCATGGACAAGATGAAGATCGGGTCTCAGTACCGTGAGACTCAGCTTGAGGAGGATAGCGAGGACAATTTTGATGATGAAGAGGATCCAAGTGAGGGAGAACCTGGAGCAGAAGTTGAGGAAGAAGTTCAGGAAGAAGTAGAAGAGGAGGCTCAGGATATAGATGAGAGCCCTCCTCCTTCTGCTCAGGCTACTAGTGATGATCGCATTGCCCGAATTGAGGAGAGCCAGGTCTCCTTGCGAAGGGAAGTTCAGGAACTTTGGACTGAGGTCGAGGATACCAAGGCCGTTATGAAGAGGAAATTCGGCAAGGTGACTCGCACCTTGAAGGCGATCCTGTGCTGCTTGCAGGATAAGGGTGCTCCTCCTCCGTCACCTGACTCAGATTAGTAATAAGATTTTAGGTATTGTTGTTAGTAGTTAGTCGTTTCCTGCTTTAAGTTATGTAAGCCTGTTAAGGCTAGTGCTTTACTTATGTTGTTGTTGTAACTTTAACTGTCTTAGTTCCCATGTACTTCTTGTCATGATGCTTGTAAGGAGATATCCCTTGTATTGTGACAATTTTGATTAAATGAAATGCATGGAATGCCTTTGACACTTTATGTGAATGATTGCGGTGTGTTTGTGCTATTGAGACTGACAAGGTTGCGCCTTATTTTGAATATAGGGAATGCCGCCGAAGGCTACAAGGAGCACAGCTCGGCTTACATTGGGTGAGCCTATGGATTAGGTTCCTTTGCAGTCTGATGCTCATGCGGACCCTGCTGTGGGCCCGATTCCTGAGACAGCACATGCGTCTCAGCCTACTACTGGTCCTGCAGTTGGACCACCGCCTTTCACACTGCCCGTCAGAGAGCAGTACCGTGCGTCTTCTTCGACGCAGTACATGCCACAGTCTGCTCCACCTCCAGATAGATTTGAGCAGATGATGGCTATGATGCAGTAGCAGCAGCAGCTCCTGACTACTATAGTAGGGGCTCTAGCCTAGGGTGGGAGTGTGACTCCACCTGCACCACCTGCGCATCCAGCTGAGGATGCCTATACATATGCTCAGGATGAGGGTATGGCTCATCCTGCACCACCTGCTTACCCCGCGGGGAATGCCGCTGACACACGAAGCTTATTAGAGCGATTTCAGTGCTTACGGCCTTCCACTTTTACGGGTTCTCATAGACCCGAGGAGGCCGAGTATTGGCTCGACCGTGTGTCGAAGATACTACGGATGCTGCATTGTTCAGAAACTGACCAGGTCAAGTTGGCTACGTTCTTGGTCGAGCGGGAGGCCAGCTTATGGTGGGACAGTGTGTTGCGGACCGTTGCCGCTGACTACATATGGACCTGGGCAGCGTTCGAGTTCCGCTTCCACGAGAAATACTATCCCTAGACGTATAGGTATGATCGGGAGAACGAGTTTCTGCGCCTCAGACAGGAGGCATGACAGTGACTGAGTATGAGCATACGTTCACTGAGTTGGGAAGATACGTCCCGACTATACTGGCAGATGAACAGATGCGCATACAGCGCTTTTCTGAGGATTGCGAGTGGATATTCGGTCGAAGATGTGCTGCGTGAGCATTCCCTCCTATGCAGATCTAATTCACATGTCCATATGGGCAGAGCAGGATGTGGATCGACTTACATGATCTCGTGGCCCTATTACTTCTAGGCCACGACCAGAGTTGCAAGACATGCCCTTTGCGGGTAAGAGGCCTCGCACCGACCCTCCTTCTAGGACTACAGTGCCAGTACCACCGTTACGGTGCCCCGATTTATCATGTACTTATTGTGGGAGATCGGGCCATTCGGCACAGAGTTGTTTCACTCGGATACGGGATAGTGGGTTTTCACCGCCGCAGAAGATCGACCGTACATGCCCACATGCTATATCAGCACCGCCTTTACGGTTGGCTCCTGCGTACCCTTCCTTCAGACCTCCGGTATCTCAGTTCAGGCCGCCTCTATGGCCCACGACACAGCTGCCGAACCGGCCACAGCAGGCACGGGTGCATGCCTTGACGGCTGAGGCAGCTGCGACAGAGACTTCTCAGCATTCAGCCTTTGAGGTCACTGTCCACATCGGAGGTATTCCTATTCTTGTGATGGTGGACACATGATCTACGATTTCATTGATATCACATGCCATAGTCAGGCGCATTGGGCTACCGACTATTAGGATGGATGGGGTGTGAGTTTATACAGCTCACGGGTCCTTTACAGATGCCACCCTGATGTGTGAGGCCTGTTTGGTGGATCTGGGGGGCAAGACGATGGCTCTTGATCTTGTCGTCGACCCCTCTCTTGTTTATCTCGACGTCATTCTTGGCATGGACTGGTTGACTGCAGCGAGGGCCGAGATTGACTGCGAGACTCGTATAGTGACTGCCTACGAGCCAGAGGGCGCATCCTTTACAGTCCCAGTGCGGGTAAATCTCCCCTTCCGCATACTTAGCTACGCTACTTTATTACGGGACGGTGGTGCCCAGATACTTAAGCATACGCCAGTCGTTTGTAATTTTTGAGATCTGTTCAGGAAGATCCCTGGTTTGTCGCCTCGACGAGAGATTAATTTCACTATCGATCTGGTGCCTGGTTCCACGCCCGTCTCACTGCCGACGTATTGCATGACACCGTGTGAGATGGAGGAGTTGAGGACGCAGATTGATGGTTTGATGAGCTTGGCCTTATACGGCCTAGTGTGTCTCCTTAGGGAGCACCAGTCCTGTTTGTAAGGAAGAAGGATGGTTCGATGCGATTGTGTATTGATTATCGCAGACTGAACCAGATTACGGTGAAGAACAGGTACCCTTTACCCAGGATCGATGACTTGTTTGATCAGCTGAGAGGAGCGCAGTACTTCTTGAAGATTGATCTTCAGTCAGGATATCATCAGTTGCGCATCAGGGATGAGGACGTGCAGAAGACAGCGTTCAGGACCAGCTTTGGCCACTACGAGTTCCTTGTGATGTCGTTCGGTCTCACGAACGCACCAACCGTGTTCATGGATCTAATGAACTGGGTATTTCAGCCTTTCCTCTATCGATTCGTCGTTGTGTTCATTGACGACATGTTTGTATACTCCAGAAGTCGAGAGGAGCATGAGAAGCACTTGCGCTTAGTCCTGGATACACTCAGACAACATCAGTTGTTCGCACAGTACAAGAAGTGCGACTTCTGGAAGCAAGAAGTGAAGTTCCTGGGACACGTGGTGTCCAAGGATGGCATGGCAGTTGACCTGTCTAAGGTAGCTGCAGTTCAGGACTGGGAGCAGCCTGGTTCTGTCACTGAGGTGAGGAGTTTCTTGGGTCTCGCTGGCTATTATCGACGCTTCATTCGGGATTTCTCGAAGATCGCGAGACCTTTATCTTAGTTGACACGGAAGGACGTGAAGTTTTCCTGGAATGACAAGGCAGAGTCAGCTTTTCAGGAGCTGAAGGACAGACTTACGTCCGCCCCTGTGCTAGTATTGTCAGAGCAAGGGGTTAGGTACACTATATGCACTGACGCGTCTAGCGTTGGTCTGGGTTGTGTCCTTATGTAGAAGGACAGGGTAATTTCGTATGCCTCGAGACAATTAAGGAAGCACGAGGAGAATTATCCTACACACGACCTAGAGTTGGCAGCCGTCATATTCGCACTGAGACTCTGGAGACATTACCTCTATGGAAAGGAGTTCGAGCTCTTTTGCGACCACAAGAGCCTCAAGTATATATTCAAGCAGCGAGACTTGAATATGAGGCAGCGGCGATGGATGGAGACTTTGAAGGACTTCAAGTTCGAAGTTTCTTACCATCCTAGGAAGACGAATCTTGTGGCTGACGCGTTGAGCCGCAAGAAGGCGATAGAGTTTGCAGCTCCGCTGATGGTTGCTGAGTGGGATATGGTTGAGTTTTTGCGAGACTTTGAGCAGAAACTCACTGTAGAGGATCCGTATGAGTTCATCGCACATGTGCAGGTGCGATCTCAGATCGATGACCGGGTCATCGAGGCGTAGAGGGATGATGCGCATCTGACTGAGCTTCGAGAGCAGGGCAGTGATGATGCGGACGCTGAGTGGCAAGTTGGCATGGATAGGGGCTTACGTTATCATGGCCGCTTATGCTTCCCAGATATTCCTGACTTGAGACGAGAGATTCTCGAGGCTGCGCATTGTACCAGACTCGCGATGCATCCAGGCAGTACGAAGATGTATCGCGATGTGAAGAGGACCTATTGGTGGGAAGGTATGAAGACCCACATAGCAGAGTTCGTGTCCCGTTGTCTTACTTGCCAGCAGGTGAAGGCAGAGCATCGCCGACCACCTGGACTCTTGCAGCCTATGCCGATCGCAGAGTGGAAGTGGGACTTCATTTCCATGGATTTCGTTTCAGGGCTGCCGAAGACGAGGAAGGGACATGATTCCATATGGGTGATCGTCAACCGTCTGACAAAGTCAGCGCACTTCCTACCGATCAGAGTCACGAACTCTGCAGATGAGCTGGCTAGACTATACATCAGAGAGATCGTGCATCAGCATGGAGTTCCATTGGAGATCGTGTCGGACAGAGACACGCGGTTCACTTCTATTTTCTGGACTCGCATTCAGGAGGCTATGGGTGTGAAGTTGAAGTTCAGTACTGCCTTCCACCCATAGACAGACGGACAGACAGAGCAGGTGAACCAGATCTTAGAAGATATGTTGCGAGCTTGCACATTGGACTTCAAGGACAGTTGGGATGACTGTCTTGCATATGCGGAGTTCACGTACAACAACAGTTTTCAGGCGAGTATCGATATGGCACCTTACGAGGCGTTGTATGGGCGACCTTGTCGCGCACCGCATTGCTGGGCAGAGGTCGGTGAGCGTAGCTTGATTGGCCTAGAGTTAGTGCGGGCGACGTCGGAGAAGATTGATATTATTAGATGTCGGCTTCTCACAGCGCAGAGCAGACAGAAGAGTTAAGCCGATACGAGACGACGGCCGTTAGAGTTCACAGTTAGGGATCATGTATTTTTGCGAGTTTCCCCTACGAAGGGAGTCCTTCGGTTCGGGAAGAAGGGGAAGCTGGCACTGCGATTCATTGGTCCATTCTAGATCTTCTATCGTGTGAGAGCAGTGGCATACCGTTTAGCTTTACCCATTCCTCTCGCGAGCGTTCACAACGTATTTCATGTTTCCATGCTGAAGAAGTACGTTGCTGATCCTTCCCATATCATCAGATGGGAGCAGGTACAGTTAGGAGAGGATGTGACATAAATCCTGCGACCGACATGTATCGTAGACAGGAAAGAGCAGGTACTGCGTAGCAAGGTGATTCCCCATGTGAAAGTATTGTGGACGCATCACTTTGAGGAAGAGGCTACCTGGGAGACAGAAGCCGAGATCAGAAAGAACTACCCACAGCTTCTCGAGGAGTATGAAAAGGTACAAATTTTGAGGATAAAATTTTTTGTTAAGGGGGATAGATTGTAACGCCCTGGAAAAATCAGTACTTGGGCTCGAGTACCAACTCGACCAGAAATCACGTAGGATTAATTCCTTTAGAAAATAAGTGTAAGTTAGCTAGCGCAACGCTAGAGTAGCTGGGAAATAGTCCCTGATCACTTTAAATACGTTCTACAAGACCCAAAGCGAGTAGAACCAATGACGCTATAATACTGTAAAACCTCGGATCAAACTCTAAACCGGTTTGTTCTCAGGACCCCTTTGAAACTTTGTATTGGATCTAGACCGTGCGTCGAAAGTCTGATACCTACAATCTTAGACCATTATAACCGCCTAGCTGGACTTGACAATCATTTCGAAAATCAAGTCCAACCGACATTCACAGGCTATTTCATTGAGCCTGGAGTGAAGAGAGTGAGAATAGGGTTAGATTTGGAATTTGAAATTCAAATCTGGCACATGACTTGACGCGTCAGTATTAAGCATTCTGACCGTCAGAATTCAGCCAAATTACACCCTTGGATCAGGAAAAATTTCTATTTCATATCATGAGACTTGTAGGCCTGATCTATTGCGGTGACCGCTGAACTGAAACTGGACCGCCACGTGCGATATACGAATACTACTGGTCTGAATATGGGATATGAGCGACATCCGACATGCATGAACTTAAGTCCGATCGTATTCGACATGGGGACCACCAGAAATGTCTTTTTGGACCGAAACAGTCCCGATTTGCTTAGGTATCAAGTAAACATTGTTCCCAAGCCTGTTTTGGGCAAGTTTTAGGTTATAAAAGGGGATTAAACCCTCACTTCTCTCAGCCATCCGAATTTGCTAGAAACCCTAGCTGGTGTGAGAGATTGTGAGAGAGAGTGGGAGACAATTTCCTGCTGCTTGCACTACGTGTTGCGCGTGCTTAAACAACGCGCCTCAATCACTTTTTCAGCGATTTCGCCGCGATTCTAGGTAAGCAAATACCCCAAATACTTGTTGATTTAAGGTTCCTTAGTTTCCTTAGCATGGTAGCTTATGGATCTTGTAAAATAGGTTCCCGGTTCGCCGTAGACGAAGCGTACACGCTCCGTTCGAACCAATACACTTATAGGAGAAAAGGTGCGGATTTTAGACGCTTTGATTGACTGTTTCCAACGCTTTCAATGTCGTTTAATAGTAGATTATCGACGGTAATGCCGTTTGACATATACAACATGCCGTCCATTTTCTGTTTCGTAAGCAGACGAAAAATATGAGATTTAGGGCATTTTAGTCATTTGTAGGAAATACTGTTTTCATCCATATTTTGCTGATGTGATTGACATGGCTTCTTGTCGCGTTAGGATACTAGGAATGCGTGCATAATTATTTTGACGAAGAGATTCGCCTAAATGCGCACTTTGAGTCGACATACTATATGTAGACTTAAGTGTGTAGTTTAAGTATTTGTATAAATGCTTGTATTACTATGTATTGAATTAAATGGTGTTATGAATTAGTTTGAGATTGAATTCTCAATTAATATGCTGATGTAAATGATTTCCTACATGTTAGCTATATGCATGATTTCATTATATGTATGAAATGCAAGTGTTTGATGATTTACTTAAGTTGTATGTTATAACATATGTTAACATGCTCACATTGTTGTATTTCATTTCCATTACTCTTATATGATTGCTGATGTGAATTCATAAATGTTTGGGACTATACTTAGTCTAAACAGTCGGTAACTGAGTAAATTCGTGGTTGGCTTATCTTTGCCACGAACGACGCGTCGATGAACCTAGGGTTTTACGCACTTCATGTCGTTCGACTTGAGATGCGCTCGTGCTAGTCGAGCCCGTCAAGTAACCCGACTGGCCTTTGTATGTTCACCCTGTATGAGTCATAACTGCTTGAACCTAGGGTACTGAACTTACCATTGTAAACCCTGTCAACCATGGTACCTTGATCCACAAAGACTCATGAGCCGGGTATGGTGGTATGGGACACCGTGGTCGAGCTGTCGGCCTACGTTGGGGCCAAAAACCTCCCCGTAGTGACCAGTGAACACCTATGACTCGTGAGCAGATTATGGTGGTATGGGACACTATATTCTTGCTGTCGGCCTGCACTGATCAGGCGACGAGTCCTTTGTAGTGACCACGAGCGTATTCTGAGTCTACGGGAGGCGACGACCCTTCCGTAGCAGTGAGAGTACAGTAGGCCTGTATTGATAAGGTGATGGGGGAGCGGTGCAACGAGTGCGAGCAACAGCCCTGGCAGCCCTTGCACCGACCTACAAAAATATACATCATATGAGATTACTAGGAGTGACGAACCTAGACAGGATCTGTGTTGGGATTGATATAAGGGAAGTACCTTAGTTTCCCAATATTGTTGTATGAAAAGGACTAATAATAACTCGGTAATCATATCAACATCACATTGCATGTGCCTGAAAGATGTGGAGCACTAAGCGGTACCCAAGCATGCCGCGGACACAGATGGTGCCGTGTGAGGGAGAATGTCGGTGAGGGCATCCATCATGTCATGTCATAGTGCATTAACAACAGTATTAGGATTGTTTGATTTACTGCTTTACCATTATCGCATGATTGATTTGAGAACATGCTAATCTTTGCTCTATTATTCCACTGAGTTAGCTACTCACTCCCATGTTATGGGATGGTGTTTGCAACACCCACAAGACCCTGTCTTAGATGCAGGTGAGGCAGCGATTCAGGAGGCAGAGCCGGACTATGATGAGGACTAGGGAGAGTTCTCATATATGCAGTACCACGACGGCTTTGCTTAGGTGGCCTGGATTGACGGGACTACTCAGTGGGACTATTTTGACATTTGATTTCTGTTTATTTACATGTATATGAGACTCAGAGATGTATTTATACTTTGGAGGCAGTTGAGATATATTTTGTTTTCCATACAGTGATATGTATATCTTTTAGTCTTCCGCTTACTTTTATCACTGAATCTGGAGTATGAATTGCAATTTTGGTATACTTTTACTCATGTGAATGCTTTAACTCAGACAACATTGAATCATAATCACTTTTGTTGCATAAGTGACGGTCTGGAACTCGGGAGTTGGGTTTATACACGACCCCCGAATTTTAGGATGTTACATTTACCTACGAAAGTATATTTCGTAGGTAAAAGTAAAGTTTTCGATTTTTTAGAATTCAAAACATCATTTAGCTACGAATATTTCCATAGGTATAGTTGAGATTTTTTGATTTTTTAACACCCTTTGGCTGCGACACAGTTTCGTAGGTAAAGATGGGTTAGAAAATTCAAAACACCCTTTGGGTACGAACTGTTTCGTAGGTAAAGATGGGTTTTACCTACGAAAGTATATTTTGTAGGTAAAAGTAAAGTTTTCGATTTTGTAGAATTCAAAACATCATTTAGCTACGAATATTTTCGTAGGTAAAGATGGGATTTTTTGATTACCCATCATTAGCTAGGAATATTTTCGTAGCTAAAGATTAGTTTTTACCTACGAAATTGCAATTCGTAGGTAAAAAATTCAAAACAACCTTTAGCTACGAATATTTTCGTTGGTTTTCATAGGTAAAAGTAATGTTTTCAATTTTTTATTATTTGAAAAAGGCAAAAGACCCTTTACCTACGAATATTTTCGTAGGTAAACATGGGTTTTACCTACGAAATCAAATTTCATTGGTAAAAGTTGGCTTTTACCTACGAAAATAATGTTCGTCGGTAAAAGTCATCTTTATTTTGTAGGTAAAAACCATATTTCTTGTAGTGACACTATAGCCTGTGAGTTTGATAGCTTAAGAATCATGTGAAGGTTACCACTCAGATGCACTTATACTAGCCCATGACCCCCAAAACCATTTTAAGTTAAGTTAGAAACTATCCACCCATGGAACGAATATAAACTAATTTAATCTTTGTTTTTTTTTTTTTTTCAAAAATCTATAACTTAAAAATATAATGTGATATTATTCAACGTGGTCCACTAATAATGTAATCCACCTTAATTTGGGATCGAGGCCTAGTAAGAAATTTATAGGCTTAATAGACGTCTCTGATAGGAAATAAAATAGAATAAAATAAAATAAGATTAGGCCTTAAAAAGAAGATAATAATAATAATAGAAATAATTAAATATTTAATAATATAAAACCATGAGATTATGGTCCTAATGACCTACAGAGTGGCCCACAATAGGAATTATATATATATATATATATATATATATATATATATATATATATATATATATATATATATATAAAATAATAATAATAATAATACAAAATATAATTAAAATTTTAATTATTGTTTGGGTAGTAATAAGTCTGGAGCATGCAAGTGGCCCTTTAGAACCTTCTGATCATTGATCGCCAAATTGGGATCGATTCGACCATTGGATCAACATGAACCCATAAATAGAACCCAAACGCAAAGATGACGTGGCCCATCAGTGTGAGGTAACATCAAGGAAAATGAAATAATGGCCCTAGGTGACTTGCTAGTTAGATGAACGGTCCAGATTTCATGATTAGGCCACGTATCATCATCAGATCAACGATTATTGGCCCCCGATAGTCATATCTCAATTAATATGGTCCACCTAAGTTATGGTGGCTGAGTCTCAAACCGAGTGGACAGAATGAATGAACGGATCAGATTGGTTGGATTCATTGCAGTAGGCCCCACATTCATCACGTGTGCACAAAGTGTACGTGCTCTCGCGGTGCACTGAACCTAGGGACTCGGTCAAACTCCCTTGGCCCGACAATTGCCAAAAATGGGAATTATTCCCGCCTGCTGCCATTAAAAAATGGCGTATTTGTGTTTTTCCTTCGACGTTTGATCAATGCATGGCCCACCATCTCATCCAATTGAGGGATCTAAACCGCCCATCTAATAGAACGTCCATGGCTGACAAAAACCATGGTGGTACACCCGATGAAGTGGGCACATGTACTCACAAATACCAGCGCAAGAAGGCTGTTTGTGCTGCCATTTTTCTGAAATAGAAAGTTCTATTTTTCTTCCAGCTCAATGATCCGTGTAAGCAAGCAAGACCTCATCCGGGCCGTCCCAAACAGAACCTTTTCAACCATCCATTCCATTTACAGAGATTAGGGTGGGGTAGAAAACCAGAAACCGAAAACAGCTCTCCCCTAGCCATCTCTTTCTCCATCAAAACCCACCACCCAAAAACTCCTTCAACCTTCAAAATCCCCATTCCCCAAGCACTCTTACATCCATCCGAGTAGTCCATAACTGTCAGATTGAAGAAAAATTGTGAGGGCAAGATTCCACCATGGACGGCCATACCATCTTCACCAAACGGCTGCCTCGCTCGAACTCAGTTAATCTGAGTCTTGAGCCTGTTAGATACAATAGAAAGGGTGATGAAAGGTCAAGGAATAGAGAAGATAGGGATCCAAGCAAATCAGGCGTGGAATCCAGGGAGCATCGATCGTTGTTTCAACACTTCAGGTAATCCCCGACTTCAATGGCCTTTGGCGCAATGTCACAAGGTCCCTATGTCCACTACCAGCGGTCCCTTTAATTTCTCTTGTTGAGTTTGGGCTGTGGCCAGGGCCGAAAATGACCCTCAGTCGTGCCTCAAATAGGCCATGGTGACTAGGACTGAACCGTGAAGATGGACTACAAACGTCCTCCATTTAGGCCGAGCTTGAGCTGGAAATTTGCCACCGAGCCTGGGCCGAGTGTCTAATCTCTGCTGGAAAAATGAGCAGGAAACAGCCTGCAATCTGGACTAAAACCTGTCCAAAAGAAGAGCTGGAATCGGCTTTTCTGTTGGGTCACGGTTTGGGACAAAACCAGCTTTCTGCTGGGCTCAAAACGGCCTTTAAATAGGCCTTCAATCCAAGATAAAACGGCCCTTAGCTGGGCTTGGAGATGTGGTGAAAGTAAGCTCCAGCTGGGCTGTAAACAGAGCTGTATAGGCCTTTAAAAAAGCTTTAATCTAAAGCTGAAATCAGCTCTCAAACAGGCCATGTAATGGATGAAAAACGGGCCTTGTATCAAGCTGAAAAATAGGCTTTGAGAGGAGCCAAAATCAGGCCTTTTTGCCCTTGCAACAGAATGAAAAAGGCTCTCAAGTTGGGCTATTATCTGGGTTGAAAGCTAGCCCAGAACTGAGCTAAATGCAGGCAATGAAATGGGCTGAAATCAGCCTGAGTCTTGCCGAATTCTAGGCCCAAAAATAATAGTGGGCCTGTTTTGGGCCTGTGCCAAGCCAGCTGCACAAATGGGTCAGGCCCGTAGGCCTAGCCAAATCATTCAGTAGGCCTAGCTCACCATGTAGTGGGCCCAGATCTTTTGAAATCAGTAGTGGGCCCATCAATCATTTCTAAACCATGTTGCTAGGCCAGGATGAGCTTGGCCCAGCGGTTGACATGGGGCCAATTGATGGGCCTGATCACCTTGGTGCGGGCCCGATTTCCATGTCTATGGGCCCTTATAATCTCAAGCATTCACAATAAAATGCATAGCCATTAGTAATTAATTATAGTGATAATAGTTATTATAGACAGATAATAATAATAATAATGTCATTATTAAATCTTAGTGCCTTGTTTTGCCACTCTTAAATGTTATCATTAATAGCAGGTTATAATATTAGTTATCATCATAAAAATTATTATTACTACCTTGGCCAATATAAATAATAACAATAATGCTAATAGTTACTTTGTAATTATTAAATTTACATCATAGTTAATGGAACACCAACTAGAGTTCAAAATCCTAAATCTATGCCTAGAACTAATGTAACATCTTAGAAAAATCCGTTCTTAGACCCGAGTACCACCTCTAGCAGAAATCATTTAGAACCAAATCCTTTAGAAATTTAATGTGTATTAGCTAGCGCTAAACTAGATTACTTGTGAAATTAGCACCAACCACTTTAAATACGATCTGTAAGACTCAGGACCTATAGAATTGTTAATGCTATATTACCCTGAAATCTAGGATCCAACACTAAACCCAGTTGCTCTCGGGAGTACTTTGAAATTTAGTATCGGACCTGGACGCACGTCAAAAGTCTGATAGCGATGAACTTAGACCACTATGACTGCTTAGTTGGACTTGACTATCACCTCAAAAATTAAGACCAGACGATGTCTTGAGACCATTTCCTTGATTCCGGAGTGAAGAGTGTGAGAAAATGAAGTTTTTAAAGAAATTAAATATGAATTTAAGTAATCTGAGTCGTGTCGCTTGCGCACCTTTCCTAAGTATTCTGACCGTTGGTTTTTACCTCAAATTCACCCTCGGATCAGGGAAGGTGACCCATTCATGTCAAAGCACTTGTGGCCCTGATCGAGTTTCGGTGACCGTTGAACTGATACTGGTCCACCACGTACGATCTGGGAACCCGATCGGACTGAAAACTTAACTTGCTTAAGATCCAATACTAGTGAGCTTAAGTCCGACCGCATTTAATAAGAGGACTTCCAGAAGTGTTCCGTTGGACCAGAAAGAGCCCGATTTAGTTATAACCTAAGTATGCCTTGGCCCTATGGCTATTTCTGTCGTTTTTGGGCTTATAAAAGGCCTTAAACCCTCATTCTTATATCCCATACGAATTTTTAACCCTAACTAAGTTAAGAGAGAAAAGAGAGAGAAAGTAAGAGAACCTGGTATTTCTCTATGAGATTCTTCCCAGTTCTTCTACGTATCGATCCTGCGTATCTGAATCGTTATTCCTGCGATTCTGATTCCGTTCATGGGTAAGTTAATGTAACATCCCGAAAATCGGGGGTCGAGTAAAAACTCCACTCCCAAGTTTCAGAACATCACTTATGCAACATAAATGTGTATGATTGAATGTTGTCTATGTTAATGTATTAAACATAAGTGGGATTAAGCCAGAACAACATATCATACTCCAGAGACAGTTAAATTAGCAAGCGGAAGACTGTGATACATACATATAATATATAATTGATTGTAAGTCTCCAGGGTGTGAACATGTTACCAGGTTAAACATATACATGTATACCTCAAAATAGAAAGAAAGAATATACATGAGTGCTCTGAAAATATAAAATGACAAGTGTCATGGCATCTAATGAATCTCCCTATAATCTCGTCAATCAGAACACGCATAAAAGAGGGATCCTCCTCCTCATCATCAAGTCCAGCTCCGCTTCTCAAGCAGCGCCATCATCTGCAACCAAAATAGGGACTGGTGGGTGTCCGAAAACACCATCTCGTAACATGGGAGTGAGTGATCAACTCAGTGGGATAAGAGAGCAAACATTAGCATGTTCTCAAATCAATCATACGATAATAGTAAAGCAATAACTCAAACATTCTTAAATACCGTTGTTAATGCAATATGACATGACATGATGGATGCCCTCACCGACGATCTCCCTCATACGACACCATCTTATGCCCGCGGCATGCTTTCTTCCCACAGTGCTCCACATCTTCCAGGCACATGCAATGTGATGGTGATATGATTATCAAGTTATTATTAGTCCTTTTCATACAGCAATATTGGAAAACTAAGGTACCTTGCTTATATCAATCCCAACACAGATCCTGTCTAGGGTCGTCACTCCTAGTAATCTCATACGATGTTATATTTGTAGGTCGCTGCAAGGGCTGTTGCTCGCACTCATTGCACCGCTCTCCCATTACCTTATCAATACAGGCCTAATTATCCTTAAGACTGCATCAGGACTCGTCGCCCCCATGCGGTGTCAAGATAAACTCAAGGTCACTACAAAGGGCTCGTCACCTGATCAGTGTAGGCTGACAGCAAGAATATAGTGTCTCATACTACCATAATCTGCTCAGAGTAGGGTGCTCACTGGTCACTACGGGGAGGTTTGTGGCCCTAGTGTAGGCCGACAGCTCGACCACGGTGTCCCATACTACCATGCCCGGCTCATGAGTCTTTATGGATCAAGGTACCATGGTTGACAGGGTTTCCAATGGTAAGTTCAGTACCCTAAGTTTAAGCAGTTATGATTCATACAGGGTGAACAAATCAACGGCCAGTCGGGTTACTTGACGGGCTCGACTAGCACGAGCGCATCGCAAGTCGAACGACATGAAGTGCGTGAAACACTTCGCGTGGCCTAACCACTGCCGCCAACACCAAACACGACTCGCGTTCATCTATGCGTCCTTCGTGGCAAAGATAAGCCAACCACGAATTTACTCGGTTACCGACTGCTTGGACTAAGTATAGTCCCAAACATTTATGAATCCACATCAGCAATCATATAAAGGTAATGGAAATGCATTACAACAATGTGAGCATGTTAACACATGTTATAACATACAACTTAAGTAAATCCTCTAGCACATGCATTTCTTACATATGATGAAATCATACATATAGTCAGCATGAAGGAAATCATTTACATCAGCATATTATTTGAGAATTCAATCTCAAAACTATTTCACAACACCATTTAATTCAATAAATACTAATACAAACATTTATACAAACACTTAGTCTACACACTTAAGTCTACATATTGTATGTCGACTCAAAGTGCGCATTTGGGCGAATCTCTTCGCCAAACTGATTATGCACGCATTCCTAATATCCTAATGTGACAAAAATTCATGCCAATCATATCAGCAAAATATGGATGCAAACAGTATTTCCTACAAAATGACTAAAATGCCCTAAATCTCATATTTTTCGTCTGCTTACGAAACAGGAAACGGATAGCATGTTGTACATGTCAAACGGCGTTGCCATCGATAATCTACTATTAAACGACATTGAAAGCGTTGAAAACAGCCAATCAAAGCGTCTAAAATCCGCACCTTTCACTTTAGATGTGTATCGTTTCGAACGGAGCGTATACGCTTCGTCTACGGCGAACAGGTGACCTATTTCACAAGTTATATCAACTACTTTGCTATTTGAATTGACGAAACGCTAAATCAGCAAGTGGACAGGGTTTCCCTTACCTAGAAAAGCATTGAATCACCAACAAAGTGATTGGAATACGTCGCTTAAGCACGTGCAGCAACTGGTGCAGGTGGCAGGAAGATCCCTCCCACACTCTCTCACAATCTCTCCCTTTTTCTCTCACTCTTGATAGGGTTTCTAGCAAATTCGGATGGGTGAGAGAAGTGAGGGTTTAAACCCCTTTTATAAGATTAAAACTTTCCAAATTAGGATTGGAAATAATGTTTACTTGAGGTCTAACCAAATCGGGGCTGTTCTGGTCCAAAAGAGCATTTCTAGAGGTCCCCTGGCCGAACGCGGTCGGACTTAAGCTCATGCATACTGGATCTAGCACACATCAAGTTTTCAGTCCGGCAGAGTTCACAGATCGTACGTGGCGGTCCAATTTCAGTTCAGCGGTCATCGCACCTAGATCAAGTCTACAAGTCTCATGATATGAAAGATAAATTTTTCCTGATCCGAGGGTGTAATTTGGCTGAATTCTGACGATCAGAACGCTTAATAATAACGCGCCAAGTCACGTGCCAGATTTGGATTTAAATTTCCAAATCTAACCCTTTTCTCACTCTCTTCACTCCAGGCTCAATGAAATAGCCTCTGAACATCGGTTGGGCTTGATTTTCGAAACGATTGTCAAGTCCAGCCAAGCGGTCATAACGGTCTAAGATGGTAGATATCGAACTTTCGACGCGCGGTCTAGATCCAATACAAAGTTTCAAAGGGTTCCCGAAAATAAACCAGTTTAGAGTTTGATCCTGGATTTTAGGGTAACGTAGCATCAACGATTCTACAAGTTTTGGGTCTTGCAGAACGTATTTAAAGCGATCAGGGACAATTTCACAGCTACTCCAGCGTAGCGCTAGCTAACTTACGCTTAATTTCTAAAGGAATTAATCCTAAGTAATTTCTTTGGCTATGGAATTGGGTTCTGAGCGATTACCAAGGTGTTTTGGTTGACCCATTGCCTAAGGACGTCTAATCCCAGGTTGGCAAAAATCTGGGGTGTTACAATCTACCCCCCTTAAAACACAATTTTATCCCCGAAATTCACGAAGGGTAAGGAGTATCTAGCAAGACTTCAGTATTGACATTCTAAGGAAGGGTCAATCCTATTTAATGACCTAACCGTATGTATAATCTGAATCAAATGTTTCGATCCTGGGCCAGTGGGGAAGAGGCCAACCACACTTCCGTTGCGCCACTCTGATCGAACGGTTGCATTGGCTGTCCTAACTGGATTGGACTCAATACGTTCTACCCCCCTTAAAACTTGGTTCTACTTAAAGTTCAAGAATCTATGCATCGCTCCGTATATCAGAACGAGGTTCAACTTAGGGGCTATCCTTGACATGAATTGGGAAGCAACCTCTCATTACAGTGGTTTTTCTTTGCTAATGATGCGTTCTATAGCATTGGTATCTATGGTGATAGAGATGAGCCTAATCGCTATTGTGATTGAGTTCAGGGGTAGGTATGAGTTGGTGGCAAGATGTCTAATTCTCTACTGGCTTTAAGTCCTCGCCATTTTCCAAAGACAATGTGATTACGTTTAGTTGTAGGTGGTTGGGCCATCACAGAAGAAAGGTTGTGTAGTGGGTCTAAGCCGGATACATTGACCTTCTGCCGAGACTCTGACAGAAAATTCTTCATATCAGTTCTTAATCCTAGCCGATGCCGACCCTCTACTTGATCAGAGCATTGGATTGATTGGTAACTACCAGGATTAAGAGGTCAAGTCAAACCGCGAATACATCGCTTACATATACCGTTCCTTTACTCCGTATTCCCGAATGCAATAAGCCCTTGGGGAAGGCAATACTAAGGGGCGTGCTCATTCATCCTAAGTTCAATATAAGGAACTTATACATTTTTCCTGAGAGTGAATGGTTCTAAGTTAAAACAACCTTCCTAAGGGTTATAATAGAAGTCTATAGGCATTACGGGGAGCTATCGAAGGAATAAGGTCCTACTCCAACCAATTCTAACCTATTATTCCTTAGCATATAGTGGCTTTACACTACTTAAGGTAACTAGTAGACTAGTCTACAACTCACTGGCTATAAACCAAAGTCTAGGCTCATACGCTAGATGGTTTCATACCATTTCCAGTACAGGGGATTGTTCTATCGCTTAGGGTCAAGATTATCTAAATGGAATTGGATTTCCTATGTCGTCAGATCCTTCAAATCTAGGAGTGCTAACACTAGGTCCAAAACGCCAAGGGCCTATATGGCCAGTAGCATTAAGTTGCATTAAATGGAACTGCATTCCTAATCCCACGTCAGGATTGGGAGTGGCATGCTTGATAGGAGGGTGGGTTGGGATAAAAATTAATTTGTAGGCTAAATCCTGGGATTTACAATATGGCAGTGGAAACCATAGGATACACCCAATCTAGGGACAATACCTTACAGCAAACAAAACGGCATGCACTCCATTCAATAAAATTTGTCACAATACATGGAATAAAGTTCCACATGGATTATGACAGGAACGGATTCGGGTATGCTAAGGCCAAACCACTAACACAAACACATTTTCTACCTCTGACTTCACTAAACCTAACAACAACAAAACACAGAAATCTCAAAACGGTAATCAAACAATCTACAAGACATCGGCACAGATGCCTAATTCTACCAAAGGACTCTACCACAGTCCCGACTTACCTTCTTTAACACTGTCGAGTCTAATACTGTCTGTTGCTCACTAGAGCTCTCTCGGCCATATATTTTCAGTATTCCTTAAGCAAAGAAAATGGAGAAATAAGATTGAGAGGGAGGATGGTGGAAAGAGAAAAAAAGGCTAAAACAGCCTTAACAATAGCCATGGAAAGTGGAGAAAATGCAGAGAAATGGTTGTCCAAATGGACTGAAATGAATCTAGGCCCTGTAGAGGGATGCATCAAGCTCCCAAAGGTTGGATTTTCAAAGGGAAAAGAGAACTATAAAGTCAGATGACTCCCAAAGGCTGGATGTTCGAGCGCCTAGTTGAAGCCGGCTGAGGTCCATTATTTGAAGGTGAGCATTGTGCTAATGTGGGTACTGTTCGAGCTTTTTATGCCCACATTCAAGAGCCAACGCTGGAGCCCTTGCAGTTTAGAATTTCGGTTGGAAGAGATCGGGTGGCTATAGTTGACACTGCTTTGATATCTCGTATTCTAAATGTGCCATTTGTAGAGGTTCATACCAGTGAAAAGAATCTGAATAGTGCACGTGAGAGGGATTGCTGCACACGATTCCTTTGTGGTCGTCTGGTTGAATGGCAGCCTAATAGAAGCCTCTTAGCGATAAATAAGTCAGATGACTTCCGTTTGCTTTACCACATCTGTGTTTATCCAAGGTGGAGTAACCGCAGTGAGTGCACGCGCCTGATGGTGGATTTCTTGTATCAGGTGGGGCAGGGAGAGAAGCTTTATATGCCTACAGATGTCTTGCAACAGATAGTCCTTATTGTACATTTAAATAGAAGGACTCATATGCAGGATTACACTTAAGTTTGGCTACAGGCCTGGGGCGGAGTTGTTGGTGCCAGTCCATTACAGTTTCGAGACTACTCTCAATCAGATGAAGATCGGGCCTCGGTAGCGACAAGCCCTCCTTGAGGAGAGCGAGGATGAGTCTGCGAGTGAAGAAGATGAAAGAAATGAAGAAGGTGGACCAGAGATAGGAGGGGAAGCAGAGCAGGATGAAGAAGAAGAGGAGGCTCAGGATACTGATGAGAGTCCTCCTCCTGTGACTTAGGAGCATGATCCTGATAGGGCTGATAGAGAAGCCCATTTGGTTAGGCTTGAGGAGGGCCAGGCCACTCTTTGGCAGGAATTATGGATTTGCGCGGCTACATGAAGCATAAGTTCAGGAAAGTAACCTGCACTTTGAAGACGATCCTGTGTTGTCTGTAGGATAAGGGTTCCCCTTCTCCATCATAGATTTTGAGGAATAGTCTTTTATGTAGTTGTTGTTTGTCTGTTTGTTACTTGTTCTTGTGTGTGATTTGGTAGTTGTTTAGTGGTTTGGTAGTTGTTTAGTGTTTGAAGCTTAGTTGTTTTGCTCATATGCTTTATCCGTTACGATTCATGTAATGCTGCACATCATGTATTGTGACAATTTTATTAATGAAATGCATGTTGTTTCTTTGGTTGTGAAGTTAATGCTGTAGGTGGACTGTGTGAATGCTTAATCTCATTGGTTGCTACCCTCTGTTATGTGTAGGGTATGCCAGCTAAGGCTCGAGATCTTCGGCTCGTCTCTCTTTGGGTGATTCGCTTGACGGGGCCCTTGCCCTGAGCGATAGTCATATGGACCCTCATTCAGGCCCATCTCGTTCTGATCCCATGCTGGGTTCTCAGCCAGCTTCTGGCCCTGCTGCTGGGCCACCTCCTGTGACACCTTCTGTGGTGCCTCCTGTCACACTTGAGGTTCCTGAGCAGAACCGTGCATCTGCGTCGACGCCTTCTACATCACAGTCCGCTCCGCCTCCTGATAGGCTAGAGAAGATGATGCTGTTGATGCAGCAACAACAACAATTCTTATCCTCCATGACTGGTATCTTTGATCAGTCGATGGGGGTGACTCCACCTGCCTCACCTCTATACCCTGTTGGGAATACTAGTACCTGAGGGCACATTCGAGCAATTTTAGCACTTGAGGCCTCCTACATTTGCGAGTACTCACAGACTCGAGGAGGCTGAGTATTGGATCGACTGTATCTCTAAGATGCTTAGAGCGTTGTACTGTTCTGAGGAGGAGCAGGTTGAGCTTGCCACCTTCATGTTTGAGAAGGAGGCCAACTTATGATGGGATAGCATCCTCCGTACAGTTACAGAGGGATTTATTTAGACGTGGGAGGCGTTTGAGGCTCGCTTTCACGAGAAGTATTTTTCGGTCACTTACCGACACGAGAAGGAGTGTGAGTTCCTTCGCCTTCGCCAAGGAGGAATATCGGTGACTGAGTATGAGAACCAGTTTACGGAGCTGGGCAGGTATGCTCCTTTGATTATGGGTGATCAGTTGTTGAGGATGCGGCATTTTTCTGAGGGTCTGCGGCCCGAGATTCGATCGAAGATGTGCTGTGCGAGCATCTCTTCTTATGCTGAGTTGGTAGCATGTCCTTACGAGTTGAGTAAGATGGGGATAGGTTGTCCTGCATGCGTGCACCTATGGCTCCCAGGCTGCGACCTGATTTCCTGAGTAGGCCTTTCCTCTGTAAGAGGCCTCGTATCGATTCACCGCCGGGGTTGCGACATCTCCTGCCCATGTGAGGCGTCCTGATGTGTGGTGCAGCTATTGTAAGAAGCCAGGTCACGCTGAGGTGTCTTATTTTTCAAGGATGCGAGATAGTGGTTTCTCACCGCCTCAGAGGATCGGCCGTCCGATACCTCAGGCTATTTCTGCACCACCCCTTCGATTAGCACCAGCTCATCCTTCCTTCAGACCTCCAGCACCTCGATTCATGCTGCTACAACGGCCCATGGTTCCTTCACTGCATCGCCCACAGCAGGCTCGGGTTCATGCGCTCACAGCTGAGGCGCCCGAGGCAGATTCAGCACTGACATCTTTTGAGGTTCCCGCTCACATCTTAGGTATGCCTATTTTCTTATTGGTGGACACTAGGTCCACTATTTTGATCATCTCTTGTGCTGCGGTCAAGCAGCTAGGTTTAGTTACGGCTCATGCGAAGGGAGTGAGACTCACGACAGCTATAGAGACTACTTCATATATTACTCGAACCTGTGAGTCTTGCTCAATAGATTTGGGTAGCAGGACAGTGGTTGTCGACCTGATTGTCGCCCCACTGTGTCACTATGATGTTATATTTGGGATGGATTGGCTCACGAAGATGAGGGCAGAGATTGATTGCGAGGCCAGAGTTGTGACAGCCTATGGACTGAGGGCATGGTTTTTTCATTTCCAGTTCAGGTCAGTTGGTCCTGTCGTGTTAGCAGTTACGCTTCCTTATTAGAGAGTTCTGATGTTCCGACGTTAGAAGTTATGTCAGTGGTCGTGATTTCTCTGATGTGTTTGAGAAGATTCCAGGGCTTCCTCCTCAGTGCGAGATTGACTTCACTATTGATCTTGTGCCCGGTGCGACACCTATTTCCCTGCCGACGTATCGTATGCCTCCATATGAGATGGAGGAACTGAGGAGACAGATCGATGTATTGTTAGAGGCAGGTTTTATTCGACCGAGTGTGTCACCTTAGGGAGCGCCTGTCTTATTTGTGAAGAAGAAAGACGGTTCGCTGTAGTTATGTATTGATTATCGTAGGCTGAATCAGGTGACAATGAAGAACAAGTATCCCTTGCCCAGGATTAATGATTTGTTCGATCAGCTGGAGGGGGTACGCTATTTCTTAAAGATAGATTTATAGTTTGGGTATCATCAGTTGCGTGTCAAGTATGAGGACGAGCAGAAGACTGCGTTCAGGACCAGTTTTGGTCATTATGAGTTTCTTGTGATGTCTTTTGGACTCACGACTCCGGCTGTGTTCATGGATCTGATGAACAAAGTGTTTTGACCATTTCTGTTCCGATTCGTCATTGTCTTTATCGATGACATTTTGATATTTTCACGAGTCGGGAAGAGCACGAGGAGCACCTGAGAGCGGTATTGAATACTCTCAGAGAGAACCAGTTGTTCGCGCAGTATAAGAAATGCGACTTCTGAAAGGAAGAAGTTAAGTTCTTGGGACATGTGATGTCTAAGAAAATATTATTGTAGACCTCGCTAAGGTTGCTGCGGTTCAGGATTAGAAGCAGCCCAGTTCAGTTACTGAAGTGAGGAGTTTTCTGGCTATGGCAGGTTACTATTGATGATTCATTTGAGACTTTTCCAAGCTTGCTAGATCGTTGTCTCAGTTGACATGAAAAGACTTGAAGTTTTCCTGGAATGAGAAGGCCGAAGCAGCTTTTCAGGAGCTGAAGGACAGGTTAACGTTTGCCCCTGTGTTAGTATTGCTAGAGCAAGGGGTTAAGTATATGATATATACTGACGCATCTCGCGTTGGTTTGGGTTATGTCCTGATGCATAAGGACAGGGTGATTGTTTATACCTCGAGACAATTAAGGAAGCATGAGGAGAATTACCCTATGCACGACCTAGAGTTGGTAGCTGTCATTTTCGCATTAAAGCTCTGAAGACATTACCTTTACGGAGAGGGGTTCGAGCTCTTTTGCGACCACAAGAGCCTTAGATATATATTCTCACAGCGAGACTTGAATATGAGGCAGCGCCGATGGATGGAAACTTTGAAAGACTTTAAGTTCGAGGTTTCCTACCATCTGGGCAAGGCAAACCTTATGGCAGATGCGTTGAGCCGTAAGAAGACTAGATTGCAGAATGGGATATAGTGGAGTTCATATGAAACTTTGAGCAGAAACTCATAGTAGAAGAGCCATATGAAGTCATCGCACATGTTCATATACAGCCCCTCGTAGATGGCATGATTATCGAGGCTTAGGCTGACGATGAGCTTCTGGTGAAGATGAAGGAACGAGTTGGTACTGATGAGGACTCCGAGTGGACTATTGGTACGGATGGGGCTTGCGTTATCGAGGCCGCCTATGCATTCCAGACCTTCCTGACTTGAGACGAGAGGTTCTCGAGTCAGCCCACAGTTCGAGGCTTGCGATGCATCCAGGTAGCATGAAGGTGTATCAAAACATGAAAGGATCATACTGGTGGGATAATATGAAGGTTCACATTGCTGAGTTTGTATCCCGTTGTCTCACGTGTCAGCAGGTTAAGATAGAGCATCGCCGACCTCCTGAATTGATTTAGCCGATGGAAATAGCTGAATGAAAGTGAGACTTTATTTTCATGAATTTTATTTCTGGACTACCGAAGATGAGGAAGGGACATGACTCTATTTTGGTGATCGTTGATAGGTTAATGATGTCAGCTCATTTCCTACCGATCTAAGTTACGAATTCTGTAGACGAGTTGGCTAAGTTGTATATCAAGGAGATTGTACGTCTACATGGAGTTCCCTTGGAGATCATGTTAGATCGAGACACGCGATTCACATCTATCTTCTAGACTCGCATTCAAGAAGCGATGGGTGTGAAGCTGAAGTTCAGTACCGCGTTCCATCCGCAGATAGACGGGCAGACAGGGCGTGTGAATCGGATTGTAGAGGATATGTTGCGATCTTGTGTGTTGGACTTCAAGGAAAGTTGGGATGACTATCTTCCTTATGCAGAGTTCGCGTATAACAACAGTTTTCAGATGAGTATTGGTATGACTCTCCATGAGGCATTGTATGGTCACCCGTGTAGAGCGCCGCATTGTTGGGCAGAAGTGGGCGAGAAGACTTTGATTGGCCCAGAGTTAGTTCAGGCGACCTCAGAGAAGATCAGCATTATTCGGCGTCTACTGCTCTCAGCACAGAGAAGGCAGAAGAGCTACGCCGATACGAGACGACGACCACTTGAGTTTGATGTTGGGGACCATGTATTCCTTAAGGTTTCCCCTATGCGAGGAGTTCTTCGGTTTGGTAAGAAAGGAAAGCTCACGTCGAGATTCATTAGCCCATTCCAGATACTTGATCGAGTGGGGGTAGTAGCGTATCACCTTGCTTTGCCCACACCACTTGCAGGCATGCATAACGTATTCTATGACCGCTTAGTTGAACTTGACTATCACCTCAAAAATCAAGACCAAATGATGTCCTGAGACCATTTCCTTGAGTCCAGAGTAAAGAGTGTGAGAAAATGAAGTTTTTAAAGAAATTAAATATGAATTTAAGTACTCTGAGTCATGTCGCTTGCGCGCCTTTCCTAAGCATTCTGACCGTTGGTTTTTGCCCCAAATTCACCCTCGGATCAGGGAAGGTGGCCCATTCATGTCAAAGCACTTGTGGCCTTGATCGAGTTTCGATAACCGTTGAACTGATACTGGTTTGCCACGAATGATCTGGGAACCCGATTGGACTGAAAACTTAACTTGCTTAAGATCCAATACCAGTGAGCTTAAGTCCGACCACATTTGATAAGAGGACCTCCAGAAGTGTTCCGTTGGACCAGAAAGAGCCTGATTTGGTTTTAACCTAAGTATGCCTTGGCCCTAGGCCTATTTTCGTCGCTTTTGGGCTTATAAAAAAGCCTTAAACCCTCATTCTCATATCCCATACGAATTTTCAACCCTAACTAAGTTAAGAGAGAAAAGAGAGAGAAAGTAAGAGAGAACCTGGTATTTCTCCGTAGGATTCTTCCTAGTTCTTCTACGTATCGACCCTGCGTATCTGAATCGTTATTCCGGTGATTCTGATTTCGTTCTTGGGTAAGTTAAGCAAACCCTAACCTGTTTTGAAGCTTAGAATCGTTTGAGTGAAGTTGTAACTAACCTGTTTCATGCCTTAGGTAACTTATCCACCGTTGACGAAGACTTATCGTCTGAATCATATCTATTACGCATTTTCTGGTTTAAGGTGCGGACTATATACATTTAGGTTATGGTTTTCTAGACTTTCAATGATAGATAATGATTTATTCTTGCCTAGGATGCTATTACACATGCTAAACGTGCTATCTGTTTTGATCTACGTATACGTATAACCTATGTTATAAATAGAGTATTTCATGTATATGTTAGAATACCCGTATACGTATGGAATTTGCTATTATGATTGCCATGATTATTTGATGTATATATATGATTGTTATGTATGCGGCAACTCCTTGACGAAAGGATTTTCCCTAATATGTAATGGAGTCGACATACGTGATGTATGTTGAATAGTGTAGTCTAAGTGTTTGTATAAATGTCTGAATGAGTTAGCATATAGTAAAGTGTGATTGTTAAGGTTGTTGAGATATGAATCTCAATCACCTTACCTGTGCGTATGATTTCCTCCATGAACTGTTTAGCCTAAATTATTCATGTTAACTGTGTGTATGATTTCCTCCATGTACTGTATTTATATTCAAGTTATATTTCACCACATGTTCATATGAATGTAGGATATGAATCAAAAGGCTGTTATTGAGCCCGTACGTGATTGAGACCATACTACAGTCTAGGTAATCGGAAACCGTCCCTAAACTGGTGGTTGAGGTTGTTTTCACCGTGCAGGATAAGTCTAACGAAACCGAGTCGTGCTTGGGATGTTCGACAGTGGTTAGGCCACATAGAGTGCTTATGTCGATCAACTCAATGTGCACTTGTGTCACGCTCCAAACCTGAAAATCGGATTCACAGGAATCCCGATCGCCGAATCTGGTGCCGACAGCCTCCGTAATACCTCATTCTCAGCTCCTAGCATTCATATGCCAGATTTTCGATCCTGGGATCCTACAAGGAGGATTTATTTTTTTTTGTACATTTAACTAGTAATAAGCATAACCACAAGTTTACCCAAATCATAAAGGCAACATCATCATCACATATCCACTAATATAATCATTTGAATACAATGCTTAAAGGGAAATATATATGTCAAAATCAAAGCTCCAGAAAATAGCTGCACGCTCCAAGCTCAATGCTGCTCCAACCTAACATCACCTGCAAGCATCTATCGTGCATAAGCTTATAGAAAACTTAGAGGGTGGTGTAAGTGTGTGCACGAGATAAGTGTCAAGTATTCAATACAATATCATAATCATACAATACTGGAAAGCTATTAATCCATAAACCATACAATGACTGAACAAGCTGAAACACTGATAAGAGCAGGAATTATCAGCGTAAACAGAAATACTGAAAAGATTATAATCATGCGATAACAGAATAAGAGGAAGTATGAACAAGTCCATAAGTTAATCAATATCAAAATATGCAATATAGGACAACTATGCAAATGATGAGTATAGATAATCAAATGTCGAATGACAAGGATATAATGTAATACGCAATTCGAAAGAGTTAACAAATATCATCACTCTCATCTAAGTCACAGGAATACAGAAACATAACAACCCACAATGCTACATGCCGAAGATGTAATGGAATATGCAGTATATGGTGCTATAGTACGTAGTATCCCAGGCTACAGGGTCCACCATAAGGAACCTCTATCCAAACCAGTCCCATACCTAAATTTGGATAGTCTGACTCAACATGGTAAACTCCTGATCTCAGGTTAGTCGTGCGCCCAACCGAAATCCTTGCCATAACGAAGATACACAACAATTAGTTGCGCACCACCAGCCCGAGTGGATAGTGAATGGATGAATGAATGAGTATGTAATTCCTACTCAGTAGCCTGTCAGCACAGTAGCCTGCCAATCGCTGGTAGTTCGCCCAGGCCTCAGCCCCGCCCACATCACACCCACCCACATCAGCGTCCGTCCACGTATGCCCGCCCACATGCACAACAGTGACAGGGTGTCATAATATCATGTCAGTCCTCATATCAGTATGGTTCCTTTCTGAGGAAATCACCGGGGTCTATTACACTTCACACCACCTGCCGTCCCAATCAAGCGCACAACTGGGTAAGTGGAAAAGACCTCACTATCCGACTGTCAGTAGTCTACCAATACCTACCCGGCTTTCCGATAGCGGACCCATTCCTTGAGCTAGTCAAACTCAGCCTAGCCATGCCTACTCCCTCGGGCGGATAAGGCCGCACCCCCTTCCAACCGACCACGACACAGTGGAGAGCGCAGTCATCTGGTAATCGGCACTCAACGCTCATCTACCCACTCGGTCTAGACGTTGGAGCATCATCTGGAACCAAGAGGGTGTTTAGAGATTTTCACCTAGGGCCATCTATGGTGGCCCGATGCTCGAACAGATTTTCGGTGTCCCATCTGGCCATCCACGGTATGCCCGTGGAGGCTACGGCCCTGATGTCACTAGGGCGTACAGTAATCACAACACAATACAAGATGCATGAGTCATACAATCCAATCATGTATCAATCCTGCGCATGTCATGCGCTCATGTGAGATAATCTCCACCTATCAGGGAGTCTCACATCATCCTGCTCAATGACATATGCAATGGTCAATCACATCTCATAACAAACATGCAGATGATGCGAATGGGCATGTTTCATGATGTTATGATGTCACATACTCATAAACGGTATCAATAACCGGCGTCGACAATGTGGACTTTTAACCAACATTACCCCCAAAGAATGGCCCACATAGAATCAAATATATAATGGGCACATGGCCTCACACAAGGGTCAAATATACGAAATAGGTGGGCCCTGGTCATGGGCCTAACACATATCACAATGGGCCTTGCCCATAGGCCTTAAATATACTTTGCAGGTGAGTCACATACCTGGGTCTAATACACATCAGTATGGGCTACATCACATAGGCCTAATATACATCACTATGGCCACAACCCATGGGCTTTAAATACACAATAGGTGGGCCCTACACATGGGCCTCAAATATATAACACGGGTGAGCCTCAATGGACGGGTCACCAATACAACAGGATGGGCCTAATGACATGGACCCCATAAATATATCGAATAGGCCGCACCAATTGGGCCTTACATACATTGCAATGGGCCATGACCCATGGGCCTTGCATACATCACAATGGGCCTTGCAACATGGGCCTCATATATATTTAATGTGGGCCTCAACAACAGCCTCATACACATCAAGGTGGGCCTCAACAACGGGCCTCATACACATCAAGGTGGGCCTCAACAACGGGCCTCATACACATCAAGGTGGGCCTCAACAACAGGTCTCATACACATCAAGGTGGGCCTCAACAATGGGCCTCATACACATCAAGGTGGGCCTCAACAACGGGCCTCAAACACATCAAGGTGGGCCTCAACAACAGGCCTCATACACAGCAAGGTGGGCCTCAACAACAGGCCTCATACACATTAAGGTGGGCCTCAACAACGGGCCTCATACACATCAAGGTGGGCCTCAACAACGGGCGTCATACACATCAAGGTGGGCCTCAACAACAGGCCTCATACACATCAAGGTGGGCCTCAATAACGAGCCTCATACACATCAAGGTGAGCCTCAACAACTGGCCTCATACACATCAAGGTGGGCCTCAACAACGGGCCTCATATATGGCCTTAGTAGCAGGCCACAAATATATCAAGATGGGCCTAATCAATCATATGGGCTAAATCAATCAACTGGTCAATACGAGCAGGCCGATCAAATGGACGATACAAATGGGCTGTGCGTCATGGAGTTATACTAAGTATGTTATAAAGTAATGCCCTATCCTTACAACGCAGCTGGCCTAGACGGCTTGCATACAACAAGTACGGGCCTACCAATGGACCCTAGGGAGAGTCGCAATGCGGACATTTAACCAACATTATACTCGCAATGTGGACGTCAAACCAACATTGCTCCCAAGGTGTAGCCCGTAGTGAATAATATTACGTAAACCAGGTTGGGATCACACATTGCAATGGACCTTAGGTACACCCATTGGGCCTTAAATACATCAAATGGGCCATGTCATATGGGCCTTTTACTCATCAAATCGGCCACATCAATGGGCTGCACCAATGGGCCTTATGTGCATTGCAATGGGTCATAACCCGTGGGCCTTAGATTGCATCAAATGGTTCTCGACCCATGGGCCTTATACATATCAAATGGGCCTAATCCCATGGGCTTTAAAATACATCAAATGGGTCCAATCCCATGAACCATGGAACACATCAAATGGGTCCACTCTATGGGCCTTAAATTACATCAAATGGGCCTAATCCCATGGGCCTTGGAACACATCAAATGGGTCCACTCTATGGGCCTTAAATAGTTCAACAACTAGCTACATTCATGGACACAATTAAATTCAACTGTGGTGGGCCTCAAAAGTGTATTCATTAAGCCCAAAATTTAAGAAAATAAAGGTATAAATCATTTCCTCTAAGTTCTTTATAATATGGTGGGCCCCACTCCTCAAAATTTCAGCCCAAGGCCAGCATAATTATAACATGTTGCTGTCCTAAATTTGGGCACTCCATTGGAGTGGGTCCAAGGCCTTTAAAACTCTGAAAATTGAGGGCCAAGGTCCCTCATCATGCATACAATGAGAGGAAACCCAAAAAGGTGGCCCACCATCAGAAGAAATATTTTTGAATTATGGTTTTTTATCAAGGTATATTGCTGGACCGTACAGCATAAAAAAATCTGGGAGTCCAACCATCTTGGACCATTCTTTTAGATACCCAAATGGGGTCACTTGAGGCTGAAATTTCACAGCGTAATACTTCCATAGGTGGGCCACAACCCCACAAAATTTCATAATTTTTAAATATCTTTAAGTATTTTAATTAATTTAAACAAAATAAACTATGCAGAAAAATCGGACAGACCTGGACGTCCCAACGTGGTGGGCCAGTCCGGCCCTCACCACGGTGTGTACAGGGGTCCATTGGCCCTGAAATTTGGTAGGTGGGTTATAACATAAGTGGACCATACTCCAAAAAATTTTAGAATTTTTGGACATCTGTAAATATTTTAATTCATTTACATAAATCAATCTATCCTAAAAATCGGACTGATCTGGACACCATATTATAATGGGCCGGTCCCGCCATCACCATGGTGTGTACAAGCGTCCATTGGCCCCAAAATTTTGTAGGTGGGTCCAACCATAAGTAGGCCACCCCCCTGAAATTTTTTATAATTTTTAAACACCCATAAGTATTTTAATAAATTTTAAAAATCCAACTGTCCATGGTGGAATGTTGCTGGAACAGTGCATAAAATCCAGACTGTCCACCTCACTTGGACCACACCTTTGGGACCCCAATGAAAGTCAGTTAGGGCTGAAATTTGGGGGACATCAAGATGAGATCCTCATCTTTCAGAAAAGTATATTTAATAGGTATGAATAGTCCCCTAAACAGTCCCAAAATCTGGTCCAAAAACAACCAGAAATTGTCCAGAAAATTCTGGACAACATGTACTTAGATAAAATTTATTATATAAGTTAAATAAAAAGGAAAATACATTAATGGGCCACACACATCAGGAAATAAAATGAGAGAAAAGGGAGATAGAAGGACAATCCGGGCATAGTGAAAGGGGCTCCGCCACTATTGAGCCCTCCCAAGATCAATCACACCCGCACATCATACATAGATCTACATTTACAACATGGATCTTACACATGCATGGCCTATAATTAAAATACATGGTGAGGATGCCATCCTCACAATAGTTATAAGGTCTAGATGACCCAAACATAATATTATATGAAATAAAACTACCATAATGGGGCCCATAGAGAAAGGCCCCATACATGGATCATGCATGCATAAGGTAGGCCATTAGGCCACAACCATGGGATTGTGTGGGATCTCCACCATTGATTGGTGGGTCTTACACTTCCCTCATGAAAGAAAGAAAATATCTAGGCTATAGAAATCAAATTTTTTACATCTAGAGGAGCACCCATCGTTCGATCTTCTTGCTCCTATGAGTTCCTTAGCACCTTAGCTTTGATTCCAATGGAGGAGATGAGGAATGGATGGTTAGGATGGGAGATCATGGGGTAGGAAAGTGGGCCATACTTGAAGTTTTGAAAGAGAGGGAGAGGCTTGGAGAATTCTCATACGTATGAGATTTCTCTCCTTAGATTTTTTTGAGTTTGAAAATGAGAAAGAGAGAGAGAGAGAGTTATAAAGGGAGAAAGAGATGGGTGATGGATGTGGTGAGTGATGGGTGTAAGAAAATCTTGACTTTTGTGGCCATTTGTGTAAGAAAAGCATAGGTGGTGTAAGAACTTTTTGACTTTGAGGGCTTTTGGTGTAAGAGAGGTATGAGCTTGTAAGAGATTCTTGACTTTTGTAGTTTCTTGGGAATGGGTGAAAGGTGATGTATACTTGACATATACTTGACATGCACTTGACTTGTGATGGATTGATGGATTGATGGGATTGATGTGACACCTCGTAGAGATTCTCTTGGGTTTCGCAATGCGCGGCATTTTCTTCGCACCGAACGTTGGCCCACATCTCTTGACCAGGGTATCGCCTCGGCGCGTAAGTCACGGCATCGGAACCGCAGCGACGACGCGATTGCTATGATAAAGGTCTTGGGTTGAGTCGATACGAGTTGACGGCATACGAATCAGGGTCGTACGTAAATATTGGTTAAGGGTTGAAGGTTGCCAAAATTCGACCGGTAAGACCACGGAAGTCTATGGAACGGTACGGTCTAGGATACGGGGCTTACAGCTTGGCCTAGTTGAGCTTATCAACTAACCCGATTGACCAATATATGTTCACCATGTTTAGTCATTACTGTTTGAATCTAAGGCACTGAACTCACTAGTGAAGATCCCGTTAACCTTGGTACCGCGATCCCTCAAGCCATATGAGCCGGACATGGTGGTATGGGACACCGTGGTTGAGCTATCAGCCTACGCTGGGGCGATGAGCCTCCCCGTATGACCAATGAGCATCCTGAAAGGGCCTAGCTATATGCCGTAGAGGGGGAGTGAATAGGGCAATGCCAAATAAAAATAATAACAGCGGAATAATAAAAGATTTAAAGCACAATGGTGAATATAAAACAATCACAATATCCTAAAATAAAGAGATTGATACTTTATCAGTTCTAAGGACAACCTTACACCAAAAACCAGAGGTTTAAGGTAGGATAACCTTATTTCTAGAACGTCCTTGTATCACAAACCAAAGAGGAATAATAAATAATGAAATCAAAATAACTTGCGGAAAATAAATCCTAAGTTATTACAACATCCATCTACACTTACTTGAAATAAAATAATTACAACATTCATCCACAAACACAAACCATAAAACTTAATGAATAAAAGAATGAAAGAATAAAGCACATCCACAACACAACGATATATAGTGGTTCGCCTGTGTGTACACCAACTGTTATCCAACAGCCACACAGATTGCTACTCCACTCCTAATATCCTCACACAGGGGATATTAGCATGCACTATCAAAATAGGTTTCACAGGTTCACCTAAAACCTTCACAATTGTGTCTTTGATCTCGGGCTTACACAATACAAAAACCCCACAATCTGAGTTTTCTGGCTTTCCTCAGATAACCAATACAATGAGATTTTTCTGGCAAATCTCAAACAAAAACCAGAGAAAGTAAATTACAAAATATGTAAAATACCTGAATCACCTTTTGATGAAGCCCGGTAGAACCAATCGGAGTAGAAGTTCGATTCGACGTTCAAAGTCCAATACTCACTTTAAGAATGGTTCTAAGTCTAATTGATTTTAGATCAAACGGGCTAGATCTATTTGATTTTGAATCCAGAAGAAGGAATAACAGAAATTCCCCTTTTCTAATAAGATTGGAATGTATATCAAAATCAAATAAGAATAAGCTAGAAAAATGAATATTAAATAAGCACAAAGCAGCTTAAAATAAATACAAACTTATCTCAGAGAATAGCCTAAAGAATGCTTGAATAGAATTGATTTGAAGTGCTAAAACTCTGAAGTTCGTGCTCAATTTATAGACTGAAAAATCCCGTCTACGACTGGTCTTAGGATCCTAGGATTGGTCGTAGCTCCAAAGATTTTTGAAAGATTTTCTTGGGATTTGATTTTCAGTTCCACGACCGGTCGAGGGTAGTCTACGACCGGTCATGGGCCACCTACGACTGTTCATGAGACACCTACGACCGGTCGTGGGCCACCTACGACTGTTCATGAGACACCTACGACCGGTCGTAGGACTCTAAAAATGGTTGCTGGAGTTTGAGTCGTAGGTCTACAACCGGTCGAAGGATGAGCGTAGAACTCACAGGACTAGTCGTAGGATGTCCAGGACTGGTCGTAGGACAGCTAGAAAGATTCAAAAATCTTCAACTACCTAGGACTGGTCCTGAAAAACCTAAGACTGGTCGTAGCAAAGCTAGGACTGGTCTTGAAGTCCTTAGGACTGGTCTTAGAACACTCTAAACAAGCATATAAAGATATATGAGTCATGTATCTGGAATGACCTACTATAAAGCCCATCCTAAGGTCAATCTAAGGTCAAACAATCCTTAAAAGTGAGATGGACATTGAAAGTCTGTACACTCAGATGACCCTTAAGAGAAGCTTGTGAATATTCAAAACTTGTAGTAGGCCTTCATAAGCTTGATCTTGACTTGAAAAAATCTTCTAGTAAACTTGAACTTGATCAAACCTTGAACATACAACCATGAATACTTCTATTCTTGATTTCTTCATCCAAGACTTGAAAACTTTCTTCTTTTAAGATCTTGACTTGAAATGCGATGTTGATTGCAATGACTAGTCTTCAAACATAAAACACAAGATATACAAGACATAGAAATAGGTTTTGGCACCACAAAATTTGACAACTAAAGGGATATGAAATCATAGCACTTACACATCCTACTCTCGTGAGCCGATTATGGTGGTATGAGATACTATATTCATGCTGTCGGCCTACATTGATTGGTGACGAGCCCTCTGTAGTGACTTTGAGTGTATCCTGACACTGCATTTGGGTGACGAGCCTTATTGTAGTATCTAGGATATAACTAGACCTGTATTGATTGGTGACGAGCCCTTTACAACGATCTAGAATCGTAACATCGTCTGAGATTTCCTAGGACTGACGACCCTAGAATGGATCATTGTTTGGGAATTGATATAAGGGAGGTGTCTTAGCTTCCTAATCCTACTGTGTGAAAAGGACTAATAAGAACTAGATAATTATGCTCATAATATTACACTGCATGTGCTGTTGGCGTTGGTGTAGAGCACTGAGGAAGTGACTGACATGCTCGACCGTAAGATGAAGATCGCAGAAGGAGATTGTGGTGAGGGCATGCATCATTCCCTCATATCATTCTTGCATTAACAAGAGTATCTAGTACATGTTTGATTGTACTGCTTTATCATTACTGCTTGATTGAATTGATAATATGTTAACCTTTAGTGTATAGTTCCACTGAGTTGATCACTCACTCCCACGTTCTGGGACGGTGCTTAAACACCAACCAGACTCTGACTAAGCTGCAGGTGACGGTGATGCCTGCGAGGCAGAGCCGGAGTTCGACGAGGACAAGGAGGCTTTCTCGTTCATGCAGTTCTCAGGTGGGTTCATGTGAACCTTGTCCTGTCTAGCGGGGATTCTGGGTTATGATTTTATTGATTATACATAGTTTGATACATGTATTTTGAGATACAGTTTGTATTTATTGTCCAGGCAGAGCACGCATATTTTGGAGATTATTTTGGTTTATATATTTATTTAAGACTTCCGCTTACATTTTCTCACTATCCCTGAATTATGTTTACTGATTTGGCTTAATGTACTAATATAGACAACATACATCCATCATTAATTATGTTGCATAAGTGATGTTTTGGAACTCGGGAGCTGAGTTATGCTCGACCCCCGAATTTCTGGGCGTTGCAACTAAACCCAAGGATGAAATCCTAAAACGAAGGTAATCTAAACCCTAGGTTAAAACCCTAACTCTAAATAATGTGTAAGCTTGGACCTAATTGTATAACTTTATAATTCATGATAGAGTTTGATTCTAAGGAAACACATACTCTCTAGCAACACTAGTAGGTAGTTCAAATTAAAGGTGATGATTTCTTCTCCTTGATCTTTCCATTTTCCCATTAGCTTAAGTTATAGTTTTATTTTAATTTATAAATGATATATTCATTTTGTAATCATGTGTTAATTGTTCGAATTGAGTTGTTACATTATGTTCGTAATGTTTATCCTGTATATTTAATTCATGCTATTGGATTACTTGTGGATTACTTTTAGGATTTAAACTGGTACATTAGTGGGAAACCCCCACTTATAAATGTACACCCATACTTGACATGGAACTCGATTAATGGTGATTGCAATGGACCTTCGATCTAGTGGTTATTAAGTGGTGGTTTAGATGGATCATTGATGTAGGCCTACCATCTAGGGTTGTTGTGTCTAAGTGGTTTTTAAGGATGGTATTTTATCGAATGGTTTTGATATCGCCCTATGCGGCTTTGTTTTAGGTATTTTCCCTATATGGGTTCGATATTTTATACCATGTAACCATGCGATGGTAAGCCCCATATATTGTAATATGATTGACTACTAGTCAACGGATTCCCATTAAACATCCTAAGGTGGTAGTCTCATGAGCCATGGATGGTGGTATGAGACCTATGCCTGAGCTATCGGTCTATGGTAGTGACAAGCCCCCATAGTGACCTTGAGCTTATTTAAACTGACTTATTGTAACTGGACTAATAATGGTTTGACCAATCATGTATCCATGACATATTGGCAATGACGGGTGGCTAATTCTGGATGCTTTAACATGTGCCCTTAGGATCATCAGGGTATCATTTCGCTAGCTCCCAGACCACCGACTATCGATCTATTGTTCCAACTGGATGATTTTCCTAGGTCGATGATTACATGGGTACGATCCCACTATCCGCACGGATGAGCATCCCCAGGACAATGATTGCATCATGCATCCATTCATTTAATAAGATCTGCATCATGTATTATTTTATAAGCATAGTTTTAATGCGGCAGTGTAATCTTGAGGGAAATTCACACTGAGTTGGCCACTCATCCATCAAATATAAAACCGTATAGGTAGTACGGGTGGCTTAAGTGATACATAGGTTCAAACTAATGAGGAGCCGTTATGATGTTTAAGGATGCGTGGTTGTACTTGTCAAGGAAGCTGTGCAATTTTGCGGCTTTCGTTTATATATTTTCTTTTATATTTCTCATGTATGTAAATCTTGTAATTATTAACATTGAGACATTGGTTTGTATAAGTCATTATGGGAAACCTCTTATATATTTTAAATGTAATTATAATTTTTTCTTTATGCTTACTTGTTGATTTTACGCTCATCTGCTTTCTCTGATAGTTAATATATATATATATATATATATATTCTCGAATTTGACCATCCTTTAAGGTTAACACTTAAATTTTTGGGAAACGAGTCATATACTTGGGTCTTGAAAATACAGGGCATTACATGGATGGCCAGATGAGACACCGAAAATGTTTAGTTCCAGTATACGGGTGAAAATTTCTAAACCTCCGTAGCCAGGAGAAGCCTTAATGTCTAAATCGAGTGGATATATATGAGCAAATGAGGGTTGTATACTAGTAAGCCGCATCTCCCACTGTATCTCGTCGGTTGGGAGGGGGTGAGACCTTACCTGGCTCAGTGAGGGGGCAATATCTAGGTTGAGTTTGACCAACTTGAGGAATGGGTCTACTATCTACAAGTTGGGCCCTATATTGGCAGGCGGATAGTGAGGTCTCTTCCACTTAGCTAGTTATGTGCTCAGATAGGGT
Organism: Magnolia kwangsiensis; assembly: GCA_037074715.1. Lineage (NCBI taxonomy): Eukaryota > Viridiplantae > Streptophyta > Magnoliopsida > Magnoliales > Magnoliaceae > Magnolia > Magnolia kwangsiensis. Next base: position 80,715,351 of record CM073575.1, on the reverse strand, counting down.
GATAAGTTGGTGTAGAGTGTAATAGACCCTAATGATGATCCTAGAGATGTATAGTACTGATATGTGAACTTATTGAGCAGGAGTTACATACTCAATATTTTACTCATTCATTCATTCATACACTATCTACTTGGGACTAGTGGTGTGCAACTAATTGATATGTGTACCTTCACAATGGCCAGGATTTCGGTAGGGGGGCGCGACCAACTTGAGGTTGGGAGTTTACCACATTGAGTCTATCTATCCAAATTTAGGTATGGGACTGGTTTGGATAGAAGTCCCTTATGATGGACCCCGTAGCATGTGATACTACATACTATCATCCCAACGTCACACTCTAGCTTGGTCATTTTATTCGCACTGTATATTGCATTACGTCTACCGCATATGGTATTCTATGTTGCCATGTTTCTACATTTATATGGCCTAGATGAGGTTGACGGCCTTCGTGGACTCGTTTGGATTTGCATATTGCATTGCATCCTCGGTATCTGATAATTGGCTTATTATGTCTCTGCATTGCAAACTGATCTACATTGCTTCCTTAGTATATGATATTGGTTTATGTTTTTGCATCGCATATCCTGGATAAGGCTGATGGTATTTATGGATTGTCAGTATTTCCGCGTACTCTGATATCTATATGCTTGGCACGTGCATCGCACACACTTTGATATATGTATTTTCCCTTCATGTACTGTATTCAAATATTTTTATTAGTGGATATGTGGTGATGATGTTGCCTGTATGATTGGGTAAACTTGTGGTTATGCTTATTATGAATTAAATATATATTGAAAAATTCTCCTTGCAGGATCTCAGGATTGGAATCTAGTGCATGAGCATTGGGAGCCGGGAATGGGGTACTAAGGCTAATAGCACCAGATTTGGCGATCGAAAATTTTATAAGCCCGGTTTTCGAGTTTGGGGCATGACATTAAGAATTATCACTACTAGAATAATCTGAAATAAAAGTAAATTGATTGACTTAATTGGTTAATTTTTATTGTTGAGATTGCATTCTTTTAAAAGATATCTCACTTTGCTATATATAGGGTGATGTTGCAACTTGTTCTTCCATATCCTTCTTCAATTACTAAAACGATTACAGTAGTAAAAAAAAATATTTTTCTAAATCATTCTTTTTATTACATTTCTCTTTTATGATTGTTCCTCTTTTGTTGCCCAAATATTTGCTCATCTCGATCGCCTTTTGTACCTCTAACTACTTCACCATGTTTCTGTGTTCACACGTTAGACTTTTGAATAACTCGACCAAATCACTCCGCTAGCATCCACTGACATGTAAAATTGAGCTTACGCCCTCTATGATACCACAAAAAGTTCTCAAAGTATCTTGAAGATTTTTTCATTCATCTCCTATTTCTTATACAATGTCACACGTCAATCTCCTATTAAGTTTTTCATAATGGCCAAAAATAGGGTATAACATTGCCCCCCCCCCCCCCCCCCCCCACACACACACACGCACATTGCTTCGCCTTTAAAAAAAAAAGGTGAAAGCGATGTTCCGTTGCCCAATGCAATAAATGCAATTGGTCGTTGTTCCACATGTTGTCTCCCCATTAATTCTATCCGACTAAGGCCAGACAGAAACATATCCTTTGCCTCACCCTTTTGAGTTGTTCATGTGACACGTCGCAAAAAATCATATCATATGAGGAGTCATGATTATCTTTTCATTAATGTGCACGTATTGTGGACGATAAATAAACGAGATATAAGTCTGTATGCCTCTTTATTTAACTTTGCTTCTTCTCTCTTGCTTTGAAACCACTCTTTTCAATTTTCTCCTCTCAATGATTGCATCTTCTTCTTCATCTGCTCTAACTGTTCATCTAGAATTATTCATCAAAGATCTGGATGTTTTGTCATTGGGAGTAGTCAATGAACTCATGTTCAACACTCCGATCTAACCAGTTAAGGCATTTTTGACACTTGATCCAACCTTTCACCTTGTAGTCACTCACGAACAATTGTGTGAGATCGAACCAAGTTTCCCCAAGTGTCCCAATGAAGTCCTTTTGGTTCAATCCGACAACTTTCTAGATCCCTCCAACACATTTAAATCTCTAAGAGCATAGTCAAAATTGATGAATGGTTTGGTTGATTGGTTCACATGCATTACATGGTGATAAATGAAGGAAAATAGGAATATATGAATGCATTAAACTCTCCTTACATGAATATCCAGCCAACACCTTCCTTCTTGTAGCGATGTCAACTTTTTGAAGTCGATAGATTGATACAATCCACTTTGGATGCAGCCCCATAGGTCCAACAATCATGTATGTATGTGCATTAATTCACCTTTTGTCCTTTCGTGAGCCTGTTTATTCGGGCTTCACTTTGAAGAATCAACATCCCTTCACTCTTCTGGATAAGACCAGGAAGGCATATTCCACTTTCATGGCTTTACAACACAAGTCTTAAAATGAAGTGGATAAGCAAGACCACATGGTGTTCTTTCTGATGTAGATTTGTCGATTCCTACTATGTGTGAGTACTTTGCAAATCACCAAGGGATACATTCATCTGGATGAGGTGCTTGCTCAAGGATGTCAGCTTGCTTTTGCTCCTTTCGTGATTGACCATCTTTACTATAGTATGTTTGAAGCTACCATAAATGGATTTTAACACTCTGGGCGGCCCATCTGGCTTGTCCAGATGTAGTTCTATGAGTACTTTGGAGAAAGATTCGTTAAATTTGTTTCAACAAATGTATAATTTTCCTCCTTTGGTCACCATAATATTATTTGCTCCAAAATCAATTACCTCCTTCGGTCCTATACCTACTATCGATTGGGCTCAGAGGTTCTTAATATCACGCTCCTAACTCAGAAACTGGGTTCACAAAATTCTCGATCACCGAATCCGTCGCTAACAGCCTCCGTAATACCCCATTCTCGGCTCCTGGCTCCCATATACCAAGTTCCAATCTTGGCATCCTACAAGGAGGATTTCTAATATAAATTTGTTTTATAATAAGCATAACCACAAGCATAACTCACGAATAATAACAAGAACATCATCACAAAATCCACTATGATAAAAAACTTTAAGGTACAATGCATGAGGGAAATACAATAGATAAGAAAAAGGCTCTGGAAGCTCAACTTCACACTCCTGCTCCTGCTCAACTATGTCTTAGTGTCACCTGCACATATCAATCGTGCATGAGCTTATAAAAAGCTTAAAGGGTGGTGAAAGTGTGTCTGTAAGGTAGCAATGCAAGTATGCAATATCAGAGTAATGTGGAAACATGCAAGTAAGTCAATGAATGCTATCAGCTGTATCAAGGCCATGCGATGCAAGTCATGAATGCTATCGGCCACACCAAGCCCATGCGATGCAAGGCATGAATGATATCGGCCACACCAAGGCCATATGATGCAAGGCCTACATAGCCAATGTCATGTGCAAGATGTAGCTCAAGCATACCAATCCACATATCAATCCATCTTATCTCTGGAGCATCATATATCAGTACAATTCTCTCTGGATAATCACCAGGGTCTAGTATACTATATGCCAGATTATCGCCCCACACTATACGCACAACCATGCAAGCGGAAGAGACCTCACTATTAGCCTGACTAGCAGTCTGCCAATATCTACCTGACACGTCGCTATACACATCACAATGGTCCTCATATTTGGGCCTCAAATGCATCACATTAAGGTGGGACCCACCTATATTTCATTTTATAATATCTACACCATACATCTATTCTTAGAGATTATTATAGAGCATTACCCAAAAATAAATCATATCGAAAGATCATCTGGACCATACTACAAATAGCAGTGGAGATAATGATTTTCACCGTTAATAATTCACAGGGCCACCATAACATCTATTTTCCATTCAATTTGTTCATAAGGTCATAAAGACCTGAATTAAGAGGAAAACAAATTTCATATTAATCCAAAACATTGGTGAACCCAAACGGCTTCAATGGTAGATGATCAATCCTTCTCTGATTTTTACAGTGTGGTCCATCTGATAGATAAATCTATCTTATCTTTAGTCGCAAGCCTTAAGACGAGCTCGTCCAACAGATGGACAGTTTGTTCGTCCAATAGATGGACAGTTTGTTCTAACACATAACTCATGATCAGGCCTAGATTTGCTGACGTCACTACAACAGCTATATAGCTGGTGTGACCCAACAGATGGACGGACGACTTGTGATGGAACCCATGCATCGCAGTGGGGTCCATACAGATGGACGGTATGGATGAAACCTACATCACGTGGGACCCACAGAACTGCTAATGTTAAATAGCAGCTGAATAGCTGTGGGACCCACAAAATTTGGTGGCATCACTATAGCAGCTATATAGCTAGTGTGTGGTAGTCCAGCCAATCCACTTCTATGCTTGGTGGGTCCAACGTGGGGCCCACTAGATATACATATGTATGTATGTATATATATATATATATTATATTATGTATTATTATATATTAGATTATTATTATATATATAAATCTAGCCCAGCATCCAGCGTCCTGGATGGATGGCCTGGATGAAAGGCACATATATCGAGGTGGGTCACATCGTCCAGGAGGCTGGACGTTGTGGATAAAATCACATGCATCATGGGGCGCTAAGTGGGTGGGCCACCAGATTTGAATTGAGCTGATATTTATTTTTCCCCTTCATTTCGGCCTGTGTGATCGACCAGTCATGTAGGCCCTAAATCGGGCAGCAAGGTGGCCCACTTGGTGGACAACATGGATAAAATACATACATCAGGGTGGACATTCAAACATGGAGAGAAGAGAGAGAGAGAGAGAGAGAGAGAGAGAGAGAGAGAGAGAGAGAGAGAGAGAGAGAGAGAGAGAGAGAGAGAGAGAGAGAGAGATGTGCGATGGAGGGAGCTTCATCACTATGAGCCCTCCTAGGATTACAATGCATACATCAAGATGGGTCCCAAATAGGATCCATACCATTAATCGGTATGCCCCACTTAGTCCATCATAAAAATCATAATCTAATCCTACAAAACACCCACCTATGGCCTTCTTCGTTAGTTATGATTTTGATGGAGGATGATAAGGATTGAAGGGTGGAGATGGGAGATTAGGGAGGTAGGAAGTGGGCCACACTTGGCTCTCTTTGGAAAGATCTTGGACATTGGCTCTCTCTTGGGGTTGCTTGGGGAATGGGTTGAGAAAGAGAGAGAGAGAGAGAGAGAGAGAGAGAGAGAGAGAGAGAGAGAGAGAGAGAGAGAGAGAGAGAAGTGATGGTTGAAAAGGGATAGGTGAGTGATGTATAAGTGATGGGTGGAGTGGTGGTGTGTAAGAGATGGGATGGAAAGGTATGGGTGGAGAGAGAGAGAGTTGACTTTGGGAATGGGAGAGGGATGGGTTAGGTACTTGCTTAAGGTGAGTGATTGATGTGATGTTTAGGATAGAGAGTCTCTCAGAATTTGGAATGTGTGGCGTTTCTTCAAAATATACGCGGGCCCACAACTCCTGGCCTGAGTATCGCATCGGTGCGCGAGACACGGCGTTGAAACCGTGGCGACGATGCGGTCACTAGAGTACAAGTTTCGAGTTGAGCCGACTGTGATATATGGATGTGACTCAAGGTCTTGTGTAAATACTATTTATGCGTCGCGAGTCACCTGAACTAAACTTGGAAGACTGCGGAAGCCTATAGAATGGTATGGTCTAGGATACAGACCTTATAGCTCTCCCCTCCTAATAAAAATTTTATATTCAAAATTTTCACAATCATCACAACTAGATATAACTCATAAGGAAGAGGAAACACAACATCATATATAATCAGAGGCAACATACAAGATAGAATATATAATCAATCATCAAAGAGATGAGGATAACGCTCTCGAATCTCAGACTCGTTCTCCCAAGACACCTATTCAATAAAATGGTGACCCTACTGCCCCTTCACTAAGGGAATGACCTTGGTCCGGAGGACCTTCTCCTTCCAATCAAGGATACGAACTGGCTGGTCAATGTAAGAAGCGTCCTCATGAACCTCCAACGGCTGCCAATTAATAACAGGAACTACGTTTGACCCACACTTTCGCAATATAGATACATGGAAAACGTTGTGGAGGCCAGACAATTGAGATGATAAGGTAAGCCGATAAGTGAAGTGCTTTGTTTTCTAGCTCCTATGATTGTCAAATTTTGTAGTGCCAAAACCTCTTGGAATCTGTGTCTTGTGTGGCTCATCTACATATTCAAACTGTGCATCTCATGTACAAGAACAAAGGTCTTTACCTCAAGAACTTCAAATGCAAGATCAAGAGATATACATGCTCAAGTATAATAACATGGGATAGTTCACTTCTTCAAGCTTCAAAATTTAGAGTTTCAAAGCTTCATCTAAGGTAAGACAATAATCTTTACTTTGGTACTCAAAGCTCAAGGTGAAGTACAGCTCAAGTACATCAAGCTCAAGCTTCAATGTATTTCAAATTCAAGCTTCAAAATGTCTTAAGTTCAAGCTTCATCATATGTCAAGATTTTATGCTTCATGAACTTCAAAGAACAACTATCAACTGAAGCAAAAGAACATTCGATGTTTATATATCGCTTACAGGGTATGAATGACCCTAAATTGACCATAGGATAGGTCATTTTAAATAATTGTGTCATTTTATAAGTGCATAGTCTGTTTTTCGATTAGTCTTAGACTTTATTCGACTAGTCCTAGTACTGGCTCGACCAGTCTAAGAAATTACTTGACCAGTCTTAAGTTTGTTACTAATTTTTAGATTTTTTTGTTAAAGCCTTGACTAGTCCTAGAGACTGCTCGATTGTCGAGTGAACAGTGCTCGACCAGTCAAGCAGACTCAAATCAAAGTCTAGCAACTAAAATGAGTCCCACACGACCAGTCGTGGATAGAAATCGACCGGTCGTGGAGACCATTCAACCGGTCGAGCATGTCCTTCGACCAGTCGTGGAATGACCTGAACTTATTACGCCCATATTTTCAAAAGTTTATTGGTCTTTTGACCAGTCGAGCTATCCTCTGGGCCAATCAAAGGAACGATTTTTGCACTTATAAATAGAGCATGATTTTCAAAGTTTGATATCCAATTCAAGCAAAATTAAGACACCGCTCTGAGAGATAAGTTAGTGATATTCTTAAGCTATTTAGTGCTTATTTTATATTCTCTTTAATTAGCTTTTTGCATTTAATTTTGTATTCTACATTCCAATCTTATTTGAACAAGGGATTGAAGTTTTCCCATTTCTTGGAATCAAAATCAAATCAAGTTAGCCCAAGGTGAATTAAATCTAAAATCAATTTAGAGCTTAGAACCTTTTCATAAGTGAGTGTGAACATTAAACATATACGTTGACCTTCTACTCCGAATTGGTTCTTCCGAGCTGCATCAATAGGAGAATATCCAGATAAGTATTTTACAGTTTTGTAAATAAATTATTCTTTTGGTTTCTTTGAGATTGTGCCAGAAAAATCTTTCTTTTGGTGTGTCTGAGGTGATCTAAAAAACTCAGAGTGTGAGGTTTTTAAATTGTGTAAGCTCACTTGAAAGACACAATTGTGAGGGTTTTAGGTGAACCTTGAAAAACCTATTTTATAGTGAACGCTAATATCCACTGTGTGAGGATATTACGAGTGGAATAGTTGTGTGGCTATTTTTCTAAACTGTTGGTGTACACACAAGCGAACCACTATAACTTTTGGTCTTGTGGTAATTATTTGATTATTTGATTGTGTGGATGTTGTAATTTTCCTTTATGCATTTGTGGAGAATGTTGTAATTCTTTTTATGCAAGTGTGGGATGTTGTAATAGCTTAATTTCTTTCTTTGTTATTCTTTTCTTTATTTCTCTGTATTGGTTTGAGATATTGATACACAGACCGTTCTAGGAATCAGGTTGTCTTACCGTAAACCATTAGTTTTTGGTGTAAGGTTGTCCTTAGAACAACATCTGTATCAACCTCTCAATACTTGTACATTTGAGGTTGTTTTACATTTTTGCATTGTGGGATTATTTATATGCTATCTTTTTTTATATTTGTTTAAATTCCACATTTAATTTTTAATTTAGCATAGTCTTATTCACCCCACTAGGACTCGTAGCTCGGCCTTTTCAAGTGGTATCAAAGCCTAATAGCTCACTTTATTCTTTGGATTTATTTCCTAAGCTAATCTATCTGAGCTTTTTAAGATGTCAAATTTTGATAACCTTTCAATCACTAGGCCTCCACCATTTGATGGCTCCAATTATGCCTATTGGAAAGTTAAAATGAGGATTTTCCTAAAATTCATGGATGATAGCGTGTGACAAGCCACAATGATCAATTGGACCCCTCCTACCACTAAAGTAACTAGTACCAACGGATACAAAACTATGAAAGTCACACCTTATTTCTCTTGAACTACTCTTCAGAAAAGTGAGAGTAGTGTCAATGTAGAAAAATCTCACATTTTAGATTGTTTTGAAAAAATCAAGTGCGACTTCGATTTCAAAACCTCCCTTGTTGAAAACCTAAAATCTAAAAATGAAAAGCTAAAACTAGAAGTCTCTTCACTTTTGAGTTTAAAAGACACTTGGAGGATGCTCAAGGTGATCCTAAGTTAAAAAAAACTCTTATCCGGATCCAGAAAATGTGACGATCGATATGGATTGGGCTATGACAAAAGTATTTCTCTCAAACATATAAATACTCCACCTAAATTTGTGAAAGGGGAGTCTTCAAATTCAAAAGGTAAAAGTCTGAATCAAAACTATTCTAAAAATGTTAAGACTTTTCAAATCTTAAGACCTAAAAGCAACCATATTAACCATAAAAATCAGAATCGTAATCCTTTAGCTGAGAAAATTGTTGACTTACTTAAGGAGCTCTTAAAATCTAACTCAGTGAGTCGATCTTATAACAACTATAAACATAAGAAGCCTAACTATACTCCTAAACCCAAAACTGTAATAAAATGGGTCCTTAAGGGTACTTGCTTGGTTGCTCACATCGCTTTCAAAGCTTCAAGTCATTCAAAGTGGTACCTAGACAGTGGTTGCTCTATACATATGATAGGCAACAAGGGTCTGTTCACCAATCTTAAAGACATGACTGATGGTTCAATAACATTTGGTGATGGTAGCAACTGCAGGATTGTTGGCTAAGGTACAGTTCAACTCTTTAACCTTCCTCTATTTGAGAATGTTTTATATGTAGAAGGGTTAAAACACAACTTATTAAGCATCTCTCAAATATGCGACAATAATTATAGTGTAAAATTTACTAACCAAGAGTGTGAAATTTTAATTAAAAATGGTTCTGTAATACTAACTGGTCACAGAACTTTTGAAAACTGCTACATTGTAAGTGATTCAAGCTCATCTAATCCATCGTGTTACATGGTCCATACTGATAAGACCGAATTATGAAATAAGCACCTGGGACATGTACATTATAGCAACTTGTATAGATTGAGCAAAAGTATAACGACCTAAAAAAATCCCATACCAAGACCTGAGTACCACCTCGATCAGAAATCACTTAGGATTAATTCCTTTAGAAATTAAGCGTAAGATAACTAACGCTATATTAGATTAGCTATGAAATTAGCACTGATCACTTTAAATACATTCTACAAGACCCAAAACTTGTAGAATTGTTAACGCTATAACATCCTGAAACCTAAGATCAAACTCTAAACCCGTTTGCTCTCAGGAACCCTTTGAAACTTTGTAATGGATTCTGACCGCGTGTCGTGAGTCTGGTAGGAATGAACTTAGAACATTATGACTGCTTAGTTGGACTTGACAATCGTTTCAAAAATCAAGCCCAACTGATGTCCTGACGCTATTTCATTGAGCCTGGAGCAAGGAGTGTGAGAGTGAGTAGAATTCTTTATAAATTAAATTTGATTTAAATAAATCTGGCACATATCGCTTGTGGGTTAATTATAAGCATTCAGACCGTTGGAATCTGACTAAAATACACCCTCGGATCAGAGAACATTTCCCACTCATGTCAGTGTACTTGGAATCCCTGATCGAGTCTCAGTGACCGCTGAACTGAAACTAGTCCGCCACGTGTGATCTGGGAACCCTATCGAACTGAAAAATTAATGTGATTAGCATACAACATCTATGAGCTTAAGTCCGACCGCATTCAGTCAGGGGACCTCCAGAAATGTTCATTTGGATCGAAAAAGACCCGATTTGGCTATAACCCAAGTATACCTTGGTTTAAAGTCTAGATAGGTGAGTTTCTAACCTATTTAAGGACCTTAAACGCTCTAACATCCCTCTCATATGAATTTGCAAGAAACCCTAGGAAAGAGAAGAGAGAAAAGAGAGAGATTGTGTGAGAGTTGGGAAGGAAAGTTCCTGTCACTCGATCCTGCTACTACACGTGCTTAACCATCGTGTTCTATTCACTCTTTCGGTGATTCTGACTTCATTCTAGGTAAGAAAACCCTAACCTTAGCCTGTTTTAAGAATTCTATCAATACAAGTAGTGAAGTAGCTGACTTATCTTGTGATATAGGTCGTCATATTGACGTTGACGAAGCGTAGAGTTTCTATTCGATTCATTACTCTCCTATGACGTAAGGTAGTGCTTAGGTTACCTGTTTTCAAAGATTTCAATGTCGTTTGATAGTAGATTATCGACAAGGATGCTGTTTGACATGTAGAACATGCTGTCTATTTTCCATTTCGATTACGTGTGGAGAATATGAGATTTTAGGGTATTTTAGGTATTTGTAGGAAATACTGTATACGTTCGTATTTTGTGGATAGGATTTCATGAGTATTTATTGTGTTATTATACTAGTTAGGCATGTATGATCTGTTTGGTGAAGAGATTCGCCCTAATGCACATTATTGGTCGACATATGCTATGTAGACAAATGTGTGTAGACTAAGTGTTTGTATAAGAGTATGTATTCGTAAGTATTAAGTGAATGGTGTTGTAGATTAGTTTAGAGATTGGATTCTCAACTAATATGATGATGTGCATGATTTCCTCCATGTTGTTATATTGAATTGATTTCCTTATATATATGAAATGCTTATGTTTGGTTGATTTGCTTATGTTGTATGTTATAACATGTTGTTAACATGCTTGGATTATTTGTGCTTCATTTCTTTCACTCTCATATGATTATTGATTTAGATTATAAGTGCTTGGGGCTATATTTTAGTCCAGGCATTCGGTAACAGATTTAAAATCGTGGTTGGATTCTATTCGCCATGAAGGATGCGTCGACGAACGTGAGTCGTGCTTGGGTTGACGGCAGTGGTTAGGCCACACGAGGTGTTTATGCACTTCATGTCATTCAGCTTAAGGTGCGCTCGTACTAGTCGAGCTCGTCAAGTAACTCGACTGACAATTCTATGTTCACCTTGTATTGGTCATGACTGCTTGAACCTAGGGTACTGAACTTACTAGTGATAACCCTGATAACCATGGTACCTTGATCCATCAAGACTCAAGAGCCGGGCATGGTGGTATGGGACACTGTGGTCAAGCTGTCGGTCTATGTTGGGGCCACAAACCTCTCTGTAGTGACCAGTGAGAACCTTAGACTCGTGAGCCGATTGTGGTGGTATGGGATACTACATTCGAGCTGTCAGCCTACTCTGATTGGTGACGAGCCCTTTATAGTGACCTCGAGTGTATTCTGAGTCTACGTGAGGCGACGACCCTTCAGTAGCAACAATAGTATAACTAGGCCTGTATTGATAGAGTGATGGGGGAGCGGTGCAACGAGTGTGAGCAACAGCCCTGATAACCCTTGCAGCGACTTAGAAATTTATCATCGTATGAGACTACTAGGAGTGACGACCCTAGACAGGATCTGTGTTGGGAATGATATAAGGGGAGTACCTTAGTTTTCCAATCCTGCTATTTGAAAGGACTAATAACAACTTGGTAATCATATCCATATTGCACTGCATGTGCCTGAAAGATGTGGAGCACTGTGGGAAGAAAGCATGCCGCAGACGTAAGATGGTGTCGCATGAGGGTGTATGTCAGTGTCGGCATGCATCATTATTGTAACTCATACTTGCATTAATAATAGTATCTAGGAATGTTTGATTGCTTGCTTTACTATTATCGCATGATTGATTTGATAACATGCTAATCTTTGCTTTATGATTCCACTAAGTTGATCACTCACTCCCATGTTACGGGATGATGTTTGCAACACCTACCAGACTCTGTCTTAGATGCAGATAGCGAGGCGATTCAGGAGTTGGAGTTGGACTACTACGAGGACCAGGATGAGTTCTCGTACATGCAGTTCTCAGACAGCTTCGCATAGGTCGCCTGGATCAGCAGGATTTTTTTAGTTGGACTATCACAAGACTTTTGATTTTGGTTTGGTATATGTATATGTGACTCAGGGATATATTCATACTTTGGAGACAGATCGAGATTGTTTTGTTTTACAGATAGTGATATATATATCTTTTAGTCTTCCGCTTGCGTTGTATCACTGGATCTGGAGTATGAATTGCTGTTTTGGTATAATCTCACTCATGTTAATACACTAACTCATACAACATTAAAACTATAAGCATATTTGTTGCATAAGTGACGTTTTAGAACTCGGAAGTTGAGTTATACTCGACCCCCAATTTTTAGGGCATTACAAGTTGGTATCAGAGCATGATTTGGATTAAACCGGACCTTGGTTATGGTCACGCGACGTACACTTTCACCCTTTGACTTAGGTGGGTGCGAGAAAAATATAGGAACACTCATAGGATCCCAGTTTCGTCAATTGGCGAAGTTCACCCAAATCGATCATTTTGATCGAGTCCGTGTGCATCCATGGTGGCATGAAACAACCCCAGACCACTTCTAGTTCATGTATGGATGAGCCTAGACCCTTATTGACCCTATCCCAGCTGTTAAACATCACTAAATGTGGATGTGCAATAGTTAATACCCGAAACGATCCGAAATGGTTCGAAACGGAGTCGTGGGCCTACCCACGCTAATCCAGACTGATCCAAGGTGGGACCCACATGTATTTGGGGCCCTTAGGGCAGGAGGACCTCGCCCAAATGGAGAGGCATCACCGAACACCACAAAAGTCGGCGAGGACCTCGCTGGTAAACGGGCCCAGCTCGGTCAGGCCTTCGGGCCGATGACATTTGGGGGTTAGGGTAACCCCCTGGTACATGGGTCGTCCCTCAAAACTGCCCCAAACTGCTACCTCCTTTCCAAAACACACCCCCAAGCTCTCCCTTTCTCTCATTTTTACCGTTTTCTCTCTTAAACCCCACTTCCAATCACTTCCATCGCCATTTTCTGCCACAACCCATGCCCCTCCATCGTTTGCAGTGGTACACACTCCCCTCTCTCTCCATTCTCTCACATTTTGAGCTCTTACATCCTCTATACGAAGCTTAAATCGTCTAAGCTTCCAACCTAACCCATCTCTTCCTTTTCCCTTCTTTAAACTCTGTGTTTGGGGCCTTTACAACCCCTGTTGGGTCTTAAACCCGTGGAGAATCAGAAACCTCAGCCCTTATTCCCCTTTTCATTCGCTTTCCATGGCATTCTTTGAGTTTGTGGCGGCCATATTCTCAATTTCTACCGTCCTCTCTCTCATGGGCAAGAGGAAGGGTGCCGCTAATGAAGTTGGGTCTAGTTGCCCCTCACGTTCAAGGAAGCTAAGAGGTGGCACTGCTAGTTCAAGCATCGCCGCTAGTCCAAGTGCCACTTGAGAGTTTCAGACGAAGCAGGATCTTGATCCCCGATCTCCTGCTGGAAGGGCTTGGTTGGAGGAATAACCCCATGGAGTTTATGAGGGCCGTCGGGTCCTTTTTGAAGCTCAGGTGGATGGGCGACTCTTTGGAGAATATCAGTTGCTCGAACTCCTGGAATAGGCCCAGTGGGGTCTGCTATTTGATGCCAGGCAATGGGCCAATGTAAACACGGTCCGAGCTTTCTATGCCAACATTCACGAGGCTACGCTGGAACCCTTACAGTTCCGGGTCTTATGTGGAGTGGATTTATGGGCCACAGTTGATGTCAAATTGATATCTCGGCTTCTGAATGTGCCCCTTGGTGAGGTACATGTGAGCGCTAAGAATCTGAATAGTATGCGTGAAAGGGACCTCCGCACATGTTTCCTTTGTGGTCGACTGGTTGAGTGACAGCCGAACCCGAGTCTTCTTACGTCCCATATGACAGACAAATTCCGCTTGCTCCACCACATTTTCACATTCAACGTCTACCCTAGGTGGAGCAACCGTAGTGAGTGTACATGCCTCATGGTGGACTTCTTGTATCTGGTGGGGCAGAGGGCAAACCTGTGTGTGCCTTCGTTCGTGTTGTGATAGATAGTTCAGGTTATACTCTCTAGAAGGAGGACTGATTCGCTCCCATACGACCAACTCATATGCAGGATTGCACGTGAGTTTGGTTATAGCCTTGGTGGGGAGATGTCGGTGCCGATTCATCAGATTAATGAAGCTACCCTCAATCAGATGGAGATCGGGCCACGACAATGTCAAGCTCGACTTGAGGAGAGCGAAGAAGAAGAGAGTGAAGAAGAAGCCGGGGCCGAGATCTAAGAAGAGGAACAAGAAGAGGAAGAACTAGCGGCCCAGAGTACAGATGAGAACTCTCCTCCTACGGCACCAGGGTAGGGTTCTGGTCAGGCTTCTTGGGATACTCGTATAGCTCACCTGGAGGAGGATCATGCTGCCCTACGACAAGGCCAGGCTACCTTGCGACAGGACATTACGGATCTATGGGGCCTTGTGAAGCACAAGTTCAAGAAGGTGACTAGCACCTTGAAATCTATCTTGTGTTATTTGCAGGATAAGGGTGCCCCTCCTCCATCGCTAGACTCGGACGAGTGATTAGATTGCAGATGTTTTTTGGTTGTATGTAGGTTATTTTGTGTTTTCTGTGTGTGAGCCTGAGAAGGCTTAGTAGTTGGTTTGTGTTGCAGTTGTAGGATTCATGTAACATCCCGAAAATCGGGGGTCGAGCATAAACTCCACTCCTGAGTTCCACAACATCACTTATGCAACATTTTTAATTATGGATGAATGTCAGCAGCGGCAGTACATAAAACATGAGGTGGATTAAGCTAAAACAGCATATCATACTCCATAGACAGTTAAATTAGCAAGCGGAAGAATGTGATAGATATATAGAATATATGAACTGTTGTAGGTCTCCAGAGTGTGAACATGTTACCAGGTTAACTAAATACATATATACTCCACAATAGAATGAAAAGAATATACATGAGTGTGTAAATAAAAGGTAAAATACCAAGTGTATTGGCATCTAATTAGTAACCTTACAAATCCTTCAATCAGAACCTGCATATAGGAGGGATCCCCCTCATCATCACCAAGTCCGGTTCTGCTTCGCAAGCATCGCCATTATCTGAAACTGAAATAGGAACTGGTTGGTGTGTACAACACCGTCCCGTAGCGTGGGAGTGAGTAGCTAACTCAGTGGAATTATAGAGCAAGGGTTAACATGTTATCAAATCAATCACGCGATAATAGTAAAGCAAACAATCATACATTCCTACATACTGTGATTAATGCAAGCATGAAATGACATGATGGATGCCCTCACTGACATACTCCCTCATGCGACACCATCTTACGTCCGCGGTATGCTTTCTTTCCTCAGTGCTCCACATCTTCCAGGCACATGCAGTGCGACATGAATATGATTACGGAGTTATTATTAGTCCTTTTCATACAACAGGATTTGAGAAACTAGGGTACTTCCCTTATATCATTCCCAACAAGGATCCGGTCTAGGGTCGTCACTCCTAGTAATCTCATACGATGATATATTTTTAGGTCGCTGCAAGGGCTGCCAGGTCTATTGCATGCACTCGTTGCTCCGCTCCCCCATCACCTTATCAATACAGGCCTAGTTTATATCCTTAAGACTGCATCAGGAATCGTCGCTCCCATGTGGTGTCAGCATAAACTCAAGGTCACTTCAAAGGGCTGCCAGGTCTGTTGCTCGCACTCGTTGCTCCACTCCCCCATCATCTTATCAATATAGGCCGACAACAAGAATATAGTGTCCCACACTACCATAATCTGCTCAGAGTAGGGTGCTCACTGGTCACTACGGGGAGGTTTGTGGCCCCAACGTAGGCCGACGGCTCGACCACGGTGTCCCATACCACCATGCCGGGCTCATGAGTCTTAGTGGATCAAGGTACCATAGTTATCAGGGTTAACACTGGTAAGTTCAATATCATAGGTTCAAGCAGTTATGATGAATATAAGGTGAACATACAATGGTCAGTCGGGTTACTTGATGAGTCTGACTAGCACGAGCGCACGTCGAATCGACCGACATGAAGTGTACAAGCACTTCGCATGGCCTAACCACTGCCGACGACTCTAGTATGACTCGACTTCGTCATACACATCCTTCGTGGTGAATAGAATCCAACCATGAATTCTAAACTGTTACCGACTTCCTGGACTAGAGTATAGCCCCAAGCACATGTAATCTACATCAATAATCATATGAGAGAGACAAAATCAAAATACAAGAAATTCTAGTATGTTATCAGCATAATATAACATACATCATAAGCAGTTAATCATACACGAGTATTTCACACCTAAGGTAATCAATTCAAATACAACAACATGGAGGAAATCATGTGCATCATCAAAGTAGTTGAGAATCCAGTCTCAACGCTAATCTACAACACCATTTACTCAATACTTACTAATACATACATTTATACAAACACTTAGACTATTCAACTCCAACGTACTTGACGTATGTTGATTCCAACATATAATATGACAGATCCTTATATCAAGGAGTTGTCTAATACACAACAATCATGTTTTTACATTCCAAACATATGGCAGGCATAAATCATATTGATTTAGGCATTTTAACAAACACTTAGTCTACACACATTAGTCTACATAGCATATGTCAGCCAATATGTGCATTAGGGTGAATCTCTTCGCCAAATAGATTGTAGACGCATATCTTATATAATAACATGACAAATAAACATGGCAATCATTTTAGCAAAATACGGACGTATACAGTATTTCCTATAAATGCCTAAAATACCCTAAATCTCATATTCACTGTACGCAGTCGAAATGGAAAACAGACAGCATGTTCTGCATGTCAAACAACGTTCTTGTTGATAATCTACTATTAAACAACATTGAAAGCTTTGAAAACAGTCAACCTAAACATCTATAATCCTCACCTTCCGCCGTAGACGCGTATCGATTCGAATAGAAAGTCTATGCTTCGTCAACGTCGATATGGCGACCTAATTCACAAGATAGGTCAGCTACTTCGCTACTTGTATTGCTAGAATCCCCAAAATAGCTTGAGGTTAGGGTTTTCTTACCTAAAACGGCATTGAAATCGCCAGAATAACGATGCAGGTGGAAGGATCTGGCACGTGGAGCAGCAGGGAAGAATCCCAGGAGAAAGCTCCAACTTCTCCCTCACTTTCTCTCTCTTTTCTCTCCTCTCTCCTAGGGTTTTCCCCAAATTCGTATGAGTTAGAAGGCTAAGGGTTTAAGGCCCTTTTATAAGCCCAAACATGACCAAAATAGACTCGAAGTCAAGGTATACTTGGGTTATAGCCAAATCGGGTCTGTTCCGATCCAACGGAGCACTTATGGAGGTCCCCTGACTGAATGCGGTCAGACTTAAGCTCATGGATGCTGGATCCTGATCACATTAAGTTTTCAGTTCGATAAGGTTCCCAGATCGCACGTGGCAGACCAGTTTCAGTTCAGCGGTCATTGAGACTCGATCGAGGATTCCAAGTACACTGACTTGAGTGGAAAATGTTCCCTGATCCGAGGGTGTATTTGGGTCAGATTCTGACGGTCTGAATGCTTAAAAAAAGTTACGCAAGTGACATGTGCCAGATTTATTTAAATTGAATTAATTTTCTAAATAAATTCACTTTTCTCACACTCTTCACTCCGGATGCAAGGAAATGGTCTCAGGACATCGTATGGACTTGATTTTTAAGGTGATTGTCAAGTCCAACTAGGCGGTCAGGATTGTCTAAGTTCAAGATAATCGGACTTTCAACGCGCGGTCTAGATCCAATACAAAGTTTCAAAGGGTTCCTGAGACCAAACAGGTTTAGAGTTTGATCCTGGATTTTAGGGTAAGATAGCATGAATGATTCTATAGGTTTTGGGTCTTACAGATCATATTTAAAGTGGTTGGTGCTAATTTTACAGGAAATCTAGTGTAGCGCTGGCTAATTCACATTAAATTTTTAAAGAATTTCGTTCTAAATGATTTCTTTGGCTTTGGAATTGGGTTCTGAGAGGTTACCAAGGTGCTATGGTTGACCCATTGCCTAAGGACGTCTAACCCCAGGTTGGCAAAAATTCGAGGTGTTACAATTCACTAGCTTAGTTTCCCATGCGCTTCCTATCATGATGCATGTAAAGTTATATCTCTTGTATTGTGACAAATTTTGATTAAATGAAATGCATGGAGTTTCTTTGGTTTGTTATGCGAATGATTGTGTGGTGTGTTTGTGACATTACTGAAACTGACTGGGTTGCACCCTATTTTGAATATAGGGGATACCACCTAAGGTGACACGGAGCACGACACGTCTTACGCTGGGTGAGCCGATGGATCGGGTCCCTCCCCAGAGTGATGATCATATGGACCCTGCTGTGGGCCTGATTCGTTAGACTGTACCTGAGTCTCAGCCTTCTACAGGTCCTGCAGTCGGACCACCACCTTTCACACCACCAGTTCACGAGCCGTATCATGCATCTTCCTCGATGCAATATGTGCCTCAGCCTGCTCCACCTCCAGATAAGTTTAAGCAGTTTATGACTATGATGCACCAGTGCATCGGAAGCTTTTGACTATTATCGCAGGGGCCTTAGCCCAGGGTGGGAGTGCGACTCCACCTACGCCATCTGTGCATCCAGCTGAGGATGCTGGGACTTCGACTCAGGATGAGGGTATGGTTCATCCTGCACCATCTGCCTACCCTACGGGGAATGTTGCTGATACCAGAGGCCTACTTGAGCGATTCTAGCACTTGCGGCCTCTTACTTTTGTGGGTTCTCACAGACCCGAGGAGGTCGAGTACTGGCTCAACCGCATCTCGAAGATGTTGAGGATGATGCACTGCTCGGAGTCTGAGCAGGTTGAGTTGGCCACTTTCATGTTCGAGAGAGAGGCCAGCTATGGTGGAATAGTGTACTGCGGACGGTTGCAGTTGGATACATATGGACATGGGCAGCATTCGAGTTACATTTTCATGAGAAATACTATCTGCAGACCTATCGACACAAGAGGGAGAATGAGTTTTTGTGTCTCAGGAAGGGAGGCATGTTAGTTACGGAGTACGAGCATCGATTTACAGAGTTGGGTAGATATGTCCCTACAATACTTGCGGATGAGCAGATGCGGATATGACATTTTTCAGAGGGCTTACGACCAGATATTCGGTCGAAGATGTGTTGTGTCACCATACCCTCTTATGCCAAGCTGCTACACATGTCTATACGGGCAGAGCAGGATATACATCGTTTGATATGTTCTCGTGGCCCTATGGTTGCTAGGTCACGACCAGATACCCAGAGCAGGCCATTCCTCGGCAAGAGGCCTCGCATCGACTCTCCTCCTGGGATCACAGTGCCAGTACTTTCGATGAGGCACCCAGGTGTGACCTGTACTTACTGTGGGAGACCGGGTCACACTGCAGAGAGCTGCTTTGATCGGATGAGAGATACCGGGTTTTCACCACAGCAGAAGATCAACCGTCCTCGCCTACAGGCTCTATCCGCTCCACCGTTGCGGTCGGCTCCTGCTCATCCTTCCTTCAGACCTCCAGTACCTCAGTTCCAGCCGCCTCAACGGCCCATGGTACCGTGGCTAAACCGTCCACAACAGGCTCGGGTTCATGCGCTCACAGCTGAGGCATCCGAGGTATCAGACGGTAGTCCAATGGCTTTCGAGGTTACGGCACAGATTGCAGGTATTTCCATTTTCCTACTGGTGGACACTGGGTCCACTACTTCCCTCATTTCATGCGCAACAGTCAAGAGACTGGGATTGTCTACAGCCCCCCGAAGGGGACGACTCTCATTATGAGTACAGGAGATTTTTTGGCATTACTAGAGTCTGCGAGAGTTGTTTGATGGACTTGGGTAGCAGGACAGTGACTGTTGACCTGTTGGTTGTCTCCCTATTCCACTACGACGTCACACTTGGTATGGATTGGCTCACCGAGATGCGAGTCGAGATTGACTGCGAGACTAGGTTGGTGACAGCCTATGGACCTGAGGGCACAGCTTTCAACTTTTCGGTTTAGGTCAGTCATCCTTCTCGACTGAGTTGTTGCACTGCTCTGTTGGATTATGATGATGAGCTGGGGATGAGAGACATCCTTGTAGTGCGAGATTTTGATGATGTATTCAGGTCGATCCTTGGGCTACCTCCTCAGCGTAAGGTCGACTTTACTATCGATCTGAAGCCCGGTGCGACACCCATTTCGCTACCGACGTATCGTATGCCTCCATGTGAGATGAAGGAACTGAGGAGGTAGATTGATGAGCTACTAGAGAAGGGTTTCATATGCCCTAGCGTGTCTCCTTGGGGAGCGCCCGTGTTGTTTGTAAAGAAGAAGAATGGTACTCTGCGATTGTGTATTGATTATTGCAGGCTGAATCAGGTGACGATAAAGAATAAGTGTCCCTTGCCCAAGATAGGTGAATTGGTTGATCCGTTGAGAGGAGCGCAGTACTTCTCGAAGATTGATCTTCAGTCAGGGTATCACTAGGTGTGCGTCAGGGATGAGGCTTGCAGAAGATGACTTTCAGGACTAGTTTCGGCCACTATGAGTTCCTAGTGATGTCGTTCGGTCTTACGAACACACCAGCCATGTTCATGGACCTAATGAACAGGGTACTTCGGCCATTCCTCTATCGATTCGTCATCGTATTCATTGATGACATCTTGATATACTCCAGGAGTCGAGAGGAGCATGAGGAGAACTTGTGCTCAGTCTTGGATGCTCTTAGACGGCATCGGTTGTTTGCTCAGTTCGGGGAGTGTGACTTCTGGAAGGAAGAAGTCAATTTCCTGGGACACGTGGTGTCTAAGGAAGGCATAGCGGTGGAACTTGCCAAGGTAGCCACAGTTCAGGGCTGGGATCAGCCTGGTTCAGTCACTGAGGTGAGGAGTTTCTGGGATTGGTAGGCTACTATCGACGTTTCATTCGAGATTTCTCGAAGATCATCCGACCTCTATCTCAGTTGACACGAAAGGATTTAAAGTTCGCCTGGAATGAAAAGGCGAAGGCATCTTTTCATGAGCTGAAGGACAGGCTGACGTCCACCCCTGTGCTAGTATTGTCAGAGCAAGGGGTTAAGTACACGATATACACCGACGCGTCTAGCGTTGGTTTGGGTTGTGTCCTTATGCAAAAGGACAGGGTGATTTCATATGCCTCGAGACAATTAAGGAAGCACGAGGAGAATTACCCTACACACGACCTTGAGTTGGCTGCTGTCATTTTCGCATTGAAGCTCTAGAGACATTACCTCTATGGAGAGGAGTTCGAGCTCTTTTGTGACCACAAGAGCCTCAAGTACATATTCACGCAGCGGGACCTGAATATGAGGCAGCGGCAATGGATGGAGACTTTGAAGGATTTAAGTTTGAAGTTTCCTACCATCTTGGCAAGGCCAACCTTGTGTCTAATGCGTTGAGCCGTAAGAAGGTGGTAGAGTTTGCGGCTCCACTGATGGTAGCTGAGTGGGACATGGTTGAGTTTTTACGAGACTTTGAGCAGAAACTCACTATGGAGGAGCCATTTGAAGTTATCGCACATGTTCAGGTGCGACCTCTTATCGATGACAGGGTCATCGCGGTGCAGAGGGATGATGAACGTCTAACTGAGCTTCGAGAGTAGGCCAGTGATGATCCAGATGCTGAGTAATGAGTTGGAACGGATGGGGGCTACATTATCGTGGCCGCCTATGTGTCCCAGATGTCCCTGACTTGAGACGAGAGATTCTCGAGGCTGCGCATAGTTCTAGACTTACGATGCATCCGGGTAGCCCAAAGATGTATCGTGACATGAGGAGGACCTATTGGTGGGATGGCATGAAAACTCACATCGCAGATTTTATGTCTCGTTGTCTCACTTGCTAGCAGGTGAAGGCAGAGCATCGCCGACCTCTTGGTCTCCTTCAGCCTATGCCTTTAACTGAGTGAAAGTGAGACTTTATTTCTATGAATTTCATTTCGGGACTGCAGAAGACGAGGAAGGGACATGATTCTATTTGGGTGATCGTCAACCATTTGACGAAGTTGGCGCACTTCCTACCGATCAGAGTTACGAACTCTGCAGACGAGTTGGCCAGGTTATATATCCGGGAGATTGTGTGTCTGCATGGAGTTTCCTTAGAGATCGTGTCGGACAGAGACACGTGCTTCACTTCTATTTTTCGGACTCGCATCCAGGAAGCTATGGGTGTGAAGTTGAAGTTCAGTACTGCATTCCACCCACAGACAGACGGACAGATAGAGCAGGTGAACCAGATTCTAGAGGACATGCTACGGGCTTGCGTATTGGATTTCAAAGACAGTTGGGATGATTGTCTTATATATGTAGAGTTCACGTACAACAACAGTTTCCAGGCCAGTATCGGTATGACACCTTATGAGGCCTTCTATGGGCGTCCTTGTAGAGCACCGCATTGTTGGGCAGAGGTCGTGAGCACAGATTGAGTGGCTCAGAGATAATGCAGGCGACCTCGGAGAAGATTGACATCATCAGACGCCGACTTCTTACAGCACAGAGCAGGCAGAAGAGTTATGCCGACACGAGACGACGCCTTCTAGAGTTCGCGGTTGGAGATCACGTATTTTTGAGAGTTTCCCCCATGAATGGAGTTTTTCGGTTCGGGAAGAAGGGGAAGCTAGCACCGCAATTTATTGGTCCGTTTCAGATTCTTGACCGTGTGGGTGTAGTGGCATATCGTCTGGCTTTGCCTACGCCTCTCGCGAGCGTACACAATGTATTTCATATTTCTATGCTGAAGAAGTACGTTCCTGATCCTTCGCATATCATCAGATGGGAGCAAGTGCAGTTAGGAGAAGATGTTACATATATACTGCGACCGGCGTGTGTATTAGACAAGAAGGAGCAGGTATTGCTGTAACACCCCAGATTTTGGCCAATCTGGGATTTGACGTCCTTAGGCAGTGGGTCAATTAAAACACCTGGAAAATCGCTTAGAACCCAATTCCATAGCCAAAGAAACCACTTAGGATTAATTCCTTTAGAAACTAAGCATAAGTTAGCTAGCGCAACGCTGGAGTAGCTGGGAAACAGTCCCTGAACACTTTAAATACGTTCTACAAGACCCAAATCGAGTAGAACGTATGACTCCATAATACTCTATAACCTTGGATCAAACTCTAAGCCGGTTTGTTCTCTGGACCACTTTGAAATTTTGTATTGGATCTAGACCGCGCGTCGAAAGTCCGATACCTCCTATCTTATACCGTTAGAACCGCCTTGCTGGACTTGACAATCATTTCAAAAATCAAGTCCAACCGATAAACACAGGCTATTTCA
Organism: Magnolia kwangsiensis; assembly: GCA_037074715.1. Lineage (NCBI taxonomy): Eukaryota > Viridiplantae > Streptophyta > Magnoliopsida > Magnoliales > Magnoliaceae > Magnolia > Magnolia kwangsiensis. The sequence goes on along the minus strand of CM073575.1, from coordinate 80,691,725 downwards.
TTGAGCCCGAACCGAAGAGAGTTCGAATAGGGACAGATTTGAAATTTGAAATTCAAATCTGGCACACGACTTGACGTGTCAGTATTAAGCGTTCTGACCGTCAGAATTCAGCCAAATTACACCCTCGGATCAGGAAAAATTTCTATTTCATATCATGAGACTTGCAGGCCTGATATACGTGCGGTGACCGCTGAACTGAAACTGGACCGTCATGCGCAATCTGCGAACCCTGCCGGACTGAAAACTTAATGTGTGCTAGATCCAGTATGCATGAGCTTAAGTCCGATCGCGTTCGGCCAGGGGACTACCAGAAATGTCCTTTTGGACTGAAACAGCCCCGATTTGGTTACCCCTCAAGTGAAACTTGTTCCCGAGCCTATTTTGGGCAAGTTTGGGCTTATAAAAAGGGTTGAAACCCTCACTCCTCTCTCCCATCCGAATTTGCAAAAATCCCTAGATTGGGAGAGAGAAAAGGTGAGAGTTTGTGAGAGAGAGTAGGAGAAAATTTCTTGCTGCTCGTGCCACCTGCTGCAAGTGCTTAAGCAACACACTCCGATCACCTGGCCTGTGATTTCTCCGCATTTTCAGGTAAGGAATAACCCTAGAAGTTGCTGATTTGGGATTCTTTCCGTTCCATAGCATACAAACTGATAAAACTTGTAAATCAGGTTCTCTATTCGCCGTAGACGAAGCGTATACGCTCCGTTCGAAACGACACGTTTATAAGAGACAAGGTGCGGATTTTAGATGCTTTGATTGACTGTTTCCAAAGCTTTCAATGTTGTTTAATAGTAGATTATCGACGGCAACACCGTTTGACATGTACAACATGCTGTCCGTTTCCTGTTTCGTAAATCAACGAAGAATATGAGATTTAGGGCATTTTAGTCATTTGTAGGAAGTACTGTTTTCATGCATATTTTGCTGATGTGATTGACATGATTTATTGTCGCATTAGAATGTTAGGAATGCGTTCATAATTAGTTTGGCGAAGAGATTCGCCTAATTGCGCACTTCGAGTCGACATACTATATGTAGACTTAAGTGTGTAGTGTAAGTGTTTGTATAAATGTTTGTATTAGTATGTATTGAATTAAATGATGGTATGGATTAGTTTGAGATTAGTTTCTCAATTAATATGCTGGTGTAAATGGTTTCCTACATGTTAGCCATATGCATGATTTCATTATATGAATGAAATGCACGTGCTTGATGACTCACTTAAGTTGTATGTTATAACATGTGCTCGATGATTTCATTATGATTTATTTTGAGATTGAATTCTCAATTAATTTGCTGATGGAAATGATTTCCTATATGTTGGCGATATGCATAATTTCATTATATGTATGAAAGGCATGTATCAGGTGATTTGCTTAAGTTGTATGTTACAGCATGTGTTAACATGCTCATATGGTGGTATTTCATTTCCAATTCTTTCACATGCTTTACTGATGTGATTCCACATGTTTGGGACTGTACTTAGTCCAGGCAGTCGGTAACCGAGAGAATTCGTGGTTGGCTTATCTTTGCCACGAACGACGCGTCGATGAACGCGAGCCGTGTTTTGGAGTTGGCGGCAGTGGTTAGGTCACACGAAGTGTTTTACGCACTTCATGTCGTTCAACTTGAGATGCGATCGTGCTAGTCGAGCCCGTCAAGTAACCCGACTGGCCATTGTATGTTCACCCTGCATGAGTCATAACTGCTTGAACCTAGGGTACTGAACTTACAATTGTAAACCCTGTTAACCATGGTACCTTGATCCACGAAGACTCATGAGCCGGGCATGGTGGTATGGGACACCGTGATCGAGCTGTCGGCCTACGCTGGGGCCACAAACCTCCCCGTAGTGACCAGTGAGCACCTATGACTCGTGAGCAGATTATGGTGGTATGGGACACTATATTTTTGCTGTCGGCCTACATTGATAAGGTGATGGGGGAGCGGTGCAACGAGTGCGAGCAACAGCCCTGACAGCCCTTTGTAGTGACCGCGAGCGTATTCTGAGTCTACGGGAGGCGACGACCCTTCCGTAGCAGTAGAGTACAGTAGGCCTGTATTGATAAGGTGATGGGGGAGCGGTGCAACGAGTGCGTGCAACAGCCCTGGCAGCCCTTGCAGCGACCTACAAAATATACATCGTATGAGATTACTAGGAGTGACAACCCTAGACAGGATCTGTGTTGGGATTGATATAAGGGAGGTACCTTAGTTTCCCAATCCTGCTGTTTGAATGGACTAATAATAACTCAGAAATCATATCACCATACCTTGCATGTGCCTGGAAGATGTGGAGCACTTGAGGGTCGATTGCATGCCGCGGTCGTAAGATGGTGCCGTATGAGGGAGATCGTCGGTGAGGGCATACATCACGTCATGTCATATTGCATTATCAACAGTATTAGGATTGTTTGATTTACTGCTTTACTATTATCGTATGATTGATTTGAGAACATGTTAATCCTTGCTCTATTATTCCACTGAGTTAGCTACTCACTCCCACGTTACGGGACAGTGTTCCTGGACACCCACCAGACCTTTTTGTGATTGCAGATGATGGCGCGGCCTGCGAGGTGGAGCTGGATTTGATGATGAGGAGGAGGATTCCTCCTTTATGCGTGTTCTGATTGACGGGATTATAGGGAGGTTGATTAGATACCTTGACACTTGTCATTTTATATTTTTAGCGCACTCATGTATATTCGTTTTGTTTATTTTTGGAGTATACATGTATGTATATAAACTGGTAACATATTCACACTCTGGAGACATACAACAGTTTATATATGTTATACCTACTATCACAGTCTTCCGCTTGTTAATTTATCTGTCTCTGGAGTATGATATGCTGTTCTAGCTTAATCTCACTCATGTTTAATACATTATCACAGACAACATTCAATCATACATATCTATGTTACATAAATAACATTTTGGAACTCGGGAGTTGGGTTTTTGCTCGACCCCCCGATTTTCGGGATGTTACAATTGCGTAGCAAGGTCATCCCCCTTGTGAAGGTGTTGTGGATGCATCACACCGAAGAAGAGGCTACTGGGGAGAGAGAAGCTGAAATCAGAAAGAACTACCCACAGCTTCTCGAGGAGTACGAAAAGGTACAAATTTCTAGGACAAAATTTATTGTTAAGGGGGGTAGATTATAACGACCCGAAAAAATCCCGTACCAAGACCCGAGTATCACGTCGATTAGAAATCACTTAGGATTAATTCCTTTCGAAATTAAGCATAAGATAACTAGCGTTATATTAGATTATCTGTGAAATTAGCACTGATCATTTTAAATACGTTCTGCAAGACCCAAAACTTGTGGAATTGTTAACGCTATAACATCCTGAAACCTAGGATCAAACTCTAAACCCATTTGCTCTCAGGAACCCTTTGAAACTTTTTAATGGATTCTGACTGCATGTCGTGAGTCCGGTAGCAATGAACTTAGACCATTATGACCGCTTAGTTGGACTTGACAATCGTTTCGAAAATCAAGCCCAACTGATGTCCTGACGCTATTTCATTGAGCCTGAAGCAAGGAGTGTGAGAAAGAGTAGAATTTTTTATAAATTAAATGTGATTTAAATAAATATTGCACATATCTCTTGCGGGTTAATTATAAGCATTCAGACTGTTGGAATCTAACCAAAATACACCCTCAGATCAGGAAACATTTCCCACTCATGTCAGTGTACTTGGAATCCCTGATCGAGTCTCAGTGACCGCTGAACTGAAACTGGTCCACCACGTGCGATCTGGGAACCCTATCGAACTGAAAACTTAATGTGATCAGGATCCAACATCCATGAGCTTAAGTCCGACCGTATTCAGTCAGGGAACCTCCAGAAATGTTCTTTTAGATCGGAAAAGACCCGATTTGGCTATAACCCAAGTATACCTTGGTTTAAAGTCTAAATAGGTGAGTTTCTAACCTATTTAAGGACCTTAAACCCTCTCACATCCCTCTCATACAAATTTGTAAGAAACCCTAGGAAAGAGAAGAGAGAAAAGAGAGAGATTGTGTGAGAGTTGGGAAGGAAAGTTCCTGTCACTCGATCCTGCTACTACATGTGCTTAACCATCGTGTTCTAATCACTCTTTCGGTGATTCTGACTTCATTCTAGGTAAGAAAACCTTAACCTTAGCCTGTTTTAGAAATTCTATCAATACAAGTAGCGAAGTAGCTGACTTATCTTGTGATATAGGTCGTCATATTGACATTGACGAAGCGTAGAGTTTTTATTTGATTCATTACGCTCCTATGGCGTAAGGTGAGGATTTTAAATGCTTAGGTTACCTGTTTTCAAAGCTTTCAAAGTCATTTGATAGTAGATTATCGACATGGATGTTGTTTGACATGTAGAACATGCTGTCTGTTTTCCATTTCGATTACGTACGGAGAATATGAGATTTAGGGTATTTTAGGTATTTCTAGGAAATACTATATACGTCTGTATTTTGTTGATATGATTGCTATGAGTATTTGTTGTGTTATTATACTAGTTAGGCGTGTATGATCTATTTGACGAAGAGATTATCCCTAATGCACATTATTGGTCGACATATGCTATGTAGAAAAATGTGTGTAGACTAAGTGTTTGTATAAGAGTATGTATTCGTAAGTATTGACTGAATGGTGTTGTAGATTAGTTTGGAGATTGGATTCTCAACTAATATGATGATGTACATGATTTCCTCCATGTTGTTATATTGAATTGATTTCCTTATATATATGAAATGCTTGTGTTTGGTTGATTTGCTTATGTTGTATGTTATAACATGTTGTTAACATGCTTGGATTATGTGTGCTTCATTTCTGTCACTCTCATATGATTATTGATTTAAGATTATAAGTGCTTGGGGCTATATTCTAGTCCAGACAGTTGGTAACAGATTTGAAATCGTGGTTGGATTCTATTCGCCATGAAGGACACGTCGACGAACGCGAGTCGTGCTTGGGTTGACGGCAGTGGTTAGGCCACATGAGGTGTTATGCACTTCATGTCATTCAGCTTAAGGTGCACTCGTACTAGTCGAGCTCGTCAAGTAACCCGACTGACCATTGTATGTTTACCTTGTATTGGTCATAAATGCTTGAACCTAGGGTACTGAACTTACTAGTGATAACCCTGATAACCATGGTACCTTGATCCATTAAGACTCATGAGTCGGGCATGGTGGTATGGGACACCGTGGTCGAGCTGTCGGCCTACACTAGGGCCACAAACCTCCCCGTAGTGACCAGTGAGCACCTTAGACTCGTGAGCCGATTGTGGTGGTATGGGATACTACATTCGAGCTGTCGGCCTACTCTGATTAGTGACGAGCCCTTTATAGTGACCTCGAGTGTATTCTGAGTCTACGTGAGGCGACGACCCTTCAGTAGCAACAATAGTACAACTAAGCCTGTATTGATAAAGTGATGGGGGAGCGGTGCAACGAGTGTGAGCAACAGCCCTGACAACCCTTGCAGCGACTTAGAAATATATCATTGTATGAGACTACTAGGAGTGACGACCCTAGACAGGATCTGTGTTGGGAATAATATAAGGGGAGTACCTTAGTTTTTCAATCCTACTGTTTGAAAGGACTAATAACAACTTGGTAATCATATCCATATCGTACTGCATGTGCCTGGAAGATGTGGAGCACTGAGGGAAGAAAGCATGCCGCGGACGTAAGATGGTGTCGCATGAGGGAGTATGTCGGTGAAGGCATGCATCATTACTGCATCTCATACTTGCATTAATAACAATATTTAGGAATGTTTGATTGCTTGCTTTACTATTATCGCGTGATTGATTTAATAACATGCTAATCTTTGCTCTATGATTCCACTGAGTTGATCGCTCACTCCCACGTTACGGGACGGTGTTTGTAACACCTACCAAACTCTATCTTAGATGCAGATAGCGAGGTGATTCAGGAGTTGGAGTCGGACTACTACGAGGACCAGGATGAGTTCTCGTACATGAAGTTCTCAGACGGCTTCGCATAGGTGGCCTGGATCAGCGGGATTTTGCTAGTTGGACTATCACATGACTTTTGATTTTGGTTTGGTATATGTATATGTGACTCAGGGATATATTCATACTTTGGAGACAGATCGAGATTGTTTTGTTTTACAGATATTGATATGTATATCTTTTAGTCTTCCGCTTGCATTTTATCACTGAATTTGGAGTATGAATTGTTGTTTTGGTATAATCTCACTCATGTTAATACACTAACTCAGACAACATCAAAATCATAAATATATTTATTGCATAAGTGACCTTTTGGAACTCGGGAGTGGAGTTATACTCGACCCCCGATTTTTAAGGCGTTACAAAAAGAGAGTTATTAAGAGGTTTACCCAAAATATAAAAAGTAGTCAAAATGTGTGGTGAATGCCAAATTGGCAAACAAACTAGGAGTGCTCACAAAAAGTTAACTCCAATGCCACATCTAAATTGCTCAAACTTCTCCACATGGATCTTATTGGACCAACTAGAACAGAGAGTCGAGGTGGTAAGAAGTACATAGTGGTAATTTTTGATGACTTTACCAGGTACACTTGGATAGTCTTCTTAAAGACAAATCAGAAAATGTCGATGAAGTAAAAAGGGTACTTAAACATATCCAAATAGAAAAAGAATCACAAGTCTTTAAGATCAGTACTGATCATGGTTCAGAATTTGAAAATAGCGGTTTTGAGAAGTTTTGCAGTGATCCGGGAATATCACATGAATTTTCTGTGCCCAAAACACCACAACAAAATGGTATAGTAGAAAGAAAAAATAGAATACTTCAAAAAATGACAAATTTAATGTTAAATAGTATGAAGCTCCCTAAAAATCTTTGGCCGAAGCCATAAATACTACTTGTTATATAATTAACCGCATTTCCACTAGAAAATTAAATGGTAAAACGGCTTATGAAATGTGGTTTAATAAGAAGCCTACGATCAAATGCTTTCGTATTTTTGGTAGTAAGTGCTACGTTTTATGTGACCGAGAAAATATGGATAAGTTTGACACCAAAAGTGATGAAGAGATATTTTTAAGGTATGCTCTAAATAGTCGAGCATATTGAGTTCTTAATAAAAAGACTGGTGTAATTCAAGAGTCCATTAATGTGGTTATTGACGATCACTTGAATATATCTGCCTCAAGTTTAGAAAATGATGAGGTTCTTTTAATTGATAAACCAGATACTTCATCAAGTCAAAATAACTTTGAACTGAGGACTATTAAAGACCATCCAACTAATTAGATTTTTAGAAACCCTCTCACTGGTGTGCGCACTCATAAACAACTAGAAGATATGTGTAATTACTTGTGCTTTACATCTTAGATAGAACTGAATAACATAAAAGAAGCCCTTTTTGATGGAAACTGGATTGTTGAGATGCAAGAAGAGCTCAACCAATTTGTTAGAAATGATGTTTGGTACTTAGTTCAAAGATGGAAAGATAAACACATTATTAAAATAAAATGGATTTTTTAAAATAAGTCTGATGAATTTGGTAATATTATTAGAAACAAGGCTAGGCTGGTTATACAAGGGTACACTCAAATTGAAGTCATCGATTATGATGAAATCTTTGCCCCAGTAGCTCGTCTTGAATCAATTAGACTATTTATATCCATTGCATGCTTTAAAAAGTTCAAAATATACCAAACGGATGTAAAGAGTGCATTTTTAAATGGCGATTTACATGAAGAAGTGTATGTTGAACAACCAACGGGTTTTGAAGACCCTAAGAATGCTAATCATGTCTACCTCTTGAAAAAGGCACTCTATGGTTTGAAACAAGCTCCCAGGGCATGGTATGAAAAGTTAAATAAGTTTCTACTAAGTCATACTTTATAATGGGAAGTGTTGATAAGACATTGTTTGTAAAGAAACATAATGATCACATTTTAATAGTGCAAATTTATGTTAATGATATTATCTATGGATTTACCTATGCTAACATGATTGTTGAGTTTGCAGATCTTATGAAGTTTAAGTTTAAAATGAGTATGGTTGGAGAATTGAATTATTTCCTAGGGTTGCAAGTAAAATAGCTACTTGATGGTTTATTTCTCTTAAACTAAATATTCTTTAAACTTAGTTAAAAAGTTCAGATTTGAGAGTGAGAAAAATGTTGATACTCCAATGAGTACTAATTTAAAACTCTCAAAAGACTCTACAGGTAAGAGTGTGGATCCTAAGCTATATCATAGTATGATAGGAAGTTTGCTTTATTTAACTACAAGTCAACTTGATATTGAATTTAATGTAGGAATTTGCACTAGATATCAATCTAACCTTAAAGAGTCACATTTAATTACCGTTAAGCGGATTATGAGATATGTCACTATTTCAGCAAATCTTGGTCTCTAGTATCCACATGATACTAGTGTGTAATTAGCAAGTTACACGGATGCAGATTGGGCTGGTAACATTGATGATCAAAAATTAGCAGTGGTGGTTGTTTCTATGTTGGGAACTGTTTAATTTCTTGACATAGTAAGAAACAAAGTTTGTATCGCTCATAACTGTTGAGACTAAATACATTGCGATAGGTAATGCATGTACTCAGCTTGTATGGATGAAAAGAATACTAACCGATTATGGAATTACGTAAGATTCTATGGTGTTATATTATGATAATTTCAGTGCAATTAATATATCTAAAAATTTAATTTAGCATTCACGAACCAAGCATATTGACATTAGATATCACTACATTCATGAATTAATGGAAGACAAGACAATTTCCTTGGATTATATTCCGACTGAGAATCAAATAGCTGACATATTCATTAAACCTCTCAACAAAAGCAGGTTTGCTAAATTGAAATTTGATCTTGGTATGTTCAATATGAATTAATAATTCACGTATATCTGTATCATAATGTATATATTTGTTATTTTAAATTTTAAAATTTTAAAATTTGTGTAAAATTACACATTTTAGGCTGTGCACGACCAGTCGAGTACATACTTGACCAGTCTTGGCACAACCTGTCTAGTATGTACTCAACCAACCGTGAACCGTGGGTTTGATGCTTTATTTGGGAGAAAAATAACTTTTTCCTCATTTGGGTTGTCTTCTCTAATGGCTCCTACGTCGACCGGTCGAACCCATCTTTGATTTCTTCGTGGTTAATGCATTATTTTCAATTTTCTTGTATATCTAGTCCTTTACACTTCCTTTTCATCATTTATGTGATTTATTTCATGTTCTGTGTTAGTTTTTGAGATTTTCTACTCAAAAATCTGATTTTATTAGAAACCCACTTTATCTCTTTTACAATCTCTATTTTTCTTTGATATCTTTGTTGTAAATGGAAGGTAGAACCAAGAAGAAAGGATCTCATGGTCCCTCTTCATCTCGGTCGACTCCTATCACAGTGCGCCACCTTTGGTTGCCCGAAGATGATGTCACTTATGTGCGGGATATTCGGTTGCACACTGTTATAGTAGAACAGCCCGTTAATGTTGATCATTTGGCTCCATTTGATATCCTTCCTCTCCTTCAGGCTATAGGATGGGATAATATACTACATTGGGGTGGGCCGACATACTGTTCCATTACGCAGGCTATGTATGATTGCATTACTAATTTTTTTACTGAAAATTTGACATTTACTGTTCCGACCAGAGAAGGTTCAATTAATGTGGATTGTCATCTTATCTCTGGATTAATGGATTTACCTGTCAATGATGAAGGTATTCCCATTAGCACTCTAGTGGCAAAGCCATTTGAAACTGAGAAGTGAATGCTCATTAGAGATTTATGTAATATAGATGCAGAATGGAATACTGCTGAAAATGCGCTTGCCTCAAAGTTTTTGTTACCCAGATACAAAATTCTTCATAGGATTTTCATTTCGATTATCTAGCCTCGTTCTGGTAATAAAACTGAACTTACTACGTTCATGGTTCGTATTCTTCATTCCATCATTTTCTGGAACCTTTGTATGTCTTCCTTCCTTGATTTTTTATTGAATCATTCAGTTCCGTCTCCATCTTGGACACAGTGACATTCCCTTCGCTAATCTTATAACTGTGTTGGCCACCCATAGTTTAGTGGCTATGCTTGTTGGAGAAGCTCCCATTAACCACCTACCATTCAACAACTCCAATATTAACAAAATGAATTTGAAGCTGGCCCGAGGCCAAGTCAATGTGGGTGCTGATGGAGCTGAGCCGTAAATGAAGAGGAAGGTTATTTTCCTCCAGATGACATCAATATGGATGATATTTTTGACGAAATCATATCCGATTCAGCAGATGATCCTGATTATCAGCCATCTGACTTTGATGCACGTTTGCGCTCACTTGAGGAGAAGGTTGAAAACATGAATTTGTCCCATGACTTGCAATTTAAATATATGCACAAATATCTTAAGCGCATTAACAAGGGATTTCATCAAATTGATCATACCATACCTGCTCCTTCATCGGGTTCAGATTAGTATTTGAATATGTGGGTTGTAATAACTTTTAAGATACTTGAATTTCTTTTGTTTTATGGCTTGGACATGCTTGAACAAGCTTTCTTATGGTTTTAATTACTTGGTAATCTTGATCTTACTTGGAATACTCTTCTATTTCCTTCCTTATTTATCTACTTCCATGATCATTTATTAGTTATTTCCTTTGTCATGTTGTGACAAAAAAGGGGGAGAATTTTATCATGCTTATGAAATTTGGAATTGTGGATAGGTCACATTTATTTTTTATTTTTATATTTTTTATGATTGTAAGGGGGAGTATTGTTGGGGGAGTAGAGTATTGTTGCATTGATGCATAGTGTTTTGACCTATTTATAACTAGTGCATGATTCTTCAACCAAGTTATAACTGGTTTATATTTGTAACTAGTGTATGATTCTTTATTGTGCATATTATGCTTATTTTTAATGAAATGTGTTTTATCACAAATTTGACAAAGGGGAAGAACGTAAGTGCTTTATTTTCTAGATCTTATGATTGTCAAATTTTATAGTGCTAAAACCTCTTGGAATCTGTGTCTTGTGTAGCTCATCTACATATTCAAGACTGTGCATCTCATGTACAAGAACAAAGGTCTTTACCTCAAGAACTTCAAATGCAAGATCAAGAGACATGCTCAAGTATAATACTATGGGATAGTTCACTCCTTCAAGCTTCAAAGTTCAGGGTTTCAAAGCTTCATCTAAGGCAAGATAATAGTCTTTTGGTACTCAAAGCTCAAGGTGAAGTACAACTCAAGTACCTCAAGCTCAAGCTTCAATGTATTTCAAATTTAAGCTTTGAAATGTCTCAAGTTCAAGCTTCACCATATGTCATGATCTCAAGCCTTGTGAACTTCAAAGTGCAACTATCAACTGAAGCAAAAGAACATTCAATGTTCATATATCGCTTATAAGATATGAATGACCCTAGATTGACTATAGGATAAGTCATTTTAAATACATAATTTGTATTAGACTAGTCTTAGACTTTGTTTGACTAGTCCTAGTGCTGGCTTGACCAGTTTAAGAAATCGCTCGACCAGCCCTAAGTTTGTTACTAATTTTTAATTTTTTTTGTTAAAGCCTCGATCAGTCCTGGAGACTGCTCTACCGGACGAGTGAACAGTGCTCAACCAGTCCAGCAGGCTCGACTCAAAGTCCAACAACTAAAATGAGTCCCACACGACCAGTTGACAGGACTCGACCGGTTGTGGAGGCCACTCGACCAGTTGAGTAGGTCCTTCGACTAGTCATGGAAAGGCCTGATCTTATCGCGCCCATATTTTCAAAAGTTTGTTAGTCCTTCGACCAGTCAAGCTATCCTCTGGGCCAGTCGAAGGAACGATTTCTACACTTATAAATAGAGCATGATTTTTCAGAGTTTGATATCCAATTCAAGTAAAATCAAGACACCGCTCTTAGAGATAAGTTAGTGATACTCTTAAGCTATTTAGTGCTCATTTTATATTCTCTTTAATTAGCTTTTTATATTTAATTTTATATTCTACATTTCAATCTTATTTGAACAAGGGATTGAAGTTTTCCTATTTCTTAGAATCAAAATCGAATCAAGCTAGCACAAGGTGATTTAAATCGAAAATCAATTTAGAACTTAGAACCTTTCATAAGTGAGTGTGAATAATGAACATCTATGTTAAACTTCTACTTCGAATTGGTTCTTCCGGGCTACATCAAAAGTAGATTATCCAGATAAATATTTTACAGTTTTGTAAATCAATTATTCTTTTGGTTTCTTTGAGATTGTGCCAGAAAAACTCTTTCTTTTGATTCGTCTGAGGTGATCCAGAAAACTCAGAGTGTGGGATTTTTGAATTGTGTAAGCCCACTTGAAAGACACAATTGTGAGGGTTTTAGGTGAACCTTGAAAACCTATTTCATAGTGAACGCTAATATCCACTATGTGAGGATATTAGGAGTGTAGTTGTGTGGCTGTTTTTCTAAATAGTTGGTGTACACACAAGCGAACCACTATAACTTCTGGTCTTGTGGTGATTATTTGATTATTTGATTGTGTGGATGTTGTAATTTCCCTTTATGCATTTGTGAAGAATGTTGTAATTCTTTTTATGTAAGTGTGGGAATGTTGTAATGGCTTAGTTTGTTTCTTTGCTATTCTTTTCTTTATTCCTCTGTATCGGTTTGAGATTTTAATACATAGACCCTTCTAGGAATCAGGTTGTCCTACCATAAGCATTGATTTTTGGTGTAAGGTTGTCCTTAGAATAACATCTGTATCAACCTCTCAATACTTGTACATTTGAGAATGTTTTAAATTTCTGCATTGTGAGATTGTTTATGTGCTATCTTTATTTATATTTGTTTAAATTCTGCATTTAATTTTTAATTTGGCATAGTTCTATTCACCCCCCCTTTAGGACTCATAGCTCGGCCTTTTCAATAGGCTATGTGATCTCGAAAGGTCCAATGAATCTTGTGGCAAGCTTTGCCTTCACTCCAAATCGAACCACGCCCTTCATGGGTAAGACCTCGAGATACACTATGTCCCCTACTACAAACTCCAAAGGACGACGTCGACGATCAACAAATCTTTTGTCAGCTCTAAACTGTGAGCATCCTCTGCCTGATGATATTGATAGCCTCTAACGTCTACTGCACAAGCTCGAGACCTAGCAGACGCCGCTGTCCAACCTCGGTATAATAACTAGGAGACCTACACGGTCTGTCATATAGTGCCTCAAAAGGAGCCATACCAATAGTCGTCTAATAGTTATTATTGTATGTTAACTCAGCCAATCGCAAATGCTCATCCCTGCTACCTCTGAAGTCAATCACGGAGGCCCGAAGCATATCCTCATCGATCTAGTTGACCCTCTCGGTCTGCCGATTATACACAGTGCTGAGCTGCAAAAAAAACCCCATCGCTCTCTAGAAGCTTCCCCAAAATTGAGACGTAAACCTCGAGTCTCAGTCAGAAAAGATTGAAAGTAGAATGCCATGTAGTCTCACAATCTCCTCGATGAATAATCTAGCAAGCCGGTCTAAAGACCAAGTTGCACGAATCACGAAAAATGTGTCAACTTCGTCAGGCAATCCACGACAACCTAGATGTCATCATGATCGCATTGAGTCCTCGCCAAGCCCATAATGAAATCTGTCGACGTGTGCTCTCACTTCCACGTCGGGACGCTCAATAGCTGCAAGACCACGGGGTCTCTAATGATCGGTCTTGACACGTTGACATGTGTTACACTCGGCCAAAAAACTGGAGATTTGGCGCTTCATCCCTGCCCAAAAAAATTATCATCTCATATCACAGTACATCTTTATCGAGCTAGGGTGGATAGAAAACAGCGATCGATGTACCTCGAACATAAGATCTCTATGCAACTCAGGAATATAAGTGAAGTCTACCATCAGATTCTATCTGCTAATCTGACTAACTCTCAGATGCTGCCTCTGCTCTATAACTCCTTAATGACTCATCTATCTGCTGAGCCTCGATCACCCTTGCGACAATAGAGGGTTGAATTTACAGGCTCGATAGTTAAACGATAGAAGACTTTAGATCAATATCGAAGTCATATGCAACCACATCCTCAAGTATCTTTCACTCCGGAATCATTATGTGTGCCACTAGGCCTCGTGGCTGACGGTTGAGGGCATCCGCCACCACGTTTACCTTGCCTGGGTGGTAGTAGAGATCAAAATCATAATCCTTCAGGAGCTCCATTCAGTGCCTCTGCCTCATGTTCAGCTTGGACTGAGAGAATAGGTACTTCATGCTCCTGTGGTCGGAGAAGAGCTCAAACTTAACCCCATAGAGATAGTGCCTCCAAATCTTCAATGTGAAGATGACTGCTACTAACTTTAAATCTTCCGTGGGGTAGTTCAGCTCATGACCTTGAGCTAGTGAGATGCATAAGCCACTAGTTTCCCGTGCTGCATTAGGACAACACCCAAACTAATATACCAGTCATTGGTATATATAATAACCCAGAGGGAAGAATAAGGACACGAGCGGATGTGAGGTGGTCCTTCAGCTCCATAAATTCTCACTCACAGGCGTCACTCCAAACAAACTGTATGCCATTCTAAATCAACCTGGTCAACGGGGCTACAATATGAGAGAAGCCCTCAATAAAACGCAGGTAGTAGCCCGCCAAACCAAGAAAACTGTGGATCTCTGATGAGTTTATGGGCTGACCCCACTGACACATTGCCTCAACCTTCGAAGAGTCCACTGCGAGACCTTCCCTTGTCACCATGTGACTGAGAAACTTCACCTCGTCCTGCCAAAACTCTCACTTCTTCAGCTTTGCATATAACTGTAGGCACGAAGGGTCTACAACGTAATCTCCAAATGCTACACATGCTCCTCACGGGTCCTCGAATATATCAGAATGTCCTCGATGAATACCATAACAAACTGATCGAGGTATGGACGAAAGACCTCGTTCATCAATTGCATGAATACTGTGGGCACATTGGTTAGTCCGACGGACATGACTTAAAACTCAAAGTGACCATAACCTGTCCCGAAAGCTATATTCAAAATGTCCTCCTCTAGGACCCAAATCTGATGATAATTGGAACGCATGTCAATCTTCAAAAAAGAACTGTGCACCCTGTAGCCGATCAAATAAATCGTCGATCCATGGGAGTGAATACTTATTCTTTATCACGACCCGGTTGACCTCGCGGTAATCCACATAGAGCCTCAATGAGCCATCCTTCTTCCTGACGAAGAGTACCGACACTCCCCACGGTGAACTGCTCGGATGGATGAAGGTTAACTCTCGCAACTCGTCCAACTACCGCTATAACTCCCTCAACCCCTGTAACACCCCAGATTTTGGCCAACCTGGGATTAGACGTCATTAGGTAATGAGTCAACTAAAACACCTGGGAAATCGCTCAGAACCCAATTCCATAGCCAAAGAAATCACTTAGGATTAATTCCTTTAGACACTAAGCATAAGTTAGCTAGCGCTACGCTGGAGTAGCTGTGAAATAGTCCCTAACTGCTTTAAATACGTTCTATAAGACCCAAATCGAGTAGAACCAATGGTGCTATAATACCCTAAAACCTTGGATCAAACTCTAAGCCGGTTTGTTCTCTTGACCTCTTTGAAACTTTGTATTGGATCTAGACCTCGTGTCGAAAGTTCGATACCTACTATCTTAGACCGTTAGAACCGCCTAGCTGGACTTGACAATCATTTCGAAAATTAAGTCCAACCGACATTCGCAGGCTATTTCGTTGAGCCTGGACCGAAGAGAGTGAGAATAGGGCTAGATTTGGAATTTGAAATTCAAATCTGGCACACGACTTGACACGTCAGTATTAAGCATTTTGACCGTCAGAATTCAGCCAAATTACACCTTCGGATCAGGAAAAATTTCTATTTCATATCATGAGACTTGTAGGCCTGATCTACGTACGGTGACCGCTGAACTGAAACTGGACCGCCACGTGCAATCTGCGAACCCTGCTAGACTGAAAACTTGATGTATGCTAGATCCAGTATGCATGAGCTTAAGTCCGACCGCATTTGGCCAGGGGACCTCCAGAAATGCTCTTTTGGACCGAAACAGCCCCAATTTGGATAAACCTCAAGTGAACTTTATTCCCGAGCCTATTTCGAGCATTTTTGTACTTATAAAAGGGGTTGAAACCCTTACTCCTCTCGAATTTGAGAAAAACTCTAGATTGGGAGAGAGAAAAGGTGAGAGTTTGTGAGAGAAGGTGGGAGGGATTTTCCTGCCACCTGCTGCTGCTGCTGCACGTGCTTAGGCGACTCACTCCATTCACTTTCCCGGTGATTCCAACGCACTTCTAGGTAAGGAAAACCCTTACCACTTGCTGATTTAAGCTTCCGTCAATTTCATTAGCGATGTAGCTTATGTAGCTTGTGTATTAGGTCGCCTGATCGCCGTAGACGAAGCGTACACGCTCCGTTCGAAACGATACATATATAAAGTGAAAGGTGCGAATTTTAGATGCTTTGATTGGCTGTTACCAATGCTTTCAATGTCGTTTAATAGTAGATTATCGACGGCAACGCCGTTTGACATGTACAACATGCTGTCCGTTTCCTGTTTCGTAAACCGACGAAGAATATGAGATTTAGGGCATTTTAGTCATTTGTAGAAAATACTGTTTTCATCCATAATTTGCTGATGTGATTAACATGGCTTCTTGTCGCATTAGAATACTAGGAATGCGTACATAATTAGTTTGGTGAAGAGATTCACCTAAATGCGCACTTCGGGTCGACATACTATATGTAGACTTAAGTGTGTAGTTTAAGTGTTTGTATAAATGCTTGTATTAGTATGTATAGAATTAAATGGTATTATGAATTAGTTTGAGATTGATTTCTCAATCAATATGCTGATGTAAATGATTTCCTATATGTTAGCTATATGCATGATTTCATTATATGTATGAAATTCTTGTGCTTGATGATTCACTTAAGTTGTATGTTATAACATGTGTTAACATGCACACATGGTTATATTTCATTTCCAATACTCTAATATGATTGCTGATATGATTCCATAATTGTTTGGGACTATACTTAGTCCAGGCAGTCGGTAACCGAGAAATTTCGTGGTTGGCTTATCTTTGTCATCAACGATGCGTCGATGAATGCGAGTCGTGTTTTGGAGTTGGCGGCAGTGGTTAGGCCACACGAAGTGTTTTACGTACTTCATGTCGTTCAACTTGAGATGCGATCTTGCTAGTTGAGCCCGTCAAGTAACCCGACTGGCCATTATATGTTCACCCTGCATGAGTCATAACTGCTTAAACCTAGGGTACTGAACTTACCATTGTAAACCCTGTTAACCATAGTACCTTGATCCACGAAGACTCATGAGCCGGGCATGGTGGTATGGGATACCGTGGTCGAGCTGTCGGCCTACGCTGGGGTCACAAACCTCCCCGTAGTGACCAGTGAGCACCTATGTCTCGTGAGCAGATTATGGTGGTATGGGACACTATATTCTTGCTGTCGGCCTACACTGATCAGGCGACGAGTCCTTTGTAGTGACCGCGAGCGTATTCTGAGTCTACGGGAGGCGACGACCCTTCCGTAGTAGTAGAGTACAGTAGGCCTGTATTGATAAGGTGATGGAGGAGTGGAGCAACGAGTGCGTGCAAAAGCCCTGACAGCCCTTGCAGCGACCTACAAAATATACATCGTATGAGATTACTAGGAGTGACGACCCTAGACAGGATCTGTGTTGGGATTGATATAAGGGAAGTACCTTAGTTTCCCAATCCTGCTGTTTGAATGGACTAATAACAACTCAGAAATCATATCACCATTACATTGCATGTTCCTGGAAGATGTGGAGCACTTGAGGGATGATTATATGCCGCGGTCGTAAGATGGTGCCGCATGAGGGAGATCGTCGGTGAGGACATCCATCACGTCATGTCATATTGCATTAATAACAGTGTTAGGATTGTTTGATTTACTGCTTTACTATTATCGCATGATTGATTTGAGAACATGTTAATCCTTGCTCTATTATTCCACTGAGTTGATCACACACTCCTACGTTACGGGATGGTGTTTCCGGACACCCACCAGTCCTTATTATGATTGCAGATGATGGCGCGGCCTGCGAGGCGGAGCTGGACTTGATGATGATGAGGAGGATTCCTCCCTTATGCGTGTTCTGATTAACGGGATTACAGGGAGGTTGATTAGATGCCTTAACACTTATCATTTTATATTTTTAGCGCACTCATGTATATTCGTTTTGTCTACTTTTGGAGTATACATGTATGTATATAACCTGGTAACATATTCACACTCTGGAGACATACAACAGTTTATATATGTTATACATACTATCATAGTCTTCCGCTTATTAAATTAACTTTCTCTAGAGTATGATATGCTGTTCTGGCGTAGTCCCACTCATGTTTAATACATTAATACAGACAAGATTCAATCATACATATCTATGTTGCATAAATAACATTTTGGAACTCAGGAGTTAAGTTTTTACTCGACCCTCCAATTTTTGGGATGTTACAGATGGTATTGTTGGGTAGTGTACACCCCCCATGTAGTGTTCGACCATAAAAAACTCCAAAAAGGGGTACTTCCTTCACAAACAGCCCCTTCCCTAGCCCCATTTTCATTTTCTTACTGCCCTAACCCAAAACCGTGATCTCAAATCATTTCCAAACCCATTCTCTGTTGAAAACGACCACACTCCTTCACTCCATTGCTGTTTGCAGCCCTCCCTCTTGCAAATCTCGTCATTTGGAGCTCTTACAACCCCCAAAACGAGCTGAAATCATGAGGTGCTCCATTCCCCTTTTTCATTCTCTTTTCTTTTTGAACATCCAGCCTTTGGGAGCTTGATGCATCCCTCTACAACGCCTAGATTTCATTCTGTCCATTTGGGCGACCATTTCTCTGCATTTCCTCCGCTTTCCATGGCTATTGTTAAGGCTGTTTAACTCTTTTCCTCCCTTTCCACCGTCCTCTCTCTCAAGTCCCTTTTTATTTGATCCTCAGACTCGTGGAAACCTACTTACCTATCCCATTTCTCCACGTTCTTCGCTTGTTTGATTACCGTTTTGAAATTT
Organism: Magnolia kwangsiensis; assembly: GCA_037074715.1. Lineage (NCBI taxonomy): Eukaryota > Viridiplantae > Streptophyta > Magnoliopsida > Magnoliales > Magnoliaceae > Magnolia > Magnolia kwangsiensis. Next base: position 80,672,648 of record CM073575.1, on the reverse strand, counting down.
CTGTATTTTGTTGTTGTTAGGTAGAAAATGTGTTTGTATTAGTGGTTTGGGCTTAATATAGCCAAAATTTGTCAAATGAAGTGCATGCCATTTCGCTCGCTGTAAGGTATTATCCCTAGATTGGGAGTATTGTAACTCCCGGGATTCAGCCTACAAAATTAGTTTTTATCCCACCCCACCCTCCTACTAAGCATGTCACTACCAATCTCGACATGGGACTAGGAATGCCGTTCCATGTAATACAACTTAATGCTACTGGCCATATAGGCCCTTGGCGTTTTGGACCTAGTGTTAGCACTTCTAGATTTGAAGGATCTGACGATATAGGAAAGACAATTCTATTTAGATAATCTTGACCCTAAGCGATAGAGAAATTCCTTGTATTAGTAATGGTATGGAACCATTTACCGTATAATCTTAGGCTTTAGATTATAGCTACTTAGTTACAGACTAGCCTACTAGTTACCTTAAGTAGTGTAAAGCCTGTATATGCTAAGCAATTGTAGGTTAGATTTGGTTGAAGTAGAACCTTATTCCTTTGATAGATCTCCTTATGACTTATAGACTTCTGTTGTTGCCCATAGGAAAGAACCATTCACTCTTAGGAAAGACTTATAAATCCCTCAGGTCAAACTCAGAATAAACCAACACACCCCTTAGAATTGCCTTCCCCAAGGGCTTATTGCATTCAGGAACGTGGAGTAAAGGAAATACAATTATCAGCGAAGTATTCGCGGTTTGAATCGACTTCTTAATCCTAGTGGTTACCAATAAATCCAATGCTCTGATCAAGCAGAAGATCGGCATCGACTCGGATTAAGAATTGATACAATAAATCTTCTGTCCTAGCTAGACAAAAAGTCTATGTATCCGGCTCAGACCTACTACACAACCTTTCTTCTGTGATGGCCCAACCATCTACAACTAAACGTGATCACATTGCCTTTAGGAAATGGTGAGGACTTAAAGCCAGTAGAGAATTCGACATCTTGCTACCAACTCATACCTGCCCCTGAACTTAACCACAACAGAGATTAGGCTCATCTTTATCGCCATAGATGCCAATGCCATAGAACGCATCATTAGCAAAGGAAAACCACTGTAATGAGAGGTTGTTTCCTAATTCATGTCAAGGATAGGTCTAAGTTGCGCCTCATTTCGATATACGGATCGATGCATAGATTCTTGAACTTTAAGTAGAACCAAGTTTTAAGGGGGTTAGAACATATTAAGTCCAATCCCGTTAGCTCAGTCAACGCTACCGTTCGATCAGAGTGGCGCAGCGAAAGTGTGGTTGGCCTCTTCCCCACTGGCCCAGGATCGAAACATTTGCGTTAGGATATACGTAAGGTTAGGTTGTTAACTAGGATTTGAACCTTCCTTAGAAAAAGTACTCCTTGCCCTTCGCCAATTTCGGAGATGAAATTGTGTTTTAAGGGGGGTAGATTGTAACACCCCGGATTTTGGCCAACCTGGGATTAGACGTCCTTAGGTAATGGGTCAACTAAAACACCTGGGAAATCGCTCAGAACCCAATTCCATAGCCAAAGAAATCACTTAGGATTAATTCCTTTAGACACTAAGCATAAGTTATCTAGCGCTACGCTGGAGTAGCTGTGAAATAGTCCCTGACCGCTTTAAATACGTTCTACAAGACCCAAATCAAGTAGAACCAATGGTGCTATAATACCCTAAAACCTTGGATCAAACTCTAATCCGGTTTGTTCTCTGGACCTCTTTGAAACTTTGTATTGGATCTAGACTGATCAGGCAATGAGTCCTTTGTAGTGACCGCGAGCGTATTCTGAGTCTACGGGAGGCGACGACCCTTCCGTAGCAGTAGAGTACAGTAGGCCTGTATTGATAAGGTGATGGGGGAGCGGAGCAACGAGTGCGTGCAACAGCCCTGGCAGCCCTTGCAACGACCTACAAAATATACATCGTATGAGATTACTAGGAGTGACGACCCTAGACAGGATCTGTGTTGGGATTGATATAAGGGAAGTACCTTAGTTTTCCAATCCTGCTGTTTGAATGGACTAATAACAACTCGAAAATCATATCACCATTACATTGCATGTGCCTGGAAGATGTGGAGCACTTGAGGGACGATTGCATGCCGCGGTCGTAAGATGGTTCCGTATGAGGGAGATCGTCGATGAGGGCATCCATCACGTCATGTCATATTGCATTAATAACAGTGTTAGGATTGTTTGATTTACTGCTTTACTATTATCGCATGATTGATTTGAGAACATGTTAATCCTTTCTTTATTATTCCACTGAGTTGATCACTCACTCCCACATTACGGGATGGTGTTTTCGGACACCCACCAGTCCCTATTATGATTGCAGATGATGGCGCGGCCTGCGAGGCGGAGCTGGACTTGATGATGATGAGGAGGATTTCTCCTTTATGCGTGTTCTGATTGACGGGATTACAGGGAGGTTGATTAGATGCCTTGACACTTGTCATTTTATATTTTTAGCGCACTCATGTATATTCGTTTTGTCTACTTTTGGAGTATATATGTATGTATATAACCTGGTAACATGTTCACACTCTGGAGACATACAACAGTTTATATATGTTATACATACTATCACAATCTTCCGCTTATTAATTTAACTGTCTCTGGAGTATGATATGCTGTTCTGGCGTAGTCCCACTCATGTTTAATACATTAATACAGACAAGATTCAATCATACATATCTATGTTGCATAAATAACATTTTGGAACTCGGGAGTTAGGTTTTTACTCGACCCCCCGATTTTCGGGATGTTACAACTCCATCGATGCCATACGATATGAGGTCTTTAAGATAGGTGTGGTACTGGGTAGAAGATCAATCTAAAACTCAATATGCCGGAGCGACGAGAACCCCAGAATCTCCTGGAATATGTCGGGGAAATGACAAACAATTGGCAACTGATCAACACTCACCATCATGGTCTCCACTACTGCACATGACATTAAACAAGACAACGACTCTCCTCTGTTCTCGACAATGAATTGGAACTGCGGCAAACCTAGTATATAGAACGTGACTGTCCTTGTGGAGCAGTCCAAGATGGCGTGGTACTCGTCAAGCCAATCCATGCCCGTGATAACATCAAAATCTGACATCGACAATATAAACAAGTCGGTAGGTAAGCAAATCTCTCCCACCAACACAGGGTAAGACGAACAGAAGTGGCCTAACATAGTAGTCTTCCCCAAGGGCATCGATACGGTTAACCTCTCGTGAGTAGACTTTATCGAAAATCCAGTCGAACGATAGAATCCCTTGGACATAAAAGAATGAGAAGCACCGAAATTAAATAAAATTTGGGAGATGCATGCAGAGATAAAGAGAATACCCTTGACGACTCCTCTGGATGACTTCGGATCCTGCTGAGCTGCCTAGAACCTAGCATAAGCTAGTTGTAGAGGTGTCTGTCCCCTCTATGAGTGTTGTTGTTGTTGTTGCTGCCACTAAGGATGCCTATACTTCTGTCTCTGCTACTACTAAGGCCTCGATGGCTAAGGTGGCTCCAGTCATTGCTGCTGGGGTCAATGCTACTACGGTTGCTGCTGCTAATGGCGGGGGCACTCACGCATGCGGTGCCTTGTCCCACCACATTCAAAATAGGTCATTGTAAATGACTGATGGGGTGGCACTGAAGGTGCCGCTATGCTGCTAGTGCTCTAGCGGCTGGGTGGCCTATGAGTCTTTGCTCTAATGATGCTGCTGTTGTTGGAAGCTACCGGAGGGTGCCTGCCTCTTCCGGTCTCTCCTCTTATCATGGTCACTCTGCGCACCGGCCCACTTAGTCTCATAAATCGCTCGAATGTACCGTTCGCACTAGTATGCCCAACAGGGTGTAGAGGTGAGACAGGTGGAGTCACCCCCATCGACTGAGCAAAGATACCAGCCATGGAGGACAAGAACTGCTGCTGCTGCTGCTGCTATATCTGTTGCTGCTGCATTAACAGCATCATCTGCTCTAGCCTATTAGGAGGTGGAGCGGACTATGATGTAGAAGGCATAGACGCAGACGCACGGTTCTGCTCAGGGACCGTAGGTGGGACAGGAGGCACCACAGAAGGTGTCACAAGAGGTGGCCCAGCAGCAAGACCAGAAGCCGGCTGAGAACTCAACATGGGATCTGAACGAGATGGGCCCGATTGAGGGTCCATATGAGTATCGCACAGGGGAAGGGCCCCGTCGAGCAAATCTCCCAGAGAAAGATGAGCCGAAGATCTCGAACCCTTAGGTGGCATACCCTACACAGAACAGAGGGTAGCAACCAATGAGATTAGGCATTCACACAGTCCATCCACAACATTAACTTCAAAAGCCAAAGAAACAACATGCATTTCATTAACAAAATTATCACAATACATGATTTGCAGCATTACATGAATCGCGATGGAGAAAGCATGTGAACAAAACAACTAAGCTTCAGACACTAAACTTCAAACACCAAACAACTACCAACTACCAAACAAACACTAAACCACATATCAAAACAAGCAACAAACAAGCAAATAACGACTACAAAAAGCCTATTCATCGAAATCTGGCGATGGAGAAGGGGCACCCTTATCCTTCAGGCAGCACAAGATAGTCTTCAGCGTGTGGGTTACTTTCTTGAACTTATGCTTTATGAGGCCCCACAAATCCACAATATCCTGTCGAAGAGCAGCCTGACCCTCCTCGAGTCGAACTGTAATACCCTGAAAATCGGAGGTCGTGTATAAACTCAACTCCCGAGTTCCAGACCGTCACTTATGCAATAAAAATGATTATGATTCAATGTTGTCTGAGGTAAAGCATTCACATGCGTAAAAGTATACCAAACTGTAATTCATACTCCAGATCCAGTGATAAAAGTAAGCGGAAGACTAAAGAATATATATATCACTGTATGGAAAACAAAGTATATCTCGACTATCACTAAAGTATGAATACATCTCTGAGTCTCATATACATGTAAATAAATAAAATTAAATGTTCAAAAGAGTCCCACTGAGAAGTCCCGTCAACCCAGGCCACCTAAGCAAAGCCGTCATGGTACTGCATGTATGAGAACTCGTCCTGGTCCTCATCATAGTCCGGCTCTACCTCCTGGATCGCTGCATCACCTGCATCTAAGACAGGGTCTGGTGGGTGTTGCAAACACCGTCCCGTAACATGAGAGTGAGTGATCAACTCAGTGGAATCATAGAGCAAAGATTAGCATGTTCTCAAATCAATCATGCGATAATAGTAAAGCAGTAAATCAAACAATCCTAATACTGTTGTTAATGCAATATGACATGACATGATGGATGCCCTCACCGACGTTCTCCCTCATACGGCACCATCTTACGCCCGCGGCATGCTTGCGTACCGCTCAGTGCTCCACATCGTCCAGGCACATGCAATGTAATGGTGATATGATTGCCGAGTTGTTATTAGTCCATTCAAACAGCAGGATTAGGAAATAAGGTACTTCCCTTATATCAATCCCAACACAGATCCTGTCTAAGGTCGTCACTCTTAGTAATCTCATACGATGTATATTTTTATAGGTCGCTGCAAGAGCTGCCAGGGCTGTTGCTCGCACTCGTTGCACCGCTCCCCCATCACCTTATCAATACAGGCCTACTGTACTCTCACTGCTACGGAAGGGTCGTCGCCTCCCGTAGACTCAGAATACTCCCGTGGTCACTACAAAGGACTCGTCGCCTGATCAGTGTAGGCCGACAGCAAGAATATAGTGTCCCATACCACCATAATCTGCTCACGAGACATAGGTGCTCACTGGTCACTACGGGGAGGTTTGTGGCCCCAGCGTAGGCCGACAGCTCGACCACGGTGTCCCATACCACCATGCCTGGCTCATGAGTCTTCGTGGATCAAGGTACCATGGTTAACAGGGTTTACAATGGTAAGTTCAGTACCCTAGGTTCAAGCAGTTATGACTCATACAGGGTAAACATACAACGGCCAGTCGGGTTACTTGACGGGCTCGACTAACACGATCGCATCTCAAGTCGAATGACATGAAGTGCGTGAAACATCTCACGTGGCCTAACCACTGCCGCCAACTCCAGAACACGGCTCGCATTCATCGACGCGTCGTTCGTGGCAAAGATAAGCCAACCACGAAATTTCTCGGTTACCGACTGCCTGGACTAGGTATAGTCCCAAACAATTATGGAATCACATCAGCAAATCATGTGAGAGTATTGGAAATGAAATACAACCATGTGAGCATGTTAACACATGTTATAGCATACAACTTAAGTAAATCATCCAACGCATGCATTTCATACATATAATGAAATCATGCATATAGCTAACATGTAGGAAATCACTTACATCAGCATATTAATTGAGAAATCAATCTCAAACTAATTCATAACACCATTTAATTCAATACATACTAATACAAGCATTTATACAAACACTTAAACTACACACTTAAGTCTACATATAGTATGTCGACTCAAAGTGCGCATTTAGGCAAATCTCTTCGCCAAACTAATTATGCACGCATTTCTAACATTCTAATGCGACAAGAAGCCATGTCAATCACATTAGCAAAATATAAATGAAAACAGTACTTCCTACAAATGACTAAAATGCCTTAAATCTCATATTCTTCATCTGTTTACGAAACAGGAAATGGACAGCATGTTGTACATGTCAAACGGCGTTGCCGTCGATAATCTACTATTAAACGACATTGAAAGCGTTGAAAAAAGTCAATCAAAGCGTCTAAAATCTGTACCTTTTCCCTTATAGGTGAAGCGATTCGAACGGAGCGTATACGCTTCGTCTACGGCGAATAGGGAACCTAATACACAAGATCTATCAGCTACTTCACTATGAAACCAAGGGAACCTCAAATCAGCAACTTATTAGGGTATTTTCTTACCTAGAAATGCAGAGAAATCACCGGCCAAGTGATTGGAGCGTGTTGCTAAAGCACATGCAACAGGTAGGGCAGCAGCAGGAAAATTCTCTCCTACTTTCTCTCACAATCTCTCACCTTTTCTCTCTCTCAATCTAGGGATTTTTCTAATTTCGGATGGGAGAGAGAAATGAGGGTTTCAACCCCTTTTATAAGCCCAAACATGCCCAAAATAGGCTCGGGAACAATGTTTACTTAAGTTATATCCAAATCGGGGTTGTTTCGGTCCAAAAGGACATTTCTGGTGGTCCCCTGGCTGAACGCGATCGGAGTTAAGTTCGTACATGTTAGATGTCGCTCACATCCCGTTTTCAGACCATCAATGTTCGTGGATCGCCCGTGGCGGTCCAGTTTCAGTTCAGCGGTCACCGCATGTAGATCAGGTCTACAAGTCTCATGATATGAAATAGAAATTTTTTCCGATCCGAGGGTGTAATTTTACTGAATTCTGACGGTCAGAACGCTTAATACTGACGCGTCAAGTCGTGTGCCAGATTTGAATTTTAAATTCCAAATCTAACCCTATTCTCACTCTCTTCAGTCCAAGCTCAATGAAATAGCCCGTGAATGTCGGTTGGACTTGATTTTTGAAATGATTGTCAAGTCCAGTTAGGCGGTTCTAACAGTCTAAGATTGCAGGTATCAGACTTTCGACGCGCGGTCTAGATCCAATACAAAGTTTCAAAGAGGTCCAGAGAACAAACCGGCTTAGAGTTTGATCCGAGGTTTTAGAGTATTATAGAGTCATTGGTTCTACTCGATTTGGGTCTTGTAGAACGTATTAAAGTGATCAGGGACTATTTCTCAGTTACTCTAGCGTTGTGCTAGCTAACTTACACTTATTTTCTAAAGGAATTAATCCTACACGATTTCTGGTCGAGTTGGTACTCGATTCCAAGTACGGATTTTTCCAGGGCGTTACACGAACTATACAGGCACCCCTATCAGTCTGAGCAGGATCAGGCTCCTGAGTCGCAGGAGGAGGACTCTCATCAGTATCCTGAGCCTCCTCTTCTTCTTCATCCTGCACTTCTTCCTCTCTCTCTGCCCCACCTTCTTCTTCACTTTCTTCTTCTTCATTATCATACTCATCTTCGCTTTCATCAAGTTGGGCCTCACGTTGCCGAGGCCCTATCTTCATCTGGTTAAGAGTAGTCTTGCTGATATAATGGACCGGCGCTGGTAACTCCACCCCAAGTCTATAGCCAAACTCCAGTGCAATCTTGCATATGAGTCGACCGAAGGGAAGCGACTTAGTCATTCTTCTTGATTGCGTGATAAGGATGATTTGTCGTAGGACAAACGTAGGCACGCATACCTTCGCTCCCTGCCCCACTTGATACAGAAAATCTACCATAAAACGCGTGCATTCAATGTGATTGCTCCACCTGGGATAAACATTGAACGTGCAGATGTGGTGAAGCAGACAGAAATCGCTTAACATATGGGTCACTAAGAGGCTCTTGTTATGCTACCACTCAAACAAATGACCACAGAGAAACCTGGTGCGGCGATCCCTCTCATGAACACTATTCAGATTCCTTGCACTTGGATGTACCTCGCCAAGTGGCATGTTCAGGAGTTGAGCTATCAACCCAACATTGATTGTGGCTTCCCTATCTCCGCTGAAGGGGATCTTGAACTACAATGGCTCCAGCATAGGGTCCTGAATATGAGCATAGAAGGCGTGAACAATACTCACATTTGCACGAGACTCGGTCTCAAATAGCAGCCCCCACCTGGCTTCTTCCAAATGCTCGAACAACAAGTACTCGCCAAAGAGTTGTCCATCGACATGCGCTTCAAAAAGAACCCTACGGTCCTCGTTGACGCCATGAGCCAACTCTGCCAACAACGATCTTCTAAATGGAGCTTGGGGATCTAAATCCCGCTTCGAATGCAATTCTCTCCCAACACTTGAACTCGCGATAGCTCCTCTAGGCCACCTCGAACGAGCGAGACGACTAGGCCCAACCTCGTCCATAGGGGCACGCTTCTTGCTCATCAGTGAAAGGATGGAGGAAATGGAAAATAGAGCCACGACAAGCTCCAAGAAAGCCATGAAAAATGAAGAAAATGAAGAAAGGGCTGAGATTTCTAGGTCTCCACGGATTTGGGTCTAAAATAGGACTGTAATGGGTCAAAGAAAGGGAAAATAGAAGAAAGAAAAGATCAAAATAAGAGGGGTTGGGGGCTGGCATGATTTTGGAGCTTAAATGAGAGCTTTGGGAGCTTAAATCAAAGAAAATGAAAAAGTAGGTGATGGGTAAGGTTGAGCATGATGGAAGAACATGAGGCTTGAAAGAAAATGGAAGAAAGAAGGATTAGAAGGGCAATTTGAGAGAGGTATGAACTGTTTTAAGGAAAAAAGAAAGCTTAGGAGTGTATTTTATGAAAGAAGTAGTTGTTTGGGGGTGAAGTAGATGAGGAACCATGGAGCATTGGGGTCCACAAGACCATAAACTCGGTCGGCTTGACAACCCGATCCATTTGGGCCCGCCGAATCAGCGAGGCCCTCACCGGCCATTGGACAATCCGGCGAGGGCTCGCCCATTGAGTGAGGGTCTCACCACACCTTGAGTTTAAAAATGCTAGGGTCCCACCCTGGAACCCCCTGAAACTGATTCGTTTGGTCCCCTCCTTCGATTTGAGCCGTTTCGGGTCATTTCGGAACTAATCTGATCTCTATTCACTTTTAGCGATTTTTAACAGTTGGAATGGGATAAAACGCAGTCTATACCCTTCAATTGACAGTTTAGAAGTGATTTAGAGTCGTTGTGTGTGATCAGGAGTGTGCACGGACTCGATCTCGGTGATCATTTTCAGTAAACTTTCACCGAATGATAACCTGGGAATCCTAAACCTGTTTCTAGATTGTTCTCGCACCCTCCTATGCTATAGTGAATGTGTGTTGTGTGACCCTAACCCAGGTCCAGTTTAATCCAGATCATGCTCTGATACCAAATTGTAATGCCCTGAAATTTGGAGGTCGAGCATAACTCAGCTCCCGAGTTTCAAAACATCACTTATACAACATAAACAATGATGGATGTATGTTGTCTGTATTAGTGCATAAAACATGAAATAGATCAAGCCAGATCAGTAGACATAATTCAGGGATATTGATGAAATGCAAGTGAAAGACTTAAATACAGATATAATTTAAAAATAATCCCCAAAAGATGCGTGCTCTGCCCAGGGCAATATATACAACCGTGTCTCAAAATACATGTATCAACTATGCAAAATCACCATATACATATCACAGAATCCCCGCTGGTCAGGACAAGGCTCACATGAACCCGCTTGAGAACTGCATAAATGAGAACACCTCCTCTTCCTTATCAAAATCTGGCTCCGCCTTGCAAGCATCGCCTTCACCTGTAGCTAAGTCAGAGTTTGGTTGGTGTTTAAACACCATCCTAGAACGTGGGAATGAGTGATCAACTCAGTGGAGCTATACTGCAAAGGTTAACATGTTACCAATTCAATTAAGTAGTAATGATAAAGCAGTATAATCAAACATGTCCTAGATACTCTTGTTAACGTAAGAATGATATAAGGGAATGATGCATGCCCTCACCACAAACTCCCTCATGCGACATCATCTAACGATCGCGGCATGAATCACTACCACTATGCTCTCACACCAACGCCAATAACACATGCAGTGTAATGTCATGAGTATGATTACCAAGTTCTTATTAGTCCCTTTCATACAGCAGGATTGGGAAGCTAAGACACCTTCCTTATATAAATTCCCAAACATTAATCCATTCTAGGGTCGTTAGTCCTAGGAAATCTCATACGATGTTATGGTTCTAGGTCGCTGTAAGGGCTGTGTAAGCCCCGTATCCTAGACCGTACTGTTCTGTAGCTACCATGATCTTCTTGGTTGAATTTCATCAACCTTCAACCTTTATCCGAAGATTGCGTGCGATCATAAGCTGAGTCTTGTCAACCCGAGACTTGTACCCTAGCGACCGCGCCGTCGTCATAGTTTCGATGCCGCACCTCGCGCACCGAGGTGACATCCAGGCCAGGAATGTGGGCCCACATTTAGTTTGAGAAAAAACACCGCACGTTGTAAAACCCAAGAGAATGTCACATCAAATCCCATCAATCTCATCAATCAATTTCACATCACCTCACATGTCAAAGTACACATCACCTCATCCCCAAGCAACCCCTAAAGTCAACACTCTCTTACACAAAGTACACCCACCACATCACTCACCCATCTCTCTTTCAATCTCTCTCTCTCTCTCATCTCTCTCATTCTCCAAACAATCCCAAGAGCTCCAACGTCCATGGCTTCCATGGTGGGCTTATTGTGGCCCACTCTCTACCACCCAATCCCACCCTCCAAAATCAATCTCCACCGTTCAAATGCATCCCTTGGAGCTGTAAGATACATTGATGGAAGAAGAAGTCCAAAAGGAAAAAAAGATGGATGATTTTATATGATTTTGAATAATTAGAAGGCCCACATATGGTGAGACCCATCTTGATATATGCTTTGTGTGTTGGTGTGTGGCCTACTTGATCCACAATTCACAGCCATGAGGACCCACCATGATTCGTATTTCCACACCGTCCATCCATTGAAGCAGATTTAAATCTCAAGTGGACAACAGCCCATCAGGGGACGTGCAGACCCCACCTTAATGTTTGTGTCGTATTAGGCCAGACCATCCATCAGTGGGCCCAATCTAATTGGGGCCCAGTTGCTGGGGCTGGTACGTCCAGCCTCCAACGTTCCTGGATGAAGGAAAAGCACAAGTGTCAGCTTGATCAAACACTGCTGGTGGGTTCCACACGTGTGGACCCACCTCGTCCCCGTGTTATAGATGGGTCATCCATCTACTAGACGGCCAGCACCTGCTGCTATTGTCGAAGTCTCGTGGGTCCCACACATTGCACGTGTGCAAACTACAGGCCGTCCATCCAGTGTTTTTGGACGCTAGACGGTGGTATATTTATGTATATATATATTTTTTATATATTATTTAATAATATTATATGATATCATGTGGGCCCATGTGGGACCCACTATGATGTATGCCTTCATCATCAGGGGCGGTGGGCACAACTAATGATGTCAGCAAGTGAGTGGGTCCGATGATCCAGTCCGTCTATATACTGGGCGAGTAAATCTGGGGCTGTGTATTGGCAACAGTCTTGTAGGTATTATCCACACCATGCATTTGCATGGTCCCACTTAATGGTGCGTTGTATCCACGCCATCTTTTCCTGGCCAGATGTAGGCCCACCTTGATGGCACTTTCCATCTAGATCGTCCATCCTCTGGACGTCAGGATGGAGTGGAAGTACAAAATCTGCTAGATGCAAAGCTGGTGGGTTCCACACGTGTGGACCCACCTCTATATATATATATATATATATATATATATATATATATATATATATATATATATTTATATTTATATATGTGTGGTATATCCACAACGTCCAGCAGGACGGTGCTGGACCCACAATGATGTATATCCATGTAGTCCATTTCATAGATGTGGGGCCCATGTATGTGTTGCATCCAGACCTCCCAGCGTCTGAATGTGGCCCCACCCTGATTCGTGTATCTCATCTTGGATGGTGGTAGCCACCTTGATTGTGTATTATTCTCACCATCCACTGCATGGACGGTGGAGATCCACCTTGAATTAATTATTCTATACCTACTCTGTCCAGCCGTGGACCCCACTTGCTACTGGGTGAGATCCAACCGTCCATCAGCAGCTACAGTTGCTGTAAGATGTCAGTTCAGTGGGCCCATCACGATGTATGAATTATATCCACCTCGTCCAGCCATTTGGCACGTGTGGGGCCCACCTCAAACTTGTTGCACGTGTGGGATGGAGATCCACCTTGACACGTGTATTCTATATCCACGCCGTCCCTCAGATTGGTGTGGGGTGCACCTGATGTAATGGGATGTATCCCAACCGTCCATTCATCCTGAATGTGGGCCCACCCCACACGTGTGACGTGTGTGGATGGGACCCACCATGATGCATTTATTCTATATCCACTCCGCCCTTACGTCCAGGACGGTGAACCCCACTCAATGTATCTATTTTATATATGTCAGCATCCAGGTCTGGATGATGGACATCCTTTAACAATAATAATAATAATATTATTATAATAATATATGATATATTATATATGTGGTGGGCCCCACGTGGGACCCACCTGATGAGTGGAGCAGATTGGCTGGTTAACCGCACATAGCTATAAGCTACTGTGGTGATGCGAGTAAGTTCTGTGGGTCCCTCTAGATGTATGTGCTTCATCTATACCATCCAGTATGGTGGGACCCACCTGCTGTGATGATGATAGCAAGCCTATAGGGTCTCATCTCGAGGTAAATGTTATATCTGAACTGTCTAACCATTTGACAAGCTTATTTTAAGGTCTGAGACTAAAACTAGGCAGATCCAAATCTTTGGTGGGCCATCACGTGGACATCACCATGAGGTATTTATTTCATCCACACCATGGTGCTGGACAATGTTTGTACGGTGCTGGAATGTTAGGTCCGTGCTGAGTTGCATGGACAAGTTTGGATGGCAATGTCCAATGTTTGGACGGTGCAGATTTACATGGATAGTATTTGGATGGTGTTGTCCAATGTTTAGATGGTGCTGATTTGCATAGAAAATGTTTAGACGGTGCCGTGGACTCCATCGTGATGGATTTGTTATCCACACTGTCCATCTTATGCAATGTGGCCCACCTTGATATATGTGCTCTATGTTTACACCGTACCTCATTGGACAGTGCCATGTGGGGCCTACCATTGATGCATGTATTATATATCTCCGTCGTTCACCCCTTGGACGTGTGGCCTACCCTGAGGTACATGTTGTATTCAAACTGTCTAGCCATCTGGGTCACCTAGACCGTCCAGATCATGGGGCCTACTTTGATGTGTAGGTGGCCCATTTGATGATGCTCGATGAAATGTAATTAGGGCCCATCCATGAGACCCATCAGGATGTATTTTGGCCCGTGGGTGGGGCCCACCTATTTGCATTGTTAGGCCCAGATGCGTGGCCCACACGTTGTACATGAGGCCCATGTATGGGGCCCATGGTGATGCATTTACGGCCCATTGGTACGGCCTGTTGGTGGGGTCCATTAGCACGGCCCACTTGATACATATATATGATAGCCCATTAGAGTGGCCCATTGACGTAACCCACTTGATGTATGTTGAGGCCCATGGGTCGTGGCCCTTTTGATGCATTTGAGGCTCATGGGTCGTGGTCCTTGGTGATGTATATTAGGCCCGTGTATACGGTCCACCTAATGTGTGTATTGTATATCTATGATGTCCATTCATGCGGCCCGCCGTGTTGTATGCATTGTACATCCATGCCGTCCATGTGTGTGTCCCGCAGTGATATATTTACGGTCCATATGATGGGGCCTAATATGGTATAATTGTGGCCCATCCGTGAGACCCATCATGATGTATCTTTAGCCCATGAGCGGGGCCCACCCATTACGTATGTATGGCCCATTGATACGGCCCATTTGATGTATTCGAGGCCCAGACATATAGCCCATTTGATGCATATGAGACCCATATGCAGGGCCCGCCTATTTTGTATTTAAGGCCCATTGGTGTGGCCCATCGATGCTGCCTAGTTGGTGGATTCAAGGCCCATGGGCGTGGCCCATTATAATACATTTGCGGCCCATGAATGAGGCCCAATGTGACGTATGTGTGGCCGCTACATTGTATATGAATCCCTTATGTAATTCACTCCTTGGGAGCAATGTTGGTTAAATGTCCACATTGATGGGCAATGATGGTTAGATGTCCTCATTGTGACCTTCCTGTAGGCCTTGTTAGGACCATTCTCATGATTCCCTTAGTGGGTTAACCCAAATAAGTGGGCTCCATTCACCGTAGATGAATGACTCCATGCTATCGGATTTGATATAACCACGGTCGAGTGTTGATCTTTATACTATGGTTGATCGTCTGTTCACCTATGGACCCCGCCATGTTTATGTGCTGGTGGTCGGTGCCGATTATCGATGCTGATTGTCAGTGCCGATTATTGAGGCCGATTCTGAGTATTTAGGCCGATTGTCGAAGCCGAATATCAAGGCCGATTGTCGAGGCCAAATGTGATGTATGTGCAGCCCGTGTTTAAGGACCAATATGATGTATATAAGGCCTATATGATGAGACCCATCGTTATATATATTGGGCCCATGTGAGAGGTCTATCGTGATGTTTATTAAGCTCTTGAGTGAGGACAGTGGTGTTGTATATTAGGCCCTTGTGTGAGGCCATGGGTCTACTATATGTTAGGCTCTATATGGGCCATTTCTTGGGGGGCAATGTTGGTTAAATGTCTACATTGTCAAGGTTGATCGTCGATACCGATTATTGATACCAATTATGAGTATGTGACAACATAGCATCATGATACATGCCCATATGCATCATCTGCATGTTTGTTATGAGATATGATTGACCATTGCATAGGCCATAGTGTTGGTGGTTTATAAGACTCCTTGATAGGTGGAGATCGTCTCACATGAGAGCACGGTATGCACGGGATTGATGCATGACCAGATCGTATGATTCATGCATGTTGCATTGTGTATTGTGATTACTATACGCCCTAGCGATATCAGGGTCGTAGCCTCCACAGGCATATCGTGGAAGGCCAGATGGGACACTGAAAATCTGTTCTACATGGGGTGCTATAGATATCCCTGTGTGAAAGTTCCTAAACCCTCTTGGTTCCAGAGTGTAACACCCTGAAAATCGGGGGTCAAGTAGCGACTCAACACCCGAGTTTTAAAACATCACTTATGCAACATAAATGCTTATGATTGAATGTTGTCTGTGTTAGTGTATTAATCATGAGTGGGATTACACCAAAATAGTAATTCATACTCCAGATTAATTTATAAAACGTAAACGGAAGACTGTCAGGTGAATATAATGTATAGAAGTCAAAGATCATGTTCGGTCTCCAGAGTATAAATACATCACTGAGCTACCATATACATGTCATAGTATAAAAATCAAAATGTCAAAAGAATAGTTCCACTAGCATGGTGAATCCTGTAGCCCCGTCAATCTGAATGGCCTAGGTGAAACCATCAGAGAACTGCATATATGAGAACTCGTCTTGATCATCGTAATAGTCAGGCACAGCCTCCTGCGCCTCGCCAATACCTACATTTAAGATAGGGTCTGGTGGGTGTCCAGAACATCGTCCCGTAACGTGGGAGTGAGTAGCTAACTCAGTGGAACAATAAAGCATATGTTAACATGTTATCAATTCAGTCATGCAGTAATGATAAAGCATTGCAATCAAACACTCCTAAATACTGTAATCAATGCAAGGATGAGATGCAATAACGATGCATGCCCTCGTCAACATACTCCCTCATGCGATACCATCTTACATTTGCGACATGCTTTCGTCCCTCAGTGCTCCACATCTTCTAGGCACATGCAGTGCAATATGGACATGATTATCGAGTTGTTATTAGTCCTTTTCACACAATAAGATTGGGAACAAGATTGGGAAACTAAGGTACCTCCCTTATATCATTTCCAAACAAGGATCAATTCTAGGATCGTCAGTCCTAGATAATCTCATACGATGATGCGGTTCTAGGTTGCTGTAAAGGGCTATCAGGGCTATTACACACACTCGTTGCACCGCTCCCCCATCACCTTATCAATAAAGGCCTAGTTTATACTCTGTTTACTACGGGAAGGCTCGTCACCTCACCGCAGATTTAGAGTATGCTCGAGGTCACTACAAAGGGCTGTCAGGGCTGTTACATGCACTCGTTGCACCACTCCTGTAACACCCTGGATTTTGGCCAATCTGGGATTTGACGTCCTTAGGCAGTGGGTCAACTAAAACATCTGAAAAATCGCTCAGAACCCAATTCCATAGCCAAAGAAACCACTTAGGATTAATTTCTATGGAAGTTAAGCGTAAGTTAGCTAGCGCAACGTTAGAGTAGCTGGGAAATAGTCCCTGATCACTTTAAATACGTTCTACAAGACCCAAATCGAGTAGAACCAATGACTCTATAATACTCTATAACCTCGGATCAAACTCTAAGCAGGTTTGTTCTCTAGACCACTTTGAAATTTTGTATTGGATCAAGACCGCGCGTCGAAAGTCCGATACCTCCTACTTAGACCGTTAGGACCGCCTAGCTGGACTTGACAATCATTTCAAAAATCAAGTCCAACCGATAAACACAGGCTATTTCATTGAGCCCGGACTGAAGAGAGTGCGAATAGGGACAGATTTGGAATTTAAAATTTAAATCTGGCACACGACTTGACGCGTCAGTATTAAGCATTATGACCATCAGAATTCAGTCAAATTACACCCTCGGATCAGGAAAAATTTCTATTTCATATCATGAGACTTTCAGCCCTGATCTATGTGCGGTGACCGCTGAACTGAAACTGGTCTGCCACGCGCGATCTGCGAACCCTGCTGGACTGAAAACTTAATACGTGCTAGATCTGGTACGCATGAGCTTAAGTCCGATCGCATTCGACCAGGGGACCACCAGAAAGCATCTTTTGGACCGAAACAGCCCCGAATTGGTTATGCACCAAGTGAACCTTGTACCGGAGCCTATTTTGGACATTTTTAAGCTTATAAAAGGGGTTGAAACCTTCACTCCTCTCTCCCATCCGAATTTACAAAAATCCCTAGTTTGGGAGAGAGAAAAGGTGAGAGTTTATGAGAGAGAGTAGGATAGATTTTTCCTGCCTTCGTGCCATCTGTTGCACGTGCTTCAGCAACACATCTCAATCACCTGGCCGGTGATTCCTCCGCTTTTTCAGGTATGAAATAACCCTAGAAAGTTGCTGATTTGAGGTTTACTAGGATTCATAGCTTGTTAGCTGACGTAACTCGTGAATTAGGTTCTCTTATCGCTGTAGACGAAGCGTATATGCTCCGTTCGAATTTACACATCCATAAGAGACAAGGTGAGGATTTTAGATGCTTTGATTGATAGTTTTCAACACTTTCAATGTCGTTTAATAGTAGATTATCGACGACATTGCCGTTTGACATGTACAACGTGCTATCCGTTTCCTGTTTCGTAAATCAACGAAGAATATGAGATTTAGGGCATTTTAGTCATTTGTAGGAAGTACTGATTACATTCATATTTCGTTGATGTGATTGACATGATTTTTTGTCGCATTAGAAAGTTAGGAATACGTGCATAATTAGTTTGGCGAAGAGATTCGCCAAATTGCGCACTTCGGGTCGACATACTATATGTAGACTTAAGTGTGTTGTGTATGTGTTTGTATAAATGCTTGTATTAGTATGTATTGAATTAAATGATGTTATGAATTAGTTTGAGATGGATTTCTCAATTTATATGTTGACATAAATGATTTCCTACATGTTGACTATGTACATGATTCCATACTATGCATAAAATGTATGTGCTTGAAGATTTGCTTAAGTTGAATGTTATAACATGTGTTAACATGCTCACATGATTGTATTTCAATTCCAATACTCCTACATAATTTACTGATGTGAATTCATATGTGTTTGGGACTATACTTAGTCCAGGCAGTCGGTAACCGAGCGAATTCGTGGTTGGCTGGTCTTGGCCACGAACGACGCGTCGATGAACGCGAGTCGTGTTTGGAGTCGGAGGCAGTGGTTAGGCCACGCAAAGTGTTTTACGCACTTCATGACTTAAGATGCGATCGTGCTAGTCGAGCCCGTCAAGTAACCCGACTGGCCGATGTATGTTCACCCTGTATGAGTCATAACTGCTTGAACCTAGGGTACTGAACTTACCATTGTAAACCCTGTTAACCATGGTACCTTGATCCACGAAGACTCATGAGCCGGGCATGGTGGTATGGGACACCGTGGTCGAGATGTCGGCCTACGTTGGGGCCACAAACCTCCCCGTAGTGACCAGTGAGCACTTAGTCTCGTGAGCAGATTATGGTGGTATGAGACACTATATTCTTGCTGTCGGCCTACATTGATAAGGTGATGGGAGAGCGGTGTAATGAGTGCGAACAACAGCCCTGACAGCCCTTTGTAGTGACCGTGAACGTATTCTGAGTCTACGGGAGACGACGACCCTTCCATAGCAGTAGAGTACAATAGGCCTGTATTGATAAGGTGATGGGGGAGCGGTGCAACGAGTGCGAGCAACAGCCCTGGCAGCCCTTACAGCGACCTACAAAATATACATCGTATGAGATTACTAGGAGTGACGACCCTAGATAGGATCTGTGTTGGGATTGATATAAGGGAGGTACCTTAATTTCCCAATCCTGCTGTTTGAATGGACTAAAAACAACTTGGAAATCATATCACCATTACATTACATGTGCCTGGAAGATGTGGAGCACTTTAGGGAGTGTGGCATGCCGCGGTCGTACGATGGTGCCGTATGAGGGAGATCATCGGTGAGGGCATACATCATGTCATGTCATATTGCATTAACAACAGTATTAGGATTGTTTGATTTATTGCTTTACTATTATCGCATGATTGATTTGAGAACATGTTAATCCTTGCTCTATTATTCCACTGAGTTAGCTACTCACTCCCACATTACGGGACGGTGTTCCTGGACACCCATCAGACCCTTTTGTGATTGCAGATGATGGCGCGGCCTGTGAGGTGGAGCTGGACTTGATGATGATGAGGACAATCCCTCCTTTATGCGTGTTCTGATTGATGGGATTACAGGGAGGTTGATTAGATACTTTGACACTTGTCATTTTATATTTTTAGCACACTTATATATATTCGTTTTGTCTACTTTTGGAGTATACATGTATGCATATAACCTGGTAACATATCCACACTCTGGAGGCATACAATAGTTTATATATGTTATACATACTATCACAGTCTTCCGCTTGTTAATTTAACTGTCTCTGGAGTATGATATGCTGTTCTAGCTTAATCTCACTCATGTTTAATACATTATCACAGACAACATTCAATCATACATATCTATGTTGTATAAATAACATTTTGGAACTCGGGAGTTGGGTTTTTGCTCGACCCCCCGATTTTCGGGATGTTACAACTCCCCCATCACCTTATCAGTGTAGGCCGACAGCTTGAATATAGTGTCTCATACCACCATATTGAGCTCACGAGTCTGGGTTGCTCATTGGTCACTACGGGGAGGCTCGTGGCCCCAGCGTAGGCCGACAGCTCGACCACGGTGTTCCATACCACCATGCCCAGCTCATAAGTCATAGCAGATCAAGGTACCAAGGTTAATGGGGTTACACTGGTAATTTAGTACCTTAGGTTCAAGTAATGACATCCAAACATGGTGAACACACAATGGACAGATCGGGTTACTTGATGAGCTCGGCTAGCTCAAGCGCACGACAATTTGAACGACATGAAGTGCATAAGCCCTTTGCATGGCCTAACCACTATCGCCAACCAAAGTACAGCTCGAGTTTGTCAAACACGTCTTATGTGGTGAATGAATCTCAACCACTAATTCAATCCTGTTACCGACTGCTTGGACTAAATCATAGTCCCAACTTCATTTTATATCACCAAGAATTATATAAGATAGTTAAAGCAGGATTAAACAAGTAATTCAATTCTTACAATCAAGAAGCATGTTATGAAGTACAATACAAACAAGATTTCACACACATTCACTTCACGAAATAAATAGACATTACAATATAACGTACATATAGAAAATCATACTCATAATTGAGGTAACCGAGATTTGTATCTTGATCCTCCTACAAAGTATTTTAGGTGATCACTAGCACATTCAGACATTTGCATAAACACAAAGACAACATACATCACTTTTATGATGTATGAGGATTACACATGTGCCAGGCCAATTCCTTTCACTAGGGAGTTGCCCCACAAACCACATGCATATACCCATGACAAATAACCATGGTGTGCATGAATCCGAGCTCCATGTTCATTTAAACATTTCTACAAACACTTGGGCTATACACTTAGTCACATATAACATATTTTGCCGTGACGTGATTTTAGGCAAGTCCTTTCGCTAAGGAGTTGTCGCACATGTATTAGGCATATATTCATGACAAATAAACATGTTAAGCGCAAATCCAAATTCCAAACATATTCAAACATTCCAACATATGCATATAATACACTATATTCTACATAGTTAATGTAAACTCGTATAACGAAACAGACGACGCATTTTGTATGTGCAATCGTACCCTTGTCAGTTATATATCATTAACCGACATTGAAAGCCTTAAAAACCATAACCTATATGTCTAAAGTCTGCACCTTATGCCATAGAAGCGTAATGAATATGATTTTAGTCGTACGCTTTCGTCAACGGCGGTATGACGACCTATAACACAAGGTAAGTAAGCTACTTCGCTACTTGTACCAATAGAAACCCTAAAACAGGTTAGGGTTAGGGTTTCTTACCTAGGAATGAAGCCGGAATCGCCGGAAAAGTGATTAGATTGGGATGGTTAGGCATGTAGGATAACAGGGTAGGATAGCAGGAAGATTATCCCACTACTCTCACACTTTATCTCTCTTTTCTCTCTTCTATCTCCTAGTTTATCTCAAATTCGTAAGGGAGGAATGAGAGAGGGTTTAAGGTCCTTATATAGGCCCAGAACTCACCAATTTAGACTCAGGGTCATGGTATACTTAGGTTATAGCCAAATCGGCCTTATTCCGATCTAATGGAGCATTTTTGGAGGTCCTGTTACTATGTGCTGTCGGACTTAAGCTCATATATGCTGGAAGTTGATCAAGTTAAGTTTTCAGTTTGATTGGATTTCCAGATCGACCGTGGCGGATCAATTTTATTTCAACGGTTATTGAAACTCGATCGGGGATTTTAAATACACGGACATGTATGGGAAATGTTCCCTGATCCGAAGGTGTATTTGGGTCAGATTCCGACGGTCTGATTGCTTATAAATGGCGCGCAAGCGACACGACTCAGATTACTTAAATTAGATTTAATTTATATTGAAAACTACATTTTCTCACACTCTTCACTTTGGACTCAAAGAAACAGTCTCAAAGCATCGTCTGGGCATGATTTTAGCAGTGCTCGTCAAGTCCAACTGGGTTTAGAGTTGGATTCTAGATATTTTCGACGTGCGGTCTAGGTCCGATACGAAGATTCAAAGTGCTCTCGAGAGCAACTGGGTTTAGAGTTGGATTCTAGATTTCAGGGTACTATAGCGTTAACGATTCCACAAGTTTTGGATCTTGCAGAATGTATTTAAAGCGAACAGTGCTAATTTCACAGCTAGTCTAACTTAGCGTTAGTTAACTTTTGTTTAATCTCCAAGGAAATTAATCCTAAGTAATTTCTGCTCGAGGTGGTACTCGTGTCTTGATACGGAATTTTCCAAATCGTTATAATCTACCACCCTAAAACAATAAATTTTATCCTCAAAATTTTTACCTTTTTGTACTCCTCGAGAAGCTGTGGATAGTTCTTTCTGATGTCGGCTTCTGTCTCCCAGGTAGCCTCTTCTTCAGTATGATGCGTCCACAATACCTTCACAAGGGGGATGACCTTACTACGCAATACCTGTTCCTTCCTGTCTAATATACGCGTTGGTCGCAGTATATATGTAACATCCTCACCTAACTGCACCTGCTCTTACCTAATGATATGGGAAGGATCAGGAACGTATTTCTTGAACATAGAAATATGAAATATGTTGTGTACGCTCGCGAGAGGTGTAGGCAAAGCTTTACGGTTTGCTACGGCACCCACACGATCGAGTATCTTGAATGGGCCAATGAATCGAGGTGCAAGCTTCCCCTTCTTCCCAAATCGAAGAAATCCCTTCATAGGAGAAACTCTCAAAAATACGTGATCTCCAACCCCGAACTCTAGCGGTCGCCGCTTCATATTGGCATAACTCTTCTGCCTGCTTTGCGCTATAAGAAGTCGACACCTGATGATGTCAATCTTCTCTAAGGTCGCCTATACTAACTCAGGACCAATCAAATTCCGCTCGCCAACTTCAGTCTAGTAATGCGGTGCTCGACAAGGACGCCCATACAAGGCCTCATAAGGTTCCATACCGATACTCGCCTAAAAACTGTTGTTGTACGTAAACTCGGCATATGGAAGACAATCATCCCAACTGTCCTTGAAATTCAACACGCAAGCCCACAACATGTCCTCCAAAATCTAGTTCAGCCGCTCTGTCTGCCCGTCGGTCTGTGGGTGGAATGCAGTACTGAACTTCAACTTCATACACATCTCTTCCTGGATGCGAGTCTAGAAAATAGTAGTAAACCGCGTGTCTCTGTCCGACACGATCTTTAAGGGAACTCCATGCAGACGAACAACCTCCTTGATGTAAAGTCCGGTTAACTCGTCTGTAGAGTTTGTAACTCTGATCGGAAGAAAGTGCACCGACTTCATCAAGCGGTCGATAATCACCCAGATAGAATCATGTCCCTTCCTCATCTTCGACAGTCCTGAAATGAAATCCATAGAAATAAAGTCTCACTTCTACTCAGCTATAGGCATAGGCTGAAGGAGACCAGGAGGTCGGCGATGCTCTGCATTCACCTAATGGCAAGTGAGATAACGGGATACAAAGTCTGCGATGTGGGTCTTCATGCCATCCCACCAAGATGTTCCTTCACATCACGATACATCTTCGTACTGCCCGGATGCATCGCAAGCCTAGAACTGTGTGCAGCCTCGAGAATCTCTCTTCTCAAGTCGGGGACATCTGGGACACATAGGCGGCCGTGATAACATAAGCCCCCATCCGTTCCAACTCACCACTCGACATCTACATCGTCACTGGCCTTCTCTCGAAGCTCAGTTAAACGCTCATCATCCCTCTGTGTTGCGATGACCCTGTCATTGATAAGAGGTCACACCTGAACGTGTACGATAACCTCGAATGGCTCCTCTACAGTGAGTTTCTGCTCAAAGTCTCGTAAAAACTCAACCGTGTCCCACTCAGCAATCATCAGCGGAGCTGTAAACTCTATCGCCTTCTTACGGCTCAACGCGTCAGCTATAAGGTTTATCTTGCCCGGATGGTAGGAAACCTCGAACTTAAAGTCCTTCAAGGTCTCCATCCATCGTCACTGCCTCATATTCAGGTCTCGCTACGTGAATATGTACTTGAGGCTCTTGTGGTCGTAAAAGAGCTCGAACTCCTTTCCGTAGAGGTAATGTCTCCAGAGCTTCAATGCGAAGATGACAGCTTCCAACTCTAGGTTGTGTGTAGGGTAATTCTCCTCGTGTTTGCTCAACTGTCTCGAGGCATATGTAATCACCCTGTCCTTCTGCATAAGGACACAACCTAAACCAACGCGAGACGCGTCCATAAATATATATATCATATATCTAACCCCTTGCTCTGAAAATACTAGCACAGGGGCAGACGTTAACCTATCCTTCAGCTCCTGAAAAGTTGTTTCCACCTTCTCATTCCAGGTGAACTTCATATCCTTCCATGTCAACTAAGACAAGGGTCTGGCTATCTTGGAGAAGTCCTGAATGAATCGTCGATAGTAGCCAGCAAGTCCAAGGAAACTCCTCACCTCGACAATCGAACCAGGTTGCTTCTAGTCCTGCACTGCGACTACCTTAGCAAGGTCCACCGCTATCCCATCCTTGAACACGACATGTCCCAGGAACTTGACTTCTTCCTTCTAGAAGTTGCACTTCTTGTACTGTGTGAACAACTGGTGCTTTCTAAGAGTATCGAGGACCGCCCTCAGGTGCTCCTCGTGGTCTTTCCGACTCGCAGAGTATATCAGGATGTCATCGATAAACACGATGACAAATCGGTATAGAAATGGCTGAAATACCCGGTTCATCAAATCTATGAACACGGCCGGTGCGTTTGTAAGGCCGAATGACATCATGAGGACTCATAGTGCCCAAAACAGTCATGAAAGCCATCTTCTGCACGTCCTCATCCCTGACGTGCAACAGATGATACCCTGACTGTAGATCAATCTTTAAAAAATACTTCGCCCCCTTCAACTGATCAAAAAGATCATCTATCCTAGGCAAAGGATACTCGTTCTTCACCGTCACTTGGTTCAGTCTGCGGTAATCAATACACAACCGCAGTGACCCGTCTTTCTTCCTCACGAACAACACAGGTGCTCCTCAAGGAGATACACTCGGTCATATAAAGCCAGCCTCCAATAAATCATCGATCTATTTCCTCAACTCCTCCATCTCACACGGGGCCATGTGATACATCGGCAGTGAGATGGGCGTCTAACCGGGTACTAGGTCGATAGTAAAATTGATCTCGCACTGAGGAGGCAACCTAGGTATCTTTCTGAACACATCCTCATAATCACAGACTGCTGAAGTGCTTTCAAGTGTCGAGACGTCAACATTCCTTAATAAGGAAGCATAACAAAGTACTCGAGAGGGGTGACTGACCTGCACCGAAAATGTAAAGGACATACCCTCTGGCTCGTAAACTGTCACTAAACGGGTCTCACAGTCAATCTCAGCCCTCCCTGCAGTTAGCCAATCCATGTCAAGGATGACGTCGAAATGATAGAGAGCAGAGACGGCGATAAGGTCAATGGCCATTGTCCTGTTCCCAAGATCTAACAAACAATCCTCACACATTGTAGTGGCATCAGTAAAAGTCCCGTGTGCTGAAATAACTCGCACCCCAACCATCCGAGTAGTCTATAGCCCAAGGGGCTTGACTACTGAACAAGATATCACTGAGACAGTGGATCCCGTATCCACCAACAGAAATATAGGAGTACCTCCAATGTGGGTTGTGACCTCAAAGGCCAAGGGTGATGCGGTCTCTGTCCCGGATGCCTCAACTATCAGTGCATGTACCCGAGCTTGATGTGGATGGTTCGACTATGGTACCATAGGCCGTTGAGGCATCCGGAAGTGAGGTGCAGGTGGTCTGAAGGACGGATGTGCAGGTGCTGTCCGTAGAGGTGGAGTCGATAAAGCCTGAGGGCGAGGACGATCAATCCTCTGCAGTGGTCAAAATCCACTATCTCTCATCCGTGAAAAGAAGCTCTCTGCAGGGTGACCCGGTTTCCCGCAGTAAGAATGGGTCACACCTGGACGCCTCATCGGAACTACTGGCACCATAATCCTGGGAGGAGAGTCAATACAAGGCCTCTTACCGAGGAATGGCCTGCTTTGGGTATCTCGTCATGGCCTAACAGCCATAGGGCCACGAGAGCGTGTCAGTCGATCTGCATCCTGCTCTGCCTGCATAGACATATGTATCAGCTCAACATAGGAGAGTATGCTGACACAGCACATCCTCGACCGAATGTCAGGTCGTAAGACCTTAGAAAAATATCGTATCCGCATCTGCTCGTCAGTAAGTATCGTAGGGACGTATCTACCCAACTCAGTAAATCAATGCTTGTACTCGGCAACTGTCATGCCTCCCTGCCTGAGGTGTAAGAACTCATTCTCCCTCTCATGTCGGTAGGTCTGAGGATAGTACTTCTCGTGAAAATAAAATTTAAAAGCTACCCAAGTCCATACGTAACCAACCGCGATCGTCCGTAGGACACTAACCCACCACATACTGGCCTCCTTAAACATAAAGGTGGCCAACTCAACCTGCTTTGGCTTGGTACAATGCAGCATCCATAGCATCTTGGAGATGCGGTCTAGCTAATATTTAACCTCCTCAAGTCTGTAAGAACCTGTAAAAGTAGGAGGCCTCAAGCGCTGGAATCGCTCGAGAAGGCCACTAGTACCCAAATTCCCTATAGGGTATGCAGCAGGTGCAGGCGGAGGCACATCCTCAGCCTAAGTAGAAGGCTTTGTAGTCTCCACAGGAGGTACAGATGGTGAAGGTGGAGTCGCACTCCCACCCTGAGATAAGGCCCCTGTAATAGTGGTCAAGAGCTACTGGTGCTACTGCTACATCAACATCATCATCTGCTCAAACCTATCGGTGGGTGGGGCAGGCTGAGGCACGTACTGCGTCGAGGAAGACGCATGGTTCTGCTCATGAACCGGTGGTGTATACGGTGGTAGTCCAGCTGTAGGACCAGTGGATGGCTGAGACACAGGTATAGTCTCATGATCTGAGCCCAAACCAGGGTCCGTACGACCATCTCTGTGGGAAGGAGACTAGTCCATCATATCAGTGAGTGTGAGGTGTGCTGTGCTCCGCGTATATTTTCATGGCATGCCTTATACAACATAGGGTGCAATGCATGTAAGATGAAGCATAATAACACAACGCACAATTACTTAAGCAATCCACACACTTCATAGCAAAAGAGGTTGTATGCATTTCATTTACCAAAATTGTCATAATACATAGAATACAGAGTTACATGAATCATGACAGAAGATGCATGTGAGCTAATACAATCAAGCCTCAAACACTTAAAACATCTTACCACTACTGCACTACTAGGCCTATCAATATGAAAACACAAACATATCCTAAAGCAGTAACCAAACGAGCTGCAAGACGCTGGCATGGATGACTAAGTGTCCGAGTCTGGCGATGGAGGAGGGGCACCCTTATCCTATAAGCAGCACAAGATAGTCTTCAACGTGCGAGTCACTTTCTTGAACTTATCTTTCACGAGGCCCCGAAGATCCATAATGTCCTGTCGTAGGATAGCCTGACCCTCCTCAAGTCAGGCTATACGAGGATCCCTAGCAGCCTAACCAGTACCCTGCTCTGGTGCTGTAGGAGGGGAGCTCTCCTCCGTGTCCTGGGCCTCCTGTTCCTCTTCTTCTATCTCAACTCCCTCCTCTTCCTCACTCTCTTCTTCCTCGCTCTCCGTCTCATCATCTCTCTCATCAAGATGAGCTTGGCGTCGCCGTAACCCGATATTCATCTGATTGAGAGTAGTCTCATCGATGTGATGAACCGGCTCCGGCATTTTCACCTCAAGACTATAACCAAACTCACGGACAATCTTGCATATGAGTCGGCCGAAGGGGAGTGAATTAGTCCTCCTATTGGAGCGTGCAATATTAATTATCTATCACAACACGAACGTAGGCACGCACAGGTTCGCTCTCTGCCCCACTTGATACAGGAAGTCTACCATGAGGCGCGTACACTCGCTGCGATTGCTCCACCTAGGGTAAACGTTGAATATGAAAATGTGATGGAGTAAACGGAAGTCGTCAGACATATTGGTCGCTAGGAGACTGTTGTTCGGCTGCCAATGAACCAGTCGGCCACAAAGGGCACGTGTGCGGCGATCCCTTTCACGGGAACTCCTCAGATTTAGCTCGCTTGCATGTACCTCGCCAAGGGGCACATTCAGAAGCTGAGATATCAATCTGACGTCAACTGTGGCCAACCGATCCACTCCACATGAGATCTGGAACTGCAAGGGCTCCATCGTAGGCTCGTGACTGTTGGTATAGAAAGCTCAGACCGTGCTCGCGTTGGCACGATACCTGCCATCGAATAGTGGACCCTAATGGGCCCCTTCCAGAAGCTCAAGCAACAGATTTTTGCTAAAGAGCCGCCCATCCACCTGAGCTTCAAAAAGGACCCTACGGCCCTCATAAACTCCATGAGATAGCTCCGCCAACTGAGCCCTTCCAGCAGGAGTCCAGGGATCAAGATCCCACTTCATCTGAAACTCTCGATTGACGCGTGAACTAGCGGTGGCGCCTCTCAGTCTCCTTGTATGAGTGGGGCGGCTAGGCCCAGCTTCATCCGTGACACCCTTTCTCTTTCCTATAAGAGAAAGGACAGTGGAAATCAAGAAAATAGCCACAATGAACTCGAAGAAAGCCATGAAAAGTGAAGAAAAGGAGGAATAGGGCTGGAGTTTCTGGTTCTCCACGAATGTGAGCCTCAACAGAGGTCGTACAAGTCCAAATGACAATGATTAAAGAAGGGAAAGTGAAGAAATGGGCTGAGTTGAGAACTTACATGAATTTTAGCCACAAATGGAGGATGGAGGGGCTCAAACGAAAGAGAATGGAGAGTGTAGGTAGCATAGGAGATAGGTTTCGAATGAGTAGTGAAGGTGGTGCATGAAAATGAAAGAGGAAGTGATTGGAGGGGTGGTTCTTGCCAAAAATCAGAAGTTTGAGAGAGAAAAGAGAGCTCGGGGGTCACTTTGTGAAGGAGGGGTGTGTTTGGGGATGTTTTAGTCGACCGCCCACACATTAGGGGGTTACCTCAGCCCCCAAACAAGATCAGCCCGAAGGCCCGACCCGACCTGGCCCACGGACTGGCGAGGCCTCGCCGACTCGGCGAGGTCCTTGCCACTCCCTGGACTAGTTGGTGAGGTCTCACCATTTAGGAGAGGTCCTCCTGTACCCTGGGCCCCAAAAATGTCTGGGTCCCACCCTCGGTCCCTATGTACTTGCATAGTTAGGCCCCCAACTCCATTTTGAGCCGTTTCGGGTCATTACGGGAAAATCCTGATGCATAATGACGTTTACCAATTTTCAATGGTTGGGATGGGATAATTTGTGATCTAGACTTGTCGCTCGATGGTCTAGAAGTGATTTGGGGTCGACTCATGCGTTCACAGATGAGTACAAACCCGATCTCGACTATCATTTTCAGTGAACTTCGTCATTTGTGAAATCACGGAATCCTAAGTTCGTTTCTACATTTCTCTCGCACCCACCTATGTCGAAAAGCGTCAACATATGTTGTGTGACCATAACCCAGGTGCAGTTTAATCTAAATCATGCTCGGATACCAACTTGTAATGCTCTGAAAATCGGGGGTCAAGTAGCGACTCAACACCTGAGTTTCAAAACATCACTTATGCAACATAAATGCTTATGATTGAATGTTGTCTGTGTTAGTGTATTAATCATGAGTGGGATTACACTAAAACAGTAATTCATACTCCAGATTAATTTATAAAATGCAAACAGAAGACTGTCAGGTGAATATAACATATAGAAGTCAAAGATCAAGTTCGGTCCTAGAGTATGAATACATCACTGAGCTACCATATACATGTCATAGTACAAAAATCAAAATGTCAAAAGAATAGTTCTACTAGCATGGTGAATCCTGTAGCCCCGTCAATCTGAATGGCCTAGGCGAAACCATCAGAGAACTGCATATATGAGAACTCGTACTGATCATCGTAGTAGTCGGGCACAGCCTCCTGTGCCTCACCAATACCTGCATCTAAGACAGGATCTGGTGGGTGTCCAGAACACCATCCCATAACGTGGGAGTGAGTAGCTAACTCAATGGAACAATAAAGCATAGGTTAACATGTTATCAATTCAATCAAGCAGTAATGATAAAGAATTACAATCAAACACTCCTAAATACTTTAATTAATGCAAGGATGCGATGCAATAATGTTGTATGCCCTCATCAACATACTTCCTCATGCAACACCATCTTACGTTCGTGGCATGCTTTCGTCCCTCAGTGCTCCACATCTTCCAGGCACATGCAGTGTGATATGGACATGATTACTGAGTTGTTATTAGTCCTTTTCATACAGCAGGATTGGGAAACTAAGGTACCTCCCTTATATCATTCCCAAACAAGGATCCATTCTAAGGTCGTCAGTCCTAGATAATCTCATACGATGATGCGGTTCTAGGTCACTGTAAAGGGCTGCCAGGGTTGTTACACGCACTCGTTGCACCGCTCCCCCATCACCTTATCAATACAGGCCTAGTTTATTCTCTATTTACTACGAGAAGGCTCGTCGCCTCACCGCAGATTCAGAGTATGCTCGAGGTCACTACAAAGGGCTGACAGGGCTGTTACACACACTCGTTGCACCACTCCCCCATCACCTTATCACTGCAGGCTGACAACTCGAATAAAGTATCCCATGCCACCATATTCGGCTTACGAGTCTGGGTTACTCACTGGTCACTACGAGGAGGCTCGTGGCCCCAGCGTTGGCCGACAGCTCGACCACGGTGTCCCATACCACCATGCCCAGCTGATGAGTCATAGCGGATTAAGGTACTAAGGTTAATGGGGTTACACTGGTAAGTTTGGTACCTTAGGTTCAAGCAATGACGTCCAAACATGGTGAACATACATTGGACAGATCGGGTTACTTGACGAGCTCAGCTAGCTCGAGCGCATGACAAGTTGAATGACATGAAGTACATAAGCCCTTCGCGTGGCCTAACTGAAATGGCCAAGCTATATGTCCTAGAGGGGGGGGGGGGGGGGGTGAATAGGACTATGCCAAATTAAACTTAAATATAACAGAATTAAATAAGGAAATAGCCTTACAATAATAAATCAATTCACAATGCTGAAATTAAATCAATCTCAATAAACAAGCATTGAGATGTTGATATAAATTCGGTTCTAAGGACAACCTTACACCATAATAAACAAAGGCTTATGGTAGGACAACCTTATTTCTAGAACGTCTTTTGAATCAAGAACTCAATCTGAAAATAGCAAGAAATAAATTGTAATCTTAAGAATTGATTATACTAGGGACAACCATGCACCATAAAAATGGCAGGGCAACCTTACTAGAATAATTGCTGAAATTGAAGCACAGATTAATAAAAGTATAGGAAGAGATAAAATGATGAAATAAATCTCTAGATTATTACAACATTCCCTACACTTGTTTGAAATGAAAATAGTTACAACATTCACATCCACATGTACATTCCATACAACTGAA
This sequence comes from Magnolia kwangsiensis, assembly GCA_037074715.1. Classification (NCBI taxonomy): domain Eukaryota; kingdom Viridiplantae; phylum Streptophyta; class Magnoliopsida; order Magnoliales; family Magnoliaceae; genus Magnolia; species Magnolia kwangsiensis. The sequence continues at coordinate 80,641,027 of CM073575.1, read as the reverse complement.
TGATGAAAGATTAAGAATTAAGAATGCATTCAATCCATAAGACAAGGAGTTATAATTGTTCGCCTGTGTGTACACCAACTATTTTACAACAGCCACATAGAATGCTACTCCACTCCTAATATCCACTCATAGGGATATTAGCGTTCACTATCAAAATAGGTTTCACAGGTTCACCTAAAACCTTCACAATTGTGTCTTTTAACTTGGGCTTACACAATCCAAAAACCCACACTATTCTGAGTTTTCTGGCTCTCCTCAGATAACCAACAAATGGAATTTTTCTGACAAATTCCAAACAAAAATCAAAAGAATGAAAATTTTACAGAATTGTAAAATACTTGGATTTCTCCTTTGTAGTAGCCTAGAAGAACCAATTGGAATAGATGTTTGGATATGAAAGTTCAATGTCCAATACTCACTTTATAATGGTTCGAAGTTCTAATTGATTTTAAATTAAAATAGACTGGGCTAGCTCTACTGAATTTTAATTCCTATAAGAAGGAAACTAATATTTTCTCTTTTCAAATTAGATTGGAATAATGAATCAAATCAAATAGGAAAAAGGTAACAAAAGAAATTTGAATTATGCACAATATAGCTTAAGAGCCAACACAAACTTATCTCAGAGTGGAGCTTTGAATTCACTTAATTTTTGATGAAAAACTCTGAAATTCGTGTGTTATTTAGAGCTGTAGAAATTCGTCTTCGATTGGTCCTAGGGTCACCACGACTCGTCGAAGAAGAAACAGATTTTTAAATTTTCAGGCGTGATCAGATAAAATCGTTACACGACTGGTCGTGAGTAGTCCACGACTGGTCAAAGGCCGTCCACAACTGGTCGTGACCCTCACACGACTAGTCGTGCAAACCTTGAATTTGTTGCTGGAGTTGGAGTCGTGGCTCCACGACTGGTCGAAGGTCGAATCGTGACCATCCCACGACTAGTCGAGCAGACTCTAGGACTAGTCGTAGCCGAACAGAAAAAATCTGATAATTTGCAACAAAACTTTAACTGGTTTTAGAATTTTTAGGATTGGTCAAACTACTTTCAGGACTAGTCGCAAGGTCCAGGACTAGTCTTAGAACAGACCAAAATCATTTGTAGAAGAAATATGAATTATGTATCCAAAATGACCTACTCTAAAGGTCAACCTAAAGTCAATCAAACCTCAACAAGGACATTGAACCTTCATCATCTTAGACGTTGAACTTTACGAAGCTTTAGTTCTTCTTGATGTAGCTTTAACACTTCATAAGCTTTGAAGTCACCATCAGTATGAGTTGTGCTCAGTTCCCTATCTTTTGCTAGAGTCTTGACCTTGAATATACGAACTTTGAGTCTTGAACTTGAACTCTTCGTGAATATCTTCAAACTTGTAGCTTGAACTAGCTTGAGGAGTTCATCGTCCATGTCTCGAAGTATCGCAGTGATGTATCAAACATATACAACAAGATACATGACACATATAGAGGTTTTGACACACAAATACAACAAGATACAAGACACATATAGAGGTTTTGACACATAAAATTTGACAACCAAAGAGGAGGTTTTGACACACAAAATTTGGTTTGACAACCAAAGAGGAGGTTTTGACACACAAAATTTGGTTTGACAACCAAAGAGGAGGTTTTGACACACAAAATTTGACAACCAAAGAGGATTCATACCATAGCACTTACAATCTCCCCCTTTGTCAAATTTGTGACAAAACACACTCCTATCATTCAAAGCCTACACAAAATACAATAAGAGAAGCATGCACCAATAAATAATCATGCACCGGTTGTCATTGACATGAGATAACCATGGCATGCATAATGTATCTGGAAGCTTACAATCTCCCCCTGAGTAGTACACCTACCAATCATCATATTCATCATATGTGTACACAATTATCATCATTAATCATTAAGCACACAATTCTCCCCCTTTTGTCAAAAATATGACAAAGGAATAATCAAAAGCAAGATAAATAATAGAGGAGTCAGAATATCATAAAACGTTATCAAGTCAATTCAAAGAACTCAGTCACACAACCAAAGAGAAAGTAAAGTCGTATAGTTATTACAAACCAAAGAGTAAAATCCTCAATCTGATCCAGAAGAAGGAGCAGGTATGGTTGGATTAATTTGATGAAGCTCTTTTTGTAAGCGCCTAAAATACTTGCACATACTTTTGAATTGGGCATTTTGGCCAACATGCATCTGTTCTACCATTTCCTCTAACGCACTCAGACGTGCATCCAAATCAGATGGCTCATAGTCAGGATCATTCCCAGAGTCAGAATCAATTTCATTAAAAATATTGTCCATATTGATATCATCTGGAGGAGGATCTCACCCTCTTCATCATTCCCGACTTCAGCAGTAGCTCCACCCGCACCAATATCAACTTGTGCTCGAGCCAAATCCAACTGCATTTTATTTATGTTAGAGTTGTTGAATATAAGGTGTTGGATAGGAGCCTCTCCAACAGGCATAGCTACCAACATGTGGGTTGCTAGCACATTCATAAGATACCCAAATGGAATATCACTATGACCAGGATGAATACGGAATTGAATGATAGAGTAACAAATCAAATAGGGCAAACAGATATTAGCACCAGTAAAATTGAGTACAAAATGTGAACCATAAGCAGAGTCAACTCATTCTTATTTCTAGAGAGGGGATATAGATTAGAGGTGAAGATACGATGCAAGACTCTGTATCTGGGCAACAAATACCTGGTTACGAGGGTATTCCCAGTACGATTCCATGGTGCATCCATGTTACACAAAGCTCTAGTAAAAATATATTTTTCAGACTCAGTTACTTTTTCAGCCAAAATGCTAGGATAAATACCTTCATCATTTACTGAAATATCCATAAGGCCTGAGAGTAAGTGTCGATCAATGGAAAATGACCCTTCTCTTGTAGCAATAAAGAAGGTTAGTTGCTCAGTAGAAAATTCAGTAATACACACAACCATGGCCTGCGCTATGGAATGGTATGCCAGCCCACCCCAGGGTAAAATGTTTTCCCATCCTACAGATTGAAGGAGAGGAAAAAGATTGAAAGGAGCGATATGGTTGAAATCATTGGCCTTTTCTACAATCACATTGCGCATACGCAAATCACGAACATATGATGGATCATCTTCGGCAGCCCTAAGATGGCGTCTAGTGATAACATTAGACCTAGAAGATGAAGCACCTCTGGAATTCTTCTTTTTAGCTCTAGGATCCATTTTCTTGAAGAAATACAAGAAATTTTAAGAAAATGAAGATGGGTTTTTCTAGAATCAGCAAATGAGGAAGAAAACCCAAAAATATTGAAGAAAGAGATGAAGTAGACAACAAGATTCAAGAAATTGAAGAGAAAAGACAATGAATCTATAAGAAAAGCAAACAAAATGCTCTAACCTGAAGGAATCAAATACAGGGGTTCGACTAGTCAAAGCTTGGCTCGTTAGAGAGGAGGGTTAGAATGAAGAGGATGAAGGACTTTCCCTAAATAAACATACCAGCGCGTTACACGACTAGTCGTGGGTCATCCTCGACCGGTCGTGGCATGACTGGTTGAGTACGTCCTCGACTGGTCGTGTACCATGAAAAAATACAATTTTCATCAAAATTTTGAAATAAAAATTACTAATATATATATATATATATATATATATATATATATATATATATATATATATATATATATATATATATACACACACACACACACACTATACTACTGAGATGCATAATCAATCATTTTAAATTGCACATACCAAGATCAAATTTTAATTTGTTAAACCTGCTTTTGTCGAGCGGTTTAGTGAATATGTCAGCGAGTTGAGTTTCAGTGGGTATGTATTCTAAGTATATTACTTTTTCTTCCACTAACTCACGAATATAATGAAATCTGATGTCAATGTGCTTAGTACGTGAATGCTGGATTGAGTTTTTTGAAATATTTATCGCACTGGAATTATCACAGTATAAAACCATTGAATCATGTGCGATACCATAATCACTCAACATTTATTTTATCCAAACCAGTTGTGTACATGCATTTTCAGCTGCAATGTATTCAGCCTCAATGGTTGAGAGTGATATGGAACTTTACTTCTTGCTAAACCAAGAAACCAAGTAGTTTCCAATGTAAAAACAACCACCACTGGTTGATTTTCTGTCATCGATATTACCAGCCCAATCAGCATCTGAATACCCAGCCAATTGAACACTAGTATCATGAGGATACCAAAGACCCAAATTAACTGAACTTCTGACATATCTAATAATTCGCTTAACAGCAGTTAAGTGAGATTCTTTAGGATTAGACTGATATCTAGCACAAATCCCAACACTTAAAACAATATCAAGTCTACTTGCAGTTAGGTAAAGAAAATTTTCAATCATGCTACGATACAACTTAGGATCTACATCTTTACCTGTAGAGTCTTTAAACAGTCTTAGAGTTGTACTCATAGGAGTATCAAAATTCTTACCATTTTCAAATCCGAACCTCTTAATCAAGTTCAAAGCATACTTGGTTTGAGAAATAAAAATTCCATCAGGTTGTAATTTTACTTGCAACCCTAGGAAATAATTTAATTCCCCAACCATGCTCATTTCGAATTCAGATTTCATTAGATCTGCAAACTTAACAGTCATGTTAGTACAAGTTGATCCATAAATTATATCATCAACATAGATTTGAACCATTAGGATATCATCGTTATGTTTCTTAACAAAAAGTGTCTTATCGACACTGCCCATTTGAAAATTGTGACTCAGTAAAAACTTTATCAATTTTTCGTACCATGCCCTGGGAACTTGTTTCAAACCATAAAGAGCTTTTTTAAGGCGGTATACATGATTAGTAAACTTAAGGTCAAACACTGTAGGTTGTTCAACATATACCTCTTCATGTAAATCGTCATTTAAAAAGACACTCTTTACATCCATTTGAAATATTTTAAACTTTCTAAAACATGCGATGGATATAAAAAGTCTAATTGATTCAAGGCAAGAAACTAGCGCAAATGTTTTATCATAATCGATGCCTTCAATTTGAGTGTACCCTTGTACAACCAGTCTTGCCTTGTTTTGAATTATATTTCCCAGTTCATCAGACTTATTTTTGAAAATTCACTTTGTTCTAATTATGTGTTTATCTTTAGGTCTAGGAATAAGATACTAGACATCATTACGAACAAATTGATTAAGTTCTTCTTGCATCGTAATTATCCAGTTTTCATCAGAAAGTGCTTCTTTTGCGTTTGTCGGTTCAATCTGGGATGTAAACCATACGTAATTACTTATGTCTTCAATTTGTCTACGAGTGCACACACCAGTGAGAGGGTTTCCAAGAATTTGAGTAGTTGGATGATCTTTAACAGTTCTTTATTCAGAATTAATTTCACTTAATGAAGTATCTGGTTTTTCAATTACAAGAACTTCATCATTGTCTAAACTAGAGGTAGGTGTATTCAAGTGATCATCAATGACCACATTAATTGATTCTTGAATCACATCGGTCTTGTTGTTCAAAACACAATAAGCATGACTGTTTAAAGAGTATCCTAAAAAGGTCCCTTCATCACTTTTAGTGTCAAACTTTCTCAAGTTTTCACAGTCACGTAAAATGTAGCACTTGCTGCCAAAAATATGAAAGTATTTGACAGTAGGCTTTTTGTCAAACCACATTTCATAAGCCATTTTATTTTTTAATTTACAAGTATAAACACGGTTAATAATGTAGCAGGCAGTATTTACTGCTTCAGCCCATAGATTTCTAGGGAGCTTCATGATATTCAACATAACATTTCCCATTTCTTAAAGCACTCTATTTTTTCTTTTCACAATACCATTTTGTTGTGGTGTTTTGGGCGCAGAGAATTCATGCGATATTCCCTGATCGCTACAAAATTTCTCAAAACCACTATTTTCAAATTCGGATCCATGATCACTACGGATCTTACTGAGTTGAGAACATTTTTCAGTTTGGATTCGTTTGATGATCTTTTTCACTTCATCAAGGGTTTCTAATTTGTCTTTTAAAAATGAAACCCAATTGTATCTTGTATAATCATCTACAATAACCAAGATGTATTTTTTACTGCCTCGACTTTCAATTCTTGTTGGTCCTATAAGATCCATGTGGAGAAGCTCGAGTGGTCTTACTATGACATTGAAATTCACCTTTTTGTGAGAGCTCCTAGTTTGTTTACTGTACTGGCATTCACCACATATTTTGTCTATTTTTTGTAACTTAGGTAGACCTCTAATTAGTTCTCCTTTGCTCAATTTGTATAAATTTTAGTAGTGCACATGTCTAAGGCGTTTATGCCATAATTTTATCTCATTGGTATGTACCATGTAGCACTTTTGGTTAGATGAGCTATCATCACTTACTATATAGCAGTTTTTAGAAGTTCTGTGACCAGTTAATATTACAGAACCCTTTCTGTTTATTATCTCACAACCTTGATTGGAAAATTTCACACTATGGTTGTTATCGCATATTTGAGATATGCTTAACAGGTTGTGTTTTAACCCCTCAACATATAAAACATCTTTAAATAAAAGAAGGTTGTAAAGTTGAACCGTACCTTTGCCAATAATTTTGCAGTTACTTTCATCACCAAATGTGACAGACCCATCAGACATATCTTTAAGATCAGTGAATAAAGCTTTGTCTCATGTCATATGTCTGGAGCATCCACTATCTAGGTACCACTTTGAATGGCTTGTTGCTTTGAATGTAGTGTGAGCAACCAAGCAGGCACCCTTAGGAACCCATTTCAGAACAGTTTTGGGTTTAGCAGTATAGTTGGTCTTTTTTTGATTATAGTTGTAAGAATGACCTATTGAGTTAGATTTTAAGACCTCCTTAAGTAAATCCACTATCTTTTCAGCTAGAGGATTTCTGATCTGATTTTTGAAATTGAAATAACTACTTTTCGATTTTTAAAAAGTTTTTGTATTTTTAGAAAAACCTCGATAAGTATTTTTCTCTTTTGAGTTTGAGGCTTCTCCTTTCATAAATTTGAGAGGAGTATCCTTCTGTTTGGGAGGTATATTTTTATCATAGCCTAACCCGGATCGATCACCACATTTTCTTGATTCTGATAATAATTTTTCTAATTTTGGATCACCTTGGGCATATCTCCATGTGTCCTTCAAACTCAGAAGAGAAGATACTTCATTCTTAAGTTTCTCATTTTCAGATTTCAAATCTTCTATCAGGGAGGTTTTGAATTCCAATTCACATTTTGATTTTTCAAGACAATCTGAAATTTGGGATTTTTCTAAAACAAGAGTCTCAAAACATTCTTTGAGTTTAGAAAATTTTTCTTTATAAAGTTTAAGTTTGACAACAATTTTACAACTTTCCTTATATAAGGCATTATAAGCATCTTGAAGATTTTCTTCATTTTCATGATCACTATGCAGATTTTCTTCACTAGTTGAATCATCATGATCTGAGAATGTGAACTTGGCTAGAGTCATAAGGGCTTTTACATCATTACCCGACTCGATTTCAGAATCTTCTGATTCGGAAGAGGCTTTAAAATCGAATGATTCGTCCCATGTAGCCAACATACCCTTCTTCTTAGGTTTGTCCTTTCTAGGACATTTGTTTGCTAAATGCCCATATTCTTGGCAGTTGTAACATTGACTATCTTTCAAAGATTTTCAAGTTCTAAACTTTGGTTTAGATCGTTTCTTTTCATTTGTCTTTTGGAAATCGACCCTTTTCTTACTTTTGAAAATCTTGTAAAACTTTTTAGCTAAAAGCGCCATATCATCTTCTGAATTTTCTAAATTCGAGTTTTCTTGAGAAATACCTTTAGAAGATGTTAAAGCAATAGATTTACCTTTAGGAGCTTTAAAGTTCAATTCATAGGTCTGTAAAGAACCAACTAGTTCTTCTACCCTCATGTTATCCGTATCACGAAGTTTCTGGATTGCAGTTACTTTAGAGTTGAACCTTTCAGGAAGTGAGCGTAATATCTTTGTACACACTTTGCTTTCTGGGATTTTATCACCAAGACCCCACATTGAGTTTACTATGTCATTCAGTCTAGTGTAAAAGTTCATAAACATTTCATTTTCCTCCATATGAATTTCTTCAAATTTAATTTTGAGGAGTTGGACTTTAGACTTCTTAACAATAGATGTACCCTCGTGTGTCATTTCTAATATATCCTAGGCTTGCTTTGCAGTATCACAGGATATGATTCTTTTGAACTCATCCAGTGATAGTGCACAAGTGATAGCATTTAGTGTATTAGCATTGGCACTATTCTCACTTTTCTGAAGTGTAGTCCATGAGAAATAAGGAGACACTCTCATTGTTTTTGTACCTTCGGTTCCAGTTACTTCAGTGGTAGGGGGTTTCCATTCGGTCACTGTGGCTTGCCACACACTCTCATCCAATGATTTAAGGAAGATCCTCATTTTGGCTTTCCAATAGGCATAGTTGGAGCCATCAAATGGTGGAGGCCTAGTGACTGAGAGGCTATCGAAAATTGACATCTTTTTATATAAGCTTAGATCGTTAGCTCAAGAAATAAATCAAAAATATAAAGCAATAAGAGCGAGCTATTAGGCTCTGATACCACTTGAAATGGCCAAGCTATATGTCCTAGAGGGGGGTGAATAGGACTATGCCAAATTAAACTTAAATACAGCAAAATTAAATAAGGAAACAGCCTTACAATAATAAATCAATTCACAATGCTGAAATTAAATCAATCTCAATAAACAAGCATTGAGAGGTTGATACAAATTTAGTTCTAAGGACAACCTTACACCATAATAAAGGCTTATGGTAGGACAAGCTTATTTCTAGAACATCTTTTGAATCAAGAACTCAATCTGAAAATAGCAAGGAATAAATTGCAATCTTAAGAATTTATTATTCTAGGGACAACCATGCACCATAAAAATGGCAGGGCAACCTTACTAGAATAATTACTGAAATTGAAGCACAGATTAATAAAAGTATAGGAAGAGATAAAATGTTGAAATAAATCTCTAGATTATTACAACATTCCCCACACTTGTTTGAAATGAAAATAGTTAAAGAATTCACATTCACATGTACATTTCATACAACTGAATGATGAAAGATTAAGAATTAAGAATGCATTCAATCCACAAGACAAGGAGTTATAATTGTTCGCCTGTGTGTACACCAACTATTTTACAACAGCCACACAGAATGCTACTCCACTCCTAATATCCACTCACAGGGATATTAGCGTTCACTATTAGGTTTCACAGGTTCACCTAAAACCTTCACAATTGTGTCTTTTAACTTGGGCTTACACAATCCAAAAACCCACACTATTCTGAGTTTTCTATCTCTCCTCAGATAACCAACAAATGGAATTTTTCTGGCGAATTCCAAACAAAAATCAAAAGAATGAAAATTTTAAAGAATTGTAAAATACCTGGATTTCTCCTTTGTAGCAGCCTGAAAGAACCAATTGGAGTAGATGTTCGGATATGAAAATTCAATGTCCAATACTCACTTTATAATGGTTCTAAGTTCTAATTGATTTTAAATTAAAACAGACTGGGCTAGTTCTATTTGATTTCAATTCCCAAAAGAAGGAAAACAATATTTTCTCTTTTCAAATCAGATTGGAATAATGAATCAAATCAAATAGAACAAAGCTAAGAAAAGGAAATAGAATTATGCACAATATAGTGTGAGAGCAGACACAAACTTATCTCAGAGTGGAGCTTTGAATTCACTTAATTTTTGATGAAAAACTCTAAAATTCATGTGCTATTTATCGCTGCAGAAATTCGTCTTCGACTGGTCCTAGGGTCACCACGACTAGTCGAAGAAGAAACGGATTTTTAAATTTTCGGGCGTGATCGGATAAAATCGTTACACGACTGGTCATGACCCTCACACGACTAGTGTGTAACCCTTGAATTAGTTGCTGGAGTTGGAGTCGTGGCTCCACGATTGGTCGAAGGACGAATCGTGACCATCCCACGACTAGTCGAGCAGACTCCAGGACTAGTCGTAGCCGAACAGAAAAAATTGGATAATTTGCAACAAAACTTCAATTGGTCTTGGAATTTCTAGGATTGGTCGAACTAGTGTCATGACTAGTCGAACAAGGTCTGGGACTAGTCTTAGAACAAACTAAAATCATTTGTAGAAGAAATTTGAATTATGTATCCGAAATGACCTACTTTAAAGGTCAACCTAAGGTCAATCAAACCTCAACAAGGACATTGAACCTTCATTAGCTTAGACGTTGAACTTTACTGTAACATCCTGAAAATCGGGGGTTGAGCATAAACTCCACTCCCGAGTTTCAGAACATCACTTATGCAACATAAATGCTTATGATTGAATGTTGTCTATGTTAGTGTATTAAACATGAGTGGGATTAAGCCAAAACAACATATCATACTCCAGAGACAGTTAAATTATGCGAGCGGAAGACTGTGATAGTATATATAACATATATAAACTGTTGTAAGTCTTCAGAGTGTGAACATGTTACTGGGTTAAATATATACATGTATACTCAAAAAATGAACAAAAAGAATATACATGAGTGCTCTAAAAGTTTAAAATGACAAGTGTCATAGCGTCTAATCAACCTCCCTGTAATCTCGTCAATCAAAACACGGTCTACATAGACCCACCTGATAGTTGCCTATAGGAGAAACCCTCCTCATCATCATGAAAGTTCGGCTCCGCTTCACAAGCAACGCCATCATCCGCAACTAAAACAAGGACTGGTTGGTGTGTACAATACCGTCCTGTAATGTGGGAGTGAGTGATCAACTCAGTGGAATCATAGAGCAAAGGTTAACATGTTATTAATTCAGTCAAGCAGTAATGATAAAGCAAGCAAATCAAACATTCCTAAAAGCTGTGATTAATGCAAGGATGAAATGCAATAATGATGCATGCCCTCGCCAACATACTCCCTCATGCGACACCATCTTACGTTCGCGACATGCTGTCGTCCCTCAAGTGCTCCACATCTTCCAGGCACATGCAATTTGATATGGGCATGATTACCGAGTTGTTACTAGTCCTTTTCATACAGTAGGATTGAGAAACTAAGGTACCTCCCTTATATCATTCCCAAACAAGGATCCTGTCTAGGGTCGTCACTCCTAGTTAATCTCATACGATGATGCGGTTCTAGGTCACTGCAAGGGGCTGTCAGGGCTGTTACACGCACTCGTTGCACCGCTCCCCCATCACCTTATCAATACAGGCCTAGTTTATACTTTGTTTACTATGGGAAGGCTCGTTGCCTCTCCGTAGACTCAGAGTATGCTCGAGGTCACTACAAAGGGCTGTCGGGGCTGTTACACGCACTCGTTGCACCACTCCCCCATCACCTTATCAATGTTGGTCGACAACTCGAATATAGTGTCTCATACCACCATAATCGGCTCACGAGTCTGGATTGCTCACTGGTCACTACGGGTAGGCTCATGGCCCTAGCGTAGGCCGACAGCTCTACCACGGTGTCCCATACCACCATGCCCGGCTCATGAGTCTTAATGGATCAAGGTACCATGATTATCAGGGTTTTCACTGGTAAGTTCAGTACCCTAGGTTCAAGCAGTTATGACCAATACAAGGTGACCATACAACGGTCAATCGGGTTAGTTGACGAGTTTGACTAGTACGAGCGCCCGTTGAGTTGTACGACATGAAGTGCATAAGCACTTCATGTGGCCTAACCACTGCTGTCAACCAAAGCACGACTCGGGTTCGTCGACGCGTCTTTCGTGGTGAATAGAATTCAACCACGAATTTAAATCTGTTACCTGGACTACAGTATAGCCCCAAGCACATGTAATGTGAATCAGTAATCATATGAGATAAACAGAATTGAAAGAACAAGTAATTTAAGCATGTTAGCAACATGTTATAAGACACAACATAAGCAATTTAACAATACATAAGCATTTCATATATATAAGATAATCAATTCAAATATAACAAACATGGAGGAAATCATATACATCATCAAAATAGTTGAGAATCCCATCTCAACACTAATCTACAACCTCATTTACTCAATACTTACTTATACAAACATTTATACAAACACTTAGTCTATACACATTAGTCTGCATAGCATATGTCGGCCAAAAATGTGCATTAGGGTGAATCTCTTCGCCAAACAGATCATACACGCATAACTAGTATAAATACACGACAAATACTCATGGCAATCTTATTAAAAAAATTCATACGTATACGGTATTTCCTACAAATACCTAAAATACCCTAAATCTCATATTCTTCGTACGTATTCGAAATGAAAAACAGACAGCATGTTCTACATGTCAAACAACATCCCTGTCAACAATCTACCATTAAGCGGCATTGAAAGCTTTGAAAACAGGTAACCTAAGCATCTAAAATCTGCACCTTAAACTAGAAAACGCATAACGGATGTGATTCAGATGATAAGTCTTTGTCAACGGAGAATAAGCTACCTAAAGCATGAAACAGGTTAGCTACAACATCACTTAGACTATTCTAAGCTCCAAAACAAGTTAGGGTTTGAGTTTTCTTACCACGGAACAAAACCGGAGTCACCGAAAAAGTGATTAGATCGTGATGGTTAAGCATGTAGGATATCAGGGTAGAATGGTAGAAAGATTCTCACACTTTCTCTCTCTTTTCTCTCTTCTCTCTCCTAGATTTTCTCAAATTTGAATGGGATGAGAGAGTGAGGGTTTAAGGTCCTTATATAGGCCCAAAACTCTCCAAATTAGACTCAGGGCCATGGTATACTTAGGTTATGTCCAAATACGGACTGTTCTATCTCAACGGAACACTTCTAGAGGTCCTGTTACTAAATGCGGTCGGACTTAAGCTCACCAATATTGGATCTAGGCGGAGTTAATTTTTTGTCCCAGTCGGACTTCCAGATCACACGTGGCAGACCAGTTTCAATTCAGCGGTCACCGAACTTTGATCAAGGCCGCAAGTACTTTGACATGTAAGGACCACCTATCCTGATCCGAGGGTGAATTTGAGTCAATTTCTAACGGTCAGAATGCTTAAAAACAACGTGCAAGTGAACGTGCCAGATTTCATAAAAAATATAATTTATTTTCTAAATATCTTCCTTTTCTCACTCTCTTCACTCTGGACACAATAAAATGGTCTCAGGACATCGTTTGGGGTGTGATTTTCGCGGTGCTTGTCAAGTCCAACAACGCGGTCAATATCTTCTAAGTTTATCGTTACCGGACTTTCGACGTGCGGTCCAGGTCCGATACGAGGTTTCAAAGTGCTCCCGAGAGCAACTGGGTTTAGAGATTGATCCTGGATTTTAGGATAGCGTAGCGTTACTGATTCTATAGGTTTTGGGTCTTACAGATCATATTTAAAGTGGTTGGTGCTTATTTCACAGGTAATCTAGTGTAGCTCTAGTTAATTCATGCTAAATTTCTAAAGAATTTCATTCTAAATGATTTCTTTGGCTTTGAACTTGGGTTATGAGATGTTACCAAGGTGTTATGGTTGACCCATTGCCTAAGGATGTCTAATTTGGGGTTGGCAAAAATCCAGGGTGTTACATTTACGAAGCTTGAGTTCTTCTTGATGTAGATTGAACACTTCACAAGCTTTGAAGTCACCATCAGTATGAGTTGTGCTCGGTTCCCTATCTTATGCTAGAGTCTTGACCTTAAATATACAAACTTTGAGTCTTGAACTTGAACTCTTCGTGAATATCATCAAACTTGTAGCTTGAACTAGCATGAGGAGTTCATCGTCCGTGTCTCGAAGTATTGTAGTGATGTCTCGAACATATACAACAAGATACAAGACACATATAGAGGTTTTGACACGTAAAATTTGACAACCAAAGAGTAGGTTTTGACACACAAAATTTAACAACCAAAGAGGATTCATACCATAACACTTACACTAACCACTGTCGCCAACTGAAGTACGGCTCGGGTTCGTCAAACATGTCTTACGTGGCGAATGAATCTCAACCACTAATTCAATCCCGTTACTGACTGCCTGGACTAAATCATAGTCCCAACTTCATTTTATATCACCAAGAATTATATGAGATAGTTAAAGCAGGATTAAACAAGTAATTCAATTCTTACAATCAAGAAGCATGTTATGAAGTACAATACAAACAAGATTTCACACACATTCACTTCACGAAATAATCAGACATTACAATGTAATGTACATGTAGAAAATCATATGCATAATTGAGGTAACCGAGATTCGTATCTCGATCCTCCTACAAAGCATTCTAGGTGATCACTAGCACATTCAGACATTTGTATAAACACAAAGACTACATACATCACTTTCATGATGTATGAGGATTACACATGTGCCAGGCCAATTCCTTTCACTAGGGAGTTGCCCCACATATCACGTGCATATACCCACGACAGATAACCATAGTGTGCATGAATCCGAGCTCCATGTTCATTCAAACATTTCTACAAACACTTGGGCTACACACTTAATCACATATAACGTATTTTGCCGTGACATGATTTTAGGCAAGTCTTTTCGCTAAGGAGTTGTATCACATGTATTAGGCATATATTCACGACAAATAAACATGTTAAGAACAAATCCAAATTCCAAACATATTCAAACATTCCAACATATGCATAGAATACACTATATTTAACATAGTTCATGTAAACTCGTATAACGAAACAAACGACTCATTTTGCATGTGTAATCGCACCCTTGCCAGTTATAAATCATTAACCAACATTGAAATCCTCAAAAACCATAACCTATACATCTAAAGTCTGGACCTTACGCCGTAAAAGCGTAACGAATATGATTTTAGCCGTACGCTTTCGTCAACGGCGATATGACGACCTATAACATAAGGTAAGTCAACTACTTCACTACTTGTACCAATAAACCCGAAAATAGGTTAGGGTTAGGGTTTCTTACCTAGAAATGAAGCCAGAATCGCTAGAAAAGCGATTAGATCGGGATGGTTAGGCACGTAGGATAGCATGGTAGGATAGTAAGAAGATTCTCCCACTACTCTCACACTTTATCTCTCTTTTCTCTCTTCTCTCTCCTAGTTTTTCTCAAATTCGTATGGGAGAAATGAGAGAGGGTTTAAGGTCCTTATATAGGCCCAGAACTCACCAATTTAGAATTAGGGCCATGGTATACTTAGGTTATAATTAAATCGGCCATATTCCGATCCAACGGAGTATTTTTGGAGGTCATGTTACTGTGTGCGGTCGGACTTAAGCTCATAGATGCTGGATCTTTATCAAGTTAAGCTTTCAGTTTGATCAGATTTTCAGATCGACCGTGGCGGATCAGTTTCAGTTCAACGGTTACCGAAACTCGATCGGGGATTTCAAATACACTGACATGTATGGGAAATGTTCCCTGATCCGAGGGTGTATTTGGGTCAGATTCCGACGGTCTGACTTCTTATAAATGGCGCGCAAGGGACACGACTCAGATTACTTAAATTAGATTTAATTTATAAAGAAAACTATGTTTTCTCACACTCTTCGCTTCGGACCCAAGGAAACAGTCTCAGAGCATCGTTTGGGTGTGATTTTTACGGTGCTTGTCAAGTCCAACTACGTCTGTCGATATCTTCTAAGTTTTTCGCTATCGGACTTTCGACGTGCGGTCCAGGTCCGATATGAAGTTTCAAAGTGCTCCCGAGAGCAACTGGGTTTAGAGTTGGATTCTAGATTTCAGGGTATTATAGCGTTAACGATTCCACAAGTTTTGGGTCTTGCAGAACGTATTTAAAGTGAACAGTGCTAATTTCACAGCTAGTCTAACTTAACGCTAGTTAACTTATGTTTAATCTCTAAGGGAATTAATCCTAAGTGATTTCTGCTCGAGGTGGTACTCGGGTCTTGGTATGGAATTTTTTGAGTCGTTACACAGAGATTGCTCCAACGTCTAGACCGAGTGGATGCATGAGCGCACGAGGGCCGTGTACGGTTAGGCCTTATCTCCCATTGTGTCGTGGTCGGTTGGAAGGGGGTACGGCCTTACCTGCTCGAGAGGAGGGGACAATGCTAGGCTGAGTCTGACCAGCTCAAGGAATGGGTCCTCTATCGATGAGTCGATCCTGATATTGGCAGGCGGATAGTGAGGTCTCTTCCACTCACCTTGTTGCGCACGATGGGACGACAATTTAGTTTGGAGTGTAATAGACCCTTGTGATTTCCCAGAAAGTAACTGTACTGATATGTGGACTTATTGAGCAGGAATTACATACTCATTCATTCATTCATTCACTATCTACTCGGGCTAGTGGCACAACTATTTGTTAAGTGCACCTTCACAATTGCTAGAATTTCGGTTGGGGCGCGCGACTAACTTGAGATCAGGAGTTTACCACATTGAGTCTGACTATCTAAATTTAGGTATGGGACTGGTTTGGGTAGAAATCTCTTGTAATGAACCCCATAGCCTGCGATACTATGTGCTATTATCCCGACCTCACACTCCAGGATGGTCATTTCATTCACACCGCATATTACATTGCATTCGCAGTACTTAGCATTTTGGGTTACTATGTTTCTGCACTTATATGGCCTAGACGAACTTAGTAGGATTTACATATTTCATTGTACCTCTACATCTGATATTTGGCTCTCTTTGACTCTTCATTTGTATAGCTGATCTGAATTGCGTACTCTAATATTGAATGATTCATAGACTTACCAGTATATTTCTGCTTACTCTGATATCGTATGATTCGTGATCTTGCTAGTATTTTCGCTTGTTCCAATGATATATAATTTATGGGCTTTATTGTAACCTGACACTTACCTTACACACACTTACACCACCCTCTAAGCTTTCTATAAGCTTATGAACGATAGATGCCTGCAGGTGATGTTAGGTTGCAGCAGTGTTGAGCTTGGAGCATGTAGCAATCTTCTGGAGCTTGATTTTTGATTTATGTATTTCCCTTTCAGCATTGTACTAAAATGATTATATTAGTGGATATGTGACGATAATGTTGCCTTTGTGAATTGGGTAATCTTGTGGTTATGCCTATTACGAGATAAATGTATATATATATATATATATATATATATATATATATATATATATATATATATATATATATTTAAAATCCTCCTTGTAGGATCCCAGGATCGAAATCTGGCGTATGATGCTAGGAGAAGAGAATGGGGTACTAAGGAGGCTTTCGGCATCGAGTTCGCCGACCTGGATTCTTGTGATTCTGATTTTCGAGTTTGGGGCGTGACAGGCTGCCAGGGCTGTTGCATGGAATCGTTACACTACTCCCCCATCACCAAATCAATACAAGCCTAGTTATATCCTCAATACTGCAACAAGACTCGTCGCCCTTATGTAGTGTCAGGATATACTCGAGGTCACTACAGAGGGCTCGTTACCAATCAATGTAGGCCGACATCAAGAATATAGTGTCCCATACCACCATAATCTACTCACGAGAGTAGGGTGATCACTGGTCACTATGGGGAGGCTCGTTGCTCCAGCGTAGGCCGACAGCTTGGCCACGGTGTCCCATACCACCATGTCCTGCTCATGAGTCTTAGGGGATCACGGTACCAAGGTTAATAGGAGGTTCACTGGTAAGATCAATTGTAACACCCTAGATTTTTACCAACCTAGGGTTAGACGTCCTTAGGCAATGGGTCAACTAAAACACCTGGGAAATCGCTCAGAACCCAATTCCATAGCCAAAGAAATCACTTAGAATTAATTCCTTTAGAAACTAAGCATAAGTTAGCTAGTGCTACGCTGGAGTAGCTGTGAAATAGTCCCTGACTGCTTTAAATACGTTCTACAAGACCCAAAACTTGTAGAATCAATGGTGCTATAATACTCTAAAACCTCAGTTCAGACTCTAAACCGGTTTGTTCTCAGGACCTCTTTGAAACTTTGTATTGGATCTAGACCGCACGTGGATCTAGACCGCACGTCGAAAGTCCGATACCTACAATCTTAGACCGTTATAACCGCCTAGCTGGACCTGACAATCATTTCGAAAATCAAGTCCAACTGACGTTCAGAGGCTATTTCATTGAGCCTGGAGTGAAGAGAGTGAGAATAGGGTTAGATTTGAAATTTAAAATTCAAATCTGGCACACGACTTGACGCGTCAGTATTAAGCGTTCTGACCATCAGAATTCAGCCAAATTATACCCTCGGATCAGGAAAAATTTCTATTTCATATCACGAGACTTGTAGACCTGATCTAGGTGCGATGACTGCTGAACTGAAACTGGACCGCCACGTGCGATCTGGGAACTCTACCGGTCTGAAAACTTGATGTGTGTTAGATCCAGTATGCATGAGCTTAAGTCCGATCGCGTTCGGCCAGGGGACCACCAGAAATGTCTTCTTAAACCGAAACAGCCCCGATTTGGTTAGGCATCAAGTAAACATTGTTCCTAAGACTAATCTGGGAAGTTTTTAGGTTATAAAAGGGGTTTAAACCCTCACTTCTCTCACCCATCCGAATTTACTAGAAACCCTAGCTGGTGTGAGAGAAAAAGTGAGAGATTGTGAGAGAAGGTGGGAGAGATTTTCCTGCCACCTGCTGCAGCTGCTGCTGTCCGTGCTTAAGCGACGTATTCCAATCACTTTCCCGGTGATTCCGATGCTTTTCTAGGTAAGGAAAACCCTGTCCACTTGCTGATTTAGCATTCCGTTAAATCAAATAGCAAAGTAGCTGATATAACTTGTGAAATAGGTTGCCTGTTCGCCGTAGACGAAGCGTATACGCTCCGTTCAAAATGATACACATATAAAGCGAAAGGTGCAGATTTTAAACGCTTTGATTGGCTGTTTTCAACGCTTTTAATGTCGTTTAATAGTAGATTATCGACGGCAATGCCGTTTGACATGTACAACATGCTGTCCGTTTCCTGTTTCGTAAGCAGACGAAAAATATGAGATTTAGGGCATTTTAGTCATTTGTAGGAAATACTGTTTTCATCCACATTTTGCTGATATGATTGACATGGCTTCTTGTCGGATTAGGATATTAGGAATGCGTGCATAATCATTTTGGCGAAGAGATTCTCCTAAATGCGCACTTTGAGTCCACATACTATATGTAGACTTAAGTGTGTAGTCTAAGTGTTTGTATAAATGTTTGTATTAGTATGTATTGAATTGAATGGTGTTGTGAATTAGTTTGAGATTGAATTCTCAAATAATACGCTGATGTAAATGATTTCCTTCATGTTGGCTATATGTATGATTTCATTAT
Source organism: Magnolia kwangsiensis (assembly GCA_037074715.1). Taxonomy (NCBI): domain Eukaryota; kingdom Viridiplantae; phylum Streptophyta; class Magnoliopsida; order Magnoliales; family Magnoliaceae; genus Magnolia; species Magnolia kwangsiensis. The sequence goes on along the minus strand of CM073575.1, from coordinate 80,621,766 downwards.
ATGTATGAAATGCATGTGTTAGATGATTTACTTAAGTTGTATGTTATAACATGTGTTAACATGCTCATGTTGCTGTATTTCATTTCCATTACTCTGATATGATTGATGAAGTGGATTCACAAATGATTGGGGCTATACTTAGTCCAGGCAGTCGGTAACCGAATTAATTTGTGGTTGGCTTATCTTTACCATGAACGACGCGTCGATGAATGCGAGTCGTGTTTTGGAGTTGGCGGCAGTGGTTAGGCCACACGAGGTATTTTACGCACTTCATGTCGTTCGACTTGAGATGTGCTCGTGCTAGTTGAGCCCGTCAAGTAACCCGACTGGCCATTGTATGTTCACCATGTATGTGTCATAACTATTTGAACCTAGGGTACTGAACTTACCATTGAAAACCCTATCAACCATGGTACCTTGATCCACAAAGATTCATGAGCTGGGCATGGTGGTATGGGACACTGTGGTCGAGCTGTCGGCCTACGCTGGGGCTACAAACCTCCCCGTAGTGACCAGTGAGCACCTATGACTCGTGAGCAGATTATAGTGGTATGGGACACTATATTCTTGTTGTCGGCCTACATTGATAAGGTGATGGGGGAGCGGTGCAACGAGTGAGAGCAGCAGCCCTGGCAGCCCTTTATAGTGACCTCGAGCGTATTCTGAGTCTACGGGAGGCGACGACCCTTCCGTAGCGACAAGAGTACAAGTAGGCCTGTATTGATAAGGTGATGGGGGAACGGTGCAACGAGTGCGAGCAACAGCCCTAACAGCCCTTGTAGCAACCTACAAAATATATATCGTATGAGATTACTAGGAATGACGACCCTAGACAGGATTTGTGTTGGGATTGATATAAGGGAAGTACCTTAGTTTCCCAATCCTGCTGTATGAATGGACTAATAATAACTCGGTAATCATATCACCATCACATTGCATGTGCCTAGAAGATGTGGAGCACTGAGCAGTAAGCAAGCATGCCACAGAAGCAGATGGTGCCGTATGAGGGAGAATGTCGGTGAGGGCATCCATCATGTTATGTCATATTGCATTAACAACAGTATTAGGAATGTTTGATTTACTGCTTTACTATTATCGCATGATTAATTTGAGAACATGCTAATCTTTGCTCTATTATTCCATTGAGTTAGCTACTCACTCCCACATTACGGGATGGTGTTTTCGGACACCCACCAGTCCCTATTTTGGTTGCAGATGATGGCGCTGCTTGAGAAGCGGAGCTGGACTTGATGATGATGAGGAGGATCCCTCCTTTATGCGTGTTCTAATTGACGGGATTATAGGGAGGTTGATTAGATACCTTGACACTTGTCATTTTATATTTTTAGAGCACTCATGTATATTCTTTTTGTTTACTTTTGAAGTATATATGTATTTATATAACCTGGTAACATGTTCACACTCTGGAGACATACAACAGTTTATATATGTTATACATACTATCACAGTCTTCCGCTTGTAAATTTAACTGTCTCTGGAGTATGATATGCTGTTCTGGCTTAATATTACTCATGTTTAATACATTAACACAGACAACATTCAATCATACACATTTATGTTGCATAAGTGATGTTCTGGAACTCGGGAGTGGAGTTCTTACTCGACCCCCAATTTTCAGGATGTTACAGATGGTATCAGAGCATGATTTGGATTAAACCGGGCCTGGTTTATGGACACACAACGTATGTTGTCGCTCCTTTGACTTAGGTGGGTGCGAGTAGGATCTAGAAACATACGTAGGACTTCAGTTTCGCCAATAGGAAAAGTCTACTCAAGTCGATCATTCGATCGAGTCCGTAACGCATCTAGGGTCACATGAAGCGACCTAAGTAGCTCCTAGGTTGTAAGTAGGTGGATTGAGAAGTTCTTTGAGTGGTTCTAAACCCGTAAATGTGAATCCTTGGACTGTGGGGAAATCACAATCCTTACATTCAATCGTTAGGGTTTAAAAACCCCGTTTCACCTAATTTCTTTAAAATTCTTCCTCTCACCACTCCATTTTTCAATTCTTTCTTTGACTTTTCATGTTGGGCATTGATCCTAATGTGAAAATGATATAAAATCATACTTCGACAAAATTTTACAGTGAATAGTAAAATTTCATGAAAGCTGGCCATTTGGCCATTCTAAATTTACAATCTTTTGCAAATAATGAGCTAAATGGATGTATTAGCTCCTTCTACCCTAAAATCATATGCTACATGATAGGGGAATGTATTCAGGTTTACAGATTAGCCCCGAAAAGTCCTGAATGGAAGTTTGGGCCTCCCTAGGCCAATGTAAAATGAACTAAGGTGGGGCCCATACATATTTGAGGTCCCTAGGGCAGGGGGGACCCAACCCATGTGGTCCCACCGGCCGGATTGATGACCAGCCGGCGATGCCATCGCCGTACGGTGGACCCCACTTGCATTGAACTTCGGGCGCATGTGGTTTTAGGGGTAGGGCACCCCTCTCATGTGCGGTCCGTCCTTCGAAACCCCTTAGAAAGGGTACCTCCTTCACAAAAACGCCCCTCCCAAGCTCCATTTTTGATTTTCTTGCTGCCCTCTCTCAAACCGCAGCTCCAAATCCCCTCCAATCCCACCAATTGCTGAAAACGACGCCTGTACATCCTTCTATGGTGATTAGTAATCCTCTCCCTCTCCGATCTCGCCCGTTGGAGCTCCTATAACCTCCATTTGTGGCTGAAATCGGGTGGAGCTCCATTCCCCTTTTTTCTTCTCTTTTCTTTTTAAAAATCCAGGCTTGAAGCATCCCTCTACAGTGCCTAGATTTCCTTCTGTCTGTTTGGGCATCCATTTCTTCCCATTTCCCTCACTTTCCATGGCTATTGTTGAAGCCATTTTGGGTTTTTTCTCTTTCTCCACCATCCTCTCTTTGATGGGAAAGAGAAAGACCGCAATGGATGAGGCTGGGCCTAGTCGTCCTGTGCAATCCAGAAGACCGAGGGGTGGCGCCGCTAGCTCAAGCGTCGCCGCAAGTCCAAGCACAGCCCGAGAGTTCCATACAAAGCGGGATTTGGATCCCCATGCTCAAATTGGGCGAGCAATATTAGCAGAGATGCCTCACGGTGAATATACTAACCGTAAGGTGTTGTTTGAGACGGACGTGGAAGGGCGACTCTTCGGTGAATTCCTATTATTCGAGCGCATTGAAGCTGCACATTGGGGTCCGCTTTTTGAAGCCCATTCTCGTGCTAATGTGAGCACCGTTCGTGCCTTCTATGCTCGTATCCAGAATCCTACATTGGAGCCATTGCAGTTTAAGATTCCCTTTGTAAGAGACCGGATGGCTACGGTCGATGTTCGGTTGATAGCGCGACTTCTGAACGTGCCCCTTGGTGGTGCTCATCCCAGTGCAAGAATTTGAGGAGTAGGCATGAGCGAGGTTGCCGTACCAGGTTCCTATGCTGTAGTCTGGTTCCATGGCAGCCTAACAATAGCCTCAAGGTGTCTCATATGTCTGATGATTTGCGCCTGCTGCACCACATTTACACATTCAACGTGTATCCCAGGTCGACAAATTGCATTGAGTGTACGCGCCTTATGGTTGATTTCTTGTATCAGGTGGCCCAAGGAGAAAATGTGTGTATGGCCACTTTCGTGTTGCGACAGATTATCCTCATAGCGAAATCAAGAAGAACGTCTGAGTCGCTTCCTTTTGGCCGGCTTATATGCAAGATCGCGCTTGAGTTTTCTTACAGACTTGGGCCGGAGTTGTCAGTTCCGATTCACTGCATTGATGAGTCTACCATGGTCAAGATGAAGATCGGGTCTCAGTACCGTGAGGCTCAGCTTGATGAGGATAGTGAGGGCGATTTCGATGAAGAAGAGTATCCAAGTGAAGGAGAACTTGGAGCGGAAGAAGAGGAAGAAGTCCAGGAAGAGGTAGAAGAGGAGGCTCAGGATACTGATGAGAGTCCTCCTCCTGTGACTCGGGCTACTAGAGATGATCACATTGTCCGAATTGAGGAGAGTCAGGTCACCTTGCGAAGAGAAGTCCAGGAACTTCGGGTCGAGGTTGAGGATACCAAGGCCGTCATGAAGAAAAAATTCGGCAAGGTGACTCATACTTTGAAGGCTATCCTGTGCTGCTTGTAGGATAAGGGTGCTCCTCCTCCGTCACCCGACTCAGACTAGCGATGAGATTGTAGATGTTGTTGGTAGCAGTTAGTCGTTTCCTGCTTTATGTTGTGTAAGCCTGATAAGGTTAGTAGTTTGCTTATGTTACTGTAGTAGCTGACTGGCTTAGCTCCCATGCATTTCTTATCATGGTACATGTAAGAATGTCTCCTATATTGTGGTAATTTTGATTTAATGAAATGCATGGCATTTTTTTTCGGCTTGTTATGTGAATGTTTGTGTTGTGGTTTGGGCTTAATATAGCCGAATTTGGTTAGATGGAATGCATGCCGTTTCGTTCGCTGTAAGGTATTGTCCCTAGTTTGGGTGTATCCTATGGTTTCCATTGCCATATTGTAAATCTTGGGATTAAACCTACAAAATTAGTTTTTATCCCACCCCACCCTCCTACCAAGCATGCCACTTTCAATCCCGACATGGGACTAGGAATGCCGTTCCATTAGGCTATAGATTACAGACTAGTCTACTAGTTACCTTAAGTAGTGTAAAGCCTGTATATGCTATGGAATAGTAGGTTAGATTTACTTGGAATGGGACTTCCTTCCTTGGATAGATCCTCATAACATCCATAGACTCCTTTAGTAACTCTTAGGAAGCTTATGTAACTTAGAACCATTCACTCTTAGGGAAGACTTATAAATCCCTCAGGTCGAACTTAGAATAAACCAACACACTCCTTAGAATTGCCTTCCCCAAGGGCTTATTGCATTCGGGAACACGAAGTAAAGGAACTGCATGTAAGCGATGTATTCGCGGTTTGAATCGACCTCTTAATCCTAGTGGTTACCAATAAATCCAATGCTCTGATCAAGAAGAAGATCGGCATCGACTCGAATTAAGAATTGATACAATAAATCTTCTGTCCTAGCTAGACAGAAAGTCTATGTATCTGACTCAGACCTACTACACAACCTTTCTTCTGTGATGGTCCAACCACCTACAACCAAATGTGATCATATTGCCTTTGGAAAATGGCGAGGACTTAAAGCCAGTAGAGAATTCGACGTCTTGCCACCAACTCATACCTGCCCCTGAACTCAACCACAATAGAGATTAGGCTCATCTCTATCGCCATAGATACCAATGCCATAGAACGCATCATTAACAAAGAAAAACCACTGTAATGAGAGGTTATTTCCTAATTCATGTCAAGGATAGCCTCTAAGTTGCACCTTGTTCCGACATACGGAGCGATGCAAAGATTCTTGAACTTTAAGTTGAACCAAGTTTTAAGGGGGGTAGAACGTATTGAGTCCAATCCAGTTAAGTCAGTCAACGGTACCGTTCGATTAGAGTGGCGCAGCGGAAGCGTGGTTGGCCTCTTCCCCACTGGCCCAGGATCGAAACATTTGAGTTAGGATATACGTACGGTTAGGTCATTAAATAGGATTGACCCTTCCTTAGAATGTCAATACTGAAGTCTTGCTAGATACTCCTTACCCTTCGCCAAATTCAGGGATGAAATTGTGTTTTAAGGGGGGTAGATTGTAACACCTCGGATTTTTTCCAACCTGGGGTTAGACGTCCTTAGGTAATGGGTCAACTAAAACACCTGGGAAATCGCTCAGAACCCAATTCCATAGCCAAACAAATCACTTAGGATTAATTCCTTTAGAAACTAAGCATAAGTTAGCTAGCGCTACGCTGGAGTAGCTGTGAAATAGTCCCTGACCACTTTAAATACGTTCTATAAGACCCAAAACTTGTAGAATCAATGGTGCTACAATACTCTAAAACCTCGAATCAAACTCCAAACCGGTTTGTTCTCAGGACCTCTTTGAAACTTTATATTGGATCTAGACTGCACGTCGAAAGTCCGATACCTACAATCTTAGACCGTTATAACCGCCTAGCTAGACCTGACAATCATTTCGAAAATCAAGTCCAACCGACGTTCAGAGGCTATTTCATTGAGCATGGAGTGAAGAGAGTGAGAATAGGGTTAGATTTGAAATTTGAAATTCAAATCTGGTACACGACTTGGCGCGTTAGTATTAAGCATTCTGACCATCAGAATTCAGCCAAATTACACCCTCGGATCAGGAGAAATTTCTATTTCATATCACGAGACTTGTAGACCTGATCTAGGTGCGATGACCGCTGAACTGAAACTGGACCGCCACGTGCGATCTGGAAACTCTACCGGTCTGAAAACTTGATGTGTGTTAGATCCAGTATGCATGAGCTTAAGTCCGATCGCGTTCGGCCAGGGGACCACCAGAAATGTCTTCTTGAACCGAAACAGCCCCGATTTGGTTAGGCATCAAGTAAACATTATTCCTAAGCCTAATCTGGAAAGTTTTTAGGTTATAAAAGGGGTTTAAACCCTCACTTCTCTCACCCATCTAAATTTGCTAGAAACCCTACCTGGTGTGAGAGAAAAAGTGAGAGAAGGTGGGAGAGATTTTCCCGCCACCTGCTGCTGCTGCTGTACGTGCTTAAGCGACGTCTTCCAATCACTTTCCCGGTGATTCCGACACTTTTCTAGGTAAAAAAAACCCTATCCACTTGCTGATTTAGCATTCCGTTAAATTAAATAGTAAAGTAACTGATATAACTTGTGAAATAGGTTGCCTGTTCGCCGTAGACGAAGCGTATACGCTCCGTTCGAAATGATACACATATAAAGCGAAAGGTGCGGATTTTAGACGCTTTGATTGGCTGTTTTCAACGCTTTCAATGTCGTTTAATAGTAGATTATCGACGGCAACGCCGTTTGACATGTACAACATGCTGTCCGTTTCTTGTTTCGTAAGCAAACGAAAAATATAAGATTTAGGGCATTTTAGTCATTTGTAGGAAATACTGTTTTCATCCACATTTTGCTGATATGATTGACATGGATTCTTGTCGCATTAGGATATTAGGAATGCGTGCATAATCAGTTTGGTGAAGAGATTCTCCTAAATGCGCACTTTGAGTCCACATACTATATGTAGACTTAAGTGTGTAGTCTAAGTGTTTGTATAAATGTTTGTATTAGTATGTATTGAATTGAATGGTGTTGTGAATTAGTTTGAGATTGAATTCTCAAATAATACGCTGATGTAAATGATTTCCTTCATGTTGGCTATATGTAAGATTTCATTATATGTATGAAATGCATGTGTTAGATGATTTACTTAAGTTGTATGTTATAACATGTGTTAACATGCTCATGTTGTTGTATTTCTTTTCCATTACTCTGATATGATTGATGAAGTGGATTCACAAATGATTGGGGCTATACTTAGTCCAAGCAGTCGGTAACCGAATCAATTTGTGGTTGGCTTATCTTTGCCACGAACGACGCGTCGATGAACTCGAGTCCTGTTTTGGAGTTGGCGGCAGTGGTTAGGCCACACGAGGTGTTTTACGCACTTCATGTCGTTCGACTTGAGATGCGCTCGTGCTAGTCGAGCTCGTCAAGTAACCCGACTGGCCATTGTATGTTCACCATGTATGTGTACTGCTTGAACCTAGGGTACTGAACTTACCATTGAAAACCCCGTCAACCATGGTACCTTGATCCACAAAGACTCATGAGCCGGGCATGGTGGTATGGGACACCGTGGTTGAGTTGTCGGCCTACGCTGGGGCCACAAACCTCCCCGTAGTGACCAGTGAGCACCTATGACTCGTGAACAGATTATGGTGGTATGGGACACTATATTCTTGCTGTCGGCCTACATTGATAAGGTGATGGGGGAGCGGTGCAATGAGTGCGAGCAACAGCCCTGGCAGCCCTTTGTAGTGACTTCGAGCGTATTCTGAGTCTACAGGAGGCGACGACCCTTCCGTAGCGACAAGAGTACAAGTAGGCCTGTATTGATAAGGTGATGGGGAGCGGTGTAACGAGTGCGAGCAACAGCCCTGACAGCCCTTGCAGCGACCTACAAAATATATATCGTATGAGATTACTAGGAGTGACGACCCTAGACAGGATCTATGTTGGTATTGATATAAGGGAAGTACCTTAGTTTTCCAATCCTACTGTATGAATGGACTAATAATAACTCGGTAATCATATCACCATCACATTGCATGTGCTTGGAAGATGTGGAGCACTGAGTGGTACGCAAGCATGCCACGAACGCAGATGGTGCCGTATGAGGGAGAATGTCGGTGAGAGCATCCATCATGTCATGTCATATTGCATTAACAACAGTATTAGGAATGTTTGATTTACTGCTTTACTATTATCGCATGATTGAGTTGAGAACATGCTAATCTTTGTTCTATTATTCCACTGAGTTAGATACTCACTCCCACGTTACGGGATGGTGTTTTCGGACACCCACCAGTCCCTATTTTGGTTGTAGATAATGGCGCTGCTTGAGAAGCGGAGCTGGACTTGATGATGATGAGGAGGATCCCTCCTTTATGCGTGTTCTAATTGACGGGATTATAGGGAGGTTGATTAGATACCTTGACACTTATCATTTTATATTTTTAGAGCACTCATGTATATTCTTTTTGTTTACTTTTGAAGTATACATGTATGTATATAACCTGGTAACATGTTCACACTCTGGAGACATACAACAGTTTATATATGTTATATATACTATCACAGTCTTCCGCTTGTAAATTTAACTGTCTCTGGAGTATGATATGATGTTCTGGCTTAATCTCACTCATGTTTAATACATTAACACAGACAACATTCAATCATGCACATTTATGTTGCTTAAGTGATGTTCTAAAACTCGGGAGTGGAGTTCTTACTCGACTCCCGATTTTCAGGATGTTACATCATTACCTTAGATTCAAACAGTAGCGACCAAACATGTTGAACAAACATTGGCCAATCGGATTAGTTGATGAGCTCAACTATGCCAAGAGCACGTTGAGTTGAACAACATGGAATGCATAAGTACTTCGTGTGACCCAACCACTGTCGAACATCCCAAGCACGACTCAGATTTGTTAAAATCATCCTAAGTGGAGACAACGATCTCAACCACTACTTACAAAATGGTTACCAATTACCTGGACTGTAGTACAGCCCCAATCACGTACAAGCTCAATAAGAGGCATATGATTCATATCCTACTTTCATATGAATATTCATGAAGTATAACTTAAATGTAAATACAGTACATGGAGGAAATCATACACACATTTAATATGATTCATCTAGGTTAATCAATCCATGGAAGGAAATCATACACACAGTTAACATGAATAATCTAAGTTACACAATTCATGGAGGAAATCACATAGTTAAGGTGATTGAGATTCATATCTCAACAACCTAAAACGTCACTCGTTACTAACTACTAACTCATTCAAGCATTTATCCAAACACTTAGACTACCCTATTCAACATACATCACATATGTCGATTCCATTACATATTTGGGAAAGTCCTTTCGCCAAGGAGTTGCCGCAGACATATCAAGCATATGACTGCGATAAATAATCATTGCAATCAAAACGGCATATTCAATACGTATATGGGTATTCTAACATATATATGAAATACGCTATTTGTAATATAAAGTATATAAATACGTAAATCGAAACGTATAACGCATTTGGCATGTGTAATGGCAATCACAACATGAATAAATCATTATCTAACATTGAAAGTCTTGAAAACCATAACCTAAACGTATATAGTCCGCACCTTAAACCAGAAAACATGTATAAGATGTGATTCAGACGATATGTCTTTGTCAACGATGGATACGCTACCTATGGCATGAAACAGGTTAGCTATAACTTCATTTGAACTATTATAGTCTTCAAAACAGGTTAGGGTTGGCTTAACTTACCCAAGAACGGAATCAGAATCGTCGGAAGAATGATTCAGATACGTGGATTCGATTCGTAGTTGAATTGGGAAGAATCCCACGGAGAATCAACAGGTTCTCTCTCACTTTCCCTCTCTTTTCTCTCTCTTAAGTAGCTAGGGTTTAGGAAATTCGTATGGAATTTTGGAATGTGAGTTTAAAGCCTTTTTACAAGCCTAAAGTCGACGAAAATAGTCTTAAAGCCAAGGTATACTTAGGTTATAACCAAATCGGGCTCTTTCTGATCCAACGGAGCACTTCTAGCGGTCCTCTTATCAAATGCGGTCGGACTTAAGCTCACTTGTATTGGATCTTTAGTAAGTTAAGTTTTCAGTCCGATCGGATTTCCAGATCGTCCGTGGCGGACCAGCTTCAATTCAACGGTTACCGAAATTCGATCAAGGCTACAGGTACTTTGACATGTATGGGTCACCTTTCCTGATCCAAGGATGAATTTGGGTCGAAATCTAACGGTCAGAACGCTTAGAAATATCATGCTAGCGAAACGATCCAGATTACTTAAAATCATAATTTATTTTCTAAAAATCTTCATTTTCTCACTCTCTTCACTCCGAACGCAAGGAAATGGTCTCAGGACATCGTTTGAGCTTAATTTTTGAGGTGATTGTCAAGTCCAACTAGGCGGTCATAATGGTCTAAGATCATCGCCATTAGACTTTCGACGTGCGGTCTAGGTCTAATACACAATTACAAAGCATTCTCGGGAGCAACTAGGTTTAGAGTTGGATCATAAATTTCAAAGTAATATAGCGTCAACGATTTTATAGGTTTTGGGTCTTACAGATCGTATTGAAAGCTATTGGTGCTATTCCACATGTAATCTAGTTTAGCGCTAGCTAAATCATATTAAATTTCTAAGGGATTTGGTTCTCAATGATTTCTGCTAAAGGTGATACTCGTGTCTAAGTATGGATTTTTCTAAGTCGTTACAGTCTACCCCCCTAGAGAAAAAATTTCATCCTCAACATTCGTACCTTCTCATACTCCTTGAGGATTTGAGGGTAATTCTTCCTGACCTCAGCTTCAGTTTCCCAAGTAGCTTCTTCTTCGCTATGATGTGTCCACAGTACCTTCACTAGTGGGATAACCTTGCTACGCAATACCTGCTCTTTCTTATCCAAAATACGCATCGGTCGCAGTTCATAAGTGGCATCCTCGCTCAACTGCACCTGTTCCCATTTGATAATATGTGAAGGATCGGGAACATACTTCTTCAACATAGACACATGGAAAACATTATGCACGCCTACGAGTGGTGTGGGCAAAGCAAGGCAATACGCTACTGCCCCAACTCGATCAAGTATCTGGAATGGGTCAATAAATCTCGACATGAGTTTTCCCTTCTTACCAAACCTAAGAACTCCTCGCACAGGAGAAACTTTAAGGAACACATGGTCCCCAACATCAAACTTAAGAGGTCGCCGTCTTGCATCGGTGTAGCTCTTCTGCCTGCTCTGTGTTGAGAGCAGTCGGCGACGAATAATGTCGATCTTCTCCCAAGTCGCCTGAACCAACGCTGGGCCAATAAAAGTCTTCTCGCCCACTTCTGCCCAATAATGCAGCTCTCTACACTGGCGACCATACAGTGCCTCATAAGGAGCTATACCAATACTCTCCTAGAAGCTGTTGTTATACGCGAACTCTACATAAGGAAGACAGTCATTCCAACTGTCCTTGAAGTCCAACAACAAGCTCACAACATATCCTACAAAATCTGATTCACATGCTCCGTCTGCCCGTCTTTCTGCGGATGGAACGCAATACTAAACTTTAACTTCACACCCATCGCTTCCTGAATATGAGTCTAGAAGATAAATGTGAATCAGGTGTCTCTATCTGACACAATCTCCAAGGAAACTCCATGCAGGCGTACAATCTAGCCAACTCGTCTTCAGAATTTGTGACTCTGATCGGTAGGAAATGAGCTGACTTCATCAACCTATCAACGATCACCCAAATAGAGTCATGTCCCTTGTCTTCAGCAGTCCAGAAATAAAGTCCATGGAAATAAAGTCCCACTTCCATTTAGCTATGGGCATGGGCTGAAGTAATCTAGGAGGTCGGCGATGCTCTGCCTTAACCTGCTGACACGTGAGACAACGGGGTACGAACTCAGCTATGTGAACCTTCATATTGTCCCACCAGTACGATCTTTTCATATTCTGATACATCTTCGTGCTACCTGGATGCATCGCGAGCCTCAAACTGTGGGCTAACTCAAGAATCTCTCGTCTTAAGTTAGGTATGTCTGGAAAGCATAGGCGGCCTCGATATCGTAAGCCCCCATCCATACCAATAGTCCACTCATAGTCCTCGTCAGTACCAACCTGCTCCTTCATCTTTATTCATCGCTTGCCTGAGCCTCAATAATGTGGCCATCTACGAGCGGTTGTACACGAATATGTGCAACGACTTCATACGGCTCTTCCACTGTGAGCTTCTGCTCAAAGTCTCGCACGAATTTCAGCATATCCCATTCTGTAATCATAAGCGGAGCCACAAATTTTATAGTCTTCTTGTGGCTCAACGCATCTGCCACAAGGTTCGCCTTGCTCGGATGGTAGGAAACCTCGAACTTAAAAATTTTTAAGGTTTTCATCCATCGGCGCTGCCTTATATTCAAATCTCACTATGAGAATATATATCTAAGGCTCTTGTGGTCGCAAAAGAGCTCGAACACCTCTTCGTAGAGGTAATGTCTCCAGAGCTTTAATGCGAAGATGACAACTGCTAACTTTAAGTCGTGCGTAGGATAATTCTCCTCGTGCTTCCTTAATTGTCTTGAGGCATATGCAATCACCCTGTCCTTTTGCATAAGGACACAATCCAGACCAACGCGAGACGCGTCAGTATATATCGTATACTTAACCCCTTGCGCTGACAATATTAGCACAGGGGTGGACATAAACTTGTCCTTCAGCTCTTGAAAAGCTACTTTATCCTTCTCATTCCAGGCAAACTTCAAGTCCTTCCGTGTCAACTGAGACAACGGTCTGGCAATCTTAGAAAAATCTCAAATGAATCGTCGATAGTAACCTACCAGACCCAGAAAACTCCTCACATCAGTAACTGAACTGGGCTGCTTCCAATCCTGAATCGCAGCTATCTTAGCGAGGTCAGTCGCAATGCCTTCCTTGGACACCACATGTCTCAGGAATTTAACTTCTTCCTTCCAGAAGTCGTATTTCTTATACTGCGCGAACAACTGGTTCTCCCTAAGAGTATTCAATATCGTTCTCAGGTACTCCTCATGCTCTCCCCGACTCGAGGAGTATATCAAAATGTCATCGATAAAGACAATGACGAACCGGAACAGAAATAGCCGAAACACTCTGTTCATCAGATCCATGAACACGACCGAAGCATTCATGAGTCCAAAAGACATCACAAGGAACTCATAATGACCAAAACTGGTCTTGAACGCAGTCTTCTGTACGTCCTCATCCCTGACGCGCAACTGATGATACCTAGACTGCAAATCTATCTTCGAGAAATAACTTGCCCCCTTCAACTGATCGAACAGATCATCAATTCTGGGCAAAGGATACTTGTTCTTCACTGTCACCTGTTTCAGCCTGCGAAAATCAATACACAACGCAGGAAACTATCTTTCTTCTTCACAAACAAGACAGGCACTCCCCAAGGTGACACACTCGGTCGAATAAAGCCTGCTTCAAGCAAACCATCAATCTGTCTCCTCAACTCCTCCATCTCACATGGAGGCATACGATACGTTGGTAGGGAAATAGGTGTCGCACCGGGCACAAGATCAATAGTGAAGTCAATCTCGCGCTGAGGAGGAAGCCCTGGAATCTTCTCAAACACATCAGAGAAATTGCAAACTACTGACATATCTTCTACCGTCGAAACATTAGAACTCTCTAACATGAAAGCGTAGGTGCTAACACGACAGGACCAACTGACCTGAACTGGAAAAGAGAAGACCATGCACTCAGGTCCATAGGCTGTCACACTCTGGCCTCGTAATCAATCTCTGCTCTTATCTTCGCTAGCCAGTCCATCCCAAATATAACATCATAATGACACAGTGGGGCGACAATCAGGTCAACGACCACTGTCCTACTACCCAAATCTATCGAGCAAGACTCACAGGTCCGAGTAATATCTGAAGTAGTCCCTGTAGCTGTCATGAGTCTCACTCCCTTCACAGGAGCCGTAACCAAACCTAGCCGCTTGACCGCAGCACAATAAATGATCGAAACAGTGGACCCAGTGTCCACCAACAGGAAGATAGGCATACCTAGGATGTGAGCAGGAACCTCAAATGACATCGATGTTGAATCTGCCTCGGGCGCCTCAGCTATGAGCACATGAACCCGAGCCTTCTGTGGGCGATGTGGTGGAGGAACCATGGGCGGTTGTGGCGGCCTGAAATGAGGTGGAGGTCTGAAGGAAGGATGAGCTGGTGCTGATCGAATAGGTGCTACTGAAATGGCCTGAGGCATCTGACGGCCGATCCTCTAAGGCGGCGAGAACCCACTGTCTCGCATCCTGAAAAAGTAAGAAATCTCAGTGTGGTCAGGCCTCTTGTAATAGCTGCACCACACATCAGGACGCCTCAAATGGGTAGGATATGCAGAAGACCCCTGCAGTGAATCAAACTGAGGCCTCTTACCGAGGAAAGGCCTACTCACGAAATCAGGTCACGGCCTAGGAACCATAGGTGCTTGCGTGTGGGACAACCTCTCCCCATCCTGCTCTGCTCGCAAGGACATGCTCACCAGCTCCGCATAAGAAGAAATGCTCGCACAGCACATCTTCGATCTAATCTCGGGCTGTAAACCCTCAGAAAAATGCTACATCCTCAATGGCTGATCACCCAGAATTAAAGGAGCATACCTGCCTAGCTCCGTAAACCCGTTCTCATACTTTGTCACCGACATGCCTCCCTGGCAAAGGCGAAGGAACTCACTCTCCTTCTCGTGCCGATAAGTGACCAAAAAATACTTCTCGTGGAAGCAAGCCTCGAATGCCACCCACGTCCACTCAAATTCCTCCATAACTGTGTGAATAAGCTGTCCAACCATAAGCTAGCCTCCTTCTCAAACATGAAGGTGGCAAGCTCAACCTTCTCCACCTCAGAACAGTGCAACTGCCTAAGCATCTTAGAGATGCACTCGATCCAATACTCAGCCTCGTCAGGTCTGTGAGTACCTAAAAATGTAGGAGGCTTCAAGCGCTGAAATCGCTCGAACGTATCGCTCGCACTAGTATGCCCAACAAGGTGTAGAGGTGAGATAGGTGGAGTCTTCCCCATCGACTGAGCAAAGATACCATCCATGGAGGACAAGAACTACTGCTCTTGCTGCTGCTGCTATATCTATTGTTGCTGCATTAACAACATCATCTACTCTAGCCTATCAGGAGGCGGAGCGGACTGTGATATAAAAGGTGTTGACCCAGACACACGATTCTGCTCGAAGATCGCAGGTGTGACAGGAGGTACCACAGAAGGTGTCACAGGAGGTGGCCGAGCAGCAGGATTAAAAGCCGGCTGAGAACTTGGCATGGGATCTGAACGAGATGGGCTCGAATGGGGGTCCATATGAGTATCGCACAGGGCAAGGGCCCCGTCGAGCGAATCTTCCAGAGAAAGACGGGCTGAAGATCTCGAACCCTTAGGTGGCATACCCTACACAGAACAGAGGGTAGTAACTAATGAGATTAGGCATTCACACAGTCCATCCACAACATTAACTTCAAAAGCTAAAGAAACAACATGCATTTTTTTTTAACAAATTTGTCACAATACATGATTTGCAGCATTACATGAATCGCGACGGAGAAAGCATGTGAACAAAATAACCAAGCTTCAGACACTAAACTTCAAACACCAAACAACTACCAAACAAACACCAAACCACACATCAAAACAAGCAACAAACAAGCAAATAACGACTACATAAAGCCTATTCATCAAAATCTGGCAATGGAGAAGACGCACCCTTATCCTTCAGGTAGCACAGGATAGTCTTTAGCATGTGGGTTACTTTCTTGAACTTATGCTTTAGGAGGCACCGTAAATCCACAATATCATGTCGAAGAGCAGCCTGACCCTCCTCTAGTCGAATGTAACACCCTGAAAATCGGGGGTCGTGTATAAACTCAACTCCCGAGTTCCAGACCATCACTTATGCAACAAAGATGGTTATGATTCAATGTTGTCTGATTTAAAGCATTCACATGAGTAAAAGTATACCAAAACTGCAATTCATACTTCAGATCCAGTGATAAAAGCAAGCGGAAGACTAAACAATATATATATCACTGTATGGAAAAACAAAGTAATCTCAACTGTCTCCAAAGTATGACTACATCTCTGAGTCTCATATACATGTAAATAGACAAAAGAATAAGTTCAAAATAATCCCACTGAAGTCCCCCTCGATCTAGGTCACCTACGGGAAGCCGTCGTGATACTGCATATACGAGAACTCATCCTGGTCCTCGTCAATCTCCGGCTCCACCTCCTGGATCTCGTCGTCACCTGCAACTACAACAGGGTCTGGTGGGTGTTGCAAACACTATCCCGTAACGTGGGAATGAGTGATCAACTCAGTGGAATCATAGAGCAAAGATTAGCATGTTCACAATTCAATCACGCGATAATAGTAAAGCAGTAAATCAGACAAATCCTAATACTGTTGTTAATGCAAGATGATATGACGTGATGTATGCCCTCACCGACGATCACCCTCATACGGCAACATCTTACGACCGCGGCATGCCACACTCCCTAGAGTGCTCCACATCTTCCAGGCACATGCAATGCTATGGTGATATGATTACCAAGTTGTTATTAGTCCATTCAAACAGCAGGATTGGGAAACTAAGGTACCTCCCTTGTATCAATCCCAACACGGATCCTGTCTAGGGTCGTCACTCCTAGTAATCTCATACGATGTACATTTCGTAGGTCACTGCAAGGGCTGCCAGGGCTGTTGCTCGCACTCGTTGCACCGCTCCCCCATCACCTTATCAATACAGGCCTACTGTACTCTACTGCACGGAAGGGTCGTCGCCTCCCGTGAACTCAGAATACGCTCGCGGTCACTACAAAGGGCTCGTCGCCTGATCAGTGTAGGCCGACAGCTAGAATATAGTGTCCCATACCACCATAATCTGCTCACGAGTCAAGGTGCTCACTGGTCACTACGGGGAGGTTTGTGGCCCCAGCGTAGGCCGACAGCTCGACCACGGTGTCCCATACCACCATGCCCGGCTCATGAGTCTTCGTGGATCAAGGTACCACGGTTAATAGGGTTTACAATGGTAAGTTCAGTACCCTAGGTTCAAGCAGTTATGATACATACAAGGTGAACAAACATCGGCCAGTCGGGTTACTTGACGGGCTCGACTAGCGCGATCGCATCTCAAGTTGAACGACATGAAGTGCGTAAAACACTTCGCGTGGCCTAACCACTGCCGCCAACTCTAAACACGAATCACGTTCATCGACGCGTCGTTCGTGGCTATGACCAGTCAACCACGAATACGCTCGGTTACCGACTGCCTGGACTAAGTCTAGTCCCACACATCTATGGAATCACATTAACAACATTTGCAAAGGTATTGGAATTGAAACAGGATCATGTGAGCATGTTAACACATGATATAATATTCAACTTAAGCAAATCTTCACCCACATACATTCCATGCATGTAATGCAATCATGCATAAGGTCAACATGTAGGAAATCATTTAGATCGACATATTAATCAAGAAATCAATCTCAAACTACTACATAACATCATTTAATTCAATACATACTAATACAAGCATTTATACAAACACATACACTACACACTTAAGTCTACATATAGTATGTCGACCCAAAGTGCGCAACTAGGCGAATCTCTTCGCCAAACTAATTATACACGCATTCCTAACTTCCTAATGCGACAACAAACCATGTCAATCACATCAGCAAAATATGAATGTAAACAGTACTTCCTACAAATGACTAAAATGCCCTAAATCTCATATTCTTCGTTAGTTTACGAAACGGGAAACGGAGAGCATTTTGTACATGTCAAACGGCAATGCCGTCAAGAATCTACTATTAAACGACATTGAAAGCGTTGGGAACCGTCAATCAAAGCGTCTAAAATCCTCACCTAGTGTCTTGTAGACTCGGGAATTGAAGTGGAGTGTATAGGGTTCGTCTACGGCGAGTAAGGAGCCTAATACATAAGATCCATAAGCTACATCACTATGGAAACAAGGAAAACTCAAATCACCAACTATTTAGGGTTTTTACTTACCTAGGATTGCGGTGGAATCGCCGGGAAAGCGGTAGAGGAGTGTTGCTTAAGCACGTGCAACACGTAGCACAAGTGGCAGGAAGAACTCTCCCACTCTCTCACAATCTCTCACTCTTTTTCTCTCTCCCAAGCTAGGGCTTCTCTCAAATTCGGATGGGAGAGAGGAGTGAGGGTTTCAACCCCTTTTATAGCCTAAAACATTCCCAAAATAGGCTTGGGAACAATGTTTACTTGGTGCCTAACCAAATCGGGGCCGTTTCGGTCCAAAAGAGCATTTCTGGAGGTCCCCTGGCCAAGTGCGGTCGGACTTAAGCTCATGCATACTGGATCTAGCACGCATCCAGTTTTCAGACCGGTTGGGTTCCCAGATCGCACGTGGTGGCCCAGTTTCAGTTTAACGGTCACCGCACCAAGATCAGGCCTATAAGTCTCGTGATATATAATAGATATTTTTCCTGATCCAAGGGTGTAATTTGGCTGTATTCTGACGGTCAGAATGCTTAATACTGATGCGTCAAATTTGTGTGCCAGATTTGAATTTGAAATTCCAACTATGTCCCTATTCACACTCTCTTCGGTCCGGGCTCAATGAAATAGCCTGTGATCGTCAGTTGGACTTGATATTCGAAACGATTGCCAAGCCCAGCTAAGTGGTCATAACGGTCTAAGATGGTAGGCATCTGACTTACGACGCGCGGTCTAGATCCAATACAAAGTTTCAAGGAGGTCCCGAGAACAAACCGGCTTAGAGTTTGATCCGAGGCTTTAGAGCATTATAGCACCCTTGGTTCCACTCGCTTCGGGCCTCGTAGAACGTATTTAAAGTGATCAGGGACCATTTTCCAGCTATTCCAACGTTGCACTAGCTAACCTAGTCACATTTTCTAAAGGAATAAATTCTACGCAATTTCGGGTCGAGTTGGTACTCGAACCCAAGTATGGATTTTTCACGGGCGTTACAATCTACCCCCCTTAACAAATAATTTCGTCCTCGAAATTTTGTACCTTTTCGTACTCCTCGAGAAGCTGTGGGTAGTTCTTTCTGATCTCGGCTTCTGTCTCCCAAGTAGCCTCCTCCTTAGTATGATGCGTCCATAGTACCTTCACAAGGGGAATCACCTTGCTACGCAGTACCTGCTCCTTCCGGTCTAAGATGCGTGTCGGTCGCAGGATATAAGTAACATCCTCTCCTAACTGCACCTGCTCCCATCTGATGATATGAGAAGGATCAGCAACGTACTTCTTCAGCATAGAAACATGAAATACGTTGTGGACGCTCGCGAGGGGCGTGGGTAAAGCCAATCGGTAAGCCACTGCTCCCACACGATCGAGGATCTGAAATGGACCAATGAATCGCGGTGCCAGCTTCCCCTTCTTCCCGAACCGAAGGACTCCCTTCATAGGAGAAACTCGCAAAAACACATGATCCCCGACTGTGAACTCTAGTGGCCGTCGTCTCGTATCGGCGTAGCTCTTCTGTCTGCTCTGCGCTGTAAGAAGCCGACGTCGAATAATATCAATCTTCTCTGACGTCGCCTGCACCAACTCTGGGCCAATCAAGCTGCGCTCACCGACCTCTAACCAGCAATGCGGTGCGCGACAAGGTCGCCCATACAGCGCCTCATAAGGTTCCATGCCGATACTCGCCTGGAAGCTATTGTTGTACGCAAACTCCGCATATGCAAGACAGTCATCCCAACTGTCCTTGAAGTCCATTGCGCAAGCTCGCAACATGTCCTCCAGGATCTGGTTCACTCGCTCCGTCTGTCCGTCCGTCTGTGGGTGGAAGGCAGTACTGAACTTCAACTTCACACCCATAGCCTCCTGAATGCGAGTCCAGAAAATAGAAGTGAACCGCGTGTCTCTGTCCGACACGATCTCCAACGGAACTCCATGCAGACGCACAATCTCTCGGATATACAATCTAGCCAGCTCGTCTGCAGAGTTCGTAACTCTGATCGGTAGGAAGTGCGCCGACTTCGTCAATCGGTCGACGATCACCCAAATGGAATCGTGCCCCTTCCTCGTCTTCGGCAACCCAGAAATGAAGTCCATGGAAATGAAATCCCACTTCCACTCTGCAATCGGCATAGGCTGCAAAAGTCCAGGTGGTCGGCGATGCTCTGCCTTCACCTGCTGACAAGTGAGACAACGGGACACGAACTCAGCAATGTGGGTCTTCATACCTTCCCACCAATACGTCCTCTTCACGTCACGATACATCTTCGTACTGCCTGGATGCATCGCGAGTCTAGTAGAATGCGCAGCCTCGAGAATCTCTCGTCTCAAGTCAGGGACATCAGGAACGCATAGGCGGCCACGGTAACGTAAGCCCCCATCCATACCAACTCGCCAGTCGGCGTCAGCATCATCACTGGCCTGCTCTCGAAGCTCAGTAAGATGCGCGTCGTCCCTCTGCGCCTCGATGACATGGTCATCGATCTGGGATCGCACCTGTACGTGTGCGATGAACTCAAATGGCTCCTCTACGGTGAGTTTCTGCTCAAAGTCTCGCAAAAACTCAACCATATCCCACTCGGCAACCATCAGCGAAGCCGCAAACTCTATCGCCTTCTTGCGTCTCAACGCATCAGCCACAAGGTTCGCCTTCCCAGGATGGTAAGAGACTTCAAACTTGAAGTCCTTCAGCGTCTCCATCCATCGCCGCTGCCTCATATTCAAGTCCCGCTGCGTGAATATGTACTTGAGGCTCTTGTGGTCGCAAAAGAGCTCGAACTCCTCTCCGTAGAGGTAATGTCTCCAGAGTCTCAGTGCGAATATAACGGCTGCCAACTCCAGGTCGTGTGTAGGGTAATTCTCCTCGTGCTTCCTTAATTGTCTCGAGGCATACGAAATTACCCTGTCCCTCTGCATAAGGACACAACCTAAACCAACGCTAGACGCGTCAGTGTATATAGTGTATTTAACCCCTTGCTCTGGCAATACTAGCACAGGGGCGGACGTAAGTCTGTCCTTCAGCTCCTGAAAAGCTGACTCCGCCTTATCATTCCAGGCGAACTTCACGTCCTTCCGTGTCAACTGAGATAAGGGTCTCGCGATCTTCGAGAAATCCTGAATGAAGCGCCGATAGTAGCCAGCGAGACCCAAGAAACTCCTCACCTCAGTGACAGAACCAGGCTGCTCCCAGTCCTGCACCGCAGCTACCTTAGACAGGTCAACTGTCATGCCATCCTTGGACACCACGTGTCCCAGGAACTTCACCTCCTGCTTCCAGAAGTCGCACTTCTTGTACTGTGCGAACAACTGATGCTGTCTGAGCGTATCAAGGACCAAACGCAAGTGCTCCTCATGCTCCTCTCGACTCCTAGAGTATACCAAAATGTCGTCGATGAAGACAACGACGAATCGATAGAGGAAAGGCCGCAATACCCTGTTCATCAGATCCATGAACACGGCCGGTGCGTTCGTGAGACCGAACGACATCACAAGGAACTCGTAATGACCAAAACTGGTCCTGAATGCTGTCTTCTGCACGTCCTCATCTCTGACGCGCAGATGATGATATCCTGACTGAAGATCAATCTTCGAGAAGTACTGCGCTCCTCTCAACTGATCAAACAAGTCATCGATCCTGGGCAAAGGGTACTTGTTCTTCACCGTGAGCTGGTTCAGCCTGCGATAATCAATACACAATCGCAGCGAACCATCCTTCTTCTTCACGAACAAGACCGGTGCTCCCCAAGGAGACACGCTAGGCCGTATAAAGCCAAGCTCTAGCAGGCCATCAATCTGCATCCTCAACTCCTCCATCTCACATGGTGCCATGCGATACGTCGGCAGTGAGACGGGTGTAGAACCAGGAATCAGATCGATAGTGAAATCGATCTCACGTCGGGGCGACAAACCAGGGATCTTCCTGAACAGATCCCCGAACTCAGAAACAACTGGCGTCTGCTCAAGTACCTGGGCACCAGCGTCGCGCAATAGAGTGGCGTAGCTAAGAATGCGGAAAGGAAGATTTACCCGCACTGAAAATGTGAAAGGCGTGCCCTCAGGCTCGTACACCGTCACCACACGAGCCTCGCAGTCAATCTCGGCTCTCGCTGCAGTCAACCAGTCCATGCCAAGAATGACGTCGAGATATACGAGCGAGGGATCGACGACCAGATCAAGAGTCATCGTCCTGCCTCCCAGATCAACTAAACAACCCTCACACATCTGGGTGACATCCGAATAATCTCCATGAGCTGCAAGGACTCGCACGCTATCCATAGTGATAGTCTGCAACCCAAGACGTCTGACTACGGCACGCGATATCAAAGAAATCGTGGAACCAGTGTCCACCATGACAAGAACGGGAGTACCTCCGATATGGCCCGTGACCTCGAAGGCTGAATGCTGGAAAGTCGGCGTCGTAGCTGCCTCAGCGGTCAGTGCATGAACTCGAGCCTGCTGTGGCCGGTTCGGCCGCTGTGTCAAGGGCCGTGGGGGCTGTCGAATCTGCGATACTGTGGGTCTGAAAGAGGAATGCGCAGGAGCTGACCGTATAGGCGGTGCTGATATCGCCTGTGGACGTACACGATCAATCTTCTGCGGCGCGAGAACCCACTGTCCCGCATCCTCGAAAAGCAACTCTGCCCTAGGTGGCCCGTCCTCCCACAGTATGTGCATGATAAATCAGGACGCCGAAACGGTCCTACTGGCGCCGTGGTCCTGGTAGGAGGATCAATGCGAGGCCTCTTGCCCGCGAAGGGCCTATCTGGCAACTCCGGTCGCGGCCTGGAAGTAGTCGGGCCTCGTGATCGCGCAAGTCGATCCACGTCCTGCTCTGCCCGCATGGACATGTGAACCAACTCCGCATAGGAGGGGAAACTGATACAGCACATCTTCGACCGGATATCCGGTCGCAAGCCCTCCAAAAAGCGCCGTATGCGCATCTGCTCATCAGCTAGAATCGTCGGGACGTACCTGCCCAACTCTGTGAACCGATGCTCATACTCGGTAACCGTCATCGCTGCCTGCCTGAGACGGAGAAACTCATTCTCCCTCTCGTGCCTGTAGGTCTGAGGATAATACTTCTCATGGAAGCGAAACTCGAATGCTGCCCATGTCCATACGAAATCTGCGGTAACAGTCCGCAATATACTATCCCACCACATACTGGCCTCTCTCTCAAACTGGAAGGTAGCCAGCTCTACCTGCTCTGCCTCAGTACAGTGCAACATGCGCAGAATCTTCGACACTCGGTCGAGCCAAAACTCAGCCTCCTCGGGTCTGTGAGAACCCGTGAAAGTAGGAGGCCGCAAGCGCTGAAATCGCTCTAGAAGGCCCCGTGTGTCGGCAGGATTCCCCGCAGGGAAAGCAGGCTGCGCAGGATGTGCTATGCCCTCATCCTGGGCGTAAGCATAGGCATCCTCAGCTGGATGCGCAGGTGGTGTAGGCGGAGTAGATGCCGTCGCACCCCCACCCTGGGCTAAAGTCCCGACTATAGTAGTCAATAGCTGCTGCTGCTGTAGCATCATAGCCATCATCTGCTCGAATCTATCAGGTGGTGGAGTAGGCTGTGGCGGATGAGGTACGGAAGTAGATGCGCGCTGTGGCTCTCTAACTGATGGTGTAAATGGCGGTGGTCCATCTGTAGGACCAACAGCAGGCTGAGACGACCGAACCGTCTCAGGAATCGGGCCCACAGCAGGGTCCGGACGAGTGCCAGACTGAGAGGGAGCCTGATCCATCTGCTCTGACAATGAAAGCCGAACCGCGCTCCTCGTAGTCTTAGGTGGCATTCCCTATATTCAAAATAGGGCGCAACCTGGTCAGTCTCAATTGCTCAAATACACCACAATCATTCACTAAAGAGTCAAAGGCATTCCATGCATTTCAATTAATCAAAATTGTCACAATACAAGGGATATATCCTTACAAGCATCATGACTAGAATGACATGGAAATTAAGACAGTTAAGCAACAGCAACATAAGCAAAGCACTAGCCCTAATAGGCTTTACACACATAAAACAGAAAATGGCTAACTACTCATAACAACATCAAAGATCGCGTCGCTAGTCGGAGTCTGGCGACGGAGGAGGAGCACCCTTATCCTGTAAGCAACACAGGATTGCCTTCAAGGTGCGAGTCACCTTGCCAAACTTCTTCTTTGTAACGGCCTTGGCATCAGCGACCTCTGCTCGAAGTTCTTGGACTTCCCTTCGCAAAGCGGTCTGGCTCTCCTCCATCCGAGCAATGCGATCGTCGATAGTAGCCTGCGCAGAAGGAGGAGGGCTCTCATCAGTATCCTGAGCCTCCTCTTCTGCTTCTTCCTGAGTCTCTTCCTGAACCTCTGCACTAGGTTCTTCTTTGCTTTGATCTTCCTCTTCATCAAAGTCGTCCCCACTATCCCTTTCAAGTTGATTTTCACGATATTGCGACCCAATCTTCATCTTAACCATTGTCGACTCATCGATGGTGTGAATCGATACCGGCAATTCGGGTCCAAGTCTATAGGCAAACTCAAGCGCAATCTTGCAAATGAGTCGGCCAAAGGGAAGGGATTCGGATGTTCTCCTCGACCTGGCTATGAGAACTATCTGCCGTAAGATGAAAGTGGCCATACATACGTTCTCTCCCTGGGCCACCAGAAATAAGAAATCGACCATAAGACGTGTACATTCAATGCGGTTCGTCGACCTAGGATAAACATTGAACGTGCAGATGTGATGCAGCAGACGCAAATCCTCAGACATGTACGTCGCCTTGAGGCTATTATTAGGCTGCCATGGAACCAACTTACCGCACAGAAACCTGGTGCGGCGATCTCGTTCACGTCTAGTCCTCAAACTCTTCTCACTTGGATGCACATCACCTAGTGGCACGTTGAGAAGTCGCGCAACCAACCGGACGTCGATCGTAGCCATCCGATCTCTACCAAAAGGGATTTTGAACTGTAAGGGCTCCAAGGTAGGACTCTGGATGCTAGCATAGAAGGCACGAACGGTGCTCACATTAGCACGAGCGCGAGCTTCAAAGATCGGTCCCCAGTGCGCAGCTTCAATGCGTTCGAACAACAGATACTCGCCGAACAATCGCCCATCTACGTCTGCCTCAAATAACACTCTACGATCAGTGTATTCACCATGAGGCATCTCTGATAGGATGGTTCGTCCAAGATGTACATGGGGATCCAAATCCCGCTTTGTACGGCACTCCAGGACTGTAGCTGGACCTGCGGCGGTGCTTGAACTTGCGGCACCACCCCGCGGTCTTCTCGATTGAGCAGGGCGGCTCGGCCCAGCCTCGTCTGACGCAGTTTTCCTCTTACCCATCAAAGATATGATGGATGAGAGCGACAAAAGACCCAAAATAGCTTCCACGAAGGCCATGGAAAACGCCGAAAATGCGGAGAAATGGCTGCCCAATCTGACAAAAGGAAATTTAGGCGTCGTAGAGGGATGCTTCAAGCTTCCCAAGGCTATACTTTCAGGGAAAAATAAGAACAAAAAGATGGAATGGAGCTGCTCATGATTTCAGCACTATTTGGGGGATTTTGGAGCTCCAAATGGGGAAATCTTCAAGGAAAGGGGCTGCCAACACCCAATAATTGATGGGTGGTGGTCGGTTTTGGCCAAGGAAGGGTTTAGGAGGGGTTTGGGTCGCCGGGGTTTGGAATGGAGTGCTGAAAATCAAATCTAGGGTATGCAAGGGGGCTGTTTGTGAAGGAGAGGTGGTTTTTGGGGGTTTTCGTGGGATGGGAGGTAGCTAGGGGTGATGTGGAGGGCATTTAAGTGGGTGCGCCCGAAGGGCAGCACCAACGGAGGTCGCCGGCCGGCGATGGCATCGCCGGTCAACTCGAAAGTTGACCGTTGGGACCCCATGGGTCTGGTCCCCCATGGTCCCAGGGCCCCAAAAAGTCAGGTCCCACCCCTTGGTTCATTATATTTTGGTCCCTATGAGCCCAAACATGTGTTCGGGGCTTTTCGGGTCCACATCACAATCCCGAATACCAAACCATATGATGCAGCATATGAATTTGGGGTAGAAGGAGCCAGTACATCTTTCTAGCTCCTTATTTGCTAAAGAAAGTGAATTTAGAATGGCCTTATGGCCATTTTTCATGAAATTTTACTATTCACTGTAAAATTTGGTGAATGTGCTAATTTATGTTATTTTCACATTAGGTTTGATGCCTAATATGAAATGGATAAGAAAGAACTGAAGGTTGAAGTGTTTAGAGAAGGAATTTTGAAGATTTTTGGTGAAACGGGGTTTTTAAGCCCTGGCGATTGATTACTGGAGTCGTGGTCATCCCACGGCCCAAAGATTCACTTTTGCGGTTTAAAACCGCTCATAGGACGTCTCCACCCGACTTCCTACAGCTTAGAAGTGATTCGGGTCGCTTTACGCGACCCGAGATACGTTACAGACTCGATCTTGCGATCGATCCTTATAGACTTCGCCTATCGGCAAATCTGTGATCCTAGAAGTGTTTCTAGACCCTTCTCGCACCCACCTATGTCAAAGGAAGCGACAGCGTACGTCGCAAGACCATAACCCAGGCCCAGTATACTCTCATTCATGCTCTGATACCAACTTGTAACACCCTGAAAATCGGGGGTCGTGTATAAACTCAACTCCCGAGTTCCAGACCGTCACTTATGCAACAAAGATGGTTATGATTCAATGTTGTCTGATTTAAAGCATTCACATGAGTAAAAGTATACCAAAACTGCAATTCATACTTCAGATCCAGTGATAAAAGCAAGCGGAAGACTAAACAATATATATATATCACTGTATGGAAAAATAAAGTAATCTCAACTGTCTCCAAAGTATGACTACATCTCTGAGTCTCATATACATGTAAATAGACAAAAGAATAAGTTCAAAATAGTCCCACTGAAGTCCCCCTCGATCCAGGTCACCTACGGGAAGCCGTCGTGATACTGCATATACGAGAACTCATCCTGGTCCTCGTTAATCTCCGGCTCCACCTCCTGGATCTCGTCGTCACCTGCAACTACAACAGGGTCTGGTGGGTGTTGCAAACACCATCCCGTAACGTGGGAATGAGTGATCAACTCAGTGGAATCATAGAGCAAAGATTAGCATGTTCACAATTCAATCACGCGATAATAGTAAAGCAGTAAATCAGACAAATCCTAATACTGTTGTTAATGCAAGATGATATGACGTGATGTATGCCCTCACCGACGATCACCCTCATACGGCAACATCTTACGACCACGGCATGCCACACTCCCTAGAGTGCTCCACATCTTCCAGGCACATGCAATGCTATGGTGATATGATTACCAAGTTGTTATTAGTCCATTCAAACAGCAGGATTGGGAAACTAAGGTACCTCCCTTGTATCAATCCCAACACGGATCCTGTCTAGGGTCGTCACTCCTAGTAATCTCATACGATGTACATTTCGTAGGTCACTGCAAGGGCTGTCAGGGCTGTTGCTCGTACTCGTTGCACCGCTCCCCCATCACCTTATCAATACAGGCCTACTGTACTCTACTGCACGGAAGGGTCGTCGCCTCCCGTGAACTCAGAATACGCTCGCGGTCACTACAAAGGGCTCGTCGCCTGATCAGTGTAGGCCGACAGCTAGAATATAGTGTCCCATACCACCATAATCTGCTCACGAGTCAAGGTGCTCACTGGTCACTACGGGGAGGTTTGTGGCCCCAGCGTAGGCCGACAGCTCGACCACGGTGTCCCATACCACCATGCCCGGCTCATGAGTCTTCGTGGATCAAGGTACCACGGTTAATAGGGTTTACAATGGTAAGTTCAGTACCCTAGGTTCAAGCAGTTATGATACATACAAGGTGAACAAACATCGGCCAGTCGGGTTACTTGACGGGCTCGACTAGCGCGATCGCATCTCAAGTTGAACGACATGAAGTGCGTAAAACACTTCACGTGGCCTAACCACTGCCGCCAACTCTAAACACGAATCACGTTCATCGACGCGTCGTTCGTGGCTATGACCAGTCAACCACGAATACGCTCGGTTACCGACTGCCTGGACTAAGTCTAGTCCCACACATCTATGGAATCACATTAACAACATTTGCAAAGGTATTGGAATTGAAACAGGATCATGTGAGCATGTTAACACATGATATAATATTCAACTTAAGCAAATCTTCACCCACATACATTCCATGCATGTAATGCAATCATGCATGAGGTCAACATGTAGGAAATCATTTAGATCGGCATATTAATCAAGAAATCAATCTCAAACTACTACATAACATCATTTAATTCAATACATACTAATACAAGCATTTATACAAACACATACACTACACACTTAAGTCTACATATAGTATGTCGACCCAAAGTGCGCAACTAGGCGAATCTCTTCGCCAAACTAATTATACACGCATTCCTAACTTCCTAATGCGACAACAAACCATGTCAATCACATCAGCAAAATATGAATGTAAACAGTACTTCCTACAAATGACTAAAATGCCCTAAATCTCATATTCTTCGTTAGTTTACGAAACGGGAAACGGAGAGCATTTTGTACATGTCAAACGGCGATGCCGTCAAGAATCTACTATTAAACGACATTGAAAGCGTTGGGAACCGTCAATCAAAGCGTCTAAAATCCTCACCTAGTGTCTTGTAGACTCGGGAATTGAAGTGGAGCGTATAGGGTTCGTCTACGGCGAGTAAGGAGCCTAATACATAAGATCCATAAGCTACATCGCTATGGAAACAAGGAAAACTCAAATCACCAACTATTTAGGATTTTTACTTACCTAGAATTGCGGTGGAATCGCCGGGAAAGCGGTAGAGGAGTGTTGCTTAAGCACGTGCAACACGTAGCACAAGTGGCAGGAAGAACTCTCCCACTCTCTCACAATCTCTCACTCTTTTTCTCTCTCCCAAGCTAGGGCTTCTCTCAAATTCGGATGGGAGAGAGGAGTGAGGGTTTTAACCCCTTTTATAGCCTAAAACATTCCCAAAATAGGCTTGGGAACAATGTTTACTTGGTGCCTAACCAAATCGGGGCCGTTTCGGTCCAAAAGAGCATTTCTGGAGGTCCCCTGGCCAAGTGCGGTCGGACTTAAGCTCATGCATACTGGATCTAGCACGCATCCAGTTTTCAGACCGGTTGGGTTCCCAGATCGCACGTGGCGGCCCAGTTTCAGTTTAACGGTCACCGCACCAATATCAGGCCTATAAGTCTCGTGATATATAATAGATATTTTTCCTGATCCAAGGGTGTAATTTGGCTGTATTCTGACGGTCAGAATGCTTAATACTGATGCGTCAAATTTGTGTGCCAGATTTGAATTTGAAATTCCAACTATGTCCCTATTCACACTCTCTTCGGTCCGGGCTCAATGAAATAGCCTGTGATCGTCAGTTGGACTTGATATTCGAAACGATTGCCAAGCCCAGCTAAGTGGTCATAACGGTCTAAGATGGTAGGCATCTGACTTACGACGCACGGTCTAGATCCAATACAAAGTTTCAAGGAGGTCCCGAGAACAAACCGGCTTAGAGTTTGATCCGAGGCTTTAGAGCATTATAGCACCCTTGGTTCCACTCGCTTCGGGCCTCGTAGAACGTATTTAAAGTGATCAGGGACCATTTCCCAGCTATTCCAACGTTGCACTAGCTAACCTAGTCACATTTTCTAAAGGAATAAATTCTACGCAATTTCGGGTCGAGTTGGTACTCGAACCCAAGTATGGATTTTTCACGGGCGTTACATCGAACTATACGGGCATCCCTATCAGCCTGAGCAGGATCAGGCTCCTGAGTCGCAGGAGGAGGACTCTCATCAGTATCCTGAGCCTCCTCTTCTTCTTCATCCTACACTTCTTCCACTCTCTCTGCCCCACCTTCTTCTTCACTTTCTTCTTCTTCGCTATCATACTCATCTTCTCTTTCATTAAGTTAGGCCTCATGTTGCCGAGGCCCCATCTTCATCTGGTTAAGAGTAGCCTCACTGATATAATGGACCGGCGCTGGCAACTCCGCCCCAAGTCTATAGCCAAACTCGAGCACAATCTTGCATATGAGTCGACCGAAGGGAAGCGACTCGGTCGTTCTTCTTGATCGCACGATAAGGATGATTTGTCACAGGATAAACGTAGGCACACATACCTTCACTCCCTACCCCACTTGATACAGAACATCTACCATGAGACGCGTGCATTCACTGCGATTGTTCCACCTGGGATAAACATTGAACGTGCAGATGTGATGAAGCAGACGAAAATCACTTGACATATGGGTCACTAAGAGGCTCTTATTATGCTGCCACTCAACTAAATGACCACAGAGAAACCTAGTGTGGCGATCCCTCTCACGAACACTATTCAGATTCCTTGCAGTTGGATGTACCTCGCCAAGTGGCACGTTCAGGAGTCGAGCTATTAACCCAACAATGATTGTGGCTACCCGATCTCTGCCGAAGGGGATCTTGAACTGCAATGGCTCCAGCGTAGGGTTCCGAATATGAGCATAGAAGGCGCGATCAGTACTCACATTTGCACGTGACTTGGCCTCAAATAGCAGACCCCACCTGGCTTCTTCTAAATGCTCAAACAACAAGTACTCTCCAAAGAGTTGCCCATCCACATGCGCTTCAAAAAGAACCCTACGGTCCTCGTAGACCCCATGAGCCAACTCTGCTAACAATGATGTTCTAAATGGAGCATGGGGATTTAAATCCCCCTTTGAATGCAATTCTCTCCCAACGCTTAAACTCGCGGTAGCTCCTCTAGGCCACCTCGAACGAGCGGGACGACCAGGCCCAGCTTCGTCCACAGGGGCACGTTTCTTGCCCATCAATGAAAGGATGCAGGAAATGGAAAATAGATCCAAGACAAGATCCAAGAAATCCATGAAAAATGAAGAAAATGAAGAAAGGGCTAAGATTTCTAGGTCTCCATGGATTTGGGTCTGAAATAGGAGTGTAATGGGTCAAAGAAAGGGAAAATAGAAGAAAGAAGAGATCAAAATAAGAGGGGTTGGAGGCTAGCACAATTTTGGAGCTTAAATGAGAGCTTTGGGAGCTTAAATCAAAGAAAATGGAGGAAGTAGGTGATGAGTATGGATGAGCACGATGGCAGAACGTGAGGCTTGAAAGAAAATGGAAGAAAGAAGGATTAAAAGGGTGATTTGAGAGAGGTATGGACTATTTTAAGGAAAAAGAAAAGCTTGGGAGTGTATTTTATGAAAGAAGTAGTCGTTTGAGGGTGAAGTAGACGAGGAACAATGGAGCATTAGGGTCCAAAAGACCCTAAACTCGGTCGGCCCGACGGCCTGACCCATTTGGGCCCGCCGAATCGGTGAGGCCCTCGCCAGCCACTGGATAATCCGGCCAGGGCGCACCCATTGGGTGAGGGCCTCACCACACCCTGGGTCTAAAAATGCTAGGGTCCCACCCTGAAACCCCCTGAAACTGATTCGTTTGGTCCCCTCCTCTGATTTGAGCCGTTTTGGGTCATTTTGAAACTAATCTGATCTATATTCACTTTTAGCAATTTTTAACAGCTGGAATGGGATAAAACACTATCTATACCCATCAATTGATGGTCTAGAAGTGATTTGGTATCGTTGTGTGTGATCAGGAGTGTGCACGGACTCGATCTCAGTGATCATTTTCAGTAAACTTTCGTCGAATGACAATTTGGGAGTCCTAAACCTGTTTCTAGATTGTTCTTGCACCCTCCTATGCTATAGTGGTGTCAACATGCGTTGTGTGACCCTAACCCAAGTCTAGTTTAATCCAGATCATGCTCTGATACCAACTTATAACGTCCTAAAATTTGGGGGTCGAGAATAACTCAGCTCCCGAGTTCCAAAACATCACTTATGCAACATAAATAATGATGGATGTATGTTGTCTGTGTTAGTGCATAAAATATAAAATAGATCAAGCCAGATTATCAGACATAATTCAGGAATATTGAGTAAATGCAAGCGGAAGACTTAAATATAGATATAATTCAAAAATAATCCCCAAAAGATACGTGCTCTGCCAAGGGCAATATATACAACCATGTCTCAAAATACATGTATCAACTGTGCAAAATCACCTTATACATATCCCAGAATCCCCGTTGGTCAAGACAAGGCTCACATGAACCCGCCTGAGAACTGCATAAATGAGAATGCCACCTCGTCCTCATCAAAATCTGGCTCCACCTAGCTAGCATCGCCGTCACCTGCAGCTAAGTTAGAGTCTGGTTGGTGTTTAAGCACCATCCCAGAATGTGAAAATGAGTGATCAACTCAGTGGAGCTATACTGCAAAGGTTAACATGTTATCATTTCAATCAAGTAGTAATGATAAAGCAGTACAATCAAACATGTTCTAGATACTCTTGTTAATGCAAGAATGATATGAGGGAATAGTGCATGCACTCACCACAAACTCCCTCATGCGACATCATCTAATGATCACGGCATGAATCACTACCACTATGCTCTCACACCAATGCTAATGGCACATGCAGTGTAATGTCATGAGTATGATTACCAAGTTCCTTTTAGTCCCTTTCATACATCAGGATTGGGAAGCTAAGACACCTCCCTTATATCGATTTCCAAACATTGATCTATTCTAGGGTCGCCAGTCTAAGGAAATCTCATACAATATTATGGTTCTAGGTCGCTGCAAGGGCTGCTAGGGCTGTTACACGGAATCGTTACACCACCCCCCCATCACCAAATTAATACAGGCTTAGTTATATCCTCAATACTACAACAAGACTCATCGCCCTTATGCAGTGTCAGGATGTACTCGAGGTCACTATAGAGGGCTCGTCACCAATCAATGTAGGCCGACATCAAGAATATAGTGTACCATACCACCATAATCTTCTCATGAGCGTAGGGTGCTCACTGGTCACTACAGGGGGCTCGTCGCCCTAACATAGGCCGACAGCTCTGCCACGGTGTCCCATACCACCATGTCCAGCTCATGAGTCTTAGGGGATCACGGTCCAAGGTTAACAAAAGTATCACTGGTAAGATCAGTGCCTTAGATTCAAACAGTAGTGACCAAACATGGTGAACAAACATCGGCCAATCGGGTTAGTTGCTGAGCTCAACTAGGCCAAGCGCCCGTTGAGTTGAACGACATGGAATACATAAGCACTCCGTGTGGTCTAACCACTGTCGAACATCCCAAGCACAACTCAGATTCATTAAACTCATCCTGAGTGGTGACAACTACCTCAACCACTATTTGCAGAATGGTTACTGATTACCTGGACTGTAGTACAGCCCCAATCACGTACAAGCTCAATAACAGGCATATGATTCATATCCTACTTTCATATGAACATTCATGAAGTATAACTTGAATGTAAATACAGTACATGGAGGAAATCATACACACATTTAATATGATTCATCTAGGTTAATCAATCCATGGAGGAAATCATACACATAGTTAACATGAATAATCTAAGTTATACAATTCATGGAGGAAATCATATACACAGTTAAGGTGATTGAGATTCATATCTCAACAACCTAAAACGTCACTCTTTACTAACTACTAACTCATTCAAGCATTTATCCAAACACTTAAACTGCCCTATTCAACATACATCACATATGTCGATTCCATTACATATTAGGGAAAGTCCTTTCACCAAGGAGTTGCCTCATACATATCAAGCATATGACTGTGACAAATAATCATCGCAATCATAACAGCATATTCCATACATATATGGGTATTCTAACATATATGTGAAATACGCTATTTATAACATAAAGTATACAAATACGTAAATCGAAACGGATAGCGCATTTGGCATGTGTAATGGTAATCACAACATGAATAAATCATTATCTAACATTAAAAGTCTTGAAAATCATAACCTAAACATATATAGTCCGCACCTTAAACCAGAAAACATGTATAAGATGTGATTCAGACGATATGTCTTTGTCAACAGTGGATACGCTACCTATGGCATGAAACAGGTTATCTATAACTTCATTTGAACTATTCTAGGCTTCAAAATAGGTTAGGGTTGGCTTAACTTACCCAAGAATGGAATCAGAATCGTCAGAAGAATGATTCAGATACGTGGATTCGATACATATTTGAACTACGTATCGAATCGGGAAGAATCCCAGGGAGAATCAATAGGTTCTCTCTCACTTTTCCTCTCTTTTCTCTCTCTTAAGTAGCTAAGGTTTAGGAAATTCGTATGGAATTTGGGAATGAGGGTTTAAAGCCTTTTTATAAGCCTAAAGTCGATGAAAATAGTCTTAAAGCCAAGGTATACTTAGGTTATAACCAAATCGGGCTCTTTCTGATCCAACGGAGCACTTCTGGAGGTCCTCTTATCAAATGCGGTCAGACTTAAGCTCACTAGTATTGGATCTTTAGTAAGTTAAATTTTCAGTCCGATCGGGTTTTCAGATCGTCCGTGGCGGACCAACTTTAATTTAACGGTTACCAAAATTCGATCAAGGCTACAAGTACTTTTACAAGTATGGGCCACCTTTCCTAATCCGAGGATGAATTTGGGTCGAAATCTAACGGTCAGAACGCTTAGAAATATCACGTAAGAGAAATGATCTAGATTACTTAAAATCATAATTAATTTTCTAAAAATCTTCATTTTCTCAAAGTCTTCACTCCGGACGCAAGGAAATGGTCTCAGGACATTGTTTAGGCTTGATTTTTTAGGTGATTGTCAAGTCCAACTAGGCGGTCGTAATGGTCTAAGTTTATTACCATCAGACTTTCGACGTGCGGTTTAGGTCCAATACACAATTACAAAGCATTCTCGGGAGCAACTAGGTTTAGAGTTGGATCCTAGATTTCAAAGTAATATAACGTCAACGATTCTATAGGTCTTGGGTCTTACAGATCGTATTGAAAGCTATTGGTTCTAATTTCACATGTAATCTAGTTTAGCGCTAGCTAAATCACATTAAACTTCTAAGGGATTTGGTTCTCAATGATTTCTGTTAAAGGTGATACTCGTGTCTAAGTATGGATTTTTCTAAGTTGTTACAGTAATAAAGTCACAAAACAACATCACCACATATCCACTATATCAAAAAACTTTAAATATAATTCGGAAAGGGAAATACAAATATAGATATCGGAACTCCAAAAGCTCAGCTAGACACTCTTACCTCAGTGCTGTTGTGATGCAGCGTCACCTGCAAGCAACAGTCATGTATAAGCTTATGAAAAGCTTAGAGGGTGGTGTAAGTGTGTGCACAAGGCAAGTGCAAAGTATGAAATATCAGAGGAATGAAGAAATATGCTGGTAAGTCCATAAATACCATCAGCCATACCAAGACTATATGATGCAAGGCATGAATGTTATTGTAACACCCCGGATTTTGGCTAATCTGGGATTAGACGTCCTTAGGCAATGGGTTAACTAAAACACCTGAGAAATCGCTCAGAACCCAATTCCATAGCCAAAGAAATCACGTAGGATAAATTCCTTTGGAAAATAAGTGTAAGTTAGCTAGCGCGACGCTAAAGTAGCTGGAAAATAGTCCCTGATCACTTTAAATACGTTCTACAAGACCCAAATCGAGTAGAACCAATGACTCTATAATACTCTATAACCTGGGATCAAACTCTAAACCGGTTTATTCTCTGGACCGCTTTGAATCTTTGTATTGGATCTAGACCGCGCGTTGAAAGTCCGATACCTCCTATCTTAGACCGTTAGAACCGCCTAGGTGGACTTGACACTCATTTCGAAAATCAAGTCAAACCGATAATCACAGGCCATTTCATTGAGCCCGGACCGAAGAGAGTGCGAATAGGGACAGAATTGAAATTTCAAATTCAAATCTGGCACACGACTTGACGCGTCAGTATTGAGGGTTCTGGCCGTCAGAATTCAGCCAGATTACACCCTCAGATCAGGAGAAATTTCTATTTTATATCATGAGACTTTCAGCCCTGATCTACGTGCAGTGACCGCTGAACTGAAACTGGTCCGCCACGTGCGATCTGCGGACCCAGCCGGACTGAAAACTTAATACGTGCTAGATCTGGTACGCGTGAGCTTAAGTCCGATCGCATTCGACCAGGGGACCACCAGAA
This sequence comes from Magnolia kwangsiensis, assembly GCA_037074715.1. Taxonomy (NCBI): domain Eukaryota; kingdom Viridiplantae; phylum Streptophyta; class Magnoliopsida; order Magnoliales; family Magnoliaceae; genus Magnolia; species Magnolia kwangsiensis. The sequence goes on along the minus strand of CM073575.1, from coordinate 80,585,470 downwards.
AGCATCTTTTGGACCGAAACAGCCCCGATTTGGTTACCCCTCAAATGAAACTTATTTTCGAGCCTATTTCGGGCAAGTTTGGGCTTATAAAAGGGCTTGAAACCCTCACTCCTCTCTCCCATCCGAATTTGTAAAAACCCTAGATTGGGAGAGAGAAAAGGTGAGAGTTTGTGAGAGAAGGTGGGAGAGATCTTCCTGCCACCTGCTGCTGCTGCTGTACGTGCTTAGGCAACGCACTACGATCACTTTCCCGGCGATTCCTCTGCGTTTTCTAGGTAAACAAATACCCTAAATAGTTGCTGATTTGAGGTTCCTTTGTTTCCATAGCGAAGTAGCTTATGGATCTTGTGTATTAGGTTCCCTATACGCCGTAGACGAAGCGTATACGCTCCGTTCGAATTGATACGCTTCTAGGAGAAAAAGGTGCGGATTTTAGACGATTTGATTGACTGTTTCCAAAGCTTTCAATATCGTTTAATAGTAGATTCTTGACGGCAACGCCGTTTGACATGTACAATATGCTGTCCGTTTCCTGTTTCGTAAACCAACGAAGAATATGAGATTTAGGGCATTTTAGTCATTTGTAGGAAGTACTGTTTTCATTCATATTTTGCTGACGTGATTGACATGGCTTCTTGTCGCATTAGGATATTAGGAATGCATGCATAATTAGTTTGGCGAAGAGATTCGCCTAATTGCGCACTTCGGGTCGACATACTATATGTAGACTTAAGTGTGTAGTGTATGTGTTTGTATAAATGCTTGTATTAGTATGTATTGAATTAAATGGTGTTATGAATTAGTTTGAGATTGATTTCTCAATTAATATGCTGGTGTAAATGGTTTCCTACATGTTAGCCATATGCATGATTTCATAATATGAATGAAATGCATGTGCTTGACAATTCGCTTAAGCTGTATGTTATAACATGTGCTTGATGATTTCATTTTGATTTAGTTTGAGATTGAATTCTCAATTAATATGCTGATGGAAATGATTTCCTATATGTTGGCGATATGCATAAGTTCATTATATGTACGAAAGGCATGAGTTAGATGATTTACTTAAGTTGTACGATATAACATGTGTTAACATGCTCACATGGTTGTGTTTCATTTCCAATACTCTCACATGATCGCTGACGTGGATTCATATGTGTTTGGGACTATACGTAGTCTAGGCAGTCGGCAACCGAGCGAATTCGTGGTTAGCTTATCTTGGCCACGAAGGACGCGTCGATGAACGCGAGTCTTGTTGGAGTTGGCGGCAGTGGTTAGGCCACGCGAAGTGTTTTACGCACTTCATGTCGTTCGACTTGCTATGCGATCGTGCTAGTCGACCCCGTCAAGTAACCCGACTGGCCGTTGTATGTTCACCCTGCATGAGTCATAACTGCCTGAACCTAGGGTACTGAACTTACCATTGTAAACCTGTTAACCATGGTACCTTGATCCATAAAGACTCATGAGCCGGGCATGGTGGTATGGGACACCGTGGTCGAGCTGTCGGCCTACGCTGGGGCCACAAACCTCCCCGTAGTGACCAGTGAGCACCTAGACTTGTGAGCAGATTATGGTGGTATGGGACACTATATTCTTGTTGTCGGCCTACATTGATAAGGTGATGGGGGAGCGGTGTAACGAGTGCGAGCAACAGCCCTGACAGCCCTTTGTAGTGACCGCGAGCGTATTCTGAGTCTACGGGAGGCGACGACCCTTCTGTAGCAGTAGAGTACAGTAGGCCTGTATTGATAAGGTGATGGGGGAGCGGAGCAACGAGTGTGTGCAACAGCCCTGACAGCCCTTGCAGCGACCTATAAAATATACATCGTATGAGATTACTAGGAGTGACGACCCTAGACAGGATCTATGTTGGGATTGATACAAGGGAAGTACCTTAGTTTCCCAATCCTGCTATTTGAATGGACTAATAACAACTCGGAAATCATATCACCATAGCATTGCATGTGCCTGGAAGATGTGGAGCACTCTAGGGAGTGTGGCATGCTGCGGTCGTAAGATGTTGCCGTATGAGGGAGATCATCGGTGAGGGCATACATCACGTCATGTCATATTGCATTAACAACAGTATTAGGATTGTTTGATTTACTGCTTTACTATTATCGCATGATTGATTTGATAACATACTAATCTCTGCTCTCTTATCCCACTGAGTTGATCACTCACTCCCACGTTACGGGATGGTGTTTCCGGACACCCACCAGTCCCTATTGTGATTGCAAATGATGGCGCGGCCTGCGAGGCGGAGCTGGATTTGATGATGATGAGGAGGATCTCTCCTTTATGTGTGATCTGATTGACGGGATTACAGGGAGGTTGATTAGATACATTGACACTTGTCATTTTATATTTTTAGCGCCCTCATGTATATTCATTTTGTTTACTTTTGAAGTATACATGTATGTGTATAACCTGGTAAAATATTCACACTCTGGAGACATACAACAGTTTATATATGTTATACATACTATCACAGTCTTCCGCTTGCAAATTTAACTATCTCTGGAGTATGATATGTTGTTCTGGCTTAATCTCACTCATGTTTAATACATTATCACAGACAACATTCAATCATACATATCTATGTTGCATAAATAACATTTTGGAACTCGGGAGTTGGGTTTTTGCTCGACCCCCCGATCTTCGGGATGTTACAGTTATCGACCATACCAAGGCCATGCGATGTGAGGCCTACCTAGCCAAATGTCATATGCGAGATGCAACACAAGCATACTAGTCCTCATCAAGTACATATATCAGTACAATTCCCCTTTGGGATATCACCGGGGTCTAGTACACTCCACACTAAATACCGCCTCCCTAGTCACACAACCCAGCAAGTGGAAGGGAACACAGTATCCACCTAACCAGTAGTCTATCAATACCTACCTGGCTCATCGATAATAGACCGATTTGTGAGCTGGTCAAACTCATCCTAGCTTATAACTCCCTCACTCAAGCGGATAAGGCCACACCCCTTACCAACCAACCATGACACAGTGAGAGACACGACTTACTGGTATTTGGCACCCGTGCACTCATGTATCCACTCGGTATAGACATTTGAGCATCTCCTAGTACCAAAAAGGTACTGAGACTTTCACCCAAGGTCATCTTATGTACCCACAGTGATATAATCAATATTTTAAATATTTAATTCGGTCATTCATGATGTGCCTGTGGAGGCCACAACCCTCATGTTGTTAGGGCATACAGTGAGCATGTTACACAAATGTGAGATGTATGAATCACACTGTCTAGTCATGCAACAATCCTATGCGTACTAAGCGCTTATGTGGGAAACTCCTATCAGTGAATATCATAAAGAATCTGCCCAATGGCATATGCTATGATTTGTCACTCATATCAAGCATACATATGATGTGTATGGGCATGAATCATGGAGTTATACTAAGCATGTTATATGATGATGAAATATCTTCATAACGAAGATGGGTCTAAACGGTCTACACTCAATAAGTATGGGCCTAACAATGGGCCCTAGGAAGAGTTACAATGCGAACATTTAACCATCATTGCTCTTACAATGTAGACGTCAAACCATCATTGCTCTCAAGGCATGACCCACCATAAACATCATTACATACATCATGGTGGAATCACTCATCACAATGGACCTCATATACATCAAATTCGGCCCCACACAAAGGGCTCACATACGTCTCATTGGGCCTCACTCATGGCCCTTATATATATATATATATATATATATCACATTGGGCCTCAACCCGTGGGCCTCAAATACATCACAATGGGCCTCATATACATCAAGTGGGCCACATCACATGAGCCGTACCAATGGGCCTCATATACATTAAGTGGGCCACATCACATGGGCCACACCATCTACACCATTCATATATTTTAGAGATCTTTTTAGAGCATTACCCAAAAATGAATCACATTGGAAGATCATCTGGACCATACTACAAATAATAGTGGAGATAACGATTTCCACCCTTAAAATTACTAGCGCCCACAATAATGTTTATTTTCCATCCAATTTGTTCATACGGTCACAAAGACCTTAATCAGGAGGAAAAATAAATATATCATTGTGGTCCTCATGTGGATGGACGGTGTGTACACAACACACGTGTACTGAGGTGGGGGTCCACGTCGGTCTGGCCCACCAGCATTTTGAATCATGCTGGTATATGTGTTTTGCCTGTCGTCTAGACAGTTAACCATTTAGATGGTACTGATGCTACTGGTGTGACCCACAGAAACACTCTATCTGCACCATTGTAGGTGGATGGTATGGATGGAAGATGTACACCATGGTGAGGCTAGCAGTAGCCCCTCCCACGATCACTCCAGCATACAACAATGCGAGCTATTGGCGCTGGCAGCAGTAGCGGCTCTAACGCTGCCCAGCCAGGGTCAATGCTAGTATTTCCTTTTAAAAAAAATATAATAATTTTATTATTTTTTATATGGTAAGTGGAGCTCCCATGAAAGATCCTATCCGTCAATCGGTTGGCCACCTCACGGTGGGCCCCCAAGAAGCTTTGAAATAAGCTGATATTTGTTATTTCTTTTGTATAGGCTAGCATTAATTATTGATGGACGTCCCATGGATGGATGATTTGGATGACCTATCAACAAGGTGGGTCCATGATCCTACCAAAATGGATGGACGTTGGATATGATACATATGTTAAGGTGGGCCATCAAATAGGGAAAAGAGAGAGAGAGAGAGAGAGAGAGAGAGAGAGAGAGAGAGAGAGAGAGAAGAGACGCATGTGATGGAGGGACCCCGGCACTATGGGCCCTCCCTTCCATGCATTACAACATACATCAAGTGGGTCCCATTACATGTGGGCCCAACAATCAAAATCAACGGTGGAGATCCCATCTCCACCAAAATGCAAGGTCTAGATGACCTTTTCATACTAGGAAAATAAACATCATGATGGGGTCCATGGAGAATGGTCCCGTCATGGGATGAACATATGAATTTTGGTGGGCCGTCAGCCACACCTAGGGTTCAAAGTGAGATCCGTACCATTAATCAGTAGGCCCCACTTGGCCCATCATAAAATAGAGAAAATCTAAGCCTATAAAACACCCATTGTTAAATCTTCTTAGTCCGATGGAATGCCAAACTCCTTGGCTCTCTCTTTGATGAAGGTTGATGAGGATTGAGGGGCTAGGATGAGGGATCTTGGGATAGGAAGTGGGCCACACAGTTAGTTTATTTTCTCTCCTTAGGATTCTTCTCTCATGGGTACTTGGGAAGTGGTAGAGAATGGAGTGAAATGAGAGAGGAGTGGGGTTGTGTAAGAAGGATGGGATGAGAGGAATGAGTAGTGTAAGAGAGGGATGGGTGTGTTTGAGAGAGAGTTGACTTATGGGGGTGGGGTGGCATGGGGTATGGGTTGCTTGTCTTTGTTGGTAAGAGAGGGATGGGAGAGGCATAGGTTGTATACTTGACTAGTACTTTATTGATTGATGTGATGGATTGTAGAGATTCTCAACGTGCAATGTTTCTTAAACGTGCAAAATTTCTTCGAAATATATGCGGGCTCACAACTCCTGGCTCGTGTATCACATCGGTGCATAAGATGCGATGTTGGAACTACAGCGACTATGCGGTCGCGATGGTACAAGTTTCGAGTTGAGCCGACTTAGATCTACGAGATGCCACTCATGGTCGTGTGCAAATACCGATTATAGGTTGCGGGAGTCTACAGAATGGTACAGAATAGGATATGGGCCTTACAACTCTCCCCTCCTAATAAAAATTTCATCCTCAAAATTTACACTATCATCGCAACTAAGCATAACTCCTAAAAGGAGAGAAATAAAGGCATCATATATAGTCAGAGACTACAAAATACAATCAATCATCAAAGAGATGGGGATAACACTCACAAATCTTAGCCTCACTCTCCGAAGACGCCTTGTTTATGCTATGTTGACCCCACTGAACCTTCACCAAGGGAATGACCTTGGTCCGGAGGACCTGTTCCTTCCAATCAAGGATACGAACTGACTACTTAATGTAAGAAGCATCCTCACGAACCTCCAACGACTGCTAATCAATAACAAGAATGATGTCTGACCCTCACTTCCTCAACATAGAGATAAGGAAAACATTATGGATGTTAGATAATTGAGATGGTAAGTCAAGCAGATAGGCCACGGCACCAACGCGCCTAGTGATCTTGAAAGGACTAATGAATTTCGAGCCAAGCTTATCCTTTGCTTCAAAACGAACCACAACCTTCTTGGGTGAGACCTTAATATATACATAGTCTCCAACAACAAACTCCAAGGGATAATGCCAACGATCAGTAAAACTCTTTTGCTAGCTTTGTGCTGTGCACATCCTCTGCTTGATGATGTCAATGACCTCTGATGTCTTCTGTACAAGCTCGGGACCTAGGAGATGCCGCTCTCTAACTTCGACACAACAACTCAGAGATCTACACAGTTTGCCATATAATGCCTCAAAAGGAGCCATGACAATGGTTGTGAACTTAGCCAATCGCAGGTGCTCATTCCAACTACCCGAGAAATCAATCGCGCGAGCTCGAAGCATATCCTCAAGAATCTGCTTGACCGTCTCGGTTTGTCCATCGGTCTATGAATGGTATGCGGTGTTGAGCTGCAAAACAGACCCCATCACTGTCTAGAAGCTCGTCCAAAACTGAGACGTGAACCTTGGGTCTCGGTCAGAAACGATCGAAACTGGAACGCCTTACAGTCTCACAATCTCATCGATGAATAATTTCACAAGCCGGTCCAAAGTCCAGATGGCACGAATCGTAAGTAAATGTGTCGACTTCATCAGATGATCGACGAAAATTCAAATGGTGTCATGATCGCACTGAGTCCTCAGTAGACCCTTGATAAAATAGGTGGATATGTGCTCCCATTTCCACAATGGGACACTCAATGACTGCAAGGGACCAAGGGGTGTTTGATGATTGGTCTGGACACACTAACATGTGTCACACTCATCTACAAAATTGTCTATCTGGTGCTTCATCCCTGCCCAAAAATATTGATGCCTCATATCACCATACATCTTCGTCGAGAAAGGGTGGACAAAAAATTACGATTAATGTGCCTCGGTCATAAGATCTTTAAGCAACTCAATAATATCCGAGACACAATCAGCCTCTGAAGCGAAGTCCACCATCGAAACTAATTTTCCAATGTGATTGACTCTCAGATGCTGCCTTTGCCTAATAACTCTTTAACGACTCATCTGCTTGCTGAGCCTTAATCACCCTTGCAATAAGAGAGGGTTGAATTGATAGACTCGATAATTGCACAATAAAAGACTGCAAGCCGATCTCGAAGTCGAATGCCGATACATCCTCAAGCATCTTCCAGTCTTGAATCATCATGTATGCCACCAGGCCTGGTGGCTGATCGCTAGGGGCATCTGCCAACAAGTTCACCTTACCCGGGTGGTACTGAAAATCAAAATCATAGTTCTTCAGGAGCTCCTTCCAATGCCTTTGCCTCATGTTCAGCTCGGATCGAGAGAATAGATACTTCAAGCTCTTATGGTTAGAGAAGAGCTCGAACCTAACCCCATAAAGATAGTGTCTCCACACCTTTAGTGTGAAGCCAACTGCTGCCAGCTCCAAATCATGCGTGGGGTAATTCAGCTCATGGACCTTCACATAAAGCTGGAGTGCGCAGAGGGTCTATAAAGTAATCTCCAGATGCTGCTTATGCTCCTTACGAGTCCTCGAATATATCAGAATGTCGTTGATGAACACCACAACAAACTGATCAAGATATCGATGGAAGACCTCGTTCATCAGCTACTTGAATACCACGAGCAGATTGGTCAATCTAAAGGACATGACCTGGAACTCAAAATGACCATAATGCATCCTGAATACTGTCTTTGGCATATCCTCCTCATGGACCCGAATCTGATGATAACAGGAACACATATCAATATTTAAAAAGAATTGTGCACCCTACAGTTGATCAAACAAATCATCTATCATCAGGAATGGATACTTGTTCTTAATAGTGAACTTGTTGAGCTCATGGTAGTCCACGCAAAGCCTCAACAAGTCATCCTTATTCTTCCTGAAGAGTGCCAACAGTCCTCACGGTGAATTGTTCAGACGGATAAAGCCTAAATCGTGTAACTCATCCAACTGCTTCTACAGTTCCCACAACTCCAATGGTGTCATACTTTACGGGGCCTTCGAAATAGACACTGTACTGAGCACGAGATTAATCTGGAACTCGATGTGTCGATGAGGTGGTAACACTGGAATCTCCTGGAACACATCGAAAAAACCACAAACGACCAACATCTAGTCGATACTTAAAGTTATTGACTCCTTAATGACATACGATAATAGGCACAAAATCTACTCTCCTCTATGCTCTGCTACAAACTGGAACTGTGACATGCCAGGTATATAGAATGTTACTGTCCTCGCGGTGTAGTCCAATATGGCGTGGTACTTGGTGTGCCAATCCATGCCCAGGATGACATCAAACTCAGACATCGGCAATACGAAAAGATCAGTAGGAAAAAAGATAAACCTAACCAGAATGGGATAGGACGAGCAAAATTGGCCCAACATTGTGATCTTCCCCAAGGGCATCGATACCGACAAACTCTCACGAGCAGACTCCAAGAGCAAATTGGTCGATAGATAAAAATATTTGGCCATAAAGGAATGTGATGCACCAGAATTAAACAATATACATATTATGCATGAAGAAACAGGGAGGGTACCCTCGACGACCCCTCTAAATGATTGAGGGTCCTACTGGATGGCATAAAATTTTTCCTAAGTTTGCTGGGGAGGTGTATATCCCCTATGAGGTCTCTTCTGCTGTTGTTTCTACTGTAGCAGCTTAATTTACTATCTCTACTACTGTAGGGGAGGTCTCTGAGGCTGGTGCAGCGGCACTGCTGCTGCTGTGGGGGCTGCTATAGAGGCTGATGTGGTGCCCTCGGCTGCTGCTATTGTGGATGGGGACACTCGTGCCTACGATGTCCTGTCCTAACGCATCCAAAGTAAGCACCTGAGAACAGTCCCAGAGGTGGTGCTGAGGGTGCCACTAGTGATTGAAATGCTAGGTGGGTCGTGCGTTGCTGTTGTGGATGCTACTGCTGCTGGGAGCTACCGGAGGGCATCTTCCTCTTCCGTTCTTCTCTGAGGTCACGAACCCTCTGCAAATCACCCCATTCTGCCTCGTAAACTTGTGTCATCTGTAAAATCTGTTCAAACATTGGAAGCTTGTGTCTGACAACATAGCTCTTGAGGGTAGGACACAAGGTGTTCTCAAAATGGCAGGCCTTCTGCCCCTCATCGTTAATAAGGTACATCACAAATCTTGATAGCACAACGAAACGTGCCTCATACTGGGTTAACAAGAGTCTCAAACTCTAATGCACGCTGCTATCGAATGTGCTTGGGAAAGAACTTTCAGTTGATTCGGTCTATAAGTCCTCCCAGGTCTACTGAAAATCACCCGCTGCCGCTCGTGTGACTTATGCCCACCAGTGTTGAGCCTTGCCATGGAGAAGAAATACAGATAACTTCACCCACTGATGGGTCATGTATCTCATATTGTCAAATATCTTCTCCACCTCGGAGTGCCATATCTCTGCTGTAATAGGGTTTGGCTAGCCCCGGAAGTGCAGGGGATCCTGCTGTTGGAAGTCTTTGAGAAGGGCACTTGTGCACTCCTGCTTTACCTGGGTTGGCATAATAGCGGGCCACCTGCCCTGCCCCTGAAGGATAGTAGTCATGGCCTGCAACATCTACTAAAGTTAATTTGTAGTCACAGGTGCTGTCGGGGTTATACTGGTGTTGGACGGGGGAGTGGGAGTCGCTCCGATGGCTCTCCTAGGCAGCATGTCCTACAGGAAGGAACAAGGGCCTATCAGCCTTGAGAAACCTCGAAGGCACAGACGTTAAGTGTCTATATTCAAAAATCACTGCGTTATTTGGACTCGGGACCTATTCATTCTAAGTTCATAGCAGATATGTGATGTGATTCTCAGGTATTCCCAAGTTATGCTTTGATACCAACTTTTGTCACACCACAAACTCAGAAACAGGATTCACAGAATTCCCCATCCTTGAATTCGACACCGATAACCTCCGTAGTGCCCCATTCTCGGATCCTGACACGCATATGCCAGATTCTGATCCTAGAATTCTATAATGAGAATTTTCAATGTGATTTTTTTTGTAATGGAGCATAACTACAAGTGTAACCAAGTCACAAAATAACATTACCACATATCCACTATATCAAAAACCTTTGAGTACAATTCAGAAAGGAAAATACAAATATAGATATCGAAACTCCAAAAGCTCAGCTACACGCTCCTATCTCAGTGCTGCTACGATCCAACGTCACCTGTATGCAACGGTGGTGCATAAGCTTAAGAAAGCTTAGAGGGTGGTGTAAGTGTGTGTGCAAGGCAAGTGCCAAGTATGCATTATCAGAGTAATGTAAAAATATGCTGGTAAGTCCATGAATACTATCAGCCATAATAAGACTATGTAATGCAAGGCATGAATGCTATCGGCCATACCAAGGCCATGCGATGGGAGGCCTACGTAGCCAAATGTCATATGCGAGATGCAACACAAGCATGCTAGTCCTCATCAAGTATATTATTAGTACGATTTTCCTCTGGGATATCACCGAGGTCAAGTACACTCCACACTAACTGTCGCCTCCCTAACCGTACAACCTAGCGAGTAGACGAGACCACACTATTTGCCTAACTAATAATCTGTCAATACCTACCCAGCTTATTAATAGTGAACCCATTTGCGAGCTAGTCAAACTCAGCCTCGCTTACAACCCCCTCACTCAAGCAGATAAGGACGCACCCCTTCCAACCTACCACGACACAATGGGAGACGCGACCTACTGGTATTCAACACTTATGCACTCATGTATCTACTCGGTTTAGACGTTGGAGCATCTCTTAATACTAAAAAAGTTCTGAGATTTTCACCTAAGGATATCTTATGTGCCAACAGTGCTAGAGCCAATATTTTTGAAATCTAATTCAGCCATCCACGTTGTGCCTGTGGAGGCTGTAAATGCTATATTATAAATATAACACCTAAAGTTGTCAAATTTTATTGTGCCAAATCATTTAGAATCTATATCATGTGTTGATGAGATGAATAGAAGAACTTCGTGCATTTTAAATTTGTTCACGTCTTCGTCAAACTTTTCTATGTATTCGAGTTGAAGAGTGTTGTTGAAGTTCAAGATTTCAAGCTTAAGTACAAGTACAAGTCAAGTTTAATCTTCAAGTTCTGTACTTTAAAGACTTAAGAACTCAAGCCCTAGCTCAAGCTCAAGTTCAAGTTTTCAAGACAAGCTTCAAGTATTGCAAGTGAATGAGTTAGTAGAGTGAACGATGTTTCGATTGTTCAAACTTACAAACAAGGTATAGATGACCCTAGATTGACAATAGATTGAGTCATATTCATTGCATATTTTATGTGGGTCGTTTCATAAGTTTATAGGTCTTTTCCTCAACTAGTCCTAGTCTTTGTTCTACCAGTCCAAGCTCTGGCTCGACCAGTCCAAGAGATTTTCAATCAGTCCAAGATTTGTTGTGAATTTTTAGAACTTTTTGTTGGACCCTCGACCAGTCATGGAGACTGCTCGACCAGTCGAGTAAACAGTGTTAGACTCAAATTCCTACAAGGTTTTTTCATCCCACTCGAGCAGTCGAGTGTATTACTCGACTAGTCGAGCAGGCCACTCGACTCATCGAGCAAGCCACTTGACCAGTCGAGTAACGATCTTATCTTATCATGCCCAAAATTTTGAAAATTAGTTAGTCTTTCGACCACTCAAACTGACCCTTAAACCAGTCGAAAGAACAATATTTTCACCAATAAATAGAGGATGAATTTTAGAGTTTTTCATTCATTCCAAGATAAATCAAGTCATCACTCTGAGAGATTAGTCCCTGCATTTGTTAAGCTATATTGTGCTCATTTTAGATTCATTTTATTAGCTTTGTTATTTGATTTTGTGATCTCCATTCAACTCAATTTTATTAGAAAAGGGAATTGTGATTTACCCTCTTTTGAGATCAAAATCAAATCAAGCTAGCCCAAGTTGATTTAATTTAAAATTAATTTAGACCTAAAACCCTTGCACTTATGAGACTAGATATTGAACATCTTCGTCTACATCGAATTGGTTCTACCAGGCTTTATTAGAAGAAGAATCTTCAGATAAGTACAATTTAATTTTTTGCATTTTATGGTTTGTGAGATTCAGCCAGGAAAAACTCATTGTGGGATTTTTGGAATTATGTAAGCCCATTTGAAAGACACAATTATGAAGGTTTTAAGGTGAACCTTGGAAAACCTTATTTTTTAGTGAAAGTCAATATCCCGTGGGTGTGGATATTGGGAGTGGAGTAGTTGTGTGGTTGTTTTTCAAATAGTTGGTGTACACACAAATGAACCACTATAATTCCTGGAGTTGTGGTGGATGATAGTACTTGTTTATGTGTGTGAATGTTGTAATTTACTTTATGCACTTGTGGTGAATGGTGTAATTTCCTTTTATGCACTCATGGTGAATGTTGTAATAATCTAGATTATTTCTTTTGTCTCCTTTTAAGTTTGAGTTTTTAATACTTACAAAAGTTTTATAAATTGGGTTGTCCTACCATAAACCTTGGTTTTTGGTGTAAGGTTATCCTTAGAACTCAGTTTGTATCAACCTCTCAATACTTGTGCATTTGAGGTTGCTTATAATTGTACTATTTATCTTTATTTATCTTTGTAATTTTGCATTTATTTTTTAATTTGACATAGTCCTATTCACCCCCCTCTAGGACTTTAAGCTCAGCCTTTTCAGAGGATACGACCCTGATGTCATTATGGCGTATAGTGATCATGTCACACAAATACGAGATGCATGAATCACACTGTCCAGTCATGCAGCAATCTTTTGCGTATCGTGTACTTATGTGGGCAACTCCTATCAGTGAATCCCATAAAGAATCTGCCCAATGGTATATGCTATGATCAGTCACTCCTCATATCAAGCATACATATGATGCATATAGGCATGAATCATGGAGTTATACTAAGCATGTTATATGGTGATGATGTAACACCCTGAAAATCGGGGGTCGTGTATAAACTCAACTCCCGAGTTCCAGACCGTCACTTATGCAACAAAAATAATTATGATTCAATGTTGTCTGATTTAAAGCATTCACATGAGTAAAGGTATACCAAAACTGCAATTCATACTTCAGATCCAGTGATAAAAGCAAGCGGAAGACTAAACAATATATATATCACTGTATAGAAAAATAAAGTAGATCTCATCTGTCTCTAAGGTACGAATACATCTCAGAGTCTCATATACATATACATGAACAAAATCTAATGTTCAAAATAGTCCCACTGAAGTCCCATCAATCCAGGTCGCCTACGCAAAGCCATCATGATACTGCATGTACGAGAACTCGTCCTGGTCCTCGTCGAAGTCTGGCTCTGCCTCCTGGATCTCAGCCTCACCTGCATCTACAACAGGGTCTGGTCGGTGTTGCAAACACCATCCCGTAACGTGGGAATGAGTGATCAACTCAGTGGAATCATAGAGCAAAGATTAGTATGTTCACAATTCAATCATGCGATAATAGTAAAGCAGTAAATCAGACAATCCTAATATTGTTGTTAATGCAAGATGATATGACGTGATGTATGCCCTCACCGACGATCTCCCTCATACGGTAATATCTTATGACCGCGGCATGCCACACTCCCTAGAGTGCTCCACATCTTCCAGGCACATGCAATGCTATGGTGATATGATTTCCGAGTTGTTATTAGTCCATTCAAACAGCAGGATTGGAAAACTAAGGTACTTCCCTTGTATCAATCCCAACACAGATCCTGTCTAGGGTCGTCACTCCTAGTAATCTCATACGATGTATATTTTGTAGGTCGCTGCAAGGGCTGCCAGGGCTGTTGCACGCACTCGTTGCTCCGCTCCCCCATCACCTTATCAATACAGGCCTACTGTACTCTACTGCTACAGAATGGTCGTCGCCTCCCGTAGACTGAGAATACGCTCGCGGTCACTACAAAGGACTCGTCGCTTGATCAGTGTAGGCCGACAGGTAGAATATAGTGTCCCATACCACCATAATCTGCTCACGAGACTAGGTGCTCACTGGTCACTACGGGGAAGTTTGTGGCCCCAGCGTAGGCCGACAGCTCGACCACGGTGTCCCATGCCACCATGCCCGGCTCATGAGTCTTCGTGGATCAAGGTACCATGGTTAACAGGGTTTACAATGGTAAGTTCAGTACCCTAGGTTCAAGCAGTTATGACTCATACAAGGTGAACATACATCGCCCAGTCGGGTTACTTGACGGGCTCGACTAGCGCGATCGCAGTCAAACGACATGAAGTGCGTAAAACACTTCATGTGGCCTAACCACTGCCGCCAACTCCAAACACGGCTCGCATTCATCGACGCGTCGTTCGTGGCCAAGACTAGCCAACCACGAATTCGATCGATTACCAACTGCCTGGACTAAGTCTAGTCCCAAACAATTATGGAATCACCTCAGCAATTTATGTAGGAGTATTGGAATTGAAATACAATCATGTGAGCATGTTAACACATGTTATAACATACAACTTAAGTAAAGCTTCAAGCACATATATTTCATGCATGTAATGAAATCATGCATATAATCAACATGCAGGAAATCATTTAGGTCAGCATATTAATTGAGAAATCAATCTCAAACTATCTCATAACATCATTTAATTCAATACATACTAATACAAGCATTTATACAAACACATACACTACACACTTAAGTCTACATATAGTATGTCGACCCGAAGTGCGCAATTAGACGAATCTCTTCACCAAACTAATTATGCACGTATCCCTAACTTCCTAATGCGACAACAAACCATGTCAATCACATCAGCAAAATATGAATGTAAACTATACTTCCTACAAACGACTAAAATGCCCTAAATCTCATATTCTTCGTTGATTTATGAAACAGGAAACGGAAAGCATGTTGTACATGTCAAACGGCGATGCCGTCAATAATCTACTATTAAACGACATTGAAAGCGTTGGAAACCGTCAATCAAAGCGTCTAAAATCCTCACCTAGTCTCTTGTAGACTCGTGATTTCGAACGGAGCGTATACGCTTCGTCTACGGTGATAAGAGAACCTGTTTTACAAGATCTATTGGTTAAAAAGCTATGGATCATAGTGATCCCTAAATCAGCAACTTCTAGGGTTAGTTATTACCTAAAAACGCGGAAGAATCACTGGCTTGGTGATCAGGAAGTGTTGCTTAGGCACTAGCAACAGGTGGCTCGAAGGCTGGAGAAATCTATCCCACTCTCTCTCACAAACTCTCACCTTTTCTCTCTCCCAATTTAGGGTTTCTTGCAATTTCGGATGAGAGAGAGGAGTGAGGGTTTCAACTCCTTTTATAAGCTTAAAAATGCTGAAAACAGGCTCCGGTACAAAGTTTACTTAGTGCATATCCAATTCGGGGCTGTTTCGGTCCAAAAGATACTTTCTGGTGGTCCCCTGGTCGAATGCGATCCGACTTAAGCTCATGCGTACCAGATCTAGCACGTATGAAGTTTTCAGTCCGGCAGGGTTCGCAGATCGCACGTGGTGGACCAGTTTCAGTTCAGCGGTCACCGCACGTAGATCAGGGCTGAAAGTCTCATGATATAAAATAAAAAATTTTCCTGATCTGAGGGTGTAATCTGGATGAATTCTGACGGTCAGAACGCTCAATACTGACATGTCAAGTCGTGTGCCAGATTTGAATTTGAAATTCCAACTATGTCCCTATTCGCACTCTCTTCGGTCCGGGCTCAATGAAATAGCCTGTGATTATCGGTTTGACTTAATTTTCGGAATGAGTGTCAAGTCCAGCTAGGCGGTTCTAACGGTCTAAGATAGGAGGTATCGGACTTTCGACATGCGATCTAGATCCAATACAAAGATTCAAAGTGGTCCAGAGAACAAACCTGCTTAGAGTTTGGTCCGAGGTTATAGAGTATTATAGAGTCATTGGTTCTACTCGATTTGGGTCTTGTAGAACGTATTTAAAGTGATCAGGGACTATTTCCCAGCTACTCCAGCGTTACGCTAGCCAACTTAGTCATATTTTCTAAAAGAATTAATTCTACACAATTTCGGGTCGAGTTGGTACTCGAGCCCAAGTATGGATTTTTCACGGGCGTTACAGATGAACTATCTTCATAATGAAGATGGGCCTAAATGACCTACATACAACAAGTATGGGCCTAACAATGGGCCCTAGGGGGAGTTACAATGCAGACATTTAGCCATCATTGCTCTTATAATGTGGACATAGTACCATCATTGCTCCTAAGGCATGGCCCGCCATAAACATCATTACATACATCATGGTGGAATCATGCATCACATTGGACCTCATATACATCACATTTAGCCCCACACAAAGGCCTCACATATGTCTTATTGGGTCTCACTCATGGTCCTTGTATACATCACATTGGGCCTCAACCCGTGGGCCTCAAATACATCACAGTGGGCCTCGTATACATCAAGTGGGCCACATCACATGGGCCGCACCATCTACACCATTCATCTATTTTAGAGATATTTTTAGAGCATTACCCAAAAATGAATCACATCGGAAGATCATCTGGACTATACCACAAATAAAAGTGGAGATAACGATTTCCACCCTTAAAATTACCAGGGCCCACCATAACATTTATTTTCCATCTAATCTGTTCATATGGTCACAAAGACCTGAATCAAGAGGAAAAACAAATATCATATTGATCTATAACTTCTATGATCCCTAAAGGATTTCAATGGTAGGCGTTTAATTCTACATTGTTTTCTTTAGTGTGGTCCACCTGATAGATCTGGCTCATTTTTAGTCTCAGGCCTTAAGACGAGTTCACTAACTAGATAGATGGTTTGAATGTAACACATACATCAGTGGGACTCACAGGACTTGATGACGTTAGTCCAGCATTGGTGGGACCCACTGATGGATGACACCACTGCTGGACGGTTGAGATATAACACGGACGGTTGAGATATAACATATACATCATGTATGGACCCCATAGATGGGCAGTGCAGACCACACATACACCTCATGGGGCATCCACCGTCCAGACATCTGGACGGTGTGGATGTATGGTAAATACATCACGATAGGGCCCACCGTCAGATGGATAGAGTAGATAAAACACATATCATTGTGGTCCTCATGTGGATGGATGGTGTGTACACAACACACGTGTACGGAGGTGGGGTCCACGTCGGTGTGGCCCACTAGCATTTTGAATCAAGCTGGTATATGTGTTTTACTTGTTGTCTAGATGGTCAGCCATCTGGACGGTACTTATGCTGCTAGTGTGGCCTACAGAATCACTCCATCTGCATCATTGCAGATGGACGATATGGATGGAAGATGTACACCACTGTGGGGCCAGCAGTAGCCCCTCCCACGATCACTCCAGCAGACAGCAATGCCAGCTGCTGGTGTTAACAGTAGTAGTAGCTCTAACACTGACCAGGTAGCATCAACGCTAGTGATTCACTTTTTTTAAAAAATATAATAAGAATATTATTATTTTTATATGACAGTTGGAGCCCACATGGAAGATCTTATTCGTCCATCGGTAAGCTGCCTCATGGTGTGCCCCCAAGAAGCTTTGAAACAAGCTGATATTTATTATTTCCTTCGTACAGTCCAATAACAACTTCTGTTGGACGTCCCATGGCTGGACAGTCTGGATGACCTATCAGCAAGGTGGGTCCGTTATCTGGCCAAAATGGATAGACGTTGGATATAATACTTATGTTAAGGTTGGCCGTTAAACAGGGAAGAGAGAGAGAGAGAGAGAGAGAGAGAGACGCATGTGATGGAGGGACCTCGGCTCTATGGGCCCTTCCTTCCATGCATTACAACATACATCAAGTGGGTCCCGTTACATGTGGGCCCACCAATCAAAATCAACGGTGGAGATCCCATATCCACCAAAATGCAAGGTCTAGATGACCTTTTCATACTAGGAAAATAACCATTATAATGGGGTCCATGGAGAATGGCCCCATTATGAGATGAACATATGAATCATGGTGGGCCATTAGCCACACCTAGGGTTCAAAGTGAGATTCGTATCATCAATCGGTAGGCCCCACTTGGCCCATCATAAAAATAGAGAAAATCTAAGCCTATAAAACACCCACCATTGGATCTTCTTGGTCCGATGGAATGTCAAACTCCTTGGCTCTCTCTTTGATGGAGGTTGATGAGGATTGATGGGCTAGGATGAGGGAACTTGGGGTAGGAAGTGGGCCACACACTCAGCTTATTTTCTCTCCTTAGGATTCTTCTCTCATGGTTTCTTGGGAAGTGGTAGAGAATGAAGTGAAATGAGATACGAGTGGGGTTGTGTAAGGAGGATGGGATGAGAGGAATGGGTAGTGTAAGAGAGAGATGGGTGTGTGTAAGAGAGAGTTGACGTATAGGGGGTGAGGTGGCATGAGGTATGGGCTACTTGTCTTTGTTGGTAAGAATGGGATGAGAGAGGCATGGGTTGTGTACTTGATTATTACTTGATTGATTGATGTGATGAATTGTACAGATTCTCTTGGCATTCACAATGCACAGTGTTTGTTCAAAATATACGCATGCCCACAACTCCTGGCCCGGGTATCGCACCGGTGTGCAAGATGCGCAGTTAGAACCGTACCAACGGTGCAGTCATGATGGTACAAGTTTCGAGTTAAGCCAACTCAGATCTACAGGATACAACTTAGGGTCGCACACAAATGCTGATTATAGGTCACGAGTTGTCGAAATTCGATATGGAGGATCGCGAGAGTCTACAGAATGGTATGAAGTCGGATACGGGCCTTACACCCTGAAGAAGAAATATGGCTAGCCAGATCCGCTGCTGGGTTGTACATCCCATTGTATAAAAAATCTTCTTCACCTCAGAGCCCCATCTCTCGACCGTTTTCAGGTCCGGCTTGCCTTGGAAATACAGGGGATCGAGCTGTCGAAACTCTAGAAGAAGGGCGCTCATGCCCTCCTTTGCCTGGGCTAACGTAATAGCAGGGTGTCTACCCTACCCCTGGAGGGCTGCTGTCACAGCCTATAACATTTGCTGTAGCTGGGAGGTACTCATAGGTATGGTCGGATCTGCACCGAACTCGGGTGGACGAGCAGCATTCTCATGCTGGGGAGTAGGGCTCTCTAGTGGTGGAGTGGGAGTCGTAGGTGGTAGAGCAGGAGTCATAGGTGGTGGAGCGGGAGTCGTTCGGGTTGGTCTCCTAGGCGACATGTCCTATAGGGAAGAACAAAAGAAGCTATTAACCTTGAGAACCCTTGAAGGCTCAGACGTTAGGGAATTAAACCAAAAGGTTACACACTCAGGACCTAATTTTCCTAAGCTTATAGAAAACATGTGATGTTGTTCTCGATTATTTTTAAGTAATGCTCTAATACCAACTTCTGTCATGTCGTAAATTCAGAAATTAGGCTCACAAAATTCACGATCGCTCAATCTGGTGCTAACAGTCTCCGTAGTACCCCATTCTCGACCTCGGCACCCATATACCAGGTTCTAATCCTAGGATCATACAAGGAGGATTTTTTATAATAAATTTATTCTGTAACAAGCATAACCATA
Source organism: Magnolia kwangsiensis (assembly GCA_037074715.1). NCBI lineage: Eukaryota > Viridiplantae > Streptophyta > Magnoliopsida > Magnoliales > Magnoliaceae > Magnolia > Magnolia kwangsiensis. The sequence continues at coordinate 80,565,708 of CM073575.1, read as the reverse complement.
AACATAACCCACAAACAACAACCAACAACATCATCACAAATCCACTGTGATAAAAAACTTTGAGTACAATGTGTAAGGGAAATACAATATCGATAATTAAAAGCTCCAGAAGTCGGCTGTATGCTCCAAGCTCAATGCTGCTGCGGTGTCCTAGCATCACCTGCTTGCAGTGGTCGTGCATAAGCTTATAAAAGCTTAGAGGGTGGTGAAAGTGTATTTGCAATATAAGCGTGATCAGAATGCAATATCGGAGTAATGCAAAATATATTGGTAAGTCTATGAATGCAATCAGCAGTACCAAGGCTATGCAATGCAAGACATGAATGCTATTGGACATTCAAGGCCATACGATGTAAGGCATGAATGATGTCGGCCATACCAAGGCCATGCGATGCAAGATGCAACTCAAGCATACCAATCCTCATCCAAATCCACATATCAATGCAACTCATCACTAGAGCATCAAATATCATTATAGTTCCCACTCTGTATAATCATCGAGGTTTAGTACACTTTAAATGTCACTGTCCCTTTACCAGCCGCATAGTCCAAGTGAGCTTAAGAAACTTCACTATCTGCTTGACCAATAGTCTGTCAATACCTATCCGACACGTCGATAGCGAACCCATTTACGAGCTAGTTATACTCAGCCTAGCAATTTCCCTCTACCCTCAGGCGAGTAAGGCCACACCCCCTTCCAGCTGACCACAACATAGTAGGAGATGCAGCCTCTTGATGTTTGGCCCTCGTGCACTCATGTATCCACTCGGTCTGGATGTTGGAGTTATCCTTTTGTACTATCAAGTTTAGGAATTTTCACCCTATTTCGATAAGAAAACAAATGCATTCTATTTGGAGAATTTATTCAATGATAACAAAGAACTTAATGAGAGAACATTAATCACATTTATTTGAGTTCATTTATATACTCTAATTCTCTTGATTCTGAAAACAAAGTACAATTAATGAAATGTACTGAATGAAAGAGAAGATAGCTCGATGAAAATTTTGGCAGCATTCCGATGCTATTTCAGTCATCTCCTAGATACTTTGAAGGAATTGACGAATCGATCAGCCAGTCTTCAATGAGATGGAGCATCCTTCCAGTCATTCTTCCTTAAAATATACAACAGCCCGTTGAATGTGGCCAGGCTCGGAGGAAATCAGGCCGATCATGCTAAACGAGCCTAAAAAGTCCTCCAGAATGTAAGATCATGGGGTTGCTACTATCTGTTTGGCTTGAAACTTTATGTGTAGCATTAGAACCATAAATTAATTATACATGTCAAATTTCAGTTCTTGAATCCTTCTGAAAATGGCCGAACTGACAAATCAGCTCCTGAGATCATGATTTGGGGCCCGCCTGATATTTGAATATACTTCAAACTTGGTCTCAACGTGCTAAATGTAATGCCAAAGCGGATGGATGGAGCAGATTTCCCATGAACATCACACTAAGATCACGTGTACATCGCATGTATATAGTGCACGAATGCACTTGACGTGTATGGAATTTACCTAAGTCGGTCAAAGCCCATTGACCGACTTCTTCTTCTTCATTTCACAAATACACAGCGTCTTCACTGGTTATTTGTAATTTTTTTAGTATGGCTTGATCATCACTCAAATCATCCATCTGGACCGTCCATTGTGTTCAGAAGGGAGATTTAATCGTTGCCAAAGTGGCAATTTGAAACGATGCAGACTGTTGTAGTATTGTAACCGTTGAACATGAAATGGACAGTGAAGTAGACAGGCCCGTGTTCTGCACTGATTTCACTTCAAAAGTAGTCCTTCCTCAATGGTTTTTTGCTCTGAATCCAATGGATGGAGTCGATTCTTCATTTGGCCTCAATAAGTGGGCCATCTCATTTCACAGAGTCGACATACGTCGACTCTGTTATGAAATAGAGGCTCCGTGCTTTCATAGTGGGCCACCATCATGTAGCAAGAGGTTAATCTGAGCCGTCTATCAAATAGAGGGGAAAAAACCCATTAAAGCCATGTTTTCCTTTCATGATCATGTGCATTCATGTGATCTGTGCGACGATTGAAAGAAGACCGTTCGACTGCTTTCTCGGCTTGATTATCTAGGTTGGCCACGTCAACAGACGATCAAAACTCACCATTCATGGTTAAAATCTTGAGAGGGAGCCATTAAACGGTGTGGATCTCTCAAAATATGGCTGTATTGGGCCCCACCAACAACACAGTGGAAGGAGAGATGAAGTTCTTCCTCTGTTTAAGCACGGCCGATAATCCCGCCGGTTGCACGGTTCGCCCAACGGGAACTTTCATCGGACAGCATAATGGTACTATATGGCTTGCAGGAATCAACACTTAGTTGAATTCCCGCTTCTGTTACGCGGGTCAAGCAGACCGCACAACAGAAGATCTCCTTTGTGTGAATGGCGAGTAGCGCAACTAAAAAATCTCCTTTACATTCCTTGCGCGGTCGGCGCAGCTGCATTATTCCTTGTGCAGTCCGCGCAACTGTACTATTCCTTACATGGTTCACGCAACTGTATTGCTCTCTCTCTCTCTCTCTCTCTCCTCACTTCTTCTTCTCCATTTCCTTGCCCACCAACTGATCTAACTGATCCAACCCCTCCAAATGAAGATGGGAGGGGTATTTATAGGCCCCACCACTCTTATAAAGTGGTGATCACTACCACTTATCCCTTTACATTTGGACATCTTCCTATCTTAAACCATGGTGTCCACTAAACTCCTTAAATGGTGGTGTGCAGCTTCTCTTCACTAAAATGACACATGTGCACGCTTTATTACCAAAATACCCTTTCTAATCCCTTTTACTGAAATACCTAAACTACCCCTGGACATGAATTTTTACCAAAATACCTAAACTACCCCTGGACATGATTTTTACCAAAATACCCCTGAAATGGATTTTTACCAAAATATGGAGTACACATCCCTGGAAAAGATCCACGCCATGGAATTCTCTGACCACTGCAATGGGATATTTTTTATGCCTCAACACATCCAGGGACATCTATGGCCCCCCGATGCTAATAATAGTATTTTCGGTGTCCAATCCTGCCCTCCATGATATGCCTGTGGAGATTATGGCCCTGATGATGCTAGAGTGTACAACAATCACAACACAAAATGCAATATTCATGAGTCACACAGTCTAATCATGCATTAATCTTGCGCATACCATGCACTCATGTGGGATGACTCCGCCTATCAGGGAGTCCTATAAACAACCTGCCCTATAACATATGCAATGGTCCACCACATCTCATAATAAACATGCAGATGATGCATATGAGCATGTATCATGATGCTATGCTGTCACATACTCATAATCGGTATCGATAACCGGCATCGATAATTAACCTATATGCAAGGCGGGGTCCATAGATGAGCAGCTGATCTAAACCATAATATAAGATTGGCTCTTGACCATGGATATACTAAAACCGATAGCACAGAGCCATCCGTCTACGACAATGATGGACTATGCAACATGAATGGGGCCCAATGATTTGGGTTAACCCACTTAGAGAATGATGAGAATAGGCCTAATAAGGCCTAAGGGACGGTCACAATGTGGACATTTAACCATTGTTGCCCATCAATGTGGACATTTAACCAACATTGCTCCCAAGGAGTGGCCCACATAAAGCCTAAAATATAGTGGGGCCCATAGCCGCACACAAGGGCCTAATATACATTTCAATGGGCTCAACATATGGCCTTGTATACATCACATCGGGCCTCATCATTTGGGCCATATATACATCATATTGGGCCATGTCTAATGGGCCTCAAATACATCACAATGGGCCTCATATATGGGCCTCAAATACATCACATCAAGGTGGGACCCACACTCTATGTTTCATTTTATAATATCCACACCATACATCTATTCTTAGAGATTATTATGGAGCATTACTCAAAAATGAATCATATCGAAAGATCATCTGGACCATACCATAAGTAGCAGTGGAGATAATGATTTTCATCGCTAACAATTTACAGGGCCCACCATAACATCTATTTTTCATTCAATCTGTTCATAAGGTCACAGAGACATGAATTAATAAGGAAATATATTTCATATTGATACAAAACTTCAATGAACCCAAACGACTTCAATGGTAGACAATCAATCCTTCATTGATTTTTACAGTGTGGTCCATCTAATAGATAGATCTGTCTTATCTTTAGTCTCAAGCCTTAAGATGAGCTCATCCAACAAATGGACAGTTTGGATTTAACACATAACTCATGATTGGGCCCACATTTGCTAATGTCACTACAATAGCTATATAGTTGGTGTGACCCAGTAGATGGACGGACGGTGTGTGATGGAACCCATGCATCGCATTACGGTCCATACAGATGGACGGTATGGATGAAACTCACATCATGTGGGACCCATAAAACTCTTGACGTCAAATAGCAGCTGAATAGCTATGGGACCCATAGAATTTGGTGACATCACTACAGCCACTATATAGCTAGTGTGTGGTAGTCCAGCCAATCCACTTCTATGTTAAGTGGGTCTTACATGGGGCCCACCAGATATACATATGTATATATTATATATATTATTATATATTATTATATATATAAATCCAGCCTAGCATCTACCATCCTAGACGGACGGCTTGGATAAAAGGAACATACATCGAGGTGGGTCACACCCTCCAGGAGGCTGGACGGTGTGGATAAAATCACATGCATCAAGGTGGGGCCACATGGGTGCTCCACCAGATTTGAATTGAGCTGATATTTATTTTTCCCCTTCATTCGGGCCTATGTGACCGACCGGTCATGCACGTCCCAAATCAGGCAACAAGGTGGCCCACTTGGTGGACGGCATGGATAAAATGCATACATCAGGGTGGCCATTTAAACAAGGAGAGAGAGAGAGAGAGACGTGTGATGGAGGGAGCTCCGAACCCTCCTAGGATTACAATGCATACATCAAGATGGGTCCCAAATAGGATCCATACCATTAATCGGTAAGCCCCACTTAGTCCATCATAAAAATCATAATCTAATCATACAAAACACCCACCTATGACCTTCTTCTTTAGCTCCTTGGAATCCTTGGCTCCTAAGCTTTGATTTTGATGGAGGATGATGAGGATTGAAGGGTGGACATGGGAGATTAATGGGTTGAGAATGAGAGAGAGAGAGAAGTGATGGGTTGAAAAGGGATAAGTGAGTGATGTGTGAGTGATGGGTGGTGTGGTGTTGTGTAAGAGATGGGATGGAAAGGTATGGGTGGAGAGAGAGAAAGAGTTGACATTGGGAATGGGAGAGCGATGGACTAGGTACTTAATTGAGGTGATTAATTGATGTGATGTTTAGGGTAGAGATTCTCTCAGAATTTACAATGCACGACATTTCTTCAGAATATACGCAGGCCTACAACTCCTAGCCTGGGTATCGTATTTGCGCACGAGAGGAGGCATTGGAACCGTGGCGACAGTGCGGTCATTAGGGTACAAGTTTCAATTCGAGCTGACTCTAATATATGGGATGTGACTTTGGGTCACGTGCAAACGCTATCTACACATCGCAGGTCGTAGAAATTTTATCGGGAGGATCGTGGAAGCCTAAAGAACAGTATGGTCTAGGATACACACCTTACATTACCTCTTCTGACCTCAATCTCTCTGCGTGCCGACCCAGTTAACCTCATAAATTTGGGTCCTTCATACTATCTCCTCAAAAGCCAGGAGCTCATGCCCAACAACATGTCCTTGAAGACTGTAACACAAACCGTTCTTGAAACAGCGGGTCTTCTACCTCTCTTCATCAATTAAATATGACGCGAACCTCGATAGTGCCATGAAACGAGCCACGTACTGTGCCACAGACATATCTCCCTTCACTAGAGTCTCGAACTCCAACGTTCGTTGCTGTCAAATGTGGTTGGGGAAATACTTCTAGTCAAACCGGTCCACGAAATCCTCCCATGTCCAGACGAAATTAGGCCCTACAACACTGGAAATGGAGGTCCACCAATGCTCGACCTCACCCTCAAGAATATACATAGCTAAAGGGACCCGTTGTTGGGTCGTACGCCTCATAGTCTTGAACATCTTCTCTACCTGGGAGTGCCATCTCTGGGCCGTAGTCAGGTTGGGCTCTCCCTGGAATTGTGGGGGATCGAGCTGAAGGAAGTTGCACAATAAGGCACTCGAGAGCTCCTGCTTCGCCTGCTCTAGGGTCTTAGCGAGGTGTTTACCCTGCTTATGGAGGGCTGCCATCACCGCCTGAAGCATCTGTTGCAACTGGTCAGCACTGACTAACGCCGTAGGGTCTGTGCTGGTCTCGAATGGAGGCGCATGATCTGCAGGACCCTCGGGTGCATGAACAGGGAGCTTGGGTGGGGGAACGGGAATTGCGGGATGTGGAGCGAGAGTTTCTTGGGTCGATGGGTTTCTTGTGAACCTTGAGTGCCTCACATGCCTCGCCTAGGCTGCATGGTCTACAAAAAAGAATAAAAGCATCTATCAGCCTTAAGAACCCTCGTAGGCTCAGATGTTAGGGAGTTAAATCAAAACATTACACGCTCGGGACCTGATTGTCCTAAGCTGTAACACCCTGAAAATCGGGGGTCGTGTATAAACTCAACTCCTGAGTTCCAGACCATCACTTATGCAACAAAAATTATTATGATTCAATGTTGTCTGAGTTAAAGCATTCACATGAGTAAAAGTATACCAAAACTGCAATTCATACTCCAGATTCAGTGATAAAAGCAAGCGGAAGACTAAAAGATGTATATATCACTGTATGGAAAATAAAGTAGATCTCGACTGTCTCCAAAGTATGAATACATCTCTGAGTCTCATATACATGTAAATAAATAAAATTAAAATGTCAAAAGTAGTCCCACTGAGAAGTCCCGTCAATCCAGGCCACCTAAGCAAAGCCGTCGTGGTACTGCATGTATGAGAACTCGTCCTGGTCCTCATCATAGTCCGGCTCTGCCTCCTGAATCGCCACCTCACCTGCATCTAAGACAGGGTCTGGTGGGTGTTGCAAACACCATCCCGAAATATGGGAATGAGTAGCTAACTCAGTGGAATAATAGAACAAGGATTAACATGTTCTCAAATCAATCATGCGATAATAGTAAAGTAGTAAACCAAACAATCCTAATACTGTTGTTAATGCAATATGACATGACATGATGGATGCCCTCACCGACGTTCTCCCTCATACGACACCATCTTACGCCCGCGGCATGCTTGCGTACCACTCAGTGCTCCACATCTTCCAGGCACATGCAATGTGATGGTGATATGATTACCGAGTTATTATTAGTCCATTCAAACAGCAGGATTGGAAAACTAAGGTACTTCCCTTATATCAATCCCAACATAGATCCTGTCTAGGGTCGTCAGTCCTAGTAATCTCATACGATGTATATTTTGTAGGTCACTGTAAGGGCTGTCAGGGCTGTTGCTCATACTCGTTGCACCGCTCCCCCATCACCTTATCAATACAGGCCTACTGTACTCTCACTGCTACGGAAGGGTCGTCGCCTCCCGTAGACTCAGAATACGCTCGCGGTCACTACAAAGGACTCGTCGCCTGATCAGTGTAGGCCGACAGCAAGAATATAGTGTCCCATACCACCATAATCTGCTCACGAGTCATAAGTGCTCACTGGTCACTACGGGGAGGTTTGTGGCCCCAGCGTAGGCCAACAGCTCAACCACGGTGTCCCATACCACCATGCCCGGCTCATGAGTCTTTATGGATCAAGGTACCATGGTTGACAGGGTTTACAGTGGTAAGTTCGGTACCCTAGGTTCAAGCAGTTATGACTCATACAGGGTGAACATACAACGGCCAGTCGAGTTACTTGACGGGCTCGACTAGCACAAGCGCATTTCAAGTTGAACGACATGAAGTGCGTAAAACACCTCGTGTGGCCTAACCACTACCGCCAACTCCAAAACACGGCTCGCGTTCATCGACGCGTCGTTCGTGGCAAAGATAGGCCAACCACGAACTTGCTCAGTTGCCGACTGCCTGGACTAGGTATAGTCCCAAAAAATTATGAATTCACATCAGCCATCATGTAAGAGTAATGGAAATGAAATACAACCATGTGAGCATGTTAACACATGTTATAACATAAAACTTAAGTAAATCTTCCAACGCATGCATTTCATACATATAATGAAATCATGCATATAGATAACATGTAGGAAACCATTTACATCAGCATATTAATTGAGAAATCAATCTCAAACTAATTCATAACACCATTCAATTCAATACATACTAATACAAGCATTTATACAAACACTTACACTACACACTTAAGTCTACATATACTATGTCGACTCAAAGTGCGCATTTAGGCGAATCTCTTCACCAAACTAATTATGCATGTATTCCTAATATCCTAATGTGACAAGAAGCCATGTCAATCATATCAGAAAATTATGGATGAAAACAGTATTTCCTACAAATGACTAAAATGCCCTAAATCTCATATTCTTCGTCTGCTTACGAAACAAGAAACGGACAACATGTCGTACATGTCAAACGGTGTTGCCGTCGATAATCTACTATTAAACGACATTGAAAGCATTAGAAACAGTCAATCAAAGCGTCTAAAATCTGCACCTTTTCTCCTATAGGTGGATTAATTCGAACGGAGCGTATACGCTTCGTCTACGATGAATAGGCAACCTAATTTACAAGATGCATCGGCTACTTCACTATGGAAACTAAGGAACCTCAAATCAGCAAGTGTTAGGGGCATTTTCTTACCTAGAAACGCGGTGAAATCACCGGCAAAGTGATTGAGGCGCGTTGCTTAATCACGTACAACAGGTGGCACAAGCAGTAGGAAATTCCCTTCCACTCTCTCTCAGAATCTCTCACTTTTTCTCTCACTCTTGTTAGGGTTTCTAGCAAATTCGGATGGGTGAGAAGAGTGAGGGTTTCAAGCCCTTTTATAAGCCCAAACATGCCTAAAATAGGCTTTGGAACAAGGTTTACTTGATACCTAACCAAATCAGGGTTGTTTCGGTCCAAAAAGGCATTTCTGGTGGTCCCATGGCTGAACGCGATCGGACTTAAGTTTTTACATGTCGGATGTCACTCACATCCCGTTTTCAGACCAGTAGCATTTGTAGATCGCACGTGGCGGTCTAGTTTCAGTTCAGCGGTCACTGCACGTAGATCAAGCCTATAAGTCTCATGATATGAAATAAAAAAATTTCTGATCCGAGGGTGTAATTTGGCTGAATTCTGATGGTCAGAACGCTTAATACTGACACGTCAAGTCGTGTGCTAGATTTGAATTTCAAATTCCAAATCTAACCCTATTCTCACTCTCTTCACTCCAGGCTCAATGAAATAACCTGTGAATGTCGGTTGGACTTGATTTTTGAAATGATTGTCAAGTCCAGCAAGGCGGTTACAACGGTCTAAGATTGTAGGTATCGGACTTTCGACGCGCGGTCTAGATCCAATACAAAGTTTCAAAGAGGTCTAGAGAACAAACCAGTTTAGAGTTTGATCCGAGGTTTTAGAGTATTATAGCATCATTGGTTCTACTCGCTTTGGGTCTTGTAGAACGTATTTAAAGTGATTAGGGACTATTTCCCAGCTACTCTAGCGTTACGCTAGCTAACTTACACTTATTTTCTAAAGGAATTAATCCTACGCGATTTCTGGTCCAGTTGGTACTCGAGTCCAAGTACGGATTTTTCCAGGACGTTACATAAGCTCATAGAAAATATATGATGTTTTCCTGAGTTATTCCCAAGTTATGTTATGATACCAATTCTTGTCACGCCTCAAACTCAGAAACTGGGCTCACAAAATTCCCAATCACTGAATTTGGCACCGACAACATCTATAGTACACTATTCTCGGCTCGTAGCACCTATATACTAGGTTCCGATCCTAGGATCCTACAAGCAGGATTTTTAATATAAATTTGCTTCATAATAAGCATAACTACAAGCATAACCCATGAATAATAACAAGAACATCATCACAAAATCCACTATGATAAAAAATTTTAAGGTACAATGCATAAGGGAAATACAATAGATAACAAAAAGGTTTTAGAAGCTCAGCTACATGCTCCTGCTCCTGCTCCTGCTCAGCTATGTCCTAGGGTCACCTACACGCATCAATTGTGCATAAGGTTATAGAAAGCGGTGGTGAAATTGTGTGTGCAAGGTAAAAATGCAAGTATGCAATATCAGAGTGATGAGGAAACATGTAAGTCCATGAATGTTATCAGCCGTACCAAGGCTATACAATGTAAGGAATGAATGCTATCAGCCACACCATGGCTATACAATGCAAGGCCTACATAGCCAATGTCATATGCAAGATGCAACTCAAGCATACCAATCCAAATATCAATCTAGCTCATCTTTAGAGCATCATATATCAGTACAGTTCTCTCTGGATAATCACCGAGGTCTACTACACTATACACCAGATTGTTGCCCCTCACTAGATGCACAACCATGTAAGCAGAAGAGGCCTCACTACCCGCCTAACTACTAGTCTACCAATATCTACTCGGCACGTCAGTAGCAGACCTATTTACAACCTGGTCATACTCAACCTAGCAATAACCCCCTTCTCTTCAAGCGTCTAAGGTCACACCCCCTTTTGAACTGACCATGACACAGTGAGAGATGCAACCTCCTAGTATTCGGCCCTTGTGCGCTCATACATCCACTCAGTCTAGACATTGGAGCATCCTCCATGGTATTATAAGGGTTTGGGGACTTTTACCCTAGGACATTTATAATGTCGTCGTGCTTTAACAAGTATTTTCGGTATCTAATCCTGCCATCCATGATATACCTGTGGAGGCTACAACCCTGATATCGCTAGGACGTACAATAATCATAACACACAATGCAAAATGCATGAGTCACAAAATCTAGTTATGCATTAATCCTGTGTGTACTATGCGCTCATGCAGGATAATTATGCCTATTAGGGAGTCTCATAAATAACTTGCCCAATGACATATGCAATGGTGAACCACATCTCATCACAAGCATGCAGATGATGCATGTTGGCATGTATCATTATGCTATGCTATCACATACTCATAATCGCTATCAATAACCAGCCTATATACAAGGCGGGGTCCATAGATGGACATCAGATTCATATTCATGAGGGTTACTCCTCAACTATGGATACTCTAAATATGATAGCACGGATCCCTTCGTCTACAGTGATGATGAACTCTTCTCATATCAAGGTTGGGCCTAGGTAGCCTACCTATATCCTAAGGATCTGGAACTGAAAAGGCCGAGTTAAGAGTCCTAGAGGGGGGGGGGCGGGGGGGGGGGGGGGGGGGGGGGGCGGATGAATAGGACTATGCCAAATTAAAATTTAAATGCAGGATTAAGAAAGAACTAGAACAAGATGGCACTTATCAATCCCAAATAGTGAAAATAAATAGCAACCTCAAATGCACAAATATTGAGAGGTTGATACAGATGTTGTTCTAAGGACAAACTTACACCAAAAACCAATGGCTTATGGTAAGACAACCTAATTTCTAGAATGGTCTGTGTATCAAAGTCCCAAACTAATACAGAGGAATAAAGAATAAAATAGAAAAAATATCTACTACTATTACAACATTCACCACATGTGTTACAATCATTCACCATAAATGCACAATAATAAACATTCACCACAACTCCAGCAATTATAGTGGTTCACTTGTGTGTACACCAAATGTTAGAAAATAACCACACAACTACTCCACTCTCAATATCCTCACCCACGGGATATTGGCTTTCACTATGAAATAGGTTTTCCAAGGTTCACCCAAAACCTTCACAATTATGTTTTCAAAGGGCTACCACAATTAAAAACCCCACTTACTAAGATTTTCTTGCTATCTCAATCAAAACAAAAAATGAAAGATTTTCTGGCAATCTTACAAACCAAATACGAAAAATTAAAATGTACTTATCTAAAGATTCTTCTTCTGATGAAGCCCAGTAGAACCATTTCGATGTAGACGTTCAATGTCCAATCTCACATATGAAAGGGTTCTTAGGTCTAAATTAATTTTAGATTAAATCAAACTGGGCTAGCTTGAGTTGATTTTGATCTCAAAAAGAGCAAAATTAATATTCCCTTTTCAAAAGAAATAGAATTGAATAGAGATCACAAAATCAAATGTGAAAAGGCCATTAAAACAATCTTAAATACTAACCAATTAGCTTCTCGAATGTGAGGACAAGTTTCTCAAAGTTGTGACTTGAATGTCTTTGAATGACTTGATAAACTCTGAAAATTATCCTCAATTTATAGGTAAAAATATTGTTCACTCGACTAGCCTAATGGTTAGCTCGACTGGTCGAAGGACTAACAACATTTTAAAATTTTTGGTAGGATAAGATAAGATCGCAACTCGACTGGTTGAGCCCTGCACTCGACTGGTTGAGTGGGACCTACAAATGTTGTTGGACTTTGAGTCGAGTACTGTTTACTTAACTGGTTGAGCAGTCTCTAAGACTGGTCGAGGGTCCAACAGAAAATTCTAAAAATTCACAACAAAGTTTGGACTGATCGAGAAAATTCTTAAACTGGTCGAGGCAGTGTTTGGACTAGTCTAACCATGACTAGGACTGGTCAAAAAATGACCTATAAAATTATCAAATGACTTATGCTATAAGTACAAATTGTATGACCTATCCTATGGTCAATATAGGGTCAAACAAACTGTACTTGTGAGATTGATTCATCACATATCATTTTCTTGAAGAAGTTTGTAATACCCCGGATTTTTGCCAACCTGGATTTAGACGTCCTTAGGCAATGGATCAATCCTAACACCTGATTAACTTCTCAAAACTCAATCCAAAAGTCTCAAATCCCTATTTCCTTCGAAATCTCACCTTTCACTACTTTATCCTTCAAAAGTTTCTAAGAGCTTTCATATTAGACACAAATATTAAAGTTTAGGTGATGTTGATCAATACTCAGACAACATGCATTCATCATTATCTATGTTGCATAAGTGACGTTTTGGAACTCGGGAGTTGGGTTTCTACCCGACCCCCGATTTTCGGGATGTTACAAAGTTGAAGCTTGAAGACTTGATCTAGTACTTGAACTTCTTGTTATTGAATCTCTTGATCTTATACTTAAACTTCTTATTCTTGAAAGTGAAATTCTTGATGTCGTATTTGAACTTCTTGATCTTGTACTTGAACGTAGACAAGATTGACAAGGATGACATGAAGTTGATCTTACAATAATTGCTAAACAAGATACAGATTCCAAGAGGTTTTGGCACTACAAAATTTGACAAACCTAGGAGGTAGATAGGATAACATTTACAATCTCTCCCTTTATCAAATTTGTGACAAAATAAACCAAGACCAAGGAATCATGCACCAGTTGGATCAATAAAGAATCATGCACCGGTTAGATCAATAAAGAATCATGTACCATGTACCAGTTAAATCAATAAAGAATCATGCACCAGTGAAAAAATGGTCAGCAAAAATCAATACTCCCCCTTAATACATTACTCCAAAGAATCCAAGAGAAGGGAAGAAATTGTTTGAAGTACCTGTATATGAACAAATACAAATATAAAAAATATAACCACTTCTCCTCATTTTTATAACCACTTCTCCACATATCTCCACAAACCACTTCTCTACATCTTCCACTTCATTAATTAGACATACCAACACAAATTCTCCCCCCTTTCGTCACAATATGACAAAGGAAAGAGCAGGCTTGACTTATAAATGAAGGAAAGATAAGAGTAGAATAAGAGCAATGAGTAATGAGAGTAAGTTCAAGATAACATAAACATTGTCAAGATAACCATTAAAAACATGTCCACAGAAAATAAGAAAATATGTCCAAACATATAGAGTCAAGAGAAATCTAAGTATAAAAGTTAATACAAATTATAAATTCAACACTAATCTGAACCAAAGGAAGGAGCAGGTATGGAAGGATCTATTTGATGTAATCCCTTGTTAATGCTGTAAATGTTATCTTATCTAGCTTCTAGGATTATCAAATTTTGTAGTGCCAAAACCTCTTAGAATTTGTATCTTGTGTAGCTCAACTTTATATCATCCTTTGCCTACACTCAATTACAAGTTCAAGAAGTTCAAATTCAAGTTCAAGAATTTCAAGTACAAGATCTAGAAGTTCATGAACAAGAAGCTCAAGAACTAGATCAAGTTTTCAAGTTTCAAATATATCAAGACAGTGTGCATTACTCAAGTTCAAGCTCATCTTCGTATATACATTTTCAAGCTTTAAAGTACTTCAAGATGACAAGCTTCAAAGTACTTCAATATAACAAGCTTCAACTACTTCATGATAATCTATCTACCGAAGTGAACGATGTTTCGATATTCAAATTTCACCTATAAGGTATGAATGACCCTAGATTGACCATAAGTTAGGTCATACTAATTGCATACTTAATTTGAGTCATTATATAATTTTTATAGGCTTATTTTCGACTAGTCTTAGCCTATGTTCCACTAGTCTAAGTACTAGCTTGACCAGTCTAAGATTTTTCTCGACCAGTCTAAGGTTTGTTGTGATTTTTCAGAATTTCAATTGGACCCTCGACCAGTCCCGGAGATTGCTCGACCAGTCGAGTGAATAGTGCTTGACCAGTCGAGCAGGCTCAACTCAAAGTCCAACAACCATTCTGGGGCCCAATTGACCAGTCAAACAGGCCACTCGACCAGTTGTGCAGGCCACTCGATCGGTCGAGGATCAATCTTATCTTATTGTGCCCAAAATTTTGAATTCTTGTTAGTCCTTCGACCAATCGAACTGACCTCTGGGCCAGTCGAGTAAACAATATTTTTGCCTATAAATTGAGGATGATTTTCAGAGTTTTTCATTCCATTCCATGATATTTAAGTAACTACTTTGAGAAAACTTGTCCTCACATTTGAGAAGTAAATTGGTTAGTATAGAAGATTCTTTTAATATTTTTTTGTATTTGATTTTGTGATCTCTATTCAATTCTAATTTATTTTAAAGGAAATATTGATTTTACCCTTTTTGAGATCAAAATCAAATTAAGTGAGCCCAAGTTAATTTAATCTAAAAAATCATTTAGATCTAAGAACCCTTTCATATGTGAGTTTGTACATTGAACAACTACATCATATCGGTTCAACTGGGCTTTATCAAAAGAAGAATCTTCAGATAAGTACATTTCAATTTTCTGTATTTAGTTTGTAAGTTTGTCAGGAAATCTTTCATTTTTAGTTTATCTAAGGTGATCAAGAAAATCTCAAAATGTGGGGTTTTAAATTGTGTAAGTCCACTTGAAAGACACAATTGTGAAGGTTTTAGGTGAACCTTGGAAAACCTATTTCATAGTTAAAGCCGATATCCCAAGGGAGAGGATATTGGGAGTGGAGTAGTTATAGAACTATTTTATAATGTCCTGAAAAAATCAGTACAAAAACCCGAGTATCACCTCAAGCAGAAATCACTTAGGACCAAATCCTTTAGAAATTAACGAGAATTAACTAGTGCTGAACTAGATTACTTGGGAAATTAGCACCAATCACTTTAAATATGATCTGTAAGACCCAAAACTTGTATAATTGTTAATGCTACAATGCCCTGAAATTTAGGATCAATCTCTAAACCCGGTTGCTCTCGGGAGCAAAATGAAACTCTGTATCGGACCTGGACCACACATCGAAAGTCCAATAGAATTATGACCGCCTAGTTGGACTTAACGATCACCTCAAAAATCAAGTCCAGATGATGTCCTGGGACTATTTTCTTGAGTCCGGAGTGAAGTGTGTGAGAAAAGTGAATATATTTAGAAATTAAATTGAATTTAAGTAATCTGAGTCGTGTCGCTTGCGGGCTGATTATAAGCGTTCTGACCATTGGAATCTGACCCAAATACTCTCTCAGATCAGGGGAAATGTCCCACACATGCCAATATACTTGTGGCCCTGATCGAGTATCGGTGACCGTTGAACTGAAACTAGTCCGCCACGGTCGATTTGTAAACCCGATCGGACTGAAAACTTAACTTGATCAAGATCCAATATCTGTGAGTTTAAGTCTGACCGCATTCAGCAAAGGGACCTCCAAAAATGCTCTGTTGGATCGGAACAAGCCCGATATGGTTATAACCTAAGTATACCATGGCCCTGGGACTATTTTCATCAGTTCTGGGCCTATATAAGGGCTTTAAAACCCCTTTCACATATTCCATACGAATTATAAACCCTAGCTAAGAAAAGAGAGAGTAAAGAGAGAGAAAGGGAGAGAGAAGTTGGTGATTCATCTTGGGATTCTTCCCAACTACACTACGTGCCTAATCCACCTATTTGTATCGATATACGGGCGATACCGATTCCATACTTGGGTAAGAAAACCTAACCCTAATCTGTTTTAGGGCTTTTCAATAGTTTAAGTGACGATGCAGCTAACCTATTTCATACTCTAGGTTGTTAATCCCCCATTGACGAAGACTTACCGTATACATCATATCTGTTATGCATTTTTCGGTTTAAGGTGTTGACTATATATGTTTAGGTTATGATTTTCAAGGCTTTCAATGCCAGTTAATGATTTATTATTGACGTGGATGCCATTACACATGCCAAATGCACTATCTATTTCATTTTACGAAAATGTATAAACTATGTTGTGAATAGAGTATTTCATGTGTTTGATGTAATATTTGTATGCACTTGGAATCCGATGTTGTAAATGCCATGATTAATTGTCGTAGGTACGTGATTGTTATGATTGCGACAACTCTTTGGCAAAAGGATTTGCCCTAATACGTCATATGGCCAATATACGTGATGTATGTTGTAAAGTGTAGTCTAAGTGTTTGTGAAAATGTCTGAATGAGTTAGTATGAGTTGAGATATGAATCCCAACTACCTTAATTGTGTGTATGATTTCCTCCATGAATTGCATAACCTACTTATTCATGTTTAATTATATGTATGATTTTCTCCATGTACTGTGTATTCATGTTTAGGTTATATTTCATAACATGTTTATATGATTGTAGGATTTGACTTAAATATTTATTATTGTGATTGTATGTGGTTGGGACTATACAACAGTCCAAGTAATTGGTAATAGTTCTCAAATTGGTGGCTGAGGTTGTTTTCGCCAGCAGGATGTGTTCGATGAATTCGAGCTGTGCTTGGGAAGTCGACAGTGGTTAGGTCACACGAATTGCTTATGCATTTCATGTCAATCAACTCAACGTGCGATCGTCCTAGTCGAGCTTATCAATTAACCCAGTTGATCGATGTATGTTCACCATGTTTGAATGTTATTACTTGAATCTAAGGTACCAAACTCACCAGTGAAACCCGAATAACCTTGGTACCTCGATCCGCTAAGACTCATGAGCCGGACATGGTGGTATGGGACACCGTGTTCGAGCTGTCGGCCTACGCTGGGGCGACGAGCCTCCCTGTAGTGACCAGTGAGTAACCCAGACTTATGAGCTGAATATGGTGGTATGAGACACTATATTCGTGCTGTCGGCCTACATTGATTGGTGATGAGCCCTTTGTAGTGACCTCAAGCATACGTTGACACAACATGGAGGCGACAATCCTTTTTGTAGTAATTAAGGTATAACTAGGCCTGCATTGATTGGTTACAAGCCCTTTGTTGTGACCTAGAACTATAACATCGTATGAGATTTACTAGGACTAACGACCCAAGAATGGATCATTGTTTGGATATTGATATAAGGGAGGTACCTTAGCTTTCCAATCCTACTGTATGAAAAGGACTATTAAGAACTTGGTAATCATGTACATGCACTGCACTGCATGTGTCTTTTGGCATTGGGCAAAGCACCGAGGAAGTGACTGACATGTACGAACGTGAGATGAAGATTGCAGAGGGAGTGTAGGCAAGGGCATGCATCATTTCTTCATACATTCTTGCATTAATCAGAGTAATTAGGGATGTTTGATTGTACTGCTTTAACATTTCTACTTGACTGAATTGATAACATGATAACCTTTACTATATAGTTCCACTGAGTTGATCACTCACTCCCACGTTCTGAGACGGTGCTTAAACATCAACTAGACCCTATCTTAGTTACAGATGAGGATGTGATGCATGAGGCAGAGCTGAAGTTCGAGGATGACGAAGAGGCTTTCTCGTGTTTGCAGTATTCAGGTGGGTTCATTTAGACCATTCTGAATCATCGGGGCTTCTTGGTTTATGCTTTATTAGAGGAATTTCACATTTTTTCATTCGTATTTTGAAACAAGACTTGTAACTATTGACCTAGCAGAGCACACATATTTTGGGGACTTGTACTGGTGTGTGTGTGTGTGTGTATATATATATATATATATATATATATATATATATATATTTCAGACTTCCAGTTGCGTATTATAACTGTCCCTAGATTATGTTTGCGGATTTGGCGTAATCTAATTCATTTTTTATGCACTAATACAGATAACATTCATCCATTATTAAAAAATGTTGCATAAGTGATGCTTTGGAACTCGGGAATTGGGTTATACTTGACCCCCGAATTTTAGGGTGTTACAAGTTGGTATCAGATCATGATTTAGATTAAACTGGACCTGGGTTATGGTCACATGATGTACGCTGATGCCAATATAACATAGGTGGGTGCGAGAAAAATCTAGAAACAAGTATAGGTTTCCCAGTTTCACCAATTGGCGAAGGATTATTGTAATCGATCGCCGAGATTGCGTCCGTTCGCACCCGTGATCTTGCATAATGATCCCAATCTAGTTCTAGACCATCACTTGACGGGTTTAGACCGTGTTTCATCCCATTCCAGTCATTTAAAATTGGTAAGTGTGAATATGCATCAGAAATCACTCGAAATGACTCGAAACGAGTTAAAACGGTGTAGGGGGCCTAATGGGACATATTTAGGGGGACCCATAGTGGGACCCACACTTTTTTTGGACCCAAGGGGAAGGAGGACATCACCCCACCAGCGAGTCCTCATCGGACTATCCAGAGACCGACGAGGCTCGCCGCCCAATGTGCCCGGACGGGCTGGGCTGATCGGGCTAATTTTTCTAGGGCCTTGTGTGGCCCATTGGTGCACGGTTGGTCAAATGTAAACCCTCCTACAGCATCTTCCCTTCATAAACCATCCTTCCAAGTTTTCTTTTCTTCAAAAAAATCTCTCAAATCTCCACAAAAATCACTCTCCAAACACTTCTTTCTTCCATTTTCGTGCACCCTCACCCTTCCCATTTCAAAACCCACCTCCATTGCTGATTTCCCTTTCTTTTCCTTTCATTTGAGCATCTCAAATCCCATTTTGGGTCTCAAATTTTTGGGAAACCAATACCCATTCCATTTCTCTCTTTTTCTTCCTTTTTCATGGCCCCATTCAAGCTTGTCACGACCATATTTTTAATTTTCACCATTCTCTCTTTCATGGGAAAGAAGAGAGCTTCCGTAGATGAAGCCGGGCCTAGTTGCCCAACCCATTCAAGGAGGCCGAGAGGTGCTGCCATGAGTTCAAGCGCCAGTTGAGAGTTACAGACGAAGCGGGATATAGATCCCCGGGCTCACATAGGAAGGGCTTTGTTGGCAGAGTTGTCTCATGGAGTTTATGAGGGCCGTAGGGTCCTTTTTGAAGCTCATGTAGATGCACAACTATTTGGAGAATATTTGTTGTTCGAGCGCCTGCTAAAAGCCAAGTGGGGTACGCTATTTGAGGGTGAGCACCGTGCAAATGTGGGCACTGTCTGAGCTTTCTATGCCCACATTCGAGAGCCAACGCTGGAGCCCTTGCAGTTTTAAATCCCATTTGGAAGAGATCGGGAGGCTACAATTAATGTTGCTTTGATATCCCGACTTATGAATGTGCCACTTGGTGAGGTACATGCTAGTGAGAAGAATCTTAGTGCACATGAAAGGGATCACCGCACACGGTTCCTTTGTGGTTTTCTAGTTGAATGACAGCCAAATAAAAGCCTTTTAGTGATCAACATGATGGACGACTTCTGCCTGCTTCACCACATCTGCACGTTCAACGTCTATCCCAGGTGGAGCAACCACAGTGAGTGCATGCTCCTAATGGTGGACTTCTTGTATCAGGTGGGGCAGGGAGAAAGTTGTATGTGCCTACGTATGTCTTGCGACAGATAGTCTGTAACGCCTTGGAAAGATCAGTACTTGGGCTCGAGTACCAACTCGACCAGAAATTGTGTAGGATTAATTCCTTTAGAAAATAAGTGTAAGTTAGCTAACACAACGCTAGAGTAGCTGGGAAATAGTCCCTGATCACTTTAAATACGTTCTATAAGACCTAAAGTGAGTAGAACCAATGACGCTATAAAACTCTGAAACTTCGGATCAAACTCTAAACGGGTTTATTCTCAGGACCTCTTTGAAACTTTATATTGGATCTAGACTGCGCGTCGAAAGTCCGATACCTACAATCTTAGACTGTTATAACCGCCTAGCTGGACTTGACAATCATTTTGAAAATCAAGTCCAACCGACATTCATAAGCTATTTCATTAAGCATGGAGTGAAGAGAGTGAGAATAGGGTTAGATTTGGAATTTGAAATTCAAATCTGGCACACGACTTGACGCGTCAGTATTAAGTGTTCTGACCGTCAGAATTCAGCCAAATTACACCCTTGGATCAGAAAAAATTTCTATTTCATATCATGAGACTTGTAGACCTGATCTACGTGCGGTGACCGCTGAACTGAAACTGGACCTCCACATGCGATCTATGAACACTACTGGTCTGAAAATGGGATGTGAGCGACATCCGACGTGCATGAACTTAAGTCCGATCGCGTTCGGCTAGGGGACCACCAGAAATATCTTTTTGGACCGAAATAGCCCCGATTTGGTTAGGTATCAAGTAAACATTGTTCCCAAGCCTGTTTTGGGCAATTTTTAGGTTAAAAAAGGGGCTTAAACCCTCACTTCTCTCACCCATCCGAATTTGCTAGAAACCCTAGCTGGTGTGAGAGAAAAGGTGAGAGATTGTGAGAGAGAGTGGGAGAGAATTTTCTGCTGCTTACACTATGTGTTGCACGTGCTTAAGCAACGCGCCTCAATCACTTTCCCGGTGATTTTGTCACGATTTTAGGTAAGCAAATATCCCAAATACTTACTGATTTAAGGTTCCTTAGTTTTCTTAGCATGGTAGCTTATGAATCTTGTGTATTAGGTTCCCAGTTCGCCGTAGACGAAGCGTATACGCTCCGTTCGAATTGATACGCTTCTAGGATAAAAGGTGCGGATTTTAGATGCTTTGATTGACTGTTTTCAACACTTTCAATGTTGTTTAATAGTAGATTATCGACGACAACGCCGTTTGACATGTACAACATGCTGTCCGTTTCCTGTTCCGTAAGCAGACAAAAAATATGAGATTTAGGGCATTTTAGTCATTTGTAGGAAATACTGTTTCCATCCATATTTTTCTGATGTGATTGACATGGCTTCTTGTCGCATTAGGATACTAGGAATGCGTTCATAATTAGTTTGGCGAAGAGATTCGCCTAAATGCGCACTTTGAGTCGACATACTATATGTAGACTTAAGTGTGTAGTATAAGTGTTTGTATAAATGTTTGTATTAGTATATATTAAATTAAATGGTGTTATGAATTAATTTGAGATTGAATTCTCAAATGATATGTTGATGTAAATGATTTTCTACATGTTGGCTATATGCATGATTTCATTAGGTGTATGGAATGCAGGTGTTTGATGATTTACTTAAGTTGTATATTATAACATGTGTTAACATGCTCACATTGTTGTATTTCATTTCCATTACTCTTACATGATTGCTGATGTGAATTCATAAATGTTTGGAACTATACTTAGTCCAGGCAGTCAGTAACTGAGTAAATTCGTGGTTGGCTTATCTTTGCCACGAACGACGCGTCGATGAACGCGAGCCGTGTTTTGGAGTTGGCGGCAGTGGTTAGGCCACACGAGATATTTTACGCACTTCATGTCGTTCGACTTGAGATGCGCTCGTGCTAGTCGAGCCCGTCAAGTAACCCGACTGGCCTTTGTATGTTCACCTTGTATGAGTCATAACTGCTTGAACCTAGGGTACTGAACTTACCATTGTAAACCCTGTCAACCATGGTACCTTGATCCACAAAGACTCATGAGCCGGGCATGGTGGTATGGGACACCGTGGTCGAACAGTCGGCCTACGCTGGGGCCACAAACCTTCCCGTAGTGACCAGTGAGCACCTATGACTCGTGAGCAGATTATGGTGGTATGGGATACTATATTCTTGCTGTCGGCCTACACTGATGTAACGCCCGTGAAAAATCCATACTTGGGCTCGAGTACCAACTCGACCCGAAATTGCGTAGAATTCATTCCTTTAGAAAATATGACTAGGTTAGCTAGTGCAACGTTAGAATAGCTGGGAAATGGTCCCTGATCACTTTAAATACGTTCTACAAGGCCCGAAGTGAGTGGAACCAAGGGTGCTGTAATGCTCTAAAGCCTCGGATCAAACTCTAAACCGGTTTGTTCTCTGGACCACTTTGAATCTTTGTATTGGATCTAGACCTCACGTTGAAAGTCCGATACCTCCTATCTTAGACCGTTAGGACCGTCTAGCTGGACTTGACACTCATTCCAAAAATCAAGTCAAACCGATGATCACAGGCTATTTCATTGAGCCCGGACCGAAGAGAGTGTGAATAGGGACATAGTTGGAATTTCAAATTCAAATCTGGCACACAAATTTGACGCATCAGTATTAAGCATTCTGACCGTCAGAATACAGCCAAATTACACCCTTGGATCAGGAAAAATTTCTATTACATATCACGAGACTTATAGGTCTGATCTTGGGGCGGTGACCGTTAAACTGAAACTGGGCCGCCACGTGCGATCTGGGAACCCAACCGGTCTGAAAACTGGATGCGTGCTAGATCCAGTATACACGAGCTTAAGTCCGACCGCATTTGGCCAGGGAACCTCCAGAAATGCTCTTTTGGACCGAAACGGCCCCGATTTGGTTAGGCACCAAGTAAACATTGTTCCCAAGCCCATTTTGGGAATGTTTTAGGCTATAAAAGGGGTTGAAACCCTCACTCCTCTCTCCCATCCGAATTTGAGAGAAGCCCTAGCTTGGGAGAGAGAAAAAGAGTGAGAGATTGTGAGAGAGTGGGAGAGTTCTTCCTGCCACTTGTGCTACGTGTTGCACGTGCTTAAGCAACACTCCTCTACCGCTTTCCCGGCGATTCCACCGCGATCCTAGGTAAGTAAAAACCCTAAATAGTTGTTGATTTGAGTTTTCCTTGTTTCCATAGCGATGTAGCTTATGGATCTTATGTATTAGGCTCCTTACTCGCCGTAGACGAAGCATATACACTCCGCTTCAATTCCCGAGTCTACAAGACACTAGGTGAGGATTTTAGACGCTTTGATTGACGGTTCTCAACGCTTTCAATGTCGTTTAATAGTAGATTCTTGACGGCATCGCCGTTTGACATGTACAAAATGCTCTCCGTTTCCCGTTTCGTAAGCTAACGAAGAATATGAGATTTAGGGCATTTTAGTCATTTGTAGGAAGTACTGTTTACATTCATATTTTGCTGATGTGATTGACATGGTTTGTTGTCGCATTAGGAAGTTAGGAATGCGTGCATAATTAGTTTGGCGAAGAGATTCGCCTAGTTGCGCACTTTGGGTCGACATACTATATGTAGACTTAAGTGTGTAGTGTATGTGTTTGTATAAATGCTTGTATTAGTATGTATTGAATTAAATGATGTTATTTGATAGTTTGTGATTGATTTTTCAATTATTATGCTGACCTAAATGATTTTCTACATGTTGACAAAATGCATGATTTCATTACATGCATGGAATGTATGTGCTTGAGGATTTGCTTAAGTTGAATATGCATGGGAAGTATGCCTTAAAGATTTGCTTAAGTTGAATGTTATAACATGTGCTAACATGCTCACATGATGTATTTCAATTCCAATACCTTTTATAGTAGTTCCATAGATGTGTGGGACTTGACTTAGTCCAGGCAGTCGGTAACCGAGCGAATTCGTGGCTGACTGGTCATAGCCGCGAACGACGCGTCGATGAATGTGATTCGTGTTGAGAGTTGGCGGCAGTGGTTAGGCCACGCGAAGTGTTTTACGCACTTCATGTCGTTCAATTCGAGATGCGATCGCGCTAGTCGAGCCCGTCAAGTAACCCGACTGGCCGATGTTTGTTCACCTTGTATGTATCATAACTGCTTGAACCTAGGGTACTGAACTTACCATTGTAAACCCTATTAACCGTGGTACCTTGATCCACGAAGACTCATGAGCCGGGCATGGTGGTATGGGACACCGTGGTCGAGCTGTCGGCCTACGCTGGGGCCACAAACCTCCCCGTAGTGACCAATGAGCACCTTGACTCGTGAGCAGATTATGGTGGTATGGGACACTATATTCTAGCTGTCGGCCTACACTGATCAGGCGACGAGCCCTTTGTAGTGACCGCGAGCGTATTCTGAGTCCACGGGAGGCGACGACCCTTCCGTTACAGTAGAGTACGGTAGGCTTGTATTGATAAGGTGACGGGGGAGCGGTGCAACGAGTGCGACCAACAGCCCTGGCAGCCCTTGCAGTGACCTACGAAATATACATCGTATGAGATTACTAGGAGTGACGACCCTAGACAGGATCCGTGTTGGGATTGATACAAGGGAAGTACCTTAGTTTCCCAATCCTGCTGTTTGAATGGATTAATAACAACTTGGTAATCATATCGCCATAGCATTGCATGTGCCTGGAAGATGTGGAGCACTCTAGGGAGTGTGGCATGCCGCGGTCGTAAGATGTTGCCGTATGAGGGTGATCGTCGGTGAGGGCATACATCACGTCATATCATCTTGCATTAACAACAGTATTAGGATTTGTCTGATTTACTGCTTTACTATTATCGCGTGATTGAATTGTGAACATGCTAATCTTTGCTCTATGATTCCACTGAGTTGATCACTCATTCCCACGTTACGGGATGGTGTTTGCAACACCCACCAGACCCTGTTGTAGTTGCAGGTGACGACGAGATCCAGGAGGTGGAGCCGGAGATTGACGAGGACCAGGATGAGTTCTCGTATATGCAGTATCACGACGGCTTCCCGTAGGTGACCTGGATCGAGGGGGACTTCAGTGGGACTATTTTGAACTTATTCTTTTGTCTATTTACATGTATATGAGACTCAGAGATGTAGTCATACTTTGGAGACAGTTGAGATTACTTTATTTTTCCATACAGTGATATATATATTGTTTAGTCTTCTGCTTGCTTTTATCACTGGATCTGAAGTATGAATTGCAGTTTTGGTATACTTTTACTCATGTGAATGCTTTAAATCAGACAACATTGAATCATAACCATTTTTGTTGCATAAGTGACGGTCTGGAACTCGAGAGTTGAGTTTATACACGACCCCCGATTTTCAGGGTGTTACAACTGATCAGGCGACGAGTCCTTTGTAGTGACCGCGAGCGTATTCTGAGTCTACGGGAGGCGACGACCCTTCCGTAGCAGTGAGAGTACAGTAGGCCTGTATTGATAAGGTGATGGGGGAACGGTGCAACGAGTGCGAGCAACAGCCCTGGCACAGCGACCTATAAAATATACATCGTATGAGATTACTAGGAGTGATGACCCTAGACAGGATCTGTGTTGGGATTGATATAAGGGAAGTACCCTAGTTTTCCAATATTATTGTATAAAAAGGACTAATAATAACTCGGTAATCATATCAACATCACATTGCATGTGCCTGGATGATGTGGAGCACTGAACGGTACGCAAGCATGCTGCGGACGCAGATGGTGCCGTATGAGGGAGAATGTCGGTGAGGGCATCCATCATGTCATGTCATATTGCATTAACAACAGTATTAGGAATGTTTGATTTACTGCTTTACTATAATCGCATGATTGATTTGAGAACATGCTAATCCTTGCTCTATGATTCCACTGAGTTAGCTACTCACTCCCAAGTTACGGGATGGCGTTTGCAACACCCACCAGACCCTGTCTTAGATGCAGGGAGGCGGCGATTCAGGAGGCAGAGCCGGACTATGATGAAGACCAGGACGAGTTCTCATATATGCAGTACCACGACGGCTTTGCTTAGGTGGCCTGGATTGGCGGGACTACTCAGTGGGACTATTTTGACATTTGATTTCTGTTTATTTACATGTATATGAGACTCATAGATGTATTCATACTTTGGAGACAGTCAAGATCTACTTTATTTTCCATACAGTGATATATATATTCTTTAGTCTTCCGCTTGCTTTTATCACTGGATCTGGAGTATGAATTACAGTTTTGGTATACTTTTACTCATGTGAATGCTTTAACTCAGACAACACTGAATCATAATCATTTTTTTTGCATAAGTGACGGTCTGGAACTCGGGAGTTGGGTTTATACACGACCCCCGATTTTTAGGGTGTTACATAGTCCTTACCGCACATTCTAATAAAAGGACTGAATCGCTCCCATTTGACCGACTCATATGCAGGATTGCTCTCGAGTTTGGCTATAGACTTGAGGTGAAATTACTAGCACCGATCCATTACATCACCGAGACTACTCTCAATTAGATGGATATTGGGCCATGGCAATGACAAGCTCTACTTGAAGAGAGTGAGAATGAGATTGAAAGCGAAGAGGAAGAGAGTGATAAAGAAGGTGGAGCTGAAATAGAAAAAGAAGAGCAAGACGAGGAAGAAGAGGAGGCCCATGATACGGATGAGAGCCCTCTTCCTATGGCTCGAGAGCGTGATCCTGATCGGGCTGATAGGGAAGCCCGTTTAGTTAGACTTGAGGAGGACCAAGCCACCCTACGACAGGATATTGTCGATCTGTGGGGCCTCGTGAAACATAAGTTTAAGAAAGTAACTCGCACTTTGAAGTCTATCCTGTGTTGCCTGCAGGATAAGGGTGCCCCTCCTCCATTGCCTGATTCTGACGAATAGTCGTATATGTAGTTGTCGTTTATTTTATTTTGTTGCTTGCTCTTGTGTTTAGCTTTTATAGGAGTAGTAGTTTGGTAGTTGTTTTAGTGTTTGAAGCTTAGTTGTATTAGCTCACATGCATTCTCTGTTGCGATCCATGTAATGCTGCACCTCCTGTATTGTGACAATTTTGTTAAATGAAATGCATGTTGTTTCTTTGAGTTGAGATGTGAATGTTGTGTGGATGGATTGTTTGTATGCTTAATCTCATGGGTTGTATCCTCTGTCGTATGTAGGCCATGTCACCTAAGGGCACGAGGACTTCGGCCCGTCTCTCGTTGGGCGAGTTGCTTGACGGAGTTTCTCCCTTAGGCCATAGCCATACGAATCCCTGTTCGAGCCCGTCTCATTTTGATGTTATGCCGGATTCTCAGCCGGCTACTACCCTCGCTGCTGGGCCGATGCCTGTGACACCACCTTTGGTACCACCTATCACACCGTCGGTTCCTGAGCAGAACCGTGCGTCTACATCGATGCCGATGCATCTTAGTCCGCCTGGCCTCCTGATAGGCTAGAGCAGATGATGCTGTTGATGTAGCAGTAGCAGCAGATCCAGCAACAATAACAGTTTTGACCACCATGGCTGGTATCTTTGCACAGATGATGGGGTCGAATCCACCTGCCTCACTAATGCACCTATTTGGAAACGCTAGTGCCAGCGGCACATTTGACCGATTTCAGTGCTTATGACCTCCCACTTTCATGGGTACTCGTAGAATCGAGGAGGCTGAGTACTGAATAGACCGCATCTCTAAGATACGGAGGCTGCTACACTATTCTGAGGTGGAGCAGGTCAAGCTTTCCACCTTCATGTTTGAGAAGGAGGCTAGTCTGTGGTGAGACAGTGTTCTCCGCACTGTTGTGGAGGGATTTGTGTGGAGGTGAGAGGCATTCGAGACCCGCTTCCATGAGAAGTATTTTTCGGTCACTTACCGACACAAGAAGGAGAGTGAGTTCCTTTGCCTTCGTTGGGGAGGGATGTCGGTGACGGAATATGAGAACCGATTTATGGAGCTGGGCAGGTATGCTCCTTTGCTTCTAGGTGACAAGCCGATGCGGATGCGACTTTTTTCTGAGAGTTTGCGACCCAAGATCCGGTCGAAGATGTGCTATGCTAGCATCTCTACTTATGTCGAGTTGGTGGGCATGCCTTGCGAGCTGAGCGGGATGGGGACAGATTGTCCCGTATGCGAGCACCTATGGCTCCTAGGCCATGACTAACTTTCTGTGTAAATCATTCCTCAAAAAGAGGCCTCGTGTAGACTCATCGCTGAGGTTCATGGCATCTCCTGCCCCTGTGAAGCAACTAGACGTGTGGTGTGCCTACTGTAAGAAGCCAGGCCACACCGAGATAAATTGTTTCACCAAGATGTGAGACAGCATTTTTCACCGCCTCAGAGGATCAACCGTTCGATGCCTCAGGCCATTTTCGCTCCACCCCTACGATCAGCACCAGCTCACCCATCTTTTAGGCCACTCACACCTCGCTTCAGGCCACCACAATGGCCCATGGTACCTCAACCGAACCATCCACAACAGGCTTGAGTACACACTCTTACACCTGAGGCACCCGAGGCAGACTTAGCATTAAGATCTTTCAAGGTTTCGACTCATATCCAAGGTATGCCTGTCTTCTTATTGGTAGACACTGGGTCCACTATTTTGATCATCTCTTGCACTGCGGTCAAGTGGCTAGGGTTGGATACTACTCCTACGAAGGGAGTGAGACTCACTACTGCTACGGGGACCTTTTCAGACATTACACGGACCTGTGAGTCTTGGTCAGTAGATTTGGGTAGCAGGACAGTGGTTGTTGACCTGATTGTCGCTCCACTGTGTCACTACAATGTTATTTTCGGAATGGATTGGCTCACCAAGATGAGAGCAGAGATTAATTATGAGTCGAGAGTAGTGATAGCCTACGGACCTGAGGGCACGGGCTTTACATTTTTAGTTCAGGTCAGTTGGTCATGTCTAGTTAGTAGCTACGCTTCTTTATTAGAGAGTATTGATGATTTGACCGTGGGAGATATGCCTGTGGTTCAGGACTTCCCGAACGTATTTGAGAAGATCCCGGGACTTCCTCCTCGGCACGAGATCAACTTTACTATCGACCTTGTGCCCGGTGCGACACCTATTTCCTTGCCAACGTATCATACGCCTCCATGTGAGATGGAGGAACTGAGGAGACAGAATGATGTGTTGTTAGAAGCGGGCTTCATCCGACTGAGTGTGTCTCCTTGGGGAGCACCATTCTTATTTGTGAAGAAGAAAGATGGTTCCCTGCGATTATGTATTGATTATCAAAGGTTGAACCAGGTGACAGTGAAGAATAATTATCCCTTGCCCAAGATTGATGATCTGTTTGATCAATTGAAGGGGAAACGATATTTTTTGAAAATAGATTTGTAGTCAAGGTATCATCAGTTACGCGTCAGGGCTGAGGACGTGCAGAAGACAGCCTTCGGGACTAGTTTTGGTCATTACGAGTTCCTTGTGATGTCGTTTGAACTCATGAATGCTCCGGCCGTGTTCATGGATCTGATGAACAGAGTGTTTCAGCCGTTTCTGTTTCGATTCGTCATCGTGTTTATTGATGACATCCTAATATATTCTAAGAGTTAGAAAGAACATGAAGAGCATCTGCGAGCAGTCTTCGACACTCTCAGGAAGAACCAGTTGTTCGCATAGTACAAGAAATGTGACTTCTGGAAGGAGGAAGTCAATTTCCTGGGACATGTTGTGTCCAAGGAAGGTATAGCAGTCGACCTCACTAAGGTAGCCGCGGTTCAGGATTGGAAGCAGCCTGGTTCAGTTACTGAGGTGAGGAGTTTTCTTGGTCTGGCAGGGTACTATCGACGATTCATTCATAACTTTTTCAAGATTATCAGACAGTTGTCTTAGTTGACACGGAAGGATTTGAAGTTTTCCTGAAATGAGAAGGCCAAAGTAGCTTTTTAGGAGTTGACGTTTACCCCTGTGCTAGTATTGCCAGAGCAAGGGGTTAAGTATATGATATATACCGACACAAGGGGTTAAGTATATGATATATACCGACACCTCTCGCATTGGTCTGGGTTGTGTCCTTTTGCAGAAGGACAGGGTGATTGCATACTCCTCGAGACAGTTGAGAAAATACAAGGAGAATTACCCTACACACGACCTAGATTTGGCAGCTGTTATTTTTGCACTAAAGCTCTGGAGACATTACCTCTACGAAGAGGAGTTCGAGCTCTTTTGCGACCACAAGAGCCTCAGATACATATTCTCTCAGTGGGACTTGAATATGAGGTAACAGAGATGGATAGAGACCTTGAAGGACTTTAAGTTCGAGGTCTCTTACCATCTGGGAAAGGCAAACCTTGTGGCCAATGCGTTGAGCCGCAAGAAGACCATAGAGTTCGCGGCTTCGCTAATGAAAGCAGAATGGGACATGGTGGAGTTTGTATGAGACTTTGAGTAGAAACTCACGGTGGAGGATCCGTATGAGGTTATCGCACATATTCAAGTACAGCCCCTCATTGAAATCAGGATTATTGCAGCTCAGATAGACGATGAGCTATTGGCGAAGATGAGAGAGTGGGTTGGTACAGATGAGGACTCTGAGTGGAGTGTTGGTACGGATGGGGGTTTATGTTATCGTGGCCGCCTATGCGTCCTAGACATTCCTGACTTGAGACGGGAGGTTCTCGAGGCAGCCCAAAGTTTGAGGCTTGCAATGCATCCTGGTAGCACGAAAATGTATTAAAACATGAAATGATTGTACTGGTGGGACAATATGAAGGTTCACATTGCAGAGTTTGTGTCTCGTTACTTCACGTACCAGCAGGTCAAGGCAGAGTATCGCTGACCTCCTGGACTACTTCAGCCCATGCCCATAGCCGATTGGAAGTGAGATTTTATCTCTATGGATTTTATTTCAGGGCTACTGAAGACGAGGAAGGGACATGACTCCATTTGGGTGATCGTCGACCAATTGACGAAATTAGTTGATTTTCTACCGATCAGAGTTACGAACTCTGCAGACGAGTTGGCCAGGTTATACATCAAGGAGATTGTACGTCTGCACGGAGTTCCCTTGGAGATTGTGTCAGACCGAGACACGCGATTCACATCTATCTTCTAGACTCGTATCCAGGAAGCGATGGGTGTGAAGTTGAAGTTCAGTATCGCGTTCCATCTGCAGACAGACGGCAGACGGAATGTGTGAATCAGGTACTAGAAGATATGTTGCTAGCTTATGTGTTGGATTTCAAGGACAGTTGGGAAGACTGTCTTCCTTATGCAGAGTTAGCGTATAACAATAACTTTCTGGCGAGTATTGGCATGGCTCCCTATGAGGCACTGCATGGTCACCCATGTAGAGCACCGCATTGCAGGGCAGAAGTGGGCGAGAAGAATCCGAGTGGCCCAGAGTTGGTTCAGGCGACCTCAGAGAAAATCGACATTATTAGATGTCAACTGCTATCAACACAAAGCAGCCAGAAGAGCTACGCCGATACGAGACAGCGATTGCTTGATTTGAGGTTGGGGACCATGTATTCCTTAAAGTTTCCCCCATGAAGGGAGTCCTTCAGTTTGGTAAGAAAGGGAAGCTCACGTCGAGATTCATTGGCCCATTTCAGATACTTGATAGAGTGGGGCGGTAGCATATTACCTTGCTTTTCCCACACCACTAGTAGGCCTGCATAATGTATTTCATGTGTCCATTTTAAAGAAGTACGTTCCTGATCCTTCACACATTATCAGGTGGGGACAGGTGCAGTTTAGTGAGGATGCCACATATGTACTTCGACCGACACGTATCCTGGACAGGAAGGAGTAGGTACTGCGTAGCAAGGTCATCCCACTTATGAAGGTACTGTGGACGCATCACAGTGAAGAAGAGGCTACTTGGGAGACTAAAGAAGAGCTACCCTCACTCCTCGAGGAGTACGAGAAGGTACAAATTTTGAGGATGAAATTTTTCTTTAAGGGAGGGTAGATTGTAACGTCTTGAAAAAATCCGTATAAAAACCCGAGTACCACCTCAAGCAGAAATCACTTAGAACCAAAGCCTTTAGAAATTAACGAGAATTAACTAGTACTGAACTAGATTACCTGTGAAATTAGCACAAATTACTTTAAATACAATTTGCAAGATCCAAAACTTGTAGAATTGTTAACGCTACATTGCCTTGAAATCTAGGATCAATCTCTAAACCCGGTTGCTCTCGGGAGCACAATGAAACTCCGTATCGGACCTAGACCGCACATCGAAAGTCCGATAGCGACAAACTTAGATAATTATGACCGCCTAGTTAGACATGACAATCACCTCGAAAATCAAGTCCAGATGATGTCCTGGGGCTCTTTTCTTGAGTCCGGAGTGAAGTGTGTGAGAAAAATGAATATATTTAAAAATTAAATATGAATTTAAGTAATCTGAGTCGTGTCGCATGCGGGACAATTATAAGTGTTTTGACCGTTGGAATCTGACCCAAATACACCCTCGGATCAGGGAAAATGTCCCACACATGCCAATATACTTGTGGCCCTGATCGAGTATCAATGACCGTTGAACAGAAACTGGTCCACCACGGTCGATCTGTAAACCCGATCGGACTGAAAACTTAACTTGATCAAGATCCAATATTTGAGAGCTTAAGTCCAACTGCATTCAACAAAGGGACCTCCAAAAAGGCTCCGTTGGATCGGAACAAGCCTGATTTGGTTAAAACCTAAGTATACCATGGCCCTTGGACTATTTTCGTCAGTTCTGGGCGTATATAAGGGCTTTAAAACGTCTTTCACATATTTCATACGAATTCTAAACCCTAGCTAAGAAAAGAGAGAGTAAAGAGAGAGAAAGGGAGAGAGAAGTTGGTGATTCATCCTGGAATTCTTTCCAGCTACGCTACGGGCCTAATCCACCTACTCGTATCGCTATATGGGCGATACCGATTCCATACTTGGGCAAGAAAACCTAACCCTAATCTTTTTTAGGGCTCTCGAATAGCTTAAGTGACGATGTAGCTAACCTATTTCATACTCTAGGTTGTTAATCCGCAGTTGACGAAGACTTACTATATATATCATTTTCGTTACGAATTTTCCAGTTTAAGGTGCGGACTATATATGTTTAGGTTATAGTTTTCAAGGCTTTCAATGTCAGTTAATGATTTATTATTGATGTGGATGCCATTACACATGCCAAATGCGATATCTATTTCGTTTTACGTAAATGTATAAACTATATTGTGAATAGAGTATTTCATGTGTTTGATGTAATGTTTGTATGCACTTGAAATCTAATGTTGTGAATGCCATGATTAATTATCGTAGGTACATGATTGTTATGAATGTGACAACTCCTTGGCAAAAGAATTTGCCCTAATACGTCATATGGCCAACATACGAGATGTATGTTGTAAAGTGTAGTCTAAGTGTTTGTGAAAATGTCTGAATGAGTTAGTAATTAGTAAAAAGTGATTTATAAGGGAGTTGAGATATGAATCCCATCTACCTTAACTGTGTGTATGATTTCCTCCATGAACTGCATAACCTACTTATTCATGTTTAATTGTGTGTATGATTTCCTCCATGTACTGTGTATTCATATTTAAGTTATATTTCATAACATGTTTATATGATTGTAGGATTTGACTTAAATATTTATTATTGTGATTGTATGTGGTTGGGACTATATCACAGTCCAGGTAATCGGTAATAGTTCTCAAATTGGTGGCTGAGGTTGTGTTCGCCACGCAAGATGTGTTCGATGAATTCGAGCAGTGCTTGGGATGTCAACAGTGGTTAGGCCACACGAATTGCTTATGCATTTCATGTCAATCAACTCAACATGCAATCGTCCTAGTCGAGCTTATCAATTAACGTAGTTAATCGATGTATGTTCACCATGTTTGGATGTCACTGCTTGAATTTAAGGTACCAAACTCACCAGTGAAACCCTGATAACCTTGGTACCTCGATCCGCTAAGACTCATGAGCCGGACATGGTGGTATGAGACACCATGGTCGAGCTATGGGCCTACGCTGGGGCAATGAGCCTCCCCGTGGTGACCAGTGAGTAACCCAGACTCATGAGCTGAATATGGTGGTATGGGACACTATATTCATGCTATCGTCTTACATTGATTGGTGATGAGCCCTTTGTAGTGACCTCGAGCATACCTTGACATTGCATGGAGGCGACGAGCCTTTTTATAGTAACTAAGGTATAACTAAGCCTACATTGATTGGTGACGAGCCCTTTGTTGTGACATAGAACTGTAACATCGTATGAGATTTACTAAGACTAACGACCTAAAAATGGATCATTGTTTGGGTATTGAAATAAGGGAGGTACCTTAGCTTCTCAATCCTGCTGTATGAAAAGGACTAATAAGAACTTAGTAATCATGTACATGCACCGCACTACATGTACCGTTTGGCATTGGGCAAAGCATTGAGGAAGTGACTGACATGTGCAATCGTGAGATGAAGATTGCAAAGGGAGTGTAGGCAAGGGCATGCATCATTTCTTCATACATTCTTGCATTAATCAGAGTAATTAGGGATGTTTGATTGTTCTGCTTTATCATTTCTGCTTGACTGAATTGATAACATGATAACCTTTTCTGTATAGTTCTAGTGAGTTGATCACTCACTCCCACGTTCTGGGATGGTGCTTAAACACCAACCAGACCCTGTCTTAGTTGTAGATGAGGATGTGATGCATGAGGTAGAGCCGAAGTTCGAGGATGACGAGGAGGAATTCTCGTGTATGTAGTATTCAGGCGGGTTCATTTAGACCGTTCTGAATCATCGGGGCTTCTTGGTTTATGCTTTATTAAAGGACTTTCACATTTTGTCCTTCGTATTTTTAAACAAGACTTGTAACTATTGACCTGACAGAGCACACATATTTTGGGGACTTGTACTAGTATATATATTTATTTCAGACTTCCGGTTGAGTATTATAACTGTCCCTAGATTATGTTTGCTGATTTGGCTTAATCTAATTCATGTTTTATGCACTAATACAGACAACATTCATCCATCATTAAAAAATGTTACAAAAGTGATGTTTTGGAAATCGGGAGTTGGGTTATACTTGACCCCCGATTTTCAGGGCATTACATGTTTTCTAATAGTTAGTGTACACACAAACGAACCACTACAATTATTAGTGTTGTTGTGGATGGTTGAATGTGGTTGAATGATTGAATGTTAGTTATTTTCTAGTAGTTAGTGTACACACAAGTGAACCACTATAATTGTTAGTGTTGGTGTGGATGGTTGAATGTGGTTGAATGATTCAATGTTGTAATTTATTTTTTAGCACTTCTGGTGAATGATTGTAATTTACTTTTTTTGCAATTGTGGGAATGTTGTAATAGCTTAGTTTATTTTCATTGCTATTTTTGTTGTCCTCTGTATTGGTTTGGGATTTTAATATATAGACTGTTCTAAAAATCAAGTTGTCCTACTATAAGCCATTGGTTTTTGGTGTAAGGTTGTCCTTAGAATAACATCTGTATCAACCTCTCAATACTTGTACATTTGAGGTTACTATTCATTTCTGCTATTTGATTTGATAAGTTCTATCATTGTTTATTTCTTTATTATTCCACATTTAAAAATTTAATCTAGCATAGTCCTATTTACCCCCCCCCTCTAGGACTCTTTGCTCAGCGATTTCAAATGCGCCTAAGATATTTGCATAAATATTTAAATTGAGTTTCTTGGGACACATGCATACCCTCTACCTTCTCCTCAAGAGATCGTAAACATGCATCAAAGTCATAAGGCTGATAATCAGGATGCGTAGCAGAGTCAAACTCAATCTCATCTAATATGTCATCCATATTGACATCATCTGGAGGCAAAGCATCCTCCTCTTCAGTTGCTTTAGCTGCTCCTCCAGCACCTACATCAACTTGGCCTGGAGCCAACCTCAAATTCATCTTATTTATGTTTGAGTTGTTGAATGGTAGATGGTTAATCTGAGCTTCTCAAATAGGCATAGCCACAAGACTATAGGTGGCTAGTGCAGTCATAAGATAGGTAATAGGTATATCACTATGACCTGGATGGAGACGGAACTGAATAATGATGTAACAAATAAGAGAAGGAAAATAAACAGAAACACCAGTAATAATAGAATGAAGAATACAAGCTATGAATGTAGTGAGCTCAAGTCTTTTTACCAGATCTAGGGTAGACATTAGAAATGAAAATTCAATGGAGAACCCTATATCTGGGTAACATAAACTTAGAAGCAAGCATATTCTTAGAACTCCATTCCGCATTCATAAACTCTTGTAAACATTCTTTTCTTAGATTCAAACAGTTTTTCTACAAGTGTATAAATAGGAATACTGTCATCATTAACTGGAAGGTCCATTAATCTAGAAATTAAGTGACGTTCCACAACAATTGGACCCTCTTTGGTTGTAATGGTAAATGTTATATTCTCAGTAGAGAAGTCACTAATGCAAGCATACATGGCCTGCGCAATGGAACGGTATGCAGGACTGCCCCAATGTAAAATGTTATCCCATCCTATAGATTAAAGGAGTAGAATAATACCAAAAGGTGCCAAATAATCAGTGTTAACTGTCTGTTCAATTATCACATTGCATAAGGGAATATCCCACACATACTCGAGATCTTCTTCGGGTGACTGAAGGTGACGCACAGTGATAGGAGTGGAATGAGAAGAAGAGAGACCACGAGATCCTTTTTTCTTATTTCTACTCTCCATTACATAAGAAAAATAAGGAATATAAGGATTACAAAAGAGGAAGGAAGAGTTTCAAGTAAATAAGATTTTTAGCTAGAAAATCCAATAAACTACCATAAACCTTGAAATAAACAACACGAACAAGGAAATGGAAGTGCAAAGAACTCAAATCTACAAGGAAATTGAAAATGATGCATTAACCATGCAGGAATCGAAGCTGGGTTCGACCGGTCATGATAGGGCTGGTTGGGAAGATGAAGCAAATGAAAGGAAATTGCTTTTTAGGCAATAACGATCCCCAAACCCGAGCGGGCTGACTGGTTGAGTACATACTCGATCGGTCGTGCCATGACTAGTCGAATGTGTACTGAACTGGTCGAGCACCTTGAAAACTCAACATATTTTTAAAATTTAAAATTTATAAAATTTATAAAAGTAAAATAAAATAAAAAACATGCAATATTATACAAATAAACATAAATATTTTAGTTCATATTGCACATACCCAATTTCAACTTAGCAAACCTATTTTTGTCATGCGGCTTTGTAAATATGTCAGCAAGTTGATTTTCAATCTAAATATAATCCACTGAAATAACCTTATCTTCAACTAATTTATGAAAATAATGATATCTAATGTCAATATGCTTAGTTCGTGAATGCCGAATTAGATTTTTAGAAATGTTAATTGCTCTAGAATTATCACAATACAAAACCATAGTCACTTAACATTCTCTTCAGCCACACAAGTTGGGTATAAGCATTACTGGTTGCAATATACTTAGCCTCAGCTATGGAAAGAGATACAAAACTTTATTTCTTGCTATGCCAAGAAACTAAATAGTTTTCGACATAAAAAGATCCACCGCTGGTAGACTTGCGGTCATCAACATTACCAGCCCAATCAGCATCCAAATAATCGGCTAATTGAACATTAGTTTTATGAGGATACCAAAGGCCAAGTGTGGTCGAACTTTCGACATATCTTAAAATGCTCTTTACGACAATCATGTGGGACTCTTTAGGGTTCGATTAATATCTAGCTCAAATTTATACGCTAAATGCAATATTAGGTCGATAATTAAATATAATTGTAACGACTTAGAAAATCAGTGCTTAGACCCGAGTACCACCTTTAGCAGAAATCTTTTAGAACCAAATTCTTTAGAACTTTAATGTGTTTTAGCCATCGCTAAACTAGATTACTTATGGAATTAGCACCGATAGCTTTCAATGCAATCTGTAAGACCCAGAAGCTAGAGAATCTTTAACGCTATCTTACCCTGAAATCTAGGCTCCAACTTTAAACCCTGTTGTTCCCGGGAATGCTTTATAACTTTGTAGTGGTTCTAGACCGCGCATCGAGAGTCTGATAGATATGAACTTAGACCATTATGACTGCATAGTTGGACTTGATAATCACCTAGAAAATCAAGCCCAAACGATGTCCTAAGATCATTTTATTAAGCCCGGAGTAAAGAGAGTAGGAAAATAAATATCTTTAGAAAATTAATTATATTTTTAAGTAATCTGGAACGTTTTACTTGTGCATTATTTTTAAGCGTTCTGACCATTAGAATTTGACCCAAATTCACCCTTGGATCAGGATAAGTAGCCCTTTCATATCATAGAACTTGTAGCCCTGATTTAAGTTCGGTAACCGTTGAATTGAAGCTGGTCCGCCACAGACGATCTGGAAACTAGATCGGACTGAAAACTTAACTTACTAAAGATCCGATACTAGTGAGCTAAAGTCCGACCGCATTTGATGAGAGGACCTCCAGAAGTGCTCCGTTGGATCATTTAGAGCCCGATTTGGTTATAACCTAAGTGTACCTTGACTTTAAGTCTATTTTCATCGTGTTTAGGCTTATAAATATACCTTAAACCCTTAGTTTCAAAACCCATACGAATTTCCTAAACCCTAGGTTTTCAAGAGAGAGAAAAGAGAGAGAAAGTGTGGGAGAAATTGGTGATTCTCCGTAGGATTCTTCTCAAATCATCTAGACATCGAACTTGCATATCTGAATCGTTCTATCGGTGATTCTGATTCTATTTTTGGGTAAGTTAAGCTAACCCTAACCTGTTTTGAAGCTTAAACTACTTGTAGTAGAGTTCTAGCTAACCTGTTTCATACCATAGGTAGCGTATCCACCGTTGACGAAGACATATCGTCTGAATCATACCGAATACGCATTTTCTGGTTTAAGGTGTGGACTATTTACGTTTAGGTTATGGTTTTCAACACTTTCAATGCTAGATAATGATTTATTCATGTTATGAATGCAATTACACATGCCAAATACGCTATCTGTTTTTGATTTCCATATATCTATGCTTTATATTATAAATAGCATATTTCATACATATGTTAGAATACTTGTATGCGTATGGAATTTACTGATTTGGGTGCCATGATTAATTGTTGTTTTTATATGCTTGATATGTATGCGAAAACTCCTTGGTGAGAGGACTTGCCATAATATGCAATGGAGTCGACATATGTGATGCATGTTGAATAGTGAAATATAAGTGTTTGTGTAAATGCCTAAACAAGTTAGTAGTTAGTAAAATGATATTACTAAGATGATTGAGATAGGGATTTCACTCATCATGTTTGTGTGTATGATTTCCTCCATGAATCATGTAACATAGATTATTCATGTTCAATGTGTGTAAGATTTCCTCCATGGATTATGTACTTAGATGAATCATGTTAATGTGCGTAAGATTTCCTCCATGTGCTATAGTTAAGTGCCTGTTATACGTCATGAATGTTCACATGATTGCAGGATATGAATCATATGCTAGATATTAGATCTGTATGTGAATGGGGCTATGATACAGTCCAGGTAATCGATAATCATACTCCAAATGGTGGTTGAGGTCATTTTCACCACACAGGATGGGTTTAATGAATCTGAGTCATGCTTGGGATGTTCGACAGTGGTTAGGCCACACGGAGTGCTTATGCATTTCATGTCATTCAACTCAATGTGCGCTTGGCCTAGTTGAACTTATCAACTAACCCGATTGACCGATGTGTGTTCACCATGTTTGGTCACCACTGTTTGAATCTAAGGCACTGAGCTTACCAGAGAAACTCCCGTTAACCGTGGTACCGTGATCCCCTAAGACTCATGAGCCAGACATGGTAGTATGGGACACTATGGTCGAGCTGTCGGCCTACGCTGGGGCCACAAACCTCCCCGTAGTAACCAGTGAGCACCCTACTCTGAGCTAATTATGGTGGTATGGGACACTATATTCTTGTTGTCAGCCTACGCTGATTGGTGACGAGCCCTTTGTAGTGACTTGGAGATTATCCTGACACTACATAAGGGCGACGAGTTCTGTTGTAGTCTTAAGGATATAATTAGGCCGGTATTGTTTTGGTGATGGGGAAGTGGTGTAACGATTGCGCGCAATAGCCCTGACAGCCCTTGCAGCGACCTAGAACCGTAATATCATATGAGAATCCCTAGGACTGACGACCCTAGAATGGATCAATGTTGGGAATTGATATAAGGGAGGTGTCTTAGCTTCCCAATCCTACTGTATGAAAAGGACTAATAAGAACTTGGTTAGCATGTTCATCTCATTGTATTGCATGTGCTAATGGGGTTGGTGATAGAGCATTGAAGAAGTGATTCATGCCACGATCGTTAGATGATGTCATAGAGGGGATTGTGGTGAGGGCATGCATCATTCTTCATATCATCCTTGCATTAACAAGAGTTTTAGGACATGTTTGATTGTACTGCCTTATCATTACTACTTGATTGGATTGATAACATGTTAACCTTTACTGTATAGTACCACTGAGTTGATCACTCACTCCCACATTCTGGGATGGTTCTTAAACACCAACTAGACTCTGATTTAGTTGCAAGTGATAGCGATGCTGGCAAGGCAGAGCCAAATTTTAATGAGGACGAGGAGGCGTTCTCATATATACAGTTCTCAGGCGGGTTCATGTGAGCCTCGTCCTGACCAGCGGTGATTTTTGGGATATGTATTGGGTTATTTTTGCACGTCCGATCCATGTATTTTGAGATACAGTTGTTTCTATTACCCTGGGCAGAGCATGCATCATTTGGGGATTATTTTTAAATTATTTATGTATTTAAGTCTTCCACTTGCTTTACCTCAATATCCTTGAATTATGTCTGCTAATCTGGCTTGATCTGTTTCATGTTTTATGCGCTAACACAGACAACATTCATCCATCATCAAATAATGTTGCATAAGTGATGTTCTGAAACTCGGGAGCTGAGTTATGCTCGACCCCCAATTTCCAGGGCATTACAAGTTGGTATCAGAGCATGTTCTAGATAAATCTGGACATGGGTTAGGGTCACACACCGCACGTTGATGCCACTATAACATAGAAGGGTGCGAGAATAATCTAGAAACAGAACTAGGACTCCCAATTTGTCTTTCGACGAAAGTTTACTGTAAATGATCAACGAGATCGAGTCTGTGCACACTCCTGATCACACACGGCAACCCAAAATCACCTTTAGACCATCAATTGATGAGTATAGGCAGCATTTCATCCCATTCCAGCCGTTAGAAATTGGTAATAGTGAATTAAGATCAGATTAGTTCTGAAATGACCCGAAACGGCTCAAATCGGAAGAGGGGGTCAAAAGATCAAGTTCTAGGGGGTTCCAGGGTGGGATCTTAACTTTTTTGGACCAAAGGGATGGTGAGGACCTCGCCCATTCAGCGAGCCCTCTCCAGTTAGTCCAGAGGTCGGCGAGGGCCTCGCCGGTCAGCAGGCCGTATAGGTTGGGCAACCCGGGCCGTTCATGTTTGGGGCCTAGTGGGACCCCATCATATAGGGTTCGACCCTCCATTTATTCTAAAAACTCTAGTTCCTTTACAAAGTGACCCCCCAAGATCTCTTTTTCCTCCAAACTTGATGTTTTCTCTCTCAAACCTCCCTTCCAATCACCCCTTCCTTCATTTTTCCTTATTTCCTTCATCGCTCCACTGTTCTCAATCATACCCAGCATCTACACTCTCCATTTTCTGCGATTGGAGCTCCCAAGCTCTCATTTGAAGCTTCAAAACATGCTAGCCCCCAACCTCTCTTATCTTCCTCCTTTCTTTCTTTTATTTCCCCTTTCCTTTACCCATTGCACTCCTGATTCTGACCCAGATCCGTGAGAACCCATTTGGGTCAGTCCTTTCCTCCATTTCATCACTCTTCCATGGCCTTTATGGAGGTTATATTATCCTTTTTCTCCATTTCCACCATCCTTTCATTGATGGGTAAGAAGCATACCCCTGCAGACGAGGCTGGACCTAGTCATCCTGCTCGTTCAAGGCGGCCTAGAGGAGCTACCGCGAGTCCAAGTATTGGGAGAGAGTTGCATATGAAGCGGGATTTAGATCCCCAAGTGCCTTTTGGAAGGGCGTTGTTGGCAGACTTGGCTCATGGCGCTTATGCAGACCATAGAGTTCTTTTTGAAGCGCATGTGGATGGGCGACTCTTTGGCGAGTATTTGTTGTTTGAGCGTATGGAAGCTGCTGGGTGGGGTCCGCTATTTGAGGTGAGTCTCGTGCTAATGTGAGCACTGTTCGTGCCTTCTATGCTCATATTCGGGACCCTACGTTGGAACCGTTACAGTTTAAGATCCCCTTCGACAGAGATTGGGAAGCCACAATCAATGTTGCGTTGATAGCTCGACTTCTGAACGTGCCTCTTGGTGAGGTACATCCAAGTGCTAAGAATCTGAACAGTGTTCATGAGAGAGATCGCCACACCAGTTTTTTATGTGGTCATATGGTTACGTGGCAGCGTAACAAGAGCCTCTTAGTGACCTATATGTCAGGCGATTTCTGTCTACTTCACCATATCTGCACATTCAATGTTTATCCTAGGTGGAGCAATCACAGTGAATGCACGCGTCTCATCGTAGATTTTCTATATCATGTGGGGCTGAGAGAGAAGGTGTGCATGCCTACGTTTGTACTGCGATAGATCATTCTTATCATGCAATCAAGAAGAACGTCTGAGTCACTTCCTTTCGCCCGACTCATATGCAAGATTACGCTTGAGTTTTCCTATAGACTTAGGGCGGAGTTGCCTACGCCGGTCCATTATATCAATGAGGCTACTCTAAACCAGATGAAGATAGGGCCTCGGCAGTGTGAGGCCCAACTTGATGATGAAAGCGATGGGGAGTATGATAGTGAAGAGGAAGAAAGTGAAGAAGAAGGTGAGGCAGAGATAGAGGAAGAAGTCCACGAAGAAGAGGAAGAGGAGGCTCAGGATACTGATGAGAGTCCTCCTCCTGCGACTCAGGCTGATAGAGATGCCCGTATAGTGTGATCTAGGAGGGTCAGGCTGCTCTTTGACAGGACATTGGGGATTTGCGGCACCTCATGAAGAGTAAGTTTAAGAAAGTAACCCGCTCGCTAAAGACCATCCTATTTTTCCTGAAGGATAAGGGTGCCCCTTCTCCATCACTAGATTCTGATGCATAGGCTTTCCGTAGTCATTGTTTGCTTGTTTATTGCTTATTTTTATGTTTATGTGTGGTTTGCTAGTTGTTTGGAAGTTGGTAGTTGTTCAGTGTTTGAAGTTTAGTGTTTTGTTCACATGCTTTCTCTGTTGCGATTCATGTAATGCTGTAAATCATGTATTGTGACAATTTTGTTAATGAAATGCATGTTGTTCTTTTGGCTTGTGAACTTAATGCTGTGGATGAACTGTGTGAATGCCTAATCTTTTGGTTGCTACCCTCTGTTGTGTGTAGGGTATGCCACCTAAGGGTTCGAGATCTTCGGCCCATCTTTCTCTAGAAGATTCACTCGACGGGGCCCTTGCCCTGTGTAATACTCCTATGGACCCTCATTCGAGCCCATCTCGATCAGATCCCATGCCGAGTTCTCAGCCGGCTTCTGGCCCTACTGCTGGGCCACCTCCTATGACACCTTCTGTGGTGCCTCCTATCACACTTACTGTTCCCGAGCAGAACCGTGCGTCTGCATCGACGCCTTCTACATCACAGTCTGCTCTACCTCCTGATAGGATAGAGCAGATGATGCTGTTGATGCAGCAGTAACAGATACAGCAGCAGCACAGTTCTTGTCCTCCATGGCTGGTATCTTTGCTCAGTTGATGGCGGTGACTCCACCTGCTTCGCCTCTACACCCTGTTGGGCACACTAGTGCTAGTGGTACAGTTGAGCGATTTCAGCGCTTGAGGCCTCCTACATTTTTGGGTACTCACAGACCTGAGGAGGCTGAGTATTGGATAGACCGCATCTCGAAGATGTTGAGACCGTTGCATTGTTCCGAGGCGAAACAGATTAACCTGGCCACCTTCATGTTTGAGAAGGAGGCTAGCCTATGGTGGGACAGTATTCTCCGCACAGTTGCGGAGGGATTTGAGTGGACGTGGGTGGCATTCGAGGCCCGTTTCCACTAGAAGTATTTTCCTGTCACGTACCGGCACAAGAAGGAGAGTGAGTTCCTTCGCCTTCTCCAGGGAGGCATGTCGGTGACGGAGTATGAGAGTAGGTTTACGGAGCTTGGCAGGTATGCTCCGTTGATTTTGGGTGATCAGCCGCTGAAGATGCCGTATTTTTCTGAGGGTTTGCGGCTTGAGATTAGATCGAAGATTTACCATGCGAGCATTTCTTCTTATGCGTAGATGGTGAGCATGTTCTTGCGAGCAAAGCAGGACAGGGATAGGGAGCGATTGGGAGAAGGATTTGAAAGAGAAAACAGCAAATAGGGGAGGAAATGAAGCTTGGGGGTGTCTTTTGTGAAGGAGGTAGGGTTTTGGGGTAGTTTTAATGGACGGCCCATACCTAGAGGGCCTTCCCTAACCCCCAAAGTGCGTCGGCCCGAAGGCCCGGGCGAGTGGGGCCCACTGTACGGTGAGGCCTCGCCGACCTCTGTGCTGATCGACATTGCCTCACCATTTGGGCGAGGTCCTCCTGTCCTAAGGACCCTAAATATATGTGGGTCCCACCCTAGATCATTCTAGATCAGCGTGGGTAGGCCCACGACTCGATTTTGAACTATTTTGGGTCAGTTTGCAAACCAGAATTAGTTTAT
The DNA here is from genome assembly GCA_037074715.1 of Magnolia kwangsiensis. Classification (NCBI taxonomy): domain Eukaryota; kingdom Viridiplantae; phylum Streptophyta; class Magnoliopsida; order Magnoliales; family Magnoliaceae; genus Magnolia; species Magnolia kwangsiensis. The sequence continues at coordinate 80,520,813 of CM073575.1, read as the reverse complement.
GCATCATGTAACATATGATTTTGGAGTAGGAGAGGCTAATCCATCCAACTAACCCACTTATTCCATGAGTTTCCATAATTGGAATGGTCAGAAGTCTAATTTATACATATATTTACTATTTATAGTAAATTTTTGTTTAAGCATGATTCTCCATCATTTATACATTAGGAATTATATCTAGTATGAAAGGACTTAGAAAAAGTTGAAGAATGAAGTGGTGAAAGGAGAGATTTTGAAGGAATTGGATAAAAAGGGGTTTTAGGCCTTGAGATTGAGTGTAGGGGTTGTGGTTGACCCACAACCCAAGGACATTCATTTCTAGATTTGGAATTCTCCAGGGAATGACTCAAACCCGTCGACTGACGGCCTAGAGGCGACTCAGGTTGCTTCACGCTACCAAAGATATGTTATGGACTAAATTACCGCATAATCTAACCTGTCGGTGAAACTGGGGGTTCTAATGTGATTTCTAAGTTTCCATCGCCCCCTTCCTAAGTCAAAGTGCATCAGTGTGCATCGTGTTACCATAACCGAGGTCTGATTTAATCCAAATCACTCTCTGATTCCATCTGTAAAGCCCTGAAAATCGGGGGTCGAGCAGAAACCCAACTCCCGAGTTCCAAAACGTCACTTATGCAACATAGATAATGATGAATGCATGTTGTCTGTAGAATGTCATTAAACAAGATTGGGACGAAGCCAAAATAACACATCATACCCCAGAGACAGTTAAATTAGCAAGCGAAAGACTGCGATTAATATATAAAATATATAAATGATTGTAAGTCTCCAGAGTGTGAACATGTTACCAGGTTAACTAATTACATGTATACTCCAAAATAGAAAGAAAAGAATATACATGGGTGTGTAAATAAAAGGTAAACTGCCAAGTGTATTGGTATCTAATCAGTAACCCTGTAAACCCGTCGATCAGAACCTGCATATAGGAGGGATCCTCCTCATCATCATCAAGTCCGGCTCTGCTTCGCAAGCATCGCCATCATCTAAAACTAAAATAGGGACTGGTTGGTATGCGTAACACCATCCCATAACGTGGGAGTAAGTAGCTAACTCAGTGGAATCATAGAGCAAAGGTTAGCATGTTATCAAATCAATCAAGCGATAATGGTAAAGAAAGCAATCAAACATTCCTAAACACTGTGATTAATGCAAGAATGAAATGACATGATGGATGCCCTCACCGACATACTCCCTCATGCGACACCATCTTACGTCCGCAGCATGCTTTCTTCCCTCAGTGGTCTACATCTTCCAAGCACATGCAGTGCGATATGAATATGATTACCGAGTTGTTATTAGTCCTTTTCATACAACAAAATTGGAAAACTAGGGTACTTCCCTTATATCATTCCCAACAAGGATCCTGTCCAGGGTCGTCACTCCTAGTAATCTCATACGATGATATATTTCTAGGTCGGTGCAAGGGCTGTCAGGGCTGTTGCACACACTCATTGCTCCACTCCCCCATCACCTTATCAATACAGGCCTAGTTGTACTCTTATTGCTACGGAAGGGTCGTCACCTCACGTAGACTGAGAGTACGCTCGAGGTCACTACAAAGGGCTACCAGGGCTGTTGCTCGCACTCGTTGCACCTCTCCCCCATCACCTTATAAGTGTAGGCCGACAGCAAGAATATAGTGTCCCATACCACCATAATCTGCTCACGAGTCTGGGTTGCTCACTGGTCACTACGGGGAGGTTTGTGGCCCCAGCGTAGGCCGACAGCTCGACCACTGTGTCCCATACCACCATATCCAGTTCATGAGTCTTAGTGGATCAAGGTACCACGGTTATCAGGGTTATCACTGGTAAGTTCAGTACCCTAGGTTCAAGCAGTTATGACCAATACAAGGTGAACATATAATGGTCAATCGGGTTACTTGATAAGTCTGACTAGCTCGAGCGCACGTTGAATCGACCGGCATGAAGTGCACAAGCACTTCGAGTGGCCTAACCACTGCCGACGACTCTAGTACGACTTGGGTTCGTCATACACATCCTTCATGGCAAATAGAATCTAACCACGAATTCAAATCTGTTACCGACTTCCTGGACTAGAGTATAGCCCCAATCACAAGCAAAGCTAATAACTAGCATATGATTCATATTCGGCATCCATGTGAGCAATCATGAAGTGCAACTTGAATGTAAACAGTACAGGGAGGAATTAATGTACACATTTATCAGGATTTAACTAAGTACACAATCCATAAAAGAAATCATACGCTCATTTAGCAATCACATGATTCATGAAGGAAATCATTCACACAAGTATTGTGATGGGGATCCATATCCCAACCACTCTCGCAATCACATTCTACTAACTACTAACTCACTTAGACCTTTAAACAAACACTTAGCTTACTCAACTCCAACGTACTTAGTTGATTTCAACATATAATATGACAAATCCTTATATCAAGGAGTTGTCTAATACACAACAATCATATTCTTACATTCCATACATAGAGCAGGCATAAGTCATAAATCCATAATTATTTAGTCATTCCAACAAACACTTAGACTACACACATTAGCCTACATGAGCTATGTTGGCCAAAATGTGTATTAGGGTGAATCCTTTCTCCAAACGGATCATACATGCATATCTTGTATAATAACATGACAAATAAACATGGCAATCATTTCAGCAAAATACGGACGTATACAGTATTTCCTACAAATGTCTAAAATACCCTAAATCTCATATTCTTCGTACGTATTCGAAATGAAAAATGGACAGCATGTCCTACATGTTAAACAACATCCTTATCAGCAATCTACCATTAAACGACATTGAAAGCTTTGAAAAATGGTAACCAAAGCATCTAAAATTCACACCTTTCGCCATAGAAGTGTATCAAATCGAATAGAAACTTACACTTCGTCAACACCTATATGACGACCTATATCACAAGATAAATCAGCTACTTTGCTAATTGTATCGATGAAATCCCTAAAATAGCTTGAGGTTAGGGTTTTCTTACCTAGAACGACATTGGAATCGCCAAAATAGCGAGGCAGGTGGAAGGATCTGGCACGTGGAGCAGCAGGGAAGAATCCCAGGAGAAAGCTCCAACTTCTCCCTCACTTTCTCTCTCTTTTCTCTCTTCTCTCTCCAAGGGTTTCTGTAACACCCTGAAAATCGGGGGTCATGTATAAATGTAACGCCCGTGAAAAATTCGTACTTGGGCTCGAGTACCAACTCGACCCGAAATCGCGTAAAATTAATTTCCATGGAAATTTAGCGTAAGTTAGCTAGCGCAACGCTAGAGTAGCTGGGAAATAGTTCCTGATCACTTTAAATACGTTCTACAAGACCCAAATCGAGTAGAACAAACAACTCTACAATACTCTATAACCTCGGATCAAACACTAAGTAGGTTTATTCTCTGGACCACTTTGAATTTTTATATTGGATTTAGACCGCGCGTCGAAGGTCCGATACTTCCTATCTTAGACCGTTAGAACCGCCCAGCTGGACTTGACAATCATCTCGAAAATCAAGTCAAACCAATAATCACAGACTATTTCGTTGAACCCGGACTGAAGAGACCGTGAATAGGGACGGAATTGGAATTTCAAATTCAAATCTGGCACACGACTTGACGCGTCAGTATTAAGCATTCTGACCGTCAGAATTCATCCAGATTACACCCTCGGATCAGGAAAAATTTCTATTTATTATCATGAGACTTTCAGCCCTGATCTACGTGCGGTGACCGCTGAACTGAAACTGGTCCACCACGTGCGATCTGCGAACCCTGCTAGACTGAAAACTTAATACGTGCTACATCTGGTACGCATGAGCTTAAGTCCGATCGCAATCGACCAGGGGACCACCAGAAAGCAACTTTTGGGCCGAAACAGCCCCGAAATGGATAGGCACCAAGTAAACTTCGTTCCGGAGCCTGTTTCCGGCATTTTTAAGCTTATAAAAGGGGTTGAAACCCTCATTTCTCTCTCCCATCCGAAAATTGCAAACCCTAGAGAAAAGGAGAGAGAGTTTGAGAGAGAGATTGGAAGGGATTTTTCCCGTTTCCGAGCCGCCGATTGCTACTGTTTCAGCAACTCTTCCCAATCACCTGGACGGTGATTTCTCCACTTTTTCAGGTATGAAACGACCCTAAAAGTTGCTGATTTAGGGATTACTTGGATTCGTAGCGTGTTAGCTAACTTATTTCGTAAAACAGGTTCTCCTACTGCCGTAGACGAAACGTACACGCTCCGTTCAAAATCCCGCATCCGTAAGAGACTAGGTGAGGATTTTAGACGCTTTGATTGACGGTTTACAACGCTTTCAATGTCGTTTAATAGTAGATTATCGACGGCAACGCCGTTTGACATGTACAACATGCTCTCCGTTTCCCGTTTCGTAAATTAACGAAGAATATGAGATTTAGGGCATTTTAGTCATTTGTAGGAAGTACGGTCTACATTCATATTTTGCTGACGTGATTGACATGGTTTGTTGTCGCATTAGGGAGTTAGGAATGCTTGCATAATTAGTTTGGCAAAGAGATTCGCCTAGTTGCGCACTTTGGGTCAACATGCTATATGTAGACTTAAGGGCGTAGTGTATGTGTTTGTATAAATGTTTGTATTAGTATGTATTGAATTAAATGATGCTATATAGTAGTTTGAGATTAATTTCTTAGTTAATATGCTGACCTAAATGATTTCCTACATGTTGACCATATGCATGATTCCATTACATGCGTGGAATGTATGTGTTTGAAGATTTGCTTAAGTTGAATGTTATAACATGTGTTAACATGCTCACATGATTGTATCTAAATTCCAATACCTTTACATATATTGCTAATGTGATTTCATTAATGTTTGGGACTAGACTTAGTCTAGGCAGTTGGTAACCGAGCAAATTCGTGGCTGACTGGTCATAGCCACGAATGACGCGTCGATGAACGTGATTCGTGTTTAGAGTTGGCGGCAGTGGTTAGGCCACGCGAAGTGTTTTACGCACTTCATGTCGTTCGACTTGAGATGCGATCGCACTAGTCGAGCCCGTCAAGTAACCCGACTGGCCGATGTATGTTCACCTTGTATGAGTCATAACTGCTTGAACCTAGGATACTGAACTTACCATTGTAAACCCTGTTAACCATGGTACCTTGATCCACGAAGACTCATGAGCCGGGCATGGTGGTATGGGACGCCGTGGTCGAGCTGTCGGCCTACGCTGGGGCCACAAACCTCCCCGTAGTGACCAGTGAGCACCTAGACTCGTGAGCAGATTATGGTGGTATGAGACACTATATTCTTGCTGTCGGCCTACACTGATCAGGCGACGAGCCCTTTGTAGTGACCGCGAGCGTATTCTGAGTCCATGGGAGGCGACGACCCTTCCGTTGCAGTAGAGTACAGTAGGCCTGTATTGATAAGGTGATGGGGGTGCGGTGCAACGAGTGCGAGCAACAGCTCTGGCAGCCCTTGCAGTGACCTACGAAATATACATCATATGAGATTACTAGGAGTGACGACCCTAGACAGGATCTGTGTTGGGATTGATACAAGGGAAGTACCTTAGTTTCCCAATCCTGCTGTTTGAATGTACTAATAACAACTTGGAAATCATATCACCATAGCATTGCATGTGCCTGGAAGATGTGGAGCACTCTAGGGAGTGTGGCATGCCACGGTCGTAAGATGTTGCCGTATGAGGGTGATCGTCGGTGAGGGCATACATCACGTCATGTCATCTTGCATTAACAACAGTATTAGGATTGTCTGATTTACTGCTTTACTATTATCGCGTGATTGAATTGTGAACATGCTAATCTTTGTTCTATGATTTCACTGAGTTGATCACTCACTCCCACGTTACGGGATGGTGTTTGCAACACCCACCAGACCCTGTTGTAGATGCAGGTGAGGCCGAGATCCAGGAGGTGGAGCCAGAGATCGACGAGGACCAGGACGAGTTCTCGTATATGCAGTATCACGACGGCTTCCCGTAGGTGACCTGGATCGAGGGGACTTTAGTGGGACTATTTTGAACATTATTTTTTATTTATGTATATGTATATGAGACTCAGAGATGTAGTCATACTTTGGAGACAGATGAGATTTACTTTGTTTTTCCATACAGTGATATATATATATTGTTTAGTCTTCCGCTTGCTTTTATCACTGGATCTGAAGTACGAATTGCAGTTTTGGTATACTTTTACTCATGTGAATGCTTTAAATCAGATGACATTGAATCATAACCATTTTTGTTGCATAAGTGACGGTCTGGAACTCGGGAGTTGAGTTTATACACGACCCCCGATTTTCAGGGTGTTACAAGTTGGTATCAAAGAATGAATGAGAGTATACTGGGCCTGGGTTATGGTCTCGCGACATACGCTGTCACTTCCTTTGACTTAGGTGGGTGCGAGAAGGGTCTAGAAACACTTCTAGGATCGCAGATTCGCCGATAGGCGAAGTCTATTAGAATCGATCGTAAGATCGAGTCTGTAACGCATCTCGGGTCGCGTAAGGCAACCCGAATCGCTTCTAAGCTGTAGGAAGTCGGGTTGAGACATCCTACGAGCGGTTTTAAACCAAAAAAGTAAATCCTTGGGCCGTGGGATGACCACGACTCCTGTAATCAATCGTCAGGGCTTAAAAACCCCGTTTCACCAAAAATCTTCAAAATTCCTCCTCTAAACACTCCGACCTTCATTTCTTTCTTATCCATTTCATGTTAGGCATCAAACATAATGTTAAAATAACACAAATTAATACTTTCATAAAATTTTATAGTGAATAGTAAAATTTCATGAAAAATGGCCATAAGGCCATTCTAACTTCACTTTCTTTAGCAAATAAGGATCTAGATAGATGTAATGGCTCCTTCTACCCCAAATTCATATGCTGCATCATAGGGTTTGGTATTCGGGATTGCGATGTGGTCCCGGAAAGCCCCGAAAACATATTTGGGCTCATACAGATCAAAATACAATGAACCAGGGGGTGGGCCATATATTTTTGGACTCCTTGGATCATGGGGGACCAGACCCATGTGGTCCCACCGGCCAACTTAGAGGTTGGCCGGCGATGCCATCGCCGGTCTGGCGATGCATCGCCGACCGGTGGGGCCCCTTTGCCGTGAAACTTGGGCGTACGCCCTTAAATGGGGTGTACATCCTCCCCATGTACCTCCCATCCCACGAAAATCCCTAAAACATCCCCCTCCTTCACAAACAGCCCTCCCCTAAGCCCTATTCTCATTTTCCAGCACCTATTTCCAAACTCTGGCGTCCCAAATCACTCCTAGGTCCCTCCTTGGCCAAAACCGACCACCACCCATCACTTATTGGGAGTAGGCAGCCCCTCCTCTTGAAGATCTCACCATTTGGAGCTCCAAAAATCCCCAAATAGAGCTGAAATCGTGAGGTGCTCCATTCTACTTTTTTGTTTGCATTTCTCCTTGAAATTATAGCCTTGGAAAGCTTGAAGCACCCCTCTACGATGCCTAGATTTCCTTTTTCCAGATTGGGCAGCCACTTCTCCGCATTTTCATCATTTTTCATAGCTTTCGTGGAAGCCATTTTAGGCCTTTTATCACTCTCATCCATCATATCTTTGATGGGTAAGAGGAAAACCGCAACAGACGAGGCTGGGCCGAGCCGTCCTGCTCAATCGAGAAGACCGTGGGGTGGTGCCGCAAGTTCAAGCGCCACAGCAGGTCCAGCTGCAGTCCTGGAGTGCTGTACAAAGCGGGATTTGGCTCCCCATGCACACCTTGGGCGAACAATTTTATCAGAGATGCCTCATAGCCAATAAACTGATCGCAAAGTGTTATTTGAGGCGGACGTAGATGGACGATTGTTCGGTGAATATCTGTTGTTCGAGCGCATTGAAGCTACGCATTGGGGTCCGATCTTTGAAGCTCGCGCTCGTGCTAATGTGAGCACCGTTCGTGCCTTCTACGCAAGTATCCAGAATCCTACCTTGGAGCCTTTGCAGTTCAAAATCCCTTTTGGTAGAGATCGGATGGCTACGATCGACGTTCGGTTGATTGCGCGACTTCTCAACGTGCCTCTAGGTGATGTACATCCTAGTGAGAAGAATATGAGGACTAGACGTGAACGAGATCGCCGCACCAGGTTTCTATGCGGTAAGTTGGTTCCATGGTAGCCTAATAATAGCCTCAAGGTGACGTATATGTCTGAGAATTTACGCCTGCTACACCATATCTGCAAGTTCAATGTTTATCCCAGGTCGACGAACCGCATTGAATGCACACGTCTTATGGTTGATTTCTTATATCTGGTGGCCCAGGGAGAGAACGTATGTATGGCCACTTTCATCTTATGGCAGATAGTTCTCATAGCCAGGTCAAGAAGAACATCCGAATCGCTTCCCTTTGGCCGACTTATTTGTAAGATTGCGCTTGAGTTTGCCTATAGACTTGGGCCAGAATTGCCGGTATCGATTCATGCCATTGATGAGTCAACAATGGTCAAGATGAAGATTGGGTCACAATACCGTGAAAATCAACTTGAAAGGGATAGTGAGGATGACTTTGATGATGAGGAAAATCAAAGCGAAGAAGAACCTAGAGCAGAGGTTCAGGAAGAAGCTCAGGAGGAAGCAGAAGAGGAGGCTCAGGATACTGATGAGAGCCCTCCTCCTTCTGCGCAGGCTACTATCGACGATCGCATTGCTCGGATGGAGGAGAGTCAGACCGCTTTGCGAAGGGAAGTCCAAGAACTTCGCGCAGAAGTCGCTGATGCCAAGGCCGTTACAAAGAAGAAATTTGGCAAGGTGACTCGCACCTTGAAGGCGATCCTATGTTGCTTACAGGATAAGGGTGCTCCTCCTCCGTCACCAGACTCTGACTAGCGATGCGATCTTTGATGTTATTATCAGTAGTTAGTCATTTCCTGTTTTATGTGTGTAAGCCTGTTAGGGCTACTGCTTTGCTTATGTTGCTGTTGCTTAACTGTCTTAATTCTCATGTATTTCTCGTCATGATGCTTGTAAGGATATATCCCTTGTATTGTGACAGTTTTGATTAATTGAAATGCATGGAATGCCTTTGACTCCTTATGTGGATGATTGCGGTGTATTTGTGCTAATGAGACTGACAAGGTTGCGCCCTATTTTGAATATATGGAATGCCGCCTAAGGCTACGCGGAGCACGGTTCGGCTTGCATTGACAGAGCATATGGATCAAACTCCTTCGCAGTCTGGCACCCATGCGGACCCTTCTTTGGGCCCGATTCCTGAGGCTGTTCGATCGTCTCAGCCTGCCGCTGGTCCTACAGATGGACCACCGCCATTTATGCCATCAGTCAGAGAGCCACATCGCGCATCTACTTCCACACAGCATCCGCCATAGCCTGCTCCACCCCCTGACAGATTCGAGCAGATGATGGCTATGATGCTGCAGCAGCAGCAGCTTCTGACTACCATCGTGGGGACATTAGCCCAGGGTGGGGGTGCGGCTACATCTACTCCACCTGCACCACCTGCGCATTCAGCTGAGGATGCCTATACATACGCCCAGGATGAGGGCATGGCTCATCCTGCGCCACCTGCTTTCCCTGCGGGGAATCCTGCCGACACACGGGGCCTTTTGGAGCCATTTCAGCGCTTGCGGCCTCCTACTTTCACGGGTTCTCACAGACCCGAGGAGGCTGAGTTCTGGCTCGACCGGGTGTCGAAGATTTTACAGATGTTGCATTGCACCGAGGCCGAGCAGGTAGAGCTGGCTACCTTCCTGTTTGAGAGAGAGGCCAGCATGTGGTGGGATAGCGTACTGCGGACTGTTGCCGCAGACTTTGTATGGACGTGGGCAACATTTGAGTTCCGCTTCCATGAGAAGTATTATCCCCAGACTTACAGGCACAACAGGGAGAATGAGTTTCTCCGTCTCAAACAGGCAGCGATGACAGTTACAGAGTATGAGCATCGGTTCACGGAGTTGGGCAGGTACGTCCCGACGATCTTGGCTGATGAGCAAATGCGCATACGGCGCTTTTTGGAGGGTTTGCGACCGGATATTCGGTCGAAGATGTGCTGTGTTAGCATTCCCTCCTATGCGGAGTTGATTCACATGTCCATGCGGGCAGAGCAGGACGTGGATCGACTTGCGCGATCTCGAGGCCCAGCTGCTTCTAGGCCACGACCTGACTTGCCAGACAGGCCCCTCGCGGGCAAGAGGCCTCTCATTGATCCTCCTACTAGGACTCCGGTGCCTGTACCACCGTTTCGGCACCCTGATTTGACATGTACATACTGTGGGAGGACAGGCCACTTGGCGCAGAGCTGCTTTTCGAGGATGCGGGACAGTGGGTTCTCGCCGCCACAGAAGATTGACCGTGTACGTCCACAGGCGATATCAGCACCGCCTATACGGTCAGCTCCTGCGCATCCTTCTTTCAGACCTCCGGTATCGCAGATTAGACAGCCTCCACGGCCCTTGACACAGCGGCCGAACCGGCCACAGCAGGCTCGGGTTCATGCATTGACAGCTGAGGCAGCTGCGACGCCGACTTTCCAGCATTCAGCCTTCGAGGTCACGGCCCATATTGGAGGTACTCCCGTTCTTGTCATGGTGGACACTGGTTCCACGATTTCTTTGATATCTCGTGCCGTAGTCAGGCGTCTTGGGTTACAGACTATCACTATGGATAGCGTGCGAGTCTTTGCAGCTCATGAGGATTATTCGGATGTCACCCAGATGTGTGAGGGTTGTTTAGTTGATCTGGGAGGCAGGACGATGACTCTTGATCTTGTCGTCGATCCCTCGCTCGTTTATCTCGACGTCATTCTTGGCATGGACTGGTTGACTGCAGCGAGAGCCGAGATTGACTGCGAGGCTCGTATGGTGACAGTGTACGAGCCTGAGGGCACGCCTTTCACGTTTTCAGTGTGGGTAAATTTTTCTTTCCGCATACTTAGCTACGCCACTTTATTACGCGACGCTGGTGCCCAGGTACTTTAGCATGTGCCAGTCGTTTCTGAGTTCGGGGATCTGTTCAGGAAGATCCCTGGTTTGCCGCCCCGACGTGAGATCGATTTCACTATCGATCTGGTTCCTGGTTCTACACCCGTCTCACTCCCGATGTATCGCATGGCACCATGTGAGATGGAGGAGTTGAGGACGCAGATTGATGGTTTGCTAGAGCTTGGCCTTATACGGCCTAGCGTGTCTCCTTGGGGAGCACCGGTCTTGTTCGTGAGGAAGAAGGATGGTTCAATGCGATTGTGTATTGATTATCGCAGGCTGAACCAGCTCACAGTGAAGAACAAGTACCCTTTGCCCAGGATCGATGACTTGTTCGATCAGCTGAGAGGAGCGCAGTACTTCTCGAAGATTGATCTTCAGTCAGGTTATCATCAGCTACGCGTCAGGGATGAGGACGTGCAGAAGACAGCATTCAGGACCAGTTTTGGTCACTACGAGTTCCTCGTGATGTCGTTCGGTCTCACGAACGCACCGGCCGTGTTCATGGATATAATGAACCGGATATTTCGGCCTTTCCTCTATCGATTCGTCGTTGTATTCATTGACGACATTTTGGTGTACTCTAGGAGTCGAGAGGAGCACGAGGAGCACTTGCGTTTGGTCCTAGATACGCTCAGACGGCATCAGTTGTTCGCACAGTACAAGAAGTGCGACTTCTGGAAGCAGGAGGTGAAGTTTCTGGGACACGTGGTGTCCAAGGATGGCATGACAGTTGACCTGTTTAAGGTAGCTGCGGTGCAGGACTGGGAGCAGCCTGGTTCTGTCACTAAGGTGAGGAGCTTCTTGGGTCTCGCTGGCTACTATCGGCGCTTCATTCAGGACTTCTCGAAGATCGCGAGACCCTTATCCTAGTTGACACGGAAGGACGTGAAGTTCGCCTGGAATGATAAGGCGGAGTCAGCTTTTCAGGAGCTGAAGGATAGACTTACGTCCGCCCCTGTGCTAGTATTGCCAGAGCAAGGGGTTAGATACACTATATATACTGACCCGTCTAGCGTTGGTTTGGGTTGTGTCCTTATGCAGAGGGACAGGGTAATTTCGTATGCCTCGAGACAATTAAGGAAGCACGAGGAGAATTACCCTACACACGACCTAGAGTTGGCAGCCGTTATATTCGCACTGAGACTCTGGAGACATTACCTCTACGGAGAGGAGTTCGAGCTCTTTTGCGACCACAAGAGCCTCAAGTACATATTCACGCAGCGAGACTTGAATATGAGACAGCAGCGATGGATGGAGACGTTGAAGGACTTCAAGTTTGAAGTCTCTTACCATCCTAGGAAGGCGAACCTTGTGGCTTATGCGTTGAGCCGCAAGAAGGCGATAGAGTTTGCGGCTCCGCTGATGGTTGCCGAGTGGGATATGGTTGAGTTTTTGCAGGACTTTGAGCAGAAACTCACCGTAAAGGAGCCGTTTGAGTTCATCGCACATGTACAGGTGCGATCTCAGATCGATGACCGAGTCATCGAGGAGCAGAGGGACGATGCGCATCTTACTGAGCTTCAAGAGCAGGCCAGTGATGATGCTGACGCCGACTGGCGAGTTGATATGGATGGGGGCTTACGTTACCGTGGCCGCCTATGCGTCCCAGATGTCCCTGACCTAAGACGAGAGATTCTCGAGGCTGCGCATTCTACTAGACTCGCGATGCATCCAGGCAGTACAAAGATGTATCGTGACGTGAAGAGGACGTATTGGTGGGAAGGTATGAAGACCCACATAGCTGAGTTCGTGTCACATTGTCTCACTTGTCAGCAGGTGAAGGCAGAGCATCGCCGACCACCTGGACTTTTGCAGCCTATGCCGATTGCAGAGTGGAAGTGGGATTTCATTTCCATGGACTTCATTTCTGGGTTGCCGAAGACGAGGAAGGGACATGATTCCATTTGGGTGATCGTCGACAGATTGACGAAGTCGGCGCACTTCCTACCGATCAGAGTTACGAACTCTACAGACGAGCTGACTAGATTGTACATCCGAGAGATTGTGCGTCTGCATGGAGTTCCGTTGGAGATCGTGTCGGACAGAGACACGCGGTTCACTTCTATTTTCTGGACTCGCATTCAGGAGGCTATGGGTGTGAAGTTGAAGTTCAGTACTGCCTTCCACCCACAGACGGACGGACAGAAGGAGCGAGTGAACCAGATCCTGGAGGACATGTTGCGAGCTTGCGCATTGGACTTCAAGGACAGTTGGGATGACTGTCTTGCATATGCGGAGTTTGCGTACAACAATAGCTTCCAGGCGAGTATCGGTATGGCACCTTATGAGGCGCTGTATGGGCGACCTTGTCGCGCACCGCATTGCTGGTTAGAGGTCAGTGAGCGTAGCTTGATTGGCCCAGAGTTGGTGCAGGCGACGTCAGAGAAGATTGATATTATTCGACGTCGGCTCCTTACAGCGCAGAGCAGACAGAAGAGCTACGCCGATACGAGACGACGGCCACTAGAGTTCACAGTCGGGGATCATGTATTTTTGCGAGTTTCCCCTATGAAGGGAGTCCTTCGGTTCGGGAAGAAGGGGAAGCTGGCACCGCGATTCATTGGTCCATTCCAGATCCTCGATCGTGTGGGAGCAGTGGCTTACCGATTGGCTTTACCCACGCCCCTCGCGAGCGTCCACAACGTATTTCATGTTTCTATGCTGAAGAAGTACGTTACTGATCCTTCCCATATCATCAGATGGGAGCAGGTGCAGTTAGGAGAGGATGTTACTTATATCCTGCGACCGACACGCATCTTAGACAGGAAGGAGCAGGTACTGCGTAGCAAGGTGATTCCCCTTGTGAAGGTACTATGGACGCATCACTCTGAGGAGGAGGCTACTTGGGAGACAGAAGCCGAGATCAGAAAGAACTACCCATAGCTTCTCGAGGAGTACGAAAAGGTACAAATTTCGAGGATGAAATTATTTGTTAAGGGGGGTAGATTGTAACGCCCGTGAAAAATCCGTACTTGGGCTCGAGTACCAACTCGACCCGAAATCGCGTAAAATTAATTTTCATGGAAATTTAGCGTAAGTTAGCTAGCGCAACGCTAGAGTAGCTGGGAAATAGTCCCTGATCACTTTAAATACGTTCTACAAGACCCAAATCGAGTAGAACAAACAACTCTACAATACTCTATAACCTCGGATCAAACACTAAGCAGGTTTGTTCTCTGGACCACTTTGAATTTTTATATTGGATTTAGACCGTGCGTCGAAGGTCCGATACTTCCTATCTTAGACCGTTAGAACCGCCCAGCTGGACTTGACAATCATCTCGAAAATCAAGTCAAACCGATAATCATAGACAATTTCGTTGAACCCGGACTGAAGAGACCGCGAATAGGGACGGAATTGGAATTTCAAATTCAAATCTGGCACACGACTTGACGCGTCAGTATTAAGCGTTCTGACCGTCAGAATTCATCCAGATTACACCCTCGGATCAGGAAAAATTTCTATTTATTATCATGAGACTTTCAGCCCTGATCTACGTGTGATGACCGCTGAACTGAAACTGGTCCGCCACGTGCAATCTGCGAACCCTGCCAGACTGAAAACTTAATACGTGCTACATCTGGTACGCATGAGCTTAAGTCCGATCGCAATCGACCAGGGGACCACCAGAAAGCAACTTTTGGGCCGAAACAGCCCCGAATGGATAGGCACCAAGTAAACTTCGTTCCGGAGCCTGTTTTCGGCATTTTTAAGCTTATAAAAGGGGTTGAAACCCTCATTTCTCTCTCCCATCCAAACATTGCAAATCCTAGAGAAAAGGAGAGAGAGTTTGAGAGAGAGATTGGAAGGGATTTTTCCCGTTTCCGAGCCGTCGATTGCTACTGTTTCAGCAACTCTTCCCAATCACCTGGACGGTGATTTCTCCACTTTTTCAGGTATGAAAAGACCCTAAAAGTTGCTGATTTAGGGATTACTTGGATTCGTAGCGTGTTATCTAACGTATTTCGTAAAACAGGTTCTCCTACTGCCATAGACGAAGCGTACACGCTCCGTTCAAAATCCCGCATCCGTAAGAGACTAGGTGAGGATTTTAGACACTTTGATTGACGGTTTACAACGCTTTCAATGTCGTTTAATAGTAGATTATCGACGGCACCGCCGTTTGACATGTACAACATGCTCTCCGTTTCCCGTTTCGTAAATTAACGAAGAATATGAGATTTAGGGCATTTTAGTCATTTGTAGGAAGTACAGTCTACATTCATATTTTGCTGACATGATTGGCATGGTTTGTTGTCGCATTAGGGAGTTAGGAATGCTTGCATAATTAGTTTGGCGAAGAGATTCGCCTAGTTGCACACTTTGGGTCAACATGCTATATGTAGACTTAAGGGCGTAGTGTATGTGTTTGTATAAATGTTTGTATTAGTATGTATTGAATTAAATGATGCTATATAGTAGTTTGAGATTGATTTCTTAGTTAATATGCTGACCTAAATGATTTTCTACATGTTGACCATATGCATGATTCCATTACATGCGTGGAATGTATGTGTTTGAAGATTTGCTTAAGTTGAATGTTATAACATGTGTTAACATGCTCACATGATTGTATCTAAATTCCAATACCTTTACATATATTGCTAATGTGATTCCATAAATGTTTGGGACTAGACTTAGTCCAGGAAGTCGGTAACCGAGCAAATTCGTGGCTGACTGGTCATAGCCACGAATGACGCGTCGATGAACGTGATACGTATTTAGAGTTGGCGGCAGTGGTTAGGCCACGCGAAGTATTTTACGCACTTCATGTCGTTCGACTTGAGATGCGATCGCACTAGTCGAGCCCGTCAAGTAACCCGACTGGCCGATGTATGTTCACCTTGTATGAGTCATAACTGCTTGAACCTAGGGTACTGAACTTACCATTGTAAACCCTGTTAACCATGGTACTTTGATCCACGAAGACTCATGAGCCGGGCATGATGGTATGGGACACCGTGGTCGAGCTGTCGGCCTACGCTGGGGCCACAAACCTCCCCGTAGTGACCAGTGAGCACTTAGACTCGTGAGCAGATTATGGTGGTATGGGACACTATATTCTTGCTGTCGGCCTACACTGATCAGGCGATGAGCCCTTTGTAGTGACCGCGAGCGTATTCTGAGTCCACGGGAGGCGACGACCCTTCCGTTGCAGTAGAGTACAGTAGGCCTGTATTGATAAGGTGATGGGGGAGCGGTGCAACGAGTGCGAGCAACAGCCCTGGCAGCCCTTGGAGTGACCTACGAAATATACATCGTATGAGATTACTAGGAGTGACGGCCCTAGACAGGATCTGTGTTGGGATTGATACAAGGGAAGTACCTTAGTTTCCCAATCCTGCTGTTTGAATGGACTAATAACAACTTGGAAATCATATCACCATAGCATTGCATGTGCCTGGAAGATGTGGAGCACTCTAGGGAGTGTGGCATGCCGCGGTCGTAAGATGTTGCCGCATGAGGGTGATCGTCGGTGAGGGCATACATCACGTCATGCCATCTTGCATTAACAACAGTATTAGGATTGTCTGATTTACTGCTTTACTATTATCGCGTGATTGAATTGTGAACATGCTAATCTTTGCTCTATAATTCCACTGAGTTGATCACTCACTCCCATGTTACGGGATGGTGTTTGCAACACCCACCAGACCCTGTTGTAGATGCAGGTGAGGCCGAGATCCAGGAGGTGGAGCCAGAGATCGACGAGGACCAGGACGAGTTCTTGTATATGCAGTATCACGAAGGCTTCCCGTAGGTGACCTGGATCAAGGGGACTTCAGTGGGACTATTTTGAACATTATTTTTTTTTTATGTATATGTATATGAGACTCAGAGATGTAGTCATACTTTGGAGACAGATGAGATTTACTTTGTTTTTCCATACAGTGATATATATATTGTTTAGTCTTCCGCTTGCTTTTATCACTGGATCTGAAGTATGAATTGCAGTTTTGGTATACTTTTACTCATGTGAATGCTTTAAATCAGACGACATTGAATCATAACCATTTTTGTTGCATAAGTGACGGTCTGGAACTCGGGAGTTGAGTTTATACACGACCCCCGATTTTCAGGGTGTTACAATAAACTCAACTCCCGAGTTTCAGACCGTCACTTATGCAACAAAATGATTATGATTCAATGTTGTCTGATTTAAAGCATTCACATGAGTAAAATTATACCAAAACTGCAATTCATACTTCAGATCCAGTGATAAAAGCAAACGGAAGACTAAACAATATATGTATCACTGTATGGAAAACAAGATAGATCTAACTGTCTCTCAAGTATGAGTACATCTCTGAGTCTCATATACATGTAAAGGAACAAAAATAAATGTCCTAAATAGTCCCACTGAAGCGTCCCGTCAACCCAGGTCACCTAAGTGAAGCCATCATGGTACTGCATGTACGAGAACTCGTCCGGGTCCTCGTCAAAGTCTGGCTCTGCCTCCTGGATATCAGCATCACCTGCATCTACAACAGGGTCTGGTGGGTGTTGCAAACACCATCCTGTAACGTGGGAATGAGTGATCAACTCAGTGGAATCATAGAGCAAAGATTAGCATGTTCATAAATCAATCATGCGATAATAGTAAAACAGTAAATCAGACAATCCTAATACTGTTGTTAATGCAAGATGACATGACGTGATGTATGCCCTCACCGACAATCTCCCTCATACGGCACCATCTTACGACCGCAGCATGCAATCGTCCCTCAAGTGCTCCACATCTTCCAGGCACATGCAATGGCATGGTGATATGATTTCCAAGTTATTATTAGTCCATTCAAACAGCAGGATTGGGAAACTAAGGTACTTCCCTTATATCGATCCCTATGATTTCCAAGTTATTATTAGTCCATTCAAACAGCAGGATTGGGAAACTAAGGTACTTCCCTTATATCGATCCCAACACAGATCCTGTCTAGGGTCGTCACTCCTAGTAATCTCATACGAGGTATATTTATGTAGGTCGCTGCAAGGGTTACCAGGGCTGTTGCTCGCACTCGTTGCACCGCTCCCCCATCACCTTATCAATACAGGCCTACCGTACTTTACTGCAATGGAAGGGTCGTCGCCTCCCGTGGACTCAGAATACGCTCGGGGTCACTACAAAGGACTCGTCGCCTGATCAGTGTAGGCCGACAGCTAGAATATAGTGTCTCATACCACCATAATCTGCTCACGAGTCTAGGTGCTCACTGTCACTACGGGGAGGTTTGTGGCCCCAGCGTAGGCCGACAGCTCGACCACGGTGTCCCATACCACCATGCCCGGCTCATGAGTCTTCGTGGATCAAGGTACCATGGTTAACAGGGTTTACAATGGTAAGTTCAGTACCCTAGGTTCAAGCAGTTATGACTCATACAAGGTGAACATACATCGGCCAGTCGGGTTACTTGACGGGCTCTACTAGCGCGATCGCATCTCAAGTCGAACGACATGAAGTGCGTAAAACACTTCGCGTGGCCTAACCACTGCCACCAACTCCAAACACGACTCGCATTCATCGACGCGTCGTTCGTGGCCAAGACCATCCAGCCACGAATTTCGCTCGGTTACCGACTGCCTGGACTAAGTCTAGTCCCAAACAATTATGGAATCACATCAGCGATGTATATTGGATATTGGAATTGAAATACAATCATGTGAGCATGTTAACGCATGTTATAACATTCAACTTAAGTAAATCTTCAAACACATACATTTCATGCATGTAATGAAATCATGCATATAGTCAACATGTAGGAAATCATATAGGTCAGCATATTAATTGAGAAATCAATCTCAAACTATCTCATAACATCATTCAATTCAATACATACTAATACAAGCATTTATACAAACACATACACTACACACTTAAGTCTACATATAGTATGTCGACCCAAAGTGCGCAATTAGGCGAATCTCTTCGCCAAACTAATTATGCACGTATTCCTAACTTTCTAATGCGACAACAAGCCATGTCAATCACATCAGCAAAATATGAACATAATCTGTACTTCCTACAAATGACTAAAATGCCCTAAATCTCATATTCTTCGTTAATTTACGAAACGGGAAACGGAGAGCATGCTGTACATGTCAAACGGCGATGCCGTCAATAATCTACTATTAAACGACATTGAAAGCGTTGGAAACCGTCAATCAAAGCATCTAAAATCCTCACCTAGCCTCTTGTAGACTCGTGAATTCGAACGGAACGTATATACTTCGTCTACGGCAGTAGGAGAACCTGTTTTACGAAGTACGTTAGCTAACACGCTATGAATCTAAGTAAACCCTAAATCAGCAAGTTCTAGGGTTGTTTTATACCTGAAAATGCGGGAGAATCACCGGCTTGGTGATCGGGAAGTGTTGCTACAGCACTAGCAACCGGTGGCTCGGAGACGGGAAAAATTCCTTCTACTCTTTCTCTCAAACTCTCTCCTTTTCTCTCTCCCAAAGCTAGGGTTTTGCAATTTTTGGATGGAAGAGAGGAATGAGGGTTTCAACCCCTTTTATAAGCTTAAAAATGCCAGAAACAGGCTCCGGAACGAAGTTTACTTAGTGCATATCCATTTTGGGGCTGTTTCGGTCCAAAAGTTGCTTTCTGGTGGTCCCCTGGTCGAATGCGATCGGACTTAAGCTCATGCGTACTAGATATAGCACGTATTAAGTTTTCAGTCCGGCAGGGTTCACAAATCGCACGTGGCGGACCAGTTTCAGTTCAGCAGTCACCGCACATAGATCAGGGCTGAAAGTCTCATGATAAAAAATAGAAATTTTTCCTGATCCAAGGGTGTAATCTGGCTGAATTCTGACGGTCAGAATGCTTAATACTGACGCGTCAAGTAGTGTGCCAGATTTGAATTTGAAATTACAATTCTGTCCCTATTCGCGGTCTCTTCAGTCCGGGCTCAATGAAATGGCCTGTGATTATCGGTTGGACTTGATTTTTGAAATGATTGTCAAGTCCAGCTGGGCGGTTTAACGGTCTAAGGTAGGAGGTATCGGACTTTCGACGCGCGGTCTAGATCCAATACAAAACTTCAAAGTGGTCAAGAGAACAAACCCGCTTAGAGTTTGATCCGAGGTTATAAAGTATTGTAGAGTCGTTTGTTCTACTCGATTTGGGTCTTGTAGAACGTATTTAAAGTGATTAGGGACTATTTTCCAGCTACTCTAGTGTTGCACTAGCTGACTTACACTTAATTTCCATAGGAATTAATTCTACGCGATTTCGGGTCGAGTTGGTACTCGAACCCAAGTACGGATTTTTCACGGGCGTTACAGTTTCTCCAAATTCGTATGGGTTAGAAAGCTAAGGGTGTAAGGCTCTTTTATAAGCCCAAACATGACTAAAACAGACTTTAAGTCAAGGTATACTTGGGTTATAGCCAAATCGGGTTTTTTTATCCAAAAGGACATTTCTGGAGGTCCCCTGACTGAATGCGGTCGGACTTAAGCTCATGGATGTTGGATCCTGATCACATTAAGTTTTTAGTTCAATAGGGTTCCCAGATCGTACGTGGTGGACCAATTTCAGTTCAGCGGTCATTGAGACTCGATCAGGGATTCCAAGTACACTGACCTGAGTGGGAAATGTTCCCTAATCTGAGGGTGTATTTGGGTCAGATTCTGACCGTCTGAATGCTTAAAAAATGTCGCGCAAGCGACATGTGCCAGATTTATTTAAATTGTATTTAATTTCTAAATAATTTCACTTTTCTCACACTCTTCACTCTGAACGGAAGGAAATGGTCTCAGGACATCGTATGGACTTGATTTTTGAGGTGATTGTCAAGTCCAACTAGGCGGTCATGATTGTTTAAATTTGGGATAATCGGACTTTCGACGCGCGGTCTAGATCCAATACAAAGTTTCAAAGGGTTCTTGAGAGCAAATGGGTTTAGAGTTTGATCCTGGATTTCAGGGTAAGGTAGCGTCAATGATTCTATAGGATTTGGGTCTTACAGATCGTATTTAAAGTGGTTGGTGCTAATTTTACAGGAAATCTAGTGTAGCGCTGGCTAATTCACGTTAAATTTCTAAAGAATTAGGTTCTAAATGATTTCTTTGGCTTTGGAATTGAGTTCTGAGAGTTATATGGTTGACCCATTGCCTAAGGATGTCTAACCCTAGGTTGGTAAAAATCTGGGGTGTTACATTTTGTAACCACAAGAGCCTTAAATATATATTCTCACAGCGAGATCTGAACATGAGACAGCGCAGATGGATGGAGACCTTGAAAGACTTGAGGTTTTCTACCATCCAGCAAGGCGAACCTTGTGGCAGATGCGTTAAGTCGCAAGAAGGCTATAGAATTTGTGGCTCTGCTTATGGTGATAGAATGGGCTATGGTGGAATTCGTGCTAGACTTTGAGCAGAAGCTCACAATGGAAGAGCCGTATAAAGTCGTCGCACATATTCGTGTACAACCGCTCGTAGATGGTCATATTATTGAGGCTCAGTTAGGCGATGAGCTTCTGGTGAAGATGAAGGAGCGAGTTGGAACCGACAGGGACTCTAAGTGGACTATTGGTACGGATGGAGGCTTGCGATATCGAGGCCGTCTATGTGTTCCAGACGTACTTGACTTGAGATGAGAGATTCTTGAGTCAGCCCACAGTTCAAGTGTAATGCCCTGGAAAAATCCGTACTTGGACTCAAGTACCAACTCGACCAGAAATCGCGTAGGATTAATTCCTTTAGAAAATAAGTGTAAGTTAGCTAGCGCAATGTTAGAGTAGCTGGGAAATAGTCCTTGATCACTTTAAATACGTTCTACAAGACCCAAAGCAAGTAGAACCAATGACGCTATAATACTCTAAAACCTCGGATCAAACTCTAAACCGGTTTCTTCTCTAGACCTCTTTGAAACTTTGTATTGGATCTAGACCACGCGTCGAAAGTCCGATACCTACAATCTTAGACCGTTAAAATCTCCTAGCTGGACTTGACAATCATTTCGAAAATCAAGTCCAACCGACATACGCAGGCTATTTCATTGAGCCTGGACTGAAGAGAGTGAGAATAGGGTTAGATTTGGAATTTGAAATTTAAATCTAGCACACGACTTGACGCATCAGTATTAAGCGTTCTAACTGTCAGAATTCAGCCAAATTACACCCTCGGATCAGGAAAAATTTCTATTTCATATCATGAGACTTGTAGGCCGGATCTACGTGCGGTGACCGCTGAACTGAAACTGGACCGCCACGTGCGATCTACGAACACTGATGGTCTGAAAACGGGATGTGAGCGACATCCGACATGTATGAACTTAAGTCCGATCACGTTCGTCCAGGGGACCACCAGAAATGGTCTTTTAGTTCGAAACAGCCCCGATTTGGATACAACTTAAGTATACCTTAACCTGAAGCCTGTTTTGGGCATGTTTGGGCTTATATAAGGGCTTGAAACCCTCACTCCTCTCACCCATCCGAATTTGCTAGAGACCCTAGCAAGAGAGAGAGAGAAAGTGAGAGTTTGTGAGAGTGAGTGGAAGGGAATTTCCTGCTGCTTGTGCCACCGGTTGTACGTGTTTAAGCCACGCGATCCAATCACTTTGCCGGTGATTTCTCCGCATTTCTAGGTAAGAAAATACCCTAAACTCTTGCTGATTTGCTGATCCTTCATTTCCATAGTATGGTACCTGATGCATCTTGTAAATTAGGTTGCCTATTCACCGTAGACGAAGCGTATACGCTCCGTTCGAATTAATCCACCTATAGGAGAAAAGGTGCGGATTTTAGACACTTTGATTGACTGTTTCCAACGCTTTCAATGTCATTTAATAGTAGATTATTAACGGCAACGCCGTTTGACATGTACAACATGCTGTCCATTTCCTGTTTCGTTAGCAGACGAAGAATATGAGATTTAGGGCATTTTAGTCATTTGTAAGAAATACTGTTTTTATCCATAATTTGCTGATGTGATTGACATGGCTTCTTGTCGCATTAGAATATTAGGAATACGTGCATAATTAGTTTGGCGAAGAGATTCGCCTAAATGCGCACTTTGAGTCGACATACTATATGTAGACTTAAGTGTGTAGTGTAAGTGTTTGTATAAATGCTTGTATTAGTATGTATTGAATTAAATGGTGTTATGAATTAGTTTGAGATTGATTTCTCAATTAATATGCTGATGTAAATGATTTCCTACATATTAGCTATATGCATGATTTTATTATATATATGAAATGCATGTGCTTGAAGATTTACTTAAGTTGTATGTTATAACATGTGTTAACATGCTCACAGGGTTGTATTTCATTTCCATTACTATTACATGATGGCTGATGTGATTCCATAATTGTTTGGGACTATACCTAGCAAGTTCGTGGTTGGCCTATCTTTGTCACGAACGACGCGTCGATGAACGCGATCCGTGTTTTAGAGTTGGCGGTAATGGTTAGGCCATACGAAGTGTTTTACGCACTTCATGTCGTTCTACTTGAGTGCGATCGTGCTAGTCGAGCCCGTCAAGTAACCCGACTGGTCATTGTATGTTCACCCTGTATGAGTCATAACTGCTTGAACCTAGGGTACTGAACTTACCATTGTAAACCCTGTCAACCATGGTACCTTGATCCACGAAGACTCATGAGACGGGTATGGTGGTATGGGACACCGTGGTCGAGCTGTCGGCCTATGCTGGAGCCACAAACCTCCCCGTAGTGACCAGTGAGCACCTATGTCTCGTGAACAGATTATGGTGGTATGGGACATTATATTCTTGCTGTCGGCCTACACTGATTAGGCGACGAGTCCTTTGTAGTGACCGCGAGCGTATTCTGAGTCTACGGGAGGCAACGACCCTTCCATAGCAGTGAGAGTACAGTAGGCCTGTATTGATAAGGTGATGGGGGAGCGGTGCAACGAGTGCGAGCAACAGCCCTGGCAGCCCTTGCAGCGACCTACAAAATATACATCATATAAGATTACTAGGACTGACGACCCTAGACAGGATCTGTGTTGGGATTGATATAAGGAAAGTACCTTAGTTTCCCAATCCTGCTGTTTGAATGGACTAATAATAACTCGAAAATCATATCACCATTACATTGCAACTGCCTGGAAGATGTGGAGCACTGTGGGACAATTGCATGTCACGGTCGTAAGATGGTGCCATATGAGGGAGATCGTCGGTGAGGACATCCATCACGTCATGTCATATTGCATTTACAACAGCATTAGGATTGTTTGATTTACTGCTTTACTATTATCACATGATTGGTTTGAGAACATGTTAATCTTTGCTCTATTATTCCACTGAGTTAGCTACTCATTCCCACATTTCGGGATGGTGTTTGCAACACCCACCATACCCTGTCTTAGATGCAGGTGACGCAGCGATCCAGGAGGCAAAGCCGGACTATGATGAGGACCAGGACGAGTTCTCATACATGCAGTACCACGACGGCTTTGCTTAGGTGGCCTGGGTTGACAAGACTTCTCAGTGGGACTACTTTTGACATTTTGATTTTGTTTATTTACATGTATATGAGACTCAGAGATGTATTCATACTTTAGAGACAGTCGAGATCTACTTTGTTTTTCCATACAGTGATATATATATTCTTTAGTCTTCCGCTTGCTTTTATCAGTGGATCTGGAGTATGAATTACAGTTTTGGTATAATTTTACTCATGTGAATGCTTTAACTCAGACAACATTGAATCATAATCATTTTTTTTGTTGCATAAGTGACGGTCTGGAACTCTAGAGTTGAGTTTATACACGACCCCCGATTTTCAGGGTGTTATAAGTTGGTATCAGAGCATGAATGAGATTATACTGGGCCTGGGTTATGGTCACGCGATGTACGCTGTCACTTCCTTTGACTTAGGTGGGTGCAAGAAAGTCTAGAAACACTTATAGGATCGCGGATTCATCAATAGGTGAAGTCTATTCGTATCGATCGCATGATCGAGTCCGTAACGCATCTAGAGTCACGTGAAGCGACCTGAGAAGCTCCTAGGTTGTAGGTAGGTGGGTTGAGATGTTCTTTGAACGATTCTAAACCCATAAATGTGAATCCTTAGGCTGTGGGACAACCACAACCCCTGCATTCAATCGCTAGGGCTTAAAAACCCCGTTTCACCTAAATTCTTCAAAATTCTTCCTCTCACCACTCCATTCTTCAATTATTTCTTATTATTTTCATGTTAAGCATTGATCCTAATGTGAAAATGACATAAAATCATACTTTGATAAAATTTACAGTGAATAGTAAAATTTCATGAAAACTGGCCATTAGGCCATTCTAAGTTTGTGATATTTAGCAAATAATGGGTTAGATGGATGTATTAGCTCCTTCTACTCCAAAATCATATGTTGCATAATAGGGGATTACATTCAAGTTTACATATTGGCCCCAAAAATCTCCGAATGCATGTTTGGGCCTCCCTAGGGCAATCTGGAATGAACTGAGGTGGGGACCATATATTTTTGGAGTCCCTAGGCCAGGGGGACCCGACCCATGTGGTCCCACCGACCACCGTGCAAGATGGCCGGCGATGCCATCGCCGATCCGGCGATGCATCACAGTCCGTTGGGGCCCACTTGAGGTGAAATTCAGTGCGTGTGGGTATTTTGGATAGTATACCCCCCTATGTATGGTCCGTCCATAGAAAACCCCTAAATGGGGTACTTCCTTCACAACAACCCCCTTCCTTAGCTCCATTTCATATTTTCTGCTGCCCTCTCTCAAAACCGTGATCCCAAATCCTTCCTAAACCCATTCCTTGTTGAAAACGACCCCACTCCACCACTCCATTGCAGTTTACAACTCTCCCTCTTGTAAATCTCGTCCGTTGGAGCTCCTACAACCCCCAAAATGATTTAAAATCGTGAGGAACTCTATTCCCCTTTTTCATTCTCTTTTCTCTTTGAAAATCTATCCTAGGGGAGCTTGAAGCATCCCTCTACAACACCTAGATCTCTCTTTTTCAGTTTGGGCAGCCATTTCTCAACATTTCTCCCATTTTCCATGGCTTTTGTTGAAGCCATTTTGGGTCTTTTATCTCTTTCCACCATTCTCTCTTTGATGGGAAAGAGAAAGACCGCAGTGGATGAGGCTGGGCCTAGTCGCCCTGCGCAATCAAGAAGACCGAGGGGTGGCGCCGCAAGCTCAAGCGCCGCCGCAAGTCCAAGCACGGCTCGAGAGTTCCATATGAAGCGGGATTTGGATCCCCATACTCAACTTGGGCGAGTGATATTAGGAGAGATACCTCATGGCGAATACACTGACCGTAAGGTGTTGTTTGAGGTGGACGTAGAAGGGTGACTCTTCGGCGAATTCCTGTTATTCGAGCGCATTGAAGCTGCACATTGAGGTCTGTTATTTAAAGCTCGTTCTCGTGCTAATGTGAGCACCGTTCGTGCCTTCTACGCTTGTATCTAGAGTCCTACACTGGAGCCATTGCAGCTCAAGATTCCTTTTGGTAGAGACCGGATGGCTACATTCTTGTTCGAACGAGAGGCCAGCTTTTGGTGGGACAGTGTGTTGTGGACCATTTTCGCTGACTACATATGGACCTGGGCAGCGTTCGAGTTCCACTTTCACGAGAAATACTATCCCCAGACGTACAGGCATGAGCGGGAGAATGAGTTTCTACTCCTCAGACAGGGAGGCATGATAGTCATTGAGTATGAGCATAAGTTCACTGAGTTAGGCAGATACGTCCCGACTATTTGTCAGATGAGCAGATGCGTATATGGCGCTTTTCAGAGGGTCTGCGACCGAATATTCGGTTGAAGATGTGTTGCGTGAGCATTCCCTCCTATGCAGAGCTGATGCACATGTCCATGCGGGCAGAGCAGGAAGTGGATCAACTTTCACGATCTCGTGGCCCTATTGCTCCTAGACCTCGACCAAAGTTGCAGGATAGGCCCTTTGCGGACAAGAGGCCTCGCACCGACCCTCCTTCTAGGGCTACAGTGCCAGTACCCCCGATGTGGTGCCCTAATTTATTATGTACATATTGTGGGAGAGTGGGCCATTTGGCACAGAGTTGTTTTGCTCGGATGTGGGACAGTGGGTTCTCGCCACCGTAGAAGATTGACCGTACATGCTCACAGGCGATATCAGCACCGCCTTTACGGTTGGCTCCTGCGCACCCTTCCTTCAGACCTCCGGTATCTCAGATCAGGCCACCTCTATGGCCCACGGCACAGCGGCCAAACCAGCCACAGCAGGCATGGGTGCATGCCTTGATAGCTGAGACAGCTGCGACAGAGACTTCTCAGCATTCGGCCTTTGAGGTCACCACTCACATCGGAGGTATTTCTATACTCGTGATGGTGGACACAGGATCCATGATTTCATTGATATCATGTGCCACAGTCAGGCGCATTGGGCTACCGACTATTAGGATGGATGGGGTGCGAGTTTATACAGCTCACGGGTCCTTTACAGATGCCACCCTGATGTGTGAGGGTTGTTTGGTGGATCTGGGGGGCAAGACGATGGCTCTTGATCTTGTCGTCGACCCCTCTCTAATTTTCTCGACGTTATTCTTGGCATGGACTGGTTGACTGCGGCGAGGGCCGAGATTGACTGCGAGACTCGTATAGTGACTGCCTAGGAGCCAGAGGGTGCATCCTTTACATTCCTAGTGCGGGTAAATCTCCCCTTCCACATACTTAGCTACGCTACTTTACTACGGGATGCTGGTGCCCAGATACTTGAGCATACGCCAGTCGTTTGTGAGTTTGGAGATCTGTTCAGGAAGATCCCTGGTTTGTCGCCTAGACGAGAGATTGATTTCACTATCGATCTGGTGCCTGGTTCCACGCCCGTCTCACTGCCGACGTATCGCATAGCACCGTGTGAGATGGAGAAGTTGAGGACGCAGATTGATGGTCTGTTGGAGCTTGGCCTTATTCGGCCTAGTGTGTCTCCTTGGGGAGCACCAGTCCTGTTCGTAAGGAAGAAGGATGGTTCGATGCGATTGTGTATTGATTATCGCAGGATGAACCAGATCACGGTGAAGAACAAGTACCCTTTACCCAGGATCGATGACTTGTTTGATCAGTTGAGAGGAGCGCAGTACTTCTCGAAGATTGATCTTCAGTCAGGATATCATCAGTTGCTCGTCAGGGATAAGGACGTGCAGAAAACAGCATTCAGGACCAGCTTTGGCCATTACAGTTCCTTGTGATGTCGTTCTATCTCACGAACGCACCAGCCATGTTCATGGATCTGATGAAACGGGTATTTTGGCCTTTCCTCTATCGATTCATCGTTGTGTTCATTGACGACATTTTGGTATACTCCAGGAGTCGAGTGGAGCATGAGGAGCACTTATGCTTGGTCCTGGATACACTCAGACAGCATCATTTGTTCGCACAGTACGAGAAGTGCGACTTCTAGAAGCAGAAAGTGAAGTTCCTGGGACACGTGGTGTCCAAGGATGGCATGGTAGTTGACCTGTCTAAGGTAGCTACAGTTCAGGACTGGGAGCAGCCTGGTTCTGTCACTGAGATGAGGAGTTTCTTGGGTCTCGCTGGCTATTATCGACACTTCATTTGGGATTTCTCGAAGATCGCGAGACCTCTATCTCAGTTGACACGGAAGGACGTGAAGTTCGCTTGGAATGACAAGGCGGAGTCAGCTATTCAGGAGCTGAAGGATAGACTTACGTCTGCCCCTGTGCTAGTATTGTCAGAGCAAGGGGTTAGATATACTATATACACTGACGCGTCTAGCGTTGGTCTAGGTTGTGTCCTTATGCAGAGGGACAGGGTAATTTCGTATGCCTCGAGACAATTAAGGAAGCACGAGGAGAATTACCCTACACACGACCTAGAGTTGACAGCCGTCATATTCGCACTGAGACTCTGGAGACATTACCTCTATGGAGAGGAGTTCGAGCTCTTTTACGACCACAAGAGCCTCAAGTACATATTCACGCAGCAAGACTTGAATATGAGGCAGCGACGTTGGATGGAGACTTTGAAGGACTTCAAGTTCGAAGTCTCTTACCATCCTGGGAAGGCGAACCTTGTGGCTGACGCGTTGAGCCGCAAGAAGGCGATAGAGTTTGCAGCTCCACTGATGGTTGCTGAGTGGGATATGGTTGAGTTTTTATGAGACTTTGAGCAGAAACTCACTGTAGAGGAGCCGTATGAATTCATCGCACATGTGCAGGTGCGATCGCAGATCGATGACCGGATCATCGAGGCGCAGAGGGATGATGCGCATCTGACTGAGCTTCGAGAGCAGGCCAGTGATGATGCGGACGCCGAGTGGCGAGTTGGCATGGATGGGGGCTTACGTTATCGTGGCCGCCTATGCGTCCCAGATGTCCCTGACTTGAGACAAGAGATTCTCGAGGCTGCGCATTGTACCAGACTCGTGATGCATCCAGGCAGTACGAAGATGTATCGCGACGTGAAGAGGACCAATTGGTGGGAAGGTATGAAGACCCACATGCTGAGTTCGTGTCCCGTTGTCTCACTTATCAGCAGGTGAAGGCAGAGCATCGCCGACCACCTGGACTCTGGAAGCCTATGACGATCGCAGAGTGGAAGTGGGATTTCATTTCCATGTACTTCATTTCAGGGCTGCCGAAGACGAGGAAGGGACATGATTCCATATGGGTGATCATCGACCGTCTGACGAAGTCAGCGCACTTCCTACCAATCAGAGTCACAAACTCTGCAAACAAGCTAGCTAGACTGTACATCAGAGAGATTGTGCGTCTGCATGGAGTTCCGTTGGAGATCGTGTCGGACAGAGACATGCGGTTCACTTCTATTTTCTGGACTCGTATTCAGGAGGCTATGGGTGTGAAGTTGAAGTTCAGTACTGCCTTCCACACATAGACATACAGACAGACAGAGTGGATGAACCAGATCTTAGAGGACATGTTGCGAGCTTGCGCATTGGACTTCAAGGACAGTTGGGATGACTGTATTGCATATGCGAGTTCGCGTACAACAACAGCTTTCAGACGAGTATCGGTATGGCAGCTTATGAGGCATTGTATGGACGACCTTGTCGCGCACCACATTGCTAGGCAGAGGTCGGTGAGCGTAGCTTGATTGGCCCAGAGTTAGTGCAGGCGACGTCGGAGAAGATTGATATTATTAGATGTCGGCTTCTCACAGCGCAGTGCAGACAGAAGAGTTATGCCGATACGAGACGATGGCAGCTAGAGTTCACAGTTGGGGATCATGTATTTTTGCGAGTTTCCCCTATGAAAGGAGTCCTTGGGTTCGGGAAGAAGGGGAAGCTAGCACCGCGATTCATTGGTCCATTCCAGATCCTCGATCGTGTGGGAGCAGTGGCTTACCGTTTGGCTTTACCCACGCCTCTTGCGAACGTTCACAACGTATTTCATGTTTCTATGCTGAAGAAATACGTTTCTGATCCTTCCCATATCATCAGATGGGAGCAGGTGCAGTTAGGAGAGGATGTTACATATATCCTGCGACCGACACTTATCCTAGACAGGAAGGAGCAGGTACTGCATAGTAAGGTGATTCCCCTTGTGAAGGTATTGTGGACGCATCACTCTGAGGAAGAGGCTACCTGGGAGACAGAAGCCGAGATCAGAAAGACCTACCCACAGCTTCTCGAGGAGTACGAAAAGGTTCAAATTTTGAGGATGAAATTATTTGTTAAGGGGGGTAGATTGTAACACCCTGAAAAAATCCGTACTGGGACTCGAGTACCAACTCGACCAGAAATCGCGTATGATTAATTCCTTTAGAAAATAAGTGTAAGTTAGCTAGCGCAACGCTAGAGTAGCTGGGAAATAGTCCCTGATCACTTTAAATACGTTCTACAAGACCCAAAGTGAGTAGAACCAATGACGCTATAATACTCTAAAACCTCGGATCAAACTCTAAACCGGTTTGTTCTCTGGACCTCTTTAAAACTTTGTATTGGATCTAGACCGCGCGTCGAAAGTCTGATACCTACAATCTTAGACCGTTAAAACCGCCTAGCTGGACTTGACAATCATTTCGAAAATCAAGTCCAACCGACATACGCAGGCTATTTCATTGAGCCTGGACTAAAGAGAGTGAGAATAGGGTTAGATTTGGAATTTGAAATTCAAATCTGGCACATGAGTTGACGCGTCAGTATTAAGCATTCTGACCGTCAGAATTCAGCCAAATTACACCCTCGTATTAGGAAAAATTTCTATTTCATATCATGAGACTTGTAGGCCTGATATACGTGCAGTGACCGCTGAACTGAAACTTGACCACCACGTGCGATCTACGAACACTGATGGTCTGAAAACAGGATGTGAGCGACATCCGACATGTATGAACTTAAGTCTGATCGCGTTCGGCCAGGGGACCACTAGAAATGGTCTTTTAGTTCGAAACAGCCCTGATTTGGATACAACTTAAGTATACCTTAACCTGAAGCCTGTTTTGGGCATGTTTGGGCTTATATAAGGGCTTGAAACCCTCACTCCTCTCACCCATCCGAATTTGCTAGAAACCCTAGCAAGAGAGAGAGAGAGAGAAAGTGAGAGTTTGTGAGAGTGAGTGGAAGGGAATTTCCTGCTGCTTGTGCCATCGGTTGCACGTGTTTAAACCACGCGATCCAATCACTTTGCCGGTGATTTCTTCGTGTTTCTAGGTAAGAAAATATCCTAAACTCTTGCTGATTTGCTGATCCTTCATTTTCATAGTATGGTAGCTGATGCATCTTGTAAATTAGGTTGCCTATTCGCCGTAGACGAAGCGTATACGCTCCGTTCGAATTAATCCACCTATAGGAGAAAAGGTGCGGATTTTAGACACTTTGATTGACTGTTTCCAATGCTTTCAATATCGTTTAATAGTAGATTATCGACGGCAACGCCGTTTGACATGTAAAACATGTTGTCTGTTTCCTGTTTCGTAAGCAGGCGAAGAATATGAGATTTAGGGCATTTTAGTCATTTGTAGGAAATACTGTTTTCATCCATAATTTGCTGATGTGATTGACATGGCTTCTTGTCGCATTAGAATATTAGGAATACGTGCATTATTAGTTTGGTGAAGAGATTCGCCTAAATGCGCACTTTGAGTCGACATACTATATGTAGACTTAAGTGTGTAGTGTAAGTGTTTGTGTAAATGCTTGTATTAGTATGTATTGAATTAAATGGTGTTATGAATTAGTTTGAGATTGATTTATCAATTAATATGCTGATGTAAATGATTTCCTACATGTTAGCTATATACATGATTTCATTATATGTATGAAATGCATGTGCTTGAAGATTTACTTAAGTTGTATGTTATAACATGTGTTAACATGCTCACATGGTTGTATTTCATTTCCATTACTCTTACATGATGGCTGATGTGATTCCATAATTGTTTGGGACTATACCTAGTCCAGGCAGTCGGCAACCGAGCAAGTTCGTGGTTGGCCTAACTTTGCCATGAACGACGCGTCAATGAACGCGAGCCGTGTTTTGGAGTTGGCGGCAGTGGTTAGGCCACATGAAGTGTTTTACGCACTTCATGTCGTTCGAGTTGAGATGCGATCGTGCTAGTCGAGCCCGTCAAGTAACCCGATTGGCCGTTGTATGTTCACCCTGTATGAGTCATAACTGCTTGAACATAGGGCACTGAACTTACCATTGTAAACCCTGTCAACCATGGTACCTTGATCCACGAAGACTCATGAGCCGGGCATGGTGGTATGGGACACCGTGGTCGAGCTGTTAGCCTATGCTGGGGCCACCAACCTCCCCGTAGTGACCAGTGAGCACCTATATCTCTTGAGCAGATTATGGTGGTATGAGACAATATATTCTTGCTATCGGCCTACACTGATCAGGCGATGAGTCCTTTGTAGTGACCGCGAGCCTATTCTGAGTCTACGGTAGGCGACGACCCTTCCGTAGCAGTGAGAGTACAGTATGCCTGTATTGATAAGGTGATGGGGGAGCGGTGCAACGAGTCCGAGCAACAGCCCTGACAGCCCTTGCAGCGACATACAAAAATATACATCGTATGAGATTACTAGGAGTGACGACCCTAGACAGGATCTGTGTTGGGATTGATATAAGGGAAGTACCTTAGTTTCCCAATCCTGCTATTTGAATGGACTAATAATAACTTAGAAATCATATCACCATTACATTGCATGTGCCTGGAAGATGTGGAGCACTGTGGGACGATTGCATGCTGCGGTCGTAAGATGGTACCGTGTGAGGGAGATCATCGGTGAGGGCATCCATCACGTCATGTCATATTACATTAACAACAGTATTAGGATTGTTTGATTTACTGCTTTACTATTATTGCATGATTGATTTGAGAACATGTTAATCCTTGCTCTATTATTCAACTGAGTTAGCTACTCATTCCCACATTTCGGGATGGTGTTTGCAACACCTACCAGACCCTGTCTTAGATGCAGGTGACGCAGTGATCCAGGAGGCAGAGCCGGACTATGATGAGGACCAGGACGAGTTCTCATATATGCAGTACCACGACGGCTTTGCTTAGGTAGCCTGGGTTGACGGGACTTCTCAGTGGGACTACTTTTGACATTTTGATTTTGTTTATTTACATGTATATGAGACTCAGAGATGTATTCATACTTTAGAGACAGTCGAGATCTACTTTGTTTTTCCATACAGTGATATATATATTCTTTAGTCTTCCGCTTGCTTTTATCAGTGGATCTGGAGTATGAATTATAGTTTTGGTATACTTTTACTCATGTGAATGCTTTAACTCAGACAACATTGAATCATAATCATTTTTTTGTTGCATAAGTGATGGTCTGGAACTCGGGAGTTGAGTTTATACTCGACCCCCGATTTTCAGGGTGTTACATCAAGGCTTGCGATGCATCTAGGTGGAACGAAGATGTATCAGAATATGAAGAGATTGTATTGGTGGAACAATATGAAGATCCACATTGCTGAGTTCGTATCCCATTGTCTCACGTGCCAGCAGGTTAAGGCAGAGCATCGCCAACCTCCTAGCTTACTTCAGCCCATGCCCATAGCTGAATGGAAGTGGGACTTTATATCTATGGACTTTATTTCTGGTCTACCGAAGATGAGGAAGGGACAAGACTCTATTTGGGTGATCGTTAATAGGTTGACAAAGTCAGCTCATTTCCTACCGATTAGATTCACATATTCTATAGATGAGTTGGCTAGATTGTATATCAGAGAAATTGTACACCTACATAGAGTTCCCTTGGAGATTGTATCAGATAGAGACACCCAATTCACTTATATCTTCTGGACTCGTATCCAGGAAGCGATGGGTGTGAAGTTGAAGTTCAGTACTGCGTTCCATCCACAGACAGATGGGCAGACAAAGTGTGTGAATCAGATTTTAGAGGATATGTTACGAGCTTATGAAAGGGCCTAGCTATATGCCCTAGAGGGGGGGTGAATAGGGCAATGCCAAATAAAACTTATAACAGCGAAATAATAAAAGAAATAAAGCACAATGCTGAAATTAAAGTAGGCTAAATAAAGAGATTGATACTATATCAGTTCTAAGGACAACCTTACACCAAAAATTAAAGGTTTAAGGTAGGACAACCTTATTTCTAGAACGTCCTTTGTATCACAAATTAACGAGGAATAAAAAATAAGGAAATCAAAATAACTTGCAGAAAATAAATCCTAAGTTATTACAACATTCATCCACAAACACTCTTCACAAAACAGAAAGAATAAAAGAATGAAAGAGTAAAACACATCCACAACACAACGATATATAGTGGTTCACCTGTGTGTACACCAACTGTTATCCAACAGCCACACAGAATGCTACTCCACTCCTAATATCCTCACACAGGGGATATTAGCATGCACTATCAAAATAGGTTTCACAGGTTCACCTAAAACCTTCACAATTGTGTCTTTGATCTCGGGCTTACACAATCCAAAAACCCCACAATCTGAGTTTTCTGGCTCTCCTCAGATAACCAATACAATGAGATTTTTTTGATAAATCTCAAACAAAACCAAAGAAAGTAAATTACAAAAATGTAAAATACCTGAATCACCTTTTGAAGAAGCCCGGTAGAACCAATCGGAGTAGAAGTTCGATTCAACGTTCAAAGTCCAATACTCACTTTAAGAATGGTTCTAAGTCTAATTGATTTTAAATCAAAAGGGCTAGTTCTATTTGATTTTGAATCCAAGAAGAAGGAATATCAGAAATTCCTCTTTTCTAATAAGATTGGAATGTAGATCAAAATCAAATAAAAATAAGCTAGCAAAAGGAATATTAAATAAGCACAAAGTAGCTTAAAATAAACACAAACGTATCTCAGAGAATAGTCTAAAGATTGCTTGAATAGAATTGAATTGAATTGCTAAAACTCTGAAGTTAGTGTTCTATTTATAGGCTAAAAGATCCCGTCTATGACTGGTCTTAGGATCCTAGGACTGGTCGTAGCTCCAAAGATTTTCAAAGATTTTCGCAGGATTGGATTTTCTATTCCACGACCGGTCCTGGGCGGTCTACGACCAGTCGTGGGCCACCTACGACTAGTCGTGAGTCACCTACGACCGGTCATGGGACCCCAAAATTGGTTGCTGGAGTTTGAGTCGTAGGACTACGACCGGTCGAAGTATGAGTCGTAGAACTCACAGGACTGGTCGTAGGACAACTAGAAAGATCCGAAAATCTTCAACAACCTAGGACTAGTCCTAAAAAACTTAAGACTAGTCGTAGCAGAGCTAGGACTGGTCTTGAAGTCCCTATGTAATACCCCTGATTTTGGCCAATCTAGGATTTGACGTCCTTAGGCAGTGGGTCAACTAAAACACCTGGAAAATCGCTCAGAACCTAATTTCATAGCCAAAGAAATCACTTAGGATTAATTCCTTTAGAAAATAAGAGTACGTTAGCTAGCGCAACGCTAGAGTAGCTGGGAAATAGTCCCTGATCACTTTAAATACGTTCTACAAGACCCAAATCGAGTAGAACCAATGACTCTATAATACTCTATAACCTCGGATCAAACTCTAAGCAGGCTTGTTCTCTGGACCTCTTTGAAAATCTGTATTGGATCTAGACCGTGCGTCAAAAGTCCGATACCTGCTATCTTAGACCATTAGAACCGCCTAGCTGGACTTGACGATGATGAGGAGGATTCCTCCTTTATGCGTGTTCTGATTGACGGGATTACAGGGAAGTTGATTAGATACCTTGACACTTGTCATTTTATATTTTTAGAACACTCATGTATATCCTTTTGGTTTACTTTTGGAGTATACATGTATGTATATAACCTGGTAACATATTCACACTCTGGAGACATACAACAGTTTATATATGTTATACATACTATCACAGTCTTTCGCTTGTTAATTTAACTATCTCTGGAGTATGATATGATGTTCTAGCTTAATATCACTCATGTTTAATAAATTATCACAGACAACATTCAATCATACATATCTATGTTGCATAAATAACATTTTGGAACTCGGGAGTTGGGTTTTTGCTCGACCCCCCGATTTTCGGGATGTTACAGATGGTATCAGAGCATGATTTGGATTAAACCGGGCCTGAGTTATGGTCATGCGACGTACGCTGTCGCATCCTTTGACTTAAGTGGGTACGAAAAAGGTCTAGAAACACTTATATGATCGTACATTCGCCAATAGGGGAAGTCTATTCATATCGATCGCGCGATCGAGTCCGTAACGCATCTAGGGTCGCGTAAAGCGACCTGAGTAGCTCCTAGGCTGTAGATAGGTGGGTTGAGGCATTCTTTGAATGATTCTAAACCCATAAATATAAATCCTTGGGCTGCGGGACAACCACGACCCCTGTATTCAATCGTCAGGGCTTAAAAACCCCGTTTCACCAAAAATCTTCAAAATTCTTCCTCTCACCACTCCAGTCTTCAATTCTTTCTTATTATTTTCATGTTAGGCATTGATCTTAATGTGAAAATAATATAAAATCATACTTCGACAAACTTTTACAGTGAATAGTAAAATTTCATGAAAAATGGCCATAATTCCATTCTAACTTCACTTTCTTTAGCAACTAATGGGGTAGATGGATGTACTAGCTCCTTATACCCCAAAATCATATGCTGCATGATAGGGTTTTGTATTCGGGTTTGCATATTGGCCCTAGAAAGCTCCGAACGCATGTTTGAGCCTATAGAGGTCAATAAACAATGAACCAAGGTGGGGCCCATGGTTATTTGGGGTCCCTGGACCATGGGGGACCAGACCCATATGGTCTCACTGACCAGATCAAGGATCGGTCGGCGATGCCATCGCCGGTTCGGCTATGCATCGCCGGCCACTATGGTCCATTTGATGTGTGCTTTGGGATTTGGAGGTATTTTGGATAATACACCCCCTCCATATAGTGCCCGACCGTAGAAAACCTCAAAATGATGCACTTCCTTCACAAACAGCCCTTCCCCTAGCCCCATTTACATTTTCTAGCTGCCCTACCTCCAAATCGTGGTTTTAAACCACTCCCAAATCCATTCTAGGGTAAAAACGACCACTCTCCATCGTTATATTGAAGTTTTCAGCCCTCCCTCTAACAGATTTCGTCTTTTGGAGCTCTAAAAACTCCCAAATCGAGCTAAAATCGTGAGGTGCTCCATTCCCCTTTTTCATTCTCTTTTCTCTCTGAAAATACATCATAGGGGAGCTTGAAGCATCCCTCTACAACACCTAGATCTCCCTTTTCCATTTTGGGCAGCCATTTCTTAGTATTTTCTCTATTTTCCATGGCTATTGTTAAGGCTGTTTTAGCCTTTTCCTCCCTTTCCATCGTCCTCTCTCTCAAGTCCCTTTTATTTGATCCTCAGACTCGTGGAAACCTGCTTACCCGTCCCATTTCTCCACGTTCTTCGCTTGTTTGACTGCTGTTTAAAATTTCTGTGTTTTGTTGTTGTTAGGTAGAAAATGCGTTTGTGTTAGTGGCTTGGGCTTAATATAGCCAAAATTTGTTGAATGGAGTCATGCCGTTCGTTTGTTGTTAGGTATTGTCCCTAGATTGGGAGTATTATAACTCCCGGGGTTCAGCCTACAAATTAGTTTTTATCCCAACCCACCCTCCTACCAAGCATGCCACTTCCAATCCCGTCATGGGACTAAGAATGTCGTTCCCTTTAATACAACTTAATGCTACTGGCCATATAGGCCTTTGGGCATTTTGGACCTAGTGTTAGCACTCCTAGATTAGAGGGATCTGACGATATAGGAAATCCAATTCTATTTAGATAATTTTGACCTTAAGCGATAGAGCAATTCCCTGTATTAGTAATGGTATGGAACCATTTAGCGTATAATCTTAGGCTTTGGATTATAACTACCGAGTTATAGACTGGCCTACTAGTTACCTTAAGTAGTGTAAAGCCTGTATATGCTAAGGAATTGAAGGTTAGATTTGGTTGAAGTAGAACCTCATTCCTTCGATAGATCCCCTTATGACTTATAGACTGCTATTGTTGCCCATAGGAAAGAACCATTCACTCTTAGGGAACATTTATAAATCCCTCAGATTGAACTTAGAATGTACTAGCACGCCCCTTAGAATTGCCTTCCCCAAGGGCTTATTGCATTCGGGAACGCAGAATAAAGGAAATGCAATTATCAGCAAAGTATTCACGGTTTGAATCGACTTCTTAATCCTAGTGGTTACCAATGAATCCAATGCTCTGATCAAGCAGAAGATCGGCATCGACTAGGATTGAGGACTGATACAACAACTTTTCTGTCATCGCGGGGCAGAAGGTTTGTATATCCGGCTCAGACCCATTACATAACTATTCTTTCGTGTTGGCCCGACCATCTACAACCACAAGTTATTGCTTTGCCCTTGGTAAATGTTAAGGACTTAAAGCCAGTAGAGGATTTGACATCTTACCACCAACTCATACCTGCCCCTAAACTCAACCACAATAGAGATTAGGCTCATCTCTATGATCATAGGTACCAATGCCATAGAACGCATCCGTAGCAAAGGAAAAACCACTGTAATGAGAGGTTGTTTCCCAATTCATGTTAAGGATAGCCCCTAAGTTACACCTCGTTCCGATATACGGAGCGATGCATAGATTCTTGAACTTTAAGTAGAACCAAGTTTTAAGGGGGGTAAAACGTCTTGAGTCCAATCCAGTTAGGTTAGTCAACGCTACCGTTCTATCAGAGTGGCACAGCGGAAGTGTGGTTGGCCTCTTCCCTACTATCTCAGGATCGAAACATTTGAGTTAGGATATACTTACGGTTAGGTCATTAAATGGGATTGAACCTTCCTTAGAAAAAGTACTCCTTGCCCTTCGCCAATTTTCGGGACGAAATTGTGTTTTAAGGGGGGTAGATTGTAACACCCCGGATTTTGGCCAATCTGGGATTTGACGTCCTTAGGCAGTGGGTCAACTAAAACACCTGGAAAATAGCTCAGAACCTAATTCCATAGCCAAAGAAATCACTTAGGATTAATTCCTTTGGAAAATAAGAGTACGTTAGCTAGCGCAACGCTAGAGTAGCTGGGAAATAGTCCCTGATCACTTTAAATATGTTCTACAAGACCCAAATCGAGTAGAACCAATGACTCTATAATACTCTATAACCTCGGATCAAACTCTAAGCAGGTTTGTTCTCTGGACCTCTTTGAAAATCTGTATTGGATCTAGACCGCGCGTCGAAAGTCTGATACCTACTATCTTAGACCGTTAGAACCGCCTAGCTGGACTTGACAATCATTTCGAAAATCAAGTCCAACCGATAATCACAGGATATTTCATTGAGCCCGGACTGAAGAGAGTGCGAATAGGGACAGAATTGGAATTTCAAATTCAAATTTGGCACATGACTTGACGTGTCAGTATTAAGCATTCTGACCATCAGAATTCAGTCAGATTATACCCTCGGATCAGGAAAAATTTCTATTTCATATCATGAGACTTGCAGCCCTGATCTACGTGCGGTGACTGCTGAACTAAAACTGGACCGCCACGTGTGATCTGCGAACCCTGTCGGACTGAAAACTTGATGTATGTTAGATCCAGTATGCATGAGCTTAAGTCCGATTGCGTTCGGCCAGGGGACCACCAGAAATGTACTTTTGGACCGAAACAGCCCCGCTTTGGATAAACATCAAGTGAACTTTGTTCCTGAACCTATTTTGGGCATTTTTGTGCTTATAAAAGGGGTTGAAACCCTCACTTCTCTCTCCCATCCGAATTTGAGAAAAAACCCTAGATTGGGAGAGAGAAAAGGTGAGAGTTTGTGAGAGAGAGTAGGAGAGAATTTTCCTACCGTTGCACCACCTGTTGCAAGTGCCTAAGCGACACACCTCAATCACCTGGCTGGTGATTTCTCCGCATTTTTAGGTAAGAAAATACCCCATTTAGTCGCTGATTTGAGGTTCCTTTCGTTCCATAGCTTGTTAGTTGATAAATCTCGTAAATCAGGTTCCCTATTCGCCGTAGACGAAGTGTATATGCTCCGTTCGAATTCACATACCTGTAAGAGATAAGGTGCGAATTTTAGACGCTTTGATTGAATGTTTCCAACGCTTTCAATGTCGTTTAATAGTAGATTATTGACGGCAATGCCATTTGACATGTACAACATGTTGTCCGTTTCCTGTTTCGTAAACCGATGAAGAATATGAGATTTAGGGCATTTTAGTCATTTGTAGGAAGTACTGTTTTCATGCATATTTTGCTGATGTGATTGACATGGTTTATTGTCGCATTAGAATGTTAGGAATACGTGCATAATTAGTTTGGCGAAGAGATTCACCTAAATGCGCACTTCGGGTCGACATACTATATGTAGACTTAAGTGTGTAGTGTAAGTGCTTGTATAAATACTTGTATTAGTATGTATTGAATTAAATGGTGTTATGAATTAGTTTGAGATTGATTTATCAATTAATATGCTAGTGTAAATGGTTTCCTACATGTTATCCATATGCATGATTTCATTATATGAATGAAATGCATGTGCTTGATGATTCACTTAAGTTGTATGTTATAACATGTGCTTGATGATTTCATTATGATTTAGTTTGAGATTGAATTCTCAATTAATATGCTGATGGAACTGATTTCCTATATGTTGGCGATATGCATAATTTCATTATATGTATGAAAGGCATGTGTCAGATGATTTACTTAAGTTGTATGATATAACATGTGTTAACATGCTCACATGGTTGTATTTCATTTCCAATACTCTCACATGATTTGCTGATGTGATTCCATATGTTTGGGACTATGCTTAGTCCAGGCAGTCGGTAACCGAGAAATATCGTGGTTGGCTTATCTTTGTCACGAAGGACGCGTTGTTGAACGCGAGCTGTATTTTGGAGTTGGCAGCAGTGGTTAGGCCACACGAAGAGTTTTACGCACTTCATGTCGTTCGACTTGAGATGCGATTGTACTAGTCGAGCCCGTTAAGTAACCCGACTGGCCATTGTATGTTCACCCTGCATGAGTCATAACTGCTTGAACCTAGGGTACTGAACTTACCATTGTAAGCCCCGTTAACCATGGTACCTTGATCCACGAAGACTCATGAGTCGGGCATGGTGGTATGGGACACCGTGGTCGAGCTATCGGCCTACGTTGGGGCCACAAACCTCCCCGTAGTGACTAGTGAGCACCTAGTCTCGTGAGAAGATTATGGTGGTATGGGACACTATATTCTTGTTGTCGGCCTACACTGATCAGGCAACAAGTCCTTTGTAATGACCGTGAGCATATTCTGAGTCTACGGGAGGCGACGACCCTTCAGTAGCAGTAGAGTACAGTAGGCCTGTATTGATAAGGTGATGGGGAAGCGGAGCAACGAGTGCGTGCAACAGCCCTGGTAGCCCTTGCAGCGACCTACAAAATATACATCGTATGAAATTACTAGGAGTGACGACCCTAGACAGGATCTGTGTTGGGATTGATATAAGGGAAGTACCTTAGTTTTCCAATCCTGCTGTTTGAATGGACTAATAACAACTTGAAAATCATATCACCATTACATTGCATGTGCCTGGAAGATGTGGAGCACTTAAGGGAGTGTGGCATGCCGTGGTCGTAAGATGGTGCCGTATGAGGAAGATCGTCGGTGAGGGCATACATCACGTCATGTCATATTGCATTAACAACAATACTAGGATTATCTGATTTACTGCTTTACTATTATCACATGATTGATTTATGAACATGCTAATCTTTGCTCTCTTATCCCACTGAGTTGATCACTCACTCCCACGTTACGGGATGGTATTTTCGGACACCCACCAGTCCCTTTTTGTGATTGCAGATGATGGCGCTGCTTGAGAAGCGGAGCTGGACTTGACGATGATGAGGAGGATTCCTCCTTTATGCGTGTTCTGATTGACGGGATTACAGGGAAGTTGATTAGATACCTTGACACTTGTCATTTTATATTTTTAGAACACTCATGTATATCCTTTTGGTTTACTTTTGGAGTATACATGTATGTATATAACCTGGTAACATATTCACACTCTGGAGACATACAACAGTTTATATATGTTATACATACTATCAAAGTCTTCCGCTTGTTAATTTAACTGTCTCTGGAGTATGATATGCTATTCTAGCTTAATCTCGCTCATGTTTAATACATTATCACAGACAACATTCAATCATACATATCTATGTTGCATAAATAATATTTTGGAACTCGGGAGTTGGGTTTTTGCTCGACCCCCCGATTTTCGAGATGTTACACCCTAGGACTGGTCTTAGAACACTCTAAACAAGCATATTAAAATATATGAGTTATGTATCCAGAATGACCTACTGTAAAGCCCATCCTTAGGTCAATCTAAGGTCAAACAAACCTTAAAAGTGAGATGGACATTGAAAGTCTGTACACTCAGATGACCCTTAAGAGAAGCTTAAGAATATACAAATCTTGTAGTAGGCCTTCTTGAGCTTGATCTTGACTTGACAAAGTCTTTTAATATACTTAAACTTGATTAAATCTTGAACATGCAAACTTGAAGACTTCAATACTTGAATTCTTCATCCATGTCTTGAAAACTTTCTTCATTTAAGATCTTGTCTTAAAATGCGATGACTTGATTGCAATGAATAGTCTTCAATCATAAAACACAAGACATACAAGACATAGATATAGGTTTTGGCACCACAAAATTTGACAACCAAAGGGATATGAAATCATAGCACTTATAATCTCCCCCTTTGTCAAATTTGTGACAAAACACATAGCATAGAAGATAATAAGGAATCACAAATCATAAAATCATAAATTACTATACTCCTCCTGAGTAATACGAGTACTGCTCATATAAACAGTAAACAACATGAAAACCTCAAGATTCCATATTCTCAATCCACATATCCACATATCCTTCAATCAAACAATTCAAACAAATTACTCCCCCTTTCTATACTACTCCCCATTTTAGGTTTAGCTCTTACTACTCTCCCTTTTTGTCACAAAAGGACAAGGGAAAGTCACACTAGGAAGGAGAACATAGAGAGTAAAAAGCAGATAATGAGAAAGAGATATGAAAGGACATAATATAAACCTGAAGCATCAAGCCATAATCTATAATACATATCCAAAATAAAATATCTAAAAGATAATGTTATCAAACCATAATCCATAATACATATCCAAAATAAAATATAATGTTGTACTATCCAGAAGATAAGTCACCTAATCTGATCCAGAGGAGGGAGTAGGGATAGTCGGATCAATCTAGTGTAAGCCCTTATTGATGCGACGAAGATATTTTCGCATGTACTTAAATCGCATATCGTGGGCTATATTCATATTATCAACCTTTTCCTCCAATGCATGAAGGCGTGCATCAAAACAAGAAGGATCATAATCTAGATCATTAGGTGAATCAGCTTCTATATCATCAAATATGTCATCCATATTAACATCTTATTGTGGAAGATCGCCAGCTTCCCCTTCATTTCCAGCTTCACCACCAACACCTCCATCACCACCTTCATCAACTTGGCCAGGAAGCAGATCTAATTTTATCTTATTAAGATTGGAATTGTTGAAAATAAGATGATGAATTGGTGCCTCATTAACAGGTTTGTCGACAAGAAAGTGAGTGGCTAAAACAGTCATAAGATAACCGAAAGGAATATCACTATGACCCGGATGGAGACGAAACTAAATAATGAAATAATAAATCAAAGAAGGAAGACAGACCATGGTACCAGAAGTAATAGAATGCAACACCCGAACCATGAAACAAGTCAACTCGATTTTATTACCGGACCGAGGATACACATTGAAAATGAAGAAACGATTTAACACTCTGTATCTAGGTAACGATACTTTGAAGGTAGCGCATTCCCTTTGTGTGTCCATTGCACATCAATTTTGCATAAATCTCTTGTTAACATGCATTTTTTCGATTCAGATGGTTTGTCGTATAAAGTATGAATCGGTATACCTTCATCATTAACATGTATATCCATAATACCTGATATCAAATGACGGTGTACTTCAAATTTTCCTTCTCTAGTATCAATTGAAAATGTTAAATTATCAAG
Source organism: Magnolia kwangsiensis (assembly GCA_037074715.1). Lineage (NCBI taxonomy): Eukaryota > Viridiplantae > Streptophyta > Magnoliopsida > Magnoliales > Magnoliaceae > Magnolia > Magnolia kwangsiensis. The sequence goes on along the minus strand of CM073575.1, from coordinate 80,476,316 downwards.
AGAAAATTCTGAGATGCATGCTATCATTGATTGAGCAATGGACAGGTATGCAGGCCCACCCCAAAGCAAAATATTAGTCCAGCCAACAGATTCAAGAAGAGGGACAATACCATATAGAGCAATATGATTGAGATCAGCGGTACGCTCAACGATTACATTACGGACACGCAAATCCCGTACATCTTGAGTATCATCTTCGGGTGACCGAAGGTGCCGTTTTGTAATCGGTGTAGATCTAGATGAGGATGGACCACGAGATGTTTTCTTTTTCTATAACACCCTGAAAATTGGGGGTCGTGTAGAAACCCGACTCCTGAGTTCCAGACCATCACTTATGCAACAAATATACTTATGAATTAATGTTGACTGAGTTAAAGCATTAACATGAGTAAGATTATACCAACACTGCAATTCATACTCCAGATCCAGTGATAAAATGCAAGCGGAAGACTGAAAGATATATATATCACTGTATGAAAATAAAATAATCTCAAACTGTCTCCAAAGTATGAATACATCTCTTAGTCTCAAATACATGTCATAAAGCAAAAATAAATGTCAGGTGATAGTGCAACTAGCACAAGTCCCACTGATCCAGTCCGTCTATGCGAAGCCGTCGGAGAACTGCATATACAAGAACTTGTCCTGATCCTCGTAGTAATCCGACTCCTCGTCCTGAATCACCTCGACACCTGCATCTAAGATAAAGTTTGGTGGGTGTTGCAAACTGGAAGTGCTATGATTTCATATCCCTTTAGTTGTCAAATTTTGTGGTGCCAAAACCTATATGTATGTCTTGTATATCTTGTGTTTTATTTTGAAGACTAGTCATTGCAATCAAGACATATCAAGACATCGCATTTCAAGACAAGATCTAAAATGAAGAAAGTTTTCAAGTCTTGGATGAAGAAATCAAGAATAGAAGTTTTCAAGGTTGCATGTTCAAGATTTGATCAAGTTCAAGTTTACTAGAAGACTTTGTCAAGTCAAGATTAAGCTCATGAAGGCCTACTACAAGTTTTGTATATTCACAAACTTCTCTTAAGGGTCATCTGAGTGAACAGACTTTCAATGTCCATCTCACTTTTAAGGTTTATTTGACCTTAGATTGACCTTAGGATGGGCTTTACTGTAGGTCATTCCGGATACATAACTCATATATTTTAATATGCTTGTTTGTTGTGTTCTAAGACCAGTCTTAGGGACTTTAAGACAAGTCTTAAGTTTTTCAGGACCAGTCCTATGTAGTTGAAGATTTTTGAATCTTTCTGGCTGTCCTACGACCAGTCCTGGACATCCTACGACCAGTCCTGAAAGTTCTACGACTCATACTTTGACCGGTCGTAGCCCTACGACTCAAACTCTAGCAACCATTTTTGGGGTTCTACGATCGGTCGTAGGTGATCCATGACCAGTCGTAGGTAACCCACGACCGGTCATAGACCACCCAGGACTGGTCGTGGAACTGAAAATCTTATCCCGCGAAAATCTTTCGAAAATCTTTGATGCTACGACCAGTCCTAGGATCCTAAGACCAGTCGTAGACGGAATTTTTCAGGCTATAAATAGAGCACGAACTTCAGAGTTTTAGTACTTCAAATCAATTCTATTCAAGCATTCTTTAGGCTATTCTCTAAGATAAGTTTGTGTTTATTTTAAGCTGCTTTGTGCTTATTTAATATTCCTTTTGCTAGCTTATTTTTATTTGATTTTGATCTACATTCCAATCTTATTAGAAAAGGGGAATTTCTGATATTCCTTCTTCTTAGATTCAAAATCAAATAGATCTATCCCGTTTGATCTAAAATCAATTAGACTTAGAACTATTCTTTAAGTGAGTATTGGACTTTGAACGTCGAATCGAACTTCTACTCCGATTGGTTCTACCGGGCTTCTTCAAAAGGTGATTCAGGTATTTTACATGTTTTGTAATTTACTTCCTCTGGTTTTTGTTTGAGATTCGCCAGAAAAATCTCATTGTAGTGGTTATCTGAGGAGAACCAGAAAACTCAGATTGTGGGGTTTTTGGATTGTGTAAGCCCGAGGTCAAAGACACAATTGTGAAGGTTTTAGGTAAACCTGTGAAACCTATTTTGATAGTGCATGCTAATATCCCCTGTGTGAGGATATTAGGAGTGGAGTAGCAATCTGTGTGGCTGTTGGAAAACAGTTGGTGTACACACAGGCGAACCACTATATATCGTTGTGTTGTGGATATGCTTCATTCTTTCATTCCTTTATTCATTCATTTTTGTGGTTTGTGTTTGTGGATGAATGTTGTAATCACTTCAAGAAAGTGTGGATGAATGTTGTAATAACTTAGGATTTATTTTCTGTAAATTATTTTGATTTCATTACTTATTATTCCTTTTTGGTTTGTGATTCTAAGGACGTTCTAGAAATAAGGTTGTCCTACCTTAAACCTCTGGTTTTTGGTGTAAGGTTGTCCTTAGAACTGATAAAATATCAATCTCTTTATTTTAGGCTATTGTGATTTTTTTATATTCAGCATTGTGCTTTAAATCTTTTATTATTCCGCTATTATTAGTTTTATTTGGCATTGCCCTATTCACCCCCCCTCTAGGGCATATAGCTAGGCCCTTTCACAAACACCGTCCCGTAACATGGGAGTGAGTGATCAACTCAGTGGAATCATAGAGCAAAGATTAGCATCTTATCAAATCAAACACGCGATAATAGTAAAGCAGACAATCAAACATTCCTAGATACTGTTGTTAATGCAAGCATGAAATGACATGATGGATGCCCTCACCGACATTATCCCTCATACGACACCATCTTACTCCCGCAGCATGCTTTCTTCCCACAGTGCTCCACATCTTCCAGGCACATGCAGTGCAATGTGGATATGATTATCGAGTTATTATTAATCCTTTTGTACAGCAGTATTGGGAAACTAAGGTACCTTCCTTATATCAATCCCAACACAGATCCTGTCTAGGGTCGTCACTCCTAGTAATCTCATACGATGTTATATTTGTAGGTCACTGCAAGGGCTTCCAGGGTTGTTACTCGCACTCGTTGCACCGCTCTCCCATCACCTTATCAATACAGGCCTAATGTACTCTCGTTGCTACGGGAGGGTCGTCGCCTCCCGTAGACTCAGAATATGCTCGAGGTCACTACAAAGGGCTCGTCACCAATCAATGTAGGCCGATAGCTCGAATGTAGTGTCCCATACCACCACAATCGGCTCACGAGTCAAATGTGCTCACTGGTCACTACGGGGAGGTTTATGGCCCCAGCTTAGGCCGACAGCTCAACCACGGTGTCCCATACCACCATGCCTAGCTCATGAGTCTTTATGGATCAAGGTACCATGGTTAACAGAGTTTTCAATGGTAAGTTCAGTACCTTAGGTTCAAGTAGTTATGACTCATACATGGTGAACATATAATGGCCAATTGGGTTACTTGACGAGCTCCACTAGTACGAGTGCATCTCAAGCTGAGCGACATGAAGTGCATAAAACACTTCATGTGGCCTAACCACTGCCGCCTGCCCAAAATACGGCTTGTGTTCATCGACGCGTCCTTCGTGGCAAATAGAAGCCAACCACGAATTCAATCCATTACCGACTGCCTGGACTAGGTCATAGCCCCAAGCATTTGTATATCAACATCAGTAAGCATATGAGAGTAACAGGAATGAATATAAACAATACAAGCATGTTGTCACATGTTATAACATACAACACAAGCAAATCAAGCAACACATGCATTTCATATATATATAATGAAATCAATACATTTAGCTCACATGATGGAAATCATATACATCAGCATATTAATTGAGAATTCAATCTCAAAACTAACTCACAACACCATTTACTCAATACATACTAATACAAACATTTATACAAACATTTTGTCTACACACTTTAGTCTACATAGCGTATGTCGACTCAAAGTGCGCATTAGGGCGAATCTCTTCGCCAAACAGATCATACACGCATTCCTAATATCACAACATGACAAATAGCCATGGAAATCATTTCATTAAAATATGGACGTAGACAGTATTTCCTACAAATACCTAAAATACCCTAAATCTCATATTTCCCGTACGCAGTCGAAACAGAAAACGGACAGCATGTTCTACATGTCAAACGGCATTCTCTTTGATAATCTACTATTAAACGACATTGAAAGATTTAAAATCAGTTAATCAAAGCATCTAAAATCCTCACCTTTCGCCTTAGACGTGTATCGATTCGAACAGAATTTCTACGCTTCGTCAACGACGTAATGGCGACCTAATGCACACGATACATAAGCTACATTGCTAACGTATCAAAGGAATCCCTAAAATAGCAAGTGGTTAGGGTTTTTCTTACCTAGAAGTGCATTAGATTCATCGAAAAAATGATTTGAATGTGGTGATTAATCACGGGTAGCAGCTGTAGCAAGTGGTGGGAAAACTCTCCCACACCCCTCTCACAATCTCTCACTTTCTCTCTCTCTATCTAGGGTTTTAAGCAAATTCGGATGGGAGAGATATGTGAGGGTTTAAGGCCCTTATATAGCCTAAAATCTAACCTAAATAGACTTGGAACAAATGTATACTTAAGTTATAACCAAATCGGGACTTTTTCGATCCAAAAGGGTGTTTCGGGAGGTCCCCTGGTCGAACGCGATTGGACTTAAGCTCATGGTCACTGGATGTTGTTCACACCAAGTTTTCAGACCCGTAGAGTTCTCAGATCGCACGTGGCAGATTAGTTTCAGTTCAGCGGTCACGGAGGCTCGATCGAGAATTCCGAGTACACTGACCTGAGTGAGAATTGTTTCCTGATCCGAGGGTGTATTTGGGTCAGATTCCGACGGTCTGAATGCTTATACTGATCCCGCAAATGAAATGTGCCAGATTCATTTAACTCACATTTAGATTTTTATGAATTTTACTCTTTCTCACTCTCATCACTCCAAGCTCAATGAAATAGCCTCAGAGCATTGGTTGGGCTTGATTTTCGAAATGATTGTCAAGTCCAGTCAAGCTGTAACACCCTGAAAATCGGGGGTCGTATATAAACCCGACTCCCGAGTTCCAGACCATCACTTATGTAATAAATATGGTTATGATTCAATGTTAATTGAGTTAAAGCATTCACATGACCAAGATTATACCAAAACTGCAATTCATACTCCAGACCCAGTGATAAAACGCAAGAGGAAGACTGAAGAATATATATATCACTGTATGGAAAACAAAATAAATCTCCACTGTCTCCAAAGTATGAATACATCTCTGAGTCATATACATGTATTAAGATAAAAAATTAAAATGTTATAAAGTCCATCTATGAAGTCCCGCCGATCCAGGTCACCTACGCAAAGCCGTCATGAAACTGCATATATGAGAACTCATCCTGGTCCTCATCGTAATCTGGCTCTGCCTCCTGAATCGCTGCATTACCTTCAACTAAGACAGGGTTTGGTGGGTGTTGCAAACATCATCCCGTAACGTGGGAGTGAGTGATCAACTCAGTGGAATAATAGAGCAGAGATTAACTTGTTCTCAAATCAATCATGCGATAATAGTAAAATAATAAATCAAACATTCCTAAATACTGTTATTAATGTATGCATGAAATGACATGATGGATGCCCTCAGTGACATACTCCCTCATGCGGCACCATCTGATTCCGCGGCATGCATTCTTCCCGCAGTGCTCCACATCTTCCAAGCACATGCAATGCGATATGGATAATGCTTTCCGAGTTCTTATTAGTCCGTTCCTAGAGTAGTATTGGGAAACTAAGGTACTTTGCTTATATCAATCTCAGCACAGATCCTGTCTAGGTCGTCACTCCTATAAATCACATACGATGTTATATTTTTAGGTCGCTGCAAGGGCTGTCAGGGCTGTTGCTCGCACTCGTTGCACCGCTCCCCCATCACCGTATCAATACAGGCCTACTGTACTCTCGTTGCTACGGAAGGGTCGTCGCCTCCCGTAGACTCAGAATACGCTCGCGGTTACTACAAAGGGCTCGTCACCTTATCAATGTAGGCCGACAACAAGAATATAGTGTCCCATACCACCATAATCTGCTCACAAGTCGTAGGTGCTCACTGGTCACTATGGGGAGGTTTGTGGCCCCAGCATAGGCCGACAGCTCGACTACGGTGTCCCATACCACCATTCCCGGCTCATGAGTCTTTATGGATAAAGGTACCATGGTTAACAGGGTTTACAACAGTAAGTTCAGTACCCTAGGTTCAAGCAGTTATGATTCATACAGGGTGAACAATCAATGGCCAGTTGGGTTACTTGACGGGCTCGACTAGTAAGAGCGCATCACAAGTCGAACGACATGAAGTGCGTGAAACACTTCGTGTGGCCTAACCACTGCCGCCAACTCAAAACACGACTCGCGTTCATCGACGCGTCCTTCGTGGCAATTATAAGCCAACCACGAATTTACTCTATTACCGACTGCCTGGACTAAGTATAGCCCCAAACATTTGTGAATCCACATCAGCAATCATATAAGAGTAATGGAAATGAAATACAACAATATAAGCATGTTGAAACATGTTATAACATACCACTTAAGCAATTCATCCAACATATACATTTCCTATACATAAAGAAATCAATACATCTAGCCAACATGATGGAGATCATTTACATCAGTATATTACTTGAGAATTCAATCTCAAAACTATTTCACAATACCATATACTCAATACATACTAATACAAACATTTATACAAACACTTAGTCTACACACTTAAGTCTACATAGTGTATGTCGACTCAAAGTGTGCATTTGGACGAATGTCTTCACCAAAATAATTATGCACGCATTCCTAATATCCTAATGCGACAAATAGTCATGGCAACCATTTCAGCAAAATATGCATGTATACAGTATTTCCTACAAATGACTAAAATGCCCTAAATCTCATATTTTCCGTACATTTATGAAACAGAAAACAGACAGCATGTTGTACATGTCAAACGGTGTTGCCGTCGATCATCTACTATTAAACGACATTGAAAGCTTTGAAAACAGTCAATCAAAGCGTCTGAAATCCTCACCTTTTACCCTAGATGAGTGTCATTTCGACCGGCGACCTAATACACAAAATGTATAAGCTACTTCGCTATTGGAATTGATGGAACCTTAAATCAGCAAGTGGTTAGGTTTTTCCTTACCTAGAAATGCGTTGGAATCACCGACAAAGTGATTTGAACGCGATGCTTAGGCACGTGTAGCAGCTGCAGCAAGTGGCGGGAAGATCTCTCCCACACTCTCTCACAATCTCTCACTTTTTCTCTCTCTCTCTAGCTAGGGTTTCTAGTAATTCGGATGGGTGATATAAGTGAGGGTTTAAAGCCCTTTTATAGCCTAAAAACTTCCCAAATTAGGCTTGGGAACAATGTTTACTCGAGGTGTAACCAAATCGGGACTGTTCTAGTCCAAAAGAGTAGTTCGGGAGGTCCCCTGGCCGAACGTGATCGGACTTAAGCTCATGGTCACTGGATGTTTCTCACACCCAGTTTTCAGTCCGGTAGAGTTCGTAGATCGCACGTGGCGGTCCAATTTCAGTTCAGCGGTCATCGCACTTAGATCAGGTCTACAAGTCTCGTGATATGAAAGAGAAATTTTTCCTGATCCGAGGGTGAAATTTGGATGAATTCTGACGGTCAGAACGCTTAATAATAACGCGCCAAGTCACGTGCCAGATTTGGATTTAAATTTTCAAATCTAACCCTTTTCTCACTCTCTTCACTCCAGGCTCAATGAAATAGCCTCTGAATGTCGGTTGGGATTGATTTTCGAAATGATTGTCAAGTCCAGCTAAGCGGTCATAACGGTCTAAGATTGTAGGTATCGGACTTTCGACGCGCGGTCTAGATCCAATACAAAGTTTCAAAGGGTTCTTGAGAGCAAACCGGTTTAGAGTTTGATCCTAGGTTTCAGGGTATTATAGCACCATTGATTCTACAAGTTTTGGGTCTTGTAGAACGTATTTAAAGTGTTCAGGGACTATTTCATAGCTACTCTAACGTAGCGCTAGCTGAATAATGCTTAATTTCTAAAAGAATTAATCCTACGTGATTTCGGGTCGAGTTGGTACTCAAGTCTCAGCACGGATTTTTCCAGGGCATTACAATCTACCCCCCTTAACAAAAATTTTATCCTCGAAATTTGTACCTTTTCGTACTCCTCGAGAAGTTATGGGTAGTTCTTTCTGATCTTAACTTCTGTCTCCCAGGTAGCCTCTTCCTTAGAGTAATGCGTCCACAACACCTTCACAAGGGGGATCACCTTGCTCCGCAGTACCTGCTCCTTCCTGTCTAGTATACGCCTCGGTCGCAGTATACATGTAACATCCTCTCCTAACTGCACCTGCTCCCATCTGATGATATGGGAAGAATCAGAAACGTATTTCTTCAACTTAGAAACATGAAATATGTTGTGAATGCTCGCGAGTGGCGTAGGTAAAGCCAGACGATAAGCCACTGCACCCACGCGATCGAGGATCTAGAATGGACCAATGAATCGCGGTGCCAACTTCCCCTTCTTTCCGAACCGAAGGAATCCCTTCATAGGGGAAACTAGCAAAAAATACATGATCCCCAACCGTGAACTCTAGCGGGTGCCATCTCGTATCGGCATAACTATTCTGTCTACTCTGCGCTGTGAGAAGTCGGCGTCTAATAATATCAATCTTCTCTAACGTCGCCTGCACTAACTCTAGGCCAAGCAATCTACGCTCACCAACCTCTGCCCAGCAATGCGGTGTTCGACAAGGTTGCCCATACAACACCTCATAAGGTGCCATACCGATACTCTCCTGGAAACTGTTGTTGTATGCGAACTCCGCATATGCAAGACAATCATCCCAACTGTCCTTGAAGTCCAATGCGTAAGCCCGCAACATGTCCTCTAGAATCTAGTTCACCCACTCTGTCTGTCCGTCTGTCTGTGGGTGGAAGGCAGTACTGAACTTCAACTTCACACCCATAGCCTCCTGAATGCGAGTCTAAAAAATAGAAGTGAAATGCATGTCTCTGTCCAACACGATCTCCAGCGGAACTCCATGCAGACGCACGATCTCTCTGATATACAGTCTAGCCAGCTCGTCTGCAGAGTTCGTAACTCTGATCGATAGGAAGTGCGCCGACTTCGTCAGACGGTCGACGATCACCCATATAGAATCATGTCCCTTCCTTGTCTTTGGCAGCCCTGAGATAAAATCCATGGAAATGAAGTCCCATTTCCACTCAGCGATCGACATAGGCTGCAGGAGTCCAGGTGGTCGGCGATGCTCTGCCTTCACCTGCTGGCAAGTGAGACAACGGGACATGAACTCTGCAATGTGGGTCTTCATACCTTCCCACCAATAAGTCCTCCTCACATTGCGATACATCTTGGTGCTGTCTGGATGCATCGCAAGTCTGGTACAGTGCGCAGCCTTGAGAATCTCTCGTCTCAAGTCGGGAATGTCTGGGACGCATAGGCGGCCACAGTAACGTAAGCCCCCATCCGTGCCAACACGTCACTCGGCGTCTGCATCATCACTAGCCTGCTCTCGAAGCTCAGTAAGACGCGCATCATCCCGCTGCACCTCATTGACTCTGTCATCGATCTGAGATCGCACCTGCACATGTGCGATAAACTCATATGGCTCCTCCATAGTGAGTTTCTGCTCGAAGTCTCGCAAAAACTCAACCATGTCCCACTCAGCAACCATCAGCGGAGCCGTAAACTTTATCACCTTTTTACGGTTCAATGCGTCAGCCACAAGATTCGCCTTCCCAGGATGGTAGGAAACTTCAAAGTTGAAGTCTTTCAAAGTCTCCATCCATGGCCGCTGCCTCATATTCAAGTCCCGCTGCGTGAATATATACTTGAGGCTCTTGTGGTCGCAAAAGAGCTCGAACTCCTCTCCATAGAGGTAATGTCTCCAGAGTCTCAGTGCGAATATGACGGCTGCCAACTCCAGGTCGTGTGTAGGGTAATTCTCCTCGTGCTTCCTTAATTATCTCGAGGCATACAAAATTACCCTGTCCCTCTGCATAAGGACACAACTCAAACCATTGCTAGACGCGTCGGTATATATAGTGTATCCAACCCTTTGCTCTAGCAATACTAGCACAAGGGCGGATTTGAGCCTATCCTTCAGCTCCTGAAAAGCTGACTCCGCCTTGTCATTCCAGGCGAACTTCACATCCTTCCGTGTCAACTGAGATAGAGGTCTGGCGATCTTCGAGAAATCCTGAATGAAGCGTCGATAGTAGCTAGCAAGACCCAAGAAATTTCTCACCTCAGTGACAGAACTAGGCTGCTCCCAGTCCTAAACTGCAGCTACCTTAGATAGGTCGACTGTCATGCCATCCTTGGACACAAAGTGTCCCAGGAACTTCACTTCCTACTTTCAGAAATCGCACTTCTTGTACTGTGCGAACAACTGATGTTGTCTTAGTGTATCCAGGACCAAGCGTAAGTGCTCCTCATGGTCCTCTCGACTCCTGGAATATACCAAAATGTCGTCAATGAAAACTACGATGAATTGATAGAGGAAAGACCAAAATACTCTGTTCATCAGATCCATGAACACGGCTGGTGCGTTCGTGAGACCGAACGACATCACAAGGAACTCGTAGTGGCCAAAGCTGGTCCTGTATGCTGTCTTCTGCACGTCCTCATCCCTGACACGTAACTGATGATATCCTGACTAAAGATTAATCTTCGAGAAGTATTGCGCCCTTCTCAACTGATTAAACAAGTCATCAATCCTGGGTAAAGGGTACTTGTTCTTCACCATGATTTGGTTCAGCCTGCGATAATCAATACACAATCGCATCAAACCATCCTTCTTCCTCACAAACAGAACTGGTGCTCCCCAAGGAGACACACTGGGTTAAATAAGACTAAGCTCCAACAGATCATCAATCTGCGTCCTCAACTCCTCCATCTCACACGGTGCCATGCGATACGTCGGCAGTGAGACGGGCGTGGAACCAGGTACTAGATCGATAGTAAAATCAATCTCTCTCTGAAGAGGCAAACCAGGGATCTTCCTAAACAGATCCCCAAAATCACGGACGACTGGCGTATGCTCAAGCATCTGGGCACCAGCGTCCCGTAGTAAAGTAGCGTAGCTAAGTATGTGGAAGGGGAGATTTACCCGTACTGAGAATGTAAAGGACGCGCCCTTTGGCTCGTAGACAGTCACTATATGAGTCTCGCAGTCAATCTCGGCCCCCACTGCAGTCAGCCAATCTATGCCAAGAATGATGTCGAGATAATAGAGAGAGGGGTCGACGACAAGATCAATAGCCATCATCCTGCCCCCCAGATCCACCAAACAGCCCTCCCACATCAGGGTGGCATCTGTAAAGGACCCATTAGCTGTATAAAATAGCACCCCATCCATCCTAATAGTCGGTAGCCCAATGCGCCTGACTATGGCATGTGATATCAATGAAATCGTGGATCCTGTGTCCACCATCACGAGAATAGGAATACCTCCAATATGGGCGGTGACCTCAAAAGCCGAAGCTGAGAAGTCTCTGCCTCGGCTGCCTATGTTGTCAGAGCATGTACTCGAACCTGCAGTGGCCGGTTCGGCCTCGGTATCATAGGCCGTTGAGGCGGCCGAAATGGTGATACGGGAGGTCGGAAGGATGGATGCACAGGAGTCGACCGTAGAGGTGGTGCTGATAAAACCTGTGGGCGTGAACGGTCGATCTTCTGTGGCGGTGAAAACCCACTGTCTCTCATCCGAGCGAAACAGTTCCCCACAGAATGACTCGATCTCCCACAGTAAGTACACGAGACATCGGGGCACCTCGTCAGAAGTACCGGCACCGTAGCCCTAGGAGGAGGGTCGATGCGAGGCCTCTTGCCCGCAGAGGGCTTGTCTTGTAAATCTGGTCGTGGCCTAGGAACCATAGGGCCACGAGATTGCGTAAGTCGATCCACATCTTGATCTGCCCGCATGGACATGTGAATCAGCTCTGCGTAGGAAGGAATGCTAACGCAACACATCTTCGACCGAATGTCCAGTTGCAAACCCTCCGAAAAGCACCGTATGCTCATCTACTCGTCTGCAAGGATAGTCGGGACGTATCTGCCCAACTCAGTGAATCAATGCTCATACTCGGTGAATGTCATGCCTCCCTGTCTGAGGCGTAGAAACTCATTCTCCCGCTCATGCCTGTAAGTCTGGGGATAGTATTTCTCATGGAAACGAAACTCAAACACTGCCCAGGTCCAGATATAATCGATAGCAACAGTCCGTAAAACGCTATCCCACCACAGGCTGGCCTCCCGCTCAAACATGTACGTAGCCAACTCTACCTGCTCAGGCTCTGATCAATGTAGCATCCGTAGTATCTTCGACACACGGTCGAGCCAATACTCAGCCTCCTCGAGTCTGTGAAAACCCGTAAAAGTGGGAGGCCGTAAGCGATGGAATCGCTCGAGTAAGCCCCATGTATCAGTGGCATTCCTCGTAGGGTAAGAAGACGGTGCAGGATGAGCCATGCCCTCATCCTGAGAAGAAGTACCGGCATCCTCAGCTGGATGCACAGGGGGTGCAGTTGGAGTCGCACTCTCACCTTGGGCTAGAGCCCCTGCTATCGTAGTCAGAAGCTGCTGGTGCTGCTGATGCATCATGGCCATCAACTACTCAAATCTATCTGGAGGTGGAGCAGGATGTGGCACATACTGCGTCAAGGAAGACGCACGGTACTGCTCTCTGACAGGTGGTGTGAAAGGCGGTGGTCCAACTGCAGGACCTGTGGAAGGCTAAGACTCACGCACAGTCTCAGGAATCGGGCCCACAGCATGGTCCGTAGGAACATCAGTCTGGAGAGGAACCTGATCCATAGGCTCTCCCAATGTAAGTCGTGCAGTGCTCCGCGTAGCCTTATGCGGCATTCCCTATATTCAAAATAGGGAGCAACCTTGTTAGTCACAACAATAGCACAAACACACCACCACCAGTCATTCACATAACAAGTCAAAAACATTCCATGCATTTCATTTAATCAAAATTGTCACAATACAAGAGATATATCCTTACATGCATCATGACCAGAAACACATGGGAACTAAGCCAGTAAGCTACTATAGCAACATAGGCAAACTACTAGCCTTATCAGGCTTACAGATAGAAAGTAGGAAATAAACCAACTACAATCAACAAACATTTAGAATCTCATCGCTAATTCGAGTCGGGCGATGGAGGAGGAGCACCCTTATCTTGCAAGTAACACAGGATCGCCTTTAAGGTGCGAGTCACCTTGCTAAATTTTCTCTTCATGACGGCCTTGGTATCCTCAACTTCGGCCCGAAGTTCCTGGACTTCCCCTCGCAAGGCAACCTGACTCTCCTCGAGTCAGGCAATGTGAGAGTCTCTAGTAGCCCGCGTCGCTGGAGGAGGGCTCTCATCAGTATCCTAAGTCTCTTCATCTTCTTCTCCCTGGGCTTCTTCCTCTATTTTTGCCCCAGCCTCTTCTTCACCAACGTCCGTTTCACTATCATAATCACCCTCGCTATCCTCATCAAGCTAAGCCTCACGCTGTTGAGGCCCTATCTTCATCCTGTTCATGGCAGTCTCGTCGATGAAGTGGATCGATACAGGCATCTCTAGCCCAAGTCTATAGGCAAACTCAAGTGCAATCCTGCATATGAGCCGACCAAAAGGAAGAGACTCTGACGTTCTTCTCGACTGTGCTATGAGGACGATCTATCATAATATAAACGTGGCCATGCACACATTTTCACCCTGGCCCACTTGATACAAGAAATCGACCATGAGACATGTACATTCAATGTGATTTGTCGACCTGGGATACACATTGAACGTACAAATGTGGTGCAACAGGTGAAAATTATCTGACATATGAGACGCTAAGAAGCTTCTGTTAGGTTACCATGGAACCAAACTACCACATAGGAACCTGGTACGGCGATCTCGCTCTCCGCCACTCTTCAGATTCTCAGCACTAGGATGAACTTCACCAAGAGGCACCTTCAGAATGCGAGTTAACAGCCAAACATCGATCGTAGCCATCCGGTCTCTATCAAAGGGAATCCTGAACTGTAATGGCTCCAACGTAGGATCCCGGATATGAGCATGAAGGCACGAACGGTGCTCACGTTCGCTCGAGACTGTGCTTCAAAGAGCAGACCCTAGTGTGCAGCCTCAATATGCTCAAACAACAGATATTCATCAAAGAACCGCCCCTCTACATGCGCTTCAAACAAGACCTTGCGATCTGTATAAGTGTCATGGGGCAACTCTGCCAACAGTACTCGCCCTACGTGAGCATGGGGATCCAAATCCCACTTTATGTAAAACTCACGAGCTGTACTTGGGCCTGCGGCGGCGCTTGAGCTAGTGGCGCCACCCCTTGGCTTTCTTGATCGTGTAGGGCGACTAGGCCCAGCCTCATCCGCTGCGGTTTTTCTCTTTTCCATCAGAGAAAGGATGGTGGAGAAAGAGAAAAAGGCCAAAATAGCTTCAATAAAATCCATGGGAAATGAGGGAAATGGGGAGATATGGCTGCCCAAACGGATTGAAGTGAATCTAGGCATTGTAGAGGGATAAATCAAGCTCCCAAGGGCTGGATTTTCAAGGGAAAAAGAGAAAGCTAAAAGGGAATGGAGCTCCACACGATTTCAGCCATAAATGGAGGTTGTGGGAGCTTCAAACGACGATATTGGAGAGGGAGAGGGTTGCTAACAGCAATGAAGGGGCGGACAGGCATCGATTTTAGCAGAGGAAGGGATTGAAAGTGATTTGGCATTGGGTTTTGAGAGGGTGGCAGCAAGAAAAATGAAATGGAGGCTTGGAGGGGGCTGTTGTGAAGGAGATGGGGTTCTGTGGGAGTTTTAATGGATGAACCATATATGGGAGGGGTGCCCTACCCCAAAAAGGGCGTGCGCCCGAGTTTCAGACCAAATGGGGCCCATCGGTCGGCGATGCATCGCCGAACCGGCGATGCCATCGCCGGTCATCTCCCAATATGGCCAGTCAGGTCATATGGGTTGGGTCCCCCCTGCCCTGGAGGTCCCAAATAAACATGGGTCCCACCCCAGATCATTGTATTTTGGCCTAGAGAGGCCTAAAACTCCTTTTGGGGTGTTCCGGGGCCAGTCTGTAAACCAGAATGAACTTATACATCATGTAACATATGATTTTAGGGTAGGAGGAGCTAGTCCATCCAACTAACCCATCTGTTACAAAATATTCCACAATTGGAATGACTAAAAGTCTGATTCTTACGTATTTTTACTATTCATTGTAAAATTTTATCTAAGTATGATTTTATATCATTTTTACATTAGGATTAATTCCTAACATGAAAATACTAAGAAAGAATTGAAGAATGGGGTGGTGAGAGGAAGGATTTTGAAGGAATTGGGTGAAACGGGGTTTTGAAGCCCTGAGATCGAGTGTAAGGGTTGTGGTTGCCCCACAACCTAAGGATTTGCATTTTAGGGTTTGGAATTCTCCTAGGATCATCTCAAACCTACCTACTTACAACCTAGGAGCTACTTAGGTCACTTCACGCGACCCCAGATGCGTTACGAACTCGATCAAATGATCGATACGAGAAGACTCCGCCTATTAGCGAAACTGCAATCCTATAAGTATTTCTTAGTTCTTTTCGCACCCACTTAAGTCAAAGGAGCGATAGCATACGTTGCATGTCCATAACTCAGGTCCGGTTTAATCTCATTCATGCTCTAATACCAACTTGTAACACCCTGAAAATCGAAGGTCGTGTATAAATACGACTCTCGAGTTCCAGACCATCACTTATGCAATAAATATGGTTATGATTCAATGTTAATTGAGTTAGAGCATTCACATGAGCAAGATTATACCAAAACTGTAATTCATACTCCATACCCAGTGATAAAACGTAAGCGGAAGACTGAAGAATATATATATCACTGTATGGAAAATAAAATAAATCTCCACTATCTCCAAAGTATGAATACATCTCTGAGTCATATACATGTAATAAGATAAAAA
The DNA here is from genome assembly GCA_037074715.1 of Magnolia kwangsiensis. Taxonomy (NCBI): domain Eukaryota; kingdom Viridiplantae; phylum Streptophyta; class Magnoliopsida; order Magnoliales; family Magnoliaceae; genus Magnolia; species Magnolia kwangsiensis. The sequence goes on along the minus strand of CM073575.1, from coordinate 80,460,282 downwards.
ATCAAAATGTCATAAAGTCCATCTATGAAGTCCCGCCCATCCAGGTCACCTACGCAAAGCCTTCGTGAAACTGCATATATGAGAACTCATCCTGGTCCTCATCGTAATCTGGCTCTGCCTCCTGAATCGCTGTATCACCTGCAACTAAGACAGGGTCTGGTGGGTGTTACAAATACCATCCCATAATGTGGGAGTGAGTGATCAACTCAGTGGAATAATACAACAAAGATTAGCATGTTCTCAAATCAATCATGCGATAATAGTAAAGCAATAAATCAAACATTCCTAAATACTGTTATTAATGTATGCATGAAATGACATGATGGATGCCCTCACCGACATACTCCCTCATGAAGCACCATCTGCGTCCGCGACATGCATTCTTCCCGCAGTGCTCCACATCTTCCAGGCACATGCAATGCGATATGGATAATGCTTTCCGAGTTGTTATTAGTTCGTTCATACAGCAGTATTGGGAAACTAAGGTACTTTGCTTATATCAATCCCAACACAGATCCTGTCTGGGGTCGTCACTCCTAGAAATCACATACGATGTTATATTTTGTAGGTCACTACAAGGGCTGCCAAGGCTGTTACTCGCACTCGTTACACCGCTCCCCCATCACCTTATCAATACAGGCCTACTGTACTCTCGTTGCTACGGAAGGGTCGTCGCCTCCCGTAGACTCAGAATAAGCTCGCGGTCACTACAAAGGGCTCGTCACCTGATCAGTGTAGGCCGACAGTAAGAATATAGTGTCCCATACCACCATAATTTTCTCACGAGTCATAGGTACTCATTGTTCACTATGGGGAGGTTTGTGGCCCCAGCGTAGGCCGATAGCTCGACCACGGTGTCCCGTACCACCATGCCCGGCTCATGAGTCTTTATGGATCAAGGTACCATGGTTAACAGGGTTTTCAACGGTAAGTTCAGTACCCTAGGTTCAAGCAGTTATGATTCATACAGGGTGAACAATCAACGGCCAGTCGGGTTGCTTGACGGGCTCGACTAGTATGAGCGCATCGCAAGTCGAACGACATGAAGTGCGTGAAACACTTCGTGTGGCCTAACCACTGCCGCCAACTCAAAACACGACTCGCGTTCATCGACGCGTCCTTCGTGGAATTATAAGCCAACCATGAATTTACTCTGTTACTGACTGCCTGGATTAAGTATAGCCCCAAACATTTGTGAATCCACATCAGCAATCATATAAGAGTAATGGAAATGAAATACAACAATATAAGCATGTTGAAACATGTTGTAATATACCACTTAAGCAATTCATCCAATATATACATTTCCTATACATAAAGAAATCAATACATCTAGCCAACATGATGGAGATCATTTACATCAACATATTACTTGAGAATTCAATCTTAAAACTATTTCACAACACCATATACTCAATACATACTAATGCAAACATTTATACAAATACTTAGTCTACACACTTAAGCCTACATAGTGTATGTCGACTCAAAGTGCGCATTTGGGCGAATCTCTTCGACAAAATAATTATGCACGCATTCCTAATATCCTAATGCGACAAATAGTCATGACAACCATTTCAGCAAAATATGCATCTATACAGTATTTCCTACAAATGACTAAAATGCCCTAAATCTCATATTTTCCGTACATTTACGAAACAGAAAACGGACAGCATGTTGTACATGTCAAACGGTGTTGCCGTCGATCATCTACTATTAAACGACATTGAAAGCTTTGAAAACAGTCAATCAAAGCGTCTGAAATCCTCACCTTTTACCCTAGATGAGTGTCGTTTCGAACGGAGCGTATACGCTTCGTCTACGGCGAACCGGCGACCTAATATACAAGATGTATAAGCTACTTCACTATTGAAATTGATGAAACCTTAAATCAGCAAGTGGTTAGGGTTTTCCTTACCTAGAAATACGTTGGAATCACCGGCAAAGTGATTTGAACACGATGCTTAGGCACGTGTAGCAGCTGCAGCAAGTGGCGGGAAGATCTCTCCCACACTCTCTCACAATCTCTCACTTTTTCTCTCTCTCTAGCTAGGGTTTCTAGCAAATTCGGATGGGTGAGATAAGTGAGGGTTTAAAGCCCTTTTATAGCCTAAAACTTTCCCAAATTAGGCTTGGGAACAATGTTTACTTGAGGTGTAACCAAATCGGGACTGTTCTGGTCCAAAAGAGTAGTTCGGGAGGTCCCCTGGCTGAACGCGATTGGACTTAAGCTCAAGGTCACTGGATGTTGCTCACACCTAGTTTTCAGTCCGGTAGAGTTCGTAGATCGCACGTGGCGGTCCAATTTCAGTTCAGTGGTCATTGCACTTAGATCAGGTCTACAAGTCTCGTGATATGAAAGAGAAATTTTTCCTGATCCGAGGGTGAAATTTGGCTGAATTCTGACGGTCAGAACGCTTAATAATAACGCACCAAGTCACGTGCCAGATTTGGATTTAAATTTTTAAATCTAACCCTTTTCTCACTCTCTTCACTCTAGGCTCAATGAAATAACCTCTGAATGTCGGTTGGGCTTGATTTTTGAAATGATTTTCAAGTCCAGCTAAGCGGTCATAACGGTCTAAGATTTTAGGTATCAGACTTTTGACGCGTGGTCTAGATCCAATACAAAGTTTCAAAGGGTTCCTGAGAGCAAACCGGTTTAGAGTTTGATCCTAGGTTTTAGGGTATTATAGCACCATTGATTCTATAAGTTTTAAGTCTTGTAGAACGTATTTAAAGTGTCCAGGGACTATTTCACAGCTACTCTAGCGTAGCGCTATCTAACTAATGCTTAATTTCTAAAGGAATTAATCCTACGTGATTTCGGGTCGAGTTGGTACTCAAGTCTCAGTTCGAATTTTTCCAGGGTGTTATATAAGCGGTCATAACGGTCTAAGATTGTAGACATCGGACTTTCGACACGCGGTTTAAATCAAATACGAAGTTTCAAAGGGTTCCTGAGAGAAAACGGGTTTAGAGTTTGATCCAAGGTTTCAGGGTATTATAGCGTCATTGATTCTACAAGGTTTGGGTCTTGCAGAATGTATTTAAAGTGATCAAGGATAATTTCACAGCTACTCTAATATAGCGCTAGTTAACTTATGCTTATTTCCTAAAGAAATTAATCCTAAGTGATTTCTGATCTAGTTGGTACTCAAGTCTCTGTACGGATTTTTTTGAGGCGTTACATTTTCCTTCTAGCATCCATCTTCAATCAAGATATACAAAGAGTAAGAGAAATGCACAAAAGAAAGATGGATTTTCTCTAGATCAGCAAGTTGAGAAGAAACCCTTGAAAAACTCAACAAAAGATGAAATCTAGCTATACAATGAACAAATCAAAGCATAGAGAGCATGAATCTTCAAGAAAAATGATGAAATAGGACTTACCTTAAAGAACAACAAGAAATCCTATGACTGGTCGAGCCATGACTCGTCGTAAGTCGGAATGGAAATGAAGAAGAAGGGGATTTTCCCCAAATTATAACATGCTCACGAGCTCCTCGACCGGTCGAGCGCGGTTCATGACCGGTCGTACCACGACTGGTCGTGTACATCAACGACCGGTCGAGTATCGACCAAAAATCATATTTTAATGCAAAAAAAATTAAAATTTAAACAAATATAATATGAAATATAATACACTATGATACATGCAAGCAAGAATATTCAATGTAAAATGCACATACCAAGATCAAATTTCAGTTTATTAAACCTTCTTTTGTTGAGCGGTTTAGTAAATATATCAGCAAGTTAATTTTCGATTGATATATATTCCAAAGAAATAACTTTTTCTTCAACCAACTCACATATGTAATGATACCTAATGTCAATGTGCTTTGTACGTGAATGCTGGATTGGATTTTTGGAAATATTTATAGCACTGGAATTATCACAATGTAAGATCATTGAATCTTGATTAATTCCATAATCGCTTGGTATGCGTTTCATCCAAACTAGTTGAGTACATGCATATCCAGCTGCAATATACTCAGCCTTAGCATTGGAGAGTGATATTGAGCTTTGCTTCTTACTGAACCAAGAAACTAAGCAATTTCTAATGTAAAAACAACCACCACTGGTTGATTTTCTATCATCGATATTACCGGCCCAATCAGCATCTGAGTACCCGGCTAATTGAACACTAGTATTAAAAGGGTACCATAGACCCAAATTTATAGTACTTGCGACATATCTAATATCCGTTTAACAGCAGTAAGATGTGATTCCTTAGGATTACACTGATATCTCGCACAAATTCCAACACTAAATACGATATCAGGTCTATTAGCAATTAGATACAATAAGTTACCAATCATACTACGATATAGTTTAGGATCTATATCTTTACCTGAAGAGTCTTTTGAGAGTCTTAACGTAGTATTCATAGGAGTATCAAAGTTCTTACCATTCTCAAATCCAAACCTTTTAACCAAGTTTGAAGCATATTTGGTCTGGGAAATGAAAATTCCATCAGGTTGTTGTTTTACCTGCAACCCTAGGAAATAGTTAAGTTCGCCAACCATGCTCATTTCGAACCTTGATTTCATTAACTCTGCAAACTCAATAGACATGTTAGAGCAAGTTGATCCATAAATAATATCATCAACATATATTTGAACCATCAAAATATCATTGTTATTCTTCTTAACAAACAGTGTCTTATCGACACTTCCTACTTGAAAGCTATGACTAAGTAAGAATTTAGTCAATTTTTCATACCATGCCCTGGGTGCTTGTTTTAGACCATAGAAAGCCTTTTTGAGACGAAATACATGTTCAGATAACTTAGGGTCTTCAAACCCTGAAGGTTGTTCAACATACACTTCTTCATGTAAATCGCCATTCAAGAAAGCACTCTTTACATTCATCTGATAAATTTTAAATTTTCTAAAGCATGCAATGGAAATAAAAAGTCCGATTGATTCAAGGCGAGCGACTGGAGCAAAGGTTTCATCGTAATCGATGCCTTCAATTTGAGCGTACCCTTGTACAACCAGTCTAGCCTTGTTTCGTATAATATTTTCAAGCTCATCAGACTTATTTTTAAAGATCCATTTTGTTCCAATAATGTGTTTATCTTTAGGTGTAGGAACAAGATACCAGACATCATTACGAACAAATTGATTAAGTTCATCCTGCATAGAAACAATCCAACTTTCGTCAAAAAGTGCTTCTTTTACGTTGACCGGTTCTATTTGGGATGTAAAAAAAACATAATTACATATGTTCTCAAGTTATTTGTGAGTACGAACTCTAGTGAGAGGGTTTCTAAGTATTTGATTGGTTGGATGATCTTTGACAGTCCTTGGTTCAAATTCTTTTTGACTTGATGAGATATCTTGATTGTCAATAATAAGAGCTTCATCATCATCTGAACTCGGAGCTGGTGTATTCAAATGATCATCAATGACCACATTGATGGACTCTTGAATCACACCAGTTCTCTTATTTAGAGCCCTATAAGCTCGACTGTTCAAAAAATAACCAAGAAAAATACCTTCGTCACTCTTCATATCAAACTTACCCAAATTTTCACGATCACGTAAAATATAACACTTGCTGCCAAAAACCCAAAAGTATTTGACAGTAGGTTTCTTTTCAAACCATAATTCATAAGCAGTCTTATTATCAGATTTAATTATCAGATTTACTGGTATAAACCTGATTAATAATATAACATGCGGTATTAATTGCTTCAGCCCAAAGATTTCTAAAGAGCTTCATGCTATTCAACATAACATTAGGCATATCCTGAAGCACTCTATTTTTTCTTTCAACTATACCATTTTGTTGCGGTGTTTTGGGCGTAGAGAATTCATGTGATATTCCTTGATCGCTACAACATTTCTCAAAACTACTGTTTTCGAATTCGGATCCATGATCACTACGGATCTTACTAACATGAGACCCTTTCTCATTTTGGATTCGTTTGATGACCTTTTTCACTTCATCCAGGGTTTCAGTTTTATCTTTTAAGAACGATACCCAAGTGAACCTAGTATAGTCATCTACGATAACCAAGATGTATTTTTTACCTCCTCGACTCTCCGATCTGGTTGGTCCAATAAGATCCATATGGAGAAGCTCGAGTGGTCTAGATGTGGTATTGGAGTTCACTTTCTTGTGAGAGCTCCTAGTCTATTTGCCCAACTGGCATTCACCACATATTTTGTCTACTTTTTGTAATTTGGGTAGACCTCTAATTAGTTCTCTTTTGCTCAATCTAAATAAGTTCCGATAGTGTACATGTCCAAGGCGTTTATGCCATAATTCAGTCTCATCAGTATGGACCATGTAATATGATTGAGTAGATGAGCTTGCATCACTAACGATGTAGCAGTTTTTAGAAGTTCTGTGACCAGTTAATATAACAGAACCCTTTTTATTAACTATCTCACAACCTTGATTAGAAAACTTCACACTATGGTTGTTATCACATATCTGAGAAATGCTTAGAAGGTTGTGTTTTAAGCCCTCAACATATAAAACATTCTTAAATAAAGGAAGGTTATAAAGCTGAACCGTACCTTGACCAATGATTTTACAATTGCTTCCATCACCAAATGTGACTGAACCTTCAGTCATATCTTTAAGATCGGCAAATAAAGCTTTGTCACCTGTCATATACCTGGAGAAACCACTATCTAGGTACCACTTTGAATGGCTTGTAGCTTTGAAAACAGTGTGGGCAACCAAGCTAGCAACTTTAAGAACCCATTTCATAACTGTTTTGGGTTTAGGAGTATAGATGGTCTTTTTGTCTGTTGTTATAGGAGAGACCTATAGAGTTAGACTTTAATAGCTCCTTGAGAAGATCAATTATTTTTTCAGCCAATGGATTTCGGTTTTGAAAATTAACACTGACATGGTTACTTTTAGGTTTTTGAAAAGTCCTAGAATTTTCGAAAAAACCTTGATAAGTATTCTTTTCTTTTGAGTTTGAGGACTCTCCTTTTACAAATTTAGGAGCAATGTTCTTTTGTTTTGGAGATGTATCCTTATCATAGCCCAACCCGGATCGATCGCCACATTTTTTTGATCCGGACAATAATTTTTTCAATTTAGGATCACCATGGGCATATCTCCATGTGTCTTTCAAACTCTGAAGAGAAGCTACCTCATTTTTGAGTTTCTCATTTTCGGATCTCAAATCTTCAATTTTAGAGGTTTTGAAATCTAAATCATATTTGGTTTTTTCAAAGGAATCAGAAATATGATACTTTTCTAAAACAAGAGACTCATAATCTTCCTTAAGCTTAGAAAATTTTTCTTTTTGTAATTTAAGCTTGACAGAAATTTTACAACTTTCTTTATAAAGGGCATTATAAGCATCATGAAGATCATCTTCATTATCGCAATCACTATTCAGATTTTCTTCACTAGATATATCATCATTATCTGAAAGGGTGATCTTGGCTAGGGTCATAAGGACTTTAACATCTTTGCCTGACTCGGATTCAGAATCTTCTAATTTAGAAGAGGATTCAGAATCAGACGATTCATCCCACGTAGCCATCATGCTTTTCTTTTTTGATTTATCCTTTTTAGGACATTTGTTAGCTAAGTGCTCATATTCTTGACAGTTGTAACATTGACTATCTTTCAAGGATTTTCGAGTTCTAGGTTTAGATCGTCTCTTATCATTTGATTTTTGAAAATCAAATTTTTTCTTATTTTTAAAAATTTTGTAAAACTTTTTTGCTAAAAGCGCCATATCATCTTCGGAATTTTCTAAATCTGAAGTGCTCTCTTGTGAAACATTTTTAGATGATTTGAGAGCAATTAATTTTCCTTTAGGAGCCTTAAAGGATAACTCATAGGTTTGAAGTGAACCAACTAGTTCCTCAACCCTCATAGTATCCGTATCACGAAGTTCCTGAATCGCGGTCACTTTAGAATTGAACCGTTCAAGAAGTGAACGTAGTATCTTTGTGCACACTTTACTTTCTGGGATTCTATCACCAAGACCCCACATAGAGTTCACAATGTCATTCAATCTATTATAGAAGTCCATAAACATCTCATTCTCCTCCATATGAATTTCTTCAAATTTAGTTGTGAAGAGTTGGACTTTAGATTTCTTGACAATAGATGTACCCTCGTGTGTCATTTCTAATACATCCCATGCTTGTTTTGCATTTTTACAAGAGATGATTCTTTTAAATTCATCTGGTAATAATGCACAAGTAATTGCATTTAGTAATTTTGCATTGGCACTACTTTCACTTTTCTGAAGTGTGGTCCAAAGAAAATAAGTCGTTACTTTCATTGATTTTGAACCATCACTATTAGTTACTTTAGTGATAGGAGGGTTCCATTCATTCACTGTGGCCAGCCACACACTTTCATCCAAGGATTTAAGGAAGATCTTCATCCTGGCTTTCCAATAAGCATAGTTTGTGCCATTAAAAGGTGGTGGCCTAATGACTCATAAGCTATCAAAATTTGACATCTTAAAATAGCTTAGATCGTTAGCTCAGTAAATAAATCCAATAAATAAACAATAAGCACGAGCTATTAGGCTCTGATACCACTTGAAAGGGCCTAGCTATATGCCCTAGATGGGGGGTGAATAGGGCAATGCCAAATAAAACTTATAACAGCGGAATAATAAAAGAAATAAAGCACAATGCTGAATTTAAAGTAGCCTAAATAAAGAGATTGATACTGTATCAGTTCTAAGGACAATCTTACACCAAAAACCAAAGGTTTAAGGGAAGACAACTTTATTTCTAGAACGTCCTTTGCATCACAAATTAATGAGGAATAAAAAATAAGAAAATCAAAATAACTTTGCAGAAAATAAATCCTAAGTTATTACAACATTCATCCACAAACACTCTCCACAAAATAGAAGAATAAAAGAATGAAAGAGTAAAACACATCCACAACACAACGATATATAGTGGTTTGCCTGTGTGTACACCAACTGTTATCCAACAGCCACACAGAATGCTACTCCACTCCTAATATCCTCACACAGGGGATATTAGCATGCACTATCAAAATAGGTTTCACAGGTTCACCTAAAACCTTCACAATTGTGTCTTTGATCTCGGGCTTACACAATCCAAAAACCCCACAATCTGAGTTTTCTGGCTCTCCTCAGATAACCAATACAATGAGATTTTTCTGGCAAATCTCAAACAAAACCAAAGAAAGTAAATTACAAAAATGTAAAATACCTAAATCACCTTTTGAAGAAGCCCGGTAGAACCAATCAGAGTAGAAGTTCGATTCAACGTTCAAAGTCCAATACTCACTTTAAGAATGGTTCTAAGTCTAATTGATTTTAAATCAAAAGAGCTAGTTCTATTTGATTTTGAATCCAAGAAGAAGGAATATCAGAAATTCCTCTTTTCTAATAAGATTGGAATGTAGATCAAAATCAAATAAAAATAAGCTAGCAAAGGGAATATTAAATAAGCACAAAGTAGTTTAAAATAAACAAAAACTTATCTCAGAGAATAGCCTAAAGATTGCTTTAATAGAATTGAATTGAATTGCTAAAACTCTGAAGTTCGTGCTCTATTTATATGTTAAAAAATCCCGTCTATGACTGGTCTTAGGATCCTAGGACTGGTCGTAGCTCTAAAGATTTTTAAAGATTTCTGCGGGATTGGATTTTCTGTTCCACGACCGGTCCTGGGTGGTCTACTACCGGTCGTGGGCCACTACGACTGGTCGTGGGTCACCTACGACCAGTCGTAGGACCCCAAAATTGATTACTGGAGTTTGAGTTGAAGGGCTTCGACCGGTCAAAGTATGAGTCGTAGAACTCACAGGACTGGTCATATGATAGCCAGAAAGATTCAAAAATCTTCAACAACTTAGGACTGGTCCTGAAAAACTTAAGACTAGTCGTAGCAGAGCTAGGACTGGTTTTGAAGCCCTAGGACTCGTCTTAGAACACTCTAAACAAGCATATTAAAATATATGAGTTATGTATCCAGAATGACCTACTATAAAGCCCATCCTAAGGTCAATCTAAGGTCAAACAAACCTTAAAAGTGAGATGGACATTGAAAGTCTGTACACTCAGATGACCCTTAAGAGAAGCTTGAGAATATACAAATCTTGTAGTAGGCCTTCTTGAGCTTGATCTTGACTTGACAAAGTCTTCTAATATACTTGAACTTGATTGAATCTTGAACATGCAAACTTGAAGACTTCAATACTTGAATTCTTCATCCATGTCTTGAAAACTTTCTTCATTTAAGATCTTATCTTAAAATGCGAGGACTTGATTGCAATGAATAGTCTTTAATCATAAAACACAAGATATACAAGACATAGATATAGGTTTTGGCACCACAAAATTTGACAACCAAAGGGATATGAAATCATAGCACTTATAGCTTATGCGTTGGACTTCAAGGACAGTTAGGATGACTGTCTACCTTACGCAGAGTTCGTGTACAACAACAGCTTCTAGGCGAGCATTGGTATGGCCCCCTATGAGGCATTTTATGGTCGCCCGTGTAGAGTGCTGCATTATTGGACAGAAGTGGGCGAGAAGACTTTGATTGGCCCAGAGTTGGTTCAGGCGACCTCGGAGAAGATTGACATTATTCGTCGTCGGCTGCTCTCAGCACAGAGCAGGCAGAAGAGTTATGCCGATACGAGACGGCGACCGCTTGAGTTCGATGTTGGGGTCCATGTGTTCCTGAAGGTTTCCCCTATGCGAGGAGTTCTTAGGTTCGGTAAGAAGGGGAAGCTCACGCCGAGATTTATTGGCCCTTTTCAGATACTTGATCGAGTGAGGGTAATAGCATATCGTCTTGCTTTGCCCACACCACTCGCAGGCGTACATAATGTTTTCCATGTGTCCATGCTGAAGAAATATGTTCCTGATCCTTTGCATATTATTAGATGGGAGCAGGTGCAGTTGAGCGAGGATGCCACTTATGAACTGCGCCCGACGCGTATTTTGGATAGGAAGGAGCAGGTATTGCGTAACAAGGTTATTCCTCTTGTGAAGGTATTGTGGACGCACCACAGTGAAGAAGAAGCTACATGGGAGATGGAAGCTGAAGTCAGGAAGAATTACCCCCAGATTCTTGAGGAGTATGAGAAGGTAAGAATTTCAAGGACGAATTTTTTTTCTTAGGGGGTAGATTGTAACGACTTAGAAAATCAGTGCTTAGAGCCGAGTACCACCTTTAGCAGAAATCTTTTAGAACCAAATTCTTTAGAACTTTAATGTGTTTTAGCCATCGCTAAACTAGATTACTTATGGAATTAGTACCGATAGCTTTCAATGCGATCTGTAAGACCTATAACCTAGAGAATCCTTAACGCTATCTTACCCTGAAATCTAAGCTCCAACTTTAAACCCTGTTGTTCACGGGAATCCTTTGTAACTTTTTATTGGTTCTAGAACGTGCATCGAGAGTCTGATAGCTATGAACATAGACCATTACGATCGACTAGTTAGACTTGACAATCACCTAGAAAATTAAGCCCAAACGATGTCCTGAGACCATTTTATTGAGCCCGGAGTAAAAAGAGTAGGAAAAGGAAGATTTTTAGAAAATTAATTATATTTTTAAGTAATCTGGAACGTTTCATTTATGCATTATTTTTAAGCATTTTGACCGTTAGAATTTGACCCAAATTCACCCTCAGATCAGGATAAGTGGCCCTTTCATATCATAGAACTTGTAGCCCTAATTTAAATTCGGTAACTGTTCAATTGAAGCTGGTCCACCACGGACGATTTGGAAACCCGATCGGACTGAGAACTTAACTTACTAAAGATCCGATACTAGTGAGCTTAAGTCCGACCGCATTTCATGAGAGGACCTCCAGAAGTACTCCGTTGGATCAGTTAGAGCCTGATTTGGTTATAACCTAAGTATACCTTGACCTTAAGTCTATTTTTGTCATGTTTAGGCTTATAAATAGACCTTAAACCCTTAGTTTCAAATCCCATACGAATTTTCTAAACCCTAGGTTTCCAAGAGAGAGAAAAGAGAGAGAGTGTGGGAGAAATTGGTGATTCTCCATAAATTCTTCCCAAATCATCTAGACATCGAACCTGTGTATCCGAATCATTCTATCGGTGATTCTAATTCTATTTTTGGGTAAGTTAAGCTAACCCTAACCTATTTTGAAGCTTATACTACTTGTAATAGAGTTCTAGCTAACCTGTTTCATGCCATAGGTAGCGTATCCACCGTTGACGAAAACATATCGTCTGAATCATATCGAATACACATTTTCTGGTTTAAGGTGCGGACTATATACATTTAGGTTATGGTTTTCAACACTTTCAATGCTAGATAATGATTTATTCATGTTGTGAATGCAATTACACATGCCAAATACGCTATCCGTTTTGATTTCCGTATATGTATGCTTTATATTGTAAATAGCGTATTTCATACATATGTTAGAATACTTGTATGCGTATGGAATTTGCTGATTTGGTTGCCATGATTAATTTTTGTTGTTATTTTCTTGATATGTATGTGGCAACTCCCTGGCGAGAGGATTTTCCCTAATATGCAACGGAGTCGACATATGTGATGCATGTTGAATAGTGAAATCTAAGTGTTTGTGTAAATGCCTAAACAAGTTAGTAGTTAGTAAAATGATATTACTAAGATGATTGAGATAGGGATTTCACTCATCATGTTTGTGTGTATGATTTCCTCCATGAATCATGTAACATAGATTATTCATGTTTAATGTGCATAAGATTTCCTCCATGGATTATGTACTTAGATGAATCATGTTAATGTGCGTAAGATTTTCTCCATGTGTTGTATTTAAGTGTCTGTTATATGTCATGAATGTTCACATGATTACAGGATATGAATCATATGCTAGATATTAGATCTGTATGTGAATGGGGCTGTAATATAGTCCAGGTAATCGGTAATCATACTCCAAATGGTGGTTGAGGTCATTTTCGCCACACAGGATGGGTTTAACGAATCTGAGTCATTCTTGGGATGTTCGACAGTGGTTAGGCCACACGGAGTGCTTATGCATTTCATGTCATTCAACTCAACGTGCGCTTATCTTAGTTGAACTTATTAACTAACCTGATTAACTGATGTGTGTTCACCATGTTTGGTCGCCACTGTTTGAATCTAAGGCGCTGAGCTTACCAGAGAAACTCTCGTTAACCGTAGTACCGTGATCCCCTAAGACTTATGAGCCGTACATGGTGGTATGGGACACTGTGGTCGAGCTGTCGACCTACGCTGGGGCCACAAACCTCCCCATAGTAACCAGTGAGCACCCTCCTCTGAGCAGATTATGGTGGTATGGGACACTATATTCTTGCTGTCAGCCTACACTGATTGGTGACGAGCCCTTTGTAATGACCTCGAGATTATCCTGACACTGCATAAGGGCGACGAGTTTTGTTGCAGTCTTAAGGATATAATTAGGCCTGTATTATTTTGGTGATGGGGGAGTGGTATAACGATTGCTTGCAATAGCCCTGAGAGCCCTTGCAGCGACCTAGAACCGTAATATCATATGAGAATCCCTAGGACTGACGACCCTAGAATGGATCAATGTTGGGAATTAATACAAGGAAGGTGTCTTGGATTTCTAATTCTGCTATATGAAAAGGACTAATAAGAACTTGGTAAGCATGTTCATCTCATTGCATTGCATGTGCTAACGGGGTTGGTGATAGAGCACTGAGGAAGTGATTCATGCCGCGATCGTTAGATGATGTCGCAGAGGGGATTGTGGTGAGGGCATGCATCATTCTTCATATCATCCTTGCATTAACAAGAGTATTTAGGACATGTTTGATTGTACTGCCTTATCATTACTACTTGATTGGATTGATAACATATTAACCTTTGCTGTATAGTACCACTAAGTTGATCACTCACTCCCACGTTCTGGGACGGTGCTTAAACACCAACCAGACTCTGATTTAGTTGTAAGTGATAGTGATGCTGGTGAGGCACAGCCAAATTTTGATGAGGACATGGAGGTGTTCTCATATATGCAGTTCTTAGGCGGGTTTATGTGAGCCTCGTCTCAACCACCGGGGATTTTTGTAATATGTATTGGGTTATTTTTGCACATCCGATCCATGTATTTTAAGACATAGTTGTATCTATTGCCCTGGGCAGAGCACACATCATTTGGGGATTATTTTTGAATTATTTATGTATTTAAGTCTTCCACTTGCTTTACCTCAATATCCCTGAAGTATGTCTGTTGATCTGGATTGATCTATTTCATGTTTTATGCGCTAACACAGGCAACATTCATCCATCATCAAATAATGTTGCATAAGTGATGTTCTGGAACTCGGGAGCTGAGTTATGCTCGACACCCGATTTTTAGGGCGTTACAATAATAAACTACCTATCATACTGTGATACAACTTAGGATCTACACTTTTACCTGTTGAATCCTTAGAGAGTTTAAGTGTTGTACTCATAGGAGTATCGAAGTTCTTACCACTCTCAAATCTAAATTTTTTCACCAAGTTTAGAGCATACTTAGTTTGAGGGGTAAATATCCTAGCAGTAAGCTGTTTCACTTACAGACTTAGAAAATAGTTCAATTCTCCTACCATGCTCATTTCAAACTTGAATTTCATTAATTCTGCAAACTCAACAGACATGTTAGCACAAGTAGATCCATGGATGATGTCATCAACATATATTTGCACTATTAGGATGTGATCATTGTATTTCTTTACAAATAGTGTCTTATCAACACTCCCCATTACAAAGTTATGACTGAGTAGAAACTTAGTCAACTTTTTGTACCATGCCCTGGGGATTGTTTTAAACCATAGAGTGCCTTTTTTCGGATGATAACCATGGTTAGAATGTTTAGCATCTTCAAAACCCTTGGGCTGTTCTACATATACCTCCTCATGCAGATCACCATTCTAGAAAGAACTATTGACATCCATTTAATAGATTTTAAAATTTTTGTAACAAGTAATGGATATGAATAGTCGGATAGATTCAAGACGAGCTATTGGGGCAAAGGTTTCATCATAATTGATGCCTTCTATCTAAGTGTACCCTTGTACAACAGTCTCGCCTTATTTCTTATAATGTTACCTAATTCATCAGACTTATTTTTAAAGATCTACTTGGTTTCAATTATATGTTTATTATCAGGTCTAGGAACCAAATACCATACATCATTTTGAACAAATTGATTAAGTTCATCTTGCATAACTATAATCCAGTTTTCATCTGCAAATGCTGCTTTTACATTGGTCGGCTCAATCTAGGAAGTGAAGCACACATAGTTATATATGTTTTCAAGTTGTTTATAAGTGCGCACACCAGTGAGAGAGTTCTCAAGTATTTGATCAGTTGGATGGTCTTTAACTGATCTTAGTTCAGTGTCATTATTTCGACTAGATGAAGAGTCTGGTTTATTAATTAATGAGACTTCATCATCTTCTCAACTAGTGGTAGACGTATTCAAATGATCATCTATGAAAACATTAATGGATTCCTGAATTACACCGGTCCTTTTATTAAGAACATGATACACTCGACTATTGAGAGCATATCCTAGGAAAATACCTTCGTCACTTTTAATGTCAAATTTTCTCAATTTTTCCCGATCACGTAGAATATAGCATTTGCTACCAAAAACTCGAAAAGATTTGAATGTTGGCTTCTTATTGAACCATAGTTCATATGCAGTCTTATTATTAGATTTTCTACTATATACATGATTAATAATATAACAAGTAGTGTTAACAGCTTCAGCCTAAATATTCTTAGGAAGTTTCTTGCTATTTAACATAACATTAGCCATCTCTTGAAGTATATTTTTTCTTTCAACAACCCCATTCTATTAAGGTGTCTTAGGAGAAAAATTTTTATGTGATATCCCATGATTTCTATAGGACTTCTCAAAGCTGCTATTATCAAATTCGGAACCATTATCACTTCATATTTTAATATCTGGTGATTCCTTCTCAGTTTGAATACGCTTGAGTACCCTTTTTTACTTCATTGAGAGTTTCGGATTTCTCTTGTCTGAAGACTACCCATATAAACCTGGAAAAATCATTTACTATTACCAGAATATAATTTTTACCACCTCAACTCTCCGTTCTAGTAGGTCCAACTAGATCCATGTGGAGGAGCTCAGGAGGTTTGGATGTGGCACTAGAGTTCACATTCTTGTGAGCACTTCTAGTTTGTTTTCCAATCTGACAATCGCCACAGATTTTATCCATTTTCTTTAACTTGGGTAGACCCCGTATTACTTCACCTTTGCTTAGCCTATAGAGATTATGATAGTGTACATGTCCTAGGCATTTATGCCATAGATCAGATTCATTGGTTTGGACCATGTAGCATGATAACTTAGATGAGCTTGAGTTATTAACAATATAATACTTCTCAGAAGTTCTGTGACCAGTCAATATCACAAAACCATTCTTATTAAAAATTCCAGACCCTTGATTGTTGAATTTGATGCTATGTTTATTATCACACATTTGCGATATACTTAAGAGATTATGCTTAAGACCTACAAATAATACATTCTTAAATTTCAGACCCTTGATTGTTGAATCTGTACGTCACCTGCATCATCTGTATAGTTGGAGAGGGCCAACGCCCTACTCATATGGATGGTTATCTTTTAAGATTAACAATGATTTAAGAGATTCATAAAAGTAATGTAAAAGTTTTGATACACCTCGTACTCCACTACTACAAGGGATATCAGTATGTGCAATCAACCTACATGAGATGCATGCCTAGCAAAGTGTGTGCGACTCATCATACGTAGTAATCATCACAATATGGAATACGATTCACAGAAAACCTGACTCGACACGCATCCCATAACTATGGATATTCGTCGGCATGGCCAACGCTAATGTGTTTTTATGCGAACATCTCAAGGTGACACAATAATGCAGTTGAGGAATTTACATAACATGATGTCTTCATGGAGTGACTTTTGCGACAACCAATCCTGAAAAGGCAATGTAACATACATTGTGATTTACTTACATCAATTGTGCACCACGCTAACCAACCCATGGAATTATGTGCCGACCAAGAGGACCGCTACCCATAACGCATTATGTCCATGATAAATATTGAGTCACTAGTTGTGATACCTCTTAACACATTACTTGCATTTATAGAGAATATAAATTAAATCACGGGGTTTTGAAATATCAATACCTATGCCAAAGCCTTAAAGATAAATAACACAAGGCTTAAAAAGAGAAGAGTAGCAATGATTAACTCAATATAGAGGAGAGTGGAAATCAAAAAATCAACAAAGAAGAGAGTAGCAATGACTAACTCAATAAATAGGAGAGTGGCAATGGCCAACTCAATAATAAGAAGAGCTGCAATGGCCAACTCAATAAATAGATGAGTGACAATGGCCAACTCAATAAAGGGAAGAGTAGCAAGAGCTTACTTAATAAATTGATAAAGGCAAGGGCAATGCTTGTGTCCATTGCGTCACGTAAATTTGTGAAGATCACGCGTAATATTATAGTTCCCAAAGGATAAGTAAACGATGGTGATAAATTAATCAATTGACAAGATAATTTAAAGTAATATGAAAACATACAAAAGGCCGTATCAATTTAAATCAAAGTAAGCTTAAAGGATAGAATACCCTCACCTTTCAAGATAAGTCACCTTCTAATTGCTATGGTTTGGTGTATTTGTACGTTGCGGCCAAGATCTATTCATGATTAACATACTCTGTGTGGTTAGATCCTAATAATACATGGTTTGTGTAGTTGAGATAGATAAGGTTGGGCCTGCGATGAAGATTTAGGGTGATATAATTAATTAATTAATTTTAGAATTTGAGCTAGGTTATTACACTGATGAAGAACTTACCTCGTTTATCTCTGAGTCTCAACCTGACGATCCAAATCCAATGGATAGCGTGCGTGCTCACAGCTTTTCTTCTTCTCTTTCTTGATGGTTAGATAGAGAGTATGGATAGACTAGATCTCAATCCACTAAATCCCAAGCGAGATAGCTCGTACAGTGCTTGAGCTTCTTCTCCTTCGTATAGTGCTTGAGCTTCTTCTCCTTCTCTCTCTATCTCTCTCTCTCTCTCTCTCCTTTCTTCTTGCTGTGTCTCCTCCAATCGTTAGAGGACCACTGGTCTCTTATAGTGACGGGGTGAGTTCTTCCGGACTCTTCATGTGAAATCTTTCGTAAGCCCTTTTACATATGTATTTATGCAGTCCTATTTTCTGCGTAGCAAAAGTCAGTAAGGGGCCTGCGTAATGTTTGAAATATGAGTAGTCATCGATCTGATCTTCCTAACCTGACTTATAGAAGGAGTTGGATTACTCCTTCCAAGGATTTAGACGATCAAGATCGGGTTCGAGATCCAAGGGTTGGCCATCCAACGTGCTCCGTTTGATCCGTCTGAAAGTGCCCTGGTTTGTCAATTAGCGTGAGTGTTGAGTCAACTAGACAGAAAAGCTCCATAGGAAGATCAATCAACTATCTGCCTCAACTGGATATGTGCCCAAACTCACCATAGGTAAATCTAAGCCTCACATCCCATGTCCCAAAACACCAGGTAAATAAAACCCTTAAAATTGGTTAGAATAGCATAGGGTTTTGGGGTTAGAAAATATTTTTATAAATTCTGAAAATCTCTATGTTTTCTACCTCTGTCGATTTATCGATAGACTTATCGATATAATTAAGAAATGTTGTCAATGTCCTCGATGATCAATTGATACTATCGAAATGAGGACCAAAGATGTCCAACAACCACATATTCATCTGGATGGAATTATCGATGTATCGATACCCCTATCGATATCATCGATATTTGAAACTCGAGTATATCGAAGTTGACTCACTAAAATTGACAGTAGAGATTTTGTGTCCCTATTTTTTTTAGAGAAAATCATGAAGACCTTCAAAGACCTTCGATATATCAAAGTACTCCTCGATATCCTCAGAATTCAAAAATCGATGATATCGGAAGGCCTTTGATGATATTAGTCTTAGACACAATTTTCTAGTAACATTTTTCAGGTGATTTTTTTATCTTGGATCAAGGGTCACTCGATAGAATCGATATTCAAATATCGATGATATCGAGGCCGGATAGATTAAATCGAGAAAGAACATAAACTGTCCAACAAGCTCACTAGTAAAATCTTTAAATTTATCGATGCATCAACATGACTATCGATATTATCGACATTTAAATTTTGATGATATCGAGTGTACCTCGATCATATCTTTGACATAAAAAATTTTAAAGACTTTGTCTCTCACATTTTCAAATGTCGAGGATTCGATCCTCGTGTCGATGAAATCGGAGTTCAAAATCTGATGACATCGACGCATGTTTCGGTCTCCTCGACCAGCTGGCAAAAGGTTTCAAAAGCATATGACATTTGAGTTTATGTCATCGAGCGGCCAGTCGATATGTAACACCCCAGATTTTTTCCTACCTGAAATTAGGCGTCCTTAGGCAATGGGTCAACCATAACACCTTGATAACCTCTCAGAACCCAATTCCAAACACAGAAATCATTTAGAACCTAATTCTTTAGAAATTTAACGTGAATCAACTAGCAGTACACTAGATTTCCTGCCAAATTAGCACCAACCACTTTAAATACGATTTGTAAGACCCAAAACCTATAGAATCATTGACGTTATCTTACCCTGAAATCTAGGATCAATCTCTAAACCCAGTTGCCCTCGAGATCATTTGAAAACTTCGCATCAGATCTAGACCGCACGTCGAAAGTCTGAGAGCGATGAACTTAGACCATTATGACTGCTTAGTTGGACTTGACTACCACTGCGAAAATCAAGCCCAAACGATGTCTTGGGACTGTTTCCTTGAGTCCGGAGTGAAGAGAGTAAGAAAATGAAGATTTTTAGAAAATTAATTATATTTTTAAGAAATCTGGAACAGTTCACTTGTGCGTTATTTTTAAGCGTTCTGACCGTTAGATTTGACCCAAATTTACCCTCGGATCAGGATAGGTGGCCCTTACATGTCATAGCACTTGTAGCTTTGATTGAGTTTCGGTGACCGCTGAACTAAAACTGGTTCGCCACGGTCGATCTGGAAATCCGACCGGACTGAAAACTTAGCTTGACCTAGATCCAGTATTAGAGAGCTTAAGTCCGACCACATTTAGTAACAAGACCTCCAGAAATGCTCCGTTGGATCAGAATAGACCCGATTTGGTTATAACCTAAGTATACCTTGGCCTTAAGTCTACTTTTGTCAAGTTTAGGCTTATAAATAGGGCTTAAAACCCTCATTCCAAATCCCATATGAATTTTCAAACCCTAGCTTTTCAAGAGAGAGAAAGAAGGAGAGAGAGAGTAGGAGTTTCACCCATGGATTCTACCCTGCAGCTCCACGTGCTTCAACACCACTATTGTATCGCTATTACGACATTTCTAATTCCATTATTGTGTAAATTAAGCTAACCCTAACCTGTTTTGAAGCTTAGACTAGTTGTAGTGAATTTGTAGCTAACCTGTTTCATGCCATAGGTAGCGTATCCGCCGTTGACGAAGACTTATCGTCTGAATCACATCTTATACGCGTTTTCTGGTTTAAGGCGTGGACTATATACGTTTAGGTTATGGTTTTCAAGACATTTAACATTAAGTGATGATTTATTCTTGCCTAGGATGTTATTTCACATGTATAAAGTGTTGTCCGTTTCGTTTTTCAGTTATACGTTACCTATGTTGATTATACTGTATTCCTCGTATTTGTAGAAAATATCGTATACGTATAAAAATTGGATTTGTGCTTAATATGATTAATTGCCGTGAATATATGCTTGTTACATGTGTGACAATTTCTTAGCGAAAGGACTTGCCCTAAATCGTGCCACGGCCAATATACGCTATATATGTAAAACTGTGTAGCTCAAGTGTTTGTGAAAATGTTTAAATGAATATGGAACCCGGATTCATGCATGCTATGATTATCCTTCATGGGTATATGCAAGTGATATATGGGGCAACTCCCTAGTGAAAGGATTTGGTCAAATACATGATATATCAACAAACGATTTGTAGTTAGTATGTGTAGCCTAAGTGTTTGTGAAAATGACTGAATGAGTATGGAATTTGCTTTCATGCTCGCCATGACTAATTGTCATGGATATATGATTTTTGTATGGGCGATAACCCTTTGACGAAAGGATTTATCCTAATACATATGCTAATGGATACACAATATGTATGATGTAATGTGTAGACTAAGTGTATGTAAAAGTGTCTGAATGAGTTAGTAGTTAGTAAAAATGTGATTGCTAAGGTTGTTGAGGTATGAATCTCAATTATAATACTTGAGTATATGATTTCCTCCATGCATTGTGTAACTTAGATTATTTGTATTAACTATGCATATGATTTCCTCCATGAATTGATTAACTTTGATAAATCATGTTAAAGGTGTATACGATTTCTTCCATGTACTGTATTAACATTTAAGTCATACTTCATGAATATCCACATGATTGTAGGATATGCTTCATATGCATGTTATGGAATTTGTGTGTGATTGCGGTTGTGCTACAGTCCAGGTAATCGGTAATCGTTCTATAAATAGTGGTTGAGGTTGTTTCGCCATTGATGTGTTCAACAAATCTGAGCCTTACTTGGGATGTTTTGCAGTGGTTAGGCCACACGGAGTGCTTATGCATTCCATGTCGTTCAACTCAACATACGCTTGGCCTAGTTAAGCTTATCAACTAACCCGATTGACAATGTTTGTCCACCATATTTGGTCGCACTGCTTGAACCTAAGGCACCAAACTTACCAATGGAAAGCCCCTCTAACCTTGGTACCTCGATCTGCTAAGACTCATAAGCCGATTATGGTGGTATGGGACACTATATTCGTGTCGTTGGCCTACATTGATTGGTTACGAGCCCTTTATAGTGACCAGTGAGCACTTATACTCGTGAGCAGATTATGGTGGTATAGGACACTATATTCTTGCTGTCGGCCTACATTGATTGGTGACGAGCCCTCTGTAGTGACCTCGAGTATATCCTGATAATGCATAAGGATGCCGAGTCTTGTTGCAGTATGTTGGATATAACTAGGCCTGTATTGATAAGGTGATGGGGGAGAGGAGCAACGATTGCGCGCAACAGCCCTGGCAGCCCTTGTCGTGACCTAGAACCGTAACATCATATGAGATTATCTCAGACTGACGACCCGAGAATGGATCACCGTTTGGGTAATGATACAAGGGAAGTACCTTAGCTTTCCAATCCTGCTGTATGAAAAGGACTAATAAGAACTTGGTAAGCATATTCATAACACCGCATTGCATGTGCTAACAGTGTTGGTGATAGAACACTGAGGAAGTGAGTCATGCCGCGATCGTTAGATGATGTCGCAGAGAGGATTGTGGTGAGGGCATGCATCATTCTTCATACCATCCTTGCATTATTAACAAGAGTATCTAGGACTTGTTTGAATGTACTGCCTTATCATTACTGCTTGATTGAATTGATAACATATTAACCTTTGCTATATAGTTTCCACTGAGTTAGCTACTCACTCCCACATTACGGTACGGTGTTGGCCACACCAACCAGTCCCTGTTTTAGTTTCAGATGGTGATGATGCTTGCGAGAAAGAGTCGATCTTTCTTGATGATGTTGAGGAGGATTTCTCCTATATGCAGGTTCTGATCGACGGGGTTTACAGGGTTACTGATTAGATGCCAATACGCTTGGTATTTTTCCTTTTATTTAAACACCCATGTATATTCTTTTCTTTCCATTTTTGGAGTATACATGTATTTAGTTAACCTGGTAACATGTTCACACTCTGGAGACTTACAATCAATTATACATTTTATATATTTATCGCAGTCTTCCGCTTGAGAAACTTAACTGTCTCTGGAGTATGATATGCTGTTTTGGTCTAATCTCACTCATGTTTTCTGCATTAATATGAACAACATTCATCTATCATTGAAAATGTTACATAAGTGATGTTCTGAAACTCGGGAGTTGAGTTTATACTCGACCCCCGATTTTTGGGATGTTACACGATACTATCGAGAGTATACGCTCGATAATATAGACCCTGCTCGATGATATCGAATTCTGTCATAAATGTGACCATTTTATATCCGTTGGAACTTTTTTCCTATATATAGAGAGCTGTAACACCCCAGATTTTTGTCAACCTGGGATTAAACGTCCTTAGGCAATGGGTCAACTAAAACACCTGGGAAAATCACTTAGAACCCAATTCCATAGCCAAAGAGATCACTTAGGGTTAATTCCTTTAGAAACTAAGCATAAGTTAGCTAGTGCAACGCTAGAGTAGCTGGGAAATAGTCCCTGATCACTTTAAATACGTTCTACAAGACCCAAATCGAGTAGAACCAATGACTCTATAATACTCTATAACTTCGGATCAAACTCTAAGTAGGTTTGTTCTCTGGACCTCTTTGAAACTTTGTATTGGATCTAGACCGCACGTCGAAAGTCCGATACCTACTATCTTAGACCGTTAGAACCGCCTAGATGGACTTGACAATCATTTCAAAAATCAAGTCCAACCGATGTTCGCAGGCAATTTCATTGAGCCTGGACCGAAGAGAGTGGAAATAGGGCTAGATTTGGAATTTGAAATTCAAATCTGGCACACGACTTGACGTGTCAGTATTAAGCGTTCTGACCGTCAGAATTCAGCCAAATTACACCCTCGGATCAGGAAAAATTTCTATTTCATATCGTGAGACTTGCAGACCTGATCTACATGCGTTGACCGCTGAACTGAAACTGGACCGCCACGTGCGATCTGCGAGCCCTGCCGGATTAAAAACTTGATGTATGCTAGATCCAGTATGTATGAGCTTAAGTCCGACCGCGTTCGGACAGGGGACCTCCAGAAATGCTCTTTTGGACCGAAACAGCCCCGATTTGGATAAACCTCAAGTGAACTTTGTTCCCGAGCCTATTTCGGGCATTTTTGTGCTTATAAAAGGGGTTGAAACCCTCACTCCTCTCTCCCATCTGAATTTGAAAAAACCCTAGATTGGGAGAGAGAAAAGGTGAGAGTTTGTGAGAGAAGGTGGGAGGGATTTTTTTGCCACCTGCTGCTGCTGCTGCTGCACGTGCTTAGGCGACGCACTCCAATCACTTTCCCGACGATTCCAACGCACTTCTAGGTAAGGAAAACTCTAACCACTTGCTGATTTGGGGATTTCTTCGATTCAAATAGAAAAGTAGCTGATGTACGTGTGTATCAGGTTGCCTGATCGCCGTAGACAAAGCGTATATGCTCCGTTCGAAACGATACATATATAAAGTGAAAGGTGCGGATTTTAGACGCTTTGATTGACTGTTTCCAACGCTTTCAATGTCGTTTAATAGTAGATTATCGACGGCAACGCCGTTTGACATGTACAACATGCTGCCCGTTTCCTGTTTCATAAACCGACGAAGAATATGAGATTTAGGGCATTTTAGTCATTTGTAAGAAATACTGTTTTCATCCAAAATTTGCTGATGTGATTGACATGGCTTCTTGTCACATTAGGATGTTAGGAATATGTGCATAATTAATTTGGCGAAGAGATTCGCCAAAATGCACACTTTGAGTCGACATACTATATGTAGACTTAAGTGTGTAGTGTAAGTGTTTGTATAAATGCTTGTATTAGTATGTATTGAATTAAATGGTGTTATGAATTAGTTTGAGATTGATTTCTCAATTAATATGCTGGTGTAAATGGTTTCCTACATGTTAGCCATATGTACGATTTCATTATATGTATGAAATGCATATGCTTGATGTTTTACTTAAGTGGTATGTTATAACATGTGCTTGATGATTTCCTTATGATTTAGTTTGAGATTGAATTCTCAATTAATATGCTGATGGAGATGATTTCCTATATGTTGGCGATATGCATAATTTCATTATATGTGTGAAAGACATGTGTAAGATGATTTACTTAAGTTGTACGTTATAACATGTGTTAACATGCTCATATGGTTGTATTTCATTTCCAATACTCTCACATGATTTGCTGATGTGATTCCATATGTTTGGGACTATGCCTAGTCCAGGCAGTCGATAACAGAGAAAATTCATGGCTAGCTGGTATTTGCCACGAAGGACGCGTCGGTGAACGCGAGTTGTGTTTGGAGTTGGCGGCAGTGGCTAGGCCACGCGAAGTGTTTCACGCACTTCATGTCGTTCGACTTGCGATGCGCTCGTGCTAGTCCAGCCCGTCAAGTAACTCGACTGGCCTTTGTATGTTCACCCTGCATGAGTCATAACTGCTTGAACCTAGGGTACTGAACTTACCATTGTAAACCTTGTTAACCATGGTACCATAATCCACGAAGACTCATGAGCCGGGCATGGTGGTATGGGACACCGTGGTCTAGCTGTTGGCCTACGCTGGGGCCACAAACCTCCCCGTAGTGACCAGTGAGCACCTAGTCTCATGAGCAGATTATGGTGGTATGGGACACTATATTCTTGCTGTCGGCTTACACTGATCAGGCGACGAGTCCTTTGTAGTGACCGCGAGAGTATTCTGAGTCTACGGGAGGCGACGACCCTTCAGTAGCAGTAGAGTACAGTAGGCCTGTATTGATAAGGTGATGGGGGAGCGGTGCAACGAGTGCGAGCAACAGCCCTGGCAGCCCTTACAGCGACTTACAAAAATATACATCGTATGAAATTACTAGGAGTGACGACCCTAGACAGGATCTGTGTTGGGATTGATATAATGGAGGTACCTTAGTTTCCCAATCCTGCTGTTTGAATGGACTAATAACAACTCGAAAATCATATCACCATTACATTGCATGTGCCTGGAAGATGTGGAGCACTTAAGGGAGTATAGCATGCCGCAGTCGTAAGATGGTGCCGTATGAGGGAGATCGTCGGTGAGGGCATACATCACGTCATGTCATATTGCATTAACAACAGTATTAGGATTGTTTGATTTACTGCTTTACTATTATCGCATGATTAATTTGTGAACATGCTAATCTTTGCTCTATGATTTCACTGAGTTGATCACTCACTCCCACGTTACGGGATGGTGTTTCCGGACACCCACCAGTCCCTTTTTGTGATTGCAGATGATGGCGCTGCTTGAGAAGTGGAGCTGGACTTGATGATGAGGAGGAGGATTCCTCCTTTATGCGTGTTCTGATTGACGGAATTGCAGGGAGGTTGATTAGATACCTTGACACTTGTCATTTTATATTTTTAGAACACTCATGTATATCCTTTTGGTTTAATTTTGGAGTATACATGTATGTATATAACCTGGTAACATATTCACACTCTGGAGACATACAACAGTTTATATATGTTATACATACTATCACAGTCTCTCGCTTGCTAATTTAACGGTCTCTAAAGTATGATATGCTGTTCTGGCTTAATCTCACTCATGTTTAATACATTAACACTGAAAACATTCAATCATACACATTTATGTTACATAAATAACATTTTGAAACTCGGGAGTTGGGTTTTTGCTCGACCTCTCAATTTTCAGGATGTTATAGATGGTATCAGAGCATGATTTGGATTAAACCGGGCCTGGGTTATGGTCATGCGACATACGCTGTCGCTTCCTTTGACTTAGTGGGTGCAAGAAAGGTCTAGAAACACTTATAGGATCGCAGATTCGTCAATAGGCGAAGACTATTCATATCGATCGCGCGATCGAGTCCGTAGCGCATCTAGGGCCGCATGAAGCGATCGAGTAGCTCCTAGGTTGTAGGGAGTTGGGTTGAGACGTTCTTTAAATGGTTTTAAACTCATAAATTTGAATCATTGGGCTGTGGGGCAACCATAACCCCTCCATTCAATCGCCAAGGCTTAAAAACCCCGTTTTACCTAAAATCTTCAAAATTCTTCCTCTCACCACTCCATTATTCAATTCTTTCTTATCCTTTTCATGTTATGCATCAATATAAATGTGAAAATGACATAAAATCATACTTCGATAAAATTTTAGAGTGAATAGTAAAATTTCATGAAAATTGGCCACTAGGCCATTCTAAATTTTCTTTCTTTAGCAAATAATGAGCTAGATGGATGTACTAGATCCTTCTACCCCAAAATCATATGCTACATGATGAGGGTTTGTATTCGGGTTTACAGATTGGCTCCAAAAATCTCCGAATGCATGTCTGGGCTTGTATAGGGCAATCTACAATGAACCAAGGTGGGGCCCATAGTTATTTGGGGTCCCTGGACCATGGGTGACCAGACCCATGTGGTCCCACCAACCGACGTGATGGACAGTTGGCGATGTATCGCCGTCCAACATGGCTCACTTGATTTGATTTTTGGGCGCACGCCCTATTTTGGGTTGTGTATACCCTCCATGTAGTGCTCGACCAAAGAAAACCCCAAATAGGGGCACTTCCTTCACAAACACCCCCTTTACAAGCCCCATTCTCATTTTTCAGCTGCCCTAACCCAAAACCGTGGTTTCAAACCACCCCTAAATCCATCCTTGGCCAAAAACGACCACACCCCTCCACTCCATTGAAGTTTGCAGCCTTCCCTCTTGAAGATCTCGTTGTTTGGAGCTCTTACAACCCCCGAATCGAGCTGAAATCGTGAGATGCTCCATTCTCCTTTTTTATTCTCTTTTCTTTCTGAAAATACATCCTAGGGGAGCTTGAAGCATCCCTCTACAACGCCTAGATTTCATTCTGTCCATTTGGGCAACTATTTCTCCACATTTCCTCCTCTTTCCATGGATATTGTTAAGGCTGTTTCAGCCTTTTCCTCCCTTTCCATCGTCCTCTCTCTCATGTCCCTTTTATTTGATCCTCAGACTCGAGGAAACCTGCTTACCCATCCCATTTCTCCACGTTCTTCGCTTGTTTTCTTACCGTTTGAAATTTCTATGTTTTGTTGTTGTTAGGTAGAAAATGTGTTTGTGTTAGTGATTTGGGCTTAATATAGCCGAATTTGGTTAGATGGAATGCATGCCGTTCCGTTCGCTGTAAGGTATTGTCCCTAGATTGGAAGTATTGTAACTCCCGGGATTCAGCCTACAAATTAAATTTTTATCCCAACCCACCCTCCTACCAAGCATGCCACTTCCAATCCCGCCATGGGACTAGGAATGCAGTTCCATTTAATACAACTAAACGCTACCGGCCACATAGGCCCTTGGCGTTTTGGACCTAGAGTTAGCACTTCTAGATTTGAAGGGTCTGACGACATAAGAAATTCAATTCCATTTAGACAATCTTGACCCTAAGCAATAGAATAATTCCCTGTAGTCGAAATGGTATGGAACCATTTAACGTATAATCTTAGGCTTTGGATTATAGCTACTCAGTTACAGAATAGCCTACTAGTTACCTTAAGTAGTGTAAAGCCTATATATGCTAAGGAATTGTAGGTTAGATTGGGTTGAAGTAGAACCTTATTGCTTCGATAGATCCCCTTATGACTTATAGACTTCTGTTGTTGCCCATAGGAAGGAACCATTCACTCTCAGGGAACATTTATAAATCCCTCACATTGAACTTAGTATGTACTAGCATGCCCCTTAGAATTGCCATCCCCAAGGGCTTATTACATTCGGGAATGCGGAGTAAAGGAACTGCATGTAAGCGATATATTCACGGTTTGAATTGACTTCTCAATCCTGGTAGTTGCCAATAAATCCAATGCTCTGATCAAGCAGAAGATCGGCATCGTCTAGGATTAAGAACTGATACAGTAAATTTCTGTTCTAGGCAGAAAGTCTATGTATCCGGCTCAGACCCACTATACAACTTTTCTTCCGCGTTGGCTCGACCACATACAACCAAAAGTTATTGCTTTGTCTTTGGAAAATGGCGAGGACTTAAAGCCAGTAGAGAATTAGACATCTTGCCACCAACTCATACCTGCCCGTGAACTTAACCACAATAGAGATTAGGCTCATCTCTATGATCATAGGTACCAATGCCATAGAACGCATCATTAGCAAGGAAAACCATGTAGAGGAAGGTTGTTTCCATTTTATGTCAAGGATAGGTCCTAAGTTGCGCCTCATTCCGATATACGGATCGATGCAAAGATTCTTGAACTTTAAGTAAAACCAAGTTTTAAGGGGGGTATAACTTATTGAGTCCAATCCAGTTAGGTTAGTCGACGCTACCGTTCGATCAGAGTGGCGCAGCGGAAGAGTGGTTGGCCTCGTCCCCACTGGCCCAAGATCGAAACAATTGATTTAGGTTATACGTATGGTTAGGTCAATAAATGGGATTGACCCTTTCTTAGAATGTTAATACTAAAGTCTTACTAAAAGTACTCCTTGACCTTCGCTAATTTCGGGGACGAAATTGTGTTTTAAGGGGGGTAGATTGTAACACCCCGAATTTTGGCCAACCTGGGATTAAACGTCCTTAGGCAATGGGTCAACTAAAACACCTGGGAAAATCACTTAGAACCCAATTCCATAGCCAAAGAGATCACTTAGGGTTAATTCCTTTAGAAACTAAGCATAAGTTAGCTAGCGCAACGCTAAAGTAGCTGGGAAATAGTCCCTGATCACTTTAAATACGTTCTACAAGACCCAAATCGAGTAGAACCAATGACTATATAATACTCTATAACTTCGGATCAAACTCTAAGTAGGTTTGTTCTCTGGACCTCTTTGAAACTTTGTATTGGATCTAGACCGCACGTCGAAAGTCCGATACCTACTATCTTAGACCGTTAGAACCACCTAGATGGACTTGACAATCATTTCAAAAATCAAGTCCAACCGATGTTCGCAGGCTATTTCATTGAGCATGGACCGAAGAGAGTGGAAATAGGGCTAGATTTGGAATTTGAAATTTAAATATGGCACACGACTTGACGTGTCAGTATTAAGTGTTCTGACCGTCAGAATTCAGCCAAATTACACCCTCGGATCAGGAAAAATTTCTATTTCATATCGTGAGACTTGCAGACCTGATCTACGTGCGGTGACCGCTGAACTGAAACTGGACCGCCACGTGCGATCTACGAGCCCTGTCGGACTGAAAACTTGATGTATGCTAGATCCAGTGTGCATGAGCTTAAGTCCGACCGCGTTCGGCCAGGGGACCTCCAGAAATGCTCTTTTGGACCGAAACAACCCCGATTTGGATAAACCTCAAGTGAACTTTATTCCCGAGCCTATTTCGGGCATTTTTATGCTTATTAAAGAGGTTAAAACCCTCACTCCTCTCTCCCATCCGAATTTGAGAAAAACCCTAGATTGGGAGAGAGAAAAGGTGAGAGTTTGTGAGAGAAGGTGGGAGGGATTTTCCTGCCACCTGCTGCTGCTGCTGCTGCACGTGCTTAGGCGACGCACTCCAATCACTTTTCCGGCGATTCCAACGCACTTCTAGGTAAGGAAAACTCTAACCACTTGCTGATTTGGGGATTTCTTTGATTCAAATAGAAAAGTAGCTGATGTACGTGTGTATTAGGTTGCTTGATCGCCGTAGACGAAGCGTATATGCTCCGTTTGAAACGATACATATATAAAGTGAAAGGTGTGGATTTTAGACGCTTTGATTGACTATTTCCAACGGTTTCAATGTCATTTAATAGTAGATTATCGACGGCAACGCCGTTTGACATGTACAACATGCTGTCCGTTTCCTGTTTCATAAACTGACGAAGAATATGAGATTTAGGGCATTTTAGTCATTTGTAGGAAATACTGTTTTCATCCATAATTTGTTGATGTGATTGACATGGCTTCTTGTCGCATTAGGATGTTAGGAATACGTGCATAATTAGTTTGGCGAAGAGATTCGCCAAAATGTGCACTTTGAGTCGACATACTATATGTAGACTTAAGTGTGTAGTGTAAGTGTTTGTATAAATGCTTGTATTAGTATGTATTGAATTAAATGGTGTTATGAATTAGTTTGAGATTGATTTCTCGATTAATATACTGGTGTAAATGGTTTCCTACATGTTAGCCATATGTACGATTTCATTATATGTATGAAATGCATATGCTTGATGTTTCACTTAAGTGATATGTTATAACATGTGCTTGATGATTTCCTTATGATTTAGTTTGAGATTGAATTCTCAATTAATATGCTGATGGAGATGATTTCCTATACGTTGGCGATATGCATAATTTCATTATATGTGTGAAAGACATGTGTAAGATGATTTACTTAAGTTGTACGTTATAACATGTGTTAACATGCACACATGGTTGTATTTCATTTTCAATACTCTCACATGATTTGCTGATGTGATTCCATATGTTTGGGACTATGCCTAGTCGATAACAGAGAAAATTCATGGCTAGCTAGTATTTACCATGAAGGACACGTCGATGAACGCGAGTCGTATTTGGAGTTGGCGGCAGTGGCTAGGCCACGCGAAGTGTTTCATGCACTTCATGTCGTTCGACTTGCGATGTGCTCCTGTTAGTCCAGCCCGTCAAGTAACTCGACTGGCCATTGTATGTTCACCCTGCATGAGTCATAACTGCTTGAACCTAGGGTACTGAACTTACAATTGTAAACCCTGTTAACCATGGTACCTTGATCCACGAAGACTCATGAGCCGGGTATGGTGGTATGGGACACCGTGGTCGAGCTGTCGGCCTACGCTGGGGCCACAAACCTCCCCATAGTGACCAGTGAGCACCTAGTCTCGTGAGCAGATTATGGTGGTATGGGACACTATATTCTTACTGTCGGCCTATACTGATCAGGCGACGAGTCCTTTGTAGTGACCGTGAGCGTATTCTGAGTCTACAGGAGGTGACGACCCTTCAGTAGCAGTAGAGTGCAGTAGGCCTGTATTGATAAGGTGATGGGGGAGCAGTGCAACGAGTACGAGCAACAGCCCTAGCAGCCCTTGCAGCGACCTACAAAAATATACATCGTATGAGATTACTAGGAGTGACGACCCTAGACAGGATCTGTGTTGGGATTGATATAAGGTAGGTACCTTAGTTTCCCAATCCTGCTGTTTGAATGGACTAATAACAACTTGAAAATCATATCACCATTACATTGCATGTGCCTGGAAGATGTGGAGCACTTAAGGGAGTGTGGCATGCCGCGGTCGTAAGATGGTACCGTATGAGGGAGATCGTCGGTGAGGGCATACATCACGTTATGTCATATTGCATTAATAACAGTATTAGGATTGTCTGATTTACTGCTTTACTATTATCGTATGATTGATTTGTGAACATGCTAATCTTTGCTCTATGATTCCACTAAGTTGATCACTCACTCCCACGTTATGGGATGGTATTTCCGGACACCCAGCAGTCTCTTTTTGTGATTGCAGATGATGGCGCTGCTTGAGAAGCAGAGCTGGACTTGATGATGAGGAGGAGGATTCCTCCTTTTTGCGTGTTCTGATTGACGGGATTACAGGGAGGTTGATTAGATACCTTAACACTTGTCATTTTATATTTTTAGAACACTCATGTATATCCTTTTGGTTTACTTTTGGAGTATACATGTATGTATATAACCTGGTAACATATTCACACTCTGGAGACATACAACAGTTTATATATGTTATACATACTATCACAGTCTTCTGCTTGCTAATTTAACGGTCTCTAAAGTATGATATGCTGTTCTGGCTTAATCTCACTCATGTTTAATATATTAACACTGACAACATTCAATCATACACATTTATGTTACATAAATAACATTTTAGAACTCGGGAGTTGGGTTTTTGCTTGACCCCTCCATTTTTGAGATGTTACAAGAGCTTATTTTTAGTTGCTAATAGAGGAAGAAGAGAGTGATTTTGAGTGTTTAACCTTAGATCATTTACCTAAAGCCCTTTCTCTCAAGGGAGTTCATCCTCCAATCCACCTTCATCATTGATATTCAATAGAGTGGACTGGAGAATGAACTTCCGCATTCAAGGATCCTTCAACTACCACCTTAATGACAAATCTTTAAGCTGGGATTCTTTGAATGCATAGATAATTGAAATCACTCTATCTCCTTTATAGAAAAATATTTAAGAGTAGGATTCGATCATAACCTTGACCCAACCCGTCGTCGTGTATTGGTATATCTTCTAAGTCGTGGTTCAAGGAAGCAGAAGATTCTTTATCAACAAAAGGAGATCTTTATCAATGAGCTAAAAGGGACTCATCTGCTTATCTGTAACTTATCAGAGTCCAGAGGACCCTTTTGATCATTCATTTGTAGGATTGGGTCTAAGGTGTTTCTCTCCCCTTGCAAGTCCTCTAGGAGGCCTCTGACGGGAGTATATGTGGTAGGTGCATTATGTTGACCCTTGCTCTGTGAAGAGCATAAATAGTTAGGGTCTTGTGGAAGATCCTTGGCCAGTGTACCTAAAAGTGGGTGCATTATGTTGACCCTTGCTCGTGAGAGCATAAACAGTTAGCCTAGGTGTAGGTTGTAAAGGTTAAAGGTGAACCTGATTTAAAACCTTGGATTTGGGGTGAATCATGTGAAACCTCCTTAGTGAAATTCGGTACACTCAAGGGTTGAGTGTGGTTACCCGGAGTGGAGTAGACAAGTAGTCGAACCACTATAAAAATGATTGTGTTTTTGAGATTGTTATTGTCTTTCATTTGTTTATGTGATTTCCTTAAATACTTTCATATCTGATTATCTGAGATCACACCTCACACACACGCACAGTCATATCCATCATAAACTAATTTGCATATTGTTAATCTCTCAAATAGTTTGTGATTGGATCCTTTGTCGGGCTTGGAAGCCAGTAGAGTTGCTCTCAAGTAATCCTAATATATGCTTGTTATAAGGATTAGAGTGACAGGATTTTAAATTTTTATAAAATTATTAAAAAGTCCTATTCATCCCCCTCTAGGATATATTGGCATATTCCCGCTTCAACTAAAGCGGTCTTTACCGTAATTTCACCATCTTCCTTGTCGTTCGTGTCTATTGTGGAAGACTCTTCTTGTGCTAATGATGGGGTCCACGATCATAAATGTCTAGGAAATCTACTCCAATTAGATTCATCGTAAAGTCTTGGCTTATGAGGAGTTTCTTTTGATCTAAGCTTGGTGTGGTCCATCAAGTTATTCTCGTTGTGATGATCTAAACGTTTGGAAGGGTGGGGACGATTTGAATGATTTTTTATTCATCCCTAGTGAGGCTTACTAGGTCTTGGTTGGAGGTTCCGTCCATTTCAGATGGACAGTTTGGATTATGAGACCCGTTTCCTAGCCCGTACCGTTTTGTAGGCTTTCGTGGTCATCCCTGTCAAAATTCAGTGACCCACGATCTATAATCGGTATTTTTGTGCAAACCTGAGTCATATCCTGTATTTTAAAGTTGGCTCTACCTGAGACTTGTACCCTTCCGATGGCATCATTGCCGCGGTTCCGATGCCACGTCTCACACGCTAATGCGATACTTAGGTCAGGAGATGTGGCCTCACGTTCAGTTTGAGAAAAATACTACACATTTGCTAAATCAAAGAGAATGCCCCAACAATCACATCAAATGTCAAGTAATCTATCCCATCCCCAAGTACAACCACCCTCCCCAAAGTCAAATTTATAAATGTTATCATATCTAGCTCCTAGGTTTGTCAAATTTTGTTATGCCAAAACCTCTTGGAATCTGTATCTTGTTTAGTGGTTATTGTAAGATCAACTTCATGTCATCCTTGCCAATCTTGTCTGCATTCAAGTACAATATCAAGTCATTCAAGTACAAGATCAAGAAGTTCAATTATAACATGTAACACCCCGGATTTTGGCCAATCTGAGATTTGACGTTCTTAGGCAATGGGTCAATTAAAACACCTGGAAAATTGCTTAGAAACCAATTCCATAGCCAAAGAAACCACTTAGAATCAATTCCTTTAGAAAATATGACTAAGTTAGCTAGTGCAACGTTAGAATAGCTGGGAAATGGTCCCTAATCACTTTAAATACGTTCTACAAGGCCCAAAGCGAGTGGAACCAAGGGTGCTATAATGCTCTAAAGCCTCGGATCAAACTCTAAGCCGGTTTGTTCTCGGGACCTCCTTGAAACTTTGTATTGGATCTAGACCGCGCGTCGAAAGTCCGATACCTCCTATCTTAGACCGTTAGAACCGTCTAGCTGGACTTGACACTCATTCCAAAAATCAAGTCAAACCGATAATCACAGGCTATTTCATTGAGCCCGGACCGAAGAGAGTGAGAATAGGGTTAGAATTGGAATTTGAAATTCAAATCTGGCACACAATTTGACGCATCAGTATTGAGCGTTCTGACCGTCAGAATACAGCCAAATTACACCCTTGGATCAGGAAAAATATCTATTATATATCACGAGACTTATAGGCCTGATCTTGGTGCGATGACCGTTAAACTGAAACTGGACCGCCACGTGCGATCTGGGAACCCTACCGGTCTGAAAACTGGATGTGTGTTAGATCCAGTATGCATGAGCTTAAGTCCGACCGCATTTGGCCAGGGGACCTTCAGAAATGCCCTTTTGGACCGAAACGGCCCCGATTTGGTTAGGCACCAAGTAAACATTGTTCCCAAGCCTATTTTGGGCATGTTGTAGGCTATAAAAGGGGTTGAAACCCTCACTCCTCTCTCCCATCCGAATTTGAGAGAAGCCCTAGCTTGGGAGAGAGAAAAAGAGTGAGAGATTGTGAGAGTGTGGGAGAGTTCTTCCTGCCACTTGTACTACGCGTTGCACGTGCTTAAGCAACACATCTCTACCGCTTTCCCGGCGATTCCACCGCGATCCTAGGTAAGTAAAAACCCTAAATAGTTGTTGATTTGAGTTTTCCTTGTTTCCATAGCGATGTAGCTTATGGATCTTATGTATTAGGCTCCTTACTCGCCATAGACGAAGCATATACGCTCCGCTTCAATTCCCGAGTCTACAAGACACTAGGTGAGGATTTTAGACACTTTGATTGACGGTTCCCAACACTTTCAATGTCGTTTAATAGTAGATTCTTGACGGCATCGCCGTTTGACATGTACAAAATGCTCTCCGTTTCCCGTTTCGTAAGCTAACGAAGAATATGAGATTTAGGGCATTTTAGTCATTTGTAGGAAGTACTGTTTACATTCATATTTTGCTGATGTGATTGACATGGTTTGTTGTCGCATTAGGAAGTTAGGAATGCGTGCATAATTAGTTTGGCGAAGAGATTCGCCTAGTTGCGCACTTTGGGTCGACATACTATTTGTAGACTTAAGTGTGTAGTGTATGTGTTTGTATAAATGCTTGTATTAGTATGTATTGAATTAAATGATGTTATTTGATAGTTTGTGATTGATTTTTCAATTATTATGCTGACCTAAATGATTTTCTACATGTTGACAAAAGGCATGATTTCATTACATGCATGGAATGTATGTGCTTGAGGATTTGCTTAAGTTGAATATGCATGGGAAGTATGCCTTGAAGATTTGCTTAAGTTGAATGTTATAACATGTGCTAACATGCTCACATGATGTATTTCAATTCCAATACCTTTTTATAGTGTTAATGTAATTCCATAGATGTGTGGGACTTGACTTAGTCCAGGCAGTCGGTAACCGAGCGAATTCGTGGCTGACTGGT
This sequence comes from Magnolia kwangsiensis, assembly GCA_037074715.1. NCBI lineage: Eukaryota > Viridiplantae > Streptophyta > Magnoliopsida > Magnoliales > Magnoliaceae > Magnolia > Magnolia kwangsiensis. Next base: position 80,423,734 of record CM073575.1, on the reverse strand, counting down.
CATAGCCACGAACGACGCGTCGATGAATGTGATTCGTGTTGAGAGTTGGCGGCAGTGGTTAGGCCACGCGAAGTGTTTTACGCACTTCATGTCGTTCAATTCGAGATGCGATCGCGCTAGTCGAGCCCGTCAAGTAACCCGACTGGCCGATGTTTGTTCACCTTGTATGTATCATAACTGCTTGAACCTAGGGTACTGAACTTACCATTGTAAACCCTATTAACCGTGGTACCTTGATCCACGAAGACTCATGAGCCGGGCATGGTGGTATGGGACACCGTGGTCGAGCTGTCGGCCTACGCTGGGGCCACAAACCTCCCCGTAGTGACCAATGAGCACCTTGACTCGTGAGCAGATTATGGTGGTATGGGACACTATATTCTAGCTGTCGGCCTACACTGATCAGGCGACGAGCCCTTTGTAGTGACCGCGAGCGTATTCTGAGTTCACGGGAGGCGACGACCCTTCCGTGCAGTAGAGTACAGTAGGCCTGTATTGATAAGGTGATGGGGGAGCGGTGCAACGAGTGCGAGCAACAGCCCTGGCAGCCCTTGCAGTGACCTACGAAATGTACATCGTATGAGATTACTAGGAGTGACGACCCTAGACAGGATCCGTGTTGGGATTGATACAAGGGAAGTACCTTAGTTTTCCAATCCTGCTGTTTGAATGGATTAATAACAACTTGGTAATCATATCACCATAGCATTGCATGTGCCTGGAAGATGTGGAGCACTCTAGGGAGTGTGGCATGCCGCGGTCGTAAGATGTTGCCGTATGAGGGTGATCGTCGGTGAGGGCATACATCACGTCATGTCATAATTGCATTAACAACAGTATTAGGATTGTTTGATTTATTGCTTTACTATTATCGCGTGATTGATTTGAGAACATGTTAATCTTTGCTCTATTATTCCACTGAGTTAGCTACTCACTCCCACGTTACGGGACGGTGTTCCTGGACACCCACCAGACCTTTTTGTGATTGCAGATGATGGCGCGGCCTGTGAGGCGGAGCTGGATTTGATGATGATGAGGAGGATCCCTCCTTTATGTGTGTTCTGATTGACGGGATTACAGGGAGGTTGATTAGATACTTTGACACTTGTCATTTTATATTTTTAGCGCACTCATGTGTATTTGTTTTGTCTACTTTTGGAGTATACATGTATGTACATAACCTGGTAACACATCCACACTCTGGAGGCATACAACAGTTTATATATGTTATACATACTATCACAGTCTTTCGCTTGTTAATTTAACTGTCTCTGGAGTATGATATGCTGTTCTAGCTTAATCTCACTCATGTTTAATGCGTTATCACAGACAACATTCAATCATACATATCTATGTTGCATAAATAACATTTTGGAACTCGGGAGTTGGGTTTTTGCTCGACCCCCCGATTTTCGGGATGTTACATAACATCACAAAGTTCACTTTCAAGAACAAGTCATTCAAGTACAAGATCAATAAGTTCAAGTACTAGATCAAATCTTCAAGCTTCAACTACTTCAAGAGAATTATTTGTGATGAATCAATCTCGGAAGTAAGGTTTGTTTGACCTTAGACTGACCTTAGGATAGGTCATACAATATCATTAGTCATTTGATAATTTTATAGGTCATTTTTCGACCAGTCCTAGTCATGGTTCGACATTGGCTTGACCAGTCCGAGGTTTGTTGTGAATTTTTAAAATTTTCTGTTGGACCCTTAACCAGTCCTGGAGACTGCTGACCAATCAAGTGAATAGTACTCGAGCAGTCGAGCAGGCTCGACTTAAAGTCCAACACCATTTCTAGGTCCCACTTGACTAGTCGAGTGCAGGGCTCGACCAATTGAGTAGTGATATTATCTTATTGCGCTAAAAATTTTGAAATGTTGTTGGTCCTTTGATCAGTCGAGCTGACCACTAGGCTAGTAGAGTGAACAATATTTTTGCCTATAAATTGAGGACGATTTTCAAAGTTTTTCAATTCATTTAAAGTTATTCAAGTCATAAATCTGAGAAACTTATCCCCACATTCTAAAATCTAATTGGTCAGTATTTAAGATTCTTTTAATAGCTTTTTTACATTTGATTTTGTGATCTCTATTCAATTTTATTTCTTTCGAAATGGGAATATTAATTTTACCCTTTGTGAGATCAAAATCAATTCAAGATAGCCCAGGTTGATTTAATCTAAAAATCATTTAGACCTAAGAATCCTTTTATATGTGAGATTGGGCATTGAACTTTTACATTGAACATCTACATCGAATTAGTTCTACTGGGCTTCATCAAAAGGAGAATCTTTAGATAAGTACATTTCAATTTTCTATATTTGGTTTGTAAGATTGCCAGAAAATCTTTCATTTTTAGTTTTGACTGAGATAGCTAGAAAATCTCAGTGAGTAGGATTTTTAATTGTGGTAACCCTTTGAAAACACAATTGTGAAGGTTTTGGGTGAACCTTGGAAAACCTATTTCATAGTGAAAGTGAATATCCCGTGGAAGAGGATATTGAGAGTGGAGTAGTTGTGTGACTGTTTTCTAATAGTTAGTGTACACACAAGCGAACCACTATAATTGTTGGAGTTGTGGTGAATGTTTATTTTTGTACATTTGTGGTGAATGATTGTAATTTATTTTCTGCACATGTGGTGAATGTTGTAATAGCAATAGATATTTATTTATGTTTTATTCTTTATTCGTCTGTATTGATTTGGGATTTGATACCCTAATCGTTCTAGTAATCAGGTTGTCCTACCATAAGCCATTGGTTTTTGGTGAAAGGTTGTCCTTAGAACAACATTTGTATTAACCTCTCAATACTTGTGTGTTGAGGCATAAAAAATATTCCATCGCAGTGGTCAGAGAATTCCATGGTACGAATCTTTTCCAAAGTTGTGCACTCCGTATTTTGGGAAAATTCTATGTCCGGGGGTATTTTAGGTATTTTAGAAAAATTCCATGTCCGGGGATATTTTAGGTATTTTGGTAAAATTCCATGTCTGGGGATAATTTAGGTATTTTAGTAAAATTTCATGTACAGGGGTAGTTTAAGTATTTCAGTAAAAAAACATTAAAAAGGGTATTTTGGTAATAAAGGGTGCACAGGTGTCATTTTAATGGAAAGAAGTTGTACAACACCATTTAAGGGAGAGCTTGGTGGACACCGTTGATTAAGGAAGGAAGATAATCATTATGTGAACAGAAAAGTGGTGGTGATCACCACTTTGTAAGAGTGGTGGGTCCTGCACATGGGTCTCAAATACATAACATGTGGGCCCTATGCATGAGTCTCATATGCATCAAATGGGCCACGCCAACGGCCTAATATATTTCACAATGGGCCGCACTATATGGGCCTAATACACATCAAGTGGGTTGCATCAATGGGTCGCACTTGCATCAAGGTGCGCCTTAACGGATGGGCCACAAATATATCAAGGTGGGCTATAAAAACATCATATTGGGCGTCGACAAAGGCCACAGATACACAATAGGTGGGCCCTGCTCATAGGCCCTCGAATACACCACATGGACGCCCATAAATATCAGGGTGGGCTTCATGGACTACCATAAATATATCAAGGTGGGCCTCATTATATGGGCCGCACCAAATAATCATTTCAATACTTGTAGGTGTAACAAGTGTATCACGGTACACTATCATTCCATGGGGCACATAGCCCACTAATGATGATCAGCACTGTCCAAACATTGTCCAGGTAAATTAACACCATCCAAACCTTAGACAGCACCGTTCAAACATTATTCAGCACCGTCAAGCCCAAGTTGGATAGTGTGGATGAATAAATACATTGCGGTGGTCCAATCTGGCAAAATAGGAGGATGACATTGATAACCATATGCATCAAGTGGAGTCCACACATGTGTGGGTCCCACAGTTGCTATGTAGCATGAATAAAATGTAACATCCCAAAAATCAGGGGTCGAGCATAAACTCCACTCCCGAGTTCCAGAACATCACTTATGCAATATTTTCAATGATGGATGAATGTCGGCCATAATAGTGCATAAAATATGAAGTGGATTAAGCCAAAACAACATATCATACTCCAGAAACAGTTAAATTTCGCAAGTGGAAGACTGTGATAAATATATATAAAATGTATAATTTATTGTAAGTCTCTAGAGTGTGAACATGTTACCAGGTTAACTAAATACATGCATATTCCAAAATTTAAAGAAAAGAATATACATGGGTGTGTAAATAAAAGGCAAAATACCAAGTGTATTGACATCTAATCAGTAACCCTGTAACCCCGTCGATCAGAACCTGTATATAGGAGAAATCTTCCTCATCATCATAAAGTCCGACTCTGCTTCGCAAGTAACGCCATCATCTGAAACTAAAACAGGGACTGGTTGGTGTGTACAACACCGTCCCGTAACGTGGGAGTGAGTAGCTAACTCAGTGGAATCATAGAGCAAAGATTAACATGTTATCAAATTAATCAAGCGACAATGATAAAGCAAGCAAATCAAACATTTCTAAATACTGTAATTAATACTGAAATGACATGATGTATGCCCTCGCCAACATACTCCCTCATGCGACACCATCTTATGTCCGCGGCATGCTTTCTTCCCTTAGTGCTCCACATTTTCAGGCACATGCAGTGCGATATGGATTGAAAAACTAGGGTACTTCCCTTATATCTTTCCCAACAAGGATCCTGTCTAGGGTCGTCACTCCTAGTAGTCTCATACGATGATATGGTTCTAGGTCATTACAAGGGCTGTCAGGGCTGTTACATGCACTCGTTGCACCGCTCCCCCATCACCTTATCAATACAGGCCTAGTTGTACTCTTGTTACTATGAAAGGGTCGTCGCCTCACGTAGACTCAGAGTACGTTCGAGGTCACTACAAAGGGCTGCCAGGGCTGTTGTACACACTCGTTGCACCGCTCCCCTATCACCTTATCAGTGTAGGCCGACAGCTCGAATATAGTGTCCCATACCACCATAATCGACTCACGAGTCTGGGTTGCTCACTGGTCACTGCGGGAAGGTTTATGGCCCCAGCGTAGGCCGACAGCTCGACCACGGTGTCCCATACTACCATGTCCGGCTCATGAGTCTTAGTGGATCAAGGTAGCACGGTTATCAGGGTTATCACTGGTAAGTTCAGTACCCTAGGTTCAAGCAGTTATGACCAATACAAGGTGAACATACAATGGTCAATCGGGTTACTGATGAGTCCGACTAGCACGAGTGCACGTTGATTCGACCGACATGAAGTGCACAAGCACTTCATGTGGCCTAACCACTGCCGACAACTCTAGTTCAACTCGGGTTCGTCATACACATCCTTCGTGGCCAATAGAATCCAACCACGAATCCTAATCTGTTACCGACTGCCTGGACTAGAGTATAGCCCCAAACACATGTAATGTGAATCAGTAATCATATGAGATAAAAAAAATTGAAATAACAAGTAATTCAAGCATGTTAGCAACATGTTATAAGATACAATATAAGCAATTTAACCATACACAAGCATTTCATATATATAAGTTAATCAATTCAAATATACAACCATGGAAGAAATCATATGCATCATCAAAATAGTTGAGAATCCTATCTCAACACTAATCTACAACCTCATTTACTCAATACTTACTTATACAAACATTTATACAAACACTTAGTCTACACACATTAGTCTACATAGCATATGTCGGCCAAAATGTGCATTAGGGCGAATCTCTTCGCCAAACAGATCATACACGTATAACTAGTATAGGTACACGGAAAATACTCATGACAATCACATCAGCAAAATACGTACGTATACAGTATTTCCTACAAATACCCAAAATACCCTAAATCTCCTATTCTTCGTACGTATTCGAAATGAAAAACAGACAGCATGTTCTACATGTCAAACAACATTCTTGTCAACAATCTACCATTAAATGGTATTGAAAGCTTTGAAAACAGGTAATCTAAGCATCTAAAATCCATACCTTACGCCGTAGAAGTGTAACAAATTAAATAGAAACTCTATGCTTCCGCCAACAACGATATGACAGCCTATTACACAAGGGAAGTAAGCTACTTCACTACTTGTATCGATAGAAATCCTAAAACAGTTTAAGGTTAGGGTTTTCTTACCTAGAATGAAGCTAAAATCACCAGAATAGCGACCGTAAAGCGATGGGTAAGCACGTAGATCGGCAGGAAAGAATAGAAGGAAGGTTCTCCCACTTCTCTCACACTTTCTCTCTCTTTTCTCTCTTCTCTCTCCTAGGGTTTCTCTCAAATTCGTATGGGCTAAATGGGAGAGGGTTTAAGGCCTTTTTATAAGCTAAAAACTCACATAAATAGACTTATGGCTAAGGTATACTTAGGTTATAACCAAATCGGGTTTGTTCCGATCCAACGGAGCACTTCTGGAGGTCCTGTTACTAAATGCGGTCGGACTTAATGTAACACCCTGAAAATCGAGGGTCGTGTATAAACTCAACTCCCGAGTTCCAGACCGTCACTTATGCAACAAAAATGGTTATGATTCATTGTTGTCTGATTTAAAGCATTCACATGAGTAAAAGTATACCAAAACTGCAATTCATACTTCAGATCCAGTGATAAAAGCAAGCGGAAGACTAAACAATATATATATCACTGTATGGAAAAACAAAGTAAATCTCATCTGTCTCCAAAGTATGACTACATCTCTGAGTCTCATATACATGTACATAAACAAAAGAATAATGTTCAAAAAAAATCCCATTGATGTCCCCTCGATCCAGGTCGCCTACGGGAATCCGTCGTGATACTGCATATACGAGAACTCATCCTGGTCCTCGTCGATCTCTGGCTCCACCTCCTGGATCTCGGCCTTCTTGCGGCTCAACGCATCAGCCACAAGGTTCGCCTTCCCAGGATGGTAAGAGACTTCAAACTTGAAGTCCTTCAACGTCTCCATCCATCGCCGCTGCCTCATATTCAAGTCTCGCTGCGTGAATATGTACTTGAGGCTCTTGTGGTCGCAAAAGAGCTCGAACTCCTCTCCGTAGAGGTAATGTCTCCAGAGTCTCAGTGCGAATATAACGGCCGCCAACTCTAGGTCGTGTGTAGGGTAATTCTCCTCGTGCTTCCTTAATTGTCTCGAGGCATACGAAATTACCCTGTCCCTCTGCATAAAGACACAACCCAAACCAACGCTAGACGCGTCAGTGTATATAGTGTATCTAACCCCTTGCTCTGGCAATACTAGCATAGGGGCGGACGTAAGTCTGTCCTTCAGCTCCTGAAAAGCTGACTCCGCCTTATCATTCCAGGCGAACTTCACGTCCTTCCGTGTCAACTGAGATAAGGGTCTCGCGATCTTCGAGAAGTCCTGAATGAAGCGCCTATAGTAGCCAGCGAGACCCAAGAAGCTCCTCACCTCAGTGACAGAACCAGGATACTCCCAGTCCTGCACCGCAGCTACCTTAGACAGGTCAACTGCCATGCCATCCTTGGACACCACGTGTCCCAGAAACTTCACCTCCTGCTTCCAGAAGTCGCACTTCTTGTACTGTGCGAACAACTGATGCCGTCTGAGCGTATCAAGGACCAAACGCAAGTGCTCCTCATGCTCCTCTCGACTCCTAGAGTACACCAAAATGTCGTCAATGAAGACAACGACGAATCGATAGAGGAAAGGCCGAAATACCCGGTTCATCAGATCCATGAACACGGCCGGTGCGTTCGTAAGACCGAACGACATCACGAGGAACTCGTAGTGGCCAAAACTGGTCCTGAATGCTGTCTTCTACACGTCCTCATCTCTGACGCGCAGCTGATGATAACCAGACTGAAGATCAATCTTCGAGAAGTACTGCACTCCTCTCAACTGATCAAACAAGTCATCGATCCTGGGCAAAGGGTACTTATTCTTCACCGTGAGCTGGTTCAGCCTGCGATAATCAATACACAATCGCATCGAACCATCCTTCTTCTTCACGAACAAGACCGGTGCTCCCCAAGGTGACACGCTAGGCCGTATAAGGCCAAGCTCTAGCAGACCATCAATCTGCGTCCTCAACTCCTCCATCTCACATGGTGCCATGCGATACGTCGACAGTGAGACGGGTGTAGAACCAGGAACCAGATCGATAGTGAAATCGATCTCACGTCTGGGCGGCAAACCTGGGATCTTCCTGAACAGATCCCCGAACTCAGAAACAACTGGCGTCTGCTCAAGTACCTGGGCACCAGCGTCGCGCAATAGAGTGGCGTAGCTAAGTATGCGGAAAGGAAGATTTACCCACACTGGAAATGTGAAGGATGCACCCTCAGGCTCGTACGCTGTGACTATACGAGTCTCGCAGTCAATCTCGGCTCTCGCTGCAGTCAACCAGTCCATGCCAAGAATGACGTCGAGATAAACGAGCGAGGGATCGACGACCAGATCAAGAGTCATCGTCCTGCCTCCCAGATCAACCAAACAACCCTCACACATCTGGGTGACATCCGAATAATCTCCATGAGCTGCAAAGACTCGCACGCTATCCATAGTGATAGTCTGTAACCCAAGACGTCTGACTACGGCACGCGTTATCAAAGAAATTGTGGAACCAGTGTCCACCATGATAAGAACGGGAGTACCTCCGATATGGGCCGTGACCTCGAAGGCTGAATGCTGGAAAGTCGGCGTCACAGCTGCCTCAGCTATCAATGCATGAACCCGAGCCTGCTGTGGCCGGTTCGGCCGCTGTGTCAAGGGCCGTGGAGGCTGTCGGATCTGCGATACCGTAGGTCTGAAAGAAGGATGCGCAGGAGCTGACCGTATAGGCGGTGCTGATATCGCCTGCGGACGTACACGGTCAATCTTCTGCGGTGGCGAGAACCCACTGTCCCGCATCCTCGAAAAGCAGCTCTGCGCCAAGTGGCTCGTCCTCTCACAGTATGTACATGTCAAATCAGGGCACCGAAACGGTGGTACAGGCGCCGTAGTCCTAGTAGGAGGATAAATGCGAGGCCTCTTGCCCGCGAAGGGCCTGTCTGGCAAATCCGGTCGTGGCCTAGAAGCAGCCGGGCCTCGAGATCGCGCAAGTCGATCCACGTCCTGCTCTGCCCGCATGGACATGTGAATCAACTCCGCATAGGAGGAAATGCTAACACAGCACATCTTCGACCGAATATCCGGTCGCAAACCCTCCAAAAAGTGCTGTATGTGCATCTGCTCATCAGCTAGGATCGTCGGGACGTACCTGCCCAACTCTGTGAACCGATGCTCATACTCGGTAACTGTCATCGCTGCCTGTCTGAGATGGAGAAACTCATTCTCCCTGTCGTGCCTGTAGGTCTGGGGATAATACTTCTCATGGAAGCGGAACTCAAATGCTGCCCACGTCCATACAAAGTCTGCGGCAACAGTCCGCAGTACGCTATCCCACCACATGCTGGCCTCTCTCTCAAACAGGAAGGTAGCCAGCTCTACCTGCTCAGCCTCGGTGCAGTGCAACATCCGCAAGATCTTTGACACCCGGTCGAGCCAGTACTCAGCCTCCTCGGGTCTGTGAGAACCCGTGAAAGTAGGAGGCCGCAAGCTCTGAAATCGCTCCAAAAGGCCCCGTGTGTCGGCAGGATTCCCCGCAGGGAAAGCAGGCGGCGCAGGATGAGCCATGCCCTCATCCTGGGCGTATGTATAGGCATCCTCAGCTGGATGCGCAGGTGGTGCAGGTGGAGTAGATGTAGTTGCACCCCCACCCTGGGCTAATGTCCCCACTATGGTGGTCAGAAGCTGCTGCTGCTGCAGCATCATAGCCATCATCTGCTCGAATCTGTCAGGGGGTGGAGCAGGCTGTGGCGGATGCGGTGTGGAAGTAGATGCGCGATGCGGCTCTCTGACTGATGGCGTAAATGGCGATGGTCCATCTGTAGGACCAGCGGCAGGCTGAGACGATCGAACCGCCTCAGAAATCGGGCCCACAGCAGGGTCCGCATGGGTGCCAGACTGCGAAGGAGTCTGATCCATATGCTCTGACAATGCAAGCCGAACCGTGCTCCGCGTAGTCTTAGGTGGCATTCCCTATATTCAAAATAGGGCGCAACCTTGTCAGTCTCAATTGCACAAATACACCACAATCATCCACATAAAGAGTCAAAGGCATTCCATGCATTTCAATTAATCAAAATTGTCACAATACAAGGGATATATCCTTACAAGCATCATGATGAGAATTATATGGAAATTAAGACAGTTAAACAACAGCAACATGAACAAAGCACTAGCCCTAACAGGCTTACACACATAAAGCAGGAAATGACTAACTACTGATAATAACATCAAAGATCGCATCGCTAGTCGGAGTCTGGTGACGGAGGAGGAGCACCCTTATCCTGTAAGCAACACAGGATCGCCTTCAAGGTGCGAGTCACCTTGCCAAATTTCTTCTTTGTAACGGCCTTGGCATCAGCGACTTCTGCGCGAAGTTCTTGGACTTCCCTTCGCAAAGCGGTCTGACTCTCCTCCATCCGAGCAATGCGGTCGTCGATAGTAGCCTGCGCAGAAGGAGGAGGGATCTCATCAGTATCCTGAGCCTCCTCTTCTGCTTCTTCCTGAGCTTCTTCCTGAACCTCTGCTCTAGGTTCTTCTTCGCTTTGATCTTCCTCATCATCAAAGTCATCCCCACTATCCCTTTCAAGTTGATTTTCACGGTATTGTGATCCAATCTTCATCTTGACCATTGTCGACTCATCGATGGTGTGAATCGATACCGGCAATTTTGGCCCAAGTCTATAGGCAAACTCAAGCACAATCTTACAAATAAGTCGACCAAAGGGAAGCGATTCGGATGTTCTTCTTGACCTGGCTATGAGAACTATCTGCCGTAAGATGAAAGTGGCCATACATACGTTCTCTCCCTGGGCCACCAGAAATAAGAAATCGACCATAAGACGTTTACATTCAATGCGGTTCGTCGACCTGGGATAAACATTGAACGTGCAGATATGGTGCAGCAGGCGCAAATCCTCAGACATGTACGTCGCCTTGAGGCTATTATTAGGCTGCCATGGAACCAACTTACCGCATAGAAACCTGGTGCGGCGATCTCGTTCACGTTTAGTCCTCAGATTCTTCTCACTAGGATGCACATCACCTAGAGGCACGTTGAGAAGTCGCACAATCAACCGAACATCAATCGTAGCCATCCGATCTCTACCAAAAGGGATTTTGAACTACAAAGGCTCCAAGGTAGGATTCTGGATACTTGCGTAGAAGGCACGAACGGTGCTCACATTAGCACGAGCGCGAGCTTCAAAGATCGGACCTCAATGTGCAGCTTCAATGCGTTCGAACAACAGATACTCGCCGAACAATCGTCCATCTACGTCCGCCTCAAATAACACTTTGCGATCAGTGTATTGGCCATGAGGCATCTCCGACAGAATTGTTCGCCCAAGGTGTGCATGGGGATCCAAATCCCGCTTTATACGGCACTCCAGGACTGCAGCTGGACCTGCGGCGGCGCTTGAACTTGCGGCACCACCCCGAGGTCTTCTCGATCGAGCAGGGCGGCTCGGCCCAGCCTCGTTTGTTGCGATTTTCCTCTTACCCATCAAAGATATGATGGATGAGAGTGATAAAAGGTCCAAAATGGCTTCCACGAAAGCCATGAAAAATGATAAAAATGCGGAGAAGTGGCTGCCCAATCTGGAAAAAGGAAATCTAGGCGTCGTAGAGGGATGCTTCAAGCTTCCCAAAGCTGTAATTTCAAGGAGAAATACAAATAAAAAGGTAGAATGGAGCACCTCACGATTTCAGCTCTATTTGGGGATTTTTGGAGCTCCAAATGGTGAGATCTTCAAGAAGAGGGGCTGCCAACACCCAATAAGTGATGGGTGGTGGTCGGTTTTGGCCAAGGAGGGACCTAGGAGTGATTTGGGACGCCAAAATTTAGAGATGGTTGCTGAAAATTGAAAATAGGGCTATGGGGAGGGCTGTTTGTGAAGGAGGGGTATGATTTAGGGGTTTTCGTGAGATGGGAGCTACCCAGGGAGGGTGTGGACCTTATTTAAGGGCGTGCGCCCAAGATTTAGGTCCAACGGACCCCACCGGTCGGCGATGCATCACCCGACCGGCGATGGCATCGCCGGCCAACTTCCAAGTTGGCCGGTGGGACCACATGGGTCTGGTACCCATGGTCCAGGGGTTCCAAAAATGTATGTCCCACCCCCTAGTTCATCGTATTTTGATCTGTATGGGCCCAAATATGTGTTCGGGGCTTTCCGGGATCACATCACAATCCTGAATACCAAACCATATGATGCAGCATATGAATTTGGGGTAGAAGGAGCCAGTACATCTATCTAGATCCTTATTTGCTAAAGAAAGTAAAGTTAGAATGGCCTTATGGCCATTTTTCATGAAATTTTACTATTCACTGTAAAATTTTGTGAAAGTACTAATTTGTATTATTTTCATATTAGTTTTGATGCCTAACATGAAATGGATAAGAAAGAAATGAAGGTCGGAGTGTTTAGAGGAGGAATTTTGAAGATTTTTGGCGAAACGGAGTTTTTAAGCCCTGACGATTGATTACAGGAGTCGTGGTCATCCCACGGCCCAAGGATTCACTTTTGCGGTTTAAAATCGCTCATAGGTCATCTCAACCTGACTTCCTACAGCTTAGAAGCGATTCGGGTTGCTTTACGCGACCCGAGATGCATTACAGACTCGATCTTGCGATCGATTCTAATAGACTTCGCCTATCGGTGAATTTGCGATCCTAGAAGTGTTTCTAGACCCTTCTCGCACCCACCTAAGTCAAAGGAAGCGACAGCGTACGTCGCAAGACCATAACCCAGGCCCAGTATACTCTCATTCATGCTCTGATACCAACTTGTAACACCCTGAAAATCGGGGGTCATGTATAAACTCAACTCCCAAGTTCCAGACCGTCACTTATGCAACAAAAATGGTTATGATTCATTGTTGTCTGATTTAAAGCATTCACATGAGTAAAATTATACCAAAATTGCAATTCATACTTCAGATCCAGTGATAAAAGCAAGCGGAAGACTAAACAATATATATATATCACTGTATGGAAAAATAAAGTAAATCTCATCTGTCTCCAAAGTATGACTACATCTCTGAGTCTCATATACATGTACATAAACAAAAGAATAATGTTCAAAAAAAATCCCACTGATGTCCCCTCGATCCAGGTCGCCTACGGGAAGCCGTCGTGATACTGCATATACGAGAACTCATCCTGGTCCTTGTCGATCTCTGGCTCCACCTCCTGGATCTCGGCCTCACCTGCATCTACAACAGGGTCTGGTGGGTGTTGCAAACACCATCCTGTAACGTGGGAATGAGTGATCAACTCAGTGGAATCATAGATCAATGATTAGCATGTTCACAATTCAATCACGCGATAATAGTAAAGCAGTAAATCAGACAATCCTAATACTGTTGTTAATGCAAGATGATATGACGTGATGTATGCCCTCACCGACGATCACCCTCATGCGGCAACATCTTACGACCGCGGCATGCCACACTCCCTAGAGTGCTCCACATCTTTCAGGCACATGCAATGCTATGGTGATATGATTTCCAAGTTGTTATTAGTCCATTCAAATAGCAGGATTGGGAAACTAAGGTACTTCCCTTGTATCAATCCCAACACAGATCCTGTCTAGGGTCGTCACTCCTAGTAATCTCATACGATGTATATTTCGTAGGTCACTGCAAGGGCTGCCAGGGCTGTTGCTCGCACTCGTTGCACCGCTCCCCCATCACCTTATCAATACAAGCCTACTGTACTCTACTGCACGGAAGGGTCGTCGCCTCCCGTGGACTCAGAATACGCTCGCGGTCACTACAAAGGGCTCGTCGCCTAATCAGTGTAGGCCGACAGCTAGAATATAGTGTCCCATACCACCATAATCTGCTCACGAGTCTAGGTGCTCACTGGTCACTACGGGGAGGTTTGTGGCCCCAGCGTAGGCCAACAGCTCGACCACGGTGTCCCATACCACCATGCCCGGCTCATGAGTCTTCGTGGATCAAGGTACCATGGTTAACAGGGTTTACAATGGTAAGTTCAGTACCCTAGGTTTAAGCAGTTATGACTCATACAAGGTGAACATACATCGGCCAGTCGGGTTACTTGACGATCTCGACTAGCGCGATCGCATCTCAAGTCGAACGACATGAAGTGCGTAAAACACTTCGCGTGGCCTAACCACTGCCGCCAACTCTAAACACGAATCACGTTCATCGACGCGTCATTCGTGGCTATGACCAGTCAGCCACGAATTCGCTCGGTTACCGACTGCCTGGACTAAGTCAAGTCCCACACATCTATGGAATCACATTAACAATATATGTAAAGGTATTAGAATTTAAATACAATCATGTGAGCATGTTAACCCATGTTATAACATTCAACCTAAGCAAATCTTCAAGGCATACTTTCCATGCATGTAATGCAATCATGCATAAGGTCAACATGTAGAAAATCATTTAGGTCAGCATATTAATCAAGAAATCAATCTCAAACTACTACATAACATCATTTAATTCAATACATACTAATACCAGCATTTATACAAACACATACACTACACACTTAAGTCTACATATAGTATGTCGACCCAAAGTGTGCAACTAGGCGAATCTCTTCGCCAAACTGATTATGCAAACATTCCTAACTCCCTAATGCGGCAACAAACCATGTCAATCACGTCAGCAAAATATGCACGTAGACCGTACTTCCTACAAATGACTAAAATGCCCTAAATCTCATATTCTTCGTTAATTTACGAAATAGGAAATGGAGAGTATGTTGTACATGTCAAACGGCGATGCCGTCGATAATCTACTATTAAACGACATTGAAAGCGTTGTAAACCGTCAATCAAAGCGTCTAAAATCGTCACCTAGTCTCTTACGGAAGCGTGATTTTGAACGGAGCGTGTACGCTTCGTCTACGGCAGTAGGAGAACCTGATTTATGAAATACGTTAGCTAACACACCCTAAATCTGGATAAACCCTAAATCAGCAAGTTCTAGGGTTGTTTTGTACCTGAAAGAACGGAGAAATCACCAGCCAGGTGATTGGGAAGAGGTGCTGAAGCAGCAGCAATCGGTGGCTCGGAAGCGGGAAAAATCCCTTCCAATCTCTCTCTCAAACTCTCTCTCCTTTTCCTAGGGTTTGCAATTTTCGGATGGGAGAGAGAAATGAGGGTTTCAACCCCTTTTATAAGCTTAAAAATGCCGAAAATAGGCTCCGGAATGAAGTTTACTTGGTGCCTATCCATTTCGGGGCTGTTTCGGTTCAAATGCTGCTTTCTGGTGGTCCCCTGGTCGATTGCGATCGGACTTAAGCTCATGTGTACCAGATGTAGCTCATATTAAGTTTTCAGTCTGGCAGGGTTCGCAGATCGCACGTGGCAGACCAGTTTCAGTTCAGCGGTCACCGCACGTAGATCAGGGCTGAAAGTCTCGTTATAATAAAGAGAAATTTTTTCTGATCCGAGGGTGTAATCTGGATGAATTTCGATGGTCAGAACGCTTAATACTGACGCGTCAAGTCGTGTGCCAGATTTGGATTTAAAATTCCAAATCTGTCCCTGTTCGCGGTCGCTTCAGTCCGGGTTCAACGAAATAGTCTGTGATTATCGGTTTGACTTGATTTTCGAGATGACTGTCAAGTCCAGCTGGGCGGTTCTAACGGTCTAAGATAGGAGGTATCAGACCTTCGACGCGCGGTCTAGATCCAATTCAAGAATTCAATGTGGTCCAGAGAACAAACCTTCTTAGAGTTTGATCTGAGGTTATAGAGTGTTGTAGAGTTGTTTGTTCTACTCGATTTGGGTCTTGTAGAACGTATTTAAAGTGATCAGGGACTATTTCCCAGCTACTCTAGCGTTGCGCTAGCTAACTTACGCTTAATTTCCATGGAAATTAATTCTACGCGATTTCGGGTCGAGTTGGTACTCGAGCCTAAGTACGGATTTTTCACGGGCGTTACACTTAAGCTTTCTAATATTAGATCTAGGTCAAGCTAAGTTTTCAGTCTGGTCAGGTTTCCAGATCGACCGTGGCGGATCAGTTTCAGTTCAACGGTCACCGAAACTCGATCAGGGCCATAAGTGCTATGACATGTAAGGGCCAACTTTCCTGATCCGAGGGTGAAATTTGGTCAAATTCTAACGGTCAGAATGCTTAAAAATGTCGCACAAGCGACACGTGTAAGATTTATTAAAAATTGAATTAATTTTTTAAATATTTTTCTTTTCTCACTCTCTTCACTCCGGACTCAGTAAAATGGTCTCAGGATATCGGTTGGGCTTGATTTTCGAAATGATTGTCAAGTCCAACTAGGCAGTCATAATGGTCTAAATTTATAGATATCAGACTTTCGACGTGTGGTATAGATCCAATACAAAGTTTCAAACGGTTCCTGAGAACAAATAGGTTTAGAGTTTGATCCTAGGTTTTAGGGTAACGTAGTGTCAACGATTATATAGGTTTTGGGTCTTACAGATTGTATTTAAAGTGGTTGGTGCTTATTTCACAGGTATAGTGCAGCGCTAGTTAATTCACGTTAAATTTCTAAAGAATTTCATTCTAAATGATTTCTTTGGCTTTAGAATTGAGTTTTAAGAAATTACCAAGGTGTTATGGTTGACCCATTGCCTAAGGACGCCTAACTCCAGGTTAACAAAAATTGGGGGTGTTACAATCCAACCCCCTTCAAACAAAATTTCATCCCCAAAAATTGCCTAAGGGTAATAAGGAAAGATTAATCATTTCCTTTACCTAAGTTTTGTTGATTTCATGTTTCTATACGTGGTAGGGTGTATATGATCTATATAAGTCTAGTTCCTTTTGGTCTACCCCCCTTAAAACATAGTTCTACTTAAGGCTCAAGAATCTATGTCTCGATCCGTATATCGAAACGAGGTGTAACTTAGGGCCTATCCTTAACATGAAATGGGAAATAACGTCTGGCTATATTAGAGTGGGTCCCACCCCACACGTGTGGGTGGGTCCACGTCCATACAATGGACAGCAAGGACAGAATAGATACATCAGGTAGGTTCCACCGTCCTGGAATGGACAGTGGATGAATTACACAAATCATGGTGGGTCGTGGACGGTGTAGCAAAACCCATGCATCACTGTGGGTCCCATGTGGGGCCCACCATAACATTTGTTTTCCATTCAAACTATTGGTAAGGTTGTACGGACCTGGATGAATAGGGAGAAACAAATTTCATCTTGATCCAAAACTTTGGTGGACCTAAAAAGAGTTTTAATGGTATATGTTCAATCCCCTGTTTCCTGTGATGTAGGCTACGTAAGGTTTGGATGCGGCTGATCTTTAGAGGGGGCCCACTGCTGGGAGTGGCCCACCTCGTAAATGGTGTGGATATAAGATATACATCATGGTGGGGCCCACATGTAGGGCCATGGCCCCTGGCCTGTCCGCCCATACGCAGCACGTTGCTGCTGTAGCTGTTGTCAGGGGCAGCAGGCGCTGCCCCCCTTATGCATGTATTTTTTTAAAAATATCAATTTACTTTGGTTTTTCACAAGTGGGGCCCACATCCATTGCACTCTATGGCTCAAGACCGTCCAAATAAGTCCAATATCCGATGTTTTTCCAGTGCATAAAAATATGAGGGTGACTTTCAATAGTAGGAACCACTATTTTACAGCCTATGGCCCACCTGAAGATCGGATAGACCTCATTTTTCGACTCAATGCCTAAAATGAACTAGGGAAAGGAATGGACGGCTTGGATTAAAATCATACACCAAGGTGGGGCCTATAAGAGCAGTCCATCAAAAGCCTAAAACATCTAAGTACCTTTTCTTTTCTTTTTTTTGGCAGCGAGTAAACTCACGGTCTGCTCAATTCTAAGGAACACGTCCAGCATCCCTGGACGCTGGACGGATGCTGTTTAAATGAAATTCATCAAGGTGGGTCCCACATGGACGTGGCCCACATGATTTGAACCAATCTGATATTCGTATTGTCCATCACCAAGGGTAGGGCCCACATGGCTTAAACGATTGAATAAGACACACATTGAGGTAGGGTACATCCGGGTGGGTCACATGGCCATATCATCACACCAAAATATTGAAAGAGAGAGGAAGAAAGAGATAAAGAAGCACCCACCTTTGATCATCTTGGATTCCTTCTTCCATCAATGTAACCTAGATCTCTAAAGGGTGCGATTCAACGATCGAGATTGATTTTAGAGGGTGGGATTAGGTGGTAGGGAGTGGGCCATGCCAAGATTCTCTCATGGAGCGTGGATGATGGATTCTCATGGGTTGCTTGGGAGAATGAGAAAGAGAGATGAGAGAGAGAGGTGTAAGAGAGAGAGAGAGAGAGAGATGGGTGTGATGGGTGAGTGATAGATGTGTACTTGTGTAAGAAGAGTGTTGACTTTTGGGGAGGGTAGTTGTACTTGGGGATGAGATAGAGTGATGGGTTGTACTTTAATTGATTGATGTGATGTGTCATAGAGATTCTCTTAGGATTGCAACACTGAGCCGACTCTGGAATACGAGATATGACTCGAGATCGCGTGCAAATGTCGATAGCAGATCGTGGGTCGCCGGAATTCGACCGAGAGAACCGCGGAGGCATATGGAACGGTACGGGCTAAGATACGGGTCTTACAGTTGTAAAATAGCTGTAAAGTTAAAACTTTGTAAAGAAAAGTTTTCTAAACTAAAGATAATTTTGATAAACTAGTCTTAGAAAAATTACATTTTTCAGATTGCTTTGAAAAAACTAAGTGCGACTTAGATTTCAAAACTTTCCAAGTTAAAAACTTATAATCTGAAAATGAAAAGCTAAAACTAGAAGTCTTTTCACTTTTGAGTTTGAAGGACACATGGAGGTATGCCCAAGGTGATCCTAAATTAGAAAAACTTTTATCTAAATCAAGAAAATGTGGCCATCGATCTGAATTGGGCTATGATAAAAGTATTCATCCCAAATATAAGAATACTCCACCTAAATTTGTTAGAGGAGAGTCTCCTAACTTAAAAGGGAAAAGTCTGAATCAAAATAATTCTAAAAATAATAAAACTTTTCAGACTTTTAAACCTAAAAGCAATCATATCAACTATAGAAATCAGAATCATAACCCTTTAGCTGAAAAAAAATATGGATCTACTTAAGGAGCTTCTAAAATCTAACTCAGTGGGTAGGACTTATAACAACTGGAAACATAAGAAGACCAATTATGATCCTAAACCCAAAACTGTAATGAAATGGGTCCCTAAGGTTACTTGTTTGGTTGCTCACACTACTTTTAAGGCTTCAAGTTAATCAAAGTGGTACCTAGACAGTGGATGCTCTAGACATATGACAGGTGATAAAGATTTGTTCACTAATCTTAAAGACATAACTGATAGTTCAGTCACATTCGGTGATGGTAGCAACTGTAGAATTGTTGGCCAAGGTAGGATTCAACTTTTTAACCTCCTTATATTTAAGAATGTTTTATATGTTGAAGGTTTAAAATATAATCTATTAAGAATCTCTCAAATATGCAATAATAATAATAGTGTAAAATTTACCAACCAAGGATGTGAAATTTTAAATAAGAATGGTTCTATAATATTAACTAGTTGCAGAATTTTTGAAAACTGCTATATAGTCAGTGATTCAAGCTCATCTAAGCTATCTTTTTACATGGTCGAAACTGATGAGACCGAATTATGGCATAAGTGCCTAGGACATATACACTACCACAACTTGTATAGATTGAAAAAAAATGAATTAGTAAGAGGTCTAGCCAAAGTAAAGAAAGTGGATAAATTATGTGGCGAGTACCAGCTTGGTAGACAAACCAGGAGTGCTCATAGAAAGGCGAACTCCAATGCCACATCTAAACCACTCGAACTTCTCCACATGGATCTCATTGCACCAACTAGAACGGACAGTCGAGGTGGCAAGATGTATATTCTGGTCATTGTAGATGACTTTACTAGGTATACTTAGGTAGTTTTCTTAAGAGAGAAATCAGAAACTCACGACAAAGTAAAAAGGGTACTTAAATGTATCCAAGCTGAAAAAGAATCACAAGTCACTAAGATCCGAAGTGATCATGGTTTTGAGTTTGAAAATAGTAGTTTTGAAAAATTTTACAGTGACCAGGGAATATCACATGAATATTCTGCACCCAAAACACCACAACAAAATGGTGTAGTGGAAAGGAAAAATAGAGTGCTTTAAGAAATGACAAATGTGATGCTAAACAATATGAAGCTTCCTAAAAATCTTTGGGATGAAGCCGTAAATACTGCTTATTATACAATTAACCACGTTTATGTTAGAAGATCAATAGTAAAACTCCTTATGAAATGTAGTTTGATAAGAAGCCTGTTGTCAAATACTTTCTAGTTTTTGGCAGCAAGTGTTACATCTAGTGTGACCAAGAAAATCTGGGTAAATTTGACACCAAAAATGATGAAGGGATATTTTTAGGGTATGCTCTAAATTGTCGAGCATATTGGGTCCTTAAAAAGAGGACTGGTGTAATTTAGAAATCCATTAATATTGTCATAGATGATCATCTGAATACATCTATCACTAGTTCAGAAGATGATGAAGTCTCATTAATTGATAAACTAGACTCTTCATCCAGTCAAAATAATGATACGATCAGTTAAACATCATCTAACTTATCAAATCCTTGAAAATCTTCTCACTGGTATGTATACTCATAAACAATTAGAAGATATGTCCAACTACGTGTGCTTTACATCTCAGATAGAACCGGTTAACGTAAAAGAAACACTTACTGATGAAAACTGGATTGTAGCATTGCAAGAAGAGCTTAATCAGTTTGTTTGAAATGATGTATGGCATTCGGTTCCTAGACCTAATGATAAATATATAATTGAAACCAAGCAGATCTTTAAAAATAAGTCTGATGAATCAAGAAACATTATAAGAAATATGGCGAGACTGGTTATACAAGGGTACACTCAGATAGAAGGCATCGATTATGATGAAACCTTTGATCCAGTAGCTCGTCTTGAATCTATCAAATTGTTCATATCCATTATTTGTAACAAAAATTTTAAAATCTATCAAATGAATGTCAAGAGTGCTTTCTTGAATAGTGATCTGTATGAGGAGGTATACGTCGAACAACCTAAAGGTTTTGAAGACCCTAAACATTTTAATCATGTGTATCATCTGAAAAAAGCACTCTATGGTTTAAAATAAGCTCTCAGGGCATGGTATGAAAAGTTGACTAAGTTTCTGCTAAGTCATAACTTTGTAATGAGAAGTGTTGATAAGACACTGTTTATAAGGAAATACAATGATCACATTCTAATAGTGCAGATATATGTTGATGACATTATTTATGGATCTACTTGTGCTAACATGTTTTTTGAGTTTGTAGAATTAATGAAGTCCGAGTTTAAAATGAGCACGGTAGGAGAAATGAACTATTTTCTAGGTCTACAAGTGAAACAACTTGTTGATGAGATATTTATCTCTCAAACCAAGTATGCTCTAAACTTGGTAAAAAAATTTAGATTTAAAAGCAGTAAGAACTTCGATACTCGTATGAGTACGACACTTAAAAGTATCTAAGGATTTAACAGGTAAAAGTATAGATCCTAAGTTGTATAGCAATATGATAGGTAGTTTATTATATTTAACTGCGAGCCAACCTGATATTGCATTTAGTGTAGGTATTTATGCTAGATATCAATCGGACCCTAAAGAGTCACACCTGATTTCTGTTAAGCGTATTTTGGGATATGTTGCTAGTACTGCTAATCTTGGTCTTTAGTATCCTCATGATACTAGTATGCAATTAGCTGGTTATACAGATGTCATTGGGCTGGTAACATTGATGATCATAAATAGACTAGCGGTGGTTGTTTCTATGCCGGGAACTGTTTGATTTCTTGGTTAAGTAAGAAACAAAGTTCCATATCACTCTCCACAGCTGAGGCTGAATATATTGCTGCTTGTAATGCATGCACTTAGCTTGTGTGGATGAAGAGAATGCTAAGCAATTACGAAATTGTGTAAGAATCTATGGTTTTATATTATGACAATTCAAGAGCAATTAATATTTCTAAAAATCTAATTAAGCATTCACGAACGAAGCATATTAACATTAGATATCATTATATTCGTGAATTGGTGGAAGATAAGATAATTTCATTATAATATATTCAGACCGAGAATCAACTTGTTGACATATTCACAAAACCGCTCGACAAAAATAGGTTTGTAAAATTGAAATTTGATCTTGGTATTGCGAACTGATGATATGTGCTTATTTGTATCATAATGTATATATTTTTTAATTTAATTTTTTTAAAAAAATTCAAATAAGATGCAAAATTGCACATTTTCAGTAGTGCACGACCAGTCATGACTCGACCGGTCGAGTATGTACACGGCTAGTCATGGAACTCAGGTTTTACCTTTTATTTGGGAAAAAAAAAACTTTTTTCTTCACTTGGTTCTTCTCCAACAAGCCCTATCACGACCGGTTGAACCCATCTTCAATTCCTCCATGGTTAGTCCATCATTTTTAATTTTCTTATAGATTTGAGTTCTTTCCATTTCCATTTTCTTGTTTGTGTTGTTTATTTTAAGATTTATAATTATTTTGTTGGTTATCTAGCTAAAAATCTAATTTACTATAAACCCTTCTTACCTCTTTTGCAATCCTTGTATTCCTTGATTTTCTTATTATAATGGAGAGTAAAAACAAGAAGAAAGGACATGTGGTCCCTCTTCTTCTCGTTCCGCTCCTATCACATTGTATCAACTTCGGTCACTTGAGGAAGATCCTAAATTTTTACGGGATATTCGCTTACGCAACGTGATAGTTGAATGAACAGTTAATACTGATCATTTGGCACCATTTGGTATTATTCCACTCCTTCAATTTGTAGGTTGGGATAACATTTTACATTGGAGTAGGCCGACATACAGCTCAATTGTGCAGGCCATATATGCTTGCATTAGTGACTTCTTTGTTGTGAATCTAAAATTTATAATTATAACCGGAGAAGGTCTAATTGAAGTGGACCGTCACCTAATTTCTGGATTAATGGACCTTCTAGTTAATGATGACGGTATTCCCATTCATACACTAGTTGCAAAACCATATGAATATGAGAAGAGAATGCTCACTAGAGTTTTATGCAACATGAATGCAGAATGGAGTTCCTGGAATGCGCTCCTTCAAATTTATGTTACTCAGATACAGGGTTCTCCATCGAATTTTCATTTCAAATGTCTACCCTAGATCTAGTAACAAAACCGAGCTTACTACATTCATGGCTCATATTCTTCATTCAATTGTTACTGGTGTTTTCATTTATCTTCCATCCCCTATCTATTACATCATTATTCAGTTCCGTCTCCACCCAGGTCATAGCGATATTCCTTTCGCTTATCTTATGATTGCACAAGCCACCCATGGTCTTGTGGCGATTCCTGTTGGAGAAGCTCCAATTAACAAACTACCATTTAACAACTCAAACATAAATAAGATGAATTTGAGGTTGGTTCCAGGCTAAGTTGATATAAGTACTGGTGGAGCAGCTGAAGCAACTGAAGAGGAGGATACTTTACCTCCAGATGATGTCAATATGGATGACATATTTGATGAACTTGAGTTTGACTCTACGGCTGACCCTGATTATCAACCTTTTGATTTTGATTCGCGTTTGCGATTTCTTGAGGAGAAGGTAGAGGGTATGTATGTGTCCTAAAATATGCGATTTAAATATATGCGCAAATATCTTAGGTGCATTAACAAGGGATTTCATCAACTTGATCCTTCCATACCCGCTCCTTCTTATTCAAATTAATTACGAATTTCTGATATGTAACAACTTTCATACTTGGATTTCTCTTGACTCTTGGACATATTTTCTTATTTTTGTGTCATGTTTACTGCTTATCTTCACATTTTGTTATCTTAAACTTACTTCTTATTCTCATTAATCAATGCTCTTATTCTTCTCTTATATTTCCATCATATGTTCTTTCCTTTGTTATATTGTGACAAAAAGGGGGAGAATTTGTGTTGTATGTCTATTTCATGGAGAGGATATGTGGAGAGAAGTGGTTGTGGTTATTATTATTTTTTTACTGCATGTAGCATTGCAAATAATTTCTTCTCTTCGCCTGTATTCTATGGAGTATTATATTAAGGGGGAGTATTGATTTTTGCTGACCAGTTTTTCACTAGTGTATGATTCTTTATTGATCTAACAAGCATGATTCTTTATTGATCTAACTAGTGCATGATTCTTTATTGATCTAATTGGTGCATGATTCCTTGGTCTTGGTTTGTTTTGTCACAAATTTGACAAAGGGGGAGATGGTAAATGCAATCTTATCTAGCTCCTAGGTTTGTTAAATTTTATTATGCCAAAACCTCTTGGAATCTGTATCTTGTTTAATGGTTATTGTAAGGTCAACTTCATTTCATCCTTGCCAATCTTGTCTACATTCAAGTACAAGATCAAGTCATTCAAGAACAAGATCAAGAAGTTCAAGTATAACATCAAGAAGTTCACCTTCAAGAACAAGTCGTTCAAGTATAAGATCAAGAGGTTCAAGAACAAGAAGTTCAAGTACTAGATTATAACACCCCAGATTTTTTCCAACCTGGGATTAGACGTCCTTAGGCAATGGGTCAACCAAAACACCTTGGTAACCGCTTAGAACCCAATTCCATAGCCAAAGAAATCACTTAGGATTAATTCCTTTAGAAACTAAGCATAAGTTAGCTAGCGCTATGCTGGAGTAGCTATGAAATTGTCCCTGATCACTTTAAATACGTTCTACAAGACCCAAAACTTGTAGAATCAATGGTGCTATAATACCCTGAAACCTAGGATCAAACTCTAAACCGGTTTGTTCTCGGGAACCCTTTGAAACTTTGTATTGGATTTATACCGCGCGTCGAAAGTCCGATATCTACCATCTTAGACCGTTATGACCGCTTGGCTGGACTTGACAATCGTTTCGAAAATCAAGGCCAACCGACGTTGAGAGGCTATTTCATTGAGCCTGGAGTGAAGAGAGTGAGAAAAGGGTTAGATTTAGAAATTTTAATTCAAATCTGGCACGTGACTTGGCACGTTATTATTAAGCGTTCTGACCGTCAGAATTCAGCTAAATTACACCCTCGGATCAGGAAAAATTTCTCTTTCATATCACGAGACTTGTAGACCTGATCTAGGTGCGATGACCGCTAAACTGAAACTGGACCGCCACGTGCGATCTGCGAACTCTGCCAGACTGAAAACTGGGTGTGAGAAGGATCCAGTACCCATGAGCTTAAGTCCGACCGCATTCGGCCAGGGGACCTCCAGAAGTGCTTCTTTGGACCAGAACAGCCCCAATTTGGTTATACCTCAAGTAGACCTTGTTCCCAAGCCTAATTTGGGAAGGTTTTAGGATATAAAAGGGCTTTAAACCCTCACATATCTCACCCATCCGAATTTGCTAGAAACTCTAGCTAGAGAGAGAGAAAAAGTGAGAGTTTGTAAGAGAGTGTGGGAGAGATCTTCCTGCCACTTGCTGCTGCTGCTGCACGTGCCAAAGCACCGTACTCCAATCACTTTTTCGACGATTCCGACACACTTCTAGGTAAGGAAAACCCTAACCACTTGCTGATTTAAGGTTCCGTCGATTCCAATAGTGAAGTATCTTATACATCTTGTGTATTAAGTCCCCTATACGCCGTTGACGAAGCGTATACGCTCCGTTCGGAATGATACACATCTAGGGTAAAAAGGTGTGGATCTTCGACGCTTTGATTGACTGATTTCAAAGCTTTCAATGTCGTTTAGTAGTAGATTATCGACGACAATACCATTTGACATGTACAACATGCTGTTCGTTTTCTGTTTCGTAAATGTAAGAAAAATATGAGATTTAGGGCATTTTAGTCATTTGTAGGAAATACTGTATACATGCATATTTTGCTGAAATAGTTACCATGGCTATTTGTCGCATTAGGATATTAGGAATGTGTGCATAATTGGTTTGGCGAAGAGATTCGCCCAAATGAGCACTTTGAGTCGACATACATTATGTAGACTTAAGTGTGTAGACTAAGTGTTTGTATAAATATTTGTATTAGTATGTATTAAGTAAATGGTGTTGTGTATGAGTTTTGAGATTGAATTTTCAAGTAATATGCTAATGTAAACAATTTCCATCATGTTGGTTATATGTATTGATTTCATTGTATACATGAAATGCATGTGTGGGATGATTTACTTAAGTTGTATGTTATAACATGTGTCAACATGCTTACAATGTTGTACTTCATTTTTGTTACTCACCCATGCTTATTGATATTGATGCACTAATGTTTGGGGCTATGACCTAGTCCAGGAAGTCGGTAATGGATCGAATTCATGGTTGGTTTCTATTTACCACGAAGGACACGTCGATGAACGCGAGTCGTGTTTTGGGTTGGTGGCAGTGGTTAGGCCACACGAGGTGTTTCATGCACTTCATGTCGTTCAACTTAAGATGCGCTCGTACTAGTCGAGCCCGTCAAGTAACCCGACTAGCCATTGTATATTCACCATGTATGAGTCATAATTGTTTGAACCTAGGGTACTGAACTTACCATTGGAAACCTTGTTAACTATGGTACCTTGATCCATAAAGACTCATGAGCCGGGCATGGTGGTATGAGACACCGTGGTCAAGCTGTCGGCCTATGCTGGGGCCACAAACCTCCCCATAGTGACCAGTGAGTACCCTACTCTGAGTAGATTATGGTGGTATGGGACACTATATTCTTGTTGTCGGCCTACACTAATTGGTGACGAGCTCTTTGTAGTGACCTTGAGTTTATCCTGACACCGCATGGGGGCGAGGAGTTCTGATGCAGTCTTAAGGATAATTAGGCCTGTATTGATAAGGTGATGGGGGAGCGGTGCAACGAGTCCGAGAAACAGCCCTGAAAGCCCTTGCAGCGACCTACAAATGTAACATCGTATGTGATTTCTAGGAGTGACGACCCTAGACAGGATCTGTGTTGGGATTGATATAAGAAAAGTACCTTAGTTTTCCAATACTGCTGTATGAAAAGGAATAATAATAACTTGGTAGTCATATCCACATCACATTACATGTGCCTGGAAGATGTGGAGCACTGAGCGGTACGCAAGCATGCCGTGGATGCAGATGGTGCCGTATGAGGGAGAATGTCAGTGAGGGCATCCATCATGTCATGTCATATTGCATTAACAACAGTATCTAGGAATGTTTGATTAATTGCTTTACTATTCTCGCATGATTGATTTGAGAATATGCTAATCTTTGCTCTATGATTCCATTGAGTTAATTACTCACTCCCACGTTACGGTACGGTGTTGCGTACACCAAACAGTTCCTATTTTAATTGCAGATGATGGCGATGCTTGCGAAGCAGAGCCAGACTTGATGATGATGAGGAGGATCCCTCCTCTATGCAGGTTCTGATTGATAGGGTTGCAGGGTTATTGATTAAATGCCAATATACTTGGTATTTTGCCTTTTTCATACACACCCATGTATATTCTTTTTATCATTTTTGGACTATACATGTATATGTTTAACCTGATAACATGTTCACACTCTGGAGACCCACAACAGTTCATATACTTTATATATCTATTACATTCTTCTGCTTGCTAATTTAACTGTCTCTGGAGTATGATATGTTATTTTGGTCTAATCCCGCTCATGTTTTCTACACTAATATGAACAACATTCATCCATCATTGAAAATGTTGCATAAATGATGTTCTGGAACTTGGGAGTGGAGTCTTTGCTCGACCCCCGATTTTTGGGATATTACATGGATCAAGTCTTCAAGCTTCAACTACTTCAAGAGAATGTTATGTGGTGAATTAATCTCACAAGTAAGGTTTGTTTGACCTTAGACTGACCTTAGGATAGGTCATACAATATCATTAGTCATTTGATAATTTTATAGGTCATTTTTCGACCAGTCTTAGTCATGGTTCGACTAGTCCAGACACTGGCATGACAAGTCCAAGAATTCCCTCTAGTAGTCTAAGGTTTGTTGTAAATTTTTAGGATTTTCTATTGGACCCTCGACCAGTCCTGGAGACTGCTCGACCAGTCAAGTGAACAGTGCTCGACCAGTCGAGCAGGCTTGACTCAAAGTCCATTAACATTTCTAGGTCCCACTCGACCAGTCGAGTAGTGATCTTATCTTATCACGCTAGAAATTTTGAAATGCTGTTGATCCTTCAACCAGTCGAGTTAACCACTAGGTCAGTCGAGTGAACAGTATTTTTGCCTATAAATTGAGGATGATTTTTAAAGTTTTTCAATTCATTCAAAGCTATTCAAGTCACTACTCTGAGAAACTTGTCCCCACATTCTAGAAGCTAATTGGTTAACATTTAAGATTCTTTTAATAGCTTTTTTGCATTTAATTTTGTGATCTCTATTCAATTT
Organism: Magnolia kwangsiensis; assembly: GCA_037074715.1. NCBI lineage: Eukaryota > Viridiplantae > Streptophyta > Magnoliopsida > Magnoliales > Magnoliaceae > Magnolia > Magnolia kwangsiensis. Next base: position 80,395,245 of record CM073575.1, on the reverse strand, counting down.
TATTTCTTTGAAAAGGGAATATTGATTTTACCCTTTGTGAGATCAAAATCAATTCAAGATAACCTAGGTTAATTTAATTTAAAAATCATTTAGACCTAAGAACCCTTTCATATGTGAGATTGGACATTGAACATTTACATTGAATATTTACATCAAATTGGTTCTACCAGGCTTCATCAGAAGGAGAATTTTCAGATAAGTACATTTTAATTTTCTATATTTGGTTTGTAAGATTGCTAGAAAATCTTTCATTTTTGGTTTTGACTAAGATATCCACAAAATCTCAGTAAGTGAGGTTTTTTAATTACGGTAGCCCTTTGAAAACACAATTGTGAAGGTTTTGGGTGAACCTTGAAAAATCTATTTCATAATGAAAGCCGATGTCCTGTGGGTGAGGATATTGTAAGTGGATTAGTTGTGTGGCTGGTTTCTAACAGTTGGTGTACACACAAGCGAACCACTATAATTGATCGAGTTGTGGTGAATATTTATTTTTGTGCATTTATGGTGAATGATTGTAATTTATTTTCTGCACATGTGGTGAAAGTTGTAATTACAGTAAATATTTTTTTATGTTTTTTTCTTTATTCCTCTATATTGGTTTGGGATTTTGATACACAGACCGTTCTAGTAATTAGGTTGTCCTATCATAATCCATTGGTTTTTAGTGTAAGGCTATCCTTAGAGCAATATTTGTGCATTTAAGGTTGCTATTTATTTTTACTATTTGGGATTAATTAGTGCTATCTTGTTTAAGTTCTTTATTAATTCCTCAGTTAAATTTTAATTTGGCATAGTCCTATTCACCCCCCCTCTAGGACTTTTAGCTCGGCCTTTTCAAACTCTCTCTCTTACAACCCATACCTAGTCAAGTACACTCATCACTCCATCACTCACCCATCCCTCCCTCTCTCATTTCTCCTCCCAAGCAACCCCTCCATGAAGCAACCATCCAAGCTCTCTAAGAGAGGAGAAGCTAGAGGTGGCCCACTCCCTAACACCCAACAAACCCTTCAAACTGATCTCAACCATTGGATCGACCCCCTTGGAGCTCTAGAACCTATAGGCGGAAGGAGGAAGGAAGGAATTCAAGGTGGGTGTTTTCTAGAGTTGATTTGTGTGGCTTTGATGAATTGAGGGCCCACATAAGGTGGGACCCATCTTGATGTATGCATTGTATAGGGAGGGCCCATAGTGGTGGGGTCACTCCCCTTCTCACATTTCTCTCTCTCTCTCTCTCTCTCTCTCTCTCTCTATCTCTCTTTTTCCCCTTTTGTGGCCCACCTTGATGTCTGTTGATCTCCACCGTCCATATCAATGGGACCCACATGGCATATGTGTTATATCTCACCATTCATTGGTAAGGACGGTGGGTCCCACACAGTAGCAGCACCTGCTGTTGTGGTGTCATCAATTTTGTCGACCACCTTGATGATTATGTATCCACGCTGTCCACATCTCACATGGCCCCCCACCTATTTTACATCAGGGCCGTCCATCTGTGGGCACAGGGCCCACTGTGATGCATTTTATCCACGTTGTCCAATAGTCATGGGACCAATCTGATGTGCGTGTGGCATCCTCACCGTCCAACAGCTGGGATGGTGGGACCCACTTGAAGTATATGTTATCCCCACCGACCACCGGCTGCATGCAGAGTCTCTGTGAGGTATTTCATCTAGACCGTACAAATCATGGATGCTAGTGGGCCACCACGTGGACCCACCACCATGATTTATGTATTTCATCCACCGTCCATTCTAGGATGGTGGGACCCACCCTGATGCATCTATTTCTATCCATGCCATCTATTTGAACTAGACATGGGACCCCACCTGGATGAAAGTTTTTCATCCAGACCGTCTAAACGATGGGACTTCACCATGATATTTATGTTGTATCCACCCCATTCATGCATGGAACGTGGGGCCCACCTTGGTGACGTGCTTAGTGCAGCACATGGTACCACCTGATGCATGTCTTTCATCCATGCCATCCACGTCTAACTTGCTGGACGGTGGGACCTACCCACTGTGATGCGTGTATTTTATGCACACTGTCCGTTTAGTAAGGGGATGTGGACCTCACTTTGATGCATGTACTTCTTTCCATGCCATCCATCTCGAGGGTCCACCGTGATGCATATATTCCTCCTAGCCGTCCATCCATTTAGATCAATGGGATCCACCTTGATTTATTTATTCTATATCCACACCATCCAGATAGTGTTGGACGGTGCTAGACAATGTTTGGACAGTGCTGATTTACTTGGACAATGTTTTGATAGTGTTGATTTACTTAGACAATGATTAAACAATGCTGATTTACATGGAGCATGTTTGGGCGGTGCTGATCATTGTTAGTAAGCCATGTGCCCCATAGAATGAGTGTACAGTGATATACATGTTGCACCTGCCATTATTGAAATGATTTTAGGTGTAATCCAAGCTCCCACTTGAGGTCCTTTGTAGTGTATATGAGGCCCATTGGTGTGGCCCATTGATGCCGCCCACTTGTTGTATATGAGGCCCACTGGTGTGGCCCATTGATTTGGCCCACTGGTGTGGTCCATTAATTTGGCCCACTTGATGTATATGAGGCCCATTGGTGTGACCCATTGATGTGGCCCTTATGGTATTTGAGGCTCATGGGTTACGGCCCATTGTGATGTACTGAGGCTCATGGGTCATGCCCCATTGAGATGTATTAATGGCCCATGTACAGGACCCACCTATTATGTATTTAAGGCTAGTATGATGAGGCCCATGTGATGGGGCCCACTTGTTGTGTATTTGAAGCCCATGTGATGTGGCCCATGGTGATGTATATGAAGTCTATTATGTTATATTTCCGGCCCGTGTATGCGGCCCATCGTGATGTATTTAGGCCCGTGAGAGAAGCCCACTGTTGTGTATTTGAGCTCGTATGAGTGGCCCATTGTGATATATTTCGGGCCCATGGGTTACGGCCCATTATGATGTATATTGAGGCACATGGGTTGCAGCCCATTATGATGTATATTGAGACCCATGGGTCATAGCCCATTGTGATGTATATTGAGGCACATGGGTTGTAGCCTATTGTGATGCATATTGAGACCCATGGGTCATAGCCCATTGTGATGTATTTAAGGCCCATGGATCATGGCCCATTGTGCTGTGTATTAGGCCAATGTCATGCGGCCCATTGTGATGTGTCTTAGGCCAATGTCATGCGGCCTATTGTGATGTATATTGAGACCCATGGGTCGTAGCCCATTGTGATGTATTTGAGGCCCATGAGTCGTGGCCCATTATGATGTGTATTAGGCCCATGTCATGTGGCCCATTGTGATGTGGATTAGGCCCATGTCATGCAGTCCATTATGATGTGTATTAGGCCCATGTCATGAGGCCCATTGTGATGTGTATTAGGCCCAGGTATGTGGCCCATTATGTTGTGTATGAAGCCCTTGTGTGAGGCCATGGGCCCACTATATGTTTGGTTCTATGTGGACTACTCCTTGGGAGAAATGTAAGTTAAATGTCCACATTGATGGGCAAGAATGGTTAAATGTCCACATTATGACCTTCCATTAGGCCCTTTGATAGGCTAATTATCGATGCTAGTTATTGATGCCGATTATGAGTATGCGACAGCATAACATCATGATACATGCCCATACACATCATCTGCATGTTTTTTATGAGATATGGTTGACCATTACATATGTCATAGGGCAGGTTGTTTATGGGGCTCCCTTATAGGTAGAGTTACCCCACATGAGCGCGCGGTACGCGCAAGTTTGATACATGACTGGATGGTATGACTCATGCATATCACATTTTTTTGATGTGACCACCGTACACCCTAATGACATCAGGACGGTAGCCTCCATAGGCATATCATGGATGCTAGTGGGACACCAGAAATATATTCTACATGGGGTAATATAGATATCCCTGGGTGAAATTTCCTAAACCCTCTTAGTTCCAGAGGTTGTTCCAATGTCTAGACCAAGGGATGCATGAGCGCATGAGGGTCGTATACCGTTATGCCATGCCTCCCACTATGTCACGGTCCGTTGGAAGGGGGTGCGACCTTACTTGGCCGAGAGGAGGGGGCAAAGCTAGGCTAATTTTAACTAGCTTGAGGAATGGGTCCACTATGTATGAGCTGGGCTTGACATTTACAGGTGGATAGTGAGGTCTCTTCCACTCACTTTGTTGCGCGCGATAGGGCGGCAATCTGGTTTGGAGTGCAGTAGACCTCGGTGATGATGTAACGTCTTAGAAAAATCCGTACTTAGACCCGAGTACCACCTACAGTAGAAATCATTTAGCACTAAATCCCTTAGTAATTTAATGTGTTTTAGCTAGCGCTAAACTAGATTACATGTGAAATTAGTACCACTAACTTTTAATACAATTTGTAAGATCCAAAACCTATAGAATCGTTGATGCTATATTTCCCTGAAATCTAGGATCCAACTCTAAACTCAGTTGCTCCCGGGAATACTTTGTAAATTCATATTGGATCTAGACCACACGTCGAAAGTCTGATATCTATGAACTTAGACCATTATGAATGCCTAGTTGGACTTCGCTATCACCTCAAAAATTAAACTCAAACGATGTCCTGAGACAATTTCCTTGAGTCCGAAGTGAAGAGAGTGAGAAAATAGAGATTTTTAGAAAATTAAATATGATTTCACGTAATCTGAGACGTGTCTCTTGCACGATATTTCTAAGCATTCTGACCATTAGATTTCGACCCAAATTCATCCTCGGATCAGGAAAGGTGGCCCATATATGTCATATCACTTATAGCTCTGATCGAATTTCGGTAACCGTTGAATTGAGACTGGTCCGCCACGGATGATCTGGAAGCCCGATTAGACTGAAAACTTAACTTGCTTAAGATCCAATACTAGTGAGCTTAAGTCCGACTGCATTTGATAAGAGGACCTCCAAAAGTGCTTCATTGGATTAGAAAGAGCCCAATTTGGTTATAACCTAAGTATACCTTGGCCATAAGGCTGTGTTCGTCAATTTTAGGCTTATAAAAAGGCCTTAAACCCTCATTACCAAATTTCATACGAATTTCCTAAATCCTAGCTATTTAAGAGAGAAAAGAGAGAAAAAGTAAGAGAGAACCTGTTGATTCTCCGTGGAATTCTTCCTAGTTCATCTACGTATCAAATCTGCGTATCTGAATCATTCCTCCAGCGATTCTGATTCCATTCTTGGGTAAGTTAATCAAACCCTAACCTGTTTTGGAGCTTAGAATAGATGTAGTGAAGTTATAGCTAACCTATTTCATGCCTTAGGTAGTGTATCCGCCATTGACGAAGACTTATCGTCTGAATCACATCTAATACGCATTTTCTGGTTTAAGGTGCGGACTATATACATTTAGGTTATGATTTTCAAGGCTTTCAATGTTAGATAATGATTTATTCATGACGTGAATACTATTACACATGCCAAATGCGCTATCTGTTTTGATTTACGAATATGTATAACCTATGTTATAAATAGTATATTTCATGTATATGTTAGAATACTCGTAAACGTATAGAAATTGTTATTATGATTGCCATGATTAATTATCGTTGATACATGCTTGATATGTATGCGGCAACTCCTTGACGAAAGGACTCGCCCTAATATGTAATGGAGTCGACATACGTGATGTACATTGAATAGTGTAGTTTAAGTGTTTGTTTAAATGCTTAAATGAGTTAGTAGTTAGTAAAGTGTGGCGTTTTAGGTTGTTGAGATATGAATCTCAATCACCTTAACTGTATGTATGATTTCCTCCATAAATTGTGTAACCTAGATTATTCATGTTAACTATGTGTATGATTTCCTCCATGTACTGTAGTTATATTCAAGTTATATTTCATAAATGTCTATATGATGGTAGGATATGAATCAAATGCCTGTTATTGAGCTTGTACATGATTGGGGCTGTACTACAGTCCATGTAATCGGTAATCGTTCTTTAAATGGTGGTTGAGGTCGTTTTAGCCATGCAGGATGAGTTTAACGAATCTGAGTCGTGCTTGGGATGTTCGACAGTGTTTATGCCACACGGAGTGCTTATGCATTCCATGTCGGTTAGATCAACGTGCGCTTGGCCTAGTTGGGCTGATCAACTACCCCGATTGACCGATGTTTGTTCACCATGTTTGGTCGCTACTGTTTGAATCTACGAAGTTCCACTAGAAGTTCTAAAAATGGGGCATATAATTAAACTTGATGATGAACTTCTAAAAAATTAATTAAAATAATATGATAACTAGAAGTTCTAAAAATGGGGCATAGAATGGCCCTATAACCGTATTCTGCCATAATTAGGGTAGAATTTAGTTAAGTACCAAACTGAATACTCAGTAGAATTAACTTGAACCACTTTAAATATGAAATACAAGATATAAAATGAGTAGGACTGCTAATGTTATATTACCTAGAAACCTAAGATCAATCTCTAAACCCAGTTACGCTCGGGAGCATTCTGAAACTTCGTATCGGACCTGGACTGCACGTCGAAAGTCCGATAGCGATGAACTTAGACCATTATGACCAACTATTTGGACTTGACTATCACCTCAAAAATCAAGGCCATACGATGTCCTGGGACTGTTTTCTTGAGTTCGGAGTGAAGAGAGTGAGAAAGTGAAGATTTTTAAAAAATTAAATATAATTTTAAGTAATCTGGATCATTTTTCTTGTGCGTTATTTCTAAGCATTTTGATTATTAGATTTCGACCCAAATTCACCCTCGGATTAGGATAGTTGGCCCATACATGTCATAGTACTTGTAGCTCTGATCGAGTTCCAGTAACCGTTGAACTGAAACTGGTCCGCCACGGTCGATCTGGAAACCCGACCGGACTGAAAACTTAGCTTAACCTAGATCCAATATTAGAGAGCTTAAGTCCGACCGCATGTAGTAACAGGACCTCCAGAAGTGCTCCGTTGGATCGGAACAGACCCGATTTGGTTATAACCTAAGTATACCTTGGCGCCAGGACTAGTTCCGTCACTTTTGGGCTTATAAAAATGCCTTAAACCCTCTCTCATAAATCCCATACGAATTGAAAACCCTATCTAAGAAAGAGAGAAAGAAAGAGAAAGAGAGAGTAGGAGATTCACCCAGGGATTTCACCCTGCTAGTCTATGTGCTTCAACACCACAACCATATCGCTATTATGGCGTTTTTGATTCCATTCTTGGGTAAGAAATCCTAACCCTAACCTGTTTTGGAACTTAGAATAGCTGTAGTGAAGTTATAGCTAACTTGTTTCATGCCTTTGGTAGCGAATATGCCATTGACGAAGACTTACTATCTGAATCACATCTTATACACGTTTTCTGGTTTAAGGTGCGGACTATATACGTTTAGCTTATGGTTTTCAAGACCTTCAATGTCGGTTAATGATATATTACTGACGTGGATGCTATTTCATATGTATAAAGTGTTGTCTATTTCATTTTTCAGTTATACGTTAACTATGTTGAATATACTGTATTCCTCGTATTTGTAAAAAATACCGTATACGTATGAAATTCAGATTTGTGCTTGCCAAGATAAATTGTTGTCTACGTATGCTAGATACATGTGTATCAACTTCTGGGTGAACGGATTAGCCTAATACATGTTTTATCAACGTACGTTGCGTATGTTATATTGTGTAGTCTAAGTGTTTGTGAAAATGACTGAAAGAGTATAGAATTCGCTTTCATGCTCGCCATGTCTAATTATTATGGATATATAATTGTTGTATAGGTGATAACCCTTTGACGAAAGGATTTATCCTAATACGTATGCTAATGAATACATAATATGTATGATGTAATGTGTAGATTAAGTGTATGTAAAAGTGTCTGAATGAGTTAGTAGTTAGTAAGATGTACCCGTATGCGAGTTGAGATATGATTCTCAACTATATCAATGATGTGTATGATTTCCTCCATGTATTTTATATTACATATGTGTGGATTCATGTTTAGGTTATATTCCATAACATGCAGAAACAATGCTGTGAAGGGTGATGGGGGAGTGGTGTAACGATTTCGTGCAACAGCCCTAGCAGCCCTAAAGCAGACAATATCAGACCTTTGATTGTATAATTTGAAATATGATCCATTTACTACTTTGACCATATCATTGGATAACATGTCATAATTGAATGTGATTGGGGCTATTGTATAGTCCAGGTAATTGGTAACAATCTTTAAACTGGTGGTTGAGATTATTTTCGCCACGCAAGATGTGTTCGATGAACCCGAGTCGTACTTGGGATGTTCGGCAGTGGTTAGGCCACACGGAGTGCTTATGCATTTCATGTCGTTCAACTCAACGTGCGCTTAGCCTAGTTGAGCTTATCAATTAACCCGATTGACCGATGTATGTTCACCATGTTTGGTCGCTATTGTTTGAATCTAAGACACTGAACTTACTAGTGAAACTCTCGTTAACCTTGCTACCGTGATCCCCTAAGACTCATGAGCCGGACATGGTGGTATGAGACACCGTGGCCAATCTGTTAGCCTACGCTGGGGCGACGAGCCTCCCCGTAGTGACCATTGACCAACCTTGTCTCGTGAGCTGATTGTGGTGGTATGGGACACTACATTCGAGCTGTCGGCCTACATTGATTGGTGGTGAGCCCTCTGTAATGACCTCGAGTATATCCTGACACTGCATAAGGACGACGAGTCCTGTTGCAGTATTGAGGATATAACTAGGCCTGTATTGATTTGGTGATGGGGGAGTGGTGTAACGATTCCGCACAACAGCCCTGGCAGCCCTTGCAGCGACCTAGAACCGTGACATCGTATGAGATTTCCTAGGACTGACGACCTTAGAATGGATCAATGTTTGGGGATTGATATAAGGAAGGTGTCTTAGCTTCCCAATCCAGCTGTATGAAAGGGACTAATAAGAACTTGGTAATCATACTCATGACATCGCACTGCATGTGCCATTGGCGTTGGTGTGAGAGCATAGTGGTAGTCATTCATGCCGCGATCGTTAGATGATGTCACATGAGGAAGTTTGTGGTGAGGGCATGCATCATTCTCTCATATCATTCTTGCATTAACAAGAGTATCTAGGACATATTTGATTATACTACTTTATCATTACTACTTGATTGAATTGATAACATGTTAACCTCTGCTTTATAGTTTTCACTGAGTTGATCACTCACTCCTACGTTATGGGACGGTGTTTGCAACAACAACCAGTCCCTGTTTTAGTTTCAGATTGTGGCGTTGCTTTTGAAGCAGAGCCGGACTTTATGATGATGATGAGGATTTCTCCTATATGCAGGTTCTGATCGACGGGGTTACAGGGTTACTGATTAGATGTCATTACACTTGTTATCTTGCACTTTTAAAATACCCATGTATATTTTTTTGTTCATTTTTGGAGTATACATGCATATAGTTAACCTGGTAACATGTTCACACTCTAGAGACTTACAATAAATTATACATTTTATATATTTATCACAGTCTTTCGCTTGTAAAATTTAGCAGTCTCTGAAGTATGATATGTTGTTTTGGCTTAATCCACTTCATGTTTTATGCACTAATACAGCCGACATTCATCCATCATTGAAAATGTTGCATAAGTGATGTTTTGGAACTCAGGAGTGGAGTTTAGGCTCGACCCCCGATTTTCAAGGTGATACAAGATGGTATCAAAGCATGATCTGGATTGAAATGGACCTGGGTTATGGTCACACACAACACGTTGATGCCAATTTAATATAGGAGGGTGCGAGAAAAATCTAGAAATAAGTTTAGGACCCCCAGTTTTGTTTGTTGGCGAAAGTTTACTGAAAATGATCACCGAAATTGAGTCCGTGCACACTCTTGATCACGCATGACGACCCCAAATCAAGTCTAGACCATTAATTGATGGGTATAGACCTCGTTTTGTCCCATTCCAGCCATTAGAAATTGGTAAAAGTAAATAGATATTATATTAGTTTCGAAATGACCCAAAACGGCTCAAATCGAAAGGGGGGGGGGGGGGGAGGGAAACAATCAACTTTCAGGGAGTTCCAGGGTAGGACCTAAACATTTTTAGACCCAGGGGGTGGTGAGGCCCTCGTCCAATGGGCAAGCCCTCACCGGATTGGCCAGTGGCCGGTGAGGGCCTCGCCGGTTCGGTAAGGCCTCGCCGACCGGAGGGCCAGTTGTGACCGGGCCTTCGGGCCGATTGTATGTGGGGCCTAGTGGGACCCAATGGTGCAGGGTTCGACCCCTATTTCATCCCCATTCTGTTGCTTCCTTCACAAACCACCCTCCCATGCTTTATCCTTTTCTTCAAAACCGTTCCATTCTCTTTCAAATCAACATTTCAATCACTTTCTCTTTCATTTTTCGTTAAAACCTTCACCCCTTCACCGTGCTCAGCCATACCCATCATCTACTCCTTTCATTTTCTTTGATTTAACCTTCTAAATCTCTCATTTAAGCTCCAAAATCATGCTCTCCCCCAACCCCTCTTACTTTGATCTTTTCTTTCTTCTATTTTTCCTTTCTTTGACCCATTACACTCCCATATTAGGCTCAAATCCGTGGAGACCCAAATTTCCCATCCCATTCTTCTTATTTCTCTCCTTTTCCATGGCTCTTTTGAGCTAGTTTTAGCCATCTTCTCGATCTTTATGCTTCTACCGACGGGTGAGACCTAACACTGTAGCTTAGTCTATAAACAGTGACCATTTAGAGCCGGGACATCTAGAGTTTTGGATTTAGAGTTAGTATTCCTAGATTTCGAAAGATCGGATAGTATAGAACATCTAATAAATTAATAACGTAAATCCTAGACTCTCCTTAGCTGGTATAAACATATGTGTAGAGCTCGAGCATAATTAAATTTAGGTTTGAGCAACTCAATCCTAATCAGGCAACCTTTGATCCTAAGTGATAGAACAATTCCTTGTAGTAGAAATGGTATGAAACCATCTAAAGTATAATCTTAGACTTGGATTATAACTAGTGAATTACAGACTAGGCTACTAGTTATATTAAGTAGTGTAAAGGCTGAATATGCTAAGACAATTGAAAGACAACTGAATATACTAAGGAATAGTAGGTTTAATTTGGTTGGAGTAGGACTTTATTCCTTCGATAGATCCCCATAATACTCAAAGGCTTCCTTAGTAACTCTTAGGAACTTGACTTAGAACTAGTCATGTTTGGGGGAAAACTTATATACCCTTTAGATTAAATGCTAGGATAAACCAGCATGCCCCTTAGAATTGCCCTCCCAAGGACTTATTATAATCGAGAACACGGAGTAAAGGAACTATATATAAGCGATGTATTCGCGGTTTGAACTGAATTCTTAATCCTGGTACTTACCAATGAACTCAATGCTCTGATAAAGAAGAATATCGAGACCAACTAGGATTAAGAACTGATACGATAAGTTTTCTATCCTACCTAGGCAGAAAGTCTATATATCAGGCTCAGACCCACTACACAACTTTTCTTCCATGTTGGCCTGACCACCTATAACCAAAAGTTAGTGCATTGCCTTTGGGAAGTGTTAAGAACATAAAGCCAATAGAGATTAGGCTCATTTTTACAACCATAGGTACCAACACTATAGTACACATCATCGATGAAAGGAAGCCCAATGTATTGAGAGGTTGTTTCCCATTTCATGTCAAGGATAGGTCCTAAATTATACCTCGTTCTGACATACGGATCGAGACATAGATTCTTGAGTCTTGAGAGTAGAAATAATTTTTAAGGGGGGTAGAACATTATGAGCCCAATCTAGTTAGGTTAACTAATGCAACCGTTGGATCAGAGTGGCGCAGCGGAAGCGTGGTTGGCCCTTTTCCCACTGGCCTAGGATCGAAGAAATTGATTCATGTTATATATAAGGTTAGGTCAGTAAATAGGATTTGAACCTTCCTTAGAATGTCAATACTGAAGTCTTTATAGGGAAACAATTAGGGCTTAAGTGTTGAACCCATTCATATTAAATCATAAGCCTAATAGTGGGAGTGAGCGGAGGTCAATGTATCCATAAACTTACTCGTTAAATATGAACATAATAGAAGCCTTGACCGACTCTATATGATTAGAAACCCCTTATGATGATCTATTAAAGTATTTATTAATCCCTACCTTAGACATAGATTTAGACGAGGACTCCCTTAGACCAAGACCCAAAGAGTAACCTTATAGATAGGAAATTAGAACCTTTCAGTGATGGGCATTCCCTAAGCTATGGAGTAATCATATTATACGAAATTACTGAAATATACAATGACAAAGCATTCATGGCTTGACCCATTTCTCAATCCTGGGAGACTACCAATGGACTCACTGCTTTGACTGAGCAGAAGACCAGGATCTACCAGGACTAGGAAGGGATACGATGAGCCTTCTACCCTGATTAGGTAGATGATCAATGTATCGGGATCAAGCCCACTACAACCTTCTCTCCATTCTTGTCAACCACTGAAAATATATATCTTACTCTAAGTAGATGGGATTCGTCTCAAGACTTCAAATAAATAAAGAAATCAATTGTAGCCAACCATCAGAGTATAAGCAAGAGATAAAGAGTAAATGTTTAAGGAAGATAGACAAAAATGCGCCAGACTAGTATAGATGTATATACCTCACCATGTATATAAACTTGAATCAGTACAGTTTAGGCAAAAGGCATAATAGAATCTTTACTCATTACCCTTCGCCAATTTCGAGGACGAAATTATTTTTAAGGGGAGTAGATTGTAACACTCCAAATTTTTGCCAACCTGGAGTTAGACGTCCTTAGGCAATGGGTCAACCATATCACTCTCAAACCTCAATCCCAAAGTTTAAAAAATTATTTTTCAACCCATTTCCTTCAAAATCTCACCTTTCACCACGTCATTCTTCAAATTTCTTCAAGTAATTTCATATTAGACACAAATCCTAAAGTTTAAAAGGTGAAGAACTATACTTAGAGTAAAACTTACTGTAAATGGTTCATACATGCATAAAATGGGATTTTGACTATATAATTATTGGAATCTCATGATGTAGATTGGTTATTTGGATGGATTAGCTTCTTCTATCCAAAAATCATATATTGTACATCGTGTAACTCATTTCCATTTGCAAATGGGACCCGATAAACACCTCGACAGACTCGTGGGCCCAAACATCTCAATTCGGGGGGACCTGAGGTGGGTCCCACATATTTTCAGCATCCCTAGGGGGGGGAGGACCTCACCCCTAGGACGAGCCCTCACCAAATTGGTCAGTGACCGGCGAGGCCTCATCCGTACAGCGGTCAGGCAGCCCATTTTCTACATTTTTCTGCACCTTTCATCCAACTTTGAAAAATCATATCTCCTTCGTTATAACTCAGATTTAGGTAATTCAAAAACTATATTGAAGATAAATGAGTCTAGTTGTATATAAAAATATGAAAAAATATAATAAAATATTTAATTTAGTTTAAAGTAGGACGTTGTTTTAACTATTCGTAAATCACTTGTTGGATAGCTGCTGCTTCTGGAATTTTTAGAATTGTTCTACAAGTAGAAATCTTATGAAATTTGGTGAAGATAGGTTAAAATTGATTATGAACCACTAAAAAAAATAATTAAAATAATATGATAACTAGAAGATCCCAAAATGGGGCATAGAATGGCCCTAGGACCATATTCTGCCATAATTAGGGTAGAATTTAGTTAAGTACCAAACTGAATACTCAGTAAAATTAACTTGAACCACTTTAAATATGAAATACAAGACCCAAAATGAGTAGTACTGCTAATGCTATATTACTTAGAAACCTAAGATCAATCTTTAAACCCAGTTGCTCTCGGGAGCATTCTGAAACTTCGTATCGGACCTGTACCACATGTCGAAAGTCCGATAGCGATGAACTTAGACCATTATGACCACCCATTTGGACTTGACTATCACCTCAAAAATTAAGGCCATACATGTCCTGGGACTGTTTCCTTGAGTCCGGAGTGAAGAGAGTGAGAAAGCGAAGATTTTTAAAAAATTAAATATAATTTTAAGTAATCTGGATCATTTCTCTTGCACGTTATTTCTAAGCATTCTGACCATTAGATTTTAACCTAAATTCACCCTCGGATCAGGATGGTTGGCCCATACATGTCATAGTACTTGTAGCTCTGATCGAGTTCCCATAACCGTTGAACTGAAACTGGTCCGCCACTTTCGATCTAGAAACCCGACCGGACTAAAAACTTAGCTTGACCTAAATCCAATATTAGAGAACTTAATTCCGACCGCATGTAGTAACAGGACCTCCAGAAGTGCTCTGTTTGATCAAAACTGACACGATTTGGTTATAACCTAAGTATACCTTGGCCCCAGGGCTATTCTCGTCGCTTTTAGGGCTTAAAAAAAGGCCTTAAACCCTCTCTCACAAATATCATACGAATTTTAAACCCTAGATAAGAAAGAGAGAGAAAGAGAGAAAGTGAGAGAGAGAGTAGGAGATTCACCCAAGGATTCTACCCTGCCACTCCATGTGCTTCAACACGACTACCGTATCACTATTACGGCATTTCTAATTCTATTCTTGGGTAAGAAATCCTAACCCTAATGTGTTTTGAAGCTTAGAATAGCTGTAGTGAAGTTATAGCTAACCTGTTTCATGCCTTATGTAGCGAATCCGCCGTTGACGAAGACTTAACATATGAATCACATCTTATACGCATTTTCTGGTTTAAGGTGCAGACTATATACGTTTAGGTTATGGTTTTCAAAACTTTCAATGTCGGTTAATGATATATTACTGACATGGATGCTATTTCACATGTATAAAGTGTTATCCGTTTCATTTTTCAATTATACATTAACTATGTTGAATATACTGAATATCAGACCTTTGATTGTATAATTTGAAATATGATTCATTTACTGCTTTGATTATATCATTGGATAACATGTCATAATTGAATGTGATTGGGGCTATTGTATAGTCTAGGTAATCGGTAACAGTCTTTAAACTGGTGGTTGAGATTGTTTTCGCCACGCAGGATGTGTTCGATGAACCCGAGTCATACTTGGGATGTTTGGCAGTGGTTAGGCCACACGGAGTGCTTATGCATTCCATGTCGTTCAACTCAACGTGCGCTTAGCCTAGTTGAGCTTATCAACTAATCTGATTGACTGATGTATGTTCACCATGTTTGGTCACTACTGTTTGAATCTAAGACACTGAACTTACTAGTGAAACTCTCGTTAACCTTGGTATCGTGATCCCCTAAGACTCATGAGCCGGACATGGTGGTATGGGACACCGTGGTCGAGCTGTCGGCCTACGCTAGGGCAACGAGCCTCTCCATAGTGACCAGTGAGCAACCTTGTCTCGTGAGCTGATTGTGGTGGTATGGGACACTACATTCGAGTTGTCGGCCTACATTGATTGGTGATGAGCCCTCTGTAGTGACCTCGAGTATATCCTGACACTGCATAAGGGCAACGAGTCCTGTTGTAGTATTGAGGATTTAACTAGGCCTGTATTGATTTGGTTATGGGAGAGTGGTGTAACGATTCCGTGCAACAGTCCTGGCAGCCCTTTCAGCGACCTAGAACCGTAACATCGTATGAGATTTCCTAGGACTGACGACCCTAGAATGGATCAATGTTTGGAGATTGATATAAGGGAGGTATCTTAGCTCCCCAATCCTACTGTATGAAAGGGACTAAAAAGAACTTAGTAATCATACTCATGACATCGCACTGCATGTGCCATTGGCGTTGGTGTGAGAGCATAGTGGTAGTGATTCATGCCGCGATCATTAGATAATGTCGCATGAAGGAGTTTGTGGTGAGGGCATGCATCATTCTCTCATATCATTCTTGCATTAATAAGAGTATCTAGGACATGTTTGATTATACTGTTTTATCATTACTGCTTGATTGAATTGATAACATGTTAACCTCTACTATATAGTTTCCACTGAGTTAATCAATCACTCCCACGTTACGGGACAGTGTTTGCAATACCAACCAGTCCCTGTTTTAGTTTCAGATGATGGCGTTGCTTGCGAAGCAGAGCTGGAATTTATGATGATGAGGAGGATTTCTCCTATATGCAGGTTTCGATCGACGGGGTTACAGGGTTACTGTTGAGATGCCATTAGACTTATTTTTTTACACTTTTAAAATACCCATGTATATTTTTTTGTTCATGTTTGGAGTATACATGTATATAGTTAACCTGGTAACATGTTCACACTCCAGAGACTTACAATAAATTACACATTTTATATATTTATCACAGTCTTTCGCTTGTAAAATTTAACTGTCTCTGGAGTCTGATATGCTATTTTGGCTTAATCCACTTCATGTTTTATGCACTAATACATCCGACATTCATCCATCATTGAAAATGTTACATAAGTGATGTTTTGGAACTCAGGAGTGGAGTTTATACTCGACCCCCGATTTTCTGAGCGTTAAAGTATGGGACACCGTGGTTGAGCTGTCAGCTTACGCTGAGGCGACGAGCCTCCCCGTAGTGACCAGTGAACACCCTACTCTCGTGAGCCGATTATGGTGGTATGGGACACTATATTCGTGCTGTCGGCCTACATTGATTGGTGACGAGCCCTCTGTAGTGACCTCGAGTATATCCTGACACTGCATAAAGGCGACGAGTCTTGTTGCAGTATTTAGGATATAACTAGACCTGTATTGATTGGTGACGAGCCCTTTACAGCGATCTAGAACTGTACATCATATGAGATTTTCTAGGACTGACGACCCTAGAATGGATCAATGTTTGGGAATTGGTATAAGGGAGGTGTCTTAGCTTCCCAATCTTGCTGTATGAAAAGGACTAATAAGAACTTGGTAATCAAACTCATATCATCGCACTGCATGTGCTATCGGTGTTGGTGTAAGAGCACTGAGGAAGTGACTGACATGCATGACCGTAAGATAAAGATCACAAAGGGAGTTTGTGGTGAGGGCATGCATCATTAACTCATTCATTCTAGCATTAACAAGAGTATTTAGGACATGTTTGTTTGTACGGCTTTATCATTACTGCTTGATTGAATTGATAACATGTTAACCTTTGCTGTATAGCTCCACTGAGTTGATCACTCACTCCCACCTTCTGGGATGGTGCTTAAACACCAACCAGACTCTAACTTAGCTGCAGGTGATGGTGATGCCTGCGAGGCGGAGCCAGAGTTCGACGAGGATGAGGAGGCTTTCTCATTCATGCAGTTCTCAGGCGGGTTCATGTGAGCCTTGTCCTGACCGACGGGATTTCTGGGATATCTATATGTTGATTTTGCACAGTTTGATACATGTATTTTGATACACAGTTGTACTTATTACCTAAGACAGAGCATACATCTTTTGGGGATTATTTTTTAGATTATATATGTACTTTACTCTTCCGCTTGTATTTTCTATCTATCCCTGAATTATGTCTGCTGATCTAGCTTAATCTACTTCATGTTTTATGCGCTAATACAGACAACATACATCCATCATTCTTTATGTTGCATAAGTGATGTTTTGGAACTCGGGAACTGAGTTATGCTTGACCCCCGAATTTCAGGGCATTACAAGTTGGTATCAGAGCATGATCTGGATTAAATTGATCCTGGGTTAGGGTCACATGATGCACGTTGATGCCACTATAGTGTAGGAGGGTGCGAGAACAATTTAGAAACAGGTTTAGGACCCCATATGTGTCGATTGGCGAAAGTTTACTGAAAATGATTGCTGAGATCGAGCCTATGCACACTCCTGATCACACACGACAACCCCAAATTAAGTTTAGTCCGTCAATTGACAGGTATAGACTGCGTTTCATCCCATTCCAGCCATTAGAAATCGGTAAATACAAATAGAGATCAGATTAGTTCCGAAATGACCTGAAACGGCTCAAATCGGAAGAGGGTGTCAAACGAACCACTTTCACAGGGTCCCGAGGTGGGACCCTAACTTTTTTGGACCTAGGGAGTGGGGAGGTCCTCGCCCAAAGGGTGAGGCCTCACCTGTTTGGTCAGTGGCAGGCGAGGGCCTCGCCGACCGGCGGGCCTGTTTGGACTGGGCCTTCAGGCTGATGGCACGTGGGGCCTAGTGGGACCCACTGGTGTAAGGTTTGATCCCTATTTCATCCCCAATCTATTACTTCCTTCACAAACCCTCCTCCCAAGGTTTCCCTTTTCTTCAAAACTGCCCCATTCTCTTTCAAATCATCCTTCCAATCACTCCTTTCATTTTTCGTTAAATCCTTCATCCCTTCACCATGCTTAGCCATACCCATCACCTAATCCTTCCATTTCCTTGATTTAAGCTCTCAAATCCCTCATTTAAGCTCTAAAATTGTGCCAACCCCAAACCCATCTTATTTGGATCTTTTCTTTCTTTAAAACTTCCTTTCTTTGAACTTTTACACTCCCCTATCATGCCCAAATTCATGGAGACCCAAAGATCTCAGCCCTTCCCTTCATTTTCTTTACTTTCAATGGCTTTCTAGGAGCTTTTTATGGCTATATTTTCCATTTCCATCATCCTTTCTCTGATGAGAAAGAAGCGTGCCCCTATGGATGAGGCTGGGTCTAGTACCCCCGCTCGTTCGAGAAGGCCTAGAGGAGCTACCGCGAGTTTAAGCGTTGGGAGAGAAGTGTAGACGAAGTGGGATTTAGATCTTCATGCTCCATTTGGAAGATCGTTGTTGGCCGAGTTGTCTTATGGAGTCTACGAGGACCATAGGATTCTTTTTGAAGTGCATGTTGATGGGTGACTCTTTGGCGAGTACTTGTTGTTCGAGCGTTTGGAAGAAGCCGGGTGGGGTCCGCTATTTAAAGGTGAATCACGTGCAAATGTGAGCACTGTTCGAGCCTTCTATGCTCACATTCGAGAGCCTACGCTGGGGCCCTTGCAGTTCAAGATCCCCTTCGGCAGAGACTGGGAAGCCACAATCAATGTTCGGTTGATAGCTCGACTCCTGAATTTGCCACTTGGCGAGGTACATGCCAGTGAGAGCAATCTGAATAGTGTTCGTGAGAGGGATCGCTGCACCAGGTTTCTATGTGGTCGTTTGGTTGAGTGGCAGCATAACAAGAGTCTCTGAGCAACCCATATGTTAGGTAGTTTTCGTTTGCTTCACCATATCTGCACGTTCAATGTCTACCCTAGGTGGAGTAATCGTAGTGAGTGCACGCATCTCATGGTGGATTTCTTATACTAAGTCGGGCAGGGAACGAAGTTGTGTGTGCCTACGTTTATCCTGTGATAAATCATCCTTATTGCAAGATCAAGAAGAATGACTGAGTCGCTCCCCATTGGCTAATTCATATGTAAGATTGCACTTGAGTTTGGCTACAGACTTAGGGCGAAATTGCCAGCGTCGGTCCATTACATCACCAAAACCACTCTCAACCAGATGAAGATCGGGCCTCAGAAACAACAAGCCCAGCTTGATGAGAGTGAGGATGAGTCTGAGAGTGAAGAAGGAGAGGAAAATGAAGAAGAAGGTGGGGCAAAGGTAGAGGAAGAAGTGCAGGACGAAAAGGAAGAGGAGGCTCAAGATACTGATGAGAGTCCTCCTGCGACTCAAGAGCATGATCCTGATAGGGCTAATAGAGAAGCCCGTTTGGTTAGGCTTGAGGGAGGCCAGGCCACTCTTTGACAGGATATTACGGATTTGTGGGGCCTCGTGAAGCATAAGTTTAAGAAAGTAATCCGCACGCTGAAGACTATCCCGTGCTGCCTGAAGGATAAGGGTGCCCCTTCTCCATCGCCAGATTCTGATAAATAGGCTTTATGTAGTTCTTGTTTATTTATTGTTACTTGTTTTTTTTTTATGTGTGGTTTGGTAGTTTGATAGTTGCTTCGTGTTTGAAGCTTAGTTGTTTACTCACATGATTTCTCTATCGCGATTCATGTAATGTTGCACATCGTGTATTGTGACAATTTTGATAATGAAATTCATGTTGTTTTTTTGGCTTGTGAAGTTACTGCTATGGATGGATTGTCTAAATACTTAATCTCGTTGGTTGCTACCCTCTGTTGTGTGTAGGGTATGCCACCTAAGGGCTCAAGATCTTCGGCCCGTCTCTCTCTGGGTGATTCACTAGACGGGGCCCTTGCCCTATGCGATACTCATATGGACCCCCATTTGGGCCAATCTCGTTCTGATCCCATGCCGAGTTCTCAGCCAGCTTCTGGCCCTGTTGCTGGGCTGCCTCCTGTGACACCTTCTGTGGTGCCTCCTGTCACACCTGCTGTTCCTAAGCAGAACTGTGCATCTGCGTCGATGCCTTTTACATCACAGTCCGCTCCGCCTCCGGATAGGCTAAAGAAGATGATGCTGTTGATGCAGTAGCAGCAAATACAGCAGCAGCAGCAGCAGCACCAGTAGTTCTTGTCCTCCATGGCTAGTATTTTTGCTCAGTCGATGGGGGTGACTCCGCCTGTCTCGCCTCTACAGCCTGTTGGGAATACTAGTGCGAGCGGCACTTTCGAGCGATTTCAGCGCTTCAGGCCTCCTACATTTTTGGGTACTCACAGACCCGAGGAGGATGAGTATTGGATCAACCGCATCTCAAAAATTCTTAGACCGTTGCACTGTTCTGAGGCAGAGCAGGTTGAGAAGGAGGCTAGCTTATGGTGGGACTTCATTCTCTGCATAGTTACGGAGGGATTTGAGTGGACGTGGGTGGCAATTGAGGCTCGTTTTCATGAGAAGTATTTTACGGTCACTTACTGACACGAGAAGGAGATTGAGTTCCTTCGCCTTCGCCAGGGAGGTATGTCGGTGACTAAGTATGAGAATCGGTTTACTGAGCTGGGCAGGTATGCTCCTTTGATTCTAGGTGATCAGCTGTTGAGGATGCGACATTTTTCTAAGGGTTTACGACCCGAGATTCGATCGAAGATGTGTTGTGCAAGAATCTCTTCTTATGCAGAGTTGGTGAACATGTCCTTGCAAGCAAAGAAAGACGGGGAAAGGTTGTCTCGCACACGTGCACCTATGGTTCCCAGGCCCTGACCTGATTTCACGAGTAAGCCTTTCCTCTGTAAGAGGCCTCATATCGATTCACCGCAGGGATTTTCTGCATCTCCTGCCCATGTGAGACATCCTGATGTGTGGTGCAACTATTGTAAGAAGCCTGGCCACGCTGAGATATCTTATTTTTTTAGGATGCGAGATAATTATTTCTCGCCGCCTCAGAGGATCGATCGACCGATGCCTCAGGCTATTTCAGCGCCACCCATTCGATCAACACCAGCTCATCCTTCCTTCAGAACTCCAGCACCTAGTTTCAGGCTGTCACAATGGCCCATGGTTCCTCCACTGCATCACTTATAGCAGGCTCGGGTTCATACACTCACGGCTGAGGCGCCCGAGGCAGATTCGGCACTAACATCATTCAAGGTTCCTGCTCACATCCTAGGTATGCCTATCTTCTTGTTGGTGGACGTTGGTTCCACTGTTTCGATCATGTCTTGTGCTGCGGTCAAGCGGCTAGGTTTGGTTACGGCTCCTGCGAAGGGAGTGAGACTCACGACAGCTACAGGGACTACATCAGATATTACTCAGACCTGTGAGTCTTGCTCGATAGATTTGGGTAGCAGGACAGTGGTCGTCGACCTGATTATCACCCCACTGTGTCATTATGATGTTATATATGGGATGGACTGGCTCGCGAAGATGAGAGCAGAGATTGATTGCGAGGCCAGAGTTGTGACAGCCTACGGACCTGAGGGCACGGTCTTCTCTTTTCCAGTTCAGGTCAGTTGGTCTTGTCGTGTTAGCACTTACGCTTCCATGTTAGAGAGTTCTGATGTTCCGACGCTAGAAGTTATGCCAGTAGTTCTGTAACATCCCAAAAATCAGGGGTCGAGTAAAAACTCCACTCCCGAGTTTTAGAACATCACTAATGCAACATAAATGTGTATGATTGAATGTTTTCAGTGTTAATGTATTAAAAATGAGTGAGATTAAGCCAGAACAACATATCATATGCCAGAGACAGTTAAATTTACAAGCGGAAGACTGTGATAGTATGTATATCATATATAAACTGTTGTATGTCTCCAGAGTGTCAACATGTTACCAAGTTATATACATACATGTATGCTCCAAAAGTAAATAAAAAGAATATACATGAGTGCTCTAAAAATATAAAATGACAAGTGTCAAGGCATCTAATCAACCTCCCTGCAATCCCGTCAATCAGAACACGCATAAAGGAGGAATCCTCCTCATCATCATCAAATCCAGCTCCGCTTCTCTAGTAGCGCCATCATCTGCAACAAAAATGGGGACTGGTGGGTGTCCGGAAACACCATCCCGTAACGTGGGAGTGAGTGATCAACTCAGTAGGATAAGAGAGCAGAGATTAACATGTTATCAAATCAATCATGCGCTAATAGTAAAGTAGTAAATCAAACAATCCTAATACTGTTGTAAATGCAATATGACATGACATGATGGATGCCCTCACCGACATTCTCCCTCATACAGCACCATCTTCGTCCGCGGCATGCTTGCGTACCGCTCAGTGCTCCACATCTTCCAGGCACATGCAATGTGATGGTGATATGATTGCCGAGTTATTATTAGTCCATTCAACCAGCAGTATTGGGAAACTAAGGTACTTCCCTTATATCAATCCCAACACAGATCCTTTCTAGGGTCGTCACTCGTGTAATCTCATACGATATATATTTTGTAGGTCGCTGCAAGGGCTGTCAGGGCTGTTACTCGCACTCGTTGCACCGCTCCCCCATCACCTTATCAATACAGGCCTACTGTACTCTCACTGCCACGGAACAGTCGTCGCCTCCCTAGACCCAGAATACGCTCGCGGTCACTACAAAGGACTCGTCGCCTAATCAGTGTAGGCCGACAGCAAGAATATAGTGTTCCATACCACCATAATCTGCTCACGAGTCATAAGTGCTCACTGGTCACTACGGGGAGGTTTGTGGCCCCAGCGTAGGCCAACAGCTTGACCACGGTGTCCCATACTACCATGCCCGGCTCATGAGTCTTTGTGGATCAAGGTACCATGGTTGACAGGGTTTACAATGGTAAGTTCAGTACCCTAGGTTCAAGCAGTTATGACTCATACAGGGTGAACATACAACGGCCAGTCGGGTTACTTGACGGGCTCGACTAGCACGATCGCATCTCAAGTCGAACGACATGAAGTGCGTAAAACACCTCACGTGGCCTAACTACTGCGGCCAACTCCAAAACAAGGCTCGGGTTCATCGACGCGTCATTCGTGGTAAAGATAGGCCAACCACGAATTTGCTCGGTTGCCGACTGCCTGGACTAGGTATAGTCCCAAACAATTACGAATCCACATCAGCAATCATGTAAGAGTAATAGAAATGAAATACAACCATGTGAGCATGTCAACACATGTTATAGCATACAACTTAAGTAAATCATCCAACGCATGCATTTCATACATATAATGAAATCATGCATATAGCTAACATGTAGAAAATCACTTACATCAGCATATTAATTGAGAAATCCATCTCAAACTAATTCATAACACCATTTAATTCAATACATACTAATACAAGCATTTATACAAACACTGAAACTACACACTTAAGTCTACATATAGTATGTCGACTCAAAGTGCGTATTTAGGCGAATTTCTTCGCCAAACTAATTATGCACGCATTCCTAGTATCCTAATGTGACAAGAAGCCATGTCAATCACATCAGCAAATTATGGATGAAAACAGTATTTCCTACAAATGACTAAAATGCCTAATTCTCATATTCTTCGTCTGCTTACGAAATAGGAAACGGACAGCATGTTGTACATGTCAAACGGCGTTGCCATCGATAATCTACTATTAAACGACATTGAAAGCGTTGGAAACAGTCAATCAAAGCGTCTAAAATCTGCACCTTTTCTCTTATAGGTGTGTGAATTCGAACAGAGCGTATACGCTTCGTCTACGGTGAACTGTGAACCTAATACACAAGATCTATTAGCTACCTCGCTATGGAAATGAAGGATCAGCAAATCAGCAAGAGTTTAGGGTATTTTCTTACCTAGAAATGTGGAGAAATCACCGGCCAAGTGATTGGAGCGTGTTGCTAAAGCACGTGCAACAGCAGGAAAATTCTCTCCTACTCTCTCTCACAATCTCTCACCTTTTCTCTCTCTCAATCTAGGGCTTTTTCCAATTTCGGATGGGAGAGAGGAATGAGGGTTTTAACCACTTTCATAAGCCCAAATGTGCCCAAAACAGGCTTGGGAACAAAGTATACTTAAGGTATATCCAAATCAGGGCTGTTTCGGTCTAAAAGAACATTTCTGGTGGTCCCCTGGCCGAACGCGATCGGACTTAAGTTCGTACTTATCGGATGTCACTCACATCCCGTTTTCAGTCCATCAGTGTTTGTAGATCGCACGTGGCAGTCCAGTTTCAGTTCAGCAGTCACCGCATGTAGATCAGGTCTACAAGTCTCATGATATGAAATAGAAATTTTTTCTGATCCGAGGGTGTAATTTGGCTGAATTTTGACGGTCAGAATGCTTAATACTGACGCGTCAAGTCGTGTGCCAGATTTGAATTTTAAATTCCAAATCTAACCCTATTCTCACTCTCTTCAGTCCAGGCTCAATGAAATAACCTGCGAATGTCGGTTGGACTTGATTTTCGAAATGATTGTCAAGTCCAGCTAGGCGGTTCTAACGGTCTCAGATTGTAGGTATAGGATTTTCGACGCGCGGTCTAAATTCAATACAAAGTTTCAAAGTGGTCCAGAGAACAAATTGGCTTAGAGTTTGATCCGAGGTTTTAGAGTATTATAGCGTCATTGGTTCTACTCGCTTTGGGTCTTGTAGAACGTATTTAAAGTGATCAGGGACTATTTCCCAGCTACTCTAGCGTTGCGCTAGCTAACTTATGCTTATTTTCTAAAGGAATTAATCCTACGTGATTTCTTTGGCTATCGAATTGGATTCTGAGTGATTTCCTAGGTGTTTTAGTCGAACCATTACCTAAGGACGTCTAATCCCAGGTTGGCCAAAATCTGGGGTGTTATAATCTACCCCCCTTAAAACTCAATTTCGTCTCCGAAATTGGCGAAGGGTAAAAAGTATCTAGCAAGACTTCAGTCTTGACATTCTAAGGAAGGTTCAAATCCTATTTAATGACCTAATCGTGCGTAATCCTAACTCAAATGTTTCAATCCTGGGCCAATGGGGAAGAGGCCAACCACGCTTCCGCAGCGCCACTTTGATCGAACGGTAGCGTTGACTAACATAACTGAATTGGACTCAATACGTTCTACCCCCCTTAAAACTTGATTCTACTTAAATTTCAAGAATCTTTACATCGCTCCGTATATCGGAACGAGGTGTAACTTAGGGGATATCCTTGACATGAATTAGGAAACCTCTCATTACAGTGGTTTTCCTTTGCTAATGATGCGTTCTATGGCATTAGTACCAATGGCGATAGAGATGAGCCTAATCTCTATTGTGATTGAGTTCAGGGGCAGGTATGAGTTGGTGGCAAGAGGTCAAATTCTCTACTGGCTTTAAGTCCTCACCATTTCCCAAAGGCAATGTGATCACGTTTGGTTGTAGGTGGTTGGGCCATCACAGAAGAAAGGTTGTGTAGTAGGTCTGAGCCAGATACATAGACTTTCTGTCTAGCTAGGACAGAAGATTTATTGTATCAATTCTTAATCCGAGTCGATGCCGATCTTCTGCTTGATCAGAGCATTGGATTTATTGGTAACCACTAGGATTAAGAAGTCGATTCAAACCGCGAATACATTGCTTACATGCAGTTCCTTTATTCTGTGTTCCCGAATGCAATAAGCCCTTGGGGAAGGCAATACTAAGGGGCGTGCTAGTTCATTCTAAGTTCAATTTGAGGGATTTATAAGTCTTCCCTGAGAGTGAACAGTTCTAAGTTACATAAGCTTTCTAAGAGTTACTAAAGGAGTCTATGAATGTTATGAGGATCTATCCATGGAAGGGTGTCTCATTCCAACTAAATCTAACCTACTATTCCTTAGCATATACAGGCTTTACACTACTTAAGGTAACTAGTAGACTAGTCTGTAATCTACAGCCTAATGGAACGACATTCCTAGTCCCCTGTCGGGAGTGAAAGTGGCATGCTTGGTAGGAGGGTGGGGTGGGATAAAAACTAATTTCGTAGGCTTAATCCCGGGATTTACTACATGGTGGTGGAAACCATAGGATACACCCAAACTAGAGACAATACCTTACAGCGAACGTAACGGCATGCATTCCACCTAACCATATTTGGCTATATTAAGCCCAAACCACAACACAAACATTCACATAACGAGCCGAAAAACGCCATGCATTTCATTAAATCAAAATTGTCATAATACAAGGGATATCTCCTTACAAGCATCATGACAAGAAGTACATGGGAACTAAGACAGTGAAAGTTACAACAGCAACATAAGCAAACTACTAGCCTTATCAGGCTTACACAACTTAAAGCAGGAAACGATAAACTACTAACAACAACATCAAAGATCTCATCGCTAGTCTGAGTCAGGTGATGGAGGAGGAGCACCCTTATCCAGCAAGAAGCACAGGATCGCCTTTAAGGTGCGAGTCACCTTGCCGAATTTTCTGTAATACCCTAAAAATCGGGGGTCGTGTATAAACTCAACTCCCGAGTTTCAAACCGTCACTCATGCAACAAAAATGATTATGATACAATGTTGTCTGAGTTAAAGCATTTACATGAGTAAAAGTATACCAAAACTGCAATTCATACTCCAGATCCAGTGATAAAAGCAAGCGAAAGACTAATCAATATATATATCACTGTAAGGAAAAACAAAGTAGATCTCATCTGTCTCTAAAGTATGAATACAGGCCTACTGTACTCTACTGCTACTGAAGGGTCGTCGCCTCCCGTAGACTCAGAATACGCTCGCGGTCACTACAAAGGACTCGTACTCGTTGCTCGCAGGGCTGTCAGGGCTGTTGCTCGCACTCGTTGCACCGCTCCCCCATCACCTTATCAATACAGGCTTACTGTACTCTCACTGCCACGGAACAGTCGTCGCCTCCCTAGACCCAGAATACGCTCGCGGTCACTACAAAGGACTCGTCGCCTAATCAGTGTAGGCCGACAGCAAGAATATAGTGTCCCATACCACCATAATCTGCTCACGAGTCATAAGTGCTCACTGGTCACTACGGGGAGGTTTGTGGCCCCAGCATAGGCCGACAGCTCGACCACGGTGTCCCATACCACCATGCCCGGCTCATGAGTCTTCATGGATAAAGGTACCATGGTTAACAGGGTTTACAATGGTAAGTTCAGTACCCTAGGTTCAAGCAGTTATGACTCATGCAGGGTGAACATACAACGGCCAGTCGGGTTACTTGACGGGCTTGACTAGCACGATCGCATCTCAAGTCGAACGACATGAAGTGCATAAAACACTTCGCGTGGCCTAATCACTGCCGCCAACTCCAAACACGGCTCGCATTCATCGATGCGTCGTTCGTGGCCAAGACCAGCCAACCACGAATTCGCTCGGTTACCGACTGCCTGGACTAAGTCTAGTCCCAAAAAATTATGGAATCACATCAGCAATTTATGTAGGAGTATTGGAATTGAAATACAATCATGTGAGCATGTTAACACATGTTATAACATACAACTTAGGCAAATCTTCAAGCACATACATTTATGCATATAATGAAATCATGCATATAGTCAACATGTAGGAAATCATTTATGTCAGCATATTAATTGAGAAATCAATCTCAAGCTAATTCATAACATCATTTAATTCAATACATATTAATACAAGCATTTATACAAACACATACACTACACACTTAAGTCTACATATAGTATGTCGACCCAAAGTGTGCAATTAGGCGAATCTCTTCGCCAAACTAATTATGCACGTATTCCTAACTTTCTAATGCAACAACAAACCATGTCAATCACATCAACAAATATATGAATGAAATCAGCACTTCCTGCAAATGACTAAAATGCCCTAAATCTCATATTCTTCGTTGATTTACGAAACAGGAAACGGATAGCATGTTGTACATGTCAAACGGCGATGCCGTCAATAATCTACTATTAAACGACATTGAAAGCGTTGGAAACCGTCAATTAAAGCGTCTAAAATCCTCACCTTATCTCTTATGGATGCGTGATTTCGAACGGAGCGTATACGCTTCGTCTACGGCGATAAGAGAACCTAATTTACGAGTTACGTCAGTTAACATGCTATGAATCCTAGCAATTCTCAAATCAGTAACTTCTAGGGTTAGTTCTTACCTAAAAAAGCGAAAGAATCACCGGCTTGGTGATCAGAAGGTGTTGCTACAGCACGTGCAACAGGTGACACGAAGACGGGAAAAATCTTTCCTACTCTCTCTCACAAACTCTCACCTTTTCTCTCTCCCAAATTAGGGTTTCTCTCAAATTCGGATGGGAGAGAGGAGTGAGGGTTTCAACCCCTTTTATAGACTTAAAAATGCCCAAAATAGGCTCCGGTACAAAGTTCACTTAGTGCATAACCGAATTGGGGCTGTTTCGGTCCAAAAGATGCTTTCTGGTGGTCCCCTAGTCGAATGCGATCGGACTTAAGCTCATGCATACCAGATCTAGCACGTATTAAGTTTTTAGTCCGGCATGCTTAGCAGATCGTGCGTGGCGGACCAGTTTCAGTTCAGCGGTCACCGCACGTAGATCAGGGCTGAAAGTCTCATGATATGAAATAAAAATTTTTCTTGATCCGAGGGTGTAATCTGGCTAAATTCTGATGGTCAGAACGCTTAATACTGACACGTCAAGTCGTGTGCCAGATTTGAATTTCAAATTCCAAATCTGTCCCTATTCACACTCTCTTCAGTCCGGGCTCAATGAAATAGCCTGTGATTATCGGTTTGACTTGATTTTCAAAATGATTGTCAAGTCCAGCTAGACGGTTCTAACGGTCTAAGATAGGAGGTATCGAACTTTCGACGCATGGTTTAGATCCAATACAAAATTTCAAAGTGGTCCAAAGAACAAACCTGCTTAGAGTTTGGTCCCAGGTTATAGAGTATTATAGAGTCGTTGGTTCTACTCGATTTGGGTCTTGTAGAACGTATTTAAAGTGATCAGGGACTATTTCCCAGCTACTCCAGCGTTGCGCTAGCTAACTTAGTTATATTTTCTAAAAGAATTAATTCTACGCAATTTCGGGTCGAGTTGGTACTCGAGTCCAAGTACGGATTTTTCACGGGCGTTACAATCTACCCCTCTTGACAAATAATTTCATCCTCGAAATTTGTACCTTTTCGTACTCCTCGAGAAGCTGTGGGTAGTTCTTTCTGATCTTGACTTCTGTCTCCCAAGTAGCCTCTTCCTCAGAGTGATGCGTCCACAATACCTTCACAAGGGGAATCACCTTGCTACGCAGTACCTGCTCCTTCCTGTCTAGTATACGTGTCGGTCGCAGGATATATGTAACATCCTCTCCTAACTGCACCTGCTCCCATCTGATGATATGGGAAGGATCAGCAACGTACTTCTTCAGCATAGAAACATGAAATACGTTATGAACGCTCGCGAGAGGGGTGGGTAAAGCCAATCGGTAAGCCACTGCTCCCATACGATCGAGGATCTGGAATGGACCAATGAATCGCGATGCCAACTTCCCCTTCTTCCCGAACCGAAGGACTCCCTTCATAGGGGAAACTCGTAAAAACACATGATCCCCAACTGTGAACTTTAGTGGCCTCCGTCTCGTATCGGCATAACTCTTCTGTCTGCTCTGTGCTGTGAGAAGCCGACGTCGAATGATGTCAATCTTCTCTGACGTCGCCTGCACCAACTCTGGGCCAATCAAGCTATGCTCACCGACCTCTGCCCAGCAATGCGGTGAGCGACAAGGTCGCCCATACAGCGCCTCATAAGGTGCCATACCGATACTCACCTGAAAGCTGTTGTTGTACACAAACTCCGCATAAGCAAGACAATCATCCCAACTGTCCTTAAAGTCCAATGCGTAAGCTCGCAACATATCCTCGAAGATCTAGTTCACCCGCTCTTTCTGTCCGTCTGTCTGTGGGTGAAAAGCAGTACTGAACTTCGACTTCACACCCATAGCCTCCTGAATGCGAGTCCAGAAAATAGAAGTGAACCGCGTATCTCTGTCCGACACGATCTCCAACGGAACTCCATGCAGACTCACAATCTCTCTGTTGTACAGTCTAGCCAGCTCGTTTGCAGAGTTCGTAACTCTGATCGGTAGGAAGTGCGCCGACTTCGTCAGACGGTCGACGATCACCCAAATGGAATCATGTCCCTTCCTCATCTTCGGCAGCCCAGAAATGAAGTCCATGGAAATGAAATCCCACTTCCACTCTGCGATCGGCATAGGCTGCAAAAGTCCAGTTGGTCGGCGATGCTCTGCCTTCACCTGCTGATAAGTGAGACAACGGGACACGAATTCTGCTATGTGGGTCTTCATACCTTCCCACCAATACGTCCTCTTCACATCACGATACATCTTCGTACTGCCTGGATGCTTAGCGAGTTTAGTACAATGCGCAGCCTCGAGAATCTCTCGTCTCAAGTCAGGGACATCTGGGACGCATGGGCGGCCACGATAACGTAAGCCCCCATCCATACCAACTCACCACTCGGCGTCAGCATCGTCACTGGCCTGCTCTCGAAGCTCAGTCAGATGCACATCGTCCCTCTGCGCCTCGATGACCTGGTCATCGATCTGAGATCGCACCTGTACATGTGCGATGAACTCATACGGCTCCTCTACGGTGAGTTTTTGCTCAAAGTCTCGTAAAAACTCAACCATATCCCACTCAGCAACCATCAGCGGAGCCGCAAACTCTATCGCCTTCTTGCGGCTCAACGCGTCAGTCACAAGGTTCACCTTCACAGGATGGTAAGAGACTTCAAACTTGAAGTCCTTCAACGTCTCCATCCACTGCCGCTGCCTCATATTCAAGTCTTGCTGCGTGAATATGTAATTGAGGCTCTTGTGATCGTAAAAGAGCTCGAACTCCTCTCCATAGAGGTAATGTCTCCAGAGTCTCAGTGCGAATATGACGGCTGCCAACTCTAGGTCGTGTGTAGGATAATTCTCCTCGTGCTTCCTTAATTGTCTCGAGGAATACAAAATTACCCTGTCCCTATGCATAAGGACACAACCCAAACCAACGCTAGATGCATCAGTATATATAGTATATCTAACCCCTTGCTCTGGCAATACTAGCACAGGGGCGGACGTAAGTCTGTCCTTCAGCTCCTGAAAAGCTGACTCCGTTTGATCGTTCCAAGCGAACTTCATGTCCTTCCGTGTCAACTGAGACAAGGGTCTCTCGATCTTCGAGAAGTCCTGTATGAAGTGCCAATAGTAACCAGCGAGACCCAAGCAACTCCTCACCTCAGAGACAGAACCAGGCTTCTCCCAGTCCTGTACCGCAGCTACCTTAGACAGGTCAACTGTCATGCCATCCTTGGACACCACGTGTCCCAGGAACTTCACTTCCTGCTTCCAGAAGTCGCACTTCTTGTACTATATGAACAACTGATGCTGTCTGAGCGTATCCAGGACCAAACGCAAGTGCTCCTCATGCTCCTCTCGACTCCTAGAGTACACCAAAATGTCGTCAATGAATACAACGACGAATCAATAGAGGAAACGTCGAAATACCCGGTTCATCAGATCCATGAACACGGCTGGTGCGTTCGTGAGACCGAACGACATCACGAGGAACTCGTAGTGGCCAAAACTGGTCCTGAATGCTATCTTTTGCACGTCCTCATCCCTGACGCGCAACTGATGATATCCTGACTGAAGATCAATCTTTAAGAAGTATTGCGCTCCTCTCAACTGATCAAACAAGTCATCGATCCTGGGTAAAGGGTACTTGTTCTTCACCGTAATCTGGTTTAGTCTGCGATAATCAATACACAATCGCATCGAACCATCCTTCTTCCTCACGAACAAGACCGGTGCTCCCCAAGGAGACACACTAGGCCGTATAAGGCCAAGCTCTAGTAGACCATCAATCTATGTCCTCAATTCCTCCATCTCACACGGTGTCATGCGATACGTCGGCAGTGAGACGGGCGTAGAACCAGGAACCAGATCGATAATGAAATCGATCTCTCGTCGGGGCAACAAACCAGGGATCTTCCTGAACAGATCCCCGAACTCAGAAATGACTGGCGTATGCTCAAGTATCTGGGCACCAGCGTCGCGCAACAAAGTAGTGTAACTAAGTATGCGAAAAGGGAGATTTACCCGCACTGGAAATGTGAAGGATTGTAACGCTCGTGAAAAATCCATACTTGGGCTCGAGTACCAACTCGACCCGAAATTGCTTAGAATTCATTCCTTTGGAAAATTTGACTAGGTTAGCTAGTGCAACGTTAGAATAGCTGGGAAATGGTCCCTGATCACTTTAAATACATTCTACAAGGCCCGAAGCGAGTGGAACTAAGGGTGCTATAATGCTCTAAAGCCTCGGATCAAACTCTAAGCCGGTTTGTTCTCTGGACCACTTTGAATCTTTGTATTGGATCTAGACCGCACGTTGAAAGTCCGATACCTCCTATCTTAGACCGTTAGGACCGTCTAGCTGGGCTTGACACTCATTCCAAAAATCAAGTCAAACCGATGATCACAGGCTATTTCATTGAGCCCGGACCGAAGAGAGTGTGAATAGGGACATAGTTGGAATTTCAAATTCAAATCTGGCACACAAATTTGACGCATCAGTATTGAACATTCTGACCGTCAGAATACAGCCAAATTACACCCTTGGATCAGGAAAAATATCCATTATATATCACGGGACTTATAGGCCTGATCTTGGTGCGGTGACCGTTAAACTGAAACTGGGCCGCCACGTGCGATCTGGGACCCCAACCGGTCTGAAAACTGGATGTATGCTAGATCTAGTATGCATGAGCTTAAGTCCGACCGCACTTGGCCTGGGGACCTCCAGAAATGCCCTTTTGGACCGAAACGGCCCCGATTTGGTTAGGCACCAAGTAAACATTGTTCCCAAGCCTATTTTGGGAATGTTTTAGGCTATAAAAGGGGTTGAAACCCTCACTCCTCTCTCCCATCCGAATTTGAGAGAAGCCCTAGCTTGGGAGAGAGAAAAAAAAAGAGTGAGAGATTGTGAGAGAGTGGGAGAGTTCTTCCCGCCACTTGTGCTACGTGTTGCACATGCTTAAGCGACACTCCTCTACCGCTTTCCCGGCGATTCCACCGCAATCCTAGGTAAGTAAAAACCCTAAATAGTTGGTGATTTGAGTTTTTCTTGTTTCCATGGCGATGTAGCTTATGGATCTTATGTATTAGGCTCCTTACTCGCCGTAGACGAAGCATATACACTCCGCTTCGATTCCCGAGTCTACAAGACACTAGGTGAGGATTTTAGACGCTTGGATTGACGGTTCCCAATGCTTTCAATGTCGTTTAATAGTAGATTCTTGACGGCATCGCCGTTTGACATGTACAAAATGCTCTCCGTTTCCCGTTTCGTA
This sequence comes from Magnolia kwangsiensis, assembly GCA_037074715.1. Lineage (NCBI taxonomy): Eukaryota > Viridiplantae > Streptophyta > Magnoliopsida > Magnoliales > Magnoliaceae > Magnolia > Magnolia kwangsiensis. The sequence goes on along the minus strand of CM073575.1, from coordinate 80,361,685 downwards.
AGCTAACGAAGAATATGAGATTTAGGGCATTTTAGTCATTTGTAGGAAGTACTGTTTGCATTCGTATTTCGCTGATGTGATTGACATGGTTTGTTGTCGCATTAGGAAGTTAGGAATGCGTGCATAATTAGTTTGGCGAAGAGATTCGCCTAGTTGCACACTTTGGGTCGACATGCTATATGTAGACCTAAGTGTGTAGTGCATGTGTTTGTATAAATGCTTGTATTAGTATGTATTGAATTAAATGATGTTATTTGATACTTTGTGATTGATTTTTCAATTATTATGCCGACCTAAATGATTTTCTACATGTTGACAAAATGCATGATTTCATTACATGCATGGAATGTATGTGCTTGAGGATTTGCTTAAGTTGAATATGCATGGGAAGTATGCCTTGAAGATTTGCTTAAGTTGAAAGTTATAACATGTGTTAACATGCTCACATGATGTATTTCAATTCCAATACCTTGTATAGTAATTCCATAGATGTGTGGGACTTGACTTAGTCCAGGCAGTCGGTAACCGAGCGATTTCGTGGCTGACTGGTCATAGCCACGAACGACGCGTAGATGAATGTGATTCGTGTTGAGAGTTGGCGGCAGTGGTTAGGCCACGCGAAGTGTTTTACGCACTTCATGTCGTTCAGTTCGAGATGCGATCGCGCTAGTCGAGCCCGTCAAGTAACCCGACTGGCCGATGTTTGTTCACCATGTATGTATCATAACTGCTTGAACCTAGGGTACTGAACTTACCATTGTAAACCCTATTAACCGTGGTACCTTGATCCACGAAGACTCATGAGCCGGGCATGGTGGTATGGGACACCGTGGTCGAGCTGTCGGCCTACGCTGGGGCCACAAACCTCCCCGTAGTGACCAATGAGCACCTTGACTCGTGAGCAGATTATGGTGGTATGGGACACTATATTCTAGCTGTCGGCCTACACTGATCAGGCGACGAGCCCTTTGTAGTGACCGCGAGCGTATTCTGAGTTCACGGGAGGCGACGACCCTTCCGTGCAGTAGAGTACAGTAGGCCTGTATTGATAAGGTGATGGGGGAGCGGTGCAACGAGTGCGAGCAACAGCCCTGGCAGCCCTTGCAGTGACCTACGAAATGTACATCGTATGAGATTACTAGGAGTGACGACCCTAGACAGGATCCGTGTTGGGATTGATACAAGGGAGGTACCTTAGTTTCCCAATCCTGCTGTTTGAATGGACTAATAATAACTTGGTAATCATATCACCATAGCATTGCATGTGCCTGGAAGATGTGGAGCACTCTAGGGAGTGTGGCATGCCGCGGTCGTAAGATGTTGCCGTATGAGGGTGATCGTCGGTGAGGGCATACATCACGTCATATCATCTTGCATTAACAACAGTATTAGGACTTGTCTGATTTACTGCTTTACTATTATCGCGTGACTGAATTGTGAACATGCTAATCTTTGCTCTATGATTCCACTGAGTTGATCACTCATTCCCACGTTACGGGATGGTGTTTGCAACACCCACCAGACCCTGTTGTAGTTGCAGGTGACGATGAGATCCAGGAGGTGGAGCTAGATGATGACGAGGACCAGGATGAGTTCTCGTATATGCAGTATCATGACGGCTTCCCGTAGGTGACCTGGATCGAGGGGACATCAGTGGGACTTTTCTTTTTGAACATTATTCTTTTGTTATGTACATGTATATGAGACTCAGAGATGTAGTCATACTTTGGAGACAGTTGAGATTACTTTGTTTTTCCATACAGTGATATATATCTTGTTTAGTCTTCCGCTTGCTTTTATCACTGGATCTGAAGTATGAATTGCAGATTTGGTATACTTTTACTCATGTGAATGCTTTAAATCAGACAACATTGAATCATAACCATTTTTGTTGCATAAGTGACGGTCTGGAACTCGGGAGTTGAGTTTATACACGACCCCCGATTTTCAGGGTGTTACAAGTTGGTATCAGAGCATGAATGAGAGTATACTGGGCCTGGGTTATGGTCTTGCGACGTACGCTGTCGCTTCCTTTGACTTAGGTGGGTGCGAGAAGGGTCTAGAAACACATCTAGGATCACAGATTCGCCGATAGGCGAAGTCTATAAGGATCGATCGCAAGATCGAGTCTGTAACGTATCTCGGGTCGCGTAAAGCGACCCGAATCACTTCTAAGCTGTAGGAAGTCGGGTGGAGACGTCCTATGAGCGGTTTTAAACCGAAAAAGTGAATCTTTGGGCCGTGGAATGACCACGACTCCAGTAATCAATCGCCAGGGCTTAAAAACCCCGTTTTGCCAAAAATTCTCAAAATTCCTTCTCTAAACACTTCAACCTTCAGTTCTTTCTTATCCATTTCATGTTAGGCATCAAACCTAATGTGAAAATAACACAAATTAGTACATTCACCAAATTTTACAGTGAATAGTAAAATTTCATGAAAAATGGCCATAAGGCAATTCTAACTTCACTTTCTTTAGCAACTAAGGAGCTAGAAAGATGTACTGGATCCTTCTACCCCAAATTCATATGCTGCATCATATAGTTTGGTATTCGGGATTACGATGTGGACCCGGAAAGCCCCAAAAACATGTTTGGGCCCATAGGGACCAAAATACTATGAACTAAGGGGTGGGACTAGACTTTTTGGGACCCTGGGACCATGGGGGACCAGACCCATGGGGTCCCGCTGGCCAACCTGGAGGTTGGCCGGCGATGCCATCGCCGGCCGGGCGATGCATCGCCGGCCGGCCACCTCGGACGGTGCTGCCCTTTGGGCGCACCCACTTATATGTCTCCCACAACACCCCTAGGTACCTCCCATCCCACGAAAACCCCTAAAACACCCCTCTCCTTCACAAACAGCCCCCTTGCATGCCCTATCTTCGATTTTCAGCGCTCCATTCCAAATCCCGGCGACCCAAACCCATCCTAATCCCTTCCTTGGCCAAAACCGACCACCACCCATTGATTATTGGGTGTTGGCAGCCCCTTTCCTTGAAGATTTTCCCATTTGGAGCTCCAAAATCCCCCAAATAGTGTCGAAATCGTGAGCAGCTCCATTCCATCTTTTTGTTCTTATTTTTCCCTGAAACTACAGCCTTGGGAAGCTTGAAGCATCCCTCTACGACGCCTAGATTTCCTTTTGTCAGATTGGGCAGCCATTTCTCCGCATTTTCGGCGTTTTCCATGGCTTTCGTGGAAGCTATTTTGGGTCTTTTGTCACTCTCATCCATCCTGTCTTTGATGGGTAAGAGGGAAACTGCAACAGACGAGGCTGGGCCGAGCCGCCCTGCTCGATTGAGAAGACCGCGGGGTGGTGCCGCAAGTTCAAGCGCCGCCGCAGGTCCAGCTGCAGTCCTAGAGTGCCGTACGAAGCGGGATTTGGATCCCCATGCACACCTTGGACGAACCATCCTATCAGAGATGCCTCATGGTGAATACACTGATCGTAGAGTGTTATTTGAGGCGGACGTAGATGGGCGATTGTTCGGCGAATATCTGTTGTTCGAACGCATTGAAGCTGCGCACTGGGGACCGATCTTTGAAGCTCGCGCTCGTGCTAATGTGAGCACTGTTCGTGCCTTCTATGCTAGCATCCAGAGTCCTACCTTGGAGCCCTTGCAGTTCAAAATCCCTTTTGGTAGAGATCGGATGGCTACGATCGACGTCCAGTTGGTTGCGCGACTTCTCAACGTGCCTCTAGGTGATGTACATCCAAGTGAGAAGAATTTGAGGACTAGACGTGAACGAGATCGCCGCACCAGGTTTCTGTACGGTAAGTTGGTTCCATGGCAGCCTAATAATAGCCTCAAGGCGACGTACATGTCTGAGGATTTGCGTCTGCTGCATCACATCTGCACGTTCAATGTTTATCCTAGGTCGACGAACCGCATTGAATGTACACGTCTTATGGTCGATTTCTTATTTCTGGTGGCTCAGGGAGAGAACGTATGTATGGCCACTTTCATCTTACGGCAGATAGTTCTCATAGCCAGGTCGAGAAGAACATCCGAATCCCTTCCCTTTGGCCGACTCATTTGCAGAATTGCGCTTGAGTTTGCCTATAGACTTGGACCCGAGTTGCCGGTATCGATTCACACCATCGATGAGTCGACGATGGTTAAGATGAAGATCGGGTCGCAATATCGTGAAAATCAACTTGAAAGGGATAGTGGGGACGACTTTGATGAAGAGGAAGATCAAAGCGAAGGAGAACCTAGTGCAGAGGTTCAGGAAGAGACTCAGGAAGAAGCAGAAGAGGAGGCTCAGGATACTGAAGAGAGTCCTCCTCCTTCTGCGCAGACTACTATTGACGATCGCATTGCCCGGATGGAGGAGAGTCAGACCGCTTTGCGAAGGGAAGTCCAAGAACTTCGAGCAGAGGTCGCTGATGCCAAGGCCGTTACGAAGAAGAAATTTGGCAAGGTGACTCGCACCTTGAAGGCAATCCTGTGTTGCTTACAGGATAAGGGTGCTCCTCCTCCGTCGCCAGACTCCGACTAGCGACGCGATCTTTGATGTTGTTATGAGTAGTTAACTATTTTCTGTTTCATGTGTGTAAAGCCTATTAGGGCTAGTGCTTTGCTTTTGTCGCTGTTGCTTAACTGTCTTAATTTCCATGTCATTCTAGTCATGATGCTTGTAAGGATATATCCCTTGTATTGTGACAATTTTGATTAATTGAAGTGCATGGAATGCCTTGACTCTTTAGTGAATGATTGTGGTGTATTTGTGCAATTGAGACTGACAAGGTTGCGCCCTATTTTGAATATAGGGAATGCCACCTAAGACTACGAGGAGCGCGGTTCGGCTTTCATTGTTAGAGCAGATGGATCAGGCTCCTTCTCAGTCTGGCACTCGTCCGGACCCTGCTGTGGGCCCGATTCCTGAGACTGTTCGATCGTCTCAGCCTGCTACTGGTCCTACAGATGGACCACCGCCATTTACACCATCAGTTAGAGAGCCACAGCGCGCATCTACTTCCGCACCTCATCCGCCACAGCCTGCTCCACCACCTGATAGATTCGAGCAGATGATGGCTATGATGCTACAGCAGCAGCAGCTATTGACTACCATAGTCGGGACTTTAGCCCAGGGTGGGAGTGCGACTGCACCTACTCCGCCTACACCACCTGCGCATCCAGCTGAGGATGCCTATACTTACGCCCAGGATGAGGGCATAGCACTTCCTGCGCAGCCTGCTTTCCCTGCGGGGAACCCTGCCGACACACGGGGCCTTCTGGAGCGATTTCAGCGCTTGCGGCCTCCTACCTTCACGGGTTCTCACAGACCCGAGGAGGCTGAGTTTTGGCTCGACCGAGTGTCGAAGATTCTGCGCATGTTGCACTGTACTGAGGCAGAGCAGGTAGAGCTGGCTACCTTCCAGTTTGAGAGAGAGGCCAGTATGTGGTGGGATAGTGTATTGCGGACTGTTACCGCAGACTTCGTATGGACATGGGCAGCATTCGAGTTTCGCTTCCATGAGAAGTATTATCCTCAGACCTACAGACACGAGAGGGAGAATGAGTTTCTCCGTCTCAGGCAGGCAGCGATGACGGTCACCGAGTATGAGCATCGGTTCACAGAGTTGGGCAGGTACGTCCCGACGATTTTAGCTGATGAGCAGATGCGCATACGGCGCTTTTTGGAGGGCTTGCGACCGGATATTCGGTCGAAGATGTGCTGCATCAGTTTCTCCTCCTATGCGGAGTTGGTTCACATGTCCATGCGGGCAGAGCAGGACGTGGATCGACTTGCGCGATCACGAGGCCCGACTACTTCTAGGCCGCGACCGGAGTTGCCAGATAGGCCCTTCGCGGGCAAGAGGCCTCGCATTGATCCTCCTACCAGGACCACGGCGCCAGTAGGACCGTTTCGACGCCCTGATCTATCATGCACATACTGTGGGAGGACGGGCCACCTAGCGCCGAGTTGCTTTGCGAGGATGCGGGACAGTGGGTTCTCGCCGCCGCAGAAGATTGATCGTGTACGTCCACAGGCGATATCAGCACCGCCTATACGGTCAGCTCCTGCGCAGTCCTCTTTCAGACCCACAGTATCGCAGATTCGACAGCCCCCACGGCCCTTGACACAGCGGCCGAACCGGCCACAGCAGGCTCGAGTTCATGCACTGACCGCTGAGGCAGCTACGACGCCGACTTTCCAGCATTCAGCCTTCGAGGTCACGGGCCATATCGGAGGTACTCCCGTTCTTGTCATGGTGGACACTGGTTCCACGATTTCTTTGATATCACGTGCCGTAGTCAGACGTCTTGGGTTGCAGACTATTACTATGGATAGCGTGCGAGTCCTTGCAGCTCATGGAGATTATTCGGATGTCACCCAGATGTGTGAGGGTTGTTTACTTGATCTGGGAGGCAGGACGATGACTCTTGATTTGGTCGTCGATCCCTCGCTCGTATATCTCGACGTCATTCTTGGCATGGACTGGTTGACTGCAGCGAGAGCCGAGATTGACTGCGAGGCTCGTGTGGTGACGGTGTACGAGCCTGAGGGCACGCCTTTCACATTTTCAGTGCGGGTAAATCTTCCTTTCCGCATTCTTAGCTACGCCACCCTGTTGCACGACGCTGGTGCCCAGGTACTTGAGCAGACGCCAGTTGTTTCTGAGTTCGGGGATCTGTTCAGGAAGATCCCTGGTTTGCCGCCCCGACGTGAGATCGATTTCACTATCGATCTGATTCCTGGTTCTACACCCGTCTCACTGCCGACGTATCGCATGGCACCATGTGAGATGGAGGAGTTGAGGACGCAGATTGATGGTCTACTAGAGCTTGGCCTTATACGGCCTAGCGTATCTCCTTGGGGAGCACCGGTCTTGTTCGTGAAGAAGAAGGATGGTTCGCTACGATTGTGTATTGATTATCGCAGGCTGAACCAACTCACAGTGAAGAACAAGTACCCTTTGCCCAGGATCGATGACTTATTTGATCAGTTGAGAGGAGCGCAGTACTTCTCGAAGATTGATCTTCAGTCAGGATATCATCAGCTGCGCGTCAGAGATGAGGACGTGCAGAAGACAGCGTTCAGGACCAGTTTTGGTCATTACGAGTTCCTTGTGATGTCGTTCGGTCTCACGAACGCACCGGCCGTGTTCATGGATCTGATGAACCGGGTACTACGGCCTTTCCTCTATCGATTCGTCGTTGTCTTCATCGACGACATTTTGGTATACTCTAGGAGTCGAGAGGAGCATGAGGAGCACTTGCGTTTGGTCCTTGATACGCTCAGACAGCATCAGTTGTTCGCACAGTATAAGAAGTGCGACTTCTGGAAGCAGGAGGTGAAGTTTCTGGGACACGTGGTGTCCAAGGATGGCATGGCAGTTGACCTGTCTAAGGTAGCTGCGGTGCAGGACTGGGAGCAGCCTGGTTCTGTCACTGAGGTGAGGAGTTTCTTGGGTCTCGCTGGCTACTATCGGCGCTTCATTCAGGATTTCTCGAAGATCGCGAGACCCTTATCTCAGTTGACACGGAAGGACGTGAAGTTCGCCTGGAATGATAAGGCGGAGTCAGCTTTTCAGGAGCTGAAGGACAGACTTACGTCCGCCCCTGTGCTAGTATTGCCAGAGCAAGGGGTTAAATACACTATATACACTGACGCGTCTAGCGTTGGTTTGGGTTGTGTCCTTATGCAGAGGGACAGGGTAATTTCGTATGCCTCGAGACAATTAAGGAAGCACGAGGAGAATTACCCTACACACGACCTGGAGTTGGCAGCCGTGATATTCGCACTGAGACTCTGGAGACATTACCTCTATGGAGAGGAGTTCGAGCTCTTTTGCGACCACAAGAGCCTCAAGTACATATTCACACAGCGGGACTTGAATATGAGGCAGCGGCGATGGATGGAGACGCTGAAGGACTTCAAGTTTGAAGTCTCTTACCATCCTGGGAAGGCGAACCTTGTGGCTGATGCGTTGAGCCGCAAGAAGGCGATAGAGTTTGCGGCTCCGCTGATGGTTGCCGAGTGGGATATGGTTGAGTTTTTGCGAGACTTTGAGCAGAAACTCACCGTAGAGGAGCCATTTGAGTTCATCGCACATGTTCAGGTGCGATCCCCGATCGACGACCGTGTCATCGAGGCGCAGAGGGACGACGCGCATCTTACTGAGCTTCGAGAGCAGGCCAGTGATGATGATGACGCCGACTGGCGAGTTGGCATGGATGGGGGTTTACGTTACCGTGGCCGCCTATGCGTTCCTGATGTCCCTGACTTGAGACGAGAGATTCTCGAGGCTGCGCATTCTACTAGACTCGCGATGCATCCTGGCAGCACGAAGATGTATCGTGACGTGAAGAGGACGTACTGGTGGGAAGGTATGAAGACCCACATTGCTGAGTTCGTGTCCCGTTGTCTCACTTGTCAGCAGGTGAAGGCAGAGCATCGCCGACCACCTGGACTTTTGCAGCCTATGCCGATTGCAGAATGGAAATGGAATTTCATTTCCATGGACTTCATTTCTGGGTTGCCGAAGACGAGGAAGGGGCATGATTCCATTTGGGTGATCGTCGACCGATTGACGAAGTCGGCGCACTTCCTACCGATCAGAGTTACGAACTCTGCAGACGAGCTGGCTAGATTGTATATCCGAGAGATTGTGCGTCTGCATGGAGTTCCGTTGGAGATCGTGTCGGACAGAGACACGCGGTTCACTTCTATTTTCTGGACTCGCATTCAGGAGGCTATGGGTGTGAAGTTGAAGTTCAGTACTGCCTTCCACCCACAGACGGACGGACAGACGGAGCGAGTGAACCAGATCCTGGAGGACATGTTGCGAGCTTGCGCATTGGACTTCAAGGACAGTTGGGATGACTGTCTTGCATATGCGGAGTTTGCGTACAACAATAGCTTCCAGGCGAGTATCGGCATGGCACCTTATGAGGCGCTGTATGGGCGACCTTGTCGCGCACCGCATTGCTGGTTAGAGGTCGGTGAGCGCAGCTTGATTGGCCCAGAGTTGGTGCAGGCGACGTCAGAGAAGATTGATATTATTCGACGTCGGCTTCTTACAGCGCAGAGCAGACAGAAGAGCTACGCCGATACGAGACGGAGACCACTAGAGTTCACAGTCGGGGATCATGTGTTTTTGCGAGTTTCCCCTATGAAGGGAGTCCTTGGGTTCGGGAAGAAGGGGAAGCTGGCACCGCGATACATTGGTCCATTTCAGATCCTCGATCGTGTGGGAGCAGTGGCTTACCGATTGGCTTTACCCACGCCCCTCGCGAGCGTCCACAACGTATTTCATGTTTCTATGCTGAAGAAGTACGTTGCTGATCCTTCTCATATCATCAGATGGGAGCAGGTGCAGTTAGGAGAGGATGTTACTTATATCCTGCGACCGACACGCATCTTAGACCGGAAGGAGCAGGTACTACGTAGCAAGGTGATTCCCCTTGTGAAGGTACTATGGACGCATCATACTGAGGAGGAGGCTACTTGGGAGACAGAAGCCGAGATCAGAAAGAACTACCCACAGCTTCTCGAGGAGTACGAAAAGGTACAAAATTTCGAGGACGAAATTATTTGTTAAGGGGGGTAGATTGTAACGCCCGTGAAAAATCCATACTTGGGCTCGAGTACCAACTCGACCCGAAATTGCTTAGAATTCATTCCTTTGGAAAATTTGACTAGGTTAGCTAGTGCAACGTTAGAATAGATGGGAAATGGTCCCTGATCACTTTAAATACGTTCTACAAGGCCCGAAGCGAGTGGAACTAAGGGTGCTATAATGCTCTAAAGCCTCGGATCAAACTCTAAGCCGGTTTGTTCTCTGGACCACTTTGAATCTTTGTATTGGATCTAGACCGCACGTTGAAAGTCCGATACCTCCTATCTTAGACCGTTAGGACCGTCTAGCTGGGCTTGACACTCATTCCAAAAATCAAGTCAAACCGATGATCACAGGCTATTTCATTGAGCCCGGACCGAAGAGAGTGTGAATAGGGACATAGTTGGAATTTCAAATTCAAATCTGGCACACAAATTTGACGCATCAGTATTGAACATTCTGACCGTCAGAATACAGCCAAATTACACCCTTGGATCAGGAAAAATATCCATTATATATCACGGGACTTATAGGCCTGATCTTGGTGCGGTGACCGTTAAACTGAAACTGGGCCGCCACGTGCGATCTGGGACCCCAACCGGTCTGAAAACTGGATGTATGCTAGATCTAGTATGCATGAGCTTAAGTCCGACCGCACTTGGCCTGGGGACCTCCAGAAATGCCCTTTTGGACCGAAACGGCCCCGATTTGGTTAGGCACCAAGTAAACATTGTTCCCAAGCCTATTTTGGGAATGTTTTAGGCTATAAAAGGGGTTGAAACCCTCACTCCTCTCTCCCATCCGAATTTGAGAGGAGCCCTAGCTTGGGAGAGAGAAAAAAAAAGAGTGAGAGATTGTGAGAGAGTGGGAGAGTTCTTCCCGCCACTTGTGCTACGTGTTGCACATGCTTAAGCGACACTCCTCTACCGCTTTCCCGGCGATTCCACCGCAATCCTAGGTAAGTAAAAACCCTAAATAGTTGGTGATTTGAGTTTTTCTTGTTTCCATGGCGATGTAGCTTATGGATCTTATGTATTAGGCTCCTTACTCGCCGTAGACGAAGCATATACACTCCGCTTCGATTCCCGAGTCTACAAGACACTAGGTGAGGATTTTAGACGCTTGGATTGACGGTTCCCAATGCTTTCAATGTCGTTTAATAGTAGATTCTTGACGGCATCGCCGTTTGACATGTACAAAATGCTCTCCGTTTCCCGTTTCGTAAGCTAACGAAGAATATGAGATTTAGGGCATTTTAGTCATTTGTAGGAAGTACTGTTTGCATTCGTATTTCGCTGATGTGATTGACATGGTTTGTTGTCGCATTAGGAAGTTAGGAATGCGTGCATAATTAGTTTGGCGAAGAGATTCGCCTAGTTGCACACTTTGGGTCGACATGCTATATGTAGACCTAAGTGTGTAGTGCATGTGTTTGTATAAATGCTTGTATTAGTATGTATTGAATTAAATGATGTTATTTGATACTTTGTGATTGATTTTTCAATTATTATGCCGACCTAAATGATTTTCTACATGTTGACAAAATGCATGATTTCATTACATGCATGGAATGTATGTGCTTGAGGATTTGCTTAAGTTGAATATGCATGGGAAGTATGCCTTGAAGATTTGCTTAAGTTGAAAGTTATAACATGTGTTAACATGCTCACATGATGTATTTCAATTCCAATACCTTGTATAGTAATTCCATAGATGTGTGGGACTTGACTTAGTCCAGGCAGTCGGTAACCGAGCGATTTCGTGGCTGACTGGTCATAGCCACGAACGACGCGTAGATGAATGTGATTCGTGTTGAGAGTTGGCGGCAGTGGTTAGGCCACGCGAAGTGTTTTACGCACTTCATGTCGTTCAGTTCGAGATGCGATCGCGCTAGTCGAGCCCGTCAAGTAACCCGACTGGCCGATGTTTGTTCACCATGTATGTATCATAACTGCTTGAACCTAGGGTACTGAACTTACCATTGTAAACCCTATTAACCGTGGTACCTTGATCCACGAAGACTCATGAGCCGGGCATGGTGGTATGGGACACCGTGGTCGAGCTGTCGGCCTACGCTGGGGCCACAAACCTCCCCGTAGTGACCAATGAGCACCTTGACTCGTGAGCAGATTATGGTGGTATGGGACACTATATTCTAGCTGTCGGCCTACACTGATCAGGCGACGAGCCCTTTGTAGTGACCGCGAGCGTATTCTGAGTTCACGGGAGGCGACGACCCTTCCGTGCAGTAGAGTACAGTAGGCCTGTATTGATAAGGTGATGGGGGAGCGGTGCAACGAGTGCGAGCAACAGCCCTGGCAGCCCTTGCAGTGACCTACGAAATGTACATCGTATGAGATTACTAGGAGTGACGACCCTAGACAGGATCCGTGTTGGGATTGATACAAGGGAGGTACCTTAGTTTCCCAATCCTGCTGTTTGAATGGACTAATAATAACTTGGTAATCATATCACCATAGCATTGCATGTGCCTGGAAGATGTGGAGCACTCTAGGGAGTGTGGCATGCCGCGGTCGTAAGATGTTGCCGTATGAGGGTGATCGTCGGTGAGGGCATACATCACGTCATATCATCTTGCATTAACAACAGTATTAGGACTTGTCTGATTTACTGCTTTACTATTATCGCGTGACTGAATTGTGAACATGCTAATCTTTGCTCTATGATTCCACTGAGTTGATCACTCATTCCCACGTTACGGGATGGTGTTTGCAACACCCACCAGACCCTGTTGTAGTTGCAGGTGACGATGAGATCCAGGAGGTGGAGCTAGATGATGACGAGGACCAGGATGAGTTCTCGTATATGCAGTATCATGACGGCTTCCCGTAGGTGACCTGGATCGAGGGGACATCAGTGGGACTTTTCTTTTTGAACATTATTCTTTTGTTATGTACATGTATATGAGACTCAGAGATGTAGTCATACTTTGGAGACAGTTGAGATTACTTTGTTTTTCCATACAGTGATATATATCTTGTTTAGTCTTCCGCTTGCTTTTATCACTGGATCTGAAGTATGAATTGCAGATTTGGTATACTTTTACTCATGTGAATGCTTTAAATCAGACAACATTGAATCATAACCATTTTTGTTGCATAAGTGACGGTCTGGAACTCGGGAGTTGAGTTTATACACGACCCCCGATTTTCAGGGTGTTACAAGGATACACCCTCTGGCTCGTACACGGTCACTATACGAGTCTCGCAGTCAATCTCGGCCCTCGCTATAGTCAACCAATCCATGCCAAGAATGACATCGAGATAAACCAGAGAAGGGTTGACGACAAAATCAATAGCCAACGTCTTGCCTCCCAGATCCACCAAACAACCCTCACACATCTGGGTGACATCTGAATAATCCCCATGAGCTGCAAGGACTCGCACCCTATCCATAGTAATAGTCTGTAACCCAATGCATCTGACTATGGTATGTGATATCAAAGAAATCGTGGATCCAGTGTCCACCATCACGAGTATAGGAATACCTCCAATATGGGCAGTGATCTCGATGGTCGAATGCTGAGAAGTCAGTGTCGCAGCTGCCTCAGCTGTCAATGCATGAACCCGAGCCTGCTGTGGCCGGTTCGGCCGCTGTGTCATGGGCCGTGGAGGCTGTCTGATCTACGATATCGGAGGTCTGAAAGAAGGGTGCGTAGGAGCTAACCATATAGGCGGTGCTGATATCGCCTGTGGATGTGCACGGTCAATCTTCTACGGCGGCGAGAACCCACTGTCCCGCATCCGAGAAAAATAACTCTACGCCAAGTGGCCCGTCCTCCCACAGTATGTGCACGATAACTCGGGGCGTCGAAAAGATGGTGCTGGCGCTAGAGCCCGAGCAGGAGGGTCGACACGAGGCCTCTTGCCCGCGAAGGGCCTGTCTGGCAAGTCTGATCGTGGCCTAGGAGCAACAGGGCCACGAGATCGCGTAAGCCGATCCACATCCTGCTCTGCCCGCATAGACATGTGAATCAACTCCGCATATGAGGGAATGCTCACACAGAACATCTGTAACCGAATATCCGGTCACAAACCCTCCAAAAAGTGCCATATGGGCATCTGATTATCAGCCAAAATAGTCAAGACGTATCTGCCCAACTCCGTAAACTGATGCTCATACTCCGTAACTGTCATGGCTCTCTGTCTGAGGCGGAGAAACTCATTCTCCCAGTCATGCCTGTAAGTTTGGGGATAATACTTCTCGTGAAAGCGAAACTCAAACGCTGCACATGTCCATATAAAGTCGGCGGCAACGGTCCGTAATACGCTGTCCCACCACAAGCTGGCCTCTCTCTCAAACAGGAACGTAGCCAACTCTACCTGCTCAGCCTCTGTGCAATGAAGCATCTGCAATATCTTTGACACACGGTCGAGCCAATACTCGGCCTCCTCGGGTCTATGAGAACCTGTAAAAGTGGGAGGCCGTAAGCGCTGGAATCGCTCTAACAAGCCCCGTGTATCTGCGGCATTCCCCGCAGGATAAGCAGGTGGTACTGGATGAGCCATTCCCTCATCCTGGGCATAAGTATCAGCATCCTCAGCTGGATGCGCAGGTGGTGCAGGTGAAGTCACACCCCCACCCTGGGCTAGTGTCCTCACAATGGTAATCAGGAACTGCTGCTGCTGCTGCATCATAGCATCATCTGGTCGAATCTGTCAGGAGATGGAGCAGGCTGTGGCGTGTGCTATGTCGAAGTAGACGCACGATAAGGCTCTCTGACTGGCAGTGTGAACGGCAGTGGTCCAACTGTAGGACCAGCAGTAGGCTGAGATGCGCGCACTGTCTCAGGAATCAGGCCCACAACAGGGTCCGCATAGGTGTCAGGCTGCGAAGGAGCCTAATCCATAGGCTCACTCAATGCAAGCCCAGCTGTGCTCCGGGTAGCCTTAGGCGGCATTTCCTATATTCAAAATAGGGCGCAACCTTGTCAGTCTCAATAGCACAAATACACCGCAATCATTCACACAAGGAATCAAAGGCATTCCATACATTTCATTTAATCAAAATTGTCACAATACAAGGGATATGTCCTTACAAGTATCATGACGAGAAATACATGGGAACTAAGACAGTTAAAATTACAACAGCAACATAAGCAAAGCACTAGCCTTAACAGGCTTACACAACTTAAAGTAGGAAATGACTAACTACTAATAACAACATCATAGATCTCGCTAGTCTGAGTCGGGTGACGGAGGAGGAGCACCCTTATCCTGCAAGCAGCACAGGATCACCTTCAAGGTGCGAGTCACCTTGCCGAATTTCCTCTTCGTAACCGCCTTGGCATCCTCGACTTCAGTGCGAAGTTTCTGAACTTCCCTTCACAAGGCGATCTGATTCTCCTCAATTCGGGCAATGCAATCATCGCTAGTAGCCTGCGCAGAAGGAGGAGGGCTCCCATCTGTATCCTAAGCCTCCTCTTCTGCCTCTTCCTGGACTTCTTCCTGAACTTCTACTCCAGGTTCTCCCTCACTTGGATCCTCCTCATCATCAAAGTCATCCTCGTTATCCTCCTCAAGCTGATTCTCACGGTACTGAGACCTAATCTTCATCTTGACCATAGTCGACTCATCAATGCTATGAATCGGAACTGGCAATTTCGGCCCAAGTCTGTAGGCAAACTCAAGCGCGATCTTGCATATCAGTCGGCTAAAAGGAAGCGATTCGAACGTTCTTCTTGACTTGGCTATGAGGATTATCTGTCGCAAGATGAAAGTGGCCATACACACATTCTCTCCCTGGGCCACCAAATACAAGAAATCAACCATAAGGCACGTACACTCAATGCGATTCGTCGACCTGGGATACACATTGAACGTGCAGATATGGTGTAGCAGGCATAAATTATCAGACATATACGTCGTCTTGAGGCTATTATTAGGTTACCATGGAACTAACTTACCGCATAGGAACCTGGTACGGCGATCTCGCTCACGCTTACTCCTCAGATTCTTCTCACTAGGATGAACATCACCAAGAGGCACATTCAGAAGCCGCGCAATCAACCACATATCGATCGTAGCCATCCGATCTCTACCAAAAGGGATTTTGAACTACAATGACTCCAAGGTAGGATTCTGGATACGAGCGTAGAAGGCACGAACGGTGCTCACATTAACACGAGTGCGAGCTTCAAAGATCGGACCCCAATGCGCAGCTTCAATGCGCTCGAATAACAGAAATTTGCTAAATAGTCATCCTTCCACATCCGCCTCAAACAACACTTTGCGATCAGTGTATTGGCCGTGAGGCATCTCAGCTAGAATCACTCGCCCGAGTTGAGTATGGGGATCCAAATCCCGCTTTGTATGGAACTCTCGGGTTGTAGCTGGACCTGTGGCGGCACTTGAACTTGCGGCACCACCCCGCGGTCTCCTTGATTGAGCAGGGTGACTTGGCCCAGCCTCATCTGCTGTGCGATTTTTCTTTTACCCATCAAAGATAGGATGGTGGAGAGTGATAAAAGGCCTAAAATGGCTTCCACGAAAGCCATGGAAAATGGAGAAAATGTGAAGAAGTGACTATCCAAACTGGAAAAGGGAGATCTAGGTATTGTAGAGGGATGCTTCAAGCTTCCTTAGGATGTATTTTCAAGGAGAAATGAAAATGAAAAAGGGAAATGGGGCACCTCACAATTTCAGCTTGATTTGGGGGTTTTTAGAGCTCCAAACGATGAAATATGTTAAAGGGAGGGCTGCAAATTGAAATAGATTGATGGAGGGTGGTCGTTTTTGGCCAAGGATGAATTTAGGGGTGGTTTGGAATCACGGATTTTAGAGATGGCAGCTGAAAAATGAGAATGGAGCTATGGGAAGGGCTGTTTGTGAAGGAAGTGTATGATTTAGGGGTTTTCTACGCACGAACCATACATGGGGGGTGTATAGTACCCAAAACACCCTCACAAAACAAAGCACGCACCAAATGGACCACTATGGCCGGCGATGCATCGCCGGCCATCGCCGACCAAATGCATCGCCGGCCATCGCCGACCAAACCTTTGGTCGGGCTGTGGGACCACATGGGTTTGGTCCCCCATGGTCCAGGGACCCCAAATAACTATGGGCCCCACCTTGGTTCATTGTATTTTGACCTATATAGGCCCAAACATGAGTTTGGAGATTTCTGGGGCCAATCTGCAATCCTAAATATAAAACCCTATCATGCAGCATATGCTTTTGGGGTAGAAGGAGCTAGTAAATCCATCTAGCCTATTAGTTGCTAAATAAAGTGAAGTTAGAATGGCCTTATGGCCATTTTTCATGAAATTTTACTATTCACTATAAATTTTTATGAAAGTATGATTTTATGTTATTTTCACATTATTTTTGATGCTTAACATGAAAAGTATGAGAAGAAATTGAAGATTGGAGTGGTGAGAGGAAGAATTTTGAAGATTTTTGGTGAAACGGGATTTTTAAGCCCTGAAGATTGAATACAGGGGTCGTGGTTGTCTCGCGGCCCAAGGATTCACATTTATGGGTTTAGAATCATTCAAAGAACATCTCAACCCACTCACCTATAACCTAGGAGCTATTCGGGTTGCTTCACGCGACCCTATATGCGTTACGGACTCGATCACGCAATCGAAATGAATAGACTTCGCCTATTGGCGAATCTGCGATCTTAGAAATGTTTCTCGACCTTTCTCGCACCCACCTAAGTCAAAAGAAGCGACAGCGTATGTCTCGTGACCATAACCCAAGCCCAGTATACTTTTATTCACGCTCTGATACCAACTTGTAACACCCTGAAAATCGGGGGTCGTGTATAAACTCAACTCCCGAGTTCCAGACCGTCACTTATGTAACAAAAATGATTATGATATAATGTTGTCTGAGTTAAAGCATTTACATGAGTAAAAGTATACCAAAACTGCAATTCATACTCCAGATCCAGTGATAAAAGCAAGCGAAAGACTAATCAATATATATATCACTGTAAGGAAAAACAAAGTAGATCTCATCTGTCTCTAAAGTATGAATACATCTCTGAGTCTCATATACATATACATGAACAAAATCAAATGTTCAAAATAGTCCCACTGAAGCCCCATCAACCCAGGTCACCTAAGCAAAGCCATCATGATACTACATGTAGGAGAACTCGTCCTGGTCCTCGTCAAAGTCTGGCTCTGCCTCCTGGATCTCAGCATCACCTGCATCTACAACAGGGTCTGGTGGGTGTTGCAAACACCATCCCGTAACGTGAGGATGAGTGATCAACTCAGTGGAATCATAGAGCAAAGATTAGCATGTTCACAAATCAATCATGCAATAATAGTAAAGCAGTAAATCAGACAATCCTAATACTGTTATTAACGCAATATGACATGATGTGATGTATGCCCTCACCGACGATGTCCCTCATACGACACCATCTTACGACCGCGGCATGCAATCGACCCTCAAGTGCTCCACATCTTCCAGGCACATACAATGGTATGGTGATATGATTTCCGAGTTGTTATTAGTCCATTCAAACAGCAGGATTGGGAAACTAAGGTACTTCCCTTATATCAATCCCAACACAGATCCTGTCTAGGGTCGTCACTCCTAGTAATCTCATACGATGTATATTTTGTAGGTCGCTGCAAGGGCTGCCAGGGCTGTTGCTCGCACTCGTTGCACCGCTACCCCATCTCCTTATCAATACAGGCCTACTGTACTCTACTGCTACTGAAGGGTCGTCGCCTCCCGTAGACTCAGAATACGCTCTCGGTCACTACAAAGGACTCGTCGCCTGATTAGTGTAGGTCGACAACTAGAATATAGTGTCCCATACCACCATAATCTGCTCACGAGACTAGGTGCTCACTGGTCACTACGGGGAGGTTTGTGGCCCCAGCGTAGGCCGACAGCTCGACCACGGTGTCCCATACCACCATGCCCGGCTCATGAGTCTTCATGGATAAAGGTACCATGGTTAACAGGGTTTACAATGGTAAGTTCAGTACCCTAGGTTCAAGCAGTTATGACTCATGAAGGGTGAACATACAACGGCCAGTCGGATTACTTGACGGGCTTGACTAGCGCGATCGCATCTCAAGTCGAACGACATGAAGTGCGTAAAACACTTCGCGTGGCCTAACCACTGCCGCCAACTCCAAACACAGCTCGCATTCATCGATGCGTCATTCGTGGCCAAGACTAGCCAACCACGAATTCGCTCGGTTACCAACTGCCTGGACTCAGTCTAGTCCCAAACAATTATGGAATCACATCAGCAATTTATGTAGGAGTATTGGAATTGAAATACAATCATGTGAGCATGTTAACACATGTTATAACACACAACTTAGGCAAATCTTCAAGCATATACATTTTATGCATATAATGAAATCATGCATATAGTCAACATGTAGGAAATCATTTATGTCAGCATATTAATTGAGAAATCAATCTCAAACTAATTCATAACATCATTTAATTCAATACATACTAATACAAGCATTTATACAAACACATACACTACACACTTAAGTCTACATATAGTATGTCGACCCGAAGTGCGCAATTAGGCGAATCTCTTCGCCAAACTAATTATGCACGTATTCATAACTTTCTAATGCGACAACAAACCATGTCAATCACATCAGCAAAATATGAATGAAATCAGCACTTCCTACAAATGACTAAAATGCCCTAAATCTCATATTCTTCGTTGATTTACGAAACAGGAAACGGATAACATGTTCTACATGTCAAACGGCGATGCCGTCAATAATCTACTATTAAACGACATTGAAAGCGTTGGAAACCGTCAATCAAAGCGTCTAAAATCCTCACCTTATCTCTTATGGATGCGTGATTTCGAACGGAGCGTATACGCTTCGTCTACGGCGATAAGAGAATCTAATTTACGAGTTACGTCAGTTAACATGCTATGAATCCTAGCAATCCTCAAATCAGAAACTTCTAGGGTTAGTTCTTACCTAAAAACGTGAAAGAATCACCGGCTTGGTGATCAGAAGGTGTTGCTACAGCACGTGCAACAGGTGGCACGAAGACGAAAAAAATCTCTCCTACTCTCTCTCACAAACTCTCACCTTTTCTCTCTCCCAAATTAGGGTTTCTCTCAAATTAGGATGGGAGAGAGGAGTGAGGGTTTCAACCCCTTTTATAGATTTAAAAATGCCCAAAATAGGCTCCGGTACAAAGTTCACTTAGTGCATAACCGAATCGGGGCTGTTTCGGTCCAAAAGATGCTTTCTGGTGGTCCCCTTGTCGAATGCGATCGGACTTAAGCTCATGCGTACCAGATCTAGCACGTATAAAGTTTTCAGTCCGGCAGGGTTCGCAGATCACGCGTGGCAGATTAGTTTCAGTTGAGCGGTCACCGCACGTAGATCAGGGCTGAAAGTCTCATGATATGAAATAGAAATTTTTCCTGATCCGAGGGTGTAATCTGACTAAATTCTGATGGTCAGAACACTTAATACTGACACGTCAAGTCGTGTGCCAGATTTGAATTTCAAATTCTAAATCTGTCCCTATTCGCACTCTCTTCAGTCCGGGCTCAATGAAATAGCCTGTGATTATCGGTTTGACTTGATTTTCGAAATGATTGTCAAGTCCAGCTAGACGGTTCTAACGGTCTAAGATAGGAGGTATCGGACTTTCGACGCGCGGTCTAGATCTAATACAAAATTTCAAAGTGGTCCAAAGAACAAACCTGCTTAGAGTTTGGTCCCAGGTTATAGAGTATTATAGAGTCGTTGGTTCTACTCGTTTGGGTCTTGTAGAACGTATTTAAAGTGATCAGGGACTATTTCCCAGCTACTCCAGTGTTGCGCTAGCTAACTTAGTCATATTTTCTAAAAGAATTAATTCTACGCAATTTCGGGTCGAGTTGGTACTCGAGTCCAAGTACGAATTTTTCACGGGCGTTACAATCTACCCCCCTTAACAAATAATTTCATCCTCGAAATTTGTACCTTTTCGTACTCCTCGAGAAGCTGTGGGTAGTTCTTTCTGATCTCGGCTTCTATCTCCTAAATAGCCTCTTCCTCAGAGTGATGCGTCCACAATACCTTCACAAGGGGAATCACCTTGCTACGCAGTACCTGCTCCTTCCTGTCTAGGATATGTGTCGGTCGCAGGATATATGTAACATCCTCTCCTAACTGCACCTGCTCCCATCTGATGATATGGGAAGGATCAGCAACGTACTTCTTCAGCATAGAAACATGAAATACGTTGTGAACGCTCGCGAGAGGCGTGGATAAAGCCAATCGGTAAGCCACTGCTCCCACACGATCGAGGATCTGGAATGGACCAATGAATCGCGGTGCCAGCTTCCCTTTCTTCTTGAACCGAAGGACTCCCTTCATAGGGGAAACTCGCAAAAACACATGATCCCCAACTGTGAACTCTAGTGGCCTCCGTCTCGTATTGGCATAACTCTTCTGTCTGCTCTGCGCTGTGAGAAGCCGATGTCGAATGATGTCAATGTTCTCTGACGTCTCCTGCACCAACTCTAGGCCAATCAAGCTACACTCACCAACCTCTGCCCTGCAATGCGGTGAGCGACAAGGTCGCCCATACAGCGCCTCGTATGGTGTCATACCGATACTCGCCTGAAAGCTGTTGTTGTATGCAAACTCTGCATAAGCAAGACAATCATCCCAACTGTCCTTGAAGTCCAATGCGCAAGCTCGCAACATATCCTCTAAGATCTGGTTCACCCACTCTGTCTTTCCGTCTGTCTGTGGGTGAAAAGCAGTACTGAACTTCAACTTCACACCCATAGCCTCCTGAATGCGAGTCCAGAAAATAGAAGTGAACCACGTGTCTTTGTCTGAAACGATCTCCAACGGAACTCCATGCAGACGCACAATCTCTCTGATGTACAGTCTAGCTAGCTCGTTTGCAGAGTTCGTAACTCTGATCGGTAGAAAGTGCGCCGACTTCGTCAGACGGTCGACGATCACCCAAATGGAATCATGTCCCTTCCTCGTCTTCGGCAGCCTAGAAATGAAGTCCATGAAAATGAAATCCCACTTCCACTCTGCGATCAGCATAGGCTGCAAAAGTCCAGGTGGTGTATTCGCCGTGAGGCATCTCTGCTAAAATCACTTGCCCAAGTTGAGTATGGGGATCCAAATCCCGCTTTATATGGAACTCTCGGGCTATGCTTGGACTTACGGCGGCGCTTGAGCTTGCGGCGCCACCCCTCGGTCTTCTTGATTGAGCAGGGCGACTAGGCCTAGCCTCATCCACTGCGGTCTTTCTCTTTCCCATTAAAGAGAGGATGGTGGAGAGAGACAAAAGACCCAAAATGGCTTCAATAAAAGCCATGAAAAATGGGAGAAATGCAAAGAAATGGCTGCCCAAATTGAAAAAGGGAGATATAGGCGTTGCAGAGGGATGCTTCAAGCTCCCCTAGGATGGATTTTTAGAAAGAAAAGAGAATGAAAAAGGAGAATGGAGCACCTCACGATTTCAGTTCGTTTTGGGGGTTGTAAGAGCTCCAAACGACGAGATTTGTAAGAGGGAGGGCTGCAAATTACTATGAAGTGATGGAGTGGGGTCGTTTTCAACAGAGAATGGGTTTGGGAGTGATTTGAAGACACGGTTTGGAGAGAGGGCAACAAGAACACGTAAATGGAGCTTGGAAAGGGGGCTGTTATGAAGGAAGTACCCCTTTTTGGAGTTTTCTATGGTCGAACCACACATGGGGGGGGGGGGGGGGGGGGGGGGGGGGTGTATTACCCAAAATACCCCCAGATCCCAAATTTTACAGCAAGTGGGCCACATTGGACGGCGATGCATCGCCCGGTGGGACCACATGGGTCTGGTCCCCCATGGTCCAGGGACCTCAAAAATGTATGGGCCCCACCCTAGTTCATTGTAAATTGTCCTATGGAGGCCCAAACATGCATTCGGGGATTTTCAGGGCCAACCTACAAACCTGAATGCAATCCCCTATCATGCAGCATATGATTTTGGGGTAGAAGGAGCCAATACATCCATCTAGCCCAATAGTTGCTAAAGAACGCAAACTTAGAATGGCCTAATAGCCAGTTTTCATGAAATTTTACTATTCACTGTAAAATTTTGTCGAAGTATGATTTTATATCATTTTTACATTAGGATCAATGCCTAACATGAAAATAATAAGAAAGAATTGAAGAATGGAGTGGTACGAGGAAGAATTTCAAAGAATTTCGGTAAAATGGGATTTTTCAGCCCTGGCGATTTAATGTAAGGGTTGTGGTTGTCCCACATCCCAAGGATTCACATTCATAGGTTTATAATCATTCAAAGAACATCTCAACCCACCTACCTACAACCTAGGAGCCACTTAGGTCGCTTCACGCGACCCTAGATGCGTTACGGACTCGATCGCGCGATCGATATGAATAGACTTCGCCTATTGACGAATCTGTAATCATATAAGTGTTTATAGACCTTTCTCGCACCCACATAAGTCAAAGGAAGTGACAGCGTACGTCGCGTGACCATAACCCAGGCCCGGTTTAATCCAAATCATGCTCTGATACCATCTGTAACATCCCAAAAATCAGGGGTCGAGTAAAAACTCCACTCCCGAGTTCCAGAACATCACTAATGCAACATAAATGTGTATGATTGAATGTTGTCAGTGTTAATGTATTAAACATGAGTGAGATTAAGGCAGAATAACATATCATACGCCAGAGACAGTTAAATTTACAAGCGAAAGACTGTGATAGTATGTATATCATATATAAACTGTTGTATGTCTCCAGAGTGTGAACATATTACCAAGTTATATACATACATGTATGCTCCAAAAGTAAATAAAAAGAATATACATGAGTGCTCTAAAAATATAAAATGACAAGTGTCAAGGCATCTAATCAACCTCCCTGTAATCCCGTCAATCAGAACACGCATAAAGGAGGAATCCTCCTCATCATCATCAAATCCAGCTCCGCTTCTCCAGCAGCACCATCATGTGCAACCAAAATGGGGACTGGTGGGTGTCCAGAAACACCATCCAGTAACGTGGGAGTGAGTGATCAACTCAGTGGGATAAGAGAGCAGAGATTAACATGTTTTCAAATCAATCATACGCTAATAGTAAAGCAGTAAATCAAACAATCCTAATACTATTATTAATGCAATATGACATGACATGATGGATGCCCTCACCGACATTCTCCCTCATACGGCACCATCTTCGTCCGTGGCATGCTTGCGTACCGCTCAGTGCTCCACATCTTCCAGGCACATGCAATGTGATGGTGATATGATTGCCGAGTTATTATTAGTCCATTCAACCAGCAGTATTGGGAAACTAAGGTACTTCCCTTATATCAATCCCAACACAGATCCTGTCTAGGGTCGTCACTCCTAGTAATCTCATACGATGTATATTTTGTAGGTCACTGCAAGGGCTGTCAGGGCTGTTGCTCGCACTCGTTGCACCGCTCCCTCATCACCTTATCAATACAGGCCTACTGTACTCTCACTGCTATGGAAGGGTCGTCGCCTCCCGTAGACTCAGAATACGCTCGCGGTCACTACAAAGGACTCGTCGCCTAATCAGTGTAGGCCGACAACAAGAATATAGTGTCCTATACCACCATAATCTTCTCACGAGTCATAAGTACTCACTGGTCACTACGGGGAGGTTTGTGGCCCCAGTGTAGGCCGACAGCTCGACCACGGTGTCCCATATCACCATGCCCGGCTCATGAGTCTTCGTGGATCAAGGTACCATGGTTGACAGGGTTTACAATGGTAAGTTCAGTACCCTAGGTTCAAGCAGTTATAACTCATACAGGGTGAACATACAACGGCCAGTCGGGTTACTTGACGGGCTTGACTAGCACGATCGCATCTCAAGTCGAACGACATGAAGTGCGTAAAACACCTCGCGTGGCCTAACCACTGCCGCCAACTCCAAAACACGGCTCGCGTTCATCGACGCGTCGTTCGTGGCAAAGATAGGCTAACCACGAATTTGCTCAGTTGCCGACTGCCTGGACTAGGTATAATCCCAAACAATTATGAATCCACATCAGCAATCATGTAAGAGTAATAGAAATGAAATACAACCATATGAGCATGTCAACACATGTTATAACATACAACTTAAGTAAATCATCCAACGCATGCATTTCATACATATAATGAAATCATGCATATAGCTAACATGTAGGAAATCACTTACATAAGCATATTAATTGAGAAATCAATCTCGAACTAATTCATAACACCATTTAATTCAATACATACTAATACAAGCATTTATACAAACACTTAAACTACACACTTAAGTCTACATATAGTATGTCGACTCAAAGTGCGCATTTAGGTGAATCTCTTCACCAAACTAATTATGCACGCATTCCTAGTATCCTAATATGACAAGAAGCCATGTCAATCACATCAAAAAATTATGGATGAAAACAGTATTTCCTACAAATGACTAAAATGCCCTAATTCTCATATTCTTCGTCTGCTTACGAAACAGGAAACGCACAGCATGTTGTACATGTCAAACGGCGTTGCCGTCGATAATCTACTATTAAATGACATTGAAAGCTTTGGAAACAGTCAATCAAAGCATCTAAAATCCGTACCTTTTCTCTTATAGGTGTGTGAATTCGAACGGAGCGTATACGCTTCGTCTACGGCGAACTGTGAACCGAATACACAAGATCTATCAGCTACCTCGCTATGGAAACGAAGGATCAACAAATCAGCAAGATTTTAGGGTATTTTCTTACCTAAAAATGCGGAGAAATCACCGGCCAAGTGATTGGAGCGTGTTGCTAAAGCACGTGCAACAGGTAGTGCAGCAGCAGGAAAATTCTCTCCTACTCTCTCTCACAATCTCTCACCTTTTCTCTCTCTCAATCTAGGGCTTTTTCCAATTTCGGATGGGAGAGAGGAATGAGGGTTTCAACCCCTTTTATAAGACCAAATGTGCCCAAAACAGGCTTGGGAACAAAGTATACTTAAGGCATATCCAAATCGGGGTTGTTTCGGTCCAAAAGAATATTTCTGGTGGTCCCCTGGCCGAATGCGATCGGACTTAAGTTCGTACTTGTCGGATATCGCTCACATCCCGTTTTCAGTCCATCAGTGTTCGTAGATCGCACGTGGTGGTCCAGTTTCAGTTCAGCGGTCACCGCACGTAGATCAGGTCTACAAGTCTCATGTTATGAAATAGAAATTTTTCCTGATCCGAGGGTGTAATTTGGCTGAATTCTGATGGTCAGAACGCTTAATACTGACGCATCAAGTCGTGTGCCAGATTTGAATTTCAAATTCCAAATCTAACCCTATTCTCACTCTCTTTAGTCCAGGCTCAATGAAATAGCCTGCAAATGTCGGTTGGACTTGATTTTCGAAATGATTGTTAAGTCCAGCTAGGTGGTTCTAACGGTCTAAGATTGTAGGTATCGGACTTTCGACGCGCGGTCTAGATTCAATACAAAGTTTTAAAGTGGTCTAGAGAACAAACCGGCTTAGAGTTTAATCTGAGGTTTTAGAGTATTATAGCGTCATTGGTTCTACTCGCTTTGGGTCTTGTAGAACGTATTTAAAGTGATCAGGGACTATTTCCCAGCTACTCTAGCATTGCGCCAGCTAACTTATGCTTATTTTCTAAAGGAATTAATCCTACGTGATTTCTTTGGCTATGGAATTGGATTCTGAGCGATTTCCCAGGTGTTTTAGTTGAACCATTTCCTAAGGACGTCTAATCCTAGGTTGGCCAAAATCCGAGGTGTTACAAGTTCATGATTTCTCTGATGTGTTTGAGAAGATTTCAGGGCTTCCCCCTCGGTGTGAGATTGACTTCACTATTGATCTTGTGCCCTGTGTGACACCTGTTTCGCTGCCGACGTATCATATGCCTCCATGTGAGATGGAGGAGTTGAGGAGATAGATTGATATTTTGCTTGAGGCAGGCTTTATTCGACCGAGTGTGTCACCTTGGGGAGCACCTATCTTGTTTGTGAAAAAGAAAGATGGTTCTCTGCGGTTATGTATTGATTATCACAGGCTGAATCAGGTGACAGTGAAGAATAAGTATCCCTTGCCCAGGATTGATGATCTGTTCAATCAGCTAAAGGGGGCACGTTATTTCTCGAAGATAGATTTGTAGTCTGGGTATCATCAGTTGCGCGTCAGGAATAAGGACGTACAGAAGACTGCATTCAGGACCAATTTTGGTCATTATGAGTTCCTTGTGATGTCTTTTGGACTCACGAATGCTCCGGCCGTGTTCATGAATCCGATGAATAGAGTGTTTCAGCCTTTTCTGTTCCGGTTCATCATTATCTTTATCGATGACATTTTGATATACTCCACGAGTCGGGAGGAGCATGAGGAGCACCTGAGAACGGTATTGACTACTCTCAGGGAGAACCAGTTGTTCACGCAGTATAAGAAATACAACTTCTGGAAGGAAGAAGTTAAGTTCCTGGGACATGTGGTGTCCAAGGAAGGCATTGCTGTTGACCTCGCTAAGGTTGCTGTGGTTCAGGATTGGAAGCAGCCCAGTTTAGTTACTGAGGTGAGGAGTTTTCTGGGTCTGACAGGTTACTATCGACGATTCATTCGAGACTTTTCTAAGATTGCCAGATCGTTGTCTTAGTTGACACGGAAAAACTTGAAGTTTTTCTGGAATGAAAAGGCTGAAGTAGCTTTTCAGGAGCTGAAGGACAAGTTGGCATCCGTCCCTATGCTAATATTGCCAGAGCAAGGGGTTAAGTATACGATATATACCGACGCATCTCGTGTCGGTCTGGGTTGTGTCCTTATGCAGAAGGACATGGTGATTGCGTATGCCTCAAGACAATTAAGGAAGTACGAGGAGAATTACCCTACACATGACCTAGAGTTAGCAGCTGTAATTTTTGCATTAAAGCTCTGGAGACATTGCCTCTACGGAGAGGAGTTCGAGCTCTTTTGCGACCACAAGATCCTTAGATATATATTCTCACAGCGAGATTTGAATATGAGGCAGCGTTGATGGATGGAGACCTTGAAGGACCTTAAGTTCGAGGTTTCCTACCATTCGGGCAAGGTAAACCTTGTGGTAGATGCGTTGAGCCGCAAGAAGATTATAGAATTTGTAGCTCCGCTTATGGTTGCAGAATGGGATATGGTAGAGTTCATGCGCGACTTTGAGCAGAAACTCACAGTGGAAGAGCCGTATGATGTCGTCGCACATGTTCGTGTACAACCCCTCGTCGATAGCCGCATTATAGAGGCTCAGGCAGGCGATGAGCTTCTGGTGAAGATGAAGGAGTGGGTTGGTACTGATGAGGACTCTGAGTGGACTATTGATACGAATGGGGCTTGCGAGATTGAGGCCGCCTGTGCATTCCAAACATACCTGACTTGAGACGAGAGATTCTTGAGTCGGCCCACAGTTCGAGGCTTGTGATGCATCCAGGTAGCACGAAGATGTATCAGAATATGAAAAGATCGTACTAGTGGGACAATATGAAGGTCCACATAGCTGAGTTCGTTTCCCGTTGTCTCACGTATTAGCAGGTTAAGGCAGAGCATCGCCGACCTCCTGGATTGCTTCAACCCATGCCCATAGCTGAATGGAAGTGAGACTTTATTTCTATGAATTTTATTTCTGGACTACCGAAGATGAGGAAGGGACATGACTCTATTTGGGTGATCGTTGATAGGTTGACGAAGTCAGCTCATTTCCTACCAATCAGAGTCATAAATTCTGCAGACGAGTTGGCTAGATTGTATATCAAAGAAATTGTACGCCTACATGGAGTTCTCTTGGAGATTGTGTCTGATCGAGACACCTGATTCACATCTATCTTCTGGACTCGTATCCAGGAAGCGATGGGTGTGAAGTCGAAGTTCAGTATCACGTTCCATCTGCAGACAGACGGGCAGACGGAGCGTGTGAATCAGATTTTAGCGGATATGTTACGAGCTTGTGCATTGGATTTCAAGGGCAGTTAGGATGACTGTCTTCCTTATGCAAAGTTTTGCGTATAACAACATCTTCCAGGAGAGTATTGGTATGGCTCCCTATGAGGCACTGTATGGTCGCCCGTGTAGAGCACTGCATTGTTGGACAGAAGTGGGCGAGAAGACTCTGATTGGCTTAGAGTTGGTTCAAGCGACTTCAGAGAAGATCGACATTATTCGACGTCGATTGCTATCAGCACAGAGCAGGCAGAAGAGCTACACCGATACGAGATGGCGACCGCTTCAATTCAATGTTGGGGACTATGTATTCCTTAAGGTTTCCCCTATGTAAAGTTCTTAGGTTTGGTAAGAAAGGGAAGCTCACGCTGAGATTCATTGGCCCATTTCAAATACTTGATCGAGTGGGGGCAGTAGCATATCACCTTGCTTTGCCCACACCACTCGCAGGCGTGCATAACGTGTTCCATGTGTCCATGTTGAAGAAGTACGTTCCCAATCCTTCGCATATTATCAGTTGGGAGCAGGTGCAGTTGAGTGAGGATGCCACTTATGAACTGCGCCCGACATGTATTTTGGATAGGAAGGAGTAGGTATTGCGTAGCAAGGTTATTCCACTTGTGAAGGCACTGTGGACACATCATAGTGAAGAAGAAGCTACTTGGGAGACTGAAGCTGAGGTCAGGAAGAATTACCCCCGGATCCTCAAGGAGTTTAAGAAGGTACAAATTTTGATGATGAAATTTTTTTCTTAGGGGGGTAGATTGTAACGTCTTAGAAAAATCCGTACTTAGACCCGAGTACCACCTCCAGTAGAAATCATTTAGCACTAAATCCCTTAGCAATTTAATGTGTTTTAGCTAGCGCTAAACTAGATTACATGTGAAATTAGCACCACTAACTTTTAATACGATCTGTAAGACCCAAAACCTATAGAATCGTTGACGGTATATTGCCCTGAAATCTAGGATCCAACTCTAAACCTAGTTGCTCCCGAAAATACTTTATAACTTTGTATTGGATCTAGACCGCACGTCGAAAGTCTGATATCGATGAACTTAGACCATTATGACCGCCTAGTTGGACTTGACTATCACCTCAAAAATCAAACCCAAACGATGTCCTGAGACCATTTCTTTGAGTCCGGAGTGAAGAGAGTAAGAAACGAAGATTTTTAAAAAATTAAATATGATTTTAAGTAATCTAAGACGTGTCGCTTGCGCGATATTTCTAAGCATTCTGACCATTAGATTTCGACCCAAATTCACCCTCGGATCAAGAAAGGTGGCCCATATATGTCATAGCACTTATAGCTCTGATCAAATTTTAGTAACCGTTGAATTGAGACTGGTCCGCCACGGACGATCTGAAAACCCGATTGGACTGAAAACTTAACTTGCTTAAGATCCAATACTAGTGAGCTTAAGTCCGACCGCATTTCATAAGAGAACCTTCAGAAGTGCTTCGTTGAATCAGAAAGAGCCCGATTTAGTTATAACCTAAGTATACCTCGGCCATAAGGCTGTTTCTGTCGATTTTAGGCTTATAAAAAGGCCTTAAACCCTCATTCCCAAATTCCATACGAATTTCCTAAACCCTAGCTATTCAAGAGAGAGAAAAGAGAGAGAAAGTAAGAGAGAACCTGTTGATTCTCCGTGGGATTCTTCCCAGTTCATCTACGTATCAAATCTGCGTCTCTGAATCGTTCTTCCGGCGATTCTGATTCTGTTCTTGGGTAATTTAATCAAACCCTAACCAGTTTTGGAGCTTAGAATAGCTGTTGTGAAGTTATAGTTAACTTATTTCATGCCTTAGGTAGCGTATCCACCATTGATGAAGACTTATCGTCTGAATCACATCTAATATGTATTTTTTTATTTAAGGTGCGGACTATATACGTTTATGTTATGGTTTTCAAGGCTTTCAATGTTAGATAATGATTTATTCATGACGTGAATGTTATTACACATGCCAAATGCGTAATCTGTTTCGATTTACGAATATGTATAACCTATGTTACAAATAGTGTATTTCATGTATATGTTAGAATACCCATATACGTATGGAAATTGTTATTATGATTGTCATGATTAATTGTAGTTGATACATGCTTGACATGTATGCGGCAAGTCCTTGACGAAAGGACTCACCCTAATATGTAATGGAGTCGACATACGTGATGTATGTTGAATAGTGTAGTTTAAGTCTTTGTTTAAATGCTTGAATGAGTTAGTAGTTAGTAAAGTGTGGCTTTTTAGGTTGTTGAGATATGAATCTCAATCACCTTAACTGTGTGTATGATTTCCTCCATAAATTGTGTAACCTAGATTATTCATGTTAACTATGTGTATGATTTCCTCCATGTACTGTAGTTATATTCAAGTTATATTTCATAAATGTCCATATGATGGTAGGATATGAATCAAATACCTGTTATTGAGCTTGTACATGATTGGGGCTGTACTACAGTCCAGGTAATCGGTAATCGTTCTTTAAATGGTGGTTGAGGTCGTTTTCGCCATGCAGGATGAGTTTAACGAATTCGAGTCATGCTTGGGATGTTCGATAGTGGTTAGGCCACACGGAGTACTTATGCATTCCATGTCGGTCAGCTCAACGTGCGCTTGGCTTAGTTGGGCTTATCAACTGCCCCGATTGACCGATGTTTGTTCAGTATGTTTGGTCGCTACTGTTTGAATCTAAGACACCGAACTGACTAGTAAAACTCCCACTAACCTTGGTACCGTGATCCCATAAGACTCATGAGCTGGACATGATGGTATGGGACACCGTGGTCGAGCTGTCGGCCTACGCTGGGGCGACGAGCCTCCCCGTAGTGACCAGTCAGCACCCTACTCTCGTGAGCCGATTATGATGGTATGGGACACTATATTCATGTTGTCGGCCTACATTGATTGGTGACGAGCCCTCTGTAGTGACCTCGAGTATATCCTGACACTGCATAAAGGCAACGAGTCTTGTTGCAGTATTTAGGATATAACTAGACCTGTATTGATTGGTGACGAGCCCTTTACAGCGATCTAGAACCGTACATCGTATGAGATTTCTTAGGATTGACGACCCTAGAATGGATCAATGTTTGGGGATTGAATAAGGGAGGTATCTTAGCTTCCCAATTTTACTGTATGAAAAGGACTAAAAAGAACTTGGTAATCATACTCATATTATCGCACTGCATGTGCTATCGGTGTTGGTGTAAGAGCACTGAGGAAGTGACTGACATTCACTACCGTAAGATGAAGATCACAGAGGGAGTTTGTGGTGAGGGCATGCAT
Organism: Magnolia kwangsiensis; assembly: GCA_037074715.1. Taxonomy (NCBI): domain Eukaryota; kingdom Viridiplantae; phylum Streptophyta; class Magnoliopsida; order Magnoliales; family Magnoliaceae; genus Magnolia; species Magnolia kwangsiensis. The sequence goes on along the minus strand of CM073575.1, from coordinate 80,329,887 downwards.
CGTTAACTCATTCATTCTCACATTAACAAGAGTATCTAGGACATGTTTATTTGTACTGCTTTATCATTACTACTTGATTGAATTGATAACATGTTAACCTTTACTGTATAACTTCACTGAGTTGATCACTCACTCTCACGTTCTGGGATGGTGCTTAAACACCAACCAGACTCTGACTTAGCTGCAGGTGATGATGATGCCTGCGAGGTGGAGCCGGAGTTCTATGAGGATGAGGAGGCTTTCTCATTCATGCAGTTCTCAGGCGGGTTCATGTGAGCCTTGTCCTGACTAGCGGGGATTCTGGGATATATATATATATGTTGATTTTGCACAGTTTGATACATGTATTTTGATACACAATTATTTTTATTGCCCTGGACAGAGCACGCATCTTTTGGAGATTATTTTTTAGATTATATATGTACTTCAGTCTTTCGCTTGCATTTTCTATCTATCCCTGAATTATCTGCTAATCTAGCTTAATCTACTTCATGTTTTATGTGCTAATACAGATAACATACATCCATCATTATTTATGTTGCATAAGTGATGTTTTGGAACTCGGGAGCTGAGTTATGCTCGACCTCCGAATTTCAGGGCGTTACAGATGATGCAAGAGATGTATGAAATGATATGTGGACTTATCGAGCATGAGTTAATACTCAGCATTTTACTCATTCATTCATCACTATCCACTCGGACTAGTGGTGCATAACTAATTTGTTATATACCTTCACAATGGTTGGGATTTCGATTGGGGTGCGCGATCAACCTAAGATAAGGAGTTTTCTACATTGTGTCTGACTATCCAAATTTAGGTATGGGACTGGTTTGGATAGAATTCTCTTGTGATGGACCCTATAACCTTTGATACTACATACTATCATCCTGACTTCACTCCAGCTGGGTCATTTCATTTGCATTGCATCCGTGGCATTTATCATTTTGGGTTGTCATGTTTCTCCATATATATGGCCTAGATACGACTGATGGCTTATCTTGTTTTTGCATCGCATAGCCTTGATATGGCTAATATCATTCATGCCTTGCATCACATAGCCTTAGTATAGCTGATAACATTCATGGACTTACTAATATGTTTTCACTTACTTTAATATTGTTTGACTCATGGAATTATCAGTATTTCTGCTTACTCTGATATTTGCATGCTTGGTACTTATCTTGTGCACACACTTTCATCACCCTCTAAGCTTTCTATAAGCTTATGCACGATAGATGCATGCAGGTGGTGTTAGGTCGTAGTAGCACTGAGCTTGGTGTGTGTAACGGACTTCTGGAGCTTTGATTTCGATATATGTATTTCCCTTTTAGCATTGTACTCAACTTTTTATATTAGTGGATATGTGATGATGATCTTGCTTTTGTGATTTGAGTAAACTTAAGGGATAAATGTATATTGAAAAATCCTCCTTGTAAGATCCTAGGATCGGAATCTGGCATATGTGCACTGGGAGCCGATAATGGGGTACTACAGAGGCTGTCGACACCATATTCAGTCATAGATGGTGAGCCACATCATTTTCCAGTGGATGAGGTCTGTTCACTTTGCTAATGGCGGCAGAAAAGCTCTCACTTTTTTAGAATTCTGTTGAGTCAAACCGGGTTTGACCTAACTTCTGGTTTAGTGCACTGTCGGTGCATGTGTACAGTGTGCACTCAGGCCTGATTGTGGGACCTATAGTTATGTTTTTGAGAAATCTACACCATCCACTCATTTTGTCAGCCCATGTTAGGGGTTGAGCCCGAAGTTGAAGCATATCCTAAGATCAAGTGAATTATACCATATGAAATAGTAGGTTTTATGGTTTCCACCGTTGAAACCTTTCTAGGCCTTACAGTGATGTTTATTTGTCATCCAACCTATTCATAAGATCATACAAACATCGATGAAGGGAAATATCCTACTACGACTATCCATGACCTTGGTTGGATGCCAAAATCAATGGTTAAGGGGTTGATCTTTCTATTGAGTCACTTTTACAATGATCTAAGGGTTGAAATTCGACTTGCATGGTTCATTTACAATACATAGGCAATGTATAAGATTTCACATCAAAAAGATCATGTGAACCATGTGATCTAAAATTCAGGGGTTAGGTAAGTGGCATTTTCATAATTATTGTTGATCTGATAGTTTTGTGAAATCTAATGGTTCTACATGGTTGTATGCACCTTTCTAAACAATTCTTACAAGCAAACTTATATCTAAATCATTATGGATGGAGAGATATTTGTCAATTCATTTACGGGAAGGTTCATATGTCAAATCACATGATGGATGACCTTATCTTAAAATCAATGGTCAGATCAGTGTTGGAGAATGCGTGTAAGGTTAGGATAGTTAGATTGGTATCATACACATGTACATATTAAGTTAACTTCTTGGTAACACTCGAGAACTTTTAATACTTGGGTATTGAAATGTTCGAGCTGTTATAACCTAGCTCCCATATGCCAAGTTTCGATCATGGGATCCCACAAAGAGGATTTTTAGGGTTTTTTTTTTAACATGAGCATAACAACAAGTGTACCAATGCTAAAACATCATCACATTTCGACTATAATATTAGTTCAAGTACAGTTCTAAAAATGAAATACATGATATAACGAAACTCCAAAAGATTAGGCACATGCTCTTGCCTCGAGGCTACTGGAGTCTAACATAACCTGCATGTAAATAACGTGCATTAGCTTAATACAAAGCTTAGAGAGTGCATGCTTGTGTGAGCAATGCATGTGTCAAGCATACAAATGTTAGAGTAAGCTGAATGATGGAAGACCAAATTGGCAAGTCCATAAATATTATCAGACATATCCATGCAATGCGATGCAAAGATTTACAAGGCCAAATGTCATATGCTAAGGATGCAATGCAACATGCCAATTTTGATGTCTAATCCACATCTCAGTATAGTTCCCATTTGGAATCATTGGGGTATTGTACACTTTGGCATTGCCTGCTGCACCATCGCACACATGACCCAGTGAGTGGAAAAGTCCTCACTATGCACCTCGTTAGTGGTATGCCAATCCCCACCCGACTCACCGATAGCATACGTATTCATAACCCCAATTGCAGGGTTATAATGTAGTAATAAATCGGTGATACCAAGGTCGAATCCACATGTAACACTCTGAACTTTTCAATACCCGAGTATTGAAAGTTCTCGAGCATTACCATAAAATTTAACTTATTATGTACATGTGTACAATACCAATCTAGCTATCCTAACCTTATATCTATTCTCCAACATGAATCTGACCATTGAGATTAATTTTCATTCATAGATCAAGTCATCTGCCCTCGATTTTAAGATAGGATTATCATATACCCAAGTATTCTCGCTTGTCCATCATAACTAACTGCTCAGTCAAGTATGCATTGATAGATAGAGACATTTGACCGTCCACTTTGATTTTAGACCACTTGCTCATAGTAAACTAGTTACTTGATCTTTACATCCTCTCGTACACATATCAAGTTGAGATTCTGGTCCGTTCATCTTGTTCATCACCTATGAATATGCTTAACCCACTATTAGAACTACAATCTAAGAGACTTACACATGTGAACATGACACTCGAATTTAACGGTACACATGTTCTACCCCCTAATGAGTCTAGAAATCTGCCTTGTGATAATCCATTTACAAAACTGACTGTACACCCACCTAAATATATGGTTAGAGTATTAACCATCAAGTGTTTCTATTTTTAACATGTTATCTGACAGTCCATCGGAGTTGGATCCGCCAAATGAACCATCCAAATAATAGAACGAACTGTCCAATATGAATATCGAAAGGAACACACCAACACTACTAGTTAACTTCTCCTTTAAATTTATAAAAATGACGTCTTAGGGCTCTGAACAATGTGGACCATTGGAAACACATCCTGGTCATCCTTGGGAGATCGGAGCCCAAACTAGACCAATAGAAAGAGGATGTAAAATAAAGTATACCCGTCAAATTTTGTGACATTTAGATGATACACTCCAATGTAACGAACATCAAAACTAAATTGAAAAAACAGATGGAAAATATGTAAATAACAAATGTCAAGTGCATGGCAAGTTATGTAGAATGGTTTCAACGACGAACACCACCCCACACATCGGTGGATTGTGTGGCCCACCCGAAGATCGGATCCAACTCAAACTTGGGGCCATGGGCCACCACGGAATATGGAAGGTAATGGAAGGCATAGATCTCCCGAAAAGAGATTTCCAGGGGACTCCACCTGAAAATATTTGAACCAGAGTCGAGTTTCCTTCGTACACTGTAACAACACCCGTAAAAACTATGTGTACTGAAGAAACTCCACACCAAAACATCAGAGTTTTTGGATCTACCCCTGATCTAGGCCATCCAATCTCCAAAGGAGGGAATTCTGACCCTTTCCCGGCTAGAAAAGGAGATGGAACATCAAGGATAACATGACGTTCCATCGTTATTTACATAACAAAGCTGCATCGTGCGAAATTATTTTCAAACCCATGCAGAACTCGAATGTGCCTCATACTTTGGCTCTTGGGACAAAACGCCATGCCCGAGATAATTAAGGGAGTGGATTTCCTGATGATCCATGATTAGCGGACCCCACCCAATCAAGAAGAATGACCAAAAGCGAAAGTTCAGCTGCTGCAATAGTGACCAATAAAATCGGTTAGAAGGATGTTTCTCTATTTAGAAACTCCCATTTTATGCAATCTAAACCGTCAAAACTATGGAGAAGGGGATTTCGATCCCTGCCAAGATGTCCAAAAAAGAAAGGAAAGGAGAAGGATTGGTGTTCTGCCATTTTCCACTAAGAGGAACCATAACGCACGGAAGCTGCTTTCCATAAACCATCTTGTGAGAGCATTCGGACCACAAATTAGTGTGCTAGAGAATGTCGGAAGACCATCTTAAACCATTCAGAATAGTCGGTTCGAGATAAAATGGTCTAAGGACGAATCCACCATTGAAGCAGGGCCAGTCTCTTGATCAGTTGCTGGAAGTTCTTGCATCCAAGAACAAGATCACAACCGTTCACCGTCAACCCTTCAAATAAGAAGTCTTTCATGGTACTTTAGGAGAATCAGGGTATTAAACCACACCGTGGCTTGGAAGCCACACGTATACCAACCCTGAAATTCCCTAATGTAAATAGGGCCATGTAGGTCGTGTTTCTAACCTAATTGAATTCTTCCTTCCGCTGGAAACATGTCATGAGGACCTATAAAGTCATGAGAGGCAGAGCCATCTAGTCCATGCACCAGGAGGAAGAGAAAGAGAGAGAGAGAGAGAGAGAGAGGTCCTACTGATGACTTATTGCCATACCAAGTTGCAGACTCGGTCGATCAAAGAGGGAGCTCGAGTGTTAAACCAAGTTAACTCGGTTGATACTGGACGACTTGAGGTATGTTTAGGGTTAAATATTGCATATTGGACCCTGTTTATTCCTTGGTTTTATGAACATGATAATGCTTAATGTTTTATTTTAATCATGTTTGTAGTGCAGGTGAATTCAAGAGCTTGGATTAAAAAGGATGTTAAAAGCATGGATTTAATGCTCAAGAATCACCAAGACTAAGAATGAAGAATGCATATACTAAAGATCCAAAACAATCAAGTCAAGAATGAAGAAAATTAGAGTTTGGAAGTGAATTTGTGTGATCCTCTACCAATCTTGGCTTTGGATCGACTAGTCCTGCGTGTGCTTGACCAATCCTGGACTCTGCTTGACCAGTTGAGCTGTCTTGACTCAAACTCCAACAACTAAAATCGCTAAAATTAGGTCATCCTCGACTAGTCGAAGGTGACCCTCGACTAGTTGAGGGTTGTCCTTGACCCATCCTGGGTTACATAACCAGCACACAAAGTGTGAAAATTTGAACCGATTTCAAAAATTTCTAACTAGGTGCGAAAGTCTAAGGCCTAAAACTATAAATATAGGTCCCTAGGGCATCCCTAAGCATCATTTAGGGTTGGAGGAGTGGAGCAAAAGAGTGGAGAAGTCATCGCCAAGAGTTTTTCTTCCCTTTCCTTAGTTATTTTTATGCTTTTATTAAGAGATTCTAGTTCAATCATGTCTATGGTTGGCTAAACCTCTTAGCTAGGGCTAAGAAGTGAAGCTTGTAGCGTGATGTGATGTTTTCTATTTCTTTGATTCATGTTTAAGTTGAACCATCTTTGATTCTAGTTTGGTTATAAGGAATACTTTCAGTTTTTAATGGTTTATTGTGACTCAAATTTCAATAGATCCGCGATAGCTTTGAGTATTTTCTTTTCATGTATTGATATTGTGAAATTAGGCAATACGTTTGTTCACCATCATCCCATGGGCATGGTTAGGTGATGGAATCTTACCTAATCTTCACACTTCTCTTATGATTGGTTATGAGGTTAGTAAATCCTATTGTTTGCCTTATCTCCTGGGCATGGTTTTGTGATAAAATCACTTCCAGTTCTCATATCTCTCATCCATTGAGAAATTGGTCAAAGGAAGTTTAGATTTGGTTTTACTGGGATATCTTCTAATTGGATAAGATGAGACTCTGATTCCAGTTGTGTCCTTGAACCAAGCATAGATCTCCCTGATCTCTACAAGTGGATCCTTGGAAACCCTAGTTTTCACCTTTGAATTTATTAGTTTTAATCACTTTAATCATAATTACTCTCTCAATTACTTCAAATTTATATTTACATCTTCTTCTAGTTCTAGTTCTAGTTACTTTCAGAAGACGCACAAGATTAGTTCCTATAGATTCGATCTTGGTCTCACCGAGATTATTACTACATCGTGACCCTACACTTGGGGTTGTAAACAAGTTTTTGGCGCCATTTTCGAGGATTAACAATTGTGTTTTTCTGAGATTAGCTAGTTTTAAAATTAGGGATTGTTTTTTATTTTTAGAAACTTTATAATTCTAAGATTTCTTTTATTTCTAGGAACTAACTTACTTTCTAATTCTAAGTTTAGAACTTTCCTAATTAGTTTTTTTAGAAACTTTCTATTTTTTATTTTTAGACACTTTCCTTTTTTTAAACTAGTTTATTTTTCTAATTTATTTTTAGAAACTTTCTAATTTTAGAATTTCTATTTTTAGAAACTGACTTGTTTTGTTTTGTTTTGCAGGAATTTGGTAACTTCTTTCCAACTCCCTCTCTCTTTTTATTTCTAGACATTTATTTCCTTTCTTTCTTTTAGGTTTAGGTTAGAATCTAAAATTGAGGACTGAGAGTATTTTATGCCCAAGTGGGTCTGTGATAACACTCAATGTCTTTTAAGTGAATGAGGATTGGTTGAGGGGCTATCTATCCATCACAGGATTAGACACCACTCGAGATCCTCAGAGTTAATTAAGGTTATGGCTGCAAATCAACCAGTTAATCAACTGGGAAGACAACCTCAACCTAGGGTTTAGGAAGTCCAGGATGAGAATGAGGTGCATCAAGCACCCCCGCCTCGTACTTTATGAGATTATTTACAATCGGCAGGGGTGAGCACGCCCTCATGCATGATTTTTTAAAAATATATGGGATACATGGATATTAAGCCCGAGGTGATCCAACTCCTTCCAAAATTCCATGGACTTGAATCTAAAAGTCTATATTTGTACTTGAAAGAGTTTAATGAGATCACAACCACTTTATATTTCTCAAACATTTCTGAGGACATAGTCAGACTGAAACTCTTCCCTTTTCTTTGAAAGAGAAAGTTAAGGTGTGATTACGTTCACTACGTCCCCAAGCAATTGGCACATGGAATGATATGATAAGGGAGTTCATAAAAAAAAAATTTCGACATTATAAAACGAACACCCTTAAAAAGTCAATCATGAAATTCGCTCAAAAGGAGGATGAAACATTCTTCCAATGTTGGGAGCGGTTCAAGGATCTTGTCAGTTTATGCCCACAACATGGTTTTGAAATGTGGCACATGACACACTTTTTCTATGATGGACTAACATCTTCCATGCACCAATTAGTTGAGATAATGTGCAATGGGGAATTCATGAATAAAAATGTCAATGATGTGTGGGACTACTTGGTTAGACTTGCTAAAAATGCACAATCATGGGATACTTACCCAAAATCAAGCACCACTTCTAAGCCCACTCAATCAAATGAGAGGGGCAGATTATACCTTCTGAAAGAGGATGATAATATCAATGACAAAGTGTCCAATCTCATAAGAAAATTTGAGGTCATGAAACTAAAGAAGGATAAGGTTAAGGAAACTATTTGTTGTATTTGTGCTTGCAACATTCATACAATTGAAAATTGTCCAACAATACCTGCTTTTCAAGAGGTGTTGAATGAGCAATCCAATGCTTTGAATAATTACCAAAGACCTTTCAATGGACCTACCTCTAATACATACAATCCTAATTGGGAAATCATCCAAACTTTAGTTGGAGGAATGGACAAACTGCTACTCTACAAGGTTTCTTTAATCAAATTCCAAATCAAGTGAAACATCAGGAAGAACCTGTTCAAAATTCCACACAAACACAAGAGCTTACTCAAGCAATCTTAGAACTTACAAAATATATGCAAAAGATGAATTTACGTGTTACGGTTATAGAAAGGGGGATGTTTCCTGCTCAACCTCTCCCCAATCCTAAATCACAATACGAGATAAGTGATCCAAGATCTTCAAATCAAATGGAGCAAGATAAATCTATCACCACTCTCAGAAGTGGGAAGACCATTGACAAAAATATTCTGGTAAGGGCTGGAAAACCTAAGGAACTGGAAGAGGACAACGATGATAGACTTGGCACTGCTCCACAAGAATTGGAACTGAAACTTCAAGGCAAGCCGATTGCCCCATTCCCCCTAACGGTTGGTTGCACTAAAACCTCTCTCTAACTCTCAGGATATTCTAGAGGTGTTGAAACAAGTGAAGGTCAACATTCCTCTACTGGATGCAGTTAAAAAAATACCTTCATATGCCAAATTTCTGAAAGACTTATGTATAACTAAAAGACGGTAAAATATTTAAAAGAAAATCTTTTTAACTGAAAAAGTGACTGCCATCCTAAAGCAAGATGTGCCATAGAAATTCAAAGATCCCAGTAGCCCAACCATCACTTGTGTAATTGTGAATTATCGCATTGAGCACACACTTCTTAACTTAGGAGCAAGTGTAAATCTGATTCCTTACTCGGTCGACAAATAGTTAGGTTTGGGTGAATTGAAACCCACCCTAACCATATTACAACTTGTAAACCGCTCAGTTCATGTACCGAGAAGGATAATTGAGGATGTGTTGGTCCAGGTTGACAGATTCTACTACTCGGTAGATTTTATCGTCCTGGATACGGAACCCATTAGTAACATGAGCACTCAAATTCCCATCATTCTTGGTCGTCCATTCCTTGCTACTTCAAATGCAATCATTAATTGCAGGAATTGGGTCATGAGTATGTCTTTCAGGAATATGACATTGAAGTTAAATATCTTTTTCAACACAAGTAAATAGTTATAGGATGGTGAGGATTTTTAAAACATTAACATGATTGACTCTTTCATGGAAGATAGAACTTTAATGACCTTATCCTCTGATCCCCTAGAGACGTGGCTGCCCCACTCCCATGATTTTGATGATGACATGATTAAGGAGACTGGTGCCATGCTTGATACTGTGTTAGTACTTGAAGTTAACCAGTGGAGGCCACAATTTAAAGAATTACCCCAAACTGATGTAGTGCCTTTACCATTTAACCTCCATGCACTGAAGCTTGACCTAAAACCTTTTCCCTCTAATTTGAAATATGTCCATTTAGGTCAAGATGAGACACACCTGATGGTAGTTTCTTCCCACCTTGAGCAAGAATAGGAGAGTATGCTCATCTCAACTCTCATTGAGCATAAAGGAGCCCTTTGATGGTCGATTGCGAACCTCAAGGGAATTGACCCTTCGATTTATACTCACCTCATTTATCTCGAGTATAATGTAAAGACCTCTCGGCAATCACAATGTAGACTAAGTTCAAACATGAAGAAAGTGGTTAAGGCCGAGGTTCTAAAACTATTAATGTGGGTATCATATGCCCAATATCCGATAGTTAATAGGTGAGTCCAATTCAAGTGGTTCCTAAGAAGTCCGAAATCACCATCGTCACCAATGTCAACAATGAACTCGTGCCAACTAGAGTTACTACTAGTTGGAGAATGTACATTGACTACAGGAAGTTGAATATCGTTGCGAGGAAGGACTACTTTCCTTTTCCCTTCATTAATCAAAATTTGGAAAGACTAGCTGGTCATTTCTATTACAATTTCCTTGACAGATATTCGGGCTACAATCAGATTGATATAGCCCTTGAAGATCAAGAAAAGACCATATTTACATTTCCTTACGACACCTTTTCTTATCAAAGGATCTCATTTGAATTGTGTAATGCCCCCACCACCTTTCAGTGATGTGTAATGAGTATTTTTTCTAACATGGTGGGGCAATATCTAGAGGTCTTCATAGACGACTTCTCTATCTTTGATCCATCCTTCAGTGAATTCTTGGAAAATTTTTAAAATGTGTTGAAGCGATGTGAGGAAAAGAACTTGGTACTCAATTGTGAGAAGTGTCATTTGATGGTTCATAAGGGAATTCTCCTTGGACATATCATCTTGTCCAAAGGAATTGAGGTAGATAAGGCTAAAATTGATCTTATCTCTAACTTACCTCCACCCAAGAACATATGAGATGTGCGATCCTTCTTAGGACACGTCGATATTTACAGAAAATTCATAAAGGACTTTAGTCACCTCTCTCATCCTTTATGTAATCTACTTCAAAAGGATGCACCATTCGAGTGGATTGAGAAATGTCAGGAAGCTTTTACTAAGCTCAATGGCATGTTAACCACTACACCTATCATACAACCACCTAACTGGAGCCTTCCTTTTAAACTTATGTACGATGCGTCTGACTATGCTCTTGGGGTGATTTTAGGCCAGAGAAAAGAAAAGAAGCCCTACTTTATTCATTACACAAGTAGAACTCTAAATCATGCCCAAGTGAACTACTCCACTACAGAAAAGGAACTCTTAGTCGTAATTTTTACTTTGGACAAATATAGGTCCTACTTGATCGAATCCAAGATCATTAATTGGATAGATCATGCAATGCTCAAGTATCTTCTTTCTAAGAATGATGCTAAGCCCCGCCTGATAAGATAAATCCTCTTACACCAAGAATTTGATCTAAAAATAAAAGACAAAAAGGAAATAGAAAATGTAGTGGCTGACCATCTTTTCCGCCTTGATCTCTCTGATTCCTTTGAGACGACACATATAAATGACATGTTACCTGATGAACAATTGTTCAAAGTCTCCCATTTACCTTAGTTTGTGGATATTGTTAATTATCTTGCCACACGTTTCATGTCGACATACAAGATAAGAAAAAATTCTTTGCCGAGGTTCTTAAGTTCTTTTGGGATGATCTATATTTATTTAAATATTGCCTAGACGAAATCTTAAGGAGATGTGTGCCAAACAATGAACACCAAAGTGTCATCTCCTTCTGTCATCGTCATTCCTGTGGTGGTCACTTTTCTGCTAAAAAGACCACGACTAAGATTCTGAAGTGTGGCTTTTACTGGCCCACTATGTTCAGGGAGACCATTTTGATACTGAAGTGTGGCTTTTTTGCTAAAAAGACCCGTTTTGCAAAGTTTATGAGCATTGTTAGAAGTTGAGAGCGTTGTCTCATCAAAATATGATGCCTCTTAACACCATTTTGATCATTGAAGCATTTGATTGCTGGAGCATTGATTTCATGGGACCATTCCCCCAAACTTTTGAAAATTTATATATTTTGCTTGCTGTAAACTATGTCACTAAATGGGTTGAACCCATTCCATGCTGGAACAATGACCATCAAATGGTTATTAAATTCTTAACAGGGAATATCCTTTCCCGGTTCAGAACGCCTCGAGCCATCATTAGTGATGGTGGCTCACATTTTTGTAACAGGCCATTCACGAATTTAATGAAGAAATATGGCATCTCTCACAAGGTGAGCACTCCATATCACCCACAAACAAGTGGGCAAGCTGAGATTTTCAATAGAGAAATTAAACACATCTTGAAAAGGACGGTTAACCCTGACCATAAGGATTTGTCAATCCGATTAACCGATGCCTTATGTGCTTACCGTATTGCATTTAAGACCCTTATTGGAATGTCTCCCTTTAGACTTGTCTATGGGAAGGTTTGACACTTGCCTGTAGAGTTGGAACATAGAGCCTATTGGGCGATCAAAAATTTGAATTTCAATTTGGACAACGCTGGCTCGCTACGCGAACTTCAATTGAATGAACTCAAAGAAATACGGAATAATGTGTACGAGAACACGAGAATTTATAAGGATAGGATAAAGGTGTTTCATGACCAACACATTCTTCGAAAATCATTCACACCAGGTTAAAAGGTCCTCTTATATAATTCTTGGTTACATCTCTTTCTAAGTAAACTCCAATCTTGTTGGACCAGCCCTTTCACTGTTACTAATGTTTATCCTCATGGGGCTTTCAAGATTTGGAATCTAAACAATGACAATGAGTTTAAAGTAACTGGACATCGATTAAAGCCATTTGTCGAGAAATTTGATTCAGAGGATATGTCTATACCTCTAAATGATCTTGCTTATCAGGATTGATCACTTAGTCTAACAAAGGTATAGTTAGGTTTATTGTTTTCATGTTATGTCTAAGATAGTCAGCTTTATACATTATTTTCTATTTGTTTTAGGATAGTTTGCCTTTTGTTATTAAAAAGTCTGAGCTAACAGTCTTAAAGGGGGGTGAATAGGACTATGCTGAATTAAAATTTAACTGTAAAATTAATAAAGAATTTAAACAAGATAGCACTAATCAATCCCAAATAGCAGAAATAAATAGCAACCTCAAATGCATAAGTATTGAGAGGTTGATACAAATGTTGTTCTAAGGATAACCTCACATAAAAAACCAATGGCTTATGGTCAGACAACTTGATTACTAGAACGGTCTGTGTATCAAAATCCCAAACCGATATAGAGGAATAAAGAATAAAATAGAAATAAATTTCTACTACTATTACAACATTCACCACGTGCAGAAAGAAAATTACAATCATTCACCACAAATGCATAAAAATAAACATTCACCACAACTCTAAAAATTATAGTTGTCCGCTTGTGTGTACACCAACTGTTTGAAAATAGTCACAAAACTACTCCACTTCTAATATCCTCATCCACGGGATATCGGCTTTCACTATGAAATACGTTTTCCAAGGTTTACCCAAAACCTTCACAATTGTGTTTTCAAAGGGCTACCACAATTAAAAATCCCACTCACTGTGATTTTCTGGCTATCTTCGTCAAAACCAAAATGAAAGATTATCTCGTAATCTTATAAACCAAATACAAAAAATTGAAATATACTTATCTGAAGATTCTCCTTCTGATGAAACCCAGTAGAACCAATTCGATGTAGATGTTCAATATCTAATCTCACATATGAAAGAGTTCTTAGGTCTAAATGATTTTTAGATTAAATCAACCTGGGCTAGCTTGATTCGATTTTGATCTCACAAAGGGTAAAATTAATATTCCCTTTTTAAAAGAAATAAAATTGAATAGAGATCACAAAATTAAATGTAAAAAAAGATATTAAAAGAATCTTAAATACTAGTCAATTAGCTTCTAGAATGTGGCGATAAGTTTCTCAGAGTTGTGACATGAATAGCTTTGAACGTATTGAAAAACTCTAAAAATTGTTCTCAATTTATAGGAAAAAATACTATTCACTCGACTGGCTTAGTAGTCAGCTCGACTGGTCAAAGGATCAAGAACATTTCAAAATTTCTGGCGTTGAAAGATAAGATCACCACTCAACTGGTCGAGTGGCTTGCTCGACTGGTCGAGGGGCCTGCTCGACTGGTTGAGTCGGCCTTAGAAATGTTTCTGGACTTTGAGTTGAGCTTGCTCGACTGGTTGAGCACTATTCACTTGACTGGTCGAACAAGCTTCAGGATTGGTCAAGGGTCCAACAGAAAATCCCAAAAATTCACAACAAACCTTGGACTAGTCAAAGGAATTCTTGGACTAGTCAAGCCAGTGTCTAGACAAGTCAAACCATGACTAGGACTAGGCAAAAAATGACCTATAAAATTATGAAATGACTTATGATATTGTATAACCTATCTTATGGTCAATCTAGGGTCAAGCAAACCTTACTTGTGAGAATGATTCATCATATATCATTCTCTTGAAGTAGTTAAAGCTTAAAGACTTGATTTAGTACTTAAACTTCTTGTTCTTGAACCTCTTGATCTTGTACTTGAACGTGTTGTTCTTGAAAGTGAACTTCTTGATGTTATACTTGAACTTCTTGATCTTTTACTTGAATGACTTGATCTTGTACATGAATGTAGACAAGATTGGTAAGGATAGCATGAAGTTGATCTTACAATAACCACTAAACAAGATACAGATTCCAAGAAGTTTGGCATAACAAAATTTGACAAACCTATGAGCTAGATAAGATAGCATTTACAATCTCCCCCTCTGTCAAATTTGTGCAAAACAAACCAAGACCTAGGAATCATGCACTAGTTAGATCAATAAAAAATCATGCACTAGTTAGATCAATAAAAAATCATGCATCAGTTAAAAACTGGTCAGCATAAATCAATACTCTCCCTTAATACAATACTCCATAGAATCCAAGCGAAGAGAGCAAATAATAATAATAATAATAATAATAATAAATAACCACACTTCTCCCCACATATTCTCCACAACAACTTCCACTTCATAGAAAAAACATACAAATTCTCCTCCTTTTTGTCACAATATGACAAAGGAAAGAACATAGGATGGAAATATAAGAGAAGAATAAGAGCATTGATTAATGAGAATAAGAAGTAAGATCAAGATAACATAACGAATGTCAAGATAACCATTAAAAACATGTCCACATAAACAAGAAAACATGTCCAAGAGTCAAGAGAAATTCAAGTATTGAAAATATTACATATCAAAAATTCAAAACTAATCTGAACCAGAAGCAGGAGCAGGTATAAAAGGATCAATTTGATGAAGTCCCTTGTTAATGCGCCTAAGATATTTGTGCATATATTTAAATTACATTTCTTAGGACACATGCATACCTTCTACCTTCTCCTCAAGTGATAGCAAACACGAATTAAAATCAGAAGGGTGATAATCAGGATCAGCCGTAGAATTGGACTCAAACTCATCAAATATGTCATCCATATTGACATCATCTGGAGGTGAAGCATCCTCCTCTTCAGTTACTTCTGCTGCTCCTCCAGCACCTACGTCAACTTGGCTTGGAGACAACATCAAATTCATCTTATTTATGTTCGAATTGTTAAATGGTAGATAGTTAATTAGAGCTTCTCTAATAGGCATTACCACAAGACCACATGTGGCTAGTGCAGTCATAAGATAGGTAAAAGGTATATCGCTATGACCTGGGTGGAGACGAAACTGAATAATGTGTAACATATAAGGGATGAAAGACAAATGGAAACACCAGTAGAAATCAATTGAAGAATACGAGCCATGAATATAGTAAGCTCAGTTTTGTTACCAGATCTGGAGTAGACATTTGAAATAAAAATCAGATGGAGAACCTTATATCTGGGTAACATAAACTTGGAAGCGAGCGCATTCTAAGAACTCCATTTCGCATTCATATTGCATAAAACTCTAGTGAGCATTCTTTTCTCAAATTCAGACAGTTTTGCTACAAGTGTATGAATGAGAATACCGTCATCATTGACTGGTATATCCATCATCCCAGAAATAAGGTGACGGTCTACTTCAATTGGACCTTCTCTGGTCGTAATTGTAAACGTTAGATTCTCAGAAGAATAGTCACTAATGCAAGTAAACATAGCCTGTGCAATGGAGTGGTATGCTGGTCCACCTAAATGTAAAATGTTATCCCAACCTATAGATTGAAGGAGTGGAATAATACTAAATGGTGTCAAATGGTCAGTATTAACTGTCCGTTCAACTATCACGTTGCGTAAGCGAATATCCCGCACAAACTCAAGATCTTCCTCGGGTGACCGAGGATGGTGCACCGTGATAGGAGTGGAACAAGAAGAGGGACCACGAGACTCTCCATTGTAATAAGAAAATCAAGAAATACAACGATTACAAAAGAGGCAAGAAGGGTTTCTAGTAAATCAGATTTTTAACTAGAAAACCCAAAAAACAGCCATAAAGCTTGAAATAAACAACACAAACAAGGAAATGGAGTGAAAAGAACTTAAATCGATAAGGAAATTGAAAATGATGCACTAAACATGGAGGAATCGAAGATGGGTTCAACCGATCGTGGTAGGGCTTATTAGAGAAGAAGAACCAATTGAAGCATGAAGAAAAAGAACCAAATGAAGCAAAAAGTGTTTTTCTCCAAATAAAAGGCTAAACCCGAGATTCATGACTAGTTGGGTACATACTCGGCCGGTCAAGCCACAACTGGTTGAGTGTGTACTCGACTAGTCGTGCACCACTGAAAATGTACAATTTTGCATCTTATTTGAATTAATTTTTTTTAAATTATATATATATATATATATATATATATATATATATATATATTACAAATAGGCACACATCATCAGTTCATATTGCACATACCAAGATTAAATTTCAAATTTGTAAAATTATTTTTGTCAAGCGATTTTGTTAATATGTCTATAAGTTGATTCTCAGTTTGAATGTATTCCATTGAAATTATTTTGTCTTCCAACAATTCTTGAATATAATGATATCTAATGTCAATATGCTTGGTTCGTGAATATTGAATTGGATTTTTAGAAATATTAATTACGCTTGAATTGTCACATTATAAAACCATAGATTCTTGCGCAAATCCACAATCACTTAGCATTCTCATCATTCACACATGCTGAGTGCATGCATTGCCAGCAGTAATATATTCAGCCTTTGCTGTGGAGAGTGATACAAAAATTTATTTCTTACTTAGCTAAGAAACTATATAGTTCTCGATATAGAACAACCACCATTGGCAATTTATGATCATCAATGTCACATGCCCAATCAACATATGTATAACCAGCTAATTGCACACTAGTATCATGTGAATACCATAGACCAAGATTAGCAGAACTAGTGACATATCGTAAAATGCACTTAACAGCAAACAAGTGTGACTCTTTAGGGTTTGATTGATATCTAGCATAAATACCTACGCTGAAAGCAATATTAGGTCAGCTCACAGTTAAATATAATAAACTGCCTATCATACTGCGATACAACTTAAGATCTACACTTTTACCTGTTGAATCCGTAGTGAGTTTAAGTGTCGTACTCATATGAGTATTGAAGTTCTTACTGCTCTCAAATCCAATTTTTTTCACCAAGTTCAGAGCATACTTGGTTTGAGAGATAAATATCCCAGCACCAAGTTGTTTCATTTACAGACCTAGAAAATAGTTCAATTCTCCTACCATACTCATTTCAAACTTGGACTTCATTAATTCTATAAACTCTACAGACATGTTAGCACAAGTAGATCCATGGATAATGTCATCAACATATATCTGTACTATTAGAATGTGATCATTATATTTCTTTACAAACAGTGTCTTATCAACACTTCCCATTACAAAGTTATAACTTAGAGAAACTTAGTCAACTTCTCGTACCATCCCCTATGAGCTTGATTTAAACCATTGAGTGCTTTTTTCAGATGATAAATATGATTAAAATGTTTAGGATCTTCAAAACCTTTAGGTTGTTCTACATATACCTCCTCATGTAAATCACCGCTCAAGAAAGCACTCTTGATATCCATTTAATAGATTTTAAAATTTTTGTTACAAGCAATGGAAATGAACAGTCTGATAGAATCAAGACAAGCTACCGGGGCAAAGGTTTCATTATAATCGATTCCTTCTATCAGAGTGTACCCTTGCATAACCAGTCTCGCCTTATTTCTTATAATGTTACCTAATTCATTAGACTTATTTTTAAATATCCACTTGGTTCCAATTATATGTTTATCATTAGGTCTAGGAACCAAATGTCATACATCATTTCAAACAAACTGATTGAGCTCTTCTTGTATTACTACAATATAGTTTCATCAGTAAGGGCTTCTTTTACATTAGCTGGTTCTATCTGAGATGTAAAGCACATGTAATTGCACATATCTTCTAATTGTTTATGAGTGCGCACACCAGCGAGATGGTTTCCATGAATTTAATCAGTTGGATGATCTTTAACTGATCGTAGTTCAGTGTTATTATTTCGACTGGATGAAGAGCTTGGTTTATCAATTAATGCGACTTCATCATCTTTTGAACTAGTGGTAGATGCATTCAGATGATCATCTATGACAACATTAATGGATTCTTAAATTACACCAGTCCTCTTGTTAAGAACCCGATATACTCGACTATTTAGAGCATACCCTAAAAAATCCCTTCATCACTTTTGGTGTCAAATTTACCTAGATTTTCTCGGTCACGCAAGATGTAGCACTTGTTGCCGAAAACTCAAAAGTATATGATAGTAGGCTTCTTATAAAACAACATTTTGTAAGCAGTTTTACTATTTGAACTTCTGGTATAAATTCGGTTAATTATATAACAAGCAGTATTTACAGCTTCAGCCTAAATATTTTTAGGAAGCTTCATACTATTTAGCATTACATTAGTCATTTCAAGAAGAACTTTATTTTTTCTTTCCACTACACCATTTTGTTGTGGTGTTTGGGCGCAGAATATTCATGTGATATTCCCTGATCACTACAAAAATTTTCAAAACTACTATTGTCAAACTCATAACCATGATCACTTTGGATCTTAATGACTAGTGATTCTTTTTCCATTTGAATACGTTTAAGTACTCTTTTTTACTCGTCGAGAGTTTCTGATTTCTCTCTTAAGAAGACTACCTAAGTATACCTTGTAAAGTCATCTACAATGACCAGAATATACTTCTTACCACCTCAACTCTCCGTTCTAGTTGGTCCAATGAGATCCATGTGGAGAAGTTCGAGTGGTTTAGATGTTGCATTGGAGTTCACCTTTTTGTGAGCACTCCTGGTTTGTTTACCAAGCTGGTACGCGCCACATATTTTATCCACTTTCTTTACTTTGGGTAGACCTCTTACAAATTTACTTTTGCTTAATCTATACAAGTTACGGTAGTATACATGTCCTAGGTGTTTATGCCATAATTCAGTCTCATCGGTTTGGATCATGTAACACATTAGCTTAGATGAGCTTGAATCACTATGTAGCAGTTTTCAAAAGTTCTGTGACCAGTTAATTTACCGAACCATTCTTATTCAGAATTTCACATCCTTGGTTGGTAAATTTTACACTATGATTATTATCACATAATTGAGAGATGCTTAATAGATTATGTATTAAACCATCTACATATAAAACATTCTCAAATAGAGGGAGGTTAAAGAGTTGAACCGTACCTTGGCCAAAAATTCTACAGTTGCTATCATCACTGAATGTGACTGAACCATCAGTCATATCTTTGAGATTGGTGAACAAATCTTTATCACCTGTCATATGTTTAGAGCATCCACTGTCTAAGTACGACTTTGATTGACTTGAAGCCTTGAAAGCAGTGTGAGCAACCAAACAAGTAACCTTAGGGACCCATTTCATTATAGTTTTGGGTTTAGGAGCATAGTTGGTCTTCTTATGTTTCCAGTTGTTATAAGTCCTACCCACTGAGTTAGATTTTCGAAGCTCCTCAAGTAGATCCACAATTCTTTCAGCCAAAGGGTTATGATTTTGATTTCTGTAGTTGATATGATTGCTTTTAGGTTTAACATTCTGAAAATTTTTAGCATTTTGAGAATTATTTTGATTTGAAGTTTTCCCTTTTGAGCTTGAAGACTCCCCTCTAACAAGTTTAGGTGGAGTATTCTTATGTTTGGGAGGAGTACTTTTATCATAGCCCAATCTAGATTGATCACCACATTTTCTAGATCTGGATAAAAGTTTTTCTAATTTAGAATCACCTTGGGCATACCTCCATGTGTCCTTCAAATTCAAAAGTGAAGAGACTTCTAGTTTTAGCTTTTCACTTTCAGATTTTAAGTTTTCAACTTTGGATGTTTTGAAATCTAAGTCGCACTTAGTTTTTTCAAAGCAATCTGAAAAGTGTTATTTTTTTAAGACTAGATTATTAAAGTTCTCTTTTAGTTTAGAAAACTTTTCTTTCTGAAGTTTTAACTTTACAACTATTTTTCAACTTTCCCTGTATGGGGCATCATAAGCATCTTGAAGGTCTTCTTCATTTTCATGATCACAACTCAGATTTTCTTCACCGGTTGAATCATCATTATCTGAGAAAGTGAACTTGGCTAGAGTCATTAGGGCTTTAACATCATTAGCTGACTCGGTTTCAGAATCTTCCGACTCAGAAGAGACTTCAAAACAAGAGGATTCATCCAATGTAGCCAACATACCCTTCTTTTTAGACTTATCTTTCTTAGGACATTTGTTTGCTAGATGCCCATATTCATGGTAGTTGAAGCGTTGGCCGTCTTTAAGAGATTTTTAAGTTTTAGATCAACCATTTTTCTTCTCAGAAGGTTTTTGAAAATCAACTCTCTTTTTTGCTTTTGAAAATTTTATAAAACTTCTTTGCTAAAAGCGCCATATCATCCTCTGAGCTTTCACAATCAGAATTTTTAGAATCATGAGAAATACTTTTAGAAGATTTTAGGACTATGGATTTACCTTTAGGATCCTTAAAATTTAACTTGAACGTTTGTAAAGAACCAACAAGTTCTTTGAACTGCATGTTATTCGTATCACGAAATTCCTAAATGGCAGTGACTTTTGAATTGAACCTTTCAGGCAATGAGCATAGTATTTTTGTACAGACTTTAGTTTCTGGGATACTATCTCTAAGACCCCACATTGACTTGACTATGTCATATAACTTATTATAGAAGTACATGAATGTTTCACTTTCTTCAATATGTATTTCGTTAAACCTAATGGTGAGGATTTGCAGTTTAGATTTATTGACAGTAGTCGTACCCTCGTGTGTCATTTCTAAGATATCCCAGGCTTGTTTTGTAGTATCACAAGATATAATCCTTTTGAATTCATCTGGTGATAGTGCGTAAGTAATTGCATTTAAAGCCTTGGCATTGGCATTGCCCTCATTTTTCTGAAGAGCGGTCTAAGTATTATAAGGTGCAACCTTAAGTGTTTTAATAACATTAATGCCTAGAATTTCAATGGTAGGTGGATTCCATCTGGTTACTGGGGATTACCACACATTTTCATTGATAGATTTTAAGAAAATTCTCATTCTAGCTTTTCAATAGGCATAATTGGAGCCATCAAATGGTGGTGGCCTAGTAATTGAAAGGCTATCAAAATTTGACATGATATAAGCTCAGATCGGTTAGCTCAGGAAATAAATCCAAGTAAATGAGCTATTGGGCTCTGATACCACTTGAAAAGGCCGAGCTAACAGTCATAGAGGGGGGGATGGGGGGGGGGGGGGGGGGGGGTGAAAAGGACTATGCCAAATTAAAATTTAACTACAGAATTAATAAAGAATTTAAACAAGATAGTACTAATCAATCCCAAATAGAAGAAATAAATAGCAACATCAAATGCACAAGTATTGAGAGGTTAATACAAATGTTATTCTAAGGACAACCTTAGACCAAAAACCAATGGCTTGTGGTAGGATAACCTGATTACTAGAACAATTTATGTATTAAAATCCTAAACCGACACAAAGGAATAAAGAATAAAACAGAAATAAAATTCTACTACTATTACAACATTCACCACATGTGCAAAAAGAAAATTACAATCCTTCACCACAAATGCACAAAAATAAACATTCACCACAACTCCAGTAATTATAGTGGTTTGCTTATGTGTACACCAACTGTTAGAAAACACCCACATAACTATTCTACTCTCAATATCCTCAACCACGGAATATCGTCCTTCACTATGAAATAGGTTTTCCAAGGTTCACCTAAAACTTTCACAATTGTGTTTTCAAAGGGCTACTACAATTAAAAACTCCACTCACTGAGATTTTCTGGCTATCTTGGTCAAAACTAAAATGAAAGATTTTCTTGTAATCTTACAAACCAAATATAATAAATTGAAATGTACTTATCTGAAGATTCTCCTTCTGATGAAGCCCGGTAGAACCAATTCGATGTAGATGTTCAATGTTCAATCTCATATATGAAAGGGTTCTTAGGTCTAAATGATTTTTAGATTAAATTAACCTGGTCTAGCTTGATTTGATTTTGATCTCACAAATGGTAAAATCAATATTCCCTTTTCAAAAGAAATAAAATTGAATAGAGATCACAAAATTAAATGCAAAAAAGATATTAAAAGAATCTTAAATACTAACCAATTAGCTTCTAGAATGTGGGGACAAGTTTCTCAGAGTTGTGACTTGAATAGCTTTGAATGTATTTAAAAACTCTGAAAATCATCCTCAATTTATAGTCACAAATACTGTTCACTCGACTGGCCTAGTGGTTAGCTCGATTGGTCGAAGGACCAACAATATTTCAAAATTTCTGGCGCGATAAGATAAGATCACCACTTGATTGGTCGAGCCCTGCACTCGACTAGTCGAGTGGGTCCTAGAAACATTGTTGAACTTTGAGTCAAGCATGCTCAACTGGTCAAGCACTGTTCACTCGACTGGTCGAACAATCTCCAGGACTGTCGAGGGTCCAATAGAAAATCCTGAAAATTCACAATAAACCTTGGACTGGTTGAGGGAATTCTTGGACTGGTCAAGCCAGTGTTTGGACAGTCGAACATGACTAGGCCTGGTCAAAAAATGACCTATAAAATTAGCAAATGACTTATGATATTGTATAACCTATCCTAAGGTTAGTCTAAGGTCAAAAAACCTTACTTGTGATATTGATTCATTACATATCATTCTCTTAAAGTAGTTGAAGCTTGAAGACTTGATTTAGTACTTGAACTTCTTGTTCTTGAACCTCTTTATCTTGTACTTGAATGTTTTGATCTTCAAAGTGAACTTCTTGATGTTATAATTGAACTTCTTGATCTTGTACTTGAATGACTTGATCTTGTACTGAATGTAGACAAGATTGGCAAGGATAGCATGAAGTTGATCTTACAAGAACCACTAAACAATATATAAATTCTAAGAATTTTTTGCGTAACAAAATTTGACAAACCTAGGAGCTATATAAGATAGCATTTACAGTTGGGTTAACTCTTATGCTAACCCACCTTCACGCTAAGATCCTTTAGAAAAAGCCACAAAATCTCTTCATTGGGTACTATCCTTCCATCACCTCTCTTTTTATTACGTTGTTCTTTTACAAATCATGCTTATTTCTTTAACATTAAGGACAATATAGATTTTAGGTTGGGGATGGGATATTAGTTAAATTAACTTTGGTCTGGAAGACCTACTCCTTCCGATCAAGGATACGAACTAGCTACTCAATTTAAGAAGCGTCCTCACGAACCTCCAACGGCTACTAATTAACAATAAAAATGATCTCTGACCCACACTTCCTCAATATAGAGACATGGAAAACATTGTAGACGTTTGACAACTGAGATGGCAAGGTAAGCCAATAGGTCACTCGCCAACGCGCCCAGTGATCTCGAAAGCTCCAATGAATCTCGGGGTAAGCTTGTCATTCTAAAATGAACCACACCCTTCATGGGTGAGCCCTTGAGATACACATGGTCCCCAATGACAAACTCCAAGGGACGACGTCGGCGATCAGCAAAACTCTTCTATCAACTCTGAGCTGTGCGCATCTTATGCCTGATGATGTCAATGACCTTTGATGTCTGCTTCACTAGCTCGGGACCTAGGAGACACTGCTATCCAACCTTAGTCTAATAACTCAGAGATCTACATAGTCTGTTGTATAATACCTCAAATGGAGTCATACCAATGGTTGCTTGATAGCTGTTGTTGTACGCGAACTCAGCCAACCGTAGGTGCTCGTCCCAACTACTCGAGAAATCAATCACGCAAGACCGAAGCATATCCTCAAGGATCTGGTTGACCCTCTTGGTCTAGCCATTGGTCTACGGATGATACGCGGTGCTGAGCTGCAAAACAGACCCCATCGCCATCTGAAAGCTCCTCCAAAATTGAGACTTGAACCTCGGATCTCGGTCAGAAACAATCGAAACTAGAACACCGTACAGTCTCATAATCTCCTTGATGAATAACCTTGTAAGCCGATCCAAAGTCCAGGTCACAAGAAAATGTGCCAATTTCGTCAGATAATCGACGACAACCCAGATAGCATCATAATCGCCTTGAGTCATCGACAAACTCATGATAAAATCGGTAGATACGTGCTCCCACTTCCACAACGGGACCTCAACGGTTGCAAGGGACCAGGGGGTCTCTGATGACCGACCTGGACATGCTTGCACGTGTCATACTCGACCATAAAACTAGATATCTGGCACTTCATCCTCACCCAAAAACACTGACGCCTCATATCGCAATACATCTTCATCTAGCCAAGGTGGATAGAAAACTGCGATCGATGTGCCTTAGTCATAAGATCTCTACGCAAATTAAGAATATCTAGGAACATAATAGGCCTCTGAAGCGAAGTCCACCATCAGAACCAATTTATGAATCTGACGGATTCTTAGATGTTACCTCTGGCCAATACTCTACAATGACTCATCTACCTGTTGAGCCTTGATCACCCTTGCGACAAGAGAGAGTTGAATCGATGGGCTCGATAACTGAACAATGGTAGACTGCAGACCAAACTTGAAGTCATACTTTGCTATATCCTTGAGCATCCTCTACTCCTAAACCATCATATGTGCCACCAGGCCCCATGATCGACGACTAAGAGCATCTGCAAAATATTTGCCTTGTCAGGGTGGTATTGAAGATTAAAATTACATTCCTTCAAGAGCTCCATCCAATGCCTCTGCCTCATTTTCAACTCGGACTGAGAGAATAGATGCTTCAAGCTCATGTGTTCGGAGAAGAGCTCAAACCTAACCTCTTAGAGATAGTGCCTCCACACCTTCAGTGTGAAGACAAATTCTACTAGCTCCAAATCATGTGTGGGGTAGTTCAATTCATAGACCTTGAGCTGGTGAGATGCATAAGCCACTAGCTTCCCATGCTACATCGGGACAACACTGTAAGCCCTATATTCTAGACCATACTGTTCCATAGACTTTCGCAGTCTTCTCGGTCGAATTCTGGCAACCTTCGACCCTTAATTGATATTTACGCGTGACCCTGATTCGCACGCCGTCAACCCAAGTCGACTCAACCCAAGACCTTTACCATAGCGACCGTGTCGTCGCCACAGTTTTGATGCTGTAACTCGCACAACGAGGCGATACCCTGGTCAGGAGATATAGGCCAACGTTCGGTGTGAGGAAAACACCGCGCATTGTAAAACTCAAGAGAATCTCTATAACTTGTCACATCAATCCTTCAATCCATCAATCCAACAATCTCAACATGTCAAGTACACATCAACTTTCACCCATTCCTAAGTAACCATAAAAGTTAAAAAGTCTCTTACACACCCATGCCTTTCTTACACAAATTACCACAAAAGTTAAAAAGATCTTACACTCATCACTCACCACATCCATCATCCATCAATCTCTCTCTCTTTACAACTCTCTCTCATTTCTCAAGCTTTATTCTAAGCAACCAAAAACCTTCATATGTATGAGCCTCTTCAAGCTCTTCCAAGCTCCAAGTGTGGCCTACCTTTCCATCCCAAGATCTCCCATCTCAACCATCCAAACCTTAGCTCTTCCGTTGGAATTGAAGCTAAGGAGTTAAGAAACCCAAGGGAGCAAGAAGATCGAATGGTGGCTTCTTTGATAGAGTAGTTTTAATGTTTTTAAGATGGGCCAAGTAAGGCCAACCATTCAATGGTTTGGATCTCGCTTGGGACCCTAAGATGTGGCCGATGGCCTACCTTGATCATCATGATCATTCCATGATGGGGCCATTCTCCATGGACCCCATCATGATGTTTATTTTTCTTGTATACCTAGGGTCATCTAAACCGTCTATTAGTGGAGAAGGGATATCCACCGTTGGTTTTTTATTTAATGGGCCCATGTGTAATGAGACTCACTTGATGTATGATTGGTTGCCAGGGAGGGCCCATAATGTCAGGGTCCCTCCATCACGCGTGTCCCACTCTCTATCTCTCTCTCCCTCTCTATTTCCTTTTCTTTTATGATACCATGATATCATTGTGTGGCCCACTTGAATGGACCCCACCATGACACATGTATTCTATCCAAACCATCTACAAGTGGGGTCCACTTTATGTGTGTTGTATCCACACCATCCTCCAAGAGGTGGCCCACCTAAGCAGGGCCCACCTCTAATGTATTTGTTACATGCAACGTCAAGCATCTAGGGACATTGGACGTGGTTTGAAAAACACAAATATCAGCTTGTTTCCAAGCTTATAGGTGGCCCACTCATGTAGGCCCCACCTTGATGTATGTATTCAATCCACGCCGTCTACCTCATTCCCTGGATCATTTTAGGCATTGAGCCAAAGAATGAGACAGATTTAAGCATCTGGTGGGCCATAGCATAGGAAACTTTGGTGGTTACCATTGAAAAATCGCCTGATGTTTTTATACACCTAAAAATCTCAAACTTTAGACTCATTTCGCCTGTTATGAGCCGTAGAATCCCATGGTTGGGATGAATTTTCTGAATGTGGGCCCTACCTGTGAAAAACCACAGGTAGATTGATTTTTCAAACAAAAAAATGCAAGGGGCAGTGCCTGCTGCCTCTGACACAGCAGCAGCACGTTGCTGCGTGTGACGGGCGGGCGGCCAGCGACCCACGGGTCCAGCCGTGGGCCCCACCATGATGTGTATTTTCCATCCAACCTATTCATTTGGTAGGCCCCATCCTGAGGTAGGCCCCCTCCAAATCTCATCTCCATCCAAAGCTCAAGTGGCCCACACTGTAGGAAATAGTGGGATTGAACCTCTACCATTGAAAACCTTTTATGGGGCACAGAAGTTTTTGATCAAGATGAAATTTCCTTTTTTATTCATCCCGGTCCAGGTGACCTTATCAACGGATTGGATGGCATATCAACATGATGGTGGGCCCCACGTGGAGCCCACGGTGATATATGTGCTTTATTTCCACCGTCTGTTGGACGGTGGAGCCCACAGTGATGTGGGTGTTCTTTTCACACCGTCCACTGCTGTGGACGGTGGAGCCCAGCTAGGTGTATGTGTTTTATTCACACCGTCCACCATGGACGGTGGAACCCACCATGATGCATGGGTTGCACCCAAGTCTATCCATCCATTTTAAAAGCTCATTTTATATTATGAGTTAAAGAATTTGCCAGATTCATAGTCCAAGTAGACCCCACCTTGGCATGTTATGAGGTCCATCTTAACTTATCTAAGGTAATCTATTGGGGCCCACTTTGATGTGGATGTAAGGCCCATGTTATGAGGCCCATTCGATGTATTTGTGGCCCATAGTTGAGGCCCACTTTGATATATATATAAGCCTCATGGGTTGAGGCCCATTTGATGTACATATGGGGCCCAATGGGTGTGGACCATTTGATACACATAAAGCCCATGTGATTAGGCCCATTTGATGCATTATAAGGCCCACGAGTTATGACCCATTACAATGTACATAAGGCCATTGGTGTGGCCCATTGATGTGGCCCACTTGATGAATATAAGGCCCATATGATATGGCCCATTTGATGTATTTAATGCCCAATGGGATGTACCTAAGGTCTATTGCAATGTGTGATCCCAACATGGTTTATGTAATGATGTTTACGACGGGTGATGACTTGGGAGCAATGCTGGTTTGACGTCCACATTGTGAGTATAATGTTGGTTAAATGTCCACATTACGACTCTCCCTAGGGCCCATTGATAGACCTATACTTATTGTGTGTAGGCTGTCTAGGCCACCTGCGTTGTAAGGATAGTGCCTTACTTTATAACATGATTAGTATAGTTCCATGATTTATGATCATACGTATCATATGTATGCTTGATATGAGAAGTGACTGATCATAACATATGCCTTCGGGTAGATTGTTTATGGACTCCTGGTTAGGCAGTGTTGCCCTACATGAGTGCACGATACGTGCAGAATTTCTGCATGATTGGATAGTGTGATTCATGCATTCGCATTGTGTGATATGGTACTGTACGCCCTAGCGACATCAGGTCGTAGCCTCCATAGGTGTATCGTGGATGACAGGATTGGATACCGAAATTTTTTTTCTACATGGGGTGCTATAGATATCCCTGGGTGAAAGTTCCTAAACCCTTTTGGTACCAAGAGGTTGCTCCAACGTATAGACCGAGTGGGCACAGGAGTGCCGAGTGCCGATCACCAGACGGTCACATTTTCCACTGTGTCGTGGTTAGTTGGAAGGGGGTGCGGCCTTACCTGCTAGAGAGTAGGAGGCAAAGCTAGGCTAAGTTTGACCAGCTCGAGGAATGGGTCCGCTATCAATGAGTCGAGCCCGATATTGGAAAATGGATAGTGAGATCTCTTCCACTTACCTTATTGCGTGTGATGGGGCGACGATCTGGTTTAGAGTGTACTAGACCCCGGTAATATCCCAGATTTGAGTTGTATTGATATGTGGACTTATATGAGGATTTGTATGCTTGAGTTGCATTTCACATCGCATTGCCTTGGTATGGCCGATATCATTCATGTATTGCATCGCATAGCCTTGGTACGGCTAATGGTATTCATGGATCCCTCTGCATATTTCACATTACTCTGATATTACATGATCATATTACTACCTTATGCACACACTTTCATCACCCTCTAAGCTTTCTATAAGCTTATGCACGACCATTGCGTGCAGGTGACATTGAAGTACAATAGCGCTGAGGTAGGAGCAATTTGCACATCATTTTAGAGTTACCGTCCACTATCATTGTATTTCCCTTACTTATAGAGTTTTTGGTTGTTGATTGTGGGTTATGCCTTTGGTTATGCTTATTATGAATCAAACTGATGTTAAAAATCCTCCTCGTATCATCCCAAGATTGGAACCTGGCGAATGAGCACTGGAAGTCGAGAATCACGTTCTACGGAGGCTGTCAGTGCCAAATTCGGTGATCAGAAATTTTATGTGCCCAGTTTTTGAGTTTGGGGCATGACAGAAGTTGGTATTAGAGCATAACTTAGGAATAATCGAGAACAACATTACATATCTGCTATGAGTTTAGAGTGACTAAGTCTCAAAGTTCGGATAGTCTAGCGATCTTTTATTGTCGACCCTTAACGTGCATGCCTTCAAGAGCTTTCAAAAGTTGATAGGCACTTTTGCTCTTTCTTGTAGGACATTGCGCTTGGGAGAGTGACCCGATCGACTCCCGTACCACCACCTGAGACTCCCACCCTACCACCTACAATGCCCACTCCACCACCAGAGATTCCTACTGCCCAGCCTATGGATGTAGCTCCTACACTAGAGACCGGTGCAGACCTGACCGTATCTGTGAGTGCCTCTCAATTGCACAGATGTTACAGGCTGTGACGACTGCACTTCAGGGATAGGGCAGGCACCCTGTTGTTTCACTGGCCCAGGTAGAGCAGGACCCCCGCAAGCGCCCTCCTTCGTGAGTTTCGATGGCTCGATCCCCTGCGTTTCCAGGGTGAGCTAGACCCAATGGTAGCCGAGAGATGGCACGTCGATGTGGAGAAGATATTTGATACGATGGGATGTACGATCGAGCTGCGAGTCCGATTAGTCGTATTTCTTCTCCATGGTGAGGCTGAGCACTGGTGGACATCAGTCTCCAGAGTAGCAGTCATCAATTTTATGTGGACTTGAGAGGATTTTTTGGATCGATTTGACCGACAATACTTTCCTGATCATATCCGACGATAGTGAGCATTGGAGTTCGAGGCCTTGGTGCAAGGTAATATGACAGTGGCTCAGTCATGGCTTGCTTTGTAGCGCTATCCAGATTCCCACCTTACTTGGTAGATGATGAGGAGAGGAGAGCCTACCGCTTCGAGGACGACTTGGGTTACGGTCTTCGAGGCCGTGTTATTGGGCATGAGCTCTCGACTTTTGAGGGAGTGGTACGAAAGGCCCATATTTTTTAGGCTAAGTGGGCCGGTTCTCAGTTTGATCATGATTAGAGGAGAGACCGAAAGAGGTAGGCTCCTTCCAATGATTCCCAACAGCAGAGGTGCACAGGTCACCCAGCCTTTCGAGCACCAACAGCACCTCCAGCACCACCTCCGAGGCAGTTCACCGGCACTTGTTTTAGGTGTGGTGTGATGGGACACCGTATGTGGGAGTGTCTCAGCCCCCAGCAGTAGCAGAGAAGTCCACAACAGCCTCCACCATACCGCAGTAGAGACCCCCAAGCAGCAGTGACAGCAGCCCCCACCACCGAGGCCATCTCAGCAGTAGCATCAGCATCAGGCTCCAAGGCCGCAACAACAGAGGCAGCAATTTCGACCACCTCAGTGACCTCGGTAACAGCAACAGCACGCTCAGAGGGGACAGGCACCTCCCCGGCTAGCTCAGGCTAGGTTCTATGTGGCTCAGCAGGATCCGTAGTCATCTGGGGGAGTTGTTGAGGGTATACTTCCAGTCTCTGCATGCATCGCTTGGGTTTTATTTGATTCCGGTGCTTTGCACTTATTTATGTCTGAGGGATTCTGTCGTTCGACTAGATTGTCGACAGAGTCTGCTCGCGAGGGGTTGACCATATCGACGCCCTTGGGAAAGATTATAGTATTAGGTCGCTTCTGTCCATCTTGCCCCTGTTAGTAGGAGAGATTTTCTTGTCCACCGACTTGTAAGTACTGCCGATGTCAGATTTTGACATTATACTGGGCATGGATTGGCTTGCTGAGTACTATGCCATATTGGACTGCTCCACGAGGACAGTCACATTTTGTATACTCGGCATGCCGCAGTTCAAGTTTATTGCAGAGCCTAAAGGAGAGCCATTGCCTTGTTAATGTCCTACGTCATTGAGGAGCCTGTTGCTGCTTGTATCGACCATTTTCTCATGGTTTGTAATTTTTTCGATGTGTTCCAGGAGATTTCAGGATTACCGCCTTGTTGACTCATCGAGTTTCAGATTGATCTTATGCCTGGTACCGTGCCTATTTCAAAGGCCCCGTATCGCATGACACAGTTGGAGTTATGGGAACTGCATAAGCAGTTGGACGAGTTGCACGAGTTGGGATTTATCCTGTACTCTTCGTGAAGAGGAAGGATGGCTCGTTGAGGCTCTGCATAGATTACCGTGAGCTCAAAAAAATCACAATCAAGAACAGGTACCCGCTCCCGATGATTGATGATTTGTTTGATCAGTTGCAGGGTGTACAGTTCTTTTCGAAGATTGACTTACGTTCCTGGTATCATCAGATTCGGGTCCGAGAGGAGGACATTTCGAAGACAGCATTCAGGACGCGTTACGGTCATTTTGAGTTTCAGGTCATGTCCTTCGGACTAACCAATACACCTGCGGTCTTCATGCAGCTGATGAATAAGGTCTTCGGCCCTTATCTTGATCAGTTTGTTGTAGTCTTCATCGATGACATGTTGATATATTCGAGGACCCGTGAAGAGCACGAGCAGCATTTGGAGATTACTTTGTAGACCCTCCCTGCACACCAGTTGTATGCGAAGCTGAAAAAGTGCGAGTTCTGACAGAAGGAGGTGAAGTTTCTCGGTCACGTAGTGACGAGGAAAGGCGTCGCAGTGGACTCCTCGAAGGTTGAGACAGTGCGTCAGTGGGGCCAGCTCACCAACGCATCTGAGATCCGTAGTTTCCTTAGTTTGGCGGGCTATTACCGGGTTTTCATTGAGAGCTTCTCTCGTATTGCAGCTCCGCTAACTAGGTTGACTCAGAAGGGCGCAGAGTTTATTTGTAGTGACGCCTATGAGCCAGCATATATGGAGTTGAAGGATCGTTTGACGTCCTCTCCTATCCTCACTCTTCCCTCTGGGAGTGAAGGATTTATTGTATTTACCGATGCCTCGCATATTGGTTTGGGTGTTGTCCTGATGCATCACAGGAGACCAGTGACCTTCGCGTCTCGTCAGCTCAAGGTCCACGAGCTGAACTATTTTACGCATGATTTAGAGTTGGCTGCAATTGTCTTCGCACTGAAGGTGTGGAGACACTATCTCTATGGGGCCAGATTTGAGCTCTTCTCCGATCACAAGAGATTGAAGTACCTCTTCTCACAGTCTCTAAGTTGAACATGAGGCAGAGGTGCTGGATGGAGCTCCTGAAGGACTATGATTTAGATCTTCAGTACCACCCAGGAAAGTCGAACGTGGTGGCAGATGCCCTCAGCCGTCAGCCAAGAGGCCTGGTGGCGCATATGATGATCCGGGAGTGGAGGATGCTTGAGGATATCGCAGAGTATGATTTTGAGTTCGACATGTAGTCTTCTATCATGCAGTTATTGAGCCTGTCGATTCAACCCTCTCTTACGTAAGGGTGATCGAGGCTCAACAGGCTGATGAGTTGTTGCAGAGTTATATGATTGAGGCTACATCTGAGAGTCAGGCAGATTGGCAGATTGGTATAGATGGTGGACTTCGCTTCAGAGGCCGATTATGTGTCCCGAATATTCCTGAGTTAAGCAGAGATCTTATGACCGAGGCACATCGATCGTGATTTTCTATCCACCCTAGCTAGAGGAAGATGTACCGTGACATGAAGCGACAGTATTTTTGGGCTGGGATGAAGCGTCAGATCTCCAGTTTTGTAGCCGAGTGTGACACATGCCAGTATGTCAAGGTCGATCATTAGAGGCCCCATAGTCTATTGCAGCCGTTGAGCATCCCGATATGGAAGTGGGAGCACGTGTCGACAGATTTTATTATGGGCTTACCGAGGACTCAACGAAGTCATGACGCCATTTGGGTTGATATGGATCATCTGACGAAATCGGTACATTTCCTTACGATACGTGCGATTTGTTCTATGGACTGGCTTATGAGGTTATTTATCAAGGATGTTGTGAGACTGCATGACATTCCAGTCCCGATCATTTCTGACCGAGATTCGAGGTTCACGTCTCAGTTTTGGGGGAGCTTCAAGAGAGTGATGGGGACTGATTTGCAACTTAGCACCGTGTACCATCCATAGACCGATGGCCAGACCGAGAGGGTTAACCAGATCCTTGAGGATATGCTTTAGGCCTGCGCGATTGATTTTGAGGGTAGCTGGGATGAGCATCTGTGATTGGCTGAGTTCGCATACAACAACAGCTATCAGGCCACCATCGGCATGGCTCCTTTTGAGGCACTATATAGCAGACCATGTAGATCACCGAGTTGTTAGACCGAGGTAGGAGAGCATCGTCTCCTAGGTCCCGAGCTTGTACGAGAGACATCAGAGGCTATTAATATCATCAGGCAGAGGATGCGCACAGCTCAGAGCCGACAGAAGAGTTTTGCTGATCGTCGACATCATCCCTTGGAGTTTGATGTAGGAGACCATGTGTATCTCAAGGTCTCACCCATGAAGGGCATAGTTCGATTTGGAGCGAAGGGCAAGCTTGCCCTAAGATTCATAGGATCTTTTAAGATCACTGGGCGCATTGGCGCCGTGGTCTATCGGCTTGCCTTATCATCTCAGTTGTCTGACATCCACAATGTTTTTCATATCTCTATGTTGAGGAAGTGTGGTGTAACACACTGACTTTTCAGGACCCGAGTACACAACCTGTTTTCTGAAAACCCGAGTGTTAACCTTAAAGGATGGTCAAATTCGAGTGTACATTTTTTTTCTTTTATTAGAGTTAACAAATGAGCGTAGTGTGGACAAATCGACATAAAGGAAAAACTTTATTATTATTCAAATATACAAGAAGCTGCCCATAATGACTTATACAAACCAATGTCTCTAAAATTAACAAGTACAAGATTGACATGATTTAATACATGAAGAGTAACAGGAAACATATAAATATAAGCAGTAAGATCACACAGCTCCTCCAGAAAAATACAGTCATGCATCCCTGGCGATCTTACCCTGCTCCTTATCAAGTCTGAGCATGCATATCACTTAAGCCACCTGTATTACCTGTACGGTTGTATATTTGATAGATGAGTGGCCAACTCATTGTGAATTTCTCTCAAGATTATACACCGCCGCATTAGGTAAGAAATAGTATAAAACACTCAAATAACTAAAATAGAGTAAATACAGTCTTATTAGGTGCATGGATGTATGAATGCAATCATCGCCCCGGGGATGCTCATCTGTGCGGACAGTGGGCCGTCGTCCATGCAATCATCGAACTTGAAAAACATCATCCAGTCGGAATCATCGAACCTGGGGAAACATCATCCAGTCGAAAAAATACATGTCATGTATGCATGATTAGCCAAGTCATTATTAGTCCATTTACAACCAGCCAATTTAGATAAGCTCAAAGGTCACTACGGGGAGCATATGGCCCAGCATAGGCCGACAGCTCGGGCATAGTGTCCCATTACCACCATCCCTGGCTGTAACACCCCAGATTTTTGCCAACCTGAATTTAGACGTCTTTAGGCAATGGTTCAATCCTAACACTGATTAACTTCTTAAAACTCAATCCAAAAGTCTCAAATCCCTATTTCCTTCGAAAATATCACCTTTCATTACTTTATCCTTTAAAAGTTTCTAAGAGCTTTCATATTAGACACAAATATTAAAGTTTAGGTGATGTTGATCAATACTTAAACTAAAAAGTACTATGAATAGTAAATAAATAAATAAAAGGGGTTTTTAACCATTAACCTTTTTGAATATCATAAAATAACTAGGCTATTTGGATAGATCAGCTTCTCCTACCCCAAAATCATATATTGCATGTCAAATAACTCATCCCAGGTTCTAAAATACACCCATTTCAAATATCAGATGGTGAAATCACCCCAAACAGGTCAGCGAGCGGTGAGGGCTCGCCGATTACCAGGCTTGGCCGGGCCGTAGTTCATCAGCTGGCCCATTTTCGGCCACATTTTCTGTGATTTTGGTTCAACTTTGAAAAATTATATCTCCCTTATTATAATTCCGATTTAGGTGATTCAAAAGCCAGATTGAAGCTAAATGAGTATAAATTCATATAAAAAAAAGTAAAAAATATAATAAAATATTTAGTATAGTTAAAAATGGGTCGTTGTGACAAATTTTTGAAAAGCATAGTTTTGGACAGCTGCTGCTTCTAGAATTTTTAGAATTTTTCTACAACATGAAATATCATGAAATTTGGTGGAGATGAATTAGACTTGATGATGAACTACTAAAAAAATAATTAAAATAATATACTAATTAAAAATGTCAGGAAAGGGCGTAGAACTTTCTAGGGACTTGTTCTGTCATAATTAGGTCAGAATTTGGTTAAGTACTAAACTAAACAATCAGTAGAATTAGCTCGAACCACTTTAAATACGATTTGTAAGACCCAAAACCTATAAAATCATTGACGCTACGTAACCCTAAAACTTAGGATCAAACTCTAAACCTGTTTACTCTCAAGAACCCTTTGAAGCTTTGTATTGGATCTAGACTGCGCGTCAAAATTCCGATATCTACAATATCAGACCATTATGATCGCTTAGTTGGACTTGACAATCGTTTCAAAAATCAAGTCCATACGATGTCCTGAGACCATTTCCTTGCGTCCGGAGTGAAGAGTGTGGGAAAAGTGAATTTATTTAGAAATTAAATACAATTTAAATAAATTTGGCACATGTCGCTTGCGCGACATTTTTTAAGCATTCTGACTGTCGGAATTTGACCCAAATACACCTTCGGATCAGGGAACATTTCTCACTCAAGTCAGTGTACTTGGAATCCTCGATCGAGTCTCCGTGACCGCTGAACTGAAACTGGTCCGCCAAGTGCGATCTGGGAACTCTACCGGACTGAAAACTTGATATGTGTTGGATCTAGTTTCCATCAGCTTAAGTCCGACCGCGTTCGGCCAGGGGACCTCCTGAAATGCTCTTTTGGATCAGAAAAGACCTGATTTGGTTATAACCCAAGTATACCCTTGTCTCAAGTCTATTTAGGTGAGGTATTAGCCTATATAAGGACTTTAAACCCTCTCATATCTCTCCCATCCGATTTTGCAAGAAACCCTAGAAAGTGGTGAGAGAGAAAGAGAGAGTTAGTGAGAAAATTTGTGAGAGAACTTCATGCCGTTTGCTCCAGCCTTTGCACGTACCAAAGCACCGCCTTCAAATCACTTTCCCGGTGATTCCAACTCACTTTTAGGTAAGAAAACCCTAACCTATAGATATTTTAAGGATTCTTTTGATACAAGTAGCGAAGTAGCTTTTATATCTTGTGCATTAGGTCGCCATAACGCCGTTGACGAAGCGTAGACGTTCTATTCAAATCGATACGCATATACGGCGAAAGGTGAGGATTTTAGACGCTTAGATTGACTGATTTCAAAGCTTTCAATGTCGTTTAATAGTAGATTATCGATGAGAACGCCGTTTGACATATAGAACATGCTGTCCATTTTTCATTTCGCATACGTATGAAAAATATGAGATTTAGGGCATTTTAGGTATTTATAGGAAATACCGTATACGTCCGTATTTTGCTGAAATGATTGTCATGGGTATTTATCATGTTATGATATTAGAAATGCGTGCATGATCTGTTTGGTGAAGAGATTCGCCCTAATGCGCACTTTGGGTCGACATACGCTATGTAGACTAAAGTGTGTAGACTAAGTGTTTGTATAAATGTTTGTATTAGTATGTATTGAGTAAATGGTGTTGTGAATTAGTTTTGAGATTGAATTCTCAATTAATAGGCTGATGTATATGATTTCCTCCATGTTTGCTATATGAATTGATTTCCTCATATATATGGAATATATGTGTTGTTTGATTTGTTTACGTTGTATGTTATAACATGTGTCAACATGCTTGTATTGTTTATATTCATTTCTGTCACTCTC
This sequence comes from Magnolia kwangsiensis, assembly GCA_037074715.1. NCBI lineage: Eukaryota > Viridiplantae > Streptophyta > Magnoliopsida > Magnoliales > Magnoliaceae > Magnolia > Magnolia kwangsiensis. The sequence continues at coordinate 80,292,836 of CM073575.1, read as the reverse complement.
ATATGATCACTAATGTTGTGTACAAATGCTTGGGGCTATGACCTAGTCTAAGTAGTCGGTAACCAATGAAATTCGTGGTTGGCTTCTATTTGCCACGAAGGACGCGTCGATGAACGCGAGTTATGTTTTGGATTGGCGGTAGTGGTTAGGCCACACAAAGTGTTTTATTCACTTCATGTCACTCAGCTTGAGATGCACTCGTACTAGTCGAGCCCGTCAAGTAACCCGACTGGCCATTGTATATTCATCTTGTATGAGTCATAATTGCTTGAACCTAGGGTACTGAACTTACCATTGAAAACCCTGTTAATCATGGTACCTTGATCCATAAAGACTCATGAGCTGGGCATGGTGGTATGGGACACCGTGGTCGAGCTGTCGGCCTACGCTGGGGCCACAAACCTCCCCGTAGTGACCAGTGAGCACATTTGACTCGTGAGCCGATTGTGGTGGTATGGGACACTACATTCGAGTTGTTGGCCTACTCTGATTGGTGACGAGCCCTTTGTAATGACCTCGAGTGTATTCTGAGTCTACGGGAGGCGACGACCCTTCCGTAGCGACAAGAGTACATTAGGCTTGTATTGATAAGGTGATGGGGGAGCGGTGCAACGAGTGCGAGCAATAGCCCTGATAGCCCTTGCAGCGACCTATAAATATAACATCGTATGAGATTACTAGGAGTGACGACCCTAGACAGGATCTGTGTTGGGATTAATATAAGGAAGGTACCTTAGTTTTCCAATACTGCTATATGAATGGACTAATAACAACTCGGTAATCATTATCCATATCGCACTGCATGTGCCTGGAAGATGTGGAACACTGAGGAATGCAAGCATGCCGCCGGCGTAAGATGGTGCCGCAAGAGGGAGTATGTCGGTGAGGGCATCCATCATGTCATTTCATGCTTGCATTAACAACAGTATCTAAGAATGTTTGATTGCTTGTTTTACTATTATCGCGTGATTGATTTGATAACATGCTAATCTTTGCTCTATGATTCCACTGAGTTGATCACTCACTCCCACGTTACGGGACGATATTGCGCACACCAACCAGTCCCTGTTTTAGTTGCAGATGATGGCGCTGCTTATGAAGTGGAGCCGGACTTGTATGATGACGAGGAGGATTTTTCCTATATGCGTGTTCTGATCGACAAGACTCAGGGAGGTTGATTAGATGCCATGACACTTATTTTTTTATACTTTTAAAGCACTCATGTATATTCTTTTTGTTCATTTTTAGAGTATACATGTATATATTTATGTAACGCCCTGAAAAAATTCGTACTTGGACTCGAGTACCAACTCGACTAGAAATCGCGTAGGATTAATTTCTATAGAAAATAAGTGTAAGTTAGCTAGCGCAACGCTAGAGTAGCTGGGAAATAGTCCCTGATCACTTTAAATACATTCTACAAGACCCAAAGCGAGTAGAACCAATGACGCTATAATACTCTAAAACCTCGGATCAAACTCTAACCCAGCTTATTCTCTGGACCTCTTTAAAACTTTGTATTGGATCTAGACCGCACGTCGAAAGTTCGATACCTACAATCTTAGACCGTTGTAACTGCCTTGCTGGACTTGACAATCATTTCGAAAATCAAGTCTAACCGACATTCACAGGTTATTTCATTGAGCCTGGACTGAAGAGAGTGAGAATAGGGTTAGATTTAGAATTTGAAATTCAAATCTGGCACACGACTTGACGCATCAGTATTAAGCGTTCTGACCATCAGAATTCAGCCAAATTACACCCTCGAATTAGGAAAAATTTCTATTTTATATCATGAGACTTGTAGACCTGATCTACGTGTGGTGACCGCTGAACTGAAACTGGACCGCCACGTGTGATCTACGAACACTATTGGTCTGAAAATAGGATGAGAGCGACATCCAACGTGCATGAACTTAAGTCAGATCTCGTTCGGCCAGGGGACCACCAGAAATGGTCTTTTGGTCCGAAACAGCCCCGATTTGGTTAGGCACCAAGTAAACTTTGTTCCCAAGCCTGTTTTGGGCATGTTTGGGCTTATAAAAGGGCTTGAAACCCTCTCATATCTCTCCCATCCAAATTTGGAAAAAGCCCTAGGTTGAGAGAGAGAAAAGGTGAGAGATTGTGAGAGAGAGAGGAAGGGAATTTCTTGCTGCTCGAGCCACCTGTTGCACGTGATTAAGCCACGCAATCCAATCACTTTTTCGGTGATTTCACCGCATTCCTAGGAAAGAAAATACCCTAAATAGTTGCTGATTTGAGGTTTCTTAGTTTTCATAGCATGATAGCTGTAAGACCCGTATCTTGATCCGTACCTTTCCGTACACTTCCACGGTCTTACCGGTCGAATTTCGGCAACTTCGACCCTTAACCGATATCGACGCACGACCCGGATTCATGTGCCAACAACCCGAGTCGACTCAACCCGAGACCTATACCATAGCGACCGCGCCGTCGTTGCGGTTCCGGTACCGCGACTCACGCGCCGAGGCGATACCCTGATCAAGAGATATGGGCCAACATTCGATGCGAGAAAATGCCGCGCATTACGAAAACCAAGGGAATCTCAACGATGTGTCACATCAATCACATCAATCCCATCAATCAATCACCCATCAACCCATCACATGTCAAGTACACATCACTCTCACCCATTTTCCCAAGCAACCACAAAAGTCTTCACATCCCATACCTCTCTTACATAAAAAGCCTCAAAAGTCTTCATTTCCCATACTTCTCTTACACAAAAGCCACAAAAGTCAAGTTTCTCTTACACCACCATCACTCACCCACCCATCCATCACTCTCTCTCTCTCCCTTTACATCACTCTCTCTCTTTCTCTCCTTCTCATTCCAAAAATTCCAAAGCAACAAAGGATTTCCAAACTCCATACGTATGGAATTTTGCAAAAAACCCTAAGCTTCAAGTGGCCCACCTTCCTACCCCAAAAATCTCCCATCTCAACACTCCATTCTTCATCTTAGCCATTGAAGTTGAAGACAAAGTGCCAAGGAACCCCTAGGAGCGAGAAGATCGGACGGTGGGTGCTTCTATAGGGTAGATTTTCCTTTTTTTTATGGTGGACCAAGTGAGGCCCACCGATCAATGGTGTGGATCTCACTTGGGACCCTTATTTGTGGCCGATGGACCACTTGGATCATCAGGATCGTTCCATGGTGGGGCCAATCTCCATGGACCCCATCATGATGTTTATTTTCACTTAGAAAGGTCATCTAGACCGTCCATTTTGGTGGAGAGAGGATCTCCACCGTTGATTCTCGATCTTGATGGTCCCATGTGCAAGGGACCCATTTATTGTATGTTTCATTACAAGGGAGGGCCCATAATGACGGGGTCCCTCCATCACAAGCCGTGTCCCACTCTCCATCTCTCTCTCTCTCTCTTTCATTCCTCTTATTTTATTTTATTTCTATTTGATTTTTATTTTTATGAAAGGGGTTGTGTGGCCCACTTGAATGGACCTCACTTTGAGGTATTTATTGGGTCTAAGAGTCCTTCAAGTGGGGCCCACCTTGCATGTTGAACCCCATCATCCATTAGTGGTGGCCCACTTCAAAAGGGCCCACCACCATGTGCTTTAAAGGAAAAAGAAAAAAGAAAAAGAAAAAAGAACTTACCATCCAGCGTCTGGGACGCTGGACGTCCCTACCCAAAAAGAGAAAAAAAAATGGTTTTGGTGGGCCGGCTTATGCAGGCCCCACCTTGATACATATGTTCAATCCAAGCCGTCCATCCGCTCACTCATATCAGTTTAGGCGTTGAAAAAAAATGGGAAGCTGATCTGACCTGCTGGTGGGCCATACCTTAGAAAATAGCGATCTCTACCGTTTAAAGTCCCCTAGATTTCTCCTACGCACCGAATTAAGCCCAAGTTTGGACTCTATTTGTCGGTATCGAGCCGGTGGAGCCAATGGATGGGTTGGATTTCCTGATGGTGGGCCCTACCTGTGAAAATCCTCAGATTTTCTTTTTTTCAAAAAATAAAATAAAATTTAAAGAATGAGGCAGTGCCTCTGCCTTGACCATGCACGGCAGCAGCAGGCGCTGCGTGCACGGTCGGCCATGCAGTCACCCACGGCTGCTGCCGTGGGCCCCACATGATGTATATGCTTTATCTACACCGTCCATTAGGTGGGTCCCCTTCTCAGGTGGGCCCCCTCCAAATTTCAGGTCAATCCAAACTTCAGGTGGGCCACATCACATGAGACAGTGAGGTTGAGCATCTAACATTGAAATCTTTCTTGGGCCCTGTTACATGTGATCTACGCACGCCGTCCATCTGATTCTGATGCTGGGCCCACTGCCAGCTGCCCTAATAATTTTTGTGGGACCCACCATTATATACATTTATGTATGTTATATAGTTTTTAGTATATAGTTTATAATATGAATATTGTAGTGGGCCCTACTCCATGTGTCTCTTTGACTAGTTTGGATGGAAATAAGTATTTTATAAGGCCCATGAGTTGGGACCCATCTGAATTTCAAAAGGGCATGGGCTAGGCCCATTGGATTTATAAAATGCGTATGGGCTAGGCCCATTTAATTCATATAAGGCCTAGATCTAGGCCCATTTGATGTGTTGCAAGTCCTTGGGACTAGGCCCATTTGATGTACTTCAAGGCCCAGGTAATTGGACCCCTTTTTGTTGAAATTTAAAGCCCATGGAGGTAGGCCAATTGTTATATGTAACGCCTAGGGGTTTAGGCCCACGTTGACATACGTACAAGCTCTTGGACTAGGCCCATTAGAATTGTTTAAGGCCTAGGAATTTAGGCCCATTCGACTCATATAAGGCCTCTGGGTTGAAGCCCAGTTGATATACATTTGGGGGCCCAATTGGTGTGGCCCATTTGATACATATTAGACTCATATGATTAGGTCCAATTGATGCAATCCAAGGCCCACGGGTTTTGACCCATTGCAATGCACTTAAGACCCATTGGTGTGGCCCATTTATATGGCCCATCTGATGAATAAATGGCCCATAAGATATGGCCCATCTGATGAATAAAAGGCCCATAAGATATGGCCCATTTGATATATATGTAAGGCCCAATGGGAGGAACCTAAGGTCCATTGCAATGTGTAAACCCAATACCGATTATGTAGCAGTGTTTGAGAAGATCGTACCTGGAATACAATGTTGGTTTGACGTCCACATTGTGAGTGTAATGTTGGTTGGATGTCCACATTACGACTCTCCTTAGGGCCCATCACTGGGCCGTACTTATCGTATTTAGGCCGTCCAGGTCCATCTGCATTGTAAATAGTTCATTCTGTTATAACATGTTTAGTACAGTTCATGACTCATGATCATACACATCATATGTATGCTTGATATGAGGATTGACTGATCATAGCATTTACCTTCGGGCAGGTTGTTTATGGGCTCCCGGTTAGGCGGTGTTGCCCTACATGAGCGCACGGTATGCGCAGGATTGGTTGCATGACTGGATAACGTGATTCATGCATTCCGCATTTGTGTGATATGGTTATTGTACGCCCTAGCTACATCAGGGCCATAGCCTCCACAGACGCATCGTGGTTGGCAGGATTGGATACCGAAAATCTTGTTCTACATGGGGTACTATAGATATCCCTGGATGAAAGTTCCTAAACCCTTATGGTACCAAGAGGTTGCTCCAACGTCTAGACCGAGTGGGTAGATGAGCGTTGAGTGCCGATTACCAGACGGTTATGCTCTCCATTGTGTCGTGGTCGGTTGGAAGGAGGTACGGCCTTACCCGCCCGAGTGTAGGGGGCAATGCTAGGCTGAGTCTGACCAGCTCGAGGAATGGGTCCGCTATCGACGAGTCGCGCCCGATATTGGCAGACGGATAGTGAGGTCTCTTCCACTTACCTTATTGTGCGCGATGTGGCGGCAATCTGGTTTAGAGTGTACTAGACCCCGGTGATATTCCACACTTTGAGCTGTACTGATGTGTGGACATTGATGAGGATCTGTATGCTTGAGTTGCATTGCACATTGCATGGCCTTGGGGTGGCCAATACCATTCATGTCTTGCATTGCATAAGCCTTGGTACGGCTCATGATATTATGGTTCCATCCGCATATTCCGCATTACTATGACATTGTATGTTCATATTCAACCTTGTGCACACACTTTCACCACCCTCTAAGCTTTCTATAAGCTAATGCACGACCGTTGCGTGCAGGTGACGTTGGATCGCAGCAGCGTTGAGGCAGGAGCACGTTGCTGATCATTTTGGAGTTTTTCTGTTATTTACCCTTGTATTTCCCTTTATGCCCATTGTACTTGTAAAGTTTTTGATCATAGTGAAAATGTAATGGATTTCTTGGTTGTTGTTTGTGGGTTATGCCTTTGGTTATGCTTATTACGAATCAGACTAACATACAAAATCCTCCTCGTAGCATCCCAGGATCTGAACCTGGCGAATGGGAGCTAGGAGCCGAGAATGGGGTTCTACGGAGGCTGTCGGCGCCGGATTCGGCGATCGGAAATTCTGTGAGCCCGGTTTTCGAGTTTGGGGCATGACAATAGCTGATGCATCTTGTAAATTAGGTTGCTTAATCGCCGTTGACGAAGCGTATACGCTCCGTTCGAATTGATACACCTATAAGAGAAAAGGTGTGGATTTTAGATGCTTTGATTGACTGTTTCCAATACTTTCAATTTCATTTAATAGTAGATTATCGACGGCAACGCCGTTTGACATGTACAACACGTTGTCCGTTTCCTGTTTCGTAAGCAAACAAAAAATATGAGATTTAGGGCATTTTTTCATTTGTAGGAAATACTGTTTTCATCCATAATTTGCTGATGTGATTGACATGGCTTCTTGTCGCATTAGGATATTAAGAATACGTGCATAATTAGTTTGGCAAAGAGATTCGCCTAAATGCGCACTTCGAGTCGACAAACTATATGTAGACTTAAGTGTGTAGTGTAAGTCTTTGTATAAATGCTTGTATTAGTATGTATTGAATTAAATGGTGTTATGAATTAGTTTGAGATTGATTTCTCAATTAATATGCTGATGTAAATGGTTTCCTACATGTTAGATATATGCGTGATTTCATTATATGTATGAAATGCATGCATTGGAAGATTTACTTAAGTTGTATGTTATAACATGTGTTAACATGCTCACATGGTTGTATTTCATTTCCAATACTCTCACATGATTGCTGATGTGGATGCATAATTTTTTGGGACTATACCTAGTCCAGGCAGTCGGCAACTGAGTAAATTCGTGGTTAGTTTATCTTTGCCACGACCGACGCGTCCGTGAACGTGAGCCGTGTTTTGGAGTTGGCGGCAGTGGTTAGGCCACACGAGGTGTTTTACGCACTTCATGTCGTTTGGCTTGAGATGCGCTCATGCTAGTCGAGCCCGTCAAGTAACCCGACTGGCCATTGTATGTTCACCCTGTATGAGTCATAACTGCTTGAACCCAGGGTACTGAACTTACCATTGTAAACCCTGTCAACCATGGTACCTTGATCCACAAAGACTCATAAGATGGACATGGTGGTATGGGACACCGTGGTCGAGCTGTCAGCTTACGCTGGGGCCACAAACCTCCCCGTAGTGACCAGTGAGCACCTATGTCTCGTGAGCAGATTATGGTGGTATGGGACACTATATTCTTGCTATCGGCCTACACTGATCAGGCGACGAGTCCTTTGTAGTGACCGCGAGCGTATTCTGAGTCTACGGGAGGCGACGACCCTTCCGTAGCAGTGAGAGTACAGTAGGCCTGTATTGATAAGGTGATGGAGGAGTGGTGCAACGAGTGCGAGTAACAGCCCTGTCAGCCCTTGCAGCGACCTACAAAATAGACATCATATGAGATTACTAGGAGTGACGACGCTAGACAGGATCGTTGTTGGGATTGATATAAGGGAAGTACCTTAGTTTCTCAATACTGCTGTTTGAATGGATTAATAACAACTCGGAAATCATATCACCATTACATTGCATGTGCCTGGAAGATGTGGAGCACTGTGGGATGATTGCATGCCGCGGTCGTAAGATGGTGTCGTATGAGGGAGATCGTCGGTGAGGGCATCCATCACGTCATGTCGTATTGCATTAAAAACAGTATTAGGATTGTTTGATTTACTGCTTTACTATTATCGCATGATTGATTTGAGAACATGTTAATCCTTGCTCTATTATTCCACTGAGTTAGCTACTCACTCCCACGTTACGGGATGGTGTTTGCAACACCCACCAACCCCTGTCTTAGGTGTAGGTGAGGCGGAGATCCAGAAGGCAGAGCCGGACTATGTTGAGGACCAGGACGAGTTCTCATATATGCAGTACCACGACGGCTTTGCTTAGGTGGCCTGGGTTGACGGGACTTCTCAGTGGGACTACTTTTGACATTTTTATTTTGTTTATTTACATGTATATGAGACTCAGAGATGTATTCATACTTTAGAGACAGTTGAGATCTACTTTGTTTTCCTTACAGTGATATATATATTCTTTAGTCTTCCACTTACTTTTATCACTGGATCTGGAGTATGAATTGCAGTTTTGGTATACTTTTACTCATGTGAATACTTTAACTCAGACAACATTGAATCATAATCATTTTTTTTTGCATAAGTGATGGTCTGGAACTCGGGAGTTGAGTTTATACACGACCCCCGATTTTCAGGATGTTACAAGTTGGTATCAGAGCATGAATGAGATTATACCGGGCCTGGGTTATGGTCATGCGATGTACACTGTCGCTTCCTTTGACTTACGTGGATGCGAGAAGGGTTTAGAAACACTTATAGGATCGCAGATTAGCTAATAGGCGAAGTCTATTCATATCGATCGCGCGATCGAGTCCGTAACGCATCTAGGGTCACGTGAAGCGACCTAAGTGGCTCCTAGGTTGTAGGTAGGCAGGTTGAGATGTTCTTTGAATGATTCTAAACCCGTAAATATAAATCCTTGGGCGGTGGGACAACCACAACCCTTACATTCAATCGCTAGGGCTTAAAAACCCCGTTTCACCTAAATTCTTCGAAATTCTTCCTCTCACTACTCCATTCTTCAATTATTTCTTATTCTTTTCATGTTAGGCATTGATCCTAATGTGAAAATGATATAAAATCATACTTCGACAAAATTTTATAGTGAATAGTAAAATTTCATGAAAACTAGCCATAAGGCCATTCTAAGTTTGCAATATTTAGCATATAATGGGCTAGATGGATGTATTAGCTCCTTCTATCCTAAAATCATATGCTGCATGATAAGGGATTGCATTCAGGTTTACAGATTAGCCCCGAAAAGCCCCAAATGGATGTTTGGGCATCCCTAGGGCAATCTATAATGAAAGAAGATGGGGCCCACATATTTTTGAGGTCCCTAGACTAGGGGGGCCCGACTCATATGGTCCCACTGACCACCGTGCGAGATGCTCGGCGATGTTATCGCTGATCCGGCGATGCATCGCCGTCTAATGGGGCCCACTTGCAGTGAAATTTGGTGCGTGGAGGTATTTTGGGTAGTACACCCCCCCCATGTATGGTCCATCCATAGAAAACCCCTAAATGGGGTACTTCCTTCACAACAGCCCCCTTCCCTAGCTCCATCTCACGTTTTCTGCTGCCCTCTCTCAAAACCGTGATCCCAAATCCTTCCCAAACCCATTCCTTGTTGAAAATGACCCCACTCCATCACTCCATTGCAGTTTGCAGCTCTCCCTCTTACAAATCTCGTCCGTTCGAGCTCCTACAACCCCCAAAATGAGCTGAAATCGTGAGGAGCTTCATTCCCCTTTTTCATTCTCTTTTCTCTTTAAAAATCCATCCTAGGGGAGCTTGAAGCATCCCTCTACAATGCCTAGATCTCCCTTTTTCAGTTTGGGCAGCCATTTCTCTACATTTCTCCCATTTTCCATGGCTTTTGTTGAAGCCATTTTGGGTCTTTTATCTCTCTCCACCATCCTCTCTTTGATGGGAAAGAGGAAGACCACAACGGATGAGGCTGGGCCTAGTCGCCCTGCACAATCAAGAAGGCTAAGGGGTGGCGCCGCTAGCTCAAGCGCCGCCGCAAGTCCAAGCACAGCCCGAGAGTTCCATACAAAGCGGGATTTGGATCCCCATACTCAACTTGGTCGAGTGATATTAGCAGAGATGCCTCACGACAAATACACTGACTGTAAGGTGTTGTTTAAGGCGGACGTGGAAGGATGACTCTTCAGGGAATTCCTGTTATTCGAGCACATTGAAGCTGCGCATTGGGGTCCGCTCTTTGAAGCTCGTGCTCGTGCTAATGTGAGCACCGTTCGTGCCTTCTACGCTCGTATCCAGAGTCCTACACTGGAGCCATTGCAGTTCAAGATTCCCTTTGGTAGAGACCGGATGGCTACGATCGATGTTCGGTTGATAGCGCGACTTCTGAACGTGCCCCTTGGTGATGTTCATCCTAGTGCGAAGAATTTGAGGAGTAGGCGTGAGCGAGATCGTCGTACTAGGTTCCTATGCGGTAAACTGGTTCCATGGCAGCCTAACAATAGCCTCAAGGCGTCTCATATGTCTGATGATTTATGCCTGCTGCACCACATTTGCATGTTCAATGTGTATCCCAGGTCGACAAATCGCATTGAGTGTACGCGCCTTAGTTCCCATGTACTTCTTGTCATGATGCTTGTAAGGAGATATCCCTTGTATTGTGACAATTTTGATTAAATGAAATGCATGAAATTCCTTTGACTCTTTATGTGAATGATTGCTGTGTGTTGTGCTATTGAGACTGACAAGGTTGCTCCCTATTTTGAATATAGGGAATGTCGTTGAAGGCTACACGGAGCACATCTCGGTTTACATTGGGTGAGCCTATGGATCAGGCTCCTTCGCAGTCTGATGCTCATGCGGACCCTACTGTGGGCCCGATTCCTGAGACAGTACGTGCGTCTCAGCCTACTAGTAGTCCTGCAGTTGGACCACCGCCTTTCACGCCGCCCGTCAGAGAGCAGTACCGTGCGTCTTCTTCGATGCAGTACATGCCACAGCCTACTCCACCTCCAGATAGATTTGAGTAGATGATGGCTATGATGCAGCAGAAGCAGCAGCTCCTGACTACGATTGTGGGGACTCTTGCCCAGGGTGGGAGTGTGCCTCCACCTGCGCCACCTGCCCATCCAGCTGAGGATGCTTATACATATGCTCAGGATGAGGGCATGGCTCATCCTGCACCACCTGCTTACCCTACGGGGAATGCCGCAGGCACACGGAGTTTATTAGAGCGATTCCAGCGCTTACGGCCTCCCACTTTTACGGGTTCTCATAGACCCAAGGAGGCCGAGTATTGGCTCGAACTTGTGTCAAAGATATTGCAGATACTACATTGTTCAAAGGCTGAGCAAGTCGAGTTGGGTACGTTCTTGTTCGAGTGAGAGGCCAGCTTTTGGTGGGACAGTGTGTTGCGGACCGTTGCCGCCGATTACATATGGACCTGGGTAGCGTTCGAGTTCCGTTTCCATGAGAAATACTATCCCCAGATGTATAGGCATGATCGGGAGAATGAGTTTCTGCGCCTCAGACAGGGAAGCATGACGGTCACTGAGTATGAGCATCGGTTCACTGAGTTGGGCAGATACGTCCCGACTATACTGGCAGATGAGCAGATGTGCATACGGCGCTTTTCAGAGGGTTTGCGACCGAATATTTGGTCGAAGATGTGCTGCGTGAGCATTGCCTTCTATGCAGAGCTGATTCACATGTCCATGCGGGCAGAGCAGGATGTGGATCGACTTACACGATCTCGTGGCCCTATTGCTCCTAGGCCACGACCAGAGTTGCAGGACAGGCCCTTTGTGGGCAAGAGGCCTCGCGCAGACCCTCCTTCTAGGGCTACAGTGCCAGGACCACCATTGCGGCCCCCGATTTATCATGTACCTATTGTGGGAGATCGGGCCACTCAGCACAGAGTTGTTTTGCTCGGATGCGGGACAGTGGATTCTCCCCACCGCTGAAGATCGATCGTACACGCCCACAGGCTATATCAGCACCACCTTTATGGTTGGCTCCTGCGCACCCTTCCTTCAGACCTCCGGTATCTTAGATCAGGCTGCCTCTACTGCCCACGGCACAGCGGCCGAACCAGCCATAGCAGGCACGGGTGCATGCCTTGACAGCTGAGGCAGCTGCGACAGAGACTTCTCAGCATTCGGCCTTTGAGGTCACCGCCCACATCGGAGGTATTCCTATTCTTGTGATGGCGGACACAGGGTCCATGATTTCATTGATATCATGTGCCATAGTCAGGCTCCTTGAGCTACCGACTATTAGGATGGATGGGGTGCGAGTTTATACAGCTCACGGGTCCTTTACAGATGCCACCTGATGTGTGAGGGCTGTTTGGTGGATCTGGGGGGCAAGACGATGGCTCTTGATCTTGTCATCGACCCCTCTTGTTTATCTCGACGTCATTCTTGGCATGGACTGGTTGACTGCAGCGAGGGTCGAGATTGACTGCGAGACTTGTATAGTGACTGCCTAGTGTGTCAAAGGGCGCATCCTTTACATTTTCAGTGCGGGTAAATCTCCCCTTCTGCATACATAGCTACGCTACTTTATTATAGGACGCTGGTGCCCATACGCCAGTCGTTTGCGAGTTTGGGGATTTGTTCAGGAAGATCCCTGGTTTGCTGCCTCGACGGGAGATTGATTTCACTATCGATCTGGTGCCTGGTTCCACGCCCGTCTCACTGCCGACGTATCGCATGGCACCGTGTGAGATGGAGGAGTTGAGGACGAAGATTGATGGTCTGTTGGAGCTTGGCCTTATACGGCCTAGTGTGTCTCCTTGGGGAGCACCAGTCCTGTTCGTAAGGAAGAAGGATGGTTCGATGCGATTGTATATTGATTATAGCGGGCTGAACCAGATCACGGTGAAGAACAAGTACCCTTTACCCAGGATCGATGACTTGTTTGATCAGTTGAGAGAAGCGCAGTACTTCTCGAAGATTGATCTTCAGTCAGGATATCATCAGTTGCACGTCAGGGATGAGGACGTGCAGAAGACAGCATTCAGGACCAGCTTTGGCCACTACAAGTTCCTTGTGATGTCGTTCGGTCTCACGAACGCACCAGCCGTGTTCATGGATCTGATGAATCGGGTATTTTGGCCTTTTCTCTATCGATTCGTCGTTGTGTTCATTGACGACATTTTGGTATACTCCAGGAGTTGAGAGGAGCATGAGGAGCATTTGCGCTTAGTCCTGGATACGCTCAGACAACATCAGTTGTTCGCACAGTACAAGAAGTGTGACTTCTAGAAGCAGGAAGTGAAGTTCCTGGGACACGTGGTATCCAAGGATGGCATGGCAGTTAACCTGTCTAAGGTAGCTGCAGTTCAGGACTGGGAACAGCCTGGTTCTGTCACTGAGGTGAGGAGTTTCTTGGGTCTCGCTGGCTACTATCGACGCTTCATGCAGGATTTCTCAAAGATCGCGAGACCTCTATCTCAGTTGACACGGAAGGACATGAAGTTCGCCTGAAATGACAAGGAGGAGTCAGCTTTTCAGGAGCTGAAGGTCAAGCTTACGTCCGCCCCTGTGCTAGTATTGCCAGAGCAAGGGGTTAGATATACTATATACACTGACAGGTTTAGCGTTGGTCTGGGTTGTGTCCTTATGCAGAAGGACAGGGTAATTTCGTATGCCTCGAGACAATTAAGGAAGCACGAGGAGAATTACCCTACACACGACCTAGAGTTGGCAGTCGTCATATTCGCACTGAGACTCTGGAGACATTACCTCTATGGAGAGGAGTTCGGGCTCTTTTGCGACCACAAAAGCCTCAAGTACATATTCACGCAGCGAGACTTGAATATGAGGCAGCGACGATGGATGGAGACGTTGAAGGACTTCAAGTTCGAAGTCTCTTACCATCCTGGGAAGCAAACCTTATGGCTGACACGTTGTGCCGCAAGAAGGCGATAGAGTTTGCGGCTCCGCTGATGGTTGCTGAGTGGGATATGGTTGAGTTTTTGTGAGACTTTGAACAGAAACTCACTGTAGAGGAGTCGCATGAGTTCATCGCACATGTGCAAGTGCGATCTCAGATCGATGACCGGGTCATCAAGGCGCAGAGGGATGATGCGCATCTAACTGAGCTTCGAGAGCAGGCCAGTGATGATGCAGACGCCGAGTGGCGAGTTGGCATAGATGGGGGCTTACGTTATCGTGGCCGCCTATGCATCCCAGATATCCCTGACTTGAGATGCGAGATTCTCGAGGCTGCGCATTGTACCAGACTCGCGATGCATCCAGGCAGTACAAAGATGTATCGCGACGTGAAGAGGACCTATTGGTGAGAAGGTATGAAGACCCACATAGCAGAGTTCGTGTCCCGTTGTCTTACTTGCCAGCAGGTGAAGGCAGAGCATTGCCGACCACCAGGACTCTTGCAGCCTATGCCGATCGCAGAGTGGAAGTGGGATTTCATTTCCATGGACTTCATTTCAGGGCTGTCGAAGACGAGGAAGGGACATGATTCCATATGGGTGATCATCGACCGTCTGAAGAAGTCGGCGCACTTCCTACCGATCAGAGTCACGAACTCTGCAGACGAGCTAGCTAGACTGTACATCAGAGAGATCGTGCGTCTGCATGGAGTTCCGTTGGAGATCGTGTCGGACAGAGACACGCGGTACACTTCTATTTTCTGGACTCGCATTCAGGAGGCTATGGGTGTGAAGTTGAAGTTCAGTACTTCATTTCATCCACAGATGGACGGACAGACAGAGAGGGTGAACCAGATCTTAGAGGATATGTTGTGAGCTTACACATTGGACTTTAAGGACAGTTGGGATGATTGTCTTGCATATGCAGAGTTCGCGTACAACAACAGTTTTCAGGAGAGTATCGGTATGACACCTTACGAGGCGTTGTATGGGCGACCTTGTCACGCACCGCATTGCTGGGCAGAGGTCGGTGAGCGTAGCTTGATTGGCCCAGAGTTAGTGCAGGCGACGTCGGAGAAGATTGATATCATTAGACGTCAGCTTCTCACAGCGCAAAGCAGACAGAAGAGTTATGCCGATACGAGACGGCGGCCGCTAGAGTTCATAGTTGGGGATCATGTATTTTTGTGAGTTTCCCCTATGAAAGGAGTCCTTCGATTCGGGAAGAAGAGGAAGCTGATACCGCGATTCATTGGTCCATCCAGATCCTCGATCGTGTGGGAGTAGTGGCATATCGCTTGGCTTTACCCACGCCTCTCGCGAGCGTTCACAACATATTTCATGTTTCTATGCTGAAGAAGTACGTTTCTGATCCTTCCCATATCATCAGATGGGAGCAGGTGCAGTTAGGAGAGGATGTTACATATATCCTGCGACTGACGCGTATCCTAGACAGGAAGGAGCAGGTACTGCGTAACAAGGTGATTCCCCTTGTGAAGGTATTATGGACGCATCACTCTGAGGAAGAGGCTACCTGGGAGGTAGAAGCCGAGATCAGAAAGAACTACCCACAACTTCTTGAGGAGTACGAAAAGGTACAAATTTCGAGGATAAAATTATTTGTTAAGGGGGGTAGATTGTAACGCCCTGGAAAAAACCGTACTTGGACTCGAGTACCAACTCGACCAGAAATCGCGTAGGATTAATTCCTTTAGAAAATAAGTGAAGTTAGCTAGCACAACGCTAGAGTAGCTGGAAAATAGTCACTGATCACTTTAAATACGTTCTACAAGACTCAAAGTGAGTAGAACCAATGACGCTATAATACTCTAAAACCTCGGATCAAACTCTAACCCGGTTTGTTCTTTGGACCTCTTTGAAACTTTATATTGGATCTAGACCGCGCGTCGAAAGTCCGATGCCTACAATCTTAGACCGTTGTAACCGTCTTGCTGGACTTGACAATCATTTCATAAATTAAGTCCAACCGACATTCACAGGTTATTTCATTGAGCTTGGAGTGAAGAGAGTGAGAATAGGGTTAGATTTGAAATTTGAAATTCAAATCTGGCACACGACTTGACGCGTCAGTATTAAGCGTTCTGACTGTCAGAATTCAGCCAAATTACACCCTTGGATCAGGAAAAATTTCTATTTCATATCATGAGACTTGTAGACCTGATCTACGTGCGGTGACCGCTAAACTGAAATTGGACCGCCACGTGCGATCTAAGAACACTACTGGTCTGAAAATGGGATGAGAGCGACATCCAACGTGCATGAACTTAAGTCCGATCGCGTTCGGCCAGGGGACCACCAGAAATAGTCTTTTGGTCCGAAACAGCCCCGATTTGGTTAGGCATCAAGTAAACTTTGTTCCCAAGCCTGTTTTGGGCATGTTTGGGCTTATAAAAGGGCTTGAAACCCTCTCATATCTCTCCCATCCGAATTTGTAAAAAGCCATAGGTTGAGAGAGAGAAAAGGTGAGAGATTGTGAGAGAGAGAGGAAGGGAATTTCTTGCTGCTCGTGCCACCTGTTGCACGTGATTAAGCCACACAATCCAATCACTTTCCTGGTGATTTCACCGCATTTCTAGGTAAGAAAATATTCTAAATAGTTGCTGATTTGAGGTTCCTTAGTTTCCATAGCATGATAGCTTATGCATCTTGTAAATTAGGTTGCCTAATCGCCATAGACGAAGCGTATACGCTCCGTTCGAATTGATACACCTATAGGAGAAAAGGTGCAGATTTTAGACGCATGTTTCAATGTTGTTTAATAGTAGATTACCGACGGCAACGCCATTTGACATGTACAACATGTTGTCCGTTTCCTGTTTCGTAAGCAGACGAAGAATATGAGATTTAGGGCATTTTAGTCATTTGTAGGAAATACTGTTTTCATCCATAATTTGCTGATGTAATTGACATGGCTTCTTATCGCATTAGGATATTAGGAATACGTGCATAATTAGTTTGGCGAAGAGATTCACCTAAATGCGCACTTCGAGTCGACATACTATATGTAGACTTAAGTGTGTAGTGTAAGTGTTTGTGTAAATGCTTGTATTCGTATGTATTGAATTAAATGGTGTTATGAATTAGTTTGAGATTGATTTCTCAATTAATATGCTGATGTAAATGGTTTCCTACATGTTAGCTATATGCGTGATTTCATTATATGTATGAAATGCATGCGTTGGAAGATTTACTTAAGTTGTATGTTATAACATGTGTTAACATGCTCACATGGTTATATTTCATTTCCAATACTCTCACATGATTGCTGATGTGGATTCATAATTTTTTGGGACTATACCTAGTCCAGGCAGTCGGTAACTGAGTAAATTCGTGGTTAGTTTATCTTTGCCACGATTGATGCGTCGATGAACGCGAGCCGTGTTTTGGAGTTGGCGGCAGTGGTTAGGCCACACGAGGTGTTTTACGCACTTCATGTCGTTCGACTTGAGATGCGCTCGTGCTAGTCGAGCCCGTCAAGTAATCCGACTGGCCATTGTATATTCACCCTTTATGAGTCATAACTGTTTGAACCTAGGGTACTGAACTTACCATTATAAACCTTGTCAACCATGTTACCTTGATCCACAAAGATTCATGAGCCGGGCATGGTGGTATGGGACACCGTGGTCGAGCTATCGGCCTACGCTGAGGCCAAAAACCTCCCCATAGTGATGAGTGAGCACCTATGTCTCGTGAGCAGATTATAGTAGTATGGGACACTATATTCTTGCTGTCGGCCTACACTGATTAGGCGACGAGTCCTTTGTAGTGACCGCGAGCGTATTCTAAGTCTACGGGAGGCGACGACCCTTTCGTAGCAGTGCGATTACAGTAGGCCTGTATTAATAAGGTGATGGGGGAGTGGTGCAACGAGTGTGAGCAACAGCCCTGGCAGCCCTTACAGCGACCTACAAAATATACATCGTATGAGATTACTAGGAGTGACGACCCTAGACAGGATCTGTGTTGGGATTGATATAAGGGAAGTACCTTAGTTTTCCAATACTGCTGTTTGAATGGATTAATAACAACTCAAAAATCATATCACCATTACATTGCATGTGCCTGGAAGATGTGGAGCACTGTAGGATGATTGCATGCCGCGGTCCTAAGATGGTACCATATGAGGGAGATCGTCGGTGAGGGTATCCATCACGTCATGTCATATTGCATTAACAACAATATTAGGATTGTTTGATTTACTGCTTTACTATTATCGCATGATTGATTTGAGAACATGTTAATCCTTGATCTATTATTCCACTGAGTTAGCTACTCACTCCCATGTTACGGGATGGTGTTTGCAACACCCACCAGCCCCTGTCTTATATGCAGGTGAGGTGGAGATCCAGGAGGCAGAGCCGGACTATGTTGAGGACCAGGACGAGTTCTCATATATGCAATACCACGACGGCTTTTCTTAGGTGGCCTGGGTTGACGGGACTTCTCAGTGGGACTACTTTTGACATTTTAATTTTGTTTATTTACATGTATATGAGACTCAAAGATGTATTCATACTTTAGAGACAGTCAAGATCTACTTTGTTTTCCTTACAGTGATATATATATTCTTTAGTCTTCCGCTTGCTTTTATCACTGGATATGGAGTATGAATTGCAGTTTTGGTATACTTTTACTCATGTGAATGCTTTAACTCAGACAACATTGAATTATAATCATTTTTATTGCATAAGTGACGGTCTGGAACTCGGGAGTTGAGTTTATACACAACCCCCAATTTTCAGGGTGTTACAATTTAACCTGGTAACATGTTCACACTCTAGAGACCTACAACAGTTTATATATGTTATACATGCTATCATAGTCTTCCGCTTGCATAGTTTAACTATCTATGGAGTATGATATGCTATTTTGGCTTAATTCACTTCATGTTTCATGCACTATTACAGTCGACATTCATCCATCATTGAAAATGTTGCATAAGTGATGATCTGGAACTCGGGAGTTAGGTTTCTACTCGACCCCCGATTTTCGGGATGTTACATTGGCCAATGAGGGTACCATCTTAGGATGTTTAATGGAAACCCATCGACTAATGGCCAATTATATTACAGTATATGGGGCTTACCATCACATGGTTGCACAGTATAAAACATCGAACCCATATAGGGAAAATATCAAAATAAAACTACGTAAGGCGAGTATCAAATATACCACATAGGGCGAATATCAAAATAAGCCACGTAGGGTGAGTATCAAAACCATGTGACAAAAAGACCATCCTTGAAAACCATTTAAACACAATAACACTGGATGGTAGGCCCACATCAGTGATCCATCTAAACCACCACCCAATAATGACTAGATCGAGGGTCCATTGTAATCACCATCAATCGAGTTACATCTCAAGTATGGGTGTATATTTATAGGTGGGGATTTCCCACTAATGTACCAAATTAAAGTCCATAAGCAATCCACAAATAATTCATGAACAAATATACAGGATGAACATTAAGCAGACAATATAACAATTCAAGTTCCACTAGCTAACACATGTGAATATAAGAGAGATATCAATTATAATTTTTAATAAAAACTATAACTTAAGCTGATGAGAAGATGGAAAGCTCAAGGGGAAGAATCATCACCTGACTAGTTGAATCACCTTCTAGTGTTGCTAAGTGCTTGCGCCCTTAGAGTCGGATCCTACCACGGATGGTGAAGTTGCACGTGAGATCAATGTTCTACAAAGCGTTTAAGGTCTAGATTAATATAACCTAAGGCTTAGATTACTTATTCTTAGGGTTTTTATGTAAAAATTAGGATTCTTACCCTAGAGTTTAGTCTTAAACTTATGCCTTAGGATTTTAATCCTAAAATTATTAATAATATTATTATCATTATTATTGTACAATGGATTGAGTAATATTCCTATTTGGAGTATTAATCTCTCAGTATTAATAATGATGGTTCGTATGTCCCCATTTAGATGTACCATCATTATCCAATATTCTCATAATGACCAATCATCTTTTAAATAATATGGGTAATAATTATGGGATATTTACCAGTGAAAATATAATAAAGACTAATACTAATGATTATATTAACAAGTATTATACTAATCCCATAAGGGAAATTATGAATATTTTCTAATGCTAATATTAATTGTCATTAATAATGAATCCAGATGTTAGGATCTACCATGAATTATGACATTCTACAATTAGGCCCAAAGCTTAACTTACTATTTACATTTCAAGTATAGGTCTAGGATTTAGATTAATCAAGTCTAGGATAAGTTATAGGATTTAATATGCCAATTGATGTATGATTATTCACTATACTAATGATATTAATAATTGCAAAGCCGCCATTGGTTCTAGCGATACATGTAATTATTATTAACCAACTTGGCCCCAATAATCGTCATAATCATAATGTAATGATATACTATTAATGGTAATATTTAAGAGTGGTAATTAAAATACTACTATTTAATAATTGTAGTCAGGCCTATAATGTTTAATATCAGTGCAAATAGTCTACAAATGGCAATTCATGTTTAATAATTGTAACAATTACCGTAACAACAACTAAATGGTAAACCTAATTTAAGGAGGAAGGTTGACTTACATTAGTCGACTTCTTAGCTTGGCTCGACACATCCAAGCTGACCCATTTCCACATGCAACTCGACCGAGTTTGAATCGAGTCGACTCAGTTCCAGTCTAACCAACCCGATTTTCACTCATTCTCGGCTTCTCTTCCTCTCTCTCTTCTTCCTTTCTCTCTTTTCTCTCTTTCCTACTTCCCTACTTCCTTTTTCTCATGTTGGAATGCCCAGCAGGTCTCTGACTCGAGCCAGCAAGTCAGCTCCCCCTCACCTAACTCCACTCTCTCCTTCTCGTTCTCTTCTCCTCCATCTTTCTTCTTCCCTCTTCCTTTTCTTTTGCTGGGACTCTAACAAGGACTGGAGGTGACCCACACTAAGCTCAACTCAGCTGGTTGACCTAGCAACTCAGGCGGTCACATCAGCGACTCGGTTGGGCCGATTCACTACCACACATGCACTCTCCTTCCCACACTCTTTCTCTCTTCTCCCTTTTCTTTCTTTCATTCCTTAGCTTCTCTCTCCCTACTACTCATCTCTCTTTTCTTTCTTCACACTAGGGGCACCACCAGCCGTTAAGAGTCCAAAAATGGCCCTGAACCAAATCTAGCTTGATTTGGAGCGGTAAGGAAGACAGCGGACTCTCATGGCAGACTCCCAACCATGGCTTCTCTCTTAAAATTGACCACATGGGATGGTTTATATGAGCTCTAAGAAGCTTATGAACAAGGCTTTTCGAAGCTTTAGGATAGTTTGGGCGGTGGGTTCGGGAGGAGGAGAAAACAGTTAGTTCCTTCGCTGCGGCTGTGAAAATGGAGTGCCCTATCTCTCGATCCTTGGGCTCTTTTATGCATCCCCTAACCCTTCCTAGACCATTAGATCAATAGCAAACGGTCCGGATCTTCTCTGGGTGAAACGACCTTTAAATACCATGGGTAGGAAAAACCTGGTCGTGGTTTTGTTTGCAAGCCCTAAATCACTAGCATCGGACGACTGAGAGCCTCTTAAACAAAAGGCTGGGATTGGAGGATAAGGGCAGACGCGGATCGCCTAGCTGGCGGTTTCCATTTTTGGAAATGGGGTGCTTGTAGGACCTTCTTGAGCCACGAAGTGTGAGCCCATACGTACGTGAAAACCTATTATGAAAGCTAGGTTTTGGTTGAGCACACGACCTGAGTCAGATGGACAGTTCAAATCGGCCCACGGAATCATCAAGGTGGGCTGTAATTCAAACTCACGGACGTACGTCCGTCTGCTGTTTTCAAATAGAAGGAGAGAGGGAAATCCCTCTGTTTATGGAAAATATCGGTCAAAGGAGCTCTGACAGCTCCTGCTGGTACTGTGTACATCCAGCGCGTTGGCTAAGGTGCACACACACCCTTTGTGTGGGGTCCATAGTGATGTACTTGGTAATCTACTCCATCTATTCTGCTTTTTAGGCCCTAATACAGACTTTAACCATAGATCAGGTGGGCCATACTTTCTAAGTACATGGGTTATCCTATGATCTATGAAGATCTGATGGTCAGATTATTCTGAAATCGGACGTCAACGGTTAAAAGGTCCTAAAAGGGCCATTTGTAAGGATTTCATAATTTTATTATCAACCACTATTAATATTAATATAGATTTTGTTACCCCTGCATATTACCCATGAATAAAATAATTAAAATCTCATACTTATATATAAATATAATTTCTAATATTAACATACTACTATATACATGCTATTGATCACACATTTATTAATATATAATTCCTAATATACAATATCATATTACCCATGTGTATGAATGGAAAATCGTACCATATCTTATTTAAAATCACGTTGTTAAATAATATACTATCCTAAAATATCTAATAATTTTTGTATACATTAATATTTATAATTCAATTACATCATAAAATTATTTATTATTATTATTATTATTATTGCTTTTGTTATTATTACTATTATTACTATTATTACTAGTTTCTCCATCACACATGCATGCATTTTTATTCATGCCATGGGTCCCATTCTGTAAGTTAGGACTATCCATCTCATGGCTTTATATTATTAAATATTTAATCATATCCTTGTTACCTATACATGGTCATTTACTTATTTATCTATCTTTATTTATTCATTTATTTATTTATTATATTGTATGTAGGATGTGAGACTAAATGGCCAAATGTCTTAATTTATGTATCAGGGTTGTATTAACGGTTGAGATGGGTTAACATATGGAATTGTTTTTCAGCGGTTGGATTTAGGCTAGAATGAACATGACTGTTCACCTAAGCTTGACTTGTATGTATACTAAGTTTGGTTATAGGGTAACACCCGAGTACTGCAAAGTACGGGGTGTTACATGTGAGTCAGACATAGTTCCCGTTATTGATTGGCAGCCGCTGGAGGTTCGTGAGGACGCTTCTTACATCGAGCAGCCAGTCCGTATCCTTGATCGGAAGGAGCAGGTCTTTCGGACCAAGGTCATTCCGTTGGTGAAGGTTCAGTGGGGTCACCAATCTGTCGAGGAGGCTTCCTGGGAGCGTGAGGCTGAGATTCGAGAGCGTTATCCCCATCTCTTTAATGATTGATCATATGATGTATTTTGTATATTATCTCTGATTTTATATAGTGATGTTATGTTTCTTATTCCTCGCGATTATGCCTAGTTGCAGTGATTGTGTAAATTTTGAGGATGAAATTTTTATTAGGAGGGGAGAGCTGTAAGCTCCGTATCCTAGACCATACTATTTCATAGACTTTCGCGGTCTTCTCGGTCGAATTTCGGCAACCTTCGACCCTTAAACGATATTTACGCGTGACCCTAATTCGCACGCCGTCAACTCGAGTCGACTCAACCCAAGACCTTTACCATAGCGACCGCGTTGTCATAGCGGTTCTGATACCGCGACTTGTGCGCCAAGGCAATACCCTGGTCAGGAGATGTGGGCCAATGTTTGGTGCAAGGAAAACGTCACACGTTGTAAAACTCAAGAGAATCTCTACGACTTGTCACATCAATCCATCAATCCATCAATCTCAACATGTCAAGTACACATCAACTTTCGCCCATTCCCAAGTAACCAAAAAAATCAAAAAGTCTCTTACACACCCATACCTTTCTTACACAAATTACAATAAAAGTCAAAAAGCTCTTACACCCATCACTCACCACATCCATCACCCTTCAATCTCTCTCTCCTTACAACTCTCTCTCTCTCATTTCTCAAGATTTATTCCAAGCAACCAAAAACCTTCATAAGTATGAGCCTCTCCAAGCTCTTTCAAGCTCCAAGTGTGGCCCACCTTTTCATCCCAAGATCTCCCTTCTCAACCATCCAAACCTCATCTCCTCTGTTGGAATAGAAGCTAAGGAGCTAAGGAACCCAAGGGAGCAAAAAGATTGAATGGTGGGTGCTTTGAAAGAGTAGTTTTAATGTTTTTAAGATGGGCCAAGTGAGGCCAACCGATCAATGGTTTGGATCTCACTTGGGACCCTAAGATGTGGCCGATGACCCACCTTGATCATCATGATCATTCCATGATGGGCCATTCTCCATGGATCTCATCATGATGTTTATTTTTTTTATATACTTAGGGTCATCTAGACCGTCTATGTTAGTGGAGAAGGGATCTCCACCGTTGGTTTTTTATTTAATGGGCCCATGTGTAATGAGACCCACTTGATGTATGATTGGTTGCAAGGGAGGGCCCATAATGTCGGGGTCCCTCCATCACGCGTGTCTCACTCTCTATCTCTCTCTCTCCCTCTCTATTTCGTTTTCTTTTATGAGACCATGATATGGTTGTGTGGCCCACTTGAATGGACCCCACCAAGAGGTATGTATTCTATCCAAACCATCTATAAGTGGGGCCCAGTTTGTGTGTGTTGTATCCACACCATCCTCCATGAGGTGGCCCACCTAAGCAGGGCCCACCTCTAATGCATTTGTTACGTGCAACATCTAGCATCCAGGGACGCTGGACGTGGTTTGGAAAACACAAATATCAGTTTGTTTCCAAGCTTATGGGTGGTCCACTCATGTAGGCCCCACCATGATGTATGTATTTAATCCACGCCATCCACCTCATTCCCTGGATCATTTTAGGCATTGAGCCGAAGAATGAGACTGATCTGAGCATCTGGAGGGCCATAGCATAGGTAACTTCGGTGGTTACCGTTGAAAAATCGCCTGATGTTTCTATACACCCAAAAATCTCAAACTTTGGACTCATTTCGCCTATTATGAGCAGTAGAATCCCATGGTTGGGATGGATTTTGTGAATGTGGGCCTTACCTGTGAAAAACCACAGGTAGATTGATTTTTTTTTTAAATAAAAATAAAATGCAAGGAGTAGCGCCTGCTACCTCTGACACAGCAGCAGCATGCGGCTGCGTGTGACGGCTGGGCAGCCAACGACCCATGGCTCCAACCGTGTGCCCCACCATGATGTGTATTTTACATCCAACCCATTAATTTGGTAGGCACCATCCTAAGGTAGGCCCCCTCCAAATCTCAGCTCCATCTAAAGCTCGACTGGCCCACACTGCAAGAAACAGTGGAATTGAACCTTTGCCATTGAAAACCTTTTATGCACCATAAAAGTTTTGGATTAAAATGAAATTTATTTTTTTTATTCATCCCGGTCTAGGTGACCTTATCAACGGATTGGATGGCATATCAACACGATGGTGGGCCCCACGTGGAGCCCACAGTGATGTATGTGTTTTATTTCCACCGTCCAGAGGACGGTGGAGCCCACAGTAATGTGGGTGTTCTTTTCGCACCATCCACTACTGTGGACAGCGGAGTCCACCTAAATGTATGTGTTTTATTCACATCGTCCACCATGGACGGTGGAACCCACCATGATGCATGGGTTGCACCCAAGTCCATCCATCCATTTTAAAAGCTTATTTTATATTATGAGTTAAAGAATTTGCCAGATCCATAGTCCAAGTGGACCACACCTTAGCATGTTATGAGGCCCATCTTGACTCATCTAAGGTAGTCTACTGGGGCCCACTTTGATGTGGATGTAAGGCCCATGTTATGAGGCCCATTCAATGTATTTGTGGCCCATGGTTGAGGCCCACTTTGATATATATGTAAGCCCCATGGGTTGAGGCCCATTTAATGTATTAGGGGCCCATGGGTTAGGGCCCATTGAGATGTATTGGGGCCTATGGGTTGAGGCCCATTTGATGTACATATGGGGCCCAATGGGTGTGGCCCATTCGATACACATAAAGCCCATGTGATTAGTCCCATTTGACGCATTCTAAGGCCCACGGGTTATGACCCATTGCAATGTACATAAGGCCGTTGGTGCAGCCCATTGATATGGCCCACTTGATGAACATAAGGCCCATATGATATGGCTCATTTGATGTATTTAATGCCCAATGGGATGTACCTAAGGTCCATTGCAATGTGTGATCCCAACATGGTTTATGTAATGATGTTTACGACAGGTTATGCCTTGTGAGAGCAATGCTGGTTTGACGTCCACTTTGCCAGTATAATGTTGGTTAAATGTCCACATTACGACTCTCCCTAGGGCCCATTGATAGACCTGTACTTGTGTGTAGGCCGTCTAGGCCACCTGCGTTGTAAGGATAGTGTGTTACTTCATAACATGATTAGTATAGTTCCATGATTCATGATCATACGCATCATATGTATGCTTGATATGAGAAGTGACTGATCATAGCATATGCCTTCGGGCAGATTGTTTATGGAATCCTGGTTAGGTGGTATTACCCTACATGAGCGCATGATACGCGCATGATTTCTGCATGATCGAATAGTGTGATTCATGCATTTGCATTGTGTAATATGGTATTATATGCCCTACCGACATCAGGGTCGTAACCTCCACAGGCGTATCGTGGATGGCAGGATTAGATACCAAAAATCTTATTCTACATGGGGTGCTATAGATATCCCTGGGTGAAAGTCCCTAAACCCTTTTGGTACCAAGAGGTTGCTCCAACGTCTAGACTGAGTGGGTACAGGAGTGTCGAGTACCGATTACCAGACGGTCGAACTTTCCACTATGTCGTGGTCGGTTGGAAGGGGGTGCGGCCTTACCTGCCAGAGAGTAGGAGGAAAATCTAGGCAAAGTTTAACCAACTCAAGGAATGGGTCCGCTATTGATGAGTCGAGCTCGATGTTGGCAGACGAATAGTGAGGTCTCTTCCACTTACCTTATTGCGTGCGATGGGGCGACGATCTGGTTTAGAGTGTACTAGACTCCGGTGTATCCCAGATTTGAGTTATATTGATATATGAACTTAGATGAGAATTTGTATGCTTGAGTTGCATTTCACATCGCATGGCATTGGTATGGCCGATATCATTCATGTATTGCATCGTATAGCCTTGGTACGACTAATGGTATTCGTGGGTCCCTCTGCATATTCCGCATTACTCTAATATTGTATGATCATATTACTACCTTGCGCACACTTTCACCACCCTCTAAGCTTTCTATAAGCTTATGCATGACCGTTGCGTGCAGGTGACGTTGGTGCACAGCAGCATTGAGGCAGGAGCGCATTACAGATCATTTTGGAGTTATCGTCCACTATCATTGTATTTCTCTTTATGCTCATTATACTTGTAAAGTTTTTTATCATAGTAAAAATGTAATGGAGTTTTTGGTTGTTATTTGTGGGTTATGCCTTTGGTTATGCTTATTATGAATCAAACTAATGTTAAAAATCCTCCTCGTAGCATCCCAGGATCAGAACTTGGCAAATGGGCGCTAGAAGCCTAGAATGAGGTTCTATAGAGGCTGTCGATGCCAGATTCGGTGATCAGGAATTTTTTGAGCCCGGTTTCTGAGTTTAGGGCGTGACAAACACACAAGCTAACTCGCGAGGCATCGGTAAATATAATAAATCCATTACTCCCAGAGGGAAGAGTGAGGAAGGAGCGGATGTGAGGTGGTCATTCAACTCCACAAATACTTGCTCACATGTGTCGGTCCAAATGAACTCAGCACCCTTCTGGGTCAACTTGGTCAATGGGGCTATAATTCGAGAAAATCTCTCAATGAAATACCGGTAGTAGCCCGTCAAACCAAGGAAATTATGAATCTCGGACTTGTTCATGGGCTGGCCTCGTCACCACATGACTCAGGAACTTCACCTCCTCCTGTCAGAACTCGCACTTCTCGAACTTTGCATAAAGCTGGTGTGCACGGAGGGTTTGTAAAGTAATCTCCAGATGCTACTCATGCTCCTCATGGGTCCTCGAATATATCAAAATGTCATCGATGAACACCACAAAAAACTGATCAAGATATGAACATAAGACCTCGTTCATCAACTGCATGAATTTCGCAAGCGCATTAGTCAGTCTGAAGGACATGACCTGAAACTCAAAATGATCGTAGCTCATCCTGAATGTTGTCTTTGGGATATCCTCCTCACGGACCCGAATCTGATGATAACTGAAACACAAATCAATCTTCAAAAAGAACTATGCACCCTGTAGCTGATCAAACAAATTATTAATTCTCGGGAGTCCACGTAAAGCCTCAATGAGTCATCCTTCTTTTTCACGAAGAGTACTGACACTCCTCACAGCGAACTGCTCGGACAAATAAAGGTGTAACACCCTGAAAATCGGGAGTCATGTATAAACCCAACTCCTGAGTTCCAGACCGTCACTTATGCAACAAAAATGATTATGATTCAATGTTCTCTGAGTTAAAGCATTCACATGAGTAAAAGTATACCAAAACTGCAATTCATACTCCAAATTCAGTGATAAAAGCAAGCGGAAGACTAAAGGATATATATATCACTATATGGAAAATAAAATAGATCTCAACTGTTTTCAAAGTATGAATACATCTCTGAGTCTCATATACATGTAAATAAACAGAAATCAAATGTCAAAATAGTCCCACTGAGAAGTCCCGCTAATCCAGGCCACCTAAGCAAAACTGTCGTAGAACTGCATATATGAGAACTCATCCTGGTCCTCATCATAATCCAGCTCTGCATCCTGAATCACTGCCTCACCTGCATCTAAGACTGAGTCTGGTGGGTGTTACAAACACCATCTCGTAACGTGGGAGTGAGTAGCTAACTCAGTGGAATAATAGAGCAAAGGTTAGCATGTTCTCAAATCAATCATGCGATAATAGTAAAGCAGTAAATCAAACATTCCTAATACTGCTATTAATGCAATATGATGTGACATGATGGATGCCCTCACCGACGATCTCCCTCATACGGCACCATCTTACGCCCGCGGCATGCTTTCATCCCACAGTGCTCCACATCTTCCAAGCACATGCAATGTGATGGTGATATGATTACCAAGTTATTATTAGTCCATTCAAACAGCAGGATTGGGAAACTAAGGTACCTTCCTTATATCAATCCCAACACAGATCCTGTTTAGGGTCGTCACTCCTAGTAATCTCATATGATGTATATTTTGTAGGTCGCTACAAGGGCTGTCAGGGCTGTTGCTCGCACTCGTTGCATCGCTCCCCCATCACCTTATCAATACAGGCCTACTTGTACTCTTGTCACTACGGAAGGGTCGTCGCCTCCCGTAGACTCAGAATACGCTCGAGGTCACTGCAAAGGGCTGTTGCTGCACTCGTTGCACCACTCCCCCATCACCTTATCAATGTAGGCCGACAGCAAGAATATAGTGTCCCATACCACTATAATCTGCTCACGAGTCATAGGTGCTCACTGGTCACAACGGGAAGGTTTGTGGCCCCAGCGTAGGCCGACAGCTCGACCACGGTGTCCCATACCACCATGCCCAGCTTATGAGTCTTTATGGATCAAGGTACCATGGTTAATAGGGTTTACAATGATAAGTTCAGTACCCTAGGTTCAAGCAGTTATGACTCATACAAGGTGAACATACAATGGCCAGTCGGGTTACTTGACGGGCTCGACTAGCACGAGCGCATCTCAAGTCGAACGACATGAAGAGCATAAAATACCTCGTGTCGCCTAACCACTGCCGTCAACTCCAAAACACGACTCGCGTTCATCGACACGTCGTTCGTGGCGAAGATAAGCCAACCACGAATTTACTCAGTTGCAGACTGCCTGGAATAGGTATAGTCCCAAACATTTATGAATTCACATCAGCAATCATCTAAGAGTCATGGAATTGATATACAACAATGTGAGCATGTTAACACATGTTATAACATACAACTTAAGTAAAACATCTAACACATGCATTTCATACATATAATGAAATCATGCATATAGCCATCATGTAGAAAATCATTTACATCAGCATATTAATTGAGAATTCAATCTCAAACTAATTCATAACACCATTTAATTCAATACATACTAATACAAACATTTATACAAACACTTAGTCTACACACTTAAGTCTACATATAGTATGTCGACTCAAAGTGTGCATTTGGGCGAATCTCTTCGCCAAACTGATTATGCACGCATTCCTAATATCCTAATGCGACAAGAAGCCATGTCAATCATATCAGCAAAATATGGATGAAAACAGTATTTCCTACAAATGACTAAAATGCCCTAAATCTCATATTTTTTGTCTGCTTACGAAACAGGAAACGGACCGCATGTTGTACATGTCAAAAGGCATTGTCGTCGACAATATACTATTAAATGACATTGAAAGCATTGAAAATAGTCAATCAAAGCATCTAGAATCCACACCTTTTATCCTAGAAGTGTATTGATTCGAACGGAGCGTATATGCTTCGTCTACGGCGAACCGGGAACCTAATACACAAGATCTATAAGCTACCATGCTAAGTAACCGAAAGAACCTTAAATCAGCAAGTATTTGGGGTATTTTCTTACCTAGAAATGCGGTGAAATCACCGGGAAAGTGAGTGAGGCACCTTGCTTAAGCACGTGCAACAAGTAGTGCAAGCAGCAGGAAATTCTCTCACACTCTCACAATCTCTCACCTTTTCTCTCACACCAGCTAGGGTTTCTAGCAAATTCGGATGGGTGAGAGAAGTGAGGGTTTAAGCCCCTTTTATAACCTAAAACATGCCCAAAATAGGCTTGGGAATAATGTTTACTTGATGCCTAACGAAATCGGGTCTGTTTCGGTCCAAAAAGATATTTCTGGAGGTCCCCTGGCCGAACGCGATCGGACTTAAGCTCATGCATGTCGGATGTCACTCACATCCCATTTTCAGACCAGTAGTGTTCGTAGATGGTACGTGGCGGTCCAGTTTCAGTTCAGCGGTCACCGCACGTAGATCAGGTCTATAAGTCTCATGATATGAAATAAAAAATTTTCCTGATCTAAGGGTGTAATTTGGCTGAATTCTGATGGTCAGAACGCTTAATACTGACGCGTCAAGTCATGTGCCAGATTTGAATTTTAAATTCCAAATCTAACCCTATTCTCACTCTCTTCACTCCAGGCTCAATGAAATAGCCTCTGAAAGTCGGTTAGACTTGATTTTTGAAATGATTGTCAAGTCCAGCTAGGCGGTTATAACGGTCTAAGATTGTAGGTATCGGACTTTCGACGCGTGGTCTAGATCCAATACAAAGTTTAAAAGAGGTCCTGAGAACAAACCGGTTTAGAGTTTGATCCGAGGTTTTAGAATATTATAGCGTCATTGGTTCTACTCGCTTTGGGTCTTGTAGAACGTATTTAAAGTGATCAGGTGTAACACCCCGGATTTTGGCCAATCTGGGATTTGACGTCCTTAGACAGTGGGTCAATTAAAACACCTGAAAAATCGTTCAGAACCCAATTCCATAGCCAAAGAAACCACTTAGGATAAATTTCTTTAGAAACTAAGCATAAGTTAGCTAGCGCAACGTTGGAGTGGCTGGGAAACAGTCCCTGATTACTTTAAATACGTTCTACAAGGCCCAAAGCGAGTGGAACCAATGGTGCTATAATGCTCTAAAACCTCGGACCAAACTCTAAGCGGGTTTGTTCTCTGGACCACTTTGAATCTTTGTATTGGATCTAGACCGCACGTCGAAAGTCCGATACCTCCTATCTTAGACCGTTAGAACCGTCTAGCTGGACTTGACACTCATTCCAAAAATCAAGTCAAACCGATGATCACAGGCTATTTCATTGAGCCCGGACCGAAGAGAGTGTGAATAGGGACATAGTTGGAATTTCAAATTCAAATCTGGCACACAAATTTGACGCATCAGTATTGAGCATTCTGACCGTCAGAATACAGCCAAATTACACCCTTGGATCAGGAAAAATATCTATTATATATCACGAGACTTATAGGCCTGATCTTGGTGCGGTGACCGTTAAACTGAAACTGGGCCGCCACGTGCGATCTGGGAACCCTACCGGCCTGAAATCTGGATGCGTGCTAGATCCAGTATGCACGAGCTTAAGTCCGACCGCATTTGGCCAGGGGACCTCCAGAAATGCCCTTTTGGACCGAAACGGCCCCGATTTGGTTAGGCACCAAGTAAACATTGTTCCCAAGCCTATTTTGGGCATGTTGTTGGCTATAAAAGGGGTTGAAACCCTCACTCCTCTCTCCCATCCGAATTTGAGAGAAGCCCTAGCTTGGGAGAGAGAAAAAGGTGGGAGATTGTGAGAGTGTGGGAGAGTTCTTCCTGCCACTTGTGCTACGTGTTGCACGTGCTTAAGCAACACTCCTCTACCGCTTTCCCGGCGATTCCACCACGATCCTAGGTAAGTAAAAACCCTAAATAGATGTTGATTTGAGTTTTCCTTGTTTCCATAGCGATGTAGCTTATGGATCTTATGTATTAGGCTCCTTACTCGCCGTAGACGAAGCATATAGACTCCGCTTCAATTCCCGAGTCTACAAGACACTAGGTGAGGATTTTAGACGCTTTGATTGATGGTTCCCAACGCTTTCAATGTCGTTTAATAGTAGATTCTTAACGGCATCGCCGTTTGACATGTACAAAATGCTCTCCGTTTCCCGTTTCGTAAGCTAACGAAGAATATGAGATTTAGGGCATTTTAGTCATTTGTAGGAAGTACTGTTTACATTCATATTTTGCTGATGTGATTGACATGGTTTGTTGTCGCATTAGGAAGTTAGGAATGCGTGCATAATTAGTTTGGCGAAGAGATTCGCCTAGTTGCGCACTTTGGGTCGACATACTATTTGTAGACTTAAGTGTGTAGTGTATGTGTTTGTATAAATGCTTGTATTAGTATGTATTGGCTTAAATGGTGATATGGATTAGTGTGAGATTGATTTCTCAATGAATATGTTGATGTGAATGATTTCCTACATGTTAGCCATATGTACGATTTCATTATATGTATGAAATGCATGTGCTTAATGATTCATTTAAGTGGTATGTTATAATATGTGCTTGATGAGTTTCTTATGACTTAGTTGGAGATTGAATTCTCAATTAATACGCTGATGGTGATGATTTCCTATATGTTGGCGATATGTATGATTTCATTATATGTATGAAAGGCATGTGTTTGAAGACTTGCTTAAGTTGTATGTAATGACATGTGCTAACATGCTCACATGATGTATTTCAATTCCAATACCTTTTTATAGTGTTAATGTAATTCCATAGATGTGTGGGACTTGACTTAGTCCAGGCAGTTGGTAACCGAGCGAATTCGTGGCTGACTGTTCATAGCCACGAACGACGCGTCGATGAATGTGATTCGTGTTGAGAGATGGCGGCAGTGGTTAGGCCACGAGAAGTGTTTTACGCACTTCATGTCGTTCAATTCGAGATGCGATCGCGCTAGTCGAGCCCGTCAAGTAACCCGACTGGCCGATGTTTGTTCACCTTGTATGTATCATAACTGCTTGAACCTAGGGTACTGAACTTACCATTGTAAACCCTATTAACCGTGGTACCTTGATCCACGAAGACTCATGAGCCGGGCATGGTGGTATGGGACACCGTGGTCGAGCTGTCGGCCTACGCTGGGGCCACAAACCTCCCCGTAGTGACCAATGAGCACCTTGACTCGTGAGCAGATTATGGTGGTATGGGACACTATATTCTAGCTGTCGGCCTACACTGATCAGGCGACGAGCCCTTTGTAGTGACCGCGAGCGTATTCTGAGTTCACGGGAGGCGACGACCCTTCCGTGCAGTAGAGTACAGTAGGCCTGTATTGATAAGGTGATGGGGGAGCGGTGCAACGAGTGCGAGCAACAGCCCTGGCAGCCCTTGCAGTGACCTACGAAATGTACATCGTATGAGATTACTAGGAGTGACGACCCTAGACAGGATCCGTGTTGGGATTGATACAAGGGAAGTACCTTAGTTTCCCAATCCTGCTGTTTGAATGGATTAATAACAACTTGGTAATCATATCACCATAGCATTGCATGTGCCTGGAAGATGTGGAGCACTCTAGGGAGTGTGGCATGCCGCGGTCGTAAGATGTTGCCGTATGAGGGTGATCGTCGGTGAGGGCATACATCACGTCATGTCATAATTGCATTAACAACAGTATTAGGATTGTTTGATTTATTGCTTTACTATTATCGCGTGATTGATTTGAGAACATGTTAATCTTTGCTCTATTATTCCACTGAGTTAGCTACTCACTCCCACGTTACGGGACGGTGTTCCGGACACCCACCAGACCTTTTTGTGATTGCAGATGATGGCGCGGCCTGTGAGGCAGAGCCGGACTTGATGATGATGAGGAGGATCCCTCCTTTATGCGTGTTCTGATCGACGGGACTACAGGGAGGTTGATTAGATACTTTGACATTTGTCATTTTATATTTTTAGAGCACTCATGTATATTCTTTTGGTTACTTTTGAAGTATACATGTATGTATATAACCTGGTAACATGTTCACACTCTGGAGACATACAATGGTTTATATATGTTACACATACTATTACAGTCTTCCGCTTGCAAATTTAACTATCTCTGGAGTATGATATGCTGTTCTGGCTTAATCTCACTCATGTTTAATACATTATCACAGACAACATTCAATCATACATTTCTATGTTGCATAGATAACATTTTGGAACTCGGGAGTTGGGTTTTTGCTCGACCCCCCGATTTTCGGGATGTTACATCAGGGACTATTTCCCAGCTACTCTAGCGTTGCGCTAGCTAACTTACACTTATTTTCCAAAGGAATTAATCCTACGCGATTTCTAGTCGAGTTGGTACTCGAGTCAAAGTATGGATTTTTTCAGGGCGTTACAAAAGGCTAACTCGCTCAACTCGTCCAATTGTTTCTGCAGTTCCTACAACTCCAATGATACCAAATGATATGGGGCCTTCGAAATAGGCGCGGTACCGGGTACGAGATCAATCTCAAACTCTGTGTGCCTGCAAGGTGTTAAACCAAGAATCTCCTAGAACACATTCGAAAAACTACAAACGACCGGTAGCTGGTTGATACTCAAAGCAACTGATTCCTCAATGGCACATGACAATAGGCAGGAAAACTCCTGCGCATTCCTCTTTCAGACCCACAGTATCGCAGATTCGACAGCCCCCACGGCCCTTGACACAGCGGCCGAACCGGCCACAGCAGGCTCGAGTTCATGCACTGACCGCTGAGGCAGCTACGACGCCGACTTTCCAGCATTCAGCCTTCGAGGTCACGGGTCATATCGGAGGTACTCCCGTTCTTGTCATGGTGGACACTGGTTCCACGATTTCTTTGATATCGTGTGCCGTAGTCAGACGTCTTGGGTTGCAGACTATCACTATGGATAGCGTGCGAGTCCTTGCAGCTCATGGAGATTATTCGGATGTCACCCAGATGTGTGAGGGTTGTTTAGTTGATCTGGGAGGCAGGACGATGACTCTTGATCTGGTCGTCGATCCCTCGCTCGTATATCTCGACGTCATTCTTGGCATGGACTGGTTGACTGCAGCGAGAGCCGAGATTGACTGCGAGGCTCGTGTGGTGACGGTGTACGAGCCTGAGGGCACGCCTTTCACATTTTCAGTGCGGGTAAATCTTCCTTTCCGCATTCTTAGCTACGCCACTCTATTGCGCGACGCTGGTGCCCAGGTACTTGAGCAGACGCCAGTTGTTTCTGAGTTCGGGGTTCTGTTCAGGAAGATCCCTGGTTTGCCGCCCCGACGTGAGATCGATTTCACTATCGATCTGATTCCTGGTTCTACACCCGTCTCACTGCCGACGTATCGCATGGCACCATGTGAGATGGAGGAGTTGAGGATGCAGATTGATGGCCTGCTAGAGCTTGGCTTTATACGGCCTAGCGTGTCTCCTTGGGGAGCACCGGTCTTGTTCGTGAAGAAGAAGGATGGTTCGCTGCGATTGTGTATTGATTATCGCAGGCTGAACCAGCTCACGGTGAAGAACAAGTACCCTTTGCCCAGGATCGATGACTTGTTTGATCAGTTGAGAGGAGCGCAGTACTTCTCGAAGATTGATCTTCAGTCAGGATATCATCAGCTGCGCGTCAGAGATGAGGACGTGCAGAAGACAGCATTCAGGACCAGTTTTGGTCATTACGAGTTCCTTGTGATGTCGTTCGGTCTCACGAACGCACCGGCCGTGTTCATGGATCTGATGAACAGGGTATTGCGGCCTTTCCTCTACCGATTCGTCGTTGTCTTCATCGACGACATTTTGGTATACTCTAGGAGTCGAGAGGAGCATGAGGAGCACTTGCGTTTGGTCCTTGATACGCTCAGACAGCATCAGTTGTTCGCACAGTACAAGAAGTGCGACTTCTGGAAGCAGGAGGTGAAGTTCCTGGGACACGTGGTGTCCAAGGATGGCATGGCAGTTGACCTGTCTAAGGTAGCTGCGGTGCAGGACTGGGAGCAGCCTAGTTCTGTCACTGAGGTGAGGAGTTTCTTGGGTCTCGCTGGCTACTATCGGCGCTTCATTCAGGATTTCTCGAAGATCGCGAGACCCTTATCTCAGTTGACACGGAAGGACGTGAAGTTCTCCTGGAATGATAAGGCGGAGTCAGCTTTTCAGGAGCTGAAGGACAGACTTACGTCCGCCCCTGTGCTAGTATTGCCAGAGCAAGGGGTTAAATACACTATATACACTGACGCGTCTAGCGTTGGTTTGGGTTGTGTCCTTATGCAGAGGGACAGGGTAATTTCGTATGCCTCGAGACAATTAAGGAAGCACGAGGAGAATTACCCTACACACGACCTGGAGTTGGCAGCCGTTATATTCGCACTGAGACTCTGGAGACATTACCTCTACGGAGAGGAGTTCGAGCTCTTTTGCGACCACAAGAGCCTCAAGTACATATTCACGCAGCGGGACTTGAATATGAGGCAGCGGCGATGGATGGAGACGCTGAAGGACTTCAAGTTTGAAGTCTCTTACCATCCTGGGAAGGCGAACCTTGTGGCTGATGCGTTGAGCCGCAAGAAGGTGATAGAGTTTGCAGCTCCGCTGATGGTTGCCGAGTGGGATATGGTTGAGTTTTTGCGAGACTTTGAGCAGAAACTCACCGTAGAGGAGCCATTTGAGATCATCGCACACGTACAGGTGCGATCCCAGATCGATGACCGTGTCATCGAGGCGCAGAGGGACGACGCGCATCTTACTGAGCTTCGAGAGCAGGCCAGTGATGATGCTGACGCCGACTGGCGAGTTGGTATGGATGGGGGCTTACATTACCGTGGCCGCCTATGCGTTCCTGATGTCCCTGACTTGAGACGAGAGATTCTCGAGGCTGCGCATTCTACTAGACTCGCGATGCATCCAGGCAGCACGAAGATGTATCGTGACGTGAAGAGGACGTATTGGTGGGAAGGTATGAAGACCCACATAGCTGAGTTCGTGTCCCGTTGTCTCACTTGTCAGCAGGTGAAGGCAGAGCATCGCCGACCACCTGGACTTTTGCAGCCTATGCCGATTGCAGAGTGGAAGTGGGATTTCATTTCCATGGACTTCATTTCTGGGTTGCCGAAGACGAGGAAGGGGCACGATTCCATTTGGGTGATCTTCGACCGATTGACGAAGTCGGCGCACTTCCTACCGATCAGAGTTACGAACTCTGCAGACGAGCTGGCTAGATTGTATATCCGAGAGATTGTGCGTCTGCATGGAGTTCCGTTGGAGATCGTGTCGGACAGAGACACGCGGTTCACTTCTATTTTCTGGACTCGCATTCAGGAGGCTATGGGTGTGAAGTTGAAGTTCAGTACTGCCTTCCACCCACAGACGGACGGACAGACGGAGCGAGTGAACCAGATCCTGGAGGACATGTTGCGAGCTTGCGCATTGGACTTCAAGGACAGTTGGGATGACTGTCTTGCATATGCGGAGTTTGCGTACAACAATAGCTTCCAGGCGAGTATCGGCATGGCACCTTATGAGGCGCTGTATGGGCGACCTTGTCGCGCACCGCATTGCTGGTTAGAGGTCGGTGAGCGCAGCTTGATTGGCCCAGAGTTGGTGCAGGCGACGTCAGAGAAGATTGATATTATTCGACGTCGGCTTCTTACAGCGCAGAGCAGACTGAAGAGCTACGCCGATACGAGACGACGGCCACTAGAGTTCACAGTCGGGGATCATGTGTTTTTGCGAGTTTC
The DNA here is from genome assembly GCA_037074715.1 of Magnolia kwangsiensis. NCBI lineage: Eukaryota > Viridiplantae > Streptophyta > Magnoliopsida > Magnoliales > Magnoliaceae > Magnolia > Magnolia kwangsiensis. Next base: position 80,254,801 of record CM073575.1, on the reverse strand, counting down.
CCCTATGAAGGGAGTCCTTCGGTTCGGGAAGAAGGGGAAGCTGGCACCGCGATTCATTGGTCCATTTCAGATCCTCGATCGTGTGGGAGCAGTGGCTTACAGATTGGCTTTACCCACGCCCCTCGCGAGCGTCCACAACGTATTTCATGTTTCTATGCTGAAGAAGTACGTTGCTGATCCTTCTCATATCATCAGATGGGAGCAGGTGCAGTTAGGAGAGGATGTTACTTATATCCTGCGACCGACACGCATCTTAGACCGGAAGGAGCAGGTACTGCGTAGCAAGGTGATTCCCCTTGTGAAGGTACTATGGACGCATCATACTGAGGAGGAGGCTACTTGGGAGACAGAAGCCGAGATCAGAAAGAACTACCCACAGCTTCTCGAGGAGTACGAAAAGGTACAAAATTTCGAGGACGAAATTATTTGTTAAGGGGGGTAGATTGTAACGCCCGTGAAAAATCCATACTTGGGTTCGAGTACCAACTCGACCCGAAATTGCGTAGAATTTATTCCTTTCGAAAATGTGACTAGGTTAGCTAGTGCAACGTTGGAATAGCTGGGAAATGGTCCCTGATCACTTTAAATACGTTCTACGAGGCCCGAAGCGAGTGGAACCAAGGGTGCTATAATGCTCTAAAGCCTCGGATCAAACTCTAAGCCGGTTTGTTCTCGGGACCTCCTTGAAACTTTGTATTGGATCTAGACCGCGCGTCGTAAGTCAGATGCCTACCATCTTAGACCGTTATGACCACTTAGCTGGGCTTGGCAATCGTTTCGAATATCAAGTCCAACTGACGATCACAGGCTATTTCATTGAGCCCGGACCGAAGAGAGTGTGAATAGGGACATAGTTGGAATTTCAAATTCAAATCTGGCACACAAATTTGACGCATCAGTATTAAGCATTCTGACCGTCAGAATACAGCCAAATTACACCCTTGGATCAGGAAAAATATCTATTATATATCACGAGACTTATAGGCCTGATCTTGGTGCGGTGACCGTTAAACTGAAACTGGGCCGCCACGTGCGATCTGGGAACCCAACCGGTCTGAAAACTGGATGCGTGCTAGATCCAGTATGCATGAGCTTAAGTCCGACCGCACTTGGCCAGGGGACCTCCAGAAATGCTCTTTTGGACCGAAACGGCCTCGATTTGGTTAGGCACCAAGTAAACATTGTTCCCAAGCCTATTTTGGGAATGTTTTAGGCTATAAAAGGGGTTGAAACCCTCACTCCTCTCTCCCATCCGAATTTGAGAGAAGCCCTAGCTTGGGAGAGAGAAAAAGAGTGAGAGATTGTGAGAGAGTGGGAGAGTTCTTCCTGCCACTTGTGCTACGTGTTGCACGTGCTTAAGCAACACTCCTCTACCGCTTTCCCGGCGATTCCACCGCAATCCTAGGTAAGTAAAAACCCTAAATAGTTGGTGATTTGAGTTTTCCTTGTTTCCATAGCGATGTAGCTTATGGATCTTATGTATTAGGCTCCTTACTCACCGTAGACGAACCCTATACGCTCCACTTCAATTCCCGAGTCTACAAGACACTAGGTGAGGATTTTAGACGCTTTGATTGACGGTTCCCAACGCTTTCAATGTCGTTTAATAGTAGATCCTTGACGGCATCGCCGTTTGACATGTACAAAAAGCTCTCCGTTTCCCGTTTCGTAAGCTAACGAAGAATATGAGATTTAGGGCATTTTAGTCATTTGTAGGAAGTACTGTTTACATTCATATTTTGCTGATGTGATTGACATGGTTTGTTGTCGCATTAGGAAGTTAGGAATGCGTGCATAATTAGTTTGGCGAAGAGATTCGCCTAGTTGCACACTTTGGGTCGACATACTATATGTAGACTTAAGTGTGTAGTGTATGTGTTTGTATAAATGCTTGTATTAGTATGTATTGAATTAAATGATGTTATTTGATAGTTTGTGATTGATTTTTCAATTATTATGCTGACCTAAATGATTTTCTACATGTTGACAAAATGCATGATTTCATTACATGCATGGAATGTATGTACTTGAGGATTTGCTTAAGTTGAATATGCATGGGAAGTATGCCTTGAAGATTTGCTTAAGTTGAATGTTATAACATGTGCTAACATGCTCACATGATGTATTTCAATTCCAATACCTTTTTATAGTGTTAATGTAATTCCATAGATGTGTGGGACTTGACTTAGTCCAGGCAGTCGGTAACCGAGCGAATTCGTGGCTGACTGGTCATAGCCACGAACGACGCGTCGATGAATGTGATTCGTGTTGAGAGTTGGCGGCAGTGGTTAGGCCACGCGAAGTGTTTTACGCACTTCATGTCGTTCAATTCGAGATGCGATCGCGCTAGTCGAGCCCGTCAAGTAACCCGACTGGCCGATGTTTGTTCACCTTGTATGTATCATAACTGCTTGAACCTAGGGTACTGAACTTACCATTGTAAACCCTATTAACCGTGGTACCTTGATCCACGAAGACTCATGAGCCGGGCATGGTGGTATGGGACACCGTGGTCGAGCTGTCGGCCTACGCTGGGGCCACAAACCTCCCCGTAGTGACCAGTGAGCACCTTGACTCGTGAGCAGATTATGGTGGTATGGGACACTATATTCTAGCTGTCGGACTACACTGATCAGGCGACGAGCCCTTTGTAGTGACCGCGAGCGTATTCTGAGTTCACGGGAGGCGACGACCCTTCCGTGCAGTAGAGTACAGTAGGCCTGTATTGATAAGGTGATGGGGGAGCGGTGCAACGAGTGCGAGCAACAGCCCTGGCAGCCCTTGCAGTGACCTACGAAATGTACATCGTATGAGATTACTAGGAGTGACGACCCTAGACAGGATCCGTGTTGGGATTGATACAAGGGAGGTACCTTAGTTTCCCAATCCTGCTGTTTGAATGGACTAATAACAACTTGGTAATCATATCACCATAGCATTGCATGTGCCTGGAAGATGTGGAACACTCTAGGGAGTGTGGCATGCCGCGGTCGTAAGATGTTGCCGTATGAGGGTGATCGTCGGTGAGGGCATACATCACGTCATATCATCTTGCATTAACAACAGTATTAGGATTTGTCTGATTTACTGCTTTACTATTATCGCGTGATTGAATTGTGAACATGCTAATCTTTGCTCTATGATTCCACTGAGTTGATCACTCATTCCCACGTTACGGGATGGTGTTTGCAACACCCACCAGACCCTGTTGTAGTTGCAGGTGACGACGAGATCCAGGAGGTGGAGCCGGAGATTGACGAGGACCAGGATGAGTTCTCGTATATGCAGTATCACGACGGCTTCCCGTAGGTGACCTGGATCGAGGGGGACTTCAGTGGGACTATTTTGAACTTATTCTTTGTCTATTTACATGTATATGAGACTCAGAGATGTAGTCATACTTTGGAGACAGTTGAGATTACTTTGTTTTTCCATACAGTGATATATATATTGTTTAGTCTTCCGCTTGCTTTTATCACTGGATCTGAAGTATGAATTGCAGTTTTGGTATACTTTTACTCATGTGAATGCTTTAAATCAGACAACATTGAATCATAACCATTTTTGTTGCATAAGTGACGGTCTGGAACTCGGGAGTTGAGTTTATACACGACCCCCGATTTTCAGGGTGTTACAACTAATCCTCATCAGAATTGAGAAATCAATACATCTCATCATTAAAGCATAATATATTAATACAGTTTTCACTCTGAAAAATTACTGGGGTTTAGTACACTCCAAATGGCACTGCCCATTTCCCAGGAACGCAGTCCAAGTGGGCATAAGTAACCTCACTATCCGATTGGCTAATAACCTGACAATACTTATCCAGCACGTCAATAGCAGACCCATTTATGAGCTGGTCATACTCAGCCTAGCAATTGCCCCTACCCTCCGGTAGGTAAGGCCACACCCCCTTCCAACTGACCATGACAAAGTGAGAGACGCAGCCTCCAGGTATTCAACACTTGTGCGCTCATGTATCCACTTGGTCTCGACGTTGCAGCATCTTCCGATAATGTCAGGTTTAGGGATTTTCACCCAGGGACATCTATAGCACCCCGATGCTAATAACAGTATTTTCGGGGTCCAATCCTGCCATCATGATATGCCTGTGGTGGCTACGACCCTGATGTCTCCATGGCATACAGTAATCATAACACATAATGCAAGATGCATGAGTCATACAATCCAGTTATGCATCAATCCTGTGCATACCATGCGCTCATGTGAGACAATCTCTGCCTATCCAAGAGTCCCATAACAACCTGCCCAATGGCATATGCAATGGTTAACCACATCTCATATTAAGCATACAGATGATACGTATGGGCATGTATCATGATGATATGCTAAGTATACTCATAATCGGTGTTGATAACCGGCATCAATAATCGGCTTCAACAATCGGCCTCGATAATCGACTTATATGCAAGGCGGAGTCCATAGATGAACAACCGATCTAAACCATAATATAAAGATCGACCCTTGGCTGTGGATATATCAATTCTGGTAGCACAAAATCTACAACATGGTTGAACCATGTAACATCAATGGGGTGTAATAATTTGGGTTAACCCACTAAGAGAATGATGAGAATGGGCCTATCAAGGCTTAAAGGAAGGTCACAATGTGGACATTTAACCATCATTGCCCATCAATGAGGTCCTTTAACCAACATTACTCCTAAGGGGTGGCCCACATAGAGTTAAGCACATGGTGGGCCCACAACCTCACGCAGGAGCCTCATACACAACATAATGAGCCTCACATAAAGGGTCTAATGTACACCGCGATGGGTCATACTCAAGGGCCACATATACTTCATGTCTGGCCTCACTCATGGGCCACAAATGCATCAAAATCGGCCTCACAGATGGGCCACAAATATATCAAAGTGGGACTCACGGATGGGCCACAAATATACATCAAAGTGGGCCTCACAGATGGGCCACAAATACATCAAAGTGGGCCGCACTAATGGGCCTCATATACAACAAGTGGGCCGCATCACATGGGCTGCACCATCTACACCATACATCTATTCTAAAGATCATTTTAAAGCAATTACCAAAAATGCATCGTATCGAAAGATTGTCTGGACCACACCCTAAATAGCGGTGGAGAAGATGGTTGAAAGATCATCTGGACCATATCATAAATAATAATGGAGATAATGATTTCCACCCTTAAAATTACCAGGGCGCACCATAATGTTTATTTTCCATCCAATCTCTTCATATGGTCACAAAGACCTGAATCAAGAGAAAAAAACAAATATCATATTGATCCAGAACTTCTCTGATCCCTAAGGGATTTCGATGGTAGACATTCAATTCTCCATTACTTTCTACACTGTTGTCCACTTGATAGATCTGCCTCATTTTTAGTCTCAGGTCTTAAGACGAGCTCACCATCTAGATGGACGGTTTGGATGTAACACATATGTCAGTAGGACCCACAGAACTTACTGCTGCCAATACATCAGCTAGATAGCTGGTGGGGTTAACTGGCTCATCGTCCAGATGGACGGTCTGGAATACCAAAATGTGTGGATGGCATTGATGAAACACATATATCACGGTGGGGTCCATCGTCCAGCACTAGACTCCACATGTGTGGGTCCCACCGTCCAGCCAGGTGGACAGTGTAGATACAACACATACATCATGGTCAGGTGGGTCCCATAGACCTGCTGATGTTGTACATCAGCTATATAACTAGTGTGAGATGCACCAGCCAATCTGCTATTACCAGGTGGGTCCCATGTGAGCCCACCACAAGCATATATATATATATATAGTGAATCATGTTAGCGTTCAGGCCCTGGAGGGCCTGGACAGCGTGCACAAATGGACAGCTTGGATAGAAATCTATCCATCTGGTGGGTCCACACGTCTGGCCCACCTCAGCTCCAAAATGAGGCTGGTATTTGTATTTTAACTTCATTAAGGGGGCTATCTAAAATGGACGACCAAGGTGGACTGGTTCAATGGATGTTGGCAAGGTGAGTCGCACGGGTCGCCAGCATGGATATTGTCAAGCCCCAAACCCGAAAATCAGATTCACAGGAATCCCAATCACAGAATCCGGTGCTGACAGCCTCCGTAGTACCCCATTCTCAGCTCCCATCGTCCACCCATCAGGTTCCGATCCTGGGATCCTACAAGGAGGATTTTCAACGTACATTTGTTTCATAAGAAGCATAACCACAATTATACCCAAAATCTTAAAGGCAATATCATCATCACATATCCACTAATATAATCATTTGAATACAATGCTGAAAGTAAAAAAAACATATGTCAAAATCAAAGCTCCAGAAGACAGTTGCACGCTCAACGCTGTTGTAACCTAATGCCAGCTTCACACATCTATCGTGCATAAGCTTATAGAAAGCTTAGAGAGTAGTGAAAGTGTGTGTAAGGTAAGTGCAAAGTTAGAATAAAGCCCATAAATCATACATCATTGGGACAAGTGGAAATACTGACAAGATCACGAATCATACGATTTTTGAGTAAGCAAAAATATACTGATAAGTCCATGAGTCATACAATATCAGAGTACGCAATACAGATCAGTTATACAAATGAAGAGTCAAAGAGAGCCAAATATCAGATGCAGAGGGTACAATGCAATATGTAAATCCTGCTAAGTCCATCTAGGCCATATAAGTGTAGAAACATAGTAACCCAAAATGCTAAGTACTGCGGATGCAATGTAATATGCAGTGTGAATGAGATACCATGCTGGAGTGTGAAGTCGGGATGATAGTACGTAGTATCACAAACTACAGGGTCCACCACAAGAGACTTCTTTCCAAACCAGTCTCATACTTAAATTGGATAGTTAATCTCAATGTGGTAAACTCTTGATTTTAGATTAGTCGCGCGCCCAACCGAAATCCTGGCCATGTGAAGGTACACATAATAAATAGTTACGCACCACCAGCCTGAGTGGATAGTGAATAAATGAATGGATGAATATGCAGTTCCTGCTCAATAGTCCACATATCAGTACGGTTACTCCCTGGAAAATCACCGGGGTCTATTACACTCCAAACCAGATTTCTGCCCCATCATGCGTAATAAGGTGAGTGGAAGGGACATCACTATCCGCCTGCTAATATCAGGCCTAGCTTATCGATAGTGGACCCATTCCTCGAGTTGGTCAAACTCAGCTTAGCTTTGCCCCCTTCTCTCTAGCAGGTAAGGCCACACCCCCTTCCAACCGACCACAACACAGTGGAAGACGTGGCTTAACAGTATACGACCCTCATGCGCTCATGCATCCACTTGGTCTAGACGTTAGAGCAACCTCTGGAATCAAGAGGGTTTAGGGACTTTCACCCAGAGATATCTATAACACCCCATGTAGAATAAATTTTCGGTGTCCCATCTGGCCATCCACAATTTGCTTGTGGAGGCTACAACCCTGATGTCGCTAGAGCGTACAGTAGTCATGTTACACAAATTCAAGATGCAAGTATCACATAGTGCAATCATGTATAAATCCTGCGCATACCATGCGCTCATGTGGGGCAACCCCACCTATCAGGGAGCCCCATGAATAACCTGCCCTATGGCATTTGCGATGGTCAATCACATCTCATAACAAACATGCAGATGATGCATATGTATTATGATGCTATGCTGTCACATACTCATAATCGGTATCAATAATCGGCATCAACAATCGGCCTCAACAATGTGGACATCTAACCAACATTACCCCAATGAATGACCCTCATAGGGCCAAACATATAATGGGCCTACGGGCTCACATAAAGGCCTAATATACAACATAGTGGGCCTTGCCTAAGGACCATAGATACATCATAATGGGCCTTAACTACGGGTCGCATATACATCATATAGGTCTCGAAATCGGCCTTAGCAATCGAAATCAACCTCAACAATTAAAATCGGAATCGGAATAGGCCTCAGTAATCGTAATCAGTCATGATGATCAAAATCATCAATCGGCCACGACAATTAGATTGATCGATAATCGGCCTTAATATTCAGAATCTGCAATCAGTCACGATAATTAGCCTCCATTGATAATCGATTAATCGGCCACCATAATCAAAATTGGTAATGGCCACGACAATCGGAATCGATCAATAATCGGCCTCGATAATCGGAATCGACAATCGATCATGATAATCAGAATCAATCGGTAAAAAGAATCAGTAAATCGGTCACATCAATCAGAATCGACAATCGGTCATGATAATCAAAATTAAAAATCGGTCACGTCAATTAAAATTGATCGGTAATCAGACTCGGCAAATCGGTCACGTCCATTGGAATCGCCAATCGGTCACGACAATCGAAATCAGCAATCGGTTACGTCAATCGGACTTAACCTCGACAATCAGCCTCGATATACGAAATCGACCTTGTCAATCGGACTCGGCCTCGACAATCGGAATCGACGATCGAAATCGATAATCGAAATCGACCTCGAGGGAAGGTCATAATGAGGACTTTCAACCATCATTGCCCATTAACGTGGACACTTAACTAACATTGCTCCCAAGGAGTGGCCCACATATAACCAAAAGTATAGTGGGCCCATGACCTCACACAAGGGCCTAATATACATCACCATGGGCCTCACCAAATAGGTAACATATACATCATACTAAGCCTCACCAAATGTGTCACAAATATATCATATTGGGCCTCATGGTCTAATACACATCACATGGGCCCATTACACATCACTATAGGTCTCTTAAATGGGCCTAATCACACATCACTATAGGCCTCTCAAATGGGCCTAACATACATCACAATGGGCTGCATCAATGGGTCGCATAACATGGGCCTTGAATACATCATATGGGCTTTAACATATGGGCCTTAAATGTGGGCCATAAATACATTGCATCAGGCCTTCCCCATGGGCCTCAAGTACCTAACAATGGGCCTCACCCATGGGCCCCAAGTACATCACAATGGCCACGACCCATGGGCTTCAAATACACAATAGGCGAGCCCTACACATGGGCTTTATACACATCAAGTGGGCTACATCAATGGGCCGCACTAATGGGTCTTAAATACACAACAGGTGGGCCCTGCACATACAACAAGTGGCCTTGTACGTCCAGCTTCACGGACGGATGGTGTGGTTGTAAAACACATATATCGAGGTGGTCCCCACCGTCATGGAGGGCGTGAATAAAATACATAAATCAAGGTGCATTTCCATCATCCAGATAGCTGGACGGTGTGGATATAAAACATATACATCACGTGGTGTCCACGTATACAATAGGTACATCAAGGTGGGACCCATGCAATGGACGGTCTGGATATAACATAAACCTCATGATCAAACTCACCTGGTAATTCAACAACTATATGGATGTGTGAGGAGGTACACCGGCCAATCCCTCCATAGAGGTGGGTCCCACGTGGGGTACATCATACGTTTATTTTCCATCCCACCTGTTGATAAGGTCACACAGACCTAATTAAGGGAAAAAAACACAACTTCCATATTTATCCAAAACTTATGTGACCCAAAAGGGTTTCAATGGTTGACGCTCAATCTCCACTGATTTCTGCAGTGGTCCACCTGATAAATAACATGGGTATAGAATAAATACATTAGTGGTGGGTCCCACCGTCCAGCCATCTGGATGGTGTGGATAAGACCCATACATCATAGTGGAGTCCACATTGATGGACGGTATGGAATACAATACATACATGATACATCAGTAGGCCCCACGGAGCTTAGTGATGTCACCAACAGCTATATAGCTGGTGTGCGGTACCTCTGCCAATCCGTCTAGCAGGTGGGTCCCACGTGGGGCCCACCACAAACATGTATTACATATAACACACATACATATATATATATATAATATTTTATTTTATTTTATTGTTTGAAAAGGGTCCAGCGTCCAGACCTTTTGGACGTTGGATGGACGGTTTAGATACAGGATAGATACATCAAGGTGATGTCCATGTGCTGGATGCACATGTCTTCAAGGTAGGCCCCACATCCAATGAGCCACACGTGCTGCTGTGTAGCATTGAAAAAAATACATATATCATGATGTGGCCCATCAGACAGATGGCGTGGATGCAATGAATGGATGGTGTGGAGGATAGAATGCATACAGCTGTGTGGGCCGTCTCCACACGTGCAGTACGTGTGGAGTGGGTCCCACTTCCTGCCAGGAAAATGGATGGACTATAAGAATGAATTACATGGGGTGGCTTCCACATGATGGGCACCCACCCTAATAACATATTAATATTATATTACATATTATAATAATATTATATATTTTATTTTTTTATTATTTACTTTGTTGCAGCTGCTAGTACACCCTACTGTAAGTTCACACTTTATAGTTGGCCACGTCCAGCGTACGGTGTGGATATGTATGCATCAAGGTGTGTCCCACCATCCTGCTGTGTGGACGGTGAGGATGAAATACACCCAGCAGAGTGGGGTCACGAGCTAGCCCAATGAATGGACGGTTTGGATGAAATACATCCACAAGTGGAGGCCCCATTTGCCACCGTCCAGATGGGCGGATGGAGTGAATTGTACATACATCATGGTGACCCCAGGCTCTTGCTGTACGTACAGCAGCTATAAGTCCACCGTCCATCAGACAGATGGTGAGGATCAAGGTACATATATCATGGTGGGTCCCATTTAAATGGAAGGTCAGCATGGATTCCATCCACGCATTCTGTGATGAAAGGTGTGGATGGGGTACACACAGCAACTGGTCCACATAAGGTATACACATACACGTGTATATATGTAATATAATATAATATTATAATGTTATATATATATATATATATATATATATATATATATATATATATATATATATATATATATCAAAGAGGAAGTACAGCGTCCAGCGTCCAGCTCTGGACGTCTGAACGCCTGGATGGCCTGGATTTGAAATACATCATGGTGGCGTACTACATGGTGGGGCTCACGGCGGTTGGGCAGCATGGATGGTGTATATACAACACATACATCATGGAAATCCCACCATCCAGGGGTCTAGACGGTGAATGGGATGGGTGAACATATACATCAAGTGCGGTAGATGCGGCCACCATTGAAACAAGCTGATATTAGAGTTTTCCCTATGCCCAGGCCTGTCCAAACGGACAGGCAGCATGGATAAATACATTTTGGTGGGCCTACTGGCCCTGGACGGTCCAACAAGATGGGTCGGTTCCATTGGATGGATGATCTAGATCTTTACATGCCTCACCAAGTGGGCCATCATGCAAGGAAAGGACAGGGAAGGGAAGAGAGTAAAAGAGAGAAGCACTCACCTCAAGGCTCTAGATCTCCTTCTTCTTCCACCTTCGGTCTTGTCAGCTTCAAGGGAAGGATTTTAACAATGGAGATGGGGTTTGAAGGGTTGGATTAGGAGGGGCTAAAGCTTGAAGTTGCTAGATTTGAGAGTTTTCATGGACGGTTGGAGATTTGCAAGGAATAGAAATGGAGAAGGGGAGAGAGAGGTAAGAGAGAGATATGTAATGATGGCTTTGTAAGGCCATTATTAATTGTAAGGAGGCATGCCATAATGAGATGTAAGACAATCATTGCTTTAACTAAAAAAGAAATGATGAATTTAGGTGATGTCACACCAGTTGGGAATGGTGCCATGTGATAAGTGGGTCCCGCAACATGCAGTCCACGACCTTTATAGTGTGCGGGCCACGGCTTATGATCTAGATGTCGGATTGGCACATGAGACGCGGTGACAGAACCGCGGCGATGACATGGTTGCAATAGTGCAGGTCTCGGGCTGAATCACTTTGGGTTTATAGGATGGAACTCAAGGTCGCGCACAAATGAAATTTAAGGGGCGCAAGTCGTCAGAATTCGATCAGAAGGACCGTGGATCCTACAGAACGAGATGGACACTAGCACACGGGCTTGACAAATATAGAATACATACATCACGTGGTGTTCACAACACAAGGAAAAGAGAGAGAGAAGAAGAGAAAAAGAGCAAAACAGCGTAGTGGAGGGACCCCGCCACTATGGGCCCCTCTTGTTTACAACACATGCATAAAAATGGGTCCCATCACATGTGGGCCCAAAAATAAAAATCAACGGTGGATCACCCACAGATATCACTCCTTCTTTAGCCCCTTAGACTCCTTGGCTCCTAAGCTAGCTCTTTAAGGGTGGATGATGAATGTTGGAAGGTAGGGATGAGAGTTTTGGTGGTAGGGAGTGGGCCTTCTCTTGAGTTCTTCTCTCCTTTGGATTTTTCTCTCATGGTTGCTTGGGATTTAGTAGAGAATGGGATGGGATGGAGTGATGTATGGGAGAGAGGGATGGTGTTATAAGAAAGAGATGGGTGGAGAGAGATAGAGAGAGTTGACTTTAGGAATGCGAGAGAGATGGGTAGGGTATGGGTTAATACTTGACTTGTGATATGATGTAGAGATTCTCTTATGATTTGCAATACGCGGCATTTTTCTTAAAATGAACGCAGGCCCACAACTCTTGAACAGGGTATTACTTCAACGTGTGAGATGCGATGATAACACGGTCGCTAGGATATAAGTTTTGAGTTGAGCCAACTCAGATCTTTGGGAAGCGACTTAGGGTCACGCGTAAGCACTAATTACAGGTAGCGGGTTGCCAAAATTTGACCTGAAGGATTGCGGGAGTCTACAGAATGGTACGGTCTAGGTTATGGGCCTTACAGTTCTTCCCTCCTAATAAAAATTTCATCCTCAAAATTTACACAATCATTACAACTAGACATAACTCACAAGGAAGAGAAAACATAACATCATAATATAAAATTAGAGATAGCATACAAGATACAACACATAATCAATCATCAAAGAGATGGGGATACGGCTCTCGAGTCTTAATCTCATGCTCCCAAGACGCCTTATCAATAAAATGGTGATCCCACTGCACCTTGGTTTGGAGGACCTGCTCCTTCCGATCAAGGCTATGAACCGGCTGCTCAATGTAAGAAGTGTCTTCACGAACCTCCAGCGGCTACTAATCAATAATAGGAATGATGTCTAACCCACACTTTCTCAGTATAGATACGTGTAAAACTTGTGGATGAAAACAACTGAGATGTCAAGGCAAGCTGATAGACCATGGCGCCAATGTGCCCAGTAATCTCAAAAGGTCCTATGAATCTCAGGGCAAGCTTGCCCTTCACTCTAAATCGAACTACGCCTTTCATGGGCAAGACCTTGAGATACACTCTGTCTCCAACAGCGAACTCAAAGGGATGACACTGGCGATCAGCAAAATTCTTCTTCTAGCTCTGAGCTGTGCGCATCCTTTTCTTGATGATATTGATAACCTCTGACGTTTGCTGCATAAGCTCGAGACCTAGGACACACCGCTCTCCGACCTCGGTCCAACAACTCGAAGATCTACATAGTTTTCCATATAGTTCCTCAAAAGGAGCTATACCAATGGTCGCCTGATAGTTGTTGTTGTATGCAAACTCAGCCAATCACAGATGCTCATCCCGGCTAACCCCGAAGTCAATCATGCAGGCCTAAAGCATATCCGTAAGGATCTCATTAACCCTCTCGGTCTTCCCATCAGTCTGCAGATGATATGTGGTACTGAGCTACAAAACAGGCCACATCGCTCTCTGGTAGCTCCTCCAAAATTGAGACATGAACCTCGGGTCTCAGTCAGAAATGATTGAGATTGGAATGTCATGTAGTCTCACAATCTCCTCGATGAATAATCTCCTAAGCCAGTCTAAAGACTAGGTCATACGTATTGCAAAAAAATATGGTGACTTCGTCAGGCAATCCACGATAACCGAGATGGCATCATGACCGTGATGAGTCCTTAGCAAACCCATGATGAAATCTGTCGACACATGCTCCCACTTCCACGTCGGGACACTTAACGGCTACAATGGACTAAGGCTCTGATGCTCGGCCTTGATATGCTGGCATGTGTCACACTCGGCCACAAAACTGATAATCTGGCGCTTTATCCTCATCCAAACATATTATCACCTCATATCTCGATACATCTTCGTCGAGCCAGGGTGGATAGAAAACTGCGATCGATGTACCTCATTCATAAGATCTCTGTGCAAATCAAGAATATCCAGACACATAATCGGCCTCTAAAGTCCACCATCAGAACCAATCTGCCAATCTGACTGACTCTTAGATGCTGCCTCTACTCGGTAACCCTGTAACGACTCATCTGTTTGCTGAGCCTCGATCACCCTGGCAACAAGAGAGGGTTGAATTGACAGGCCTGATAGCTGAAAGATAAAAGACTGCAAACCAAACTTGAAGTTATACTCTACTATATCCTTAAGCATTCTCCACTCATGAATCATCATGTGTACCATCAGGACTCGTGGCAGATGGCTGAGGGCATCTGCCAACACATTTTCCTTACTTGGGTGGTACTAAAGATCAAAATCATAATCCTTTAGGTGCTCCATCCAACGCCTTTGCCTCAAGTTCGGCTCGAACTGAGAGAATAGGTACTTCAAGCTCTTATGGTCGGAGAAGAGCTCAAACCTAACCTCATAGAGATAGTGCCTCCACACCTTCAGTGCGAAGATGATTGTTGCCAGCTCTAAATCATGCATGGGGTTGTTCAGGTGTAACATCCCGAAAATCAGGGGTCGAGTAAAAACTCCACTCCCGAGTTCCAGAACATCACTAATGCAACATAAATGTGTATGATTGAATGTTGTCAGTGTTAATGTATTAAACATGAGTGAGATTAAGCCAGAACAGCATATCATATGCTAGAGACAGTTAAATTTACAAGCAAAAGACTGTGATAGTATATATATCATATATAAACTGTTGTATGTCTCCAGAGTGTGAACATGTTACCAGGTTATATACATACATGTATACTCCAAAAGTAAACAAAACGAATATACATGAGTGCACTAAAAATATAAAATGACAAGTGTTAAGGCATCTAATCAACCTCCTTGTAATCCCGTCAATCAGAACACGCATAAAGGAGGGATCCTCCTCATCATCATCAAGTCCAGCTCTGCCTCGCAGGCCGTGCCATCATCTGCAATCACAATAGGGACTGGTGGGTGTCCGGAAACACCATCCCGTAATGTGGGAGTGAGTGATCAACTCAGTGGGATAAGAGAGCAGAGATTAGCATGTTATCAAATCAATCATGCGATAATAGTAAAGCAGCAAATCAAACAATCCTAATACTGTTGTTAATGCAATATGACATGACGTGATGTATGCCCTCACCAACGTTCTCCCTCATATGGCACCATCTTACGCCCGCGACATGCTTGCAACCCGCTCAGTGCTCCACATCTTCCAGGCACATGCAATGTGATGGTGATATGATTGCCCAGTTATTATTAGTCCATTCAAACAGTAGGATTGGGAAACTAAGGTACTTCCCTTATATCAATCCCAACACAGATCCTGTCTAGGATAGTCACTCTTAGTAATCTCATACGATGTATATTTTGTAGGTCGCTGCAAGGGCTTTCAGGGCTGTTGCTCGCACTCGTTGCACCGCTCCCCCATCACCTAATCAATACAGGCCTACTATACTCTCACTACTACGGAAGGGTCGTCGCCTCTCGTAGACTCAGAATATGCTCTCGGTCACTACAAAGGACTCGTCGCCTGATCAGTGTAGGCCGATAGCAAGAATATATTGTTTCATACCACCATAATCTGCTCACGAGTCATAGGTGCTCACTGGTCACTACGGGGAGGTTTGTGGCCCCAGCGTAGGCCGACAGCTCGACCACGGTGTCCCATACCACCATGCCCGGCTCATGAGTCTTCGTGGATTAAAGTACCATGGTTAACAGGGTTTATAATGATAAGTTCAGTACCCTAGGTTCAAGCAGTTATGACTCATACAGGGTGAACATATAACGGCTAGTCGGGTTACTTGACGGGCTCGACTAGCACGATCGCATCTCAAGTCGAATGACATGAAGTGCGTAAAACACTTCTTGTGGCCTAACCACTGCCGCCAACTCCAGAACACGGCTCGCGTTCATCGACGCGTCGTTCGTGGCAAATATAAGCCAACCACGAAATTTCTCGGTTACCGACTGCCTGGACTAAGTATAGTCCCAAACAATTATAGAATCATATCAGCAATCATATGAGAGTATTGGAAATGAAATACAATCATGTGAGCATGTTAACACATGTTACAACATACAACTTAAGTAAATCATCAAGCACATGCATTTCATACCTACAATGAAATCTTACATATAACTAACATGTAGGAAATCATTTACATCAGCCTATTAATTGAGAAAACAATCTCAAACTAATTCATAACACCATTTAATTCAATACATACTAATACAAGCATTTATACAAATGCTTACACTACACACTTAAGTCTACATATAGTATGTCGACTCAAAGTGCACATTTAGGCGAATCTCTTCGCCAAACTAATTATGCACGCATTCCTAGTATTCTAAAGTGACAAGAAGCCACATTAATCACATCAGAAAATTATGGATGAAAACAGTATTTCCTACAAATGACTAAAATGCCCTAAATCTCATATTCTTCGTCGGTTTACGAAACAGGAAACGGATAGCATGTTGTACATGTCAAACGGCGTTGCCGTCGATAATCTACTATTAAATGACATAGAAAGCATTGGAAACAGTCAATCAAAGCGTCTAAAATCTACACCTTTTCCCTTATAGGTGTGTGAATTCGAACGGAGCGTATACGCTTCGTCTACGGCCACTAGGCAACCTGATTTACAAGATCTATCAGCTACCTTACTATGAAACTAAGGGAACACTAAATCAACAACTAAATAGGGTATTTTCTTACCTAAAAACGTGGAGAAATCACTGGCCAAGTGATTGGAGCGTGTTACTAAAGAACATGCAACAGGTAGCACAACGGCAGGAAAATTCTCCTCCACTCTCTCTCACAAACTCTCACCTTTTCTCTCTCCCAATCTAGAGTTTTTCTCAAATTCAGATGGGAGAGAGGAGTGAGGGTTTCAACCCCTTTTATAAGCCCAAACACGCTCGAAATAGGCTCGGGAACAATATATACTTGAGGTATATCCAAATCGGGGCTGTTTCGGTCCAAAAGGACATTTCTGGTGGTCCCCTAGCCAAATGCGGTCGGACTTAAGCTCATGCATACAGGATCTAGCACACATCAAGTTTTCAGTCCGGCAGGGTTCGCAGATCACACGTGGCGGTCCAGTTTCAGTTCAGCGGTCACCGCACGTAGATTAGGTCTACAATTCTCATGATATGAAATAGAAATTTTTTCTGATCCGAGGGTGTAATTTGGCTGAATTCTGACGGTCAAAATGCTTAATACTGACACGTCAATTCGTGTGCCAGATTTGAATTTTAAATTCCAAATGTAGCCATATTCTCACTCACTTCAGTCCAGGCTCAACGAAATATCATGTGAATGTCGGTTGGACTTGATTTTCGAAATGATTGTCAAGTCCATCTAGGCGGTTCTAACGGTCTAAGATAGTAGGTATCGGACTTTCAACGCGCAGTCTAGATCCAATACAAAGTTTCAAAGTGGTCCAGAGAAAAAATCGGTTTAGAGTTTGATCCGAAGTTTTAGAGTATTATAGCACCATGGATTCTACAAGTTTTGGGTCTTGTAGAACGTATTTAAAGTGATCAGAGACTATTTCCCAGCTACTCTAGCGTTGCGCTAGATAACTTATGCTTAGTTTCTAAAGGAATTAATCCTAAGTGGTTTCTTTGGCTATGAAATTGGGTTCTGAGCGATTCTCCAGGTGTTTTGGTTGAACCATTTCCTAAGGAAGTTTAATCCCAGGTTGGCCAAAATCCGGGGTGTTACATCAGGTCATGGACCTTGAGCTGATAAGACACATAAGCCACTGGCCTCCCGTGCTACATCAAGACAACACCCAAACCAATATATGAGGCATCAGTAAATACAACAAATCCATCACTCCTAGTGAGAAGAGTGAGGACAGGAGTGAATGTGAGGTGGTCCTTCAGTTCCATAAATACTTGCTCACAGGTGTCGCTCCAAATAAAATTTATGCCCTTGTAAGTGAACCTGGTCAACGGGGCTGCAATATGGGAGAAGCCCTCAATGAAATGCTGGTCGTAGTCCACCAAACCAAGGGAACTGTAAATCTTAGACACATTCGTGGGCTAGCCCCATTGACGCACTGCTCAACCTTTGAGGGGTCCAGTGCGAAACCCTCCCTCGTCACCATGTGACTGAGAAACTTCACCTCCTCCTATAAAAACTCACACTTCTTGAGCTTCGCATACAGTTAGTGGGCACGGAGGGTCTGCAATGCAATCTCAAAATGTTACTCGTGGTCCTCGCGAGTCCTCAAATAAATCAAAATGTCATCGATGAAGACCACAACAAACTGATAGAGATAAGGCAAAAAAACCTCGTTCATCAACTGCATGAAGACTGCGGGTGCATTGGTCAGTCCAAAAGACATGGCCTGAAACTCAAAGTGACCATAGTGCATCCTGAAAGTTGTCTTCAAGATGTCCTCCTCTTAGACCGGAATCTGATAATAACCAGAATGCAGGTCAATCTTCGAAAAGAACTGTGTACCCTGCACCTAATCAAACAAATCATCTATCCTCAGGAGCGAATACTTGTTCTTGATTGTGACCCGGTTGAGCTTGCGGTAATCTACGCAGAGCCTCAACGAGCCATCCTTCTTCCTGACGAAGAGTACCGGTGCTCCGCATGTCGAACTGCTCGGATGAATGAATCCTAACTCTTGTAACTCGTCCAACTGTCACTGCAGCTCTCGCAACTCCATCAGTGCCAAATGATACGGGGCCTTCGAGTAGGCATGGTACTAGGCATAAGATCAATCTAAAACTCAATATGCCGGAGCAATGACAATCCCAGAATCTCCTGGAACATATCAGGAAAATCACGAACCATTGACAACTGATCAATACTCGCTACTATGGGCTCCTCTACTATACACGACATGAGATAAGATAACGGCTCTCCTTTAGGATTGACAATGAACTGGAACTAAGGCAAGCCTAATATATAGAACGTGACTATCCTCACAGAGTAATTTAAGATAGCGTGGTACTTAGAAAGCTAATCCATACCCAAGATGACATTAAAATCAGACCTCTGTAGTACAAACAAGTCAGTGGGTAAGAAAACCTCACCCACTAACATAGGGTAAGATGAACAGAAGCGGCCTAACAATGTAGTCTTTTCCAAGGGTGTCGATATGGTCAACCCTTCACTAGAAGACTCTATTGGCAATCTAGATGATCGACAAAAATCCTTAGACATGAAAGAGTGAAGCACCAAAATTAAATAAAACTCGGGTGATGCATACAAAGACTGAGAGTATACCTTCAATGACTCCTCTGGAGGACTGTGGGTCCTGCTGAGCAGCATAGAACCTTTCCTGAGCTGGCTGGGGAGGTACATGTCCCCTCTAAGGGTTCTACTATAGTTGAGGTGGCCTATACAGTTATCTCTGCTACTAATGGGGCCTCAATGGCTGAGGTGGCTGTGGTCGATGCTGCTGTGGAGGCTATTGTCACCCTCTCGGCTGCTACTACTGCTGAGGGCGGGGGCTCTCATGCATGCGGTGCCCTGTCCCACCACATCCAAAATAAGTCCCTGTAAATGGCCGCTAGGGTGATGCTGGAGGTGTCGCTGGTGTTGTTGGTGCTCTGGCGGATGGGTGGCTCCTATGCCTCTGTTGTCGCAGGTGTTGGTGGGAGCTACCGGAGGGGTCATTCCTCTTCCGGTCTCTTCTCTGATCTTGATCGCTCTACGTGCTATTCCACTCAGTCTTATAAATCTGAACCCTCCATACTATTGCCTAAAAAGTCGGGAGCTCATGCCCAACAACATGGCCTCGAAGACCGTAACGTAAGCTGTTATCGAAATAGTGGGCCTTCCACTCATCATCAACCAAATATGCCATGAAATGAGCCACATATTGTGTCACAGACATATCTCCCTGAACCAAGGTCTCGAATTCTAACGCTCACTGCTGACGAATGTTGTCGGGGAAGTACTACTAGTTGAATCGATCTATGAAATCCTCCCTCTTCCAGATGAAATCATGCCCTGCGACATAGGTAATGAAAGTCTACCAGTGCTCAACCTCACCCTGGAGAAGAAATACAACTAAATAGACCCATTGCTAAGTCGTCCATGCCATCGTATAAAAAATCTTCTCCACCTCGGAGTGCCAACTTTCAACTACTATCGGATCTGGCTCGCCCTCGAAACGTGGGGGATCGAGATATCAGAACTCTCTAAAAAGGGCACTCACACTCTCCTACTCTGTCTGGACTGGAGAAATAAAGGGGTGCCTGCTTTGCCCCGGAAGGGCGACCATCACAGCCGACAACATCTACTGTAACTGGGAGGCACTCACGGGTATGGTCGAATCCGCACCGGCCTCGGGTGGATGAACGACATCCTTCTGCTGGGGAACAGGGATCTCTGGTGATGGGGTGAGAGTCGTAGGTGGTAGAGAGGGGGCCTTAGATGGTGGAGCGGGAGTTGCTCGGGTCGCTCCCCTGGGCTGCATGTCCTATAGGAAAGAACAAAGACGCTTATTAAACTTAGGAACTCTTAAAGGCATGTATGTTAAAGAATTAAATTTGAAGGTTATGCACCAGGAACCTAATTGTCCTGAACTCATAGTAAACATATGATGTTGTTCTCAATTATTCCTACGTTATGCTCTGATATCAACTTCTATCATGCCCCAAACTCAAAAATCGAGCTCACAAAATTTTTGATCACCAAATCTGGCACTGATGGCCTCCGTAGTATCCCATTCTTGACTCCTGATACCTATATACTAGGTTCCAATTCTGAGATCCTATAAGGAGGATTTTCAACATGAATTTGATTATCAATAAGCATAACTATAAGCATAACCCACGAACAATAATGTAACACCCTAAAATTCGGGGGTCGAGTATAAGTCAGCTCCCGAGTTCCAGAACATCACTTATACAACATAAATAATGATGGATGTATGTCATCTGTATTAGCACATAAAACATGAAGTAGATTAAGCCAGATCAGCAGATATAATTCAGGGATAGTGAGAAAAATGCAAGCGAAAGACTTAAATACATATATAAACCAAAAACAATCCCTAAAATATGCGTGCTCTGCCCAGGGCAATAAGTACATCTGTGTATCAACATACATATATCAAAATGTGTTAAATCAATACAATCATATCTTAGTATCCTTGCCAGTCAGGACAAGGCTCACATGAACCCGCCTGAGAACTGCATGAACGAGAAAGCCTCCTTGTCCTCGTCGAACTCCGGCTCCACCTCACAGGCATTGCCGTCACCTGCAGTTAAGTCAGAGTCCGGTTGGTGTTTAAACACCATCCCAGAACGTGGGAGTGAGTGATCAACTCAGTGGAGCTATACAGCAAAGGTTAATATGTTATCAATTCAATCAAGTAGTAATGATAAAGCAGTACAATCAAACATGTCCTAGATACTCTTGTTAATGCAAGAATGATATGAGGGAATGATGCATGCCCTCACCACAATCTCCCTCTATGATCTTCATCTTACGGTCGTGCATGTCAGTCACTTCCTCAGTGCTCTTACACCAACACCGATAGCACATGCAGTGCGATGATATGTGTATAATTACCAAATTCTTATTAGTCCTTTTCATACAGCAGGATTGAGAAGCTAAGACACCTCTCTTATATCAATTCCCAAACTTTGATCCATTATAGGGTCGTTAGTCTTAGGAAATCTCATACAATGTACGGTTCTAGATCGCTGTAAAGGGCTCATCACCAATCAATACAGGTCTACTTATATCCTAAATACTGTAACAAGACTCGTCGCCCTTATGCAGTGTCAGAATGTACTCGAGGTCACTACAGAAGTCTCGTCACCAATCAATGTAGGCCGACAGCACAAATATAATGTTTCATACCACCATAATCGACTCACGAGAGTAAGGTGCTCGCTGGTCACTACGGGGAGGCTCATCGCCCTAGCATAGGCCGACAGCTCGACCACAGTGTACCATACCACCATGTCTGGCTCATGAGTCTTAGGGGATCACGGTACCAAGGTTAACGGGAGTTTCACTAGTGAATTCGGTGTCTTAGGTTCAAACAGTAGCGACCAAACATGATGAACATACATCGATCAATCGGGTTAGTTGGTAATCTCAACTAGGCCAAGCGCACGTTGAGTTGAACGACATGGAATGCATAAGCACTCCATGTCGCCTAACCACTGTCGAACATCCCAAGTAAGACTCGGATTCATTAAACTCATCCTACGTGGCGAAAATGACCTCAACCACCATTTGAAGAACGATTATCGATTACCTGGACTGTGGTACAACCCCAATCATGTACAAGCTCAATAACAGTCATTTGATTCATATCCTACATTCATATGAACATTCATGAAATATAATTTGAACTTAAATACAGTACATGGAGGAAATCATAAACAGTTAACATGAATAATCTAGGCTACACAATTCATGGAGGAAATCATACACACAGTTAACATGATTGAGATTCATATCTCAACAATCTTAACAATCATACTTTACTAACTACTAACTCATCTAAGATTTTATACAAACACTTAGGCTACACTATTCAACATACATCACGTATGTCGACTCTATTACATAATAGGGTAAGTCCTTTCGCAAGGAGTTGCCACATACATATCAAGCATGTATCAACGACAAATAATCATGGCAATCATAATAACAATTTCCATACGTATACAGGTATTCTAACATATATATGAAATACACTATTTATAACATAGATTATACATATTTGTAAATCGAAATAGATAGCGCATTTGGCATGTGTAATAGCATTCACATCATGAATAAATCATTATTTAACATTAAAAGTCTTGAAAATCATAACCTAAACGTATATAGTCCACACCTTAAACTAGAAAATGCATATTAGATGTGATTCAGACGATAAGTCTACGTCAACGGTGGATACGCTACCTAAGGTATGAAACAGGTTAGCTATAACTTCACTACAGCTATTCTAAACTTCAAAACAGGTTAGGGTTTGCTTAAATTACCCAAGAACGGAATCAGAATCACCGGAATAATGATTCAGAAACGCAGATTTGATATGTAGATGAACTGGGAAGAATTCCGATGAGAATCAACAGGTTCTCTCTTACTTTCTCTCTCTTTTCTCTCTCTTGAATAGCTAGGGTTTAGAAAATTCGTATAGAATTTGAGACTAAGGGTTTAAGGCCTTTTTATAAGCCTAAAGTCGATGAAAACAGCCTTAGGGCCAAGGTATACTTAGATTATAACCAAATCAGGATCTTTCTGATCCAACGGAGCACTTCTGGAGGTCCTGTAACACCTCAGATTTTTGTCCACCTGGAGTTAGACTTCCTTAGGCGATGGGTGAACCATAGCACCTTGGTAACTTCTCTTAGCACAATTTCAAAGCTAAAGAAATCATTTAGAACCAAATTCTTTAGAAATTTAACGTGTATTAACTAGCGCTACACTAGATTTCCTGCCAAATAAGCACCAACCACTTTAAATACGATCTGTAATACCCAAAACCTATAGAATCAGTAACGCTATGCTATCCTAAAATCCTGGATCAATTTCTAAATCCAGTTTCTCTCGGGAGCACTTTGAAACTTCGTATCGGATCTAGAACGCACGTCGAAAGTTTGATAGCTGTGAACTTAGATCATTATGACCGCCTAGTTAGACTTGACTATCTCCTAGAAGATCAAGCCCAAACGATGTCCTGAGACCATTTTATTGAGCCCGGAGTAAAGAGGGTAGGAAAATAAAGATTTTTATAAAATTAATTATATTTTAAAGGAATCTGGAACGGTTCACTTGCGCGCTATCTTTAAGCGTTCTGACCGTTAGAATTCGACCTAAATTCACCCTCAGATCAGGATAGGTGGCCCTTACATGTCATAGTATTTGTGGCTCTGATCGAGTTCCTGTGACCGTTGAACTGAAACTGGTCCTCCACGGTCAATCTAGAAACCCTACTGGACTGAAAACTTAGATTGACCTATATCCAGTATTAGAGAGCTTAAGTCCGACCGCATTTAGTAACAGGACCTCCAGAAGTGCTCCATTGGATCGGAACAGACCTGATTTGGTTTTAACCTAAGTATACCTTGGCCCCAAGTCTATTTTCGTCACTTTTAGGCTTATAAAAAGGCTTAAAACCCTCATTCCAAATCCCATACGAATTTTCAAACCTTAGCTTTCCAAGAGGGAGAAAAGAGAGAGAAAGTGAGGGAGAAGTTGGTGCTGCTTCCTAGGATTCTTCCCAGCTTTGCTACGTGCCTAATCCACCTATCCTATAGGTATTCTGATGTTTCTGATCTCATTCTTAGGTAAGAAATCCTAACCCTAACCTGTTGTGGAGTTTAGGCTAGTTGTAGTGAAATTCTAGCTAACCTGTTTTATGCTATAGGTAGCGTATCCGCCGTTGACAAAGACATATCGTCTGAATCACCTTTTATACGTATTTTCTGGTTTAAGGTGCGGATTATATACATTTAGGTTATGGATTTCAAGACTTTCAATGTTAAGTAAAGATTTATTCTTACCTAGGATGCTATTTCACATGTATAAAGTGTTGTCCGTTTCATTTTTAAGTTATACGTTACCTATGTTGATTATACTGTATTCCTCGTATTTGTAGAAAATACCGTATACGTATAAAATTTGAATTTGTGCTTAACATGATTAATTTCCATGAATATATGCTTGTTACATGTGTGAGAACTCTTTAGCGAAAGGACTTGTCCTAAATCACGCCACGGCAAATATACGCTATATATGTAAAAGTGTGTAACTCATGTGTTTGTGAAAATGGTTAAATGAATACGGAACCCGAATTCATGCATGCTATGATTATCCGTCATGGGAATATGCAAGTGATATATAGGACAACTCCCTAGTGAAAGGATTTGGTCAAATACATGACATATCAACATACGATATGTAGTTAGTATGTGTAGCGTAAGTGTTCGTGAAAATGATTGAATGAGTATGGAATTCACTTTCATGCTCGCCATGACTAATTGTCATGGATGTATGATTGTTGTATATGCGATAACCCTTTGACGAATGGATTTGCCCTAATACGTATGCTAATGGATACATAATATTATGATGTAATGTGTAGACTAAGTGTATGTAAAAGTGTCTGAATGAGTTAGGAGTTAGTAAGATGTACCTATATGCGGGTTGAGATATGATTCCTAACTACATCAATGATCTGTATGATTCCCTCCATGAATCATGTAACTTAGATTATCCATGCTAAATAAGTGTATGATTTCCTCCATGGCTTATATGTTTAATTGAATCATGTGACATGTGTGTATGATTTCCTATATGTACAGTTTACATTTAAGTTATACTTCATGATTATTCAAATGAATGCAGGATATGAATCATATGCTAGCTATTAGCTTTGTATGTGAATGGGGCTTATGTGCTTGGTATGTTCGACAGTGGTTAGGCCACACGGAGTGCTTATGCATTCTATGTCGTTCAACTCAACATGCGCTTGGCCTAGTTGAACTTATCAACTAACCCGATTGACCGATGTTTGTTCACCATGTTTGGTCGCCACTGTTTGAATCTAAGGCACTGAGCTTACAAGTGAAACTCCCATTAACCATGGTACCAAGATCCCCTAAGACTCATGAGCCGGGCATGGTGGTATGGGACACTGTGGTAGAGCTGCCGGCCTACTCTAGGGCCACAAACCTCCCCATAGTGACCAGTGAGCACCCTACTCTGAGCAGATTATGGTGGTATGGGACACTATATTCTTACTGCCGGCCTACATTGTTTGGTGATGGGGGAGTGGAGCAACGATTACGCTCAACAGCCCTGACAACCCTCTGTAGTGACCTTGAGTTTATCCCGACACTGCATAAGGGCGACGAGTCCTGTTGTAGTCTTGAGGATATAAGTAGGCCTGTATTGATAAGGTGATGGGGGAGAGGAGCAATGATTGCACGCAACAGCCCTGACAGCCCTTGCAGTGACCTGAAACCGTAACATCGTATGAGATATCTTAGGACTGACAACCCTAGAATGGATTAATGTTGGAAAATGATACAAGGGAGGTGTCTTAGCTTCCCGATCCTGCTGTATGAAAAGGACCAATAAGAACTTGGTAATCATATCCATGACATCACACTGCATGTGCCATTGGCGTTGGTGTGAGAGCACAGTGGTAGTGATTCATGTTGTGATCGTTAGATGTCGCATGAGGAAGTATGTGGTGAGGGTATGCATCATTATCTCATTCATTCTTGCATTAACAAGAGTATCTAGGACCTGTTTGATTGTATGCTTTATCATTACTGCTTGATTGAATTGATAACATATTAACCTTTGCTATATAATTTCCACTGAGTTAGCTACTCACTCCCACATTATGGGATAGTGTTGTACACACCAACCAGTCCATATTTTAGTTTTAGATGATGGCGATGGTTACGAAGTAGAGATGGACTTGATGATGATGAGGAGGATTCCTCCTATATGCAGGTTCTGATCGACGGTGTTACAGGATTATTGATTAGATGCCAATACACATGGTATTTTGCCTTTTATTTAAACACTCATGTATATTCTTTTTGTTCATTTTTGGAGTATACTTGTATATATTTAACTTGGTAACATGTTCACACTCTGGAGACTTACAATCAATTATATTTTATATATTTATCTTAGTCTTCCGCTTGTGAAATTTAACTGTCTCTGGAGTATGATATGATGTTTTGGCTTAATCCACTTCATGTTTTATGCACTACTACAACCGACATTCATCCATCATTGAAAATGTTACATAAGTGATGTTCTGGAACTCGGGAGTGGAGTTTATGCTCGACCCCCGATTTTCAAGATGTTACAGATGGTATCAGAGTATGATTTGGATTAAACTGGACCTAGGTTATGGTAACACAACACACTAACGCACTCTGACTTAGGAAGGGGGTGATGGAATCTGGAAACCACATTAGAATTCCAAGTTTCGCCGACAAGAGAGACTGAATATTATAATTTAGTCCACAGTTCTTCTAATTTGTTTTGTTGAGATTCATATACCCAGCTACACCCCAATCTCACCACCACCACAGACCGGATCTCTATTGCTACTAAGTACTTTAGGAAGCCACACAAAGGATCATAACAATAATAAAATGTAGGACCACAAAGGAAAGAAAACATTTAAGTTCATATGTTCCACCATTCCACTCTATCTAGGACCACCCTCAGTTAAACCATAGAGTATGCGGCTATCACATAAAACTCCAAAGGTACATCTCCACTTCATCCATCCAGCTCTTACTCTACAAGTAACATCCCTTATCACTCTCACCACTCTCATGAAGTATCAACCAAGATATTGAAAATAACTTCTCAGGACTCAATCCTAAAGTCTAACCCATTTCCTTCAAAATCTCTCCTTTCACCACCCCATTCTTCAACTTTTTCTAAATCTTTTCATACTAGACATAAATCCTAACGTATAAATGATGCAGAATAATGCTTAAATAAAAATTTACTATAAATACTAAATATATGTATAAATTGGACTTTTGGCCATTCAAATTATGGAATCTCATGGAATAAATGGGTTAGTTAGATAGATTAGCATCTCCTATCCCAAAATCATATGCTACATATCACATAAACTCATTTCAATTTTCATATTGGCCTTGAAAACACCTCAAATGCAGTCGGGGGCCAAACGGAGCACTTACGAAGGGACCCAAGGTGGGACCCACATCATTTTAGACCCAAGGGGGGAGGACCTCGCCAGAATGGAGAGCCTAAGGGGCTCG
The DNA here is from genome assembly GCA_037074715.1 of Magnolia kwangsiensis. Taxonomy (NCBI): domain Eukaryota; kingdom Viridiplantae; phylum Streptophyta; class Magnoliopsida; order Magnoliales; family Magnoliaceae; genus Magnolia; species Magnolia kwangsiensis. The sequence goes on along the minus strand of CM073575.1, from coordinate 80,226,894 downwards.
GTCGGAGAGACCAAGAGCCCAAGGTCAGAGACCGGCGAGGGCCTCGCCAGTTTGATGAGGCCTCGCTAATCAACGGGCTCGGTCGGGCGGGCTGTCCGGGCCGATCATGTTTGGGGCTTAGTGGGACCCTATTGTACAGGGTTCGACCCCTATTGCATCCCCATTCTTCTACTTCACAAACCACCCTCCCATGCTTTCCCTTTTCCTCAAAACTGCTTCATTCTCCTTCAAATCACCCTTCCAAACTCTCTTTCTCTTGTTTTCCTTCAAGGTTCACGTTCTTTTACCGTCCTCAGCCATACCCATCACCTACTCCTTCCATTTTCTTTGATATGAGCTCTCATATCTCCCATTTGAGTCTCAAATTCGTGTAAGTCCTCTAACTCATCCTCTTTTGTTGTTCTTCCTCTTCTTTCCCTTTTATTAGACCCTTTACACTCCCATATCAGGTCCAAAGTCATGGAGACCCAAAGATCTCAGCACTTCCCTTCATTTTCTTCATTTTCCATGTCTCTTTATAGGCTAGTTATAGTCATCTTCTCGATCTTTATGCTTTACCATCGGACGAGACCAAACACAGTAGCTTAGTCCATAAACAGTGACCATCTAGTGCTAAGACATCTAGAGTTTTGGACCTAGAGTTAGTACTCCTAGATTTCGAAAGATCTGACAATATAGGAAATCCAATTTCAATTAGACAATCTTGACTCTAAGCAATAGAACAATCCCCTGTAGTAGAAATGGTATGAAACAATTTAGCGTATAAGCTTAGGCTTTGTATTACAGCTAGTGAGTTACAGACAAGTCTACTAGTTATATTAAATAGTGTAAAGCCTGTATATGCTAAGGGTTGGAGTAGAACTTCATTCCTTTGATAGATCCCCATAATACTCTAAGCCTCCTTTAGTAACCCTCAGGAAGCTTACTTAACTTAGAACTAGCCACGTGTAGGAAAGACTTATATACCCCTCAGATGAAACGTTAGGATAAACCAGCACGCCCCTTAAAAATTGCCTTCCCAAGGACTTAGTATGATTGGGTACACGGAGTAAAGGAACTGTATACAAGCGAAGTTTTCACGGTTTGAATCGACTTCTTAATCCTGGTAGTTAGCAATAGATCCAATGCTCTGATCAGGCAGAAGATCGGCATCGACTAGGATTAAGGACTGATACGACAAATTTTATATCCTAGCTAGACAGAAAGTCTATGTATCCCGCTTAGACCCACTACATAACTTTTCTTCCGTGTTGGCCCGACCACCTACAACCAAAAGTTATTACTACATCTTTGAGAAGTGTTAAGAACCTATAGCCAATGGAGAGTTTTCTAATGGGCAATAGACAGTTAGGAATTAGGTCCCAAATCATAGACTATTCTGGCATACATATTGTGCTTATGAACTTAGAGAGATAGTTTACCCGTCAACTTGCTTTGTCCAACTTCCTTATGTGCTAAGAATATACAGATTATATTATGGTATTAAAGAGGGTAACTCGGGACCGTAGTGAGAGTCCTTATTAGGTAGAATGAGGCATCTTGCCGGCAACTCATACCTGCACCCGAACTCAACTATAATAGAGATTAGGCCCATTTCTACAACCATAGGTACCAATGCCATAGAATGTATCATTAGCAAAGGAAGACCAATGTAGTGAGAGGTTGTTTCCCATTTCATGTCAAGGATAGGCCCTAAGTTACACCTCGTTCCGATATACGGATCGAGACATAGATTCTTGAGCCTTAAGTAGAACTAAGTTTTTAAGGGGAGTAGAACATATTGAGCCCAATCTAGTTAGGATCAGCTAATACAACCGTTGGATCAGAGTTGCGTAGTGGAAGCATGGTTGACCCCTTTTTCCACTGGCCCAGGATTGAAGAAGTTGATTTAGGTTATACGTAAGGTTACGTCATTAAATAGGATTTGAACCTTCCTTAGAATGTTAATACGAAAGTCTTTCTAGGGACTCATTACCCTTAGCCAATTTCAGGGATGAAATTATGTTTTAAGGGGGGTAGATTGTAACACTCCGAATTTTTTCCCACCTGGAGTTAGACGTCCTTAGGCGATGGGTCAACCATAACACCTTGGTAACTTCTCTTAGCGCAATTCTAAAGCCAAAGAAATCATTTAGAACCAAATTCTTTAGAAATTTAACGTGTATTAACTAACGCTACACTAAATTTTTTGCCAAATAAGCACCAACCACTTTAAATATGATCTGTAATACCCAAAACCTGTAGAATCAGTAACGCTATGCTATCCTAAAATCCTGTATCAATCTCTAAACCTAGTTGCTCTTGGGAGCACTTTGAAACTTCGTATCGGATCTAGACCGCACGTCGAAAGTCTGATAGCTGTGAACTTAAACCATTATGACCGCTTAGTTGGACTTGACTATCAACTAGAAGATCAAGCCCAAACGATGTCCTGAGACCATTTTATTGAGCCCGGAGTAAAGAGGGTAGGAAAATGAAGATTTTTAGAAAATTAATTATATTTTAAAGGAATCTGGAAGGGTTCACTTGCGCGCTATTTTTAAGCATTCTAACCGTTAGAATTCGACCCAAATTCACCCTCAGATCAGGATAGGAGGTCCTTACATGTCATAGTATTTGTGGCTCTAATCGAGTTCTGGTGACCGTTGAACTGAAACTGGTCCGCCACGGTCGATCTGGAAACTCGACCGAACTGAAAACTTAGCTTGACGTAGATCCAGTATTAGAGAGCTTAAGTCCGACCGCATTTAGTAACAGGACCTCCAGAAGTGCTCCGTTGGATCGGAACGGACCCAATTTGGTTATAACCTAAGTATACCTTGGCCCCAAGTCTATTTTCGTCGCTTTTGGGCTTATAAAAAGGCTTAAAACCCTCATTCCAAATCCCATACGAATTTTCAAACCCTAGCTTTCCAAGAGGGAGAAAAGAGAGAGAAAGTGAGGGAGAAGTTGGTGCTGCTTCCTGGGATTCTTCCCAGCTTTCCTACGTGCCTAATCCACCTATCCGTATAGCTATTCCAGCGTTTCTGATCTCGTTCTTAGGTAAGAAATCCTAACCCTAACCTATTGTAAAGCTTAGGCTAGTTGTAGTGAAATTCTAGCTAACCTATTTCATGTCATAGGTAGTGTATCCGCCATTGACAAAGACATATCGTCTGAATCAACTTTTATACGCATTTTCTGGTCTAAGGTACGGAATATATACATTTAGGTTATGGTTTTCAAGACTTTCAATGTTAAGTAATGATTTATTCTTTCCTAGGATGTTATTTCACATGTATAAAGTGTTGTCCGTTTCGTTTTTCAGTTATATGTTACCTATGTTGATTATACTGCATTCCTCATATTTGTGAAAAATATCGTATACGTATAAAATTTAGATTTGGGCTTAACATGATTAATTGCCATGAATATATGCTTGTTACATGTGTGACAACTCCTTAGCGAAAGGACTTGCCCTAAATCACGCCACAGCCAATATACGCTATATATGTAAAAGTGTGTAGCTCACGTGTTTGTGAAAATTTTTAAATGAATATGGAACCCGGATTCATGCATGCTATGATTATCCGTCTTGGGTATATGCAAGTGATATATGGGGCAACTCCCTAGTGAAAGGATTTGGTCAAATACATGACATATCAACATACGATATGTAGTTAGTATGTGTAGCCTAAGTGTTCGTGAAAATGACTGAATGAGTATGAAATTCGCTTTCGTGCTCGCCATGACTAATTGTCATGGATGTATGATTGTTGTATAGGCGATAACCCTTTGAAGAAAGGATTTTTCCTAATATGTATGCTAATGGATACATAATATGTATGATGTAATGTGTAAATTAAGTGTATGTAAAAGTGTCTGAATGAGTTAGGAGTTAGTAAGATGTACCTATATGCGGGTTGAGATATAATTCTCAACTACATCAATGATGTGTATGATTCCCTCCATGAATCATGTAACTTAGATTATCCATGCTAAATAAGTGTATGATTTCCTCCATGGCTTATGTGTTTAATTGAATCATGTTACCTGTGTGTATGATTTCCTGTATGTACTGTTTACATTTAAGTTATACTTCATGATTATTCAAATGAATGCAGGATATGAATCATATGCTAGCTATTAGCTTTGTATGTGAATGGGGCTGTACTGCAGTCCAGGAAATCGGTAACCATTCTGTAAATAGTGGTTGAGATTGTTTTCACTACATAAGATGAGATTAGCGAATCTGAGTCGTGCTTGGGATGTTCGACAGTGGTTAGGCCACATAGAGTGCTTATGCATTCCATGTCGTTCAACTTAATGTGCGCTTGGCCTAGTTGAGATTATCAACTAACCCGATTGACCGATGTTTGTTCACCATGTTTGGTCGCCACTGTTTGAATCTAAAGCACTGAGCTTACCGATGAAACTCTCGTTAACCATGGTACCAAGATCCCCTAAGACTCATGAGCTGGGCATGGTGGTATGGGACACCGTGGTCGAGCTGTCGGCCTACGTTAGGGCCACAAACCTCCCCGTAGTGACCAGTGAGCACCCTACTCTGAGCAGATTATGGTGGTATGGGACACTATATTCTTGCTGTCGGCCTACATTGTGTGGTGATGGGGGAGTGGAGCAACGATTGCGCGCAACAGCCCTGACAGCCATCTGTAGTGACCTTGAGTTTATCCTGACACTGCATAGTGGCGACGAGTCCAGTTGCAGTCTTGAGGATATAAGTAGGCCTGTATTGATAAGGTGATGGGGGAAAGGAGTAACGATTGTGTGCAACAGCCCTGACAGCCCTTGCAGTGACCTAGAACCGTAACATCATATGAGATATCCTAGGACTGACGACCGTAGAATAACATCATATGAGATATCATAGGACTGACAATCCTAGGAAATGATACAAGAGAGGTGTCTTAGCTTCCCAATCCTGCTGTTTGAAAAGGACTAATAAGAACTTGGTAATCATATCCATGACATCACATTGCATGTGCCATTGGCGTTGGTGTGAGAGGACAATGGTAGTGATTCATGCCGCGATCGTTAGATGATGTCGCATGAGGGAGTTTGTGGTGAGGGCATGCATCATTATCTCATTCATTCTTGCATTAACAAGAGTATTTAGGACCTATTTGATTGTACTGCTTTATCATTATTGCTTGATTGAATTGATAACATGTTAAACTTTGCTGTATAGTTTCCACTGAGTTAGCTACTCACTCCCACATTACGGACGGTGTTGTACACACCAACTAGTCCCTATTTTAGTTTCAGATGATGGCGATGCTTGAGAAGTAGAGCCAGACTTGATGATGATGAAGAGGATTCCTCCTATATACAGGTTCTGATCGATGGGGTTAAAGGGTTATTGATTAGATGCCAATACACTTAGTATTTTACCTTTTATTTAAATACTCATGTATATTCTTTTTATTCAATTTTAGAGTATACATGTATATATTTAACCTGGTAACATGTTCACACTTTGGAGACTTACAATCAATTATATTTTATATATTTATCTTAGTCTTCCGCTTGTGAAATTTAACTGTCTATGGAGTATGATATGTTGTTTCGGCTTAATCCACTTCATGTTTTATGCACTACTATAGCCGACATTCATCCATCATTGAAAATGTTGCATAAGTGATATTCTGGAACTCGGGAGTGGAGTTTATGCTCGACCCTCGATTTTTGGAATGTTACAGGTCCTCTTATCAAATGCGGTCGGACTTAAGCTCACTAGTATTGGATCTTAAGAAAGTTAAGTTTTCAGTCCAATCGGGTTTCCAGATCGTCAGTGGTGGACCAGTTTCAATTTAACGGTTACTGAAATTCGATCAGAGCTATAAGTGTTTTGACATATATGGGCCACCTTTCCTGATCTGAGGGTGAATTTGGGTCAAAATCTAACGGTCAGAACGCTTAGAAATATCACGCAAGTGACACGTCTCAGATTACTTAAAAGTATATTTAATTTTTAAAATTTTTTTATTTTCTCACTCTCTTCACTCCAGACTCAAGGAAATGGTCTCAAGACATCGTTTGGGCTGAATTTTCGAGGTGATAGTCAAGTCCAATTAGGCGGTCATAATGGTCTAAGTTCATCGATATTAGACTTTTGACGTGCAGCGTAGGTCCGATACGAAGTTACAATGTATTCCCAGAAGCAACTGGGTTTAGAGTTGGATCCTAGATTTCAGGGCAATATAGCATCAACGATTCTATAGGTTTTGGGTCTTACAGATCGTATTAAAAGTTATTGGTGCTAATTTTACATGTAATCTAGTTTAGCACTAGCTGATACACATTAAATTTCTAAGGGATTTAGTTCTAAAGGATTTCTACTAGAGGTGGTACTTGGGTCTAAGTATGGATTTTTCTAAGACTTTACAATCTACCCCTCTAAGAAAAAAAATTATCCTCGAAATTCGTATCTTTTCATACTCCTTGAGGATCTGAGGGTAATTCTTCCTGACCTCAGCTTCAGTTTCCCAAGTAGCTTCTTCTTCGCTATGATGTGTCCACAGTACCTTCACAAGTGAAATAACCTTACTACACAATACTTGCTCCTTCCTATCCAAAATACGCGTCGGTCACAGTTCATAAGTGACATCATTGCTCAACTGTACCTGCTCCCATTTGATAATGTGTGAAGGATCAGGAACGTACTTCTTCAACATGGACACATGGAAAACATTATGCACACCTATGAGTGGTGTGGGCAAAGCAAGGTGATACGCTACTGCCCCCACTCGATAAAGTATCTGGAATGAGCCAATAAATCTTGGCATGAGTTTTCCTTTCTTACTAAATATAAGAACTCCTCGCATAGGAGAAACCTTAAGGAATATATGGTCCTCAACATTGAACTCAAGCGATCGTCATCTCGTATCGGCGTAGCTCTTCTTCCTGCTCTGTGCTGAGAGCAGTCGACGTCGAATAATGTCGATCTTCTCTGAAGTCGCCTGAACTAAATCTGGGCCAATCAGAGTCTTCTTGCCCACTTCTTCCCAACAATGCAGCGCTTTGCACGGGTGACCATACAGTGCCTCATAGGGAGCCATGCTAATACTTGCCTGGAAGCTGTTGTTATACGCGAACTCTGCATAAGGAAGACAGTCATCCCAACTGTCCTTGAAGTTTAACACATGATCTCGCAACATATCCTCAAAAATATGATTCACACGCTCCGTCTGCCCGTCAGTCTATGGATGGAACGTGGTATCAAACTTCAACTTCACACTCATCACTTCCTGGATATGAGTCCAGAAGATAGATGTGAATTGGGTGTCTCGATCAGACACAATCTCTAAGGGAACTCCATGCAAGCTTACGATCTCCTTGATATACAATCTAGCCAACTCGTCTGCAGAATTTATGACTCTGATCGGTAGGAAATGATCTGACTTTATCAACCTATCAACGATCACCCAAATCGAGTCATGTCCCTTCCTCATCTTCGACAGTCCAAAAATAAAATCTATAGAAATAAAGTCCCACTTCCATTCAGCTATGGGCATGGGCTGAAGTAATCCAGGAGGTCGGTGATGCTCTACCTTAACCTGCTGACACGTGAGACAACGGAATACGAACTCAGTAATGTGGACCTTCATATTGTCCCACCAGTACGATCTTTTCATATTCTGATACATTTTTGTACTACCTGGATGCATCGCAAGCCTCAAAATGTGGGCTGACTCAAGAACCTCTCGTCTTAAGTCAGGTATATTTGGAATGCACAGGCGGCCTCGATATCGCAAGCCCCCATCCGTACCAATAGTCCACTCAGAGTCCCATCAGTACCAACCCGCTCCTTCATCTTCACCAGAAGCTCATCGCTTGCCTGAGCCTCAATAATACGACTATCTATGAGGGGTTGTACACGAACATGTGCGACGACTTCATACGTCTCTTCCATTGTGAGTTTCTGCTCAATGTCTCACACGAATTTCACCATATCCCATTCTTCAATCATAAGCGGAGCCACAAATTCTATAGCCTTCTTGTGGCTCAACGCATCTGCCACAAGGTTTGCCTTGCCCGGATGGTAGGAAACCTCGAACGTAAAGTCTTTCATGGTCTCCATCCATCGGCGCTGCCTCATATTCAATTCTCGCTGTGAGAAGATATATCTAAGGCTCTTGTGGTCGCAACAGAGCTCGAACTCCTCTCCGTAGAGGTAATGTCTCTAAAGCTTTAATGTGAAAATGATAGCTACCAACTCTAAGTCGTGCATAGGGTAATTCTCTTCGTGCTTCCTTAATTGTCTCAAGGCATAAGTAATCACCCTATCCTTCTGCATAAGGACACAACCCAGACCAACGTGAGACGTGTCAGTGTATATCGTATACTTAATCCCTTGCTCTGGCAATACTAGCACAGGAGCAGACATCAACTTATCCTTCAGCTCCTGAAAAGCTGCTTCAGCCTTATCATTCCAAGAAAACTTTAAGTCTTTCCGTGTCAATTAAGACAACGGTCTGGCAATCTTAGAAAAGTCTTGAATGAATAGTCGATAGTAACCTGTAAGACTGAAAAAACTCCTCACTTCAGTAACTGAACTGGGCTGCTTCCAATCTTAAACCGCAGTAACCTTAGCGAAGTCAACTACAATACCTTCCTTAGACACCACATGACCTAGGAACTTAACTTCTTCCTTCCAGAAGTCACATTTCTTATACTGCTTGAACAACTAGTTCTCCCTGAGAGTATTTAATACCGCTCTCAGGTGCTCCTCATGCTCTTTCCAACTCGTGGAGTATATCAAAATGTCATCGATAAAGACAATGACGAACCGGAATAGAAATGGCTAAAACACTCTGTTCATCAGATCCATGAACACGGCCGGAGCATTCGTGAGTCCAAAAGACATCACAAGGAACTCATAATGACCAAAACTGGTCCTGAACGCAGTCTTCTGTACGTCCTCATCCCTGACGCGCAACTGATGATACCTAGACTGCAAACCTATCTTCGAAAAATAGCGTGCCCCCTTCAACTGATCGAACAGATCATCAATCCTGGGCAAGAGATACTTATTCTTCACTGTCACCTGATTCAGCCTGCGATAATCAATACACAATCGCAGGGAACCATCTTTCTTCTTCACAAACAAGACAAGAGCTCCCCAAGGTGACACACTTGGTCGAATAAAGCCTGCCTCAAGAAAAACATTAATCTATCTCCTCAACTCCTCCATCCCACATGGAGGCATACGATACGTCGGCAGGGAAATAGGTGTCGCACCGGGCACAAGATCGATAGTGAAGTCAATCTCGCGCTGAGGGGAAAGCCCTGGAATCTTCTCAAACACATCAGAAAAATCACGAACTACTGACATAACTTCTAACGTCGGAACAACATAACTCTCTAACATGGAAGCATAGGTCTTAACACGGCAGGACCAACTGACCTGAATTGGAAAAGAGAAGACCGTGCCCTCAGGTCCGTAGACTGTCACAAATCTGGCCTCGCAATCAATCTCTGCTCTCATCTTCGCGAGCCATCCATCCCAAATATAACATCATAATGACACAGTGGGGTGACAATCAGGTCAACGATCACTGCCCTGCTACCCAAATCTATCGAGAACGACTCACATGTCCGAGTAATATCTGACATAGTCCATGTAGCTGCCGTGAGTCTCACTTCCTTCGCAGGAGCTGTAACCAAACCTATCCGCTTGATCGCAGCATAAGAGATGATCAAAATAGTGGACGCAGTGTCCACCATAGGAAAATAGGCGTACCTAGGATGTGAGCAGGAACCATGAATGATGATGGTGCTGAATCTGCCTCAGACACCTCAGCTGTGAGCGCATGAACCCGAGCCTGCTATGGGCAATGCTGTGGAGGAACCATGGGCCATTGTGATGACCTAAAATGAGGTGCTGGAGGTCTGAAGGAAGGATGAGCTGGTGCTGATCGAATTGGTGGTGCTGAAATAGCCTAAGGCATTGGACGACCAATCCTCTGAGGAGGCAAAAAACCACTATCTTTCTTCCTGGAAAAACAAGATATCTCAGTGTGGCCAGGCTTCTTATAATAGCTGCACCACACATCAGGATGTCTCACATGGGCAGGAGATGCATAAAATCCCTACGGTGAATCGATATGAGGCCCCTTACTGAGGAAAGGCCTACTCGGGAAATTAGGTCGCGGCTTGGGAACCATAGGTGCACGCGTGCGGGACAACCTCTCCCTGTCCTACTCTGCTAGAAAGGACATGCTCACCAACTCAGTATAAGAAGAGATGCTCACACAACACATCTTCGATAGAATCTCTGGCTACAAACCCTCAAAAAAATGTCACATCCTCAACGGCTGATCACCTAGAATCAAAGGAGCATTCCTGCCCATCTCCTTAAACCAGTTCTCATACTCTGTCACCGACATGCCTCCCTGACGAAGGTGAAGGAACTCACTCTCCTTCTCGTGTCGGTAAGTGACCGAAAAATACTTTTCGTGGAAGTAAGCCTCAAACGCCGCCCATGTCCAAATAAATCCCTCCGTAACTGTACGGAGGATGCTGTCCCACCATAAGCTAGCCTCTTTCTCAAACATGAAGGTGGCAAGCTCAACCTACTCCGCCTCGAAACAATGCAATGGTCTAAGCATCTTAGAGATGCGGTCGATCCAATACTCAGCCTCCTCGGGTCTGTGAGTACCCAAAAATGTAGGAGGCCTCAAACACTAAAATCGCTCGAAAGTGCCACTAGCACTAGGATTCCCAATAGGGTGTAGAGGCGAGGCAGGTGGAATCGCCCCCATCGACTGAGCAAAGATACAAGCCTTGGAGGATAAAAACTACTGTTGCTGCTACTGCATCAACAACATCATTTGCTTTAGCCTATCAGGAGGCAGAGCGGACTGTGATGTAGAAGGCGTCGACGCAGACACACAGTTCTGCTCGAGAACCGCAGGTGTGACAGGGGGTGCCACAGAAGGTGTCATGGGAAGCGGCCCAGCAGCAGGGCTAAAATTTGGCTGAGAACTTGGCATGGGATCAGAAGGAGATGGGCCCGAATGGGGGTCCATATGAGTATCACACAGGGCAAGGGCCCCATCTAGCGAATCACCCAGAGAGAGACGGGCTGAAGATTCGAGCCCTTAGGTGGCATACCCTACACACAACAGAGGGTAGCAACCAATGAGATTAGGCATTCACACAGTCCATCCACAGCATTAACTTCACAAGCCAAAGAAACAACATGCATTTCATTATTAAAATTGTCACAATACATGATGTGCAGCATTACATGAATCGCGACAGAGAAAGCATGTGAGAAAACAACTAAGCTTCAAACACTAAACAACTATTAAACTACCAAACCACTACCAAACCACACATAAAAACAAGCAATAATAAACAAACAACAACTACATAAAGGACTATTCCTCAGAATTTAGCGATGGAGGAGGGGCACCCTTATCCTGCAGACAACAAAAGATCGTCTTCAAAGTGCGGGTTACTTTTCTGAACTTACGCTTCACGAAGCCACGCAAATCTACAATATCTTGTTGAATAGTGGCCTGACCCTCCTCAAGCCTAACCAAACGGGCTTCTCTATTAGCCCTATCAGGATCATGATCCTGAGTCTCGGGAGGAGGACTCTCATCAGTATCTTGAGCCTCCTCTTCCTCTTCGTCCTACACTTCTTCCTCTACCTCTGCCCCACCTTCTTCTTCACTTTCCTCTCCTTCTTCGCTCTCAGACTCATCCTCACTCTCTTCAAGTTGGGCTTGTCATTTCCGAGGCCCGATCTTCATCTGGTTGAGAGTGGTCTCGGTGATGTAATGGACTGGCACTGGCAATTAAGCCCCAAGTCTGTAGCCAAACTCAAGTGCAATCTTGCATATGAGTCGGCCAAAGGGGAGCGACTCAGTCGTTCTTCTTGATCGTGTGATAAGGATAAACTGTCGCAGGACAAACGTAAGCATGCAAAACTTCACTCCCTGCCCCACTTGGTACATGAAATCCACCATAAGACGCGTGCCCTCACTGTGATTGCTCCACCTGGGGTAGACATTGAACGTGCAAATGTGGTGAAGCAAATAGAAATCACCCGACATATGGGTCACTAAGAGACTCTTGTTATGCTGCCACTCAACCAAACGACCACATAGAAACCTGGTGCAGCGATCCCTCTCACGAACACTATTCAAATTCCTCTCACTGGCATGTACCTCACCAAGTGGCACATTCAGGAGTCGAGTTATCAACCTAACATTGATTGTGGCTTCCCGATCTCTGCTGAAGGGGATCTTGAACTGCAAGGGCTCCAGCATAGGGTCCTGAATGTGGGCATAGAAGGCTCGAACAATGTTCACATTTGCATGCGATTCACCTTCAAATAGCGGACCCCACCGGGCGTCTTCTAGATGCTCGAACAACAAGTACTCGCCAAAGAGTCACCCATCAACATGCGCTTCAAAAAGAACCCTACGGTCCTCATAAACACCATGAGCCAACTCCGCCAATAACACTCTTCCTATTAGAGCATGGGGATCCAAATCTCGCTTCGTCTGCACTTCTCTCCCAGCGCTTGAACTCGTGGTAGCTCCTCTAGGACTTCTCGAACGAGTGAGATGACTAGGCCCAGCCTCATCCATAGGGGCTCGCTTCTTTCCCATCAGAGAAAGGATGGTGGAAATGGAAAATAGATCCGTAACAAGCTCCAAGAAAGCCATGAAAAGTAAAGACAATGAAGGGAAGAGCTGAGATCTTTGGGTCTCCATGAATTTGGGCCCTATATGGGGGTGTAAAGGTTCAAGGAAAGGGAATATAGAAGAAAGAAAATAACAAAATAAGATGGGTAGGGGGTTGGCACGACTTTGAATCTTAAATGAGGAACTTAGAAGCTTAAATCAAAGGAAATGGAAGGATTAGGTGATGGGTATGGCTGAACACGGGGAAGAAATGAAGGATTTAATGAAAAATGAAAGGAGTGATTGGAAGGATGATTTGAAAGAGAATGCGGCAGTTTTGAAGAAAAGGAAAAGCTTGGGAGGAGGTTTTTTGAAGGAAGTAGTAGATTGGGGATGAAATAGGGGTCGAACCCTGCACCAGTGGGTCCCACTAGGCCCCACGTACCATCGGCCGGAAGGCCCGGTCCATATAGGCCCGCCGGTGGGCGAGGCCCTCACAGGCCACTGACCGAACCGGTGAGGTCTCACCCTTTGGACAAGGACCTCCCCACTCCCTGGGTCTAAAAAAGTCAGGTCTCACCTTGGGACCCTGTGGAAGTGGTTCGTTTGGCCCCCTCTTCTGATTCGAACCATTTCGGGTCATTTCGAAACAAAACTGATTTCTATTTACATTTATCAATTTCTAACGGCTAAAATGGGATAAAACGCAGTCTATACCCATCAATTGACGGTCTAAACTTAATTTGGTGTCGTTGTGTGTGATCAGGAGTGAGCATGGACTCGATCTCGGTGATCATTTTCAGTAAACTTTTGCCGGACGACACATATGGGATCCTAGACCTATTTCTAGAGTGTTCTCGCACCCTCCTATGCTATAGTGGCATCGTCGTGCCTCGTGTGACCCTAACCCAGGTCCAGTTTAATCCAGATCATGCTCTGATACCAACTTGTAATGCCCTAAAATTTGAGGGTTGAGCATAACTCAACTCCCGAGTTCCAGAACATCACATATGCAATATAAACAATGATGGATGTATATTGTCTACATTAACACATAAAACATGAAGTAGATTAAGCTAGATTAGCAGACATAATTCAGGGATAGTGACAAAAATGCAAGAGAAAGACTTAAATACATATATAAACTGAAAATAATCCTAAAAATATGCGTGCTTTGCTTAGGGCAATAAGTACATCTGTGTATCAAAATACATATATCAAACTATGCTAAATCAATACAATCATATCCTAGAATCCCCGCCAGTCAGGACAAGGCTCACATGAACCCGCCTGAGAACTGCATGAACGAGAAAGCCACCTCATCCTCATCGAACTCTGGCTCCACCTCGCAGGCATCATCGTCATCTGTAGCTAAGTCAGAGTTTGGTTGGTGTTTAAGAACCATCCCAGAATGTGGGAGTGAGTAATCAACTCAATGGAGCTATATGATAAAGGTTAACATGTTATCAATTCAATCAAGTAGTAATGATAAAGCAGTACAATCAAACATGTCCTAAATACTTTTGTTAATGCAAGAATGATATGAGGGAATAATGCATGCCCTCACCACAATCTTCCTCTGCGATCTTCATCTTACAGTCGCGCATGTCAGTCACTTCCTCAGTGCTCTTACACCAACACCGATAGCACATGCAGTGCGATGATATGTGTATGATTACCAAGTTCTTATTAGTCCTTTTCATACAGCAGGATTGGGAAGCTAAGACACCTCCCTTATATCAATACCCAAACTTTGATCCATTCTAGGGTCGTCAGTCCTAGGAAATCTCATACAATGTACGGTTCTAAATCGCTGTAAAGGGCTCGTCACGAATCAATACAGGTCTAATTATATCCTAAATACTGTAACAAGACTCATCACCCTTATGCAGTGTCAGAATATACTCATAGTCACTACAGAGGGCTCGTCACCAATAAATGTAGGCCGACAGCACAAATATAGTGTCACATACCACCATAATCGGTTCACAAGAGTAAGGTGCTCGTTGGTCACTATGGGGAGGCTCATCGCCCTAGCGTAGGCTGACAGCTTTACCATGGTGTCCCATACCACCATGTCTGGCTCATGAGTCTTAGGGGATCACGATACTAAAGTTAACGGGAGTTTCACTAGTGAGTTCGGTGTCTTAGGTTCAAACAGTAGTGACCAAACATGGTGAACATACATCGGTCAATCGGGTTAGTTGATAAGCCCAACTAGGCCAAGCGCATGTTGAGTTGAACGACATGGAATGCATAAGTACTCTGTGCGGTCTAACCACTGTCGATCATCCCAAGCATGACTCGGATTCGTTAAACTCGTCCTGCGTGGAAAAAATGACCTCAACCACCATTTGAAGAACGGTTACCGATTACCTGGACTGTAGTACAGCCCCAATCATGTACAAGCTCAATAACAGTCATTTGATTCATATCCTACATTCGTATGAACATTCATGAAATATAATTTGAACTTAAATACAGTACAAGGAGGAAATCATACACAGTTAACTTGAATAATCTAGGCTACACAATTCATGGAGGAAATCATACACACAGTTAACATGATTGAGATTCATATCTCACAACCTTAACAATCACACTTTACTAACTACTAACTCATCCAAGCTTTTATACAAACACTTAGGCTACACTATTCAACATACATCACGTATGTCGACTCCATTACATAATAGGGCAAGTCCTTTCGTCAAGGAGTTGCCACATACATATCAAGCATGTAACAACGACAAATAATCATGGCAATCAAAATAATAATTTCCATACGTATACGGATATTCTAACATATACATGAAATACGCTATTTTTAACATAGATTATACATATTCGTAAATCGAAACAGATAGCGCATTTGGCATGTGTAATAGCATTCATGTCATGAATAAATCATTATCTAACATTGAAAGTCTTGAAAACTATAACCTAAACGTATATAGTCCACACCTTAAACCAGAAAATACGTATTAGATGTGATTCAGACGATAAGTCTTCGTCAACGGTGGATACACTACCTAAGGTATGAAACAGGTTAGCTATAACTTCACTACAGCTATTCTAAGCTTCAAAACAGGTTAAGTTTTTCTTAACTTATCCAAGAATGGAATTAGAATTGCCGGAATAACGATTCAGATGCGCAGATTCGATACGTAGATGAACTGGGAAGAATCCCACGGAGAATCAACAGGTTCTCTCTTACTTTCTCTCTTTTCTCTCTCTTGATTAGCTAGGGTTTAGGAAATTCGTATGGAATTTTGGAATGAGGGTTTAAGGCCTTTTCATAAGCCTAAAGTCGATGAAAACAGCCTTAGGGCCAAGGTATACTTAGATTATAACCAAATCAGGCTCTTTCTGATCCAACGGAGCACTTCTGGAGGTCCTCTTATCAAATGTTATCGGACTTAAACTCACTAGTATTGGATATTAAGTAAGTTAAGTTTTCAGTCCAATCGAGTTTCCAGATCGTCCGTGGTGAACCAGTTTCAATTTAACGGTTACTGAAATTTGATCAGAGCTATAAGTGTTATGACATATATGGGCCACCTTTCCTGATCTGAGGGTGAATTTGGGTCGAAATCTAATGATTAGAATGCTTAGAAATATCGTACAAGCGACAAGTCTCAGATTACTAAAAATCATATTTAATTTTCTAAAAATCTTTATTTTCTCACTCTTCACTCCGGACTTAAGGAAATGGTCTCAGGACATCGTTTTGGCTTGATTTTTGAGGCGATAGTCAAGTCCAACTAGGCAGTCATAAGCATTCTAGGTTCGATACGAAGTTACAAAGTATTCTCGGAAGCAACTGGGTTTAGAGTTGGATCCTAGATTTCAGGGCAATATAGCGTCAACGATTCTATAGGTTTTGGGTCTTACAGATTGTATTAAAAGTTATTGGTGCTAATTTCACATGTAATCTAGTTTAGCGCTAGCTAATACACATTAAATTTCTAAGGGATTTAGTTCTAAAGGATTTCTGCTAGAGGTGGTACTCGGGTCTAAGTACGGATTTTTCTAAGACGTTACAAATAACCAAGACATCATCATAAAATCCACTATTATAAAAACTTTAAGGTACAATGTGCATAAAGGGAAATACAATAAAAGAATCATGTAACACCCTGAAAATCGGGGGTCAAGCATAAACTCCACTCCCGAGTTTCAGAATATCACTTATGCAACATTTTCAATGATGGATGAATGTCAGCTGTAATAGTGCATATAACTTGAAGTGGATTAAGCAAAAATAACATATCATACTCCAGAGATAATTAAATTATCAAGCAAAAGAATATGATTGATATATAAAATATATAAATGATTGTAAGTCTCCAGAGTGTGAACATGTTAGCAGGTTAAAATGTACATGAATACTCCAAAATAGAAAGAAAAGAATATACATGGGTGTGTAAATAAAAGGCAAAATACCAAGTGTATTGGCATCTAATCAGTAACCCTGTAAACCCATCGATCAGAACCTGCATATAGGAGGGATCCTCCTCATTATCATCAAGTCCGGCTCTGCTTCTCAAGCATCACCATCATCTGAAACTAAAATAGGGACTGGTTGGTGTGCGCAATACTGTCCCATAACGTGGGAGTGAGTAGCTAACTTGGTGGAAACTATACAGCAAAGGTTAACATGTTATCAATTCAATCAAGCAGTAATGATAAAGCAAGCAATTCAAACATTCCTAAATACTGTGATTAATGCAAGAATGAAATGACATGATGAATGCCCTCGCCGACATACTCCCTCATGCGACACCATCTTACGTCCGCGGCATGCTTTCTTCCCTCAGTGCTCCACAACTTCCAGGTACATACAGTGTGATAATGATTACCGAGTTGTTATTAGTCCTTTTCATACAATAGGATTGGGAAGCTAAGGTACCTCCCTTATATCAATACCCAAACAATGATCCATTCTACGGTTATCAGTCCTAGCATATCTCATACGAAGTACAGTTCTAGGTCACTGCAAGGGCTGATAGGGCTGTTGCACGCACTCATTGCACCGCTCCCCCATCACCTTATCAATACAGGCCCAGTTTATATCCTTAAGACTACATCAGGACTCGTCGCCCCCATGCGGTGTCAGGATAAACTCAAGGTCACTACAAAGGGCTGTCAGGGCTGTTGCTCGCACTTGTTACTCCACTCCCCTATCACCTTATCAATGTAGGCCGACAACAAGAATATTGTGTCCCATGCCACCATAATCTTCTCAGAGTAGGGTGCTCACTGGTCATTACGGGGAGGTTTGTGGCCCCAGCGTAGGCCGACAGCTCAACCACGGTGTCCCATACCACCATGCCTGGCTCATGAGTCTTAGGGGATCGAGGTACCAAGGTTAGAGGGTGTCACGCCCCAAACTCAGAAATCGGGCTCACAAAATTTCCGATTACTGAATCCGGCGTCGACAGCCTCCGTAGAACCCCATTCTCGGCTCCCAGCTCCCATTTGCCAAGTTCCGATCCTGGGATGTTACGAGGAGGATTTTCAACGTCAGTTTGATTCGTAATAAGCATAACCAAAGGCATAACCCACAAACAACAACCAAAAACTCCGTTACATTTTCACTATGATAAAAAACTTTACAAGTACAATGAGCATAAAGGGAAATACAATGATGAAGAATTAAAAACTTCAAAATGATCTGCAAAGCGCTCCTTCCTCAGCGCTGCTGAGCCCCAACGTCACCTGCACGCAACGGTCATGCATAAGCTTATAGAAAGCTTAGAGGGTGGTGAAAGTGTGTGCGCAGGGTAGTAATATGATCATGCAATATCAGAGTAATGTGGAATATGTAGATGGATCCATAAATATCATGAGCCGTACCAAAGCTATGCGATGCAAGACATGAATGATATCAGCCATCTCAAGGCCATGCGATGTGAAATGCAACTCAAGCACACAAATCCTCATCTATGTCCACACATCAATATAGCTCAAATCTGGGATATCACCGGGGTCTAGTACACTCTAAACCAGATCGCCGCCACATCGCGTGCAATAAGATAAGTGAAAGAGACCTCACTATCCGTCTGCCAATATCGGGCACGACTCATCGATAACAGACCCATTCCTCGAGCTGGTCAAACTCATCCTAGCATTGCCCCCTACACTCGGGCGGGTAAGGTCGCACCCCCTTCTAACCGACCACGACAGAGTGGAGAGCGCAGCCATCTGGTAATCGGCACTCAACACTCATCTATCCACTCAGTCTAGATGTTGGAGCAACCTCTTAGTACCATAAGGGTTTAGGGACTTTCACCCAGGGATATCTATAGCACCCCATGTAGAACAAGATTTTTGGTATCCAATCCTACCAACCACGATACGCCTGTGGAGGCTACGGCCCCGATGTCGTTAGGGCATATAATAACCATGTCATACAATGCAAAATGCATGAATCACGCTATCCAGTCATGCAAAAAATCATGCGCATATCGTGTGCTCATGTAGGGCAACACCGCCTAACCGGGAGCCCATAAACAACTTGGCCGAAGGCATATGCTATGGTCAGTCAATTCTCACGTCAAGCATACATATGATGCGTATGATCATGAGTCATGGAACTATACTAAACATATTATAATGAGATGAACTATCCTCACCATGCAGATGGGCCTGGACGGCCTATACACAATAAGTACGGGCCTAATAATGGGCCCTAAGGAGAGTCGTAATGTGGACATCCAACCAGCATTACACTCACAATGTGGACGTCAAACCAACATTGCTCCCAAGGCACGATTGTCGTAAACATCGTTACATAATCAGTGTTAGGATCACACATTGCAATGGACCTTAGGTACATCCCATTGGGCCTTAAATACATTCAATGGGCCATGTCATATGGGCCTTTTATTCGTCAAATGGGCCACACAAATGGACCACACCAATGGGCCTTACATGCATTGCAATGGGTCATATCCCGTGGGCCTTAGAATGCATCAAATGGTTCTTGACCCATGGGCCTTATACATATCAAATGGGCCTAAATCATAGGCCTTATATAGATCAAGTGGGCCTAAACCCATAAGCCTTATATAAATCAAATGGGCCTAATACCAAGGGCCTTGGGATATATCAAATGATCCAATCCCATGGGCCTTACATCCACATCAAAGTGGGCCCCAATAAACTGTCACAAATACATTAAGATGGACCTCAAATCATGCCAAGATGGGGTCCACTTAGACTGTGGATCTGGCTCATTCTTTGACTCATTCCATAAAATGATCTTTAAAATGGATGGACGGATTAGATGCAGCACCTGCATCAATGGTGGGGGCCCACATGAAGGCCCACCATCATGTATATTATATATAAAATAATATATAAACTATATATTATATATATAGAATATATACAGTATTATATATAATATAATACACATAATATATACACATGCACAACCCCACATGCACACACACACCCACACACATGCACACATACACACACACCCAATGGGCTCCACCGTCCACTGGACGGTGGAGCTGAAACACATACATCATGGTGGGTACCACCGTCTGCCTGGACGGTGGATGCCAAATACACATCACTGTGGGTCCCATGTGGGGCCCACCTCAATGTTTATACGTCATCCAATCCATTCATAAGGTCACTCAGACCTGGATGAAGTGAAAACACAAATTTCAGATTGATTTGAAACTTAGGTGGGCCCATCAATGGGTTTCAATGGTAGAGGTTCAACCCCACTGTTTCCTTCAATGTGGGCCACTCGAGTTTTGAATTCAGTTGAAACTTGGAGGGGGCCCACCTCGTGAACGGTGTGGATGAGACATATACATCATGGTGGGGCCCACGACAGCAGCCGTGGGTGGCTGTCCGCCCGCCCGTGCGCTCGCTGCACGTAGCAGCGTGCTGCTGCTGTAGTACGATCAGAGGCAGAGGCTTTGCCTCTTGCTTTTCTTTTTTAAAAAAAATATGAAAACCCATTTTTTTGGGGTTTTTCGCGTCTGGGACCCGCATCTCATAGATCCACTCTGCCCATTGTGTTCAGCGACTCGAAGCCGTCCCAATGAGTCTAAAGTTCAAAATTTCTTGGTGCATAATAACTTTAGGTTATGCTTTAACGGTAACCACCGCAGTCTTCAATGCTATGGCCTACCAGCTGTTCTAATCAGCCTCATCCTTCTACTCAATGGCTAAAATGATGTTGGTAAGAGGATGGACGGCTTGGATTGTACCCATACATCAAGGTGGGGCCTATGTGAATGGACCACCTAAAAAGCTTGAAAAACAAGCTTATATTTGTGTTTTTCCTTATACAGAGACGTCCAGCGTCCCAGACGCTGGATGATTAGATTTTGAAATATGCATTGAGGTGGGCCCTGATTAGGTGGGCCACCTAATGAAGAGTGGGGTGGGTACAATGCATTTAAGGTGAGCCCCACTTGAGGATAACTTGGATAAAGTAATTACTTCAAGGTGGGGTCCAATCAAGTGGGCCACACAAACACATCATGATCTATAAAAAAGAAAATGAAATAGAGGGAGAGAGAGAGAGAGAGAGAGAGAGAGAGAGAGAGAGAGAGAGTGGGACACGCTTGCGATGGAGGGCTCCGCCACTATGAGCCCTCCCTAAAAAAAATCATACAATCCAAGGGATCCCTTTACACATGGGACCATAAAATTTAAAAATCAACAGTGGGGATCCTTTCCCCACCAATATGGACAGTCTAGATGACCTTCCTGATGCAATGAAATCATCATGATGGGGTCCATGGAGAATGGCCCTATCATGGAGTAATCATGATGATCCTAGTGGGCCATCGGCCACAACTTAGGGTCCCAAGTGAGATCCAAACCATTGATCGGTTGGCCTCACTTGGCTTATCTCAAAAACATGAAAAACTAATATTAATAAGCACCCACCATCCGATCTTCTTTCTCCTATGGGTTCCTTAGCTCCTTAGCTTTGATTTCAATGGGTGAGATAAGGAATGGATGGCTAGGATGGGAGATGATGGGGTAGGAAAGTGGGCCACCTTGGAGTTTTGGAAAGCTTGGAGAGCTCCTACGTATGGAGGTATTTTTAGTTACTTGGAATGGATTTGAAAATGGGAAAGAGAGAGAGAGTTGTAAAGGGAGAGAGAGATGAGTGATGGGTGTGTAAGAAAATCTTGACTTTTGTGGCCATTTGTGTAAGAAAAATATGGGAGGTGTAAGAACTTTTTGACTTTGAGGGTTTTTGGTGTAAGAAGGGTATGGGCTTGTAAGAGATTCTTGACTTTTGTGGTTGCTTAGGAATGGGTGAAAGGTGATGCATACTTGACATGTTGATGGATTGATTGATGGGATTGATGTGACATCTCGTAGAGATTCTATTGAGTTTCGCAACGCGCGGCATTTTCCTTGCACCGAACGTTGGCCTACATCTCTTGACCAGGGTATTGCCTCAGCGCGCAAGTCGCGGCATCGAAACCGCAGTGATGGCGCGGTCGCTATGGTAATGGTCTTGGGTTGAGTCCATACAGGTTGACGGCATATGAATTCGTATAACACCCTAAAAATCAGGGGTCGTGTATAAACTCAACTCCCGAGTTTCAGACCGTCACTTATGCAACAAAAATGATTATGATTCAATGTTGTCTGATTTAAAGCATTCACATGAGTAAAAGTATACCAAAACTGCAATTCATACTTCAGATCCAGTGATAAAAGCAAGCGGAAGACTAAACAATATATATATATATCACTGTATGGAAAAACAAGGTAAATCTCATCTGTCTCCAAAGTATGACTACATCTCTGAGTCTCATATACATATACATGAACAAAAACGTAATGTTCAAAATAGTCCCACTGAAGTCCCATCGATCCAGGTCGCCTACGGATAGCCATCGTGATACTGCATGTACGAGAACTCGTCCTGGTCCTCGTCGATGTCTGGCTCCACCTCGTGGATCTCAGCCTCACCTGCATCTACAACAGGGTCTGGTGGGTGTTGCAAACACCATCCCGTAACGTGGGAGTGAGTGATCAACTCAGTGGAATCATAGAGCAAGGATTAGCATGTTCACAATTCAATCATGCGATAATAGTAAAGCAGTAAATCAGACAATCCTAATACTGTTGTTAATGCAAGATGACATGACGTGATGTATGCCCTCACCGACGATCTCCCTCATACAGCAACATCTTACGACCGCGGCATGCCACACTCCCTAGAGTGCTCCACATCTTCCAGGCACATGCAATGCTATGGTGATATGATTTCCAAGTTGTTATTAGTCCATTCAAACAGCAGGATTGGGAAACTAAGATACTTTCCTTATATCAATCCCAACACAGATCTTGTCTAGGGTCGTCACTCCTAGTAATCTCATACGAGGTATATTTATGTAGGTCGCTGCAAGGGCTGCCAGGGCTGTTGCTCGCACTCGTTGCACCGCTCCCCCATCACCTTATCAATACAGGCCTACCGTACTCTACTGCAACGGAAGGGTCGTCGCCTCCCGTGGACTCAGAATACGCTCGCGGTCACTACAAAGGACTCGTCGCCTGATCAGTGTAGGCCGACAGCTAGAATATAGTGTCCCATACTACCATAATCTGCTCACGAGTCTAGGTGCTCACTGGTCACTATGGGGAGGTTTGTGGCCCCAGCGTAGGCCGACAGCTCGACCACGGTGTCCCATACCACCATGCCCGGCTCATGAGTCTTCGTGGATCAAGGTACCATGGTTAACAGGGTCTTCAATGGTAAGTTCAGTACCCTAGGTTCAAGCAGTTATGACTCATACAAGGTGAACATACATTGGCCAGTCGGCTTACTTGACGGGCTAGACTAGCGCGATCGCATCTCAAGTCGAACGACATGAAGTGCGTAAAACACTTCGCGTGGCCTAACCACTGCCGCCAACTCCAAACACGAATCACGTTCATCGACGCGTCGTTCGTGGCTATGACCAGTCAGCCACGAATTCACTCGATTACCGACTGCCTGGACTAAGTCTAGTCCCAAACACTTATGGAATCACATCAGTAATTTATGTAAGAGTATTGGAATTGAAATACAATCATGTGAGCATGTTAACACATATTTTAACATTCAACTTAAGCAAATCTTCAAACACATACATTCCATGCAAGTAATGAAATCATGCATATAGTCAACATGTAGGAAATCGTTTAGGTCAGCATATTAATTGAGAAATCAATCTCAAACTATCTCATAACATCATTCAATTCAATACATACTAATACAAACATTTATACAAACACATACACTACACACTTAAGTCTACATATAGTATGTCGACCCAAAGTGCGCAATTAGGTGAATCTCTTCGCCAAACTAATTATGCACACATTCCTAACTTTCTAATGCGACAACAAACCATGTCAATCACGTTAGCAAAATATGAGTATAAACCGTACTTCCTACAAATGACTAAAATGCCCTAAATCTCATATTCTTCGTTAATTTACGAAACAGGAAACGGAGAGCATGTTGTACATGTCAAATGGCGATGCCGTCGATAATCTACTATTAAACGACATTGAAAGCGTTGTAAACCGTCAATCAAAGCGTCTAAGATCCTCACCTAGTCTCTTACGGATGCGTGATTTTGAACGGAGCGTGTATGCTTCGTCTACGGCAGTAGGAGGACCTGATTTATGAAGTACGTTAGCTAACACACTTTGAATCTAGGTAAACCCTAAATCAGCAAGTTCTAGGGTTGTTTTATACCTGAAAGAACGGAGAAATCACCAGCCAGGTGATTAGGAAGAGTTGCTGAAGCACCAGCAGTCGGTGGCTCGGAGACGGGAAAAATCCCTTCCACTCTCTCTCTCAAACTCTCTCTCCTTTTCCTAGGGTTTGCAATTTTCGGATGGGAGAGAGAAATGAGGGTTTCAACCCCTTTTATAAGCTTAAAAATGCCGGAAACAGGCTCCGGAACGAAGTTTACTTGGTGCCTATCCATTTCGGGGCTGTTTCGGTCCAAAAGTTGCTTTCTGGTGGTCCCCTGGTCGATTGTGATCGGACTTAAGCTCATGCGTACCAGATATAGCACGTATTAAGTTTTCAGTCTGGCAGGGTTCGCAGATCGCACGTGGCGGACCAGTTTCAGTTCAGCGGTCACCGCACGTAGATCGGGGCTGAAAGTCTCATGATATGAAATAGAAATTTTTCCTGATCCGAGGGTGTAATCTGGATAAATTCTGATGGTCAGAACGCTTAATACTGACGCGTCAAGTCGTGTGCCAGATTTGAATTGAAATTCCAATTCTGTCCCTATTCGCGGTCTCTTCAGTCCGAGCTCAATGAAACAGTCTGTGATTATCGGTTTGACTTGATTTTTGAAATGATTGTCAAGTCCAGCTGGGCGGTTCTAACGGTCTAAGATAGGAAGTATCGGACTTACGACGTGCAGTCTAGATCCAATACAAAAATTCAATATGGTCTAGAGAACAAACCCGCTTAGAGTTTGATCCGAGGTTATAGAGTATTGTAGAGTTGTTTGTTCTACTCGATTTGGGTCTTGTAGAACATATTTAAAGTGATCAGGGACTATTTCCCAGCTACTCTAGCGTTGCGCTAGCTAACTTACGCTTAATTTTCATGGAAATTAATTCTACGCGATTTCGGGTCGAGTTGGTACTCGAGCCCAAGTACGGATTTTTCACGGGCGTTACAATTCGGGTCACGCGTAAATATCGGTTAAGGGTAGAAGGTTGTCGGAATTCGATCAGTAAGACCGCGGAAGTCTACGGAACGGTACGGACTAAGATATGGGTCTTATAGAGGGGCTTTCGAATGGTAAGTTTGGTACCTTAGGTTCAAACAGTAGCGTCCAAACATGGTGAACAAACATCAAGCCAATCGGGTTACTTGACAAGATTAACTAGGCCAAGCACACGTTGAGTTGAACAACATGGAATGCATAAGCACTCTATGTGGCCTAACCACTGCCGAACACCCCAAGCACGACTCAGATTCGTTAAACTCATCCTATGTGGTGAAACAACCTCAACCACTATTTACAGAACGATTACCGATTACCTGGACTGTAACACAACCCCAATCACATACAAATCTAATAACTAGCATATGATTCATATCCTGCATCTATATGAACAATCATGAAGTATAACTTGAATATAAATAGTACATGCAGGAATTGATACACACATTTAACATGTTTCAACTAAGTACATAATCCATGGAGGAAATCATATACACAGTTAATACAAATAATCTAAGTTACACAATGCATGGAGGAAATCATATACTCAAATATTGTGATTGAGATTCATATCTCAACAACCTTAGCAATCACATCTGTACTAATTACTAACTCACTTAGGCATTTATATAAACCCTTAGATTACACATTATATCATACATCTTATTGTAATGCCCGTGAAAAATCCGTACTTGGGTTCGAGTACCGATTTGACCCGAAATCGCGTAGAAATAATTTTCATGGAAATTAAGCGTAAGTTAGCTAGCGCAACGCTAGAGTAGCTGGGAAATAGTCCCTGATCACTTTAAATACGTTCTACAAGACCCAAATCGAGTAGAACAGACAACTCTACAATACTCTATAACCTTGGATCAAACTCTAAGCAGGTTTGTCCTCTGGACCACATTGAACTTTTGTATTGGATTTAGACCGCGCGTCGAAGGTCCGATACCTCCTATCTTAGACCGTTAGAACCGCCCAGATGGACTTGACAATCATCTCGAAAATCAAGTCAAACCGATAATCACAGACTATTTCGTTGAACCCGGACTGAAGCGACCGCGAACAGGGACGAATTTGGAATTTCAAATTCAAATCTGGCACACGACTTGACGTGTCAGTATTAAGCGTTCTGACCGTCAGAATTCATCCAGATTACACCCTCGGATCAGGAAAAATTTTTATTTATTATCATGAGACTTTCAGCCCTGATCTACGTGCGGTGACCGCTGAACTGAAACTGGTCCGCCACGTGCGATCTGCGAACCCTGCCAGAATGAAAACTTAATACGAGCTACATCTGGTACACATGAGCTTAAGTCTGATCGCAATCGACCAGGGGACCACCAGAAAACAGTTTTTGGACCGAAACAGCCCCGAAATGGATAGGCACTAAGTAAACTTCGTCCCGGAGCCTATTTTCGGCGATTTTAAGCTTATAAAAGGGGTTGAAACCCTCATTTCTCCTTTCCATCCGAAAATTGCAACCCTAGGAGAAAAAGAGAGAGAGTTTGAGAGAAAGAGAAGAAGAGAATTTTCCCGCTTCCGAGCCCCTGACAGTTGCTGCTTCAGCACTTCCTTCCAATCACCTGGCTGGTGATTTCTCCACTTTTTCAGGTATAAAATAACCCAAAAAACTTACTTATTTAGGATTTACTTAGATGCATAACATGTTAGCTAACGTATTCCATAAATCAGGCTCTCCTACTGCCGTAGACGAAGCGTACACGCTCCGTTCAAAATCCTCCAACCGTAAGAGACTAGGTGAGGATTTTAGACGCTTTGATTGATGGTTTACAACGCTTTCAATGTCGTTTAATAGTAGATTATCGACGGCATCGCCGTTTGACATGTACAACATGCTCTCCGTTTCCTGTTTCGTAAATTAACGAAGAATATGAGATTTAGGGCATTTTAGTCATTTGTAGGAAGTACGGTCTACATGCATATTTTACTGACGTGATTGACATGGTTTGTCGCCGCATTAGGGAGTTATGCTTGCATAATCAGTTTGGCGAAGAGATTCGCCAAGTTGCACACTTTGGGTCGACATACTATATGTGGACTTAAGTGTGTAGTGTATGTGTTTGTATAAATGCTTGTATTAGTATGTATTGAATTAAATGATGTTATGTAGTAGTTTGAGATTGATTTCTTGATTAATATGCTGACCTAAATGATTTCCTACATGTTTACCTTATGCATGATTGCATTACATGCATAGAAAGTATGCCTTGAAGAATTGCTTAAGTTGAATGTTATAACATGTGTTAACATGCTCACATGATGTATTTCAATTCCAATACCTTTACATATAAGTGCTAATGTGATTTCATAGGTGTATGGGACTAGAATTAGTCCAGGCAGTCGGTAACCGAGCGAATTCGTGGCTGACTGGTCATAGCCACGAATGACGCGTCGATGAACGTGATTCGCGTTTAGAGTTGGCGGCAGTGGTTAGGCCACGCGAAGTGTTTTACGCACTTCATGTCGTTCGACTTGAGATGCGATCGCGCTAGTCGAGCCCGTCAAGTAACCCGACTGGCCGATGTATGTTCACCTTGTATGTGTCATAACTGCTTGAACCTAGGGTACTGAACTTACCACTGAAAACCCTGTTAATCGTGGTACCTTGATCCACGAAGACTCATGAGCCGGGCATGGTGGTATGGGACACCGTGGTCGAGCTGTCGGCCTACGCTGGGGCCACAAACCTCCCCGTAGTGACTAGTGAGCACCTTGACTCGTGAGCAGATTATGGTGGTATGGGACACTATATTCTAGCTGTCGGCCTACACTGATCAGGCGACGAGCCCTTTGTAGTGACCGAGAGCGTATTCTAAGTCCATGGGAGGCGACGACCCTTCCGTTGCAGTAGAGTACGGTAGGCCTGTATTGATAAGGTGATGGGGGAGCAGTGCAACGAGTGCGAGCAACAGCCCTGGCAGCCCTTGCAGTGACCTACGAAATATACATCGTTTGAGATTACTAGGAGTGACGACTCTAGACAGGATCTGTGTTGGGATTGATACAAGGGAAGTACCTTAGTTTCCCAATCCTGCTGTTTGAATGGACTAATAACAACTTGGAAATCATATCACCATAGCATTGCATATGCCTGGAAGATGTGGAGCACTCTAGGGAGTATGGCATGCCGCGGTCGTAAGATGTTGCCGCATGAGGGTGATCGTCGGTGAGGGCATATATCACGTCATATCATCTTGCATTAATAACAGTATTAGGATTGTCTGATTTACTGCTTTACTATTATCGCGTGATTGAATTGTGAACATGCTAATCTTTGCTCTATGATTCCACTGAGTTGATCACTCATTCCCACGTTACGGGATGGTGTTTGCAACACCCACCAGACCCTGTTGTAGCTGCAGGTGAGGACGAGATCCAGGAGGTGGAGCCAGAGATCGACGAGGACCAGGATGAGTTCTCGTATATGCAGTATCATGACGGCTTCCCGTAGGCGACCTGGATCGAGGGGACATCAGTGGGACTTTCTTTTTAAACATTATTCTTTTGTTATGTATATGTACATGAGACTCAGTGATGTAGTCATACTTTGGAGATAGATGAGATTACTTTATTTTTCCATATAGTGATATATACATTGTTCAGTCTTCCGCTTGCTTTTATCACTGGATCTGAAGTATGAATTGCAGTTTTGGTATACTTTTAATCATGTGAATGCTTTAAATCAGACAACATTGAATCATAACCATTTTTGTTGCATAAGTGACGGTCTGGAACTCGGGAGTTGAGTTTATACACGACCCCCGATTTTCAGGGTGTTACACTTATGTATTCAATAGAATACGTACTAGGGAGAATCCTTTCGTCAAAGGGTTACCGCCTATACAACAACCATATATCCATGACAGCTAGTCATGGCGAGCATGAAAGCGAACTCCATACTCATTCAATCATTTTCACAAACACTTAGACTACATAATATAACATACGAAACGTATGTTGATATATCATGTATTTGGGCTAAACCCTTAGCCCAGAAGTTGTTACACAAACATCCAGCATACATAGATGGCAGTTAATCATGGCAAACACAAATTTAAATTTTATACGTATACGGTATTTTCTACAAATACGAGGAATACAGTATATTCAACATAGTTAACGTATAACTGAAAAACGAAACGGACAACACTTTGTACATGTGAAATAACATCCTAAACAAGAATAAATCATTACTTGACATTGAAAGTTTTGAAAACCATAACCTAAACGTATATAGTCCGCACCTTAAACCAGAAATTGCGAAACGGAGTTGATTCAGACGATAAGTCTTCGTCAACGGCGAATAGGTTACCTAAGGCATGAAACAGGTTAGCTACAACATCACTACAGCTATTCTAAGCTTCAAAACAGGTTAGGGTTAGGGTTTCTTACCTAAGAACGACGCTGGAATCACCGAAAAAGTGATGCAGATGGACGGCTTTGGCACGTGGAGCAGCAGGGAAGAATTCCAGGGGAAAGCCCCTACTTCTCCCTCACTTTCTCTCTCTTTTCTCTCTTCTCTTTCCTAGGTTTTTTTGAAAATTCGTATGGGATTTGTGAGAGAGAAGTTAAGACCTTTTTATAAGCCCAAATATAACCAAAACAGACTTTAAGTCAAGGTATACTTGGGTTACAGCCAAATCGGGTCTTTCCCGATCCAAAAGAACATTTCTGGAGGTCCCCTGACTGAATGCGGTCGGACTTAAGCTCATGGATGTCGGATCCTGATCACATTAAGTTTTCAGTTCGATAGGGTTCCCAGATCCACGTGGCGGACCAGTTTCAGTTCAGCGGTCACTTAGACTCGATTGAGGATTCCAAGTACACTGACCTGAGTGGGAAATGCTCCCTGATCCGAGGGTGTATTTGGGTCAGATTCTGACGGTCTGAATGCTTAAAAAATGTCACGCAAGCGACATGTGCCAGATTTATTTAAATTGAATTAATTTTCTAAATATTTTTCTTTTCTTACTCTCTTCACTCCGGACTCAATAAAATGGTCTCAGGATATCAGTTGGGCTTGATTTTTGAAATGATTGTCAAGTCCAACTAGGCGGTCGTAATTGTCTACGATTATAGATATCAGACTTTCGACGTGCGGTCTAGATCCAATACAAAGTTTCAAAGGGTTCCTGAGAACAAACAGGTTTAGAGTTTGATCCTAAATTTCAGGGTAAGGTAGCGTCAATGATTCTATAGGTTTTGGGTTTTACAGATCGTATTTAAAGTGGTTGGTGCTAATTTTGCAGGAAATCTAGTGTAGCACTGGCTAATTTACATTAAATTTCTAAAGAATTATGTTCTAAATGATTTCTCTGGCTTTGGAATCAAATTTTGAAAAGCTACCAAGGTGCTATGGTTGACCCATTGCCTAAGGACATCTAACCCCAAGTTGGCAAAAATTTGGGGTGTTACAAATCACCTGCATGCTCCAATCTTAATGCTCCTGCAGTGTCTTATCGTCACCTACACACATTAATCGTGAATAAGCTTATAGAAATCTTAGGGAGTGGTGAGAGTGTGTGCACAATATAAGCATACTCATAATGCAATATCAGAGTAATGTAGAATCATGCTGATAAGTCCATGAATACTAATAGTCTTACCAAGGCCATACGATGCAAGGCATGAATGCTATCAGCCATACCAAGGCCATGCAATGCAAGACATTAATGTTATTAGTCATATCGAGGTCATGATGTTGGCCATACTAAGGCCATGCGATGCAAGATACAACTCAATCATACCATCCTCATCTGAATCCACATATTAATATAGTTCATCACTAGAGCATCATATATCAATACATTTTTCACTCTAGATAAATGCTAGGGTTTAGTACACTCCAAATGGCACTGCTTATTTCCCAAGAGCACAGTCCAAGTGAGCGCAAGAAACCTCATAATACATCTAGCCAATACCTTACTAATACCTATCCAGCATGTCGATAGAAGACCCATTTACCAGCTGGTCATACTCAGCCTAGTAATTACCCCTACCCTCGAGCAGGTAAGGCCACACCGCTTCCAACCGACCACGATAAGTGGGAGACGTAACCTCCTGGTATTCGGCCCTCGTGCACTTATGTATCCACTTGGTCTTGACGTTGGATCATCTTCCGGTACCGTTAGGTTTAGGGATTTTTAACCATGGACATCTATGGCAGCCCGATGCTAGTAACAGTATTTCCTGTGTCCAATCTTGCCATCACGATATGTCTGTGGAGGCTACGGCCCTGATGTCACTAAGGTGTAAAGTAATCACAATACACAATGCAAGATGCATGAGTCACTCAATCCAGTCATGCATCAATCCTTCCCATACCGTGCGCTCATGTGAGACAATATTCACCTATCAAGGAGTCTCATAACAACCTGTCCAATTGTCACACCCCAAATTTAGGGATGGTCAGCTTCCGTGATGCCCCGAATCAGGCACTTGACTTCCATACACCAAGTCCCGAGTTCGACATACCACGAGGAAGATTTTTAATTGAATATATATATATATATATATATATATATATATATATATATATATATATATATATATATATATATATATATACATAATAATACTTGAGCATGAAGATCCATGATCAAAATACTAAGCAACACTCTCCATTATAAGTCTTGATGGTTACAAGTATAATGTTTTCTAAAAGGTGCACAACATTAACTTAGCCAAATCGAAAAATAGATACAATGCAACGAGAAAGCTAAGTCTTCCAAGCTACTCCTGACCTAAAAAAAATTAAAATAGGAAGCTTAGTTAAAAAGCCTATACACATGTGTGCAGTGTGTCCTATATGCAAGCAAGATAAATATGCCATAAAAAAATCATGTATTGTAACACCCCGGATTTTGGCTAACCTGGGATTTGACGTCCTTAGGCAGTGGGTCAATTAAAACACCTGAAAAATCGTTCAGAACCCAATTCCATAGCCAAAGAAACCACTTAGGATAAATTTCTTTAGAAACTAAGCATAAGTTAGCTAGCGCAACGTTGGAGTGGCTGGGAAACAGTCCCTGATCACTTTAAATACATTCTACAAGACCCAAATCGAGTAGAACCAATGACTCTAGAATACTCTATAACCTCGGATCAAACTCTAAGCGGGTTTGTCCTCTGGACCACATTGAATTTTTATATTGGATTTAGACCGCGCGTCGAAGGTCCGATACCTCCTATCTTAGACCGTTAGAACCGCTCCGCTGGACTTGACAATCATTTCGAAAATCAAGTCAAACCGATAATCACAGAGTATTTCGTTGAACCCGGACTGAAGCGACCGCGAATAGGGACGAATTTGGAATTTCAAATTCAAATCTGGCACACGACTTGACGCGTCAGTATTAAGCGTTCTGACCGTCAGAATTCATCCAGATTACACCCTCGGATCAGGAAAAATTTCTATTTATTATCATGGGACTTTCAGCCCTGATCTATGTGCGGTGACCACTGAACTGAAACTGGTCCGCTACGTGCGATCTGCGAACCCTGCCAGACTGAAAACTTAATACGCGGTACATCTGGTACCCATGAGCTTAAGTCTGATCGCAATCGACCAGGGGACCACCAGAAAGCAGTTTTTGGACCGAAACAGTCCCGAAATGGATAGGCATTAAGTAAACTTCGTCCCGGAGCCTATTTTCGACGTTTTCAAGCTTATAAAAGGGGTTGAAACCCTCATTTCTCCTTCACATCCGAATTTCACTAAACCCTAGAAAAGAGAGAGAGAGTTTGAGAGAAAGGGAAGAGGAGATTTTTTCCGCTTCCGAGCCATCAACGGTTGCTGCATCAGCACTTCCTTCCAATCACCTGGCTGGTGATTTCTCCACCTTTTCAGGTATAGAATAATCCCAAAAACTTACTGATTTAGGGTTTACGTCGATGCACAACATGTTAGCTAACGTAATCCATAAATCAGGTTCTCTTACAGCCGTAGACGAAGCGTACACGCTCCGTTCAAAATCCCGCGACCGTAAGAGACTAGGTGAGGATTTTAGACGCTTTGATTGACGGTTTACAACGCTTTCAATGTCGTTTAATAGTAGATTATCGACGGCATCGTCGTTTGACATGTACAACATGCTCTCCGTTTCCTGTTTCGTAAATTAACGAAGAATATGAGATTTAGGGCATTTTAGTCATATGTAGGAAGTACGGTCTACATGCATATTTTGCTGACGTGATTGACATGGTTTGTCGCCGTATTAGTGAGTTAGGAATGCTTGCATAATTAGTTTGGCGAAGAGATTCGCCAAGTTGCGCACTTTGGGTCGACATACTATATGTGGACTTAAGTGTGTAGTGTATGTGTTTGTATAAATGCTTGTATTAGTATGTATTGTATTGAATGATGCTATGTAGTAGTTTGAGATTGATTTCATGATTTAAAATGCTGACCTAAATGATTTCCTACATGTTGACCTTATGCATGATTGTACTACATGCATAGAAAGTATGCCTTGAAGATTTGTTTAAGTTAAATATGCATAGAAAGTATGCCTTGAAGAATTGCTTAAGTTGGATGTTATAACATGTGCTAACATGCTCACATGCTGTATTTCAATTCCAAACCTTTGTATATAGTGTTAATGTAATTCCATAGATGTGTGGGACTTGACCTAGTCCAGGCAGTCGGTAACCGAGCGAATTCGTGGCTGACTGGTCATTGTCACGAACGACGCGTCGATGAATGTGATTCGTGTTGAGAGTTGGCGGCAGTGGTTAGGCCACGCGAAGTGTTTTACGCACTTCATGTCGTTTAACTTGAGATGCGATCGCGCTAGTCGAGCCCGTCAAGTAACCCGACTGGCCGATGTTTGTTCACCTTGTATGTATCATAACTGCTTGAACCTAGGGTACTGAACTTACCATTGTAAACCCTATTAACCATGGTACCTTGATCCACGAAGACTCATGAGCCGGGCATGGTGGTATGGGACACCGTGGTCGAGCTGTCGGCCTACGCTGGGGCCACAAACCTCCCCGTAGTGACCAGTGAGCACCTTGACTCGTGAGCAGATTATGGTGGTATGGGACACTATATTCTAGCTGTCGGCCTACACTGATCAGGCGATGAGCCCTTTGTAGTGACCGCAAGCGTATTCTGAGTCCACGGGAGGCGACGACCCTTCCCTGCAGTAGAGTACAGTAGGCCTGTATTGATAAGGTGATGGGGGAGCGGTGCAACGAGTGCGAGCAACAGCCCTGGCAGCCCTTGCAGTGACCTACGAAATACACATCGTATGAGATTACTAGGAGTGACGACCCTAGACAGGATCCGTGTTGGGATTGATACAAGGGAAGTACCTTAGTTTCCCAATCCTGCTGTTTGAATGGACTAATAACAACTTGGTAATCATATCACCATAGCATTGCATGTGCCTGGAAGATGTGGAGCACTCTAGGGAGTGTGGCATGCCGCGGTCGTAAGATGTTGCCGCATGAGGGTGATCGTCGGTGAGGGCATACATCACGTCATATCATCTTGCATTAACAACAGTATTAGGATTGTCTGATTTACTGCTTTACTATTATCGCGTGATTGAATTGTGAACATGCTAATCCCTGCTCTCTTATCCCACTGAGTTGATCACTCACTCCCACGTTACGGGATGGTGTTTTCGGACACCCACCAGTCCCTTTTGTGATTGCAGATGATGGCGCGGCCTGTGAGGCGGAGCTGGACTTGATGATGAGAAGGAGGATTCCTCCTTTATGCGTGTTCTGATTGACGGGATTGCAGGGAGGTTGATTAGATACTTTGACATTTGTCATTTTGTATTTTTAGCGCCCTCATGTATATCCATTTTGTTTACTTTTGAAGTATACATGTATGTGTATAACCTGGTAATATGTTCACACTCTGGAGACATACAACAGTTTATATACGTTATACATACTATTACAGTCTTCCGCTTGCAAATTTATCTGTCTCTGGAGTATGATATACTGTTCTGGATTAATCTCACTCATGTTTAATACATTATCACAGACAACATTCAATCATACATACCCATGTTGCATAAATAACATTTTGGAACTCGGGAGTTGGGTTTTTGCTCGACCCCCCGATTTTCGGGATGTTACATGTATGGTGAAAGGCGTGTAGTATGTAAGGTATGATGTCGATGTCAATGCCAATGCAATACATATGCATCATAGTAATACTTTGAGTCAATGCTACTAGCATTACTAAGTCATATTTTCATTTCTCCTATACCACAGCCATAACCGTATTGCACATATCTACAATCACATTGTTGAAGCATGAAAAATCATCAAGAAAGGATGAAGATTAAAAATCAAACATTAAGTGAAGAAAGGAGAAAGAACTAAGAAATCATGATTGGCAGTTACACGGGTCGCTCGAATGGTTGCGCGGCAGTTGAAGCACTTGTGCGGGTGGATAAGCAATTTGTCATATAAAAAAGTAGATTTTGTCCTTGCGCGGGTAACGTAACTAAATGTACCATTATGTGGATTGCACAACCAACTTTTTTATTGCACGGGTGGCACAATCAAGAACAAAGAGTGATCAAGATGAACGGACATATATGATGCACAGTGGGCCTCATGGCACGAAGATCGAGGGTTGACACGTGTAGGAGGTCTATAAATACCCCACTTCCCCTCTCATTTGAGCAGTAGTAGAGTTCTAAAAGAAGGCTAAAGGTGAGGAACGGAAGAAAGGATCGGTTGCACGAGCTGAGCAACCCACGCAACCCATTCATCAAGTTGCGCTAACTGTGCAACCAACAAAACGGTTGTACGAGTCGTGCAACCAGGTCATTATGTGGTCAGCTCTAAATGGGGCTGAAGTGCTGTCGAAATTGTTGAAAGTATTCAAGTTCAAAGCTTCATTATTTCAGGTTTTCTCCTCTGACAAGTTCAGAAGAGAGATTAGTCGATCAATTCAACATTCCTCCTTAGTCCTAGGAGATGATCAAAACAGCTGTCGAAATGTTGCTGAATTTAAGATTCAATAAGCTTTGTTAATTATAATTTGTTTATTTTAGATAATCTATCCTGGAATCAAGGGCTATGGAAGGGATGTAGATAAACTCAGAATTAATAATATAATGATTGTTTTATATATTCTCTTTGTTTCATTCAAATAAAATAAATTTCCCAAATGAAATGCATTTGGCGACTCTGCTAGGGATCAAACCCAAAATCTCTGGTTCCGTGAACTCTAGAGAGTTACTACGGCCAACCCTGTGCATAATTCCAACCGAGTTCATAGCCCTAGTAGCTTCATTGGACCCCTCTGATGGATCACGGTTTGTGAACTCCCCAGGCTGTGAGAAGTCCAATGAACTCCTAAGAGTTACAGAGACCATCACGTGAGACCCAACTCCACTACTCAAGAGTCTAAAAAACTATGTGTGCTCCACTACTTAAGAGCTTAAACTGTGTGTGACTGACTAAATTAAAATTTAGTACCGCCAACTAAGACAAAGATCAT
The DNA here is from genome assembly GCA_037074715.1 of Magnolia kwangsiensis. NCBI lineage: Eukaryota > Viridiplantae > Streptophyta > Magnoliopsida > Magnoliales > Magnoliaceae > Magnolia > Magnolia kwangsiensis. The sequence goes on along the minus strand of CM073575.1, from coordinate 80,190,004 downwards.
CTAAGAAATCCCTTACTAACAAATCATAAAAGAATAAAACAAAGAGCCATAAATTATAAAACATTAATCAAAACATTGTGTAAATAAAACAAGAGTGTCATTATCAAAATATCATGAAATGTTTGTATAAACTTGCAATCCTGAAAGTATTTATAGTAACAAAATGGAAGATATCAAAGTGATACATCTTATAGTTCCCCTGTAATGCCTAACACTACTAAGTATTGTTACAAATTTTCTTAAAAATCAATTTGAGCAGCTGCATGTTCTAGTCTGGCATTCGAAATTATTCTTGTAGGATTTGGGATACTAGCTAACTTTTCTTCCAAAGAGGCAATTAATTCTTCATTCTTTGCCAATTCAGATTTTTCAGAGTCTACAAAATGAAGGCTACACTCTATCTTCTCTTGCACTCTTTTGATGTTCAAACCCACTTCCGAACTTTGCTTCTCCAATTGTGTGATTTCTTACTTCAGAAGAGTGATGCGATCCCGGATTACTGTCTTGTCATTAGTAAAGGTCTTCAGTTGCTCTCACAAAGATAATCTTGATCATGGCGAGAGAGAATGGGAGAAATCTGAGAAACTTTCTCCTTGGAATATGCAAGTTGCTTCTTGTATTCTAAAATTTCAAGTGGGATGGTCATGGTTTCAGTTGATGACAAGGCAGTTATCGAGTTACGGAATCTTAGAAGTGCATTGTGCATAAAAAAAACATCGACTTTGGCCATCCGAGTAGCACTATCCAGGATATCTAAAGCGACGGTCAAATCAGACCATTGATCAAGATCCTTGAATATCTCAACAATAGCCAATATAGAGTTTCTGATCAATGCCAATTTGTACGCAAAAATCCTCTCAAAGGATAGCACGTTTGACGAAGTCCCAATAGAGCTAGAACTTATTGCGCCACTTTGAGGTATATTCCTTATTAAGAAAAAAGAAATATAAAGTTATAATAAAATTGTAATGTAGGCAATATAAAGAGTGTAAGCGGGAAATATGTATGTTCCGCTGGTACCAAAACAGTGAGTAGTTGTGTCTCCCTAGCAAGGGAAAGATCAGGTTCTACCATCTTAGCGAAAGATGGAGCCCTATCTTCAGTGCTCGAAGCAATAGTAGTGGAAGTGAGTAAAATAGTTGGCTCCACCGAAAAAGCCATTTCACATTCAGTACTTGAAGCAACTGTGGTGGGAGTGGGAAACTCAGTTGGCTCCACTGGAAAAGCAATCTCGCGTGCCACCGCTTACAGAGGTATTGAGAATCTCGGTAAGGCTATTAGTGCAACAGGGGGCAAATCCAAAGGCGAAGCACTATCTGCCTCCGTATTTGCTGCTTGATCACCTGAAATAGAATGTGTAAGATAAGAAAGAAGGAAAGAATAAAAGTAAACAATGATAGTAAGACTTTTTGATGTGGTAAATATCCATATTCCCCATAGTCTAGGGGTTCTTCTTCTTCTCCTACCTAGGAGAAGTTTTTGCAGGAATGGCCTCAGAAGTTGGGAGGATATGTCCCTCATCAGCGGGAACATCTTTCACAACTATATCATCTTCGACACTGACATCCACTTCCCCCTCTCATAATCATCCTCTTGATTCTCTCCTTCTATCTCACTTTCATCAGAAGTAGTATGCCCAGACGAAGAAGTTAAACTTTCACTAACCATATCTTCTATGCTCGAATCTTCGATAACAACTTATTTTCCTTTAGAAGAAAGAGATTGGTGACTCTCCGGTTGAGTATCTACAGTAGCCAAAACTGGAGAAGTAGTAGTAGTGGTCTCTTCCTGTGGAGAAGCTTGAGTGCGTGTTCAGGACCTTATCATCGGAAAGGAAGTTGGCTGCTGTTGAGGGTGAATAGTTCTAGAAACAGGAGAAGAAGTTAGCTGCTATTAAGGGAGTGTACTCCTGGATATAGGAGAAGAAATTGGCTATTGCCGAGGGTGAGTAGAAGAAGAGGGCTGATCTTGGGGATTGATAATATTTTCTGACTGAGGGATAGCCTCTTTTGCAACTTCTTCTCTTTATGGATGATGGAGAGGAATTTGTTCAAATTCACAAGTATCACCATATGTTATCCATCCTTTGAGAGTGTTATCAGGTTTTACCTCACGAATAGGCTCGTTTACAGAGATCATGACGCGGAGATGACCAGTAAAGGGGGCATGACTAGTTTCTGCGATGAAACTAACTCTCGCTTCAATGATGCAATCCTTAAGCCTGGGAGGTAGAAGCCATACGGGCCTAGTCATTAGTAGACTTTTTCTAACCAAGTATAACTGGTGGTTATATGATTCCCTCAGGGTACAATCGCAGCCTGGAATAATAAAGGAAGAATTAGCCTGACCTAATAATTGCTTCCAAATCATGGCCCAATTAAATGGGCCAGTTCCATAGCTCTGTATTCTTCAAGTAACTAGCCTACAATCTTCTGGCACTACCTTATCAAAGCCGAATTGACGGGCAAAGCGGCTAGGATAATACGGTTCTCACCAGAACTTAGTCTCTTCTCTCAATGGGAGACTGCATGATCTAATTGATATAAAAAATCCCCTTTCTGCTAGAGAGAGCGATTCCGTGTCTGCCTTCTCCGTATCTACAATGTAACGAGGTAGACTGAAGTAGAAGTAGTTTATCTTGGCATCAGAAGAAATGGTATCTTTTACCCAGTGGTAAGATCTCTTTTCCATGGATCTCTTTTGGAAAAAGTAGAGAGGGACTTGGGAAGGGTGGATGTAAGCCTTTTCTGGTACTTCAAAAGTCCAGGGGAAGTAGACACCAAGCCAACCAAGAAAATAGTGCCATGGGATGTAAGTTGAAGTGGAACCAATAAAAGGGATTTTTACATGACATGCAATCTCTCCAAATCCTCTGTAGATTGAGAAAAGAACTGGAGGAGCAAGAGAAAATTTGAGTCCCTCAGCCATAGCACCCGCTACTACAAACAACGAAGGACGAATGACATCTGTTGATTTAGAACTTGGGAAGACCATTACGCTTAGCCAATACGTGATGAATGTTGTGAGCTCCCCATAGATACAATACTCAGCACGACCTTTTATACCCTTTCGAAGATGTTCAAGCTCTCGTGAGTGATTGTCGGTAAACCTAAAGGGATAAGTAAATGAAATCAAGGTTATATATATCAAGTTACAATAAAAGGAGATCGAAAAAGGAGGAAATTACTTAAGAGCTTTGCTGAAGTGGGCCAGCCATTGCATGGGATGAATTTTGTGGATGTTCAGGAATTTAGAAATTTCTTTAAAAAGTTCAGTAGTCGACTCCAAAATAGAGGGGATGCGATCAGGTGAAGAGACAAAAACCAGTTCCTCATTGATGGGGATGAATTCATCGAAGAATCTTCTGGTTAATGGTGAACCGGTAATCCTGTGAATGTCCCAAAGTGTGATGCTCATTTCGCCCTCAGGGAAATGGAAAGAATTGGTGGAAGGACACTAGTAATTGAGGAACACCTTCAAGATAGAAGATTCCTTATAAAAGGGTTGTGATGTTGCTTCGATTGCAATAAGAATATTGATGTTTGACAAAGTTCTCGCGTGTTTTTGCCAAGATTGCAATGGCCCATTCAGAATAGTAGTTATAAGGAGTCAGAAGACCTCTTGTTCTGAATTTCTCTGGACTCCATATGAGGTGATGATGAATAAAATGTTGTTTGAGCATTTCATAAAAGCAGGTTCAATATAAGCTGTGAAGATCGTATGAAGGAATGAGGAAAATCATGGAATGGATATCGCTAATTTTCTATCTTGGTCTCGGCAGCTGTAAGATACCTTCTAGTAGTCTTGGTTCCTCGAACGACCAAGACTCTATGTAGGCTAATCTTTCTGCAGTCAATTGATCCCTGGGTTCATAGATTAGCATGGAGTAATGGTGGTGAATACTGATCGGAATTGATACAAAGCCCTATTTGTAGGGATTGTTAAATTTTATGGTACCTTGAACGACACGAACTGATTCCCAAGAGTTATGGAGTTTCTTCCTGTTGTGTTCTTTAATCTTCTCCTAAAACTCCTGGGCTTTGTTATGACGGTTCTTCTTCAGCCTAGAGGGAGAAGTATCTTCCCTGGCTGACGACTTCTGGCTGATCGTCTGATGATGCGCCATTGTTTTTAGCCATTTGTTTCAGTCATATTCACGACCGTGCCTTGGAGGCTTTTTCAGATCACCCATGGCGATGGCCCTGTGGATGGGAGATGGTAGCGTCTTAATGCATTAAGTGAAGTCAAATGTGGGAAGTACTGGTTCTTTTATGTAAGCACGTCATCTAGCAATCGTTTTGAATCGTTACACAGAGGTTGAGTTGGAGATGATGGGGATTCTGTTGCTTGAGGTGCTACAGCTTGAAAAGGTTCAGTGTTTGGAAACTCTTGATGAGAAATTTTCTCATAAGGAGGATTGATAGCAATGAAAGTTCTCTTAGTTTGAGCCATGTTAAAAATGAAGAAATTTGGCTAAGTTTGGAAAATTTGGCGAAGTGGCTGTTGCGCGGGTTGCACAACGGGTTGGAAGTTGCATGGGCAGCGTAACGACTTAAGTACTTGCATGAAGAAATAGTTGCACGGGTCTCATAACCAGTATCAGTTGTGCGGAGGGGAAAACTCTGAGAAACGGAGTTTGTCTGCGAAATGCGAAAGTAAAGAAATGAAGTGTTGTGGACTATTTATAGGAATTTGGGTCGAGTACCAAACTCGAGTATTTGTTATGCGGGTCAGGCAATGGCCATAAGGAAGTTCAAAAAATTTATAGATTTTAAAAGATTAAGGAACAAAGAACGGATCAAGGGCATCTGTTGAAGCATGAAAAATCATCAAGAAAGGATGAAGATCAGAAATCAAACATTAAGTGAAGAAAGGATAAAGAACTAAGAAATCATGATTAGCAGTTGGATGGGTTGCTCAAATGGTTGTGCAGACTACCCAACTAGTTGAAGCACTTGAGGGGGTGGCGCAAGTAGTTTGTCATATAAAAAAGCAAAATTTGTCCTTACATGGGTAGCGCAACTGAATGTACCATTGTGCGGACCGCGCAACCAGCTTTTTTTAATTTTGCGGGTAGCGCAACTAAATGTACCATTGTGCAGACCGCTCAACCAAATTTTCTGTTGTGCGGGTGGCGCAATCGAGAGTAGAGAGTGATCAAGATGAATGGATAGATTTGATGCACAGTGGACCCCATGGCACGAAGATCGAGGGTTGATAGTGTGGGAGGTCTATAAATACCCCACTTCCCCTCTCATTTGAGTAGTAGTAGCATTCTAAAAGAAGGCTGAGGTGAGAAGCAGAAGAAAGGATCGGTTGCGTGAGCCGTTTAACCCATGCACCAAGTTGCATTGGCCATGCAACCCATTCATCCGACAAAATGGTTGCCCAAGTCATGCAACTAGGTCACTATGTGGCCAACTCTAAATGAGGCTAAAGTGCTGTCAAAATTGTTAAAAGCATTCAAGTTCAAAGCTTCATTATTTCAGGCTTTCTCCACTGACAAGTTCAGAAGAGAGATTAGTCGATCAATTCGACATTCCTCCTAAGTCTTAGCAGATGATCAAAACAGCTATCGAAATACTGCCGGATTCAAGATTCAATAAGCTTTGTTAATTACAATTTGTTTATTTTAGAAAATCTATCCTGGAATCAAGGGCTATAGAAGGGATGTAGATAAACTTAGAATTAATAATAGAATGATTATTTTATATATTCTCTCTGTTTCATTCAAATAAAAATAATTTCCCCAAATGAAATGCATTTGTTTCTTGTTCGAAACATACATCATCATCATCACATTGTCATGTCGTATCATAACTGTATATCTCAAGAAGCACTATGGTCGACACCCATGCACTAGACACTAGTAATCGACCTTGCATACCCACCCTGTGGTGTACTTCCACCAACTGTATATCATGGGAAACACCATGGTCAATACTCATGCACTAGACACCAGTAATTGACCTCACATACCCGCCCTGCGTTGGACTTCCACCCAGTATGCCGGTAGCGGACTTCATTTGCGCTTCTCCTCATCGGAGAGTCAGACCGGTCCTTGTTTGCACCTTAGCCCTTAAGCAGGTTGGACCCACTTCTTCTGAACCCGACCTCATCAGTGAGAGTCAAATCCATGACCCATGTGAGGCAACCTAGCTAACATTGGGGTTTAGGGACTTTCAATCTAAGGGGTACATCATCCCCTAATATTTCCACACTTCGGGAGTCCCGTTCATTTTCAGGGATAACCCAAGTCATCATCATAGATGTACATTTTATCGTCAAGATCCAACTCATGTTAACGACATGAGTGTGGTATTTCAATTATCATGTATGCCATGATTATGCATGAATTCAAGCAATTATGATAAGGCATATGTTCAAATGCATGTGGTATGCGTATAATGTCATGAGTTTAGGGTCTGCTTAACCTTTAAGTCAAAAATGACATATAATCATCATATGCCACTATTAACTATATCAATCCATGGTCATGTGACTAAACTGAAGAGGACATATCTTACACATGAACAAATGTACTAAAGTACACTTGCACATACCATCATTTCATAATGCATGAGTATGATCAATATTATCATGGTCAAGTAAATGAATTTAGTATGCTAGGAAATAGAACAACATTAATCAAGATACTAAATCACATACTTCTATTAACCATAATAACTAACATCACTGATATCATCCATAGCTATCATAATCACGAGCATTAATTGTATAGAGAGTTACACCATATCCTTTGCAGGAAAGATATTCCAGTAGTGGTTTTGGCCTAACGTGATTTTCTTCTATTGAAACGCATGGTTATACTCTAACTAGGCCTTATGGTTAATGAGTGGTGGTGACACAAAGTACATACACCAAGTGGTTATGAGATGAAAGGCATAAATATAACATATAGTAAATGAGCCACAGGATGGCTGGTACTGGTGAAACTCATATAATTTAGAGGGCTTCACCTTCAAGTGAGGTGTTAATAGATTGAATTTGCAAATAATTATAATAGTAGTTCTACAATGGTTTGGAAGGCATAGGTAAACCTCATAAGATAGAGCGAGCCTTGAGTTGAATGACTTAGTATATAATATACACATAAGATTTAGTCACGGATGGATAACGTGGGTTTGTCTTATACAACATAGTGGGTCCTACTTCCAAGTGATACTGCAAGCACATGGGTTCACACACCAACACTACGGTGGGTCCCAATAAGTAAATAGTACAGGTAAATCACATACATTGAGGTAGAATAAGGAAGAACAGTTCAGATGTACAAGGCATGCGTCTGCGGGCTCCATGACCGAACTGTTTGATTGGCAAAACAATTGAACAATGTTGATAAAATATGTACATTAAGTGGGTTCATAAGTGTTCGAAAGTTATACATTCAATTAATACCATTTCATATCGTCTGACTTATTTAGGAATTGAATCTAGGTCATTTTGGAATCATGTTCTAGAATTAGCTATCCTAATGGTGAAATATGCAATACTTATAAAAAGGTAGGGTCCATAATCAATCTTACACACGTCCTAAGTTCACATACCTAAGAGGTTACACCATCAGCATAGTCCACGAGTATGAGTAATCACATAATTCTCATATGCCCACATAGTCTTATGGCCACTACATTATTAGAAGTATATATGGTTGAGTGGCCATACAAATGTTACTCTACTTAAAATAATAAGGGACTTAAGGTGAGATGGTTACTTATTGTTATTATTATTTTTTTATACCATAGCTCGCATAATGGGGCAACCACTTTACTAAACTTTCACATAGTCAGGTTTTCGATGCCATAATTTCACTTGGTTGAGTGGACATATAATTAGTATCATGGTCTAGTAATCGCATCTCAAAGCATCCAAGACATAATCACAAGCATACCAACCATACCCGGTTACCCAGTTACACTAACTTTTAAACTATGATTGCCCTATACTTCATATGGAGAATGACTCAGATTCGGTGTCACATGATCAGGAGGCCAAGAACTAGCTTCTATCACATTAGATATAGTTTAGTGGTCCCCACATCTGCCTCACTTATGAGCATAATGTAAAGGTTGTATTTATATCGCATGACACTAACTTGAGAGCCACTTCATTATCAAGTTGTATAATTGAACCTACGTAATAATTTTTATAATTAAAAAAATTTACATGTACAACCCGATTGTTCATGGTTTAGGTGACTATGGCTATGCCCATAAGCACGTAGTCATGTCATTTGGTGGTTACCAATGCCACCTGACTTCATGTAATTGGTTGGCCTTGTGCGCAATTTACAATCATACAGTTAGACGAATACATATACTCCACAATTGCATATGATTAGGTGACCATACATACGTCACATGTCCACATGATTAAGGGGCCAAACACGTATACCACATGATTAAGGGGCCAAACACTACATATTTATTATAATTAAACATGTTTAAGGGTTTAAACACAAGTCACATGATCCTATTACTTGGGCCCGCACTCTAACTAAAGTGCCAAGTGATCAAGGGTTGTCCACAATTAACCCATTTAAGGGGGTTAATCATTATTACTTTAAAAATTAAAATACTAGTTTGTCATACATTCAACACATGGAGATTACAAACTGTAACGCCCTGAAAATCGGGGGTGGAGCATAACTCAGTTCCGGTGTTCCAAAACTTCACTTATGCAACATTTGGAATGATGGATGAATGTTGTCTGTATTAGTCCATAAAACATGAATTATATTAAGTTAAATTAGCATAACATAATCCAGAGACATTTGTAATACGCAAGTGGAAGACTGAAACGAATAGATAAACCAGTATAAGTCCCTAGAGTATGTAAGCGTTCCCGGATCAATAGTTACAAGTATTGTTTCAAAGTACAAAATGTCAAAAAGGAATGTGATAGCCCACTATAAATATAACCCTGAATCCCTGTCAATCAGGACAAGGCTCACATGAAACCGCCTGAATACTGCATGTAGGAGAACGCCTCCTCATCATCCTCGAACTCCGAATCTGCCTCGTGGATCGCATCATCATTTGAAACTAACACAGAGTCTGGTTGTGTTTAAACACCATCCCAGAACGTGAGAGTGAGTGATCAACTCAGTGGAGTTATACAGTAAAGGTTAACATGTTATCAATTCAGTCAAGTAGTAATGATAAAACAATACAAACAAACATGTCCTAGATACTCTTGTTAATGCAAGAATGATATGCTATAATGATGCATGCCCTCGCTTGCACTCCTTCAATGTCTTCATCTTACGGTGCGCATGACAACCACCCGAAAGTGATCTTCCTCACCAAAGAACATGCAATGCGGTGCATGAACGTGATTATCGAGTTCATATTAGTCCTTTTCATACAGCAGGATTGGGAAGCTAAGGTACCTCCCTTATATCAATTACCAAACAAGGATCTATTCTAAGGTCGTCAATCCTAGTAAATCTCATACGATGTTATGGTTCTAGGTCACTGTAAAGGGCTCATCACCAATCAATATAGGTCTAGTTATACCCCAATTACTACAAAAAGGCTCGTCGCCCCCATACAGTTTCAAGGTATGCTCGAGGTCACTACAAAGGGCTCGTCACCAATCAGAGTAGGCCGACAGCACGAATACAGTGTCCCATACCACCATATTCAGCTCACGAGTCTAGGTTACTCACAGGTCACTACGGGGAGACTCGTAGCCCCAACATAGGCCGACAACTTGACCACAGTGTCCCATACCACCATGCTCGGCTCATGAGTCTTAGCGGATAAAGGTACGAAGGTTAACAGGGTTTCACTGGTGAGTTTAGTACCTTAGATTTAAGCAGTAGCGTCTAAACATGGTGAACATACAACGGGTCAATTAGGTTAATTGATGAGCTCGACTAGGATGAACGTACGTTGAGTTAATCGACATGAAGTGCATAAGCACTCCTGTGGCCTAACCACTACCGACATCCCAAGTACGGCTTGGATTCATCGAACACATCCTGCGTGGCGAAAATAACCTCAGCCACCAAAACAAGGCCTATTACTGATTGCCTAGACTACAATATAGTCTTAACCGCATGCATTCACAACAATTAAGCATATGAGATATGCATGCAGTAATGAATACTCAAGTCAAATCCTACAATCATGTGAGCATGTTATGAAATATAACTTAAACATGAATATACTGTACATGGAGGAAATCATACACATAGTTAAACATGAATAAGCAGGCTATACGGTACATGGAGGAAATCGTACACATAGTTAAGGTAGTAGGGATTCATATCTCAACTCTCCTATAAATCACACTTTATTAACTACTAACTTATTCAAACATTTTTACAAACACTTAGCCTACACTTTCCAACATACATCACATATGTTGGTTATATTACGTATTAGGGAAAATCCTTTTACCAAGGAGTTGCCGCATACATAAAAATCATGTACCTATGACAGTTAATCATGCAAATCATAAATTCAGATTCCAAAGGAACACAAACATTACAATAAACACATGAATTTTCCTATATATCACATAGTTCATATGTATACGTAAAACGAAACGGATATCTCATTTGGCATGTGAAATAGCATCCATGTTAGTAATAAACCATTAACCAACATTGAAAGCCTTGAAAACTATAACTTAAATATATATAGTCCGCACCATATGCCGGTAAACGCATAATGGTTTGATTTAGATGTTAAGTCTTCGTCAACAGCAGATTAGCAACCTAGAGCATGAAGTAGGTTAGGTACATCATCACTTAGACTATTTCAAACCCTAGAACAGGTTAGGGTTTAGTTTTCTTACCTAAGTATGGAATCGGTATCGCCCGTATAGTGATACGAATAGACAAATTTGGCACATAGTGCAGCTGGGAAGAACCCCAGGATGAATCACCAACTCACTCTCTCTTTCTCTCTCATTCCTTTCCTTTTCTTCTCTTTTCTTTGCTAGGGTTTTGGAATTCGTATGGAATATGTGAGAGGGATTTTAAAGCCTTTATATAGGCCCAGAACTAATGAAAACAGCCCCATGGCCAAGGTATACTTAGGTTATAGCCAAATCAGGTCTATTCTGATCCAACGGAGCAGTTCTGGATGTCCCTTTGCTGAATGCGATCGAACTTAAGGTTCCTGATCTTGGATCTTGATCAAGCTAAGTTTTCAGTCTGATCGGGTTTACAGATCGACCGTGGTGGACCAGTTTCAGTTAAACGGTCACCGACACTCGATCAGGGCCACATGCACATTGGCATGTGTGGGACATTTCTCCTGATCTGAGGGTGTATTTGGGTCAGATTCTGATGGTCTGAATGCTTATAATCTGCTCGCAAGCGACACGAATCAGATTACTTAAATTCGAATTTAATTTCTAAAACATTCATGTTTTTCACACACTTCGCTCCGGACTAAAGTAAATAGTCCCAGGACCTCGTCTGGACTTGATTTTCAAGGTGATTATCAAGTCCAACTGGGCGGTCATAATCGTATAGTTTTGGGGAAATCGAACTTTCAACGTGTGGTCCAGGTCCGATACGAAGTTTCAATGTGATCCCGAGAGCAACTAGGTTTAGAGATTGCTCTTAGATTTTAGAGTAATGTAGCGTTAATAATTCTACAAGTTTTGGGTCTTGTAGATCGTATTTAAAGTGGTTGGTGCTAATTTTATAGGTAATCTAGTTTAGCACTAGTTAATTCTCGTTTAATTTCAAAAGGATTTAGTCCTTAGTGATTTCTTCCTGAGGTGGTAGTCGGGTCTTTGTATGAATTTTTTCAGGACGTTACAATCTAACCCCCCTTAAAGAAGAATTTTATCCTCAAAATTAGTACCTTTTTGTACTCCTCGAGAATCTTAGGGTAGTTCTTTTTGACCTCGGCTTCCATCTCCCAAGTAGCCTCTTCCTCATTGTGATGCATCCACAGTACCTTCATAAGTGGGATAACCTTGCTACGTAAGGCTTGCTCCTTCCTATCCAGGATACGCGTTGGGTGCAATACATATGTCGCATCCTCACTCAACTGCACCTGTTCCCATCTGATAATGTGTGAAGGATCAGGAACGTACTTCTTCAACATGGACATATGAAATACATTATGCACGCCTACGAGTGGTGTGGGCAAAGCAAGGCGATATGCTACTACCCACTCGATCCAATATCTATAATGGGCCAATGAATCTCGGCGTGAGCTTCCCTTTCTTACCAAACCACAGGACTCCCTTCATGGGGGAAACTCTAAGGAATACATGGTCCCCAACCTCAAACTCAAGCCGTATCGGCTTAGCTCTTCTACCTGCTCTATGTTGTTAGCAGTCGACGCCTGATAATGTCGATCTTCTCTAAGGTCGCCTGCACTGTCACGCCCCAAACTCGGAAACCGGGCTCACAGAATTCCCGATCGCCGAATCCGGCGCCGACAGCCTCCGTAGTACCCCATTCTCGGCTCCTAGCATTCATATGCCAGATTCCGATCCTGGGATCCTACAAGGAGGATTTTTTTTTTTTTACATATAACTAATAATAAGCATAACCACAAGATTACCCAATTCACAAGACAACATCATCATCACATATCCACTAATATAATCGTTTGAGTACAATACTGAAAGGGAAATACATAAATAAAAATCAAGCCCCAGAAGACCACTGCACGCTCCAAGCTCAGCACTGCTGCAACCTAATATCACCTGCACGCATCTATCGTGCATAAGCTTATAGAAAGCTTAGAGGGTGGTGTAAGTGTGTGCACAAGGTAAGTGCCAAGTATTCAATACAATGCTATAATCATACAATACCAAAAAAATTGGCAATCCATAAACCATACAATGTCTAAATAAGCAGAAACACTAACAAGAGCAGGAATTATCAGAGTAAGCGGAAGTACTGACAAGATGTAAGTCATACGATAACAGGGTAAGTGGAAGTATGTACAAGTCTATAAGTTAATCAATATCAGAATACGCAATATAGAACAACTATGCGATAAGGAGTCATAAAGAGCTAAATAGCAGATGTCAAGAATGCAATGCAATATACAAATCCTGATAAATCTATCCAGGCCATATAAGTGCAGAAATAGCAACCCAAGATGCCATATGCCTGCGGACGTAATGTAATATGCGATGCGAATGAAATAACCATGCTGGAGTGTGAAGTCGGGATGATAGTACGTAGTATCGCAGGCTATGGGGTCCACCACAAGGGACTTCTATCCAAACCAGTCCCATACCTAAATTTGGATAGTCAGACTCATTGTGATAAACTCCTGATCTCAGGCTAGTCGCGCGCCTAACCGAAATCCATGCCATAACGAAGGTACACAACAATTAGTTGCGCACCACCAGCCCGAGTGGATAGTGAATGGATGAATGAATGATCAAGCATCTCCTACTCAATAAGTCCACATATCAGTACGGTTCCTCTCTGGGAAATCACCGGGGTCTATTGCACTCCAAACCAGATTGCCGCCCCATCGCGCGCAACAAGGTGAGTGGAAGAGACCTCACTATCCGCCTGCCAATATCGGGCCCGGCTCGTCAATAGCGGACCCATTCCTCGAGCTGGTCAGACTCAGCCTAGCATTGCCCCCTCCTCTCGGGCAGGTAAGGCCGCACCCCCTTCCAACCGACCACGACACAGTGGAGAGCGCAACCATCTAGTAATCGACACTCAACGCTCATCTACCCACTCGGTCTAGACGTTGGAGCAACCTCTGGAACCAAGAGGGTTTAGGGACTTTCACCCAAGGATATCTATAGCACCCCATGTAGAACAGATTTCCGGTGTCCCATCTGGCCATCCACGATATGCCTGTGGAGGCTACAACCCTGATGTCGCTAGGGCATACAGTAATCACAGCACACAATGCAAGATGCATGAGTCATACAATCCAGTCATGCATCAATCCTGCGCAAACCGTGCGCTCATGTGAGACAATCTCCGCCTATCAGGGAGTCTCATAACAACCAGCACTATGACATATGCAATGGTCAATCATATCTCATAACAGACATGCAGATGATGCGTATGGGCATGGATCATGATGCTATGCAGTCACATACTCATAATCAGTATCAATAACCGGTATTAACAATCGGCCTCGACAATGTGAACATCTAACCAACATTGCCCTCTAAGAAATGGCTCACATAAAGCCTAACATATATTGGACTCATGGCCTCACACAAGGGCCAAATATACAACACCACGGGCCTCACTCAAGAGTTTAATACGCATCACGATGGGCCTTTCACATGGACCTAACATACATCACAATGGGTTCCATCGCCTAGCCCTCAAATGCATCACAGTGGGCCTCATCCCATAAGCCTCATATACATCACATTGGGCCTTAAACACGGGTTGGATGCACATCACAACGGGCCGCATATACATCACATTGGGCCTCGACAATCGGAATCGGCGATCAGTCACAATAATCGGAATCGACAATCGGCCACAATAATTGGCCTCGATCGGCAATCGGCCTCGATGATCAGAATCGGTCAATCGGCCATGACAAGCAGAATCGGTAATCGGCCACGTCAATCGACAATCGGCCACGATCGGTAATCAGTCTCGATCGGTAATCGGTCAATCGGCCACGACACGCAGAGTCGGTAATCGGCCACGTCAATCGATAATCGGCCACGATCGGTAATCGGTCACTATAATCGGCCACGATCGGTAATTGGTCACGATAATCGGCCTCGATCGGTAGTCGGTCAATCGGCCACGATAAGCAGAGTCGACAATTGGCCACGTCAATCGATAATCGGCCACGACAAATCAAAATAGGTAATCGGCCTTGATCGATAATCAGCCTCGATCGATAATCGGTAATCGACCATTGATCGATAATCGGTAATCGATCGATAATCGGCAATCGGCCTCGACAAATCAGAATCGATAATCGGCTTCGATCGATAATCGCCAATTGGCCACGACAAATCAGAATCGGTAATCGGCCTTGATCGATAATCAGCCTCGATCGATAATCGGTAATCGACCATTGATCGATAATCGGTAATCGATCGATAATCGGCAATCGGCCTCGACAAATCAGAATCGATAATCGGCTTCGATCGATAATCGCCAATTGGCCACGACAAATCAGAATCGGTAATCGGCCTTGATCGATAATCAGCCTTGATCGATAATCGGTAACCGACCATTGATCGATAATCGGTAATCGACCATTGATCGATAATCGGTAATCGATCGATAATCGGCAATCGGCCTCGATGATCTGTCGATCAAGGCTGAAGGGAAGCTCACAATGTGGACATTAAACCATCATTGCCCATCAATGTGGACATTCTACCAACATTGCTCCTAAGGAGTAGCCCTCGTAGAGCCACACATCTAGTGGGCCTATGGCCTCACACAAAGGCCAAAAATACATCGTAATGAGCCTCACTCAAAGGCCACACATACACCACAAAGGCCAAAAATACATCACAATGGGCCGCTTATATACATCACCATACGCATCACAATGGGCCGCATACATGGGCCGAAAATATATCACAATGGGTCGTATTCATGGGCCGAAAATACATCATGATGGGCCTTGGCACATGGTCATAAATACATCACATCAGAACTTGCCCATGGGCCCCGAATACATCACAATGGGCCTTGCCCATAGGCTGAAAATACGTCATAATGGGTCACATACCTAGGCCTAATACACATCACAATGGGCCGCAATTTCGAGCCGCATATACATCAAGGGGGCTGCGTCAATGGACCACACCAATGGGTCACACAAACATTACATTGGGCCGCACTAATGGGCCTCATACACATCGAGTGGGCCTCTCAAGGTAATGAGGCCTACAGCCCAAAAAAAATAGATAGACCATGTGCTTCCCATACACACATCAAGGTGGGCCCGAAGCATCACGGAATGGGCCCCACCATCTAAATATATGACATATACATTACGGTGGGTCACACTGTCCCATGAACGGTGTGGATAAAATATACATCATGGTGTCCCCAAGTGCTGCATGCAGTACGTGAGCAGGTGGATCCCAAGTCCATGACATATGGTCGGAGTGTATAAAACACATATACATTTGGTAGGGCCCACCGTCCAGATCTGCTGGACGGTGCAGATACAGCAAGTGAGACCCACATGGGTGAAACAATTACAGCAGGTGGGACCCACGTCCATGTGCTGCAAGATGGATGGACGACTGAAGAAACACATACATATCAGTGGTCCCCACCATCCAGACCACTAGGCGGTGTGGATTAAATACATATGCAGATTCTAGTCTAGATGGACGGTGGACAAAACCCATACACGGGTCTCACGTGTGAGGTGTACCAACCAATCCACGTCCCTGGACGGTGGGCAGAATACACACATCAAGTGTATCCCACACAGATGGACGTCATGGATATAAGACACGTGCATTAAGTGGGTCCCACCTGCCCACACGTGTCACATGTGTGGGACAGGTCCCACGTCCACACCAGGTATACGGGATGGATATTAAAAACATTCATTAAGGTGGATCCCTTTTGTTCAAAAATGCTGGACGGTCTGGATCAGACCCATACATTTGGTGGGTCCCACAGGCCTGCTGATGTCATAACATCAGCCATATGCTGGTGTGAGTACAGCAGCCAATCTGCTTCCATATGAGGTGGGTCCCACGTACATTAGGGCCCACCGTCATATATTATAATATTATATATTAATATAATATCATATTTTATTATTATTATTATTATTATTTCTTTCTTCTTCTTTTTTTTTTTTTGTGCCTAAATGAGGTGGCGCCCAGGAGGTTGGACGTTGGTCCAAGGGACGGTCTGGATGAAACATAGACCCCCATGATTGTACCCACAGGACTTGTTGCGTTAGCGGCTGCGGCTGTGGGTGTGGGGCCCACCGTTTGGACGGTGTTAATGAAATACACACAGTGTGGTAGAGTCCACGTGTGTGGGTCCCACTGCTGCAACGCAGCAAGGATAAAACACATCTACCATGTGTGGCTCCCACTTGCTGGGCTACAGCACGTCAGCAACAGGGTCCCTCAGCAGGATGAAACACATACACGACAGGTGGGCTGCACCGTCCAGATTGCTCTGGACGGTGTGCATAAAGCATACACATCAAGGTGGCCCCACGACCAGTGCGCTGCACGTGTGCACACACATCAGGTGGGTGGATCTCCACCGTCCAGTTTTGCTGGATGGTACAAGTATAATTAATACATCGTGATGGTTCCACCTCAGCGTGGACGGTGTGGATCAACTTCAAGGTTGGCCATAAAATGGAAACAGAGAGAGAGAGAAGCACCCACCTTTGATCTTCTATTCATTCTTCCACCAACATGTTGTAGAGCTTCAAGGGAACAAGATTCGACGGTTGAGATCGACTTTAGAGGTTAGGATTGGGCGATAGGAAGTTGGGCCATACATGATTTTCTCCATGGAAGCCATGGATGATTCATCTCTTGGAGTTGCTTGGGAGAATGAGAGAGAGAATGAGAGAGATGATGGGAGAGGAGTGATAGAAGAGAGGGAGGAGTGGTGTGTAAGAGATAAGGCATGGGAAGTATGGGTCTCTTTGACTTTTGGGATAAGGGGAATAGGCTAAGCATGGGTTGCTTTAATTAGTTGGTGGGAGAGGTATGGGTGAGTGATTTGATTGGTGTGATAGATGTGATGTTGGGTAGAGATTCTTTTCTTCGGGATTTGTAACGCGCGGCGTCTTTCCTCGCACCGAACGCTGGCCCACAACTCCTGACCAGGGTATCGCCTCGACGCGCGAGTCGCGGCATCGGAACCGCGGCGACGACCCGGTCGCTATAGTAAAGGTCTTGGGTTGAGTTGACTCAGGTTAACGACGTGTGACTCAAGGTCACGCGCAAATATCGGTTAAGGGTCGAAGGTTGCCGAAATTTGACCGGTAAGACCGCGGAAGTCTACGGAACAGTACGGTCTAGAATACGGGTCTTACAACTCTCCCCACCTAATAAAAATTTCGTCCTCGAAATTTAAATAAGAATGTAACCAATACAGAGTTCACCAAGGGAGAGACATCCTATTGCTATAGATATAGTCTGAACACAACATACCTACGTAATCAAACACCTAAAAGATGGGCCAACACCCACGAATCTTAACTACTTTCTCCCAAGACGCCTCATCACCGCTATGATGATCCCTCACATCCTCAGATCCCCGATCAGAAACGATTGGAGCTGATATACTATGCCGCCTCACAATCTCAACAGTAGGGAGTTATATCAGAAATTCTCTAAGTTATTCGAACTCGGGGGATCTAATCATTCTAGGTTCTTAAGAATCATAGAGTGAAGGGTAGCTATCAGCAGATATGTGATGTTATCTTCAGGTATTCCCAAGTTATGCTCTGATACCAACTTCTGTCACGCCCCAAACTCGGAAACCGGGCTCACAGAATTCCCGATCGCCGAATCCGGCGCCGACAGCCTCCGTAGTACCCCATTCTCGGCTCCTAGCATTCATATGCCAGATTCCGATCCTGGGATCCTACAAGGAGGATTTTTTTTTTTTTACATATAACTAATAATAAGCATAACCACAAGATTACCCAATTCACAAGACAACATCATCATCACATATCCACTAATATAATCGTTTGAGTACAATACTGAAAGGGAAATACATAAATAAAAATCAAGCCCCAGAAGACCACTGCACGCTCCAAGCTCAGCACTGCTGCAACCTAATATCACCTGCACGCATCTATCGTGCATAAGCTTATAGAAAGCTTAGAGGGTGGTGTAAGTGTGTGCACAAGGTAAGTGCCAAGTATTCAATACAATGCTATAATCATACAATACCAAAAAAATTGGCAATCCATAAACCATACAATGTCTAAATAAGCAGAAACACTAACAAGAGCAGGAATTATCAGAGTAAGCGGAAGTACTGACAAGATGTAAGTCATACGATAACAGGGTAAGTGGAAGTATGTACAAGTCTATAAGTTAATCAATATCAGAATACGCAATATAGAACAACTATGCGATAAGGAGTCATAAAGAGCTAAATAGCAGATGTCAAGAATGCAATGCAATATACAAATCCTGATAAATCTATCCAGGCCATATAAGTGCAGAAATAGCAACCCAAGATGCCATATGCCTGCGGACGTAATGTAATATGCGATGCGAATGAAATAACCATGCTGGAGTGTGAAGTCGGGATGATAGTACGTAGTATCGCAGGCTATGGGGTCCACCACAAGGGACTTCTATCCAAACCAGTCCCATACCTAAATTTGGATAGTCAGACTCATTGTGATAAACTCCTGATCTCAGGCTAGTCGCGCGCCTAACCGAAATCCATGCCATAACGAAGGTACACAACAATTAGTTGCGCACCACCAGCCCGAGTGGATAGTGAATGGATGAATGAATGATCAAGCATCTCCTACTCAATAAGTCCACATATCAGTACGGTTCCTCTCTGGGAAATCACCGGGGTCTATTGCACTCCAAACCAGATTGCCGCCCCATCGCGCGCAACAAGGTGAGTGGAAGAGACCTCACTATCCGCCTGCCAATATCGGGCCCGGCTCGTCAATAGCGGACCCATTCCTCGAGCTGGTCAGACTCAGCCTAGCATTGCCCCCTCCTCTCGGGCAGGTAAGGCCGCACCCCCTTCCAACCGACCACGACACAGTGGAGAGCGCAACCATCTAGTAATCGACACTCAACGCTCATCTACCCACTCGGTCTAGACGTTGGAGCAACCTCTGGAACCAAGAGGGTTTAGGGACTTTCACCCAAGGATATCTATAGCACCCCATGTAGAACAGATTTCCGGTGTCCCATCTGGCCATCCACGATATGCCTGTGGAGGCTACAACCCTGATGTCGCTAGGGCATACAGTAATCACAGCACACAATGCAAGATGCATGAGTCATACAATCCAGTCATGCATCAATCCTGCGCAAACCGTGCGCTCATGTGAGACAATCTCCGCCTATCAGGGAGTCTCATAACAACCAGCACTATGACATATGCAATGGTCAATCATATCTCATAACAGACATGCAGATGATGCGTATGGGCATGGATCATGATGCTATGCAGTCACATACTCATAATCAGTATCAATAACCGGTATTAACAATCGGCCTCGACAATGTGAACATCTAACCAACATTGCCCTCTAAGAAATGGCTCACATAAAGCCTAACATATATTGGACTCATGGCCTCACACAAGGGCCAAATATACAACACCACGGGCCTCACTCAAGAGTTTAATACGCATCACGATGGGCCTTTCACATGGACCTAACATACATCACAATGGGTTCCATCGCCTAGCCCTCAAATGCATCACAGTGGGCCTCATCCCATAAGCCTCATATACATCACATTGGGCCTTAAACACGGGTTGGATGCACATCACAACGGGCCGCATATACATCACATTGGGCCTCGACAATCGGAATCGGCGATCAGTCACAATAATCGGAATCGACAATCGGCCACAATAATTGGCCTCGATCGGCAATCGGCCTCGATGATCAGAATCGGTCAATCGGCCATGACAAGCAGAATCGGTAATCGGCCACGTCAATCGACAATCGGCCACGATCGGTAATCAGTCTCGATCGGTAATCGGTCAATCGGCCACGACACGCAGAGTCGGTAATCGGCCACGTCAATCGATAATCGGCCACGATCGGTAATCGGTCACTATAATCGGCCACGATCGGTAATTGGTCACGATAATCGGCCTCGATCGGTAGTCGGTCAATCGGCCACGATAAGCAGAGTCGACAATTGGCCACGTCAATCGATAATCGGCCACGACAAATCAAAATAGGTAATCGGCCTTGATCGATAATCAGCCTCGATCGATAATCGGTAATCGACCATTGATCGATAATCGGTAATCGATCGATAATCGGCAATCGGCCTCGACAAATCAGAATCGATAATCGGCTTCGATCGATAATCGCCAATTGGCCACGACAAATCAGAATCGGTAATCGGCCTTGATCGATAATCAGCCTCGATCGATAATCGGTAATCGACCATTGATCGATAATCGGTAATCGATCGATAATCGGCAATCGGCCTCGACAAATCAGAATCGATAATCGGCTTCGATCGATAATCGCCAATTGGCCACGACAAATCAGAATCGGTAATCGGCCTTGATCGATAATCAGCCTTGATCGATAATCGGTAACCGACCATTGATCGATAATCGGTAATCGACCATTGATCGATAATCGGTAATCGATCGATAATCGGCAATCGGCCTCGATGATCTGTCGATCAAGGCTGAAGGGAAGCTCACAATGTGGACATTAAACCATCATTGCCCATCAATGTGGACATTCTACCAACATTGCTCCTAAGGAGTAGCCCTCGTAGAGCCACACATCTAGTGGGCCTATGGCCTCACACAAAGGCCAAAAATACATCGTAATGAGCCTCACTCAAAGGCCACACATACACCACAAAGGCCAAAAATACATCACAATGGGCCGCTTATATACATCACCATACGCATCACAATGGGCCGCATACATGGGCCGAAAATATATCACAATGGGTCGTATTCATGGGCCGAAAATACATCATGATGGGCCTTGGCACATGGTCATAAATACATCACATCAGAACTTGCCCATGGGCCCCGAATACATCACAATGGGCCTTGCCCATAGGCTGAAAATACGTCATAATGGGTCACATACCTAGGCCTAATACACATCACAATGGGCCGCAATTTCGAGCCGCATATACATCAAGGGGGCTGCGTCAATGGACCACACCAATGGGTCACACAAACATTACATTGGGCCGCACTAATGGGCCTCATACACATCGAGTGGGCCTCTCAAGGTAATGAGGCCTACAGCCTAAAAAAAATAGATAGACCATGTGCTTCCCATACACACATCAAGGTGGGCCCGAAGCATCACGGAATGGGCCCCACCATCTAAATATATGACATATACATTACGGTGGGTCACACTGTCCCATGAACGGTGTGGATAAAATATACATCATGGTGTCCCCAAGTGCTGCATGCAGTACGTGAGCAGGTGGATCCCAAGTCCATGACATATGGTCGGAGTGTATAAAACACATATACATTTGGTAGGGCCCACCGTCCAGATCTGCTGGACGGTGCAGATACAGCAAGTGAGACCCACATGGGTGAAACAATTGCAGCAGGTGGGACCCACGTCCATGTGCTGCAAGATGGATGGACGACTGAAGAAACACATACATATCAGTGGTCCCCACCATCCAGACCACTAGGCGGTGTGGATTAAATACATATGCAGATTCTAGTCTAGATGGACGGTGGACAAAACCCATACACGGGTCTCACGTGTGAGGTGTACCAACCAATCCACGTCCCTGGACGGTGGGCAGAATACACACATCAAGTGTATCCCACACAGATGGACGTCATGGATATAAGACACGTGCATTAAGTGGGTCCCACCTGCCCACACGTGTCACATGTGTGGGACAGGTCCCACGTCCACACCAGGTATACGGGATGGATATTAAAAACATTCATTAAGGTGGATCCCTTTTGTTCAAAAATGCTGGACGGTCTGGATCAGACCCATACATTTGGTGGGTCCCACAGGCCTGCTGATGTCATAACATCAGCCATATGCTGGTGTGAGTACAGCAGCCAATCTGCTTCCATATGAGGTGGGTCCCACGTACATTAGGGCCCACCGTCATATATTATAATATTATATATTAATATAATATCATATTTTATTATTATTATTATTATTATTTCTTTCTTCTTCTTTTTTTTTTTTTGTGCCTAAATGAGGTGGCGCCCAGGAGGTTGGACGTTGGTCCAAGGGACGGTCTGGATGAAACATAGACCCCCATGATTGTACCCACAGGACTTGTTGCGTTAGCGGCTGCGGCTGTGGGTGTGGGGCCCACCGTTTGGACGGTGTTAATGAAATACACACAGTGTGGTAGAGTCCACGTGTGTGGGTCCCACTGCTGCAACGCAGCAAGGATAAAACACATCTACCATGTGTGGCTCCCACTTGCTGGGCTACAGCACGTCAGCAACAGGGTCCCTCAGCAGGATGAAACACATACACGACAGGTGGGCTGCACCGTCCAGATTGCTCTGGACGGTGTGCATAAAGCATACACATCAAGGTGGCCCCACGACCAGTGCGCTGCACGTGTGCACACACATCAGGTGGGTGGATCTCCACCGTCCAGTTTTGCTGGATGGTACAAGTATAATTAATACATCGTGATGGTTCCACCTCAGCGTGGACGGTGTGGATCAACTTCAAGGTTGGCCATAAAATGGAAACAGAGAGAGAGAGAAGCACCCACCTTTGATCTTCTATTCATTCTTCCACCAACATGTTGTAGAGCTTCAAGGGAACAAGATTCGACGGTTGAGATCGACTTTAGAGGTTAGGATTGGGCGATAGGAAGTTGGGCCATACATGATTTTCTCCATGGAAGCCATGGATGATTCATCTCTTGGAGTTGCTTGGGAGAATGAGAGAGAGAATGAGAGAGATGATGGGAGAGGAGTGATAGAAGAGAGGGAGGAGTGGTGTGTAAGAGATAAGGCATGGGAAGTATGGGTCTCTTTGACTTTTGGGATAAGGGGAATAGGCTAAGCATGGGTTGCTTTAATTAGTTGGTGGGAGAGGTATGGGTGAGTGATTTGATTGGTGTGATAGATGTGATGTTGGGTAGAGATTCTTTTCTTCGGGATTTGTAACGCGCGGCGTCTTTCCTCGCACCGAACGCTGGCCCACAACTCCTGACCAGGGTATCGCCTCGACGCGCGAGTCGCGGCATCGGAACCGCGGCGACGACCCGGTCGCTATAGTAAAGGTCTTGGGTTGAGTTGACTCAGGTTAACGACGTGTGACTCAAGGTCACGCGCAAATATCGGTTAAGGGTCGAAGGTTGCCGAAATTTGACCGGTAAGACCGCGGAAGTCTACGGAACAGTACGGTCTAGAATACGGGTCTTACATGCACTAACTTTGGGCCAATAAGACTCTTCTTGCCCACTACTACCCAACAATGCGGTGCTCTACACGGTCGACCATACAGTGCCTCATAGGGAGCCATGACAATACTCGCCTAGAAGTTGTTATACGTGAACTTTGCATAAGGAAGACAGTCTTCTCAACTGTCCTTGAAATCCAGCACACAAGCTCGTAACATATCTTTTAGCACCTGATTCACTCGTTCTATCTGCTTGTGTGTCTGTGGATGAAATGCGGTGCTAAACTTCAACTTCACACCCATCGCTTCCTGGATATAAGTCCAGAAGATAGATGTGAATCACGTGTCTCGGTCTGACACGATCTCCAAAGGAACTCTATCCAGACATATAATTTCCTTGATGAACAACCTGGCCAAGTCGTCTGCAGAGTTCATAACTTTGATCGATAGGAAATGAGCTGACTTCGTCAACCGGTCTACGATCACCCAAATGGAGTCATGTCCCTACCTCGTCTTAGGCAGCCCTGATATGAAGTACATAGAGATGAAATCCCACTTCCATTCATCTATTGGCATGGGCTGAAGTAGTCCAGGAGGTTGGTGATGCTCTGCCTTGACTTGCTGGCACGTGAGACAACGGGACACAAATTTTGTAATGTGAACCTTCATGTTGTCCCACCAGTACGATCTCTTCATGTCTTGATACATCTTCGTGCTACCATGATACATCGCAAGCTTCGAACTGTGGGCTGCCTCGAGAACTTCCCATCACAATTCATTAACGTCTAGGACGCATAGGTGGCCACGATAATGTAAGTCCCCATCCATACCAAGGCTCCACTCAAAGTCCTCATCTGTACTAACCTGCTTCTCATCTTCGCCAATAGCTCATCGTCTGCCTGAGCTGTGATAATCCTATCCTCAATGAGGGGTTGTACTTGAATATGTGCGATGACTTCATACGGCTCCTCCATCGTGAGTTTTTTCTAAAAGTCTCACATAAACTCCATCATGTACCACTCTGCTATTATTAGCGGAGCCACAAACTCTATGGACTTCTTGCGGCTCAACGCATCTACCACAAGGTTCGCCTTGCCCGAATGATAGGAAACCTCGAACTTAAAGTCCTTCAAGGTTTCCATCCATTGCCGCTGCCTCATATTCAGGTCGCGCTAAGTGAATATGTATCTAAGGCTCTTGTGGTCGCAAAGGAGTTCGAACTCCTCTCCGTAAAGGTAATGTCTCCAGAGCTTCAGTTCGAAGATGACGGTTGCCACCTCTAGGTCATGTGTAGGGTAATTCTCGTTTCCTCAACTGTCTCGAGGCATAAGCAATCACCTTGTCCTTCTGCATAAGGACACAACCCAAACCAACGCGAGATGCGTCGGTATATATAGTGTATTTGACCCTTTGCTCTGGCAATACTAGCACAGGGGCGAATGTCAACTTGTCCTTCGGCTCCCGAAAACTTGCTTCTGCCTTCTTGTTCTAGGCGAACTTCAGATCCTTCCCTGTCAACTGAGATAGCGGTCTGGCAATCTTGGAGAAATCCCAAATGAATCATCGATAATAACCTGTCAGGCCAAGAAAACTCCTCACCTCAGTAACTGAACCGGGCTGCTCCCAGTCCTGAATCACGGCTACCTTAGTGAGGTCAACTACTATCCCTTCCTTGGACACCACATGTCCCAGGAACTTGACTTCTTCCTTCCAGAAGTCGCATTTCTTGTACTGTGTGAATAACTGGTTCTTCCTGAGAGTATTGAAGACCGCTCGCAGGTGCTCCTCATTCTCTTCCCGACTCTTGGAATATATCAGGATGTCATCTAAAAACATGATGACAAATCAAAACAGAAATAACTGAAACACCCTATTTATCAAGTCTATGAACATGGCTGGTGCGTTTATGAGTCCAAACGACAGCACAAGGAACTCATAATGACCAAAACTAATCCTGAAGGCTGTCTTCTGAATGTCCTCATCCCTGATGCGGAATTGATGATACCCTGACTGTAAATTTATCTTCAAAAAGTACTGTGCCCCCTTCAACTGATCAAACAGATCATCGATCCTGAGTAAGGGATACTTGTTCTTCATTGTCACTTGGTTCAACCTGCGATAATCAATACATAATCACAGAGAACTGTCCTTCTTCTTCACAAACAATACAGGCGCTCTCCAAGGGGACAGACTCGGTCATATGAAACCACCCCCTAATAGGTCGTCAATCTGCTTCCTCAACTCCTCCATCTCACATGGAGGCATGCGATAAGTCGGCAATGAGATAGGCGTCGCACCAGGCGTAAGATCAATGGTAAAATTGATCTACTGCTGCGAAGGTAAACCAGGAATCGTCACGAACACCTCCTCATATTCCTGAACTACAGGCATGTTTTCAATTGTCAGGCCATCAACATTCTTCAGTAAGGAAGTGTAATAAAGAACTCAAAAAGGGCAACTGACCTGCACGGGAAATGTAAAGGCCAAACCCTTAGGCCCGTAAGCTATCACTAGACGGGTCTCGCAGTCAATCTCGGCCCTCACTTCCGTTAGCCAATTCATGCTAAGGATGACATCGAAATGGCATATTATGGTGACAATCAGGTCGATGCATATCGTTCTGCTTCCTAGATCTATCAAGAAGCCCTCACACATTTTGGTAGCATCTGTAAAAGTTCCTGGTGCTGCGATAACTCGCACCCCACTCATCGGAGTCGTATTCAACCCTACGAGCTTGACTGTAGAACATGAAACACCGAGATAGTGGATCCCATGTCCACCAATAAAAATATAAGGGTACCTTCGATATGTGCGGTGAGTTAGAAGATAAAGGTACTGTAGCGGTAGAGTCAGGTGCTTCTGCTATGAGTGCATGGACCCGTGCTTGCTGTTGGAGGTTGGGTTAAGGTATCGTAGGCCATTGTGGTGGTCTGAAGTGAGAAACAGGTGGCCTGAAGGATGGTGTGTTGGTGCTGTCCGTAGGGGTGGAGCGAAAGTGGCCTGAGGCATCGGACAGTTGATCCTCTGAGGTGAAAAAAATATGTTGTCCCTCATCCTAGTGAAGCAATACCGTTCCGTATGTCCTATCTTCCCCTAATACGAGTAGCGCAAGTCTGTACGCCCCAGCTGAGCCTGCGACACTGCAAGCCTCGGAGGAGAATCTGCCTATGGCCTCTTACCAAGAAATGGCCTGCTCGAAAGATCAGGTCGTGGCCTGGGAGCCATAGGTGCTTGCATATGGGACAACCTGTCCCTATCCTTCTCAGCTCGCAGGGACATGCCCACTAACTCGGCATAAGTCGATATGCTAGCACAACACATCTTCAACTGGATCTCGGGTCGAAGTCCCTTAGAAAAATGCTGCATCCGCATCGGCTGATCACCTAGTAATAATGGAGATACCTGCCTAGCTCCGTGAACTAGTTCTCGTATTCAGTCACTGTCATCCCTCCCTAGTAAAGGCGAAGGAACTCACTCTCCTTCTTGTGTCGGTAGGTGACGGGATAGTACTTCTCATGGAAGCGGGTCTCAAATGCCTCCCACATCCACACATATCCTTCCGCAACAGTGAGAGTATAATGTCCCACCACAAACTGGTCTCCTTCTCAAATATGAAGGTGGCAAGCTCGACCGTCTCTGCCTCAGAATAGTGTAGCGGCCTCAGCATCTTAGAGATGCAGTCAATCCAGTACTCGGCCTCCTCGGGTCTATGAGTACCCCCGAAAGTGGGAGGCCGTAAGTGCTGAAATCTCTCAAATGTGCCACTGACACTAGCGTTCCCAGCAGGATGCATAAGTGAGGCAAGTGGAGTCATCCCCATCGTTTGAGCAAAGATACTAGCCATAGAAGTCAAAAACTATTGTTGCTACTACTGTTGCTATATCTGTTGTTGTTGTTGTTGTTGTATCTGCTACTGCTGCATCAACAACATCATCTACTCTAACCTATCAGGAGGTGGAGTGGACTGGGATACGTGTGGTGTCGACGTAGATGCATGGTTCTGCTCAAGAACCAAAGGTGTGATAGGTGGTACCATAGGTGGTGCCATAGGCGGTGTCACATGTGTTGGCCCAGCAGTGAAACCAGTAACCGGCTGAGAATTCGGCATAGAGTCAAAGTGAGACGGGCCAGAATGAGGGTCCGTATGGCTATCACTTAGGGGAGAGGCCTCGTCAAGTGATTGCCCAAAGAGACACGGGATGAAGTCCTCGTACCCTTAGGTGGCATGTCCTGCATACGACATAGGGTGCAACCCGTGAGATTTAACATACACACAATCCATCCACGCAGCATTCACATTTCAACTCAAGGAAACATCATACATTTCATTTAACAAAATTTGTCACAATACACAAGGTGTAAAATTACATGGATCGCGACAGAGAATGCATGTGAGCTAATACAACTAAGGCTCCAAACATTAAAACAACTACCAAACTACTGCGCCTATAAAGGCTACACACAGGAACAAGCAACAAAGAAAAATAAGCGATGACTACATGTTCAATGATTCGTCCAAATCTAGCGATGAGGAGGGGCACCCTTATCCTATAGGCAGCACAAGATAGACTTCAAAGTACAAGTCACTTTCTTAAACTTGTGTTCACGAGGGTCTTAACATTGATAATATCCTATCGTAGAGTATCCTGGCCCTCCTCAAGTCGAGCTAAGCTAGCCTCCCTATCATCCCGATCAGTATCATGCTCTCGTGTCGTAGGAGGAGAGCTCTCATCTGTATCCCGGGCCTCCTCTTCTTCCTCACCCTGCTCTTCTTCTATTTCAGTTCCACCTTCTTCTTCACTCTATTCCTCTTTGCTTTCTGTCTCATCCTCACTCTCCTCAAGTTGGGCTTTTCATTGCCATGGCCGGATATCCATCTGATTGAGAGTAGTCTCGTTGATATAGTGGATCAGCGTCGGTAATTTTGCCCCAAGTCTATAGCCAAACTCATGTGCAATCTTGCATATGAGTTGGTCGATTGGGAGTGAGTCAGTCCTTCTATTTGAACATGCAGTAAGGACTATCTTTCACAGAACATGCGTAGGCATACACAGCTTCTCTCCCTATCCCACTTGGTTAGGAAATCCACCATCAGGCGCGTGCACTCACTGCTATTGCTCCACCTAGGGTAGACATTAAACATGAAGATGTGGTGAAACAGGAAGAAGTCGTCTGTCATATTAGTCGCTAAGAGGTTATTATTTGGATTTCATTGAACCAGAAGACCACACAAGAACCGTGTGCGGCGATCCCTTTGACGTGCACTCAGATTCTTCTCACTTGCATGCACCTCGCCAAGCGGCACATTCATAAGACGAGATATCAAATCAACGTTAATTGTGGCCTCCCGATCTCTTCCAAACAGAATCTTAAACTATAAGGGCTCCAACATTAGCTCTCGAATGTGGGCATAGAAAGATCAAATAGTGCTCACATTTGCGCAGTACTAGCCCTCAAATAGTGGACCTCACCTAGCTTCTTCTAGGCGCTCAAACAACATGTATTCTCCAAATAGTCACGCATCCACATGAGCTTCAAAAAGGACCCTACAGCCCTCATAAACTCCGTGTGATAACTTCACCAATAGAGTCCTTCCTAAGGGAGCCTGGGGATCTAGATCCTGCTTGATCTGTAACTCTCGATTAGCACTTGTACTCACGGCAGCACCTCTCGGTCCCCTTGAATGAGTGGGGCAACTAGGCCTGTCTTCTTTCATAGGAGCTCTTTTATTTCCAATGAAAGAAAGAATGGTGGAAAGCGAGAATACGACCATAACTAGCTCGAACAAGGCCATGGAAAATGAAAGAAAATAGGGAAATGAGAAAGTTTATGGGATGTCCAAGAATTTGTGTAACACCCTGAAAATCGGGGGGTCGAGCAAAAACCCAACTCCCGAGTTCCAAAATGTTATTTATGCAACATGGATATGTATGATTGAATGTTGTCTGTGATAATGTATTAAACATGAGTGAGATTAAGCCAGAACAGCATATCATACTCCAGAGACAGTGAAA
This sequence comes from Magnolia kwangsiensis, assembly GCA_037074715.1. NCBI lineage: Eukaryota > Viridiplantae > Streptophyta > Magnoliopsida > Magnoliales > Magnoliaceae > Magnolia > Magnolia kwangsiensis. Next base: position 80,159,961 of record CM073575.1, on the reverse strand, counting down.
TTTGCAAGCGGAAGACTGTAATAGTATGTATAACGTACATAAACTGTTGTATGTCTCCAGAGTGTGAATATATTACCAGGTTATGCACATACATGTATACTTCAAAAGTAAACAAAATGAATATACATGAGGGCGCTAAAAATTCAAAATGACAAATGTTAAAGTATCTAATCAACCTCCCTGCAATCCCGTCAATCAGAACACGCATAAAGGAGGAATCCTCCTTCTCATCATCAAGTCCAGCTCCGCCTCACAGGCCGCGCCATCATCTGCAATCACAAAAGGGACTAGTGGGTGTCCGGAAACACCATCCCGTAACGTGGGAGTGAGTGATCAACTCAGTGGGATAAGAGAGCAGGGATTAGCATGTTCATAATTCAATCACGCGATAATAGTAAAGCAGTAAATCAGACAATCCTAATACTGTTGTTAATGCAAGATGATATGACGTGATGTATGCCCTCACCGACGATCACCCTCATGCGGCAACATCTTACGACTCCCTAGAGTGCTCCACATCTTCCAGGAACATGCAATGCTATGGTGATATGATTACCAAGTTGTTATTAGTCCATTCAAACAGCAGGATTGGGAAACTAAGGTACTTCCCTTGTATCAATCCCAACACGGATCCTGTCTAGGGTCGTCACTCCTAGTAATCTCATACGATGTATATTTCGTAGGTCACTGCAAGGGCTGCCAGGGCTGTTGCTCGCACTCGTTGCACCGCTCCCCCATCACCTTATCAATACAGGCCTACTGTACTCTACTGCACGGAAGGGTCGTCGCCTCCCGTGGACTCAGAATACGCTCGCGGTCACTACAAAGGGCTCGTCGCCTGATCAGTGTAGGCCGACAGCTAGAATATAGTGTCCCATACCACCATAATCTGCTCACGAGTCAAGGTGCTCACTGGTCACTACGGGGAGGTTTGTGGCCCCAGCGTAGGCCGACAGCTCGACCACAGTGTCCCATACCACCATGCCCGGCTCATGAGTCTTCGTGGATCAAGGTACCATGGTTAATAGGGTTTACAATGGTAAGTTTAGTACCCTAGGTTCAAGCAGTTATGATACATACAAGGTGAACAAACATCGGCCAGTCGGGTTACTTGACGGGCTCGACTAGCGTGATCGCATCTCAAGTTGAACAACATGAAGTGCGTAAAACACTTCGCGTGGCCTAACCACTGCCGCCAACTCTCAACACGAATCACGTTCATCGACGCGTCGTTCGTGGCTATGACCAGTCGGCCACGAATTCGCTCGGTTACCGACTGCCTGGACTAAGTCAAGTCCCACACATCTATGGAATTATCTTAACGCTATATACAAAGGTATTGGAATTGAAACACATCATGTGAGCATGTTAGCACATGTTATAACATTCAACTTAAGCAAATCTTCAAGGCATACTTTCCATGCATATTCAACTTAAGCAAATCTTCAAGGCATACTTCCTATGCATGTAATACAATCATGCATAAGGTCAACATGTAGGAAATCATTTAGGTCAGCATTTTAAATCATGAAATCAATCTCAAACTACTACATAACATCATTCAATACAATACATACTAATACAAGCATTTATACAAACACATACACTACACACTTAAGTCCACATATAGTATGTCGACCCAAAGTGCGCAACTTGGCGAATCTCTTCGCCAAACTGATTATGCAAGCATTCCTAACTCACTAATACGGCGACAAACCATGTCAATCACGTCAGCAAAATATGCATGTAGACCGTACTTCCTACATATGACTAAAATGCCCTAAATCTCATATTCTTCGTTAATTTACGAAACAGGAAACGGAGAGCATGTTGTACATGTTAAACGGCGATGCCGTCGATAATCTACTATTAAACGACATTGAAAGCGTTGTAAACCGTCAATCAAAGCGTCTAAAATCCTCACCTAGTCTCTTACGGTCGCAGGATTTTGAACGGAGCGTGTACGCTTCGTCTACGGCTGTAAGAGAACCTGATTTATGGATTACGTTAGCTAACACGTTGTGCATCGACGTAAACCCTAAATCAGCAAGTTTTTGGGATTATTTCATACTTGAAAAAGTGTAGAAATCACCAGCCAGATGATTGGAAGGAAGTGCTGATGCAGCAACCGTTGATGGCTCGGAAGCGGGAAAAATCTCCTCTTCCCTTTCTCTCAAACTCTCTCTCTCTTTTCTAGGGTTTAGTGAAATTCGGATGTGAAGGAGAAATGAGGGTTTCAACCCCTTTTATAAGCTTGAAAACGCCGAAAATAGGCTCCGGGACGAAGTTTACTTAATGCCTATCCATTTCGGGGCTGTTTCGGTCCAAAAACTGCTTTTTGGTGGTCCCCTGGTCGATTGCGATCAGACTTAAGCTCATGGGTACCAGATGTACCTCGTATTAAGTTTTCAGTCTGGCAGGGTTCGCAGATCGCACGTAGCGGACTAGTTTCAGTTCAGCGGTCACCGCACATAGATCAGGGCTGAAAGTCTCATGATAATAAATAGAAATTTTTCCTGATCCGAGGGTGTAATCTGGATGAATTCTGACGGTCAGAACGCTTAATACTGACGCGTCAAGTCATGTGCCAGATTTGGATTTGAAATTCCAAATTCGTCCCTATTCGCGGTCGCTTCAGTCCGGGTTCAACGAAATACTCTGTGATTATCGGTTTGACTTGATTTTTGAGATGATTGTCAAGTCCAGCGGGGCGGTTCTAACGGTCTAAGATAGGAGGTATCGGACCTTCGACGCGCGGTCTAAATCCAATATAAAAATTCAATGTGGTCCAGAGGACAAACCCGCTTAGAGTTTGATCCGAGGTTATAGAGTATTCTAGAGTCATTGGTTCTACTCGATTTGGGTCTTGTAGAACGTATTTAAAGTGATCAGGGACTGTTTCCCAGCCACTCCAACGTTGCGCTAGCTAACTTATGCTTAGTTTCTAAAGAAATTTATCCTAAGTGGTTTCTTTGGCTATGGAATTGGGTTCTGAACGATTTTTCAGGTGTTTTAATTAACCCACTGCCTAAGGACGTCAAATCCCAGGTTAGCCAAAATCCGGGGTGTTACAATTTGAGACTCAATATGGGATTTGAGTGCCCAAATGGAAGGAAAAGAAAGGGGAAATCAGCAATGGAGGAGGGATTTAAGGGGGTGGTGTAGATGGTGCACGAAAATGGGAAAATAAAGTGCTTGGAGGGTGATTTTTGTGGAGATTTAGGAAATTTCTTGAAAAAAGGAGAGCTTGGAGGGGTGGTTGGTGGAGAGGGGACATGTTGGGGGTATTTAAAATTGACCCACTGTGCATTAGTGGGCCACACAACGCCCTAAGGGCTTCGGCCCGTGCCGGCCCGCTTGGGTAAGCCCTTTGGGTGGCGAGGCCTTGCCAAATCGACTAGGGCCTCGCCGGTCTCTGGAGATCCCGGCGAGGGCTTGCCGGTGGGGCGATGTCCTCCCCCCCCCCCCCCCCCAGGTCTAAAAAAGTGTGGGTCCCACCTTGGGTCTCCCTACAAGTTCCCCGATTGGCCCCCTACTCAGTTTTGAGTCCTTTCGGGTCATTTCTAATGTATGTACAAGTTTATCAATTTTTAAATGGCTGGGATAGGATAAAACATGATCTAAACCTGTCGATTAATGGTTTAAAAGTGGGTTGGGATTGTTTAGTGTGATCACGGGTATGTACGGACCCGATCTCGGCAATCGTTTTCAGTAATCTTTCACTAATTGGCGAAACTGGGAAACATAAACTTGTTTCTAGATTTTTCTCGCACCCCCCTATGTCATATTTACATTAGAGTGCATCATGTGACCATAACCCAGTTCTGGTTTAATCTAAATCATGCTTTGATACCAACTTGTAACGGCCTAAAAATTGGAGGTCGAGTATAACTCAGCTCCTGAGTTCCAAAACATCACTTATGCAACATTTTGAATGATGGATGAATGTTGTCCGATTAGTACATAAAACATGAATTAGATTAAGATAAATCAGCATAACATAATCCAGGGACATTTGTAATATGCAAGCGGAAGACTGAAACGAATAGATAAACCAGTATAAGTCCCCAGAGTATGTAAGCATTGCCGGATCAATAGTTACAAGTATTGTTTCAAAGTATAAAATGTCAAAAAGGAATGTGATAGCCCACTATAAATATAACCCTGAATCCTCGTCAATCAGGGCACGGCTCACATGAACCCGCTCGAATACTTCATGTAGGAGAACGTCTCCTCATCATCCTCAAACTCTGGCTCTACCTCACGGATTGCATCATCATCTGTAACTAAGACAGAGTCTGGTTGGTGTTTAAACACTGTCTCGGAACTTGAGAGTGAGTGATCAACTCAATGGAGTTATACAACAAAGGTTAAAATGTTATCAATTCAGTCAAGCAGTAATGATAAAGCAGTACAATCAAACATGTCCTAGAAACTCTTGTTAATGCAAGAATAATATGTCATAATGATGCATGCCCTCGCCAGTACTCCCTCAAAGTCTTCATCATATGGAACGCATGGCAACCACCCGAAAGTGCTCTTCCTTGCCAAAGCACATGCAATGCGGTGCATGAATGTGATTACCGCATTCATATTAGTCCTTTTCATACAGCAGGATTGAGAAGCTAAGGTACCTCCCTTATATCAATTCTCAAACAATAATCCATTCTAGGGTCATCAATCCTAGTAAATCTCATACGATGTTATGGTTCTAGGTCACTATAAAGGGCTCGTCACCAATCAATATAGGTCTAGTTATACCCCAATTACTATAAAAAGGGTCGTCGCCTCCATGCAGTTTCAAGGTATGATCGAGGTCACTACAAAGGGCTCGTCACCAATCAGAGTAGGTCGACAGCACGAATACAGTCTCCCATACCACTATATTCGGCTGACGAGTTTGGGTTGCTCACTGGTCACTACGGGGAGGCTCGTCGCCCCAGCGTAGGCCGATAGCTTGACCACGGTGTCCCATACCACCATGCTCGGGTCATGAGTCTTAGCGGATCGAGGTACGAAGGTTAATAGGGTTTCACTGGTGAGTTTGATACCTTAGATTCAAGCAGTAGCGTCCAAACATGGTGAACATACATCGGGTCAATTGGGTTAATTGACGAGCTCGAATACGATGAACGCACATTGAGTTAATCGACATGAAGTGCATAAGCACTCTGTGTATCCTAACTACTACCGACATCCCAAGTATGGCTCGGATTCATTGAATACATCCAACGTGGCAAAAATAACCTCAACCACCAGAACAAGGCCTATTATCGATTGCGTGGACTATGATATAGTCCCAACCGCGTGTATTCACAACAATTAAGCGTATGAGATAAGCAAGCAGTAATGAATACTCAAGTCAAATCCTGTAATCATGTGAGCATGTTATGGAATATAACTTAAACATGAATATACCGTACATGGAGGAAATCATACACACAGTTAAACATGAATAAGCAGGCTATACGGTACATGGAGGAAATCATACACATAGTTAAAGTAGTTAGGATTCATATCTCAACTCTCCTATAAATCACACTTTATTAACTACTAACTCATTCAAACATTTTTACAAGCACTTAAGCCTACACTTTCCAACATACATCACATATGTTGGTTATATTACGTATTAGGGCAAATCCTTTTGCCAAGGAGTTGTCGCATACATAAAAATCATGTACCTATGAAAGTTAATCATGGAAATCATAAAGTCAGATTCCAAAGGTACACAAACATTACAACAAACACATGAATTTCCCTATATACCACATAGTTCATATGTATACGTAAAATGAAATGGATATCGCATTTGGCATGTGAAATGGCATCCATGTTAGTAATAAACCATTAACCGACATTGAAAGCCTTGAAAACCATAACCTAAACATACATTACACCGGTAAACATGTAACGGGTTTGATTTAGCCGTTAAGTCTTGGTCAACGGCGGATTAGCAACCTAGAGCATGAAGTAGGTTAGCTACATCATCACTTAGACTATTTAAAACCCTAGAACAAGTCAGGGAATCGGTATCACCCGTATAGCGATACGAATAGATAGATTTGGCACGTAGTGCAGCTGGGAAGAACCCTAAGATGAATCACCAACTCACTCTCTCTTTCTCTCTCTTTCCTTTCCTTTTCTTCTCTTTTCTTTGCTAGGGTTTTGGAATTCGTATGGAATATGTGAGAGGGGTTTTAAAGCCCTTATATAGGCCCAAAACTGATGGAAATAGCCCCAGGGCCAAGGTATACTTAGTTTATAGCCAAATCGGGTCTATTCTGATCCAACGGAGCAGTTCTGGAGGTCCCTTTACTGAATGCGGTCAGACTTAAGCTCCCTGATATTAGATCTTGATCAAGCTAAGTTTTCAGTCTGATCGGGTTCACAGATCGACCGTGGCGGACCAGTTTTAGTTCAACAGTCACTGACTCTTGATCAGGGCCACAAGCACATTGGTATGTGTGGGACATTTCTCCTGATCCAAGGCTGTATTTGAGTCTGATTCTGACGGTCTGAATGTTTATAATTGGCCCACAAGTGACACGACTCAGATTACTTAAATTCGGATTTAATTTCTAAAACATTCATGTTTCTCACACACTTCGCTCCGGACTCAAGTAAATAGTCACAGGACCTCATCTGGACTTGATTTTCAAGGTGATTGTCAAGTCCAACTGGGTGGTCATAATTGTATAGTTTCGGGGTAATCGGACTTTCGATGTGCGATCCAGGTCTGATACGAAGTTTCAATGTGCTCCCAAGAGCAACTGGTTTTGAGATTGCTCCTAGATTTTAGGGTAATGTAGCACTAATAATTCTACAAGTTTTGGGTCTTACAGATCACATTTAAAGTGGTTGGTGCTAATTTCATAGGTAATCTAGTTTAGCACTAGTTAATTCTAGTTTAATTTCTAAAGGATTTAGTCCTTAGTGATTTCTTCCTGAGGTGGTACTCGGGTCTTTGTACGAATTTTTCCAAGATATTACACAAACTCTTATCTAAGAGGCCCAATGGTTGGCCCAAACAAGGCTACCACTGATGGGCCCACATGGCATTCACTTAAAATGGGCCTTAACATCCTTGGGCCCACACATCAATGGAATTCACTTCGGTTTTATGCGGTTGAGCTCATGGGGCTATGCATTCATCATACTTGTATCAATTGTAGGTTGTCCATGCACTACATGGTCACATGATTGTACACCATCAATATATAGAGATTTTAATAAAGATCTGGGCCTTTCACATATCACATTTACAAACAATTCAATTTGCATAATTAATGGGCCACCAATTCGTGGTGGCCTTAGGGCTTAAAATCAAGTCAATCTGTGGCACATGTGGGCCACACCAAACACAAAAATTGAGAGGATTACCATCCATTAAAACATTCATAATTACTTGTTGGGCCACCGAGGAGTGGATCACAAATCTAGCCCATCCATTATGCGTGTCCCACTTGGTTAAGGGGTCAGACCAAGTTTTAGATACATCCAAATTTCAGGTGGACCCTAGCAAGTGCTTTTATATGCTCGAGCTCGCTCTGAGTTGTACAAATGGTTCAAGGAGATCACAATTACATGGATTCTAAAGTGATGTATTTATCATACCTACACTGTTCATCTATATTTAGAGATCATTTTAGAGCATTATACAAACAAAATGAACCATATCCAAAGATTATCTAGATAATTATTTCACCATTTAAATAATTTTAGGGCCCACCATAACATTTATTTCCCTTTCAATGTGTTCATAACATCACAATGACCTGAATGAGGAAAAAAAATTCGTATTGGTCCAAAACTCATATGACTCAAAAAGGGTTTCAATAGCAGATGTTCACCATACTTTTTTTTTTTTGCAGTGTGGACCACCTGATAGTTAGATATGTATTATTTTTTATTCTCAATCCTTAAGACAAGCTCACCAAATGGATGGATGGTTTGGATATAACACATACCTCATGATCAGGTTGATCCAGTTTCCCTTTTTTAAAAAAAAATTATTTTTATTTATTATTATTATTTTATTTTTTATAGTGTAGGCCACCTGAATTCCATGTACAGCTGATTTTTAAGGGTGACCCATTTTTAAAGGGGGTCCATCAAGTGCACTGTGTAGATGTTCGAGACACATCAAGGTGGGGCCTATGGCTGGGACCCATGATCCCTACTTACCATAAGCGTTGAGAGGACGCTGGACGTCAACAACAGCAAGGGGCTAACACCCCTTGCCTATATATATATATATATATATATATATATATATATATATATATATATATATATATATATATTAGGTTTTAGTGTGGTTTTTCATAGGTGGGGCGCACATCAGGATGATCCACCCCATCTGTTAGATTCTATGGCCCGGTATGGATCTAACAAGCCCAATAATCAGTATTTTTTTACGTACTGAAATATCACAGCGGGCCCTAACAGTTTATCACTATTAAAATAGTCTTTTTGATGGTGTGACCTACCAGAGATCTAGATTCGCTTCATTTTTCAACTCAGTGCCTAAAATGAGCTTGGGAATCCGATGGATGGCATGGATTAAATATATACATCATGGGTGGGGCCCGTTATGGACCCACACCCTCTTCCTTCTTTTCTTTCAAGTAACAATAGGGACGCTGCTTGCTACAGCGTCCTCTGGACGCTGGTAGCAACAATGCCCACTTCTCTTTTTTTTTTAATATTTATTTATTTATTTATTTTTATGGTGTAGTGTGCACAAGTTTGCATGGGTTTGAGTGTGTGTTTAGCCAGGCTAATGGGCCACACTTTGGATGATTTGGATGGCATACAAAGGTTCTGGTGGGGCCCACTATCAATGGGTCCTGCATAAAGTCTATAATGAATTATTATTCTATTATTTTATTTTTTATTTTTTTGTATGAATCCTCTTATGCATCCACATCATTTATCACATCATTATCATCATATCATCACAACTATTAATCATCTTTTATGAATTCTCCTATACATTCACACTGTTCATCACATCATTATCATCAAATCATCACCACTATTAATCATCCAAATAATCAAAAAGAGAATAAACCATGAGAGTGAGGGGGTGTACTCACCTTAATGGACTAAATGGATGGTTGAGATGGATGGAAGGGATGAAATTGATGGAGTTGATGGCCCACCAAGATCACTCCTCTCTCTCTCTTGTGTAGAAAATGGTGAAATGCTAAGGGATGAAGGACTATTTGTAGAGAAATTGTTAAAATGTAGTTAGATTCAATTAATGTGATCTTGGTTAGCTTAGACTAGGATTATGACAATTAATTCATGATTTGTAATTAATAGTGGATTAAAGGAGCATGGGATGGCATGGTGTGATGATGTCATACATAGGGTATGGAATGGAGAGAAGTTGACTTTGGGGAGCACATGAGGGATGGGAGGTATGGGTGTGTGACATCACACACATGGGTAGAGATTCTCTCACCCATGTATGACATGTACATGTGTGCATGGCATGTATTGTGCACATGTGTGGAATGGGGTACATGGCGCCTTACGCATATGATATACTAATGATTCTTCATGGTGTATCTCACTAACAGAGTATCGTACAGACGCATGGGTGGTACATACACGATCGCAGCGATGGGGCGGTCGATATGAAATAGTTTTCAAGGTCTTGAGGTTCCGATCAGTTGGGTGTGCACTATGAATGACCAATCTAGGTCTAGCTAAGAGCATCGATCATTGTGCACATATGCATAGAAAATGGTACGTAATGGATGGGGTCTTACACCAATGACATATGCAATGGTCAACCACATCTTATATTAAGCATATAGATGATGCATATGGGCATGTATTATGATGATATGCTAAGCATACTCGCAATCGGTGTCGATAACCAGCATCGATAATTGGCATCGACAATCGGCCTACATGCAAGGCAGGGTCCATAGATGAACAACCGATCTAAACCATAATATAAGATCGACCCTCGGTCATGGATATATCAATTCCCGTAGCACGAAACTACGGTGTGGATGAACCATGCAACATCAATGGGGCCCAATAATTTGGGTTAACCCACAAAGAGAATGATGAGAATGGGCCTATCGAAGACTAAAGGAAGGTCACAATGTGGACATTTAACCATCATTACCCATCAATGTGGTCCTTTAACCAACATTGCTCCCAAGGGGTGGCCCATATAGAGCCAAGCACATGTTGGGCCCACGACCTCACGCAGGGGCCTCATACATAACATAATGGGCCTCACATAAAGGGTCTAATGTATACCGAATAGGCCTTGCTCAAGGGCCACATATACTTCATGTCTGGCCTCACTCATGAGCCTCACAAATGGGCCAAAAATATATCAAAGTGGGCCTCACGGATGGGCCACAAATATACATCAAAGTGGGCCTCATAGTGAGTCAAAAATACATCAAAGTGGGCCGATCACATGGGCCGCACCAATAGGCCTCATATACAACAAGTAGGTTGCATCACATGGGCCGCACCATTTACACCATACATCTATTCTAGAGATCATTTTACAAAAATTCCCAAAAATGAATTGTATCGAAAGATCATCTGGACGACACCCTAAATAGCGACAGAGAAGATGGTTGAAAAATCATCTGGACCATACCACAAATAACAATGGAGATAATGATTTCCACCCTTAAAATTACCAAGGCCCACTATAACGTTTATTTTCCATCCAATTTGTTCATATGTTAACAAAGACCTGAATCAAGAGAAAAAAAAAACAAATATCATATCGATCCATAACTTTTATGATCCCTAAGGGATTTTAATGGTAGGCATTCAAATCTCCACAATTTTCTACAATGTGATCCACTTGATAGATCTGCCTCATTTTTACTCTTAGGTCTTAAGATGAGCTCACCATCTGGATGGACGGTGTGGATGTAACACATACGTCAGCAGGACCCAAGGAACTTGCTTCTGCCAATACAGCAACTGAATAGCTGGTGCGGGTTAACTAGCTCATCGTCTAGATGGACAGTCTAGAATACCAAAACGTGTGGACGGCATTGATGAAACACATATATCATGGTGGGGTCCACCGTCCTTGCTGGACGGTGTTGAACTCCACATGTGTGGGTCCCACTGTCCAACCTGGTGGACGGTGTAGGTATAACACATACATCATGGTCAGGGTCACACGGACCTGCTGATGTCGTACATTAACTACATAGATGGTGTGAGATACACCAGCCAATCTACTATCAGCAGGTGGGTCCCACATGGGCCCACCACAAGCATGCATACACACACATATATAACAATAATATATATATATGAATCATGCCCTCATCCAACCCATGGAGGGCCTGTATAGCGTGTACGGATGGACGACTTGAATAGAAATCTATCCATCTGGTGGGTCCACATGTGTGGCCGACCTCAGCTCCAAAATGTGTTTGGTATTTGTATTTTCCCTTCATCAAGGGGGCTGTTGTAACACCCTAGATTTTTTCCAACCTGGAGTTAGATGTCCTTAGGCAATGGGTCAACCATATCACTCTCAATGATCAATCCCAAGGTCTAAAAATCATTTTTCAACCTATTTCCATCAAATCTCACCTTTCACCACCTCATTCTTCAAATTTCTCCAAGTACCTTCATATTAGACACAATCCTAAAGTTTAAAATGTGAAGAACTAAACTTAAACTAAAACTTACTGTAAATGGTATGTACATGCATAAAATAGGATTTTAATTATGGAATTCTTAGAATCTCATAATGTAAATAGGTTATTTGAATGGATTAGCTTCTTCTACCCCAAAAAAATATATTTTACGTCGTGTAACTCATTCCGGTTTGCAAATGAGACTCGATAAACGCCTCGACGAACTCGTGGGCCTAAACAACTCAATTCGGGGGATCCAAGGTGGGCCCTACATATTTTCGGCATCCCTGGGGGTTGAGGACCTTGTCCCTGGGGTGAACCCAAGCCAAATAGGTCAGTGATTGGCGAGGACCTCACCGAGTTGGCGAGGCCTCGTCCGTACAGCAGACAGGCAACCCGGTTTCTGCACTTTTTCTACGCATTTTTTTAAACTTTAAAAAATCATCTCCTTCGTTATAACTTTGATTTAGGTGATTCAAAAACAAGATTGAATATAAATGAGTCTAGTTTTACATAAAAATATTTAAAAAATATAATAAAATATTTAAATTAGTTTAAAGTAGGTCGTTGTGAGAAACTATCTGAAAATCACTTGTTAGACAACTGCTGCTTCTGGAATTTTTAGAATTTTTTTACAACTCAAAATTTTATGAAATTTTGTGGAGATAGGTTAAACTTGATTATAAACCAGTAAAAATATAATTAAAATAATATGATAACTAGAAGTGCCCAAAATGGGGCATAGAATGGCCCTAGGACCGCATTCTGCCATAATTAGGCTAGAATTTGGTTGAGTACCAGACTGAATACTCAGTAGAATTAACTTGAACCACTTTAAATATGAACCATATGACCTAAAATGAGTAGGACCACTAACTCTATGTTACCTAGAAACCTAGGATTAATCTCTAAACCTAGTTGCTCTCGGGAGCATTCAGAAACTTCGTATCGGACCTGGACCGCACGTCGAAAGTCCAGTAGCAATGAACTTAGACCATTATGACCGCATAGTTGGACTTGACTACCACCCCGAAAATCAAGCCCAACTGATGTTCTGAGGCTATTTCATTGAGCCTGGAGCAAGGAGTGTGAGAAAGAGTGAAATTCTTTATAAATTAAATGTGATTTAAATAAATTTGGCACGTGTCACTTGCGCGACATTTTTTAAGCGTTCTGACCGTTAGGATTCGACCAAATTTCACCCTTAGATCAGGATAGGTGGACCTTACATGTCATAACACTTGTGGCCCTGATCGAGTTTCAGTGACCGCTGAACTGAAACTGGTCCACCACGGTCGATCTGGAAACCTGACCGGACTGAAAAATTAGCTTGAACTAGATCCAATATTAGAGAGCTTAAGTCCGACCGAATTTAGTAACAGGACCTCCAGAAGTGCTCAGTTGGATCGGAACAGACCCTATTTGGATATAACCTAAGTATATCTTGAACCTAAGTCTATATAGGTGATTTTTTAGCTTATAAAAAGGCCTTAAATCCTCTCTCATTCAGCCCATACGAATTTGAGAGAAACCCTAGGAGAGAGAAGAGAGAAAAGAGAGAGAAAGTGTGAGAACCTTCCTGCTATTATTCCCTGTTACTCCACGTGCCAAAGCCATCAACCTGCATCCTTATTCCGGCGATTCTGATTTCGTTCTAGGTAAGAAAACCCTAACCTCAACCTGTTTTAGGAATTCCATCGATACAAGTAGCGAAGTAGCTGACTTATCTTGTGGTATAGGTCGTCATATCGACGTTGACGAAGTGTAGAGTTCCTATTCGATTCGATACGCTTCTACGGCGTAAGGTGCGGATTGTAGACGCTTAGGTTACCATTTTTCAAAGCTTTCAATGCCGTTTAATGGTAGATTGTTGACAAGAATGCTGTTTGACATGTAGAACATGCTGTCTATTTTTCATTTCGAATACATACGAAGAATATGAGATTTAGGGTATTTTAGGTATTTGTAGGAAATACTGTATACGTACGTATTTTGCTGATATGATTTCCATGAGTATTTACTGTGTACCTATACTAGTTATACGTGTATGATCTATTTGGTGAAGAGATTCGCCCTAATGCACATATTGGCCGACATATGCTATGTAGACTAATGTGTGTAGACTAAGTGTTTGTTGAATTGCCTAAATCAATATGATTTATGCCTGCCATATGTTTTGAATGTAAGAATATGATTGTTGGGTATTAGAAAACTCCTTAATATAAGGATCTGTCATATTATATGTTGAAATCAACATACGTCGAGTACGTTGGAGTTGAGTAGTCTAAGTGTTTGTATAAATGTACGTATTAGTAAGTATTGAGTAAATGGTGCTGTAGATTAGCGTTGAGACTGGATTCTCAACTAATTTGATGATGTACATGATTCCTCCATGCTTGTTGTATTTCAATTGATTACCTTATGTGTGAAGTACTCGTGTATGGTTAACTGCTTATGATGTATGTTATAATATGCTGATAACATGCTAGAATTTCTTGTATTTCAATTCTGTCTCTCTCATATGATTATTGATTTAGATTACATGTGCTTAGGGCTATACTCTAGTCCAGGCAGTCGGTAACAGTTTAGAATTCGTGGTTGGATTCTATTCGCCACGAAGAATGTGTATGACAAACCAGAGTCGTACTAGAGTCGTCGGCAGTGGTTAGGCCACACGAAGTGCTTGTGCACTTCATGTCGGTCGATTCAACATGCGCTCGTGCTAGTCAGACTCATCAAGTAACCCGACTGACCATTGTATGTTCACCTTGTATTGGTCATAATTGCTTGAACCTAGGGTACTAAACTTACCAGTGATAACCCTGATAACCGTGGTAGCTTGATCCACTAAGACTCATGAGCCAGGCATGGTGGTATGGGATACCGTGGTCGAGCTATCGGCCTACGCTAGGGCCACAAACCTCCCCGTAGTGACTAGTGAGCAACTTAGACTTGTGAGTAGATTATGGTGGTATGAGACACTATATTCTTGTTGTCGGCCTACACTGATAAGGTGATGGGGGAGCGATGCAACGAGTGTGAGCAACAACCCTGGCAGCCCTTTGTAGTGACCTCGAGCGTACTCTGAGTCTAGGTGAGGCGACGACTCTTCCGTAGCAACAAGAGTATAACTAGGCCTGTATTGATAAGGTGATGGGGGAGCAGAGCAATGAGTACGTGCAACAGCCCTGACAGCCCTTGCAGCGACCAAGAAATATATCATCGTATGAGATTACTAGGAGTGACGACCCTAGACAGGATCCTTGTTGGGAATGATATAAGGGAAGTACCCTAGTTTCCCAATCCTGCTGTATGAAAAGGACTAATAACAACTCGGTAATCATATTCATATCGTACTGCATGTGCCTAGAAGATGTGGAGCACTGAGGGAAGAAAGCATGCCGCGGACGTAAGATGGTGTCGCATGAGGGAGTATGTCGATGAGGGCATCCATCATGTCATTTCATTCTTGCATTAATCATAGTATTTAGAAATGTTTGAATTGCTTGCTTTATCATTATCGCTTGATTGATTTGATAACATGCTAATCTTTGCTCTATGATTCCAATGAGTTAGCTACTCACTCCCACGTTACGGGACGATGTTGCGCACAACAACCGGTCCCTATTTTTATTTTAGATGATGGCGATGCTTGCGAAGCAGAGCCGGACTTGATGATGATGAGGAGGATCCCTCCTATATGCAAGTTCTGATCGACGGGTTTATAGGGTTACTAATTAGATGCCAATACACTTAGTATTTTATCTTTTATTTACACACTCATGTTTATTCTTTTTTATCATTTTTAGAGTATACATGTATATGTTTAACCTGGTAACATGTTCACACTCTGGAGACTTACAACAGTTCATATATTTCATATATCTATCACGTTCTTCTGCTTGCTAATTTAACTATATCTGGAGTATGATATGTTGTTTTGGCTTAATCCACTTCATGTTTTATGCACTATTACAGCCGACATTCATCCATCATTGAAAATGTTACATAAGTGATGTTCTGGAACTCGGGAGTGGAGTTTATGCTCGACACCTAATTTTTGAAATGTTACAGCTGTCCAAAACGGTCAACCAAGGTGGACCAGTCCGCTGAAAGTTGGGAAGGTGGGTTGCACGGGTGGCCGACATGGATATAGAATACACACATCATGTGGTTTCCACAACGCAAGGGAAAGATAGATAGAGAGAGAGAGAGAGAGAGAAACGACGTAGTGGAGGGACTACACCACTATGGGCCACTCTTGTTTACAACACATACATAAAAATGGATCCCATCACAAGTGGGCCCATAAATGAAAATCAATGGTGGATCACCCATCTATATCACTCCTTTAGCTCCTTGGCTCCTAAGCTTGCTCTTTAAGAGTGGATGATGAAGGCTGGATGGTGGGGATGAGCGTTTAGGTGGTAGGGAGTGGGCCTTCTCTTGAGTTCTTCTGTCCTTAGGATTTTTCTCTCAAGGTTGCTTGGGATTTGGTGAAGAATGGGATAGGATGGAGTGATGTATGGGAGAGAGGGATGGTGTTGTAAGAAAGAGATGTGTGAAGAGAGAGAGAGAGAGAGAGAGTTGACTTTGGGAATGGGTGAGAGATGAGTAGGGTATGGGTTGGTACTTGACTTGTGATGGGATGTAGAGATTTTCTTCAAATTTTCAACGCGCAGCGTTTTCCTCAAAATGAATGTGGGCTCACAACTCTTGGCCTGAGTATCGCATCGGCGCATGAGATGCGACGTTGGAACCGTGGCAATGATGCGGTCGCTAAGATATAAGTTTCAAGTCAAATCGACTCAAATCTTTGGAATGCGACTCAGGGTCATGCACAAACTCTGATTACAGGTCGTGGGTTGCTGGAATTGAACCGGAAGGATCACGAGAGTCTATGAAATGGTACGGTCGAGGTTAAGGTTCTTACATCGACATTGCAAACAGATTGGCAGGAAAAAAGATATTCCTAACCAAAACGGGGCCAAGACGAGCAAAATCGACCCAATACTATTGTCTTTTCCAAGGGCATTGATATCAACAAACCCTCATGAGCATACTCCAACGGTAAACCAGTCGATTGGCAAAAATCCTCAAACACAAAGGAATGTGATGCACCAAAATCAAATAATACAGTGCTATGCATGTAGAAAGAGGGAGGGTACTCTCGACGACCCCTCCCGATGACTGAGGGTCCTGATAGGTGAAATAAAATTTGCCCTGGGTCGACTAGGGAGGTGATTGTTGTAAGACCCATTTCCTAGACCATACCATTTTATAGACTCTAGCGGTCCTCCCTGTTGTATTTTGGTGACCCACAATCTGTAATCAGCATTTGCGCATGACTCCGAGTGCATCTTGTCAATATGAGTCGGCTCGGCTTGAGACTTGTATCATTGTGAGCACGCCGTCGCCTTAGTTCCAACGCCGCGTCTCGCGTGTCGATACGATACCTAGGCTTGGAGATGTGGGCCTACGTTCATTTCGAGGAAAACGCCGCATGCGTGAATTATGAGAGAATCTCTACAACCTATCGCATCAATCAATCAATCAAAATATATAACCCATCAAGTCAAGTACTCTATCCCATCTCCAAGTACACAACCCATACCCAAAGTTAACTCTCTCTCTCTCTCTACCCATCCCTTCCTTACACCCATCACCCATCACTCCACCCAGCATCCATCTCTCCTTTCTCTCATTTTTGACTCTCCCAAGAAACTCCCAAGGAGAGGAAACGTCAAAGCTCTCCATAAGAAGAGTCATGTGTGGCCCACTCCCTACCACCCTATCTCCCATCTCCACCCTTGGATCATCATCTCCACCATTGAAGGAGCACTTTTGGAGCATTAGAAGGCTAGGGAGGAAGAAGAAGGATAGATGGGTGTTTATAACACTAGATTTTGATTTTAATTTAGGGGCCCACATGTGGTAAGACCCGTTTGATGTATGCATTGTAAGAAATGGAGGGCCCATAGTAGCGGGGTCCCTCCCTTCTATCATGATTTCTCTCTTTCTCTCTCTATCTCCCTCCTTCACTGTTGGGCCACCTGACAGATGTATTATCCCCACCATACGTCCATCAAATAGTTCCAAGGACCCACCTCAAGATGTGGACAGTGTCCACACCGTCCTACCCATCAGATGCAGTGGCCTAGCAGGCCCATGTGCCTCATCTAGGCTGTCCATCCACTGGAAGTCCAGCAGGCTTGGATGAGGTAAAAACTCAAACATCAGCTTGATTATAGTTGGTGGGTCACACGTGTGGACCCACCTTGATGCATTGCTGGATCCACACCATCCAAATCACAGTTTGCAGTTTGATCGAAACCGTTGTGGCCCACCACGTGGCACCACGATGTATGTAGTTTACCTTCACTGCCCATCCATTTTTTAAAGTGTGGGGACCCACCTCACACTTGTGGTACGTGTGAGGGTGGGGCCCACCAGATATATGCTTTATATATTCAAGTCGTTCGTTTAGCAAAGCTGGGACTGTGGGTCCCATTGCTTGGACGTTAGCTAGCTCTGTGGTTCCATTGTAGGGTATATATTATATCCATACCCATCAGTCCATTTTTGGATGTGTGGGGCCCACCCCACACATGCTGCATATGTGGGATGGGACCCACCTTGATATATGCATTTCATCCCAGTTGTCCATCAACGTTCAAGATGATGGACCCACTGCAATGACGTCAACAATTTCTATGGACGTGGCTCACATGATGTATGATGAATGTGTTTTAATCTGCACCGTCCAGCCACACCGGCTAGTGGTTTGGATAGTGGGACCCACCTTTCATTTTTATGTCTCGTACACATCGTCCGTCTGTGAGTTGGACGTGAGACCTACCTCCATGAGGTATGGGTCTGATTTGCACCGTCTAGCACTCTGGACGGTGGGACACATAACGCCCTGAAATTCAGGGGTCGAGCATAACTCAGCTCCCGAGTTCCAAAACATCACTTATGCAACTGTAACACCCCGAATTTTGGCCAATCTGGGATTTGACGTCCTTAGGCAGTGGGTCAACTAAAATACCTGGAAAATCGCTCAAAACCCAATTCCATAGCCAAAGAAACCACTTAGGATTAATTCCTTTGGAAACTAAGTATAAGTTAGCTAGCATAACGCTAGAGTAGCTGGGAAATAGTCCCTGATCACTTTAAATACGTTCTACAAGACCCAAATTGAGTAGAACCAATGACTCTATAATACTCTAAAACCTCGGATCAAACTCTAAGCAGGTTTATTCTCTGGACCACTTTGAAACTTTATATTGGATCTAGACCGCGCGTCGAAAGTCCGATACCTGCTATCTTAGACCATTAGAACCGCCTAGCTGGACTTGACAATCATTTCAAAAATCAAGTCCAACCGACATTCGCAGGCTATTTCATTGAGCCCGGACTGAAGAGAGTGCGAATAAGGACAGAATTGGAATTTCAAATTCAAATCTGGCACACGACTTGACGTGTCAGTATTAAGCATTCTGACCGTTAGAATTCAGCCAAATTATACCCTCGGATCAAGAAAAATTTCTATTTCATATCATGAGATTTGCAGGCCTGATCTACGTGCGGTGACCGCTGAACTGAAACTGGACCGCCATGTGCGATCTGCGAACCCTGCCGGACTGAAAACTTGATGTATGCTAGATCCAGTATGCATGAGCTTAAGTCCGATCGCGTTCGGCCAGGGGACCACTAGAATGTCCTTTTGGACGGAAACAGCCCCAAATTGGATATACATCAAGTATACATTGTACCCGAGCCTATTTTGGGCACATTTGAGCTTATAAAAGGGGTTGAAACCCTCACTCCTCTCTCCCATCCGAATTTGCAAAAAGTCCTAGATTGGGAGAGAGAAAAGGTGAGAGTTTGTGAGAGAAGGTGGGAGAGAATTCCCTGCTGCTTGTGCCACGTGCTGCAAGTGGTTAAGCCATGCGCTCTAATCACTTTGCCGGTGATTTCTCTGCATTTTCAGGTAAGAAATAACCCTAGAAAGTTGCTGATTTGATGTTTTTTTTGTTCCATAGCTTGATAGTTAATAGATCTTGTAAAACAGGTCCTCTAGTAGCCGTAGACGAAGCGTATACGCTCCGTTCGAAACGACACGTTATAAGAGACAAGGTGCGAATTTTAGACACTTTGATTGACTGTTTTCAACGCTTTCAATGTCGTTTAATAGTAGATTATCGACGGCAACGCCGTTTGACATGTACAACATGTTTTCCGTTTCCTGTTTCGTAAACCGGCGAAGAATATGAGATTTAGGGTATTTTAGTCATTTGTAGGAAGTGCTGATTTCATTCATATTTTGCCGATATGATTGACATGATGGCGAGGAGATTCGCCTAAATGCGCACTTCGGGTCGACATACTATATGTAGACTTAAGTGTGTAGTGTAAGTGTTTGTATAAATGCTTGTATTAGTATGTATTGAATTAAATGGTGTTATGAATTAGTTTGAAATTATTTTCTGAATTAATATGCTGATGTAAATGATTTCCTACATGTTAGCTAAATGCATGATTTCATTACATGTATGGAATGTATGTGCTTGAAGATTTTCTTAAGTTGTATGTTATAACATGTGTTAACATGCTCACATGGTTGTATTTTATTTCTAATACTCTCATACGATTTGCTGATGTGATTCCATATGTTTGGGACTATGCCTAGTCCAGGCAGTCGGTAACCGAGCGAATTCGTGGTTAGCTTATCTTCGCCACGAACGACACGTCGATGAACGCAAGCTGTGTTCTGGAGTTAGCGGCAGTGGTTAGGCCACACGAAGTGTTTTACGCACTTCATGTCGTTCAACTTGAGATGTGATCGTGCTAGTCGAGCCCGTCAAGTAACCTGACTGGCCGTTGTATGTTCACCCTACATGAGTCATAACTGCTTGAACCTAGGGTACTGAACTTACCATTGTAAACCCTGTTAACCATGGTACCTTGATCCACGAAGACTAATGAGTCGGGCATGGTGGTATGGGACACCGTGGTCGAGCTGTCGGCCTACGCTCGGGCCACAAACCTCCCCGTAGTGACCAGTGAGCACCTAGTCTCATGAGCAGATTATGGTGGTATGGGACACTATATTCTTGCTGTCGGCCTACACTGATCAGGCGACGAGTCCTTTGTAATGACCGCGAGCGTATTCTGAGTCAATGGGAAGCGATGACTCTTCAGTAGCAGTAGAGTACAGTAGGCCTGTATTGATAAGGTGATGGGGAAGCGGAGCAACGAGTGAGTGCAATAGCCCTGAAAGCCCTTGCAGCGACCTACAAAATATACATCGTATGAGATTACTAGGTGTGACGACCCTAGACAGGATCTATGTTGGGATTGATACAAGGGAAGTACCTTAGTTTTCCAATCCTGCTGTTTGAATAGACTAATAACAACTCGAAAATCATATCACCATAACATTGCATGTGCCTGGAAGATGTGGAGCACTCTAGGGAGTGTGGCATGCCGCGGTCGTAAGATGTTGTCGTATGAGGGAGATCGTCGGTGAGGGCATACATCACGTCATGTCATCTTGCATTAACAACAGTATTAGGATTGTCTGATTTATTGCTTTACTATTATTGCATAATTGATTTGTGAACATGCTAATCTTTGCTCTATGATTCCTCTGAGTTGATCACTCACTCCCACATTACGGGATGGTGTTTGCAACACCCACCAGACCCTCTTGTAGATGCAGGTGAGGCTGAGATCCAGGAGGCAGAGCCAGACTTCGACGAGGACCTGGACGAGTTCTCGTACATGCAGTATCATGATGGCTTTGCGTAGGAGACCTGGGTTGATGGGACTTCAGTGGGACTATTTTGAACATTTGATTTTGTTCATGTATATGTATATGAGACTCAGAGATGTATTCATACTTTAGAGACAAATGAGATCTACTTTGTTTTTCCTTACAGTGATATATATATTGTTTAGTCTTCCGCTTGCTTTTATCACTGGATCTGGAGTATGAATTGCAATTTTGGTATGCTTTTACTCATGTGAATGCTTTAAATCAGACAACATTGAATCATAATCATTTTTGTTGCATAAGTGACGGTCTTGAACTCGGGAGTTGAGTTTATACACGACCCCCGATTTTCAGGGTGTTACAAGTTAGTATCAGAGCGTGAATAAAAGTATACTGGGCCTGGGTTATGGTCTCGTGACGTACGCTGTCACTTCTTTTGACTTAGGTGGGTGCGAGAAGGGTCTAGAAACATTTCTAGGATCGCAGATTCGCCAATAGGTGAAGTCTATTCAAATCGATCGCACGATCGAGTCTGTAACACAACTCGGGTCGCGTAAAGCAACCCGAATAGCTCCTAGGTCGTAGGAAGTCGGGTTGAGACATTCTTTGAACAATTTTAAACCTGTAAAAGTAAATCCTTGGGCCGTGGGATGACCACGACTCCTGTATTCAATCGTCAGGGCTTAAAAACCCCGTTTCACCAAAAATCTTCAAAATTCTTCCTCTCACCACTCCAATCTTCATTTATTTCTTATCCTTTTCATGTTAAGCATCAAACCTAATGTGAAAATAACATAAAATAATACTTTCATAAAATTTTACAGTGAATAGTAAAATTTCATGAAAAATGGCCATAAAGCCATTCTAACTTCACTTTATTTAGCAAATAATAGTCTAGATGGATGTACTAGCTCCTTCTACCTCAAAATCATATGCTGCATGATAGGGTTTTGTATTCGGGATTGTGGATTGGTCCCGGAAAGCCCCGAACACATGTTTGGGCCAATATAGGTCAAAATACAATAAACCAAGGTTGGGACCATACATATCTGGGGTCCTTGGACCATGGGGGACCAAACCCATGTGGTCACACCGGTCGAATGCACCACCGGTCGGCGATGCCATCGCCGATCCGACGATGCATCGCCGTACAGGTGGGCCCACTTGCTGCAAATTTTGGGCGCACGCCCTATCTTGGGTCGTGTACACCCCACATGTAGGGTTCGTGGGTAGAAAACCCCTAAAAAGTGCATCTCCTTCACAAACAGCCCTTCCCATAGCCCTATTTGCATTTTCCACCAACTATCTCCAAAATTCGGGATTCCAAACCACCCCTAGATCCATCCTTGGCCAAAAACAACCACCCTCCATCATTCCTTTGAAGTCGGCAGCCCTCCCTCTTGAAGATTTTGACATTTGGAGCTCCAAAAACCCCCAAATCGAGCTGAAATCGTGAGGTGCTCCAATCCACTTTTTCATTTTCATTTCTCCTTGAAAATACATCCTTGGGAAGCTTGAAGCATCTCTCTACGACACCTAGATCTCCCTTTTCCAGTTTGGACAGCCACTTCTTCACATTTTCTCTGTCTTCCATGGCTTTCGTGGAAGCCATTTTAGGCCTTTTATCACTCTCCTCCATCTTATCTTTGATGGGTAAAAGGAAGACTGCAATAGACGAGGCTGGGCCAAGTCGCCCTGCTCAATCGAGAAGACCGCGGGGTAGTGCCACAAGTTCAAGCGCCACCACGGGTCCAGCTACAGCCCGAGAGTGTCGTACAAAGCGGGATTTGGATCCCCATACTCACCTTGGGCGAGTAATTCTATCAGAGATGCCTCACGGTCAATACGCTGATCACAAAGTGTTGTTTTAGGTGGACGTGAAGGGAAATTATTTGGTGAATTTTTGTTGTTCGAGCGCATTGAAGCTGCGCATTAGGGTCTGATCTTTGAAGCTCGCGCTCGTACTAATGTGAGCACCGTTCGTGCCTTCTACGCTTGTATCCAGAATCCTACCTTAGAGCCATTGCAGTTCAAAATCCCTTTTGGTAGAGATCGGATATCTACGATTGAAATGCGACTGATTGCGCGACTTCTGAACGTGCCTCTTGGTGATGTTCATCCTAGTGAGAAGATCTGAGGAGTAGGCGTGAACGAGATCGCCGCACCAGGTTTCTATACGGTAAGTTGGTCCCATGGCAGTCTAATAATAGCCTCAAGGCGACGTATATGTCTGATGATTTGCGCCTACTGTACCATATCTGCACGTTCAATGTGTATCCCAGGTCAACGAATCACATTGAATGTATACGCCTTATGGTTGATTTCTTGTATCTGGTGGCCCAGGGAGAGAATGTATGTATGGCCACTATCATCTTGCGACAGATAATCCTCATAGCCAAGTTAAGAAGAACATCCGAATTACTTCCTTTTGGCCGACTGATATGCAAGATCGCGCTTGAGTTTACTTACAGACTTAGGCCAGAAGTGCCAGTTTCGATTCATACCATTGATGAGTCGACTATGGTCAAGATGAAGATTGGATCTCAGTACCGTGAGAATCAGTTTGAGGAGGATAGCGAGGATGACTTTGATGATGAGGAAGATCAAAGTGAGGGAGAACCTGGAGCAGAAGTTCAGGAAGAAGTCTGGGAAGAGGCAGAGGAGGAGGCTCAGGATACAGATGAGAGCCCTCCTCCTTCTGCATAGGCTACTAGCGATGATCACATTGCTCGGATTGAGGAGAGCCAGATCACCTTGCGAAGGGAAGTTTAGGAACTTCGTGCTGAAGTCGAGGATGCCAAGGCCGTTACAAAGAGGAAATTCGGCAAGGTGACTCACACCTTGAAGGCGATCCTGTGTTGCTTGCAGGATAAGGGTGCTCCTCCTCCGTCACCCGACTCAGACTAGCGATGCGACCTTGATGTTGTTGTTAGTACTTAGTCATTTTCTGCTTTTGTTGTGTAAGCTTGTTAGGGCTAGTGCTTTGCTTATGTTGCTGTTGTAATTTTAATTGTCTTAGTTCCCATGTATTTCTCGTCATGATGCTTGTAAGGATATATCCCTTTATTGTGACAATTTTGATTAAATGAAATGCATGGAATGCCTTTGACTCCTTATGTGAATGATTGTGGTGTATTTGTGCTATTGAGACTGACAAGGTTGTGCCCTATTTTGAATATAGGGAATGCCTCCTAAGGCTACGCGGAGCACGGTTCGGCTTGCATTGAGTGAGCATATGGATCAGACTCCTTCGCATCTGACACCCATGCGAACCCTGCTGTGGGCCCGATTCCTGAGACAGTTCGTGCATCTCAGCCTACTGTTGGTCCTACAGTTGGACCACCGCCGTTCACACCGTCAGTCAGAGAGCCTTATCATGCATCTACTTCGACGCAGCACCCGTCACAGCCTGCTCCACCTCCTGACAGATTTGAGCAGATGATGGGTATGATGCAGCAGCAGCAGCAGCTTCTGACTACCATTGTGGGGACATTAGCCCAGGGTGGGGGTGTGACTCCACCTGCACCACCTGCGCATCCAGCTGAGGATGCTTATACATACGCTCAGGATGAGGGCACGGCTCATCCTGTACCATCTGATTACCCTGCGGGGAATGCCGCAGATACACGAGGCCTATTAGAGCGATTTCAGCGCTTACGGCCTCCCACTTTTACGGGTTCTCATAGACCCGAGGAGGCCGAGTACTTGCTCGACCGTGTGTCGAAGATATTGCGGATGCTTCATTGCACAGAGGCTGAGCAGGTAGAGCTGGCTACATTCCTGTTTGAGCGAGAGGCCAGCCTGTGGTGGGATAGCGTATTGCGGACCGTTGCCTCCGACTTTATATGGACATGGGCAGCGTTTGAGTTCCGCTTCCATGAGAAGTATTACCCCCAGACGTACAGGCATGACAGGGAGAATGAGTTTCTCTGCCTCAGACAGGCAGCCATGACAGTCACGGAGTATGAGCATCGGTTTATGGAGTTGGGCAGATACGTCCCGACTATTTTGGCTGATGAGCAGATGCGCATACGGCACTTTTTGAAGGGTTTGCGACCGGATATTCGGTCGAAGATGTGCTTTGTGAGCATTCCCTCTTATGCGGAGTTGATTCACATGTCTATGCGGGCAGAGCAAGATGTGGATCGACTTGCGTGATCTCGTGGCCCTGTTGCTTCTAGGCCACGACCAGATATGCAGGACAGGCCCTTTGCGGGAAAGAGGCCTTGCGTCAACCCTCCTACTAGGGCTATAGCGCCTGTACCACCGTTTCGGTGCCCTGATTTGACATGTACATACTGTGGGAGGATAGGCCACTTGGCGCAGAGCTGTTTTTCTCGGATGCGGGACAGTGAGTTCTCGCCTCCGCAGAAGATTGACCGTGCACGTTCATAGGCAATATCAGCACCGCCTATACGGTTAGCTCCTGCGCACCCTTCTTTCAAACCTCCGGTATCGCAGATCAAACAGCCTCCACGGCCCTTGACACAGCGGCCGAACCGGCCACAACAGGCACCGGTTCATGCATTGACAGCTGAGGCAGCTGCGACACCGACTTTT
Organism: Magnolia kwangsiensis; assembly: GCA_037074715.1. Taxonomy (NCBI): domain Eukaryota; kingdom Viridiplantae; phylum Streptophyta; class Magnoliopsida; order Magnoliales; family Magnoliaceae; genus Magnolia; species Magnolia kwangsiensis. The sequence goes on along the minus strand of CM073575.1, from coordinate 80,133,972 downwards.
CAGCATTCAGCCTTCGAGGTCACAGCCCATATTGGAGGTACTCCTATTCTCGTGATGGTGGACACTGGTTCCACGCTTTCTTTGATATCACGTGCTGTAGTCAGGTGTCTTGTGTTACAGACTATTACTATGGATAGGGTGCGAGTCCTTGCAGCTCATGGAGATTATTCAGATGTTACCCTGATGTGTGAGGGTTGTTTGGTTGATCTGGGAGGCAGGATGATGGCTATTGATCTTGTCGTCGACCCCTCTCTTGTTTATCTCGACGTCATTCTTGGCATGGATTGGTTGACTGCAGCGAGAGCCGAGATTGACTGCGAGATTGTATAGTGACTGTGTACGAGCCAGAGGGTGCATCCTTCATATTTTTAGTGTGGGTAAATCTCCCTTTCCGCATACTTAGTTACGCCACTTTATTGCGAGATGCTGGTGTCCAGGTACTTGAGCATACGCCAGTCGTTTCCGAGTTCGGGGATCTGTTCAGGAAGATCCCTGGTTTGCCGCCCCGACGAGAGATCGATTTCACTATCGATCTGGTTCCTGGTTCTACGCTCGTCTCACTGTCGACGTATCGCATGGCACCATGTGAGATGGAGGAGTTGAGGACGCAGATTGATGGTCTACTAGAGCTTGGCCTTATACGGCCTAGTGTGTCTCCTTGCGGAGCACCGGTCTTGTTCGTGAGGAAGAAGGATGGTTCGATGTGATTATGTATTGATTATCGCAGGCTGAACCAGGTCACGGTGAAGAAGAAGTACCCTTTACCCAGGATCGATGACTTGTTTGATCAGTTGAGAGGAGCGCAGTACTTCTCGAAGATTGATCTTCAGTCAGGATATCATCAGTTGGCGTCAGGGATGAGGACGTGGAGAAGACAACATTCAGGACTAGTTTTGGCCACTACGAGTTCCTCATGATGTCGTTCGATCTCATGAACGCACCAGCCGTGTTCATGGATCTGATGAACCAGGTATTTCGACCTTTCCTCTATCGATTCGTCGTTGTATACATTGACGATATTTTGGTGTACTCTAGGAGTCGAGAGGAGCATGAGGAGCACTTACATTTGGTCCTGGATACGCTCAGACAGCATCAGTTGTTCACACAGTATAAGAAGTGCGACTTCTGAAAGCAGGAGGTGAAGTTCCTGGGACACGTGGTGTCCAAGGATGGCATGGCAGTTGACCTGTCTAAGGTAGCTGTGGTGCAGGACTGGGAGCAGCCTGGTTCTGTCACTGAGGTGAGGAGTTTCTTGGGTCTCGCTGGCTACTATCGGCACTTCATTCAGGACTTCTCGAAGATCACGAGACCCTTATCTCAGTTGACACGGAAGGACGTGAAGTTCGCCTAGAATGACAAGGCGGAGTCATCTTTTCAGGAGCTGAAGGACAGACTTACGTCTGCCCCTGTGCTAGTATTGCCAGAGCAAGGGGTTAGATACACTATATACACTGACGCGTCTAGCGTTGGTCTGGGTTGTGTCCTTATGCAGAGGGACAGGGTAATTTTGTATGCCTCGAGACAATTAAGGAAGCACGAGGAGAATTACCCTACACACGACCTAGAGTTGGCAGCCGTTATATTCGCACTGAGACTCTGGAGACATTACCTCTACGGAGAGGAGTTCGAGCTCTTTTGCGACCACAAGAGCCTCAAGTACATATTCATGTAGCGAGACTTGAATATGAGGCAGCGACGATGGATGGAGACGTTGAAGGACTTCAAGTTTGAAGTCTCTTACCATCCTGGGAAGGCGATAGAGTTTGCGGCTCCGCTGATGGTTGCTGAGTGGGATATGGTTGAGTTTTTGCGAGACTTTGAGTAGAAACTCACCGTAGAGGAGCCGTTTGAGTTCATCGCACATGTACAGGTGCGATCTCAGATCGATGACCAAGTCATCGAGGCGCAGAGGGACGATGCACATCTGACTGAGCTTCGAGAGCAGGCCAGTGATGATGCAGACGCCGACTGGTGAGTTGGTATGGATGGGGGCTTATGTTATCGTGGCCGCCTATGCGTCCCAGATATCCCTGACTTGAGACGAGAGATTCTCGAGGCTGCGCATTGTACTAGACTCGCCATGCATCCGGGCAGTACGAAGATGTATCGTGACGTGAAGAGGACGTATTGGTGGGAAGGTATGAAGACCCACATAGCAGAGTTCGTGTCCCGTTGTCTCACTTGTCAGCAGGTGAAGGCAGAGCATCGCCGACCACCTGGACTTTTGCAGCCTATGCCGATCGCAGAGTGGAAGTGAGATTTCATTTCCATGGACTTCATTTCTGGGTTGCCGAAGACGAGGAAGGGACATGATTCCATTTGGGTGATCGTCGACCGTCTGACGAAGTCGGCGCACTTCCTACCGATTAGAGTTACGAACTCTGCAGACGAGCTGACTAGACTGTACATCAGAGAGATTGTGCGTCTGCATGGAGTTCCGCTGGAGATTGTGTCGGACAGGTTCAGTTCTATTTTCTAGACTCGCATTCAGGAGGCTATGGGTGTGAAGTTGAAGTTCAGTACTGCTTTCTACCCACAGACAGACGGACAGATAGAGCGGGTGAACCAGATCTTAGAGGACATGTTGCGAGCTTGCGCATTGGACTTCAAGGACAGTTGGGATGATTGTCTTGCTTATGCGGAGTTTGCGTACAACAACAGCTTTCAGACGAGTATCGGTATAGCACCTTATGAGGCGCTGTATCGGCGACCTTGTCACGCACTGCATTGCTGGGTAGAGGTCGGTCAGCGTAGCTTGATTGACCCAAAGTTAGTGCAGGCGACGTTAGAGAAGATCGATATCATTAGGCGTCGGCTTCTTACAGCGCAGAGCAGACAGAAGAGTTATGCCGATACGAGACGACGGCCACTAGAGTTCACTGTTGGGGATCATGTGTTTTTACGAGTTTCCCCTATGAAGGGAGTCCTTCGGTTCGGGAAGAAGGGGAAGCTGGCACCACGATTCATTGGTCCATTCCAGATCCTCGATCGTGTGGGAGTAGTGGCTTACCGATTGGCTTTACCCACACCTCTCGCGAGCGTTCACAACGTATTTCATGTTTCTATGCTGAAGAAGTACGTTGCTGATCCTTCCCATATCATCAGATGGGAGCAGGTACAGTTAGGAGAGGATGTTACATATATCCTGCGAACGACATGTATCCTAGACAGGAAGGAGCAGGTACTACGTAGCAAGGTGATTCCCCTTGTGAAGGTATTATGGACGCATCACTCTGAGGAGGAGGCCAACTGGGAGACAGAAGCCGAGATCAGAAAGAACTACCCACAGCTTCTTGAGGAGTACGAAAGGTATAAATTTCAAGGATGAAATTATTTGTTAAGGGGGGTAGATTGTAACGCCCATGAAAAATCCATACTTGGGCTCGAGTACCAACTCGACCCGAAATTGCGTAGAATTAATTCTTTTAGAAAATATGACTAAGTTAGCTAGCGCAACGCTGGAGTAGATGGGAAATAGTCCCTGATCACTTTAAATACGTTCTACAAGACCCAAATCGAGTAGAACCAATGACTCTATAATACTCTATAACCTCGGACCAAACTCTAAGCAGGTTTGTTCTCTGGACCACATTGAATGTTTGTATTGGATCTAGACCGCACGTCGTAAGTCCGATACCTCCTATCTTAGACCGTTAGAACCGCCTTGCTGGACTTGACAATCATTTCGAAAATCAAGTCCAACTGATAATCACAGGCTATTTCATTGAGCCCGGACCGAAGAGAGTGCGAATAGGGACAGAATTGGAATTTCAAATTCAAATCTGGCACACGACTTGACGTGTCAGTATTAAGCGTTCTGACCGTCAGAATTCAGCCAGATTACACCCTCGGATCAGGAAAAATTTCTATTTTATATCATGAGACTTTCAGCCCTGATCTACGTGCGATGACCGCTGAACTGAAACTGGTCCGCCACGCGCGATCTGCGAACCCTGCCGGACTGAAAACTTAATACGTGCTAGATCTGGTACACATGAGCTTAAGTCCGACCGCATTCGGCCAGGGGACCACCAGAAAGCATCTTTTGGACCGAAACAGCCCCGAATTGAATATGCACTAAGTAAACTTCATTCCCGAGCCTATTTCGGGCATTTTTAAGCTTATAAAAGGGGTTGAAACCCTCACTCCTCTCTCCCATCCGAAATTGCAAGAAACCCTAGATTGGGAGAGAGAAAAGGTGAGAGTTTGAGAGAGAGTGTAGAAGGGATTTTTCCAGCCTTTGTGCAACCTGTTGCTAGTGCCTAAGCAACCCTTCCTGATCACCAAGCCGGTGATTCTTCTGCGTTTTCAGGTATGAAACAACCCTAGAAGTTGCTGATTTGAGGTTTGCTTGGATTCGTAGCATGCTAGCTAACGTAACTCGTAAAACAGGTTCTCTTATCGCCGTAGACGAAGCGTATACGCTCCGTTCGAAACAACACGTCTATAAGAGACTAGGTGAGGATTTTAGACGCTTTGATTGAAGGTTTACAACGCTTTCAATGTTGTTTAATAGTAGATTATCGACGGCATCGCCGTTTGACATGTACAACATGCTATCTGTTTCCTTTTTCGTAAATCAACGAAGAATATGAGATTTAGGGTATTTTAGTCATTTCTAGGAAGTACTGATTACATTCATATTTTGCTGATGTGATTGACATGGTTTGTTGTCACATTAGGAAGTTAGGAATACGTGCATAATTAGTTTGGTGAAGAGATTCGCCTAATTGCGCACTTCGGGTCGACATGCTATATGTAGACTTAAGTGTGTAGTGTATATGTTTGTATAAATGTTTGTATTAGTACGTATTGAATTAAATGATGTTATGAATTAGTTTGAGATTGATTTCTCAATTAATATGCTGACCTAAATGATTTCCTACATGTTGACTAAGTACATGATTCCATACTATGCATGAAATGTATGTGCTTGAAGATTTGCTTAAGTTGAATGTTATAACATGTGTTAACATGCTCACATGATCGTATTTCAATTCCAATACTCTTACATAAATTGCTGATGTGATTCTATAATTGTTTGGGACTAGTCTTAGTCCAGGCATTCGGTAACTGAGCGAATTCGTGGCTGGCTGGTCTTGGCCACGAAAGACGCGTCGATGAACGCGAGTCGTGTTTGGAGTTGGCGGCAGTGGTTAGGTCACGCGAAGTATTTTACGCACTTCATGTCATTCAACTTGAGATGCGATCGCGTTAGTCGAGCCCGTCAAGTAAACCGACTGGCCGATGTATGTTCACCCTGTATGAGTCATAACTGCTTGAACCTAGGGTACTGAACTTACCATTGTAAACCCTGTTAACCATGGTACCTTGATCCACGAAGACTCATGAGCCGGGCATGGTGGTATGGGACACCGTGGTCAAGCTGTCGGCCTACGCTCGGGCCACAAACCTCCCCGTAGTGACCAGTGAGCACCAAGTCTTGTGAGCAGATTATGGTGGTATGGGACACTATATTCTAGCTATCGGCCTACACTGATCAGGCGACGAGTCCTTTGTAGTGACCGCGAGCGTATTCTGAGTCTATGGGAGGCGACGACCCTTCAGTAGCAGTAGAGTACAGTAGGCCTGTATTGATAAGGTGATGGGGGAGCGGTGCAACGAGTGCGTGCAACAACCCTGGCAGCCCTTGCAGCGACCTACGAAATATACCTCGTATGAGATTACTAGGAGTGACGACCCTAGACAGGATCTGTGTTGGGATTGATACAAGGGAAGTACCTTAGTTTCCCAATCCTGCTGTTTGAATGGACTAATAACAACTCGAAAATCATATCACCATAACATTGCATGTGCCTGAAAGATGTGGAGCACTCTAGGGAGTGTGGCATGCCGCAGTCGTAAGATGTTGCCGTATGAGGGAGATCGTCGGTGAGGGCATACATCACGTCATGTCATCTTGCATTAACAACAGTATTAGGATTGTCTGATTTACTGCTTTACTATTATCGCATGATTGATTTGTGAACATGCTAATCTTTGTTCTATGATTCCACTGAGTTGATCACTCACTCCCACATTACGGGATGGTGTTTGTAACACCCACCAGACCCTGTTGTAGATGCAGGTGAGGCTGAGATCCAAGAGGCAGAGCCAGACTTCGACGAGGACCTGGACGAGTTCTCGTACATGCAGTATCATGATGGCTTTGCGTAGGTGACCTGGGTTGATGGGACTTCGGTGGGACTATTTTGAACATTTGATTTTGTTCATGTATATGTATATGAGACTCAGAGATGCATTCATACTTTAGAGACAGATGAGATCTACTTTGTTTTTCCTTACAATGATATATATATTGTTTAGTCTTTCGCTTTCTTTTATCACTGGATCTGGAGTATGAATTGTAGTTTTGGTATACTTTTACTCATGTGAATGCTTTAAATCAGACAACATTGAATCATAATCATTTTTGTTGCATAAGTGACGGTCTGGAACTCGGGAGTTGAGTTTATACACGACCCCCAATTTTCAGGGTGTTACATTAACTCACAAGTTTGGGTTGTTCACTGGTCACTACGGAGAGGATCGTCGCCCCAGCGTAGGCCGACAGCTCGACCACGGTGTCCAATACCACCATGTCCATCTCATGAGTCTTAGGGGATCGAAGTACCAAGGTTAATAGGGTTTCACTGGTGAGTTTGGTACCTTAGATTCAAACAGTCGCGTCCAAATATGGTAAACATACATCGGTCAATCAGGTTAATTGACGAACTCAACTAGGACGATCGCACATTGAGTTGATCGACATGAAATGCATAAGCACTCCGTGTGGCCTAACCACTGTCGAACATCCCAAGTACGACTCGAATTTATTGAACAATCCTGCATGGCAAGAACAACCTCAACCACCAGTTTGAGAACTGTTACTGATTACCTGGACTGTGATATAGTCCCAATCAGGTGTAATCACGATAATGAATATTTAAATCAAATCCTACAATCATATGAACATGTTATGGAATATAACTTAAGCATAAATACACTGTACATGGAGAAAATCATACACATAATTAACATGAATAATTAGGCTAAACAATTCATGGAGGAAATCATACACAGAATCGTATCTCAACTCCCATATAAACCACATTTTACTAACTACTAACCAATTCGGACATTTTCACAAACACTTAGACTACACGTTTCAACATACATCACGTATGTCGGCTGTATTACATATTAAGGCAAATCCTTTTGCCACAGAGTTGTCACATACATATCAATCATATACCTGCGATAATTAATCATGACAATCATAACATCAAATTCTAAATGATTACAAAAATTTCAACAAACACCTGAAATACTCTATTTACAACATAGGTTATACATATACATAAAATGAAACAGATAGCGCATTTAGCATGTGTAATAGCACCCACGTCAGTAATAAATCATTATCTGACATTGAAAGTCTTGAAAACCATAACCTAAACGTATACAGTCCGCACCTTAAATCGAAAAATGCATAACGAATATGATTTAGACAATAAGTCTTCGTCAATGGCGGATTGACAGCCTAGAATATGAAACAGGTTAGCTACATCATTACTTAGACTATTGGAAACCCTAGAATAGGTTAGGGTTAGGATTTCTTACCTATGTATGGTATTAGAATCGCCAGAATAATGAATCAGATAGGTGTATTAGGCACATAGAGAGGCAGGGTAGAATCCCTGGGAGAATCTCCAACTTCTCTCTTATCTTAGCTAGGGTTTAAAATTAGTATGTAATATGTGAGAGAGGGTTTAAGGTCCTTATATAGGCCTAGAACTGACGAAAATAGTCCCAGGGCCATGGTATACTTAGGTTATAACCAATTCGGGCTTGTTCCGATCCAACGAAGCATTTCTAGAGGTCTCTTTACTGAATTCAGTTGGACTTAAGCTCACAAATATTGGATCTTGATCAAGTTAAGTTTTCAGTCCGATCGGGTTTCCAGATCGACCGTGGCGGATCAATTTCAGTTCAACGTCACCGAAACTTGATTAGGGCCACAAATACATTGGCATGTGTGGGCCATCTTCCCTAATCCGAGGGTGTATTTGGGTCAGATTCTAACGGTCATAATGCTTATAAATGGCCCACAAGCGACACGACTCAGATTACTTAAATTCATCTTTAATTTCTAAATATATTCACTTCTCTCACACTTCACTCCGGACTCAAGAAAATAGTCTCAGGACATCATCTGGACTTGATTTTCGAGGTGATTGTCAAGTCTAACCAGGCGGTCATAATTGTCTAAGTTCGCTGCTATGGGACTTTTGACGTGCGGTCCAGGTCTGATACGGAGTTTCATTGTGCTCCCGAGAGCAATTGGGTTTAGAGATTGATCATAGATTTTAGGGTAATGTAGTGTTAATAATTATATAGGTTTTGAGTCTTGCAGATCGTATTTAAAGTGATTGATGATAATTTCACAGGTAATCTAGTTTAGCGCTAGTTAATTCTCATTAATTTCTAAAGGATTTAGTCCTAAGTGATTTCTTCTTGAGGTGGAACTCGGGTCTTCGTACGGATTTTTCTAGGACATTACAATCTATCCCCCTTAAAGAAAAATTTCATCATCTAAATTTATACCTTTTCATACTCCTCGAAGATATGAGGGTAGTTCTTTCTGACCTCAGCTTCAGTCTCCCAAGTAGACTCTTCTTCACTGTGATGCATCCACAGTACCTTCATAAGTGGGATGACCTTGCTACGCAGTACTTGCTCCTTTCTATTCAGGATACGTGTCACTCGCAGTACATAGGTGGCATCCTCGCTCAACTGCACCTGCTCCCAACTGATAATGTACGAAGGATCAGGAACATACTTTTTTAACATGGACACATAAAATACGTTATGCACGCCTTCGAGTGGTGTGGGCAAAGCAAGGTGATATGCTACTGCCCCCACTCGATCAAGTATCTGAAATGGTCCAATGAATCTTGGCGTGAGCTTCCCTTTCTTACCAAACCGAAGGACTCCCTTTATGGGGGAAACCTTAAGGAATACATCGTCCAAAACTTCAAACTCAAGCGGTCACCGTCTCGTACCGGCATAGCTCTTTTGCCTGCTCTGTGCTGATAGAAGTCGACGTCTGATAATGTTAATTTTCTCTGAGGTCGTCTGGACAACTCTGGGCCAATCAGACTCTTCTCACCCACTTCTACCCAGCAATGCGGTGCTATACACGGGCGACCATACAGTGCCTCATAGGGAGCCATGCCAATACTAGCCTGAAAGTTGTTGTTATATGCGAACTTTGCATAAGGATGACAATCATCCCAACTGTCCTTGAAATTTAAGACACAAGCTCACAACATATCTTCTAACACCTGATTCACACGTTCCGTCTACCCATCTGTCTGCAGATGGAACGCGGTACTGAACTTCAACTTCACACCTAGCGCTTCCTGGTTACGAGTCCAGAAGGTAGATGTGAATCACGTGTCTCGGTCTGACACGATCTCCAAGGGAACTCCATGTAGACGTACAATCTCCTTGATGTATAATCTAGCCAACTTGTTTGCAGAGTTAGTAACTCTGATCGGTAGGAAATGAGCTGATTTAGTCAATAGGTCGACGATCACCCAAATGGAGTCATGTCCCTTCCTCGTCTTCGGTAGCCCTGAAATAAAATCCATAGAGATAAAATCTCACTTCCATTCGGCTATGGGCATGGGCTGAAGCAGTCCAGGAGGTCAGCAATGCTCTACCTTGACCTACTGGCACGTTAGACAACGGGACATAAACTCTGCAATGTGAATCTTCATATTGTCCCACCAGTATAATCTCTTCATATTTTGATACATCTTCGTGCTACCTGGATGCATCGCAAGCCTCGAACTGTGGGCTGCCTCGAGAACCTCCTGTCTCAAGTCAGGAACGTCTGAGACGCATAGGCAGCCAAGATAATGTAAGCCCCCATCCGTACCAACACTCCACTCAGAGTCCTCATCTATACCAACCCGCTCTCTCATCTTCGCCAATAGCTCATCGTCTGCCTGAGCCTTGATAATCCTGCCATCAATGAGGGGCTATACTCGAATGTGTGCGATAACCTCGTACGGCTCCTCCACTGTGAGTTTCTGCTCAAAGTCTCGCACAGACTCCACCATGCCCCATTCTTCTATCATTAGTGGAGCCGCAAACTTTATAGTCTTCTTACGGCTTAACGCATCTGCCACAAGGTTTGCCTTGCCCAGATGGTAGGAGATCTCAAACTTAAAGTCCTCCAAGGTTTCCATCCATCGGTGCTAGTTCATATTCAAATCTCGCTGAGAGAATATATATTTAAGGCTCTTGTAGTTGCAAAAGAGCTCGAACTCCTCTTCGTAGAGGTAATGTCTCCAGAGCTTCGGTGCAAAAATGACGGCTACTAACTCTAGGTCGTGTGTAGGGTAATTCTCCTCGTGTTTCCTCAACTGTCTCGAGGCGTATGCAATTACCCTATCCTTCTGCATAAGGAAACAACCTAGACCAACGCGAGAGGTGTCAGTATATATCGTATACTTAACCCCTTACTCTGGCAATACTAGCATAGGAGCAGACTTCAACTTGTCCTTCAGCTCTTGAAAAGATGCTTCGGCCTTCTCATTCCAGGCGAACTTCAAATCTTCCCATGTCAACTCAAACAACGGTCTGGCAATCTTGGAAAAGTCCCTAATGAATCATCGATAATACCCTGCCAGACCAAGAAAACTCCTCACCTCATTAACTGAATCAGGCTGCTTCCAATCCTGAACTGCAGCTACCTTAGCGAGGTCGATTGCTATACCTTCCTTAGACACCACATGTCTCAGGAACTTAACTTCTTTTTAGAAGTCGCATTTCTTGTACTGCATCAAAAGTTGATTCTTCCTGGGAGTATCCAAGACCGCACTTAGGTGTTCCTTGTGCTCTTCCCTATTCGTAGAGTATATCAAAATGTCATCTATAAATACGATGATGAATCGGTATAGAAACGGATGAAATACCCTGTTCATTAGATCCATGAATACGGTCGGTTTCTTTATGAGTCCAAACGACATCATAAGGAACTCGTAATGACCAAAACTAGTCCTGAATGCAGTTTTCTGCATGTCCTCATCCCTGACGCGCAACTGATGATACCCTGACTGCAAATATATCTTCAAAAAATACCGTTCCCCCTTCAACTGATCAAACAGATCATCAATCCTGAGCAAAGGATACTTGTTCTTCACTGTCACCTAGTTCAACCTACGATAATCAATACATAATGGTAGGGAACCATCCTTCTTCACAAACAATATAGGCACTCCCCAAGGTGACACACTCGGTCGAATGAAGCCTGCCTCTAACAACACATCAATCTTTCTCCTCAGTTCCTCCATCTCACATGGAGGTATACGATATGTCGACAAGGAAATAGGTGATGCACCAGGCATAAGATCGATAGTAAAGTCAATCTCGCGTCGAGGAGGAAGTCCCGGGATCTTCTTAAATATGTCCGTGAAGTCCTGAACCACATGTGTATCTCCCAACGTCAAATTATCAATACTCTCTAACAAAGAAGCATAACTACTAACTCGACAGGACCAATTGACCTGAACTGAAAATGTAAAGACCGTGCCCTCAGGTCCGTAGGCTGTCACGACTTTGGCCTCGCAATCAGTCTCTGCTCTCATCATGGTGAGCCAATCCATCCCGAGGATAACGTCGTAGGAGGAGGGCTCTCATCCTATCCTGGGCCTCCTCTTCTTCTTCATCCTGCTCTTCTTCTTCTTCTATTTCGGTTCCACCCTCTTCATCACTCTCTTCCTCTTTGCTTTCTGTCTCATCCTCACTCTCCTCGAGTAGGGCTTGTCGTTGCCGAGGCTTGATATCCATCTGATTGAGAGTAGTCTCGGTGATGTAATGGATCGACGCCTATAATTCCGCCCCAAGTCTGTAGCGAAACTCAAGTGCAATCCTGCATATGAGTCAACCGAATGGGAGGGATTCAATCCTTCTATTAGAATGTGCAATAAGGACTATCTGTCTCAAGACATATGTAGGCACACATAACTTCTATCCCTTCCCCACCTGGTACAAAAAATCCACCATCAGGCGCGTGCATTCACTGAGGTTGCTCCACCTGGGGGTAGACGTTGAACGTGCAAATGTGGTGAAGCAGGCGAAAGTCATCCGTCATATTGGTCGCTAAGAGGCTTTTGTTAGGTTATCATTCAATCAGACGACTACAAAGGAACCGTGTGCGGCGATCTCTTTCACGTGCACTACTCAGATTCTTCTCGCTTGCATGAACCTCGCCAAGTGGCACATTCAGAAGCTGAGATATGAAAGCAACGTTGATTGTGGCATCCCGATCTCTTCGAAATGGAATCTTAAACTGCAAGGCCTCCAATGTTGGCTCTCGAATGTGTACATAGAAAGCTCAGATTGTACCCACATTTGCAAGATGCTCACCCTCAAGTAGCGGACCCCACTTAGCTTCTACCAGGAGCTTGAACAACAAAAATTTTCTAAATATCCATGCATCTACATGAGCTTCAAAAAGGACCCTACAGCCCTCATAGACTCCATGAGACAACTCCACCAACAAAGCCCTTCTTATGGGAGTATGGGGATCTAGATCCCGCTTCGTCTGCAACTCTCGAGTGGCGCTTGAACTCGTGGTGGCACCTCTCAGCATCCTTGAACGGGTTGGGCGACTAGGCCCGGCTTCATCTACGGAAGCTCTCTTCTTCCCCATGAAAGAGAGAATGGTGGAAATGGAAAATATGGTCGTAACAAGCTCGAATAGGGCCATGAAAAATGAAAGAAATAAGAAGAATGGGATGAGATAGAGGGTTCCCATGAATTCGAGGCTCAAAGTAGGGATTTGAGTGCTCAAATTGAAAGAAAAGAAAGGGAAATCAGCAATGGAGGTAGGTTTTGAAATGGGTAGAGTGAGGGTGCACGAAAATGGAAGAAGAAAGGGTTTGGAGAGGGATTTTTTTGGAGTTTTTGAGGGTTTCTTTAGAAAAGGAAAGCTAGGGAGGGTAGTTTCTAAAGAGAGGATGAGATAGGGGTCTTTAAAATCAAACCCCTATGGATCAGTGGGCCACATAGGACCCTAGGAGCATCGGTCCAAGCCAGCCTACTAGGCGGCGAGGCCTCACCCAACCGGCGAGGCCCTAGCCGGTCTCTGGACTGTCCGGTGATGGATCACCGGTGGGATGAGGTCCTCCCCCCCCCCCCCCCCCCCCCCCCAAAAGTCCAAAAAAATGTGGGCCCCACCCTGGGTCCCCCTGGAAGTGCCCCGATTGGGCCCCTACTCCGTTTCGACTCATTTTGGGTCATTTCAAATAGAATCTGATGTATATTCACATTAAATGATTTTAAATGGCTGAGATGGGATAAAATACAATATAAACCCATTGATTGACAGTCTAGAAGTGGATTAGGATCATTTTACATGATCACGGGTGCGAACAGACCCGATCTCGACGATCAATTATAGTAATCCTTCGTCAATTGGTGAAACTGGAAATCCTAGACTTGTTTTAAAATTTTTCTCACACCCTCCTACATTATATTAGTGTCATCGTATGTTGTATGAGCATAACCCAGGTCCGGTTTAATCCAAATCATGCTATAATACCAACTTATAATGCCCTGAAATTCGGGGGTTGAGCATAACTCAGCTCCTAAGTTCCAATAAATCACTTGTGCAACATTTTTGATGATGGATGAATGTTAAATGTATTAGTGTATAAAACATTAAATATATTAAGCCAAATCAGTAAACATAATTTAGGGACAGTTAGAATACGCAAGCGGAAGACTGAAGAAATATATATACCAATATAAGTCCCCAAGATATGTATGCTCTGTTAGGTCATAATTATAAGTATTTGTCTCAAAATATAAATATCAAAATGTGATAGACCACTACAAATATATCCTTGAATCCCTGTCAATTAAGACATGGCTAAGATGAACCCGCCTGAGAACTGCATGAAGGAGAACGCCTCCTCATCATCCTCATACTCCTGCTCTGCATCGATTGTCACATCATCACTTGTAGCTAAGTCAGAGTCTTGTTGGTGTTTAAGCACCGTCCCAGAACGTGGGAGTGAGTGATCAACTCAGTGGAACTATATAGCAAAGGTTAACATGTTATCAATTCAATCAAGCAGTAATGATAAAGCAATACAATCAAACATGTCCTAGATACTCTTGTTAATGCAAGGATGATATGAAGTAATGATTAATTCCCTCGCCTGCACTCTCTCTTGCGATAATATTTAATGATTGCAGCATGAATCACTACTACTATGCTCTATACCAACACCAATGACAAATACAGTGTAATGTTATGAGCAAGATTACCAAATTCTTATTAGTCCTTTTCATACAGCAGGATTGGGAAGCTAAGGTACCTCCCTTATATCAATACCCAAACAATGATCCATTCTAGGGTCGTCAGTCCTAGTAAATCTCATACGATGTTATAGTTCTTGATCGCTGTAAAGGGCTCATCACCAATCAATACAGGTCTAGTTATACCCTAGATACTACAATAAGGCTCGTCGCCTTAATGCAGTTTCAGGATATGCTCGAGGTCACTACAAAGGGCTCGTCACTAATCAATGTAGGCCGACAGCATGAATACATTGTCCCATACCACCATATTCTGCTCACGAGTCTGGGTTGCTCTCTAGTCACAATGGGGAGGCTCGTCGCCCCAGCGTAGGCCGATAGCTCGACCACGGTGTCTCATACCACCATGTCCGGCTCATGAGTCTTAGGTGATCAAAGTACCAAGGTTAATAGGGTTTCACTGGTGAGTTTGGTACCTTAGATTCAAATAGTAGCGTCCAAACATGGTGAACATACGTTGGTCAATCGAGTTAACTGACGAGCTCGATGAGGACAATCGCACATTGAGTTGATCGACATGAAATGCATAAGCACTCCGTGTGGCCTAACCACTGTTGAACATCCCAAGTATGGATCGGATTCGTCAAACAGATCCTGCATGGTGAAAATAACCTCAACCACCAGTTCGAGAACTGTTACCGATTACCTTGATTGTGATATAGTCCCAATCACGTGCAATCACGATAATAAATATTTAAATCAAATCCTACAATCATATGAACATGTTATGGAATATTACTTAAGCATAAATACACTGTACATGGAGAAAATCATACACATAATTAACATGAATAATTAGGCTAAACAATTCATGGAGAAAATCATACACACAATTAAGGTAGTTGGGAATCGTATCTTAACTCCCATATAAATCACATTTTACTAACTACTAACCAATTCAGACGTTTTCACAAACACTTAGACTACACGTTTCAACATACATCACGTATGTCGGCTATATTACATATTAAGGCAAATCTTTTTTCCACAGAGTTGTCACATACATATCAATCATATACCTACAAAAATTAAACATGACAATCATAACATCAAATTTCAAATGCATGCAAACATTTCAACAAACACATGAAATACTCTATTTACAACATAGGTTATACATATACGTAAAATGAAACAGATAGCGCATTTAGCATGTGTAATAGCACCTACGTTAGTAATAAATTATTATCTGACATTGAAAGTCTTGAAAACCATAACCTAAACATATATAGTCCGCACCTTAAACTGAAAAATGCATAACGGATATGATTTAGACGATAAGTCTTCGTCAATGACGGATTGACAACCTACAATATGAAACAGGTTAGCTACATCATTACTTAGACTATTAGAAACCCTAGAATAGGTAAGGGTTAGGATTTCTTACCTATGTATGGTATTAGAATTGCCAGAATAACGATTCAGATAGGTGGATTACGCACGTAGTAGAATCCCTGGGAGAATCTTCAACTTCTCTCTCTTATCCTAGCTAGGTTAAGAATTCGTATGGAATATGTGAGAGAGGGTTTAAGGTCCTTATATAGGCCCAGAACTGACAAAAATAGTCCCATGGCCATGGTATACTTAGGTTATAACCAATTCGAGCTTGTTCCGATCTAACGGAGCATTTCTGGAGGTCCCTTTATTGAATGCGGTCGGACTTAAGCTTACAAATATTGGATCTTAATCAAGTTAAGTTTTTAGTCCGATTGAGTTTCTAGATCGACTGTGGCAGACCAGTTTCAGTTTAACGGTCACCGAAACCAATCAAGGCCATAAGTACATTGGCTTGCGTGGGCCATCTTCCCTGATCCGAGGGTGTATTTGGGCCAGATTCTAATGGTCAGAATGATTATAAATGGCCTGCAAGAGACACGGCTCAGATTACTAAAATTCATATTTAATTTCTAAATATATTTACTTTTCTCAAACACTTCACTCCGGACTCAAGAAAATAGTCTCAGGACATCATCTGAACTTGATTTTTGAGGTGATTATCAAGTCTAACTAGGCGGTCATAATCGTCTAAGTTCACCGCTATCGGACTTTTGACGTACGGTACAGGTCTGATACGGAGTTTCATTGTGCTCCCGAGAGCAACTGGGTTTAGAGATTAATCCTAGATTTCAGGGTGATGTAGTGTTAACAATTCTATAGGTTTTGGGTCTTACAGATCGTATTTAAAGTGATTGGTGCTAATTTCACAGGTAATCTAGTTTAGTGCTAGTTAATTCTCATTAATTTCTAAAAGATTTAGTCCTAAGTGATTTTTGCTTGAGGTGGTACTCGGGTCTTCATACGGATTTTTCCACGACGTTACAGGAACCACCTTAATGTTCGTGTTACATCCACACCGTCCATCTATTTATAGATGAGTGGGGCCCACCTTGATGTTGTGATGTAGAGCTTACCTTGGATGTATGTATTATATCCAAGTCGTACATCTAGATCATGGGTCCCACGTGGAACTCCATGATGTATGCGTTTCATCCATTTGACCGTCCATTTATTAGGGTGAGGCCCACTTTGATGATGTGTTGTATATTCATACCATCCATCACATGATTGACGTGGCTCCACCATGATGAATGTATCATATATTCGTACCATCCAACCTGCTGGATGGTGGGGCTCACCCCGATGTATGTATTTCATATCCACGTTGTTCACCCATTTTGATGGCATAGGGTCCACTTGCTGCATGTGCTGGGTCTGCCTACACTGTATAGGCCCACCATGCTGTACATATTTCATCTATGTCGTCCAGTCCGTAGACGTGCAACCCACCATGATATATATATATATATATATATATATATATATATATATATATATATATATATATATATATATATATATATATATATATATATATATATATATATATATATATATATATCTTTTCCATCCATTAGTTTTTAGGTTCAGGTGATGTAATCCAATGTGACATATATGCGCCCATAAATGAGGCCCAATGTGATACATTTGAGGCCCATTTGGTGAGGTCCCATGTGATGTATTTGAGGCCCATTTGGTAATGCCTGATGTGATGTGATGAGGCCCATATGATGATGCCCAATGTGTTGTATGTGAGGCCCATGAGTAAGGGGCTCAATGTGATGTATTTTGTGGCTCATTTGGAATGTGCAAGGCCCACCTTAATATAATGTAATTATGGCCCATTGTGATGCATTTAAGGGTCAGGCGATGGGGCCCATTGTGATGTATATTAGGCCCATGTGAATGACCCATTGTGATGTATTTGTGGCCCATAGATGTGGCCCTGCGACCCGTGTATAGGGCCCAGTATGACGTAATTACAACCCAAGTATGAGGCCCATTGTGATGTATATATGACCCATGGGATAAGGCTCAATGTGATATATTTTTGGCTCACCGTGATGTATATTAGGCCCTTTGTCTGAGGCCCATTATGTTGTGTATAAGGCCCTTGTGTGAGGCCATAGGCCCACTATACGTTTGGCTCTATGTGGGCCACTCCTTGGGAAAAATGTTGGTTAAATGTCCACATTCATGGGCAATGATGGTTAAATATCCACATTGTGACCTTCCCTTAGGTCTCATTAGGCCGATTATCGATACCGATTATGAGTATGTGATAGCATAACATCATGATACATGCCCATATGCATCATCTGCATGTTTGATATGAGATGTGGTTGATCATTGCATATACCATTGGGCATGTTTTTTATGGGACTCCTTGATAGACGAAGTTGCCCCACATGAGCGCGTGATATGTGCTGGTTTGATGCATGACTGGATGGTATGACTCATGCATCTCATTTTTTTGTGATATGACCACCGTACACTCTAAGACATCAAGGTCATAGCCTCCACAGGCATATCGTGGATGGCCAGATGGGACACAAGAAATTTGTTACTAACATTGGAGCACCATAAATGTCCTTGGGTGAAAATCCCTAAACCCTCTAGGTACCAGAGGATACTCTAACATCTAGGCCAAGTGGATACATAAGCACCCGAGTGCCAAATATGTAGGCCGCATCTCTCACTGTGTCGTGGTCTGTTGGAAGGGAGTGTGGCCTTATCCACTCGTAGATAGGGAGCAGAGCTATGTTAAGTTTGATTAGCTTATAAACGGGTCTGTTATTAATGTGCCGGGTAGATATTGGTTGACTACTTGCCAGGCGGATAGTGAGGTATCTTTTACTTGCATGGTTGCACATCTAGTGGGCTACGATCACGTGTAGAGTGTACTAGACCCTGGCGATGATCTCAGAGATCTACAGTACTGATATGTGGACTTATTGAGCTGAAGTTCAATACTCAGTATTTTACTCATTCATTCATTCATTTACTATCCACTCGGGCGGGTGGTTGTAACTAATTGATATGTGTACCTTTACAATGGCTAGGATTTCGGTTGGGGCACGCTACCAACCTGAGATCAGGAGTCTACAGTCTATTTATTTAAATTTAGATATGAGACTAGTTAGGATAGAAGTCTCTTGTGATGGACTCCATAGCCTGCGATACTACATACTATCATCCCGACTTCACACATCAGCTTGGTCATTCCATTCGCACCACATATTGCATCTGTGACATATGGTATTTGGGGTTGCTATGTTTTTACATTATGTGGCCTAGATGAGGTTGACAACATTCATGGACTCGTCAGGATTTGCATATTGCATTGCATCATGGTATATGATATTTGGCTTACGATGTCTCTACATTGCATAACTAATCTACATTGCTTCCTCAGTATATGATATTGGCTTATTATATTTTTGCATTGCATAGCCTAATGTATTTATGAACTTGCTAGCATGTTTTCGTATTATTTTGATATTACATTCTGAGCACACTTATCTTATGCACACACTTACACCACCCTCTAAGCATTCTATAAGCTTATGCACGATAAATGCGTGCATGTGGCGTTAGGTTGCAGCAACGTTGAGCTTGGAGCATGCAGCTGTCTTCTGGAGCTTTAATTTTTGATATATGTATTTTCATTTTAGCACTATATTCAAATGTTTATATTAGTGGATATGTGATGATGATGTTGCCTTTATGATTTGGGTAAACTTGTGCTTATGCTTCTTTCGAGATAAATGTACGTTGAAAAATTCTCCTCGTAGGATCCCAGGATCAGATCTAGTGTATAGGCACTGGGATCTGAGAATGGGGTACTAAGGAGGCTGTCGACACCGAATTCAGCAATCGAGAATTTTGTGAGCCCAGTTTTCGAGTTTGGGGCGTGACACCTATCTCTGTTAAGTCTCTGCTGCTACTGTTGCCGCTATGATAGCCTAATCTACTGCTATGGGGGAGGTCTCGAAGGCTGGTGTTGTGGTCTCTATTACTGTTGTGGGAGCTGTTATGGAGGCTGATGTTGTGCCCTCGGCTGCTGTTAATGTGGATGGGGACACTCGTGCCTATGATATCCTATCATACTGCATCCAAAGCAAGCACCTGGGAACGGTCCCGGAGGTGGTGTTGGGGGTGCCACTGGTGTTCGGAATGCTAGGCGGGTCGTGCGTTGCTACTGTGGAGGTGTTGCTACTGTTGAGAGCTACTGGAGGGCACCTTCCTCTTCTGGTCTCCTCTGTGGTCATAAACCCTATGTAAATTAGCCCAACCTGCCTCGTAAACCTGTACCCTCTACATAATCTGCAAACGTCGGAAGCATGTGTCTAACTACACAGCTCATGAGGGCAGTACGCAAGCCGTTCAGCAGGCCTTCCACCTTTCATCATAGATAATATACGTGGTAAACCTCGATAACTTTATGAAACGTGCCTCATACTAAGACACGGACATGTCTCCCTGGACCAGAGTCTCGAACTCTAATGCATGCTGCTTTGGAACATGCTCAGGAAAGAACTTTCGATCGAACCAGTTTACAACGTCCTCCCAGGTCCACTCTAAATTGGTCACTGCTGCTCACCAGTGTTGAGGCTCGCCCTGGAGAAGAAATACAGCTAATAGGACCCGCTACTGGGTCGTACATCTCATAGTGTCAAATATCTTATCCACCTTAGAACACCATATCTCTGCTGCAGTAGGGTCTGACTCACCCTGAAAACGCAGGGGATGTGCTATTGGAAGTTAAGGAGAAGGGCACTTGCATGCTCCTGCTCTACCTGGGCTGACGTAACAGTGAGCCACCTGCCCTTCCCTTGAAGGATAGTAGTCAATGCCTGTAGCATCTGTTAAAGTTGATCTGCAGTCATGGGTACTGTCGAGGCTGTGCTAGTCTTAGACGGGGAAGCGAGAGTCACTCAGGTTGCTTTCCTAGGTGGCATGTCCTACAGGGATGAGCAAGGGCATATCATCCTTGAGAACCCTCGAAGGCACAGACGTTAAGGGTCTATATCAGAAAATTGATAAGTTATTCGGACTCAGGACCTATTTATTCTAAGTTCATAGTAGATATGTGATGTGATTCTCAGATATTCTCAAGTTATGCAGTGATACCAACTTCTGTCATGCCCCAAACTCAGAAACCGGGCTCACAGAATTCTCGATCGCTGAATCTAGCATTGACAACCTCCGTAGTGCCCCATTCTCGGCTCCCGGCACCCATATGCTAGATTTCGATCTCGGGATCCTACAAGGAGGATTTTCATTATGATTTTTTTTTAATGGAGCATAACCACAAGCATAACCTAGTCATAAAACAACATCACCACATATCCACTATATCAAAAACTTTGAGTACAATGCGAAAAGGGAAATACAAAATGATCAAAAGAACTCCAAAATAATTTACCAAGCTCTCCTGCCTTAGCGCTGCTGCGATCTAACATCTCCTACACGCAACGATCATGCATAAGCTTATGAAAAGCTTAGAGGGTGGTGTAAGTGTGTGTGTAAGGTAAGTGCTAAGTATGCAATGTTAGAGTAATGTGAAAATGTACTGGTAAGTCCATGAATACTATCAGCAATACAAAGGTTATGCGATGCAAGGCATGAATGCTATCGGTCATACAAAGGTCATACGATACGAGACATGAATGTTGTTGGCCATATGATGCGAGGCATGAATGTTATCGGCCATACTGAGGCCATGTGATGGGATGCCTATGTAGCCAAATGTCATATGCGAGATGCAACACAAGCATGCCAGTCCTCATTTAAATCCACATAATAATACATCTCATCTTTGGGATATCACTAGGGTCTAGTACACTCCACACTGACTGTCGCCTCCCTAGCCGCATGGCCCAACGAGTGGAAGAGAGCAAACTATTCACCTAACCAGTAGTCTACCAATACCTACCCAGCTCGTCGATAGCAGACCCATTTACAAGCTAGTCAAACTCAGTCTAGCTTACAACCCCCTCACTTGGGCAGATAAGGCCACACCCCCTTCCAACCGACCATGACACAGAGGGAGACACGACTTACTGCTATTCGCCACTCGTGCATTCATGGATCTACTCGGTTTAGACGTTGGAGCATCTCTTGGTACCAAAAGGTTATGAGACTTTCACCTAAGGACATCGTATGTACCACAGTGTTAGAGCTAATATTTTTGATATCCAATCCGGCCATCCACGATGTGCTTTTGGAGGTCATGACCCTGATGTCACTAGGGCGTATAGTGATCATGTCACACAAGTGTGAGATACATGAATCTCATTATCCAGTCATGCACCAATCCTACGTATACCACCACACGCTATTGTGGGTAACTCATATCCTCGAATAGTGATGGTTATCCATCTTTTATTGATGTAGAAATCTCCTTCTTTACTCATAATAATCTTTTGTAGGGAGATTGTCATATGTATCTTCAATCTATACATTACTTGCATTATCTATATGGTTGGAGAGGGTCAATGCCCTATTCATAGTGATGGTTATCCTTTAAGATTAATAATAATTCAAGAAATTCAGAACAATAATGTGAGGGTTCTGATATGTCTCGTACTCCACTACTATGAGTGGTATTAGTATGAACAACCAATATATATATATATATATATCTAACAATTGAAATTATGGTAGGACCACTGTTATCGAAGTAAGGATATTATTCACAAACCTAAGTTTAGGGTCGCAATGTAGTAATAATCTTGGTTAGACCGAGGATGAATCCACAAGGACTAATCTTATATGTTTCCTAAAAGTAAAATTTGAACTAGAATTAGGAGAAGATCTAAAGAAGAAATCTAAATTTAAAGGAGTACTTGTGAATAAGGTTTAAACTATCAATTAAAAGTGGGGACTAGGGTACCAAGGATCCACTTGCAGCAATTGAGATGTCACCTTGCTTGATTTAAGAGATCCAACTGGAGTCAGAGTCTTATCGTATCCAGTTGGAGAAAGAGATGATCGAATCTCTGAACTTCTCATTGATTCAGTCTCAAAGGAGGAGAATTATGAGGATTTAGAAGTGATTTCATCACTCAACCATGCCCCACAACCGATGGCAAACAACAGGATTTACCAATCCCACAATCTCAATCAAGAAAAGAAGATATCTAAAGCTCTCACAAATATATAATAATTTGATTCGTAATAAACCATTGAACACTAAAAATATTCCTTAAAATCAACTAGAAATCAATGAAGTTCAATATAAACATGAATCAAAATAAAGCAAACATCTCAATCATGCTATAAGTTTCACCTTTTAGCCCTAGCTAAGAGGTTTAGCCAACCATAGACATGATTGAACTAAGAACTCTTAAAAAAATAAAAAGACCAACTAAGGAAGAAGAATTAAAAATCCTGAGCGGAGACTCCACCCTTTTCCTCCACTCCTTAGACCCTAGAAGATACCTACGAATGTCCTAAGGACTCCTATTTATAGTTGTGAAGCCCTATCTTACGAAACTCCTTAAAATTTTTTAAAACTGCCTCAAGTTACGCACTTCACATAAGTCCCGTGTTACACTTCAGTCAGACTGAAGTTGGATTCGGTTGGACCGAAGTTGGGTTTAGTTAGACCAAATTAAGATTGAAAATCGCACTTTCTTTCTAGACAATTCTACGTAATTTTGGTGGGATTGAAGTTGACTTCGGTCGGACCGAAGTTGATGCTGAAAAATCTTGTGCAGAAAATTTGTAAAATTTAGGTCGGACCAACTTCAATCGAAGTCTCCTACCGAAGTACTTCGATCAGACTGAAGTTAGCTCAGGTCAGACCAAATTATCTTGATTTCTTGCTGGATAGTTTTCTGCGATTTCAGTTGGACCAAAGTTGGCTCAGGTCGAACCGAAATGTCCTTTTTTTTGTTGTGGATTTTACATTTTTTTTCAAGTCCTTTCTTCATCCTTTGTACTTGGTTTCCCTGGATATTTGACATGTGAATTTTTCATTCCTGATCTCTTTAGATCAATCTTTTGCCTTGGTGATTTTTGAGCATTAAATCCATTCTTTTAGCATTCTCTTTAATCCAAGCTCTTAGATTCACCTTGTAACACAAACATGCATAAAATACATCATTAAGCACTATCATATTCATAAAACCAAGATATAAATAGGAGAGAATATGTAATATTTAACACTCAATAGATATATGACTAAATGTCCTAGAGGGGGGTGAATCGGAGTTTTAAAACTTTAATTCTTCTTAACTGAAAATTTTACCAATTTTAACATGAGTTAAGTAGGGTTGTAATGAAATCAACTTAGATAGTGAAAATCTAACTATCACATCATATCAAACGTGTATTGTGTATAATTTAAACATTCAATCAGTCAATACATATGAGCATAAATAATCATCACAAACACAACGATATATAGTAGTTTAAGTATGTGCCTACTCCACTCCTGGTTGACGAAATCCCCCTTAGAATATGCTAGATTTCACTATCAAATGGTTTTAAATTAGTTTAACCATTAACCTTCACAACCTACGCAAGGTTACCTAAGGAGTCTACACAAGACAACCTTAAAAGCTTACAGAAGGTGAAAAGGAGAGCTTAAGAAGTCCTAGAGGGGAGTGAATAGGACTATGCTAAATAATTAAATAAAGTGTTGAATAATAAATAAATTATAGATCTCAATTTCCTGAGTATTGAGACATTGATTCCAAATGATTTTGTAACGCCCGTGAAAAATCCATACTTGGGCTCGAGTACCAACTAGACCCGAATTTGCGTAGAATTCATTCCTTTGGAAAATTTGACTAGGTTAGCTAGTGCAACGTTAGAATAGCTGGGAAATGGTCCCTGATCACTTTAAATACGTTCTACAAGGCCCGAAGCGAGTGGAACTAAGGGTGCTATAATGCTCTAAAGCCTCGGATCAAACTCTAAGCCGGTTTGTTCTCTGGACCACTTTGAATCTTTGTATTGGATCTAGACCGCACGTTGAAAGTCCGATACCTCCTATCTTAGACCGTTAGGACCGTCTAGCTGGGCTTGACACTCATTCCAAAAATCAAGTCAAACCGATGATCACAGGCTATTTCATTGAGCCCGGACCGAAGAGAGTGTGAATAGGGACATAGTTGGAATTTCAAATTCAAATCTGGCACACAAATTTGACGCATCAGTATTAAGCATTCTGACCGTCAGAATACAGCCAAATTACACCCTTGGATCAGGAAAAATATCTATTACATATCACGAGACTTATAGGCCTGATCTTGGTGCGGTGACCGTTAAACTGAAACTGGGCCGCCACGTGCGATCTGGGAACCCAACCGGTCTGAAAACTGGATGTGTGCTAGATCCAGTATGCATGAGCTTAAGTCCGACCGCATTTGGCCTGGGGACCTCCAGAAATGCCCTTTTGGACCGAAACGGCCCCGAATTGGTTAGGTACCAAGTAAACATTGTTCCCAAGCCTATTTTGGGAATGTTTTAGGCTATAAAAGGGGTTGAAACCCTCACTCCTCTCTCCCATCCGAATTTGAGAGAAGCCCTAGCTTGGGAGAGAGAAAAAGAGTGAGAGATTGTGAGAGAGTGGGAGAGTTCTTCCCGCCACTTGTGCTACGTGTTGCACATGCTTAAGCAACACTCCTCTACCGCTTTCCCGGCGATTCCACCGCAATCCTAGGTAAGTAAAAACCCTAAATAGTTGGTGATTTGAGTTTTTCTTGTTTCCATAGCGATGTAGCTTATGGATCTTATGTATTAGGCTCCTTACTCGCCGTAGACGAAGCATATACACTCCGCTTCAATTCCCGAGTCTACAAGACACTAGGTGAGGATTTTAGACGCTTTGATTGACGGTTCCCAATGCTTTCAATGTCGTTTAATAGTAGATTCTTGACGGCATCGCCGTTTGACATGTACAAAATGCTCTCCGTTTCCCGTTTCGTAAGCTAACGAAGAATATGAGATTTAGGGCATTTTAGTCATTTGTAGGAAGTACTGTTTGCATTCATATTTTGCTGATGTGATTGACATGGCTTGTTGTCGCATTAGGAAGTTAGGAATGCGTGCATAATTAGTTTGGCGAAGAGATTCGCCTAGTTGCACACTTTGGGTCGACATGCTATATGTAGACCTAAGTGTGTAGTGCATGTGTTTGTATAAATGCTTGTATTAGTATGTATTGAATTAAATGATGTTATTTGATACTTTGTGATTGATTTTTCAATTATTATGCCGACCTAAATGATTTTCTACATGTTGACAAAATGCATGATTTCATTACATGCATGGAATGTATGTGCTTGAGGATTTGCTTAAGTTGAATATGCATGGGAAGTATGCCTTGAAGATTTGCTTAAGTTGAAAGTTATAACATGTGCTAACATGCTCACATGACGTATTTCAATTCCAATACCTTGTATAGTAATTCCATAGATGTGTGGGACTTGACTTAGTCCAGGCAGTCGGTAACCGAGCGATTTCGTGGCTGACTGGTCATAGCCACGAACGACGCGTCGATGAATGTGATTCGTGTTGAGAGTTGGCGGCAGTGGTTAGGCCACGCGAAGTGTTTTACGCACTTCATGTCGTTCAATTCGAGATGCGATCGCGCTAGTCGAGCCCGTCAAGTAACCCGACTGGCCGATGTTTGTTCACCTTGTATGTAACATAACTGCTTGAACCTAGGGTACTGAACTTACCATTGTAAACCCTATTAACCGTGGTACCTTGATCCACGAAGACTCATGAGCCGGGCATGGTGGTATGGGACACCGTGGTCGAGCTGTCGGCCTACGCTGGGGCCACAAACCTCCCCGTAGTGACCAGTGAGCACCTTGACTCGTGAGCAGATTATGGTGGTATGGGACACTATATTCTAGCTGTCGGCCTACACTGATCAGGCGACGAGCCCTTTGTAGTGACCGCGAGCGTATTCTGAGTTCACGGGAGGCGACGACCCTTCCGTGCAGTAGAGTACAGTAGGCCTGTATTGATAAGGTGATGGGGGAGCGGTGCAACGAGTGCGAGCAACAGCCCTGGCAGCCCTTGCAGTGACCTACGAAATGTACATCGTATGAGATTACTAGGAGTGACGACCCTAGACAGGATCCGTGTTGGGATTGATACAAGGGAGGTACCTTAGTTTCCCAATCCTGCTGTTTGAATGGACTAATAACAACTTGGTAATCATATCACCATAGCATTGCATGTGCCTGGAAGATGTGGAGCACTCTAGGGAGTGTGGCATGCCGCGGTCGTAAGATGTTGCCGTATGAGGGTGATCGTCGGTGAGGGCATACATCACGTCATATCATCTTGCATTAACAACAGTATTAGGACTTGTCTGATTTACTGCTTTACTATTATCGCGTGACTGAATTGTGAACATGCTAATCTTTGCTCTATGATTCCACTGAGTTGATCACTCATTCCCACGTTACGGGATGGTGTTTGCAACACCCACCAGACCCTGTTGTAGTTGCAGGTGACGATGAGATCCAGGAGGTGGAGCTAGATGATGACGAGGACCAGGATGAGTTCTCGTATATGCAGTATCATGACGGCTTCCCGTAGGTGACCTGGATCGAGGGGACATCAGTGGGACTTTTCTTTTTGAACATTATTCTTTTGTTATGTACATGTATATGAGACTCAGAGATGTAGTCATACTTTGGAGACAGTTGAGATTACTTTGTTTTTCCATACAGTGATATATATCTTGTTTAGTCTTCCGCTTGCTTTTATCACTGGATCTGAAGTATGAATTGCAGTTTTGGTATACTTTTACTCATGTGAATGCTTTAAATCAGACAACATTGAATCATAACCATTTTTGTTGCATAAGTGACGGTCTGGAACTCGGGAGTTGAGTTTATACACGACCCCCGATTTTCAGGGTGTTACAAGTTGGTATCAGAGCATGAATGAGAGTATACTGGGCCTGGGTTATGGTCTTGCGACGTACGCTGTCGCTTCCTTTGACTTAGGTGGGTGCGAGAAGGGTCTAGAAACACTTCTAGGATCACAAATTCGCCGATAGGCGAAGTCTATAAGGATCGATCGCAAGATCGAGTCTGTAACGCATCTCGGGTCGCGTAAAGCGACCCGAATCACTTCTAAGCTGTAGGAAGTCGGATGGAGACGTCCTATGAGCGGTTTTAAACCGCAAAAGTGAATCTTTGGGCCGTGGAATGACCACGACTCCAGTAATCAATCGCCAGGGCTTAAAAACCCCGTTTTGCCAAAAATTCTCAAAATTCCCTCTCTAAACACTTCAACCTTCAGTTCTTTCTTATCTATTTCATGTTAGGCATCAAACCTAATGTGAAAATAACACAAATTAGTACATTCACCAAATTTTACAGTGAATAGTAAAATTTCATGAAAAATGGCCATAAGGCCATTCTAACTTCACTTTCTTTAGCAACTAAGGAGCTAGAAAGATGTACTGGATCCTTCTACCCCAAATTCATATGCTGCATCATATGGTTTGGTATTCGGGATTGCGATGTGGACCCGGAAAGCCCCGAACACATGTTTGGGCTCATAGGGACCAAAATATAATGAACCAAGGGGTGGGACCAACTTTTTTGGGGCCCTGGGACCATGGGGGACCAGACCCATGGGGTCCCGCTGGCCAACCTGAAGGTTGGCCGGCGATGCCATCGCCGGCCGGCCATCTCCGATGGTGCTGCCCTTTGGGCGCACCCACTTAAATGCCTCCCCCATCACTCCTAGCTACCTCCCATCCCACGAAAACCCCTAAAACACCCCTCTCCTTCACAAACAGCCCCCTTGCATGCCCTAGATTTGATTTTCAGCGCTCCATTCCAAACCCCGGCGACCCAAACCCCTCCTAATCCCTTCCTTGGCCAAAACCGACCACCACCCATTGATTATTGGGTGTTGGCAGCCCCTTTCCTTGAAGATTTTCCCATTTGGAGCTCCAAAATCCCCCAAATAGTGCCGAAATCGTGAGCAGCTCCATTCCATCTTTTTGTTCTTATTTTTCCCTGAAACTACAGCCTTGGGAAGCTTGAAGCATCCCTCTACGACGCCTAGATTTCCTTTTGTCAGATTGGGCAGCCATTTCTCCGCATTTTCGGCATTTTCCATGGCTTTCGTGGGAGCTATTTTGGGTCTTTTGTCACTCTCATCCATCCTGTCTTTGATGGGTAAGAGGAAAACTGCAACAGACGAGGCTGGGCCGAGCCGCCCTGCTCGATTGAGAAGACCGCGGGGTGGTGCCACAAGTTCAAGCGCCGCCGCAGGTCCAGCGGCAGTCCTGGAGTGCCGTACAAAGCGGGATTTGGATCCCCATGCACATCTTGGACGAACCATCCTATCAGAGATGCCTCATGGTGAATACACTGATCGTAGAGTGTTATTTGAGGCGGACGTAGATGGGCGATTGTTCGGCGAGTATCTGTTGTTCGAACGCATTGAAGCTGCGCACTGGGGACCGATCTTTGAAGCTCGCGCTCGTGCTAATGTGAGCACTGTTCGTGCCTTCTATGCTAGCATCCAGAGTCCTACCTTGGAGCCCTTGCAGTTCAAAATCCCTTTTGGTAGAGATCGGATGGCTACGATCGACGTCCGGTTGGTTGCGCGACTTCTCAACGTGCCTCTAGGTGATGTACATCCAAGTGAGAAGAATTTGAGGACTAGACGTGAACGAGATCGCCGCACCAGGTTTCTGTGCGGTAAGTTGGTTCCATGGCAGCCTAATAATAGCCTCAAGGCGACGTACATGTCTGAAGATTTGCGTCTGCTGCATCACATCTGCACGTTCAATGTCTATCCTAGGTCTACGAACCGCATTGAATGTACACGTCTTATGGTCGATTTCTTATTTCTGGTGGCCCAGGGAGAGAACGTATGTATGGCCACTTTCATCTTACGGCAGATAGTTCTCATAGCCAGGTCGAGAAGAACATCCGAATCCCTTCCCTTTGGCCGACTCATTTGCAAGATTGCGCTTGAGTTTGCCTATAGACTTGGACCCGAATTGCCGGTATCGATTCACACCATCGATGAGTCGACAATGGTTAAGATGAAGATCGGGTCGCAATACCGTGAAAATCAACTTGAAAGGGATAGTGGGGACGACTTTGATGAAGAGGAAGATCAAAGCGAAGGAGAACCTAGTGCAGAGGTTCAGGAAGAGACTCAGGGAGAAGCAGAAGAGGAGGCTCAGGATACTGATGAGAGCCCTCCTCCTTCTGCGCAGACTACTATTGACGATCGCATTGCTCGGATGGAGGAGAGTCAGACCACTTTGCGAAGGGAAGTCCAAGAACTTCGAGCAGAGGTCGCTGATGCCAAGGCCGTTACGAAGAAGAAATTTGGCAAGGTGACTCGCACCTTGAAGGCAATCCTGTGTTGTTTACAGGATAAGGGTGCTCCTCCTCCGTCACCAGACTCCAACTAGCGACGCGATCTTTGATGTTGTTATGAGTAGTTAGCCACTTTCTATTTTATGTGTGTAAAGCCTGTTAGGGCTAGTGTTTTGCTTATGTTGCTGTTGCTTAACCGTCTTAATTTCCATGTCATTCTAGTCATGATGCTTGTAAGGATATATCCCTTGTATTGCGACAATTTTGATTAATTGAAATGCATGGAATGCCTTTGACTCTTTAGTGAATGATTGTGGTGTATTTGAGCAATTGAGACTGACAAGGTTGCGCCCTATTTTGAATATAGGGAATGCCACCTAAGACTACGAGGAGCACGGTTCGGCTTTCGTTGTCTGAGCAGATGGATCAGACTCCCTCTCAGTCTGGCACTCGTCCGGACCCTGCTGTGGGCCCGATTCCTGAGACTGTTCGATCGTCTCAGCCTGCTACTGGTCCTACAGATGGACCACCGCCATTTACACCATCAGTTAGAGAACCACAGCGCGCATCTACTTCCGCACCTCATCCGCCACAGCCTGCTCCGCCACCTATAGATTCGAGCAGATGATGGCTATGATGCTACAGCAGCAGCAGTTATTGACTACCATAGTCGGGACGTTAGCCCAGGGTGGGGGTGCGACTGCATCTACTCCGCCTGCACCACCTGCGCATCCAGCTGAGGATGCCTATGCTTACGCCCAGGATGAGGGCATAGCACTTCCTGCGCAGCCTGCTTTCCCTGCGGGGAACCCTGCCGACACACGGGGCCTTCTGGAGCGATTTCAGCGCTTGCGGCCTCCTACTTTTACGGGTTCTCACAGACCCGAGGAGGCTGAGTTTTGGCTCGACCGAGTGTCGAAGATTCTGCGCATGTTGCACTGTACTGAGGCAGAGCAGGTAGAGCTGGCTACCTTCCAGTTTGAGAGAGAGGCCAGTATGTGGTGGGATAGTGTATTGCGGACTGTTACCGCAGACTTCGTATGGACATGGGCAGCATTCGAGTTTCGCTTCCATGAGAAGTATTATCCTCAGACCTACAGGCACGAGAGGGAGAATGAGTTTCTCCGTCTCAGGCAGGCAGCGATGACGGTCACCGAGTATGAGCATCGGTTCACAGAGTTGGGCAGGTATGTCCCGACGATTCTAGCTGATGAGCAGATGCGCATACGGCGCTTTTTGGAGGGCTTGCTACCGGATATTCGGTCGAAGATGTGCTGTATCAGTTTCTCCTCCTATGCGGAGTTGGTTCACATGTCCATGCGGGCAGAGCAGGACGTGGATCGACTTGCGCGATCACGAGGCCCGACTACTTCCAGGCCGCGACCGGAGTTGCCAGATAGGCCCTTCGCGGGCAAGAGGCCTCGCATTGATCCTCCTACCAGGACCACGGCGCCAGTGGGACCGTTTCGGCGCCCTGATCTATCATGCACATACTGTGGGAGGACGGGCCACCTAGCGCCGAGTTGCTTTTCGAGGATGCGGGACAGTGGGTTCTCGCCGCCGCAGAAGATTGATCGTGTACGTCCACAGGCGATATCAGCACCGCCTATACGGTCAGCTCCTGCGCAGTCCTCTTTCAGACCCACAGTATCGCAGATTCGACAGCCCCCACGACCCTTGACACAGCGGCCGAACCGGCCACAGCAGGCTCGAGTTCATGCACTGACCGCTGAGGCAGCTACGACGCTGACTTTCCAGCATTCAGCCTTCGAGGTCACGAGCCATATCGGAGGTACTCCCGTTCTTGTCATGGTGGACACTGGTTCCACGATTTCCTTGATATCGCGTGCCGTAGTCAGACGTCTTGGGTTGCAGACTATCACTATGGATAGCGTGCGAGTCCTTGCAGCTCATGGAGATTATTCGGATGTCACCCAGATGTGTGAGGGTTGTTTACTTGATCTGGGAGGCAGGACGATGACTCTTGATTTGGTCGTCGATCCCTCGCTCGTATATCTCGACGTCATTCTTGGCATGGACTGGTTGACTGCAGCGAGAGCCGAGATTGACTGCGAGGCTCGTGTGGTGACGGTGTACGAGCCTGAGGGTACGCCTTTCACATTTTCAGTGCGGGTAAATCTTCCTTTCCGCATTCTTAGCTACGCCACTCTATTGCGCGACGCTGGTGCCCAGGTACTTGAGCAGACGCCAGTTGTTTCTGAGTTCGGGGATCTGTTCAGGAAGATCCCTGGTTTGCCGCCCCGACGTGAGATCGATTTCACTATCGATCTGATTCCTGGTTCTACACCCGTCTCACTGCCGACGTATCGCATGACACCATGTGAGATGGAGGAGTTGAGGACGCAGATTGATGGTCTACTAGAGCTTGGCCTTATACGGCCTAGCGTATCTCCTTGGGGAGCACCGGTCTTGTTCGTGAAGAAGAAGGATGGTTCGCTGCGATTGTGTATTGATTATCGCAGGCTGAACCAACTCACAGTGAAGAACAAGTACCCTTTGCCCAGGATCGATGACTTATTTGATCAGTTGAGAGGAGCGCAGTACTTCTCGAAGATTGATCTTCAGTCAGGATATCATCAGCTGCGCGTCAGAGATGAGGACGTGCAAAAGACAGCGTTCAGGACCAGTTTTGGTCACTACGAGTTCCTCGTGATGTCGTTCGGTCTCACGAACGCACCGGCCGTGTTCATGGATCTGATGAACCGGGTATTGCGGCCTTTCCTCTATCGATTCGTCGTTGTCTTCATCGACGACATTTTGGTATACTCTAGGAGTCGAGAGGAGCATGAGGAGCACTTGCGTTTGGTCCTTGATACGCTCAGACAGCATCAGTTGTTCGCACAGTATAAGAAGTGCGACTTCTGGAAGCAGGAGGTGAAGTTTCTGGGACACGTGGTGTCCAAGGATGGCATGGCAGTTGACCTGTCTAAGGTAGCTGCGGTGCAGGACTGGGAGCAGCCTGGTTCTGTCACTGAGGTGAGGAGTTTCTTGGGTCTCGCTGGCTACTATCGGCGCTTCATTCAGGACTTCTCGAAGATCGCGAGACCCTTATCTCAGTTGACACGGAAGGACGTGAAGTTCTCCTGGAATGATAAGGCGGAGTCAGCTTTTCAGGAGCTGAAGGACAGACTTACGTCCGCCCCTGTGCTAGTATTGCCAGAGCAAGGGGTTAAATACACTATATACACTGACGCGTCTAGCGTTGGTTTAGGTTGTGTCCTTATGCAGAGGGACAGGGTAATTTCGTATGCCTCGAGACAATTAAGGAAGCACGAGGAGAATTACCCTACACACGACCTGGAGTTGGCAGCCGTGATATTCGCACTGAGACTCTGGAGACATTACCTCTATGGAGAGGAGTTCGAGCTCTTTTGCGACCACAAGAGCCTCAAGTACATATTCACACAGCGGGACTTGAATATGAGGCAGCGGCGATGGATGGAGACGCTGAAGGACTTCAAGTTTGAAGTCTCTTACCATCCTGGGAAGGCGAACCTTGTGGCTGATGCGTTGAGCCGCAAGAAGGCGATAGAGTTTGCGGCTCCGCTGATGGTTGCCGAGTGGGATATGGTTGAGTTTTTGCGAGACTTTGAGCAGAAACTCGCCGTAGAAGAGCCATTTGAGTTCATCGCACATGTTCAGGTGCGATCCCCGATCGATGACCGTGTCATCGAGGCGCAGAGGGACGACGCGCATCTTACTGAGCTTCGAGAGCAGGCCAGTGATGATGCTGACGCCGACTGGCGAGTTGGCATGGATGGGGGCTTACGTTACCGTGGCCGCCTATGCGTTCCTGATGTCCCTGACTTGAGACGAGAGATTCTCGAGGCTGCGCATTCTACTAGACTCGCGATGCATCCTGGCAGCACGAAGATGTATCGTGACGTGAAGAGGACGTACTGGTGGGAAGGTATGAAGACCCACATAGCTGAGTTCGTGTCCCGTTGTCTCACTTGTCAGCAGGTGAAGGCAGAGCATCGCCGACCACCTGGACTTTTGCAGCCTATGCCTATTGCAGAGTGGAAGTGGGATTTCATTTCCATGGACTTCATTTCTGGGTTGCCGAAGACGAGGAAGGGGCATGATTCCATTTGGGTGATCGTCGACCGATTGACGAAGTCGGCGCACTTCCTACCGATCAGAGTTACGAACTCTGCAGACGAGCTGGCTAGATTGTATATTAGGGAGATCGTGCGTCTGCATGGAGTTCCGTTGGAGATCGTGTCGGACAGAGACACGCGGTTCACTTCTATTTTCTGGACTCGCATTCAGGAGGCTATGGGTGTGAAGTTGAAGTTCAGTACTGCCTTCCACCCACAGACGGACGGATAGACAGAGCGAGTGAACCAGATCCTGGAGGACATGTTGCGAGCTTGCGCATTGGACTTCAAGGACAGTTGGGATGACTGTCTTGCATATGCGGAGTTTGCGTACAACAATAGCTTCCAGGCGAGTATCGGCATGGCACCTTATGAGGCGCTGTATGGGCGACCTTGTCGCGCACCGCATTGCTGGTTAGAGGTCGGTGAGCGCAGCTTGATTGGCCCAGAGTTGGTGCAGGCGACGTCAGAGAAGATTGATATTATTCGACGTCGGCTACTTACAGCGCAGAGCAGACAGAAGAGCTACGCCGATACGAGACGGAGACCACTAGAGTTCACAGTCGGGGATCATGTGTTTTTGCGAGTTTCCCCTATGAAGGGAGTCCTTCGGTTCGGGAAGAAGGGGAAGCTGGCACCACGATTCATTGGTCCATTCCAGATCCTCGATCGTGTGGGAGTAGTGGCTTACCGATTGGCTTTACCCACACCTCTCGCGAGCGTTCACAACGTATTTCATGTTTCTATGCTGAAGAAGTACGTTGCTGATCCTTCTCATATCATCAGATGGGAGCAGGTGCAGTTAGGAGAGGATGTTACTTATATCCTGCGACCGACACGCATCTTAGACCGGAAGGAGCAGGTACTGCGTAGCAAGGTGATTCCCCTTGTGAAGGTACTATGGACGCATCATACTGAGGAGGAGGCTACTTGGGAGACAGAAGCCGAGATCAGAAAGAACTACCCACAGCTTCTCGAGGAGTACGAAAAGGTACAAAATTTCGAGGACGAAATTATTTGTTAAGGGGGGTAGATTGTAACGCCCGTGAAAAATCCATACTTGGGCTCGAGTACCAACTAGACCCGAATTTGCGTAGAATTCATTCCTTTGGAAAATTTGACTAGGTTAGCTAGTGCAACGTTAGAATAGCTGGGAAATGGTCCCTGATCACTTTAAATACGTTCTACAAGGCCCGAAGCGAGTGGAACTAAGGGTGCTATAATGCTCTAAAGCCTCGGATCAAACTCTAAGCCGGTTTGTTCTCTGGACCACTTTGAATCTTTGTATTGGATCTAGACCGCACGTTGAAAGTCCGATACCTCCTATCTTAGACCGTTAGGACCGTCTAGCTGGGCTTGACACTCATTCCAAAAATCAAGTCAAACCGATGATCACAGGCTATTTCATTGAGCCCGGACCGAAGAGAGTGTGAATAGGGACATAGTTGGAATTTCAAATTCAAATCTGGCACACAAATTTGACGCATCAGTATTAAGCATTCTGACCGTCAGAATACAGCCAAATTACACCCTTGGATCAGGAAAAATATCTATTACATATCACGAGACTTATAGGCCTGATCTTGGTGCGGTGACCGTTAAACTGAAACTGGGCCGCCACGTGCGATCTGGGAACCCAACCGGTCTGAAAACTGGATGTGTGCTAGATCCAGTATGCATGAGCTTAAGTCCGACCGCATTTGGCCTGGGGACCTCCAGAAATGCCCTTTTGGACCGAAACGGCCCCGAATTGGTTAGGTACCAAGTAAACATTGTTCCCAAGCCTATTTTGGGAATGTTTTAGGCTATAAAAGGGGTTGAAACCCTCACTCCTCTCTCCCATCCGAATTTGAGAGAAGCCCTAGCTTGGGAGAGAGAAAAAGAGTGAGAGATTGTGAGAGAGTGGGAGAGTTCTTCCCGCCACTTGTGCTACGTGTTGCACATGCTTAAGCAACACTCCTCTACCGCTTTCCCGGCGATTCCACCGCAATCCTAGGTAAGTAAAAACCCTAAATAGTTGGTGATTTGAGTTTTTCTTGTTTCCATAGCGATGTAGCTTATGGATCTTATGTATTAGGCTCCTTACTCGCCGTAGACGAAGCATATACACTCCGCTTCAATTCCCGAGTCTACAAGACACTAGGTGAGGATTTTAGACGCTTTGATTGACGGTTCCCAATGCTTTCAATGTCGTTTAATAGTAGATTCTTGACGGCATCGCCGTTTGACATGTACAAAATGCTCTCCGTTTCCCGTTTCGTAAGCTAACGAAGAATATGAGATTTAGGGCATTTTAGTCATTTGTAGGAAGTACTGTTTGCATTCATATTTTGCTGATGTGATTGACATGGCTTGTTGTCGCATTAGGAAGTTAGGAATGCGTGCATAATTAGTTTGGCGAAGAGATTCGCCTAGTTGCACACTTTGGGTCGACATGCTATATGTAGACCTAAGTGTGTAGTGCATGTGTTTGTATAAATGCTTGTATTAGTATGTATTGAATTAAATGATGTTATTTGATACTTTGTGATTGATTTTTCAATTATTATGCCGACCTAAATGATTTTCTACATGTTGACAAAATGCATGATTTCATTACATGCATGGAATGTATGTGCTTGAGGATTTGCTTAAGTTGAATATGCATGGGAAGTATGCCTTGAAGATTTGCTTAAGTTGAAAGTTATAACATGTGCTAACATGCTCACATGACGTATTTCAATTCCAATACCTTGTATAGTAATTCCATAGATGTGTGGGACTTGACTTAGTCCAGGCAGTCGGTAACCGAGCGATTTCGTGGCTGACTGGTCATAGCCACGAACGACGCGTCGATGAATGTGATTCGTGTTGAGAGTTGGCGGCAGTGGTTAGGCCACGCGAAGTGTTTTACGCACTTCATGTCGTTCAATTCGAGATGCGATCGCGCTAGTCGAGCCCGTCAAGTAACCCGACTGGCCGATGTTTGTTCACCTTGTATGTAACATAACTGCTTGAACCTAGGGTACTGAACTTACCATTGTAAACCCTATTAACCGTGGTACCTTGATCCACGAAGACTCATGAGCCGGGCATGGTGGTATGGGACACCGTGGTCGAGCTGTCGGCCTACGCTGGGGCCACAAACCTCCTCGTAGTGACCAGTGAGCACCTTGACTCGTGAGCAGATTATGGTGGTATGGGACACTATATTCTAGCTGTCGGCCTACACTGATCAGGCGACGAGCCCTTTGTAGTGACCGCGAGCGTATTCTGAGTTCACGGGAGGCGACGACCCTTCCGTGCAGTAGAGTACAGTAGGCCTGTATTGATAAGGTGATGGGGGAGCGGTGCAACGAGTGCGAGCAACAGCCCTGGCAGCCCTTGCAGTGACCTACGAAATGTACATCGTATGAGATTACTAGGAGTGACGACCCTAGACAGGATCCGTGTTGGGATTGATACAAGGGAGGTACCTTAGTTTCCCAATCCTGCTGTTTGAATGGACTAATAACAACTTGGTAATCATATCACCATAGCATTGCATGTGCCTGGAAGATGTGGAGCACTCTAGGGAGTGTGGCATGCCGCGGTCGTAAGATGTTGCCGTATGAGGGTGATCCTCGGTGAGGGCATACATCACGTCATATCATCTTGCATTAACAACAGTATTAGGACTTGTCTGATTTACTGCTTTACTATTATCGCGTGACTGAATTGTGAACATGCTAATCTTTGCTCTATGATTCCACTGAGTTGATCACTCATTCCCACGTTACGGGATGGTGTTTGCAACACCCACCAGACCCTGTTGTAGTTGCAGGTGACGATGAGATCCAGGAGGTGGAGCTAGATGATGACGAGGACCAGGATGAGTTCTCGTATATGCAGTATCATGACGGCTTCCCGTAGGTGACCTGGATCGAGGGGACATCAGTGGGACTTTTCTTTTTGAACATTATTCTTTTGTTATGTACATGTATATGAGACTCAGAGATGTAGTCATACTTTGGAGACAGTTGAGATTACTTTGTTTTTCCATACAGTGATATATATCTTGTTTAGTCTTCCGCTTGCTTTTATCACTGGATCTGAAGTATGAATTGCAGTTTTGGTATACTTTTACTCATGTGAATGCTTTAAATCAGACAACATTGAATCATAACCATTTTTGTTGCATAAGTGACGGTCTGGAACTCGGGAGTTGAGTTTATACACGACCCCCGATTTTCAGGGTGTTACAGATTTGTAGGACAACCTTCACCTAAAAGTTTGGTCAGGACAACCTTATTTCACAAATTCCTTTAAAATCAAAATCTCAAACTTTGCAAGAGTAAATAAAAATAAATATTACAATCATTCTCCACTTGAACTGAAATGTAAATACAACATAACTCAAAGAATCATAGTGATTCGGTGTGTCAACAACTGTTCTAAAATAACCACACCTATTCCACTCTGAAAATTACTCTCCACATAATCTTAGCTTTTACTATAAAAAAGGTTTTCTTAAGGTCACCTTAAAACCTGATACACTTGTGATTTTACTGGGCTATCACAATTAAACCCCTCACTAAGATTTTTAGGCTATCTTAGACAAAACCTACACTGATATTTTCTGACTATCTTAGAAAAATCAAATAAAGAATTGAAGGTATACTTATCTTCACCATGGAAGACGTTTCAGAAGCTGTAGCCGAAGAACCATTTTTCTTAAATGTTAATTGTTCAATGTTCAATCAGATAAAAAGGTTCAGGGTTCTATTAATTTTGATTAAGTTCAAACCAATGGCTACTTGAGTTAATTCTCTTAAATCTCAAAAGAAGAGTAGTATTTACTCTCTTTAGAATCAGAATGAAAGAATATGAGATTAATGGAATTAAACAAAAGTTACAAATACAATTTATAAATACCATTCAATAATTTGCTAATAAATGGAGCTTCTCTCTCTTGTAAAAGAATTTTGATAATAATAATTGATGTTTCGGATTGAGATAGAACCTCAATTTATAGGCAAAGACGTTGAATCTTGGACTAGCCTGAGGCAGTCTTCGACTAGTCGAAGAAGATCGAATTTTGTTTAATAGATTTTCGATCACACGGGATAAGATTTATCCAAACTTCAACTAGCCCGAGGACCAGTTCAACTAGTCGAAGAGCTTTGTTCGACTAGTCAAATTTGGTTTCTGATTGATCGAAGATCCCAAAATATGAAACAATTTAGTTATTGAACATTGATCCAAATTCTCTTGGGTAGGTCGAAGATCAGTCTTTGACTAGTCGAACCAAAAATTCAACTAGTCAAATTTGAAAAAAAAAAAAAAAGAAAAGTTTTTCTTTGACTTGAACTTGGACTGGCCGAGAAAACTCGGACTAGTCGAACCAAACCTTAGGCTAGTCGAATTCCAAGAAAACACTAGTGTAAAAATCCAATTTAAATAATTTTTTATAGCACTTAAACCTAATGTCTTTTTAGGATTTTATACTACCTGAGATATGTGAAATATCTGAACTTCTTTGTCTTGAACTTGATCACTAACTTCATCTTGACTTTTGAGCTTGATCTTGTACTTGAATATTAGTTAATCTTTAACTTGATCTTCTCTTGAGACTGTACCAAACTTGAGCTTGATCTTTTATAGAGAATTTACCAGACTTGAAGATCTCTTAACAATTTGTTTTGATCATACAAAATTTGACAACTAAAGAGTGCTTTAATCATTTTAACACTTAGAATCTCCCCTTTTGTCAATTTTGTGGCAAAACACATATCATTATAAATAAGAGAATAATGAAGTTTTGTAATCTTTTTGTAGAAGATTTTTGAAGTTTTCAAAATGTTACTACTCCCCCTCAATTAGTACTTCCCCTGTAGCATTCCATTGTATAAAACATTCCATAGCATGTAGCATTCTTCAATCAAACATGACATGAATTCTTCAATCAACTACATGACATGCAACAATAATTTTCAGCTACATTTTTCCATAGCCTCCATACTCTAAATGACACGCATTCTCCAATCAACTCTCTCCCTTTTTGTCACAAGTTGACAAAGGAAGAATGAACTAACTATCAAGTAAGCTGCATAGGTAATGAAAATAACCACCAAGTAAACTTGATAGTTAATGAATATATAGCTAGGAGATAATTTAAGTAGGAATTAAGTACATGAAATTAGAAATATTAGGAAAGCAAATGACAATAAGGTGTTTAGGAAGTCTAAGGAAATCATCCAAGCACCATCAAAAATAAAGTTTAACGATTACATATCCATAAAAATTTGTTCTATCAAAAGATAAATAATCTTAATCTGACCCAGATGAGGAAGGTGCCTGGTCAAGTTGATTCAAACTCCGGTTGATGCGATGGAAGTACTTCTTCATGTACTTCATTGAAGACTTGTGGGTTTGAACCAAATTTTCCTATGAGAGATGTAGTGCTTCAACATTCTCCTTTAGAGATTTAAGATGGTCATAAACCTAAGAGGCTGATAATTGGGATCATCTGAATCATCGGATTCCTCCAATACATCAAAAATATCATCCATTGTTGTATATTCATGTTGTTGTGCTTTCTTCTCTTCTTCACTTTGGTTAGGAAGAGGTTTCAAGTTCATCTTATTCAGATTACCATTATTAAAAGGGAGTTCTAATTCCGGTGCCTCAGACGATGAGATATGAACATTACAGTGCAAAGTGAGGCAAGTCATAAGATATGCAAACAGAATCAAACCATGCTTAGGATGTAAGCGAAACTGAATAATGATGTAATAGATTAAAGAAGGAAGACAAACTTGTATGCCCAATACAACAGAATGAAGAACTTGAGCCATAAAGGGAGTAAGTTTAGACTTATTCCTTGATCGAGGATAAACATTGGAAGTAAAGATTCTGTGCGAAACTCTATACTTAAGGAGCATTTGGTTTGCAAGGAGGGCATTACCCGACTTCCATTCGGCATTAAAGTGACACAATTTATGTGTTATTGCTTGCTTCTCAGTATTGGTCATTTTATCAGTTAAATTGGCAATAGGAATGACATCGTCCGTAACTGTAATTTCAGTCAATGCTGAAATAATGTATCGAGTACTATGAACGTCCCTTCAACAAATTTAATTATGAATGTTAGATCATCAAGGGACACATCACATATTGATGTGTACATTCCCTGTGCAATGGAGCGATAAGTTGTTCCTCCTCAACTAAAAATGCGTTCCCAACCGATTTCGGTGAGAATTGGAACAAGATCAAAGGACAAAACATGATCAAGATTAAATGATCACTCGATGATAATGTCCCTTCTGCAGAAATCCTTAACATGCTTCGAATCATCTTCAGGGCCCCTTAGGGTTCTCACACCAAGTGGAGTAAACCTAGATGATGAGCTATTATGGCATTTGCATGCCATTTTCTTTGATCGAGACTCCATTTTGATTTTCATAAGAAAGATATCAAAGAAGGTGAAAGAAATGAAGCTAGATCAGTTTATGAAGAAAACCGACCTCAAAGAGGTTTCAAATAAAAAATATAACACACAAAAGAGATTATCTAGTAAATATTTACCAAATACTAGAAGGAAATTGGAAGAAAAATACTTACAAGCAAGATTGGGTGATGGGTTAGTCGAGTGAGGCACCGGCTAGTCGAGGAAGAAGAAGAGAAATGAAAGAAAAAAAAATGAATTTTCTCATTTTAGGTTAAATCATGTGATCTTCGACTAGTCGAGTATGTGCTCAACTGGTCGAGTATATACTCTGACTGGTTGAAAATCATAAAATTTAAAAATTTTGACTTATTTAATTTAAAATTTATCATTATTATCATTTTATACATTTAATAGAAATAAACATAAATAAACAATGCATAAAAAGAAACAAGATAATTATTTAATAATGCACAAACTAATATCATATTTTTAGTTGGAAAATCTATTTCTATCAAGTGGTTTGGTTATTATGTCTGCAAGCTGCTTCTCTATTTGAATGTTTTCAAGCATGATAGACTTGTCTTCAACTAATTCTCGAATATAATGGTATCAAATATCAATATATTTTCTATGAGAATGTTGGATTGGATTTTTTGAGACATTATAGAGCTTAAATTATCACTTGACAATCGTTTCGAAAATCAAGGCCAACCGACGTTCAGAGGCTATTTCATTGAGCCTGGAGTGAAGAGAGTGAGAATAGGGTTAGATTTGGAAATTTTAATCCAAATCTGGTACGTGACTTGGCATGTTATTATTAAGCGTTCTGACCATTAGAGTTCAGCCAAATTACACCCTCGGATCAGGAAAAATTTTTCTTTCATATCATGAGACTTGTAGACCTGATTTAGGTGCGATGACCGCTAAACTGAAATTGGACTGCCATGTGTGATCTGTGAACTCTTTCAGTCTGAAAACTTGATGTGTGCTAGATCCAGTATGCATGAGCTTAAGTTCGATCGCGTTTGGCTAGGGGACCTCCAGAAATGCTCTTTTGGACCAGAACAGCCCCGATTTGGTTAGACCTCAAGTAAACATTATTCCCAAGCCTAATTTGGAAAGTTTTAAGCTTATAAAAGGGGCTGAAACCCTCACTTCTCTCTCTCCCATCCGAATTTACTAGAAACCCTAGCAAGAGTGAGAGAAAAAGTGAGAGTTTGTGAGAGAAGGTGGGAGAGATTTTCCTGCTACCTACTGCCGCTGCTGCACGTGCTTAATCAACGTATCCCAATCACTTTCCCGGTGATTTCGACGCTTTTCTAGGTAAGGAAAACCCTGTCTACTTGCTGATTTAGCATTCCGTTAAATCAAATAGCAAAGTAGCTGATATAACTTGTGAAATAGGTTGCCTGTTCACCGTAGACGAAGCGTATACGCTCCGTTCGAAACGATACACATATAAAGTGAAAGGTGCGGATTTTAGACGCTTTGAATGGCTATTTTCAATGCTTTCAATGTCGTATAATAGTAGATTATCGACAGAAATGCCATTTGATATGTACAACATGCTGTCCGTTTCCTGTTTCGTAAGTAGACGAAAAATATGAGATTTAGGACATTTTAGTCATTTGTAGGAAATACTGTAAACATCCATATTTTTTTAAAATGATTGACATGGATTTTTGTCACCTTAGGATACTAGGAATGCGTGCATAATCTGTTTGGCGAA
This sequence comes from Magnolia kwangsiensis, assembly GCA_037074715.1. Taxonomy (NCBI): domain Eukaryota; kingdom Viridiplantae; phylum Streptophyta; class Magnoliopsida; order Magnoliales; family Magnoliaceae; genus Magnolia; species Magnolia kwangsiensis. The sequence goes on along the minus strand of CM073575.1, from coordinate 80,090,643 downwards.
GAAATTTGCCCAAATGCGCACTTTGAGTCGACATACACTATGTAGACTTAAGTGTGTAGACTAAGTGTTTGTATAAATGTTTGTATTAGTATGTATTGAATTAAATGGTGTTGTGAATTAGTTTGAGATTGAATTCTCAAATAATACGCTGATGTAAATGATTTCCTTCGTGTCGGCTATATGGATGATTTCATTATATGTATGAAATGCGCGTGTTAGATGATTTACTGAAGTTATATGTTATAACATGTGTTAACATGCTCATATTGTTGTATTTCATTTCTATTACTCTTATATGATTGATGAAGTGGATTCACAAATGATTGGGGCTATACTTAGTCCAGGAAGTCGGTAACCGAATAAATTTATAGTTGGCTTATCTTTACCATGAAGACGCATCGATGAACGCGAGTCATGTTTTGGAGTTGGCGGCAGTGGTTAGGCCACGCGAAGTGTTTTATGCACTTCATGTCGCTCAGCTTGAGATGCGCTCGTACTAGTCGAGCCCGTCAAGTAACCCGACTGGCCATTGTATGTTCACCATGTATGTGTCATAACTGCTTGAACCTAGGGTACTGAACTTACCATTGAAAACCCTGTCAACCATAGTACCTTGATCCACAAAGACTTATGAGCCGAGCATGGTGGTATGGGACACCGTGGTCGAGCTTTCAGCCTACGTTGGGGCCACAAAACTCTCCATAGTGACCAGTGAGCACCTATGACTCGTGAGCAGATTATGTTGGTATGGGACACTATATTCTTGTTGTCAGCCTACACTGATCAGGAGACGAGCCCTTTGTAGTGACCGTGAGCGAATTCTGAGTCTACGGGAGGTGACGACCCTTCCGTAGCAATGAGACTACAGTAGGCCTGTATTGATAAGGTGATGGGGGAGTGGTGCAACGAGTGCGAGCAACAGCCCTGGCAGCCCTTACAGCGACCTACAAAATATAAATCGTATGAGATTACTAGGAGTGACGACCCTAGATAGGATCTGTGTTGGGATTGATATAAGGGAAGTACCTTAGTTTCCCAATCCTGCTGTATGAATGGACTAATAATAACTCGGTAATCATATCACCATCACATTACATGTGCCTGGAAGATGTGGAGCACTGTGGGAAGAAAGCATGCTGCGGGCATAAGATGGTGCCGTATGAGGGAGATCGTCGGTGAGGGCATCCATCATGTCACGTCATATTGCATTAACAACAGTATTAGGAATGTTTGATTTATTGCTTTATTATTATCGCGTGATTGATTTGAGAACATGCTAATCTTTGCTCTATTATTCCACTGAGTTAGCTACTCACTCCCACGTTACGGGATGGTATTTTTGGACACCCACCAGCCCCTATTTTGGTTGCAGATGATGGCGCTGCTTGAGAAGCGGAGCTGGACTTGATAATGATGAGGAGGATCCCTCCTTTATGCGTGTTCTGATTGACGGGATTATAGGGAGGTTGATTTGATGCCTTGACACTTGTCATTTTATATTTTTAGAGCACTCATGTATATTCTTTTTGTTTACTTTTGAAGTATACATGTATGTATATAACCTGGTAACATGTTCACACTCTGGAGACATACAACAGTTTTATATGTTATACATACTATCACAGTCTTCCTCTTATAAATTTAACTGTCTCTGGAGTATGATATGTTGTTTTGGCCTAATCCCAATCTTGTTTAATGCCTTTTTACTGACAACATGCATCTAATATTATCTATGTTGTATAAATAACATTTTAGAACTCGGGAGTTGGGTTTTTTACTCGACCCCCGATTTTTGAGATGTTACAGATGGTATCAGAGCATGATTTGGATTAAACCGGGCCTGGGTTATGGTCACGCGATGTACGTTATCACTCCTTTAACTTAGGTGGGTTCGAGAAAAGTCTAGAAACACTCGTAGGATCGCAGTTTCGCCAATAGGTGAAGTCTACTCAAGTCCATCATTCGATCGAGTCCGCAATGCATCTAGGGTCGCGTGAAGTGTCCTAAGTAGCTCCTAGGTTGTAAGTAGGCGGGTTGAGACGTTCTATGGAAGGTTCTAAACTCAAAAATGTGAATCCTTGGGCTGTGGGGCAACCACAACCCTTACATTCAATCGCTAGGCTTAAAAACCCCGTTTCACCTAATTCCTTCAAAATTCTTCCTCTCACCACTCCATTCTTCAATTCTTTCTTAGTATTTTCATGTTATACATTAATTTAAATGTGAAAATGATATAAAATCATACTTAGGTAAAATTTTATAATGAATAGTAAAAATACGTGAAAATTAGCCTTTTAGCCATTACAAATTCAAAATATTTTATAAATAATGGGTTAGTTGGATGGATTAGCTCCTCCTACCCAAAAATCATATGCTACATGATAGGTAAAATATTCTAGTTTACAGATTGGCCCCGGAATACCCCGGAGGGAAGTTTGGGCCTCCCTAGGTTAAAATACAATGATCTGGGGTGGGGCCCATATATATTTTGGGTCCCTAGGGCAGGGGGAACCCAACCCATGTGGTCCCACCGGCCGTATTGGTGGCCGGCCGGCAATGCCATCGCCGATCCGGCGATGCATCGCCGTACAGTGGGGCCCACTTGCTGTAAAAATTGGGCGGACGCCCTTATGTGGCTAGTACACCTCTCCCACATAGCACTCGTCCGTCAAAAACCCCTAAAAAGGGTACTTCCTTTACAAATAGCCCCGTCCCAAGATCCCTTGCTCATTTTTCTTGCTGCCCTATCTCAAAACGCAGCTCCAAATCCCTTCCAATCCCATTTCTTGCTAAAACCGACCCTATCCCATCCCTTCATGGTGATTTGCTACTCCTCCTCTTTCAAAACTCGTCCGTTGGAGCTCCTACAACCTCCAAATATGGCTGAAATCATGTGGAGCTCCATTCCCCTTTATAGTTCTCTTTTTCCTTTGAAAATCCCGCCTTTGGGAGCTTGATGCATCCCTCTATAGGGTCTAGATTCGTTTCAGTCCATTTGGGCAACCATTTCTCCGCATTTCTTCCGCTTTCCATGGCTATTGTTAAGGCTGTTTTAGCCTTTTTTCTCCCTTTTCACCATCCTCCTTCTCATGTCCCTTTTATTTGATCCTCAGACTCGTGGAAACCTGCTTACCCATCCCATTTCTCCACGTTCTTCACTTGTTTGATTACTGTTTTAAGGATTTCTGTGTTTTGTTGTTGTTGGGTTGAGTGATGTCATAGGTAGAAATGTGTTTGCGTAATATTTTGGGCTTAATATAGCCGAATGCGTTCCTATCATAATTCATGTGGAACTTTATTTCATATATTGTGACATAATTTGTCAAATGAAGTGCATGCCGTTTCGTTCGCTGTAAGTATTATCCCTAGATTGGGTGTATCCTGTGGTTTCCACTGCCATGTTGTAAATCCCGGGATTAAGCCTACAAAATTAGTTTTTATCCCACCCCACCCTCCTACCAAGCATGCCACTTCCAATCCCGCCATGGGACTAAGAATGCGGTTTTATTTTATACAACTTAATGCTACTGGCCACATAGGCCCTTGGAGTTTTGAACTTAGAGTTAGCACTCCTAGATTTGAAGGATCTGACGACATAGGAAATCCAATTCCATTTACATAATTGTGACCCTAAGCGAGAGCGATTCCCTGTACTAGTAATGGTATGAAACCATTTAGTATATAAGCTTAGGCTGTAGATTACAGACTAGTCTACTAATTACCTTGAGTAGAGTAAAGCCTGTAGATGCTAAGGAATAGTAGGTTAGATTTGGTTGGAATGGGACTCCCTTCCTTGGATAGATCCTCATAACATCCATAGACTCCTTTAGTAACTCTCAGAAAGCTTAGGTAACTTAGAACCATTCACTCTCAGGGAAAATTTATAAATCCCTCAGATTGAACTTAGAATGAACTAGCACGCCCCTTAGTATTGCCTTCCCCAAGGGCTTATTGCATTCGGGAACGTGGGGTAGAGGAACTGCATGTAAGCGATGTATTCGCGGTTTGAATCGACTTCTTAATCCTAGTGGTTACCAATAAATTCAATGCTCTGATCAAGCAGAAGATCGGCATTGACTCGGATTAAGAATTGATACAATAAATCTTCTGTCCTAGCTAGACAGAAAGTCTATGTATCCGGCTCAGACCTACTACACAAATTTTCTTCCGTGTTGGCCTGACCACCTGCAACCAAAAGTTATTGCTTTACCTTTGGAAAATGTTGAGGACATCTAGCCAATAGAGAGTAGGCCTATTTCTACAACCATAGGTACCAATGCCATAGAACGCATCGCTAATAAAGAAAGACCAATGTAGTGAGAGGTTATTTTCATTTTATGTCAAGGATAGCCCCTAAGTTGCACCTCGTTTCGATATACGGATCGATGCATAGATTCTTGAAGCTTAAGTAGAACTAAGTTTTAAGGGGGTAGAACGTATTGAGTCTAATCCAGTTAGGTCAGTCAATGCAACCATTCGATTAGAGTGGTGTAGTGAAAGTGTGGTTGGCCTCTTCCCCACTGGCCCAGGATCGAAACATTTGATTTAAGTTATACGTACGGTTAAGTCATTAAATAGGATTGACCCTTCCTTAGAATGTCAAAACTGAAGTCTTGCTAGATACTCCTTACCCTTCGCCAATTTCGGAGGGGAAATTGTGTTTTAAGGGGGATAGATTGTAACACCCCAAATTTTTACCAACCTGGGATTAGACGTCCTTAGGCAATGGGTCAACTAAAACACCTGAAAAATCGCTCAGAACCCAATTCGATAGCCAAAGAAATCACTTAGGATTAATTCCTTTAGAAATTAAGCATAAGTTAGCTAGTGCTACGCTAGAGTAGCTGTGAAATTGTCTCTAACCGCTTTAAATACGTTCTACAAGACCCAAAACTTGTAGAATCAATGATGCTATAATACCCTGAAACCTATGATCAAACTCTAAACCCGTTTGCTCTCAAGAACTCTTTGAAAGTTTGCAATAGATCTAGACCGTGCGTCGAAAGTTCGATACCTACAATCTTAGACAATTATGACCACCTTGTTGGACTTGACAATCATTTCGAAACTCAAGGCCAACCGACGTTCAGAGGCTATTTCATTGAGGCTAGAGTGAAGAGAGTGAAAATAGGGTTAGATTTAGAAATTTTAATCCAAATCTGGCACGTGACTTGGTGCGTTATTATTAAGTGTTCTGACCGTCAGAGTTCAGCCAAATTACACCCTCGGATCAGGAAAACTTTCTCTTTCATATCATGAGACTTGTAGACCTGATCTAGGTGCGATGACCGCTGAACTGAAAATGGACCGCCATGTGCGATCTGTGAACTCTTTCGGTCTGAAAACTTGATGTGTGCTAGATCCAGTATGCATGAGCTTAAGTCCGACCGCGTTCGGCCAGGGGACCTTCAGAAATGCTCTTTTGGACCAGAACAGCCCCGATTTGGTTAGACCTCAAGTAAACATTGTTCCCAAGCCTAATTTGGGAAGTTTTAAGCTTATAAAAGCGGCTTAAACTCTCACTTCTCTCTCTCCCATCCGAATTTGCTAGAAACCCTAGCAAGAGTGAGAGAAAAAGTGAGAGTTTGTGAGAGAAGGTGGGAGAGATTTTCCTGCCACCTGCTGCCGCTGCTGCACGTGCTTAAGCAACGTATCCCAATCACTTTTCCGGTGATTCCGACGCTTTTCTATGTAAGGAAAATCCTATCCACTTGCTGATTTAGCATTCCGTTAAATCAAATAATAAAGTAGCTGATATAACTTGTGAAATAGGTTGCCCGTTCGCCGTAGATGAAGCGTATACGCTCCGTTCGAAACGATACACATATAAAGTGAAAGGTGTGGATTTTAAACGCTTTGATTGGCTATTTTCAATGCTTTCAATGTCGTTTAATAGTAGATTATCGATGGCAATGCCATTGACATGTACAACATGCTGTCTATTTCCTGTTTCGTAAGCAGACGAAAAATATGACATTTAGGGCATTTTAGTCATTTATAGGAAATACTGTAAACATCCATATTTTGCTAAAATGATTGACATAAATTTTTGTCACCTTAGGATACTAGGAATGCGTGCATAATCTGTTTGGCGAAGAGATTCACCCAAATGTGCACTTTGAGTGGACATACACTGTAGACTTAAGTGTGTAGACTAAGTGTTTGTATAAATGTTTGTGTTAGTATGTATTGAATTAAATTGTGTTGTGAATTAGTTTGAGATTGAATTCTCAAATAATACACTGATGTAAATGATTTCCTTCGTGTCGGCTATATGTATGATTTCATTATATGTATGAAATGCATGTGTTAGATGATTTACTTAAGTTGTATGTTATAACATGTGTTAACATGCTCATATTGTTGTATTTCATTTCTATTACTCTTATATGATTAATGAAGTGGATTCACAAATGATTGGGGCTATACTTAGTCCAGGCAGTCGGTAACCGAATAAATTCGTGGTTGGCTTATCTTTGCCACAAACGACGTGTCGATGAACGCGAGTCGTGTTTTAGAGTTGGCGGCAGTGGTTAGGCCACGCGAAGTGTTTTATGCACTTCATGTCACTCAGCTTGAGATGCGCTCGTTCTAGTCGAGCCCGTCAAGTAACCCGACTGGCCATTGTATGTTCACCATGTATGTGTCATAACTGCTTGAACCTAGGGTACTGAACTTACTATTGAAAACCCTGTCAACCATGGTACCTTAATCCACAAAGACTCATGAGCCGGGCATGGTGGTATGGGACACCGTGGTCGAGCTTTCGGCCTACGCTGGGGCCACAAACCTCCTCGTAGTGACCAGTGAGCACCTATGACTCGTGAGCAGATTATGGTGGTATGGGACACTATATTCTTGTTGTCGGCCTACACTGATCAGGCGACGAGCCCTTTGTAGTGACCGCAAGCTTATTCTGAGTCTACGGGAGGCGACGACCCTTCCGTAGCAAGGAGAGTACAGTAGGCCTGTATTGATAAGGTGATGGGGGAGTGGTGCAACGAGTGCGAGCAACAGCCCTGACAGCCCTTACAGCGACCTATAAAATATAAATCGTATGAGATTACTAGGAGTGACGACCCTAGATAGGATCTGTGTTGGGATTGATATAAGGGAAGTACCTTAGTTTCCCAATCCTGCTGTATGAATAGACTAATAATAACTCGGTAATCATATCACCATCACATTACATGTGCCTGGAAGATGTGAAGCACTGTGGGAAGAAAGCATGCCGCGGGCGTAAGATGGTGCCGTATGAGGGAGATCGTCGGTGAGGGCATCCATCATGTCACGTCATATTGCATTAACAACAGTATTAGGAATGTTTGATTTATTGCTTTATTATTATCGCGTGATTGATTTGAGAACATGCTAATCTTTGCTCTATTATTCCACTAAGTTAGCTACTCACTCCCACGTTACGGGATGGTGTTTTCGGACACCCACCAGCCCCTATTTTGGTTGCAGATGATGGCGCTGCTTGAGAAGCGAAGCTGGACTTGATAATGATGAGGAGGATCCCTCCTTTATGCGTGTTCTGATTGACGGGATTACAAGGAGGTTGATTTGATGCCTTGACACTTGTCATTTTATATTTTTAGAGCACTCATGTATATTCTTTTTGTTTACTTTTGGAGTATACATGTATGTATATAACCTGGTAACATTTTCACACTCTGAAGACATACAACAGTTTATATATGTTATACATACTATCACAGTCTTCCTCTTGTAAATTTAACTGTCTCTGGAGTATGATATGTTGTTTTGGCCTAATCTCAATCTTGTTTAATGCCTGTTTACTGACAACATGCATCTAATATTATCTATGTTGCATAAATAACATTTTGAAACTCCGAAGTTGGGTTTTTTACTCGACCCCCGATTTTCGGGATGTTACAGGTTGATAGATATATTTAGGCACATAGTCGATGCCATCGAATCATGATTTTTGATGTCATCGATAGTTGTAGAGAAACCTTACAAGTTTTCATCTGTTCTTACAACTTAGTTTTCCATTTTCTAACCTAGCAAAAACGTGAGACCCGTATCCTAGACCGTATCATTCCATAGGCTTCCGCAGTCCTCCCAGTTGAATTTCGACAATCCTCAACCTATGTGACGCCCCGGTCACTGTTTCATGTGGGCGGGCGCACATGTGGGCAGGCCTTAAGCTGGCTGGCAGGCTACTGTGTGGCTGACAAGCTACTGTGCTAGGCGATCTATTGTTGCAGTTGACTGTAGCGTAACTTGTCCCACATCGGAAGAGTTGTGTAGAGTTGTGGTGGTTATATGTGGGGTTCCTCCCTTAACAGAAATGACACGTTGGCCTTGTGCGCCAAGCAAAACCTCCGCTGTGCACTCTGATGATGGTTGGGTTGGACAATATCATGGACGGGTAGGTGCTGATGTGGGCGGGACCACGGGAGCACTGGGTCTGGGTGAGCTACCAGTATCCTTACTCCAAATGATGCGTTTTAAAGCCGTGAGCCGACTGGGCAAAGTGGACAATATCATGTGCTGTGGGGGTGGGCCTTACAAATGGTATCAGAGCCGAGGACGGCTCTGCCCTCGGTAGGGGATAATGTGACGCCCCGGTCACTGCTTCATGTGGGAAGGCGCACATGTGGGCGGGCCCTAAGCTGGCTGGCAGGCTACTGTGTGGCTGACAGACTACTGTGCTAGGCGAGCTATTGTTGCAGTTGACTGTAGCGTAACTTCTCCCACATCGGAAGAGTTGTCTAGAGTTGTGGTGGTTATATGTGGGGTTCCTCCCTTAACAGAAATGACGCATTGGCCTTGTGCGCTAGGCAAAACCTCCGATGTGCACTCTGTTGACGGTTGGGTTGGACAATATCATGGATGGGTAGGTGCTGATGTGGGTGGGACCACAGGAGCACTGGGTCTGGGCGAGCTACCAGTATCCTTACCCCAAATGACGCGTTTTAAAGCCGTGAGCCCACTGGGAAAAGCAGACAATATCATGTGCGGTGGGGGTGGGCCTTACAACCTGTATCTGATATTTACGCGCGATCCTAAGCCGAGTCCTGCATATCAAAGTCGACTCAACTCGAAGCTTATATCCTAGCGATCGTGCCATCGCCATGGTTCCAACACCGCGACTTGCACACCAATCCGATACCCAAGCCAGAAGATGTAGGCCCACATACATTCCGAAGAAACGGCATGCATTGTGAATTATGAAGGAATCTCTATGACTTATCCCATCAATCAATTAATCAAGTACACACCCTATCTCACGTACATCACCCATACCCCATGTCACCTCACCCCCCTCACAAGTCAACTCTCTCTCTCCCTACCCATTTCTCCTTTACATAAAATTCAAATCAACCCATGCCTTCCCGTCCCCTTTCTTACAACACCCACTCCATCCACCACTTTACATCCATCACTTCTCTCTCTCTCTCTCTCTCTCTCTCTCTCTCTCTCTCTCTCTCTCTCTCTCTCTCTCTCTCTCTCGTTCTCTAATAACAACTTTCCAACTCCCAAGAGAAACACCCAACGTCCAAGCTCTCCAAGCTCTCTCAAAGCCAAGTGTGTCCCACTTTCCTACCCTCTCATCTCCCATCTCAACCTTCCGATTTCCATCAACCTCCATCAAGATCAAAGCTAAGGAGCTAGGAGTTTAAGGTGTTAAAGAAGAAGGCCAATAGGTGGGTGATCCACAGTTGATTTCAAATTTTAGGGCCCACTTGATGTATGCATTGTATAAGGGAGGACCCAATAGTGGTTGGGTCCCTCCCCTTTACCATCTCTCTCTCTTCCCTCTCTTTGTGATGATGTGTGTGGCCCACCTGTGATATGGTATGATGATCCAGACCATCCGATTGCGGGACCCACCTTGAGAAATGAATGGCATTTCATCCATCCATCCATGTGAGAGGTGAAACGGGTTGGCTGGGTACCTCACACCAGTTATATAGGTGGTGCATTAACACCACCAAGCTCTGTGGGACCCACTACTATGACGTCAGCAAGGTCTGTGGGGTCCTACTTATGTATGTGTTTTATATATATGCACTGTCCATCCAACGCAGTAGATTTAAATCTTAGGTGGAAACCACCCATCTCACGAGTAGCACCTAGTTGTTGTTGTGCAGTCAGCAAGTTTGGTGGGTCTAGATCATGAGGTGTGTTTCATATCCACACATGGTGTGGGACCAATCAAGAGGTATGTTTTATATCCACACCATTCATCATGTGTGGACCTCCGCCACGGTGTATGGATTTTAAATCCTCACCATCCATCTTGGGCATCCAGACTCCCTGGACGCTAGATGATTAGTGTGTATATATATATATATATACAGATATTTCATGGTGGGGCCATACCACGCGGGAGCCCACCATGCTGTCTTTCAACCCTAGTCGTCCATATGGATGAGCCGTGGGGACCCAGCTATGATGGAGTGGTGCCATCCATACCGTCCAACACACTGGATGGGTGGACCCCACCCTAATGGATGTGTACCATCCAGATCATCCATCTAATTTTCATGGTCGTTATGGTGGACCATGCTCATGGACCCCACCTTGATCTATGCATTTCATCTGCACCATCCATTTATGTAACACCCTAAATTTTTACCAACCTGGGGATAGACGTTCTTAGGCAATGGGTCAATCCTAACACTTGATTAACTTCTCAAAACTCAATCCAAAAGTCTCAAATCCCTATTTCCTTCAAAAATCTCACCTTTCACTACTTTATCCTTCAAAATTTTCTAGGAGCTCTCATATTAGACATAAATTTTAAAGTTTAGGTGATGTTGATAAATACTTAAGCTAAAAAGTACTATGAATAGTAAATAAATAAATAAAAATAGTTTTTAACTATTAACCTTTTGGAGTCTCATTAAATAAGTAGACTAATTGGATAGATCAGCTTCTCCTACCCCAAAATCATATATTGCATGTCAAATAACTCATCCCAGGTTCTAAAATATACCCATTTCAAATATCAGACGGAGAAATCACCCCAAACAGGTCAGTGGTCGGCGATGCCATCACCGGTTTGGCGATGCATCGCCAAACTCGTCCGTACAGTGAGTTTCTGCACCTTTTTTCCTGCACATTTCTTCAGACTTTAAAAAATCATATCTCCTTCGTTATAACTTTGATTTATGTGATTCAAAAACTAGATTGAACCTAAATGAGTTTAGTTTTATATAAAAATATGTAAAAAATATAATAAAATATTTAATATGGTTTAAAGTAGGTTATTGTGATCAACTATCCAATAATCACTTGTTGGACAGCTGCTGTTTCTAGAATTTTATAATTTTTCTACAACTCGAAATCTTATGAAATTTGGTGGAGTTAGGGTAAACTTGATGATGAACCCCTAGAAAAATAATAAAAATTATATGATACCTAAAAGTTTCTAAAATGGGGGATAGAATGGCCCTATGACCGTATTCTGCCGTAATTAGGGTAGAATTTGGTTGAGTACCAAACTGAATACTTAGTAGAATTAACTCAGACCACTTTAAATGCGTGCTAAAAGACCCAAAACTTGTAGAACCAATGGTGCTATAACACTCTATAACCTCGGATCAAACTCTAAGCCGGTTTGTTCTCTGGACCACTTTGAAACTTTGTATTGGATCTAGACCGCGCGTCGAAAGTTCGATACCTGCTATCTTAGACCGTTAGGACCTCCTAGCTGGACTTGACAATCATTTCGAAAATCAAGTCCAATCGATAATCACAGGCTATTTCATTGAGCCCGGACTGAAGAGAGTGAGAATAGGGTTAAAATTGGAATTTGAAATTCAAATCTGGCACACGACTTGACGCGTCAGTATTAAGCATTCTAACCGTCAGAATTCAGCCAAATTATACCCTCGGATCAGGAAAAATTTCTATTTCATATCATGAGACGTGCAGCCCTGATCTACGTGCGGTGACCGCTGAACTGAAACTGGACCGCCACGTGCGATCTGCGAACCCTGCCGGACTGAAAACTTGATGCGTGCTAGATCTTGTATGCATGAGCTTAAGTCCGATCGCGTTCGGCCAGGGGACCACCATTAGGCCATTCTAGAATGAACCAAGGTGGGGACCATACATTTTTAGAGTCATTAGGCCATTCTAAGTTTGCTTTCTTTAGCAACTAATAGGCTAGATGGATGTACTAGCTCCTTATACCTCAAAAACATATGTTGTATGATAGGGGATTGTATTCGGATTTGCAGGATGGCCCCGGAAAGCCCCGAATGCATCTTTGGACCCATATAGGGTAATCTAGAATGAACCAAGGTGGGGACCATACATTTTTGGAGTCCCTGGACCATGGGGGACCAGACCCATGGGTCCCACCGACCAACTAGGGAGTTGGTCGGCGATGCCATCGCGACCGGTGGGGCCCACTTGAAGTGATTTTTGGGCGCACGCCCTATCTTGGGTCGTGTACACCCCCCATGTAGGGCTCGTCCATAGAAAACCCCAAATAGAGGTACTTCCTTCACAAACAGCCCCTCCCCTAGCCCCATTTACATTTTCTTGCTGCCCTAACCCAAAATCGTGATTCCAAATCGTTCCTAAATCCATTCCCTGCTGAAAACGACCACACTCCATCACTCCAAAGTGATTTGCAGCCCTCCCTCTTGAAGATTTCATCGTTTGGAGCTCTTAAAACCCCCAAATCGAGCTGAAATCTTGAGGTGCTCCATTCCCCTTTTTCATTCTCTTTTCTCTCTGAAAATACATCATAGGAGAGCTTGAAGCATCCCTCTACAACGCCTAGATTTCGTTCTGTCTAATTGGGAAACCATTTCTCCACAATTCCTCCTCTTTCCATAGCTATTGTTAAGGCTGTTTCAGCCTTTTTCTCCCTTTTCATTGTCCTATCTCTCATGTCCCTTTTATTTGATCCTCAGACTCGCAGAAACCTGCTTACCCATCCCATTTCTTCACGTTCTTCGCTTGTTTGATTGCCGTTTAAACTTTCTGTGTTTTGTTGTTGTTAGGTAGAAAATGTGTTTGTGTTAGTGGTTTGGGCTTAATATAGCCGAATTTTGTTGAATGGAGTGCATGCCGTTCGTTTTTTGTATGGTATTGTCCCTAGATTGGGAGTATTGTAACTCCCAAGATTCAGCCTACAAATTAGTTTTTATCCCACCCCACCCTCCAACCAAGCATGCCACTCTCAATCCCAACATGGGATTAGGAATGTAGTTTCGTTTCATATAATCGGCCCTTGGCATTTGGACCTAGTGTTAGCACTCCTAGATTTAAAGGATCTGACGATATAGGAAAGCCAGTTTTATTTCGATAATCTTGACCCTAAGCGATAGAGCAATTCCCTGTATTAGTAATGGTATGGAACCATTTACCGTATAATCTTAGACTTTGGATTATAGCTACTGAGTTACAGACTAGCCTACTAGTTACCTTAAGTAGTGTAAAGCCTGTATATGCTAAGGAATTATAGGTTAGATTTGGTTGAAGTAGAACCTTATTCCTTCGATAGATCCCCTTCTTACTTATAGATTTCTGTTGTAACCCATAGAAAAGTATTTTTAACTTAGAACCATTCACTCTCAGGGAAAATTTATAAATCCCTCAGATTGAACTTAGAATGAACTAGCACGCCCCTTAGAATTGCCTTTCCCAAGGACTTATTGCATTCGGGAATGTGGAATAAAGGAAATGCATTTATCAGCGAAGTATTCACGGTTTGAATTGACTTCTAAATCCTGGTAGTTGCCAATAAATCCAATGCTCTAATCAAGCAGAAGATCGGCATCGTCTAGGATTAAGAACTGATATGGTAAATTTTCTGTTCTAGGTAGAAAGTCTATGTATCCGGCTCAGACCTACTACACAACCTTTCTTCTGTGATGACCCAACCACCTATAGCCAAATGTGATCACATTACCCTCGGGAAATGGCGAGGACTTAAAGCCAGTAAAGAATTTGACATCTTGCCACCGACTCATACCTACCCCTAAACTCAACCACAATAGAGATTAGGCTCATCTCTATCGCCATAGATACCAATGCCATAGAACGCATCATTAGCAAAGGAAAACCACTGTGATGAGAGGTTGTTTCCCAATTCATGTCAAGGGTCTTAAGTTGCACCTCGTTCTGATGTACGGGGCGAGATATAGAATCTTAAACCTTAAGTAGAACCAAATTTTAAGGGGGGTAGAACGTAACGAGCCCAATCTTATTAGTATTAGCTAATGCAACCGTTGGACCAGAGTGGCGTAGCGGAAGCGTGGTTAGACTCTTCCCCACTGGCCCAGGATCGAAACAGCTGAGTTAGGTTCTACGTAAGGTTAGGTTATTAAATAGGATTTGAACCTTCCTTAGAAAAAGTACTCACTACCCTTAGCCAATTTCGAGGATGAAATTTTATTTTAAGGGGGGTAGATTGTAACACTCCAGATTTTTTCCAATCTGGGGTTAGACGTTCTTAGGCAATGGGTCAATCCTAACACTTGATTAACTTCTCAAAACTCAATCCAAAAGTCTCAAATCCCTATTTCCTTCGAAAGTCTCACCTTTCACTACTTTATCCTTCAAAATTTTCTAGGAGCTCTCATATTAGACACAAATTTTAAAGTTTAGGTGATGTTGATCAATACTTAAGCTAAAAAGTACTATGAATAGTAAATAAATAAATAAAAAGAATTTTTAACCATTAACTTTTTGGAGTCTCACTAAATAAGTAGACTAATTGCATAGATCAGCTTCTCCTACCCCAAAATCATATATTGCATGTCAAATAACTCATCCCAGGTTCTAAAATATACCCATTTCAAATATCAGACGGAGAAATCACCCCAAACAGGTCAGTGGTCGGCGATGCCATCGCCGGTTTGGCGATGCATCGCCGAACTCGTCCGTACAGCAAGTTTCTGCACCTTTTTTCCTACGCATTTCTTTGAATTTTGAAAAATCATATCTCCTTCGTTATAACTCCAATTTAGGTGAATCAAAAACCAGATTGAAGATAAATGAGTCTAGTTTTATATAAAAATATGTAAAAAATATAATAAAATATTTAATATGGTTTAAAGTAGGTTATTGTGAGCAACTATCCGATAATCACTTGTTGGACAGCTGCTGCTTCTAGAATTTTTAAAAATTTTCTACAACTCAAAATATTATGAAATTTGGTGGAGTTAGGGTAAACTTGATGATGAACCCCCAAAAAAATAATAAAAATTATATGATACCTAGAAGTTCCCAAAATGGGGGATAGAATGGCCCTAGGACCGTATTCTGCTGTAATTAGGGTAGAATTTGGTTAAGTACCAAACTGAATACTCAGTAGAATTAACTCAGAACACTTTAAATGCATTCTAAAAGGCCCAAAACTTGTAGAACCAATGGTGCTATAACACTCTATAACCTCGGATCAACCTCTAAGCCGGTTTGTTCTCTGGACCACTTTGAAACTTTGTATTGGATCTAGACCGCGTGTCGAAAGTCTGATACCTGCTATCTTAGACCGTTAGGACCGCCTAGCTGGACTTGACAATCATTTCGAAAATCAAGTCCAATCGATAATCACAGGCTATTTCATTGAGCCCGAACTGAAGAGAGTGAGAATAGGGTTAAAATTGGAATTTAAAATTCAAATTTGGCACACGACTTGACGCGTCAGTATTAAGCATTCTAACCGTCAGAATTCAGCCAAATTATACCCTCGGATCAGGAAAAATTTCTATTTCATATCATGAGACGTGCAGCCCTGATCTACGTGCAGTGACCGCTGAACTGAAACTGGACCGCCACGTGCGATCTGCGAACCCTGCCGGACTGAAAACTTGATGCGTGCTAGATCTTGTATGCATGAGCTTAAGTCCGATCGCGTTCGGCTAGGGGACCACCAGAAATCATCTTTTGGATCGAAACAGCCCCGATTTGGATATACTTTAAGTATACCTTAACCTGGAGCCTATTTTGGGCAAGTTTGGGCTTATAAAAGGGGTTGAACCCTCACTCCTCTCTCCCATCCGAATTTGTAAAAAACCCTAGATTGGGAGAGAGAAAAGGTGAGAGATTGTGAGAGAGTGTGGGAGGGCTTTTACTGCCACTTGCTGCTGCCGTTACACGTGCTTAAGCGATGCACTCCGATCACTTTCCCGGCGATTCCAACGCACTTTGAGGTAAGGAAAACCCTAACCATTTGCTGATTTAGCATTCCGTCGATTCCATAAGCGATGCAGCTTATATAACTTGTGAATTAGGTCGCCTGATCGCCGTGGACGAAGCGTATACGCTCCGTTCGAATTCACACGTCTATAAGAGACAAGGTGCGGATATTAGACACTTTGATTGACTGTTTTCAACGCTTTCAATGTCGTTTAATAGTAGATTATAGACGGCAACGCTGTTTGACATGTACAACATGCTGTCCGTTTCCTGTTTCGTAAACCGACGAAGAATATGAGATTTAGGGCATTTTAGTCATTTGTAGGAAGTACTGTTTTCATCCATATTTTGCTGATATGATTAACATGGCTTCTTGTCGCATTAGAATACTAGGAATGCGTGCATAATTAGTTTGGAGAAGAGATTCGCCTAAATGCGCACTTTGGGTCGACATACTATATGTAGACTTAAGTGTGTGGTTTAAGTGTTTGTATAAATGCTTGTATGAGTATGTATTGAATTAAATGGTGTTATGAATTAGTTTGAGATTGATTTCTCAATTAATATGCTGGTGTAAATGGCTTCCTACATGTTAGCCATATGTACGATTTCATTATATGTATGAAATGCATATGCTTGATGTTTCACTTAAGTGGTATGTTATAACATGTGCTTGATGATTTCATTATGATTTAGTTTGAGATTGAATTCTCAATTAATTTGCTAATGGAAATGATTTCCTATAGGTTGGCGATATGCATAATTTCATTATATGTATGAAAGGCTTGCGTTGGATGATTTACTTAAGTTGTACGTTATAACATGTGTTAACATGCTCACATGGTTGTATTTCATTTCCATTACCCTTACACAACTGCTGATGTGGATTTATGATTGTTTGGGACTATGCCTAGTCCAGGCAGTCGGTAACCGAGCGAATTCGTGGTTAGCTTATCTTCGCCACGAACGACGCGCCGATGAACGCGAGTCGTGTTCTGGAGTTGGCGGCAGTGGTTAGGCCACACGAAGTGTTTTACGCACTTCATGTCGTTCGACTTGAGATGCGATCGTGCTAGTCGAGCCCGTCAAGTAACCCGACTGGCCGATGTATGTTCACCCTGCATGAGTCATAACTGCTTGAACTTAGGGTACTGAACTTACCATTGTAAACCCTGTTAACCATGGTACCTTGATCCATAAAGACTCATGAGCCGGGCATGGTGGTATGGGACACCATGGTCGAGCTGTCGGCCTACGCTGGGGCCACAAACCTCCCCGTAGTGACCAGTGAGCACCTAGACTCGTGAGCAGATTATGGTGGTATGGGACACTATATTCTTACTGTCGGCCTACATTGATAAGGTGATGGGGGAGCGGTGCAACGAGTGCGAGCAACAGCCCTTACAGCCCTTTGTAGTGACCGCGAGCGTATTCTGAGTCTACGGGAGGCGACGACCCTTCAGTAGCAGTAGAGTACAGTAGGCCTGTATTGATAAGGTGATGGGGGAGAGGAGCAACGAGTGCGTGCAACAGCCCTGGCAGCCCTTACACCTACCTACAAAATATACCTCGTATGAGATTACTAGGAGTGACGACCCTAGACAGGATCTGTGTTGGGATTGATATAAGGGAAGTACCTTAGTTACCCAATCCTGCTGTTTGAATGGACTAATAACAACTCAGAAATCATATCACCATACCATTGCATGTGCCTAGAAGATGTGGAGCACTTGAGGGTCGATTGCATGCCGCGGTCGTAAGATAGTGTCGTATGAGGGAGATCGTCGATGAGGGCATACATCACGTCATGTCATATTGCATTAACAACAGTATTAGGATTGTGTGAATTACTGCTTTACTATTAGCGCATGATTGATTTGATAACATGCTAATCTCTGCTCTCTTATTCCACTGAGTTGATCACTCACTCCCACGTTACGGGATGGTATTTTCGGACACCCACCAGTCCCTTTTTGTGATTGCAGATGATGGCGCGGCCTGTGAGGCGGAGCTAGATTTGATGATGATGAGGAGGATCTCTCCTTTATGCGTGTTCTGATTGACGGGATTACAGGGAGGTTGAGTAAATGCCTTGGCACTTGTCATTTCATATTTTTAGCGCACTCATGTATATTCGTTTTGTCTACTTTTGGAGTATACATGTATGTATATAACCTGGTAACATATTCACACTCTGGAGACATACAACAGTTTATATATGTTATACATACTATCACAGTCTTCCGCTTGCTAATTTAACTGTCTCTGGAGTAGGATATGCTGTTCTGGCTTAATCTCACTCATGTTTAATACATTAACACAGACAACATTCAATCATACATATCTATGTTGCATAGATAACATTTTGGAACTCGGAATTGGGTTTTTACTCGACCCCCTGATTTTTGGGATGTTATAATTTGGATGGTGTAATGCACGACCCACCTTGATATTTTACATCTGCACCATCCGTGCAGTGACCCACAATGATGTATGTGCTGTATTTACAACATCCAACCGTTTTAAGAGATAATTTTATGGCTTGGGAAGAAAATAAGACAAATCTAGTTATTAAGTGGACCACACTGTAGAAATAATGGGATTAAACGTCTACCATTAAAACCCTTTGGGTTACAGAAGTTTTGGACCAATATGATATTTTTTCCTCTCAGTTCAGGTCTTTATGACCTTATGAACAGACTGGATAGAAGATAAATGCTATGGTGGGCCCTCTTAATTTTAACAGTGAAAATCACTATCACCACTGTTATGTGTGGTATGGTCCAGATGATCTCTTAATATGATTCATTTTTTTGGATAATACTCTAAAATGATCTTTATAGATGGATGAATGGTGTAGTTGGTGTTGCCCGTTGATAAGACCCATTTGATGTATTTAGGGCCCATTTGATCAGGCTCGATGTAATGTATTGGGGGACCATTTAGTGAGGCCCGATGTGATGTACTTGGGGCCCATTTGATAAGGCCCGATGTGATATATGAGGCCCTTGTATAAGGCCCAATATGATGTATTTGCGGCCCATTGAGATGTAATTGGGGCCCATGGGCTGAGGCCCATTGTGATGTATTTGGAGCTCATTGGTAGAGGCCCATTGTGATATATTTGAGGCCCATGGGACGTGGCCCATTGTGATATATTTTCAGCTCATTTGGTAAGGCCCATTGTGATGTATTTCTGGCCCATTTGGTAAGGCCCATTGTGATGTATTCCCAGCCCATATGATGAGGCCCATTGTGATGTATTTCTGACCCTTTTGGTAAGGCCCATAATGATGTATGTCTGGCCCATTTGGTAATGACCATTGTGATGTATTTAAGGCCCGTGAGTAATGCCTAATGTGATGTACGTATGGCCCACATGAGGAGGCCCATTGTGATGTGTTCGTGACCTTTGATGAAGCCCGATGTGATGTATGAGAGGCCCATATGATGAGGCCCATTATGATATATATTAGGCCCTTGTGTGAGGCTTATTATATTGTATATGAGGCCTTGTGTGAGGTCATGGGCCCCACTATACGTTTAGCCCTACGTGGGCCACTCCTTGGGAGCAATGTTGGTTGAATGTCCACACTGATGAGCAATGATGGTTTAATGTCCACATTGCGACCTTCCCTTAGGCCTTGTTTGGCCAATTATTGAGGCCAATTCTAATTATTGAGGCCGATTTGGATTATCGAGGCTTATTTCGATTGTTGAGGTTGATTGTATAGGCCGATTATCGGTGCCAATTGTCGATACTGATTATGACCATGTGACAGCATAACATCATGAAACATGCCCATACGCATCATCTGAATGTTTATTATGAGATGTGGTTAACCATTGCATATGTCATTGGGTCGGTTGTTATGAGAATCCCTAATGGGCGGAGATTGTCTCACATGAGCGCACTGTATGCGCAGGCTTAATGCATGTCTGGATTGTATGAGTCATGCACCCTGCATTGTGTGTTGCGATTACTGTATGCCCTAGCGATATCAGGGTTGTAGCCTCCACACGCATATCGTGCATAGTCAGATTGAACACTAAAAATCTGTTATTTGCATCGGGACGCCATAGATGGCCTTGGGTGAAAATTCCTAAACCCTCTTGGTACCAGAGGATGCTTCAACATTGAGATCGAGTGGATATATATGAGTGCATTAGGGCCGTATACCAGTAGGCCACGTCTCCCATTGTATCGTGGTCAGTTGGAAGGGGGTGTGGTCTCACCCACTTGAGGGAGTAGGCATAGCTAGGCTGAGTCTAACCAACTTGAGGAATGGGTAGAATGGGTCTGGTATTGACAAGCCAGGCCCTATATTAGCAGGTGGATATGAGGTCTCTTCTACTTACCTAATTGTATTGTGCGCCTCATGGGGCAGTAAGCTGACATAGAGTGTACTAGACCCCGGTCATGATCCTAGAGTGTACAATATTGATTTACGGAGCTGGAATTGCATACTCAACATTATATTCATTCATTTATTCATTCACTATCCACTTGTGCTAGTGGTGCGTAACTAATTATTATGTACTTTTGCAATGGCTAGGATTTCAGTTGGGGCGTACGACTAACCTAAGATCAAGAGCTTACCACATTGAGTTTATCTATCCAAATTTAGGTATGAGACTGGTTTAGATAGAAGTCCTTTGTGATATGCCCCATAGCTTGCGATACGACGTACTATCATCCCGACTTCACGCTCTAGCTTGATCATTTCATTCGCACCACATATTGCATATTGCATTACATCCTCGGCATAGATGAGGTTGATGGTATTCGTATCTCTTTCGAATTGTATATTGTATTGCATCCTCGATATTTGATATCTAGTTCATTATGTTTTCACATTACATAGCTGATTTACATTACTTTCTCAGTATATGACATTAGCTTACTATGTATTTTCATCGCATATCCTGGATGAGGTTGATGATATTTTTTTACACTTGCAGTATTTATGCTTATTATGATATTTACGTGCTCGGCACTTATCTTACGCATTCACTTTCACCACCCTCTAAGCTTTATATAATCTTATGCACGGTAGATGCATGCAAGTGGCATTAGGTTGTAGCAACGTTGAGCTTGGAGCGTGCAGCGAACTCCTAGAGCTTTGATTTTGACATATGTATTTCCTTTTTAGCATTGTATTCAATAGTTTTTATTAGTAGATATGTGATGATGATGTTGCCTTTGTGATTTGGGTAAACTTGTGGTTATGCTTATTACTTGTTAAATGTACATTGGAAAAAATAAATCCTCTATGTAAGATCCCAGGGTCGAAATCTGGCGTATGGATGCTGGAAGCTGAGAATGGGGTACTACAGATGTTGTCGACACTAGATTCGGCGATCGAGAATTTTGTAAGCCCGGTTTCTGAGTTTGGGGCATGACAAAAAGTGTTTTCCTAGATGATTTTAGGATAGATTAGAGCCCGGTGTTTTAGTCATGGGATGTGAGGTTTTTATTTAGCTTTGGAGACTTTTACATGCACGCACTTGTTAAGTCTTCAGTTTGTAGTCTTCATATGGGGCTTACTGTTGAGCGTCAAATATTTCATATTTTACCCAAGTATATCTTAGTTTTACGAACATGATAAGGCTGGATGGTATATTTTATCTGACATGTTGATAACATCAAAGCTACTGTTCGATGACATCAACCACCTCTCGATGACAGTGAAGAATTATAGAAAAATCAAGTTTGGTTGCTAGATATATTGGATGCAATTCTAAATGAATCGAAGTCATGTTCGATGACTCGAAGAGTTACTCGATGACATCGAAGATTGTTTAATGGCATCGTGATTTATAAAGATTTCTGAAGAAACTCACTGGACTATCTTAGACACATTCTCGATGGATCTAGCACTCTTTGATGGCATCAAGGGTCTGCTCGATGACATAAGAACTTACGTAGTGTGAAAGGCATTATGCAATGCATAAAGGCTTGACTTCTGGAATTCAACTTACATTCGATGACATCGAAGGCTATTCAATGACATTGAATGCGTTACACAGAGTTGCGCGGACTGCATAAATTGAGGTGGTTTTGTGATCTTGCTCGAACAAGGCTAAAAATATGGGTTTCCTAGCGACTTTTGCGATATATAGGGTTTCAAGGAGCTGAGCCAAAGGTTGGAGGAGCCTCCCAAGAGTTTTTCTTCTTTCCTAGTTTATTTTTAATGCTTTATTTTAGGGTTTTGATTCCAATCATGTCTATGCTTGGCTAAATCCTTTAGTTAGGGCTAAAGGGTGAACCTTGTAACGTGTTGAGATATTTTTCTTGATTTGATTCGTGTTCTTATTGAACCTCATTAACTTCTAGTTATTTATTAAGGAGTATTTTCAGTTTTTAATGGTTTGTTGTGACTTAAATTACAATAGATCTATATAGTTTTGAATAATTTCTTTTACTGTTTTGAGATTGTGAGATTGGTACATGTTGTTGTTCACCATCGTCTCTTGGGCATGGTAGGCCAATGAAATCCCTTCCAATCATCACAATCCTCTCTCTTATGCATGGAAAAATCTATGAGAAGTTTAGAGATTTGATTATCTCATCTTCCAATTAGATAAGATAGGACTCCAATCCCAATTGTGATTCTTGAATCAAGTAAGGAAACTTCTTAATTGCAATAAGTGGATCCTTGGCACCCTAGTTCCCACTTTTAATTGATAGTTTAATCACTTTATTCACAATTACTCCTTTATTTACAAATTTTTAATTTAGATATTTCTCTAGTTCTAGTTACTTTTAGAAGACACACAAGATTAGTCCCTATGGATTCGACCTTGATCTCACTGAGATTATTACTACATCGCAACCCTACACTTGGGGTTGTGAACAAGTTTTTAGCGTCGTTGTCAGGGATTAGCAACTATATTTTTCTGAATTTAATTAGTATAAAAATTATGTTAATATTAGGGTTTATTTTCTTTTTTATTTTTAGGTTAAGAATTTTTCTGATTTTTTTTTAGAAACTAATTTATTTTTTTTGTTTTACAGGATCATAACGTAAAAATCTCCAATCTGGTAACCTCTTTCTAATTCTCTCTCTTTCTTTTATAGATTTCTTATTTACTTTAGTTTTTTTATATCTCTCTTAGGTGTAGTTTAGGTTTACTTCTTGAACTTAAGGGCTGAGAGTGTTACATGCCCAGGTAGGTCCGTGATAACACTCTACGCCTCTTGAGTGAAGGAAGATTAGCTGAAGGGTTGCCTATCCATCATAGGATTAGACACCACTTGAGTACCTCAGAGTCAGTTGAAGTGATGGCTATGAATCAACCTCCAAGGCAACCTCAACCTCCAGTTGAGGAAGCTCAGGATGAGAATGAGGTGCATCAAGTACCCCCGCCTCATACTCTACGAGATTATTTACAATCGGCGGGGGTGAGCACACCGTCATGCATGGTTTTTCCAGAAAATACAGGAAATATGGATATCAAGCCAGGGGTAATCCAACTCCTTCCAAAGTTCCATGGACTTGAATCTGAAAGTCCATATTTACACCTAAAAGAGTTTGATGAAATCGTAGTCACATTACACTTTCTCAATGTGTCTGAGGATACAATGGGGCTGAAACTCTTTCCTTTCTACTTAAGAGAAAATGCTAAGAGGTGGTTGCACTCACTACATCCATGATTTATTGGTAGATGTAATGACATGACAAGGGAGTTCATAAAGAAATTCTTCCCATATCATAAGACGAACACCATCAGTAAATCAATCATGAACTTCGTCCAAAAGCAAGATGAAACATTCTTCCAATTTTGGGAGCAGTTCAAGGACCTTGTCAGTTTATGCCTGCAACATGAATTTGAAACGGGGCACATAACAAATTTCTTCTATGTTGGACTGCCATCTTTCATGCGCCAATTGGTCGAAACAATGTGTAATGGGGAATTCATGAATAAAGATGTCGATGATGTGTGGGACTATTTTGACAAACTTGCTAAAAATGCACAATCATGGGACGTCTCCCCAAAACCCCACACCACTTATGAGCTCATTCAAACAAAGGAGAAGGGTGGAATGTATCTTCTAAAAGAGGAAGATGATATAAGAGCCAAAGTGGCCAATCTCATAATGAAACTCAAGGCCAATGAACTTAGGAAGGATGACGTTGTGGAAGTAGTTTGCGGTATTTGTGCTTGCAACGTTCATACGACTGAAAATTGTCCAACAATATCTATTTTTTAGGAAATATTGAATGAGAAATCAATTACTGTAAACAACTACCAGTGACCTTTCAAAGGAACCACCTCTAACACATACAACTCTGGCTGGAGGAACCATCAAAAATTTAGTTGGAGGAATGGACAAACTGTTACTCCTCAAGCGATCCTTAACCAGTTTTTGGATCAAAAGAAGCCTCAAGAGGATCCGATTTTGAAACACATCCAAAATCAATAGCTTTTTAATTAAGGCACACTACAAGCCTTTCAAGATCCTACCAGGGCTGTGTAACGAATTGAGTCACACTTAACGATTAGAGAGAAAGGGAATCTTCTAGCCCAACATCTCCCTAATCCAAAACCACAATATGTAGTGACCTAAACTCTTCAAATCAAATGGATCAAGCCAAGTCTATCACCACTCTTAAGAGTGGGAAGATCATCGAAAAATCTATTCCGGTAAGAGCTGAAAATCCTAAGGACTCCGAAGAAGACACAGATGATAGACCTAGATTTGTTACACATGGGTTAGAACTAGAACCTCAGGGCAAGCCAATTGCTTCATTCCCTTAACGTTTGATCACACCAAAATCTCTCTCAAGCTCCCAGGACATTCTTGAGGTGCTTAAGAAAGTGAAGGTTAACATCCCTCTTCTGGATGTTGTGAAACAAATTCCTTCATATACTAAAATTTTGAAAGATCTATGCACCACCAAAGACGACAAAACATACAAAAGAAGATTTTTCTGATAGAAAAAGTGAGTGCCATTTCAAGTACGATGTGCCACAAAAGTACAAAGATCCCAGTAACCCAACCATCGCTTGCATAATTGGGAACTACCAAATTGACCACGCACTTCTTGACTTGGGAGTGAGTGTAAATCTAATTCCTTAGTTGGTCTACAAATAACTAGGCCCAAGCGAATTAAAACCTACCAAGACCATGTTCAACTTATCGATCGCTCAGTTCATGTATCGAGAGGGATATTTGGGGATGTGTTGGTCCAGGTGAAAATTTTTACTACCCAGTAGATTTTATCATCCTGGATACTCAATCCATCATGGATATGAGTACTTAAATTCCTGTTATAGTTAGCCATCCATTTCTTGTTACATCAAATGCAATAATTAATTATAGGAATGGGATCATGAATTTATCTTTCAAAAACATAACATTGAAGCTCAACATATTCTTCAATACGAGTAAACAGGCAGAGGATGATGATGATGCCCATGCTATTAACCTGATTGATTCTTTCGTGAAAGATAGATCACTCTTGACTCTATACTCTAACCCTCTTGAGATGTGCCTGGCCTACTCCCTTGATTTAGATGATGATATGATTAGGGAGATGGATGTATTGCTTGATGTTGCGCCAGTACTTGAAGTTAATCGGTGGAAGCCACAATTTAAAAATTTATCCCAAATGATGTAGTGCCTCTACCGTCTAGCTTCAAAGTGTTGAAGCTTGACCTAAAACCTTTACTCGCTAATCTGAAATATGTCTATTTAGGTTAAGATGAGACGTACCCAGTGGTGATTTCTTCTCACCTTGAACAAGAACAAGAGAGTATGCTCATCGCTACTCTCATTGAACATAAAGGAGCCCTTGGATGGTTGATTGCGGACCTCAAAGAATACATCCTTTGATTTGTACTCACCATATTCATCTTGAGGATAATGTGAAAACCTCCCGACAACCATTACGTCGATTAAATCCAAATATGAAAGAAGTGGTTAAGGCCGAGGTTCTTAAGCTGTTGGATGTAAGTATCATATACCCAATATCCGACAGTTAATGGGTGAGTCCAACTTAGGTGGTTCCTAAGAAGTTTGAATCACCATAATAGCCAATGCCAATAATGAACTCATGCGAACTAGAGTCACTACTAGTTGGAGAATGTACATTAACTATAGAAAGTTGAATACCATCATGAGGAAGGACCACTTCCTTTTGCCCTTCATTGACCAAATCTTGAAAAGGTTAGCTAGTCACTCTTATTACTATTTCCTTGACAGGTATTTGGGCTATAATCAGATAGAGATAGCCCTCGAAGATTAAGAGAAAATAATATTCACATGTCCTTATGACACCTTTGCTACCAAAGGATGCCATTCGAACTATGCAATGCCCCTGCCATAGTTCAACGATGTATGTTGAGTATTTTTTCTGATATGGCAGGGCAATATTTAGAGGTCTTCATGGATGATTTCTCTATTTTTGGTCCATCGTTCAACGAATGTCTGGAAAATTTGAAAAATATGTTGAAGCAATGTGAAGAGAAGAATTTGGTGCTGAATTGGGAGAAGTGTCATTTCATGGTTCCTAAGGGAATTGTTCTTGGACATATAATTTTGCCCAAAGGAATTGAGGTATATAAGGCTAAAATTGATCTTATCTCTAACCTACCTCCACCCAAGAGCTTATAAGACATTGACCACCGAACCTATCATGCAATTGCTCTTAGGACACAGTGGATTTTATTAAAGATTCATAAAGGACTTTAATCACCTCTCTCATCCTTTATGTAATCTACTACAAGAAGATGTACGATATGAGTAGACTGAGCAATGACAAGAACCTTTTTCTAAGCTCAAAGGCACGTTGACCACCGCACCTATCATGCAACCACCCGATTGGAGCATTCCTTTTGAGATTATGTATGATGCATCTGACTATGCTATTGGGACAGTGTTAGGCCAGAGAAAAGAAAAGAATCCATACATCATTCACTATGCACGTAGAACTCTAAATCTTTCCCAAGTGAGCTACTCTACTATGGAGAAGGAACTCTTAGCCATAGTGTTCACCTTAGAAAAATTCATGTCCTACTTGATTGGATCCAAGATCATATCTATACTGATCATGCGGCGCTGAAGTACCTTTTTTCAAAGAATGACATTAAGCCCCGCTTGATAGGATGGATCCTTCTACTCTAGGAATTTGATTTAGAAAAAAAAAAGAAGATAAAAAGGGAGTAGAGAATGTAGTGGCTACATATCTTTCATGACTCGATCTTCCCGATTCCCTTGAGATGACACCTATAAATGATATGTTCCCTGATGAATGACTTTTTAAACTCTCCCACTTAATTTGGTTTGCTGACATTGTAAATTATCTTTCTACAGTTTCATGTCGACACATTGGAATGCGCAAGATAAGAAAATATTCTTTGCCGAGGTACGTAAATTTTTTAGCGATGACCCGTATTTATTCAAATATTGCCCAAACAAAATTCTAAGAAGATGTGTGCCAAACAATGAACACCAAAGTGTCATATCCTTCTATCATTCTTAGGCCTGTGGTGGTCACCTTTCTGCTAAAAAGATCGCGGCCAAAATCTTGTAATGCGGCTTTTGAAATTACGGTAGTGATCGCCTTAGTAGAAGTAGGAATAGATCAAAGTGTCCTAGAGTGGGGTGAATAGGACTTTATAAAAATTTATGACACTTTAAAATTCGACTACCATTATCGTGATCTAATATGCGAATGTCAAGATGTCATCAATTTAACTCTAATGACGTCCCAACCAATTAGAGGATCCAATCACAAGACTGAGCAGAATTTAAATAAGATATAACCTTAGTCTAAGATGGATTCACTAAGTGACTGTGTGTGTGGGATGTGATACTTATTAGTTCTAAATAATTATCTCATCATGCATCATGTGAACATTAACAGTAAACACAATAAGAGAGTATGCAAATAATAATCCCGAACATAGTCATTTTATAGTGGTTTGGCTATATGCCTACTCCACTCCCGGTGGATTCACTCAACGCTTGAGTGTACTGGATTTCACTAACAGAAGTTTCAAATTAGGTTTACCTCAAACCAGTATAACCTACATAAGGCTGACTCTAGGACCTACATAAAGTACCTAACATGTCTCCACAAGACATAAGTTTATGCCCCACACGGGAGCAAGGGTCAACACACAGCACCCAGGTTTTATGTCCTACACAAGAACAAAGGATCCACACAAAAACCCTAGAGTTTATGCCCTACACAAGAGCAAAGTTCAACACACAACACCTAAGTTTTATGCCCTACACAAGAGTAAAGGATCCTCATAAGGAACCTAACTTTTAGGCCACACAGGCCAAGGACCTACACTAAGGACCTAAGTTTATGCTCTTCACAAGAGCAAGGGTCAACACACAACACCCACACGTACTCTCCCATCGGAGGCTTCCTATGAGGACTTGAAAGGGTGAGAAGCACCTTTGACCCAAACCTACAAAATGAATGATCAAAAGGGTCTTTGGACTCTAATGACTTACAGATAAGTAAATGAGTCCCGTTCAGTACGTTGATGAAGATATTCTCCTTGTTGATGAAGATTCTTCAGCTCCCTTGATTCGCAACACTCAAAGATGTACCAATAAAGGTGACGGGTTGGGTCAAGGTTATCTCAGAATCTACTATAATAAATATTACCTATTAAAGCAATAAAGAGATTCTAAGGTCTTAGGCATTCAAGGGATCCTAGCTCAATGATTTGTCATTAAGATGGTAGCTAGATGATCCTTGAATGCAGAAGTTCATTCCCTAATCCACTCTATAGAATATTAATGATGAGGGTGGATTGAAGGATGAACTCCCATGAGAAGGACTTAGGGTAAATGATATGTAGTTACTCTCTCAACGCTCTCTCTATCTCTTTTTCTCAATACAACAACCAAGAACAAGCTCTCTTTAAATAGATAAAAAGTTCCAATGACAATAAAGATGTCAGATTCTAACTAAGTTCGATATCACCAGGCCCACTTCGATATCATCGAACGTATACTTTCGATGCTACCGAAGCAAGGTTCGATGATACAAACTCAACTAAAGTATATAACTGAAACTTTTTACCGAGGGTCGATGTCATCGAGATGGTGTCAAGGTCATTGGCATTTGAATTTTGATTTCATCGATTGTCTGCTCGATACATCAATCATTTCCATATAAATTTCAAAAGAACTTGCTGGACGATTGATGATCCATTTCGATAACATCGATCATATGTTGATTTCATCGATATTTGAATTGTGACCCTATCGAGTCATCATCGATTCCTCGGTCATTCCCATATGATTTAACTTGTAAGATAGCTGGAATAGATTTGTCCAGATTTGATCGTATCGATATACCTTCGATATCATCGAGATTTGAAATCTGATTATATTGAGTAGGATTTCGAGTCCCCAATATTTCTAGGTGATTTTCCTTTGAGGCTCATTGGGCAAAAACTTGACCGAATTCGATGATATCAAACTCATCTCGATATCATCGAAGTTTGAATTCAGATGATATTGAAGATGGTTCAATTACTCAAGAAATGTCATGACATTTTCCAAAGGTTGCTAAATGAAGCTCATGGTAATTCGATATCATCGATTCTCATTCGATTTGATCGTTATTTGAATGTCCATATCATCGAAATGGTTTTTGATTTATCGAACATATTGTCCAAAATACTTTATAGTTGTTGGACATAGAATGGCCTAATTCGATGATATTGAGTGGTTGTCGATATCATCGAATGTGAGTGTTCAATGCCATTGATGAGTACTCTATAACACCAAATACAATCAGAAAACTTGGAAGATTTTCCTATTTTGAAATTCAAGTTTATAGACATATGATCAAATACAGTTGTTGTTCTAATGTTTTTAAAAGCTTCACACACCTGAGTGTTTTAGGTCGTGGGTGTGAGGCTTAATTTACCTTTGACAAGCTCGGAGTCCACATCTAGTTGAGGCAGACGCTTGATGATCTTCATATGGGGCCCACTTGTCTTACCAATTCAATCCTCACGCTAATTGACAAACCAAGGCATTTTTAATCTCCCCCTTTATCAATTACGTCACAAAACACCAGAAATCCTAGAATAACACCTAGACCAACACCCAAAATTGTGTGTACATGAACTTTACACAAGTTTACAAATATCATTTGAGTTCACACACAAAGTTGAAACATTCAGTAGTAACTGCTCCCCCTGTCTCCTTGCAGCGGCTCCCCTTAACACTTGTACCACCATACTTACATAGATACACACAATTTTCCTCATGGTGAGATTTTGAAAGGGGCCTAGTTATTTGCCCTAGAGGGGGGGTGAATAGGGCAATGCCAAATAAAATTAAAACAACAGAATAATAAAAGAAATAAAGCACAATGCTGAATTGAAATTAATCTTAATAGCCTAAAATAAAGAGAATGATGCTATATCAGTTCTAAGGACAACCTTACACAAAAAACCAAAGGTTTAAGGTAGGACAACCTTATTTCTAGAACGCCCTTGTATCACAAACCAATGAGGAATGAAAATGCAAAGCAATCAAAATAACTTACAGAAATAAATCCTAAGTTATTACAACATTCCCCACACTTGCTTGAAATAAAAAGATTACAACATTCATCCACGAATACAAACCACAAAACTGAATGAATAAAGATATGAAAGAATAAAGCACATCCACAACACAACGATATATAGTGGTTCGCCTGTGTGTACACCAACTGTTATCCAACAGCCACACAGAATGCTACTCCACTCCTAATATCCTCACACAGGGGATATTAGCATGCACTATCAAAATAGGTTTCACAGGTTCTCCTAAAACCTTCACAATTGTGTCTTTGATCTCGGGCTTACACAATCCAAAAAACCCACACAATCTAAGTTTTTTTGCTCTCCTCAGATAACCAATACAATGAGATTTTTCTGGCAAATCTCAAACAAAACCAAAGAAAGTAAATTACACAAATGTAAAATACTTGAATCTCCTTTTGAAGTAGCCAGGTAGAATCAATCGGAGTAGAAGTTCGATTCAACGTTTAAAGTCCAATACTCACTTTAAGAATGGTTCTATGTCTAATTGATTTTAAATCAAAAGGGCTAGTTCTATTTAATTTTGAATCTAAGAAGAAGGAATATCAGAAATTCCCCTTTTCAAATAAGATTGGAATGTAGATCAAAATTAAATAAGAAACAAGCTAGAAAAATGAATATTAAATGAGCGCTAAGTAGCTTAAAAACAATACAAACTTATCTTAGAGTATAGCATAAAGAATGCTTGAATAGAATTGATTTGAATTACAAAAACTCTGAAGTTCGTGCTCTATTTATAGCCTAAAAAATCTCATCTACGACTGGTCTTAGGATCCTAGGACTGGTCGTAGTATCAAATATTTTCAAATATTTCTGCGGGATAAGGATTTTCTATTCCACGACTGGTCTTAGGCAGTCTACGACCAGTCGTGGGCCACCTACGACAGGTCGTGGGTCACCTACGATCGATCGTAGGACCCCCAATTTAGTTGCTGGAGTTTGAGTCGTAGGGCTGGGACTGGTCAGGGGATGATTCGTACAACACACAGGACTGGTCGTAGGATGTCCAAGACTGGTCATAAGATAACCAGAAAAATTTAAAAATCTTTAACAACCTAGAACTGGTTCTAAAAAACTTAAGACTGGTCGTAGCAGAGATAGGACTGGTCTTAGAACAGCCCGAACAAGCATATTAAAATATACGAATTATGTATCCAGAATGACCTACAGTAAAGCCCATCCTAAGGTCAATCTAAGGTCAAACAAACCTTAAAAGTGAGATGGACATTGAAAGTCTATACACTCAGATGACCCTTAAGAGAAGCTTGAGAATATTCGAATCTTATAGTAGGCCTTCTCGAACTTGATCTTGACTTGACAAAGTCTTCTACTATACTTGAAATTGATTGTATCTTGAACATGCATACTTGAAGACTTCTATTCTTGAATTCTTCATCCATGACTTGAAACTTTCTTCATTTAAGTTCTTGTCTTGAAATGCGATGTCTTGAAGTAATGAATAGTCTCAAACATGAAACACAAGATATACAAGACTTAAATATAGGTTTTGGCACCACAAAATTTGACAACCAAAGGGACATGAAATCATAGAACTTACAATCTCCCCCTTTGTCCAATTTGTGACAAAACACATAACATAAAAGATAATAAGGAATCATGAGCACAAATTACTATACTCGCCCTGAGTAATACGAGTACTGCTTATATAAACAATAATTAACATTTAAACATCAAGTCTCCATATTCTCAATCCACATATCCTTCTCAATCAATCCAAACACATTACTCCCCCTTTCCATACTATTCCCTTTTACCTTACTACTCTCCCTTTTTGTCACAAAATGACAAGGGAAAGTCACAATAGGAAAGAGAACAACAACATAGAGAGTAACAATAAGAAGATAATGAGAAAGACATATGAAAGGACATAGCTTATTTCAAAATATAAACTACAAGCATCAATTCATTATTAATCCACAATACAATATCCAAAAGAAAATACAAAATTCAAAATAAAGATAATGTTATACTATCCAGATGATAATTCGCCTAATCAGATCCAGAGGAGGGAGTAGGGATAGTCGGATCAATCTGGTGTAAGCCTCTATTGATGCGATGATGATATTTTTACATATATTTAAATTGCATATCATGGGCTATACTCATGTTTTCAACCTTCTCCTCCAATGCACAAAGGCATGCATCATGACTAGATGGATCGTAATCAGGATCATTTGGCAAATCAGTTTCTATATCATCAAATTTCTCATCCATATTAATATCCTGTTGAGGAAGATCGCCAGCTTCCCCTTCATTTCCATCTTCACCACCATCACCACCAACACCACCTTCATCTACTTGGCCGGGAAATAAATCCAGCTTCATGTTATTAAGATTAGAATTGTTGAAAATAAGATGATGAATTGGTGCCTCATTAATAGGTTTATCGACAAGCATGTGAGTGGCTAAAACAGTCATAACCAAACGGAATATCACTATGACCCGGATGGAGATTAAAATGAATGATAAAATGACAAATCAATGAAGGAAGGCAAACCATGGTACCAGAAGCAATAGAATACAACACACGAACCATGAAGGAAGTCAACTCGATTTTATTACCGGACTGAGGATACACATTAGAAATGAAAAAAATGATGTAATACTCTGTATCTAGGTAATAGATACTTTGAAGGGAGCGCATTCCCTTTGTGTGTCCATTGCGCATCAATTTTGCATAAATCTCTTGTCAACATACGTTTTTTCGATTCAGATGGTTTGTCATATAGAGTATGAATTGGTATACCTTCATCATTAACAGGTATATCCATAATACCTGATATCAAATGACGGTCTACTTCAAATTTTCCTTCTCTATAATCAATTGAAAAAGTTAAATTATTAAGAGAAAATTCTTAGATGCATGCAACCATTGATTGGCCAATAGACTGGTATGCAGGCCCACCCCAAAGCAAAATGTTAGTCCAACCAACAGATTCAAGGAGAGGGACTATACCATATGGAGTAATGTGATTGAGATCAGCTGAATGCTCAACGATAACATTACGGACATGCAAATCCCATTCATCTTAAGAATCATCTTCGGGTGACCGAAGGTGCCGTTTTGTTATCGGTGTAGATCTAGATGAGGATGGACCACGGGATGTTTTCTTCTTCCCTCTAGCATCCATATTCAAAAAGATATACAAAGAGCAAGAGAATGCACAAAAGAAAGGATGGATTTTCTCTATATCAGCAAATTGAGAAGAAACCCTTGAAAAACCCAACAAGAGATGAAATCTAACTACACAATGATCAAATCAAAGCATAGAGAGCATGAATCTTTAAGAAAAATGATGAAATAGGACTCACCTTGAAGAAAAAAAATAAATCCAATGACTGGTCGAGCCACGACTCGTCGTAGGTTGGAGTGGAAATGAAGAAGAAGGAGATTTCCTCAAAATATATCATATTCACAAGCTCCACGATCGGTCGAGTGCGGTTCACGACCGGTCGTACCACGACTGGTCGTGTACAGCTACGACCGGTCAAGTATCGACCAAAAATACATTTTTAATGTAAAAAATTAAAATTTAAACATAAATAATACTAAATATAGTACATTATGATACATGTAAGCAAGAATATTCAATTTAAAATGCACATATCAAGATCAAATTTCAATTTATTAAACCTGCTTTTGTTGAGCGGTTTAGTAAATATATCAACAAGTTGATTTTTGGTTGATATATATTCCAAGGAAATAACTTTTTCTTCAACCAACTCACGAATGTAATGATACCTAATGTCAATGTACTTATTAGGTGAATGCTGGATTGGATTTTTGGAAATATTTATAGCACTGGAATTATCACAATGTAAGATCATTGAATCTTGATTAATTCCATAATCGGTTAGCATGCGTTTCATCCAAACTAGTTGAGTACATACATATCCAGCTGCAATATACTCAGCCTCAGCAGTGGAGAGCGATATTGAGCTTTGCTTCTTGCTGAACCAAGAAACTAAGAAATTTCTAATGTAAAAACAACCACCACTGGTTGATTTTCTATCATCGATATTACCAGCCCAATCAGCATCTGAGTACCCGGCTAATTGAACACTAGTATCAAAAGGATACCAAAGACCTAGATTTATAGTACTTGTGACATATCTAATAATCTGTTTAACAGCAGTACGATGTGATTCCTTAGGATTAAACTGATATCTCGCACAAATACCAACACTAAATGTGATATCAGGTCTACTTGCAGTTAGATATAAAAAACTCACAATCATGCTATGATATAGTTTAGGATCTATATCTTTACCTGTAGAGTCTTTTGAGAGTTTTAACGTTGTACTTATAGGAGTATCAAAGTTCTTACCATTCTCAAATCCAAACCTTTTAATCAAGTTTGAAGCATATTTGGTCTGGAAAATGAAAATTCCATCAGGTTGTTGTTTTACTTGCAACCCTAGGAAATAGTTTAGTTCGCCAACCATGCTCATTTCGAACCTTGATTTCATTAACTCTGCAAACTCAATAGACATGTTAGAGCAAGTTGATCCATAAATAATATCATCAACATAAATTTGAACCATCAAAATATCATTGTTATGCTTCTTAACAAAGAGCGTTCTATCGACACTTTCTACTTGAAAGCTATGACTAAGTAAGAATTTAGTCAATTTCTCATACCATGCCCTGGGCGCTTGTTTTAGACTATAGAGAGCCTTTTTGAGACGAAATACATGGTCAGATAACTTGGGGTCTTCAAACCCTGAAGGTTGTTCAACATACACTTCTTCATGTAAATCGACATTCAAGAAGGCGCTCTTTACATCCATCTGATAAATATTAAATTTTCTAAAGCATGTGATGGAAATAAAAAGTCTAATTGATTCAATGCGAGCGACTAGAGCAAAGGTTTCATCGTAATCGATGCCTTCAATCTGAGTGTACCCTTGTACAACCAGTCTAGCCTTATTTCGTATTATATTTCCAAGCTCATCAGAGTTATTTTTAAAGATCCATTTTGTTTCAATAATGTGTTTATCTTTACGTCTAGGAACAAGATACTAGACATCATTATGAATAAATTGATTAAGTTCATCCTGCATAGCAACAATTTAATTTTCATCAGAAAGTGCTTCTTTCACGTTGACTGGTTCTATTTGGGACGTAAAACAAACATAATTACATATGTTCTCAAGTTGTTTGCGAGTACGAACTCCAGTGAGAGGGTTTTCTAGAATTTGATTGGTTGGATGATCTTTGACAGTCCTTGGTTCAGACTCTTTTTGACTTAATGAGGTATCTTGATTGTTAATAATAAGGGCTTCATCATCATCTGAACTCGGAGCTGGTGTATTCAAATGATCATTAATGACCACATTGATGAACTCTTGAATCACACAAGTTCTCTTATTTAAAACCTTATAAGCTCGACTGTTCAAAGAATAACCAAGAAAAATACCTTCATCACTCTTCGTATCAAACTTTTCTAAATTTTCACGATCTCATAAAATATAACACTTGCTACCAAAAACCCGAAAGTATTTGACAGTAGGTTTCTTTTCAAACCATAATTCATAAGCAGTCTTATTATCAGATTTACTGGTATAAACCTGATTAATAATATAACATGCGGTATTAACTGCTTCAGCCCATAGATTTCTAGAGAGCTTCATGCTATTCAACATAACATTAGCCATATCCTGAAGCACTCCATTTTTCCTTTTAACTATATCATTTTGTTGTGGTGTTTTGGGCATAGAGAATTCATGCGATATTCCCTGATCGCTACAGAATTTCTCAAAACTACTGTTTTCGAATTCGGATCCATGATCACTACGGATCTTACTAACATGAGAACCTTTTTCATTTTGGATTCGTTTGATGACCTTTTTCACTTCATCCAGGGTTTCAGTTTTGTCTTTTAAGAACGATACCCAAGTGAATCTGGTATAGTCATCTACGATAACCAGGATGTATTTTTTGCCTCCTCGACTCTCCGATCTGGTTGGTCCAATAAGATCCATTTGGAGAAGCTCGAGTGTTCTAGATGTGGTATTGGAGTTCACTTTCTTGTGAGAGCTCCTAATCTGTTTGGCCAACTGGCATTCACCACATATTTTGTTTACTCTTTGCAATTTGGGTAGACCTCTAATTAGTTCTCTTTTGTTCAATCTAAATAAGTTTCGGTAGTGTACATGTCCAAGGCGTTTATGCCATAATTCAGTCTCATCGGTATGGACCATGTAACACGATTGAGTAGATAGCTTGCATCACTAACGATGTAACAGTTTTCAGAAGTTCTGCGACCAGTTAATATAATAGAACCCTTTTATTAAATATCTGAAAAAGTGATCTTGGCTAGAGTCATAAGGGCTTTAACATCATTGCCCGACTCAGTTTCAGAATCTTCTGATTTAAAATAGGATTCAGAATCAGACGATTCATCCCAAGTAGCCATCATGCTTTTCTTTTTTGATTTGTCCTTTTTAGGACATTTGTTAGCTAAGTGCCCATACTCTTGACAGTTGTAACATTGATTATCTTTCAAAGATTTTCGAGCTCTAGGTTTAGATCGTCTCTTATCATTTGTCTTTTGAAAATCAACTTTTTTCTTGCTTTTGAAAATTTTGTAAAACCTTTTTGCTAAAAGCGCCATATCATCTTCGAAATTTTCTGAATCCGAAGTACTCTCTTGTAAAACATTTTTAGATGATTTGAGAGCGATTGATTTTCCTTTAGGAGCTTTAAAGGACAACTCATAGGTTTAAAGTGAACCAACTAATTCCTCAACCCTCATGGTATCCGTATCACGAAGTTCCTGAATCGCAGTTACGTTAGAATTGAACCGTTCAGGAAGTGAGTGTAGTATCTTTGCGCACACTTTACTTTCTGGGATTCTATCACCAAGACCCCACATAGAGTTCATAATGTCATTCAATCTAGTGTAAAAGTCCATAAACATCTCATTCTCCTCCATATGAATTTCTTCAAATTTAGTTGTGAGGAGTTGGACTTTAGATTTCTTGACAATTGATGTACCCTTGTGTGTCATTTCTAATACATCCCATGCTTGTTTTACATTTTCACAAGAGATGATTCTTTTGAATTCATTTGGTGATAATGCACAATCAATTGCATTTAGTGCTTTTGCATTGACACTACTCTCACTTTTCTGAAGTGTGGTCCAAAGAGAATAAGCCGTTACTTTCATTGATTTTGAACAATCGTCATTAGTTACTTTAGTGATAGGAGGGTTCCATTCATTCACTGTGGCCAGCCACACACTTTCATCCAAGGATTTGAGGAAGATCCTCATCCTGGCTTTCCAATAGGCATAGTTTGTGCCATTAAAAGGTGGTGGCCTAGTGACTAATAGGTTATCAAAATTTGACATCTTAATATAGCTTAGATCGTTAGCTCAGGAAATAAATCTAATAAATAAACAATAAGCACGAACTATTAGTCTCTGATACCACTTGAAAGGGGCCTAGATATATGCCCTAGAAGGGGGGGGGGGGGGGCAAATAGGGCAATGCCAAATAAAATTAAAATAGCGGAATAATAAAAGAAATAAAGCACAATGCTGAATTGAAATTAATCTTAATAGCCCAAAATAAAGAGAATGATACTATATCAGTTCTAAGGACAACCTTACACCAAAAACCAAAGGTTTAAGGTAGGACAACCTTATTTCTAGAACTATAACGCCCTGAAAATCAGGGGTCGAGCATAAACTCCACTCCTAAGTTCCAGAACATCACTTATGCAACATTTTCAATGATGGATGAATGTCGACTGTAATAGTGCTTAAAACATGAAGTGGATTAAGCCAAAACAACATATCATACTCCAAAGATAGTTAAATTAGCAAGCGGAAGAATGTAATAGATATATAAAATATATAAATGATTGTAAGTCTCCAGAGTGTGAATATGTTACCAGGTTAACTAAATACATGTATACTCCAAAACAGAAGGAAAAAGTATACATGGGTGTAAAAAAAAAGGGTAAAATACTAAGTGTATTGGCATCTGATCAGTAACCCTGTAAACCCGTCGATCAGAACCTGCATATAGGAGGGATCCTCCTCATCATCATCAAGTCTGGCTCTTCTTCGCAAGCATCGCCATCATCTGAAACTAAAATAGAGACTGGTTGGTGTGCGCAACACCGTCCCGTAACGTGGGAGTGAGTAGCTAACTCAGTGGAATCATAGAGCAAAGATTAGCATGTTATCAAATCAATCAAGGGATAATGGTAAAGCAAGCAATCAAACATTCGTAAATACTGTGATTAATGTAAGAATGAAATGACATGATGGATACCCTCATAGACATACTCCCTCATGCGACACCATCTTACGTCCGTGGCATGCTTTCTTCCCTCAGTGCTCTACATCTTCCAAGCACATGCAGTATAATATGAATATGATTACCGAGTTTTTATTAGTCCTTTTCATACAGCAGGATTGAGAAACTAGGGTACTTCCCTTATATCATTCCCAACAAGGATCCTGTCTAGGGTCGTCACTCCTAGTATTCTCATACGATAATATATTTCTAGGTCGCTTCAAGGGCTGTCAGGACTGTTGTACACACTCATTGCTCCGCTCCCCCATCACCTTATCAATACAGGCCTAGTTGTACTTTGATTGCTACGGAAGGGTCGTCGCCTCATGTAGACTCAGAGTACACTCGAGGTCACTACAAAGGGCTGTCAGGGCTGTTGCTCGCACTTGTTGCACCACTCCCCCATCACCTTATCAGTGTAGGACGACAGTAAGAATATAGTGTCCCATACCACCATAATCTGCTCACAAGTTTGGGTTTCTCACTAGTTACTATGGGGAGGTTTGTGGCCCCAGCGTAGGCTGACAGCTCGACCACTGTGTCTCATACCACCATGCCCGGCTCATGAGTCTTAGTGGATCGAGGTACCACGGTTATCAGGGTTATCACTGGTAAGTTCAGTACCCTAGGTTCAAGCAGTTATGAAGAATATAAGGTGAACATACAATGGTCAATCGGGTTACTTAATGTGTCCGACTAGCATGAGATCACGTTGAATCGACTGACATGAAGTGCACAAGCACTTCATGTGGCCGAACCACTGCCGACAACTCTAGTACGACTCGGGTTCGTTGTACACATCCTTCGTGGTGAATAGAATCCAACCACGAATTCTAAACTGTTATCGACTGCCTAGACTAGAGTATAGCCCCAAACACTTGTAATCTAAATCAGTAATCATATGAGAGACAATTGAAATATAAGAAATTTCAGCATGTTCTCAGCATATTATAACATACATCGTAAGCAGTTAACCATACACGAGTACTTCACACATAAGGTAATCAATTGAAATACAACAAGCATGGAGGAAATCATGTACATCATCAAATTAGTTGAGAATCCAGTCTCAACGCTAATCTACAACACCATTTACTCAATACTTACTAATACATACATTTATACAAACACTTAGACTGCACAACTCCAACGTACTTGACGTATATTGATTTCAACATATAATATGACAGATCCTTATATCAAGGAGATGTCTAATACACAACAATCATGTTCTTACATTCAAAACATATGGCAGGCATAAATCATATTGATTTAAGCATTTCAACAAACACTTAGTCTACATACATTAGTCTATATAGCATATGTCGGCCAATAAGTGCATTAGGGTGAATCTCTTCGCCAAACAGATCATACACATATAACTGGTATTGGTACACGGAAAATACTCATGGCAATTAAATCTGCAAAATTTATACGTATACGATATTTCCTAAAAATACCTAAAATACCATAAATCTCATATTCTTCGTATGTATTCGAAACAGAAATCGGTCGGCATGTTCTATATGTGAAACAACATTTTTAATAATAATCTACCATTAAACGACATTGAAAGCTTTAAAAAATGGTAAACTAAGCGTCTAAAATCCGCACCTTACACCGTAGAAGTGTAACGAATTCGATGGAATCTCTAAGTCTTCGTATACGCAGAATATTAACCTGTAATACAAGTTAGGTTAGCTATCTAGCTACTAGCATTAATGGAAACCCTAAAACAAGTTAGGGCTAGGCTTTTCTTACCTAAGAATGACGCCGAAATCACTGGAAAAGCGATGCAGATGGACGGCTTTGACACGTGGAGCAGCAGGGAAGAATCCCAAGAGAAAGCCCTAACTTCTCCCTCACTTTCTCTCTCTTTTCTCTCTCACTTTCCTAAAATTCATATGGGATTTGTGAGAGAGAGGTTAAGGCCTTTTTATAAGCCCAAACATAACCAAAACAGACTCCAAGTCAAGGTATACTTGGGTCATAGCCAAATCGGGTCTTTTCCGATCCAAAAGAATATTTCTAGAGGTACCCTGACTGAATGCGGTCGAACTTAAGCTCATGGATGTCAGATCCTGATCACATTAAGTTTTCAGTTCGATAGAGTTTCCAGATCGCACGTGGCGGACCAGTTTCAGTTCAGCGGTAACTGAGACTCGATCAGGGATTCCAAGTATACTAACTTGAGTGAGAAATGTTCCCTGATCCGAGGGTGTATTTAGGTCAGATTCTGATGGTTTGAATGCTTATAAAATGTCACTCAAGCGACATGTGCCAGATTTATTTAAATTGAATTAATTTTCTAAATATTTTCCTTTTCTCACTCTCTTCACTCCAGACTCAATAAAACGGTCTCAGGATATCGGTTGGGCTTGATTTTTAGGGTGATTGTCAAGTCCAAATAGGTGGTCATATTTTTTTAAGTTTGGGATAATCGGACTTCCGATGTGCGGTCCAGATCCGATACAGAGTTTCCGAATGCTCTTAAGAGCAACTGGGTTTAGAGATTGATCCTAGGTTTATAGGTAACATAGCGTTAGTGGTCCTACTCATTTTGGGTCATGTAGTTCATATTTAAAGTGGTTCAAGTTAATTCTACTGAGCATTCAGTTTGGCACTCAACCAAATTCTAGCCTAATTATGGCAGAATGCGGTCCTAGGGCCATTCTATGCCCCATTTTGGGTACTTCCAGTTATCATATTATTTTAATTATTTTTATAGTGGTTCATTATCAATTTTACCCTATCTCCACAAAATTTCATAAGGTTTCAAGTTGTAGAAAAATTCAAAACTTCCAGAAGTAGTAGCTGTCCAACAAGTGATTTTCTGATAGTTGCTCACAATGACCTAATTTAAACTAATATAAATATTTTATTATATTTTTCACATATTTTTATATAAAATTAGACTCATTTATCTTTAATCTAGTTTTTTAATCACCGGAGTTATAACGAATGAGATATGATTTTTCAAAGTTTAATAAAATGCGTAGAAAAAGTGCAGAAACCGGGCTGCCTGTCCGCTGTATGGACGAGGCCTCGCCGGTCACTGACCTATTTGGCTTGGGTTCACCCTAGGGACAAGGTCCTCACCCCCTAGGGATGCCAGAAACATGTGGGGCCCACCTTAGATCCCCCGAATTGAGTCGTTTGGGCCCACGAGTCCGTCGAGGCGTTTATCGAGTCTCATTTGCAAACCGGAATGAGTTACACAACGTGCAATATATATTTTTAGGGTAGAAGAAGATAATCATCTAAATAACCTATCTACATCATGAGATTCCAAGAATTCCATAGTCAAAATCCTATTTTATGCATGTACATACCATTTACGGTAAGTTTTAGTTTAAGTATAGTTCTTTACCTTTTAAACTGTAGGATTGTGTCTAATATGAAGGTACTTGGAGAAATTTGAAGAATGAGGTGGTGAAAGGTGAGATTTTGAAGGAAATAGGTTGAAAAATGATTTTTAGACCTTGCGATAGATCATTGAGAGTGATATGGTTGACCCATTGCCTAAGGACGTTTAACTCCAGGTTGACAAAAATTCGGGGTGTTACAAGAACGTCCTTGTATCACAAACCAATGAGGAATGAAAATGCAAAGCAATCAAAATAACTTGCAGAAATAAATCCTGAGTTATTACAACATTCTCCACACTTGCTTGGAATAAAAAGATTACAACATTCATCCACGAATACAAACCATAAAACTGAATGAATAAAGATATGAAAGAATAAAGCACATCCACAACACAACGATATATAGTGGTTCGCCTGTGTGTACACCAACTGTTATCCAACAGCCACACAGAATGCTACTCCACTCCTAATATCCTCACACAGGGGATATTAACATGCACTATCAAAATAGGTTTCACAGGTTCACCTAAAACCTTCACAATTGTGTCTTTGATCTCGGGCTTACACAATCCAAAAAACCCGCACAATCTGAGTTTTCTAGCTCTCCTTAGATAACCAATACAATGAGATTTTTCTGGCACTCAAACAAAACCAAATAAAGTAAATTACACAAATGTAAAATAGCTAAATCTCCTTTTGAAGTAGCCTGATAGAACCAATCGGAGTAAAAGTTCGATTCAACGTTCAAAGTCCAATACTCACTTTAAGAATGGTTCTATGTCTAATTGATTTTAAATCAAAAGGGCTAGTTCTATTTGATTTTGAATCTAAGAAGAAGGAATATCAGAAATTCTCCTTTTCAAATAAGATTGGAATGTAGATCAAAACCAAATAAGAAACAAGCTAGCAAAAGGAATATTAAATGAGCGCAAAGTAGCTTAAAAACAACACAAACTTATCTCAGAGTATAGCCTAAAGAATGCTTGAATAGAATTGATTAGAATTACAAAAACTCTGAAGTTCGTACTCTATTTATAACCCAAAAAATTCCATCTACGACTGGTCTTAGGATCCTAAGACTGGTTGTAGCATCAAAGATTTTTAAAGATTTCCGCGGGATAAGGATTTGCTATTCCACGACTAGTCTTAGGGAGTCTACGACCGGTCGTGGGCCACCTACGACTGGTCGTGGGTCACCTACGACCGGTCGTAGGACCCCCAATTTAGTTACTGGAGTTTGAGTTGTAGGGCTAGGACTGGTCGTGGACGAGTCGTACAGCACACAAGACTGGTCGTATGATGTCCAGGACTGGTCGTGGGACAACCAGAAAAATCCAAAAATCTTCAACAACCTAGGACTGGTCCTGAAAAACTTAAGACTGGTCGTAGCAGAGCTAGGACTGGTCTTGAAGACCCTAAGACTGGTCTTAGAACAGCCCGAAAAAGCATATTAAAATATACGAATTATGTATCCAGAATGACCTACAGTAAAGCCCATCCTAAGGTCAATCTAAGGTCAAACAAACCTTAAAAGTGAGATGGACATTGAAAGTCTGAACACTCAGATGACCCTTAAGAGAAGCTTGAGAATATTTGAATCTTGTAGTAGGCCTTCTCGAACTTGATCTTGA
This sequence comes from Magnolia kwangsiensis, assembly GCA_037074715.1. Classification (NCBI taxonomy): domain Eukaryota; kingdom Viridiplantae; phylum Streptophyta; class Magnoliopsida; order Magnoliales; family Magnoliaceae; genus Magnolia; species Magnolia kwangsiensis. The sequence continues at coordinate 80,046,602 of CM073575.1, read as the reverse complement.
CTTGACAAAGTCTTCTACTATACTTGAACATGATTGTATCTTGAACATGCATACTTGAAGACTTCTATTCTTAAATTCTTCATCCATGACTTGAAACTTTCTTCATTTAAGTTCTTGTATTGAAATGCGATGTCTTGAAGCAATGAATAGTCTCAAACATGAAACACAAGATATACAAGACATAGATATAGGTTTTGGCACCACAAAATTTGACAACCAAAGGGATATGAAATCATAGCACTTATAGATTTCTTCTCCCCCCTTTTTTCAGTCATTGGCAAAGGGCAATATATACCAATATCAGTTGACTAAAGTTGAAGCATAAAAACATGGGAGGATCAAGGTGATTGAGTATTCAAAATGCGTATATAAATATAATAGTTCATATACATGATAAGCACAAATGCATTAAAAATTAGAGGAATGAAATTATCACTAAGTACCCATATTAATCAGATCATGAGAGTATAAGGAATGTTAAATCTATCACCATTCAGTATTCAATCCTCATATTATATCCGGCAGACATGATTCATTCTCATTGACAGTTTAGAATTATCATTAATGGTCAATCAGAAGTAAAGCTCAGAAACAATAGCATTCATTCTATGAGCATTAAAAAATAATTGCCCAAGCTTGGAAACAATTACTGTATCAACCATAAAGTATTCAGCCCATCCATGGACATATCAAAACAAAAATTATTTTCCTCATTCAGGGGACGAACAACCCCCCCCCCCCCCCCCTCCCCCCCCCCCCCCCCCCCCCGCCCCCCCCCCCCCCCCCTACCAATAAAATAAAATAATAATAATAAATTAAAAATTAAAAATTAAAAAATTAAAAAATTTTAAAAAATTTTAAAAAAATAAAAATGACTAACAACCACCAGAAAATGTTAATCTGTCTAATGTTAGTTGACCACCAGATACACTCATAGGTACGTAAGGCATTAAAAAAGATACTCATGCCCTAAGTATAAATGCGTAAGCCATGTATGTGATGGCATAAGAGCAACTGTCATTATGGGTGTAAGACCCGTATCCTAATCCGTACTATTCCATTATTTCCCGCAATCCTTCTCGTCAAATTTCGGCAATCCGCGACCTATAGTTGACGTTGCGCACGACTGTAAGTCGTATCCTATTTATTTGAGCCGGCTTAATCCGAGACTTGTATCATTGCGACCGCACCGTCGTCGCGGTTCCAACGCCGCAACTCACGCACCGATCCGATACCCAGACGATGAGATGCGGACCCGTGTTCAGTTCGAGCAAAAACACCGCGCGTTGCAAATCCCAAGGGAATCTCTACAATATGTCCCATCAATCAATCCCATCAATCACCTCTCATGTCAAGTACACCCACCCATGCTTTCTTTCTCCACAAGTTAAGCAACCACCAAAAGTCAACCAAGCTCTCACCTCACCCATCACTCACATCACACATCACTTACCTCACCCTTTCACCCATCACCCATCCCTCTTTCCTTACAACTCTCTCTCTCTCCTTCTCATTTTCTCATTTCAAAATCTCAAGCAAGAAAGCTCTCCCACGTCCAAGCCTTCCATGGAGAGAAAATGTGCATTTTGGTGGCCCACTTCCCATCTCCAAATCCCATCATCTTAGCCATCCATTTCCCATCTCCACCATCAAAGTGAAGCTTTAGGAGACCGGCATCTCAATGGACCAAGAAGATCAAGTGGTGGGTGTTTCTTTAGACTACTTTTTATGTTTTTAAGATGGGCCAAGTGAGGCCAACCGATCAATGGTTTGGATCTCACTTAGGACCCTAAGATGTGGCCAATGGCTCATCTTGATCATCAAGATCATTCCATGATGGGGCCATTCTCCATGGACCCCATCATGATGTTTACTTTCCTTGTATTGAGGAGGTCATCTAGACCGTCCATTTCTAGTGGAGTGGGATCTCCACCGTTGATCTTTTATTGATGGTCCATATGCAAGGGGACCTTTGATGTATGATTGGATGATTGAAACGGAGGGCCCATAGTGCCGGGGTCCCTCCATCACGCGTGTCTCACTCTATTTCTCTCTCCCTCTCTTTCCATTTACTTCCTTGTATGTGATGAAATGGCCGTATGACCCACTTGGATGGACCCCACCTTGAAGTAAGTATTTTATCTAAGTCATCCATGAGTGGGCCCACCTTATAAGCATTGTACCCACACCACCTATTATGTGGTGGCCCACCTAGGCAAGGCCCATTTAAAATTTGCATTTAGTCCAAAAGAGTCCAGTGACGTCTGAACGTCACTGGAATGAAAACACAAAAATGGCTTATTTCTAAGCCTTTGGAGAAGACCACCCATATAGGCCCCACCTTGAGGTATGTATTCAATCCAAGCCGTCTATCTTTTTCCCCATCCCATTTTAGGCGTTGAGCCAAAAAATGAGGTTGATCGGGATATCTAGTGGGCCATAGTGTTGAAAACAATATCAGTACCGTTGCCATCTACTTAGATTTTTGCTACGCACTAGAAGATGTCCATTATTGGTCTTGATAGGTCTGTTTTGGCCTTGGGAATGCGATGGACGGAGTGGATTTACTTGGGGTGGCCAGCACACCTAAAAATCCTCAGGAAATAGGGATTTCAAAAAAAAAAAAAAAACAGAGAAAGAGAGCAGCGTCTGCTGTTGTAGACGGTGCAGGCGGCTGCTTGTGGCCTTACAGCGGGTGACCGCCAGGCAGCCCATGGCTCCTGCCGTGGGCCCCACATGATGTATATTTCGTATCCACGCCGTCCATAAGGTGGCCCACCCTCTGAGGTGGGCCCTCTCCAAAAACGAGGCACATCCAAAGCTCAGGCGGCCCACACCACAAGAAACAGTGGTGGTTAAATTCTACCATTGAAACCCTTTTGGGGTCCACACAAGTTTTGGATCAAGCTGAAATTTGTTTTTCCTATTCATTCAGGTCTGCATGACCTTATCAACGTGTTGGATGGAAAATAAATATTATGGTGGGCCCCACATGGGACCCACAGTGATGTATGTGGCTGTATTCCACCGTCCGCACGGACGGTGGAGCCCACTGTCACTATGTGTATACGTGTGTGTGTGTGCGTGTGTGAGTGCGTGTGTGTATGTATGTGTGAGTGCACACGTGTGTGTGCGTGTGTGTGTAGATATATATATATATATATATATATATATATATATATATATATATATATATATATATATATATATATATATATATATATATATATATATATATATATATAAATATGTATATAAAATATTATATTACAGATAATATTGTGTGTGTGTGTGTGTGTATATATATATATATATATATATATATATATATATATATATATATATATATATATATATATATATATATATATATATATATATACTGTATATAGATTATATAGTATATTAAAATGATGGTGGGCCTTCATGTGACCCCCGCCATGATGCATGTGTTGCATCTAAACCGTCCATTTATTTGTTTTTGTAAAATTATTTTATGGTTTGAGCCAAAATGAGCCAGATCTATGGTTCAAATGGGCCACCATGGCATGTGTATAGGGCCCCTTATTGATTTAACTTGGGCCATTCATTGAGGCCTACCTTGGTATATATTTGAGGCCCAAATGATCAGGCCCATTTGATACATATAAGGGCTATGGGATTAAGCTCATCTGGCATGTATAATGCCCATGGATTTGGGCCCATTTGACATATGCAATGCCCATGGGATCTGGCCCACTTATTTTGTATAAGGCCCACGGGATTCAAGCCCATGTAATACATATTAAAGCCCATGGGAACAAGCCCATTTGATGTGCATGGGGCACAAATGGAGTGGCCTAGTTGATATATTTATGTGTATGGGCCCATCTAACATATTTAAGGCCCAAGTTGAGAGGCCACTTTGATGTATTTCAAGGCCCATGGATCATGGACCATTGCAATGTACATGAGGCTCATTGGTGAGGCCCATTAATGCAAACCATTTGGTGAATGTGAGGCCTATGTAATACGACCCATTTAATATATCTAAGGCCCAGGGATCGAGGCCTAACAGATGTCCTTAGGGTCCATTGCAATGTACGTTTCTCATGGTTCGTGAAATGATATTTATGGCAAGCCGTGCCGGGAAACAATGTTGGTTTGACGTCCACATTGTATGTACAATGTTGGTTAAATGTCCGCATTGTAACTCTCTTTAGGGCCCATTGATAGGTCCATACCCGTTGCTATTCATTGCCTTATAACATGCTTAGAATAATCTCATGACTCATGCCCATATACATCATATGTATGCTTGATATGAGTAATGACTGATCATAGCATACGCCATTGGGCAGACCATTTACGGGGCTCGTTATGTGACTGAGTGCCGCACATGATCGCGCAGTACGCGCTGGATTGCTGCATGTTTTGACAGCGTGATTCATGCATCTCGCATACGTATGACTTGATCACTGCACGCCCTGGTGACATCAGGGCCGTGGCTCCACAGGTACATCGTGGATGGCCGTATTGGATACCGAAAATACTTATTCTAGCACTGTGGGCACTTAGGATGTCCTTGGGTGAAAGTCCCAGAACCTTTTTGGTACCAGGAGATGCTCCAGCGTCTAGACCGAGTGGATACATGAGCGTCCGAGTGCCGAATACCAGTAGGCCGCGTCTCCCACTGTGTCGTGGTCGGTTGAAAGGGGGTGTGGCCTTATCCGCTTGAGTGAGAGGGCTATAAGCTAGGCTGAGTTTGACTAGCTCACAAATGAGTCCGCTATCGACGAGCCGGGTAGGTATTGGCATACTACTGGTCAGGCGGATAGTGAGGTCTTATCCGCTTGCTTGACTGTGCAGCTAGGGAGGTGGCAGTCTCTGCGAAGTGAATTAGACCCTGGTGATATCCAGAGAGGAACTGTACTGATATACGTACTTAAGGAGTACCGACTTTCTTGGATTGCATTTCGCATATGACATTCGGCTATATAGGCCTTGCATTGTATCAGTGTGGCCGATGACATTCATATCTCATAGCTTTGGTATGGTTAATTCTATGGACTTACCACATACTTCCGCATTGTTCTGATACTGTACACTTGGCATTTGCCTTACACACACACTTACACCACCCTCTAAGATTTTGTAAGCTTATGCACAATAGTTGCGTGCAGGTAGCGTTGGACGGCAGCAGCGCTGAGACAGGAGTGCATATCAGGACCTTTTGGAGCTTTTGATCACCTTATATTTTCCTTTCCGCATTGTACTTAAAGTTTTTGATATAGTGGATATGTGGTGATGTTGTTTTGTGACTTGGTTATGCTTGTGGTTATGCTCCATTACAAAAAAAAAAAAATTTCATTCTGAAAATCCTCCTTGTAGGATCCCAGGATCGGAATCTGGCATTTGATTGTCAGGAGCCGAGAATGGGGCACTACGGGGGCTGTCGGCACCGGATTCGGCAATCGGGATTCATGTGAATCCGATTTTCGGATTTGGGGCGTGACAATGGGGCACGTCATTAAATCAATGAGCTTCTGTATTGTGTACTGTACTCTAGCCACCATTTTCTCCAAGGCTGAGAAATGCTCATCATGCTTCTCTAGTTTCTCTTTTATCCGCGCCACTCCACACAATTGAGCCCCAACCTCATCTTGATGAAATTTAAACCATGGAGTCGGTGCAAAGTCTGTTGGAGTTGGAACAGGCTGAGGCTCCTATGGATCTCCTTTTGTTTGAGTTGATCCTTCCCCCATGTCTCTTTCTCCTTGGATTTCTTCTTCTAACTGACCTTCCGTATGTGGATGGAACTTAAGATCCATTTTCTGAATGTTAATTTTGTTGAAATGTTGTAGTGGATGCTCAAGATCATCCATCATAGGTAGTCCAATTTTGTCACATAGCACACGAATGATGTGAGGAAAAGGTAGGTAGGTTGCTCGGGAAGTGTGAATGACACTGGCTAATTGATGGAGAATTATAGTGGGCAGACATATCTTAACTCCAGTTGCAATGTAGTATATAATCATGACCATAAACCCAGTAAGATCAGCACGATTTGTTCCTCTATGGTAAGCATTGGTGGAGAATATCCCATGCACGACTCTATATTTTAAACTCATATATTTTGCTTTCAAAGAATTCCCTTGATACCATGGGATATCTCTGTCCTGGCATAAGAATTTTGTGACCTTAGAGTGGGTTGTTGGGTCCTCAAGATCAAGATCAGATAGACCGACAAGAGAAAAGGTAAGATAAAAAAATATTGGCAATGGATTCTGCATTGATTTCAACACTTTCTTCCCCAACAGTGAGAGTAATGGATGGAGGATTAAGAACCGGGGAATGACTATAGGCAAGAAATCTTTAAGTCCTCTCATCATGACACAAACCTCTAAAGTTCAAAATAAGCAACCAATTGACTACATCTAACAGAGATTCTACATTGAATTTTTCTTATGCATTCCCTATCAACTCGTCGCTCGTGCATGTCAGAGACCGGGCTCACAAAATTCTCGATCATCGAATCTAGTGCCAATAACCTTTGTAGTGCCCCATTCTCAGCCCCCAGTGTGCATACACTAGATTCCGATCCTAAGATCCTACAAGGAGGATTTTTAACATCAATTTGTCTCATAAGAAGCATAACCACAAGTATACCCAAATTACAAAGACAACATCATCATCACATATCCACTAATATAAACATTTGAATACAATGCTGAAAGGAAAATATATATGTCAAAATCAAAGCTCCAGAAGTCAGTTGCATCCTCCTGGCTCCACGTTGCCGCAACCTAACATACTTGCATGCATCTATCGTGCATAAGCTTATAGAAAGCTTAGAGGGTGGTGTAAGTGTGTGCATAAGGTAAGTGCCATGTATTCAATATAAAGTCATAATCATACAATATCGGAGATTCTGGTAAGATCACGAATCATACAATATCAGAGTAAGCGAAAATACTGAGAAGTCCATAAATCAAACAATATTAGAGTACGCAATACAGATCAACTTTGCAAATGAAGAGTCATAAAGAGAGTTACTTATCAAAACTCAAGGATGCAATGCAATATACAATTCCTAATGAGTTCATGAATACCGTCAACTGTATCTAAATCCTATAAATGTAGAAACAAAATAATCCAAAATGTCATATGCCGCAGATGTAATGTAAAATGTGATGCGAATGGAATGACCATGCTGGAGCGTGAAGTCAGGATGATAGTACGTAGTATCGTAGGCTATGGAGTCCATCATAAGAGACTTCTATCCAAACTAGTCCCATACATAATTTGGATAGACAGACTCAATATGGTAAACTCCCGATCTCAAGTTAATCATGCGCCCCAACTGAAATCCTGACCATTATGAAGGTACATGTAACAAATATTTGTGCACCACCAGCCCGAGTGGATAGTAAATAAATGAATGGGCATCTCGTGCTCAATAAGTCCATATATCAGTACTGTTCATTTTTGGGATCATCACTGGGGTTTAGTTCACTCTACATGCAAATCACCGCCAACTGACGTGCGACCATGCAGTGGAAGAGACCTCACTATCCGCCTGACTAGTAGTCAACCAATATCTACCCGGTATGTCGATAGCGAACCTATTCACGAGCTGGTCAAACTCAGCCTAGCTATTCTCGGGTGGGTAATGCCACACCCCCTTCCAACCGACCATGACACAGTGGGAAACGTGGCCTCCTGGTATTCGGCACTTGGGTGCTCATGTATTCACTCGGTCTCGACGTTGGGACGTCTCCTGGCCACCGAGGTTTAGGGACTTTCACCCACAGACATTCAAAGTGCTCAGATGCTTAAACCAAACATTTTCGGTGTCCCATCTAGCTATTCACGACATGCTTGTGGAGGCTACGACCTTGATGTCGCTAGGTTGTATAGTAATTACGACATATAATGCAAGATGCATGAGTTATACAATCCAGTCATGCATCAATCCTGCGCATACCATGCACTCATATGAGATAACCTCCGCCTATCAGGGAGTCTCATAACAACTTGCTTAATGACATATGCAATGGTCAACTACATCTCATAACAATCATACAGATGATGCGTATGGGCATATATCATGACGATATGCTGTCACATACTCATAACTGGTATTAATAATAAGCATAGACAATCAACCCTGACAATGTGGACATTTAACCAATATTGCCCACAAGGAATTGGCCCACATAGAGCCTAACATATAGTGAGCCTATGGTCTCACATAAGGGCCAAATATGCAACACCATGGGCCTCACTTAAGAGCTTAATGCACATCATGATGGGCCTTTCATATGGGCCTAACATACATTTACAATGAGCTCCATCGTCTGGCCCTCAATGCATCACAATGGGCTTCATCACATAGGCCTCATATACATCACATTGGGCCTTAAACACAGGCTGAATATATATCACAACAGGCTTTAAATATTGGCTGCATATACATCACATTGGGCCTCGACCATCAGCCTCAAATTTGTCCTCGATAATCGGAATTGACCTAGATAATCAGAATAGGAAATCGTCCGTGACAATCGGCAATTGGTCATGATAATTAGCCTCGACTGCTAATCAGCAATTGGCCACGACAATCGGAATTGATTGATAATCGGCCTCGATGATCGAAATTGACAATTGGAATCGGTCAAGATAATCAGCCTCGACAATCGGCAGTGATGAGAATGGGTCTAACAAGGCCCAAGGGAAGGTCATAATGTGGATATTTAACCAACATTGCTCCCAAGGGGTGGCCCACATAAACATCATTACATACGTCATGACAAAATAACACATCACATCGGGCCTTAAATACATAATAGGTGGACCCTGCACCTGCACCTCAAATACATCACATGGGTCGTATCAAATGGGTCGAATCAAATGGGCCAATATATATATATATATATATATATATATATATATATATATATATATATATATCATTGGACCGATTCAAATAGGTTGAATCGAATGGGCTAAATCAATGGGTTGGATCGAATGGACTAAGTCAAATGGGCCGATTGAATGGGTCAATTCGAATGTGCCGAATCAATGGACTGAGTTAATGAGTCAAATGGGCCGACTCAATTAGACCAAATCCAATAGGCCGATTCAAATGGGTCGAGTCAATGAATCAAATGAACCGAATCGAATAGGCCGATTCAAATGGGCCGATGCAAATAGGTCGAGTCAATGAGTCAAATGGGCTGATTCAAATGGACTGAATTAAATGGGAAGATTCAAATGGGCCGATACAAATGAGCTGAGTCAATGAGTCAAATTGGCCGATTCAAATGGACCGAATCGAATGGGCCGATTCAAATGGGCCGAGTCAATGAGTCAAATGGGCTGATTCAAATGGACAAAATCGAATGAGCCAATTTAAATGGGCTGATACAAATGGGCCAAGTCAATGAGTCAAATGGGCTGATTCAAATGGACCGAATCAAATAGGTCGATTCAAATAGGCCAATACAAATGGTCTAATTTAAATGGATCAATCAAATGGGCCGAGTCAAATGGGCCAAGTCGAATATGCCGAGTTGAATGGGCCAAGTCCAATACACCATTCATCCATTGTTATAGATCATTATAGAGCATACAAAATGAATCATATCCAAATGATCATCTGGACCATACCACAAATGACAGTGGTGGTAATGATTTCCACAGTTAAATTTCTAATGGGCCCACCATAGTATTTATTTTCCATCCATACTGTTTCACATGGTCATAAGGACCTAAACAAGGAAGGAAATAAATTTTATATTAAACCAAAACTTCTGTAACCCAAAGGGGTTTCAAGGGTTGACGTTCAACACCATTGTTTTTCTATAGGGTGGTCCACTTGATATTAGATCTGCCTCATTTTTAGTCTCAAGCCTTAAGACGAGTTGTCAAAAAGGATGGATGGTTTAGATATAACACACACCTTAGCAGGGCCCACAGAAGTCATTAATCCAGCAGCTATTCAACTAGTGGATGGACGATCAGGACATTGCACATATATCAAAGGGCCCCACGTAAGGAAGTAGATGGATAACGTGGAGAATGCATCCATCAAGGTAGGTCTCACCGTCCAGAAATGCTGGACGGTGTGGATTTACGACACATACATCACGTGGGACCTTTAGATCCTGCAAACGTTTAAAGAACAGCTACATAGCTGTCATACGTCCAGCTTTGTTGCGTTCTCTCTCCTTTATTTTTATAGCAGAGGTGGGTCCCACGTAGGGCCCACCATTACATTATAAGTATAATATATATAAAATATTATATTTAATATCTTTACAACATCCAGGCCCTGGACGGCCTGGACAGACGCATACATCAACGTGGCCCCACATTTGGGGTGGGTCCCACCGTCCAAGGATGGTTGACACTTCACGCGCATTATGGTGTGGCCCATCTAAATGGGTGGATGATGTGTATGGGTCCCACGGACCCCATTTTCAGTCCACACTTGACTATTAGCTACACCCCTCCACCGATTCATACCTCATTGTTAGCCCACACTACACTGTTAGGCACACTCCTCTATCAGTACACACCTCTCCGTCAGTCCACACTCTCCATTGGTGGCCTCGTCTAGTGTCCCTGGACGCTGGACGATATGGATTCTACACAGGTGTCATGGTGGGTCCCGCATGGACGTGGTTTACTTACTTGGATCGATTGATATTTATGTTTTTCCTTCCGTTTAGGCCCAACATTGGGCAGGATGCTGTAGATCCAACACATCCATCAGGTGGGTCCCACAAAAGTGGATGACATGGATGAGTTACATACTTCATAGTGGGAAACACACAAACACCAACATCCATAAGAGAGGGATAAAAAAATGAGAAGGGGAGGAACCCCACCATTATTGGGCCCTCCCTAGTATAATGCATACATCAAGTGGGTCTCACGAAAAGTGGGCCCTAAAAAATGGAATCCAACAGTCGATCACCCACCTGTCAGCCTTCTTCTTGGTCCCTTACCCTCCTTAGCTCTTATACTCAACTTTTGATAGTGGATGATGGAGTTTTGATGGTGGGGATGAGAGATTGGTTGGTAGAGAAGTGGGCCACACTTAGTATTTGGGAGAGAGCTTGAACATTAGAATTTTGTTGCTTGGGAAACGAGTTTTTAAGAAATGAGAGAAAGAGAAATAATGGGTTAAGGGGATGGATGGAGTGGTTATTGTAAGAAAAGGAGATGGAGAGGTATGAGTGTGTTTGAAAATTTTGAAAAAGAGGGATGGGTAGGGGAGAGAGAGTTGACTTAGGAAAAAAAGAGGGATGAGTGTTGGTACTTGTGGTATGGAGTGTACTTGACTTGATTGATTGATTAATTGATGGGACATGTTGTAGAGATTCCCTTAAAATTTACAACACGAGGTGTTTCTTCGGAATGAATGCGGGCCCACATCTTCTAGCCTTGGTATCAGATCGGTGTGTGAGTCATGTGTAAGACCCGTATCTTGGTCCGTACCTTTCCGTACACTTCCACGGTCTTACCGGTCGAATTTCGGTGACCTTCGACCCTTAATCGATATCAACGCGTGACCCTGATTCATGTGCCGACAACCCGAGTCGACTTAGCCCGAGACCAATACCTTAGCGACCGCGCCATTGTTGCAGTTCCGATACCGCGACCCGCGCACCGAGGCGATACCCTGGTCAAGAATATGGGCCAACGTTCGGTACGAGAAAACGCTGCGCGTTGCGAAAACTAAGGGAATCTCTACGATGTGTCACATCAATCACATCAATCCCATCAATCAATCACCCATCAATCCATCACATGTTAAGTACACATCACTTCCATCCCTTTTCCCAAGCAACTACAAAAGTCTTCACCACCCATACCTCTCTTACACAAAAAGCCACAAAAGTCTTCACCACCCATACCTCTCTTACACAAAAGCCACAAAAGTCAAAGATTTCTTACACAACCATCACTCACCTATCCATCCATCACTCTCTCTCTCTCCCTTACATCACTCTCTCTCTTTCTCTCTTTCTCATTTCAAAACTCCAAGTAAATTCCAACTCCATACATATAGAAATTCTCAAGCTTCCTTAAACTCCAAGTGGCCCACATTCCTACCCCAAAATCTCCCATCTCAACCCTCCATTCTTCATCTTAACCATTGAAGTTGAAGCTAAGGTGCCAAGGAACCTCTAGGAGCAAGAAGATCGGACGGTGGGTGCCTCTATAGGGTAGTTTTTTCTTGTTCTTATGGTGGACCAAGTGAGGCCCACCGATCAATGGTGTGGATCTCACTTGGGACCCTTATTTGTGGCCAATGGACCACTTAGATCATCATGATCATTCCATGATGGGGCCATTCTCCATGGACCCCATCATGATGTTTATTTCTTTAAGAAAGGTCATCTAGACCGTCCATTTTGGTGGAGAGAGGATCTCCACCGTTGATTCTCGATCTTGATGGTCCCATGTGTTGAGGGACCCTTTTTTTGTATCATTTGCTTTTAAAGGAGGGCCCATAATGTCGGGGTCCCTCCATCACAAGGCGTGTCCCACTCTCCATGTCTCTCTCTCTCTCTTTTATTTTATTTTATTTTATTTTTATTGCAATAGGATGGTGTGGCCCACTTGAATGGATCCCACCTTGAGAATTATTTTATTCACATTTTTATTCAAGTGGGGCCCACCTTATATGTGTACCCACGTCTAATATCCGTGGTGGTCCACTTCATCAGGGCCCACCATTTAAAAATAAAAATAAAAATAAACCGTCCAGCATCTGGGACGCTGGACGTTTCAAAGGAGAAAGAAGAAAAAGGAAAGAAAGGAAGAGTTTTACGGTGGTCCACTTGCATAGGCCCCACCCTGATGTTTATGTTCGATCCAAGCCATCCATCCGCTTACCCACGGCATTTTAGCCGTTGGGTACAAGTTTGGAGCTAATCCAATCACCTGGTGGGCCATAGCGCCAAATATTGCATTCCCACCATTCAAACACTAATTTCTTATTTTATTTCACTTCTAAGCATCAAAAAAATTCAAACTCTGGACTCATTTGGACGGCGTCGAGCCACTGAACGCAATGGCTGGGGCGAATTTCATTTTAGCAGGCCCCATACGTGAAAAACCTCAGGAAAACGGGTTTTTCCTGAAATTGAGAAGAGACAGAGCCTCTGCTTTTGGCGTCAGGCGGGTGGCAGCGCTGCACGCTGCTGCGTGCAGCCGTCCAGGCGGGCGGGTGGCGTCCGGTTACGGACCCACGACTCCAGCCTTGGGCCTCACAATAATGTTTATTTTTGTCATCCAACTTGTTCATTAGGTGGGCCACCCCAGTGGTGGGCCCCCCTCCAAAAATGAGTCAGATCCAAAACTCAGGTGGCCCACACCACGCGAAACAGTGTGAATTAAATTCTATCGTTGAAAAGTTTCTGGGGCCCACAGAAGTATTGGATCAAGCCGAAATTTATGTTTTCCCTTCATCCAGGTCTAAGGGACCTTGTGAACGGGTTGGATTTTGAAAGAACATTACAGGGTGGGCCCCACACGGGACCCACAATTGATGCATATGTTGTAGCCCACCATCCAGGCGGACGGTGGCACCCACCTGACGCACGTGTTGCCTCCACCGTCCACGGACGGTGGGGCCCTGTGTGATGTATGTGATATAGCCGCACTGTCCACTGGACAGTGGGACCCACCATGATGCATGTGATGCATCCGGACCGTCCATCCACCTTAACACATAAGGCCTATGGGTTAAGCCCCTTTGGACTGTAAAAAGGGATATGGGTTAGGCCCATTTGATTTATAAAATGCTTATGGACTGGACCCATTTGATCCATTTAAGGCCTAAGAATTTGGGCCCACTTGATACGTAAAGCCTATGGGCTTAGGCTCACTTGTTATTTAAGGGCATGGGCTAGGCCCATTTGATTTATAAAATGCTTATGGGCTAGGCCCATTTGATTCATTTAAGGCCTAAGAACTTAGGCCCATTTGATGTGTTGCAAGTCCATGGGTTTAGGCCCACTTTGATTTGCATACGAGGCCTATGGGTTAGACCCATTTAATTTATTGAAGGCTCATGGGTTAGGCCCATTTGATTTGTTTAAGGCCTAGGGATTTAGGCCCATTTGACTCATGTTAGGTCTATGGGTTGAGGCCCACTTGATCTACATGTGGGATCCCAATTGGTGTGGCCCATTTTGATACATATTAGACTCATGTGACTAGGTCCAATTGATGCAATCTAAGGTTCACGGGTTATGACCCATTGCAATATACCTAAGGCCCATTGGTGTGGCCCATTTATGTGGCCCATCTGATGAATAAAAGGCCCATAGGATATGGCCATTTGATATATATATGAAAAGCCCAATGGGATAAACCTAAGGTCCATTGCAATGTGTAATCCCAATACCGATTATGTAGCGATGTTTAAGGAAATCGTGCCTGGAAAGCAATGTTGGTTTGACGTCCACATTGCGAGCGTAATGCTGGTTGGATGTCCACATTACGACTCTCCTTAGGGCCCATTACCAGGCCGTACTTTCTGTGTATAAACCGTCCAGGTCCATCTACATTATAAGATATTTCATTTTATTATAACATGTTTAGTACAGTTCCATGATTCATGATCATACGCATCATATGTATGCTTGACGTGAGAATTGTCTGATCATAGCATTTGCCTTCGGGCAGGTTGTTTATGAGCTCCCGGTTAGGCGGTGTTTCCCTACATGAGCGCACGATATGCGCAGGATTGGTTGCATGATTGGATAGCGTGATTCATGCATTTCGCATTTGTGTGACATGGTTATTGTACGCCCTAGCGACATCAGGGCCATAGCCTCCACAGACACATCGTGGTTGGCAGGATTGGATACCGAAAATCATGTTCTACATGGGGTACTTTAGATATCCCTGGGTGAAAGTTTCTAAACCCTTATGGTACCAAGAGGTTGCTCCAATATTTAGACCGAGTGGGTAGATGAGCGTTGAGTGCCGATTACTAGACGGTTACGTTCTCCACTGTGTCGTGGTCAGTTGGAAGGGGGTGCGGCCTTACCCGCTCGAGTGTAGGGGGCAATGCTAGGCTGAGTTTGACCAGCTCGAGGAATGGGTCCGCTATCGACGAGTCGCGCCCGATATTGGCAGACGGATAGTGAGGTCTTTTCCACTTACCTTATTGCACGCGATGTGGCGGCAATCTGGTTTAGAGTGTACTAGACCCCGGTGATATTCCATATTTTGAGCTGTATTGATGTATGGACATAGATGAGGATCTGTATGCTTGAGTTGCATTGCACATCGCATGGCCTTTGGATGGCCGATACCATTCATGTCTTGCATCGCATAAGCCTTGGTACGGCTCATGATATTATAGATCCATCTGCATATTCCGCTTTACTCTGACATTGCATGTTTATATTACTACCTTGCGCACATACTTTCACCACACTCTAAGTTTTCTGTAAGCTTATGCACGACCGTTGCGTGCAGGTGACGTTGGATCGCAGCAGCGCTGAGGCAGGAGCACGTTGCAGATTTATGCTCATTGTACTTGTAAAGTTTTTGATCATAGTGGAAATGCAATGGAGTTCTTGGTTGTTGTTCGTGGGTTATGCCTTTGGTTATGCTTATTACGAATCAAACTGATATTTAAAATCCTCCTCGTAGCATCACAGGATCGGAACCTGGCGAATGGGAGCTAGGAGCCGAGAATGGGGTTCTACGGAGGCTGTCGGCGCCGGATTCGGCAATCAGGAATTTGTAAGCCCGGTTTCTGAGTTTGGGGCATGACAGAAGTTGGTATCAGAGCATAACTTGGGAATAACCGAGAACAACATTACATGTCTGCTATGAGTGAAGAATGGCTAAGTCCCGAAGTTCGGATAGTTTCGCGACCTTCCAATTCCGACCGTTAACGTGCGTACCTTCGAGAGTTTTGAAGTTGATAGACGTCTCGCTCTTTCCTGTAGGACATGGCGCATGGGAGGGTTACTCGATCGACTCTCGCACCACCACTTGAGGATTCTGCTTCACCATCGGAGGCTCCAATTTACCCCCTGCATCTCCCGTTCCACCCTCAGAGATCCCTGCTTCTTTCCCTGAGGATGACATTCCTCCACCTGAGGCCGATGAGGAGCCGACCGTAACTGTGAGTGCCTCTCAGTTACAGCAGATGTTACAGGCTGTGACAGCCGCACTCCAGGGACAGGGTAGACGCCCAGCTGTTTCACCAGCTCAGGCAGAGCAGGAGCACGCGAGCGCCTTACTACGTGAGTTCAGACGGCTTGATCCCCCATGTTTCCAGGGCGAGCCAGATCTGACTGAAGCAGAGAGATGGCGCTCTGATGTGGAGAAGATCTTCGATACTATGTCATGTACGACCGAGCAGCGCGTCCGGCTAGCCATATTTCTCTTCCAGGGTGAGGCTGAGCATTGGTGGACCTCTGTTACCCGTGTTGTTGGACCCTATTATGTCTGGACATGGGAGGACTTTGTGGACCGATTCGAGGAGCAGTACTTCCCCGACCATATCCGTCGTCAGCGAGCTTTAGAGTTCGAGACTCTGGTGCAGGGAGACATGACTGTGGCGCAGTACGCGGCCCGTTTCGTAGCACTATCGAGATTCGCACCGTACATGGTTGATGACGAGGGGCGGAAGGCCCGCCGTTTCAAGCACGACTTACGTTACGGCCTTCGAGGTCGTGTTATTGGGCATGAGCTCCCTACTTTCCAGGTAGTAGTGCGAAGAGCTAAGATTTATGAGACTGAGTGGGCTGGTTCTCAGTCTGATCGTGGTTAGAGGAGAGACCGGAAGAGGCAGGCTTCTTTCAGTCCTTCCCAGCAGCGTCGACCACAGCAGCAGAGGCCCACAGGTCGCCCAGCTTTTCGAGCACCAGCAGCACCTCCACCACCACCTCAGAGGCAGTTCACCGGCACTTGCTTCAGGTGTTGTGCGACGGGACACCGTTCATGGGAGTGTCCCAGCCCCCAGCAGCAGCAGAGAGGTCCACAGCAGCAGAGACCTCCACCGTAGTAGCAGAGACCCCCACAGCAGCAGCGACAGCAGCCTCCACCACCGAGGCCACCTCAGCAGCAGCATCAGCATCAGCACCAGCCTCAGAGGCCGTAGCAGCAGAGGCAACAGTTTCGAGCGCCTTAGCGACCTCAGCAGCAGCAGCATGCTCAGAGGGGACAGGCACCTCCCCAGCCAGCTCAGGCTAGGTTTTATGCAGCTCAACAGGACCCTCAGTCTTCTGGTGGAGTTGTTGAGGGTATACTTTCAGTTTCTGCATGCATTGCACGAGTGTTGTTTGATTCCGGTGCATCGCACTCCTTTGTGGCCGAGAGCTTCTGTCGATCGGCTGGCTTACCGTTGGAGTCTGCTGATGAGAGCTTATCAGTATCGACTCCCTTGGGGAGGACTGCAGTGTTGGGATGATTTTGCTCGTCTTGCCCAGTTCTAGTTGGGGATACCTTCCTGCCCGCTGATTTGTTTGTTTTGCCGATGTCCGAGTTCGACGTCATCCTGGGCATGGATTGGCTCGCCGAGTACTATGCCATATTGGACTGCGCCGCGAGGACCGTCACGTTCTGTATACCTGGCGTGCCACAGTTTCAGTTCGTTGTAGAGGCCAGAGGAGAGCAGTTGTCTTGTTTGATGTCATGTGCAGTAGAGGAGCCTGTTGCCGCCTGCATCGACCATCTGCCCGTGGTTTGTGACTTTCCCGATGTGTTCAAGGAGATTCAGGGATTATCGCCTCGTCGACTCACCGAGTTCTAGATTGATCTCGTGCCCGGTACCGCGCCTATTTCGAAGGCCCTGTATCGTATGGCACCGTTAGAGTTACGAAAACTGCAGAAGTAGTTGGATGAGTTGCGAGAGTTGGGTTTTATCGTCCGAGCAGTTCTCCGTGGGGAGCACCAGTACTCTTCGTGAAGAAGAAGGATGGCTCATTGAGGCTCTGCGTTGACTATCGTGAGCTCAACAAAGTCACGATCAAGAACAAGTACCCTGTAACGCCCGTGAAAAATCCGTACTTGGGCTCGAGTACCAACTCAACCCGAAATCACGTAGAATTAATTTCCATGGAAATTAAGCGTAAGTTAGCTAGTGCAACGCTAGAGTAGTTGGGAAATAGTCCCTGATCACTTTAAATACGTTCTACAAGACCCAAATCAAGTAGAACAAACAACTCTACAATACTCTATAACCTCGGACCAAACTCTAAGCGGGTTTGTTCTCTGGACCACATTGAATGTTTGTATTGGGTCTAGACCGCACGTCGTAAGTCCGATACCTCCTATCTTAGACCGTTAGAACCGCCCAGCTGGACTTGACAATCATTTCGAAAATCAAGTCAAACCGATAATCACAGACTATTTCGTTGAGCTCGGACTGAAGAGACCGCGAATAGGGACAGAATTGGAATTTCAAATTCAAATCTGGCACACGACTTGACATGTCAGTATTAAGCGTTCTGACCATCAGAATTCATCCAGATTACACCCTTGGATCAGGAAAAATTTCTATTTATTATCATGAGACTTTCAGCCCTGATCTACGTGCGGTGACCGCTGAACTGAAACTGGTCCGCCACGTGCGATCTGCGAACCCTGCCAGACTGAAAACTTAATACGTGCTACATATGGTACGCATGAGCTTAAGTCCGATCGCAATCGACCAGGGGACCACCAGAAAGCAACTTTTGGACCGAAACAGCCCCGAAATGGATAGGCACTAAGTAAACTTCGTTCTGGAGCCTGTTTCCGGCATTTTTAAGCTTATAAAAGGGGTTGAAACCCTCATTTCTCTCTCCCATCCGAAAATTGCAAACCCTAGGAAAAAGGAGAGAGAGTTTGAGAGAGAGAGTGGAAGGGATTTTTCCCGCTTCCGAGCCACCGATTGCTACTGCTTCATCAACTCTTCCCAATCATCTGGCTGGTGATTTCTCCGTTCTTTCAGGTATAAAATAACCCTAGAACTTGCTGATTTAAGGTTTATCTAGATTTAGGGCGTGTTAGCTAACGTACTTCATAAATCAGGTTCTCCTACTACCGTAGACGAAGCATACACGCTCCGTTCAAAATCACGCTTCCGTAAGAGACTAGGTGAGGATTTTAGACGCTTTGATTGACGGTTTACAACGCTTTCAATGTCGTTTAATAGTAGATTATCGACGGCATCGCCGTTTGACATGTACAACATGCTCTCCGTTTCCTGTTTCGTAAATTAACGAAGAATATGAGATTTAGGGCATTTTAGTCATTTATAGGAAGTACGGTCTACATTCATATTTTGCTGACGTGATTGACATGGTTTGTTGTCGCATTAGGGAGTTAGGAATGCTTGCATAATTAGTTTGGCGAAGAGATTCGCCTAGTTGCGCATTTTGGGTCGACATACTATATATAGACTTAAGTGTGTAGTGTATGTGTTTGTATAAATGTTTGTATTAGTATGTATTGAATTGAATGATGTTATGAGATAGTTTGAGATTGATTCCTCAATTAATATGCTGACCTAAATGATTTCCTACATGTTGACTATATGCATGATTTCATTACATGCATGGAATATGTGTGTTTGAAGATTTGCTTAAGTTGAATGTTATAACATGTGTTAACATCTCACATGATTGTATTTCAATTTCAATACTCTCACTTAGACTGCTGATGTGATTCCATAAATGTTTGGGACTAAACTTAGTCCAGGCAGTCGGTAACCGAGCGAATTCGTGGCTGACTGGTCATTGCCACGAACGACGCGTCGATGAACGCAATTCGTGTTTGGGGTTGGCGGCAGTGGTTAGGCCACGCGAAGTGTTTTACGCACTTCATGTCGTTCGACTTGAGATGCGATCGTGCTAGTCAAGCCCGTCAAGCAACCCGACTGGCCTATGTATATTCACCTTGTATGAGTCATAACTGCTTGAACCTAGGGTACTGAACTTACCATTGTAAACCCTATTAACCATGGTACCTTGATCCACGAAGACTCATGGGCCGGGCATGGTGGTATGGGACACCGTGGTCGAGCTGTCGGCCTACGCTGGGGCCACAAACCTCCCCGTAGTGACCAGTGAGCACCTAGACTCGTGAGCAGATTATGGTGGTATCGGACACTATATTCTTGCTGTCGGCCTATACTGATCAGGCGACGAGCCCTTTGTAGTGACCGCGAGCGTATTCTGAGTCCACGGGAGGCGACGACCCTTCCGTTGCAGTAGAGTACGGTAGGCCTGTATTGATAAGGTGATGGGGGAGCGGTGCAACGAGTGCGAGCAACAGCCCTGGCAGCCCTTGCAGCGACCTACATAAATATACCTCATATGAGATTACTAGGAGTGACGACCCTAGACAGGATCTGTGTTGGGATTTATATAAGGGAAGTACCTTAGTTTCCCAATCCTGCTGTTTGAACGGACTAATAACAACTTGGAAATCATATCACCATAGCATTGCATGTGCCTGGAAGATGTGGAGCACTCTAGGAAGTGTGGCATGCCGCGGTCGTAAGATGTTGCCGCATGAGGGAGATCGTCAGTGAGGGCATACATCACGTCATGTCATCTTACATTAACAACAGTATTAGGATTTTCTGATTTACTGCTTTACTATTATCGCATGATTGAATTGTGAACATGCTAATCTTTGCTCTATGATTCCACTGAGTTGATCACTCACTCCCACATTACGGGATGGTGTTTGCAACACCCACCAGACCCTGTTGTAGATGCAGGTGAGGCTGAGATCCAGGAGGTGGAGCCAGACATCGACGAGGACCAGGATGAGTTCTCGTACATGCAGTATCACGATGGCTCATACTTTGGAGACAGATGAGATTTACTTTGTTTTTCCATACAGTGATATATATATTGTTTAGTCTTCCGCTTGCTTTTATTACTAGATCTGAAGTATGAATTGCAGTTTTGGCATACTTTTACTCATGTGAATGCTTTGAATTAGACAACATTGAATCATAATCATTTTTTTGCATAAGTGACGGTCTGGAACTCGGGAGTTGAGTTTATACACGACCCCCGATTTTCAGGGTGTTACAAGTTGGTATCAGAGCATGAATGAAAGTATACTGGGCCTGGGTTATGGTCTCGCGACATACGCTGTCACTTCCTTTGACTTAGGTGGGTGCAAGAAGGGTCTAGAAACACTTCTAGGATCGTAGATTCGTCGATAGGCGAAGTCTATTAGAACCGATCGCAAGATCGAGTTGGTAACGCATCTCGGGTCGCGTAAAGCAACCCGAATAGCTTCTAAGCCGTAGGAAGTTGGGTTGAGACGTCCTATGAGCGGTGTTAAGCTGCAAAAGTGAATCCTTGGGCCGTGGGATGACCACGACTCCTGTAATCAATCGTCAGGGCTTAAAAACCCCGTTTCACCAAAAATCTTCAAAATTCCTCCTCTAAACACTCTGATCTTCATTTATTTATTATCCATTTCATGTTAGGCATCAAAACTAATATGAAAATAATACAAATTAGTACTTTCACAAAATTGTACAGTGAATAGTAAAATTACATGAAAAATGGCCATTAGGACATTCTAACTTCACTTTCTTTAGAAACTAAGGATCTAGATGGATGTACTAGCTCCTTCTACCCCAAATTCATATGCTGCATCATAGGGTTTGGTGTTTGAGATTGCAGAGTGGTCTCGGAAAGCCCCGAACACATGTTTGGGCTCATATAGGTCAAAATACAATGAACCAGGGGGTGGACCGTACCTTTTTAGGGTCCCTGGACCATAGGGGACCAGAGCCATGTGGTCCCACTGACCAACTGAGGAGTTGGCCGGCATCGCCAACCAGTGGGGCCCGTTGATGCTGATTTTTGGGCGCACGCCCTTAAATGGGGTGCACATCATCCCCATATACCTCCCGTCCCACGAAAACCCCTAAAACACCCCCCTCCTTCACAAACAGCCCTCCTCTTAGCCCTATTTTCATTTTCCAGCAGCCATTTCTAAATTTCGGCATTCCAAATCGCTCCTAGGTCTCTCCTTGGCCAAAACCGACCATCATGCATCACTTCTTCGGAGTTGCCAGCCCTTCCTCTTGAAGATTTCACCATTTGGAGCTCCAAAAACCCCCAAATCGAGCTGAAATCGTGAGGTGCTCCATTCCACTTTTTTTGTTTTCATTTCTCCCTGAAAATACACTCCTGGGAAGCTTGAAGCATCCCTCTACGACGCCTAGATTTCCTTTTTCCAGATTGGGCAGCCACTTCTCCGCATTTTCACCATTTTCCATGGCTTTCGTGGAAGCCATTTTAGGCCTTTTATCACTCTCATCCATCATATCTTTGATGGATAAGAGGAAAACCGCAATAGACGAGGCTGGGCCAAGCCGCCCTGCTCAATCAAGAAGACCGCGGGGTGGTGTCGCAAGTTCAAGCACCGTCGCAGGTCCAGCTGCAGTCCTGGAGTGCCACACAAAGCGGGATTTGGATCCCCATGCACACCTTGGGCGAGTAATTTTATCAGAGATGCCTCATGGCCAATACACTGATCGTAAAGTATTATTTGAGGCGGACGTAGATGGATGACTATTCGGCGAATATCTGTTGTTCGAACGCATTGAAGCTGCACATTGGGGTCCAATTTTTGAAGCTCACGCTCGTGCTAATGTGAGCACCGTGCGTGCCTTCTACGCAAGTATCCAGAATCCTACCTTGGAGCCTTTGCAGTTCAAAATCCCTTTTGGTAGAGATCGGATGACTACGATTGATGTACGACTGATTACGCGACTTCTGAATGTGCCTCTTGGTGATGTTCATCCTAGTGAGAAGAATCTGAGGACTAGGCGTGAACGAGATCACCCCACCAGGTTTCTGTACAGTAATTGGTTTCATGGCAGCCTAATAATAGCCTCAAGGCGACGTATATGTCTGAGGATTTGCGCCTGCTGCACCATATCTGTACGTTCAATGTTTATCCCAAGTCAACGAATCGCATTGAATGTACACGCCTTATGGTTGATTTCCTGTATATGGTGGCCCAGGGAGAGAATGTATGCATGACTACTTTCATCTTACGGCAGATAGTCCTCATAGCCAAGTCAAGAAGAACATCCGAATCACTTCCTTTTGGCCGACTGGTTTGCAAGATCGCCCTCGAGTTTGCTTACAGACTTGGACCGAAAATGCCAGTCTCGATTCATAGTATTGATGAGTCGACAATGGTTAAGATGAAGATTGGGTCACAATACCGTGAAAATCAACTTGAAAGGTATAGTGAGGATGACTTTGATGACGAGGGAGATCAAAGTGAAGAAGAACCTGGAGCAGAGGTTCAGGAAGAAGTCCAGGAAGAGGCAGAAGAGGAGGCTCAGGATACTGATGAGAGCCCTCCTCCTTCTGCGCAGGCTACTATCGACGATCGCATTGCTCGGATGGAGGAGAGTCAGACCGTTTTGCGAAGGGAAGTGCGGGAACTTCGCGCTGAAGTCGAGGATGCCAAGGCCGTTACAAAGAAGAAACTCGGCAAGGTGACTCGCACCTTGAAGGCGATCCTGTGTTGCTTGCAGGATAAGGGTGCTCCTCCTCCGTCACCAGACTCCTACTAGCGATGCGATCTTTGATGTTATTATCAGTAGTTAGTCATTTCCTGCTTTATGTGTGTAAGCCTGTTAGGGCTAGTGCTTTGCTTATGTTGCTGTTGCTTAACTGTCTTAATTCCCATGTATTCCTCGTCATGATGCTTGTAAGGATATATCCCTTGTATTGTGACAATTTTGATTAATTGAAATGCATGGAATGCCTTTGACTCCTTGTGTGAATGATTGTGGTGTATTTGTGCAATTGAGACTGACAAGGTTGCGCCCTATTTTGAATATAGGGAATGCCGCCTAAGACTACGAGGAGCACGGTTCGTCTTGCACTGACCGAGTATATGGATCAGACTCCCTCTCAGTCTGGCACCCATTCGGACCCTGCTGTGGGCTCGATTCCCGAGGCGGTTCGATCATCTCAGCCTGCTGCTGGTCCTACAGATGGACCACCGCCATTTACGCCATCAGTCAGAGAGCCATATCGCGCATCTACTTCCACACAGCATCCGCCACAGCCTGCTCCACCTCCCGACAGATTTGAGCAGATGATGGCTATGATGCTGCAGCAGCAGCAGCTTCTGACTACCATCGTGGGGACATTAGCCCAGGGTGGGGGTGCGGCTCCATCTACTCCACCTGCACCACCTGCGCATCCAGCTGAGGATGCCTATACATACGTCAGAGATGAGGACATGACTCATTTTGCGCTGCTTGCTTACCCTGCGGGGAACGCCTTAGATACACGGAGCCTATTAGAGCGATTTCAGCGCTTGCGGCCTCCTACTTTCACGGGTTCTCACAGACCCGAGGAGGCTGAGTACTGGCTCGACCGAGTGTCGAAGATTTTGCGGATGTTGCATTGCACCGAGGCCGAGCAGGTAGAGCTGGCTACATTCCTGTTTGAGAGAGAGGCCAGCATGTGGTGGGATAGCGTGCTGCGGACCGTTGCCGCTGACTTTGTATGGACGTGGGCAGCGTTTGAGTTCCGCTTCCATGAGAAGTATTATCCCCAGACTTACAGGCACGACAGGGAGAATGAGTTTCTCCGTCTCAGACAGGCAGCTATGACAGTTACAGAGTATGAGCATCGGTTCACGGAGTTGGGCAGGTACGTCCCGACGATTTTAGCTGATGAGCAGATGCGCATACAGCTCTTTTTGGAGGGTTTGCGACCGGATATTCGGTCGAAGATGTGCTGTGTTAGCATTCCCTCTTACGCGGAGTTGATTCACATGTCCATGCGGGCAGAGCAGGACGTGGATCGACTTGCGCGATCTCGTGGCCCTGTTGCCTCTAGGCCACGACCAAACTTGCCAGACAGGCCCTTTACGGGCAAGAGGCCTCGCGTCGACCCTCCTACTAGGGCCATAGCGCCAGTACCACCGTTTCGGTGCCCCGATTTGACATGCACATATTGTGGGAGGTCAGGCCACTTGGCGCAGAGCTGCTTTCTAGGATGTGGGACAGCGGGTTCTCGCCGCCACAAAAGATTGACCGTGTGCGTCCACAGGCGATATCAGCACCGCCTATACAGTTAGCTCCTGCGCACCCTACATTCAGACCTCCGGTATCGCAGATCAGACAGCCTCCATGGCCCTTGACACAGCGGCCGAACCGGCCACAACAGGCTCGGGTTCATGCATTGACAGCTGAGGCAGCTGCGACGCCGACTTTCCAGCATTCAGCCTTCGAGGTCACGGCCCATATTGGAGGTACTCCCGTTCTTGTGATGGTGGACACTGGTTCCACGATTTCTTTGATATCGCGTGCCGTAGTCAGGCGTCTTGGATAACAGACTATCACTATGGATAGCGTGCGAGTCTTTGCAGCTCATGGGGATTATTCGGATGTCACCCAGATGTGTGAGGGTTGTTTAGTTGATCTGGGAGGCAGGACGATGATTCTTGATCTTGTCATCGATCCCTCGCTCGTTTATCTCGACGTCATTCTTGGCATGGACTGGTTGACTGCTGGGAGGGCCGAGATTGATTGCGAGGCTCGTATGGTGACGGTGTACGAGCCTGAGGGCACGCCTTTCACATTTTCAGTGCGGGTAAATCTTTCTTTCTGCATACTTAGCTACGCCACTTTATTGCGCGACGCTGGTGCCCAGGTACTTGAGCAGACGCCAGTTGTTTCTGAGTTCGGGGATCTGTTCAGGAAGATCCCTGGTTTGCCGCCCCGACGTGAGATCGATTTCACTATTGATCTGGTTCTTGGTTCCACACCCGTCTCACTGCCGATGTATCGCATGGCACCATATGAGATGGAGGAGTTGAGGATGCAGATTGATGATCTGCTAGAGCTGAGCCTTATACGGCCTAGCGTATCTCCTTGGGGAGCACCGGTCTTGTTCGTGAGGAAGAAGGATGGTTCGATGCGATTGTGTATTGATTATCGCAGGCTGAATCAGCTCACGGTGAAGAACAAGTACCCTTTTCCCAGGATCGATGACTTGTTCGATCAGCTAAGAGGAGCGCAGTACTTCTCGAAGATTGATCTTCAGTCAGGTTATCATCAGTTGCGCGTCAGGGATGAGGACGTGCAAAAGACAGCATTCAGGACCAGTTTTGGCCACTACGAGTTCCTCGTGATGTCGTTCGGTCTCACGAACGCACCAGCCGTGTTCATGGATCTGATGAACTGGGTATTTCGGCCTTTCCTCTATCGATTCGTCGTTGTATTCATTGACGACATTTTGGTGTACTCTAGGAGTCGAGAGGAGCACGAGGAGCACTTGCGTTTGGTCCTAGATATGCTCAGACGGCATCAGTTGTTCGCACGGTACAAGAAGTGCGACTTCTGGAAGCAGGAGGTGAAGTTTCTGGGACACGTGGTGTCAAAGGATGGCATGGCAGTTGACCTGTCTAAGGTAGCTGCGGTGCAGGACTGGGAGCAGCCTGGTTCTGTCACTGAGGTGAGGAGCTTCTTGGGTCTCGCTGGCTACTATCGGCGCTTCATACGGGACTTCTCGAAGATCGTGAGACCCTTATCTCAGTTGACACGGAAGGACGTGAAGTTCGCTTGGAATGACAAGGCGGAGTCAGCTTTTCAGGAGCTGAAGGACAGACTTACGTCCACTCCTGTGCTAGTATTGCAAGAGCAAGGGGTTAGATACACTATATATACTGACGCGTCTAGCGTTGGTCTGGGTTGTGTCCTTATGCAGAGGGACAAGGTAATTTCGTATGCCTCGAGACAATTAAGGAAGCACGAGGAGAATTACCCTACACACGACCTAGAGTTGGCAGCCGTTATATTCGTACTGAGACTCTGGAGACATTACCTCTACGGAGAGGAGTTCGAGCTCTTTTGCGACCACAAGAGCCTCAAGTACATATTCACGCAGCAAGACTTGAATATGAGGCAGCGGCGATGGATGGAGACATTGAAGGACTTCAAGTTTGAAGTCTCTTACCATCCTGGGAAGGCGAACCTTGTGGCTGATGCGTTGAGCCGCAAGAAGGCGATAGATTTTGCGGCTCCGCTGATAGTTGCCGAGTGGGATATGGTTGAGTTTTTGCGAGACTTTGAGCAGAAACTCACTTTAGAGGAGCCATTTGAGTTCATCGCACATGTACAGGTGCGATCTCAGATCGATGACCGAGTCATCGAGGCGCAGAGGGACGATGCGCATCTTACTGAGCTTCGAGAGCAGGCCAGTGATGATGCTGACGCCCACTGGCAAGTTGGTATGGATGGGGGCTTACGTTACCGTGGCCGCCTATGCGTCCCAGATGTCCCTGACTTGAGACGAGAGATTCTCGAGGCTGTGCATTGTACTAGACTCGCGATGCATCCAGGCAGCACAAAGATGTATCGTGACGTGAAGAGGACGTATTGGTGAGAAGGTATGAAGACCCACATAGCTGAGTTCGTGTCCCGTTGTCTCACTTGTCAGCAGGTGAAGGCAGAGCATCGCCGACCACCTGGACTTTTGCAGCCTATGCCGATTGCAGAGTGGAAGTGGGATTTCATTTCCATGGACTTCATTTCTGGGTTGCGGAAGACGAGGAAGGGACATGATTCTATTTGGATGATCGTCGACCGTCTGACGAAGTCGGCGCCCTTCCTACCGATCAAAGTTACGAACTCTGCAGACGAGCTGGCTAGATTGTACATCAGAGAGATTGTGCGTCTGCATGGAGTTCCGTTGGAGATCGTGTCGGACAGAGACACGCGGTTCACTTCTATTTTCTGGACTCGCATTCAGGATGCTATGGGTGTGAAGTTGAAGTTCAGTACTGCCTTCCACCCACAGACGGATGGACAGACAGAGCGAGTGAACCAGATCTTGAAGGACATGTTGCGAGCTTGCGCATTGGACTACAAGGACAGTTGGGATGATTGTCTTGCATATGCGGAGTTTACATACAACAACAGCTTCCAGGCGAGTATCGGTATGACACTTTATGAGGCGCTGTATGGGCGACCTTGTCGGGCACCGCATTGCTGGTTAGAGGTCGGTGAGCGTAGTTTGATTGGCCCAGAGTTAGTGCAGGCGACATCAGAGAAGATTGATACTATTCGACGTCGGCTTCTTACAGCGCAGAGCAGACAGAAGAGCTACTCCGATACGAGACGGAGGCCACTAGAGTTCACAGTTGGGGATCATGTGTTTTTGCGAGTTTTCCCTATGAAGGGAGTACTTTGGTTCGGGAAGAAGGGGAAGCTGGCACCGCGATTCATTGGTCCATTCCAGATCCTCGATCGTGTGAGAGCAGTGGCTTACCAATTGGCTTTACCCACGCCTCTCGCGAGCGTTCACAACGTATTTCATGTTTCTATGCTGAAGAAGTACGTTGCTGATCCTTCCCATATCATCAGATGGGAGCAGGTGCAGTTAGGAGAGGATATTACTTATATCCTGCGACCGACACGCATTCTAGACAGGAAGGAGTAGGTACTGCGTAGCAAGGTGATTCCCCTTGTGAAGGTATTGTGGACGCATCACTCTGAGGAGGAGGCTACTTGGGAGACAGAAGCCGAGATTAGAAAGAACTACCCACAGCTTCTCAAGGAGTACGAAAAGCTACAAATTTCGAGGATGAAATTATTTGTTAAGGGGGGTAGATTGTAACGCCCGTGAAAAATCTGTACTTGGGCTCGAGTACCAACTCGACCCGAAATCGCGTAGAATTAATTTCCATGGAAATTAAGCGTAAGTTAGCTAGCGCAACGCTAGAGTAGCTGGGAAATAGTCCCTGATCACTTTAAATACGTTCTACAAGACCCAAATCGAGTAGAACAAACAACTCTACAATACTCTATAACCTCGGACCAAACTCTAAGCGGGTTTGTTCTCTGGACCACATTGAATGTTTGTATTGGGTCTAGACCGCACGTCGTAAGTCCGATACCTCCTATCTTAGACCGTTAGAACCGCCCAGCTGGAATTGACAATCATTTCGAAAATCAAGTCAAACCGATAATCACAGATTATTTCGTTGAGCTCGGACTGAAGAGACCGCGAATAGGGACAGAATTGGAATTTTAAATTCAAATCTGGCACACGACTTGACACGTCAGTATTAAGCATTCTGACCGTCAGAATTCATCCAGATTACACCCTCGGATCAGGAAAAATTTCTATTTATTATCATGAGACTTTCAGCCCTGATCTACGTGCGGTGACCGCTGAACTGAAACTGGTCCGCCCCGTGCGATCTGCGAACCCTGCCAGACTGAAAACTTAATACGTGCTACATCTGGTACACATGAGCTTAAGTCCGATCGCAATCGACCAGGGGACCACCAGAAAGCAACTTTTGGACCGAAACAGCCCCGAAATGGATAGGCACTAAGTAAATTTCGTTCCGGAGCCTGTTTCCGGCATTTTTAAGCTTATAAAAGGGGTTGAAACCCTCATTTCTCTCTCCCATCCGAAAATTGTAAACCCTAGGAAAAAGGAGAGAGAGTTTGAGAGAGAGAGTGGAAGGAATTTTTCCCGCTTCCGAGCCACCGATTGCTACTGCTTCATCAACTCTTCCCAATCATCTGGCTGGTGATTTCTCCGTTCTTTCAGGTATAAAATAACCCTAGAACTTGCTGATTTAGGGTTTATCTAGATTTAGGGCGTGTTAGCTAACGTACTTCATAAATCAGGTTCTCCTACTACCATAGACGAAGCATACACGCTCCGTTCAAAATCACGCTTCCGTAAGAGACTAGGTGAGGATTTTAGACGCTTTGATTGATGGTTTACAACGCTTTCAATGTCGTTTAATAGTAGATTATCGACGGCATCGCCGTTTGATATGTACAACATGCTCTCCGTTTCCTGTTTCATAAATTAACGAAGAATATGAGATTTAGGACATTTTAGTCATTTATAGGAAGTACGGTCTACATTCATATTTTGCTGACGTGATTGACATGGTTTGTTGTCGCATTAGGGAGTTAGGAATGCTTGCATAATTAGTTTGGCGAAGAGATTCGCCTAGTTGTGCACTTTGGGTCGACATACTATATGTAGACTTAAGTGTGTAGTGTATGTGTTTGTATAAATGTTTGTATTAGTATGTATTGAATTGAATGATGTTATGAGATAGTTTGAGATTGATTCCTCAATTAATATGCTGACCTAAATGATTTCCTACATGTTGACTATATGCATGATTTCATTACATGCATAGAATATGTGTGTTTGAAGATTTGCTTAAGTTGAATGTTATAACATGTGTTAACATGCTCACATGATTGTATTTCAATTTCAATACTCTCACTTAGACTGCTGATGTGATTCCATAAATGTTTGGGACTAAACTTAGTCTAGGCAGTCGGTAACCGAGCGAATTCGTGGCTGACTGGTCATAGCCACGAACGACGCGTCGATGAACGCGATTCGTGTTTGGGGTTGGCGGCAGTGGTTAGGCCACGCGAAGTGTTTTACGCACTTCATGTCGTTCGACTTGAGATGCGATCGCGCTAGTCGAGCCCGTCAAGCAACCCGACTGGCCGATGTATGTTCACCTTGTATGAGTCATAACTGCTTGAACCTAGGGTACTGAACTTACCATTGTAAACCCTGTTAACCATGGTACCTTGATCCACGAAGACTCATGAGCCGGGCATGGTGGTATGGGACACCGTGGTCGAGCTGTCGGCCTACGCTGGGGCCACAAACCTCCCCGTAGTGACCAGTGAGCACCTAGACTCGTGAGCAGATTATGGTAGTATGGGACACTATATTCTTGCTGTCGGCCTACACTGATCAGGCGACGAGCCCTTTGTAGTGACCGCGAGCGTATTCTGAGTCCACGGGAGGCGACGACCCTTCCGTTACAATAGAGTACGGTAGGCCTGTATTGATAAGGTGATGGGGGAGCGGTGCAACGAGTGCGAGCAACAGCCCTGGCAGCCCTTGCAGCGACCTACATAAATATACCTCGTATGAGATTACTAGGAGTGACGACCCTAGACAGGATCTGTGTTGGGATTGATATAAGGGAAGTACCTTAGTTTCCCAATCCTGCTGTTTGAACGGACTAATAACAACTTGAAAATCATATCACCATAGCATTGCATGTGCCTGGAAGATGTGGAGCACTCTAGGGAGTGTGGCATGCCGCGGTCGTAAGATGTTGCCGCATGAGGGAGATCGTCAGTGAGGGCATACATCACGTCATGTCATCTTACATTAACAACAGTATTAGGATTGTCTGATTTACTGCTTTACTATTATCGCATGATTGAATTGTGAACATGCTAATCTTTGCTCTATGATTCCACTGAGTTGATCACTCACTCCCACGTTACGGGATGGTGTTTGCAACACCCACCAGACCCAGTTGTAGATGCAGGTGAGGCTGAGATCCAGGAGGTGAAACCAGACATCGACGAGGACCAGGACGAGTTCTCGTACATGCAGTATCACGATGGCTTCCCGTAGGCGACCTGGATCGATGGGACTTCAGTGGGACTATTTTGAACATTAAATTTTCGTTCATGTATATGTATATGAGACTCAGAGATGTAGTCATACTTTGGAGACAGATGAGATTTACTTTGTTTTTCCATACAGTGATATATATATTGTTTAGTCTTCCGCTTGCTTTTATCACTGGATCTGAAGTATGAATTACAGTTTTGGTATACTTTTACTCATGTGAATGCTTTAAATCAGACAACATTGAATCATAATCATTTTTGTTGCATAAGTGACGGTCTGGAACTCGGGAGTTGAGTTTATACACGACCCCCGATTTTCAGGGTGTTACATACCCGCTCCCTAGGATTGATGATTTGTTCGACCAGGTGCAGGGTGCACAGTTCTTCTCGAAGATTGACCTGCGTTCCAGTTATCATCAGATTTCACTCCGAGATAGGACATTCCGAAGACGGCATTCAGGATGCATTACGGTCATTTTGAGTTTTAGGTCATGTCCTTCGGACTGACCAATGCACCCGCGATCTTCATGCAGCTGATGAACGAGGTCTTCCGCCCATATCTGGATCAGTTTGTTGTAGTCTTTATCGACGACATTCTGATCTATTCGAGGACCCATGAGGAGCATGAACAGCATTTAGAAATTACCTTGCAGACCCTCCGTGCACACCAGCTGTATGCGAAGCTGGAGAAGTGCGAGTTCTGGCAGGAGGAGGTGAAGTTCCTCGGTCACGTGGTGACGAGGGAGGGTGTTGCAGTGGACCCCTCGAAGGTCGAGGTAGTGCATCTATGGGGCCAGCCCACGACTGCGTCTGAGATCCATAGTTTCCATGGCTTGGCGGGCTATTATTGACATTTCATTGAGGGCTTCTCTCGTATTGCAGCCCCGCTGACCAGGTTGACTCAGAAGGGCGCTGAGTTTATTTGGAGTGACGCCTGCGAGCGAGCATTTAGGGAGTTGAAGGACCGTCTGACGTTCGCTCCTTTCCTCACTCTTCCCTCTGGGAGTGACGGCTTTATTGTATTCACCAATGCCTTGCATATCGGTTTGGGTGCTGTCCTGATGCAGCACGGGAGACCAGTGGCCTTTGCGTCTCGTCAGCTCAAGGTCCATGAGCTGAACTATCCTACACATGATCTTGAGCTGGCTGCAGTTGTCTTCGCACTGAAGGTGTGGAGGCACTATCTTTACGGGGTTAGGTTCGAGCTCTTCTCTGATCACAAGAGCTTGAAGTACCTCTTCTCGCAGTCTGAGTTGAATATGAGACAGAGGCGCTGGATGGAGCTCCTGAAAGACTATGATTTTGACCTCCAGTACCACCCGAGCAAGGCGAACGTGGTGACAGATGCCCTCAGCTGTCAGCCACGAGGCTTAGTGGTGCACATGATGATTCAGGAGTGACGGATGCTTGAGGATATTGCTGCCTATGACTTTGAGTTTGGCCTGCAGTCTTCCATCGTACAGTTATCGAGCCTATCGATTCAAGCCTCTCTTGTCGCTAGGGTGATCGAGGCTCAGCAGGCTGATGAGTCATTGCAGAGTTATATGGCTAAGGCGGCATCTGAGGGTCAGGATGATTGGCAGATCGGTACAGACGGTGGACTTCGCTTCAGAGGCCGATTATGTGTCCCGGATATTCCAGAGTTACGCAGAGATCTTATGACCGAGGCACATCGATCACGATTTTCTATCCACCCGGGCTCGACGAAGATGTACCGCGACATGATGCGACAATATTTTTGGGCGGGGATGAAGCGCCAGATCGTCAGTTTTGTGGCCGAGTGTGACACGTGCCAGCGTATCAAGGCCGATCATCAGAGACCTCCTGGTCTATTGCAGCCGTTGAGCGTCCCGATGTGGAAGTGGGAGCACGTGTCGACCGATTTCATTATGGATTTACCGAGGACTTAGCGCGGTCATGACACCATTTGGGTTGTTGTGGATCGTCTGACGAAGTCGACACATTTCCTTGCGATGCGTGCGACTTGGTCTATGGACCATCTTGCGAGACTATTTATTGAGGAGATTGTGAGACTGCATGGCATTCCAGTCTCGATCGTTTCTGACCGGGACTCGAGGTTCACGTCTTAGTTTTGGGGGAGCTTCCAGCGTGCGATGGGGACTGATTTGCAGCTCAGCACCGTGTACCATCCACAGACCGATTGCTAGACCGAGAGGGTCAATCAGATACTTGAGGATATGATTCGGGCCTGCGCGATTGACTTCAAGGGTAGCTGGGATGAGCATCTGCGATTAGCTGAGTTCGCGTACAATAACAGCTATCAGGCGACCATCGGCATGGCTCCTTTTAAGGCACTATATGGCAGACCATGCAGATCACCGAGTTATTGGACCGAGGTTGGAGAGCACTGTCTCCTAGGTCCCGAGCTTGTGCAGGAGACTTCAGAGGATATTGACATCATCAGGCAGAGGATGCGCACAGCTCAGAGCCGACAGAAGAGTTCTGCTGATCGTCGGCGTCGTCCCTTGGAGTTTGATGTAGGGGACCATGTGTATCTCAAGGTCTCGCCCATGAAGGGCGTAGTTCGATTTGGAGCAAAGGGCAAGCTTGCCCCGAGATTCATAGGACCTTTTGAGATCACTGGGTGCATTGGAGCCGTGGCCTATCGGCTTGCCTTGCCATCCCAGTTGTCTGGCGTCCACGACGTTTTCCACGTCTCCATGTTGAGAAAATGTGGGTCAGACATAGTTCCCGTTATTGATTGGCAGCCGCTGGAGGTTCGTGAGGACGCTTCTTACATTGAGCAGCCAGTCCGTATCCTTGATCGGAAGGAGCAGGTCCTCAGAACCAAGGTCATTCCATTGGTGAAGGTGCAGTGGGGTCACCATTCTGTAGAGGAGGCTTCTTGGGAGCGTGAGGCTGAGATTCGAGAGCGTTATCCTCATCTCTTTGATGGTTGATCATGTGATGTATTTTGTACGCTGTCTCTGATTCTATATGATGATGTTATATCGCTTCTTTTTCATGAGTAATGCTTAGTTACGATGCTTGTGTAAATTTTGAAGACGAAATTTTTATAAGGAGGGGAGAGCTATAAGACCCGTATCTTGGTCCGTACCTTTCCGTACACTTCTGTGGTCTTACCGGTCGAATTCCAGCGACCTTCGACCCTTAATCGATATCGACGCGCGACCTTGATTCATGTGCCGACAACCCGAGTCGACTCAGCCCGAGACCAATACCATAGCGACCGCGCCGTCTTTGCGGTTCCGATACCGTGACCCGCGCGCCGAGGTGATACCCTGGTCAAGAGATATGGGCCAACGTTCGGTGCGAGAAAACGTCACGCGTTGCGAAAACCAAGGGAATCTCTACGATGTGTCACATAAATCACATCAATCTCATCAATCAATCACCCATCAATCCATCACATGTCAAGTACACATCACTTCCATCCCTTTTCCCAAGCAACCACAAAAGTCTTCACCACCCATACCTCTCTTACACAAAAGCCACAAAAGTCAAAGATTTCTTACACAACCATCACTCACTTATCCATCCATCAGTCTCTCTCTCTCCCTTACATCACTCTCTCTCTTTCTCTCTTTCTCATTTCAAAACTCCAAGCAAATTCTAACTCCATACGTATGGAAATTCTCAAGCTTCCCTAAACTCCAAGTGGCCCACCTTCCTACCCCAAAATCTCCCATCTCAACCCTCCATTCTTCATCTTAACCATTGAAGTTGAAGCTAAGGTGCTAAGGAACCTCTAGGAGCAAGAAGATCGGACGGTGGGTGCCTCTATAGGGTAGTTTTTTCTTGTTCTTATGGTGGACCAAGTGAGGCCCACCGATCAATGGTGTGGATCTCACTTGGGACCCTTATTTGTGGCCGATGGACCACTTAGATCATCATGATCATTCCATGATGGGGCCATTCTCCATGGACCCCATCATGATATTTATTTCCTTAAGAAAGGTCATCTAGACCGTCCATTTTGGTGGAGAGAGGATCTCCACCGTTGATTCTCGATCTTGATGGTCCCATGTGTTGAGGGACCCTTTTTTTGTATCATTTGCTTTTAAAGGAGGGCCCATAATGTCGGGGTCCCTCCGTCACAAGGCGTGTCCCACTCTCTATGTCTCTCTCTCTCTCTTTTATTTTATTTTATTTTATTTTATTTTATTTTTATTGCAATAGGATGGTGTGGCCCACTTGAATGGATCCCACCTTGAGAATTATTTTATTCAAGTGGGGCCCACCTTATATGTGTACCCACGTCTAATATCCGTGGTGGCCCACTTCATCAGGGCCCACCCTTTTAAAAAAAATAATAAAAATAAACCGTCTAGCGTTTGGGACGCTGGACGTTTCAAAGGAGAAAGAAGAAAAAGGAAAGAAAGGAAGAGTTTTAGGGTGGTCCACTTGCATAGGCCCAACCCTGATGTTTATGTTCGATCCAAGCCATCCATCCTCTTACCCACGGCATTTTAGCCATTGGGTATAAGTTTGGACAGATCCAATCACCTAGTGGGCCATAGCGCCAAATATTGCATTCCCACCATTCAAACACTAATTTCTTATTTTATTTCACTTCCAAGCATCAAAAAAATTCAAACTCTGGACTCATTTGGACGGCATCGAGCCACTGAACGCAATGGCTGGGGCAGATTTCATTTTAGCGGGCCCCATACGTGAAAAACCCCAGGAAAATGGGTTTTTCCCAAAATTGAGAAGATACAGAGCCTCTGCTTTTGGCATCAGGCGGGTGGCAGCGCTGCACGCTGCTACGTGCAGCCGTCCAGGCGGGCGGGTGGCGTCCGGTTAGGGACCCACGGCTCCAGCCGTGGGCCTCACAATAATGTTTATTTTTATCATCCAACTTGTTCATTATGTGGGCCACCCCAGTGGTGGGCCCCCCTCCAAAAATGAGTCAGATCCAAAACTCAGGTGGCCCGCACCACGCGAAACAGTGTGAATTAAATTCTATTGTTGAAAAGTTTCTGGGGCCCACAGAAGTATTGGATCAAGCCGAAATTTATGTTTTCCCTTCATCCAGGTCCAAGGGACCTTGTGAACGGGTTGGATTTTGAAAGAACATTACGGGGTGGGCCCCACATGGGACCCACAATTGATGCATATGTTGTAGCCCACCGTCCAGCCGGACGGTGGCACCCACCTGACGCACGTGTTGCCTCCACCGTCCACGGACGGTGGGGCCCTGTGTTATGTATGTGATATAGCCGCACTGTCCACTAGACAGTGCGACCCACCATGATGCATGTGATGCATCCGGACCGTCCATCCACCTTAACACATAAGGCCTATGGGTTAAGCCCCTTTGGACTGTAAAAAGGGCTATGGGTTAGGCCCATTTGATTTATAAAATGCTTATGGGCTGGACCCATTTGATCCATTTAAGACCTAAGAATTTGGGCCCACTTAATACGTAAAGCCTATGGGCTTAGGCTCACTTGTTATTTAAGGGCATGGGCTAGGCCCATTTGATTTATAAAATGCTTATGGGCTAGGCCCATTTGATTCATTTAAGGCCTAAGAACTTAGGCCCATTTGATGTGTGGCAAGTCCATGGGTTTAGGCCCACTTTGATTTGCATACGAGGCCTATGGGTTAGACCCATTTAATTTATTGAAGGCTCATGGGTTAGGCCCATTTGATTTGTTTAAGGCCTAGGGATTTAGGCCCATTTGACTCATGTTAGGTCTATGGGTTGAGGCCCACTTGATCTACATGTGGGATCCCAATTGGTGTGGCCCATTTTGATACATATTAGACTCATGTGACTAGGTCCAATTGATGCAATCTAAGGTTCACGGGTTATGACCCATTGCAATATACCTAAGGCCCATTGGTGTGGCCCATTTATGTGGCCCATCTGATGAATAAAAGGCCCATAGGATATGGCCATTTGATATATATATGAAAAGCCCAATGGGATAAACCTAAGGTCCATTGCAATGTGTAATCCCAATACCGATTATGTAGCGATGTTTAAGGAAATCGTGCCTGGGAAGCAATGTTGGTTTGACGTCCACATTGCGAGCGTAATGCTGGTTGGATGTCCACATTACGACTCTCCTTAGGGCCCATTACCAGGCTGTACTTTCTGTGTATAAACCGTCCAGGTCCATCTGTATTATAAGATATTTCATTTTATTATAACATGTTTAGTACAGTTCCATGATTCATGATCATACGCATCATATGTATGCTTGACGTGAGAATTGTCTGATCATAGCATTTGCCTTCGGGCAGGTTGTTTATGAGCTCCCGGTTAGGCGGTGTTGCCCTACATGAGCGCACGATATGCGCAGGATTGGTTGCATGATTGGATAGCGTGATTCATGCAGCATTCCG
Source organism: Magnolia kwangsiensis (assembly GCA_037074715.1). Taxonomy (NCBI): domain Eukaryota; kingdom Viridiplantae; phylum Streptophyta; class Magnoliopsida; order Magnoliales; family Magnoliaceae; genus Magnolia; species Magnolia kwangsiensis. The sequence goes on along the minus strand of CM073575.1, from coordinate 80,008,810 downwards.
CATTTGTGTGACATGGTTATTGTACGCCCTAGCGACATCAGGGCCGTAGCCTCCACAAACACATCGTAGTTGGCAGGATTAGATACCGAAAATCATGTTCTACATGGGGTACTATAGATATCCCTGGGTGAAAGTCCCTAAACCCTTATAGTACCAAGAGGTTACTCCAACGTCTAGACCGAGTGGGTAGATGAGCGTTGAGTGCCGATTACCAGACGGTTACTCTCTCCACTGTGTCGTGGTCGGTTGGAAGGGGGTGCGGCCTTACCAGCCTGAGTGTAGGGAATAATGCTAGGCTGAGTTTGACTAGCTTGAGGAATGGGTCCGCTATCGACGAGTCGCGACCGATATTGGCAGACGGATAGTGAGGTCTTTTCCACTTACCTTATTGCACGCGATGTGGCGGCAATCTGGTTTAGAGTGTACTAGACCCCGGTGATATTCCATATTTTGAGCTGTATTGATGTATGGACATAGATGAGGATCTGTATGCTTGAGTTGCATTGCATATCGCATGGCCTTTGGATGGCCGATACCATTCATGTCTTGCATCGCATAAGCCTTGGTATGGCTCATGATATTATAGATCCATCTGCATATTCCGCTTTACTCTGACATTGCATGTTTATATTACTACCTTGCGCACATACTTTCACCACACTCTTAAGTTTTCTGTAAGCTTATGCATGACCGTTGCGTGCAGGTGACGTTGGATCGCAACAGCGCTGAGGCAGGAGCACGTTGTAGAGCGTATTGGAGTTTTTGTTATTTACCATTGTATTTCCCTTTATGCTCATTGTACTTGTAAAGTTTTTGATCATAGTGGAAATGTAATGGAGTTCTTGGTTGTTGGTCGTGGGTTATGCCTTTGGTTATGCTTATTAGGAATCAAACTGATATTTAAAATCCTTCTCGTAGCATTCCAGGATCGGAACCTGGCGAATGGGAGCTAGGAGCCGAGAATGGGGTTCTACGGAGGCTGTCGGCGCCGGATTCGGCGATCGAGAATTTTGTGAGCCCGGTTTCCGAGTTTGGGGCGTGACATCATGACATTGGAACCGAGACAACAACATGGTCATTATTGTACAAGTTTTAGGTCAAGCCGACTTAGGTATGCAAGTCTCGGCTTAGGATCGTGCACAAACGTCAGATACAGGTCGAGGGTTGCCTGAATTCGATGGGGAGGACCGTGGAAGCTTACGGAATGGTACAGTCTACGATACGGGTCTTACAATTCTCCCCTCCAAATAGAAACTTCATCCTAGAAATTTATAGAATAGACAAGGGAAGAGGAAACATCATATATACATCAAGGCACAATCAGTTTACATAAGGATGTGGATAGCGCTCTCTAATCTCAACCTTGCTCTCCCAAGGCGCCTCACCAACACTTGGTGACCCCTACTAAACCTCAGATCCTGGTCAGAAATGATTGAAACTAAGATACCTTATAACCTCACCATCTCACCAATGACTACTCTAAGAAGATGGTCCTAATGCCTGGTTGTGCAAATTATCGGCGACTCCTGACAAGGAGGGTCCTGCTGAGCTACATAAAACCTGCCCTAGGTCGGCTGGGGAGGTGTATGTCCCCCCCAAAGAGGTCGTTGCTGCTGAAAATGGGGGCACTCATGCTTATGATGCCCCATCTCACCACATCTGAAGCAAACGCGCATAAACGATCTCTTTAGTGGTGCTAAAGGTACTGCTGGCACTCGAACGGATGGACGGTTCTTGTGCCTCTATGATCATCAACGTTGTTGCCACTGGAAATTACCAGTGGGGATCTTCCTCTTCCAATCTCCTTTGTGGTCACAAACTCTTTGTGAATCGTTCCATTCTACCTCATAAATTTAGGCCCTTTGAACTACCTGCTCAAAGGTCGGGAACATGTGTCTGACGACATGGATTTTAAGGAAAAAAAGTTATTTGTTCTTAAAACAGCGGGCCTTCCACCCCTCATCATCAACCAAATACTTTGCGAACCTAATAGTGCCACAAAACAGGCTGTGTACTGTGCCACGAACATGTTCCCTTGCACCAGAGTCTTGAACTCTAATGCTCTCTAACGACGAATGTGGTCGGGGAAATACTGCTGCTCGAATCGATCAATAAAATCCTCCCACGTCCAGACAAAATTAGGCCCTGCAACACGGGTAATGAAGGTCCACCAGTGCTCGACCTCACCCTGGAGAAGAAATAGAGCTAACCGGACTCGCTGTTGGGTCGTACATGCCATCATATCAAAAATCCTCTCTACCTTGGAGTGTCATCTCTTGGCTATTATTGGGTCTAACTCACCTTGGAAACACGGCAGATCAAACTATTAGAACTCTCGAAGAAGGGCGCTCGCGTGCTCCTGCTCTGATTGGGCTGGCAAAACAATAAGGTGCCTGCTTTTCCCCTGAATGGCGATCGTCACAACCTATAACATCTGTTGTAACTAGGAGGCACTCATGGGTACGGTTGGATCCGCATTGACCTTAGGTAAAGAAGCGGCATCCTTAGGCTGGAGAGCAGGGGTCTCAGATGATGGAACAGAAGTTGCTTGAATCGCTCTCATGGGCAGCATGTCCTATAGGAAAGAATAAAGGCACCTATCATTCTTGAGAACTCTTGAAGGCACGCACATTAAGAGTCTATAACAGAAGATCGCTAAGTTATTCAAACTCGGGACCTAATCAATCTAAGTTCTCAACAATCATAGAGTGCAGGGTAGCTATCACCAGATATGTGATGTTATCCTCAGGTATTCCCAAATTATGCTCTGATATTAACTTCTGTCGTGCCTCAAACTTGGAGACCGGGCTCACAAAATTCCCGATTATCGAATCTGGTACCGATAGCCTCCTTAGTGCCCCATTCTCGGCCCCCAGTGTGCATACACTAGGTTCCGATCCTAGGATCCTACAAGGAGGATTTTTAACATTAATTTGTCTTATAAAAAGCATAACCACAAGTATACCTAAATCACAAAGGCAACATCATCATCACATATCCACTAATATAAACATTTGAATATAATGCTGAATGGGAAATACATATGTCAAATCAAAGCTCCAGAAGTCAGCTGCATGCTCCAAGCTTCATGCTGCTACAACCTAACATAACATACTTGCACTCATCTATTGTGCATAAGCTTATAGAAATCTTAGAGGATGGTGTAAGTGTATGCACAAGGTAAGTGCTAAGTACTCAATATAATGCCATAATCATACAATAACAGAGATTCCGATAAGATCATGAATCATACAATATCAGAGTAAGCAGAAATACTGATAAGTTCATGAGTCAAATAATATTAGAGTTTGCAATACAGATCAGCTTTGAAAATGAAAAGTCATAAAGAGAGTTACATATCAGAGGTCGAGGATGCAATGCAATATATAATTTCTGATGAGTTCACGAATATCGTCAGCCATATCTAGACAATATAAATGCAGAAACATACTAATTCAAAACGTCATATGCCGCAGATGTAATGCAACATGCAGTGCGAATGGAATCACCACGCTGGAGCATGAAGTCGGGATGATAGTACGTAATATCGCAGGCTATGGAGTCCATCACAAGGGACTTCTATCCAAACTAGTCCCATACCTAATTTGGATAGTCAGACTCAATGTGGTAAACTCCTGATTTCAAGTTAGTCGCGGGCCCCAACCGAAATCCTGACCATTGCGAAGGTACACGTAACAAATAGTTGTGCACCACCAGCCCGAGTGGATAGCGAATGAATGAGTGAGCAACTTTTGCTCAATAAGTCCACATATCAGTACTGTTCATCTTTGAGATCGTTAACAGGGTCTAGTACACTTTACATGCAAATCGTTGTCCAATGGCGCACGATCATGCAAGTGGAAGAGACCTCACTATCCCCCTAACTAGCAGTCAGCCAATATCTGCCCGACACGTCGATGGCGGTCCAATTCATGAGTTGGTTAAACTTAGCCTAGTTATACCCCATACTCTCAGGCGGGGAATAGGGTTGTACACGAGTCAAGCTAACTTGAAAAGCTTGCTTGACTTGGCTCAACTCAGCTTGGATTGACTCGGCTTGAAATGTCGACTTAAGGCGAGTCAAGCTTCTTTACTAAAGCTTGAGTTGAGTTCAAGCCAAGTTCGACCATGCTGTATTTCAACTCGACTCGAGTAATATATTTTAATAATATATATTATATTAATATTAAATATTTGTATATTTAAGTTTTAAAAAAAAGAAGTTAAAATTATTTACTAAAAAATCTTGTCTGACCTTGCCTATCCCCATTCCCTCTTTTTTTTCCCTTACCCTACTGAGGTTAACTCGGCTCGACTCGAACCACTAACTCGACTCGAAAGCTTTGGCAAACAATCTAAGCTTCAATGTTGAGCTCGAGAGCGAGCTCGAACTCGAGTATAGCATGGACGAGTCAAGCCGAGCTTGGCCTACCTCGACTCGACTTGGCTCGATGTACAGCCTAGTGGGGAAGGTCACACCCCCTCCCAACCGACCACGACACAGTGGGAGACACAGCCTCCTAGTACTCCGGCGCTCATATATTCACTCAGTCTCAACGTCGGGGCGTCTCCTAACTATGAAGGTTTAGGGACTTTCACCCACAAACATCCAAAGTGCCCAGATGCTCGAACGAAACATTTTTGGTGTCCCATCTAGTATCCATGACATGCCTGTGGAGGTTATGGTCTTGATGTTGCTAGGGCCTACAGTAATCACAACACATAATGCATGATGCATGAGTTATACAATCCAGTCATGCATCAATCCTACGCATACCATGCGCTCATGTGAGATAACCTCCGCCTATCAGGGAGTCTCATAACAACCTGCCCAATGACATATGCAATGGTCAACCGTGTCTCATAATAATCATGCAGATAATGCGTATCGGAATATATCATGGTGTTATGTTATCACATACTCATAACTGGTATCAATAATCAGCATCGACAATCGACCTCAACAATGTAAACATTTAACCAACATTGCCCCTAAGGAATTGGCCCACATAGAGCCTAACATATAGTGGGCCTATGGCCTCACACAAGGGCCAAATATACACCACCATGGGCCTCATTTAAGAACTTAATCACATCACGATTGGCCTTTCACATGAGCCTAACATACATTTACTATGAGCTCCATTGCTTGGCCCTCAATGCATCACAATGGGCCTCATCACATAGGCCTCATATACATCACATTGGGCCTTGACAATCGGCCTCTACAATTGGAATTGGCCTCGATAATCAGAATCGGCAATCGACCACGATAATTATAATCGATTAATTATCAGCCTCGATAATCGAAATTGGCAATCAAAATCGGTCACGATAATCAGCCTCGACAATCGGTAGCGATGAGAATGTGCCTAACAAGGCCCAAGGGAAGGTCACGATGTGGACATTCAACCATCATTACCCATCAACGTGGACATTTAACCAACATTGCTCTTAAGGGGTGGCCCTCATAAACATCATTACATACATCATGACAAAATCACAAATCACATCGTGCCTTGAATACACAACAGGTGGGCCCCACACCTGCGCCTCAAATACATCACATGTGTCGTATCAAATGGACCGAATTAATTGGGCTGAATCAAAATAGGCCAATATATATATATATATATATATATATATATATATATATATATATATATATATATATATATATATATATATATCATCGGGCCGAATCGAATGGGCCAAATCAATGGGTTTAGTCAAATGGGCCGATTGAATGGGTTAATTCGAATGAGCCAAATCAATGGGTCTAGTCAATGAGTCAAATGGGCTGACTCAATTGGATAGAATCGAATGCGGTGATTCAAATGGGCTAAGTCAATGAGTCAAATGGGTTGATTCAAATGGACTGAATTGAATGGGCCAAGTCAAATAGGCCAAGTCAATGAGTTAAATGGGCCGATTCAAATGGATCGAATCGAATGGGCTGATTCAAATGGGCCGATATAAATAGGCCGAGTCAATGAATTAAATGGGCCGATTCAAATGTACCGAATCGAATGGGCTGATTCAAATGGGCCGAGTCAATGAGTCAAATGGGCTGATTAAAATGGACCGAATCAAATGGGCCAATTCAAATGGGCTGATATAAATGGGTCAAGTCAATGAGTCAAATGGGCTGATTTAAATGGACCAAATCGAATGGGCCGATTCAAATGGACCAATCAAATAGGTCAAGTCAAATAAGCCAAGTCAAATGGGCCGAGTCGAATAGGTCGAGTTGAATGGGCTGAGTCCAATAGACCATTCATCCATTGTTAGAGATCATTATAGAGCATACAAAATGAATCATATCCAAAGGATCATCTAGACCATACCATAAATGACAGTGGTGGTAATGATTTCCACAGTTAAATTTCTAGTGGGCCCACCATAGTATTTATTTTCCATCCATACTGTTCATAAGGTCACAAGGACCTAAACAGGGAAGCAAAATAAATATTATATTGAACCAAAACTTCTATAGCCCAAAGGGGATTCAAAGGTGGGCATTCAACACCACTATTTTTCTATAGGGTGGTCCACTTGATATTAGATCTGCTTCATTTTTAGTCTCAAGCCTTAAGACGAGCTACTAGAAAGGATGGTTGGTTTAGATATAACACATTCCTCAGCAGGGCCCTTAGAACTTGCTGTCGTCAATCCATCAGCTGTTCAACTAGTGGATGAACAGTTAGGACATTGCACATATATCAAAGGGCCCCATGCAGGGAAGTAGATGGATAACATGGAGAATGCATCCATCAAGGCAGGTCCCACCATCCAAAAATGCTGGATGGAGTGGATTTACAACACATATATCACCTGGGACTTGCAAATCCTACATACGTTAAAAGAATAGCTACATAGTTATCGTACGTGCAAATTTTCTTCCTTCTCTCTCCTTTTTTTTAAGGAGAGATGTGTCCCATGTAGGGCCCACCACAACATTATATATACAAGTATAATATATATATAATATTATATTGAATATCTTTGTAACGTCCAGGCCCTGGACGGCCTGTACAGACGCATACATCAACGTGGCCCCCCACGTGGGGTGGGTTCCACCGTCTAAGGATGGTGGACACCTCACGTGCATTATGGTGTGGCCCATCTAAATGGGTGGATGACGTGGATGGTTCCCACGAACCCCACTGTCAGTCCACACTTCACTATTAGCTACACCCCACCGCCAGTTCATACCTCACTGTTAGCCCACACTTCACTATTGGACACACTTCTCTGTCAGTACACACCTCACTATCAGTCCACACTCTCCACTAGTGGCCACGTCCAGCATCCCTGGATGATGGGCAGTATGGATTTAACTCATGCGTCATGGTGGGTCCCGCATGGACATGGTCTACTTACTTGGATCGATTGATATTTGTATTTTTCCTTCCTTCTAGGCCTGACATGGGGTTGGACGGTGTACATCCAACACATCCATCAGGTTGGTCCCACAAAGGCGGATGGCATGGATGAGTTACATACTTCATAGTGGGCCAACACACACACACACACACACACACACACACACACACACACACACACACACCAACATCCATACGAGAGGGAGAGAAAAATGAGAAGGGGAGGGACCCCGCCACTATTGGGCCATCCCTAGTATGATGCATACATCAAGTGGGTCCCACGACAAGTGGGCCCTAAAAACTGGAATCCAATGGTCGGCCACCGACTTGTCAGCCTTCTTCTTGGTCCCTTAACCTCCTTAGCTCTTATGCTCAACTTTTGATGGTGGACGATGGAGTTTTTATGATGGGGATGAGATATAGGGCTGTAGAGAAGTGGGCTACACTTGGTATTTGGGAGAGAGCTTGGACATTGGAATTTTATTGCTTGGGAAATGAGTTTTTGAGAAATGAGAGAAAGAGAAATAATGGATTAAAGGGATGGATGGAGTGGTTGTTGTAAGGAAAGGAGATGGAGAGGTATGGGTGTGTTTGAAATTTTTAAAAAAGAGGGATGGGTAGGGGAGAGAGAGAGTTGACTTAGGGAAAAAGGAGGGATGGGTGTTGGTACTTGTGGCATGGAGTGTACTTGACCTGATTGATTAATTAATTAATGAGACATGTTGTAGAGATTCCCTTAAAATTCACAACATGCAGCGTTTCTTTGGAATGAACACGGGCCCACATCCTCTAGCCTGTGTATTGGATCGATGCACGAGTCACGACTTGGAACCGCAGTGACGGCGCGGTCACTAGGGTACAAGTTTCGGGTCAAGCCGACTTTGGTATGCAGGTCTCGACTAGGATCATGCGCAAACATCGGATACAAGTCGAGGGTTGCCTGAATTCGAAAGAGAGGACCACAGAAGCTTACGGAATGGTACTGTCTATGATACGGGTCTTATAGTGCACATTACACCTTCCTATATTTTTCAAGGATATGTGGAGGTGGATGTGGAGGTGCAACAACAGGTGGAGGTGCAGAGGCCATAGCCAAAGCTTCTCTGCATGAAGTTTGTCGAGTAGAGGTACTCCTTTGGCGAGCTGGGGATCTCTGATCCTATGCCCTAGCCCTTTGCTTTGGGGTTAGTGTAACGCCCTGGAAAAATCAGTACCTGGACTCGAGTACCAACTCGACCAGAAATCGCGTAGGATTAATTCCTTTAGAAAATAAGTGTAAGTTAGCTAACGCAACGCTAGAGTAGCTGGGAAATAGTCCCTGATCAATTTAAATACATTCTACAAGACCCAAAGCGAGTAGAACCAATGACGCTATAATACTCTAAAACCTCGGATCAAACTCTAAACCAGTTTGTTCTCTTGACCTCTTTGAAACTTTGTATTGGATCTAGACCGCACGTCAAAAGTCCAATACCTACAATCTTAGACCGTTAAAACCGCCTAGCTGGACTTGACAATCATTTCGAAAATCAAGTCCAACCGACATTCACAGGCTATTTCATTGAGCCTGGAGTGAAGAGAGTGAGAATAGGGTTAGATTTGGAATTTAAAATTCAAATCTGGCACACGACTTGATGCGTCAGTATTAAGCGTTCTGACCATCAGAATTCAGCCAAATTACACCCTCGGATCAGGAAAAATTTCTGTTTCATATCATGAGATTTGTAGGCCTGATCTACGTGCGGTGACCGCTGAACTGAAACTGGACAGCCACGTGCGATCTGCGAACACTGATGGTCTGAAAATGGGAAGTGAGTGACATCCGACATGCACGAACTTAAGTCGGATCGCGTTCGGCCAGGGGACCACCAGAAATGGTCTTTTGGTTCGGAACAGTCCCGATTTGGATATAACTTAAGTATACCTTGACCTGAAGCCTGTTTTGGGCATGTTTGGGCTTATAAAAGGGCTTGAAACCCTCACTCCTCTCACCCATCCGAATTTGCTAGAAACCCTAGCAAGAGTGAGAGAGAAAGTGAGAGTTTGTGAGAGTGAGTGGAAGGGAATTTCCTGCTGCTTGTGCCACTTGTTGCACGTGATTAAGCAACGCGCCTCAATCGCTTTCCCGGTGATTTCACCTCATTTCTAGGTAAGAAAACATCCATAATACTTGCTAATTTGAGGTTCCCTTGGTTCCATAGCGAAGTAGCTGATAGATCTTGTGTATTAGGTTCCCAGTTCGCCGTAGACGAAGCGTATACGCTCCGTTCAAATTAATACACCTGTAGGAGAAAAGGTGTGGATTTTAGACGCTTTGATTGATTGTTTCCAACGCTTTCAATGTCGTTTAATAGTAGATTATCGATGGCAACGCCATTTAACATGTACAACATGCTGTCCGTTTCCTGTTTCGTAAGCAGACGAAAAATATGAGATTTAGGGCATTTTAGTCATTTGTAGGAAATACTATTTTCATCCATAATTTGCTGATGTGATTGACATGGCTTCTTGTCACATTAGGATATTAGGAATACGTGTATAATTAGTTTGGCAAAGAGATTCACCTAAATGCGCACTTTGAGTCGACATACTATATGTAGACTCAAGTGTGTAGTGTAAGTGTTTGTATAAATGCTTGTATTAGTATGTATTGAATTAAATGGTGTTATGAATTATTTTGAGATTGATTTCTCAATTAATATGCTGATGTAAATGGTTTCCTACATGTTAGCTATATGCATGATTTCATTATATGTATGAAATGCATGCGTTGGAAGATTTACTTAAGTTGTATGTTATAACATGTGTTAACATGGTCACATGGTTGTATTTCATTTTCATTACTCTTACATGATGGCTGATATGAATTCATAATTGTTTGGGACTATACCTAGTCTAGGCAGTCGGCAACCGAGCAAGTTGGTGGTTAGCCTATCTTTTCCACGAACGACGCGTCGATGAACGCGAGCCGTGTTTTGGAGTTGGTGGCAGTGGTTAGGCCACGCGAAGTATTTTGCGCACTTCATGTCGTTCGACTTGAGATGTGCTCGAGCTAGTCGAGCCCGTCAAGTAACCCGACTGGCCGTTGTATGTTCACCCTGTATGAGTCATAACTGCTTGAACCTAGGGTACTGAACTTACCATTGTAAACCCTGTCAACCATGGTACCTTGATCCATAAAAACTCATGAGCCGGGCATGGTGGTATGGGACACCGTGGTCAAGCTGTCGGCCTACGCTGGGGCCACAAACCTCCCCGTAGTGACCATTGAGCACCTATGACTCGTGAGCAGATTATGGTGGTATGGGACACTATATTCTTGCTGTCGGCCTATACTGATCAAGCGACGAGTCCTTTATAGTGACCGCGAGCGTATTCTGAGTCTACGGGAGGCAACGACCCTTCCGTAGCAGTGAGAGTACAGTAGGCCTGTATTGATAAAGTGATGGGAGAGAGGTGCAACGAGTGCGAGCAACAGCCCTGGCAGCCCTTGCAGCGACCTACAAAATATACATCGTATGAGATTACTAGGAGTGACGACCCTAGACAGGATCTGTGTTGGGATTGATATAAGGGAAGTACCTTAGTTTCCCAATATTGTTGTATGAAAAGGACTAATAATAACTCGGTAATCATATCACCATCACATTGCATGTGCGTAGAAGATGTGGAGCATTGTGGGATGATTGCATGCCACGGGCGTAAGATGGTGCTGTATGAGGGAGATCGTCGGTGAGGGCATCCATCATGTCATGTCATATTGCATTAACAACAGTATTAGGATTGTTTGATTTACTGCTTTACTATTATCGCATGATTGATTTGAGAACATGCTAATCCTTGCTCTATTATTCCACTGAGTTAGCTACTCACTCCCACATTTCAGGATGGTGTTTGCAACACCCACCAGACCCTGTCTTAGATGCAAGTGAGGCAGCGATCCAGGAGGCAGAGCCGGACTATGATGAGGACCAGGACGAGTTCTCATATATACAGTACTACGACGGCTTTGCTTAGGTGGCCTGGATTGACGGGACTTCTCAGTGGGACTACTTTTGACATTTTGATTTTGTTTATTTACATGTATATGAGACTCAGAGATGTATTCATACTTTAGAGACAGTCGAGATCTACTTTATTTTACCATACAGTGATATATATATTCTTTAGTCTTCCGCTTGCTTTTATCAATGGATCTGGAGTATGAATTACAGTTTTGGTATACTTTTACTCATGTGAATGCTTTAACTCAGAAAACATTGAATCATAATCATTTTTGTTACATAAGGGACGGTCTGGAACTCGGGAGTTGAGTTTATACACGACCCCCGATTTTTAGGGTGTTACAAGTTGGTATCATAGCATGAATGAGATTATACTGGGCCTGGGTTATGGTCACGCGACATACGCTGTTGCTTCCTTTGACTTAGGTGGGTGTGAGAAAGGTCTAGAAACAATTATAGGATTGCAGATTCGCCAATAGGCGAGGTCTATTCCTATCGTTCGCGCGATCGAGTCCGTAACGCATCTAGGGTCGCATGAAGCGACCTAAGTAGCTCCTACATTGTATGTAGGTGGGTTGAGAGGTTCTTTGAATGGTTCTAAATCCATAAATGTGAATCCTTGGGCTGTGGGACAACCACAACCCTTACATTCAATCGCTAGGGCTTAAAAACCCCATTTCACCTAATTTCTTCAAAATTCTTCCTCTCACCACTCCATTCTTCAATTATTTCTCTGACTTTTCATGTTAGGCATTGATCCTAATGTGACAATGATATAAAATCATACTTTGATAAAATTTTACAGTGAATAGTAAAATTTTATGAAAACTGGCCATTAGGCCATTCTAAGTTTGCGATATTTAGCAACTAATGGGCTAGATAGATGTATCAGATCCTTCTACCCCAAAATCATATGCTGCATGATAGGAGATTGTATTCTGAATTATAGATTGGCTTCAAAAAGCTCTGAATGGATGTTTGGGCCTCCCTAGGACAATCTACAATGAACGAAGGTAGGGCCCATATATTTTTGGAGTCCCTAGGCTAAGGGGACCCGACCCATGTGGTCCCACCGGCCACCTTACAAGATGGCCGGCGATGCATCGCCATCCGGTGGGGCCCACTTGATGTGAATTTTGGTGCGTGTGGGTATTTTGGGTAGTACACCCCTCCCACGTATGGTTCGTCCATAGAAAACTCCTAAAAAGGGTACTTCCTTCACAACAGCCCCTTCCCAAGCTCCTTCTTACGTTTTCTTGCTGCCCATCTCAAAACCATGGCTCCAAATCCTTCCTAAACCCATTTCTTGTTGAAAATGACTCCATTTCATCACTCCATTGCAGTTTACAACTCCTCCTCTTGCAAATCTCATCCGTTGGAGCTCCCACAACCCCCAAAATGAGCTGAAATCGTGAGGAGCTCCATTCCCCTTTTTCATTCTTTTTTTTTTTTGAAAATCCATCCTAGGGGAGCTTGAAGCATCCCTCTACAACGCTTAGATCTCCCTTTTTCTGTTTGGACAGCCATTTCTCTACATTTCTCCCATTTTTCATGGCTTTTGTTGAAGCCATTTTGGGTCTTTTATCTTTCTCCACCATCCTCTCTTTGATGAAAAAGAGAAAGACCGCAGCGGATGAGGCTGGGCCTAGTCGCCCTGCGCAATCAAGAAGACCAAGGGGTGGCGCCGCTAGCTCAAGCACCGCCGCAAGTCTAAGCACAGCCCAAGAGTTTCATACAAAGCGGGATTTGGATCCCCATACTCAACTTAGGCGAGTGATATTAGCAGAGATGCCTCAGGGTGAATATACTGACCGTAAAGTGTTGTTTGAGGCGGACGTGGAAGGGCGACTCTTCGACGAATTCCTATTGCTCGAGCGCATTGAAGCTGTGCATTAGGGTCCGCTATTTGAAGTTCGATCTCGTGCTAATGTGAGCACCGTTCGTGCCTTCTACGCTCGTATCCAGAATCCTATATTGGAGCCATTGCAGTTCAAGATTCCTTTTGGTAGAGACCAGATGGCTACGATCGATGTTCAGTTAATAGCGTGACTTTTGAACGTGCCCCTTGGTGATGTTCATCCTAGTGTAAAGAATTTGAGTAGGCATGAGCGAGATCGCCGTACCAGGTTCCTATGCGGTATTTTGGTTCCATGACAGCCTAACAATAGCCTCAAGGCGTCTCATATGTCTGTTGATTTATGCCTGCTGCACCACATTTGCACGTTCAACGTGTATCCCAGGTCGACAAATCGCATTGAGTGTACGCGCCTTATGGTTGATTTCTTGTATCAGGTGGCCTAGGGAGAAAATGTGTGTATGGCCACTTTCATGTTGCGACAGATTATCCTCATAGCGAAATCAAGAAGAACGACTGAGTCGCTTCCTTTTGGCCGACTTATATGCAAGATCGCCCTTGAGTTTGCTTACAGACTTAGGATGGAGTTGCCAGTTCCGATTCACTGCATTGATGAGTCTACCATGGTCAAGATGAAGATCGGGTCTCAGTACCGTGAGACTCAGCTTGAGGAGGATAGCGAGGATGATTTTGATGATGAAGAGGATCCAAGTGAGGGAGAACCTGGAGCGGAAGTTGAGGAAGAAGTCCAGGAAGAGGTAGAAGAGGAGGCTCAGGATACAGATGAGAGCCCTCCTCCTTCTGCTCAGGCTACTGGTGATGATCGCATTGCCCGAATTGAGGAGAGCCAGGTCGCCTTGTGAAGGGAAGTTCAGGAACTTCGGGCTGAGGTCGAGGATACCAAGGCCATTATGAAGAAGAAATTCGGCAAGGTGGCTTGCACCTTAAAGGCGATCCTGTGCTGCTTGCAGGATAAGGGTGCTCCTCCCCTTCCTCACCCAACTCAGACTAGCGATGAGATCTTGGATATTGTGGTCAGTAGTTAGTCATTTCCTGCTTTAAGTTGTGTAAGCCTGTTAAGGCTATTAGCTTACTTATGTTGTTGTTGTAACTTTAACTGTATTAGTTCCCATGTACTTCTTGTCATGATGCTTGTAAGGAGATATCCCTTGTATTGTGACAATTTTGATTAAATGAAATGCATGGAATGCCTTTGACTCTTTATGTGAATGATTGCGGTGTGTTTGTGCTATTGAGACTGACAAGGTTGCGCCCTATTTTGAATATAGAGAATGCCGCCGAAGGCTACACTGAGCACAACTCGGCTTACATTGGGTGAGCCTATGGATCAGGCTCCTTCACGGTCTGATGCTCATGCGGACCCTGCTGTGGGCCCGATTCCTAAGACAGCACGTGTGTCTCAGCCTACTACTGGTCCTGCAGTTGGACCACCTCCTTTCACACCACCTGTCAGAGAGCAGTACCGTGCGTCTTCTTCGATGCAGTACATGCCACAGCCTGCTCCACCTCCAGATAGATTTGAGCAGATGTGGCTATGATGCAGCAGCAACAGCAGCTCCTGACTACTATTGTGGGGACTCTAGCCCAGGGTGAGAGTGTGCCTCCACCGCACCACCTGTGCATCCAGCTGAGGATGCATATACATATGCTCAGGATGAGAGCATGGCTCATCCTGCACCACCTGCTTACCCTACGGGGAATGCCGCAGACACATGGAGCTTATTGGAGCCATTTCAGGGCTTATGACCTCCCACTTTTATGGGTTCTCATAGACCCGAGGAGGCCGAGTATTGGCTCGACCGTGTGTCGAAGATACTGCGGATGCTACATTGTTTAGAGGCTGAGCAAGTCGAGTTGGCTACGTTCTTGTTCGAACGAGAGGCCAGCTTATGGTGGGACAGTGTGTTGCGGACCGTTGCCACCGATTACATATGGACTTGGGCAGCGTTCGAGTTTCGTTTCCATGAGAAATACTATCCCCAGATGTACAGGCATGAGTAGGAGAATGAGTTTCTGCACCTCAGACAAGGAGGCATGACAGTCACTGAGTATGAGCATAGGTTCACTGAGTTGGGCAAATACGTCCCGACTATACTGGCAGATGAGCAGATGCCCATACGATGCTTTTCAGAGGGTTTGCGACCGGATATTCGGTCGAAGATGTGCTGCGTGAGCATTCCCTCCTACACAAAGCTGATTCACATGTCCATGCGGGCAGAGCAGGATGTGGATCGACTTACACGATCTCGTGGCCCTATCGCTCCTAGGCCACAACCAGAGTTGCAGGACAGGCCCTTTGCGGACAAGGGGCCTCACACGACCCTTCTTCTAGGGCTACAGTGCCAGTACCCCCGATGCGGCGCCCCGATTTATCATGTACATATTGTGGGAGATCGGGCCATTTGGCACAGAGTTGTTTTGCTCAGATGCGGACAGTGGGTTCTCGCCACCTCAGAAGATCGACCATACACGCCCACAGGCTATATCAGCACCGCCTTTACGGTTGGCTCCTAAGCACCCTTCCTTCAGACCTCCGGTATCTCAGTTCAGGCCGCCTCTACAGCTCATGGCACAGCGGCCGAACCAGCCACAACAGGCACGGGTGCATGCCTTGACAGCTGAGGCAGCTGCGACAGGGACTTCTCAGCATTCGGGCTTTGAGGTCACCGCCCACATCGGAGGTATTCCTATACTCGTGATGGTGGACACAGGATCCACGATTTCATTGATATCACGTGCCATAGTCAGGCGCATTGGGTTGCCGACTATTAGGATGGATGGGGTGCGAGTTTATACAGATCACAGGTCCTTTACAGATGCCACCCTGATGTGTGAGGGCTGTTTGGTGGATCTGGGGGGCAAGATGATGGCTCTTGATCTTGTCGTCGACCTCTCTCTTGTTTATCTCAACGTCATTCTTGGCATGGACTGGTTAACTGCAGCGAGGGCCGAGATTGACTGCGAGACTCGTATTGTGACTGCCTACAAGCCAGAGGGCGCATCCTTTACATTTCCAGTGCGGGTAAATCTCCCCTTCCGCATACTTAGCTATGCTACTTTACTACGGGATGCTGGTGCCCAGATGCTTGAGCATATGCCAATCGTTTGTGAGTTTGGGGATCTGTTCAGGAAGATCCCTGGTATGCCGCCTCGACGAGAGATTGATTTCACTATCGATCTGGTGCCTGGTTCCACGCCCGTCTCACTGCCGACGTATCGCATGGCACTGTGTGAGATAGAGGAGTTGAGGACGCAGATTGATGGTCTGTTGGAGCTTGGCCTTATTCGACCTAGTGTGTCTCCTTGGGGAGCACCAGTCCTGTTTTTCAGGAAGAAGGATGGTTCGATGCGATTGTGTATTGATTATCGCAGGCTGAACTAGATCACGGTGAAGAACAAGTACCCTTTACCCAGGATCGATGACTTGTTTGATCAGTTGAGAGGAGCGCAGTACTTTTCAAAGATTGATCTTCAGTCAGGATATCATCAGTTACGCGTCAGGGATGAGGACGTGTAGAAGATAGCATTCAGGACCAGGTTTGGCCATTACGAGTTCCTTGTGATGTCGTTCGGTCTCACGAACGCCAGCCGTGTTCATGGATCTGATGAACCGAGTATTTTGGCCTTTCCTCTATCGATTCGTCATTGTGTTCGTTGACGATATTTTGGTATACTCCAGGAGTCGAGAGGAGCATGAGGAGCACTTGCGCTTGGTCCTAGATACTCTGAGACAGCATCAGTTATTCGCACAGTACAAGAAGTGTGACTTCTGGAAACAGGAAGTGAAGTTCCTGGGACACATGGTGTCCAAGGATGGCTGGAAGTTGATCTGTCTAAGGTAGCTGCAGTTCAGGACTGGGAGCAGCCTGGTTCTGTCACTGAGGTGAGGAGTTTCTTGGATCTCGCTGGCTATTATCGACGCTTCATTTGGGATTTCTCGAAGATCGTGAGACCTTTATCTCAGTTGACACGGAAGGACGTGAAGTTCGCCTGGAATGACAAGGCGGAGTCAGCTTTTCAGGAGCTGAAGGACAGGCTTACGTCCGCCCCTGTGCTAGTATTGCCAGAGCAAGGGGTTAGGTACACTATATACACTGACGCGTCTAGCGTTGGTCTGGGTTGTGTCCTTATGCAGAAGGATAGGGTAATTTCGTATGCCTCGAGATAATTATGGAAGCACGGGGAGAATTATCCTACACACGACCTGGAGTTGGCAGCCGTCATATTCACACTGAGACTCTGGAGACATTACCTCTGTGGAGAGGAGTTCGAGCTCTTTTGCGACCACGAGAGCCTCAAGTACATATTCACGTAGCGAGACTTGAATATGAGGCAGCGGCGATGGATGGAGACTTTGAAGGACTTCAAGTTCGAAGTCTCTTACCATCCTGGGAAGGCGAACCTTATGGCTGACGCGTTGAGCCGCAAGAAGGTGATAAAGTTTGCGGCTCCGCTGATGGTTGCTGAGTGGGATATGGTTGAGTTTTTGCGAGACTTTGAGCAGAAACTCACTGTAGAGGAGCCGTATGAGTTCATCGCACATGTACAGGTGCGATCTCAGATCGATGACCGGGTCATAGAGGCGCAGAGGGATGATGCGCATCTGACTAAGCTTCGAGAGCAAGCCAGTGATGATGCGGACGCCGAGTGGCGAGTTGGCACGGATGGAGGCTTACATTATCGTGGCCGCCTATGCGTCCCAGATATCCCTGACTTGAGACGAGAGATTTCAAGGCTGCGCATTGTACTAGACTCGCGATGCATCCAGGCAGTACGAAGATGTATCGCGAAGTGAAGAGGACCTATTGGTGGGAAGGTATGAAGACCCACATAGCAGAGTTCGTATCTCGTTGTCTCACTTACCAGCAGGTGAAGGCAGAGCATCGCCGACCACCTGGACTCTTGCAACCTATGCCGATCGCAGAGTGGAAGTGGGATTTCATTTCCATGGATTTCATTTCAGGGCTGCCGAAGACGAGGAAGGGACATGATTCCATATGGGTGATCGTCGACCGTTTGACGAAGTCGGCGCACTTCCTACCGATCAGAGTTACGAACTCTGCAGATGAGCTGGCTAGACTATATATTAGAGAGATTGTGTGTCTACATGGAGTTCCATTGGAGATCGTGTCGGACAGAGACACGTGGTTTACTTTTATTTTTTGGACTCATATTCAGGAGGCTATGGGTGTGAAGTTGAAGTTCAGTACTGCCTTTCACCCACAGACAGACCGGGTGAACCAGATCTTAGAGGATATGTTGCGAGCTTGTGCATTGGACTTCAAGGACAGTTGGGATGATTGTCTTGCATACGCGGAGTTCGCGTACAACAACAGTTTTCAGGCAAGTATCGGTATGGTACCTTACGAGGCGTTGTATGGGAGACCTTGTCGCGCACCGCATTGCTGGGCAGAGGTCGGTGAGCGTATCTTGATTGGCCTAGAGTTAGTGCAGGCGACGTCGGAGAAGATTGATATTATTAGACGTCTGCTTCTCACAGTGCAGAGCAGACAGAAGAGTTATGCCGATACGAGACGGCGGCCGCTAGAGTTCACAGTTGGGGATCATGTATTTTTACGAGTTTCCCCTATGAAGGGAGTCCTTCGGTTCGAGAAGAAGGGAAAGCTGGCACCGCGATTCATTGGTCCATTCCAAATCCTCGATCGTGTGGGAGCAGTGGCATACCGTTTGGCTTTACCTACGCCTCTCGCGAGCGTTCACAACGTATTTCATGATTCCATGCTGAAGAAATACGTTTCTGATCCTTCCCATATCATCAGATGGGAGCAGGTGCAGTTAGGAGAGGATGTTACATATATCCTGCGACCGACACGTATCGTAGACCGGAAGGAGCAGGTACTACATAGCAGGTGATTCCCCTTGTGAAGGTATTGTAGACGCATCACTCTGAGGAAGAGGCTACTTGGGAGACAGAAAGAACTATCCACAGCTTCTCGAGGAGTACAAAAAGGTACAAATTTCGAGGATGAAATTATTTGTTAAGGGGGGTAGATTGTAACGCCCTGGAAAAATCAGTACTTGGACTCGAGTACCAACTCGACCAGAAATCGCGTAGGATTAATTCCTTTAGAAAATAAGTGTAAGTTAGCTAGCGCAATGCTAGAGTAGCTAGAAAATAGTCCCTGATCACTTTAAATACGTTCTACAAGACCCAAAGCGAGTAGAACTAATGACGCTATAATACTCTAAAATCTCGGATCAAACTCTAAACTGGTTTGTTCTCTGGACCTCTTTGAAACTTTGTATTGGATCTAGACCGCGCGTCGAAAGTCCGATACCTACAATCTTAGACCGTTAAAACTGCCTAGCTGGACTTGACAATCATTTCGAAAATCAAGTCCAACCGACATTCACAGGCTATTTCATTGAGCCTGGAGTGAAGAGAGTGAGAATAGGGTTAGATTTGGAATTTAAAATTCAAATCTGGCACACGACTTGACGCATCAGTATTAAGCGTTCTGACCGTCAGAATTCAGCCAAATTACACCCTCGGATCAGGAAAAATTTCTATTTCATATCATGAGATTTGTAGGCCTGATCTACGTACGGTGACCGCTGAACTGAAACTGGACCGCCACGTGCGATCTACGAACACTGATGGTCTGAAAATGGGATGTGAGCGACATCCGACGTGCACGAACTTAAGTCCGATCGCGTTCAGCCAGGGGACCACCAGAAATGGTCTTTTGGTTCGGAACAGTCCCGATTTGGATATAACTTAAGTATACCTTGACCTGAAGCCTGTTTTAGGCATGTTTGGGCTTATAAAAGAGCTTGAAACCCTCACTCCTCTCACCCATCCGAATTTGCTAGAAACCCTAGCAAGAGTGAGAGAGAAAGTGAGAGTTTGTGAGAGTGAGTGGAAGGAAATTTCCTGCTGCTTGTGCCACCTGTTGCACGTGATTAAGCAACGTGCCTCAATCACTTTCCTGGTGCTTTCACTGTGTTTCTAGGTAAGAAAACATCCCTAATACTTGCTGATTTGAGGTTCCCTTGGTTCCATAGCGAAGTAGCTGATAGATCTTGTGTATTAGGTTCCCGGTTCGCCGTAGACGAAGCGTATACGCTCCGTTCGAATTAATACACCTGTAGGAGAAAAGGTGCAGATTTTAGACGCTTTGATTGACTGTTTCCAACGCTTTCAATGTCGTTTAATAGTAGATTATCGACGGCAATGCCGTTTGACATGTACAATATGCTGTCCGTTTCCTGTTTCGTAAGCAAACGAAAAATATGAGATTTAGGGCATTTTAGTCATTTATAGGAAATACTGTTTTCATCCATAATTTACTGATGTGATTGACATGGTTTCTTGTCGCATTAGGATATTAGGAATACGTGCATAATTAGTTTGGCGAAGAGATTCGCCTAAATGCGCACTTTGAGTCTACATACTATATGTAGACTTAAGTGTGTAGTGTAAGTGTTTGTATAAATGCTTGTATTAGTATGTATTGAATTAAATGGTGTTATGAATTAGTTTGAGATTGATTTCTCAATTAATATGCTGATGTAAATGGTTTCCTACATGTTAGCTATATGCATGATTTTATTATATGTATGAAATGCATGCGTTGGAAGATTTACTTAAGTTATATGTTATAACATGTGTTAACATGCTCACATAGTTGTATTTCATTTCCATTACTCTTACATGATGGCTGATGTGAATTCATAATTGTTTGGGACTATACCTAGTCCAGGCAGTCGGCAACCGAGCAAGTTCGTGGTTGGCCTATCTTTGTCACGAACGACCTGTCGATGAACGCGAGCCGTGTTTTGGAGTTAGCGACAGTGGTTAGGCCACGCGAAGTGTTTTGCGCACTTCATGTCGTTCGACTTGAGATGCGCTCGTGCTAGTCGAGCCCATCAAGTAACCCGACTGGCCGTTGTATGTTCACGCTATATGAGTCATAACTGCTTGAACCTAGGATACTGAACTTGCCATTGTAAACCCTGTCAACCATGGTACCTTGATCCACAAAGACGCATGAGCCGGGCATGGTGGTATGGGACACCGTGGTCGAGCTGTCGGCCTACGCTGGGGCCACAAACCTCTCCATAGTGACCAGTGAGCACCTATGACTCGTGAGCAGATTATGGTGGTATGGGACACTATATTCTTGCTGTCGGCCTACACTGATCAGGCGACGAGTCCTTTGTAGTGACCGTGAGCGTATTCTGAGTCTACGGGAGGCGACGACCCTTCCGTAGCAGTGAGAGTACAATAGGCCTGTATTGATAAGGTGATGGAGGAACGGTGCAACGTGTGTGAGCAACAGCCCTGGCAGCCCTTGCAGCGACCTACAAAATATACATCGTATGAGATTACTAGGAGTGACGATCCTAAACAGGATCTGTGTTGGGATTGATATAAGGGAAGTACCTTAGTTTCCCAATATTGTTATATGAAAAGGACTAATAATAACTCGGTAATCATATCACCATCACATTGCATGTACCTGGAAGATGTGGAGCACTGTGGGATGATTGCATGCCGCGGGCGTAAGATGGTGCTGTATGAGGGAGATCGTCGGTGAGGGCATCCATCATGTCATGTCATATTGCATTAACAACAGTATTAGGATTGTTTGATTTACTGCTTTACTATTATCGCATGATTGATTTGAGAACATGCTAATCCTTGCTCTATTATTCCACTGAGTTAGCTACTTACTCCCACGTTTCGGGATGGTGTTTGCAACACCCACCAAACCCTGTCTTAGATGCAGGTGAGGCAGCGATCTAGGAGGCAGAGCCGGACTATGATGAGGACCAGGACGAGTTCTCATATATGCAGTACCACGACGGCTTTGCTTAGGTGACTTGGATTGACGGGACTTCTCAGTGGGACTACTTTTGACATTTTGATTTTGTTTATTTACATGTATATGAGACTCAGAAATGTATTCATACTTTAGAGATAGTCGAGATCTACTTTGTTTTACCATATAGTGATATATATATTCTTTAGTCTTCTGCTTGCTTTTTATCACTGGATCTGGAGTATGAATTGCAGTTTTGGTATACTTTTACTCATGTGAATGCTTTAACTCAGACAACATTGAATCATAATCATTTTTGTTGCATAAGTGACGGTTTGGAACTCGGGAGTTGAGTTTATACACGACCCCCGATTTTCAGGTTGTTACAGTTAGGGTTTTCATCCTGGTAGGCCTGAAGGATTTCCCTGTGACAAGTGCTCTTCCCTTGTCTTTACTCATGTAAACAACCGACAATTAAAAGGGGACTGATAGATGAAAGAGATCTAAAAGACAATAGAAGGCTATGACGACCAACCACAGAGAAGATCTTAAGAAATGAACTTTCAATCAAGCTAGGAGGACCCAAAAATGTAGAATACTTTGAGGAATCAAAAGGATGTGATAAGAAATTACTAGATTTAGGCCACGCTAGACTGCTTGCAGTCGTTAGAGGAAGGGGAAAATGGCCTGGGAAGATGATAGAAAAAAATAGAATTTTCCCACTTGTCTGTCTTTTTATCGAGTGGTGAACTTCAATATCATTGAACTTTGATTCAATGATATCGATATGCCCCATTCGATGTTATTGAAGAGGTCTTCGATAACACTTTATAACGTGTGACATTTCAAATTCTAAAATGTCATCAATGATATCAATATTTATTCGATATAATCAACGATTAGTCCGATTCATCGACTGACTTATCGAAGAGAAAAAAAATATGACATTGATTTGAGCACTTCGATGATCTTCCATATATGCATATCATAGTATATTTTCATGTAAACTTGTATACACATCAAAATTTGTACAAAATATTACGAAGCCAAGAATTATAAACACTTGCTACGTTTATTATTTATGTGTAAAAAGAGTTTTTAAGGTATAGAAACCTTAAATATATCATGATAATTTCCAAAAGTGCATCATTTCACACATCCATCCAGGTCTAGATGCCATGACCTGGACATGTTATCCTTTCTCAATTGGCATTAGGCATATGGATTAACTTTCCCATTTCCCTAGATGGCATAACAATGGTCATTAGTGCAAAGACTCTTCATAACT
Source organism: Magnolia kwangsiensis (assembly GCA_037074715.1). Taxonomy (NCBI): domain Eukaryota; kingdom Viridiplantae; phylum Streptophyta; class Magnoliopsida; order Magnoliales; family Magnoliaceae; genus Magnolia; species Magnolia kwangsiensis. The sequence goes on along the minus strand of CM073575.1, from coordinate 79,985,471 downwards.
GATTTTCTTAATAGGTCCAGTATCTTGCACTCTAGCTTATTGAATGTAACCACATGCTTGTTGTCACATATTTAAGAAATGCTTAGAAGGTTGTGTATTAGACCTTCTACATAAAAGGCATTCTCATTTTTGAGCATCTCTAATCTAACAATGTTTTCATGCCCTAATACCTTAGTGGTGTTTCCATATCCAAAGGTGACTACCCCAGTATCAAGATTTGAATAATTTAAGAGAAGGGATTTGTCACCCGTGACATGTCTTGAGCATCCGCTGTCTAAGTACCACTTAGCACTATTGCCTGTTTTAAGATTTGAGCGAGTCACAAGGCAATTTTTGTTTCCTTTAACCACCCATTTTGTGGCAAGTTTTCGTGAGGATGGTTCTTTCATTTTTCTAAGAACTTGTTTAGGTACATTGGGTAACTGAATCACTTTTTCTTGTTTCGTATATTCATTTATATTCTGATTCAATTAAGTAGTCTGACTTAGTAGTTCCATTTTTTTGTCATTTTAGGTGACAGATATGTCTTACCTTTAGGTATGAACTTTTGGTGAACTCTTAACATTTTGCACTATTCTTCTGGTTGGTTTATATTTACCAGTGAAGTTTAAACCGGAATCAGGATGAGTCCAATCAAAGGTATGACATTCAAATTTGTAATGTCTTGAATCTCCACATAAGTGACAGATAGGAGTAACCCTTGTATTACTTCCTAAAGTAGCTATTTTCTTAGTTGTTATTGCTGCATAGGTAGGAATTGGTTTGAAGTTTTCATATCATAATCCCCTTTGGTCCTTTTGGGGTCTCTCCATTCCCAGAAGTTTTTTAAAAAATAAAAATTCATTGCTTTGGAAAAATTTGTAACTCAACTCAATAGATTTTTTGGATTTTTTTGCATCAAACATAAGTGTGTGATTTTCATTCTTAAGATGCTTGTTTTCATCTTTCAATGACTCAATGTGTTTTTTCAGTTTCATTAACTCAGATTTCAAAAATGAGTTAATTCTTTCAAGCCTATCATTATCTGAGTGGTATTGTTGGAGATCATTAATTATGTTTATATTGGTCTCTATAGTTTTATCTTAATCCATTTGCAACAATTTATTCTTATTTTCACTAGTCCCAACTCTTTTAAGGATGTTGATGCTATTTATGTAAAGTTGATTATAAGCATCCTGTAATTTATCCTTTTCTTCTTCTTCTTTCTTCGTTTCCTCATCATCAGATGGAAATGATCCTGTAGCTTGAGGTTCTTTGATTTTCTCAGTCTCTATGGGATTGTTGGAGGATGTGGATGTCATAAGGATTTTTAAAGATTTTTGGTCTCCATCACTCTCTGAGTCACTGCATTCTAAATTTGACTCTTCAGTATCATCCAGAGTGGCTGCCATCACCTTTCCTTTGGTTTTTCTATTGGGGCATTCAATGGACAGGTGCCCAAACTTTTAGCAAGTGTAACACTATGGCTCTTTGGACCTTTTACCATGTTTACCTATATAATGTTTGTTGTCCGACTGTTTCCCTTTAAATGGTCGGCCATGATTTTTTATGGAAGAATTTTCTGAACCATTAAGCCAAAAGAGCCACTTCTTCTTCTTTATCTTCCCTTTTACTTTCATCCTCCTCATTTGTGGTGATGTGTTTGGAAGTTTTGAGAGAATTATTTTTGAACTTGGGAACATGTTTAAAGTGTAGTTCAAATGTTTGTAGGGAACCTACAAGTTCTTCTACTTTCATTTCATCCACATTTCTACACTCTTCGATAGTTATTACTTTAGAGTTGAAACGTTTCAGTAGGGATCTTAGTATTTTGCTACAAAATTTTGAAACCGGAACCCTATCTCCCAATCCACCCATGGAATTATAGATGATAGTCAGTTTTATAAAGAATTCCATGAAGGTCTCATGCTCCTCCATTCAAAGATGTTTAAATTGTGATGTTAGGAGCTGCAACTTAGATCTTTTCACTATGTTGGTTCCCTCATGGGTTGTTTCCAACAAGTCCCATGCTTGTTTTGATGTGCTACACACACTAATTTGATTAAACACTTCTTGAGACATGACACAATAGATAACATTCATTGCTTTAGCTTTAGAAGTTTTTCTTCTTTATTGAATGCTGTCTAATTTTCTTTGGATTTTGGTTTGGAGGTGGTTGTTCCATTTTCAAGTACTAGCCATTCGGTTGGCATCACATATCCATTTTCAACAATGTCCCAAACTTCATGATCCAAAGATCTCAGAAAGTAGTGCATCCTAGCCTTCCATTATGCATAATTTGAATCATCAAAGACAGGAGGTCTAGTTATAGACGAACCCTCTCCTTTGGCCATAATTCCAACTTCAGTTAAGATCACTCTCTAGGTGGTTAAACCCTTAAGGGAGACTCTCTTTGATACCAATTGAAATTGCGCTAATGACCGCTTTAGTAGAAGTGGGAATAGTTCAGTGTCCTAGAGGGGGGTGAATAGGACTTTATAAAATTTTATGACAATTTAAAATCCTATTACCATTCTCTTGATCTAATATGTAAATGTCAAGATATCATCAATTTAACTTTAATGGCTTACCAACCAATTAGAGGATCCAATCACAAGACTGAGCAGAATCTAAACAATATATAACCTTAGTCTAAGATGGATTCACTGAGTGATTGCGTGTGTGGGATGTGATTGTTTCGAACAAGAAACAAATGTATTCAATTAGGGAAATTATCTTATTCACTTAATTATGAATAAAAGAAAATAAAGAAGATAATCACATCATTAATTTATTCCAAGTTCTTTTACATCCTTTTCTCCTTTGATTCCAAAACAGAATGTTTACAAATTAGAGTACAAAATAAATTTTTTACAGTAGCATTGAGCATAAGGGAATCAAGCACTAAGACATTATTTTAAGTGTTGTGTTGGTGGCCACTATATGATGGAGGAGTCCATTATGCACTAGCAACAATTGTTGTGCGCTGGAAATAGCGACTTGTGCTAGCAGCGTTGTGCACTCCATCCTGTTGGGCCTACTGTGTGCCAGCAACATTGTGCGCCGCACGATACCTATTCCCCACAATGAGTGTGGACTCTACCTTTCTCCTCTTTTACAATCTTCTTCTCCTCCTTGATTGGCTGCAAATGACCCCTTACTGAGGGGTCGGAGGTATTTATAGCCTTCTCACGCGTGCAAACATGCCATGTAATCACTATGCGACATCCTTTGTGCAACGCGGTCTTCACTGTGCGGAGTCTTTTGTGTGGCCATCAATGTGCAGAGTCCTTTATGCGGCCATCACTCCTCTTATCGCACAACATCACCAATGCATAATGATCTACGCGCAATAACTATTTACGCATAATGACCTCCTGTGCACAAAAGCTATTTGTGCACAATGACTTGTGCACAATGACCTGCGCACAATGACCTGCACACAATAATGATCTGTTATTTAACTCTCTAATTTTATGCCTCAACAGATGCCTCCTTGATCTTACATTTTTTAATTTTATTTTATTTACAAAATAAACAACGTAGGATCAATATTTCAATTTTCTATAATAATAATAATTTTTTGACTTCCCTTTTCTTTATTGTGCACATAATCATACATTCTTTGGCACATAATGAGTTGCGCACAACATCTTTCGCACAACATCTTGCGTACAACAGGTCAGAGCTCGCCTATAAATACAGTATTTGAATCCTTTTCTTCCACTCCATTCGTCTGCATCACATTTCTCACATGTCCAACCATTTTTTGCACGAACAACATTGTGTGCCAACAATGTTGTGCACCGCACAACACCTATTCCACACAACGAGACTCATTGCACAACACATCTCTACGCGTAATCAAAATCCCACGCACAACGACAGGTAGTGCACAACAATCATGTACACAATGTTTTTGCACACAATGTTTTGCGCATAATAATCTTGCACACAATAGTTTGCGCACAACATCTTGCCCACATTGACTTGTGCTCAAATGTAGATTTGGACTTCACATTTACTCACCCTATTTCTTAGTAAGCTTATACACTTCTTCTTTAACCAAATGAACTTCTCTTCCTGACGTTTATTTTTTTTTATCGACCCTGATGTTTTATTTAAACCAATCTGATTTGAATAATTTTAAACTCGCAAGTATACGAATCAGATGTAGATATGGTACGTATTACGAGATTGTTCCCACAAGGACTAGTTGTCACAATTCAAAATTTATAACTCTTCTTAACTAATCCAACAAATAGTTTAGCTAGTGATTAAGTAAATTATCAAAAATCTATGAAAAATAACTGAGAATAAGGAGGAAAATTCAATTAAGGAGAATACTAGGACTTTTGAATCCACCCCTAATTATCCTGACCCTTGTTTTACCTATTGATTCACCCTAATTCAGATTAATATAAATTTAATAAATAAAGCACACTCTATATCCTTGGTCGGGCACACAGAATGTATAATCCCTTAAAGCATAAGGATCACATCTTTCTATCCATGGTCAGGCATGAAGTGATGTAGATTCTTATTTCTTTCTCTATAGGAAAACCTTTTCATGGTCAGACATAAGCACCTAGAATAAGATTCCAAACAACATCCACATCTAGACTTTGGTTAAGCTCATAGAATGGAGAAGTACGGAGTTGTCATTCAAGCACACTAGAGAAAGAAATAAATCAATCAAATCCAAATAAAATCAACATTCAACAAGAGTTGTTCAAATTAGGGGTTTCATCTCAACCCTAGCTAAGAAATTTAGCCCAACATGATGGGATTAGATCTCTCAAAAATAAAAAATAAACAGCAAAATAAAACCAAACAACAAATTGAAACTCTCTTGCACTCCACGGCTACTTAGCTCCTTGCTTTCCTTCCCTTTTCTCTTTTCTCTCTCTTTCTTCTATTTCTTTTATAGCGGGAGAGGGCGGTGGAGAGGTCGGTCTGGAGAACCGACCTTGCTAGAGTTGGTAGAAATCAGATGAAAGCTGTTTACGCAGCTAGCAGCGCAATGTGTTTCGCAGTCGGAAGATCGCTCTAAAAATTCCCATCTTCCTTGCTTTCTTTACAAAGTTTTAACGTCCCTTGGGAGGATTTTGGCTAGCCTACACGATGGACGGTTTGGATCATCCATATGATTAAAGATAATGGCCCACAGGATTCCAGAACATCCAAAAATTTACGGACGTGCTAAAATAGCAGCCTGCGTAACATCTCTTACGTTGTTCTGATGGTGGGGCCCACTCTTCTTTTGAATTTAGAAATCCACTCAGTCCATTCTATTCTTCTCAAAATTTCGACCAAGGATGGGCAGTTTTGGAATGTTGTTGATGCAGATAATGGTAGTAATCACGTTACAATTGGATAGGGCTGTCCATTTGTGACTGTTGAAATCAACACGTGTACGTGCATGGGTACACAAGATCAACATGAGTTTGATCAGATCGCGCCCCTCTGCATGATGGACGGCTTTGATTGATTGTTTGGTGCATGATGATAGCCCACTTTGATCATCCGCAGACTCTGTTGCGAAATAGAGCCTGCGAGCGTTGCTCTGTGAAAGTCGGTGGGGCCCATGATCTGTTTCTACTGATGTATCCATTCGGTCCACTAGATTCACATAAAAAAACCATTCAAATATGGACGATTTTAGATCAGGTTAAGTGTGGCCCAATGGACTTTTCTCACTGCAGTTCGTTCACGTTTGAAAAACTAGGATCCTATTCTATTTATTTCTTCAAATATTATCACTTAGGCCTTGGTAACATGGGCCTTAGAAATCTAATGGACAGTTTAGATTGTCTATATGGACAATAGGTGGGGCACACAACTGCGAACCGACGATTGGATCCCGGACACTGTAACAAAAATGAAAATTTCTATTTTTTTGTCGAGAGAAAGTCGGTCAAACCGACTTTAACTATTTCGTGTGGTCCGGTGCACAGCAGGTGTACACCCGTTGTGTACACCAGCCACGTGAAGTGTGGTCCATTATGATGTTTCTAAGAAATCTACACCATCCATCTGTTTTGTCTCCCCTATTAAGGGCTTGAGACCAAAATTGAAACACATCCTATTATCAGGTGGGCCTCACTTAATTAATTAAGGGGCTGATTTGCCCATTGGCTCAATTCCATAGTGATCCGAGAGTTGATATTTGATGTGTACGGTTAATTTATGGCCCACAGGCCATGTATGAAGTTTCGGGCTGAATGGATGGCGAGAACCCTGTGATCTTTCATTCTGGACCATTTTTGGGCCTTTTTGACGTGAACGGCTTGATTTTTTTGGACCCCTGGCATGTAAATTCTTCAATCTTGGTCCTCTGGAGTCCGTCCCTTACTTTGGTGACTTCGGAGCATCAAATCCACACTTTTAATATCCTTTTTTCGTCCAAGCTCCTAATTACATCCTGCGACAAAAATATAAATAAAATATGATATTAAGCATTATCATATACTTCAAATCAGACAATAATCGAGGTTTGATATGTAATATTCGACCCTCATCACAACCCCCAACCAGCATTTTGCTAGTCCCGAGCAAAACATGCGAAAATAATTTCAGAAATAAAAGGCAATTCCTGTAAACCCGAGTGACTTGTGAACAAATAGTCGAGATGTGAGAATTCTAAGATTCATGAATGGTGAGTAGAATTTTCTCTTGGAATCAAGCTCACGATAAACTTCATAAAAAAGTTTAAAATATTAATCCATTAATTAGAAAAAATCTAAACATCGAGTTCCATGAGTGTATAATTTAATCTCGGCTTACAATTATTAAGAGATCCAATTGTCAATTTCATGTTATCATTATTAATTAACAACAGAATTTATGACAACTGAAACCAACACTTGCCTTACAGACTAACTTTTCATTCTATTAGCCTTTAATTTTCTTTATGAATAGTATCGTCAAGGAGGGGAATCAAATCCTCACCCATAAGGAGCAAACCTATGGTAAAGATTGTACACCCAACCCTTTTTCACATATCATCCATGGGGAATCAAATCTTCATCTATAGGGAGCAAACCTATGGTGAAGATTATTCGACTAACCCTTTCAATTCTTCTTTATAAACTGATGCTAAACTTTTTTATTTTTTTCAGGCTAGTTCCTTTTCATGCTTAGTGATTACCAATTTAATCATTTAATTATCAAACCGGAACCTTATTATGTAAGTGAGATGTATCCTGTGAAATCATGTCTCAACCAATGTTTAAAACTTCTAACCATGGGTTAACAATTCAAACTTAACTGTGAAACCTAACAGACAACTGAATCCCAGAGTCATAAAGTACTAACATTCTATATCTTGTAATTCTAAAATCACAACTATCCTTCAAAATCACATCAAATTCATAACATATTCTAAAAAAATTTAAAAATTTTCACAATTTTTGCTCAAGACTAAGAAAATACTGATTAGGAAACCTAATCTCCCACCCCCAACCTAAAATCTATATTATCCTCAATGTAAAAGAAATAAGCATGCAATGTACATGGGACAACGAAAGTAAAAGAGGAATGATGGAAAGATAGTAACTGGATGGAGAATTAAGAGGCTTTCCCAAAAATATCAATGTAAAGGTAAGTCAGTATAAGAGAGAAATCAACAAAAGAAAAATAACAAAAATAAAATCATAAAAAGAAGATGGTACCTATACCACTTTCGCAGGTGCTCTCGATTACATTTAGTGTATGCAAAAAGCCTTTAAACCCCTAGGTTTCCCTAGTGGACGAGTTGTAGTCTCGTGAGGGTTTGCAGCAATCTAACCCACAAACATTGAACTAACTAACTAGGAAAATGAAAGGGAATGAAAAGCTGGGTTGCCTCCCAGGAGCGCTAAGTTTAACGTCTTCAGCTAGACAAGAATGGACCATGAATTGATCAATCTTGATAACATGGGTCCGCCAACTAAATTTCCTCAACACCTTGATTAACCAATCCTAGACTTTATGGGAAGAACTTGAACCGTGCTATCTAAAATGGGATAAATGATACCATTGTCTAATAATTTAAGTACTTCCGCTCGAACAACTTCTTCCATGTTAGGGTTAAGCCTCGCTTGCATTTCTCACGATGCTTTTGCATTTTCTTCAAGATCATTACGATGCATACACACAGTGGGGCATACTCCCTTTATGTCTGCCATCATCCACCTAATTGCTGCCTTATATTCTTTAAGAACATTAAGCAACTTGCTCTCCTGTTCCTTCTCAAGATTAGAAGCTATGGTGACAGGCAGAGTCTCAGAAGGACCTAAAATGCATACTCGAGATTTTTAGGTAATTGTTTAAGGTCAAGTTTAGGTGGTTTATCAATAGACAGAACCAGTTTAGACTCAGAGGGTGGAAGAGGTACCACTTTAGCTTTCCATTTTATAGTTTCCATTATAGGAATAGAGTCGAGCAATGCATTGACTTCTTGGATGGAACTTTCTATGTCAAAATCTGTGCCAAAATGTGCTAAGCAAGTCTCAAGTGTGTCTTCGGAAGATTGAAAGAAAGATTCATGCACTAGACTCTCAATCATGTCCACTTCAAATATATCATCCGAGTCTGCTGGTTATTGTCCAACATTGAAAACATTAAGTTTTATCTTCATGTTACCAAAAGACAACTTCATGACTCCATTCCTACAATTTATGATAGCATTGGATTTGGCTAAGAATGGACGTCCCAGAATAACCGGGATTTGACTAGTAGAATTCTAGATAGGATGAGTATCTAGAACGATAAAATCTACTGGAAAATAAAAATTATCAACCTGGATTAACACATCCTCAATAACACCACGGGGTACCTTGGCAGATCTATCAGCTAGTTGTAATGTTATTTTAGTTAGTTTCAGCTCACCAAGTCCTAACTGCTCATATACAGAATATGGTAACAAATTAACACTCGCCCCTAAATCAAGTAATGCCTTCTCAACCTTATGATCTCCTATGATGTAAGAAATGGTAGGAGCTCCTGGATCCCTAAATTTAGGAGGGGTGTTGTTTTGAATCTTGAAGCTGAGTTACTCTGTAAGGAAGACCTTCTTATGAACATTCATCTTACGGTTTTGAGTGCATAAATCTTTAAGAAACTTAGCGTAAGAAGGGACTTGCTTGATAGCATCAAGCAATGGAATGTTAATTTGCACTTGCTTAAACTTGTCCAATATCTCATTAAAGTTTTTTTCTTTCTTAATTGGTGCCAGACGTTGAGGAAAAGGTGCTTTAGGCACATGAGTGCTTCCTAGAGAGTCAGAGTGCTTTTAGACTTTAGATGCACTAGCATGTCTTTCTGCTTCATTTTGGTCCTCCAGTTTGGAATTTGATTCTTCCCTAGGCATCTCTACTTTATTCTCGATTTGTTTGCTGGACCTAAGGATAATAATTGATTTGGCTTGCTCATGATACTGTTCTTGGTTTGAATTAGAGCCAATCTTATACTATCCCTTTGGATTTGCCACAGGTTGGCTAGGGAACTTGCCCTTCTCTCTCTCACTCAATGTGGCAGCAACTTGACCCAACAGTACTTCTAGCTTAACAATAGATTGCGCATTTGCATGTAAGCTTTACTAGTTAGCTAATAAAGTTTGTTGGGTATTTTTTTAAAATTGAAGTGAACTCTGCATAAAAAGATTGAGTGTATCCTCAAGAGATGGTTTCCTAGATTGTGGAGGTACTTATTGATACTGTGGAAACTGTTGAAGCTGTTGACTACCAACTTAAGGGTGAGATTACATTGAAGGATTTTTAGATGATTCTCCTTGTTGTGGTCTTTTTGCCCAAGAAAAATTTGGATGGCTAGCCCACCCTGGATTGTAAGTGTTTGAGTAAGGATCATTCTCAGGTCTCCAGAAAGTGTTCATAGCATGCACTTGTTCAGAGAGGAATTCTAGAAATGCTGCACCAGATGGACACGACTGCGTGAGATGGGCGGGACCGGAACATATGGCACATGACTCGGTTTAAGTTATTTTTGGAGGTCCATTATTTAACATCAAAGCATCAACTTTTTGTGTTAGGCTATCAATTTTGGCATAAAGATCTGACTTGACTCCTATCTCATATATACCACCTTTCCTCTATGGTTGGGGACTTCTTTCACCTCTATTTGAGTAGTCCCATTACTGAAAATTCTCACACAAGGTTTCAAAGAAATTCTATGCTTCGACATCACTTTTGGTCATGAATGACCCTCCACTGGTAGCATCAACCATGTGACGATTTTGGGGTATCAAACTATCATAGAAGTATTGAACCTGTTGCTACTTCTCAAAACCATGGTGTGGACATTTTAGAAACAAGTCATTCCATCTTTCCTAACATTCATGAAAATGGTCACCACCTTTTTGTATAAAATTAGTAATTTCTCTATGGAGAGCATTAGTTTTGTGAATAGGGAAGAACTTGTTTAAGAACTTCTTAGACAGTTGATACCATGTAGTGATAGACCCAACTCCAAGAGAATTCAACCATACTTTTGCCTTATCCTTCAAAGAAAAAGGAAAAAGGAGCAAATGGATCGAATCATCTAAAAAGTTTTAAAACCTAAATGTAGAGCAAATGTCTAGGAATTCTTTCACATGATGATATGGATCCTCCTTGTCTAAACCATAGAAAGAGGGTAACAATTGTATTACTTTAGGCTTAAGTTCAAAGTGTGTTGCCGTGGTGGCTAGCAACACTATGCATGAAGGCGCATTAAATTGGACAAGAGCTGAATAATCGCAAAGAGCTTTAATTCCATTCTTGTCCGCCATTTCAAATAGGATGTTTCCAAATCTTCTACGAAAGGTTCTTTCTATTTCAAGATCAAAACGAGCTAGTTCTATGTTCAGAGATCTACGTCTTTGCATAAATTAAATTACTACAATGTAGGAAAGAAAATCAAACTAAGATGCAACCTAAGAGAAATAAAATTAGAACTAAAAATTATGAATTCCTAAAAACAAGATAAAACTATGTAAACAAGAATTGGAAGAAAGAACCCGAAAAAGGAAATGATCGATGACCAAAGATTTGGGAGCTTCTCCTTTTGAAGATAATTTTATTTTGCAACTTCTTTCCTTAATTCCTGCAAATAAAGTAAAAATAAAAATAAATTAAATTAAGTTTCCTAAAATAATGTGAGAAAATTCCTAAAACTATGAATTATGATAAGAAAGAATCTTAAATCCAATTTGGACCGAAACAGTCCCTGGCAATGGCACCAAAACTTGATGTTTTATTTAAACCAATATAATTTAAATGATTTTAAACTCGCAAGTATACGAATCAGATGTAGATACGGTACATATTACGAGATCGTTCCCACAAGGACTGGTTGTCACAATTCAAAATTTATGATTCTTCTTAACTAATCCAACAAATAGTTTAGCTAGTGATTAAGTAAATTATCAAAAATCTATGAAAAATAACTGAGAATAAGGAGAAAAATTCAATTAAGGAGAATACTACGACTTTCAAATCCACCCCTAATTATCCTGACTCTTGTTTTACCTGTTGATTCACCCTAATTCAGATTGATATAAATTTAATAAATAAAGCACACTCTATGTCCTTGGTCGGGCACACAGAATGTATAATTCTTTAAAGCATAAGGATCACATCTTTCTCTCCATGGTCAGGCATGAAGAGATGTAGATTCTTATTTCTTTCTCTATAGGAAAACCTTTTCATGGTCAGACATAAGAACCTAGAATAAGATTACAAATAACATCCACATCTAGGCTTTAGTTAAGCTCATAGAATGGAGAAGTACGGAGTTGTCATTCAAGCACACTAGAGAAAGAAATAAATCAATCAAATCCAGATAAAATCAACATTCAACAAGAGTTGTTCAAATTAGGGGCTTCATCTCAGCCCTAGCTAAGAAATTTAGCCCAACATGATGGGATTAGATCTCTCAAAAATAAAAAATAAACAGCAAAATAAAACCAAACAACAAATTAAAACTCTCTTGCACTCCACGGCTACTTAGCTCTTGCCTGCCTTCCCTTTTCTCTTTTCTCTCTCTTTCTTCTATTTCTTTTATAGCAGGAGAGGGCGGTGGAGAACTCGGTTTGGAGAACCGACCTTGCTGGAGTTGGTAGAAATCAGACGAAAGCTGCTTACGGAGTTGGCAGCGCAATGCATTTCGTAGTCGGAAGATAGCTCTGAAAATTCCCATCTTCCTTGCTTTCTTTCCCAAGTTTTAACGTCCCTTGGGAGAATTTTGGCTGGCCTACACGATGGACGGTTTGGATCATCCATATGATCAAAGATAATGGCCCACAGGATTTCGGAACATCCAAAATTTGCAGACATACGAAAATAGCGGCCTGCGTAACATCTCTTACGTTGTTTTGATGGTGAGGCCCAATTTTTCTTTTGTATTGAGAAATCCACTTGGTCCATTCTATTCTTCTCAAAATTTTGACCAAGGATGGGCGGTTTTGGAATTTTATTGATGTAGCTAATGGTATTAATCACGCTGCAATCGACCAGGGCTGTCCATTTGTGACCGTTGAAACCAACACGTGTGCGTGCATGGTACAAAAGATTAACATGAGTTTGATTAGATCGCGCCCCTCTGCATGATGGGTGGCTCTGATTGATTATTTGGTGCATGATGATGGCCCACTTTGATCATCTGCAGCCTCTGTTGCGAAACAGAGCATGCGAGCGTTGCTCTGTGAAAGTTGGTGGGGCCCATGATCTGTTTCTACTGATGGATCCATTCGGTCCGCTAGATTCATGTCAAAAAACCATTCAAATATGGAGGGTTTTAGATCGGGTTGAGTGTGGCCCACTCGCTGCAGTTCGTTCAACGTTTGAACGGCTAGGATCCTATTCTTTTTATTTCTTCAAATATTGTCACCTATGCCTTGAAAATCTAATGGACAGTTTAGATTGTCTATATGGACAATAGGTGGGGCCCACAACTGTGAACTGACGATCAGTTCCCGGACGCTGTAACAAAAATGAAAATTTCTTTTTTTTTTATGAATAGAAGGTCGGTCAAATAGACTTTGACCGTTTCTTGTGGTCCGGTGCACAGCGGTGTACACCCATTGTGTACACCAGCCACATGAAGTGGGGTCCATTGTGATGTTTCTGAGAAATCTGCACCATCCATCTATTTTGTCTCCCCTATTAAGGGGTTGAGACCAAAGTTGAAATTTATCCTGTTATCAAGTGGGCCTCACTTAATGAATTAAGGTGCTGATCTGGCCGTTGGCTCACTTCCCTAGTGATCCGAGAGTTGACATTTGATGTGTACAGTTAATTTATGGTCCCCAGGCCATGTATGAAGTTTTGGGTCGAATGAATGGTGTAAACCCTGTGATCTTTCAATTTGGACTATTTTTGGGCCTTTTTGATGTGAACGGCTTGATTTCTTCGAACCCCTGGCATGTAAATTCTTCAATCTTAGTCCTCTGGAGTCCTTCCCTTGCTTTGGTGAGTTTGGAGCATCAAATCCATGCTTTTAATATCCTTTTTCCGTTCAAGCTCTTGATTACATCCTCAACAAAAACACAATTAAAATACAACATTAAACATTATCATGTACTTAATATCAGGCAATAATCGGGGTCTGATATGTAATATTCGACCCTCATCAGACCCTTATATAGATTTTCGATGGCTTACTCAAAAAGACCTCTCGCCTCCCTAAGTACTGTCGGGCCTTCTAACTCGCAATCAGCTAAGACCCATAGTCAGAAAAGACCCAGTCTACTGAAGGCCACGCTTCCTTTTTTAAAGAGTCAGCACTTATCATTATTAACTTTGTTGACTACATCCAATGCCTGTCTAAACATATCCACATGGTTGTACTAATGAAGGAGATAGAGGGACCCCCTGCTACAGGACAAGAATCTAATTAGGACGATTGGTTAAATACACAACCAATTTTCACACAGATAACACTCGTCCTTCTGCTGCAGAAGCTTCTCCTACTCCGACAATTTCAAAATAAACAAGAGAAAACAGTAAAGATGAAGCTTTCCAAGAAAAAATTTGAGAACACAATCAGAGGCGTTTCCAAAATGCCTTAAATGCTGAGGCGATTAAATTTCGTAACCCTTATAAAGACGAGACCATTGATTTCCCTTTACAACTTTAGCGCCACCGGTCCATACTTTAAAGTGAACTGACTGACTATATGACATAGAACAAGCTCCTCTACGTGTTAAATTGGGTGATCAAAGATCTGCAAATCCTTGAATGCTATCTCACAAAGAAAGGCTTAACCTAGAAGACCGGACAAATAAGATATATGTTCTTCCTCACACCGTGCTACAATCCTCATTCCTTATACTTCACTCATTTCTTCGAAATGATTCAACAACATTTCTCTAATTATGACTCCCTGTGGGGTAAAGAAGAATTTAGGATGCAGGGTCTTTGTACTTATCGTCCATATTACAGCGCATGGGCCAAAGCTATCTTAAAGAAGTACAAAAACGTCCTTATGGCAACAAAGATATATTATGCTATAGAATCCACATCAGAATTCTTTCAAAAGCACATGATGATTTATAATGGCTTTCTGAAATTCTGGTATTCCACTACAAATTCTTTCTATCTTCCATTTGGAGAAGTATCACCTAATGTGATCTATATAGGATGGCTGGCTTGCCTATTTCCGGATCTTGATGAATATGTTCCCTCGAACGAGGAATTTTCCTGCATTGCCCCTAATCATTTTTTTCTACAAAATGTCTTATTTTGCAGACATCCATAAGATTTCCCCTCTTCAATGGCTCACACATTTTTCCCGATACTTAGTGTAAGTGTCTTAACATTTTTCTTATCTTTCAGACAATACTTACCTACAGATATAAATTGCTCACTCCCTCTTTTTTTCAGGTTCCCTAGCAACCATTGCGCTGAAATAGAAGCTAGTCGCAAAAAGATAAGGGGCCTGGACGAATTCACCATCGAAACTGAATTAGCCGCTTTCTTAGCTTATTGGTTGAGCTTAGTTGTGCTTCCTAGCTCAAAAAGCTAATACTCTATTTGACCAACTTTATTTGTAACATCAAGCACAATGGCAGAAGGTAGAAAAAGATATTCTCTAGCCTCTCCAATCTTATTGTCGTTATATAGAGCTTTTGGTTAGGTTGTGGCGCACTGCTCAAGCCTGGCAGTAGGAGTTACATCCTCTTTTACTCCATGGCACTATTTCTCTGAATGGATTGACATTTATTTCCCATGGACTTACAATGACCCGGAGAAGGCTTATGTCCATCTCGATCATCTACCCATATGACATTTCTTGAAGCGAAAGATGATAAAGAAGGTGTATGACTAAATAGTGGATAAAATTGGCAACATGGAATCTATCGACTTCTTCCCTTTTTATTTAGATTACCAAGCTGAAGAAAGAGAAGTTGAGGATAACAACAACTTAGAGCCCATTGAGAGAACCTACTTTCTTTGTATTCGTTCTTATAGTCTTCCTATGCGAGAAGGAGTAGAGTTCTAGCGAGAACCATACTATCTAAGTTGATTCGCCAAACAATTTGGGTATGATCAAGCTATGCCCCAGGAAAGTGAGGAGGTCACACGGATGATGAGAAGCTATGGAGTCGGCCCCTATAATTGGGCTTTAATATGGAAGCAGCTCTTAGCAAGAAATTTTGGCTCTCGATTTCTTCTTCCAGGGTATAATCTTCGAGTAACAACTTCATATTCCTGGATGCGATGGTGGGTGCATCATTACTACTTAGTGCGTAACTATTTTTCGGTAAATCAGCCTATCCAATTTCCTCCTCCACGCTTGAGGAAGGATTGGATATTTTTACAAGAAAGATCAGGCCACTATTCTGGGACAACTTTGTCATAAAATTTCTGTAGAAGAGCCCATTAGAGAAATAAATCCTCCAAATACTCAAGAAGGATGGGTTGGTTTTGGTTCTCCTTTGGATTTGATAAAACGGGAAGAAAAATTGGCCACTCCGCGCAACAAATTTGAAACTATATGCAGTATTCTGCCTTCCCCTACTCCTGAAGGAGGAGATCAGCCTACACACCCTACTCCCATTATTCCTCCTACTACAAAGCCCATCACTTCTACCGTTTCTCCTACCACATAACTACCACAGTCATCCCTGTCGTGGACCTTACAGTAACCACAACAAGTCAGGCTACAAACAGAACTTCTCCTGCCACTCATTGGATTATTATTACTACATCTCCTATGAATCGCTCGCATGTAAAGTCATTGTCTCCTGAAGTTTTTACACAACATGTCTTTTCTCCTATTCAAAGTTCATGTCTTCTACCTGTGTAGATTGTTTATAAGGGAAAGAAAGCTATCTCGGAGGAGAACAACTCATCAGAATATTCAGTAAATACTACAAGCGATGATACATCTCCTACGAGCTTAACCAATGAGGGAGATGCTTTGTTAAATGAAGATACTGATGCTAAGTTGGTATTGGAGAGGAAGGTGATGTTAGAGTCGAGTCTTCGCTTTCTGATGCTCCAATCCCTCATCCAGATGCCCCTCATCTGACTTTGATGACCTCCATAGATGAGGAACAACTTGATTATGGAGAATCTGGCTATTCTCCTGGTGACATTATCTTTCTTTCTTTTGATGCCTCATATTCTCCACATATCGTGGAAAACGCTGATGTGGCTGTTCGTGAAACATCAACATTAAGGGATACAGAGGCCTCATTATCAGAAATCCAAGAAACAAAGGCAGGCGTACTTCTCCTTCACAGCACCGAAGTAACCTTGGCGATAGTCCCAGTAACATCTGATACCCCCATTCAGGCTAATAAGTCCCCTACTGTGAATCCTTCTCCTATCCAACTAGTAGTTCGAAGTTTAATTTTTTTTTTCCAATCAGATTGACATCCTGACTCTGACTACTCTTAACTCGAGTACTGTAGGGGCTCAGGAGCTTTCTTTCAATGTCACTGTGACTACGAAAGCTCCTAACTCTGTCGCACCTACAACACATTCTGGTCAAGCTACTTTTACTGTTCCCTCCAGAATGGGTATGTATTTTCTTTTCTTATTTTATGTCATTATATACATATCTATCTTCTTTTGAACTTATAATCTCTTCTTCTTCTTTTTCTTTCAGCTTCAATCATGCCAACTCCAAGTGGATCTAAAGGGTCTAATTCAGTAACTGCAGTTTTGATAAACTCGCTTTGGAAAAGGTGTCTCCTCTTATGCTGGAACTCTTTAAGAATGCAATTTTTATTATCATCAGTGCTTTTAAAGACCCAGCCCAGTGACCCTTTTTGGATAGTGCCCTAACTTTCCTCACTCATTCGGCTCGTCTGACGCATGTTGATGTTCAGTCTCTTTGCGACTCTTTATCACAGTTTTACGATTCTATTAAAAACTTAGAAGCAGCACAATAGTATAATCATTGCTTAAGAAATTTTGAATTGTCAGACAAAATTGGCATTTCTTAAGGAGAAACTCTCTCGTTCAGATGACATTCTTGCTAATTGTAATGTTGTTCACCAATCTCTTCGTAAAAGTTGAAAGTTTCAGATAGGAATAAGGCAATTATTGATGATCAAATTAATATTCTTGAGAGAGAAATTCTGCTTCTTAAGGGTAAAAAAGAAGTGAAATATTTGACCATTCACCAAATTGCAGAAGAGCATGAAATAAATTCTCAAGTTATTTGTATCAAGCAAGCTAAACAAATGAAGAATGGGGAAGCTGCTTCCTTTTTGGAATCTGAACTGGTTGATGTTCCTGATCAATCCAGGCTCATTCTTGAGGTCGAACGCATGACTATTGTAACATAATCTCAGTTAAAAGAAGAATTATAGTGTCATGTAGTAGTATTAAACACAGCTGAAGATTTTTTAGGATTGTATTTTCATATAGATAACTTTTACGTTATAATATACAAACAAAATTGTAGCATTTTATTCAAGATAAATGCCTTTTCTTGATAACATGATCATCAATTTTCTTTATATATATATATATATATATATATATATATATATATAGATATATATTGATGTGATTCATGCTCATACTTTATTACTTTTACTATTTATATTTATACATTGTATGGAAAACTTATGTGATGTTTTATTTCAATGGGCAAAACTATTTCATTTCAAAGTTAGTCAATTAGCTTCACACACAATTTAAGCTCTTTAATAGTGGAACAATGCAATTTTTTAGACTCTTGAGTAGTGGAGTCGAGTCTCACATGATAGTCTCTGTAACTCTCATGAGTTCATTTAACTTCTCACAACCTGGTGAGTTCACAAACCTCGATCCATCAAAGGGGCCCAGAGAAGCTATAGGGGCCGTGAACTTGGTTGGATTTACACATGGGGTTGGCCGCAGTAACTCTCTAGAGTTCACGAGGAGCAGAAGGTGACCTTTGGGGTACCAAATCCAGGGCCTCCAATCCATCAATGAGTAGGTTTAGGCCCTTCCTCATGAGTTACTACTGAAATCAAGCTAAGAATCTGGGGGTTCTTATGCATGGTTGGCCTATCTAGGGACAATGGCCAAAGAGCGCACACTATAGACCATGTTTTCTTCGTCTGCAAGGTCGGACCCATTCACAGGAGGGAAATTTCATCCGTTCCCTGTGACACTGTCGAAAGCTATACATACGGCATGGGTGTTACGCATGATTGGCCGTTGAGGACTTTTTGGCCCTTTCGGGCTTCCAGTCACTGGCTCCATCCGCTGCCCACATGTGTATGCGTATGATGGCCTTCACGGGCTTTTTATGGCCACTGGCTTCTCACCACTGCCCGAATGGCGATGGAGATAGAATTTACTCGTAGTTGGCCTTATAGGCTTGGCTAGACTGTCTTAGAAAATGATAAAGCTACCATCGTTGTCGTAATAGTAATAGGTGTCTTGCTTAATATATCACCACTGCTGATAGTGTTGACGATATTTGTGTTATGCTCATAATAATAATGTATCGGCTTGGTGTTGATACCAATTTTGATGAATTTCAATGAACGATGGTTACTTTCTTTTTAATAAACCGCTGATATGTAATCTTTGATGATATATTTGAAAATCCTCCTTTATTCAATCATTTAACAAAGAATATATGAGCATGACTTCACTTGTCTTTGCCCCCTTTTGATGTAGAAGCATTATGGTGATAATCTTCTAGATCAAAATCGAAACCATCTTCAGGGATGATACTTCTTGATGAAGCGTGCATTGACTGGTATATTAATACCCCGTCTATCTTGATCAATCACTCTGTATGCTCCATTTGAATATACTTCTCTTATAATGTATGACCCATCCCATTTTGGCTCAAACTTGCCCCTTGTTCTGCGTGTCACCACTATTGGTCTTTTTAACATTAGTACCATATATCCTTTCTTGAAAGAGCGATATTTCACTCATTTATCAAAGGTGGCCAATATTCTTGCTTAATATAACTGTAATCACTGCTGGGCTTCCAGACGCTTCTCATCGAGTAAGTCCAGTTCTTTCAGCCTTATTTTTGCATTTTCATCATCTGTAATTGATTGATGCACTACTACTCTGAGCGACGCAACTCGTGTTCTATCAGAACGACTGCCTCTATGCCATAAACTAGCGAATACGGTGTTGCACTTGTTGCCATTCGGTGAGTAGTCCTATACGCTTATAATGCCTCTTGCAATCTTTCATCCCAGTCGCGCTTATTTCTAGTCATCGTCTTCTTCAGTAATTTCACACTCATTTTGTTAAATTCCTCTAATAATCCATTTTCCAATGGATAGTAAGGTGTTGAAAATGAATGTTGGATTCTGAACTTTTGACACAGTTTCTCCATGCCTCTATTCTTAATAGGGGTTCCATTATCTGTAACAATCTTCTTCAAGATTCCATGGTCATATATTATCGCATGTCGAATGAAATTGACCACATCTTTCTCTTTGACATTGCACAATGCGATCACTTCTGTACACTTGAAGAAGTAGTCCGTTGCTGTGAGAATGTATTATTTTCCCTTGGATGAAGGCAAATTTATGGGCCCGATGACATTAAGTCCCCATGCGGTGAAAGGCCAAGAAATGACCGTTTGATGGAGATCTTTAGGAGGAACATGCATGACATCTCCGTGAATCTAACATTCATGGCACCTTTTTGCATAATCTATTACATATTTGAACATTATAAGTCAATAATACCCCATCCGATGTATTTGATGAAATAAATATCATCGAGCTTGATGTGCCCCTCATTCTTCAAAAGAGCTTCTCATAGCACCTAGCATGCTTCTTGTTTGTCAAGACAACGTAGCAGCATCCCATTATAAGATTTTCTATAGAGCACTTCACTATAAATGATGAATCTACTTGCTCTTTGTCTGATTTGCTGCTTTTGTGCTGGATCTTCTGGCAAGATATCATATTTGAGGTAAATTACGAATGGTTAAATCCAATCATCCGCTGTCACTTCTAAACATGATATACGAATTTATCAACAACTTTGGGAGAGGGCAGGAATCTTCTTTCTTTTATAGTCACTTGGAGTGGACTTCAGTTTAAATAGGATAGGGCTGCTGCCAGACTAGCCAGAGTGTCTGTGTAACACCCCGTGGTTTTTAGTACTCGGGTGTCACCAATGTAACCAAAATAATATAAGTACCAACCTAGCTTATGTTAACATTTACCTCTATTCTAACCTGATGTGCGGCGACCAAATGAAATGGACGGAGTAGATATGTCAAATACACCATGTGGACCACACCTTTTAAGTATGTGTGCACCTTCTGTGCATGCACCCGCATCACACCAAAACTGTGCATGCGGCTTTAACCACACTAACCTGATAACTCAGTGAAAAAGAGAAATCTCCTCTCGTTCTCCCGCCCGATGCATGTTTGAATCGGGCCGTCCATTCGATGATAGAAACAACCACCATTTGAATAAGGAATGGTGATCCAGACAGTTCATCGGATATAATGGGTCCCACTAATCCTGACCATGTTAATATTGATGATTAAAAGTCACCCTTTCCAACACTGTCAGCGCCCGATCTTGTGTTGCAAAGGGAATGCAATGACAAGGGAGATGTAGCCATGTACACCACCCTTATGGAAGATCCATTTGTTTGGAAATGTCAGACGCTAACTACGCATGCAACGGACACCTCATTAGGCCTACTATTTCCAGAAACAGCCACCTATTCCGCAAAAAGGTGGAAGAAAGCTTCTATTTTAGGTAATATCGATCTCCACCCTCCTCTGACTTCGAGAAGCTTCTTAGGAGCCGATCCTGATCATCCGCGTTAGGGCAGTATGAATATCTCATAGCAACGTCGAGATTTTGACGAGTTGACACTTGTACGTGAGTCACCGCCTCTCCCGGATCAATGTAGTAATCATAGGTTATTACGCACTGTCGGGTTGTCCATGTAGTCATCCTGGACACCATCCAATCCGTCTAGATGCCTTCGATCAGCGGATAACCCGACCATGGCAAAAATGCCATGATCAGTAGGTCATCTTCCTCGATCCGACGGTGAAACCCACATCCAATGCAAGTGGCCCATTCACCCATCTGAGATGTACATCGTGTGTCCCATCACATCTAAAACCTATCAGAGAATGATATTTGGGCCCATGCACATGTTCAACGACTTGAGAGAATCCCAACGTGGTGTTCTTTAGGCCGACTTGTGTTAATCGCGTGCTAATCCTTGCGATTAGCGGGAGATGTTTCCAGAAATGGAAACGGCTATAAATAGCCTGAGATTAGGGTAAATCCTAAGGAGAAGAGAGAGATAGGAAATAAAAAGAGAAAGAGTTAGGGATTTCGACACCGTTTGGGGTGAGTTATAAGCTTTATAGCAACTCGACTCGGTTTGGGTCGTCCCTGCTAAGAAAGGAAGAAGGAAAGAGAGATAACGAAAGAGGGAGAAGTTAGAAAGAGGAGAAATCAGGGCGTTTGAGTGAGGACACAACTGCTAGAATGAACTCCAATCGCTATGCAGCTCAATTGCCTCGATCAGTAACCCAAAATCAGGTCTGAATGTCGGGTTTCTAACTCCGGTAGACTTGGAGAGGCACATGCTACAACTAGACTTTTGGCTAGCACCCAGACACCACCCCGAGTCAGGTAACCATCCGCACCGATCTCTGTTATTAGCATATTTTACCCAACCAACCGACTGGTTTCATAATCAGCTTAACTCATTACGAGTTAGGTGACTCAGCCCCATTCTAACTCTATCCCAATGTGAATGACCAATCTGCCTCCATGGAGGTAGTCAGTTTTCTTCCTATAGTTGGGACTGGTGCTTTTAGTCTAGCTCTGGTTCGCCAGATGCCGTGGATTACAGTACCATTGCATTGAGGCACTACCGAGTCAGTGACTCAAGCGCAGTGCAGAGGATTGGGTGCTGGCTCAAACTGAGTCCACGAACGAGTCCCCTGACTGGGATAACTCAGATCAGGCAGACCTCATCCAACCTGAGTTCTATAACTCTTGAGGCATGTGTTGTGGGGATAGTTTGGGCCGAGTCATCACTGAGTCAGTGACTCGGAACCGATTCTGAATCAGAAGTCCTAACTCAGTGGGACCTAGGATACAAGTTTGCCCATTCAGTTTTAAACCCCAACTTGTAGCAACTGAAATATGCCCACTCTGGGGCTGACCCAATTGTTTTAACTAACTGAGTCAACTCTACCCTCATTTGCGAGTTGACTCGGTCAACTTTTCATCTAAAACAAATAACTCCAACCGTCTATGTATGATCCGAACAAGGTTGGATAAAATTGAATTATAAATAAGGTTTTGTAGTAAATTAAACCCTTGTATCTAGCTCGACTCGCTGTTAGTTAAAAACCCCAACCGAGTCAACTCGGTCGTAACTCAACGAGGTCTTGCAATGTTTCTTCCAGGTGTAACCAGCAACTAGTTACCTTGGAGGACACTCCATCCTTCAATCAATTCAAACCAAATCATCACAATCGCTTCATATTAACATTACAAATCAGAGAAATTACCCCAAGGTGAGGAGCATCCCCCATAGCTTCTTCCATTCATTAATTTCCATGTGGATTAACTCTTTAATGTAGAGTATTTTAGAGAAATATTAATTCCTAGTTAACTTGACTTTTATGAAGAAATTGTTTTAATGCCATGTTTCCTTATAATTATGTGTATGAGGTATTGTCATGAAAATTCCATGCCACATTTATAATCATTTTCCTAAGTGTATATCCCCATTAGACGTGATGAAAAAAGAAAGCTTCCATACTAGATTATTTGTGAATTGTATGGTGAGACATTACCTTCATGATTTTCTATATTTTAATCTCTAATTTTGTAGGCACAATCTTGTGAATAGTTCTTACAATATGGAAAATGAGAATTTGGTTACATGTAGTGTACTTATGGATGGACTCTTAGTTAATGATGTGACCTCACTTGGAAATTTACATGATACTTAGTGTTCCCTCCTTTGAATGTAAAGAAATTATGGAAGTCATTATGGAATGCGTAGTTGGATATTCCTTATTTGAAAGTTGATGATCTTTCCTATTCTATCAAAAGTGATGTATATAAGCATCATGGCGCATAACATCCATGCATGACATGTAAGCTTTTTCGAGTGTTCATCGTAAGTCACATCTTGTTGGGTTGTGCAAGGTACTATTACCTAAGTCCAACCATCAGGTTTGCGTACTTGTGCACTTTAGGCCGCTCTTTCTTTACATGTGACTTTTCTAAGATTTTATACCTCCTTGGGTGTACTCCGAGTATTTTTTCAGGAGGTCATCCTTGGGCGCACTCACCTTCATGGCCTTTTCTGGGTAGTTAATCTACCGCAAGCGGTCTATATTGTCTTTTTCAGGTAATCTACTACCGCGGGCGACCCTTTTATTTTGACAGCTGGATGTGTATCCCCAGATTTGTGACTTGAGCATACATTTATACATTCATGCAAATGCATTGTTAGTTCTATTGCCCTATGAATTAAATATAAATTGTTAAGCTATTTTGGAATGATGTGTTATGTTTGAATCTATGAGGGAAATTCTCACTGAGTTTTCACTCACCCATCGTGCGGTTGCACCAGATCGATGCAGGTATGATGAGTAAGTGGAGACCCCTATGACATGATTTTAGGGACGGCTGTGGTGGAGTTTGGCGAGGAAGACCTCTATGCCATTACGGTTGAGCAGTTGGAGCTCAACTGATAATTTAGGATTTACTTACCTTCATTTTTCAGATTTTGTATCTTGATTGAATTGTAATAAAATATTTCCCCTGTTGTGGGATTCCATTTTTCTTCCATTTACATGTATTAAACTTCCTTTTTTGTTATTATAGATATTCTAGTTTACATGGCAATTGTCTTGTTTTATGTTATGAGATTTGTCCCTAATTAGATGTAATCGACTCCATAACGTAATACTCGGGTTCTTAGTGAGGAGTGACTATCCTCGAGTTTTGAGAACCAAGGTGTTACAAGAAGGTATCAGAGAGAGAGTTTAGACAAACCGTGCCTTTGGGAAAATAAACTTATACCCACCTTAAATGTTTTAATTTAGGATGTTGGAACCTAGTCGAATCTCCCATAGACTTAGGAAAGTTTGTGAATATAGATACCCAAACTTAAGTTTCCTATGGAATTGATAAGATAGCCATTTGAATTCATTTAGAATTCCCTTAAAGTTAGGATCAATTTTGAAAATAGAGAGGCAAAAATTTTAGGCTCCTTTGAAAATTTTAGATGTAGTCATTAGAACTTAAAACCTAAAGTTAGATTCCCAGTACTAGATCCCATAATCACATTAGGGTTCATAGATATACACTCACTCATCCTTATTTCAACTGCACTAAGCCGTAAACATCTTGTTCTTTAACTATCCAATATTTCTATAGCATTACTAGTCTGATAGCCATCCTATAAAATTTGACTTTCAATTCGAGTAGGTACTCTGATTTCATGTCCCCACACAATTTGAATTCTGTTATAACAGCTTTCTTAAAGCATAATAAACTAAAAATATCACTAATTGAATGATCATAATCTCTGATTTATGAAACTGTAATTAGTAAGCGTGAACTGTTAATTTCATTTCATGAGGATCAGTCACTTGATTTTAACTAATTAATTGATGGTTCATTTCAGTATAACCAGTATTTTATATACTATCTAAAGCAAGGATCACTGTGGATGTTTTAGATTGCACATGACATGTTTACAATTTCTGAGTACCTATGTATCATTCATCACTAGAGTATCAAAAGTGTTTCTCTTATCTATTTTGATGTATGTAGTTAAATTTTGATTTTTCACTAACCTTTGGGGTAACAAACTAATATGAAGCTTGAATGCCTTAACTTAGGATGTTAGAAATTAATGTTGGAACTTGGGAGAATCTCCTTTAGATTAGGAGAAATTTTGAGGACATAAAGACCCACACTTAGGTTCCCTTGAAATCATTAGGATAGCCATTCAGACTTGGTTGGAATTACTTAGGAATTTTGGAAAATTCTGAGAATATAGATAACCAAAATTTAGGCCCATTAGAAAATATCAGGTTTGGAGGTTTGAACTTGGAAATTAAACTTAAGTTCCCTTTCAAATTAATTGGACGACTACTAAATTTATGTTGAATTCCCATAGAAGTAGGGAAGGTTGAGAACATAGAAATTCAAAATTTTAGGCTCCTTTGAAATTTAGATTTAGTCATTTGAACTTAGAAATTAAATTTAAGTTCCCTTTGGAATTGATAGGATAGCCACTTGAATTTATCTAGAATTCCTTTATAGTAAGGAAAATTGTGAACTTAGTGACTCAATTTTATTTTTTTTTAGTTTTGTAGAAAATTGTTTGAATAACCATAGAACCTAAAAAACAAAACCCCCACTATAAACTACCCTAATAATTATTGAACTTAGAAATTTGACTTAGGTATTGTGGGAAGACAAATACCCACTATGATGCGATTAAGATCATCGAGAACATTTTTGAAAGTCTAGGATTTGAACTGTTTCTATAATTTTCCTTAATTGAAATAACAACGTCACATCACTTGGTGAATGAACTAAACTTGGACATCTTAGGAAATTTCAAGTTTAGTTGTTTGAACTTAGAAATTAAATTTAGATTCCCATTATGAACTACTAATTGTTTGAACTCATAAACCAAATATTAGGTTCCCTTAGAAAATTTATTTGAAATGTCATTCGGATTCATAGTAAATTCCATGAAAATTTGAAACCTTAGCCTCCCTTGAACTTTTTAGGACAATTCATTTGAACATACGAACGAGAACTTTGAACTCCTTATGAATGACTAGAATAGTTACCTGAACATGGAAACTACCTAAGCACCAAGGGAAAACCAATCCCAACAATGATATATTTAAGGTCTGAAACTTGACGTCTAGGGAACATTTTTAGAAATCTAGGATTTGAATTTGTTAGAAATAACGTTTTCCACAATTCCACCATGTAAAATTTTTTTGAGGTGAAGTTATAGAATTTTAAGTAAATTTTCAACCCTAAGTTGAGCTTATGATGACTAAATTTGAGAGTTTGGACAAAATTTAGCAAATTTCCAACTCAAGTCACCATGTAGGAATTCTGGTCCGAAAATTTTTAAGTAGTGCATTTACTAGAGTGCGCAGTGGAAGTGTGATGGTCATTTTTGTCTATTCACGTAGATTTCGAGCTCTCTCATTGCTAATTTAGATGATCACATGATATTCCCTGGAAGTCTAGAATAATCGAGATCATGGGTTGATGGAACCATATTTAAGCAAACTTGCATTGTTTGATCCAAATTCCATATCCGGGTAAATACCAATGATCTTAATGCCTTAATCAGCCAGAAGATCGAGAGTCACCAGGATTAGGAAATGATACAG
The DNA here is from genome assembly GCA_037074715.1 of Magnolia kwangsiensis. Classification (NCBI taxonomy): domain Eukaryota; kingdom Viridiplantae; phylum Streptophyta; class Magnoliopsida; order Magnoliales; family Magnoliaceae; genus Magnolia; species Magnolia kwangsiensis. Next base: position 79,958,642 of record CM073575.1, on the reverse strand, counting down.
TAAGTCCTATGTTCTGTGCAAGCAGAGGATTGACGTATCAGGCCCAAACTCACTACAACCATCCATCCATGTTAACTCGAATACTGGAAATAGAAAATATGTTCAAATTCCGTCAGGACTCCATGGGCAAACTAACCTCTAAAGTGTTAATTGGTTTTCTCTCACAGATTGGCTTTTTCGTCGAAATCTTTCTGCAAATTTCACCATGATGAGGAGCGCGACTTTTCTCTGGAATGAAGCCGATTTCGTTATCAATTTTTTTGCCCCTAAGCCGAGGTGGATGGAGAAAGAGAAGAGAGTCCACCGATAGGCGTTTGTTAATCAGAAATGATTGGTGGTCCCACCACCTCATCCAGCTGTAAGAAGTACGAACTATTCGATCGCAGCTAGGAATGATGAAAGAAGAGTTGACATGGCCGCCTAATAGTTGTTTCCATATCATGGCCCAGTTCAAGGGACCTGTTCCATAGCAGCGCATTCTCTTAGTAACCAGCCCACAATCTTCTGGCACGGCTTGGTCATAACCGAATTGGTGAGCAAAATGGCTAGGATAGTAGGGTTCTCTCCAGAATTCCATTCCTTCCCTGAGTGGCAAACTGCAAGAACGAATGGAAAGAAAAAAAGGCCCTTTCTGCTACAGTTAGTGCCCCTTGATCTACCATATCTGTATTTTGAATCTTATTGAAGCCAAAACTGGAAGAAGTCCACTTGATCAAAATCCTGAATCTTATTGATCACCCACTCGTACGATCTTCTGGCCATGGCCCTTTGTTGAAAGAACCAAAGAGGAAGATGAGAAGGACTGATGTAAGCTTTTTTCGGTGCTTCAAAAGTCCAGGGGAAATACTCCTAGCCATCCGGTGAAATAGTGCCAAGCAGTATATGCTGATGAAGATCCCAGGGTGGGATTTTTTCTGTGTATAGAGATCTCTCCAAAAGCCCGATAAATGGAGCATAGCACAGGGGGTGCAATAGAATACTTCTTACCTTCTGCTAAAGCTCCGGTGACCACAAAAGTGGTGGGGCGAATAGCATCCACCCACTTGGAACTAGGAAGAACAACTATGCACAACCTGTAAGCAAGGAAGACTACTAGTTCCCCAAATGAGCTATAAGCTGGTCATTCTTTCATGTTGTCACGAAGGGTCGTCAGTTCCTTACAACGACTGTCGCGAAATCTGCAGAACAAGAAAGGAATCAATATGCAGGAATATGTGGTGAAGAGGAATACACTAATATCTGGGTATGGGATACCTGAGTATTCTAGAAAAATGGGCCAGCCATTGTAGAGGAGATAGTTTGTGAATATTCGAAAATTTTTCCATCTCTCTGAAAAGTTCGATGGTGGTTTCTGAGATGGAAGGTCTGCAATCGGGAGAGGATATAAATGTCAATTCTGCATTTGTCAGTATGAACTTGTCATAAAATCTTCCTGTAAGTGGGAGACCTGCTATGCAGTGTAGATCCCATAGTGATATGCTCATTTCTCTAAACGGCAGGTGAAGGGAATTGGTGGTGGGAGACCAATATTCGAGAAATCCTTTCAATATGCAGGGTTCCTTGTAAAAATATTGGGATGTGACCTCTATCGCATCGTAAAGGCCTACTTTAGCAAGGGTACTTGCGTGTTTCTTCAGAATTGCCTCTGCCTAATCAGAGTAATAACGACGAGAAGTCAGTAGGCCTCTTGTGTGAAAATCTTCTGATCCCCAGAGAGGATCACAGTCCTTGTAGTGTTGTCTGACAGTCTCGTAAAAATAGGTCGGGAAGAGACTGTGCGGACTGTGAAAGGGAGCAAGGAAGATCATGGGATGGGCCTCTCCGAAGATCTACCGCAGTTTCTCCGCCTGTATTCTTCCTTCAAGAATCTGGGATTCTCGCGTCACCCACGATTCAGTGTACATCAGCTTTTCTCCATCCACATAGTCTGTGGGTTCACATTCAAGGATGGATTGGTGACGATGCACACTAATGGGAATTACTGTCATGCCTTCTGAATGAGGATTGTTAAATTTCATGACACCCTCAATCACTCGAACAAATTTCCAAGAATTCTGAAGCTTCTTTTTATTGTGCTCTTTGATCTTTTCTTCAAACTCCCGCACCTTATTCCGACGAATTTTCTTGGAGCAAGAAGCAGGCGGGGTAACTTCTCTGACAGGGGGTCTATCGCTATCCGTGTGAATGTGGGCGGTTGTCTTCAACCATTCTTCCCAATCATATTCACGACCGTGCTTAGGAGGCCGTTCTACGTTTCCCATGATTATAGCACGATGAATGGGTGAGGAAAGTGCTTTGATGCGGCTAGTGAAATCAAAAGTTGGGAGTACTGGCTCTTTGAAGTATGACGGGGTCTGAGTGGTGGTTTTGGTACGCTTGGTCGGTAGTTGGTCAACGGAAGGAGATGGGCAATGAGAAGTATCAGGAGCGTCGGAATGAGAAGGATGCCCCATTTGAGGGTCTACAGGACGGAGGGTCCTCTTGATGCGAGCCATGAAGATAGGATGGTTGAAGACTTAAGAAGGGTTGTTGAGGAAAGAGTTTAGAAAATGGAGAAGTCTTAGTTGCGCGGGTCCATGCAATCAAAAGGAGTTGCGCAGCGTGTTGTGGCACTTAAAAAAATTACGCGAACGAAAGATTCGTTGCGCGGCTCCGCGCAGACAATGTCCATTGCGCGGAAAATTGCCAAGAGTGAAAAAATTCACCAGAGAAAGCAGAGACTGCAGAAAGTGACGAAGGGTACGGTATTTATAGATTACTACGACCGAGTATATGCGCGGCCAGTTGCGCGAGTCCGCACAAACCAAATGGGATATTTGATCCTTTACTTGTTACTCCGAAAGAATAAATAAAGGATCAAGGGGGAAATCTGTTGAGGCATAAAAATGGTGAAAGGAATCAAGCAAGTAAAGGTAAAAAGAAGAGAAGAACTTTCGGAAAGAAGAAAAGAGAGGAAATTTTCATGGTAATTGCGCAGAATCGCGCAGCCAGTATATGTTGAGCGGGTCCGCGCAATCAATCTCTATTGCGCGAGACTGCGCAATGAAAGTAACAGCTGTGCAGGACTTCAGAATGAACTGCACAAAAGGGCTTCGTTCAAAATGATCCAAAGCACTAAAAATAGTCCCACATCACTAAGATCAGGTTTTCACACGTGCGAGGGTCTATAAATAACCCCCTCCCCTCCTTCATTAAGGGGAATTGAAGATTTTCAAGAGGAGCAAAGCGGAGCGGAAGACAGAAGAAGGTAGGAGCGAAGTCTCCTGGGAGTTGCGCATGACCACGCAACCGATATCGGTTGCGTGGGTCCGCGCAACCGGACTACTCTGCAGTCTGTAAAGCCCAAGAGCTATTGTGCTGCCGAAGTCCGTGGCCCAGGCTTCCTTTCTCTTAGTTTTCTCCTCTTCATGGGTTCTAAGGAGAAAGATCAGTCGATTTAATCGACATTCCTCCTAAGTCTCAGAGGATGGTTAAAACAGGCGCTGTTATGCTGCTGAAATCTCTATTTCATTGAAGGCCCGTCGATCGGATCGGCATTCCTCCTAAGTCCTAGGAGATGATCAAATCAGGCACCGGAAGGCTGTCGAAATGACTCGTCGATCGAATCGACATTCCTCCTAAGTCCTAGGAGATGATCAAATCAAGCACCGGAAGGCTGTCGAAATGAACTCTTGATGCTTAAAGCACAAATCCTTTACTTCTAACTGATTTATCTTAGAATCAAGGGATGTAAAGAGGATGTAAACGAACTCAGTATTAATAGAATGTAATGAATGTTCATAGTACTCTCTCTCTGTTATAGTTGAATAAGACAATCTCCCCAAATCAAAATGCAATTGTTTCTTTGTCGAAACAGACTGCTTCATCAAAAAGTGGAAAAGCCACAGTATTCATGGCTAGAACGAATCCAGACTATAGAAAAATTACAGAGGATCATTTCAATGCGATGGCAGAAGCCCAAGAATGCAGAAGTCTCAAAGAAGCCTTGATAACTTTCATGCATAATGCAGCTCAAATGACAGTCATTGAAAAGGATAGCCAAATGGAGAAGAAATAAGAAAATACTAGACGTTTTAGATACCGTACACCATATCCAGGAGAAGTGGATGACATTCCCTTCCCATCCAGTTTCAGGTGTCTAGATTTTTAAAAGTTTGATGAGAAAGGATCCCCTGAAGAACACTTGATGCGCTTCACTACTAGTATGGGAGATCTTTCTGCGGTACCACAATATTGTTTACAACTGTTCGGGACATCGCTGACAGGTAGTGCATTCCGATGGTATTTCAATTTGGCTCCGGGTTCTATCCACACTTGGAAGAAGATGCAAGATGCTTTCACATCTCAATTTTTCTCTATAAGTCGCGACGTTAATATTGTTGAGCTGGCTTCTGTACGACAAGGTAAAGATGAGTCGGCAAGGGATTACGTGGATAGATGGAGGGCATCGGGAATTTTGTGCAAACCGTTATTAAAAGAAACTGATCAAGTCAAGATATGTCTGAACTCTATGAAAAAGGAATTCGTAATAGGACTGGTCAATTTCAATATCAACACTCTTCATGATTTGGCTGCAAAGGCTCATGCTTTGGAATTAGTGTCAAAATCTCACCATGATGCGGCTCGGAAAGATCCTAGCAAAATAGAAGTAAATACTAGTGATTGCTGTCAGAGACGTAAAAGTATGAAAGGTTTCAAGGAAGAAAGTGCAAAGCGAAAAGAGGACTTGGCTCCATCAAAAAGAAATAAAAAGGGCCGAACGCTTAATTCTCATGAGGGATTTGCTTTCGATAAAGAAGATGTCATCCCGATGATGGAACAGTTGTTGAAAGTTGGCACAATAGAATTGTCAGAGCCTAAACGTCCCGAGGAGGCGACAAGGTACAGGGAGTGAAATTTTTGCCGTTACCATCGTCTAGTGGGACATCCAAAAGAGAATTGTTACATGATGAAGTGTATTATACAGAGGATGATACACAGGAATCAGATAATTATCGAAGATAGGACAAACAAGGAGGTCATGAAAGGTATGGGTCTCGATTGCGAAGACTCCAGTGGCTTAAATCATGAAAAAGGAATTTCAATTGGGATCGGCCAGGAAAGGCGAAGAAAATTTGAAGACATGGGTGCAAGGTCGTTAGCAAACATGGTTACAGCAAAAGAGCCAGTGAAGGAAAGTGCTGAAGTAGTTGAACGTCCTGAGATAGCTTTGAAGCAAATGGAGGACGGGGGGCAACCGACGACAGACAACCTGTTAGAAATAAACTTGGGTATAGAAGAGGAAATACGAAACACGTTCATTAGCGCCAACCTCTCTGAACAAGAGTTGGTAGAATACGTTCATCTTTTTAGAGAAAATAAAGATGTATTCGCCTGGACGTATGCAGAAATGCTCGGATTGGAGCCTTCCATGGCATTACACCGTCTAAATATCTCTAAGGAGAAAAGGCCGGTTAAACAGGCGCAAAGACGATTTCATCCATATCTGGTTCCTCTCATCGAGGAAGAAGTTAATAAATTGATAAAGGTCGAATTTATTAGGGAGGTCACGTATCCTAAATGGATATCGAATATCGTCCCGGTAAGAAAGAAGAATGGACAGGTCAGAGTGTGTGTTAATTTTAGAGACCTAAATGAAGCCTGCCCGAAGGATGATTTTTCGCTCCCAATAACTGAATTACTAATTGATAGTATGACTCAGTATGCTGTTATGTCCTTTATGGATGGCTATACAGGATATAATCAAATTCGAATGGCTCCTGAGGACGAAGAGGCGATGACATTTAGAACTTCACTGGGAATTTTTTGTTATAAGGTGATGCCATTTGGGCTTAAAAATGCTGGGGCAACATATCAGAGGGCAATGCAAAGTATTTTTCAAGATATAATGCATAAGCACGTTGAGTGTTATGTTGACGACTTGGTGGTCAGGTCAGGAAGTCATCAGGAACATCGCAAACACTTGGTGTTTGTTTTCCAGCGACTTAGAAAGAAACAGTTAAAGATGAACCTCGCTAAGTGTGCATTCGGAGTGTCCTCCAGAAAATTTTTGGGTTTTGTTGTTCGTCATAGGGACATTGAGATTGACCCTGGGAAAGTCAAAGCTATTCAGGATATGCCGCCGCCAAAAACAGTAAAGGAGCTGAAGAATTTGCAAGGAAAATTAGCATATATCCGGCGATTCATTTCAAATCTGGCTGGGAGATGTCAGCCGTTCTCTCATTTAATGAAAAAAGATACAGAATTTGTGTGGAGTCAAGCCTGTCAGAATGCATTCGACTCGATAAAGGAGTTGCTGAAAAAGCCACCAGTACTGATAGCTCCAACAAAAGGGAAGCCGCTTATCTTGTACACGTCTGCAGCCGACCATTCCTTAAGAGCTCTGTTGGCATAAAAGAATGAATTTGGAAAAGAAACAACCCTCTATTACTTGAGTCAAACTTTGATAGGTGCAGAATACAATTATTCTCCGATTGAGAAGGAATGTTTAGCGTTGATATTTGCAGTACGGAAGTTGAGGCATTATTGTCTATCACATGATATAACATTGGTTTCATGGGCTGACCCGATAAAGTTTCTGATGACAAGGCTGATGTTGTCTGGAAGGTTGGCTAAATGGATGTTGTTACTTTCAGAGTATGCTATTACATATGAACCGGCAAAAGCTGTGAAAGGATAGGCAGTGGCAAATTTCTTAGCGGCGCACCCCATGGCAGAATCTGAAGCCATCAATGATGATTTTCCAGATGAGCAAGTCATGCTGACTGAATCACAGAATCCGTGGCAGATGTATTTTGATGGCGCATCTCGAACATCAGGAGCAGGGACAGGAGTGATATTCATTACTCCCCAAGGCGATTTATTACCTTACTCCTTTGCATTGGGAACTGCATGCACGAACAATGAGGCTGAGTATAGAGCCCTGATTATTGGAATGGAGATGGCTAAAGAAATGGAGATAAGAGTATTACATATTTTTGGGGATTCTAAATTGATTATAAATCAATTGACGAGTGAATTCGAAATAAGAAAGCAAGAACTTTTGCCATATTTCCAAAAGGCACAACAATTGTTGGAATATTTCTCCTATGTTGAAGTTAAGCATATTCCCCGGTCATAGAATGCAAAAGCCGATGCCTTAGCCAGTTTGGCAGCAGCTTTGTCTTGCCCTAATCGAAGCCCTCTTCAAGTAACCATAGAGGAAAGAAGATTTTTACCAACAACAGAGATTGTTGAAGAAGTTACTGAAGTCCTTCCTGTATCATACTTGGAAATTACAATAGATGATTGGCGTCAGCCTTTCATTGATTATTTCAAACTCAACATTCTCCCAGAAGAATCCGTGCAAAGGCAGCAAATCAGACAGCGGTCAAGTAGGTTCGTTATTCGCAGTGAAGTATTATATAAAAAATCTTACATCGGAGTGTTGCTACGTTGTTTAAATAAGCAAGAAGCGATCCAGGTGCTACAGGAAGCACACTCTGGAGAGTGTGGGGCACATCAAGCTGGTCGAAATTTATTTCATCGAATACATAAAATGGGATATTATTGGCCTACTATGTTTAAAGACGCGATAGATTATACGAAGCGGTGCCATGAATGCCAGATTCATAGAGATGTTATACACATGCCTCCAGAAGATTTGCACCAGTCTATTGCCTCTTGGCCCTTCTCTGCTTGGGGACTTGATGTAATTGGTCCTATAAACCCGCCTTCGTCCAAAGGAAAACAGTATATTCTGGCAGCAACCGATTATTTCTCCAAGTGGACTGAAGCAGTTGCCTTGCGAAATGTCAAAGAAAAAGATGTGGTTAATTTCATCCACCACGCCATAATATACCGACATGGTATCCCAAAGAAAATTGTTACAGAAAATGGCACTCCTTTCAAAAATAAAGGAATGGAAAAACAATGTCAGAAGTTCAAAATCCATCACTCGTTCTCAACACCTTACTATCCGCCGGCTAACGGATTAGCAGAGGCATTTAACAAAACAATAGTCAGAATATTGAAGAAAACAGTGACAGAAAACAAACGTGAATGGGATGAAAGGTTACAGGAAGTGTTATGGGCGTACAGAACTACTCATCGAACCGCCACAAGGGCAACACCGTATTCATTAGTCTATGGTGTAGAGACATTCATTCCAATCAAAATACAAGTAGCGTCACTAAGAGTGGCAGTGCATCAGTCTATAACTGATGATGATAATGCGAAAATAAGATTGAAGGAATTGGATTTGCTTGATGAGAGACGCCTGGCTGCACAACAGCATCTGAAAGCATATCAAGCAAGAATATCAGCCGTATTTGAAAAGCGAGTTAAATATCGTTCTTTCAAAAATGGGGATATGGTGCTAATGCAAAAACGACCAATTGTGGTCACCAGTCGAATAGGAGGCAAATTTGAGCCTAAATGGGATGACCCTTACGTAATAAAAGAAGTATATTCTAATGGAGCATATCGAGTTATATATCAAGACGGACAGGGAATCGGCATACCAGTCAACGCTCGCTTCCTTAAGAGATATCGTCCGTAAGTGTATTTGTTGATTTTGCCCCAGAAGATTATCAGAGTTATGATTCTGCATTAAAAGGGGGCAAAATAGTCAATGAATACGATTACAATCGTATAGCCTCCTATAAAAATATATTGCCTCAATGTCTCCAAGAACAAAGAATGTATCTCCAATAACGGTCACAATCATATCCAGGGGGCAAATTCAAAGCCAAATGAGGTAAAGTGTGCTCAATGAAAGCGAAATTCTTTAAAGAAGTAAATGAAAGCTTATGTTGGCCTATACTCTCGTTGACAAAAAGGGAAATTACTTCCGAAGACGCTACTAATTTTGATACAGAACATTACCAAGATAATAATTCTGTATCAAAAGGGGACAAGATGAACAGGAAGAATAAGGAAGAAGCTCGCAAGCATATCAAAATCATATGATAAAGCTTATCAAGATCATGTGATAGCAAATAAAGAAAGACGAAGAAAGTGAGCGCCGTCAAGGGAGTTCTACAAAATTTTGCCTGAAATTGATATCACCATCAAGCTGGTATATTACAAACAATATAGACAAACAATACAGAAAAATGATACAGATAAACAATTTCAGGAAAAAAATACCCATCATCGTATTTCAAGACAGCATGCTAGATCATCGCTAAAAGTCTGAAGTCTTCCAAGACATTTGAAGATAGCATATTAAATCGTAACCGAACAAAAAGCGCCAATGATCGCTATCAAGCATGACGTTCATCGCCGATAGAAAATCTCCATCGAAATCGAATTATCAGGTATCAATGATCATAAAAAAAAAAAAAATAGCTATCGCTGTTGCCAATCAATCGCTCATCAAAGTTGCCATCATCGCCAAGCTGATACATTGTTTTGAACATGATACAAAAGTCCTTATGACATTATCAGCAGCAGCGAAATGTCAATTATTGATCATCCATATGATAAGAATGAATCATACAGTCAACTGTATATACATAATTGGCAATAGCGATGGCTGTTTATCATAAAAAGGTAACCTAGTCAAGTCCCGAAAAAAAAAAAAGAAGAGTGAGAAGAAAAGAAAAGAAAAGCTAAGTCCTAAAAGGACCAAATCTCAAAAGGGATCACCTACGCATAAGACCTATGAAGATCACCATTCGGGCAGCGGCGAGAAGCCAGTGGCCATAAAAAGCGGGAAGGCCATCGTACGCATACCCATGTGGGCAGCTGACGGAGTCAATGACCAAAAGCTAGAAGGCCAAGAGTTGACAAAAAGCCAAGAGCTCAAAGTCTTCAAATGACCAAAAGCCAAAAGAGCTAAAAGTCTATTAAAAGCCAAAGTGCTAAATGTCTATTCAAATGACCAAAAGCAAAAGGCCAAAAAATTGATTAAAAGCCAAAGTGCTAAAAGTCCTCAAATGACCAGTTAAGCGTAACACCTATTTCGACAAAGAAATAAATGTATTCTGGCTTGGGGAGATTGTCTTATTCAAACATAACAGAGAGAGAGTATTATGAACATTCATCACATTCTATTAATACTGAGTTCATTTACATCCTCTTTACATCCCTTGATTCTAAGATAAATCATTTAGAAGTAAAGGATTTGTGCTTTAAGCATCAAGAGTTCATTTCGACAGCCTTCCGGCGCCTAATTTGATCTTCTCCTAGGACTTAGGAGGAATGCCGATTCGATCGACGGATCATTTCGACAGCCCTCCAGTGCCTGATTTGATCTTCTCCTAGGACTTAGGAGGAATGTCGATCCGATCAACGGGCCTTCAATGAAATAGAGATTTCAGCAGCATAACGGCGCCTGTTTCAACCATCCTCTGGGACTTAGGAGGAATGTCGATTAAATCGACTGATCTTTCTCCTTAGAACCCATGAAGAGGAGAAAACCCGGAGAAAGGAAGCCTAGGCCACGGACTTCGGTAGCACAACAGCTCTTGGACTTTACAGACTACAAGGCAGTCTGATTGCACGGACCCGCGCAACCGATATCAATTGTGCGGTCTTGTGCAACTCCCAGGAGACTTTGCTCCTACCTTCTGTCTTCCACTCCGCTTTGCTCCTCTTGAAAATCTTCAATTCCCTCAAATGAAGGAGGGGAGGGGGTATTTATAGACCCTCGCACGTGTGAAAATCCTGACCTTAGCGATGTGGGACTATTTTTCAGTGCTTTGGATCATTTTAAACGAAGCCCTTTTGTGCAGTTCATTCCGAGGTCCCGCACAGCTGTTACTTTCATTGCGCGGACCTGCGCAACCGAGATTGATTACGCGGAACCGCGCAACCTATAATGGCTGCGTGGACCTGTGCACTCTCATGAATGCTATCTCTCTCTTCTTCTTTCCGAAAGTTCTTCGTATCTTTTTACCTTTCCTTGCTTAATTCCTTCACCATTTTTTATGCCTCAACAACACCCATGCCATCTGTATAGCTTTCCGGCAGCGTCACGGGGAACGGTGGATAAGCCCTCCCGTGAATGGGCCTGACCTTGCAGGAGAAGAAAATGAGGGCTGCAGTGTGCGCAGGACAGGCCAACCATGCATAAGACCCCCCAGATTTGTGGCTCGATTCCGGTACTAACTCATGAGGAAGGGCTTAAACCTACTCATCGGTGGATCGACAACCATGGATTTGGTACCCCCAAAGGTAGCCTTGCGAGTTCAACAAACTCTAGAGAGTTACAGTGGCCAACCCTGTGCATAAAACCAACCAGTTCATGGCCCCGGTAGCTTCACTGGGCCCCTCTAATGGATCACGGTTTGCGAACTCCCTAGGCAGTGAAAAGTCCAGTGAACTCTAGAGAGTTACAGAGACCACCACATAAAACTTGACTCTAACTAGAGTCCAAGTAAATGCGCCAAGTAAATTCGCTCTACTAATAAAAGAGCCTAAACTGTGTGCAACTGACTGAATTAAAACTTAGCACCGCCAATGAAATATAAATGAATAAAGTCATGTAGGAAATTCCGTATTAACAAGCATAAAATGTCTTTATTATCAGTGCTTTATAGAATATCATGATAAACTAGGTGCAATGTTATAAACATATATCTCATTTTTATACATATATATGTTTGTTTGAATATGCAAAGCATAACTGTGCGATATTTAGAATATAACAAATCCCTGTTTCACTCTAGAGTGTTCAAATGTGCCATTGCTTGATGAAAATTGATTAGACAATATGTAAGAATGTATTTCTCTGGAATCAGGTTCCCAATTATATCGACAGTAAATGCCCCAAGATATTAGCTATTATCAAGAACTCAAATCTTCAAGAGAAAGACCATCACCTGAAAGCTTGAGTTATGTAGATCGTGAATAAAGGAAACAATCAAAAAAAGATGTTGCAGCAGGAGTAGCATTAAAGGGAAATTCCAGAGTTGATCAAGAGAAAAGAATCACTGGAGTTAATTAAGAGGAAAAATTGCTGGAATTGATCAAAGAGACCGTTATAATAGCAACGATGTTGGAAGAAAGCTCTCTGATCAAATCACTCGAAGATGAAGCTATCACAGCTGTTGAAGAAGAGTACTTCAATAAAAGGAGAATTATCCTCTATAATTGAAACATCTGCTTGATATTGCTGACTAAGGGCGTTCAAGTCTTTAGCTCGAGTACCATCATTCTAGTTTTTTGCTTCACTGTTCTCCTTCAAGTCTGCCAGTCAGATGCAATCATTCAAGCCCTTCATTCGAGCGCGAGAATCCCCCGTTCACGCACGAGCCTCCCGGTCTTCTGTTCGAGTGTCATTATTCAGTTGCAGTTACTTCAAGATCTTCAGGCAAAGGAAGATCGATCCTCCATTTGATTTCAGGAATCAATTAAAGAAGGATCGAGGGGGCATCTGTTGAGGCATAAAAAATGGTGAAGGAATCAAGCAAGGAAGGAAAACGAGATAAGAAGAACTTTCGGAAAGAAGAAGAAAGATATAGCCTTCACAGGAGTGCGCAGGTCTACGCAGCCATTATAGGTTGCGTGGATCCACGCAGACAATATCAGTTGCGCAGCTCGCGCAATGAAAGTATCAGTTGCGTGGGACCTTGGAATGTACTATACAAAGGGCTTGACCTAAAGCACTAAAAAATAGTGCCACATCTCTAAGATCAGGATTTTCATATGTGCGAGGGTCTATAAACACTCCCTCCCCTCCTTCATTAAGGGGAACTTAAGGATTTTCAAGAGAAGCAGAGCGGAGCAGAAGACAGAAGGCAGAAGAAAGCCTCCTGACAGTTGCGCAGGACCGCGCAACCGGTATCAGTTGCGCGGGTCAGCACAACCAGACTGCCTTGCAGTCTGTGAAGTCCAAGGGCCATCATGCTGCTGAAGTTCATGAACTAAGCTTCCTTTCTTCGGGCTTTCTCCTCTTCATGGGTTTAAAGGAGAAAGATCAGTCGATCTAATCAACATTCCTCCTAAGTCCTAGAAGATGGTTGGAATAGGCGCTGTTATGCTGCTGAAATCTTTATTTCATTAAAGACCCACCGATCGGAATGGCATTCCTCCTAAGTCTTAGGAGATGATCGAATCAGGCACCGGAAGGCTGTCAAAATGAACTTTTAATATTTAAAGCACAAGTCCTTCATTTTTAAGTGATTTATCTTAGAATCAAGGGATGTAAAGAAGATGTAAATGAACTCAGTATCAATAAAATGTGATGAATGTTCCTAGTACTCTTTCTCTGTTATGTTTAAATGAGACAATCTCCCTAAATCAAATGCCTTTGTTTCTTTGTCGAAACAATAACATAGCAAATGATGGGTTTCACCATTGAAATCTTCCCTGAAATCCTATGGCTGGAGTGGATTCGCTTGGAGCGGGCCCCACACTCAAAAAACCTCAGAAATTAAGGTTTCAAAAAAAAATCAATAGGCAGCGCCTGCTGCCACTGACGTAACAGCAGGGCTGCAGCGTTGACGGGTGGGCGTCCCAGCAGGGAACCCATGGCTCCAGTCGTGGGCCCCACCATGATGTTCATTTGTCATCCAACCGGTCCATTAGGTGGGCCCCTACGTGAAGTGAGCCCATTCCAAAAACCAAACTGATCTAAGACTCAGGTGGCCCGCAACATAGGAAATAGTGGGATTGAACATCTGCCCTTGAAATCATTTTTTTGGGCCATGGGAGTTTTGGATCAAGATGAAATTTTTTTTCCTACTCATCTCGGTCCAAGTGACCTTATCAACGGTTTGGATGGCATTTAAACATGGTGGTGGGCCCCCACGTGGGACCCACAATGAGCTATGTGTTTTATTTCCATCGTCCAGGCGGACGGTGGAGCCCACAGTGATGTTTGTGCTTCATTCACACTGTCCAGGCAGATGGTTGAACCTACCTTAAATGTATGTGTTCTATCCACCATCCACAGCACTGGACGGTGGGGGCCCTAGTGACGTATTTGTTTTATATCCACGTTGTCTGTCAGGTGGACCACACAGCAGGATCAACGGGGGATTTAACGTCTACTATTGAAACCTCCTGGTCCAGAAGTTTTGTATCAATATGAAATTTATTTTTCCTCAATCCAGGTCCGTGGGACCTTATCAACCGGTTGGATGGAAAATATACATCACCTTGGACCCCTAGGTCCACGTGACCTTGTGGACAGTTTGGATGGCATATAAACAGTATGGTGGGCCCAGGTTTAAGTGGCCTTATCAACAGATTGGATGATAAATATACATTATGGAGGGCCCCTGGTCCGTGTGACCTCATCAATAGGCTGGGTGCAAATAAACATTATAGTGGGCCCCCATGTCTATGTAACCTTGCCAACAGGCTAGGCGGAAAATAAACATTATGGTGGGCCCCGTATGGGATCCACTGATGCATGTATTGTGATCCACACCTTCCATTAGTGTGGGCCCCACCATGAGGTATGTACCTCATCTATGCTGTCCATCCTTCCCATCCCTATGAGATCCACCATGATGCATGGCTTGCATCTAAGCTGTCCAACCATTTTGAAAGCTCGTCTTAAGGCTTGAGACTAAAAATGAGACAGATCCAGTTGACAGATGGACCACACTACAGAAAATAGTGGAGTGGATGTCTACCTTTGAAACCCCTGTTGGATTTCAAACGGCTTATATCGAGATGACATTTGTCTCCCCCGGGTCCTTGTGACCATGGGGATACTCTGGATGAAAATTAAATGTTGTGGTGGGCCCGCTGGAAGTCGAAAGTGGGAAGTTAGTATCACCTTTGTTAGTTGTAGTTTGGTCCAGATGATCTTTGGATATGATTCATTTTATTTATTTTTTTATTTAATGCTCTATAATGATCTCTATTGACGGATGATTGGCACAACCCATTCGATCAGCCAATTGATTTGGCCTGATATGATAAATGAGACCCGACGTTGATGCCTACCTAGATATAAATGAGGCCCATGTGATTAGGCCCACCTTGATGTACTTGGCGGCCCATATGTTACGGCCCACTTGATACACATAAGGCTCGTTGGTGAGGCCCATTGATTCGGCCCATGGTGATTGTATGAGGCCATGAGCCTACGATACGTTGGCTCTATGAGGACCACTCCTTGGGAGCAATGTTGGTTTGACGTCCACATTGATGAGCAATGATGGTTAGATGTCCTCATTGTGACCTTCCCTTAGGCCTTGTTAGGTCCATTCTCTTCATGGGTTAATCCAAATAAGTGGGCCCCATTCACCGTAGACGGATGGCTCCGTGCTATTGAATTTGATATAACCATGGCCGAGTGCCGATCTTTATACTATGGTTGGTCGGCTGATCATCTATGGACACCACTTTGTTTATCTACTGATTATTGGTGTCGAGTATAGAGGCCAATGCCGATTATCGATCCTGAGTATCGGTGTCGATTATCGATGCTGATTATCGGTGCCGATTATCATGACCGATTACCGATTGAAGCCGATTATCGTGACCAATTATCGATCGTGGCCGATTATCGATTCACATGGCTGATTGTCGACTCTGCATGTCGTGGCTGATTGACCGATTACCGATCGAGGCTAATTATCGAGACCGATTACCTATTGTGGCCGATTGTCGATTGACGTGGCTGATTACCGATTCTATTTGTTGTGGTCGATTGACCGATTACCGATCGAGGGAGATTATCATGACCGATTACTGATCATGGCCGATTGTCGATTGACGTGGCCGATTATCGATTGACGTGCCCGATTACCGACTCTGCGTGTCGTGGCCGATTGACCGATTACCGATCGAGACCGATTACCGATCTTGGCAGATTGTCGATTGACGTGGCCGATTGCTGATTCTGTTTGTCGTGGCCGATTGATCGATTACCGATCGAGGCCGATTATCGTGACCGATTACCGATCGTGATCGATTATCGATTGACGTGGCAGATTGCCGACTCTGCGTGTCGTGGCAGATTGACCGATTATCTATCGAGGCCGATTATCTTGACCGATTACCGATCATGGCCGATTGTCGATTGACGTGGCCGATTGTCGATTCTGTTTGTCATGTCCGATTGACTGATTACCGATCGAGGCCGATTATCGTGACCGATTACTTATCGTGGCTGATTATCGATTGACGTGGCCGATTACCGACTCTGCGTGTTGTGGCCGATTGACCGATTACCGATCGAGGCCAATTATCGTGACCGATTACCGATCGTGGCCGATTATCGATTGATGTGACCGATTGTCGATTTGCTTGTCATGGCCGATTGATCGATTCTGATTATCGAGGCCGATTACTGATCGAGGCCAATTATAGTGGCCGATTGTCGATCCCGATTGTCGTCGCTGATCGTCGATTCCGATTGTCAAGGCACAATGTGATGTATATGCGGCTCGTTGTGATGTGTATCCAGCCCGTGTTTAAGGCCTAATGTGATGTATATGAGGCTTATGTGATGAGGCCCACTGTGATGCATTTGAGGGCTAGGCGATGGAACCCATTATAATGTATGTTAGGCCCATGTGAAAGGCCCATCGTGATATGTATTAAACTCTTGAGTTTGGCCCATGGTGTTGTATATTTAGCCCTTGTGTGAGGCCATGAGTCCACTATATTTTAGGCTTTATGTAAGTCGTTCCTTGGGGGACAATGTTGGTTAAATGTCCACGTTGTCGATGTCGATTGTCAATGCCTGTTATCGATACTGATTATGAGTATGTGACTGCATAATATCATGATATATGCCTATACGCATCATTTGCATGTCTGTTATGAGATATGACTGACCATTTCATATGTCATAGTGCCGATTGTTATGAGACTCCCTGATAGGTGGAGATTATCTCACATGAGCGCACGGTATATGCAGGATTGATGCATAACTGGATTGTATGACTCATGCATCTTGCATTGTGTGCTGTGATTACTGTATGCCCTAGCAACATCAAGGCCGTAGCCTCCACAGGCATATCGTGGATGGCCAGATGGGACACCGAAAATCTATTTTACATGGGGTGCTATAGATATCCTTGGGTGAAAGTTCCTAAACCCTCTTGGTTCCAGAGGTTACTCCAACGTCTAGACCGAGTGGATGGATGAGCGCATGAGGGCCGTATACCGTTAAGCCACATCTCCCACTGTGTCGAGGTCGGTTGGAAAGGGGTGTCGTCTTACCTGCCCGAGAGGAGGGGACAATGCTAGGCTGAGTCTGACCAGCTCGAGGAATGGGTCCGCTATCGACCAGCCTGACCTGATTTTGATAGCCGAATAGTGAGGTCTCTTCCACTCACCTTGTTGAGCGCGATGGGGCGGCAATCTAGTTTGGAGTGTAATAGACCCCGGTGATTTCTCAGAGAGGAACCGTACTGATATGTGGACTTATTGAGTAGGAGTTGCATGCTCATTCATTCATTCATTCATTCACTATCCACTCGGGCTGGTGGCGCGCAACCAATTATTGTGTACCTTCGTTATGGCAAGAATTTCGGTTGGGCGCGCGACTAACCTGAGATCAGGAGTTTACCACATTGAGTCTGACTATCCAAATTTAGGTATGGGACTGGTTTGGATAAAAGTCCCTTATGATGGACCCCGTAGCCGGATAAAAGTCCCTTATGATCGACCCCATAGCCTGCGATACTACGTACTATCATCCCAACTTCACATTCCCCCATAGTCATTTCATCCGCATCGCATATTGCATTACATCCGGAGGCATATGGCATTTTGAGTTGCTATGTTTCTGCACTTACATGGCCTAGACAAACTTAGCAGGATTTATATATTACATTGCATCCTCGGTATTTGATATTTGGCTCTTGATGACTCCTCATCACATAGCTGTTCTATATTGTGTATTTTGATATTAATTGACTTATGGACTTGTCCATACTTCCTCTTACTCGTTATCGTATGGTTTATGATCTTATCAGTATTTCTGCTTACTCTGATAATTCCTGCTCTTGTCAGTATTTCTTCTTACTCTGATAATTCATGATTTCATCAGTGTTTCTACTTATTCAGACGTTATATGGTGTATGGATTACTAGTTTTCTAATATTGTATGATATTGAATACTTTACACTTACCTTGTGCACACATTTACACCACCCTCTAAGTTTTCTATAAGCTTATGCACAATAGATGCGTGCAGGTGATGTTAGGTTGCAGCAGTGTTAAGCATGGAGCGTGCAGTGGTCTTCTGGAGCTTGATTTTCTATTTATGTATTTCCCTTTCAGTGTTGTACTCAAATGATTATATTAGTGGATATATGATGATGATGTTGCCTTTGTGATTTGGGTAATCTTGTGGTTATGCTTATTACTAGTTAAATGTACATTAAAAAAAAATCCTCCTTGTAGGATCCCAGGATCGAAATCTGGCATATGAATGCTAGGAGCCGAGAATGGAGTACTACGGAGGCTGTCGGCATCGGATTCGGCGATCGGAATTCCTGTGAATTCGATTTTTGAGTTTGGGGCGTGACATACTGGGATAATAAATCAAAATTAATACATCAAGCTTGCTAACGATAGTCAACAAAATCTTATGATTAAAATGATATATCAGCTTTGGCGACGTATTAATTTTGATAAATTTAAACAATAAAATTACCTTGCATTGTAAACCTATTGGGATAATAGGGTTCTCCCTAAAATTCAACTCCTTCTCGAAGAGGTAAACTGCAAGATCAAATGCAAACCAAGAAAGTTCTTTCTACAGGTGTCAGATCATTATTATCTTCGACTTCCCTGTCTTCAGCCTGATGAGTTAGATAGAATGAAAAGAAGTCGATAGACTCCATGCTCTCAATTTTGTCAACAACCCAATCATATGTTTTCTTCACCATTTTTTGCTTGACATATTAGCATAAGGGAGGACGCTCAGGATTGACATAAGCATTCTTAGGATATATGTCCATAGAAAATATATTCCTAACCAGCAAAAAAAAAATAATGTCATGGGGTGAATGAAGACATGGTCCTGACTGCCGGGCTTGAGCAATGTGCCACAATGTAAGGCCCGTATCCTAGTCCTTACTGTTCCGTCAACTCCCACGATCCTTCCCGACGAATTCTGGCAACCCGTGACTTATGATCGATGTTTACGCGTGACCCTAAGTCGTATCTCATAGATTTAAGTCAGCTTAATCCGACACTTGTACCATTACGACCGCACCATCGCCGTAATTCCAACGCTACGTCTTGTATACTGATCCGATACCCTGGTCAAGAGATGTGGGCCTACGTTTATTTTGAAGAAATACCGTGCGTTTGCAATCCCAAGAGAATCTCTACAACATGTCTCATCAATTATTCAATCAATCACCTCATGTCAAGTACAAGAGCAACCCATGCTTTCTTTCTCCACAAATCAAGCAATCTACCCCAAAAGTCAATAAGTCTCTCACCTCACTCATCACTTACCTCACATCCATCACCCATCACTCTCTCTCCTTACAACCCTCTCTCTCTCATTTCTCAAACACATTTTCCAAGTAAGGAAAAGAGTGGACGTCCAAGCCTTTCTAAGAGAGAAAAGTGTGCTTTGTGTGGCCCACTTTCCATCCCAAAATCCCAAATCCTAACCCTTCATTTCTCATCATCTTCCATCAAAGAGGAACACAAGGAGATCGACATTCCATCGGACCAAGAAGATCAAACGGTGGGTGCTTTATAGGCTAGATTTTTATGTTTTAATGATGGGCCAAGTGAGGCCTACCGATTGATGGTATGGATCTCACTTTGGACCCTAGATGTGGCCGATGGCCCACTTTAATTTTCATAATTATTTTATGATGGGGCCATTCTCCATGGACCCCATCATGATGTTTATTTTCCTTGTAAAAAAAAGAGGTCATTTAGACCTTCTATTTTGGTGGAGAAGTATCTCTGCCATTGATTTTTGATTTAGTGGGACCACGTGTATTGGGACCCACTTGATATACGATTGAATGCTTGAAAAGGAAGGCCCATAGTGTCGGGGTCCCTCCATGCACATGTCTCTCTCTCTCTCTCTCTCTCTCTCTCTCTCTCTCTCTCTCTCTTTGTGATGATGTAGTTGTGTGGCCCACTTGGATGGACCCCACTTTGATGTAGGTCTTATCCACACCATCCAACCATTAGTGGCCCACCTAGGCAGCCATATGTAGGTGGGGCCCACCTTATATATGTGTTACCCAGACCGTCCAGCGTCCAGGGACGCTGGACATGGCCGTGCATGTGGAAGTGTGGACTGACAGTGTGGTGTATTGCTAGGATGCAAACAAAAGAAAAAAAATATTAGTTTGATTTTTTTAAACTCTTTTGGTGGACCACTCATGCAAGCTCCACCTTGACGTATGGATCCAATCCACGCTGTCCATCCCATTTCCCAAATCATTTTAGGCGTTGAGCCAAAAAATGAAGCTGATCTGATTTTCTGGTGGGCCATAGTATAGAAAACAGTGTTTGTACCGTTGAAATCCACCCTGATCTTTCTGTACCCCCAAAATATGTCGAATATTAGGCTTAATGGGTCCGTCTTGGACCATAAAAACCAATGGCTGGGTTAGATTCGCCTGATGCGGGCACCACGTATAAAAAACTATAGAAAAACTCTCTTTTTCAAAAAAAATACATGCAGCGCCTGCTGCTGCTGATGCTGCAGCAGGACGTTGCTACGTTGGCGGGCGGGCGGGGACCACGGTCCCAGCTGTGGTCCCCACTGTGATGTGTGTAGAACATCCACACCGTGCATTTGGTGGGCCCCTTCTTGCAGTGGGCCCCCTCCAAAAATCAGCCATATACGAAGCTCAGGTGGCCCATACGGCAGGAAACAGTATGATTGAACGTCTACCATTAAAACCCTTTTGGGTGTCACAGAAGTTTTGGATTATTATGAAATTTATTTTTCCTTTTCATCCAGGTCCGTGTGACATCAATAGATTGGATGGCAAATAAATGTTATGGTGGGCCCCACGCGGACCCACTTGCAAGTGATTGGCTAGTGCATGCATACAACAGCTTAATAGTTGCTGTATTGACGTCCCCAGGCCTCCCAGGCCATGTGGGCCCCATGCACGAGGTTGTGTTATATCTATGTCATCCATCCTTATGGGACCACCCCCATGATGCATGTGTTACATCCAAACCGTCCAACCATTTTGCCAGATAATTTTAAGGCTTGAGATCAAAGAATAAGACAGATCTATTTATCAAGTGGACCACACTACACGGTGATGATTAAGCATCTACCATTGAAATCCCTCGAGAGTGCAAAAGTTTTGGATCAGTAAGAAATTTACTTTCCTCTTAATCCAGGTCCTTGTGACCTTATGAATAGATTGGATGGGAAATAAATGTTATGGTGGGCCTTGGGAATTTTAATGGTGGAAGTCATCATCACCACTTATATTTGGGTGTGGCCTATTTGATATACATGGGGCCCATTAGTGTAGCCCATTGGATATATATATGGGCCATGTGATGTGGCCCACTTTCCATATTTATGGCCCATTATTGAGGCCCACCTTGATGTGTATGAGGCCCATTGTTGAGGCCCACCTTGATGTGTATGAGGCCCATTGTTGAGGCCCACCTTGATGTGTATAAGGCCCATTGTTGAGGCCCACCTTGATATGTATGATGCCCGTTTTGAGGCCCACCTTAATATATATATGAGGCTCATTGTTGAGGCCCACCTTAATATATATATGAGGCCTATTGTGATGCATGCAAGGCCCATGGGTTATGGCCCATTGCAATGTATGTAAGGCCCAATTGGTGCGGCCTATTCGATATATATATATATATATATATATATATATATATATATATATATATATATATATATATATATATATATATGAGGCCCATGTGATTAGGCCCACTATAAGTTTGGCCCTACGAGGGTCACTCCTTGGAAGCAATGTTGGTTGAATGTCCACATTAATGGGCAATAATGGTTAAATGTCCTCATCGTGACCTTCCTTTCGGCCCTTTGTTAGGTTGATTACCGATTCTGATTGTCAAGGCCGATTATCAGTGCCAATTATCAATATCGATTATTGATACCGATTATGAGTATGTGACAGTATAGCATCATGATACATGCTCATATGCATCATTTGCATATTTGTTATGATGTGTAGTTGACCATTGCATATGTCATTGGGCATATTGTTATGAGACTCCCTAATAGGTGGAGGTTATCTCACGTGAGCGCATAGTATGCGCAAGATTGATTCATGACTGGATTGTATGACTCATGCATCTTGCATTGTGAGTTATGATTGCCGCCCTAGCGACATTAGGGTCGTAGCCTCCACATGCATATCGTGGATGGCCAGATGGGACACCAAAAATTTATTCTAGCATCGGGCTGCCATAGATAGCCCTAGGTAAAAATCCCTAAAACTCTCTTGGTACCAGAGGACACCCCAATATCGAGACCGAGTGGATATACATGAGCGGCCGAGTACCGAATACCAGGAGGTCCCATCCCAGTGTGGCCCGCCCGAGGGAGTAGGCATAGCTAGGCTGAGTTTGACCAGCTGAATGGGTCCACTATCAACTAGCCGGGTAGGTATTGAGAGACTTCTAGTCAAGCAGATAGTGAGGTCTCTTCCACTTACCCAGTTGTGCGCTTGATGCGGCGGTAGGTGGTGTGGAGTGTATTAGACCTGCGTGATGATCCCAGAGAGGAGTCATACTGATATGTGGACTTATTGAGCAGGAATTGCATATTCATTCATTCATTCATTCACTAGTGGTGTGTAACTATTTGTTACGTGTACCTTCGCATGGCTAAGATTTTGGTTGGGCGCGTGACTAACCTGAGACCAGGAGTTACCACATCGAGTCTGGGACTGGTTTGGATAGAAGTCCCTTGTGATGAACCCCGTAGCCTGTGATACTATGCACTATCATCCCGACCTCACACTCTAGCTTGGTCATTTCATTTCGCATCGCATATTGCATCTGTATGAATATGGCATTTTGGGTCGTTATGTTTTCTATACTTATATGGCCTAAACGGACTTAGCAGGATTTGCATATTGCATTGTACACTTGCCATCTGATATTTGGCTCTCTATGATTCCTCATTTGCATAGCTGATCTATATTGTTATTCTAATATTATATGACTGATGGACTTACCAATATATTTTCGCTTACTTTGATATCATATGATTCATGATCTTGTCAATATTTCCGCTTATCCCGATGATGTATGATTTCTAAGTTTTATTGTATACTTGACACTTACCTTACACACACTTTCACCACCCTCTAAGCTTTCTATAAGCTTATGCATGATAGATGCGTGTAGGTGGCGTTAGGTTGCAGCAGCGTTGAGCTTAGAGCATGCAGCTGTCTTCTGGAGCTTTGATTTTGATATTTGTATTTCCCTTTCAGCATTGTATTCAAATGATTATATTAGTGGATATGTGATGATGATGTTGCCTTTATGATTTGGGTATACTTGTGGTTATGCTTCTTATGAGACAAATGTACATTGGAAAATCCTCCTTGTAGGATCCCAGGATCGGAACCTGGCATATGGACATTGGGAGCCGAGAATGGGGTACTACGGAGCCTATCGGCACCGGGTTCAGCGATCTAGATTCCTGTGAATTTGATTTCTTCGTTTGAGGCGTGACATGCAATGTTTCTAAAAGCAATATACAGGGAACACAAAATAGGAGGAGCCAGAGAATATTTCTTCTTGCCTTCCACCGTAGTTCCCGTAGTAACAAATAAAGTAGGACGAATGGAATGTGACCATTTTGAACTAGGCAGGACGACTAAACTTAAACAATATGCAAGAAAAACAGCTAGTTCAGTTTCAGGACTAAAAAGAACAGGGCCTTTTATCCTTCATCGAGCTAATTCCAGCTTTGGAGAATGACCGCCAAAAAATCTAAGAAGAAAGAGAAAGAGTATGAGAAAACATGTATATATGTGTAAGAAGAAGAGAGAAGAAAGGAAAGGGGAAGGAATATCAAAATTATATACCGTGAATATCTTGTGAAGTGTACAAGCCACTGAAGTGAAGATATTTTGTGAACATCTGGAAAATGAGACATCTCTCTAAAGAGCTAGATAGTAGAGGTAGAGATGTAAGGATCTCTTCCAGGAGTGACATAAGTGAATTCCACATTGGTAGGGATAAATTCGTTAAGAAAAGGGCCTGTAATGGGAAGACCAATCATTCAGTGAAGATCCCATAAAGTGATGCTTACTTCACCAATCGGTAGATGGAAGGAGTTTGTTATAGAAGACTATTGTTTCAGAAATCCTCTATAAATCATGGTATCCTTGTGAAAGAAGTCGGAAGTAGCTTCTATGGCGACGTATAGATTCATCGCGATAAGGACTCCTTAATATTTCTAAAGGATGGCCTTGACCCACGAGTTGTAGAATTGACGATGAGACAGGAGACCACGTGTTCTGAACTCTTCTTTACCCCACAGAGAGTCTCGATCACGAAAGCGCTACTGAACGTTCTCAAAGTAGTGGGAGGGATACAGAGTATGAGGATTATAGCATGGAGTAAGGAAGTGCATGTACAATATTTGTCCAGTCTTCTATATTAAGCATTTTTCTATGAGATAACCTTCCAAAATCTTCGATTCTTTTATGACCCAATTTGCTATGTATAATAACCGGTTTTGTGTCATATGATTGGAGGGCTCGCTTTGAATCATGGAGAGATGATGTTGAAGATTCAAAGGGATGATGATAGTCTTGTCCTTATAAGGATTTTTGAATTTGATTCCATCTGCCTGAGACTTGATCATATCCCAGACGTTCTGATAACGTCTCTTATTATGATCTCTTACCTTCTCTTAGAAAATTTCATCTTTACTCTTTTGTTTCTTGCTTTTTGAAATGGAAGGGGGAGGGGAAGATTTGGCAGGAGCAGGGTAAGAACTATTAGTTTAGAATTTAGCAGCGGGCTTCAGCCAGTTCTCCCAATCAGATTCGTGACCCTCTATAGGTGATCCCTCCAGTTCCCTCATTAATACGGCATGGTGAATATGGTTAACAAGACGTTGGATTCGATCACCAAAGTTGATAATTGGTGGATCTAGTACCTTGAAGAAAGAAGAGTAATTTTCAGTTGATCTAGTTCTTTTCTGAGGACGGTTTTCTAGTGGTGGAGGATTTGAGGATTCAGTGGCATATTCGTTAAGGGAAGCATGTGGTCTTTTAGAATGAGTCATTGAAAAGACAAAAATTTAGTGAAGTTTGAACATATAAAAGATTTTAGACGAGAAGTCCTGATGTTGTGGAACTCGTTGTGCACTAGAAATGAGTTGCACGAGGTTCCTTTGTGCAATGGAATTGCTTGTGCGTAGAGTTCCGTTGTGTGCTGGAACTGCTTGTGCATAGAGTTTTGTTGTGCATAGAGGTGAGTTGTGCGCGAAGAAAAAAGCACATAGAGAGGACTAGATGAGAATTCTGAATGAGCGAAATGAAGCCAAGTCTTGTTTATATAGAGCACCTGGGCTTGGGTTGTGCGCAGAATCCGTTGTGCGCTGGGCCTGAATTGTGCGCAGAATCCATTGTGCACAGAGGTTTGTTGTGCCCGAGGAGACAATAAGGTAAAATTTGTCACGATTGATCCTACATTTTTTGAAGATAGAAAAGACAAAAATGCAGGATCAAGGGGGCATCTATTGAGACATAAAATTGATCAAAAGAAGAAAGAGAGTTCTTAAAGAAAAAATAGAATTTTGCACCATTTGGTTGTGCGGCGCAAAACACGAATTACCTCGGAAGAATTTTTGTGTGGTGCACAACAGAAGTAGTCTTAGAGGTATTGTTGTGCGGTGCACAATAAAAGATGATTCAAGATAGCATTGTGCGGTGCACAATAAAAGATGATTCAAGATGGCATTGTGTGGCACACAATAAAAGATGATTCAAGATAACATTATGCAGCGCACAATAGGTATATCTGCACAATAAGTGTATGCACATAATCAATCTTTTGTGAAAAATCCACACGTACGAAGGGCTATAAATACCCCATTGATCCCTATGGTTGATTCATTCGAATAACATCAGAGTAGTGGAGAGGAATCCAGACTTCAGGACAACCCAGGTACTAGAAGTGCCCATTATATGGTGCACAACGGATGGTCCACACAATGGAGTGGGGGAGCACACCAAGTGGCCCGCACAACAGAGATGGGGCGCACAGTGAGGGTCTACACAATTTGGTTATGTGGTGCACAATAGGTCCATTCGCACAATGGGTCCACTGTACGGACAATTAGTTCAAATGAAGATTATTAATCTTAAGGGATTAAAGACTCTCCTAATCTAGGTGAGGAATCAAAGTATCTCAAGAGCATGGAATCAATTAGGATAAATATTATCATAACACAACGACACTTTCATATTGAAGATCATGATACAATATGAAATACTGAGGAAATTAACAATTAGAATATTTGATATTTGTATTACATTATGTAAATATTTTACTTTGGAATCAAAGGAGAGAAAGGATGTAAATGAATTCAGAATGAATAAAATATAGTGATTATTCTCCTTACTCTTCCTTCGTTATTGTCGAGTAAAATAATTCTCCCAAATTGAATGCGTTTGTTTCTTGTCAAAACACCTATTGATCAACCCTCTCTAATGAATGGTTATTGGTTCATTTTGAACTAAATTGGTATATCTGAGGATCATACATCCTATGGGAGCTTTAAAGACAAATCAAAGGATTAAGCCCGATGATTGGTCTAAATGAAAAATCTAAGGATTCTTAGATTCTGACCATTTTGAATATTCCATGGAAGGCCCTCACTCACAATTATATTATGGAATCCTATTTTAGAATTGTGCATAGTAGGAAAATCAATCCTTAAAGATCTTTTGAGTTCCAGGAACACTTCAGTAACACCGAACTTACCTTCGAAGCTACTAAAATCGAGCCGCGTCAAGATATTTAAATCCTTCATTTCTCAGTTCTGCTTAGACTACTTCTTGTTTCTTCAAAAGTTTGGTTGAAGGGTTGTGCAACCAAAATTAGCAAAATCTAAGGTATCTGCTAGTACTTTCTATTTACATCTCAAAAACTAGGATCATTTGCCTTAAGTCTATCTTCTCTTAATAGGTCCTTTATCATATCACTTCATTTTGCATAATGGAGTTATCCCCATCTATAGAAAAGTTGATCCAAGAAGAAACATGACATTGAAGAATCAACCGGAACTAGTCATAAACCCTAATCCTTCCAGGCCCATTACTGTAAAAATTTTACAAAAGATTGTGTGTGCAAAAATGCCAATGAAAACTTGGCCCGATTAACCGTGACCCATTTACACACTATCTAGGGGTTTTGATGTTGATTGTGATGGTCAAATAGTTAAATCACTTCATACCGCATCTCAACTCTTATGAGGATACCATTGTGTTGTAAAACAACCTATTGTATTACAATTATACATAATAAAAAAGGGTTGTTTTTTAAAAGAAACTCACTATAGGATCTTTATGTGCTTGATTGGAAAATATGTGATTGTAACCTTGCTTTGTCTGAAGATACAAACATCTTTTCAGATTAGTTATTATTCTATTTGTACTAATTTTTTTAACTTATGATTTCAGCACAACGTTGTCAAGAATGAAGGAAAGGAAGATGCAAAAGGAGAAATCACATCTAGAAAAATCAGAACCTATACTCCTTTTCCGCATTCTACTGCAAGGACAAATGAATTTACCTTTGATCAATTTGTTAAATCCAGTCTCATAAAGCCATACGGGATAGACATTTATCTAGAATCAATGAGGTGGGATAACGTCCTTTAATTAAGAGGAGAAATCCAATATGACCTTATTTGTCGATTATTGAATTCTTGTCATAATTTTCAAGATGATCCTCCATCAATCAACATCAATTACATGAATCAGACCAAGGAGATCACTCCTATGATGTTAGGACAACTTCTGAATCTTCCAGTCACACATACCTCACCAACTAATCGTTATTTAAATGATCCAAGTGTTTGGAAAGAAGTGACCAGAACACTGTGTGATGACTCATTGATATTATAACACCCCAAAAATCGGCACCCAAGTACATAGACTTCGATCCTGAGTTCTCAGGTGTTAACTAAATGAAAATGTACTTGTGGCCTCATTCAAATTCACATCAGTTCCACACACGAGCAATCAGAGTGGTGCAATTTAAATTTGCATATCCAAAGTGAGGTAAAGATAACAAAAATAAATAAATATGGGGCCGACAGTAAAGATACAATTAAAATATGGTGTTCGCCCGAATGAGAATTTACAAATTACAATAATTAAAATAGGAACAGAAAAACATCTACCAAGCGAGAAGAAGCTAGAGATCTACTGGGCGTCCCAAGCACACCACCGAATGGTCCTATTGTTGAGTTATCTACATATGTCAAATAGAAGGCATCAAACGCCAACATAGTGAAGAAATATCCCCAAGATTGTTACTTAGGACATTTTAGTGATTAGCAAGTTCATAACAAATATATATTAATACACATTATACACTCAAGCATATTATCTTTAATGCATAATTATTAAACAAGTTACACATGTTACCAACAAATTAACATAGTTAACGATAAACAAAAAATCAAGCAATTCATAAATACTCTTGTTAAATGTTTATATGAAGATATAACATAATGCATGCCCTTTCTAAACAACACTCCCTCACATGCGACTCCGACCACCTTGTTCACAAATGGCAACACTCCCTCATCACGTGACAACCAGGCTTGTTTCGCCATATTCTAAGCTAATGCAATGCAATGAATGATTATGTTAGCCGAGTAATTATTAAGTTTAATTCATCCAGCATATTGGCGAAGGTAGGATACCGACGTTATATCATGAGTCCTTATCAGAATCAAATGGTTCATTGCTGCACGTATCAACTCCTTACCAGTATCCCTTGATCTAACTTTAGGTATCACCCGCTTATCTCACAAATCAATAATTTTGAGGGTACAATATGATACCTAAATGTATGAGGATCAATCCTAGTATGAGTCATCACCCAATATCGGGTATGATCACTCAGTTTCAAGGTATGGGTTTGTCACATAAAATCAAAACACATAAAGGAGGGCTTGTCACCCAATTCCATTCACGCCCGAGTCATTCAAATGGTGCTCTGGCACGTAACCATCGGCTGGGTAATTTGACGGGGGCCGTTCGAACAATGGACTATTACCTCCATCAGCGCTCACTAGTCAATATGTGGAGGCTTGTCTCCCTAACATAGGCCGACAACTCAGACACGGTTTCTCATACCACCATGCTTAGCTCATGAGTCTTAATTGCTCATTAGTCACTATGGGGAGGCTCGTCACCCCAGTATAGGCCAACAGCTCAGACACAGTGTCTCGTACCACCATGCCCGGCTCATGATCTTAGTGGGATCATAACAGTAACAGTTATGAGGAGGCTAAATCAATGATAACGTAGGTATCCCAGATTCTATTGAATGTTATACAATCACTAAGCACAAGAATGATTGAGCTTACATTAGACTGATGCGAATGACTATGGAGGACCTTGGGCAAACCGACATTGGGTGCAAAGCATCCCATGTAGCTCAAACTACTGTCGATCATTTATGTTTAACTCCGATCGGTCGTATAAGCATAGGATAGCCTCCCTAAAGCGGGCTATCCACATATTTGGATTATTTGCAAAGCTCGGTCCACCACCACAATACAATTCAATAGTCCTAGTATTTCCAAGCATTCAACATCCAAGAATTTTATAATATTAAGAGTTTCATGTTTTTCAAGCATTTTATTGAGCATGTTAATAACCAATTAGTAAATAAATGCATTTGATTATTCTAAAATGTTAAGTAGAAGCTTGGGGGTAGATTTCACCTTTGAGTTAAAATCCAGTACTCAAATGTGGCCCTAGCGTCGGGAATTTGGAAAAACACTCCAAGCCTAAATTAAAGTATAAGACTATCATTAATGATATGGATTTATTCATAATTTTAAACAATGAATTATGGCTTAACTAACTCAATTTGATTAATCCATCAACTCGGTTTAACGAATTGGAACTCGAAATCGGCGTACAACCTAAACGGTAATGGAATGGGGCACGATTAGGGTTCTAGCAAGAGTATGGACCACTCCAATTGATAATTGTGACTTAAAGCCCTATCATACTCAATCCTAATATTAGGGGTCATTTGGCACCGTGGATTGGAGGGGGTTTCCAATCCACGGTGAGAGCTTGGATTACACCTAAAATCATTTCAATAGTTGCATGTGTAACATGTATGTCACTATACACTATCATTCTATTGGGCACATGGCCCACTAATAATGATCAGCACTGCCCAAACATTATCCATGTAAATCAGCACCGTCCAAACATTGTCCATATTAGTCAACAATTAAAATCATTGGTTAGTCACTCAAACATGATCTTGTGCTTGCAGTCCATCCGAGACTTGGAATTTCATCATTTTCAGGAGAGGCATATATTTCAGTGGGCTTATCACAACCATAGCGTCAAAAATTATATATCTCACTAATTAGGGATATTAAAATTGATTTAGTAATTAAATTCAAACCCCCGTAAATATAACATGCATTGGTATTTTTGATTTAAAGTTGATTCACACTCCAGGGTGCCAAACACACCGGGAGGATTTCCAATCCAGGGGGTTCCGAATCCATGCTCCCAAACAAGTCATTAGGGTTTGTGAGAATCGACGAAAATAAAAAAAAAAAAGGTTTTCTAACCCAAATGGCTCAAAATGAAAGAAATGAAAGGAAAAGATGGAAAGACATGTAGGAAAACCTCTAACCTAGCAAGTGAGTGGAGAATCCTACCCAAAATCTTCAAATTTCATCCGTGGAAGACATGAGATCGGGAATAGAGATGATGTCTTACACGAATACAACAAGCACGGGGATTGGATGACGTGATCCGGCCACTAGGGTGCATGGAAGGTGGTGGCTCCCACTTTTTCTCTCCTCACTCTCTCTCTCTCTCTCTCTCAGCTACTGAAAATGGCTGAGAGAGAGAGAAGGGTTGACACTTATATGGGTGGGATTATTTCAATTGGCCCCAAGGTTTGAAAATTCTCAAAAATGGCCAAATGGGGCCTGATTTGGGTTATAGGGGTTGCTCTGATGCCCCCCTGGCCATGAAATTTATAGGAAAAGTGGTCCATAGCCCAATGAAGGCCTAGGTAAAGTTTGATCGAAAAGGGTGCGAGGTTTTACTGGAATGGCCCGGTTTGCAATCAACGATCACCGTTCCATGATCAATGGCCAGATTTTGTAGGTGTGGTCCTGAATTTATTTTCAGACTTTAGTGTAAAATTGGGAATGATCTGACAGACAGAAATCCCACAATTGCAACATCAGTTACGGGGCTAAATAGGTAAATTTCAGACTTTCCCCAAATTAGGTTAAGCGACTCACAGTTTGCAAGTGCCAGCTGGGCAATGCAATTTGACTGTTTTTGGGAATTTTCAGGGTCTAGCATCCGCCTGAGACATCAAGCCCAATGAGATTGACATTACTCTACAATTTCGGAACTAGTGGCCCACTGACGAGTAATCTAGAGCTTGCTCGGGTAATCGGGGCATTTCTGGAATAAATTAGGTAGAGGGATTTCTTGTGAGAAATGATTAGGATTTGGATTAGCTAATCTCATAGTGTAGACTATTCGCAACTAGTGAGAATGATGATTCAGTCATAATCACCCTAATCAAGAACCCTAATTCAACTATACTTGAAATTACCTGATTTAATAAAATATATTAAAATAGAAAATTTAAATTTAATCATATAAGATGATTCCTAGTATAATTAGAAACAATTTCTAAGAATACACCAAGTATAAGAAATCTAAGATGAAAAAGATACGCGCGGCACATTGACAACGCGTAGTTGTAGGAAATTTTTAGTTTTAATAACTCTATTTCATATAATGTTTTTGGCACTTTTAATTAGTATATTATTTTAATTATTTTTTCAATAGTTCACCATCAAGTCTACTTTATCTCCACCAAATTTTATTAAATTTCGTATTTTAGAAAAGTTTTAAAAATTCTGGAAGTACCAGCTATCTGAACTAATAATTTTTAGACAGTTGTCACATCATCCTAGATTTAACTATATTAAAAAATTATTTTATTTTTCATTTATTTTTATATGAAACTAGACTTATCAAGTAATCTGGATTTTGAATCACCTGAATTGGAGTTATATTAAGGGATATATGACCTTTTTAAGTCAGCCTAAAAACGTAAAGAATTCCTGAGGTGTTCCACCGAAATCTGGTGCACCACCGCAGTCCTCGTGTGAGACCCATATCCTACTCCGTACCATTCCGTATGCCTCTGCGGTCCTCTCGATCAAATTTCGATGACCAGCGATCTATTATTGGTGTTTGTGCGTGATCATAAGTCGTGTCCCGTATATCAGAGTCGGCTCGACCCAAGACTTGTACCCTTACAACTGCACTGTCACCATGGTTTTGATGCCACAATCTCGTACACCGAAGCTATACCTGAGCCAGGAGGTGTGGGTTTATGTTTAATTTAAGGAAAACGCCACATGTTACAAATTCCAAGAGAATATCCTATGAATCAAGTACACATCACACATCAGAGGTTAAGTACAACACCCTCTCCAAAGTTAACTCTCTTACAACCAAGTGCATATCCATCACCCATCACCCATCTCTCACTCATCATACCCCATCACTCACCCATCCCTCTCTCTCTCTCTCTCTTACAACCTCTCTCTCTCTCATCTCTCTCTCTTTCTCCAAGCAAACCCAACGACCAAGCCTCCCATGGAGAAGCTAGTGTCGCCCACCTTCCTACCTCCCATCTCCACCATCCAAGCCTAATCTTGACCATTGAAATACATCTCATGGGCTCTAGGATGCATTGATGGAAGAAGAAGTCCAAGAAGATCTAACGGTGGGTGTTCGTCATCTTAGTTTTGAGTAAAGGCCCACTTGTAATAAGACCCACTTGATGTATGCATTATATTTAGAGGGACCCATAGTAGCGGGGTCTCTCCCATCTCCACAATTTTCTCTCTCTTTCCCCTATTGATGGCCCACCCATGATGTTTGAATTTTATCCAAGTCGTACATTTGTTTGGATGTGGACCCCCACCATGACAGCGTGTGGGGCCCACCTCACATTGATGTATGTATCCTCATCATCCAGGGACTGGATGGTGAGAAGTGGATTGGTTGGGCTGTTGCACACCTACTATATAGTTGTTGTATTGACGTCAACACTCTGTGGGTCCCGCTGATGTATGTGCATCATCCAAACATCCATATGTTTTTCTTGATCACAGGCCCATCCTGATATTGGCTCATCCAGACCGTCCAGTAGCATGCGTTGTTAGAGGGTAAGGCATAATGGCAGCTAATCTGAAACGGGTGGACCATATCCACATGGGTCCCAACATGATGCATATGTTTTATCAATGTCGTCCATCCATTTTTATTTTTATTCTTTTTTCTTTTCTGATGAGCCAGCAGCCAGTAGCTGCAGCTGCTACCTTGATGCAGCAAGCTTTGTGGGCCCCATCACGAGGTACGAGTTTTATCTACACCGTTCACCCATCCTCTGTTGTCGTGCAGCCCACCATGATGCATGTGCTGTCTACACCGTCTAGATGGGGTACAGGTTTTATCTACACCATCCACCCATCCTCTGTTGTCGTACATCCCACCATGATGCTTGTGTTATTTGCACCATCCATCTGGACGGTGCTGTGAGGGACACCATGATGTATATATTGTATCCCCACCGTCCAGGAGCTGGGACGGTGTGGGGCTTGCCATGATTTATGTGTTAAATCAACACCGTCCAGACCATCTAAACAGTGTTGGATTACTTGGAAGGTGTTATGAACCCCAGCATGATGTAATGTTTTATCCAGACCGTCCAATGGATGGTGGGTCCCAACAGCGTAGCTGCTGTACTGACGTCAGTTAGTGGATCTTATTTGAGGTACGTGTTATATTCAAACGTCCATCCATTTGGCAAGAGGTGCCCACTAGGATACGTGCTTCACTCACACCGTCCAACCATTTTGAGATGGCAGCTGGGGCCCACATGATGTACATATTTCATCCACACCGTTCATAACATTTGAACGGTGCTGGATCGTGGTTGGACGGTGTTGTGGGCACCTGATGATGTATGTTTCATATCCACACCGTCCATAATGTTTGGACAATGCTGGCAATGTTTAGACAGTGTTAAACAATATTTGGATGGTGTCGATTTACATAGGAACTGTTTGGATGGTGGTGATTTGCCTAGACAATGTTTGGACAGTGCTAATCATCATTAGTGGGCCATGTGCCCAATGGAATGATAGTGTATAGTGATACACATGTTACACCTACCACCACTGAAATGATTTTTGGCATTTTCCAAGTCGTGTAGCCCATCCATAAGGCCCATCATGATATATTTTTGGTCCATGTGTGGGGCATACCTGTTTATATTTTTAGCCATGTGATGGGGCCCACCTATTTTATATTTTGAAGCCCATATGATGAGGCCCGACTTGATGTATATGAGGCCCATTGTAATGTGTATTAGGCCCATATCGTGCGGCCCATTATGATATGTATTAAGCCTGTTGGCGTGGCCCATTTGATGCATATGAGATCCATGCCCATGTGCAGGGCCCACCTGTTGTGTATATGAGGCCCATGTGCAAGGCCCACCTGTTGTGTATTTGAAGACCATATATTCTGGCCCTTAAATGAGGCCCGACTTGATGTATTCATGACCCATTATGATATATTTTCGGCCCATACGATGAGGCCCATTATGTTGTACATGAGGCCCTTGTGAGAGGTCAGGGGCCCACTATATGTTAAGCCCTGTGTGGGCTACTTCTTGGGAGCAATGTTGGTTAAATGTCCACATTGATGGGCAATGATGGTTAAATGTCCACATTGTGACCTTCCCTTAGGCCCTTTATTAGGCCAATTACTGATTCCGATTGTCTAGGCCAATTCTGATTGTCAATACCGATTTTGATTATTGAGGCTGATTCTAATTGTTGAGGCTGATTATTGAGGTTGATTCTGATTGTCGAGGCCAATTTTGATTGTCGATACTGATTCTGATTATTGAGGCTGATTTCGATTGTCGAGGTCGATTGTCGAGGTCAATTCTAATTCTAATTTTTAAGGCCAATTCCAATTGTCGATACTGATTCCAATTGTCAAGGCTGATTTCGATTATCGATATCGATTCTGATTGTCGAGGCCAATTCCGATTATCGATACCAATTCCAATTATCGAGGCCGATTCTGATCATCGATGCCGATTCTAATTGTCGGGCCGATTCTGATGTTGAGGCTGATTATCGAGGTCGATTCCGATTGTTGAGACCGATTTCAATTGTCAACGCCAATTCTGATTTCGATACCAATTATGATTGTCGAGGCCGATTCTAACTATTGAGGCGGATTTCAATTGTCGATACCAATTCCAATTGTCGAGGCCAATTTCAATTGTCAAGGCCAATTTCGATTGTCGATACCGATTCTGATTGTCGAGGCCTATTCCGATTGTGTAGGCAGATTATCGAGGTCAATTATCGAGGCTGATTCTGATTGTTGAGGCCCAATGTGATGTATATGCGGCTCATATTTGAGGCCCATTATGATGTGCATTCGACCCGTGTTTGAGGCCCAATGTGTTATATATGCAGCCCGTATTTGAGGCCCGTTGTAATATATATTCAACCCGTGTTTCAGGCCCAATGTGATGTATATGAGGCCTATGTGATGAGGTCCATTGTGATGCATTTGAGGGCCAGACGATGCAGCCCATTGTGATGTATGTTAGGCCCATGTGAAAGGCCCATCGTGATGTGTATTAAGCTCTTGAGTGAGGCCTATATTTGGCCCTTGTGTGAGGTCATGGGTCCACTATATGTTAGGCCCTATGTAGGCCATTCCTTGGGGGCAATGTTGGTTAAATGTTCACATTATCAAGGTCGATTCTCAATGCCAATTATTGATACCGATCATAAGTATGTGACAACATAATATCATAATACATGTCCATATGCATCATCTGCATATTTGTTATGAGATATGATTGACCATTGCATATGCCAGTACCAGTGGTTTATGAGACTCCCTGATAGGCGGAGATTGTCTCACTTGATCACACGGTATACACAGGATTGATGCATGACTGGATTGTATGATTCATGCATCTTACATTGTGTGTTGTGATTACTATACGCCCTAGTGACATTAGGGCTAGAGCCTTCACAGTCATGTCGTGGATGGCCAGATGGGACACCAAAAATCTGTTACTAGCATCGGGCAGCCATAGATGGCCCTGGGTGAAAATTCTTAAAATTTCTTGGTACCAGAGGATGCCCCAACGTTAAGACTGGGTGGATACATGAGTGCCCGAGTGTCGAATACCAGGAGACCACGTCTCCCGCTGTGTTGTGGTTGGTTAGGAGGGGGTGTGGCCTTACCCGCTCGAGGGTAGGGAGCATAACTAGGCTAAGTTTGAGCTGCTCGTGAATGGATCCACTATCGATGTGCTAGGTAGATATTAGTTGACTACTGGCCAAGCGGATAGTGAGGTCTCTTCCACTTGCATGGTCGCGAGTCAGTGGGCGGCGATTGCATGTAGAGTGTACTAGACCCCAGTGATAATCTCAGAGATGTACAGTACTGATTTGTGGAGCAAGAGTTGCATACTCAGTATTTTACTCATTCATTCATTCATTTACTGTCCACTTGAGCTGGTAGTGCGTAACTATTTATTACGTGTACCTTCGTAATGGCTAAGATTTCAATTAGGGCGCGCGACTAACCTGAGATCGGGAGTTTACCACATTGAGTCTGACTATCCAAATTTAGGTATGAGACTGGTTTAGATAGAAGTCCGTTGTGATGGACCCCATAGCCTGTGATACTACGTGCATTATCCCTGTTGAGGCATAAAAAAATGGCGAAAGAATCGAGCAAGGAAAGATAAAGAGATATGAAGAACTTTCAGAAAGAAGAAGAAAGAGATAGCTTCAAGAGAGTGCGCAGAACCGTGCAACCACTATAAGTTGCGCGGTTCCACACAATCAATCCCAGTTGCACAGATATGCGCAAAGGAAATATCAGCTGCACGGGACCTCGAAATGTACTGCACAAAGGGCTTCATTCAGAATGATCTAAAGCATTGAAAAATAGTCCCACATCGCTAAGATCAGGATTTTCACACGTGCGAGGGTCTATAAATACCCCTTCCCCTCTTTCATTAGGGGTAATTCAAGATTTTCAAGAGGAGCGAAGTGGAGCAGAGGACAAAAGGTAGGAGAGAAGTCCCCTGGCAGTTGCGCAGGACCGCACAACCGGTATCAGTTGCGTGGGTCGGCATAACCAGACTGCCCTGCAGTCTGTGAAGCTCAAGGGCCTCTATGCCGTCGAAATGCCTGTGCAAGGCTTTTGTCCTTCCAGCACCCTTCCCCCTCCTATTGTCAAGTGCAGAGGAAGAAGATTAGTCGATCGAATCGACATTTTTCCTAAGTATTAGGGATGACTGAAACAGACGCCGTTGTGTTGCTGAAACATCTGTCTCATCGAAGACTCATCGATCTAATTGACATTCCTCCTAAGTCCTAGGAGATGACTGAAACAGACGTCGGAAGGCTGTCGAAATGAACTTTTGATACTTAAAGCATAAGTCCTTTATTTCTAAATGATCTATCTTAGAATCAAGGGATGTAAATGAACTCAGTATCAATGAAATGTGATGAATGTTCATAATACTCCTTATCTGTTATGTTTGAATAAGACAATTTCCCAAATCAAATGCATTTGTATCTTTGTCAAAACAAAATGGTGACTCCGCTGGGGATTATCCTATTGTCTTATTTAAATATTAATAGTGAAGTTGTTACGAACATTCGTCACGGTTTGGCGTCCTATGGATGCCAAAATGACGACTCTCGGTGGAAAATCTCTCCCCCCCCCCCCCCCCCTTCATCTCTAAGATAGATCACTGTAATCATTCAATTACTAATTATAACTATGTTTCATGATTGAAGGTTTTAAAATCCGATTACGACCTATTACTCATGGCGATGCTCGTAAGAAAAGTAAGCTTTTGATTCGTCTCGACGGGATTCGTGATAGAATACGCACCAAGTCGTGCAAGTGAAGATGGCAGGGCTCAAGTAATAGCTGGGGTCATTTCTGCTTCGCCCCAGTCATCAGAAGACAATGCAGGCTGGACCATCGTAACCTCTCACAAGGAAAGAACATGGAACGTTAGTGGTTCTAGGATGAATCAGCCTTCATTAAGAATCAGAGGGCCCGTAACATGAAGTACAATTAAAAGAAATCTTGAACTTGCTCCTCTGGCGATTTATCCAGCGCAAACAGTTCCCCAATTAACAACACGTAATTTTCTAGCTTTAAATGCTTCAATGGCTGAATGAACAAGAGAACAAAAGGGAAAAGCATTGGTAATTAGATCGCCAATGCCATCCCGGAAAGATTCACCAGTATCGGCGTCATCTTAGTCAATTGATGCCACAAGGGGCACGAAAAGGCCCGATGAAACTCCGTCCCCTCTCTTTTCTGCAAGCCCTGTTACATCAACGTACTCTTGCTCTCCTTCAATTACTGCTTCGTCGAAAAGTGGAGAAGCTGCATATTCATGGCTGGAACAAATCCATATTATAGAGCAACTACAGAGGAACGTTTCAATGCAATGACAGAAGCCCAGAATGCATTAATGGAAGAATGCAGAAATCTCAGAGAAGCACTGGCAACCCTCGCACACAACGTAGCCTGAATGGTGATCTCGCAGAATGCAACGGAGGGGCAAGAAAATCAACCTAATGTCCATCCACCACAAGGGGCAGAGTCACTAGGGTCTATCCCCGCGGCGAGAACTGTGACACAAGATGAAGTAAGGTAAGTGGTCGAAGAGGCGGTTAGAGTAGAAAGATAGCGTGAAAATACCGGACGTTTCAGGCATCAAACGCCGTATCTAAGGGAAGTAGAAAACATCCCTTTTCTGGCCAATTTCAAGCATCTGGATTTTCAAAAGTTCAATGGAGAAGGATCCCCGGAGGAGCATTTGATGTACTTCATTACTAGTATGGGAAATTTTTCTACGATACCACAGTACTGCTTGTGGTTATTTGGTTCATCACTAACACACAAAGCATTTTGATGGTATTCTAGTTTGGCACCTAGATTAATATGTACCTGGGAACAAATGCAAGAGGTTTTCATGTCAAACTTCTTCTCCTTGGAACGTGATGTCAGTATTACGGAGCTGGCCTCTATTCGGCAGAGAGGAGAGCCGGTAGAGAAATTTATAGACAGATGAAAAATATTAGGGGCTTTATGTAGACAACTACTGGAAGAAAAAGAACAAGTTAAAATGTGTCTAAATTCTATGGGGACAGGAATTACGTTTGGACTCACTAGTGCCGTTATCAAAACTTTTCGTGATTTGGCTACTAAAGCCCATGCGTTGGAGCTGATGACTCGCAAGATCCCAGCATTTCACCATGATACAACTAGGAGAGTGTCCAGTAGGACAACCGTGAACGCTGTCGATCATGACAGAAGAGGTAAAGACGCAAGGGACTTGAGAGAAAGAAGACCAGATCGACGCGAAGAAGGCAGTTAGTCAAGAAACAGGTACAATGGGAAGAGGCCTAGAATGTTGAATTCTCATGAGGGGTTCGCATTTGAAAAAGAAGATGTCACTCTTATGATGGAACAGTTATTAAAAGCTGGCAAGATAGTATTACTAGAGCCTAAGTGCCCAAAAGATGTAACAAGAACCAAAGAAAGGGATTTCTGTCGTTATCACCATCTAGTGGGACATCCAACAGAGAACTGGTATACATTGAAATGTATAATACAATGACTGATCAATAGGGGCGAGATAGTACTGGGGAAAGAAAAAGAAAGGGGCTCCATGGCAACCGTAAACGTGCTTACAGTCCGAAAGAAGGACTAAGATGTGAATGATGCAGGAAGCAGTAAAGCAGCAAAGAAGGTTACAGTGATCACATTACGGTCAGGTAAGAAGGTGGTAAGCCCTGCAGAACAGAAATCAAAAGTCATTTGAAAGGAAACGATTGCAAAAGAGAGTAATAGCGACAAGACAAAGGAGAAGAATGAGATGATGAGAGTGACTTATGACATGGTACATCATCTAAAAGGAATACCGGCCCGATTAAGCGTCTATGACGCACTAAAGCTATCAGAAGAATTTTGACAAAGTTTGATCCAAGCCTTATCTGATCATGACATCAAAGAAACTTTACTGGCAGAGTTAGAACATGGAGAATTCGATGAACATGAGGACTGTTTCCTAGTCATTTCTTTTTCTGATAATGATCTGATCTGCGAAGAAGACCATAACAGACCACTAATGATAGAAGGCCATATCCGTGGGAAGAAAGTCAAACGGATTATGATAGATAATGGATCTGCAGTGAATCTTTTGTCACTCTCAATGTTAAGTAAATTAAACTACCGTCGCTCAGAACTACACCCTAGCGGAATGATGATACAAGGTTTTAATCAAGATGGGCAGTGCGCACTTGACAAGATTACGGTAACGTTAAAAATAGGAGAATTGACTACTGACATTATTTGTCACGTTATAAATGCAGTGACGACATACAACCTTCTCCTAGGGAGGCCATGGATACATCAGTACAATATCATACCCTCTACTTTGCATCAGTGTTTCAAATACTGTAAAGACGGAATACAACATAAAGTAATGGCCGATGCAAAACCGTATACAGAAGCTGAGTCCTTTGCAGATGCTAGCTATTATAAAGAATCTGCTATCGAAAATATGAATAAGGATGAAAGTGGCGTCCTAAAGAATGATCGGGAAAGTGCAATTACGAAAATAGTAGAAAAAGCAGTGCCATCTGAAACTACAGAAATAAGCAAGAAGTTTTATTTTGTGCCCAAACATTTAAGGCAACTGGGACAACTGCTGTTAACTCTATTGTCATCTGAACAGCTAAAAATTTTACAGTCAAATTATATGGTGCCGCTGTCGTATGCTGAAAGAAATAAGCCATTTTCGGCCACTCCTACAAGATTTCAAGTTAAGGCGATTGAAAAATATCCTGAGCCAATTGAGTTCTATGTTTCAGAAGCAGTAAGGACAAGAGGAGAAACTCAAAATAATGACTACCATGGTAGGTTGACGCCGCAAGACCTCCAAAAGTATAGTCCGGCAAGTAAGAAAATTATGAAAAACATGGGCTTTGATTATGAAGAACCCGTTGGCTTAAACCATGGGAAGGGAATTCAAGTCCCCATTGGGGTCGATCAAGAGAAGCATAGAAAATTTCAAGGGTTGGGGGCAAGCTAGTTGATGAATATGATCATAATCGTGCAGCCTCCCGCAGAAATATATATTGCCTCAGTATCTCCAGAAAAGAAAAAGAGTATATCTCTAGCGGCAGTCACAATCATATGCAGGGGGCAAGTTCAAAGCCAAATGAGATAAGATGTACTCAATAAAAGCAAAGTTCTTCAAAGGAGTAAATAGAGCCTATGTTGGTCTATACTTGCGTTGACAAGAAGGAATTGCTTCCGAAGGCGCTACTAATTTTGATACAGAACATTATCAAGATAATAATTCTGTATTAAAAGGGGGCAAGATGAATAGAATGAATAAGGAAGAAGTTTATAAGCATATCAAAATCATATGACAAGCGTATCAAGATCATATAATAGCAAATAAAGAAAGACGAAGAAGACGAGCGCTATCAAGAGAGTTCTACAAAATTTTGCCTGAAATTGATATCACCATCAAGCTGGTATATTACAAACAATACAAACAAACGATTCAGATAAACAATTTCAGGCGAAAATACCTATCATCGTCTTCCAAGACAGCATGCTAGATCATCACCAAAAGTCTTCAGTCTTCCAAGACATTTGAAGATAGCATATTAAGTCGTCACCAAACAAAAAAGTGCCGATGATCGCTATCAAGCATTGACGCTTATCGCCGATAGAAAATTTCCATCAAAATCAGAATTATCAGGTATCGATGATCATAAAAAGAAAATAGAACAGCTATCATTGTTGCCGATCAATCACTCATCAAAATTGCCATCATCACTAAGCTAATACATTGTTTTAAACATGATACAAAAGTCCTTATGACATTGTCAGCAACAGCGAAATGTCAATTATTGTTCAACCATATGATGAATCATACAGCCAACTGTATAAAATTGGTGATAGTGATGACTGCTGATTATAAAAAGGCAGCCTAGCCAAGCCTATATGGCCAGCTATGCATAAGACCTATGATTATAAAAAGGCAGCCTAGTCAAGCCAATGGCCCGCTGTGCATGAGACTTATGAAGATCGTCATTTGGGCAGCGGCGAGAAGCCAGTGACCCTAAAAAGCCCGTGAAGGCCATCGTACGCATACCCATGCAGGCAGCTGACGGAGTCAATGACCAAAAGCCAAAAGGTCAAAAGTTGACAAAAAAACCAAGTGCTAAAAGTCCTCAAATGACCAGTCAGCGTAACCCCCATGCCGTCTGTATAGCTTTCTGGCAGCGTCACGGGGAATGGAGGACAATGCCCTCCCGTGAATGGGCCCCACCTTGCAGGCGAAGAAAATGAGGACTGCAGTGTGTGCTTTAAATAGGCCAACCATGCATAAGACCTCCCAGATTTGTGGTTCAATTCCGGTACTAACTCATGAGGAAGGGCTTAAACCTACTCATCGATGGATCGGTAACCATGGATTTGGTACCCCCAAAGGTAGCCTTGCGAGCTCTATGAACTCTAGAGAGTTACCGTGGCCAATCCTGTGCGTAAAACCAACCGAGTTCACGACCCCGGTAGCTTCACTGGGCCCCTCTGATGGATCACAGTTTGTGAACTCCCTAGGCAGTGAGAAGTCCAGCGAACTCTAGAGAGTTACAGAGACCATCACGTAAGACCCAACTCTAAATAGAGTCCAAGTAAATTCGCCAAGTAAATTCGCTCCACTACTCAAGAGCTTAAACTGTGTGCACAACTGACTGAATTGAAACTTAGCACCGCCAATAAAATATAAATGAATAAATTCATGTAGGAAATCACGGTTTGTGAACTCCCTAGGCAGTGAGAAGTCCAGCGAACTCCACAGAGTTACAGAGACCATCACGTAAGACCCAACTCTAAATAGAGTCCAAGTAAATTCACTCCACTACTCAAGAGCTTAAACTGTGTGCACAACTGACTGAATTGAAACTTAGCACCGCCAATAAAATATAAATGAATAAATTCATGTAGGAAATCACGTACTAACAAGCATAAAATGTTGGTGCTTTATGATTAGTTTCATAGAATGTCATGATAAACTATGTGCAATGTTCAAAATGTAGCAAATTCATGTTGAAATTATGGCATAGACAATATGTCTGGAATAATGCATAATGTAGAAGTGCATGAAAAAGTTACTGAAATTTACTATTGCAAGTCAAAAGAGAACATGCACTAAAAAAAAAAAAAAGAAAAGAAAGGAGAGGAAAGGAAGAAGCAAAAGTATGTATACAAAAAAAGGGAGGGATTACAT
This sequence comes from Magnolia kwangsiensis, assembly GCA_037074715.1. Classification (NCBI taxonomy): domain Eukaryota; kingdom Viridiplantae; phylum Streptophyta; class Magnoliopsida; order Magnoliales; family Magnoliaceae; genus Magnolia; species Magnolia kwangsiensis. Next base: position 79,915,064 of record CM073575.1, on the reverse strand, counting down.
GCTTATAATTCCTCTGTAATGCCTACTATATTCATATATTGCCACAAGTTTTCCTTTAATTGAATCTAAGCTGCATCCTGCTTTGATTTCTCTTCAAGAATAATCTTTGTTTGATCAGGAAGGCCAGCTAATTTGTCTTTTAAAGATGCGACCATTTCCTTGCTCCTGAGTAATTCAGACTTTTCAACATCAGCAGACTGAATATTGACATTAAGTTTCTCATTGAACTCCTGTATAGACAGTTCTCTCTCATGACTTTTCAGTTCTAGCTGCGAAATCTCTTCTCTTAAAGCTGCGATACGGTCTTCAATAAGTGCCTTGTCATCAATGAGGGTCTTCAATTGTTCTTGCAAAGCCAAATGCTCCTGGTCTAATTCATATATGGTGGAAGCAATAAGTGAAGCCTTCTCCTTAGACAAAGTTAATTGCTTCCCGTATTCCAGAACTTCTGGAGCAATCGTAATATTCTCTGCTGATGCTAAAGAAGCTATTGAATCACGAAATTTGAGGAGAAAATCATGCAAAACAGAAATATTAATCTTCGCCATCTTTGCAGAACTTTTCAGAATCTCAATGGTAATATCCAGGTCTGGCCATTGCTCAGGATCTTTGAAGATATGAACTACTATTGACAAAGAATTCTTCATCAGAAGCATTTTGTGAGCGAGAATCTTTGAGGAAAATGGTAGCTCAGAGACAGTGGCCACAGATTCGGAGCCAGCCACACCGCTACAGAGAAGAATTCCTATAACATGAATGAGAGATAAAGTTAGAGTAAACAGTGCAAGATGAAGGATTGGCGGCTCCTCAAATTAATATATATACCTGCCGTAGAGGTGTGACCAACAAGTGAGGGAACTTCTAGGGCTGCAGAAGTACCAGCTTCCAACATGTCAGCAAGAGAAGGTGCCCCCACTTCTGTGCTCGAGTCTCTGGTAGTAGGAGTCGGTAGATCAGTAGCCTCGACAGGGAATACAATTTCACGGGCCACACTTTTCAGTGCCACCAGAGGAGCCAAAGAAATTTAGGGTGAAGCCATTGGTACAGCAGGGTGAAGATCTACAGAGGGGACAACGCTCGTCTCGATATTAGCTACATGCGTACCTGAAAAAGAAATGATAGTGATGATAAGATAGTGATCACTAGATAAGCACATGAGTGTCTAAGGAATTCGGACTCCCTTACCAGGTGAATACCCATATTCCCCGTAGTCCAAGAGTTCTTCATCCTCTTTGGTAACCGTATGTGGCTTGCCAGGAACATAAGTGGCAGGAGAAATTTCAGGAGCCGTGGGGAGATGTTCCTCCTCTACATTTTCGATGGCCATATTTTCCTCGTCATCTATGTTGACCTCCCCTTCCTCATAGTCGTCGTCCTGAGCTCCATCATTTCCATTATCATCATCGTTATCATCATCTCCAGACCCCAGGGGAGTGGAATCTCCTGATGCAGAAGATGAACTTTTACTTGCGAGATCCTCCTCATCTACTTCTGCAACCACGACTTGTTTTCCTTTGTATGAGACAGGCTGGTTGCTTTCTCTTGGAGATCTCCTACCAACTGAAACTGAGGGAGATGAGGAGACCTATCTTGCCTCTTCCTGAGGAATGGGTGATGATGTTTGTATACGTGCTCGTGATCTAGTCATCGGAGACGATGAGCTAGGGGGAAGAGATTGTGAAGAAGGGGTAGGTTCATCAGCTGTAGCAATTTCTTCAGGAATAGGAGAGGATGTTCCTGTAACATTTTCTGAGACTCGGCCGCCAAATTCATGGGGGACATGTTCAAGTTCCACCAGAACTCCATGAGCAAACCAACCGTCTAAAGTATTAATGGGTTTTCTCTCACGAATCGGCTCTTCCGTCGATATCTTTCTGTAAATTTCACCATGATGAGGAGCTCGACTCTTCTTTGGAATGAAGAGAATTCCATTCTCAATCTTTCTACCTTTGAGTCGAGGTGGGTGGAGAAAGAGAAGGGAGTCCACGGGTAAGCGTTTGTTGATCAGGAATGATTGATGGTCCCACCATCTCATCCAACTATAGGAAGTACGTACTATTCAGTCAAAGCTAGAAATAATGAATGAGGAGTTGACACGACCGCCTAATAGTTGCTTCCATATCATGGCCCAGTTCAGAGGGCCTGTTCCATAGCAGCGCATTCTCTTAGTAACCAGCCCACAATCTTCTGGTAGGGCTTGGTCATAGCCGAATTGGGGAGAAAAATGGCTGGGATAGTAGGGTTCTCTCCAGAATTTTTTCCCTTCTATAAGAGGTAGACTGCAGGAACAGATAGAAAGAAAGAAGGCCCTCTCCACTATAGTTAGTGCCCCCTGATCCACCATATCTGTGTCTTGAGCATAGCGATGAAGGCGGAACTAGAAGAAGTCTACTTGATCAAAGTCCTGGATCTTGTTAATCACCCATTCATACGATCTTCTGGCCATGGCCCTTTATTGAAAAAACCAGAGAGGAAGATGAGAAGGGTTGACATAAGCCTTCTCTGGTGCTTCAAAAGTCCAGGGGAAATAGACTCCTAACCATCCAGTGAAGTAGTGTCAGGCAGTATATGCTAATGAAGATCCCAAGGTGGGATTTTTGATGTGTGTAGAGATTTCTCCAAAGGCCCAATAAATGGAACATAGCACAGGGGGCGCAATGGAATATTTCTGACCTTCCACTAGAGCTCCGGCGACAACGAAGGTAGTAGGATGAATAGCATCTGCCCACTTGGAACTAGGAAGAGCAACTATGCTTAGCTAATAAGCTAGAAAGGCTGCAAGTTCTACAAAGAAACTATAATCTGGTCATTCCTTCATATTGTCACGAAGAATCGTTAGTTCCTTACAGCGACTGTCCCGAAATCTGTAAAACGGAAAAGGAGTTAATATGCAGGAGTATGTGATGAGAAGGAAAATGCTAATCTCTGGGTCTGGAATACCTGATCGTTCTAGAAAAATGAGTCAGCCATTGCAAAGCGAAAAGTTTGTGAAAAATCAAAAACTTTCCCATCTCTTTGAAAAGTTCGACAGTGGTTTCGGAGATAGAAGGTCTACGGTCAGGAGAGGATATAAATGTCAACTCTACGTTCATCGGGATGAACTCATCGTAAAATCTTCCTGTAAGTGGGAGACCTGCTATGCGGTGCAGATCCCATAGCGTTATGCTCATTTCTCCGAATGGCAAGTGAAGGGAATTGGTGGTGGGAGACCAATATTCGAGGAATCCTTTCAGCACGGAGGGTTCCTTGTAGAAGTACTCGGATGTGACTTCTATCGCATCATAAAGGCCCACTTTAGCCAGAGTACTCGCATGTTTCTTCAGGATTGCCTCTGCCCAATCAGAATAATAGCGATGGGAAGTCAGCAGGCCCCTTGTTTGAAAATCTTCCGATCCCCAGAGGGGATCGCAATCCTTGTACCGTTGTCTGATAGTCTCATAGAAATATGTTGGAAAGAGATTGTGTGGACTGTGAAAAGGAGTGAGGAAGATCATGGGGTGGGCTTCTCTTATGATCTGTCGCGGTTTCTGTGTCTGCATTTTTCCTTCGAGAATCCAAGGTTCTCGCATCGCCCACGATTCAAAATACATCAATTTCTCTCCGTCCACGTAATCTGTGGGTTCACATTCAAGGATGGACTGGTGACGATGAACGTTAATGGGAATTATTGTCATGCCTTCTAAATGAGGGTTGTCAAATTTCATGACGCCCTCGATTACTCGAACGGATTCCCAAGAGTTTTGGAGCTTTTTCTTATTATGCTCCTTTATCTTTTCTTCAAACTCCTTCGCCTTATTTCGATGAGTTTTCTTGGAACGAGAAGCAGGCGGGGTATCTTCTCTAGTAGGGGGTCTATCGCTATCCGTGAGGATATGGGCGGTTGTCTTCAACCATTCTTCCCAATCATATTCACGGCCGTGCTTCGAGGGCAGTTCTATATTTCCTATGATTATAGCCCGGTGAATGGGAGAAGAAAGTGATTCAATGCGATCGGTAAAATCAAAGGTTGGAATATTGGTTCTTTGAAGTACGCAGGAGTTTGAGTGGTGGTTTTGGTACACTTGGTCGGTGGTTGATCAGCGGAAGGAGACGGGCGATGAGAAGATGTATTGGGTGCGTCGGGATGAGAAGGATGGTCAATTGGAGGGTCTACGCGATGAAGGGTCCTCTTGATGCGGACCATGAAAGAAAGAAGGTTAAAAGACCTAAAGAAGATTGTAGGGAAAAGTTTGAAGACTGGAAAAAGAGACTAAGTCCAAGTTGCGCGGGTCCGTGCAATAGAAAGCAGTTGCGCGGAGTGTCACAACATTTAGTAAACTTGCGTGGACGGAAGATCCGTTGCGTGGGTCAGCGCAGATGATGTCGGTTGCCTGAAAAATTGCCAGAGAAGAAAAGTTTTTCCACAGAATGAGAAATGCAGGATGTAAGAGGGGGTGCGGTATTTATAGGTCGGCGCGGTCGATTGTGTACACAATCGGTTGCGCGGGTCCGCGTAAGCCAGATGAAAAATAGGAATTTTGATCCTTTTTTTTATTTCTTGAGGAAACTAAGAAAGGATCAAGGGGACATCTGTTGAGGCATAAAAAAATGGTGAAAGAATCGAGCAAGGAAAGATAAAGAGATAGGAAGAACTTTCAGAAATAAGAAGAAAGAGATAGCTTTCAAGAGAGTGCGTAGAACCGCACAACCACTATAAGTTGCGCAGTTTCACACAATCAATCCCAGTTGCATAGATTCGCGCAAAGGAAATATCAGCTGTGCGAGACCTCAAAATGTACTGCACAAAGGGCTTCATTTAGAATGATCTAAAGAACTGAAAAATAGTCCCACATCACTAAGATCAAGATTTTCACACGTGCGAGGGTCTATAAATACCCCTTCCCCTCTTTCATTAGGGGTAATTGAAGATTTTTAAGAGGAGCGGAGTGGAGCAGAAGACAAAAGGTAGGAGAGAAGTCTCCTGGCAGTTGCGCAGGACCGTGCAACCGGTATAGATTGTGCGGGTCTGCGCAACCAGACTGCCCTGCAGTCTGTGAAGCTCAAGGGCCGCTATGTCGTCGAAATGCCTATGCAAGGCTTTTGTCCTTCTAGCACCCTTCCCCCTCCTATTATCAAGTGCAAAGGAAGAAGATTAGTCGATCGAATTGACATTTCCCTTAAGTATTAGGGATGACTGAAACAAACATCGTTGTGCTACTGAAATCTCTGTCTCATCGAAGACTCATTGATCTAATTGATGTTCCTCCTAAGTCCTAGGAGATGACTGAAACAAACGTCAGAAGGCTGTCGAAATGAACTTTTGATACTGTTGAGGCACAAAAAAATATCTCATTGTAGTGGTCAGAGAATCACATGGTACTGATCTGCTTCAGGGGTAGTTTAGGTATTTTAGTAAAGTTTCAGCTTCAGGGGTAGTTTAGGGATTTTGGTAAAGTATCAGCTCCATGGGTAGTTTAAGGTATTTTGTTAAAATCCAGTTCCAAAGGTATTTTGGTAAAAATCCAGTTCCAGGGGTAGTTTAGGTTTTTGGTAACATTCCATATCCAAGGGGTAGTTTAGGTATTCTGGTAAAAGGGATTGAAAAGGGTAGTTTGGTAAAAAGGAGTGCACATGTGTCATTTTAAGAGAGAAAGGTCATATACCACCATTTAAGAAGTGGCTTGGTGGTCACCATAGTTTAAGAAAAGAAGAAATTCAAGTGTGAATCAATAGGTGGTGGTGATCACCACTCTGTAAGAGTGGTGAGGCCTATAAATACCCCCACTTCCACTTCATTTGAGAGGTTAGAATCGGACGAGAGCAGCTAGTGGGCCAAAGAAATGGAGAAGAAGAGAAGGAAGTCCTTGTGCTGGACCGCGCAACCGAAGTTGCTTGCGCACAACTGTGCAAAGGAAAAAGTGGTAATGTCCGTGGAAAGGAGGAAGCTTCAGCGTCCGCGCAAAGGAAGTTGCATCCGGGTAAAGGAAGAGATTACTATAGTGTCTGCACAAAGGAAGGGACTGCAATGGCGTCCGCGCAAAGGGAGAGTGACGTTGCTGCGTATGCGCAATCGGCAGTGAGTGGTAGTGAAGCGATTCCCTCGAGAAGTACCTATCCACCCGAGAATCCTATGAGTGGGGTTCGGACCGGACGTAAGGCCGACCGTCCTATGCCCATTTTGTCGAACACTTAGGTGAACAACCAGCCACAGATGACCCGGTGTCCACCAACACTCGGAACACTTTCCTGTTGGCGATGGTGAGAGCAATGACCAAGGCATCATCATGAGGGTGATAGATACCTCGCGTGTCATCCTCAATGAACAAGATACAATATTTTTCTCTTTTCCTTTCTTTGGAAGGCCGGGACAACAGAAGAATTTTGGATTCTGGACGATTAATGCTCCTGGCATGATTCTTTCGTGCATTGTTGGAATCTCCACCGCCCTGATGCCCTCCGATAATAGTCTGAATTTCTTCTGTGGACCGATCTTCGCTCGATCCTGCTGGAGCACCAGATCCTTCCACATGTTCTCTGAGTCGGCCTTCTTCGATTAGCCGCTCGATTTCATCTTTCAAGTCGTATGACTCTCTGATCACACAAATGCTCTAACATGTATTTCATGACGGCCATCTCGGAACGCATTTGTTGGACTTCCCTATCCAATTGTGCATTCCCTCGGTTCTGCAGGCTCGTAGTTGTAGTAGATGCCACAAGTGGTGCTGCCGATGGGACTGCTGGGGGAGCTCCTTGAGCTGTGCTAGCAGCAGCTTCCCCTGCTTCATCTTGATCCCCTCTTCTAGTTCTCGCCATTCAAATAGAGTGTAAGAAATAACTTTTTGCTCGCTTCCCACAGACGGCGCCAAACTGTTGATGTCACTTTTTGACGGCGGAACGCTTTACTCGCCTCAGTCCGTCCTCTGCCTGCACAATGTCAAACACAAAGGGGACCCTGGCTCAAGCCGGGGAATCTCCGATGCTTAAGTCAGTGTTCTGATCAATGGCAAAGGAGTTTTAGGGTTTAGTGTTGCATACCTTTCTTCCTAGAGGACCTGGGTATTTATGAATTTTAAGAATCCTTATTGTATGAGGATTCTTCTCCTTATTATTCGAAGATTTGATCCTCTCCACTGATTTCGCCCGATCCCGAGATCCTCGGGATCGGACACCTGTATTTCTGGAAGAACTTTGTTTCTTCTGTTGTGTCGCTGGTGGGGCCCGATTCAGTGTCCTTTTGAGAAATCCACACTGCCCAATGTCTTTCTCTCAAGATTTCGACCGTGAAAGTGGAGTTTTCGTCGTTTGTTGACATGGCTCACCTAAATAATCAAGCTTTCAAAGCAGTCGAACGGTCCTTTTGCGATCACTATTGCAGTCACGGGAATGAGCATGGTCACCAAAGCTCAGCATCACTTTGATTATTGTTGCCTCCTCTATCTGATGGATGACTCGGATCATCCCCTAACTGCGTGATGGTGGCCCACTAAGCAAGATCCGACGCTCTGTTTTGAACAGAGTCGACGTACGTCGACTTTGTGGGTTTTTGAGGGCCCGTTTACTGGAGTCTTTTGGAGAATCCACTACGTTCATTGTACTCACGACGAAAAAACACCAAGGAATGACTGCTTTTGAGATGAAATCAACGTGGCCAGCATGATTATCTACTTCACCGTCCATCTCTTGCTCAACGGTTAAGATCTTGCAATGGTCTGCATGGAGACAAAAGGAGAGCTAGGCGAGGCTAATTCCCATCCTCTGAAGAGAATGAACGGATCAGATCACTAAAAAGAGTAGTGAGTGGACAACACTATGCGAAACTGGCGACCGCGGTGACGACGCTGTGCATTTTCATGAAATTGAGAAGAAGAGTCGGGTCAGCGGTGCTGACCGACTTCGGCTATAGCGGTGCACGGCTGGTGCATTTGCACTCTATGTACATGCGTTGCACATGCAGGCTTCATCTTGATGCTCGTGGGAAATCTACTCCGGCCATCTGCTTTGTCATTGCGTTTAACGCATTGGGACAAAATCTAAAGTATATCCAGATATCTGGTGGGCCGCAAATCATGATCTCAGGGGCTGATTCACCAGTTCGGTCACTTCTACAAGGATCCAGAAGCTGAGACTTGACGTGGACGGCTAATTTATGGTTTTAAGACTGCACATCAAGTTTGAAGCCGAACGGACGGTGGAAACCCCCTGATCTTTCATTCCGGGAGACTTTTCAGGCCCGTTTAGCATGATCGGGCTGATTTCTTCAAGGCCTGGCCACACTGCAATGGGTTGTTTCATATTTTAAAGAAGAATGACCGGAAAGATGCTCCATCTCATTGAAGACTAGCTGATCAAATCAGCAATTCCTCCTAAGTACCTAGGAGATGATTGGAATAGCGCTAGAAGGCTGCCGAAATTTTCATCGAGCTATATTCTCTTCAGTACATTATATTAATTGTACTTTGTTTTCAGAATCAAGGGAATCAGAGGATGTAAATGAACTCGGATAAATGTGATGAATGTTCTCTCATTCATTCTTTGTTATCATTGAATAAATTCCCCGAAATGAAACGCATTTGTTTTCTTGTCGAAACAAAATGGCGACTCCACTGGGGAGCAAACAAAGGTTAAAGTTGGGGCAAAAGCAAGCATTGATGATTGATATCAAACATTAATGATTCTTGTCAATAAGAAGAGTGAAAGGATTTCGAAAGACAAGGAAAAGACAAGGAGATACAATCGAAAAGTAAATAAATGAATGGCTTGAAGAATAAGTTACAGAAGATGGTTGATAAAGGAGAAATTGTTAAGGTGTACGATATAAAAAAAAAAAAAGAGGAGAAAAAAAGGAGGGAGATAAGGATACATAGGCTCGATTAGCTCGAGACTGGGGGCAAAGTTAATCTTGGGCAAAAAGTATGAAGGGGTGCGGTATCAGGTGGCAGCATCATTATTTTGATTACGAAGATTCCTAGAGTAATGCTTCCTAATCAAAAGGGGGCAAGACAGGTGAGTAAAAACTGCGAAATATATTTCTCACCATATAATATATTTCTTTTGTATTTGGATAAAGTGCAGGCTTTCAAGCATATCAAATCATCGCCAAATACAAAGCGTCAATGATTATCACCAAATAAAAGCATCAATGATTATCGCCAAATAAAAGCGTCGATGATTGTTGTCAAAATAAGCAAGTGCCAATGATCGTCGCCAAAATGAGAAACTATCATTGTCATCATCAGTGGCTCACACAAGTTTATTTTATCAAAATTGCTATCATCACCAAGCTGATAAACTATTTTAAATCAACATGGATATTCTCAGAATATATCGACAATGGCGAAATATCAATTATTGATTCTCAGAATATATCGACAATGGTGAAATATCAATTATTGATTCTCAGAATATATCGGCAACGGCGAAATATCAATTATTGATTCTCAGAATATATCGGCAACGACTAAATATCAATTATTGATTCTCAGAATATATCAGCAGCTGGCGAAATATCAGCTATGGATTCACCGTTCATGATAACGAAATAAGTAGTGGAATAAACCTACGTGGTCAACCACACAGCTCTTACGACAGCAATGACAAAATATCAATTAAGGCAACCTAGCCAAGCCTATACGGCCAGCTACGCTTAAGACCTATAATCAATTAAGACAAGTGAGTAAAAGCTGTGAAATATATTTCTCACCATAGAATGCATTTCTTTTGTATATTTGAATGAAATGCAGGCTTTCAAGCATATCGAGTCATTGTCAAACACCAAACATTGATGATCAACACCAAGCATTAAACGATCGCCATCAAGTGTTGATGATCACCACCAAGCATTGATGATTGCTGTCAAGCCACTAAACACTGATGATAGCAGTCAAGCATTGGCCGCCAAAGATTTCCATCAGAATCATCAGGTATCAATAAATATTAATAAAATAAAAATAGCAACTATCGCTGTCGTCGATCAAACACTTGCCAAAATTGCTATCATCGCCAGGCTGATACACGATTTCAAATATTATACGAAAGTTCTCATAATATTATCAGCAGCAGCGAAATATCAATTATTGATCTGCCATTGGCAGTGGAATAACCTATATAATCAACCATGTATAAAGTTGATGACAGCGATGGTTGCTGATCATAAAAAGGTAGCCTAGTCAAGTCTCGAAAAAGAAAAAGAAAGAAAAGCCAAAGTCCTAAAAGGACCAAAGCTCAAAAGGGACCAGCTACGCATAAGACCTATGAAGATCGCCATTCGGACAGCGGCGAGAAGCCAGTGGCCCTAAAAAGCCCATGAAGGCCATCGAACGCATACCCATACGGGCAGCTGACGGAGTCAATGACCAAAAGCCAGAAGGCCAAAAGTTGACTAAAAGCCAAAAGCTCAAAGTTTTCAAATGACCAAAGGCCGAAAAAGCTCAAAGTCTTCAAAGACCAAAAGCTAAGAGCCAAAAGTCAACCGATAGACCAAAAGCAAAGGGTTAAAAATTCGACTAAAAGCCAAAGTGCTCAAAGTCCTCAAATGACCAGTCAAGCGTAACACCCATGCCGTCTGTATAACTTTCCGGCAGCGTCATGGGGAATGGAGGACAAGTCCTCCCGTGAATGGGCCCGACCTTGCAGGCGAAGAAAATGAGGGCCGCAGTGTGCGCATGACAAGCCAACCATGCATAAGATCCTCCAGATTTGTGGTTCGATTCCGGTACGTACTCATGAGGAAGGGCTTAAACCTACTCATCGATGGATCGGCAACCATGGATTTGGTACCCCCAAAGGTAGCCTTGCGAGCCTTGTGAACTCTAGAGAGTTACCGTGGCCAACCCTGTGCTGTAAAACCAACTGAGTTCACGGCCCCGGTAGCTTCACTGGGCCCCTTTGATGGATCGTGGTTTGTGAACTCCCTAGGCAGTGAGAAGTCCAGTGAACTCCTAAGAGTTACAGAGACCATCACGTAAGACTCGAAGTAAAAGCGCACCACTACTCATGAGTTTAAACTGTGTGAGTAGGTTTCTGTCCAGTAGTGTCGATCTAGTGTCGGTCTAGTGGTGTCAGTCCAGTAATGTCAAGTCCAGTTCAGTCGAGTCTGGTCAAGTCAAGTCAAGTTAAGTTGTCCAGTCAAAGTATGGTCGGTCAGTCCAGTAATGTCAGTTCGGTTCAGTCGAGTCTAGTCAAGTCAAGTCAAGTTAAATTGTCCAGTCAAAGTATGGTCGGTCAAAGTACATCGGCACCAACGCTCAAAAGCATAAAATTAAATTAAATTTTAGCATTTAAAATGCTGCAAATACATATTTCAATATAGATATGCTCAAACAAGCAATTGCGTGATGAAAATTTTAAACATTGATTAGACAAACATGCAAAAATACATTTCTCTTGAATCAGGTTCAAATTACATCAACAGTAAATGCCTTCAAGATATTAGCAATTATCTAGTCAAAAGCTCAAATCTTCGAGGTCAAATACTATATTGACAAGAGCTGTGAAGTTCCCAAAAGGGGACAGAGGACAAACTAGTGAAGAATTATCAATCTCTATCGGACAGTATAAGGACTCTGATATATTCTTTGGAGTCATGAAAAGAGCGAAAAAGATTATTCATTCTTCAAAAGTATCAGAAGGCTTCGCTTCAGAAATATTATCTTCTAAAGAAATCTGTATGCGACATTGACCTGGAGAGGGGGCAGGATTTAATGTCTTCAAAATAATCTATGCCTTGGTCTTTCTGATAATCTCCTATATGTGGCGAAGGAATTTATATGCCGAGTATTATGGATAATAATATTGCAAGACTCCAAGTATCAAATCTGATGAAGACAAAGAACAAATGGAAGCATCATCAAATCAGCAAAGATCCAAGAAAAAGTCTATGAAGAAATGCTAAGAAGCACAAATTAGAGAAGACTCAGTAAAAAGACTCAGCGATTGAACCTTTGAAGCTAAAGATGAAATCTCCAAGAGGGCAATATAAAGAATACAAATGTTACGCACGATGACAAGCACAAAGATTGATTAAATTATATTGCGAATATCACAATCGACCTAAGAAGAGAAGAAACTCTCAATCTATTTCAAAAATTATCAATGCTTCATAAAGCTATATTGAAAATTATAATGAATTAAGATACTAATTCTGATAAATTTGGCAGGAGAACCATTATTCAAAAGCTTGAGTTATGCAGATTGTGAGTAAAGGAAACAATCGAAAAAGTTTGTGCAGCAGGAGCAGCATTAAAGAACAGCCCCAGATATGGAGCAAAAGGAAAGAATCGCTAGAGCTGATCAAAAGAAAAGAATCACTAGAGCTGATCAAAAGGAAAGAATTTCTGGAGAGACCGTTACAGCAGCAACGGTGTTGAAAGAAAGTTCTCTGATCAAATCGCTCAAAGATGAAGTTGTCACAACTGTTGCAGAAGCGTGCTTCAATGAAAAGAGAATCTTATCCTCTCTAGTGAAACATCTGCTCGACACTATTGACTGGGGGCATTCCAATCCTCCGCTTGAGCGTCAGCATTCCAGTCCTCCGCTTGAGCGCCAGTATTCAAGCCTTCTGCTCGAGCGCCATCATTCAAATCTTATGTTCAAGCGCCATCATTCCAGTCTTCCAATCGAACGCTATCATTCAATCTTCTGGTCAATTCATTTAAGTTCATCAGGCAGAGGAAGATCGATCCTCCATTTGATTTTAAGAATCAATCAAAGAAGGATCGAGGGGGCATCTGTTGAGGCACAAAAAATATCTCATTGTAGTAGTCAGAGAATCACATAGTATTGATCTGCTTCAGGGGTAGTTTAGGTATTTTAGTAAAGTTTCAGCTTCAGGGGTAGTTTAGGAATTTTGCTAAAGTATCAGATCCACGGGTAGTTTAAGGTATTTTGGTAAAATCCAGTTCCAAAGGTATTTTGGTAAAAATCCAGTTCCAGGGGTAGTTTAGGTATTTTGGTAACATTCCATATCCAAGGGGTAGTTTAGGTATTCTGGTAAAAGGGATTGAAAAGGGTAGTTTGGTAAAAAGGAGTGCACATGTGTCATTTTAAGAGAGAAAGGTCATACACCACCATTTAAGAGGTGGCTTGGTGGTCACCATAGTTTAAGAAAAGAAGAAATTCAAGTGTGAAGCAATAGGTGGTGGTGATCACCACTCTGTAAGAGTGGTGAGGCCTATAAATACCCCCACTTCCACTTCATTTGAGAGGTTGGAATCGGACGAGAGCAGCTGGTGGGCCAAAGAAATGGAGAAGAGGAAAAGGAAGTCCTTGCGCTGGACCGCGCAACCGAAGTTGCTTGCGCACAACTGTGCAAAGGAAAAAGTGGCAGCGTCCGTGCAAAGGAGGAAGCTTCAGCGTCTGCGCAAAGGAAGTTGCGTCCGGGCAAAGGAAGAGATTGCTATAGCGTCAACGCAAAGGAAGGGACTGCAATGGCGTCTGCGCAGAGGGAGAGTGACGTTGCTGTGTCTGTGCAATCGGCCAAAGCTCCGTCATGCGTAACAGACGAAGAACTTTGTTTCTTCTGTTGTGTCGCTGGTGGGGCCCGATTTAGTGTCCTTTTGAGAAATCCACACCGCCCAATGTCTTTCTCTCAAGATTTCGACCGTGAAAGTGGAGTTTTCGTTGTTTGTTGACATGGCTCACCTGAATAATCAAGCTTTCAAAGCAACCAAACGGTCCTTTTGCGATCACTGTTGCGGTCACGGGAATGAGCATGGTCACCAAAGCTCAGCATTACTTTGATTATTATTGCCTCCTCTATCTGATGGATGACTCGGATCATCCCCTAACTGCGTGATGGTGGCCCACTAAGAAAGATCTGACGCTCTGTTTTGAACAGAGTTGACGTACGTCGACTCTGTGGGTTTTTGAGGGCCCGTTTACTGGAGTCTTTTAGAGAATCCACTCCGTTCATTGTACTCACGACGAAAAAACACCAAGGAATGACTGCTTTTGAGATGAAATCAGCGTGGCCAGCATGATTATCTACTTCCCCGTCCATCCCTTGCTCAACGGTTAAGATCTTGCAATGGTCTGTATGGACACAAAAGGAGAGCTAGGCGAGGCTAATTCCCATCCTCTGAAGAGAATGAACGGATCAGATCACTAAAAAGAGTAGTGAGTGGACAACACTACGCGAAACCGGCGGCCGCGGTGACGACGCTGTGCATTTTCATGAAATTAAGAAGAAGAGTCGGGTCAGCGGCGCTGACCGACTTCGGCTATAGCGGTGCACGGCTGATGCATATGCACTCTATGTACATGCGTTGCACATGCAGGCTTCATCTTGATGCTCGTGGGAAATCTACTCTGGCCATCTGCTTTGTCATTGCGTTTAACGCATTGGGACAAAATCTAAAGTATATCCAGATATCTGGCAGGCCGCAAATCATGATCTCAGGGGCTGATTCATCAGTTTGGTCACTTCTACAAGGATCCAGAAGCTGAGACTTGACGTGGATGGGCTAATTTATGGTTTTAAGACTGCACATCAAGTTTGAAGCCGAACGGACGGTGGAAACCCCTTGATCTTTCATTCCAGGAGACTTTTCAGGCCCGTTTAGCATGATCAGGCTGATTTCTTCAGGGCCTGGCCACACTGCAATGGGCTGTTTCATATTTTAAAGAAGAATGACCGGAAAGATGCTCCATCTCATTGAAGACTGGCTGATCAAATCAACAATTCCTCCTAAGTACCTAGGAGATGATTGGAATAGCGCCGGAAGGCTGCCGAAATTTTCATCGAGCTATATTCTCTTTAGTACATTATATTAATTGTACTTTATTTTCAGAATCAAGGGAATCAGAGGATGTAAATGAACTCAGATAAATATGATGAATGTTCTCTCATTCATTCTTTGTTATCATTGAATAAATCCCCTGAAATGAAACGCATTTGTTTTCTTGTTTAAACAGATACTTAAAGCATAAGTCCCTTATTTCTAAATGATCTATCTTAGAATCAAGGGATGTAGAGAGGATGTAAATGAACTCAGTATTAATGAAATGTGATGAATGTTCATAGTACTCCTTATCTGTTATGTTTGAATAAGACAATTTCCCAAATCAAATGCATTTGTTTCTTTGTCGAAACAATCCCGACTTCACACTCCAGCTTGATCATTTCATTCACACCACATATTGCATTACTTCCGTGGCATATGGTATTCTGGGTTGCTACATTTATGCATTTATATGGACTAGATGAGTTTAACGACATTCGTGGACTCGTTAGGATTTACATATTGCTAATATTATTTGTCTTATTATGTCTTTGCATTACATAGCTGATCTACATTGCTTCCTTAGTATGTGATATTGGTTTATGTTTTTGCATCGCATAGCCTTGGTACGACTGATGGTACTCATGGACTTATCAGTATATTTCTGCTTACTCTGATATCGTATGATTCATGATCTTATCAGTATTTCTGCTTATTTCGATACTGTATGATTTATGGCATTGTATTACATACTTGGTACTTATCTTGTGCACACACTTACACTACCCTCTAAGCTTTTTATAAGCTTATGCATGATAGATGCGTGCAGGTGATGTTAGGTTGCAGCAGCATTGAGATTGGAGCATCCAGCGGTCTTCCGAAGCTTGATTTTTTTGATATATGTATTTCTCTTTCAGCATTGTATTCAAATGTTTATAGTAGTGGATATGTGAAGATGATGTTGCCTTTGTAATTTGGGTAAACTTGTGGTTATGTTTATTATGAGTTAAATGTACATTGGAAAATCCTCATTGTACGATCCCAGGATCAAAATCTGGTGTATGGACGCTGGGAGCCGAGAATGGGGTACTATGGAGGCCGGTGGCACCAGATTCGGTGATTTGGAATTTGTTAAACTGAATTTCTAGGTTTGGGGAGTGACACCTCTAGAGCCGACGACGACGCGCTGCCGATCTGGCGGTGGCACCATCATCCTCTATGGTGTCTAGTGGTGGCTCTGCCACTTGATATTTGAAATTTTATGTATCTCTCAATCTAAAATGAGTTATTTAACATGAAATATATGATTTTGGTGTAGGAGAAGCTAAGCTATCCAAATAACTTGATTATTTTGTGAGATTCCATAAGGTTAATGGTCAAAAGTCCATTTTATTTATATTTTTACTATTTATAGTAAATTTTAGTTTAATTGTTGTTCTTCATTGTTTGAGCTTTAAGTTTTGTGTCTAATATGAAAGTACTTAGAAAGATTTGAAGAATAAGGTAGTGAAAGGTGAAATTTTTGAAGGAAATGGGTTGAAAGGGGGATTTGAGACTTAGGGATTGAGTTTTAAGAGCTTGGGAAGAGAATGGGGTGATGAATTGAGAGTGAAAAGGGTATAACGGACTAGAAATGGGGTATAAATGAAGTAGAAATGGCCTTAGGTGAAGCCCTTAGGGCTTCTATGTGATTCGTGAGAGAAAAAGAGGGGTCCCTTCTATAACTGAACCCTAGCCTAAGACTTCGGTGTTTAGATTAGACGGATGGCTTGGTCCTAGAGTCCTTAAATGTCGCTAAGTTCGATTGCTCCCTCCTAAGTCGATAAGGCATTATGATAAACCCATTGCCTAAGGACGTCCAACTCCAAGTTGGTAAAAAATCTGATACGTTACAATCTACCCCCCTTAAAAAAACAATTTCATCCCCGAAATTGGTTAAGGCTTCTATTGGGCTTCTATTCAATGAGCACATTTGTGAATATACTTACCTCGGTTATTGTAATCCAGCTCGTACCCATTGTTTGGCCTATTCTTTAGTGACACGATTTTTTTATATGAACTGGTCTAATACTTGAACCCTAATTGCTTTCCTTCAATGACTTTATTATTGATATTCTAAGGAAGATTCAGATCCTATTTAGTGACCTAACCTTACGTATAAACTGGATCAATTTCCTTCGATCCTGGGCCATTGGACTATTAACCCACCAAGCTTCCGCTGTGCCTATGAGTGGGTAGATGTGTATACCTACTTAACCCAACTGGGTTCATAACTTTTCTACCCCCCTTAAAATTGTTTCTACTCTCAGGGCTCAAGAATTTGTGTATCGATCTGTATGTCAGAACGAGTTCAAATTTGAGACCTATCTTTGATATGAAATGGGAAGCGAACTCTCAATACATTGGTCTTCTTTTCATCGATGATGTGTATTATGACGTTGGTACCTATGGTTATAGAAAGGAGCTAAAAATGATGGGTGTTGTGATTGATTTCAAGGACGGATGTGAGTTTGTGGCAAGATGCCTAATTCTACCAAAGGACTTTTGCCACGGTCCCGACTTACCCTCTTTAATCATGTCCAGTTTAATACTATAAGATAATCTATACATTATTAGTACATAAGGAATTTGGACAAAATATGTTAATGGGCAGACTACCTTTTAAGTTCATTTGCACAATATGTATGCTAGAATAGTCTGTGATTCAGGACATAATTCCTAATTGTCTGTTGCCCATTTGAGAAATTTCTTGGGCCCAAAAAAATCTCTATTGGCTATCCTTAACACTTGTCAAGGGCACAGTAATAAACTTTTGGTTGTAAGTGGTTAGGCCACACGGAAGGAAGGTTGTATGGTAGGTCTGAGTCAGATACATAGACCTTCTGCCTAATCATAACAGAAAATTTATCGTATCAATTCTTAATCCTAGTTAATCTTGATCTTCTGCTTGATCAGAGTATTGAGTTCATTGGTAACTACCAAGATTGAGAATTCGTTTCAAACCGCAAATACTTCACTTATATATAGTTTCTCTACTCCGTGTTCTCAATTGTAATAAGTCTTTGGGAAGACAATTCTAAGGGGTGTGTTGATTTGACCTAACATTCAATCCGAGCGATATATAAGTTTTCTCTGAGCGTGAATATTTTTTAAGTCAAAATAACCTTCCTAAAAGTTATTAAAGAAGCCTATTAGTATCAAGGAGATCTAACAAAGGAATGGGGTCTCACTCCAACCTAATTAAGCCAACTAACTAAGTCTATCTTTCAAGTATCTTAGCATAATCAGTCTTTTACATTCCTTAGTATAACCAGTAGCCTAGTCTTAACTTAGGCGTGGTGGCTCATACACTAGATGATTTCATACCACTTTTAATATAAGAAATTGTTCTATCGCTTAGGGTCAAAAGTTATCTGATTGGAATTGAGTTGCACGAACTTGAATTTAACTATGCTTGAGCACTTCACACATGACCATACCAGCTAAGGAGGTCCTCTGGTTCATATTATTAATTTATTGGATTTCCTAAACTACCAGATTTTTTTAAATATAGGAGTACCAATTCTAGGTCTAAAACTCTAAATGTCTCAACATTTGATGATTATTGTGGTTGGTATAATCCCCATTCCCAATGTCCTGTTATTTCATTACTCTGCTTTGATACCACCTATAACACCTCGAAAATCGGCACCCGAGTACATACACTCCAATCTCGAGTTTTAAGGTGTTAACCAAATGAAAATGTACGTGTGGCCTCGTTCATATTCACATCAGTTCCACACACGAGCAATCAAAGTAACGCAATTTAAATTTATAGATCCAAAGTGAGGTAGAGATAACAAAAATAAATAAATATGGGGCCAACAGTAAAAATACAATTAAAATATGGTGTTCGCCCAAATGAGAATTATACAAATCGCAATAATTTCAATAGGAACAGAAGAACAACTACTAAGCGGGAAGAAGCTAGAGATCTACTAGGCACCCTGAGCACACCACCAAATGGTCCTATTATTGAGTTATCTGCATATGTCAAATAGAAGGCATCAAAAGCCAACATAGTAAAGAAATATCCATAAGATTGTTACTTGGGACATTTTAGTGATTAGCAGGTTCACAACAAATATATATTAATATATATTATACACTCGAGCATATTATCTTTAATGCACAATTATTAAACAAGTTACAAATGTTACTAACAGAATCAATGTAGTTAATGATAAATAAGAAATCAAACAATTTTTAAATACTCTTATTAAATGTGTATATGAAGATATGACGTGATACATGCCATTTCCAAATAACACTACCTCACACGCGACTCCGACCACCTGGTTCGTAAATGGCAACACTCCGTCATCACGCGACAACCACGCCTGTTTTGTCATATTCTAAGCTAATGCAATGTGATAAATGATTATATTAGCTGAATAATTATTGAGTTTAATTCATCCAGCATATTGGTGAAGCTAGAATACCGACGTTATATCACGAGTCCTTATCCGGATCACATGGTTTGTTGCCGCACGTAGCAACTCCTTACCAATGTCCCTTGATCCAACTTTAGGTATCACCCCGTTATCTCACAAATTAATAATTTCGAGGGTACGGTATGATACCTAAGTGTATGAGGATCAATCCCAGTGCGAGTCATCACCCAATACTGAGTATGATTACTCAGTTCCGAGGTACGGGTTTGTCACATAAACCAAAACACATAAAGGAGAGGGCTCATTACCTAATTTTATTCATGCCCAAGTTGTTCGAGCGGTGCTCTGGCACGTAACCATCGGTCGGGTAATTTGACGGGGGTCATTCGAACAATGGTTTATCACCTCCATCAATGCTCACTGGTCACTATGGGGAGGCTCGTCACCCCAACATAGGTTGACTACTAGGAAATGGTATCCCATACCACCATGCCCGACTCATGAGTCTTAATTGCTCATTGGTCACTATGGGGAGGCTCGTCACCCCAGCGTAGGCCGACAGCTTGGACACAGTGTCCCATGCCACCATGCCTGGCTTATGAGTCTTAGTGGGATTATAATAGTAACGGTTATGAGTAGGTTAAATCAATGGTAATGGTGGTATCCTAGATTCTATTGAATGTTACAAAATCACCAAGCAGAAGAATGATCGAGCTTCCATTAGACTGATGCGAATGTTACGGAGGACCTTGGGCAAACTGACATTATGTGTAAAGCTCCCCGTGTAGTTCCAACTACTATCGATCATCCATGTTCAACTTCGGTCGACCGTATAAGCCTGGGATAACCTCCCTAAAGTGGGCTATCCATATATTTGGATAATTTGCAAAGATCGGTCCGCCACCACAATACAATTCAATAATCCTAGTATTTTCAAGCATTCAACATCCATGAATTTTATAATATTAAGAGTTTCATATTATTCAAGCATTTCATTAAGTATGTTAGCAACCAATTAGTAAATAAATGCATTTCATGATTCTAAAATGCCAAGTAGAAGCTAGGGGTAGATCTTCACCTTTGAGTTAAAATCTAGTACTCAAATGTGGCCCTACCGTCGGGAATTTGGAAAAATGCTCCAAACCTAAATTAAAGTATAAGACTATCATTAATGACGTAGATTTATTCATAATTAAATATTAAACAATGAATTATGGCTTAACTAACTCAATTTGATTAATCTATCAACTTGGTTTGACGAATAGGATCTCAAAATCAGTGCACAAACTAAACAGTAATGGAATGGGGCTCGATTACTGCACTCGCAAGAGTATGGACCACTCCAATTGATAATTGTGACTTAAAGCCCTAACATACTCAATCCTAATATTAGGGGTCATTTGGCACCGTGGATTGGAGAGGATTGGAGGGGGTTTCCAATCCACGGTGAGAACTTGGATTACACCTAAAATCATTTCAATAGTCGCATGTGTAACATGTATGTCACTGAACACTATCATTCTATTGGGCACATGGCCCACTAATGATGATCAGCACCGTCCAAACATTGTCCATATTAGTCAACTATTAAAAATCATTGGTTAGTCACTCAGACATGATCTTGTGCTTATGGTCCATTCGAGACTTGAAATTTCATCATTTTTAGGAAAATCATATATTTAGCGAGCTTATCACAACCATATTGTCAAAAATTATTTATCTCACTAATTAGGGATATTAAATTTGATTTAGTAATTAAATTCAAACCCCTGTAAATATACCATGCATTGGTATTTTTGAATTAAAGTTGATTCACACTCCAGGGTGCCAAACACACCAGGAAGATTGCCAATCTAGGGGGTTCCAAATCCATGCTCCTAATCAGGCCGTTAGGGTTTGCGAGAATTGACAAAAATAAAAAAAAGGGTTTCTAACCCTAATGACTCGAAATAAAAGAAATGAAAGAAAAAGATGGACAGACATGTAGGGAAACCTCTTACCTAGCAAGTGAGTGGAGAATCTGACCCAAAATATCCATGGAAGACATGAGATCGGGAATAGAGACGAGGTCTTGCACGAATTTTGCAAGCACGGGGATTGGATGGCGTGATCCAGCCACCGAGGGTGCATGTAAGGTAGTGGCTCCCACTCTCTCTCTCTCTCTCTCTCTCTCTCTCTCTCTCTCTCTCTCTCTCTCTCTCTCTCTCTCTCTCTCTCTCTCTCTCTCTCTCTCTCGGCTACTGTAAACGGCTGAGAGAGAAAAGGGTTGGAGCTTATATGGGTGGAACTATTTCAGTTGGCCCCAAGGTTTGAAAAATCTCAAAAATGGCCAAATGGGGCCTAATTTGGATTATAGGGGTTGCTCTGATGCCCCCTAGCCATGAAATTTATAAGATAGGTGGTCCATGGCCCGATGAAAAGCTGGGTAAAGTTTGATCAAAAACAGATTTAAGGTTTTACCGGAATGGCCCAGTTTACGATCAACTGTCACCATTCCATGATTAATGGCCAGATTTTACATACGTGGTCCTAAATTTATTTCCAGCCTTTGGTGTAAATTTGGCAAAGATCCAACAGACAGAAAGCCTACAATTGCAACATTAGTTACAGGACTAAATAGGTAAATTTCAAACTTTCCCCAAATTAGGTCAGGTGACTCACAGTTTGCAAGTGCTAGCTGGGCAACGTAATTTAACTATTTCTGGGAACTTCTAGGGTTTAGCATCTGTGTGAGACATCAAGCCCAGTGAGATGGACACTACTCTACAATTTCAGAACTAGTGGCCCACTAACGAGTGGTCTAGAGCTTGTTCAAGTAATCGGGGCATTTTTGGAATAAATTAGGTAAAGGGATTTCAAGTGAAAAATGATTAGGATTTGGATTAGCTAATTTCATAATGTACATTATTCGCAACTAGTGAGAATGATGATTTGGTCATAATCACCCTAATCAAGAACCCTAATTCAACTATACTTGAAATTACCTGATTTAGTAAAATATACTAAAATAGAAAATTTAAATTTAATCATATAGGATGATTCGTAGTATGATTAGAAGCAATTTTTAATAAGATGCCAAGTATAAAAATTCTAAGATGAAAAAGATATGTGCGGCCCATTAATAACGTGCAGTTGTAGAAAATTTTCAGTTTCAATAACTCTATTTCATACAATGTTTTTGGCACGTATATGATTTTAATTATTTTTTCAGTAGTTCACCATCATGTATACTTTATCTCCACCAAATTTCATTAAATTTCGTGTTCTAGAAAAATTCTAAAAACTAAAATCATTAAATTTCCTAGTTCACAAGTCTAGTTCACCATCAAGTCTACTTTATCTCCACCAAATTTCATTAAATTTTGTATTCTAGAAAAATTTTAAAAATTTTGGAAGTACCAGTTGTCCGAACTAATAATTTTTATATAATTTTTACATCATCCTAAATTTAACTATATTAAAACTTTTATTTTATTTTTCATTTATTTTTATATGAAATTAAACTTATCAAGCTTCAATCTGGCTTTTGAATCACCTAAATTGGAGTTATATTAAGAGAGATGTGACTTTTTTAAGTCGACTTGAAAATATAAAGAATTCCGGCGGTGGTCCACTGAAATTCGGTGTACCAGTGGCGTGCCACCAACTTTGAGGTGCCGCCACGGTCCTCTGGAGCCGGTGGCAGCACGTCGTCGATCTGTTAGTGGCGCCACCATCCTCTATGGTGTCTGGTGGTGGCTCTGCCACTTAATATTTGAAAATTTGTGTATCTTTCAATCTAAAATGAGTTAATCGACGTGAATATATGATTTTGGTGTAGGAGAAGCTAAGATATCCAAATAACTTGGTTATTTTATGAGATTCCATAATTTAAATAGTTAAAAACCTATTTTATTTATATTTTTACTATTTATAGTAAATTTTAGTTTAATTATTGTTCTTCATCGTTTAAGCTTTAGGATTTTATGTCTAATATGAAAGTACTTAGAAATATTTGAAGAATAAGGTGGTGGAAGGTGAAATTTTCGAAGGAAATGAGTTGAAAGGGGGATTTGAGACTTAGGGATTGAATTTTGAGAGCTTGGGAAGAGAATGGGGTGATGACTTGAGTGTGAAAAGGGTATACAGACTAGAAATGTGGTATAAATGAAGTAGAAATGGCCCTAGGTGAAGCCCCTGGGGCTTCTATGTGATTTATGAGAGCAAAGAGGGGTCCCTTCTATAGTTGAACCCTAGGCTAAAACTTTAGTTTTTAGATTAGCCAGATGGCTTAGTCCTAGGGTCCTTCAATGTCGCTAAGTTTGATCGCTCCCTTCTAAGTGGATAAGGCGTTATGATAGACCCATTGCCTAAGGAAGTTCAACTCCAAGTTAACAAAAAATCCGAGACGTTACAGATATCCAGAAATAGAAGAAACTATTTGTCTTCATTGCTGTAACGCCTTGGAAAAATTCATACTGAGACTCGAGTACCAACTCGATCGGAAATCGCTTAGGATTAATTCCTTTAGAAAATAAGCGTAAGTTAGCTAGCGCAACGCTAGAGTAGCTGTGAAATTGTCTCTGAACACTTTAAATACGTTCTACAAGACCCAAAACTTGTAGAACCAATGACGCTGTAATACATTGAAACCTAAGATCAAACACTAAACCTGTTTGCTCTCAGGAACCTTCTAAAACTTCGTATTAGATTTAGACCGCGCATCGAAAGTCCGATACCTACAATCTTAGACCATTTCAACCGCTTAGCTCGACTTGACAATCGTTTCAAAAATCAAGCCCAACCGACGTTCAGAGGCTATTTCATTGAGCCTGGAGTGAAGAGAGTGAGAAATAGGTTAGATTTAAAAATTTTAATCCAAATCTGGCACGTGACTTGGCACATTATTATTAAGCATTTTGACCGTCAGAATTCAGCCAAATTACACCCTCGGATCAGGAAAAATTTCTCTTTCATATCATGAGACTTGTAGACCTGATTTAGGTACGATGACCGCTGAACTGAAACTGGACCGCCACGTGTGATCTATGAACTCTGCCGGACTAAAAACTGGGTGTGAGCAACATCCAGTGACCATGAGCTTAAGTCCGATCGCGTTCGACCAGGGGACCTCCCGAAATGCTCTTTTGGATCGAAACAGCCCCGATTTGGTTATAACCTAAGTATACATTGTTCCTAAGTCTAAATAGGTGAGGTTTTAGCCTATGTAAGGGCTTTAAACCCTCACATATCTCACCCATCCGAATTTGCAAGAAACTCTAGCTAGAGAGAGAGAGAAAGTGAGAGATTGTGGGAGACCTTGTGAGAGATCTTCCTGCCGATTGCTCCACCTTTTGCACATACCGAAGCAACGCGTTCGAATCACTTTTTTGGTGATTTTCAACACACTTCTAGGTAAGGAAAACCCTAACTACTTGCTGATTTAGGATTCCATCAATTCAAATAGCAAAGTAGCTTATACATCTTATGCATTAGGTCGCCGCTACGCTGTTGACGAAGCGTATACGTTCCATTCGAAACGATACACGTCTAGGGCAAAAGGTGTGAATTTTAGACGCTTTGATTGACTGATTTCAAAGCTTTCAATGTCGTTTAATAGTAGATTATTGACAACAACATCGTTTGACATGTACAATATGCTGTTCGTTTTCTGTTTCGTAAACGTATGGAAAATATGAGATTTAGGGCATTTTAGTCATTCGTAGAAAATACTGTTTACATCCATATTTTGCTGAAATATTTGCCATGGCTTTTTGTCGTGTTAGGATATTAGGAATGCGTGCATGATCGGTTTGGCGAAGAGATTCGCCCTAATACGCACTTTGGGTCAACATACGCTATGTAGACTAAAGTGTGTAGACTAAGTGTTTGTATAAATGTTTGTACTAGTATGTATTGAGTAAATGGACTTGTGAATGAGTGTTGAGATTGAATTCTCAAGTAATATGCTGATGTAAATGATTTCCATCATGTTGGCTATATGTATTGATTTCATTATATATATGAAGTGCATGTGTTGGATGATTTGTTTAAGTTGTATGTTATGACATGTTTCAATAAGCTTATATTGTTGTATTTCATTTCCATTACTCTCATATGATTACTGATGTTGACTTACAAATGTTTGGGGCCATACTTAGTCCAGGCAGTCGGTAACAGAGTAAATTCGTGGTTGGCTTATATTTGCCACGAAAGACGCGTCGATGAACGCGAGTCGTGTTTTGAGTTGGAGGCAGTGGTTAGGCCACACGAAGTGTTTCACGCACTTCATGTCGTTCGACTTGCGATGCGCTCGTACTAGTCGAGCCCATCAAGTAACCCGACTGGCCGTTGTATGTTCACCCAGTATGAGTCATAATTGCTTGAACCTAGGGTACTGAACTTACCATTGAAAACCCTGTTAACCATGGTACCTCGATCCATAAAGACTCATGAGCTGGGCATGGTGGTATGGGACACCGTGGTAGAGCTGTCGGCCTACGCTGGGGCCACAAACCTCCCCGTAGTGACCAATAAGCACTTATGACTCGTGAGCCGATTGTGGTGGTATGGGACACTACATTCGATCTGTCGGCCTACTCTGATTGGTGACGAGCCCTTTGTAGTGACCGCGAGCGTATTCTGAGTCTACGGGAGGTGATGACCCTTCCGTAGCGACGAGAGTACATTAGGCCTGTATTGATAAGGTGATGGGCGAGCGGTGCAACGAGTGCGAGCAACAGCCCTGGCAGCCCTTGCAGCGACCTACAAATATAATATCGTATGTGATTTCTAGGAGTGACGACCCTAGACAAGATCTGTGTTGGGATTGATATAAAGGAAGTACCTTAGTTTCCCAATACTGCTGTATGAATGGACTAATAACAACTTGGTAATCATATCCACATCGCACTGCATGTGCCTGGAAGATGTGGAGCACTGTGGGAAGAAAGTATGCCATGGACGCAGATGGTGCCGCATGAGGGAGTATGTCGGTGAGGGAATCCATCATGTCATTTCATGCATACATTAATAACAGTATCTAGGAATGTTTAATTTTTTACTTTACTATTATCGCATGATTGATTTGAGAACATGCTAATCTTTGCTCTATTATCCCACTGAGTTGATCACTCACTCCCACATTACGGGATGGTGTTTGCAACATCCACCAGACCCTGTCTTAGATGCAGGTGATGTGACGATTCAGGATGCAGAGGCAGACTACGACAAGGACCAGGACGAGTTCTCGTATATGCAGTTTTATGACGGCTTTGCATAGGTGACCTGGATCGGTGGGACTTCTTAGTGGGACTATTTTTGACATTTCCTTTTTGTTTATGACATGTATATGAGACCCAGAGATGTATTCATACTTTGGAGACAGTTTGAGAGTATTTTATTTTCACACAGTGATATTATATATATATATATATATATATCTTTCAATCTTCCGCTTGCGTTTTATCACTGGATCTGGAGTATGAATTGCAGTTTTGGTATAATCTTACTCATGTGGATGCACTAACTCTTCCAACATTAAATTATAATCATATTTGTTGCATAAGTGATGGTCTGGAACTCGAAAGTCGGGTTTAGACACTACCCCCGATTTTTAGGGTGTTACAATTGCATATGGACTCTACCACAAAAGTGCTTTGCGAGATACTGAGTACCAATGCATATCCTTGCGAACTTTCTGGAGATATTCTCACACTGGTTGTTTTAAATACCCTATGTGATATCTATCGGAGAACTGAAGTATGTCTACCCACTCAAACAATTAATTCAAGTTGTCAAATGTATTCACCACACAAGTATTCCTTTTCCAAGAGTCATCTGCAGACTTTCAAATAGCTATACCACCTTCTTGTGATACAATATATCCTACAGTATACCTTACCAAGAAAACCCTACTAAAAGCACTTAAAGTCAATCATGAATGCAAGGGTAACGAAGAAGCTCAAGACACTCCCATGGCCACTGGCTGGAACTCTTGCCACACCCTAGGGCCTGCACCAAGTCCATTTTCAGTTCGCATTGGGCATCTTGTTCACCAGAGTGATCCATCTTGTCAACTCCTTGAAGGGCAGTCTAATATAGAAGCTCGCCTCCGGTAGTACGAAAATCAACTCTCTGAGATTGAACCGCGTCTTGAGGCTCTTCAACATACTGGGGAGCACATCACTAAATTGCTTTTGACTCATTATTCTTATATCCCTCCGTATGAGGATGGATCATCCAAATGATTTTTATTGTGTTGTTGTTGAATCTCAGTACGTTTTTTTTTTTGGATAATTATGCCCTTATGGGCTTGTTGGTTTTTGGATGTTGGATGAATCTACTCAAGCTTGGGTAGTAATTTTGATGAATTTATTGTGATATCTATTCTGCTCACGTTAAATATTCCTTTTATGGTTATCCTTTTTATCTAACATATGATTTAAGTACTTGATATATTTCATTATTTGGATGATGGTTTTTATGTTTATATCATTACATGATTCATCTGCTTTATTTCTTTTACCCTTTGGATTATCAATTTTATGTTATTGGTTTATTTCTTGGTAAATCATTAGCTAATAACTGAGAAAAAGGGGGGAGAAGAAACCTACCCACTAAAACAATGTTTATTTTCTATAAAAATTATTTTTTTCCTTGTTACAGGTTATTCTTGGCAGATGCAAAGGGGGAGCAGCATGATTTTGTATTACATGTCAAGTCTGGAATTGTAAATTTTATTTTTGATATGTAATCATTATTGTTTTAGTATGTCATTAGTATGGACCATGACACGGTCATAGGATAGGTTGTTTTTATCATGTAATTGACAAATGGGAGATTGTAAGTGCACCCACCTTTGCACACTAGTTTGTCAATCACGTGACTAGTTGTGTCTAGTAGTTGGATGAGTTCTTGGCAAATGAAGACTAGCAATGCAACTAGATCAGAAGCATCGAAGCCACATTAAAGATAAAGGACTTGTTGAGGCATAAAAAAATATTCCACGTCTAGGGGTATTTAGGTAATTTCCATATCCGGGGGTATTTCGATAATTTTCATGACTGGGGAATTTTGATGATTTCCATGTCCGAGGGTATTTTGATAATTTCCATGTCCAAGGGTAGTTTAGGTATTTTGGTAAAATCCAGTTCCAAGGGTAGTTTAGGTATTTTGATAAAATCTAGCTCCAGAGGTATTTTGGGTATTTTGGTAAAAATCCAGCTTCAGGGGTAGATTAGGTATTTTAATAACATTCCATGTCCAAGGGGTAGTTTAGGTATTCTGGTAAAAGGGATTTAAAAGGGTAGTTTGGTAAAAAGGGGTGCACATGTGTCATTTTAAGGGAGAAAGGTTATACACCACCATTTAAGAGGTAGCTTGGTGGTCACCATAGTGTAAAGAAAGGAAGAAGATCATATGTGAAGAGATAGGTGGTGGTGATCACCACTCTGTAAGAGTGGTGGGGCCTATAAATACCCCACTCCTACTTCATTTGAGGAGTTGGATCGGATTGGATCAGTTGGTGGGCCAAAGAAATAAGAGAGAAGCAAGGTAGAAGAGTGTTGCTTGCACGTAGCCGCGCAACTACAGTTGCTTGCACATGGACACGCAACTGGTTTTGCGCCACTTTTGAAGGAAACCTGAAAAGAGTGTTGCGCGGACCCGCGCAGTGAAAGTGAGAAAATTTCCCCAAGCTAGACATTGCGGAGCGTCGTTCGAAGGGAGGTTTCCCTTGCGCAGAACCACACAACATCTGGAGCAGTGGTCGTGACGGACTCCTTTCACTGTGTTGTTGGTGGGGCCAGATGCGGTCATATTTTGAGAGATCCACACCGTCCACTGGATCCCTCTCAAGATTTCGACCGTGAAAGGTGAGTTTTGATCATCTATTGACATGGCCTACCTAGATAATCAAGCCGAGAAAGCAGCTGAACGGTCCGCTTGCAATCACTATTGCGATCATATGAATGAGCAAGGTCGTCAAAGATCAACATGGTTGTGAATGGTTTTTCTCCCTCTACTTCATGGACGCTTCAGATCAAGCTTTTGTTGCATGATGGTGTCCCACTATGAACGGACGGAAGCTCTGTTTCGCCACAGATTCGACGTACGTCTACTCTGTGATGTGTGATGGCCCACTTATGGAAGACGAATGGAAAATCCACACCGCTCATTCGAATCATGGCGAAAAACCACCAAGGAAGGACTACTTTTAAAGTGAAATCAGTGTGGCCCGCAAGGTTATCTACTCCGTCCTCCATTTCATATTCAACGGTTAAGATTTCACAAGAGCCTGCATGGTGACAAAAGGAGAGCTAAGCGAGGGTAAGGCCCATCCTCTAAAGAGAATGGACGGCTCAGATCACTCAATGGAGTAGTGAGTGGACCACACTACACAAAAACGGCTAGCGCAGTGAAGACACTGTGCGTTTTTGTGAAATGAAGAAGAAGAGTCGGTCAACGCACGCTAACCGACTTTGGTGAATCTCGTGCACGGCCGGTGCACTTGGACTTCATGTACATGCGATGTACATGTGGTCCCGACATGATGTTCATGGGAAATTCGCTCTGTCCGTTCACTTGCCCACTGTATTTAGTGCATTGAGACCAAATCTAAAGCATGTCCAGATATCAGGCGGGCCACAAATCATGATCTCAGGGGCTGATTTGTCAGTTTGTCCATTTCTACAATGATCCAGAAGCTGAAATTTGATGTGTACAACTAATTTATGATTCGGATGCTATACATAAAGTTTCAGGCTAAACGGACGGTGACAACCCCATGATCTTACATTCTGGGAGACTTTTCAAGCCTGTTTAGCATGATCGGCTTGATTTCCTCAGGGCCTGGCCACACTTCAATAGGCTGCTGTATGTTTTAAGGAAGAATGACCAGAAGGATGCTCCATCTCATTGAAGACTGGTTGATCAGATCAGCAATTCCTCCTAAGTACCGAGGAGATGACCGAAATAGCGTCGGAATGCTGCTGAAATTTCTATCTGACTGTCTTCTCTTTCATTCACTACATTGCATTAATTGTACTTTATTTTCAGAATCAAGGGAATTAGAGGATGTAAATGAACTCAGACAAATGTGATCAATGTTCTCTCATTCATTCTTTGTTATCATTGAATAAATCCCCCAAATATAACGCATTTGTTTTCTTGTCGAAATAAAATGGCGACTTTGTTATCATTGAAAGATATACCGCATCGATCTCTCTCCTGACTAATATAGTTATCTACTTCACATCTGATAGACCTCCACCAAAAAGTATAAGAGAAGATTAAAATCAGTTTCGATCAAAGACAAATAATGCCAAGTAATGTCGAAAGCAGTTTTTGTTTCATCAACAGCATAACAAAAGAATGAAGAACGGATGATAGTGTGTTGAAGGTGTAGAGTACTGCGCGTACAAGGACAATGATGATTCGATCAAGCTGATGACAATGTCTGAGATTTGGTGAAAGGAATATCGTCCTGCCAAATACGGATAATAGTACATTCAAACGACTACCGTGAACAACAGTAAACCTTAAGAAAACCTTCAGATGAGAAAGAACCCTGGGGGCATCATCACAACTTGGCAGGATAAAGATCAAGTTAAATTTGCAATTTACGAAGGGTAAAAGTGAAGCTATTCAAACTCTCATATGAATCGGCTGCTTGAAAGTCTTAAAAGAGTTGTAGTAGATACTGCCAAAGAAAGAAAGCAAAATGAAGGCTTGTCAAAGGTAAAGAGTTGAAATTCCGCTAAAGAGAGCATCGGTAATTTTACACAAGAAAGTACATAAAGGGTTTAGACAATTCAAAGACTACATGAAATATACATTTGAAGAAGACGGCATACTCCTTATGATTCTAGTTACAAAGAAAATCGAATTGTCATAGTTAAAGTATCAAAGGAAATAAAATAAAGAAGAAAAGAAGAACAGGCAAGAAGATGAAATAGCGGTGAATACTGCTTGAGTTGAAGTAGGAATATGCCAATATGTCCTAGAGGGGGGGGGGGGGGGGGGTGAATAGGATTTTTTAAAAATTTTTTATGAATTATTAAAAATCCTGATCACACTAATCCTATCATAGAGTACAGATTAGGATTACTCAAAATTAACTCTACTGGCTTCCAAGCCTGGTAGAGGATCCAATCACAAACTATTTAAAAGACAGACAATTTATAGATAAGATTGTGATGGATATGACTGTGTGTGTGTGTATAAGATGTGATTTCAGATGATCAGATATAAAGGCATGTAAGGAAATCATATAAATAAAAGACAATTCCAATCTCAAACACAATCATTTTATAGTGGTTTCACTAGTTGTCTACTCCACTCCCGGCTTCCACACTCAACTCTTGAGTGACCGAATTTCACTAAGGAGGTTTTCCATGGTTCACCTCAAACCTAAGGTTTTAAATCAGGTTCACCTTCAACCTTTACATGGAGGTTTCTACTCGGTTCACCTCTAACCCTGGAGTTTTGCTGGCGCACTCCTAACCAGATGTTTATGCCCACACAGAGCAAGGGTCCACACAACGCACCTGAATGTTTATGCTCTCCACAGAGTAAGGGTCCACACAACGCACCCCGCACATACACTTCCGTCGGAGGCCTCCTTTAAGGACTTCAAAGGGTGAGCAACACTTAAGACCCAATCCTATAAAGGAATGATCACAAGTGTCCTCTGGACTCTAGATACTTACAAATAAGTTGATGAGTCCCATTTAGCGCAGTGATGAAGATCTCCTCCTTGTTGATGAAGAGTCTTCAGCTCCCTTGATCCGCAACACAAAAGATGTACCTATAGGCTTTAGGTTGGGTCAAGGTTATGATGGAATTCCACTCTCTAAAGATTTTCTTATTAGGAAGATAGAGTGATTCTAATCATCTATGCATTCAAGGCATCCCAGCTTAATGATTTTCCATTAAGGTAGTAGCTGAAAGATCCTTGAATGCGGAAGTTCATTCTCCAATCCACTCTTTTGAATATCAATGATGAGGGTGGATTGGAGGATAAACTCCCTGAGAGAAAGGGCTTAAGATAAATGATATGAAGTTTAAAATACTCAGAAACACTCTCTTCTTTCTCTAAAGCAATAAAGACTAACCTCTCTATATATAGGCAAAAGGTTCCAATAGAAATAAAATGGTCACATTTATGACAGAGTTCGATATCATCGAAAAAGAGTCGATATGATCGAGCGTATACTCTCGATTGTATCGATGATCCGCTTGATGGTACAAACTATATGTCATTCGCTTTTAAAATGTTTTGCCGGATGGTCGATGGGATCGAGACACACATATCGATGTTATCGGATTTCGAACTCCGATTCCATCGATATATGGATCGATCTATCGACAGGTGAAAACAGGAGAGACAAGTCTTGAAGAATTTCAGGTTTTAAAGATATGATCGGGGAACAGCCGATGTCATCAGAATTTAAATGTTAATGATATTGAAGACTTGTCGATCGGATCGATAAATCGTATAGATTTACCTATAAGCTTGCTGGACGGTTTGTGTCCGGTCTCGATCCAATCGACCAGGTCTCGATATGATCGACATATGAATATCGATTTCTCGACTGGCACCCCGATCAACAATTAAAACATCCTGAAATTTATGTTGGAAGAAACATGCGCCCACTATCGATATGATAGACTGACTTCCGATATGATTGATATTTGAGTTCAGATTGAATCAGACAGTCATCGATATATCGAAGCTCATAGTAGTTTTTATTAGAAAAACAGGGGCACCGAAAAACTGTCTGTCGATATTATCGATCTACTTTCGATAGAATCGATATTCGAATATCGATGATATCGACTGAACAGTCGATATATCGATAAATCGTCCAGATAAACTTTTGATTGTTGGACGCTTTTTGTCCTCACTCGATTGCATCGATTGAGATGCCGAGGACATCGACAGAGCAGGTCAATCATATCGAAGAGGGAAACGATATAATCGACGGGGTAAGAAAAACTTGAAGATTTTCCTGTTTGGTAAAAAGTTTTCTTACACAAAAATCCTAAGATGTTTTACACAGTTTTAAGGGTCTTAATCACCTGGTGTTTTTGGGACATGGGATGTGAGGCTATGATTTACCTATGGCGAGCTTTCACACATCCAGTTGAGGCAGACACTTGACTTGATC
The DNA here is from genome assembly GCA_037074715.1 of Magnolia kwangsiensis. Classification (NCBI taxonomy): domain Eukaryota; kingdom Viridiplantae; phylum Streptophyta; class Magnoliopsida; order Magnoliales; family Magnoliaceae; genus Magnolia; species Magnolia kwangsiensis. The sequence continues at coordinate 79,881,785 of CM073575.1, read as the reverse complement.
TTCTTGTTTGGCACGGTTGTTCGACTGACTCAACTTACACTGTAATTGACAAACCAGGGCACTAGTAGGTGCAATTTCAATCTCCCCCTTTGTCAATTACGTGACAAAATACTAAAAACACCCTAGGAAAATATCTAGAGAGATACATCTTAAATTGTGTGTACATGCATTAACACAATTTTACAAATTCTAATCACCCATGTACACAACCAGTAGTTTCTCCCACTTACTTCAAAAACTCCCCCTTTCTTGTTGCGGCTGCTCCCCCTAACACCTGCAACATATAAGAGCACAAATATCTAATTTTCCACAGGGGTGTTTGTAATTTCTCTCCCCCTTTTTGTCAGTCATTAATAAAGATATAGCATGTGATATTGAAGATAAGGTAGATGTCAGATGAGGGAGCTGCAGATATAGATGTATATAAATGAAAGCAGTGTAGAACATACATCATGAGCAGATAATATGGATTTAATAAAGCGCTTAAGGCATAAGATAAACATGCAGTCCATAATCTCAAAACTTCATTAAACCAGGGAGGCATAAATTTAAATGGCAGGAAGATAAGAACTAGATTCAATCATAAAATAAACTGCCCAAGATTGGCAGAAATATCCAATACTGCTCCAGACAGCAGCAGTTTTTTAAAAAAATAAAGCCCATAGGAGGGGACCCAAATATCAAAACTTGTATTTTAGCCCAACCGTGGGCATATTCAAAAAAAAAAAAAACTATGCATGGTGAAAAGGCTATCATACACACCACTGAGAGCGTAGAACATCCAAAAAGATACTGATGTTCATCCGCAAGATAAGAGTAAGATGTGTATGATAGCATGCATGAACCCGGCCTCACGGAGCAGAATGTGATGGCATCGTGTCGGCCCGTCGGCACGTCAGTAGATCCACCAATTATTGGACCGTGCTCTGCACTCTTTGAACCATCCTTTTTAGGACAATAAGTTGTTCCTTAACTGAGTCCATGTCCTTCTGAATGGCCCTAATCCTGTCCAGTTTAAGCCTTTTCTCATACCTAGCGGTTGACGTAGACGGAGCGACATCAGGTCCATGAGGTGCATCATTAGTCATTGCATCTCCTTCCATGGGATCACCACCTTCTCCTCCTTCCCCTTCTGTATGAATGTCTTCCTCAGTTTCCTCCTTGTACTTATGAAATATCAAATCTATTTTCTGAATATTCTTTTTATTGAAAACTTTGAGCGGGAAAACTGGATCAGTTGTAGAAGGAAAGCCAATGCTTTGACAATTCTACTAATAATCCAGGGATATGGCAGATGTAAATCTCTGGAAGTATGTATGGCATTGACAAACTGATTGACAATCAAAGTTGAAAGGTAGATATTTGTCCCGGTTGTAACGGAGTAGACTATCATGACCATGAGACTTATGAGATATGATCGGTTTGTACTTCTTGGGTACAAATTAGTGGTAAAGATCCCATGCATGACTTGAAACTGGAGCTCCATATACCTAGCTTTTAGGGCATTCCCTTGATGTCATGGAATATCTCTGTCATTACATAGGTATTTGGTTATCTTTGATCGCACTTCTGGAAGATCGAGATCCCAGTTTGGAAGGCCTTCTGGAGCCAACTGTAGATTGAGGATGTGAGCTACAGTGGCGGGGGTGATGAATGCATCATCACCATCCAGGGATACCATGAATGAAGGAGGGTCAGCCACCGGGGAATAACACGCAGCAAGGAAGTTGCGTGTCCTTTCTAGTTGGCATGGTCCACCAAAATCCAGGATGGGCAGCCAACCGATTGCAGCAAACAGGGGTTCTAATTTGTAGGGTGCTAAACACCCTTTGTCTACTTTTCTCTCAAAAATTAGCTTCCTATTGGCATATTTTGGTGGGAGTTGGACAACTGGAGGAGGAGGCGCTGGTTGAGACGATGCAGGAACTTCGGTTTGGGACCTGCTGCGTCATGATCTTTGCCGTGTGGGGGTCCCACTATCCAGGATCCTTGCTCTTTCCCTTGAAGCAAGGACTTGGGTACCTCTCAAAGACTCCCCCAGACCGGATGCTACGTTTTTGTCTTTTCTCATGTGGAAGAAAAGGCTATTTGAAGTATTTGGAAAAAATGATAAAAATGCCCAACAAACCAAGAAAAAAAGGTTCTGACGATGTTGGAAGAATATTACCTGATTTGTGGAGGGAATTGGTTAGTCTGACTTGGCTTCTAGTGATTGGTCGAGAGGATCGGACAGGGAAGACGACCGAAAAGCCTTTTGAAGAAAACCTCCCTTTTTTTTGACCTGCTGACTTTTATCGGGCACCATCTGTCGATCATATCGACCAATGTATCAATTATATCGTGGAGTTGCCAATCGATTCTATCGAGTCTACCCATGATGTCATTCATGGTCATACGGCTTTTCATATTTTTAAGAGCCGTCGATTGTATCGACCCTCTGTCGATGAAATAGAAAAAGGCCGACACTTCTTATCGAATGTAGATACTATTCAGAATTTTCACAATTTTGACACACTATTGGGTATTTCTTGGCTTGATCAGTATATGTCACAAAAATTTGTACCAGTTTTGTACAATTATAAACATGATAATGTTTATATACAAAAATTTAAGGTCTCCAACCTTAGATGTAATATTGAAGGCTCAACAAAATTGCATCATTTCAGCAAATATCCAGATCTAGATGCATAATCTGGATTTGTTCCTTTTTCTACTTGATGTATCAGGGTATATGAGATTTAATCATCAAATAGTTCATTTTTTCTTTAACTACCCATTGTGAGATAGATTTCTTCATTCTATTCTTTTCTTTAGGTGGTGATGGATGAGTGCTTCTCCTAGATGGACTTTTAACATTCTAAGTTTCTCTGATTGGTTTGAATTTTCCAATGTGATTTTGATCAGAGTTATATAGAGTCCTTCTAGGTGCTAAACATTCAAATTTATAATGACCAACATCACCACATAAATGACAAACTGGAGAAATTCTCATATTGCTACTTGAAGCAGTAAGTTTTGTTTGAGCTTTATTTCCAGTTTTCTTTTTACTTATCTCATATCCTAGTCCACTCTTGTCTCTTCCTAGTCTTCTCATCCTTAACATTTTTCTAATTTCTCACAACTCTAAGAAAATTTGTAGTTCATCTCGGCAAATTTTCTGAAATTTTCTAAATCAATACAAAGTGAGTGGTTCTCATTTTTGAGTTGTGCATTATCATCTCTTAGCAGTTCAGTCTGGTTCATAAGTTTTGATAATTCTGCTTTTAGGGATAAGTTTTCTCTTTCTAATTGATCATTGTCTGTGTGATATTATTGCAAATCATTGGCTAAATATATGTTTATTTCCAAGGTTCTTTCCAAGTCTTTCTGCAACAATTTCTTCTTATTTTCAGACATGCTGAGTTTTTTAAGGATATGGATACTATGAATGTACAGCTGATTATAAGCATCTTGCAATTTATCCTTTTTAATTTCTTTCTCTTCTTTTCCAGACTCTAATTCCTCATAGTCAGATGGAAATGATTCAGTGGCTTGTTGTTCTTCATTTCTTTCAGATTCCATGGGAATGATTGGAGATGTGGAAGCCATAAGAATTTTCAAGGATTTTTAGCCACCATCACTCTATGAGTCACAAGTTTCTAAGTTTGACTCTTCTATATCATCCCATGTGGCGGCCATCGCCTTGCCCTTGGTTTTTCTGTTTGGGCATTCGGTAGATAGGTGTTCATACTCATGACAGGCATAGCATTGTGGTTCTTTGGTTCTTTTTCCAAATTTTCCTGTAGGAGGTTTGTCATCCGCCTTTCTACCTCTAGAGGGGCGGCCGCGATTCCTTTGAAAGAATCTTTTGAATCTTTGTGCCAAAAGAGCCACTTCCTCATCTTCATCTTCTTTTTCACTCTCACTGTCCTCATGTTTTTTTTTCTTAGAGGTTTTTAGGACAGTGTTTTTAGATTTTTGGGGTTGTGTGAAGTGTAGTTCAAAAGTTTGTATGGAACCTACTAGTTCTTTTACTTTCATCTCATCAATATTCCTACACTCCTCAATTGTTGTTACCTTGGGATTGAACCGTTCCGGTTGAGATCTTAAAATTTTTCTACATATTTTAGGTGTCGGAACCTTCTCTCCCAATCCACCCATGGAGTTACAAATGATATTCAATTTGGTGAAAAACTCCATAAATGTCTCATGCTCTTCCATCCTGAGATTTTTGAACTGTGAAGTTAAAAGTTGTAGTTTAGATCTCTTCACAGTGCTTGTGCCTTCATGGGTTATTTTCAATAAGTCTCATGCTTCTTTAAAGGTCCCACACATACTTATTTGATTAAAAATATCTTGGGACACGGCACAGTAAATGGCGTTCATTGCTTTTGCTTTATCATTTCACTGTTCTTTGTCAAACGCCATCCACTTTTCATTAGGTTTGGGTTTAGTGATTGTGGTTTCATTTTCAAGTACAATTTGTTCAGATGGTACCACATATCCTTTTTCAACTACATCCCAAACTTCATGATCCAAAGATCTCAGGAAGTAATGCATTCTAGGCTTCCAGTAAGCATAATTTGAACCATCAAATACTGGAAGTCTAGTGATAGATGAGCCCTCTCCTTTGGCCATATTTCAACTTCAGTCAAGATCACTCTCTAGGCGGTGAATCCCTTAAAGAGAGACCCGCTCTGATACCAATTGAAATAGCGGTGAAGACCGCTTGAGTTGAAGTAGGAATATACCAATATGTCCTAGAGCGGGGGGAGGGGGGGTGAATAGGATTTTTTTTTAAGTTTTTATGAATTATTAAAAATCCTGATCACACTAATCCTATCACAGAGTACAGATTAGGATTACTCAAAATTAACTCTGCTGGCTTCCAAGCCTGGTAGAGGATCCAATCACAAACTATTTAAAAGACAGACAATTTATAGATAAGATTGTGATGGATATGACTGTGTGTGTGTATAAGATGTGATTTCAGATGATTAGATATAAAGGCATATAAGGAAATCACATAAATGAAAGACAATTCCAATCTCAAATACAGTCATTTTATAGTGGTTCGACTACTTGTCTACTCCACTCCTGGCTTCCACACTCAACCCTTGAGTGACCGAATTTCACTGAGGAGGTTTCCCATGGTTCACCTCAAACCTAAGGTTTTAAATCAGGTTCACCTTCAACCTTTACATGGAGGTTTCTACTCGGTTCACCTCTAACCCTGGAGTTTTGCTAGCGCACTCCTAACCAGATGTTTATGCCCACACAAAGCAAGGGTCCACACAATGCACTCAGATGTTTATGCTCTCCATAGAGTAAGGGTCCACACAACGCACCCCGCACGTACACTCCCGTCGGAGGCCTCCTTTAAGGACTTCAAAGGGTGAGCAACACTTAAGACCCAATCTTAGAAAGGAATGATCACAAGTGTCCTCTGGACTCTAGATACTTACAAATAAGTTGATGAGTCCCATTTAGCGCAGTGATGAAGATCTCCTCCTTGTTGATGAAGAGTCTTCAGCTCCCTTGATCCACAACACAAAAGATGTACATATACTAGGCTTTAGGTTGAGTCAAGGTTATGATGGAATTCCACTCTCTAAAGATTTTCTTATTAAGAAGATAGAGTGATTCTAATCATCCATGCATTCAAGGCATCCCAGCTTAATGATTTTCCATTAAGGTAGTAGCTGAAGGATCCTTGAATGCAAAAGTTCATTCCCCAATCCACTCTTTTGAATATCAATGATGAGGGTGGATTGGAGGATAAACTCCCTGAGAGAAAGGGCTTAAGATAAATGATATGAAGTTTAAAAAACTCAGAAGCACTCTCTTTTTTTTCTACAGCAATAAAGACTAACCTCTCTATATATAGGCAAAAGGTTCCAACAAAAATAAAATGGTCACATTTATGACAAGAGTTCGATATCATCGAGAAAGAGTCGATATGATCAAGCGTATACTCTCGATTGTATCGATGATCCGCTTGATGGTACAAACTACATGTCATTCGCTTTTGAAACCTTTTGCCGGCTGGTTGATGGGATCGAGACACACATCGATGTTATCGAATTTTGAACTCCGATTCCATCGATATATGGATCGATCTATCGACAGGTGAAAACAGGAGAGACAAGTCTTGAAGAATTTCAAGTTTTAAAGATATGATCAGGGAACAACCGATGTCATCAGAATTTGAATGTCGATGATATCGAGCACTTGTCGATCGGATCGATAAATCGTATAGATTTACCTATAAGCTTGCTGGACAGTTTGTGTCCAGTCTCGATTCAATCGACCAGGTCTCGATATGATCGACATATGAATATCGATTTCTCGACTGGCACCCCGATCAACGATTAAAATGTCCTAAAATTTATGCTGGAAGAAACATGTGCCTGAAAGTGTACCTACTAAGTACCCTGGTTTGTCAATTACGTTGTGAGTTGAGTCAGTTGGACAACAGCGCCTAACAGAAAAATCATGTCAAGTGTCTGCCTCAGCTGGATGTGTGGAAGCTCGTCATAGGTAAATCATAGCCTCACATCCTATGTCCCAAAACACCAGGTGATTAAAACCCATAAAAATAAGTAGAACATCTTAGGGTTTTTCTGTAAGAAAACTTTTTATCAAAAAGGAAAATCTTTAAGTTTTTCTTACATTGTCGATTATATCGATTCCCTTTTCGATATGATCAAAAGTCCTCGGCATCTGTTGAGGCATAAAAATGGTGAAAGGAATCAAGCAAGGTAAAAAGATGAGAAGAACTTTCGAAAGGAAGAAAAGAGATAATTTTCATGGTAATTGCGCAGAACCGCGCAGCCAGTATATGTTGCGCGAGTCCGCGCAATCAATCTCTGTTGCGCGAGACCGCGCAATGAAAGTAATAGCTGCGCGGGACTTCAAAATGAACTGCATAAAAGGGCTTCATTCAAAATGATCCACAGCACTAAAAATACCCCCTCCCCTCCTTCATTAAGTGGAATTGAAGATTTTCAAGAGGAGCAAAGCGGAGCGGAAGACAGAAGGTAGGAGTGAAGTCTCCTGGGAGTTGCGCAGGACCGCACAACCGATATCAGTTGCGCGGGTCCACGCAACCGGACTGCTCTGCAGCCTGTAAAGCCCAAGAGCTGTTGTGCTGCCGAAGTCCGTGGCCCAGGCTTCCTTTCTCCGGGTTTTCTCCTCTTCATGAGTTCTAAGGAAAAAGATCAGTCGATTTAATCGACATTCCTCCTAAGTCCCAGAGGATGGTTGAAACAGGCGCTGTTATGTTGCCAAAATCTCTATTTCATTGAAGGCCCGTCGATCGGATCGGCATTCCTCCTAAGTCCTAGGAGATGATCAAATCAGGCACCGGAAGGCTGTCAAAATAACTCGTCAATCGAATCGGCATTCCTCCTAAGTCCTAGGAGATGATCAAATCAGGCGCCGAAAGGCTGTCGAAATGAACTCTTGATGCTTAAAGCACAAATCCTTTACTTCTAAATGATTTATCTTAGAATCAAGGGATGTAAAGAGGATGTAAACGAACTCAGTATTAATAGAATGTGATGAATGTTCATAGTACTCTCTCTCTGTAATATTTGAATAAGACAATCTCCCCAAATCAAAATGCATTTGTTTCTTTGTCGAAACAAAATGGCGACTCTGTTGGGGACTTTTAGTTTGTCTTATTCAAAGTATTAACAGTAAGGTTGTTATGAACATTCGTCATGGTTTTGCGTCCTATGGATGCCAAAATGACGACTCTCAGTGGGAAGTCCTCCCCTTCATCTCTAAGATAAATCACCCTAATCATTCAATTACTAACTGTAAACATGTTTCGTGATTGAAGGTTTCTAAAATCCGATTACGACTCAACATCCATGGCGAGCCCCATAAGAAGAGTGAACTTCCGATTCATCCTGACAGGGTTTGTGATAGAATACGCACTAAGTCATGTGCGTAAAAGTAGCAGTGCTCAAGTAACAGCTGGGGTCATTTCTGCTTCGCCCCAATCATCAGAAGACAATGCAGGCTGGACTATTGTGACCTCGCGTAAGGCACGAACATAAGACTTCAAGAATTATGGAATGAGTCAGCCTTCATTAAAGATCAGAGGACCCATCACACGAAGCACAGTCAGAAGAAATCCTGAACTTGCTCCTCCAGCAATTTACCCAGTGCAAATAGTTCCTCAATTGACGGTACGCGACTTCCCAGTTTTAAATGCCTCAATAACTAAATAAACAAAGGAACAAAAGGGAAAAGCATTGGTAATTAGATCACCAACGCCATCCCGAAACGATTCACCAGTATCGGCGTCATCTCAGTCGACTGATGCCACAGAGAGTACGAAAAAGCCTGGTGAAACTATATCCCCTCCCTTTTCTTCAAGCCCTGTCACATCGGCATTCTCTTGTTCTCCTCTGATTACTGCTTCGACGAACAGTGGAGAGGCTGCAGTATTCATGGCTAAGACAAACCCGGATTATAGAGCAACTGCAGAGGATCGTTTCAACGCAATGGCAGAAGCACAGAACGCATTGATAGAAGAATGCAAAAATCTTAGAGAAGCGTTGGCAACCCTCGCACACAATGTAGCCCGAATGGCAATCCCCCAGAATACAACAGAAGGGCAAGAAAATCAGCCCGACATTCTTCCACCACAAGGGGCAGGGTCACTAGGGTCCATTCCGGCAGCAAGAACTGTGACACAAGAAGAGGTGAGGCAAGTGGTTGAAGAGGCGGTCAGAGCCGAAAGAGAACGCAAAAATACCGGGCACTTTAGATATCGAACACCGTATCCAAGGGAAGTAAAAGATATCCCTTTTTCAACCAATTTCAAGCATCCGGATTTTCAAAAGTTCAATGGGGAAGGATCTCCAGAGGAGCATTTGATGCACTTTATCACTAGCATGGGAAATTTTTCCACGAAACCACAGTACTGCTTGCGGCTGTTTAGTTCGTCACTAACGCACAAAGCATTCCGATGGTATTCTAGTTTGGCACCTGAATCGATACGCACATGGGAACAAATGCAGGAGCTTTTCATGTCGAACTTCTTCTCCTTGGAACATGACGTCAGTATTACGAAATTGGCCTCTATTCGGCAAAGAGAAGGAGAGCCGATAGAGAAATTTATACACAGGAGAAAAATGTTAGGGGCTTCATGTAAACAACTATCGGAGGAGAAAGAACAGTTTAAGATGTGTCTAAATTCTATGGGCACGGGGATTGCGTTCAGACTGACTAGCGTTGACATCAGGACCTTTCGTGACTTGGCTACCAAAGCCCACGCATTGGAACTGATGACTCATAAAATCCCGGCATTTCACCATGATACGACTAGGAGAGCGTCCAGCAGAACAGCTGTAAACACTGTCGATCATGACAGAAAAGGAAAAGATACAAAGGATTCGAGAGAAAGAAGGCCGGACCGACGCGAAGTGGGTGATAGGTCAAGAAACAGGTACGACGGGAAGCGACCTAGAATGCTGAACTCTCATGAAGGGTTCGCATTTGAAAAAGAAGATGTCGCCCCTATGATGGAGCAGTTATTAAAAGCTGGCACGATAGTACTGCCGGAGCCTAAGCACCCAGAAGATATAACAAGGACAAGAGAAAAGAATTTCTGTCGTTATCATCGCCTAGTGGGGCACCTCACAGAAAACTGCTAAACACTAAAATGTATAATACATCGACTAATCAATAGAGGCGAGATAGTATTGGGGAAAGAAAGAGAAAAAGGCTCCATGGCAACCGTAAACACGCTTACAGTCCGAGAAAAGGACCAAGAAGCGAATAACGCAGAAAGCAGTAAAGCTGTAAAGAAGGTTGCGGTAATCACACTACGGTCGGGCAAGAAGATAGTAAGCCCTATAAAACAGAAAATAGAAGAAGCGATTGCAAAAGAAGATAACAGCGGCAAGATGAAGGGAAATAATGAAATGACGAAAGTAAATTATGATGTGGTAAATCATCTAAAGGGAATACTAGCCCGATTAGCGTTTATGACGCACTGAAGCTATCAGAAGAATTCTAGCAAAGTTTGATTTAGGCCCTATCTGATCATGACATCAGGGAAACCTTACTGACAGAGTAGAACATGAAGAACCCAATGAACAGAAGGACTGTTTCCCAGTCATTTCTTTTTTCGATGATGATATGATCTGTGAGGAAGTCCATAATAGGCCACTAATGATAGAAGGCCATATTCGCTGGAAGAAATTTAAAAGGATTATGATAGACAATGGGTCTGTAGTAAATCTTTTGTCACTCTCCATGTTAAACAAATTAAACTACCGTCGCTCAGAATTACGCCCCAGCGGGATGATGATACAAGGTTTTAATCAGGACGGACAGTGCGTACTTGGAAAAATTATAGTGACGTTAGAAATAGGGGAACTGACTACTGACGTTGTTTGTCATATCATAAATGCAGTGACGACATACAACCTTCTCTTAGGAAGGCCATGGATACACCAGTACAATATCATGCCCTCCACTCTCCATCAGTGTTTCAAATACTGTAAAGATGGGGTACAACATAAAGTAATGGTCGATGCGAGACCGTATACAGAAGCTGAGTCCTTCTTTGCAGATGCAAGTTATTACAAAGAATTTGCCACCGAAAAAATAGATAAGGATGAAAGTGACTTCATGAAGAATGATCAAGAAAGCGCAATCACAGAAATGGCAGAAAAAGCAGTGCCGTCCAAAACAACAGAGATCAGCAAGAAGTTCCATTTTGTGCCGAAACATTTAAGATAATCGGGACAACCGCCGTTAACTTTGTTATCATCTGAACAGTTGAAGATTTTACAGTCAAATTATACGGTGCTGCTACCGTATGCTGAAAGAAATAAGCCATTTTCGGCCGCTCCGACAAGATTTCAAGTTAAAGCCAATGAAAAATATTCTGAGCCAATCGAATTCTACGTTTCAAAAGTAGTAAGGATGAGAGAAGTGACTCAAAATAATGAAGACCATGGTAGGTTGACACCGCAAGACCTTCAAAAGTATAGTCCGGCAAGTAAGAAAATTATGAAAAACATGGGCTTTGATTATGAAGAACCCGTTGGCCTAAATCACGGGAAGGGAATTCAGGTCCCCATTGGGGTCAATCAGGAGAAGCGTAGAAAATTTCAAGGGTTGGGGGCAAGCTAGTCAATGAATACAATTACAGTCTTATAGCTTCCCATAGAAATATGCTTCCTCCATATCTCCAAGAATAAAAAATGTATCTCCATTGACGGTCACGATCATATCCAGGGAGCAAATCCAAAGCTAAATAAGATAAAGCATGCTCAATGAAAGCAAACTTCTTCAAGGAAGTAAATGAAAGCCTACATTGGCCTATACTCGCGCTGGCAAAAAGGAAATTGCTTCCGAAGGCGATACTGATTTTGATACAGAACATTATCAAGATAATAATTCTGTATCAAAAGGGGGCAGACAAAGGCATGCGAAATTCGTTATCCTTGAAGATAGATTGCAATTTTGATGCTTCTAAATCATCGCCAAATACAAAGTGTCAATGACGATCGCCAGATACAAAGCGTCAATGACAATCGCTGAATAAAAGCGTCGATGATTATTGTCAGAATAAGCAAGTGCCAATGATCGTCGCCAAGATAAGCAACTATCACTGTCGTCATCAATGGCTCACGCAAACTTATCTTATCAAAATTGCTATCATCACCAAGCTGATAAACTATTTCAAATACAACATGGATATTCTCAGAATATATCGGCAACGGCGAAATATCAATTATTGATTCTCAGAATATATTAGCAGCTGGCGAAATATCAGCTATGGATTCACCATTCAACAATGATAAAATATCAATTAAGGCAGCCTAGCCAAGCCTATAAGGCCAGCTACGCTTAAGACCTATAATCAATTGAGACAGGTGAGTAAAAGCTGTGAAATATATTTCTCACCATAGAATGCATTTCTTTTGTATATTTGAATGAAAGACAGGATTTCAAGCATAACAAGTCATCGCCAAACATGAAATACCAAGGACAATTACCAAAAGCAAAGCCAAATTAAAAGTTAATCGCCAAAATTAGCAACTATCGCTATCGAGCAATTAGAAGATCAAGCGATTAAATGATCGCTATCAAGCAAACATTGGCAAAAAAATAATAATAATAAATAAAAAGAGAGAGAAGAAAGAAAAAAGAGAGAGAAGAAGAAAGTACCGATGATCGCTATCAAGCAAGCAGTGACATAAAAGGTGTCGATGATCGCTATCAAGCATTGACGCTAATTACCAACAGAAAATCTCCATCGAAGTCGACAGAAAATCTCCATCGAAATCGAATTATCAGGTATCAATGATCATAAAAAGAAAAAGAGAACAACTATCGCTATTGTCGATCAATCGCTCATCAAGGTTGCCATCATCGCTAAGCTAATACAAAAATTGACATAAACATAATACGAAAGTCCTTGTGACATTGTCAGCAATGGCGAAATGTCAACCATATGATCACAGTAGAATGAATCATACAGTTAACTGTACATATGAATTGGAAATAGCAATGGCTTCTCATCATAAAAAGGTAGCCTAGTCAAGTCCCGAAAAAGAAAAGAAAGAAAAGCCAAAGTCCTAAAAGGACCAAAGCTCAAAAGGGACCAGCTACGCATAAGACCTATGAAGATCGCCATTCGGGCAGGGGCGAGAAGCCAGTGGCCCTAAAAAGCTCATGAAGGCCATCGTACGCATACCCATGCGGGCAGCTGACAGAGTCAATGACTAAAAGTAAAAGGCCAAAAGTTGACTAAAAGCCAAAAGCTTAAAATCTTTAAATGACCAAAGGTCGAAAGAGCTCAAAGTCTCCAAAGACCAAAAGCCAAGAGCCAAAATTCAGCTGAAAGATCAAAAGCAAAGGGCCAAAAAGTTGACTCAAAGCCAAAGTGCTAAAAGTCCCCAAATGACTAGTCAAGAGTAACACCCATGCCGTCTGTATAGCTTTCCGGCAGCGTCACAGGGAACGGAGGACAAGCCCTCCCGTGAATGGGCCCGACCTTGCAGGCGAAGAAAATGAGGGCCGCAGTGCGCGCTTGACAAGCCAACCATACATAAGACTCCCCAGATTTGTGGTTCGATTCTGATACGTACTCATGAGGAAGGGCTTAAACCTACTCATTGATGGATCAGCAACCATGGATTTGGTACCCCCAAAGGTAGCCTTGTGAGCCCTGTGAACTCTAGAGAGTTATCGTGGCCAACCCTGTGCTGTAAATCCAACCAAGTTCACGACCCCGGTAGCTTCACTGGGCCCCTCTGATGGATCGCGGTTTGTGAACTCCCTAGGTAGTGAGAAGTCCCGCGAACTCTAAAGAGTTACGGAGACCATCACGTAAGACCTGAAGTAGCACCGCTCCACTACTCATGAGCTTAAACTGTGTACAACTAACTGAATTGAAACTTAGCCACCGCCAATAAAATATAAACAGATGAGGTCATATAGGAAACTCCATACTAACAAAGCATAAAATATTGTTGTTTTATGATTAGTTTCATAGAATGTCATGATAAACTATGTGCCATGTTCAAAATGCAGCAAATTCATGTTGAAATCATGACATAGATGGTATGCCTGAAACAATGCATATATAGAAGTGCATGAAAAGTTAAATTTACTGATGAAAACCAAAAGAGAACATACATTCAAACATGAAAAAGAGAGGAAAAGATTACATGTTTATAATTCCTCAGTGATGCCTATTACATTCATAAATTGCCGCAAGTCTTCTTTTAATTGAAGCTGAGCTACGTCATGCTTTGATTTTTCTTCAAGAATAATCTTTGTCTGATCAGGAAGGCCAACTAATTTATCTTCTAGAGATGTGATCATTTCGTTGCTCCTGAGTAATTTCGACTTCTCAGTATCGGCAGACCGAATATTGACCTCGAGTTTCTCCTTAACCTCCTGTATAGATAGCTCCTTCTCATGACCTTGCAGTTCCATCTGTGAAATCTTTTCTCTTAAAGCTGCTATACGATCTTGAATAAGCTCTTTGTCACCAGTAAGGGTCTTCAAGTGTTCTTGCAACAATAATTGCTCCTAATCTAATTCAAATATCGTGGAAGTAATGAGTGAAGCCCTCTCCTTAGACAAAGTTAACCGCTTCCCATATTCAAGGACTTCTGGAGCAATTGTAATAGTCTCCGCTGATGCTAGAGAAGCTATTGAATCACGAAATATAAGGAGGGAAGTACACAAAACAGAAATATTAATCATCGCCATCTTTGCAGAGTTTTTCAGAATTTCGATGGCAATGTCCAGATCTGACCATTGTTCAGGGTCCTTGAAGATATGAATTACTGTTGACAAAGAGTTCTTCATTAAAAGCATTTTGTGAGTAGGAATCTTCGAAGGAAATGGTAACTCAGAGACAGTGGCCACAGATTCGGAAGTGGCCGCCCTACTACAGGGGAGAATTCCTGCAAAATAAGTAAGAGACCAAGCTGGAGTGAGAAATACAAAATGAAGAATTTACAGTTCTTCAAATTAATATATATATATATATACCTACTATAGAAGTATGACCAGCAAGAAAGGGAACTTCTGGGGCTGCAGAAGTACCAGCTTCTAACATATCAGCAAGAGAGGGTGCTCTCACTTCTGTGCTGGAATCTCTGGTAGTAGGAGTTGGTAGATCAGTAGCCTCGACAGGAAATATAATTTCACGGGCCACGCTCTTCGGCACCACCAGAGGGGCCAAAGAAACCTGTGAGGAGACCATTGGTGTAGCTGGATGAAGTTCTGTAGAGGGGGCAGCGCTTGTTTCAATGCAAGCCACATGAGTACCTAAAAAAAAAAGAGAGAATGATAGTGGTGTTAAGATAGTGATCACTTGACAAGCACATGAATGTTTAAGGAATTCGAGCTCCCTTACCAGGTGAATACCCATATTCCCCGTAGTCCAAGAGTTCTTCATCCTCTTCGGTTACCGCATGTGGCTTGCTAGGAATGGAAGTGGCAGGGGAAGTTTCAGGGGCTATGGGGAGATGTTCTTCTGCTACATTTTCGGTGGCCATATCTTCCTCGTCATCTATATTAACCTCCCCTTCTTCATAATCATTGTCTTGAACTCCATTATTTCCATCATCATCATTGTCAGACCCCAGGGGAGTGGAATTTCCTGATGTAGAAGATGAATCTTCGCTAGAAGATGAACTTTCGCTTGCCAGATCTTCCTCATCCACTTCTGCAACCGTGACTTGTTTCCCTTTATAGGAAATGGGCTGGTTGCTTTCCCTTGGAGATCTCCTGCCAACTGGAATCGAGGTAGATGAAGATACCTATCTTGCTTCTTCTTGAGGAGTGGGTGACAACGTTTGCTGACGTGCTCGTGATCTAGTCATCGGGGACGATGAACTAGGGGGAAGAGTTTGTGGAGAAGGGGCAGGTTTATCTTGAGCTGTATTTTCTTCAGCTGTAGCAATCTATTCAGGAATAGGAGAGGATGCTCCTGCAACATCTTCTGGAGCTCGGCCACCAAGGTCATGGGGAATATGTTCAAATTCCACCAGGACTCCATGGGCAAACCAACCATCTAAAGTGTTAATTAGTTTTCTCTCACGGATTGGCTCTTCCGTCGAAATCTTTCTGCAAATTTCACCATGATGAGGAGCGCGAATTTTCTCTGGAATGAAGCCGATTCTGTTATCAATTTTTTTCCCCTAAGCCGAGGTGGATGGAGAAAGAGAAGAGAGTCCACCGGTAGGCGTTTGTGGATCAGAAATGATTGGTGGTCCCACCACCTCATCTAGTTATAAGAAGTACGGACTATTCGATCACAGCTAGGAATGATGAAAGAAGAGTTGACACGGCCGCCTAATAGTTGTTTCCATATCATGGCCCAGTTCAGGGACCTGTTCCATAGAAGCGCATTCTCTTAGTAACCAGCCCACAATCTTCTGGCATGGCTTTGTCATAACCGAATTGGCAAGCAAAACGGCTAGGATAGTAGGGTTCTCTCCATAATTCTGTTCCTTCCCTGAGTGGTAAACTGTAAGAACGAATGGAAAGAAAAAAGGCCCTTTCTGCTACAATTAGTGCCCCTTGATCTACCATATCTGTATCTTGAATATAGTGATGAAGCCGAAACTAGAAGAAGTCCACTTGAACAAAATCCTGAATCTTATTGATCACCCACTCGTACGATCTTTTGGCCATGGCCCTTTGTTGAAAGAACCAAAGAGGAAGATGAGAAGGACTGACGTAAGCTTTTTTCGGTGCTTCAAAAGTCGAGGGAAAATAGACTCCTAGCCATCCAGTGAAATAGTGTCAGGCAGTATACGCTGATGAAGATCCCAGGGTGAGATTTTTTATGTGTGTAGAGATCTCTCCAAAAGCCCGATAAAAGGAGCATAGCACAGGGGGTGCAATAGAATACTTCTGACCTTCTGCTAGAGCTCCGGCGACCACAAAAGTGGTGGGGTGAATAGCATCCGCCCACTTGGAACTAGGAAGAACAACTATGCTCAACCAGTAAGCAAGGAAGGCTGCTAGTTCCCCAAATGAGCTATAAGCTGGTCGTTCTTTCATGTTGTCACAAAGGGTCGTCAGTTCCTTACAACAACTGTCACGAAATCTGCAGAACAAGAAAGAAATCAATATGCAGGAATATGTGGTGAAGAGGAATACACTAATCTCTGGGTATGGGATACCTGAGTATTCTAGAAAAATGGGCCAGCCATTGCAGAGGAGATAGTTTGTAAATATTCAAAAATTTTCCCATCTCTCTAAAAAGTTCGATGGTGGTTTCTGAGATGGAAGGTCTGCGATCGGAAGAGGATATAAATGCCAATTCTACATTTTTCGGTGAAGGGAATTGGTGGTGGGAGACCAATATTCGAGAAATCCTTTCCGTATGCAGGGTTCCTTGTAAAAATATTGGGATGTGACCTCTATCACATCGTAAAGGCCTACTTTAGCAAGGGTACTTGCGTGTTTCTTCAGAATTTTCTCTACCCAATCAGAGTAATAATGACGAGAAGTCAGTAGGCCTCTTGTGCAAAAATCTTCTGATCCCTAGAGAGGATTACAGTCCTTATAGCGTTGTCTGACAGTCTCGTAAAAATAGGTCGGGAAGAGACTGTGCGGACTGTGAAAGGGAGAAAGGAAGATCATGGGATGGGCCTCTCCGACAATTTCCCGCGGTTTCTCCGCCTGTATTCTTCCTTCAAGAATCTGGGATTCTCGCGTCGCCCATGATTCAGTGTACATCAGCTTTTCTCCATCCACATAGTCTGTGGGTTCACATTCAAGGATGGATTGGTGACGATGCACGCTAATGGGAATTATTGTCATGCCTTCCGAATGAGGATTGTCAAATTTCATGACACCCTCAATCACTCGAACGGATTCTCAAGAATTCTGAAGCTTCTTTTTATTGTGCTCTTTGATCTTTTCTTCAGACTCCCGCGCCTTATTCCGACGGGTTTTCTTAGAGCGAGAAGCAGGCGGGGTACCTTCTCTGACAGGGGGTCTATCGCTATCCGTGCGAATGTGGGCGGTTGTCTTCAACCATTCTTCCCAATCATATTCACGACCGTGCTTGGGAGCCCGTTCTACGTTTTTCATGATTATAGCACGATGAATGGGTGAGGAAAGTGCTTCGATGCGGCTAGTGAAATCAAAAGTTGGGAGTACTGGCTCTTTGAAGTATGACGGGGTCTGAGTGGTGGTTTTGGTACGCTTGGTCGGTGGTTAGTCAGCGGAAGGAGATGGGCGATGAGAAGTATCAAGAGCGTCGGAATGAGAAGGATGCTCCATTTGAGGGTCTACAAGACGGAGGGTCCTCTTGATGCGAGCCATGAAGAGAGGATGGTTGAAGAGTTAAGAAGGGTTATTAAGGAAAGAGTTCAGAAAATGGAGAAGTCTTGGTTGCGCAAGTCCGCACAATCAAAAGGAGTTGCGCGACGTGTTGTGGTACTTAGAAAAATTACACGAACGAAAGATTCATTGCACGGCTCCATGCAGACAATGTCCATTGCGCAGAAAATCACCAAGAGCGAAAAAATTCACCAGAGAAAGCAGAGACTGTAGAAAGTGACGAAGGGTGCGGTATTTATAGATTACTGCGACCGAGTATATGCACGCCCAGCTGCGCGGGTCCGCACAAACCAAATGGGATATTTGATCCTTTACTTGTTACTCCGAAAGAACAAATAAAGGATCAAGGGGAAAATCTGTTGAGGCATAAAAATGGTGAAAGGAATCAAGCAAGTAAAGGTAAAAAGAAGAGAAGAACTTTCGGAAAGAAGAAAAGAGAGGTAATTTTCATGGTAATTGCGCAGAACCGCGTAGCCAGTATATGTTGCGCGGGTCTGCGCAATTAATCTTTGTTGGGCGAGACCGCGCAATGAAAGTAACAGCTGCGCGGAACTTCGAAATGAACTGCACAAAAGGGCTTCATTCAAAATGATCCAAAGCACTAAAAATAGTCCCACATTGATAAGATCAGGATTTTCACACGTACGAGGGTCTATAAATACCCCCTCCCCTCCTTCGTTAAGGGGAATTAAAGATTTTCAAGAGGAGCAAAGCGGAGTGAAAGACAGAAGGTAGGAGCGAAGTCTCCTGGGAGTTGCGCAGGACCGCGTAACTGATATCGGTTGCGCGAGTTCGCGCAACCATACTGCTCTGCAGTCTGTAAAGCCCAAGAGCTATTGTGCTGCCGAAGTCTGTGGCCCAGGCTTCCTTTCTCTGGGTTTTCTCCTCTTCATGGGTTCTAAGGAGAAAGATCAGTCGATTTAATCGACATTCCTCCTAAGTCCCAGAGGATGGTTAAAACAGGCGCTGTTATGCTGCCGAAATCTCTATTTCATTGAAGGCCCGTCGATCGGATCGACATTCCTCCTAAGTCTTAGGAGATGATCAAATCAGGCACCGGAAGGCTGTCGAAATAACTCGTCGATCGAATCGACATTCCTCCTAAGTCCTAGGAGATGATCAAATCAGGCACCGGAAGGCTGTCGAAATGAACTCTTGATGCTTAAAGCACAAATCCTTTACTTTTAAATGATTTATCTTAGAATCAAGAGATGTAAAGAGGATGTAAACGAACTCAGTATTAATAGAATGTGGTGAATGTTCATAGTACTCTCTCTCTGTTATATTTGAATAAGACAATCTCCCCAAATCAAAATGTATTTGTTTCTTTGTCGAAACAGCATCTCAATCGATACAATTGAGTGAGGACAAAAAGTGTCCAGCAATCAAACAATCATCTGGACGATTTATCGATATATCGACTGGTGAGTCGATATCATCGATATTCGAATACCGATCCTATCGGAAGAGGATCGATAATATTGACAGACTGTTTTTCGGCGCCCCTATTTTTTTAAAGAAAACTAACATAAGCTTTGATATATCGATGACTATCCAAATCAATCTGAACTCAAATATCGATCATATCGGAAGTCAGTCGATCATATCGATTGTGAGCGTATGTTTTCTCCAGCATAAATTTTAGGTTGTTTTTAATGTTGATCGGGGTGCCAGTCGATAAATTGATATTCATATATCGATCATATCGAGACCTGGTCAATTGGATCGAGTCCGGACACAGATCTTCTAGTAAGCTTATAGGTAAATCTATACAATTTATCGATCCCATCGACACGGTCTCCGATATCATCGATATACAAATTTTGATGACATCGACTGTTCCCCGATCATATCTGTAGAACCTGAAATCCTTAAAGGCTTCTCTCTCTTGTTTTCACCTGTCGATAGATCGATCCATCTCTCGATGGAATCGGAGTTCGAAATTCGATAACATCGATGTGTGTCTCGATCCCATCGATCAGTTGGCGAAAGGTTTCCAAAAGCGAAATGACAATTGAGTTTGTATCATCGAAAGGTCTGTCGATACAATCGAGAGTATACGCTCAATCATATCGACGATTGCTCGATGATATCGAACTCTGTCATAAATATGACCGTTTATATCCGTTGGAACCTTTCACCTATATATAGAGAGATTAGTCTTTATTGTTGTTAGAGAAAGAAGAGAGTGCTTTTGAGTGTTTTAAACTTCATATCCTTTATCCTAAGCCCTTTCTCTCAGGAAGTTCATCCTCCAATCCACCCTCATCATTGATATTTCATAGAGTGGATTGGGGAATGAACTTCCACATTCAAGGATCCTCCAGCTACTACCTTAATGGAAAATTATTAAGCTGGGATACCTTGAATGCATAGATGATTGGAACCACTCTATCTTCCTTATAGAAAAATCTTTAGAGAGTGGTATTCTATCATAACCTTGACCCAACCTAAAAGCCTAGTAAAGGTACATCTTTGTGTTGTGTATCAAGGAAGCTGAAGACTCTTCATCGACAAGAAGGAGATCTTCATCATTGCGCTTAAAGGGACTCATCAACTTATCTGTAAGTACTTAGAGTCCAGAGGACATTTATGATCATTCCTTTTTAGGATTGGGTCGTAGGTGTTGCTCACCATTTGAAGTCCTCAAAGGAGGCCTCCGACGGGAGTGTACGTGCGTGGGTGCGTTGTGTGGACCCTTGCTCTGTGGAGAGCATAAGCATCTGGATGCGTTGTGTTGACCATTGCTCTGTGTGGGCATAAACATCTGGTTAGGAGTGCACCAACAAAACTCCAAGGTTTGAGGTGAACCGAGTAGAAATCTCTGTAAAGGTTGAAGGTGAACCTGATTTAAAACCTTAGGTTTGAGGTGAACCATGGAAAACCTCCTTAGTGAAATTTGGTCACTCAAGGGTTGAGTGTGGAAGCCGGTAGTGGAGTAGACAAGTAGTCGAACCACTATAAAATGACTGTGTTTGAGATTGATATTGTCTTTCATTTATGTGATTGCTTTATATGCCTTTATATATGATTATCTGAAATCACATCTTGTGCACACACAGTCATATCCATCACAATCTGATTCATAAAGTTGTTTATCTTACAAGTAGTTTGTGATTGGATCCTCTATCAGGCTTGGAAGCCAGTAGAGTTAATTTTTAGTAATCCTAATTTGTACTCTGTGATAGGATTAGTGTGATAGGATTGAAATATAACTTATAAATCTTTAAAAAGTCCTATTCACCCCCTTCTAGGATATATTGACATATTCCTACTTCAACTCAAGCGGTCTTCACCGCTATTTCACCACCCACTATCGATATAATCGACTGACTTCTGATATGATCGGTATTTGAGTTCAGATTGAATCGGACAGTCATCGATATATCGAAGCTCATAGTAGTTTTTATTAGAAAAACAGAGGTGCCAAAAAACTGTCTGTCGATATTATCGATCCACTTTCGATAGGACTGAACAGTCGATATATTGATAAATCGTCCAGATAAACTTTTGATTGCTGGACGCTTTTTGTCCTCACTCGATTGTATCAATTGAGATGCAGAGGACATCGACAGAGCAGGTCGATCATATCGAAAAGGGAATCGATATAATCGACCAGGTAAGAAAAACTTGAACATTTTCCTGTTTTGTAAAAAGTTTTCTTACACAAAAACCCTAAGATGTTCTACACAGTTTTAAGGGTCTTAATCACCTGATGTTTTTGGGACATGAGATGTGAGGGTATGATTTACCTATGGTGAGTTTCACACATCCAGTTGAGGCAGACACTTGACTTGATCTTCCTGTTTGGCACGGTTGTTCCACTGACTCAACTTACACCGTAATTGACAAACCAGGGCACTAGTAGGTGCACTTTCAGAAGAAACCAAGATGAGTATATTCATCATGGGGGCAAATTTTCATCAATATATCTGCGAGTTCAGAAAAATATATAATCCCTGAATATCCAGAGGATTCACAGTGTGTTGATTCAAAAGATTCCCAGCACAATTATTCAGGGGGCAAACAAAGGCATGTGAAATACATTATCCTTGAAGATAAATTGCAATTTTGATGCTTCTAAATCAAAAATGGCAAGATAATCAAAGTTTTTGAATGCCAAAATCTCAAAATCCCAAATGAGGTAATCATTGATTCCCCAAAATGATAGTTGTTTATGATAATTGTCTATGTCAATCTTTGCAGGTTAAAGTTAGGGAAAAAGTAAGCCAAGATAAGCTAAGTCACAGAATGACAAAATCTCAAAATCACAAATCAAAGTTAAGACACATTAAAAGCATTGATGATTACCATCAAGCATTGGTGATTGCCACCGACAATTAGAGGAGTAAAAGGATTGTAAAAGACAAAGTCAGGAGATATAGTTGAAGAAGAAGGAAAAGTGAATGGCTTGAAGAAAAAGTTACAGAAGATAGTTAATAAAGGTGAAATTGTTAAAGTATATGACATAAAAGAAGAAATAAGAGTATACAGGCTTGATTAGTTCAAGACCGGGGTAAAGCTAATCTTGAACAAAAGTATAAGATGATGCGGCGTCAGTATATTTGTTAAAGGTCGCAATATCATGATTTTAATTATGAAGATTCCCAGAGCAATGCTTCCTAATCAAAAGGGGACAAGACAAGGGAGTAAAAACAAGGCAGGCTTTCAAGCATATCAAGTCATCGCCAAATGCGAAGCACCAATGACAATCGCCAAATGAAAAACCAATTGTAAAAATTAGCAACTATCGCTATCGCCATCAATCGTTTATCAAAATTGTTATCAACATCAACATTGCATTCTTAGAACATATTAGAAGCGGCGCAACATCATTATCGACAGCGGTGAAATATCAATTATGGATTCGCCGTTCATGGCAGTGAAACAAGCAGTAAAATAAACCTATATGGTCAACCACACAAATCTTATGACAGCAATGGCAATTTATTATTTAAGACGGCCTAGCCAAGTCTATACAGCTAACTACGCATAAGACCTATGATCATTTAAGGGGGCAGACAGAAGCAAACAAAATATGTTATCCTTGAAGATAATTACAGTTTTGATTCTGAAGATTATGAGCATAATACTTTAAAATCAAAAGGGGGCAAGATAAGAAGGATATCAAGAATGTCAGAACATCAAGGTATCAAGAAGACTAAAATTTTGGAATAAAAAAGTTTTAGAATGCAAAGTCTCAAAATGTCAAATTCTCAGAAGTCTGATGCCATACGTAAAGAAAAAGATAGACTTTCAAGCGCTGACAGTTATTGCCAAATCAATATTAGTTATCATTATTATCACGGTATCACTGACGTGAAGATTATTTTATTATAATATCATTAATGACATCGATCTGTCATCTTCAATTATTGATCTATTATCTTCAGTAAAATCTAGTACGATCAATTATCATGTCAGCGACAACAGTTTATCATTTAAGGCAGTTTAGCCAAGCTCTAAAAGGGCCAAACCCTAAAAAGAGTCAAGCTTTAAAAGAGCCAAACCCTAAAAGGGCTAAAAGCTCTAAAAGGGTAAAGCTCTAAAAGGGCCAAAAGTTCTAAAAGGGTCAAGCTTTAAAAAAGGGGCCACAAGCTCTAAGAGGGCTAGCTACACATAAGACCTATCAAGATCGTCATTCGGGCAGTGACGAGAAGCCAGTGGCCCTAAAAAGCTCGTGAAGGCCATCATACGCATACCTATGCGGGCAACTGATGAAGTCATCTTCAATGGCCAGTCATGCGTGAGACTAATGCCATCTGTGAGCTCTCTGACAGCGTCATGGGCGAGGAGGAAAATACCCTCCCCAGGAATGGGTCCGAACTCACAGATGAAGAAAACCCAGATCCTTGGTTTAATTTTGGTACTAACTCATGGGGAAGGACTAGACTAAACCTACTCATTGATAGATCAGCGACCTTGGATTTGGTACTTAAGGTAGCCAAGTAAAAAGCCCTGCGAACTCTAGAGAGTTACTGTGGCCATCCTGGTGTGTAAATCCTATTCACGGGCGTAATTGGTCCAACTACTCAAGAGCTTAAATTGTGTTGCTCCACTGATCAAAGAGCTTAAACTATGTGTCGCTCCACTACTCAAGAGCCTAAACTATGTGTACAAGTGTCAGTCCAGTCCAGTCCAGTCTAGTTCAATCTAGACTAGTCAAGTCAAGTCAGTCTAGTTCAATCTAGACTAGTCAATTCAAGTCAGTCTAGTTCAATCTAGACTAGTCAAGTCAAGTCAGTCTGTCTAGTTCAATCTAGACTAGTCCAGTCAAGTCAGGTCAAGGTCAGTTTTGTCTAGTCAAAGTATGGTCAGTCAAAAGTACACTATCTCCACTGCTTAAAAAGCATAAGCTATGTGAAGCATTCAAAATGCTATAAATATATATTTCAATTTAGATATGCTCAAATATGCAATTGCCTGATGAAAATTTTAAACATTGATTAGAAAACATGCAAAAATGCGTTTCTCTTGAATCAGGTTCAAATTACATCAACAGTAAATGCCTTCAAGATATTGGTGATTATCTAGTCAAAAGCTCAAGTCTCCAAGGTCAATTACTATATTGACAAGAGCTGTAAGGTCTTTTCATCTCTCACCTTGTTAGTGAATAAAAACATATTATCGCACATGGTTCTTAAAAGGGGGCAGAGGATAAACTAGTGAAGAATTATCATTCTCTACCGGACAATATAAGGAATCAAATATATTCCTTGGATTCATTAAAAGAGTAATAAAGATTATCCATTCTTCAGGAGTATCAGAAGGCTTCACTTCAGAAATATTATCTTTTGAAGAAATCTTTATGCGACATTGACCTGGAAACGGGACAGGATTTAATGTCTTCAAAATAATCTATGCCTTGGTCTTTCTGATAATCTCTTATACGCAGTAAAGAAATTCATATGCTGAGTATTATGAATAATAATATTGCAAAACTCCATGTATCAGATCTGATGGAGATAAAGAACAAATGGAATCATCATCATCAGTAACTTCTATGACCTTTAGAAAATTATTAAATAAAAATTAAAAAGAAGTCTTGTCTATTTTTTAATTTTTCAGAAACAGCAAAGATCCAAGGAAAAGTCTATGAAGAAATGCTAAGGAGCACAAACTAGAGATGACATATCTAGGAGTGCGACATAATGAGAAAAGAATACAATGCGAAGCATGATGACAAGCGCAAAGATTGATTAAATCATATTGCGAATATCACAATCGGCCTAAAAAGAGAAGAAACTCTCAATCTATTTCAAAAATTATCAATGCTTCATAAAGTTACATTGAAAAGAATTATAATGAATTGAGATGCTAATTCTGATTCATTTGGCAGGAGAGACCATTATTTAAAAGTTTGGGTTATGAAGATCGTGAGTAAAGAAAACAATCGAAAAAGTTGTTGCGGTAGGAGCAGCATTAAAGAACGACCCCAAATGCAGAATTGAAGGAAAGAATCGTTGGAGTTGATCTAAGAGACCGTTGTAGCAACAACGATGTTGAAAGATAGTTCTCTGATCACATTGCTCAAAGACGAAGTCGTTATAGTTGTTGCAGAGATGTGCTTCGATGAAAAGAGTATTTTATCCTCTCTAGTAAACAACCGCTCGACACTACTGGCTGGGGGCATTCAAGTCTCCGTTCAAGCGCCATCATTTAAGTTTTTTCGCTTGAACGCCATCGTTAAATCTTCCATTCAAGACTGATCATTCAAGTCTATCATTCGAACATGAGCATTCAAATCTTTTGTTCGAGCGCGAGCATTCCAGTATTCCGATCAAACGCGATCATTCAATCTTCTGGTCAAGTATGATCATCCAGTCTTCCGTTCGAGCACGAGCATTCCAGTATTCTGATCAAACGTGATCATTCAATCTTCTGGTTAAGAATGATCATCTAGTCTGTCATGTAAGCATAATCATCTGGTCATCCTTCAGTTGTAGTTCATTCAAGTTCTTCAGGCGGAGGAAGATCGATCCTCCATTTGATTTCAGGAATCAATCAAAGAAGGATCGAGGGGGCATCTGTTGAGGCATAAAAAAATATTCCACGTCCAGGGATATTTCAATAATTTTTATGTCCGGGGGTATTTCAATAATTTCCACGTCCAGGGCTATTTCGGTAATTTCCACGTTCGGGGGTATTTCGGTAATTTTTATGTCCAAGGGTAGTTTAGGTATTTTGGTAAAATCCAGTTCCAAGGGTCGTTTAGGTATTTTTATAAAATCCAGTTCCAAGGGTAGTTTAGGTATTTTGGTAAAATCCAGCTATTTTGGTAAAAATCTAGCTCAGGGGTAGTTTAGGTATTTTGATAACATTTCTGTCCAAGGGGTAGTTTAGGTATTCTGGTAAAAGGGATTGAAAAGGGTAGTTTGGTAAAAAGGGGTGCACATGTGTCATTTTAAGGGAGAAAGGTTATACATTACCATTTAAGAGGTAGCTTGGTGGTCACCATAGTGTAAAGAAAAGAAGAAGATCATATGTGAAGAGATAGGTGGTGGTGATCACCACTCTGTAAGAGTGGTGGGGCCTATAAATACCCCACTCCTACTCCATTTGAGGGGTTAGATCGGATTGGATCAGTTGGTGGGCCAAAGAAATAAGAGAGAAGCAAGGTAGAAGAGCGTTGCTTGCGCGTAGCCGCGTAACTACAGTTGCTTGCGCATGGATGCGCAACTGCAGTTGCTTGCGCATGGACACACAACTGGCTTTGCGCCACTTTTGAAGGAAACCTGAAAAGAGTGTTGCGCGGACCCGCGCAGTGAAAGTGGGAAAATTTCCCCAAGCTAGACATTGCGGAGCGTCGTCCGAATGGAGGTTTCCCTTGCGCAAAACCGCGCAACATCTGGAGCAGTGGTCGTGCGCAAACAGAGGACGAACTCCATTGTATTTTCACTATATTGTTGGTGGGGCTAGATGTGGTCATATTTTGAGAGATCCACACCATCCACTGGATCCCTCTAGAGATTTCGACCGTGAAAGGTGAGTTTTGATCGTCTGTTGACGTGGCCTACCTAGATAATCAAGCCAGAAAAGCAGTTGAACGGTCTACTTACGATCACTATTGCGATCATATGAATGAGCAAGGTCACCAAAGATCAACATGGTTGTGAATGGTTTTTCTCCCTCTACTTCATGGACGCTTCAGATCAAGCTTTTGTTGCATGATAGTGTCCCACTATGACAGACGGAAGCTCTGTTTCGCCACAGAGTCGTGTGATGGCCCACTTATGGAAGACGAATGGAAAATCCACACCATTCATTCGATTCACGGTGAAAAACCACCAAGGAAGGACTCATTTTGACAAGAAAACAAATGCGTTTCATTTGGGGGATTTATTCAATGATAACAAAGAATAAATGAGAGAACATTCATCACATTTATCTGAGTTCATTTACATCCTCTGATTCCCTTGATTTTGAAAATAAAGTACAATTAATACAATGTACTGAATGAAAGAAAGGATAGTTCGATGGAAATTTTGACAGCATAACAGCACTATTTCGATCATCTCCTAGGTACTAAGGAGGAATTGCTGATTTGATCAGCCAGTCTTCAATGAGATGGAGCATCTTTCCGGTCATTCTTCCTTAAAATACGAAGCAACCCGTTGCAGTGTGGTCAGGCCCTGAAGAAATCAGCCCGATCATGCTAAACGGGCCTGAAAAGTCTCCAAATGAAAGATCAGGGGGTTTCCACCTTCCGTTCGGCTTCAAACTTGATGTGCAGCCTTAAAACTACAAATTAACCGTCCACATCAAATTTCAGCGATCCTTATAGAAGCTGAACTGATGAATCAGCCCCTGAAATCATGATTTGGGGTCCACCTGATATTTGGACATGCTTCCGATTTGGTCCCAATGCGCTAAATACAGTGATGAAGCAGATGGCCGGAACAGATTTCTCACTAGCATCACGTTGGGTCCTACATGTACATTGCATGTACATGGTACCCAAGTGCACAAGCCATGCACAGTATCTTCCCAAAGTCGGTCAGCAGCGCTGACCAACTCTTCTTCTTCATTTTTAAAAAACCGCACAGCGTCTTTCCTTCGCTGGTCGATTTTGTGTAGTGCGGCCCACTTGCCGCTCTACTAGATGATCTGAGCCGTCCACCACTTTAGGAGGTGGGCATTACTATTGCCTAGTTGTCCTTTTGTCGCCATGCAGACCATTGAAAGATCTCAACCGTTAATGAGCAGATGAACGGTTAAGTAGATAATCTGGTGGACTGCACTGCTTTCACCTCAAAACCAGTCCGTCGTTAGTGATTTTTCATCGTGAGTCCAATGAATGGAGTGGATTTTTTGAAAACCTTCAGTAAACGGGCCATCAAAAATCACAGAGTCGACGTACATCGACTCTGTTGAAAACAGAGCATCGGTTCTTGCTTAGTGGGCCACCATCACGCAGTTAGGGGATGATCCGAGTCATCCATCAGATGGAGGAGGAAAAAACAATCAAAGTGATGCCGAGCTTTGGTGACCATGCTCATTCCCATGACCGCAACAGTGATCGCAAAAGGACTGTTCAGCTGCTTTGAAGGCTTGATTATTCAGGTGGGCCATGTCAACAAACAATGGAAACTCCACTTTCATGGTCGAAATCTTGAGAGAAAGACATTGGGCAGTGTGGATTTCTTGAAAGGACACTGTATTGGGCCCCACCAGTGACACAGCGGATCAATATGGAACTTTGGCCTATTGCGCAGACGCTGCGGCCTCTTCCTTTGCGCGGACACTGCGGCCTCTTCCTTTGCGCGGATGTCCTCCTTTGCACAGACGTTGCAGCCTCTTCCTTTGTGCGGACGTCCTCCTTTACACAGACGCTGTGGCCTCTTCCTTTGCGCGGACGCTGTGGGCCTCTTCCTTTGCACAGTTGGGCGCAAGCAACTTTGATTGCGCAGTCCCACGCGAGCAACTTCAGTTGCGCGGTCCTGTGCAAGGACTTCCTTCTCTTCCTCTCCTCTCTCATTTCTTTGGCCCACCAACTGATCTCATCCAATTCCACCTCCCAAATGAAGTGGAAGTGGGGTATTTATAGGCCTCACCACTCTTACAGAGTGGTGATCACCACCACCTATTGCTTCACACTTGAACTTCTTCTTTTCTTTAACTATGGTGACCACCAAGCCACCTCTTAAATGGTGGTGTATAACCTTTCTCTCTTAAAATGACACATGCACCCCCTTTTACCAAACTACCCCTTTCAATCCCTTTTACCAGAATACTTAAACTACCCTTTGGATATGGAATGTTACTAAAATACCTAAACTACCCCTGGAACTGGATTTTTACCAAAATACCCAAAATACCTTTGGAACTGAATTTTTACTAAAATATTCGAAATACCTAAACTACCCTTTGAACTGGACTTTTACCAAAATACCCGAAATACCTAAACTACCCTTTGAACTGGACTTTTACCAAAATACCTGAAATACCTAAACTACCTTTTGAACTGGATTTCTACCAAAATAGCCCCAGACGTGAAATTCACCAAAATACCCCAGACATGGAATTTACCAAAATACCCCAGCCATGGAATTTACCAAAATACCCCAGACATGGAATATTTTTTATGCCCCGCAAGGTTATCAGTGCGGCCCGCAAGGTTATCTACTTCGTCGTCCATTTCGTATTCAACGGTTAAGATTTCACAAGATCCTGCATGGTGACAAAAGGAGAACTAGGCGAGGGTAAGGCCCATCCTCTGAAGAGAATGGACGGCTCAGATCACTCAATGGAGTAGTGAGTGGACCACACTACACAAAAATGGCTGGCGCAGTGAAGACGCTGTTCGTTTTTGTGAAATGAAGAAGAAGAGTTGGTCAGCGCACGCTGACCGACTTTGGTGAATCTCATGCAAGGTCGGTGCACTTGGACTTCATGTATATGCGATGTACATGTGGTCCCGACATGATGTTCGTGGGAAATCCACTCCGTCCATTCACTTGCCCACTGTATTTAGTGCATTAAGACCAAATCTAAAGCATGTCCAGATATCAGGCGGGCCCCAAATCATGATCTCAGGGGCTGATTTGTCAGTTTGGCCATTTCTACAGATCCAGAAGCTGAAATTTGACGTGTATGGCTAATTTGTGATTCTGATGCTGCACATAAAGTTTTGGGCTAAACGGAGGGTGACAACCCCATGATCTTACATTTTGGGAGACTTTTCAGTCCCGTTTAGCATGATCGGCTTGATTTCCTCAAGGCCTGGCCACACTTCAATGGGCTGCTGTATATTTTAAGGAAGAATGACCGGAAGGATGCTCCATCTCATTGAAAACTGGCTGATCAGATCAGCAATTCCTCCTAAGTACCTAGGAGATGACCGAAATAGCGTCGGAATGCTGCTGAAATTTCTATCTGACTTCTTCTCTTTCATTCACTATATTACATTAATTGTACTTTATTTTCAGAATTAAGGGAATCAGAGGATGCAAATGAACTCAGATAAATGTGATCAATGTTCTCTCATTCATTCTTTGTTATCATTGAATAAATCCCCCAAATAGAACATATTTGTTTTCTTGTCGAAACAAGACTGCTTATACATTTTTAACCTTGCAAATAGATGATCCCAACCCAAATAGGAATACCTACTTAGGAGATCTCAATCCCAAGTCCATATTTTATATCCTTTAGTATTAGTTTAAGTAAGTCCCAAGTTGGTGAAAGATTTATTGGACAAAATAGGAAAATATGTCCACTATTGTACCTTCGGTGTTACCAAAGGGGCTCAAAATAGTCCAGCAAGCATTCAACATTAATTCGGTGTCACCGACTGGATATTTCGGAGACATCGACTGCCACCGACGAACAATGTTCAATGCCACTAAAAGGGACTATTTTCAGTTAGTAACTTACGGAATTAATTCGATAGTACCGAAAGATATTTCGGTACCACCGAAGCAAGTTCAGTAATACCAAAGTTGGCTTCGGTAGCACCATAAATTAGCCATTTTCTATCCATTGGAAGCTTTTATCTATAAAAATGGCTTGTAGAAACTTGCAGAAAGTGTGAATTTAGGCATTTCAGAGTCCCTAGGTTGTCCCAAGCTTTAATCTCTCATCCTAGACTCTATTCACATGAGATTCATATTCTTTTCATTATGATTCATCACTCATGAGCATCCGAAGCTCTTATTTATGAAGGACATGATATCAAGCCTTCACTAAACTATTGAAATCAAACCTATAGGTATATCCTTAGTCTCAACCATACTCTAGTGCATCCATTGGTTGAATCCCTAAGGAAATCCACTCTTTATCCTAGATAGGAGATTCAACCACTCCCATTACCTTGGTCACCTTTATAGGTATATCTTATGCAATGTTTTTTTATCATGAAGCTGAGCCAACAGGAAAATCCAAGCTATGTGATCAAGGGAGCAATGAGAAGTTGATTTAAGCATGAAAGCACGAAGATCGAGCTACCTAAGATGAACTATAAAAGAGAACTCATTCCAACAAGTGTCATAGTTAAGAGTTCAAAGTTTAGCATCCTTCCTTGTGAAGGATTGAGGCTAAGAGTTTGTTATTCACAAACTCGTTTAGGTTCCTAGTGTGGGACCTTGGCCAGTGGGCTTAAATAGTAGGTGCCTTGTGTAGGACCTTGGCCGGTGGGCCTAAACATAGGTGCCTTGTGTGGGACCTTAGCCAGTAGGCCTAAACGGTAGGTGCCTTATGTGGGACCTTGGCCAATGAGCCTAAACGTGGGTTCTAGATGTAGGACCTTTACTCTTATAGAGAGTATAAATTCTATCCTTAGTGTATGACTGTAAAGGTTATTGGTGAACCTGTTTTAAAACCATTGATAGTGAAATCCGGTGCACTCTGGGATTGATAGTGGATGCCGGGAGTGGTGTAGGCACGTAGCTAAACCACTATAAATACTTGTGTTTGGAATTATCATTTGCGCATTTTTTTAATCATGCTTATATATGCTTGAATGTTTAACTTCTCATACATGATTGAATGAATGCTATGGATTGATAGGAAGCACATTCCACACATAAGCTCACAACACTAGGCTAGTTATTATATTCTACATATCCTTTATAGCTTTTGTGATTGGAACCTCTAACGGGCTTGGAAGTCATTAGAGTTATTTTGCCTAACTTGGTTAAAATTGAATGATTATTTAAGTTAGGCAATTAGGACTTTAAATAGGTAAAAATAATTGAAAAGTCCTATTCACCCCCCTCTTGGACATTGCCTCATATCCATTCTTCAGTATCAGTGGTGTAAACCACAATTTCAGCTTTAAGTATCTTCTTTTCTTATTTGAGATTGTAGGAATAGTAAATCCTGTTGTTTACCATTGTCTCCTGGGCATGGTTGGGTGATGGAATCCCTTCCAAATCTTCATAATTCTCCTCCTTTGAGGCTAGATTAATGAGAAGTTTAGAGATTTGACTATCTCTTTCTCCAACTGGATAGGATAGGACTCTAATTCTAATAAGGATTCTTGAATCAAGTAAGGTAGCATCTCAATTGCTACAAGTGGATCCTTGGCACCCTAGTTCCCACCTTTAATTAATAGTTAAATAATATTCACAATTACTCCTTTATTCCAGATTTTTAATTTAGATCTTCTTCTAGTTCTACTTCTAGTTACTTTCATAAACATATGAGTTTAGTCCCTATGGATTTGACCTCAGTCTTACTGAGATTATTACTACATCGCGACCCTACACTTGGGGTTGTGAATAGTCGTGTAAGATTCATCAAGCATCGAGCGGGATGGTCATGAGGTCTTCCATCGACACCCTCTTTCGATCAAGTCCTCCCAAGGATCGAGGGAGGTGATGGCCATCGTATGACGTTGTGTTCTCAATGCCACGGAGTACCACTGAGGAGGCTCTTGCTCATCTCTTTTGACTAGCTCGGCCCCGTTCTCGGTTGGGAACTTCATCACGAGATGGTACGTTATGCTACTACTCTAGAGTATTAAGGAAGGGTCGTCCAAGGATAACGTTGTAGATAGAGGGGCAGTCGACTACTAAGAAGTCAATCATGGTCATTGCTTGGTTCTGTCCTTCTCCCGCCATGAATGGGAGCTAAATAAATCCTTCAGAGGTGACTTTTGTCAAGCCTGTATCCTAGATCGTACCATTTCGTAGGCTTCCATGGTCCTCCCGATCAAATTTTGGTGACCCATGATGCATAGATAGCAGTTGCACATGACCCTGAATCGTATCCCGTATTCCAGAGTTGGCTCGACCCGATACTTATACCCTAGCGATCAAGCCATCGTTGCGGTTTCGACGCCGCGTCCCACGAGCCAAGGCGATACCCAGGCCAGGAGATGTGGGCCCGCATTTAGTTCAAGAAAAATGCTGCACTTTGTAAAATCCAAGAGAACATGTCAAATCAATCAATCAAGTACACATCAAAGGTCAAGTACATATCCCATCCCTCCCTTACCAAAGCAACCCCAAAGTCAAAGCAACTTATCCCTCACATATCAAGTACACATCACTCACTCACCCATTACTCCATCACCCATCCCTCTCTCCTTACAACCCTCTCTCTCTCTCTCTCATTTCTCTACCTATCTTCCAAGCCACCATGAGAGCAATCGTCCAAGCTCCCCAAAGAAGCTAGTGTGGCCCACCTTCCTACCACCCAATCCCACCCTCCATGATCATTCTCAACCATTAGATCATGTTCCATTGAACCTCTAGGATGCATTGGCGGAAGAAGGAAGAGGAGATCCAGTGATGGGTGTTCATCATCTCAATTTTGATGATTTGAGGCCCCACATATGGTGGGACTTATCTTGATGTATGCATTGTATAGGGAGGGCCCATAGTGGTGAGGTCCCTCCCCTTCACACATTTCTTCCTCTCTCCTTCTCTCTTTTTCTTTCATTTTTATGATGATGATGAGGTGTGTGGCCCACCTGGTGTGTGTGTGTACGTATGGCCCACCATGATGTTTCATATTCATGCCATCTAACCCCGTGACCCACCTTGCTGGACTATCCAGCGGACGGGATTGTTGCCCGTCTGTTTGGACATGCCAAAATAAAAGGAAAAACACAAATATCAGTTTTATCCAGGCGGTGAGCCATGTTGACGTGGGATGCACCATGATGTATGTGCATTATCTGCACCGTCTGTGTACCACACTCGCTGCACGAATGCAGCATCCACACTGACCACTTGTGTGGGCCCCTCCATGATGTATTGTATATCCAAGTCGTCCGTCCATATGGACGGAACCGTGGGGCCCTAACGTATGTTTTTCATCAGTGTTGTCCATCTAATTCAAGGCCAAGGATTGAGGAGGATTCAAATTTCTGGTGGGCCACCAAGTGGACCCACCGTGATGTATTTATTTTATATCTTCACCAACGGTTAACTGTAGGACGTCAGCAAGTTTTATGGGCCCATCATTATGTATGTGTTAGATCCAAACCGTCCGTCCATTGTGGACCCACCTTTGATGTGTTTTAGATCCAAGACATTCACCTGTTGGGTCCCGTGTAATAGCCAGCTGCTACTGCCCTGCACGTCAACAGTTTTGTGGGCCACACCTTTATGTATGTGGTGTATTTATTACATCCACATCATCCAGGGGGTGGGGCTCACCCTGGTATATGTGTTTTACCCAAGCTGTCCACCTGTTTTGCCAGCATGGACACCACCATGATATATTTATTTCATCCACGCCGTCCAGATTGTGTTGGACGATGCCGGACAATGTTTGGGCAGTGCTGATTTACATAGACAATGTTTGGACAGTGTCATGGGCTCCACCACGATGTATGTTGCACCCACGCTGCCCATCTAGTAGGGCCCATTTGCTGTGTATACGGGGCCCACTTGTTATGTATATTAGGCCCATGTGATGGGGCCCACCTTAGTGTACGTATTCTATATTCACACCTTCCACCTTTGGACGATGTCACCTGGGGCCTACCATTGATGCATGTATTGTATATCTATGGCTTTCACTTGTGCAACCCACCGCGATGTATGTCGTACCCCCCATCTTGATGTACATAAGGCCCAAGTAGTGCGGCCCACTTGTTGTATAAGAGGCCCATGGGTAGAGGCCCATTGAGATGTATTAGGGGCCCTTGTGTTAAGGCCCATTGAGATGTATTTGGGGCCCATGGGTAGAGGCCCATTGAGATGTATTTGGGGCCCTTGTGTTAAGGCCCATTGAGATGTATTTGGGGCCCATGGGTAGAGGCCCATTGTAATATAATTGAGGCCCATGGATGTGACCCATTGTAATGTATATTAGGCTTGTGTGAGTGGCCCATTATGATGTCTAAAGCCCATCTAATGTGGCCTATTATGATATATTTAAGGCCCAGGTATGAGAATCATTGTGACATATTTGAGGCCCATGGGATGTGGCCCATTGAGATTATATATAGTCCACCATGATGAGACCCATTGAGATTGTATGTGGCCCTTGTGTGAGTTCATGGGCCCACTATATGTCTAGCCCTATAAGGGCCACTCCTTGGGAGTAATGTTGGTTAAATGTCCACATTGATGAGCGATGATGGTTAAATGTCCACATTGTATGTGAGTCCCGTATCCTAGCCCGTACCATTCCGTAGATTCTCACAGTCCTCATGATTAAATTCTAATGACCCGCGATCTGCTATTGGCATTTGCGCATGATCTCAAGTCATGTCCCATATATCATAGTCGGCTCAACTCGAAACTTATACCCTTGCGACCGCGCCGTCACCGCGGTTCTGACACCGCGTCCCACATGACGAGCCTATACCTAGGCCAGGAGATGTGGGCCAGCGTTCAATTTGAGGAAAATGTCACGCATTGTGAATACTAAAAGAATCTCTATAACACATCACATCAATCCATCAATCAATGTCAAGTACACAACCTTACCTAGTCCATCCCTCTCCCATTCCCCAAGTCAACTCTCTCTTACACAACCCATACCCATCCCATTCATTTCTTACCATAAGTCAACAAGCACCATGCCCTCTCATCCCATCACTCCATCTCACCACTCCTCTCTCTCTCATTTTCTCACTCCATTTCATGCTACCAAAGAGGAATCGTCCAAGCTAGCTCCATGAGAGAGCTATGCGTGGCCCACTTCCTATCTTCCAATTCCACCCTCCAAGTTTCATCTCGACCGTTGAAATGCATTCCATGAAGCTCTAGAACACATCAGTGGAAGGAGAAGTCCATGATCAAACGTGGGTGATCCACCATTGATTTCTATTTAAGGGCCCACTTGTTGTGGGACCCACTTGATATTGTATTGGAGGGCCTAATAGTGGCGGGGTCCCTCTCCTTCACGTTTCTCTCTCTCTCTCTCCCTCTCTCTCTCTCTCTCTCTCTCTCTCTCCCTCCCTCTCTCTCTCTCTCCTCTCTCTCTCTCTCTCTCTCTCTCTCTCTCCCTCCCTCTCTCTCTCTCTCTCTCTCTCTCTCTCTCTCTCTCTCTCTCTCTCTCTCTCTCTCTCTCTCTCTCTCTCTCTCTCTCCCTCCCTCCCTCCTTCCAAGTATTGTGGTCGCCATTGTGATGTATGGTTCATGTATTCTATCTAGGCCGTCCATGGGCCACCATGGTGCACTTGTGAATTCATGCCATTCACCACCTTGGTATGGGGCCACCTTTTCGTATATAGCTGGTGGGCCACGTGTATGTGGACCCCACCTTGATGAACGTGCAGCTATGGAGCGTCCAGCAGCTGAGGTTGTTGGACCCCATGTAGCTGGTGACATTGGATGGAAAGAAAACCTCCCTCCCCTTTTTTTATAATAATAATAATTATTATTATTATTATTATTAAAATATAATATTATATTTTATATGATGATGGGCCCTACGTGGGACCCACTCAGTATGGACGATGATTGGCTGGTGTAACTCACACCAGCTATTTAGCTGACGTCAACAAGCTACGTGGGACCCACACATGTAATATCTTAGCCATCCACCGTGATGCATGTCATATCCCAGCCATCCACACGTGGAGCATATGGACCCACCTTGATAATGGGCTTCATCCAGGCCGTCCATCCGTCTGGATGTCCAGGACGCTTGGTGTTTTGATAAAGAAACAAATGCATTCTGGTTTGGGGAGATTGTCTTATTCAAACATAACAGAGAGAGAGTACTATGAACATTCATCACATTCTATTAATACTGAGTTCGTTTACATCCTCTTTACATCCCTTGATTCTAAGATAAATCATTTAGAAGTAAAGGATTTGTGCTTTAAGCATCAAGAGTTTATTTCGACAGCCTTCCGGCACCTGATTTGATCATCTCCTAGGACTTAGGAGGAATGCCGATTCGATTGACGGGTCATTTTGACAGCCCTCCGGCGCCTGATTTGATCTTCTCCTAGGACTTAGGAGGAATGTCAAACTGATCGATGGGCCTTCAATGAAATAGAGATTTCAGCAGCATAACAGCACCTGTTTCAACCATCTTCTGGGACTTAGGAGGAATGTCGATTAAATCGACTGATCTTTCTCCTTAGAACCCATGAAGAGGAGAAAACCCAGAGAAAGGAAGCCTGGGCCACGGACTTCGGCAGCACAACAGCTCTTGGACTTTACAGACTGCAGGGCAGTCCGGTTGCGCGGACCCACGCAACCGATATCAGTTGCGCGGTCCTGCGCAACTCCCAGGAGACTTCGCTCCTACCTTCTGTCTTCCGCTCTGCTTTGCTCCTCTTGAAAATCTTCAATTCCCTTTAATGAAGGAGGGGAGGGAGTATTTATATACCCTCGCACGTGTGAAAATCCTGATCTTAGCGATGTGAGACTATTTTTTAGTGCTTTGGATCATTTTGAACGAAGCCCTTTTGTGCAGTTCATTCTGAGGTTCCGCGCAACTGATACTTTCATTGCGCGGTCTCGCGCAACAGAGATTGATTGCGTTAACCCGCGCAACATATACTGGCTACACGGTTCTGCACAACTTCCATGAAAATTATCTCCCTTTTCTTCTTTCAGAAAGTTCTTCTCTTCTTCTTTTTTTAGCTTTACTTGCTTGATTCCTTTCACCATTTTTATGCCTCAACAGATTGCCCCCTTGATCCTTTATTTGTTCTTTCAGAGTAACAAGCAAAGGATCAAATATCCCATTTGGTTTGCGCAGACCCGCGTAACTGGCCGCGCATATACTCGGTCGCAGTAACCTATAAATACCGCACCCTTCGTCACTTTCTGCAGTCTCTGCTTTCTCTGGCAAATTTTTTCACTCTCGGTGATTTTTCGCGCAACGAATCTTTTGTTCGTGTAATTTTCTAAGTGCCGCAACACGTCGTGCAACTTCTTTTGATTGCGCGGACCCGTGCAACCAAGACTTCTCCATTTTTTGAACTCTTTCCTCAACAACCTTTCTTAAGTCTTCAACCCTCCTCTCTTCATGGGTCGCATCAAGAGGACCCTCCATCCTGTAGACCCTCAAATGGAGCATCCTTCTCATTCCGACGCTCCTGATACTTCTCATCACCCATCTCCTTCCGCTGACCAACCATCGACCAAACGTACCAAAACCACCACTCAGACCCCGTCATACTTCAAAGAGCCAGTACTCCCAACTTTTGATTTCACTGGCCGCATCGAAGCACTTTCCTCACCCATTCATCGTGCTATAATCATGAGAAACGTAGAACGGCCTCCCAAGCACGGTCGAGAATATGATTGGGAAGAATGGTTGAAGACAACTGCCCACATTCGCACGGATAGCGATAGACCCCCTGTCAGAGAAGATACCCTGCCTGCTTCTCGCTCCAAGAAAACTCGTCGGAATAAGGCGCGCGAGTTTGAAGAAAAGATCAAAGAGCACAATAAAAAGAAGCTTCAGAACTCTTGGGAATCTGTTCGAGTGATTGAGGGTGTCATGAAATTTGACAATCCTCATTCAGAAGGCATGACAGTAATTCCCATTAGCATGCATCGTCACCAGTCCATCCTTAAATGTGAACCCATAGACTATGTGGACGGAGAAAAGCTGATGTATACTGAATCGTGGGCGACGCGAGAACCCCAGATTCTTGAAGGGAGAATACAAGTACAGAAACCCCAGCAGATTATCGGAGAGCATACAATACGCGCAGAAACCCCGGCTGATAGGAGGAGTTATCCACATGAGCATGCAGTACGCGCAGGTTTGATGCATGACTAGATTTTATGACTCATGCATTGCATTATGTGTTATGGTTACTGTACGCGCTAGCGACATCAAGGTCGTAACCTCCATAGGCATATTGTGGATGGCCAGATGGGACACCAAAAATTTGTTCTAGCTTCGGACCACCTAGATGGCCCTAGGTGAAAATTCTTAAACCCTCTTATTACCAAAGGACATCTAACGTCAAGACCGAACAGATATATATGAGCGCATGAGGACCGTATACTAGTAGGCCATGTCTCCCACTGTATCGTGGTCGATTAAAAGGTGGTGTGGTCTTACCCGTCTAAGGGAGTAAACAATGCTAGGCTGATTCTAAACAGCTTGAGGAATGGGTCCGCTATCAACGAGTCGGGCCCGATATTGGCAGGCGGATAGTGAGGTCTCTTCCACTTGCCTAATTGTGCGCTTGATGGGGCAGCAGGTGGTGTAGAATATACTAGACCCTGGTGATGATCCCAGAGACGTACAGTACTGATTTATGGAGCAAGAGTTACATACTCAATATTATATTCATTCATTAATTAATTCACTATCCACTCAGTCTGGTGGTGCGCAACTAATTATTATGTATACTTTCGCAATGGCCAAAATTTTGGCTAGGGCGCACGACTAACCTAAGATTAGAAGCTTACCACATTGAGTCTATCTATCCAAATTTAGGTATGAAACTAGTTTAGATAGAAGTCCTTTGTGATACGCCCCATAGCCTATGATACCACGCACTATCATCCTAACTTCACATTGTAACTTGGTCATTTCATTCGCACCACATATTGCATATTGCATTACATCCTCAGTATATGACATTTTGGGTTGTTATGTTTTTGCATTTATATGACCTAAATGAGGTTGATGGTATTCGTAGCTCTTCTAAATTACATATTATATTGTGTTCACTCCCCAAGTGCAGGGTTGTGATGTAGTAATAACTCGGTAAGACCGAGGTCGAATCCCAAGGGACTGAAACTTGTACGTTATCTAAAACTAAATAGAACTAGAACTAGGCTAAGATGAATTCTAAATCAATTAGCAATGGTGGAATACTTGTAGAATAATTAATCTAAATCTTAGGAAAAAAATCAGAGATAGGAACTAGGGATTCAGAGGATCCACTTGTAGAGATCAGGGAGAATTTATGCTTGCATCAAAAATCAGAGAAATTACTGAACTGCCGTTGATCTAGTTTTCAAAGAGATGAAAGGTGTATGAATTATAATGGATTCCATCACCAAACCATGCCCACAGACTATGGCAAACAACAGAATTAAACTAATTACCAACCAATCATATGTATGAAGGTTAAGAAGGGTACCGTCATCCAACCATGCCCAGGAGACTATGGTGAACAACGGGACGTCCTAACGTCATAAACATAAAAGGGATAAGAAAATATTCAAAGCATTGCAGACCCATTGTAATTTCAGTCACAACAGACCATTAAAGACCAAAAATATTTCCATTAAAATCAAACTAAAACCAACTTCAATTCAAAAATTAAAATTAAATTAAAAGCATATAATCTCTCATCTCACTACAAGCTTCACCTCCTAGCCCTAGTTAGGAGGATTTAGCCTGCCATGGATGGGCTCAATCCAAATAAATAAAGAGAAAAAGAAAAGGAAAAGAAAAGGGAAAGAAAAAACCAAGCTCCTCTCTCTCTCCTCTGCCCACGTTAAAACCCAAGCTCGAGCCCTCTGTTCTTCCTCCTAAGACCTTGAAATGAATGCTCCCCACATCCAAAAACCTCTTTTTATAGCTGCTGGAAGGCTGGAATCAGTGACAGAGTTGTAGCAGGACACGGAGTGCAATTTTCGCAGCCAAGTTCGGTACCATGAAACATGCCACTTTCCTCGCTCAAATTTCAAAGAAACACCGTCTCTTAGTACTTTCTTGGGTCCTCTACATGATAGACGGTTCAGATCTGCCATATGATCAAAGATGGTGGGCCAAAACTGTTCGAAAAAGTCAGTTTTCGCGGATGTGCGAAATCTTTCGCACCATTTCACTGTTGTGGTCGGTGGGCCCCACAGAAGTATTTTCTGGAAAATCCACCCCGTCCATTAGATTCAGAACGAAATTTCAGTCAAGAATGAGTGGTTTTGAACGTCCATTGACGTGGCCCAGAGAAGAAATCACAAAAAGATCAGATTTGAACGCTACCGGGCAGCCCTTTTGTGGCCTCTGTATCTCACACGTGTGCACGCATGGGTGAAAAGTGATAACATGGTTTTGTAGTTCTCGCGGCTGTCTACACGGTGGACGGTTCAGATCGAGCTTATGGAGCACGTGTGGGGCCCACAGATGATCGCAAAAACGGCCAGCGGCCGTTCGTCCGCTGCACCTTACGCAGAGAGGGAGAGAGAGACGGGTCAGCGCTTGCGCTGACCCGTTGGTTGGTCCGGTGCGGCTCGCGTGTGCGTGCACTGAATGCACGCACACCCTCATGTGGGGTCCACTGTGATGTTCACGAGAAATCCGTGCCGTCCATCCTGTTTCCAATCGTATTTAAACCGTAGAGACAAATTTTGAAGCATATCCAGATAGCATGTGGGCCCCAAATCATGATTTTACGGGCTGATATGTCAGTTGGGGCACTTCCCGAGATCTTCAATGGCTGAAATTTTATATGTACGGTTAATTTATGGTCCTCAGGCGACGTATGAAGTTTCGAGCCGAACGGATGGTAGGAACCTCGTGATCTTACATTCTGGACGTCCTTCAGGCCACTTGAGCTTCAATTTCTAACTTTTCTCGAATTTCTGACCGTGTATATTTGTCAATCTTGGTCCCCTGGAGTGTGTCCCTTGCCTGTGGCGTCAACAGAGTGTTAAATTCATACTTTTAGCAACTTTTTGCATTTCATGCTTTCAACTACACCCTGTATCACAAACACGGCAAAACGGGCCATTAAACGGCATTATGTACGTAAATTCAGGTAATAAATGGGGTCTAATATGCAGTATTTGACCCTCAACATATTGCATCCTCAATATCTGATATCTGGTTCATTATATTTCCGCATTACATAGCCGATTTACATTAGTTTCTCAATATATGACATTGGCTTATTATGTCTTTTTATAACATATCCTGGATGAGGTTAATGATATTTTTATAGACTCTGATATTGTATGGTTTGTAGACTTACCAGTATTTCAGTTTAATCTAATATTATATTCTGAGCATGCATATACTGCTCACACACTTACACTACCCTCTAAGCTTTCTATAAGCTTATGCATGATAGATACGTGCAAGTGGCGTTAGGTTGCAGTAGCGTTGAGCATGGAGCGTGCAACTATCTTCTGGAGCTTTGATTTTTGATATATGCATTTCCTTTTTAGCAATGTATTCAAATATCTATATTAGTGGATATGTGATGATGACGTTGCCTTTGTGATTTGGGTAAACTTGTGGTTATTCTTATTATGAGATAAATGTACGCTGAAAAATCCTCCTTGTAGGATCCCAGGATCAAAATTTGGTGTATGTGCACTGGGAGTCGAGAATGGGGTACTACAAAGGCTGTCAGCACCAGATTCAGTGATCAAAAATTTATGAGCCCGATTTTCAGGTTTAGGGCATGACATTGTGACATTCTCTTAGGCTCTTTGTTAGGCCAATTACCGATTCCGATTGTTGAGGCCGATTCCAATTATCAAGGCCGATTCTGATTATCGAGGTTGATTCCGATTATCGAGGTCGATTCCGATTGTCGAGGCCGATTGTATAGGCCAATTATCGATGCTGACCATCAGTGCCGATTGTCGATACCGATTATGAGTATGTGATAGCATAGCATCATGATATATGCCCATATACATCATCTACATATTTGTTATGAGATGTAGTTGACCATTGCATATGTCATTAAGCAGGTTTTATGAGACTCCTTGATAGGCGAAGATTGTCTCACATGAGCGCATGGTATGCGCTGGATTGATGCATGACTGGATGTTATGACTCATGCATCTCACATTTTATGATATGACCACCATAAGCCCTAGCGACATTAGGGTCGTGGCCTCCACAGGCATATCATGGATTGCCAGATGGGACACTAGAAATATTTGGTTCTAGCATACGGGTGCCATAGATGTCCCTGAGTGAAAATCCATAAACCTCTGTGGTCAGGATACGCCCCAAAGTCTAGACCGAGTGGATATATATAAGCACATGAGGACCATATACCAGTAGGCCGCGTCTCCCACTATGTCATGGTCGGTTGGGAGGGGGTGTGACCTTACCCGCCTAAGTAAGGGGGCAATTTCTAAGTTGAGTTTGACCAGCTTGAGGAATGGGTCCGCCATCACAAGTCGGGCCCGATATTGGCAGGTACATAGTGAGGTCTCTTCCACTTACCTAGTTGTGCACTCAGATAGGGGCGGCAAGCTGGCGTAAAGTGTAATAGAGCTCGATGATGATCCCAGAGATGTACAGTATTGATATGTAGACCTATTAAGCAGGAGTTTCATACTCATTTATTCATTCATTCACTATCCACTTGGGCCGGTAGTGCGTAACTATTTGTTATACCTTCGCAATGGTAAGGATTTCGGTTGGGGCATCGACTAACCTAAGATTGGGAGTTTACCACATTAAATCTAACTATCCAAATTTATGTATGAGACTAGTTTGGATAGAAGTCCCTTATGATGGACCCCATAGCCTGTGATACTATGTACTATCATCCCGACTTCATGAAATTACGGTAATGACCACTTTAGTTAAAGTGGAAATATGTCAATATGTCCTAGTGGGGG
The DNA here is from genome assembly GCA_037074715.1 of Magnolia kwangsiensis. Classification (NCBI taxonomy): domain Eukaryota; kingdom Viridiplantae; phylum Streptophyta; class Magnoliopsida; order Magnoliales; family Magnoliaceae; genus Magnolia; species Magnolia kwangsiensis. The sequence continues at coordinate 79,838,028 of CM073575.1, read as the reverse complement.
GTGAATAAGACTTTTTAGATTTTTATGATAATTTAAAATCCTATCAATCTTATCCTAAGAAAATATGCATATATCAGGATTTCTTCAAAGTAACTCTAATGGCTTTTAAGCCAAAATAGAGAATCCAGTCATAAAACTATTTGAAAGATAAACTAGATGCAAATCATAGTTTATGATGGATATGACTATGTGTGAGGTGTAATCTCAGATAATTAAATATGAAAACATTTAGGGAAATCACACAAGCAATAGAAGAAAATATCAATCTCAAACACAGTTATTTTTATAGTAGTTCAATGACTTTTCTACTCCACTTTCAACAAACACACTCAACCCTTAAGTGTACCGGATCTCACTAACTAAGGTTTTACAACAGGTTCAACTCAAATCGGAGGTTTAAAATCAGCTTCACCTCAAACTAGTACAACTTACTCTAGGCTGACTCTAACGTGTCCACACGACACAAGTTTATGCCCCACACAGGAGGAAGGGTCAACACACAACACCTAAATTTTAGGCCACACAGGCTAAGGATCCACACAAGGAAGCTCACCAGTTTATGCTCCCATGAGCAAGGGTCAACACACAACACCGACCAGGTTAAGGACCTACACAAGAACCTAAGAATTTATGTTCTCCACAGAGCAAGGGTCAACACAAAGCACCCACCACGTACACTCCCGTCAAAGGCCTCCTATGAGGGCTTGAAAGGGGTGAGAAGCACCTTAGACCCAATCCTATCAAATGAATGATCACAAGGGTTCTCTAGACTCTAATGACTTACAAATGAGTAGATGAGCCCCATTAAGTACGTTGATGAAGATCCACTCCTTTGATGACGAAGAATCTTCAACCCCCTTGAACCACAACTTAGATGATTTACCAATGTAAGGCGACAGGTTGGGTCAAGGTTATGTGGAATCCTACTCTATTAAATGTTTTCCTATAAAGGATATAGAGCGATTCCAATCATCTATGCATTCAAGGCATCCCAGCTTAATGATTTGCCATTAAGATGGTAGTTCTCAAATCCTTGAATGCGAAAGTTCAGTCCCCAATCCACTTTATTGAATATCAATGGTGAGGGTGGATTGGAGGATGAACTCTCATGAGAGAAAAGGCTTAGGGTATATGATCTGGGGTTAAACACTCAAAAGTACTCTCTTTTTCTCTACAGACAACCAATGGTAATGTAAGTGCTATATTTCATATCCCTTTGGTTGTCAAATTTTGTGGTGCCAAAACCTATATTTGTGTCTTGTATATCTTGTTTCATGTTTGAGACTATTCATTGCTTTAAGATATCGGACTTCAAGATAAGATCTTAAATGAAGAAAGTTTCAAGTCATGGATGAAGAATTCAAGAATAGAAGTCTTCAAGTATGCATGTTCAAGATACAATCAAGCTCAAGAAGACTTTGTTCAAGTCAAGATCAAGCTCAAGAAGGCCTACTACAAGATTCGTATATTCTCAAGATTCTCTTTAATGTCATCTGAGTATACAGACTTTCAATGTCCATCTCACTATTAAGGTTTGTTTGACCTTAGATTGACCTTAAGATGGGCTTTACTGTAGGTCATTCTGGATACATAACTCATATATTTTTAATATGCTTGTTTGGGCTGTTCTAAGACCAGTCCTAGGGACTTCAAGACCAGTCCTAACTCTGCTACGACCAGTCTTAAGTTTTTCACGACCAGTCCTAAGTTGTTGAAGATTTTCAGATCTTTCTGGCTGTCCTATGACCAGTCCTGGACATCCTACGACCAGTCCTGTGAGTTCTTCGACTCATCCTTCGACCAGTCGTAGCCCTACGACTCAAACTCCAGCAACCAAATTGAGGGTCCTACGACCGATCGTAGGTTTTTCATGACCAGTCGTAGGTGGCCCACGACCGATCGTAAGTTTCTCATGAACAGCAAAATCTTATCCCGCGAAAATCTTTAAAAATCTTTGAAGCTACGACCAGTCTTAGGATCCTAAGACCAGTCGTAGACGGGATTTTTCAGGCTATAAATAGAGCACGAACTTCAGAGTTTTAGCAATTCAATTCAACTCTATTCAAGCAATCTTTAGGCTATTCTCTGAGATAAGTTTGTGTTTGTTTTAAGCTACTTTGTGCTTATTTAATATTCCTTTTGGTAGCTTATTTTTTATTTGATTTTGATCTACATTCCAATCTCATTAGAAAAGGGGAATTTCTGATATTCATTCTTCTTGGATTCAAAATCAAATAAAACTAGCCCTTTTGATTTAAAATCAATTAGACTTAGAACCATTCTTAAAGTGAGTATTGGACTTTGAACGTTGAATCGATCTTCTACTCCGATTGGTTCTACCGGGCTACTTCAAAAGGTGATTCAGGTATTTTACATTTTTTGTAATTTACTTTCTTTAGTTTTTGTTTGAGATTTGCCAGAAAAATCTCATTGTATTGGTTATCTGAGGAGAGCCAGAAAACTCAGATTGTGGGAGTTTTTAGATTGTGTAAGCCCGAGATTAAAGACACAATTGTGAAGGTTTTAGGTGAACCTGTGAAACCTATTTTGATAGTGCATGCTAATATCCCCTGTGTGAGGATATTAGGAGTGGAGTAGCATTCTGTGTGGCTGTTGGATAACAGTTGGTGTACACACAGGCGAACCACTATATATTATTGTGTTGTGTATGTGCATTATTCTTTCATTCCTTTATTCATTAAGTTTTATGGTTTGTGTTTGTGGATGAATGTTGTAATTATTTTATTTCAAGTAAGTGTAGATGGATGTTGTAATAACTTAGGATTTATTTCTACAAGTTATTTTGATTTCCTTGCTTTTTATTCATCATTTTATGATACAAAGGACGTTCTAGAAATAAGGTTGTCCTACCTTAAACCTTTGGTTTTTGGTGTAAGGTTGTCCTTAGAACTGATAAAGTATCATTCTCTTTATTTTAGGCTATTGAGATAACTTTAAATTCAGCATTGTGCTTTATTTCTTTTATTATTCAGCTATTATAAGTTTTATTTGGCATTGCCCTATTCACCCCCCCCCCCCCCCCCCCTCTAGGGCATATAGCTAGGCTCTTTCAAGTGGTATCAAAGCCTAATAGCTCGTGCTTATTATTTATTTATTGGATTTATTTCCTGAGCTAACGATCTAAGCTATATTAAGATGTCAAATTTTGATAGCCTATCAGTCACTAGGCCACCACCTTTTAATGGCACAAACTATGCCTATTGGAAAGCCAGGATGAGGATCTTCCTCAAATTCTTAGATGAAAGTGTGTGGCTGGCCGCAGTAAATGAATGGAACCCTCCTATCACTGAAGTAACTAATGGCGATGGTTCAAAATCAATGAAAGTAACGGCTTACTCTCTTTGGACCACACTTCAGAAAAGTGAGAGTAGTGAAAATGCAAAAGCACTAAATGCAATTACTTGTGCATTATCACCAGATGAATTCAAAAGAATCATCTCTTGTGAAAATGCAAAACAAGCATGGGATGTATTAGAAATGACACACGAGGGTACATCAATTGTCAAGAAATCTGAAGTCCAACTCCTCACAACTAAATTTGAAGAAATTCATATGGAAGAGAATGAGATGTTTATGGACTTCTACACTAGATTGAATGACATTGTGAACTCTATGTGGGGTCTTGGTGATTGAATCTCCGAAAGTAAAGTGTGTGCAAAAATACTACGCTCACTTCCTGAACGGTTCAATTCTAAAGTAAACGCGATTCAGGAACTTTGTGATACGGATACCATGAGGGTTGAGGAATTAGTTGGTTCACTTCAAACCTATGAGTTGTCCTTTAAAGCTCCTAAAGGAAAATTAATTGCTCTCAAATCATCTAAAAATGTTTCACAAGAGAGTACTTCGGATTCAGAAAATACCGAAGATGATAAGGCGCTTTTAGCAAAAAAGTTTTACAAAATTTTCAAAAACAAGAAAAAAGCTGATTTTCAAAAGTCAAATGATAAGAGACGATCTAAACGTAGAACTCAAAAATCATTGAAAGATAGTCAATGTTACAACTGTCAAGAGTATGGGCACTTAGCTAACAAATGTCCTAAAAAGGACAAATCAAAAAAGAAAAGTATGATGGCTACTTGGGATGAATCGTCTGATTTTGAATCCTCTTCTAAATTAGAAGATTCTGAAATCGAGTCGGGCGATGATGTTAAAGCCCTTATGACTCTAGCCATGATCACCTATTCAGATCATGATGATATATCTAGTGAAGAAAATCTGAATAGTGATTGCGATAATGAAGATGATCTTCAAGATGCTTATAATGCCCTTTATAAAGAGAGTTATAAAATTGCCGTTAAGCTTAAATTACAAAAAGAAAAATCTTCTAAGCTTAAGGAAGATTATGAGTCTCTTATTTTAGAAAAGTCTCATATTTCTGATTCTTTTGAAAAGACTAAATGTGATTTAGATTTCAAAACCTCCTAAATTGAAGATTTGAAATTCAAAAAAGAAAAACTCAAAAATGAGGTAGCTTCTCTTCTGAGTTTGAAAGACACATGGAGATATGTCCAAGGTGATCCAAAATTGGAAAAATGATCAAGAAAATGTGGCGATCGATCCGGGTTGGGCTATGATAAGAATACATCTCCTAAACAAAAGAACATTGTTCCGAAATTTATAAAAGGAGAGTCTTCAACTTCAAAAGAAAAGAATACCTATCAAGGTTTTTCCAAAAATTCTAGGTCTTTTCAAAAACCTAAAGGTGGCCATGTGTAACGCCCGTGAAAAATCCGTACTTGGATTCGAGTACCGATTTGACCCGAAATCGCGTAGGAATATTTTCCATGGAAATTAAACGTAAGTTAGCTAGCGCAACGCTAAAGTAGCTGGGAAATAGTCCCTGATCACTTTAAATACGTTCTACAAGACCCAAATCAAGTAGAACAAACGACTCTACAACGCTCTATAACCTTGGATCAAACTCTAAGCAGGTTTGTCCTCTGGACCATATTGAACTTTTGTATTGGATTTAGACTGCGCGTCGAAGGTCCGATACCTCCTATCTTAGACCATTAGAACCGCCCAGCTGGACTTGACAATCATCTTGAAAATCAAGTCAAACCGATAATCACAGAGTATTTCGTTGAACCCGGACTGAAGCGACCGCGAATAGGGACGAATTGGGAATTTCAAATTCAACTCTGGCACACGACTTGACGCGTCAGTATTAAGCGTTCTGACCATCAGAATTCATCCAGATTACACCCTCGGATCAGGAAAATTTTCTATTTATTATCATGAGACTTTCAGCCCTGATCTATGTGCGGTGACCGCTGAACTGAAACTGGTCCGCCACGTGCGATCTGCGAACCCTGCCAGACTGAAAACTTAATACGAGGTACATCTGGTACCCATGAGCTTAAGTCTGATCGCAATCGACCAGGGGACCACCAGAAAGCAGTTTTTGGACCGAAACAGCCCCGAAATGGATAGGCATTAAGTAAACTTCGTCCCGGAGCCTATTTTCGGCGTTTTTAAGCTTATAAAAGGGGTTGAAACCCTCATTCCTTCCTTGCATCCGAATTTCACAAACCCTAGAAAAGAGAGAGAGAGTTTGAGAGAAAGGGAAGAGGAGATTTTTCCCGCTTCCGAGTCCCTGACAGTGCTGCTTCAACACTTCATTCCAATCACCTGGCTGGTGATTTTTCCACTTTTTCAGGTATAGAAAAACTCCAAAAACTTGCTGATTTAGGGTTTACATAGATTCTGAACATGTTAGCTAACGTAATCCAGAAATCAGGTTCTCTTACAGCCGTAGACGAAGCGTACACGCTCCGTTCAAAATCCCGCGACCGTAAGAGACTAGGTGAGGATTTTAGACGCTTTGATTGACGGTTTACAATGCTTTCAATGTCGTTTAATAGTATATTATCGACGGCATCGCCGTTTGACATGTACAACATGCTCTCCGTTTCCTGTTTCGTAAATTAACGAAGAATATGAGAATTAGGGCATTTTAGTCATTTGTAGGAAGTACGGTCTCCATGCATATTTTGCTGACGTGATTGACATGATTTGTCGCCGCATTAGAGAGTTAGGAATGCTTGCATAATCAGTTTGGCGAAGAGATTCGCCAAGTTGTGCACTTTGGGTCGACATACTATATGTGGACTTAAGGGTGTAGTGTATGTGTTTGTATAAATGCTTGTATTAGTATGTATTGTATTGAATGATGTTATGTAGTAGTTTGAGATTGATTTTATGATTAATATGCTGACCTAAATGATTTCCTATATGTTGACTTTATGCATGATTGCATCACATGCATAGAAATGATGCCTTGAAGATTTGCCTAAGTTAAATATACATGGAAAGTATGCCTTGAAGATTTGCCTAAGTTGAATGTTATAACATGTGCTAACATGCTCACATGATGTGTTTCAATTCCAATACCCTGGTATATAGCGTTAATGTAATTCAATAGATGTGTGGGACTTGACTTAGTCCAGGCAGTCGGTAACCGAGCGAATTCGTGGCTGACTGGTCATAGCCACGAACGACGCGTCAATGAATGTGATTCGTGTTGAGAGTTGGCGGCCGTGGTTAGGCCACGCGAAGTGTTTTACGCACTTCATGTCGTTCAATTCGAGATGCGATCGCGCTAGTCGAGCCCGTCAAGTAACCCGACTGGCCGATGTTTGTTCACCTTGTATGTATCATAACTGCTTGAACCTAGGGTACTGAACTTACCATTGTAAACCCTATTAACCGTGGTACCTTGATCCACGAAGACTCATGAGCCGGGCATGGTGGTATGGGACACCGTGGTCGAGCTGTCGGCCTACGCTGGGGCCACAAACCTCCCCGTAGTGACCAGTGAGCACCATGACTCGTGAGCAGATTATGGTGGTATGGGACACTATATTCTAGCTGTCGGCCTACACTGATCAGGCGACGAGCCCTTTGTAGTGACCGCGAGCGTATTCTGAGTCCACGGGAGGCGACGACCCTTCCGTGCAGTAGAGTACAGTAGGCCTGTATTGATAAGGTGATGGGGGAGCGGTGCAACGAGTGCGAGCAACAGCCCTGGCAGCCCTTGCAGTGACCTACGAAATGTACATCGTATGAGATTACTAGGAGTGACGACCCTAGACAGGATCCGTGTTGGGATTGATACAAGGGAAGTACCTTAGTTTCTCAATCCTGCTGTTTGAATGGACTAATAACAACTTGGTAATCATATCACCATAGCATTGCATGTGCCTGGAAGATGTGGAGCACTCTAGGGAGTGTGGCATGCCGCGGTCGTAAGATGTTGCCGCATGAGGGTGATCGTCGGTGAGGGCATACATCACATCATATCATCTTGCATTAATAACGGTATTAGAATTGTCTGATTTACTGCTTTACTATTATCGCGTGATTGAATTGTGAACATGCTAATCTTTGCTCTATGATTCCACTGAGTTGATCACTCATTCCCACGTTACGGGATGGTATTTGCAACACCCACCAGACCCTGTTGTAGCTGCAGGTGAGGACGAGATCCAGGAGGTGGAGCCGGAGATTGACGAGGACCAGGATGAGTTCTCGTATATGCAGTATCACGACGGCTTCCCGTAGGTGACCTGGATCGAGGGGGACTTCAGTGGGACTATTTTGAACTTATTCTTTTGTTTATTTACATGTATATGAGACTCAGAGATGTAGTCATACTTTGGAGACAGCTGAGATTACTTTGTTTTTCCATACAGTGATATATATATTGTTTAGTCTTCCACTTGCTTTTATCACTGGATCTGAAGTATGAACTGCAGTTTTGGTATACTTTTACTCATGTGAATGCTTTAAATCAGACAACATTGAATCATAACCATTTTTGTTGCATATGTGACGGTCTGGAACTCGGGAGTTGAGTTTATACACGACCCCCGATTTTCAGGGTGTTACAAGTTGGTATCAGAGCATGAATGAAAGTATACTGGGCCTGGGTTATGGTCTTGCGACGTACGCTGTCGCTTCCTTTGACTTAGGTGGGTGCGAGAAGGGTCTAGAAACATTTCTAGGATCACAGATTCGCCGATAGGCGAAGTCTATAAGGATCGATCACAAGATCGAATCTGTAACGTATCTCGGGTCGCGTAAAGCAACCCGAATCACTTCTAAGCTGTAGGAAGTCGGGTTGAGACGTCCTATGAGCGGTTTTAAACCGCAAAAGTGAATCCTTGGGCCGTGGAATGACCACGACTCCAGTAATCAATCGCCAGGACTTAAAAACCCCGTTTTGCTAAAAATTCTCAAAATTCCCCCTCTAAACACTTCAACCTTCAGTTTTTTCTTATCTATTTCATGTTAGGCATCAAACCTAATGTGAAAATAACACAAATTAGTACATTCACCAAATTTTACAGTGAATAGTAAAATTTCATGAAAAATGTCCATAAGGCCATTCTAACTTCACTTTCTTTAGCAACTAAGGATCTAGATAGGTGTACTGGTTCCTTCTACCCCAAATTCATATTCTGCATCATATGGTTTGGTATTCAGGATTGTGATGTGGACCCGGAAAGCCCCGAACACATGTTTGGGCTCATAGAGACCAAATTAGTATGAACCAGGGGGTGGGACCTAACTTTTTGGGACCCTGGGACCATGGGGGACCAGACCCATGGGGTCCCACCGGCCAACTTAAGAGTTGACCGGCGATGGCATCGCCGGCCGGGCGATGCATCGCCGGTCGGCGAGCTCCGATGGGGCCGTCCTTCGGGCGCACCCCCTTAAATAGCCTCCACATCACCCCTATGCACCTCCCACATCACGAAAACCCCCAAAACCCACCTCTCCTTCACAAACAGCCCCCTTACATAGCCCTAGATTCGATTTTCAGCAACCAATTCCAAACCCCGGCGTCCCAAAACACCTCTACAACCTTCCTTGGCCAAAACCGACCACCACCCATCATTTATTGGGTGTTGGCAGCCTCTTTCCTTGAAGACATCACCATTTGGAGCTCCAAAATCCCCCAAATATAGCTGAAATCGTGAGGTGCTCCATCCCATCTTTTTGTTTGTATTTTTCCCTGAAAGTACAGCCTTGGGAAGCTTGAAGCATCCCTCTACGACGCCTAGATTTCCTTTTGTCAGATTGGGCAGCCATTTCTCCGCATTTTCGGCGTTTTTCATGGCTTTCGTGGAAGCCATTTTGGGCCTTTTGTCACTCTCATCCATCCTGTCTTTGATGGGTAAGAGGAAAACTGCAACAGACGAGGCTGAGCAGGTAGAGCTGGCTACCTTCCTGTTTGAGAGAGAGGCCAGTATGTGGTGGGATAGTATATTGCGGACTGTTGCTGCAGATTTCGTATGGACATGGGCAGCATTCGAGTTCCGCTTCCATGAGAAGTATTATCCCCAGACCTACAGGCACGAGAGGGAGAATGAGTTTCTCCGTCTTAGGCAGGCAGCGATGACGGTTACCGAGTATGAGCATCGGTTCACAGAGTTGGGCAGGTACGTCCCGACGATTCTAGCTGATGAGCAGATGTGCATACGGCGCTTTTTGGAGGGCTTGCGACCGGATATTCGGTCGAAGATGTGCTGTGTCAGTTTTCCCTCCTATGCGGAGTTGGTTCACATGTCCATGCGGGCAGAGCAGGACGTGGATCGACTTGCGCGATCTCGAGGCCCGACTACTTCTAGGCCGCGATCGGATTTGACAGACAGGCCCTTCGCGGGCAAGAGGCCTCGCTTTGATCCTCCTACCAGGACCACGGCGCCTGTACCATCGTTTCGGCGCCCTGATTTATCATGCACATACTGTGGGAGGACGGGCCATTTAGCGCAGAGTTGCTTTTCCAGGATGCGGGACAGTGGGTTCTCGCCGCCGCAGAAGATTGATCGTATACATCCGCAGACGATATCAGCACCGCCTATACGGTCAGCTCCTGCGCATCCTTCCTTCCGACCTACGGTATCGCAGATTCGACAGCCTCCACGGCCCTTGACACAGCGGCCGAACCGGCCACAGCAGGCACGAGTTCATGCACTGACCGCTGAGGCAGCTACGACGCCGATTTTCCAGCATTCAGCCTTCGAGGTCACGGGCCATATTGGAGGTACTCCTGTTCTTATCATGGTGGACACTGGTTCCATGATTTCCTTGATATCGCATGCCGTAGTCAGACGTCTTGGGTTGTAGACTATCACTATGGATAGCGTGCGAGTCCTTGCAGCTCATGGAGATTATTCGGATGTCACTCAGATGTGTGAGGGTTGTTTAGTTGATCTGGGAGGCAGGACGATGACTCTTGATCTGGTCGTCGATCCCTCGCTCGTTTATCTCGACGTCATTCTTGGCATGGACTGGTTGACTACAGCGAGAGCCGAGATTGACTGCGAGGCTCGTGTGGTGACGGTGTACGAGCCTGAGGGCACGCCTTTCACATTTCCAGTGCGGGTAAATCTTCCTTTTCGCATTCTTAGCTACGCCACTCTATTACGCGACGCTGGTGCCCAGGTACTTGAGCAGACGCCAGTTGTTTCTGAGTCCGGGGATCTGTTCAGGAAGATCCCTGGTTTGCCGCCCCGACGTGAGATCGATTTCACTATCGATCTGGTTCCTGGTTCTACACCCGTCTCACTGCCAACGTATCGCATGGCACCATGAGAGATGGAGGAGTTAAGGACGCAGATTGATGGCCTGCTAGAACTTGGCTTTATACGGCCTAGCGTGTCACCTTGGGGAGCACCGGTCTTGTTCGTGAAGAAGAAGGATGGTTCACTGCGATTGTGTATTGATTATCGCAGGCTGAACCAGCTCACGGTGAAGAACAAGTACCCTTTGCCCAGGATCGATGACTTGTTTGATCAGTTGAGAGGAGCGCAGTACTTCTCGAAGATTGATCTTCAGTCAGGATATCATCAGCTGCGCGTCAGAGATGAGGACGTGCAGAAGACAGCATTCAGGACCAGTTTTGGCCACTACGAGTTCCTCGTGATGTCGTTCGGTCTCACGAACGCACCGGCCGTGTTCATGGATTTGATGAACCGGGTATTTCGGCCTTTCCTCTATCGATTCGTCGTTGTCTTCATCGACGACATTTTGGTGTACTCTAGGAGTCGAGAGGAGCATGAGGAGCACTTGCGTTTGGTCCTTGATATGCTCAGACGACACCAGTTGTTCGCACAGTATAAGAAGTGCGACTTCTGGAAACAGGAGGTGAAGTTTCTGGGACACGTGGTGTCCAAGGATGGCATGGCAGTTGACCTGTCTAAGGTAGCTGCGGTGCAGGACTGGGAACAGCCTGGTTCTGTCACTGAGGTGAGGAGTTTCTTGGGTCTCGCTGGTTACTATCGGCGCTTCATTCAGGATTTCTCGAAGATCGCGAGACCCTTATCTCAGTTGACACGGAAGGACGTGAAGTTCGCCTGGAATGATAAGGCAGAGTCAGCTTTTCAGGAGCTGAAGGACAGACTCACGTCCGCCCCTGTGCTAGTATTGCCAGAGCAAGGGGTTAGATACACTATATACACTGACGCGTCTAGCGTTGGTTTGGGTTGTGTCCTTATGCAGAGGGACAGGGTAATTTCGTATGCCTCGAGACAATTAAGGAAGCACGAGGAGAATTACCCTACACACGACCTGGAGTTGGCAGCCGTTATATTCGCACTGAGACTCTGGAGACATTACCTCTACGGAGAGGAGTTCGAGCTCTTTTGCGACCACAAGAGCCTCAAGTACATATTCACGCAGCGAGACTTGAATATGAGGCAGCGACGATGGATGGAGACGCTGAAGGACTTCAAGTTTGAAGTCTCTTACCATCCTGGGAAGGCGAACCTTGTGGCTGATGCGTTGAGCCGCAAGAAGGCGATAGAGTTTGCGGCTCCGCTGATGGTTGCCGAGTGGGATATGGTTGAGTTTTTGCGAGACTTTGAGCAGAAACTCACCGTAGAGGAGCCATTTGAGTTCATCGCACACGTACAGGTGCGATCTCAGATCGATGACCGAGTCATCGAGGCGCAGAGGGACGACGCACATCTTACTGAGCTTCGAGAGCAGGCCAGTGATGATGCTGACGCCGACTGGCGAGTTGGTATGGATGGGGGCTTACGTTACTGTGGCCGCCTATGCGTCCCAGATGTCCCTGACTTGAGACGAGAGATTCTCGAGGCTGCGCATTCTACTAGACTCGCGATGCATCCTGGCAGCACGAAGATGTATCGTGACGTGAAGAGGACGTATTGGTGGGAAGGTATGAAGACCCACATAGCTGAGTTCGTGTCCCGTTGTCTCACTTGTCAGCAGGTGAAGGCAGAGCATCGCCGACCACCTGGACTTTTGCAGCCTATGCCGATTGCAGAGTGGAAGTAGGATTTCATTTCCATGGATTTCATTTCTGGGTTGCCGAAGACGAGGAAGGGGCATGATTCCATTTGGGTGATCGTCGACCGATTGACGAAGTCGGCGCACTTCCTACCGATCAGAGTTACGAACTCTGCAGACGAGCTGGCTAGATTGTATATCCGAGAGATTGTGCGTCTGCATGGAGTTCCGTTGGAGATCGTGTCGGACAGAGACACGCGGTTCACTTCTATTTTCTGGACTCGCATTCAGGAGGCTATGGGTGTGAAGTTGAAGTTCAGTACTGCCTTCCACCCACAGACGGACGGACAGACGGAGCGAGTGAACCAGATCCTGGAGGACATGTTGCGAGCTTGCGCATTGGACTTCAAGGACAGTTGGGATGACTGTCTTGCATATACGGAGTTTGCGTACAACAATAGCTTCCAGGCGAGTATCGGCATGGCACCTTATGAGGCGCTGTATGGGCGACCTTGTCGCGCACCGCATTGCTGGTTAGAGGTCGGTGAGCGCAGCTTGATTGGCCCAGAGTTGGTGCAGGCGACGTCAGAGAAGATCGATATTATTCGACGTCGGCTTCTTACAGCGCAGAGCAGACAGAAGAGCTACGCCGATACGAGACGACGGCCACTAGAGTTCACAGTCGGGGATCATGTGTTTTTGCGAGTTTCCCCTATGAAGGGAGTCCTTCGGTTCGGGAAGAAGGGGAAGCTGGCACCGCGATTCATTGGTCCATTTCAGATCATCGATCGTGTGGGAGCAGTGGCTTACCGATTGGCTTTACCCACGCCCCTCGTGAGCGTCCACAACGTATTTCATGTTTCTATGCTGAAGAAGTACGTTGTTGATCCTTCCCATATCATCAGATGGGAGCAGGTGCAGTTAGGAGAGGATGTTACTTATATCCTGCGACCGACACGCATCTTAGACAGGAAGGAGCAGGTACTGCGTAGCAAGGTGATTCCCCTTATGAAGGTACTATGGACGCATCATACTGAGGAGGAGGCTACTTGGGAGACAGAAGCCGAGATCAGAAAGAACTACCCACAGCTTCTTGAGGAGTACGAACAGGTACAAATTTCGAGGACGAAATTATTTGTTAAGGGGGTAGATTGTAACGCCCGTGAAAAATCCGTACTTGGATTCGAGTACCGATTTGACCCGAAATCGCGTAGGAATATTTTCCATGGAAATTAAACGTAAGTTAGCTAGCTGGACCATTAGAACCGCCCAGCTGGACTTGACAATCATCTTGAAAATCAAGTCAAACCGATAATCACAGAGTATTTCGTTGAACCCGGACTGAAGCGACCGCGAATAGGGACGAATTGGGAATTTTAAATTCAAATCTGGCACATGACTTGACGCGTCAGTATTAAGCGTTCTGACCGTCAGAATTCATCCAGATTACACCCTCGGATCAGGAAAATTTTCTATTTATTATCATGAGACTTTCAGCCCTGATCTATGTGCGGTGACCGCTGAACTGAAACTGGTCCGCCACGTGCGATCTGCGAACCCTGCCAGACTGAAAACTTAATACGAGGTACATCTGGTACCCATGAGCTTAAGTCTGATAGCAATCGACCAGGGGACCACCAGAAAGCAGTTTTTGGACCGAAACAGCCCCGAAATGGATAGGCATTAAGTAAACTTCATCCCGGAGCCTATTTTCGGCGTTTTCAAGCTTATAAAAGGGGTTGAAACCCTCATTCCTTCCTTGCATCCGAATTTCACAAACCCTAGAAAAGAGAGAGAGAGTTTGAGAGAAAGGGAAGAGGAGATTTTTCCCGCTTCCGAGCCCCTGACAGTGCTGCTTCAACACTTCATTCCAATCACCTGGCTGGTGATTTTTCCACTTTTTCAGGTATAGAAAAACCTCAAAAACTTGCTGATTTAGGGTTTACATAGATTCTGAACATGTTAGCTAACGTAATCCAGAAATCAGGTTCTCTTACAGCCGTAGACGAAGCGTACACGCTCCGTTCAAAATCCCGCGACCGTAAGAGACTAGGTGAGGATTTTAGACGCTTTGATTGACGGTTTACAATGCTTTCAATGTCGTTTAATAGTATATTATCGACGGCATCGCCGTTTGACATGTACAACATGCTCTCCGTTTCCTGTTTCGTAAATTAACGAAGAATATGAGAATTAGGGCATTTTAGTCATTTGTAGGAAGTACGGTCTCCATGCATATTTTGCTGACGTGATTGACATGATTTGTCGCCGCATTAGAGAGTTAGGAATGCTTGCATAATCAGTTTGGCGAAGAGATTCGCCAAGTTGTGCACTTTGGGTCGACATACTATATGTGGACTTAAGGGTGTAGTGTATGTGTTTGTATAAATGCTTGTATTAGTATGTATTGTATTGAATGATGTTATGTAGTAGTTTGAGATTGATTTTATGATTAATATGCTGACCTAAATGATTTCCTATATGTTGACTTTATGCATGATTGCATCACATGCATAGAAATGATGCCTTGAAGATTTGCCTAAGTTAAATATACATGGAAAGTATGCCTTGAAGATTTGCCTAAGTTGAATGTTATAACATGTGCTAACATGCTCACATGATGTGTTTCAATTCCAATACCCTGGTATATAGCGTTAATGTAATTCAATAGATGTGTGGGACTTGACTTAGTCCAGGCAGTCGGTAACCGAGCGAATTCGTGGCTGACTGGTCATAGCCACGAACGACGCGTCGATGAATGTGATTCGTGTTGAGAGTTGGCGGCAGTGGTTAGGCCACGCGAAGTATTTTACGCACTTCATGTCGTTCAATTCGAGATGCGATCGCGCTAGTCGAGCCCGTCAAGTAACCCGACTGGCCGATGTTTGTTCATCTTGTATGTATCATAACTGCTTGAACCTAGGGTACTGAACTTACCATTGTAAACCCTATTAACCGTGGTACCTTGATCCACGAAGACTCATGAGCCGGGCATGGTGGTATGGGACACCGTGGTCGAGCTGTCGGCCTACGCTGGGGCCACAAACCTCCCCGTAGTGACCAGTGATCACCATGACTCGTGAGCAGATTATGGTGGTATGGGACACTATATTCTAGCTGTCGGCCTACACTGATCAGGCGACGAGCCCTTTGTAGTGACCGCGAGCGTATTCTGAGTCCACGGGAGGTGACGACCCTTCCGTGCAGTAGAGTACAGTAGGCCTGTATTGATAAGGTGATGGGGGAGCGGTGCAACGAGTGCGAGCAACAGCCCTGGCAGCCCTTGCAGTGACCTACGAAATGTACATCGTATGAGATTACTAGGAGTGACGACCCTAGACAGGATCCGTGTTGGGATTGATACAAGGGAAGTACCTTAGTTTCCCAATCCTGCTGTTTGAATGGACTAATAACAACTTGGTAATCATATCACCATAGCATTGCATGTGCCTGGAAGATGTGGAGCACTCTAGGGAGTGTGGCATGCCGCGGTCGTAAGATGTTGCCGCATGAGGGTGATCGTCGGTGAGGGCATACATCACGTCATATCATCTTGCATTAATAACAGTATTAGGATTGTCTGATTTACTGCTTTACTATTATCGCGTGATTGAATTGTGAACATGCTAATCTTTGCTCTATGATTCCACTGAGTTGATCACTCATTCCCACGTTACGGGATGGTGTTTGCAACACCCACCAGACCCTGTTATAGCTGCAGGTGAGGACGAGATCCAGGAGGTGGAGCCGGAGATTGACGAGGACCAGGATGAGTTCTCGTATATGCAGTATCACGACGGCTTCCCGTAGGTGACCTGGATCGAGGGGGACTTCAGTGGGACTATTTTGAACTTATTCTTTTATTTATTTACATGTATATGAGACTCAGAGATGTAGTCATACTTTGGAGACAGCTGAGATTACTTTGTTTTTCCATACAGTGATATATATATTGTTTAGTCTTCCGCTTGCTTTTATCACTGGATCTGAAGTATGAACTACAGTTTTGGTATACTTTTACTCATGTGAATGCTTTAAATCAGACAACATTGAATCATAACCATTTTTGTTGCATATGTGACGGTCTGGAACTCGGGAGTTGAGTTTATACACGACCCCCGATTTTCAGGGTGTTACACCATGTCAACTTTAATTTTCAAAACCGAAATCCTTTAGCTGAAAAAATAATTGATCTACTCAAGGAGCTATTAAAGTCTAACTCTATGGGTCACTCCTATAACAATAGACAGAAAAAGACCATCTATACTCCTAAACCCAAAACAGTTCTGAAATGGCTTCCTAAAGTTGCCAGCTTGGTTGCCCACACTGCTTTCAAAACTACAAGCCATTCAAAGTGGTACCTAGATAGTGGTTGCTCCAGGCATATGATAGGTGACAAGGCTTTATTCACCGATCTAAAAGATATGACTGAAGGGTCAGTCACATTTGGTGATGGAAGCAATTGCAAGATCATTGGCCAAGGTACGGTTCAACTTTATAACCTTCCCTTATTTAAAAATGTTTTATATGTTGAGGGCTTGAAACACAACCTACTAAGTATTTCTCAGATATGCGATAACAACCATAGTGTAAAGTTTTCTAATCAAGGTTGTGAGATACTTAATAAAAAGGGTTCTGTAATATTAATTGGTCGCAGAACTTCTGAAAACTGCTACATCGTTAGTGATATAAGCTCATCTACTCAATTGTGTTACATAGTCCATACCGATGAGATTGAATTATGGCATAAACGCCTTGGACATGTACACTACCAGAACTTATTTAGATTGAGCAAAAGAAAACTAATTAGAGGTCTACCCAAATTGTAAAAAATAGACAAAATATGTGGTGAATGCCAGTTAGGCAAACAGACTAGAAACTCTCACAAGAAAGTGAACTCCAATACCACATCTAGACTACTTGAGCTTCTCCATATGGATCTTGTTGGACCAACCAGATCGGAGAGTCGAGGAGGTAAAAAATACATCTTGGTTATCGTAGATGACTATACCAGATTCACTTGGGTATCGTTCTTAAAAGATAAAACTGAAACCCTAGATGAAGTGAAAAGGGTCATCAAACGAATTCAAAATGAAAAAGGTTCTCATGTTAGTAAGATTCGTAGTGATCATGAATCCAAATTCGAAAATAGTAGTTTTGAGAAATTCTGTAGCGATCAGGGAATATCGCATGAATTCTTTGCACCCAAAACAACACAATAAAATGGTATAGTTGAAAGGAAAAATAGAGTGCTTCATGATATGGCTAATGTTATGCTAAATAGCATGAAGCTCTCTAGAAATCTTTGGGCTGAAGCAGTTAATACCGCATGCTATATTATTAATCAGGTTTATACCAGTAAATCTGATAATAAGACTGCTTATGAATTATGGTTTGAAAAGAAACCTACCGTCAAATACTTTCGAGTTTTTGGCAGCAAGTGTTATATTTTACGTGATCACAAAAATTTGGAAAAGTTTGAGACGAAGAGTGATGAAGGTATTTTTCTTAGTTATTCCTTGAACAGTCGAGCTTATAGGGTTCTAAATAAGAAAACTGGTGTGATTTAAGAGTCCATCAATGTGGTCATTGATGATCATTTGAATACACCAGCTCCGAGTTCAGATGATGATGAAGCTCTTATTATCGACAAATAAGATACCTCATCAAGTATAAAAGAATCTGAACTAAGGAATGTCAAAGATCATCCAACCAATTAAATACTTGAAAACCCTCTCACTGGAGTTCATACTCGCAAACAACTTGAGAACATATGTAATTATGTTTGTTTTACATCTCAAATAGAACTGGTCAATGTAAAAGAAGCACTTTCTGATGAAAATTGGATAGTTGCTATGCAGGATGAACTTAATCAATTTGTTCGTAATGATGTCTGGTTTCTTGTTCCTAGACCTAAGGATAAACACATTATTGGAACAAAATGGATCTTTAAAAATAAGTCTGATGAGCTTGGAAATATAATACGAAACAAGGCCAGACTGGTTGTACAAGGGTACACTTAGATTGAGGGCATCGATTACGATGAAACCTTTGCTCCAGTCGCTCGCCTTGAATCTATCAGACTTTTTATTTCCATCGCATGCTTTAGAAAATTTAAGATTTATCAGATGGATGTAAAGAGCGCTTTCTTGAATGGTGATTTACATGAAGAAGTGTATGTTGAACAACCTTCAGGGTTTGAAGACCCCAAGCTATCTGACCATGTATTTTGTGATTTCATGACTTATCATTCCTTATTATCTTTGATGCTATGTGTTTTGTCACAAATTTGACAAAGGGGGAGATTATAAGTGCTATGATTTCATATCCCTTTAGTTGTCAAATTTTGTGGTACCAAAACCTATATCTATGTCTTGTATATCTTGTGTTTTATGTTTGAAGACTAGTCATTGCAATCAAGACATATCAAGACATCGCATTTCAAGACAAGATCTTAAATGAATAAAGTTTTCAAGTCTTGGATGAAAAAATCAAGAATAGAAGTTTTCAAGGTTGCATGTTCAAGATTTGATCAAGTTCAAGTTTACTAGAAGACTTTGTCAAGTCAAGATCAAGCTCATGAAGGCCTACTACAAGTTTTGTATATTCACAAGCTTCTCTTAAGGGTCATCTGAGAGAACAGACTTTCAATGTCCATCTCACTTTTAAGGTTTGTTTGACCTTAGATTGACCTTAGGATGGGCTTTACTGTAAGTCATTCCGGATACATAACTCATATATTTTAATATGCTTGTTTGGAGTGTTCTAAGACCAGTCCTAGGGACTTCAAGACCAATCCTGGCTTTGCTACGATCAGTCTTAAGTTTTTCAGGACCAATCCTAGGTAGTTGAAGATTTTTTCGGATCTTTCTGGCTGTCCTACGACCAGTCCTGAAAGTTCTACGACTCATACTTCGACCGGTCGTATCCCTATGACTCAAACTCCAGCAACCGTTTTTAGGGTCCTACGACCGGTCGTAGGTGATCCACGACCAGTCGTAGGTGACCCACGACCGATCATAGACTACCCAGGACCAGTCGTGGAATTGAAAATCTTATCCCGCGGAAATCTTTCAAAAATCTTTGATGCTACGACCAGTCTTAGGATCCTAAGACCAGTTGTAGACGGGATTTTTCGAGCTATAAATAGAGCACGAACCTCAGAGTTTTAGTACTTCAAATCAATTCTATTCAAGCATTCTTTAGGCTATTGTCTGAGATAAGTTTGTGTTTATTTTAAGCTGCTTTGTGCTTATTTAATATTCCTTTTGCTAGCTTATTTTTATTTGATTTTGATCTACATTCCAATCTTATTAGAAAAGGGGAATTTCTGATATTCCTTCTTCTTAGATTCAAAATCAAATAGATCTAGCCCGTTTGATCTAAAATCAATTAGACTTAGAACCATTCTTTAAGTGAGTATTGGACTTTGAACGTCGAATCGAACTTCTACTCCGATTGATTCTACCGGGCTTCTTCAAAAGGTGATTCAGGTATTTTACATGTTTTGTAATTTACTTTCTCTAGTTTTTGTTTGAGATTCGCCAGAAAAATCTCATTGTAATGGTTATCTGAGGAGAGTCAGAAAACTCAGATTGTGGGATTTTTGGATTGTGTAAGCCCGAGATCAAAGACACAATTGTGAAGGTTTTAGGTGAACCTATGAAACGTATTTTGATAGTGCATGCTAATATCCCCTGTGTGAGGATATTAAGAGTAGAGTAGCAATCTGTGTAGCTGTTGGATAACAGTTGGTGTACACACAGGCGAACCACTATATATCGTTGTGTTGTGGATGTGCTTCATTCTTTCATTCCTTTATTCATTCAGTTTTGTGGTTTGTGTTTGTGGATGAATGTTGTAATCACTTCAAGCAAGTGTGGATGAATGTTGTAATAACTTAGGATTTATTTTTCGCAAGTTATTTTGATTTCATTACTTATTATTCCTCTTTGGTTTGTGATTCTAAGGACGTTCTAGAAATAAGGTTGTCCTACCTTAAACCTCTGGTTTTTGGTGTAAGGTTGTCCTTAGAACTGATAAAATATCAATCTCTTTATTTTAGGCTATTGTGATTGTTTTATATTCAGCATTGTGTTTTAAATCTTTTATTATTCTGCTGTTATTAGTTTTATTTGGTATTGCCCTATTCACCCCCCCTCTAGGGCATATAGCCAGGCCCTTTCAGTTTTTACATTGGAAATTGCTTAGTTTCTTGGTTTAGTAAGAAACAAAGCTCAATATCGCTCTCCACTGCTAAGGCTGAGTATATTGCAGCTGGATATGCTTGTACTCAATTAGTGTGGATGAAACGCATGCTAAACGATTATGGAATTAATCAAGATTCAATGATCTTACATTGTGATAATTCTAGTGCTATAAATATTTCCAAAAATCTAATCCAGCATTCACGTACTAAGCATATTGACATTAGGTATCATTACATTCGTGAGTTGGTTGAAGAAAAAGTTATTTCTTTAGAATATATATCAACCGAAAATCAACTTGCTGATATATTTACTAAACCGCTCGACAAAAGCAGGTTTAATAAATTAAAATTTGATCTTGTTATGTGCATTTTACATTGAATATTCTTGCTTCCATGTATCATAGTGTACTATATTTAGTATTATTTATGTTTAAATTTTAATTTTTTACATTAAAAATATATTTTTTTGGTCGTTACTCGACCGGTCATGGATGTACACAACCAGTCGTGGTTCGACCGGTCGTGGAGCTTGTGAATGTGATATATTTGGGGAAAATCCCCTTCTTCTTCATTTCCACTCTGACCTACAACGAGTCGTGGCTCGACCAGTCATAGGATTTCTTTTTTTTCTTCAAGGTGAGTCCTATTTCATCATTTTTCTTGAAGATTCATGCTCTCTATGCTTTGATTTGTTCATTGTATAGCTAGATTTCATCTTTTGTTGGGTTTTTCAAGGGTTTCTTCTCAACTTGTTGATCTAGAGAAAATCCATCTTTCTTTTGTGTATTTCTCTTGCTCTTTGTATATCTTGATTGAAGATGGATACTAGAGGGAAAAAGAAAACATCTCGTGGTCCATCCTCATCTAGATCTACACCGATTACAAAACGGCACCTTCGGTCACCCAAAGATGATCCTCAAGATGTACGGGATTTACGTGTCCATAATATAATCATTGAGCATACCGCTGATCTCAATCATATTGCTCCATACGGTATTGTCCCTCTTCTTGAATCTGTTAGCTGGACTAACATTTTGCTTTAGGGTGGGCCTGCATATCAGTCCATTGCTCAATCAATGGTAGCATGCATCTTAGAATTTTCTCTTGATAATTTAACATTTTCAATTGATACTAGAGAAGGGAAATTTGAAGTAAACCGTCATTTGATATCAGGTATTATGGATATACCTGTTAATGATGAAGGTATACCGATTCATACTTTATACAACAAACCATCTGAATCGAAAAAATGCATGTTAACAAGAGATTTATGCAAAATTGATACACAATGAACACACAAAGGGAATGTGCTCCCTTCAAAGTATTTGTTACCTAGATATTGTATTGATGTTATTGATTTTTTTACATGAGCAGTACTTATATTGCTCAGGGGGAGTAGAATAATTTGTGATTTCATGGCTCATGAGTCCTTATTATGCTATTTTTTTTGTTACAAATTTGACAAAGGGGGAAATTGTAAGTGCTATGATTTCATATCCATTTGGTTGTCAAATTTTGTGGTGCCAAAACCTATATCTATGTCTTGTATATCTTGTTTCATGTTTGAGACTATTCATTGCTTCAAGACATCGGACTTCAAGACAATATCTTAAATGAAGAAAGTTTCAAGTCATGGATGAAGAATTCAAGAATAGAAGTCTTCAAGTATGCATATTTAAGATACAATCAAGCTCAAGAAGACTTTGTTCAAGTCAAGATCAAGCTCAAGAAGGCCTACTATAGGATTCATATATTCTCAAGCTTCTCTTTAAGGTTATCTGAGTATACAGACTTTCAATGTCCATCTCACTGTTAAGGTTTGTTTGACCTTAGATTGACCTTAGGATGGGCTTTACTATAGGTCATTCTGGATACATAACTCATATATTTTTAATATGCTTGTTTGGGCTGTTCTAAGACCAGTTTTAGGGACTTCAAGACCAGTCCTAGCTCTGCTACGACCAGTCTTAAGTTTTTTAGGACCAGTCCTAGGTTGTTGAAGATTTTCAGATCTTTATGGTTGTCTTACGACCAGTCCTGGACATCCTACGACTAGTCCTGTGAGTTCTTCGACTCATCCTTCGACCAGTCGTAGCCCTACGACTCAAACTCCAGCAACTAAATTGAGGGTCATACGACCGGTCGTAGGTTTCTCACGACCAGTCGTAGGTGGCCCACGACTGGTCATAGACCACCCAAGACTGGTCTTGGAACAACAAAATCTTATCCCACGAAAATCTTTAAAAATCTTTGAAGCTACGACCAGTCCTAGGATCCGAAGACCAGTCGTAGACGAGATTTTTCAGGCTATAAATAGAGCACGAACTTCAGAGTTTTAGCAATTCAATTCAACTCTATTCAAGCAATCTTTAGGTTATTCTCTGAGATAAGTTTGTGTTTATTTTAAGCTACTTTGTGCTTATTTAATATTCCTTTTGCTAGCTTGTTTTTTATTTGATTTTGATCTACATTCCAATCTCATTAGAAAAGGGAAATTTCTGATATTCCTTCTTCTTGGATTCAAAATCAAATAAAACTAGCCCTTTTGATTTAAAATCAATTAGACTTAGAACCATTCTTAAAGTGAGTATTGGACTTTGAACGTTGAATCGAACTTCTACTCCGATTGGTTCTACCGGGCTACTTCAAAAGGTGATTCAGGTATTTTACATTTTTTGTAATTTACTTTCTTTGGTTTTTGTTTGAGATTTGCCAGAAAAATCTCATTTTATTGGTTATCTGAGGAGAGCCAGAAAACTCAGATTGTGGGGATTTTTGGATTGTGTAAGCCCGAGATCAAAGACACAATTGTGAAGGTTTTAGGTGAACTTGTGAAACCTATTTTGATAGTGCATGCTAATATCCCCTGTGTGAGGATATTAGGAGTAGAGTAGCATTTTGTGTGGCTATTGGATAACAGTTGGTGTACACACAGGCTAACCACTATATATCGTTGTGTTGTGGATGTGCATTATTCTTTCATTCCTTTATTCATTAAGTTTTGTGGTTTGTGTTTGTGGGTGAATGTTGTAATTATTTTATTTCAAGCAAGTGTGGATGGATGTTGTAATAACTTAGGATTTATTTCTGCAAGTTATTTTGATTTCCTTGCTTTTTATTCATCATTGGTTTGTGATGCAAAAGACGTTCTAGAAATAAGGTTGTCCTACCTTAAACCTTTGGTTTTTGGTGTAAGGTTATCCTTAGAACTGATAAAGTATCATTCTCTTTATTTTAGGCTATTGAGATAACTTTAAATTCAGCATTGTGCTTTATTTCTTTTATTATTCCGCTGTTATAAGTTTTATTTGGCATTGCCCTATTCACCCACCCTCTAGGGCATATAGCTAGGCCCTTTCAGATAAGCTCTCATTAAATAGGAAAAAGGTTCCAACAGATATAAAATGGTCATATTTTTACAGAGTTTGAAATTATCGAGTAGGGTCGATATCATCGACTATCCGCCCAATGGTATGAACTCAACCGTCAAATGCTTTTGAAACGGTTTACCAACTGGTCGAGGAAATCAAACAAGCTTTGATGTCATCAGATTTCAAACTCCAATTTCATTGACACAAGGTTCGATTCCTAGACATTTGACAATGTGAAAGCGCTTGCCTTTGAAACAAATCAGGTATAAGATATGATCAAGCATCACTCGATATCATCAGAATTTGAATATCGATGATATCGATGACAATGTCGATTCATTGATAATTCCAAAGGATTTTCCTATCAGCTTGCTGGACAGTTTATGTCCTATTTCGATGACATTGACCTAGCCTCGATATGATTGATATTTGAATATTAATTTTATCGAGTGATCCTCGATCTGAGAAAGATTAACCTGAAAAACTTGCTGGATAGATTTGTGTCCCAATCTGATATCATCAAAGGTCTACCGATATCATCAATATTTGAATTCTGAGGATATCAAGGAGCCCTTCGATATATTGAGAATCACAGAATTTACCTTAGTGGTATTTTGGACACAACTAACCAGATGTCGATTTTATCGAGTCGACTTGATAGACTCAAGATTCAAAATTCGATTATATCAAACATTCTATCGATATATCGATAATTCAGTCCAGAGATCTTTGTGGTTGCTAGACATCTGAAGTCCTCAATTCAATAATATCGAGTGAGTTTCAAGGACATTAATAACAGGGTTCAATTTCATCAAGCTATGTATCGATAAATCGACAAAGGTAGAAAATTTTAAAGATTTTCCTAATTTTGTAAAATAGTTTTCTTACCAAAAACCCTAGGATGTTCTATTTAATTTTAAGGGTTTTATATACCTGGTGTTTTGGAACATGGGATGTGAGGCTAAAGTTTACCTTTGGCGAGTTCGAGCACACATCCTGTTGAGGCAGACGCTTGATCAATCTTCCTATGGGGCTCCTTTGTCCTGCTGACTCAACGCTCACGCTAAATGAAAAACTAGGGTACTTTCACTTCACACTCCAGCTTTGTCATTTCATTCACACCGCATATTGCATTACATCTGCGACATTTGGCATTTTGGGTTGTTATGCTACGTTTTTGCATTTATATGGCCTTGATGAGGTTGACGATATTCGTGGACTCGTTAGGATTTGCTTATTGCATTTCTTACTCAATATATGATATTGGATTATTATGTTTTTACATTGCATAGCCTGGATAAGGCTGATGATATTCAAGAACTTGTCAGTAGTTCTGCTTACTCTGATATCTATGTGTTTGGCACTTACATTACGCACACGCTTTCACCACCCTCTAAGCTTTCTATAAGCTTTTGTATGATAGATGCGTGCAGGTGACATTAGGTCGCAGCAGCGTTAAGCTTGGAGCATGCAACGGTCTTCTGAAGCTTTAATTTTTGACAATGTATAATTTCCCTTTTCAGCACTATATTGAACTGTTTATATTAGTGGATATGTGATGATGATGTTGCCTTTGTGATTTGGGTAAACTTGTGGTTATGCTTCTTACAAGATAAATGTATGTTGGAAAATCCTCCTTATAGGATCCTAGGATCAGAATCTGGCGTATGCGTGCTGGGGCCGAGAATGAGATACTATAAAGGCTGTCGGCACCCGATTCAGCGATTGGAAATTTTATGAGCCCAATTTCTGAGTTTGAGGCGTGAAAACCTTGTCCCCTGCAAATTTGAGCAGGGGTGTCTTAACAAGTCGGAGTTGGGACCTCCAGACTCCCATCTTGTCAAAGGCTTCAATGAAGAGGATAGTGGTTGAGCTATCAGGTCCACCAATATTCGAAATACCTTGCGGTTGGCTATAGTATGTTCACCACTAACGCATCGTTGTGGGGGTGATGGACAACTCAGGCATCCTCTTCAGTGAAGGTCAACTCACAAGATGTTACTTTATGTTCCTTCGAGAGCCTACTGGTGACGTGGACTTGATGCTCTGAGCTATAGTGACCGATGCTTCGGGCGTGAGCTCTTCGTACTCGGTTCGAGTCGTCTCCTCCTGCAGGTCCACCAAAGATAGTGTGGATTTCCTTGAAACTTTGTTGTTAATGGGCTGCTCGTCCTTCCCATCTACCTACTCTACCTTCCTGTTGACATATTCTAGCAAATGCCCATTGCTGATGAGGGCTTCGATCTCCTCTTTTAGATCAAAGCAGTTGTTGGTTGAGTGGTCGTGGTCGCGATGGAAGTGGCAGTACTTCTGCTTATCTCACTTGTTGACATCAAATTTCATCTTATTTGGCCATTTGAGGACTCATTTTTCTTGAACTTCCATGAGAACCTGTTCGGGCGTTGCATTAAGGGGAGTGTATGAGCTGAACCTGCTCTCAGGCCTTCTAGTCGGGTGTTGACTCCTAGTTAACTCATTGTCCTTTCTCCTTTTATTGCTGGCGATCGAGGCCTATTCTTCTTTGGGTCATTTTTCCTTGGTTAAGCTACTCTTGTTCTAAGTGGCTTTTCACAAGTTGAAAAGCTCCGTAGCTTTGGATTAATTTTGAACTTGATTGAGGAGATCAGCCAATGTCGTTGGTGGATTCTTGTCGAGTGAGAAGAGGAATCTCCCTTCCCTTGGGCCTCCCATCATGACGGCCAAGGCCATCTGATTTGAGTAACCCTCGATCTGCATTGCCTCCAGGTTGAAGCATTTGATGTAGTCTTTCAGCAACTCATCTTCTTTTTAGATGATGGTGAGGAGGTGCGTAGTCAGTTTAAGCCTTTTCTTTCCTCCGATGAAGTTAGTGATGAATGCTTTGTTAAGTTGTGTGAACGAGTTGATGGACTGTGGCTTCAATTGTCGGAACCACTTCAATTGATGAATGGTTCAATTGTGGATAACGCATGGCACATAACAGTGATTGATATGCCATGAAGTTCCATCCAAGCCCTAAAAGATTTCAGGTGTTCAGGTGGATCAGTGGTTCAGGAGTAAGGGGCAATCTGCAACATCTAAAACTTGGGCAGGAGCTGGACATGCATGATGTCAGCTGTAAATGAGGGCTCAATTTCCTCTAGTAGCACATCACCGAGGTTGGAGCATGCGTACATTAAGCTTATCGCATATCGCTAATCTGACCTCACATTCGTTTAGCTCGGCTTCCTAGGGATCTTCATTTTTTTGCTATTACCTTAGTTTTGGCTTCGGGAGCTTTGTCACGCCTCTTCTTCTCCAACTCATGACGTAAGTTGGAGGCAGCCAGCGTGGCAATGCCTGAAGTGTTGGAGCGCGCTCGCCTTGATGCTTTGTCAACCTATTTGTTCTCTCAGGAGCCGACGGGTGCCTGAGGTGGTGCAGAGACTTTTGTGGCTACTCAAGTAACAACTTCCTTGACCCCTCAGTTGGGGGAGGGATTTGTCGTTCCAGCAATTGCCTTATTTGATTGAGATTGTTAGTCAAGGCTTCGACTCGATGTTCGAAAGAGATGAGTCGACCTCCCCGATTACGAGACCACTGTGTCTGGCCCACGAGCACAGAATCGGCCTGAAGTTGGGAAGATGAGTCCCTGTAGTCTACAGACTATTCCAGTGGCACAGGTGTCACGCCCCAAACTTGAAAATCGGGCTTACAAAATTCTCGATCACCGAATCTGGTGCCGACAGCCTCCGTAGTACCCCATTCTCAGCTCTTAGCGTCGATACGCTAAATTCTGATCTTAGGATCCTACAAGGAGGATTTTCCAACTTACTTTTATCTCGTAATAAGCATAACCACAAGTTTATCTTAATCACAATGACAACATCATCATCACATATCCACTAATATAAACATTTAAATACAACGCTGAAAGGGAAGTATATATGCCAAAAATCAAAGCTCCAAAAGTCCATTGCATGCTCCAAGCTCAACGCTTCTACGACCTAACGCCACTTGCATGCATCTATCGTACATAAGCTTATAGAAAGCTTAGAGGGTGGTGAAAGTGTGTGCCCAAAGTAAGTGTCAAGTATGCAATACAATGTTATAATTCATACAATATCGGAATAGGCAAAAATACTGATAAGATCATGAGTCATACGATATCAAAGTAAGCAGAAATACTGACAAGATCATGAATCATACGATATTAGAGTAAGCAGAAATATACTAGTAAGATCATAAGTGTCATCAGTCGTACCAAGGCTATACAATGCAAGGTATGAATGTTAATGGCCATATCAAGGCTGTGCAATGCAAAAACATACTAAGCCAATATCAGATGTCAAGGATGCAGTGCAATATGCGGTGCGAATAGAATGACCAAGCTGGAGTGTGATGTCGGGATGATAGTATGTAGTATCACAAGCTAAGGGGTTTATCACAAAG
The DNA here is from genome assembly GCA_037074715.1 of Magnolia kwangsiensis. Classification (NCBI taxonomy): domain Eukaryota; kingdom Viridiplantae; phylum Streptophyta; class Magnoliopsida; order Magnoliales; family Magnoliaceae; genus Magnolia; species Magnolia kwangsiensis. The sequence continues at coordinate 79,809,753 of CM073575.1, read as the reverse complement.
GACTTCTACCCAAACCAGTCTCATACCTAAATTTGGATAGTCAGACTTAATGTGGTAGACTCCTAATCTCTGGTTAGTCGCACGCCGAATCCAAATTATGGTCATGCGAAGGTACATAATAATTAGTTGCACACCACCAGCTCGAGTGGATAGTGAGTAAATGAATGAATGAGTATACAATTCCTACTCAATAAGTCCACATATCAGTACGGTTCTTCTCTGAAAAATTACCGGGGTCTAGTACATTCTCAACCAGATTACCGCCTCATCGCACGTAATAAGGTGAGTGGAAGAGACGTCACTATCCGCCTACCAATATCGGGCCTGACTCGTCAATAGCAGACCCATTCCTTGAGCTGGTCAAACTCAACCTAGCTTTGCCTCATCCTCTCAGGCAGGTAAGGCCACACCCCCTTCCAACTAACTGCGATACAGTGAGAGACATGGCCTATGGTATACACCCCTCATGCGCTCATGTATTCACTCAGTCTAGACATTGGAGTAACCTCTGGAACCAAGAGGGTTTAAGAAATTTCACCTAGGGATATTTATAACACCCCATGTAGAACAGATTTTCGATGTCCCATCTGACTATCCACGATATGCCTATGGAGGCTAAGGCCCTGATGTCACTAGAGCATACAGTGGTCATATCATAAAATGCGAGATGCATGAGTCATACCATCCAATCATGCATCAAACTTGCACGTACCATGCGCTCATGTGGACAACTCCTCCTATCAGGGAGTCCCATAATGATCTGCCCAATGATATGTCCTATGATCAATCATTTCTCATACTAAGCATACATATGATGTGCATGGGCATGGGTTGTGAAGCTATACCAAGCATGCTATGTGATGATGGTGTGATGCACATGGGCATGGGTTATGAAGCTATACTAAGCATTCTATATATATGATGATGGTGTGATGCACATGGGCATGGGTCGTGAAGCTATACTAAGCATGCTATATGATGATGGAGTACTTTCCTCATATCAAGGATAGGCCTAGACAGCCTACTCATAACAAGAATGGGCCTCACAATGGGCCCAAGGGAAGGTCATATTGTGGACATCTAACCATCATCGCCCATCAATGTCGACATTTAACCAATATCGCTTCTAAGCAGTGGACCCACATAAATATCATTACATACATTATATTGAAATCACACATTACATCAGTCCGCACATTCATCGCATTGGGCCTCACTCAAGGGCCACATATACACCACATTGGGTCTCGCCATACGGCCATAAATACATCACAATGGGCCTTATCAAATGGGCCACAAATACATAACAATGGGCCACATACCTGGGCCTAATACACATCACAATGGGCCGCATGACATGGGCCTAATACATATCACTATGGGCCTCGACACACGGGCCATAAATACATCATATCGGGCCTCACTCATGGGCCACACATACATCACAATGGGCCTCGACACATGGTCCATAAATCATCACATCAGGCCTTAAATATACATCACAGGTGGGCCTTGCACATAAAGCAAGTGGGCCATGAAAATTGATGGATAACACGGATAAAACATACATCACGGTGGTCCCCTGTCCCTGAATGGTGTGGATGAAATCACACATCAGGGTGGATCACACGTCCCACGGACAGTGTGGATAAAACATACATTGTGTGTGGCCCATGTCCCATGGACAGTCATAATATAAGGCATATACATCACCTGTGTCTCACGTGGATAGTAGGGATGAAACACATACATCATGACAGGCCCATCATCCCATGTTGGACGGTGTGGCAGGTATATCACCAAGGTGGGCTCCAAGGTGTAGGTATCATGATGTTATGTTGTCACATACTCATAATCGGCATCGACAATTGGCCTCGATAATCGGCCTCAACAATCAAAATCGGCCTTGACAATCGGAGTTTGCATAGATAATCAGAATCAGCCTCGGCAATCGGAATCGGCCTCGACAATCGGAATCGGCCTCGGCAACCAGATCAGCCTCGACAATCGAAATCGGCCTCAATAATAAGAATCGGCCTTGGCAATCGGAATTGGCCTCGACAATCGGCATGGGCCTCAATAATCTACCTAATAAAGGGCCTAAGGGAAGGTGACAATGAGGACTTTTAACCATCATTGCCCATCAATGTGGACATTTAACCAACATTGCTCCCAATGAGTGGCTCATACAAGGGATTCATACACAACTTAATGGGCCATACATTCATCACATTGGGTCTCAACCATGGACCTCGAATACATAACAATGGGCCTTGCCCATAGGCCATGAATACGTCACAATAGGCCTTGCCCAAGGGCCTCGAATACATCACAATGGGCCTTACCCATGGGCCTCAAATTCAAGCAGGTGGGCCCCACCATATGGGCTTTAAATACAAGGCAGGTGGGCCCTATCACATGGACCTTAAATACAAGGCAGGTGGGCCCTATCTGTAACGCCCTGAAATTTGGGGGTCGAGCATAACTCAGCTCCCGAGTTCCAAAATATCACTTATGCAACATAAACAATGATGGATGTATGTTGTCTATGTTAGTGCATAAAACATGAAATAGATCAAGCCAGATTAGCAGACATAATTTAGGAATATTGAGAAAATGCAAGTGAAAGACTTAAATACATATATAAATAAAAAAGAATCCCCAAAATATGCATGTTCTGCCCAGGGCAAAATATACAACTGTGTCTCAAAATACATGTATCAAACTGTGTAAAATCGTCATATCCATATCTAAAAAATCCCCTCTCGTTAGGACAAGGCTCACATGAACCCGCCTGAGAACTGCATAAATGAGAACGCCTCCTTGTCCTCATCAAAGTCTGGCTCCGCCTCGCCAGCATTGCCTTCACCTGCAACTAATTCAGAGTCTGGTTGGTGGTTAAGCACCATCCCAGAATGTGGGAGTGAGTGATCAACTCAGTGGTACTATACAACAAAGGTTAACATGTTATCAATTCAATCATGCAGTAATGATAAAGTAGTACAATTAAATATGTCCTAAATACTCTTGTTAATGCGAGAATGAATGAGATAATGATGCATGCCCTCACCACAAACTCCCTCATGCAAAATCATCTAACGATCACAGCATGAATCACTACCACTATGCTCTCACACCAACGCAATGGCACATGCAATGCGATGTCATGAATATGATTACCTAGTTTTTATTAGTCCTTTTCATACAGTAGGATTGGAAAGCTAAGACACCTCCCTTATATCAATCCCCAAACATTGATCCATTCTAGGGTCGTCAGTCCTACGAAATCTCATACGATGTTACGTTTCTAGGTCGCTGCAAGGGCTGTCAGGGCTGTTGCATGGAATCGTTACACCACTCCCTCATCACCAAATCAATACAGGCCTAGTTATATACTCAATACTGCAACAGGACTCGTCGCCCTTATGCAGTGTCAGGATATACTCGAGGTCACTACAGAGGGCTCGTCACCAATCAATGTAGACCGAAAGCAAGAATATAGTGTCTCATACCACCATAATCTGCTCACGAGAGTAGAGTGCTCACTGGTCACTACGGGAAGATTTTTCGCCCCAGCGTAAGCCGACAGCTCGACCACGGTGTCGCATACCACCATGTCCGGCTCATGAGTCTTAGGGGATCACGGTACCAAGATTAACAGGAGTTTCACTGGTAAGTTCGGTGTCTTAGGTTCAAATAGTAGCGACCAAACATAGTGAACGAACATCGGTCAATCGGGTTAGTTGATAAGCTCAACTAGGCCAAGCGTACGTTGAGTTGAACGACATGGAATGCATAAGTACTCCATGTGGCCTAACCACTGTCGGACATCCCAAACACGACTCAGATTCGTTAAACTCATTCTCTTTGGCGAAAACGACCTCAACCACTATTTGGAGTATGATTACCGATTACCTGGACTGTAGCACAGCCCCAAACACGTACAAACTCAATAACAGGTATATGAACCATGTCCTACATTCATATGATCATTCATGACATATAACTAGAACTTAAATACAGTACATGGAGAAAATCATACACACATTCAACATGAATAATCTAAGTTACATAATTCATGGAGGAAATCATACACTCAAATATTGTGATTGAGATTCATGTCTCAAAAACCTTAACAATCACACTTTACAAACTACTAACTCATTTAGGCATTTATACAAACACTTAGATTACACTATTCAACATACATCACGTATGTCGACTCCATTGCATATTAGGGCAAATCCTTTCGCCAAGGAGTTGTCGCATACATATCAAGCATATAACAATGAAAATTAATCATGACAATCAAAATAGCATATTCCATATGCATACAGGTATTCTAACATATACATGAAATATGTTATTTATAATATAAAGTATACATATACGTAAATCGAAGCGGATAGCGCATTTGGCATGTATAATAGCATTCACATCATGAATAAATCATTATATATCATTAAAAGCCTTGAAAACCATAACTTAAACGTATATAATCCGCACCTTAAACCAGAAAATGCGTATTCGATATGATTCAGACAATAAGTCTTCGTCAACGGCGGATACGCTACCTATGGCATAAAACAAGTTAGCTATAACTTCATTTAAGCTATTATAGGCTTCAAAACAGGTTAGGGTTGGCTTAACTTACCCAAGAATGGAATCAGAATCGCCGGAAGAATGATTCAGATACGTAGGTTCAATGTGTAGATGAACCGGGAAGAATCCTACGGAGAATCAACAAGTTCTCCCACACTTTCTCTCTCTTGGAAAGCTAGGGTTTAGAAAATTCGTATGAAATTTGGGAATAAGGGTTTAAAGCCTTTTTATAAGCCTAAACTCGATGGAAATAGTCTTAAGGTCAAGGTATACTTAGGTTATAACCAAATCGGGCTCTTTCTGATCCAACGGAGCACTTTTGAAGGTCCCCTTATCAAATGCGGTCGGACTTAAGCTCACTAGTATTGGATCTTTAGTAAGTTAAGTTTCCAGTCCGATCGAGTTTTCAGATCGTCCGTGGTGGACCAGCTTCAATTCAACGGTTACCAAAATTCGATCAAGGCCACAAATACTTTGACATGTAAGGGCCACCTATCCTGATTCGAGAGTGAATTTGGGTCGAAATCTAACGGTCAGAACGCTTAGAAATAACATGTAAGCGAAACTATCCAGATTACTTAAAATTATATTTAATTTTCTAAAAATTTTTATTTTCTCACTCTCTTCACTCCGGACTCAATAAAATGGTCTCAGGACATCGTTTGAACTTGATTTTCGAGGTGATTGTCAAGTCCAACTAAGTGGTCATAATGGTCTAAGTTCATAGCTATCAGACTTTCGACGTGCGGTCTAAATCCAATACAAAATTATAAAGCACTCTCGGGAGCAACGGGGTTTAGAGTTGGATCCTAGATTTCAGGGTAATATAGCGTCAATGATTTTATAGGTTTTGGGTCTTACAGATTATATTGAAAGTTATCGGTGCAATTGTTACATGCAATCTAATTTAGCGCTAGCTAAAACACATTAAATTTCTAAGGGATTTGGTTCTAAATGATTTTTGCTAAAGATGGTACTCAGGTCCAAGTATGGATTTTTTTAGGGCGTTACACTATCACATGGGCTTCAAATATAAGGCAGGTGGGCCCTCTCACATGGGCCTCAAATCAAGGCAGTTGGGCTCTATCACATGGGCCTCAAATATACATCATAATGGGCCTCACGGATGGGCCGCACCACAAATCATTTCAATAGTTGTAGGTGTAACATGTGCATCACTTTACACTATCATTCCACAAGGCACATGGCCCACTAATGATGATCAACACTATCCAAACATTGTCCAGGTAAATCAGCACCATTAAAACATTGTCTATGAAAATTAACACCATCCAAACATTAGACAGCACCGTCCAGCACTATCTGAACAGTGTGGAATATCACATATATCATGGTGGGCTACACCAGCGTCCAAATACGGACGGTGTGGATGGGGTTCACACAACAATTGGGTCCCACATGCTGCTAATGTTAATACATCAGCTATATAGCTCCTTTATGATGCAGCAGATGCTGCTTCAAACAGTGCAGGTGGGCCCACCTGGGCCCACCAGCTATATATAATATAATATATATATTATATTATATCATATATATCTACTTATTATATAATATTACACGTATATTATCATTTATCTCAGAATCGTCCAAATCCCTGGACATTATTGGTGGATGGTCCGGATCAAAACATCTGGTGGGTCCCATATATTAAGGTGGGTCCACATCAGTGGACGGTTGGGATATAATACATATCTCATGATCTGACCCTTAGAACTGGCTGATGTCAGTCAGCAGCTTGAGCTGTGTGGGACCCACCGTCCAGGGTCTAGACGGTGTGGATCCCACACATCATAAGAGGGCACCACGTGCTAGAGGTAGCACAAATACCGTGGATGCCACAACAAATACATCAAGGACGCATAGGAACTGCTGACGTTAAACAGCAACTTTACTAGTGGAACCCACCATCCCTATAACGAACAGGGTGGATAAAGAATGCATACATCAATGTGGGCCCCACCTCCACACGTGTTGCACGTGTGGAGTGGGTCCAACGGCTACCCAAAATGGACGGACGGTTTGGATATAAAACACACCCCACGATGGAACCCATAGAACTTGCTGACATCTATGTACCAGCTATATAGCTGGTGTGAGGTACATCCAGGCATCCGCTTCCATCCCAAGGTGGGTCCACACGTGTGGCCCACTAGTCTAGTAGATTGGATGGACGGTGTGGATATTTACATATACAACATGATGGGTCCCACAGGACCAAGCAGATATTTGTATTTTTCCATTCGCCCAGGCCTATCTAAACGGACAGTCAAGTGGGCTTCACCCACTGGAAGGATGGCATGGATACATCACGGTGGGCCACACATCACCACCATAAAGAGAAAGAGAGAGAGATGGAGATCAGAGTAGCGAAGGGACCTCACCACTATGGGTCCCTCTTTCATACAAATCATACATCAAGATGGGTCTCACCATATGTGGGCTCTCAAATTATCAAAATTAATAAATAAAATCACCCATCTTTGATCTTCTCTTCCTTCTTCCATAAAAGCATCCTAGAGCTCCATGGAACATGATTCAATGGTGTGGATGAGATTTGAAGGGTTGGGATGGAGGAGATGGTGCATGCAATGGGTTGAAATGGGGTGGAAGCCATGGACGTCCAAGCTTGCTAATGGAGAAGGGAAATGAGAGAGAAAAGAGATGTAATGAGAGAGGGAAGGGTGTGATGAGTGAAAAGGTGAGTGATGGGTACTTGACATGTAAAGGCGTGTAAGAGAGAGAGAGAGAGTTGACTTTGGGGGGTTACTTGTACTTGACATGATGTGTACTTGATTGATGGGATTGATGTGATGTTCTCTTGGGTTTGTAAATGTGCAGCATTTTCTTGAACTGAACGCGGGCCCACATCTCCTGGCCTAGGTATCGCCTCGGTGCATAATATGCGGCGTCGGAGCCGCAGCAACGACCTGGTCACAAGGATACAAGTTTTGAGTCAAGCTAATTTTGATATACGGGACACGACTCAAGATCGCGCACAAATGCCGATAACAGATCACAAGTTGCCAGAATTTGACTAGGAGGACCGCGAAGGCCTATGGAATGGTACAAGCTAGGATACAGGTCTTACAACAGGGCTAGGTACATGGCAGTGGTCTAGGCTTTCTTTCTCCCTTTCGCCATTGTCAAGCCCTCATAGAAGATGAGAACAACTTTCGATGTCGTTCCCACAGATGACGTCAAACTATTAATATAGAAATCTGGGTGACCTTCCTTGGACCTTCGAGTACCTGCATAGTGAGTGGACAATGGAAACCCTGGTTGCAGTAGGGGACCCTTTGATGTCTTAAGTCAGGTAGGGAATCTGGGTATGGTCGTGATGAGGGTTTTAGGCTTAAGATTATGCGTACCTTTCACCATTAGGGATGCTCCAATTTATAAGCAGAAGAGGGCGGTGGAGTAGGAGGCAGTCTCCCTGTTTGGTGGGTGAGTATTGTAAAGGAATTTAGATCTCATACGTGTCGTGAGGATCCTCCGAGATCCTTAGCTAAGATCTTAGGTAGGTCTGTAACACAATCGCCTAGATCCTCAGCTGGGATCTTGAGTAAACACCGTCGGGACCAGGTCAAAATTAATAGAAACAGCTAACCTGGGGTACGCCTATAAAGAATGCTAGTGTATTGTGTATGTGGTTAGTGGTGGTTAGTAGCTCCTTTTAGTGTAAGTGCATGTGTACACTTTCCTCTTCTCCTGCAGTGTACTATATGCTTGATTATAATAAAATATTATGTGTTAGGGCAAGTAAGCCTAACACAAACATCTCTCTCAAACTCTCCTTCTTCTTCTTCTCTCTCAATATTTTCCTCTCTTCTTCACATTATCATCATCAAATCATTCTCTACTTGGTATCAGAGCATAGATCCAAGCATTTCGCATCCAACGGATTGAGAGGCAACACATCACGTTGCTGACGTCAGCAGCCGTACGACTGACATCATCGTAGTACGGACACATGGACTCCATTTGAGCTAAAAGTTTAGGAGTTTTATAGATCTTGATTTTAGAAGATTTTCATGATTTTTTTCAGAATTTATTGGACCTCCTTTCATGGTATTTTGGGTGAAATAGAGAAATTTAAAAATCAGGCCCATCTTCTGTTTTTCTTCGATCTACCTCAAATCCGTAAGCTTTTCTTTGATTTCTTTACTCAAGATGGACCAAAATCTTCCTCCCAAGCTACTCATGTTGGATTTTTTTTTACTTAAGATCAATGTTTAAGAGATTTTTAACCTTAAACGGATGTACGACTGGGCCGTTTTTCACTCGATTACGGCTTTTTTGACTGCATTTCATGGTATTTTGGATGATTGATATTTGTTTAAGGTTTATCTCATATTATCTTGAAGGATTTAGTGAGATAAAGTTGTTTAAATTAATCTTTCTTGGAGTAGGGGCTCTCTTGGTATAGATTTATCTCTCTTGGACTCTCCTATGGTTGACAAAGGGCCATCATATCTTGGCATAGGATCTCTTGAATCCAACCCCTTATAGATTACCTCCATTAAGTTGAATGGTGACAACTATCTTCAATGGACACAATCTGTAAAAGTATTTTTAGGAGCCCGTGACAAGTTATTGTATATTTTGGATGATCCCCCAAGCTCTACAGATGTTACTTACAAGTCTTGGACAAAGGAGAAATATCAAGTTATTACATGGTTGTTGAATAGTATGGATTCCTCGATTAGCCACTCAGTGATGTTTTTATCCTTAGCTAAAGGCATTTGGGATACGCTTCATGATATGTTCTCGGAATCTTAAAATTTTTCACGGGTATTCCAACTTATTCAAGAAATTGGTCGGTTCTAATAAAACTCCAAATCCTTAAAAGATTACTATTCAATGCTTTAGGGTATGTGAGATGAGTTGGATATGTATCAACCTCTTCCTTCCAAATGTAAAGAGAATCCTGAACATACTCCTAAGCAGCGGGATGATACTCATATTATGTAGTTCCTAGCTGGGTTGAGTTTTAATTATCTTCATGTTCGAGATCAGGTTGTTATGTACGATCCTCTTCCCCCATTGACGACAGTCTATGCCATGTGTCAGCGTGTTATTGTCTCTACTCTTCCTTCTCATTTATTTGTACCACCCGAGTGTTGGCACATCTTGTTGGCAATCAATCCTCTCTTGGTCTTTGGGTACCATCCTTGAGTTCAGGGCACATTTCTGGTTTTGGTGGTCATGGTAGAGGCCGCGAAGGAGATCGCAGTTGTGGCGGCCGTAGTCTTCGTGGTCATGGTGGACGTGGACGAGGACATGATGGTTCCTACATTTGTTCACATTGTGGTAAAACTAATCACACTGTTGATTATTGCTGGCAAAACATGGTCGCCTACGTATGCCGTTACTTCTGCTGCATCCACTGTTGCTTCTGAGACACAGTCTTCCACCCCGACAGCTGAGCCGTATACTTCAAGAGAGTCCCTTATCATTTCTCGGGCTACATATGATGCCCTTATGCGGCTTCACATTCATGATATTCCTGAGTCTCCTCATGCAGCTTCGGCCCAGTCAGGTACTGCCCTTCTTGCGTCATCCTCTCCTACCTCTTGGGTTATCGACTCTGGAGCTTCCTCCCATATGACTGGTACGTTTCAATTATTTTTTTCTTATTCTCCTTCTCCTCATACTCAGTATGTCACAGTCGCAGATTGAACCCAATCTCTCATCTCTAGAATTAGTTCCATCCCTCTCTCTTCTTCCTTATCTTTGTCCTCAGCCTTACATGTGCCTCATTTTCTATTAAACTTATTATCTGTTAGCTCTCTTACTAAATCATTAAATTGTTTCATTACCTTCTTACCTTTTTATTGTTTGTTTTAGGACCTATAGACGAAGAGAGTGATTGGTGGGGGCATGAGCGAAGAGACGTTTATCTTCTCGATGATACACCCATTGCCGCTTCTAGTACCCTTTCTGTAACACCCCGAGTTTTTGCCAACCTGGGGTTAGACGTCCTTAGGCAATGGGTCAACCATAACACCTTGGTAACCTCTCAGAACCCAATTCCAAAGCCAAACAAATCATGTAGAACCTAATTCCTTTAGAAAATAAGTGTAAGTTAACTAGCGCTACGTTAGATTACCTGTGAAATTATCCCTGATCGCTTTAAATACATTCTGCAAGACCCAAAACTTGTAGAACCAATGACGCTATCTTACCCTGAAATCCAGGATCGAACTCTAAATCGGTTTGTTCTCAGGAACCCTTTAAAACTTTGTATTGGATCTAGACCGCGCGTCGAAAGTCCGATACCTACAATCGTAGACCATTAAGACCGCTTAGCTGGACTTGACAATCGTTTCGAAAATCAAGCCCAACCGACGTCCAGAGGCTATTTCATTAAGCCTAGAGTGAAAAGAGTGAGAAATGGGTTAAGATTTGAAATTTTAATTCAAATCTGGCACGGGTCTTTGCGTGTTATTATTAAGCGTTCTGACCGTCAGAATTCAGCCAAATTTCACCCTCGGGTCAGGAAAAAATTTCTCTTTCATATCATGAGACTTGTAGACCTGATTAAGGCACGATGACTGCTGAACTGAAACTGGACCGCCATGTGCGATCTGGGAACTCTGCCGGTCTGAAAACTTGATGTGTGCTAGATCCATTAACCATGAGCTTAAGTCCAACCGCGTTCGGCCAGGGGACCTCCCGAAACGCTCTTTTGGATCGGAACAGTCCCGATTTGGTTATAACTTAAGTATAATTTGTTCCCAAGTCTATTTAGGTTCTGTTTTAGCCTATATAAGGGCTTTAAACCCTCTCACAACCCTCCCATCTGAATTTGCAACAAACCCTAGATAGATAGAGAGAGAAAGTGAGAGATTTTGAGAGAGTAGTGGGAGAGATTTTCCCGCCACTTGCTATAGCTATTGCACGTATCGAAGCATCGCACTCCAATCACTTTCCCGACGATTCAACACACTCATAGGTAAGAAAACCCTAACCTATCGCTGTTTTAGAGATTCCTTTGATTCAATAGCGAAGTAGCTTATATATCTTGTGCATTAGGTCGCCTTTACGCCGTTGACGAAGCGTATGCGTTCAAATCGAATCAATACACGTCTAGGGCAAAAGGTGAGGATTTTAGACGCTTTGATTGACTGATTTCAAAGCTTTCAATGTCATTTAATAGTAGATTATCGACGAGCATGCCGTTTGACATGTAGAACATGCTGTCCGTTTTTCATTTCGTAAACGTACGGTAAATATGAGATTTAGGGTATTTTAAGCATTTATAGAAAATACTGTATATGTCCGTATTTTGCTGAAATGCTTGACATGTAAATTTATCGTGTTATGATATTATATATGCGTGTATAATCTGTTTGGCGAAGAGATTCGCCCTAATGCGCACTTTGGGTCGATATACGCTATGTAGACTAAAGTGTGTAGACTAAGTGTTTGTATAGATGTTTGTATTAGTATGTATTAAGTAAATGGTGTTATCAATTAGTTTTGGGAATGAATTCTCAATCCACCTGATGTTATATACGATTTCCTACATGTTTGCTATATGAATTGATTTCCTTATATGTATGGAATACATGTGATGGTTGATTTACTTACTTTGTATGCTATAACATGTGTTAACATGCTTGTATTGTTAAACTTCAATTCTATTACTCTCATATGATCACTGATATGGATTATATATGTTTGGGGCTATACTTTAGTCCAGGCGGTCGGTAATGGATTGAATTAGTGGTGGGCTTCTATTTACCACAGAGGACGCGTCGATGAACGCGAGTCGTGTTTTGAGTTGGCGGCAGTGGTTAGGCCACACGAAGTGTTTTATGCACTTCATGTCGTTCGACTTGAGATGCGCTCGTACTAGTCGAGCCTATCAAATAACTCGACTGGCTATTGTATGTTCACCCTATATGAGTCATAACTGCTTAAACCTAGGGTACTGAACTTACCATTGGAAACCCTGTTAACCATGGTACCTTGATCCATAAAAACTCATGAGTCGGGCATGGTGGTATGGGACACCGTGGTCGAGCTGTCGGCCTACGCTGGGGCCACAAACATCCCCGTAGTGACCAGTGAGCACCCTACTCTGAGCAGATTATGGTGATATGGGACACTATATTCTTGCTGTCGGCCTACACTGATCAGGTGACGAGCCCTTTGTAGTGACCTTGAGTTTATCCTGGCACCGCATGGCGGCGACGAGTCCTGATGCAGTCTTAAGGATATAACTAGGCCTGTATTGATAAGGTGATGGGGGAGAGGTGCAACGAGTGCGAGCAACAGCCCTGGCAGCCCTTGCAGCGACCTAGAAATATAACTTCGTATGAGATTACTAGGAGTGACGACCCTAGACAGGATCTGTATTGGGATTGATATACGCAAGGTACCCTAGTTTTCCAATCCTACTGTATGAAAAGGACTAATAACAACTTGGTAATTATTATCCATATCGCATTGCATGTGCCTGGAAGATATGGAGCAATGAGGAACGCAAGCATGTCGCGGGCGTAAGATGGTGCCGTATGAGGGAGTATGTCGGTAAGGGCATCCATCATGTCATTTCATGCATGCATTAACAACAGAGTCTAGGAATGTTTGATTGTTTGCTTTACTATTAATGCGTGATTGATTTGATAACATGTTAATCTTTGCTCTCTTATCCCACTGAGTTGATCACTCACTCCCACGTTACGGGATTGTATTTCGAACACCCACCAGTCCCTATTTTAGTTGCAGGTGATGACACTGCTTGTGAAGTGGAGCCGGACTTATATGATGATGAGGAGAACTTCTCCTCCGTGTTTTGATTGACGGGATTATAGGGAGGTTGATTAGATGCCTTGACACTTGTCATTTCATATTTTTGGAGCACTCATGTATATTTTTTTTCTTTCCATTTTTGGAGTATACATGTATTTAATTAACCTGGTAACATGTTCACACTCTGGAGACTTACAATCAATTATATATTTTATGTATTTATCACAGTCTTCCGCTTGCTAATTTAACTGTCTCTGAAGTATGATATGCTATTTTGACTTAGTCTCAATCTTGTTTAATGTCATTCTACAGACAACATGTATTTATCATTATCTATGTTGTATAAGTGACGTTCTGAAACTTGGGTGTTGGGTTTCTACCTGACCCCCGATTTTCGGGGTGTTACACTTTCTCTAGATCGAGAGTCCATGAATCGGTGGCATTGCTGCTTAGGCCACCTATCCATAGCTAGATTGAGACTTTTGTTTCCCTCCTTATCTATCATTAAGCCATTATGTTGTGATATTTGTGAATTGTCTAAACATCATCGTGCTACGTTTCCTCCTAGCTCTTCTAGGAGAAAATCTCAACCTTTTCTTTTGGTTCACTCAGATGTCTGGGGACTAGCTCGGGTTACCTTGACTTTTAGATTTAAATATTTTGTTACCTTTATTGATGATTATTCACGCATGACTTGGATTTACTTTTGAAATCTAAAAGTGAAGTGTTTGATACGTTTAAAGTGTTTTATCATGAAGTGTGCACTCAATTTCATTGTTCTATCAAATCCCTCCATTATGATAATGGGGGGAATACATGTCTACTACCTTTCTGTCCTTCTTATAGGAACATAGTATTTTGTCTAGGACATCATGTGCTCGCACACCTCAACAAAATGTTATTGCAAAATGAAAGAATCATCATCTTCTTGACGTTGCTCGTACCCTTCTGCTTGGTATACATATACTAAATATTTTTAGGGTAATGCTCTCCTAACTGCTAGTTTTCTTATTAATCATATACCCTCACGTATCTTTTCTTACAAATCTTCATTTACTATATTGTATCCTCATGATAATCCATTTCCTCTACCACCTAAAGTTTTTTGGTTGTACATACTTTGTTCAAAATTTGGATGGGAGTAATGATAAAGTTAGCTCTAGGGCAATTAAATGTCTCTTTCTAAGGTATACTCGGAGTCAGAAAGGATATAAATGTTTTGACCCATTCACTCGCAAGAAATGTCTCTGCCAATGTAACCTTCTTTGAGGATATTTTTTTTTTCTCCACTTAAGGCCGATCCCTCTGTGATCCTCTTACGAGTCAGGGGGAGTATGAGTCTTATCTTTTTTTCACTAATGATCATGGAAAAACTCCTCTTCCCTCTATTCAGTATCTTGTTGGTGATATGGGTGAGCCTAAGCCTCTATAGGTGTATCATCGTCAAGATAAATCTTTACACACTCAATCATTCACCCTTCCACTCACTTTGGATGTTGGATCAGGTGACTCTCTTACCTCGAGTTTAATCTTTCCATTGCCTTGCGCAAAGGGTCATGATCTTGTACTTAACACCCCATTAGTAATTTCGTTTCATATGATCATATTTCACTATTTTTTCAGTTGTTTACAGCTTCCCTTTCATCACAGACTATTCCTATATCTCTCTCACATGCTCTTAAGAGTCCTGATTGGATAAAGACGATGATAGAAGAAATGTCTGCTCTTAAGAATAATCATACTTGGGACCTTGTGCCACTTCATTTAGGTCATAAACTTGTTGGCTGTCGATAGGTTTATACGATCAAGTTTCTTCTAGACGGCTCAATTGATCGCTATAAAGCCCATCTTATTGCTAAGGGTTACACACAGACTCATGGTGTGGATTACTTCGAGAATTCTCTCCAGTGGCTAAGCTTAATTCGATTCGCGTTGTGCTCTCCTTGGTCATTAATTTATCATGGCCCTTATTCAGCTTGATGTTAAGAATGCATTTCTCCATAGGGATCTTGCAAAGGAAGTTTACATGCATCAACCTTATGACTTTGTTGCTTCTCACAACCTTGCACTTGTATGCCGGTTGAAGAAGACTCTTTATGGACTCAAACAATCCCTACGTGTATAGTTCAAAAAATTTAGTCAGGCTCTCTTAGAGTTTAGCTTTGTTCGTAGTCATGCCGATCATTCTCTCTTTATATGTTGACGATTGACAGACATCATGGTTGTCATTATCTATGTGGATGATATTATTCTGTTCGGTAGCGATTCTGCTAAAATGAAGGAAGTTAAAGATTTTTTGAAGACCAAGTTTAAGATCAAGGATCTTGGTCCTCTTCACTACTTCCTCGGAATTGAAGTTGCTCACTCATCATCCAGATTGGTCTTGTCACAATGAAAATATGCGCTCGATCTTCTCATGGAGACCGACATATTAGGGTGCAAGCCTGCTACCACTCCCATGGATACTTCACATAAGCTTCAACCAAATGATGGTGCTCTCCTTACTGATACCGAGATGTATCGACGACTTGTAGGCCGACTTATTTACCTGACTATTACTCTCTCAGATCTCTCATTTGCGGTGGGGGTTGTTAGCCAATTCATGCAAGCTTCTCGTACTTCTCATCTTACGGCTGTCTACTACATACTTCGGTATTTAAAATCAGCCTCGGGTTTTAGACTCCACTTTCAGTTGCATGGTCATCTTCATCTTTCTAGCTATTCCGATGCTGATTATGTAGGTAGTACTTTTGATCACCGCTCTACATTCTGCTTCTGTACCTTCCTAGGTGGTAAACTTATAACCTGGAAGAGCAAAAAGCAGCCAGTTGTTACCCGGTCCTCACCTGAAGTAGAATATCATGCTATGGCTCATGCGACGTGTGAACTCATGTGGCTTCGCAACCTTCTTGAAGAACTTGGCTATCTTCTTTTGGATCTTATTTCTCTTCATCGTGACAACCAGCGGCCATTCATATTACTCGTAACCCAGTTTTCCACGAGCCAACCAAGCATATTGAGGTCGACTGTCACTTTACTCGAGAGAAAGTCGCTTCTAAGGAAATCGTCACTCCTTTTATTTGATCTGGGGATCAACTTACTGATGTTCTTATAAAATCCTTGAGTCGAGATGTTCTTCATCACGTTCGTGACAAGTTGGGCATGATCAACATCTATGCTTCAACTTTATAGGGAGTATAGAGAATGCTAGTGTATTGTGTATGTAGTTAGTGGTGGTTAGTGGCCCCTTTTAGTGTAAGTGCATGTGCACACTTCCCTCTTCTCCTGCGGTATACTAAATGCTTTATTATAATAAAATATTATGTGTTAGGGCAAGCAAGCCTAACACAACATCTCTCCCAAACTCTTATTCTTCTTCTTCTCTCTCAATATTTTCCTCTATTCTTCACATTATCATCATCAAATCATTCTCTACTATGCCGACTTGGAGGTTTGCTAACCTGATTCCTTTAGCCAGTCGTGGTTAAGCCCCTTTTAGCATCGGGCAAATTACCAGATTCTCTGACCCACTCTTGAGGGCGGTCGGGAGGTTGAGTCCGATCTAGTTTCTTGCTCAGGTTGGGCCTGGAAGCATTGCCTTTAGTCGTATCAATTACTTCCCGACTTGGCTAAGTGCATGGGGTTCTAACCTGACCTTATCTTTATTAGACGATATGTTTTTCCCATAGCAAATATTAACAAAGAAAATGTAGAAGAACATTCATCATCATATATTTCATTGATTTTAGGTTTGTTTACATCCTTGTGTTTCCCTTGATTCCAAAACAAAGTATAATGAATCAATATAATGGAGGAAGGAAAAGTAATTCAATGGCAATTTCAGTTCGTTTTGCATCCATCGGAGTAACAGAGGAATTATGTGGGCCAAAAAACTCGCTTCGCATCAATATCCGAAGAGCCTATACATAGAATCTCTAATCGCAAAATAATCCACAACATAGCATCACATGTGGTCTATTATAGCCCTTGTTACGCGGGTAGAGCCCTTGTTGTGCGGGTAGAACACTTGTTGTGCGGGTGTTCGTTGCGCTATTCCGTGGGTGCACAGTGCGGGTTCTATTGTGCATGCGCACAGTGCGGGTTCTATTGTGCAGGCGTGCAACAAGCTGGCCTCTCACTAATACCTCCTGCTCTCCTTTCCCTCTTCTCGCTCCTAACACTTCTTTGAAACTTTTGATGATCTAAATGAGAGGGGGAGGGGGGTATTTATAAGCTTTCACACGCATAAGGTTTATTTTTGCACAACAGGTCTTCTATGAAGTTTATTTCCGTGTAACAAAGGAATCTGTTGCAACAACACTCTAGGACTGAGAGTCTGTTTCTGCGCAACGGGGGAGTCTGACGCAACAACACTTCGGAACCGAGAGTTTGTTTCCGCGCAACAGAGATTGGAAGGTCTGAAAATGCTGCAATAGGAACTAGGAGGTTCGGAGATGCATCATTTTTTGTGCACCAACACCAAGCTAATCAAACAAATCAAATCTATTTATCAATTATCTTTTATGTTCCTTAGTATAAACTGTGCCTTATGTTCCTTAAATAACTAATAGCCTAATCTTACATTAGGGAGTAGCTATAATTTGAGTCTAGCTCATATGCTCGACAATTTCTACTGAAATACAAGTAGTTCTCTAAGAAATATGCTTTGGAGTTACTCTATATGGTTGACTGTAAGTAATTCATTTTTGTGGTTTAGTTTTTACATCTCAAAGTCCTTTTGTATGGGAGGCAATGTGCTTCCATCCTGGAGAATGAACCCCTACCCTATGATAAGTGCTGATCATTTTAAACAATATCTTGTGAGTGATTGAATATGATACAGGTATTCTCATCTCGGGCTTATATTATCAATCTTAATTTATCTACTTATACTTAGGGTCAAAGTTGCATATTCGTCGTGACAAGCCCACAAATATGACGTGACTGAATCCGAAACTGAGAGGCAACACAGCCAACCTTTTACTTGGTAACATTTATCCAAAGTGCTTTCCACAGCTAAGTCGGTTTAGTTTGAATTAATATCTGCTAAGTGTACAATTTATGATTCCCAGCGTATCAGGCGTCATACGCAACTAAGAGTACCAAATAACTTCCCATGAATACCTGTCTGTCCTTGCATTTTCCGTTTCAACTTCGATCGCTCTCTCGACCGATGGCATTTTCTGTAAATATCCTCTCCCAAAACCAGACCCTAATTCCTCTCGATTTCCCCCCTCTCAAGCTCCGAAACCCTAGAATCCTCTTCAAATCTCTATCTCCTATGCGAAATGTCTGCTCTCAAAAGAGAATTTCCATCTCCGCATCTGCTACGAAGGTTGCTACTGACGTCGATGCTCAGGGAAAAATCTCGGAATCTCTTTCCAGTAATTCCCATTCTTCAAACCTTGTCAGTTTCTGTGAAATTTTTGTTTTTTTATTGGTTCCGGTGCAACTTCTCTTCGAAAGTCGACTGACTTATCTTGAATGATGTGATTGATACGAGAGCTTTCAAAGAACATGTGAATGTCTCAAATTCTTAGAGAAGTACAGTAGCTGTAGATACTGCAAAGCTTTTGTTTGTTTCAAATGATTTTGAAATTAATTTATCCTGATGATATTGAGATTTGAGGACTGAAGGATGAAAGTTTTGAATTATCAGAAATGAATTTTCTGCATTGAGAAATTCCATAAGGTTGCCAATGTTGAATCATTAGAAACTGCTGATACCCCCCAGCCAATGAAAACTTCAGTTACCGGATTAGGGAAAAAAAAGAGAGGAGAATTTGGAGCATTTTTTAGTATTTTTTGATATCAGGTGTATTATTATATCTCTTTCTTACTCACCACCACCACCACCATTATCTAAGCCTTATCCCAACTAATTGGGGTTAGCTATGCAAAGCCTGTTCTGCCATTCCACTCTATCAAGGACCATATCCTCAATTAAACCATAACTCATCAGGTCTTTTCTTAGTACCTCCACCCACATCCTTTTAGCCTTCCTATTGCCCTTTCTCAACATGCTCATTTTAGCTACACTCATCCTATGACATGTTGTTCCTTGGCTGCCCAACATTCTGTCCTATTCAACATGGCTGTTCTTATAGCCATCCTAAAAAATTTCTCTTCATCTTCATTAGTACATGGAAATCACTCATTAGTATGTGGCAATCACATAACTCTAGAGGCACATTTCCACTTCTTCCACCGAACTCTAATCCTTCTCAATTTCTCTACTCTCTTGAATTATCAACCCAAGATGTCAGAAATGGCCATTTTGGGGTACTTCATTGTTAATGATCTTAACTAAGACCTCATTTCCACTCCTGTTGCTACTAAAATTGCATTCCATATACTCTGCTTTAGTCCGACTAATTTTAAAACCTTCACATCCTAAACCATTCCTCCTTAGTTATAGTTTTGTGTTTATCCCTCCCTTGTCTCGTCAATCAAAACTAAGTCGATTGCAAACAACATACGCCATGGGACCTCATTAGGAAATGTGGGGTTTATTTTCATCAAGAAATGAAGAGAAATATATTCTTGCTGTTCATTTGATTCTCACCATCTCAATTTATTGGTAGCAATTTTGAAATTGTAATCATTGCCTAAAAACCTATAATTGGTGGAGACCTTGTATGCTCGTTTTCAGTTCCAAATAGTCGATTTACTATCTATGCAATGTTGATATCTCAAACATAGGTGCTAAACTATGTGGCCTAAAGGAACGGTACATGGCACCTCCAAACACACACACACACACACACACTCAAAATATGTATTTATATCTCATGATTGCCTTATAAAAAATAGACCTTGTGGTGATACATCTTGTTAGACAATGGTGCATCAATAAATTGAAGGAATGTCTGGATGTTTTCGCTTTTTGAGGCGGATGATGGAATGCTTATGCAAGCGCAAGAAAATGACCTTTGGATGGTCATGATTAGCCCACAATCTCAAATGTCAAAACTCATAGAATAGAATTATAGTTTGATAATAGAGAACAACTAATTCATGGATAATATCTTAATTGGTGGATACCATCGGACAATTTGAGCTTGATTAGCATCATAATAATTGAAGAATCACAACTAGAATACTCATACCATCACATTGTTGTGTGCAAACCCCAAGTGCAGGGCTGTGATGTGGTAATAACTTAGTGAAACTGAGGTCGTACCCACAAGGATTTATGAGTGTGCAATTTTTGGAACACTTTAGAATTAGAACTAGAGCTAAAAATAACTTATGGAATTAGATTTAAGAAGTAGTGATGTAATTGAGAAGGAAATTAATAGAGATAAAGTACTAAAGTGCCAAGGATCCACGTATAACCATCCTTGTTAAAATTACTTGATTCAATCATATAACTCAACTGGAATCGAAATCATATCCCATCCAACTAGATAATGGAGCGGTTAAATCATTCATCAGATATCAAAACAGATTTGAACGTCAATTGAATTGGTTCCTGTATAGGGCATCAAAGTATTAATCATAGGGAATTCAATGCATCTATTGTGCCCTTAGTCAACGATAATCAACGATAGATCAATGAATTTTACAGATTAATCCCTTGTAAAATAGATAAGAAATTACTCTTAGTTTTCCTAAGCATCCATGTGCCCGGAGTTGATAATATATCAAAATAAACTAAAATAAATCTTCATTCAAACCAAATATCAATGAATTTGTTCAACAATTAAACCAATTACTTAAATTAAAGTAAACAAAGCATTAAAAGTAACTACAAGCTTCACCTCTTAGCCCTAGCTAAGATATTAGTTAATGAAAGACATGATTGAACTAAAAGGAAAAATATAAAAGCAAAAGAAGAACCGAAGGATTGGAGAAGGAGGACTCTGAAGAAGCTCCACATCTCCTTGCTTTATCCCTTTTAACCTAATTCGTTTCTAGGAAAGCCTAAAGCATCCATTTAATTAGTAATTCAAATTTACATACTTTTATTATGCTTTGATCGCACCAATAGTGACCTTTGGTTGCAGTCGAACATACCTTCGGTCGCACCGACCTCCCTTCGGTGGTACCAAACATGGCTTCAATCGGATCGAATGTCGAGCCAAATTAACTTCAAAAATCACCGTTTCTTGCTGGACTGTTTTGTGCACATTTGGTTAGACCGAACTATCCTTAGGTGGGACCGATCAATCTGTTATTTCTGGTAATGGACTTTGTGATTTTTCTTAACTTTCTTCTCTCCTTTGCACTTGGTTTTCTTAGATCTTTGGTACTTGAAATCTTATTAATTACCTCTAAATCTCTAATCTTCACTTGGTTATCCTTTGAACATTAAATCTTCTTTTCACCTTAGCTCTCCAAATCACCTCGTATAGGAAAATATATATAATTAGATCAATTAAGGACATCTATGCTTATAAAATCAATGCATAATAAGGGTGAAATATATAATATTTCACACTCAACACACCCCCAACCAGCATTTTGCTAGTCCCTAGCAAAACATGGGAAAAACAAATCTTCAACACCTAAATCTCAAACCTTTCTCAGGAAAAAAAAAAAAAAACATTTTGTACGATTGTATAAATATGTAAGTAAAATTCAAAGACGCAAGAATGGAATATGTTAATCTAGAACCTAATATCACTAGTAAACCATTAAACTAAGTTCCCTTCCATCAATTAATTAATAGACTACATTCAAACATCATGTTCCTAGTGTTCAGTGAATTCCAACTTATTATCTAAAAAAGTTAAATTTTTCTCTCCGTAATGTTAACTACGATAATCACCTTAAAGTAGGCAGATCAACACAAGCCGCTAATTTCGAACCCATCTCCTCTTTCACTTATTTTTCTAGCTTTTTGATTTTTTTTATCAATGACTTTCACACTATCATCTCTTCTTTCTTTTTCTTTATTCTTGTCTCATTTAAGTGCATACAATAGGTAGCCATTTTCGCTTGTAACTGTTGTTGTTATTTTTATTTTTTATTTTATTTTAATTTATTTATTTTTAACTTGTACTCTTTTTTCTTTTCATTCCAAGGTAGCTAAGGATCTCCAGACTTGGCTCCTAACACTTTTTTAAGTAATCTTTAATCTAAAACACTAAGAGTTCAAGTTAACTTCACAGAATATGAGTTAGATTTGAATTGTTATGTAAGCTTAATTAATATTTAAATCTTTCTATTAATTAATTCATTAAAAGAACTTATTCAAAAATCTACCAATAAACTAGAGTCTAGATTTTTCAAAGATTACTTTGTATCTTATTATCCCACTCGCAAATTTATTCATATATACAGAATATCAATCTTCAAAGACAATTTTGAAATATGAAAATTGATTTTTTTTTAAAAAAATATTTTTGCTAAAAAACTAAGAAAATACTGATTAGTTTCATCTAATCTCACCCCCAACCTAAAATCTACATTGTCCTCAATATAAAAGATATGCAATGGATCATAACTTGAGACAATGAAAATAAAAGAGAAATGAGTAAGATAGAAAGTACGGAAGAAGAATAATGGCATGAATTCTTCACCATGTAAAGGGATTAGTATTAAACAGAAATGAAACTAAAACAAACCTAAACTACTAACTAATCCTAAGAAAGCAGTAAATGGATAGAAAGACCTCCATCAAACTAGAAGATCAGTCCTGATAGATAGGATCATTCAGATGGATGGACATATCCTCTGAATCGAATTTCCCAACAAATGTTTAAGGCGATGGCCGTTCACTTTGAAAATGTTACCATTAATTGGATTTTCTATCTCGATAACCCCATGAGGATAAACCGTTTTGACTTTAAAGGGGCCAATCTAACAAGATCTTAGTTTATCGGGAAAAAGATGATTTTTCGAGTTATACAAGAGGACTTTCTAGTTTGGTTCAGAAGTTTTCTGAAAAATGTTCATGTCGTGGAACACTTTCACCATGTCCTTGTATATCCGAGAGTTCTCATAAGCATCATTTCGAATTTCTTCAAGTTCATTAATTTGTAACTTGCCCGACGAGCCGACTTTGTCAAGAATAAAATCGAAATTCTGTATAGCCCATTACACTTTATGTTCCAACTCTACAAGCAACTGGCAAGCCTTTGCATAGACAAGTCTATAGGGTGATATACCAATAGGGGTTTTGTATGCTGTACGGTAAGCCCACGGTGCATCAATTAGTCGAAGTGACCAATCCTTGCGATCCAGGTTAACCATTTCTTAAGAATCTATTTAATTTCCCTATTTGATCTTTCAACTTGGCCACTCGTCTGAGGATGATAAGGGGTGCTCACTTTATGCGAAGTACCGTATTTTTTCATTAATGTTTCGAATGGTTTATTGCAAAAGTGAAATCCTCTATCACTTATGATGGCTTGAGGTGTTCCAAACTTGGATAAAATATTTTCTTTTAAGAACGTAATGACCATACGATGGTCATTATTCTGGCACGGAATTTCCTCAACCCATTTAGAGATGATCAACAATGAGTAAGATATAGAGATTTCCAAAGGATTGGAGGAATGACCCCATGAAATCGATGCCCTAGCAATTGAGTGCTTCTATGATTAGAATGAGGTTCAACGACATCATATTTCAACGAGATTATCCTCTCAATTTTTTACATCCTTATACGCTTTACAAAGTTCATTCGTATCTTACCATGATGTTTATCAGCCATCCAACTTGTTCATACGGTCATGAAGACGTAGATGGAAGGACCATACAAATACCAGCTTGAACAGGGTTGTCGGCCCCACCATGGGCCACCGTGATGTTACATGCAATCCAAACGATCAAAATGTTGGACCTGGCTGGTCTGGCTAAACCCACGTAGACAACATTCATGTGTAAATACTCACCCATATTATATTTCAAAGTAAAAATAAAAAGAGAGGGAGTCCCGTCCCTGTCTCATTTGTAAGAAAAAGAAAATAGAGAGAGAATAACAAAGGACTATGGGGCCGTGATACCCCTTGATGTACTTGATAAATCCACACCGTCCATCCATTTTAGCAGCCCATTTTATGGCTGGCTTCCAAAAGTCAGGCCATGCAAATTTAGACGAGTTGTACTTAAAACTTCTTGTGGGACCATGTGGTGTATTTTTTTTATCCATGCTGTCCATCACATTCTCTAGATCATTTTAAGACATGAGCCATGGAATAGGGCAGATCCAAGTCTTATGTGGGCCACACCATTGACGTTGAACCCATCATGTAGTAGTCTAAGGGTGTGAATATGGATGTATATAAACAAGAAAGGGGACATGAATCAGATCTAAATTTCTGATGGACCACACTACAGGGAGCAGCTATGATTGAACGTCCACCTTTAAAAGCCTCCTAGGGCCAACCCTGATGGATATGAGGTATGCCTACACTGTTGATCCCTTTTTATAGCCCTAGGTGTGGGCCTTATCATGGCAGTGGGCCCCACACACTGGGTAGAACCCAACACGATGCATATTCAAATCTCAGGTGCACTACATTGATGGAAATAGTGGGTGAACGCCCACCATTGAGACCATCCTAAGGCATGTTGTGGTGTCATTTACCATCTAAACCTGTGTTGGCCTCACCCACTGACATGAGACCTACCATTTGGGACAGTAGGTCATCCATATGGAGCATAAACCATCCAATCCTTTCATCAAGTGCAGACCGTCATGATGAATGTTCACAAAAGGAAAAACCAAGCCATTCTATATCTCAGGTGGGCCACACTAGTGAATACTTGGGATTATTGAATTCTAACTTTTGAAGTCCCCAAGACCTACCATGATATTTCATTTAGAAAGGCCTCCGACTCTTTTTTTTTTTTTTTTTTAAGGTGAGGCAAGGACCCACGATAGTGAATGTTTTATATTTACACTGTTTATCTCCTTAGCTAGGGGCAGGGATCCCCACCGCTGGGAGCACCCTAGGGTATCATGTAATTAATGGTTATTGTCACTCAACTGATGTTTATTTTCCTTCCTACTTGATGGATCGTTAATCCGGGTTAGCTGGCCAAATCTCTGGCCCATTGGTTGGCTTATTCTAATTGATTGTTACGGTTAGATCATAGCCTTGATGCGGGCATGGTCAAGATGGTTAGCCCGGTTATGGGCCTTGTCAAGCCCAGACGTGGGCCATTTTCTGGGCTATATATAACCCATTTTTTTTTAAAAAAATCATTTTGTCCATAAATCTGGCCCATTCCAAGGCCCACTTTTGTCCTGGTTGTTGGTTGATTTCCTGAGCCCAGTATGAGGCCCACTGAGTTATATGTGTCTAATCCCTATTGTCCATTGGATTGTGGATCCTACCTATTCATGTGTGTTGTTGTTATGCTTGTGGCCACCATCATGTGATCATGTGACAGGTGGATAATTCTAAATAGTATAAAATTTTCATTGTAGGTGTGGCCCTAAGTCATATGACCGCGTGATGTACTAATGGCCACCAAGCCATATGATCTTGTAATTTTGAGTGGACCACTTGCCTATGGAGAATTGTGAGGTTGTAGGGCCACTTAAACTTTATGAGCTTGTGATTTCTGCTACTCACGTGAATTTGGGAGTTTTATGACCATTAAACTCATGTGATCATTTCTGTGGATGCAACCACTCAATCATGCCAAATTCTAGTGTGCATATGGCTACTTGATCATCTATAATTGCGATCTATGTGTGTCCACTTAGACATGTGCAATTGTAGTGTGTGTGTGGCCCAAACCACATGTTCATGTGATGCCTCAACAACCACTAAATTATGTGAAATTGTGCTGCATGTGTGGTTCATAATCCTCGTGAAATTGAGTGGTATGTGCAATCTACACTACGGAATCGCGTTATGCGTGATCAGCCATTAATCGTGCATGATTGAGTTGTGGTATGGTGCATGTGTGGAAGCATGTGTTGCAGACATGTGTGGAATGGAACGTACGGCGCCATGTGCAGATGATACTCCAACGATTCTTCGCGGCGTATCTCACTAATGGAGCGTCGCACGAATGCGCGGGTGGTATCTCCGCGACTGCGGTGACAGGGTTTTAAGGTCTTAGGGTTCCGGTCAGTCGAGTGTGCACTATGCACGGCCAATCCAGGTCTGGCCAAGGGCATCGATCATTGTGCACATTCATAGAAAAGGTATAGAATGGACGGGGTCTTACTAATTATCCCTTTTTGAATGATGAAATGTCATTTTTCCCAATTCAAGACAAGGTTCTTTTCTTTACATCTCTTCAGTACCAATTTCAAGTGCTCAAGGCACTCACTAAAGGATGAACCGAAGACAGAGAAATTGTTCATGAAGACCTCTAAAAATTGCCCCACCATATCAGAAAAAATACTTAACATGTATCGCTGGAATGTGACAGAAGCATTACACAGTTCAAATGGCATCCTTCGATATGTGAAAGTTTCAAAAGGACATGTGAATGTGGTCTTTTCTTGGTCTTCAAGGGCTATCTCTATTTGTTTGTAGCCCGAATGCCCTTCAAGGAAGCGGCAATAAGAATGATTTGCTAACCTTTCTAAGATCTGATCAACAAAAGGTAAATGAAAGTGGTCCTTCCTTGTGACGGTATTTAATTTTCAGTAGTCAATGCACATTCTCCAATTAGTAGTGACTCTAGTTGGCATGAGTTCATTATCCGCATTGGCTACGATGGTGATTTCAAACTTCTTGGGTACCACCTGAGTTGGACTCACCCATTGGCTATCGGATATAAGGTATATAATACCCGCATCCAATAACTTTAACACCTCGGCCAAAACCACATCCTTAATATTCAGATTTAGACGATGTTGTGGTTGTCTAGACGTTTTCACATTATTTTCGAGGTGAATGCAGTGAGTACAAATCAAAGGATCGATTCCCTTGAGGTCTATAATTGTCCATCTAATGGCTCCTTTATGTTCTTAGAGAGTAGAAATTAGCATATTCTCTTGATCCTCATCCAAGTGGGAAGGAATCACCACTGGATATGTCTCGTCTTGACCTAAATAGGCATATTTAAGATTAGCCAACAACGGTTTTAGATCAAGTTTCGATGCCTTGACACTAGACGGTAGAAGTTTTAAGGCAGTTTGAGGTAAATTTTCAAATTCAAGCCTCCACCGATTAGTTTCAAGTACCGGCGTAGCATTAAGCAATGCATCCATCTCCCTAATCATGTCATCATCTAAATCAGTGGAGTGGGCCAAGCACATCTCTAAAGTGTCGGAGTAAAAAGTCAAAAGTGACTTATCTTCCACAAATGAATCTATCCAGTTAATCTTGTGAGCATCATCACTATCCTCCTATTGTTTGCACATCTTGAACATGTTCAGCTCAAGTGGACTCATATTCCTAAATGATAGTTTCATAGTCTCATTCCTACAATTGATTGTGGCGTTTGATGTGGTTAGGAATGGTCGGGCAAGGATGACATGAATTTGAGTATTAACATCAATGATGGGTTAAGTATCCAAAACAATAAAATCCACTAGATAGTAGAATTTATCGACTTGGACAAGCACGTCCTCTATCATCTGTATCGGTATACGAATCGAACAACCAACAAGTTGGAGTGGTTTTGGTGGGTTTTAATTTACTTAGGCCCAGCTGTTTGTAAACCGAGTATAGGATCAAATTCACAATAGCTCCCAAATCAAGCAGTGCATGTTCAATCCGATGGTCCCCAATTACACAAGAGATGGTTGGGCTATCGGGATCCTCATATTTTTGGGGCAAATCTTGTTTGATGATGGTGCTCACTTTCGCTGTCAAAGATCTTTTTTTCTGGATGTTATGCCGTCTCTTGGCCGTATAAAGATCTTTCAAGAATTTGACATATGATGGAATTTGTTTTATGACATCCAATAGAGGGATGCTAATTTTTACCTGTTTTAGAACCTCTATGATATCCTAAGTATTGGGTAGAGGTTTTGGTGAGATCAACATTTGTGGAAACGGAGAAACTGGCTTGTATTCCTTTTCCGTTTCTTTCCCATGCGTAGCATTGATAGGCCCATCATCTCTTTTAGATTCTTTAGAGTCCTTGTGCTTCTCAGCCCCTGTCAGGATGTTTTTGTCAATTGTTTTTTCACTTTTAAGAGTGGCGATGGACTTTGCTTTCTCTACATGTTGATTCGAAGAGCTCGGGTCACTTATCTTGCATTATGGTTTCGGGTTAGGTAGAGGTTGGGCTGGAAGAGTCCATTTCTACCTAACAATTATACGTGACTTCAATCTTTAAATGGACGTGTTAAGGTCCTAGAATGCTTACAATGTGTTTTGATTGAACAACTCTTTATTATGGATGAATTTTTTAAATGGATCCTCTTGGGTTCTTTTCTGGTTTAATAATGGACTGAAGATCGAAGGATTCTACCCTTGAAGATTTTTGTCTGTATTAACCGTTTGCCCATTCCTCCAACTGAAGTTTGGATGGTTCCACTAGATAGAGTTGTGTGTGTTCGAGATGGGAGCACTGAATAGTGGCCTTTGATAATTGTTTAAGGTATTAGATTGATAATTGTTTACGGTATTGGATTGCTCATGTAATAACTCTTAGAATACAGGAATTATAAGACACTCTTGCATCAAGTGTATATTACTAGCGCAAAAACCACAAACAATTTCAATGGTCTCATCGAGTTTGACCATTTCTACTCTTTTCAGTTTCATGGCTTCAACCTTTCTCAAAAGTTTAGCCCCCCTGGCATTAATGTCGTCTTCCTCCCTAAAGATATAGATTCCTATCTTTTCTTTGGATTGAGTTGATTAGGGGTTAGTGGGATTCACGCGTCCTTAGGATCTTTGTTCATGATTTCCTCATTGCACATCATCTCTACAAATTGGCGCATGGGCAAAGTCAGTTCATCATAGAAAAAGCTTATGACCCGCCAAATTTCGTAGCCATGATGTGAGCAAGCATTCGGAATTTCCTTGAATCGTTCCTAGCATTGGAAGAAGGTTTCTTCCTCTTTTTGTGAAAAAATCATGATCGCTCTTCTAAGGGTGTTGATCATATGAACTAGGAAGAACTTTTTAAGGAACTCCTGAGTCATCTCAACCCTTGTCCCAATCGATCTCAGTCTCAAGGAGTGAAGCTATGACTTGGCATTCTCCTTCAAAAAAGAAAGGGAAGAATTTTAGTCTTATGGTGTCATTTGACACATTGTGGAAGTGCAAGGTCGCTACGATCTCATTGAACTTGTTAAGATGTAGGTATGGACTCTCAGAATCTAGTCCATGGAATTTTGGGAGTAGTTGGATCACTTCCGGCTTGAAATCCACATTTCCTGCATTATGTGGAAAAACCATGCAAGGTGTGCTCGTCCTAGCTGGTTGTAAATAACCACGTAGAGTTCTAGGTGGACCATTGTGCATGTCATTCTCATCTTGTTGTTCCTTAGCACGATGATAAGGCTGATTCTCAGCCATATTCTCGGCCAATTCAAAGGACCTTACGTGTTGTCTAATCTAACAATGGATAGGCAAACCTTCGACTAATCCTCCTACACTTAAAAGACGTAGAGTGTTATCACGAACCCACTTGGGCATGAAACACTCTTAACCATATTTCTAAACTAAACCTACTTCTACGAAAATAAAAATTGCAGAAAAAATAAAAAATTTGGAATACTAAAGCAAAGGGTTGGAAGGATAGTACCCGATTAATGACTCTAGGTTAGTTTCTACAAAATAGAAGAAAGAATGTTAGTGTCTAAAATAAAATTCAAAAAAATCCTAATCTAGAAACACAGTGAAAAAATAATCATAATCCTACCTAATTCTAATTCTAATGTATTTTAGAAAGACGCAACTGAAGTCCTCGGCAATGGCGTCAAAAACTTGTTGTGAGCAAATCCCCAAGTGCAGGGCTGCAATGTAGTAATAACTCGGTGAGATCGAGGTCGTACCCACGCGGACCTATGATTGTGAGATTTCTGGAACACTTAAGAATTAATTAGAACTAGAATTAACACTAACTCATGGAATTAAGTTTAGGAAGTAGTGATGTAATTGAGAATGAAATTAATAGAGATAAAATACTAGAGCGCCAAAGATCCACTTATAGTCATCCTTAATGTTAAAATTACTTGATTCAATCATATAACTCAACTGGAATTGAAGTCTTATCTTATTCAGCAGGATAATAGAGTGGTTAAATCATTTTTCATATATCTAAATATATTTGAACTTCAATCGAATTGGTTCTCGCATAGAGCATCAAAGTATTAATCACAAGGAATTCAATGTATCTATCGTGCCCTTAGTCAACGATAGATCAATGGATTTTACAGATCAATTCCTTGTAAAATATATTAGAAATTAGTCTTAGTTTTTTTAAGCATTGATGTGTCCGAAGTCGATAATGGATCAAAATAAACTAAAAATAAATCTTCATTCAAACGAAATATCAATTAATTTGTTTAACAATTAAACTAATTACTTGAATAAAAGTAAACTAACCATTAAGAGTAACTACAAGCTTCACCTCTTAGCCCTAGCTAAGAGATTAGCCAATCAAAGACATGATTGAACTAAAACTCAAAGGAAAAATATAAAAGTAGAAGAAGAACCGAAGGATTTGAAAAGGAGGACTTTGGAGAAGCTCCACAACTCGCTCTATTCCTTCTACCCTAATTTGTCTTTAGGAAAGCCTAAAGCATCCTTTTAAATAGGAAAATCCGCACTGACTTAAAATTGACTTCAATTTACACACTTTTATTAAGCTTTGGTCACATTGATAGTGAACTTCGGTCCCAATCGAATATTCCTTCGGTCACACCGAATTTCCCCTCAGTTGCTACTGAATTTCTTCAATTTCCATCTAAAGTCTCTGACTTCCTTAAGTCGCACCGAACCTCCCTCCGGTGGCACCCGAACATAGCTTTAGTCGGACCGAATATCAAGTCGAATTAACTCTAAAATCACAATTTGTTGTTGGATTGTTCTGTGCACATTCGGTCGGACTGAACCAACCTTAGGTGGGATCAAACAGTTTGTTATTTTTATTAATAGACTTTATGATTTTTCCAGTCTTTTCTCTCCTTTGCACTTTGTTTTCTTGAATCTTTAGTACTTGAAATCTTCATTGATCATTCACTTCCAAATCTCCAAATCTTCACTTGGTTATTCTTTGAGCATTAAATCTTCTTTTTACCTTAACTCTCCAAATCACCTCGCATAGGAAAATATATGTAATTAGATCAATTAAGCGCATCTATGCTTATAAAACCAATGCATAATAAGGGTGAAATATATAATATTTTACACTCAACACACCATGTTTATTGAGCATCTCATCTAATAGGTAATGAGTAACTCGAGGAAAAAAAAATCACCATGTACTATCCTTTTGTTTATGGTGCAAGACCCTTGAGTGGGTCTCTTGGGATTGAGAATGACCTCATCTACGAGTTCAAATTGGCTGCCTACCTATAATGAACCCTCCTTTATCTGGGCTATGGACTGGCTGGTACATCTCCAAGGTCACCAAAATCTCAAGCTTATGGATCCTTCTTCTACGTTCCTCTTCGGCTTTCTTCCTATATCCTTTTCCTCTCTCTCTTCCCACCCCCCCCCCCCCCCCCCCCCCGCGGCTGTACTAACGTGCTACTGGGAAGTTGGGCTCCTTGTCAGCAATTTTCTTCTTGGTAGCTGTTAGTTAAGAGTTGAAGTTATCTGGAACACACTTTCAATATGTGGTTTCTAAGAGAACTAACTACCCACACCAGTCTGACAGCAAACAACTGCCAACCCATTTCACCATGAACATCCAATCCAATGGCGATGTGGGGATTTTTCCTGATTGGAATGTTGATATTTTTGGACATGTAGTATCCCTGCTGCATATAATTTAATACGGTCTCACATCTTCTTCTTTGCTTTTCATTTCAGGGTGGGAAGAATTTACTAGAAATGTATCTGGTGAGTGGGATGGGTTTGGGGCAGATTTTACTAGTGAAGGAAAGCCCATTGAACTTCCAGAGTCCATTGTTCCTGAAGAATTTAGGGAATGGGAGGTTAAGGTGTTTGATTGGCAGATTCAATGCTCTACACTCGCCGAAACTGATGAACCTGTACTTGTGTACAAACTGATAAAGCTATTACCCACTGTTGGATGTGAAGCGGATGCTGCAACACGGTATAGCATCGACGAGAGGAGCATAGGTGGCATAAACAATAAAGTTTCTGCCTTTGCATATCACCCAAGCGGATGCTATGTAGCTGTCTGGCCTGTAGAGGACCGGGAAGCATACAGATTGCTTGAGTTGGAGCATTGCTTGGTTGATCCTCAAAATCGAGAGTCTCGTGTGAGGATAATTCAAGTTTTTCGATTGGAGAATACAATGATGAAATTGCAAAACATCAAGGTCTTCTGTGAGCAGTGGTATGGGCCCTTCAGAAATGGGGAACAACTTGGTGGATGTTCTATTCGTGATTCTGGATTTGCATCTACAGAGGTTGTGAAACTGTCAAAAGTTATAGGTGTGTGGCAGGGCACAAGCACTGTTGCCAGCTTTCACGGTCCCCGGAGAGTGAGTTTCATAATTCCTTTATGTTTTCTAAAATAGAATCATTCTCTCGTGTTTGTACTTTACTGTTATTTTGTATTCATCAAGTTGAGGTGCTTGAGGAAACTTCTTCCAGTATAAGCAAGTTTTGATGTGTGCGTGGCGCATGTTTGCATACATGTGTATGTGATAAAAAAAGATTCTGATATTATCTATATGAATAATTCAAATATGCATTTGATTTAAGGTGTTGAAATCACAGAAAGCTATGAGAGGATTTTGGGAGGTCATGCCATGTAATTTAAGTCATATATTAATTTATATTGTCAATGTGAGTGTCGATTCATTTCTACATTTATGATCAATGTGATAGAAATGGAAAGCATCAGGTTAGATTGTTCATCTC
The DNA here is from genome assembly GCA_037074715.1 of Magnolia kwangsiensis. Lineage (NCBI taxonomy): Eukaryota > Viridiplantae > Streptophyta > Magnoliopsida > Magnoliales > Magnoliaceae > Magnolia > Magnolia kwangsiensis. Next base: position 79,776,487 of record CM073575.1, on the reverse strand, counting down.
ATCTTGAAACTGCAATCAAGATGGAGTGAAGTGCCACATCCTTCTATGTGACATGTTTCCATCTTTCAAATCTTTTTCTCATGATTGTCATGGCACACAAGTATGTAACTTCCATCTCTCTGTGTGTTATTGTGTTTCAATATGTCAACCGCACTTCTTTATGTATGCTCGTTCGCTCTCAATGATTTATATTCTCTCACACAATATTCCTAAGCTTCAAATCCTTCTACGGTATCGGAACAGGTTTTCTTTACTTCTATTATTATTATTATTATTATTATTATTATTATTTTATTTTGCATATTTTGCACGGTTAAATTACATCCATGAATTGTGGATCCATTTTTCATTTGTTCTCCATGCATTATATTAGAAATTTTATCACCACTTCAATTTTGTTGCAACTCTCTCAGCATTAACAAATTGTGGTCAGAGATTCTCTTGAAAGCTAGATGCTCCGGCTTATCATCTGCCCCAACCTCTTCCAGGTCCTATTGCAGTTTACCATAGTTCCGTCTCGTTCACTTTTGGTTTTACCTATACCTGTTACTAAATTGAATCAACTTTTTATCAAGACGAACTAGAACTACTGAATTTGTGTTCATGCTAAATATGTGAATGGTTCCTTTCTACAAGTGCTTCCTAGGCATTTCCGAAACTCAAAACTTTTAGAAGCTGCCTCTTCTGCACTCTTCCCTCTTGCCATATTAAGAGATGAATGGCATCTGTGCGACCTTTGATGTAGTAATCTATGCCGAGAAATCTCACTAAGAGATCTCTTTTGTGAAAAGCTTGAAACGAGTTAATCTTTCAAAAAAAAAAAAAAAAAACACACCTTGAAATGAGTTATGCTGCACGTGCATACTGTATCTAATGCCAGCCAATCTTGAACAGCACGTTGTCATGGACGGATCATTTTCATGCCCTGTGACATGGACAGTCATTTTGGCCCTCTCTGTACATAGAGGTTTCTTCGTGTAGAATATTCTAGAGAAGATTAGAGAGTTGTTGAGATCTTTGAAACATTCTAGAGTTCTCTAATCCTTTGTAGCCTTAGTTGTATAGAGAATTCTAGAAACCTTTTAGATTCTTTTTAGCCGTTGGATTGTTGCCATATGGCGCCATCCTAATTGTACATGTGTATATTCTAGTCGCTTCCTAACACTGTATAAGTAGATAGCTCCAATGTTGTCAAATCGTTATCGTATCGCAAATCATAACAGGGGTTGAATCATATCGAATCATAAATAGCAAGATTTTTTATTTTTTTTTTCTAATGTACAAAAAATATCTATAAAAAGTAAATTAGAAAAGATTAAAAACTCAGCAATCATCCATTTACCATCAACATATACCAAAAAAGTAATACATATCATGATATTATCAATTGAGAAAATGTACATGGTATACATAATTGTTTTCTTTTATTGTCTTTTGAAAATTTTACCTTAAAAAGCATGCAAGTCTTTTTAAAATTTGGTTCTTTTGTACCTTTCTTGAGTGTAGAATCATGTTAGAAAAAATGGCATTCAATTTTATTTATTTATTTATTATTATTATTTTTTTGTGAATATAAAAGATATCTTGATTTTTTTTTATTTTTTATTTTTTTTCGAGGTATTTTTGTTTTGGGTTTTTGAATATCAAAATCTCCAAATCTCCTCTCCCTCCCTCTCTCTCAAAACAAAAAATGGTACAAAGAAAAGGAAAAAATTGAATTAAAAAAGAAGAAGTGATTTTTAAGTATTTTTTGGGCCCGTTTACAGTCTATGATTATCATATGATTCGATAGAATTTGTATGATAATTGTACGATTATTTAAGATTTATGATTTGGGTGTACAATTCAAAATTATTCACCCATATGATATGGTATGAATCATACAATTCATATCGGCTCTTCAAGTAGGTAGACTAGCAGCACTTGGGTGGTTGGCTGACTCGTTTGCGTCGGGACTGTGAGACGGGTGCCTCACGGTCTATGCTTGGGGAAAGCACTTGGGCCATGAGGCCCATGACAACGTGGTCCATGGCTACTCCAAAGAACCTTGACTTCCTTGACACATTGCACACTGGCACCATAAAGTTGGTATTAGCTTTCCTAAGAGAAGCAGTTAAAACTTTCTTCAATTTTGCTACCAATCTTCTTGCTTGAAGGGAGTAGTCCTGCCTAAGCATTCAACCTTTTCCTTTCTTGGGGGTGTGGTATCAGTTGATAATCTTATAACGTGAATGTTGACTGTAGATTGTAACCTGTTGTAATGAAACCTATCTAATTCTGATCTAATCTCTGATTGTACCAGATAATTTTCCAAGAACTGGTGGATGAAAACCCACGAAGCTTGATGAGAGATCAACATGGCCTCACATTGCTCCCAAAGCAGCTCTGGTGTTCACTAGAAGAAAGAGAGGATGGCGAATCTTGGGTGGAAGTGGGATGGTTGTTAGATAGCGGGCGTGCTCTGACATCAAGATGTATTTTCTTAAAAGATGGGAAGTTGGAGGCAAGTTAATATCTGATAGTTTATCTATGATGCTTACAAACAGAAAGCCTGTTATTTGTAAAGATCACCATGGTGGCATCCATGTTCTCTAATCCCAAACTTCATAAAATGTAAATAAAGGGATTCATATCACTGCCCAAGCAAGATTAATTTAGTCATGACATGTCTTTCTAAGGAGCATTAACTCTATTATATCATGACCAAATTACCCTTGTGAGGTTAGAAATAGGCATACCCTTGGTTAAGTGAAAACTGCTGATATAAATTATGCAAAAGGTTGGACAAAGTCAGGTCAAGTGCATGCACTGCGCTACTGCTTGTACGAGTGAAATGCTATCGTCTTAGGGTCTGTTTGGTTGCAACTTGAAAATAGGTTGATCCCATTTTATTTATTACCAGTTGCTATTAGTTAGAGTTCATAGTTTATATGAACTGTTGGCTATATTTTTAATACCTACCAAGAAAAGATCTTTAATACATAATTATGATTAAAATAAAATGAGATGAGATGATCTCATTTTTAAGTGGCAACTGAACAGGCATAGCTTTTCTCCAAGCAATTTGGGATTTGCTGGAACTAAAACGCTACAAAATGACAAGATTTCATAAAGACAATAAGCGGTGCTAGTTTTCTTCACAGTTGCAAGGGCATCAGATCACTTGAAGAAGATAGATCTCATGGTGTTTTATACAAATGTGAAAAGTGGGTGTCTTTGTAATTCTTTCACTTGTTGAGGATACCTCCCTCTTTCAGGGAGGAGAGTGATCAGGTCCTTGCATATAAGAATAGGACGGATTTTGACATGCCTGTAATTTCTGTCTTATTTGGGTGCAGGAGATTGCAATTGGCCATGAAACTTCAACTTCAGAGGGGGTTTAGCCGCTCTGTTCCTGAACTTGTAATTTTGTAGACATATCATGTATTGTTACTCTTGTAAAGCATAAATAGAGAATTCATCACTCCTTGCATATATTATATGATGTTGCCTTTCTTTCCTCTACCATAGATTTAAATGCTTCATTCATCACACTGGTTTGGAGATGATGGCGATTTCTGTGCAGGTGATCTGTATGTAACTGGGTGTTTTAAGGGGGTTTGTTCCATGATGTGTAGGGTAACTACTAACTAGGTGATTAAGAGGGCCCAGTAGAGGACATCCCAGCGATTGAGTTTGGTAAAACTGTAATAATACAAGAACAAAGGAGTTCTTCAACCTTAAGGGCCCGTTTGGTTACCATCTCGAGCACATCTGTTCAGCTAAGGCTTGTTTGAATAGACTATTCCATTGTATCGACTGTTGTTTGTCAAACACCCCATGAGAAAACTCTGCTTTCTTTTTCATTGCTAGTAGACATTCTTGAGTTTTCTTCCCAAACTATACTTTAAAGTCTTAACATGACTGCCAGGGCTGATGCTCTTTTGAGCCACATATACATACTACTATTGTCTGTATGTTGAAAGCGATCACAAGGATTCCACCATAGCTGTGGTGGAACTGAGCAAAAGTGAGACTGCCATGATCCATGTGTGCCGTCCGACTAGGGCTCTCAATAGCCTGGGCTTAAAATTCAAGCCCGCTTTTCAATCAGGCCAAGTTTGGAACATGTACAATGGCCCATCAGCCCAGCCCGAATTTGGCTCCGCTTGGGAGGGTTCACAGGGGCAATTTTGTAATTAACAAAAAAAAGGACCCAACCCTTCTCTCTCTCTCTCTCGGCCCAACACACGGGCCTGTGCCAGGTTTTGGCCTTCTTTGAGCAACGTAGACTGGACTTTGACAATGCTTGGCCCGGCCCATTGATACCCTACATTCAGCCCGCCCATGCCAATTCAACTATTGCATGGTCCCACCATAGAGAACACCCAGATTGGTGCTGGGCCCTGATAGGAAGTCCCAAAAATAGGCGAGAATGCCTACCATAGAAAACACCCAGATTGGCAGCAGGGCCCAAACCAGCGGCATCAGGTGTGCCCTGTGATAGGAAGTACCAAAAAGAGGCCGATGGATCGCTTGAATTTGTTGGTTTTGTTGGGGGTATTTTAATTAAGTTTAATTAGCCAAACAATGGCCGTAAGGGACCAGAATAACAGCCTGTTATACTTATAAACCACAGGAGCCGTTGTATTGGAGCCTGCTAGTACAATTACTTAATGTAAGAGGATGCCCCGATTGCCCTCATAGAAAGCATGTTCCAGGCAGCTCCTTAAGCATTTGTATTTTCCAACCAATACACATGCCCATCCGTTTGAACCCACATTACTAGGCATTATCCGCAACCATTTAATCAAAAGCTTTCTTGTAGTGTGAATAGAAAGGGATTAAAGAAATAAAAAATAAAAAAATCACATTTCCGTTTCATCAAATGCTTGGATAAGACATTTGGGAAAAGCTATGCACTCGAGAACCACAAAAACGGCCATTGATAGGATCATCTAAACCATCACTAGGTAATCAATATTGGGTGTTAACATTCCGGTTTTGATTTATACTAATTATGCCTGCCACATTGGTTTTCAGGTCACCACAGGATACAAATCAGTCCATGGCGGGTCCTTGGGAGAATCGTTTTGAAAGGTGCATTTAAGATGTCAATGGGTAGTGGGTTTGGACCTGAGATCAAAGGAAGGATTACTAAGTGGGCCAGGCCATCCTGACTGTTAGGCCCAATTATTCATGCCAACTTTTGGACGTCTGGTCCAATCGATGAAGAGTAGCTGACCGAGGTGAGGCTGCCCCACCTCATTCGTAACTTGGACTAGCTCCTAAATTGCATAGTACAAATTGATTTCTCTTCACAAATTAACTGAACTGCAGTTTCGTTTTGGTTATGCATACAAATAACACCTTGAAGGTTCATCTGCTCGATCTGTAAGCCCAGCTCAACCTGTTTTCAGAGGCACCACACGCTATCTCATCCTGATAAAGTAACATTCGGATGTCCTACAAAAAATGGTATAGAGACCTATAATTCTTTCTTTGCAGTGGAAGTTGTATGTGGTGGTGTTTGGTAACACCTAGGGCTGTACACCAGCCGAACCTTGTCCTTGAGCTGACTGGCCAGCTCGGCTTGGCTAAGGCCTGCTCAAGTCGAGTTCGAGTTCAAGCTTTTGAGTTGAGTGTTTTCTTTTTTTTTTCTTTTTTTTTTTTTTTCTTTTTTTATTTTTTACACAAACATATGGTTTTTTATATTATATATAATATATTAATTAAGTTATATATAATAATAATAATAATAAAGTTACAACTCGAGTCGAGTTCAGGCCAAGCTTCGAGGTTGGGCCAGCTTAAGCTACGCTCAAAATTCTTTCAAGCTAAAAAAAAATCAGCTTGGCTTGGCCCAAACCGGCTTTCCAGTCAAGCCGAATGAAGCTTATCCAAGCTGAGCTGAGCAAGTTAACCGAGCTAGCTCGGTTCGTGTCCATCTTTTGATGCACCCCAAATCCGCCAACACAGCTGCCGGATTCGGTTTTACCACTGTTTTCAGACTGAACTGAATTGAATAATGCATTATACCAGAACTGCCACACACGGAACGTCCAAAGTGCCCTAAACATCATTCCCCACCGTCATGGTTAGCATTCTGGATATTCAGAAGTGAAGTCTCCATGAAAAAGCAAAACTTGAAGACTTTTCTAGCACACACACCCCCCCCACCCCCCGCCAAAAAAAAAAAAAAGAAAAAGAAAAAAGAAAAGCAGAAGAGATTGATGCAACTGAGTGTAATTTATAGCATTTTTAGAAATTATTTGCCCCTTACAGACGTGAGTAGCAAAAATAAGCCTACTCAAATAATCTGTACTGCTCAAACACACAAAGCCTCATTGCCAGAACATTTCCAAGACTTCCGGAGCTGGGTAAAACCAGAAAGAGATCTCAAAGCTAGCCATCACTGCCACTCTACTCTTCGGCCTTGCTGTAGAACCTACCGGAGTCTTAATAGGAGGACAAAAAAAACCCCAACAACAACAAAAAAAGGTTATGTGAAAAATATAGAAGAAACATCTAAGAGCAGAGGAAGTACATATGAGGGAGAAATTGGTAGAGTAATTGCTAGTGACTGTTTAATTGCACTTGTAGAGGTTTGCTCCCCTTGTGTTGCAATGTGATACCTCTGGACTTTATTTTTTTATTTCAATGACTCAAACCATTTATGTGATGGGTCTCCCCTTGGATGTGGGATGACTAAAAAATTTATTGGATTGAATGTTTCAACCCTATGATTACATAAAGGTTATGGTGACTGTCCATTTTCAAAGCAAAAGGTGGCAAATTTTTGGATGGTTGCCCCACCCTGAAGACAATCAGATAAAGAAAATCAAGCAAGTCCACTCATCACACGCATGCGAGTGCACACACACAGAGAGAGGGAGGGAGGGAGAGAGGTCCACTCATCACACACAAAAAAGGAAAGGGAGGGGAGGGAGGGCGAGGTCCACTCATCAGGCGGGTATGTGTACAGCGAATGTTGACTGTTGGCAAGCTCTTTCTAAACTGTTCAATCTTTTTGTATAGGCACAGCCCACCTGATGAGTGGATCAATGCAATTGTTGGGGAGGGGTCATCTTCAAAGTAGGGGCTATCTTATGTTCTCAGATGTTCCACACACTTGCTAGGTTGGCACAGATGCGGTATGCTGAGGTGCGTGCAGGGCTAACAAGCCACTCACTATATGATGGTACCTTGACTTCAATGACATCCACTACAATAACTGTTTCTAGACATTACTGAAGCTAGCAAGGTTTAGGCTTCTTCTTTCTTTTTTCCCCTCCCATCTCATGTCCTCAAGTCTTCGATTAAGGGAGCTGATCCAATGCCTGTAAGAGGCACAGGAGTTATTGCGACTCCACATTGGTCAACCACTAATAAAAAATTCCCTTGAAATGTAATCCTAACCTGATCAATTGAACCTTTTCTCATGGAAGCGAGTGATTTCCTTGGTATCTATATGACTATATCTACACCACCAAACAAACATTTAGGATTATTTGGTGAATATGATTTTCTTCTTCTTCTTCTTCCTTTTTTTTTTTTGGCCAAGTTATTATCGAAAGTGTTGAATGCATGGTCCAGATGTGATCAACATATATGCTGCTGTGTGCACGGTCAAAAATGTGGAGGAACATAGTAACTCCCATGCCTTGTGATAACATCTAAATATTGCATATTTATCCTCTTAATTGCTCTAGTTTCCATACATTCAAAGTGCTTAACTGATTAACTAAACATCTAATTTGTACATGTGAGTTAATCCGTAAAACAAATACAAAATCATGTTGATTAAAGCTCAAAAGATTAATCAAGAGAAGAGTTAGATATTTGGAAGATATTAATGAAAAATTCGCATGCCAAAGATCAAAGAAAACCAAGTACTTTTGATGAAAGAATGATTGAAAAATTACGTAATTCAATAACAGAAATAACAAATTGTTCGGTCCCACATGAGGTTGGATCGGTCCGACCAAATGTGTACAGAACAGTCCAACAACAAACTGTGATTTTCATGGATAATTCGGCTCGACACTTGGGTCTGATTGAAGCCGGGTTCAATGCCACCAACGGATAGTTCGATGCGACTTAAGGAAGACGGAGACTTCAGAAGAAATTTGAGGAAATTCAGCTGCAACCAAAAAACTAATTCGATGTGACCTAAGGCTATAGTCGGTGCAACTAACGCGCAACAAAAGTGTGAAAATTGAAGTCGGTTCTAACTCGGTGCGAATTTTTCCTATTTAAAGGGGTGTTCTAAACCTTTATAAGTACAAATTAGGGTACAAGAGAGAGACTTAGGAGTTGCAGAGCTTCTTTAAAATCATCATTCCCTCTCAATCCTTCGATTCTAATTTGTTTTTCTAGTTTTTCTTTATATTTTGTTTAAGATGTTAGTCATGTTTGGCTATTCTCTTAGCTAAGGCTAATGGATGAACCTTTTAATGGATATTTAATGTTTAATTCGTTTCTTCAATAAAAGTTAATGTTTTTATGTTGAATTATGATTGGACGTGGTTGAATTTCTAGATTGGGAAAGGAATCAATCTGTACAATAGTTTGATCTATTGTTGCCTCTAGGTACATTAGATGCTTTCAATTCCCTGCGATGTGATTACCTATATCTTCATGAGAGATCAAGTCTGTCATGATTCTAATCCATATTGGATGTATTTTATTGATATTACTGAGTTATCTTTTGATTAGAATGGATTGGAATATAGTTCTAGTTGAGTTGTCAACTTGAAAAGACGAATTGAATTGTCTATTGATTGGGGATTCTTGGATCCTTAGACCTTTTTATAATTGTTTTTATAACTCTTCTATTCCGCTGGATTAAAAACCTAGACCAATCGTTTCTTCTTAGATTAAATTCTTAGTATATTCTCACCGAATTCCATGTGGATCAACCCTGATCTTACCGAGTTATGACTACATTGCATCCCTATACTTTGGGTTGTCAACCCTTAGGTTCGATCAAGTTTTTGGCACCGTTGCTAGGAAACTTTGCGCCGAGAATACTTAGGTTTAGGTTAGGATTTAATTTCTAGTTCTAACCTAGGGTTTTGCTTTTAGGTTTAATTCTAGGAAGATTGATTCTAGTTATGGGTAGTTAGAGATTAAATAAATAAATAAAAACTAATATTGCTTGTTTAATTTTTGTTTTTGTAGCCTAGTTTTTCTAAACCGGTAATTTTGTTCCTTCATCTTATTACTTTTTAGTTGTTGTAGGATTTTTAATTTTCGTTGTAAGATTTTTATTTTCTAGGTTTAGGTTTAGAACTTAGTTTTCTGTGTTTAGTTCATGGCCAAGTGGGTAAGGGACCAAACAAAGCGACTTCTAAGTAATGGAGGTCTAATCGACAGGCTTTCCATCCATCGTCAAGTTACAACATATCTGATTACACCTAAATCATCTCAAACCATGGCTGTGAACACTCCAAACATGCTTGAGCAGAAGCCATGCCTTGAGATTATAACCAGCAAGAACAACCGCACCATCTTGTATGATTTTTCCAGTCAATGTAGGTAACCTGGATTTCAAACTGGGAGTAATTCAACTTTTTCCTAAATTTCACAGGCTTAACTCAGAAAGCCCAATATCTACATCTCAAGGAATTCAATGAGATTGTAGCGACTTTACCTTACAACGTCTCTGAAAATGTCATTAGACTTTTAAGGTATTTCCCTTCTCTCTAAAGGAGAGGGCCAAGTCATGGCTCCATTCACCGAGATTAGACTCAATAGACATGTGCGCTGAGATAGCCTGGGAGTTCCTTAAAAAATTCTTCCCGGTTCATAAAACCAATACCTTAAGGCGCACCATCATGAATTTCTCCTAAAAGGAAGACGGGACATTCTTCTAATGTTGAGAGAGATTCAAGGATCTGTTACTCGCATGCTCACATCATGGTTAGAAATTTGGCAAGTAATCAGCGTTTTATATGGACTGAATTCAAATAAGCGTCAATTTGTTGAAATGATGTGCAATGGTGAGTTTATGACAAAAGACTCAGAGGAGGCATGGGATTACCTTGATAGGTTAGCTAAAAACGCACAATCATGGGACATCACCAACAAATATGATGCAGGACAATTAACCACTTGCTTTAAAAGCTCGAACTGTTAGAGCATGGTGAATTAATCCCGTTATCTCATAGCCCAGGCCCCACATCTCATGGGTTGGGACCTCGGTCGAAACCCTCTCGTGAGCTCCAAATCACATGGGTACCGCCTCACACGAGTTGCTCACCCCGAGTGTGTCCCTGCATCCCACAGGCTACCCCACTAGAGCCTATTGTGAAATGCGCATTAATCACCCCTGATGAGGAGTCTCGAACACAAGACCTTCCCTGCAAGCCCCGCTCACCCAAGTGTGCCTCTGCATCCCACAGGCGACCCTAGAGGTGGGCACGTTGCACCCGATCCGACCAGACTCGGTGTCGTTCCGAACAGAACCGGCAGCTTAGATCGGCCTGATCGAGTCTGTCCACCTAGATCCAATTGTCTTTCGGGTCGGGGTCCGGATAGAGGTCTATCCGGACCGATCCGACCTGGATACCCGAATCAAAAAGGATCCGGCCCAAACGGACCAGACCCGACCCGGAGCGGGTAGTATAAATATTGTTTTTAATTTTTTACCCTAGCTCATTTACACCCCTCCCCTCTTTTCTTACCCTATCGAATGAATGAGCCTCTTCTTCTTCTTCTTCCTCTTCACTCTCCAGTCTATAGCCTCCCCTTCCCAATCTTCTACCTCTCCAGTCTCCTCCTCTTCTTCAGCGCCCGATGCCTGTATTGTCCAGCGGCCATGCGTCTTGCTTACTCCGTGGCGTTTGTTGGTTATTAAAAGTCGAGTGGCGTCCACATGCGCCCTCGTGCAAAAGCGCTCATCTCCTCGCCCCCGTGCAAAGGTTTCTAGCAACATTTCAAGGTATGCTCAATCTCCTCCCTCTGTCTCTCTCTCTCTCTCTCTCTCTCTCTCTCTCTCTCTCTCAACCCTAGATTTCTCTCTCTCATGGTTTTCTATAGACGTTTGAATTCTGTTTTCGATGCGTTTGGGCATTCCTGATTCAGAATTGTTAGGGTTTGTGTGTGGATTTTATCCTTGGATCCGGTGTGGCTTTTGATTTCTCTTTTCTTTGGATTTTGAGTTCAATTATGATTTTTATGCTGCACACGTGTCAAATTGACACCCGTTTGAAATATCGGGGCCGTTCATAGGAAGGCTTTCCTGTGTATGTGCCCTGGTTCGAATTCAGGTCGGTCTGCTGTGCAGTAGACCGTGGGTACTAAAAAAAACGAACGGCTAGAAAATACCAGCTGATGTTTCAGGTCTAAGTGCGTGTATGGCTCTTGTGATGAGCAGAGCGACCTGAATTTTTGACCGGAGAACATACTTGGTGTGGCCTTCCTGTAGAACGGTTTTGATCTGGCATGCTTGAGCGTCGTGGTATGTGTGGGGTGAGTCCTGATGTGCGAGCATCATTTGGATGTCCTTTTTTTCTGAAGTATGAGAATCTGGGTTTCTACTTGCATTTGGTGTTCTTGATTTGGGATTATTGCTCTTACAAGGATTTTTAGGGATCATATTGGCAATGTTAGATTCATGGTTGATGTAAAGGGGGAAAAGGGAGGAATATACTGGATTCTGAAAGTATTCGGCCGTGATCGGCACAAGTTTATTGAAATTATCACTTGCTATTGATAAAGTTCTTGCTTGATTTCAAAGAAGATTTTATTTATTTATTATTTTTTCAAGTGGTGCCTACTAGTGGGGGATCAAACAGGGTTTGCGTCCAACTGCACGACATGAAAATGAGTTTGACTCCATCTAAGGCATGAAACGCCCTTTGGAAAGTGCATCCAAACACACTACTGTTTTGATTGTGGATAGAAAATGGGTTTGTCTCAAAACAGCAATTATGCATGAAACGCCCTTACGACGGTGCATCCAAATAGACCACTGTTCTGATTGTGGACACGAGATGCTACACCACTCACATGTTTCACAAGTTCTTGTGCCACATGAGAAGGTGACTGTGCACTGGTAATTTCACAAGCTAATGGCCACTTGTTATAATTTGTTAATCTTACTGCAGCTCATATATGATAGGGCCCACCTTATGGATGGCCTAGATCTCAAACAAAGAGATGGCATCTTCTATCCCAAGAAAAAGAAACAAGCTTTCTTGTTTTGTTACTCGTAGAAAATGACTTCTCTTATTCTTTACTGTTCCCTGTCTGATTGGTTTAACAATCATAAATTCTGATTTTTGGAAGTTTCAATGATGGCTATTTCAACCCATCATTGTTATATCCTTGTCCAAGCTCTCCCTAAATCATTCCAAAGAAAAAATCTACTTCGTAAATTAGGATAACCATCTGAACTGTATTCTTGGTGTTGATTTACTATGTTGAGATTGTGTAAGTGGTGGCTCCCCAAATTCCACTTGCCATTGATGGGTATTGGATTTGTAATTTTTAGTTTCTCACTATCCATGTTCGAGTACTTGCATTGGTTGCATTTATCAATCTCTTCAACTGCAAAACCCATTCCATTCATAACAAGGAACTAGCTCCCAAATTACAATTCAGATCATTTCAGTTTCAACTTGAAACGCATGGAATTGGAACTGAGATTTTGTTTGTTGTAATGAATTAAAGTGAAGCCCTTCCCATGTTGGTCATTTCTTCTATATTGAATTCGTTAAGCAGTTCGTTGGAATACATCCGAATATATTGCAATAAGATGTGTTGGGACTAAACCACTGGAATTGGTTTTTTTTTTTTTTTTTTAAATGAAAGGGTCCTTGGCCTTTGAACCTGTATCATCTTCAAATGATCTAAATTGTTTATATGATGCTTCTCACTTTTGTATGGTGGATAGACAACAAATAAAAGCTCTCAATTGGATATTTCAACCCTTTGAGACTTTGGCTATTTAGCGTTGAATATAGGCACCCACCACAGCCTCTATTATTTTTCAAAAAATAAAATAAAAAAAGAACCAATCCGAACTTTGCCCAATTCGATCCGACTCGGTTTTCATGACCAAGTCGGACTCAGATCAGCTTAGGACAACAAAGGTTTGGGTCGGTCCTAGATCAGTCCGAGTTCGAGTTGGCACGTGTAGAATCCGGACCAAGTTGAGTTGGACCCAATCCGATCCAACTCGGTCCGATGCCCAGCTCTAGGCGACCCCACTCGAGCTCGGTGTGAAAATGCCCTTGCATTAATCACCCCCGGTGAGGAGTCTTGAACACAAGATCTCCCGCTCTGATATCAATTTGATGCAGGACAATTAACCACTTGCTCTAAAAGCTTAAACTGTTAGAGCATGGTGAATTAATCCCTTTATCTCATAGCCCAGGCCCCACATCTTGTAGGTTAGGACCTTGGCCGAACCCCCCTCGTGGGCCCCAAATCACATGGGTACCGTCTCACACGGGCCGCCCACCCCGAGTGTGTCCCCGCATCCCATAGGCTACCTCACTTGAGCCCGGTGTGAAATGCGCATTAATCACCCTTGATGAAGAGTCTCGAACACGAGACCTCCCCTGCGGGCCTTGCCCACCCCGAGTGTGTTAGTGCACTTATTTGCACTCATGTTTGTTAATTACGTGACTAGTTGTGTCTTGTAGTCGGATGAGTTCTTGACAAATGAAAACCGGCGACGCAACTGGATTAGAAGCATTGAAGTCACATTGAAGACAGGATTACTTTTATGATCTTAAACATTGTAAATAGATGATCCCAACCAAAATAGGAAAACCCACCTAGGACATCTATTCTAAGCCAATCCCAAGTCCATATCTTATATCCTATAGTATTGGCTTAAGCAAGTCCTAAGTTGGTGAAAGATTTATTGGACAAAATAAGAAAAACGGGAAAATCTATCCACTGTCGGTAGGACGAAGGTGCTACCAAAAAGCACCCTCGGGACCACCGAAGATGCCTTCGGTATTACCAAAGGGGCTCAAAACTGTCCAGCAAGCTTACAGCGACAATTCGGTGTCACCGACTGGATATTTCGGTGACACCGACTGCCACCGACGAACAAAGTTCGGTGTTACCGAAAGAGACTTTTTTCTAACAACAACTTGAGAATTTAATTCGGTACTACCGATAGATAATTCGGTACTACCAAAGCAAGTTCGGTGGTACCGAAGGTCACTTCAGTAGCACTGTAAACTAGCCGTTTTATATCTGTTGAAAGCTTTTATCTATAAAAATAGCTTGTTGGAACTTGCAAAAAGCATGGATTAAGGCTATTCAGAGTCCCTAGTGTAACCCAAGCTTATCCTAGTCTACCTAGACTATCCATATGAGATTCATACTCTCTTCATTGTGATTCATTATTTTAAGAGCATTCAAAGCTCAAACTTATGAAGAACGTGATCTCAAGCCTTCACTAGAGTATTGAGACCAAACCTATAAGTATATCCTTGATCTCAATCATACTCTAGTGTATCCATTACTTGGATCTCTTAGGAAACTCATTACCTTCGTTAGAGATTCAACCAACTCCCATAACCTTGGTCACCTTTATAGGTATATTATATGCAAGGTTTTTTTTATCATGAAGTTGAGCTAATAGGTAAATCCAAGCAACACGATCGGGGGAGCACTGGGAAGCTAATTCAAGCTCAAGAGCACAAAGATTTAGTAACCCGAGACAAGCTACAAGAGAGAACTCAATCCGACAAGTGTCATTTTAAGAGTTCAAAAGTTGTCTCTTTCCTCGTGTAGGATTAAGGCTAAGAGTTTGCTATCAACAAACTCGTTTAGGTTCCTTGGCCAGTGGGCCTAAACGGTGGGTGCCTAGTGTGGGACGTTGGCCGGTGGGCCTAAAGTCGTAGGACTATAAAGGTTGTTGGTGAATCTGATTTAAAACCATCAATTGTGAAATCCGATGCACTCTGGGATTGAGCGTGGATGCTGGGAGTGGAGTAAGCACATAGCCAAACCACTATATGTGCTTTGTGTTTGGGATTGTCATTTACGCATCTAATTAATCATGCTTATATATGCTTGAATGTTTAAATTCTTATACATGATTGAATGAATGCTATTTGATTAATAGGAAGCATTTCCCACACACAAGCTCACTATGATATATGCTAGCTGCTCCATTGGTATATCATAAGCTACCAATGTGATTGGACCCTCTAACTGGCTTGGAAGCCAATAGAGTTACATTGCCTTTCTAAGTTTATTTGTAAATCATTTAAGTTAAACAATAGAAGTTTTTATTTGGTACAATCATTTGAAAAGTCCTATTCACCCCCCTCTAGGACTATAAGCACAGTTCCATACTTCTACTAGTGCGGTGCAAACCGTAATTTTAAAGTGTCCCTGCATCCCACAGGCGACCCCACTCGAGCCCAGTGTGAAAATGCCCCTGCATTAAAATCAAGTAATTCTAAGCCCAACCTTAAGGAAAAAGAGGGAATATATGTCCTCGAGGAGGAGGATGATGTGAATGCAAAGATTGTGGGCTCACTTGAAAAGTTGAGGCCATGGAACTAAGTCGGAAGTGATGCGACCCACCAATGCAGCTGTGGAAAGTGCATCTGGCATATGCGAGTCCACCAAAGGATTGTCCTACAATCCCGGCTTTTCAGGACATGTTGCAAGCTTAAGTGAATGCCATGAATGCTTACCAACGTATGTTCAGTGCACCGAACTCTAACACGTATAGTCTTAACTGACGGAATCATCCCAACTTCAGTTAGAGAAACAGGTCAACTACTAATGCAAGCACTCCTCCTCAAAGACCTACACCTCAAAGTGCAATACAAGTGCAACCACAAAAGAGGACCCTTGAGGATACGCTACAAGCATTCACGAAAGGGCAGATGCAATTCAATCAAACCACTATGCAGGCTATAAATGATCTTAAAACGTCAGTTTCGAGGATTGAATCATACTTTATGGTTGGGGAGAAATGAACATTTCCGGCCCAACCTCAGCCTAACCCAAAAGGACAATCCGAAGTGAGTGATTCGAATCCTCCTAACCCACATGTGGAAGAAGCCAAATCCATCACCGCTCTTAGAAGTGGTAAGGAAATATACAAGACGATACCGATAAAGGCTAACACACCTACGGATTTGGATAAATCTGATAGTGATGATGGACCAAGCCCTACCCCACATGACAAAGAGACGGTGCATGGGCACAAGCTCATGGCTCCATTTCCCCAACAACTATCATCAAAACGCCCATAAGAGAATCAGGACATCTTGGAGATTTTCCAACAAGTCAAAATCAACGTTCCCTTGTTGGATGTGATTAAGCAAATTCCCTCCTATGCTAAGTTTATTGAGGACCTTTGCACGTTTAAACACAAAATAAATGTGTAAAAGAAGGCCTTTTTTACAGAACAAGTGAGTGAAGTTATCAAGCAAAATGCTCCCCCAAAATACAAAGACTCGAGTAGCCCTACGATTTCATGTATCATAGGGAAATTCTGGATAAACAAGCCTTGCTAGACTTGGGCAAGCGTTAACCTCATACTCAGTGTACGAACAATTGGGGCTTGGTGAATTAAAACCCACCAAGTCCGCCCTACAACTTGCTGACCTATCTATTTGTATACCAAGAGGGGTAGTTGAGGACGTGTTAGTCTAGGTTGATAACTTCTACTTACCAGTAGACTTTATCGTCTTAGACACAACCAGTTATAAACGCTAGCACTCAAATTCCGGCCATCTTAAGATGACCATTCCTGACCACTTCAAATGCAATCATCAATTGTCGAAAAGAAGTGATAAAATTTTCCTTTGGGAATATGACATTAGAAGTGAACGCGTTTAATCTATGCAAATAACCTAGGGATGTAGATGAGATCCACGAGATAAACATGACTAACACACTCGTGGAGGAGCTCATATAGACTAAAATCTCCAATCCTTTAGAAACCTGTATTGCTCACCTTATGGATTCTGATAATCACATAATATTAGATACAACGAGCACTTTGTTAAATTCTAAGCCAGTACCTGAAACTAACCAGTGGAGGCCGGGCTTTGAAAAATCGCCCCTTATAAACTCAAAGCCTCTACCATCTAGTATCAAGTCACCGAAACTTGACCTAAAACCATTGCCATTTGAATTGAAATATGTTTATTTAGGTCAAGGAGACATCCAGTGGTGATTTCTTTTCACTTAAATAATGAGCAAGTGAGTAAGCTGATTGGTACTCTTAAAAACCACAAGAGTGTAATAGGATGGACTATTGCGGATCTCAAGGGAATTTACCCCCTGATTTGCACTCATTGAATACACTTAGAGGAGAATATCAAAACATCCAGGCAACCACAATGCCGATTAAATCTTAACATGAGGGATGTGGTTAAGATGGAGGTGTTAAATTTGTTGGATGTGGGTATCATCTACCTTACATCTGATAGTCAGTAGGTGAGCCGAACTCAGGTGGTGCATAAAAAGTCCAGAATTACCACTGTAGCTACTGCCAACAATAAACTCGTGCTAACTAGGGTTACCGCTGGTTGGAGAATATGCATCGACTACAAGAAGTTGAACACTATCACGAGAAAAGACCACTTTGATTGCTAATTTGTCAGCTCCCAAAAGCATACGTAACATTTGCTCTTTTATAGGTCATGCGGGATTTTATAAGAGGTTTATTAAGGACTTTACCAACTCTCGAGACCATTGAGTAACCTCCTTCAAAAAGATATCCCATTTGAGTAGACTGATTCATACCAAGAGGCTTTTACAAAACTAAAGGGTATGTTGACAACCGCACCAATCATGTAACCACCCAATTGGAGCATTCCTTTTAAAATTATGTGTGATGCTAGTGACTATGCTATGGAGGTTGTGTTAGGCAAAAGGAAAGACAAGAAACCGTTTGTTATCTACTACGCAAGTAGAACGCTGAAAGGTGCCAGATAAATTACTCCACAGAAAAGGAACTCAATTGTCGTAGTCTTTATTTAGAAAAATTCAGATCTATCTTGATTGTATAAAAAATTATAATTTTCACTTATCACAGGGCACTCAAGTATTTTCTCTCAAAGAATGATGCTAGGTCCCGTTTTTTTAAATGGATGCTCCTACTCCAAGAATTCAACTTAGAGATATGTGACAAAAAAAGAATAGAGAACATAGTAGCAAACCCCTTGTCTTGACTGGTTTTTTTAAATCCCATTGAGAGTTCACAAATCAAAGACACTTTCCCATATGAACAATTATTTATTGTCTCCCAATTACCTTGGTACACCGACATAGTAAATTATCTTGTGACAAGTAAATTGTCGATTCATTGAATATCACAAGATAAGAAAATATTTTAGCCGAGGTACATAGCTTTTCTGGGATGATCCTTATTTGTTTAAATATTGCCCAGACCAAATCATTGGATGTGTTCCGAATAATGAACACTCTAGTATCATTTCCTTTTATCACTTACAAAAGCTTGTGGAGGTCATTTTTTGGCAAAAGAAAACCACTGCTAAGATTCTTCAATGTGATTTCTATTGGCCGACAGCGTTTAAAGATACTCATGAGTTTTGCAAAGCATATGAGCAGTGTCAAAAACTGGGAAGAATGTCACACATAAATATGATGCCTAAAAATATGAACTTAATTTTTGAAATTTTTTATTGTTGAGGTATCGATTCCATGGAACCTTTTCCCCGTCTTGTGGACATCTTTACATCCTCCTATCTATGAATTATGTTTTTAAATGGGTGGAGGCAATTCCTTGTAGAACTAATGACCACAAAGTAGTTCTATGATTTTTAAAAGAAAATGTATTGTCGAGATTTGAAACGTCGAGATCTATAATCAGTGATGGTAGCTCACACTTTTGTAATAGACCATTTGATAACTTAATGAGGAAATATGACATTACACACAAAGTGGCCACACCCTATCATCCACAAGTAGTCAAGCTGAAGTTTCCAACAGGGAGATTAAATGAATATTAGAGAAAACTATGTATCCGGAATGTAAGGATTAGTCTTTAAGGCTAACTAACACATTGTGGGCTTGTAGGACTTGTTTTAAAACTCCTATTGGAATGTCTCCCTATAGACTTGTCTTTGAGAAAACTTGTCACTTACCAATGGAATTGGAACATAAGGCATACTGGTGCAGGACATGAAAGTAAATATGACATGTAAGATTTCAAGCTTTAGATCATACCAATTTTAAACAATCACAAAATTCCATGTCCCACATACGATCAAACATTCAATAAGGGGAATCTAAGGGGGTTCAAGCCTACACACGTTTAAGGTTGGATCAAATAAAATTATATACCAAACAATGCTCAAAGGAGTGTAAGATTCATCCACTCTTACAAAGGATTGTTCCCCAATTCAAGAGATTCACCATGTTTCAATTCAGGGAAAGTCTAGGGTTTGCAAAAGTGTGAAAAACTTGAAATTTGTGATTATCTAGGGTTAGGGTTAGGGATTTAAGGCGAGAGATGAGTGAAATAGGGGAGAGAATAACCTGAGACAGTCCACACGTGTGGACAACAGCCCAGCCCAGCCCAGCCTAGACACATGTGCATGGGTTCCTGTTCGCATGTGTGGGGCCCACGAAACTGAAAGTAGCCAGCTAGGGGAGGTCCACCCTCACGCCAAGTTTCACGTTGATCCGTGGTCCGGTGTGTGCGTGGTGCTCTGCCGAAGTTTCAGCCCCCCTGGTGGGCCAAAATCTGAAAATCTGCTGTAGAGGAGAATTTGGGTGCAAAGAAAAGATAAATTGAATATGGGAAGGCTGTGGGAGATTATGGATATAAGGTGTAGGAGGTGGGAACGATTTTGGATGGTTGTGGCTTTGCACCACGGTAGTTAGCCCTTTGAGGAAGGGAGGGTTTCGCACCCAATTAGCTTCTTTAACTCCGACGAATAGAGAAGAAAAAACGCAGAATTTTATTCGTAAACTTTAATATAAAAAAAACCTACATGGGGTTGTTTATTTATACGAAAACCCTAAATTCCAAAAGTCGCGCCATGTGTGTACACTATTACTTAGAGATGAAATTAAAAAAAAAAAAGAACTAATCAACGCAATCAAAACCGTTCATGATGTTTCTAATAAAGATAATAACCAAAACTCAAAATCCTAGATCATATAGGGCAGTGAGCCACAATCATGAGATCCAATGGTGGAATCCCTATGATGATCGGGTCCACTCCAATGCTCCATAGCATGACCCCCCTAACTAAGAGGTCCTCCATAGATGTCGTTGTCGATCTAGATCGATAGTGGGGCCTTCTCTCCTCATCGAGTATGGGGGAGGGCAAGCGCGTGCGCATGATGTCCCCATCAACTCTCCCCGGCTGCGAAGATTTCGCCACTGGCGAAACAAAACTCCTGAACCGCTCCAAGATGTCAAGATCAAGTCTCTGAAGCTCCTCAGTGAGCCACGCACTGTCTGAAGTTAGGTGTGACTTCCACTTGACTAGGAACTTTTGAAATCCACCGTATGACGTCGATGCTATTTGATGGTCCAGAATATCATCTATCTCCTCTCTGGGTGTGGGAAGGGTAGGTAAAAGAGGTAGAGGCTGGAAAGGGAAGAAGCCATGAATTAAGGAAAAGGTCTGGGAAATCAGGATGGTTCGGTGCAAGGCTGCACGATGTATCAGTGGTCCCCTGAAATGCAACTAGATCCTCCATATTAAATGTGGACCTAATTCCCATGGAAGATCTATCACATACAAATTGAGATTGTTTCGTTTAATAATTTTGAATGGTCCAGCGCTACACGCGTGTAATTTACGAACAGCTCCCTGAGGGTACTGCTCTGGCCTGATGCAGACTATCACAAAGTCCCCTACATTGAATTCCTTGAATCATTTATGTTGGTCTGCAGAAATTTTGTAATGTTCATTACTAGTATTAATCTTTTGCCTGATTTCTTGATGCAATGAATGAATGTGATGTGTAAAGGACTCTGCAGACTTTGATGACCTATGGGATAGGGACATAGGGACAAGATTAATGGGTTTCTTAGGAACAACATCACACCAAAGTATGATTTTATATGATCCAAACTGAATAGGAACAAGACAACGTTGCGAGATTGGATAAGAAGTTTCATCAACCCAAGACACTCTAAAGGGTTGAGGATGGGCTTCAAGCTTCAAGCTTAAACGGATCACAATGCTAGTTGATGTCACGTTGGTACAACTACCACTATCCACGATCATCTTACAGCTCTTATCACCACATTTTGCGTGAGTATAGAAGGTCGTATTAGAGCGCCAATCGTCGGTATTCTTTGCTTGTGTAAAGGCGCGACGTACAACTGCAAGGCGCATGCGCATGATGTCCCCATTAACTCTCCCCAACTGCAAAGATTTCGCCACTGGCTAAACGAAACTCCTGAACCTCTCCAAGATGTCAGGATCAAGTCTCTGAAGCTCTTTAGTGAGCCACACATTGTCTGAAGTTAGGCGTAACTTCCACTTGACCAGGAACTTTTAAAATCCACCGTATGACATCGATACTATCTGATAGTCCAGAATATCATCTATCTCCTCTCTGGGTGTGGGAAGGGTAGGTATAGGAGGTAGAGGCTGAGAAGATGGGTCGAGAAGAGGAAATGAATTAAGGGAAAGGTCTAGGGGAATCAGGATGGTTCGGTGCAAGGCTGGACAATGTATAGTGGTCCCCTGAAATGCAACTAGATCCTCCACATTAAATGTGGACCTAATTCCCATGGAAGATCTATCACATACGCATTGAGATTGTTTTGTTTTATAATTTTGAATGGTCCAGCGCTACGCGCGTGTAATTTATGAATGGCTCCTTGAGGGTACTGATCTGGCCTGATGCGGACCATCACAGTGTCCCCTACATTGAATTCCTTGAATCGTTTATGTTGGTTTGCAGAAATTTTATAATGTTCATTACTAGTATTGATCTTTCGCCTGATTTCTTGATGTAATGAATGAATGTGATGTGCAAAGGACTACAGACTTTGATGTCCTATGGGACAGGGACATAGGGACAAGATTAATAGGTTTCTTAGGAACAACATCACACCAAAGTGTGATTTTATATGATCCAAACTAAATAGGAACAAGACAATATTGCAAGACTAGATTGGAAGTTTCATCAACCCAAGACACTCTATAGGGTTGAGAATGGGCTTCAAGCTTCAAGCCCAAATGGATCACAGTGCCAGTTGATGCCACGTTGGTACAACTACCACTATCGACGATCATCTTGCAGCTCTTATCATTACATTTTGCGTGAGTATAGAGGGTTGTGTTGGGGCGCCAATCGTTGGTATTCTTTACTTATGCAAAGGTGCGACGCACAACTGCAAGGGTCGCAGACTCTTGTGCTCCATCTTCCTCATCACTAGGGTTTTCTGTTGGCTCATATTCTTTCTTCTCATCGTCACTTTTTGAGTACACTACTTCTACTTGCCCATCAATAAGAAACACCTTGGTGCCCTCTCATGCACACTGGCAGGCAAAGTGACCAAATCCCTAACATCTAAAATAACTAGTAGCATCACTTTTGCGCAAGCTAGATCCGACAACTCCTTTACCCTTATCATCCTTGGGCCCAAACTGAACACTACTAGAAGGCTAGTATTGATATCCAGTGCTAGGTTTGGCCCCAAACGGGTTGGCCTTAGCATTAGAATTGCGAGGCTCAAACCGCCTTTCCACAGGTGTTTTGATATTGCTCGACCTCCAACACTACTTGATACATCTGTTCAAGAGTGTGTATGTCCTTGGCGAGCAACTCTTTCCTAATGTCAGAACAGAGGCTCGTCTTAAATCGAGCAAGAGTGAGTATGGCATCCTCATCAACTTCACACCGGGTTGAGCACTCTTCGAACTTCTCAATGTATTCAGCCACACTCATGGAACCTTATCGAAGAGACTGTCATTATTCAACCAACCTCAAATGATAGGAAAAAGGGAGGTACTTTTCCTTAAGAGTTTCTTTCATTTCTCCCCAATGGACTATTAGGGGCTCTCTCGACCTTTCTTTCTTTCGCTCTACAGTAGTCCAAAACCTCTTTGCTTGGCCCACAAGCTTCATCTTGGCAATTCGGACTCGACGAGCATCCGACATGTCGTACCACTCAAAATAGTGGTCCATATCCACCAACCAATCTAGGAAAGCTTTAGGGTCCGGGTACCCATCAAACGTAGGGGCCTTTACTCTAACTCCCTGGAGAAGTCACGCATCTAGTTCATAGTGATCATGATGCCCCTCACGGGATGGGTGCATGGGTACGCACCCATGACCAATTCCTTGGCCACCTCCATTCCTTTGTCTATCCTCCTGACCACCTGCCTGAGATTGGGCAACTTCACCAATGGTGGGGTTTGTCATGACGGAGGTCTCTAATTGGGTAACATGCACATTAAATTGTTTAAAGCGTTGGTCAGTACGTTGTTCCAAGTGCCTACCCAAAGACTCAAATTGGCGAGTTATATTATTCATTGACTCTTGCAATTGCTACATTTTTAGTGTAGGGTGCAAGCCAAAACCACGACCAGTACGTGTGGGCATACAACTACTCACTCAACTCAAAGACCCTCTAACACACTATATGCGTCTAAATGGGACAATGATCCTATAAGACTCTACATGAGAGAAACTACACAACACTACTAAAATTCCAGCAACATAACTGCCGAAATAGTTCGTTAATAGAAAATTCAGCACCCCATGTTGTAAATGATGGGTCCTAAACAGCCCTATATGATGAGACTTGATGCAAAATAGACGTGAATAGACTAAACCCCTAAACATGCAATGCGTTTCCCTAGGAAAACCTTAGGCTCTAATACCAAATTTGATGCAGGACATGAAAATTAAATATGATATGTAAAAATTCAGGCTTAAGTTCATACTAATTTAAAAACAATCACAAAAACTCCACATCCCACATAAAGTCAAGTATTTGACAAGGGGGATCTACAAGGGTCCAAGCCTACACATGATAGGGTTGAATTAATTAAAATTATAGACCAAACAATGATCAAAGGAGAGTAGATTCATCCACACATGCAAAATATTATTTCTCCAATCCAAGGGATTCACATGTTTTAATTCGGGAAACCTTAGGATTGTAAAAGGAGAATAGAACTTGGGATTTTGGATAATCTAGGATTAGGGTTGGGAAAATAGGGCGAGAAAGGAATGAAATAGAGGAAACAGACGAACCGGAGGTGATCCACACGTGTGGACAGCAGCTGGGCCCAGACACACTTGCATGGGATCCTAGCTACATGTGTGTGGGGCCCACGAATCTGAAATTGGCCAACTTGGGTCTGGTCATCCAGGGGAGATCCGCCTTCACGCTAAATTTCGGGACAATCGAATGTCCAGTTTGTGCACGGTGCTCCACCGAAGTTTCAGCCCTCCTGCAGGGGCTAATTCTGCAAATCTGCTATAGAGAAAGGATTAACTGCAAAAAGGGATGGATTTGGAGACGGGATGGCCGTGGGAGATGATGGATATGGGGTGTAGGAGGTGGGGACGATTTGGGATAGTTGTGGCTTCGCACCACGATAGTTAGCCCTTCGAGGAAGGGAGGGTTTCACACCCAATTAGCTTCATAAACTCCGATGAAAAGAGAAGAAAAAACGTAGAATTTTATTCATAAACTTCAATTAAAAAAAAACCTATATGGGGTTGCCTATTTATTCGAAAACCCTAAACTCCAAAAGTCACGCCATGTGCGCACACTATTACTTAGAGACGAAGTAACAAAAATAAGAACTAATCAACGCAATCAAAACCGTTAATGATGTTTCTAATAACGATAATAACCAAAACTCAAAATCCTAGATCTAGGGTAGTGGGCCACGATCATGAGATCCAATGGTGGAATCCCTATGATGATCGGGTCCACTCCAATGCTCCATAACACGGCCCTCCTAACTAAGAGGTCCTCCATAGATGTCGTCGTCGATCTAGATTGATAGTAGGGCCTTCCTCCTCATTGAGTACGAGCATAAGGTGAGGGGCATGCGCGTGCACATGATGTCCCCATCACATACTGAGCCATAAAGAAGTTCAATTTCGACATTAACAAAGCTAGCACGTTGCGTAGTTGGATGAAATTAAGAAAGACACACATAACAATGTAAGAATTTATTAGGAGATGATGAAAGTGTTCCATGAATAGAACATTTTTATGAAAACATTTGAGCTAAATCAGTAAGTCCTTAATAATTCTCGCCTCTACATCTTTTCTAGAAAATTGCGATCCAGATGGATCAGCCCATTTATGGTACAAGTCTTTTTATCCTTATGGGGCTGTGAAAGTTGTGAATCCTAAAAACGATAATGTGTTCAAGGTAAATAATTAGATACTAAAACCGTTTGTGGAAAAACTGGATTCGGTTTCAAGTCAATGCGAATTTTTCCTATTTAAAGGAGTGTTCTAAGCCCTCTTAAGCATAAATTAGGGTAGACGAGTGAGACCTAGGAGTTACGGAGCTTCTTTGAAATCATCATTCCCTCTTAATCCTTCGGTTCTAGTTTATTTTTCTAGTTTTTCTTTATGTTTTGTTTAAGATATTAGTTATGTTTGGCTAATCTCTTAGCCAAGTCTAAGGGATGAACCTTTTAATAGATATTTAATGTTGAATTCATTTCTTCAATGAAAATTAAGGTTTTTATGTTAAATTATGATTGGATGTGGTTGAATTTCTATATTGGGGAAGGAATCAATTTATAAAGTTGTTTGATCTATTGTTGCCTCCGGGTACATTAGATGCTTTCAATTCCCTATGATGTGATTACCTAAATCTTCATGAGAGATCAAGTCTATCATGATTCTAATCTATGTTGGATCTTCTTTTTTATTGATATTACTGAGTTATCTTCCGATTATAACGAATTGGAATCCAGTTGTACTTGAGTTATCAACTCGAGAAGACGAACTGAATTCAAAATCTATTGATTGGGGATTCCTGAATCCTTAGTCATTTTTATAATTATTTCTACAACTCTTCTATTTCGTTGGATTAAAAACTCAAACCAACCGGTTTTTTCTTAGATTAAATTCTTAGTATATTCTCACCAAATTCCCTATGGATTGACCCCGGTATTACCAAGTTATTACTACATCGCAGCCCTATACTTGGGCTCGATCACCTTCGAAGCAATAGATTAGCTCCAATATTTTAGCATTTTATGAAAATCTTCAAAGTTATTTATTTCCTTCCCATATTCATCTTCATTACTAGCATGCAGAATTAAAAACCCTAGATAGCACGAAAAAAAAAAGAAGAAGGAAAGAATGAAGCAGACTTTGAAGAATAGAACCTGTACACAACATGCGTGGTCAAAACTCATAGGGCTCCCGGTGCATCTCTCATACTCATATTCAGATTCCGCATGGTTCGTCTTCCAATTCCAGCATTGCCCTTTTGCATCATTGCAACAAACTCCCCGTAATCAATCCGACCATCCTGAAACACAAAAATCATGGGGGAAACAGAGTTTTAGGCGCAAAAGGGTACATGGAAATAGACAATCCTTTTTTTCTTTTTCTTTTTTTACACACACCCAGTCACGCCACAAGGGCACTCAATCCCTAGTCTCGGTGTTGAAACACAGCCTGTGGACAATTCTGACAACTACTAATGCAAAAGGTCTGGGTGCACAATTTTGAACTGATCAAGTGGGACCTATCAAGACTTTGATTCTGTTCAACCCAGGCCCGATCAATTTGCTGCCCAGTAAATAACAACACATGATGATACTTGAGAGTACAACAACTGGTTATTTTTTATAGCAAGGAAAAAACTACTGTCATTGATTTCATGTTTTGGGAAATAGAAGGAATTTGATAGGGAAAAGTTGTGTGAGCACTGTCTGCAGCAATGCCTGGTGTTCACATATCTCCACCAATCATCCAACAATGATGGGAGGGAAACTTGACATGCATTTAAAGATGGGCTTTTGAAAAACCAAATATCAAAATGCTACTAATCTCAGCTTCCTACCTACAAACAGTGAGTAGGGATAATGTGGTTGTTGAAATCACACCCTAATCGTAAGTTACTAAGAATGGCACATGGAAATCTACAAACTCGAGAAGACCTAAAATCTCAGAACTTTTGTTACTTACATTGTCTTGATCAACCTCTTTAATGATGTCCTCAATAAGGACATCGGTCATGTTGTGCTCTTTACAAGCTTGCTGGAGCTCATCAACCGTGATATAACCACTACAATCCCTATCAAAATATGAAAATGCTGCAACCAGATGTTCCTCACGTTCAAGTTTGTTTAGATGAACCGTTGCAGCAATAAATTCTAAGTAGTCGATGGTGCCACTGTTGTCCACATCAGCCTAAAAAAGGTTGGATCCAGTCAGTCAAATGGAAAAAATAAATAAATAAACAGCTGCACCTATCAATAAATGACGGTTATTTATAACAAAAGTGGGACCATTTACTATCAATTTAAAAAATGTGCCGGATGTATTTTCCAGCCACCACCCAAAAAAGAGGTTATTGACAGTGAACATGGTGGAATAATTCACTATTTTCTGATGCAAATAATTTAAGGCATGGATTCGAAATAAATAAACCCCAAAACCTATTCAATCTCTATTTCAAAGGTACAATAAATCCTTGAAGCAAATAGATTCCACAGCTAACCTGTTAAAGATTATGCGTTAAGTTCCAGGTGAATGACAATGCTCTGGAACTGACAATATAAAAAAATGCAGTGCTCATCTTTTTTATGCAACTATGCGTTAATGTCAGTCTGTGAGAAGGGATAGGCAACAAAAGGAGGGACACGAAATGCTTGCACCCCCGCCTACAGGAAGTTCCTGTAGGCGGAAGGTATGTGGGGCCCACTATAATGTCCGAGTGTGACATCAACTCCATCCATCAGGCTTCACTTGCTCATGTTAGGACATGAGTCCAGAAATGAGGAAAATCCAAAACTCAAGTGAGGCATGCCACAGGAAAGCGTGGGGATTGAATGCCCACCATTGAAACCTTCATGGAGACAAGTTTTGGATCGGGCTAATATTTGTGTTTTCAAGTGTATCCTGATATGGTAATAACCTTATGAATGGTTGAATGGCACATAAACATCATGATGGGCCCTAGGAAGGTTTCAACAATGGGCATTTTCATCCTCATTGTTTCATGCTAGGTGGCCCACCAGAGTTCCGAGCCCTTCTCCTTGCTACTTTACCCTAACAAACTTACCTTATTATTAGATAAAGGGGAAAGGGGCCACTTTTATAGAGAGAGAAAGGGTGTATGTTCATGTCGAAGTGGATTTGATAGAGACCGGAAAGAGAAAGACATGGTGGTTTTGCCTCTTTTCTTTTATTTTCTTTTTTCTTTTCTTTTTTTTGGCTTATTTCCTAATGTTAGCTAGCGAAATGAGTGGATTTCTTGCAGACTAGGGTGGGCTGCACAGAGCTTCCGTCTACAAGAGTTCCCTATATGTAGGGGCCACGGCAAAGTTCCTTGTTTTGGAATACCTTGCCATCATACAATGTGTATTTTCTCTCATTCTTTTGCCCATACATTATTGAGATACTTCTTGTGGCATACAAATGTGCATTTTCTTTTATTCTTTTGCCCATTTTGTTAAGGGCTTCTTTTTTCTTTCTTTTTCGGTTTTTTTTTTTTTTTTTTCTAATTGCACATGTAAATAGGAGCATTGTTCGGAGTCTCCCCAATATATCAATAATGTCCCTGATATATCCCTTGTTTTAAATATCGTTATCACGTAATGTGTCGCACCCTTGGGATACGGATACATATCGGTAATCGCATGGGATATATTGGTTGTATCACGTAATGTATCGTTGTTGTTAGGAAACATGGGAACATTTGAAAATTGGACAAATTTTTCAAGGAAACTTCAAGGATTGTTGAAAAAGACATCAATACACACTTAGAAATCAAAACATTACAAAAAAAAAAAGTGCACATAATAGGGGTTTCCTTTGTATGGGGTCCTAATACATGCATTGTCCAACTGAACTCATGCAAGTATATTTAAAGTCTATTAATATACTTTATAAACGTAAGAAGACATATATGGAAACACAAGCAATTCATTCAAAAGCAAAAGAAGAATCACTAAATCAGGTTAAATGTTTGATTTTGTGTTCGGATACAACGATTCGAACTAATTTGAAAGAAATTAAGAAATTTCAATTTTTTTCAATTTTTCGCAACTTTCCCCATCTCTCCCATATTTTGAAATCAAAGCTCCAAATCCATGACTTTTCATGGAAAACATGAAGAATCCTAGATTTGTAACCATTTGGCATTGATTTAATGTGATTTACATTAAAAAATGGATCAAAAATCATAGATGCTCACCGGATCGAATAGGTGGGATAAATCAACACTACCTATGCATTTCGTATCGCACAGGTGGGATACAAGATATATTGCGGGATATGTCGGCCGATATCGTCGATATTTAAAATACCCCTTTTCTTCCTTGATTAGGGGTTGGTTAATCGAAGATTTCGAAGAACAAGTGGAGCGAGGAGAATCATCGAAGGTGAGGGCGATGGCCCAAGGGCTTTGCGCCGGACCGCGCAAAGCATGTCCTTTGCGAGGGTCCGTGCAAACCGACTGCTCTGCAGTCTATAGAGCTGAGGAGTCGACATGCTACCGAAATAATTGAGATCTTCAGGTCCTTCTGTTCAAGTACGAAGGGAGATAATCCGCTGAAGCGTATATTCCTCCTAAGTCTTAGGGGATGATCGAAATAGCGCCGGAATGCTGTCGAAATTCTTGTTTCCCTAAGGATAGATTGATTCAATCGGCAATTCCTCCTAAGTCCTTGGAGAAGATTGAACCTTATACTGAAATGCTGTCGAATTTACTATTTGGATTCAATTTTTTAATATTATTAGTTCATATATATATTTGAATGAATATATCTTAGAATCAAGGGAGATCAGAGGATGTAAATGAACCTAGAATCAATAAAATGTGATGATCGTCTTTGCACTTTTCCTCTCTTAGGTTTGAATAAGATAATCCCCCAAGAATTGAAAAGCATTTGTTTTCTTGTTAAAACAAAATGACGACTCCACTGGGGAATGGTATCATCTTACTTAACATTAACATTTGGAAAAAGTGTAAAAGCGATTGTCACCTTTTGGCGTCTTCCAGACGCCAAAATGGCGACTCTCAGTGGGAACATCCTCCCCTTCATCTCTAAGATTGTTCATATTAACCCTTCATATACTAAACTTCACGTGTGTTTCATCATCGAAGGTACTTGAGTTCGACTGCAGCATACAATTGATGGCTAACTTTACGAGAAAAGTGAATTTCCGCTTCACCCCCATGGGATTCATAGTGGAATACGCACCAAATGGCGTCCCAAAGCGTAAGAGTCTGTGTCCCACTGGCGAGAATACAGTGACTCGAATGACAGCTGGAGTCATATCCGTTTCACCTCAATCGCGAGAAAGTGACGGAGACTGGACCATGGTCCTGTCACGCAAGACAAAAGCAAGGAACATGAGGAACCATAAAGCGAACCCATCTTTGTCGAAGACCAGAGGACCAATAACGCGCAGTACAGTCAGGAAGAACCCTGTGCTCACTCCTCCTGCGATATACCCCGAGCAGACAGGTCCACGGTTTGCGTCGCGCGATTTTCCGGCGCTAGTCGCTCCAAGGAACAAGTGGACAAAAGAGCAGAAAGGCAAGGCGCTGTTAATAAGTTCACCAAAGCCCGTGTCAGCCAAGGTAAGTTTGCCAAAGACTGTGTCACCCCGATCAATCAGCAACACAGAAAGCACACAGAAGTCGAATGAGAATCCGATCTTTCCCCTCTTCACAAGCCCCGCTGCATCAACATACTCTCATTTTACCCCAACAATAGCTTCGGCAAGCAGTAAAGAAGCCACGGTGCATATGGCCGAGACGAATCGAGAAAACATGCCGATGACAGAAGATCGTGTCGACCAGATGGCCGAAGCACAAAGAGCGTTAATGGAGGAGTGCCGAAACCTCAGAGAAGCTTTAGCTACTTTGGCGCATAATGTAGCCCAAATAGCGGCTCCACCGATGATGGGGGCAACAAATGGGCAAGAAAGCCAACAGGAGGGTCCTCAGCCACAAGGAATCGGATCGCGAGAGTCTGTTCCAGTAGCGAGCGCCATAACACATGATGACATAAGACAGGTCGTTGAAGAAACCGTGAGAACAGAAAGGGAGCGGGAAAATACTAGCCGTTTCAGATACCGAACACCGTATCCAAGAGAAGTGGAAGACGTTCCGTTTTCGGCCAATTTCAAGCATCCAGATTTTCAGAAATTTAATGGGGAAGGATCACCGGAAGAACATCTGATGCACTTCATTACCAGTATGGGGAATTTTTCCACAGTACCACAATACTGCCTGAGACTCTTCGGGTCGTCGCTAACTCATAAAGCATTCCGGTGGTATTCCAGCCTGACTCCTGGATCGATGCGGACTTGGGAGCAAATGCAAGATACTTTTATGTCAAATTTCTTCTCGTCGGAACTCGATGTCAGCATCACGGAGTTGGCCTCTATACGACAATGAGAAGGAGAGTCAGTGGAAAAGTTCATCGACAGATGGAAAACACTGGGAGCTTCATGCAGACAGTTGTCAGAGGAAACGGAAAAGGTAAAAATGTGTTTGAATTCCATGGAAACAGGAATCGCGTTTGGACTCACCAGTGCCGATATCCGAACATTCCGTGACCTGGCAACTAAAGCTCACGCGTTAGAATTAATGATGCGCAAAATGCCAGCTTTCCATCACGAGACTGTTAGAAGGGCATCCGGCCAGACGACTGTGAATACCGTCGATCGTGATAAGAAAGACAAGGATACGAAGGGCTCAAAAGACAGGAGGCTAGGACAAACAGAAGGATGGAATCAATCAAAGTATACAATAGAAACAGGTTCAGGATGCTCGACCCTCACGAAGGGTTCGGCTTCGACAAGGAAGATGTGGTTCCTATGATGAAAGAATTGCTAAAGGCCGGCACCATAGAATTGCCAGAACCCAAACGCTCGGAAGATGTGACAAAAACCAGGGAAAGAGATTTTTGTCGATATCATCGCCTAGTAGGACACCCGACGGAGAATTGTTATACACTGAAATGTATCATACAGCAGATGATAGAGAAGGGTGAAATAATAACCGGTGAAGGAAAGAAAAGGAATAC
Source organism: Magnolia kwangsiensis (assembly GCA_037074715.1). Lineage (NCBI taxonomy): Eukaryota > Viridiplantae > Streptophyta > Magnoliopsida > Magnoliales > Magnoliaceae > Magnolia > Magnolia kwangsiensis. The sequence continues at coordinate 79,744,309 of CM073575.1, read as the reverse complement.
AAGAGCGACAGTAAACATGTTCACAGCCCGAGAAAAAGCTCGAGAGATGGGAAGGAAAGAAAGTCAAAAGTCGGTAAAGAATATGGCAATGCTTACATTGCGCTCAGAGAGGAAGATGGCAAGTCCCGTAAAGCAGAAAACGGGGATTGTATGGAAAGAAATCATCAGTGAACAGAATAATGACGATAGAAAAGAGGACGGGGGCGAAACGGTGAAAGTGGCTTACGACGTAGTTAGCCATTTGAAAGGGATACCGGCACGTTTAAGCATCTATGATGCGCTCAAGTTATCGGAAGAGTTCCGACAGAGTTTAATACAGGCATTATCTAATCGTAATGTCAGAGAAACTCTACTGACAGAAATGAAGCAAGAAAGACACAATGAACAAGCAGATTGTCTGCCAGTCATCTCATTCTCCGATGATGATTTGATTAGCGAGACGGAACATAACAGGCCCCTTATGATAGAAGGTCATGTCTGCGGGACAAGGGTAAAAAAGATCATGATAGATAATGGGTCTGCAGTAAACCTTTTACCGCTTTCAATGGTAGGCAAATTGGGCTACCGCCGTTCTGATCTGCGCCCCAGTGGAATGATGATACAGGGCTTCAATCAAGATGGGCAGCGTGCGCTGGGTAAAATTACAGTGACGCTGGAAGTAGGAGAATTAAGTACTGACGTCGTATGTCAGGTTGTAAACCCCGTAACGACGTACAATCTCCTTCTAGGAAGACCATGGATACATCAATATAGCATCATACCCTCTACTTTGCATCAATGCTTCAAGTATTGCAAGGACGGGGTACAATGTAAGGTGATGGCTGATGCAAAACCATATACGGAAGCCGAATCTTTCTTTGCAGATGGCAGTTATTACAAAGGGTTCTCTGAGGAGGTGAGACATAATAATGAAAGCAAAGTCTCGAAAGACGCTCAAATAGACAAGGCTCGAGAAGAAAGGGTAGAATCTTCTAGGACGGCGGAAGTAAGGAAGAAGTTCTATTTCGTACCAAAGCATCTAAGACAACCTGGGCAGTTACCATTAACATTATTATCGCCAGAGCAGTTAAGAATTCTGCAATCTAATTATACAATGCCATTACCCAATGCTGAAAGGTGTAGGCCATTTTTAGCTGCCCCAGGAAGATTTTAAGTCAAGGCCAGTACTAAGCATCCCGAGCCGATAGAGTTCAAAATTGCAGTAAAGACGAAAGCAAGAAAGGATAGCGTGAGCAATGTATACTGCGGTAAGCTAACATCGCAAAATCTGAAAAAGTATAGTTCAGTGAGCAAGAAAATCATGAGAAACATGGGTTTTGATTGTAGCAAACCCACCGGCCTAAATCATGGGAAGGGAATTCAAATCCCTCTTGGGGTTGAGCAAGAAAAGCGAAGAAAATTTCAAGGATTAGGAGCAGAGGCGTCAATAAATATGATTACAGTCTTACAGGTAGCGGAAGAAGATCCTGAGGCGGTTAAGTATCCTGAGACAGCGCCGAAGCAGATAGAAGATGGGGGGCAGCCGACGATAGATAGCCTGAGGGAAATAAATTTGGGTACAGAAAAAGAGCCCTGGAATACATTTATCAGTAGCAGTATCTCTGAGCAAGAATCTGAGAAATATTTCCAACTGCTCAAGGAAAATAAGGACGTCTTTGCTTGGACGTATGCGGAAATGCTAGGTTTGGAACCCTCCGTAGCAATGCACCGATTAAATATCTCCAAAGAGAAAAGGCCGGTTAAACAGGCACAAAGGCGGTTTCATCCAAACTTAATTCCATTAATTGAAGAAGAGGTCAGCAAGCTGATCAAAGTCGGGTTCGTTCGAGAAGTCAAGTATCCTAAGTGGATATCGAACATTGTCCCGGTAAAAAAGAAAAATGGACAAATCAGAGTGTGCATTGACTTCAGGGACCTGAATGAGGCTTGTCCGAAAGATGATTTTCCTCTTCCAATAACAGAGTTGCTGATTGATAGTACAACTCAATATGTTGTTATGTCTTTCATGGATGGCTATGCAGGGTACAACCAAATTAGAATGGCACCCGAAGATGAGGAAGCAACAACATTCAGAACGCCGCTGGGAATTTATTGCTATAAGGTCATGCCGTTCGGTCTCAAAAATGCTGGGGCGACGTACCAAAGAGCAATGCAAAATATAATCTAAGACATGATGCATAAACATGTCGAGTGTTACGTCGATGACTTGGTGGTTAGATCAGGAGATCATCAGAAGCATCGCGAACACTTAGAATCGATTTTCTGTCGATTACGAAGGAAACAATTAAAGATGAATCCAGCCAAATGTGCGTTCGGAGTGTCTTCGGAAAAATTCCTTGATTTCATTGTACGGCACAGGGGTATCGAAATCGATCCAGAGAAAGTCAAAGCTATTCAAAATATGCCGCCACCGACGACCTTTAAAGGAATTGAAAAGTTTACAAGGAAAACTGGTGTACATTCGTCGTTTTATTTCAAATCTGGCAGGAACATGCCAGCCATTCTCACATCTGATGAAAAAGGACGCAGACTTCGTATGGGATCAAGCTTGTCAGAATGCATTCGACTCAATAAAGAGATTATTGAAGCAACCGCCGGTGTTAACAGCCCCGATAAAAGGAAAACCACTTATTTTATATATATCTGCAGCTGAAAATTCCTTAGGTGCTTTGCTGGCTCAAGTAAATGAAGCTGGGAAGGAAGCCGCTCTTTATTACTTAAGTCGAACATTGATGGGATCCGAATGCAATTATTCTCTGATCGAGAAAGAGTGTCTGGCGTTAATATTCGCAGTCCAAAAGTTGAGGCATTATTGTCTCTCTCATGACATAACTCTAATCTCAAGAGCAGACCCGATCAAGTTTTTAATGACAAGGCCAATGTTGTCAGGGAGACTGGCTAAATGGATGCTGTTGCTTTCAGAATATATCATTACTTATAAACCGGCCAAAGCAGTGAAAGGACAGGCGGTGGCGGATTTCCTTGCAGCACACCCCGTGGCAGATTGCGAAGCTATCACTGATGACTTTCCAGATGAGCACGTTATGCTGGCCGAAGCACAAAGCCCGTGGCAGATGTACTTCGACAGCGCTGCATGGGCATCAGGAGCGGGGGCAGGGGTGATATTCATTACTCCTCAAGGTGACTTGTTACCATACTCCTTCACAATCGGTACCGCATGCACAAACAATGAGGCTGAATATAAGGCCCTCATCATTGGGATGGAAATAGCTCAGCAGATGAAAATAAGACTGCTGCATATCTTTGGAGACGCCAAAATGGCGCAAGGAAAATCATGGGATAGATTTTTCTAATCTTTTGCCGCGGCTTTTTCGTCCGTATTATCCCTTCAAAGATACGCGGTTCTCTCGTTGCCCATGACTCAGTGTACATCAGTCTTTCGCCTTGAACATGGTCCTTTGGTTCACAGTCGAGCATAGACTGGTGGTAGTAGATGTTGATGGGAATTATTGTCATGCCTTCCGAGTGGGGGTTATCAAACTTCATGATACCCTCGATAACTCGTACTAAGTCCCATGAGTTCTGGAGTCTCTTCTTCTTATGTTCAGCAATTTTCTCTTCGAATTGTTTTGCCCTGTTTCGGCGAGCCTTCTTCGAATGAGAAGCAGGAGTGTCTTCCCGAGGAGGTGGCCTTTGACTGTTGGTGCGGATGTGGGCAGTGGTTTTCAACCATTCGTCCCAATCATAGTCTCTGTCATGCCTAGGAGGACATTTCAGGCTTCCCAGCGCTATTGCACGATGGATAGGGGATGGTAGAGATTCAATGCGATCGGTAAAGTCGAAGGTGGGTAGAACAGGCTCTTTAAAGTACGAAGGAGTCTTGGCGGTAGTTTATGTTCGTTTAGCAGGAGGTTGATTAGAAGAAGGGGAAGGTTGAAAAGATGGTTCGGGCAAGTTAGGATGAGAAGGTTGTTCAGTAGGTGAATCAAAAGGACGAAAGGTTCGCTTGGCACGAGCCATTACGAAGATAGTGTTCAAAGTCTGAAGGAAATCAGAGAAGGAATGCAAAGGAAAGGAGAAAGAAGCAAAAATCGCTAAGTGACGGATGAGGCTCTTTGCGCAGGACGGAAATGTTGGGACGAAATTTCTCGAGGCACAAAAATGATCTGAGTAAATGGTGAAGTCTCCGGGCTATTTATATACTTTTCCGGCCGAGTAAGGGGACTTGGAGAATTTTTTGCGCAAGCGAGGGTTGCGCGGAGCTGTGCAAACGATATCGATTGCGCGGGGCGGAAATGTTGGGACGAAATTTCTCGAGGCACAAAAATGATCTGAGTAGATGGTGAAGTCTCCGGGCTATTTATATACTTTTCCAGCCTAGTACGGTACACGGGTTAATGTAAAAAAGGAGGAATTTCATTGATCCTTTCCTTTGATTTTATGGAAAACAAAGAACAGATCAAGGGGGCATCTGTTGAGGAGTAAAAATAAGAGAAGAATGAAAACAAATGAAGATCGAAAGACTGTGAAGGAGAGTTGGAAGAAAAGGGCATTAGATGGCTTATAAAGGACTTTGCGCAGGACTACGCAAGACATGCTTTGCGCGGAACCGTGCAAACGATATCATCTGCGCGGTTCCGCGCAATCAACATCACACTCCGTTGATAAGGGCAAGATGAGTGTGGTTTGTTTTGTCCCACATCGCTAAGGTTGAGGTTTTCGCACGTGTGAGTGCCTATAAATACCCCTTTTCTTCCTTGATTAGGGGTTGGTTAATCGAAGATTTCGAAGAACAAGTGGAGCGAGGAGAATCATCGAAGGTGAGGGCGATGGCCCAAGGGCTTTGCGCTGGACCGCACAAAGCATGTACCTTGCGCCAGACCGCGCAAAGCAAGTCCTTTGCGCGGGTCCGCGCAAACCGACTGCTCTGCAGTCTATAGAGCTGAGGAGTCGACATGCTGCCGAAATAATTGAGATCTTCAGGTCCTTCTGTTCAAGTACGAAGGGAGATAATCCGCTGAAGCGTATATTCCTCCTAAGTCTTAGGGGATGATCGAAATAGCGCCGGAATGCTGTCGAAATTCTTGTTTCCCTAAGGATAGATTGATTCAATCGGCAATTCCTCCTAAGTCCTTGGAGAAGATTGAACCTTATACTGAAATGCTGCCGGATTTACTATTTGGATTCAATTTTTTAATATTATTAGTTCAGATATATATTTGAATGAATATATCTTAGAATCAAGGGAGATCAGAGGATGTAAGTGAACCTAGAATCAATAAAATGTGATGATCGTCTTTGCACTTTTCCTCTCTTATGTTTGAATAAGATAATCTCCCAAGAATTGAAACACATTTGTTTTCTTGTTAAAACAATCCCACTATTTGTGTGTTTCATATCACACATGTGGGATACAAGAAATATCGTGGGATATATCGGCCGATATCATCGATATTTAAAACACTGCTCGTAAATACCTTGCCACTATCGCACTTATTATAACTAGTGAACCAACTCCAATGAGGGGTCATGTGGTACGAAGCCCCCGTATCCAAAATTCATTCTTCGTCAAAGTACCTAGATTTTAATACGGTCAGCACGTCACTACCACTCGTTTCCTCACCGGATTCCACAGTGTTGGCTTCCCTAGAAGAACCATCTGAATTCTCCTTTCTCTACTTAGGATTCTGACAATCTTTCTTCATGTGCCCTGACATGCCACAATTCCAGCACTTCAACTTGCCTTTGCCCCTGCCCTTTGATTTAGACCTCGATCTTGAAGATCAACCATCCCACTCAGAATTTCCCCCCTTATAACCAGTGCATTTATAGAAGCACCCACCTCACCGTTTTTCTTTCTCATTGCCTTCTGCGGAAGGGGTGACATTACGGTCTCAACGCTAATCGTTATTCTGTTGGTACACAAAGAATTCTTGAATGACTCATACGATGATGGGAGAGAATTCAACAGTATACATGTCTGATCCTCATCTTTCATTGTCTTTTTGACATCCAACAATTTGCAAATCAACCTATTCAAGTTACAACTGTGGGCCTCAATGTCAGCCCCCTCCACTATCTTCAAATTGAACAACTGTAAATTCAAGTACAAACGATTCTCAAGAAATTTCTTCGCATAGATATTCTCGAATTTCACCCAGGTACTTGCTGCAATTTTCTCTCTCATAACATTATAGAGGACTTCATCCATTAGACACAATTGGATAGAGGTTCTAGCTTTCTTATCCATCTTGTTCCATTCATCTTCTGTCATAGATTCCGGTCGCTTTTCAAGGAGAGCTTCGTCTAATCCTTGCTAATTTATGATAACATTCATCTTAACTTACCATAGTTCAAAATTGTTTTTACCAGAATATTTTTCTACATCGAACTTCGGGTTAGATGCCATTGATACCTTGCTTTTAAATTCGATCTGCTTCCCAACATTAACTCTGATACCACTTGTTGGAAACCATGGAAATAACTAAAGACGAATCAAGCAAAGTACTTGCAATCGCACAACCAAATCCAAACAAGAACAATCCGAATTTTACATCAAAAAATGCTTTTGGGAAAAAACCACGACACAAAGCGACGAGTAATGCACTATGAAAGCAGAAATCACAAGAGATAAGAGTCTTACCAATTCGAACAAGCCTCGAATCTACTTCACAAAGCCTAGTTGTGCCCTTAAACCCTTAGGAACGATTTAGAAAGCCCTAGAACACCTCTCTCCCAAATCCCGATTATACTAGATATATGTAGTGTTACAACCAAAATAGGAAGCAACATATGCACATGCACAATTTTGCGCACATCTTCATAGGACCTTCGATGGCATTAACCACCTATCGAGGATCTGTCGATGGCATCGAACTCCTTCGATGTCATTGAGTAACAACACTAAAACGTTCCAGCTACCAACATGGATTTTACTGGATTTTCTTAATTGGATCGAGCACCTGTCGATGGCATCGACCTCTGCTCGAAGGCATCAACAAACCCTGTTGCTTACAAATTTAAGACATCAACAATATGTTATATAGGCCTGCCCTTCTTCCCTCCCTACCACAGAACTCTGAAATTTTCCATTATCCAACACAGGCATCAGGAGGATTTTAGAACACAAGCATTCTGTAGAAGAGATTGTAGCTTTCCCTCTCTCATAGCTCCGGACAGTTCAACAGGAAGAAAAAAAATGCATGGATTTGACCAATATTAATACAAGCATAGAGGTCATTATGGCCAGATGGTGATAAGGAAAGAAACCCTGAATCATCACTGTTTTCCACCTGCCTTAATATTGAAGTACCAAACATATGATACATCAATGCCACCCACATTGAAGCATCTAGGTGAAAGAGGTCTCTAAAATGCAACCCACATGGGCGATAAGGAAGGAAACCCACATTGATAAGGAAGTAAACCCTGAATCACCACTGTTTAACACTTGCTTTAATATTGAAGTACCACACAATATGATGCATCAATGCCACCCAAATTGAAGCATCTAGGTGAAAGAGGTCTCTAAACTGCAAGTTAACAAGGGAGGAGAAAGAAAATGATAGTGGATTATTTTGCACGTTGGAAGTAATCCAGCTCTATGAGAGAACTGGAAATCTTTCATGGATTTCACTGCAATTTGGTGAAAATCCTGATACAAGGACATAGTTTGGACTATGATTACAAGTTTGAGCCTTATCAAATTGGTCTCCAAATATGCTAATGAGTTTTCATTTCACTTTGCTCAAAGGTAATTTGATGCTGGCCATGAAAATTAAATATGATATGCGAGATTTCAGGCCCATCTCTCCAAAGTGACACCTAGGCCTTGGTCGGCTAAGGGAGACCTCGAATCCCTTCAAGTTTTACGACGATCCGACGTAAGGTCGAGGCGTAGTGCTCCGCCGAAGTTTCAGCCCTCCTACAAGTCCAGATTCTGGAAACTGGCTATAGGGGATGAATAACTGCAAAAGCTAGAAAATTCAAAGCAATAATGATGATAGAAGATGAGATATATGGATGGGAAAGGGGGGATAAATGTGGCTTCACTCCACATAGTTAGCCCTTCCAAAAGGGAGGGCTTCGCACCCACTTTTGAATTCTTCCACAACTCACTAAGAGAGCAGAAAAATAAAACAGAAATTTTTATTAATTTTCAATGAATGAAAAAAAGCTACAAGGGGTGTCTATTTATGAGAAAACTCTATACTCCAAAACTCGCACCATGTACACAACCTATTACTTGGCAATGAAATAAACTAAAATAGTAATCAATCAAAGAAATCTAAAGCTTTCATGATGTTCTAAATAACATAAATAAGTAAAACCTAAAATATGAAATCAATCCGACTAGTAGGCCACGATCATGAGATCCCACGATGGGCTTTTCTTGGTTATCGGGTCCACTCTCTTGAACCAAAACTTCGTCTTCTAATTAGGAGGCCTTCCCTAGACGTCGTCATCGATCCAAATCGACTGTGGGACCCTCCTTCTGGCGGACGTGCGTAGGGGGCCCGGCATGCGCGGGAAGTCCCCATCATAATTACATTAGCTTGCCCTCCATCTTCTCTGCTGGTTTATGTCAAATATTTAGTTATCTCCTAATTGCTATGAATGCTCGACTTGTGTCCAGTCTTGAGAGCATATGGAAATTTGTTTCCCTTTTTTTATGCTATTAAAATTTTGAGTTATACCCATCTAAAAAAACAATATATGGAAAATACAGAAGCAAGCCTCCTGTCTTCCTGCCAAAATCTAACGTAGAGAGATAAACACGGGTGTCTCTACAAAGTACACTTACCTTTTTGACAACCAGACCTACCGACAATTATCTTAAGGGCCACAAAGTACTGACCCACTTCTTGCAAAATACAAAATCCCAAGTTTACCCATGACCTTTTTTACTAAGATCATGTTCAGCCACAATAAGTATATTGTGGCACTTTCAAAGGCCAGTTAATAATAGGGTTGAATTTAATGGCCTTCTCAGCAGAATATCTGGAAATTTTACTTCTAAGGTCAGTTAAATATCACAACATTTTAATGTGGCAGAATTCAAAAGGCTGCACAAACCGCTCCTAACACATCTACTCAATTTGTCACAGGTCATAGGTCTTGTAAGTTTCTTACACTGAGTAGCATTGGCTTATGTATAGATTAATTTATAGACATTACATAGTTTTAAGAATGCAGCTGCTTTCCCATGTAGATTTTCATGTGGATGAAAAGATCTTAAGGGGCCTAAATAGTAGGATCCAATGTGTTGAATGATGGCGTTGCCAAAACTCAATAGTCTGAAATAGCTCATTAATTACGCTAAGGTATTTATAATCAATATAATAAACTTTGAAGAGAAAATGAATCAATAAAACGTTCCAAACTATAAGACTAAAAGCAGAAATGCATGTTAGACAGCCCACAGAAAAATGCACCAAAATGTATCACAGTGGCCATTTCTTGTATAAAAGAATTATTGAAAGGCCAGCTCCATTGATCATCAGTTACAAAAGCAACAAAAGCATTGTTTTTAGAAAATGATCTTACTGCATCCATAAGAGCACGGATCTCTGACTCCTTCAAAGTTGAACCATATCTCCTCAGGCCAGCTTTCAATTCATCAAATGTGATGGCGCCACTGCTGTCTGTATCCATAGCTGCAAACATCTCTCTTAAACCAGCTATCTCCTCCTCTGAAAGGCTTTCAGCTATTACCTGTTAGCATCCAAAAAAATCTCAGATAATCCAACCACAACCAGTTCTTTTCCAAATAAATGCTATTCCAGAACATTGCCTGGATATTGGCTGGAATACTTACGAAAAAAAAAAAAACCAATGCATCAGTGAAGTCTAATAAGGCTTCTAGATGCCTGAAGCACATTCCCCTGGATAGTAAAAAAGAAAACTTATTGCTTGAAAGAACCTATCACATTCCCCTAGATAGTAAAAAAGAAAACTTATTGCTTGAAAGAACCTATCACATTCCCCTGGATAGTAAAAAAGAAAACTTATTGCTTGAAAGAACCTATCGACCATTACCTATTGCCCTCTAAAAATGGTCAGTTGGTCAGTGGTCACAAGTTAGTACTTAGGGCAGCCAAACAACTGACCCGAGCATGCTAGAAACCTGAATCCCAGACTCCAGATAAAGAAAAACTTATTGCTTGAAAAGGAACCAATCAACCAGTGACTATTGCCTTCTAAAAATATATGCTGGTTAGTGGTCACAACTTGGTATTTAGGGCAACCATTAAACTAATACTCTCTGCTAGTGTTAAGATCATCTGCAGCCACTGGCAATCCCAATTCAATCCAAAAGATAGATAATCCACAATGCACATTATGTGGCTTACTTCTCTTAGAATAGAAAAGAAAATTGCTTATTATGATGGTTATAAAATGAGTGAAGGGAAGAACGAAGGAGAGGATATTCAAGAAAATTTGAAACGCTGCACTTTTATGCGTTGAAATTTACAAGTGATCCCTCACTCTTCATGCACATGCTATCATACAAAGGAGACCAAGCTTTTTCCTGGAACAAGCAGGTCACACTTGTTATTTAGGGCAACCATTAAACTAATACTCTCTGCTAGTGTTAATATCATCTGCAGCCATTGGCAATCCCAATTCAATCCAAAAGATAGATAATCCACAATGCACATTATGTGGCTTACTTCTCTTAGAATAGAAAAGAAAATCGCTTATTATAATGGTTATAAAATGAGTGAAGGGAAGAACGAAGGAGAGGATATTCAAGAAAATTTGAAACTCTGCGCTTTTATGAAAATATTGTCATAATCTCCTGATCATACATGTTGGGAGCATAGTGACAAATATCTCCACTATTTTGAAAATATTGTTATAGTCTCCTGATATTTTCAAAAATCGATATTTACCCATTAATATCCTGGTACTTCTAAAAATCTCCATGTCCACAATAATATATGATATTTGGCTGATAATATAACACTAACAACCATATATCCAAAAATTATGATCTCCCACTATTTACTTTTTATCCATTTACTTCTTTTCTCTCTTTTTTTTTAAAAAAAAATTATTTTTTAAAATTCTCTCAGAGAGTGCCTCAAATATATCCTGATAAAAGAAAAAAAATTTGAAAACATTGCAAGAAGTTGACGAGATGAGATTTGTCACTTCGGTCAAGAGACTCAACAGCCCCACACACCAGCCTGCACCTCTGCAGGGATGAGAAAGCATGCCCCAGAAAAATAAAATAAAATTTGTTTGACCTACTGAGTTCTAAAAAGATATTGACATGGATGTTGATGTTGATGCAAGTATTAAGTTGGAGAAGCATTGTGATCACAGTTTTCAAGATAATTACAATCAGTCAAGGCTGCATTTTGAGGCCCCCCTGCATTATAAGGGGGTGTTTGGCGCATGGTATTGGGAAGGATTGGGTGGGATGGGATTAAATAAAAACGTAATTATTACATATGGCAGGGATTGTCCCCATTTACCATGGGATAAGGTTAATTCCATGCTATGTTTGTAATACGGTGGTACATTGAATGGATATACCCGCCATCATTTGAAACTATTGAGAATAACACGTGTTATATCCAAACCATTCATCTGTTTTGCAACCTCATTTTATGGCATGGGCCTAAAAATGAGGCAGATCCAAAAATTATGTGGCCCCAAAGAAGTTTTCAACAGTAGGTATTCAATCCCTGCTGCTTTCTATGGTGGGGTCCACTTGAGATTTAGATCTACCTTATTTTTTGGTCCATGCTCTAAAATGATCTCGAAAAATGGGTGGACGGTGTGGATATAGCCCACACATCATGGTGGGACCTACACAACTTGCTAAAATTGAGTGGAATTGGCACGGGACCCAATGCAATTCCATCTAATCTAATTCCAAGCTTTTCCATTCTTCCCAAACATTGTGTGGAATTGGCATGGGACCAAATGCAATTCCATCCCACCTAATCCCATCTAATACCACGTGCCAAACGCCCCCTAAGGCACCTTGGAAAATGCATGGGAAGCATATTCTGCAGTAAGCTGACTATCCCTTCTCCATCAAAACCACCTATACTCGTTATTCCTCCAATTTAATGCAGTCAATGACCTTCAGTTTTGGGCAGCAATCAATTCTGCCCAACCTTGATTTCAAGACACAAAATAGCCTAAATTTTTTTTAATAGATAAACAAGTTTATCTACCTCAATTTGTATCTCTGTTCCAGTGCAATATATATACTCACCCGCAAAGCCATCTTCTTCAGTTTATTCATTGCGGAGAACTGTTTAAGGCGAGATAGTACAGCTGGATCCAATGCTCTGTCGGGAGCAACTCCATTTTCACATATCCAAGGATGACCTAAAACACCAAAGCAAAAAGTATACCAATGTCAACATGTTGAAAGTGACCATTTTGACAATGAATGGATCCTCAGTCAGGCAGGCCAATAGCCTATCAAGCTCTGCTTGAGCTTCGACTAGAAACAGGAGTGCTCGTTCAGGATAAATTATTATAGAGATTATGAAGTCCAGGGATCCTTGGAACCAACAGCTCCAATCTTGCAGAGGGGCAAAGCCCACAACCAGAACCTGGAGATCAGTTCAGCTTACACTGTTCCACAACCAGAGCCTGGAGACCAGTTTAGCTCCTAGGCTTTGCTGACTAAATCAAATAAATCAATATGACAAGATCCACCTAGTATTATACAGTGGAAAGCCACTATGACAACTATTCTACCTCTTCTTAACAAGATGTCAGCTTAACCACATCAGATTTTAATATTTCATAATTCATAGGGTTACAGAAGTACACAGTTATGTAAGGAAACCCACTTGCTGAAACTAAAGGAAAAGGTATCATAGCTTCAACATTTCATAACAAATTAATGTTAAGATTTCGTTTTTTTATATATATATATATATATAATAAAAAAAAAAAAACTTTGAAATTTCGTTTCTGCCAAAAACGAATTTTAAACAAACAAAGGAAAAGTATTTTTTGTTTAGTAGTCCCACATCGGATAGAGTGGGAGAAAACCTTTTGTTTATAAGTCTTTGGTGGTTACGCACACACGCACGCGCTCACGCTCGGGCACGGGCGATCGCGTGGGCAGTGTGGTTGCAGTGGCGCTAGGTGGCGCACTTTGCACTTCACACGTGCGCATCGTGGTCACTTCCTCGCGAGCTTTCGCAAGATGGTGTGATCGCGGTGCAAAGTGGTCTGGGCTTTATAGGCTGTTGGAAACAGTCAGATCAATAGATATAAAACCATCGACTATTTTTTAGAACGGCTAGTAGCCTTAATAGCCAAAATGGTCCAAAAACGAATGGCCCTTGATGATCCAACGATCATCGTTAATCTAACAATTTAAAATGTTCAGAAATTAGTGCTAATGGTAAGAAATATTTCACAAACGTTTTGAACCATTGATGACCACCTGGCAACGGTCCACATCCTAGATGCTATATAAACTGGACCCTCCGAGTCCAAAATCATCCAAGTCCAACTAATTCAATCTGATCTGATCTCTCTAAGTTTTTTTCCTTTTAAGAGAACTCATTGAGTGACTCGTACCTTGGTTTCAGTCACCAAGTTCAATCACTCGACAAATCTGCTAGAGTTTCAAACTGCGTTAATTGAGTCCCTGAGTAGGCACCTTCGTGATTGTTGCACGTAGGACCTTAAGAAAAAAAGGCTTGTCTTATCCTGGAAGCAATTCGCCTGTAACCCATCAACAGTCTCAATTTCTTACTCGAGAAGGGGGCGAATTAAGCTTTAAGGACAACATATTACAAACGTGATTCAGTCTGGTGTTAATTTTATTTTTATCTTTCAGTTTCCAATATTATTTGTAAACTATTTTCCAACATTCTTAAAGCTTAATTCATGGATACCGAAAGTTTTGCATCAGTCAAATTAATGAACCGGGACCTGATCAGACTGGGCTAATTCGACAATACAAACTTCACTAGATGGCAAGACAAGTTGAAGTTTCTTCTCACTACCTAGAATATATTCTACATTCTAAACCCCAATCTACAACCTCTACCAAAAGCAACCAACAACTACACTCCAAAACAGATCGCTGCCAGCATCAAACAACAAGAAAGCGAACTTTTGTGTCGCAGTCACATTCTCGACGCGTTGTCTAATCAGTTGTACAACCTGTACACAGGAATAACTTCAGCAAAAGAAATTTGGAATGCATTAGAATACAAGTACAAGGTCGAAGAAGAAGGAACATAGAAATTTCTACTCGTCAGGTACTTCGATTTCACGATGGTAGACAATAAGCCTCTACTAGCCCAAATTCATGAATTACAGTTGATCATAAACAAAATAAAGACACTAAAAATTGATTTACCTGAATCTTTCCAAGTCAGAGCTATTATAGCCAAACTGCCTCTAAGCTAGAAAGACTACAAGAAGAAGCTCTTGTATATATCAGAAGAGTTCACCCTGGAGCAAATCCAAAAACATTTTCGCATTGATGAATAATCTCGCAACCGATATAAGAGGGATGACGCCAATGGGGCATCCTCGTCCAAGGTGAATGCAGTACAAAAACCATCTCAAAATAATAACTCTAAGAAGAACGAATCCTTAAAACCCAACAAAGATTAAGGGAAATTCAAGAAAACCCAAAAGAAGAAAAATGATAAACCTAATATAGTCCTTGCTATGTCTGTGGCAAGATCGGACATTTTTGCCCGAGTCTATAGGGACTGCAAAAAGCCTAAGAAAGAGGCTAATGTAGTAGACAATGATATCGTAGCAACGATCACGGAAGTGAACATAGTTCAAGAGAGTCCCCGATTGGTGGTATGATACAGGTGCCACAGCCCATGTATGCAACGACATATCTGCTTTCAAAATCTACGAATACGTAACCAACAATCAAGAGGTTCAAATGGGAAATGAAGGTCGATCGAAGGTCGTCGGTAAAGGAACTGTGGAAATAATATTTACCTCTAGAAAGAAGGTAATTCTGCCCAACATGTTGCACGTCCCAAACATAAGGAGGAACTTAGTCTCAGGGGATTTTTTGAGCTAAGCCTGGATCAAGGTTTTGTATGAATCAGGTAAGTTGGTCTTATCCAAAAACTGTGAAAACTCTATGGGAAAGGGATATGCTTATAATGGGATGACTAAGTTTTCATTGAATGAAAAGAATTCTTCTGCTTATATAGTTGAGTCTATAACCTTATAGCATGGTAGGTTAGCACATATAGGCTATAGTACTAGAAGACTCATGGCTGAGAATGGCTTAATCTGATACAATGATTGTGAGAATGATAAATGTGAAGTATACATATAGTTTAAAATGACAAAGAAACCATTTCCCAGTGTTGAAAGATCGTCTTAGATGTTAAACCTAGTGTATACTAACATATGTGAGCTAAATGGAATTCTTACCTGACGAGGCAAGAGGTACATCATAACGTTCATATATGATTGTTCAAGATATGTGTATGTGTATGTGCTAAAATCTAAATATGAGGCATTTAATGCATTCAAAGCCTATAAATTCGAAGTAGAAAATCAATTAGTTAAAAAGATTTTTTAAAAAAAATAAAAAAATTCTCCGTAGTGATAGAGGAGGAAAATACTTTTCTAATGAATTTTCTAGCTATTATGAATAGCACAACATGGTACACCAGTGCACAACACCCTACACACTACAGAAAAATAGTGTGGTCGAGAGAAAAAATAGGAATTTAGTTAAAATGGTCAACTCAATGCTAATACAAGCAAAGTTGCCATTAAACCTATGGGGAGAAGCACTATTAGCAGCGTGCTGCGTCCTGAATAGAATTTCATCTAAGAAAACCAAGACCTCTCCATATAAAATATGAAAATGAAGGAAACCAAACTTAAGGTATCTTAGAGTGTGGGAATGTCTCGTATATTGTAGTACTCCTAACCCTAGATGAACCAAGTTGAGACCGAGAGCTATAAAGTATCTTTGTAGGGTATGCACAAAACAATAAAACCTATATACTCTTGGACTTAAAATCCAATGTGATCTATAATCTAGAGATGTAGAGTTCTTTGAGAATTCGCTATCCATGGAGAAAAATGATACTACGATTCTATCTCCTAATAAGTCTATAAAGGGAACTCAATAAGAAGTTGAACCCCCTGACAAACTCATGATAGCCAAAGAACAAGAGTAAAGAAGAGTCTTGATCATGATCAAATAGACTCTCAGCATCTTTCTTTACATTCTGAAAAGTTATACGTAGAGTTATAGGTTATCTAAAAGAAACCAAAGAACCAAGGCTATTTTACTCGAAGTTTTCAGCCCTATTGGAAGGATATACCAATGTGAGTTGGATATCAAATTTAGGGAACAATGTTGGGAAAAAATAGGACGAGTCAAGAGACTCGGCTATGGAATGGACCAACTCTACTGACAGCGCGCCTGGGAATCCGAGACAACGGGCCCGATTGAGGAAAGCATGCCAAACGCCAAAAGGAGAGACTTAGCTCGGGTTATAAGGAATAAATCTCGACCGAGACTTACAAATTCCAAAGCCTTAAGGCAAAGTATACTAGATGCATAAAGTTAACTCGATAAATGTGGCAGCAACATTCAAAGAGGCCGATTAAGGCCAAAAGCTCAGAAGCCACCCGATCGACCATAAAACCGACCATCTTTAGGCCAATTACAGAGTCGACTACCGGATTAAGAGAGTACACTAAGTACGAATCAGTCTCATCTCATCCCACAGAAGGCAAGTAGCTCTACCCTTTCTGACCGGCCGAGACTCACTCATCAGTAGAGTCAGACCGACCCGATCCAAGTAAGGTAAAAACGGTGTAAAGTAAAATACATTCTCAAGATAACTTCCCGAAGATCTCGGGAACGACTGGAGTCTTAAAACGGATTAACACCGAATCTCCAAGATATCAGGAAGAAAATCCTGGCACGATGGAATCCTCCCTTCCTATAAACGTAGGAGATCTCTAAGGTGAAAGGTATGCAAAAACTCTCCCTAGAAACCCTCATAAACGATCCTAGTCCTGACTTAGGCATCGGAGGGTCCCCGGCTCTAGCCAGGGTCTCCTTTGTCCCCTTCTTATGTAGGTGATAGGTTGTCAGGGGGAGCGCATCAGATTTTTGCATCAACAAACAACAAGTCCACAACAGGGTAGATATTCACCTTAGGAGGCGTAGCTATCTCTTGGGAATTCAAGAAACAAACCTACATAATGCACTCGACAATGGAGTCTGAGTTCATAGCCTTGGCTGCAACTAGCAAAGAGATTGAATGACTAAGGAATCTTCTATTAGAAATCTCATTCTGTACAAAGCTTATACCAGTTATTTCACTTCATTGTGATAGTGAAGTCACTCTATCGAGAGCCTATAGCGGTACATATAATGGAAAGTCCAAACATATAATCTGAGAAATCATTATGTAAGGCAAATGATTTAAGATGGAATTATTGTGATTTTATTTGTGAAATCAAGTAATAACTTGGTTAATTGTTTTTACTAAACATCTAACAAGAGAGGTAGTTACTAAACCTCTAAGAAGAAAGGTAGTAAGGACAACATCTAGACGGATGGGATTGAAATTCTTCAACCAAAGTTCCGCCAGTAATGGAAACCCAACCTAAAATTTAAAAAAATCTCTAAAGTTCGACTTCAATGGGTAAAATAAATCACTGATAAGTAGAAAGCTTCAACACTAAAATAGTAAATAACCTCATCCAAGATGTAGAGCGTTGGCTGTTACAACTAGAGGGTCGAGTCTTAGAGCTCTCAATGAAATCCAGTCTATAAGATAAGTATTTTAAATAGTAACGGAAACACTAAAAGGATTTTACCTATATAAACGTAAAAATGGTGTCACCTCTCATGAGAGTTAGAGTTTCTATTAGGATCGTTCATGAAACAGGATAAGCACGTGGCCATTAAAAGTGCTAAGCAAGTAATATAAGGGAACTCATATAACTCAAATGTTATTATGTATATGGTATCTTCAATTGTGTTATTACGGAATAACTGGTTCAAAACGCGTTTACTAGGGATTTCGACGAAACTTTAAAATATTTACACTAATAAAATATTCAAATCTTAAAGATATCCTTCTCTATGCATAAGAGCTGTCTTTTATCTATGATAGAATTTTCTAATATTTATTTTAAAACTAAGTGGGGGATTGTTGAAATTTTGGTTTTTTCTTTTAACTTTGAAATGTCGTTTCTCGCCAAAAACGAATTTGAAACAAACAAAGGAAAAGAGTTTTTTGTTTAGTTCCACATCGAATAGAGTAGGAGAAAACTTTTTGTTTATAAGTCTTTAAGTGTGGATTATTCTTACGCATTAGAACATTGATGCAGGACACATGATTTAATGCTAGCATGCAATGCGGAGATTATAAAAGAGTCCATAAAGTAATTCAATTAACAAAAGATGCTAACTTACCAATTAATTAAGAGTAAACAATAGGAAATAAAATCTTATTTAACCTAAATCACATACCCACATGCTAAGAAATCACATAAATCAATTAAAACTAGGATCGATGGAAGGATAGAACTTCCAATTTAGCATAGGCACGTACCACACTAAAGGGGATGACTAGTAGGTTTTATGATTAGGGTTAAGAAGGGAAAAAACTGAAATTTAAAAAATTAGAGTTCATGGGAATTGAGGATTTTGGAATTAGGATTTTTAGAAATTGGAAAAAATAGGAAATTGAAGATCTGGGGTTTAAAAGGTTATAATGAGAAGAAAAAAAGGAAGATAAGAGAAGAATAAGAAGAATACCTTTCGAAGAAGAGAGGGAAAGGATGTAACTAAGAAGACTATCTTTTGAAGAAGAGGAAGAGGAAGGATGTACCTTGGAAAATCCACCACCAAACAAGTTTCTACCCTTCCACAATTTAATTGGAAGGGGGTGTTTTTTTTTTTTTTTTTTTTTATTTTTAAAAAAAAAGAAGAAAACAATGAGGAAAATTCCTTCACACAAAAGAGCTTCTCTTTTCTTTTTCTTTTCTTTCTTTTCAAATCTCCACTAGGGTTAAAACTCCACCCTCCCTGCGCTTTTATAATTAAAAATTCAGAATTAAAATCCAGCATAATTATAACTATGTCACTCACTTAAGTAAAGTGGTTCATCACCCGAAATAAGAAAACTAAAACATATATTATCAATCTCGACCATCAAATAACTCCTAAAAATAACAAAAAACATAAAGCAAGCAAGATAAAATTCCAAGGGGCCCAAATCTAAAAGATCTAGTGGCCCGATGGCTAATCGACAAGATCGAACTGTTGGATCAACACGAAATAGAAATCCTATGACTAAAATAGTTTCTTAAGCAGCCTACATGCATCATCCCAAGGTAGGGTCTTCCTGATGCACATCCGATGCATGTGGGGTTTTCAAAATGGCCTAACAGGCCCCATCTGAAACTCATCACCCATCCACAAAGAAAGTTGCGCTAATGTGAGTGATCATCTTTGTCTCTATTACATTCGAGTAGGTCCTCAGATGTCCCCATCAATTCCCCTCGGCTGAGGAGATTTCGCCTCTGACGAAATAAAGTTGTTGTGATGCTTGAGGAGATCCGGGTCTCGTTGCTGAAGCTCTGCCTCTATGATCCACGTACTGTCTGATTTTGGTTTGCCCTTCCACTTGACAAGGTATTCCTGGTAATTGCCATGTCGTGTGGAAATCACTTCTTCATCTAAGATATCCTTCAACTCCTCTCTTCTCATAGGTATGGGTGGTACAGATGGTAAAGGTTGAGAAGAGGAGTCACATAATGGCCATGGATTTTGGATAGGTCAGGGGCATCATTATCAAAGTTCATGTGAGGGTTAGGGGAATGTCCATGAAACGGTACAAGATCTTCCACATTAAATGTGGAACTGATACTCATGTTGGGTGAAAGATCTATCAAGTAAGCATTCGAACCCAGTCTTTTCAAGATTTTATATGGTCCAGCGCTACGGGCTTGTAATTTTTTTATGGTTCTCTGTGGAAACCTTTTTTGACCTATTTTAATCATGACTTCATCACCCATAACAAACTATTTAAACTTATGGTGTGAGTCAACAACCATTTTGTATGTTTCATTACTTATATTGATTCTTTTTCTAATCTCCACATGCAAGTCATGTGTATGTTGTGTAGATGCATATGCAAACTCTGAAGGCCTATAGAGCACACACATGGGTAGGCAATCTATAGGGGTCCTAGGCTCATCTACTTGTCTTTTCAAATCCACTCTCTCCAGGATTCATTTGATCGTGATGAAGGTTTGGTAGAGTCGATGCGTAAATGTCCCGCACAGGTGTAAACTCATCCGATATGCCCTATGGAATAACAACACTGGACTCCTCCAATATCGGACTCATCTCAGATAGTAACTCTACTGATGGAGACATCACAGGACCTACTCAAGTGTACCAGAGTCAGAGAGGACCACCCACATCAGCACAACTTTCTTTCAGGATGGGAGACGAGTTCCATATGGGGCCCACCGGGCCATTTTGAAGACCCCACATGCATTGGACGTACATCAGGAAGACCCCACCTTGGGATGATGCATGTGGGTTGTTTAGGAGACTATTTTAGTCATAGGATTTCTATTTCGTGTCGATCCAACCGTTGGATCTTGTCAATCAGGCCATAGGGCCATCAGTTGTTTTAGATCTGGGGCCTTTGGACTTTGATCTTGCTTTCTTTATGGTTTTTGGTATTTTTATGAGTTATTTGATGGTTGAGATTAATAATATATGTTTTAGTTTTCTTATTTTGGACAATGGGCCACTTCACTTAAGTGAGTGGCATAGTTGTAATTATGCTGGATTTTAACAAATTTTTTTATTATAAAAGCATAGGAGGGTGGAGTTCCAACCCTAGTAGTGTTATTGAGAAGAAAAAAAATAAGAGTGGATCTCTCGTGTGAAGGAATTTTTCTCATTTTATAGGATTTTTTTATTAAAGCCTTCCAATTAAATTGTGGAAGGGTAAGCTTGTTTGGTGGTGGATTCTAAGGTACATCTTTCATCTTCCTCTTCTTCAAAAGGTATCTTCATCTTAGATCCTTCCTCTCTCCTCTTCAAAAGGTATTTTCTTCTTCTATTATCATCCTCTTTTCCCTTCCATTACAACCATCTAAACCCTAGATCTTCAATTTCCTATTTTCCCTGATTTCTAAAAACCCTAATTCCAAAATCCCTACTTCCCATGAATCCTAATTTTCCTAATTTCAGATTTTCCTATTTCCTAACCCTAACCATAAAACCTACAAATCTGTCCATTGGGTGTGGAACTTGCCAATGCTAAATTAAAAATTATTTCCTTCCATCGGTCCTAGTTTTAATTGATTTATGTGATTTCTTAGCATGCGGGCATGTGATTTAAGTTAAATCAGATTTTATTTATTATTGTTTACTTTTCATTATTTAGTAGGTTAGCATCTTTTGTTAGTTCAATTACTTTATGGACTCTTTCATAATCTCTACGTTGCATGCTAGCACTAAATCATGTCCTACATCTTCTACACGTGTAAGACCCGTATCCTAGCCTGTACTGTTTCGTACGCTTCCGAGGTCCTCCCTATCGAATTCCGGCGACCCGCGACGTGTGGACAGTAGTTGCGCGCGATCCCGAGTTGTATCCTGTATTCTAGAGTCAGCTTGACAAGAGACTTGTACCAGTGCAACCGCATCATCGCCGCAGTTCCAACGCAGCGTCTCGCATGCCGAGGCGATACCCGGGCCAAGAAATGTGGGCCCACGTTCAGTTCGAGGAAAACGCCGGGCTTTGCAAAACCCAAGAGAACATCCCATCAATCCCATCAATCAAGTACACATCAGACTGCAATGCCAAGTACAACCACCCCTCCCCTAAGTAAACTCTCTTACAACAAGTACACACCCATCACCCATCTCTCACCCATCACACCCCATCACTCACCCATCCCTCTCTCTTACACCTCTCTCTCTCATCTCTCTCCCTCAATTCTCCAAGCAACCCATGTCCAAGCTCCATGAGAGAGCTTGGTGTGGCACACCTTCCTACCCTCCTCACCTCTCATCTCCACCGTCCAACCTCCATCATCCTCCATCAATGTTGGAGCTTTGGAGCTAAAAGGTCCAAGGAGTCCAAAAGAAGCAAGAACGATGGGTGATCGACTGTTGGATTTCATTTTGTTTAGGGACCACTTGTTGTGGGACCCATCATGGTGTATGCACTGTATAGGGAGGGCCCATAGTGGCGGGGTCCCTCCCTTTCTCACCGATCTCTCTCTTTTTGATTGTTTGATGTGGCCCACCTATTAGGTGCATGCACGGCTAATTCAGACCGTCCAGCCATTGGGCCAGCTCCACTGCCCAATCTGGATGAAGGGAAATCGCAAATATCAAGTTGATTCAAAGCTTTCGTGGGACCCACCTGACAGCCGTGTATCATCCAGGTCGTCCGTCCACTGGCCTGGATGAAATGAAAACACAGATATCAGCTTGGTACAAGCTGGTGGGCCACACATGTGGACCCACCAGATGTATGCCGTCCTTGGACAGTGTTGTGGGAACCACTGTAATATGTGTTGTATCCACCGTCCAACAGCTGGAAGGTGGTACACACCCTTATGTAAGTGTTTCATTAATGTCGTCCATTCATAGGGCGTGGGGACCCACCTCACACGTGTGGCACGTGTGAGGGTGGGGCCCACTAGATATATGGATTTAATCCACACCGTCAGCAAATGTTGCGGACCCCATCATGCGGTATGAGTTATATCAAACTGTTCATCCATTTTTTTGGCAACCGTGGGACCCACTCCGCACGTGCTGCACATGTGGAGGTGGGGCCCACATTGATGTATGCGTTCCGTATCCAAGCCGTCCGTTGGAGGGACGGTGGATCCCAGCAGCAAGGTTGCTACATTGACTTCAACGAGTTCCGTGGGACCCACTTGTTGGAAATGGGTTGGCTAGTGTACCGCACTCAACTGTATAGCTAATGTTTTTACATCAACGAGTGTGGAGGTCGAGCCCACCTTCATGTGCGTTTTGTATATCCACTGCCCATCCATTTTGACGTAGCTACACCATGATGTATAATTTAATCCACACCGTCTAGATATTGCTAGACAGTACTGGACAATGTTTGGATGGCGCTGATTTACATAGACAATGTTTGGATGGTGCCGATTTACATGGATAATGTTTGGACAGTACTGATTTACCTGGACAATGTTTGGACAGTGTTGATCATCATACGTGGGCCATGTGTGCAGTAATACACATGTTACACCTACAACTATTGAAATGATTTTTGGTGCGGCCCATATGATGAGGCCCACCTTGATATATTTGTGGTCGTCCATGAGGCCCACCTTGATATATTTGTGGCCGTCCATGAGGCCCGCCTTGATGCATTTATGGCCGTCCATGAGGCCCACCTCGATGAATTTGTAGCCCGTCCATGAGGCTCAACGTGTTGTATATGAGGCCCATGTAATGCGGCCCACTTGATACTTATATGGCCCATGTAGTGTGTTTGAGGGCCCATGAGCAGGGCACACCTGTTATGTATCCATGGCCTTTGTCGAGACCCAATATGATGTTTTTTGTGGCCCAACTTGATATATTTGTGGCCCATCCCTGAAGCCCACCTTGATATATTAGTGCGGCCCATTGATGTAGCTCACTTGATGTGTATGAGGCCCATTAGTGCAGCCCATTGTGATGTATGTGGCCCACCGTGATGCGGCCCATTGCGACGTGTATGAGGCCCGATGTGTTGTATATGAGACTCATATGATGAGGCCCGATGTACTGTATGAGGCTCATGTGATGTATATTAGGCCCCATGTCAGAGGCCCGTTGCGATGTATATTGGGCCCATGACTGAGGCCCGATGTAAAGTATATGAAGCCTGTGTGATATATGTTAGGCCCTTGCGTGTGTGGCTATGGGCCCACTTTACGTTTGGCTCTATGTGAGCCGCTCCTTGGGAGCAATGTTGGTTAGATGTCCACATTGATGGGCAATGGTGGTTAGATGTCCACATTGATGGGCAATGGTGGTTAGATGTCCACATTGTGACCTTCCCTTAGGCCGTGTTAGTCCCATTCTCATCATTCTCTGAGTGGATTAACCCTAATCAGTGGCCCCCATTCACTATAGACGGATGGCTCCGTGCTGTCGGATTTGATATAACCATGGCCGAGGGCCGATCTTTACATTACGGTTAATCAGTTGTTCATCGATGGACCCCGCCTTGTTTATATGCCGATTTGTCGAGGCCGATTGTATAGGCTGATTCCGATTTGTCAAGGCCGAGTATTAAGGCCGATTCTAATTATCGAGGCCGAGTATCAGGGCCGATTCCGATTGTCGAGGCCGATTGTATAGGCCAATTCCGATTGTCGAGGCCGAGTATCGAGGACAATTCCGATTGTCAAGGTCGATTCCAGTTGTCGAGACCGAGTATCGAGGCTGATTCCGATTGTCGATTCCAATTGTTGAGGTTGATTTTGATTGTCGAGGCCGATTTCGATTGTCGAGGCTGATTGTCAAGACCTATGTGATGTATATGCAACCCGTGTTTAAGGTCAAATATGATGTATATGAGACCTATGTGATGAGGCCCACCATGATGCATTTGAGGGCCAAGCGATGGAGCCCGTCCATGTGAAAGGCCCATCATGATGTGTATTAAGCTCTTGAGTAAGGCCCATGGTATTGTATATTTGGCCCTTGTGTGAGGCCATGGGTCCACTATATGTTAGGCCCTATGTGGGCCATTCCTTCGGAGCAATGTTGGTTAAATGTCTACATTGTCGAGGCCGATTGTTGATGCCGGTTATTGATACCGATTACAAGAGCATCATGATACATGCCTATATGCATCATCTGCATGTTTATTGTGAGATGCGATTGACCCTTACATATGTCATAGTACAAATGGTTTATGAGACTCCCTGATAGGTAATCCCACATGAGTGCACGGTATGCGCAGGATTGATGCATGATTGGACTACATGACTCATACATCTTGCATTGCGTGAGTGTGATTACTATACACCCTAACGATATCAGGGTTGTGACCTCCACAGGCATGTCGTGAATGGCCAGATGGGACACTGGAAATGTTTGGTTCTAGCAACTGAGCACTTTGGATGTCCGTAGGTGAAAATCCTTAAACCTCCAAGGCCAGGAGACGCCCCAACGTCGAGACTGAGTGGATACATGAGCGCCCGAGTGCCGAATACCAGGAGGCCGTGTCTTCCACTGTGTCGTGGTCGGTTGGGAGGGGGTGTGGCCTTACCCGCCTGAGCATAGGAGGCATAACTAGGCTTTAGTTTGACCAGCTCGTGAATGGGTCCGCTATCGATGTGACAGGTAGATATTGGTTGACTATTGGTCAGCGGATAGTGAGGTCTCTTCCACTTGCATGGTCGCGCGTAAATGGGCGACGATTTGCATGTAAAGTGTACTAGACCCCGATGATGATCCCAAAAACAAACCGTACTGATATGTGGACTTATCGAGTAGGAGTTGCATACTCATTCATTCATTCATTCACTATCCACTCGAGCTGGTGGTGCGCAACTAATTGTTGTGTACCTTCGTATGGCCAGGATTTCGGTTGGGCGCGCGACTAACCTGATATCAAGAGTCTACTACATTAAGTCTGGCTATCTAAATTTAGGTATGAGACTGGTTTGGATAGAAGTCCCTTGTAATGGACCCCAAAGCCTATGATACCACGTACTATCATCCCGACTTCACTCCAGCCTGATCATTTTATTCACACCGCATATTGGATTGCATCATCAGTATCTGATATTTGGCTTACTGTCCCCGCATTGCATAGCTAATCTACATTGCTTCATCAGTATATGATATTGTTTTTATTATATTTTTGCATCGCATAGCCTGGATAAGGCTGATGGTATTTTTGGGCCTATCAGCATGTTTTCGCATTACTCTGATATCGTATGATTTATAATTTTGCCAGTAATTCTAATATTGTATGATTTATGGGCTTATCAGTATTTTCGCTTACTTTGATTACTCTGATATTGCTTACTTTTCACTTACCTTGTGCACACACTTTCACCACCCACTAAGCTTTATATAAGCTTATGCACGATAGATGCGTGCAGGTGGCGTTAGGTTGCAGCAGCATTGAGCTTGGAGCATGCAGCGGACCTTTGGAGCTTTGATTTTCGATACATGTATTTCCCTTTCAGCATTGTATTCAAATGATTATATTAGTGGATATGTGATGATGATGTTGCCTTTATGATTTGGGTAAACCTATGGTTATACTTCCTATGAGAAAAATGTACGTTGGAAAATCCTCCATGTAGGACCTCAGGATCGGAACCTGGCGTATGCACGCTGGGAGCCAAGAATGGGGTACTACGGAGGCTGTCGGCACCGGATTCGGTGATCGAAAATTTTGTGAGCCCGGTTTTCGAGTTTGGGGCGTGACGACATGACCCTCAAGTGTAACCTCAGGTGGCATCTCCATAATAACCTTAGGTGTGACCTCACTTACCACATGGGCATACAACGTCAAATTAGTTCTAGTCTCTCTTTCAGACTCTTTAGCATTAACTATAGGAAGAGACTTAAGCTGGAGTTTCGCCACATCTTCAGGACCACGTCTTAACGTCCTCCTTTTTAGGGATGCTTTTGGGCGGGAGAGACTTCAAGACAATCCTTTTGCCTCCATATAGAAACGAACACATATTCAAGCGACCAAATAGTGTTATGTCCATGTCATATAGCCAAGGCCTTCCCAAAATGATGTGGCCTATATCCATAGGCAAAACATCACACCAGAACGTGTCCGTATAGGAACAAAACATCACACCATAATTGAAGATACATCTACCCATAAGACTCGATAAGGCTGAGGGTGAGGAACGACTAGCATACCTAAGCGGTTCACGGTACGAGCAGATACCACATTGTTGTGACTGTCACTATTAATGATGACCCTGTAGTTTTTGTCACCACACTTGGCATAAGAGTGAAAAATTGAATTCATGCGCCAATCATCACTTTCTACAATTTGGCTTAAGGCGCGACTGATAATTGCAAGTGGCACAACCTCAACTTGATCCCTAACTTGTAACTGGACATCTTCCCAAGTGTCGAGGTTTGCCTGAAGGGAGGCTACAAGTCGATTGACAAGCGCATTGATCACGGTCAATTGAGTTGTGGTGATCCCATTGTGCGCTTCAATAGCCATCAGACAGTAGTTGATAGCGTTAAGGGCCTCGTCAATATGCTCTAGATTCATAGTGGGATGTAGGCCAAAACCACGTCCTGAACGAATGGGCATACACGAGGACCCTAAAGGAAACCCTAAGTCCTAGGACAATGTGATGACAATGATAGTACTAACCTAGAGATCACGCTAGATACACTAATCAGAAAATTCAGCAAGTCACTTCCTCAAATCTTATGTTGAAAAAATTCAGCAGGATAGTAATCTGATGGTGCTAAACTGAAAATTCGGCCAAAGTGTAATCTGAAAATTACAAACTGAAAATTCAACAATGTAACAACTTGAGATTACTATGCTAAAATTTCAGCAATGGCATAAAGGGAAACACTAGCTGAAAATTCAGCAATAGGATACTCCAACAAAAATTCAGCAAAATTCAGCAATATGATCCTCTATGCAATGAATGCTCTACTAACCCTAGATGTGACTCTAACTTAGATACAACACAAAAAACTTATGCTAAACCTATGGTCTCTGATACCAAATTTGATGCAGGACACGATTTAAATATTAGCACGCAACGCAAAAAGAGTCCATAAAGTAATTCAATTAACAAAAGATACTAGCCTACCAATTAATTAAGAGTAAACAATAGAAAAAAAAAAAAAAATTTCTTTTAACACACGCACACACATGCTAGTGGAATTTCACCACCTATGGGTACTCGAACCCTTGACCAGGAGTTGAAACTCCTGAGAGTCTACCACCCGAGCAAAAGCAAGGACCCAAGTAAACAATAAACAATAGGAAATAAAATTTGATTTAATCTAAATCACATGCCCGCATGCCAAAAAATCACATACATCAATTAAAACTAGGATCGATGGAAGGATGAAACTTCCAATTTAACATAGGTACGTTCCACACTAAATGGGATGACTAGTAGGCTTTATGATTAGGGTTATGAAGGGAAAAATCTGAAATTTGAAAAATTAGAGTTCATAGGAATTGGAGATTTTGGAATTAGAGTTTTTAGAAATTTGAAAAAATAAGAAATTGAAGATCTAGAGTTTAGAAGGTTGTAATGGGAAGAAAAAGAAGAAGATAAGAGAAGAAGAAGAAATACCTTTCGAAGAAGAGGGGAAGGATGTAAGAAGAAGACTACCTTTCGAAGAAGAGGAAAAGGAAGGATGTACCTTGGGAAATCCACCACCAAACAAGTTTCTACCCTTCCACAATTTAATTGGAATGGACGTTTTTTTTATTATTTTTATTTTTAAAAAAAAAAAAAAACCCTATAAAACAATGAGGAAAATTCCTTCATACAAGAAAGCTTCTCTCTTCTTCTTCTTCTTTTTTTCTTATCAAATCTGCACTACGGTTGGAACTCCACCCTCCCTCTGCTTTTATAATTAAAAATTCCGAATTAAAATCAAGAATAATTACAACTATGCCACTCACTTAAGTAAAGTGACCCATCATCCAAAATAAGAAAATTAAAACATATATTATCAATCTTAACCATCAAATTTAAAAAATAACAAAAAAAAATAAATATATATATATATATATATATATATATATTTTTTAAAAGCAAGATCAGAAAAAAAGCAGCTCACATGCATCATCCCAAGGTAGAGTCTTTCTAATGCACGTCCAATGCATGTGGGGTCTTCTAAATGGTCTGGCGGGCCCCGTCTGGAACTGGTCACCCATCCACAAAGAAAGTTGCGCTAATGTAAGTGATCATCTCTGTCTCTGGTACATTTGAGTAGGTCATCTGATGTCCCCATCACACACGCACATGCACGCTTAGGCTTGGGCACGAGTGTGGACATGGGTGTCGGCAATCTGACTGAAGTGATGTTAGATCGCGCACTTTGAACCATTGATGACTATATGGCAATGGTCCACACCCTAAATGCTATATAAACTGGACCCTCCAGGTCTAGAATCATCCAAGTCCAACAAATTCAATCCGATCTAATCTCTATAAGTTTTTTTCTTTTAAAATTGTTCAAGAAAAACTCGTTAAGTGACTCAAACCTTGTTTCAGTCTCTGAGTTCGATCACTCAACAAATTTTCCAGAGTTTCAAACTATGTTAACCGAGTCCCTGAGTAAGTACCTTCGTGATTGTTGCATGCTGGACCTTAAGAAAAAAGACTTTTCTTATCCTAAAAGCAATTCGCCTGTAACCCATCAGCAGTCTTAATTTCTTACTCGAGAAGGGAGTGAATTAAGCTTTAAGGACATCATATTACATACCTGATTCGGCCTGGTGTTAATTTTATTTTTATATTTCGGTTTCCAATATTATTTGTGAAATATTTTCCAACAATTGACTGAAACCACACTGAAGCTCATGAAAAGACAATAACACCACACAATGACCAAAATTCTCAATTCATCTTTCAAACAGGGGTGTTTGGGTAAATTCAGAAATTTGTGGCGATTTTTTTTTTTTTTTGGTTAAAAAATATGGTCTTGGAAATATTCCCAAAAATAACAAAAGAAGCCACACCATGAAAAATTATAAGAGATGCCAACTTACATAACACTTCATGGGCAGTTAGGCGATCTAAAGGACGGGAACAAAGCATCTTTGTGATAAGATCCTTTGCACTATCAGAGATCAAGGGCCATGGGTCTGACTCAAAATCAATAGCTCCCTTCAAGACCGCATCAAATATCCCTTGCTGTGTTTCTAAAACAAAATAGAGAAAATTTTGAGTATACAAGATGGATGGAGTAGATGACTAGCAAAAAGAAAAGAAGAAGAAGAGTATATCAATCTATACCAGCCCAAAAAGGTGGTACACCACTTAGCAATATGTATAGTATAACCCCTGCAGTCCAAACATCTGCTTCAGGCCCATAATGTTTGCATAGTACCTCAGGGGCAACATAATATGGGCTGCCAACGACATCCGTGAATACCTGACCTGAAGTAGCAAGTCGTTCATAGAATTAAACAACCACATTAACACAAAACAGAACCATCTAAAGTGGTAGAGTGCAAGTGATTACAGAAATGAATACATTTAGACTAGAAAAGCATAACATAACTATGGATTGCCCTTCTTTGGAAGGAGAAATATAACCTAATAAACGGATGTTAGAGTGGGAAAGAAACAGCAAAAATGTTTCAAAATAGAAAGCAAGGAAAGCGATCATGAATTTCACACAAGAAATACAACAAGGGCATAGTACTCCAATTATGTTTCATATAGCAAGGGTGAGACTATCTTCTTCTTTTTTCCTTTTTCTTTTCTTTCTTTTTGTGAAAGGTATGGTGAGACAACTCTTACTAACTAAGAAAAATATGACTGCGATAGGCATGGCAGCATAAGATTGAGAAATGGTCATAGATGCAGTCTCTCATGATTGCATTTCAGAGAAACCCTTCCTTTCTGTTTTGATTTTTCTTTTCAATAAGTTACAGCTTATCCTGACCGAAAGAAGATAACAACATTTTTTTTTTTTTTGAGAAATCATTTCTTACAACGGCAAACAAATGCACATTTGTAATCCCAACAGCCAACACCAACCTCAAAAATATCATCCTACTATTCAAAATATTTCTATTTGTAACATTCTCTACAATACGTGTATCTTGGCAACACGTCTCTGTCTCTTCAAGAAGAGAAACATGGTTCCAAGGCCAGATGTTTTTACCTGGTTTGAAGAAAACCGAAAGCCCAAAATCGATGGCTTTGAGTGAAGAGTCATCATCTTTATTAACCAATAAGAAATTCTCAGGCTTCAAATCCCTATGCATGACCCCAAGGGAATGACAAGCTTCAACTACCCCCACGATAATCCTAGTCAGCTCAGCTGCCTTCCTCTCACTGTAATGCCCTCTCTGAATGATCCTGTCAAACAATTCACCCCCTGCACACAACTCCATCACAATGTGAACATACAACGGATCTTCGTAAGCACCCTTTATGGTCACCACATTCTTATGACCTGAAAGATGGTGCATTATCTGAATTTCCCTCCTGACATCCTCTACATCTTCCTTTGCAATCAACTTCCTCTTTGAGATTGACTTACAGGCATACTCAATCCCCGTTGAGATCTCCGTACACAAATATGTTGTTCCAAACTGCCCCTGCCCCAGCTTACGGCCCAAGGTATAAAGATCGCGAATATTTGCCGTCTTGTGACCGAGTACATAATAAGCCTGGCTATCACCCCCTCGCCTCATGCTGTTTGCTTTCGGATTAATGAGAGATGGCAGATTCTTGCCCTCGTGCTTCACAGATTCCTTATTGCTATTTACGGGAATCAACTGAGAACCCACACTGTGAGCGGAGTTATCGGAATTTGAGTAATCGGAACCAGTCCGCCTAGAATGCGCTGATCGGTCGATTGGCTCGGTGTAGCCTTCAAAATATTTTCCTGTAAAAGATCCGCGGCATGTATTGCCCATGAAAGGAAGCACGAACCCCTGACCTCTACAAACTCTTCCTCATTCAAGGAAAATCACACCAATCGTGGAAAGAAAGAAACGAAGCAGCCCAGACCTCGGAAATCACAGATAAATTCCACGAACAGCTTCTAATCCAATCGACGACTTTTCTCAGTCTCCACACATCGAAAGCACAAGCATATCCAGATAATCAAATACAAAGTCCCTAATCTCACAAAAAAAAAAAATAATAAATAAAATCCAAGAAATCTAGGACTCCGGATCGGAAAAATCCAGATGGAATCAGGAACGGAGAGATCTCGAATCGAAACCGGCGAAATCCTCGAAAAAATCGATCGAGTTCAGCTGGAAATCGAGAATTTCAGGAGAATTCTAGGAATCTGGGGTTTCAAATAGAAGAGATGGAAATCGCAGAGAGAGAGGATGAGAATTCTAAAAGCGGAAATGAAGGAATGGATCGGGAAATGGGAATTTATAGGGAGAGAAGAAATTTCATGGCTCTTTCGCGATCACGTTGGGAGAAAACCTTTTTTTTTTTTTTTTTTGGTAGAAATCCATTCTTCTTTGAATTTTCTTTTTCGTTCTTTCTTTCTTTTTCTTTTTTTCCTTTTTTCTTCTCCTTCGGTTTGGGGTGGGGGGGATCGGTTTCAGAGAGAGGTGCAGACCAGCTTTCGTTTCTTATATATGACGCGGTTTTAGGAATTTTCTACACTTCTATGACGAAAACGACAAAGCTGTCTCGGGATTACAAAGCTGCCAGACCATTAATTCATGTGGTACTCCGTGTGATTTCGCCCTGTCGGCACGGGTGATCAGGGTCACGCGGATACGGTAGTGACCCCTACTCGGCACTGGTCAGTGCTGCTAGCCCACCATGATGTGTATGCTTTACCTACGCCGTTCGTCCATTTTTTTCGGTTAATTTCGTAGTACCAGCAAAAAAATTCAAATCTCAGGTGGACCCACGATAGGAAACATTGGTAACTGAACAGTCCGTTAAAAAGGGGCTCCCTAAAATGTTTGTTTGCCGTAACATTATGATATACGTGACATGGACGTAGATCAGGAGAAAACACGGATATCAACTTGATCCGGTCAATCAGAATGAGTAACATGTTATTTAAATGGATTTGCGGTATTTAGACATCTAAGGAATATATGAAGAAGGTATTATAGAGTATATCAAGCAACCTTCCATGTCTATTAAGCAATAGATTAAGCAATCATATAGAAGCTGTTGTAGCAACATTAGAATGTGGGAAGAAACTTGCTGACGGGGTTAAAGCAACAAACAGGGGAGGAATTCAAATGAAAAATGTTGTGTCGTACTGACCAAATCAAAATTAAATATATATTTTAATTATCCTTTTAACTATGGTCATTTATATTTCTTGGTATAATTATTTAACCATTTGGGTAAGTTTTTTTGCCTATTGTTTCTGGTCCATCGTGTAATCCATAGTATTAATCAAGTAGCTAATAATATTAGCTGTAATTTGGGTCTCCGCTCATACGTTGGATTCAGTTGTCAATCCGAGAAGGGGTTTTGCAGTTGCTCTTCGCAACTAACAGTAAGGATTCTTTTCCTGTCTTTCTTATATTTATATTGAAAATTCATTTCATACGGAAGGGAAAGATGTAACCCATAATCCAATAACAAAACCTAACCTCTGAATATCACCTAATACTATTTACATACTGAGCCAGTGGCTAAATAGGTGACTAATCTCATTCGATCTTTGTCATATACCGTGTATCTGCCTATCTCAGCGCTTGGGTTCATATAGTGTTCAATTTGAATTGAGTCACAAATCCAATTCTAGCATGCTCACACTTACCATGTGACAAAATCGATAAAAACAGCGAGCAACAACTTTTGGCACGCTCGCTGAGACCCTATCTTTAACTTACCAGCGTAACATTACCAATCGAAATTATGAATAGGAGTAATCTA
This sequence comes from Magnolia kwangsiensis, assembly GCA_037074715.1. Classification (NCBI taxonomy): domain Eukaryota; kingdom Viridiplantae; phylum Streptophyta; class Magnoliopsida; order Magnoliales; family Magnoliaceae; genus Magnolia; species Magnolia kwangsiensis. The sequence continues at coordinate 79,710,742 of CM073575.1, read as the reverse complement.
ATCACAGGAGTCAAACCCTCCACACTAATCGCATCACCTCCGATCGAGGACCTGCCAGTTTAAGTGGCCCCCGAAGCATTAAATCTAAATAGTAGTCCGATACTCAATACAAAGAATCAAGAAGAGGCATCGACCTCTCAGATCATCTCTCCTGAAAAGATAACAGTCGCACTCTAAGAGGTACAGCTGAGCATCCAACGTGTTCAGGAATATAGAAGAGCCCAGGTCGAGCAATTCTATATTCAAAACGAGAACACCAAGAGATACATGCCCTGCCAGACCGAATTCATGCATCGATTTATGGCTTTGATGGCCGAAAGAAAGCTTACAACAATGCGGTATAATGCAGAGGGAAGTTCTACTGACAATGCATTTCAGCCGCCACTTATGCCACCTGTAACGCCCGTGAAAAAATCCATATTTGGACTCGAGTATCACCTCGACCCGAAATCGCGTAGAATTAATTTCTATGGAAATTAAGCGTAAGTTAGCTAGCGCAACGTTAGAATAGCTGGGAAAAGGTCCCTGATCACTTTAAATACGTTCTACAAGGCTCAAAGCGAGTGGAACCAATGGTGCTATAATACTCTATAACCTCGGATCGAACTCTAAGCAGGTTTGGTCTCTGAACCGCTTTGAACTTTTGTATTGGATCTAGACCGCACGTCGAAAGTCCGATACTTCCTATCTTAGACCGTTAGAACCGCCTAGCTGGACTTGATACTCATTCTGAAAATCAAGTCAAACCGATAATCACAGGCTATTTCATTGAGCCCGGACCGAAGAGAGTGCGAATGGGGACAAAATTGGAATTTTAAATTCAAATCTGGACACGACTTGACGCGTCAGTATTAAGCGTTCTGACCGTCAGAATTCATCCAGATTACACCCTCGGATTAGGAGAAATTTCTATTTTATATCATGAAACTTTCAGTCCTGATCTACGTACGGTGACCGCTGAACTGAAACTGGTCCGCCACGTGCGATCTGCGAACCCTGCCAGACTGAAAACTTAATACGTGCTATATCTGGTACGCATGAGCTTAAGTCCGATCGCATTCGACCAGGGGACCACCAGAAAGTGTCTTTTGGACTGAAACAGCCCCGAAATGGATATGCAATAAGTAAACTTCGTTCCGAAACCTGTTTCCGGCATTTTTAAGCTTATAAAAGGGGTTGAAACCTTCATTCCTCTCTTCCATCCGAAAATTGTAAAAACCTAGATTTGGGAGAGAGAAAAGGAGAGAGTTTGAGAGAGGAAGTGGGAGGATTTTTTCCACCTTCGTGCCGCTACTTCCACGTGCTACAGCAACTCTTCCCAATCACCTGGCCGGTGATTTCTCCACTTTATCAGGTATGAAACAACCCTAGAACTTGCTGATTTATGGGTTACTTAGATTCATAGCGTGTTAGCTAACGTAACTTGTAAAATAGGTTCTCCTACTGCCGTAGACGAAGCGTACACGCTCCGTTCAAAATCACGCATCCGTAAGAGATAAGGTGAGGATTTTAGACGCTTTGATTGACGGTTTCCAACGCTTTCAATGTCGTTTAATAGTAGATTATTGACGGCATCGCCGTTTGACATGTACAACATGCTCTCCGTTTCCTGTTTCGTAAATTAACGAAGAATATGAGATTTAGGGCATTTTAGTCATTTGTAGGAAGTACAGTTTACATTCATATTTTGCTGATGTGATTGACATGGTTTGTTGTCGCATTAGGAAATTAGGAATACGTGCATAATTAGTTTGGCGAAGAGATTCGCCTAATTGCGCACTTCGGGTCGACATACTATATGTAGACTTAAGTGTGTAGTGTATGTGTTTGTATAAATGCTTGTATTAGTATGTATTGAATTAAATGATGTTATGAATTAGTTTGAGATGGTTTTCTCGATTAATATGCTGACCTAAATGATTTCCTACATGTTGACTATATGCAAGATTTCATTACATGCATGAAATATATGTGTTTGAAGATTTACTTAAGTTGAATGTTATAGCATGTGTTAACATGCTCACATGATTGTATTTCAATTCCAATACTCTTACATAATTTGCTGATGTGATTCCATAAGTGTTTGGGACTAGACTTAGTCCAGGCAGTCGGTAACCGAGCGAATTCGTGGCTGACTGGTCTTAGCCACGAATGACGCGTCGATGAACGCGAGTCGTGTTTGAAGTTGGCGACAGTGGTTAGGCCACGCGAAGTGTTTTACGCACTTCATGTCGTTCGACTTGAGATGCGATCGCGCTAGTCGAGCCCGTCAAGTAACCCGACTGGCCGATGTATGTTCACCCTGTATGAGTCATAACTGCTTGAACCTAGGGTACTGAACTTACCATTGTAAACCCTATTAACCATGGTACCTTGATCCACGAAGACTCATGAGTCGGACATGGTGGTATGGGACACCGTGGTCGAGCTGTCGGCCTACGCTGGGGCCACAAACCTCCCCGTAGTGACCAGTGAGCACCTAGACTCGTGAGCAGATTATGGTGGTATGGGACACTATTTTCTAGCTGTCGGCCTACACTGATCAGACGACGAGTCCTTTGTAGTGACCGCGAGGGTATTCTGAGTCCACGGGAGGCGACGACCCTTCCTTTGTAGTAGAGTACGGTAGGCCTATATTGATAAGGTGATGGGGGAGCGGTGCAACGAGTGCGAGCAACAGCCCTGGCAGCCTGTAACGCCCGTGAAAAATCCATACTTGGGCTCGAGTACCAACTCGACCCGAAATTGCGTAGAATTCATTCCTTTAGAAAATATGACTAGGTTAGCTAGTGCAACGTTAGAATAGCTGGAAAATGGTCCCTGATCACTTTAAATACGTTCTACAAGGCCCAAAGCGAGTGGAACCAATGGTGCTATAATGCTCTAAAACCTCGGACCAAACTCTAAGCAGGTTTGTTCTCTGGACCACTTTGAATCTTTGTATTGGATCTAGACCGCACGTCGAAAGTCCGATACCTCCTATCTTAGACCGTTAGAACCGTCTAGCTGGACTTGACACTCATTCCAAAAATCAAGTCAAACCGATAATCACAGGCTATTTCATTGAGCCCGGACCGAAGAGAGTGAGAATAGGGTTAGAATTGGAATTTGAAATTCAAATCTGGCACACAATTTGACGCATCAGTATTGAGCGTTCTGACCGTCAGAATACAGCCAAATTACACCCTTGGATCAGGAAAAATATCTATTATATATCACGAGACTTATAGGCCTGATCTTGGTGCGATGACCGTTAAACTGAAACTGGACCACCACGTGCAATCTGGGAACCCTACCGGTCTGAAAACTGGATGTGTGCTAGATCCAGTATGCATGAGCTTAAGTCCGACCGCATTTGGCCAGGGGACCTTCAGAAATGCCCTTTTGGACCGAAACGGCCCCGATTTGGTTAGGCACCAAGTAAACATTGTTCCCAAGCCTATTTTGGGCATGTTGTAGGCTATAAAAGGGGTTGAAACCCTCACTCCTCTCTCCCATCCGAATTTGAGAGAAGCCCTAGCTTGGGAGAGAGAAAAAAAAATGAGAGATTGTGAGAGAGTGGGGGAGTTCTTCCTGCCACTTGTGCTACGTGTTGCACGTGCTTAAGCAACACACCTCTACCACTTTCCCGGCGATTTCACCTCGATTCTAGGTAAGTAAATATCCTAAATAGTTGTTGATTTGAGTTTCCCTTGTTTCCATAGCGATGTAGCTTATGGATCTCGTGTATTAGGTTCCTTATTCGCCGTAGACGAAGCGTATACGCTCCGTTTCAATTTCCGAGTCTACAAGACATAAGGTGAGGATTTTAGACGCTTTGATTGACAGTTTACAATGCTTTCAATGTCGTTTAATAGTAGATTATCGACGGCATCGCCGTTTGACATGTACAACATGCTCTCCGTTTCCTGTTTCGTAAATTAACGAAGAATATGAGATTTAGGGCATTTTAGTCATTTGTAGGAAGTACGGTCTACATGCATATTTTGCTGACGTGATTGACATGGTTTGTCGCCGCATTAGAGAGTTAGGAATGATTGCATAATCAGTTTGGCGAAGAGATTCGCCAAGTTGCGCACTTTGGGTCGACATACTATATGTGGACTTAAGTGTGTAGTGTATGTGTTTGTATAAATGCTTGTACTAGTATGTATTGTATTGAATGATGTTATGTAGTAGTTTGAGATTGATTTCATGATTAAAATGCTGACCTAAATGATTTCCTACATGTTGACCTTATGCATGATTGCATTACATGCATAGGAAGTATGCCTTGAAGATTTGCTTAAGTTGAATATGCATGGAAGGTATGCCTTGAAGATTTGCTTAAGTTGAATGTTATAACATGTGTTAACATGCTCACATGATGTATTTCAATTCCAATACCCTGGTATATAGTGTTAATGTAATTCCATAGATGTGTGGGACTTGAGTTAGTCCAGGCAATCGGTAACCGAGCGAATTCGTGGCTGACTGGTCATAGCCACGAACGACGCGTCGATGAACGTGATTCGGGTTGAGAGTTGGCGGCAGTGGTTAGGCCACGCGAAGTGTTTTACGCACTTCATGTCGTTCAACTTGAGATGCGATCGCGCTAGTCGAGCCCGTCAAGTAACCCGACTGGCCGATGTTTGTTCACCTTGTATGTATCATAACTGCTTGAACCTAGGGTACTGAACTTACCATTGTAAACCCTATTAATCGTGGTACCTTGATCCACGAAGACTCATAAGCCGGGCATGGTGGTATGGGACACCGTGGTCGAGCTGTCGGCCTACGCTGGGGCCATAAACCTCCCCGTAGTGACCAGTGAGCACCTTGACTCGTGAGCAGATTATGGTGGTATGGGACACTATATTCTAGCTGTCGGCCTACACTGATCAGGCGACGAGCCCTTTGTAGTGACCGCGAGCGTATTCTGAGTCCACGGGAGGCGACGACCCTTCCGTTGCAGTAGAGTACGGTAGGCCTGTATTGATAAGGTGATGGGGGAGCGGTGCAACGAGTGCGAGCAACAGCCCTGGCAGCCCTTGCAGTGACCTACGAAATATACATCGTATGAGATTACTAGGAGTGACGACCCTAGACAGGATCTGTGTTGGGATTGATACAAGGGAAGTACCTTAGTTTCCCAATCCTGCTGTTTGAATGGACTAATAACAACTTGGAAATCATATCACCATAGCATTGCATGTGCCTGGAAGATGTGGAGCACTCTAGGGAGTGTGGCATGCCGCGGTCGTAAGATGTTGCCGCATGAGGGTGATCGTCGGTGAGGGCATACATCACGTCATATCATCTTGCATTAACAACAGTATTAGGAATGTTTGATTTACTGCTTTACTATTATCGCGTGATTGAATTGTGAACATGCTAATCTTTGCTCTATGATTCCACTGAGTTGATCACTCATTCCCACGTTACGGATGGTGTTTGCAACACCCACTAGACCCTGTTGTAGCTGCAGGTGAGGACGAGATCCAGGAGGTGGAGCCGGAGATTGACGAGGACCAGGATGAGTTCTCGTATATGCAGTATCACGACGGCTTCCCGTAGGTGACCTGGATCGAGGGGACTTCAGTGGGACTATTTTGAACTTTATTCTTTTGTTTATTTACATGTATATGAGACTCAGAGATGTAGTCATACTTTGGAGACAGATGAGATTACTTTGTTTTTCCATACAGTGATATATACATTGTTTAGTCTTCCGCTTGCTTTTATCACTGGATCTGAAGTATGAATTGCAGTTTTGGTATACTTTTACTCATGTGAATGCTTTAAATCAGACAACATTGAATCATAACCATTTTTGTTGCATAAGTGACGGTCTGGAACTCGGGAGTTGAGTTTATACACGACCCCCGATTTTCAGGGTGTTACAAGTTGGTATCAGAGCATGAATGAGAGTATACTGGGCCTGGGTTATGGTCTTACGACGTACGCTGTCGCTTCCTTTGACTTAGGTGGGTGCGAGAAGGGTCTAGAAACACTTCTAGGATCGCAGATTCGCCGATAGGCGAAGTCTATTAGGATCGATCGCAAGATCGAGTCTGTAACGCATCTCGGGTCGCGTAAAGCAACCCGAATCACTTCTAAGCTTTAGGAAGTCGGGTTGAGACGTCCTATGAGCATTTTTAAACCGCAAAAGTGAATCCTTGGGGCGTGGGATGACCACGACTCCAGTAATCAATCGCCAGGGCTTAAAAACCCCGTTTCACCAAAAATCTTCAAAATTCCTCCTCTAAACACTCCAATCTTTATTTCTTTCTTATCTAATTCATATTAGGCATCAAAAATAATGTGAAAATAACACAAATTAGTACTTTCACAAAATTTTACAGTGAATAGTAAAATTTCATGAAAAATGGCCATAAGGCCATTCTAACTTCACTTTATTTAGCAAATAAGGAGCTAGATAGGTGTACTGGCTCCTTCTACCCCAAATTCATATGCTGCATCATATGGTTTGGTATTCGGGATTGTGATGTGAACCCAAAAAGCCCTGAACACATGTTTGGGCTCATACAGACCAAATTATTGTGAACCAAGGGGTGGGACCTAACTTTTTGGGACCCTGGGACCATGGGGGACCAGACCCATGGGGTCCCACCAGCCAACTTTCAAGTTGACCGGCGATGCCATCGCCGGTCGGGCGATGCATCGCCGGCCGGCGGTGTCCGATGGGGCCGTCCTTCGGGCGCACTCCCTTAAATAGGGTCCACATCATCCCTATACACCTCCCACCTCACGTAAACCCCCAAATCCCACCTCTCCTTCACAAACAGCCCCCTACATAGCCCTAGATTTGATTTTCAGCAACCCATTCCAAACCCCGGCGTCCCAAACCACTCCTAAAACCCTCCTTGGCCAAAACCGACCACCACCCATCATTTATTGGGTGTTGGCAGCCTCTTTCCTTGAAGATATCACCATTTGGAGCTCCAAAATCCCTCAAATATAGCTGAAATCGTGAGGTGCTCCATCCCATCTTTTTGTTTATATTTTTCCGTGAAAGTACAGCCTTGGGAAGCTTGAAGCAACCCTCTACGACGCCTAGATTTCCTTTTCTCAGATTGGGCAGCCATTTCTCCGCATTTTCGGCGTTTTCCATGGCTTTTGTGGAAGCCATTCTGGGCCTTCTGTCACTCTCATCCATCATATCTTTGATGGGTAAGAGGAAAACTGCGACAGACGAGGCTGGGCCGAGCCGCCCTGCTCGATCAAGAAGACCGCGGGGTGGTGCCGCAAGTTCAAGCGCCGCCGCAGGTCCAGCTGCAGTCCTGGAGTGTCGTACAAAGCGGGATTTGGATCCCCATGCACACCTTGGACGAACAATTTTATCAGAGATGCCTCATGGTGAATACACTGATCGTAGAGTGTTATTTGAGGTGGACGTAGATGGATGATTGTTCAGTGAATATCTGTTGTTCGAACGCATTGAAGCTGCACACTGGGGACCGATCTTTGAAGCTCACGCTCGTGCTAATGTGAGCACTGTTCGTGCCTTCTATGCTAGCATCCAGAATCCTACCTTGGAGCCTTTGCAGTTCAAAATCCCTTTTGGTAGAGATCGGATGGCTACGATCGACATCCGGTTGGTTGCGCGACTTCTCAACGTGCCTCTAGGTGATGTGCATCCTAGTGAGAAGAATTTGAGGACTAGACGTGAACGAGATCGCCGCACCAGGTTTCTGTGCGGTAAGTTAGTTCCATGGCAGCCTAATAATAGCCTCAAGGCAACGTACATGTCTGAGGATTTGCGCCTGCTGCATCATATCTGCACGTTCAATGTCTATCCCAGGTCAACGAACCGCATTGAATGCACACGTCTTATGGTCGATTTCTTATTTCTGGTGGCCCAGGGAGAGAACGTATGTATGACCACTTTCATCTTACGGCAGATAGTTCTCATAGCCAGGTCGAGGAGAATATCCGAATCGCTTCCCTTTGGCCGACTCATTTGCAAGATTGCACTTGAGTTTGCCTATAGACTTGGGCCCGAATTACCGGTATCGATTCACACCATCGATGAGTCGACAATGGTCAAGATGAAGATTGGGTCGCAATACCGTGAAAATCAACTTGAAAGGGATAGTGGGGATGACTTTGATGAAGAGGAAGATCAAAGCGAAGAAGAACCTAGAGCAGAGGTTCAGGAAGAAGCTCAGGAAGAAGCAGAAGAGGAGGCTCAGGATACTGATGAGAGCCCTCCTCCTTCTGCGCAGACTACTATCGACGACCGCATTGCTCGGATGGAGGAGAGTCAGACCGCTTTGCGAAGGGAAGTCTAAGAACTTCGAGCGGAAGTCACTGATGCCAAGGCTGTTACAAAGAAGAAGTTTGGCAAGGTGACTCGCACCTTTAAGGCAATCCTGTGTTGCTTACAAGATAAGGGTGCTCCTCCTCCGTCACCAGACTCCGACTAGCGATGCGATCCTTGATGTGGTTATTAGTAGTTAGCCATTTTCTGTTTTATGTATGTAAGCCTGTTAGGGCTAGTGCTTTGCTTATGTTGCTGTTGCTTAACTGTCTTACTTTCCATGTAATTCTAGTCATGATGCTTGTAAGGATATATCCCTTGTATTGTGACAATTTTGATTAATTGAAATGCATGGAATGCCTTTGACTCTTTAAGTGAATGATTATGGTGTATTTGTGCAATTGAGACTGACAAGGTTGCGCCCTATTTTGAATATAGGGAATGCCACCTAAGACTACGAGGAGCGCGGTTCGGCTTTCATTGTCAGAGCAGATGGATCAGACTCCCTCTCAGTCTGGTACTCGTCCGGACCCTGCTGTGGGCCCGATTCCTGAGGCGGTTCGATCGTCTCAGCCTGCTGTTGGTCCTACAGATGGACCACCGCCATTTACACCATCAGTTAGAGAGCCACAGCGCGCATCTACTTCCGCACCTCATCCGCCACAGCCTGCTCCACCCCCTGACAGATTCGAGCAGATGATGGCTATGATGCTACAGCAGCAGCAGCTTCTGACCACCATAGTTGGGACTTTAGCCCAGGGTGGGGGTGCGACTACATCTACTCCACCTGCACCACCTGCGCATCCAGCTGAGGATGCCTATACTTACGCCCAGGATGAGGGCATAGCACATCCTGCGCAGCCTGCTTTCCCTGCGGGGAATCCTGCCGACACACGGGGCCTTCTGGAGCGATTTCAGCGCTTGCGGCCTCCTACTTTCACGAGTTCTCACAGACCCGAGAAGGCTGAGTTCTGGCTCGACCGAGTGTCGAAGATTCTACGGATGTTGCACTGTACCGAGGCTGAGCAGGTAGAGCTGGCTACCTTCCTGTTTGAGAGAGAGGCCAGTATGTGGTGGGATAGCATATTGCGGACTGTTGCCGCAGATTTCGTATGGACGTGGGCAGTATTCGAGTTCCGCTTCCATGAGAAGTATTATCCTCAGACCTACAGGCACGAGAGGGAGAATGAGTTTCTCCGTCTCAGGCAGGCAGCGATGACAGTTACCGAGTATGAGCATCGGTTCACAGAGTTGGACAGGTACGTCCCGACGATTCTAGCTGATGAGCAGATGCGCATACGGCGCTTTTTGGAGGGCTTGCGACCGGATATTCGGTCGAAGATGTGCTGTGTCAGTTTTCCTTCTTATGCGGAGTTGGTTCACATGTCCATGCGGGCAGAGCAGGACGTGGATCGACTTGCGCGATCTCGAGGCCCGACTACTTCTAGGCCGCGACCGGATTTGCCAGACAGGCCCTCCGCGGGCAAGAGGCCTCGCTTCGATCCTCCTACCAGGACCACGGCGCCTGTACCACCGTTTCGGCGCCCTGATTTATCATGCACATACTGTGGGAGGACGGACCATTTTGCGCAGAGTTGCTTTTCCAGGATGCGGGACAGTGGGTTCTCGCCGCCGCAGAAGATTGATCGTGTACGTCCACAGGCGATATCAACACCGCCTATACGGTCAGCTCCTGCGCATCCTTCTTTCAGACCTACGGTATCGCAGATTCGACAGCCTCCACGGCCCTTGACACAGCGGCCGAACCGGCCACAGCAGGCTCGAGTTCATGCACTGACCGCTGAGGCAGCTACGACGCCGACTTTCCAGCATTCAGCCTTCGAGGTCACGGGCCATATCGAAGGTACTCCCGTTCTTGTCATGGTGGACACTGGTTCCACGATTTCTTTGATATCGCGTGCCGTAGTCAGACGTCTTGGGTTGCAGACTATCACTATGGATAGCGTGCGAGTCCTTGTAGCTCATGGAGATTATTCGGATGTCACCCAGATGTGTGAGGGTTGTTTAGTTGATCTGGGAGGCAGGACGATGACTCTTGATCTGGTCGTCGATCCCTCGCTCGTTTATCTCGACGTCATTCTTGGCATGGACTGGTTGACTGCAACGAGAGCCGAGATTGACTACGAGGCTCGTGTGGTGACGGTGTACGAGCCTGAGGGCACGCCTTTCACATTTCCAGTGCGGGTAAATCTTCCTTTCCGCATTCTTAGCTACGCCACTCTATTGCGCGACGCTGGTGCCCAGGTACTTGAGCAGACGCCAGTTGTTTCTGAGTTCGGGGATCTGTTCAGGAAGATCCCTGGTTTGCCGCCCCGACGTGAGATCGATTTCACTATCGATCTGGTTCCTGGTTCTACACCCGTCTCACTGTCGACGTATCGCATGACACCATGCGAGATGGAGGAGTTGAGGACGCAGATTGATGGCCTGCTAGAGCTTGGCTTTATACGGCCTAGCGTGTCTCCTTGGGGAGCACCGGTCTTGTTTGTGAAGAAGAAGGATGGTTCGCTGCGATTGTGTATTGATTATCGCAGGCTGAACCAGCTCACGGTGAAGAACAAGTACCCTTTGCCCAGGATCGATGACTTGTTTGATCAGTTGAGAGGAGTGCAGTACTTCTCGAAGATTGATCTTCAGTCAGGTTATCATCAGCTGCGCGTCAGAGATGAGGACGTGCAGAAGACAGCATTCAGGACCAGTTTTGGTCACTACGAGTTCCTCGTGATGTCGTTCGGTCTCACGAACGCACCGGCCGTGTTCATGGATCTGATGAACCGGGTATTTCGGCCTTTCCTCTATCGATTCGTCGTTGTCTTCATCGACGACATTTTGGTATACTCTAGGAGTCGAGAGGAGCATGAGGAGCACTTGCGTTTGGTCCTTGATACGCTCAGACGACATCAGTTATTCGCACAGTACAAGAAGTGCGACTTCTGGAAGCAGGAGGTGAAGTTTCTGGGACATGTGGTGTCCAAGGATGGCATGGCAGTTGACCTATCTAAGGTAGCTGCGGTGCAGGACTGGGAGCAGCCTGGTTCTGTCACTGAGGTGAGGAGTTTCTTGGGACTCGCTGGCTACTATCGGCGCTTCATTCAGGATTTCTCGAAGATCGCGAGACCCTTATCTCAGTTGACATGGAAGGACGTGAAGTTCGCCTGGAATGATAAGGCGGAGTCGGCTTTTCAGGAGCTGAAGGACAGACTTACGTCCGCCCCTGTGCTAGTATTGCCAGAGCAAGGGGTTAAATACACTATATACACTGACGCGTCTAGCGTTGGTTTGGGTTGTGTCCTTATGCAGAGGGACAGGGTAATTTCGTATGCCTCGAGACAATTAAGGAAGCACGAGGAGAATTACCCTACACACGACCTGGAGTTGGCAGCCGTGATATTCGCACTGAGACTCTGAAGACATTACCTCTACGAAGAGGAGTTCGAGCTCTTTTGCGACCACAAGAGCCTCAAGTACATATTCACGCAGCGGGACTTGAATATGAGGCAGCGGCGATGGATGGAGACGCTGAAGGACTTCAAGTTTGAAGTCTCTTACCATCCTGGGAAGGCGAACCTTGTGGCTGATGCGTTGAGCCGCAAGAAGGCGATAGAGTTTGCGGCTCCGCTGATGGTTGCCGAGTGGGATATGGTTGAGTTTTTGCGAGACTTTAAGCAGAAACTCACCGTAGAGGAGCCATTTGAGTTCATCGCACACGTACAGGTGCGATCCCAGATCGATGACCGAGTCATCGAGGCGCAGAGGGACGACGCGCATCTTACTGAGCTTCGAGAGCAGGCCAGTGATGATGCTGACGCCGACTGGCGAGTTGGTATGGATGGGGGCTTACGTTACCGTGGCCGCCTATGCGTCCCAGATGTCCCTGACTTGAGACGAGAGATTCTCGAGGCTGCGCATTCTACTAGACTCGCGATGCATCCAGGCAGTACGAAGATGTATCGTGACGTGAAGAGGACGTATTGGTGGGAAGGTATGAAGACCCACATAGCTGAGTTCGTGTCCCGTTGTCTCACTTGTCAGCAGGTGAAGGCAGAGCATCGCCGACCACCTGGACTTTTGCAGCCTATGCCGATTGCAGAGTGGAAGTGAGATTTCATTTCCATGGACTTCATTTCTGGGTTGCCGAAGACGAGGAAGGGGCATGATTCCATTTGGGTGATCGTCGACCGATTGACGAAGTCGGCGCACTTCCTACCGATCAGAGTTACGAACTCTGCAGACGAGCTGGCTAGATTGTATATTAGAGAGATCGTGCGTCTGCATGGAGTTCCGTTGGAGATCGTGTCGGACAGAGACACGCGGTTCACTTCTATTTTCTGGACTCACATTCAAGAGGCTATGGGTGTGAAGTTGAAGTTCAGTACTGCCTTCCACCCACAAACGGACGGACAGACGGAGCGAGTGAACCAGATCCTGGAGGACATGTTGCGGGCTTGCGCATTGGACTTCAAGGACAGTTGGGATGACTGTCTTGCATATGCGGAGTTTGCGTACAACAATAGCTTCCAGGCGAGTATCGGCATGGCACCTTATGAGGCGCTGTATGGGCGACCTTGTCGCGCACCGCATTGCTGGTTAGAGGTCGGTGAGCGTAGCTTGATCGGCCCAGAGTTGGTGCAGGCGACGTCAGAGAAGATCGATATTATTCGACGTCGGCTTCTTACAGTGCAGAGCAGACAGAAGAGCTACGCCGATACGAGACGACGGCTATTAGAGTTCACAGTCGGGGATCACGTGTTTTTGCGAGTTTCCCCTATGAAGGGAGTCCTTCGGTTCGGGAAGAAGGGGAAGCTGGCACCGCGATTCATTGGTCCATTCCAGATCCTCGATCGTGTGGGAGCAGTGGCTTACCGATTGGCTTTACCCACGCCCCTCGCGAGCGTCCACAACGTATTTCATGTTTCTATGCTGAAGAAGTACGTTGCTGATCCTTCCCATATCATCAGATGGGAGCAGGTGCAGTTAGGAGAGGATGTTACTTATATCCTGCGACCGACACGCATCTTAGACAGGAAGGAGCAGATACTGCGTAGCAAGGTGATTCCCCTTGTGAAGGTACTATGGACGCATCACTCTGAGGAGGAGGCTACTTGGGAGACAGAAGCTGAGATCAGAAAGAACTACCCACAGCTTCTCGAGGAGTACGAAAAGATACAAAATTTCGAGGACGAAATTATTTGTTAAGGGGGGTAGATTGTAACGCCCGTGAAAAATCCATACTTGGGCTCGAGTACCAACTCGACCCGAAATTGCGTAGAATTCATTCCTTTAGAAAATATGACTAGGTTAGCTAGTGCAACGTTAGAATAACTGGGAAATGGTCCCTAATCACTTTAAATACGTTCTACAAGGCCCAAAGCGAGTGGAACCAATGGTGCTATAATGCTCTAAAACCTCGGACCAAACTCTAAGCAGGTTTGTTCTCTGGACCACTTTGAATCTTTGTATTGGATCTAGACCGCACGTCGAAAGTCCGATACCTCCTATCTTAGACCGTTAGAACCGTCTAGCTGGACTTGACACTCATTCCAAAAATCAAGTCAAACCGATAATCACAGGCTATTTCATTGAGCCCGGACCGAAGAGAGTGAGAATAGGGTTAGAATTGGAATTTGAAATTCAAATCTGGCACACAATTTGATGCATCAGTATTGAGCGTTCTGACCATCAGAATACAGCCAAATTACACCCTTGGATCAGGAAAAATATCTATTATATATCACGAGACTTATAGGCCTGATCTTGGTGCGATGACCGTTAAACTGAAACTGGACCGCCACGTGCGATCTGGGAACCCTACCGGTCTGAAAACTGGATGTGTGCTAGATCCAGTATGCATGAGCTTAAGTCCGACCGCATTTGGCCAGGGGACCTTCAGAAATGCCATTTTGGACCGAAACGGCCCCGATTTGGTTAGGCACCAAGTAAACATTGTTCTCAAGCCTATTTTGGGCATGTTGTAGGCTATAAAAGGGGTTGAAACCCTCACTCCTCTCTCCCATCCGAATTTGAGAGAAGCCCTAGCTTGGGAGAGAGAAAAAAAAATGAGAGATTGTGAGAGAGTGGGGGAGTTCTTCCTGCCACTTGTGCTACGTGTTGCACGTGCTTAAGCAACACACCTCTACCACTTTCCCGGCGATTTCACCGCGATTCTAGGTAAGTAAATACCCTAAATAATTGTTGATTTGAGTTTCCCTTGTTTCCATAGCGATGTAGCTTATGGATCTCGTGTATTAGGTTCCTTATTCGCCGTAGACGAAGCGTATACGCTCCGTTTCAATTTCCGAGTCTACAAGACATAAGGTGAGGATTTTAGACGCTTTGATTGACGGTTTACAATGCTTTCAATGTCGTTTAATAGTAGATTATCGACGGCATCGCCGTTTGACATGTACAACATGCTCTCCGTTTCCTGTTTCGTAAATTAACGAAGAATATGAGATTTAGGGCATTTTAGTCATTTGTAGGAAGTACGGTCTACATGCATATTTTGCTGACGTGATTGACATGGTTTGTCGCCGCATTAGAGAGTTAGGAATGATTGCATAATCAGTTTGGCGAAGAGATTCGCCAAGTTGCGCACTTTGGGTCGACATACTATATGTGGACTTAAGTGTGTAGTGTATGTGTTTGTATAAATGCTTGTACTAGTATGTATTGTATTGAATGATGTTATGTAGTAGTTTGAGATTGATTTCATGATTAAAATGCTGACCTAAATGATTTCCTACATGTTGACCTTATGCATGATTGCATTACATGCATAGGAAGTATGCCTTGAAGATTTGCTTAAGTTGAATATGCATGGAAGGTATGCCTTGAAGATTTGCTTAAGTTGAATGTTATAACATGTGTTAACATGCTCACATGATGTATTTCAATTCCAATACCCTGGTATATAGTGTTAATGTAATTCCATAGATGTGTGGGACTTGACTTAGTCCAGGCAGTCGGTAACCGAGCGAATTCGTGGCTGACTGGTCATAGCCACGAACGACGCGTCGATGAACGTGATTCGGGTTGAGAGTTGGCGGCAGTGGTTAGGCCACGCGAAGTGTTTTACGCACTTCATGTCGTTCAACTTGAGATGCGATCGCGCTAGTCGAGCCCGTCAAGTAACCCGACTGGCCGATGTTTGTTCACCTTGTATGTATCATAACTGCTTAAACCTAGGGTACTGAACTTACCATTGTAAACCCTATTAACCGTGGTACCTTGATCCACGAAGACTCATGGGCCGGGCATGGTGGTATGGGACACCGTGGTCGAGCTGTCGGCCTACGCTGGGGCCACAAACCTCCCCGTAGTGACCAGTGAACACCTTGACTCGTGAGCAGATTATGGTGGTATGGGACACTATATTCTAGCTGTCGGCCTACACTGATCAGGCGACGAGCCCTTTGTAGTGACCGCGAGCGTATTCTGAGTCCACGGGAGGCGACGACCCTTCCGTTGCAGTAGAGTACGGTAGGCCTGTATTGATAAGGTGATGGGGGAGCGGTGCAACGAGTGCGAGCAACAGCCCTGGCAGCCCTTGCAGTGACCTACGAAATATACATCGTATGAGATTACTAGGAGTGACGACCCTAGACAGGATCTGTGTTGGGATTGATACAAGGGAAGTACCTTAGTTTTCCAATCCTGCTGTTTGAATGGACTAATAACAACTTGGAAATCATATCACCATAGCATTGCATGTGCCTGGAAGATGTGGAGCACTCTAGGGAGTGTGGCATGCCGCGGTCGTAAGATGTTGCCGCATGAGGGTGATCGTCGGTGAGGGCATACATCACGTCATATCATCTTGCATTAACAACAGTATTAGGAATGTCTGATTTACTGCTTTACTATTATCGCGTGATTGAATTGTGAACATGCTAATCTTTGCTCTATGATTCCATTGAGTTGATCACTCATTCCCACGTTACGGGATGGTGTTTGCAACACCCACTAGACCCTATTGTAGCTGCAGGTGAGGACGAGATCCAGGAGGTGGAGCCGGAGATTGACGAGGACCAGGATGAGTTCTCGTATATGCAGTATCACGACGGCTTCCCGTAGGTGACCTGGATCGAGGGGACTTCAGTGGGACTATTTTGAACTTTATTCTTTTGTTTATTTACATGTATATGAGACTCAGAGATGTAGTCATACTTTGGAGACAGATGAGATTACTTTGTTTTTCCATACAGTGATATATACATTGTTTAGTCTTCCGCTTGCTTTTATCACTGGATCTGAAGTATGAATTGCATTTTTGGTATACTTTTACTCATGTGAATGCTTTAAATCAGACAACATTGAATCATAATCATTTTTGTTGCATAAGTGACGGTCTGGAACTCGGGAGTTGAGTGTATACACGACTCTCGATTTTTAGGGTGTTACAAGTTGGTATCAGAGCATGAATAAGAGTATACTGGGCCTAGGTTATGGTCTCGCGACGTACGCTGTCGCTTCTTTTGACTTAGGTGGGTGCGAGAAGGGTCTAGAAACACTTTTAGGATCGCAGATTCGCCAATAGGCGAAGTCTATTCGAATCGATCGCAAGATCGAGTTTGTAACGCATCTCGGGTCACGTAAAGCAACCCGAATAGCTCTTAGGTCGTAGGAAGTCGGGTTGAGACGTTCATCGAATGATTTTAAACCCGTAAAAGTAAATTCTTGGGCCGTGGGATGACCACGACTCCTGTATTAAATCGTCAGGGCTTAAAAACCCCGTTTCACCAAAAATCTTTAAAATTCTTCCTCTCACCACTCTAATATTCATTTCTTTCTTATCCATTTCATGTTAGGCATCAAAAATAATGTGAAAATAACACAAATAAATACTTTCACAAAATTGTATAGTGAATAGTAAAATTTCATGAAAAATGGCCATAAGGCCATTCTAACTTCACTTTCTTTAGCAAATAAGGATCTAGATGGATGTACTAGCTCCTTCTACCCCAAATTCATATGCTGCATCATAGGGTTTGGTATTTGGGATTGCGGAGTGGTCCCGGAAAGCTCCGAACACATGTTTGGGCTCACATAGGCCAAAATACTATGAACCAGGGGTCGAACCATATATATCTGGGGCCCTTAAACCATGGGGGAATGAACCCATCTGGCCCCACCGGTCGGCGATGCATCGCCGTACAGGTGGGCCAGTTGGATGTGGTTTTCGGGCGCACGCCCTTAAATACCAAGTACATCATCCCCACATAGGTCCCGTCCAATGAAAACCCCCAAATCACACCCCTCCTTCACAAACAGCCCTCCCTATAGCCCTATTTTCGTTTTCCAGCAACCATTTTCAAAATCCGGGATTCCAAATCATCCCTAGATCCCTCCTTGGCCAAAAACGACCATCATCCACCATTCCCTTGGAGTTGGCAGCCCTTCCTCTTGAAGATTTCATCATTTGGAGCTCCAAAAACCCCCAAATCGAGCCGAAATCGTGAGGTGCTCCATTCCACTTTTTTGTTTTCATTTCTCCTTGAAAATACGCTCTTGGGAAGCTTGAAGCATCCCTCTACGACGCCTAGATCTCCTTTTTCCAGATTGGGCAGCCACTTCTCCGCATTTTCACCGTTTTCCATGGCCTTCATAGAAGCCATTTTAGGCCTTTTATCACTCTCATCCATCATATCTTTGATGGGTAAAAGGAAAACCGCAACAGACGAGGCTGGGCCAAACCGCCCTGCTCAATCGAGAAGATCGCGGGGTGGTGCCGCAAGTTCAAGCGCCGCCGCAGGTCCAGCTGCAGCCCTAGAGTGCCGTACAAAGTGAAATTTGGATCCCCATGCTCACCTTGGGTGAGCAATTTTATTAGAGATGCCTCACGGCCAATACTCTGATCGAAAAGTGTTGTTTGAGGTGGACGTAGATGGATGACTATTCGGCTAATATCTGTTGTTCGAACGCATTGAAGCTGCGCATTGGGGTCCGATCTTTGAAGCTCGCGCTCGTGCTAATGTGAGCACTGTTCGTGCCTTCTATGCTAGTATCTAGAATCCTACCTTGGAGCCTTTACAGTTCAAAATCCCTTTTGGTAGAGATCGGATGGCTACGATTGATGTGCGACTTCTCAACGTGCCTCTTGGTGATGTTCATTCTAGTGAGAAGAACCTGTGGACTAGACGTGAACGAGATCGCCGCACCAGGTTTCTGTGCGGTAAGTTGGTTCCATGGCAGCCTAATAATAGCCTAAAGGCGACGTATATGTCTGATGATTTGCGCCTGCTGCACCATATCTGCACGTTTAATGTTTATCCCAGGTCGACGAATCGCATTGAATGTACACGCCTTATGGTTGATTTCCTGTATCTGGTGGCCCAGGGAGAGAACGTATGCATCGCTACTTTCATCTTACGACAGATAATCCTCATAGCCAAGTCAAGAAGAACATCCGAATCGCTTCCTTTTGGCCGACTGATTTGCAAGATTGCGCTTGAGTTTGCCTACAGACTTGGGCCGAAATTGCCAGTATCGATTCATACCATTGATGAGTCGACTATGGTCAAGATGAAGATTGGGTCGCAGTACCGTGAAAATCAGCTCGAGGAGGACAGCGAGGATGACTTTGATGATGAGGAAGATCAAAGTGAAGAAGAACCTGGAGCAGAGGTTCAGGAAGAAGCTCAGGAAGAGGCAGAAGAGGAGGCTCAGGATACAGATGAGAGCCCTCCTCCTTCTGCGTAGGCTACTATCGACGATCGCATTGCTCGGATGGAGGAGAGTCAGATCACATTACGAAGGGAAGTTCATGAACTTCGCGCAGAAGTCGAGGATGCCAAGGCCGTTACAAAGAAGAAATTAGGCAAGATGACTCGCACCTTGAAGGCGATCCTGTGTTGCTTGCAGGATAAGGGTGCTCCTCCTCCGTCCCCAGACTCAGACTAGTGATGCGACCTTTGATGTAGTTGTCAGTAGTTAGTCATTTCCTGCTTATGTGTGTAAGCCTGTTAGGGCTAGTGCTTGTTTATGTTGCTGTTGCAATTTTAACTATCTTAGTTCCCATGTATTTCTCGTCATGATGCTTGTAAGGATATATCCCTTGTATTGTGACAATTTTGAGTAAATGAAATGCATGAAATGCCTTTGACTCCTTGTGAATGATTGCGGTAAATTTGTGCTATTGAGACTGATAAGGTTGCGCCCTATTTTGAATATAGGGAATGCCGCCTAAGGCTACGCGGAGCACGGCTCGGATTGCACTGACTGAGCATATGAATCAGACTCCTTCGCAGTCTGGCACCCATGCAGACCCTGCTGTGGGCCCGATTCCTGAGACAGTTCATGCGTCTCAGCCTGCTGCTGGTCCTACAGTTGGATCACCGCCATTTACACCATCAGTCAGAGAGCCATATCGTGCATCTACTTCGACACAGCATCCGCCACAGCCTGCTCCACCTCCTGACAGATTCGAGCAGATGATGACTATGATGTTGCAGCAGCAGCAGCTTCTGACTACCATCGTGGGGACATTAGCCCAGGGTGGGGGTGCGGCTCCATCTACCCCACCTGCACCACCTGTGCATCCAACTGAGGATGCTTATACATACGCCCAGGATGAGGGCATGGCTCATCCTGCGCCGCCTGCTTACCCTGCAGGGAATCCCGTCGATACACGGGGCCTATTGGAGTGATTTCAGCGCTTGCGGCCTCCTACTTTCACGGGTTCTCACAGACCCGAGGAGGCTGAGTACTGGCTCGACCGTGTGTCGAAGATTTTGCTGATGTTACATTGCACTGAGGCCGAGCAGGTAGAGCTGGCTACATTCCTGTTTGAGAGAGAGGCCAGCCTGTGGTGGGATAGCGTACTGCGGACCGTTGCCGCCGATTTTATATGGACGTGGGCCGCGTTTGAGTTCCGCTTCCATGAGAAGTATTATCCCCAGACTTACAAGCGTGACAGGGAGAATGAGTTTCTCCGCCTCAGACAGGCAGCCATGACAGTTACAGAGTATGAGCATCGGTTCACGGAGTTGGGCAGATACATCCCGACGATTTTGGCTGATGAGCAGATGCGCATACGGCGCTTTTTGGAGGGTTTGCGACCGGACATTCGGTCGAAGATGTGCTGTTTGAGCATTCCCTCATACGCGGAGTTGATTCATATGTCTATGCGGGTAGAGCAGGATGTGGATCGACTTGCGCGATCTCGTGGGCCTGTTGCTTCTAGGCCGCGACCAGACATGCAGGACAGGCCCCTCGCAGGCAAGAGTCCTCGCATTGATCCCCCTGCTAGGACTACAGCGCCTGTACCACCGTTTCGGCACCCTGATTTGATATGTACATACTGTGAGAGGATAGGCCACTTGGCGCAGAGCTGTTTTTCTCGGATGCGGGACAGTGGGTTTTCGCCGCCGCAGAAGATCGACCGTGCACGTCCACAGGCGTTATCAGCACCGCCTATACGGTCAGCTCCTGCGCACCCTACATTCAGACCTACGGTATCGCAGATCAGACAGCCTCCACGGCCCTTGACACAGCGGCCGAATCGGCCACAGCAGGCTCGGGTTCATGCATTGACAGCTGAGGCAGCTGCGACACCGACTTTTCAGCATTCGGCCTTCGAGGTCACAGCCCATATTGGAGGTACCCCTATTCTTGTGATGGTGGACACTGGTTCCACGATTTCTTTGATATCGCGTGCTATAGTCAGGCGTCTTGGGTTACAGACTATCACTGTGGATAGCGTGCGAGTCTTTGCAGCTCATGGGGATTATTCGGATGTTACCCAGATGTGTGAGGGTTGTTTAGTTGATCTGGGAGGCAGGACGATGGCTCTTGATCTTGTCGTCGACCCCTCGCTCGTTTATCTCGACGTCATTCTTGGCATGGACTGGTTGACTGCTGGGAGGGCCGAGATTGACTGCGAGGCTCGTATGGTGACGGTGTACGAGCCTGAGGGCACGCCTTCCACGTTTTCAGTGCAGGTAAATCTTCCTTTCCGCATACTTAGTTACGCCACTTTATTGCGCGACGCTGGTGCGCAGGTACTCGAGCATGTGCCAGTCGTTTCCGAGTTCGGGGATCTGTTCAGGAAGATCCCTGGTTTGCCGCCCTGACGTGAGATCGATTTCACTATCGATCTGGTTCCTGGTTCTACGCCCGTCTCACTGCTGACGTATCGCATGGCACCATGTGAGATGGAGGAGTTGAGGACGCAGATTGATGGTCTGCTAGAGCTTGGCCTTATACGGCCTAGTGTGTCTCCTTGGGGAGCACCGGTCTTGTTCGTGAGGAAGAAGGACGGTTCGATGCGATTGTGTATTGATTATCGCAGGCTGAACCAGGTTACGGTGAAGAACACGTATACTTTACCCAGGATCGATGACTTGTTTGATCAGTTGAGAGGAGCGCAGTACTTCTCGAAGATTGATCTTCAGTCAGGATATCATCAGTTGCGCGTCAGGGATGAGGACGTGCAGAAGACAGCATTCAGGACCAGTTTTGGCCACTATGAGTTCCTCGTGATGTCGTTCGGTCTCACAAACGCACCAGCCGTGTTCATGGATCTGATGAACCGGGTATTTCGACCTTTCCTCTATCGATTCGTCGTTGTATTTATTGACGACATTTTGGTGTACTCCAGGAGTCGAGAGGAGCATGAGGAGCACTTGCGTTTAGTCCTGGATACGCTCAGACAGCATCAGTTGTTCGCACAGTACAAGAAGTGCGACTTCTGGAAGCAGGAGGTGAAGTTTCTAGGACACGTGGTGTCCAAGGATGGCATGGCAGTTGACCTGTCTAAGGTAACTACGGTGCAGGACTGGGAGCAGCCTGGTTCTGTCACTGAGGTGAGGAGTTTCTTGGGTCTCGCTGGCTACTATCGGTGCTTCATTCAGGACTTCTCGAAGATCGCAAGACCCTTATCTCAGTTGACACGGAAGGACGTGAAGTTCGCCTGGAATGACAAGGCAGAGTCAGCTTTTCAGGAGCTGAAGGACAGACTTACGTCCGCCCCTGTGCTAGTATTGCTAGAGCAAGGGGTTAGATACACTATATATACTGACGCGTCTAGCGTTGGTTTGGGTTGTGTCCTTATGCAGAGGGACAGGGTAATTTCGTATGCCTCGAGACAATTAAGGAAGCACGAGGAGAATTACCCTACACACGACCTAGAGTTGGCAGCCGTTATATTCGCACTGAGACTCTGGAGACATTACCTCTATGGAGAGGAGTTCGAGCTCTTTTGCGACCACAAGAGCCTCGAGTACATATTCAGGCAGCGAGACTTGAATATGAGGCAGCGGCGATGGATGGAGACGTTGAAGGACTTCAAGTTTGAAGTCTCTTACCATCCTGAGAAGGCGAACCTTGTGGCTGATGCGTTGAGCCCAAGAAGGCGATTGAGTTTGCAGCTCCGCTGATGGTTGCCGAGTGGGATATGGTTGAGTTTTTGCGAGACTTTGAGCAGAAACTCACCGTAGAGGAGCCGTTTGAGTTCATCGCACATGTACAGGTGCGATCTCAGATCGATGACCGAGTCATCGAGGCGCAGAGGGACGATGCGCATCTTATTGAGCTTCGAGAGCAGGCCAGTGATGATGCTGACACCGACTGGCGAGTTGGTATGGATGGGGGCTTACGTTATCGTGGCCGCCTATGCGTCCCAAATGTCCCTAACTTGAGACGAGAAATTCTCGAGGCCGCGTATTCTACTAGACTCACGATGCATCCAGGCAGCACAAAGATGTATCGTGACGTGAAGAGGACGTATTGGTGAGAAGGTATGAAGACCCACATAGCTGAGTTCATGTCCCGTTGTCTCACTTGTCAGCAGGTGAAGGCAGAGCATCGCTGACCACCTGGACTTTTGCAGCCTATGCCGATCGCAGAGTGGAAGTGGGATTTCATTTCCATGGACTTTATTTCTGGGTTGCCGAAGACGAGGAAGGGACATGATTCCATTTGGGTGATCGTCGACCGTCTGACGAAGTCGGCGCACTTCCTACCGATTAGAGTTACGAACTCTGCAGACGAACTGGCTAGATTGTACATCAGAGAGATTGTGCGTCTGCATGGAGTTCCGTTGGAGATCGTGTCGGACAGAGACACGCGGTTCACTTCTATTTTCTGGACTCGCATTCAGGAGGCTATGGGTGTGAAGTTGAAGTTCAGTACTGCCTTCCACCCACAGACAGACGGACAGACAGAGCGGGTGAACCAGATCTTGGAGGACATGTTGCGAACTTGCGCATTGGACTTCAAGGACAGTTGGGATGATTGTCTTGCATATGCAGAGTTTGTGTACAACAACAGTTTTCAGGCGAGTATCGGTATGACACCTTATGAGGCGCTGTATGGGAGACCTTGTCGCGCACCGCATTGCTGGTTAGAGGTCAGTGAGCGTACCTTGATTGGCCCAGAGTTAGTGCAGACGATGTCAGCGAAGATTGATATTATTCGGCGTCGGCTCCTTACAGCGCAGAGCAGACAGAAGAGTTACGTCGATACGAGGCAGAGGCCACTAGAGTTCACTGTTGGGGATCATGTGTTTTTGCGAGTTTCCCCTATGAAGGGAGTCCTTCGGTTCGGGAAGAAGGGGAAGCTGGCTCCGTGATTCATTGGTCCATTCCAGATCCTCGATCATGTGGGAGCGGTGGCTTACCGATTGGCTTTACCCACGCCTCTCGCGAGCGTTCACAACGTATTTCATGTTTCTATGCTGAAGAAGTACGTTGCTGATCCTTCCCATATCATCAGATGGGAGCAAGTGCAGTTAGGAGAGGATGTTACATATATCCTGCGACCGACACATATCCTAGACAGGAAGGAGCAGGTACTGCGTAGCAAGGTGATTCCCCTTGTGAAGGTATTATGGACGCATCACTCTGAGGAGGAGGCTACCTGGGAGACAGAAGCCGAGATCAGAAAGAACTACCCACAGCTTTTCGAGGAGTACGAAAAGGTACAAATTTTGAGGACGAAATTATTTGTTAAGGGGGGTAGATTGTAACGCTCGTGAAAAAATCCGTATTTGGACTCGAGTATCACCTCGACCCGAAATCGCGTAGAATTAATTTCTATGGAAATTAAGCGTAAGTTAAATAGCGCAACGTTAGAATAGCTGGGAAAAGATCCCTGATCACTTTAAATACATTCTACAAGGCTCAAAGCGAGTGGAACCAATGGTGCTATAATACTCTATAACCTCGGATCGAACTCTAAGCAGGTTTGGTCTCTGGACCGCTTTGAACTTTTGTATTGGATCTAGACCGCACGTCGAAAGTCCGATACTTCCTATCTTAGACCGTTAGAACCGCCTAGCTGGACTTGACACTCATTCCGAAAATCAAGTCAAACCGATAATCACAGGCTATTTCATTGAGCCCAGACCGAAGAGAGTGCGAATGGGGACAAAATTGGAATTTTAAATTCAAATTTTGCACATGACTTGACGCGTCAGTATTAAGCGTTCTGACCGTCAGAATTCATCCAGATTACACCCTCGGATCAGGAGAAATTTCTATTTTATATAATGAAACTTTCAGCCCTGATCTACGTGCAGTGGCCGCTGAACTGAAACTGGTCCGCCACGTGCGATCTGCTAACCCTGCCAGACTGAAAACTTAATACGTGCTATATCTGGTACGCATGAGCTTAAGTCCGATCGCATTCGACCAGGGGACCACCAGAAAGCATCTTTTGGACCGAAATAGCCCCGAAATGGATATGCAATAAGTAAACTTCGTTCCGGAGCCTGTTTCCAGCATTTTTAAGCTTATAAAAGGGGTTGAAACTCTCATTCCTCTCTCCCATCCGAAAATTGCAAAAACCTAGATTTGGGAGAGAGAAAAGGAGAGAGTTTGAGAGAGGAAGTGGGAGGATTTTTCCCGCCTTCATGCCGCTACTTCCACGTGCTACAGCAACTCTTCCCAATCACCTGGCCGGTGATTTCTCCGCTTTATCAGGTATGAAACAACCCTAGAACTTGCTGATTTAGGGGTTACTTAGATTCATAGCATGTTAGCTAACGTAACTTGTAAAATAGGTTCTCCTACTGCCGTAGATGAAGCGTACACGCTCCGTTCAAAATCACGCATCCGTAAGAGATAAGGTGAGGATTTTAGACGCTTTGATTGACAGTTTCCAACGCTTTCAATGTCGTTTAATAGTAGATTATTGACGGCATCACTGTTTGACATGTACAACATGCTCTCCGTTTCCTGTTTCATAAATTAACGAAGAATATGAGATTTAGGGCATTTTAGTCATTTATAGGAAGTACAGTTTACATTCATATTTTGCTGATGTGATTGACATGGTTTATTGTCGCATTAGGAAATTAGGAATACGTGCATAATTAGTTTGGCGAAGAGATTCGCCTAATTGCGCACTTCGGGTCGACATACTATCTGTAGACTTAAGTGTGTAGTGTATTTGTTTGTATAAATGCTTGTATTAGTATGTATTGAATTAAATGATGTTATAAATTAGTTTGAGATGGTTTTCTCGATTAATATGCTGACCTAAATGATTTCCTACATGTTGACTATATGCAAGATTTCATTACATGCATGAAATATATGTGTTTGAAGATTTACTTAAGTTGAATGTTATAACATGTGTTAACATGCTCACATGATTGTATTTCAATTCCAATACTCTTACATAATTTGCTGATGTGATTCCATAAGTGTTTGGGACTAGACTTAGTCCAGGCAGTCGGTAACCGAGCGAATTCGTGGCTGACTGGTCTTAACCACGAATGACGTGTCGATGAACGCGAGTCGTGTTTGAAGTTGGCGGCAGTGGTTAGGCCACGCGAAGTGTTTTACGCACTTCATGTCATTCGACTTGAGATGCGGTCGCGCTAGTCGAGCCCGTCAAGTAACCCGACTGGCCGATGTATGTTCACCCTGTATGAGTCATAACTGCTTGAACCTAGGGTACTGAACTTACCATTGTAAACCCTGTTAACTATGGTACCTTGATCCACGAAGACTCATGAGTCGGGCATGGTGGTATGGGACACCGTGGTCGAGCTGTCGGCCTACGCTGGGGCCACAAACCTCCCCGTAGTGACCAGTGAGCACCTAGACTCGTGAGCAGATTATGGTGGTATGGGACACTATATTCTAGCTATCGGCCTACACTAATCAGGCGACGAGTCCTTTGTAGTGACCGCGAGCGTATTTTGAGTCCACGGGAGGCGACGACCCTTCCGTTGCGGTAGAGTACGGTAGGCCTGTATTGATAAGGTGATGGGGGAGCGGTGCAACGAGTGCGAGCAACAGCCCTGGCAGCCCTTGCAGCGACCTACAAAATATATATCGTATGCGATTACTAGGAGTGATGACCCTAGACAGGATCTGTGTTGGGATTGATACAAGGGAAGTACCTTAGTTTCCCAATCCTACTGTTTGAATGGATTAATAACAACTCGAAAATCATATCACCATAGCATTGCATGTGCCTGGAAGATGTGGAGCACTCTAGGGAGTGTGGCATGCCGCGGTCGTAAGATGTTGCAGTATGAGGGAGATCGTCGGTGAGGGCATACATCACGTCATATCATCTTGCATTAACAACAGTATTAGGATTGTCTGATTTACTGCTTTACTATTATCGCATGATTGAATTGTGAACATGCTAATCCTTGCTCTATGATTCCACTGAGTTGATCACTCACTCCCACGTTACGGGATGGTGTTTGCAACACCCACCAGACCCTGTTGTAGATGCAGGTGAGGCTGAGATCCAGGAGGTGGAGCCAGACTTCGACGAGGACCAGGACGAGTTCTCGTACATGCAGTATCACGATGGCTTTGCGTAGGCGACCTGGATCGATGGGATTTCAGTGGGACCATTTTGGATATTTATTTTGTTCATTTATATGTATATGAGACTCAGAGATGTATTCATACTTTGGAGACAGATGAGATTTACTTTATTTTTCCATACAGTGATGTATATATTGTTTAGTCTTCCGCTTGCTTTTATCACTGGATCTGAAGTATGAATTGCAGTTTTGGTATACTTTTACTCATGCGAATGCTTTAAATCAGACAACATTGAATCATAATCATTTTTGTTGCATAAGTGACGGTTTGGAACTCGGGAGTTGAGTTTATACACGACCCCCAATTTTCAGGGTGTTGCACCACCACCGCAAAGGAACCCACCGCCAATTCCAGTTCAGGAAATACGAAATGCTCCATCGCCCGTTGATTCAGACGCCCAGAGCGGGAGGCTGTGAATTTTGTTCTTGAAGTTTGGAATTAAGGCTTATCGGGAGGGTATAATCCCCAATAATTCCTTAGGAATCCGTTGTTCAAAAAGGACCAAACCAATTAGGTCTTGAACTACTGCCGATGGTTAAATCTCAGTAAGTGGATCGTGACCAAATTATGCAGATGTTCAAGGAAGTTGCGGGCTAAGTACTAGGTCGTAGTACTATTCTGATTTACCATAAGACTCATCCTAAGTGGATTGATTGGAAAAATCCGTTGCCACGGAATTATCGACCAGACTTTGCCCTATTTTCAGGTGATCTCTACCAATCAACCATCGAGCACGTTAGCCGATTCACCATGCAATGTGGGGAACTAGCCAAAAACGACTATTTTAAGTTGTAATTATTTGGCCATTCATTAATGGCAGTGACTTTCACATGGTATTCTAACTTATTGTCAAATTTGATTCATACTTGGCAACAAAATGGAAGAAAAAATTAATGCTCAGTTTGTCTATGAGAATAGGGAAATAATCATGGCTGATCTTCCTAGTTTCTAATAGTTACCAAGAGAAACCTGCGAGAGTTATATCACCCAGTTTTAAAAGGTGAAAAGTCGATGCAAGGTTGTTATGATCAAAGCCGAGTTTGTGTAGCTTGCACAAGATAGGCTCGAATACAAACTGTAGGAGAAAAATATGTCAAGTCCGGAGACTTGGATTCTAAGTAGGTCGGCTCTGCTGACGCTGCCCGAAGAGTCCGAGACAACGGTCAGAGCCAAGAGAATAAGGAATAGGCCTAGAGGCATAAGCAGAAGACGATTAAAGTCGCTCTGTCGGAGTGATAACCTCGTCTGCATAAGCCTACTGAAGGCTGAGCATGTTATAAGCCACCCGACCGATAGAATAAAACCAACCTAACGAATCGGTTCTGTCGACCACAGCGTAAGAAAGGATAACGGGTAAAACCAAGACTATTCCGTCCGTGGAAAGGCAGAAAACTTATGCTCGATAGCCGGCTGAGACTCCCCTTGAGTCGATAGCGACTGAGTCGAGACAAGAGAAGGCGGTATGAATGCAAATACCGCTCCGAAAATCTAGGGATACGGGTATCCGATCCCGAGATTTTCGGGATCGGAAGCAATCAGTGAAATCTCCGGATAATCCGGAGAAGAATCCTCGTACGATGAGGATTCCTAAGATCTATAAATATCGAAGCTTTCTACAAGGAAAGGTATGAGATACAAAACTGAGAAAACCCTTTGCTATTGAGAAAAATGACTGACTTAAGCATCGGAGGCTCCCCAGCTCTAGCCAGGGTCCCCTTGATAGTGTTGATTGTGCAGGTGGAAGAAGATCCGATCCAGAGGAGTCGTTCCATAAAAATACACCAACAGTTTGGCGTCGTCTATGGGAACAGGACAAAAAGCCATTTTCTGCAATTCATTGAATGGCAAGAACTAGGAGGACGGATCCAGACGAAGCAGGGGTGGCCGCTGTTAGCACAGCTCAGGGAGCTCCCCCAACAGCACCGCCTGCGACTACCAGCCAGCCTAGCCGAGGAAACGCGCACTTGGATCGGGAAGTCCAAGAGATGCGTTCCGAGATGGCATCTATGAAACACATGCTGGAACAACTATGTAATCAGCAGATGCAGCAGTGTCACGAGTCGGCACAGGTTCTCCCGCCAACATCTGTAGCGCAGCCTGTTGCTCCACAGTCTCCTCGACAGCTGAATCAACCCCAGGGACCGAGTTAGCATCAAGGACCGAGTCAGCCAGCGCCGGCTCGCTCTGCAACGGCCGTTCTGCCTCCCTCTGATCTGCGACATAGAATAGATCAGAGGAGGCGAAGTCGGCTCCCTAAAGAAGAAACAACGGAAAGTACGGAACCCTGGAAAGCCGATATGCAAGATTTCAAGAACAAGGTCTGTGAAAAGATGGAAAAAGAGATGGCAGGCATGAAGCACGGTCGGAACTCAAACCCGACCAAATTTGAGGAAAAGGCTTCTCCGTTTGTGGATGAGGTGATGTAGGCACGGTTGCCGAAAAGGTTCCGTCTACCTCAGATAACTCCCTTTTCCAGAAAAATCGATCCGACAGAGTATCTTGAATGCTTCAGAACCTATATGGAGTTGCACGATGCCTCGGATGCTGTTATGTGTCGGGCCTTCTCTCTTACCCTGACTGATGTGGCCCGACTTTAGTTGTGTCGGGCCTTCTCTCTTACCTTGACTGATGTGGCCCGACTTTGGTTTAAGCAATTAAAACCGAGATCAATCACGTCGTTCGCCGAGCTCAGTGACGCCTTCCTCAATAATTTTATCGGCGGAAAGAAAAAGCTAAATCCGCCTGCACATCTGAACAACATAGTTCAGAAGGAATGAGAGCTGTTGAAGGACTCTATATCAAGCGCTTCAACTTCGAATCTCTACAGGTTCGAAAGCATTTTGAGGAGACAACTCTTAACGCTCTCATGCAAGGTGTGAGAGATAAACCCTTTTTGGCGTCATTGGACAAGAATCCGCCCAAGACCCTGGGTGAATTCATGGTTCGGTCAGACAAATACGCCGACGCTAAAGAGACCCGACTCCTATGAGAGAAGGTCCAGAATGCGAAACCCTCGGCTAAAGAGTCGGCCAAGAAAGAAGCTGACTCAGCCGGGGGGAAGAAGCGAAAAGATGATAGGACACGAGACGATGGTAGGTCGGAAAAGCGATCGGACAAGAGATTTTCCACATACACCCCCCTGAACAAATCTCATGAACAAGTGTTGATGAAAATTAAGAACAAAGGTTTCGTCAACTGGCCCGGAAAGCTCCGAGGGAACCCGAATCGACAGAACAAGAACAAATACTGCCACTATCACCGTGATCACGGTCACAATACGAGTGATTGTTACCAGTTGAAGGATGAGATTGAGCGGCTAATTAAAGAAGGCCGACTCAAAGAATATACAGAAGGTTCTGGTGTTCTAGCAGGGCCAAGTGAAGATCATCCCACGGAAGAAATCCGGATAATCAATGGAGGGCATCAGGGTGGCGGAGATTCAAATAACGCCAGGAAAAATCACGCTAGAAGCATCGATCACCCGGAGTTTGAAATTCTTCTACTATCTCGACCTTCCCAGGAGCAGAAGAGAGAGCGATATTGCATCTCATTCACTGAGGATGACGCCTGAGGCATTCATCATCCGCATTATGATGCACTTGTCGTTGCTCTCACCATCGCCAACAGAAAGGTGTTCTGAATACTGGTAGATACTGGGTCATCGGCAGATGTACTGTTCACCCAAGATTTCAACAAAATGGGCATCGGACGATCGACCTTACGGCTGGTCCGAACCTCACTGATAGGATTCTCGGGTGGACAGGTACTTCCCGAGGGAATCGCCTCACTATCACTCACTGTCGGGACTACACCTCATCAGACAATAACAATGGTTGATTTCCTGGTTGTGGACTAACTATTGGTGTATAATGCTATACTCGGTCGACCTTCCCTAAGCCTCCTTCAAACCGTGGTATCCACTTACCACCTTTCCATGAAATTCCCGACTGAGTCGAGAGTAGGAATTGTGAAAGGAGATCAACAAGATTCTCGAAGATGCTATGCCACCGCAGTCAAGGCGCCAACAGAAGTATCGATGATCGAATGCTTGACCCTCGAATCGAATCTCATGAACGAGGGCAACTGATGGAAGAACTCGTCTCGGAACCGTTAACTGAGATAGACACGTCGAAAGTAGTGCAAATCGGCTCGTCTCTGAGTCCACCTCTTAGGAAACGAGTGATCGCCTTGCTTCAACGGTACGCCGATATATTTTCTTGGAGCCACGAAGACATGCCCGGGATCGATCCCTCGGTCATTACGTATCGACTCAATATCGACCCGACTTACAAGCCCGTCCGACAGAAGCGTCGCCCTCTCGGCCCAGAAAGGTACGCTGTCATTGATGAGGAAGTCGGTAAGCTCCTTAAAGCCAAATTTGTCGAGGAGATATACTATCCAGAGTGGATAGCCAATGTTGTACTCGTGAAAAAAGCCAATGGGAAGTGGCGAGTCTGTATAGATTATACAGATTTGAATAAAGTCTGCCCTAAGGACAGCTTCCCTCTTTCTCGCATTGATCAGCTGGTAGACAGTACTGCGGGCCATGAATTACTTAGTTTTATGGATGCTTACTCAGGCTACAATCAAATTGTAATGCACGAAAATGATAAATTAAAAACTACCTTTGTCACTGATAAAGGCCTTTACTGTTACCGAGTGATGTCGTTTGGTTTGAAGAACGCCGGGGCAACCTATCAAAGGTTAGTGAACAAAATGTTCGCTCAGCAAATTGGCCGAACGATGAAAGTATATATCGATGATATGCTCGTCAAAAGTGTACAAGTAGCCGACCATGTGGCAGACTTAGAAGAAATGTTCCTGACTTTACGTAAGTATAGAATGAAGTTGAATCCTAGCAAGTGTGCTTTTGGTGTAAGCTCAGGAAAATTTCTCGGTTTCCTCGTTAGCCAACGAGGAATTGAAGCGAATCCCGAGAAAATCAAAGCTTTACTTGATATGGAATCTCCAAAAACAATCAAAGACATCCAAAGGTTGACAGGAAGAGTAGCCGCGCTTAACCGCTTCCTGTCCCGAGCCACAGACAAATGTTTCTCGTTCTTCAAGTAATTAAAGGGACGATAGATGATGTAGTGGACGGACGAATGTGAAAAAGCGTTTCAAGAACTAAAGACTTACCTCGGGTCCCCACCACTGCTGTCTAAGCCCGAGCCAGGAGAAGCTTTATTATTATATCTAGTTGTATCCGATGCAGCTGTCAGCTCGGCCTTAATACGAGAGAACGAAAGGAGGCAACTACCAGTGTTCTATGTTAGCAAAGCTTTACTACCAGCAGAGACGAGGTATCCTCAGCTCGAGAAAGTAGCCTTAACTCTGGTTGTATCTTCGCGGCGACTCCGGCCATATTTTCAAGCTCACACCATCATTGTTGTGACCGACTTACCACTGCGCCAGATTCTTCAAAAGCCAGAAGCTTCCGGCCGACTTACAAAGTGGGCTGTCAAATTGAGTGAATTCGACATACAGTACAGGCCGAGAATGGCCATAAAAAGACAAGCTGTTGCTGATTTTCTTGTTAAAGTAACCTCCAACCATAACACAACACATGATTCTGAGAAGGTTACTGAACCAGTGGCTTCTTCCTCTCTCGACCCCTTGCCGGACTCGGCACCCTGGAAGCTATTCGTCGACGGTTCTTCCAACTCCAAAGCAAGTGGGGCCGGGGTGGTATTAGAAACTCCCGATCAAACTTGTATGCAGTATGCTTTGTGACTTGGATTTCAAGCGTCGAACAATACAGCAGAGTATGAGGCCTTCTTACTCGGCCTTAGATTCGCTGCGAGCTTAGGCGCCACTCATTTCAACGTTTTCAGTGACTCGCAGTTGGTCGTCAACCATGTTTCCGACGTTTATCAAACTCGGAAAGAACAACTGAAGGCGTACATGGAAAAAGTCAAAGAATTAATCAGCAAGTTCCAAGAATGAAAAGTTATTCGGATACCCAGGGTCGACAATGTCAAAGATGACTTGTTAGCCAAGCTCACTTTAGCCGACGAAGACACCATACCTCAGTCGGTTCTGATCAAGTTTGTAGCAAAATCGAGTATAAATGAGCCGGCAGACTCGGCTACAGACTCGGCCATACTTCCTATCATGTCGAAACCCACATGGTTTGATCCAATCGTTCGTTATCTCAA
The DNA here is from genome assembly GCA_037074715.1 of Magnolia kwangsiensis. NCBI lineage: Eukaryota > Viridiplantae > Streptophyta > Magnoliopsida > Magnoliales > Magnoliaceae > Magnolia > Magnolia kwangsiensis. The sequence goes on along the minus strand of CM073575.1, from coordinate 79,677,509 downwards.
TGATGGAGAACTACCAGAGGATCGCGCCGAGGCACGGCGTCTAAAGGTACGAGCGTCGCGTTATACCATCTTGAATGGTGTACTGTACAAGAAAGGGTTTCACGCTCCCCTATTAAGATGTGTGGACTCCCATGAAGCCGACTATGTCTTACGAGAGATACACGAAGGAATATGTGGGAATCACTCAGGTGGACGTTCGCTAGCCAACAAAGTGTTACGGCAAGGGTATTATTGACCGACGATACAACAAGATTCTAAGAGGTTCGTCTAAAAGTGCGACAAATGTCAGCGATTTGCGGTTGTCCCGAGACAACTCCCCGAGGAACTCACTCTGATGTCCGGACCGTGGCCCTTCCCACAGTGGGGGATCGACATCATTGGACCCTTCCCTCTGGGAAAGGGCCAGACCAAATTTATTGTTATTGCAGTAGACTATTTCATGAATTGGGCCGAGGCTGAGCCATTAGCGAAGATTACCGAGCAGAGGATCACTAGATTTGTTTGGAAAAATATCATCTGTCAGTTCGGAATACCTTGGACTATCATTACCGACAATGGGAGGCAGTTCGATAATAAGCAATTTCGCGAGATGTGCAGGAATCTTGGGATCCGAAACGTGTACGCCTCGCCTCATCATCCTCAGACAAATGGACAGGCCGAGGTCGTTAAAAAAATTATAAAGCAACATCTCCGAACGAAGCTCGATGAAGCAAAAGGAGCATGGGCCGAGGAACTCCCGAATATATTGTGGGCCTATCAGACTACAGCTCGGACTGCCATGGGAGAAACTCCCTTATCCCTTTGTTTTGGCTTAAAAGCTGTGGCCCCAGTTGAGATTGGTATTAGCTCAGCCCGAGTCAATACATTCGGCGAAAAAGAAAATGATGAACTTCTATCAGTCGGGCTCGATCTGTTGGAAGAGAGAAGAAAAGGAGCTCGATTACGAATGATGGCTCGACAGAGGCAAGTGTCTCGGTTTTACAACAGACGAGTCAAGGTCAGACGATTCCGAGCCGGTCATATGGTCCTCCGAAAGACATTCCCAAACACGAAGGAAGTTGGGGCCGGCACATTGGGACCCAATTGGGAAGGTCCCTATGTCGTCTCCAGCACTATCCGCCCTGGGACATATCGCCTGGAAGACCTAAATGGGCAACTGTTGCCTCACCCGTGGAATGCTAAACATCTCAAGGTCTATTACCTGTGAAACAGAATAGAAAGCGCTAAAGAATAATGGAAGAGAGATGTAATTGAAGTCAATTCAATAAAAATAAAGAAATTCTATTTTTTCTAAAGTGTTTAGCATCGGGTTATAGATTAGGTTAAAGATACATGAAAAATGGACAACGTGACTTCCAATAGAGAGAGTTATCTTGTAACACCCTGAAAATCGGGGGTCGTGTATAAACTCAACTCCCGAGTTTCAGACCGTCACTTATGCAACAAAAATGGTTATGATTCAATGTTGTCTGATTTAAAGCATTCACATGAGTAAAAGTATACCAAAACTGTAATTCATACTTCAGATCCAGTGATAAAAGCAAGCGGAAGACTAAACAATGTATATATCACTGTATGGAAAAACAAAGTAATCTCATCTGTCTCCAAAGTATGACTACATCTCTGAGTCTCATATACATGTAAATAAACAAAAGAATAAAGTTCAAAATAGTCCCACTGAAGTCCCCTCGATCCAGGTCACCTACGGGAAGCCGTCGTGATACAGCATATACGAGAACTCATCCTGGTCCTCGTCAATCTCCGGCTCCACCTCCTGGATCTCGTCCTCACCTGCAGCTACAACAGGGTCTGGTGGGTGTTGCAAGCACCATCCCGTAACGTGGGAATGAGTGATCAACTCAGTGGAATCATAGAGCAAAGATTAGCATGTTCACAATTCAATCACGCGATAATAGTAAAGCAGTAAATCAGACATTCCTAATACTGTTGTTAATGCAAGATGATATGACGTGATGTATGCCCTCACCGACGATCACCCTCATGCGGCAACATCTTACGACCGCGGCATGCCACACTCCCTAGAGTGCTCCACATCTTTCAGGCACATGCAATGCTATGGTGATATGATTTCTAAGTTGTTATTAGTCCATTCAAACAGCAGGATTGGGAAACTAAGGTACTTCCCTTGTATCAATCCCAACATAGATCCTGTCTAGGGTCGTCACTCCTAGTAATCTCATACGATGTATATTTCGTAGGTCACTGCAAGGGCTGCCAGGGCTGTTGCTCGCACTCGTTGCACCGCTCCCCCATCACCTTATCAATACAGGCCTACCGTACTCTACTGTAACGGAAGGGTCGTCGCCTCCCGTGGACTCAGAATACGCTCGCGGTCACTACAAAGGGCTCGTCGCCTGATCAGTGTAGGCCGACAGCTAGAATATAGTGTCCCATACCATCATAATCTGCTCACGAGTCAAGGTGCTCACTGGTCACTACGGGGAGGTTTGTGGCCCCAGCGTAGGCCGACAGCTCGACCACGGTGTCCCATACCACCATGCCCGGCTCATGAGTCTTCGTGGATCAAGGTACCACGGTTAATAGGGTTTACAATGGTAAGTTCAGTACCTTAGGTTCAAGCAGTTATGATACATACAAGGTGAACAAACATCGGCCAGTCGGGTTACTTGACGGGCTCGACTAGCGCGATCGCATCTCAAGTTGAACGACATGAAGTGCGTAAAACACTTCGCGTGGCCTAACCACTGCCGCCAACTCTCAACCCGAATCACGTTCATCGACGCGTCGTTCGTGGCTATGACCAGTCAGCCACGAATTCGCTCGGTCACCGACTGCCTGGACACTCGGTCGAGCCAGAACTCAGCCTCCTCGGGTCTGTGAGAACCCGTGAAAGTAGGAGGCCGCAAGCGCTGAAATCGCTCCAGAAGGCCCCGTGTGTCGGCAGGATTCCCCGCAGGGAAAGCAGGCTGCGCAGGATGTGCTATGCCCTCATCCTGGGCGTAAGTATAGGCATCCTCAGCTGGATGCGCAGGTGGTGCAGGTGGAGTAGATGTAGTCGCACCCCCACCCTGGGCTAAAGTCCCAACTATGGTGGTCAGAAGCTGCTGCTGCTGTAGCATCATAGCCATCATCTGCTCGAATCTGTCAGGGGGTGGAGCAGGCTGTGGCGGATGAGGTGCGGAAGTAGATGCGCGCTGTGGCTCTCTAACTGATGGTGTAAATGGCGGTGGTCCATCTGTAGGACCAACAGCAGGCTGAGACGATCGAACCGCCTCAGGAATCGGGCCCACAGCAGGGTCCGGACGAGTACCAGACTGAGAGGGAGTCTGATCTATCTGCTCTGACAATGAAAGCCGAACCGCGCTCATCGTAGTCTTAGGTGGCATTCCCTATATTCAAAATAGGGCGCAACCTTGTCAGTCTCAATTGCACAAATACACCATAATCATTCACTTAAAGAGTCAAAGGCATTCCATGCATTTCAATTAATCAAAATTGTCACAATACAACGGATATATCCTTACAAGCATCATGACTAGAATTACATGGAAAGTAAGACAGTTAAGCAACAACAACATAAGCAAAGCACTAGCCCTAACAGGCTTACATACATAAAACAGAAAATGGCTAACTACTAATAACCACATCAAGGATCGCATCGCTAGTCGGAGTCTGGTGACGGAGGAGGAGCACCCTTATCCTGTAAGCAACACAGGATTGCCTTCAAGGTGCGAGTCACCTTGCCAAACTTCTTCTTTGTAACAGCCTTGGCATCAGTGACTTCCGCTCGAAGTTCTTGGACTTCCCTTCGCAAAGCGGTCTGACTCTCCTCCATCCGAGCAATACGGTCGTCGATAGTAGTCTGCGCAGAAGGAGGAGGGCTCTCATCAGTATCCTGAGCCTCCTCTTCTGCTTCTTCCTGAGCTTCTTCCTGAACCTCTGCTCTAGGTTCTTCTTCGCTTTGATCTTCCTCTTCATCAAAGTCATCCCCACTATCCCTTTCAAGTTGATTTTCACGGTATTGCGACCCAATCTTCATCTTGACCATTGTCGACTCATCGATGGTGTGAATCAATACCGGTAATTCGGGCCCAAGTCTATAGGCAAACTCAAGTGCAATCTTGCAAATGAGTCGGCCAAAGGGAAGCGATTCGGATATTCTCCTCGACCTGGCTATGAGAACTATCTGCCGTAAGATGAAAGTGGCCATACATACGTTCTCTCCCTGGGCCACCAGAAATAAGAAATCGACCATAAGACGTGTGCATTCAATGCGGTTCGTCGACCTGGGATAGACATTGAACGTGCAGATATGATGCAGCAGGCGCAAATCCTCAGACATGTACGTTGCCTTGAGGCTATTATTAGGCTGCCATGGAACTAACTTACCGCACAGAAACCTGGTGCGGCGATCTCGTTCACGTCTAGTCCTCAAATTCTTCTCACTAGGATGCACATCACCTAGAGGCACGTTGAGAAGTCACGCAACCAACCGGACGTCGATCGTAGCCATCCGATCTCTACCAAAAGGGATTTTGAACTGCAAAGGCTCCAAGGTAGGATTCTTGATGCTAGCATAGAAGGCACGAACAGTGCTCACATTAGCACAAGCGCGAGCTTCAAAGATCGGTCCCCAGTGCGCAGCTTCAATGCGTTCGAACAACAGATATTCGCCGAACAATCGTCCATCTACGTCCGCCTCAAATAACACTCTACGATCAGTGTATTCACCATGAGGCATCTCTGATAAAATTGTTCGTCCAAGGTGTGCATGGGGATCCAAATCCCGCTTTGTACGGCACTCCAGGACTGCAGCTGGACCTGCGGCGGCGCTTGAACTTGCGGCACCACCCCGCGGTCTTCTTGATCGAGCAGGGCGGCTCGGCCCAGCCTCATCTGTCGCAGTTTTCCTCTTACCCATCAAAGATATGATGGATGAGAGTGACAGAAGGCCCAGAATGGCTTCCACAAAAGCCATGAAAAACGTCGAAAATGCGGAGAAATGGCTGCCCAATCTGAGAAAAGGAAATCTAGGCGTCGTAGAGGGTTGCTTCAAGCTTCCCAAGGCTGTACTTTCAGGGAAAAATACAAACAAAAAGATGGGATGGAGCACCTCACGATTTCAGCTATATTTGAGGGATTTTGGAGCTCCAAATGGTGATATCTTCAAGGAAAGAGGCTGCCAACACCCAATAAATGATGGGTGGTGGTCGGTTTTGGCCAAGGAGGGTTTTAGGAGTGGTTTGGGACGCCGGGTTTTGGAATGGGTTGCTGAAAATCAAATCTAGGGCTATGTAGGGGGCTGTTTGTGAAGGAGAGGTGGGATTTGGGGGTTTACGTGAGGTGGGAGGTGTATAGGGATGATGTGGACCCTATTTAAGGGGGTGCGCCCGAAGGACGGCCCCATCGGACACCGCCGGTCGGCGATGCATCGCCCGACCGGCGATGGCATCGCCGGTCAACTTGAAAGTTGGCCAGTGGGACCCCATGGGTCTGGTCCCCCATGGTCCCAGGGTCCCAAAAAGTTAGGTCCCACCCCTTGGTTCACAATAATTTGGTCTGTATGAGGCCAAACATGTGTTCGGGGCTTTCCGGGTCCACATCGCAATCTTGAATACCAAACCATATGATGCAGCATATGAATTTGGGGTAGAAGGAGCCAGTACACCTATCTAGATCCTTATTTGCTAAAGAAAGTGAAGTTAGAATGGCCTTATGGCCATTTTTCATGAAATTTTACTATTCACTGTAAAATTTTGTGAAAGTACTAATTCGTGTTATTTTCACATTAGGTTTGATGCCTAATATGAATTGGATAAGAAAGAAATAAAGATTGGAGTGTTTAGAGGAGGAATTTTGAAGATTTTTGGTGAAACGGGATTTTTAAGCCCTGGCGATTGATTACTGGAGTCGTGGTCATCCCACGGCCCAAGGATTCACTTTTGCTGTTTAAAACCGCTCATAGGACGTCTCAACCCGACTTTCTAAAGCTTAGAAGTGATTCGGGTTGCTTTACGCGACCCGAGATGCGTTACAGACTCGATCTTGCGATCGATCCTAATAGACTTCGCCTATCGGCGAATCTGCGACCTAGAAGTGTTTCTAGACCCTTCTCGCACCCACCTAAGTCAAAGGAAGTGACAGCGTACGTCGCAAGACCATAACCCAGGCCCAGTATACTCTCATTCATGCTCTGATACCAACTTGTAACACCCTGAAAATCGGGGGTTGTGTATAAACTCAACTCCCGAGTTCCAGACCGTCACTTATGCAACAAAAATGGTTATGATTCAATGTTGTCTAATTTAAAGCATTCACATGAGTAAAAGTATACCAAAACTGCAATTCATACTTCAGATCCAGTGATAAAAGCAAGCGGAAGACTAAACAATGTATATATCACTGTATGAAAAAACAAAGTAATCTCATCTGTCTCCAAAGTATGACTACATCTCTGAGTCTCATATACATGTAAATAAACAAAAGAATAAAGTTCAAAATAGTCCCACTGAAGTCTCCTCGATCCAGGTCACCTACGGGAAGCCGTCGTGATACTGCATATACGAGAACTCATCCTGGTCCTCGTCAATCTCCGGCTCCACCTCCTAGATCTCGTCCTCACCTGCAGCTACAACAGGGTCTGGTGGGTGTTGCAAACACCATCCCGTAACGTGGGAATGAGTGATCAACTCAGTGGAATCATAGAGCAAAGATTAGCATGTTCACAATTCAATCACGCGATAATAATAAAGCAGTAAATCAGACATTCCTAATACTGTTGTTAATGCAAGATGATATGACGTGATGTATGCCCTCACCGACGATCACCCTCATGCGGCAACATCTTACGACCGCGGCATGCCACACTCCCTAGAGTGCTCCACATCTTCCAGGCACATGCAATGCTATGGTGATATGATTTCCAAGTTGTTATTAGTCTATTCAAACAGCAGGATTGGGAAACTAAGGTACTTCCCTTGTATCAATCCCAACACAGATCCTGTCTAGGGTCGTCACTCCTAGTAATCTCATACGATGTATATTTCGTAGGTCACTGCAAGGGCTGCCAGGGCTGTTGCTCGCACTCGTTGCACCGCTCCCCCATCACCTTATCAATACAGGCCTACCGTACTCTACTGCAACGGAAGGGTCGTCGCCTCCCGTGGACTCAGAATACGCTCGCGGTCACTACAAAGGGCTCGTCGCCTGATCAGTGTAGGCCGACAGCTAGAATATAGTGTCCCATACCACCATAATCTGCTCACGAGTCAAGGTGTTCACTGGTCACTACGGGGAGGTTTGTGGCCCCAGCGTAGGCCGACAGCTCGACCACGGTGTCCCATACCACCATGCCCGGCTCATGAGTCTTCGTGGATCAAGGTACCACGGTTAATAGGGTTTACAATGGTAAGTTCAGTACCCTAGGTTCAAGCAGTTATGATACATACAAGGTGAACAAACATCGGCCAGTCGGGTTACTTGACGGGCTCGACTAGCGCGATCGCATCTCAAGTTGAACGACATGAAGTGCGTAAAACACTTCGCGTGGCCTAACCACTGCCGCCAACTCTCAACCCGAATCACGTTCATCGACGCGTCGTTCGTGGCTATGACCAGTCAGCCACGAATTCGCTCGGTTACCGACTGCCTGGACTAAGTCAAGTCCCACACATCTATGGAATTACATTAACACTATATACCAGGGTATTGGAATTGAAATACATCATGTGAGCATGTTAACACATGTTATAACATTCAACTTAAGCAAATCTTCAAGGCATACCTTCCATGCATATTCAACTTAAGCAAATCTTCAAGGCATACTTCCTATGCATGTAATGCAATCATGCATAAGGTCAACATGTAGGAAATCATTTAGGTCAGCATTTTAATCATGAAATCAATCTCAAACTACTACATAACATCATTCAATACAATACAAACTAGTACAAGCATTTATACAAACACATACACTACACACTTAAGTCCACATATAGTATGTCGACCTAAAGTGCGCAACTTGGCGAATCTCTTCGCCAAACTGATTATGCAATCATTCCTAACTCTCTAATGCGGCGACAAACCATGTCAATCACGTCAGCAAAATATGCATGTAGACCGTACTTCCTACAAATGACTAAAATGCCCTAAATCTCATATTCTTCGTTAATTTACGAAACAGGAAACGGAGAGCATGCTGTACATGTCAAACGGCGATGCCATCAATAATCTACTATTAAACGACATTGAAAGCATTGTAAACCGTCAATCAAAGCGTCTAAAATCCTCACCTTATGTCTTGTAGACTCGAAAATTGAAACGGAGCGTATACGCTTCGTCTACGGCGAATAAGGAACCTAATACACGAGATCCATAAGCTACATCGCTATGGAAACAAGGGAAACTCAAATCAACAACTATTTAGGGTATTTACTTACCTAGAATCGCGGTGAAATCGCCGGGAAAGTGGTAGAGGTGTGTTGCTTAAGCACGTGCAACACGTAGCACAAGTGGTAGGAAGAACTCCCCCACTCTCTCACAATCTCTCATTTTTTTTTCTCTCTCCCAAGCTAGGGCTTCTCTCAAATTCGGATGGGAGAGAGGAGTGAGGGTTTCAACCCCTTTTATAGCCTACAACATGCCCAAAATAGGCTTGGGAACAATGTTTACTTGGTGCCTAACCAAATCGGGGCCGTTTCGGTCCACAAGGGCATTTCTGAAGGTCCTCTGGCCAAATGCGGTCGGACTTAAGCTCATGCATACTGGATTTAGTACACATCCAGTTTTCAGACCGGTAGGGTTCCCAGATCGCACGTGGCGGTCCAGTTTCAGTTTAACGGTCATCGCACCAAGATCAGGCCTATAAGTCTCGTGATATATAATAGATATTTTTCCTAATCCAAGGGTGTAATTTGGCTATATTCTGACGGTCAGAACGCTCAATACTGATGCGTCAAATTGTGTGCCAGATTTGAATTTCAAATTCCAATTCTAACCCTATTCTCACTCTCTTCGGTCCGGGCTCAATGAAATAGCCTGTGATTATCGGTTTGACTTGATTTTTGGAATGAGTGTCAAGTCCAGCTAGACGGTTCTAACGGTCTAAGATAGGAGGTATCGGACTTTCGACGTGCGGTCTAGATCCAATACAAAGATTCAAAGTGGTCCAGAGAACAAACCTGCTTAGAGTTTGGTCCGAGGTTTTAGAGCATTATAGCACCATTGGTTCCACTCGCTTTGGGCCTTGTAGAACGTATTTAAAGTGATCAGGGACCATTTCCCAGCTATTCTAACGTTGCACTAGCTAACCTAGTCATATTTTCTAAAGGAATGAATTCTACGCAATTTCGGGTCGAGTTGGTACTCGAGCCCAAGTATGGATTTTTCACGGGCGTTACATATCTCCCTCAGTCAAGGACTGTTCTTAAAGAAGTCCCAGAAGGGTCAGCCCGGTCAGCAGCAGAAGGGGCTCCCCCGTCATTGGTGTCGTCACCAGTAGCCTCGGCCTCAGGACTGTCGGCATCAAAAGTAGAGAGATCAAGGTCGGGGAACGCAGCTTTCATCTCCAAAACGCAAGCCCTATAACCGCCTTGGTAAAGGCGGTCCCTTTCTTCTGCAAGCTCTGGTGACTGAAGGAAGGCGTCTACGGTGCGCTCTTCTGCCTCCTTGGCTCGCCGGGTTTCTTCCTGCGCTTCATGGATGAGGGCCGTGGCCTCAGCCTTAGCCCGGGCGAGAGTGCCCTTGCAGGTGTTGTGAACTCGGAGAAGATGCTGATGCTTTTCCTCATCCTCCTTCAGAAGCGAGGTCAAGTGGACGTTGTCAGCTTTAGCTCCTTCGAAAACCATCCTGACATCTTCTGTCGCCTTCCGAGCGATTGACAGATCGTCGGTCATGATGCTAAAAGGGCCTAGCTATATGCCCTAGAGGGGGGGGGGGGTGAATAGGGCAATGCCAAATAAAAATAATAACAGCGGAATAATAAAATATTTAAAGCACAATGCTGAATATAAAACAATCACAATAGCCTAAAATAAAGAGATTGATACTTTATCAGTTATAAGGACAACCTTACACCAAAAACCAGAGGTTTAAGGTAGGACAACTTATTTCTAGAACGTCCTTGTATCACAAACCAAAGAGGATAATAAGCAATGAAATCAAAATAACTTGCGGAAAATAAATCCTAAGTTATTACAACATACATCCACACTTGCTTGAAGTGATTACAACATTCATTCACAAACACTCTCCACAAAACAGAATGAATAAAAGAATGAAAGAATAAAGCACATCCACAACACAACGATATATAGTGGTTCGCCTGTGTGTACACCAACTGTTATCCAACAACCACACAGATTGCTACTCCACTCCTAATCTCCTCACACAGGGGATATTAGCATGCACTATCAAAATAGGTTTCACAGGTTCACCTAAAACCTTCACAATTGTGTCTTTGATCTCGGGCTTCACAATCCAAAAACCCCACAATCTGAGTTTTCTGGCTCTCCTCAGATAACCAATACAATGAGATTTTTCTAAAGAATTTCAAACAAAAACCAGAGAAAGTAAATTACAAAACATGTAAAATACCTGAATCACCTTTTGATGAAGCCTGGTAGAACCAATCGGAGTAGAAGTTCGATTCAACGTTCAAAGTCCAATACTCACTTTAAGAATGGTTCTAAGTCTAATTGATTTTAGATCAAATGGGCTAGATCTATTTGATTTTGAATCCAGAAGAAGGAATAACAGAAATTCCCCTTTTCTAATAAGATTTGAATGTAGATCAAAATCAAATAAGAATAAGCTAGCAAAATGAATATTAAATATGCACAAATCAGCTTAAAATAAACAAAAACTTATCTCAGAGAATAGCCTAAAGAATGCTTGAATAGAATTGATTTGAAGTGCTAAAACTCTGAAGTTCGTGCTCAATTTATAGACTGAAAAATCCCATCTACGACTGGTCTTAGGATCCTAGGACTGGTCGTAGCTCCAAAGATTTTTGAAAGATTTCTACGGGATTTGATTTTCAGTTCCACGACTGATAGAGGGTGGTCTACGACCGGTCGTGGGTCACCTACAACCGGTCGTGGGTCACCTACGACCGGTCGTAGGACCCCAAAAATGGTTACTGGAGTTTGAGTCGTATGTCTACGACCGGTCGAAGGATGAGTCGTATAACTCACAGGACTGGTCGTAGGACAGCTAGAAAGATCCGAAAATCTTCAACTACGTAGGACTGGTCCTGAAAAACCTAAGACTAGTCGTAGCAAAGCTAGGACTGGTCTTGAAGTCCCTAGGACTGGTCTTAGAACACTCAAAACAGGCATATAAAGATATATGAGTTATGTATCTGGAATGACCTACAATAAAGCCCATCCTAAGGTCAATCTAAGGTCAAACAAACCTTAAAAGTGAGATGGACATTGAAAGTCTGTACACTCAGATGACCCTTAAGAGAAGCTTGTGAATATTCAAAACTTGTAGTAGGCCTTCATAAGCTTGATCTTAAGTTGACAAAATCTTCCAGTAAACTTGAACTTGATCAAACCTTGAACATGCAACCTTGAATACTTCTATTCTTGATTTCTTCATCCAAGACTTGAAAACTTTCTTCTTTTAAGATCTTGACTTGAAATGCGATGTTGATTGCAATGACTAGTCTTCAAACATAAAACACAAGATATACAAGACATAGAAATAGGTTTTGGCACCACAAAATTTGACAACTAAAGGGATATGAAATCATAGCACTTACAATCTCCCCCTTTGTCAAATTGTGACAAAACACATAGCATCAAAGATAATAAGGAATGATAAATCATGAAACCACAAAATACTCTACTCCCCCTGAGTAATACGAGTATTGCACGTATAATCAATACATAACATGAAAACCTCAAAACTTCAATCCACATATCCATCATTCCACATATCCTTCTCAATCAATACAAACAAATTTACTCCCCCTATCCGTATTACTCCCCTTTTAGCAATGCTTACTACTCCCCCTTTTTGTCACAAAATGACAAGGGAAAGGAACAATATAAAGGAGAATATAGAGAGCAAATAATGAGAAGGTGATATGAAAGGAAAAAATAAATCTGAAGTGTCAAGTCATAATCCATACCACAAAGTACAATGTCCAAAATGTTATGAAACCAGAATCCATAATACATATCGAGAGTAAAAGAAATGTTATACTATTCAGAAGATAATTCACTTAATCTGATCCAGAGGAGGGAGCAGGAATAGATGGATCAATCTGGTGTAAGCACTTATTTATGCGACGAAGATATTTTCGCATGTACTTGAATCTCATGTCATGGGATATATTCATATTATCAAGTTTTTCCTCCAATACACGAAGGCATGCATCAAAACCAGAAGGATCATAATCTGGATCATTAGGTGAATCAGTTTCTATGTCATTAAATAAGTCATCCATATTAACATCTTGTTGTGGAAGATCACCAGCTTCCTCTTCGTTTTCAGCATTACCACCATCACCACCAACACCACTAACACCAGCTTCATCAAATTGGCCAGGTAGCAGATCCAATTTTATCTTATTAAGATTGGCATTGTTGAAAATGAGATGAAGAATTGGTGCCTCATTAACAAGTTTATCGACAAGCATGTGAGTGGCTAAAACATTCATAAGATAACCGAATGGAATATCACTATGACCTGGATGGAAATGAAATTGTATAATGGAATGACAAATCAAAGAAGGAAGACAAACCTTGATTCCAGAAGCAATAAAATGCAACACACGAACCATGAAAGAAGTTAACTCGATTTTATTACGGGACCGAGGATATACATTTGAAATGAAGAAACGATTTAATATTTTGTATTTGGATAACAGATACTTTGCAGGGAGCGCATTCCCTTTATGAGTCCAATGCACATCAATTTTGCATAAATCTCTGGTTAACATGCGTTTTTCCGATTCTGAAGGTTTGTCGTATAAAGTATGAATCGGTATTCCTTCATCATTAACAGGTATATCCATAATACCTGATATTAAATGACGGTCAACTTCAAATTTTCCTTCTCTTGTATCAATTGAAAATATTAAATTATCAAGGAAAAAATCTGAAATGCATGCTACCATTGATTAAGCAATGGACTGGTATGCAGACCCACCCTAAAGCAAAATGTTAGTCCAGCCTACAGATTCAAGAAGGGGAATGACACCATATGGAGTAATGTGATTTAGATCAGTGGTATGCTCAACGATAATGTTACGGACACGCAAATTCCGTACATCTTGAGTATCATCTTCGGGTGACTGAAGGTGCCGTTTAGTTATCGGTGCAGATCTAGATGAAGATGGACCACGAGATGTTTTCTTTTTCCCTCTAGCATCCATATTAAAAAAAATATACAGAGAGCAAGCAAGATGCACAAAAGAAAGATGAGTTTTCTCTAGATCAGCAAATTGAGATGAAACCCTTGAAAAACTCAACCAGAGATGAAATCAAGCTGTACTATGAACAAATCAAAGCATAGAGATCATGAATCTTCAAGAAAAATGATGAAATAGGACTTACTTTGAAGAAAAACTAGAAATCCTATGACTGGTCGAGCCACGACTCGTCGTAGGTAGGTGTGAAAATGAAGAAGAAGGGGATTTTTCCCAAATTATATGATGTTCACGAGATCCACGACCGGTCATGTGTGGTCCACGACCGGTCGAACCACGACTAGTCGTGTACAACCACGACCGATTGAGCATCGACCAAAAATGCATTTTTAAATGAAAAATTTTAAAATTTAAACAATTATAATGTGAAATATAATACACTATGATACATGCAAGCAAGAATATTCAATGTAAAATGCACATACCAAGATCAAATTTTAATTTATTAAACCTGCTTTTGTCGAGCAGTTTAGTAAATATATCAGCAAGTTGAGTTTCGGTTGGTATATATTCTAATGAAATGACTTTTTCTTCAACCAACTCACGAATGTAATGATACATAATATCAATATGCTTAGTTCGTGAATGCTGGATTGGATTTTTGAAAATGTTTATAGCACTGAAATTATCACAATGTAAAATCATTGAATCTTGATTAATTCCATAATCGCTAAGCATGCGTTTCATCCAAACTAGTTGAGCACATGCATATCCAGCTGCAATATATTCAGCCTCAGCAGTAGAGAGTGATATTGAGCTTTACTTCTTGCTAAACCAAGAAACTAAGTAATTTCCAATGTAAAAGCAACCACCAATGGTCGATTTTCTATCATCAATATTTTCGGCCCAATCAGCATCTGAATACCCGGCTAATTGAACATTAGTATCAAAAGGATACCAAAGTCCCAAATTTATAGAACTTGCAACATACCTAATAATCCGTTTAACAGTAGTAAGATGTGATTCCTTAGGATTAGACTGATATCTCGCACAAATACCAACACTGAATGCGATATCAGGTCTACTAGCAGTAAGATATAACAAACTACCAATCATACTGCAATATAGTTTAGGATCTATATCTTTACCTATAGAGTCTTTTGAGAGTCTTAATGTTATACTCATAGGAGTATCAAAGTTCTTACCATTCTCAAATCCAAACCTTTTAACCAAGTTTGAAGCATATTTGATCTGAGAAATGAAAATTCCATCAGGTTGTTGTTTTACTTGCAACCCTAGGAAATAATTAAGTTCGCCAACCATGCTCATTTCGAACCTTGATTTCATTAACTCTGCAAACTCAGTAGACATGTTAGAACAATTAGATCCATAAATAATATCATCAACATATATTTGAACCATCAAAATATCATTATTATTCTTTTTAACAAAAAGCGTCTTATCGACACTACCTACTTGAAAGCTATGACTAAGTAAGAATTTAGTCAATTTTTCATACCATGCCCTGGGTGCTTGTTTTAGACCCTAGAGAGCCTTTTTGAGATGAAATACATGGTCAAATAACTTAGGGTCTTCAAACCCTGAAGGTTGTTCAACATACACTTCTTCATGTAAATCGCCATTCAAGAAGGCACTCTTTACATCCATCTGAAAAATTTTAAGTTTTCTAAAACATGCAATGGAAATAAAAAGTCTGATTGATTCAAGGCGAGCGACTGGAGCAAAGGTTTCATCGTAATCTATACCTTCAATCTGAGTGTACCCTTGTACAACCAGTCTAGCCTTATTTCGTATAATATTTTCGAGTTCAAAAGATCCACTTTGTTCCAATAATGTTTTTATCTTTAGGTTTAGGAACAAGATACCAGACATCATTACGAACAAATTGATTAAGTTCATCCTGCATAGCAACTATCCAAATTTCATCAGAAAGTGCTTCTTTTACGTTGACCGATTCTATTTGGGATGTAAAACAAACATAATTACATATGTTCTTAAGTTGTTTGCGAGTACAAACTCCAGTGAGAGGATTTTCAAGAATTTGATTGGTTGGATGATCTTTAACAGTCCTTGGTTTAGATTCTTTTTGACTTGATGAGATATTTAGATTGTCAATAATAATAGCTTCATCATCATCTGAACTTGGGGCTGGTGTATTCAAATGATCATCAATGACCACATTGATGGACTCTTGAATCACGCCAGTTCTCTTATTTAGAACCCTATAAGCTCGACTGTTCAAAGAATAACCAAGAAAAATTCCTTCGTCACTCTTCGTATCAAACTTACCCAAATTTTCATGATCCTGTAAAATATAACACTTGCCGCCAAAAACCTGAAAGTATTTGACAGTAGGTTTCTTTTCAAACCATAATTTATAAGCAGTCTTATTAGATTTACTAGTATAAACCCGATTAATAATATAACATGCGGTATTAACTGCTTCAACCTAAAGATTTTTAGAGAGCTTCAAACTATTTAACATAACATTAGCCATTTTCTGAAGCACTCTATTTTTCCTTTCAACTATACCATTTTGTTGCGGTGTTTTGGGCGCTGATAATTCATGTGATATTCCCTGATCGCTACAGAATTTCTCAAAACTACTGTTTTCGAATTCAGATCCATGATCACTACGGATCTTGCTAACATGAGAACTTTTCTCATTTTGGATTCGTTTGATGACCTTTTTTACTTCATCCAAGGTTTCAGTTTTTTCTTTTAAGAATGATACCCAAGTGAATCTGGTATAGTCATCTACAATAACCAAGATGTATTTTTTTCCTCCTCGACTTTCTGATCTGGTTGGTCCAATAAAATCCATATAGAGAAGCTCGAGTGGTCTAGATGTGGTGTTAGAGTTCACTTTCTTGTGAGAACTCCTAATTTGTTTGCCCAACTGACATTCACCACATATTTTGTCTACCTTTTGCAATTTGGGTAGACCTCTAATTAGTTCTCTTTTGCTCAATCTAAATAAGTTCCGATAGTGTACATGTCCAAGACGTTTATGCCATAATTCAGTCTCATCGGTATGGACCATGTAACATGATTGAGTAGATGAGCTATCATCACTAACGATGTAGCAGTTTTCAGAAGTTCTGTGACCAGTTAATATAACAGAACCCCTTTTATTACCTATCTCACAACCTTGATTAGAAAACTTTACACTATGGTTGTTATCACATATCTGAGAAATGCTTAATAGGTTGTGTTTTAAACCCTCAACATATAAGACATTCTTAAATAAGGGAAAGTTATAAAGTTGAACCGTACCTTGGCCAATAATCTTACAATTTCTTCCATCACCAAATGTGACTGACCCGTCAGTCATATCTTTAAGATCGGTGAATAAAGCTTTGTCACGTGTCATATGCCTAGAGCAACCACTATCTAGGTACCACTTTGAATGGCTTGTTGCTTTGAAAGCAGTGTGGGCAACCAAGCTGGCAACTTTAGGAACCCATTTCATAACTGTTTTGGGTTTATGAGTATAGATGGTCTTTTTCTATCTATTGTCGTAGGAACGACCAATAGAGTTCGATTTTAATAACTCCTTGAGAAGATCAATAATTTTTTTAGCTAATTGATTTCGGTTTTGAAAATTAAAGTTGACATGGCCACTTTTAGGTTTTTGGAAAGACCTAGAATTTTTGGAAAAACCTTGATAGGTATTCTTTTCTTTTGAGGTCGAAGACTCTCCTTTAACAAATCTAGGAGCAATGTTCTTTTATTTAGGAGATATATTTTTATCATAATCCAACCCGGATCGATCGCCACATTTTCTTGATCCGGACAATAATTTTTCCAATTTCGGATCTCCTTGGGCATATCTCCATGTGTCTTTCAAACTCAGAAGAGAAGCTACCTCATTTTTGAGTTTCTCTTTTTCGGATTTTAAATCTTCAATTCGATAGGTTTTAAAATCTAAATCATTTTTGGTTTTTTCAAAAGAATCAGAAATATGAGATTTTTCTAAGACAAGAGACTCATAATCTTCCTTAAGCTTAGAAAATTTTTCTTTTTGTAATTTAAGCTTGACAGCAATTTTACAACTCTCTTTATAAAGGGCATTATAAGCATCTTGAAGATCATCTTCATTATCGCAATCACTATTCAGATTTTCTTCACTAGATGTATCATCATGATCTGAATAGGTGATCTTGGCTAGAGTCATAAGGGCTTTAACACCATTGCCTGACTCGGTTTCAGAATCTTCTGATTTAGAAGAGGATTCAGAATCAGATAATTCATCTCAAGTAGCCATCATGCTTTTCCTTTTTTATTTGTCCTTTTTAGGACATTTGTTAGATAAGTGCCCATACTCTTGACAGTTGTAACATTGACTATCTTTTAAGGATTTACGAGTTCTAGGTTTAGATCGTCTCTTATCATTTGATTTTTGAAAATTAACCTTTTTCTTGTTTTTGAAAATTTTGTAAAATCTTTTTGCTAAAAGTGCCATATCATCTTCGGTATTTTCTGAATCCGAAGTGCTTTCTTGAGAAATATTTTTAGATGATTTGAGAGCTATTGATTTTCCTTTAGGAGCCGTAAAGGATAACTCATAGGTTTGAAGTGAACCAACTAATTCCTCAACCCTCATGGTATCCGTATCACGAAGTTCCTGAATCGCGATCACTTTAGAATTGAACCGTTCAGGAAGTGAACGTAGTATTTTTGTGCACACTTTACTTTCAGGGATTTTATCACCAAGACCCCACATAGAGTTCATTATGTCATTCAATCTAGTGTAGAAGTCCATAAACATCTCATTCTCCTCCATATGAATTTCTTCAAATTTAGTTGTGAGGAGTTGGACTTTAGATTTCTTGACAACAGATGTACCCTCGTGTGTCATTTCTAATAGATCCCATGCTTGTTTTGCATTTTCATAAGAGATGATTCTTTTGAATTCATCTGGTGATAATGCACAAGTAATTGCATTTAGTGCTTTTGCATTAGCACTACTTTCACTTTTCTGAAGTGTGGTTCAAAGAGAATAAGCCGTTATTTTCATAGTTTTTGAACCATCGTCATTAGCAACTTCAGTGATAGGAGGGTTCCATTTATTCACTATGGCCAGCCACACACTTTCATCCAAGGATTTGAGGAAGATCCTCATCCTGGCTTTCCAATAGGCATAGTTTGTGCCATTAAAGGGTGGTGGCCTAGTGACTGATAGGCTATCAAAATTTGACATCTTAATATAGCTTAGATCGTTAGCTCAGGAAATAAATCCAATAAATAAACAATAAGCACGAGCTATTTAGCTCTGATACCACTTGAAAGGGCCTAGCTATATGCCCTAGAGAGGGGGGGGGGGTGAATAGGGCAATGCCAAATAAAAATAATAATAGCGGAATAATAAAAGATTTAAAGCACAATGCTGAATATAAAACAATCATAATAGCCTAAAATAAAGAGATTGATACTTTATCAGTTCTAAGGACAACCTTACACCAAAAACTAGAGGTTTAAGGTAGGACAACCTTATTTCTAGAATGTCCTTGTATCACAAACCAAAGAGGAATAATAAGCAATGAAATCAAAATAACTTGCGGAAAATAAATCCTAAGTTATTACAACATACATCCACACTTGCTTGAAGTGATTACAACATTCATCCACAAACACTCTCCACAAAACAGAATGAATAAAAGAATGAAAGAATAAAGCACATCCACAACACAACGATATATAGTGGTTCGCATGTGTGTACACCAACTGTTATCCAACAACCACACAGATTGCTACTCCACTCCTAATCTCCTCACACAGGGGATATTAGCATGCACTATCAAAATAGGTTTCACAGGTTCACCTAAAACCTTCACAATTGTGTCTTTGATCTCAGGCTTCACAATCCAAAAACCCCACAATCTGAGTTTTCTGGCTCTCCTTAGATAACCAATACAATGAGATTTTTCTAGAGAATCTCAAATAAAAACTAGAGAAAGTAAATTACAAAACATGTAAAATACCTGAATCACCCTTTGATGAAGCCCGGTAGAACCAATCGGAGTAGAAGTTCGATTTGACGTTCAAAGTCCAATACTCACTTTAAGAATGGTTCTAAGTCTAATTGATTTTAGATCAAACGGGCTAGATCTATTTGATTTTGAATCCAGAAGAAGGAATAACAGAAATTCCCCTTTTCTAATAAGATTGGAATGTAGATCAAAATCAAATAAGAATAAGCTAGCAAAATAAATATTAAATAAGCACAAAGCAGCTTAAAATAAACATAAACTTATTTCAGAGAATAGCCTAAAGAATGCTTGAATCGAATTGATTTGAAGTGCTAAAAATCTGAAGTTCGTGCTCAATTTATAGACTGAAAAATTCCGTCTATGACTGGCTTAGGATCCTAAGACTGGTCGTAGCTCCAAATATTTTCGAAAGATTTTCGTGGGATTTGATTTTCAGTTCCACGACCGGTCAAGGGTCACCTACGACTAGTCGTGGGTCACCTACGACTGGTCGTAAGACCCCAAAAATGGTTGCTGGAGTTTGAGTCGTAGGTCTACGACCGGTCGAAGGATGAGTCGTAGAACTCACAGGACTGGTCGTAGGATGTCCAGGACTGGTCGTAGGACAGCTAGAAATATCCGAAATCTTCAATTACCTAGGACTGGTCCTGAAAACCCTAAGATTGGTCGTAGCAAAGCTAGGACTGGTCTTGAAGTCCCTAAGACTGCTCTTAGAACACTCCAAACAAGCATATAAAGATATATGAGTTATGTATCCGGAATGACCTATAATAAAGCCCATCATAAGGTCAATCTAAGGTCAAACAAACCTTAAAAGTGAGATGGACATTGAAAGTCTGTACACTCAGATGACCCTTAAGAGAAGCTTGTGAATATTCAAAACTTGTAGTAGGCCTTCATAAGCTTGATCTTGACTTGACAAAATCTTTTAGTAAACTTGAACTTGATCAAACATTGAACATGCAACCTTGAATACTTCTATTCTTGATTTCTTCATCCAAGACTTAAAAACTTTCTTCTTTTAAGATCTTGACTTGAAATGCGATGTTGATTGCAATGATTAGTCTTCAAACATAAAACACAAGATATATAAGACATAGAAATAGGTTTTGGCACCACAAAATTTGACAACTAAAGGGATATGAAATCATAGCACTTACAGATGCTGATGCGACCCTCGGTACTCTCTCTGCGACCCTCCGCCTCGGCCGCAATCCTCCTTGCAGTTTCTGTCTCGGGCGCAAGTTTTTGAGCAGCAGTTAGCTCCGAGCAGGCTTTAACAAGGCAAGGAGCCAGCTGCGGGTAAGTGACTGTAAGTTATGAACAAGGACGTAGTCTAAAATAATGGAAAAGTAGAGATAAAGGATTTTACCTCAAAGAGCAACCTCGCCGTATGTCCGAGAGTCTGCACAGCTGGGGCATTGTAGTAGCTGGCGAAGTCTTTCTCGCCCCCATGTGCAAGAGCCCAAGGAATCATCCCTGAGATGACTTTGACTAAGGGAGACTCCTGTTGAGTCGTCTCTCCTCTCGAGGACTCCGCGCAAGGCACCTCTCTCGGCCTCGGGGCCTCTTCTACCACGGGTCCTAGCTCAGGAACCGACTGAGAGATCGAAAGGCTCGGCTCCGCTTCCTCCATCCTCTCATCAAGGTCAGAAAGCACGACCATTTGTGGGGCGACAGAGACGGGAGCAGGCGAGGCAGTTGGCTCCTTGGCTTTTGCAGTAGTCTTCTGCTGCTTCGAGGTCCGAGACCCCGATAAAAGAGCCGACATCGGAGGAGCCCTCACTTTGGAGATTGGCTTTAGGGATGGACGAGATCCGACCATGCTATCAGAAGCAAGAGCTGACCTGAGAAATGGACCAGCCTCGGGAAGGTCTGCAAAGAAGAATGAAGAGTTAGACAGGAAATCGAAAGGACGAAGCAGATCGAGATGAGTTACCTGAGACGAATGAGTCTAGACCGCGAGATGGAGGCGCTTGGGTTGCAGCAGTAACTTCTAAGACTATTCCTCTGCGCTCAGCTTCCTCAGCTCTCTTATTCGAGTTAGAGCCCCAGACTCGAGTTTCCCCCTCTTCTTCAAAATATTTGCAAGACATTATGAGGTCAGATCAGCTATAAAAAAAAAGAAAAAAAGGGAGAGAGATTATCGGGACGGGTGACTGAATCACCTGCTCTTCAGAACGTGCGAGAGACTTGAGGCTCGTACAGCCACGTATCGGACGACTCCCACTGACCGCAAGCCCAAAACCACCTCTCCTTCCAGTACTTGTTGGAAGTGGGTGGGTCGGTTATCAAAGACCCCCCTTTTCCTCTCCACGCACTCAGGAAGTAGAGGTTAGAGAAGTTGGGATTTGGTCTGACTTGGTAGAGGTAGAGAAACTCGTCGACTGTTAGCGGAGGCTGTCCTAACTCGGCCCACAGCACGTCACACCCGAACAAACTCCTCCACGCGTTCGGGACAATTTGACCAGGAGCTATTTTGACTCGGGACAAGAAATCACGAGCAATGGGCTGAAGTGGCAAGCGCAAGCCACATTGCATCGCGACCTGAAAAATTGCGACCATCCCCGCAGGAGGATGGTCGGACAAATCTCCCGAACAAGGGAGACGGAGTATGACCGAGTCAGGGACATGATATCCAGCCCTGATCCAGTTTAGGTCGGATTCGGTTAAAACTGAGCCGACGAGGCCACTTGGCTCGTCTTCACCTTCTTCCCCCTTCGAAGAGGATTCAGAGGCTTCCACAGTTTGGTTCACAGAATTTGAAACAGCCACCCCTTCGCTTATAACAATGTCGTCTACTTCTTCTTCCTCCTGCTGATCCATCCCGAGGTTAGGTCTCCCTGGACGGGTTACCAGAGACACTCCACCACTAGACGGACCGGCCTGAGCGGGGCATTCAGCCGATGAGCCATCGGCCTCCCTTACAAGTCGGAATGCGGCATCAGTGCCGACGGTAAACTCCGTCAGTAGGGAGGGCAGTTCTGCAACGTCCCAAAGATATTGGGACACACCCTCATCACCGAAAATCCCCTCCCGGGGGCTCTGAGAGCCACGTACAGCCATTAAAGTTCAAAGAGATGGGAGGAAAGAAATCATCGGGAAAAATAATAGCGAACTCAAAGGGAGTTAATGAAGCAAGAAACGACAGCGGATGGAAGAAGGAAGAAGAGAAAGAAGACTCGGAAGCAGATACGAGCGGGAGGGAGGAACGTGAAAATAAAATTTGCACAGTCCTCCAGCACAGCCTTTTTATAGCAGTTCCACGTGGCAGGGCTTTTAATGAAAAAGTGAATCATCGTTCTTCTCGGCTCCCCCACTCAACACGTGGCGCACGCTGACTGACAGTGGTAACGTCTTCGCCACGCGTCCAAATCTCATACGCTGATGGAATGACCTGACGGCTGGCCGCACGCGCAGCCTCAGGGAACGCAACGTCATACGTTAAAGATGACTCAAGGAGCATTAAATGCCTCATCATAATCTCGAACTCTAATACGAACCGACCTAAAAACTCGTTACCCCTTGATGCCACGAACGACACAAGGAGTAAGGGGGCTTACTGTTGGGGAAAAATATGTCAAGTCCGGAGACTCGGATTCTAAGTAGGTCGGCTCTGCTGACGTTGCCCGAAGAGTCCGAGACAATGGTCAGAGTCGAGAGAATAAGGAATAAGCCTAGAGGCATAAGCAGAAGACGATTAAAGTCGCTCTGTCGGAGTGATAACCTCGTCTGCATAAGCCTACTGAAGGCTGAGCATGTTATAAGCTACCCGACCGATAGAATAAAACCGACCTAACGAATCAGTTTTGTCGGCCACGGCGTAAGAAAGGATAACGGGTAAAACCGAGACTATTCCGTCTGTGGAAAGGCAGAAAACTTATGCTCGATTGCCAGCTGAGACTCCCCTTAAGTCGGTAGCGACTGAGCCGAGAAAAGAGAGGGCGGTATGAATGCAAATACCGCTCCGAAAATCTAGGGATACGGGTATCCGATCCCGAGATTTTTGGGATCGGGAGCAATCAGTGAAATCTCCAGATAATCAGGAGAAGAATCCTCGTACGATGAGGATTCCTAAGATCTATAAATATCGAAGCTTTCTACAGGGAAAGGTATGAGATACAAAACTGAGAAAACCCTTTGCTATTGAGAAAAATGACTGACTTAAGCATCGGAGGCTCCCGGCTCTAGCCAGGGTCCCCTTCATAGTGCTGATTGTGCAGGTGGAAGAAGATCCGATCCAGAGGAGCCGTTCCATAAAAATACACCAACACAAACTTCATAAGAAATTCATTGGGACAGAGTCCATGAACCTATATGACCTGACTAGGAAGGTCTCCAAGTACGAAAAATTCTACAAGAGGGTGTTAGGCAAAAGGATTCATCAATTAGGACATATTACCATGACCTAAATTACGAGGTCGTAATTGCCGAAGCAGTAGCTAAAAAGCCACTCATATGCTTAGCGCAGGTCAAAGAGGAATCGACCATGTGGACCGCATAAAAGACCTAAAAAGTACACTTTTGATATCACACGGGTTGATCAAATATTCAAAATTCTGTTGACTGGAAAGTTTATTAAAATTCCAATAAATCATAAGATACCTTTAGTCGACGAATTGTATAAAATTGAATATTGTAAATGGCACAGGACGGGTTGATCAAATATTCAAAATTCTGTTGACTGGAAAGTTTATTAAAATTCCAATAAATCATAAGATACCTTTGGTCGACGAATTGTATAAAATTGAATATTGTAAATGGCACAGGACTCGTTCTGTAACACCGCGTATTTTCTATACTCGGGTGTTGCTATAGAGATCTAAATAACTTTAGACATGGGTAACGACCCTCAAACTTTACCGTAAATTTTAACTTGAAAACGGCATCAACCACTCCACTCCTCAACACTATGAACTAACATAAGCTTGATAACGAGATCCTAGCCATAAAGAAGATTACATCACCCTTAAACACGCTTTGGGACCACTATTATGCACACTGAAGTAGGGGACCAACAGTTCAATTGAAATAGACAATCCTTACCAAGGATAGACATCCAAGCATGACCCTTACGAAAATAAGGTTGATCTTCAACCCAGAGCAACTAACAAACCTTGTAAGTGGAATAGACAGCTCAGATTACACCTACGAGCTTATGAGATCCAAATAATCCAAGGTTAAAGATGACGAATGTCTGAAATAACGAACACCTAACCCTTAGAACTTCAACCCTTAACCTATTGCCATTGCTAGGTCTTCCAAGTCAAATGAATGGCCTAGATCAACTCAGACCATCGAAATATGATAGAGGAAAACCAAGCCCTTCGTTACTAACCACAGATCGTCAAATCCACTGCATATTAGGTCTGGCACTCCCTTCACGGATCTAGTACCAAATCATGCGAATCTGCCCATTAAAGGGAAATATTCATCGTTTAAATGCACCTAGGATAGTTTAAAACCCTTTTTGACCGTTGATGATTGACAGCGAGTTGATCTGACAGTTGTATAGTCGGTAAAAACCTTTTCATAGTGCATAAAGAATGTTTTATAGTCACTCGTGCCTTGGATCTGCCTCATCCCTTTAGGATGGGTCCTAGATCAAGCTGACCTAACGAATGGTTGGTGTGGATCGATTCAGAATCACACGTGTACACCACCTCTGACTTATGTGTGTACACAGATAGCGCACACTCACTGTGCACGAGATCTAGCATCGGGTCAAATAAGCTTTGACCGGATAGAATTCGCAAATCAGTGAATTTTCAAAATCTCTCCCGCCCGACGCTAGTTCAAAACGGACCGTCCGTTTGACGATGCAAGCAGAGTTTTTCCGAATACGGTTACTTAATCTAGACCGTCCATCTGATAGAATGGGTCCCACTGACCTCGACCATGACCAGATTAGTGATTGAAAACCACTCAATCCACCTCTGATAACTAATCAACAAGCGACGTATGAAGGTACTGCAAACGGGGAACTTTTATCCACTTACACCACACTCCGACCAATCCAACCGTTGGAAACGGTCGGACGGGCACCACGTACGTGGAGAAAATCTGCGTTAGCCCTATGATTTCCAAATATGGATCCCTACAAGATGAAAAGGCGGAAGAAAGTTTCCATTTCGGGTAAGGTCGATCTCCGCCCTTCTCCGATTTCTAGGAGCTTCCCTAGGGCAGATCCTGGTCGTCCGTGTTAGGTTTGTTCAAAATCTCATAAGAAGAGCCGAGATTTTGGAGAGAAGCCGCACCCGCTCGCGTCTCCAGCTTCTTAGATTAGGGCCGCAACCAACCGTCCTTATTCACCGTTGCGTGGGCCACACAAGCCTCCTGGGTAACATCTAAGCCGTTTCGAAGCACCAAATCAGCCGATCAGTTGATCATTGCAAAACCACCATTATCAGTCCATCTTCCTCACATCGCTCTGAAACCCACCTGCTGCAAGGGTGACCCATTCGCCCATCCGAGACGTCCATCGTATGGGCCATCACACACAAAACCCATCAGAGAATGATTTTTGGGCCCATGCATTCATTCAGCGACTTGAGAGAATCCCAACGTGGTGTTCTCTCAGCTAGCTTGTGTTAACCGCGCGCTAATCCTTGCGATTAGCAGGAGATGTTTCCAGAAACGGAGTACTTATAAAAGGCTGGGAATTAGGGCATCTCCCAAGGAAAACCTAAAGAAAGAAAGGGGAAAGCGATAGGGAGAGAGAGGCGCCGCTGTTGCATCATGTTGGGTTGACTCAGTCTGAGTCGCGGCTGAGTCCAGCTTCCCATTTGGGATTTCCATCAAAGAGAAAGAGAAGAGAAGCAAGAGGAAGAGAAGAAGATAGTAGGAAGGGAAGAGAGAGAGGGAAGAATGCCGCTGCCACTTCAAGTTGGGTTGGGTCAGTTCGAGTCGCGGCCAAGTTGGGATGATCTGATGTCCATTGCTGGACCATTAGAGAAAAGTAGGAAGGAAAGAAGAAGACAATGATAGAGAGAAAGAAAAGGAGAAGAGAGACAGGGAGAAGAAGTGCGGATGTGTGAGTTCCAACCGCCCATCTGTGGCTAGCCCATCTCATGGTAGGAGCTTCTCGTCCCCAGCCCCAGTTCAGGTAACTAAACCAAACCGAAACCCCTGTCTCAATTCTACATCAAATCCGCTCATGACCCATCGCAATGCCCTGGAAAATCGGGTCTGATTCACCCCAACTCGGTCACGAGTTGAGTGACTCAGCTTCGCATTTCGGGGTGAAAACCTTGATCTGGATCCATGAATGTGGTCGGTTTGCCCCGAGCAAGGATCAACGCCTCCAACCGACCTCAAATGCATTCACAGTGTTACACGCTGCTAGTCGAACGAATCAACCAAGTTGATTAACTACTGAGTCAACTCAATGCTCAATAACGGGCTGACTCGGCCTGTTTCCCAACCATCTGAGTATGATCTGATCAAAGTTGGAGGAAATCTAATCATAAATAAGACCTTGTAGTAGATGAAATCCTTGTAGCTAACCCAATTCGCTATTGGTTAAAAACTCCAACAGAGTCAACTCAGTCGTAACTCACTGAGGTCTTAAAATGCTTAATCCAGGTTCAACCAGTAACTGATTGCTTTGGAAGACCCTCCATCTTTTGACTAGTCCAAATCAGTAAGTAGAAGTTGGATTCTATGTAACTATTAAGTTAAAATGTGAGTTAAAGATTAGAAATTAGAACTTACACTTGTTTGGATTTTAGGATCATCACTCACCACTTAGGAGCATTACAAATCAGAGAAAATACCCCCCAAGGTGAGGAGCATCCCCTCTAGCTTCTTCCATTCACTAATTTCCATGTGGATTAACTCTTTAATGTAGAGTATATTAGAGAAATATTAATTCCTAGTCATCTTGACTTTTATGAAGAAACTATTTTAATGCCATGTTTCCTTATAATTATGTGTATGATGTATTGTCTTGAAAATTTAATGCCACATTTATAATCATTTGCCTATGTGTATATCCCTATTAGACGTGATGAGAAAAGAAAGCTTTCATACTAGATTATTTGCGAATTGTGTAGTGAGACATTACCTTCATGATTTTTCATATTTTTAATCTCTAATTTTGTAGGTACAATCTTGTGAATAGTTCTTACAATATGGAAAATGAGAATTTGTTTACATGTAGTGTACTTATGGATGAACTCTTAGTTAATAAAGTGACCTCACTTGGGAATTTACATGATACTTAGTGTGTCCTCCTTTGAATGTAAAGAAATCATGGAAGCACGTATGGAATGCATAGTTGGATATTTCCTATTGAAAGTTGAATGTCATTACTATTCTATCAAAGTAATGTACATATATGTCATGGTGCATAACATCCACGCATGACATGTGAACTTTTCCGAGTGTGCATCGTAAGTCACATCTTGTTGGGTTGTGTCAAGTTCCATTACCTAAGTCCAACCATCAGGTTTGTGCACTTGTACACTTTGGGCCGCTCTTTATTTACATGAGGCTTTTCTAGAATTTTTTACCTCCTCAGGCATACCCCGAGTATTTTTCTAGGAGGTCGTCCTTGGGCGCACTCACCTTCATGGCCTTTTTCAGGTAGTCAATCTACCGCGGGCGGTCTATATGGTCTTTTCCAGGTAGTCTACTACCATGGGCGACCCTTTATTTTGATAGCTGGATGTGCATCCCTAAATCTGTGACTTGAGCATATATTCATACATTCATGCAAACGCATTGTTAGTTGTATTTCCCTATGAATTATATACATGAATTGTTAACCCATTTTGGAATGTTGTGGTTGAATCTATGAGGGAATTTCCCACTGAGTTTTCACTCACCCATCGTGCGGTTGCACCAAATAGACGTAGGTATGATGAACAAGTGGAGACCCCTATGATAGGATTCCAGAGATGGCTGTGGTGGATTTTGGCGAGAAAGAACTCTATGATATTACAGTTGAGCCGTTAGAGCTCGACTGATAATTTAGGATTTACTTACTTTCATATTTCAGATTTTGTATCTTACTTGAATTGTAATAAAATATTTTTCCTGTTGTGGGATTTCATTTTGCTCTCATTTATATGTATTAAGCTTCCTTGTTGTTACTCTTGATACCCTTAGTTTATGCAACGTTGCCTTACTCTCTGTTATGGAATTTGTCGCTATTTAGATGTATGTTAGTCGACTTCATAGCGTAACCCTCGGGTTCTCGTACTCAAGCGACTATCTCGGGTTTCGAGAACTAAGGTGTTACACGTTCCCATTTAACTAACAAATGTGTGGTATTTAGGAACGTGGTCCAGGATAATATCGATAGCGGGCTGCTAAAGTTTCCTAAGAAGAATGAAGAGGTGATGTTAATTAATAAGGATCATTCCTACCTAATCTTAAGGTCAATATGGTTATGAAAAATCTAAGAAAGACTATTCAAATGCGACTAAGGGTTGATATTTCTCCAACTAACCGCGTAAGTACACCACAGTGGCTGGGGCATGGACGATGTCGACCTCCCCACTCGATTGCCATCCTGCCAAACGTGATTTGGTAAGATGGTCAAGGCTCACAATTGTGTGACCAATGTATCAAAAGGACCATTCCGGGATGGGGAGACCCTCCTCAACCATGGTTGCAAGACCACTACATGGTTTCTAGAAGGGCTGAAGGAAGCGGTCAGCATCAATCGCAGAGGATGCCTTCACCCCTTGATCGTTACTCTCAGGGTAGGTTGTCAAATCAAAGGAGGGTTAAACCTCCATCAATATAGAAGGAAGTCTAGAAATAGGTCAAGCATCCTAAATTCCTAGTTGTTCTAGAAGCAATGACTCGAACTCAGAAACGCCATTAGTAGAAGCATATAGTGTCACGCCCCAAACCCAAAAATCGAATTCACAGGATTCCTGATCGCCGAATCCGGTGTCGATAGCCTCCGTAGTACCCCATTCTCGGCTCCTAGCATTCATATGCCAGATTCTGATCTTGGGATCCTATATGGAGGATTTTTTTTCAATGTACATTTAACTCGTAATAACATAACCACAAGATTACTCACAAAGGCAACATCGTCATCACATATCTACTAATATAATCATTTGAGTACAATACTGAAAGGGAAATACATAAATAGAAAATCAATCTCTAGAAGACCATAACACGCTCCAAGCTCAACACTGCTGCAACATAACATTACCTGCACGCATCTGTCATGATAAGCTTATAGAAAGCTTAGAGGGTGGTGAAAGTATGTGTACAAGGTAAGTGCCAAATATTCAATACAGTGTCGTAATCAGATAATATCAAAAATACTGGTAAGTCATGAATCATATGATATCAGAATAAGTGAAAATATGGACAAGTCCATGAGTCAATCAATATCAAAATACACAATATAGATTAACGATGCAAATGTAGAGTCATAAAGAACCAAATATCAGATGCCGAGGATACAATGCAATGTACAATTCCTGATGAGTTCATGAATAACGTCAATCGTACCTAGACCATATAAATGCAGAAATACGGTAACTCAAATGTTATATGCCACAAGTGTAATGCAATATGCGGTACAAATGGAATAACCATGCTAAAGTGTGAAGTCGGGATGATAGTACGTAGTATCACAGGTTATGAGGTCCATCACAAGGGACTTCTATCCCAATTAGTCCCATACCTAATTTGGATAGTCAGACTTAAAGTGGTAAACTCCTGATCTCAGGTTAGTCGCGCTCCCAATTAAAATCCTGGCCATGCAAAGGTACACATAACAAATAATTGCGCACCATCAGCCCGAATGGATAGTGAATGAATGAATGAATGAGTATGAAACTCCTGATTAATAAGTCCACATATCAGTATAGTTTCTCTTTGGGATCATCACCGGGGTTTAGTACACTCCAAATGGCACTGCCCCTCTCTCAAAGCACAGTCCAAGTGAGCGTAAGAAACCTCACTATCTGCCTGACCAATAGTCTGCCAATACCTATCCGGCACGTCGATAGTGGACCCGTTTATAAGCTACTCAAACTTAGCCTAGCTATGCCCTTACCCTCGGGCGGATAAGACCACACCCCTTCCCAACCAACCACGACACAGTGGGAGACGCAGCCTCCTGGTATTCGACACTCGGGCGCTCATGTATCCACTCGGTCTCGATGTTGGGGCATCTCCTGGCCACGGAGGTTTAGGAATTTTTACCTAACGACATCTAAGGCGCCCGTATCCTAGAACCAAATATTTCTGGTGTCCTATTTGGCCATCCACGATATGTCTGTGGAGGCCACGACCCTTGTAACACCCTGAAAATTGGGGGTCGTGTATAAACTCAACTCCCGAGTTCCAGACCGTCACTTATGCAACAAAAGTGATTATGATTCAATGTTGTCTGAGTTAAAGCATTCACATGAGTAAAAGTATACCAAAACTGCAATTCATACTTCAGATCCAGTGATAAAAGCAAGCAGAAGACTAAAGAATATATATATCACTATATGGAAAAACAAAGTAGATCTCAACTGTCACTAAAGTATGAATACATCTCTGAGTCTCATATACATGTAAATAAACAAATCAAAATGTCAAAAATAGTCCCACTGAGGAGTCCCGACAACCCAGGCCACCTAAGCAAAGCCGTCGTGGTACTGCATGTATGAGAATTCGTCCTGCTCCTCATCAAAGTCCGGCTCTACCTCCTGGATCTCAGCATCACCTGCATCTAAGACATGGTCTGGTAGGTGTTGCAAACACCATCCCGAAATGTGGGAATGAGTAGCTAACTCAGTGGAATCATATAGCAAGGATTAACATGTTCTCAAATCAATCATGCGATAATAGTAAAGCAGTAAATCAGACATTCCTAATACGGTTGTTAATGCAATATTACATGATGTGATGTATGCCCTCATCGACGATCTCCCTCATACGGTACCATCTTACGACCGCGGCATGCAATCATCCCTCAAGTGCTCCACATCTTCCAGGCACATGCAATGCTATGGTGATATGATTTTCGAGTTGTTATTAGTCCATTCAAACAGCAGGATTGGGAAACTAAGGTACTTCCCTTATATCAATCCCAACACAGATCCTGTCTAGGGTCGTCACTCCTAGTAATCTCATACGATGTATATTTTATAGGTCGCTGCAAGGGCTGCCAGGGCTGTTGCTCGCACTCGTTACACCGCTCCCCCATCACCTTATCAATACAGGCCTACTGTACTCTCACTGCTACGGAAGGGTCGTCGCCTCCCATAGACTCAGAATACGCTCGCAGTTACTACAAAGGACTCGTCGCCTGATCAGTGTAGGCCGACAGTAAGAATATAGTGTCCCATACCACCATAATCTGCTTACGAGACATAGGTGCTCACTGGTCACTACGGGAAGGATTGTGGCCCCAGCGTAGGCCGACAGCTCGACCACGGTGTCCCATACCACCATGCTCGGCTCATGAGTCTTCGTGGATCAAGGTACCATGGTTAACAGGGTTTACAATGGTAAGTTCAGTACCCTAGGTTCAAGCAGTTATGACTCATGCAGGGTGAACATACAATGGCCAGCCGGGTTACTTGACAGGCTCGACTAGTACGATCGCATCTCAAGTCGAACGACATGAAGTGCGTAAAACACTTCGTGTGGCCTAACCACTGCCGCCAACTCCAGAACACGGCTCCCGTTCATCGACGCGTCGTTCGTGGCAAAGATAGGACAACCCCAAAATTTCTCGGTTACCGACTGCCTGGACTAGGGATGTCCCAATCAAATATGGAATCACATCAGCAATCATATGAGAGTATTGGAAATGAAATACAACCATGTGAGCATGTTAACACATGTTATAACATACAACTTAAGCAAATCTTCAAGCACATGCATTCCATACATGTAATGAAATCATGCATTTAGCTAACATGTAGGAAATCATTTACATCAGCATATTAATTAAGAAATCAATCTCAAACTAATTCATAACACCATTTAATTCAATATATACTAATAGAAGCATTTATACAAACACTTACACTACACACTTAACTCCACATATAGTATGTCGACCCGAAGTGCGCATTTAGGCAAATCTCTTTGCCAAACTAATTATGCACGTATTCCTAACATTCTAATATGACAATAAACCATGTCAATCACATCAGCAAAATATGCATGAAAACAGTACTTCCTACAAATGACTAAAATGCCCTAAATCTCATATTCTTCGTTGGTTTACGAAACAGGAAACGGACAGCATGTTGTATATGTCAAACGGCGTTACCATCGATAATCTACTATTAAATGACATTAAAGTGTTGGAAACAGTCAATCAAAGCGTCTAAAATCCGCACCTTATCTCTTATAAACGTATCATTTCGAACGGAGCGTGTACGCTTCGTCTACGGCGAATAGACAACCTGTTTTACAAGATGCATCAGCTATCTCGCTACGGAAACGAAGGAACACTAAATCAGCAACTTTTAGGATATTTTCTTACCTAAAAATATGGAGGAATCACCGGCCAGGTGATTGAAGTGTGTTGCTTAGGCACTTGCAATAGGTGGGGCAACGACGGGAAAATTCTCTCCTACTCTCTCTCACAAACTCTCACCTTTTCTCTCTCCCAATCTAGAGTTTTTCTCAAATTCGGATGGGAGAGAGGAGTGAGGGTTTCAACCCCTTTTATAAGCCTAAATGTGCCCGAAATAGGCTCGGAAACAAGGTTTACTTGATGTATATCCAATTCGGGGCTGTTTCGGTCCAAAAGACCATTTCTGGTGATCCCTTGGCCGAACGCGGTCGGACTTAAGCTCGTGCATACAGGAGCTAGCACGCATCAAGTTTTCAGTCCGGCAGGGTTCGCAGATCGCACGTGGCGGTCCAGTTTCAGTTCAGCGGTCACCGCACGTAGATCAGGCCTGCAAGTCCCATGATATGAAATAGAAATTTTTCCTGATCCGAGGGTGTAATTTGGCTGAATTCTGACGGTCAGAACGCTTAATACTGACACGTCAAGTCGTGTGCCAGATTTGAATTTCAAATTCCAAATCTGTCCCTATTCGCACTCTCTGCAGTCCGGGCTCAATGAAATAGCCTGTGATTATCGGTTGGACTTGATTTTCGAAATGATTGTCAAGTCCAGCTAGGCGGTTCTAACGGTCTAAGATTGTAGGTATCGGACTTTTGACGCGCGGTCTAGATCCAATACAAAGTTTCAAAGTGGTCCAGAGAATAAACCGGCTTAGAGTTTGATTCGAGGTTATAGAGTTTTATAGCACCATTGGTTCTACTCGATTTGGGTCTTGTAGAACGTATTTAAACTGATCAGGGACTATTTTCCAGCTACTTTAGCGTTGCGCTAGCTAACTTACACTTAATTTCTAAAGGAATTAATCCTACGCGATTTCTGGTCGAGTTGGTACTCGAGTCCAAGTACGGATTTTTCCCGGGCGTTACAACCCTGGTGTTGCTAGGGCGTACAATAATCATAATGCAAGATGCATGGGTCATACAATCCAGTCATGCATCAATCCTGTGCATACCGTGCACTCATGCGAGATAACCTCCACCTATCAGGGAGTCTCATAATAACATGCTCAATGACATGTGCAATGATCAACCACATCTCATAACAAACATGCAGATGATGCGTATGGGCATGTATCATGATGTTATGCTGTCACATACTCAGAATCGGTATCAATAATCGACATCGACAATTGACCTTGAAAATATGGACATTTAACCAACATTGTCCCCAAGGAATGACCCTCATGGATCCTAACATATAGTGGACCCATGACCTCACACAAGGGTAAACATATAACACCATAGGCCTCACTCAAGAGTTTAATATACGCTATGATGGGCCTCTCGCATGGGCCTAACATACATCACAATGGGCTCCATCGCCTGGCCCTCAAATGCATCACAATGGACCTCATCACATAAGCCTTATATACATCACATTGGGCCTTAAACATGAGCTAAATACACATCACAGCGGGCCTCAAATACGGGCCGCATATACATCACATCGGGCCTCAAACACAGGCCAAATGTACATCATAATGGGCCTCAAATATGGGCTCCATATACATCACATTGGGCCTCGATAATCGAAATCGACAATCAGCCACAATAATCGGAATTGATCAATGATCGGCCTCGATAATCGAAATCGACAATCGGCCACAACAATCAGAATTGATCGATGATCAACCTCGATAATCGGAATCAGCAATTGGTCATGATAAACGGAATTGGCAATCAGCCACGATAATCAGCCTCGATCACTAATCGGCAATCGGCCACGACAATCAGAATCGATCGATAATCAGAATCGGCAATCGGCCATAATAATCGAAATCGGCAATCGATCATGATAATCAGCCTCGACCGCTAATCGGCAACGACCACAACAATCGGAATCGATCAATGATTGGCCTCGATGATCGGAATCGGCCTCGATACTCAGCCTTGACGATCGGAATCAGCCTCAATACTCGGCCTTGACAATCGGAATCACCAAATTGGCCACATTAATCGGAATCGAAAATCGGTCATGATAATCAGCCTCGATCGCTAATCGACAATCAACCACGACAATCAGAATCGATCGGTAATCGGCCTCGTTCGATAATCGACCGAGTAAGACTTAAGAGAAGGTCAAAATGTGGACATAACCATCATTACCCTTCAATGTGGACATTCAACCAACATTGCTCCCAAGGAGTGGCCCACATAGGGCTGAACATACAGTGGACCCATGACCTCATACAAAGGTCTAATATATATCACAATGGGCCAAATACATGGGCCTAATATACATCACCATGGGCCACGACCCATGGTCTTCAAATACATCATAATGGGCTATGACCCATGGGCCTCAATATACATGAAGTGGACTGCATTAATGGTCTCTTATACACGATAGGTGGGCCCTGCACATGGGCCTCAAACACACGGCATGCGGGCCCTACACATGGGTCTCATATACATCAAATGGGCCACACACCTGGGCCTCGAATACATCAAGTGAGCCACAAATCATGGGCCTAATACATATCACAATGGGCCTTGCGCTTAGGCCATGAATAGATCCCAATGGGCCTTACCCATAGGCCTCGAATACATCACAATGGGCCTTACCCATAGGCCTCAGATTCAAGCAAGTGGGCCCCATCATATGGGCCTTAAATACAAAGCAGGTGGGCCCCACACATGGGCCAAAAAATACACCACATCAGGCTTCACAACCAATGGGCTTCAAATACATAATAGGCGGGTCACTCTAATGGGCCACACCAATGGGCCTCATATACATAACAGGTGGGCCCAACTCATGGGCCTCAAATACAACACATGGACCTCATTGCACGAGCTTCAAATACATGACAGGTGGGCCTATATACATACGACAGGTAGGCCTAAAAACTAATAAACGACAAGGATAAAACATTCATATCATGGTGGGCCTCAAAATAATCTGGAAACGGGGTGGACGATGGATATAATACGTACATTATAGTGGTCCATATGAATGGATAGTGTGGATCAAAACATACATCATGGCAGTCCACAACACTGTTTAAATCTGTCCAGCACCGTCCAGAGGTCTGGACGGTGTGGATGGAAGCACGTACATCATGGTCAGGCCCCACAGAACTTGCTGATGCTACATAGTAGCTGTAGCTGCTGGTGGGAGGTACTCCAGCCATTCAGCTTCCAGGCAAGTGGGTCCCACGCAGTAGACGAACGGTGAAGATAAAGAACATATAACACATGTGGGCCCCACAGATGGACAACGTGTATACAACACATACATGAGGGTAGGGCTCACCGTCTATAAATGGATGTTGTGGATAAAACATGTGCGTTATGGTGGATCTCACCATCCAGATGAGCGGTGAGGATAGATCACATATACCACATTGGGTCCCACTATCCTAGCTGACAGTGTGGACAATACATGCATCTTAGTGGTCCCAAGATTTCATTGGTGGACTTCAATCCTCACTGTCCACAATGGTGCGATCCATTTGAGCCTTGGGACCTTCCTCTGCAGGATAAAGGATGGACGGTGTGATTAAAATATATACATCAAGGCCTCACCAAATTTGCTGATGTCACTTACAACAGCAGCTTCCACCAGCTACTAGACTACACGTGCATTGAGGTGGGTCCACGTGGTGGACGGTGTAGATAAAACCCATACATCAGAAGTGGTCCCCACCCTCCAGACCACTGGACGGTGTAGATAATACATAAGTGTACTAAGGTGGGGTCCACGTCAATGTGGCCCACCAGCGATTGAATTAAGCTAGTATCTATGTTATCCTGTCATCCAGACGGTCAGCAGTCTAGATGGTGCTGTTTTTATTAGTGCAGTCCACCAATCACTGGACCTGCGCAAATGCAGATGGACGAAGCACATACATCTGGTGAGTCCCATGCTGCATTACAGCAGCAAGTCGCTGGTGCGGAAAGCCAGCCAATCCGTTAGTAGGTGGGTCCTTACATGGGGCCCACCACATACATATATAATATATTATAAATATATTAATGTGGGTCCCACATGGGCCCCACCACTTACATGTATAATACATACATATATATATGAATATCAACGTGGGTCCCACATGGGGCCCACCACGTACATATGATATATACACTTATTATATTATTAAAATAATATATACATGCATTTCTTTTTCTTTTTTTTTTATAGTGACAGCGTCTAGAACACTCCAGCGTCCAAACCACTGGACGTTTAGATTTGTCTCAGTCCAAGACCAGACTCGAATGTATGGTGTGGATGCACCAGACGTGTAGCAACAAGTGGGGCCCACATGAGTGCGGCCCACCAAAAATTCTGGATCAAGCTGATATTTCTATTTTCCCATCATCCAGATCAAGCGATGGGGCTGGCCCAATGGCTGGACGGTCTGAATCACACATGTACAAAATAGGTGGGCCACATCAACATGGAAGGGGAGAGAGAGAGAGAGAGAGAGAGAGAGAGAGAGAGAGAGAGAGAGATCGTTGAGAAGGGGAGGTACCTCGCCACCATGGACCCTCCCTAAATACAAAGCATACATCAAGATGGGCCCCACCACAAGTGAGCCCTTAAATTATCAATCTAAATAAGAAATCACCCACCTATCCTTCTTCTTCCTCCTAAGCCTTTCAATGCTTCAAAAGTGCTCTTTCAACGGTGGAAATGACGATCGAAGGGTGGAGATGGGAGATAGGGTAGTAGAGAGTGGGCCACATGTAAGCCCCGTATCCTAGACCGTACCGTTCCATAGACTTTCGCGGTCTTACCGGTCGAATTCCGGCAACCTTCGACCCTTAACCAGTATTTGCGTGTGACCCTGATTTGTATTCCGTCAACCCGTATCGACTCAACCTAAGAGCTTTACCATAGTGACCACGCCGTCGCTGCGGTTCTGATGCCACGACTTGCGCGCCGAGGCGATACCCTGGTCAAGAGATGTGGGCCAACGTTCGGTGCAAAGAAAACGCTGCACGTTGTGAAACTCAAGAGAATCTCTACGAGGTGTCACATCAATCCCATCAATCCATCAATCCATCACATGTCAAGTATACATCACCTTTCACCCATTCCCAAGTAAACACAAAAGTCAAGAATCTCTTACAAGCCCATACCTCTCTTACACCAAAAGCCCTCAAAGTCAAAAAGTTCTTACACCACCCATGCTTTTCTTACACAAATGGACACAAAAGTTAAAATTTTCTTACATCCATCACTCACCACATCCATCACCCATCTCTCTCTCCCTTTACAACTCTCTCTCTCTCTCTCTCTCTTTCTCATTTTCAAACTAAAAAAAAATCTAAGGAGAGGAATCCCATACGTATGAGAATTCTCCAAGCCTCTCCCTCTCTTTCAAAACTTCAAGTGTGGCCCACTTTCCTACCCCATGATCTCCCATCCTAACCATCCATTCCCCATCTCCTCCATTGGAATCAAAACTAAGGTGCTAAGGAACTCATAGGAGCAAGAAGATCGAACGGTGAGTGCTCCTCTAGATGTAAAAAATTTGATTTCTATAGCCTAAATGTTTTTTTTTTTCATGAGGGAAGTGTAGACCCACCAATCAATGGTGAAGATCCCACACAATCCCATGGTTGTGGCCTAATGGCCTACCTTATGCATGCATGATCCATGCATGGGGCCTTTCTCTATGGGCCCCATCATGGTAGTTTTATTTCATATCATATTATGTTTGGGTCATCTAGACCTTATAACCATGGTGGGGATGGTATCCTCACCATGCATTTTAATTATAGGCCATGCATGTGCAAGATCCATGTTGTAAATGTAAATCTAGGTATGATGTGCGGGTGTGATTGATCTTGGGAGGGCTCAATAGTGGCGGAGACCCTTTCCCTATGGACGGATTATCCTTCTATCTCTCTTTTTCCTCATTTTATTTTCTGATGTGTGTCGCCCATTAATGTATTTCCCTTTTTATTTAACTTATCTAATAAATTTTATCTAAGTACATGTTGCTGTCCAGAATTTTCTGGACAGTTTCTGGTTGTTTTTGGACCATATTTTGGGACTGTTTGGGGGACTATTAATACCGATTAAATATACTTTTCTAAAAGGTGGGGATCTCATCTTAATGCCTCCAAATTTTAGCCCCAAATGACCTTCATTGGGGTCCTAAAGGTGTGGTCCAAGTGAGGTGGACAGTCTGGATTTTCTGCACTGTTCCAGCAACATTCCACCATGGACAGTTGGATTTTTAAAATTTATTAAAATACCTATGGGTGTTTAAAAATTATAAAAATTTTTATGGGGGTGGCCTACTTATGGTAGGACTCACTTACAAAATTTTGGGGCCAATGGACTCCTGTACATACCATAGTGATGGTAGGACCGACCCATTATAATATGGTGTCCAGATCAGTCCGATTTTCAGGATAGATTGATTTATGTAAATGAATTAAAATATTTACAGATGTCTAAAAATTCTAAAATTTTTTAGGAGTATTTTTCACTTATGTTAGAACCCACCTACCAAATTTTAGGGCCAATGGACCCCTGTACACACCGTGGTGAGGGCCAGACTGGTCCACCACGTTGGGACGTCCAGGTCTGTCCAAATTTTCTGGACAGTCTGTTTTGTTTAAATTAATTAAAATACTTAGAGATATCTAAAAATTATGAAATTTTGTGGAGGTGTGGCCCACCTATGGAAGTATCACTCTGTGAAATTTCAGCCTCAAGTGACCCTATTTGGGTATCCAAAAGAATGGGCCAAGATGGTTGGACTCCCAGATTTTTTTCTGCTGTGCAGTCCAGCAATATGTCTTAATAAAAAACCATAATTCAAAAATATTTCTTCTGGTGGTGGGCCACCTTTTTGGGTTTTCTCTCATTTTATGCATGATGAGGGACCTTGACCCTTAATTTTTAGAGTTTTAGAGGCCTTGGACCCACTCCAATGGAGTGCCCAAATTTAGGACAACAACATGTTATAATTATGCTGGCCTTGGGCTGAAATTTTGAGGAGTGGGGCCCACCATATTATAAAGATCTTAAAGGAAATTATTTATACCTTTAGTTCCTTAAATGTTGGGCTTAATGAATGCGCTTTTGAGGCCCACCATAGTTGAATTTAATTGGGTTCATGAATGTATCTAGTTGTTAAACTATTTAAGGCCCATAGAGTGGACCCATTTGATGTGTTCCAAGGCCCATGGGATTAGGCCCATTTGATGTAATTTAAGCCCCATAGAGTGGACCCATTTGATGTGTTCCAAGGTCCATGGAATTGGACCCATTTGATGTATTTTAAAGCCCATGGGATTAGGCCCATTTGATATGTATAAGGCCCATGGGTCGAGAACCATTTGATGCAATCTAAGGCCCACGGGTTATGACCCATTGCAATGCACATAAGGCCCATTGGTGTGGCCCATTGATGTGTCCCATTTGATGAGTAAAAGGCCCATACGACATGGCTCATTTGATGTATTTAATGCCTAATGGGGTGTACCTAAGGTCCATTGCAATGTGTGATCCCAACCTAGCTTACGTAATGTTATTCACTACGGGATACACCTTGGGAGAAATGTTGGTTTGACGTCCACATTGCGAGTATAATGTTGGTTAAATGTCCGCATTGCAACTCTCCCTAGGGCCCATTGGTAGGCCCGTACTTGTTATATGTAAGCCGTCTAGGCCAGCTGCGTTGTAAGGATAGGGCATTACTTTATAACATGCTTAGTATAACTCCGTGACGCACAACCCATTTATATCGGTCCATTTGATCGGCCTGCTCGTATCGGCCATTTGATTGATTTAGCCCATATGATTGATTAGGCCCATCTTGATATATTTGTGGCCTGTTGCTAAGGTCATATATGAGGCCCATTGTTGAGGCCCACCTTGATGTGTACTAGGCCCGTTGTTGAGGCCCACCTTGATGTGTATGAGGCCCGTTATTGAGGCCCACCTTGATGTGTATGAGGCTTGTTGTTGAGGCCCACCTTGATGTATATGAGGCCCGTTGTGAAGGCCCACCTTGATGTGTATGAGGCATGTTGTTGAGGCCCACCTTGATGTGTATGAGGCCCGTTGTTGAGGCCCACCTTGATGTGTATGAGGCCTGTTGTTGAGGCCCACCTTGATGTGTATGAGGCCCGTTGTTGAGGCCCACCTTGATGTGTATGAGACTCGTTGTTGAGGCCCACCTTGATGTGTATGAGGCCCACCTTAAATATATGTGAGGCCTATGTTATAAGGCCCATTGTGATGTATGCAAGGCCCATGGGTCATGGCCCATTGCAATGTATGTAAGGCCCAATTGGTGTGGCCTATTCAATATATTTATGGGGTCTATGTCATTAGGCCCATCCTATTGTATTGGTGACCCGTCCATTTAGACTCACCCGTGGTATATATTTGAGGCCCATGTGTAGGGCCCACCTATTGTGTATTTAAAGCCCATGGGTTATGGCCATAGTGATGTATATTAGGCCTATGTGATGTAGCCCCTACTGATGTGTATTAGACCTAAGTATGTGACTTACCCGTGAAGTATATTTGAGGCCCATTGTAATATATGTGAGGCCCATGGGTGCGACCCATCCAGATGTATTTGAGGCCTATGGGCAAGGCCCATTGTGATATGTGTTAGGCCCATGACCAGGGCCCACCTGTTTCGTATATTTGGCCCTCATGTGAGGCCATGTGCCCATTATATATTTGATTCTATGTGGGCCATTCCTTGGGGGCAATGTTGGTTAAAAGTCCACATTGTCGACGCCGGTTATTGATACCGTTTATGAGTATGTGACATCATAACATCATGATACATGCTCATTCGCATCATCTGCATGTTTGTTATGAGATGTGATTGACCATTGCTTATGTCATTGGGCAGGTTGATGTGAGACTCCCTGATAGGTGGAGATTATCTCACATGAGCGCATGACGTGCGTAGGATTGATGTGTGAGGGCATGACGTGCGTAGGATTGATGCATGATTAGATTGTATGACTCATGCATCTTGCATTGTGTTGTGATTACTGTACGCCCTAGTGACATCAGGGCCGTAGCCTCCACAGGCATATCGTGGATGGCTAGATGGGACACCAAAAATCTGTTCGAGCATCGGGCCGCCATAGATGACCCTGAGTGAAAATCCCTAAACACCCTCTTGGTTCCAGAGGATGCACCAACGTCTAGACCGAGTGGGTAGATGAGTGTTGAGTGCCGATTATCTGATGGTTGCACTCTCCACTGTGTCGTGGTAGGTTGAAAGGGGGTGCTGCCTTACCCACCCGAGGGAGTAGGCATGGCTAGGCTGAGTTTGACCAGCTCGAGGAATGGGTCCGCTATCGGTGAGCCGGGTAGGTATTGGCAAACTACTGACAGGCAGATAGTGAGGTCTTTTCCACTTACATAGTTGTGCGCTTGATTGGGACGACAGGTGATGTGAAGTGTAATAGACCCCGGTGATTTCCCCAGAGAGGAACCGTACTGATATGAGGACTGACATGATATTATGACACCCCGTCACTGTTGTGCATGTGGGCGGGCGCACGTGGGCAGACGCTGATGTGGGTCGGGCTGAGGCCTGGGCGATCTACCACACTGGGCAAGCTACCAGCGGTTGGCAGGCTACTGTACTGACAGGCTACTGAGTAGGAGTTGCATACTCATTCATTCATCCATTCACTATCCACTCGGGCTGGTGGTGTGCAACTAATTGTTGTGTATCTTCGTTATGACAAGGATTTCGGTTGGGCGCATGACTAACCTGAGATCAGGAGTTTACCACGTTGAGTCATACTATCCAAATTTAGGTATGAGACTGGTTTGGATAGAGGTTCCTTGTGGTAGACCCCGTAGCCTGCGATACTACGTACTATCATCTCGACATCACACTCTAGCATGGTCATTCTATTAGCACCATGTACTGCATATTCCATTATATCTTCGGCATGTGGCATATGGGTTGTTATGTTTCTGTGTTCCTGTGACTTAGATGAGAGTGATGATATTTGTTAGCTCTTTCGAATTGTGTATTACATTATATCCTTGTCATTCGACATTTGATTATCTATGACTCATCATTTGCATAGTTGTCCTATATTGCGTATTCTGATATTGATTAACTTATGGACTTGTTCATACTTCCGATTCTGTTATCGCATGATTATAATCTTGTCAGTATTTCTGTTTACGCTCATAATTCCTACTTTATCAGTGTTTCTGCTTATTCAGTCATTATATGGTTTATGGATTAATAACTTTTCGGTATTGTATGATTATGATATTGTATTGAATACTTGGCACTTACCTCGTGCACACACTTATACCACCCTCTAAGCTTTCTATAAGCTTATGCACGATAGATGCGTGCAGGTGATGTTAGGTTGCAGCAGCATTGAGCTTGGAGCGTGCAACTATTTTCTGGAGCTTTGATTTTGACATATATATTTCCCTTTCAGCATTGTATTCAAATGATTATATTAGTGGATATGTGATGATGATGTTGCCTTTATGATTTGGGTAAACTTGTGGTTATGCTTATTACTAGTTAAATGTACAAAAAAAAAATCCTCCTTGTAGGATCCCAGGATCAGAAATCTGGCATATGAATGCTAGGAGCCGAGAATGGGATACTATGGAGGCTGTCGACACCGGATTCGATGATCGGGATTCCTGTGAATCCGATTTCTGGGTTTGGGGCGTGACACCACACATGGCTCTTCTCATGGAGGTGGGGACGTTGGATCTCTCTTGGAAATTGCTTGGAATG
Source organism: Magnolia kwangsiensis (assembly GCA_037074715.1). NCBI lineage: Eukaryota > Viridiplantae > Streptophyta > Magnoliopsida > Magnoliales > Magnoliaceae > Magnolia > Magnolia kwangsiensis. The sequence goes on along the minus strand of CM073575.1, from coordinate 79,633,854 downwards.
AAAGAGAAATGAGAGAGAGATGAGTAATGTAGGGAGAGACTAATGGGTGTGTAAGAAAAGGGATGGGTTAGGTTGAATTTTGTGTAAAGGAGGTATGGGTGGGGAGAGAGTTGACTTATGAGGGAGTGAGGTGGCATGGGGTATGAGTGATGTACTTGACTTGTGAAATGATGTGTACTTGATTGATTGATGTGACGAGTCGAGAGATTCTCTCGAAATTCACAACGCACGACATTTTTTCTCGAACTGAAAGCGAGCCCACATCTCCTGGCCCGAGTATCGCTTCAGTATGTGAGACGCGGCATCAAAACCGTGGCAACGACGTAGTCGCTAGGGTACAAGTCACGGGTTGAGCCAACTCTGGAATACAGGACACGACTCAAGGTTGTACGTAATTACCGATAACAGATCGCGGGTCATCGAAATTCGACTGGGAGGACCACGGAAGCCTACGGAACGGTACGGTGTAGGATATGAGTCTGACATATAGTGGCCATGAGGAGAGAGTCGCAAGGGTCGAGGACATACCCCGACCAAAAGTAGTGCAACCGCGGCCATTCTTGAGAATCCCTTTATTGGAAGAATAGTTGGGAGTTATATGGTTGAAACAATTCTACCGCCCATGTTATGTGACCAGGATGCTCACATTCTCATCCAAACATGTGAATCACCTGGTCCGAAGGACAAAGATAATTGTGATAATATATTGGATTATCTCAATGATGAATGTTTCCTTGGGGATGAGTGGTTGGTGAACAAATTAGTAGCAATGCTGAAGCGTTACAAGTGGTCTCACCTATGACCAGATCAGTCTGTGATGCAGTCGATGAGAACACTAATGTCACGCCCCAAACCCGAAAATCGGATTAACAGGAATCCTGATTGCCGAATCCGGTGCCGACAGCCTCCGTAGTGCCCCATTCTCGGTTCCTAACAATCATATGCCAGATTTCGATCCTGGGATCCTATAAGGAGGATTTTCAGAATATTTTTTTTTGTAATGGAACATAACACAAGCATAACCAAGTCACAAAACAACATCACCACATATCCACTATATTAAAAACTTTAAGTACAATGCGGAAAGGGAAATACAAGGTGATGAAAAAGCTCCAAAAGGTCCTGATACGCACTCCTGCCTCAGCGCTGCTACTGTCCAACGCTACCTGCACGCAACTATCTTGCATAAGCTTACAAAATCTTAGAGGGTGGTGTAAGTGTGTGCGCAAGGCAAACGCCGAGTGTACAATATCAGGGAAGTGCGGAAGTATGCGGTAAGTCCATGAATACAATCAACCATACCAAGACTATGTAATACAAGGCATGAATGCTATCGTCCATACCAAGGCCATGCGATGCGAGATATGAATGCTATCGGCCACACCGATGTAATGTGAGGCCTACATAGCCGAATGTCATATGCGAAATGCAATCCAAGCAAGTCGGTACTCATCAAGTACATATATCAGTAGAGTTCCTCTCTAGATATCACTGGGGTCTAATACACTCACACTGACTGCCTCCTCCCTAGCTGCACAGCTAAGTAAGCGGAATAGACCTCACTATCCACTTGACCAGTAATCTGCCAATACCTACCCGGCTCGTCGATAGCGAACTCATTTGTGAGCTGGTCAAACTCAGCCTAGCTTATAGCCCCCTCACTCAGGCGGATAAGGCTACACCCCCTTCCAACCGACCACGACACAGTGGGAGACACGGCCTACTGGTATTCGGCACTCGGGCGCTCGTGTATCCACTCGGTCTAGACATTGGAGCATCTCCTGGTACCAAAAAAGTTCTGGGACTTTCACCCAAGGACATCCTAAGTGCCCACAGTGCTAGAACCAAGTATTTTTGGTATCCGATACGGCCATCCACAATATACCTGTGGAGCCACGACCCTGATGTCGCTAGGGCGTGCAGTGATCAAGTCACACATATGCGAGATGCATGAATCACATCGTCAAATCATGCAGCAATCCAGCATGTACTGCACGATTATGTGGGGCACTCCGTCTCATAAGGAGTCCCATAAGTGTCTCAGCCCAACGGCTTATGCTATGATCGAACATTCCTCATATCAAGCATACATATGATGCGTATGAGCATGAATCATGGGGCTATACGGCGTATGAGCATGTTATAAAGTGATGAATTAGTAACAAGTATGGGCCTATCAATGGGCCCCAGGGAGAGTTATAATGCGGACATCTAACCGCTATTACTCTTATAATGTGGACGTCAAACCAACATTGCTCCCAAGGCATGGCCCACCATAAAACCTCATTACATAAACCATGGAGGGATCACACATTACAATGGATCCTAAGGACGTCCCATTGGGCCTCGACCCATAGGCCTCGAATACATCAAATGCGCCGCCTCGTATGGGCCTTATATAAATCAAGTGGGCCGCATCAATGGGCCTTATGTACATTGCAATGGGTCATAACCCATGGGCCTTAGAATACATCAAAATGGGACTAATCCATAGGCTCCAAACACATCACAATGGGCCTTATAGTATGGGCCTTACATTCATAGAAAAGTGAGCCTCAACAACGGCCTCATACACCTCAAGGTGGACCTCAACAATGAGTTATAAATATGGGCTACAAATGCATCAAGATGGGCCTCCACGGATGGCCATAAGTACATCCATATGGGCACCATCACATGGGCCTTATATAAATCAATGGACCACACCAATGGGCCCTACATATACTTCAGTTGGGCCATGCCAATGGGCCCCATGTATACATCAAAAGGGCCACACCCTAAATATAAGTGTGATAATGATTTACACCATTAAAATTCCTAAGGTACACTATAACATTTATTTCCCACACAATTTGTTCATAAGGTTACCAAGAACTTGGTGGCCTAAGGGTCTAATGGTGGAGTTCAAACCCACTATATGATGCGGTCCACCTGATAAATAGATTTGTCTTATTTTTAGTCTCAAGCTTATAAGGCAAGCTAGCCAAATGGTTAGACCGTTTGGATGCAACACATGCATCAAGGATGGGGTCCACACACATGTCCCACCAAATGAACGGACAGTTGAGATATAACACAGACATCCAGGGTGAAGCCTACCGGCTGTCTAGCAACCCCTGAACGCATATACACGGTGGGATTCCACCGTCCACGGTCATGGACGGTGTAAATGAAACACATACATCACTGTGGGTCCCATGTGGGGCCCACCATAATGTTTATTTTCCATCTAACCTGTTGAGAAGGTCGTATAGACCTGGGTGAAGAGAAAGAAAATAAATCTGATTTTGATCCAAAACTTCTGTGGACCCCAAAAAGGGTTTCAAGAGTAGACATTTAATCCCACTGTTCTAATGATGTGGGCCACCTGAGCATTGGATGCATCTCATTTTTTTGAGAGGGCCCACCTCATGTATGGAGTGGATGGCATAAATACATCATGGTGGGGCCCACGGCTTGAGCCGTGGGTCCCTGTCTCTTAGCCGCCTGTCAGCCGCTGGACGGCATTATAAAACACATACATTATAGTAGGTCCCATTCGCCTGGATGGTGGGATGGAACGTACATCACTGTGGGCTCAACATGAGGGCCCACCATAGTGTTTACTTGTCATCCAATCCGCCCATAAGGTCACACGGGCCTGGGTGGGAAGGAAAAAAAACAAATTTTAGATTGATTCAAAACTTCTGTGCTACCCAAAAGGACTCCAATGGTGACCGTTCAATCACCCTGTTCCCTGTGATGTAGATCACCTGAGCAATAGATGGATCTGATTTTTGGCAGGGACCCACTTCAGGAGGTGGCCCACCGTATGGACGGTTTGAATATTACACATACATCATGGTGGGGCCCACTTTTGGGGATCTACGATCGGCCAGAGACCGCCCAGCGCAGCAGCACCTGCTGCTCTGTCAGTGGCAGCAGGTGCTGCATACTTAGGTTTTTTTTTTTTTGAAAATCATGGTTTTTCCATGGTTTTTTGCAAGTGGGGCCCACATTAGGCAAATCCACCTCACCCATTGCGTTCTACAGCTTGAGACAGACCAAAAGAGTCCAATATGAGATATGTTTTAGAGGTATAGAAATATCAAAGTGCATTTTATCGGTGAAAACCATTGTTTTCTATACTGTGGCCCACCAGATACTCGGATCACCTTCATTTTTCGGCTCATCGGCTAAAAACATCTTGAGAATGGAATGGATCGCATGGATTAAAAACATACACCAAGGTGGGGCCTATATGAGTGGCCCTTCTCCAATGCTTGGAAAAAGCTCATATTTGTGTTTTTCTTCCAGCAACGTCCAGACGCTGGATGTTGTTGGGCTTAACAACATATTCAAGGTGGGCCCTATTTAGGTGGGCCACCACATGATGGCTGGTGTGAGTATAATACATATAAGATGGGCCCCACTTGTAGATGGTTTGGATACAATACATGCCTCATGGTGGGGTCCATTCAGGTGGGCCATATGGCCTTCTCATATGAAAGAAAATGAAAAAAATAAAATTAAAAGAGAGGGAGAGAGAGAGAGAGAGAGAGAGACACGTGTGATGGAGGGACCCCGACACTATGGGCCCTCCGTTCCATGATCTACAACATGAATCAAGTGGGTCCTAATCATGTGGGCCCAAGAAAAATTGAAATCTAACAGTGGAGATCCCTTCTCCACGAAAATAGACGGTCTAGATGACCCATATACAAGCTAGGAAGGTAAACATCATGATGGGGTCCATGGAGAATGGCCCCATCATGGAATGATAATAATGATGAAGATGGGCCATCAGCCACATCTTAGGGTCCAAAGTGAGATCCACACCATTGATCGGTTGGCCTCACTTGGCCCATCTTAACAACATGAAAAAAGTAGGCTATGGAAGCACCCACCGCTTGATCTTCTCGGTCCGTTGGAGAGTCGGTCTCCTAGTGCTTCACTTTGATGGTGGAAGATGAAGGATGGATGGCTAGGATGAGAGATTTGGGATGGAAAGTGGGCCACTAACATGCACTCTCTCACATGGAAGAGAGCTTGGACGTGGGATGCTCTTGCTTGGCTTGGAAAATGTTGAGAAATGAGAGAAATGAGATGGTTGCAAGAGAGGTGATGGATGGGTGTGATGGGTGAAAGGGTGAGTGATGTGTGATGTGAGTGATGGGTGAGGTGAGAGCTTGGTTGACTTTTGGGTTTGCTTAACTTATGGAGAAAGAAAGCATGGGTGTGTGTACTTGACATGAGAGGTGATTGATGGGATTGATTTGACATATTGTAGAGATTCTCTTGAGATTTATAACTCGCGGTGTTTTTTCTCAAACTGAACGTGGGTCCACATCACCTCGTTTGGGTATCGGATTGGTGCGTGAGTCACGGGGTTGGAACCGCGGCGACGGTGCGGTCGCAATGATACAAGTCTCGGATTAAGCTGACTCAAATGTATAGGATACGACTTATGGTCGTGTGCAACGTCGATTACAGGTCACGGATTACCAAAATTTGATATGAAGGATCGCGAGAGTTGACTGTAAGACTCGTATCTTAGTTCGTACCGTTCCATAGACTTCCGCAGTCTTACCAGTCGAATTCTGGCAACCTTCGACCCTTAACCGATATTTACACGTGACCCTGATTCATATGCCGTCAACCCGTATCGACTCAACCCAAGATCTTTACCATGGCGACCGCGCTATCGCTGCGGTTTCGATGCCACGACTCGCGCGCCGAGGCTATACCCAGGTCAAGAGATGTGGGCCAACGTTCGGTGCGAGAAAAATGCCGCGCGTTGCGAAACCTAAGAGAATATCTATGAGGTGTCACATCAGTCCCATCAATCAATCAATCTCATCACATCACATGTCAAGTACATGTCAAGTACACATCACCTTTAACCCATTCCCAAGCAACCATAAAAGTCAAGAATCTCTTACAACGCCCATGCCTTTCTTACACAAAAGGCCACCAAAGTCAAAAAAGTTCTTACACCCATCACCACCACATCCATCACTCCATCATCCATCACTCTCTCTCTCCCTTTACAAGTCTCTCTCTCTCATTTTCAAACCCATTCCAAGAAAAAGAGGAAAACCCCATACGTATGAGAGTTCTCCAAGCATTCCCAAGCTCCAAGTGTGGCCCACCTCTCCATCCCAAGATCTCCCATCCTAGCCATCCATTTCTCATCTAAGGTGCTAAGGAACCCATAGGAGCAAGAAGATCGAACGGTGGGTGCTTGATAATATTAGTTTTTCATGTTTTTGAGATGGGCCAAGTGGGGCCAACCGATCAATGGTTTGGATCTTACTTGGGACCCTAAGAAGTGGCCTATGGCCCACTTTGATCATCATGATCATTCCATGATGGGGCTATTCTCCATGGACCCAATCATGATATTTTTTTCCTTACATTAAAAGGTCATCTAGACCGTCCATATTGGTGGGGAAAGGATCTCCACCATTGATTTCGATTTTGATGGTCCTATGTGTAGAGGGATTCATTTGATGTCTGATTCTTACAAGGGAGGGCTCATAGTGGCGGAGCCCTCCATCATGCGTGTCCCATTCTATCTTTCTCTCTCTCTCCCTCTCATTTTTATTTATTTTTCTTTGTATGATTTATGTGGCCGTGTGGCCCACTTGAATGGACCCCACCATGAGCTTGTATCCTACCCAAGCCATTTATAAGTAGGGCCCATCTTATATGTGTTCATCCATCAGTGGTGGCCCACCTCAGCAAGACCCACCTCAACGTACGTATTATGTCCAGGGACGCTGGATGAAATAAAAAAAAAAAGAAGAAAAGGGAGCTTTTTGGGGTGAGCCACTTGTATAGGCCCCACCTTGATGAACGTATTCAATCCACGCCATCTATTCCATTCCCAAGCCCATTTGAGGCGTTGAGCTGAAAAACGAGGTCCATCCGATCTTCAGGCGGGCCATAGCCTGTAAAATAGTGGATTCAACCATTGAAAAACACCCTGGCATTTTTATTCGCCAGAAAACATCGGATATTAGACTCATTGGGACGGCCTTGAGCCGCAGAACGTAATGGACGGGTTGAATTTTCTGATGGTGGGCCCTACCTGTGAAAAACCACAAGATTTTATTTTATTTTTTTAAAAATTAAATACACATAAGGGGGCAGTGCCTGCTGCCCCTGACAATTGCAGCAGCACGCTACAGCGTGCTTGGAGCGGACGAATGAGCAGCGTCCCACGGCTGCCGCCGTGGGCCCCACCATGATGCTTATTTATCATCCAAACCGTTTATACTGTGGGCCACCTCCTGAAGTGGGCCCCTGCCAAAAATCAGCTCCATCTATGGCTCAGGTGGCCCACATCACAGGAAACAGTGGGGATTCAAGGTCTGCCATTGAAACCCTTTTTCCAGCCACAAGTTTCGGATCAAGATGAAATTTTTTTTCCCTCCTCATCCAGGTTCGTGCGACCTTATCAGCATCTTGGATGGAAAATTAAACATTTGGGTGGGCCCCATGTGAGATCCACAATTATGCATGCGTTTTACTCCCCACCGTCCAGGTGGACGGTGGAGCCCACCCATACGTATGTGTGACATTAACGTCGTCCAACAGCAGCTGGACGGTCAGTGGATCCCACCATGATTACGTGTTTGATCCACACCGTCCACTGATTGGACGGTGGGACCCACCGTGATGTACGTGTTCTATCCACCCCATCCAGTCACTGATCGGGTGGCCACACAGCAGGAAACGGTGTTGATTAAACGTCCACCGTTGGGACCCTTTTTGGCTTGACAGAAGTTTTGGTTCAATATTAAATTTTTTTTTTCTTATTTTTTCTTATTTATTTTTGCTCTCCCCTTCCCTGACCGTGTAATGTTGTAAACAGGTTGGACGACAAATAAAACATTGTGGTGGGCCCCACATGGGACCCACTTGTAAGTGGATTGGCTGGTGCGGGCACACAACAACATATTAGCTGTTGTGTTAGCCTCCCAGGCCATGTGGGCCCCATGCACAAGGTACGTGCCATATCCAAACCGTTTATCCACCTTGAAAGTTCATGATATGAGCTAGAAATGAGTCAGATCCTTGGCGCATGTGGGCCCTGCCTTGGCATATTTTGAGGCCATCTTAATGCATCCATGGTAATCTATTGGGGCCCACCTTGATGAGGATGTAAGGCCCATGTTATGGGGCCAGTCGATGTATTTGCGGCCCATGGTTGAGACCCACTTTGATAAATATATAAGGCCCATGGGTCGAGGCCTATTTGATGCATTCTAAGGCTCACAGGTTATGACCCATTGCAATGCATATAAGGTCATTGGTGCGGCCCATTTATATGCCCCATTTGATGAATAAAATGCCCATATGATATGACCCATTTGATGTATTTAAGGCCCAATGGGATGTACCTAAGGTCCATTGCAATGTGTGATCCCAACACGATTTATGTAACGATGTTTATGACGGGCTATGACTTGGGAGAAATGATGGTTTGACGTCCACATTGCAAGTACAATGTTGGTTAAACGTCCGTATTACGACTCTCCCTAAGGCCCATTAATAGGCCCGTACTTGTTGTGTATAGGCCGTCCAGGCCCATCTGCATTGTAAGGATAGTTCATCTCATTATAACATGTTTAGTATAGTTCCATGACTCATGATCATACGCATCATATGTATGCTTGATATGAGAAGTGACTGATCATAGCATATGCCTTCGGGCAGATTGCTTATGGGACCCCGATTAGACGGGTTACCCTACATGAGCGCACGATACGCGCAGGATTTACTGCATGATTAGATAGTGTGATTCATGCATTTCGCATTGTGTGACATGGTTGCTGTACGCCTTAGCGACATCGGGGCCGTAGCCTCCATAGACAGATCGTGGTTGGCAGGATTGGATGCCGAAAATCTCGTTCTACATGGGGTGCTATAGATATCCCTGGGTGAAAGTCCCTAAACCCTTATGGTACCAAGAGGTTGCTCTAACGTCTAGATTGAGTGGGTAGATGAGCGTCGAGTGCCGATTACCAGATGGCTGCGCTCTCCATTATGTCATGGTCGGTTGGAAGGGGGTACAGCCTTACCCGCCCGAGTGTAGGGGGCAAAGCTAGGCTGAGTTTGACCAGCTCGAGGAAGGGGTCCGCTATCGACGAGTCGAGCCCGATATTGGCAGATGGATAGTGAGGTCTCTTCCACTTATCTTACTGCGCGCGATGAAGCGGTGATCTGGTTTAGAGTGTACTAGACCCTGGTGATATCCCAGATTTGAGCTGTATTGATGTATTGACATAGATGAGGATTTGTATCCTTGAGTTGCATTTTACATCGCATGGCCTTGGGATGACCGATATCATTCATGTCTTGCATCGCATAGCTTTGGTATGGCTAATGGTTTTCATGGATCCATCTGCATATTCCGCATTACTTTGATATTACATGTTCATATTACTACTTTGCGCACACACTTTCACCACCCTCTAAGCTTTCTATAAGCTTATGCACACCCGTTGCGTGCAGGTGACGTTGGGACGTAGCAGCGCTGAGGCAGGAGCACTTTGCAGATCACTTTGGAGATTTTGTTTATTATCATTGTATTTCCCTTTATGCTCATTGTACTTGTAAAGTTTTTGATCATAGTGGAAATGTAATGGAGTTTTTGGTTGTTGTTTGTGGGTTATGCCTTTAGTTATGCTTATTACGAATCAAACTGAAGTTGAAAATCCTCCTCGTAGCATCCCAAGATCGGAACCTGGCGAATGGGCGCTAGGAGCTAAGAATGGGGTTCTACGGAGGCTGTTGGCACCGGATTTGGAGATAGAGAATTTTGTGAGCCCAGTTTCTGAGTTTGGGGCATGACATGATGGAACAGTACGGCCTAGGATATGGGCCTTACAACTAAGCATATTAAAAAAAAGTCACAATATGCAAGATGGCTCAGAAACACTAGGGGGTAATGTCCAAGTTCGAAAATTGTGTTCGGGACATTGCCACTGTCATGTTCAATGACAATATAGTATTTACTTTGCCTTCCAATTTTCAAGCTAAACCGGCTCAGCCGAGTAAGATAGCATGCAATGTAGAGGAATTCAACCCTTATAATGATACAATACACTTCTTTCCCATCAGAGGAAACAATCAAAGGGAGACCAAGAGTGGATGGAACACCACATTATGGTGGAATTAGGAACTACATCAGAAAACGTAGTCATAAAAGTACCCACTCACAGCATGATGTAACATCTCAAACCATGGTATATATCTTCTCACCTTAAAGGTTGCCTAATGACCATGATTCTAGTCGACAATAGGGCTGCTGTTAATGTTCTACCACTAAGAATGATGTTAAAATTGGGGAAGATAGTGGCCAACTTGATCCTGTAAGAGGTCATTTTCAATAATTTCAAATACTCATGTGCTTCTGCCAATCGACCTGACTGTTGGGACTAAAATAGTATTGGCTCCATTTTTCGTGGTTGATACCTCATCCAGCTATAATGCTCTACTTGGTAGGGACTGGATCCATTCATTTGCATGTATCCCATTATCTTTACACCAGTTTATAATTTTCTGGAACCATGATAAAGTTGAATTGGGTTTGAATGATTGTGAGGCCCGTATCTTAGCCCGTACCATTCTATAGGCTTCTGCGGTCCACCCGATAGATTTTTAGTGACCCGCGATCTGTAACTGGTGTTTGCGTGCAATCCTAAGTGATATCCTATAATCCAGATTTAGCTCGACCTGAGAATTATATCCTTGCGACCGCGCCGTCACCACGGTTCTGATGCCGCATCTCTCGCGCTGAGGCGATACCCGGGCCAGGAGATGTGGGCCTATGTTCAATTTGAGAAAAATATCACGCGTTGTAAAACCCAAGAGAGGATGTCCCATCAATCCCATCAATCAAGTACATGTCTCATTCCTAAAAGTAACCCCAATTATCGAGGTTGATTCGGATTATCGAGGCCGATTGTCAAGTCTGATTCTAATTATCGAGGCTGATTCCGATTATCGAGGCCAAATATCGAGGCCGATTGTCGAGGCCGATCGTCGAGGCAGATTATCGAGGATGGATATCAAGGTTTATTATCGATGCCGATTATTGAGGTCGATTATCGAAGGATAGATATTAAGGCTAATTATCGAGACTAATTATTAAGGCATGTTATTGATACCGCTTATAAGTATGTAACAGCTTAGCATCATGATACATACCCATACGCATCATCTGCATATTTGTTATGAGATGTGATTGACCATTGCATATACCATAGTGCAGGTGGTTTATGAGACTCCCTGATAGGTGGAGTTATCCCACATAAGTGCATGGTATATGCAGGATTGATGCATGATTAGACTGTGTGACTTCTGCATCTTATATTGTGTGATTGTGATTACTGTACGCCCTAGCGACATCAGGGCTATAAAATCCACAGACATGTCATGGATGGCCAGATGGGACACCAAAAATATTTGGTTCAAGTATCTGGGCACTTTGGATATCCGTAGGTGAAAGTCCTTATACCTCCGTGGCTAGGAGACGCCCCAATGTCTAGACCGAGTGGATACATGAGCACTCGAGTGTCAAATACCAGTAGGCCACGTCTCTCACTGTGTCGTGGTCGGCTGGGAGGGGGTGTGGCCTTATCCGCCCGAGTGAGGAGGCTATAAGCTAGGCTAAGTTTGATCAGCTCCTAAATGGGTCCACTATCGATGAGTCGGGTAAGCATTGTGTAAGACTCCGTTTATTCCGTATGACTTTCTGCTTATGTACACGATGATCGATGCCCTTAGCTAGACCTAGATTGGCCGTTCATAGTACACACCCACTGACTGGAACCCTAAGACCTCGAAACCTATCTCATATCGTCTGCCCTGTCATCGCGATCATGGAGGTACCACCTGTGCGTCTGTACGATAGTCCGTTAGTGAGATACGCCATAAAGAATCATTAGTGTATCATGTGAGCAAGGCGCTATGTACTCTATTCCACACATGTTCACCATACATGTCATGCACACATGTACATGAAGTACTCTTGCTAGTGCCCTAGTTTGTTAATTAGTATGTGTGTTGAGTCAGTCGAACTACAGAGCCTCATAGGAAGATCAATTCAAGCGTCTGCCTCAACCGGATGTGTGAAAGCTCACCCTAGGTAAATCAAAGCCTCACATCCCATGTCCCAAAATATCAGGTGAATAAAAACCCTTAAAACAAGTTAGACATCATAGGGTTTTTTAAGTAAGAAAACTTTTTTAAAAAATTAAAAAATCCCTAAGTTTTCTTGCTCTGTCGATTGTATCGATACATATCTCGATATGATCGACCTACTCTGTCGATGTCCTCGGAAGCTCAATCGATAAAATTGAATGAGGACTTAAAGTGTCTAGCAACCATATACATATCTGGTTGGAATTATCGATGTATCGATACATATATCGATATCATCGATATTTGAACCTCGAGCCCATCGAAAGTGGCTCGATAATATCGACAGGTAGTTCCTATGCCCCTATTTTTACTTAAGAAAATCATATATGCTTCGATATTCAGAGTTATCATCGATACCATCGGAGTTCAAAAATCGATCATATCGAAAGGCTCTTGATATATCGGTCATAGGCGCAATATTGGCCAGCAACATTTTTTTAGGTAGTTTTTTATTCTGATCGGGGGTCACTCGATAAAATTGATATTCAAATATCGATGATATCGAGGACGAATCGATTGCATCGAGAATGGACATAAACCGTCCAGCAAGCTCAATGATAAAATTCTTGGATTTATCGATGGCATCGACACGACCTTTGATATTATCGATATTCAAATTTCGATGATATCGACTACCCCGATCATATCTGATGACCTGAAAAATTTCAAAGCAAGTCTCTCTCATTTTCAAATGTCGAGGAATTGAAACTTACATCGATAATATCGGAGTTTGAAATCCGATGACATTGACATGAGTATCGATTCCCTCGACCATTTGACAAGAGGTTTTTCAAAAGCGTTTGACATTGATTTTGTGTCATCGAGCGGACCATCGATACAATCGAGAGCATACGCTCAATGATATCGAACCCACTCGATGATATCGAACTTTGTCATAAATGTGACTGTTTTATATCTGTTGGAACCTTTTGCTTATATAAAGAGAACTTATCTTTAGTTGCTGGCAGAGAAAGAAGAGAGTGCTTTTGAGTGTTTAACCTTAGATCATATACCCAAAGCCCTTTCTCTCAAGTGAGTTCATCCTCCAATCCACTCTCATCATTGACATTCAATAGAGTGGATTAGGGAATGAACTTTCGCATTCCATGATCCTCTAGCCACTACCTTAATGGCAAATCATTAATCAGAGATGCCTTGAATGCATAGATGATTGGAATCACTCTATCTTCCTGATAAAAAAATATCTAGAGAATAGGATTCCATCATAACCTTGACCCAACCCCTCGCCATAGATTGGTACATCTTTTTTATTATGGATCAAGGGAGCAGAAGACTCTTCATCAACAAGGAGATTTTCATCAACGTGCTGAATAAGACTCATTAACTTATCTGTAAGTATCTAGAGTCCAAAGGACCCTTTGATCATTCCTTTGTAGGATTGGGTCTAAGGTGTTTATCACCCTTTGAAGTCCTCAAGGAGGCCTCCAGCGGGAGTGTACATAGTGAGTGCATTGTGTGGACCCTTGCTCTGTGGAGAGCATAAACATCTGGTCAAAGGTGAACCAGTCAAAACCTTAGGTTTGAGGTGAACCGCTGAGAAACCTAGAGTTTGAGGTGAACCGTGTAGAAACTTCTATTAGGGTCTTGTGGAAGATTGTGACGCCCCAAAAATCGGGGGTCGAGTAAAAACTCAACTCCCGAGTTCCAAAACGTCACTTATGCAACATAGATAATGATGAATGCATGTTGTCTGTAGAATGACATTAAACAAGATTGAGACTAAGCCAAAATAACATATCATACTCCAGAGAGAGTTAAATTAGCAAGCAGAAGAATGTGATAGATATATAAAATATATAAATGATTGTAAGTCTCCAGAGTGTGAACATGTTACCAGGTTAACTAAATACATGTATACTCCAAAATAGAAAGAAAAGAATACACATGGGTGTAGAAATAAAAGGTAAAATACCAAATGTATTGGTATCTAATCAGTAACCCTGTAAACCCGTCGATCAGAACCTGCATATAGGAGGGATCCTCCTCATCATCAGCAAGTCCGGCTCTGCTTCGCAAGCATTGGCATCATCCGAAACTAAAATAGGGACTGGTTGCTGTGCGCAACACCGTCTCGTAACGTGGGAGTGAGTAGCTAACTCAGTGGAATCATAGAGAAAAAGTTACATGTAATCAAATCAATCAAGCGATAATGGTAAAGCAAGTAATCAAACATTCCTAAACACTATGATTAATGCAAGAATGAAATGACATGATGGATGCCCTCAGCGACATACTCCCTCATGCGACACCATCTTATGTCCACGACATGCTTTCTTCCCTCAGTGCTCTACATCTTCCAGGCACATGCAGTGCGATATGAATATGATTACCGAGTTGTTATTAGTCCTTTTCATACAGCAGGATTGGGAAACTAGGATATTTCCCTTATATCATTCCCAATAAGGATCCTGTCTAGGGTCATCACTCCTAGTAATCTCATATGATGATATATTTCTAGGTCACACTATAAAGGCTGTCAGGGCTGTTGCATGCACTCGTTGCTCTGCTCCCCCATCACCTTATCAATACAGGCCTAGTTGTACTATTGTTGCTACGGAAGGGTCGTCGCCTCACGTAGACTCAGAGTACGCTCGAGGTCACTACAAAGGGCTGCCAGGGCTGTTGCTCGCACTCGTTGTACCGCTCCCCCATCACCTTATCAGTGTAGGTCGACAATAAGAATATAGTGTCCCATACCACCATAATCTGCTCACGAATCTGGGTTGCTCAATGGTCACTACGGGGAGGTTTGTGGCCCCAGCGTAGGCCCACAGCTCGACCACAGTGTCCTATACCACCATGCCCGGCTCATGAGTCTTAGTGGATCAAGGTACCACGGTTATCAGGGTTATCACTAGTAAGTTCAGTACCTTAGGTTCAAGCAGTTATGATGAATACAAGGTGAACATACAATTGTCAGTCGGGTTACTTGAGTTTGACTAGCACTAGCGCACGTTGAATCGATCAGCATGAAGTGCACAAGCATGTAACACCCCAGATTTTGGCCAATCTGGGATTTGACGTCCTTAGGTAATGGGTCAACTAAAACACCTAGAAAATCGCTCAGAACCCAATTCCATAGCCAAAGAAATCACTTAGGATAAATTCCTTTAGAAACTAAGCATAAGTTAGTAAGCGCAACGCTAGAGTAGCTGGGAAACAGTCCCTGATCACTTTAAATACGTTCTACAAGACCCAAATCGAGTAGAACCAATGACTCTATAATACTCTATAACCTCGTATCAAACTCTAAGCAGGTTTGTTCTCTGGACCACTTTGAAAATCTGTATTGGATCTAGACCGCGCGTCGAAAGTCCGATACCTTCTATCTTAGACCGTTAGAACCGCCTAGCTGGACTTGACAATCATTTCGAAAATCAAGTCCAACCGATAATCACAGGCTATTTCATTGAGCCCGGACTGAAGAGAGTGTGAATAGGGACAGAATTGGAATTTCAAATTCAAATCTGGCACACGACTTGACGTGTCAGTATTAAGCATTCTGACCGTCAGAATTCAGCCAGATTACACCCTCGGATCAGGAAAAATTTCTATTTCATATCATGAGACTTGCAGCCCTGATCTACGTGCGGTGACCGCTGAACTGAAACTGGACCGCCACGTGCGATCTGCGAACCCTGCCGGACTGAAAACTTGATGCGTGCTAGATCCAGTATGCATGAGCTTAAGTCCGACTGCATTTGGCCAGGGGACCACCAGAAATCATCTTTTGGACCGAAACAGCCCCGAATTGGATATGCCCTAAGTAAACTTTATTCCTGAGCCTGTTTTGGGCATTTTTAAGCTTATAAAAGGGGTTGAAACCCTCACTCTCTCCCATCCGAATTTGAGAAAAATCCTAGATTGGGAGAGAGAAAAGGTGAGAGTTTGTGAGAGAGATTGGAGGAGAATTCCTTGCCGCTTGTGCTGCCCGTTGTAAGTGCCTAAGCAACACAATCTGATCACCTGGCAGGTGATTTCTCCACATTTTCAGGTAAGGAAATACCCTAGAAGTTGCTGATTTGAGGTTACCTTGGATTTATAGCATGTTAGCTGAGAAATCTTGTAAAACAGGTTCTCTAGTCGCCGTAGACGAAGCGTATACGCTCCGTTCGAATCACTTCCCCGATAAGAGACAAGGTGTGGATTTTAGACGCTTTGATTGACTGTTTCCAACGATTTCAATGTCGTTTAATAGTAGATTGTCGACGGCAACGCCGTTTGACATGTAAAACATGCTGTCCGTTTCCTGTTTCGTAAACCGGCGAAGAATATGAGATTTAGGGCATTTTAGTCATTTGTAGGAAGTACTGATTTTATTCATATTTTGCTGATGTGATTGACATGATTTGTTGTCGCATTAGAATGTTAGGAATATGTGCATAATTAGTTTGGCGAAGAGATTCGCCTAAATGCGCACTTCGGGTCGACATACTATATGTAGACTTAAGTGTGTAGTGTAAGTGTTTGTATAAATGCTTGTATTAGTATGTATTGAATTAAATGGTGTTATGAATTAGTTTGAGACTGATTTCTCAATTAATATGCTGACGTAAATGATTTCCTACATGTTGACTATATGCATGATTTCATTATATGCATGAAATGTATGTGCTTGATGATTTACTTAAGTTGTATGTTATAACATGTGTTAACATGCTCGCATGGTTGTATTTCAATTCCAATACTCTCATATGATTTGCTGATGTGATTCCTTAATTGTTTGGGACTATGCTTAGTCCAGGCAGTCGGTAACTGAGCAAATTCGTGGCTAGCTTCTATGTGCCACGAAGGATGCGTCGATGAACGCGAGTCGTGTTTGGAGTTGACGGCAGTGGTTAGGCCACGCGAGGTATTTTACGCACTTCATGTCGTTCGACTTGAGATGCGATCGTGCTAGTCGAGCCCGTCAAGTAACCCGACTGGCCGTTGTATGTTCACCCTGCATGAGTCATAACTGCTTGAACCTAGGGTACTGAACTTACCATTGTAAACCCTATTAACCATGGTACCTTGATCCACGAAGACTCATGAGCCGGGCATGGTGGTATGGGACACCGTGGTCGAGTTGTCGGCCTACGCTGGGGCCACAAACCTCCCTGTAGTGACCAGTGAGCACCTATGACTCGTGAGCAGATTATGGTGGTATAGGACACTATATTTTTGCTGTCGGCTTACATTGATAAGGTGATGGGGGAGCGGAGCAATGAGTGCGTGCAACAGCCCTGTCAGCCCTTTGTAGTGACTGCGAGCGTATTCTGAGACTACGGGAGGCGACGACCCTTCCGTAGCAGTAGAGTACAGTAGGCCTGTATTGATAAGGTGATGAGGGAGCGGAGCAACGAGTGCGTGCAACAGCCCTGACAGCCCTTTGTAGTGACCGCGAGCGTATTCTGAGACTACGGGAGGCGACGACCCTTCCGTAGCAGTAGAGTACAGTAGGCCTGTATTGATAAGGTGATGGGGGAGCGGAGTAACGAGTGCGTGCAACAGCCCTGACAGCCCTTGTAGCGACCTACAAAATGTACATCGTATGAGATTACTAGGAGTGACGACCCTAGACAGGATCTGTGTTGGGATTGATATAAGGGAAGTACCTTAGTTTTCCAATCCTGCTGTTTGAATGGACTAATAACAACTCGGTAATCATATCACCATTACATTGCATGTGCCTGGAAGATGTGGAGCACTGAGCGGGATGCACGCATGCCGTGGACGAAGATGGTGCCGTATGAGGGAGAACGTCGGTGAGGGCATCCATCATGTCATGTCATATTGCATTAACAATAGTATTAGGATTGTTTGATTTACTGCTTTACTATTATCGCATGATTGATTTGAGAACATGTTAATCCTTACTCTTTTATTCCACTGAGTTAGCTACTCACTCCCACGTTATGGGATGGTGTTTCCGGACACCCACCAGTCCCTATTTTGGTTGCAGATGATGGCACTGCTTGAGAAGCGGAGCTGGACTTGATGATGATGAGGAGGATCTCTCCTTTATGAGTGTTCTGATTGACGGGATTATAGGGAGGTTGATTAGATACCTTGACACTTGTCATTTTATATTTTTAGAGCACTCATGTATATTCTTTTTGTTTACTTTTGGAGTATACATGTATGTATATAACCTGGTAACATGTTCACACTCTGGAGACATACAACAGTTTAAATATGTTATACATACTATCACAGTCTTCCGCTTGTTAATTTAACTGTTTTTGGAGTATGATATGCTGTTCTGGCGTAATCCCACTCATGTTTAATACATTAACACAGACAACATTCAACCATACGCATTTATGTTGCATAAATAATATTTTTGAACTCGGGAGTTGGGTTTTTGCTCGACCCCCCGATTTTCGGGATGTTACAAAGCATTCGTGTGGCCTAACCACTGTCGACAACTCTAGTACGACTCGGGTTCGTCATACACATCCTTCGTGGCGAATAGAATCCAACCATGAATTTAAATATGTTTCCGACTGCCTGGACTAGAGTATAGCCCCAAGCACATGTTATGTGAATCAGTAATCACATGAGAGAGGTAGAATTGAAATACAAGAAATTCCAGCATGTTATCAGCATATTATAACATACATCATAAGCAGTTAACCATACACGAGTACTTCACACATAAGGTAATCAATTGAAATACAACAAGCATGGAGGAATCATGTACATCATCAAATTAGTTGAGAATCCAGTGTCAACGCTAATCTACAAGACCATTTACTCAATAGTTAGTAATACATACATTTATACAAACACTTAGACTACACAACTCCAACATACTTGACGTATGTTGATTTCTGCATATAATATGACAGATCCTTATATCAAGGAGATGTCTAATACACAACAATCATGTTCTTATATTCAAAACATATGGCAGGTATAAATCATATTGATTTAGGTATTTCAACAAACACTTAGTCTACACACA
This sequence comes from Magnolia kwangsiensis, assembly GCA_037074715.1. Lineage (NCBI taxonomy): Eukaryota > Viridiplantae > Streptophyta > Magnoliopsida > Magnoliales > Magnoliaceae > Magnolia > Magnolia kwangsiensis. The sequence goes on along the minus strand of CM073575.1, from coordinate 79,614,689 downwards.
TTAGTCTACATAGCATATGTCGGCCAATATGTGCATTAGGGCGAATCTCTTCGCCAAACAGATCATACACGTATAACTAGTATAGGTACAGGTAAATACTCATAGCAATCATATCAGTAAAATACGTACGCATACAGTATTTCCTACAAATACTTAAAATACCCTAAATCTCATATTCTTCGTACGTATGCGAAATGAAAAACGGACAGCATGTTTTACATGTCAAACAACATCCTTATTAGCAATCTACCATTAAACAGCATTGAAAGCTTTGGAAATAGGTAATCTAAGCGTCTAAAATTCGCACCTTACGCCGTAAGAACGTAATGAATGGAATAGGAACTCTACGTCGTCGTCAACGACTGATTGGAAACCTACAACACAAGGTCTGTCAGCTACTTCACTACTTGGATCGATAGAATCCCTAACACAGGTTAGGGTTAGGGTTTCTTATCTAGAACGATATTGGAATTGCCAGAATAGCGATGCAGGTGGAAGGATCTGGCACGTGGACCAGCAGGGAAGAATCCCAGTAGAAGGCTCCAACTCTCTCTCACTTTCTCTCTTTTCTCTCTTCTCTTTCCTAGGTTTTTACAAATTCGTATGGGATTTGTGAGAGAGAGGTTAAGGCCTTTTTATAAGCCCAAACATAACCAAAATAGACTTTAAGTCAAGGTATACTTGGGTTACAGCCAAATTGGGTCTTTTTCGATCTAAAAGGACATTTCTGGAGGTCTCCTGACTGAATGCGGTCAGACTTAAACTCATGGATGCTGGATCCTGATCACATTAAGTTTTCAGTTCAATAGGGTTCCCAGATCGCACGTGGTGGACCAATTTCAGTTCAACGGTCACTGAGACTCGATCAGGAATTCCAAGTTCACTGACCTGAGTGGGAAATGTTCCCTGATCCAAGGGTTTTTTGGGTCAGATTCCGACGGTTAGAACGCTTAAACTTAACCAGCAAGCGAAACGTGCCAGATTTATTTAAATCACATGTAATTTATAAAGAATTTCACTCTTTCTCACACTCCTTGCTCCAGGCTCAATGAAATAGCCTCAGAACATCAGTTGGGCTTGATTTTTGAAATGATTGTCAAGTCCAACCAGGCGGTCGTAATTGTCTAAGATTATCGCTATCGGACTTTCGACGCTTGGTCTAGATCCAATACAAAGTTTCAAAGGGTTCCTGAGAACAAACAGGTTTAGAGTTTGATCTTGGATTTCAGGGTAAGGTAGCGTCAATGATTTCATAGGATTTGGGTCTTACAGATCGTATTTAAAGTGGTTGGTGCTAATTTTGTAGGAAATCTAGTGTAGCGCTGGTTAATTCTTGTTAAATTTCTAAAGAATTAGGTTCTAAATGATTTCTTTGGCTTTAGAATTGGGTTCTTTGAAGTTACCAAAGTGTTATGGTTGACCCATTGCCTAAGGGCGTCTAACCCCAGGTTGGTAAAATCCGGAGTGTTACAATCTACCCCCGTTAAAACATAATTTTGTCTCCGAAATTGGCTAAGGGAATGAGTCCTTAGAGAGACTTTAGTATTGACATTCTAAGGAAGGTTCAAATCCTATTTAATGACCTAACCTTACGTATTACCTAAACCAACTTCTTCAATCCTGGGCCAGTGGGGAAGAGGACAACCACGCTTCCACTCGCTACTCTGATCTAACGGTTGTATTAGCTAATCCTAACTAGATTGGGCTCAATACGTTCTACCCCCTTTAAAACTTAGTCCTACTTAAGGATCAAGAATCTATGTCTTGATCCGTGTATCAGAACGAGGTGTAACTTAGGGCCTATCCTTGACATGAAATGGGAAACAACCTCTCAATACATTAGTCTTTCTTTGCTAATGATGCGTTCTATGGCATTGGTACCTATGGTTGTAGAAAGAAGCCTAATCTCTATTGTGATTGAGTTCAGGGGCAGGTGTGATCTTGCGACAAGATGTCTAATCTCTATTGGTTATATGTCCTTAAATTTTCTAAAGGCAAAGCAATAACTTTTGGTTGTGGGTGGTCGGGCCAACACGGAAGAAAAGTTGTGTAGTAGGTCTGAGCCGGATACATAGACTTTCTGCCTAGGATAAAAAATTCACCGTATCAGTTCTTAATCCTAGACGATGCCGATCTTCTGCTTGATCAGAGCATTGGATTTATTGGTAACTAACAGGATTGAGAAGTCAATTTAAAACGTGAATAATTCGCTTATATATACAGTTCCTTTACTTCACGTTCCCGAATGCAATAAGCCCTTGGGGAAGGCAATTCTAAGGGGCGTGCTGGTTTATTCTAAGTTCAATCTTAGAGATGTATAAGTTTTCCCTAAGAGTAAATGGTTCTAAGTTAAAACAACTTTCCTAAGGGTTATAATAGAAGTCTATAACTATTAAGGGGATCTATCGAAGGAATGAGGATCTACTCCAAACAAATCTAACCTACTATTCCTTTGCATATACAGGCTTTACACTGCTTAATTCAACTAGTAGCCTAGTCTGTAACTCACTAGCTATAATCCAAAACCTAAGCCTATACGCTAAATGGTTTCATACCATTTCTACTACGGGGGATTGTTCTATCGGTTAGAGTCAAGATTATCTAATTAAAATTAGATTCCCTACATCGTCAGATCTTTCAAATCTAGGAGTACTATATCTAGGCCGAAAACTCCAAGGGCATATGTGGCCAGTGGTCTCAAGTTGTGTCAAATGAGACTGCTTTCCTACTCCCACCTAAGAATTGGGAGTGACATGTTTAGTAGGTGGATGGGTTGGGATTCAAATTAATTTCATAGGCTTTGAAAAATGGATCTTGTGTTGGAAAGTGTGAGATGGGATTTTCAAATCCCATGATGATAAATTCCTAAGTAATGAACTCAAATAGAGCCATAGGAAGTGGAAGAAAGGGACAAAAGGAATGGGGTTTGATGGGTTGTTGAGTTGTGAGGTAATGAGCCACAAAGAGGGGTTTGTGAACTCAAGACAAGTGAAAAAAAGGAGATGAGAGATGTATGCAACAGTGGAGGCCACTTGGAAGCATAAAATGATAAAGGAAATCTATTTCCTAGGAAGGAGAAAATGGGATTTCAGGTTTGCACGATTTTGAGACCAAAAAGAGAGTGTAAAGGGTCTGATGAAGGCGAAAGAAGAGGAGCACCCTTTCTCTTTCCCATGAGAGAGAGGACGGTGGAAAGGGAGAAAAAAGCTAAAATAGCCTATATAAAGGCCATGGAAGATGAAGGAAAGGGGGAGAAAGGGCTGACCTATTGGGCTGCCACGAATCTAGGTCTGATAGAGGAGGGAAACAGGCCCCAAAAGACTTTACAAAGGAAAAAGGGTGAAATGGGTTGGGTTAGAAGCTCACACAATTTGAGCTTCAAATGGAGGGTGTAAGAGCTCTAAACGAACGAGAATGGAGAGAGAGGGAAGTGTGTATGGCTGTGAATGATGGAGTGGCGTGGATTATGGCCAAAAATGATGATGGGAGCCATTGGGAACGAGATTTGAAAGAGAAAACAGCAAATAGGGGAGCAAATGAGAGCTTGGGGGTGTCTTTTGTGAAGGAGGTAGGGTTTTGGGGTAGTTTTAACGGACGACCCATAGCTAGGGGGGCTACCTTAACCCCCAAAGTGCATTAGCCCGAAGGTCTGCCCGAGTGGGGTCCACTGTACGGCGAGGCCTCGCCGACTCGGCGAGGTCCTTGTCGATCTCTGTGATGATTGGTGAGGCCTCGCCATTTGGACGAGGTCCTCCTGCCTTGGGGTCCTTAAATTCATGTGGGTCCCACCCTAGATCATTCCAAATCAGCGTGGGTAGGCCCACGACTTCTTTTCGATCTATTTCGGGTCATTTCAGGTACTAACTGATATATATTCACATTTAGCAATTTTTAACGGCTAGGATAGGGTCTTTAGATGTCTAGACCCCTCAATAGATAGTCTAGGAGTGATTTGGGGTCCTTGTGTATGATCAGGAGTGTGTACGAACTCGATCTCAGCGATCATTTTCAGTAAACTTTGGCCGACAAATAAACTGGGGGTCCTAAACTTGTTTCTATATTGTTCTCGCACCCTCCTACATTAAATTGGCGTCAGCGTGCGGTGTGTGACCATAACCCAGTTTGAGGTGAACCGTGTAGAAACTTCTATTAGGGTCTTGTGGAAGATTGTGACGCCCCAAAAATCGGGGGTCGAGTAAAAACTCAACTCCCGAGTTCCAAAACGTCACTTATGCAACATAGATAATGATGAATGCATGTTGTCTGTAGAATGACATTAAACAAGATTGAGACTAAGCCAAAATAACATATCATACTCCAGAGAGAGTTAAATTAGCAAGCAGAAGAATGTGATAGATATATAAAATATATAAATGATTGTAAGTCTCCAGAGTGTGAACATGTTACCAGGTTAACTAAATACATGTATACTTTAAAATAGAAAGAAAAGAATACACATGGGTGTGGAAATAAAAGGTAAAATACCAAGTGTATTGGTATCTAATCAGTAACCCTGTAAACCCGTCGATCAGAACCTGCATATAGGAGGGATCCTCCTCATCATCAGCAAGTCCGGCTCTGCTTCGCAAGCATTGGCATCATCCGAAACTAAAATAGGGACTGGTTTCTGTGCGCAACACCATCTCGTAACGTGGGAGTGAGTAGCTAACTCAGTGGAATCATAGAGAAAAAGTTACATGTAATCAAATCAATCAAGCGATAATGGTAAAGCAAGCAATCAAACATTTCTAAACACTGTGATTAATGCAAGAATGAAATGACATGATGGATGCCCTCAGCGACATACTCCCTCATGCGACACCATCTTACGTCCACGACATGCTTTCTTCCCTCAGTGCTCCACATCTTCCAGGCACATGCAGTGCGATATGAATATGATTACCGAGTTGTTATTAGTCCTTTTCATATAGCAGGATTGGGAAACTAGGGTACTTCCCTTATATCATTCCCAACAAGGATCCTATCTAGGGTCGTCACTCCTAGTAATCTCATACGATGATATATTTCTAGGTCACTATAAAGGCTGTCAGGGCTGTTGCATGCACTCGTTGCTCTGCTCCCCCATCACCTTATCAATACAGGCCTAGTTGTACTATTGTTGCTACGGAAGGGTCGTCGCCTCACGTAGACTCAGAGTACGCTCGAGGTCACTACAAAGAGCTGCCAGGGCTGTTGCTCGCACTCGTTGTACCGCTCCCCCATCACCTTATCAGTGTAGGTCGACAATAAGAATATAGTGTCCCATACCACCATAATCTGCTCACGAATCTGGGTTGCTCAATGGTCACTACGGGGAGGTTTGTGGCCCCAGCGTAGGCCCACAGCTCGACCATAGTGTCCCATACCACCATGCCCGGCTCATGAGTCTTAGTGGATCAAGGTACCACGGTTATCAGAGTTATCACTGGTAAGTTCAGTACCTTAGGTTCAAGCAGTTATGACAAATACAAGGTGAACATACAATGGTCAGTCGGGTTACTTGATGAGTCTGACTAGCAAGAGCGCACGTTGAATCGACCGACATGAAGTGCACAAGCACTTCGTGTGGCCTAACCACTGCCGACAACTCTAGTACGACTCGGGTTCGTCATACACATCCTTCGTGGCGAATAGAATCCAACCACGAATTCAAATCTGTTACCGACTGTCTGGACTAGAGTATAGCCCCAAGCACATGTTATGTGAATCAGTAATCACATGAGAGAGGCAGAATTGAAATACAAGAAATTCCGGCATGTTATCAACATATTATAACATACATCATAAGCAGTTAACCATACACGAGTACTTCACACATAAGGTAATCAATTGAAATACAACAAGCATGGAGGAATCATGTACATCATCAAATTAGTTGAGAATCCAGTCTCAATGCTAATCTACAACACCATTTACTCAATAGTTACTAATACATACATTTACACAAACACTTAGACTACACAACTCCAACGTACTTGACGTATGTTGATTTTCGCATATAATATGACAGATCCTTATAGCAAGGAGATGTCTAATACACAACAATCATGTTCTTATATTCAAAACATATGGCAGGCATAAATCATATTGATTTAGGCATTTCAACAAACACTTAGTCTACACACATTAGTCTACATAGCATATGTCGGCCAATATGTGCATTAGGACGAATCACTTTGCCAAACAGATTATACACGTATAACTAGTATAGGTACATGGTAAATACTCATGGTAATCATATCAGCAAAATATGTACGCATACAGTATTTCCTACAAATACCTAAAATATCCTAAATCTCATATTCTTCGTACGTATTCGAAATGAAAAACGGACAGTATGTTCTACATGTCAAACAACATCCTTATCAGTAATCTACCATTAAACGGCATTGAAAGCTTTGGAAACAGGTAATCTAAGCATCTAAAATCTGCACCTTATGCCGTAGGAGCGTAATGAATCGAATAGGAACTTTACGTCGTCGTCAAGGACTGATTGGCAACATACAACACAAGGTATGTCAGCTACTTCACTACTTGGATCGATAGAATCCCTAAAACAGGTTAGGGTTAGGGTTTTCTTACCTAGAACGGCGTTGGAATTGCCAGAATAGCGATGCAGGTGGAAGGATCTGTCACGTGGAGCAGTAGGGAAGAATCCCAAGAGAAAGCTCCAACTCTCTCTCACTTTCTCTCTCTTTTCTCTCTTCTCTTTCCTAAGTTTTTACAAATTCATATGGGATTTATGAGAGAGAGGTTAAGGCCTTTTTATAAGCCCAAACATAACCAAAACAGACTTTAAGTCAAGGTATACCTGGGTTACAGCCAAATCGGGTCTTTTTTGATCCAAAAGGATATTTTTGGAGGTCCCCTGACTGAATGCGGTCGGACTTAAGCTCATGGATGCTGGATCCTGATCACTTTAAGTTTTCAGTTCTATAGGGTTCCCAGATCGCACGTGGCGGACCAATTTCAGTTCAGTGGTCACTGAGACTCGATCAGGGATTCCAAGTACACTGACTTGAGTGGAAAATGTTCCCTGATCCGAGGGTGTTTTTGGGCCAGATTCCGACGGTCAGAACGCTTAAACTTAACCCGTAAGTGAAACATGCCAGATTTATTTAAATCACATTTAATTTATAAAGAATTTCACTCTTTCTCACACTCCTTGCTCCAGGCTCAATGAAATAGCCTCAGAATATCAGTTGGGCTTGATTTTTGAAATGATTGTCAAGTCCAACCAGGTGGTCGTAATTGTCTAAGATTATCACTATCAGACTTTCGACGTGTGGTTTAGATTCAATACAAAGTTTTAAAGGGTTCCTGAGAACAAACAGGTTTAGAGTTTGATCCTGGATTTCAGGGTAAGGTAGCATTAATGATTCCATAGGATTTGGGTCTTACAAATCGTATTTAAAGTGGTGGTGCTAATTTTGTAGGAAATCTAGTGTAGCGCTAACTAATTCACGTTAAATTTCTAAAGAATTAGGTTTTAAATGATTTCTTTGGCTTTGGAATTGGGTTCTGAGAGGTTACCAAGGTGTTATGGTTGACCCATTGCCTAAGGGCGTCTAACCCCAGATTGGAAAAAATCTGGGGTGTTACAAAGATCCTTGACCAGTGTGCCTAAAAGTGGGTGCAATGTGTTAACCCTTTCTCGTGAGCGCATAAACAGTCAGCCTCAGTTTAGGTTGTAAAGGTTGAAGGTGAACCTGATTTAAAACCTTAGGTTAGAGGTAAACCACTGTGAAACCTCCTTAATGAAATTCGGTAGACTCAAGGGTTGAGTGTGGTTACCGGGAGTGGAGTAGACAAGTAGTTGAACCACTATAAAAATGACTGTGTTTGCGATTGCTATCTTTCTATGTGTGTGTGATTTATTCATATACTTCCATCTCTATATATCTGATCACACCTCACACACTTACACATGTCATATCCATCATGAAATAAGTTATATATTTTTGTTTCTTAAATAGTTTGTGATTTGATCCTCTACTAGGCTTGAAAGCCAGTAGAGTTACATTTGAGTAATCCTAATAATTGCATATCTATAAGAATTAGTGTAATGTTATTTTTTTATATCATAAAAACTTTAAAAGTCCTATTCACCCCCTCTAGGATGTATTGGCATATTCCAACTTCAACTAAAGTGGTATTTACCGCTATTTCAATACGTGCCACACATGGGTGAGAGAATCTCTACCCATGTGTATGATGTCCCACACCCATACCTCTCCCTCTCTCATGTACACCTTAAGTCAACTCTTTTCCATGCCACACCTTAAGCATGACATCATCACACCATGCCATCCTATGCTCCTTTAATCCACCATTAATTACAAATCATGAATTAATTGTCATAATCTTAGTCTAAGCTAACTAAGATCACATTAATTGAATTTAACCACATTTTAACAATTTCTCTACATATATCCCTTCATTCCTTAACATTTCACCATTTTTCTACACAAAGAGAGAGAGAGAGAGAGAGAGAGAGAGAGAGAGAGAGAGAGAGAGAGAGAGAGAGAGAGAGAGAGGAGAGTGATCTTGGTGGGCCATCAACTCCATCAATCCCATCCTTTCCATCCATCTCAACCATCAATTCCATCCCTTCCATCCATCAAATTCATCAAGGTGAGTACACCCACTCCACTCTTGGTTTATTTTCTATTGATTATTTGGATGATTATAGTGGTGATGATATGATGATAATGATGTGATTAATGGTATGGATTCATAGGAGAATTCATATAAAAAAATAATAATTAAAAAAATTGTTATAGACTTTATGTGGGACCCATTGATAGTGGGCCCCACCAGAATATTTTGTGGGCCATCTAAATTGCCCAAAGTGAGGCCATTGGGCTGACCAAACACACACATGCACACACTTGCATACACACCCAAAAAAAAGAGAGAAAGAAAGGCTGGACGCTGCTTGCTGCAGCATCTAGACACTCCTGCCGCCGCTTAAAAGAAAAAGAAGGGAAGAGGTGTGGGTCTACAACGGGCCCCACCCATGATGTATGTATTCAATCCACACCGTCCATTCAATTTCCCAGCTCATTTTAGGCGTTGAGCTAAAAAATGAAGCGAATCCAAATATCTGATAGGCTACACCATCAAAAAGAACATTTTAATAGTAATAAACTGTTAGGGCCCACTGTAATCTTTTTGTACACTAAAAAAAATCTGAATGTTGGGCTGGTTAGATCTATCTCAGGCCATAAAATCCGACAGATGGAGTGGATCGTCAAGATATGGGCCCCACCTATGAAAAACCTTAAGAAAATAAAAAAAAATAAAAAAATATATTAAAAAAACTACAACAACACCTGGCACTGTTGTTGTCAGTGTCCAGGACACTGCAGCAAGTAGCATCTTGGATGGTTGCCAGGGATGGTGGGTCCCACTACAGGCTCTAACATGATGCATGTCGATCATCTACACCGTACATTGATGGGTCCCCTTTTAAAAATGGGTTATGCCAAAAATTAGCCGTACACAGAACTCAGGTGGCCCACATCATCTAAAATCAAGTGAAGACAAAAAAAAAAATACAATATCACCAAGTTCTATGGGTGTGATCATGAGGGATGCATCATATTCAAACCGTCCATCCATTTGGTAAGCTTGTCCTAAGGCTTGAGGAGAAAAATAAGATAGATCTAACTATCAGGTGGTCCACGCTGCAAAAAATAGTAGGGGATTGAATGTCCACAGTTGCAACCCTTTTTGGGGGTCATAGAAGTTTAGATCAATATGAAATTTGATTTTCCTCTTAATTCAGGTTCTTGTGACCATATGAACAAATTGGACGGATAATAAACGTTATGTGGGCCTTGTGGATTGTTTAACGATGAAAATCATTATCCCCATTCCTATTTGTGGTGCAGTCCAGATAATCTTTGGATATGATTCATTCTTTGAATAATGCTAAAAAAATTTATCTCTAAAAATAGATAAACGGTGTAGACATAATAAATACATCATTATGGGATCCATGTAACTTTAATCTCTTTTGAACTGTACATACAACTTGGAGCTCAAAACATTTGCTGGGTCCACTTGAAATTTGGATTCATATGAAAACTTGGACTGACCCCCTTAATCAAGTGGGACACACATAATGGATGGGCTGGATTTGTGATCTACGCATTGGTTGGCCCAACAAATAATTATAAATGTTTTAATGGAGAGTAATCCCCTCAACTTTTGCATGTGGTATTGTAACGTCCTGAAAAAATCCGTATAATGACCCGAGTACCACCTCAAGCAGAAATCACTTCGGATTAAATCCTTTAGAAATTAAATGAGAATTAACTAGCGCTAAACTAGATTACCTGTGAAATTAGCACCAATCACTTTAAATATGATCTGCAAGATCCAAAACTTGTAGAATTATTAACGCTACATTACCCTGAAATCTAGGATCAATCTCTAAATCCAGTTGCTCTCGGGAGCATTCAGAAACTCCGTATCGGACCTGGACCGCACGTCGAAAGTCCGATAGAGATGAACTTAGATTATTATGACCGCCTAGTTGGACTTGACAATCAACTCAAAAATCAAGTCCAGATGATGTCCTGAGACGATTTACTTGAGTCCGGAGTGAAGAGTGTGAGAAAGTGAATATTTTTAGAAATTAAATACGAATTTAAGTAATCTGAGTCGTGTTGCTTGTAGGCCGATTATAAGCATTCGGACCGTCAGAATCTGACCTAAATACACCCTCGGATTAGGGAAGATGTCCCACATATATCAATATACTTGTGGCCTTGATCGAGTGTCGGTGACCGTTGAACTGAAACTGGACCGCCATGGTCGATTTGTAAACCCAATCGGACTGAAAACTTAGGTTGACTAAGATCCAATATCAAGGAGCTTAAGTCTAACCGCATTCAGCAAAGGGACCTCCAGAACTACTCCGTTGGATCGGAACAAGCCTGATTTGGTTATAACCTAAGTATATCATGGCCCTGGGACTGTTTCCGTCAGTTCTGGGCCTATATAAGGGCCTTAAACCCTCTCTCAATATTCCATATGAATTTCAAAACCCTAGCTAGGAAAGAGAAGAGAAAGAGAGAGAAAGAGAGAGAGAGAGTGAGTTGGAGATTCACCCAGGGATTCTACCCTGCCTCTCCATGTGATTATCTATCGCGACTGAATCATTATTTCGACGATTCTAATTCCATATTTGGATAAGAAAATCAAATCCTAACCTGTTTTATGGCTTAGTATAGTTTAAGTGATGATATAGCTAACCAAATTCGTGCTTTAGGTTGCCAATCCGCCGTTGACGAAGACTTATCGTTTAAATCATATCCGTTACGCATTTATCGGTTTAAGGTGCAGACTCTATACATTTAGGTTATGGTTTTCAAGACTTTCAATGTTAAATAATGATTTATTACTGACATGGATGCTATTTCACATGCCAAATGCAATATCTGTTTCGTTTTACGTATACATATGAACAATGTAGTCTATAAGGAAATTCATGTAATTGTTGAAATGTTTGTGTACATTTGGAATTTAATTTTGTGGTTGCCATAATTAAATGTCGTAGGTTCATGATTATTATGTATGTGATAACTCTTTGGAAAAAGGACTTGCCCTAATACGTAATGTAACTAACAAATCTGATGTATGTTGAAAAGTGTAGTCTAAGTGTTTTCTAAATGAGTTAGTAGTTAGTAAAGTATAATTTATAAGGGAGTTGAGATACGAATCCCAACTACCTTAATTGTGTGTATGATTTCCTCCATGTACTGTATATTCATGGTTAAGTTATATTCCATAACATGCTCACATGATCGTAGAATTTGACTTGGGTATTCATTACTGTTTTCTGATCTCATATGCTTAGCTGTTGTGATTGCGTGCGGTTGGGGCTATATTATAGTCCAGGTAATCGGTAATAGTTCTCGAACTGGTGGCTGAGGTTATTTTTACCACTTAGGATGTGTTCGATGAATTCGAGTTGTACGTGGGCTGTCGACAGTGGTTAGGCTACAAGGAGTGCTTATGCACTTCATGTCGATCAACTCAACGTGCGCTCATCCTAGTCGAGCTTGTCAATTAATCCGATTGACCGATGTATGTTCACCATGTTTGGATGCTACTGCTTGAATCTATGGTACCAAACTCATCGGTGAAACCCTATTAACCTTGGTACCTCAATCCCCTAAGACTCATGAGCGGGGCATGATGGTATGGGACACCGTGGTCGTGCTGTCAGCCTACGCTGGGGTGACGAGCCTTCCCATAGTGACCAGTAAGCAACTTAGACTCAAGAGCCGATTATGGTGGTATGGGACACTATATTCGAGCTATCGGCCTACTCTGATTGGTGACGAGCCCTTTGTAGTGACCTCGAGAATACCCTGAAACTACATTGGGGCGATGAGCCTTATTGTAGTATCTAGGGTATAACTAGGGTTGTATTGATTGGTGACGAGCCCTTTACAGTGACCTAGAACCATAACATCTTTTGAAATTTACTAAGATTGACGACCCTAGAACGAATCATTGTTTGGAAATTGATATAAGGAAGGTACCTTAGCTTCCCAATCCGGGTGTATGAAAAGGACTAATATGAACTTGATAATCACGTTCATACACCGCATTGCATGTGCTTTGGCGTGGAAGAGCACTTTCGGGTGGTTGCCATGCGCGCCGTAAGATGAAGACGCTGAGGGAGTGCAAGCGAGGGCATGCATCATTATTACATATCATTCTTGCATTAATATGAGTATCTAGGACATGTTTGATTGTACTGCTTTATCATTACTGCTTGACTGAATTGATAACATGTTAACCTTTGCTGTATAGCTCCACTGAGTTAATCACTCACTCCCACATTCTGGGACGGTGTTAAACACCAACCGACTCTATCTTAGTTGTAGATGATGATGCGACCCACGAGGTAGAGCTGGAGTTCGAGGATGATGAGGAGGCATTCTCTTACATGCAGTTTTTGGGTGGATTCACGTGAGTCGAGTCCGGATCGACGGAGCTTCAGGGATTATACTTGTAGAGGACTATTACATTCTCTTTTTTTGACATTTTGTATCTTGACACAACATTTATAAATATTGACCTGGCATTGCATACATACTTTGGGGACTTATACTAGTTTATATATTCATACCAGTCTTCCGCTTGCATATTACAGTTATCCCTAGATTATGTTTGCTGATTTGGCTTAATCAAATTCATGTTTTATGCACTAATACAGACAACATTCATCCATCATAAAAAGAATGTTGCATAAGTGATGTTCTAGGACTAGGGAGCTGAGTTATGCTAGACCCCTGATTTTCAGGGCATTATAAGTTGGTATCGGAGCATGATTTGGATTAAATTGGACCTGGGTTATGGTCACACAACATACGCTGACACAAATTTGATGTAGGAGGGTGCGAGGAAAATCTAGAAATAAGTTAGGTTTCCCAGTTAGCCAATTGGCGAAAGTTATGAAAACGATCGTCGAGATCGGGTCTGTGCACATCCGTGATCGCTTAAGACGACCTTGGATCATCCCTAGACCGTCAATCGACGGGTTTAGACCATTTTTTATCCCATCCCAACCATTTTAAAAAAATGATAAACGTGAATGTATGTTAGCAAAGGACTCGGAATGACCCGAAATGACTTGAAACAGAGTCGGGGCCAAATCGGTGCAATTCGGGGGGAACCACAATGGACCTTGTATACCAACGGCACCTCGGGAGGGGGGTGGCTATCGCCCTACCGCGGCGGCACTGCGCTCGGTCTAGAGGACCGCAGCGGCATCGCGCCCAACGATGTTGGGTTCGGCCGGGCCTGTCGGGCCTCCGTGGGTCTATGTCAGCCAACCCCTAGACACATGTGGGGCGCACCAAATCATGTGGGGACACCCATAAGGCCTCAGTTTCCCTTAATCTTCCCTCTTACACACCCCCAAGTCTCCCTTTTTCCCTATAAATCCATTTTCTCCTCTCAAATCTCCCCTCCATTCTCTTATTTTCTCAATTTCCTTCAATACAAACATTCCTTCACCTCATTCACCTAAATCCATCTTCCATATCCATTATTTTCCCTCTTTTGAACACCCAAGACTACATTGGTGTCTCATCCCTCTTTAAACCCACCAACCCATCCCATTTTCTAGGATTTTATTTCATCTTTATAGCTCTTTTTGAGCTAGTGGCAGTCATTTTCTCACTCTTTTCGATACTTCTTTCATGGGAAAGCGGAGAGCACCCTCGGATGAAGCTGGGCCTAGTCACCTAACCCATCCAAAGAGGAGAGCGAGCGCCAAAGCTAGCACTAGCATCGCCCAAGAGCATAGGTCGAAGCGGGACCTAGATCCCCAAATCCCACTTGAGAGAGTGCTACTGATAGGCTTCGAATACGGCCGATTTGGTGGTCGTAGGGTTATACTTGAAGCTCACTTGGATGAGAAGCTATTCGGGCTACACCTGATTATGGACCTCTTGGTGGATTTTGGGTGGCGTCCCGTGTTCGAAGGCAAGTCTCACGCATGTGAGAACACGGTTTGTGCCTTCTACGCCATATCAGTGATGTATCGCTGGAGCCTCTCCAGTTCACAGTTACTATAGGGAGGCGGGAGCACCAAATCAATGTGGACGTGGTGGCCCGGATTATGGGGATTCCACGTGGTGAGGTACACGCCAACAAGAATTTCTTTAAGAGTGTGCGGTAAAGAGATCACCATACGCGATACCTATGTGGCCGACTGACACCCTGGACGTGAGGCAATTGCCTCCCATCGATGAGTTTGACAGATGATTTTCGTTTGCTTCACTACATTTTCACGTACAATGTGTATCCACGGTGGGGAATCGTACTGAATGTACTCATCTGATGGTAGACTTCTTGTACAGGGTTGAACATGGGGATAAGTTGTGCCTACCCACATATGCCCTACTACAGATAATCCAGACCGTACGCTCTGTCAAGAATGATGTCTCACTCCCATTTGGCCGGCTAATATGTAAGATTGCCCGAGAGGTTAGCTATAGACTTAACATGGATGATGTTGCGCTGATCAAGTTCATAAACGAGGCTATGCTTAATAACATGGGGATTGGCCCTCGGCAACGGCAAGCCCGACTCGACGAGTATGGGGAGGAGTCTGAGAGTAAGGGGGAGGAATGTATTGATTTAGAGGAAGAAAGCGAAGACGGAAGTGGTAATGGGATAGAGGAAGAAGAAGCCCAGGACACTGATGAGGACTCTCCTCCCACTGCTGCTAGAGCACGACAGTGATCGGGCTTCTTGAGAAGCCCGTTTGGCTCAGCTGGAAGAGGGCTAAGCTAACCTATAATAGGAGATCATGCAGGTTCACACCAAAGTTGAAGAGACTAAGGCCTTTATGAAACGAAAATTCAAGAAGGTGTCTCACACTTTGAGGGTCATCCTATGTTGTGTACAGGACAACATTGCACCTCCACCATCGCCAGATTCCAATGACTAGACATACCTGTAGTCGTCCTTTCTGCTTGTGTGTTTCTTCCTTTTTGCTTTGTATGACCTAGGCTTAGTAGTGTAGTAGTTAGTAGTATGTTATGAGGTTAGAGTCTTAGTTGTATTAGCTCACATGCATTCTCTGTTGCAATCCATATAATACTGCACTTCGTGTATGGTGACAATTTTGTTAAATGAAATACATGATTCTTCTTTGAGTTGAGGTGTGAAATGCTTGTGGATGGATTGTGTGTATGCTAAATCTCACAGGTTGCACCCTCTGTTGTACATAGGGTATGCCACCTAAGGGCACGAGGACTTTGGCCCGTCTCTCTTTGGGCGAGTCACTTGACGGGGCCTCTCCCCTAAGAAATATCCATATGGACCCCCATTCGGGCCCATCTCACTCTGATTTTATGCCAGATTCTCAGCCGGCTACTGGCCCCGCTGCTGGGCCCATGCTTGTGACACAATCAGTGGTACCATTTATCACACCTTCAGTTCCTGAGCCGAACCGTGCGTCTACGTCGACGCCACATGCATCTCAGTCTGCTTCACCTCCTGATAGGCTAGAGCAGATGATGTTGTTGATGCAGCAACAACAGATACAAAAGCAGCAACAACATCAGATTTAGTAGCAGCATAGCAGCAGTTCTTGACCTCCATGAATGGTATCTTTGCTAAGATAATGGGGGTGGCTCCACCTGCCTCACCTATGCACCCAGCTGGGAATGCTAGTGCCAGTGGCACATTTGAGCAATTCCAGCGCTTATGGCCTCCCACATTCGCGGGTACTCATAGATGTCGAGTACTAGATTGACCGCATCTCTAAGATGCTGAGGCCGCTACACTGTTCTGAGGTGGAGCGGGTTGAGCTTGCCTCCTTCATGTTTGAGAAGGAGGCTAGTTTGTGATGGGATAGTGTTGTCCGCACTATTGTGGAAGGATATGTGTGGACGTGGGAGGCATTTAAGTCTCGCTTCCATGAGAAGTATTTCCTTGTCACCTACTACTCGAGAAGGAGAGTGAGTTCCTTCGCCTCTATCAGGGAGGGATGTCGGTGACTGAAAATGAGAATCGGTTCACGGAGCTAGGTAGGTATGCTCCTTTACTTCTGAGTGATCAGCCGATGCAGATGCAGCGCTTTTCTGAGGGGCTGAGACCTGAGATCCGGTCGAAGATGTGCTGTGCTAGCATATCTACCTATGCTGAGTTGGTGGGTATGTCCTTACGAGCTGAGTAGGATGGGGACAGATTGTCCCGTATGTGAGCACCTGTGTCTCCTAGGGCGCAACCTGATTTCCCGAGCAGGCCGTTTCTCTACAAGAGGCCTCGGGTAGATTCTCCTCCGAGACTTGCAGCGTCGACGGCTCAGCTAGGGCGTACAGACTTACACTGTTCATACTGCGGGAAGATCGGACATACGGATCATTATTGCTTCTCATGGATGAGGGACAATAGATTTACGCCACCACAAAGGATCAACTTGAAATAACGGTGAAGACCGCTTGAGTTGAAGTAGGAATATGTCAATATATCCTAGAGGGGGGTGAATAGTACTTTTTAAAGATTTATGAATTATATTAAAAATCCTATCACTCTAATCCTAACAGGTATGTAATTTCCAGGATTACTCAAATGTAACTCTACTTACTTCCAAGCCCAGTAGAGGATCCAATCACAAAACTATTCAATTTAATGAGCATGAAGCAATTATAGTCTATGACGGATGTGATTGTGTGTGTGAAGTGTGAGCAGATATGAATTTAAATAATATAATCACATAAATGATCAAGCATAAGAATCAATCACAGACACAGTCATTTTTATAGTGGTTCGACTACTTGTCTACTCCACTCTCGGCTGCCACACTTAACCCTTGAGTGTATCGAATTTCACTAAGGAGGTTTTTCATGGTTCACCTCAAACCTAAGGTTTTAAATCAGGTTCACCTTCAACCTTTACAACCTACACAGAGGCTGACTGTTTATGCTCTCACGAGTAAGGGTCAACACATAGCACCCTGTTTAGGCACACTAGCCAAGGATCTTACCCTAAGACCCTAACAGAGGTTTACACGGTTCACCTCATAACCCAGAGTTTTACTGGTTCACTCCTAACCAGATGTTTACGCCCACAGAGCAAGGGTCCACATAACGCACCCACACGTACACTCCCACCGGAGGCCTCCTTTGAGGACTTCAAAGGGTGAGCAACACCTACGACCCAATTCTAGAAAGGAATGATCACAAGTGTCCTCTGGACTCTAAGTACTTACAGATAAGTTGATGAGTCCCTTTTAGCGTAGTGATGAAGATCCCCTTCTTGTTGATGAAGAGTCTTCAGCTCCCTTGATCTGCAACACAAAAGATATACCAATGTTAGGCTTCAGATTGGGTCAAGGTTATGATGGAATTTCACTCTCTAAAGATTTTATTATTAGGAAGATAGAGTGATTTCAATCATCTATGCATTCAAGGCATCCCAGCTTAATAATTTTCCATTAAGGTAGTAGCTAGAGGATCCTTGAATGCGGAAGTTCATTCCCTAATCCACTCTATTGAATATCAATGATGAGGGTGGATTGGAGGATGAACTCCCTGACAGAAAGGGCTTAAGATAAATGATATGAAGTTTAAAACACTTAGAAGCAGTCTCTTATTTCTCTACCAGCAATAAAGACTAACCTCTCTATATATAGGCAAAAGGTTCCAACGGATATAAAACGGTCACATTTATGACAGAGTTCGATATCATCGAGCAAGAGTCGATTTGATCAAGCGTATACTCTCAATTGTATCGATGATCCACTCGATGATAGAAACTCAAATATCATTTTTTCTTTTGAAAACCTTTTACCAACTGGTCGATGCGATCGAGACAAACATCGATGTTATCGGATTTCAAGCTCCGATTCCATCGATAGATGGATCGATCTATCGGCAAGTGAAAACAATAGAGACAAGCCTTGAAGAATTTTAGGTTCTAAAGATATAATCTGGGAACAGCCGATGTCATCGAAATTTGAATGTCGATGATATCGAGACTTTGTTGATAGGATCGATAAATCATATAGATTTACCTATAAGCACGCTAGTTAGTTTGTGCCAGATTCGATCCAATCGACCAGGACTTGATGATATCGACATTAGAATATCAATTTCATCGAATGGCCCCCGATCAATGTTTTAAAACATCCTGAAATTTATTCTGGAGGAAATATGTGCCTACTATCGATATGATCGAATGACTACCGATGTAATCGATATTTGAGTTTAGATTGAATCGGACAGTCATCGATATATCGAAGCTTATAGTAGTTTTCTTTAAAAAAACAGTGGCGCTGGAAGACTGCCTGTCGATATTATCGATCTACTTTCCATAGGATCGTTATTTGAATATCGATGATATCGATTGAGATTTCGATATATCGATAAATCGTCCAGATGAATGTTTGGTTGCTGGACACTTTTTGTCCTCACTCGATTATATCAATTGAGATGCCGAGGACATCGACAGAGCAGGTTGATCATATCGAAATGTGAATCGATACAATCGACAGGGTAAGAAAACTTGAAGATTTTTCTGTTTAGTAAAAAGTTTTCTTACATTAAAACCTTAAGGTGTTCTACTTAGTTTTAAGGGTTTTAATCACCTGGTATTTTGGGACATGGGATGTGAGGCTATAATTTACCTATGGTATGCTTCCACACATTCATTTGAGGCAGACACTTGAGTTGATCTTCCTGTTAGGTGCTGTTGTCCGACTGACTCAACTTACACCGTAATTGACAAACCAGGGCACTAGTAGGTGCACTTTCAATCTCCCCCTTTGTCAATTACGTGACAAAATACCTAAAACACCCTAGGAAAATATCTAGACAGATACATCCTAAATTGTGTGTACATGCATTAACATAATTTTACAAATTTTAATCACCCATGTACACACCCAGTAAGTTCTCCCTCTAACTGTAAAACTCCCCCTTTCTTGTTGCGGCTGCTCCCCCTAACACCTGCAACATATATGAGCACAAATATCTAATTTTCCACAGGGGTGGTTGAAATTTTTCTCTCCCTTTTTGTCAGTCATTGGCAAAAGCATAATAAGTGATATTGACTGAAGAATTTAAACATATGGGAGTACCACAGACAGATAGATGTAAATAGAGATTCAAAAATGATAAGAATACATTAATGAAGCCAAAAAGGAAAATGGATGAAGCAATCGGCACAGTCATTATATAAGCAATAGTGTAACATCTCGAAAATCGGGGGTCGAGAAAAAACTCCACTCCCGAGTTCCAGAACATCATTTATGCAACATTTTCAATGATGGATGAATGTTGTTCATATTAGTGCAGAAAACTTGAGTGGGATTAGACCAAAACAGCATATCATACTCCAGAGATAGTTAAATTAGCAAGCGAAAGAATTTAATAGATATATAAAGTATATGAACTGTTGTGGGTCTCCAGAGTGTGAACATGTTACCAGGTTAAACATATACATGTATACTCCAAAAATGATAAAAAGAATATACATGGGTGTGTAAGAAAAAGGCAAAATACCAAGTATATTGGCATCTAATCAGTAACCCTGTAACCCCGTCAATCAGAACCTGCATATAGGAGGGATCCTCCTCCTCATCATCAAGTGCGGCTCTGCTTCGCAAGCATCGCCATCATCTGCAATTAAAATAGGAACTGTTTAGTCTGCGCAACACCGTCCCGTAATGTGGGAGTGAGTAATTAACTCAGTGGAATCGTAGAGCAAAAATTAGCATGTTCTCAAATCAATCATGCGATAAGAGTAAAGCAATTAATCAAACATTCCTAGATACTGTTGTTAATGAAATATGACATGACATGATGGATGCCCTCACCGAAATTCTCCCTCATACGACACCATCTGCGTCCGTGGCATACTTGTGTACCACTTAGTGCTCCACATCTTCCAGACACATGTAATGTGATGTTGATATGATTACCGAGTTATTATTAGTCCTTTTCATACAGCAATATTGGGAAACTAAGGTACTTTGCTTATATCAATCCCAACACAGATCCTGTCTAGAGCCGTCACTCCTAGTAATCTCATACGATGTTATATTTGTAGGTCGCTGCAAGGGCTGCCAGGGCTGTTGCTCGCACTCGTTGCACCGCTCCCCCATCACCTTATCAATATAGGCCTAATTATCCTTAAGACTGCATCAGGACTCGTCGCCTCCATACGGTGTCAGGATAAACTCAAGGTCACTACAAAGGGCTCGTCACCAATCAGTGTAGGCCGACAGCAAGACTATAGTGTCCCATACCACTATAATCTGCTCAAAGTAGGTGCTCACTGGTCACTACGTGGAGGTTTGTGGCCCCAGCGTAGGCCGACAGCTCGACCACGGTGTCCCATACCACCATGCCCGGCTCATGAGTCTTATTGGATCAAGGTACTATGGTTAACAGAGTTTTCAATGGTAAATTCAGTACCCTAGGTTCAAGCAGTTATGACTCATACATGGTGAACATACAATGGCCAGTCAGATTATGTGACGGGCTCGACTAGCACGAGTGCATCTCAAGCTGAACGACATGAAGTGCATGAAACACCTCGTGTGGCCTAACCACTGCCGCCAACCCAAAACACGACTCGCGTTCATCGACGCGTCCTTTGTGGTACCTAGAAACCAACCACGAATTCGATCCACTACCGACTGCCTGGACTAGGTCATAGCCCCAAGCATTAGTGCATCAACATCAATAAGCATAGGTGAGTAATAGAAATGAAGTACAACATTGTAAGCATGTTGACACATGTTATAACATACAACTTAAGAAAATCATCCCACACATGCATTTCATGTATATAATGAAATCAATACATATAGCCAACATGATGGAAATCATTTACATCAGCATATTACTTGAGAATTCAATCTCAAAACTCCTACACAACACCATCTACTCAATACATACTAATACAAACATTTATACAAACACTTAGACTACACACTTTAGTCTACATAGCGTATGTCGACTCAAAGTGCGCTTAAGGGCGAATCTCTTCGCCAAACCAATCATGCACGCATTCCTAATATTCTAACATAATAAATAGCCATGGAAAACATTTTATCAAAATATGGACGTAAGCAGTATTTCCTATAAATGACTAAAATACCCTAAATCTCATATTTACCATACGTTTACGAAACGAAAAACGGACAGCATGTTGTACATGTCAAACGGCGTTGTCGTCGATAATCTACTATTAAACGACATTGAAAGCTTTTAAATCAGTCAATCAAAGCGTCTAAAATCCTCACCTTTCACTTTAGATGTGTATCGTTTCGAACGGAGCGTATACGCTTCGTCAACGGCGTACAGGCGACCTAATACACAGGTTGTATAAGCTACTTTGCTATTTGAATCGATGGAATGCTAAATCAGCAAGTGTTTAGGATTTTCCTTACCAAGAAATGCATTGGAATCACCGGCAAAGTGATTGGGATACGTTGATTAAGCACGTGCAACAGCTAGTGCAGGTGGCAGGAAGATCACTCCCACACTCTCTCACAAACTCTCACTTTTTCTCTCTCTCTAGCTAGGGTTTCTAGCAAATTCGGATGGGTGAGATATGTGAGGGTTTAAAGCCCTTTTATATCCTAAAACCTTTCCAAATTAGGCTTGGGAACAAGGTCTACTTGAGGTATAACCAAATCGGGGCTGTTCTGGTCTAAAGAAGCACTTCTGGAGGTCCCCTGGCCGAATGCGGTCGGACTTAAGCTCATGGATACTGGATCCTGCTCACACCCAGTTTTCAGTCTGGTAGAGTTCGCAGATCGCACATGGCGGTCCAGTTTCAGTTCAGCGGTCATCGCACCTAGATCAAGTCTACAAGTCTCGTGATATGAAAGAGAAATTTTTCCTGATCCGAGGGTGTAATTTGGCTGAATTCTGATAGTCAGAACGCTTAATAATAACACGCCAAGTCACGTGCCAGATTTGAATTAAAATTTTCAAATCTAACCCTTTTCTCACTCTCTTCACTCCAGGCTCAATGAAATTGCCTCTGAACGTCGTTTGACCTTGATTTTCGAAACAATTGTCAAGTCCAGCCAAGCGGTCATAACGGTCTAAGATGGTAGATATCGGACTTTCGACGCGCGGTCTAGATCCAATACAAAGTTTCAAAGGGTTCCCGAGAACAAACCGGTTTAGAGTTTGATCCTAAGTTTCAGAGTATTATAGCACCATTGATTCCACAAGTTTTGGGTCTTGTAGAATGTATTTAAAGTGATCAGGGATAATTTCACAGCTACTCCAGCGTAGCGCTAGCTAACTTATGCTTAGTTTCTAAAGGAATTAATCCTAAGTGATTTCTTTGGCTATGGAATTGGGTTCTGAGCGGTTACCAAGGTGTTTTGGTTGACCCATTGCCTAAGGACGTCTAATCCCAGGTTGGCAAAAAATTCGGGGTGTTACAAATAGGAATGGTAATAAAATAAGAATTGTATGCAGCCATATCTAATGAGTATCCCCCCAAAAAAATATACTGCCACAGACAGCAGTAGAATGAGATTTGTCCGAGGTAAAATACATAACACAACATCAGACGCGTTGGATAGTCAAAGGACAACTGGACTGATGCTTAATGTCTTCGAGGAACATCATTCGTGAGCAAGTCTAACATTTACTGAGTAGTTCCCTAGAGGACATCGAGCTTTTCTTCAATGATAGTGAGAGGCCTTTCATAATTGTTCAGATGGTCCTCTATACCAACCATCCCATTGAGCAGGTGACGTTCGAGGTGATGAGCTGGGCGATTTGTAATCGATTCAGGACTGACTAATGGCGTGTGATTTGATCCTCCATTTGTAGGTCACATTGTTGGTGGAGCATGTTGGATGACCCTTGGTATAGAAAGACTATGCCTGGAGGGAGACAAGGAAAGACAAAATCGTTGTGCCTCCAGTGATGCATCACTATCAAACCATGCTTCATGATGCACTTCATCAGATGTGGCAGAAAACCCAGCATGGTGTGCGAGTTTGCATATGAGCATGGGAAAGGGCAGTGTCTCCCCATGATGTCCTTGAATTACACGAATGATTTGCGTAAGGAGGAGAGTTGGCAGGAACACTCGATTCTCTTGATATACATCATAGAGTACATTGATCACAGATGGAGAAAGATGATCACCAATGACATCGTAGGGATACACATTTGACCACAAAATGGTATGAAGAATTTTGAAGGTGGGTCCAAGATGGTTGATATGCAGTAAATTTTCATCATTTCGCGGAACTGTAGTTCCTTGGCACAATGCACGGGTTATTTCTCCCCATACCCCCAATCCATCGAGATTTCAGTTGGTTACCGAAATTCTAGTGACCTCCAGATTGAGGAGTTTTGCTAAAGTGACTGGAGTGATAAGCTTTGAGTAATGTGCAAGAAAAATTGATCTTCACAAATGACATGGCAATGTTTGAAGAATTCATAGATCACCCCCAGTTGGTAAGATCCTCCAAGATGTAGAATATTTTGGCAACCGATTACTTCTAGAAGGAGGTCAACTCCAAAAGGCTCAATGGCACTATTGAGCGCTAATCATTCATTGATGACAGATGGACCACCTTCCTTTGGAGTAGGTTGATACCTACTGAAATTTGATTGCATACTTTTCTCCTCTAAAGATTGAAAGTAAGCCTTACCTTTCCCTTTAATCATGTTTTGAAGAGGTGAGATGCTGATAGGAACTAGAAGAGGTATTTAGAGAAGAAAAAAAAGAGTTCGAGTGCGCCCTTCTCTTTATATAACAGACTTATTGATCAGTTATCGATATCATCGTCATGACTTTTACCAAAAGTTATGCTGACAGTTGTTGGAAAATAACAATTCGATTGAATGCAGTTCAAAGAACCATCGATTGAATCGATAATAAAATCGAAACTGCACAAATATTATCGAGGCTGTAAGAATTTTGTCATTTGTTCATCATCAGCATGACCATGAATATCTCAGACCTTAAGATTTTCCAGTGTGTACCATAGATCCAAAGATATTATTAATGCGAATAAACGCCAATTGACTTTTTGAGGTCACAGAACCTGTTTATGTCAAGAGGCTTTGTAAGAATATCAACAAGCTATTTTTCAGTAGTTACATAATCCAACACAATAGTCTTTTCTTCAACTAGTTCTCGGATAAAATGATGATGAATGTTAATATGCTTGGTCCGAGATTGTTGAACTAGATTCTTCGAGATATTTATAGCATTGGTATTGTCATAGAAGAGACTCATTGTGGATTGTACAATCCCGTAGTCAAATAGCATTTATTTCATCCAAAGGAGTTGAGCACAACAGCTACCTACGGCTATATATTTGGCCTCTGCACTGGATAACGAGATTGAGTTTTGTTCTTGCTTTGCCAGGAAACCAAAAAATTTCCAATATAAAAGCATCCACCACTTGTTGATTTTCGATCATCCAAATTTCCAGCCCAGTCAGCATCTGAATATCCTGCAATAATAGTGGAGGTTTCATATGGATACCATAGTCCAAAGGTGGTAGTCCCTGCAACATACTTGATAATCCTTTTAACCGCTGTTAGGTGAGATTCCTTAGGATCCACCTGATAGCGAGCACACACACCAACGCTAAAAGATATATCTGGATGACTAGCAGTGAGATATAGCAGACTTCCGATCATGCTTCGATAGAGATGTTGGTACACACTTTTGCCGTTAGTATCTTTTGAAAGTTTTAGAGTAGTACTCATCGGCGTGTGATAAGTGCAACCAGACTCAAGCCCAAATCTTTTCACTAAGTCTTTTGAATACTTGGTTTGATTTATGAAAATTCCATCATCCAGTTGCTTGACCTGTAACCCTAAGAAGAAATTCAATTCACCAACCATGCTCATTTCAAATTCTGATTTCATGAGGTTTGCGAATTTAGATGCCTCATCTCTGCATGTTGATCCAAACACTATGTCATCCACATAAATCTGCGCAATTAGCAATGAGTTCTTTATTTTTTGGGTGAACAGTGTCTTGTCTACACTTCCTCTGTGGAATTCATGGTCTAAAAGAAACTTCGTTAATCATTCTTACCAAGCACGTGGTGCTTGTTTGAGACCATACAGAGCTTTGTCTAAACGATAAACATGATGGGGATGCTTAGGATCTGAAAATCCTTTTGGTTGTTCTACATATACTTCTTTAGCAAGGTCCCCATTAAGAAAAGCACTCTTAACATCCATTTGAAATAATTTAAATTTTAGTGCGCATGCAATGGACATAAGAATTCTAATGGACTCTAGACGTGCGACAGGGGCAAATGTTTCATCAAAATCAATTCCTTCAATCTGTGAGTATCCCTGAGCAACCAATCTTGCTTTATTTCTAATTACATTCCCTGATTCGTCAGATTTATTTTTGAAGACCCATTTTGTTCCAATGACATTAGTATCAGTTGGTTTAGGAACCAGTTTTCACACATCATTTCTCTGGAATTGTTGAAGTTATTCTTTCATGGCATTTATCCAGTATTCAACTTGAAGAGCTTCTACAATATTCTTGGGTTCAATCTTTGAGGTAAAATAAAAATGACTATAAACATTATCTATCTTCCGTATAGTTCTTACACCGTCATTAGGGTCTCCAATAATTTGCTCTCGAGGGTGATTCTTAATAATGGGTATGTCAGATGATTGCTGAGGTTCATTCAATAATGAAGATTTGTCATCTGATTTTTCGGGTATGCATGAATCTGCATCATCTTCTATCTCATTTGTAGGGGAATTCACATCTTGAGGATGTTCATCAATTACCACATTCACAGATTCTTGAGTTGTATACTCTGTAAGCATGACTATTCATGGCGTACCCTAGAAAAATGCCTTCATCCCTTTTAGATTCAAACTTTCCTAGGTGATCTCTGTCCCTCAAAATGTAGCATTTACTACCAAAGACCCGAAAGTACTTCACATTTGGTAGCTTCCTATACCATAGTTCATATGGAGCTTTATTCAGACCTGCTCTAAGATATAATCTATTTACGATGTAGTAGGCGGTATTGACAGCTTCTTCCCAAAAACTCTTTGCCATATCTTTTCCATTTAGCATAACCGACCCCATTTCCTGTAATACTTGATTTTTCCTCTCAGCAACTCCATTTTGCTGTGGGATTTTTGGGGCTGAAAATTCATGACGAATTCTTTTATCATTGTAATATTTTTCAAATTCATCATTTTTGAATTCACCACCATGATTACTTCTGATGCGTTTTATGTCATATCCTTTCTCATTTTGAATTCGTTTTGCCAAGACTACGAATTTTCCAAAAGCATCAGATTTTTCTCGAAGAAATGCAACCCAAGTAAATCTAGTAGAGTCATCTACTACCACCAGAAAATATCTTTTCTTACCATGGCTTTCCACTTTAGTAGGACCTACCAGATCCATATGCAGTAGATCCAAGGGCTTTTTTGTTGCTATGGTGGTTGTCTTTTTATGTCCAACTCTTATCTGTTTTCCTTTTAGACATTCCACACATACTACTTTTTCTTCTTTTCTAATTTTGGGAAGACCTCTAACCAAGTTTTTTGAGCTAAGTTTAGCTAAATTCCGGTAATGAACATGTCCCAACCTTTGATGCCATAACTTTGATTCATTCTTTACAGCCATATTACACTTAGTGGACAATCCATTTTCATTGGTACTCTCAATGATATAACAGTTATCACTAGTGCGTAAACCTTTTATGAGAGATTTTTCTGTATGATCTACAATTCTACATACATCTTTTGATAAGGTGACCAGATGTTCCTTGTCACATATTTAGGAGATACTGAGGAGATTATGTTTTAGACCTTCTACACAGAGAACATCTTTAAATTTTGGAAGACCTGGTACTGCTATTGTTCCTTATCCAATGATTTTGGCTAAGCTACCATCTCCAAATGTGACCGATCCACCATCGAAGTTTGAATATTCACAGAAGTGAGTACAATCACTAGTCATGTGTCTGGAACATCCACTATCAAGATACCACTTCGAACTATTTCCAACTTTGAGAGCAGTGTGGATTACAAGGCAATTATTTTGATCTGTCACATCCTCTAGGACTTTCTTTCTCATGATTCCAACTTCAGTTAAGATCAGTCTCTAGGCGGTGAAGCCCTTAAAGAGAGACCCGCTCCGATACTAATTGAAATAACGGTGAAGACCACTTGAGTTGAAGTAGGAATATGTTAATATGTCCTAGAGGGGGGTGAATAGGACTTTTTAAAGATTTATGAATTATATTAAAAATCCTATCACTCTAATCCAAACAGGTATGCAATTTTCAGGATTACTCAAATGTAACTCTACTTACTTCCAAGCCCAGTAGAGGATCCAATCACAAAACTATTCAATTTAATGAGCATGAAGCAGTTATAGTCTATGATGGATGTGATTGTGTGTGTGAAGTGCAAGAAGATATGAATTCAAATAATATAATCACATAAATGATCAAGCACAAGAATCAATCACAGACACAGTCATTTTTATAGTGGTTCGACTACTTGTCTACTCCACTCTCGGCTACCACACTCAACCCTTGAGTATACCGCATTTCACTAAGAAGGTTTCCCATGGTTCACCTCAAACCTAAGGTTTTAAATTAGGTTCACCTTCAACCTTTACAGCCTACACAGAGGCTGACTGTTTATGCTCTCACGAGCAAGGGTCAACACATAGCACCCTGTTTAGGCACACTGGCTAAGGATCTTACCCTAAGGCCCTAACAAAGGTTTTACACGGTTCACCTCATAACCCAGAGTTTTACTGGTTCACTCCTAACCAGATGTTTATGCCCACATAGAGCAAGGGTCCACATAATGCACCCACACGTACACTCCCACTGGAGGCCTCCTTTGAGGACTGCAAAGGGTGAGCAACACCTACGACCCAATCCTAGAAAGGAATGATCACAAGTGTCCTCTAGACTCTAAGTACTTACAGATAAGTTGATGAGTCCCTTTTAGCGTAGTGATGAAGATCCCCTTCTTGTTGATGAAGAGTCCTCAGCTCCCTTGATCTGCAACACAAAAGATATACCAATGCTAGGCTTCAGATTGGGTCAAGGTTATGATGGAATTCCACTCTCTAAAGATTTTCTTATTAGGAAGATAGAGTGATTTCAATCATCTATGCATTCAAGGCATCCTAACTTAATAATTTTCCATTAAGGTAGTAGCTAGAGGATCCTTGAATGCGGAAGTTCATTTCCTAATCCACTCTATTGAATATCAATGATGAGGGTGGATTGGAGGATGAACTCCATGACAGAAAGAGCTTAAGATAAATGATATAAAGTTTAAAACACTCAGAAGCAGTCTCTTATTTCTCTACCAGCAATAAAGACTAACCTCTCTATATATAGGCAAAAGGTTCCAACGGATATAAAACGGTCACATTTATGACAGAGTTCGATATCATCGAGCAAGAGTCGATATGATCAAGCCTATACTCTCAATTATATCGATGATCCGCTCGATGATACAAACTCAAATATCATTTTTTCTTTTGAAAACCTTTTGCCAACTGTTCGATGCGATCGAGACAAACATCGATGTTATCGGATTTCGAACTCCGATTCCATCGATAGATGGATCGATCTATCGGCAAGTGAAAACAATAGAGACAAGCCTTGAAGAATTTTAGGTTCTAAAGAAATGATCTGGGAACAGCCGATGTCATCGAAATTTGAATGTCGATGATATCGAGACTTTGTTGATACGATCGATGAATCATATAGATTTACCTATAAGCACGCTGGTTAGTTTGTGACAGATTCGATCCAATCGACCAGGACTTGATGATATCGACATTAGAATATCAATTTCATCGAATGGCCCCCGATCAACATTTTTAAACATCCTAAAATTTATGCTGAAGGAAATATGCGCCTACTATGGATATGATCGAATGACTACCGATGTGATCGATATTTGAGTTTAAATTGAATCGGACAGTCATTTATATATCGAAGCTTATAGTAGTTTTCTTTAGAAAAACAGGGGCGCTGGAAGACTATCTGTCGATATTATCGATCCACTTTCGATAGGATCAATTTTTGAATATCGATGATATCGATTGAGATTCCAATATATCGATAAATTGTCCAGATGAATGTTTGGTTGCTGGACGCTTTTTGTCCTCACTTAATTATATCATTTGAGATGCCGAGGACATCGACAGAACAGGTCGATCATATCGAAATGTGAATCGATACAATCGACAGGGTAAGAAAACTTGAAGATTTTTCTGTTTGGTAAAAAGTTTTCTTACACTAAAACCTTAAGGTGTTCTACTTAGTTTTAAGGATTTTAATCACCTAGTGTTTTGGGACATGGGATGTGAGGCTATGATTTACCTATGGCAAGCGTCCACACATCCAGTTGAGGCAGACACTTGAGTTGATCTTCCTGTTAGGCACTGTTGTCTAACTGACTCAACTTACACCGTAATTGACAAACCAGGGCACTAGTAGGTGCACTTTCACAGCCGTCCGATGCCTCAGGCCATTTCATCTCCACCCCTCAGTTCAGCTCCAACTCACCCATCTTTAAGGCCACCTGCACCTCGCTTCAGGCCGCCTTAACAGCCTATGGTACCACCACCGAATCGCCCACCGCAGGCTCGAGTACATGTGTTTACAGCTGAAGCGCCCGAGGCAGACTTAGCATTGAGGTCTTTTGAGATTTCAGCTCACATCTAAGGTACTCCCGTCTTCTGATTGGTGGACACTGGGTCCACTACCTCTATCATATTATACGCGGCAGTCAAGGGCCTGAGATTAAGCACATTTCCTACGGAGGGAATAAGGGTCCTCATAACCACTGAGACCTTTACAGATGTTACCAGGATTTGTGAGGGATGTGCGATAGATTTAGGGAGCAGGACGGTACTAGTCGACATGATTGTCTTTCCCTTATTTCACTACAATGTCATCCTTGGTAAGGTTGGTGACAACCCATGAATCTGAGGGCATAGTTTTTACTTTCCCTATTCAGGTCAGTCATCCTTTCCGTCTACATTATTATGCTTCGCTATTAGACATCATTGGTGGTCCAATGTTTGGGGCTACGCCAGTGGTTCAAGATTTTGAGGTCATATTCGAGACGATTCCTGGATTACCTCCTCGGCGTGAGATTGATTTCACAATCGATCTCATGCCTAGTGCGACACCTATTTCATTGCCCACTTATCGCATGCCTCTAAGTGAAATGGAGGAATTGAGGAGTTAGATTGATGGCTTGTTGGGTTTGGTCTTTATACGAACAAGTGTGTCCCCTTAGGGAGCACCCGTTCTGTTTACAAAGAAGAAGGATGGTTCCCTATGATTATGTATTGATTATCACAGGTTGAACCAGGTGACAGTGAAGAACAAGTATCCTTTGCCCAGGATAAATGATCTGTTTGATCAGTTGAAGGGTGCATGATAATTCTAGAAGATCGATCTGCAGTCGGGATATCATCAGTTGCGCGTCAGGGATGAGGATGTGCAAAAGACAACATTTAGGACCAGCTTCGGTCATTACGAGTTCCTTTTGATGTTGTTCGGCCTTACGAACGCACCATCCGTGTTCATGGACCTGATGAACAAGGAATTTCAGCCATTTCTGTTTCGATTTGTCATTGTATTTGTTGATGACATTTTGATATACTCCACGAGTCGGGAAGAGTACGAGGAACACCTAAGAGCGGTATTGGATACTCTCAGGAAGAATCAGCTTTTTACGCAGTACAAGAAGTGCGACTTCTAGAAAGAGAGAGTCAAGTTCCTAGGATATGTGGTGTCCAAGGAAGGGATAGTAGTCGACCTCGCTAAGGTAACTGCGGTTCAGGATTGGAAGCAACCCGGTTCAGTTACTGATGTGAAGAGTTTTCTTGGTCTAGCAGGATACTATCGGCGATTCATTCGGGACTTTTCTAAGATTGCCAGACTGCTGTCTCAGTTGACCTGGAAGGATCTGAAGTTCACCTAGAATGAGAAGGCAGAAGTAGCTTTTTAGGAGTTGAAGGACAAGCTGACGTCCGCCCCTGTATTAGTATTACCAGAGCAAGGGGTTAAGTATACGATATATACTAACGCGTCTCGCATTGGTCTGGGTTGTGTCCTTATGTAGAAGGATAGGGTGATTGCTTATGCCTCGAGATAGTTGAGGAAACACGAGGAGAATTACCCTATACATGACTTAGAGTTGCAGTTGTCATCTTCGCACTAAAGCTTTAGAGACATTACCTCTACGGAGAGGAGTTCGAGCTCTTTTACTACCATAAGAGCCTTAAATACATATTCTCTCAGCGGAACTTGAATATGAGGCAACGGAGATGGATGGAGACCTTGAAGGACTTTAAGTTCGAGGTTTCCTACCATCCGGGCAAGGAAAACCTTATGGCATCCGCAAGAAGACCATAGAGTTTGCGACTCCGCTGATGATGGCAGAATGGGACATGGTGGAGTTTGTGAGAGATTTTGAGCAGAAACTCATGGTGGAGGAGTCGTAGAGGTTATCGCACACATTCGAGTACAACCCCTCATTAACGATAGGATTATTGCAGCTCAGGCAGATGATGAGCTATTGGCGAAGATGAGAGAGTGGGTTAGTACAGATGAGGACTCCAAGTGGAGTGTTGGTTCAGATGGGGGCTTACGTTATCTTGGCTACCTATGCGTCCCAGACATTCCTGACTTGAGGTGGGAAGTTCTCGAGGCTGCCCACAGTTCAAGGCTTGCGATGCATTCAGGTAGCATAAAGATGTATCAAGACATGAAGAGATCGTACTGGTGGGATAACATGAAGGTTCACATTACAGAGTTTGTGTCCTATTGTCTCACATGCCAACAGGTCAAGGTAGAGCATCGTCGACCTCCTGGACTGCTTTAGCCCATGCCCATAGCTAAGTAGAAGTAGGATTTTATCTCTATGGATTTCATATCAAGGCTACCGAAGACGACGAAGGGACATGACTCCATTTGGGTGATCGTCGACCGATTGACGAAATCGGGTCATTTCCTACCGATTAGAGTTACGAACTCTGCAGACGAGTTGGCTAGGTTGTACATTAAGGAGATTGTACGTCTGCATGGAGTTTTCTTGGAGATCGTGTCAGACCGAGACATGCAATTCACATCTATGTTTGTAACATCCCAAAAATCGGGGGTCGAGCATAAACTCCACTCTCGAGTTTCAGAACATCACTTATGCAACATTTTCAATGATGGATGAATGTTGTTCATGTTAGTGTAGAAAACATGAGTGGGATTAGACCAAAACAGCATTCATACTCTAGAGACAGTTAAGTTTCTCAAGCGGAAGACTATGATAGAAATATAACATATATAAACTGTTGTAGGTCTTTAGAGTGTGAACATGTTACCAGGTTAAACATATACATGTATACTCCAAAAATGATAAAAAAGAATATACATGAGTGCTCCAAAAATATAAAATGACAAGTGTCATGACATCAAATCAACCTCCCTATAATCCCGTCGATCAGAACATGGTCTACCTAGACCCGCCTGATAACCACCTATAGGAGAAATCCTCATCATCAAATAAATCCGGCTCTGCTTCACAAGCAGCGCCATCATCTGAAACTAAAATAGGGACTGGTTGGTGTATACAACACCGTCCCATAACGTGGGAGTGAGTAGCTAACTCAGTGGAATCATAGAGCAAAGATTAACATGTTATCAAATCAATCAAGCGATAATGATAAAGCAAGCAAATCAAACATTCCTAAATACTGTAATTAATGCAAGAATGAAATGACATAATGTATGCCCTCGCCAACATACTCCCTCATGCGACACCATCTTACGTCCATGGCATGCTTTCTTCCTTCAGTGTCCACATCTTCCAGGTACATGTAGTGCGAAATGAACGTGATTACTGAGTTGTTATTAGTCCTTTTCATACAGCAGGATTGGGAAGCTAAGGTACCTCCCTTATATCATTTCCCAACAATGATCCAGTCTAGGGTCGTCACTCCTAGTATTCTCATACGATGATATGGTTCTAGGTCACTGCAAGAGCTATCAGGGATGTTACACGCACTCGTTGCACCGCTCCCCCATCACCTTATCAATACAGGCTTAGTTGTACTCTTATTGCTACAGAAGGGTCGTCGCCTCACGTAGACTCAGAATACGCTCGAGGTCACTACAAAGGGCTCATCACCAATCAGAGTAGGCCGACAGCTCGAATGTAGTGTTTCATACCACCACAATTGGCTCACGAGTCTAAGGTGCTCACTAATCACTACGGGGAGGTTTATGGCCCCAGCGTAGGCCGACAGCTCGACCACGGTGTCCCATACCACCATGCCCGGCTCATGAGTCTTAGCGGATCGAGGTACTTGGTTAACGGGATTTTCACTGGTCACTTTGATACTTTAAATTCAAGCAGTAGCATCCATACATGGTTAACATACATTAGGCTAATCGGGTTACTAGACGAGTTCAACTAGTATGAGCGCCCATTGAGTTGATCGACATGAAGTGCATAAGCACCTCATGTGGCCTAACCACTGTCGACAAGCAACGCACGACTCGAGTTCGTCAAACATGTCCTACATGGTGAATAGAATTCAACCACGAGTTCAAGTCTGTTACCGACTGCCTGGACTATAGCATAGCCCCAGACACTTGCAATCTGAATCAGTAAGCATATGAGAGAGACGAAATTGAAATATCAAGTAATCCAAGCATGTTATCAACATATTATAGGGTACAACATACGCAGTTAAGCATACATAAGTATTTCATATATAAGGAATCAATTCAACAACGTTGTAACACCCTGAAAATCGGGGGTCGTGTATAAACTCAACTTCCTAGTTTCAGACCGTCACTTATGCAAAAAAAATGATTATGATTCAATGTTGTCTGATTTAAAGCATTCACATGCGTAAAAGTATACCAAAACTGCAATTCATACTCATCCAGTGATAAAAGCAAGCGGAAGACTAAACAATATATATATCACTGTAAGGAAAAACAAAGTAGATCTCATCTGTCTCTAAAGTATGAATACATCTCTGAGTCTCATATACATATACATGAACAAAATTAAATGTTCAAAATAGTCCCACTGAAGTCCCGTCAACCCAGGTCGCCTATGCAAAGCCATCATGGTACTGCATGTACGAGAACTCGTCCTGCTCCTCGTAAAAGTCTGGCTCTACCTCCTGGATCTTAGTATCACCTGCATCTATAACAGGGTCTGGTGGGT
Source organism: Magnolia kwangsiensis (assembly GCA_037074715.1). Lineage (NCBI taxonomy): Eukaryota > Viridiplantae > Streptophyta > Magnoliopsida > Magnoliales > Magnoliaceae > Magnolia > Magnolia kwangsiensis. Next base: position 79,579,926 of record CM073575.1, on the reverse strand, counting down.
GTTGCAAACACCATCCCGTAACATGAGAGTGAGTGATCAACTCAGTGGAATCATAGAGTAAAGATTAGCATGTTCACAAATCAATCATGCGATAATAGTAAAGCAGTAAATCAGATAATCCTAATACTGTTGTTAATGCAAGATGATATGATGTGATGTATGCCCTCACCGACGATCTCCCTCATACGGCACCATCTTACGACTGCGGCATGCAATCGACCCTCAAGTGCTCCACATCTTCCAGGCACATGCAATGGTATGGTGATATGATTTCTGAGTTATTATTAGTCCATTCAAACAGCAGGATTGGGAAACTAAGGTACTTCCCTTGTATCAATCCTAACACAGATCCTGTCTAGGGTCGTCACTCCTAGTAATCTCGTACGATGTATATTTCGTAAGTCGCTGCAAGGGCTGCCAGGGCTGTTGCTCGCACTCGTTGCACCGCTCCCCCATCACCTTATCAATACAGGCCTACTGTACTCTACTGCTACTGAAGGGTCGTCACCTCCCGTAGACTCAGAATACGCTCGTGGTCACTACAAAGGACTCGTCTCCTGATCAGTGTAGGCCGACAGCAAGAATATAGTGTCCCATACCACCATAATCTACTCACGAGACTAGGTGCTCACTGGTTACTACGGGGAGGTTTGTGGCCCCAGCGTAGGCCGACAGCTTGACCACGGTGTCCCATACCACCATGCCCGGCTCATGAGTCTTCGTGGATCAAGGTACCATGGTTAACAGGGTTTACAATGGTAAGTTCAGTACCCTAGGTTTAAGCAGTTATGACTCATACAGGGTGAACATACATCGGCCAGTCGGGTTACTTGACGGGCTCGACTAGCGTGATCGCATCTCATGTCGAACGACATGAAGTGCGTAAAACACTTCGCGTGGCCTAACCACTGCCGCCAACTCCAAACACGACTCGCGTTCATCGACACGTCGTTCGTGGCCAAGACCAGCCAACCACGAATTCGCTCGGTTACCGACTGCCTGGACTAAGTATAGTCCCAAACACATATGAATTCACATCAGTAATTTATGTAGGAGTATTGGAATTGAAATACAATCATGTGAGCATGTTAACACATGTTATAACATACAACTTAGGCAAATCTCCAATCACGTACATTTTATGCATATAATGGAATCATGTACATAGTCAACATGTAGGAAATCATTTATGTCAGCATATTAATTGAGAAATCAGTCTCAAACTAATTCATAACATCATTTAATTCAATACATACTAATACAAGCATTTATACAAACACATACACTACACACTTAAGTCTACATATAGTATGTCAACCCAAAGTGCGCAATTTGGCGAATCTCTTCGCCAAACTAATTATGCACGTATTCCTAACTTTCTAATGCGACAACAAACCATGTCAATCACATCAGCAAAATATGAATGTAATCAGTACTTCCTACAAATGACTAAAATGCCCTAAATCTCATATTCTTCATTGATTTACGAAACGGGAAATGAATAGCATGTTGTACATGTCAAACGGCGATGCCGTCGATAATCTACTATTAAACGACATTGAAAGCATTGGAAACCATCAATCAAAGCGTCTAAAATCCTTACCTTATCTCTTATGGATGTGTCGTTTCAAACGGAGCGTATATGCTTCGTCTACGGCGATAAGAGAACCTGTTTTACGAGTTACGTTAGCTAACATGCTACGAATCCTATTAAACCTTAAATCAACAACTTCTAGGGTTGTTTCATACCTGAAAATGCAGAAGAATCACCAGCTTGGTGATCAGGAGGTGTTGTTACAGCACGTGCAATAGGCGGCACGAAGACATGAAAATTCTCTCCTACACTCTCTCTCAAACTCTCACCTTTTCTCCCTCCAAATCTAGGGTTTCTCTCAAATTCGGATGGGAGAGAGGAGTGAGGGTTTCAACCCCTTTTATAAGCCCAAAAATGCCAAAAATAGGCTCCGGTACAAGGTTCACTTAGTGCATATCCAATTTAGGGCTATTTCGGTCTAAAAGATGCTTTCTGGTGGTCCCCTGGCCGAATGCGATCGGACTTAAGCTCATGCGTACCAGATCTAGCACGTATTAAGTTTTCAGTCCGGCAGGGTTTGCAGATCGCACGTGACGAACCAGTTTCAGTTTAGCGGTCACCGCACGTAGATCAGGGCTGAAAGTCTCATGATATGAAATAGAAATTTTTCCTGATCTGAGGGTGTAATCTGGCTGAATTCTGATGGTCAGAATGCTTAATACTGAAGCGTCAAGTCGTGTGCCAGATTTGAATTTAAAATTCCAATTCTGTCCCTATTCGCACTCTCTTCAGTCCGAGCTCAATGAAATAGCCTGTGATTATCGGTTGAACTTGATTTTCGAAATGATTGTCAAGTCCAGCAAGGCGGTTCTAACGGTCTAAGATAGGAGGTATCGGACTTTCAACGCGCGGTCTAGATCCACTACAAAGATTCAAAGTGGTCCAGAGAACAAACCTGCTTAGAGTTTGATCCGAGGTTATAGAGTATTATAAAGTCATTGGTTCTACTCAATTTAGGTCTTATAGAACGTATTTAAAGTGATCAGGGACTATTTCCCAGCTACTCTAGCGTTGCGCTAGCTAACTTACGCTTAATTTCCATAGGAATTAATTCTACGCAATTTCGGGTTGAGTTGGTACTCGAACCCAAGTATGGATTTTTCACGGGTGTTACAAACGTACATAGAGGAAATCATACACATCGTCAATGTAGTTAAGAATCCTATCTCAACACTAGTCTACAACACCATTTACTAAGTACTTACTCTCGCAAGCATTTATACAAACACTTAGACTACACAACTCCAACGTACTTGACGTATGTTGATTTCAACATATAATATGACAGATCCTTATATCAAGGAGAAGTCTAATACACAACAATCATGTTCTTACATTCAACACATATGGCAGGCATAAATCATATTGATTTAGGCATTTCAACAAACACTTAGACTACACTTAATAACATACATAGCGTACGTTGGCCGAAACATGTATTAGGGCGAATCCTTTCCCCAAATAGATCATACATCCATAACTAGCATATATGCATGACAAACACTCATGGTAATCATATCAGCAAAATTTTTACGTATACGGTATTTCCTATAAATACTTAAAATACCATAAATCTCATATTCTTCATATGTATTTGAAATAGAAATCGGTCGGCATGTTCTACATGTGAAACAACATTCTTATTAACAATCTACCATTAAACGACATTGAAAGCTTTGAAAAATAGTAACCTAAGCGTCTAAAATCCGTACCTTACGCCATAGAAGTGTAACGAATTGAATAGGTACTCTACGCTTCCATCAACGTCGATATGACAGCCTATTACACAAGAGAAGTTAGTTACTTCACTACTTGTATCGATAGAAACCCTAAAATAGGTTAAGGTTAGGGTTTTCTTACCTAGAACGACATCGGAATCACCGGGATAACGATTGTTAAGCGATGGGTAAGCACGTAGATCGGCAGGGAAGAATAGCAGGAAGGTTCTCCCACTTCTCTCGCACTTTCTCTCTCTTTTCTCTCTTCTCTCTCCTAGGGTTTCTCTCAAATTCATATGGGCTGAATGGGAGAGGGTTTTAGGCCTTTTTATAAGCTAAAAACTCACGAAAATAGACTTATAGCTAAGGTATACTTATGTTATAACCAAATCGAGTCTGTTCCGATCCAACGGAGCATTTCTGGAGGTCCTGTTATCAAATACGGTCGGACTTAAGCTCACTAACATCGGATCTTTAATCAGTTAGGTTTTCAGTCAAATCAGATTTTCAGATCGTTTGTGGTGGACCAGTTTCAATTCAGTGGTCACTGAAACTCGATCAGGGCCATAAGTGCTATGACATGTAAGGGCCAACTTTCCTGATCCGAGGGTGAAATTTGGTCGAATTCTAACAGTCAGAATGCTTAAAAATGTCGTGCAAGCGACATGTGCCAGATTTATTAAAAATTGAATTAATTTTCTAAATATTTTCCTTTTCTCACTCTCTTCACTCTGGACTCAGTAAAATGGTCTCAGGATATCGGTTGGGCTTAATTTTCGAAATGATTGTCAAGTCCAACTAGGCGGTCATAATGGTCTAAGATTATAGATATTGGACTTTTGACGTGTGGTCTAGATCCAATATAAAGTTACAAAATATTCCCGGGAGCAACTGGGTTTAGAGTTGGATCCTAGATTTCAGGGTAACGTAGCATTAACAATTCTAGAGGTTTTGGGTCTTACAGATCGTATTTAAAGCGGTTGGTGCTAATTTGGCAGGAAATCTAGTGTAGCGCTAGTTAATTCACATTAAGTTTCTAAAGAATTTGGTTCTAAATGATTTCTCGGGCTTTGGAATTGAGTTCTAAGAGGTTACCAAGGTGTTATGGTTGACCCATTGCCTAAGGACGCCTAACTCTAGGTTGGCAAAAATCCAGGGTGTTACAATCTTCTGGACTCGTATCCAGGAAGAGATGGGTGTGAAGTTGAAGTTCAGCACCGCGTTCCATCCACAGACAAATGGGAAGACGAAACGAGTGAATCAGGTGCTAGAAGATATGTTGCGAGCTTGTGTGTTGAATTTCAAGGATAGTTGGGATGACTGTCTTCTTTATGTAGACTTCACGTATAAAAATAGCTTTCAGGCGAGTATCGGCATGACTCCCTATGAGGCACTGTATGGTCGCCCGTGTAGAGCACAGCATTGCTGGGCAGAAGTGGGCGAGAAGAGTCTGATTGGCCCAGAGTTGGTTCAGGAGACCTCAGAGAAGATCAACATTATTAGGCGTCGACTTCTGACAACACAGAGAAGGCAGAAGAGTTACGCCGATACGTGACGACGACAACTTGAGTTTGAGATTGGGGACCATGTATTACTTAAGGTTTCCCCCATCAAGGGAGTCCTTTGGTTTGGTAAGAAAGGAAAGCTCACGTCGAGATTCATTGGCCCATTTCAGATACTCGATCGAGTGAGTGCAGTAGCATATCGTCTCACTTTACCCACACCACTCGTAGGCGTGCACAACGTATTCTATGTGTCTATGTTGAAGAAGTACATTCCTGATCCTTCGCACATTATCAGTTGAGAGCAGATGCAGTTGAGCGAGGATGCCACATATATCCTGTGACTGACGCGTATCCTGGATAGGAAGGAGCAGGTATTGCGAAGCAAGGTGATTCCACTTGTGAAGGTACTGTGGACGCATCATAGTGAGGAGAAGGCTACTTGGGAGACTGAAGCTGAAATCAGAAAGAACTACCCTCAGATCCTTGAGGAGTATGAAAAGGTATAAATTTTGAGGATAAAATTTTTTTCTTTAAGGGGGGTAGATTGTAACGTCCTGAAAAAATCCGTACAATGACCCGAGTACCACCTCAAGAAGAAATCACTTAGGATTAAATCCGTTAGAAATTAAATGAGAATTAACTAGCGTTAAACTAGATTACCTATGAAATTAGCACCAATCACTTTAAATACGATCTGCATTATCCAAAACTTGTAGAATTATTAACGCTACATTACCCTGAAATTTAGGATCAATCTCTAAACCCAGTTGCTCTCGGGAGTATTTAGAAACTCCGTGTCAGACCTAGACCGCACGTCAAAAGTCCAATACCGATGAACTTAGACAATTATGACCGCCTAGTTGGACTTGACAATCACCTCAAAAATCAGGTCCAGATAATGTCCTAAGACGATTTACTTGAGTTCGGAGTGAAGAGTGTGAGAAAGTGAATATTTTTAGAAATTAAATACGAATTTAAGTAATCTGAGTTGTGTCGCTTGTGGGCCAATTATAAGCATTCAGACCGTCAGAATCTGACCCAAATACACCCTCAGATCAGGGAAGATGTCCCACACATGTCAATATACTTGTGGCCCAAATCGAGTGTCGGTGACCGTTGAACTGAAACTGGACTGCCATGGTCGATCTGTAAACCCGATCGGACTGAAAACTTAGCTTGACCAAGATCCAATATCAGGGAGCTTAAGTCTGACTGCATTCAGCAAAGGGACCTCCAGAACTACTTCGTTTGATCAGAATAAGTCCGATTTGGTTATAACCTAAGTATACCATGGCCCTAGGACTGTTTTCGTCAGTTCTAGGCCTATATAAGGGCCTTAAATCCTCTCTCACATATTCCATACAAATTTCAAAACCCTAGCTAGAAAAAAGAAGAGAAAGAGAGAGAAAGAGAGAGAGAGAGTGAGTTGGAGATTCACCTAGGAATTCTACCCTGCCTCTCTACGTGATTATCTATCGAGACTGAATCGTTATTCCGGCGATTCTAATTCCATATTTGGGTAAGAAAATCAAACCCTAACTTGTTTTAGGGCTTAGTATAGTTTAAGTGATGATATAACTAACCAAATTCGTGCTTTAGGTTACCAATCCGCCGTTGACGAAGACTTATCATTTAAATCATATCCGTTATGTGTTTATCGGTTTAAGGTGTAGACTATATACGTTTAGGTTATGGTTTTCAAGACTTTCAATGTTAGATAATGATTTATTACTGACATGAATGCTATTTCACATGCCAAATGCAATATCTGTTTCGTTTTACGTATACATATGAACAATGTAGTCTATAAGGAAATTCATGTAATTGTTGAAATGTTTGTGTACATTTGGAATTTAATTTTGTGGTTGTCATGATTAACTGTCGTAGGTACATGATTGTTATGTATGCGACTCCTTGACAAAAGGACTTGCCCTAATACGTAATATAACCAACATATGTGATGTATGTTGAAAAGTGTAGTTTAAGTGTTTGTGAAAATGTCTGAATGAGTTAGTAGTTAGTAAAGTATGATTTATAAGGGAATTGAGATACGAATCCCAACTACCTTAACCATGTGTATGATTTCCTCCATGTACTGTATATTCATGGTTAAGTTATATTCCATAACATGCTCACATGATCGTAGAATTTGACTTGGGTATTCATTACTGTTTTCTGATCTCATATGCTTAGCTGTTGTGATTGCATCGGTTGGGGCTATATTATAGTCCAGGTAATCGGTAATAGTTCTCGAACTGGTGGCTGAGGTTATTTTCACCACGCAGGATGTGTTCAATGAATTTGAGCCGTACTTGGGCTGTCAGCAGTGTTGGGCCACAAGGAGTGCTTGTGCACTTTACGTCGATCAACTCAACGTGCGCTCATCCTAGTCAAGCTTGTTAATTAACTCGATTGACCGATGTATGTTCACCATGTTGGGACGCTACTGCTGTCAGCCTACGCTAGAGCGACGAGCCTCTCCGTAGTGACCAGTGAGCAACCTAGACTTGGGAGTTGATTATGGTGGTATGGGACACTATATTCGAGCTGTCGGCCTACTCTGATTGGTGACGAGCCCTTTGTAGTGACCTCGAGCATACCCTGAAACTACATTAGGATGACGAGCCTTATTGTAGTATCTAGCGTATAACTAGGCCTGTATTGATGTAACGTCTTGAAAAAATCCGCACATAGACCCGAGTACCACCTCAGGCAGAAATCATTTAGGATTAATTCCTTTAGAAATTAAGCATAAGTTAACTAGCACTAAGCTAGATTAGCTATGAAATTAGCACTATTCCCTTTAAATTCGTTCTACAAGACCCAAAACTTGTGGAATCATTGATGCTATAACATCCTGAAACCTAAGATTAAACTCTAAACTCATTTGTTCTCGAGAACCCTTTGAAACTTTGTAATGGACTTGGACCGCGCGTCATGAGTCCGGTAGCGATGAACTTAGACCATTATGACCGCATAGTTAGACTTGACTACCATCCCGAAAATCAAGCTCAAATGATGCCCTGGGACTATTTCATTGAGCCCGGAGCAAGGAGTATGAGAAAGCGTTGAATTCTTTATAAATTAAATATAATTTAAGTAGTCTAGCACGTGTCACTTGCAGGCTAATTATTATCATTCAGACCATTGGAATCTGACCCAAATACACCCTCGGATTAGGGAACATTTCCCACTCATGTCAGTGTACTTGGAATCTCTGATCGAGTCTCAGTGACCGCTGAATTGAAACTGGTCTACTATGTGCGATCTGGAAACCCGACTGAACTGAAAACTTAACGTGATCAGGATCCAGCATTCATAAGCTTAAGTCCGACCACATTCAGTCATAGGAATTCCAGAAATGTTCTTTTGGATCGAAAAAGACCCGATTTGGTTATAACCTAAGTATACCTTGGTCCTAAGTCTAAATAGGTGAGTTTTTAGCCTATATAAGGATCTTAAATCCTCTCCCATCCCTCACATACAAATTTGAGAGAAACCCTAGGAGAGAGGAGAGAAAAGAGAGAGATTGTTTGAGAGTTGTGAGAGAAAGTTTCTGTCACTCTATCCTGCTACTATACGTACTTAACCATCGCGATCTAATCACTTTTCTGGTGATTCTGACTTCATTCTAGGAAAGAAAACCCTAACCTTAACCTGTTTTAGGGTTTCTATTGGTACAAGTAGCGAAGTAGCTAACTTACCTTATGATATAGGTCGTCATATTGACGTTGACGAAGCATAGAGTTTCTATTCGACTCATTATGCTTCTACGGCGTAAGGCGTGGATTTTAGATACTTAAGTTACCTATTTTCAAAGCTTTCAATGCCGTTTAATGGTAGATTATTGACAAGGATGCTGTTTGACATGTAAAACATGCTGTCTATTTTTCATTTTGAATACGTACGAAGAATATGAGATTTAGGGTATTTTAGGTATTTGTAGGAAATACTGTATACATATGAATTTTGCCGATATAATTGTCATGAGTATTTACCGTGAATCTATGCTAGTTATACGTGTATGATTTGTTTGGCAAAGAGATTCTCCCTAATGCACATTTTTGGCCGACATATGTTATATAAACTAATGTGTGTAGACTAAGTGTTTGTAGAAATATTTGTATAAGTAAGTATTGAGTAAATGAGGTCGTAGATTAGTGTTGAGATGAGATTCTCAATTATTTTGATGATGTATATGATTTCCTCCATGTTTGATATATTTGAATTGATTATCTTATATATATGAAATGCTTGAGTATGGTTAAATTGCTTATGTTGTATCTTATAACATGTTGCTAACATGCTTGAATTACTTGATATTTCAATTCTGTTTATCTCATATGATTACTGATTCACATTACATGTGCTTGGGGCTATACTCTAGTCCAGGCAGTCGGTAACAGATTAGAAATCGTGGTTAGATTCTATTCACCACGAAGAACGCGTAGATGAACCCGAGTCGTGCTTTGGTTGACGACAGTGGTTAGGCCATACGAGGTGTTTTTGCAGTTCATGTCGTTTAGCTTGAGGTGCGCTCGAACTAGTCGAGCTCGTCAAGTAACCCGACTGACCATTGTATGTTCACCTTGTATTGATCATAATTGCTTGAACCTAGGGTACTGAACTTACTAGTGATAACCCTGATAACCGTGGTACCTTGATCCACTAAGACTCATGAGCTGGGCATGGTGGTATGGGACACCATGGTCGAGCTGTCGGCCTACGTTGTAGCGACGAGCCTCCCCGTAGTGACCTGTGAGCACCTCAGACTCGTGAGCCGATTGTGGTGGTATGGGACATTACATTCGAGCTGTCGACCTACTCTGATTGGTGATGAGCCCTTTATAGTGACCTCGAGCGTATTCTGAGTCTAGCAACAAGAGTATAAACTAGGCCTGTCTTGATAAGGTGATGGGGGAGCGGTGCAACGAGTGCGTGCAACAGCCCTGACAACCCTTGCAGTGACCTAAAAATATATCATCGTATGAGACTACTAGGAGTGACGACTCTAGACAGGATCTCTGTTGGGAATGATATAAGGGAAGTACCTTAGTTTCCCAATCCTGTTGTGTGAAAGGACTAATAATACTTGGTAATCATATTCATATCGCACTGCATGTGCCTGAAAGATGTGGAGCACTGAGGGAAGAAAGCATGCCGCGAACGTGAGATGGTGTCACATGAGGGAGTACGTAAGTGAGGGCATGCATCATTATTGCATCTCATCCTTACATTAATTACAGTATTTAGGAATGTTTAATTGCTTGCTTTACCATTATCGCGTGATTGATTTGATAACATGCTAATCTTTGCTCTATGATTCCACTGAGTTGATCACTTACTCCCACGTTACGGGACGGTGTTTGCAACACCTACCGGACTGTCTTAGATGCATATAGTGAGGCAATTCAGGAGTTGGAGCTGGACTACTACGAGGACCAGGACGAGTTCTCATACATGCAGTTCTCTGATGGCTTCGCATAGGTGGCCTGGATCAGTGAGATTTTGCTAGTTGGACTGTCATATGACATTTGATTTTGGTTGTTATATGTATATGTGACTCAGAGATATATTTATACTTTGGAGACAGATCGAGATTTTTTGTTTTCAATACAGTGATATATATATCTTCCAGTTTTCCGCTTGTATTTTATCACTGGATCTGGAGTATGAATTGCTGTTTTAGAATAATATCACTCATGTTAATGCACTAACTCAGACAACATTTAATCATCATTATTTATGTTGCATAAGTGATGGTCTGAAACTCGAAAGTTGAGTTGCTACTCAACCCCCGATTTTTAGGGTGTTACAAGTTGGTATCAGAGCATGATTTGGATTAAACTGGACCTGGGTTATGGTCACACGATGTACGTTGTCACCCTTTGACTTAGGTGGGTGCGAGAAAAATATAGAAACATTCATATGATCCCACTTTCGCCAATTGGCGAAGTTCACTGAAATCGATCATTTTGATTGAGTCTGTGTGCATCCGTGATCGCATGAGACGACCCCGAAACACTTCTAGATCATTTATCGATGGGTCTAGACCCCTATTGATCCTATCCCAGCTGTTAAAGATCGCTAAATGTAAATGTGCAACAGTTAGCATTCGAAACGACCTGAAACGGAGGTGGGGCCCGAATCGAACACTTTCAGTGGGACTCAGGGTGGGACCCACATGCATTTGGGGCCCTTAGGGAAGGAGGACCTCGCCCAAATGGCGAGGCCTCGATAAACACTTCAGGGAGTGGCGAGGACCTCGCTGGTCACTGGGCCAGGACGGGCCGGGCCTTCGGGCCGATCGTGTTTGGGGATTAAGGTGACCCCCGGATATGTGAGTCGTCCCTTAAAACATCCTCGATCAGTCACTTCCTTCATAAAATGCACCTTCAAGCTCTCCATTTCTCTCAAACTTACTGTTTTATCACTCAAACCTCCCTTCCAATCACTCCCTTCAACGTTTTCTGCCACAACCCACGCCCCTTCATCGTTTGCAGTGGTACACACTCCCCTCTCTTTCCATTCTCTCTCGTTTTGGGCTCTTACATCCTCTATTCGAAGAAAAAATCATGTAAGCTTCCATCCCAACCCATCTCCTCATTTCCCCTTCTTCAATCTCTGTATCTTGGGCCTTTACATCCCCTGTTGAGGCTCAAACTCATGGAGAATCAAAACCCCAGCCTTTATTCCCCCTCTTTTTTTTCACTCTCCATGGCCTTCTTCGAGTTCATGGCGGCTATGTTCTTGATTTCCACCGTCCTCTCTCTCATGGGAAAGAGGAAGGGTGCCACTGATAAGGCTGGGCCTAGTCATCCCGCTCGTTCGAGGTGGCCTAGAGGAGTTACCGTGAGTCCAAGTATTGGGAGAGAGTTGCATACGAAGTGAGATTTGGATTCCCAAGTGCCTTTTGGAAGGGCATTGTTGGCGGAGTTAGCTCATGGCGCGTATACGGATCGCAGGGTTCTTTTTGAAGCGCATGTGGATGGGCGACTCTTTTACAAGTATTTGTTATTCGAGCATATCAAAGCTGCCAGGTGGGGTCCGCTATTTAAAGGTGAGTCTCGTGCTAATGTGAGCACTGTTCGTGCCTTCTATGCTCATATTCAGGACCCTATGCTAGAGCCACTGCAGTTCAAGATCCCCTTTGGTAGAGATCGGGAAGCCACAATCGATGTTCGGTTAATAGCTCGACTTCTGAAAGTGCCACTTGGCGAGGTACATCCAAGTGCTAAGAATCTGAACAGTGTTCGTGAGAGAGATCATCGCACCAGGTTTCTATGTGGTCGTTTATTTGAGTGGCAGCGTAACAAGAGCCTCCTAGCGACCCATATGACGGGTGATTTTTGTCTGCTTCATCACATCTGCACGTTTAATGTTTATCCCAGGTGGAGCAATTGCAGTGAATGCATGCGTCTCATGGTAGATTTTCTGTATCAAGTGGGGTAGGGAGAGAATGTGTGCATGCCTACGTTTGTGCTGCGACAGATCATCCTCATAGCTAGATCGAGAAGGACGTCTGAGTCACTTCCCTTTGGCCGGCTCATATGCAAGATTGCGCTCTAGTTTTCCTATAGGCTTGGGGCTGAGTTGCTTGCGCCGGTTCATTATATCAATGAGGCTACTCTGAACCAGATGAAGATGGGACCTCGGCAGCTTGAGGCCCAACTTGATGATGACAGCCAGGGTGAGTATGATAGTGAAGAGGAAGAAAGTGAAGAAGAAGGTGGGGCAGAGATAGAGGAAGGAGAGCAGGACGAAGAAGAAGAGGCTGAGGATACTGATGAGAGTACTCCTCCTACGACTCAGGAGCTTGATCCTATGCAGGTTGATAGGGATCCCCGTATTGTGCGACTCGAGGAGGGTCAGGCTGCTCTTCGACAAGATATTGGGGATTTGCGGGATCTCGTGAAGAATAAGTTTAAGAAGGTAACCCGCACGCTGAAAACCATCCTGTGCTGCCTAAAGGATAAGGGTGCCCCTCCTCCACCGCTAGACTCGGGCGAGTGATCATATCGCAGATGTTGTTGGTCGTATTTAAGCTGTTTGTGTTTTCTGTGTGTGAGCCTTAGAAGGCTCAGTAGTTGATTTATGTTGCAGTTGTAGGTTTAGCTAGCTTAGTGTAACGCCCATGAAAAATCCGTACTTGGACTCGAGTACCAACTCGACCAGAAATCGCGTAGGATTAATTCCTATAGAAAATAAGCGTAAGTTAGCTAACGCAACGCTAGAGTAGCTGGGAAATAGTCCTTGATCACTTTAAATACGTTCTACAAGACCCAAATCGAGTAGAACCAATGACTCTATAATACTCTATAACCTCGGATCAAACTCTAAGCAAGTTTGTTCTCTGGACCACTTTGAAACTTTGTATTGGATCTAGACTGCACGTCGAAAGTCCGATACATACTATCTTAGACCGTTAGAACCGCCTAGCTAGACTTGACAATCATTTCGAAAATCAAGTCCAATCGACATTCGCAGGCTATTTCATTGAGCCCGAACTGAAGAGAGTGCAAATAGGGACAGATTTGGAATTTGAAATTCAAATCTGGCACACAACTTGACGTGTCAGTGTTAAGCGTTCTGACCGTCAGAATTTAGCCAGATTACACCCTCGGATCAGGAAAAATTTCTATTTCATATCATGAGACTTACAGGCCTGATCTATGTGCGGTGACCGCCGAACTGAAACTGGACCGCCACGTGCGATCTGCGAACCCTGCCGGACTGAAAACTTGATGCGTGCTAGATCCTGTATGCATGAACTTAAGTCCGATCACGTTCGGCCAGGAGACCACTAGAAATCATCTTTTGGACCGAAACAGCCCCGATTTGGATATGCCCTAAGTGAACTTTGTTCCTGAGCCTATTCTGGGCACTTTTGGGCTTATAAAAGGGGTTGAAACCCTCACTTCTCTCTCCCATCCAAATTTGAGAAAAACCCTAGATTGGGAGAGAGAAAAGGTGAGAGTTTGTGAGAGAGAGTAGGAGAGAATTTTCTTGCCTTTGCACCACCTGTTGCACGTACTTTAGCAACACGCTTCCATCATTCAGCCGGTGATTCCTCCACATTTTCAGGTAAGAAATAACCCTAAGAAGTTTCTGATTTGAGGTTCACTAGGATCCATAGCTTGTTAACCGATAGATCTTGTAAAACAGGTCCTCTATTCGCCGTAGACGAAGCGTATACACTCCGTTCGAAACGATACGTTTATAAGAGATAAGGTGTGGATTTTAGACGCTTTGATTGACTGTTTTCAACGCTTTCAATATCTTTTAATAGTAGATTATTGACGGCAATGCCGTTTGACATGTACAACATGCTGTCCGTTTCCTGTTTCGTAAATCAACGAAGAATATGAGATTTAGGGCATTTTAGTCATTTGTAGGAAGCACTGATTTCATTCATATTTTTTTGATGTGATTGACATGATTTGTTGTCGCATTAGAATGTTAGGAATGCGTGCATAATTAGTTTGGGGAAGAGATTCGCCTAAATGCGCACTTCGGGTCGACATACTATATGTAGAGTTAAGTGTGTAGTGTAAGTGTTTGTATTAATGCTTGTATATGTATTGAATTAAATGGTGTTATGAATTAGTTTGAGATTGATTTCTTAATTAATATGCTGTTGTAAATGATTTCTTACATGTTAGCTATATGCATGATTTCATTATATGTATGAAATGCATGTGCTTGATGATTTGCTTAAGTTGTATGTTACAACATGTGTTAACATGCTCATATGGTTGTATTTCATTTTCAATACTCTCACATGCTTTGCTGATGTGATTCCACATGTTTGGGACTATACTTAGTCCAGGCAGTCGGTAATCGAGCGAATTCGTGGTTAGCTTATCTTCGCCAGGAACGACGCGTCGATGAACGCGAGCCGTGTTCTGGAGTTGGCGGCAGTGGTTAGGCCACACGAAGTGTTTTACGCACTTCATGTCGTTCGACTTGAGATGTGATCATGCTAGTCGAGCCCGTCAAGTAACCCGACTGGCCGTTGTATGTTCACCCTGCATGAGTCATAACTGCTTGAACCTAGGGTACTGAACTTACCATTGTAAACCCTGTCAACCATGGTACCTTGATCCACGAAGACTCATGAGCCGGACATGGTGGTATGGGACACCGTGGTCGAGCTGTCGGCCTACGCTGGGGCCACAAACCTTCCCATAGTGACTAGTGAGCACCTAGTCTCGTGAGTAGATTATGGTGGTATGGGACACTATATTCTTGCTGTCAGCCTACACTGATCAGGCGACGAGTCCTTTGTAGTAACCGCGAGCGTATTCTAAGTCTTCGGGAGGCGACGACCCTTCAATAGCAGTAGAGTACAGTAGGCCTGTATTGATAAGGTGATGGGGGAGCGGAGCAACGAGTGCGTGCAACAGCCCTGGTAGCCCTTGCAGCAACCTACAAAATATACATCGTATGAGATTACTAGGAGTGACGACCCTAGACAGGATCTGTGTTGGGATTGATATAAGGGAAGTACCTTAGTTTTCCAATCCTGCTGTTTGAATGGACTAATAACAACTTGAAAATCATATCACCATTACATTGGATGTGCCTAGAAGATGTGGAGCACTTAAGGGAGTGTGGCATGCCGCGGTCGTAAGATGGTGCCGTATGAGGGAGATCGTCGGTGAGGGCATACATCACGTCATTTCATATTGCATTAACAACAGTATTAGGATTGTCTGATTTACTGCTTTACTATTATCGCATGATTGATTTGAGAACATGTAAATCCTTACTCTATTATTCCACTGAGTTAGCTACTCATTCCTACGTTTCAGGATGGTGTTTGCAACACCCACCAGACCCTGTTGTAGATGCAGGTGATGCTGAGATCCAGGAGGTAGAGCCGGACTTGGATGAGGACCAAGACGAGTTCTCATACATGCAGTACCACGACGGCTTTGCCTAGGTGGCCTGGGTTGACGGGACTCCTCAGTGGGACTATTTTGGACATTTATTTTTGTTATTTACATGTATATGAGACTCAGAGATGTATTCATACTTTAGTGACAGTTGAGATCTACTTTATTTTTCCATACAGTGATATATATATTCTTTAGTCTTTCGCTTGCTTTTATCACTGGATCTGAAGTATGAATTGTAGTTTTGGTATACTTTTACTCATGTGAATGCTTTAACTCAGACAACATTGAATCATAATCATTTTTGTTGCATAAGTGACGGTCTGGAACTCGGGAGTTGAGTTTATACACGACTCCCGATTTTCAGGGTGTTACACTTAGTTTCCCATGTGTTTCTTGTCATGATGCATTTAAAGATATATCTCTTGTATTGTGACAAATTTTGATTAAATGAAATGCATGGAGTTTCTTCAGCCTGGTATGTGAATGATTGTTGTGGTGTATATGTGCTATTGTTGAAACTGACTGGGTTGCACCCTATTTTGAATATAAGGAATGCCACCTAAGGTTACTCGAAGCACGACACGTCTTATGCTGGGTGAGCTGATGGATCAGGCCCCTCCCCAGAGTGATGATCATATGGACCTTACTGTGGGCCTGTGTAACGCCCGTGAAAAATCCATCCTTGGGCTCGAGTACCAACTCGACCCGAATTTGCGTAGAATTCATTCCTTTGGAAAATTTGACTAGGTTAGCTAGTGCAACGTTAGAATAGCTGGGAAATGGTCCCCGATCACTTTAAATACGTTCTACAAGGCCCGAAGCGAGTGGAACTAAGGGTGCTATAATGCTCTAAAGCCTCGGATCAAACTCTAAGCCGGTTTGTTCTCTGGACCACTTTGAATCTTTGTATTGGATCTAGACCGCACGTTGAAAGTCCGATACCTCCTATCTTAGACCGTTAGGACCGTCTAGCTGGGCTTGACACTCATTCCAAAAATCAAGTCAAACCGATTATCACAGGCTATTTCATTGAGCCCGGACCGAAGAGAGTGTGAATAGGGACATAGTTGGAATTTCAAATTCAAATCTGGCACACAAATTTGACGCATCAGTATTGAGCATTCTGACCGTCAGAATACAGCCAAATTACACCCTTGGATCAGGAAAAATATCTATTATATATCACGGGACTTATAGGCCTGATCTTGGTGCGGTGACCGTTAAACTGAAACTGGGCCGCCACGTGCGATCTGGGAACCCAACCGGTCTGAAAACTGGATGTATGCTAGATCTAGTATGCATGAGCTTAAGTCCGACCGCATCTGGCCTGGGGACCTCCAGAAATGCCCTTTTGGACCGAAACGGCCCCGATTTGGTTAGGCACCAAGTAAACATTGTTCCCAAGCCTATTTTGGGAATGTTTTAGGCTATAAAAGGGGTTGAAACCCTCACTCCTCTCTCCCATCCGAATTTGAGAGAAGCCCTAGCTTGGGAGAGAGAAAAAGAGTGAGAGATTGTGAGAGAGGGGGAGAGTTCTTCCCGCCACTTGTGCTACGTGTTGCACATGCTTAAGCGACACTCCTCTACCGCTTTCCCGGCGATTTCACCGCAATCCTAGGTAAGTAAAAACCCTAAATAGTTGGTGATTTGAGTTTTTCTTGTTTCCATGGCGATGTAGCTTATGGATCTTATGTATTAGGCTCCTTACTCGCCGTAGACGAAGCATATACACTCCGCTTCAATTCCCGAGTCTACAAGACACTAGGTGAGGATTTTAGACGCTTGGATTGACGGTTCCCAATGCTTTCAATGTCGTTTAATAGTAGATTCTTGACGGCATCGCCGTTTGACATGTACAAAATGCTCTCCGTTTCCCCTTTCGTAAGCTAACGAAGAATATGAGATTTAGGGCATTTTAGTCATTTGTAGGAAGTACTGTTTGCATTCATATTTTGCTGATGTGATTGACATGGTTTGTTGTCGCATTAGGAAGTTAGGAATGCGTGCATAATTAGTTTGGCGAAGAGATTCGCCTAGTTGCACACTTTGGGTCGACATGCTATATGTAGACCTAAGTGTGTAGTGCATGTGTTTGTATAAATGCTTGTATTAGTATGTATTGAATTAAATGATGTTATTTGATACTTTGTGATTGATTTTTCAATTATTATGCCGACCTAAATGATTTTCTACATGTTGACAAAATGCATGATTTCATTACATGCATGGAATGTATGTGCTTGAGGATTTGCTTAAGTTGAATATGCATGGGAAGTATGCCTTGAAGATTTGCTTAAGTTGAAAGTTATAACATGTGTTAACATGTTCACATGATGCATTTCAATTCCAATACCTTGTATAGTAATTCCATAGATGTGTGGGACTTGACTTAGTCCAGGCAGTCGGTAACCGAGCAAATTCGTGGCTGACTGGTCATAGCCACGAATGACGCGTCGATGAATGTGATTCGTGTTGAGAGTTGGCGGCAGTGGTTAGGCCACGCGAAGTGTTTTACGCACTTCATGTCGTTCAGTTCGAGATGCGATCGCGCTAGTCGAGCCCGTCAAGTAACCCGACTGGCCGATGTTTGTTCACCATGTATGTATCATAACTGCTTGAACCTAAGGTACTGAACTTACCATTGTAAACCCTATTAACCGTGGTACCTTGATCCACGAAGACTCATGAGCCGGGCATGGTGGTATGGGACACCGTGGTCGAGCTGTCGGCCTACGCTGGGGCCACAAACCTCCCCGTAGTGACCAGTGAGCACCTAGACTCGTGAGCAGATTATGGTGGTATGGGACACTATATTCTAGCTGTCGGCCTACACTGATCAGGCGACGAGCCCTTTGTAGTGACCGCGAGCGTATTCTGAGTTCACGGGAGGCGACGACCCTTCCGTGCAGTAGAGTACAGTAGGCCTGTATTGATAAGGTGATGGGGGAGCGGTGCAACGAGTGCGAGCAACAGCCCTGGCAGCCCTTGCAGTGACCTACGAAATGTACATCGTATGAGATTACTAGGAGTGACGACCCTAGATAGGATCCGTGTTGGGATTGATACAAGGGAGGTACCTTAGTTTCCCAATCCTGCTGTTTGAATGGACTAATAACAACTTGGTAATCATATCACCATAGCATTGCATGTGCCTGGAAGATGTGGAGCACTCTAGGGAGTGTGGCATGCCGCGGTCGTAAGATGTTCCCGTATGAGGGTGATCGTCGGTGAGGGCATACATCACGTCATATCATCTTGCATTAACAACAGTGTTAGGACTTGTCTGATTTACTGCTTTACTATTATCGCGTGATTGAATTGTGAACATGCTAATCTTTGCTCTATGATTCCACTGAGTTGATCACTCATTCCCACGTTACGGGATGGTGTTTGCAACACCCACCAGACCCTGTTGTAGTTGCAGGTGACGATGAGATCCAGGAGGTGGAGCTAGATGATGACGAGGACCAGGATGAGTTCTCGTATATGCAGTATCATGACGGCTTCCCGTAGGTGACCTGGATCGAGGGGACATCAGTGGGACTTTTCTTTTTGAACATTATTCTTTTGTTATGTACATGTATATGAGACTCAGAGATGTAGTCATACTTTGGAGACAATTGAGATTACTTTGTTTTTCCATACAGTGATATATATCTTGTTTAGTCTTCCGCTTGCTTTTATCACTGGATCTGAAGTATGAATTGCAGTTTTGGTATACTTTTACTCATGTGAATGCTTTAAATCAGACAACATTGAATCATAACCATTTTTGTTGCATAAGTGACGGTCTGGAACTCGGGAGTTGAGTTTATACACGACCCCCGATTTTCAGGGTGTTACAGCCTGATTCGTGAGACTGTACCTGAGTCTCAGCTTCTACAGGTCCTGTAGTCGGACCACCACCTTTCACACCACTGGTTCGCGAGCAGTACCGGGCATCTTCCTTGAAGCAGTACATGCCTCAGCCTACTCCACCTCCTGATAGATTTGAGCAATTGATGACTATGATGCACCAGCTACATCAGCAGCTTTTGACTACTATCGCAGGGGCCTTAGCCCAGGGTGGGAGTGCGACTCCACTTGCACCATCTGTGCATCCAGCTAAGGATGCTGGGACTTCGGCTCAGGGTGTGGGCGTGACTCATCCTGCACCTCTTGCCTACCTTATGGGGAATACTGCTGATACCAAAGTTGGCAGATAAGTCCCTACAATACTTGCTAACGAGTAGATGTGAATTTTTTCTGAGGGCTTGCGACCTGATATTCAGTCAAAGATGTGCTATGTTAGCATACCCTCTTATGCCAAGCTGATACGTATGTCTATTCGGGCAGAGCAGGATGTAGATCGATTGACACGTTCTCGTGGCCCTATGGTTGTTAGGCCACGACTAGATACCCAGAGCAGGCCATTCCTCGACAAGAGGCCTCGCATCGACTCTCCTCCCAGGATCGCAGTGCCAATACTTTCGATGAGGCGCCCAGGTGTGACCGGTACTTACTGTGGGAAACTGGGTCACCCTGTAGAGAGCTGCTTTGCTCAGATGAGAGATAGCAGATTTTCACCATCGTAGAAGATTGACCGTCCTCGCCCACAGGTTCTATCTGCTCCACTGTTATGGTCAACTCCCGCGCATCCTTCCTTCAGACCTCCTGTACCTTAGTTTCGATCGCCTCAACGGCCCATAGCACCCGACCGAATCGACCACAGCAGGTTCAGGTGCATGCACTGACGGCTGAGGCATCTGGGATAAAGACCGCACCACCCTTGGCCTTTGAGGTCACAACCCACATTGGAGGTACTCCTATATTTCTGTTGGTGGATACGGGATCCACTGTCTCATTGATATCTTATTCAGTAGTCAAGCGCCTTGGGCTACAGACTACTCGGATGGTTGGGGTGCGAGTTCTTTCAGCACACGGGACTTTTTTTGATGCCACTATGATGTGTAAGGGTTGTTTGCTAGATCTAGGGAACAGAACGATGGCCATTGACCTTATCGTCGACTCCTCTCTCTATCATTTCGACGTCATTCTAGGCATGGATTGACTAACTGCAGGGAGAGCTGAGATTGACTGCGAGACCCATTTAGTGACAGTTTACGAGTCGGAGGACACGTCCTTTACATTTTCGGTGCAGGTCAGTCACCCCTCTTGAGTGCTTTGTTATGCTTCCTTATTAAGGAATATTGACGTCCCGACACTTGAGAGAACGCTAGTAGCCCATGATTATGAGGATGTGTTTAGAAAGATACCTGGGTTACCTCCTCAGCGCGAGATCGATTTTACTATCAACCTAGTTCTTGGTTCAACTCCCATCTCACTGCCGACGTATCGCATGGCCCTGTGTGAGATGGAGGAGTTGAGGAAACAGATCGATGATTTGTTGGAGGCTGGCTTTATACGGCCGAGTGTATCTCCTTGGGGAGCACCAGTGTTATTTATGACGAAGAAGGATGGCTCACTGCGATTATGTATTGATTATCGCAGGCTGAATCAGATTACAGTGAAGAATAAGTACCCTTTGCCCAGGATTGATGATCTGTTTGATCAACTGAGAGGAGCGTAATACTTCTCAAAGATTGATCTGTAGTCAGGGTATCACCAGCTATGCGTCAGGGGTGAGGACGTGCAGAAGATGGCTTTTAGGACTAGCTTTGGCATTATGAGTTCCTCGTGATATCATTCGGCCTTACGAACGCACCAGCCATGTTCATAGACCTGATGAACCGGGTATTTCAGCCGTTCCTCTATCAATTCGTCATAGTATTCATAGACGACATTTTGATATACTCTAGGAGTCGAGAGGAGAATGAGGAGAACTTGTGATTGGTCCTGGATACTCTAAGACAGCATCAGTTATTTGCATAGTACAAGAAGTGAGACTTCTGGAAAGAGAAAGTTAAGTTCTTGGGACACGTAGTGTCTAAGGACGGGATAGTAGTTGACCTTGCTAAGGTAGCTGCAGTACAGGACTTAGAGCAGCCCAGTTCGGTTACCGAGGTGAGGAGTTTCCTTGGTCTGACAGGGTACTATCGGCGATTCATCCGGGACTTCTCGAAGATAGCCAGACCCTTGACTCAGTTGACACGTAAGGATCTGAAGTTCACCTGGAATGAGAAGGCGGAGGTGAGCTGAAGGACAGGCTGATGTCTATCCCTGTGCTAGTATTGCCAGAGCAAGGGGTTAAATATACGATATACACCAACGCATCTAGCGTTGGTCTGGGTTGTGTCCTTATATTCACTCAGCGGGACCTAAATATGAGGCAGCGGCGATGGATGGATACCTTGAAGGACTTTAAGTTGGAGGTTTTCTACCATCCTGGCAAGGCCAACCTGGTGGCTGATGCCTTGAGCCTCAAGAAGGTGATAGAATTTACGGCTCCGCTGATGGTAGCTGAGTGGGACATGGTTGAGTTTTTGTGAGACTTTGAGCAGAAACTCACTGTGGAGGAGCCATTTGAGTTTATCGCACTTGTTCAGGTGCGACCTCTTATTGATGACAGGGTCATCGCGGTGTAGAGGGACGATGAGCGTCTGATTGAGCTTCGAGAGAAGGCCAGTGATGATATAGATGCTGAGTGGCGAGTTGGAACAGATGGAGGCTTACGTTATCATGGCCGCCTATGCGTCCCAGATGTCCCCGACTTGAGACGAGAGATTCTCGAGGCTGATGCAGATGCTGAGTGGAGAGTTGAAACGGATGGGGGCTTACGTTATCATGGCCGCCTATACGTCCCAGATGTCCTTGACTTAAGACAAGAGATTCTCAAGGCTGCGCACAGTTCTAGGCTCGCGATGCATCCGGGCAGCACAAAGATGTATCGTGACGTGAAGAGAACTTATTGGTGGGATGACATGAAGACCCACATCGCAGACTTTGTGTCCCGTTGTCTCACTTGCAAGCAGGTGAAGGCAGAGCATCGTCGACCTCCTGGTCTCCTTCAGCCTATGCCTATAGCTGAGTGGAAGTGGGACTTTTTTTTATGGATTTCATTTTAGGACTGCCGAAGATGAGGAAGGGCTAAGACTCTATATGGGTGATTGTCGACCGTTTGATGAAATCGGCGCACTTCCTACCGATCAGAGTTACAAACTTTGCAGATAAGTTGGCCAGGCTATACATCAGAGAGAATGTGCGTCTGCATGGAGTTCCCTTAGAGATCGTGTCGGACATAGACACGCGGTTTACTTCTATTTTCTGGACCCTCATCCAAGAAGCGATGAGTGTGAAGTTGAAGTTTAGTACTACATTCCACCCACAGACCGACGGGCAGACAGAGCGGGTGAACCAGATTTTGGAGGACATGCCGCGGGCTTGCGCGTTAGACTTCAAAGACAGTTGGGATGATTGTCTTTCCTATACGGAGTTCACGTACGACAACAGTTTTCAGCCCAGTATCGGTATGACACCTTATGAGGCCTTGTATGGGCGTCCTTGTCGAGCACCGCATTGCTGGGAAGAGGTTGGTGAGCGTAGTTTGATTGGCCCAGAGTTAGTACAGGCGACCTCAAAGAAGATTGACATCATCAGGCATCGACTTCTTACAGCGTAGAGTAGGAAGAAGAGTTATGCCGATACAAGGTGGCGGCCGCTAGAGTTCGCGGTTGGAGATCACGTATTTTTGAGAGTTTCCCCTATGAAGGGAGTTCTTCGGTTCGGGAAGAAGCGGAAGCTCGCACCGCGATTCATTGGCCCATTCTAGATACTCGATCGTGTGGGTGCAGTGGCATATTGCGTAGCTTTGCCTACACCTCTCACGAGCGTACACAACGTATTTCATATTTCTATGCTGAAGAAATACGTTCCTGATCCTTCCCATATCATTAGATGGGAGCAGGTGCAGTTAGGTGAGGATGTTACATATATACTGCGACCGACGCGTATATTAGACAGGAAGGAGCAGGTATTGCATAGCAAGGTCATCCCCCTTGTGAAGGTATTGTGGACACATCACACTGAAGAAGAGACTACTTGGGAGACAGAAGCTGAAATCAGAAAGAACTACCTATAGCTTCTCGAGGAGTATGAAAAGGTACAAATTTTGAGGATGAAATTTATTGTTAAGAGGGGTAGACTGTAACGTCTCGAAAAAATCCGTACATAGACCCGAGTACCACCTCAGGCAGAAATCACTTAGGATTAATTCTTTTAGAAATTAAACGTAAGTTAACTAGCGCTAAGCTAGATTAGCTGTGAAATTAGCACTGTTCACTTTAAATTCGTTCTACAAGACCTAAAACTAGTGGAATCATTAACGCTATAACATCTTGAAACCTAGGATCAAACTCTAAACTTGTTTGTTCTCGGGAACCCTTTGAAACTTTGTAATGGACTTGGACCGCACATCATGAGTCCGGTAGTGATGAACTTAGACCATTATGACCGCATAGTTGGACTTGACTACCACCCCGGAAATCAAGCTCAAATGATGTCCTGGGACTATTTCATTGAGCTCGAAGCAAGGAGTGTGAGAAAGCGTAGAATTCTTTATAAATTAAATATAATTTAAGTAATCTGGCACGTGTCGCTTGCGGGCTAATTATAAGCATTCAGACTGTTGGAATCTGACCCAAATACACCCTCGGATCAGGGAACATTTACCACTCATGTCAGTGTACTTGGAATCCCTGATCGAGTCTCAGTGACCGCTGAACTGAAACTGGTCCGCCATGTGCGATCTGAAAACCCGATCGAACTGAAAACTTAATGTGATCAGGATCCAGCATTCATAAGCTTAAGTCCGACCGCATTCAGTCAGAGGACCTCCAGAAATGTTCTTTTGGATCGGAAAAGACCTGATTGGTTATAACCTGAGTATACCTTAGTCCTAAGTCTAAATAGGTGAGTTTTTAGCCTATATAAGGATCGTAAATCCTCTCCCATCCCTCATATATGAATTTGAGAGAACCCTAGGAGAGAGAAGAGAGAAAAGAGAGAGATTGTGTGAGAGTTGTGAGAGAAAGTTCCTGTCACTCTATCCTGCTACTATACATACTTAACCATCGCGATCTAATCACTTTTTCAGTGATTCTGACTTCATTCTAGGTAAGAAAACCCTAAACTTAACCTGTTTTAGGATTTCTATCGGTACAAGTAGCGAAGTAGCTGACTTACCTTGTGATAGAGGTCGTCATATTGACGTTGACGAAGCATAGAGTTTCTATTCGATTCATTACGCTTCTACGGCATAAGGTGCAAATTTTAGATGCTTAGGTTACCTGTTTTCAAAGCTTTCAATGCCGTTTAATGGTAAATTATTGACAAGGATGTTGTTTGACATATAGAACATGCTATCTGTTTTTCATTTCGAATTCGTACGAAGAATATGAGATTTAGGGTACTTTAGGTATTTGTAGGAAATACTGTATACGTACGAATTTT
Organism: Magnolia kwangsiensis; assembly: GCA_037074715.1. Taxonomy (NCBI): domain Eukaryota; kingdom Viridiplantae; phylum Streptophyta; class Magnoliopsida; order Magnoliales; family Magnoliaceae; genus Magnolia; species Magnolia kwangsiensis. The sequence goes on along the minus strand of CM073575.1, from coordinate 79,554,821 downwards.
GTCGATATGATCGCCATGAGTATTTGCCGTGTATCTATGTTACTTATGCATGTATGATCTGTTTGGCAAAGAGATTCGCCCTAATGCACATTTTTGGCCGACATATGTTATGTAGACTAATGTGTGTAGACTAAGTGTTTGTAGAAATGTTTGTATAAGTATTGAGTAAATGAGGTTGTAGATTAGTATTGAGATGGGATTCTCAACTATTTTGATGATGTATATGATTTCCTCCATGTTTGATATATTTGAATTAATTATCTTAAATATATGAAATGCTTGAGTATGGTTAAATTGCTAATGTTGTATCTTATAACATGTTGCTAACATGCTTGAATTACTTGATATTTCAATTCTGTTTATCTCATATGATTACTGATTCACATTACATGTGCTTGGGGCTATACTCTAGTCCAGGCAGTCGGTAACAGATTAGAAATCGTGGTTGGATTCTATTCACCATAAAGGACGCGTAGACGAACTCGAGTCGTGCTTTGGTTGACGGCAGTGGTTAGGCCACATGAGGTGTTTTTGCACTTCATGTCCTTCAGCTTGAGGTGTGCTCGTACTAGTCGAGCTCCTCAAGTAACCCGACTGACCATTGTATGTTCACCTTGTATTGGTCATAGCTGCTTGAACCTAGGGTACTGAACTTACCAGTGATAACCCTGATAACCGTGGTACCTTGATCCGCTAAGACTCATGAGCCAGGCATGGTGGTATGGGACACCGTGGTCAGGCTGTCGCCTTACGCTGTGGCGACAAGCCTCCCTGTAGTGACCAGTGAGTACCTCAGACTCGTGAGCCGATTGTGGTGGTATGAGACACTACATTCGAGCTGTCGGCCTACTTTGATTGGTGACGAGTTCTTTGTAGTGACCTCGAGCATATTCTAAGTCTACGTGAGGCGACGACCCTTCCGTAGCAACATGAGTACAAACTAGGCCTGTATTGATAAGGTGATGGGGAAGTGGTGCAACAAGTGCGTGCAACAGCCCTGATAGCCTTACAACGACATAGAAATATATCATCGTATGAGACTAATAGGAGTGACGACCCTAGACAGGATCTTTGTTGGGAATGATATAAGAGAAGTACCTTAGTTTCCCAATCCTGCTATGTGAAAAGACTAATAACAACTCTGTAATCATATTCATATCGCACTGCATGTGCCTGGAAGATGTGGAGCACTGAGGGAAGAAAATATGCCGCGAACGTGAGATGGTTTCGCATGAGGGAGTACGTAAGTGAGGGCACGCATCATTATTGCATCTCATCCTTATATTAATTACAGTATTTAGGAATGTTTGATTGCTTGCTTAACCATTATCACGTGATTGATTTAATAACATGTTAATCTTTGCTCTATGATTCCACTGAGTTGATCACTCACTCCCACGTTACAGGACGGTGTTTGCAACACCTACCAGATTCTGTCTTAGATGCAGATAGCGAGGCGATTCAGGAGTTGGAGCCGGACTACTACGAGGACCAGGACGAGTTCTCGTACATGCAGTTCTCTGAAGGCTTCGCATAGGTGGCCTGGATCAGTGGGATTTTGCTAGTTGGACTATCATATGACATTTGATTTTGGTTGTTATATGTATTTGTGACTTAGAGATATATTCATACTTTGGAGACAGATCGAGATTGTTTTGTTTTCAATACAGTGATATATATATCTTCCAGTCTTCTGCTTGCATTTTATCGTTGGATCTGGAGTATGAATTGTTGTTTTAGTATAATCTCACTCATGTTAATGCACTAACTGAGACAACATTTAATCATCATTATTTATGTTTGTAACGCACAGGAAAAATCCGTACTTGGACTCGAGTACCAACTCGACCAGAAATCGCGTAGGATTAATTCCTTTAGAAAATAAGTGTAAGTTAGCTAGCGCAACGCTAGAGTAGCTGAGAAATAGTCCCTGATCACTTTAAATACGTTCTACAAGACCTAAAGCAAGTAGAACCAATGATGCTATAAAACTCTAAAACCTCAGATCAAACTCTAAACCGATTTATTCTCTGGACCTCTTTGAAACTTTGTATTAGATCTAGACCGCGCGTTGAAAGTCCGATACCTACAATCTTAGACCGTTATAACCGCCTGGCTGGACTTGACAATCATTTCAAAAATCAAGTCCAACAGGCTATTTCATTGAGCCTGGACTGAAGAGAGTGAGAATAGGGTTAGATTTGGAATTTAAAATTCAAATCTGGCACACGACTTGACGCATCAGTATTGTAAGACCCGTATCCTAATCCGCACTGTTCCGTTGATTCCCGCGACCCTTCTCGTCAGATTCCGGCAATCCGCGACTTATGGTTGACGTTGCGCACGACCGTAAGTCGTATCCTATTCATTTGAGCCGGCTTAATCCAAGACTTGTATCGTTGCGACCGCACCGTCGCCGCGGTTCCAACGCCGCAACTCACGCACCGATCCGATACCCCGACGATGAGATACGGACCCACGTTCAGTTCGAGCAAAAACACCGCGCGTTGCAAATCCCAAGGAATCTCTACAATATGTCCCATCAATCCCATCAATCACCCATCAATCACCTCTCATGTCAAGTACACACACACCCATGCTTCCTTTCTCCACAAGACAAGCAACCACCTAAGTCAACTAACCTCTCACTTCACCCATCACTCACTTCACCCATCACTCACCTCACCCATCACTCACCTCACATCACTCCATCTCTCATTAATCACACCTCTCTCTCTCTCATTTCTCAACACTCCAACCCAAGCAAGGGAGAGCATCCAACGTCCAAGCCTCCCCATGGAGAGAAGTGCATATGTGAGGCCCACTTTCCACTCCCAAATCTCCCATCCTAGCCATCTAATTCCCATCTCCACCATCAAAGTGAAGCTCTAGGAGACCGACTATCTAACGGACCAAGAAGATCTAGAGGTGGGTGCTTTGATAGAGTAGTTTTTCATGTTTTTAAGGTGGGCCAAGTGAGGCCAACCGATCAATGGTTTGGATCTCACTTGGGACCCTAAGATGTGGCCAATGGCTCATCTAGATCATCAAGATCATTCCATGATGGGGCCATTCTCCATGGACCCCATCATGATGTTTACTTTCCTTGTATTGAGGAGGTCATCTAGACCGTCCATTTCTAGTGGAGTGGGATCTCCACCGTTGATCTTTTGTTGATGGTCCATATGCAAGGGGACCTTTGATGTATGATTGGATGATTGAAACGGAGGGCCCATAGTGCAGGGGTCCCTCCATCACGCGTGTCTCACTCTATCTGTCCATTTACTTCCTTGTATGTGATGAAATGGCCGTATGGCCCACTTGGATGGACCCCACCTTGATGTAAGTATTTTATCCAAGTCATCCAAGAGTGGGCCCACCTTATATGCATCGTACCCACACCACCTACTATGTGGTGGCCCACCTAGGCAAGGCCCACTTAAACTCTATTTTTGCCCCAAAAGAGTCCAGTGACGTCTGGACGTCACTGGAATAAAAACACAAATATTGGCTTGTTTAAAGCCTTTGGGAGGGGCCACTGGTATAGGCCCCACCTTGATGTATGTTTCTAATCCATGCCGTTCAATCTCTTTCCCGACACATTTTAGGCGTTGAGCCGAAATGTGGTGTCAATCTGATATTCAAGCGGGCCATAGCTTAGCAAACACCGTCTCTATCGTTAAAAAATTGGCTAGGGCCCACCTTGAGTCAAAAAAACACCGTATATTAGACTCATTTGGATTGTATTGAGCCATGCAATCTAATGGCTGGAATGGATCCATCACACGCGGACCCCATACATGAAAAACTGCAAAAAAATTGGTTTTTCAAAAAAAAAAAAAAATATATAAAGAAGCAGCAGCAGCTTTGCTGCTGCCGTCAGAGCCGCAGGCGTTGCCTGCGGCCATGCAGCGGACGGGCGGACAGCAGCCCACGGCCCCCTGCCGTGGGCCCCACATGATGTATATTTTATATCCACGCCGTCCAATGGGTGGCCCACATGCTGAGGTGGGCCCTCCCCAGAAATGAGGCCCATCCAAGTCTCAGGCGGCCCACACCACAAGGAGCAGTGGTGATTAAACTCTACCATTTAAAATTCCTTGAGGGTCCACAGAAGTTTTGGACCAAGCCGAAATTTATTTTTTTTATTCACCCAGGTCCCTGTGACCTTATAAATGGATTGGATGGATTATAAACATTTTGGTGGGCCCCACATGGGACCCACAGTGATGTATGTGGCTGTCTTCCACCATCTGCACGGATGGTGGAGCCCACTGTGTTGCATGTATAGGTGTGCGTGGGTGTGTACACGGGTGTGTGTGAGCGTGTGTGTGTATGCATGGGTGAGTGCACTTGTGCGTGTGCATGTGGGTATGTGTGTGTATATATATATATATAATAATGTATATATATATACACTGTATACAGATTATATAGTATATTAAAATGATGTGGGCCTTCATGTGACCCCCGCCATGATGCATGTGTTGCATCTATACCGTCCATTTATTTGTTTTTGTAAAAATTATTTTATGGCTTGAGCCAAAATGAGCCAGATCTATGGTTCAAATGGGCCACCATAACATGTGTATAGGGCCCTTTACTGATTTAACTTTGGCCATTCATTGAGGCTTACCTTGGTACATATCTGAGGCCCAAGTGATTAGGCCCATTTGATACATATAAGGGCTATGGAAATTAAGCTCATCTGGCATGTATAATGCCCATGAGTTTGGGCCCATTTGACTTATGCAATGCCCATGGGATCCGGCCCACTTATTCTATATAAAACCCATGGGAACAAGCCCATTTGATGTGCATGAGGCACAAATGGAGTGGCCTAGTTGATATATTTAAAGCTCATGTATGTGGGCCCATCTGACATAGTTAAGGCTCAAGTTGTGAGGCCACTTTGATGTATTTCAAGGCCCATGGATTATGGACCATTGCGATGTACTTAGGGCTCGTTGGTGAGGCCCATCAATGTAACCCATTTGGTGAATGTGAGGCCCATGTAATACGACCCATTTGCTATATCTAAGGCCCAGGGATCGAGGCCTAACGGACGTCCTTAGGGTCCATTGCAATATACGTTTAACATGGTTCTTGAAATGATAATTATGGCAAGCCGTGCCTAGAAAATAATGTTGGTTTGACGTCCACATTGTATGTACAATGTTGGTTAAATGTCCGCATTGTAGCTCTCTTTAGGGCCCATTGATAGGTCCATACCCGTTGCTATTCATTGCCTTATAACATGCTTAGTATAACCTCATGACTCATGCCCATACGCATCATATGTATGCTTGATATGAGTAATGACTGATCATGGCATACGCCATTGGGCAGACCATCTATGGGGCTCGTTATGTGACTGAGCACCCCATATGATCGCGCAGTACGCGCTGGATTGCTGCATGTTTTGACAGCGTGATTCATGCATCTCGCATACGTATGACTTGATCACTGCACGCCCTAGCGACATCAGGGCCGTGGCTCCACAGGTACATCGTGGATGGCCGTATTGGATACCGAAAATGCATATTCTAGCACTGTGGGCACTTAGGATGTCCTTGGGTGAGAGTCCCAGAACCTTTTGGTACCAGGAGATGCTCCAACGTCTAGACCGAGTGGATATACGAGCGCCCGAGTGCCGAATACCAATAGGCCGCGTCTCCCACTGTGTCGGGGTCGGTTGGAAGGGGGTGTGGCCTTATCCGCCTGAGTGAGAGGGCTATAAGCTAGGCTGAGTTTGACTAGCTCGCAAATGAGTCCGCTATCGATGAGCCGGGTAGGTATTGGCATACTACTGGTCAGGCGGATAGTGAGGTCTTATTCGCTTGCTTGACTGTGCAGCTAGGGAGGTGGCAGTCTCTGCATGTGTATTGGACCCCGGTGATATCCAGAGAGGAACTGTACTAATATACGCATTTGAGGAGTACCGACTTGCTTGGATTGCATTTCGCATATGACATTTGGCTATGTAGGCCTTGCATTGCATCGGTGTGGCCGATGGCATTCATATCTCGCATCATGCCTTGCATTACACAGCCTTGGTATATTCATGGACTTACCGCATACTTCCGCATTGTTCTGATACTGTACACTTGGCGTTTGCCTTACGCACACACTTACACCACCCTCTAAGCTTTTGTAAGCTTATGCACGATAGTTGCGTGCAGGTAGCGTTGGACGACAGCAGCGTTGAGACAGGAGTGCACATCAGGACCTTTTGGAGCTTTTTGATCACCTTGTATTTCCCTTTCTGCATTGTTTAAAATTGTTGTTATAGTGGGTATGTGGTGATGTTGTTTTGTGACTTGGTTATGTCTGTGGTTATGCTCCTTTACAAAAAAAAAATCATTCTGAAAATCCTCCTTGTAGGATCCCAGGATTGGAATCTGGCATTAGATTATCAGAAGCCGAGAATGGGGCACTACGGAGGCTGTCGACACCGGATTCGGCAATCGGGATTCATGTGAATCCAATTTTTGAGTTTGGGGCGTGACAAGTATTGAGCGTTCTGACCGTCAGAATTCAGCTAAATTACACCCTTGGATCAGGAAAATTTTTTATTTCATATCATGAGACTTGTAGGCCTGATCTACGTGCGGTAACCGCTGAACTGAAACTGGACTGCCACGTGCGATCTACGAACACTACTGGTCTGAAAATGGGATGTGAGCGACATCCGATGTGCATGAACTTAAGTCCGATCACGTTTGGCCAGGGGACCACCAGAAATATCTTTTTGGACCGAAACAGTCCCGATTTGGTTAGCGACATCGTTCGACTTGAGATGCGCTCGTGCTAGTCGAGCCCGTCAACTAACCCGACTGGCCATTGTATGTTCACCTTGTATGAGTCATAACTGCTTGAACCTAAGGTACTGAACCTACCATTATAAACCCTTTTAACCGTGGTACCTTGATCCACAAAGACTCATGAGCCGGGCATGGTGGTATGGGACACCGTGGTGGAGCTGTCGGCCTACGCTGGGGCCACAAACCTCTCCGTAGTGACCAGTGAGCACCTATGACTCGTGAGCAGATTATGGTGGTATGGGACACTATATTCTTGCTGTCGGCCTACACTGATCAGGCGACGAGTCCTTTGTAGTGACCGCGAGCGTATTCTGAGTGTACGGGAGGCGACGACCCTTCCGTAGCAGTGAGAGTACAGTCGGCCTGTATTGATAAGGTGATGGGGGAGTGGTGCAACGAGTGCGAGCAACAGCCCTGGCAGCCCTTGCAGTGACCTACAAAATATACATCGTATGAGAGTACTAGGAGTGACGACCGTAGATAGGATCTGTGTTGGGATTGATATAAGGAAAGTGCCTTAGTTTCCCAATCCTGCTGTTTGAATGGACTAATAATAACTCGGGAATCATATCACCATCACATTGCATGTGCTTGGAAGATGTGGAGCACTGAGCGGTACGCAAGCATGCTGCGGACGTAAGATGGTGTCGTATGAGGGAGAATGTCGGTGAGGGCATCCATCATGTCATGTCATATCGCATTAACAACAGTATTAGGAATGTTTGATTTACTGCTTTACTATTATCGCATGATTGATTTGAGAACATACTAATCCTTGCTCTATTATTCCACTGAGTTAGCTACTCACTCCCACGTTATGGGATGGTGTTTGTAACACCCACCAGACCCTGTCTTAGATGCAGGTGAGGCGGCGATTTAGGAGGCAGAGCCGGACTATGATGAGGACCAGGACGAGTTCTCATATATGCAGTGCCACGATGACTTTGCTTAGGTGGCCTGGATTGGCGGGACTTCTCAGTGGGACTTTCTTTTAGATATGTGATTTCTGTTTATGTACATGTATATGAGACTCAGAGATATAGTCATACTTTGGAGACAGTCGAGATCTACTTTGTTTTCCATACAGTGATATGTATATCTTTTAGTCTTCCGCTTGCTTTTATCACTGAATCTGGAGTATGAATTGCAGTTTTGGTATACTTTTACTCATGTGAATGCTTTAACTGAGACAACATTGAATCATAATCATTTTTGTTGCATAAGTGACGGTCTGGAACTCGGGAGTTGAGTTTATACATGACCTCCGATTTTCATGGTGTTAAAAGTTGGTATCAGAGCATGAATGAGATTATACCGGGCCTGGGTTATGGTCACACGACGTACGCTGTCACTTCCTTTGACTTAGGTGGGTGCGAGAAAGGTCTAGAAATACTTATAGGATGGCAGATTCGCCAATAGGCGAGGTCTATTCGTATCGATCGCGCGATCGAGACCATAACGCATCTAGGGTCGCTTGAAGCGACCTAACTAGCTCCTAGGTTGTAGGTAGGTGGGTTGAGACATTCTTTGAATGGTTCTAAACCCGTTAATGTGAATCCTTGGGCAGTGGGACAACCACAACCCTTACATTCAATCGCTAGGGCTTAAAAACCCCGTTTCACCTAATTTCTTCAAAATTCTTCCTCTCACCGCTCCATTCTCTAATTCTTTCTCTGAATTTTCATGTTAGGCATTGATCCTAATGTGCAAATGATATAAAATCATACTTCAACAAAATTTTACAGTGAATAGTAAAATTTCATGAAAACTGGCCATTAGGCCATTCTAAGTTTGCAATCTTTAGAAAATAATAGGCTAGATGGATGTACTAGCTCCTTCTACCTCAAAATTATATGCTGCATGATAGGGGATTGCATTCAGATTTATAGATTGGCCCCGAAAAGCCCCGAATGGATGTTTGGGCCTCCCTAGGTCAAATTACAATGATCTGGGGTGGGGACCATACATATTTGGAGTCCCTGGGGCAGGGGGGACCCAACCCATGTGGTCCCACTGGCCACCTTGCGAGATGGTTGACGATGCATCGCTGTCCGGTGGGCCCCACTTGATGTGAAAATTTGGCACGTGTGGTTTTTGGGGTTGGGCACCCCTACCACATGCGGTCCGTCCGTAGAAAACCCTTAAATGGGGTACTTCCTTCACAAACAGCCCCTCCCAAGCCTCCATTTTCATTTTTTCTGCTGCCCATCTCAAAACCGTGACCCCAAATCACTCCTAAATCCTCCCATTATTGAAAACGACCCTATCCCATACCTCTAACATGATTAGCAACCCTCTCCCTCTTCGATCTCGTCCGTTGGAGCTCCTACAACCCCCAAAACGTGCTGAAATCGTGTGGAGCTCCATTCCCCCTTTTCCTTCTCTTTTCTTTTTGAAAATCCACCCTAGGGGAGCTTGAAGCATCCCTCTACAACACCTAGATTTCATTTTTTCAGTTTGGGCAGCCATTTCTCAATATTTCTCACATTTTTCATGACTTTTGTTGAGGCCATTTTGGGTTTTTTCTCTCTCTCCACCATCCTCTCTTTGATGGGAAAGAGAAAGACTACAGCGGATGAGGCTGGGCCTAGTCGCCCTGTGCAATCAAGAAGACTGAGGGGTGGCGCTGCTAGCTCAAGCACCGCCGCAAGTCCAAGCACAGCGCGAGAGTTCCATACAAAGCGGGATTTAGATCCCCATGCTCAACTTGGGCGAGTGATATTAGCAGAAATGCCTCACGGTGAATATACTGACCGTAAGGTGTTGTTTGAGGTGGACGTGGAAGGACGGCTCTTCGGTGAATTCATATTATTCGAGCGCATTGAAGCTGCATATTGGGGTCTGCTATTTGAAGCTCGATCTCGTGCTAATGTGAGCACCGTTCGTGCCTTCTACGCTCGTATCTAGAGTCCTACATTGGAGCCATTGCAGTTCAAGATTCCTTTTGGTAGAGACCGGATGGCTATGATTGATGTTCGGTTGATAGCACGACTTCTGAACGTGCCCCTTGGTGATGTTCATCCTAGTGCGAAGAATTTGAGGAGTAGGCGTGAGCGAGATCGTCGTACCAGGTTCCTATGCGGTAGTCTGGTTTCATGGCAGCCTAAAAATAGCCTTAAGGCGTCTCATATGTCTGATGATTTATGCCTGCTACACCACATTTGCACGTTCAACGTGTATCCCAGGTTGACAAATCGCATTGAATGTACATGCCTTATGGTTGATTTCTTGTATCAGGTGGCCCAGGGAGAAAATGTGTGTATGACCACTTTCGTGTTGCGACAGATTATCCTTATAGTGAAATCAAGAAGAACGTCTGAGTCGCTTCCTTTTGGCCGGCTTATATGCAAGATCGCGCTTGAGTTTTCTTACAGACTTGGGCCAGAGTTGTCAGTTCTGATTCACTGCATTGATGAGTCTACCATGGTCAAGATGAAGATCGGGTCTCATTACCGTGAGACTCAGCTTGAGGAGGATAGTGAGGACGATTTTGATGATGAAGAGGATCCAAGTGAGGGAGAACCTGGAGCAGAAGTTGAGGAAGAAGTTCAGGAAGAGGTAGAAGAGGAGGCTCAGGAAACAGATGAGAGCCCTCCTCCTTCTGATCAGGCTACTAGTGATGATCGCATTGCCCGAATTGAGGAGAGCCAGGTCACCTTACGAAGGAAAGTTCAGGAACTTTGGGCTGAGGTCGAGGATACCAAAGCCGTTATGAAGAGAAAATTCGGCAAGGTGACTCGCACCTTGAAGGCGATCCTATGCTGCTTGCAGGATAAGGGTGCTCCTCCTCCGTCACCCGACTCAGACTAGCGATGAGATCTTAGATGTTGTTTAGTAGTAGTTAGTCGTTTCCTGCTTTAAGTTGTGTAAGCCTGTTAAGGCTAGTGCTTTACTTATGTTGCTGCTGTAACTTTAACTATCTTAGTTCCCATGTACTTCCTGTCATGATGCCTGTAAGGAGATATCCCTTGTATTATGACAATTTTGATTAAATGAAATGCATGGAATGCCTTTGACTCTTTATGTGAATGATTGCGGTGCGTTTGTGTTATTGAGACTGACAAGGTTGCGTCCTATTTCGAATATAGGGAATGCCGCCGAAGGCTACACGGAGCACAACTCGGCTTATATTGGGTGAGCCTATGGATCAGGTTCCTTTGCAGTCTGATGCTCATGCAGACCCTGCTGTGGGCCCGATTCCTGAGACAGCACGTGCGTCTCAGCCTACTACTGGTCCTGCAGTTGGACCACCGCCTTTCACACCGCCCGTCAGAGAGCAGTAGGGCGTGTCTTCTTCGACGCAGTACATGCCACAGCCTACTCCACCTCCAGATACATTTGAGCAAATGATGGCTATGATGCAGCAGTAGCAGCAGCAGCTCCTGACTACTATAGTGGGGGCTCTAGCCCAGGGTAGGAGTGTGCCTCCACCTGCACCACCGGCGCATCCAGCTGAGGATGCCGATACATATGCTCAGGATGAGGGCATGGCTCATCCTGTACCACCTGCTTACCCTGCGGGGAATGCTGCAAACACACGGAGCTTATTAGAGCGATTTTAGCGCTTATGGCCTCCCACTTTTATGAGTTCTTATAGACCCGAGGAGGCCGAGTATTAGCTCGACAGTGTGTCGAAGATACCACGGATGCTGCATTGTTCAGAGGCTGAGCAGGTCGAGTTGGCTACGTTCTTGTTCGAGCGGGAGTCCAGCTTATGGTGGGACAGTGTGTTGCGGACCGTTGCCGCTGACTATATATGGACCTGGGCAGCGTTTAAGTTCCGCTTCCATGAGAAATACTATCCCCAGACGTATAGGCATGACCGGGAGAACGAGTTTCTGCGCCTCAGACAGGGAGGCATGACAGTGACTGAGTATGAGCATCGGTTCACTGAGTTGGGCAGATACGTCCCGACTATACTGGCAGATGAGCAGATGCGCATACAGCGCTTTTCAGAAGGTTTACGACCGGATATTCGGTCGAAGATGTGCTGCGTGAGCATTCCCTCCTATGTAGAGCTGATTCACATGTCCATGCGGGCAGAGCAGGATGTGGATCGACTTACGCGATCTCGTGGCCCTATTGCTCCTAGGCCACGACCAGAGTTGCAGGATAGGCCCTTTGCAGGTAAGAGGCCTCGCGCCGACCCTTCTTCTAGGGCTACCGCGCCAGTACCACCGTTGCGGCGTCCCGATTTATCATGTACTTATTGTGGGAGATCGGGCCATTTAGCACAAAGTTGTTTCACTCGGATGCGGGACAGTGGGTTTTTGCCGCCGCAGAAGATTGACCGTATACGCCCATAGGCTATATCAGCACCGCCTTTACGGTTGGCTCCTGGGCACCCTTCCTTCAGACCTCTGGTATCTCAGTTCAGGCCACCTCTACGGCCCATGGCACAGCGGCCGAACCGGCCACAGCAGGCACGGGTGCATGCCTTGACAGCTGAGGCAGCTGCGACAGAGACTTCTCAGCATTCGGCCTTTGAGGTCACTGCCTACATCGGAGGTATTCCTATTCTTGTGATGGTGGACACAAGATCCAGATTTCATTGATATCACGTGCCATAGTCAGGCGCATTGGGCTACCGACTATTAGGATGGATGGGGTGCGAGTTTATACAGCTCACGGGTCCTTTACAGGTGCCACCCTGATGTGCGAGGGCTGTTTGGTGGATCTGGGGGGCAAGACGATGGCTCTTGATCTTGTCGTCGATCCCTCTCTTGTTTATCTCGACGTCATTCTCGGCATGGACTAGTTGACTGCAGCGAGGGCCGAGATTGACTGCGAGACTCGTACAGTGACTGCCTACAAGCCAGAGGGCGCATCCTTTACATTCCCAGTGCGGGTAAATCTCCCCTTCCGCATACTTAGCTACGTTACTTTACTACGGGATGCTGGTGCCTAGATACTTGAGCATACGCCAGTCGTTTGTGATTTTGGGGATCAGTTCAGGAAGATCCCTGGTTTGCCTTCTCGACGAGAGATTGATTTCACTATCGATCTGGTGCCTGGTTCCATGCCCGTCTCACTGCAGACGTATCGCATGGCACCATGTGAGATGGAGGAGTTGAGGACGTAAATTGATGGTCTGTTGGAGCTTGGCCTTATACGACCTAGTGTGTCTCCTTGGGGAGCACCAGTCCTGTTTATGAGGAAGAAGGATGGTTCGATGCGATTGTGTATTGATTATCGCAGACTGAACCAGATCACGGTGAAGAACAAGTACCCTTTACCTAGGATCGATGACTTGTTTGATCAGTTGAGAGGAGCGCAGTACTTCTCGAAGATTGATCTTCAGTCAGGATATCATCAGTTACGCGTCAGGGATGAGGACGTGTAGAAGAAAACATTCAGGACCAGCTTTGGTCACTACGAGTTCCTTGTGATGTCGTTCGGTCTCACGAACGCACCAGCCGTGTTCATGAATCTGATGAACCGGGTATTTCAGCCTTTCCTCTATCGATTCATCGTTGTGTTCATTGATGACGTTTTGGTATACTGCAGGAGTCGAGAGGAGCATGAGGAGCACTTACGCTTGGTCCTGGATACTCTGAGACAGCATCAGTTGTTCGCACAGTACAAGAAGTGCGACTTCTGGAAATAGAAAGTGAAGTTCTTGGGACATGTGGTGTCCAAGGATGGCATGGCAGTTGACCTGTCTATGGTAGCTGTAGTTCAGGACTGGGAGCAGCCTGATTCTGTCACTGAGTTGAGAAGTTTCTTGGGTCTCGCTGGTTATTATCGATGCTTCATTCGGAATTTCTCGAAGATCGCGAGACCTTTATCTCAGTTGACACGGAAGGACGTGAAGTTCGCCTGGAATGATAAGGCGGAGTCAGCTTTTCAGGAGCTGAAGGATAGACTTTTATCCACCCCTGTGCTAGTATTGCCAGAGCAAGGGGTTAGGTACACTATATACACTGACACGTCTAGCGTTAGTCTGGGTTGCGTCCTTATGCAGAAGGACAGGGTAATTTCGTATGCCTCGAGACAATTAAGGAAGCACGAGAAGAATTACCCTACACACGACCTAGAGTTGGCAGCCGTCATATTCACACTAAGACTCTGGAGACATTACCTCTATGGAGAGGAGTTCGAGCTCTTTTGTGACCACAAAAGCCTCAAGTACATATTCACGCAGCGAGACTTGAATATGAGGCAACGGCGATGGATGGAGACCTTGAAGGACTTCAAGTTCGAAGTCTCTTACCATCCTGGGAAGGTGAACCTTGTGGCTAACGCGTTGAGCCGCAAGAAGGCAATAGAGTTTGCGGCTCCGCTGATGGTTGCTGAGTGGGATATGGTTGAGTTTTTGCGAGACTTTGAGCAGAAACTCACTGTAGAGGAGCCGTATGAGTTCATCGCACATGTGCAGGTGCGATCTCAGATCGATGACCGGGTCATCGAGGCGCAGAGGGATGATGGCAATCTGACTGAGCTTCGAGAGCAGGCCAGTGATGATGCAGACGCCGAGTGGCGAGTTGGCATGGATGGGGGCTTATGTTATCGTGGCCGCCTATGTGTCCTAGATATCCCTGACTTGAGACGAGAGATTCTCGAGGCTGCGCATTGTACCAGACTCGCGATGCATCCAGGCAGTATGAAGATGTATCGCAATGTGAGGAGGACCTATTGGTGGGAAGGTATGAGGACCCACATAATAGAGTTCGTGTCCCGTTGTCTTACTTGCCAGCAGGTGAAGGCAGAGCATTGCCGACCACCTGGACTCTTGCAGCCTATGCCGATCGCAGAATGGAAGTGGGACTTTATTTCTATGGATTTCGTTTCAGGGTTGCTGAAGATGAGGAAGGACATGATTCCATATGGGTGATCGTCGATTGTCTGACGAAGTCGGCGTACTTTCTACCGATCAGAGTCACGAACTCTGCAGACGAGCTGGCTAGATTATACATCAGAGAGATTGTGCGTCTGCATGGAGTTTCATTGGAGATCGTGTCGGACAGAGACACGCGATTCACTTCTATTTTCTGGACTCGCATTCAGGAGGCTATGGGTGTGAAGTTGAAGTTCAGTACTGCCTTCCACCCACAGACAGACGGACAGACAGAGCGGGTGAACCAGATCTTAGAGGACATGTTGCGAGCTTGCGCATTGGACTTCAAGAACAGTTGGGATGATTGTCTTGCATATGCGGAGTTCGCGTACAACAACAGCTTCCAGGCGAGTATCAGTATGGCACCTTACGAGGCGTTGTATGGGCAACCTTGTCGCGCACCGCATTGTTGGGGAGAGGTCGGTGAGCGTAGCTTGATTGGCCCAGAGTTAATGCAGGCGACGACAGAGAAGATTGATATTATTAGACGTCGGCTTCTCACAGTGCAAAGCAGACAGAAAAGTTATGACGATAGGAGATGGAGGCCGCTAGAGTTCACAGTTGGGGATCATGTATTTTTACGAGTTTCCCCTATGAAGGGAGTCCTTCGGTTAAGGAAGAAGGGGAAGCTGTCACCGCGATTCATTGGTCCATTCTAGATCCTCGATCGTGTGGGAGTAGTGGCTTACCGTTTGGCTTTACCCACGCCTCTCACGAGCATTCACAACGTATTTCATGTTTCCATGCTGAAGAAGTACGTTTCTGATCCTTCCCATATCATCAGATGGGAGGAGGTGCAGTTAGGAGAGGATGTTACATATATCCTGCGACCGACACGTATCCTAAACAGGAAGGAGCAGGTACTGCGTAGCAAGGTGATTCCCCTTGTGAAGGTATTGTGGACGCATCACTCTCAGGAAGAGGCTACCTGGGAGACAGAAGCCAAGATCCGAAAGAACTACCCACAGCTTCTCGAAGAGTACGAAAAGGTATAAATTTCGAGGATGAAATTTTTTTGTTAAGGGGGGTAGATTGTAACGCCCAGGAAAAATCCGTACTTGGACTCGAGTACCAACTCGACCGGAAATCGCGTAGGATTAATTCCTTTAGAAAATAAGTGTAAGTTAGCTAGCGCAATGCTAGAGTAGCTGGGAAATAGTCCCTGATCACTTTAAATACGTTCTACAAGACCTAAAGCAAGTAGAACCAATGACGCTATAAAAGTCTAAAACCTCGGATCAAACTCTAAACCGGTTTGTTCTCTGGACCTCTTTGAAACTTTGTATTGGATCTAGAACGCGCGTCGAAAGTCCGATACCTACAATCTTAGACCGTTATAACCGCCTGGCTGGACTTGACAATCATTTCGAAAATCAAGTCCAACCGACATTCACAGGCTATTTCATTGAGCCTAGACTGAAGAGAGTGAGAATAGGGTTAGATTTGAAATTTGAAATTCAAATCTGGCACACGACTTGACGCGTCAGTATTGAGCATTTTGACCGTCAGAATTCAGCCAAATTACACCCTTGGATCAGGAAAAATTTCTATTTCATATCATGAGACTTGTAGGCCTGATCTACGTGCGGTAACCGCTGAACTGAAACTGGACCGCCACGTGCGATCTACAAACACTACTGGTCTGAAAATGGGATGTGAGCGACATCCGACGTGCATGAACTTAAGTCCGATCGTGTTTGGCCAGGGGACCACCAGAAATGTCTTTTTGGACCGAAACAGTCCCGATTTGGTTAGGTATCAAGTAAACATTGTTCCCAAGCCTGTTTTGGGCGAGTTTTAGGTTATAAAAGGGGCTTAAACCCTCACTCCTCTCACCCATCCGAATTTGCTAGAAACCCTAGCAAGAGTGAGAGAGAAAGTGAGAGTTTGTGAGAGAGTGGGAGAGAATTTCCTGCTGCTTGTGCTACCTGCTACACGTGCTTAGGCAACGCGCCTCAATCACTTTCCCGGCATTTACACCGCGTTTCTAGGTAAGCAAATACCCTAAATACTTGTTGATTTGAGGTTCCGTCATTTCCATAGCGAAGTAGCTTATGGATCTTGTGTATTAGGTTTCCTATTCGCCGTAGACGAAGCATATACGCTCCGTTTGAATTGATACGCTTCTAGGAGAAAAGGTGCGGATTTTAGACGCTTTGATTGACTATTTTTAACACTTTCAATGTCGTTTAATAGTAGATTATTGATGGCAACGCCGTTTGACATGTACAACATGCTGTCCGTTTCCTGTTTCGTAAGCAGACAAAAAATATGAGATTTAGGGCATTTTAGTCATTTATAGGAAATACTGTTTTCATCCATATTTTGCAGATGTGATTGACATGGCTTCTTGTCGCATTAGGATACTAAGAATGAGTGCATAATTAGTTTGGCGAAGAGATTCGTCTAAATGCGCACTTTGAGTCGACTTACTATATGTAGACTTAAGTGTGTAGTCTAAGTGTTTGTATAAATGTTTGTATTAGTATGTATTGAATTAAATGGTGTTATGAATGAGTTTGAGATTGAATTCTCAAATGATATGCTGATGTAAATGATTTCCTACATGTTGGCTATATGCATGATTTCATTATATGTATGGAATGCATGTGCTAGATGATTTACTTAAGTAGTATGTTATAACATGTATTAACATGCTCACGTTGTTGTGTTTCATTTCCATTACTCTTACATGATTGCTGATGTGGATTCATAACTGTTTGGGACTATAATTAGTCCAGGTAGTCGACAACCGAGCAAGTTCGTGGTTGGCTTATCTTTGCCACGAGCGAAGCGTCGATGAACGCGAGCCATGTTTTGGAGTTAGCGGCAGTGGTTAGGCCACACGAGGTATTTTATGCACTTCATGTCGTTCGACTTAAGATGCGCTCGTGCTAGTCGAGCCCGTCAAGTAACGCGACTAGCCATTGTATGTTCACCTTGTATGAATCATAACTGCTTGAACCTAGGGTACTGAACTTACCATTGTAAACCCTTTTAACCATGGTACCTTGATCCACAAAGACTCATGAGCCAGGCATGGTGGTATGGGACACCGTGGTGGAGCTGTCGGCCTACGCTGGGGCCATAAACCTCCCCGTAGTGACCAGTGAGCACCTATGACTTATGAGCAGATTATGGTGGTATGGGACACTATACTCTTGCTGTCGGCCTACACTGATTAGGCGACGAGTCCTTTGTAGTGACCGCGAGCGTATTCTGAGTCTACGGGAGGCGACGACCCTTCCGTAGCAGTGAGAGTACAGTAGGTCTGTATTGATAAGGTGATGGGGGAGCGGTGCAACGAGTGCGAGCAACAGCCCTGGCAGCCCTTGCAGTGACCTACAAAATATACATCGTATGAGATTACTAGGAGTGAGGACCCTAGACAGGATCTGTGTTAGGATTGATATAAGGAAAGTGCCTTAGTTTCCCAATCCTGCTGTTTGAATGGACTAATAATAACTCGGCAATCATATCACCATCACATTGCATGTGCCTGGAAGATGTGGAGCACTGAGCGGTATGCAAGCATGCCGCGGGCTTAAAATAGTGCCGTATGAGGGAGAATGTCGGTGAGGGCATCCATCATGTCATGTCATATCGCATTAACAACAGTATTAGGAATGTTTGATTTACTGCTTTACTATTATCGCATGATTGATTTGAGAACATGTTAATCCTTGCTCTATTATTCCACTGAGTTAGCTACTCACTCCCACGTTACGGGATGGTGTTTACAACACCCACCAGACCCTGTCTTAGATGCAGGTGAGGCAGCAATTCAGGAGGCAGAGCCGGACTATGATGAGGACCAGGACGAGTTCTCATATATGCAGTGTCACGACCGCTTTGCTTAGGTGGCCTGGATTGGCGGGACTTCTCAGTGGGACTTTCTTTTGGATATTTGATTTCTGTTTATGTACATGTATATGAGACTCAGAGATGTATTCATACTTTGGAGACAGTCGAGATCTACTTTGTTTTCCATATAGTGATATGTATATCTTTTAGTCTTCCGCTTGCTTTTATCACTGAATCTGGAGTATGAATTACAGTTTTGGTATACTTTTACTCATGTGAATGCTTTAACTTAAACAACATTAAATCATAATCATTTTTGTTGCATAAGTGACGGTCTCAAACTTGGGAGTTGAGTTTATACACGACCCCCGATTTTCAGGGTGTTACAATGTTGCATAAGTGATGGTCTGAAACTCAAAAGTTGAGTTGCTACTCGACCCCTGATTTTCAGGGCATTACAATTGATTGGTGACGAGCCCTTTACAGTAGCCTAGAACTGTAACATCGTATGAAATTTACTAGGATTGATAACCCTAGAATGGATCATTATTTGGGAATTGATATAAAGAAGGTACCTTAACTTCCCAATCCGACTGTATGAAAAGGACTAATATAAACTTGGTAATCTTGTTCATGCATAGCATTGCATGTGCTTTGGTGTGGAAGAGCACTTTCAGGTGGTTGCCATGCGCGCCGTAAGATAAATACGCTGAGGGAGTGCAGGCAAGGGCATGCATCATTATGACATATCATTCTTGCATTAATAAGAGTATTTAGGACATGTTTGATTATACTCTATCATTACTGCTTGACTGAATTGATAACATGTTAGCCTTTGTTGACTGAATTGATAACATGTTAACCTTTGTTGTATAGCTCCACTGAGTTGATCACTCACTCCCACGTTCTGGGACGGTGTTAAACACCAACCAGACTCTATCTTAGTTACAGATGATGATGTGACCCTCGAGGTAGAGCTGAAGTTCGAGGATGATGAGGAGGCATTCTCTTACATGCAGTTTTCAGGCAGATTCACGTGAGTCGAGTCCGGATTGACGGGGCTTCAGGGATTATACTTGTAGAGGACTATTACATTCTTTTTTTGACGTTTTGTATCTTGACACAACATTTGTAAATATTAACCTGGCATTGCATACATACTTTGGGGACTTATACTAGTTTATATATTTATACCTGTCTTCCTCTTGCATTTTACAATTGTCCCTAGATTATGTTTGCTGATTTAGCTTAATCAAATTCATGTTTTATGCACTAATATAGACAACATTCATCCATGATAAAAAATGTTGCATAAGTGATGTTCTGGGACTCGGGAGCTGAGTTATGCTCGAACCCCAATTTTCAAGGCGTTACAAGTATGGCCCCACACAAACCACATATTGACTTGATTTTAAGTCCCAGGCCCACCATGGATTGGTGCATTTGACTGATGGTGTTGAGGGTCGACATGCGTCATGGTGGATCACACCAAAACTGTAGTGGATTATAGGTCCGCCATTGAAAATTCTAATGGGCTACTATATTGTTATACTTGACATCTAACCTGTTAATAAAGATATGTAGACTTGGACTTAAGAAAAAAAATAATAATAATAAATAAATGGGGATAAGTAGGAGCTCGTTTCGATGCCCATGTAGGGCCCACCAGACCGCAGGACCCATTGTGAAGTATAAGTTACATCCAAACCATCTGTATATTTAGCGCCAAAGAAACAATGTTGCTGTAATCTCCTCCCTTAAAACCTCCTAGAATTTCACCATAATATGTATGTTAGATCCACACCATCTATTAGCTTTTACAAACCTAATAAGTGTGGCCTTACCACATTAATGGGACCCACCTACTTGGTCAAGCCAAAATTACCCATAGTGGAAACCTTTGAGGGTCCACTTTAATGTTTAGGAGAGATCCAACATATCCATTGTGTTGCATAGATTGTAACCCTCCAATGTAGCCAACCTCCTTAAGGTCATTTTAATGTTCATTTGTCACCCAAAACTGAATGGGCCCACTATGTGGGACCCACTAAAAAGTTTATTCACCATCGAAGTTTGTTGGGGCTTTTGTGTGCCCCACTCTTATGTTTATATGCCATCCAAACCATACAAAAGTTATCCGCCATTAGATTAACTAAAAACATGAAGATATCAATTAAGATGAAATTCTCTTGCACACTTAAACCAATGAACTGGTGATTTGTGCAGCCCACTTTCCTGTTCGACCTTGTGATCTTGTATGACCCATTCGCTTGTCCAAAAATGGTGATTTTTAACTTCTAATCTTATGTTTGCAAGATGTGTGAATGACTGCTTAATCTAATGTAAGGGTGCGATATAAGTGTTTGGCCCCTTAATCATGTGGACATGTGATATATGTAAGGTCACCTAATCATATGCAATTGTGGAGTATATGTAGTTGTCTAACCGTATGATTGTGAAATGCACACAAGGCCAACCAATTACATGAAATCAGGTGGCATTGGTGACCACCCAATGACATGACCACGCACTTATGGGCATAGCCACAGTCACCTAAACCATGAAGAATCGGGTTGCACGTGCAGGTTCTCTTAGTCATGAGAATTATGATGTAGGCTGGATTATATAACTTGATAATATGGAGTGACCCTCAATTTGGTGTCATGCAACATAAATACAACCCTTACATTATGCTCATAGATGAGGCAGATGCGGGGACCACTAAATTCTATCTAATGTGATGGAAGCTAGTTCCTGGCCTCTTGATCACGTGACACCGAATTTGAGTCATTCTCCGTATGAAGTATAGGGCAATCGTAGTTTAAGAGTTAGTGTGACATAGTGTAATTGGGTATGGTGGGTATGCTTGTGATTGTGCCTTGGATGCCTTGAGATGCGGTCACTAGATCATGATACTAATTATATTTCACTTAACTAAGTGAAATTATGGCATCGGCAACCTGACCATGTGGGAGCTTAATAAAGTGGTTGCCCATATATGTATGAGTTATGATAAGTAACCATGTGACCTTAAATCATTTATTAATGGTAAGTAGAGTGACATTTGTGTGGCCACTCAACCATCTGGACTTCTGATAATGGAATGGCCATAAGACCATGTGGGCATGTGAGAATTGTGTGATTACTCAAACCCATGTACTATGCTGATGGTGTAACATCTTGGGTATGTGAACTTAGTACAGGTGTCAAATCGATTTAGATCCTACCTTGATGTAAGTATTGTGACCCACCATAATGTTTGTGTGTGGACCAATCTGCTTGCGGGACCACTTGGAAGTAGGACCCACTACGCTGTATGAGACAAACCCACGTCATCCCAACCGTGACTAACCCTTATGTGTATATTATATACCAAGTCGTTCAACTTAGGGATCACTGTATCTTATGAGGTTTACCTGTTGCTAATTGTAGAATTGCTACGATAACTATATGCAACTCCAATCTACTAACAACCCACGTGAAGATGAATTTCATTACATTATATGAGTTTCGCCAGCACCATCCATCCTGTGGCTCATTTAATATATGTTATGTCTTAGCCTTTCACCTCATAACCACTTGGTGCATGTACCTTGCATCACCACCACTCATTAACCATAAAGCCCAGTTAGGGTATAACCATGTGGTCCCAATAGAAGAAAATCATGTCGGGTCAAAGCCACTAATGGGATATCCATCTTGCGAAGGACATGGTGTAATTTTGAATACAATTAATTCCCGTGATTATGATAACTATGGATGATATTAGTGATGTCAGTAATTGTAGTTAATAGAAGCATGCGATTTAAATCTTGATTAATGTTGTTCCACTCCTTAGCATACTAAATTCATCTACTTAACCATGTTGATATTGATCATATTCATGTACCATGGAATGATGTTGTGTGCAAGTGTACCTCAATATATTTGTTCATGTGTAAGATATGTCCCCTTCAGTTTAGTCACATGACCATGGATTGATATAGTTGGTAGTGGCATATGATGATTATATGTCATTTTTGGCATAAAGGTTAAGCAGACCCAAAATTCATGACATTATATGCATACCACATGCACTTGAATGTATGCCTTATCATGGCTACTTGAATTCATGTATAATCATGACATACATGATGATCGAGATACCACAGTCATACTGTATAACATAAGTTGGATCTTGATGATGAAATGTATATCTATGATGATGACTCGGGTTATCCCTGAAAATGAACGGGACACTGGAAGTATGGAAATAGTAGGGGGTGATGTGCCCCTTAGGTTGAAAGTCCTTAAACCCTTATGTTGGCTAGGGTTGCCTCACCGTTAGGTTAAGTGGATACATGGGTCATGGATTTGACTCCCACTGACGAGGTCAGGTTGAGAAGAAGTGGGTCCAACCTTCTTAAGGGCTGAGGTGTAAACAGGGACCGGTCTGACTCACCGATGAGGAGAAGAGCGAATGAAGTCTGCTATTGGCATGCCGGGTGGAAGTCCATCGCAGGGCGGGTATGTGAGGTCTATTACTGGTATCTGGTGCATGGGCATTAACCACGGTGTTTTTCATGATATACAGTTGGTGAAAGTCCACCACAGGGCGGGTATGCGAGGTCGATTACTAGTGTCTGGTGTATGGTATCGACCGAGTGCTTCCCGAGATATACGGTTATGATATGGTATGACAATATGATGATGATGATGTGATTACGGATGCGTGTAATACGGTTATGGCTGTGGTATAGGAGAAATGAAAATATGACTTGGTGATGTTGGTAACATTGATTCAGAGTATTACTATGATGCATATGCATTGCATTAGCATTGGCGTCATACCTTACGTACTACATGCCTTTTACAATACATGATTTCTTCATGGCATATTTATCTTGTTTGCATGTAGGACACACTGCACACACGAGTGTACTCACTAGGCTTTTTGCCTAAGCTTCCTATTTCCCATTTTTCAGGGCCGGAGTAGCTTGGAAGACTTAGCTTTCTTGATGCATTATATCTATTTTTCGATTTGGCAATGTTGACGTTATGTACCTTTTATAAAGCATTGTATTTGTAACCATCGAGATTTATAATGGAGAGTGTTGCTTGGTATTTTGATCAGAGATCTTCATGCTCAGGTATTATTAGATTAAAAAATTAAATAAAAATTCTTCCTTGTGGTGCGCCAAACTCGGGACTTGGTGTATGAAAGTCTAGTGCTGGATTTGGAGCATCACGAAAGCTGTCAGTCTCCGAATTTGGGACGTGACACATTGGTATACTATTAGTGGGTGGGTAATGAGGTCTTTTCCACTCGCTAGGCTACGCAGTTGGCCGGCCGGGGCGATAGCCAGCTTGGAGTGTACTAGACCCCGGTGATGATCCGAGAGATGTACGGTACTGATTTGTGGAGCAGGAGTTGCATACTTAGCATTTTACTCATTCATTCATTCATTCACTATCCACTCGGGTTGGTGGTGTGTAACTAATCATTGTGTACCTTCGCAATGGCAAGGATTTGCAATAGGGTGCGTAACTAACCTGAGATCAGGAGTCTACCACGTTGAGTCTGACTTATGGGACTGGTTTGGATAGAAGTCCCTTGTGATGGACCCTGTAGCCTACGATACTATGTACTATCATCCCGACTTCACTCCAGCTTCGTCATTTCATTCGCATTGCACATTGCATTGCATTCACAGTATATGATATTTAGGTCATTATGATCTGCATTGCGTACTCTGATATTATATGACTTGTAAGCTTACTAGTATGTTTCCGCTTACTCTGATATCGTATGATTCATGATCTTTCCAGTATTTTCGACATTGTATGATTATGGTGTTGTATGTGTGCTTGACACTTATCTTGCGTACACACTTTCACCACCCTCTAAGTTTTATATAAGCTTATGCACCATAGATGCGTGCAGGTGGCATTAGGTTGCAGCGACATTGAGCTTGGAGCGTGTAGCCGTCTTTTAGAGCTATGAGTTTGGATATATGTATTTTCCTTTCAGCATTGTATTCAACTATTTATATTAGTGGATATGTGATGATGACGTTGCCTTTGTGATTTGGGTAAACTTGTAGTTATGTTGTTATGAAACAAATGTATATTGAAAATCCTCCTTGTAGGATTCCAGGATCGAAATCTGGCATATAGGCGTCTGGAGCCGAGAATGGGGTACTATGGAGGCTATCGGCATCGGATTAGGTGATTGGGAATTCTGTGAGCCCGGTTTCTGAATTTGGGGCATGACAGAAGCTAGTATCGGAGCATAACTTGGGAATACCTGAAGATAACATCACATATCTACTGATAGCTACCTTATCCTCTATGATTATTGAGAACTTAGAATGGTTAGATCCCTGAGTTTGAATAACTTAGAGATTTTTTGATGTAGCTCCCCACTATTAATATTGTGAGGCTGCATAATATTCTAGTTTCAATCATTTCTGATCTAGGATTCGAGGTTTAGTTGGATCATCATAGTGTTGATGATGTGTCTTGGGAGGGCTAGGTTGACATTAGAGAGCACTATTTTCATATTTTTGTAGATTAATTGTGCCTTTTTTTTACACACTCACACAAACCCCCACGCACTCACGCCACACGCATACACACCGTGGGATTTCACCACCATGAGTACTCGAACCCTTGACCCGGTGTTGAAACTCCAAAGAGTCTACCACCCAGGTAAGAGTGCCTTGACATATATACTTGATGATGTTTCCTCTTCCCTTGTCAGTTCTGTAAATTTTAAGGATGAAATTTTTATTAAGAAGGGAGAACTGTGAGGCCCATATCCTAGCTCGTACTGTTCCTTAGGCTTCTGTGATCCTCCTCGTAGAATTTCTGCGACCCACGATCTATAACGGGCGTTTGCACGCGATCTTGAGTCGTATCCCATATTCCAGAGTCGGCTTGACCCGAGAATTTATCCTTTTAATTCCGTCATCACCGCGTCTTGCGCATTGAGGCGATACCTGAGCCAGGAGATGTGGGTCCGCCGAGAAAAATGTCGTGCATTGTAAAACCCAAGAGAGAATGTCCCATCAATCCCATCAATCAAGTACATGTCCCATCCCCAAAAGTAACCCCTAAAGTCAACTATAACACCCTAGATTTTTACCAACCTGGAATTAGACGTCCTTAGGCAATGAGTCAACCATATCACTCTTAGAGATCAATCCTAAAGTCTAGAAATCGCTTTTCAACCTATTTCCTTTAAAATCTCACCTTTCACGACCCCATTCTTCAAATTTCTCCAAGTACTTTCATATTAGACACAAACCTAAAGTTTAAAAGGTGAGGAAATATACTTAAACTAAAACTTACTATAAATGGTAAATACATGCGTAAAATAGGATTTTGACTAGTTAATATTTATAATTTCATGATGTATATAAGTTATTTGGATGTAGTAGCTTCTTCTACCCCAAAATCATATATTGTACGTCATGTAACTCATTCCGGTTTACAAATGAGACTCGATAAACGCCTCGACGGAATCGTGGGCCCAAACGAGTCAATTCGGGGGGATCCAAGGTGGGCCCCACATGTATTCGGCATCCCTAGGGGATGAGGACCTCACCCATGGGGTGATCCCTCACCAAATAAGTCAGTGACTGGCGAGGTCCTCGCGGCATCGGCGAGGCCTCGTCCGTATAGCGGACAGGCAGCCCGGTTTTTACATTTTTTCTATGCATTTTTTCAAACTTTGAAAAATCATATCTCCTTTGTTATAACTCTGATTTAGGTGATTCAAAAACTAGATTGAATATAAATAAGTATATTTTTATATAAAAATATATTAAAAATATAATAAAATATTTAACATAGTTTAAAGTAGGTCGTTGTGAGCAATTGTCCGATAATCACTTGTTGGACAGCTGCTGCTTCTGGAATTTTTAGAATTTTTTTACAACTAAAAATATTATGAAATTTTGTGGAGTCAGGGTAAACTTGATGATGAACTACTATAAAAATAATTAAAATAATATGATACCTAGAAGTTCCCAAAATGGGGCATAAAATGGCCCTAGGACCGTATTCTGCCACAATTAGGATATAATTTGGTTAAGTACCAAACTGAATACTCAGTATAATTGACTTGAACCACTTTAAATATGAACTACAAGACCCAAAATGAGTATTACTTTTAACGCTATGTTACCTAGAAACCTAGGATCAATCTCTAAACCCAGTTGCTCTCGGGAGCATTCAGAAACTTCGTATCGGACCTAGACCGCGCGTCGAAAGTCTGATAGCGATGAACTTAGAAGATATTGACCGCGTTGTTGGACTTGATAAGCAATATAAAAATCACATCCAAACAATGCTCTAGGACAATTTCTTTGAGTCCAGAGTGAAGAGTGTGAGAAAATGAAGATTTTTAAGAAATTAAATATAATTTTAAGAAATCTGGCACATTTCACTTACGCATTATTTCTAAGCATTTTGACCGTTAGAATTCGACCAAATTTCACCCTCGGATTAGGAAAGTTGGCCCTTACATGTCATAAGCACTTATGGCCCTAATCGAGTTTTGGTGACAGCTGAACTGAAACTGGTCCACCACAGTCGATCTAAAAACCTGACCGGACTGAAAACTTGGCTTGACCTAGATCCAATATTAGAGAGCTTAAGTCCGACCGCATTTTGTAACAGGATGTAACACCCTGAAAATCGGGGGTCGTGTATAAACCCAACTCCCGAGTTCCAAACCGTCACTTATGCAATAAAAATGATTATGATTCAATGTTGTCTGAGTTAAAGCATTCGCATGAGTAAAAGTATACCAAAACTGCAATTCATACTCCAGATTTAGTGATAAAAGCAAGCGGAAGACTAAAGGATATATATATCACTGTATGGAAAACAAATAGATCTCAACTGTTTCCAAAGTATGAATACATCTCTGAGTCTCATATACATGTAGATAAACAGAAATCAAATGTCAAAATAGTCCCACTGAGAAGTCCCGTCAATCCAGGCCACCTAAGTAAAGCCGTCGTGGTACTGCATATATGAGAACTCGTCCTGGTCCTCATCATAATTCGGCTCTGCCTCCTGAATCACTGCCTCACCTGCATCTAAGATAGGGTCTGGTGGGTGTTGCAAACACCATCCCATAACGTGGGAGTGAGTAGCAAACTCAGTGGAATAATAGAGCAAAGATTAACATATTCTGAAATCAATCATGCGATAATAGTAAAGCAGTAAATCAAACATTCCTAATATTGTTGTTAATGCAATATGACGTGACATGATGGATGCTCTCACCGACGATCTCCCTCATACGGCACCATCTTACGCCTGCTGCATGCTTTCATCCCACAGTGCTCCACATCTTCCAGGCACATGCAATGTGATGGTGATATGATTACCGAGTTATTATTAGTCCATTCAAACAGCAGGATTGGGAAACTAAGGTACTTCCCTTATATCAATCCCAACACAGATCCTGTCTAGGGTCGTCACTCCTAGTAATCTCATACGAAGTATATTTTATAGGTCGCTGCAAGGGCTGCCAGGGCTGTTGCTCGCACTCGTTGCACCGCTCCCCGATCACCTTATCAATACAGGCCTACTTGTACTCTTGTCGCTACGGAAGGGTCGTCGCCTCCCGTAGACTCAGAATACGCTCGAGGTCACTACAAAGGGCTACCAGGGCTGTTGCTCATCATAATCCAGCTCTGTCTCCTGAAATCATGCATATAGCCAACATGTAGGAAATCATTTACATCAGCATATTAATTGAGAATTCAATCTCAAACTAATTCATAACACCATTTAATTCAATACATACTAATACAAACATTTATACAAACACTTAGTCACACACTTAAGTCTACATATAGTATGTCGACTCAAAGTGCGCATTTAGGCGAATCTCTTCGCCAAACTAATTATGCACGCATTCCTAATATCCTAATGCGATAAGAAGCCATGTCAATCACATCAGAAAAATATGGATGAAAACAGTATTTCCTACAAATGACTAAAATGCCCTAAATCTCATATTTTTCATCTGCTTACGAAACAGGAAACGGACAGCATGTTGTACATGTCAAACGGCGTTGCCGTTGATAATTTACTATTAAACGGCATTGAAAGCATTGAAATTAGCCAATCAAAGCGTCTAGAATCCGCACCTTTTCCTTAGAGGTGAACCGATTCGAACGGAGCGTATACACTTCGTCTACGGCGAACCGGGAACCTAATACACAAGATCTATAAGCTACCATGCTAAGGAACCGAAGGAACCTTAAATCAGAAAGTGTTTGGGGTATTTTCTTACCTAGAAATGCTGCGAAATCACCGGGAAAGTGATTGAGGCGCGTTGCTTAAGCACATGCAACTGGTAGTGCAAGCAGCAGGAAATTCTCTCACACTCTCTCTCACAATCTCTCACCTTTTCTCTCACACCAGCTAGGGTTTCTAGCAAATTCGGATGGGTGAGAGAAGTGAGGGTTTAAGCCCCTTTTATAACCTAAAACATGCCTAAAACAGGCTTGGGAATAATGTTTACTTGATGCCTAACCAAATCGGGACTGTTTCAGTCCAAAAAGACATTTTTGGAGGTCCCCTGGCCAAACGCGATCGGACTTAAGTTCATGCACGTCGGATGTAGCTCATATCCCATTTTCAGACCAGTAGTGTTCGTAGATCGCACATGGCGGTCTAGTTTCAGTTCAGCGGTCATCGCACATAAATCAGGTCTACAAGTCTCATGATATGAAATAGAAATTTTTCCTGATCCAAGGGTGTAATTTGGCCGAATTCTGATGGTCAGAACGCTTAATAATAATGCGCCAAGTCGTGTGCCAGATTTGAATTTTAAATTCCAAATCTAACCCTATTCTCACTCTCTTCACTCCCGGCTCAATGAAATAGCCTCTGAATATCTGTTGGACTTGATTTTTGAAATGATTTTCAGGTCCAGCTAGGCGGTTATAACAGTCTAAGATTGTAGGTATCAGACTTTCGACGCGCGGTCTAGATCCAATACAAAGTTTCAAAGAGGTCCCGAGAACAAACCCGTTTAGAGTTTGATCCGAGGTTTTAGAGTATTATAGCGTCATTGGTTCTACTCGCTTTGGGTCTTGTAGAACGTATTTAAAGTGATCAGGGACTATTTCCCAGCTACTCTAGCGTTGCGTTAGCTAACTTACACTTATTTTCCAAAGGAATTAATCCTACGCAATTTCTGATCGAGTTGGTACTCGAGTCCAAGTACGGATTTTTCCAGGGCGTTATAATCTACTCCCCTTAACAAAAAAAATTTTATCCTCGAAATTTGTACCTTTTCGTACTCCTCGAGAAGCTGTGGGTAGTTCTTTCTGATCTCGGCTTCTGTCTCCCAGGTAGCCTCTTCCTCAGAGTGATGCATCCACAATACCTTCACAAGGGGAATCACCTTGCTACGCAGTACCTGCTCCTTCCTGTCTAGGATAAGCGTCGGTTGCAAGATATATGTAACATCCTCTCCTAACTGCACCTGCTCCCATCTGATGATATGAGAAGGATCAGAAACGTATTTCTTCTGCATAGAAACATGAAATACGTTGTGAATGCTCGCGAGAGGCGTGGGTAAAGCCAAACGGTATGCCACTGCTCCCACACTATTGAGGATCTGGAACGGACCAATGAATCGCCGTGTCAGCTTCCCCTTCTTCCCGAACCGAAGGACTCTCTTCATAGGGGAAACTCACAAAAATACATGATCCCCAACCGTGACTCTAGCGGCCGCCTTCTCGTATCAGCATAACTCTTCTGTCTGCTCTGCGCTGTGAGAAGCCGACGTCTAATAATATCTATCTTCTCCGACGTTGCCTGCACTAACTCTGGGCTAATCAATCTGCGCTTACCGACCTCTGTCCAGCAATGCGGTGCTCGACAAGGTCACCTATACAATGCCTCGTAAGGTGCCATACCGATACTTGCCTGAAAACTGTTGTTGTACGCAAACTCCGCATATGCAAGACAGTCATCTCAACTGTCCTTGAAGTCCAATGCGCAAGCTCGCAACATGTGCTCTAAGATCTGGTTCACCCGCTCTATCTGTCCGTCTGTCTGTGGGTGGAAGGCAGTACTAAACTTCAACTTCACACCCATAGCCTCCTGAATGCGAGTCCAGAATATAGAAGTAAACCGCGTGTCTCTGTCCAACACGATCTCCAACAGAACTCCATGCAGACGCACGATCTCTCTGATATATAGTCTAGCCAGCTCGTTTGCAGAGTTCGTGACTCTGATCGGTAGGAAGTGCGCCAACTTCGTCAGACGGTCGATGATCACCCATATGGAATCATGTCCCTTCCTCGTCTTCGGCAGCCCTGAAACGAAATCCATGGAAATGAAGTCCCACTTCCACTCTGCGATCGGCATAGGCTGCAAGAGTCCAGGTGGTCGGCAATGCTCTGCCTTCACCTGCTGGCAAGTAAGACAACGGGACACGAAATCTGTTATGTGGGTCCTCATACCTTCCCACCAATAGGTCCTCCTCACGTTGCGATACATATTCATACTTCCTGGATGCATCACGAGTCTGGTACAATGCGCAGCCTCGAGAATCTCTCGTCTCAAGTCAGGGATATCTGGGACGCATAGGCGGCCACGATAACGTAAGCCCCCATCCGCGTTAACTCGCCACTCGGCATCTGCATCATCACTGGCCTGCTCTCGAAGCTCAGTAAGACGCGCATCATCCCTCTACGCCTCGATGACCCGGTCATCGATCTGCGATCGCACCTGCACATGTGCGATAAACTCATATGGCTCCTCCACAGTGAGTTTCTGCTCAAAGTCTCGTAAAAACTCAACCATGTCCCACTCAGCAACCATCAGCGGAGCCGCAAACTCTATCGCCTTCTTGAGGCTCAACGCGTCAGCCATAAGGTTCGCCTTCCCAGGATGGTAAGAGACTTCGAACTTGAAGTACTTCAAAGTCTCCATCCATCGCCGTTGCCTCATATTTAAGTCCCGCTGCGTGAATATGTACTTGAGGCTCTTGTGGTCGCAAAAGAACCCGAACTCCTCTCCATAGAGGTAATGTCTCCAGAGTCTCAGTGTGAATATGACGGCTGCCAACTCCAGGTCGTATGTAGGGTAATTCTCCTCGTGCTTCCTTAATTGTCTCGAGGCATACGAAATTACCCTATCCTTCTGCATTAGGACACAACCCAGACCAACGCTAGACGCGTCAGTGTATATAGTGTATCTAACCCCTTGCTCTGGCAATACTAGCACAGGGGCGGACGTAAGTCTGTCCTTCAGCTCCTGAAAAGATGACTCCGCCTTGTCATTCCAGGCGAACTTCACATCCTTCCATGTCAACTGAGATAAAGGTCTCACGATCTTCAAGAAATCCTGAATGAAGCGTCGATAATAACCAGCGAGACCCAAGAAACTCCTCACCTCAGTAACAGAATCAGGCTACTCCCAGTCCTGAACTGCAACTACCTTAGACAAGTCAACTGCCATGCCATCCTTGGACACCACGTGTCCCAGGAACTTCACTTCCTGCTTCCAGAAGTCGCACTTCTTGTACTGTGCGAACAACTGATGCTGTCTGATTGTATCCAGGACCAAGCGCAAGTGCTCCTCATGCTCTTCTCGACTCCTGGAGTATATCAAAATGTCGTCAATGAACACAACGATGAATCGGTAGAGGAAAGGCCGAAATACCCTATTCATCAGATCCATGAACACGGCTAGTGCGTTCGTGAGACCGAACGATATCATAAGGAACTCGTAGTGGCCAAAGCTGGTCCTGAATGCTGTCTTCTGCATGTCCTCATCCCTGACGCGCAACTGATGATATCCTGACTGAAGATCAATCTTCGAGAAGTACTGCACTCCTCTCAACTGATCAAACAAGTCATCGATCTTGGGTAAAGGGTACTTGTTCTTCACCGTGATCTGGTTCAGGCTGCGATAATCAATACACAATCGCATCGAACCATCCTTCTTCCTTACAAACAGGACTGGTGCTCCCCAAGGAGACACACTAGGTCGAATAAGGCCAAGCTCCAACAGACCATCAATCTATGTCCTCAACTCCTCCATCTCACACTGTGCCATGCGATACGTTGGCAGTGAGACGGGCGTGGAACCAGGCACCAAATCGATAGTGAAATCAATCTCTCGTTGAGGCGGAAAACCAGGGATCTTCCTGAACAGATCCCCAAAATCACAAACGACTGGCGTGTACTCAAGCATCGGGGCATCAACGTCCCGAAGTAAAGAAGTGTAGCTAAGTATACGTAAGGGGAGATTTACCCGAACTGAAAATGTAAAAGGCGTGCCCTCTGGCTCGTACACCGTCACCATACGAGTCTCATAGTCAATCTCGACCCTCCCAGTAGTCAACCAGTCCATGCTAAGAATGACGTCGAGATAAATAAGAGAGGGGTCGACGATAAGATCAAGAGCCATCGTCCTGCCTTCCAGATCCACCAAGCAACCCTCACACATCAGGGTGGCATCAGAAAAATCCTCATGAGCTGAAAGGACTCACACTCCATCCATACGAATGGTCGGCAGTCCAAGACGCCTGACTATGGAATGCAATATCAAAGAAAGTGTGGATCCAGTATCCACCATCACGAGAATAGGAATACCTCTGATGTGGGCAGTGACCTCAAAGGCCGAGTGCTGTGAAGTCTCTGTCTCGGCTGCCTCAGCTGTCAAAGCATGCACCCACGCCTGCTGTGGTCGGTTCGGCCGCTGTGCCATGGGCCGTAGAGGCGGCCTGAACTGAGATACGGGAGGTCTGAAGGAAGGGTGCGCAGGAGCCAATCGTAAAGGCGATACTGATATAGCATGTGGGCGTATACGGTCGATCTTCTGCGGTGGCGAGAACCCACTGTCCCGCATCCGAGCGAAACAACTCTGTGCCGAGTGGCCCGATCTCCCACAATAGGTACATGATAAATCGGAGCACCGCAATGGTGGTACTGGCGCTGTAGCCCTGGAAGGAGGGTCGGCGCGAGGCCTCTTGCCCGCAAAGGGCCTGTCCTGCAACTCTGGTCGTGGCCTAGGAGCAATAGGGCCACAAGATCGTGTAAGTCGATCCACATCCTGCTCTGTCCACATGGACATGTGAATCAGCTCTGCATAGGAGGGAATGCTCACGCAGCACATCTTGGACCGAATATCCGGTCGCAAACCCTCAGAAAAGCACCGTATGCGCATCTGCTCATCTGCCAGTATAGTCGGGACGTATCTGCCCAACTCAGTGAACCGATGCTCATACTCAGTCACCATCATGCCTCCGTGTCTGAGGCATAGAAACTCGTTCTCCCGGTCATGCCTATATGTCTGGGGATGGTATTTCTTATGGAAGCAGAACTCGAACGCTGCCCAGGTCCAGATGTAATCAGCGGCAACGGTCCGCAACACACTGTCCCACCATAAGCTGGCCTCCCGCTCAAATAAGAACATAGCCAACTCAACCTGCTCAGTCTCTGAGCAATGCAGCATCCGTAATATCTTCGACACACGGTCGAGCCAATACTCGGCCTCCTTGGGTCTATGAGAATCCGTAAAAGTGGGAGGCCGTAAGCGCTGAAATCGCTCTAGTAAGCTCCGTGTGTCTGTGGCATTCCCCGCAGGGTAAGCAAGTGGTGCAGGATGAGCCATGCCCTCATCCTGAGCATATGTATAGGCATCCTCAGCTGGATGCACAGGTGGTGCAGGTGGAGTCACACTCCCACCCTGGGCTAGAGCCCCCACTATAGTAGTCAGGAGCTGCTGCTGCTGCTGCATCATGGCCATCATCTGCTCAAATCTATCTGGAGGTGGAGCAGGCTGTGGCATGTACTGCGTCGAAGAAGACGCACGGTACTGCTCTCTGACGGGCGGTGTGAAAGGCGATGGTCCAACTACAGGACCAATAGGAGGCTGAGACTCACGTGTTGTCTTAGGAATCGGGCCCACAGCAGGGTCCGAATGAGCACCAGACTGAAAGGGAACCTGATCCATAGGCTCACCCAATGTAAGCCGAGCTGTGCTCCGTGTAGCCTTAGGCGGCATTCCCTATATTCAAAATAGGGCGCGACCTTGTCAGTCTCAATAGCACAAACACATCGCAATCATCCACATAAAGAATCAAAGACATTCCATGCATTTCATTTAATCAAAATTGTCACAATATAAGGGATATCTCCTTACAAGCATCATGACAAGAAGTACATGGGAACTAAGACATTAAAGCTACAACAACAACATAAGTAAACTACTAGCCTTAACAGGCTTACACGACAAAAAGCAGGAAACGACTAACTACTACCAACAATATCTAAAATCTCATCGCTAGTCTGAGTCGGGTGACGGAGGAGGAGCACCCTTATCCTGCAAGCAGCACACGATCGCCTTCAAGGTGCGAGTCACCTTACCGAATTTCCTCTTCATAACGACCTTGGTATCCTCGACCTCAGCCTGAAGTTCCTGAACTTTCCTTCGCAAGGTGACCTGGCTCTCCTCAATTCGGGCAATGCGATCATCACTAGTAGCCTGAGTAGAAGGAGGAGGGCTCTCATCAGTATCCTGAGCCTCCTCTTCTACCTCTTCCTGGACTTCTTCCTCTACTTTCGCTCCAGGTTCTCCTTCACTTAGATACTCTTCGTCATCAAAATCGCCTTCGCTATCCTCATCAAGCTGAGTCTCACGATACTGAGACCCAATCTTCATCTTGACCATGGTAGACTCATCAATGCAGTGAATCAGAACTGGCAACTCCGGCCCAAGTCTGTAAGCAAACTCAAGCGCGATCTTGCATATAAGCTGGCCAAAAGGAAGCTACTCAGACATTCTTCTTGATTTTGCTATGAGGATAATCTGTCGCAACACGAAAGTGGCCCTACACACATTTTCTCCCTGGGCCACCTGATATAAGAAATCAACCATAAGACGCGTACATTCAATACGATTTGTTGACCTGGGATACACGTTGAACGTGCAAATGTGGTGCAGCAGGCGTAAATCATCAGACATATGAGATGCCTTGAGGCTATTGTTAGGCTGCCATGGAACTAGACTACAGCATAGGAACCTGGTACGATGATCTCGCTCACGCCTACTCCTCAAATTCTTTGCACTGGGATGAACATCACTAAGGGGTACGTTCAGAAGTCGCGCTATCAACCGAACATCGACCGTAGCCATCCGGTCTCTACCAAAGGAAATCTTAAACTACAATGGCTCCAATATAGGATTCTGAATACAAGCGTAGAAGGCACGAACGGTGCTCACATTAGCACGAGAATGGGCTTCAAAGAGCGGACCCCAATGTGCAGCTTCAATGCGCTCGAACAATAGGAATTTGCCCAAGAGTCGCCCTTCCACGTTCACCTCAAACAACACCTTACGGTCAGTATATTCGCCGTGAGGCATCTCTGCTAATATCACTCACCCATTTTGACCATGGGGATCCAAATCTCGCTTTGTATGAAACTCCCGGGCTTTGCTTGGACTTGCGGCGGTGCTTGAGCTAGCGGCACCACCCCTCGGTCTTCTGGATTGCACAGGGCGACTAGGCCCAGCCTCATCCGCTGTGGTCTTTCTCTTTCCCATCAAGGAGAGGATAGTGGAGAAAGAGAAAAGACCCAAAATGGCTTCAATAATAGCCATGGAAAGTGAGGAAAATGGGAAGAAATGGTTGCCCAAACGAACAGAAGGAAATCTAGACATTGTAGAGGGATGATTCAAGCTCCATAAGGCTAGATTTTCAAAAAGAAAAGAGAAGGAAAAAGGGAAATGGAGCTCCACCCGATTTCAACCATAAATGGAGGTTGTAGGAGCTCCAACGGACGAGATCGGAGAGGGAGAGGATTACTAATCACCATAGAAGGATGGACAGGCATCGTTTTTAGCAATTGGTGGGATTGGAGGGGATTTGGAGCTGCGGTTTGAGAGAGGACAATAAGAAAATAAAAAATGGAGCTTGGGAGGGGCGTTTTTGTGAAGGAGGTACCCTTTATAAGGGGTTTCGACGGACAGACCACACATGGGAGGGGTGCCCTACCCTAAAACCACACGCACCCGAAGTTCAATGCAAGTGGGGCCCACCATACAATGATGCATCGCTGGATCGGCGATGGCATCACCGACCGGTTATCAATCCGGCCAGTGGGACCACTTGGGTTGGGTCCCCCTGCCCTAGGGACCTCAAATATATATGGGCCCCACCTTAGTTCATTGCAGATTGGCCTAGGGAGGCCCAAACTTCCATTTGGGGCTTTCTGGGGTCAATCTGTAAATCTGAATGCATTCTCCTATCATGTAGCATATGATTTTGGGGTATAAGGATCTAATACATCCATCTAGCCCATTAGTTGCTAAAGAATATAAACTTAGAATGGCCTAATGGCCAGTTTTCATGAAATTTTACTATTCACTGTAAAATTTTGTCGAAGTATGATTTTATATCATTTTCACATTAGGATCAATGCCTAACATGAAAATTCAGAGAAGGAATTGAAGAATGGGGTGGTGAGAGGAAGAATTTTGAAGAAATCAGGTGAAACGGGGTTTTTAAGCCCTAACGATTGAATGTAAGGGTTGTGGTTGCCCCACAGCCCAAAGATTTACATTTACGGGTTTTGAACCTGTCAGAGAATGTCTTAACCCACTACTTACAACCTAGGAGCTACTTAGGTCACTTCACGTGACCCTATATGCGTTACGGACTCAATCAAGCGATCGATACGAGTAGACTTCGCCTATTGGTGAAACTGCGATCCTATAAGTGTTTCTAGACCTTCCTCGCACCCACCTAAGTCAAAGGAAGTGACAGCGTACGTCGCGTGACCATAACCCAGGCCCGGTATAATCTCATTCATGCTCGGATACCAACTTGTAACACCCTGAAAATCGGGGGTCGTGTATAAACCCAACTCCCGAGTTCCAGACCGTCACTTATGCAACAAAAATGATTATGATTCAATGTTGTCTGAGTTAAAGCATTCGCATGAGTAAAAGTATACCAAAACTGCAATTCATACTCCAGATTCAGTGATAAAAGCAAGCGGAAGACTAAAGGATATATATATCACTGTATGGAAAATAAATAGATCTCAACTGTTTCCAAAGTATGAATACATCTCTGAGTCTCATATACATGTAGATAAACAGAAATCAAATGTCAAAATAGTCCCACTGAGAAGTCCCGTCAATCCAGGCTACCTAAGCAAAGCCGTCGTGGTACTGCATATATGAGAACTCATCCTGGTCCTCATCATAATCCGGCTCTGTCTCCTGAAATCATGCATATAGCCAACATATAGGAAATCATTTACATCAGCATATTAATTGAGAATTCAATCTCAAACTAATTCATAACACCATTTAATTCAATACATACTAATACAAACATTTATACAAACACTTAGTCTACACACTTAAGTCTACATATAGTATGTCGACTCAAAGTGTGCATTTGGGCGAATCTCTTCGCCAAACTGATTATGTACGCATTCCTAATATCCTAATGCGACAAGAAGCCATGTCAATCACATCAGAAAAATATGGATGAAAACAGTATTTCCTACAAATGACTAAAATGCCCTAAATCTCATATTTTTCGTCTGCTTACGAAACAGGAAACGGACAGCATGTTGTACATGTCAAATGGCGTTGCCGTCGATAATTTATTATTAAACGGCATTGAAAGCGTTGAAATCAGCCAATCAAAGCGTCTAGAATCTGCACCTTTTCCTTAGAGGTGAACCGATTCGAACAGAGCGTATACACTTCGTTTACGGCGAACCGGGAACCTAATACACAAGATCTATAAGCTACCATGCTAAGGAACTGAAGGAACCTTAAATCAGAAAGTGTTTGGGGTATTTTCTTACCTAGAAATGCTGCGAAATCGCCGAAAAAGTGATTGAGGCGCGTTGCTTAAGCACATGCAACCGGTAGTGCAAGCAGCAGAAAATTCTCTCACACTCTCTCTCACAATCTCTCACCTTTTCTCTCACACCAGCTTGGGTTTCTAGCAAATTCGGATGGGTGAGAGAAGTGAGGGTTTAAGCCCCTTTTATAACCTAAAACATGCCCAAAACAGGCTTGGGAACAATGTTTACTTGATGCCTAACCAAATCGGGGCTGTTTCGGTCCAAAAAGACATTATTGGAGGTCCCCTGGCTGAACGCGATCGGACTTAAGTTCATTCACGTCGGAGGTCGTTCACATCCCATTTTCAGACCAGTAGTGTTCGTAGATCGCACGTGGCGGTCCAGTTTCAGTTCAGTGGTCACCGCACGTAGATCAGGTCTACAAGTCTCATGATATGAAATAAAAATTTTTCCTGATCCAAGGGTGTAATTTGGCCAAATTTTGACGGTCAGAACGCTTAATAATAACGCGCCAAGTCGTGTGCCAGATTTGAATTTTAAATTCCAAATCTAACCCTATTCTCACTCTCTTCACTCCCGACTCAATGAAATAGCCTCTGAATGTCGGTTGGACTTGATTTTTGAAATGATTGTCAGGTCCAGCTAGGTGGTTATAACGGTCTAAGATTGTAGGTATCGGACTTTCGATGCGCGGTCTAGATCTAATACAAAGTTTCAAAGAGGTCCCGAGAACAAACCGGTTTAGAGTTTGTTTCTACTCGCTTTGGGTCTCGTAGAACGTATTTAAAGTGATCAGGGACAATTTCCCAGCTACTCTAGCGTTGTGCTAGCTAACTTACACTTATTTTCCAAAGGAATTAATCCTACGCAATTTCTGGTCGAGTTGGTACTCGAGTCCAAGTACGGATTTTTCCATGGCGTTACACAGGACCTCCAGAAGTGCTCCGTTGGATCGGAATAGACCCGATTTGGTTATAACTTAAGTATACCTTGACTTCAAGTCTGTTTTCGTCGTGTTTGGGCTTATAAAAAGGCCTTAAACCCTCTCTCACAAATCCTATACGAATTTCAAACCTACCCAAATCAAGAGAGAGAAAGCGGGAGAGAAGTTGGTGATTCTTCCTGGGATTCTTCCCAGCTTTGCTACGTGCCTAATCCACCCCTCCGTATCGCTTTTCCGGTGCTTCTAGCTCCGTTCTTAAGTAAGAAAGCCTAACCCTAACCTGTTCTAGGGTTTCAATTGGTGCAAGTGGTGAAACAGCTAACCTAAATCATACTGTAGGTTGCCAATCAGTCGTTAACAAAGACTTAGAGTCTCTATTGAATTCGTTACACTTCTACGGCGTAAGGTGCGGATTTTAGATGCTTAGATTACCTGTTTTTAAAGCTTTCAATGCTGTTTAATGGTAGATTGTTGATAAGGATACTGTTTGACATGTAGAACATGCTGTCCATTTTTTCATTTCGAATATGTACGAAGAATATGAGATTTAGGATATTTTAGGTATTTATAGGAAATACTGTATACGTACGTATTTTGTTGATATGATTTCCATGAGTATTTATCGTGTACCTATGCTAGTTATGTGTGTATGATCTATTTGGCGAAGAGATTCGCCCTAATGCATATTTTGGCCGACATATGTTATGTAGACTAATGTGTGTAGACTAAGTGTTTGTATAAATGTTTGTATAAGAAAGTATTGAGTAAATGAGGTTGTAGATTAGCGTTGAGATTGGATTCTCAACTAATTTGATGATGTACATGATTACCTCCATGCTTGCTGTATTCGAATTGATTACCTTATGTTTGAAATACTCATGTATGGTTAACTGCTTATGATGTATGTTATAACATGCTAAAATTACTTATATTTCAATTCTATCTCTCTCATGTGATTATTGATTTAGATTACAAGTGTTTAGGGCTATACTCTAGTCCAGGAAGTCGATAACAGATTTGAATTCGTGGTTGGATTCTATTCGCCACCAAGGATGCGTTGACGAACCCGAGTCGTGCTTTGTTTGACGGCAGTGGTTAGGCCACACGAGGTGTTTATACACTTCATGTCGTTCAGCTTGAGGTGCGCTCGTACTAGTCGAGCTCGTCAAGTAACCCGACTGACCATTGTATGTTCACCTTGTATTGGTCATAACTACTTGAACCTAGGATACTGAACTTACCAGTGATAACCCTGATAACCGTGGTACCTTGATCCACTAAGACTCATGAGCCGGGCATGTGATATGGGACACTATGGTGGAGCTGTCGGCCTACGCTGGGGCCACGAGCCTCCCCGTAGTGACCAGTGAGCAACCCAGACTCGTGAGCCGATTATGGTGGTATGGGACACTATATTCGAGCTGTTGGCCTACACTGATAAGGTGAAGGGGGAGCGGTGCAATGAGTGCGTGCAACAGCCCTGACAGCCCTTTGTAGTGACCTCGAGCGTACTCTAAGTTTATGTGAGGCGACGACCCTTCCGGAGTAACAAGAGTACAACTAGGCCTGTATTGATAAGGTGATGGGGGAGCGGGGCAACGAGTGTGTGCAATAGCCCTGACAGCCCTTGCAGTGACTTAGAACCATATCATCGTATTAGACTACTAGGAGTGACGACCCTAGACAGGATCCTTATTGGGAATGATATAAGGGAGGTACCCTAGTTTCCCAATCCTGTTGTATGAAAAGGACTAATAACAACTCGGTAATCATATTCATATCGCACTGCATGTTCCTGAAAGATGTGGAGCACTGAGGGAAGAAAGCATGTCGCGGACGTAAGATGGTGTCGCATGAGGGAGTATGTTGGCGAGGGCATCCATCATGTCATTTCATTCTTGCATTAATTACAGTATTTAGGAATGTTTGATTTGCTTGCTTTATCATTATCGCTTGATTGATTTGATAATATGTTAACCTTTGCTCTATGATTCCACTGAGTTGGCCACTCACTCCCACGTTACGGGACGGTGTTGTACACACCAACCAGTCCCTGTTTTAGTTTCAGATGATGGCGCTGCTTGTGAAGTGGAGCCGGACTTGTTTGATGATGAGGAGGATTTCTCCTCTGTGTTCTGATCGACAGGATTACAGGGAGGTTGATTAGACGCCATGACACTTGTCATTTTATATTTTTGGAGCACTCATGTATATTCTTTTTGATCATTTTTGGAGTATACATGTATATGTTTAACCTGGTAACATGTTCACACTCTGGAGACTTACAACAGTTCATATATTTTATATATCTATTACATTCTTCCACTTGCTAATTTAACTGTCTCTGGAGTATGATATGCTGTTTCGGCTTAATCCACTTCATGTTTTATGCACTATTACAGCCGACATTCATTCATCATTGAAAATGCTGCATAAGTGATGTTCTGGAACTCGGGAGTGAAGTTTATCCTCGACCCCTGATTTTCGGGATGTCACATCAACTCTCTCTCTCTCCACTCATATATGTTAAGTATACCCATTACCTTTCACCCATCACTCACCCATCTCTCTCTCTCTTATAACCTCTGTCTTTCATCTCTCTCTCTCTCTCTCTCTCTCTCTCTTACAACCTCTCTCTTTCATCTCTCTCTCTTGTTCTCCCAAGAAACCCACCGTCCAAGCTAGCTCCATGGGAGAGAAGCTAAGTGTAACACCCCAAATTGGCACCCAAGTACAGAGACCCCGATCTGGAGTTTTTGGGTGTTAA
Organism: Magnolia kwangsiensis; assembly: GCA_037074715.1. Classification (NCBI taxonomy): domain Eukaryota; kingdom Viridiplantae; phylum Streptophyta; class Magnoliopsida; order Magnoliales; family Magnoliaceae; genus Magnolia; species Magnolia kwangsiensis. The sequence continues at coordinate 79,512,787 of CM073575.1, read as the reverse complement.
CCAAATAAAAATGCACGTGTGGCCTCGTTCAAATTTTCACTCATTTTACACACGAGCAATCAAAGTAGCGCAATTCAAATTAGGGGATCCAAAGTGAGGTAGAGATAACAAAAATAAATAATATGGGGCCGACAGTAAAGATACGGTTAAAATATGGTGCTCATCCAAATGAGAATTATACAAATCAAAATAATTGCAATAGGAATAAAAGAACAACTACCAAGCGGGAAGAAGCTAAAGATCTACGGGCACCCCGAGCACACCACCGAATGGTCCTATTGTTGAGTTATCCCAGATTCTATTGAATGTTATACAATCACTAAACATAAGAATAATCGAGCTTGCCTTAGACTGATGCAAATGACTACGAAGGACCTCGGGCAAACCGACATTGGGTGTAAAGCATCCTATGTAGCTTCAACTATTATCAATCATCCATGTTCAAATCCAGACGGCCGTATAAGCTTGGGATAGCCTCCCTAAAGCTAGCTATCCACGTATTTGGATAATTTGCAGAGCTCGGTCCACTACCACAATACAATTCAATAATCTTATTATTTCTAAGCATTCAACATCCAAGAATTTTATAATATTAAGATTTTCATGTTATTTAAGCATTTCATTTAGCATGTTATCAATCAAGTAGTAAATAAATGCATTTGATTATTCTAAAATACTGAGTGAAGCTTGGGTGTAGATCTTCACCTTTGAGTCAAAATCCTAGACTCGGATGCAGCCCTAGCATCGAAAATATAGGGAAAAATGCTCCAAACCTAAATTAAAGTATAAGACTATCGTTAATGACACAGATTTAGTCCTAATTAAATATTAAACAATGAATTATGGCTTAAATAAATCAATTTGGTTGATCCATCAACTCGGTTCGACAAATCGGGACTCGTAATCGGCGTACAATTAAAATCGTAATGGAATAGGGCCCGATTACGGCTCCCTCAAGAATATGGACCACTTTAATTGGTAATTATGACTTAAAGCCCTAACATACTCAGTCCTAATATTAGATTTTGAGAATCAATGGAAACAAAATGGGGTTTCTAACCCTAGTGGCTCAAAATGAAAGAAATGAAAGACAGAGATGGAAAGACATGTAGGGAAATTTCTTACCTAGCAAGTGAGTGGAGAATCTAACCTAAAATATTCAAATTTCATCCGTGGAAGACATAGGATCGAGAATAGAGATGAAGTCTTGCACGAATCCGGTGAGTACAGGGATTGGATGGCATGATCCAGCATCGGGCCCCACCATCTTTCTCATTCCTCTCTTTCTCTCCTTGGCTTTGTAAATTCGTATGGGAGCAAATGAGGCCCCCAAATGACCTATTTATAGCACCAAATTTGGTGAAAATGGCCTTAAGAGTTGGGTTTTTACTATATTAGCCCTAGGGGATTGTGTTTATACTCTTTGGGGTCCATTACGGGGCGTAGGGGTCGACACCCACCGTAGGATAGTTGGACTTAGTGATTGTCATGCTCCAAACCCTGAGATTGGACTTACAAGAATCCTGATCATCGAATCCGATGCCGACAACCTCCGTAGTACCCCATTCTCGGCTTCTAGTACTCACACGCCAGATTTCGATCCTGGAATCCTACAAGGAGGATTTTGCAATATACATTTATCTCATAAGGAGCATAACTAAGTTTGCCCAAATCATAAAGGCAACATCATCATCATCACATATCCACTAATATAAACGTTTGAATATAATGCTAAAATGGAAATACATATGTCAAAATCAAAGCTCCAGAAAATTGCTGCATGCTCCATGCTCAATGTTGCTGCAACCTAACGCCACCTGCACGCATCTATCATGCATAAGCTTATAGAAAGCTTAATGGGCGGTGAAAGTGTTTACATGAGGTAAATGCTAAGGAATATCAGAGAAATCAGAGTAAGCGAAAATATTGACAAGCTCATAAATCATACAATATCAGAAATACTGGCAAGTTCATAAATCATACGAAATCAAAGTAATACAAAAATATGCTGATAGGCCCATAAATACCATTAGCCTTATCCAGGCTATGCGATGTAGAATGTAATAAAAATAATATCATATACTGATGAAGCAATGCAGATCAGGTATGCAATACGGAGACAGCAAGCCAAATATCAGATGTCGATGTAGTGCAATATATAAATCCTGATGTGTCCACGAATACTGTTAGTCGTATCTCGGTCGTATAAAGGCATAAATATAGTAACTCAAAATGCTATATGCTGCGGATGTAACACGATATGTGGTGTGAATGAATGTCCAGCATGCTGGACTGTGAAGTCGAGATGATAGTATGTTGTATCACAGGCTATGGGGTCCATCACAAGGGACTTCTATCCAAACTAGTCCCATACCTAAATTTGGATAGTTAAACTCAATGTGGTAAACTCTTGATCTCAGGTTAGTCGCACACCCTAATCAAAATCCTAGCCATTACAAAGGTACACGTAACAAATAGTTACGCATCACTAGCCCAAGTGGATAGTGAATGAATGAATGAATGAGTATGCAACTCCTACTCAATAAGTCCACATATCAGTACGGTTCCTCTCTGGGATCATCACTAGGGTCTAGTAAACTCAACACCACTTGCCGCCCCATCAAGCGCACAACTAGGTAAGTGGAAGAGATCTTACTATCCGCTTAGCTAGTAGTCTGCTTATACCTACTCAGCTCGTTAATAGCGGACCCATTCCTTAAGCTGGTCAAACTCAGCCTAACTGTGCCTACTCCCTCTTGCCGGTAAGGCCATACCCCCTCCTAATCAACCACGACACAGTGGGAGACGCGACCTCCTGGTATTCGGCAATCGGGCGCTCATGTATATTCACTCGGTCTCGACGTTGGGGCATCCTCTGGTACCAAGAGGGTTTAGGAATTTTCACCAAGGGTCATCTATGGTAGCTCGATGCTCGAACTAAACATTTTTGGTGTCCCATCTAGCCATCCACGATATGCCTATGGAGGCTACGACCCTGATATCGCTAGGGCGTACAGTAATCATAACACACAATGCAAGATGCACGAGTCATACAATCCAGTCATGCATCAATCTTGCGCATACCATGTGCTCATGTGAGATAACCTCCACCTATCAGGGAGTCTCATAACAACCTGCCCAATAACATATGCAATGGTTAACCACATCTCATAACAAACACACAGATGATGCGTATGGGCATGTATCATGATGTTATGCTGTCATATACTCATACTCAGTATCCATAACAGGCATCAACAATCAACCTCGACAATGTGGATATTTAACCAACATTGCCCCTAAGGAATGACCCATATAGAGCCTAACATAGAGTGGACCCATTGCCTCACATAAGGGCCAAATATACAACGTTATGGGCCTTACTCAAGAGCTTAATACACATCACGATGGGCCACGTATACATCAAGTGGGGTCGCATCTCACGAGCCTAATATACATCAAGTCGGTCCTCATCATATGGGCCAAAAATATTTCATAATGGGCCTCAGCAATTGGAATCGGCAATCAGAATCTGCCTCAGCAATCAGCCTCGATAATCAGAATCGACAATCAGGATCAGCCTATATGCAAGGCGGGGTCCATATATGAACAACCGATCTAACCATAATATAAAGATCGGCCCTTAGCCAAGGTTATATCAAATCTAATAGCACGAAACCATCTGTCTACGGTGAATGGGGCCCACATAAGAGAATGGGCTTAACAAGTCCTAAGGGAAGGTCACAATGAGGACGTCTAACCATCATTACCCCTCAATGTGGCCATTTAACTAACATTGCTCCCAAGGAGTAGCCCATACAAGAAATTCATACACAACTTAACGGGCCATACAGACATCGCACTGGGCCTCAACCATGGGCCTTGAATACATCAAATGGGCCTCAACCCATGGGCCCTAATACATCACAATGGGCCTCAACCCATGGGCCTTGAATACATCACAATGGGTCTCAACCCATGGGCCGTAATACATCATAATGGACCTCATTCCATGGGCCGTAATACATCACAATGGGCCTCGACCCATGGGCCCCAAATACATCACAATGGGTCGTGTCAACAGGCTGAATCAAATGGGCCGAATTAAATAGGCTTCATGTATATCAATCGGGCCCACCCTTATGTATTTTTTTGAGATCCGACCTATTCATAAGTTAACATAGAGGTAGATGAAGTGAAAGCAAAAACATCAGCTTGACGAAACTACCGTGGCCCTTAAGAAGTTTTGAATGGTGAATGTCACTATCCCTACTATTTTCAATGGTGGGGTATGCTTAAATTATAGATCCGACTCATCATTTTACCCATGCCATAAAATAACATTTCAAAATGGTTGGATGGTTTGGATACAACATATGCATCACAAGATAGCCCCCAACATGGTGGGCATTGGGCGTGTAACACATATATCATGGTGGGCCTGCATAAGGTAGCCCATATCCCTAAGAATGGATGAACAACAGGTATATAACACATTATGGTGGGCCTCTCAAGTCGGCCCTATGGTGGATGCTCAATCACCACTATTTATACTATGGTCCACTTGGGATTTCGGCCTGTCTCTTAATGGGGCCCACGACCCTGCATTAACTAGAAATGGCTGGGCAGCGTGAATATACAACATATACACCATCTTGGGCCTCACAATATAGTCCATTGTGGGACACCCCAAGTGAATAATCTAATCTGTTCACCGTCTTGGCCACCTCGAATGAGGTCAAATAGACTCTGACTAGGACCAGTTTGGATGACAAGGGACTCCAAAGAGGGTCTTAGAGTGTTTTAATAGATGGGCATTAAAACCCTTAGTACGGCCCACTCGAGACTCATATTTGCCTCAAATTTTATCACATAGCCTAAAATTATAAGGAGGAGATGGTGGATGGTGTGGATTAAACAAATTCATCATGGTGGGGTCCACGTGTGGTAGCATCCCAGTAAGGTTTCCACCCTCACCGTCACTGGACAATAACGTCCAGGGACTTACTTTTTTTTCTTCTTCTTCTCTTTCTTCCTTTATTTTTATTTTATTCTACTATGTGGGGCCCAGTGGATAATCTATTCCGTCTATTATATTGACCAGCTCTCTATGGACCAAAGGAGTCTAATGATGGATAGTTCCACCACTTATACACACAACAGTAGGTATTAGAAAGTTCCAATAGTGGGACTTTGTTTCCCTCGGTGCCGCCCATTAAGAACTAAAATTTGTCTCATTTTTCGACCCATAGCCTAAAACTACATGGGGAAGGTGGTGGACGGCATGGATTAAATAAATACATCAAGGTGAGGTCCATGGTTGGGCTGCCCCCACCCCACGTCCGCATGGTTAACGTGAGGGGTGCTCCCACTACCACCATAAGTTGTTGTGTGGTCCACCTGATGGTTGGATTGAGTAGATTTTTGGGCTTCACGACTAAATGTTCCAGAAAATGGACGTATGGTGTGGATCTAAGAAATACATCAATATTGGTCCCATGAGTGAAAACTCACTCCAAACCTCCCATGCAAAAAGTAAAAAATGACGTGGTAACCCAACACCTTAGCATTTGTGGTATGGCCCACCTGGGATTCGGATTAGCTTCATTTTTTGTCTCAACGCCTAAAATGATCTGGGAAATTAGATGGACGGTGTGGATTTAATTTATACATCAAGGTGAGGCCTACATGAGCAGCCCACCCCAAGTTTGGAATCAAGCTGATATCTGTTTTTGGTTGTTAGACGGTACACCTAATTGTCCATTCACGCTTCACTGTCTAGCCACGTCCATCGTCACAGTTTGGATAACACATATATATAAGGTGGGCCCCACCTACAAATGTGCTACAGGTGGGCCACCAAATGGCTGGATGGTGTAGAAAAGACACATATCAAGGTGGGGTCCATCCGGGTGGGCCACATGGCCACATTATCACACCAAAAATATGAAAGAGAGAGAGAAAGACCAAGTGGAGGGACCCCGGCACTATGGGCCCTCCCTTCCATACATCACAACATATATTAAGTGGGTCCCATTACATGTGGGCCCACCGATCAAAATCAACGGTGGAGATCCTTTCTCCACCAAAATGCAAGGTCTAGATGACCTTATTCATATGAGAAAAATAAACATCATGATGGGGTCCATGAAAAATGGCCCTATCATGGAATGATCATGAGGATCAAGGTGGGCCATAGGCCACACCTAAGGTTCAAAGTGAGATTCATACCATCAATCGATAGGCCTCACTTGACCCATCATCAAAGCATTAAATCTAGGTCTATGAAGCACCCACTGTTCGATCTTCTTGGTCTGATGGAAAGGTGATCTCCTTAGCTTTGATCTCAACGGAAGATAATGAAGAATGAAGGGTTGAGATGGGAGATGAGAGGGTTAGGAAGTGGGCCACATATAAAATCTTCTCATGAAGGTTGGAAGAGCTTAGATGTTGGAAATTTTGGTGTTTTGGGTTGCTTGGAAAAGAAGGAAGAAATAAGAGAGAGGAGATGGGATGGAGTGATGGATGGGAGAGAGGGATAGGTGTGTAAGAACTTTGTTGACTTTTGAGGAAATTTTTGTAAGAAGGGTATGGGTTTTGTAAGGGTTTGTTGACTTATGGGGTTGCTTGAGGATGGGTGTGAGGTGATGTATACTTGACATGTACTGACCCTTAATGGGATTAATGGATTAATTGAGGTGATATGTTGTAGAGATTCTCTTGGATTTTGCAACGCGCGGTATTTTTCTCGAACTGAACGCGGGCCTACATCTCTTGGCCTGGGTATCGCCTCGGCGCGTGAGTCATAGCATCGGAATTGCAGCGACGGCGCGGTCGCTAGCGTACAAGTCTTGAGATGAGTAGACTCTGAAATACGGGATGCAATTCAGGGCTGCGAAAAAATGTCGATAACAGATTACGGGTCATCAAAATTTGACTGGGAGGACTGTGAAAGCCTACAGAATAGTATAGTCTAGGATACGGGTCTTACAATGATTATCTATGCATAAACACAATCAGGCCGCCATTTGGATGTGTTGATCGACGGATATGATTAGAAGTCTATTCAACAGTCACCGATGGTCGATCGGGGCCGTAGTTATATGGATATATTTAGGAAAATGTCATTAGTCAGTATCTCGACTTTGGCCATGAATCGACGGTCTAAAAGCTACAACTTCATAAAAGAACAAAGTGGCTAGTTTCACTTAAGTTACAAATTTTCACATGAGGTATTCATACAACCCAAGCACTCACCTTGTGAGTCCAAGTTGAGTGATTCGAGGCATGATCTTGTTTTGATGTCCCGCGATGGACGTCAAGCCCACTAAGATGAATGTCTTTTCATATCTCGAATTTAGTGGCCCATTAACAAGTGGTCTAGAGCTTGTTTGGATAACCAGGGCCTTTCTCGAATGAATTAGGTATCGAGATTTCTTGTGAGAAATGATTAGGATTTGGATTAGCTAAATTAATGTGTAGACTATTCGCAACTAGTGAGAATGATGATTCAGTCGTAATCACCCTAATTAAGAACCCTAATTCAACTATATTTGAAACTACATGATTTAGTAAAATATACTAAAATAGAAAATTTAAATTTAATCATATAAGATGATTCTTAGTATGATTAGAAGCAATATCTAAGAAGGTACCAAGTATAAAAATTCTAAGATGGAAAAGATACGCGCGGCCTATTGACAACGTGTAGTTGTAGAAAATTTTCAGTTTCAATAACTCTATTTCATATAATGTTTTTAAAATTTTTAGTTAGTATATTATTTTAATTATTTTTTTAGTATTTAATCATCAATTCTACTTTATCTCCACCAAATTTTATTATATTTCATATTTTAAAAAAAATTTAAAAATTCTAGAAGTACCAGCTGTCTGAAATTAATAATTTTTGGATAGTTGTCACATCATCCTAGTTTTAACTATATTATAATTTTTATTTTATTTTATATTTATTTTTATATGAAACTAGACTTATCAAAATTCAATCTTCCTTTTGAATCACCTGAATCAGAGTTATATTAAGGGAGATATGACTTTTTGAAGTCGGCCTAAAAATGTAGAGAATTTCGGTGGTGGTCCGCTGAAATCTGGTGCACTAGTGGTGCGCTGCCATAATGGTGGTTCTACTGCAGTCCTCTAGAGCTGGCGGTGGCATGCTGCTGATCTAGCGGTGGTGCTACCATCCCTTGTGGTGTCTGGTGGTGGCTCTGCCACTTGATATTTGAAATCGGTGTATCTTGCAAACCAGAATGAGTTATTCGATGTGCAATATATGATTTTGGGGTAGGAAAAGCTAATATATCCAAATAACATATTTATTTCCCAAGATTACATTAGATTAATGGTCTAAAGTCTATTTTATTTTTATTTTTACTTTTTATAGTAAATTTTAGTTTAATTATAGTTCTTTATCCTTTGAGCTTTGAGATTTGTGTCTAATATGAAAGTACTTATAAATATTTGAAGAATAAGGTGGTGAAAGGCGAAGTTTTTGAAGGAGATGGGTTGAAAGAGAGATTTAAGACTTAGGGATTGAGTTTTGAGAGCTTGGGAAGATAATAGGGTGATGACTTGAGAGTGAAAAGGGTATAATGGAATAGAAATGAGGTATAAATGAAGTAGAAATGGCCCTAAGTGAAGCCCCTCGGGCTTCTATGTGATTTATGAGAGTAAAGTGGGGTCCCTTCCATAGCTGAACCCTAGGCTAAGGCTTTAGTGTTTAGATTAGCTGGATGGCTTGGTCCTAGTGTCCTTTAACGTTGCTAATTTCGATCTCTCCCTCTTAAGTCAATAAGGTGTTATGATAGACCAATTGCCTAAGGACGTCCAACTCCAAGTTGGTAAAACAATCCGAGACGTTACACTAGGTGTGGCCCACTCCCTACCATCTAATCCCACCATCCAAACTTCATTAACCTCCATTAAAGTCGAAGCCGAGGAGCTTAGCTTGTCATTGATCAAAGAAGAAGAGATCTAAGGTGGGTGATTTGTTTGGATTTGATAATTTGAAGGTCCACATATGGTGGGACCCATCTTGATGTATGCAATGTATAGAGAGGGGCCCATAGTGGTGGGGTCCCTCCCCTTCTCACATTTTTTTCTCTCCCTCTCTCTCTCTCTCTCTCTTCCCTATGTGATGTGGGCCCCACTGTGATTTGTGAACCCCCTGTTTAGCACGTGGACCCATGATTTGGACAACCAGCCCCATCCAGCCGGACAGAAGGTCTGGACGGGCTAGCTGCTAGTACCGTCCAACACCCTAGGACGAAGGGAAATTCAAATATCAGCCTAATCCCTAGTGTGTGGCCCACTGGACGTGGGACCAGCGTGATTTATGAGTTTTATCTGCACCTTTGTGTAGTGGGACCCCACCATGTTGAATGTATTTTGCATCCACACTGTCCATCCAAACGATGGGTGTCAGCAGTGGTAGCTGCTGATTGATGTCAGCAGTTCTGTGGGCTACCGTGATGTATCTGCCAACCCAAGCCGTCCATCTGCTGGACCACCAGCTATAGCTGCATAGCTGTATTGACGTCAGTAAGATGGTGGGACCCACATGGAATCGTTATCCAGACCGTCCGTTAAATGGACATCCAGATTTGGACATTTGATATATATATATATATATATATATATATATATATATATAGAGAGAGAGAGAGAGAGAGAGAGAGAGAGAGAGAGAGAGAGAGAGAGAGAGAGAAGTGGTGAGGCCCACTTATGTAAGACCCACTTTGATGTTTTTATTCTACATCCACTCCATCCATTTGTCCGGGACAGGTGGAACCTATAATGATTTATGTATTTTAACATCTCCATCCATCTAGAAGGGGTCCCACCTTGCACGTGTGTCCAGCACCGTCCGATAGATTGGGACGGTAGGACTCACCTTGGATGTATGTGTTTCAGCATCGTCCAACAGCTGCTGGACGGTGGGGCCCACATTGATATGTGTTTTACACATGCTGTCCAAACACATGGACCCCACCTTAATATAGGTATTGTATATTGCACTGTCCATTTCTGGACGGTACCATGTAAGAAAACCTTTGATGTATATGCTGGAAATCCAGCCATCCACTTGTTTTACTAATGGGACGCACCCTTGATGTATTTATTCTATATCCATGTCGTCTATCAGGTGGACCACACTGCAATCAGTGAAGGATTAAACGTCTACCATTGAAAACTCTTTTGGGAGTGCATAAGTTTTGGATCAGTACGAAATTTGTTCTTCCTCTTGATTCAAGTCTTTGTGACCGATGAGCTGATTTGGATGGAAAATTAATGTTGTGGTGGGCCCTGGTAATTTTAACGGTGATAAATCATTATCACCACTGTTATTTATGGTATGGTCTAGATGATCTCCCATTATGATCCATTTGGGTAGCACTTTAAAATGATCTCTAAATAAAGATGTATGGTATAGATAGCTCACCTAGAATGGTGGGCTCAATTTGATGTATTTGAGGCCCACCTGTTATATATATTTGAGGCCCATATGTAGGGCCCACCTATTGTGTATTTGAAGCCTATGGGTTGTGGCCCATCGTGATGTATTCGAGGCCCATGGGGCAATGCCCGATGTGATGTATAAGGCCCATTTGGTGAGGCCCATTGTGATGTATTTTCGTTCCATGTGATGTAGCCCATAGTGATGTGTACTAGGCACTACGTGAAAAATGAAAAAAAAGGATGGATTTTGAGACGGTTGTGGACCGTCTCTAAAATTCCTTGGTTTAAAGACGCTTTAGAGATGGCCGTAAACAGTATTTAAAAATTTTAACGGCTCTTGACCATCCTTAATATTGTCTTAAAATGTTGAACGTCCACAAATCATTTAAGACGGTCAAAATCCATCGTTAACTGCGGAGAAAAGATGGCTATCGACCGTCTGTAATAAAAGACTATCTTTGACCATCTTATATGCGGTCATCTAAGAAGGTCAATGACCATCCGCATTAGAGACGATCATTGGCCATCTTTTACTGGTAATCTAAGACTGTCAAGGACCATCTGCATTAGAGACGGTCATTGGCCGTCTTTTACTGGTAATTTGAGACTGTCAAAGACCGTCTACATTAGAGACGGTCTTTAGTCATCTTATAGCGGTCTTTTGAGACTATCAAAGACCGTCTGCATTAGAGACGGTCCTAAACCGTCTCTAATGCTTAGGTAAAAAATTAAGAACAAAAAAATTATGAATTTCTAAAAAAAAAGAGTTAAGAAGCTTAGAAAAATAATTAACAATGTTTAGGAAAAAAATAGATTTTGAAAAAAGAAACTATGATTTTTATAAAAATCTAGATTTTGAAAAAAAAAATTAAGAACTTTGAATAGTGCTGATAATTTTGAAAAAAAAAAAGATTTCGATAAAAAATGATATTTAAAAAAGAAAATATAAGAAATTAAACAAAATTGTGAAAAAATTGTCAAATTGTAAAAAAATATATATTTTAAGAAAGAAAACTAGATTTTGCATTTTGATAAAAAAAAATTGAAAAGCTATATAATAAAAGTGAGATTAAAAAAATGATATTTTGAAAAAAAAAATTAAGAAATTAAACAAAATTGTGAAAAAATGGACAAATTGTAAAAAATATATATTTTTAAAAAAAGAAAACTAGAGTTTGTATTTTGACAAGAAAAATTGAAAAGTTAGATAACAAAAGTGAGATTTTGACGATGTGTTGTATATCCTTGCTGCCCCTATGTTTCTCCAACCCATTTTTAGGTCGGGTATAAAAAATTGTGTAGATTTAAATCTTAAGTGGACCACACAACTGGAAAGAATGATAATATAGTACCTCACCATTAAAAATTATAAAGAGCCCATCGTAAGGTTTTAGTAATGTTTATTTGCAATCCATCTTGTTGATAATGTAAAGAAGATCTAGATGAAGGTAAGCTACAAAGATCAAATTGATCCAAAACTTGTGGCCTTCAAAAGATTTTTAATAGTTATTCATCATTGTTTTGATTGGTATGACCCACCTGAGATTATTGAGTTCTTATGATTTGAAATCACATCCTAAAATATGATGGAAAAATATATGAACGGTGTCGATATATATAAAATATATCAAGGTGGGCCCTACATGGTTAGAGTAACACCCATGAAGGAGTTACCTAAATAGTGAAATGGTACTATAAGGTTACCTCATGGGAACTTCCCATGAGGTTAATTTGTGTGCGCCCCATCATGATGTGTGTAAAACATCAACACCATGCATTTGATGTGTCCCCTTTAAGTCCAAAAATCAGTCGTATACGAAACTCAGGTGGGTCATAGCATCTAACACTATGTGAAGACATCCCTAAAATATATAAAAGCATTTGGTGGGTCCCACATGAGTTTTGGATGTATATGAAACTTGGTCTGACTCCTCATCCAAGAGGGACACACATAATGAATGGGTTGGATCTATGAACCACATCTAGGTGGGCCCAATAAATGATTATGAATGTTTTAATGGGAGGGTAACCCTCTCAACTATAGTATGTGGTGTGGCCCACCCTAGTCATGGATTGACTTTATTTTTAAGTTCGTGGCCCACCATGGAATGATGCATCTGACTGATGGGGCAGATCCAAAGTTCAAGTGGACCCACCATAGAAAAGAGTGGGATAGTGACACCTACTATTGAAACCTTTTTAGGGCCAGCAGCTATATTTATTTGAGATCCAACCGGTTTATAAGTTAATACAGACATGGAATAAGGGAAAACATATATATTAGCTTGGTTGAAAACTTCTACAGCCCAAAGTAAGGTTTTAATGGTAGGCATTCAATTCCCACTATTTTTTATGATGGGGTCCACTCGAACTTTGAATCTACCTCATACTTTGGCTCAATCACAAGAAGTTTTTAATGTTGGATATTCAATTAACACCATTTCATGTGGTGTGGTCCAAATACTTGGATGAATAGGAAAAATAAATTTCATATTGATTTGAAACTTTTGTGACCCCCGAAAGGGTTTCAACGCACATTGCATCCTACCCTGCCGTATCCAGTTAGCAATGACACAGTGAATGTATTTGGTTTATCCACAGTGTCAATCCATTTTTCCAGATCATTTTAGTGGTTGAGCCCAAAATTAAAGCATATCCAAAGCTCAAGTGGACCACACCACAGGAAATAGTGGGAATAATGATTTCCACCGTTGAAATCTTTCTATGGCCTACAGTGATTTTTATTTGTCATCCAACCTATTCAATAGATCACAAATACATGGATGAAGGGAAAACTAAAATATCAACTTGATCTAAAACTTCAGTGGTCTCCCAAAATTTTTCAATGCACGTTCAGTTTATACTATTTCCTATGATGTGGTCCACTTCATATTTTTATAGGCTTCATTTTTTAGCTTATGTAATAAAATTATATGTTAAAATGGATGGATGGAGTGGATAAAATGAATAAATCATGGTGGGCCCCACAGGATTTACTCAATATGCTTGGGAACGGATTGACTAGTCCCCTGACACCTGCTCTGTGGCCCCCACCATGATGTATGTGTTTCATCCATGCTGTCCATATATTTTTAGAGATAATTTTACAATACAAGACCAAAAATGAGATATATCCAAATCTCAAGTGGACCACATTACAAGAAACAGTGTTGAATGAGCGTCGACCATTAAAAACATTTTGGTAGCCATAAAAGTTTTGGATTAAGCTGATTTTTATTTTTTCCCTTCATCTGGTCCTATATGACCAAATCAATAGATTGGATGTCAAATAAACAGTATAGTGGGCCTTAGGAGGATTTTAATGGTGGATATATAATCACTATTGTTCTCATGTGGTGTGGACCACCTGAGATTTATATCCCTATAATTTTTGGCATAAAGCTCTAAAACGATCTTTAAAAATGGATGAACGGAATGGATGAAACACATACATCATGGTAGGGCCCACAGAGCACCGTCCATGGACCGCCCAAAATTGGGCGCACGCTCAAAATAGAGCCGTGCCCAATCTCCCCCCATTCTCTCACTTGCCACGTGCCTACCCTCTGCCGTCTCTCTCTCTCTCTCACCCCTACCCTCTGCCCTCTCTCGCCGCCCTCCCTCTACTCTCTCTCTCTCTCTCTCTCTCTCTCTCTCTCTCTCTCTCGCCTCGGACATGGATGTTGGAGCTTGAGTGGAGGATTTCCATAGGTGACAGCCATGGATGATGGAAAGGAGTTCCACATCCATCACGAGATTGAGCAAAGTTCACTCCAGGTATGATAATGGAATCCCCAATCTGATTCCAGATTGAAATCCCCAATCTGGCAACTGGATATGGGGTTTGAATTCAAAATCCCTAATTGACTGATTCGAATCCAAAAAAAAAAAAAATTCTCGAATTTCAACTGGATTATGGGGTATATGATTGGAATCCCCAATATGGGAATTAAGATTCGAAATCCCTAATTTTTTATTTGGGGATTCAAATCAGAAAACCATAATTGCTAGATTTAGGATTTGAAATCCCTAATTTCTGATTTGGGGATTCAAATCAGAAAACCCTAATTGTTGGATTTGGGATTCAAAATCCCTAATCAGCCTGTATGGGATTCTCTTTTTTTTTTTAACACACGCACACACAACCCCACACACTCACGCCACATGCACACAATCCACATTCATGTCTAATTTGGCCCTTACCGACTCAGGCCCATCTAAGCTTAAGCCCACATTCATGTCTATGGCAACCCGTCTACACATCTCCATGTTTGACAATGTGGCTTGGATTTCATGCTTATGTGTATCATTCTCAGACATGTGATTGTCTAGATGGACGGCCTTATACATGCCTGTAAACTTATAAAAAAATTCTGATCTTTATGAGAAATCATTTCCTTTCATAATTCTTTGTCATGAATAGCAGATCAATAAACTCATTTGTTGCTGAGGAGTATGATAACCAGCAATTCCTGAGGAGGCTGCTAGACATGGGATGTGTTTAGTGTGGCTGTAGTAGTTGTTGTGGAGGCTGCTGGTCATAAGATGAGATAGATGTTGCTGTGGAGGACCACTACATGCCATGGAGTTGTTTTTATTTTTCTCGGTACAGTTGTGATAATTTATGGGTTACTTATTTTTGGATTGCTTTTAGTCCTTGTCTAAGCTTTGTAATTGTTTCATTTTGTTAAACACAACTTGACAGACTAAAATTCTCAAGAATCCAATTACTATAGATGTAAATTCTTCAAAATTCAAGTGTCAAAACCACCTATAAATTCCTTTAAAGACACTTCTAACCTCACTTCCATCTTTTTCTACCTTTTTAGGATTGCTTCTTAAAGGTGCCGTAGAAGAAGAAGAAGAAGAAGAAGAAAAAGAAGAAGATGCAGGTATGTATGTGTATGGACCTAGTACTGATTCGATAAATACCCCCATCAGTTGTACTTTTAGTCATATAATAATTCTAATAGAAAGAAGAAATTATGGCAAAACTGGTGGAACTGGTGTAGGATTACATTTATATTGCATTTTGTGAATTGTCATCGAAGGGTCCTGAGGTTTGAGAAAATTTTAAGAAAGAATGATCTTTGGGCTAAGCATTGTCTTTTGCTTGAACGAGGAAAAAAAAGTCATCCCTTTCATGAGAAAAGAAAATGTACGAAAGCCCACAAAAGAGAAAAGAAAATGTATGAAGGCCCACAAAAGAAAAAAAAAAACTATATTCAATACCTTTAAAAGCCATGACCAATGAAATGTGATTCTTGAATCTTGATAATTTGAGTTAAAAAAATAAAGCTTTTCTAATTATTAGCTTCCTTTTTTGGAATTGATGAAACTAGAGGAAAAGTCACTTGTAATTTTGTTTAGATCTTCAAACATTTTAGAATTCAAACTCGCTATTCAACTATGATGATGATGTAAATTTGTTTTTTCCCCATTTCTAACACCTTCAAATTTGGACTACTCACTATTTCGTTTTGACCATCTACTTGATAGCCATCAATCAGATAGTAAGGATTGCTTGATCAGTGTGATTTTTGAGATGCTTCACTCATAATGAGTTATGAGACCCACAATTTCGGTGATCTAGTTAAATCTACTAGATGTCTTTTCATTAGATTTTAATCTCCTATGTATAGCTAAGCATTTAATAATAATTATTTTACTTTTGTTTAGTTGAGCAGTTTGAAATTTTCCATTGCCAACATTTTGCATGATAACTCTGATCTATAAATGTGTGAAATTGAATTTGTAGCTTTAAGTTTATCTTTCAACCAAAACTATTGCTTGAAAGGGAAAGGGAAAAAAGAAAAACCAGAAATTTGATGTGCCTATAATGCAGTCCCTCTACGTACCAGCACACATGTTAAGTTGGCACCATGTGGTAAACATCTGGGCTTATGCATCATGTGGACTTTGTCATGTAGATTTTTCTGGACCCTGGACCAAAAATGAGGCCAACCACTCATTAGATGAGCTACAATGTGTGAAACAAATGGATAGTTTCCATCTACTTGTCTCATACTATATGCCCTGCTCATGAGTTTTTACAGTATTAACTTTTGTGCCAAGAAATCTATATGGTGGGTATTGGATCTCTCACATATATGCCAGATTGGCATGTATTTGAGTGTATAGAGGAACTGGGCTATACATGGATGTTGAATTAACAAACTTTCGGGAAATTATTTCACTGATCTTGATACTTCTGCAATTTGTGAATCGGTTTATTGTATAAATGGAAGTCAAGTTTATTTATAGAATTCTTTTTCTAGAGCAACCCACCATCTTGAATGTAGACTGCTGGCTCCATTCCTCTAAAATATCAATTTCTTGTGCATGTGAGGTTCACTTAATCAATCAGATAGATTAAAACCATTCAAGTGGAAAGTAGGGATTTTATGAATTTTTGGACTGGTAAAGCCCACACCACCAATCGTTGGTATTGGGATTATGCTTGGCACTTCTGTGCTATGCCCATCCTGGACTTTGGTCTGGCATGAGCCTAGGTTCAGGCCTAGCCTGGCCTTGTACATGTGGCATATGACTCGAGAATCAACCTAACAAGTCCTGATTTAAAGCCCAATGTTTAAAGTAAAGATGGATTAATGTTGAGTCTTGCCAATGTCTGTTGATATTAAATTCCATGATGTTCAAGGGAAGAATTACCGTTGTGCCATATTGAATTTTTATTGGTAAGGGTTTAGCCAATCTTAATAATTTTTATGGATGGAGAGGCTAATTAAATGTTTTGAGAGAGCAGCTGAAAGGTGTCACATGGATTAACTATCCAGTATAGTTGCATCATGTTCTTGGGGTAAACATGTTGTCATTGGCACAGGAACACCTTTCCAGATTATGTGGAGCAAGAAAGAAGTTAGTTTTCTTCCCTTTACCATTGTTGTTTGATTGTTAATCTATGCAACAATTTTTTTTATGCCATAGGTCTTGGCACTTGCTATTTTTCTTAGAATTTATTAGTTTAATAACCTACTTGTGTAAACTATTAAACTTTGTTTCATAAGCATAAATATGAATCACCTTATTTCTTCTTTTTGCTAGGTGACATCAAATCTAGATGTCGTAATAGATGTGTATGATTTCCTCCATTTGGTAAGCACTATTTCTAGTGAAAAAGAAGTAAGCAATGAATGTCTAGGTGCAGATGTTGATGAAAAAGAAGTAAGCAATGAAGCAGCCCATTCAATCTGATCAATCTACTCTCAAGGGAGGTTGGAAATCAAATGATGCAGGAAGTGAGAGGATTCAAGATGCTAAATCCCAAGATGTAAATTGTTGGAACCAACCGAATGATTCATTTGCCAAACCACATGTTTAGGATAAGGACAAGATGCATGGTTAATCTAATTCTATCTGGGGTAGTCAGAACCCAAAGGGTACCCATACGGAGAGATCTTCAGATATTAATGGTTGGAATGAAGACAGAGGATAAGATGAGTTAAATCAACCAACAAGATCTCCTGTTTGGAGTTCTTCCCGTATTGAGAAGTTTTTAGATGACAGCAGTTGGAAAGAAAATTGAGCATAAGCTTAATTTTTATCGACTGACCAGAGCTCCTGGATGGGGTTCTTCGAGTAGATTCATTACACTCAATAGTAGAAGAGATGTAGATTCATTACACTCAATTCAGGTATGGTTTGCACCAATTCAAGAGACTGTACATTAGGCATTTAATATATAAGACTAGAGTGAGACTGATTAGGCATTTAAATGTGTTACAGGATGTTGTTTGAATTACTTGTCCTAACAGGTGCACAAGTTGGGATGGATTGGACTTCTATCTTGAGAAAACACCATGATTTCAGGTAGTTATTATTGTAATGAAAAGTTAAAAAATTAAAAGAGAGAGAGAGAGATAATGAATTCATGGAAAGAAATGTTCTTTATCATTAGGACTGCTTTTGCCTGGTTTGATGCAGAAATCGTCGCCAACTTCACAGAAAGACATAAAATTAGTGGCCACAGATTGTAACCTAGATTTAAACAAGGTTTGAGGTGCCGTCAACAATACTAATAGTACCTCCAGGTCAGATTGTTGATTGGACCTAATTTTATTTAAATGATCTTGATAATCCATTTTATTTAAATGATCAGACCTGGATGTGCGTTGGAGCTATCCGGATGTTGAGCGAGGGTCCTTGGAAGGTGAGAATTACTGTTATGACCATGATGAAGCTGTTCATTTCCTATGGACAAAATTGGAGTGGCCTGGCCATTTGGACAGATCGTGTTTATCTGTATTTGCTCGAAATTATTGGAGTAGACCCGGATGTGTGTCGCAGCTATCCGGATGTTGAACAGGGGTCCCTGGAAGGTGGGAACCGCTGTTATGACCATGATGAAGCTGTTCATTTTCTATAGATAACATTGGAGTGGCCTGACCATTTAAACAGGCCATGTTTATATCTGTATTTGCAGGGACCACACCCTTAACCTATAACCTAAACCTATTCTCAAATCCCAAAACCTATAAATACAACCTAAACCTTAACCTAAACCTATAACCTATAACCTAAACTCAATTCCCTAAACTTTAACTTGCAACCTAACCTAAACCTATACTTATAACCTAAACCTATTCTCAAATCTCAAAACCTATAACCTAAACCTAAACCTTAACCTAAACCTATAACCTATAATTTAAATCGAAACCTATAACCTAAACCCGAACATAAACACAAACCCGAACCCGAATTCCTAAACCTAAACTTATATTTATAACCTAAACATATTCTCAAATCCCAAAACCTATAACCTAAACCTAGACCTTAACCTAAACTTAAAACCTATAACCTAAATTGAAACCTATAACCTAAACCCGAACATAAACCCGAACCCGAACACGAACTCGAATTCTTAAACCTGAACCTATACTTATAACCTAAAACTATTCTCAAATCCCAAAACCTATAATTATAACCGAAACCTTAACCAAAAACCTATAACCTATAACCTAAAGCTATAACCTAAACTCAATTCCCTAAACCTTAACCTACACTCTAATCTAAACCTATACTTATAACCTAAACCTATTCTCAAATCCCAAAATCTATAACCTAAACCTAACCATTAACCTAAACCTATATAACCTATAACCTAAACCGAAACCTATAACCTAAACCCGAACATAAAACTAAACCTGAACCCGAATTCTTAAACCTAAACCTATACTTATAACCTAAACCTATTCTTAAATTCCAAAACCTATAACTATAACCTAAACCTTAACTAAAAACCTATAGCCTATAACCTAAATCTATAACCTAAACTCAATTCCCTAAACCTTAACCTACACCCTAACCTAAACCTATACTTATAACCTAAACCTATTCTCAAATCTAAATCTATAACCTGAACCTATAACATTAACCTAAACATATAACCTAAACTTATAACCTTAACCTAAACCTATTCTCAAATCCCAAAACCTATAACCTAAACCTAAACCTAAAACCTAAATGTATTCTCAAATCCCTAAACCTAAACCTAATCCTAATCTCAACTCCTTAACCTAAACCTAAACCTAAACGTCAAAACCCAAACCTAAACCCGAACCCGAACCCGATTTTCTAAACCAAAACCTACACTTATTCTCAATTCCCTAAACCTTAACCTATAACCTAACCTAAACCCAAATCTATAACCTACACTTATAACCTAAACCTATAACCTTAACCTAAACTTAAAACCTAACCTAAACCTTAACCTATAACCTATAACCTAAACCTAAACCTCTATAACCTAAACATAAACCTTAACCTATAACCTAAACTTATAACCTTAACCTAATGTAACGCCCGTGAAAAATCCGTACTTGGACTCGAGTACCAACTCGACCAGAAATCGCGTAGGATTAATTCCTATGGAAAATAAGCGTAAGTTAGCTAGCGTAACGCTAGAGTAGCTGGGAAATAGTCCCTGATCACTTTAAATACGTTCTACAAGACCCAAATCGAGTAGAACCAATGACTCTATAATACTCTATAACCTCGGATCAAACTCTAAGCAGGTTTGTTCTCTGGACCACTTTGAAACTTTGTATTGGATCTAGACAGTGCGACGAAAGTCCGATACCTGCTATCTTAGACCGTTAAAACTGCCTAGCTGGACTTGACAATCATTTCGAAAATCAAGTCCAACCGATAACCATAGGCTATTTCATTGAGCCCGGACTGAAGAGAGTGCGAATAGGGACAGATTTGGAATTTGAAATTAAATTTGACACATGACTTGATGTGTCAGTATTAAGCGTCCTGACCATCATAATTCAGCCAAATTACACCCTCGGATCAGGAAAAATTTCTATTTCATATCATGAGACTTGCAGCCCTGATCTACGTGCGGTGACCGCTGAACTGAAACTGGACCGCCACTTGCAATCTACGAACCCTGCCGGACTGAAAACTTGATGCGTGCTAGATCTTGTATGCATGAGCTTAAGTCCGATCGCATTCGGCTAGGGGACCACCAGAAATCATCTTTTGGACCGAAACAGCCCCGATTTGGATATGCCCTAAGTGAACTTTGTTCCTGAGCCTATTTTGGGCATTTTTAGGCTTATAAAAGGGGTGAAACCCTCACTCCTCTCTCCCATCCAAATTTGAGAGAAACCCTAGATTGGGAGAGAGAAAAGGTGAGAGTTTGTGAGAGAGAGTAGGAGAGAATTTTCCTGCCTTTGCACCACCTGTTGCACGTACTTTAGCAACACGCTTCCATCATTCAGCCGGTGATTTCTCCACGTTTCTAGGTAAGAAATAACCCTAATAAGTTGTTGATTTGGGATTCTTTTCGTTTCATAGCTTGTTAACTCATAAATCTTGTAAATTAGGTCCTCTATTCGCCGTAGACGAAGCGTATACGCTCCGTTCAAATTCACACAACTATAAGAGATAAGGTGAGGATTTTAGACGCTTTGATTGACTGTTTCCAAAGCTTTCAATGTCGTTTAATAGTATATTATCGACGGCAACGCCGTTTGACATGTACAACATGCTGTCCGTTTCCTGTTTCGTCAACCGGCGAAGAATATGAGATTTAGGGCATCTTAGTCATTTGTACAAAGTACTGATTTCATTCATATTTTTCTGATGTGATTGACATGATTTGTTGTCGCATTAGAATATTAGGAATACATGCTTAATTAGTTTGGCGAAGAGATTCACCTAAATGCGCACTTCGGGTCGACATACTATATGTAGACTTAAGTGTGTAGTGTAAGTGTTTGTATAAATGCTTGTATTAGTATGTATTGAATTAAATGGTGTTATGAATTAGTTTGAGACTGATTTCTCAATTAATATGCTGACATAAATGATTTTCTACATGTGGACTATATGCATGATGTCATTATATGCATGAAATGTATGTGCTTGATGATTTACTTAAGTTGTATGTTATAACATGTGTTAACATGCTCACATGATTGTATTTCAATTCCAATACCCTTGCATGAATTGCTGATGTGAATTCATATGCGTTTGGGACTGTTGGCGGCAGTGGTTAGGCCACACGAAGTGTTTTACGCACTTCATGTCGTTCGACTTGAGATGCGATCGTGCTAGTCGAGCCCGTCAAGTAACCTGACTGGCCGTTGTATGTTCACCCTGCATGAGTCATAACTGCTTGAACCTAGGGTACTGAACTTACCATTGTAAACCTTGTTAACCATGGTACCTTGATCCACGAAGACTCATGAGCCGGGCATGGTGGTATGGGACACCGTGGTCGAGCTGTCGGCCTACGCTGGGGCCACAAACCTCCCCATAGTGACCAGTGAGCACCTAGTCTCGTGAGCAAATTATGGTGGTATGGGACACTATATTCTTGCTGTCGGCCTACACTGATCAGGCGACGAGTCCTTTGTAGTGACCGCGAGCGTATTCTGAGTCTACGGGAGGCGACGACCCTTCAGTAGCAGTAGAGTACAGTAGGCCTGTATTGATAAGGTGATGGGGCAGCGGAGCAACGAGTGCGTGCAACAGCCCTGGCAACCCTTGCAGCGACCTACAAAATATACCTCGTATGAGATTACTAGGAGTGACGACCCTAGACAAGATCTGTGTTGGGATTGATACAAGGGAAGTACCTTAGTTTTCCAATCCTGCTATTTGAATGGACTAATAATAACTCAGAAATCATATCACCATTACATTGCATGTGCCTGGAAGATGTGGAGCACTTAAGGGAGTGTGGCATGCCGCGGTCGTAAGATGGTGCCGTATGAGGGAGATCGTCGGTGAGGGCATACATCACGTCATGTCATATTGCATTAACAACAGTATTAGGATTGTCTGATTTACTGCTTTACTATTATCGCATGATTAATTTGAGAACATGTAAATCCTTGCTCTATTATTCCACTGAGTTAGCTACTCATTCCCACGTTTCGGGATGGTGTTTGCAACACCCACCAGACCCTGTTGTAGATGCAGGTGATGCTGAGATCCAGGAGGTAGAGCCGGACTTTGATGAGGACCAGGACGAGTTCTCATACATGCAGTACCACGACGGCTTTGCCTAGGTGGCCTGGGTTGACAGGACTCCTCAGTGGGACTATTTTGGACATTTATTTCTGTTATTTATATGTATATGAGACTCAGAGATGTATTCATACTTTAGTGATAGTTGAGATCTACTTTATTTTTCCATACAGTGATATATATATTCTTTAGTCTTCTGCTTACTTTTATCACTGGATCTGAAGTATGAATTGTAGTTTTGGTATACTTTTACTCATGTGAATGCTTTAACTCAGACAACATGGAATCATAATCATTTTTGTTGCATAAGTGACGGTCTGGAACTCGGGAGTTGAGTTTATACACGACCCCCGATTTTCAGGGTGTTACAAGTTAGTATCAGAGCGTGAATAAGAGTCTACTGGGCCTGGGTTATGGTCACGCGACATACGCTGTTGCTTCCTTTGACTTAGGTGGGTGCGAGAAGGGTCTAGAAACACTCATAGGATCGCAGATTCGCCAATAGGCGAAATCTATTTGTATCGATCACGCGATCGAGTCCGTAACGCATATAGGGTCGCGTGAAGCAACCTAAATAGCTCCTAGGTTATAGGTAAGTGGTTTGAGACGTTCTTTAAACGATTCTAAACCCATAAATGAGAATCTTTGGGTTGTGGGACAACCACAACCCCTGTGTTCAATCGCCAGGGCTTAAAAACCCCGTTTCACCAAAAATCTTCAAAATTCTACCTCTCACCACTCCAATCTTCAATTCTTTCTTATCCTTTTCATATTAGGCATCAATACTAATGTGAAAATAATATAAAATTATACTTTCACAAAATTTTACAGTGAATAGTAAAATTTCATGAAAAATGGCCATAAGGACATTCTAATTTCTTTAGTAAATAATGGGATAGATGGATGTACTAGCTCCTTCTACCCCAAAATCATATGCTGCATGATAGGGTTTTTTATTCGAATTTGCAGATTGGCCCCGGAAAGCCCCAAACTCATGTTTGGGCCAATATAGGGCAATCTACAATGAACCAAGGTGGGGCCCATAGTTATTTGGGGTCCCTGGACCATGGGGGACCAAACCCATGTGGTCCCACCGACCGAACAGAGGAACGGTCGGCGATGCCATCGCCATTTCGGGCCACTGTGGCCCATTTGATGTGCGCTTTGAGATTTGGGGGTATTTTGGGTAATACACCCCCTCCGTGTAGTGCTCATCCATAGCAAACCCCAAATAGAGGCACTTCCTTCACAAACAGTCCCATCCCTATCTCTATTTGCCTTTTCCAGCTGCCCTAGCTCAAAATCGTGGTTCTAAACCACCCCCAAATCCATTCCTAGCCTAAAACGACTACACTCCATAGTTTCATTGAAGATTGCAGCCCTCCCTCTAGACGATCTCGTCGTTTGGAGCTCTTAAAACCCCCAAATCGAGCTGAAATCGTGAGATGCTCCATTTCCCTTTTTCATTCTCTTTTCTCCTTAAAAATACATCCTAGGGGAGCTTGAAGCATCCTTCTACAACGCCTATATCTCCCTTTACCAGTTTGGGCAGCTATTTCTTGGCATTTTCTTCATTTTCTATAGCTTTCGTTGAAGCCATTTTGGGTCTTTTGTCACTCTCCACCATCCTTTCCTTGATGGGTAAAAGAAAAATCGCAGCGGAGAGGCTGGGCCAATTCACCTTGCTCAATCAAGAAGGCTGCGGGGTGGCGCTGCTAGCTCATGCACCGCCGCAAGTCCAACCATAGCCCGAGAGTTCCATACAAAGCGGGATTTGGATCCCCATACTCAACTTGGGCGAATGATTCTAGCAGAAATGCCTCACGGCCAATACACTGACCGTAAAGTGTTATTTGAGGTGGATGTGGAAGGACGACTATTCGATAAATTTCTGTTGTTCGAGCGCATTGAAGCTGCGCATTGGGGTCTGATCTTTGAAGCTCGTGCTCGTGCTAATGTGAGCACCATTCGTGCCTTCTACACTCGTATCCAGAATCCTACCTTGGAGCCATTGCAGTTCAAGATTCCTTTTGGTAGAGACCGGATGGCTACGATCGATGTTCGGTTGATTATGCGACTTCTGAACGTGCCTCTTGGTGATTTTCATCCCAGCGCGAAGAATCTGAGGAGTAGGCGTGAGAGAGATCATCGTACCAGGTTTCTGTGCGGTAAATTGGTTTCATGGCAGCCTAATAATAGCCTTAAGGCGTCTTACATGTCCGATGATTTGCGTCTGCTGCACCACATTTGCACGTTCAACGTGTATCCCAGGTCGACAAATTGCATTGAGTGTACGCGCCTTATGGTTGATTTCCTGTATCTGGTGGCCCAGGGAGAGAATGTGTGTATGGCCACTTTCATCTTGCGACAGATTATCCTCATAGAAAAATCAAGAAGAACGTTCGAATCGCTTCCTTTTGGCCGACTTATATGCAAGATCACGCTTGAGTTTGCTTACAGACTTGGGCTGGAATTGCCAGTTCCGATTCACAGCATTGATGAGTCAACTATGGTCAAGATGAAGATTGGGTCTCAGTACCGTGAAAATCAGCTTGAGGAGGATAGCGAGGATGACTTTGATGATGAGGAGGATCCAAGTGAGGGAGAACCTAGAGCAGAAGTTGAGGAAGAAGTCCAGGAAGAGATAGAAGAGGAGGCTCAGGATACAGATGAGAGCCCTCCTCCTTCTGCTCAGGCTACTGGCGATGATCACATTGCCCGGATTGAGGAGATCCAGATCTCCTTGCAAAGGGAAGTTCAGGAACTTCGCGCTGAAGTCGAGGATGCCAAGGCCGTTACGAAGAAGAAATTCGGTAAGGTGACTCGCACCTTGAAGGCGATCCTGTGCTGCTTGCAGGATAAGGGTGCTCCTCCTCCATCACCCGACTCAGACTAGCGATGAGATCTATGATGTTGTTGTTAGTAGTTAGTCATTTCTTATTTTATGTTGTGTAAGCCTGTTAAGGCTAGTTCTTTGCTTATGTTGCTGTTGTAATTTTAACTGTCTTAGTTCCCATGTATTTCTCGTCATGATACTTGTAAGGACATATCCCTTGTATTGTGATAATTTTGATTAAATGAAATGCATGGAATGCTTTTAACTCCTCATGTGAATGATTGCAGTATGTTTGTGCTATTGAGACTGACAAGGTTGCGCCCTATTTTGAATATAGGGAATGCAGCCAAAGGCTACACGGAGCACGGCTCGGCTTGCATTGAGTGAGCCTATGGATCAGGCTCCTTCGCAGTCTGATGCACATGCAGACCCTGCTGTGGGCCCGATTCCTGAGACAGTGCGTGCGTCTCAGCTTACTGCTAGTCCTATAGTTGGACCACTGCCGTTCACACCGCCCATCAGAGAGCCTTACCGCGCGTCTTCTTCGGCGCAGCACATGCCACAGCCTGCTCCACCTCCTGACAGATTTGAGCAGATGATGGCTATGATGTAGCAGCAGCAGCAGCTCCTGGCTACTATTGTGGGGACACTAGCCCAGGGTGGGAGTGTGCCTCCACCTGTACCACCTGCGCATCCAGCTGAGGATGCTGATACTTATGCCCAGGATGAGGGCATGACTCATCTTGTACCACCTGCTTACCCTGCGGGGAATGCCGCAGACATACGGGGCTTGTTAGAGCGATTTCAGCGCTTACGGCCTCCCACTTTTACGGGTTCTCATAGACCCGAGGAGGCCGAGTATTGGCTCGACCATGTGTCGAAGATATTGTGGATGCTTCATTGTATAGAGGCTGAGCAGGTAGAGTTGTCTACGTTCCTGTTTGAGCGAGAGGCCAGCTTGTGGTGGGACAGCGTATTGCGGACCGTTGCCGTCGATTACGTATGGACATGGGCAGCGTTTGAGTTCCGCTTCCACAAGAAATATTATCCCTAGATGTACAGGCATGACCGGGAGAATGAGTTTCTTCGCCTCAGACAGGGAGCCATGACAGTTACGGAGTATGAGCATCGGTTCATGGAGTTGGGCAGATACGTCCCGACTATGCAGATGAGTAGATGCGCATACGGCGCTTTTCAGAGGGTTTGCGACCGGATATTCGGTTGAAGATGTGCTGCGTGAGCATTCTCTCTTATGCAGAGTTGATTCACATGTCCATGAGGGCAGAGCAGGATGTGGATCGACTTATCCGATCTCGTGG
The DNA here is from genome assembly GCA_037074715.1 of Magnolia kwangsiensis. Lineage (NCBI taxonomy): Eukaryota > Viridiplantae > Streptophyta > Magnoliopsida > Magnoliales > Magnoliaceae > Magnolia > Magnolia kwangsiensis. The sequence goes on along the minus strand of CM073575.1, from coordinate 79,485,652 downwards.
CCCTGTTGCTCCTAGGCCGCGACCAGAGATGCATGACAGGCACTTTGCGGGCAAGAGGCCTCGCGTCGACCCTCCTACTAGGGCTACAGCGCCAGTACCACCGTTTCGGTGCCCTGATTTGCTATGTACATATTGTGGGAAGACGGGCCACTTGGCGCAGAGTTGTTTTTCTAGGATGCGGGACAGTGGGTTCTCGCTGCTGCAGAAGATCGACTGTACACGTCCACAGGCGATATCAGCACCGCCTTTACGGTTGGCTCCTGCGCACCCTTCCTTCAGACCTCCGGTATTGCAGATCAGGCAGCCTCCACGGCCCATGACACAGCGGCCGAACCGGCCACAACAGGCACGGGTTCATGCATTAACAGCTGAGGCAGCTGCGACACAGACTTCTCAGCATTCAGCCTTTGAGGTTACTGCCCACATTGGAGGTATTCCTATTCTCGTGATGGTGGACACTGAATCCACGATTTCTTTAATATCACATGCCATAGTCAGACGCATTGGGTTACAGACTATTACTATGGATAGGGTACGAGTCCTTGCATCTCATGGGGATTATTCAGATGTCACCCAGATGTGTGAGGGTCGTTTGGTGGATCTGGGAGGTAAGACAATGGCTATTGATCTTGTCGTCGACCCCTCTCTTATTTATCTCGACGTCATTCTTGGCATGGATTGGTTGACTGCAGCAAGGGCCGAGATTGACTGCGAGACTCGTATAGTGACTGCGTACGAGCCAGAGGGTGCATCCTTCACATTTCCAGTGCGAGTAAATCTCCCCTTCCGCATACTTAGTTACACTACTTTGCTGCGAGAAGCTGGTGCCCAGATACTTGAGCATACGCCAGTCGTTTGTGAGTTTGGGGATCTGTTCAGGAAGATCCCTGGTTTGCCGCCTAGACGAGAGATCGATTTCACTATCAATCTGGTGCCTGGTTCCTCGCCCGTCTCACTGCCGACGTATCGCATGACACCGTGTGAGATGGAGGAGTTGAGGACACAGATTGATGGTCTGCTGGAGCTTAGCCTTATACGGCCTAGTGTGTCTCCTTGGGGAGCACCGGTCCTATTCGTGAGGAAGAAGGACGGTTCGATGCGATTGTGTATTGATTATCGCAGGCTAAACCAGATCACGGTGAAGAACAAGTACCCTTTACCTAGGATCGATGACTTGTTTGATCAGTTGAGAGGAGCGCAGTACTTCTCGAAGATTGATCTTCAGTCAGGATATCATCAGTTGCGCGTCAGGGATGAGGACGTGCAGAAGACAGCATTCAGGACCAGTTTTGGCCACTACGAGTTCCTTGTGATGTCGTTCGGTCTGACGAACGCACCAGCCGTGTTCATGGATCTGATGAACCGGGTATTTAGGCCTTTCCTCTATCGATTCGTCGTTGTATTCATTGACGACATTTTGGTGTACTCCAGGAGTCGAGAGGAGCATGAGCAGCACTTGCGTTTGGTCCTGGATACGCTCAGACAACATCAGTTGTTCGCACAGTATAAGAAGTGCGACTTCTGGAAGCAGGAAGTGAAGTTCCTTGGACACGTGGTGTCCAAGGATGGCATGACAGTTGACCTGTCTAAGGTTGTTACGGTTCAGGACTGGGAGCCGCCTGCTTCTGCCACTGAGGTGAGGAGTTTCTTGGGTCTCGCTGGTTACTATCGGCGCTTCATTCAGAATTTCTCGAAGATCGCGAGACCTTTATCTCAGTTGACACGGAACGACAAGGCGGAGTCAGCATTCAAGACAACCTTGTGGCTGACCCATTGAGCCACAAGAAGGCGATAAAGTTTGCGGCTCCGCTGATGGTTGCTGAGTGGGATATGGTTGAGTTTTTGTGAGATTTTGAGCAGAAACTCACCGTAGAGGAGCCGTATGAGTTCATGGCACATGTACAGGTGCGATCTCAAATCGATGACCGGGTCATCGAGGCGCAGAGGGACGATGCGCATCTGACTGAGCTTCGAGAGCAGGCCAGTGATGATGCAGACGCCGAGTAGAGAGTTGGTATGGATGGGGGCTTACGTTATCGTGGCCGCCTATGCGTCCCGCATGTCCCTGACTTGAGACGAGAGATTCTCGAGGCTGCACATTGTACCAAACTCACGATGCATCTAGGCAGTACGAAGATGTATCGCGACGTGAAGAGGACTTATTGGTGGGAAGGTATGAAGACCCACATAGCTGAGTTCGTGTCCCGTTGTCTCACTTGTCAGCAGGTGAAGGCAGAGCATCGCTGACCACCTGGACTTTTACAGCCTATGCCGATTGCAGAGTGGAAGTGGGATTTCATTTCCATGGACTTCATTTCTGGGCTGTCGAAGACGAGGAAGGGACATGATTCCATTTGGGTGATCGTCGACCGTCTGACGAAGTCGGCGCACTTCCTACCGATCAGAGTTACGAACTCTGCAGACGAGCTGGCTAGACTGTACATCAGAGAGATTGTGCGTCTGCATAGAGTTCAGTTGGAGATCGTGTCGGACAGAGACACACGGTTCACTTTTATTTTCTGGACTCGCATTCAGGAGGCTATGGGTGTGAAGTTGAAGTTCAGTACTGCTTTCCACCCACAGACAGACGGACAGACAGAGCGGGTGAACCAGATCTTAGAGGATATGTTGCGAGCTTGCGCATTGGACTTCAAGGACAGTTGGGATGATTGTCTTGCATATGCGGAGTTCGCGTACAACAACAGTAACCAGGTGAGTATCGGTATGGCACCTTATGAGGTGCTGTATGGGCGACCTTGTCGCGTACCGCATTGATGGGCAGAGGTCGGTGAGCGTAGCTTAATTGGCCCAGAGTTAGTGCAGTCGATGTCAGAGAAGATTGATATTATTAGACGTTGGCTTCTCACAGCGCAGAGCAGACAAAAGAGTTATGCCGATACGAGACGGAGGCCACTAGAGTTCACAGTTGGGGATCATGTGTTTTTGCTAGTTTCCCCTATGAAGGGAGTCCTTCGGTTTGGGAAGAAGGGGAAGCTGGCACCACGATTTATTGGTCCATTCCAGATTCTCAATCGTGTGGGAGCAGTGGCTTACCGATTGGCTTTACCCACGCCTCTCGTGAGCGTTCACAACGTATTTCATGTTTCTATGCTGAAGAAGTACGTTTCTGATCCTTCCCATATTATCAGATGGGAGCAGGTACAGTTAGGAGAGGATGTTACATATATCATACGACCGACGCGTATCCTAGACAGAAAGGAGCAGATACTGCGTAGAAAGGTGATTCCCCTTGTGAAGGTATTGTGGACGCATCACTCTGAGGAAGAGGCTACTTGGGAGACAGAAGCCGAGATCAGAAAGAACTACCCACAGCTTCTCAAGGAGTACGAAAAGGTACAAATTTCAAGGATGAAATTATTTGTTAAGGGGGGTGGATTGTAACGCCCGTGAAAAATCCGTACTTGGACTTGAGTACCAACTCGACCAGAAATTGCGTAGGATTAATTCCTATGGAAAATAAGCATAAGTTAGCTAGCGCAACGCTAGAGTAGCTGGGAAATAGTCCCTGATCACTTTAAATACGTTATATAAGACCCAAATCGAGTAGAACTAATGACTCTATAATACTCTATAACCTCGGATTAAACTCTAAGCAGGTTTGTTCTCTGGACCACTTTGAAACTTTATATTGGATCTAGACCGCGCGTCGAAAGTCCGATACCTGCTATCTTAGACCGTTAGAACCGCCTATGTAACACCCTGAAAATCGGGGTCGTGTATAAACTTAACTCCCGAGTTCTAGACCGTCACTTATGCAACATAAATGATTATGATTCAATGTTGTCTGATTTAAAGCATTCACATGAGTAAAACTATACCAAAACTGCAATTCATACTTCAGATCCAGTGATAAAAGCAAGCGGAAGACTAAACAATATATATATCACCGTATGGAAAAACAAAGTAAATCTCATCCGTCTCTAAAGTATGAATACATCTCTGAGTCTCATATACATATACATGAACAAAAGTAAATGTCCAAAATGGTCCCATAGAAGTCCCATCAATCCAGGTCGCCTACGCAAAGCCATCATGATACTGCATGTACGAGAACTCATCCTGGTCCTCGTTGAAGTTTGGCTCTGCCTCCTGGATCTCAGCCTCACCTACATCTACAACAGGGTCTGTTGGGTGTTGCAAACACCATCCCGTAACGTGGGAGTGAGTGGTAAACTCAGTGGAATCATAGAGCAAAGATTAGCATGTTCACAATTCAATCATGTGATAATATTAAAGCAGTAAATCAGACAATCCTAATACTGTTGTTAATGCAAGATGACATGAAGTGATGTATGCCCTGACCAACGATCTCCCTCATACGGCAACATCTTACGACCGCGGCATGCAATCGACCCTCAAGTGCTCCACATCTTCCAGGCACATGCAATGGCATGGTGATATGATTTCCAAGTTGTTATTAGTCCATTCAAACAGCAGGATTGAGAAACTAAGGTACTTCCCTTGTATCAATCCCAACAAAGATCCTGTCTAGGGTCGTCACTCCTAGTAATCTCATACGATGTATATTTCGTAGGTCGCTGCAAGGGCTGCCAGGGCTATTGCTCGCACTCGTTGCACCGCTCCCCCATCACCTTATCAATACAGGCCTACCGTATTCTACTGCAACGGAAGGGTCGTCGTCTCCCGTGGACTCAGAATACGCTCGCGGTCACTACAAAGGACTCGTCGCCTGATTAGTGTAGGCCGACAGCTAGAATATAGTGTCCCATACCACCATAATCTGCTCACGAGTCTAGGTACTCACTGGTCACTACGGGGAGGTTTGTGGCCCCAGCGTAGGCCGACAGCTCGACCACGGTGTCCCATACCACCATGCCCGGCTCATGAGTCTTCGTGGATCAAGGTACCATGGTTAACAGGGTTTACAATGGTAAGTTCAGTACCCTAGGTTCAAGCAGTTATGACTCATACAAGGTGAACATACATCGGCCAGTCGGGTTGCTTGACGGGCTCGACTAGCGCGATCGCATCTCAAGTCGAACGACATGAAGTGCGTAAAACACTTCGCGTGGCCTAACCACTGCCGCCAACTTCAAACACGACTTGCGTTCATCGACGCGTCGTTCGTGGCCAAGACCAGCCAGCCACGAATTCGATCAGTTACCGACTGCCTGGACTAAGTATAGTCCCAAACAATTCTGGAATCACATCAGCAATTTATATAGGAATATTGGAATTGAAATACAATCATGTGAGCATGTTAACACATGTTATAACATTCAACTTAAGTAAATCTTCAAACACATATATTTCATGCATGTAATGAAATCATGCATATAGTCAACATGTAGGAAATCATTTAGGTCAGCATATTAATTGAGAAATCCATCTCAAACTAATTCATAACATCATTTAATTCAATACATACTAATACAAGCATTTATACAAACACATACACTACACACTTAAGTCTACATATAGTATGTCAACCCGAAGTGCGCAATTAGGCGAATCTCTTCGCCAAACTAATTATGCATGTATTCCTAACTTCCTAATGCGACAACAAACCATGTCAATCATATCAGCAAAATATGAACATAATCTGTACTTCCTACAAATGACTAAAATGCCCTAAATCTCATATTCTTCGTTAATTTACGAAACAAGAAACGGAGAGCATGTTGTACATGTCAAACGGCGATGCCGTCGATAATCTACTATTAAACGACATTGAAAGCGTTGTAAACCGTCAATCAAAGCGTCTAAAATCCTCACCTTATGTCTTGTAGACTCGTGAATTGAAACGGAGCGTATACGCTTCGTCTACGGCAGTAGGAGAACCTGTTTTATGAGTTACGTTAGCTAACACGCTATGAATCTAAGTAATCCCTAAATCAGCAACTTTTAGGGTCATTTCATACCTAAAAAAGTGGAGAAATCACCTGCCAGGTGATTGGGAAGAGTTGCTGAAGCACGTGCAATCAGCGACACGAAGGCGGGAAAAATCCTTCTACTCTCTCTCTCAAACTCTCTCCTTTTCTCTCTCTCAAAGCTAGGGTTTTACAATTTTCGGATGGGAGAGAGGAATGAGGGTTTCAACCCCTTTTATAAGCTTAAAAATGCCAAAAACAGGCTCCGGAACGAAGTTTACTTAGTGCATATCCAATTCGGGGCTGTTTCGGTCCAAAAGATGCTTTCTGGTGGTCCCCTGGTCGAATACGATCGGACTTAAGCTCATGCATACCAGATATAGCACGTACTAAGTTTTCAGTCTGGGAGGGTTCGCAGATCGCACGTGGCGGACCAGTTTCAGTTCAGCGGTCACCGCACGTAGATCAGGGCTGAAAGTCTCATGATATAAAATAAAATTTTTTCCTGATCCGAGGTTGTAATCTGGCTGAATTCTGACGGTCAGAACGCTTAATACTGACGCGTCAAGTCGTGTGCCAGATTCGAATTTCAAATTCCAATTATGTCCCTATTCGTCCTCTCTTCAGTCCGGGCTCAATGAAATAGTCTGTGATTATCGGTTTGACTTGATTTTCGAAATGATTGTCAAGTCCAGCTAGGCGGTTCTAACAGTCTAAGATAGGAGGTATCAGACTTTTGACGTGCGGTCTAGATCCAATACAAAAATTCAAAGCAGTCCAAAGAGCAAATCTGCTTAGAGTTTGATCCGAAGTTATAGAGTATTATAGAGTCGTTTGTTCTACTCGATTTGGGTCTTGTAGAACGTATTTAAAGTGATCAGGGACTATTTCCCAACCACTCCAACGTTGCGCTAGCTAACTTACGCTTAATTTCCATAGAAATTAATTCCACGCGATTTAGGGTTGAGTTGGTACTCGAACCCAAGTACAGATTTTTCACGGGCGTTACAGCCTAGCTGGACTTGACAATCATTTCGAAAATCAAGTCCAACCGATAACCACAGGCTATTTCATTGAGCCCGGACTGAAGAGAGTGCGAATAGGGACAGATTTGGAATTTGAAATTCAAATCTGGCACACGACTTGACGTGTCAGTATTAATAGTCCTGACCGTCAGAATTCAGCCAAATTACACCCTCGGATCAGGAAAAATTTCTATTTCATATCATGAGACTTGCAGCCCTGATCTACGTGCAGTGACCGTTGAACTGAAACTAGACAGCCACGTGCGATCTACGATCCCTGCCGGACTGAAAACTTGATGCGTGCTAGATCTTGTATGCATGAGCTTAAGTCCGATCGCATTCGGCCAGGGGACCACCAGAAATCATCTTTTGGACTGAAACAGCCCCGATTTGGATATGCCCTAAGTGAACTTTGTTCCTGAGCCTATTTTAGGCATTTTTAGGCTTATAAAAGGGGTTGAAACCCTCACTCCTCTCTCCCATCCGAATTTGAGAGAAACCCTAGATTGGGAGAGAGAAAAGGTGAGAGTTTGTGAGAGAGAGTAGGAGAGAATTTTTCTGCCTTTGCACCACCTGTTGCACGTACTTTAGCAACACGCTTCCATCATTCAGCCGGTGATTTCTCCACATTTCTAGGTTAGAAATAACCCTAATAAGTTGTTGATTTTGGATTCTTTTCGTTCCATAGCTTGTTAACTCATAAATCTTGTAAATTAGGTCCTTTATTAGCCGTAGACGAAGCGTATACGCTCCGTTCGAATTCACAAAACTATAAGAGATAAGGTGAGGATTTTAGGCGATTTGATTGACTGTTTTCAAAGCTTTCAATGTCTTTTAATAGTAGATTATCGACGGCAACGCCGTTTGACATGTACAACATGCTATCCGTTTCCTGTTTCATAAACCGGAGAAGAATATGAGATTTAGGGCATTTTAGTCATTTGTACGAAGTACTGATTTCATTCATATTTTTCTGATGTGATTGACATGATTTGTTGTCGCATTAGAATGTTAGGAATACATGCTTAATTAGTTTGGCGAAGAGATTCACCTAAATGCGCACTTCGGGTCGACATACTATATGTAGACTTAAGTGTGTAGTGTAAGTGTTTGTATAAATGCTTGTATTAGTATGTATTGAATTAAATGGTGTTATGAATTAGTTTGAGACTAATTTCTCAATTAATATGCTGACGTAAATGATTTCCTACATGTGGACTATATGCATGATGTCATTATATGCATGAAATGTATGTGCTTGATGATTTACTTAAGTTGTATGTTATAACATGTGTTAACATGCTCACATTATTGTATTTCAATTCCAATACCCTTGCATGAATTGCTGATGTGAATTCACATGTGTTTGGGACTATACCTAGTCCAGGCAGTCGGTAACCGAGCGAATTCGTGGTTGGCTTATCTTGGCCATGAACGACGCGTCGATGAACGCGAGCCGTGTTCTGGAGTTGGCGGCAGTGGTTAGGCCACACGAAGTATTTTACGCACTTCATGTCATTCGACTTGAGATGCAATCGTACTAGTCTAGCCCGTCAAGTAACCCAACTGGCCGTTGTATGTTCACCCTGCATGAGTCATAACTGCTTGAACCTAGGGTACTGAACTTACCATTGTAAACCCTGTTAACCATGGAACCTTGATCCAAGAAGACTCATGAGCAGGGCATGGTGGTATGGGACACCGTGGTCGAGTTGTCGGCCTACGCTGGGGCCACAAACCTCCCCATAGTGACTAGTGAGCACCTAGTCTCGTGAGCAGATTATGGTGATATGAGACACTATATTCTTGCTGTCGGCCTACACTGATCAGGCGACGAGTCCTTTGTAGTGACCGCGAGCGTATTCTGAGTCTACGGGAGGCGACGACCCTTCAGTATCAGTAGAGTACAGTAGGCCTGTATTGATAAGGTGATGGGAGAGTGGAGCAACGAGTGTGTGCAACAGCCCTAGCAGCCCTTGCAGCGACCTACAAAATATACCTCGTATGAGATTACTAGGAGTGACGACCCTAGACAGGATCTATGTTGCAATTGATACAAGGGAAGTACCTTAGTTTCCCAATCCTGCTGTTTGAATGGACTAATAACAACTCAGAAATCATATCACCATTACATCACATGTGCCTTGAAGATGTGGAGCACTTAAGGGAGTGTGGCATGCCGCGGTCGTAAGATGGTGACGTATGAGGGAGATCGTCGGTGAGGGCATACATCACGTCATGTCATATTGCATTAACAACAGTATTAGGATTGTCTGATTTACTGCTTTACTATTATCGCATGATTGATTTGAGAACATGTAAATCCTTGCTCTATTATTCCACTGAGTTAGCTACTCATTCCCACGTTTCAGGATGGTGTTTTCAACACCCACCAGACCCTGTTGTAGATGCAGGTGATGCTAAGATTCAGGAGGTAGAGCCGGACTTTGTGAGGACCAGGACGAGTTCTCATACATGCAGTACCACGACGCTTTGCCTAGGTGGCCTGGGTTGACGGGACTCCTCAGTGGGACTATTTTGGACATTTATTTCTGTTATTTACATGTATATGAGACTCAGAGATGTATTCATACTTTAGTGACAGTTGAGATCTACTTTATTTTTTCATACAGTGATATATATATTCTTTAGTCTTCCGCTTACTTTTATCACTGGATCTGAAGTATGAATTGCAGTTTTGGTATACTTTTACTCATGTGAATGCTTTAACTCAGACAACATGGAATCATAATCATTTTTGTTGCATAAGTGATGGTCTGGAACTCGGGAGTTGAGTTTATACACGACCCCCGACTTTCAGGGTGTTACACCTAAACCTATTCTCAAATCCCAAAACCTATACTCATAACCTAAACCTAAACCTATACAAATAACCTTAACCTAAACCTATTCTCAAATCCCAAAACCTATACTTATAACCTTAACTTAAACCTATACTTATAACCTTAACCTAAACCTATTCTCAAATCCCAAAACCTATACTTATAACCTAAACCTTAACCTAAACCTATACTTATAACCTTAACCTAAACTTATAACCTTAACCAAAACCTATTCTCAAATCCCAAAACCTATACTTATAACCTAAACCTAAACCTTTACCTATAACCTAAACCTTTACTTATAACCTTAACCTAAACTTCTAACCTTAACCTAAACCTATTCTCAAATCCCAAAACCAATAACCTAACCTATAACTTATAACCTATACCTATAACCTATAACCTAAACCCAATTCCCTAAACCTTAACCTATAACCTATAACCTATAACCTATAACTTAAACCTATAACCTATAACCTAAACTCAATTCTCTAAAGCTTAACCTATAACCTATTTTCAAATCCCTAAACCTATAACCTAAACTTAAACCTATAGCCTATAACCTCAACCTATTCTCAAATCCCTAAACGTATAACTTAAACCTAAACCTAAACCTTTAACCTATAACCTATAACCTAAACCCAAACCTAAACCTAAACCTTAACCTAAACCTATAACCTAAACTTATAACCTGTAACCTAAAACCTAAGCCTAAACGTATTCTCAAGTCCCTAAACCTAAACCTACACCTAATCCTAATCTCAAATCCCTAAACCTAAACTTACACCTAATCCTAATCTCAACTCCCTAACCTAAACCTAAACCCGATCTCGAACCCGAATCTGAATTCCTAAACCCTTAGCCTAAACCTAAACCTAAACCTAAACCAAAACCTATAACCTAAACTTAATTCACTTAACTTAAACCTACACCTTAACCCAAACATATAACCTGAACTCGACCCTGAACTCGAATTCCTAAACTAAACCTAAACCTAAACCTATAACCTATAACCTTAAACTAAACTTATAACCTATAACCTAACCTAAACTTAAACCTATAACCTAAACCTATTCTCAAATCCCTAAACCTATAACCTAAACCTAAACCTTTAACCTATAACCTATAACTTAAACCCAAACCTTAACCTTAACCTATAACTTAAACCTATAACCTAAAACCTAAACCCAAACCTAAACCCACCCGATTTCCTAAACCTAAACTTTAAACTATTCTCAATTCCTTAAAGCTATAACCTATAACTTAAACCTAAACCTAAACCTAAACCTATAACCTTAACCTAAACCTAAAACCTAACTGTATTCTCAAATCCTTAAACCTAAACCTACACCTAATCTTAATCACAACTCCTTAACGTAAACCTAAACATGAAAACCCAAACCTAAACCCGAACCCGAACCCGAACCTGATTTCCTAAACCTAAACCTTAACCTATTCTCAATTCCCTAAACCTTAACCTATAACCTAACCTAAACCTAAACCTATAACCTAAACGTAAAACCTAAACCTAAATCTAAAACCTAAATGTATTCTCAAATCCCTAAACCTAAACCTAAACTTATAACCTACAACATTAACCTATTCTCAAATCCCAAAACCTATAACCTAAACCTAAACCTTAACCTATAACGTATAACCTATAACCTAAACCTATAACCTATAACCTAAACTCAATTCCCTAAACCTTAACCTATAACCTAACATAAACCTAAACCTAAACCTATAACCTACACTTATAACCTAAACCTATAACCTAAGCCTAAACCTACAACTTAAACCTATAACTTAAACCTAAACCTAAAACCTAAACCTAGACCTAAAACCTAAATGTATTCTCAAATCCCTAAACCTAAACCTACACCTAATCCTAATCTCAACTCCTTGACCTAAACTTGAAAACCCAAACCTAAACCTGATCCCGAACCCGAACCCGATTTCCTAAACCTAAACCTTAACCTATTCTCAATTCCTAAAAGCTATAACATATAACCTAAACCTAAACCTATAACCTTAACCTAAACATAAACCTATAACCTTAACCTAAACCAAAACCTATAACCTAAATCTGTAACCTATAACCTATAACCTAAACTTATAACCCATAACCTAAACCTAAACCTAACCTTAACTTATTGTTGTTTCTATATTTTTTTAAACTCTCATTTAATTCATTGCTTAGTGTCAATAAGATTGTATATAATCTGTTGCAAAGGTAAAGAAAAGGGCTTACTTTTTGAGTTCTTTTAAGCTTCCTTATCATCTATGCATGACACTGCAAACCTTTACTAAACTGTAACTCTAATTGGAACTTTATGTGCAATCTGATCAAGTGCATTAACGTCTAATACTATCCTATTCTTCCTTTGCAGGATAACATTGCCGTATTTATGGGCCCTTGTGCTGTGATTCTTATTCTCATCATCATTAGACTCTTCATGCATGGGAATCAAGGATGTATCCCTTTAACACATGCCCCTGTTTATAAAGCTTTAATTTTTGTTGTTGTTTCTATTAACTTGAATTAAAACACTTTTTTGCATTATTTGCTTGCATTAGTTTTATTTTAATGATCAGTTTTATTTTAAAAAAGTATGCCCACTTTTTAGAAAAAAAAAAGCTAATGAAGTTTTGTAACACCCTGAAAATCGGGGGTCGAGTATAACTCAGCTCCTGAGTTCCAAAACATCACTTATGCAATATTTTTAATAATGGATGTATGTTGTCTGTATTAGTGCGTAAAACATGAAGTAGATTAATTCAAATCAGCAAAACATAATCTAGGGACAGTTGTAATATGTAAGTGGAATACTGAAATGAATCTATAAACCAGTACAAGACCCCAAAATATGTATGCTCTGCCAGGTCAATAGTTACAAGTATTGTTTCAAAATAGAAATGTCAAAATATGATAGTCCTCTATAAAGTATGAACCCTGAAGCTCCGATGATTCAGAATGGTCTAAGTGAACCCGCCTAAATATTGCATACACGAGAAGGCCTCCTCGTCATCCTCGAACTCCAGCTCTACCTTGCGGGTCGCATCAACATCTGTATCTAAGATAGAGTCTGGTTAGTGTTTAAGCACCGTCCCAGAACGTGGGAGTGAGTGATCAACTCAGTGGAACTATACAACAAAGGTTAACTTGTTATCAATTCAATCAAACAGTAATGATAAGGCAATATAATTAAATATCCCTAAGTACTCTGATTAATGCAGGAATGTATGAAGGAATGATGCATGCCCTCGCCTGCACTCCCTCTGCGATCTTCATCTTATGGTCACGCATGTCAATCACTTCTTCAGTGCTCTACACAATGCCAAACGGCACATGCAGTGTGGTGCATGCACATGATTACCGAGTTCTTATTAGTCCTTCTCATACAGTAGGATTGGGAAGCTAAGGTACCTCCCTTATATCAATTCCTAAACAATGATCCATTCTAGGGTCGTCGGTCCTAGTAAATCTCATACGATGTTACGGTTCTAGGTCACTGTAAAGGGCTCGTCACCAATCAATACAGGCCTAGTTATACCCTAGATGCTATAATAAGGCTCGTCACCTCAATGCAATTTCAAGGTATGCTCGAGGCCACTACAAAGGGCTCATCACCAAATTAGTGTATGCCGACAGCACGAATATAGTGTCCCATACCACCATATTTGGCTCACGAGTCTGGGTTGCTCACTGGTCACTACGGGGAGGCTCGTCACCCAAGCATAGGCCGACAGCTCGACCACGATGTCCCATACCATCATGTCCGACTCATGAGTCTTAGTGGATCGAGGTACCAAGGTTAATAGGGTTTCACTGGTAAGTGTAGTACCTTAGATTCAAGCAGTAGTGTCCATACATGGTGAACATACATCGGATCAATCGGGTTAATTGACGAGCTCGACTAGGACAAGCGCACAGTGAGTTGATCGACATGAAGTGCATAAGCACTCCGTGTGGCTTAACCACTGCCGACCTCCCAAGTACGGCTTGGGTTCATCGAACACATCCTGCGTGGTGAAAAAGACCTCAGCCACCAGAACAAGGCTGTAACGCCCGTGAAAAATCCGTACTTGGGCTCGAGTACCATTTCGATCCGAAATCGCGTAGAATTAATTTCCATGGAAATTAAGCGTAAGTTAGCTAGCGCAACGCTAGAGTAGCTGGGAAATAGTCCCTGATCACTTTAAATACATTCTACAAGACCCAAATCGAGTAGAACAAACAACTCTACAACACTCTATAACCTCGGATCAAACTCTAAGCAGGTTTGTTCTCTGGACCACATTGAATTTTTGTATTGGATTTAGACCGCGCGTCGAAGGTCCGATACCTCCTATCTTAGACCGTTAGAACCGCCCAGCTGGACTTGACTATCATCTCGAAAATCAAGTCAAACCGATAATCACAGACTATTTCGTTGAACCCGGACTGAAGCGAGCATGAATAGGGACAGAATTGGAATTTCAAATTCAAATCTGGCACACGACTTGACGTGTCAGTATTAAGCGTTCTGACCGTCAGAATTCATCCAGATTACACCCTCGGATCAGGAAAATTTTCTATTTATTATCATGAGACTTTCAGCCCTAATCTACGTGCGGTGACCGCTGAACTGAAACTGGTCCGCCACGTGCGATCTGCGAACCCTGCCAGACTGAAAACTTAATACGTGCTACATCTGGTACGCATGAGCTTAAGTCTGATCGCAATCGACCAGGGGACCACCAGAAAGTAACTTTTGGACCGAAACAGCCCCGAAATGGATAGGCACCAAGTAAACTTCGTTCCGGAGCCTATTTCTGGCATTTTTAAGCTTATAAAAGGGGTTGAAACCTCATTTCTCTCTCCCATCCGAAAATTGCAAACCCTAGGAAAAGGAGAGAGAGTTTGAGAGAGAGATTGGAAGGGATTTTTCCCGCTTCCGAGCCGCCGATTGCTGCTGCTTTAGCACCTCTTCCCAATCACCTGGCTGGTGATTTCTCCATTCTTTCAGGTACAAAACAACCCTAGAACTTGCTGATTTAGGGTTTATCTAGATTTAGGGCGTGTTAGCTAACGTATTTCATAAATCAGGTTCTCCTACTGCCGTAGACGAAGCGTACACGCTCCGTTCAAAATCACGCTTCCGTAAGAGACTAGGTGAGGATTTTAGACGCTTTGATTGACGGTTTACAACGCTTTCAATGTCGTTTAATAGTAGATTATCGACGGCATCGCCGTTTGACATGTACAACATGCTCTCCGTTTCCTGTTTCGTAAATTAACGAAGAATATGAGATTTAGGGCATTTTAGTCATTTATAGGAAGTACGGTCTACATGCATATTTTGCTGACGTGATTGACATGGTTTGTTGTCGCATTAGGGAGTTAGGAATGCTTGCATAATCAGTTTGGCGAAGAGATTCGCCTAGTTGCGCACTTTGGGTCGACATACTATATGTAGACTTAAGTGTGTAGTGTATGTGTTTGTATAAATGCTTGTATTAGTATGTATTGAATTAAATGATGTTATGTAGTAGTTTGAGATTGATTTCTTGATTAATATGCTGACCTAAATGATTTCCTACATGTTTACCTTATGCATGATTGCATTACATGCGTGGAAAGTATGCCTTGAAGATTTGCTTAAGTTGAATGTTATAACATGTGTTAGCATGCTCACATGATTGTATTTAAATTCTAATACCTTTACATATATTGTTAATGTGATTCCATAGATGTGTGGGACTTGACTTAGTCCAGGCAGTCGGTAACCGAGTAAATTCGTGGCTGACTGGTCATAGCCACGAACGACGCGTCGATGAACGTGATTCGTATTTGGAGTTGGCGGCAGTGGTTAGGCCACGTGAAGTGTTTTACGCACTTCATGTCGTTCGACTTGAGATGCGATCGCGCTAGTCGAGCCCGTCAAGTAACCCGACTGGCCGATGTATGTTCACCTTGTGTGTGTCATAACTACTTGAACCTAGGGTACTGAACTTACCATTGTAAACCCTGTTAACCATGGTACCTTGATCCATGAAGACTCATGAGCCGGGCATGGTGGTATGGGACACCGTGGTCGAGCTGTCGGCCTACGCTGGGGCCACAAACCTCCCTGTAGTGACCAGTGAGCACCTAAACTCGTGAGCAGATTATGGTGGTATGGGACACTATATTCTAGCTGTCGGCCTACACTGATCAGGCGACGAGCCCTTTGTAGTGACTTCGAGCATATTCTGAGTCCACGGGAGGCGACGACCCTTCCGTTGCAGTAGAGTACGGTAGGCCTGTATTGATAAGGTGATGGGGGAGCAGTGCAACGAGTGCGAGCAACAGCCCTGGCAGCCCTTGCAGTGACCTACGAAATATACATCGTATGAGATTACTAGGAGTGACGACCCTAGACAGGATCTGTGTTGGGATTGATACAAGGGAAGTACCTTAGTTTCCCAATCTTGCTGTTTGAATGGACTAATAACCACTTGGAAATCATATCACCATAGCATTGCATGTGCCTGGAAGATGTGGAGCACTCTAGGGAGTGTGGCATGCCGCGGTCGTAAGATGTTGCCGCATGAGGGTGATCGTCAGTGAGGGCATACATCACGTCATATCATCTTGCATTAACAACAGTATTAGGATTGTCTGTTTTACTGCTTTACTATTATCGCGTGATTGAATTGTGAACATGCTAATCTTTGCTCTATGATTTACTGAGTTGATCACTCATTCCCACGTTATGGGATGGTGTTTGCAACACCCACCAGACCCTGTTGTAGATGCAGGTGAGGCCGAGATCCAGGAGGTGGAGCCAGAGATCGACGAGGACTAGGATGAGTTCTCGTATATGCAGTATCACGACGGCTTCCCGTAGGCGACCTGGATCGAGGGGACATCAGTGGGACTTTTTTTTTAAGAACATTATTCTTTTGTTTATGTATATGTATATGAGACTCAGAGATGTAGTCATACTTTGGAGACAGATGAGATTACTTTATTTTTCCATACAGTGATATATACATTGTTTAGTCTTCCGCTTGCTTTTATCACTGGATCTGAAGTATGAATTGCAGTTTTGGTATACTTTTACTCATGTGAATGCTTTAAATCAGACAACATTGAATCATAACCATTTTTGTTGCATAAGTGACGGTCTGGAACTCGGGAGTTGAGTTTATACACGACCCCCGATTTTCAGGGTGTTACAAAGGCTTATTACCAATTGCCTGGACTATGATATAGTCCCAATCGCGTGCATTCACAACAAATAAACATATGAGATAAGAAAGTAGTAATGAGTACATAAGTCGAATTATACAATCATGTGAGTATGCTATGGAATATAATTTAATTATGAATATACAGTACATGGAGGAAATCATACACACAGTTAAACATGAATTGATGGGTTATACAATACATGGAGGAAATCATACACACAGTTAAGGTAGTTGGGATTCATATCTCAACTCCCCTATAAATCATACTTTATTAACTACTAACTCATTCAAGAATTTTTACAAACACTTAGACTACACTTTCCAACATACATCACATATGTTGGTTATACTACATATTTGGGCAAATCCCTTTGCTAAGGAGTTGTCGCATATATAACAACCATGTACCTACGATAGTTAATCATGGCAATCACAAATTCAGATTTCAAATGTACACAAACATTTCAACAAACACATGAATTTCCCAATATACCACATAGATCGTATGTATATGTAAAACAAAACAGATATCGCATTTGGCATGTGAACTGACATCCACGTCAGTAATAAATCATTAAATGACATTAAAAGCCTTGAAAACCATATCCTGTATGCATATAATCCGCACCTTACACCGATAAACGCGTAACGGATTTGATTTAAATGTTTAGTCTTTGTCAATGGATTGGCAACCTAAAGCACGAAGTAGGTTAGCTACACATCACTTAGACTATTTGAAGCCCTAAAATGGATTAGGGTTAGGCTTTCTTATCCAAGTATGGAATCGGTATTGCCCGTATAGCGATACGAATAGGCGGATTTGACACGTAGTGTAGCTGGGAAGAATCCCAGGATGAATCACCAACTCACTCTCTCTTTCTCTCTCTTTCCCTTCGTTGTCTTCTATCTTCTTTGCTAGGGTTTTGGAATTCGTATGGAATATATGAGAGGGGTTTCAAAGCCCTTATATAGGCCCAGAACTGATGGAAACAGCCTCAGGGCCATGGTATACTTAGGTTATAGTCAAATCGGGTCTGTTCCGATCTAACAGAGCATTTCTAGAAGTCCCTTTACTGAATGCGGTCGGACTTAAGCTTTCTGAAATTAGATCTTGATCAAGCTAAGTTTTCAGTTCGATCAAATTTACAGATCGACCGTGGCGGTCCAATTTCAGTTCAACGGTCACCGACACTCGATCAGGGCCATAAGCACATTGACATGTGTGGAACATTTCTCCTGATCCGAGGGTGTATTTGGGTCAGATTCTGATAGTTAGAATGCTTATAATTGGCCCACAAGTAACATGACTCAGATTACTTGAATTCATATTTAATTTCTAAAAATCTTCATGTTTCTCACACACTTCGCTCCGGACTCAAGTAAATCGTCCCAGGACATCATCTGGACTTGATTTTTGAGGTGATTGTCAAGTCCAACTAGGCGATCATATTCATCTAAGTTTGTCACTATCGGACTCTCGATGTGCAGTCCAATTCTGATATGGAGTTTCAATGTGCTCCCGAGAGCTACCGGGTTTAGAGATTTATCCTAGATTTCAAGGTAATGTAGCGTTAATAATTCTGCAAGTTTTGGGTCTTACAGATTGTATTTAAAGTAGGTTGTGCTAGTTTCACAGGTAATATATTTTAGCGTTAATTAATTCTCGTTTAATTTCTAAAGGATTTAGTCCTAAGTGATTTCTGCCTGAGGTAGTACTCGGTTCTTTGTACGGATTTTTCCAGGATGTTATAATCTATACCCCTTAAAGAAAAATTTTATCCTCGAAATTTGTACCTTTTCGTACTCCTCAAGGATCTGAGTTTAGTTCCTTCTGACCTCGGCCTCCATCTCCCAAGTAGCCTTCTCCTCACTATGATGTGTCCACAGTAATTTCACAAGTGGGATGACCTTACTACGTAAGATCTGCTCTTCCTATCCAGGATACGTGTGGGTCGCAGTACATATGTAGCATCCTTGCTCAACTGCACCTGCTCCCAACTGATAATGTGCGAAGGATCAGGAACGTACTTCTTCAACATGGACACATGAAATACGTTGTGCGCGCCAACGAGTGGTGTAGGAAAAATAAGGCGATATGCTACTGCCCCCACTCGGTCAAGTATCTGAAATGGGCCAATGAATCTCGGCATGAGCTTTCCTTTCTTACCAAACTGAAGGACTCCCTTTATGGGGGAAATCTTAAGGAATACATGGTACCTAACCTCAAACTCAAGTGGTCTCCTTCTCGTATCGGCATAGCTCTTCTGCCTGCTCTGTGCTAATAGAAGTCGACACCTAATAATGTCAATCTTCTATGAGGTCGCTTGAACTAACTCTGGGCCAATCAGAGTCTTCTCGCCCACTTCTGCCTAACAATGCGGTGCTTTACACGGGCGACCATACAGTGCCTCATAGGGAGCCATGCCAATACTCGCCTGGAAGCTGTTGTTATAGCGAACTCTGCATAAGGAAGACAGTCATCCCAACTGTCCTTGAAATCCAACACACAAGCTTACAACATATCTTCTAGCACTTGATTCACTCATTCCATTTACCCGTCTGTCTATAGATGGAACACGGTGCTGAACTTCAACTTCACACCCATCACTTCCTGGATACGAGTCCAAAAGATAGATGTGAATCGCGTGTCTCGGTCTAACATGATCTCCAAGGAAACTCCATGCAGACGTACAATCTCCTTAATGTATAACCTGACCAACTCGTCTACAGAGTTCGTAACTCTGATCGGTAGGAAATGAGCCGATTTCGTTAATTGGTCAACGATCACCTAAATGGAGTCATGTCTCATCCTTGTCTTCGGTAGCCCTGAAATAAAATCCATAGAGATAAAATCCCACTTCCATTCAGCTATGGGCATGGGCTGAAGTAGTCCAGAGGTCAGCGATGCTCTGCCTTGACCTGCTGGCACGTGAGACAACGGGACACAAACTCTGCAATGTAAACCTTCATATTGTCCCACCAGTACGATCTCTTCATATTTTGATACATCTTTGTGCTACCAGGATGCATCGCAAGCCTCGAACTATGGGCTGACTCGAGAACCTCCCATCTCAAGTCATGAACGTTTGGGATGCATAGGCGGCCACAATAACGTAAGCCCCCATTTGAACCAACACTCCACTCAGAGTCCTCATCTGTACTAACCCGCTCTCTCATCTTCCCCAATAGCTCATCGTCTACCTGAGTCACAATAATCCTATCGTAGGGTAGCCTAGCCCTCCTCAAGTCGAGCTAAGCAGGCCTCCCTATCAGCCCGATCAGGGTCATTCTCTTGTGTCGTAGGAGGAGGGCTCTCATCTGTATCCTGAGCCTCCTCTTCTTCTTCCTGTTCCTCCTCTTCTTCTATTTCAGCTCCACCTTCTTCTTCACTCTCTTCCTCTTCACTTTCTGTCTCATCCTCACTCTCCTCAAGTAGGTCTTGTTGCTGCCATGACCCAATATCCATCTGATTAAGAGTAGTCTCATTGATGTAGTGGATCGGCGCCGACAATTTTGCCCCAAGTCTATAGCCAAACTCAAGTGCAATATTGCATATGAGTCGGCCGAATGGGAGCGAATCAGTCCTT
This sequence comes from Magnolia kwangsiensis, assembly GCA_037074715.1. NCBI lineage: Eukaryota > Viridiplantae > Streptophyta > Magnoliopsida > Magnoliales > Magnoliaceae > Magnolia > Magnolia kwangsiensis. The sequence goes on along the minus strand of CM073575.1, from coordinate 79,465,127 downwards.
ATATTTGAACGTGTGGTAAGGACTATCTATCTCAGAGTATGCGTAGGCACACATAACTTCTCTCCCTGTCCCACTTGGTACAGAAAATCCACCATCAAGCGCGTGCACTTGCTGCGATTTCTCCATCTGGGGTAGACATTGAATGTGAAGATGTGGTGAAGAAAGTGGAAGTCATCCGTCATATTGGTTGCTAAAAGGCTATTATTTGGCTGCCATTAAACCAGACGACCATAAAGGAAACGTTTTCGGCGATCCCTTTCACGTGCACTCTTCAGATTCTTCTCACTTACATGTACCTCACCAAGCGGCACATTCATAAGGCAAGATATCAAACCAACGTCAATTGTGGCCTCCTGATATCTTCCAAATGGAATTTTGAACTGCAAGGGCTCCAACGTTGGCTCTTGAATGTAAGCATAGAAAGCTCGAACAGTGCTCACATTTACGTGGTACTCGCCCCCAAATAGCGGACCCCACCTGGCTTCTTCCAGGCACTCAAACAACATGTACTCCCTAAATAGTCGCGCATCCACATGAGCTTCAAAAAGGACCCTACGACCCTCATAAACTCCATGCAACAACTCCGCCAACAGAGTCCTTCCCAAGGGAGCCCCAGGATCTAGATCCCACTTAGTCTACAACTTATTTAGTGCTTGTACTCGTGGTGGCACCTTCGACCTCCTTGAACAGGTGGGGCGACTAGGCCGGGCTTCATCCATGGAAGCCCTCTTCTTTCCCATGAAAGAGAGAATGGTAGAAATCGAAAATATGGCTGTAACTAGCTCGAATAAAGCCATGAAAAAGGAAAGAAAAGAGGGAAATGGGAAGTTTATGAGGTTTCCACGAATTTGAGACTCAAAATGGGAATTGAGTGCCCAAATGGAAGGAAAAGAAAGGGGAAATCAGCAATGGAGATAGGTTTTAAGGGGGTGGTGTAGATGGTGCATGAAAATGGAAGAAGTGCTTGGAGGGTGATTTTTGTGGAGATTTGGGAAATTTCTTGAAGAAAGGAGAGCTTGGAGGGGTAGCTTGTGAAGAGAGGACACTGTAGGAGGGTTTAAATTTGAGCAAACATACATCAGTGGGCCACATAGGACCCTAGATTTATCGGCCCACGCCGGCCCGTCCGACCTGGCCCGCTGAGCGGCTAGGCCTCGCCAAATCGGTGAGGCCCTCACCGGTCTCTAGAGGTCCCAGGGAGGACTCACCGGTGGGGTGATGTCCTCCCCCCCTTAGGTATAAAAACATGTGGGTCCCACCTTGGGTCCCCCTCGATTGGCCCCCTACTCAGTTTTGAGTCATTTTGGGTCCTTTTAGGTAATTTCTGATGTATATACAAGTTTATCAATTTTTAAATGGTTGGGATAGGATAAAACATGGTCTATACACGTCGATTAATGGTCTAGAAGTGGGTTAGGATTGTTTCGCGTGATCACGGGTATGTATGGACCCGACCTCGGTGATCGTTTTCAGTAATCTTTCATCAATTGGCGAAACTGGAAACCTAAATTTGTTTCTAGATTTTTCTTGCACCTTCCTACATCAAATTTGCATCAGCGCACATTGTGTGACCATAACCTAGGTCCAATTTAATCCAAATCATGCTCTGATACCAACTTGTAACGCCCTGAAAATTGGGAGTCGAGTATAACTCAGCTCCCGAGTTATAAAACATCACTTATGCAACATTTTTAATGATGGATATATGTTGTCTGTATTAGTGCATAAAACATGAAGTAGATTAAGCCAAATCAGCAAAACATAATCCAGGGACAACTGTAATACACAAGCGAAAGGAATCTATAAAGCAGTACAAGTGCCTAAAATATATATGCTCTATCAGGTCAATAGTTACAAGTATTGTTTCAAAATAGAAATGTTAAAATATGATAGTCCTCTATAAAGTATGAACCCTGAAGCTCGATGAACCCTAAAGCTCGATGATTCAGAACAGTCTAAGTGAACCTGCCTGAATACTGCATACACGAGAATGCCTCCTCGTCATCCTCGAACTCCGGCACTGCCTCGTGGGTCGTATCAACATCTGCATCTAAGAGAAAGTCTGGTTGGTGTTTAAGTACCATCCCAGAATGTGGGAGTGAGTGATCAACTCAGTGGAACTATACAGCAAAGGTTAACTTGTTATCAATTCAATCAAGCAGTAATGATAAGGTAATATAATCAAACATCCCTAAGTACTCTGATTAATGCAGGAATGTATGAAGGAATGATGCATGCACTCGCCTGCACTCCCTCTGTGATCTTCATCTTATGGTTGTGCATGTCAGTCACTTCCTTAGTGCTCTACCCAATGCCAAATGGCACATGCAGTGCGGTGCATGTACATGATTACCGAGTTCTTATTAGTCCTTTTCATACAACAGGATTGGGAAGCTAAGGTACCTCCCTTATATCAATTCCTAAGCAATGATCCATTATAGGGTCGTCAGTCCTAGTAAATCTCATACGATGTTATGGTTCTATGTCACTGTAAAGGTCTTGTCACCAATCAATACAGGCCTAGTTATACCCTAGATGCTACAATAAGGCTCGTCGCCTCAATACAGTTTTAAGGTATGCTTGAGGTCACTACAAAGGGCTTGTCACCAAATCAATGTAGGCCGACAGCACGAATACATTATCCCATACCACCATATTCAGCTCACGAGTCTGGGTTACTCACTGGTCACTACGGGGAGGCTCGTCACCCCAGCGTAGGCTGACAGCTAGACCACGGTGTCCCATACTACCATGTTCAACTCATGAGTCTTAGTGGATCGAGGTACCAAGGTTAACAGGGTTTCACTGGTGAGTTTGGTACCTTAGATTTAAGCAGTAGTGTCCATACATGCTGAATATACATCGGGCCAATCGGGTTAATTGACGAGCTCGACTAAGACGAGCGCACGCTGAGTTGATCGACATAAAGTGCATAAGCACTTCATGTGGCCTAACCACTGCCGACATCCCAAGTATGGCTCGGGTTCATCGAACACATCCTGCATGGTGAAAACAACCTCAGCCAACAGAATAAGGCTTATTACTGATTGCCTGAACTATGATATAGTCCTAACCACGTGCATTCACAACAACTAAACATATGAGATAGGCAAGCAGTAATGAATACACAAGTCAAATTATACAATCATGTGAGCATGCTATGGAATATAATTTAATCATGAATATACAGTACATGGAGGAAATCATACACACAGTTAAACATGAATCAATGGGTTATACAATACATGGAGGAAATCATACACACTGTTAAACATGAATAATGGGTTATACAATACATGGAGGAAATCATACATATAATTAAGGTAGTTGGGATTCATATTTCAACTCCCCTATAAATCACACTTTATTAACTACTAACTCATTCAAGCATTTTTACAAACACTTAGACTACACTTTCCAACATACATCACATATGTTGGTTATACTACATATTTGGGCAAATTCCTTTGTCAAGGAGTTGTCGCATACATAATAACCATGTACCTAGGACAGTTAATCATGGCAATCACAAATTCAGATTTCAAATGTACACAAACATTTCAACAAACACATGAATTTCCCTATATACCACATAGATCGTAAGTATACGTAAAATGAAATAGATATCGCATTTGGCATGTGAAATGACACCCACGTCAGTAATAAATCATTAACTGACATTGAAAGCCTTGAAAACTATAACCTATACGTATATAGTCCACACCTTACACCGATAAATGCATAACGGATTGATTTAAATGTTTAGTCTTCGTCAACAGCGGATTGGCAACCTAGAGCACGAAGTAGGTTAGCTACATCATCACTTAGACTATTTGAAGCCCTAAAATGGATTAGGGTTAGGCTTTCTTACCCAAGTATGGAATCGGTATCGCCCGTATAGCGATACGAATAGTCAAATTTGACACGTAGTGTAGCTGAGAAGAATCCCAGGATGAATCACCAACTCACTCTCTCTTTCTCTCTTTCCCTTTCTTTTCTTCTCTTTTCTTTGCTAGGATTTTGGAATTCGTATGAAATATATGAGAGGGGTTTTAAAGCCCTTATATAGTCCTAAAACTGATGGAAATAGCCCCAGGGCTATGGTATACTTAGGTTATAGCCAAATCGGGTCTGTTCCAATCCAATGGAGCATTTCTGGAGGTTCCTTTATTGAACGTGGTCGGACTTAAGCTTTTTAATATTAAATCTTGATCAAGATAAGTTTTCAGTCCGATCGGATTTACAGATCGACCGTGGCGGTCTAATTTCAGTTCAACGATCACCGACACTCGATCAGGGCCACAAGCACATTGGCATGTGTGGAACATTTCTCCTGACCCGAAGGTGTATTTAGGTCAGATTCTGACGGTCAGAATGCTTATAATTGGCCCACAAGCTGCACGACTCGGATTACTTAAATTCGTATTTAATTTCTAAAAACCTTCACGTTTCTCACACACTTCGCTCTGGACTCAAGTAAATCATCCCAGAACATCATTTGGACTTAATTTTTAAGGTGATTGTCAAGTCCAACTAGGCAATCATATTTGTCTAAGTTTTTCGCTATCGGACTTTTGATGTGCTGTCCAGGTCTGACACAGAGTTTTAATGTGCTCCCGAGAGCAACCGGGTTTAGAGATTTATCCTAGATTTCAAGGTAATGTAGCGTTAATAATTTACAAGTTTTGGGTCTTACAGATCATATTTAAAGTGGTTGGTGCTAATTTCACAGGTAATCTAATTTAGCGCTAATTAATTCTCATTTAATTTCTAAAGGATTTAGTCCTAAGTGATTTTTGCCTGAGGTAGTACTTGGGTCTTTGTACGGATTTTTCTAGGACGTTATAAGTTTTTGCAATTCTTCGTGATTCTGAATTATAATGTTTTGTTGGTTGAATATTTTTTTATTAGATGAAAGATAAAAAGAAAATTGTTGTTAATTTTTTTTTAAAAAAATTTTAATGCAAGAAATTTTCTGACGGCTTTAGGCCGTCCATATTTTTCTAAATATTTAAATTTATGAGGGTCCATAACCGTCCTTTTGAGGTTCATCAGAGAAGGCTCATAATAGTCCTTTTTAAGAACGGTCTATGACCGTCCTTTTAAGGTTCATTAGAGACGGTTCATAACAATCCTTTTGAAGGACGGTCTAAAACGATCCTTTTTAATTAAGGACAGTCCATGACCATCCTTTTAAGGTTCATCAGAGACTGCTCATGACAGTCCTTTTTAAGGATGATCCATAATCGTCCTTCTTTATAGACGGTCCATAACCGTCCTTTAAATGTTAATAAAAATGATGGTTCATGACTGTCCTTTAAGTAATATGATGCCCCAAAATATGACGGCCCATGCGACGGTTCAAAATCATCCATTTTTATCATTTGAGATGATTTTCAACCGTCCTTTTTTCACTCTTTTGGCGTAGTGAGGCCCATGTGATGTGGCCCATAGTGATGTGTACTAGGCCCATGTGAGCGGCCCATAATGTTGTGTACTAAGCCCATGTTCATCAGAGACGGCTCATAACAGTCCTTTTTAAGGATGTCCATGACTGTCCTTTTAAGGTTCATTAGAGACGGTTCATAACAGTCCTTTTGAAGGACGGTCCAGGACTGTCCTTTTAAGGTTCATTAGAGACTGCTCATGACAGTCCTTTTTAAGGACGCTCCATGACTATCCTTCTTTACAGATAGTCCATAACCATCCTTTGAATGTCAATAACAATGACGGTTCATGACTGTCCTTTAAGTAATACGACAACCCAAAATATGAAGGCCCATGCGACGGTTCAAAATCATCCATTTTTATCATTTGAGTCGGTTTTCAACCATCCTTTTTTCATTGTTTTGGCATAGTGAGGCTAATGTGATGTGTATTAAGCCCATGTGAGTAGCCCATAGTGTTATGTACTAGGCCCATGTGATGCGTTCCATAGTGATGTGTAGTAGGCCCATGTGAGCGGCCCATAGTGTTGTGTATTAGGCACATGTGAGCAGCCTATAGTATTATGTATTAGGCCCACGTGATGCGGCCCATAGTGATGTGTACTAGGCCTATGTGAGCGGCCTCATAGTGATGTATATTGTGATATTGTGGCCTATTATGATGTATTCAGGCCCATGGGTCGTGACCCATGATGATGTATATAAGGCCCATATGTGCAGCCCAATGTGATGTATATATGGCCTACGTTCGAGGTCCAATATGATGTATACCCGGCCCATGTGTTGGGACCCATTATGATGTATCTGAGGCCCGTGTGTTGCTGCGGGCCATTTAATGTACGCGAGGCCCATATGATGAGGCCCAATGAGATTATATGTGGTCCATGAATGAGGGCCATCATGGTGAACATTAGATCCTTTATGTGAGGCTCATTATGTTGTGTACAAGGCCCTTGTATGTGGCCATGTGCCCACTATATGTTTGGCTCTATGTGTGCCACTCCTTAGGAGCAATGTTGGTTAATTGTCGACATTGGTGGGCAATGATGGTTAAATATCCACATTGTGACCTTCCCTTAGGCTCTTTGTTAAGCCGATTCCAATTGTCAAGCTCAATTATCGAGGCTGATTGTCGAGGCCGATTCTGATTGTCAAGGCTGATTCTGATTATCAAGGTCGATTCCGATTGTCGAGGTCGATTTTGATTTTTAAGGCCGATTCAGATTGTCGAGGCCGATTCTGATTGTTGAGGCCGGTTTCGATTGTTAAGGTTGGTTATGATTTTTGAGGCCGATTCTGATTATCGAGGCTGATTCTGATTATCGAGGCTGATTCTGATTATTGAGGCCGATTATCGAGGCTGATTTTGATTATCAAGGTTGATCCTGATTATCTAGGCTGATTTCGATTATCGAGGCTAGATATAGAGGCCGATTGTCGAGGCTGATCGTCAAGGACGATTATCGAGGATGGATATCGAGGCCGATTATTGAGGATGGATATCGAGGCCGATTATTGAGACTGATTGTTGAGGCCTGCTGTTGATACCGATTACGAGTATGTGATAGCTTAGCATCATGATACATACCCATACGCATTATCTGCATGTTTGTTATGAGATGTACTTGACCATTGCATACGCCATAGCGCAGGTGGTTTATGGGACTCTTGATAGGTGGAGTTATCCCACATGAGTGCACAGTATGCGCTGGATTGATGCATGATTAGATTGGGTGACTCCTGCATCTTGCATTGTGTGATTGTGATTATTGTATGCCCTAGCGACATCAGGGCTATGGCCTCTACAGGCATGTCGTGGATGGCTAGATGGGACACCGAAAATATTTGTTTCGAGCATCTGAGTACTTTGGATGTCCGTGGGTGAAAGTCCCTAAACCTCCGTGGCCAGAAGATGCCCCAACGTTTAAACTAAGTTGATATATGAGCGCCCGATTGCTAAATACTAGTAGGCCATGTCTCTCACTATGTTGTGATCAGTTGGGAGGGGTTATGGCCTTATCTTCCTGAGTGAAGAGGCTGTAAGCTAGGCTAAGTTTGACCAGTTCCCAAATGGGTCCGCTATCGATAAGTCAGGTAGGCATTGGTATACTGCTAGTAGATAGGTAGTGAAGTCTTTTCCACTCGCTGGGCTACACAGCAGGCTGGGGTGATAGCAACTTGGAGTGTACTAGACCTTGGTGATGATCCCAAAGATGTACAGTACTGATTTGTGGAGCTAGTTATGAAACAAATGTACATAAAAATCCTCCTTGTAGGATCCCAGGATCGAAATATGGCATATAGGAGTCGGGAGCTGAGAATGGAGTACTATGGAATCTGTCGACACCGGATTCGGCGATCGAGAATTTTGTGAGCCTAGTTTCTGAGTTTGGGGTGTGATAAAAGTTGGTATCAGAGCATAACTTAGGAATACCTGAAGATAACATCACATATTTACTGATAACTACCCTACACTCTATGATTGTTAAGAACTTAGAATGGTTAGATCCTCGAGTTCGAATAACTTAGAGATTTTCTGATATAACTCCCTACCGTTGATATTGTGAGGCTGCATAGTATTCCAGTTTCGATCATTTCTGATCCAGGATTTGAGGATTAGTTGGATCATCGAAGTGTTAAAAATGCATCTTGGGAGGGCGAGGTTGAGATTAGAGAGCGCTATCTTCATCCTTTTATAGATTATTATGCCTTGATATATATACTTGATGATGTTTTCTCTTCCCTTGTCTATTTTATAAATTTTGATGATGAAATTTTTATTAGGAGGGGAGAGCTGTGAGGCCCGTATCCTATCCCGTACCATTTCATATGCTTCTGTGGTCCTCCTGGTCAAATGCTGGAGACCCGTGATCTATAACTGGCATTTGCACACGATCATGAGTCGTATCCCATTTTCTAAAGTTAGCTCAACCTGAGACTTGTATCCTTATGATTGCGTCATCGCCGCGATTCCGACGCCGCGTCTCACGAGCTGAGGCTATACCCGGGCTAGGAGATGTGGGCCCGCGTTTAGTTCGAGGAAAACACCGTACATTACAAAACCTAAGAGAGGATGTCCCATCAATCCCATCAATCACGTACATGTCCCATCCCCAAAAGCAACCCCTAAAGTCAACTCTCTCTATCTCCACCCATACATGTCAAATATACCCATCACCTTTCACCCATCACTCATCGATCTCTCTCTCTCTCTTATAACCTCTCTCTTTCTCTCATCTCTCTCTCATTTTCTCAAGCAACCCACCGTCTAAGCTAGCTCCATAGGAGAGAAGCTAGGTGTGGCCCACTCCCTACCATCTAATCCTACCATCCAAACTTCATCAACCTCCATCAAAGTTGAAGCCGAGGAGCTTAGCTTGCCATTGATCCAAGAAGAAGAGATCTAAGGTAGGTGATTTGTTTGGATTTAATGATTTGAGGGCCCACATATGGTGGGACCCATCTTGATGTATGCATTTATAGAGAGGGGCCCATAATGGCAGGGTCCCTCCCCTTCTCACGTTTTCTCTCTCTCTCTCTCTCTTTCCAGTATGATGTGGGCCCCACTGTGATGTCTGTACCCCACCAATCCAGCAAGTGGACCCATGGTTTAGACAACTAGCCCCATCTAGCTAGCCAGAAGGTCTAGATGGGCTAGCTACTGGTACCGTCTAGCACCCCTTGATGAAGGGAAAATCAAATATCAGCTTGATCTCAGGCGTGTGGCCCACTAGACTTGGGACCACTATGATTTATGGGTTTTATCTGCATCGTCCGTGTAGTGGGACCCCACCATGTTGAATGTATTGTGCGTCCACACCGTCTATCCAAATGATGAACCCCAGCAGCCGCAGCTGATGATTGATGTCAGCAGCTATGTGGGCCACCGTGATGTATCTGCCAACCTAAGCCATCCATCTGCTGGACCACCAGCTGTAGCTACATAACTGTATTAACGTCAGTAGGATGGTGGGATCCACATGGAATCATTATCTAGATCATCCGTTAAATGGACGTCTGATTTTATATATATATATATATATATATATATATATATATATAGAGAGAGAGAGAGAGAGAGAGAGAGAGAGAGAGAGAAGTGGTGAGGCCCACCTACTTAGGACCCACTTTGATGTATTTATTCTACATCCACTGTTCATCTGTCTTGGATGGGTGGAACCTATCATGATTTATGTATTTTATTAGCTCCTACCCTGCACGTGTGCCCAACACCATCCGCTGGATTGGGATGGTGGGACCCACCTTGGATGTATGTGTTTCAGCACCATCCAGCAGCTGTTGGACGGTGGGGCCCACATTGATGTGTTTTATCTATGCTATCCAAACACATGGACCCCACCTTAATATATGTATTGTATATTGCATCATCCATTTCTGGACGGTACCATGTAGGCTAACCTTTGATGTATATGCTGGAAATCTAGTCGTCCACTTGTTTTACCAATGGGACCCACCCCTGATGTATTTATTCTATATCCATGTTATCTATCAGGTGAACCACACTGCAACCAGTGAGGGATTGAATGTCTACCATTAAAACCCCTTTTGGGAGTGTAGAAGTTTTGGATCAGTATGAAATTTGTTCTTCCTCTTGATTTAGGTCTTTGTGACAGTATGAGCAGATTTGGATGGAAAATAAATGTTGTGGTGGGCCTTGGTAATTTTAATGGTGATAAATCATTATCACCACTATTATTTATGGTATGGTCTAAATGATCTCCCATTATGATCCATTTGGGTAGCAGTCTAAAATGATCTCTAATTAAAGATGTATGGTGTAGATAACTCACCTAGAATGATGGGCCCAATTTGATGTATTTGAAGCCCACTTGTTATATATATTTGAGGCCCGTGTGTTGGGCCCACCTAGTATTTGAAGCCCATGGGTTGTGGCCCATTGTGATGTATTGAAGGCCCATAGGCAAGGCTCATTGTGATGTATTCGAAACCCATGAGCAGGGCCCGATGTGATGTATAAGGCCCATTTTGTGAGGCCCATTGTGATGTATTTTTGGCCCATGTGATGTGGCCTATAGTGATGTGTACTAGGCCTATAGTGATGTGTACTAGGCCCATGTGAGTGGCCCGTAGTGTTGTGTACTAAGCCCATGTGATGCGGCCCATAGTGATGTGTAGTAGGCCCATGTGAGCGGCCAATAGTGATGTGTATTGAGCCCATGTGAGTGGCTTATAGCGTTGTGTATTAGGCCCACATGATGCGGCCCAAATGATGTGTACTAAGCCTGTGTGAGCGGCCCATAGTGATGTATATTGTGGCCCATTGTGATGTATTCGAGGCCCATGGGTCGTGGCCTATGGTGATGTATATGAGGCCCATATGTGCGGGCCAATGTGATGTATATATAGCCCATATTCGAGGCCCAATATGATGTATACCCAACCCATGTGTTGGGGCCCATTGGGATGTATCTAAGGCCCGTGTATTGCAACCCATTTGATGTATGTGAGCCCATATGATGATGCCCAATGAGATGTATATGTGGTCCATGAGTGAGGCCCATCGTGGTGAACATTATACCCTTTATGTGAGGCCCATTATGTTGTGTTTAAGGCCCTTGTTGTGACCATGGGCCCACTATACGTTTGGCTTTATATGGGCCACTACTTGGGAGCAATGTTGGTTAAATGTCCACATTGATGGGAAATGATGATTAAATGTCCACATTATGAACTTCCCTTAGGCCCTTTGTTAGGCTGATTCTTATTGTTGATTCCTATTGTCGAGGCCGATTCCGATTGTCGAGGCCGATTCCGATTATCGAGGCCGATTTTGATTGTCGAGGCTGATTCTGATTTTTAAGGCCGATTTCGATTGTCGAGGTCGATTCTAATTATCGAGGCCGATTTCGATTATTGGGACCAATTCTGATTATTAATGCCGATTTCGATTATCATGGCCAGATATCGAGTCTGATTATTAAGGACGAATATTAAGGCCGATTGTCGAGGCCGATCGTCGAGGCTGATTATTGAGGATGGATATCAAGCCCGATTATCGAGACTGATTGTTGAGGCCTTTTATTGATACCGATTATGAGTATGTGATAGCTTAGCATCATGATACATAACCATATGCATCATTTGCATGTTTGTTATGGGATGTGATTGATCATTGCATATGCTATAGTACAGGTGGTTTATGTGACTCCTTGATAGGTGGAGTTATCCCACATGAGCGCATGGTATGCGCAGGATTGATGCATGATTAGACTATGTGACTCCTGCATCTTGCATTGTGTATTTGTGATTGCTGTACGCCCTAGCAATATCAGGGCTATGGCCTCCACAGGCATGTCGTGGATGGCCAAATAGGACACTGAAAATGTTTGGTTTGAGCATCTAGGCACTTTGGATGTCCGTGGGTGAAAGTCCCTAAATCTTCGTGGCCAAGAGATGCCCCAACGTCTAGTCTGAGTGGATACATGAGTGCCTGAGTGCCAAATACTAGTAGGCCACGTCTCTCACTGTGTCATGGTCGGTTGGGAGGGGGTGTGGCCTTATCCACCCGAGTGACAGCGTTATAAGCTAGGCTGAGTTTGACCAGCTCCCAAAGGGGTCCGCTATCGATGAGCCGGGTATGCATTAGTATACTGCTAGCAGGCAGGCAGTGAGGTCTTTTCCACTTGATGGGCTATGTGGCCGGCCGGGGCGGTAGCCAGCTTGGATTATACTAGACCTCGGTGATGATCCAACAGATGTACAGTATTGATTTGTGGAGTAGGAGTTGCATACTCAGCATTTTACTTATTCATTTATTCATTCATTGTCCACTCAGGCTGGTGTGCAACTAATCATTATGTACCTTCACAATGGCAAGGATTTCGGTTGAGGTGCACAACTATTCTGAGATTAGGAGTCTACCACATTGAGTCTAACTATCCATATTTCAGTATGATACTAGTTTGGATAGAAGTCCCTTATGATGGACCCCATAGCCTGTAATACTACGTACTATCATCCCGACTTCACTCCAGCTTGGTCATTTCATTTGCATTGCACATTGCATTGCATCCACAGTATATGGTATTTGGCTCATTATGATCTCCATTGCATACTCTGATATTATATAACTCGTAGTTGTAAGGCCCGTATCCTATCCCGTACTGTTCTGTATGCCTTCGCATCCTCCCGATCGAATTTCGGTGACCTGAAAATTGTTATCAGCATTTGCGAGCGATCATGAGTCATGTCCCATATATTAGAGTTGGATTGACCCGAGACTTGTACCAGAGCGACCGCACCGTCGCCACGGTTCTGATGTTGCGTCTTGTACGCCGATGCGGTACCCGGGCTAGGAGATGTAGGCCCGCATTCAGTTCGAGGAAAACACCACGCGTTGCAATCCTGAGAGAATCTCTACCACCCATCAAATCAATCAATCAAATAAAATCAATCAAGTAGAAAGCAACCCAACCCATCCCTCTCTTACATCACTTTACCTAAAGTCAACTCTCCCGTACATGTCAAGTACACCTATCCATCACTCACCATCACTTCCCTCCCATCATCTCTCTCTCTCATTTTCTCTCTCCATTTTCAAACAACGCTCAACGTCCATGGCTCCATGAGAGGAGCTAGTGTGGCCACCTTTCTATCTCTCATCTCCACCCTCCATGACCCATCTCAACCGTTAAAATCATCCCATTGGAGCTCTAGATCATGTTGGCGGAAGAAGGACGAAGAGATCTTGAAGTGGGTGCTTCTCTCTCTCTCTCTCTCTCTCTCTCTCTCTCTCTCTCTCTCTCTTTTTCATTTGTTTCATGTGTGAAGATGTGATTGTGTGGCCCACTTAATGAGTTGTGAGATATCCTAACCGTTCATCAAATGGACCTCACTTGATGTGTGTCTTATGCACACCATCCAAATTTTTGGTGGCCCACCCTAGCAGCACGTCTATGGGTGGGGCCCACCTTAAATGTGCCATATGTAGAACGTGGGGCCCACCTTAAATGTGCTATATGCAGCCGTCCAGTGTTTGGACGCTGGACAGGCTTTACAGAAAAGTGTGGGCTGACAGTGGATGCAATAACGCCCGTTTTAAAAAGAAAAAAGGGGGATTTGGGTGGGCCACTTATGTAGGCCCCACCTTGATATATATTTTTAATCCAAGCCACCCATCCCCTTTCTTACCTCATTTTAGACGTTGAGCCAAAGAATGAATCCAATTCGAATCTCTGGTGGGCCCTAATGTAGAAAAAAATGTTTTTTTTGGTAATTTAAATAGTTAATGCCCGCTATGATGTTTCCACACACTAAAACCACCCAATATTGGGCGTATTAGAACCATCATGAGTCATAAAACCCAGCCAATGGATTGGATCATCCGAATGTGGGCCTCGCCTATGAAAAACCTCAGCAAAATAAAAAAATTTAAAAAAAAGAGAGAGGCAGGATGCCACTTGCTGTCAGCGTCCAGAGGACAATGCAGCAAGCAGCGTGCTGCTTGCAATGGTAGGATCAGTGGGTGTCACTTCAGGCCCAAACATGATGTATGTATGTCATCCAAACTGTTCATTAGGTGGGCCCCTACTTGAAGTGGGCCCCCTCCAAAAAAATTGGCTACATCCAAAGCTCAGGTAGCCCACATCACAGGAAACAGTGTGAATTGAACGTATACCATTGAAACCCATTTTGGGTCCACAGAAGCTTTGGATCAAAATGAAATTTATTTTTTTCCCTTCATTCTAGGTCCGTGCAACCTTATTAACAAGTTGGACGGAAAGTAAATGTTATGGTGGGCCCCACGTGGGACCCATAATGATATATGTGTTTTATTTCCACCGTCCAGGCGGACGGTGGAGCCCACAGTGATTTATGTGTTCTATCCACCGTGCAGGGGATGGTGGGTATGCGTGTGTGGGGGTGTGTGTGTGCGCTCGTGTGTGTGTGTGTGTGTGTATATAATATTATATTATATATAATATATTGTATATACTATATATAAATTATATATAATATGCAGGATGGTGGGCCTTCATGTGGACTCCCACCATGATGCATGAGCTGCATCCAAACCATCCATCCATTCTTGTGGGGACCACCGTGATGTATGGGTCTTATACACACCATCCAAACAGTGGGCCATCCCATGATGTATGTGATGAATCCAAACTGTCAACCCAATGGCTAGCATGTCTTATGGCTTGAAATATAATAATAATAATAATAAATAATAATCATAATGAATTAGATCTGCTATCAAGTGGTCCACACAACAAAGGGAGCGAGGGCTTGAACGTACACCATTAAAACCCCTCCTGGGTCACAGGAGCTTGGGACCTATATGAAATTTGTTCAGGTCCTTATGACCTTACAAATAGACTGGATAAAAAAATAAAAAAATAAATAATAAATAAATAAAATAAGGTGGTGGCCCTGTGAAATTCTAACAATGAAAATCGTTATATCCGCTATTATTTGCAATGTGGTCCAGATGATCCTTCAATCATCGTTTTGTTGTTATTTGTGGTATGGTCCAAATGATTTTTTATCTGATTCATTGTTTGGATAATGCTTTAAAACGACCTCTGTAAATGGATGAATGGCTCGACCCATCTGACTCGACCCATTAAATTGGCCCATTTGGCTCGACCCACTTTGATATATATGAAGCCCACTAGTGCGTCCCATTGATGTTAAGGCCCATTGTGATATGTAATGGACCCATGACATGTGGCCCATTTAATGTGTTTGAGGCTCAAAATGGGGCTCATTTGATGCATATGAGACTTATGTGTAGGGTCCACTTACTGTGTATTTGGGGCCCATGGGTCGAGGCCCAAGATGATGTATTTGGGGCCCATGGTTCGAGGCCTGTTGTGATGTATTTGGGGCCCATGGGTCGAGATCCATTGAGATATATACTGGATGCCCAGGTATGGGGCCCACTTGATTACATTAGGCCCATGTGTAGGGCCACCAATTGTGTGTTTAAAGCCCATGAGTTGTGGCTCGTATGATGTATCTGAGGCCCATGTGATCGGGCCCACCTCGATGTATTTTGTGGCCCATTTGTTGGGCCCACCTTGATGTATTTTATGGCCCATTTATCTGGCCCACTTTAATGTACTTTGTGGCCCATCCATCAAGCCCACTTTAATGTATTTTGTGGTCCGTTCAAGGTACCCACCTTGATATACTTATGGCCTATCTGTGAGGCTTACCTTAATATATTTATGGGGCTCATTAGTACCCCCAATGATGCAGCCTAGTTGTTGTACGTGAGGCCCATTGGTGCGGCCCATTAAAATGATCCAAATTAATACGGCCCAACTTGATAGGACGAGGCCCATGTGCAGAGCCCACCTGTTACGTATATTGGGCCCATGTGTAGGGCCCTCCTATTAAGGATTTATGGCCCTTTTTGGCATGGCCCATTGAGTTGTATTCTAAGTCCATATGATGCAGCACACCTGATGTATTCAAGGCCCAGATGCGTGGCCCATTTGATGCTTAATGGATCCATATGTAGAGCCACATGTTATGTATTTGAGGCTCATGTGTAGGGCCCATCTGTGGTGTATATGAGGACCATAAGTCAGGCCATTGTGATGTGTTCAAGGTCCATGTGGTGCCGACCATTGGTGTGGCCCATTTGATGTATATTAGGCCCTTGTGTGAGGCTGTGGGGCCCACTATGTGTTGGTTTTATGTGGGTTACTCCTTGGGAGAAATGTTGGTTAAATGTCCACATTGATGGGCAATGATGGTTGGATGTCCACATTGTGACCTTCTCTTAAGCCTGATTAGGCCCATTCTCATCATTCTCTAGTGGGTTAACCCAAACGAATGGGCCCCATTGATAATGATCGGACCATCATCAGTCGTCCATCTACAGACCCCGCCTTGTGTCGATTATCGATTACTGATTCTGATTTGTCGTGGCTGATTGCCGATTATCGATCGAGGCTGATTACCAATTCTGATTTAATGTGGTTGATTATCGATTATCGATCGTAACCGATTATCGATCGAAGCCGATTATCGTGGCCGATTGCTGATTCTAATGGTCGTGGCGATTGCCGATTCTGATTGTTGTGGCTGATTGACCGATTATTGATCGAGGCCGATTATCGTGGTCGATTGCCGATTCTGATTGTCGTGGCCGATTGCCGATTTTGAGTGTCGATTATGATTGTTGAGACTGATTTCAATTGTCGAGTTCGATTTCATGGTCGATTGTCGAGACCTATATGATGTATATGTGACCCGTAGTTGAGGCCCATTGTGATGTGTATTCGGCCTATGTGATGTGTATGTAGCCTATGTTTAAGGCTTAATGTGATAAATATGAGGCCTACGTGATGAGGCCCATTGTGATGTATTTGGGGCCTATGGGTAAGGCCCATTGTGATGTATTTGAGGCCTATGGGCAAGTCCCATTGTGATGTATTTAAGGCCCATGGGCAAGGCCCATTGTGATGTATTCGTGGCCCATGGGCAAGGCCCATTATGATGTACATTAGGCCCATGATACATGGCCTATTTGATGTATTCGAGACCCATGTGCAGGGCCCACATTTCATGTATTTGAGGCCCATGAGCAGGGCCCACCTATTGTGTATATGTGACCCTTGAGTAATGCCCAATGTATCGTATATTAGACCTTTATGTGAGGCCATGGGCCCATTATGTGTTTGATTCTATGCGAGTCATTCCTTGGTGGCAATGTTGGTTAAATGTCCACATTGTCGAGGCTGATTGTTGATACCGATTATGAGTATGTGATAGCATAGCATCATGATACATACCCATACACATCATCTGCATGTTTGTTATGAGGTGTGATTGACCATTGCATATGTCATTGAGCATGTTACTTTGAGACTCCCTGATAGGCAGAGATTATCTCACATGAGCGCGGTACGTGCAAGATTGATGCATGACCTGATTGTATGACTCATGCATCTTGATTGTATGTTATGATTACTGTATGTCCTAGTGACATCAGGGTCGCAGCCTCTACAGGCATATCGTGGATGGCCAGATGGGACACCAGAAATATTTAGTTCTAGCATACGGGCGCCATAGATGTCCTTGGGTGAAAACTCCTAAACCTTCGTGGCCAGGAGACGCCCCAACGTCGAAATTGAGTGGATATATGAGCGCATGAGGGCTGTATACCAGTAGGTCGCGTCTCCCACTGTGTCATGGTCGGTTGGGAAGGAGTGTGACCTTACTTGCCTGATGAGGGGGCAATATCTAGGTTGAGTTTGATCAGCTTGAGGAATGGGTCCGCTATTGATGAGCTGGGCCCGATTTTGGTAGGCAGATAGTGAGGCCTCTTCCACTTACCCAGTTGTGAGCTTAGATAGGGGTGACAAGCTGGCGTAGAGTGTAATGAACCCCGGTGATGATCCCATAGATGAAATGTATTTATATGTGGATTTGGTGAGCAGGAGTTGCATACTCATTCATTCATTCATTCACTATCCACACGAGCTAGTGGTGCATAACTATTTGTCACATGTGCCTTCGCAATGGCCATGATTTCGATTGAGGCACGCGACTAACCTAAGATCAGGAGTTTACCACATTGAGTATAACTATCCAAATTTAGGTATGAGACTCGTTTGGATAGAAGTCCCATGTGATGGAACTCATAGCCTGCTATACTACGTACTATCATCCTGACTTCACACTCTAGCATGGCGATTCCATTCGCATAGCATATTGCATGACATTCGCGACATACGACATTTTGGGTATTGTGTTTCTGCATTTATATGGTCTAGGTACGGCTGAAGCTATTTGTGATACTCATCAGGAATGTATATTGCATTACATCCTTTACATCTGATATTTGGCTATCTATGATTCCTCATTTGCATAGTTGATTTGTCTTGCGTATTCTAATATTGTATGATTTATAATCTTGTCAGTATTTCTATTTACTCTGATAATTCCTGATCGTGTCAGTATTTCTATTTATTTCTACATTGCACGATTTATGGATTCCCAGTACTTCCAATATTGTATGATTATGGCATTGTATTGAATACTTGACACTTACCTTGTGCACACACTTACACCACCATCTAAGTTTTCTATAAGCTTATGCACGATAGATGCATGCAGGTGATGTTAGGTTGCAGTAGTGTTGAGCTTGGAGCATACAACGGTCTTCTGGAGCTTGATTTTTATTTATGTATTTCCTTCTAGCATTGTACTCAACTAATTATATTAGTGGATATGTGATGATAATGTTGCCTTTGTGAATTCGGTAATCTTGTGGTTATACTTATTGCGAGTAAAATGTACACAAAAGAAAAAAAATTCTCCTTGTAAGATCCAAGGATCGGAATCTGGCATATGGATGCTAGGAACCGAGAATGGGGTACTACGGAGGCTGTCGGCATCGGATTCGATGATTGAGATTCCTGTGAATCTGGTTTCTGGTTTGGGGCGTGACATAAACTTACCAGTATGTTTTCGCTTACTCTGATATTGTATGATTCATGATCTTCCCAGTATTTCTGACATTGTATGATTATGGCGTTGTATTTGTATGCTTGACACATATCTTATGCACACACTTTCACCAACCTTTAAGCTTTCTAAAGCTTATGTATGATAGATATGTGCAGGTGGCATTAAGTTGTAGCAGTGTTGAGCTTGAAGCGTGCAACTGTCTTATGAAGCTTTAATTTTTGATATATGTTTTCCCTTTCAACACTGTATTCAACTGTTTATATTAGTGGATATGTGATGATGACGTTGCCTTTGTGATTTGGGTAAACTTGTAGTTATGCTAGTTATGAAACAAATGTACGTTGAAAATCCTCCTTGTAGGATCTCAGGATCGAAATTTGGCATATAGGTGTTAGGAGCCGAGAATGGGGTACTATGGAGGCTATTGGCATTGGATTTGCCTATCGGGAATTCTGTGAGCCTAGTTTTTGAGTTTGGGGCGTGACAATGATAATAAGCCCTTCTTGGTTACTTCGAATGTAAATGACCCCTATTACTATGGCGAAGAGGTAGGGCTAATTCAATTCACTAAAAGGAATAAGCATGATTGACCAACTGGAATATCTGTAAAAAAAAGAATCCAAACAGCATTGTGCATGATATCATGAAAGCAATCCATCTAGTCAATAACCTACCAAGAGACATTATTCCTTTTCGATCAGCTCCTTACTGTACCATCGAAGAAATCCCATGATTGGTATACCAAAGGATAACCAGTGCAGAGCCGATTTCACGGCTAGAATAAGAAGGTGTGAAGAAAGCCTAAAAAGTGTTAACGACGGTTGTCTCGTGAGTATGGCCGATGTAAATGTCTCAATTAAAGAAGAAGACACAGAGCTTAGCAGAGCCCCTAATAGGCTGAAGGATTCTTAGGCCCAAGTTCAAGACGAATAATAAGGCTGAGTATGAACTTATGATAATCGTTATGGAATTATTGATGGAGTTGGGTGCAAGAAGTGTGACAATTATAGGTAATTCACAAGAATGACAGTCTTTTAAGTGTACTAACAACCCTTTTATCGATGCGATACCTAGGCTAGGAGTTGTGGGCCGCGTATTTTTCGAAGAAACGTAGCGCGTTGCAAATTTCGAGAGAATCTCTACAACCCATCACATCAATCAATCAATCACAAGTCAAGTACACAACCATGCCTCTCCCATCCCTTTCTTACCAACAAAGACAAGCAACCCATACCCCATACCACCTCACCCCCCATAAGACAACTCTCTCTTATAGACACCCATCCCTCTTTTACACTACCCATTCCTCTCATCCCATCCTTCTTACACAACCCCACTCCTCTCTCATTTCACTCCATTTTTCACCATTTCCCGAGCATCCATAAGAGAAGAATCCTAAGGAGAGAAAATAAGCTAAGTGTGTGGCCCACTTCCTACCCAAAATCCCTCATCCTAACCCTTTAATCCTCATCATCTTCTATCAAAGAGAGAGCCAAGGAGTTTGGCATTCCATTAGACCAAGAAGATCGAATGGTGGGTGTTTTATAGGCTTAGATTTTGTTTATTTTATGATGCGCCAAGTGGGGCCTACCGATCAATGGTATGGATCTCACTTTGGACCCTAGGTGTGGCCAATGACCCACCATGACTCATATGTTCATTCCATGATGGAGCCATTCTCCATGGACCCCATCATGAGGTTTAATTTTCCTGTATAAAAAGGGTCATCTAGACCTTGCATTTCGGTGAAGAAAGGATCTCCACCATTGATTTTGATTGGTGGGCCCACATGTAATGGGACTCACTTGATGTATGTTATAATGCATGGAAGGAAGGGCCCATAGTGCCAGGGTCCCTCCATCACACCCGTCTCTCTCTCTCTCTCTCTCTCTCTCTCTCTCTCTCTCTCTTCCTTAATTTAATGGCCCACTTATAATGTATGTATTTTATCCATGCCATCCACCTAGTGAGGCCACCTGGCAGTTCGTTTGGACGGTCTTGATTGGAGGAAAAACACAAATATCAACTTAAATTCATAGCTGGTGGATCCCACACATGTGGACCCACCCAATTTTCATGTTTTATCCAAGCAGTCTAGCTGGATGTAGAGGGGGCCCACCTTGACGCTGTGAACTATTTAGGTCGTCCAGGGCCTGGATGTTAGATTTTTTATATATATATATATATATATATATATATATATATATATATATATATATATATAAGGCTATGGTGGGCCCCACGTTGGACCCACCTGATGGAAAAAAAAGGATTGGTTGGTATATGCTGACACCGGACATATAGCTAACGTATTGAGGTCAGCAAGTTCTATGGGACCCATCTTGATGTAAGGATCTTATCCACACCGTCCAACATCCTGGATAGGTAGGACCCAAACCGTATGTGTTGTATCTACACTGTTCACCTGGCTGGACGGCGGGACCCACATGTGTGGAGTCCAGCACCGTCCAGCAGGGACGGAGGATCCCACTGTGATATATGTGTTTCATCAATGCCGTCCACCTGTTTATATCTAGACCGTCCATCTGGATGTGGGCCAGGCGTCAGCAGTTCTGTAGGGCCCACTAATGTATGTGTACATCCAAACCATCCATCCAATTAGCAAGCTCGTCTCAAGGCCTGAGACTAAAAATGAGGCAGATCTATCTGGTGGGCCACACTGCAGGAAACATTGGAGAGTTGAACGGCTACCATTGAAATTCTTTTGGTACCACAGAAGTTCTAAATCAATATGAAATTTATTTTTCCACTCAATTTAGGCCTTTGTGACCTTATGAACAGATTGGAAGGAAAATAAACACTAAGGTTGTAAGGCCCGTATCCTAGTCCGTACTGTTCAATTAACCCCCACAATCCTTCCCGTCAAATTTCGACAACCTATGACCTATAATCAACGTTTGCACGCGACCCTAAGTCATATCCTATAAATTTGAATTGGCTTAATCTGAGACTTGTACCATTGCGACCGCACAGTCACTGCAGTTCCAATGCCGCGACTCGCACACCAATCCGATACCTAGATGAGGAGATGTAGACCAGCGTTCAGTTTGAGGAAAAATACCACGCGTTGCAAATCCCAAGAGAATCTCTACAACATGTCCCATCAATCCATCAATCAATCAATCAACCCATCAATCCATCACTCACCTCATGTCAAGTACACATCACCTTTCACCCTATCCCCAAGCAACCACCAAGTCAACTCTCTCTCACCCTCTCTCTTACGCACCCATACTTGTCAAAGTACACTATCACCTCACCCATCACTCACATCCATCACCCATCCCTCTCTCCTTACAACTCTCTCTCTCTCTCCCTCTTTTCTCACACCATTTCCAAGCAAGGAGAGAGCCACACGTCCATGCCCTTTTCCAGAGAAAAATGTGAGTTGTGTGGTCCACGTTTCCCTTCCCAAAAACCTCCATCCTAGCCATCCATTTTTCATCTTCCACCATCAAAGAGAAGCACAAGGAGATAGGCTTTCCAACGGACCGAGAAGATCAACAGGTGGGTGTTTATTAAGCTAGATTTTTTATGTTTTGATGATGGGTCAAGTGAGGCATACCGATTGATGGTATGGATCTCACTTTGGACCCTAGTTGTGGCTGATGGCCCACCTTGATCCTCATGATCATTCCATGATGGGGCCATCCTCCATGGACCCCATCATGATGTTTATTTCCTTGCATTAAATAGGTCATCTAGACCGTCCATATTGGTGGGGAAAGGATCTCCACTGTTGATTTTCAATTTCGATGGATCCATGTGTAATGGGACCCACTTGATGTATGATTAAATGCAAGGGAGGGCTCATAGTGGCGGAGCCCTCCATCACACATGTCCCACTCTCTTCCTTTCTCTCTCTCTCTCCCTATCATTTTCATGTTTTTTTTAATGTGATGTTGTGGCCATGTGGCCCACCCGGATGGACCCCACCATAAGGCATGTATTTTATCCAAGTCATCTATAGGTGGGACCCACTTTATAAGTGTTGTGTCCACCCCCATCCATCATTTGGTGGCCCATGTGGGCAGCCCACTTGAAAGGAAACTGTCCAGCCCCCATCCATCATTTGGTGGCCCACGTGGACGCTGGACGTTATGTGGAAAACAAAAATGTTAGCCTTGGTTTAAGGCTATTTGGGTGAGCAACTTGTGTAGGCCCCACCTTGATGTATGTATTCAATCCATGCCATCTATCCCATTTACCAACTCATTTTAGGCGTTGAGCCGAAAAATGAGGTTGATCGGAGTATCTAGTGGGCCATAGTGTTGAAAACAGTGTTATTACCATAGGAATCTATCCAGATTTTTTTTACACACTGAAAGAGGCCCAATATTGGTCTTGATAGATTTGTTATGGGCTGTGGAATCCAATCGCTGGAGTGGATTCTCTTGAAGCAGGCCCTACACAGGAAAAACTGCTTTTCAAATATATATATATATATATATATATATATATATATATATATATATATATAAGAAGCAGCAGACGCTGCTGCTGCCAGAGGCGTAGGCAGTGCCTGCACTTGGACGGCAGGAGTGAGGCAGCGACCCATTACTCTAGCTATGGGCCCCACCTTGATGTGTATTTATCATTCAATCCGTTCATATGGTGCGCCCTCAGGGCAGTGGGCCACCCTCCAAAAATCAGGCTCATCGAAGACTCAGGTCGCCCACATCATGAGAAATAGTGTGATTGAATAGTTACCATTGAAACCCATTTTTAGGTTAATAGAAGTTTTAGATTAATATGAAATTTTTTTGACCCTTCATTCAGGTCCGTGCGACCTTATCAACGGCTTGGATGGAAAATAAATATTATGGTGTAACATCCCGAAAATTGGGGGTCGGGTAGAAACCCAACTCCCGAGTTCCAGAAAGTCACTTATGCAACATAGATAATAATAAATGCATGTTGTCTGTAGAATGGCATTAAACAAGATTGAGACTAAGCCAAAATAACATATCATACTCCAGAGACAGTTAAATTAGCAAGCGGAAGACTGTGATAAATACATAAAATATATAATCAATTGTAAGCCTCCAGAGTGTGAACATGTTACCAGGTTAAATAAATACATGTATACTCCAAAAATGAACAAAAAGAATATACATGAGTGCTTCAAAAGTGCAAAAGAAAGACAAGTTTCATGGTGTCTAATCAACCTCCCTGTAATCCTATCGATTAAAAAATGGAGGAGAAGTCCTCCTCAGCATTATACAAGTCCAGCTCCGCTCCACAAGTAGCGCCATCATCTGAAACTAAAACAGGGACTGGTGGGTGTCCGGAACACTATCCCGTAACGTGGGAGTGAGTAATCAACTCAGTGGAATCATAGAGCAAAGATTAGCATGTTATCAAATCAATCACGCGATAATAATAAATCAAACAATCAAACATTCCTAAATACTATTGTTAATGCATGCATGAAGTGACATGATGGATGCCCTCACCGACATTCTCCCTCATACGGCACCATCTTACGCCTGCGGCATGCTTTCTTCCCACAGTGCTCCACATCTTTCAGGCACATGCAGTGCGATGTAGATATGATTACCGGGTTGTTATTAGTCCATTCATACATCAGTATTGGGAAACTAAGGTACCTTCCTTGTATCAATCCCAACACAGATCCTGTCTAGGGTCGTCACTCCTAGTAATCTCATACGATGTTATATTTATAGGTCGTTGCAAGGGCTGTCAGGGCTGTTGCTCGCACTCGTTGCTCCACTCCCCCATCACCTTATCAATACAGGCCTAATGTACTCTTGTCGCTACGGAAGGGTCGTCGCCTCCCGTAGACTCAGAATACGCTCGAGGTCACTACAAAGGGCTCGTCACCAATCAGTGTAGGCCGACAGCTCGAATGTAGTGTCCCATACCACCACAATCGGTTCACGAGTCAATGGTGCTCACTGGTCACTACGGGGAGGTTTGTGGCCCTAGCGTAGGCCGACAGCTCAACCACGGTGTCCCATACCACCATGCCCGGCTCATGAGTTTTTATGTATCAAGGTACAATGGTTGACATGGTTTTCAATGATAAGTTCAGTACCCTAGGTTCAAGCAGTTATTACTCATACATGATGAACATACAATGGCCAGTCGGGTTACTTAACGGGCTTGACTAGTACGAGCGCATCTCAAGCTGAGCGACATGAAGTGCATAAAACACTTCGTGTGGCCTAACCACTGCCGCCTGCCCAAGAGACGACTCATGTTCATCGACGCGTCCTTCGTGGTACATATAAGCCAACCACGAATTCAATCCATTAACGACTGCCTGGACTAGGTCGTAGCCCCAAGCATTTGTGTATCAACATCAGTAAGCATATGTGAGTAACAGAAATAAATATAAACAATCCATGCATGTTGACACATGTTATTACATACTACATAAGCAAATCAACCAACACATGCATTCCATATATATAATGAAATCAATTCATATAGCCAAGATGGTGGAAATCATATACATCAGCCTATTAATTGAGAATTCAATCTCAAAATTAATTCACAACACCATTTACTCAATACATACTAATACAAACATTTATACAAACACTTAGTCTACACTCTTTATCCTACATAGCGTATGTCGACCCAAAGTGCGCATTAGGGTGAATCTCTTCGCCAAACAGATCATACACACCTTCCTAATATCACAACATGACAAATAGCCATGTCAATTATTTCAGCCAAAATATGGACATAAACAGTATTTCCTACAAATACCTAAAATACCCTAAATCTCGTATTTCCCGTACGCAGTCGAAACAGAAAACGGACAGCATGTTCTACATGTCAAACGGCATTCTCTTCGATAATCTACTATTAAACGACGTTGAAAGCTTTGAAATCATTCAATCAAAGCGTCTAAAATCCTCACCTTTTGCCTTAGACGTGTATCGATTCGAATAGAACGTCTACGCTTCGTCAACGGCGTTATGGGGACCTATATCACAAGACACATAAGCTACATCGCTACTTGTAACAAAGGAATCCCTAAAACAGCTTTTGGTTAGGGTTTTCTTACCTAGAAGTGCGTTGGAATCACCGAGAAAGTGATTTGAATGCGGTGCTTCGGTACGTGCAATAGCTGGTGCAAGTGGCAGGAAATCTCTCCCACAACTCTCTCACAATCTCTCTCTTTCTCTCTCACCACTTTCTAGGGTTTATAGCGAATTCTGATGGGAGAGATATGAGAGGGTTTAAAGCCCTTATATAGGCTAAAACCTAACCTAAATAGACTTGGGAACAAGGTATACTTGAATTATAACCAAATTGGGACTTTTTCGACCCAAAAGAGTGTTTCAGGAGGTCCCCTGGCCGAACGCGGTCCGACTTAAGCTCATGCACATTGGATCCTGCTCACATCAAGTTTTCAGACCGGTAGAGTTCCCAGATCGCACGTGGCAGACCAGTTTCAGTTCAGCGGTCACGGAGACTCGATCGAGGATTTCAAGTACACTAACCTGGGTGAGAAATGTTCCCTGATCTGAGGGTGTATTTGGATTAGATTCTGATGGTCTGAATGCTTATACTGATCCCGCAAGCGAAACGTACCAGATTCATTTAAATCTCATTTAAATTTTTATGAATTACACTCTTTCTCACACTCCCTGCTCCAGGCTCAATGAAATAGCCTCAGAACATCAGTTGGGCTTGATTTTCGAAATGATTGTCAAGTCCAGCTAAGCGTTCAAAGGGTTCCTGAGAACAAACCGGTTTAGAGTTTAATCCTAGATTTCAGGGTACTGTAGCGTCATTGGTTCTACAAGTTTCGGGTCTTGCAGAACGTATTTAAAGCGATCAAGGCTAATTTCACAGGTAATTTAGCGTAGCGCTGGCTAATTCACGTTAAATTCTAAAGAATTTGGTTCTAAGTGATTTCTTTGGCTTTGGAATTGGGTTCTGAGAGGTTACCGAGGCGTCATGGTTGGCCCATTGCCTAAGGATGTCTAACCCCAGGTTAGCAAAAATCCGGGGTGTTACAATCTACCCCCCTTAAAACAAAATTTCATCCCCGAAATTGGTTAAGGGTAATGAGTCCCTAAAGAGACTTTCGTATTGACATTCTAAGGAAGGTTCAAATTCTATTTAATAACCTAACCTTACGTATAACCTAAACCAACTATTTCGATCCTGAGCCAGTGGGGAAGGGGCTAACCATGCTTCCGCTGTGCCACTTTGATCTAACGGTTGCATTGGATGACCTAACTAGATTGGGCTCAAAATGTTCTACGCCCCTTAAAACTGAGTTTTACTTAAGGCTTAAGAATCTATGTCTCGATCAGTATATTGGAACGAGGTGTAACTTAGGGCCTATCTTTAACATGAAATGGGAAACAACCTCTCACTACATTGGTCTTCCTTTGCTAATGATGCGTTCTATGACATTGGTACCTATGGTTATAGAAAGGAGCTGAAATGACGAGTGTTGTGGTTGATTTCAAGGACGGATGTGAGTTTGTGGTAAGAGGTCTAATCTCTATTGGCTGTATATCCTTAACATTTTTCCAAGGCAAGGCAATAACTTTTGGTTGTAGGTGGTCGGGCCAACACGAAAGAAAAGTTGTGTAGTGGGTCTGAGCCGGATACATAAACTTTCTGCCTAAACTCTGACAGAAGATTTGTCGTATCAGTTCTTAATCCGAGTCTATGCCAATCTTCTGCTTGATCAGAGCATTGGATTTATTGGTAACTACTAGGATTAAGAAGTCGATTCAAACCGCGAATACATCCTTTATACATACAGTTCCTTTACTTCGCATTCCCGAATGCGTAATAAGCCCTTGGGAAAGGCAATTCAAAAGGGCGTGCTGGGTGATTCTAAGTTCAATCTGAGGGATTCATAAGTTTTCCCTGAGAGTGAATGGTTCTAAGTTAGAACAACTTTCCTAAGGGTTATAACAGAAGTCTATAAGTATTAAGGGGATCTATCGAAGGAATGAGGTTCTACTCCAACCAAATCCAACCTACTATTCCTTAGCATATAGAGGCTTTACACTGCCTAATACAACTAGTAGACTAGTCTGTAACTTGCTGGTTATAATCCAAAGCCTAAGCTCATAAGCTAGATGGTTTCATACCATTACCACTACAGGGGATTGTTCTATTGCTTAGAGTCAAGGTTATCTAATTGAAATTGGATTTCCTATATCGCCAGATTTTTCAAATCTAGGAGTACTAATTCTAAGCCCAAAACTCCAAGGGCCTATATGGTCAGTGGTCTCAAGTCATGTTAAATGTGACCGCATTACTAATCCCATGTCGGGATTGGGAGTGGCATGCTTTGTAGGAGGGTGGGGTGGGATAAAAATTAATTTTGTAGGCTTAATCCCGAGATTTACAACATGGTAGTGGAACCATAGGATACACCCAATCTAAGGACAATACCTTACAGCGAACGAAACGACATGCACTTCATTTAACAAAATTTGTCACAATACATGGAATAAAATTTCACATGCATTATGACAGGGACGACTGCGGCTATGCTAAGCCCAAACCACTAAACATAACACAGTTTCTACCTATGACATCACTAGACCCATCAACAACAAAACACAAAAATCCTTAAAACGGTAATCAAACAATCTACAGGACAACGGCATAGATGCCTAATTCTACCAAAGGACTTCTACCATGGTCCCGACTTACCTTCTTTAATACTATCTGTTGCCCATTAGAGCTCAATCGGCCATGTATTTTCAATACTCCTCAAGCTAAGAAAATGGAGAAAAGGGGGAGATATGGCTGACCTAATGGGATAACACAAATCTAGGTCCTATAGAGGAATGAAACAGGACCTCAAAGGCTAAGATTTTAAAGGGAAAAGAGCAAAATAGGTTGGGATGGAGGCTCACACAATTTAAGCTTCAAATGGACAATGTAAGGGCTCAGAACATGAGAGAATGGAAAGAGAGGGAGTGTTTACCACTGCAACCAATGAAGGGGCGTCAGTTGTGGCAGAAAATGGGAATAAGAGTGATTGGAGGGGCAGTTTTTGCCAAAAATCAGACGTTTGAGAGAGAAAGGAGAGCTTGGAGGGCTATTTTGTGAAGGAGGTAATAGATTGGAGGAGTTTTAACGGAAGGCCCACATACCAGGGGGCTACCCTAACCCCCAAACACCTCCGGCCCGAAGGCCCGACCAAATGGGGCTCGATGTATGGCGAGGTCCTCGCCGACCAAACTCCAATCCGCAAGGCCCGGCCTATGGGGCGTGGTCCCCCTGCCCTAGGGACCCCAAATGCATGTGGCTCCCACCCTGGATCATTCTATATTAGCATGGGTAGGCCCACGACTCCATTCGAGGAGTTTCAGGGCCAATTTGTAAACCGGGATAAATTTATGCATCATGTAGCATATGATTTTGGGGTAGGAGAGGCTAATCCATCTAACTAACTCATTTATTCCATGAGATTCCCTAATTAGAATGGCTAAAAATCTAATTTATACATATATTTACTATTTATAGTAAATTTTTGTTTAAGTATGATTATCCATCATTTACACATTAGGATTTATGTCTAGTGTGAAAGGACTTAGAAAAAGTTGAAGAATGGGGTGGTGGAAGGAGAGATTCAGAAAGAATTGGATGAAAAGGAATTTTAGGCCTTGAGATTGAGTGTAAGGGTTGAGGTTGGCCCACAACCCAAGGACATTCATTTCTGGGTTTGGAATTTTTCAGGGAATGACTCAAACCCATCGACTGATGACCTAGAGGCGACTTAAGTTGTTTCACGCGACCGAAGACATGTTATGGCCTAAATTACCGTATAGTCTCACCTGTCAGTGAAACTTGGGATTCTAATATGGTTTCTAGGTTTCCATCGCCCCCTTCCTAAGTCAGAGTTCCTAAGATTCTAATATGGTCCAGTTTAATCTGAAACCTGGCTCTAATACCATCTGTAACATCCTGAAAATCGGGGGTCGGGTAGAAACCCAACTCCCGAGTTTTAAAACGATACTTATGCAACATAGATAATGATAAATGCATGTTGTCTGTAGAATGACATTAAACAAGATTGAGACTAAGCCAAAACAGCATATCATACTCCAGGGACAGTTAAATTAGCAAGTGAAAGACTGTGATAAATACATAAAATATATAATCAATTGTAAGCCTCCAGAGTGTGAACATGTTACCAGGTTAAATAAATACATGTATACTCCAAAAATGAACAAAAAGAATATACATGAGTGCTCCAAAAGTATAAAAGAAAGATAAGTGTCATGGCGTCTAATCAACCTCCCTGTAATCCCGTCGATTAAAACACAAAGGAGAAGTCCTCCTCAGCATCATACAAGTCCAGCTCCGCTCCACAAGCAACGCCATCATCTGAAACTAAAACAGGGACTGGTGGGTGTCCGGAACACCATCCCATAACGTGGGAGTGAGTAATCAACTCAGTGGAATCATAGAGCAAAGATTAACATGTTATCAAATCAATCACGCAATAATAGTAAAGAAAATAATCAAACATTCCTAGATACTGTTGTTGATGCATGCATGAAATGACATGATGGATGCCCTCACCGACATTCTCCCTCATATGGCACCATCTTACGCCCACGGCATGCTTTCTTCCCACAGTGCTCCACATCTTCCAGGAACATGTAGTACGATGTGGATATGATTACAGGGTTGTTATTAGTCTATTCATACAGCAGTATTGGGAAACTAAAGTACCTTCCTTGTATCAATCCCAACACAGATCCTGTCTAGGGTCGTCACTCCTAGTAATCTCATACGATGTTATATTTGTAGGTCGCTGCAAGG
Organism: Magnolia kwangsiensis; assembly: GCA_037074715.1. Classification (NCBI taxonomy): domain Eukaryota; kingdom Viridiplantae; phylum Streptophyta; class Magnoliopsida; order Magnoliales; family Magnoliaceae; genus Magnolia; species Magnolia kwangsiensis. Next base: position 79,434,396 of record CM073575.1, on the reverse strand, counting down.
GCTGCCAGGGCTGTTGCTCGCACTCATTGCTCCACTCCCCCATCACCTTATCAATACAGGCCTAATGTACTCTTGTCGCTACGGAAGGGTCCTCGCCTCCCATAGACTCAGAATACGCTCGAGGTCACTACAAAGGGCTCGTCACCAATCAGTGTAGGCCGACAGCTCGAATGTAGTGTCCCATACCACCACAATCGGTTCACGAGTCAATGGTGCTCACTGGTCACTACGGGGAGGTTTGTGGCCCTAGCGTAGGCCAACAGCTCGACCACGGTGTCCCATACCACCATGCCCGGCTCATGAGTCTTTATGGATCAAGGTACCATGGTTGACAGGGTTTTCAATGGTAAGTACAGTACCCTAGGTTCAAGCAGTTATTACTCATACATGGTGAACATACAATGGCCAGTCGAGTTACTTGATGGGCTCGACTAGTACGAGTGCATCTCAAGCTGAGCGACATGAAGTGCATAAAACACTTCGTGTGGCCTAACCACTGCCGCCTGCCCAAGACACGACTCGTGTTTATTGACGCGTCCTTCGTGGTACATATAAGCCAACCACGAATTCAATCCATTACCGACTGCCTGGACTAGGTCATAGCCCCAAGCATTTGTGTATCAACATCAGTAAGCATATGTGAGTAACAGAAATAAATATAAACAATCCAAGCATGTTGACACATGTTATTACATACTACATAAGCAAATCAACCAACACATGCATTCCATATATATAATGAAATCAATTCATATAGCCAAGATGGTGGAAATCATATACATCAGCCTATTAATTGAGAATTCAATCTCAAAACTAATTCACAACACCATTTACTCAATACATACTAATACAAACATTTATACAAACACTTAGTCTACACTCTTTAGCCTACATAGCGTTTGTCGACCCAAAATGCGCATTAGGGCAAATCTCTTCGCCAAACAGATCATACACACATTCCTAATATCACAACACGACAAATAGAAATGGCAATCATTTCAGAAAAATAAGGACGTAAACAGTATTTCCTACAAATACCTAAAATACCCTAAATCTCGTATTTCCCGTACGCAGTCGAAACAAAAAACGGACAGCATATTCTACATGTCAAACGGCTTTCTCTTCGATAATCTACTATTAAAGGACATTGAAAGCTTTGAAATCTGTCAATCAAAGCGTCTAAAATCCTCACCTTTTGCCTTAGACGTGTATCGATTCGAATAGAACGTCTACGCTTCGTCAACGGCGTTATGGGGACCTATATCACAAGACACATAAGCTACATCGCTACTTGTAACAAAGGAATCCCTAAAACAGCTTGTGGTTAGGGTTTTCTTACCTAAAAGTGCGTTGGAATCACCGGGAAAGTGATTTGAATGCGGTGCTTCGGTACGTGCAATAGCTGGTGCAAGTGGCAAGAAATCTCTCCCATAACTCTCTCACAATCTCTCTCTTTCTCTCTCATCACTTTCTAGGGTTTATAGAAAATTCGGATGGGAGAGATATGAGAGGGTTTAAAGCCCTTATATAGGCTAAAACCTAACCTAAATAGACTTGGGAACAAGGTATACTTGAGTTATAACCAAATCGGGACTTTTTCGAGCAAAAAATGTGTTTCGGGAGGTCCCCTGGCCGAACGCGGTCCGACTTAAGCTCATGCACCTTGGATCCTGCTCACATTAAGTTTTTAGACCGGTAGAGTTCCCAGATCGCACGTGGCGGACCAGTTTCAGTTCAGCGGTCACGGAGACTCGATCGAGGATTTCAAGTACACTGACCTGGGTGAGAAATGTTCCCTGATCCGAGGGTGTATTTGGGTTAGATTCCGACGGTCTGAATGCTTATACTGATCTCGCAAGCGAAACGTACCAGATTCATTTAAATCCCATTTAAATTTTTATGAATTACACTCTTTCTCACTCTCCCTACTCCATGCTCAATGAAATAGCCTCAGAACATCAGTTGGGCTTAATTTTCGAAATGATTGTCAAGTCCAGGTAAGCAGTCATAACGGTCTAAGATTGTGGATATCGGACTTTCGACGCGTGGTCTAAATCCAATACAAAGTTTCAAAGGGTTCCTGAGAACAAACCGGTTTAGAGTTTAATCCTAGATTTTAGGGTATTGCAGCGTCATTGGTTCTACAAGTTTTAGGTCTTGCAGAACATATTTAAAGCGATCAATGCTAATTTCACAGGTAATTTAGCGTAGCACTGGCTAATTCACGTTAAATTCTAAAGAATTTGGTTCTAAGTGATTTCTTTGGCTTTAGAATTGGGTTCTGAGAGGTTACCAAGGCGTCATGGTTGGCCCATTGCCTAAGGACGTCTAACCCCAGGTTATCAAATATCTGGGGTGTTACATATGGTGAGCCCCACATGGGACCCACAGAAATGTATGTGTTTCATTCCCACCGTCACAACCGTGGACGGTGGAACCCCTCCCTGATTTATGTGTTCTATCCACACCGTCCACACTGGACAGTGGGACCCACCCTTACATGTGGGACGGTGTGTGTGTGTGTGCGCAGTGTGTGTGTGTTTGTGTATATATATATATATATATATATATATATATATATATATATATATATATATATATATATTATATTATATATAATATTGTATTATATTATAAATAATATTGTATATATTATATGTAGATTATATATTATGTTATATATAACATATACTTTATGATGGGCCTTCATGTAGACCACCACTATGATTCATGTGATGCATCTAAGCCATCCAGCCCTTTTAGAAGCTCATTATATGGCATGAGCTAAAGACTAAGTCAAATCCATAGTTCATGTGGACCCCACCCTACTTATGTGCCCCAATCATGGGCCACCTTGGGCAAGCCCACCATGATGTATGTATCGGACCCACTGTCCATCTATTTTTGCCCAATCATGAGCTGTCTTATGAGGCCCACTTTTGATATGTTTATGGCCCATCTATGAGGCCCAACTTTGATATGTTTATGGCCATCTGTGAGGCCCATCTTTAATATGTTTATGACCCATGGGTTAAGGCCCATTGTGATGTATTTAGAGCCCATGGATTAAGGCCCATTATGATGTATTTGGAGCCTATGGGTTAAGGCCCATTGTGATGTATTTGGAGCCCATGGGTTAAGGCCCATTGTGATGAATTAGGGCCCATAGGTTGAGGCCCATTATGATGTATAAAGGCCCATTATTGAGGCCCACCTTGGTATGTGTATGAGGCTCATCTTGATTTATTTGGGGTTATTGTTGAGGCCCACCTTGATATGAATGTAAGGCCCATGTGATTAAGCCCGTTTTGATATATTCTAAGGCCCATGGGTTATGGCCCGTTACAATATACATAAGGCCCAATTGGTGCGGCCCATTGATGTGGCTCACTTAATGAATATAAAGCCTATGTGATATGGCCCATTTGATGTATTTAAGGCCCAACGGGATGTACCTAAGGTCCATTGTAATGTGTGATTCCTCCATGGTTTGTTTAATGATGTTTATGGCAGGCTGTGCCTTGGGAGCAATGTTGGTTGGATGTCCACATTAATGTATAATGATGGTTAGATATCCTCATTGTAACCTTCCCGTAGACTTTATTAGGCCCATTCGTACCAGTCTCTAAGTGGGTTAACCCAAATAAGTGGGCCCCATTCTCCATAGACGGATGGCTCCGTGCCATCAGATTTGATATAACCAAGGTCGTAGGCTGATCTTATATTATGGTTGATCAATTGTTCATCTATAGACCCCGCCTTGTTTATATGAGGACTGTCGGTGCCGATTATCGATGCTGATTATCGGTACCGATTATCGAGGCTAATTACGATTGTTAAGGCTGAGTATCGAGGCCGATTTCTATTTTCAAGGCTGCTTGTCGAGACCTATATGATGTATACGTAACCCGTAGTTGAGGTCCATTATGATATATTTGGGGCCTTTGAGCAAGGCCCATTGTGATGTATTCAAGGCTCATAGGCAAGGCCCATTGTGATATTTTCGTGGCCCATGGGTAAAGCCCATTGTGATGTATATTAGCCCCATGATGCATGACCTATTTGATGTATTCGAGACCCATGTGCAGGGCCCACATGTCATGTATTTGAGGCCCATGAGTAGGGCCCACCTATTGTGTATATGTGGCCCTTGAGTAATGCCCAATGTGTCATATATTAAGCTTTTGTGTGAGGTCGTGGGCCCATTATATGTTTGCCTCTATGTGACCATTCCTTGGGGGCAATGTTGGTAGAATGTCCACATTGTCAAGGCCGATTATTGATGCTGGTTATTGATACCAATTATGAGTAGGTGACAACATAGCATCATAATACATACGCATCATCTGCATGTTTATTATGAAATGTGATTGACCATCTCATATACCGTAGGGTAGGTTATTCATGGGGCTCCCTGATAGGCAGAGTTTGCCCAACATGAGTGCACGGTATACGCAGGATTTATGCATGATTGCACTGTGTCACTTATGCATCTCGCATTTATGTGACATGACCACTGTATGCCCTAGCGACATCAGGGTCGTAGCCTCCACAGGCATATCATGGATGGCCATATTGGACACCAAAAATATTTGGTTCGAGCATCGGGCTACTATAGACGGCCCTGGGTGAAAATTCCTAAAACCCTCTTGGTACCAGAGGTCTCCCCAACATCGAGACCGAGTGGATACATGAGCGCCCAAGTACCGAATACCAGGAGACTGCGTCTCCCACTGTGCCGTGGTCGGTTAGGAGGGGGTGTGGCCTTACTCACTCGAGCACAGGAGGCATTGCTAGGCTGAGTTTGTCCAGCTGGTGAATGGGTCCGCTATCGACGTGCCGGATAGGTATTGACAGACTATTGGCCAGGCGGATAGTGAGGTTTCTTATGCTCACTTGGACTGTGCGGCTAGGGAGAGCGACAGTGCCATTTGGAGTGTACTAAACCCCGGTAATGATCCCAGAGATGAACAGTCCTGATATGTGGACTTATCGAGCAGGAGTTGCATAATCATTCATTCATTCACTCACTATCCACTCAGGCTGGTGGTGCGTAACTAATTATTATGTACCTTCATATGGATAGGATTTCAGTTGGGTGTGCGACTAACCTGAGATCAGGAGTTTACCACATTGAGTCTGACTATCCAAATATAGGTATGGGATTGGTTTGGATAGAAGTCCCTTGTGATGGACCCCATAGCTTGTGATACTACGTACTATCATCCCGACTTCACTCCAGCTTGGTCATTTCATTCGCATCGCATATTACATTGCATCTACAGTACTTAGCATATTGGGTTTCCATGTTTCTCCATTGATATGGCTATTAGTACTCATGCCTTGCATTGCATAGCCTTGGTACAGCTGATGGCACTCATGGACTTATCAGTATATTTTTTCTTATTTAGATATTTTATAATTTATGGCATTGTATCATCGACATCTAATATTTGGCTCGCTTTGACTCCTCATTTATATGGCTGATCTGTATTGCGTACTCTAATATTTTATGACTTGTGGACTTACCAGTATAATTCCACTTACTTTGATCTCATATCTTGTCAGTATTTCTGTTTATTTCATTTTATGATTTATGGCCTTGTATTGCATACTTGACACTTACCTTGTACACACACTTTCACCACCCTTTAAGCTTTCTATAAGCTTATGCACGATTGATGAGTGTAGGTGGCGTCAGGTTGTAACAGTGTTGAGCTTAGAGCGTAAAACAGACTTTTGGAGCTTTGATTTTTGACATATGTATTTCCCTTTCAGCACTGTATTCAAATATTTATATTAGTGGATATGTGATGATGATGTTACCTTCGTGATTTGGGTAAACTTGTGGTTATATTTGTTATGAAACAAATGTACATTAAAAATCCTCCTTGTAGGATCCCAGGATCAGAAATCTGGTAATGGACGTCAGAAGCCGAGAATGGGATACTACGGATGTTGTCGACACCGGATTCGGTGATCGGGATTCCTTTGAATTTGATTTTCGAGGTTTGGGGTGTGACAAAAGTTGGTATCAGAACATAACTTGGGAATACCTAAGGATAACATCACATATCTACTAATAGCTACACTACACTGTGTGATTGTTGAGAACTTAGAATGGATAGTCCCCTGAGTTTGAATAACTTAGAAACTTCCTGATATAGCTCCCTAACATGTGTACATTCGTGAGTGCCTAAGGATGATAGGCCCTTGTTCCTTCCTATAGGACATGACATCCAAGAGAGTGATCTAAGCGACTTCCGTTTTCTCGCCTGAGATTCCTGTTCCCCCACATAAGACTTCTGCACCACCATCTCAGTCTAGCGCAACACTGATCCTGTCTGTAAGTTCAGACCAGCTACAACAGATGTTGCAAGCAATGACTGCCATTCTTAAGAGAGGAGACCGAAAGAGGAAGGCCCCCTCCGGTAGTTGTAAGACTTGTATCCTAGTTTGTACTGTTTCGTTGACTCCCGTTATCCTTCTCGCAAAGTCCGGTAACCTGCAACGTATAATCGATGTTTGCGTGCGACACTAAGTCATATCCTGTAGATTTAAGTTGACTTAATCTGAGACTCCTACCATTGCGATCGCACCGTCGCCGCGGTTCCAACGCCACGACTCGCATACCGATCCAATACCCTGGTTGGGAGATGTGGGTCGGCGTTCAGATCGAGGAAAAACACCATACATTGCAAATCCCAAGAGAATCTCTACAACATGTCCCATCCATCCCATCAATCAATCCAATCAATCACCTCAAGTCAAGTACAAAGCAACCCATGCTTTCTGTAACGCCCGTGAAAAATCCGTACTTGGGCTCGAGTACCAACTCGACCCGAAATCGCGTAGGATTAATTTCTATGGAAATTAAGCGTAAGTTAGCTAGCGCAACGCTGGAGTGGCTGGAAAATAGTCCCTGATCACTTTAAATACGTTCTACAAGACCCAAATCGAGTAGAACAAACGACTCTATAATACTCTATAACCCCGGATCAAACTCTAAGCAGGTTTGGTCTTTGGACCGCTTTGAATTTTTGTATTGGATCTAGACCGCACGTCGAAAGTCCGATACTTCCTATCTTAGACCGTTAGAACCGCCTTGTTGGACTTGATACTCATTTCGAAAATTAAGTCCAACCGAAAATCGCAGGCTATTTCATTGAGCCCGGACCGAAGAGAGTGCGAATAGGGACAGAATTGGAATTTCAAATTCAAATCTGGTACATGACTTGACGCGTCAGTATTAAGCGTTCTGACCGTCAGAATTCATCCAGATTACACCCTCGGATCAGGAGAAATTTTTATTTTATATCATGAGACTTTCAGCCCTGATCTACGTGCGGTGACCGCTGAACTGAAACTGGTCCGCCACGTGCGATCTGCGAACCCTGCCGGACTGAAAACTTAAAATGTGCTAGATCTGGTACGCAAGAGCTTAAGTCCGATCGCATTCGACCAGGGGACCACCAGAAAGCATCTTTTGGACCGAAACAGCCCCGAAATGGATATGCACTAAGTAAACTTCGTTCCAGAGCCTATTTTCGGTATTTTTAAGCTTATAAAAGGGGTTGAAACCCTCATTCCTCTCTCCCATCCGAAAATTGCAAAACCCTAGCTTTGGGAGAGAGAAAAGGAGAGAGTTTGAGAGAGAGAGTGGAAGGATTTTTTCCGCCTTCGTGTCGCTGATTCCACGTGCTTCAGCAACTCTTCCCAATCACCTGGCTGGTGATTTCTTTGCCTTTTCAGGTATGAAACAACTCTAAAAGTTACTGATTTAGGGATTACTTAGATTCATAGTGTGTTAGCTAACGTAACTTGTAAAATAGGTTCTCCTACTGCCGTAGACGAAGCGTATATGCTCCGTTTCAATTCACGAGTCTACAAGACATAAGGTGCGGATTTTAGACGCTTTGATTGACTGTTTCCAAAGCTTTCAATGATGTTTAATAGTAAATTATCGACGGCATCGCCGCTTGACATGTACAACATGCTATCCGTTTCCTGTTTCGTAAATCAACGAAGAATATGAGATTTAGGGCATTTTAGTCATTTGTAGGAAGTACTGATTACATTCATATTTTGCTGATGTGATTGACATGGTTTGTTGTCACATTAGAAAGTTAGGAATACGTGCATAATTAGTTTGGAGAAGAGATTCGCCAAATTGCGCACTTCGGGTTGACACTATATGTAGACTTAAGTGTGTAGTGTATGTGTTTGTATAAATGCTTGTATTAGTATGTATTGAATTAAATGATGTTATGAATTAGTTTGAGATGGATTTCTCAATTTATATGTTGACATAAATGATTTCCTACATATTGACTATGTACATGATTCCATACTATGCATGAAATGTATGTGCTTGAAGATTTGCTTAAGTTGAATGTTATAACATGTGTTAACATGCTCACAGGATTGTATTTCAATTCCAATACTCCTACATAAATTGCTGATACGAATTCATATGTGTTTGGGACTATACTTAGTCCAGGCAGTCGGTAACCGAGCGAATTCATGGTTGGCAGGTCTTGGCCACGAACGACGCGTCGATGAACGCGAGCCGTGTTTTGAAGTTGGCAGTAGTGGTTAGGCCATGCGAAGTGTTTTACGCACTTCATGTCGTTCAACTTGAGATGCGATCGCGCTAGTCGAGCCTGTCAAGTAACCCGACTGGCCGATGTATGTTCACCCTGCATGAGTCATAACTGCTTGAACCTAGGGTACTGAACTTTTCATTGTAAATCTTGTTAACCATGGTACCTTGATCCACGAAGACTCATGAGCCGGGCATGGTGGTATGGGACACCGTGGTCGAGCTGTCGGCCTACGCTGGGGCCATAAACCTCCCCGTAGTGACCAGTGAGCACTTAGTCTCATGAGCAGATTATGGTGGTATGGGACACTATATTCTTACTGTCGGCCTACACTGATCAGGCGACGAGTCCTTTGTAGCGACCGCGAGCGTATTCTGAGTCTACGGGAGGCGACGACCCTTCAGTAGCAGTAGAGTACAGTAGGCCTGTATTGATAAGGTGATGGGGGAGCGGAGCAACGAGTGCGTGCAACAGCCCTGGCAGCCCTTGCAGCGACCTACAAAATATACAATCGTATGAGATTACTAGGAGTGACGACCCTAGACAGGATCTGTGTTGGGATTGATACAAGGGAAGTAGCTTAGTTTCCCAATCCTGCTGTTTGAATGGACTAATAACAACTCAGAAATTATATCACCATAACATTGCATGTTCCTGGAAGATGTGGAGCACTTGAGGGATGATTGCATGCCGCGGTCGTAAGATGGTGCCATATGAGGGAGATCGTCGGTGAGGGCATACATCACGTCATGTCATATTGCATTAACAACAGTATTAGGATTGTCTGATTTACTGCTTTACTATTATCGCATGATTGATTTGAGAACATGTAAATCCTTGCTCTATTATTCCACTGAGTTAGCTACTCATTCCCACGTTACGGGATGGTGTTTGCAACACCCACCAGACCCTGTGGTAGATGCAGGTGATGCTGAGATCCAGGAGACAGAGCCAGACTTCGACGAGGACCAGGACGAGTTCTCGTACATGCAGTATCATGATGGCTTTTCTTAGGCGACCTGGGTTGACGGGACTTCAGTGGGACTATTTTGAACATTTATTTTTATCATTTACATGTATATGAGACTCAGTGATGTATTCATACTTTAGTGACAGTTGAGATCCACTTTATTTTTCCATACAGTGATATATATATTGTTTAGTCTTCCGCTTGCTTTTATCACTGGACCTGGAGTATGAATTACAATTTTGGTATACTTTTACTCATGTGAATGCTTTAACTCAGACAACATTGAATCATAATCATTTTTGTTGCATAAGTGACGGTCTGGAACTCGGGAGTTGAGTTTATACACGACCCCCGATTTTCAAGGTGTTACAAGTTGGTATCAGAGCATGAATAAGAGTATACTGGGCCTGGGTTATGGTCTTGTGACGTACGCTGTCGCTTCTTTTGACTTAGGTGGGTGCGAGAAGGGTCTAGAAACATTTCTAGGATCGCAGATTCGCCAATAGGCGAAGTCTATTCGAATCGATCGCATGATCGAGTCTGTAACACATCTCGGGTCGCGTGAAGCAACCCGAATAGCTCCTAGGTTATAGGAAGTCGGGTTGAGATGTTCTTTGAACGATTTTAAACCCGTAAAAGTGAATCCTTGGGCCGTGGGATGACCACGACTCCTGTATTCAATCGCCAGGGCTTAAAAACCCCGTTTCACCAAAAATCTTCAAAATTCTTCCTTTCACCACTCTAATCTTCATTTATTTCTTATCCTTTTCATGTTAGGCATCAAAAATAATGTGAAAATATCATAAAATAATACTTTCATAAAATTTTACAGTGAATAGTAAAATTTAATGAAAAATGGCCATAAGGCCATTATAAATTCACTTTCTTTAGCAAATAATAGTCTAGATGGATGTACTAGATTCTTCTACCCCAAAATCATATGCTGCATGATAGGATTTTATATTCGGGATTGCGGAATGGTCCCGAAAAGCCCCGAACACATGTTTGGGCCTATATAGGTCAAAATACAATGAACCAAGGTTGGGACCATACATATTTAGAGTCCTTGGACCATGGGTGACCAAACCCATGTGGTCCCACCGACTGAATAGGTGGTCGGCCGGCGATGCCATCGCCGACCACCCTTGTCGGTTGGAGGTCTGCTTTGAAAAATGAGGGTGTTTTGGGTATCTAACACCCCACATGTAGGGTTCGTGGGTAGAAAACCCCTAAAACTTGCACTTCCTTCACAAACAGCCCTCCCCATAGCTCCATTTTCATTTTCCAGCAACTATCTCCAAATTTCGTGATTCCAAACCACCCCTAGATCCATCCTTGGCCAAAAATGACCACCCTCCATCGTTCCTTTGAAGTTGGCAGCCCTCCCTCTTGAAGATTTCATCATTTGGAGCTCCAAAAACCCCCCAAATCGAGCTGAAATCGTGAGGTGCTCCATTCCACCTTTTCATTTTCATTTCTCCTTGAAAATATATCCTTGGGAAGCTTGAAGCATCCCTCTACGACGCCTAGATCTCCCTTTTCCAGTTTGGATAGCCACTTCTCCACATTTTCTTCATTTTTCGTGGCTTTCATGGAAGCCATTTTAGGCCTTTTATCACTCTCCTCCATCTTATCTTTGATGGGTAAAAGGAAGATTGTAGTAGACGAGGCTGGACCAAGTCATCCTGCTCAATCGAGAAGACCGCGGGGTGGTGCCGCAAGTTTAAGCGCCGCCACAGGTCCAGCTACAGCCCTAGAGTGCCGTACAAAGCGAGATTTGGATCCTCATACTCACTTGGGCGAGTAATTCTATCAGAGATGCCTCACGGCCAATACACTGATCACAAAGTGTTGTTTGAGGTGGACATGGAAGGGCGACTGTTCGGTGAATTTTTATTGTTCGAGCGCATTGAAGCTGCGCATTGGGGTCCGATCTTTGAAGCTCGCGCTCGTGCTAATGTGAGCACTGTTCGTGCCTTCTACGCTTGTATCCAGAATCCTACCTTGGAGCCATTGCAGTTTAAAATCCCTTTTGGTAGAGATCGGATGGCTACGATTGATGTGTGACTGGTTGCGCGACTTCTGAACGTGCCTCTTGGTGATGTTCATCCTACTGAGAAGAATCTGAGGAGTAGGCGTGAACGAGATCACCGCACCAGGATTCTGTGCGGTAAATTGGTTCCATGGCAGCCTAATAATAGCCTGAAGGCGACGTATATGTCTGATGATTTGCGCCTGCTACACCATATCTGCACATTCAATGTATATCCCAGGTCGACGAATCGCATTGAGTGTACGCACCTTATGGTTGATTTTCTGTATCTGGTGGCCCAGGGAGAGAATGTATGTATGGCCACTTTCATCTTGCGACAGATAATCCTCATAGCCAAGTCAAGAAGAACATTCGAATTGCTTCCTTTTAGTCGACTGATATGCAAGATTGTGCTTGAGTTTGCTTACAGACTTGGGCCGGAATTGCCAGCTTCGATTCATAGCATTGATGAGTCGACTATGGTCAAGATGAAGATTGGGTCTCAGTACCGTGAAAATCAGCTTGAGGAGGATAGCGAGGATGACTTTGATGATGAGGAGGATCTAAGTGAGGGAGAACCTGGAGAAGAAGTTCAGGAAGAAGTCCAGGAAGAGGCAGAAGAGGAGGCTCAGGATACAGATGAGAGCCCTCCTCCTTCTGCGCAGGCTACTAGCGATGATCACATTGCTCGGATCGAGGAGAGTCAAATCGCCTTGCGAAGGGAAGTTCAGGAACTTCGCGCTGAAGTCGAGGATGCCGAGGCCGTTACGAAGAGGAAATTCGGCAAGGTGACTCGTACCTTGAAGGCGATCCTGTGCTGCTTGCAGGATAAGGGTGCTCCTCCTCCGTCACCTGATTCAGACTAGCGATGAGATAGTTGATGTTGTTATCAGTAGTTAGTCATTTCCTGCTTTAAGTTGTGTAAGCCTGTTAAGGCTAGTGTCTTGCTTATGTTGCTGTTGTAATTTAAACTGTCTTAGTTCCCATGTATTTCTCGTCATGATGCTTGTAAGGATATATCCCTTGTATTGTGACAATTTTGGTTAAATGAAATGCATGGAATGCCTTTGACTCCTTGTGTGAATGATTGTGGTGTATTTGCGCTATTAAGACTGACAAGGTTGCGCCCTATTTTGAATATAGGGAATGCCGCCTAAGGCTATGCGGAGCACGGCTCGGCTTGCATTGACTGAGCCTATGGATCAGGCTCCTTCGCAGTCTGACACACATGCGGACTCTGCTGTGGGCCCGATTCCTGAGACAGTTCATGCCTCTCAGCCTACTGCTGGTCCTACAGTTGGACCACCGCCGTTCACACCGCCAGTCAGAGAGCCTTATCATGCATCTTCTTCGGCGCAGCACACGCCACAGCCTGTTCCACCTCCCGACAGATTCGAGCATATGATGGCTATGATGCTGCAGCAGCAGCAGCTCCTGACTATTATTGTGGGGACACTAGCCCAGGGTGGGGGTGTGACTCCACCTGCACCACCTGCGCATCCAGCTGAGGATGCTGATGCATATGCCCAGGATGAGGGCATGGCTCATCCTGCACCACCTGCTTACCCTGCGGGGAATGCCGCAGATACACGGGGCTTGTTAGAGCGATTCCAGCGCTTACGGCCTCCCACTTTTACGGGTTCTCATAGACCCGAGGAGGCCGAGTACTGGCTCGACCATGTGTCGAAGATATTGCGGATGCTTCATTGTACAGAGGCTGAGCAGGTAGAGTTGGCTATGTTCCTGTTTGAGAGAGAGGCCAGCTTGTGGTGGGATAACATATTGCGGACCGTTGCCGCCGATTATGTATGGACATGGGCAGCGTTTGAGTTCCACTTCCATGAGAAGTATTATCCCCAGACGTACAGGCATGACCGGGAGAATGAGTTTCTCCGCCTCAGACAGGGAGCCATGACAGTCACAGAGTATGAGCATCGGTTCACGGAGTTGGGCGGATACGTCCCGACTATTTTGGCTGATGAACAGATGCGCATACGGCACTTTTCAGAGGGTTTGCGACCAGATATTCGGTCGAAGATGTGCTGTGTGAGCATTTCCTCCTATGCGGAGTTGATTCACAAGTCCATGCGGGCAGAGCAGAATGTGGATCGGCTTACGCGATCTCGTGGCCCTGTTGCTCCTAGGCCTCGACCAGAGATACAGGACAGGCCCTCTACGGGCAAGAGGCCTCGTCCACCCTCCTACCAGGGCTACTATGCCAGTACCCCCGATGCGGCGCTCTGATTTACTATGCACATATTGTGGGAGAGAGGGCCACTTGGCGCAGAGTTATTTTTCTAGGATGCAGGACAGTGGGTTCTCGCCGCCGCAGAAGATCGACCGTACACGTCCACAAGCGATATCAGCACCGCCTATACAGTTGGCTCCCGCGCACCGTTCCTTCAGACCTCCGATATCGCAGATCAGGCAGCCTTCACGGCCCACGGCGCAGCGGCCGAACCAGCCACAGCAGGCACGGGTACATGCCTTGACAGCGGAGGCAGCTGCGACACAGACTTCTCAGCATTCAGCCTTCGAGGTCACTGCCCATATTGGAGGTACTCCTATTCTCGTGATGGTGGACACTGGTTCCACGATTTCTTTGATATCGCGTGCTGTAGTCAGGCATCTTGGGTTACAGACTATTACCATGGATAGGGTACGAGTCCTTGCAGCCCACGGAGATTATTCAAATGTCACCCAGATGTATGAGGGGTGTTTGGTTGATTTGGGAGGCCGGACGATGGCTATTGATCTTGTCGTCGACCCCTCTCTTGTTTATCTCGACGACATTCTTGGCATGGATTGGTTGGCTACAGCGAGGGCCGAGATTGACTGCGAGACTCGTATAGTGACTGTGTACGAGCCTGAGGGTGCATCCTTCACATTTCCAGTGCGGGTAAATCTTCCTTTCCGCATACTTAGTTACGCCACTTTATTGCGCGACGCTGGTGCCCAGGTACTCGAGCATGTGCCAGTCATTTCTGAGTTCGGGGATCTGTTCAGGAAGATCCCTGGGTTGCCGCCTCGACGAGAGATCGATTTCACTATCGATCTGGTTCCTGGTTCTACACCCGTCTCACTGCCGACGTATCGCATGACACCATGTGAGATGGAGGAGTTGAGGACGCAGATTGATGGTCTGCTAGAGCTTGGCCTTATACGGCCTAGTGTGTCTCCTTGGGGAGCACCGGGCCTATTCGTGAGGAAGAAGGACGGTTCGATACGATTGTGTATTGATTATCGCAGGCTGAACCAGGTTACGGTGAAGAACAAGTATCCTTTACCCAGGATCGATGACTTGTTTGATCAGTTGAGAGGAGCGCAGTACTTCTCGAAGATTAATCTTCAGCCAGGATATCATCAGTTGCGCGTCAGGGATGAGGACGTGCAGAAGACAGCATTCAGGACCAGTTTTGGCCACTACGAGTTCCTCGTGATGTCGTTCGGTCTCACGAACGCGCCAGCCGTGTTCATGGATCTGATGAACCGGGTATTTTGGCCTTTCCTCTATCGATTCGTCATTGTATTCATTGAAGACATTTTGGTGTACTCTAGGAGTCGAGAGGAGCATGAGGAGCACTTACGTTTGGTCCTAGATACGCTCAGACAGCATCAGTTGTTCACACAGTATAAGAAGTGCGACTTCTGGAAGCAGGAGGTGAAGTTCCTGGGACACGTGGTGTCCAAGGATGGCATGGCAGTTGACCTGTCTAAGGTAGCTGCGGTGCAGGACTGGGAGCAGCCTGGTTCTGTCACTGAGGTGAGGAGTTTCTTGGATCTCGCTGGCTACTATCGGCGCTTCATACAGGACTTCTCGAAGATCGCGAGACCCTTATCTCAGTTGACACGGAAAGACGTGAAGTTCGCCTGGAATGACAAGGTGGAGTCAGCTTTTCAGGAGCTGAAGGACAGACTTACGTCCGCCCCTGTGCTAGTATTGCCAGAGTAAGGGGTTAGATACACCATATACACTGACGCGTCTAGCGTTGGTCTGGGTTATGTCCTTATGTAGAGAGACGGGGTAATTTCGTATGCCTCGAGACAATTAAGGAAGCACGAGGAGAATTACCCTACACACGACCTAGAGTTGGCAGCCGTTATATTCACACTGAGACTCTGGAGACATTACCTCTACGGAGAGGAGTTCGAGCTCTTTTGCGACCACAAGAGCCTCAAGTACATATTCACGCAGCGAGACTTGAATATGAGGCAGCGGCGATGGATGGGGACGTTGAAGGACTTCAAGTTTGAAATCTCTTACCATCCTGGGAAGGCGAACCTCGTGGCTGATGCGTTGAGCCGCAAGAAAGAGATAGAGTTTGTGGCTCCGCTGATGGTTGCCGAGTGGGATATGATTGAGTTTTTGCGAGACTTTAAGCAGAAACTCACCGTAGAGGAGCCATTTGAGTTCATCGCACATGTACAGGTGCGATCTCAGATCGATGACCGAGTCATCGAGGCGCAGAGGGACGATGCGCATCTTACTGAGCTTCGAGAGTAGGCCAGTGATGATGCTGACGCCGACTGGCGAGTTGGTATGGATGGGGGCTTACATTATCGTGGCTGCCTATGCATCCTAGATGTCCCTGACTTGAGACGAGAGATTCTCGAGGCTGCGCATTCTACTAGACTCGCGATGCATCCAGGCAGCACAAAGATGTATCGTGACGTGAAGAGGATGTATTGGTGGGAAGGTATGAAGACCCACATAGCTGAGTTCATGTCCCGTTGTCTCACTTGTCAGCAGGTGAAGGCAGAGCATCGCCGACCACCTGGACTTTTGCAGCCTATGCCGATTGCAGAGTGGAAGTGGGATTTCATTTCCATGGACTTCATTTCTGGGTTGCCGAAGACGAGGAAGGGAAATGATTCCATTTGGGTGATCGTCGACCGTCTGACGAAGTCAGCGCACTTCCTACCGATTAGAGTTACGAACTCTGCAGACGAGCTGGCTAGATTGTACATCAGAGAGATTGTGCATCTGCATGGAGTTCCGCTGGAGATCGTATCGGACAGAGACACGCGGTTCACTTCTATTTTCTGGACTCGCATTCAGGAGGCTATGGGAGTAAAGTTGAAGTTTAGTACTGCCTTCCACCCACAGACAGACGGACAGACAGAGCAGGTGAACCAGATCTTGGAGGACATGTTGCGAGCTTGCGCATTGGACTTTAAAGACAGTTGGGATGATTGTCTTGCATATGCGGAGTTTGCGTACAACAGCAGTTTTCAGGCTAGTATCGGTATGGCACCTTATGAGGCGCTGTATGGGCGACCTTGTCGCGCACCGCATTGCTGGTTAGAGGTCAGTGAGCGTAGCTTGATTAGCCCAGAGTTAGTGCAGGCGACGTCAGAGAAGATTGATATTATTCGACGTCGTCTCCTTACAGCGCAGAGCAGACAGAAGAGCTACGCCGATACGAGACGGAGGCCACTAGAGTTCACAGTTGGGGATCATGTGTTTTTACGAGTTTCCCCTATGAAGGGAGTCCTTCGGTTCGGGAAGAAGGGGAAGCTGGCACCGCGATTCATTGGTCCATTCCAAATCCTCGATCGTGTGGGAGCGGTGGCTTACAGATTGGCTTTACCCACGCCTCTCGCGAGCGTTCACAACGTATTTCATGTTTCTATGCTGAAGAAGTACGTTGCTGATCCTTCCCATATCATCAGATGGGAGCAGGTGCAGTTAGGAGAGGATGTTACTTATATCTTGTGACCGACACGTATCCTAGACAGGAAGGAGCAGGTACTGCGTAGTAAGGTGATTCCCCTTGTGAAGGTATTATGGACGCATCACTTTGAGGAGGAGGCTACCTGGGAGACAGAAGCCGAGATCAGAAAGAACTACCCACAGCTTCTCGAGGAGTACGAAAAGGTACAAATTTCGAGGACGAAATTATTTGTTAAGGGGGGTAGATTGTAACGCCCGTGAAAAATCCGTACTTGGGCCCGAGTACCAACTCGACCCGAAATCGCGTAGGATTAATTTCTATGGAAATTAAGCGTAAGTTAGCTAGCGCAACGCTGGAGTGGCTGGGAAATAGTCCCTGATCACTTTAAATACGTTCTACAAGACCCAAATCGAGTAGAACAAATGACTCTATAATACTCTATAACCCCGGATCAAACTTTAAGTAGGTTTGGTCTCTGGACCGCTTTGAATTTTTGTATTGGATCTAGACCGCACGTTGAAAGTCCAATACTTCCTATCTTAGACCGTTAGAACCGCCTTGTTGGACTTGACACTCATTTCGAAATTCAAGTCCAACTGAAAATCGCAGGCTATTTCATTGAGCCCGGACCGAAGAGAGTGCGAATAGGGACAGAATTGGAATTTCAAATTCAAATTTGGCACACGACTTGACGCGTCAGTATTAAGCGTTCTGACCGTCAGAATTCATCCAGATTACACCCGCGGATCAGGAGAAATTTCTATTTTATATCATGAGACTTTCAGCCCTGATCTACGTGCGGTAACCGCTGAACTGAAACTGGTCTTCCACGTGCGATCTGCGAACCCTGCCGAACTGAAAAATTAATACGTGCTAGATCTGGTACGAAAGAGCATAAGTCCGATCGCATTCGACCAGGGGACCACCAGAAAGCATCTTTTGGACCGAAACAGCCCCAAAATGGATATGCACTAAGTAAACTTCGTTTCGGAGCCTGTTTCCGGTATTTTTAAGCTTATAAAAGGGGTTGAAACCCTCATTCCTCTCTCCCATCCGAAAATTGCAAAATCCTAACTTTGGGAGAGAGAAAAGGAGAGAGTTTGAGAGAGAGAGTGGAAGGATTTTTTCCGCCTTCGTGTCGCTGATTCCACGTGCTTCAGCAACTCTTCCCAATCACCTGGCTGGTGATTTCTCTGCCTTTTCAGGTATGAAACAACCCTAAAAGTTGCTGATTTAGGGATGACTTAGATTCATAGTGTGTTCGCTAACGTAACTTGTAAAATAGGTTCTCCTACTGTCGTAGACGAAGCGTATACGCTCCGTTTCAATTCACGAGTCTACAAGACATAAGGTGCGGATTTTAGACGCTTTGATTGACTGTTTCCAAAGCTTTCAATGACGTTTAATAGTAGATTATCGACGGCATCGCCGTTTGACATGTACAACATGCTATCCATTTCCTGTTTCGTAAATCAACGAAGAATATGAGATTTAGGGCATTTTAGTCATTTGTAGGAAGTACTGATTACATTCATATTTTGCTGATGTGATTGACATGGTTTGTTGTCGCATTAGAAAGTTAGGAATACGTGCATAATTAGTTTGGCGAAGAGATTCGCCAAATTGCGCACTTCGGGTCGACATACTATATGTAGACTTAAGTGTGTAGTGTATGTGTTTGTATAAATGCTTGTATTAGTATGTATTGAATTAAATGATGTTATGAATTAGTTTGAGATGGATTTCTCAATTTATATGTTGACATAAATGATTTCCCACATGTTGACTATGTACATGATTCCATACTATGCATGAAATGTATGTGCTTGAAGATTTGCTTAAGTTGAATGTTATAACATGTGTTAACATGCTCACAGGATTGTATTTCAATTCCAATACTCCTACATAAATTTCTGATGTGAATTCATATGTGTTTGGGACTATACTTAGTCCAGGCAGTCGGTAACCGAGCGAATTCGTGGTTGGCTGGTCTTGGCCACGAACGACGCGTCGATGAACGCGAGTCGTGTTCTGAAGTTGGCGGCAGTGGTTAGGCCACGCGAAGTATTTTACGCACTTCATGTCGTTCGACTTGAGATGCGATCGCGCTCGTCGAGCCCGTCAAGTAACCCGACTGGTCGATGAATGTTCACCCTGCATGAGTCATAACTGCTTGAACCTAGGGTACTGAACTTGCCATTGTAAACCCTGTTAACCATGGTACCTTGATCCATGAAGACTCATGAGCCGGGTATGGTGGTATGGGACACCGTGGTCGAGCTGTCGGCCTACGCTGGGGCCACAAACCTCCCCATAGTGACCAGTGAGCACCTAGTCTCGTGAGAAGATTATGGTGGTATGGGACACTATATTCTTGCTGTCGGCCTACACTGATCAGGCGACGAGTCCTTTGTAGTGACCGCGAGCGTATTCTTTGTCTACGGGAGGCGACGACCCTTCAGTAGCAGTAGAGTATAGTAGGCCTGTATTGATAAGGTGATGGGGGAGTGGAGCAACGAGTGCGTGCAACAGCCCTGGCAGCCCTTGCAGCGACCTACAAAATATACAATCGTATGAGATTACTAGGAGTGACGACCCTAGACAGGATCTGTGTTGGGATTGATACAAGGGAAGTACCTTAGTTTCCCAATCATGCTGTTTGAATGGACTAATAACAACTAGAAAATCATATCACCATAACATTGCATGTGCCTGGAAGATGTGGAGCACTTGAGGGACGATTGCATGTCGCGGTCGTAAGATGGTGCCGTATGAGGGAGATCGTCGGTGAGGGCATACATCACGTCATGTCATATTGCATTAACAACAGTATTAGGATTGTCTGATTTACTGCTTTATTATTATCGCATGATTGATTTGAGAACATGTAAATCCTTGCTCTATTATTCCACTGAGTTAGCTACTCATTCCCACGTTACGGGATGGTGTTTGCAACACCCACCAGACCCTGTGGTAGATGCAGGTGATGCTGAGATCCAGGAGGCAGAGCCAAACTTCGACGAGGACCAGGATGAGTTCTCGTACATGCAGTATCATGATGGCTTTGCTTAGGCAACCTGGGTTGACGGGACTTCAGTGGGACTATTTTAAACATTTATTTTTGTCATTTACATGTATATGAGACTCAATGATGTATTCATACTTTAGTGACAGTTGAGATCCACTTTGTTTTTCCATACAGTGATATATATATTGTTTAGTCTTCCGCTTGCTTTTATCACTGGACCTGGAGTATGAATTACAATTTTGGTATACTTTAACTCATGTGAATGCTTTAACTCAGACAACATTGAATCATAATCATTTTTGTTGCATAAGTGACGGTCTGGAACTCGGGAGTTGAGTTTATATACGACCCCCGATTTTCAGGGTGTTACACTTTCTCTCTCCAAAGTCAACTCTTTCATACCCTCTCTCTTACACCACCTTACATGTCAAGTACCATATCCATCACTCACCTCACCCTTTCACCCATCACACTCATCCCTCATCTCTCTTACGACTCTCTCTCTCTCTCTCTCTCTCTCTCTCATTTCCCAATACATTCCCAAGCAAGCAAGAGGCTCCCACTTCAATGCATTTCTAAGAGAGAAAAGTGATTTTTGGTGGCCCACTTTCCCATCCCTTTAACTCTCATCCTAGCCATTCATTTCTCATCTCCACCATCAAAGTGAAGTAAAAGGAGAGTGGATTTCCAACGGACCGAGAAGATCAAGTGGTGGGTGCTTCCATAGCCTAGATTTCATGTTTTTATGATGGGCCAAGTGAGGCCTATCGATCAATGGTTTGGATCTCACTTTGGACCCTAGGATGTGGCCGATGGCCCACCTTGATTATCAATATCATTCCATGATAGGGCCGTTCTCTATGGACTCCATCATGATGTTTACCTTCCTAGCTTGTATATGGGTCATCTAGATCGTCTATTTTCGTTGAGAGAGGATATCCACTGTTAGATTTCAATTTTTTTGGGCCCACATGTTATGGGACCCACTTGATTTATGATGTAGATCATGGAATGGAGGGCCCATAACATGTGTCAGGGTCCCTCCATCACACGCGTGTCCCACTCTATCTCTCTCTCCCTCTCTTTTCATTGATTTATTTATTTATTTGTGTGATGTAATGGCCGTGTGGCCCACTTGGATGGACCCCACCATTAGGTATGTATGGACCCAAGCCATCTAAAAGTGGGGCCCATCTTATAAGTATTGTACTCACACCATCCATCATGTGGTGGCCCACCTAAATAGGGCCCACCTTGGATATGTTGTTAAGCCCAAAAACGTTCAGAGTCTGGACGTTGTTGGACAGAAAACACAAATATGAGCTTGGCTTTCCAAGCATTGGAGAAGGGCCACTCATATAGGCTCCACCTTGATGTATGTATTCAATCCACGTCATCTATTCCATTTACCAACTCATTTTAGGCGCTGAGCTAAAAAATGAGGTTGATCGGATTATCTAGTGGGCCATAGTGTTGAAAACAGTATCATTACCATTGAAATCTATCTAGATTTTTTTTACACACTGAAAGAGGCCTGATATTGGTCTTGATATATTTGATACGGGCTTTGCAATCTAATGGCTGGAGTGGATTCATCAAATGTGGGCCCCACGCATGATAAACCGTGAGAAATCACATTTTTTAAAAAAAAACAAAAGAAAAGGAAGCAGTAGGGCTACTGCTGCCAGCGGGCGGGCGTACGAGCAGGGTCCCACGGTTGGAGCCGTGGGTCCCACCATGATGTTCATTTGTCATCCAACCGGCTCATAAGGTGGGTCATTGCTTGATGTGGGCCCCCTCCAAGTTTCAATCACATCTAACGCTCAGGTGGCCCACATCATAGGAAACAGTGTTAATTGAGTGTCTACCATTGAAGCCCTTTCATGGGCCATAGAAGCTTTAGATCAAGATGAAATTTGTTTTTCCCTTTCATCCAGGTCCGTGTGACCTTACCAACTGGTTGGATGGAAAATATATTTTATGGTGGGCCCCACGTGAGAGCCCGCAGTGATGTAAGTGTTTTATGCCCACCGTCCAGCGGACGGTGGAGCCCACTATGATGTACGTGTTTATCCGCACTGTCCACTGTTTAGACAGTGGGACCCATCATGATTTATGTGTTCTACCCACTCTGTTCACACTAGATTGTGTGTGTGGGTGTTTATATATATGTATATATATATATATTATATTATATATAATATTGTATATATTATATATATTATATATGTATGATGGTGGGCCTTTATGTGGACCCCCCCCCCCCCCCCCCCCCCCCCCCACCACAATGCATGTGTTGCATCCAAACTGTCCATCCATTTTGTAAGCTCATTTTATGGCTTGAGCTAAAAATGAGTCGGATCTATGGTTCAAGTGGGCCCACCTTGGTATGTGTATAGGGCCCATGTTGATTGATTTATGGCCATTCATTGAGGCCCACCTTGGTGTACATATAAGGCCCATTGGATCATTGGCCCATTTGACATATATAAGGCCCATGAGATCTGGCCCATTTGACATATATAAGGCCCATGAGATCAGGCCCATTTGACGTATATAAGACCCATGGGATTAGGCCCATTTTGATGTATTCCAAGGCCTTGGGTTAAAGCCCATTGTGATGTACTCTAGGGCCCATAGGTTATAGCCCATTGCAATGTACATCAGGTCCATTAATGCGGCCCACTTGCTTGATAACCAGAAAGTCCATGTGATATGGCCCATTTGATGTATTTAAGGCCCAATGGGAGGTACCTAAGGTCCATTACAATGTGTGATTCCTCCATGGTTTGTGTAATGATGTTTTATGGCGGGTCGTGCCTTAGGAGCAATAATGGTTTGACGCCCATATTGTAAGTATGTAACACCCCAGATTTTGTTCAATCTGGGATTTGACGACCTTAGGCAGTGGGTCAACTAAAACACCTGGAAAATCGCTCAGAACCCAATTCCATAGCCAAAGAAATCACTTAGGATTAATTCCTTTAGAAACTAAGTATAAGTTAGCTAGCGCAACACTAGAGTAGCTGAGAAATAGTCCCTGATCACTTTAAATACGTTCTACAAGACCCAAATCGAGTAGAACCAATGACTCTATAATACTCTAAAACCTCGGATCAAACTCTAAGCAGGTTTGTTCCCTGGACCACTTTGAAACTTTGTATTGGAACTAGACCGCGCATCGAAAGTCCGATACCTACTATCTTAGACCGTTAGAACCGCCTAGCTGGACTTGACAATCATTTCGAAAATCAAGTCCAATTGACATTCGCAGGCTATTTCATTGAGCATGGACTGAAGAGAGTAAGAATAGGGACAGATTTAGAATTTGAAATTCAAATCTGGTACATGACTTGACGTGTCAGTATTAAGCATTCTGACCGTTAGAATTCAGCCAAATTACACCCTCGGATCAGGAAAAATTTCTATTTCATATCATGAGACTTGCAGCCCTGATCTACGTGCGGTGACCGCTGAACTGAAACTGGACCGCCACGTGCGATCTACGAACACTGATGGTCTGAAAACGGTATAAGAGCGACATCTGACATGTGTGAACTTAATTCCGACCGCATTCAGCCAGGGGACCACCAGAAATGTCCTTTTGGACCGAAACAGCCCCGCTTTGGATAAGCATCAAGTGAACCTTGTTCCCGAGCCTATTTCGAGCAAGTTTGGGCTTATAAAAGGGGTTGAAACCCTCACTCTTCTCTCCCGTCAGAATTTGAGAAAAACTCTAGATTGGGAGAGAGAAAAGGTGAGAGTGTGAGAGAGAGTAGGAGAGGATTTTCCTGCTGCTGGCTTACCTGTTGCACGTGCTTTAGCAACACGCTCCGATCACCTAGCCGGTGATTTCTCCGCGTTTTTAGGTTAGAAAATACCCCATTTAGTTGCTGATTTGAGGTTCCTTTCGTTCCATAGCTTGTTAGTTGATAAATCTCGTAAATCAGGTTCCCTATTCGCCGTAGACGAAGCGTATATGCTCCGTTCGAATTCACATACCTGTAAGAGATAAGGTGCGGATTTTAGACGCTTTGATTGACTGTTTCCAACGCTTTCAATGTCGTTTAATAGTAGATTATCGACGGCAACGCCGTTTGACATGTACAACATGCTGTCCGTTTCCTGTTTCGTAAACCAACGAAGAATATGAGATTTAGGGCATTTTAGTCATTTGTAGGAAGTACTATTTTTATTCATAATTTACTGATGTGATTGACATGGCTTATTGTCACATTAGAATGTTAGGAATATGTACATAATTAGTTTGGCGAAGAGATTCGCCGAAATGCATACTTTGAGTCGACATATTATATGTAGACTTAAGTGTGTAGTGTAAGTGTTTGTATAAATGCTTGTATTAGTATGTATTGAATTAAATGGTGATATGAATTAGTTTGAGATTAATTTCTCAATTAATATGCTGATGTAAATGATTTCCTACATGTTAGCCATATGCATGATTTCATTATATGTATGAAATGCATGTGCTTGATGATTTACTTAAGTTGTATGTTATAACATGTGTTAACATGCTCACATAGTTGTATTTCATTTCCAATACTCTTACACGAATTGCTGATGTGAATTCATATGTGTTTGGGACTATACCTAGTCCAGGCAGTCGGTAACCGAGCGAATTCGTGGTTGGTTTATCTTGGCCACGAACGACGCGTCGATGAACGCGAGCCATGTTCTGGAGTTGGCGGCAGTGATTAGGCCACACGAAGTGTTTTACGCACTTCATGTCGTTTGACTTGAGATGCGATCGTGCTAGTCGAGCCCGTCAAGTAACCCGACTGGCCATTGTATATTCACCCTGCATGAGTCATAACTGCTTGAACCTAGGGTACTGAACTTACCATTGTAAACCCTGTCAACCATGGTACCTTGATCCACGAAGACTCATGAGCCGGGCATGGTAGTATGGGATACCGTGGTCGAGCTGTCGGCCTACGCTGGGGCTACAAACCTCCCTGTAGTGACCAGTGAGCACCTATGACTCGTGAGCAGATTATGGTGGTATGGGACACTATATTCTTGCTGTCGGCCTACATTGATAAGGTGATGGGGGAGCGGTGCAACGAGTGTGAGCAACAGCCCTGGCAGCCCTTTGTAGTGACCTCGAGCGTATTCTGAGTCTACAGGAGGCGACGACCCTTCCATAGCAGTGAGAGTACAGTAGGCCTGTATTGATAAGGTGATGGGGGAGCGGTGCAATGAGTGCGAGCAACAGCCCTGACAGCCCTTGCAGCGACTTACAAAATATATATCGTATGAGATTACTAGGAGTGACGACCCTAGACAGGATCTGTGTTGGGATTGATATAAGGAAAGTACCTTAGTTTCCCAATTCTGCTGTTTGAATGGACTAATAACAACTCAGAAATCATATCACCATTACATTGCATGTGCCTGGAAGATGTGGAGCACTTGAGGGACGATTGCATGCAGCGGTCGTAAGATGGTGCCGTATGAGGGAGATCGTCGGTGAGGGCATACATCACGTCATGTCATATTGCATTAACAACAGTATTAGGATTGTTTAATTTACTGCTTTACTATTATTGCATGATTGATTTGAGAACATGTTAATCCTTGCTCTATTATTCCACTGAGTTAGCTACTCACTCCCACGTTACGGGATGGTGTTTTCGGACACCCACCAGTCCCTATTGTGATTGCAGATGATGGCGCGGCCTGCGAGGCAGAGCTGGACTTGATGATGAGGAGGAGGATTCCTCCTTTATGCGTGTTCTGATTGACGGGATTACAGGAAGGTTGATTAGATACCTTGACACTTGTCATTTTATATTTTTAGAGCACTCATGTATATTCTTTTTGTTTACTTTTGAAGTATACATGTATGTATATAACCTGGTAACATGTTCACACTCTGGAGACATACAACAGTTTATATATGTTAAACATACTATCACAGTCTTCTGCTTGTAAATTTAACCATCTCTGGAGTATGATATGCTGTTCTGGCTTAATCTCACTCATGTTTAATACATTAACACAGACAACATTCAATCATACATATCTATGTTGCATAAATAACATTCTGGAACTCGAGAGTGGAATTTTTACTCGACCCTCCGATTTTCGGGATGTTACAGATGGTATCAGAGCATGAATAAGATTATACCGGGCCTGGGTTATGGTCACGCGATGTACGCTGTCACTTCCTTTGACTTAGGTGGGTGCGAGAAACGTCTAGAAATACTGTAGGATCGCAGATTCGCCAATAGGCGAAGACTATTCATATCGATCGCGCGATCGAATCCATAACGCATCTTGGGTCTCATGAAGTGACCTGAGTAGCTCCTAGGTTGTAGGTAGTTGGGTTGAGACATTTTTTAAATGATTCTAAATCCGTAAATGTAAATCCTTGGGCTGTGGGACAACCACAACCCCTGTATTCAATCGTCAGGGCTTAAAAATCCCGTTTCACTTAAATCTTCAAAATTCTTCCTCTCACCACTCCAATCTTCAATTCTTTCTTATCCTTTTCATGTTAGGCATCAATCCTAATGTGAAAATGACATAAAATCATACTTCGACAAAATTTTACAGTGAATAGTAAAATTTCATGAAAAATGGCCATGAGGCCATTCTAACTTTACTTTCTTTAGCAACTAATGGGCTAGATGGATGTACTAGCTCCTTCTACCCTAAAATCATATGTTGTATGATAGGGAATTGTATTCAAGTTTGCAGAATGGCCACAAAAAGCCCTGAACGTATGTTTGGGCCTACATAGGTCAATATACAATGAACCAAGGTGGGGCCCATAGTTATTTGGGGTCCCTGGACCATGGGGGACCAGACCCATGTGGTCCCACCGACCAGATCAAGGAATGGTCGGCGATGCATCACCGTCCGGTGGGGCCCACTCGGTGTGATTTTTGGGCACATGCCCTATTTTGGGTCGTGTACACCCCCCACGTAGTGCTCGTCCATAGAAAACCCCAAAGAGGAGCACTTCCTTCACAAACAGCCCCTTCCCTAGCCCCATTTACGTTTTCTAGCTGCCCTAACCCAAAACCATGGTTCCAAACCACTCCCAGATCCATTCCTGGCCAAAAACGACCACACTCCTTCACTCCATTGAAGTTTGCAGCCCTCCCTCTTCAAGATCTTGTCGTTTGAAGCTCTTAAAACCTCCAAATCGAGCTGAAATCGTGAGGTGCTCCATTCCTCTTTTTCATTCTCTTTTCTTTCTGAAAATACATCCTAGGGGAGCTTGAAGCATCCCTCTACAACGCCTAGATCTCCCTTTTCCAGTTTGGGCAGCCATTTCTTGGCATTTTCTCCATTTTCTATGGCTTTTGTTAAAGCCATTTTGGGTCTTTTGTCACTCTCCACCATCCTATCTTTGATGGGTAAGAGAAAAACCACAACTGATTAGGCTGGGCCTAGTCGCCCTGCTCAATCGAGAAGACCGAGGGGTGGCGCAGCTAGCTCAAGCGCCGCCGCAAGTCCAACCACAGCCCAAGAGTTCCATACAAAGCGAGATTTGGATCCCCATACTCAACTTGGGCGAGTGATTCTAGCAGAGATGCCGCACTGCCAATACACTGACCGTAAAGTGTTGTTTGAGGCGAACGTGGAAGGATGACTATTCGGCGAATTTTTTTTGTTCGAGCGCATTAAAGCTGCGCATTGGGGTCCGATCTTTGAAGCTCGTGCTCGTGCTAATGTGAGCAGCATTCGTGCCTTCTACGCTCGTATTCAGAATGCTACATTGGAGCCATGGCAGTTCAAGATTCCTTTTGGTAGAGACCGGATGGCTACGATCGATGTTCGGTTGATTGCGTGACTTCTGAACGTGCCTCTTGGTGATGTTCATCCTAGTGCGAAGAATTTGAGGAGTAGGCGTGAGCGAGATCGCCGTACCAGATTCCTGTGCGGTAAACTGGTTCCATGGCAGCCTAATAATAGCCTCAAGGCGTCTCATATGTCTGATGATTTGCGCCTGCTGCACCACATTTGCACGTTCAACGTGTATCCCAGGTCGACAAATTACATTGAGTGTACGCGCCTTATGGTTGATTTCTTGTATCTGGTGGCCCAGGGAGAGAATGTGTGTATGGCCACTTTCATCTTGCGACAAATTATCCTCATAGCAAAATCAAGAAGAACGTCAGAATCGCTTCCTTTGGCCGACTTATATGCAAGATCGCCCTTGAGTTTGCTTACAGACTTGGACCGGAGTTACCAGTTCCGATTCACAGCATTGATGAGTCTACCATGGTCAAGATGAAGATCGGGTCTCAGTACCGTGAGACTCAGCTTGAAGACGATAGCGAGGACGATTTTGATGATGAAAAGGATCCAAGTGAGGGAGAACCTAGAGCAGAAGCTGAGGAAGAAGTCCAGGAAGAGGTAGAAGAGGAGGCTCAGGATATAGATGAGAGCCCTCCTCCTTCTGCTCAGGCTACTGGTGATGATCGCATCGCCCGAATTGAGGAGAGTCAGGTCTCCTTACGAAGAGAAGTGCAGGAACTTCGTGCTGAAATCGAGGATGTCAAGGCCGTTACGAAGAGGAAATTCGGCAAGGTGACTCGCACCTTGAAGGCGATCCTATGCTGCTTGCAGGATAAGGGTGCTCCTCCTCCGTCACCCGACTCAGACTAGCAATGAGATCTAGGATGTTGTTGTTAGTAGTTAACCATTTCCTACTTTAAGTTGTGTAAGCCTGTTAAGGCTAGTAGTTTACTTATGTTGCTGTTGTAATTGTAACTGTCTTAGTTCTCATGTATCTCTCGTCATGATGCTTGTAAGGACTTATCCCTTGTATTGTGGCAATTTTGATTTAATGAAATGCATGAAAATTTTCATCTTGATATGTGAATGTTTGTGTTGTGGTTTGGGCTTAATAAAGACGAATTTGGTTAGATGGAATGCATGCCGTTCCATTCGCTGTCAGGTATTGTCCCTAGATTGGGGGTATTGTAACTCCCGGGATTCAGCCTACAAATTAAATTTTTATCCCACCCCACCCTCCTGCCAAGCATACCACTTCCAATCCCGCCATGGGACTAGGAATGCAGTTCCATTTAATACAACTAAACGCTACCAGCCACATAGACCCTTGGCGTTTTGGACCTAGAGTTAGCACTTCTAGATTGAAGGGTCTGACAACATAAGAAATCCAATTCCATTTAGACAATCTTGACCCTAAGCAATAGAAGAATTTCCTGTAGTAGAAATGGTATGGAACCATTTAACGTATAATCTTAGGCTTTAGATTATAGCTACTGAGTTACAGACTAGCCTACTAGTTACTTTAAGTAGTGTAAAGCCTATATATGCTAAGGAATTGTAGGTTAGATTTGGTTGAAGTAGAACATTATTCCTTCGATAGATCCCTTTATGACTTATAGACTTCTGTTGTTGCCCATAGGAAGGAACCATTCACTCTCAGGGAACATTTATAAATCCCTCAGATTGAACTTAGAATGTACTAGCACGCCCCTTAGAATTGCCTTCCCCAAGGGTTTATTGCATTTGGGAACGCGGAATAAAGGAAATACAATTAATAGCGAAGTATTTACGGTTTGAATCAACTTCTTAATCCTAGTAGTTACCATTGAATCCAATGCTCTGATCAAGCAGAAGATCGGCATCGACTATGATTGAGGACTGATACAACAACTTTTTTATCATCGCGAGGAAGAAGGTTTGTGTATCCTGCTCAGACCCATTACACAACTTTTCTTCTGTGTTGGCCCGACCACATACAACCAAAAGTCATTGCTTTACCCTTGGAAAATGTTGAGGACATGTAGCCAATAGAGATTAGACTCATCTCTATCACCATAGCTACCAATGCCATAGAACGCATCATTGGCAAGGGGGAAAACTACTGTAATGAGAGGTTGTTTCCCAATTCATGTCAAGGATAGCCCCTAAGTCGCATCTCGTTCCGATATACAGAGCAATGCATAGATTCTTGAACTTTAAGTAGAACCAAGTTTTAAGGGGGGTAGAACGTATTGAGTCCAATCCAGCTAGGTTAGTCAACGCTACCATTCGATCAGAGTGGCGCAGCGGAAGAGTGGTTGGCCTCTTTCCCACTGGCTCAGGATCGAAACAATTGAGTTAGGATGTACGTACGGTTAGGTCAATAAATAGGATTGACCCTTTCTTAGAATGTCAATACTAAAGTCTTACTAGATGCTCCTACCCTTCGCCAATTTCGGTGACGAAATTATGTTTTAAGGGGGCTAGATTGTAACACCTCAAATTTTGGCCAATCTGGGATTTGAAGTCCTTAGGCAGTGGGTCAACTAAAACACCTGAAAAATCGCTCAGAACCCAATTCCATAGCCAAAGAAATCACTTAGGATTAATTCCTTTAGAAACTAGGCATAAGTTAGCTAGTGCAACGCTAGAGTAGCTGGGAAATAGTCCCTGATCACTTTAAATACGTTCTACAAGACCCAAATCGAGTAGAACCAATAACTCTATAATACTCTAAAACCTCGGATCAAACTCTAAGCAGGTTTATTCTCTGGACCACTTTGAAACTTTGTATTGGAACTAGACCACGCGTCGAAAGTCTGATACCTACTATCTTAGACCGTTAGAACCGCTTAGCTGGACTTGACAATCATTTCGAAAATCAAGTCCAACTGACATTCGCAGGCTATTTCATTGAGCCTGGACTGAAGAGAGTAAGAATAGGGACAGATTTGGAATTTAAAATTCAAATCTGGCACATGACTTGACGTGTCAGTATTAAGTGTTCTGACCGTCAGAATTCAGCCAAATTACACCCTCATATCAGAAAAAATTTCTATTTCATATCATGAGACTTGCAGCCCTGATCTACGTACGGTGACCGCTGAACTGAAACTGGACCGCCACGTGCGATCTACGAACACTGATGGTCTGAAAAGGGTATGAGAGCGACATCTGACATGTGTGAACTAAAGTCCGACCGCATTCAGCCAGGGGACCACCAGAAATGTCCTTTGGGACCGAAACAGCCCCGCTTTGGATAAGCATCAAGTGAACCTTGTTCCCGAGCCTATTTCGGGCAAGTTTGGGCTTATAAAAGGGGTTGAAACCCTCACTCCTCTCTCCCATCCGAATTTGAGAAAAACCCTAGATTGAGAGAGAGAAAAGGTGAGAGTTTGTGAGAGAGAGTAGGAGAGGATTTTCCTGCTGCTGGCTTACTTGTTGCACGTGCTTTAGCAACACGCTCCAATCACCTGGCCAGTGATTTCTCCACATTTTTAGGTAAGAAAATACCCCATTTAGTCACTGATTTGAGGTTCCTTTCGTTCCATAGCTTGTTAGTTGATAAATCTCGTAAATTAGGTTCCCTATTCGCCGTAGACGAAGCGTATATGCTCCGTTCGAATTCATATACCTGTAAGAGGTAAGGTATGGATTTTAGACGCTTTGATTGACTGTTTCCAACACTTTCAATGTCGTTTAATAGTAGACTATCGACGGCAACGCCATTTGACATGTACAACATGCTGTCCGTTTCCTGTTTCGTAAACCAACGAAGAATATGAGATTTAGGGCATTTTAGTCATTTGTAGGAAGTACTGCTTTTATTCATAATTTGCTGATGTGATTGACATGGCTTATTGTCGCATTAGAATGTTAGGAATACATGCATAATTAGTTTGGCGAAGAGATTCGTCGAAATGCGCACTTTGAGTCGACATATTATATGTAGACTTAAGTGTGTAGTGTAAGTGTTTGTATAAATGCTTGTATTAGTATATATTGAATTAAATGGTGATATGAATTAGTTTGAGATTGATTTCTCAATTAATATGCTGATGTAAATGATTTCCTACATGTTAGCCATATGCATGATTTCATTATATGTATGAAATGCATGTGCTTGATGATTTACTTAAGTTGTATGTTATAACATGTGTTAACATGCTCACATAGTTGTATTTCATTTCCAATACTCTTACACGAATTGCTGATGTGAATTCATATGTGTTTGGGACTATACCTAGTCCAAGCAGTCGGTAATCGAGCGAATTCATGGTTGGTTTATCTTGGCCACGAATGACGCGTCGATGAACGCTAGCCGTGTTCTGGAGTTGGCAGCAGTGGTTAGGCTACACGAAATGTTTTACGCACTTCCTGTCGTTCGACTTGAGATGCGATCGTGCTAGTCTAGCCCGTCAAGTAACCTGACTGGCCGTTGTATGTTCACCCTGCATGAGTACTGAACTTACCATTGTAAACCCTGTCAACTATGGTACCTTGATCCACGAAGACTCATGAGCAGTGCATGGTGGTATGGGACACCATGGTCGAGCTGTCGGCCTACACTGGGGCCACAAATCTCCCCGTAGTGACCAGTGAGCACCTATGACTCGTGAGTAGATTATGGTGGTATGGGACACTATATTCTTGCTGTCGGCCTACATTGATAAGGTGATGGGGAAGCGGTGCAACGAGTGCGAGCAACA
Source organism: Magnolia kwangsiensis (assembly GCA_037074715.1). NCBI lineage: Eukaryota > Viridiplantae > Streptophyta > Magnoliopsida > Magnoliales > Magnoliaceae > Magnolia > Magnolia kwangsiensis. Next base: position 79,401,627 of record CM073575.1, on the reverse strand, counting down.
ACCCTGGCAGCCCTTTGTAGTGACCTCGAGCGTATTCTGAGTCTACGGGAGGCGACGACCCTTCCGTAGCAGTGAGAGTACAGTAAGCCTGTATTGATAAGGTGATGGGGGAGCGGTGCAATGAGTGAGAGCAACAGCCCTGGCAGCCCTTGCAGCGACCTACAAAATATATATCGTATGAGATTACCAGGAGTGACGACCCTAGATAGGGTCTGTGTTGGGATTGATATAAGGAAAGTACCTTAGTTTTCTAATTCTGCTATTTGAATGGACTAATAACAACTCAGAAATCATATCACCATTACATTGCATGTGCCTGGAAGATGTGGAGCACTTGAGGAACGATTGCATGCCGCGGTCGTAAGATGGTGTCGTATGAGGGAGATCGTCGGTGAGGGCATACATCACGTCATGTCATATTGCATTAGCAACAGTATTAGGATTGTTTAATTTACTGCTTTACTATTATCACATGATTGATTTGAGAACATATTAATCCTTGCTCTATTATTCCACTGAGTTAGCTACTCACTCCCACGTTACGGGATGGTGTTTCCGGACACCCACCAGTCCCTATTATGATTACAGATGATGGCGCGGCCTGCGAGGCAGAGCTGGACTTGATGATGATGAGGAGGATTTCTCCTTTATGCGTGTTCTGATTGACGGGATTACAGGGAGGTTGATTAGATACCTTGACACTTGTCATTTTATATTTTTAGAGCACTCATGTATATTCTATTTGTTTACTTTGGAAGTATACATGTATGTATATAACCTGGTAACATGTTCACACTCTGGAGACATACAACAGTTTATATATGTTAAACATACTATCACAGTCTTTCGCTTGTAAATTTAACCATCTCTAGAGTATGATATGCTGTTCTGGCTTAATCTCACTCATGTTTAATACATTAACACAGACAACATTCAATCATACATATCTATGTTGCATAAATAACATTCTGGAACTCGGGAGTGGAGTTTTTACTCGACCCCCCAATTTTCAGGATGTTACAAAGTACAATGTTGGTTAAATGTCCGCATTGCATCTCTCCTTAGGGCCCATTGGTAAGCCCATACTAGTTGTGTATAGGCCGTCTAGGCTCATCTGCATCATAAGAGTAGTCCATTACTTTATAACATTCTTAGTATAATCCCATGACTCATGCCAATACGCATCATATGTATGCTTGATATGAGTAGTGACTGATAATAGCATACGTCATTGGGCAGACCATTTACGGTACTTGTTATGAGACACAGTGCCCCACATGATCACGCAGTATGCGCTGGATTGCTGCATGATTTGACGGTGTGATTCTGCATCTCGCATATGTGTGACTTGATCACTGCACGCCCTAGCGACATCAGGGTCGTGACCTCCACAGGCACATCATGGATGGCCGTATTGGATACCAAAAATACTTTGTTCTAGCACTTTGGGCACTTAGGATGTACTTGGGTGAAAGTCCCTGAACCTTTTTGGTACCAGGAGTTGCTCCAACGTCTAGACCGAGTGGATACATGAGCACCCGAGTATCGAATACCAGTGGGCCGTGTCTCCCACTATGTCGTGGTCGGTTGGAAGGGGGTGTGGCCTTATCCGCCTAAGTGGGGGGGCTATAAGCTAGGCTGAGTTTGACCAGCTCGTAAATGAGTCTGTTATCGATGATCCGGGTAGGTATTGGCAGACTACTGGTCGGGCGGATAGTGAGGTCTATTCCGCTTGCTTGACTGTGCAGCTAAGGAGGTGGCAGTCACTGTGAAGTGTATTAGACCCTGGTGATATACAGAGGGGAACTGTACTGATATGTGTACTTGATGAGGACTGACATGTTTGCTTTACGTCTCGCATATGACATTTGGTTACATAGGCCTCGCATCGCATGGCCTTGGTATGGATGATAGCATTCATGGGCTTATCGCATATTTTTACATTACTCTGATATTGTACACTTGGCGTTTGCCTTGCGCACACACTTGCACCACCCTCTAAGCTTTTGTAAGCTTATGCACGACCGTTGCATGAAGGTAGTGTTGGACAGCAGCAACGCTGAGGCAAGAGTTCGCATCTGGTTACTTTGGAGTTTTTTATCACCTTGTATTTTCCTTTCCTATTGTACTTAAAGTTTTTGATATAGTGAATATGTGGTGTTGTTGTTTTGTGACTTTGTAACACCCTGAAAATTGGGGGTTGTGTAGAAACCCAACTCTCGAGTTTCAGACCATCACTTATGCAACAAAAATGCTTAATGATTAAATGTTGTCTGAGTTAGTGCATTAACATGAGTGAGATTATACCAAAACTGCAATTCATACTCCAGATTCAGTGATAAAATGCAAGAGGAAGACTAAAAGATATATATATCACTATATGTAAAACAAAACAATCTCTATCTGTCTCCAAAGTATGAATATAACTCTGAGTCACAAATACATATAACAAACCAAAATCAAATGTCATATGATAGTCCAACTAGCAAAATCCCACTGATCCAGGCCACCTATGCGAAGCCGTCGAAAAACTGCATGTATGAGAACTCGTCCTGGTCCTCGTAGTAGTCCGGCTCCACCTCCTTAATCACCTCACAACCTGCATCTAAGACAGAGTCTGGTAGGTGTTGCAAGCATCGTCTCGTAACATGGGAGTGAGTGATCAACTCAGTGGAATCATAGAGCAAAGATTATCATGTTATCAAATCAATCACGCGATGATAGTAAAGCAAATAATCAGACATTCCTAGATACTGTTATTAATGTAAATATGAGGTGCAGTAATGATGCATGCCCTCACCGACATACTCCCTCATGCGACACTATCTTACGTCCGCGGTATGCTTTCTTTCCTCAGTGCTCCACATCTTCCAGGCACATGCAGTGCGATGTGGATATGATTACCGAGTTGTTATTAGTCCTTTCAAACAACAGGATTGGAAAACTAAGGTACTTCCCTTAGATCAATTCTAACACAGATCCTGTCTAGGGTTGTCACTCCTAGTAGTCTCATACGATGATGTATTTCTAGGTCACTGCAAGGGCTGTTAGGGCTGTTGCTTGCACTCGTTGCACCGCTCCCCCATCACCTTATCAATACAGGCCTAGTTGTATTCTTGTCGCTACGGAAGGGTCGTCGCCTCACGTAGACTCAGAATACGCTCGAGGTCACTACAAAGGGCTTGTCACGAATCAGAGTAGGCCGACAACTTGAATGTAGTGTCTCATACCATCACAATCGGCTCACGAGTCTAAGGTGCTCACTAGTCACTACGGGGAGGTTTGTGGCCCCAGTGTAGGCCGACAACTCGACCATGGTGTCCCATACCACCATGCCCGATTCATGAGTCTTAATGGATTAAGGTACCATGGTTATCAGGATTTTCACTGGTAAGTTCAGTATCCTAGGTTCAAGCAGTTATGACCAATATAAGGTGAACATACAATGGTCAGTCGGGTTGCTTGACGAGCTCGACTAGTATGAGCACACCTCAAGCTGAACAACATGAAGTGCATAAAACACCTCGTGTGGCCTAACCACTTTCGTTAATCGAAGCACGACTCGGGTTCGTCGACGTGTCCTTCGTGACGAATAGAATACAACCACGATTTCGAATCTGTTACCGACTGCCTGGACTAACGTATAGCCCCAAGCACTTGTAATCTAATTCAATAATCATATGAAAGTGACAGAAATGAAGCACAAATAATCCGAGCATGTTAACAGCATGTTATAACATACAACATAAGCAAATCAATTAAACACAAGCATTTCATATACATAAGGGAATCAATTCAATATAACAACATGGAGGAAATCATGCACATCATCATATTAATTGAGAATCCAGTCTCAAAACTAATCCACAACACCATTCACTCAATACTTACTAATACATACTCTTATACAAACACAGTCTACACACATTTGTCTACATAGCATATGTCAACCCAACGTGTGCTTTAGGGCGAATCTCTTCGCCAAACAGATATACATGCCTAATTAGTATAATAACACGACAAATACACATGGCAATCACTTTAGCAAAATATGGACGTATACAGTATTTCCTACAAATACCTAGAATACCCTAAATCTCATATTCTCCGTACGTAATCGAAATGGAAAACAGACAGCATGTTCTACATGTCAAACAGCATCCTTGTCGATAATCTACTATCAAACGACATTGAAAGCTTTGAAAATAGTTAACCTAAGCATCTAAAATCCTCACCTTACGCCGTAAAAGCTTAACGAATCGAATAGAAACTCTACACTTCGTCAATGTCAATATGACGACCTATATCACAAGATAAGTCAGCTACTTCGCTACTTGTATTGATGAAATTCCTAAAACAGGTTAAGGTTAGGGTTTTCTTACCTAGAATGAAGTTAGAATCACTGGAAGAGTGATTAGAACACGATGGCTAGGCACGTATAGTAGAGGATCGAGTGACAGGAACCTTTCCTCACAACTTCCACACAATCTCTCTCTTTTCTCTCTTCTCTTTTCTAGGGTTTTTTGAAAATTCGTATGGGAGGGATGTGAGAGGGTTTAAGGTCCTTAAATAGGTTAGAAATTCACCTATTTAGACTTTAAACCAAGGCATACTTGGGTTATAGCCAAATCGTGTCCTTTTCGATCTAAAAGAACGTTTCTGGAGGTCCCCTGACTGATGATGGACTTAAGCTCATGGATGCTGGATCCTGATCACATTAAGTTTTTAGTTCGATAGGGTTCCCAGATCGCACGTGGTGGACCAGTTTCAGTTCAACGGTCACTGAGACTCGATCAGGGATTCCAAGTACACTGACATGAGTGGGAAATGTTCCCTGATCCGAGGGTGTATCTGGGTCAGATTCTGACACTCTGAATGCTTATACTTAACCCGCAAGCGTCACATGCCAGATTTATTTAAATCACATTTAATTTATAAAGAATTATACTCTTTTCACACTCCTTGCTCCGGACTCAATGAAATAGCGTCTGGACATCAGTTGGGGTTAATTTTCAAAACGATTGTCAAGTCCAACTAAGTGGTCATAGCGGTCTGAGATTGTAGATATCGGACTTTCGATGCGCGGTCTAGATCCAATATAAAGTTTCAAAGGGTTCCTGAGAGAAAACGGGTTTAGAGTTTGATCCTAGGTTTCAGGATGTTATAGCATTAACAATTCCACAAGTTTTGGGTCTTGTAGAACGTATTTAAAGTGATCAGTGCTAATTTCACAGCTAATCTAACATAACGCTAGTTAACTTATGCTTAATTTCTAAAGGAATTAATCCTAAGTGGTCTCTGATCGAGGTGGTACTCGGGTCTCTGTACGAATTTTTTCGAGACGTTACAGACTTGGTTATGCTTGTGGTTATGCTCCATTATAAAAAAATCATTCTGAAAATTCTCCTTGTAGATACCAGGATTAGAATCTGGCATATGATTGTTGGGAGCTGAGAATGGGGCACTACGGAGGCTATCAGTACCAGATTCAGCGATCGGGATTCCTATGAATCTGATTTCTGGGTTTGGGGCGTGATAAAAGTTGGTATCAGAGCATAACTTGAGAATACTTGAGGATCACATCATATATCTACTATAAATAGGTTCCAAGTCTGAATGACTTAACAATTTTCTGATATAGACCCTTAACGTCTATACCTTCGAGAATTCTCAAGGCTTATAGGACCTTGTTCCTTCCTGTAGGACGTAATGACTAGAAGAGCGACCCGAGCGAATCCTGCTCCACCACCTATGTAATGCCTCGGAAAAATTCATACAGAGACTCGAGTACCAACTCGATCAGAAATCACGTAGGATTAATTCCTTTAGAAATTAAGCATAAGTTAACTAGCGCTACGTTAGATTAGCTGTGAAATTGTCCCTGATCGCTTTAAATACGTTCTGCAAGACCCAAAACTTGTAGAACCAATGACGTTACAATACCCTGAAACCTAGGATCAAACTCTAAACCCATTTGCTCTCAGGAACCCTTTGAAATTTTGTATTGGATTTAGACCGCGCGTCGAAAGTCTGATATCCACAATCTTAGACCATTTTGACTGCTTAGCTGGACTTGACAATCATTTCGAAAATCAAGCCCAACTGATGTCCTGAGGCTATTTCATTAAGCATGGAGTAGGGAGTGTGAGCAAGAGTGAAATTCATAAAAATTTAAATAGAATTTAAATGAATCTGGCATGGTTCGTTTACGGGTTAAGTATAAGCGTTCAGATCGTTGGAATCTGACCCAAATACACCCTCAGATCAGGAAACATTTCTCAGTTAGGTCAGTGTACTTGGAATCCTCGATCGAGTCTCCGTGACCGCTGAACTGAAACTGGATCGCCACGTGCGATCTGGGAACTCTACCGGACTGAAAACTTGATGTGATCAACATCCGGTATCCATGAGCTTAAGTCCGACCGCGTTCGGCCAGGGGACCTCCCGAAACACTCTTTTAGATCGGAAAAGACCCGATTTGGTTATAACCCAAGTATACCCTTGTCCCAAGTCTATTTAGGTGAGGTTTTAGCCTATATAAGGGCTTTAAACCCTCTCATATCTCTCCCATCCGATTTTGCAAGAAACCCTAGAAAGTGGTGAGTAAGAAAGAGAGAGTTAGTGAGAGAATTTGTGAGAGAACTTCTTGCCGTTTTCTCCAGCTTTTGCACGTATCAAAGCACCGCCTTAAAATCACTTTCCCGGTGATTCCAACTCACTTTCTAGGTAAGAAAACCCTAACCTATAGCTGTTTTAAGGATTCTTTCGATTCAAATAGAGAAGTAGCTTATGTATCTTGTGCATTAGGTCGCCATAACACCGTTGACAAAGCGTAGACTTCCTGTTTGAATCGATACACGTCTAAGGCGAAAGGTGAGGATTTTATACACTTAGATTGACTGATTTTAAAGCTTTCAATGTAGTTTAATAGTAGATTATCGACGAGAACACTGTTTGACATGTAGAACATGCTGTCCGTTTTCCATTTCGACTGCGTACGGGAAATATGAGATTTAGGGTAATTTAGGTATTTGTAGGAAATACTGTATACGTACGTAATTTGCTGAAATGATTGCCATGGTTATTTGTCGTGTTATGATATTAAAAATGCCTGCATGATCTGTTTGGCGAAGAGATTCGCCCTAATGCGCACTTTGGGTCGACATACGCTATGTAGTCTAAAGTGTGTAGACTAAGTGTTTGTATAAATGTTTGTATTAGTATGTATTGAGTAAATGTTGTCGTAGATTAGTCTTGAGATTGAATTCTCAATTAATATGATGATGTGCACGATTTCCTCCAAGTTACTATTGAATTGATTTCCATATATGTATGGAATGCGTGTGTTTGGTTGAATTGCTACGTTGTATGATACAACATGTTGTCAGCATGCTTATATGGTTTGTATTTCATTTCTGTTACTCTCATATGATCACTGATGTTGATTTACAAATGCTTGGGGCTATAACCTAGTCCAGGCAGTCGATAATCGATTGAATTCGTGGTTGGCTCCTATTTGCCACAAAAGACGTGTCGATGAACGCGAGTCTTGTTTTGGGTTGACGGCAGTGGTTAGGCCACACGAAGTGTTTTATGCACTTTATGTCACTCAGCTTGAGATGCGCTCGTACTAGTCAAGCCCGTCAAGTAACCCGACTGGCCATTGTATGTTCACCTTGTATGAGTCATAACTGCTTGAACCTAGGATACTGAACTTACCATTGAAAACTCTATTAACCATGGTACCTTGATCCATAAAGACTCATGAGCCAGGCATGGTGGTATGGGACACCGTGGTCGAGCTGTCGGCCTATGCTGGGGCCACAAACCTCCCAGTAGTGACCAGTGAGCACCTTTGACTCGTGAGCCGATTGTGGTGGTATGGGACACTACATTCGAGCTGTCGGCCTACACTGATTGGTGACGAGCCCTTTGTAGTGACCTCTAGCATATTCTGAGCCTACGGGAGGTGACGACTCTTCCGTAGCAACGAGAGTACATAGGCCTGTATTGATAAGGTGATGGGGGAGCGGTGCAACGAGTGCGAGAAACAGCCCTGATAGCCCTTGCAGCGACCTATAAATATAACATCGTATGAGATTACTAGGAGTGACGACCCTAGACAGGATCTGTGTTGGGATTGATATAAGGAAGGTACCTTAGTTTTCCAATACTGCTGTATGAATGGACTAATAACAACTTGGTAATCATTATCCATATCGCACTGCATGTGCCTGAAAGATGTGGAGCACTGAGGAATGCAAGCATGCCTCGGGCGTAAGATGGTGTCGCATGAGGGAGTATGTCGGTGAGGGCATCCATCATGTCATTTCATGCTTGCATTAACAATAGTATCTAGGAATGTTTGATTGCTTGCATTACTATTATCCCATGATTGATTTGATAACATGCTAATCTTTGCTCTATGATTCCACTGAGTTGATCACTCACTCCCACGTTACGGGACGGTGTTTGCAACACCTACCAGACTCTATCTTAGTTGCAGGTAATGAGGTGATTCAGGACGTAGAGCCGGACTTCTACGAGGACCAGGACGAGTTCTCGTATATGCAGTTCACTGACGGCTTTGCATAGGGGGCCTGGATCAGCGGAACTTGCTAGTTGGACAGTTATATGACATTTTGTTTTGGTTTGATTTATGTATATGTGACCCATAGATGTATTCATACTTTGGAGATAGTTCAGGATTAATTTATTTTCCATACAGTGATATATATATATTCTTCAGTCTTCCGCTTGCGTTTTATCACTGGATTTGGAGTATGAATTACAGTTTTGGTATAATCTTAGTCATGTGAATGCTTTAACTCAGACAACATTGAATCATAATCATATTTGTTGCATAAGTGATGGTCTGGAACTCGGGGGTCGGGTTTCTACACGACCCCTGATTTTTAGGGTGTTACAACCTGTGACTCTCGCACTACCACCTGCTAGTCCTGCTCCACCACCAGATATTCCTACCTTCCAGCCTGAGGATGCCACTCCTTTACCTGAGACCGGTGCGAATCCAACCGTACATGTGAGTGCTACTCAGCTGTAGCAGATGTTATAGGCGATGACTGCTATTCTTTAGGGGCAGAATAAGTGTCCCACTGTTACACCAGCCGAGGCTGAGCAGGAGCGTGAGTGTGCCTTTCTCAAGGACTTCTGACAGCATGATCCTCCACATTTTTGGGGTGAGCCAGACCCTACTGCTGCAGAGATATGATGGTCCGAGGTGGAGAAGATATTCGACACCATGAGATGTATGACCCAACAGCGAGTTCCATTAGCTGTATTCCTTCTCCATAGTGAGGCTCAACATTGGTGGGCATCTGTGGCCCGATCGGTAACAGTTGATTTCTAGTGAACTTGGGAGGACTTTGTAGACCGGTTTGACCGAAAGTTCTTTCCCGAGCATGTGTGATAGCAACGCGCACTAGTATTAGAGACGCTGGTCCAGGGAGACATGACAGTGTCCTAGTATGAGGTTCGGTTCGTCACACTATCGAGATTTGTGACATATCTTGTTGACAATGAGGGGTAGAAGGCCCACCGTTTTGAGAATGGGTTGCGTCCTGCCCTCAGGAGCTATGTGATCGGACACATGCTTTCCACATTTGAGCAGATTGTAGAGAGGGCACATATTTATGAGTTAGATTAGGCTAGTTTACAGAGAGCCCGTGACCAGAGAGGAGATCAGAAGAGGAAGGCGCCCTCTGGTAGTGCCCAGTAGCATCATTCACATCAATGACGCACAACCCGCCCAGCCTTCCAAGCACCAGCAGTACCCCCAGCGCCACCTTTGGGACCGTTTATAGGTACTTGTTTTTGGTGCGCAGGATAGGACATCGTAGGCACAAGTGTCTCCATCCGCAATAGCAGCAGCCGAGGGCACCACATCCACCTTCACGACAGCCACCACAGCAGCACCAGCGACCGCAGCTCCAGCCTCCAGGGCCTCCCCCACACTAGTAGAGGCTACCACAGTGGCAGAAGCATCAGGAGAGACATCAGAGGGGACCTGCACCTCCCCAGTCGGTCCAGGGCAAATTTTACGCCACTCAGCAGGACCCTCAGTCATCAGGAGGGGTCGTCGAGGGTACTCTCCCTGTTTCTGCATACATTGCACGTGTATTATTTGACTCAGGTGCATCACATTCCTTTGTGGCCGATGATTTTTGCCGATCGACCGATTTGTCGATGGAGTTTGTCTGTGAGGGTTTGTCAGTATCGACACCCTTGGGGAAGATTGCAGTATTAGACCGAGTTTGCTCATCTTGCCCCATTCTGATTGGGGATATTTTCTTACCTGCCGACCTATTCGTATTGCCGATGTACGATTTTGATGTCATTCTGGGCATAAACTGGCTCGCCAAGTACCACGCCATATTAGACTGCTTCGCGAGGATAGTCACATTCTATATACTCGGCGTATCAGAGTTTTAGTTTGTTACCGAGCCCAGAGGAGAGCATCTTTCTTGCCTGTTATTGTGTGTCGTTGAGGAGTCAGCTGCTTTGAGTATTGACCAGCTTCCTGTCGTTTGTGATTTTCTCGATGTGTTTCAGGAGATTCTGGGGTTACCACCTTGTTGGCATACTAAGTTTCGGATTGATCTCGTGCCCAGGACCGCGCCTATCTCGAAGGCTCCGTATCGTATGGCACCGTTGGAGTTACGGGAACTGCAAAAAGAGTTGGACGAGTTACGCGAGCTAGGCTTTATTCGTCCGAGCAGTTCACTGTGGGGAGCGCCGGTACTCTTCGTGAAGAAGAAGGATGACTCATTGAGGCTTTACGTAGATTATCGCGAGCTCAACAAGGTCACGATCAAGAACAACTACTCGCTTCCGAGGATCGATGATTTGTTTGATCATCTACAGGAGGCGCAGTTCTTTTCGAAGATAGACCTACGATCCGGTTATCATCAGGTTCGGGTTCGAGATGAGGATATCCCAAAGACAGCCTTTAGGACGCGCTACGGTCATTTTGAGTTTCAGGTCATGTCCTTCGGACTGACCAATGCGCCTGCAGTATTCATGCAGTTGATGAACGAGGTCTTCTGTTCGTATCTCGATCAGTTTGTTGTGGTGTTCATTGACGACATTCTGATTATTCGAGGACCCGTGAGGAGCATGAGCAGCATCTGGAGATTACCTTACAGACCCTCCTTGCACACCAGCTTTACACGAAGCTGGAGAAGTGCGAGTTCTAACAGGAGGAGGTGAAGTTCCTTGGCCATATAGTGATGAGGCAGGGTGTCGCAGTGGACCCCTCGAAGATTGATGCCATGCGTCAGTGGGGCCAGCCCACGAATGCATTCGAGATCTGCAGTTTTCTTATTTTGGTGGGCTACTACCGACGTTTCATTGAGGGATTCTCTCGTATTGCAGCTCCGTTGACCAGGTTGACCCGAAAGGTGTTGAGTTTGTTTGGAGTGACGCTTGTGTGCAGGCATGTATGGAGCTAAAGGACCACCTCACGTCTGCTCTGTCCTCACTCTTCCCTCTGGGAGTGATGGATTTATTGTATTTACCGTTGCCTCACGAGTTGGCTTAGGTGCTATCCTGATGTAGCACGGGAATTTGGTGGCTTATGCGTCCCGTCAGCTCAAGGTCCATGAGCTGAACTACCCTACACACGATCTGGAGTTGGCAGCGGTTGTCTTTGCACTGAAAGTGTGGAGGCACTATCTCTATGGGGTGAGGTTTGAGCTATTCTCCAACCACAAGAGCTTGAAATATTTGTTCTCTCAGTCTGAGCTGAACATGAGGCAGAGGCGTTGGATGGAGCTCCTGAAAGACTACAATTTTGATCTCCAGTACCAACCGGGTAAGGTGAATGTGGTGACGGATGCCCTCAGTCATCAGCCACGAGGCCTAATGGCGTATATGATGATTCGAGAGTGGAGGATGCTCGAGGATATAACAGAGTATGACTTTGAGTTTGGTTTGCAGTCATCTATCGTTCAGCTATCAAGCTTGTCGATTCAACCCTCTCTTGTTGCAAGGGTGATCGAGGCTCAACAAACAGAAGAGTCATTACAGGATTATTGGGTAGAGGCAGCATCTGAGAGTCAGACAGATTGGCAGATTACTTCTGATGGTGGACTTTGCTTTAGAGGCCGATTATGTGTCCCAGATATTCCTGAGTTACACAGAGATCTTATGACCGAGGCACATTGATCGCGGTTCTCTATCCACCCTAGCTAGATGAAGATGTATCGCGATATGAGGCGTCAATATTTTTGGTCAAGGATGAAGCGCCGGATAGCTAGTTTTGTAGCCGAGTGTGACACCTGCCAACGTGTCAAGGCCGATTATCAGAGACCCCCTGGTCTATTGCAGCCGCTGAGCGTCCCGATGTGGAAGTGGGAGCACATATCTACCAATTTTATCATAAGTTTGTCGAGGACTCAAAGCGGTCATGACGCCATCTAGGTTGTTGTGGACCGTCTGACGAAGTCATCACATTTTCTTACGATTCGTGAGACTTGGCATACTGATCGACTCGCTAAGATGTTTGTTGATGAGATCATGAGACTGCACGATGTTCCTGTCTCGATTGTTTCAGACCGAGATCTGAGGTTCATGTCTTAGTTTTGGAGGAGCTTCCAGAGAGCGATGGGCACTGATTTACAGCTTAGCACCGCGTATCATCCACAGACCAATGGGCAGACCGAAAGGTCTACCAGATCCTTGAGGATATGCTTCAGGCTCGCGTGATTGATTTCTTGGGTAGCTGGGAAGAGCACCTGTGATTGGTTGAGTTTGCGTACAACAACAGCTACCAGGCGACCATTGGTATGGTTCTTTTTGAGGCATTATATGGTAGACCGTGCAGATCTCTGAGTTTTTAGACTGAGGTTGGAGAGTGACGTCTCCTAAGTCCCGAGCTTGTGTTGCAGACGTCAGAGGTTATCGACATCATCAGGCAGAGGATGCGCACAGCTCAGAGCCGACAGAGGAGTTTTGCTGATCGTCGGCATCATCCCTTGGAGTTTGCAGTTGGGGACCATGTGTATCTTAAGGTCTCACCCATGTAGGGTGTGGTTCATTTTGGAGCGAAGGGCAAGCTTGCCCCGAGATTCAGAAGACCTTTTGAGATCACTAGGCGCATTAGTGGCGTGGCTAATCAGCTTGCCTTGCCATCGCAGTTGTTTAACGTCCACAACATTTTTCATGTCTCTATGTTGAGGAAGTGTGGGTCAGGTATCATTCCTGTTATTGATTGGCAGCCGTTGGAGGTTCGTGAGGACACTTCTTACATTGAGCAGTCAGTTCGTACCTTGATCGAAAGGAGAAAGTCCTTAGAACCAAGGTCATTCCCTTGGCGAAGGTGCAGTGGAGCCATCATAGTGTGGATGAGGCATCTTGGGAGAGCGAGGCAGAGATTCAAGAATGTTATCCTCATCTTTTCAATGATTGATTATATGGTGTATTGTGTTTTGATTATATATGATGTTATGTTTTCTATTTCCTTTTTGAGTTATGGTTAGTTGCGATAGTAGTGTAAATTTTGATGATGGAATTTTTATTATGTGGGGAGAGCTGTAAGACTCGTATCCTAGTCCGTACTGTTTCATCGACTCCCGCGATCCTTCTCGTTAAAGTCTGGCAACCTGCAACGTATAATCGATGTTTATGTACGACCCTAAGTCATATCCTGTAGATTTAAGTCGACTTAATCTAAGACTCGTACCATTGCGACTGCACCGTTGCCGCAGTTCCAACGCCGTGACTCGCATACCGATTTGATACCCTGGTAGGGAGCTGTGGGTGGGCATTTAGTTCGAGAAAAAAATACCATGCGTTGCAAATCCTAAGATAATCTCTACAACATGTCTCATCCATCCCATCAATCAATCCCATCAATCACCTCATGTCAAGTACAAAGTAACCCATGCTTTCTCTCTTCATAGTTAACTCTTTCACACCCTCTCTCTTACACCACCTTACATGTCAAGTACTACATCCATCACTCACCTCACCCTTTCACCCATCACACCCATCCCTCATCTTTCTTACAACTCTCTCTCTCTCTCTCTCTCTCTCTCTCTCTCTCTCTCTCTCTCTCTCTCTCTCTCTCTCATTTCCCAACACATTCCCAAGCAAGCAAGAGGCTCCCACGTCCATGCATTTCTAAGAGAAAGAAGTGATTTTTGGTGTCCCACTTTCCCATCCCTTTAACTCTCATCCTAGCCATCCATTTCTCATCTCCACCATCAAAGTGAAGCATAAGGAGAGTAGCTTTCCAACGGACCGAGAAGATCAAGTGGTGGGTGCTTCCATAGCTTAGATTTCATATTTTTATGATGGGCCAAGTGAGGCATACCGATCAATGGTTTGGATCTCACTTTGGACCCTAAGATGTGGCTGATGGCCCACCTTGATTATCAATATCATTCCATGATGGGGCCATTCTCCATTGACCCCATCATGATATTTACCTTCATAGCTTGTATATGGGTCATCTAGATCGTCTATTTTCGTGGAGACGGGATCTCCACCGTTAGATTTCAATTTTTTTGGGCCCACATGTTATGGGACCCACTTGATTTATGATGTAGATCATGGAATGGAGGGCCCATAGTATCGGGGTCCCTCCATCACACGCGTGTCCCACTCTATCTCTCTCTCCTTCTCTTTTCATTTTTTTTATGTGATGTAATGGCCGTGTGGCCCACTTGGATGGACCCCACCATTAGGTATGTATTGACCCAAGCCATCTAAAGGTGGGGCCGTCTTATAAGTATTGTACTCACACCATCCAGAGTCTGGACGTTACTGGACATAAAACACAAATATGAGCTTGGCTTTCCAAGCATTGGAGAAGGGCCACTCATACAGGCCCCACCTTGATGTATGTATTCAATCCACGCCATCTATTCCATTTACCAACTCATTTTAGGCGTTGAGCCGACAAACGCGGTTGATCGGAGTATCTAGTGGGCCATAGTGTTGAAAATAGTATCATTACCATTGAAATCTATCTGGATTTTTTTTACACGATGAAAGAGGCCCGATATTGGTCTTGATAGATTTGTTACGGGCTTTGGAATCCAATGGCTATATTGAATTCATCAGATGTGGGCCCATGCATGATAAACCGTGAGAAATCACGTTTTCAAAAAAAATTAAAAGAAAATGAAGCAGCAGGGCTGCTGCTTCCAGCGGGCGGGCGTACGAGCAGGGTCCCACGGCTCCAGCCATGAACCCCACCATGATGTTCATTTGTCATCCAATTGGCTCATAAGGTGGGCCACTGCTTGATGTGGGACCCCTCCAAGTTTCAATCACATACAACGCTCAGGTGGCCCACATCATAGGAAACAGTGTGAAGTGAGTGTCTACCATTGAATCCCTTTCATGGGCCACAGAAGTTTTAGATCAAGATGAAATTTGTTTTTCCCTTTCATCCAGGTCCGTGTGACCTTACCAACTAGTTGGATGGAAAATATATGTTATGGTGGGCCCCACGTGAGAGCCCACAGTGATGTAAGTGTTTTATTCCCACCGTCCAGCGGACGATGGAGCCCACTATGATGTACGTGTTTATCCGCACTGTCCACTATTTGGATAGTGGGACCCACCATGATTTATGTGTTCTACCCACTCTGTTCACACTAGATTGTGTGTGTGGGTGTTTATATATATGTGTGTGTGTATATATATATATATATTATATTATATATAATATTGTATATATTATATATGTATATGTGTATGATGGTGGGCCTTT
This sequence comes from Magnolia kwangsiensis, assembly GCA_037074715.1. Classification (NCBI taxonomy): domain Eukaryota; kingdom Viridiplantae; phylum Streptophyta; class Magnoliopsida; order Magnoliales; family Magnoliaceae; genus Magnolia; species Magnolia kwangsiensis. The sequence goes on along the minus strand of CM073575.1, from coordinate 79,385,885 downwards.
ATGTGGACCCCCCCCCCCCCCCCCCCCCACCACGATGCATGTGTTGCATCCAAACTGTCCATCCATTTTGTAAGCTCATTTTATGGCTTGAGCTAAAAATGAGTCAGATCTATGGTTCAAGTGGGCCCACCTTGGTCTGTGTATAGGGCCCATGTTGATTGATTTATGGCCATTCATTGAGGCCTACCTTGGTATAAATATAAGGCCCATGGGATCAGGCCCATTTGACATATATAAGGCCCATGAGATCAGGCCCATTTGACATATATAAGGCCCATGAGATCAAGCCCATTTGACATATATAAACCTATGGGATTAGGCCCATTTTAATGTATTTTAAGGCCTTGGGTTAAAGCCCATTGTGATGTACTCTAGGGCCTGCAGGTTATAGCCCATTGTAATGTACATCAGGTCCATTAATGCAGCCCACTTGCTTGATAACTAGAAGGCCCATTTGATGTATTTAAGGCCTAATGGGAAGTACCTAAGGTCCATTGCAATGTGTGATTCCTCCATGGTTTCTATAATGATGTTTTATGGCAGGCTGTGCCTTAGGAGCAATGATGGTTTGACGCCCACATTCTAAGTACAATGTTGTTTAAATGTCTGCATTGTATCTCTCCTTAGGGCCCATTGGTAAGCCCATACTAGTTGTGTATATGTCGTCTAGGCTCATCTGCATTGTAAGAGTAGTCCATTACTTTATAACATGCTTAGTATAATCCCATGACTCATGCCCATACGCATCATATGTATGCTTGATATGAGTAGTGACTGATCATAGCATACGCCATTGGGCAGACCATTTACGAGACTCGTTATCAGACAGAGTGCCCCACATGATCGCGCAGTACGCGCTGGATTGCTGCATGATTTAACAGTGTGATTCTGTATCTCGCATATGTGTGACTTGATCACTGCACGCCCTAGCGACATCAAGGTCGTGGCCTCCACAGGCACATCGTGGATGGCCGTGTTGGATACCGAAAATACTTTGTTCTAGCACTTTGGGCATTTAGGATGTCCTTAGGTGAAAGTCTCAGAACCTTTTTGGTACTAGGAGTGACTCCAATGTCTAGACCGAGTGGATACATGAGCGCCTGAGTACCAAATACTAGTAAGCCATGTCTCCCACTGTGTCGTGGTCTGTTGGAAGGGGGTGTGGCCTTATCCGCCTGAGTGAGGGGGCTATAAGCTAGGCTGAGTTTGACCAGCTCGCAAATGAGTCCATTATCGATGAGCCGGGTAGGTATTAACAGACTACTTGTCAGGCGGATAGTGAGGTCTATTCCACTTGCTTGACTGTGCAGCTAGGGAGGTGACAGTCACTACGAAGTGTATTAGACTCCGGTGATATCCAGAGGGGAACTGTACTGATATGTGTACTTGATGAGGACTGGCTTGTTTACTTTTCATCTCGCATATGACATTTGGCTACATAGGCCTCGCATCGCATGCCCTTGGTTTGGCTGATAGCATTCATGGACTTACTGCATATTTTCACATTACTCTGATATTGTACACTTGGCGTTTGCCTTGTGCACACACTTACACCACCCTCTAAGCTTTTGTAAGCTTATGCACGACTGTTGCGTGCAGGTAGCGTTAGACAACAACTGCACTGAGGCAAGAGTGCGCATCTAGCTATTTTGGAGTTTTGATCACCTTGTATTTCCCTTTCCTATTATACTTAAAGTTTTTGATATAGTGGATATGTGGTGTTGTTGTTTTGTGACTTGGTTATGCTCCATTATAAAAAAAATCATTCTGAAAATCCTCCTTATAGGATCCCAGGATCAGAATCTGGCATATGATTGTCGGGAGCTGAGAATGGGGCACTACGGAGGCTGTCAGCACCGGATTCAGTGATCGGGATTCCTATGAATCCGATTTCTAGGTTTGGGGCATGACAGTAGCTCCTAGCTACAACGATGTCGACGACCACAGAGGCATAGGAACTGTCCGTCCTTCTGAGCATTTGCTCCACCTAAACGTCAGTCCTCAAGCATGTGCTTCAGATGTGATGAGGCAGGGCACCACTTTTGGGAGTGCCCCACCCTCGGCAACCCCCGCCACCCAGACCATTCTCTGGTGCTTGCTTTGGGTGCGATGGGATAGGGCATCGTAACAGCGAGTGTCCCTGTCCTCAGCAGCAGTAGCAGCAACGACAGTATCTGCCGTCGAGACCCCATCAGGCACATAGTGGATGGCCGTATCTGTCCTATGTAGCCAAATGTCATATGTAAGATGCAAAGTAAGCATGTCAGTACTCATCAAGTACATATATTAATATAGTTCCTCTCTGGGATATCACCAGGGTCTAGTACACTCCGCAATGATTGCCGCCACCCAACAAGTGGAATAGACCTCACTATCCGCCTGACCAGTAGTCTTCCAATACCTACTCAGCTCGTCGATAGTGGACTCATTTACGAGCTGGTCAAACTCAACCTATCTTACAGCCCCCTCACTCAGGTGGATAAGGCCACACCCCCTCCCAACAGACCACGACACAGTGGGAGATGCGGCATACTGGTATTCGGCACTCGGGCGCTCGTGTATCCACTCGGTCTAGATGTTGAAGCAACTCTTGGTATCAAAAAGGTTCTGAGACTTTCACTCAAGGATATCCTAAGTGCCCACAGTGATAGAACTAAGCATTTTCGGTATCCGATATGGCCATCCACGATGTGCCTGTGGAGCCACAGCCCTGATGTCAGTACAACGTATAGTGATCAAGTCGCTCATATGCGAGATGCATGAATCATACTGTACAATCATGCAGTAATCCCACACGTACCATGTGCTCATGTGGGGCACTCCATCTCATAAGGAGTCCTGTAATGTCTCAGCCTAACGGCTTATGCCATGATCAAACATTCCTCATATTAAGCATACATATGATGCGTATGGCATGAGGTATGGAATTATACTAAGCATGTTATAAAGTGATGAACTATCTTCACAACAAAGATGGGCCTAGACAGCCTACACACAAGTATGGGCCTATCAATGGGCCCTAGGGAAATTTGTAATACGGACATTTAACCAACATTACCTTACAATGTGGACGTCAAACCATCATTGTTCCCAATGCATAGCCTGTTGTAAACATCATTACATAAACCATGTTGGGATCACACATTGCAATGGACCTTAGGTACATCTCGTTGGGCCTTAAATACATCAAATGGGCCATATCACATGGGCCTTATATTCATCAAGTGGGCCACACCAATGGGCCTTATGTACATTACAATGGTTCATAACCCATGAGTCTTAGAATGCATCAAAATGGGCCTAATCACATGGGCCTTATATGTATCAAATGGGCTACACCAATGGGCCCCATATATATATATATATATATATATATATATATATATATATATATATATATATATATCAAATGGGCCAACCCCGAATATAAATGGTGATGTGACTTTCACCATTAAAATTTCCCAAGGCCCACCGTAACATTTATTTTCTACCCAATCTGGTCATAAGGTCACCCAAACCTGGATTAAGAGGAAACAAATTTCCTAATGATCCAAACTTTTGTGACAACAAAAGAATTTCAATGGTAGGAACTCAATCCCCACTACTTTTTGCCGAATGGTCCACTTGATCCTAGATCTGTCTCATTCTCCAGCTCATGCCATAAAATGAGCTTTTTAAATGGTTGGATGGCTTGGATGCAACACACGCATCATGATGGGCCCATATAGATGGACCGCATGAATAAAGCACATGGGCCATACTGGAGGTTTCCACCGTCTGCTTGGACTGTGGGAGTAAAAGACATGAAATAATGCTTATTTTCCATCCAACCTGTTAATAAGGTCGCACGGACCTGGACAGCATAGGAAAAATAAATTTCATTTGATTCAAAACTTTTGTGGTGACCCAAAAAGGGTTTTAATGGTAATCGTTAAATCCCCACTGTTTCTTGTGTTATAGGCCGTCTTAGACTCATATCAACCTGATATTTAGAAGGGGCCCACCTCAGGAGGTGACCCACCAAATGAACGGTGTGGATATATAGCATACATCATGGTGGGGCCCACAGCTGGGGCCGTGGGTCCCTGTCTGCCCGCCTACACGTGTAGCAGCGTCCTGCTGTTGATGTTGCAGTAGGGGCTGCCTACTTATACCTTTTTTTTGAATTAAGGTTTTTCACAGATTTCCATACGTGGGATCTGCATCTGGTGAATCTGCTCCATCCATTGCTCTCTACAGCTCAAGACAAAACAAACGAGCCCCATTTTCGACGTGTTTCAGCGTGTAGAAAAAATTAAGTGAATTTAAATGGTTAAAGTCACTATTTTCAAGGTATGGCCCGCTAAAAAATTGGATCAGCGTCATTTTTCAGCTCAACGCCTAAAATGAGCCAGGGAAGGGAATGAATGGCGTGGATTGAATTTATACATCCATGTGGGGCCTATACAAGTGACTTACCCCAAAATTTTAAAATAATGCCAATATTTATGTTTTTGTCCAAAGACGCTGGACCCTTTTTTTCTTTTTTCTTTTGTTTAGGATGTAAATAACGTTAGGGTGGCCCTGCTTAGGTGGGCCACCACATGGCTAGATAGTGTGGAACATACACACATATAAAGTGGGCCCCACCTACAAATGACTTGAATCCAATACATGCTTCGTGTTGGGGTCCATCCAAGTGGGCCACATGGCGACATCATCACACACAAAAATAAATAAATAAAAAGTGAGGGAGAGAGAAAGAGAGAAAGAGGGACACACGTGATGGAGGGACTCCAGCACTATGGGCCTCTGTTTTAAGCATCTAATCATACATCAAGTAAGTCTCATTGCATGTGGGCCCATCAAATCAAAGATCAATGGTGGAGATCCCTTTTCCACCAAGATGTAAGGTCTAAATGATCCCTTTTTAAGCTAAAAAGTAAGCATCATGATGGGGTCCATGGAGAATGGCCCCATCATGGAATGATAATAAAAATTAAGGTGGGCCATCGGCCACATCTAGGGTCCGAAGTGAGATCCATACCATCAATCGGTAGGCCTCACTTGGCCCATCATCAAAACATGAAAACCTAGCTAATAAGCACCCACCTTTGATATTCTTGGTCCGTTGAAAAACAATCTCCTTGTGTCTCACTTTGATGGTGGAAGATGAGGTTTGAATGGCTAGGATGATGGATTTGGGATGGAAAAGTGGACCACACAAAATCACTTTCTCACATGGAATGCTTGGACGTGTGATTTTTTTGTTTCTTGGAATAGAGTGATGAGAAAGAGAGAGAGAAGGGGTTGTAAGGAGAGAGAGAGAGAGAGAGAGAGAGAGAGAGAGAGAGAGAGAGAGAGAGAGAGAGAGATGGGTGATGGATGTGAGTGATGGGTGTGAGGTGATAGTGTACTTGACATGTATAGGTGTGTAAAAGAGAGGGTGAGAAAGAGTTGACTTGGTGGTTTCTTGGGGATGGGGTGAAAGGTGATGTGTACTTGACATGAAGTGATTGATTGATTGATTGGTTGATTGATTGATGGGACATATCTAGAGATTCTCTTGGAATTGTAAACACGTGGTGTTTTCTCAAAATAAATGTCAATTCACATCTCTTAGTCAGGGTATCGGATTGGTATGCAAGTCACGGTGTTAAAACCGTGGTGACCGTGCGATTGCAATGGTACAAGTCTCGGGTTAAGCTGACTAAAATCTATAGGATATGACTTAAGGTCATGCGCAAACGTCGATTACAGGTCACAAATTGACGAAATTTGATGGGAAGGATCGCAGGAGTCGACGGAACAGTACAGACTAGGATACGGGTTTTACACTCAGCATAGATTAGCTTACTACCATGCCATATTGGACTACTCTACGAGGACAGTCACATTTTGTATACCCGGTGTGCCATAGTTTTAGTTTATAGTTGAGCCCAGGTGAGAGCAACTTTTCTGCCTGTTGTCATGTTCCATTGAGGAGTCAGTTGCTTCGAGTATCGATCAACTGCTGGTTGTTTATAGTTTTTCTAATGTGTTCCAGGAGAATCCAGGGTTACCACCTCGTCGGCACATCGAGTTTCAAATTGATCTCGTGCCCGGTACCGCCCCTATTTCAAAGGGCCCGTATCGCATGACACCATTGGAGTTTCTTGAACTATAGATGTAGTTGGATGAGTTGCACAAGTTAGGCTTTATCCATCTAAGTAGTTCACCATGAGGAGTGCCAGTACTCTTCATGAAGAAGGATGGGTTGTTGTGGCTTTACGTAGATTATCCCGAGCTCAACAAGGTCACGATCAAGAACAAGTATCCACTCCCGAGGATTGATGATTTGTTTGATCAGCTGCAGGGTGCACAGTTCTTTTCAAAGATTAATCTACATTCCGGTTATCATCAGATTTAGGTCTGAGAGAAGGATATCCTCAAGACATCCTTCAGGATGCGCTTTAGTCATTTTGAGTTCCAAGTCATATCCTTCGGACTGACCAATGTGCCCGCAATATTCATGCAATTAATGAACGAGGTCTTCCCTCTGTATCTCAATTAGTTTGTTGTACTGTGCATCGATGATATTCTGATATATTCGAAGACCCATGAGGAGCATGAGCAACATTTGAAGATTACCTTGCATCGATGACATTTTGATATATTCGAGGACCCATGCGAAGCTGGATAAGTGCGAGTTCTAGCAAGAGGAGGTGAAGTTTCTCGGTCATGTGGTGACAAGGGAGGGCGTCACAGTGGACCCGTCGAAGATTGATGTGTGCATCAGGGGAGCCAGCTCACGAATGCGTCTGAGAACCATAGTTTCCTTTGTTTGGAAAGCTACTACTGACATTTCATTGAGGGATTTTTCCGTATTGCAGCCCCATTAACCAGGTTGACCCGGAAGGGCACCGAGTTCGTTTGGAGCGACACTTGTGAGTAGTCATTTATGGAGTTGAAGGACCATCTGACGTCCACTCCTATCCTTATTCTTCCCTCTAGGAGCGATGAATTTTTTATATTTACTGATGTGTCACATATTGGTAGCTTATGTGTCTCGCAAACTCAAGGTCCATAAGCTGAACTACCCTACGCATGATTTGAAGTTGGCAGCAGTTATCTTTGCAGTAAAGGTGTGGAGGCACTATCTCTATGGGGTTAGGTTTGAGCTCTTCTTCGACCACAAGAGCTTGAAGTATCTATTCTCTCAGTCTGAGTTGAACATAAGACAGAGGTGTTGGATGGAGCTCTTGAAGGACTATGATTTTGATCTTCAGTACCACCCGGGTAAGACGAATATGATGGCAGATGCCCTAAGCCATTATCCATAAGGCCTAGTAGCACACATGATGATTCAGGAGTGGAAGATTCTTGAGGATGTGACAGCATTTGACTTTGAGATCAGCTTACAGTCTTCTATTATGCAGTTATCGAGCTTGTCGATTCAACTCTCTCTTGTCGCAAGGGTGATCGAGGCTCAGTAGGCATATGAGTCATTGCAGAGTCATCGAGTAGAGGCAACATCTGAGAGTCAGTCAGATTAACAGATTGATTCTAATGGTGAACTTCACTTCAGAGGCCGATTATGTGTCCCGAATATTCATGAGTTACACAAAGATCTTATGACCAAGGCACATCGATCATGGTTTTCTATCCACCCTAGCTCGACAAAGATTTATCGCGATATGAGGCATCAGTATTTTTAGGTGGGGATAAAGTGCTAGATAGCCATTTCAAGGCTGATCATTAGAGACCCCTTGGTCCCTTGTAATCGTTGAGCGTCCTATTGTGGAAGTGGGAGCATGTATCCATAGATTTCATTATGGGTTTACTGAGGACTCAGTGCAATTACGATGTCATTTGGGTTGTCGTCGATCATTTGACAAAGTCGATGCATTTTCTTATAATTCGTGTGTAACGCCCGTGAAAAATCCGTACTTGGAATCGAGTACCGATTTGACCCGAAATCGCGTATAAATAATTTCCATGAAAATTTTACGTAAGTTAGCTAGCGCAACGCTAGAGTAGCTGGGAAATAGTCCCTGATCACTTTAAATACGTTCTACAAGACCCAAATCGAGTAGAACAGACAACTCGACAATACTCTATAACCTTGGATCCAACTCTAAGCAGGTTTGTCCTCTGGACCATATGGAACTTTTGTATTGGATTTAGACCGCGCGTCGAAGGTCTGATACCTCCTATCTTAGACCGTTAGAACCGCCCAGCTGGACTTGACAATCATCTCGAAAATCAAGTCAAACCGATAATCACAGAGTATTTCGTTGAAACTGGACTGAAGCGACCGCGAATAGGGACGAATTGGGAATTTCAAATTTAGATCTGGCACACGACTTGACGCGTCAGTATTAAGCGTTCTGACCGTCAGAATTCATCCAGATTACACCCTCGGATCAGGAAAAATATCTAATTATTGTCACGGAACTTTCAGTCCTGATCTATGTGCGGTGACCGCTGAACTGAAACTGGTCCGCCACGTGCGATCTGCGAACCCTGCCAGACTGAAAACTTAATACGAGGTACATCTGGTACCCATGAGCTTAAGTCTGATCGCAATCGACCAGGGGACCACCAGAAATCAGTTTTTGGACCGAAACAGCCCCGAAATGGATAGGCAATAAGTAAACTTCGTCCCGGAGCCTATTTCGGGCGTTTCCAAGCTTATAAAAGGGGTTGAAACCCTCATTCCTTCCTTGCATACGAATTTCCCTAAACCCTAGAAAAGAGAGAGAGAGTTTGAGAGAAAGGGAAGAGGAGATTTTTCCCGCTTCCGAGCCGCCAACAGTTGCTGCATCAACGCTTCCTTCCAATCACCTGGCTGGTGATTTCTACGCTTTTTCAGGTATAGAAAAACCCTAAAAACTTGCTGATTTAGGGTTCACGTAGATTCTGAACGTATTAGCTAACGAAATCCATGAATCAGGTTCTCCTACTGTCGTAGACGAAGCCTACACGCTCCGTTCAAATTCTCGCGACCGTAAGAGATTAGGTGAGAATTTTAGACGCTTTGATTGACGGTTTACAACGCTTTCAATGTCGTTTAATAGTAGATTATCGACGGCATCGCCGTTTGACATGTACAACATGCTCTCCGTTTCCTGTTTCGCAAACTAACGAAGAATATGAGATTTAGGGCATTTTAGGTATATGTAGGAAGTACGGTCTACATGCATAATTTGCTGACGTGATTGACATGATTTGTCGCCGCATTAGAGAGTTAGGAATGCCTGCATAATCAGTTTGGCGAAGAGATTCGCCAAGTTGCGCACTTGGGGTCGACATACTATATGTGGACTTAAGGGTGTAGTGTATGTGTTTGTATAAATGCTTGTATTAGTATGTATTGTATTGAATGATGTTATGTAGTAGTTTGAGATTGATTTCATGATTAATAGGCTGACCTAAATGATTTCCTATATGTTGACCTTATGCATGATTGCATCATGTGCATAGAAATGATGCCTTAAGAATTGCCTAAGTTGAATATGCTTGGAAAGCATGCCTTGAAGATTTGCCTAAATTGAATGTTATAACATGTGCTAACATGCTCACATGATGTATTTCAATTCCAATACCTTTGTATCGTATTAATGAAATTCCATAGATGTGTGGGACTTGATTTAGTCCAGGCAGTCGGTAACCGAGCGAATTCGTGGCTGACTGGTCATAGCCACGAACGACGCGTCGATGAATGTGATTCGTGTTGAGAGTTGGCGGCAGTGGTTAGGCCACGCGAAGTGTTTTACGCACTTCATGTCGATCAATTCGAGATGCGATCCCGCTAGTCGAGCCCGTCAAGTAACCCGACTGGCCGATGTTTGTTCACCTTGTATGTATCATAACTGCTTGAACCTAGGGTACTGAACTTACCATTGTAAACCCTATTAACCGTGGTACCTTGATCCACGAAGACTCATGAGCCGGGCATGGTGGTATGGGACACCGTGGTCGAGCTGTCGGCCTACGCTGGGGCCACAAACCTCCCCGTAGTGACCAGTGAGCACCTAAACTCGTGAGCAGATTATGGTGGTATGGGACACTATATTCTAGCTGTCGGCCTACACTGATCAGGCGACGAGCCCTTTGTAGTGACCGCGAGCGTATTCTGAGTTCACGGGAGGCGACAACCCTTCCGTGCAGTAGAGTACAGTAGGCCTGTATTGATAAGGTGATGGGGGAGCGGTGCAACGAGTGCGAGCAACAGCCCTGGCAGCCCTTGCAGTGACCTGCGAAATGTACATCGTATGAGATTACTAGGAGTGACGACCCTAGACAGGATCCGTGTTGGGATTGATACAAGGGAAGTACCTTAGTTTCCCAATCCTGCTGTTTGAATGGACTAATAACAACTGGGTAATCATATCACCATAGCATTGCATGTGCCTGGAAGATGTGGAGCACTCTAGGGAGTGTGGCATGCCGCGGTCGTAAGATGTTGCCGCATGAGGGTGATCGTCGGTGAGGGCATACATCATGTCATATCATCTTGCATTAAACAACAGTATTAGGTTTGTCTGATTTACTGCTTTACTATTATCGCGTGATTGAATTGTGAACATGCTAATCTTTGCTCTATGATTCCACTGAGTTGATCACTCATTCCCACGTTACGGGATGGTGTTTGCAACACCCACCAGACCCTGTTGTAGTTGCAGGTGACGACGAGATCCAGGACGTGGAGCCGGAGATTGACGAGGACCAGGATGAGTTCTCTTATATGCAGTACCACGACGGCTTCCCGTAGGTGACCTGGATCGAGGGGGACTTCAGTGGGACTATTTTGAACTTATTTGTTTTGTCTATTTACATGTATATGAGACTCAGAGAGGTAGTCATACTTTGGAGACAGTTGAGAGTATTTTGTTTTTTTTTCCATACAGTGATATATATTGTTTAGTCTTCCGCTTGCTTTTATCACTGGATCTGAAGTATGAATTGCAGTTTTGGTATACTTTTACTCATGTGGATGCTTTAAATCAGACAACATTGAATCATAACCATTTTTGTTGCATAAGTGACGGTCTGGAACTCGGGAGTTGAGTTTATACACGACCCCCGATTTTCAGGGTGTTACATCGTGTGACCTAGAATTTGGACCGGCTTACGAGGTTATTCAAACAGGAGATTATGAGTTTGCACGACATTCCAGTTTCAATCATTTTTTACCGAGAATTGAGGTTTACGTCTCAATTTTGGAGGAGCTTCCAGATAGTGATGGGGTCTGTTTTGTAGTTCAGCACCACGTATTATCCGCAAACCTATGGGCAGACTGAGAGGGTCAACCAAATCCTTAAGGATATGCTCAGAGCTTACATGATTGACTTCGCGGGTAGCTGGGACAAGCATTTGCAATTGGCTGAGTTCGCGTACAACAACAGCTATTAGGCGACCATTGTCATAGATCCTTTTGAGGCATTATATGGTAGACTGTGTAGATATCTAAGTTGTTGGACCGAGGTTGGAGAGCGGCGTTCTAACGTCCTGAAAAAATCCGTACAAAGACCTGGGTACCACCTTAGGTAGAAATCACTAAGGACTAAATCCTTTAGAAATTAAACGAGAATTAACTAGTGCTAAACTAGATTACCTGTGAAATTAGCACCAATCACTTTAAATATAATCTGTAAGGGCCAAAAGTTGTGAAATCTTTAACTCTACATTACCCTAAAATCTAAGAGCAATCTCTAAACCCAGTTGCTCTCGGGAGCACATTGAAACTCCGTATTGGACCTGGACCGCACGTCGAAAGTCTGATAATGACGAAACTATACGATTACGACCATCTTGTTGGACTTGATGACCACCTCAGAAATCAAGTCCAGATGGTATCCCACGACAATTTACTTGACTCTGGAGTGAAGTGTGTGAGAAACGTGAATGTTTTTAGAAATTAAATCCAAATTTAAGTAATCTGAGTCGTGTCATGTGTGGACCAACTATAATCATTTAGACCATCAGAATCTGACCGAAATAAACCCTCGGATTAAGGGAAATGTCCCACACATGCCAATGTACTTGTGGCCCCGATCGAGTGTCGGTGACCGTTAAATTGAAACTGGTCCACCACAGTCGATCTGTAAACTCGATCGGACAGAAAACTTAACATGACCAAGATCCAATATCAGGGAGCTTAAGTCCGACCGCATTCAGTAAAGGGACCTCCAGAAATACTCCGTTGGATCGGAATAACCCCGATTTAGCTATAACCTAAGTATACCATGGCCCTGGGGCTGTTTCCATCAATTCTAGGCCTATATAAGGGCTTTAAACACCCTCTCACATATTTTGTATGAATTCTAAAACTCTAGCAAAGAAAGGAGAAGAAAAGGAAAGGAAAGAGAGAGAAAGAGAGAGTGAGTTGAAGGTTCATCCTGGGGTCTTCCTAGCTACACTACGTGCCAAATCCGTCCATTCGTATCGCTATACGAGCGATCCCGATTCCATACTTGGGTAAGAAAACCTAACCTTAATCCGTTTTAGGGCTTTAAATAGTCTAAGTGATGATGTAGCTAACCTACTTCATGCTCTAGGTTGCTAATCCACCATTGACGAAGACTAGATGTCTAAAATAAATCCGTTACGCGTTTACTAGCGTAAGGTATGGACTATATACATATAGGTTATGGTTTTCAAAGCTTTCAATGTTGGTTAATGGTTTATTACTGACATGGATGCTATTTCACATGCCAAATGCGATATTGATTTCGTATTACAAATAGATATAAACTATGTGGTATATAGGAAAATTCATGTGTTTGTTGAAATGTTTGTATGCATTTGGAATCTGAATTTGTGATTACCATGATTAACTGTAATAGGTACATGGTTATTATGTATGTGACAACTCCTTGGCAAGAGGATTTGCCCAAATATGTAATATAACTAACATATGTAATGTATGTTGGAAAGTGTAGTCTAAGTGTTTGTAAAAATGTCTGAATGAGTTAGTAGTTAGTAAAGTGCGATTTATAAGGGAATTGGGATATGAACCCCAACTACCTTAACTGTGTGTATGATTTTCTCCATGTACTATATAGCCTGCTTATTCATGTTTAACTGTGTGTATGATTTCCTCCATGTACTGTATATTCATGTTTAAGTTATATTCCATAACATGCTCACATGATTGTAGGATTTGACTTAAGTATTCATTACTGCTTGCTTATCTCATATGCTTAATTGTTGTGATTGCATGTGGTTAGGACTATATCACAGTCCAGGAAATCGGTAATAGGCCTTGTGTAAGTGGCTGAAGTTGTTTTGCCATGCAGGATGTGTTCGATGAATCCGAGCCGTACTTGGGATGTCAGCAGTGGTTAGGCCACACAGAGTACTTATGCACTTCATGTCAATTAACTCAACGTGCACTCGTCCTAGTCGAGCTCATCAATTAACCCGATTGACCTGATGTATGTTCACTATGTATGGATGCCACTGCTTGAATTTAAAGTACCAAAATCACCAATGAAACCCTGCTAACCTTGGTACCTCGATCCACTAAGACTCATGAGCTGGACAGGGTGGTATGGGACACCGTGGTCGAGCTGTCAGCCTACGTCGGGGCGACGAGCCTCCCCATAATGACCAGTGAGCAATTTAGACTAATGAGCCAAATACAGTGGTATGGGACACTGTATTCGAGCTATCGGCCTACACTGATTGGTAATGAGCCCTTTGTAGTGACCTCGAGCATACCCTGAAACTACATTGAGGTGAAGAGCCTTATTGTAGAAACTAGGGTATAACTAGGCCTGTATTGATTGGTGACGAGCCCTTTACAGCGACCTAGAATTGTAACATCGTATAAAATTTACTAGGACTGACAACCCTAAAATGGATCATTGTTTGAGAATTGATATAAGGGAGGTACCTTAGCTTCCCAATCCTGCTGTATGAAAAAGACTAATATGAACTTGGTAATCACGTTCATGCACTGCATTGCATGTGCTTTGGTGTGAAAGAGCACTTTCAGGTAGTTTCCATGCACGCCGTAAGATGAAGACACTGAGGGAGTGCAGGTGAGGGCATGTATCATTACTACATCTCATTCTTACATTAATCAGAGTATTTAGGACTTGTTTGTTGTACTGCTTTATCATTACTGCTTGACTGAATTGATAACATGTTAACCTTTACCGTATAACTCCACTGAGTTGATCACTCACTCCCACGTTCTGGGATGGTGTTAAACACCAACTAGACTCTGTCTTATTTGTAGATGTTGATGTGACCCACGAGGTAGAGCGAGAGTTCGAGGATGATGAGGAGGCGTTCTCCTACATGCAGTATTTAGGCGGGTTCATGTGAACCGTGTCCTGATTGACGGGGATTCAGGGTTATGTTTATAGTGGGCTGTTACATTCTTTTTGACATTTTTTTATTTTGGAAACAATACTTGTAACTATTGATTTGGCAACGCTTATATACTCTAGGGACTTATATTGGTTTATCTATTCATTTCAGTCTTTCGCTTGCGTATTACAACTGTCCCTGGATTATGTTATGCTGATTTGGTTTAATCTCATTCATGTTTTATGCACTCATACAAACGACATACAATCATCATTAAATATGTTGCATAAGTAATGTTTTGGAACTAGGGAGCTGAGTTATACTCGACCCCAGATTTTCAGGGCGTTACAAGTTGAGCATGATTTAGATTAAACTGGACCTGGGTTATGGTCACACAATGTACGCTGATGCAAATTTGATATAGAAGGGTGTGAGAAAAATCTAGAAACAAGTTTAGGTTTCCCAGTTTCACCAATTGGTGAAAGTTACCAAAAATGATCGTTGAGATTTGATCCATACATACCCGTGATCACACGAAATGATCCCAACCCACTTCTAGACCATCAATCGACAGGTTTAGACTATGTTTTATTCCATCCCAACCGTTTAAAAATTGATAAATGTGAATATACATTAGTAAAGGACTCGAAATGACTTGAAACGACTCAAAACGGAGTCGGGGCCAATTCGGCGTAATTCGGGGGGACCCACAGTGGACCCTGTATACCAACGGCACCCCGAGAGGGGGGTGGCTACCACCCTACTACAGCGGCACTACGCCTACCGCGGTCGACCGCAGTCGGGTCCGGCCGCGCCTGTCTGGCCACCGCTGGTATGAGTCGGGCCGACTCCTAGCCACGTGTGGGGCCTACTAAATCACATGGGGACCCCCATAAGGCTTCGGTTTGTCCTAATCTTCCCCCTTACACACCCCCAAGCCTCCCTTTTTCCCTAAAAGTCTATTTTCTCCACTCAAATCTTTCCCCCATTCTCCCATTTTCTCATTTTTCTTCTAAACTTATGCCTCTCCACCATTTTTACTAAACCTCACCTTCCATTCCCTTCATTTGTCCCTTTTGAATACACAAAAAGGTAGAGTTGTGTTTCATCTATTTCCAAATCCATCAATCCATTTTGTTTTCCCCTTGTTCTTCCACTCCAATGGCCCTCTTTGAGCTAGTGGCGGCCATTTTCTCACTCTCCTCGATACTTTCTATCATGGGAAAGTGGAGAGCACCCTCGGATGAAGTCGGGCCTAGTCGCCCAACCCGTCCAAAGAGGAGACCGTGCGTCGAAGCTAGCACTAGCACCACTCAAGAGCATAGGTCAAAGAGGGACCTAGATCCCCAACTCCCACTAGAAAGAGAGCTACCGATAGGCTTCGAATACGGCCAGTTTGGTGGTCGCAGGGTTGTACTTAAAGCTCATGTAGATGAAAAGCTATTCGGGCTACACCCGATTATGGACCTCTTGGTGGATTTTAGGTCGGGTCCTATGTTCGAAGGCAAGTCGCACGCTTGTGAGAATACGGTTCGTGCTTTATACGCCCATATCTGTGATGCATCGTAGAGCCTCACCAGTTCACAGTTGTTGTAGGGAGGCGGGAGCACTCAATCAATGTGGATGTGGTGGCCCAAATTATGGGGATTCCACGTGGTGAGGTACACGTCAATGAGAATTTCTTTAAGAGTGTGTGGGAAAGAGTGTGAGGTACACATACGCGATACCTGTGTGGTCTACTGGCTCCCTGGACGCGAGGAAATTGCCTCCCATCGACGAGTTTGACAGATAATTTCATTTTCTTCACTACATTTTCACGAACAATGTGTATCCATGGTGGGGCAACCGTACTGAATGCACTCGTCTAATGGTATACTCCTTGTACAGGGTTGGACATGGGGATAACTTGTGCCTGCCCACGTACGCCCTACTACAGATAATCCAGACGATGCGCTCTGTCAGGAACGACGTCTCACTCCCGTTTGGCTAGCTGATATGTAAGATTGCCCAAGAGGTCGGCTATAGACTTAACATGGATGATGTTGCGCCGATCAAGTTCATAAATGAAGCTATGCTTAATAAGATGGGGATCGGCCCTCGATAACGGTAAGCCCGACTGACGAGTATGGGAAGTAAAGTATTGATTTAAAGGAAGAAAGTGAAGATGGAAGTGGTAATGGGATAGAGGAAGAAGAGGCCTAGGACACTGATGAGGGCTCTCCTCCCGCTGCTACACGAGAGCACGACAGTGATCGGGCTGCCAGAGAAACCCATTTGGCTCAGCTGGAACTGCAACAGGAGATCTCGTAGGTTCGCACCAAAGTTGATGTCACGCCCCAAACTCAGAAACCGGGCTCACAAAATTTCTGATTGCCGAATCCGGCGCCGACAGCCTCCGTAGAACCCCATTCTCGGCTCCTAGAACCCATTCGCCAGTGTAACACCCTGAAAATCGGGGGTCATGTATAAACTCAACTCCCGAGTTCCAGACCGCCACTTATGCAACAAAAATAATTATGATTCAATGTTGTCTGATTTAAAGCATTCACATGAGTAAAAGTATACCAAAACTGCAATTCATACTTCAGATCCAGTGATAAAAGCAAGCGGAAGACTAAACAATATATATATCACTGTATGGAAAAACAAAGTAAATCTCATCTGTCTTTGAAGTATGAATACATCTCTGAGTCTCATAAACATATACATGAACAAAATTAAATGTTCAAAATAGTCCCACTAAAGTCCCGTCAATCCAGGTCGCCTAAGCAAAGCCATCATGATACTGCATGTACGAGAACTCGTCCTGGTCCTCGTCAAAGTCTGGCTCTGCCTCCTGGATCTCAGCATCACCTGCATCTACAACAGGGTCTGGTGGGTGTTGCAAACACCATCCCGTAACGTGGGAGTGAGTGATCAACTCAGTGGAATCATAGAGCAAAGATTAGCATGTTCACAAATCAATCATGCGATAATAGTAAAGTAGTAAATCAGACAATCCTAATACTATTGTTAATGCAAGATGACATGACGTGATGTATGCCCTCACCTACGATCTCCCTCATACGGCACCATCTTACGACCGCGGCATGCAATCGACCCTCAAGTGCTCCACATCTTACAGGCACATGCAATTGTATGGTGATATGATTTTCAAGTTGTTATTAGTCCATTCAAACAGCAGGATTGAGAAACTAAGGTACTTCCCTTGTATCAATCCCAACACAGATCCTGTCTAGGGTCGTCACTACTAGTAATCTCATACGATGTATATTTCGTAGGTCACTGCAAGGGCTGCCAGGGCTGTTGCTCGCACTCGTTGCACCACTCCCCCATCACCTTATCAATACAGGCCTACTGTACTCTACTGCTACTGAAGGGTCCTCGCCTCCCGTAGACTCAGAATACGCTCGCGGTCACTACAAAGGACTCGTCGCCTGATCAGTGTAGGTCGACAGCTAGAATATAGTGTCCCATACCACCATAATCTGCTCACGAGACTAGGTGCTCATTGGTCACTACGGGGAGGTTTGTGGCCCCAGCGTAGGCCGACAGCTCGACCACGGTGTCCCATACCACCATGCCCGGCTCATGAGTCTTCGTGGATCAAGGTACCATGGTTAACAGGGTTTACAATGGTAAGTTCAGTACCTTAGGTTCAAGAAGTTATGACTCATACAGGGTGAACATGCATCGGCCAGTCGGGTTACTTGACGGGCTTGACTAGCGTGATCGCATCTCAAGTCGAACGACATGAAGTGCGTAAAACACTTCGCGTGGCCTAACCACTGCTGCCAACTCCAAACACGACTCGCGTTCATCGACGCGTCGTTCGTGGCCAAGACCAGCCAGCCACGAATTCGCTCGGTTACCGACTGCCTGGACTAAGTCTAGTCCCAAACAATTATGGAATCACATCAGCAATTTATGTAGGAGTATTGGAATTGAAATACAATCATGTGAGCATGTTAACACATGTTATAACATACAACTTAAGTAAATCTTCAAGCACATATATTTCATGCATGTAATGAAATCATGCATATAGTCAACAAGTAGGAAATCATTTAGGTCAGCATATTAATTGAGAAATCAATCTCAAACTATATCATAACATCATTTAATTCAATACATACTAATACAAGCATTTATTCAAACACATACACTACACACATAAGTCTACATATAGTATGTCGACCCGAAGTGCGCAATTAGGCGAATCTCTTCGCCAAACTAATTATGCACGTATTCCTAACTTTCTAATGCGGCAACAAACCATGTCAATCACATCAGCAAAATATGAATATAATCAGTACTTCCTACAAATGACTAAAATGCCCTAAATCTCATATTCTTCGTTGATTTACGAAACAGGAAACGGATAGCATGTTGTACATGTCAAACGGCGATGCCGTCGATAATCTACTATTAAAAGACATTGAAAGCGTTGGAAACCATCAATCAAAGCGTCTAAAATCCTCACCTTGTCTCTTATAGCCGCGTGATTTCGAACGGAGCTTCGTCTACGACAATAAGAGAACCTGATTTACGAGTTACGTTAGCTAACATGCTACGAATCCTAGTAAACCTTAAATCAGCAACTTCTAGGGTTATTTCATGCCTGAAAACGTGGAAGAATCACCGGCTTGGGGATCAGGAGGTGTTGCTACAGCACGTGCAACAGGTGGCACGAAGACGGGAAAAATCTCTTCTACACTCTCTCTCAAACTCTCACCTTTTCTCCCTCCAAATCTAGGGTTTCTCTCAAATTCGGATGAGAGAGAGGAGTGAGGGTTTCAACCCCTTTTATAAGCCCAAAAATGCCGAAAATAGGCTCCGGTACAAAGTTCACTTAGTGCATATCCAAATCGGGGCTGTTTCGATCCAAAAGATGCTTTCTGGTGGTCCCCTGGCCGAATGCGATTGGACTTAAGCTTATGCGTACCAGATCTAGCACGTATTAAGTTTTCAGTCCGGCAGGGTTCGCAGATCGCACGTGGCAGACCAGTTTCAGTTCAGCGGTCACCGCACGTAGATCAGGGCTGAAAGTCTCATGATATAAAATAGAAATTTTTCCTGATCCGAGGGTGTAATCTGGCTGAATTCTGACGGTCAGAACGCTTAATACTGACGCGTCAAGTCGTGTGCTAGATTTAAATTTGAAATTCCAATTCTGTCCCTATTCGCACTCTCTTCGGTCCGGGCTCAATGAAATAGCCTGTGATTATTGGTTTGACTTGATTTTCGAAATGATTGTCAAGCCCAGCTAGGCGGTTCTAACGGTCTAAGATAGGAGGTATCGGACTTTCGACGCGCGGTCTAGATCCAATACAAAGATTCAAAGTGGTCCAGAGAACAAACCTGCTTAGACTTTGATCCGAGCTTATAGAGTATTATAGAGTCGTTGGTTCTACTCGATTTGGGTCTTGTAGAACATATTTCCCAGCTACTCCAGCGTTGCGCTAGCTAACTTACGCTTAATTTTCATACGAATTAATTCTACGCAATTTCGGGTCGAGCTGGTACTCGAGCCCAAGTATGGATTTTTCACGGGCATTACAGCCAGGTTCCGATCTTGGGATGCTACGAGGAGGATTTTCAATGTCATTTTGATTCGTAATAAGCATAACCAATGGCATAACCCACAAACAACAACCAAGAACTCCATAACATTTCCACTATAATCAAAAACTTTACAAGTACATGAGCATAAAGGGAAATACAATGGTAAAGAACAAAAACTCTAAAACGATCTGCAACGTGCTCCTGCCTCAGCGCTGCTGCGAACCAACGTCACCTGCACTCAATGGTCGTGCATAAGCTTATAGAAAGCTTAGAGGGTAGTGAAAGTGTGTGCGCAAGGTAGTAATATGAACATGCAATGTCAGAGTAATGCGGAATATGCAGATGGATCCATAATATCATGAGCCGTACCAAGGCTATGAGATGCAAGACATGAATGGTATCGGTCATCTCAAGGCCATGCGATGTGCAATGCAACTCAAGCATACAGATCCTCATCTATGACCACACATCAATACAGCTCAAATATGGGATATCACCGGGGTCTAGTACACTTTAAACCATATTGCCACCACATCGCGCGCAATAAGGTAAGTGAAAGAGACCTCACTATCCGTCTGCCAATATCAGGCGCGACTCGTTGATAGCGGACCCATTCCTCGAGCTGGTCAAACTCAGCCTAGCATTGCCCTCTACTCTCGGGCGGGTAAGGCCGCACCCCCTTTCAACCGACCACGACACAGTGGAGAGCGTAACCGTCTGGTAATCGACACTCAATGCTCATCTACCCACTCGGTCTAGACGTTGGAGCAACCTCTTGGTACCATAAGGGTTTAGGGACTTTCACCCAGGGATATCTATAGTACCCCATGTAGAATAAGATTTTTGGTACCAATCCTGCCAACCACGATGTGCCTGTGGAGGCTACGGCCCTGATGTTGCTAGGGCATACAATAACCATGTCACGCAAATACGGCCCGCCTGATCATTGGATTGAACTCATTCTTTGGCTCAACGCCAAAAATGATGAGGGAAAGAGGATGGACGGCCTAGATTGAACCAAAACATCAAGGTGGGGCCTATACAAGTGGGTCACACCCAAAGCTAATATTTGGGTTTTCCTTTATCCAGGGACGTCCAGCGTCCCAGACGCTGGACGGTCTGACCATTTGCCAAGGAGGTGGGCCACCTCATGGCTACCCACACACATACAAGGTGGGCCCCATCTAAAAATGGAAATGGGTCCAACACATGCATTCTAGTGGGATCTTTTCAAGTGGGCCACATAACCATAAATAGTAAAATAAATAAAATAAAATTGAAATAAATGAAAAGAGAAGGGAGAGAGATGAAAAGTGGGACACGCGTGTGATGGAGGGACCCCGATACTATGGGCCCTCCCTTGCAATGAATCATACAATCAAATGGGTCATTTAGCGCATGAGACCATCAAAACTTAAAATCAACGGTGGGGATCCTTTCCCCACCAATATGGATGGTCTAGATGACCTTTTTGCAATGAAATAAACATCATGATGAGGTCCATGGAGAATGGCCCCACCATGGATGATCATGATGATCAAAGTGGTCCATCGGCCACAACTTAGGGTCCCAAGTGAGATCCAAACTATTGATCGGTTGGCCTCACTTGGCCCATCTCAAAAATAGAAAAGAACTAGTATGATCTAGCACCCACCGTCCGATCTTCTTACTCCTAGGGGTTCCTTGGCACCTTAGCTTGGATTTCAATGGATGAGATGAGGAATGGAGGGTTGAGATGGGAGATGATGGGGTAGGAAAGTGGGCCACTTGGAGCTTAGGAGGCTTGGACAAATTCCATACGTATGGAGCTCTTTTTCTTGGAGTTTTTGCAAATGAGAAAGAGAGGAGTTGTAAAGGGGGAGAGAGAGTGATGGATGGATGTGGTGAGTGATGGTTGTGTAAGAAATCTTTGACTTTTGTGGCCTTTTGTGTAAGAGAGGTATGGGATGTGAAGACTTTTGTGGCCTTTTGTGTAAGAGAGGTATGGGTTTGGGAGACTTTTGTGGTTGCTTGGGAAAAGGGGTGAAAGTGATGTGTACTTGACATGTGATGGATTGATGGATTGATTGATTGATGGGATTGATGTGATTGATGTGACACATCGTAGAGATTCTCTTGGGTTTCGCAACGCGCAGCGTTTCTTCGCACCGAACGTTGGCCCACATCTCTTGACCAGGGTATCGCATCGGCGCACGAGTCGCGGCATTGGAACCGCAACGACGGTGCGGTCACTATGATATTGGTCTTAGACTGAGTCGACTCGGGTTGTCGGCATATGAATCAGGGTCGCGCGTCGATATCGGTTAAGGGTCGAAGGTTGCCGAAATTTGACCGGTAAGACCGCGGAAGTCTATGGAACGGTACGGTCTAAGATACGGGTCTTACAGCTCTCCCCTCCTTATAAAAATTTCATCCTCAAAATTTACACAAGCATCGCAACTAAGCATTAGTCATGAAGAAGAAGCGACATAACATCATCATATAGAATCGGAGATAGCATACAAAATACAATACATGATCAATCATCAAAGAGATGAGGATAACGCTCTCGAATCTCAGCCTCACGCTCCCAAGAAGCCTCCTCTACAGAATGGTGACCCTACTGCACCTTCACCAACGGAATGACCTTGGTTCTGAGGACCTGCTCCTTCCGATCAAGGATACGGACTGGCTGCTCAATGTAAGAAGCGTCCTCACGAACCTCCAGCGGCTGCCAATCAATAACGGGAACTATGTCTGACCCACACTTCCTCAACATGGAGACGTAGAAAACGTCGTGGACGTCAGACAACTGTGATGGCAAGGCAAGCCGATAGGCCACGGCGCCAACGCACCTAGTGATCTCAAAAGGTCCTATGAATCTAGGGGCAAGCTTGCCCTTCTCTCCAAATCGAACTACGCCCTTCATGGGCGAGACCTTGAGATACACATGGTCCCCTACATCAAACTCCAAGGGGCGACGCCGACAATTAGTAAAACTCTTCTGTCGACTCTGAGCTGTGCGCATCCTCTGTCTGATGATGTCAATAGCCTCTGACGTCTCCTGCACAACCTCGGGACCTACGAGACGACGCTCTCTAACCTCGGTCCAACAACTCGGTGATCTGCATGGTCTGCCATATAGTGCCTCAAAAGGAGCCATGCCGATGGTCGCCTGATAGCTGTTATTGTAAGCAAACTCAGCCAATCACAGATGCTCATCTCAGCTACCCTCGAAATCAATCGCACAAGCCTGAAGCATATCCTCAAGGATCTGGTTAACCCTCTTGGTCTGGCCATCAGTCTGCGGATGGTACGCGGTGCTGAGCTGTAAATCAGTCCCCATCGCTTGTTGGAAGATCCCCCAAAATTGAGACGTGAACCTCGAGTCTCGGTCAGAAATGATCAAGACTGGAACGCCATGCAGTCTCACAACCTCCTCAATTAATAATCTCGCAGGCCGGTCCATAGACCAAGTCGCACGCATCGTAAGAAAATGTGCCGACTTCGTCAGACGATCCACGAAAACCCAGATGGGGTCATGACCGCGCTGAGTCCTCGGCAAACCCATAATGAAATTATTCAACACGTGCTCCCACTTCCACATCGGGACATTCAACGGCTGCAAAAGACCAGGAGGTCTCTGATGATCGGCCTTGACACGCTGGCACGTGTCATACTCGGCCACAAAACTGGCGATCTGGTGCTTCATCCCTGCCCAAAAATACTGTCGCCTCATGTCACGGTACATCTTCGTCGAGCCCGGGTGGATAGAAAACTGCGATCGATGTGCCTCGGTCATAAGATCTCTACGTAACTCTGGAATATCCGGGACACATAATCGACCTCTAAAATGAAGTCCACCGTCTGTACCAATCTGCCAATCCACCTGACTCTTAGATGTAGCCTCAACCATGTAACTCTGCAACGACTCATCAGCCTGCTGAGCCTCGATCACCCTAGTGATAAAAGAGGGTTGAATCGACAAGCTCGATAACTGTACGATGAAAGACTGTAGGCCGAACTCAAAGTCATATGCTGCAATATCCTCAAGCATCCGCCACTCCTGAATCATCATATGCGCCACTAGGCCTCGTGGCTGACGGCTGAGGGCATCTGCCACCATGTTCGCCTTACCCGGGTGGTACTGGAGATCAAAATCATAGTCATTCAGAAGCTCCATCCAGCGCCTCTGTCTCATATTCAACTCAGACTGCGAGAAGAGGTACTTCAAGCTCTTGTGATCAGAGAAGAGCTCGAACCGAACCCCATAAAGATAGTGCCTCCACACCTTCAGTGCGAAGACAACTGCAGCCAGCTCTAAGTCATGCGTAGAATAGTTCAACTCATGAACCTTGAGCTGACGAGACGCAAAGGCCACTGGTCTCCCATGCTGCATCAGGACAGCACCCAAACCAATGTGTGAGGCATCGGTGAATACAATAAAACCATCACTCCCAGAGGGAAGAGTGAGGACAGGAGCGGACGTCAGCCGGTCCTTCAACTCCAAAAATGCTCGCTCGTAGGCGTCACTCCAAATAAACTCTGCGCCCTTCCGAGTCAACTTGGTCAGCGGGGCTGCAATACGAGAAAAACCCTCGATAAAACGTCGGTAATAGCCTGCCAAACCAAGGAAACTACGGATCTCTATCGCAGTCGTGGGCTGGCCCCACTGACGCACTGCCTCGACCTTCTAGGGGTCCACTGCAACACCCTCCCTCGTCACCACGTGACCGAGGAACTTCACCTCCTCCTGCCAGAACTCGCACTTCTCCAGCTTCGCATATAGCTGGTGTGTGCGGAGGGTCTGTAAAGTAATCTCCAAGTGTTGCTCATGCTCCTCACGGGTCCTCGAGTAGATCAGAATGTCGTCAATGAATACTACAACAAACTGATTCAGATATGAGTGGAAGACCTCGTTCATCAGCTGCATGAAGACCACGGGTGCATTAGTTAGTCCGAAGGACATGACCTGAAACTTAAAATGATCGTAACGCGTCCTGAATGCCGTCTTCGGAATGTCCTCATCTCGGACCCGAATTTGATGATAACCGGAACGCAGGTCAATCTTCGAAAAGAACTGTGCACCCTGCAGCTGATCTGATCGAACAAATCATCAATCCTAAGGAGCGGGTACTTGTTCTTGATCGTGACTTTGTTGAGCTCGCGGTAGTCAACATAAAGCCTCAACGAGCCATCCTTCTTCTTCACGAAGAGTACCGGTGCTCCCCACGGAGAACTGCTCGAACGGATAAAGCCCAACTCACGTAACTCGTCCAACTGCTTCTGCAGTTCCCGTAACTCCAACGGTGCCATACGATATGGGGCCTTCGAAATAGGCGTGGTACCAGGTACGAGATCAATCTGGAACTCGGTGAGTCGACGAGGAGGTAATCCCGGAATCTCCTGGAACACATCTGAAAAATCGTAAACCACGGGCAAATGGTCGATGTAGGCGGAAACAGGTTCCTCTACGGCACATGACATCAAACAAGACAACCGCACTCCTCTGGGCTCTGCAACGAACTAGAACTGCGGCACGCCGGGTATACAAAACGTGACGGTCCTCGCGGTGCAGTCCAAAATGGCATAATACTCAGCGAGCCAATCCATGCCCAGGATGACGTCGAACTCGGACATCGGCAATACGAACAAATCGACAGGCAGAAAGGTATCCCCAACTAAAATGGGGCAAGACGAGCAAATTTGTCCCAACACTGCAGTCCTTTCCAAGGGAGTCGATACTGATAGGCTCTCACCAGCAGACTCCGACGGTAAGCCAGCCGATCGACAGAAGCTCTCAGCCACAAAAGAGTGCAATGCACTTGAATCAAACAACACTCGTGTAATGCATACAGAAACTGGAAGCATACCCTCAACGACTCCTCCGGATGACTGCGATCTTGCTGAGCCGCATAAAATCTAGCCTGAGCTGGCTGAGGAGGTGCCTGTCCCCTCTGAACGTGCTGCTATTGCTGCTGGGGTCGCTAAGGCGGTCGAAACTGTTGCCTCTACTACTGTGGCCTCTGAGGCTGGTGCTGATGCTGATGCTGCTGCTGAGGTGGCCTCGGTGGTGGAGGTGCTGTCGCTACTGCTGTGGGGGTCTCTGCTGCTGCGGTGGAGTTCTCTGCTGCTATGGACCTCTCTGCTACTGCTGGGGGCTGGGACACTCCCATGAACGGTGTCCCGTCGCACCACACCTGAAGCAAGTGTCGGTGAACTGCCTCTGAGGTGGTGGTGGAGGTGCTGCTAGTGCTAATGGTGCTCAGAAGGCTGGGCGACCTGTACGCCTCTGCTGTTGTGGTCGACGCTGCTGGGAATCACTGGAAGAAGCCTGCCTCTTCCGGTCTCTCCTCTGACCACGATCAGACTGAGAACCGGCCCACTCAGTCTCATAAATCTGAGCTCTCTGCACCACTGCCTGGAAAGTAGGGAGCTCATGCCCAATAACACGACCTCGAAGGCCGTAACGCAATCTGTGCTCGAAACGGCGGGCCTTCCGCCCCTCGTCATCAACCATATACGGTGCGAATCTCTATAGTGCCACAAAACGGGCCGCGTACTGTGCCACAGTCATGTCTCCCTGCACCAGAGTCTCGAACTCTAAGGCTCGCTGACGACAGATATGGTCGGAGAAGTACTGCTCCTCGAATTGATCAACAAAGTCTTCCCATGTCCAGACATAATCAGGTCTGGCAACACGGGTAACAGAGGTCCACCAATGCTCGGCCTCACCCTGGAAGAGAAATACTGCTAACTGGACTCGCTGCTCGGTCGTACATGAATTGGTATCGAAAATCTTCTCCACATCGGAGCGCCATCTCTCTGCTGCAGTCAGATCTGGCTCGCCCTGGAAATGTGGGGGATCAAGCCGTCTGAACTCATGAAGTAAGACGCTCACGCGCTCCTGCTCTGCCTGAGCTGGTGAAACAACTGGGCGCCTGCCCTGTCCCTGGAGTGCGGCTGTCACAGCCTGTAACATCTGCTGCAACTGAGAGGCACTCACAGTCACAGTCGGCTCTGCATCGGCCTCAGGTGGAGGAATGTCATCCTCAGGGAAGGGAATAGGGATCTCTGAGGGTGGAATGGGAGACGCAGGTGGTAAAGCTGGAGCCTCCGGTGGTGAAGCAGGATCCTCAGGTGGTGGTGTGGGAGTCGTCGGGTAACCCTCCCAGGTGCCATGTCCTACAGGAAAGATCGAAGGCGCCTATCAACTTCAAAACACTTGAAAGTACGCACGTTAACGGTCTGTATTGGAAGGTCGTGAAGCTATCCGAACTTCGGGACTTAGTCATTCCAAGTTTCCAAGTTATGTTGTTCTCGGTTATTCCCAAGTTATGCTCTGATACCAACTTCTGTCACGCCCCAAACTCAAAAATCAGGTTCACAAAATTCCCGATCGCCGAATCCGGCGCCGATAGCCTCCGTAGAACTCCATTCTCGGATCCTAGCTCCCATTCGCCAGGTTCCGATCCTGAGATGCTACGAGGAGGATTTTCAATGTCAGTTTGATTCGTAATAAGCATAACCAATGGCATAACCCACAAACAACAACCAAGAACTCCATAACATTTTCACTATGATCAAAAACTTTACAAGTACAATGAGCATAAAGGAAAATACAATGGTAAAGAACAAAAACTCCAAAACGATCTGCAATGTGCTCTTGCCTCAGCGCTGCTGCAAACCAACATCACCTGCACGCAACGGTCATGCATAAGCTTATAGAAAGCTTAGAGGGTGGTGAAAGTGTGTGCGCAAGGTAATAATATAAACATGCAATGTCAGAGTAATGCGGAATATGCAGATGGATCCATAATATCATGAGCCGTACCAAGGCTATGCGATGCAAGACATGAATGGTATCGGCCATTCCAAGGCCATGCAATGTGCAATGCAACTCAAGCATACAGATCCTCATCTATGACCACACATCAATACAGCTCACATATGAGATATTATCGGGGTCTAGTACACTCTAAACCAGATGCCGCCGCATCGCACACAATAAGGTAATTGAAAGAGACCTCACTATCCGTCTGCCAATATCGGGCGCAACTCGTCGATAGCGGACCCATTCCTCGAGCTTGTTAAACTCATCCTAGCATTGTCCCCTACTATCGGGCGGGTAAGGCCGCACCCCCTTCCAACTGACCACGACATAGTGGAGAGCGTAACCGTCTGGTAATCGGCACTCAACGCTCATCTACCCACTCGGTCTAGACGTTGGAGCAACCTCTTGGTACCATAAGGGTTTAAGGACTTTCACCCAGGGATATGTATAGTACCCCATGTAGAATAAGATTTTCGGTATCCAATCCTGCCAACCACGATGCGTCTGTGGAGGCTACGGCCCTGATGTTGCTAGGGCGTACAATAACCATGTCACACAAATGTGAAATGCATGATTCACGCTATCCAGTCATGCAACAAATTCTGCGCATATCGTGCTCTCATGTAGGGTGACACCGCCTAACCAGGAGCCCATAACAACCTGCCCGAAGGCATATACTATGATCAGACAATCCTCATATCAAGCATACATATGATGTGTATGATCATGAGTCATGAAACTATACTAAACATGTAAATAAGTGATGAACCATTCATACAATGCGGATGGGCCTAGACGGCCTATACACAGCAAGTACGGCCCAGTAATGGGCCCTAAGGAGAGTCGTAATGTGGACATCCAACCAACATTACACTCGCAATGTGGACGTCAAACCAAGATTGCTCCCAAGGCACGATCGTCGCAAATATCGTTACATAATCCATGTTGGGCTCACACATTGCAATGGACCTTAGGTACATCCCATTGGACCTTAAATACATCAAATGGGCTCTATCATATGGGCCTTTTATTCATCAATAGGTCACATCAATGGGCCACACCAATGGGTCTTAAGTGCATTGCAATGGGTCCTTGGATTGCATCAATTGGGCCTAGCCTCATCAGTCTAATATGTAACAAATTGGCCACACCAATTGGGCCCCCACATGTACATCAAATGGGCCTCAACCCATAGGCCTTATATGAGTCAGATGGGCCTAAATCCCTAGGCCTTACATAAATCAAATGGGCCTACTTCCATGGGCTTTAAAAATGCATCAAATGGGTCTAATTTCATGGGCCTTGGAATACATCAAATGGGCCTAGTCCCATGGACTTGAAACATATCAAGTGGGCCCAAGTCCATAGGCCTTGTATGAACCAAATGAGCCTAACCCATAAGCATTTCATAAGTCAAATGGGCCTGACCCATAGGCCTTTTGCAATTAAATGGGCCTAACCCATACATGAGTGGCTCACCCAACCAACAGCTCATGCCTTAAAAATGATCTCACCAAGTGGATGGACGGTCTGGGTGCATCACATGCATCATGGCGGGTCCCACTGTCCAGTGGACAGTGCGGATAGAGAACATACATCATAAAGGGTCCCATGTGGGGCCCACTATCCGCCTGGACGATGGAGGCAACACATACATAAGGTGGGTGCCACCATCCGCCTGGACGGTGGTCTTAAAACACATACATCATTGTGGGGCCCACTGTAATGCTTAGATGCCATCCAACCCGTTCATAAGGTCACTCGGACTTGGATGAAGGGAAAACATAAATTTCAGCTTGATCCAACACTTCTGTGGGCCCCAAAAAGATTTCAATGGTGGACTTTTAATTCCACTGTTTCAAGTGGTGAGGGCCACCTGAGTTTTGGATCAGTCTCATTTTTGGAGGGGGGCCCACCACTGGGGTGGCCCACCTCATGAGCGGGTTGGATAACAAATAAACATTAAGGTGGGGCCCACACGAAGGGCCGTGGGCCCCTGCGCCTACTGCCTTCTGACGGTGGCAGGGCTACTCCACCCCTTTATTTTTATTTTTATTATTATTTATTTTTTAAAATTCATATGTGGGGCCCACTGATGGGAAATTCACTCCGCCCACTTGATTCTAGGGCCTAAACAGGCCATACCAATCTCATCTTTGGCACTGATTTGGAGTGTAGAAACAACAAAATGGGCATTAATAGTCTTGGAAGAGTAAAGGTACCATTTTCTCTGGTACGGCCCGCCTGATCATTGGATTGATCTCATTCTTTGGCTCAACGCCCAAAATGATGAGGGAAAGAGGATGAACGGCCTAGATTAAACCAAAACATCAAGGTGGGGCCTATACAAGTGGGTCACACCCAAAGCTAATATTTGGGTTTTCCTTTATCCAGGGACGTCCAGCGTCCCAGACGCTGGACGGTCTGACCATTTGCCAAGGAGGTGGGCCACCTCATGGCTACCCACACACATACAAGGTGAGCCCCATCTAAAAATGGAAATGGGTCCAACACATGCATTCTAGTGGGATCTTTTCAAGTGGGCCACATAACCATAAATAGTAAAATAAATAAAATTAAATTAAAATAAATGAAAAGAGAAGGGAGAGAGATGGAAAGTGGGACACGCGTGTGATGGAGGGACCCCGATACTATGGGCCCTCCCTTGTAATGAATCATACAATCAAATGGGTCATTTAGCACGTGAGACCATCAAAACTTAAAATCAACGGTGGGGATCCTTTCCCCACCAATATGGATGGTCTAGATGACCTTTTTGCAATGAAATAAACATCATGATGAGGTCCATGGAGAATGGCCCCACCATGGATGATCATGATGATCAAAGTGGTCCATCGGCCACAACTTAGGGTCCCAAGTGAGATCCAAACCATTGATCGGTTAGCCTCACTTGGCCCATCTCAAAAATAGAAAAGAACTAGTATGATCTAGCACCCACCGTCCGATCTTCTTACTCCTTGGGGTTCCTTGGCACCTTAGCTTGGATTTCAATGGATGAGATGAGGAATGGAGGGTTGAGATGGGAGATGATGGGGTAGGAAAGTGGGCCACTTGGAGCTTAGGAGGCTTGGACAAATTCCATACGTATGGAGCTCTTTTGCTTGGAGTTTTTGCAAATGAGAAAGAGAGGAGTTGTAAAGGGAGAGAGAGAGTGATGGATGGATGTGGTGAGTGATGGTTGTGTAAGAAATCTTTGACTTTTGTGGCCTTTTGTGTAAGAGAGGTATGGGATGTGAAGACTTTTGTGGCCTTTTGTGTAAGAGAGGTATGGGTTTGGGAGACTTTTGTGGTTGCTTGGGAAAAGGGGTGAAAGTGATGTGTACTTGACATGTGATGGATTGATGGATTGATTGATTGATGGGATTGATGTGATTGATGTGACACATCGTAGAGATTCTCTTGGGTTTCGCAACGCGCAGCGTTTCTTCGCACCGAACGTTGGCCCACATCTCTTGACCAGGGTATCGCCTGGACGCGCGAGTCACGACATTGAAACCGCAACGACGGCGCGGTCACTATGATATTGGTCTTGGGCTGAGTCGACTCGGGTTGTCGGCATATGAATTAGGGTCGTACGTCGATATCGGTTAAGGGTCGAAGGTTGCCAGAATTTGATCGGTAAGATCGTGGAAGTCTATGGAACGGTACGGTCTAAGATACGGGTCTTACACTTGAGGATACGGATGCCTTCATGAAATAAAAATTCAAGAAGGTGTCTCATACTTTGATGTAACACCCTGAAAATTGGGGGTCGTGTATAAACTCAACTCCCGAGTTCCAGACCATCACTTATGCAACAAAAATGCTTATGATTCAATGTTGTCTGAGTTAAAGCATTCGCGTGAGTAAAAGTATACCAAAATTGCAATTCTTACTCCAGATCCAGTGATAAAAGAAAGTGGAAGACTAAAGAATATATATATCACTGTATGGAAAACGAAGTAGATCTCGACTGTCTCCAAAGTATGAATACATCTCTGAGTCTCATATACATGTAAATAATAAAAAATTAAATGTCAAAATAGTCCCACTAAGTAGTCCCGCCAATCCAGGCCACCTAAGTAAAGCCGTCGTGGTACTGCATATATGAGAACTCGTCCTGGTCCTCATCATAGTCCGGCTCTACCTCCTGAATCGCCGCCTCACCTGCATCTAAGACAGGGTCTGGTGGGTGTTGCAAACACCATCCCGTAACGTGGGAGTGAGTAGCTAACTCAGTGGAATAATAGAGTAAGGATTAGCATGTTCTCAAATCAATCATGCGATAATAGTAAAGCAGTAAATCAAACAATTCTAATACTGTTGTTAATGCAATATGACATGACATGATGGATGCCCTCACCGACGATCTCCCTCATACGACACCATCTTACGCCCGCGGCATGCTTTCATCCCACAGTGCTCCACATCTTCCAGGCACATGCAATGTGATGGTTATATGATTACTGAGTTATTATTAGTCCATTCAAACAGTAGGATTGGGAAACTAAGGTACTTTCCTTATATCAATCCCAACACAGATCCTGTCTAGGGTCGTCACTCCTAGTAATCTCATACGATGTATATTTTGTAGGTCATTGCAAGGGCTGCCAGGGTTGTTGCTCGCACTCGTTGCACCGCTCCCCCATCACCTTATCAATATAGGCCTACTGTACTCTCACTGCTACGGAAGGGTCATCACCTCCCGTAGACTCAGAATACGCTCGCGGTTACTACAAAGGACTCGTCGCCTGATTAGTGTAGGCCGACAGTAAGAATATAGTCTCATACCACCATAATCTTCTCACGAGTCGTAGGTGCTCACTGGTCACTACGGGGAGATTTGTAGGCCCAGCATAGGCTGACAGCTCGACCATGGTGTCCCATACCACCATGCCTAGCTCATGAGTCTTTATGGATCAAAGTACCATGGTTGACAGGGTTTACAGTGGTAGGTTCAGTACCCTAGGTTCAAGCAGTTATGACTCATACAGGGTGAACATACAATGGCCAGTCGGGTTACTTGACGGGCTCGACTAGCACGAGCGCATCTCAAGTCGAACGACATGAAGTGCGTAAAATACCTCGTGTGGCCTAACCACTGCCGCCAACTCCAAAACATGGCTCGCGTTCATCGACGCGTCGTTCGTGGCAAAGATAAGCCAACCACGAATTTACTCAGTTGCCGACTGCCTGGGCTAGGCATAGTCTCAAACGATTATGAATCCACATCAGCAATCATGTAAGAGTATTGGAAATGAAATACAACAATGTGAGCATGTTAACACATGTTATAACATACAACTTAAGTGAATCATCAAGCACATGCATTTCATACATATGATGAAATCATGCATATAGCTAACATGTAGGAAATCATTTACATCAGCATATTGATTAAGAATTCAATCTTAAACTAATTCATAATACCATTTAATTCAATACATACTAATACAAGCATTTATACAAACACTTAAACTACACACTTAAGTCTACATATAGTATGTCGACTTGAAGTGCGCATTTAGGCCAATCTCTTTGTCAAAATAATTATACACGCATTCCTAGTATCCTAATGCGACAAGAAGCCATGTCAATCACATCAGCAAATTATGGATGAAAACAGTATTTCCTATAAATGACTAACCCTAAATCTCATATTCTTCGTCTGCTTACGAAACAGGAAATGGACGGCATATTGTACATGTCAAACGGCGTTTCCGTTGATAATCTACTATTAAACGACATTGAAAGCGTTGGAAACAGTCAATCAAAGCGTCTAAAATCCGCACCTTTTCTCTTATAGGTGTATTGGTTCGAACGGAGCGTGTACTCTTCGTCTATGGTGAACCGGGAACCTAATTTACAAGATGCATCAGCTACCATACTAAGGAAACTAAAGAACCTTAAATCAACGAGTATTTGGGGTATTCTCTTACCTAGAATCGCTACGAAATCACCAGAAAAGTGATTGAGGCGTGTTGCTTAAGCACGTGTAACACGTGGCACAAGCAGCAGGAAATTTCCTTCCACTCTCTCTCACAAACTCTCACTTTCTCTCTCACTCTTGCTAGGGTTTCTAGAAAATTCGGATGGGTGAGAGAAGTGAGGGTTTAAGCCCCTTTTATAACCTAAATCTTGCCCGAAATAGGCTTGGGAACAATGTTTACTTGCTACCTAACCAAATCGGGGCTGTTTCGGTCCAAAAAGGCATTTCTGGTGGTCCCTTGGCCGAACGCGATTGGACTTAAGTTCATGCACATCGGATGTCGCTCACATCCCATTTTTAAACCAGTAGTGTTCGTAGATCGCACGTGGCGGTCCAGTTTCAGTTCAGCGGTCACCGCACGTAGATCAGGCCTATAAATCTCATGATATGAAATAGAAATTTTTCTAATCCAAGGGTGTAATTTGGCTAAATTCCGACGGTCAGAACGCTTAATAATAACGCGTCAAGTCGTGTGCCAGATTTGAATTTCAAATTTCAAATCTAACCCTATTCTCACTCTCTTACTCCAGGCTCAATGAAATAGCCTGTGAATGTCGGTTGGACTTGATTTTTGAAATGATTGTCAAGTCCAGCTAGGCGGTTCTAACGGTCTAAGATTGTAGGTATCGAACTTTCGACGTGCGGTCTAGATCCAATACAAAGTTTCAAAGAGGTCCAGAGAACAAACCAGTTTAGAGTTTGATCCGAGGTTTTAGAGTTTTATAGCGTCATTGGTTCTACTTGCTTTAGGTCTTGTAGAATGTATTTAAAGTGATTAGGGACTATTTTCCAGCTACTCTAGTGTTGCGCTAGCTAACTTACACTTATTTTCTAAAGGAATTAATCCTACTCGATTTCTGGTCGAGTTGGAACTCGAGTCCAAGTACGGATTTTTCCAGGGCATTACATTTGAGGGCCATCCTATGTTGTGTAGAGGATAAGAGTGCACCTCCACCATCGCCAGATTCCAATGACTAAACATACCTGCAGTCATCCTTTTTGCTTGTGTGCTTCTTTCTTTTTGCTTTGTATGGCCTCGATGGGCTTAGTAATGTAGTAGTTGGTAGTATGTTTTGATGTTTGGAGTCTTAGTTGTATTAGTTCACATGCATTCTCTGTCATGATCCATGTATTGCCGCACCTCATGTATTGTGACAATTTTATTAAATGAAATGCATGATGTTTCTTTGAGTTGAGATGTAAATGCTGTGTGGATGGATTGTGTGTATGCTAAATCTCATGGGTTGCACCCTATGTCCCTGCGAGCTGAGCAGGATGGGGACAGGTTATCCCGTATGTGAGCACCTATGGCTCTCAGGCCGTGACCTAATCTTCCGAGCAGGCCATTTCTCGGTTAGAGGCCATGGGCAGATTCTCCTCCAAGGCTTGCAGCGTCGTCGGCTCAGCTAGGGCATAAACTTGCTCTACTCATAGTGCGGGAAGATCGGACATATGGATTGGTATTGTTTCACTAGGATGAGGGATAGCAGATATTCTCCACCTCAAAGGATCAACCACCAACTTCCTTAGACCATATCAGTACCACCTTTACGGTCAGCACCAGCGCATCCTTCTTTCAGGTCACCTGTACCTCGCTTCAGGCCGCCACAACGACCTATGGTATCGCAGCCAAACAGTCAGCAGTAGGCTCAGGTACATTCACTGACAGCTGAGGCATCTGAGGGAGCAGTTACCGCACCACCCTTAGTTTTTAAGGTCATGACTCATATCCAAGGTACTCCAGTTTTCTTATTGGTGGACACTAGGTCCACTAACTCTATCATATCATATGCGGTAGTGTAGCGCCTGAGATTGGGCACTGTTTCTATGAAGGGAATAAGGGTCCTCACAGCCACTGGGACTTTTATTGACGTTACCAAGATTTGTGAGGGATGCGCAATAGATTTAGGGAGCAGGACGGTACTAGTCAATATGATTGTCTTTCCCCTATTTCATTAGGACGTCATTCTTGGCATGGATTGGCTCACGAGGATGCAAGCAGAGATTGACTGTGGGGCTAGGATGGTGACGGCCCATGGATCTGAGGGCATAGGTTTTACTTTCCCTATTTAGGTCAGTCACCCTTCCCGTCTGAATTATTACATTTCGCTATTGGAAAGTATTGGGGGTCTGACGTTGGGGGCTACGCCAGTGGTTCGAGATTTTGAGGATGTCTTCGAGACGATTCCTATATTACCTCTCGGGGCGAGATTGATTTTACAATCGATCTCATGCCTGGTGCGACACCTATTTCATTACCCACGTATAACATGCCTCTAAGTGAGATGGAAGAATTAAGGAGGCAGATTGATGGCTTGTTGGGTTTGGGCTATATTCAACCTAGTGTGTCCCCTTGGGGAGCACCTGTTCTGTTTGCAAAGCAGAAGGATGGTTCACTGCGATTATGTAATGATTATCACAAGCTAAACTAGGTGACGATGAAGAACAAGTATCCCTTGCCCAGGATTGATGATCTGTTTGATTAGTTGAAGGGGGCACAGTATTTTTTAAATATAGATTTACAGTCAGGGTATCATCAGTTGCGCGTCAGGGAAGAGGACGTGCAGAAGAAAACATTCAGGACCAACTTCAGCCATTACGAGTTCCTTGTGATGCCGTTTGGGCTCACAAATGCACCGGCTATGTTCATGGACTTAATGAACAGAGTGTTTAGGCCATTTCTTTTGTGATTTGTCATCGTATTCATAGATGAAATTTTGATATACTCCATGAATCGAGAAGAACATGAGGAGCATCTCAGTGCGGTCATGGACACTCTCAGGAAGAACCAATTGTTTGCGCAGTACAAGAAGTTCGACTTCTAGAAAGAGGAAGTCAAGTTCCTAGGGCATGTAGTGTTCAAGGAAGGGATAGCGGTTGACCTCGCTAAGGTAGCCAAGGTTCAGGACTGGAAGCAGCCTAGTTCAGTTACTGTAACACCCCAGATTTTGGCCAACCTGGGATTAGACATCCTTAGGCAATGGGTCGACTAAAACACCTGGGAAATCGCTCAGAACCCAAATCCATAGCCAAAGAAATCACTTAGGATTAATTCCTTTAGAAACTAAGCATCAATTAGCTAACTCTACACTGGAGTAGCTGTGAAATTATCCCTGATCGCTTTAAATACATTCTACAAGACCCAAACCTTGTAGAATGAATGGTGCTATAATACCCTAAAACCTCGGATCAAACTCTAAACCGGTTTGCTCTCGGGAACTCTTTGAAACTTTGTATTGGATTTAGACCGCGCGTCGAAAGTCCGATATCTACCATCTTAGACCATTATGACCCCTTGGCTAGACCTGACAATCATTTCGAAAATCAAGTTCAACCGACATTTAGAGGCTATTTCATTGAGCCTGGAGTGAAGAGAGTGAGAATAGGGTTAGATTTGAAATTTGAAATTCAAATCTGGCACACGACTTGGCGCGTCAGTATTAAGCGTACTGACTGTCAGAATTCAGCCAAATTACACCCTCGGATCAGGAAAAATTTATATTTCATATCACGAGACTTGTAGACCTGATCTAGGTGCGATGACCACAGAATTGAAACTGGACCGCCACGTGTGATCTGAGAACTCTACCGGTCTGAAAACTTGATGTGTGTTAGATCCAGTATGCATGAGCTTAAGTCCGACCGCATTTGGCCAGGGGACCTCCAAAAATGCTCTTTTGGACCGAAACATCCCCGATTTGGCTACCCCTCAAGTAAACATTGTTCCCAAGCCTAATCTGAGAAATTTTTAGGTTATAAAAGGGGTAAACCCTAGCAAGAGTGTGAGAGAAAGTGAGAGTTTGTGAGAGAAGGTGGGAGAGCTTTTCCTACTACTTGCACTGCCTGCTGTACGTGCTTAAGCGACGCACTCCAATCACTTTCCTGGCGATTCCAACGCATTTGTAGGTAAGGAAAACCCTAACCATTTGCTGATTTAGCATTCTGTCAATTCCATTAGCTGTGTAGCTTATGTAGCTTGTGAAATAGGTTGCCTGTTCGCCGTAGACGAGGCGTATACGCTCCGTTCGAAACGATACACATATAAAGTGAAAGGTGCAGATTTTAGACGCTTTGATTGGCTGTTTTCAACGCTTTCAATGTCGTTTAATAGTAGATTATCGACGGCAACGCCGTTAGACATGTACAACATGCTGTCCGTTTCCTGTTTCGTAAGCAGACGAAAAATATGAGATTTAGGGCATTTTAGTCATTTGTAGGAAATACTGTAAACATCCATATTTTTCTAAAATGATTGACATGGCTTTTTGTCATCTTAGGATACTAGGAATGCGTGCATAATCTGTTTGGCGAAGAGATTTTCCCAAATGCGCACTTTGAGTCGACATACACTATGTAGACTTAAGTGTGTAGACTAAGTGTTTGTATAAATGTTTAATTAGTATGTATTGTATTAAATAGTGTTATGAATTAGTTTGAGATTGAATTCTCAAACAATATGCTGATGTAAATGATTTCCTACATGTTGGCTATATGCATGATTTCATTATATGTATGAAATGCATGTGTTAGATGATTTACTTAAGTTGTTTGTTATAACATGTGTTAACATGCTCACGTTGTTGTATTTTATTTCCATTACTCTTATATGATTGCTGATGTGCATTCATAATTTTTTAGGACTATACCTAGTCCAGGCAGTCGGCAACCGAGTAAATTCGTGATTGGCTTATCTTTGTCACGAACGACGCGTCGATGAACGCGAGTCGTGTTTTAGAGTTGGCGGTAGTGGTTAGGCCACACGAGGTATTTTATGCACTTCATGTCGTTCGACTTGAGATGTGCTAGTGCTAGTCGAGCCCGTCAAGTAACCCGACTGGCCATTGTATGTTCACCTTGTATGAGTCATAACTGCTTGAACCTAGGGTACTGAACTTACCATTGTAAACCCTATCAACCATGGTACCTTGATCCATAAATACTCATGAGCTGGGCATGGTGGTATGGGACACCGTGGTTGAGCTGTCGGCCTACGCTGGGGCCACAAACCTCCCCGTAGTGACCAGTGAGCACCTTGACTCGTGAGCAGATTATGGTGGTATGGGACACTATATTCTTGCTGTCGGCCTACATTGATAAGGTGATGGGAGAGCGGTGCAACGAGTGCGAGCAACAGCCCTGACAGCCCTTTATAGTGACCGCGAGTATATTCTGAGTCTACGGGAGGTGACGACCCTTCCGTAGCAATGAGAGTACAGTAGGCCTGTATTGATAAGGTGATGGGGGAGCGGTGCAATGAGTGCGAGCAACAGCCCTGACAGTCCTTGTAGCGACCTACAAAATATACATTGTATGAGATTACTAGGAGTGACGACCCTAGACAGGATCTATGTTGGGATTGATATAAGGGAAGTACCTTAGTTTCCCAATCCTGCTGTATGAATGGACTAATAATAACTCGGTAATCATATCACCATCACATTGCATGTGCCTGGAAGATGTGGAGCACTGAGCGGTATGCAAGCATGCCGCGGACAAAGATGGTGCCGTATAAGGGAGATCGTCGGTGAGGGCATACATCATGTCACGTCATATTGCATTAATAACAGTATTATGAATGTTTGATTTACTGCTTTACTATTATCGCAAGATTGATTTGAGAACATGCTAATCTTTGCTCTATTATTCCACTGAGTTAGCTACTCACTCCCACGTTACGGGATGGTGTTTTCGGACACCCACCAGTCCCTATTTTGGTTACAGATGATGGCGCTGCTTGAGAAGTGGAGCTGGACTTGATGATGATGAGGAGGATCCCTCCTTTATGCGTGTTCTGATTGACGGGATTACAGGGAGGTTGATTTGTTGCCTTGACACTTGTCATTTTATATTTTTAGAGCACTCATGTATATTCTTTTTGTTTACTTTTGGAGCATACATGTATGTATATAACCTGGTAACATGTTCACACTCTGGAGACATATAACAGTTTATATATGTTATACATACTATACAGTCTTCCGCTTGTAAATTTAACTGTCTCTGGAGTATGATATGTTATTTTGGCTTAATCCCACTCATGTTTAATACATTAATATAGACAACATTCAATCACACACATTTATGTTGCATAAGTGATGTTCTGGAACTCGGAAGTGGAGTTTTTACTCGACCCTCAATTTTCAGGATGTTACAGATGGTATCAGAGCATGATTTGGATTAAACTGGGCCTGGGTTACGGTCACGTGATGTACTCTGTCGCTTCCTTTGACTTAGGTGAGTACGATGAAACCCTAGAAATACTTATAGGATCGCAGTTTCGCCAATAGGCGAAGTCTACTCATATCGATCACTTGATCGAGTCTGTAACGCATGTAGGGTCGCGTGAAGTGACCTAAGTATCTCCTAGGTTGTAAGTAGGTGGGTTGAGACGTTCTTTGAACGGTTCTAAACCCGTGAATGTGAATCCTTGGGCTGTGGGGAAACCACAACCCTTACATTCAATCGCTAGGGCTTAAAAACCCCGTTTCACCTTATTTCTTCAAAATTCTTCCTCTCACCACCCCATTCTTTAATTCCTTTTCTGAATTTTTATGTTAGGCATTGATTCTAATGTGAAAATGATATAAAATCATACTTTGACAAAATTTTACAGTGAATAGTAAAATTTCATGAAAACTGGCCATTAGGCCATTCTAAGTTTGTAATCTTTAGCAACTAATGGGCTAGATATATGTATTAGCTCCTTCTACCCCAAAATCATATGCTATATAATAGGGGAATGCATTCGAGTTTACAGATTGTCCCTGGAAATCCATGAATGGAAGTTTGGGCCTCCCTTGGCCAATCTAGAATGAACTAAGGTGGGGCCCATATATTTTTGAGGTCTCTAGGCTAGGGAGGACCCAACCCATGTGGTCCCACCAGCTGGATTGGCGACCGGCCAGCGATGCCATAGTCGATCCGGTGATGCATCGCCGATCCAGTGATACATCGTCGATGGGTGGGCCCCACTTGCACTGAAATTTGGGCGCGGAGTATTTTTAGGGTAGGGTACTCCTCCCATGTGTGGTCCGTCTGTCGAAACCCCTGAGAAAGGGTACCTCCTTCACAAAAATGCCCCTCCCAACCTCCATTTTTGATTTTTTTGCTGCCCCATCTCAAATCGATGCTCCAAATCCCTCTTAATCTCATTTCTTGTTGAAACCGAACCCATTCCATCCCTCCATTATAGTTTGCAACTCCTCCTCTTGCAAATCTTGTCCGTTGGAGCTCCTACAACCTCGATTTGTGGCTGAAATCGGGTAAAGCTCCATTCCCCTTTTTCTTTCTCTTTTCTTTTTGAAAATCCAACCTAAGGGAGCTTGAAGCATCCCTCTACAATGCCTAGATTTCCTTCTATCCGTTTGGGCAGCCATTTCTTCCCATTTCCCTCACTTTCCATGGCTATTGTT
The DNA here is from genome assembly GCA_037074715.1 of Magnolia kwangsiensis. Classification (NCBI taxonomy): domain Eukaryota; kingdom Viridiplantae; phylum Streptophyta; class Magnoliopsida; order Magnoliales; family Magnoliaceae; genus Magnolia; species Magnolia kwangsiensis. Next base: position 79,344,823 of record CM073575.1, on the reverse strand, counting down.
GAAGCCATTTTGGGTCTTTTCTCTTTCTCCACCATCCTTTCTTTGATGGGAAAGAGAAAGACCGTAGCGGATGAGGCTGGGCCTAGTGGCCTGGCACAATCAAGAAGACCGAGGGGTGGCGCCGCTAGCTCAAGCGCCGCCGCAAGTCCAAGCACAGCCCGGGAGTTCCATACAAAGCGGGATTTGGATCCCCATGCTCAAATTGGGCGTGTGATATTAGCAGAGATGCCTCACGGTGAATATACTGACCGTAAGGTGTTGTTTGAGGTGGACGTGGAAGGGCAACTCTTCGACAAATTCCTATTATTCGAGCGCATTGAAGCTACACATTGGGGTCCTCTCTTTGAAGCCCGTTCTCGTGCTAATATGAGCACCGTTCGTGCCTTCTACGCTCTTATCCAGAATCCTACATTGGAGTCATTGCAATTCAGGATTCCCTTTGGTAGAGACCAGATGGCTACGATTGATGTTCGGTTGATAGCGCGACTTCTGAACGTACCTCTTGGTGATGTTCATCCCAATGCAAAGAATTTGAAGAGTAGGCGTGAGCGAGATCGCCGTACCAGGTTCCTATGCGGTAGTCTGGTTCCATGACAGCCTAACAATAGCCTCAAGGTGTCTCATATGTCTGATGATCTGTGCCTGCTGCACCACATTTGCACGTTCAACGTGTATCCCAGGTCGACAAATCGCATTGAATGTACGCGCCTTATGGTTGATTTCTTGTATCAGGTGGCCCAGGGAGAAAATGTGTGTATGGCCACTTTCGTGTTGCGACAGATTATCCTCATAGCGAAATCAAGAAGAACGTCTGAGTCGCTTCCTTTTGACTGACTTATATGCAAGATCGCGCTTGAGTTTGCTTACAGACTTGGGCCGGGTTGCCAGTTTCGATTCACTGCATTGAAGAGTCTACCATGGTCAAGATGAAGATCGGGTCTCAGTATCGTGAGACTCAGCTTGAGGAGGATAGCGAGGACGATTTTGATGATGAAGAGGATCCAAGTGAGGGAGAACCTGGAGCAGAAGTAGAGGAAGAAGTCCAGGAAGAGGTAGAAGAGGAGGCTCAGGATACCGATGAGAGTCCTCCTCCTACAACTCGGACTACTAGAGATGATCACAGTTCCCGAATTGAGGAGAGTCAGGTCACCTTGCGAAGAGAAGTCCAGAAACTTCAGGCCGAGGTTGAGGATACCAAGGCCGTCATGAAGAAGAAATTCGGTAAGGTGACTCATACTTTGAAGGCTATCCTGTGTTGCTTGCAGGATAAGGGTGTTCCTCCTCCATCGCCCGACTCGGACTAGTGATCTAGATCCAGATATCGTGGGTTGTAGTTAGTTGTTTCCTGCTTTTTGTGTGTAAGCCTGATAAGGCTAGTAGTTTGCTTATGTTGCTGTAGTAGCTGACTGGCTTAGCTCCCATGCATTTCTTGTCATGGTATATGTAAGAATGTGTCTCGTATATTGTGGCAATTTTGATTTAATGAAATGCATGGCATTTTTTTTTCGGCTTGTTATGTGAATGTTTGTGTTGTGGTTTGGGCTTAATATAGCCAAATTTGGTTAGATGGAATGCATGCCATTTCGTTCACTGTAAGGTAATGTCCCTAGTTTGGGTGTATCCTATGGTTTCCACTGCCATATTATAAATCCTGGGATTAAGCCTACAAAATTAGTTTTTATCCCACCCCACCATCCTACTAAGCATGCCACTTTCAATCCCGACATGGGACCAGGAATGCCGTTCCATTAGGTTGTAGATTACAGATTAGTCTACTAGTTACCTTAAGTAGTGTAAAGCCTGTATATACTAAGGAATAGTAGGTTAGATTTGGTTGGAATGAGACTCCCTTCCTTGGGTAGATCCTCATAACATTCCTAGGCTCCTTTAGTAACTCTCAGGAAGCTTATGTAACTTAGAACCATTCACTCTCAGGGAAGACTTATAAATCCCTCAGGTCGAACTTAGAATAAACCAACACACCCCTTAGAATTGCCTTCCCCAAGGGCTTATTGCATTCGGGAACGCGGAGTAAAGGAACTACATGTAAGCGATGTATTCACGGTTTGAATCGACTTCTTAATCCTAGTGGTTACCAATAAATCCAATGCTCTGATCAAGCAGAAGATTAGCATCGACTCAGATTAAGAATTGATACAATAAATCTTCTGTCCTGGCTAGACAGAAAGTCTATGTATCCGGCTCAGACCTACTACACAACCTTTCTTCTGTGATGGCCCAACCACCTATAACTAAACGAGATCACATTGCCTTTGGGAAATGGCGAGGACTTAAAGCCAGTAGAGAATTAGACATCTTGCCACCAACTCATGCCTGCCCCTGAACTCAACCACAATAAAGATTAGGCTCATCTCTATCCCCTTAGATACCAATGCCATAGAGCGCATCATTAGCAAAGGAAAACCACTGTAATGAGAGGTTGTTTCCCAATTCATGTCAAGGATAGCTCCTAAGTTGCGCCTCGTTCCGATATACGGATCGATGCAAAGATTCTTGAACTTTAAGTAGAACCAAGTTTTAAGGGGGGTAGAACGTATTGAGTCCAATTCAGTTAGCTCAGCCAATGCAACCGTTCGATCAGAATGGCGCAGCGGAAGTGTGGTTGGCCTCTTCCCCACTGGCCCAGGATCGAAACATTTGATTTAGGTTATACGTACGGTTAGGTCATTAAATAGGATTGACCCTTCCTTAGAATGTCAATACTGAAGTCTTGCTAGATACTCCTTACCCTTCACCAATTTCGGGGATGAAATTGTGTTTTGAGGGGGTTAGATTGTAACACACCGGATTTTGGCCAACCTGGGATTAGATGTCCTTAGGCAATGGGTCGACTAAAACACCGGGGAAATAGCTCAAAACCCAATTCCATAACCAAAGAAATCACTTAGGATTAATTCTTTTAAAAACTAAGCATAAGTTAACTAACGCTACGCTGGAGTAACTGTGAAATTGTCCCTAATCGCTTTAAATACGTTTTACAAGACCCAAACCTTGTAGAATCAATGGTGCTATAATACCATGAAACCTCGGATCAAACTCTAAACCGGTTTGCTCTCGGGAACTCTTTGAAACTTTGTATTAGATTTAGACTGCGCGTCGAAAGTCCGATATCTACCATCTTGGACCATTATGACCCCTTGGCTGGACCTGACAATCATTTCGAAAATCAAGTCCAACCGACATTCAGAGGCTATTTCATTGAGCCTGGAGTGAAGAGAGTGAGAATAGGGTTAGATTTGGAATTTGAAATTCAAATCTGGCACACGACTTGGTGCGTCAGTATTAAGCGTTCTGACCGTCAGAATTCAGCCAAATTACACCCTCGGATCAGGAAAAATTTATATTTTATATCACGAGACTTGTAGACCTGATCTAGGTGCGATGATAGCTGAATTGAAACTGGACCGCCACATGCAATCTGAGAACTCTACCGGTCTGAAAACTTGATGTGTGTAAGATCCAGTATGCATGAGCTTAAGTCTGACCGCATTTGGCCAGGGGACCTCCAGAAATGCTCTTTTGGATCGAAACAGCCCCGATTTGGCTACCCCTCAAGTAAACATTGTTCCCAAGCCTAATCTGGAAAGTTTTTAGGTTATAAAAGGGGTTTAAACCCTCACTCCTCTCACCCATCCGAATTTGCTAGAAACCCTAGCAAGAGTGTGAGAGAAAGTGAGGGTTTGTGAGAGAAGGTGGGAGAGCTTTTCCTGCTGCTTGCACTGCCTGCTGTACGTGCTTAAGCGACGCACTCCAATCACTTTCCCGGTGATTCCAACGCATTTCTAGGTAAGGAAAACCCTAACCATTTGCTGATTTAGCATTCCGTCAATTCCATTAGCGGTGTAGCTTATGTAGCTTGTGAAATAGGTTGCCTGTTCGCCGTAGACGAGGCGTATACGCTCCGTTCGAAACGATACACATATAAAGTGAAAGGTGTGGATTTTAGACGCTTTGATTGGCTTTTTTCAATGCTTTCAATGTCGTTTAATAGTAGATTATCGATGGCAACGCCATTTGACATGTACAACATACTGTCCGATTCCTGTTTCGTAAGCAGATGAAAAATATGAGATTTAGGGCATTTTAGTCATTTGTAGAAAATACTGTAAACATCCATATTTTTCTAAAATGATTGACATGGCTTTTTGTCGCCTTAGGATACTAGGAATGTGTGCATAATCTGTTTGGCGAAGAGATTTGCCCAAATGCGCACTTTGAGTCGACATACACTATATAGACTTAAGTGTGTAGACTAAGTGTTTGTATAAATGTTTGTATTAGTATGTATTGTATTAAATGGTGTTGTGAATTAGTTTGAGATTGAATTCTCAAACAATATGCTGTGGTAAATGATTTCCTACATGTTGGCTATATGCATGATTTCATTATATGTATGAAATGCATGTGTTAGATGATTTACTTAAGTTGTATGTTATAACATGTGTTAACATGCTCACATTGTTGTATTTCATTTCCATTACTCTTATATGATTGCTGATGTGGATTCATAATTGTTTAGGACTATACCTAGTCTAGGCAGTCGACAACCGAGTAAATTCGTGGTTGGCTTATCTTTGTCACGAACGACGCGTCGATGAACGCGAGTCGTGTTTTGGAATTGGCGGCAGTGGTTAGGCCACACGAGGTGTTTTATGCACTTCATGTCGTTCGACTTGAGATGTGCTCGTGCTAGTCGAGCCCGTCAAGTAACCCGACTCGCCATTGTATGTTCACCTTGTATGAGTCATAACTGCTTGAACTTAGGGTACTGAACTTACCATTGTAAACCCTGTCAACCATGGTACCTTGATCCATAAAGACTCATGAGCTGGGCATGGTGGTATGGGACACCGTGGTCGAGCTGTCGGCCTACGCTGGGGCCAGAAACCTCCCCGTAGTGACCAGTGAGCACCTATGACTCGTGAGCAGATTATGGTGGTATGGGACACTATATTCTTGCTGTCGGCCTACATTGATAAAGTGATGGGGGAGCGGTGCAACGAGTGCGAGCAACAGCCCTGGCAGCCCTTTGTAGTGACCACGAGTGTATTCTGAGTCTACGGGAGGCGACGACCCTTCCGTAGCAATGAGAGTATAGTAGGCCTGTATTGATAAGGTGATGGGGGAGCGGTGCAACGAGTGCGAGCAACAGCCCTGACAGCCCTTGCAGCGACCTACAAAATATACATCTATGAGATTACTAGGAGTGACGACCCTAGACAGGATCTGTGTTGGGATTGATATAAGGGAAGTACCTTAGTTTTCCAATCCTGCTGTATGAATGGACTAATAATAACTCGATAATCATATCACCATCACATTGCATGTGCCTGGAAGATGTGGAGCACTGAGCGATACGTAAGCATGCCGCGGACGAAGATGGTGCCGTATGAGGGAGATCATCGGTGAGGGCATACATCATGTCACGTCATATTTCATTAATAACAGTATTAGGAATGTTTGATTTACTGCTTTACTATTATCACATGATTGATTTGAGAACATGCTAATCTTTGCTCTATTTTTCCACTGAGTTAGCTACTCACTCCCACGTTACGGGATGGTGTTTCCGGACACCCACCAGTCCCTATTTTGGTTGCAGATGATGGCGCTGCTTGAGAAGCGGAGCTGGACTTGATGATAATGAGGAGGATCCCTCCTTTATGCGTGTTCTGATTGATGGGATTACAGGGAAGTTGATTTGTTGCCTTGACACTTGTCATTTTATATTTTTAGATCACTCATGTATATTCTTTTTGTTTACTTTTGGAGCATACATGTATGTATATAACCTGGTAACATGTTCACACTCTGGAGACATACAACGGTTTATATATGTTATACATACTATCACAGTCTTCCGCTTGTAAATTTAACTGTCTCTTGAGTATGATATGTTATTTTGGCTTAATCCCACTCATGTTTAATACATTAACATAGACAACATTCAATCATACACATTTATGTTGCATAAGTGATGTTCTGGAACTCGGGAGTGGAGTTTTTACTCGACCCCCGATTTTTGGAATGTTACAGATGGTATCAGAGCATGATTTGGATTAAACCGGGCCTGGGTTATGGTCATGCGACGTACGCTGTCGCTTCCTTTGACTTAGGTGAGTGCGAGGAAAACCTAAAAATACTTATAGGATCGCAGTTTCGCCAATAGGCGAAGTCTACTCGTATCGATCGCTTGATCGAGTCCGTAACGCATCTAGGGTCGCGTGAAGTGACCTAAGTAGCTCCTAGGTTGTAAGTAGGTGGGTTGAGATGTTCTTTGAACGGTTCTAAACCCATGAATGTGAATCCTTGGGCTGTGGGGCAACCACAACCCTTACATTTAATCGCTAGGGCTTAAAAATCCCGTTTCACCTTATTTCTTCAAAATTCTTCCTCTCATCACCCCATTCTTCAATTCTTTTTCTGACTTTTCAGGGAGGTTGATATGTTACCTTGACACTTGTCATTTTATATTTTTAGAGCACTCATGTATATTCTTTTTATTTACTTTTGGAGCATACATGTATATATATAACCTGGTAACATGTTCACACTCTGGAGACATACAACAGTTTATATATGTTATACATACTATCACAGTCTTCCGCTTGTTAATTTAACTGTCTCTGGAGTATGATATGTTGTTTTGGATTAATCACACTCATATTTAATACATTAACACAGAAAGCATTCAATCATACACATTTATGTTGCATAAGTGATGTTCTGGAACTCGGGTGTGGAGTTTTTACTCGACCCCCAATTTTTGAGATGTTATAGTTACTGAGGTGAGGAGTTTTCTTGGTCTGGCAGGTTACTATAGACGCTTCATTCGGGACTTTTCCAAGATGGCCAAACCATTGTCTCAGTTGACACGGAAGGATCTAAAATTTTTCTGGAACGAGAAGGCAGGAAGCGGCTTTTCACGAGCTAAAGGACAAGTTAACATCCGCCCATGTGCTAGTATTACCAGAGCAAGGAGTCAAGTATACTATATATACTGACGCGTCTCGCGTTGATTTGGGTTGTGTCCTTATGCAGAAGGACAGGGTGATTGCATACGCCTCGAGACAGTTGAGGAAACACGAGAAGAATTACCCTACACACGACCTAGAGTTGGCAGCCGTCATCTTCGCATTGAAGCTCTGGAGATATTACCTCTACGGAGAGGAGTTCGAGCTCTTTTGTAACCACAAGAGCCTCAGATATATATTCACTCTGCGGGACCTGAATATGAGGCAACGGAGATGGATGGAAACCTTGAAGGACTTTAAGTTCGAGGTTTCCTATCATCTGGGCAAGGTGAACCTTGTGGCAGAAGCGTTGATTCGCAAGAAGGCCATAGAGTTTGCGGCTCCACTAATGATAGCAGAGTGGGATATGGTAGAGTTTGTGCTAGACTTTGAGTAGAAACTCATGGTAGAGGAGCCGTATGAGGTCATCGCACATATTCGAGTACAGCCCCTCTTTGACGATAGGATTATGGTGGCTCAGGCAGACGATGAGCTATTGGCGAAGATGAGAGAGCGGGTTAGTACAGATGAGGACTCAAAGTGGAGTGTTGGTATGGATGGGGGCTTATGTTATCATGGCTGCTTATGTGTCCCAGATGTTCATGACTTGAGACGGAAAGTTCTCGAGCCAGCCCACACTTCGAAACTTGCGATGCATCCTCGTAGCACGAAGATGTATCAAGACATGAAGAGAACGTATTGGTGGGACAACATGAAGGTTCACATTACAGAGTTTGTGTCCCGTTGTCTCACGTGCCAGCAGGTCAAGGCAGAGCATCGCCGACCTCCTGGACTACTTCAGCCCATGCCCATAGCGGAATGGAAGTGAAATTTTATCTTTATGGACTTCATATCAGGGCTTCCTAAGGCGAGGAAGGGACATGACTCCATTTGGGAGATCGTAAACCGGTTGACGAAGTCAGCTCATTTCCTACCGATTAGAGTTATGAACTCTGCAGACGAGTTAGCCAGGTTGTATATCAAGGAGATTGTACGTCTGCATGGAGTTCCCTTGGAGATAGTGTCAGACCGAGACATATGATTGACATCTATCTTCTGGACTTATATCCAGGAAGCGATGGGTGTGAAGTTGAAGTTCAGTACCGCATTCCATCCACAGATAGATGGGCAGATGGAACGTGTGAATCAGATGCTAGAAGATATGTTGTGAGCTTGTGTGTTGGATTTTAAGGACAGTTAGGATGACTATCTTCCTTATGCAGAGTTTGAATATAACAACAGCTTTCAGGTGAGTATTGGCATGGCTCCCTATGAGGCACTATATGGTCGCCCGTGTAAAACACTGCATTGTTGGGCAGAAGTGGGTGAGAAGAGTTTGATTAGCCCAAAGTTAGTCCCGGCGACCTCTGAGAAGATCGAAATTATTAGGCATCGACTTCTGGCAGCACAGAGCGGACAGAAGAGCTACGCTTATACGAGGCGACGACAGTTAGAATTCGAGGTTGGAGATCATGTATTTCTAAAGGTTTCCCCCATGAAGGGAGTCCTTCAGTTTGGTAAGAAAGGAAAGCTCACGCCGAGATTCATTGGCCCGTTTCAGATACTCGATCGAGTGAGGGCAGTAGCATATCGCCTTGCTTTGCCCACACCACTCGTAGGCGTGCATAACATATATCATGTATCTATGTTGAAGAAGTACGTTCCTAATCCTTCACACATTATCAGTTGGGAGGAGGTGCAGTTGAGCGAGGATGCTACATATGTACTACGACCGATGCGTATCCTGGATAGGAAGCAGCATGTATTGCATAGCAAGGTTATCCCACTTGTGAAGGTACTGTGGACGCATCACAGTGAGAAAGAGGCTACTTGGGAGATAGAAGCTGAGGTCAGAAAGAACTACCATTAGATTCTCGAGGAGTACGAAAAGGTACTAATTTCGAGGATGAAATTTTTCTTTAAGGGGGGTAGATTGTAACGTCTTGGAAAAATTCGTACAAAGACCCGAGTACCACCACAGGCAGAAATCACTAAGGACTAAATCCTTTAGAAATTAAACAAGAATTAACTAGTATTAAACTAGATTTCCTGTGAAATTAGCACCAATAACTTTAAATACGATCTGTAAGGCCCAAAACTTGTGAAATCATTAACTCTATATTACCCTAAAATCTAAGAGCAATCTCTAAACCCAGTTGCTCTTAGAAACACATTGAAACTCTGTATCAGACTTGGATCATACGTCGAAAGTTCGATAATGATGAAACTATATGATTACAATCATCTTGTTGGACTTGACGACCACCTCAAAATCAAGTCCAGACAGTATCCCACGACAATTTACTTGAGTCGGAAGCGAAGTGTGTGAGAAACATGAATGTTTTTAGAAATTAAATCTAAATTTAAGTAATCTGAGTCGTGTCATGTGCGGACCAACTATAAGCATTCAAACCGTCAGAATCTGACCCAAATACACCCTCGGATAAGGGGAAATGTCCCACACATGGTAATGTACTTATGGCCCCGATCGAGTGTCGATGACCGTTCAACTGAAACTAGTCCGCCACGGTCAATCGATAAACCTGATCAGACTGAAAACTTAGCTTGACCAAGATTCAATATCAGGGAGCTTAAGTCCGACCACGTTTAGCAAAGGGAACTCCAGAAATTCTCCGTTGGATCGGAATAGACCCGATTTGGCTATAACCTAAGTATATCATGGCCCTGGGGCTGTTTCCATCAGTTTTGGGCCTATATAAGGACTTTAAACCCCCTCTCACATATTCCATATGAATTTTAAAACTCTAGCAAAGAAAGGAGAAGAAAAGGAAAGGAAAGAGAGAAAGAGAGAGAGTGAGTTGGAGATTCATCCTGGGGTTCTTCCCAGCTACACTACGTGCCAAATCCGTCCATTCGTTTCGCTATACAGGCAATCTCGATTCCATTCTTAGGTAAGAAAACCTAACCCTAATTTGTTTTAGGGCTTCGAATAGTCTAAGTGATGATGTAGCTAACCTACTTCATGCTATATAGGTTGCTAATCCACCGTTGACGAAGACTCGATGTTTAAAACAAATCCGTTACACATTTATTGGCATAAGGTACGGACTATATACGTATAGATTTTGGTTTTCAAGGCTTTCAAGGTCGGTTAATGGTTTATTACTGACATGGATGCTATTTCACATGCCAAATGCGATATTTGTTTCGTATTACAAATAGATATGAACTATGTGGTATATAAGGAAATTCATGTGTTTGTTAACATGTTTGTATGCATTTGAAATCTAAATTTGTGATTTCCATGATTAACTGCCATAGGTACATGGCTGTTATGTATGCGACAACTCCTTGGTAAGAGGATTTGCCCAAATATATAATATAACCAACATATGTGATGTACATTGAAAAGTGTAGTCTAAGTATTTGTAAAAATGTCTGAATGAGTTAGTAGTTAGTAAAGTATGATTTATAAGGGAATTGGGTTCTGAAACCCAACTACCTTAATTGTGTGTATGATTTCCTCCATGTATTGTATAGCCTGCTTATTCATGTTTAACTGTGTGTATGATTTCCTCCATGTACTGTATATTCATGTTTAAGTTATATTCCATAACATGCTCACATGATTATAGGATTTGACTTAAGTATTCATTACTGCTTGCTTATCTCATATGCTTAATTATTGATTACATGTGGTTGGGACTATATCACAGTCCAGGCAATCGATAATAGGCCTTGTGTTGGTGACTGAAATTGTTTCACCACGCAGGATCTGTTCGATGAATCCGAACCGTACTTGGGATGTTAGCAGTGGTTAGGCCACACGGAGTGCTTATGCACTTCATGTCGATTAACTCAACGTGTGCTCATCCTAGTCGAGCTTGTCAATTAACCTGATTGACCCGATGTATGTTCATCATGTATGGACATTACTGCTTGAATCTAAGGTACTAAACTCACCAGTGAAACCCTGTTAACCTTGGTACCTCGATCCGCTAAGACTCATGAGCCGGACATGGTGGTATGGGACACCGTGGTCGAGCTGTCAGCCTACGCTGGGGCGATGAGCTTCCCCATAGTGATCAGTGAGTAATCTAGACTCGTGAGCCAAATATGATGGTATGGGACACTATATTCGAGCTGTCGGCCTACACTGATTGGTGATGAGCCCTTTGTAGTGACCTCGAGCATACCCTGAAACTGCATTGAGGTGACAAGCTATATTGTAGCAACTAGGGTATAACTAGGCCTGTATTGATTGGTGATAAGCCCTTTACAGTGACCTAGAACCGTAACATCGTATGAATTTACTTGGACTGATGACCCTAGAATGGATCATTGTTTGGGAATTGATATAAGGGAGGTACCTTAGCTTCCCAATCCTGCCGTATGAAAAGGACTAATATGAACTTGGTAATCATGTTTATGCACTACATTGCATGTGCTTTGGCGAGGAAGAGCATTTTCGGGTGGTTGTCATGTGTGCCGTAAGATGAAGACGTTGAGGGAGTGCAGGCGAGCGCATGCATCATTACTACATCTGATTCTTACATTAATCAGAGTATTTAGGACTTGTTTGTTGTATTACTTTATCATTACTGCTTGACTGAATTGATAACATGTTAACCTTTGCTGTATAGCTCCACCGAGTTGATCACTCACTCTCACATTCTGGGACGGTGTTAAACACCAACCAGACTTTGTCTTAGTTGCAAATGATGATATGACCCACGAGGCAGAGCCAGAGTTCGAGGATAATGAGGAGGCATTCTCCTACATGCAGTATTCAGGCTGGTTCATGTGAGTCGTGTCCTGATTGACGGAGATTCAGGGTTATGTTTATAGTGGGTTACTACATTCTTTTTGACATTTTTTATTTTAAAATACTTGTAACTATTGATCTGGCAATGCTTATATACTCTGGGGACTTATACTGGTTTATCTATTCATTTCAGTCTTCTGCTTGCATATTACAACTGTCCCTGGATTATGTTATGCTGATTTGGATTAATCTCATTCATGTTTTATGCACTCATACAAATGACATACAATCATCATTAAATATATTGCATAAGTGATGTTTTGGAACTTATTAGTTGAGTTATACTCAACCCCCGATTTTCAAGGCGTTACTGGTGTCTCTTAGGTCCCAAGCTTGTGCGACAGAAATCAGAGGTCATCGACATCATCAGGTAGAGGATGCGCACAGCTCAGAGCCGACAGAAGAGTTTCGCTGATCGTTGGCGTCAACCCTTGAAGTTTTTCGTTGGGGACCATGTGTATCTCAAGGTCTCACCCATGAAGGGTGTGGTTCATTTTAGAGCTAAGGGCATGCTTGCCCAGAGATTCATTGGACCTTTCGAGATCACTGGGCATGTTGGCGCCGTGGCCTATCAGCTTACCTTTTCATCTCAGTTGTCTAACGTCTACAACATTTTTTTATGTCTCTCTGTTGAGGAAGTGTGGGTCAGAATCATTATTGTTATTGATTGGTAGCCGTTGGAGGTTTGTGAGGTTGCTTCTTACATTGAACAGCCAATTCATATCATTGATTGGAAGGAACAGGTCCTCCGGACAAAGTTCATCCCTTTGGAGAAGGTTCAGTGGGGTCATCATAGTGTGGATGAGGCATCTTAGGCGCACGAGGCTAAAATTCGCGAGCGTTATCCCCATCTCTTTGATGATTTATTGTATTTTATTGTCTTTGATTATATATGATGTCATGATTTCTCTCCTTTTATGAGTTATGTTTAGTAGTGATGATAGTGTAAATTTTACGGATGAAATTTTTATTAGGAGGGGAGAGCTGTAAGACTTGTATCCTAGTCCGTACTGTTTCATAAACTCTCCTGATAATCCCTGTCAAATTTTGACAACCCTCGACCTGTAACCGGCATTTGCGTGTGACCCTGAGTCGCATCCCATAGATCTGAGTCGGCTCGACTTGAAACTTGTACCATTACGACTGCACCATCGCCATGATTCCAACACCACGTCTTGTGCATCGATGCGATACCCAGGATAGGAGTTGTGGGCTCGCGTATTTTTTGAAGAAATGCTACACATTGTGAATTCTGAGAGAATATCTACAACCCATCACATCAATTAATCAATCACAAGTCAAGTACATAACCCATGCCTCTCCCATCCCTTTCTCACCAACAAAGACAAGCAACTTATACACCATGCCACTTCACCCCCCATAAGTCAACTCTCTCTTACACACACTCATCCCTCTCTTACACTACCCATTCCTTTCATCCCATCTTTCTTACACAACCCCACTCCTCTCTCATTTCACCCAATTCTCCACCATTTTCCAAGCATCTATGAGAGAAGAATCCTAAGGAGAGAAAATAAGCTAAGTGTGTGGCCCACTTCCTACCTAAAATCCCTCATCTTAGCCCTTCAATCCTCATCATCTTCCATCAAAGAGAGAGCCAAGGAGTTCGGCATTCCATCGGGCCAAGAAGATCGAATAGTGGGTGTTTTATAAGCTTAGATTTTATTTTTTTATGATGGGCGAAGTAGGGCCTACTGATCGATGGTATGGATCTCACTTTGGACCCTAGGTGTGTCCGATGACCCATCATGACTCATATGTTCATTCCATGATTGGACCATTCTCCATTGACCCCATGATGATGTTTAATTTCCTTATATGAAAAGGGTCATCTAGACCTTGCATTTCGATGGAGAAAGGATCTCCACCATTAATTTTGATTGGTTGGCCGACATGTAATGGGACCCACTTGATGTATGTTATAATGCATGGAAGGGAGGGCCCATAGTGCCGAGGTCCCTCTCTCTCTCTCTCTCTCTCTCTCTCTCTCTCTCTCTCTCTCTCTTTTCCTTAATTTTATGGCCCACTTATAATGTATGTATTTTATCCATGTCGTCCACCAAGTGGACCCACCTGGTAGTCCATTTGGACGGGCTTGATTGGAGGAAACACACAAATATCAGCTTAAATTCATAGATGGTGGGTCCCACATGTGTGGACCCACACAATTTTCATGTTTTATCCAAGCAGTCCAGCTGGATGTAGAGGGGGGCCACCTTGACGCTGTGAACTATCCAGGCCGTCTAGGGCCTGGACATTGGATTAATATATAATAATAATAATAATAATAATAATAATAATAATAATAAAAGGCTATGGTGAGCCCCACGTGGGACCCACCTGATGGAAAAAAAGGTTTGGCTAGTGTACGCTAACACCAGCCATATAGCTGACGTGTTGAGGTCAGCAAGTTCTGTGGGAGCCACCGTGATGTAAGGGTCTTATCCACACCATCTAGCATCTTGGACTGGTGGGATCCAAACTGTATGTGTTGTATCTACACCATCCACCTGGTTAGATGGTGGGAACCACACGTGTGTGGTCTAGCACCGTTTAGCAGGTACGGAGGACCCCACCGTGATATGTGTTTCATCAACGCCGTCCACCCATTTATATCCTGACTGTCCATCTGGACGTGGTCTAGGAGTCAACAGTTCTATGGCGCCTTCTGATGTATGTGTACATTGAAACCGTCCATCCAATTAACAAGCTCGTCTCAAGGCCTCAGACTAAAAATGAGGCAGATCTATTAGGTGGACCACACTGTAGGAAACAATAGAGAGTTGAATGACTACCATTGAAATTCTTTTGGTACCACAGAAGTTCTAGATCAATATGAAATTTGTTTTTCTACTCAATTAAAGCCTTTGTGACCTTATGAACAAATTGGATGGAAAAGAAACGCTAAGGTGGGCCTGTGAATTTTTAACGATGAAAATTTTTATCTCCACTGCTAATTGTGGTATGGTCCAAATGATCTTTCGATATGATTCATTTTTGGGAATGTACGGGGCCCATTGTTGCAGCCCATCTTGATGTATATGATGCCCATTATTGAGGCCCATGTGATGCGACCCACTCGATGTATATGAGGCCCTTTGTTGTGGCCCATCTTGATGTATATGAGGCCCATTGCTGCGGCCCATCTTGATGTATATGAGGCCGACCCATTGTTATGTGTGATTCCACCATGATGTATGTAGTAATGTTTTGACGGCCATGCCTTGGGAGCAATGATGATTTGATGTCCACATTGTAAAAGCCATGATGGTTAAATGTCTGCATTGAAACTCTCCTTAGGGCCCATTGTTAGGCCCATTCTCATCTTCCTTTAGTGGGCTAACCCAAACCGTTGGGCCCCCATTGATTATGTTACTTTCCACCGTCCTTGTAGTGGACCCCGCCTTAGGATATGTGATATTCTAATACCTTGAGTAGGTTATGATAGTCTAACATGGACCATTCCATATAGACTTCCTTATGATTAGTGGGGGGTATCGTTCAGCCCCTACTCTTGTAAGTAACATGTCGGTTAATGTAACATCCCGAAAATCGGGGGTCGAGCATAAACTCCATTCCCGAGTTTCAGAACATCACTTATACAACATTTTCAATGATGGATGAATGTCGGTAGTAGTAGTACATAAAACATGAGGTGGATTAAGCCAAAACAACATATCATACTCCAGAGACAGTTAAATTAGCAAGCGGAAGAATGTGATAGATATATAGAATATATGAACTGTTGTAGGTCTCCAGAGTGTGAACAGGTTACCAGGTTAACTAAATACATGTATACTCCATAATAGAAAGAAAAGAATATACATGAGTGTGTAAATAAAAGGTAAAATACCAAGTGTATTGGCATCTAATCAGTAACCCTGCAACCCGTCGATCAGAACCTGCATATAGGAGGGATCCTCCTCATCATCACCAAGTCCGATTCTGCTTCACAAGCATCGCCATTATCTGAAACTGAAGTAGGAACTGGTTGGTGTGTACCACAGTCCCGTAACATGGGAGTGAGTAGCTAACTCAGCGGAATCATAGAGCAAGGGTTAACATGTTGTCAAATCAATCACGCGATAATAGTAAAGCAAACAATCAGACATTCCTAGATATTGTGATTAATACAAGCATGAAATGACATGATGGATGCCCTCACCGACATACTCCCTCATGCGACACTATCTTACGTCCGCGGCATGCTTTCTTCCCTCAGTGCTCCACATCTTCCAGGCACATGCAGTGCGATATGAATATGATTCCTGAGTTGTTATTAGTCCTTTTCATATAGCAGGATTGGGAAACTAGGGTACCTCCCTTATATCAATACCCAAACAATGATCCTGTCTAGGGTCGTCACTCCTAGTAATCTCATACGATGATATATTTTTAGGTCGCTGCAAGGGCTGTCAGGGCTGTTGTACGCACTCATTGCTCCACTCCCCCATCACCTTATCAATACAGGCCTAGTTTATATCCTTAAGACTGCATCAGGATTCGTCTCCCCCATGCGGTGTCAGGATAAACTCAAGGTCACTACAAAGGGCTGTCAGGGCTGTTGCTCGCACTCGTTGCTCCACTCCCCCATCACCTTATCAATGTAGGCCGACAACAAGAATATAGTGTCCCATACCACCATAATCTGCTTAGAGTAGGGTGCTCACTGGTCACTATGGGGAGGTTTGTGGCCCCAGCGTAGGCCGACAGTTCCACCACGGTGTCCCATACCACCATGCCCTGCTCATGAGTCTTAGGGGATCGAGGTACTAAGGTTAGAGGGGCTTTCTAATGGTAAGTTTAGTACCCTAGGTTCAAGCAATTATGACGAATACAAGGTGAACATCCAATGGTCAGTCGGGTTACTGGATGAGTCCGACTAGCACGAGCGCACGTCGAACCGACCGACATGAAGTGCACAAGCACTTCGCGTGGCCTAACCACTGCCGACGACTCTAGTACGACTCGGGTTCGTCATACACATCCTTCATGGAAAATAGAATCCAACCATGAATTCTAAACTGTTACCGACTGCCTGGACTAGAGTATAGCCCCAAGCACATGTAATCTACATCAATAATCATATGAGAGAGACAAAATCGAAATACAAGAAATTCTAGCATGTTATCAGCATAATATAACATACATCATAAACAGTTAATCATACACGAGTATTTCACACCTAAGGTAATCAATTCAAATACAACAACAAGGAGGAAATCATGTGCATCATCAAAGTAGTTGAGAATCCAGTCTCAACGCTAATCTACAACACCATTTACTCAATACTTACTAATACATACATTTATACAAACACTTAGACTATTCAACTCCAACGTACTTGACGTAGTTGATTCCAACATATAATATGACAGATCCTTATATCAAGGAGTTGTCTAATAGGCAACAATCATGTTTTTACATTCCAAACATATAGCAGGCATAAATCATATTGATTTAGGCATTTCAACAAACACTTAGTCTACACACATTAGTCTACATAGCATATGTCGGCCAATATGTGCATTAGGAAAAATCTCTTCGCCAAACAGATCGTACATGCATATCTTGTATAATAACACGACAAATAAATATGGTAATCATTTTAGCAAAATATGGACGTATACAGTATTTTCTATAAATGCCTAAAATATCCTAAATATCATATTCACCGTACGCAGTCGAAATGAAAAACAGACAGCATGTTCTACATGTTAAATAGCATTCTTGTCGATAATCTACTATTAAACAACATTGAAAGCTTTGAAAATAGTCAACCTAAACATCTACAATCCTCACCTTTTGTCGTAGACGCATATTGATTCGAATAGAAAGTCTACGCTTCGTCAACGGTGATATGACGACCTATATCACAAGATGAATCAGCTACTTCACTACTTGTATCTATGGAATCCCTAAAACAGGTAGAGGTTAGGGTTTTCTTACCTAGAACGGAGTTGGAATCACCAGAATAGCGATGCAGGTGGAAGGATTTGGCACGTGGAGCAGCAGGGAAGACTCCCTGGAAGAATTACCAGCTTCTCCCTCACTTTCTCTCTCTTTTCTCTCCTCTCTCCTAGGTTTTTCCTCAAATTCGTATGGGTTAGAAGGCTAAGGGTTTAAGGCCCTTTTATAAGCCCAAACATGACCAAAATAGACTCCAAGTCAAGGTATACTTAGGTTATAGCCAAATCAGGTCTTTCCCAGTCTAAAAGAGCATTTCTGGAGGTCCCCTGACCAAATGTGGTCGGACTTAAGCTCATGGATACTGGATCCTGCTCACATCAAGTTTTCAGTCCGGTAGTGTTCCCAGATCGCACGTGGCGGACCAGTTTCAGTTCAGCGGTCACGGAGACTCGATCGAGGATTCCAAGTACACTGACCTGAGTGAGAAATGTTCCCTGATCCGAGGCTGTATTTGGGTCAGATTCTGACGGTCTGAATGCTTATACTGAACCCATAAGTGAAATGTGTCAGATTCATTTAAATGATATTTAAATTTTTATGAATTTCACTCTTTCTCACACTCCTTGCTCCAGGCTCAATAAAATAGCCTCAGAACATCAGTTGGGCTTGATTTTCGAAACGATTGTCAAGTCCAACTAAGCGGTCATAATGGTCTGAGATTGTAGATATCAGACTTTCGACGTGCAGTTTAGATCCAATATAAAGTTTCAAAGGGTTCCTGAGAGAAAACGGGTTTAGAGTTTGATCCTAAGTTTTAGGGAACGTAGCGTCAACGATTCTATAGGTTTTGGGTCTTACAGATTGTATTTAAAGTGGTTGGTGCTAATTTTGCAGGCAGTCTAGTGTAGCACTGGCTAATTCACGTTAATTTTCTAAAGAATTAGGTTCTAAATGAGTTCTTTGGCTTTAGAATTGGTTTCAGAGAGGTTACCAAGGGGTTATGGTTGACCCATTGCCTAAGGACGTCTAACCCCAGGTTGGCAAAAATCTGGGGTGTTACAGTTAAGGCCGATCATCACTTGTTATATCTGATAATCAAGCTAGTATACTCAGTCTAGTAGAAGACACTGAGAATATGCTTAGTATAGTATCTTGACACATGCCCATACGCATCATTTATACGCCTGTTATGAGGAGTGTTTAATTATAGCATATGCCATTGGGTTGAGACATTTATGGGACTTCTTATGAGACGGAATGCCCACTTGATTACGAGGACGCGCAGGATTAATGCATGATTGTATGGTATGACTCATGCATCTCACATTTGTGTAACCTGATTACAGTACGCCCTAGCGACATAAGGGTCGTGGCCTCTACAGGCACATCATGGATGGTTGGATTGGATACCAGAAATATTGGCTTTAGCACTGTGGGCACAGAGCATGTCCTTAGGTGAAAGTTTCAGAACCTTTTTGGTACCATGAGATGCTCCAAAGTCTAGACCAAGTGGATACATAAGTGCACTAGTGTAGAATACCAGTAGGACGCATCTCCCACTGTGTCGTGGTCGGTTGGAAGGGGTGTGGCCTTATTCGCCCGAGTGAGGGGGCTGTAAGCTAATCTGAGTTTAACTAGCTCGCAAATGGATCTGTATCGATGAGTTAGGTAGGTATTGGCAGACCACTGGTCAGGTGGATAGTGTGGTCTCTTCAACTTACTGGACTATGCAGTTAAGGAGGCCGCAGTCAGTGTGGAGTGTATTAGACCCCAGTGATATTATAGAGATGAGCTATATTGTTATGTGGATTCAGATGAGGATTGACATGCTTGTATTACATCTCGCATATGACATTTGGCTAGTAGGCCTCGCATCGCATCGCCTCGGTATGGCCGATATCATTCATGCCTTGCATCGCATGACCTTGGTATGGCCGATAACATTCATGCCTTGCATTGCATAGCCTTGGTACGACTGATAGTATTCATGAACTTACTGGCACATTTTCATATTACTCTGATATTGCATACTTGGCACTTGCCTTGCGCACACTTACACAACCTTCTAAGCTTTTCGTAAGCTTATGCATGACCATTGCGTGCAAGTGATGTTGGATTGTAGCAGCGTTATGGCAGGAGCGCGTGACAAATTCTTTTGAAGTTCTTTTAATCATCTTGTATTTCCCTTTTAGCATTGTACTCAAAGTTTTTGATATAGTGAATATGTGGTGATGTTGTTTTGTGACTTGGTTATGCTCCATTACAAAAAAAAAAATTATATTAAAAATCTTCCTTATAGGATCTCAGGATCAGAATATGGCATATGGGTGCCGGGAACCGAGAATGGGGCACTACAAAGCTGTCAGTGCTTGATTCAACGATCGGGGATTCTGTGAGCCCGATTTTCGAGTTTGGGGCATGACACAGAAAGAAAATTGAGGTTTATACTTAGGTGTTATGGGTGTTTCTGACCAATAATGATGGTCGATTGCATTCAACATGCCAAAGGTTGTGAGGCTTGCAAAAGAACGGGCCAATTCAACATGTGCCCGCAACCAAAATCCATTCAGTCATCAAACCTTGGCCTTTTTGAGGATGGACGATCGATTTGATAGGCCAGATCTACCCACCTTAACACGCATGAATTCATTTATCATTATGGCCACTAATTATTTCACCAAATGGGTAGAAGAAAAACCCATAAAAGGGGTCAACGATAAAAAAATCATAGAGTTCATCGAAAGTAATATTATCCATCGATTTGGGATTTTAAAATCAATCACTATGGACTGAGGTGCAACATTCTTAGCAAAAGAAGTAAGGGCCATGACAGATAAGTATGGGATCAAAATTTTACATTCGACACCATATTATGCATAGGACCAATGGTCAAACCAAGGTTAACAATAAAGTAATCAAGAATATCTTAGAAAAAATATTGAAGAAAATTCTCAGGAATGGCATATAAAATTGTCTGAGACACTCTAGGAATATAGAAACTCACCTCGCACTAGTTCTAAGATGATTCCATTTGCATTGATATATAGACATGATGCAGTGGTACCCCTAAAAATTAGTATGCTATCTTTGAGAATTACACATCAGGCTGAGTTAACCCCTCCAGAGTTTACAGAAGCGTTGTTGGTTGAGTTTGAAAGGTTGGATGAGACCTAAATGAAAGCCCTTAATTCCATCATTATTAACAAATTGACTGTTGCTTGGGCATACAACAAGAGGGTAAGAGGAAAATCCTTTGGGGAGGGAGATAAGGTCTAGAAGGTAGTGTTGCTAATGGGGTACACAAATCATACCTTGGGTAAGAAATGGTCACCCACATGGGATAGACCATATATTGTTATTCAATCCTTAAAAGTGGATATTACGTTATGCAATATATAAATGAAAAAGTCACAAAGGCTCCAATTAATGGTCAATTCTTGAAAACATATTATCCTTCGCTATGGGAGGTAGTGCAAGGACAGGCCAAGTAAAGAGGGAGAATGAAAGTGTCCTACTATATGCAATAGAATAAAAGGAAATTAATTTTTATTACAGGAAGAGGACTTTGAATTATCAATCTCCTAGTTTTAAAAAAAAATACAGAAAAGAGGAGATATGATCCATCAATCGGCCAATTCAAGTGTAAGCCACCTTGAGTTCTTCACATTCCTTAGAGCTGATTCCTTCACCCCCCGAGCCTAGGCGTGCTTGCTGCTACATGAAGAATGCTCGACTGTGGACTAGTGAAGTAAGGTTTATCACCACATTAAGGCAACGATTGATTGCATCAATCTCTTGATCGGCCTTTCGTTCCTTAGACCTGCTAGATTCTTCATGATTTAAATAGAACTCTATTTGGAACTTGATGAAAATTAAGAGCTCTTGGGAGTCTGCCCGATCCCACTCCAAATAGAGGAACACAGTTTCCAAGAGGTTAAGGGCTACATCATCGCATTGAGCTTCTAACAATCACAACATCGCCTGATCGAAGCAATGTTGTTGAGCCCAATGCAATCAGTCATTCCACGCAACATCATAGTGGGTTGAGAGGGTCTTAGACTCAACACTGATGGCTACTTTCTCCTTCAAAAGATTAGCATACCATTGTAATTCTAAGTCAACCTTGGAATAAATATCCCTAAGGTGATGCAGGTTGGAAATATCTTTTAAGATTTCCCATAGAGGTTCATCAGTTTTGGCTGCCTCAATGGTATCCCTAGTAAAGGGATAGATGTCATAAAGGAGAGGAGAATGAGAGAAGTATTTGATCCCCTCTTCGAAGACCTCTTTCAGAATGGTCAGTGATTATGAATGAAACATGGTAAAGGCCATGAAAGTTGAGGCTTATTATTGACTAGAAGCCGGAGGTACAACATAATTTGGATGTGTGATTCTTTTATAAGTAGTGCCAGGAGTAATAAATGTTCACATTGGGTAAAGCACGATGGTTGGGATGCTTTGTCACACCCCAAACTTGGAAAATGGGCTCATAAAATTCACGATTTGCCGAATCTGGTGCCAACAGCCTCCGTAAAATAGACTGATGTACACTCCTGCCTCAGCGCTGCTACTGTCTAACACTACCTGCATGCAATTGTCGTATATGAGCTTACAAAAGCTTAGAGGATGGTGTAAGTGTGTACGCAAGGTAAGTGCCAAGTATATAATATCAGAGCAATGCGAAAATATGCGGTAAGTCCATGAATACAACCAGTCATACCAAGGCTATGTGATGTAAGGCATGAATGCTATCAGCCATACCAAGGCCATGTGATGCGAGTCATGAATGTTATCGATCGTACCGATGCAATGTGAGGCCTACGTAGCCAATTGTCATATGCAATATGCAATCTAAGCAAGTCGGTACTCATTAAGTACACATATCAGTACAGTTCCTCTCTGGATATCACTGGGGTCTAGTACACTCCACACTGACTGCAGCCTCCCTAGCCGCGCAGCCTAACAAGCAGAATAGACCTCACTATCCGCCTGACCAGTAGTTTTCCAATACCTACCTGGCTCGTCGATAGCGCACTCATTTACAATCTGGTCAAACTCAGCCTAGCTTATAGCCCCCTCACTAGGGCGGATAAGGCCACACCCCTCTCCCAACCAACCATGACATAATGAGAGATGCGGCCTACTGGTATTCGGCACTCGGGCGCTCTTGTATCCACTCGGTCTAGATGTTGGAGAAACTCATGATACCAAAAAGGTTATGAGACTTTCACCCAAGGATATCCTAAGTGTCCACAGTGCTAGAACCAAGCATTTTCGGTATCCGATACGGCCATCCACGATGTGCCTATGGAGCCACAGCCCGATGTCGCTAGGGCGTACAATGATCAAGTCACTCATATGCGAGATGCATGAATCACACCGTACAGTCATGTAGTAATCCTGCACGTACCATGTGCTCATGTGGGGCACTCCGTCTCATAAGGAGTCCTGTAAATGTCTTAGCCCAATGGCTTATGCTATGATCAAACATTCCTCATATCAAGCATACATATGATGCGTATGGCATGAGGCATGGAATTATACTTAGTATGTTATAAAGAAATGAACTATCCTTTCAACGCGAATGAGCCTAAATGGCCTACACATAACAAGTACAGGCCTATCAATGGGCCCTAGGGAGAGTTATAATGCTGACATTGAATCAATATTATTCTTATAATGTGGACGTCAAACCAGCATTGTTCCTAAGGCATGGCCCACCATAAAACATCATTACACAAACCATGGAGGAATCGCTCATCGCAATGGACCCTAAGGACATCCTGTTGGGCCTCGACCCATAGCCTTAGATACATCAAATGGGCCGCATCATATGGGCCTTATATAAATCAATTGGGCCACATCAATGGGCCTTATGTACATTGCAATGAGCCAGAACCCCTGGGCTTTTGAATACATCACAATGGGCCTAATCACATGGGCCTAGAATACATCAAAATGGGCCTAATCACATGGGCCTTATATATATCAAAGTGAGCCTCAACCACGGGCCACAAATATATCAAATGTGCCTAATCACATGGCCATATATATTAAATGGGCCACACCATTTGGGCCTCATGCATATCAAATGGGTCATCACAAGATAAGTGGTGATAATGATTTCCACCATTTAAAATTCCTAAGGCCCACCATAAAATATGTTTCTCATCCAACCCATTCATAAATTAACATAGTGATAGATGAAGTGGGAAACAAATATCAACTTAATGGGAAGCTACTATGGCCCTTAGGGATTTCTGAACGGTGGGCGTCATTGACCACTACTTAAAATGGTGGGGTCCACTTGAACTTTAGATCTGCCCCATTCTTTAGGTCATGCCATAAAAATGAGCTTTTAAAATGGATGGACGGTTTGGATGCAGCCCATGCATCACGGTGGGTCCCATAGGGATGGATAGCATGGATAAATCGCATGCCTCACGCGGGGGGGGGGGGGGGGGGGGGGGGGGGATCCTCTGGCTATATAGCAACCAGCTAAAATGGTTGGACGACATAAATTAAATAAATACATCTAGGTGGGCTCCACCATCCACGGTAGTGGACGGTGCAAATAAAGCATATACATTACTGTGGGCTCCACCGTCCACCTGGATGGTGGGAATAAAACACATATATCATTGTGGGTCCCACGTAGGGCCACCGTAATGTTTATCTGCCATCCAATCTGTCCATAAGGTCACGCAGACCTGGATGCTGAGGAAAAATAAATTTTATACTAATCCAAAACTTCTATGAACCCAACAACATGGGTTTCAATGACAACCATACAATCTCCATTGTTTCCTATGATGTGGGCCACCTGAGCCTTGGTTGTGGCTGATCTTTGGAGGGGGCCCACTTCAGGAAGGGGCCCACCTAATGAATGGATTAGATGATGAGCAAACATCATGGCTGGGGCTGTGGGTCCTTGCCCATTTCACGCTGACGCTAGCAGCGTCCTGCTGCACCCTTATATATATATATATATATATATATATATATATATATATATATATATATATATATATATATTGAAATTACGGTATTTTTATGGTTTTTCACGTGTGGGGCCGCATCAAGTGAATCCGATGCAACCATTGGTCTCCAAGGCTCAAGACAAGCCAAACGAGCCCAATATCCAATATATTTTGGTGTGTGGACACATCATGTGAATTTTTAATGGTGAAAACCACCGTTTTCTATGCTATGGCCCGCCAGAAGGTCGAATTGGCCCCATTTTTCGGCTCAACGCCTAAAATGGTCTGAGGAAAAGGATGGACGACATGGATTAAATACATACATCAAGGTGGGGCCTATATGAGTGGGCCACCCCATAAGCTTGGAAATAAGCTAATATTTACGTTTTCTCAGTTCACGTCCAGCGTCCCATGGACGTTGGACTGTTGGGCATCAGACATGCATTGAGGTGGGCCACCAAATGATTGATGGTGTGGGTACAACACATATAAGGTGGGCCCCACTTATAGACTACTTAGATAAAATATATGCTTCATGGTGGGGTCCATCCGAGTGGGCCACACAACCACATCATCATCACATGAAAAGAAAATGAAAAAGAGAGGGAGAGAGAGAGAAAGAGAGTGGGACACACGTGATGGAGGGACCCCGACACTATGGGCCCTCCCTTGCAATTAATCATACATCAAGTGGGTCCCAATGCATGTGGGGGCCCATTAAATCAAAATTCAACGGTGGAGATTTCTTCTCCACTAAAATAGACGGTCTAGATGACCTCTATTCAAGCTAGGAAAGTAAACATCATGATGGGGTCCATAGAGAATGGCCCCATCATGGAATGATATTGATAATCAAGGTGGGCCATCGGCCACATCTTAGGGTCCAAAGTGAGATCCATACCATCAATCGGTAGGCCTCACTTGGCCCATCATCAAAACATGAAAAACCTATCCTATAAAGCACCCACTGTCGATCTTCTTGGTCCGTTGGAACACCCGTCTCCTTGTG
Source organism: Magnolia kwangsiensis (assembly GCA_037074715.1). NCBI lineage: Eukaryota > Viridiplantae > Streptophyta > Magnoliopsida > Magnoliales > Magnoliaceae > Magnolia > Magnolia kwangsiensis. Next base: position 79,319,083 of record CM073575.1, on the reverse strand, counting down.
CTTCACTTTGATGGTGGAAGATGAGATTTGAATGGCTAGGATGATGGATTTGGGATGGGAAATTGGGCCTCACACATGCACTTTCTCTCCATGGGAAGAGCTTGGATGTGGGTTTTTTTGTTGCTTGAAATTGTGTTGGGAAATGAGATAGAGAGAGGGTTGTAAGAGAAGTGAGGGATGGGTGTGATGGGTGAAAGGGTAAGTGATGTGTGATGTGTACTTGACATGTATGGTTGTGTAAGAGAGAGGGTGAGAAAGAGTTGACTCGGTGGTTACTTAGGGATGGGGTGAAAGGTGATGTGTACTTGACATAAAGTGATTGATTGAGTAATTGATTGATTGATGGGACATGTTGTAGAGATTCTCTTGGAATTATAAATGCGCGGTGTTTTCTTCAAAATAAACACTGGCTCACATCTCCCTACCAGGGTATTGGATCGGTGCGCGAGTCGCGACGTTGGAACCGCGGCAACGATGCAGTCACAATGGTACAAGTCTTGGATTAAGCCGACTTAAATCTACAGGATACAACTTAAGATCATGCGCAGACATCGATTATATGTCGTGGATTGTTAGAATTTGATAGGAAGGATCGTGGCAGTCGACGGAACAATATGGACTATGATATGGGTCTTACATGCTTGAGGCAGGCGGTGCGGTTCCAATTCAGTTTCTAAAAGGTTTCCTTGAAAAGTGGCGCACAAATTTCCATCCACTTTGATCTAATCAACAAATGACTATAAAAAAAGAGACTAAGTGTTTGGTGACTGAGCTTTGAAGAAAAAGTTCGATAATGAGGAGCATCAACAAGTCAATCGACATCATGACTTTGTATCGGCTAAAGGTAATTGTTGAACAAGCCTTTTGCCATAGTAGTGAAAAGTTCTAGTCGGTTGATCACTTTGAATATCTTAAGCCATGACCGATGGAAGTGATAAGGCATATACTTAATATCATAGAATGAAAATTCGATAAAGAATATGTCTTTTTACAATATAGAGCAAAATAGACTTTGGAAAGTACGTGAACAACATGAAAGTTGATAAAAAAGATAGTTTATTTAAAGGTAAATTAGCCATCAGCAGCATTACAGGGGTGCACGAAAGCACAAAAAATAAAAAATAAAAAAGAACAAAGTGGCCTAGCAATTCATGCATTTTTTTACCTTTATTCCTTCGAACTCCTCAAGCAGTTGTTGTTTCTCGACCTTAACATGTTTCTGTTATTATTTCCAATCAGTTCCTTTCTCCACAAGGATGGGTAAGAAATGCAAGAGCTGGTTGACGTGATTGCCATATGAGGAGACTCGACTCTCGGCCTCCCTTTTCCCAGCCAAACTTAACTTCAATCGAGCCTGGTAATCTATGATTTACAAATCAATGAAGGAGAGATCTTCCAGGGTGGCAGGGTCCTTGGGAGCATAGGAACGCTCCTTCTCCTTCATGTCCTCTAGCAACCCGATGTCTTGTGCTTGTAACACTTGAAGAAAAGTACAGTTAAAATGATGAATTCGGTGCCACTGTAGCCGATCATTCTAGCCCAGTTCATAAGCTTCATTAAATGGTAGGGAATCTTCTCCAATTGCAACCTACTGCCTCAGATATTCAGCAAGCTGCCCAGACTCAAAGATTAGTTGGAATAGCACTTTCTAAGGAAATGCAGGCATTTCAAGACTTGTAGGAGCTCTTCAAGTGATGCAGCTGATTTGATGGCATATAAGGCTATTGAGGTACAAAAAATATTCCATCTCATTGCATGTCCATTGCATTGGTCAGAAAATTCCATGGTGCAGATCCTTTCCAGGGTTGTGCACCCTTTATTTTGGTAAAAAGGAGTGAATGGGGATATTTTGATAAAATGGAGTAAATGGGGGTATTTTGGTAAAAAGGAGTGGATGAGTGTTGCCTTATATGGATGAAGAAGTGGTTGTACACCACTATTTAAGGGAGAGATTGGTGAACACAACTATTTAAAGAAGAAGGTTGGATGTTGTGTGAAGACAGAAGTGGTGGTAATCACCACTATTTAAAGAGTGAGGGACCTGGGATGCCTATAAATACCCCTCCCCATGCCTCATTTGAGGGTTGGTTGGTTGGAAGGTAAGAGGGTTGGAACACAAGAGAAGTGAAGAGACATGTAGAGAGGAAAGACAAGCCTTTGTGCCATCCGCACAATGGGAGTGGGAAAGAGATCCTCTTGCGTTATCCATGCAAATACTCTTGGAAGGAAGTCCTTTTGTGCCATCCGCGCAATGGGATTGGGAGAGAAATACTTTGCTTCACATTTTAAGAAGACTTTGTCCTAAAGAGAAGCCGTTGTGCCATCCGCGCAATGAGAGTGGGCGAGAAACTCCTTATGCCACATTTTAAGGGGACTTTGTCCTAAAGACATGTTTGCATGAACTGCGCAACCTCCTGGAAAGAAATCCTTTGCCACCTTTCTCTCTCCCATGTCTTAAGCTTACCTCCATTTGCCACTCTTTGAGGAAGTTTTCTACAAGAAAAGCCCTTTGCACGAGCCACGCAACCACTTCTACAAAGAAATCCTTTTGTACGAACCTGCGTAACTGTAACGCCCGTGAAAAATCCGTACTTGGATTCGAGTACCGATTTGACCCGAAATCGCGTAGGAATATTTTCCATGGAAATTAAACGTAAGTTAGCTAGCGCAACGCTAGAGTAGCTGGGAAATCGTCCCTGATCACTTTAAATACGTTCTACAAGACCCAAATCGAGTAGAACAGACAACTCTACAATACTCTATAACCTTGGATCAAACTCTAAGCAGGTTTGTCCTCTGGACCATATTGAACTTTTGTATTGGATTTAGACCGCGCGTCGAAGGTCCGATACCTCCTATCTTAGACCGTTAGAACCGCCCAGCTGGACTTGACAATCATCTCGAAAATCAAGTCAAACCGATAATCACAGAGTATTTCGTTGAACCCGGACTGAAGCGACCGCGAATAGGGACGAATTGGGAATTTCAAATTCAAATCTGGCACACGAATTGACGCGTCAGTATTAAGCGTTCTGACCGTCAGAATTCATCCAGATTACACCCTCGAATCAAGAAAAATTTCTATTTATTATCATAAGACTTTCAGCCCTGATCTATGTGCGGTGACCGCTGAACTGAAACTGGTCCGCCACGTGCGATCTGCGAACCCTGCCAGACTGAAAACTTAATACGAGGTACATCTGGTACCCATGAGCTTAAGTCTGATCGCAATCGACCAGGGGACCACCAGAAAGCAGTTTTTGGACCGAAACAGCCCCGAAATGGATAGGCATTAAGTAAACTTCGTCCCGGAGCCTATTTTCGGCGTTTCCAAGCTTATAAAAGGGGTTGAAACCCTCATTCCTTCCTTGCATCCGAATTTCACAAACCCTAGAAAGGAGAGAGAGAGTTTGAGAGAAAGGGAAGAGGAGATTTTTCCCACTTCCGAGCCCCTGACAGTGCTGCTTCAACACTTCATTCCAATCACCTGGCTGGTGATTTTTCCACTTTTTCAGGTATAGAAAAACCCCAAAAACTTGCTGATTTAGGGTTTACATAGATTCTGAGCATGTTAGCTAACGTAATCCATGAATCAGGTTCTCTTACAGCCGTAGACGAAGCGTACACGCTCCGTTCAAAATCCCGCGACCGTAAGAGACTAAGTGAGGATTTTAGACGCTTTGATTGACGGTTTACAACGCTTTCAATGTCGTTTAATAGTAGATTATCGACGGCATCGCCGTTTGACATGTACAACATGCTTTCCGTTTCCTGTTTCGTAAATTAACGAAGAATATAAGATTTAGGGCATTTTAGTCATTTGTAGGAAGTACGGTTTCCAGGCATATTTTGCTGACGTGATTGACATGATTTGTCGCTGCATTAGAGAGTTAGGAATGCTTGCCTAATCAGTTTGGCGAAGAGATTCGCCAAGTTGCGCACTTTGGGTCGACATACTATATGTGGACTTAAGTGTGTAGTGTATGTGTTTGTATAAATGCTTGTATTAGTATGTATTGTATTGAATGATGTTATGTAGTAGTTTGAGATTGATTTCATGATTTAAAATGCTGACCTAAATGATTTCCTACATGTTGACCTTATGCATGATTTCACTACATGCATAGAAAGTTTGCCTTGAAGATTTGTTTAAGTTGAATATGCATGGAAAGTATGCCTTGAAGATTTGCTTAAGTTGAATGTTATAACATGTGCTAACATGCTCACATGATGTGTTTCAATTCCAATACCTTTGTATATAGCGTTAATGTAATTCCATAGATGTGTGGGACTTGACCTAGTCCAGGCAGTCGGTAACCGAGCGAATTCGTGGCTGACTGGTCATAGCCACGAACGACGCGTCGATGAACGTGATTCGTGTTTAGAGTTGGCGGCAGTGGTTAGGCCACGCGAAGTGTTTTACGCACTTCATGTCGTTCGACTTGAGATGCGATCGCGCTAGTCGAGCCCGTCAAGTAACCCGACTGGCCGATGTATGTTCACCTTGTATGAGTCATAACTGCTTGAACCTAGGGTACTGAACTTACCACTGAAAACCCTGTTAACCGTGGTACCTTGATCCACGAAGACTCATGAGCCGGGCATGGTGGTATGGGACACCGTGGTCGAGCTGTCGGCCTACGCTGGGGCCACAAACCTTCCCGTAGTGACCAGTGAGCACCTTGACTCGTGAGCAGATTATGGTGGTATGAGACACTATATTCTAGCTGTCGGCCTACACTGATCAGGCGACGAGCCCTTTGTAGTGACCGCGAGCGTATTCTGAGTCCACGGGAGGCGACGACCCTTCCGTGCAGTAGAGTACAGTAGGCCTGTATTGATAAGGTGATGGGAGAGCGGTGCAACGAGTGCGAGCAACAGCCCTGGCAGCCCTTGCAGTGACCTACGAAATATACATCGTATGAGATTACTAGGAGTGACGACCCTAGACAGGATCCGTGTTGGGATTGATACAAGGGAAGTACCTTAGTTTCCCAATCCTGCTGTTTGAATGGACTAATAACAACTTGGTAATCATATCACCATAGCATTGCATGTGCCTGGAAGATGTGGAGCACTCTAGGGAGTGTGGCATGCCGCGGTCGTAAGATGTTGCCGCATGAGGGTGATCGTCGGTGAGGGCATACATCACGTCGTATCATCTTGCATTAACAACAGTATTAGGATTTGTCTGATTTACTGCTTTACTATTATCGCGTGATTGAATTGTGAACATGCTAATCTTTGCTCTATGATTCCACTGAGTTGATCACTCATTCCCACGTTACGGGATGGTGTTTGCAACACCCACCAGACCCTGTTGTAGCTGCAGGTGAGGACGAGATCCAGGAGGTGGAGCCGGAGATTGACGAGGACCAGGATGAGTTCTCGTATATGCAGTATCACGACGGCTTCCCGTAGGTGACCTGGATCGAGGGGGACTTCAGTGGGACTATTTTGAACTTATTCTTTTGTTTATTTACATGTATATGAGACTCAGAGATGTAGTCATACTTTGGAGACAGCTGAGATTACTTTATTTTTCCATACAGTGATATATATATTGTTTAGTCTTCCGCTTGCTTTTATCACTGGATCTGAAGTATGAATTGCAGTTTTGGTATACTTTTACTCATGTGAATGCTTTAAATCAAACAACATTGAATCATAACCATTTTGTTGCATAAGTGACGGTCTGGAACTCGGGAGTTGAGTTTATACACGACCCCCGATTTTCAGGGTGTGACAAGTTGGTATCAGAGCATGGATGAGAGTATACTGGGCCTGGGTTATGGTCTTGCGACGTACGCTGTCACTTCCTTTGACTTAGGTGGGTGCGAGAAGGGTCTAGAAACACTTCTAGGATCGCAGATTCGCCGATAGGCGAAGTCTATTAGGATCGATCGCAAGATCGAATCTGTAACGTATCTCGAGTCGCGTAAAGCAACCCGAATCACTTCTAAGCTGTAGGAAGTCGGGTTGAGACGTCCTATGAGCGGTTTTAAACTGCAAAAGTGAATCCTTGGGCCGTGGAATGACCACGACTCCAGTAATCAATCGCCAGGGCTTAAAAACCCCATTTTGCCAAAAATTCTCAAAATTCCTCCTCTAAACACTTCAACCTTCAGTTTTTTCTTATCCATTTCATGTTAGGCATCAAACCTAATGTGAAAATAACAAAAATTAGTACATTCACCAAATTTTACAGTGAATAGTAAAATCTCATGAAAAATGGACATAAGGCCATTCTAACTTCACTTTCTTTAGCAACTAAGGAGCTAGATAGGTGTACTGGCTCCTTCTATCCCAAATTCATATGCTGCATCATATGGTTTGGTATTCGGGATTGCGATGTGGACCCGGAAAGCCCCGAACATATGTTTGGGCTCATAGAGACCAAATTAGTATGAACCAGGGGGTGGGACCTAACTTTTTGGGACCCTGGGACCATGGGGGACCAGACCCATTGGGTCCCACCGGCCAACTTAAGAGTTGACCGGCGATGCCATCGCCGGCCGGGCGATGCATCGCCGACCGGCGAGCTCCGATGGGGCCGTCCTTCGGGCGCACCCCCTTAAACAGGCTCTACATCACCCCTAGGTACCTCCCACATCACGAAAACCCCCAAAACCCACCTCTCCTTCACAAACAGCCCCCTTACATAGCCCTAGATTCGATTTTCAGCAACCAATTCCAAACCCCGGCGTCCCAAACCACCTTCTCAACCTTCCTTGGCCAAAACCGACCACCACCCATCATTTATTGGGTGTTGGCAGCCTCTTTCCTTGAAGATTTCACCATGTGGAGCTCCAAAATCCCTCAAATATAGCTGAAATCGTGAGGTGCTCCATCCCATCTTTTTGTTTGTATTTTTCCCTGAAAGTACAGCCTTGGGAAGCTTGAAGCATCCCTCTACGATGCCTAGATTTCCTTTTGTCAGATTGGGCAGCCATTTCTCCGCATTTTCGGCGTTTTTTATGGCTTTTGTGGAAGCCATTTTGGGCCTTTTGTCACTCTCATCCATCATATCTTTGATGGGTAAGAGGAAAACTGCAACAGACGAGGCTGGGGCGAGCCGCCCTGCTCGATTGAGAAGACCGCGGGGTGGTGCTACAAGTTCAAGCGCCGCCGCAGGTCCAGCTACAACCCTGGAGTGCCGTACAAAGCGGGATTTGGATCCCCATGCACACCTTGGACGAACCATTCTATCAGAGATGCCTCATGGTGAATACACTGATCGTAGAGTGTTATTTGAGGCGAACGTAGATGGACGATTGTTCGGCGAGTATCTGTTGTTCGAACGCATTGAAGCTGTGCACTGGGGACCGATCTTTGAAGCTCGCGCTCGTGCTAATGTGAGCACTGTTCGTGCCTTCTATGCTAGCATCCAGAATCCTACCTTGGATCCTTTGCAGTTCAAAATCCCTTTTGGTAGAGATCGGATGGCTACGATCGACGTCCGGTTGATTGCGCGACTTCTCAATGTGCCTCTAGGTGATGTGCATCCAAGTGAGAAGAATTTGAGGACTAGACGTGAACGAGATCGCCGCACCAGGTTTCTGTGCGGTAAGTTGGTTCCATGGCAGCCTAATAATAGCCTCAAGGCGACGTACATGTCTGAGGATTTGCGTCTGCTGCATCATATCTGCACGTTCAATGTTTATCATAGGTCGACGAACCGCATTGAATGCACACGTCTTATGGTCGATTTCTTATTTCTGGTGGCCTAGGGAGAGAACGTATGTATGGCCACTTTCATCTTACGGCAGATAGTTCTCATAGCCAGGTCGAGGAGAACATCCGAATCCCTTCCCTTTGGCCGACTCATTTGCAAGGTTGCGCTTGAGTTTGCCTATAGACTTGGACCCGAATTGCCGGTATCGATTCACACCATCGATGAGTCGACAATGATTAAGATGAAGATTGGGTCGCAATACCATGAAAATCAACTTGAAAGGGATAGTGGGGATGACTTTGATGAAGAGGAAGATCAAAGCGAAGAAGAACCTAGAGCAGAGGTTCAGGAAGAGGTTCAGGAAGAAGCAGAAGAGGAGGCTCAGGATACTGATGAGAGCCCTCCTCCTTCTGCGCAGACTACTATCGACGACCGCATTGCTCGGATGGAGGAGAGTCAGACCGCTTTGCGAAGGGAAGTCCAAGAACTTCAAGCGGAAGTCGCTGATGCCAAGGCTATTACAAAGAAGAAGTTTGACAAGGTGACTCGCACCTTGAAGGCAATCCTGTGTTGCTTACAGGATAAGGGTGCTCCTCCTCCGTCACCAGATTTCGACTAGCGATGCGATCCTTGATGTTGTTATTAGTAGTCAGTCATTTCCTGTTTTATGTGTATAAAGCCTATTAAGGCTAGTGCTTGGCTTATGTTGCTGTTGCTTAACTGTCTTAATTTCCATGTCATTCTAGTCATGATGCTTTGTATTGTGACAATTTTGATTAATTGAAATGCATGGAATGCCTTTGACTCTTTAGTGAATGATTGTGGTGTATTTGTGCAATTGAGTCTGACAAGGTTGCGCCCTATTTTGAATATAGGGAATGCCACCTAAGACTACGAGGAGCGCGGTTCGGCTTTCATTGTCAGAGCAGATGGATCAGACTCCCTCTCAGTCTGGCACTCGTCCGGACCCTGCTGTGGGCCCGATTCCTGAGACGGTTCGGTCGTCTCAGCCTGCTGTTGGTCCTACAGGTGGACCACCGCCATTTACACCATCTGTTAGAGAGCCACAGCGCGCATCTACTTCCGCACCTCATCCGCCACAGCCTGCTCCACACCCTGATAGATTCGAGCAGATGATGGCTATGATGCTACAGCAGCAGCAGCTTCTGACCACCATAGTTGGGACTTTAGCCCAGGGTGGGGGTGCGACTACATCTACTCCACCTGCACCACCTGCGCATCCAGCTGAGGATGCTTATACTTACGCCCAGGATGAGGATGCCTATACGACGGCTTCCCGTAGGTGACCTGGATCGAGGGGGACTTCAGTGGGACTATTTTGAACTTATTCTTTTGTTTATTTACATGTATATGAGACTCAGAGATGTAGTCATACTTTGGAGACAGCTGAGATTACTTTGTTTTTCCATACAGTGATATATATATTGTTTAGTCTTCCGCTTGCTTTTATCACTGGATCTGAAGTATGAATTGCAGTTTTGGTATACTTTTACTCATGTGAATGCTTTAAATCAGACAACGTTGAATCATAACTATTTTGTTGCATAAGTGACGGTCTGGAACTCGGGAGTTGAGTTTATACACGACCCCCGATTTTCAGGGTGTCACAGTAACCACTTCCACAAAAAACCCTTTTCGCGAGCCGCACAACCATTTCTGCAAAGAAGCCTCTGCTCCACTTTGTGTGGAGGCAAGTCTAAGAGAAATTTCCATGCGTCACTTCTTTCTCTCCTTTGTATTAATGTAAGACTTGTGTTGTCCTGAAGCAAGTCCCATGCACCACTTTGAGAGGAGTTTGCCTTAATGCAAGGCTTTTGTTGTCCTGAAGCAAGTCCCATGCGCCACTGTGAAAGGAGTTTGTCTTAATGGAAGGCTTTGGTTGTCCTGAAGCAAGTCCCATGCATCACTTTGAGAGGAGTTTGTCTTAATGCAAGGCTTTTGTTGTCTGAAGCAAGTCCCATGCACCACTTCTCTCTTTCCTTTGTCTTAATATAAGGCTTTCGGTGTCCTGAAGCAAGTCCCATGCACCACTTTGAAAGGAATATTGTGTAGACAGAAGCAAGCTTGTCAAGACAGAAGTAAGATTGTCTAGACAAAAGCCTCTTGCACTTATTCCATGCTCTCTTGTCTTAATGCAAGCATTATGTGGCATTCTCCATGGAAGTCTATCTTGAAGTAAGCCTTGTGTACTCCACCTTCACTAAAGCTTGTGCGACCCACTTATGATGGAGGGTCTTAAGGAGCTCACAGAGGAGAGAGAAATGTGAAGCGCAGAGAAAGAGTTTCAGGAGAAAGAAAATCTATTCGTATGATTGGAAGGATGAATGGAAGGATGATCAGAACCCATCGCATGACCAAATCAAGGGTTTCAAGTCCGCACAACCCATCCGCCTTTGCGATGAATATCAAAAGCATCGAAATGCTGCCAAAATTGCCATCAGACTACTTCTATTTCATTCATTGCATTGCATTGATTGCACTTTATTTTTAGAATCAAGGGAATCCGAGGATGTAAATGAACTCAGAATGAATAGATATCTTGTGATCATTGTTCTCTCATCAAATTCTTTGTTATCATTGAATAATTCCCCCAAATCAAGCATATTCGTTTCTTGTCAAAATAAAATGGTGACTCCACTAGGGATTTCTTAATGATAACTTAGAAAATATTTAAAGAACATTTATCACTTTTTCGTGTCTGTATAGACGCCAAAATGGCAACTCTCGGTGGGAACATCCTTCCCTTCATCTCTAAAAATAAAATACAATTTTATTTAAATAAAATAACTAACACTCAGTTCCGAATGATGGGTATACCGCAACGGCCTTTCTCCCGACTAACGTCGTTGTCTACTTCACATCCAATGGATTTCCACCAAAAAGTATCAGAGAAGATTAAATCAGCTACGATCAAGGACAGACAATCCCAGGAAATGTTTGGAATAGTTTTTACTTCGCCAGTAGTACAACAAGACAATGAAGAATGGATGATAGTGACATCTTACAAAAAAAATGAAGGGTTCGATCTGCCGGTTCATCCTCCTTGACGGTATCAGCAATGTAGTTTTCACTTTCTCCTTTGATATCAGTACATTTGAAGTGTACAAAAAACAAAAAATTTTCCAGCAAATGTTAATCAGCCTTCACCAAATGAACATGTTACTAAATGCCCTAATTCTTTAGGAGCAACTACCGTGAACAATATTTCTCCCTAAGGAAAGCCCTCAGATAAAGTTAGTTCATCTGAATTAGGTGTTGCTCGCCAACGAGTAGACGAATTAATTAATGAATTCATCAGTCAATAGAGAACCTTGGGCGCATTGTCACAACTTGCCAGAGTAGAAGAGTAAGTTAAATTTATAATTTGGAAAGAGTCAAAGTGAAGCTACTCAACTCTCATATGAATCGGCTATTTTAAAGTATTAAGAGAACAACAACAGATATCGCCAAAGAAAGAAAAACAAAGGATCATCAAAAGTAAAGAGTTGAAATTCTAATAAAGAGAACATCAACGATTTTACAAATAAGAAAGTAAGGAAAGGGTTTGGACAATTCAAGGACTACAGGAAATATACATTTGAATAAGATGATATACTCCTTATGATGGCTAGCTGCGGAGAAAATCAAATTGCCATGGCCAAAGTATTCAAAGGAAATGAAGCAAAGAAGAAAAGGTATTCTACCGAAGATGACCAACGATAATAAAATTGTCATATAGAGGACATATGAAATAAGAGAGAAAGTAATGATATATGGTCTCGATTGGAGATATTCACTCTATAGAAGAACAGGCAAGAAGAAAGTAAGACAAGTATATTCAACATGGGAGCAAATTTTCATCAATATATCTGCCAATTCAGTAAAATATATCATCCCTGAATACCAAGAAGATTCATGGCATAATTATTCAGGGGGTAGACAAAAGCATACAAGGTAATTACAATTTTGATTTCGAAGATTATTAACATAATACTTCCAAATCAAAAGGGTGCAAGATAAGAAAAATACCAAGAAGGTCAAAGTCTTAGATTGCTGATGTTATACATGAATAAAAGGCAGACTCCTGAGCATATCAAATTGAAATATATTATTATTGTCAAGCACTGATGATGGTTGTCGGATTAGATTAACAAAACTACCATTGTCATCGCCAAATCTCTGACGTGAAGATTATTCTATTATTGAAGTTTATCAGAATTGATATTATTACTAAGCTGAAGCTCCATTCAGACTAAATTTTATAATATCATCAATGACAACAGGGGCGATATATCAATCATTGATTTGTTATCTTCAATTATCGATCTGTTATCTTCAACAAAACTAATAAGATCAACTATCATGTCAGCGACAACAATTTATCATTCAAGGCAGCCTAGCCAAGCCTTATACGACCAATTACGCATAAGGCCTATTACCATCATCTTTTGGGCAGCAGTGAGAAGCTAGTGGCCCTAAAAAGTCCATGAAGACCATTATATGCATACTTATGCGGGCAGCGGACAGAGCCAATGACTAAGAGTCTTAAAAGGAAAAAAGTCCTTAACGACCAGTCACATGTAACATTAATGTCGTCTATATAACTTTCTGATAGCGTCATGGGGAACGGATGAAATTGCTCTCCCATGAATGGGTCCGACTTTACAGACAATGAAAACGTGGGCTACAGTGTGCGCTCTTTGGCTATGTCCATAGATAGGCCATCCATGCATAAGACCCCCCAGATATCTGGCATGATTTTAGCAGTAATTCATGAGGAAGGGCCTAAACCTACTCATTGATGGATTGACGACCTTAGATTTGGTACCCCAAAGGTGGCCTTGTGAGCCCCGTGAACTCTAAAGAGTTACTGTGGCCAACCTTGTGCGTAAATTCAACTGAGTTCATGGTACTGGTAGCTTCACTAGGCCCCTCTGATGGATCACGATTTGTAAACTCACCAGGCTATGAGAAGTTTAGCCAACTTATAAGAGTTACAGAGACCATCACGTGAGACCCGACTCCAACTACTCAAGAGTTTAAAAAAAACTGTGTTGCTCCACTACTTAAGAGCTTAAACTGTGTGTTGCTCCACTACTCAAGAGACCAAACTATATGTGAAGTGTTAGTCCAGTAGTGTCAATCCAGTAGTGTCTGTCAAGTTAAGTCTAGTCTAGTCTAGTTTAATTTAGACCAGTCAAGTCAAGTCTAGTCCAGTCCAGTGTAGCATCAAAATGCCATAGATACATATTTCACTTTAGATATGCTCAAATATGCAATTGCTTGATGAAAATTTTAAATATTGAGTAAACAACATGTAAAAATGTGTTTCTCTTGAATCAAGTTCAAATTACAGCAACAAAAAATGTCTTTAAAATATTGGCAATTATCTACTTAAAAGTTTAAATCTTCAAGATCAATTAATATATTGACAAGAGCCGTGAGGTCTTTTTGTCTCTTACCTTGTTGATGATAGAGAAATATTATTGCACAAGATTCTTAAAGGTGGTAGAGAGTAAACTAGTGAAGAATCATTCTCTCCCGGATAATTTAAAGATTCAGATATATTCTTTGGATTCATTAAAGGAGAGCAAAGATTATCTATCCTTCAAGGGTATCAGCAGGCTTCACTTCGAAATTATTATCTTTTGAAGAAATATTTATGCGAAGTTGACTTGGAAAGAGGGCATGATCTATGTTTTCAAAGTAATTCATGCCTTGGTCTTTTAATAATCTCTTATGCGCTGCGGAGGAATTCATATGCCAAGAATTATGAAGCATAGTTTAGTGTGAACGTTCAAGAGTTATTTTTATATGAAGGCCCAGTTATATGGCCTAATGCCGTAACTTCTCATTGTTCTAGTAATGATATCGCAAGATTCCAAGTACCAAATCTGATAGAGACAAGGAACAAATGTTTATCAAAAGAGATAGAATCATCATCAGTAACTTCTATGGCCTTCGAAAAGTTATTAAATTAAAAATTGAAAGAAGTCTTATCTATTTTTTAGAATCAGCAAAAATCTAAGGAAAAGTCTATGCCAAGGAGCACAAACTAGAAAAGACTCAATGGTTGAACCTTTGGAGCTAGAGATGACATCTCTAAAAGCGCAATATAATGAGCAAAAAATGTAATATGAAGCACGATGACAAGTACAGAGATGAAATGATTAAATCATTATCATATTGTAAATATTACAATCAGCTTAAAAAAGAGGAGAAGTTTTCAATATATTTCAAAATTATCAATACTTCATAAAGCTAACTTGGAAAATTATAATTTCTTGAGATACTAATTCTGATTAATTTGGCAGGAAAGACTATCATTCGAAAGCCTAAGTTATGCAGATCATGAATAAAGGAAACAATCAAAAAATTTGTTGCAGTAGAAGCAGCATTAAAGAATAACTCCCTAGATACAGAGTTCAAAGAAAGAGTTGCCAGAGTTGATCAAAGAGACTGTTACGGTAGCGGCAGTATTGAAAGATAGTTCTCTGGTCAAGTTATTCAAAGATGAAGTCGTCACAACTGTTACAGTGACAGGTTTTGATGAAAAGAGAATTTTACCCTCTCTAGTGAAGCATCTATTCGACACTGCTAGCTAGGGGCATTTAAGTCTTCCGTTCGAACGCAATCATTCAAGTCTTCCGATCAAATTCAATCATTTAAGTCTTCTGTTCGAACACAATCATTCAAGTCTTCCAATCAAACACGATCATTCAAGTCTTCTGTTCGAGCGCGATCATTCATTCTTCTAGTCAAGTATGATCACTGAGTCTTCCATGCAAGCATGATCATCCAATCATCCTTCAGTTGCAGTTCATTCAGTTCTTCGGTCAGAAGCAGATCGATCCTCCATTTGATTTCATGAATCAATCAAAGTAGAATCGAGGGAACATCTGTTGGGGTACAAAAAATATTCCATCCCATTGTATATCCATTGCATTGGTTAGAGAATTCCATGGTGCGGATCATTTGCGCCATCCGTGTAATGAGAGTGGGAGAGAAACTCCTTGTGCCACATTTTAATGGGACTTTGTCCTAAAGACAGGTTTGCGTGAACCACACAACCTTCTGGAGAGAAATCCTTTACCACCTTTCTCTCTCCCATGTCTTAAGGCCTGCCTCTATGCACCACTCTTTGAGGAAGTTGTCTGCAAGAAAAACCCTTTACGCGAGCCACGCAACCACTTCAACAAAGAAAACCTTTTGCATGAACTTGCGCAACTACTTCCACAAAAAGCCCTCTGTGCGAGCTACACAACCATTTCCGCAAAGAAGCCTCTGTGCCACTTTGTGTGGAGGCATGTCCAAGAGAAATTTCCATGTGCCACTTCTCTCTTTCCCTTGTCTTAATACAAGACTTTTCTTGTCCTAAAGCAAGCTCCATGCGCAACTTTAAGAGGAGTTTGTCTTAATGCAAGGCTTTTGTTGTCCTGAAGCAAGTCCCATACGCCACTTTGAGAGGAGTTTTTCTTAATGCAAGGCTTTTATTGTCCTGAAGCAAGTCGCATGTGCCACTTTGAGAGGAGTTTGTCTTAATGCAAGGCTTTTGTTGTCCTAAAGCAAGTCCCATGCACCACTTTAAGAGGAGTTTGTCTTAATGCTAGGCTTTTGTTGTCTGAAGCAAGTCCCATGCACCTCTTCTCTCTCTTCTTTGCCTTAATGCAAGGCTTTTGGTGTCATGAAGCAAGTCCCATGGGCCACTTTAAAAGGAATATTGTCCAGACAGAAGTAAGCTTGTCCAGATAGAAGTAAGCTTGTCCAGACAGAAGCCTCTTACACCATATTCCATGCTCTCTTATCTTAATGCAAGCATTGTGTGCCATTCTCCATGGAAGTCTATCTTGAAGTAAGTTTTATGCACTCCACCTTGACTAAAGCTTGTGTGCCCCACTTATGATGAAGGGTCTCAAGGAGCTCATAAAGGAGAGAGAAATGTGGAGTATAGAGAAAGAGTTCTAAGAGAAAGAAAATCTGTTCATACGATTGGAAGGATGATCAGAACCTATCCCATGACCAAATCAAGGGTTTCAAGTCCGCATAACCCATCTTCCTTTGTGATGAACATCAAAAGCATCGAAATGCTGCCAAAATTGTCATCAGACTACCTTCTATTTCATTCATTGTGTTGCATTGATTGTACTTTATTTTCAGAATCAAGGGAATTCGAGGAGGTAAATGAACTCAGAATGAATTGATCATTGTTCTCTCATCGAATTCCTTGTTATCATTAAATAATTTTCTCAAATCAAATGCATTCGTTTCTTATCGAAACAGAGGGCACTATGATGAAATAATTAGCATCGAAGAGCAATGAAGATTGATAGTAATTGATGAGCCCTAGGTTGAGGATTTCTTTTAAATAGCTCTTTACACTATTGAGTGTAACGCCCTAAAAATCAGGGGTCGAGCAGAAGCTCAGCTCTCGAGTTTCAACGCATCACTTATGAAACATAGATAATGATGATTGAATGTTGTTCATATTAGTGCATTAAACATGAGTGGGATTAGACCAAAACAATATCATACTGCAAAGACAGTTAAATTTTGTAAGCGGAAGACTGTGATAGATATATAAAATATATATAACTGTTGTAAGTCTTCAGAGTGTGAACATGCTACCAGGTTAAATATATACATGTATACTCCAAAAATGAACAAAATGAATATACATAGGTGTTTCCAAAGGTATAAAATAATAAGTGTAATGGCATCTAATCAGCATCCCTGTAACCCCGTTAATCAGAACATGGTCTGCGTAGAACCGCCTGATAGCTGTATATAGGAGAAACCCTCCTCATCATCATAAAATTCCGGCTCTGCTTCGCAAGCATCGCCATCATCTAAAACTAAAATAAGGACTGATTGGTGTTTCAAACACCGTCTCATAACATGGGAGTGAGTGATCAACTCAGTGGAACAATAGAGCAAAGGTTAACATGTTATCAATTCAGTTAAGCAGTAATGATAAAGTAGTACAACAAACAAGTCCTAAGTACTCTGATTAATGCAAGAATGGGATGTAGTCATGATGCATGCCCTCGCCTGCACTCCATCTATGATCTTCATCTCACGGTTTCACATGTTAGTCACTTCCTTAGTGCTCTACCCAATTCCAAATGGCACATGCAATGCGGTGCATGAACGTGATTACCAAGTTCTTATTAATCATTTTCATATAGCAGGATTGAGAAGTAATGGTACCTCCCTTCTATTAATTACCAAATAATGATCCATTCTAGGGTCATCATTCCTAGTCAATCTCATATGATGTTACAGTTCTAGGTCACTATAAAGGGCTCGTCACCTTATCAGTGTAAGCCTAGTTTATACTCTAGTTGCTACGAAAAGGCTCGTCGCCTCAACATAGTCTCAGAGTATGCTCGAGGTCACTAGCTCGAATACAGTGTCCTATACCACCCTATTCTGCTCACGAATTTGGGTTACTCACTGTGTAAGCCCCGTATCCTGGACCGTACTGATCCATAGACTTTCGCGGTCTTCTCGGTCGAATTCCGGCAACCTTCGACCCTTAACCGGTATTTGTGTGAGACCTTGATTCACACGCCGTTAACCCGAGTTAACTCAACCTGAGACTTGTGCCATAGCGACCGTGCCATCGCCGCGGTTCCGATGTCACGACTTGCGCGCCGAGGCGATACCTTGGCCAGGAGATGTGGGCCAATGTTTGGTGCGAGAAAAATGTTGCGCATTGCGAAACCCATGAGAATCTCTACAACTTGTCAAGTCAATCCATCAATCCATCAATCTCAACATGTCAAGTACACATCACCTTTCACCCATTCCTAAGCAACCACAAAAGTCAAAAAGTTCTTACAAAGCCCATACTTTTCTTACACCATTTGCCACAAAAGTCAAAAATCTCTTACACACCCATCACTCCATCACCCATCACTCCTCTCTCTTTACAACCCTCTCTCTCCTTCATTTTCAAATTTCATTCCAAATTAACCAAAAAAAAATCACCATATGAAAGTGCACCTATTACGTGCCCTGGTTTGTCAATTACGTTGTATGTTGAGTCAGTCGGACGACAGCACCTAACGAGAAGATCAAGTCAAGCGTCTGCCTCATCTGGATGTGTGGAAGCTCACCAAAAGGTAAATCATAGCCTCACATCCCATGTCCCAAAACACCAGGTGATTAAACCCTTAAAAAGAACTAAAACATCTTAGGGTTTATGTGTAAGAAAACTTTTTATCCGAAAGAAAATTTTCTAAGTTTTTCTTACACTATCGATTATATCGATTCCCCTTTCGATATGATCGACCAGCTCTGTCGATGTCCTTGGCATATCAATCGATACAATCGAGTGAGGACAAAAAGCGTCTAGTAATCAAACAATCTTCTGGACGATTTATCGATATATCGACCTTCGAGTCGATATCATCGATATTCAAAAATCGATCATATCTGAAGTGGATCGATTGTATCGACAGACTGCTTCCGGCGCCCCTATTTTTCTAAAGAAAACTATCATCTGCTTCGATATATCGATGACTGTCCGATTCAATCTGAACTCAAATATCGATCATATCGGGAGTCAGTCGATCATATCGACTGTGGGGTGCATGTTCTCTCCAGCATGAATTTCAGGTTACTTTTAATGTTGATCAGGGTGCCTGTCGATAAATCGATATTCATATATCGATCATATCGAGACCATGTCGATTGGATCGAGTCTGGACATAATTCGTCCAGCAAGCTTACATGTAAAATCTATACGATTTTCGATCCCATCGAATGGTCGCCGATATGATCGATGTACAAATTCCGATGACATCGACTGGTTCCCCGATCATATCTGTGATCCTGAAATTCTTCAAGACTTCTCTCTTATTTTTTAACTGTCGATAGAATCGAACCATCACTCGATGGAATCGGAGTTTGAAATCCCATAACATCGATGCATGTCTCGATCCCATCAACCAGTCGGCAGAAGGTTTTCAAAAGCGAAATGACAATTAAGTTCTTATCATCGAGAGGTCGGCCGATACAATCGAGAGTATACGCTCGATCATATCGACGACTGATCGATGATATCGAACTCTGTCATAAATATGACTGTTTATATCCGTTGGAACCTTTTGCCTATAAATAGAGAGAGTTGTCTTCATTGCTGGTAGAGAGAAATAAGAGAGTGCTTTAGTGTATTTTAACCTTCCTATCATTAACCTAAGCCCTTTCTCTCGGGAAGTTCATCCTCCAATCCACCCTCATCATTGATATCTTATAGAGTGGATTGGGGAATGAACTTCCGCATTCAAGGATCCTTCAGCTACTACTTTAATGACATATCATTGAGCTGGGATGCCTTGAATGCATAGATGATGGGAACCTCTCTATCTTCCTTATAGGAAAACCTTTAGAGAGTGGTAGTCCATCATAACCTTGACCCAACCTAAGCCTAGCATATATACATCTTCATGTTGCGGATCAAGAGAGCAGAAGACTCTTCATCAATAAGTAGAAGGTCTTCATCATTGTGCTGAAAGGGACTCATCAACTTATCTGTAAGTACTAAGAGTCCAGAGGACACTTACGATCATTCCTTTTTAGGATTGGGTTTTAAGTGTTGCTCACCATTTGAAGTCCTCGAAGGAGGCCTCCGATGGGAGTGTACATACGGGGTGCGTTGTGTGGACCCTTGCTCTGTGGAGAGCATAAACATCTGGTTAGGAGTACGCCAGCAAAACTCCAGGGTTAGAGGTGAACCGAGTAGAAACCTCAGGGTGCGTTGTGTGGACCCTTATCCTGTATGGATATAAACATCTGGTTAGGAGTATACCAGTAAAACTCCAGGGTTTGAGGTGAACCGAGTAGAAACCTCTGTAAAGGTTGAAGGTGAACCATGGGAAACCTCCTTAGTGAAATCCAGTCACTCAAGGGTTGAGTGTGGAAGCCGGGAGTGGAGTAGACAAGTCATCGAACCACTATAAAATGACTGTGTTTGAGTTTGATACTATCCTTCATTTAAGTGATTGCCTTGCATGTCTTTATATATGATCACATCCTATGCATACACAGTCATATCCATCACAATCTCATCTATACATTGTTTGTCTTTTAAATAGTTTGTGATTGGATCCTTTATCAGGCTTGAAAGCTAGTAGAGTTAAGGTTGAGTAATCCTAATCAATACTCTGTGATAGGATTAGTGTGATAAGGATCTTTAATAATTTATAAAAATTTTAAAAAGTCCTATTCACCCCCCCTCTAGGATATACTGACCTATTCCTACTTCAACTAAAGCGGTCTTCACCGCAGTTTCACCATACGTATGAGCCTCTCCAAGTTTTCCCAAGCAACAAAGGTGGCCCACCTTTTCTACCCTTTCATCTCTCATCTCAACCATCCAAACCTCATCTCCTCCGTTGGAATCAAGGCTAAGGAGCAAAGGAAGCCCATGGTGCAAAAAGAAGCCAGTGAGTGATCTTTGATTTTTATCTTTCATCCGTTTATTTAATTTAAGGGTCCATGTATGTGGGACCCACCTTGACATATATTTTATATCAAAGAGGGGCCCATAGTGGCAGGGCCCCTCCATCACCCCCGTTGTCTACTATCTCTCTTTCTCTTTCTTTGATTATGGCCCCACCTAATGTGCGTATATCATCCATGCCATCTACCGGTGGACCCCATCTATGTGGGGCACACCATGATGTTTATATGCCACCCCAACCGTCCATAAGGGGGGCCCATCTTGAAGTGGCTAGCAGTGGGGGTTGGCTAACTGTGAAGTGCGATCTAACGTGGGCCCCAGCTCCACAACTCACGTGGTGGGCTGATGAAAGATACTTCGTTTTAACGTTGGGCCCACCCAGCCCCATGGCTTGGTGGTAGACCGAGTGAAAGATACCTCATTTCATGTTGAGGTCCTAGTATCGATCCCTGTGGAGGTGGCTATCAGGGAGTGTATACTGACATGGGTGTGGATTAACGGTAGGGTCCATGGGACCCACTCCCATCCACCCTCCTAAGAATGGGCCACCCATAATATATGTGCCTTATCCAAACCGTCCGCCATTCTGGACGGTGGGCCCTATCCTAGTGGGGCCCATTTCCACACCCAGATCCGTAGCACAACTAGCAAAATGAGTGGAGATACCTCGTCTCCACATGAGGCCCACACGTGTAGCTCAAGTGGTAGACAGAGTGAAAGATACCTCATTGCAACGCTGAGGTCAGTGGGGTCTTTGGGACCCATCTTAGCCACGCCGTCCACCCATTTGTTGGGCCACACCGTGGTGCGTGTGGTGTGTCCACCATCCAAGGACGGTGGGGCTCACCCCACGTGTGGGGTAGCACCGTGATGTATGATGTTGTCCAAGCTGTCCACGGCCTGGACATTATATATATAGTATATTATATTATATATATATGTATTAGATTATATATAATATATTATATTATAATATATATATATATGTTATTGTGGTGGGCCCTACGTGGGACCCACCTCTGTTGTTGTTGCAGAGCAAAAAAAAAGAAAAAAAGAAGGAAAAAGACAGCCACGTGATGCTCTCTCTCTCTCTCTCTCTCTCTCTCTCTCTCTCTCTCTCTCTCTCTCTCTCTCTCTCTCTTTCTCTCTCAACGTCAGTGGGTTGTAGGCCCCACTTGATGTATGTGTTTGCATATGCCGTCCATCTATTTTGATGGAGGGGCCCACTACCATCTGGCGACGGGGAGTTCTGTGGGTCTCACCGCTATATAATATAATATTATATATATATATATATATATATATATATATATATATATATATATTGTTTACTATATAAAGCATATTATGTACTATATAATATGTATATGGTGGTAGGCCCTACGTGGGACCCATCTCTACTCTTTGTGAGGTAGCAAGCTGCACTCACAACAGCTAGGTAGCTGCTCCCTTGCACGTGTGAGTATAATCCATACCATCCAGCTATGTGGGCCTCATTTCTATTCCACATGCAGGCCCTACCAGGATGATGTGTTTCATCTACATGCCCCCTGTTTGGGTGGTGGAGCCCACCATGATGCATGGGTTGCATCCAATCTATCCATCCATTTTAAAAGCTCATTTTATATTATGAGTTAAAGAATGAGCCAGATCCATAGTCCAAGTGGACCCCACCTTGGCATGTTATGAGGCCCATTCGATGTATTTGTGGCCCATGGTTGAGGCCCACTTGGATGTGGATGTAAGGTCCATGTCATGATTCTCATTCGATGTATTTGTGGCCCGTGGTTGAGGCCCACTTTGATATATATAAGGCCCATGTTACGAGGCGCAATCGATGTATTTATGACCCATGGTTGAGGCCCAGTTTGATGTATATAAGCCCATGTGATTAGGCCTATTTGATGTATTCAAGGCCTAAGGGTTATGGCCCATTGTAATGTACAAAAGGCCCATTGGTGCGGCCCATTGATGTGGCCCACTTGATGAATATAAGGCCCATATGGTCTGGCCCATTTGATGTATTTAAGGCCCAATGGGATGTACCTAAGGCCTATTGCAATGTGTGATCCAACATGGTTTATGTAATGATGTTTATGACGGTCGTGCCTTGGGAGCAATGTTAGTTTGACGTCCACATTGTAAGAATAATGTTAGTTAAATGCCCGCATTAAAATTCTCCCCATGGTCCATCGTTCGACCCTTACTTGTAGACCATATAGGTCCATCTTCATTATGAACAACATCCATCACCATATAATATGTTTAGTATAGTTTCATGATTCATGATCATACGCATCATATGTATGCTTGATATGATAAGTGACTGATCATAGCATATGCCTTCGAACAGATTGTTTAGGAGCTCCCAGATCGGCGGTGTTTCCCTACATGAGCGCACGATACATGCGGGATTGTTGCATGATTGGATAGTGAGATTCATGCATTCACATTATGTGATATGGTTACTATATTCCCTAGCGACATTAGGGCCGTAGCCTCCACAGGCGTATCGTGGTTGGTAGGATTAGATACCCAAAATCTTGGTCTACATGGGGTGTTATAGATGTCCCTGGGTGAAAGTCCCTAAACCTTTATGGTACCAAGAGGTTGCTCCAACGTCTAGACCGAGTGGGAGTGCCGATTACCAGAAGCCACACTTTCCACTGTGTCGGGGTCGGTTGGAAGGGGGTGAGGCCTTACTCGCACAAGTAGAGGGGGCAAAGCTAGGCTGAGTTTGACCAGCTCAAGGAATGCGTCTGCTATTAACGAGTCGAGCCCGATATTGGTAGGCGGATAGTGAGGTCTCTTCCACTTATATTATTGCACGCGATGGGACGGCGATCTGGTTTAGAGTGTACTAGACGCCGGTGATATCCCAAATTTGAGTTGTATTGATATATGAACTTGATGAGGATTCATATGCTTGATTTATATCTCGCATCACATGGCCTTTATACGGGCGACATCATTCATGCCTTGCATCGTATGGCCTTGGTACAGCCAATAGCATTCTTAGATCCATTAGCATATTCTGCATTACTCTGATATTGCATGATCATATTACTACCTTGCGCACATACTTTCACCACCCTCTAAGCTTTCCATAAGCTTATGCACGACCGTTGCGTGCAGGTGACATTGGGACACAGCAGCGTTGAGGCAGGAGTGCTTTGTAGATCATCTTGGAGCTTTTGTTCTTCATCATTGTATTCCTTTTATGCTCATTGTACTTGTAAAGTTTTTTATCATAGTGGAAATGTAATGGAGTTTTTGGTTGTTGTTTGTGGGTTATGTTTTTTATTATGCTTATTACGAATCAAACAGATATTAAAAATCCTCCTCGTAGCATCCCAAGATCAGAACCTAGCGAATGGGCGCTAGAAGCCGAGAATGGGGTTCTACGGAGGCTGTCGGCACCAGATTCGGTGATCGAGAATTTTGTGAGCCCAGTTTCCGAGTTTGGGGCGTGACACACTAGTCACTACGGGGAGGCTTGTCGCCTTAGTGTAGGCGATAGCTCGACCACGATATCTCATACCACTATGTCTAACTCATGAGTCTCAGCAGATCGAGGTACCAAGGTTAGAGGGGCTTTTCACTAGTAAGTTTGGTACCTCAGGTTTAAGCAGTGGCGTCCATACATGGTGAACAAACATTGGGCCAATCAGTTTAGTAGATGAGTTTGACTGGTACAAGCATATGCAGAATAAATTGATAAGGTACCATTGTCGACGATCCTCGTATAACTCCGATTCACTGAACTCATCAATTGAAGCGAGACGACCTCGGCTGCTAATTTGAGAATCATTACCAATTTCCTAAACTGCATTGTATCCCCAATCAAATCCAAACACAGTAGGCATTCCTATGCGATAGCTAAGTAACATGTGACAACTAGTTTCAGGAATAAATTTGTAACATCCCGAAAATCGGGGGTCGGGTAGAAACCCAACTCCCAAGTTCCAGAACGTCGCTTATGCAACATAGATAATGATAAATGCATGTTGTCTGTAGAATGACATTAAACAAGATTGAGACTAAGCCAAAACAACATATCATACTCCAGAGACAATTAAATTAGCAAGCGGAAGACTGTGATAAATACATAAAATATATAATTGATTGTAAGTCTCCAGAGTGTGAACATGTTACCAGGTTAATTAAATGCATGTATACTCCAAAAATAGAAAGAAAAGAATATACATGAGTGCTCCACAAATATAAAATGACAAGTGTCAAGGTGTCTAATTAACCTCCCTATAATCCCATCGATCAGAACATGGAGGAGAAGTCCTCATCATCATACAAGTCCGGCTCCGCTTCACAAGCAGCGCCATCATCTGCAACTACAACCGGGTCTGGTGGGTGTCCGGAAACACCGTTCCGTAATGTGGGAGTGAGTGATCAACTCAGTGGAATAATAGAGCAAAGATTAGCATGTTATCAAATCAATCACGCGTTAATAGTAAAGTAAACAATCAAACATTCCTATATATTGTTGTTAATGCATGCATGAAATGACATGATGGATGCCCTCACCGACATTCTCCCTCATGCGGCACCATCTGTGTCCACAGCATGCTTTCTTCCCACAGTGCTCCACATCTCCCAGGCACATGCAATGCGATATGGATAATGATTACCAAGTTATTATTAATCTTTTTCATACAGCAGGATTGGAAAACTAGGGTACCTTCCTTATATTAATCCCAACACAGATCCTGTCTAGGGTCGTCACTCCTAGTAATCTCATAGGATGTTATATTCATAGGTCGCTACAAGGGCTGTCAGGGCTGTTGCACGCACTCGTTACTCCTCTCCCCCATCACCTTATCAATACAGGCCTATTTATATCCTTAAGACTGCATCAGGACTCGTCGTCCCCATGCGGTGTAAGGATAAACTCAAGGTCACTACAAAGGGCTCGTCACCAATCAGTGTAGGCCGACAGCAAAAATATAGTGTCCCATACCACCATAATCTGCTCAGAGTAGGGTGCTCACTAGTCACTACGAGGAGGTTTGTAGCCCCAGCGTAGGCCGACAGCTCGACCACGGTGTCCCATACCACCATGCCTGGCTCATGAGTCTTTATGGATCAAGGTACCATGGTTGACAGGGTTTTCAATGGTAAGTTCAGTACTCTAGGTTCAAGCAGTTATGACTCATACAGGGTGAACATACAATGGCCAGTCGGGTTACTTGACGGGCTCGACTAGCACGAGCGCATCTCAAACTGAGCGACATGAAGTGCATAAAACACTTCGTGTGGCCTAACCACTGCCGCCAACTCAAAACACGACTCGCGTTTATCGACGCGTCCCTCATGGCAATTAGAAGCCAACCACGAATTCAATCCATTACCGACTGCCTGGACTAAGTATAGCCCCAAACATTTGTAAGTCAACATCAGTAATCATATGAGAGTAATGGAAATGAAATACAACAATATGAGCATGTTGAAACATGTTATAACATACAACTTAAGGAAATCATCCAACACATGCATTTCATATATATAATGAAATCAATACATATAGCCAACATGATGCAAATCATTTACATCAGCATATTACTTGAGAATTCAATCTCAACACTCATTCAAAACTCCATTTGCTCAATACATTCTAGTACAAACATTTATACAAACACTTAGTCTACACGCTTTAGTCTACATAGCGTATGTCGACCCAAAGTGCGTATTAGGGCGAATCTCTTCGCCAAACCGGTCATGCACGTATTCCTAATATCCTAACATGACAAAAAGCCTGGTAAATATTTCAGCAAAATATGGATGTAAACGGTATTTCCTACGAATGACTAAAATGTCCTAAATCTCATAGTTTCCATACGTTTACGAAACAGAAAACTGACAGCATGTTGTACATGTCAAACGGCGTTGCCGTCGATAATCTACTATTAAACGACATTGAAAGCTTTGATATCAGTCAATCAAAGTGTCTAAAATCCACACCTTTTGCCCTAGAAGTGTATCGTTTCGAACGAAACGTATACGCTTCCTCAACGGTGTACAGGCGACCTAATGCACAAGATACATAAGCTATGTTGCTATTTGAATCGAAAGAACCCTAAATCAGCAAGTAGTTAGGGTTTTTCTTGCCTAGGAGTGCATTGGAATCACCGGGAAAGTCATTGGAGTGCGGTGCTTTGGCACGTGCAAAAGCTGCAGCAAGTGGCGGGAATTCTCTCCCACTACTCTCTCACAATCTCTCACTTTCTCTCTCTTTCAATCTAGGGTTTCTAGCAAATTTGGATGGGAGAGGTATGTGAGGGTTTAAGGCCCTTATATAACCTAAATTCTAACCTAAATAGACTTGTGAACAAAGTATAGTTAAGTTATAACCAAATCGGGGTTGTTCCGATCTAAAAGAGCATTTCGGGAGGTCCCTTGGCCGAACGCGGTCGGACTTAAGCTCATGGTCACTGGATGTTGTCCACACCCAATTTTCAGTCCGGTAAAGTTCGCAGATTGCACGTGGCGGTCCAATTTCAGTTCAGCGGTCACCGCACCTAAATCAGGTCTACAAGTCTCATGATATGAAAGAGAAATTTTTTCTGATCCGAGGGTGTAATTTGGCTGAATTCTGAAGGTCAGAACGCTTAATAATAACGCGCAAGTCACGTGCCAGATTTGGATTAAAATTTCCAAATCTAACCCATTTCTCACTCTCTTCACTCCAGGCTCAATGAAATAGCCTCTGAACGTCGGTTGGGCTTGATTTTCGAAATGATTATCAAGTCCAGCTAAGCGGTCGAAATGGTCTAAGATTGTAGGTATCGGACTTTCGACGCGCGGTCTAGATCTAGTACAAAGTTTCAGAAGGTTCCCGAGAGTAAACGGGTTTAGAGTTTGATCCTAGGTTTAAGGGTATTACAGCGTCATTAGTTCTACAAGTTTTGGGTCTTGCAGAACATATTTAAGTGTTCAGGGACAATTTCACAACTACTCTAACGTAGCGCTAGCTAACTTACGCTTAATTTCTAAAGAATTTGGTTCTGAATGATTTCTTTGGCTCTGGAATTGATTCCTAAGAGTGATGTGGTTGACCCATTGCCTAAAGACGTCTAATCCCAGGTTGGCAAAAATCCGGGGTGTTACAATCTACCCCCCTTAAAATAAAATTTCGTCCCCGAAATTTACCTAAGGGTAATAAAGAAAGACTAATCACTCTATATGTGGTAGGGTGTATACGATCTATATGAGTCTGATCCTTTTGGTCTACCCCTCTTAAAACTTACTTCTTTATGCATCACTTACACATCCCAAGGGTTTACTACAATTCTTTCCTTTACCTATTTGACGTCTTGACGACAATTCCCATCTACTTAGAGTAAGATATATATTTTCAGTGGTTGACCAGTACAGAGAGACAGTTGTAGTGGGCTTGATCCCGATACGTCGAGTGTCCGCTTAGCTAGGGTAGACAACGTTGTATCCCTTATTAATCCTGGTGGATCCTGGTCTTCTGCTCGGCTAAGCAGTGAGTCCCTTGGTAGTCATCCAGGATTGAGAATTGGGTCAAGCCGCGAATGTTTCGCATTTGTTCATTTCAGTAACTTCGTAGTCCGATTACTCTAAAAGCTTAGGGAATGTCAATCACTAAAAGGTTCAAAGTCCTATTTATAAGGTTGCTCTTTGGGTCTTGATCTAAGGGAGTCCTCGTTTGAAGCTATGTCCAAGGTAGGGGCTAAGGGTTTCTATCCTTTCATCTAACCTGGACCAATTTCTTTCGATCCTGGGCCAGTGGGGAAGGGCTAACCATGTTTCCTCTGCGCTACTCTGATCCAACGGTTGCGTTAGCTAATCCTAACTAGATTGGGCTCAACACGTTCTACCCCCCCCCCCTTAAAATATGGTCCTACTTAAGGCTCAAGAATCTATGTCTCGATCCATATATCGGAATGAGGTGTAACTTAGGGCTTATCCTTGACACGAAATGGGAAACAACCTCTCACTACATTGGTCTTCCTTTGATAATGATGCGTTCTATGGCATTGGTACCTATGATTTATAGAAAGGAGTTAAAAAGATGGGTGTTGTGGTTAATTCCAAGAATGGATGTGAGTTTGTAGCAAGAGGTCTAATCTCTATTTGGCTGTATGTCCTCAACATTTCCCAAAGGCAAAGTAACAACTTTTGGTTGTAGGTGGTTGGGCCAACACGGAAGAAAGGTTGTGTAGTGGGTCTAAGCCGGATACATAGACTTCGTGTCTAGCTAGGACAGAAAATTTATTGTATCAATTCTTAATCCGAGTCGATGCCGATCTTCTGCTTGATCAGAGTATTGGATTTATTGGTAACCACTAGGATTAAGAAGTCGATTCAAACCGTGAATATATCGCTTACATGCAGTTCCTTTACTCCACATTCCTGAATGCAATAAGCCCTTGGGGAAGGCAATTCTAAGGGGTGTGTTGGTTTATTCTAAGTTCAACTTGAGGGATTTGATAAGTTTTCCCTGAGAGTGAATGGGTCTAAGTTAAAACAACTTTTCTAAGGGTTATAACAGAAGTTTATAAGTATTAAGGAGATCTATCGAAGAATGAGGTTCTACTCCAACCAGATTTAACCTACTATTCCTTTGCATGTACAGGCTTTACACTGCCTAATACAACTAGTAGCCTAATCTGTAACTCACTAGCCATAATCCAAAATCTATACTTATACGTTAGATGGTTTCATACCATTTCTACTACAAGGATTGTTCTATGGCTTAGGATCATGATTGTCTAAATGGAATTGGATTTCCTATATCGTCAGATCTTTCAAATCTAGGAGCACTAACTCTAAGTCTAAAACGCCAAGGGCCTATATGGCCAGTAGCATTAAGTTGTATGAAATGAAACTGCTTTCTTAATCCTACGTCGGGATTGAGAGTGGCATGCTTGGTAGGAGGGTGGGGTGGGATAAAAACTAATTTTGTAGGCTTAATCCCGGGATTTACAACATGGCAGTGGAAACCATAGGATACACCCAATCTAGGGACAATACCTTACAGCGAACGAAACTGCATGCACTTCATTTAACAAAATATGTCACAATATATGGAATAAAGTTTCACATAAATTATGACAAGAACGCATTCGGCTATATTAAGCCCAAACCACTAAACACAAACACACTTTCTACCAATGACTTCACTAGACCCAACAACAACAAAACACAGAAATCTCTAAAATAGTAAACAAACAATCTACAGGACAACGGCATAGATGTGTAATTCTACTAAAGGACTTCTACCACAGTCCCAACTTACCTTCTTTAATACTGTCTGTTGCCCATTAGAGCTCTATCGGCCATGTATTTTCGCTAATCCTCAAGTGAAGAAGATGGAGAAATGGGATTTGAGGTTTGCAGGATTTGAGACCAAAAAGAGTGTAAAGGCTCAAATAAAAGGGACATGAGAGGGAAGGTGGTGGAAAAGGAGAAAAAGGCTAAATTATCCTCAACAATAGCCATGGAAAATGAGGGAAATGGGAAGAAATGGCTGCGCTAATGGACTGAAATGAATCTAGGCCCTGTAGAGGGGTAAATCAGGCCCTCAAAGGCTGGATTTTTAAAGGAAAAAAGCAAAATAGATAGGAATGGAGGCTCGCACGATTTTCAGCCTCCAATGGAGGATGGGAGAGCTCCAACGGATGAAAATGGAGAGAGACAGGAGTGTGTATTACTGTAAATGGTGGAGTGGCATGGGTTGAGACAGAAATAGATGGTGGGAGTGATTGAAACTAGGGTTTAAGAGAGAAATCAGCAAAAATGTGAGAAAGGGAGAGCTTGGGGGGCATTTTTGTAAAGGAAGTACTATTTTGGAGGGATTTTAACGAACACCCCACCTACCAGGTGGCTACACTAGCCCCCAAATACTTCCAGCCCGAAGCCTGGACCCAACCGAGAAATTTGACCGGTGATGCATCGCGGAATCGGCAATGCCATCGCCGACCAAACTCACATCTGGCGATGGCCGCCCTATGGGGCTAGTTCCCCCTTACCCTAGGGACCCCAAATGTATATTTCTCCCACCTTGGTTCATTGTATTTGGGCTTGGATAGGCCCAAAACTCCATTTGGAGCGTTTCGGGGCCAGTTTGTAAACCAGAATGAGTGTATGCGTCATGTAGCATATGATTTTGGGATAGGAGAGCTTAATCCATCAAACGAACCCATTTATTTTAAGATATTTCCTAATTAGAATGACCAAAAGTCTAATTTTTACCTATATTTACTATTTATAGTAAATTTTTTTCTAAGTATGATTCAGTATCATTCACACATTAGGATTTATATCTAGTGTGAAATGACTTAGAAAAAGTTGAAGCATGGGGTGGTGGAAGGAGGGATTCTGAAGGATTTGGATGAAAATGGGTTTTAGGCCTTGGAATTGAGTGTAAAGGTGTTATGGTTGCCCCACAACCCAAGGACATCCGTTTCTAAGTTTGAAATTCTTCAGGGAATGACTCAAACCCGTCGACTAACAACCTAGAGGTTACTTAGGTCGCTTCATGCGACCATAGATACATTACGGACTCGACCAAAATGATCGATTTGAGTAGACTTCGCCTATTGACGAATCTGAAGTCCTACGAGTGTTTCTAGATTTTTTTAGCACCCACCTAAGTCAAAGGAGAGACAGCGTACATCGCGTGACCATAACCCAGGTCCAGTTTAATCCAAATCATGCTCTGATACTAACTGTAACATCCCAAAAATTGGGGGTCGGGTAGAAACCAAACTCCCGAGTTCCAGAACGTCACTTATGCAACATAGATAATGATAAATGCATATTGTCTGTAGAATGGCATTAAACAAGATTGAGACTAAGCAAAAATAACATATCATACTCCAAAGACAGTTAAATTAGCAAGCGAAAGATTGTGATAAATACATAAAATATATAATTGATTGTAAGTCTCCAGAGTGTGAACATGTTACCAGGTTAATTAAATACATGTATAATCCAAAAATGAAAAGAAAAAAATACACATGTGTAACGCCCGTGAAAAATCCGTACTTGGGCTCGAGTCCAACTCGACCCGAAATCGCGTAGAATTAATTTCCATGGAAATTAAGCGTAAGTTAGCTAGCGCAACGCTAGAGTAACTGAGAAATAGTCACTGATCACTTTAAATACATTCTACAAGACCCACATCGAGTAGAACAAACAACTCTACAATACTCTATAACCTCAGATCAAACTCTAAGCGAGTTTGTTCTCTAGACCACATTGAATTTTTGTATTGGATCTAGACCGCACGTCGAAAGTCTGATACTTCCTATCTTAGACCGTTAGAACCATCCAGCTGGACTTGACAATCATTTCAAAAATCAAGTCAAACCGATAATCACAGACTATTTCATTGAGCTCGGACTGAAGAGACCGCGAATAGGGACAAAATTGGAATTTCAAATTCAAATCTGGCACACGACTTGACGCGTCAGTATTAAGCGTTCTGACCGTCAGAATTCATCCAGATTACACCCTCGGATCAGGAAAAATTTCTATTTTATATCATGAGACTTTCAGCCCTGATATACGTGCGGTGACCGCTGAACTGAAACTGGTCCGCCACGTGCGATCTGCGAACCCTGCCGGACTGAAAACTTAATACGTGCTAGATCTGGTACGCATGAGCTTAAGTCCGATCGCAATCGACCAGGGGACCACTAGTAAGCAACTTTTGGACCGAAACAGCCCTAAAATGGATAGGCACCAAGTAAACTTCGTTCCGGAGCCTGTTTCCGAAATTTTTAAGCTTATAAAAGGGGTTGAAACCCTCATTCCTCTCTCCCATCCGAAAATTACAAACCCTAGCTTTGGGAGAGAGAAAAGGAGAGAGAGTTTGAGAGAGAGAGTGGAAGGGATTTTTCCCGTCTCGGAGCCACCGACTGCTAGTGCTTCAGCAACTCTTCCCAATCACCTGGCTGGTGATTTCTTCGCTTTTTCAGGTATAAAATAACCCTAGAACTTGATGATTTAGGGTTTACCTAGATTCATAGCGTGTTAGCTAACGTACTTCATAAATCAGGTCCTCCTACTGCCGTAGACGAAGCATACACGCTCCGTTCAAAATCACGCATCCGTAAGAGACTAGGTGAGGATTTTAGACGCTTTGATTGACGGTTTACAACGTTTTCAATGTCGTTTAATAATAGATTATCGACGGCATCGCCGTTTGACATGTACAACATGCTCTCCGTTTCCTGTTTCGTAAATTAACAAAGAATATGAGATTTAGAGCATTTTAGTCATTTGTAGGAAGTACGGTTTATACTCATATTTTGCTGACGTGATTGACATGGTTTGTTGTCGCATTAGGAAGTTAGGAATGCGTGCATAATTAGTTTGGCGAAGAGATTCGCCTAATTGTGCACTTTGGGTCAACATACTATATGTAGACTTAAGTGTGTAGTGTATGTGTTTGTATTGAATTGAATGATGTTATGAGATAGTTTGAGATTGATTTCGCAATTAATATGCTGACCTAAATGATTTCCTACATGTTGACTATATGCATGATTTCATTACATGCATGGAATATATGTGTTTGAAGATTTGCTTAAGTTGAATGTTATAACATGTGTTAACATGCTCACATGATTGTATTTCAATTTCAATACTCTTACATAAATTGCTGATGTGATTCCATAAGTGTTTGGGACTAGACTTAGTCCAGGCAGTCGGTAACCGAGCGAATTCGTGGCTGACTAGTCATAGCCACGAACGACTCGTCGATGAACGCGATTCGTGTTTGGAGTTGGTGGCAGTGGTTAGGCCACGCGAAGTGTTTTACGCACTTCATGTCATTCGACTTGAGATGCGATCGCGCTAGTCGAGTCCGTCAAGTAACCCGACTGGCGGATGTATGTTCACCTTGTATGAGTCATAACTGCTTGAACCTAGGTTACTGAACTTACCATTGTAAACCCTGTTAACCATGGTACCTTGATCCACGAAGACTCATGAGCCGGGCATGGTGGTATGGGACACCGTGGTCGAGCTGTCGGCCTACGCTGGGGCCACAAACCTCCCCGTAGTGACCAGTGAGCTCCTAGACTCATGAGCAGATTATGGTGGTATGGGACACTATATTCTCGCTGTCGGCCTACACTGATCAGGCGACGAGTCCTTTGTAGTGACCGCGAGCGTATTCTGAGTCCACGGGAGGCGACGACCCTTCCGTTGCAGTAGAGTACGGTAGGCCTGTATTGATAAGGTGATGGGGGAGCGGTGCAACGAGTGCGAGCAACAGCCCTGGCAGCCCTTGCAGTGACCTACGAAATATACATCGTATGAGATTACTAGGAGTGACGACCCTAGACAGGATCTGTGTTGGGATTGATACAAGGAAAGTACCTTAGTTTCCCAATCCTGCTGTTTGAATGGACTAATAACAACTTAGAAATCATATCACCATAGCATTGCATGTGCCTGGAAGATGTGGAGCACTCTAGGGAGTGTGGCATGCCGCGGTCGTAAGATGTTACCGTATGAGGGAGATCGTCGGTGAGGGCATACATCACGTCATGTCATCTTGCATTAACAACAGTATTAGGATTGTCTGATTTACTGCTTTACTATTATCGCATGATTGAATTGTGAACATGCTAATCTTTTATCACTGGATCTGAAGTATGAATTGCAGTTTTAGTATACTTTTACTCATGTGAATGCTTTAAATCAGACAACATTGAATCATAATCATTTTTGTTGCATAAGTGACGGTCTGAAACTCGAGAGTTGAGTTTATACACGACCCCCGATTTTTAGGGTGTTACAAGTTGGTATCAGAGAATGAATAAAAGTATACTAGGCCTGGGTTATGGTCTCGCGATGTACGCTGTCACTTCCTTTGACTTAGGTGGGTGCGGGAAGGGTCTAGAAACACTTTTAGGATCGCAAATTCGCCGATAGGCGAAGTCTATTAGAATCGATCGCAAGATCGAGTCTGTAACGCATCTCGAGTCGCGTAAAGCAACCCGAATAGCTCTAAGCCATAGGAAGTTGGGTTGAGACATCGTATGAACGGTTTTAAACCGTAAAAGTAAATTCTTGGGCCGTGGGATGACCACAACTCCTGTATTCAATCGCCAGGGCTTAAAAACCCCGTTTCACCAAAAATCTTCAAAATTCTTCCTCTAAACACTCTGATCTTCATTTATTTCTTATCCATTTCATGTTAGGAATCAAACCTAATGTGAAAATAACATAAACTAATACTTTCACAAAATTTTACAGTGAATAGTAAAATTTTATGAAAAATGGCCATAAGGCCATTCTAACTTCACTTTTTTTAGCAACTAAGGGTCTAGATGGATGTACTGGATCCTTCTACCCCAAAATCATATGCTGCATCGTAGGGTTTTCTATTCGGGATTATGGAATGGTCCTGGAAAGCCCCGAACACATGTTTGGGCCTATGTAGGTCAAAGTACAATGAACCAGGGGTCGGACTGTACCTTTTTGGGGTCCCTGGACCATGGGGGATCGAACCCATCCAGCCCCACTGACCGGATGCATCACCGGTCGGCGATGCCATCGCCGATCCGGCGATGCATAGCCTTACAGGTGGGCCAGATGGATATGAATTTTGGGCGCACGCCCTTAAATATCATGTATACCCTCCCCATGTAGCTCCCGTCCCATGAAAACCTCCAAACCACACCCCTCCTTCACAAACAGCCCTCCCCTTAGCCCTATTTTCATTTTTCAGCACCCACCCCCAAAGTTTGTGGTTCCAAATTGCTTCTAGATCCCTCCTTGGCCAAAAACGACCATCATCCATCACTTCTTTGGAGTTTTCAGCCCTTCCTCTTGGAGATTTCATCATTTGGAGCTCCAAAAACCTCCAAATCAAGATAAAATCGTGAGGGGATCCATTCCACTTTTTTATTTTCATTTCTCCCTAAAAATACACTCCTGGGAAGCTTGAAGCATCCCTCTACGATGCCTAGATTTCCTTTTTTCAGATTTGACAGCCACTTCTCCGCATTTTTGCCGTTTTTCATGGCTTTTGTGGAAGCTATTTTAGGCCTTTTATCACTCTCATCCATCATATCTTTGATGGGTAAGAGAAAAATTGCAACAGACGAGGCTGGGCCAAGCTGCCCTACTCAATTGAGAAGACGCCGGGGTGGTGCCGTAAGTTCAAGCGCCGCCGCTGGTCCAGCTGCAGTCCTGGAGTGCTGTACAAAGCGGGATTTGGATCCCCATGCACACCTTGGGCGAGCAATTTTATCAGAGATACCTCATGGCCAATACACTGATCGCAAAGTGTTATTTGAGGCAGACGTAGATGGACGACTATTCGACGAATATCTGTTGTTCGAACGCATTGAAGCTGCGCATTGGGGTCCGATCTTTGAAGCTCGAGCTCGTGCTAATGTGAGCACCGTTCGTGCCTTCTACGCTAGTATCCAGAATCCTACCTTGGAGCCTTTGCAGTTCAAAATCCCTTTTAGTAGAGATCGGATGGCTACGATCGATGTTCGGTTGATTGCGCGACTTTTCAACGTGTCTCTTGGTGATGTGCATCCTAGTGAGAAGAATCTGAGGACTAGGCGTGAACGAGATCGCCGCACCAGGTTTCTGTGCGGTAAGTTGGTTCTATGGCAGCCTACTAATAGCCTCAAGACGACGTATATGTCTGAGGATTTGCGCCTGCTGCACCATATCTGTACGTACAATTTTATCCCAGGTCGACGAACCGCATTGAATGTACACGCCTTATGGTCGATTTCTTATATCTGGTGGCCCAGGGAGAGAACGTATGTGTGGTCATTTCATCTTACGGCAGATAGTCCTCATAGCCAAGTCAAGAAGAACATCCGAATCACTTCCTTTTGGCCGACTGGTTTGCAAGATCGCCCTCGAGTTTGCTTACAGACTTGGGCCGAAAATGCCAGTTTCGATTCATAGTATTGATGAGTCGACAATGGTCAAGATGAAGATTGGGTCACAATACCGTGAAAATTAACTTGAAAAGGATAGTGAGGATGACTTTGATGACGAGGGAGATCAAAGTGAAGAAGAACCTGGAGCAGAGGTTTAGGAAGAAGTTCAGGAAGAGGGGGAAGAGGAGGCTCAGGATACAGATGAGAGCCCTCCTCTTTCTGCGCAGGCTACTAGCGATGATCGCATTGCTCGGATAGAGGAGAGTCAGGCCTCCTTGCGAAGAGAAGTACAGGAACTTCGCGCTGAAGTCTAGGATGCCAAGGCCGTTACAAAGAAGAAACTCGGCAAGGTGACTCGCACCTTGAAGGCGATCCTGTGTTTCTTGCAGGATAAGGGTGCTCCTCCTCCGTCACCAGACTCAGACTAGTGATGCGATCTTTGATGTTATTATCAGTAGTTAGTCGTTTCCTACGTTATGTGTGTAAGCCTGTTAGGGCTAGTGCTTTGCTTATGTTGCTGTTGCTTAACTGTCTTAATTCCCATGTATTTCTCGTCATGATGCTTATAAGGATATATCCCTTGTATTGTGACAATTTTGATTAATTGAAATGCATGGAATGTCTTTGACTCCTTGTGTGAATGATTGTGGTGTATTTGTGCAATTGAGACTGACAAGGTTGCGCCCTATTTTGAATATAGGGAATGCCGCCTAAGACTACGCGGAGCACGGCTCATCTTGCACTGACCGAGCATATGGATCAGACTCCTTCGCAGTCTGACACTCGTGCGGACCCTGCAATGGGCCCGATTCCTGAGACTGTTCATGCGTCTCAGCCTGTCGCTGGTCCTACAGTTGGACCACCGCCATTTACGCCATCAGTCAGAGAGCCATATCGCACATCTACTTCCACACAGCATCCGCCACAGCTTGCTCCACCTCCCGAAAGATTTGAGCAGATGATGGCTATGATGCTGCAGCAGTAGCAGCTTCTGACTACCATCGTGGGGACATTAGCCCGGGGTGGGGGTGCGGCTCCATCTACTCCACCTGCACCACCTGCGCATCCAGCTGAGGATGCCTATACATATGCCCGGGATGAGGACATGGCTCATCCTGCGCCGCCTGCTTACCCTATGGGGAATCCCGCCGATACACGGAGCCTATTAGAGTGATTTCAGCGCTTACGGCCTCCTACTTTCACGGGTTCTCACAGACCCGAGGAGGCTGAGTACTGGCTCGACCGGGTGTCGAAGATTTTGCGGATGTTGCATTGCACCGAGGCCGAGCAGGTAGATCTGGATACATTCCTGTTTGAGAGAGAGGCCAGCATGTGGTGGGATAACGTACTGCGGACCGTTGCCGCCTTCTTTGTATGGACGTGGGCAGTGTTTGAGTTTCGCTTCCATGAGAAGTATTATCCCCAGACTTACAGGCACGACAGGGAGAATGAGTTTCTCCGTCTCAGATAGGCAGCTATGACAGTTACAGAGTATGAGCATCAGTTCACGGAGTTGGGCAGATACGTCCCGACGATTTTGGCTGATGAGCAAATACGCATACGGCGCTTTTTGGAGGGTTTGCGACCGGATATTCGGTCGAAGATGTGCTGTGTTAGCATTCCCTCTTATGTGGAGTTGATTCACATGTCCATGCGGGCAGAGCAGGACGTGGATCGACTTGTACGATCTCGTGGCCCTGTTGTTTCTAGGCCACGACCAGACTTGCTAGACAGGCCCTTTGCGGGCAAGAGGCCTCGCGTCGACCCTCCTACTCGGGCCATAGCGCCAGTACCACCGTTTCGGCACCCCGATTTGACGTGCACATACTGTGGGAGGTCAGGCCACTTGGCGCAGAGCTGCTTTTCTAGGATGCGGGACAGTGGGTTCTCGTCGCCGCAGAAGATTGACCGTGTACGTCCACAGGCGATATTAACACCGCCTATACGGTCAGCTCCTGCGCACCCTACATTCAGACCTCCAGTATCGCAGATCAGACAGCCTCCACGGCCCATGACACAGCGGCCGAACCAGCCACAACAGGCACGAGTTCATGCATTGACAGCTGAGGCAGCTGCGACGGGCACTTCTCAGCATTCGACCTTCGAGGTCACTGCCCATATTGGAGGTACTCCTATTCTCATGATGGTGGACACTGGATCCACGATTTCTTTGATATCGCGTGCCATTGTCAGACGTCTTGGCTTACACACCATTACTATGGATGGGGTGCCGGTTTAAACAGCTCATGGGTCCTTTACAGATGCCACCCAGATGTGTGAGGGTTGTTTGGTAGATCTGGGGGGCAAGACGATGGCTCTAGATCTCGTCGTCGACCCTGCTCTTTATTATCTCGACGTCATTCTTGGCATGGACTGGTTGACTGCAGCGAGAGCCGAGATTGACTGCGAGACTCGTATAGTCACAGCGTACGAGCCTGAGGGTGCATCCTTCACATTTCCAGTGCGGGTAAATCTCCCTTTCCGCATACTTAGCTACGCCACTTTATTGCGCGACGCTGGTGCCCAGGTACTTGAGCATACGCCAGTTGTTTCCGAGTTCAGGGATCTGTTCAGGAAGATCTCTGGTTTACCGCCCCGTCGAGAGATCAATTTCACTATCGATCTGGTTCCTGGATCTACGCCCGTCTCACTGCCGACGTATCGCATGGCACCATGTGAGATGGAGGAGTTGAGGACGCAGATTGATGGTCTGCTAGAGCTTGGCCTTATAATGCCTAGCGTGTCTCCTTGGGGAGCATCGGTCTTGTTCGTGAGGAAGAAGGATGGTTCGAAGCGATTGTGTATTGATTATCGCAGGCTGAACCAGCTCACGGTGAAGAACAAGTACCCTTTGCCCAGGATCGATGACTTGTTCGATCAGCTGAGAGGAGTACAATACTTCTCGAAGATTGATCTTCAGTCAGGTTGTCATCAGCTGCGCGTCAGGGATGAAGACGTGCAGAAGACAGCATTCAGGACCAGTTTTGGCCACTACGAGTTCCTCGTGATGTCGTTCGGTCTCACGAACGCACCAGCCGTGTTCATGGATCTGATGAACCAGGTATTTCGGCCTTTCCTCTATCGATTCATCGTTGTATTCATTGACGACATTTTGGTGTACTCTAGGAGTCGAGAGGAGCATGAGGAGCACTTGCGTTTGGTCCTAGATACGCTCAGACAGCATCAGTTGTTCACACAGTACAAGAAGTGCGACTTCTGGAAGCAGGAGGTGAAGTTCCTGGGACATGTGGTGTCCAATGATGGCATGGCAGTTGACCTGTCTAAGGTAGCTGTGGTGCAGGACTGGGAGCAGCCTGGTTCTGTCACTGAGGTGAGGAGTTTCTTGGATCTCGCTGGCTACTATCGGCGCTTCATACGGGACTTCTCGAAGATCACGAGACCCTTATCTCAGTTGACACGGAAGGACGTGAAGTTCGCCTGGAATGATAAGGCGGAGTCAGCTTTTCAGGAGCTGAAGGACAGACTTACGTCCGCCCCTGTGCTAGTATTGCCAGAGCAAGGGGTTAGATACACTATATACACTGACGCGTCTAGCGTTGGTTTGGGTTGTGTCCTTATGCAGAGGGACAGGGTAATTTCGTATGCCTCGAGACAATTAAGGAAGCTCGAGGAGAATTACCCTACACACGACCTAGAGTTGGCAGCCGTTATATTCGCACTGAGACTCTGGAGACATTACCTCTACGGAGAGGAGTTCGAGCTCTTTTGCGACCACAAGAGCCTCAAGTATATATTCACGCAGCGAGACTTGAATATGAGGCAGCGGCGATGGATGGAGACGTTGAAGGACTTCAAGTTTGAAGTCTCTTACCATCCTGAGAAGGCGAACCTTGTGGCTGACGCGTTGAGCCGCAAGAAGGCGATAGAGTTTGCGGCTCCGCTGATAGTTACCGAGTGGGATATGGTTGAGTTTTTGTGAGACTTTGAGCAGAAACTCACTATAGAGGAGACGTTTGAGTTCATCGCACATGTACAGGTGCGATCTCAGATCGATGACCGAGTCATCGAGGCGCAGAGGGACGATTGTATCTTACTGAGCTTCGAGAGCAGGCCAGTGATGATGCTGACGCCGACTGGCGAGTTGGTATAGATGGGGGCTTACGTTACCGTGGCCACCTATGCATCCCAGATGTCCCTGACTTGAGACGAGAGATTCTCGAGGCTGCGCATTCTACTAGACTCGCGATGCATCTAGGCAGCACAAAGATGTATCGTGACGTGAAGAGGACGTATTAGTGGGAAGATATGAAGACCCACATAGCTGAGTTCATGTCCCATTGTCTCACTTGTCAGCAGGTGAAGGCAGAGCATCGCCGACCACCTGGACTTTTGCAGCCTATGCCGATTGCAGAGTGGAAGTGGAATTTCATTTCCATGGACTTCATTTCTGGGTTGCCGAAGACGAGGAAGGGACATGATTCCATTTGGGTGATCGTCGACCGATTCACGAAGTCGGCGCACTTCCTACCGATCAGAGTTACGAACTCTGCAGACGAGCTGGCTAGATTGTACATCAGAGAGATTGTGCGTCTGCATGGAGTTCCGTTGGAGATCGTGTCGGACAGAGACACACGGTTCACTTCTATTTTCTGGACTCGCATTCAGGAGGCTATGGGTGTGAAGTTGAAGTTCAGTACTGCCTTCCACCCACAGACAGACGGACAGACAGAGCGGGTGAACCAGATCTTAGAGGACATGTTGCGAGCTTGTGCATTGGACTTCAAGGACAGTTGGGATGATTGTCTTGCATATGCAGAGTTTGCGTACAACAACAGCTTCCAGGCGAGCATCGGTATGGCACCTTATGAGGCGCTGTATGGGCGACCTTGTCGCGCACCGCATTGCTGGTTAGAGGTCAGTGAGCGTAGCTTGATACTATTCGACGTCGGCTTCTTACAGCGCAGAGCAGACAGAAGAGCTACGCCGATACGAGACGGAGGCCACTAGAGTTCACAGTTGGGGATCACGTGTTTTTGCGAGTTTCCCCTATGAAGGGAGTCCTTCGGTTCGGGAAGAAGGGGAAGCTGGCACCGCGATTCATTGGACCATTCCAGATCCTCGATAGTGTGGGAGCAGTGGCTTACCGATTGGTTTTACCCACGCCTCTCGCGAGTGTTCACAACGTATTTCATGTTTCTATGCTGAAGAAGTACGTTGCTGATCCTTCCTATATCATCAGATGGGAGCAGGTACATTTAGGAGAGGATGTTACTTATATCCTGCGACCGACACGCATCCTAGACAGGAAGGAACAGGTACTGCGTAGCAAGGTGATTCCCCTTGTGAAGGTATTGTGGACGCATCACTCTGAGGAGGAGGCTACTTGGGAGACAGAAGCCGAGATCAGAAAGAACTACCCACAGCTTCTCGAGGAGTATGAAAAGGTACAAATTTCGAGGATGAAATTATTTGTTAAGGGGGGTAGATTGTAACGCCCGTGAAAAATCCGTACTTGGGCTCGAGTGCCAACTCGACCCGAAATCGCGTAGAATTAATTTCCATGAAAATTAAGCGTAAGTTAGCTACCGCAACGCTAGAGTAGCTGGGAAATAGTCACTGATCACTTTAAATACGTTCTACAAGACCCACATCGAGTAGAACAAACAACTCTACAATACTCTATAACCTCGGATCAAACTCTAAGCGGGTTTGTACTCTGGACCACATTGAATTTTTGTATTGGATCTAGACCGCACATCGAAAGTTCGATACTTCCTATCTTAGACCGTTAGAACCGTCCAACTGGACTTGACAATCATTTCGAAAA
The DNA here is from genome assembly GCA_037074715.1 of Magnolia kwangsiensis. Lineage (NCBI taxonomy): Eukaryota > Viridiplantae > Streptophyta > Magnoliopsida > Magnoliales > Magnoliaceae > Magnolia > Magnolia kwangsiensis. Next base: position 79,277,243 of record CM073575.1, on the reverse strand, counting down.
TCAAGTCAAACCGATAATCACAAACTATTTCATTGAGCTCGGACTGAAGAGACCGCGAATAGGGACAGAATTGGAATTTCAAATTCAAATCTGGCACACGACTTGACGCGTCAGCATTAAGCGTTCTGACCGTCAGAATTCATCCAGATTACACCCTCGGATCAAGAAAAATTTCTATTTTATATCATGAGACTTTCAGCCCTGATCTACGTGCGGTGACCGCTGAACTGAAACTGGTCCGCCACGTGCGATCTGCGAACCCTGCCGAACTGAAAACTTAATACGTGCTAGATCTGGTACGCATGAGCTTAAGTCCGATCGCAATCGACCAGGGGACCACCAGTAAGCAACTTTTGGACCGAAACAGCCCTGAAATGGATAGGCACCAAGTAAATTTCGTTCCGGAGCCTGTTTCCGAAATTTTTAAGCTTATAAAAGGGGTTGAAACCCTCATTCCTCTCTCCCATCCGAAAATTACAAACCCTAGCTTTGGGAGAGAGAAAAGGAGAGAGAGTTTGAGAGAGAGAGTGGAAGGGATTTTTCCCATCTCCGAGCCACCGACTGCTAGTGCTTTAGCAACTCTTCCCAATCACCTGGCTGGTGATTTCTCCACTTTTTCAGGTATAAAATAACCCTAGAACTTGATGATTTAGGGTTTACCTAGATTCATAGCGTGTTAGCTAACGTACTTCATAAATCAGGTCCTCCTACTGCCGTAGACGAAGCGTACACGCTCCGTTCAAAATCACGCATCCGTAAGAGACTAGGTGAGGATTTTAGATGCTTTGATTGACGGTTTACAACGTTTTCAATGTCGTTTAATAGTAGATTATCGACGGCATCGCCGTTTAACATGTACAACATGCTCCGTCCGCTCCCCCATATGCATAATTTCACTATATGTATGAAAGGCATGTGTCAGATGATTTACTTAAGTTGTACGATATAACATGTGTTAACATGCTCACATGATTGTGTTTCATTTCTAATACTCTCACATGATTGCTGATGTGGATTCATATGTATTTGGGACTATACTTAGTCCAGGCAGTCGGTAACAGAGAAAATTCGTGGTTAGCTGGTATTTGCCACGAAGGACGCGTCGATGAACGTGAGTCGTGTTTGGAGTTGGCGGCAGTGGTTAGGCCACACGAAGTGTTTTACGCACTTCATGTCGTTCAACTTGAGATGCGATCATGCTAGTCGAGCCCGTCAAGTAACCCGACTGGCCGTTGTATGTTCACCCTGCATGAGTCATAACTGCTTGAACCTAGGGTACTGAACTTACCATTGTAAACCCTGTTAACCATGATACCTTGATCCACAAAGACTCATGAGCCGGGCATGGTGGTATGGGACACCGTGGTCGAGCTGTCGGCCTACGCTGGGGCCACAAACCTCCCTATAGTGACCAGTGAGCACCTAGTCTCGTGAGCAGATTATGGTGCTATGGGACACTATATTCTTGCTGTCGGCCTACACTGATCAGGCGACGAGTCCTTTGTAGTGACCGCGAGCGTATTCTGAGTCTACGGGAGGCGACGACCCTTCAGTAGCAGTAGAGTACAGTAGGCCTGTATTGATAAGGTGATGGGGGAGCGGAGCAACGAGTGCATGTAACAGCCCTGGCAGCCCTTACAGCGACCTACAAAATATACCTCGTATGAGATTACTAGGAGTGACGACCCTAGACAGGATCAGTGTTGGGATTGATACAAGGGAAGTACCTTAGTTTCCCAATCCTGCTGTTTGAATGGACTAATACAACTCGAAAATCATATCACCATTACATTGCATGTGCCTGGAAGATGTGGAGCACTTAAGGGAGTGTGCCATGCCGCGGTCATAAGATGGTGCCGTATGAGGGAGATCGTCGGTGAGGGCATACATCACGTCATGTCATATTGCATTAACAACAGTATTAGGATTGTTTGATTTGATAACATGCTAATCTCTGCTCTCTTCTCCCACTGAGTTGATCACTCACTCTCACGTTAAGGGATGGTGTTTCCGGACACCCACCAGTCCCTATTGTGATTGCAGATGATGGCGCGGCCTGTGAGGCGGAGCTGGACTTGATGATGAGGAGGAGGATCTCTCCTTTATGCATGATCTGATTGACGGGATTACAGGGAGGTTGATTAGATACCTTGACACTTGTCATTTTATTTTTTAGAATACTCATGTATATCCTTTTGGTTTACTTTTGGAGCATACATGTATGTATATAACCTGGTAACATGTTCACACTCTGGAGACATACGACAGTTTATATATGTTATACATACTATCACAGTCTTCCGCTTGTTAATTTAACTGTCGCTGGAGTATGATATGCTGTTCTAGATTAATCTCACTCATGTTTAATACATTATCACAGACAACATTCAATCATACATATCTATGTTGCATAAATAACATTTTGGAACTCGGGAGTTGGGCTTTTGCTCGACCCCCCGATTTTTGGGATGTTACAGATGGTATCAGAGCATGATTTGGATTAAACCGGGCCTGGGTTATGGTCACGTGACTTACGCTGTCACTTCCTTTGACTTAGGAAGGTGCAAGAAAGGTCTAGAAACACTTATAGGATCGCAGATTCGCCAATAGGCGAAGTCTATTCGAATCGATCGCGCGATCGAGTCCGTAACGCATCTAGGGTCGTGTGGAGAGACCTGAATAGCTCCTAGGTTGTAGGTAAGTGGGTTGAGACATTCTTTGAATGATTCTAAACCTGTAAATGTAAATCCTTGGGCTGTGGGACAACCACAACCCCAGCATTCAATCGTCAGGGCTTAAAAATCCCGTTTTACCTAAAATCTTTAAAATTCTTCCTCTCACCACTCCAATCTTCAATTATTTATTATTCATTTCATGTTAGGAATCAATCCTAATGTGAAAATAACATAAAATTATACTTGCATAAAATTTTACAGTGAATAGTAAAATTTCATGAAAATGGCCGTAAGGCCATTCTAACTTTACTTTCTTTAGAAACTAATGAGCTAGATGGATGTACTAGCTCCTTTTACCCCAAAATCATATGCTGCATGATGGGGTTTTGTATTCAGGTTTGCAGATTGGCCCTGAAAATCCCCAAACACATGTTTGGGCCTCCATAGGGCAATCTAGAATGAACCAAGGTGGGGACTATACATTTTTGGGGTCCCTGGACCATGGGGGACCAGACCCATATGGTCCCACTGACCAGATGATCAGACAGTCAGTGATGCCATCGCCGGTTCGGCGATCTATCGCCGTCCACCATGGTCCATTTGCTGTAAAATTTGGTATGTGGGGGTGTTTTGGGTAATACACACCCCCCATGTAGTGTTCGTGCGTAGAAAACCCCAAAAAGAGGCACTTCCTTCACAAACAGCCCCTCCCCTAACTCCATTTTCGTTCTCTAGCTGCCCTATCCCAAAACCGTGGTTCCAAACCACTCCCAGATCCATTCTTGGCTGAACACGACCACACTCCATCACTCCATTGAAGTTTTCAGCCTTCCCTCTTGCAAATCTCGTTGTTTGGAGCTCTTACAACCCTCAAAATGAGCTGCAATCGTGAGGTGCTCCATTCCCCTTTTTCCTTTTCTTTTCTTTTTGAAAATCTAGCCTTTGGGAGCTTGATGCATCCCTCTACAACGCCTAGATTTCATTCTGTCCATTTGGGCAACAATTTCTCCGCATTTCCTCCTCTTTCCATGGCTATTGTTAAGGCTGTTTCAGCCTTTTTCTCCCTTTCCATCGTCCTCTCTCTCAAGTCCCTTTTATTTAATCCTCAGACTTGTGGAAACCTGCTTACCCATCCCATTTCTCCACATTCTTCGCTTGTTTGGTTACCGTTTTGAAATTACTGTGTTTTATTGTTGTTAGGTAGAAAATGTGTTTGTGTAGTGGTTTGGGCTTAATATAGCCGAAATTTGTTGAATGGAGTGCATGCCGTTCGTTTGTAGTAAGGTATTGTCCCTAGATTGGGAGTATTGTAACTCCCGGGATTCAGCCTACAAAATTATTATTTTTTTCTTCTCCACCCCACCCTCCTACCAAACATACCACTTCCAATCCCGCCATGGGACTAGGAATGCGGTTTCATTTGATACAACTAAACGCTGCTGGCCACATAGGCCCTTGGCGTTTTGGACCTAGTGTTAGCACTCTTAGATTTGAAGGATCTGACGATATAGGAAATCCAATCTTAACCCTAAGCAATAGAAGAATTCCCTGTAGTAGAAATGGTATGGAACCATTTAACGTATAATCATAGGCTTTGGATTATAGCTACTGAGTTACAGACTAGCTTACTAGTTACCTTAAGTAGTGTAAAGCCTGTATGTGCTAAGGAATTGTAGATTAGATTTGGTTGAAGTAGCACCTTATTCCTTCGATAGATCCCCTTATGACTTATAAACTCCTGTTGTTGCCCATAGGAAAGAATCATTCACTCTCAGGAAACGTTTATAAATCCCTCAGATTGAACTTAGAATAAACTAACACACCCCTTAGAATTGCCTTCCCCAAGGGCTTATTGCATTCGGGAACGCGGAGTAAAGGAAATGCAATTATCAGCGAAGTATTCGCGGTTTGAATCGACTTCTTAATTCTAGTAGTTACCAATGAATCTAATGCTCTGATCAAGAAGAAGATTGACATCAACTAGGATTGAGGACTGATACAACAACTTTTCTGTCATCGCGGGGCAGAAGGTTTGTGTATTCGGCTCAGACCCATTACATAACTATTCTTCCGTGTTGGCCCGACCACCTATAACCACAAGTTATTGCTTTACCCTTGGTAAATGTTAAGGACTTAAAGCCAGTAGAGGATTTGACATCTTGCCACAAACTCGTACCTGCCCCTGAACTTAACCACAATAGAGATTAGGCTCATCTCTATGATCATAGGTACCAATGCCATAGAACACATCATTAGCAAGGAAAATCATGTAAAGGAAGGTTGTTTCCATTTTATGTCAAGGATAGGTCCTAAGTTGTGCCTCGTTCCGATATATGGATCGATGCAAAGTTTTTTGAACTTTAAGTAAAACCAAGTTTTAAGGGGGGTAGAACGTATTGAGTCCAATCCAGATAGGTTAGTCGACGCTACCGTTCGATCAGAGTGGCGCAGCGGAAGAGTGGTTGGCCTCTTTCCCACTGGCCCAGGATCAAAACAATTGAGTTAGGATATATGTAAGGTGAGGTCCTAAAATAGGATTGACCCTTTCTTAGAATGTCAAGACTGGAGTCTTGCTAGATACTCCTTGCCCTTCGCCAATTTTGGGGACGAAATTGTGTTTTAAGGGGGGTAGATTGTAACACCCCGGATTTTGGCCAATCTGGGATTTGACGTCCTTAGGCAATGGGTCAACTAAAACACCTGGAAAATCGCTCAGAACCCAATTCCATAGCCAAAGAAACCACTTAGGATTAATTCATTTAGAAACTAAGCATAAGTTAGCTAGCGCAACGTTGGAGTAGCTGGGAAACAGTCCCTGATCACTTTAAATATGTTCTACAAGACCCAAATCGAGTAGAACCAATGACTCTATAATACTCTATAACCTTGGATCAAACTCTAAGCCGGTTTGTTCTCTGGACCACTTTGAAATTTTGTATTGGATCTAGACCGTGCGTCGAAAGTCCGATGCCTACTATCTTAGACCGTTAGGATCGCCTAGCTGGACTTGACAATCATTTCGAAAATCAAGTCCAACCGATAATCACAGGCTATTTCATTGAGCCCGGACTGAAGAGAGTGCGAATAGGGACAGATTTGGAATTTGAAATTCAAATCTGGCACACGACTTGACGTGTCAGTATTAAGCGTTCTGACCGTTAGAGTTCAGCTAGATTACACCCTCGGATCAGGAAAAATTTCTATTTCATATCATGAGACTTGCAGGCCTGATCTACGTGCGGTGACCGCTGAACTGAAACTGGACCGCCATGTGCGATCTATGAACCCTGCCGGACTGAAAACTTGATATATGCTAGATCCTGTATGCATGAGCTTAAGTCCGATCGCGTTCGGCCAGGGGACCACCAGAAATGTACTTTTAGACCGAAACAGCCCCAATTTGGATATGCCCTAAGTGAACTTTGTTCCTGAACCTATTTTGGGCATTTTTGAGCTTATAAAAGGGGTTGAAACCCTCACTTCTCTCTCCCATCCGAATTTGAGAGAAACCCTAGATTGGGAGAGAGAAAAGGTGAGAGTTTGTGAGAGAGAGTAGGAGAGAATTTTCCTGCCTTTGTGCCGCCTGTTGCACGTACTTTAGCAACATACTTCAATCACCTGGTCGGCGATTCCTCCACATTTTCAGGTAAGAAATAACCCTAGAAGTTGTTGATTTGAGGTTCGCTAGGATTCATAGCATGTTAGCTGACGTATCTTGTAAATTAGGTTCTCTTATCGCTGTAGACGAAGCGTATATGCTCCGTTCGAATTCACACGTTTATAAGAGATAAGGTGCGGATTTTAGACGCTTTGATTGACTGTTTTCAATGCTTTCAATGTCGTTTAATAGTAGATTATCGACGGCATCGCCGTTTGACATGTACAACATGCTGTCCGTTTCCTGTTTTGTAAACCAACGAAGAATATGAGATTTAGGGCATTTTAGTCATTTGTAGGAAGTACTGATTTTATTTATATTTTGCTGATGTGATTGACATGGTTTATGGTCGCATTAGAATGTTAGGAATACATGCATAATTAGTTTGGCGAAGAGATTCGCCTAAATGCGCACTTCGGGTCGACATACTATATGTAGACTTAAGTGTGTAGTGTAAGTGTTTGTATAAATGCTTGTATTAGTATGTATTGAATTAAATGGTGTTATGAATTAATTTGAGATTGATTTCTCAATTAATATGCTGGTGTAAATGGTTTCCTACAGGTTAGCCATATGCATGATTTCATTATATGAATGAAATGCATGTGCTTGATGATTCGCTTAAGTTGTATGTTATAACATGTGTTTGATGATTTCATTATGATTTAGTTTTAGATTGAATTCTCAATTAATATGCTGATGGAAATGATTTCCTATATGTTGGCGATATGCATAATTTCAGTATATGTATGAAAGGCATGTGTCAGATGATTTACGTAAGTTGTACGATATAACATGTGTTAACATGCTCACATGGTTGTGTTTCATTTCTAATACTCTCACATGATTGCTGATGTGGATTCATATGTGTTTGGGACTATACTTAGTCCAGGCAGTCGGTAACAGAGAAAATTCGTGGTTAGCTGGTATTTGCCACGAAGGACGCGTCGATGAACGCGAGTCGTGTTTGGAGTTGGCGGCAGTGGTTAGGCCACACGAAGTGTTTTACGCACTTCATGTCGTTCAACTTGAGATGCGATCGTGCTAGTCGAGCCCGTCAAGTAACCCGACTGGCCGTTGTATGTTCACCCTGCATGAGTCATAACTGCTTGAACTTAGGATACTGAACTTACCATTGTAAACCCTGTTAACCATGATACCTTGATCCACAAAGACTCATGAGCCGGGCATGGTGGTATGGGACACCGTGGTCGAGCTGTCGGCCTACGCTGGGGCCACAAGCCTCCCCGTAGTGACCAGTGAGCACCTAGTCTCGTGAGCAGATTATGGTGCTATGGGACACTATATTCTTGCTGTCGGCCTACACTGATCAGGCGACGAGTCCTTTGTAGTGACCGCGAGCGTATTCTGAGTCTACGGGAGGCGACGACCCTTCAGTAGCAGTAGAGTACAGTAGGCCTGTATTGATAAGGTGATGGGGGAGCAGAGCAACGAGTGCATGTAACAGCCCTGACAGCCCTTGCAGCGACCTACAAAATATACCTCATATGAGATTACTAGGAGTGACGACCCTAGACAGGATCAGTGTTGGGATTGATACAAGGGAAGTACCTTAGTTTCTCAATCCTGTTGTTTGAATGGACTAATACAACTCGGAAATCATATCACCATTACATTGCATGTGCCTGGAAGATGTGGAGCACTTAAGGGAGTGTGCCATGCCGCGGTCATAAGATGGTGCCGTATGAGGGAGATCGTCGGTGAGGGCATACATCACGTCATGTCATATTGCATTAACAACAGTATTAGGATTGTTTGATTTACTGCTTTACTATTAGCGCATGATTGATTTGATAACATGCTAATCTCTGCTCTCTTATCCCACTGAGTTAATCACTCACTCCCACATTACGGGATGGTGTTTTCGGACACCCACTAGTCCCTATTGTGATTGCAGATGATGGCGCGGCTTGTGAGGCGGAGCTGGACTTGATGATGATGAGGAGGATCTCTCCTTTATGCATGATCTGATTAACGGGATTACAGGGAGGTTGATTAGATACCTTGACACTTGTCATTTTATATTTTTAGAACACTCATGTATATCCTTTTGGTTTACTTTTGGAGCATACATGTATGTATATAACCTGGTAACATGTTCACACTCTGGAGACATACGACAGTTTATATATGTTATACATACTATCACAGTCTTCCGCTTGTTAATTTAACTGTCTCTGGAGTATGATATGTTGTTCTAGATTAATCTTACTCATGTTTAATACATTATCACAGACAACATTCAATCATACATATCTATGTTGCATAAATAACATTTTGAAACTCGGGAGTTGGGTTTTTGCTCGACCCCCCGATTTTTGGGATGTTACACTTAATGATAACGCGCCAAGTCACGTGCCAGATTTGGATTAAAATTTTCAAATCTAACCCATTTCTCACTCTCTTCACTCCATGCTCAATGAAATAGCCTCTGAACGTCGGTTGGGCTTGATTTTCAAAATGATTGTCAAGTCCAGCTAAGCGGTCGAAATGGTCTAAGATTGTAGGTATCGGACTTTCGACGCGCGGTATAGATCCAATACAAAGTTTTAGAAGGTTCCCGAGAGCAAACAAGTTTAGAGTTTGATCCTAGATTTCAGGGTATTACAGCGTCATTGGTTCTACAAGTTTTGGGTCTTGCAGTACGTAATTAAAGTGTTCAGGGACAATTTCACAGCTACTCTAACGTAGCGCTAGCTAACTTATGCTTAATTTCTAAAGAATTTGGTTCTAAATGATTTCTTTGGCTCTGGAATTGATTCCTAAGAGTGATGTGGTTGACCCATTGCCTAAAGATGTCTAATCCCAGGTTGACAAAAATTCAGGGTGTTACAAAATTACATTAAGCATTCTAACAAACTCATACTGTACATGTTATCATACATAGGCATCCCATACATAACGCACATAGTATTGAGATAGGTTACATGAAGGAAACTGTAACTACAAGTAAGGGAGTTGAGAATCATACCTCAACGCCCTCATTACATACATAAAGACAAGCATTTTCTTATTCAGACATTTCATCAAACACATAGGCTACACATTTCAACATACATGTATTAGACTAGTTATAACATATATCCTAGCAAGCCCTTTTTTTAAAGGACTTTCCACATACACTACAAGCATATATTAATAATTAATACTCATGGCAAGCACATATCCAAATTCCATATTCATTCAGACATTTTTACAAGCACTTAGACTACACATATTTCATACTTGTAATAAATTAGTTAAACCACATATTAAGGAAAATCCTTCTGCATAGGAGTTTTCATATGTATAACAATCATGTATTCCCACACATCAATCGTACCAAGCACAAATCATAATTTCATATTCATTCAAACATTTCAACAAACACATGAAATGCATTATATTCAACATAGTCACATATATATGTAATAAACGAAAAACCTAGCATCTAAAGCACATGTGACAGCAATCAAGTCAGTCATAAATCATTATCTGACATTGAAAGCCTTGAAAACCATAACCTAAAACATCTATAGTACGCTCCTTACACCAGTAAACTCGTACCGAGCTCGGTTTGAACATTACGTCTTTGTCTACGGCACAACGACAACCTACAACATGGAATAGGTTAGCTATTTCACCCTACACTCTATTCAGATCCCTAAAAGCAATTAGGGTTAGGATTCCTTACCTAAGAAAGAAGTTGGAATCGCTGAAATAGCGATACAGAAGCGGTGATGCAGCCCGAGGTGCGATAAGGAAGGATCCCAGGAGAAAACCCCTCTCTCACTTTCTCTCTCTTTCTTCTCTTCGCTCTCCTAGGGTTTTAGAAAAATTGTATGGAATAGAAATGAGGTGGGTTTAGGCCTTTATATAGGCCCAAGACTGATGGAAATGGCCCCAGGGCCAAGGTATACTTAGGTTATAGCCAAATCAAGCCTGTTCCGATCCAACGGAGCACTTCTGGAGGCCCCTTTGCTGAATACGATTGGACTTAAGCTCTTTGACCATGGATCTAGGTCAAGCTGAGTTTTCAATCTGATCGGGTTTACAGATCAAATGCAGCAGACCAGTTTCAGTTCAACGATCACTGGAACTTGATCAGGGCCACAAGTGTTCTGACATGTGTGGGACATTTCCCCTGATCCAAGGGTGTAATTAGGTCAGATTCTGATGGTCTGAATCATTATATTTGGCCTGCAAGTGACACGACTCAGATTAGTTAAATTCATATTTAATTATAAAGAAATTCACGTCTCTCACTCACTTCGCTCCGAGCTCAAGGAAATAGTTTCGGGATACCATCTGGACTTAATTTCTGAGGTGGTCGTCAAGTCCAACAAGACAGTCATAACCGTATAGTTTCGAGGTAATCGAACTTTTAACGTGCAATCTTGATCCGATACGAAGTTTCGTGATGCTCCCAAGAGCAAATGGGTTTAGAGATTATTCCTAGGTTTCTAGGTAACATAGAATTAGCGGTCCTACTCATTTTGGATCTTTTAGTTCATATTTAAAGTGGTTCAAGCTAATTTTACAGAGTATTTAGTTTAGTACTTAACCAAATTCTACCATAATTATGACAAATTAAGGTCCTAGGGCCATTTTATGCCCCATTTTTGGCACTTCTAGTTAGTATATTGTTTTGATTATTTTTCTAGTAGTTCATCATTAATTTTTTCCCATATCCACCAAATTTCATTAGATTTTGTTTTGTAGAAAAATTTAAAAAATTCCAGAAGTAGCAGCTGTCCAACGAATGATTTTCAGACAGTTGTCACAACGACCTAATTTAAACTATATTAAGTATTTTATTATATTTTTCACTTATTTCTATATAAAACTAGATCCATTTATATTCAATCTAGTTTCTGAATCACCTAAATCAGAGTTATAACGAGGGAGATATAAATTTTCAAAGTTGGATGAAACGCGCAGAAAAAAGTAAAAAAGGGGCCGCCCAACCGCTGTACGAACGAGGCCTTGCCAAACCGGCGAGCCCCTCACCGGTCACTAGAAATTTTGGTGAGGGCTTACCCCAGGGGCGAGGTCCTCCCCCTTTCCCATCGGGGATGCCAGAAACATGTGGGACCCACCTCGAGTCCTCCCGAACTAAGTCGTTTGGGCCCACGAGTCCGTTGAGGCATTATCGGGTCTTATTTGCAAACCGGAATGAGATAAGAGAAGCTAATCTATCCAAATAAAATATCTATATCATGAGATTTCAAAAATTAAATAGTCAAAATCCCACTTTATTCATGTATGTACCATTTATAGTAAAGTTTAGTTTAAGTATAGTTCTTCACCATTTAAACTGTAGGATTTATGTCTAATATGAAAGTACTTAGAGAAATTTGAAGAATGAGGTGGTGAAAGGTAAGATTTTAAAGGAAATGGATTGAAAAGTATTTTTTTTTTAGACTTTGGGATTGAGCTCTGTGAGTGTTATAGTTAACCCATTGCCTAAGGACGTTTAACTCCAGGTTGGCAAAAATTCGAGGTGTTACAATCTACCCCCCCTTAAAAATAATTTCGTCCCCGAAATTGGCTAAGTGTAATAAGTAAAGATTCTATTATTCCTTTCGCCTAAGCTTTATTGATTTCATGTTTATATGCGTGGTGGGGTATATACATCTATACTAGTCTGGTGCATTTTTATCTATCCTCCTTAAAATTTACTCTTTATCTCTTGCTTATACCCTGATGGTTTGCTATAATTTATTTCTTTATCTGTTTGGAGTCTTGACTACGATTCCCATCTACTTAGAGTAAGATATATGTTTTCAATGGTCGACCAATACGGAGAGACGGTTGTAATGGGCTTGATCTCGATACTTTGATCACCTACCTGACCAGGGTAGAGGGTTCATGGTATCACTTCCTAGTCCTAGTAGATCCTGGTCTTCTACTCGGTCAAAGAAGTGAGTCCATTGGTAGTCTACCAGGATTGAGAATTGGGTCAAGCCGTGAATGCTTCGCAATTGTATATTTCAGTAACTCCGTAGTCCAATCACTCTAAAATCTTAGGGAATGCCCATCACTGAAAGGTTCAAATTTCCTATTTATAAGGTTGCCCTTTGGTTCTTGGTCTAGAAGAGTCCTCGTCTGAATCTATGTCCAAGGTAGGGGTGTAAGACCCGTGTCTTAGTCCGTACCGTTCCGTAGACTTCCGCGGTCTTACCGGTCAAATTCCGGCAACCTTCGACCCTTAACTGATATTTACGCGCGACCCTGATTCATATGCCGTCAACCCGTATCGACTCAACCTAAGACCTTTACCATAGTGACCGCGCCCGCCGTTGTTGCAGTTTCGATGTCGTGACTCGCACGCCGAGGCGATACCCTGGTCAAGAGATGTGGGTCGACATTCGGTGCGAGGAAAATACCGTGCGTTGCGAAATCCAAGAGAATCTCTACGAGGTGTCACATCAATCCTATCAATCAATCAAATCCCATCACATCTCATGTCAAGTACACATCACCTTTCACCCATACCCAAGCAACCACAAAAGTTAAAAGTTTCTTACAAAGCTCATACTTTTCTTACACAAAAGGCCACCAAAGTCAAAAAGTTCTTACACCCATCACTCACCGCATCCATCCATCACCCATCTCTCTCCCTTTACAACTCTCTCTCTCTCTCTCTTTCTCGTTTTCAAACTTATTCCAAGTAACCAAAACCCCTCCCCCCCCCCCCCCCCCCCCCCCCATACGTATGAGCCTCTCCATCTCTTTCCAAAACTCCAAGTGTGGCCCACCTCTCCATCCCAAGATCTCCCATCCTAGCCATCCATTTCTCATCTCCTCCATTAAAATTAAAGCTAAGGTGCTTAGGAACCCCTAGGAGCAAGAACATCGAACAGTGGGTGCTAGATAATAGTATTTTTACATGTTTTTAAGATGGGCCAAGTGAGGCCAACCGATCAATGGTTTAGATCTCATTTGGGACCCTAAGATGTGGCCGATGGCCCACTAGGATCATCATGATCATTCCATGATGGGGCCATTCTCCATGGACCCCATCATGATGATTTCCTTGCATTAAAAAGGTCATATAGACCGTCCATATTGGTGGGGAGAGGATCTCCACCGTTGACTTTCGATTTTGATAAATCTATGTGTAGAGGGATCCATTGATGTATGATTTCATATGAGAGAGGGCTCATAGTGGTGGAGCCCTCCATCACAAGCGTGTCCCACTCTCTATCTCTCTCTCTCTCTCTTCCTTTCTTTTCTTTTTTTTATATATTTTTGTGTGATGATTTGGCCGTGTGGCCCACTTGGATGGACCCCACCATACAATATGTATTTTATCCAAGTGATCCTTAAGTGGGGGCCCCTTTATATGTGTTGTATCTATGCCATTTATCATTCAATGGCCCACCCGAGCAAGGCCCACCCAGTGTTTTTCATAGACCGTCCACGTCCAGGGACGTCCCTAGACGTGAAATGGAAACACAAATATGATCTTACTTGAGCTCTTGGGAAGGGCCACTCACCTAGGCCCCACCTTGATGCGTGTATTCAATCCATGCCGTCCATTCCTTTCACCAACTCATTTTAGGTGTTGAGCCAAAAAATGAGATTGATTGGAGCATCTGGTGGGCCATAACTTAGCAAATGTGATCTCCACCATCTAAAGTTTCCTAGATTTTTTCTTTATGCTGAAAAATGTCCAATATTGGACTCGTTGGGCTTGTTTTGAGCCAGGGAAGCTAGTGGACGGGGTGGATTTATACGATGCAGGCCCCACACTCAAAAAAAAGTCAGAATTAGATTTTTTTTAAAAAAAAAATCAACATTAGAGGCAGCGCCTGCTGCCTCTGACACAGCAGCAGCAGCAGCACGCTGCTACATGCAGCGGGTGGGCGGGCAGTGTCCCACGGCTGCTTCCGTGGGCCCCACCATGATGTATATTTGAAATCCATGATGTTCATGTGGTGGGCCCCCTCCAAGTTTCAACCGAATTCAAAACTCAGGTGGCCCACACCACATGAAACAATGGTGATTGAACTCTACCAATGAAATCCTTTTATGGGCCCCAGAAGTTCTGAATCAAGATGAAATTTATGTTTTCCCTTCATTCAAGTCCGCGTGACCTCTTGAAACAGTTTGGATGGAAAATAAACATTTCAGTGGGCCTGTAACACCCTAGATTTTTGTCAACCTGGAATTAGACGTCCTTAGGAAATGGGTCAATCATAACACTTTCAAAGCTCAATCTTAAAGCCAAAGAAATCGTTTTTCAACCCATTCCCTTCAAAACTCACCTTTCACCACCTCATTCTTCAAACTTCTCCAAGTACTTTCATATTAGACACGAATCCTCAAGTTTAAATAAAAAAGAACTATACTTAAACTAAAACTCACTGTAAACGGTCGCCAAGATTGAGTCCGTGTACACTCCTGATCACACCCAACGACCCCAAATCACTTCTAGACTGTCAATTGAAGGGTTTAGGCCATGTTTCATTCCATTGCAAACCTAGAAATGAATGTCCTCAGGTGGTAGGTCAACCCCAACATCTTACACTCAATCTTAAAGCCTAAAACCTCTTTTTATCCAATTCCTTTGAAATCTCACCCTCCGCCAATTTATTCTTCATTTGTTTTCTAAACACATTCATAATACACACCCCTAGGGTATTAATAATGAAAAATAATACCGAAGCTAAAACTTATCATAAATAGTAAATAAATGGATAAAATGGGTCTTGACCCTTAAAATTTTGGAATCTAACAAAATAAATACGTTAGTCGGATAGATTAGAGTCTCCTACCCCAAAATCATATGCTATATGTCGCATAAACTCATTCTGGTCTGCAAATTGGCCTCGAAACACCTCAAATGGAGTCGGGGGGCCAAACGATCAAGTTCCGGGAGGATCCAGGGTGGGACCCATACTTTTTGGGGGCCTAGGGGACAGGAGAACCTCGCCAAAATGGTGAGGCATCGCCATTTTGACCAATGGTCGGCGTGGAGAGGACCTCGCCGAGTCGATGAGGCTTCGCCGGTGAACGGACCCAGTTGGGTCGGGCCTTCGGGCCGATGGTGTTTGGGGGCTAGGAAAACCCTGTGGTACATGGGCCGTCCGTTAAAATAGCCCCAATCTACTACTTTCTTCACAAACCACCCCTCCAAGCCTTCCTTTTCTTGAAAAATCTCTCAAATCTCTCCAAAAGTTCCTCTCCAAACTCTTCCTTTTTTCGTTTCTAAGCACCCTCACTCCACCCTTCAAATCTCATCTTAAACAGAAATCATTAGGGACTACTTCCTTTAGAAATTAGATGAAATTAACTAGCGCTAAACTGGATGACCTGTGAAATTGTCACCAATCACTTTAAATACGATCTGCTAGAGCCAAAACGTGCAGAATAGTTGATGCTATAATACCCTAAAACCTAGGATCAAACTCTAAACCCACTTGCTCACGGGAGCATTCGAAAACTTTGTATCGGACCTGGACCGTACATCGGAAGTCCGATTATCCTGAACTTATACAATCCTGACCGCCTAGTTGGACTTAACAATCACCCCAAAAATCAAGTCCAGATGATATTCCGCGACGATTTTCTTGAGTCCAGAGTGAAGAGTGTGAGAAATATTAGAAATTAAATAAAATTTATGAAATCTGGCATGCGTCACTTGCACGACATTTTCTAAGCGTTCTGATCGTTAGAATTCGACCAAATTTCACCCTCGGATCAGGATAGTTGGCCCTTACATGTCATAGCACTTATGGCTCTGATCGAGTACTGGTGACCGTTGAATTGAAACTGGTCCGCCACGGTCGATCTGGAAACCCGACCGGACTGAAAACTCTGCTTGACCTAGATCCAATGTCAGGGAGCTTAAGTCCGACCGCACGCAGAAAAGGGGCTGCCAAAAGTGCTCCGTTGGATCAGAACAAGCCCACTTTGGTTATAAAATAAGTATACCTTGGCCTTAAGTCTATTTCCATCGCTTTTAAGCTTATAAAAAGGCCTTAAGCCCTCTCTCACAAATCCCGTACGAATTTGGGAGAAGCCCCAGGAGAGAGAAGAGAGAAAAGAGAGAGAAAGAGAGAGATTTAGAGCTTTTCTCCTGAGATTCTTCCCTGCTGCTCCATGTGCCAAGCCGTCCATCTGTGTTGCTCTTTCAGCGCTTCCAACGTCATTTTTAGGTAAGAAATCCTACCCCTAACCTGTTTAGGTAGTCCATGTAGCTGCAGTGATGTTGTAGCTAATGTATTTCACGCCTTAGGTAACCTATTTGCCGTTGACGAAGACTTATCATCTAAATCAACTCCGTTTCGCAAGTTCTGGTTTAAGGTGCGGATCTTAGACGCTTAGATTACCTGTTTTCAAGGCTTTAAATGTCGTTTAATGGTAGATTGTTGACAAGAACGCTATTTGACATGTAGAACACGCTATCTGTTTTTCATTTCGAATACGTACGAAGAATATGAGATTTTGGGTATTTTGGGTATTTGTAGGAAATACTGTATACGTACGTATTTTACCGATATGATTGCCATGAGTATTTACCGTGTTCCTATACAAGATATGCATGTATGATCTGTTTGGCGAAAGGATTCACCCTAATACACATTTTGGCCGACATAGTGTGTAGTTTAAGTGTTTGTTGGAATGACTAAATAATTATGGATTTATGACTTATGCCTGCTCTATGTATGGAATGTAAGAATATGATTGTGGGTATGAGACAACTCCTTGATATAAGGATTCGTCCTATTCTATGTTGAAATCAACATAAGTCATGTATGTTGGAGTTGTGTAGTCTAAGCATTTGATAAAATGTCTGTGTGAGAAATTGTGTGACGAACTAAATTTAATAGTGGTGTTGAGATAGGATTCTCAACAACCTGAATGATGTTTATGATTTCCTCCATACAAGTTGTTTGATTTAATCGCTTTAATTATGAAATGTGTGTATGGTTTCATATACATGTTGTATCTTCTAACATGTTCGATAACATGCTTGGATTACTTTATTTTAATTTTGTCTATCTCATATGCTTATGGGTTTAGATTGTAAGTGTTTGGGGCTATGCTATAGTCCAGGCAGTCGGTAATAGTTTAAAATTCGTGGTTGGATTCTATTCACCACGAAGGATGTGTATGATGAACCCGAGTCGTACTAGACTCGTCGGCAGTGGTTAGGCCACGCGAAGTGCTTGTGCACTTCATGCCAGTCAATTCAACGTGCGCTCACGCTAGTCGGACTCATCAAGTAACCTGATTGACCATTGTATGTTCACCTTATATTCGTCATAACTGCTTGAACATAGGGTACTGAACTTACTAGTGTTAACCCTGATAACCGTGGTACCTTGATCCACTAAGACTCATGAGCCGAGCATGGTGGTATGGGACACCGTGGTCGAGCTGTCGGCCTACGCTGGGGCCACAAACCTCCCCGTAGTGACCAGTGAGCACCCTACTCTGAGCAGATTATGGTGGTATGGGACACTATATTCTTGTTGTCGGCTACATTGATAAGGTGATGGGGGAGTGGAGCAACGAGTGCGAGCAATAGCCCTGACAGCCCTTTGTAGTGACCTTGAGTTTATCCTGACACCGCATGGGGGCGACAAGTTCTGATGCAGTCTTAAGGATATAAACTAGGTTTGTATTGATATTGTGATGGGGGAGCGGAGCAACAAGTGCGTGCAACAGCCCTGACAGCCCTTGCAGTGACCTAGAAATATATCATCGTATGAGATTACTAGGAGTGACGACCCTAGATAGGATCTTTGTTAGGAATGATATAAGGGAAGTACCCTAGTTTCTTAATCCTGTAGTATGAAAAGGACTAATAACAACTCGGTAATCATATTCATATCGCACTGCATGTGCCTGGAAGATGTGGAACACTAAGGGAAGAAATCATGCCGCGGACGTAAGATGGTGTCGCATGAGGGAGTATGTCGGTGAGGGCATCCATCATGTCATTTCATGCTTGCATTAATCACAGTATTTAGGAATGTTTGAATTGCTTGCTTTATCATTATCGCTTGATTGATTTGATAACATGCGAATCTTTGCTTTATGATTCCACTGAGTTAGCTCCTCACTCCCACGTTACGGGACGGTGTTGCGCATACCAACCAGTCCCTATTTTAGTTTCAGGTGATGGAGCTACTTGTGAAGCGGAGCCGGACTTGTTTGATGATAAGGAGGATTTCTCCTATATGTTGGTTCTGATCGACGGGTTTACCGGGTTACTGATTAGATGCCAATACACTTGGTATTTTTCCTTTTATTTCCACACCCATGTATATTCTTTTCTTTCTATTTTGGAGTATACATGTATTTAGTTAACCTGGTAACATGTTCACACTCTGGAGACTTACAATCATTTATATATTTTATATATCTATCACATTCTTCCGCTTGCTAATTTAACTGTCTCTGGAGTATGATATGTTGTTTTGGCTTAGTCCCAATCTTGTTTAATGTCATTCTACAGACAACATGCATTCATCATTATCTATATTGCATAAGTGACATTTTGGAACTCGGGAGTTGGGTTTCTATCCGACCCCTGATTTTCGGAATGTTATAGATGGTATCAGAGCATGATTTGGATTAAATCGGACCTGGGTTATGGTAACACAACGCACACTGATGTACTCTAACTTAGGAAGGGGGTGATGGAATCTAGAAACTATATTAGAATCTCAAGTTTCACCGACAGGCGAGATTAATTAGTGTAGAATAGTCCATACGTAGCTGAGACCATGTAAAATGATCTCATATCCCCATACCTATTCACCCATCTTCCGTCCTCTTCTACAACTTACAACTCTTCACCTTTCTTATACCCCCCTCATGTGGGCACAGAACCCACACCTTTGAGTCTGATAACCTTCTCAACCTCCAAATGTTGGGACATGTAGGCCTCGTTCAACCAACTGCATTAGGTGCGCTTAGGGCGGATGGAATTGTAAAAGTTACAATAAATGTATGTGTAAGGTATTGCCCCTAGATTAGGTGTATCCCATGGTTTCTAACACCATGTTCAGAACGTATATAATTAAAGGTAAATCCCAAGATTCCTTTCAAATTTCACTTGGAAATTTATTATCATGGGATTTGGAAATCCCATCTCACACTTTCCAACACAAGACGCATTTTCCAAAGTCTATGAATCGATTTTTAATCCTAACCCACCCACCTACCAAACATGCCCCTCCCAAATCTGAGGTGGGAGTAGGAAAGTAGTCCCATTTAACACAACTTGAGACCATTGGCCACATAGGCCCTTGGAGTTTTGGACTTAGAGCTGGTACTCGTAGAATTTAAAGGATCTGACAATATAGGAAATCCAATTTCAATTAGATAATCGTGACTCTAAGCAATAGAAGAATCCCCTGTAGTAGAAATGGTATGAAACCATTTAGCGTATAAGCTTAGGCTTTGGATTACAGCTAGTGTTACAGACTAGTCTACTAGTTGTAGTAAGTAGTGTAAAGCCTGTACATGCTAAGGAATAGTAGATTAGTTTTGGTTAGAGTAGAACCTCATTCCTTCAATAGATCCCCTTAATACTTATAAACTCCTGTTATAACCCTTAGGAAAGTTGTTTTCACTTAGAATCATTCATTCTCAGGGAAAACTATTACATCCCTAAGATTGAACTTAGAATAAACTAGCACGCCCCTTTTAATTACCTTCCCCAAGGGTCTATTGTATTCGGGAATGTGGAGTAAAAGAACTGTATATATAAGCAATGTATTCGCGGTTTGAATCGACTTCTTAATCCTAGTGGTTATCAATAGATCCAATGCTCTGATCAAGCAGAAGATCGACATCGACTCGGATTAAGAATTAATACAACAAATTTTCTGTCCTAGGCAGAAAGTCTACGTATCCGGCTCAGACCCACTACAAAACTTTTCTTCCGTGTTGGCCCGACCATCTACAACCAAAAGTTATTGCTTTGCCTTTGGGAAATGTTGAGGACATATAGCCAATAGAGATTAGACATCTTGCCGCAAGCTTACACCTGCTCCTGAACTCAATCACAATAGAGATTAGGCTTCTTTCTACAACCATAGGTACCAATGCCATAGAACGCATCATTAGCAAAGGAAGACCAATATAGTAAGAAGTGGTTTCCCATTTCATGTCAAGGATAGCCCCTAAGTTACACCTCGTTCTGATACACGGATCGAGACATAGATTCTTGAGTCTTAAGTAGGACTAAGTTTTAAGGGGGGTAGAACGTATTGAGCCCAATCTAGTTAGGATTAGCTAATACGATCGTTGGATTAGAGTAGTGCAGCGGAAGCGTTGTTGACCTCTTCCCCACTGGCCCAGGATCGAAGGAAACTAATTCAGGTTATACGTAAGGATTAGGTCATTAAATAGGATCTAGATCTTCCTTAGAATGTCAATAGATAAATCTTTAAAGGGGAACAATTAGTTGTTAAGTGTTGAACCTATTCATATTAAATCATAGGCCTAACAATGGGAAACGTCTTCAAGACTCTAAATAGATAAAGAAATCAATTATAGCCAATTATCAGGGTATAAGCGAGAGATAGAGAGTAAATTTTTAAGGAGGGTAGACTACAATGTGTTAGACTAGCATAGATAGTAAATACCCTACCACGCATATAAACTTGAAATCAGTACAATTTAGGCAAAAGGCATAATAAAATCATTACTCATTACCCTTAGCCAATTTCGGGGATGAAATTATTTTTAAGGGGGGTAGATTGTAACACCCCAGATTTTTTTCAACCTGAAATTAGACGTCCTTAGGAAATGGGTCAATCATAACACTTTCGGTGCTCAATTCCAAAGCCAAAGAAATCGCTTTTCAACCCATTCCCTTCAAAACTCACCTTTCACCACCTCATTCTTCAAACTTCTCCAAGTACTTTCATATTAGACATGAATCCTCAAGTTTAAATAGTAAAGAACTATACTTAAACTAAAACTCACTGTAAATGGTCGCCAAGATTGAGTCCGTGTACACTCCTGATCACACCCAACGACCCCAAATCACTTCTAGACCGTCAATCGAAGGGTTTAGGCCATGTTTTATTCCATTCCAAACCTAGAAATGAATGTCCTTAGGTGGTAGGTCAACCCCAACATCTTACACTCAATCTTAAAGCCTAAAACCTCTTTTTATCCAATTCCTTCGAAATCTCACCCTCCGCCACTTTATTCTTCATTTATTTTCTAAAAACATTAATAATACACACCCCTAGGGTATTAAGGATGAAAAATAATACCGAAGATAAAACTTATCATGAATAGTAAATAAATGGATAAAATGGGTCTTGACCCTTAAACTTTTGGAATAAAAAAAATAAATAGGTTATTCGGATAGATTAGCGTCTCCTACGCCAAAATCATATGTTATACATTGCATAAACTCATTTCGGTTTGCAAATTAGCCCCGAAACGCCTCAAATGGAGTCGGGGGGCCAAACGACCAAGTTCCGGGAGGATCCAGGGTGGGGGAGCGGAGCAACGAGTGCGTGCAACAGCCCTGACAACCCTTACAGCGACCTAGAAATATATCATCGTATGAGATTACTAGGAGTGATGACCCTAGACAGGATCTTTGTTGGGAATGATATAAGGGAAGTACCCTAGTTTCTCAATCCTGTTGTATGAAAAGGAATAATAACAACTCGGTAATCATATTCATATCGCACTGCATGTGCCTGGAAGATGTGGAGCACTGAGGGAAGAAAGCATGTCGCGGACGTAAGATGGTGTCCCATGAGGGAGTATGTCGGTGAGGGCATCCATCATGTCATTTCATGCTTGCATTAATCACAGTATTTAGGAATGTTTGAATTGCTTGCTTTATCATTATCGCTTGATTGATTTGATAACATGCTAATCTTTGCTCTATGATTTCACTGAGTTAGCTACTCACTCCCACGTTACGGGACGGTGTTGCGCATACCAACCAGTCCCTATTTTAGTTTCAAGTGATAGCGCTGCTTGTGAAGCGGAGCCGGACTTATTTGATGATGAGGAGGATTTCTCTTATATGCTGGTTCTAATCGACGGGTTTACAGGGTTACTGATTAGATGCCAATACACTTGGTATTTTGCCTTTTATTTCCACACCCATGTATATTCTTTTCTTTCTATTTTGGAGTATACATGTATTTAGTTAACCTGGTAACATGTTCACACTCTGAAGACTTACAATCATTTATATATTTTATATATCTATCACATTCTTCCGCTTGCTAATTTAACTGTCTTTGGAGTATGATATGCTGTTTTGGCTTAGTCCCAATCTTGTTTAATGCCATTCTACAGACAACATGCATTCATCATTATTTATGTTGCATAAGTGACGTTTTGGAACTCGGGAGTTGGGTTTTTACCCGACTTCCAATTTTTGGGATGTTACAGGGTCCCACCCCCAACCCTTGGTCTACATGGCCTTATCAACAGGTTAGACGACAAATAAATATTGTGGTGGGCCCCATGTGGGACCCACTTGTAAGTGGATTGACTGGTACATGTACACAGTAGCAAAATAGCTGCTGTGTTGACATACTCATGCCTCCCAGGCTATGTGGGCCGCATGCACAAGGTATGTGCCATATCTAACCATTTATCCACTTTGATAGCTCATTTACAACATGAGCTAAGGAATGAGCCAGATCCATAGTCCGAGTGGACCCCACCTTGGCATGTTTTGAGGTCCATCTTAATGTATTTATGGTAGGTCATTGGGAGCCCACTTTAATGTATTCTAAGGCCCATGGGATTAGGCCCATTTGATGTTTTAGGGGCCCATGAGTTAAGGCCCATTGAGATGTACTAGGGCCTATGGGTTGAGGCCCATTTGGTGTGGCCCATTTGTTGCATATAAGACCCATAAGATTAGGCCCATTTGATGCAATCTAAGGCCCACGGGTTATGATCCATTGCAAAGCACATAAGGCCCATTGGTTCGACCCATTTATGTGGCCCATTTGATGAATAAAAGCCTCATATGATATGGCCCATTTGATGTATTTAAGGCCCAATGGGATGTACTTAAGGTCCATTGCAATGAGTGATCCCAACACAGATTATGTAACGAAGTTTACGACGAGTGTAATGCTGGTTGGATGTCCACATTACGACTCTCCTTAGGGCCCATTATTAGGCCCGTACTTATTGTGTATAGGCCGTCCAGGCCCATCTGCATTGTAAGGATAGTTCATTTCATTATAACATGTTTAGTATAGTTCCATGACTCATGATCATGCGCATCATATGTATGCTTGATATGAGAAGTGACTGATCATAGCATATGCCTTCGGGCAGATTGTTTATGGGACCCTGATTAGGCGGTGATGCCCTGCATGAGCGCACGATACGTGCAGGATTTGCTGCATGATTGGATAGTGTGATTTATGCATTTCGCATTATGTGACATGGTTGTTGTACGTCTTAGTGACATCTAGGTCGTAGTCTCCATAGACAGATCGTGGTTGGTAGGATTGGATATTGAAATATTTTTCTACATGGGGTGCTATAGATATCCCTGGGTGAAAGTTCCTAAACCCTTATGGTACCAAGAGGTTGCTCCAATGTCTAGACCGAGTAGGTAGATGAGCGTTGAGTACCGATTACCAGATGGCTGCGCTCTCCACTGTGTCGTGGTCGGTTGGAAGGGGGTGCGGCCTTACCCGCCTGATAGTAGGGGGCAAAGCTAGGCTGAGTTTGACCAGCTCGAGGAATGGGTCCGCTATTGATGAGTCGAGCCTGATTTTGGAAGACGGATAGTGAGGTCTCTTCTACTTACTTTATTGCGCACGATGAGGAGGTGATCTGGTTTAGAGTGTACTAGACCCCGGTGATATCCCAGATTTGAGCTGTATTGATATGTGGACTTAGATGAAGACTGTATGTTTGAGTTATATTTTGCATCGCATGGCCTTGGTATGGCCGACATCATTCATGCTTTGCACCGCATGGCCTTGGTATGGCCAACAGTATTCATGGATCCATCTGCATATTCCGCATTACTCTGATATTGCATGATCATATTACTACCTTGCGCACACACTTTCACCACCCTCTAAGCTTTCTATAAGCTTATGCACCACCGTTGCGTGCAGGTGATGTTGGGGTGCAGCAGCGCTGAGGCAGTAGCACTTTGCAGATCATTTTGGAGTTTTTATTCTTTATCATTGTATTTCCCTTTATGCTCTTTATACTTGTAAAGTTTTTTATCATAGTGAAAAAGTAATGGAGTTTTTGGTTGTTGTTTGTGGGTTATGCCTTTGGTTATGCTTATCACGATTCAAAATGATCTTGAGAATCCTCCTCATAGCATCCCAGGATCGGAACCTGGCGAATGGGAGATGGGAGCCGAGAATGGGGTTCTACGAAGGCTGTCGGTGCCAGATTCAACGATCGAGAATTTTGTGAGCCTGGTTTCCAAGTTTGGGGCGTGACAAGGGGTTAATAAGCACCTTAATAGGTCATCCTAAAAGGATTTCTAATCATATAGAGTTGGCTAAGGCTTCTATTATGTTCGTATTTAACGAGTAGATTTGTGGATGCACTGACCTCCACTCATTTCCATTGTTAGGCCTATGATTTAACATGAATGGGTTCAACACTTAAGCCCTAATTATTTCCCTTTAAAGACTTCATTATTGACATTTTAAGGAAGATTCTGATCTTATTTAATGACCTAACCTAACGTATAACCTGAATTTATTTCCTTCGATCCTGGGCCAGTGGGGAAGGGGCCAACCACGCTTCCGCTTCTCTGATCCAACGATTGTATTAGCTGACCTAACTAGATTGGGCTCATAATGTTCTACCCCCCCTTAAAAACTTATTTTTACTCTCAAGGCTCAAGAATCTATGTTCTGATTCGTAGTCGGAACAAGGTATAATTTAGGACCTATCCTTGACATGGAATGGAAAACAATCTCTCAATACATTGGTCTTCCTCCCATCAATGATGTGTGCTATGACATTGATACCTATGGTTATAGAAAGGAGGTAAAATGATGGGTGTTGTGGTTGATTTCAGGGACGGGTGTGATTTGGTGGCAAGATGCCTAATTCTACCAAAGAAGGACTCTTACTACGGTTTTGACTTACCCTCTTTAATTATATCTAGTTTAATACTGTAATATCATCTATACATTATTAGTACATAAGGAAGTTTGACAAAACAGGTTAACGACAAACTATCTCTCTAAGTTCATATGCACAATATGTATGTCAGAATAGTCTGTGATTTGGGACCTAATTCCTAACTATTTATTGCCCATTTAAGACATTTCTTGGGCCTAAAAAGAAAAATCTCTATTAGCTATAGGTTTTTAACACTTCTCAAAGATGAAGTAATAAACTTTTAGTTGTAAGTGGTTGGGCCAACATGGAAGAAAAGTTGTGTAGTGGGTCTAAGCCGGATATATTGACCTTCTGCCTAGCTAGGACAGAAAAATTATTGTATCAGTTCTTAATCCTAGTTGATCCCGATCTTCAGCTTAATCAGAGCATAGAATTCATTGGTAACTACTAGGATTGAGAATTCGATTCAAACAGCGAATAGGTTGATTACATACCAGTTCCTTTACTCCGCGTTCCCGATTGCAATAAGTCCTTGGGAAGGCAATTCTAAGGGGTGTATTGATTTATCCTAACGTTCAATCCGAGGGATAAGCGCAACTAGTTTTTAAATCAAAACAGCTTTCCTAAGAGTTATTAAGGATGCTTATAAGTATCAAGAGAATCCAACAAAGGAACGAGGTCTCACTCTAACTAAATCAAGACAACTAACTAAGTCTATCTTTCAATTATCTTAACAAAATCAGTCTTTTACATTCCTTAGTATAACTAGTATCCTAGTCTTAACTCGGGAGTAGCAGTAAGCCAATAGTTATAATCCAAAGTCTATGTTTATATGCTAGATGATTTCATACCCTTTCTAATACAAAAAATTATTTTATTGCTTAGGGTTAAAAGTTTCCTGATTAGAATTGAGTTACCCGAACCTGAATTTAATTACGATCGAGCACTTCACATATGTTCATTCCAGCTAAGGTCTTAGGGTTCGCGTTAGTACTTTATTAGATTTCTTATACTGTCTGATCTTTTGAAATCTAGGAGTACCAACTCTAGGTTCAAAACTCTAAGTGTCCCAGCACTTGATGGTCATTGTTTATAGACTAAACTACAGTGTTCGGTCTCGCCCGTCGGTAGGGACAATTCTAACGGAATTTGATGGTTAAGGTCCCATTTCGACTTTCACTCGGCGCTTGCACTTTTCTTCTTCTTAGAACGACTTGGACGGCTAGGCTTGGCCTCATTCGGGGCCGCTCTCTTCCTTCCCATGAAGGAAAGAAGCGTAGGGATCAAGAAGATGACCGTAACCAGCTCAAAAAGAACCATTGGGTTGAAAAAGCTTATAAGGTGAGATGGGTTTGTGGGTTTGGAAGGTTATGAGACACAAAAGATGGGTTTGAGATGCTCAAATTGAAGGAAATGAGAGGGTTGAGAGGGGGTGTTGCTGAAAACGATAGAGGAGTGTAAAGCTTGAAGAAAATGAGGGAAAGATAGAATGAAGGAGAGGTTTAAGAGAGAAACAAGAAGTTTTGGAGGAAAAGGAAATCTTGGAGAGGTATGTTATGAAGAGGGGGAGCATTGGGAGGGTTTAAAATTGACCCAACCTACATTAGTGGGCCACACAAGGCCCTAGAGTCGTCGGCCCGAGCCGACCTGCCCGGCCAGGCCCACTGGGCAACGAGGCCTCGCCAAATAGACGAGGCCCTAGCCGACCTCTGGAGATTCTGGTGAGGGATCCCCTGTGGGGCGATGTCCTCCAGCCCCCTGGGTCCCAAAAACGTGTGGGTCCCACCCTAGGTCCCCTTGGACATGCTCTGTTAGGCCCCTCACTCCGTTTTGAGTCGTTTCGGGTCATTTCGAGTAATTTGTGATGTATATCCGCATTTATCGATTCGTGAAGGATGGGATGGGTTAAATTGTGGTCTAAACCTATCGATTGACGGTCTAGGGATGATCCGAGGTCGTCTCAAGTGATTATGGATGTGTACTGACCTGATCTTAACAATCATTTTTGGTAACTTTCACCAAATAGCGAACTGGGAAATCTAAACTTGTTTCACTTTTACAATTCATCTGCCCTAATCTTACCTAATACAGTTGGTTGAATGGGCCCTAAATGTCCCATCATTTGGAGGTTGTACAGGTTATGGGACATAAAAATGTGGGTTTTGTGCCCAAATGAGGGGGGGTATAAGGAAGGTGAAGAGTTGTAAAGAATAGCGGTGGATGGGTGTAAGATGTAGAAGAAGATGGAAGCTTGAGTGAATAGAAGTGGGGATATGAGATCATTTTACATGGTCTCGGTTACGTATGGGTTATTCTACGGTTGTTAATCTCGCTCGTCAGTGACACTTGGGATTCTAATGTGGTTTTTAGATTCCATCGCCCCCTTCCTAAGTCAGAGTGCGTCAGTGTGTGTCGTGTGACCATAACCCAGGTACAGTTTAATCTAATTCATGCTTTGATACCATCTTGTAACGCCCTGAAAATCGGGGGTTGAGCAGAAGCTCAGCTCCCGAGTTCCAACGCATCACTTATGCAACATAAATAATGATGATTGAATGTTGTTCATATTAGTGCATTAAACATGAGTGGGATTAGACCAAAATAATATATCATACTATAGAGACAGTTAAATTTCACAAGCGGAAGACTGTGATAGATATATAAAATATATATAACTATTGTAAGTCTCCAGAGTGTGAACATGCTACCAGGTTAAATATATACATTTATACTGCAAAAATGAACAAAATGAATATACATGGGTGTTTCCAAAGGTGAAAAATAACAAGTGTAATGACATCTAATCAGCATCCTTGTAACCCCGTCGATCAGAACATGGTCTGCATAGACCCGCCTGATAGCTGCATATAGGAGAAACCCTCCTCATCATAAAAGTCTAGCTCTGCTTCGCAAGCATCGCCATCATCTGAAACTAAAATAGGGACTGGTTGGTGTTTTAAACACCGTCCCGTAACATGGGAGTGAGTGATCAACTCAGTGGAACAATAGAGCAAAGGTTAACATATTATCAATTCAGTCAAGCAGTAATGATAAAGCAGTACAACAAACAAGTCCTAAGTACTCTGATTAATGCAAGAATGGGATGTAATCATGATGCATGCCCTCGCCTGCACTCCCTCTGCATCTTCATCTCACGGTCCCGCATGTCAGTCACTTCCTCAGTGCTCTACCCAATGCCAAACGGCACATGCAATGTGGTGCATGAATGTGATTACCAAGTTCTTATTAGACCTTTTCATACAACAGGATTGGGAAGCTAAGGTACCTTCATTCTATCAATTCTCAAACAATGATCCATTTTAAGGTTGTCAATCCTATTCAACCTCATACGATGTTACGGTTTTAGGTCACTACAAAGGGCTCGTCACCTTATTAGTGTAGGCCTAGTTTATACTCTAGTTGCTACGGAAAGGCTCGTCACCTCAATGTAGTCTTAGAGTATGCTCGAGATCACTACAAAGGGCTCGTCACCTTATCAGTATAGGCCGACAGCTCGAATACAGTGTCCCATACCACCGTATTCAGCTCACGAGTCTGGATTGCTCACTGGTCACTATGGGGATTCTCGTCGCCCCAGCGTAGGCCGACAGCTCGACCACGGTGTCTCATAGCACCATGTATCACCCTGAAAATCAGAAGTCGTGTATAAACTCAACTCCCGACTTCCAGACCGTCACTTATGCAACAAAAATGATTATGATTCAATGTTGTCTGAGTTAAAGCATTCACATGAGTAAAAGTATACCAAAACTGCAATTCATACTCCAGATTCAGTGATAAAAGCAAGCGGAAGACTAAAGAATATATATATCACTGTAAGGAAAACAAAGTAGATCTCGACTATCTCTAAAGCATGAATACATCTCTGAGTCTCATATACATGTAAATAAACAGAAATTAAAATGTCAAAATAGTCCCACTGAGAAGTCCCGCCAATCCAGGCCACCTAAGCAAAGCCGTCGTGGTACTGCATGTATGAGAACTCGTCCTGGTCCTCATCATAGTCCGGCTCTGCCTCCTGAATCGCCGCCTCACCTGCATCTAAGACAGGGTCTGGTGGGTGTTGCAAACACCATGCCGTAACGTGGGATTGAGTAGCTAACTCAGTGGAATAATAGAGCAAGGATTAACATGTTCTCAAATCAATCATGCGATAATAGTAAAGCAGTAAATCAAACATTCCTAATACTGTTGTTAATGCAATATGACATGACGTGATGGATGCCCTCACCGACGATCTCCCTCATACGGCACCATCTTACGCCCGCGGCATGCAATCATCCCACAGTGCTCCACATCTTCCAGGCACATGCAATGTGATGGTGATATGATTACCGAGTTATTATTAGTCCTTTTCATACAGCAATATTGAAAAACTAAGGTACTTCCCTTATATCAATCCCAACACAGATCCTGTCTAGGGTTGTCACTCTTAGTAATCTCATACGATGTATATTTTGTAGGTCGCTGCAAGGGCTGCCAGGGCTGTTGCTCGCACTCGTTGCACCGCTCCCCTATCACCTTATCAATACAGGCCTACTGTACTCTCACTGCTACGGAAGGGTCGTCGCCTCCCGTAGACTCAGAATACTCTCGCGGTCACTACAAAGGACTCGTCGCTTGATCAGTGTAGGCCGACAGCAAGAATATAGTGTCCCATACCACCATAATCTGCTCACGAGTCATAGGTGCTCACTGGTTACTACGGGGAGGTTTTTGGCCCTAGCGTAGGCCGACAGCTCGACCACGGTGTCCCATACCACCATGCCCGGCTCGTGAGTCTTTGTGGATCAAGGTGCCATGGTTGACAGGGTTTACAGTGGTAAGTTCAGTACCCTAGGTTCAAGCAGTTATGACTCATACAGGGTGAACATACAAAGGCTAGTCGGGTTACTTGACGGGCTCGACTAGCACGAGCGCATCTCAAGTCGAATGACATGAAGTGCGTAAAACATCTCGTGTGGCCTAACCACTGCCGCCAACTCCAAAACACGGCTCGCGTTCATCGACGCGTCGTTCGTGGCAAAGATAAGCCGACCACAAATTTACTCAGTTACCGACTGCCTGGACTAAGTATAGTCCCAAACAATTATGAATTCACATCAGCCATCATGTAAGAGTAATGGAAATGAAATACAACCATGTGAGCATGTTAACACATGTTATAACATACAACTTAAGTAAATCTTCCAACGCATGCATTTCATACATATAATGAAATTATGCATATAGCTAACATGTAGGAAACCATTTACATCAACATCTTAATTGAGAAATCAATCTCAAACTAATTCATAACACCATTTAATTCAATACATACTAATACAAGCATTTATACAAACACTTAAACTGCACACTTAAGTCTACATATAGTATGTCGACTCAAAGCGCATATTTTGGCGAATCTCTTCGTCAAAATAATTATGCACGCATTCCTAATATCCTAATGCGACAAGAAGCCATGTCAATCACATCAGCAAATTATGGATGAAAACAGTATTTCCTACAAATGACTAAAATGCCCTAAATCTCATATTCTTCATCTGCTTACGAAACAGGAAATGGATAGCATGTTGACATGTCAAACGGCGTTGCCGTTGATAATCTACTATTAAACGACATTGAAAGCGTTGGAAATAGTCAATCAAAGCGTCTAAAATCCGTACCTTTTCTCCTATAGGTGTATTAATTCGAACGGAGCGTATACGCTTCGTCTACGGTGAACTGTGAACCTAATACACAAGATCCATAAGCTAACATGCTATGGAAATGACGGAACAACAAATCAGCAAGTGTTTGGGGTGTTTTCTTACCTAGAATCGCGGTGAAATCGCCGGGAAAGTGATTGAGATGCGTTGCTTAAGCACGTGCAACATGTGGCACAAGCAGCAGGAAATTCTCTTCCACTCTCTCTCACAAACTCTCACTTTCTCTCTCACTCTTGCTAGAAAATTCGGATGGGTGAGAGGAGTGAGGGTTTAAGCCCCTTTTATAACCTAAAACTCGCCCAAAACAGGCTTAGGAACAATGTTTACTTGATACCTAACCAAATCGGGGCTGTTTCGGTCCAAAAAGGCATTTCTGGTGGTCCCCTGGCCGAACGCTATCGGACTTAAGTTCATGCTTGTCGGATGTCGCTCTCATCCCATTTTTAGACCAGTAGTGCTCGTAGATCGCACGTGGCGGTCCAGTTTCAGTTCAGCTGTCACCGCACGTAGATCAGGTCTACAAGTCTCATGATACAAAATAGAAATTTTTCTTAATCCGAGGGTGTAATTTGGCTGAATTCTGACGGTTAGAACACTTAATACTGACGCGTCAAGTCGTGTGCCAGATTTAAATTTTAAATTCTAAATCTAACCCTATTCTCACTCTTTTCATTCTAGGCTCAATGAAATAGCCTGCGAATGTCGGTTGGACTTGATTTTCGAAATGATTGTCAAGTCTAGCTAGGCGGTTCTAACGGTCTAAGATTGTAGGTATCGGACTTTCGACATGCGGTCTAGATCCAATACAAAGTTTCAAAGAGGTCCAGAGAACAAACCGGTTTAGAGTTTGATCCGAGGTTTTAGAGTATTATAGCGTCATTGGTTCTACCCGCTTTGGGTCTTGTAGAACGTATTTAAAGTGATCAGGGACTATTTCTCAGCTACTCTAGCGTTGCGCTAACTAACTTACACTTATTTTCTAAAGGAATTAATCCTACGTGATTTCTGGTCGAGTTGGTACTCGAGTCCAAGTACGAATTTTTTCAGGGCGTTACACACCATGTCTGGCTCATGAGTCTTAGCGAATCGAGGTACCAAGGTTAGATGGGCTTTTCACTGTTAAGTTTGGTACCTTAAGTTCAAGCAGTGGCGTCCATACATGGTGATCATATATTGGGCCAATCAGTTTAGTAGACGAGTTCGACTGGTACAAGCGTACGCTGAATAAATCGACAAGGTACCATTGTTGACGATCCTCATACGACTCGGATTCATCGAACTCATCAATTGTAGCGAGACAACCTCGGCCACTAATTCGAGAATCATTATCGATTGCTTGGACTACATCGTAGCCCCAATTACATCCAAACTCAGTAGGCATTTGTAACACCCCGGATTTTTACTAACCCAGAATTATACGTCCTTAGGCAATGGGTCAACCATAACACCTTGGTAACCTCTCAGAACCTAATTCCAAAGCTAAAGAAATCATTTAGAACCAAATTCTTTAGAAATTTATCGGGTATTAACTAGCGCTACACTAGATTTCCTATCAAATTTATACCAACCACTTTAAATACGATCTGTAAGACCCAAAACCTATAGAATCATTAACGATATTTTACCCTGAAATCTAGGATCTAACTCTAAACCCAGTTGCTCCCAAGAATGCTTTGTAATTTTTGTATTGGATCTAGACCGTGCGTCGAAAGTCTGATAGCGATGAACTTAGACCATTATGACTGCCTAGTTGGACTTGACTATCACCTCGAAATCAAGCCCAAACGATGTCCTGGGACTGTTTCCTTAAGTCCGGAGTGAAGAGAGTGAGAAAATGAATATTTTTAGAAAATTAATTATATTTTTAAGAAATCTGGAACGGTTCACTTGGATGTTATTTTTAAGCATTCTGACCATTAGATTTTGACCCAAATTTACCCTCGGATCAGGATAGGTAGCCCTTACATGTCATAGTACTTGTAGCTCTGATCGAGTTCCCGTAACTGTTGAACTGAAACTGATCCGCCACGGTCGATCTGGAAACTCGACTGGACTGAAAACTTAGCTTGACCTAGATCCAATATTAGAGAGCTTAAGTCCGACAGCATTTAGTAACGGGACCTCCAGAAGTGCTCCATTGGATCGGAACAGACCCGATTTGGTTATAACCTAAGTATACCTTGGCCTTGGGTCTAATTTGGTGAGTTTTTAGCCTATATAAGGGCCTTAAGCCCTCACTCTCTCCTCCCATACGAATTTAGGAAAAACCCTAGGAGAGAGGAGAGAAAAGGGAGAGAGTGAGAGAGAGTTGGAGTTTCTCCCAGGGATTCTACCCTGCCACTCCATGTGCCTCAACACCTCTACCGTATCGCTATTACGGCATTTCTAATTCCATTTTTAGGTAAGTGAAGCTAACCCTAACCTGTTTTGAAGCCTAAAATAGTTTCGATGACGTTATAGCTAACCTGTTTCATGCCTTAGGTAGCGTATCCGCCGTTGACGAAGACACATCGTCTAAATCATATCGAATACGCATTTTCTGGTTTAAGGTGCGGACCATATACATTTAGGTTATGGTTTTCAAGACTTTCAATGTTAAGTAATGATTTATTCTTGTCTAGGATTCTATTTTACATGTATAAAGTGTTGTCCGTTTCATTTTTCAGTTATACATTACTTATGTTGAATATACTGTATTTCTCGTATTTATAGAAAATACCGTATACGTATAAAATTCAGATTTGTGCTTAACATGATTATTTACCGTAAATATATGCTTGTTATATGTGTGACAACTCCTTAGCGAAAAGACTTTCCCTAAATCACGCCACGACCAATATACGCTATATATGTAAAAGTGTGTAGCTCACGTGCATGTGAAAATGTTTAAATGAATACGAAACCTGGATTCATGCATGCCATGATTATCCGTCGTGGGTATATGCAAGTGATATATGGGGAAACTCCCTAGTGAAAGGATTTGGTCAAATACATGATATATTAACATACGATATGTAGTTAGTATGTGTAGCCTAAGTGTTTGTGAAAATGACTGAATGAGTATGGAATTTGCTTTTGTGCTCGCCATGACTAATTGTCATGGATATATGATTGTTGTATGGGCGATGACCCTTTGACGAAAGGATTTGCCCTAATACGTATGCTAATGAATACATAATATGTATGATGTAATGTGTAGACTAAGTGTATGTAAAAGTGTCTAAATGAGTTAGTAGTTAGTAAAAATGTGATTGCTAAGGTTGTTGAGATTGAATCTCAATCATAATACTTGAGTATATGTTTTCCTCCATGAATTGATTAACTTAGATAAATCAAGTTAAAGGTGTATATGATTTCTTCCATGTACTGTATTTACATTTAAGTTATACTTCATGAATGTCCACATGATTGTATGATATGCCTCATATGCCTGTTATGGAATTTGTACGTGATTGGAGCTATACTACAGTCCAAGGTAATCGGTAAGCGTACTCCAAATGATGGTTGAGGTTATTTGCCACGTAGGATGAGTTTAACGAATCTGAGTCGTACTTGGGATGTTTGGAAGTGGTTAGGCCACACGGAGTGCTTATACATTCCATGTTGTTCAACTCAACGTGCGCTTGGCCTAATTGAGCTTATCAACTGACCCGATTGACCGATGTTTGTTCACCATGTTTGGTCGTAACTGTTTGAATCTAAGACACCGAGCTTACCAGTGAAACTCCCATTAACCGTGGTACCATGATCCCCTAAGACTCATAAGCCGGGCATGGTGGTATGGGACACCGTGGTCGATCTGTCGGCCTACGCTGGGGCCACAAACCTCCCCGTAGTGACCAGTGAGTTCCCTACTCTGAGCAAATTATGGTGGTATGGGACACTATATTCTTACTGTCGGCCTACACTGATTGGTGACGAGCCCTCTGCAGTGACCTTGAGTTTATCCTGCCACTACATAGGGGAGACGAGTCTTGTTGCAATCTTGAGGATATAAGTAGGCCTGTATTGATAAGGTGATGGGGGAGAGGAGCAACGATTGCACGCAACAGCCCTAATAGCCCTTACAGCGACCTAGAATCATAATATTGTATGAGATTCCTAGGACTGACGACCCTAGAATAGATCAACTTTGGAAAATGATACAAGGGAGGTGCTTAGCTTCCCAATCCTGCTGTATGAAAAGGACTAATAAGAACTTGGTAAGCATATTCATAACACCGCATTGCATGTGCTAACGGCGTTGGTGATAGAGCACTGAGGAAGTGAGTCATGCCGCGATCATTAAATGATGTCGCAGAGGGGATTGTGGTGAGGGCATGCATCATTCTTCATACCATCTTTGCATTAACAAGAGTATCTAGGACCTGTTTGATTGTACTGCCTTATCATTACTACTTGATTGAATTGATAACATGTTAACCTTTGCTGTATAGTTTTCACTGAGTTAGCTACTCACTCCCACGTTACAGGATGGTGTTTGCAACACCAAACAGTCCCTGTTTTACTTTCAGATGATGGCGATGCTTGCGAAGCAGAGTCGAACTTTATGATGATGAGGAGGATTTCTCCTATATGCAAGTTCTGATCGACGAGTTTACAGGGTTACTGATTAGATGCCAATACACTTGGTATTTTACCTTTTAACACCCATGTATATTCTTTTCTTTCCATTTTTAGTGTATACATGTATTTAGTTAACCTGGTAACATGTTCACACTCTGGAGACTTACAATCAATTATACATTTTATATATTTATCACAATCTTCCGCTTAAGAAATTTAACTGTCTCTGGAGTATGATATGCTGTTTTGGCTTAATCCACTTCATGTTTTATGAACTACTACAGCCGACATTCATCCATCATTGAAAATATTGCATAAGTGATGTTTTGGAACTCGTGAGTGGAGTTTATGCTCGACCCCTGATTTTCAGGATGTTACAGCATTCCTATGCGATAGCTAAGTAACATGTGACAACTAGTTTCAGGAATAAATTGCATTGAGCATTCTAACAAACTCATACTATACATGTTATCATACATAGGCATCCCATAGATAAAGCACATAGTAGTAAGATAGGTTACATGAAGGAAACTGTAACTACAAGTAAGGGAGTTGAGAATCCCTCCTCAACGCCCTCATTACATACATAAAAACAAGCATTTTCTTATTCAGACATTTCATTAAACACATAGGCTATACATTTCAACATACATGTATTGACTAGTTATAACATATATCCTAGCAAGCCCCTTTTTTTTTAAAAGGACTTGCCACATACACAACAAGCATATATTCATACTTAATACTCATGGAAAGCACATATCCAAATTCCATATTCATTTAGACATTTTAACAAGCACTTAGACTACACATATTGCATACTTGTAATAAATTAGTTAAACCACATATTATGGAAAATCCTTCCACATAGGAGTTGTCATACGTATAACAATCATGTATTCCCACACATCAATCATACCAAGCACAAATCATAATTTCATATTCATTCAAACATTTCAACAAACACATGAAATGCATTATATTCAACATAGTCACATATATATGTAATAAACATAAATCCTAGCATCTAAGCACATGTGACAACAATCAAGTCAGTCGTAAATCATTATCTGACATTGAAAGCCTTGAAAACCATAACCTAAAACATCTATAGTCTGCACCTTACGCTGGTAAACTCGTACCAAGCTCGGTTTGAACATTACGTCTTTATTTACTGCACAACGGCAACCTATAGAATGAAATAGGTTAGCTATTTCACCCTACACTCTATTCAGATCCCTAAAACCAATTAGGGTTAGGATTCCTTACCTAAGAACGAAGTTGAAATCGCTGAAATAGCGATACAGAAGAGATGATGCAGCTCGATGAGCGATAAGGAAGGATCCTAGGAGAAAACTGCAACTCTCTCTCTTTCTTCTCTTCTCTCTCCTAGGGTTTTAGCAAAATCGTATGGAATAGAAATGGGGTGGGTTTAGGCCTTTATATAGGCTCAGGACTGATGGAAATGGCCCCAGGGCCAAGGTATACTTAGGTTATAGCCAATTCGGGCCTGTTCCGATCTAACAGACTTAAGCTCCCTGACCATGGATCTTGGTCAAGCTGAGTTTTCAGTCCAATTGGGTTTACAGATTAGATGCGGCGGACTAGTTTCAATTCAACGGTCACGGGAACTTGATCAGGACCACAAGTGTACTGACATGTGTGGAACATTTCCCCTAATCCAAGGGTGTAATTGGGTCAGATTCTGACGGTCTGAATCATTATATTTGGCCCGCAAGTGACACGACTCAAATTAGTTAAATTCGGATTTAATTCTAAAGAAATTCACGTCTCTCACTCACTTTGCTCTGAGCTTAAGGAAATAGTTTCGGGATACCATCTGGACTTGATTTCTGAGGTGGTCGTCAAGTCCAACAAGACGGTCATAACTATATAGTTTCGAGGTAATCAAACTTTCGATGTGTGGTCCGAGTCTGATATGAAGTTTCACAATGCTCCCAAGAGCAACTGGGTTTAGAGATTAATCCTAGGTTTCTAGGTAATGTAGCATTAGCGATCCTACTCATTTAAGGTCTTTTAGTTCATATTTAAACTGGTTCAAGCTAATTCTACTGATTATTCATTTTAGTACTTAACCAAAATTTACCCTAATTATGACAAATTAAGGTCCTAGTGTCATTCTATGCCCCGTTTTTGGCACTTTTAGTTAGTATATTATTTTAATTATTTTTTTAGTAGTTCATCATAAATTTTACCCCATATCCACTAAATTTCATGAGATATAGTTTTGTAAAAAAAATCTAAAAATTCCAGAAGCTGCAGCTGTCCAACGAATGATTTTCAGACAGTTGTCACAACGACCTACTTTAAACTATATTAAATATTTTATTATATTTTTTACTTATTTTTATATAAAACTATACTCATTTAGCTTCAATATGGTTTTGAATCACCTAAATTGGAGTTATAACGAGGGAGATATGATTTTTCAAAGTTAAACGAAATGCTCAGAAAAAATGCAGAAAATGAGTCGCCCGACCGTTGTACGGACGAGGCCTCGCCAAACCGACGAGCCCCTCGCCACTCACTGGACATTTTGGCGAGGGCTCACCCTAAGGGCGAGGTCCTCTCCCCCTGGGGGATGTCGAAAATATGTGGGACGCACCTCGGTCCCCCCGAATTGAGTCGTTTGGGCCCATGAGTCCGTCGAGGCATTATCGGGTCTCATTTGTAAACCAGAATGAGTTATGTGATGTACAATATATGATTTTAGGGTAGGAGAAGATAAGATATCCAAATAAACTATATATAATATGATATTCCAAAAATTCAATAGTCAAAATCCCACTTTATTCATGTATGTACCATTTATAATAAATTTTAGTTTAAGTATAGTTCTTCACCATTAAAACTTTAGGATTTGTGTCTAATATGAAAGTACTTGGAGAAATTTGAAGAATAAGGTGGTGAATGGTGAGATTTTGAAGGAAATGGGTTGAAAAGTATATATATATATATATTTTTTAGACTTTGAGATTGAGCTCTGAGAGTGTTATAGTTAACTCATTGCCTAAGGACATTTAACTCCAAGTTGGCAAAAATCCGGGGTGTTACATTAAGGAAGGAAGGAGAGCT
Organism: Magnolia kwangsiensis; assembly: GCA_037074715.1. Lineage (NCBI taxonomy): Eukaryota > Viridiplantae > Streptophyta > Magnoliopsida > Magnoliales > Magnoliaceae > Magnolia > Magnolia kwangsiensis. The sequence goes on along the minus strand of CM073575.1, from coordinate 79,238,439 downwards.
TGGGTTGGAAGCCATGGTTGTAAAATCAGGGAGTTAGAGAGTTACTTGGATTTTAATGTGAATTTAGAATGGGGTCTAAGGCGGTTTAAATAGGCAATTACGGATCCCACGTTCGATGCAGTTATGACAGGTAAGGACACCTCGTATTCTAGGAAAGTAGGAACATGCAATCATCATGGTTATCATTTCATAGGATCATGCACGACCCCTCAAATTCCAGGCATCATGTCATTAGTCAGTTATGAAGGAATAAGAAAAGAAGAAAAAGTATTCTAAGTGTAACAACTAATGATAAAAGAAGGCTTGCTAGGTGATTTTATTAACTATTACAATATAAAATATAAATAGTAACAATTCGAAGGAAGAAATTTCTTGAATTGACACTTCAACCTTTTCTAGTTGACCCTTCTCCATGCGCAAAGTGACCTCATGTTTGATGACCGCTCGAAAAACTTAGTCGATAACTATTGTTTGAGCATTAGCGGATGGGCCAAATCTTCGATCATTTTCTTCTATCACTTGCGTTCGACGCTTCTCTCTTCAAATTTTCTCTTCAACATCATCACCTTTACCTCTAAAGTAATGATTTGTATGCTTATTTTCTCCAACTTGCCATCAAATGTCTTCAATTCTGTGTGTTAGGCCAATAGTTTATCGATGATATCCTTAGCCATAGCCATTTGGAATTCTGTTGTTACGTGCTCATCCTTAAAATGACTGATGATGGTGTAAAGCTCGTGTTTTTCTTTAATGCATTCCAAGAAATCCCTAAGGGCTAATAGTTTGGCCGAGAGACTCTCGTCTGAGTAAGAGAAGGCTTGATATTGATCAATTAGTTGGGTAAGCCTCTCAATTATCTCGATCAATATAGTCCCAGACAATATTAAGTGCACAAGGGTTCAAATTTCTTCATTGAGACACTGCAAATCAGTTAAGAATATAAGGGATTCAGCCACATTGACATCGTCGATAAGAGCCTATTAGAGGGAGGAGAGGATGTCTTCAACTGGAAGTGCATCTTCACTAGTTGTAGAGGAGGCTGAGACATTGTCAATGACCATCGGTGCTGATATGGGAATCGGGGCCAAGCTAGGTAGAGGGATATCAGTCATAGGGACCTCTTCTATTATTTGATCATAAACGACCACCTCATGTACTGCATTCAATTAAAGAGTTTCTTCAATGGTTAAGGGAAGATATTCTGCAATTAGACGAAGGTGTTGAACAAATGGAGGAATAGGTCGAGGGGATGGTCCTCTATCTGAGCCTTGAGGCGTAGCACTTAAGGGATGATCATCTTCTTCTTCTTCTTATAATCGACAACGGTAGGCGGCATATGAGGAATGTCAACCATATATTCAGACTATATGATGAGAATTGTAGCTTCATAAGAAGTATGAGAGGGAAGAATGTCGTTACCGATTGTTCCCTCAGAGTCAACAGTCTGCACATCAGTAATCTTGAGAATATCGGTCACTGACTGGCATTGTTGTAGTGATTGTGCCATAATGATTTATTTTTCTACGGCTGATAACTCTTAAGTAACTACAAAAAAGACAGATTTAGCAAGAAAACGAGGTAAAAGACTTAGACCAGTTATACGAGTGAAAGTAACCTCCATTTAAAACGGACAATGAGGGTGATGTATTGTCTATCCATGAATTGAGGGTTTTTTTATAACCATTGCCATTGCTCGAGTATAAGTGGGGAATGGTGGTGAACTAAGGTGATAAGGGGTGAGATATTTTTATCGAATGAAAGATCAGGATTGTTTAATCTTTCCCTATCTTGCCATCATGTATTCCAGCATTTATTATAGTAAGATTCTTGTTAACATTTTAGACCTTCCTCAATTTATTTAGAATAGTCTTCAATGGAGAGCCCTAGCTAATATTTGGTTTTTAAGTATTTTTCAAATGAATGAAGATATTGCCTCGACCGAAGAAGTACCTGATCGCCGTCATCCCTTTGAGGAGGTTGGAAGTGGCCGATTTACTATGGTCTACTAAGGAGGTGGATCAGAGTGCTTAAACACTAAAGTAGGAGACTGATAGGTGGGCTGAGATGAGTTCGTATGTCAAGGATCCTATTTGGAGTTGATAGAGGCGAACGAGCTGGTGGAGATGTGGAAGTGATAGGTTCCTTCACCGTAACTTTTGGCGTTTTGGTTACTGAACTGTCTCAATCGGTGAAGCTTGCGTGGTAGAGATAGCGGCCAATTTCGTCTTTGGCTTATTCAGTTTTTGGGTGGGAGTCGTGGCAGATTGAGCTGCTACTCTTTTCTTTCCTCAAAGTTCTATGGAAGAAGAAAGTTTGTCTATGATAGCTTAAGGAGATTTATTAACTAGATTTTTATAATAACCCTCCCACCAAATGGTGAAAGTGTCCATTACTTGAGGTTGATTCAGGTAAATGAGAAGATAAACTAGTAGACTGAAAGGTGGAGTTAAGAGAATGGTAGGGAGCAATTCGATCGACGATCGGTCAAGTGAAGTGAGGTTGGTTACAGGACGACTAAGTAAATGGACAGGGAATGCACTGGACAAGACCAAATTGACGAATGAGCATATTTGGGCAGTATTGTTCAATTTCATCTTTAACAGTCTTACCAGTGTGAATCGTGCTGCTATAGGGGAGATCTCTACAGATGAGGTAACTCTCCCAAGTAAGTTATATCTAAGATGCCTCATGATTGCCATCACTCTCGTATCGGCCGGTGAACCAAGTTGGGCCGAACTCTTTATCATAAAAAGGAGTAAACGACCGACTCCATTTACCCCTGTTCAGAGAAAAGAATAAGGAGTCCATATAGACAAAAATGTATAGATCTCCTAGGGTGAATGGATGATGCATTCACCACATGAAGAATAAACAACATCAGAATGAATGTGGGCAAGTACAAGTGAAGGATGAAAATATTTATAAATCCACATATGAAGAAGCCATAGTGGCCCTCCTCCAAGATACAGACCTTTGGTGATGATTTCAAAAATGCCTCTAGACAGATGGCCAAGTACAAAAGGTGTTAGAATGAGTTTTTAACCTTATGCAAGCACCTTGGCTAGTTGAACATATTTGTTCGTGATCTATAGAGCGTCCACACAGAGTAAATGTCAGTAGATCCAGAGTAATAGGAAGGCCGTGTGTTCTTCATAATTGATCGGGCCTCCACGTTTGCGGTACATTTGCATGAAGTGAGAATAGGCCTTGTTGGCATTATTTTTGAAACACCTTGACTCTTTCCGAGCGAAACCCGGGAAAATGGCATTGTCGAAAGGAAGAACTTGGGTCAAAGCCATAATGTCCAAAATTGTTGGACTCATAAGGCCACATATGAAGAAGAATGTGTTGGTGGATGGGTTCCAAAATGTCAAAGCTGTTGTGAGAAGACCATGGTCTGATGGATAATCATAAACAGAGAGTTTGATGCATTCATAGATGTCAAAATTTCTCCATGTTGCCTCATGTTAGGATGAAATACAAGCAAACCAAGTATCTCATTTCGGTAGTGGTCTCAGCTAGGATCGAGGATGCTTTAGAACTTTAATAGGTTCTGGGATGGATTCAGATTGAATCAGTAAAGTCTCGCCTATGTAAATGGGGAACAAAGGATCTATCATGCTAACTTCCTCAGCATCAATCATAGGAAAGAATGCTGGTCCCATACAGTAATACTCTCCAATATGTGATTTGAAGACTATCTCATTGGAATATTTTTTAGATAAGGCATCTATTATGGTAACCAAATTATTCTGATGAAAAGATGGAAAATAAGACAATGAGGAAACCATTATTAGAGTATGAGAAGGAGAAAGGAATTAAGAAGTTATGAGGAAGAAAGAAGCGTGGAGTGAAAGAATGCCAAAACATGCTTATATTAGCTAATGGGATGGAGCATTTATTAGGTCATCATTAAATTTTTCACTTTGTACGATGCTATTACACTCATAGCAACGGGTTTAGTCCTTATTTCAAAAAAGGATGATTAGAGCTAATGTGTAGGGATGTATTGGTTAGAGACGGTTACCATGACATTATCACATGTATGGAAGGACTGCTATATTAATGAGGGGTCACACATTGCTTTCACCTTTCTCCAAAGGCAAAGTAACATTGAGGGGGGGGGGGGGGGGGGGGGGGGGGCAGGAATGTTCATCCCAATTGTCGCCAATTCCTACAAAATCCAATCAGAGTACGTTATGTGTGATCTGGATGGATTTGCATGGTACATTTCGAGATCTGAGGGGATATATATGAAGAGGATCCTACGATAGTATAGCTGGAGTACATCCAACAATGCCATGAGTTTATTAAGCGGTCTATTAAAGAATGATCGTGTAAAAGTGGTGACAGGACAAATGATAGAAGTAGAAGCAAAGAAGGTCATGTAGTAGAAGTGGCTATAACAACTGTTGAGAAATAAAAAAGGATCAAAGGAAAATATAAGAAGATAAGAAAGAAGTCTTCCCTGAAGGGTTGTGTGGCGCAGAATAGAAAAGCACAGAGGAGAGTTGTGTGGTGCACAAGGGGATCGGTGCATGAAGATCCAATCGCACAAGGGGATATGCGCACAAAGGTCCGACTACATAAAGGTTTCCGCACAAAGGTCCAACCGCACAAAGGTTTTCGAACAAAGGATGACTGCGCAAAGATGGTCCGCACAAAGGTGGGCTGCGCATAAAGGGGTGACTGCATAACAGGGTTAGGCACACAATGGATATGTTGATGCGTTCACACGTCTGAAAGGCTATAAATATCCCATTGTCCCTCTATAATGGATTATTAGAGCAAGATTCAATTAGAGAAGAGAGATTAGGACTTCTGTAGAACCTAGGTACCATCCACACCTGTTGTGTGGAACGTGGCCCATGGGGCGCACAATGGATGCTGGCACGCAACGGACAAGGGCACATAACCCCCATAGTGGGTGTGGGCACACAACTCCCCTTTTGGCATACTGTTTTCCTTTGTGGATGTGTAACGACTTCATGTGAGTAAGGAATTCATTGATGATCAATCAGAGATTAAAGAAAATCCTAATTTGGATTGAAATATCGGAATACTTTCTCAAGAATTATTTTATTTTACTCAATACTAACTTAAGAATTATACTGAGAATTTTCACCACTGTTTGGCATCGTAAGATGCCAAAATGGCGACTCTCAATGGAAACATCCTTCCTTTTATCTCCAAAGTAGAGCATAACCTTATTCAAGTACTGATTCATATCTTTTTTTTACAATTGACCAAAATTCGGAAAAACTACAATCAATCGATGGTGATTACTCAGAAAAGACTATTTTCTACTTCATGACAACAGGATTTGTCATCGAATATGATGACTAACAAAATAAGTGTCACAAAGAGAAACCTATATTAGTTAAACAAAGGGAACCATGAACAGCTGTTGTAGTCATAACCGCCTCGCTGGTAACACAAGAAGAAAGAAATGACTAGATCATTGTTACACACAAGAAAATAAAAACCAGGAATGTCACTGCTGCCAGGATAAGCTCACCATCGAGAAGAATCTGGGGATTGATAGCGTGAAACACAGCCAAGAAATACCCCAAACTCACCCCACCGACAATCTACCCCGAGAAAGCCACTGTCCCTTCAGCAATGTGTGATTTTCCTGCTTTGCCTACCAGAGGCGCTCGGTGGACAAAGGAGAAAAAAGGCAAGTCATTACTAATAGGCTCGCCGGTCTTCGCATCACCTCAATTAACTGGCTACTTCAGAAACACAAAGAAATCAGACGTGACTCCTCTTTCAGCGACCCCCATTGTTTCGATGCATTCTAATTCATCCTCGACCACAGCTTCGTCAAGAAATGGAGAGGCCGCTGTCTATATGGCCAGAACAAATCAAGGACCATCGCCAATCATAGAAGATCGTATGGTTGAAATAGCTTGGGCATAGAAGACACTGATGGAAGAGTGCAGAAATCTCTGAGAGGCCCTTCCGATGATCGACAACGAAAGAGAACAATAGCCTAAGGGATCACAACTGCCGAGGGTGGGATCATTTAGCTCTGCCCCTACAACCAGAGCTATGACTCGAGAAGAAGTGCGACAAGTCGTCGAACAAGCTGTCAGGACAGAAAGGGAGCATGAGAATACTGGAAGGTTCAGATATCGAATGTCATACCTAAGGGAGGTAGAAGATATCCCCTTCCCGAACAATTTCAAACACCCCAATTTCCAAAAATTCAATGGTGACGGATCACAGGAAGAACATCTGATGCACTTTATCACTAGTATGAGGAACTTCTCTACAGTGCCCCAATATTGTCTTCGACTGTTCGGATCTTCTTTGACAGGCAAAGCATTCAAATGGTACTCAAGTTTAGCACTGGGATAGATGAGAACTTGGGAGAAGATGTAAGATGCATTCATGTCAAATTTCTTCTCGTTAGAACATGATATCAGTATCACAGAATTAGCATCAGTGTGACAAAGGGAAGGAGAGCCCGTAGAAAAATTTATAGACAGATGGAAGACGTTGGGAGCTTCTTATAGGCAATTGCCGAAAGAGAAAGAGCTCTAGAGCTGATGACCAGGAAGATGCCAGTATTCAACTATACAATAGCCAGAAGAGGGCCTCAAAAATTGATTACAAATGTAGTCGATCATGAGAAGAAAGGCACTGATATAAGAGAAATAAAAGGAAAAAGAACAGAAAGGAGAGAAGAGTCAAATCGTACCAGAGGAAGATTTTATGACAAAAGCCTAGATTGCTGAATTCTCATGAGGGTTTTGCGTTTGAGAAAGAGGATGTACTCCCCATGATGAATCAGTCGTTGAAGGCTGGGACAATCGAACAGCCTCTGTCAAAATGCCTTGAAGAATCATCAAAAATAAAAGAAAGAGATTTTTGTTATTATCACCATGTGGTAGGACATTCGACAGAAAATTATTACATGTTGAAATGTATTATACAGAGAATGATAAATAGTGGTGAGATAATAGTTGGAAAGGAGAAAAAGAGAGACAGAAGAGCGATAGTGAATGTGCTTATTATGCGAGAGAATTCTCAGGGAAGAACGAAAGCAGAGCCTCAAAAAACAACAGGGAAAGTGGCAGTAATGACATTACGATTGGGGAAGAAAGTAGCTAGTCTGCCAAATACGAAGGCAGAAAAACTAAAGGTGGAAACAACCAAGGATCACTCCAGTAGTAGTAATGTCAAGAAAGAAGAAAAGAAGGAAGCAGGAAAGGTGACTTACGACATCATAAGTCACTTGAAAGGTATACCAGCTCATCTAAGTGTTTACGACACCCTAAGTTGTCAGAAGACTCTCGACGTAGTCTGATTAAACCATTATTCGATGATGATGTTAGAGAGGCATTGCTGACAGAAATGGAGGATGAAGAGTACAGGGAACAGAAAGATTGTATGCCAGTTGTCTCCTTTTTTGATGACGATCTAACTTGTGATAGGGAACACAATAGGCCACTGATGATTGTAGGACATATTCACGGAAAGTAGGTCAAGTGGATAATGCTCGATAATGGGTCTGCAGTGAATCTATTACCATAATAGTACTGAATGAATTGGGATATCACCGCTCTAATTTGCGCCCTAGTGGAATGATGATTCAAGGCTTTAATCAAGATGGGCAGCGTGCACTCGGTAAAATCACAATAACGCTGAAAATAGGAGAGTTAACCACGAATGTCGTTTTCCATGTTATAAATGCAGTGACAACGTATAACCTCCTTCTAGGAAGATCGTGGATGCATTAGTATGACATCATACCTTTCACCCTTCACCAGTGTTTCAAATACTATAAAGATGGGGTGCAATATAAAGTGCTAGCTGAGGCAAGGCCATATACAGAAGCTGAAGCATTCTTAAAAAATGTGAGTTATTATGACGGATTCGCCAGTGAAGAAGAAAAGAGGAATGATGAAAATGAGGCCCTAGGGAATGCTTGCATGGAAATAATGAGGGAAGAAAAGACAGAATCATCAGGGACAGTGAAAACAAGAAAGAAATTCTATTTTGTGGTAAAGCATCTGCGACAACTGGGACAACCACCGTTAAAATTATTGTTGCCAGAACAGGTGAAAATTTTGTAGTTAAATTATACAGTACTATTATCATATGCTAAAAGAAGCAAACCATTTCCAGTCATCCTGAAGAGATTTTACGTTAAGTCCAACATGAAGTACTCAGAGCCGATTGAATTTTATGCCCCTTCAAAAGTAAAGATAGAAGAAATGGTCGAGGATAACATGGATCCCGAGAAGTTAGCATCTGAAGATTTCATAAAGTACAGCCCAGCCAGTAAGAAAATCATGAAGAATATGGGTTTCGACTATGACGAACTGATTGGCTTAAACTACGGGAAGGGAATTCAAATCTTGATTGGTGTGAATCAGAAAAAGTGACAGAAATTTTGAGGATTGCGGGCAGAATGTTCAGTAAATATAGTTATGGTTGACCAGGCAGAGAGAGTAGATTCTAAGATGGTCAAGAATCCTGAGACAGTTCCGAAGCAGATGGAAGATGGGGGGCAACCGACAATTGACTGCTGGCGAGAAATAAATTTGGGCATGGAAGAAGAACCGTGAAATACAATCATAAGTGCTAGCCTCCCCGAACAAGAAATCGACCAGTACATCAAGCTCTTGAAAGAGAATAAAGACATCTTCGCTTAGACATATGCGAAAATCTCTAGCCTAGAACCGTTAATGGCAATCTCTAAAGACAAGAGGCCGATTAAGCAAGCACAAAGGCAGTTTCACTCGGATCTAATCTCGTTAAAAGAGGGAGAAATAAGAAAGTTAATAAAAGTCGGGTTCATTAGGGAAGTTAAATATCCTAAATGGATATCGAATATCATCCCAGTGAAAAAGAAGAATAGGCAGATCAGAGTATGTATTGACTTCAGAGACCTAAATAAGATTTATCCAAAAAATGATTTTTCGCTACCGATAACCGAGCTGCTAATCGATAATACAATGGAATATGTTGTCATGTCCTTCATGGATGGGTACTAAATAAGAATGGCTCTTGAAGATGAAGAAGCAATAACATTCAGAACTTTGTTAGGAATTTATTGCCTTAAAGTTATATCGTTCGGTCTCAAGAACGCAGGTGTAACATATCAAAGGGCAATGTAGAATATATTTCAAGACATGATGCATAGACATGTTGAGTATTATGTGGATGATTTGGTGGTTAGATCAAACGGCCATGAGGAACACCGCGGGCATCTGGCTTCAGTCTTCCATCGACTTAGAAAGAGATAACTAAAGGTGAATCCAACTAAATGCACCTTTGTAAGTGTTATGGTTTGAATCCTCTTTGGTTGTCAAATTTTGTGTGAAAAAACCTCTATATAGATGTCTTGTGTTTGTATCTTGTAAAATATGTTCGAGACATCACGTCAACACTTCGAGACAAGATGATGAACTCCTCGAGCTAGTTCAAGCTACAATATTGACGATCTTAAAGAAGAGTTCAAGTTAAAGACTCTAGCTCGAGTTCAAGTTCAAGATGCAAAGTTCACATATATTCAAGTTCAAGACTCAAACTTATGAAGGGTTCAAGCTACATCAAGAAGAACTCAAGCTTCGTAAAGCTCAACGTCTAAGCAAATGAAGGTTCAATGTCCTTACTTATTGAGGTTTGATTGACCTTAGGTTGACCTTTAGAGTAGGTCACTTTGGATACATAATTCATATATCTTTTACAAGTGAGTTTGATATTTTCTAAAACTAGTCCTAGATCTTGTTCGACTAGTCCTAACACTGGTTCGACCAGTCCAAGATATTTCAAGACCAGTCCTAATTTTGTTACATTTTATCAGATTATTCTGTTTGGCTACGACCAGTCCTGGAGTCTACTCGACTAGTCGTGGGATGGTCTCGATTCAACGTTCGACCAGTCGTGGAGCTACGATTCAAACTCCAACGACTAAATCAAGTGTCGCTTGACTAGTCGTGGGGTGGTCACGACCAGTCGTGGACTGCCTTCGACCAGTCGTGGACTGCTCACGACTGGTTTTCCGATCGTGCCAGAAAATTTAAAAATCTGTTTCTTCTTTGACTAGTCGTTGTGACCCTAGGATCAGTTAAAGATGAATTTCTGCAGCTATAAATAGCACACGAATTTCAGAGTTTTTCATTAAAAATTAAGTGAATTCAAAGCTCCACTCTGAGATAAGTTTGTGTCTGTTCTTAAGCTATATTGTGCATAATCTATTTCCTTTTATTAGTTTTTTTTCTATTTGATTTGATTCAATATTCCAATCTGATTTGAAAAGAGGAAATATTATTTTCCTTCTTCTGGGAATTAAAATCAAATAGAGTTAGCCCAGTCTGATTTAATTTAAAATCAATTAGAACTTAGAACCATTATAAAGTGAGTATTGGAGATTGAACTTTCATATCCGAACATCTATTCCAATTGGTTCTTCCGGGCTGCTACAAGAGGAGAAATCCAGGTATTTTACAATTCTGTAAAATTTCCATTCTTTTGGTTTTTGTTTGGGATTTGCCAGAAAAATTCCGTTTGTGAGGTTATCTGAGGAGAGCTAGAAAACTCAGAATAGTGTGGGTTTTTGGATTGTGTAAGCCCAAGTTAAAAGACACAATTGTGAAGGTTTTAGGTGAACCTGTGAAACCTATTTTGATAGTGAACACTAATATCCCTATGAGGATATTAGGAGTGGAGTAGCATTCTGTGTGGCTGTTGTAAAACAGTTGGTGTACACACAGGCGAACCACTATAACTCTTTGTCTTGTGGATTGATTGCTTGCTTAATTCCTTATCTTTCATCATTTAGTTTTGTGGAATGTACATGTGGATGTAAATGTTGTAACTATTTACATTTTAAGCAAGTGTAGGAATGTTATAATAATTTAGAGTTTTATTTCAGCAATTTATTCCTTGCTATTTATTTTCAGATTGAATTCTTAATTCAAAAGACGTTCTAGAAATAAGGTAGTCCTACCATAAGCCCTTGTTGATTATGGTGTAAGGTTGTCCTTAGAACTGAATTTGTATAAACCTCTTAATGCTTGTTTATTGAGATTGATTTAATTTTAGCATTATGAATCGATTTATTTTGTACGGCTATTTCTTTATTTTAATCCGTTGTATTTAATTTTAATTTGGCATAGTCCTATTCACCCCTCCTCTAGGACATATAGCTTGGCCATTTCAAGTGGTATCAGAGCCTAATAGCTCGTTCTTATTGCTTTAATTTGGATTTATTTCCTGAGCTAACGATCAAAGCTATAAGATGTCAAATTTCGATAGCCTTTCAGTCACTAGGCCTCCACCGTTTGATGGCTCCAACTATGCCTATTGGAAAGCTAGAATGAGGATCTTCCTCAAATCAATGGATGAGAGTGTGTGGCAAGCCACAGTGACCGAATGGAAACCCCCTACCACTGAAGTAACTGGAACCGACGGTTCAAAAATAATGAAAGTGTCTCCTTATTTCTCATGGACTATACTTCAAAAAAGTGAGAGTAGTGCCAATGCTAAAGCACTAAATGTTATCACTTGCGCACTATCACTGAATGAGTTCAAAAGAATCATATCATGTGATACTGCAAAGCAAGCTTGGGATATATTAGAAATTACACATGAGGGTACATCAATTGTTAAGAAATCTAAAGTCCAACTCCTCACAACTAAGTTTGAAGAAATTAATATGGAGGAAAATGAAATGTTTATGGACTTTTACACTAGATTGAATGACATTGTAAACTCAATGTGGGGTCTTGGCGATAAAATCTCAGAAAGTAAAGTGTGTGTAAAGATACTACGCTCTCTTCCTGAACGGTTCAACTCAAAAGTAACTGCGATCTAGGAACTTCGTGATACGGATAACATGAGGGAAGAAGAACTAGTTGGTTCTTTATAAACCTACGAATTAAATTTTAAAGCTCCTAAAGGTAAATCTATTGCTTTAACATCTTCTAAAGGTATTTCTCAAGAAAACTCAGATTTGAAAAATTCAGAAGATGATATGGCACTTTTAGCAAAAAAGTTTTATAAGATTTTCAAAAGTAAGAAAAGGGTCGATTTTCAAAAGACAAACGAAAAGAAACGATCTAAACCAAAGTCTAGAACTTGGAAGTCTTTGAAAGATAGTCAATGTTACAACTACTAAGAATATGGGCATTTAGCAAACAAATGTCCTAAAAAGGACAAACCCAAAAAGAAAGGTATGTTGGCTACATGGGATGAATCATCTGATTCTGAAGCCTCTTCTGAATCAAAAGATTATGAAACTGAGTCGGGCAATGATGTAAAAGCCCTTATGACTCTAGCCAAGTTCACATATTCATATCACGATGATTTAACTAGTGAAGAGAATTTGCATAGTGGTCATGAAAATGAAGAAGATCTTCAAGATGCTTATAATGCCTTACATAAGGAAAGTTGTAAAATTGCTGTCAAACTTAAACTTCAAAAAGAAAAGTTTTCTAAACTCAAAGAATGTTTTGAGATTCTTGTTTTAGAAAAATCCCAAATTTCAGATTGCTTTGAAAAATCAAAATGTAATTTGAAATTCAAAACCTCCCTGATTGAAGATTTGAAATCTGAAAATGAGAAACTTAAGAATGAAGTATCTTCTCTTCTGAGTTTGAAGGACACATGGAGATATGCCCAAGGTGATCCAAAGTTAGAAAAATTTTATCCGGATCAAGAAAATGTGGTGATCGATCCGAGTTGGGCTATGATAAGAATATACCTCCTAAACAGAAGGATACTCTCAAATTTGTGAAAGGAGAAGCCTCAAACTCAAAAGAGAAAAGTACTTATCGAGGTTTTTCTAAAAATACAAAAACTTTTCAAAAACCTAAAAGCAGCCATGTCAATTTCAACAGAAACCCACTAGCTGAAAAGATAGTTGATTTACTCAAGGAGCTCTTAAAATCTAACTCGGTAGGTCATTCTTACAACTACAATCAAAAGAAGACCAACTATACTCCTAAACCCAAAACCTTTCTGAAATGGGTTCCTAAGGTTGCCTGCTTGGTTGCCCACACTTCTTTTAAAGCAACAATCCATTCAAAGTGGTACCTAGATAGTGGATGCTCCAGGCATATGACAGGAGACAAAGCTTTATTCACTGATCTTAAAGACATGATTGATGGGTCAGTCACATTTGGTGATGGAAGCAATTGCAAGATTATTGGCAAAGGTATGGTTCAACTTTACAACCTTCCTTTATTTAAAGATGTTTTATATGTTGAGGGACTAAAACACAACCTATTAAGCATATCTCAAATATGCGATAACAACCATAGTGTAAAATTTTCCAATCAAGGTTGTGATATCATAAACAGAAAGGGTTCTGTAATATTAACTGGTCGCAGAACTTCAAAAAACTGCTATATAGTAAGTGATGGTAGCTCATCTAACCAAAAGTGCTACATGGTCCATACCAATGAGACAGAATTATGGCATAAACATCTTGGACATGTGCACTACCAAAATTTATACAGATTGAGCAAAGGAGAACTAATTAGAGGTCTACCTAAGTTATAAAAATTAGACAAAATATGTGGTGAATGCTAGTACGGTAAACAAACTAGGAGCTCTCACAAAAAAGTGAACTCTAATGCCACATCAAGACCACTCGAGCTTCTCCACATGGATCTTATAGGATTAACAAGAATGGAAAGTCAAGGCAATAAAAAATACATCTTGGTTATCGTAGATGATTATACAAGATACACTTAGGTTTCATTTTTAAGAGACAAATCATAAACCCTTGATGAAGTGAAAAATATCATCAAACGAATTCAAACTGAAAAATGTTCTCAAGTCAGTAAGATGTGTAGTGATCATGGATCCGAATTTGAAAATAGCATTTTTGAGAAATTTTGTAGCGAACAGGGAATATCACATGAATTTTTTGCACCCAAAACACCACAACAAAATGGTATTGTGAAAAGGAAAAACAGAATGCTTCAAGAAATGAGAAATGTTATGTTAAATAGCATGAAACTCCCTAGAAATCTATGGGCTGAAGCAGTGAATACTGCCTACTACATTATTAACCGTACTTATACTTGTAAATTAAATAATAAAATGGCTTATGAAATGTGGTTTGACAAGAAGCCTACTGTCAAATACTTTCATGTTTTTGGCAGCAAGTGCTACATTTTACATGACCGTGAAAACTTGGAAAAGTTCGACACTAAAAGTGATGAAGGGACCTTTTTAGGATATTCTTTAAACAGTCGTGCTTATCGTGTTTTGAACAATAGGACTGGTGTGATTCAAGAATCAATTAATGTGTTCATTGATGATCACTTGAATACACCTGCCCCTAGTTCAGACAATGATGAAGTTCTTGTAATTGAAAAACCAGGTACTTCATCAAGTGAAATTAATTCTGAATTAAGGACTGTTAAAGATCATCCAACTTCTCAAATTCTTGAAAACCCTCTCACTGGTGTGCGCACTCGTAGAAAAATAGAAGACATATGTAATTACGTATGTTTTACATCCCAGATTGAACCAGTAAACGTAAAAGAAGCACTTTTTGATGAAAAATGGATAGTTGCGATGCAGGAAGAACTTAATCAATTTGTTCATAATGATGTTTGGTATCTTGTTCCTAGACCTACAGATAAACACATTATTAGAACAAAATGGATTTTCAAAAACAAGCCTGATGAACTTGAAAATATTATTCAAAATAAAGCAAGACTAGTTGTACAGGGGTACACACAAATTGAAGGCATCGATTACAATGAAACCTTTGTCCCTGTAGCCCGTCTTGAATCTATCAGACTTTTTATATCCATTGCATGTTTTGGGAAGTTTAAAATTTTTCAAATGGATGCAAAGAGTGCCTTTTTGAATGGCGATTTACATGAAGAGATATATGTGGAACAACCTCCAGGGTTTGAAGACCCTAAGTTTACTAATCATGTATATCTTCTTAAAAAAGCTCTCTATGGTTTGAAACAAGCTCCCAGGGCATGGTAGGAAAAATTGACAAAGTTTTTACTGAGTCATAATTTTTAAATGGGTAGTGTCGATAAGACGCTCTTTGTTAAGAAGCATAACGATGATATTTTAATGGTTCAAATCTATGTTGACGATATTATTTATGGATCAACATGTACTAACATGACTGTCGAGTTTGTAGAGTTAATGAAATTTAAATTCGAAATGAGCATGGTTGGAGAATTAAATTATTTCCTAGGGTTGCAAGTAAAACAACAACCTGATAGAATTTTCATTTCTCAAACCAAGTATGCTTTGAACTTGATTAAGAGGTTCAGATTTGAAAATGGTAAGAATTTTGATACACCTATGAGTACAACTCTAAGACTTTCAAAAAACTCTACAGGTAAAAATGTAGATCCTAAGTTGTATCGTAGCATGATTGGTAGTTTGCTTTACTTAACTGCAAGTAGACCTGATATTGCTTTTAAGTGTTGGAATTTGCACTAGATATCAGTCTAATTCTAAAGAATCTCACTTAACTGTTGTTAAGTAAATTATTAGATATGTCGCAAGTTCAGTTAACTTGGGTCTTTGGTATCCTTTTGATACTAGTGTTCAATTGGTTGTGTATTCAGATGCTGATTAGGCCGGTAATATCGATGACAGAAAATCAACCAATGGTGATTGTTTTTATATTGAAAATTGCTTGGTTTCTTAGTTTAGCAAGAAGAAAAGTTCCATATCACTCTCAACTGCTGAGGCTGAATATATTGCAGCTGGAAATGCATGTACACAGCTGGTTTAGATGAAACGAATGTTAAGTGATTATGGTATCACACAGGATTCAATGGTTTTATACTGTGATAATTTTAGTGTGATAAATATTTTGAAAAACCCAATCCAGTATTCACGTACTAAGCACATTGACATTAGATTTCATTATATTCATGAATTAGTGAAAAAAAAAGTAATATCCTTAGAATATATTCCTACTGAAACTCAACTTCCTGACATATTCACTAAACCGCTCGACAAAAAAAAGTTTAATAAATTGAAATTTGATCTTAGTATGGGCAATTTAAAATGATTGATTATGCATCTCTGTAGTATAGTGTATATATATTAATATATTAATGATTTTTATTTCAAATTTTGATGAAAATTGTATTTTTTTATGGTACACGACCAGTCGAGGATGTACTCGACTAGTCGTGTAGCATACTGATTGTCTTTATTTAGGGGAAAAACTTCTTCCTCTTTATTCTAACCCTCATCTCCAACGAGCCGAGCTACGACTAGTCAAACCCATGTGTTCGATTTCTTCAGGTTAGAGCATTTTACTTATTTTTCTTGAAGAATCATTGTCTTTTCTCTTCAATTTCTTGATTGTTGTTGTCTATTTCATCTCTTTTTTGAGTTGTCTTCCTCATTTGCTGATTCTAGAGAAACTCATCGCTATTTTCTTGAAATTCCTTATATTTCTTCAAGAAAATGGACCCTAGAGCTAAAAAGAAGAATTCTAGAGGTGCTTCTTCTTCTAGATCAAACATTATCACTAGACGTCATCTTAGGTCTCCCGAAGATGATCCATCGTTTGCTCAGGATTTGTGTATGCGCAATGTAATTGTAGAAAAGGCTGTTAATTTCAACCATATCGCTCCTTTCAATCTTTTTCCTCTCCTTCAATCTGTAGGTTGGGAAAACATTTTATGCTGGGGCGGGTCGACATACCAGTCCATAGCGCAGGCCATGGTAGCGTGTATTACTGAATTCTCTACTGAGCAACTGACTTTTACTATTGCTACTAGAGAAGGGCCTTTTCTTATTGATCGACATTTAATCTCAGGCCTTATGGATATTTATGTAAATGATGATGGTATTCATCCTAGCACACTTGCTGAGAAAGTGTCAGAATCTAAAAAACGCGTTTATACTAGAACATTGTGTAACATGGATACACTATGGAATAGTACTGGGAATGCCCTCGCAACCAGATACTTGTTGCCCAGATACAGAGTCTTACATCGTATCTTCACATCTAATCTGTATCCTCGCTCTGGTAACAAGTATGAGTTGACTCTGCTTATGGTTCACATTTTGTACTCAATCGTTACTGGTGCTAATATTTGTTTGCCCTCTTTGATTTGTTACTCTATCATTCAATTCCGTATTCATCCTGGTCATAGTGATATTCCATTTGGGTATCTGATGAATGTGTTAGCCACTCACATGTTAGTATTTATGCCTGTTGGAGAAGCTCCTATCAAACACCTTATATTCAACAACTCCAACATAAACAAAATGAAGTTGGATTTAGCTTGAGGACAAGTTGATATTGGTGCAGGTGGAGCTGCTGCTGAAGCCGGGAATGATGAAGAGGGTGATGCTCTTCCTCCAGATGATGTTAATATGGACGATATTTTTAATGAAATTGAGTCAGATTCTAGAAATGATACAGACTATGAACCAACTGATTTTGATGCATGTCTGAGTGCATTAGAGGAGAAGGTAGAACAGATGAATGTTAGCCACAATGCTCAATTTAAAAATATACGCAAGTATTTTAGGTGCTTACAAAAAGTTCTTCATCAAATTGACCCTACCATACCTGCTCCTTCTGGATCAGATTGAGAATTTTACTCTTTGGTTTGTAATAATTATAAGACTTTACTTTATCTTTACTTGTGTGACTGAGTTTCTTTGACTTGACTTGATATCATTTTATGACAAGATATTCTAACTCCTTAATTACTTATCCTGTTTTTGATTCTTCCTTTGTCATATTTTTTACAAAAAGGGAGAGAATTGTGGGATTGATTATGATTGGTATTTAGATGATTGGTTCAATATGATGATTGGTAGGTGTACTACTCAGGGGGAGTTGGTAAACTTACAGGATTATAGGATGTAATGCTTGGTTAACTCATAATAAATAGTGCATGATTCTTTATTGATGCTTGTGCTCTGTTTCTCTTACTATATGAGTGTGTTTTGTCACAAATTTGACAAAGGGGGAGATCGTAAGTACTATGGTTTGAATCCTCTTTGGTTGTCAAATTTTGTGTGTCAAAACCTCTATATATGTCTTGTGTTTGTATCTTGTTAAATATGTTCGAGATATCACGTCAACACTTCGAGACAAGATGATGAACTCCTCAAGCTAGTTCAAGCTACAATATTGACGATCTTAAAGAAGAGTTCAAGTTAAAGACTCCAACTCGAGTTCAAGTTCAAGATGCAAAGTTCACATATATTCAAGTTCAAGACTCAAACTTCTGAAGGGTTAAAGCTACATCAAGAAGAACTCAAGCTTCGTAAAGCTCAACGTCTAAGCAAATGAAGGTTCAATGTCCTTACTTATTGAGGTTTGATTGAACTTAGGTTGACCTTTAGAGTAGGTCACTTTGGATGCATAATTTATATATCTTTTACAAGTGAGTTTGGTCTGTTCCAAGACTAGTCCTAGACCTTGTTCGACTAGTCCTAGCACTGGTTCGACCAGTCTAAGATATTCCAAGACCAGTCCTAATTTTGTTGCATTTTATCAAAATTTTCTGTTCGGCTACGACCAGTCCTGGAGTCTGCTCGACTAGTCGTGGGATGGTCTTGATTCGACCTTCGACTAGTCGGGGAGCTACGATTCAAACTCCAGTGACTAAATCAAGTGTCGCTCGACTAGTCGTGGGGTGGTCATGACCAGTCGTGGACTGCCTTCGACCGGTCATTCGATCGCACCCGAAAATTTAAAAATCTGTTTCTTCTTCGACTAGTCGTGGTGACCCTAAGACTAGTCGAAGATGAATTTCTGCAGCTATAAATAGCACACGAATTTTAGAGTTTTTCATTGAAAATTAAGTGAATTCAAAGCTCCACTCTGAGATAAGTTTGTGTCCGTTCTTAAGCTATATTGTGCATAATTCTATTTCCTTTTGTTAATTTTTTTTCTATTTAATTTGATTCAATATTCCAATCTGATTTGAAAAGAGGAAATATTGTTTTCCTTCTTCTGGGAATAAAAATCAAATAGAGTTAGCCCAGTCTAATTTAATTTAAAATTAATTAGAACTTAGAACCATTATAAAGTGAGTATTGGACATTGAACTTTCATATCCGAACATCTACTCCAATTGGTTCTTCCGAACTGCTACAAGAGGAGAAATCCAGGTATTTTATAATTCTGTAAAATTTTCATTCTTTTGGTTTTTGTTTGGGATTTGCCAGAAAAATTTCATTTGTGAGATTATCTGAGGAGAGCCAGAAAACTCAGAATAGTGTGGGTTTTTGGATTGTGTAAGCCCAAGTTAAAAGACACAATTGTGAAGGTTTTAAGTGAACCTGTGAAACCTATTTTGATAGTGAACGCTAATATCCCTGTGAGGATATTAGGAGTGGAGTAGCATTCTGTGTGGCTGTTGTAAAACAGTTGGTGTACACACAGGCGAACCACTATAACTCTCTGTCTTGTGGATTGATTGCTTGCTTAATTCCTTATCTTTCATCATTCAGTTTTGTGGAATGTACATGTGGATGTGAATGCTGTAACTATTTACATTTCAAGCAAGTGTGGGAATGTTGTAATAATTTAGAGTTTTATTTCAGCAATTTATTACTTGCTATTTATTTTTAGATTGAGTTCTTGATTCAAAAGACGTTCTAGAAATAAGGTTGTCCTACCATTAGCCCTTGTTGATTATGGTGTAAGGTTGTCCTTAGAACTGAATTTGCATTAACCTCTTAATGCTTGTTTATTGAAATTGATTTAATTTTAGCATTGTGAATTGATTTATTTTGTAAGGCTATTGCTTTATTTTAATCCGCTGTATTTAATTTTAATTTGGCATAGTCCTATTCACCCCCCCCCCCCCTCCTCTCTAGGACATATAGTGTAACACCCCGGATTTTGGCCAATCTGAAATTTGACGTCCTTAGGCAGTGGGTCAACTAAAACACCAGGAAAATCGCTCAGAACCTACTTCCATAGCCAAAGAAACCACTTAGGACTAATTCCTTTAGAAACTAAGCATAAGTTAGCTAGCGCAACGCTGGAGTAGCTGGGAAATAGTCCCTGATCACTTTAAATATGTTCTACAAGACCCAAATCGAGTAGAACCAATGACTCTATAATACTCTATAACCTCGGACCAAACTCTAAGCAGGTTGTTCTCTGGACCACTTTGAATCTTTGTATTGGATCTAGACCGCGCGTCGAAAGTCCGATACCTCCTATCTTAGACCGTTAGAACCGCCTAGCTGGACTTGACACTCATTTCAAAAATCAAGTCAAACCGATAATCACAGGCCATTTCATTGAGCCCAGACCGAAGAGAGTGCGAATAGGGACAGAATTGGAATTTCAAATTCAAATCTAGCACACGACTTGACGCGTCAGTATTGAGCATTCTGGCCATCAGAATTCAGCCAGATTACACCCTCGGATCAAGAGAAATTTCTATTTTATATCATGAGACTTTCAGCCCTGATCTACGTGCGGTGACCGCTGAACTGAAACTGGTCCGCCACGTGCGATCTGCGGACCCATCCGGACTGAAAACTTAATACGTGCTAGATCTGGTACGCGTGAGCTTAAGTCCGATCGCATTCGGCCAGGGGACCACCAGAAAGCATCTTTTGCACTGAAACAGCCCCGAATTAGATATGCACTAAGTAAACTTCGTTCCCGAGCCTATTTCGGGCGTTTTTAAGCTTATAAAAGGGGTTGAAACCCTCAATCCTCTCTCCCATCCGAAATTACAAAAAGCCCTAGATTGGGAGAGAGAAAAGGTGAGAGTTTGTGAGAGAGAGTGGGAGTGATTTTCCTGCCACCTGCTGCTGCTGCTGCTGCATGTGCTTAGGCGACGCACTCCGATCACTTTTTCGGCGATTCCAACGCACTTCTAGGTAAGGAAAACCCTAACCACTTGCTCATTTGGGGATTTCTTCGATTCAAATAGAATAGTAGCTGATGTACATGTGTATCAGGTTGTCTGATTGCCGTAGACGAAGCGTATACGCTCCGTTCGAATCACTTCACCTATAAGGGAAAAGGTGTAGATTTTAGACGCTTTGATTGACTGTTTCCAAAGCTTTCAATGTCGTTTAATAGTAGATTCTCGACGGCAACACCGTTTGACATGTACAACATGCTGTCCGTTTCCTGTTTCGTAAACCAACGAAGAATATGAGATTTAGGGCATTTTAGTCATTTGTAGGAAGTACTGTTTTCATGCATATTTTGCTGATGTGATTGACATGGCTTCTCGTCGCATTAGGATATTAGGAATGCGTGCATAATTAGCTTGGTGAAGAGATTCGCCTAAATGCGCACGTCGGGTCGACATACTATATGTAGACTTAAGTGTGTAGTGTAAGTGTTTGTATAAATGCTTGTATTAGTATGTATTGACTTAAATGGTGTTATGGATTAGTTTGAGATTCATTTCTCAATTAATATGCTGATGTGAATGATTTCCTACATGTTAGCCATATGTACTATTTCATTATATGTATGAAATGCATGTGCTTGATGATTCATTTAAGTGGTATGTTATAACATGTGCTTGATGATTTCCTTATGACTTAGTTTGAGATTGAATTCTCAATTAATACGCTGATGGTGATGATTTTCTATATGTTGGCGATATGCATAATTTCATTATATGTATGAAAGGCATGTGTTAGATGATTTACTTAAGTTGTACGTTATAACATGTGTTAACATGCTCACATGGTTGTATTTCATTTCCAATACTCTCACATGACTTGCTGATGTGATTCCACATGTTTGGGACTATACTTAGTCCAGGCAGTCGGTAACCGAGCGAATTCGTGGTTGGCTTATCTTTTCCACGAAGGACGCGTCGATGAACGCGAGTCGTGTTTGGAGTTGGCGGTAGTGGTTAGGCCACGCGAAGTGTTTTACACACTTCCTGTCATTCGACTTGCGAGGTACTCGTGCTAGTCGAGCCCGTCAAGTAACCCGACTGGCCATTGTTTGTTCACCCTGCATGAGTCATAACTGCTTGAACCTAGGGTACTGAACTTACCATTGTAAACCCTGTTAACCATGGTACCTTGATCCACGAAGACTCATGAGCCGGGCATGGTGGTATGGGACACCGTGGTCGAGCTGTCGGCCTACGCGGGGGCCACAAACCTCCCCGTAGTGACAGTGAGCACCTGTCTCGTGAGCAGATTATGGTGGTATGGGACACTATATTCTTGCTGTCGGCCTACATTGATAAGGTGATGGGGGAGCGGTGCAACGAGTGCGAGCAACAGCCCTGGCAGCCCTTTGTAGTGACCCTGAGCGTATTCTGAGTCTACGGGAGGCGACGACCCTTCCATAGCAGTAGAGTACAGTAGGCCTGTATTGATAAGGTGATGGGGGAGCGGTGCAACGAGTGCGTGCAATAGCCCTGGCAGCCCTTGCTGCGACCTACAAAATATACATCGTATGAGATTTCTAGGAGTGACGACCCTAGACAGGATCTGTGTTGGGATTGATATAAGGGAGGTACCTTAGTTTCCCAATCCTGCTGTTTGAATGGACTAATAACAACTTGGAAATCATATCACCATAACATTGCATGTGCCTGGAAGATGTGGAGCACTCTATGGAGTGTGGCATGCCGCGGTCGTAAGATGTTGTCGTATGAGGGAGATCGTCGGTGAGGGCATACATCACGTCATGTCATATTGCATTAACAACAGTATTAGGATTGTTTGATTTACTGCTTTACTATTATCGCATGATTGATTTGATAACATGCTAATCTCTGCTCTCTTATCCCACTGAGTTGATCACTCACTCCCATGTTACGGGATGGTGTTTCCGGACACCCACCAGTCCCTATTGTGATTGTAGATGATGGCGCGGCCTGCGAGGCGGAGCTGGATTTGATGATGATGAGGAGGATCTCTCCTTTATGCGTGATCTGATTGACGGGATTACAGGGAGGTTGATTAGATACATTGACACTTGTCATTTTATATTTTTAGCGCCCTCATGTATATTCATTTTGTTTACTTTTGAAGTATACATGTATGTGTATAACCTGGTAAAATATTCACACTCTGGAGACATACAACAGTTTATATATGTTATACATACTATCACAGTCTTCCGCTTGCAAATTTAACTGTCTCTGGAGTATGATATGCTGTTCTAGCTTAATCTCACTCATGTTTAATACATTATCACAGACAACATTCAATCATACATATCTATGTTGCATAAATAACATTTTGGAACTCGGGAGTTGGGTTTTTGCTCGACCCCCCGATTTTTGGGATGTTACATATAGCTTGGCCATTTCAACCTTTGGGGTGTTGTTAGGGAAATTTCTCAGTTTTATCGTAAGACATAGAGGAATCGAGATCAATCCGGGAAAGATCAAGGCCATTCGAGATATGCCACCGCCAAAAATGTTGAAGGAATTAAAAAGCCTACAAGGGAAACTGACATACATTCACCGTTTCATTTCAAACCTAGTAGGAAGGTGTCAATCATTTCCTCATCTAATGAAGAAAGGAACAGAGTTTATAAAGGACGAGTCTTGTCAAAATGCATTCGATTCGATAAAGGAATTGTTGAAATAACCTCTAGTGTAAACCTCTTATTTTATACATATCTATAGCTAAATACAGATATGTATAAAATTCAGATATGTAGCTAAATACAGATATGTATACAGATATGTTAGCGGCTCCTATGATGGGTAAACCTCTTATTTTATACATATCTGTAGCTAAATACATTTCTGCAGTTGAAAATTCATTAAGAGCCTTGTTGGCACAAACAAATGAAAAGGGGAAAGAAAAAGCACTTTATTATCTAAGTCGAACTCTAATAGGCGTAGAATGCAATTACTCTCCAATCGAAAAAGTATGTTTGGCATTAATATTCACAGTTTAGAAACTTAGACATTATTGCCTATCCCAGGACATAATTTTGATATCTCGAGCAGACCCTATCAAGTTCCTAGGCCGATGTTATTAGGACGATTGGCGAAATAGATGTTATTATTGTCAGAATATATGATTACTTATGATCCAGCAAAAGCAGTTGAGAGTAAACAATGGTGGACTTCTTGGTAGATCACCCAGTGATAGACAATGGAATTATTTCCGATGAATTTCCTAATGAACAAGTCATGATGATTAAATCACCAAGTTCATGGTAGATGTTTTTTTATGGTGCATCCCAAGGGATAGGAGCAGGGGCAGGAGTGATATTTATCACTCCTCATGGTGATCTATTACCTTATTCCTTTACATTGGGTACCACATGCACAAATAATGAAGCTGAGTATAACACCCTCATCATTGGAATGGAGATAGCTAGCGAAATGAAGATAAAGACACTGTGAATTTTTGGGGACTCCAAGTTGATTATAAATCAATTAACAACTGAGTTTGAAACAAGAAAGTAGAGCTTCTGCATTACTGTTGAAGAGTGCAGTAATCGTTAGAACAATTCCATCATGTCAAAATCCAGCATGTGCCACGATGTGAGAATGTAAAGGCAGATGCTTTGGCTAGCTTAGCAACAGCTTTGTCTTGTCCAGATCAGAGTCCCCCTGTAGGTAATAATAGAAGAAAGAATATTCTTGCCCTCATCAGAGATCATTAATGAAGTCATTGAAGCGCTCCCCATATCATGTTTGGAGGTGACAATAGATGATTGACGTTAGCCTTTTGTTGATTATCTCAAATATGATATCCTTCTGGAAGATTAAATACTGAAACAACAAATTAAGTAGAGATCGAAAAGATTAATTATGTGTAATGAGATATTATACAAAAGATCTTATAATGAAATTTTACTGCGATGTCCGGATGAGCGAGAAGCAAGCTAAGTTTTGCAAGAGGCTCATTCTGAGGAATGTGAAGCACATCAAGCTGGCCAAAATTTATTTCATTGAGTTCATCGGATGGGTTATTATTTGCCTACAATGTTTAAAGATGCTATAAATTATGCGAAGTGATGTTATAAATGTCAGATTCATGGGGATATCATACATATACCTCTCAAAGACCTTCATCAGACAACTACTTCCTGGCCTTTTTCTACATGGGGACTTGATGTTATTGGTCCCATAAATCCACCGTCATCCAAAGGAAAACAGTATATACTAGCAGCAACAGATTATTTCTCTAAATGGACAGAGGCAATTGCATTGCAAAATGTTAAAGAGAAAGACGTTGGCAATTTCTTCCGACACACGATAATCTATCGTCACAGTATCCCGAAGAAAATCATCACCGACAATGGTACTCCTTTCAAGAACAGGGGTATGGAAAGGTATGTCTTAAATTCAATATCCATAATTCGTTCTCAATGCCCTATTATCCACTGGCTAATGGATTAGTAGAAGCATTCAACAAGACGATTGCGAAAATATTGAAGAAGACAGTGACTGGGAATAAGTGTGATTACGATGAAAAGTTAGAAGAAGCTCTATGGGCCTACAAGACCACTCACCGAACGACAATGAAAGCTACACCATATTCGCTAGTCTATGGTGTAGAGTATGTCATTCCAATCGAAACACAGGTTAACTCACTCAGAGTAGTGGTACACCAGTTGATTATAGATGATTAGAATGTGAGAATAAGGTTGATAAAATTAGACTTGCTCGATGAAAAATGACTAGTGGCTCGGTAGCGGTTGCAATTATATCAAGTGAGGATTTTTACGGCATTTGACAAGAAAGTTAAGCATCAATCTTTCAAGAAAGGTGACCTGGTTTTGATGTTAAAAATGCCAATGGTGGTCACCAGCTAAATAAGGGGCAAGTTCGATCCTAAATGGGATGGACCATACATGATAACCGAAGTATATTCCAATGGGGTATATAGTTTTACAGATCAAGATGGACAAGGCATCATTATACCAGTCAATTCCTGCTTCATCAAGAAATATTGTCCCTGACAGAGGAAGTAGTTTTAATCCAGAAGATTATCTAAATAATTCTACTAAATTAAATGGCGGCAATGATGAGTGAAATGATGAAATAACCTTAAAAGGCAAAGCCTTGCATTCTTTCTTTCATATATGAATAAAGGGTGAATTTTCAAGTTGTTGAGGCATAAAAAATATTCCATCTTGCTTTCTCTAAAAATCTCATTACATGCCCATTGCATTAGCAGGAAAATTCCATTGTTCAGATCCTTCCCAGAGTTGTGCGCCCATAACAGTATAGAAGCCTTGTGGAGCATTGCTCCATGTTAGAAGAGGTTATGCACTCCACATTTTGGGATAGAAGAATGCACAGGTGTCATC
This sequence comes from Magnolia kwangsiensis, assembly GCA_037074715.1. Lineage (NCBI taxonomy): Eukaryota > Viridiplantae > Streptophyta > Magnoliopsida > Magnoliales > Magnoliaceae > Magnolia > Magnolia kwangsiensis. Next base: position 79,212,218 of record CM073575.1, on the reverse strand, counting down.
TGGGATAAAAGAGTGCGTAGGTGTCATCTGGGATATGAGAGTGCATAAGTGTCATCTGGGTCAGAAGAGTGCATGGGCGTCATTTGGTATGGAGGAGTGCATGAGCGTCGTTTGGTATGGAGTGCATGAGCGTCATTTTTAATGGAGGAGGGATGTTGCCTTGTATGAAGGAAAGAATGGTTGTATACCACTATTTAAGGAAGAGGTTGGTGAACACCACTATTTAAGGAAGAAAGTTGGACGTTGTGTGAAGGAAGAAGTGGTGGTGATCACCACTATTTAAGGAGTGAGGAGCCGGGGAGGCTTATAAATACCCCTCCCCACTCTTCATTTGAGGATGATGGAAGCTAGGAGAGAGAGAGAGAGAGAGAGAGAGAGAGAGAGAGAGAGAAGGAGCATTGTAGAGCACTGTCCGCTCCTCCTCAAGAGAGGGAGAGGTTTGCACGGTTGTGTGCAACAGAAGGAGAGGGGGAGGGGTTTCCGCGGTTGCATGCAACAGAAGGAGAGAAAAATCTCTCTGTGCCACTTCATGTGAACTTTGTCCAAAGACAAAGCCCTTACGCCACTTGATATGGAGCTTTGTCCAAAGACAAAGCTCTTTGCGCCACTTGATATGGAGCTTTGTCTAAAGACAAAGCCATTTGCACCACTTGATGTGGAACTTGTCATAAGACAAACCTCTTTATGCGGTTGCGCACAACCTTGTACTGAAGAAGCTTTTACACGACTGCGTGCAACTTTCCTGAAAGAAAGGGGTTTGCGCCACTTCTCATGCATCCTTGTCCTGATGTATGGCCTCTGCACCACTTCTCATGCATCCTTGTCATGATGCATGGCCTTTGCGCCATTATCCATGGAAACATGTCCCAAAGCTTGCCTTTTGTGCCACTTCTTATGGAAATATGTCCTGAAGCCTGCCTTTTGTGCCATTATCCATGGAAACATGTCCTAAAGCCTGCCTTTTGTGCCATTATCCATGGAAACATGTCCTAAAGCCTGCCTTTTGTGCCATTATCCATGGAAACATGTCCTGAAACATGCCTTTTGGGCCATTCTCCGTGGGAACTTGTCCTAGTGCATGGCTTTTGTCCTAATACAAGCCTTATGCACTCCACATTCCCTGTCTAAGCTTGTGCACTTCTATCTTTAGATAGATGACCTCCACAACTGTTGGATGTCTATAAATACTTCCCTCTTATCTCCATTTGGAGAGGGCAGTGAGAGAGAAAAGCTAGAAGGAGAAGTGAGAGAAGATAGAAATTGGAGAGCTTTGAGGAGCTCACAGAGTAGAGAAAGAAAGTTGTTGGATTCGTAACAGGAAAGAAAAGAAAATGTGAAGCACAGAGAAAGAAGAGCTCTAGGAGAAAGAAGAGTCTGTTTGGATGACTGAAATGATGAATGGAAGGATGATCAATGTCTATCACACAACCCATCCGCCTTTGCGATGAACATCAAAAGTGTCGAAATGCTGCTAAAACTATCATTGGACTGCTTTCTCGTTCATTCATTATGTCGATTAATTGTACATTGTTTTCAGAATCACAGGAAATGCGAGGATGCAAATGAACTCAGACAGAATAAAACATCTTGTCTTCATTGTTCTCTTATTCTTTCTTTGACTTCAATGGATAAATTCCCCCAATTGAATGCATTTGTTTCTTGTCGTAACACAAGTATATCAAGGTTAAGCATCAATGACTATCGCTGAAATCAGTAACCATCCCTATCATTATTAATAGTCTATCAAAATTGTTATCATTGCCAAGCTAATTCAATATGAAGACGGATCTTGTCGGAGCATTATTGGAAATATTAAGAGGGATCTCGTTGGAACATTATCGGCAATAGCAAGTAATGGCGATGTATCAATTATTGATTTACCATTCAGAGTAGTGGGATAGCTTATACAGCCCAACACATACCGATTTTTATGGCAGCAGTGGTAGCCAATCATTTGAGGCAGCCTAGCTAAGCCTTATACGACCAACTACCCATAAGACCTATATATTATTCGGGCAACATTGTGGAGCCAATGGCCCTAAAGCTTGAATAGGCCACATCACATGCATACCCATGTGGGCAGCGGACAAAGCCAGTGATTAAAAGCCATAAAAGGCCAAAAAGTCTTTAACGGCCAGTCATGCATGAGACCAATGTCATCTGTATATCTTTTGACAGTGTTACAGACGAGGATGAAAATAACCTCCCCTGAATGGGTCCGACCTTACAGACGAAGAAAAACGAGGAGCTAACTAAAACCCCCTAGATCCCTGGCTTAATTTCAATAGTAACTCATGGGGACAAGGTCTAAAATACCCCCTCATTGATGGACTAACAACCTTTGATTTAGTACCAAAGGTAGCCTTGCGCGCCCCGAAAACTCTAGAGAGTTACGGTGGCCAACTCTGTACGTAAATCCCACTAAGTTCACGGTCTCAGTTGTCACGCCCCAAACTTGGAAACCTGGATCACAAAATTCTCGATTGCCGAATCTGAAGCTGACAGCCTCCGTAGAACCACATTCTCGACTCCCGGCACCCATTTACTAGGTTTTGATCTTGGGATCCTACAAGGAGGATTTTTAAAATAAATTTGATTCGTAATAAGCATAACCAAGGGTATAACCCATAAACAACAACTAAAAACTCCATCATATTTTTACTATGATAAAAAATTTATAAGTACAATGCGCATAAAAGGAAATACAATGATGATAGACAAAAGCACCGAGATGATCTACCACGCACTCTAGCCTCAGCGCTACTACGATCCAATGTCACCTACACGCAACGATCGTGCATAAAGTTATCGAAAGCTTAGAAGGTGGTGAAAGTGTGTGCGCGAGGTAGTAATACAAATATGCAATATCAAAGAATGTAAAATATACTGGTGAATCCATGAATACTATTAGCCATATCGAGGCTATGCGATGCACAGTATGAATGATGTCAACCATACCAAGGCCTTGCGATGTGAGATACAACTTAAGCACACCAATCCTCATCTAAGTCCACATATTAATACAGCTCAACTCTGAAATATCACCGGGGTTTAGTGCACTCCAAACCAGATTGTCGCCCATCCCGCGCAACAAGGTGAGTGAAAGAGACCTCACTATCTTCCTGCTAATATCGAGCTCGGCTCATCGATAGTGAACCTATTCCTCAAGCTGGTCAAACTCAACCTAGCTTTGTCCCCTCCTCTTGGGTGGGTAAGGTCGCACCCCCTTCCAACTGACCACGACATAGTGGAAAGCGTGACCTCCTGATATTCGACACTCGACGCTCATGCATCCACTCGGTCTAGACGTTGGAGCAACCTCGTGGTACCTTAAGGGTTTAGGAAATTTTACTCAGGGACATCTATAACATCCCATGTTGAACTAGATCTTTGGTGTCCAATTCTACCAACCACGATATGCCTGTGGAGGCTACGACCCTGATGTCGCTAGGGCGTACAGTATACATGTCACATAATACGAGATGCATGAATCACGCAATCCAGCCATACAACAATCATGCACGTATCATGCGCTCATGTGGGCATCTCCCTTTACCAGGGAGTCCCATAACAATCTACCCAATGACATGCTATGATCAATTACTCATCTCATCATAAGCATGCAGATGATGTGTATGGGCATGATGTATGATGATGTTATGTTGTCATATAATCATAATCGACATCGGCCTCGATAATCGACACCAATAATCAATATCGATAATCGGCACCGATAATCAGCATTAAACAAGGTGGGGTCCATAGATGAACATCCGATCAACCATAATATAAAGATCAGCCTTCGGTCATGGTTATATGAAATTCGATGGCACGAAGCCATTCGTATATGACAAATGGAGCCCACTTATTTGGGTTAACCTACTAAGAGAATGATGAGAATGGGCCTAAAAAGCCCCAAGGGAAGGTCACAATGTGGATATCCGACCATCATTGCCCATCAATGTAGACATTTAACCAACATTGCTCCCAAGGAGTGGTCTACATAGAGCCATACGTATAGCGGGCCCATGGCCTCATATAAGGGCTTAATATACATCTCCATGGGCCTCACTCATGGGTCACATATGTATCACATTAGGCCTCACTCATGGGCCTCAAATGTATCACAATGGGCCATGCCCATGGGCCTCGAATACATCATAATGGGCCTCGCCCATGGGCCTCAAATACATCACAATGGGCCTCGCCCATGAGCCTCATCACTGGGCCTCATATATCAAGTGGGCCATATCACATGAGCCTTATTATATGGGCCGCACCAATGGGCCTCATGTATATCGAATAGGTGACACTAATAGGCCTCATGTATATCAAATAGGCCACACCAATGGGCCTTTCCATCTACACCATTCATCTATATGCTAACGATCATCTTAGAGCATTTAAAAAAAATCATATTGAAAGATTAACTGGACTGCACTCCAAATAACAGTGGTGATACTGATTTTCACCATTAAAATTCCCAAGGCCTGTAGGTGCTATGTTTTCTAGCTCCTATGATTGTCTAATTTTGTAGTGCCAAATCCTCTTGGAATCTGTCTTGTGTAGCGCATCTACATATTCAAGACTGTGTATCTCATGTATAAGACCAAAGGTCTTTACTTCAAGAACTTCAAATGCAAGATCAAGAGATATACGTGCTCAAGTACAATACCATGGGATAGTTCACTCCTTCAAGCTTCAAAGTTCAAGGTTCCAAAGCTTCATCTAAAGGCAAGAAAATAGTCTTTACTTTGGTACTCAAAGCTCAAGATAAATTACAAGTCAAGTAATTCAATTTCAAGCTTCAAAAAGTCTCAAGTTCAAGCTTCATCATATGTCAAGATCTTAAGCTTCGTGAACTTCAAAGAACAACTATCAACTAAAGCAAAAGAAGATTCAATGTTCATATATCGCTTACAAGGTATGAATGACCCTAGATTAACCATAGGATAGGTCATTTTGAATACATAATTTAATTGGGTCACTTTGTAAGTGCATAGACTGTTTTTTGACTAGTCTTAAACTAAGTTCGACTAATCTTAGTACTGGCCCGACTAGTCCAAGAAATCATTGACCAGTCCTAAGTTTGTTACTAATTTTCATAATTTTTTGTTATTGCTTCGACCAGTCCTGGAGACTACTCAATCAGTCGAGTGAACGGTGCTCGACCAGTCTTGCAAGCTCGACTCAAAGTCCAGCAACTAAATTGAGTCCCACACGACCAGTCTGGATAGGACTCGACCGGTCGTGGAGGCTAATCGACCGGTTGAGCAGGCCCTTCGACCAGTTGTGGAACGATTTAAACTTATCGCGCCCAAATTTTTAAAAGTTTGTTGGTCCTTCGACCAGTCGAGTTATCCTCTGGACCAGTCGAAGGAACGATTTCTGCACTTATAAATAGAGCACGATTTTCAAAGTTTGATATCTAATTTAAGCAAAATCAAGATACCGCTCTGAGAGATAAGTTATTGATATTCTTAAGCTATTTAGTGCTCATTTTTTATTCTCTTTAATTAGTTTTTTACATTTAATTTTGTATTATACATTCCAATTTTATTTGAAAAAAGGGATTGAAGTTTTCCCATTTCTTGGAATCAAAATCAAATCAGCTAGTCCAAAGTGATTTAAATCTAAAATCAATTTAAAACTTAGAACCTTTTCATAAGTGAGTGTGAACATTGAATATGTACATTGAACTTCTACTCTGAATTGGTTCTTCGGGGCTGTAACAAAGGAGAATATCTAGATAAATATTTTATAGTTTTTATAAATTCATTCTTTTGATTTTTTTGAGATTGTGCCAGAAAAATCTCTTTCTTTTGGTTTGTTTGAGGTGATCCAGAAAACTCAGTGTGGGGTTTTTAAATTATGTAAGCCCACTTGAAAGACAATTGTGAGGGTTTTAGGTAAATCTTGAAAAACCTATTTCATAGTGAACGCTAATATCCACTATGTGAGGATATTAGGAGTGAAGTAGTTGTGTGGCTATTTTTCTAAATAGTTGGTGTACACACAAGCGAACCACTATAATTTCTGGTCTTGTGGTGATTGCTTGTTTATTTCATTATGTGGATGTTGTAATTTCCCTTTAGGCATTTGTGGAGAATGTTGTAAGCTTTTTATGTATGTGTGGGAATGTTGTAATAGCTTAGTTATTTTCTTTATTATTTATTTCTTTATTCCTCTGTATCAGTTTGAGTTTTTGATACACAGACCGTTCTAGGAATCAGGTTGTCCTACCATAAGCCATTGGTTTTTGGTGTAAGGTTGTCCTTAGAACAACATCTGCATCAACTTCTCAATACTTGTACACTTGAGGTTGTTATTCATTTCTGCATTGTGGGATTGTTTAATTGCTATCTTTATTTATATTTGTTTAAATTCCACATTTAATTTGTAATTTGGCATAGTCCTATTCACCCCCCCTCCCCTCTCTAAGACTCTTAGCTCGACCTTTTTAAGGCCAACCATAACATTTATTTTCATCCAATCTGATCATAAGGTTACACAGACCTGAATTAAGAGGAAAAACAAATTTCATGTTGATACAGAACTTCTGTGATACCAAGAGGATTTTAATGGTAGACGTTCAATGTTCCACTGTTTTTAGCAATGGCACACCTGATATATAGATCTGTCTCATTTTGGCCTCAAGCCTTAAAATGAGCTTAACAAAAAGGTGGACAGTTTGGAAGGAATACATCCATCAGGGCTGGCCACTGGCCATCCAGCAAATGGATGACCCAGTAAATGGCTAGACGACATTAATAAAACACATGCATCGGGGCTAGGACCCACGGTCCCTGCCCTTTCCAACCAGCAGCATAGCAGGACACTACTGCATTGTCCTCTGGATGACAGCAGCAGCAGCGCTTGTTACACAAATTATTTTTTTATTTTTTTACTTTATTATGGTTTTTCCTAGGTGGGGCCCGCATCAGGAGGATCCACTCCACTGGTTGGATTCTATGGCTCATGAAAAACCAAACAAGCCCAATATTCAGCATGTTTTGGTGTGTAGAAACATCAAAGTGGGCCCTAACAGATTTTAACAGTCAATATCACTGTTTTCTATGATATGGGCCGCCAGGTAATCGGATTAGCTTCATTTTTTAGCTCAATGCCTAAAATGAGCTGGGAGATGGGATGGATGGTGTGGATCAGATCTATACATCAAGGTGGGGCCTGCATGAGCAGCCTACTAGAAATTTTGAATCAAGTTGATAATTTTATTTTCACGTGCAGCGTCCAGACCCTGCTAGATAATCTGGACGGCTGACATCCAGCAGGTTCTGGCCCTGGCCCATCTGGCCATGCTTGGGTCCACCTAATATTTGTGTTTTCCCATCATCCAGACCCTTCAAAAAGGGGGCAGCAAGGTGGTAACAACGTGGGCCCCGGTTGGGTCCACTTGGTGCTCAATATGGATAAAATACATACATCATAAACAGGCCATAAAATTAGGGAAAGAAAGAGAGAGAGAGAGAGAGAGAGAGAGAGAGAGAGAGAGAGAGAGAGCGAATGGAGGGACCCCGACACTATGGGCCCTCCCTTCTGTGAATTACAACATACATCAGTGGGTCCCATTACATGTGGGCCCACTAAATCAAAATCAACGGTGTTTATTCCTCCTCCACCAAAATGGAAGGTCTAGATGACCCCTTTCAACTAGGAAAGTAAACATCATGATGGGGTCCATGGAGAATGGCCCCATGATGGAATGATCATGTGAATCATAGTGGGCCATTGGCCACATCTAGGGTCCAAAGTGAGATCCATACCATCAATCGGTAGGCCCCACTGGCCCATCATCAAAATATGAAATCTAGGCCTATAAAACATCACTGTTCAATCTTCTTAGTCCGATGAAATGCCAAACTCCTTGGCTCTCACTTCGATGGAGGTTGATGAAGGTTAGAGGGTTGAGATGGGAGATGAGAGGGGTAGGAGGTGGGCCACACACAAAGTTCTCTCCTTGGAAGTTCTTGGACATCCACCTCTCTTGCTTGGGAGAATGGGTGGAGAATGAGAGAGAGGGAAAGGTTATAAGAGAGGTGATGGATATAAGTGGTGGATGTGAGGGATAGATGTACTTAACTTGAGAGTTGACTTAGGGTAGGTTGCTTGTCTTGGAGAGAAAGAAAGCATGGGTTGGAGATGTGATGTGTACTTGACTTGACTTGATTAATTAATTGATGTGACATTTTGGATAGAGATTCTCTTAGATTTTGTAACACGTGACGTTTTTTCTCGAAATGAACGCGGACCCACATCTCTTGGCTTGGGTATCGCCTCGGTGAGCGAGACGCGGTGATGACATGGTCGCTAGGGTACAAGTCTCAGGTTGAGTCGACTCGGGTTGACAACGTGTTACTCAGGGTCGTACGAAAATGCTGGTTATAGGTCGTGAGTCACCAAAATTTGACAGGGATGGTTGTAAGAATCTACTGAACGGTATGTACTAGGATATGGGACTTACGCCGGTAGCTTCACTAGGCCCCTCTGATGGATCGCGGTTTGTGAACTCCCTGGTAGTGATAAGCTCCGTGAACTCTAAAGAGTTAAAGAGGTCATTCACATAAGATCCGACTCCAACTACTCATGAGTCAAAAAAACTGTGTTTGCTCCACTACTCATGAGCTTAAACTCTGTGCAAAACTAACTCTACTAATTCTAAAACAGAAATAGCTCCGCCCATTAGAATAGACATCACATAGGGATACTTTATGATTCATGATCAAGATAGGTTTTATAAATATATGTAACACCCTGAAATTCGGGGATCGAGCATAACTCAGCTCCCGAATTCTAAAACATCACTTATGCAACATTTTTTATGATGGATGAATGTTGTCAGTATTAGTGCATTAAACATGAAATAGATTAAGCCAAATCAGCAAACATAATTCAGGGACGGTTAGAATACGTAAGCGGAAGTCTGAAATAAATATATAAACTAATATAATCTCCAAAATATGAGTGCTCTACCTGGTTAATAAGTACAAGTCGTGTCTCAAAATACATATATCAAAATGTGATAAACCACTACAAACATAGCCCTGAATCCCTGTCAATCAGGACAAGGCTGACATGAGTCTGCCTGAGAACTGTATGAACGAGAATGCCTCCTCGTCCTCATCAAAATTCGGCTCCGCCTCGCAGGCATCACCATCAACAGCAGCTAAGTCAGAGTCTGGTTGGTGTTTAAGCATCATCCCAGAACGTGGGAGTGAGTGATCAACTCAGTGGAACTATACAGCAAAGGTTAACATGTTATCAATTCAATCAAGCAGTAATGATAAAGCAGTACAATCAAACATGTCCTAGATAGTCATGTTAATGCAAGAATGATATGAGGAAATGATGCATGCCCTGATGTAAACTCCCCCTTGCAACAACATCTAACGATCGTGGCATGAATCACTACCACTGTGCTCTACACCAACGCCAACGACACATGCAGTGCTATGTTATGAACATGATTACCAAGTTCTTATTATTCCTTTTCATACAGTAGGATTGGGAAGCTAAGGTACCTCCCTTATATCAATTCTCAAATAATGATCCATTCTAGGGTCATCAGTCCTAGTAAATCTTATACGATATTACTGTTCTAGGTCACTGTAAAGGGCTCGTCACCAATCAATACACGCCTAGTATATCTTAATTACTACAAAAAGGCTCGTCGCCTGTCTGCAGTGTCAAGGTATGCTCGAGGTCACTATAAAGGGCTCGTCACCAATCAATGTAGGCCGATAGCATGAATATAGTGTCCCATACCACCATAATTGGCTCATGAGTCTAGGTTGCTCACTGGTCACTTAGGGGAGGCTCGTCGCCCCAGCATAGGCCGATAGCTCGACCACGGTGTCCCTTACCACCATGTCTGGCTCATGAATCTTAGGTAATCACCGTACCAAGGTTAACGGAATTTCACTAGTGAGTTCGGTACCTTAAATTCAAACAGTAGTGTCCAAACATGGTGAACATACATCGGTCAATCGGGTTAATTGATGAGCTCAACTAGGACAAGCGCATGTTGAGTTGATCGACATGGAATGCATAAGCACTCCGTGTGGCCTAACCACTATCCAACATCCCAAGTACGACTCGGATTCATCGAACACATCCTGCATGGCGTAAATAACTTCAACCACCAGTTTGAGAACAATTACCAATTACCTAGACTATAATACAGTCCCAACTACGTACAATCTCAATAATGGACATTTAAATCAAATCCTACATTCATACGAACATGTTATGAAATATAACTTAAACATGGAAACAGTACATGGAGGAAATCATACACATAGTTAAACAGTTAATGGAGGAAATCATACACATAAGTAAGGTAATTAAGATTCATATCTCAACACCCTTATAAATCACACTTTACTAAATACCAACTCATTAAGACATTTATACAAACACTTACACTACACTATTCAACATACATCACGTATGTCGGCCATATTACACATTAGGAAAAATCCTTTTGCCAAGGAGTTGTCGCATACATAACAACCATATAACTGTAACAATTAATCATGGTAATCATAACATCGAATTCCTCACGCATATAAACATTTCAACAAAGACATGAAATACTCTATTTACAACATAGGTTATACATATATGTAAAACAAAACAGATAGTGCATTTGGCATGTGTAATAACATCCACATCAATAATAAATCATTATCTGACATTGAAAGTCTTGAAAACCATAATCTAAACGTATATAGTCTGCACCTTAAACCGAAAAATGCATAACGGATATGATTTAGATGATAAGTTTTCGTCAACGGCGAATAGGCAACCTAAAGTATGAAATAGGTTATCTACAATAACACTTAGACTATTCTAAGCTCCAAAATAGGTTAGGATTTAATCGTCTTACCCAAGAACGGAAATAGAATTGCCGGAATAACGATTGAGATGTGATGGATTTGGTGCGTAGAGAAATCGGGAAGAATCCCAAGACGAAACACCAACTTCTCACTCACTTTCTCTCTCTTTACTCTCTCGTATCTTAGCTAGGGTTTAGAATTCGTATGGGATATGTAAGAGAGGGTTTAAGGTCCTTATATAGGCCCAGAAATAACGAAAATAGCCCTAGGGCCATGGTATACTTAGGTTATAACCAAATCGGGCTTATTCTGATCCAACGGAGGATTTCTGGAGGTCCTTTTACTGAATGCGATCGGACTTAAGCTCACTAATATTGGATCTTAAGCAAGTTAAGTTTTCAGTCCGATCGGATTTCCCGATCGACCGTAGCTGACCAGTTTCAATTCAACGGTCACCAAAACTCGATCAGGGCCACAAGTATTTTGACATGTGTGGGCCATCTTCCCTGATCCGAGGGTGAATTTGGGTTAAAAACTAACAATCAGAATGCTTATAATCGGCGTGCAAGCGACATGACTCAGATTACTTAAATTCATATTTAATTTTATAAAAAACTTCACTTTCTCACACTCTTCACTCCGAACTCAAGAAAATAGTCTCAAGACGTCGTCTTGTCTTGATTTTCGAGGTGATTGTCAAGTTCAACTAGATGGTCATAATTGTCTAAGCTTATCGCTATCAGACTTTTGACGTGCGATCCAGGTCTGATACGAAGTTTTTGAATGCTCCCGAGAGCAACTGGGTTTAGAGTTTACTCCTAGATTTCAGGGTAATGTAGCGTTAATAATTCTATAGGTTTTTGGGTCTTGCAAATCATATTTAAAGTGATTGGTGATAATTTCATAGGTAATCTAGTTTAGCTCTAGTTAATTCACTTAAATTTCTAAAGGATTTGGTTCTAAATGATTTCTTTTAGAGGTGGTACTCGGGTCTATGTATGGATTTTTTCATGATGTTACAATCTACCCCCCTTAAAGAAAAATTTTGTCCTCAAAATTTATACCTTCTCATACTCCTCGAGGATCTGAGGGTAGTTCCTTCTGACCTCAGCTTCAGTTTCCCAAGTAGCCTCTTCTTCATTATAATGCGTCCACAGCACCTTCACAAGTGGGATAACCATGCTATGCAATACCTGCTCCTTCTTATCCAAAATACACGTCAGTCACAGTTCGTATGTGGCATCCTCGCTCAACTGCACCTGCTCCCAACTGATAATATGCGAAGGATCAAGAACGTAATTCTTCAACATGGACACATGGAATATGTTATGCACGCCTACGAGTGGTGTGGGCAAGGCAAGGCGATACACTACTACCCCCACTCTATCAAGTATCTGAAATGGGCCAATGAATCTCAGCGTGAGCTTCCCTTTCTTACCAAACCTAAGGACTCCCTTCATCAGGGAAACCTTAAGGAATACATGGTCTCCAACTTCAAACTCAAACGGTCGCCATCTCGTATCGGCGTAGCTCTTCTGCCTGCTCTGTGCTGATAGCAGTCAACGCCTAATAATATCGATTTTCTCTGAGGTCGCCTAAACTAAATCTAGGCCAATCAGAGTCTTCTCGTCCACTTCTGCCCAGGAATGCGGTGCTCTACATGGGCGACCATACAGTGCCACATGGGGAGCCATGCCAATACTCACCTGAAAGCTGTTGTTATACGTGAACTCTGCATAAGGAAGACAATCATCCCAACTGTCCTTAAAATTCAACACACAAGCTCGCAACATATCTTCTAGCACCTGATTTACACGTTCTTTCTGTCCGTCTTTCTGCGGATGGAACGCAGTACTGAACTTCAACTTCACACCCATCGCTTCCTAGATATGAGTCTAGAAGATAGATGTGAATCGCATGTCTCGATCTGATATAATATCCAAGGAAACTCCATGCAGATGTATAATCTCCTTAATATACAATCTGGCCAACTCGTCTGCAGAATTCGTAACTCTGATCGGTAGGAAATGAGCTGAATTCATCAACCTATCAATGATCACCCAAATAGAGTCATGTCCCTTCCTTATCTTAGGCAGTCTTAAAATAAAATCCATAAAAATGAAGTTCCACTTCCATTCAGCTATGGGCATGGGTTGAAGCAGTCCAGGAGGTCAGTGATGCTCTGCCTTAACCAACTGGCACGTGAGACAATAGGATACCAACTCAGCAATGTGGAGCTTCATATTGTCCCACCAGTATGATCTCTTCATGTTTTGATACATCTTCGTGCTACCTGGATGCATCGCAAGCCTCAAACTGTGGGCTGACTCGAGAACCTCTCGTCTCAAGTTAGGAATGTCTGGGATGCATAGGCGGCCACGATAACGTAAGCCCCCATCCATACCAACACTCCACTTTGAGTCCTCATCTGTACCAACCCGCTCTCTCATCTTCACCAAAAGCTCATCGTCTGCCTAAGCCTTGATAATCCTACCATTAATGAGGGGTTGTACATGAACATGTACGACACCTTCATACGTCTCCTTCACCTTGAGTTTCTGCTCAAAGTCTCGCACAAACTCCACCATATCCCATTCTGTAATCATAAGTGGAGCCACAAACTCTATAGTCTTCTTGTGGCTCAATGTGTTTGCCATAAGGTTTGCCTTGCCCGGATGGTAGGAGACCTCGAACTTAAAGTCCTTCAAGGTTTCCATCCATCGGCGCTCTCTCATATTTAAGTCTCGCTATGAAAATATGTATCTAAGGCTCTTGTGGTCACAAAAGAGCTCGAACTCCTCTCTGTAGAGGTAATGTCTCCAGAGCTTTAATGCGAAAATGACGGCTGCCAACTCTAGGTCGTGTGTAGGGTAATTCTCCTAGTGTTTCCTCAACTTTCTTGAGGCATAAGCAATCACCCTGTCCTTATGCATAAGGACACAACCCAAACCAACGAGATGTGTCAGTATATATAGTGTACTTAACCCCTTGCTCTAATAATACTAGCACAGGGGCAGACGTCAATTTGTCCTTCAGCTCCTGAAAAGCTGCTTCGGCCTTCTCATTCCAGGCAAACTTTAAGTCTTTCCATGTCAACTGAGACAACGGTTTGGTAATCTTAAAAAATTCCTGAATGAATCATCGATAGTAACCTGCCAGACCAAGAAAACTCCTCACCTCAGTAACTAAATCGGGCTGCTTCTAATCCTGAATCGTGGCTACTTTGGTGAGGTCAACTGCTATACCTTCCTTGAACACCACGTCCCAGGAACTTGACTTCGTCCTTTCAAAAATCGCACTTCTTATGCTGCGTAAAAAGTTGATTCCCCCTGAGAGTATTCAATACCGCTCTCAAGTGTTCCTCGTGCTCTTCCCAACTCGTGGAGTATATCAAAATGTCATCGATAAAGACGATGACGAATCAGAACAGAAACGGCCAAAACACTCTGTTCATCAGATCCATGAATATGGTCGGAGCATTTGTGAGTCCAAACTGTAAAACCCGTATCCTAATCCGTACTGTTCTGTCGCTTCTCGGGACCCTAATCGTCAAATTCTGGCAATCCACAACCTGTAGTTGACGTTGCGCACGACCGTAAGTCGTATCCTATTCATTTGAGTTAGCTTAATCCAAGACATGTATCATTGCGACCGCCCCGTCGCCGCGGTTCCAACGTCGCGACTCATGTACCGATCCGATACCCTGACTAAGAGATGTGGGTCAGCATTTATTTTGAGAAAATGCCGCGCGTTTACATTCTCAAGAGAATCTCTACAAAGTGTCAAATCAATCACATCAATCAATCCCATCAATCACCTCTCAAGTCAAGTACAAGTAACCATGCTTTCTTTCTCCACAAGTCAAGTAACCACCAAAGTCAACTAATACATCACCTCACCCATCACTCACATCCATCACCCATCTCCCATCACTTCTCCTTACATCTCTCTCTTTCTCTCATTTCTCAACAGTTTTCAAGCCAAGCAAGAGGCTCCAACGTCCAAGGTTTCTCCATGAGAGAAAAGTGATTTTAGTGGCCTACTTCCCATCTCCAAAACCCATCATCCTAGCTATCCATTTCCCATCTCCACCATCAAAGTGAAGCTCTAGGAGACCGACATCTTGACGGACTAAGAAGATCAAGTGGTGGGTGCCTCCATAGCGTAATTTTTCATGTTCTTAAGATGGACCAGGTGAGGCCAACCGATCAATGGTTTGGATCTCACTTGGGACCCTAAGATGTAGCCAATGGCCCATCTTGATCATCAAAATCATTCCATGCTATGGCCCGCCTGATCATCAAAATCATTCCATGATGGGACCAGGTGACTCATTTTAGACGTTGAGCCGAAAAATGGTGTCGATCCAATATTCAGGCGGGCCATAGCATAGCAAACATTATCTTTACGGTTAAAAAATTTTCTAGGGCCCACCTTAAGTCAAAAAAATACTGTATATTAGACTCGTTTGGTTCGTATTGAGCCATATAATCCAATGGATGGAGTGGATCCATCAAATGCGGGCTCCACACCCGAAAATCCTTAAAAAATCAGGTTTTAAATTTTTTTAAAAAAATAAGACCACAGCAGCAACTGCTGCTGTGTCAGATGCTGGCCGTGCCAGCGGCTGCCGAGCGGATGCCAGCCAGCCCACGGCCCCCATGTGGGCCCCACTTTAATGTTGGTTCAGTGATTCAACCCGTCCATATGTTGGGTCCCTACCTTAAGTAGGCCCCACCCAAAAACCAGCTCGATCTGATAATCAGGTGGCCCACACCACAAGAAACAGCGGTGATTGAACTTTACCATTGAAATGCTTTTGGGCCCACTGCAGCTTTGGATTGATCTAGAATTTGTGGCTCCTGTTCATCCAGGTCCTTGTGGCCTTATTAACTGGCTGGATGGAAAATAAACATTATGGTGGGCCCCACGTGGGACCCACTGTCCACGCCAGCGGACTGAGTGGAGATAGCTCGTTCCAACACTTGAGGTCCCTGGTGGGGGCGGTCACATGGAGTGCGTGTGTTGGCAGGGTGGGACCCACCACGGTGTATGTGTTTTATTCACGCCATCATCCATGGTGGGCCCTTCCATCAGCCATGAGCCGGGCTGCTGGACGGCTAGTGGACCCCCCACCATGATGCATGAGTTGTATCCTAACCGTCCACCCATTTTAAGAGCTAAAATGAGTCAGATCTATGATTCAATAGGGCCAACCTTGGTATATGTATAGGGCCCATGTTGGCCTGTTTGTAACCATTTGTTAAGGCTCACCTTGGTGCACATCTAAGGCCATGGGATTAAGCCCATTTGGCATATGTAATGCCCATGGGATTAAGCCCATTTGGCATATTTAATGCCCATGGGTTTCGGCCCATTTGACATATGCAATGCCCATGGGATCCGGCCCATTTATTCTATATAAGGCCCACAGGATTCAAGCCCATTTGATACATATTAAAGCCCATGGGATCAAGCCCATTTGATGTGCATGGGGCTCAAATGGAGTGGCCCATTTGATATATTTAAAGCTCATGTGTGTAGGCCCATCTGATATATTTAAGGCCCAAGTTGTGAGGCCCACTTTGATGTATTTCAAGGCCTATGGATCATGGACCATTGCAATGTACATAAGGCTCGTTGGTGAAGCCCATTAATGCAGCCATTTGATGAATGTAAGGCCATGTGATACGGCCCATGGGTCATGGACCATTGCAATGTACATAAGGCTCGTTGGTGAGGCCCATTAATGCAGCCATTTGATGAATGTAAGGCCATGTGATACGGCCCATTTAATGTATCTAAGGTCCATAGGTTGAGGCCCAAAGGGATGTCCTTAGGGTCCATTGCAATGAGTGATTTCCCATGGTTCATGTAATGATATTTATGGCGAGTCGTACCTAAGGAACAATGTTGGTTTGACGTCCACATTGTATGTATAATGTTGGTGAAATGTCTGCATTGTAACTCTCCTTAGGGCCCATTGATTGGCCCATACTCGTTAATATTCATCGCTTTATAACATACTTAGTATAATCCCTTGATTCATGCTCATACGCATCATATGTATGCTTGATATGAGGTATGTTTGATCATAGCATAAGCCGTTAGGCTGAGACACTTACAGGACTCCTTATGAGACGGAGTGCCCCACATGATCGCGCAGTACGTGCTGGATTATTGCATGATTTGACGGTGTGATTCATTATTCTCGCATATGTCTGACTTGATTCATTGCACGCCCTAGCGACATCAGGTCCGTGTCTCCACAGGTACATCGTGGATGCCGTATCGGATACCGAAAATACTTGGTTCTAACACTGTGGACACTTACGATGTCCTTGGGTGAGAGTCCTAGAACCTTTTTGGTACCAGGAGATGCTCTAACGTCTAGACCGAGTGGATACACGAGCGCCCGAGTGCCGAATACCAGTAGGCCGCGTCTCCCACTGTGTCGTGGTCAGTTGGAAGGGGGCGTGGCCTTATCTGCCTGAGTGAGGGGGCTATAAGCTAGGTTGAGTTTGACCAGCTCGCAAATGAGTCCACTATCGACGAGCTGGGTAGGCATTGGCAGACTACTGGTCAGGCGGATAGTGAGGTCTATTCCACTTGCTTGACTGTGCAGCTAGGGAGGTGGCAGTCTCTGCGAAGTGTATTAGACCCCGGTGATATCCAGAGAGGAACTATACTGATATATGTACTTGATGAGTACCGACTTGCTTGGATTGCATTTCGCATATGACATTCGGCTATGTAGGCCTTGCATTGCATCGGTGGGGCCGATGACACTCATATCTCGCATCATGCCTTGCATTCATAGCTTTGGTATGGTTGATTATATTCATGGACTACCGCATACTTTTGCACTACTCTGATACTGTACACTTGGCGTTTGTCTTGCGCACACACTTACATCACCCTCTAAGCTTTTGTAAGCTTATGCATGATAGTTGCATGCAGGTAGCATTGGACAGCAGCAGCGCTGAGGTAGGAGTGTGCATCTGCCTATTTTGGAGTTTTTGATCACCTTGTATTTCCCTTTCCGCATTGTACTTAAAATTTTTGATATAGTAGATATGTGGTGATGTTGTTTTGTGACTTGGTTATGCTTGTGGTTATACTCCATTACAAAAAAAAAAATTCACTCTGAAAATCCTCCTTATAGGATCCTAGGATCAGAATCTGGCATTTGATTGTCAGGAGCCGAGAATGGGGCACTACGGAGGCTGTTGGCACCGGATTCGGGATTCACGTGAATTCGATTTTTGGGTTTGGGGCGTGACACAAACGATATCACAAGGAACTCGTAATGACCAAAGCTGGTCCTGAATGCAGTCTTCTGCACATCCTCATCCCTGACACGCAACTGATGATACCCAGACTGCAAATCTATCTTCGAGAAATAACGTGCCCCCTTCAACTGATCAAACAAATCATTAATCCTGGGCAAGGGATACTTGTTCTTCACTGTCACCTGATTCAGCCTGCTATAATCTATACATAATCGTAGGGAACCGTCTTTCTTCTTCATAAACAATACAGGCGCTCCCCAAGGTGACACACTCGGTTGAATAAAGCCTGCCTCTAATAATACATCAATCTGTCTCCTCAATTCTTTCATCTCACATGGAGGCATACATACATCAGCAAGGAAATAGGTGTCACACCGGGCACAAGGTCAATAGTAAAGTCGATCTCACACCGAGGAGGAAGTCCTGGGATCTTTTCAAACACGTCAGGGAAATCTCGAACCACTGGCATATCTCCCAACGTCGGATCATCAGAACTCTCTAATAAAGAAGAGTAGTTTCTAACTCAACAGGACCAACTGACCTGAACTGGAAATATAAAGACCGTGCCCTCAGGTCCGTAGGCTGTCACGACTCTGGCCTCGCAATCAATCTCTGCTCTTATCTTCGTGAGCCAATCCATCCTGAAAATAACGTCATAGTGACACAGTGGGGTGACAATCACGTTGATGACCACTGTCCAGCTACCCAAATCTACTGAGCAAGACTCACAGGTCCGTGTAATGTCAGAAAAAGTCCTATAGCTGTTGTGAGTCTCACTCCCTTCGTATGAGCCGTAACCAAACCTAACCGCTTGGCCACAATGCAATAGATGATCAAAATAATGGACCCAGTGTCCACCAATAAGAAGACAAGACTACCTTGGATATAAGAGGGAACCTCAAAAGATGTCAATGCTAAATCTGCCTCAGGCGCCTCAGCTGTAAATGCATGAACCTGAGCATGTTGTGGGCGATGCGGTGGAGGTACCATGGGCCATTATGGCGGCGTGAAATGAGGTGTGGGTGGCCTGAAAGAAGGATGAGTTGGTGTTGATCGAAGGGGTGGTGTTAATAAAACCTGAGGCATCAGATGGTTGATCCTCTAAGGTGACGAGAAACCACTGTCTCGCATCCTGGTGAAACAAGTCACCTCAGTATGGCCTAGCTTCTTACAGTAGTTGCACCACACGTCAGGTTACCTCACAGGGGCAGGAGATACCATAAACCCCAGCAGTGAGTCTACATGAGGCCTCTTACCGAGGAAAGGCCTACTTGGAAAGTTAGGTCGCGGCCTGGGAGCCATAGGTGCATGCATACGGGACAACCTATCCCCATCCTGCTCAGCTCGCAGGGACATGCTCACCAACTCAGCATAAGAAGAGATGCTTGCATAGCACATCTTCGATCTAATCTCAGGCCGCAGACCCTCAGAAAAATGCTGCATTCGTAACGGCTGATCACTCAGAGGCAATAGAGCATACCTGCCCAGCTCCGTGAATCGGTTCTCATACTCTATCACCGACATCCCTCCCTGATGGAGGCGAAGGAACCCACTCTCCTTCTCGTGTCAGTAAGTGATCGAAAAATACTTCTCATGGAAGCGGGCCTCAAACACCTCCCATGTCCACTCAAATCCCTCTGCAACTGTGCGGAGAACACTATCCCACCATAAACTGGCCTCCTTCTCAAACATGAAGGTGGCAAGCTCGACCTGCTCCACCTCAGAACAGTGTAACGGCCTTAGCATCTTAGAGATGCGGTCAATCCAATACTCGACCTCCTTGGGTCTATGAGTACCTGTGAATGTGGGAGGCCGCAAGCGCTCGAATCACTCAAATGTGTCATTGGCACTAGCGTTCCCAGCTGGATGTATAGGCGAGGCAGGTGAAGCTGCCCCCATCGACTGAGCAAAGATACCAGCCATGGAGGTCAAGAACTGCTGCTACTATTGTACTACTACTGCTGCATCAACAACATTATCTACTCTAGCCTATCAGGAGGTGGAGCGAACTATGATGTATAAGGCATCGACGCAGATGCACGGTTCTGCTCAAGAACAGGTGTGACAGGAGGGACCATAGATGGTGTCACAGGAGTCAACCCAGCAGTAGGGCCAGAAGCTGGTTGATAATCTAGCATAAGATCAGAACGAGACAGGCTCGAATGAGGGTCCGTATAGCAATCGCTCAGGGGAAGGGCCCCGTCCAGCGACTCACCCAGAGAGAGACGAGCCGAAGTCCTCGAGCCCTTAGGTGGCATACCCTACATACAACAGAGAGTGCAACCAATGAGATTAAGCATTCACACAGTCCATCCACATAACATTCACTTTACAAGCTAAAGAAATAACATGCATTTCATTTAATAAAATTATCACAATACATGAAGTGCAGCATTACATGAATCGCGACAGAGAAAGCATGTGAGAAAAACAACTAAGCTTCAAACACTAAAATAACTACCAAACTACTATGCCAAGAAAGGCTACACATAAGAACAAGCAACAAATAAACAAACAACAACTACATATAGGACTATTTGTTAGAATCTGACGATGGAGGAGGGGTACCCTTATCCTGTAGACCGCACAAGATAGACTTTAAAGTGCGGGTTACTTTCTTAAACTTGTGCTTTACGAGGCCCCGTAGGTCGATAATATCCTGTCGTAGAGTGGCATGACCCTCCTCAAGTCTGACTAAATGGGCTTCTCTATCAGCCCTATCAGGATCATGCTCTTGAGTTACAAGAGGAGGACTCTCATCCCAATCCTGAGCCTCCTCTTCTTCTTTGTCATGCTCTTCTTCTTCTTCTATTGCATCTCCACCTTCCTCATCACTCTCTTCCTCTTCACTTTCTGTCTCATCCTCACTCTCCTCGAGTAGGTCTTGTCGTTGCCATGGCCCGATATCCATCTGATTGAGAGTAGTCTCGGTGATGTAATGGATTGGCGCCGACAATTTCACCCCAAGTCTATAGCCAAACTCAAGTGCAATCCTGCATATGAGTCGGCCGAACAGGAGAGATTCAGTCCTTCTATTAGAACGTGTGATAAGGACTATCTTTCGTAGGATATACGTAGGCACACAAAGCTTCTCTCCCTGCCCCACTTGATATAAGAAATCCACCATCAGGCGCGTGCACTCACTGCGGTTGCTCCACCTGGGATAGATGTTTAATGTACAGATGTGGTGAAGTAGGCAGAAGTCATCCGTCATATTTGTCACTAAGAGGCTTTTGTTAGGCTGCCATTCAACCAGACGACCACAAAGGAACCATGTGCGGCGATCCCTTTCACAAGCACTACTCAAATTCTTCTCACTTGCATGAACCTCGCTAAGTGGCACATTCAGAAGCCGGGATATTAAACCAACGTTGATTGTGGCCTCCCGATCTCTTCTAAATGGTATTTTAAACTGCAAGGGCTCCAATGTTGGCTCTCGAATGTGGGCATAGAAAGTTCGAACAGTACCCACATTTGCACGGTGCTCACCCTCGAATAGCGGACCCCACTTGGCTTCTACTAGGCGCTCGAATAATAAGAACTCTTCAAATAGCCGTGCATCTATATGAGCTTCAAAGAGTACCCTATGACGAGAGTAAACACCATGAGATAACTCCACCAACAAGGACCTTCCTATGGGAGCAAGGGGATCTAGATCCTGCTTCGTCTGTAACTCTCGAGTGACGCTTGAACTCGCGATGGCACCTCTTGGCCTCCTTGAATGGGTGGGGCGACTAGGCCTAGCTTCATCTACGAGAGCTCTCTTCTTCCCCATGAAAGTGAGAATGGTGAAAATGGAAAATATGGCCGTAACAAGCTCGAATAGGGCCAAGGAAAATGAAAGAAATAAGAAGAATGGGATGGGTGATGGGGTTTCCATGAATTTGAGACTCAAAATAGGGATTTGAGTGCTCAAATGGAAAGAAAAGAAAGGGAAATCAATAATAGAGGTGGTTTTTGAGATGGGTAGAGAGAGGGTGCATGAAAATGAAAGAAGAAAGGGTTTGAGGAGGAATTTTTGTGGAGTTTTGAGAAGTATTTTTGGAAAAGGAAAGCTTAGAGGTGTGATTTATGAAGGAAGGAAAAGATAGGAGGGATTTTAATGAGCAAAACATGGAGGAGTGGGCCACACTAGGCTCTAAGAGCGTCGGCCCTGGCCTGCCCGCCCGGCCTGGCCCGCTGGGCGGCGAGGCCTTGCGGATCCGACGAGGCCCTCGCCAGTCGCTGGACATCTGGGCAATGACTCACCGGTGGGGCGAGGTCCTCCCCCCCCCCCCCAAGTCCAAAAATGATGTGGGTCCCACCCTGGGTCCCCCTAGAAATGCCCCTATTGGGCCCCTACTCCGTTTCGACTCGTTTCGTGTCGTTTCGAATCAAATCTTATACATATTCACATTTTTCCAATTTTTAACGGCTGGAACAGGATGAAACATGGTCTAAACCCATTGATTGATGGTCTAGAAGTGGTTTAGGGTCGTTGTGTGTGATCAAGAGTGTGCACGAACTCGATATCTGCGATCGTTTTCAGTAAACTTTCACCAATTAACGAAACTAAAAATCCTAAACTTACTTGTAGATTTTTCTCGCACCCTCCTACGCTAAAGTGGAGTCAGCGTGTATCGTGTGACCATAACCCAAGTCCAGTTTAATCCAGATCATGCTTTGATACCAACTTGTAACGTCCTAAAATTCGGGGGTCGAGCATAACTCAGCTCCTGAGTTCCAAAACATCACTTATGCAACATTTTTTATGATGGATGAATGTTGTCTGTATTAGTGCATTAAACATGAAATAGATTAAGCCAAATTAGCAAACATAATTCAGGGACGGTTAGAATACGCAAGCGGAAGTCTGAAATAAATATATAAACTAATACAATCCCAAAAATATGAGCGCTCTTCCTGGTCCAAAAGTACAAGTCATGTCTCAAAATACATATATCAAAATATGATAAACCACTATAAATATAGCCCTGAATCCCTGTCAATTAGGACATGGCTCACATGAACCTTCCTGAGAACTGCATGAACGAGAATGTCACCTCATCCTCCTTAACATTTGGCTCCGCCTCACAGGCATCACCATTACCTATAGCTAAGTCAGAGTCTAGTTGGTGTTTAAGCACCATCCCAGAACGTGGGAGTGAGTGATCAACTCAGTGGAACTATACAGCAAAGGTTAAAATGTTATCAATTCAATCAAGAAGTAATGATAAAGCAGTACAATCAAACATGTCCTAGATACTCTTCTTAATGTAAGAATGATATGAGGAAATGATGTATGCCCTCATGCAAACTCCCTCTTGTAACAACATCTAACGATCGCGGCATGAATCACTACCACCGTGCTCTACACCAACGTCAACGGTACATGCAGTGTGATGTTATAAACATGATTATCAAGTTCTTATTAGTCCTTTTCATACAGCAGGATTGGGAAGCTAAGGCACCTCCCTTATATCAATTCTCAAACAATGATCCATTCTAGGGCGTCAGTCCTAGTAAATCTCATACAATATTACTGTTCTACCTCGCTGTAAAGGGCTAGTCACCAATCAATACAGGCCTAGTATACCTTAGTTACTATAAAAAGGCTTGTTGCCTGTCTACAGTGTCAAGGTATGCTCGAGGTCACTATAGAAGGCTCGTCACCAATCAATGTAAGCCGACAGCACTAATATAGTCTCTCATACCAGTATAATCGGCTCACGAGTCTAGGTTGCTCACTGGTCACTACGAGGAGGCTCGTCGCCCCAGCGTAGGCCGACAGCTTAACCACGGTGTCCCATAACACTATGTCCGGCTCATGAGTCTTAAGGGATTGCAGTACTAAGGTTAACGGGATTTCACTGGTGAGTTCGGTACCTTAAATTCAAACAGTAGCGTCCAAACATGGTGAACATACATCAGTCAATCAGGTTAATTGACGAGCTCAACTAGGACAAGCACACGTTGAGTTGATCGACATGGAATACATAAGCACTCTGTGTGGCCAAACCACTGTCGAACATCCCAAGTATGACTCGGATTCTTCGAACACATCCTATGTGGCGTAAATAACTCTAACCACCAGTTCGAGAATAATTACCAATTACCTGGACTGTAATACAGTCCCAACTACGTACAATCTCAATAATGAACATTTAAATCAAATCCTACATTCATACGAACATGTTATGAAATATAACTTAAACATGGATATAGTACATGGAGGAAATCATACACATAAGTAAGGTAATTGAGATTCATATCTCACCACCCTTATAAATCACACTTTACTAAATACCAACTCATTCAGACATTTATAGAAACACTTACACTACACTATTCAACATACATCACGTATGTCGGCCATATTATATATTAGGGAAAATCCTTTTGCCAAGGAGTTGTTGCATACATAACAACCATGTAACTGCAACAATTAATCATGGAAATTATAACATCAAATTCCTCATGCATACAAACATTTCAACAAACACATGAAATACTCTATTTACAACATAGGTTATACATATACGTAAAACAAAACAGATAGCACATTTGGCATGTGTAATAGCATCCACGTCAATAATAAATCATTATCTGACATTGAAAGTCTTGAAAACCATAACCTAAATGTATATAGTCAACACCTTAAACTGAAAAATGCGTAACGGATATGATTTAGATGATAAGTCTTCGTCAACGGCGAATAAGCAACCTAAAGTATGAAATATGTTAGCTACAATAACGCTTAGACTATTCTAAGCTCCAAAATAGGTTAGGGTTTGATCGTCTTACCCTAGAACGAAAATAGAATCGCCAAAATAACGATTGAGATGCGATGGATTTGGTGCGTAGAGAAATCGAGAAGAATTCCAAGACGAAACACCAACTTCTCACTCACTTTCTCTCTCTTTACTCTCTCTTATCTTAGCTAGGGTTTAGAATTCATATGGGATATGTGAGAGAGGGTTTAAGGTCCTTATATAGGCCTAGAACTAACGAAAATAGCCCCAGGGCCATGGTATACTTAGGTTATAACCAAATCGGGCTAATTCTGATCCAACGAAGCATTTCTAGAGGTCCTTTTACTGAATGTGGTCAGACTTAAGCTCACTAATATTGGATCTTAAGAAAGTTTTTAGTCCGATCGGGTTTCCAGATCGACCGTGGCGGACCAGTTTCAGTTCAATGGTCACCGAAACTTGATCAAGGCCACAAGTATTTTGACATGTGTGGGCCATCTTCCCTGATCCGAGGGTGAATTTGAGTCAGAAACCAACAGTAAGAATGCTTATAATCGGTGTGCAAGTGACACAACTCAGATTACTTAAATTCATATTTAATTTTATAAAAAACTTCACTTTCTCGCACTCTTCACTCCGGACTCAAGAAAATAGTCTCAGGACGTCGTCTAGTCTTGATTTTCAAGGTGATTGTCAAGTCCAACTAGGCAGTCATAATTGTCTAAGCTCATCTCTATCGGACTTTCAACGTACAGTCCAGGTCCGATACGAAGTTTTTGAATGCTTCCGAGAGCAACTGGGTTTAGAGTTTACTCCTAGATTTCAGGGTAATGTAGCGTTAACAATTTTATAGGTTTTGGGTCTTGCAAATCGTATTTAAAGTGATTGGTGATAATTTCACAAGTAATCTAGTTTAGCGCTAGTTAATTCACGTTAAATTTCTAAAGGATTTGGTTCTAAATGATTTCTGCTAGAGGTGGTACTTGGGTCTATGTATGGATTTTTCCAGGACGTTACAATATAATGAAGTCGATGATTAATTATGTGAATATTGCATAAGTATCCAAAATCGATGAGTGTATTGCTAAGAATATGTTTTCTTTAAACAAAGTATTTAAATTCATTTGAGCATTACAAAATAAAAGGAAATAATGAAAATTTACAGGAAAAGCATAATTTCTACAAATCTTCAAACATGCCTAACGTTGTTACATAGCGTTGTAAATCTTCCTTCAATTGAATTTGTGTTACAGTAGACGTTTGCTCAGCTTCAAGGATAACCCTGGCTTGATCAGGTACATCAGCTAATTCTAATTCTAAAGAGGCAACGACTTCTCTATTCTTCGCCTGTTCAGCCCTTTCGATATCAGCAATTCGAGCATTCACTTCGATCTCTTCTTTGACTTGGCGGATGTTCTACTCCTCTTCCTCTCTTTGAATTTTGAGCAGTGACATCTCTTTTTGAAGGAAGATGTAATGCCCTGAAAATTGGGAGTCGAGCAGGAGCCCAACTCCCAAATTCCAACACATCACTTATGCAACATAAATAATGATGATTAAATGTTGTCTGTATTAGTGCATTAAACATGAGTGGGATTATACCAAATCAGCATGTTATACTCCAGAGAAAATTAGATTATGCAAGCGGAAGACTGTGATAGATATATAAAGCATATAAGTGATAAGTCCCCAAAGTATCAACATGTCGCCAGGTTAAAAAATTACATTTGTAGTTCTAAAATATACAAAATGATAAAATATAATGTCATTTAATCCATATCCCTGTAATGCCAATGACGCAACTCCAAATCTACATAGACCCGTCAAAGAGTTACAGATAGGAGAACTCCTCGTCGTCATAGGAGGCAAGATCTGTCTCGTAAGCCTCACCGTCATCTAAAACTACAACAAAGTCTGGTTGGTGTTTTAAAACACCGTCCTAGAGTGGGAGTGAGTGATCAACTCAGTGGAGTTATAAGGCAAAGGTTAACATGTTATCAATTTAATCAAGCAGTAATGATAAAGCAGTACAACAATCATATCCTAAGTACTCTTGTTAATGCAAGAATGAGATGCGATAATGATGTATGCCCATTCCTGCACTCCCTCTATGACATTATCCTAGGGTTGCACATGCAACACTCCCATTGTGTTTAACTCCAATGCCAAAGGTACATGCAATGCGGTGCATATGCGTGATTAGCCAAGTTCTTAATTAGACTTATTCATACAGCAAGTTTGGGAAGCTAAGATACCTCCCTTTGTATCATTTTCCCAAATAATGATCCATCTAGGGTCATCAATCTTAGCTAGTTGCATACGATGGGCAGTTTCAGGTCACTACAGAAAGGCTCGTCACCTCGGCGCAGGCCTAGTTTATACTCAAGATCACTACGGAAAGGCTTGTCACCTTAGCATAGTCCTAATGTATACTCATGGTAGCTACGAGAGGCTCGTCACCTGATCATAGGCCAACAGCTCGAATACAATGTCCCATACACCACCATATTCAGCTCATGAGTTTGGGTTGCTCACTGGTCACTACGGAGAGTCTCGTCACCCCAGCGTAAGCCGACAGCTCGACCATGGTGTTTTATACACTACCATGCCTGGCTCATGAGTCTTAGTGGATTATCGTACCAAGGTTAAATGAGCTTTGCATTGTTAAGTGATACCTTAGATTCAGGTAGTAGTGTCCATACATAGTAAACATACATTAGGCCAATCGGGTTACTTGACAAGTTCGATTGGTACAAGCACACATTAATTTAATCGATATGGAGCGCATATGCACTCCTTGTGGCATAACCACTACCGGTAATCACCATGCGACTCAGCTTCATCGATCGTGTCCTTGGTGGCAGGACCAATCCGACCACTCTAATAAGATTTGTTACCGAATGCCTGGACTACGTCGTAGTCCCAATCACACTCCAAGGTAATAGCATTCACATATGATAGTCACAAAAATATTAAACAAACAATTCAAGCATTGTAATCATTTAAGCATTCCAAAAAAAATGTAGAATAAACATATTATCACACATATGCATTTCATACCTAAATCACGTAGTTAAATTGAGGTTACATAAGGGAATCAATGCATATACTTAAGGTAGTTGAGAATCTCATCTCGACACCTTTAATAAATGCATTTTATCAAACAATTACTCATTCAGACATTTTATCAAACACTTAGGCTACACCTTTCGACATACATGATATAACTTGGTTATAACATGTATTAGGGCAAATCCTTTCACAAAGGAGTTGTCACATGTACAAAAATCATATATTCTCAATCAATAATCATGGAAAGCACAAATCACAATTTCACATTCATTCAAACATTTCAACAAACACATGAAATGCATTATATTCAATATAGTTCATATATATGGCACATGTGACGACAATCAAGTCAGTCATAAATCATTACTGACATTGAAAGCCTTGAAAATCATAGCCTAAACATTTATAGTCTGCACCTTTCTTCAGTAAACTAGTATTGTATTCAGTTTGAACACTACAACTCTGTTTACAGTAAAACGGCTACCTGAATCATGAATAGGTTAGCTATTTCACCAATTTCTCTATTTGAATCCCTAAAATAGATTAGAGTTAGGATTTCTTACCCAAGAATAGATTTGGATTTGCTGGTGTAGCGATACATGTAGGATTATTCGTCACGTGGAGTGGTGGAATCAATCCCCAGCAACGATCTCTCTCTCTCTCTCTCTCTCTCTCTCTCTCTCTCTCTCTCTCTCTCTCTCTCTCTCTCTCTCTTCTCCTAACTCTTTCCTTCTCTTTTTCTCTCTTCTCTCTCATAGGGTTTAAAAATTCGTATGGAATGAGAGAATGGTGGGTTTAGGTCCTTATATAGGCCTAGAGTGGTGTGAATGGCCCCAGGGCCATGATATACCTAGGTTATAGGCAAAAAGTGGTTATTTCGGTCAACAGAACTCATCTAGAGGCCCATTTTCAGAATACGGTCTAGAGAAAGTTTTCTGACATTGGATCTAGGCCAGGTTAAGATTTCGGTCTGATCAGATTGTGGATCGACTGCAGAGGACCTGTTTCAGTTCAATGGCCATCGTCACTCGATCAGGGCTACAAGTACACTGACCTGTGTACGAAAATTTTCCTGATCTGAGGGAATAGTTAGGTCAGAATCTTACGATCAAAAACCTTAGATTTATCCTACAAGCGAATGGCTTAAATCACTTAAGTTTCAATTTATTTTCTAAAGATATTTGCGTTTCTCACGCATTGGCTCCGGGCTCAAGTTGTGCGTTTCTGGATACTATTTGGATTTGATTCCCAAAATGCTTGTCAAGCCTAGTAAGGTGGTCATAACCGTATAGTTTCATAGTAATCAGACTTTTAACGCACGGTCCAGGTCCGATACGGAGTTTCAATGTGCTCCCAAGAGCAACTGAGTTTTGAGATTGATCCTAGGTTTCTAGGTAATGTTGGATGAGCGATTCTACTGGATTTGGGTCTTGCAGTTCATATAAAAAGTGATTCAAGGTAATCTATTAATTAATTCAGTTTAGTACTTAATTAATTTTCGTCTAATTTCTAAAGGATTTGGTCCTTAGTGATTTCTGCCTGAGGTGGTACTTGGGTCTTTGTACGAATTTTTTTCGAGACATTACAGAAGGCAATTTAGATCTCGATGATCATTTTATTTTTGTTAAAAGCCCTCAACCTTTCATGAAGAGATTGATTTGCAACGCCATCGTTGGCGAGGAGATCATCTGTTCGAGAGATTCTTTCCTTGAGCATCGTTAATTCTCTCTGACGATCTAAAATTTCTGGAGCAACAACTACACTTCACACTACTTCTAGATTGTTAATAAACTCGTAGAATTATGATAAAGAATCGTGGAGATAAAGAACGTTGATATGGGCCAAGCGAGATGAATGATTAAGAATATTTAAAGCATTGTCCAAGAAAGGCCACTGTGTTGGATCCTTAAAGGTGATTATAATAACAGAAATTGCATTTTTGAAAAATACCAGCACAAGAGGTGAGATTTTCTCTAGCGAAAGCTTGTCAAAAATTATAGCCACAGAATTGGAACCTTTAGAACCACTTGGAGTCAATATAATGGTAGCTGAAAAGAAGAAGCACAATTAGAAAGATGAGAACTAGAAATGTAAGGCTAGTAATATAAAAGAAGAAAGTATACCTTCTCTAGGGGCAACTGTGGAAGTGGCTTGAACAGGAGCTCTTGGTTCAGAAGATGTTGGCATGCCCATAGTTGCGACAACAACATTAAGAGAAAGTTCGCGAGCTTTAGTCCTTGAATCCAAAGTCGTTGAAGTTGGAACATCAACCTGATCAGAAAAGAATTCTAAACTTCGAGCTAACTGTTGGATCGGAGGAGGACGCACAGTTGGAGATTTATCGGCATAAGTAGGAACATCAAAGATTATAGTAACCACTGGCAGAGCCTATGCAATATCCTGATTCACCTCCACACTCGGAGGAAAAAATATATTTCCTACTTTTACTTGAATGTTCGATGGCGGGACTTCTGCTTCTCTCAATGTAGACACTTCTACTATCGTCGGAAGAATAGTAGGTGCGACTATGTCGATGGTCTATATGATGCATAGAGAATAAGAAGCATCAAAAGAAATGAAAATATTTGCCCCAAGAGAACAAATAGACCCTCCATAGTCGAGTTGTTCCTCTTCGAAAAAAATTTTCATGATAGGGGAAGAATCATCTGGATGATTTGGTCAAGCTTCGAGGGGCGAAGGTTCAGTCCTAATTTCACCTCAATGTTCACCGCAGCATCCGCTTCTTAATTTTCATCCAACAAAACATTCCCTTCATCAGTTAAACTTGTAGAGGAAGATGTTTCACTAATTACAGTGTTCGCTAAATAGTCCGACGAGCTATCCTCTTCTGAGATGGCTTGCTTTCCTTTATAAACAGTTTTCGCAGGGAGAAACAAGTGCCTCAAGCAGGAGAAGGAAGTTTTTGTGCTAGAACTAATGGAGATAATGATTTGGCTTGCGAACGAGTCATAGGGGAGGTAGTAGTGGCAATTAGACCTACGACAGGAGAGGCTACAATTACAGTATGAGCTGCGGTGGGAGAGACTGCAATCGTTGTATGACCTACAACAGGAGGGACCATAGCAGTAGGTTGATCTTCTCTTTTATCAGTAGGAGAAGAAAGGAAGCGCCTGGAGTTTCAAATTCATCTATAGGAGTGGCCCATTTTTCTCTTTGCTTTATAAGATAGAGGGGGATCCAAAAGCAATCCACCCCTCCAGAGTATTTGGCGGCTTTAGTTCTCTGATGGGTTCTTCTATGGAGATTTTCTGACAGAGCTGCCCTGGAATAGTTGCATGCTCCTTTTCAACGAAATACCCGATCTCTTGTTCTGGTCTATAATTTCTTAGCCTTGGAGGGGGAATCTAGGTTAGGCGGTCGATAGAAAAACAATTGCATACTAAATAATAATGGTGCATCCACCATCGCATCCAAGAATGCAAAGCCACTACTCGGTGATTGAACCTTAAGAGGAGGAAACGAGAGCCAAAGTTCCTTACCAAAAGTTGTTTCCATACTAAAGCCCAATTATATGGGCTGGCCCATAACTTCTCATCATTCACGTAACTTCTTCTCCCTCTTGGAGCACGACTTGATCATAGTCAAATTTCCAGGCGAACCTACTTAGATAGTAGAGTTCTCTACAAAACTCTACCCCTTCTCGCATGGGCAAGCTACAATAACGAATACAAAGGAAGAAAGTTCACTCAATAGGCTCCAAACTGTTGTTATCTTCAACTTCTCTATCCTCAGCCTGATGAGTCAAGTAGAAGGGAAAGAAATCAATGGAGTATGTATCTTCAATTTTATTGACTATCCATTTGTATGCTTTCCTCACCATCTTCCGTCTAAGGTAATACCACAAAGGTAGGTGTGAAGGTTGAACATAAGTGTAACACCCTGAAAATCGGGGGTCGTGTATAAACCCAACTCCCGAGTTCCAGACCGTCACTTATGCAACAAAAATGATTATGATTCAATGTTGTCTAAGTTAAAGCATTCACATGAGTAAAAGTATACCAAAACTGCAATTCATACTCCAGATCCAGTGATAAAAGCAAGCGGAAGACTAAAGAATATATATATCACTGTATGGAAAACAAAGTAGATCTCGACTGTCTCCAAAGTATGAATACATCTCTGAGTCTCATATACATGTAAATAAACAGAACTCAAATGTCAAAATAGTCCCACTAAGTAGTCCCGCCAATCCAGGCCACCTAAGCAAAGCCGTCGTGGTACTGCATATATGAGAACTCGTCCTGATCCTCATCATAGTCCGGCTCTGACTCATGAATCGCTGCCTCACCTGCATCTAAGACAGGGTCTGGTGGGTGTTGCAAACACCATCCCGTAACGTGGGAGTGAGTAGCTAACTCAGTGGAATAATAGATTAATGATTAGCATGTTCTCAAATCAATCATGCGATAATAGTAAAGCAGTAAATCAAACAATCCTAATACTATTGTTAATACAATATGACATGACATGATGGATGCCCTCACCGACATTCTCCCTCATACGGCACCATCTACGTCCGTGGCATGCTTGCGTACCGCTCAGTGCTCCACATCTTCCAAGCACATGCAATGTGATGTTGATATGATTACCGAGTTATTATTAGTCCTTTTCATACAGTAATATTGGGAAACTAAGGTACTTCCCTTATATCAATCCCAACACAGATCCTGTCTAGGGTCATCACTCCTAGTAATCTCATACGATGTATATTTTATAGGTCGCTGCAAGGGCTGTCAGGGCTGTTGCTCGCACTCGTTGCACTGCTCCCCCATCACCTTATCAATACAGGCCTACTGTACTCTCACTGCTACGGAAGGGTCGTCGCCTCCCGTAGACTCAGAATACGCTCGCGGTTACTACAAAGGACTCGTCGCCTGATCAGTGTAGGCCGACAGCAAGAATATAGTGTCCCATACCACATAATCTGCTCATAAGTCATAGGTGCTCACTAGTCACTACGGGAAGATTTGTGGCCCCAGCGTAGGCCGACAGCTCGACCACGGTGTCCCATACCACCATGTCCAGCTCATGAGTCTTTGTGGATCAAGGTACCATGGTTGACAGGGTTTATAATGGTAAGTTCAGTACCCTAGGTTCAAGCAGTTATGACTCATACAAGGTGAACATACAAAGGCCAGTCGGGTTACTTGACGGGCTCGACTAGCACGAGCGCATCTCAAGTCGAACAACATGAAGTGCGTAAAACACCTCGTGTGGCCTAACCACTGCCGCCAACTCCAAAACACGGCTCGCGTTCATCGACGCGTCGTTCGTGGCAAAGATTACCCAACCACGAATTTACTCAGTTACCGACTGCCTGGACTAAGTATAGTCCCAAACATTTATGAATTCACATCAGCAATCATGCAAGAGTAATGGAAATGAAATACAACAATGTGAGCATGTTAACACATGTTATAACATACAACTTAAGTAAATCATCAAGCACATGCATTTCATACATATAATGAAATCATGCATATAGCTAACATGTAGGAAATCATTTACATCAGCATATTAATTGAGAATTCTCTCAAACTAATTCATAACACCATTTAATTCAATACATACTAATACAAGCATTTATACAAACACTTAAACTACACACTTAAGTCTACATATAGTATGTCGACTCAAAGTGCGCATTTAGGCGAATCTCTTCGCCAAACTAATTATGCACGCATTCCTAGTATCCTAATGCGACAAGAAGCCATGTCAATCACATCAGTAAAATATGGATGAAAACAGTATTTCCTACAAATGACTAAAATGCCCTAAATCTCATATTTTTCGTCTGCTTACGAAACAGGAAACGGACAGCATGTTGTACATGTCAAACGGCATTGCCGTTGATAATCTACTATTAAACGACATTGAAAGCGTTGGAAACAGTCAATCAAAGCGTCTAAAATCTGCACCTTTTATCCTAGAAGCGTATTAATTCGAACGGAGCGTATACGCTTCGTCTACGGCGAACCGGGAACCTAATACACAAGATCCATAAGCTACCATGCTAAGGAAACTAAGGAACCTTAAATCAGCAAGTATTTGGGGTATTTGTTTACCTAGAATCGTGGCGAAATCACCGAGAAAGTGATTGAGGCGCGTTGCTTAAGCACGTGCAACACGTAGTGCAAGCAGCAGGAAATTCTCTCCCACTCTCTCTCACAATCTCTCACCTTTTCTCTCACACCAGCTAGGGTTTCTAGGAAATTCGGATGGGTGAGAGAAGTGAGGGTTTAAGCCCCTTTTATAACCTAAAACTTTTCCAAAACAGGCTTGGGAACAATGTTTACTTGATACCTAACCAAATCGGGGCTGTTTCGGTCCAAAAAGACATTTCTGGTGGTCCCCTGGCCGAACGCGATCGGACTTAAGTTCATGCACGTCGGATGTTGTTCACATCCCATTTTCAGACCAGTAGTGTTCGTAGATCGCACGTAGCGGTCCAGTTTCAGTTCAGCGGTCACCGCACGTAGATCAGGTCTACAAGTCTCATGATATGAAATATAAATTTTTTCTGATCCAAGGGTGTAATTTGGCTGAATTCTGACGGTCAGAACGCTTAATACTGACGCGTCAAGTCGTGTGCCAGATTTGAATTTCAAATTCTAAATCTAACCCTATTCTCACTCTCTTCACTCCAGGCTCAATGAAATAGCCTGTGAATGTCAGTTGGACTTGATTTTCGAGCTAGGTGGTTATAACGGTCTAAGATTGTAGGTATCAGACTTTTGACGTGCGGTCTAGATCCAATACAAAGTTTCAAAGGGGTCCTGAGAACAAACCGGTTTAGAGTTTAATCTGAGGTTTTAGAGTATTATAGCGTCAGTGGTTCTACTCGCTTTGGGTCTTGTAGAACGTATTTAAAGTGATCAGGGACTATTTCCTAGCTACTCTAGCGTTGCGCTAGCTAACTTACACTTATTTTCTAAAGGAATTAATCCTACGCGATTTCTGGTCGAGTTGGTACTCGGGCCCAAGTACTGATTTTTCCAGGGCGTTACAATCTACCCCCCTTAACAAAAAATTTCATCCTAAAAATTTGTACCTTTTCGTACTCCTCGAGAAGCTGTGGGTAGTTCTTTCTGATCTCGGCTTCTCTCTCCCAGGTAGCCTCTTCCTCAGAGTGATGCGTCCACAATACTTTCACAAGGGGAATCACCTTGCTACGCAGTACCTGCTCCTTCCTATCTAGGATACGTGTCGGTCGCAGGATATATGTCACATCCTCTCCTAACTGCACCTGCTCCCATCAGATTCATGAACACAGCTGGTGCGTTCGTGAGACCGAACGACACCACAAGGAACTCGTAGTGGCCAAATCTGGTCCTGAATGCTGTCTTCTGCACGTCCTCATCCCTAACGCGCAACTGATGATATCCTGACTGAAGATCAATCTTCAAGAAGTACTGCGCTCCTTTCAACTGATCAAACAAGTCATCGATCCTGGGTAAAGGGTACTTGTTCTTCACCGTGATCTGGTTCAGCCTGCGATAATCAATACACAATCACATCGAACCATCCTTCTTCCTTACAAACAGGATTGGTGCTCCCCAAGGAGACACACTAGGTCGAATAAGGCCAAGCTCCAACAGACCATCAATCTGCGTCCTCAACTCCTCCATCTCACACGGTGCCATGCGATACGTCGGCAGTGAGACGGGCGTGGAACCAGGCACCAGATCGATAGTGAAATCAATCTCTCTCGAGGTGGCAAACCAGAGATCTTCCTGAACAGATCCCCAAAATCACAAACGACTGGTGTATGCTCAAGCATCTGGGCACCAGCGTCCAGTAGTAAAGTAGCGTAACTAAGTATGCAGAAGGGAATATTTACCCGCACTGGGAATGTAAAGGATGCGCCCTCTCGCTCGTAGGCAGTCACTATACGAGTCTCGCAGTCAATCTCGGCCCTGGCTATAGTCAACCAGTCCATGCCAAGAATGACGTCGAGATAAACAAGAGAGGGGTCGATGACAAGATCAAGAGCCATCGTCCTGCCCCCCAGATTCACCAAACAGCCCTCACCATCAGGGTGGCATCTGTAAAGGACCCGTGAGCTGTATAAACTCGCACCTCATCCATCCTAATAGTCGGTAGCCCAATGCGCCTGACTATGGCATGTGATATCAATGAAATCATGGATCCTGTGTCCACCATCACAAGAATAGGAATACCTCCGATGTGGGTAGTGACCTCAAAGGCCGAATGATGAGAAGTCTCTGTCGCAGCTGCCTCAGCTGTCAAGGCATGCACCCACGCCTGCTGTGGCCTGTTCGGCCGCTGTGTCGTGGGCCGTAGAGGCGGCCTGAACTGAGATACCGAAGGTCTGAAGGAAGGGTGCGTAGGAGCCAATCGTAAAGGCGGTGCTGATATAGTATGTGGGCATGTACGGTCGATCTTCTGCGACGGTGAAAACCCACTGTCCCGCATTCGAGCGAAACAACTCTGTGCCGAATGGCCCGATCTCCCACAATAAGTACATGATAAATCGGTGCGTCGCATCGGGGGTACTGACGTTGTAACCCTAGGAGGAGGGTCAACACGAGGCCTCTTGCCCGTAAAGGGCCTGTCCTGTAACTCTGGTGGTGGCCTAGGAGCAATAGGGCCACGAGATCGCGTAAGTCGATCCACGTCCTTCTCTGCCCGCATGGACATGTGAATCAGCTCTGCATAGGAGGGAATGCTCACGCAGCACATCTTCGACCGAATATCCGGTCGCAAACCCTCAGAAAAGCACCGTATGCTCATCTGCTCATCTGTTAGTATAGTCGGAACGTATCTGCCCAACTTAGTGAACCTATGCTCATACTCAGTCACCGTCATGCCTCCCTGTATGAGGCGCAGAAACTTGTTCTCCCGATCATGTCTATACGTCTGGGGATAGTATTTCTCGTGGAAGCGTAACTCAAACGCTGCATAGGTCCATATGTAGTCAGTGGCAATGGTCCGCAACACACTGTCCCACCATAAGCTAGCCTCCCACTCGAACAAGAACGTAGCCAACTCGACCTGCTCAGTCTTTGAATAAGGAAGCATCCGTAGTATCTTCGACACACGGTCGAGCCAATACTCGGCCTCCTCAGGTCTATGAGAACCCGTAAAAGTGGGAGGCCGTAAGCGCTAAAATCATTCTAATAAGCTCCGTGTGTCTGCGGCATTCCCCGCAGGGTAAGCAGGTGGTACAGGATGAGCAATGCCCTCATCCTGAGCATATTATCGGCATCCTCAGCTGGATGCGTAGGTGGTGCAGGTGGAGGCACTCTCCCACCCTGGGCTAGAGCCCCCACTAAAGTAGTCAGGAGCTGCTGCTGCTGCTATATCATAGCCATCATCTGCTCAAATCTATCTGGAGGTGGATCAGGCTGTGGCATGTACTGCGTCGAAGAAGACGAGCGGTACTGCTCTCTGACGGGCGGTGTGAAAGGCGGTGGTCCAACTGCAGGACCAGTAGTAGGTTGCGACGCACGTGCTGTCTCAGGAATCGAGCCCATAGCAGGGTCCGCATGAGCATCAGACTGAAAAGGAACCTGATCCATAGGCTCACCCAAAGTAAGCCGAGCTGTGCTCCGTGTAGCCTTCGGCGGCATTCCCTATATTCAAAATAGGGCGCAACCTTGTCAATCTCAATAGCACAAACACACCGCAATCATTCACATAAAGAGTCAAAGGCATTCCATGCATTTCATTTAATCAAAATTGTCACAATACAAGGGATATCTCCTTACAGGCATCATGACAGGAAGTACATGGGAACTAAGACAGTTAAAGCTACAACAGCAACACAAGTAAACTACTAGCCTTAACGGGCTTACACAACATAAAGCAGGAAATGACTAACTGCTACCAACAACATCTAAAATCTCATCGCTAGTCTGAGTTGGGAGACGGAGGAGGAGCACCCTTATCCTGCAAGCAGCACAGGATCGCCTTTAAGGTGTGAGTCACCTTGCCGAATTTCCTCTTCATAACGGCCTTGGTATCCTCGACCTCAGCCCGAAGTTCCTGAACTTTCCTTCGCAAGGTGACCTGGCTCTCCTCAATTTGGGCAATGCGATCATCACTAGTAGCCTGAGCAGAAGGAGGAGGGCTCTCATCTGTATCCTGAGCCTCCTCTTCTACCTCTTCCTGGACTTCTTCCACTACTTCTGCTCCAGGTTCTCCCTCACTTGGATCCTCTTTATCATCAAAATTGTCCTCGCTATCCTCCTCAAGCTGAGTCTCACGATACTGAGACCTGATCTTCATCTTGACCATGGTAGACTCATCAATGCAGTGAATCAGAACTGGCAACTTCGGCCCAAGTCTGTAAGCAAACTCAAGCACGATCTTGTATATAAGTCAGTCAAAAGGAAGAGACTCAGACGTTCTTCTTGATTTCGCTATGAGGATAATCTGTCACAACACGAAAGTGGCCATACACACATTTTCTTCCTGGGCCACCTGATACAAGAAATCAACCATAAGGCGCGTACACTCAATGCGATTTGTCAACGTGGGATACATGTTGAACGTGCAAATGTGGTGCAGCAGGCACAAATCATCAGACATATGAGACGCCTTGAGGCTATTGTTAGGATGCCATGGAACCAGTCTACCACATAGGAACCTGGTACGGTGATCTCGCTCACGCCTACTCCTCAAATTCTTTGCACTGGGATGAACATCACCAAGGGGCACATTCAAAAGTCGCGCTATCAACCGAACATCGATCGTAGCCATCCGGTCTCTACCAAAAGGAATCTTGAACTGCAATGGCTCCAATGTAGGACTCTGGATACGAGTGTAGAAGGCACGAACGGTGCTCACATTAGCACGAGAATGAGCTTCAAATAACGGACCCCAATGTACAGCTTCAATGCGCTCGAACAATAGGTATTCGTCGAAGAGTCTTCCTTCCACTTCTACCTCAAACAACACCTTACGGTCAGTATATTCGTCATGAGGCATCTCTGCTAATATCACTCACCCAAGTTGAGCATGGGGATCCAAATCCCGCTTTGTATGGAACTCTCGGGCTGTGCTTGGACTTGCGGCGGTGCTTGAGCTAGCGGTGCCACCCCTCGATCTTCTTGATTACGCAGGAAGACTAGGCCCAGCCTCATCGGCTGCGATCTTTCTCTTTCCCATCAAAGAGAGGATGGTGGAGAGAGAAAAAAAACCCAAAATGACTTCAATAAAAGCCATGGAAAATGTGGGAAATGTAGAGAAATGGCCGTCCAAACAGAAAAAAAGAAATCTAGGTGTTGTAGAGGGATGCTTCAAGCTCCCCTAGGGTGGATTTTCAAAAAGAAAAGAGTAGAAAAAAGGGGAATGGAGCTCCACACGATTTCAGCACATTTTGGGAGTTGTAGGAGCTCCAACGGATGAGATCGGAGAGGGAGAGGGTTGCTAATCAGGTTGGAGGTATGGGATAGGGTCATTTTTAGCAATGGGATGATTTGGGAGCGATTTGGGGTCGCAGTTTTGAGATGGGCAGCAGAAAAATGAGCAAGGGAGCTTGGGAGGGGGCTGTTTGTGAAGGAAGTACTCATTTTAGGGGTTTTCTACAGACAGACCACATGTGGTAGGGGTGCCCTACCCCAAAAACCACACATGCCCAAATTTTACATCAAGTGGGGCCCACCCATAGACGAAGATCGCCGGATTGGTGATGGCATCGCTGGCCGGTGATGGATTCGGCCGGTCTGGCCTGGTGGGCTGGGTCCCCTCTGCCCTGGAGGTCCCAAATATACATGGGCCCCACCCTAGTTCATTGTAGATTGGCCTAGGGAGGCCCAAACATCCATTCGAGGCTTTCCAGGGCCAATCTGCAAACCTGAATGCAATCCCCTATCATGCAGCATATTATTTTGGGATAGAAGGAGCTAATACATCCATCTAGTCCATTAGTTGCTAAAGATTACAAACTTAGAATGGCCTAATGGCCAGTTTTCATGAAATTTTACTATTCACTGTAAAATTTTATCAAAGTATGATTTTCTATCATTTTCACACTAGGATCAATGCCTAACATGAAAATTCAGAGAAAGAATTGAAGAATGGAGCGGTGAGAGGAAGAATTTTGAAGAAATTAGGTGAAACGGGCTTTTTAAGCCCTAGCGATTGAATGTAAGGGTTGTGGTTGTCCCATAGCCCAAGGATTTATATTTACGGGTTTAGAACCATTCAAAGAACGTCTCAACCCACCTACCTACAACCTAGGAGCTACTTAGGTCGCTTCACGCGAACCTAGATGCGTTACGGACTCGATCGCGCGATCGATACGAATAGACCTCGCTTATTGGCGAATCGACGATCCTATAAGTGTTTCTAGACCTTTCTTGCACCCACCTAAGTCAAAGGAAGTGACAGCGTACATCGTGTGACCATAACTCAGGCCCGGTATAATCTCATTCATGCTCTAATACCAACTTGTAACACCCTGAAAATCGGGGGTCGTGTATAAACCCAACTCCCGAGTTCCAGACCGTTACTTATGCAACAAAAATGTTATGATTCAATGTTGTCTGAGTTAAAGCATTCACATGAGTAAAAGTATACCAAAACTGCAATTCATACTCCAGATCCAGTGATAAAAGCAAGCGGAAGAGTAAAGAATATATATATCACTGTATGGAAAACAAAGTAGATCTCGACTGTCTCCAAAGTATGAATACATCTCTGAGACTCATATACATGTAAATAACAGAAATCAAAAGTCAAAATAGTCCCACTGAGTAGTCCCGCCAATCCAGGCCACCTAAGCAAAGCCGTCGTGGTACTGTATATATGAGAACTCGTCCTGGTCCTCATCATAGTCTGGGTCTGCCTCCTGAATCGCTGCCTCACCTGCATCTAAGACAAGGTCGGTGGGTGTTGCAAACACCATCCCGTAACGTGGGAGTGAGTAGCTAACTCAGTGGAATAATAGAGCAAGGATTAGCATGTTCTCAAATCAATCATGCGATAATAGTAAAGCGGTAAATGAAACAATCCTAATACTATTGTTAATGCAATATGACATGACATGATGGATGCCCTCACCGACATTCCCC
Organism: Magnolia kwangsiensis; assembly: GCA_037074715.1. NCBI lineage: Eukaryota > Viridiplantae > Streptophyta > Magnoliopsida > Magnoliales > Magnoliaceae > Magnolia > Magnolia kwangsiensis. Next base: position 79,171,206 of record CM073575.1, on the reverse strand, counting down.
CTCATATGTCTCCATCTGCATCCGCGGCATGCTTGCGTACCGCTCAGTGCTCCACATCTTCCAGGCACATGCAATGTGATGTTGATATGATTACCGAGTTATTATTAGTCCTTTTCATACAGCAATATTGGGAAACTAAGGTACTTCCCTTATATCAATCCCAACACAGATCCTGTCTAGGGTCGTCACTCCTAGTAATCTCATACGATGTATATTTTATAGGTCGCTGCAAGGGCTGCCAGGGCTGTTGCTCGCACTCATTGCACCGCTCCCCCATCACCTTATCAATACAGGCCTACTGTACTCTCACTGCTACGGAAGGGTCATCGCCTCCCGTAGACTCAGAATACGCTCTCGGTCACTACAAAGGACTCGTCGCCTGATCAGTGTACGCCGACAGCAAGAATATAGTGTCCCATACCACCACAATCTGTTCACGAGTCATAGGTGCTCACTGGTCACTACGGGGAGGTTTGTGGCCCTAGCGTAAGCCGACAGCTCGACCACGGTGTCCCATACCACCATGCCCGGCTCATGAGTCTTTGTGGATCAAGGTACCATGGTAGACAGGGTTTATAATGGTAAGTTCAGTACCCTAGGTTCAAGCAGTTATGACTCATACAAGGTGAACATACAAAGGCCAGTCGGGTTACTTGACGGGCTCAACTAGCACGAGCACATCTCAAGTCGAATGACATGAAGTGCGTAAAACACCTCGTGTGGCCTAACCACTGCCGCCAACTCCAAAACACGGCTCGCGTTCATCGACGCGTCGTTCGTGATAAAGATAAGCCAACCACGAATTTACTCAGTTACCGACTGCCTGGACTAAGTATAGTCCCAAACATTTATGAATTCACATCAGCAATCATGCAAGAGTAATGGAAATGAAATACAACAATGTGAGCATGTTAACACATGTTATAACATACAACTTAAGTAAATCATCAAGCACATGCATTTCATACATATAATGAAATCATGCATATAGCTAACATGTAGGAAATCATTTACATCAGCATATTAATTGAGAATTCTCTCAAACTAATTCATAACACCATTTAATTCAATACATACTAATACAAGCATTTATACAAACACTTAAACTACACACTTAAGTCTACATATAGTATGTCGACTCAAAGTACACATTTAGACGAATCTCTTCGCCAAACTAATTATGCACGCATTCCTAGTATCCTAATGCGACAAGAAGCCATGTCAATCACATCAGCAAAATATGGATGAAAACAGTATTTCCTACAAATGACTAAAATGCCCTAAATCTCATATTTTTCGTCTGCTTACAAAACAGGAAGCGGACAGCATGTTGTACATGTCAAACGGCGTTGCCGTCGATAATCTACTATTAAACGACATTGAAAGTGTTGGAAACAGTCAATCAAAGCGTCTAAAATCCGCACCTTTTATCCTAGAAGCATATTAATTCGAACGGATCATATACGCTTCGTCTTCGGCGAACCAGGAACCTAATACACAAGATCCATAAGCTACCATGCTAAGGAAACTAAGGAACCTTAAATCAGCAAGTATTTGGGGTATTTATTTACCTAGAATCGCGGCGAAATCTCCGGGAAAGTGATTGAGGCGCATTGCTTAAGCACGTGCAACACGTAGTGCAAGCAGCAGGAAATTCTCTCCCACTCTCTCTCACAATCTCTCACCTTTTCTCTCACACTAGCTAGGGTTTCTAGTAAATTTGGATGGGTGAGAGAAGTGAGGGTTTAAGCCCCTTTTATAACCTAAAACTTACCCAAAAAAGGCTTGGAAATAATGTTTACTTGATACCTAACCAAATCGGGGCTGTTTCGGTCCAAAAAGACATTTCTGGTGGTCCCCTGGCCGAAAGCGATCGGACTTAAGTTCATGCACGTCGGATGTCGCTCACATCCCATTTTCAGACCAGTAGTGTTCGTAGATCGCACGTGGCGGTCCAGTTTCAGTTCAGCGGTCATCGCACGTAGATCAGGTCTACAAGTCTCATGATATGAAATATAAATTTTTCCTGATCCAAGGGTGTAATTTGGCTAAATTCTGACGGTCAGAACACTTAATACTGACGCGTCAAGTCGTGTGCCAGATTTGAATTTCAAATTCCAAATCTAACCCTATTCTCACTCTCTTCACTCCAGGCTCAATGAAATAGCCTGTGAATGTCGGTTGGACTTGATTTTTGAAATCATTGTCAAGTCCAGCTAGGTGGTTATAACGGTCTAAGATTGTAGGTATCAGACTTTCGACGCGCGGTCTAGATCCAATACAAAGTTTCAAAGGGGTCCTGAGAACAAACCGGTTTAGAGTTTGATCCGAGGTTTTAGAGTATTATAGCGTCAGTGGTTCTACTCGTTTTGGGTCTTGTAGAACGTATTTAAAGTGATCAGGGACTATTTCCCAGCTACTCTAGCGTTGCGTTAGCTAACTTACACTTATTTTCTAAAGGAATTAATCCTACGCGATTTCTGGTCGAGTTGGTACTCGAGCCCAAGTACTGATTTTTCCAGGGTGTTACAATAAGCCTTCTCAGGGTCACCATAAGTCCAAGGAAAGTATACTCCAAGCTAACCTGAGAAGTAATACCTTGGAGTAAAATAATATGAAGATCCAATTACTGGGCTTGAGCAATGCCCCAGGATTTCCAAAAGCTCTATACAATGAACATAGGACGGGAGGAGCCAAAGAATACTTCTTCCTGCCTTCTATTATGGCTCTTGCTACTATAAATAGAGTTGGTCAAATGAAATCTGAACATTTTGAGCTAGGTAAAACAACCAAACTTAGCCAATACGCTAGGAAAGCAGCTAGTTCAATTTCAGCAATAAAAGTGGTTGGACCTCTTATCCTCCTACGGGCAACTTCCAGTTCCGATGAGTGGTTACCAGAAAACCTGGAAAGAGAAGAGATATGAGAAATAGAAATACACATGAAGGTGTATCTGGGAGGAGAAGGGAAGATATATTAAAAATATTTATTGTAGGAATTGCAAGAAATGTGCAAGCCACTGGAGTGGGGATATTTTGTGAACGTTAGGGAAATGGGACTTCTCACCAAAAAGTTTGATAGTGGAAGCCGAAATCTTAGGTGTTCTACCAGGAGAAACATAAGCAAACTCCTCATTGGTAGGAACATATTTTTCCAGAAAAGACCCGGTGATAGGAAGGCCCGCCATTCTGCACAAATCCCACAAAGTAATACTCACCTTGCCAACTGGGAGATGAAAGGAATTCGTGGTGGGAGACCAATACTTTGAGAAGCCCTTGTAAATTAAAGTATCCTTGTGAAAGAAATTAGAGGTGGCTTCTATGGCTGTATATATATTCGCCACGACGAGAACCTCCTCGTATTTTTTTAGGATCGCCTTGGTTCACGAATTGTAGAACGAGCATTCAACCCAGAGACCACTCGTCCTGAATTCATCTTTCCCCCATAAGGAATCACAATCACGAAAATGCTGCTGAATTGTTTCGGAATAATGGGTGGGATATATAGAGTGAGGGTTATAACACAGCGTGAGAAAACGCATATACAATACTTGTCCGGTCTTCTGAACTAGGAAATTTTTTATAAGAAAGCCTTCGAGAATTCTCGACTCTTTTATAACCCAGTTCGCCACATATAGAAGCTGATTCTATGTCATATGATCAGATGGTTCACTCTGAATCATAGACTGGTGACGTTGAAGGTGTAGAGGGAGGATGATAGTCTCATCTTTATAAGGATTTTTGAACTTGATTGCATCTGCATGAGACTTGATCATGTCCCCAGCATTTTGATAATGTCTCTTGTTATGTTATTGAATTTTCTCTTGGAAAACTTCATCTTTACTCTTTTACTTCTTCTTCGAAATTGAGGGAGAAGGGGAAGATTCAACAGGAGCAGGATGGGAATTGTCTGTTTGAAAGTTAGCAGCAGATTTTAGCCAAGTCTCCCAGTCGGACTCTTGACCCTCTGTGGGTGGTCCTTCTAGCTCTATCATCAGTACAGCAGTGCAGATGGGATCAGATAGGCACTGGATTCGATCAGAAAAATTAATTATCGATGAGGTTGGTTCTTAGAAAAAAGAGGAGTAGCCTCCAAAGGATCTGGCTTTCTTTTGGGTATGAGTTTCAAGTGACTGGGGGTCTGACGATTCAGCGGCATGACGATTTGGAGAAGTATGAGGTTTCTTGAAATGAGCCATTGGAAGAGGAGAATTTAGTAGACAAATCAAAAACACTTGGAGGAGTCTGAAATCCACAAGGGTCCTGTTGTGCGCTAGAGTTCAATTATGCGTGGAAGTTGAGTTGTGCACAAAAAGTCCTGTTGTGCGCAAGTTTTGGTTGTGTGCAAGAATACGTTGTGCGTAAGAGAGAATGACACGCAAAGGAGGAGAGCTGCGAAGTAAGAATGAATGAAATGAGGGTATAGGCGGGTTTATATAGAGTTTTCTAGGCCAAGTTGTGTGCAAGATGCATTGTGCTCGAATTTGATATTGCACACAATAAGAAAAAATGTAAACTAATTAAATTATTAAAGATTGATCCCATATTTTCTTGTTTTGTAGATGAAAAAATGAAAATGCAGGATCAAGGGGGCATCTGTTGAGGCATAAAAAAGGATCAAAGGAAAATATAAGAAGATAAGAAAGAAGTCTTCCTTGAAGGGTTATGTGGAGCACAACAGAAGAGTACAAAGGATAGTTGTGCGGTGCACAAGGGGATCGACGCACAAAGGTTCGACCGCACAGGGGGATCGACGCACAAAGGTCCGACCGCACAAAGGTGTCCGCACAAAGGATGACCACACAAAGGTTTCTGCACAAAGATGGTCCGCACAAAGGTGAGCGGCGCATAGAGGGGTGATTGCACAACATGAATGGGCGCACAATGGGTATGTTGATGCGTTCACATGTGCGAAAGGCTATACCCCATCATCCCTCTATAATGGATTATTAAAGCAAGATTCAAGCAGAGGAGAGAGATCAGGACTTTAGAAGAACCCAGGTACCGTCCGCACCTGTTGTGCGGAACATGGCCCATGGGGCGCACAACCATGCTAGCGCACAATGGATGCTGGTGCGCAACAAACAAGGGTGCACAAAACCTGTGTGCACACAACCCCACTAATGCATAGTGGGTCTGGGTGCACAACCCTCCTGTTGGCATATTTTTTTCCTCTATGGACACGTAACGACTTCATTTGAGTTAAGGATTCATTAATGATTAATAAGAGATTAAAGAAAACCCTAATTCGGATCGAAATATAAGAATACTTTCTCAAGAGCATGGAATTAATCAGAATAAATATTATTCCAGTACGTCAATACCACTATGTTGAAGATCATGAAGTAATTAATATTGAACACTTAATATCTGTATTATGTTTATGTAAATGCTCTACTTTAGAATTAAAGGAAATAAAGGATGTGAATGAATTTAGAATGAATAAATATTATGATTATTCTCTTTATTCTTCTGTTGTTAACTATTGACTTGATGAATTCTCCCAAATCGAATGCATTTTTTTCTTGTTAAAACAGTAACTGTTAGAACGTGAGAAGGATCTATATGACCAAGGTAAGGCTATAAATAGCAGAGGAATTCAACATGGCAATTTTGTCTCATACCAACCCAATCAAACCCAAATATATTTTTTCAAGTACCTATCATTTACATTCCATATGACCTGCTTGGGAGCGTGGATTTGAAACACCCTGGATTTGAAATCCTCCTATTGTGTTTAGTACCCTGGATTGGGAATCAATTTTAATCCAAAAGTAGCTATGCAAGGTATATTTACGGGGGCTTGAATTTAATTACTAAATCAACTTTAATATCTCTAATTAGCAAATGTATGTAATTTTTAACACAATGGTTGCAATAAGCCCACTGAAACATATGATTTTCTCGAAAATGATGAAATTACAAGTCTCGAATGGGCCACAAGCACAAAATCATGTCCGAGTGACTAACCAACGATTTTTAACCGTTAATTTACATGGACAATGTTTGGATGGTGCTGATCATCATATTAAAGTAATTATAGTGATGCAATTGATAATCTAATTATTTTGGGATATCGTTAGTGGGCCATGTGCACAATAAAATAATAGTCCGATGACATACATGTTAGACATGCAACTCTTTGAAGGATTTTAGATGGAATCTAAGCTCTCACGTGGATTTGAAACCCCCTCTTTCAGGGGATTTGAAACCCCCATTTACTTTATGGTTCCAAACAACTAGGGGATTTGAAATCCCCTCAAATCCCCCCAAATCCACAGTGTCAAACGACCCTTAGGGTAATAAATTTACCATTTCTACAAGTCAATTACATTTCCTAGTGTAATCATTTATTTTTCTGCATGTTGTTTACATTCTATAGTGTACTTTTTAGCGTTAATTAAGTAGTTGATAATCTTAGATATAATTTGGGTCTACGCTCATGCGCTAAATTCAATTCTTCATTTAGGAAGGTGTTTTATAGCTGCTCTTCGTGACCGACTACTAGGATTTTGTAAGTGTTATAGTTGATAGCCCCTTTATATTGTCAAATTTGTGGTGCCAAAGACACTGTTTATATCTTGTTATGAAGCTTGCATATGTGAAGAACAAAACTTTACTCAAGATATGCCAAGTCACGACAAAAGTCTCACAAGATTAGCTTCAATAGACAAGCATTGTTCACAAGTCAAGACTCGAGAATGTGAGAATGTTCGACTTAATTCAAGACAAGTATAATTCAAGATCTCAAGAAGCTTTCAAGTTTGACATTGAGATCTCAAAAAACTTTTAAGTTCAAGTTACACCAAGATTTCAAGCTTCATTATTCTCTAAGGTCACTCGTCTTTAAATTTCAATGTCCGTACTTCACAATTGAGGTATGTTTGACCTTAGGTTGACCTTTAAAGTAGGTCAATTTTGATACATAATTCATATGTTTTATATAAGTAAGTTTGATCTATTCTAAGACTAGTCCTGGACTTTGTTCGACTAGTCCTAACATTACCTCGACCAGTCCAAACTGTTTCTAGACCAGTCGTAAGTTTGTTGTAAAAATTTAGAATTTTTTGTTAAGCTTCAACCAGTCCTGAAAACTGTTCAACTAGTCGTATAAATAGTGACGACTGCTCCTTCGACCAGTTGTGAACCTACGACTCGAACTACAGTGTTGAAATTTGACTAGCTTCAACTAGTCGTGAGTAACCTTTGACCAATCGAAGGAGACCTTTGACCAGTCGTAGACTACCTACGACCAGTCGTGAAACAGCCTTATCTTATCGCACCCAAAATTTTGAATATCCGTTGGTTTTACAACCAGTCGTAGAGATCTCTAGATCAGTCGAAGATGCAATATGCTCGCCTATAAATAGAGCATGAATCTCAAAATAATAAATGAAGAAAATTGAAGCTAATTTAATTTGGCCTTCTGAGAGATAAGTCTGTGCTCCATTTAAGCTAAGTATGCATATTTAATATTCTCTTTTTATAGCTTTTTAAATTGATTTTGTATCTTGTATTCCAATCTGATCTGAAAAGAGGAAGTTTTATTTTCCTTTTTCTGGAATCAAAATCAATTAAAGCTACTCCATCTGGTTTAATTTAAAATCAATTAGAACTTAGAACCATTGTAAAGTGAGTATTGGACATTGAACTTTGACATTCGAATCTCTACTTCGACTTAGTTCTTCTCAGCTGCTACAACGAAGGAGAAATTCAGGTATTTTACGTTTATGTAATTTACTTTCATTTGGTTTTCTATTGAGATTTGCCAGAAAAATCTCATTGTATTGGTTATTTAAGTAGAGCCAGGAAAACTCAGAATGGGGGTTTTTTTTAATTGTGTAAGCCCACAGAGAAAGACACAATTGTGAAGGTTTTAGGTGAACCTGAAAAACCTATCTTTAATAGTGAACGCTAATATCCACCGTGTAAGGATATTAGGAGTGGAGTAGCTGTGTGGCTATTTATTAATAGTTGGTGTACACACAAGCGAACCACTATAATCCCTTGTGTTTTGTGGATGTGTGATTTATATTTCCTATCGTTTATCATTTAGAATTGTGGGATGTATGTGTGGATTTGAATGGTGTAATATTTTCATTTCAAGCTCAGTGGGGAATGTTGTAATAGTTATGATTTATATTCCTGCAATTTATTTCAATTCCTTGCTATTTATTTATTCCTCTTCGGTTTGAGTTTTTGATACAAAAATCTTTCTAGAAATAAGAGTGTCCTACCATAAACTCTAGTTTTTGGTATATAGTTGTCCTTAGAACAACTTTTGTATCAATCTCTCAAGATTTAAATTTTGAGGTTGCATTTTAATTCAGCATTGAGAATTGATTTATTTATTTGGTTATCACTCTTTCTTTAATTTCGTTGTATTTATCTCCCCCCCTCTAGGACATATAACTTAGCCATTTCAAGTGGTATCAGAGCCTATTAGCTCGCTTTTAATTCTTTTTTCTTGGATTTATTTCCTGAGCTAACGATCTAAGCTATATATATATAATGTCAAATTTTAATAGCCTTTCAATCACTAAGCCTCCACCTTTTGATAGCACCAATTATGCCTATTGAAAAGCCAGGATGAGGATCTTCCTCAAATCCATGGATGAAAGTGTGTGGCTAGCCACAGTAAATGAATGGACCCCACCTACCACTGAAGTAACTGGTATTAATGGTTCAAAATCTATGAGAATTACACCTTATTTCTCTTGGACCACACTTCAGAAAAGTGAAAGTAGTGCAAATGCAAAAGCACTAAATGCAATTACTTGTGCACTATCACCAGATGAATTCAAAAGAATTATATCCTATGATTATGCAAAACAAGCTTGGGATATATTGGAAATGACACACGAGGGTACTTCAATTGTCAAGAAATCTAAGATACAAATCCTTACAACTAAATTTGAGAAAATATGTATGAAAGAAAATGAAATGTTCATGGACTTCTATACCAGATTGAATGACATTGTAAACTCTATGTGGGGTCTAGGCGATAAAATCCCTGAAATCAAGATATGTGCTAAAATACTACGCTCACTTCCTTAACGTTTCAATTCTAAAGTAACCGCAATCCTGGAACTTCATGATACGGATAATATGAGGGTTGAGGAATTAGTTGGCTCATTACAGAATTATGAGTTAACTTTTAAAGCTCCAAAGGTAAATCTATTGCTTTAAAAGCTTCAAAAAATGGCTTTCAAGAAAACGATTTAAACTCTGATTTAGAAAACTCTGAAGATGATATGGCCCTTTTGGTAAAAAAGTTTTATAAGATTTTTAAAAGTAAAAAAAGGGTTAATCTTCAAAAAGCAAATGATAAAAAGAAACCTAAATCTAATACTAGAAAATCATTGAAAGACAGTCAATGTTACAACTGCCATGAGTATGGGCATTTGGCTAAGAAATGTCCTAATAAGGGCAAGTCGAAAAAGAAAAGTATGATGGCTACTTAGGATGAGTCCTCTGATTCTGAAGCCTCCTCTGAATCAGAAGATTCTGAAACCGAGTCAGGCAGTGATGTTAAGGCCCTTATGACTCTAGCTAAATTCACTTTTTTAGATAATGATGACTCAACTAGTGAAGAAAAACTGAATAGTGAATGTGAAAATGAAGATAATCTTCAAGATGCATACAATGCCCTATACAAAGAAAGTTGTAAAATTGCTGTGAAATTGAAACTTCAAAAAGAGAAATTTTCAAAACTTAAGGAAAATTATGAAGCTCTTGTTTTAGAAAAGTCTCATATTTCAAACTGTTTTGAAAAATCTAAATGCGATTTAGAATTCAAAACCTCCGAGATTGAAAATCTAAATTCTGAAAATGAACAACTTAAAAATGAAGTTTCTTCTCTCTTAAGTTTAAAGGAGACCTGGAAAAATTCCCAAGGAGATCCTAAATTAGAAAAACTATTATCTGGGTAAAGAAAATGTGGCAATCGATCCGATCTGGGCTATGATAAGAGTGTTCCACCTAAACCAAAGAATACTCCTTCTAAGTTCGTAAAAAGAGAGACCTTAAACTCAAAAGGGAAAGATCAAAAGTTTACTAAAAACTCTAAATCTTTTTAAAAACCTAAAAACCATATCAACTATAAAAAGCAAAACCATAGTCCTTTGGCTGAAAAGATAGTTGATTTACTTAAGGAGCTTCTAAAGTGTAACTCATTAGGTCATACTTATAACTCTTACAAACGAAAGAAGACCAACTGTAACACCTCGGATTTTTTTCAACCTGGAATTAGATGTCCTTAGGCAATGGGTCAACCATAACACTCTCAAAGCTCAATCCCAAAGCCAAAGAAATCACTTTTCAACCCATTTCCTTCAAACTCTCACCTTTCACCACCTCATTCTTCAAACTTCTCCAAGTACTTTCATATTAGACACGAATCCTCAAGTTTAAATAGTGAAGAACTATACTTAAACTAAAACTCACTGCAAACGGTCGCCGAGATCGAGTCCGTGTACACTCCTGATCACACACAACGACCCCAAATCACTTCTAAACTGTCAATCGAAGGGTTTAAACTATGTTTCATTCCATTCCAAACCTAGAAATGAATGTACTTAGGTAGTAGGTCAATCCCAACATCTTACACTCAATCTCAAAGCCTAAAACCTCTTTTTATCTAATTCTTTTGAAATCTCACCCTCCACTTTATTCTTCATTTTTTTTTCTAAAAACATATATAATATACACCAATCCTAGGGTATTAATGATGAAGAATAATACTGAAGCTAAAACTTACTGTGAATAGTAAATAAATGGATAAAATGGGTCTTGACCCTTAAACTTTTGGAATATAATAAAATAAATAGGTTAGTTGGATAGATTAATGTCTCCTACCCCAAAATCATATGCTATATGCCACATAAACTCATTTCGGTTTGCAAATTGGCCCCGAAAATACCTCAAATGGAGTCGGGGGCCAAATGATCAACTTCCAGGGGGACCTAGGGTGGGCCCCATACTTTTTTGGGGCCTAGGGGATAGGAGAACCTCGCCAAATCCACCAGTGGTCGGCGAGGCCTCACCGGTAAACCGGCCCAGTTGGGCCGGGCCTTCAGGCCGATTGCATTTGGGGCCTAGTGGGACCCTATGGTATAGGGTTTGACCCTCCTTTCATCCTAAATTAAGTACTTCCTTCACAAACCACCCCTCCAAGCTTACCTTTTCTTTAAAAATCTCTCAAATCTCTTCAAAAGTCTCTCTCCAAACTCTTCCTTTTTCTGTTTTCAAGCACCCTCACTCCACCCTTCAAATCTCATCATAAACAGAAATCATTATAGGCTACTTCCTTTAGAAATTAGATGAAACTAAGTGTTAGAATAAACGACCTGTGAAATTGTCACCAATCACTTTAAATACGATCTGCTAGAGCCAAAACGTGTAGAATAGTTGACGCTACAATACCTTAAAACCTAGGATCAAACTCTAAACCCGGTTGCTCACGGGAGCATTCGGAAACTTTGTATCGGACCTGGACCGCACATCAGAACTCCGATTATCCCGAACTTAGACAATCCTGACTTCCTAGTTGGACTTGATAATCACCTCAAAAATTAAGTCCATACGATGTCCTGAGACCATTTCCTTGCGTCCGGAGTGAAGAGTGTGAGAAAAGTGAATTTATTTAGAAATTAAATATAATTTATGAAATCTGGAACGTGTCACTTGCATGACATTTTCTAAGCGTTCAGACCGTCAGAATCTGACCCAAATACACCCTCAAATTAGGAAACATTTTCCACTCAGGTCAGTGTACTTGGAATCCTCGATCGAGTCTCAGTGACCGCTGAACTGAAACTGGTCCATCACATGCGATTTGGGAACTCTATCGAACTGAAAACTCAATGTGATCAGGATCCGACATCCATGAGCTTAAGTCCGACCGCATTCAGTCAGGGGACCTCCAGAAAGGTTCTTTTAGATCGGAAAAGATCCGATTTGGCTATAACCCAAGTATACCTTGACTTTGAGTCTGTTTTGGTTATGTTTGGGCTTATAAAAGGGCCTTAAACCCTTAGCTTTCTAACCCATACGAATTTGAGAAATCCTTAGGAGAGAGAAGAGAGAAAAGAGAGAGAAAGTGAGGGAGAAGTTGGGGGTTTCCCCTGGGATTCTTCCCTGCTGCTCCACGTGCCAAAGCCGTCCATCTGCATCGCTTTTTCGGCAATTTCGACGTTGTTCTTAGGTAAAAAAACCCTAACCCTAACCTGTTTTAAAGCTTAGAATAGCTGTAGTGATGTTGTAGCTAACCTGTTTCATGCCTTAGGTAACCTATTCGCCGTTGACGAAGACTTATCGTCTGAATCAACTCTGTTTCGCAATTTCTGGTTTAAGGTGCGGACTATATACGTTTAGGTTATGGTTTTCAAGACTTTCAATGTTAAGTAATGATTTATTCTTGTTTAGGATGCTATTTCACATGCACAAAGTATTGTCCATTTCGTTTTTCAGTTATACGTTAACTATGTTGAATATACTGTATTCCTCGTATTTGTAAAAAATACTGTATATGTATAAAATTCAGATTTGTGCTTGCCATGATTAACTGCCATCTATGTATGCTGGATGTATGTGTAACAACTTCTGGGCTAAGGGTTTAGCCCAAATACATGATATATCAACATACATTTCGTATGTTATATTGTGTAGTCTAAGTGTTTGTGAAAATGATTGAATGAGTATGGAGTTCACTTTCATGCTCGCCATGACTAACTGTCATGGATATATGGTTGTTGTATAACCGGTAACCCTTTGATGAAAGGATTCGCCCTAGTACGTATTCTATTGAATACATAAGATGTATGATATAATGTGTAATCTAAGGGTTTGAATAAATGCCTAAGTGAGTTAGTAATTAGTACAAATGTGATTGCTAAGGTTGTTGAGATATGAATCTCAATCACAATACTTAAGTATATGATTTCCTCCATGCATTGTGTAACTTAGATTATTTGTATTAACTATGTATATGATTTCCTCCATGGATTATGTACTTAGTTGAAATATGTTAAATGTGTGTATTAATTCTTGCATGTACTGTTTATATTCAAGTTATACTTCATGATTGTTCATATGGATACAGGATATGAATCATATGCTAGTTATTAGATTTGTATGTGATTGGGGCTGTGTTACAGTCAAGGTAATCGGTAATCGTTCTGTAAATAGTGGTTGAGGTTATTTCGCCACATAGGATGAGTTTAACGAATCTGAGTCATGGTTGGGGTGTTCGGCAGTGGTTAGGCCACATGGAGTGCTTATACATTCCATGTCGTTCAACTCAACGTGCGCTTGACCTAGTTAAGCTTGTTAAGTAACCCGATTGGCCCGATGTTTGTTCACCATGTTTGGACGCTACTGTTTGAACCTAAGGTACCAAACTTACCATTGAAAAGCCCCTCTAACCTTGGTACCTCGATCCTCTAAGACTCATGAGCCGAGCATGGTAGTATGGGACACCGTAGTCGAGCTATCGGCCTACGCTGGGGCCACAAACCTCTCCGTAGTGACCAGTGAGCACCCTACTTTGAGCAGATTATGGTGGTATGGGACACTATATTCTTGCTGTCGACCTACATTGATAAGATGATGAGGGAGTGGAGCAACGAGTGCGAGCAACAGCCCTAGCATCCCTTTGTAGTGACCTTGAGTTTATCCTGACATCGCATGGGGGGGGAGAGTCCTGATGCAGTCTTAAGGATATAAACTAGGCCTGTATTGATAAGGTGATGGGGGAGCGGTGCAACGAGTGCGTGCAATAGCCCTGGCATCCCTTGCAGTGACCTAGAACCATACTTTATATGAGATATGCTAAGACTGACGACCCTAGAATAGATCATTATTTGGGTATTGATATAAGGGAGGTACCTTAGCTTCCCAATCCTGCTGTATGAAAAGGACTAATAACAACTCAATAATCATATTCATATCGTGCTTCATGTGCCTGGAAGATGTGGAGCACTGAGGGAAGAAAGCACGTCGCGGACGTAAGATGGTGTCACATGAGGGAGTATGTTAGCGAGGGCATCCATCATGTCATTTCATTCTTGCATTAATCACAGTATTTAGGAATGTTTGAATTGCTTGCTTTATCATTACTGCTTGATTGAATTGATAACATGTTAACCTTTGCTGTATAGTTTCCACTGAGTTAGCTACTCACTCCCATGTTATGGGACGGTGTTGCGCATTCCAACTAGTCCCTATTTTAGTTTCAGATGATGGCGATGCTTACGAAGAAGAGCTGGACTTGATGATGATGAGGAGGATCCCTCCTATATGCAGGTTCTGATCGACGGCGTTACAGGGTTACTGATTAGATGCCAATACACTTGGTATTTTGCCTTTTATTTAAACACCCATGTAGATTCTTTTTATTCCATTCTGGAGTATAGATGTCTATAGTTAACCTGGTAACATGTTCACACTCTGGAGACTTACAATCAATTATATATTTTATGTATTTATCACAGTCTTTCGCTTGCAAAACTTAACTGTCTCTGGAGTATGATATGCTGTTTTGGCTTAGTCCCAATCTTGTTTAATGACATTCTATAGACAACATGCATTCATCATTATCTATATTGCATAAGTGACGTTTTGGAACTCAAGAATTGAGTTTTTACTCGACCCTCGATTTTCGGGGCGTTACGCCAACTATCCACCTAAACCCAAAATGGTTATGAAATAGGTTCCAGAGGATACCTGCTTGGTTGACCACACAGCTTTCAAAGCTACAAGCCATTCAAAGTGGTACCTAGACAGTGGATGCTCAAGGCATATGACTGGTGATAAAGGTTTATTCATCGATCTTAAAGATATGACTGATGGTTCGGTCACTTTTGGTGATGACAGCAACTACAAGATTATGGGCCAAGGTACAGTTCAACTTTATAACCTTCCTTTGTTCAAGAATGTTTTATATGTTGAAGGACTAAAACATAATTGCTAAGCATATCTCAAATATGCGACAATAACCACAGTGTAAGATTTTCTAATTAAAGTTGTGAGATTCTAAATAACAAGGGTTTGGTAATATTAACTGGATTTAGAACGTCTGAAAACTGCTATATCATAAGCGAATCCAGCTCAACTAGTCAATCTTGTTACATGGTCCATACAGACGAGACCGATTTGTGGCACAAACGTCTTGGACATGTACACTACTGAAATTTATATAGATTGAGCAAACAAGAACTAATAAGAGGTCTACCCAAACTACAGAAGATAGATAAAATATGTGGTGAATGCCAGATTGGCAAACAAATAAGGAACTCATACAAAAAAGTGAATTTCAATGCCACATCAAGATCACACGAGCTTCTCCATATGGATCTTGTAGGACCTATCAGGACGAAAAGTCGAGGTGGCAAAAGGTATATCTTAGTAATTGCAGATGATTTTACTAGATATACATGGGTAGTCTTCTTAAGGGACAAATCAGAAACCCTTGAAGAAATGAAAAAGGTTCTTAAAAGGATTCAAACTGAAAAAGGATCTCAAGTCAGTAAGATTCGTAGTGATCATGGATTTGAATTTGAGAATAGTAGTTTTGAAAAATTCTGTAGCGACTAGGGAATATTACATGAATTCTCAGCACCCAAAACTCCACAACAAAATGGTATAGTTGAAAGGAAAAACAGAGTGCTTCAAGAAATGACTAATGTCATCTTGAATAACATGATGCTTTCTAAGAATCTTTGGGCTGAAGCAGTCAATACAACTTGTTATATCATTAACCGAGTTTGCACTCGTAAAGGTAATAATAAAACGACTTACGAAATGTGGTTCGAAAAAAAAGCCTACTATCAAATACTTTCGAGTTTTTGGCAGCAAGTGTTATATTTTACGAGATTGTGAAAATCTAAGAAAGTTTGATACGAAGAGTGATGAAGGGATCTTTCTAGGAAATTCTTTAAACAATCGAGTTTATAGGGTTCTAAATAAAAGGACCGGTGTGATTCAAGAGTCCATTAATGTGGTCATTGATGATCACTTAAACACACCAGTCTCAAGTCCAGATAATGATGAAGTTCTTGTAATTAATAAACCTGATACTTCATCTAATCAGACTAATTCTGAATTGAGGACTGTTAAAGATCATCCAATCACACAGATTCTTGGAAACCCTATCACTACTAGTGTTCGTACCCATAAACAACTTGAGGATATATGTAATTATGTATGTTTTACATCCCAGATAGAACCATCTAATGTAAAAGAAGCTCTTGCTGATGAAAACTGGATTGTTGTCATGTAAGAAGAACTTAACCAATTTATGAGAAATGATGTTTGGTATCTCGTACCTAGACCTAAAGATAAACACATCATTGGAACCAAATGGATTTTCAAAACTAAGTCTGACAAGCTTGGCAATATAATTCAAAATCAGGCTAAGCTGGTTGTATAAGTTTACGCTCAAATTGAAGGTATTGATTATGATGAAACCTTTGTACTAATAGCTCGTCTGGAAATAATCAGACTTTTTATATCCATTACTTATTTTAGAAAATTTAAGATTTACCAAATGGATGTGAAAAGTGTATTTTTAAATGGCGATCTGCATGAGGAAGTCTATGTTGAACAATCGATGGGTTTTGAAGACCCCAAAAATGTTGATCATGTGTATCGCCTTAAAAAGGCACTTTATAGCTTAAAACAAGCTCCTAGGGTATGGTACGAGAAACTAACAAAGTTTCTTTTAAGCCATAATTTTCAAATGGGATGTGTTGATAAAACTCTGTTTATTAAAAAACATAATGATCACATTTTAATAGTATAGATTTATGTTGATGATATCATTTATGGATCTACCTGTACTGACATGACTACTAAGTTTGCAGATTTGATGAAATCTCAGTTTGAAATGAGCATGGTTGGGGAATTGAATTATTTCCTTGGGTTGCAAGTAAAACAACAACTTGATGGGATGTTCGTTTCTCAATCTAAATATGTTATAAATTTGATTAAGAGATTTGGATTTGAGAATGGCAGGAACTTTGATACTCTTATGAGTATAACTTTGAAACTCTCAAAAGATTTTACAGGTAAAAATGTGGATCCGAAATTATATTGGAGTATGATTGGTAGTCTACTATATTTACCTACTAGTAGACCCAATATCGCTCTAAGTGTTGATATTTGTGCTAGATATCAATCTGATCCTAAAGAATCACACTTGATTGTTGTTAAGCGGATTATGCGATATGTCGCAAGTACTGTAAATCTCAGACTCTGATATCCACATGAAACTAGTGTTCAATTAGCTGGGTACTCGGATGCTGATTGGACTGGTAATATTGACGATAGAAAATCAACCAGTGCTGGTTATTTTTATATCAGAAACTGTTTAGTTTCTTGGTTTAGTAAGAAACAAAGTTCTATATCACTCTCTACTGCTGAAGCTGAATATATTACAGCTGGTAATGCGTGTACTCAACTTGTTTAGATGAAACGCATGTTAAGTGATTACAGAATTAAACAGGATTCAATGTTGTTATATTTGCGATAATTCCAGTCCCATAAACATTTCAAAAAATCCAATTCAGCATTCACGTTCTAAGCACATTGACATTAGATTTCACTATATTCGTGCATTAGTGGAAGAAAAGCTTATATCTTTGGAATATATCCCTACCGAGAATTAACGTGCCGACATTTTCACTAAACCGCTCAACAAAAGCAGGTTTAACAAATTGAAATTTGATCTTGGTATGTGCATTCTAAGGTAATTTCATATGCCTATTTGTATCATAGTGTAAATATATGCTAGTTTAGATTTTAATTTTTATGAATAATTCAGGAAATCTATTTTTTTTTTATGGTACTCGACCAGATGAGGATTTCCTTGACCATTCGTCGTATGAACGGTCAAAGAAAACCCACGACCAGTCATGGATCGCGGTGATTGACTTAAATTTGGGGGAAATCACTTTCTTCCTCATTTCTTCTTCTCTCTCCGACGAGCCGACGCCTGACCAGTCGAACCCACCCTTTAAAATCTTCAATGTTAGTGCTCCATTTACATTTTTTTTGTAGATTTGTGTCTAGATTACTTCTATTTCTCTCTTGAAGTTTGAAAAGGCCAAGCTATATGCCCTAGAGGGGGGGTGAATAGGGCAATGCCAAATAAAACTTAAAACAGCGGAATAATAAAAGAAATAAAGCGCAATGTTGAATTAAAAGTAATCTCAATAACCTGTAATTAAGAGAATGATACTATATCAGTTTTAAGGACAACCTTACCCCAAAAACCAAAGGTTTAAGGTAGGACAACCTTATTTCTAAAACATCCTATGTATCTCAAACCAATGACAAATAAAAAGTAAGGAAACCAAAATAACTTGCAGAAATAAATCCTAAGTTATTACAACATTCCCACACTTGCTTGAAATAAAATGATTACAACATTCATCCACATATACAATCCACAAAACTGAATGAATAAAGGAATAAAAGAATAAAGCACATCCACAACACAACGATATATAGTGGTTCGCTTGTGTGTACACCAACTGTTATCCATCAGCCACACAGAATGCTACTCCACTCCTAATATCCTCACACAGGGGATATTAGCATACACTATCAAAATAGGTTTCACAGGTTCACCTAAAACCTTCACAATTATGTCTTTTTATCACGGGCATACACAATCCAAAAACCCACACAATCTGAGTTTTCTGGCTCTCCTCAGATAACCAAAACAATGAGATTTTTCTGGCAAATCTCAAACAAAACTAAAGAATGTAAATTACACAAATGTAAAATACCTGAATCTCCTTTTGAAGTAGCTCGGTAGAACCAATCAGAGTAGAAGTTCGATTCAATGTTCAAAGTCCAATACTCACTTTATGAATGGTTCTAAGTCTAATTGATTTTAAATCAAAAGGGCTAGTTCTATTTGATTTTGAATCCAAGAAGAAGGAATATCATAAATTCCCCTTTTCTAATAAGATTGAAATGTAGATCAAAATCAAATAATAAACAAGCTAGTAAAAGGAATATTAAATGAGCACAAAGTAGCTTAAAAACAAACACGAACTTATCTCAGAGTATAGCCTAAAGATTGCTTGAATTGATATGAATTGAATTGAAAAACTCTGAAGTTCGTGCTCTATTTATAGCCTGAAAAATTCCATCTACGACTGGTCTTAGGATCCTAGTACTGGTCGTAACTTTAAAGAACTTTAAAGATTTTCGTGGGATAAGGATTAGTTGTTCCACGACTGGTCATGGGTAGCCTACGACCGGTCCTGGGCCACCTACGACTGGTCGTGGGTCACCTACGACTAGTCGTAGAAACCCCAGATTAGTTGCTAGAGTTTGAGTCGAAGGGCTAAGACCGGTCGAAGGACAAGTCGTACAGCTCACAGGACTGGTCGTAGGATGTCCAGGACTGGTCGTAGGACACCAGAAAAATTTAAAATTCTTCAACAACCTAAGACCGGTCCTGAAAAACTTAAGACTGGTCATAATAGAGTTAGGACTGGTCTTAAAGTCCCTAGGACTGATCTTAGAACAGCCCGAACAAGCATATTTAAAATATACGAATTATGTATCCAGAATGACCTACAATAAAGCCCAACCTAAGGTCAATCTAAGGTCAAACAAACCTTGAAAGTGAGATGGACATTGATAGTCTGCACACTCAGATGACCCTTAAGAGAAGATTGAGAATTTACAAATCTTATTGTAGGCCTTCTCGAGCTTGAACCTTTCTAGACTTGACAAAGTCTTCTTCTATACTTGTACTTATTTGAATCTTGAACATGCATACTTAAAGACTTCTATTCTTGAATTCTTCATCTATGACTAGACTTGAAACTTTCTTCATTTAAGTTCTTGACGTGAAATACGATGTCTTGAAGAAATGAAAAGTCTCAAACATAAAACACAAGATATACAAGACATAGATTGGTTTTGGCACCACAAAATTTGACAACCAAAGGGTTATGAAATCATAGCACTTACAATCTCCCCCTTTGTCAAATTTGTGACAAAACACATATCATAAAAGATAAGAGCAATATTTGCTCAATAAAGAATCATGAGTCATAAAAGCACAAATTACTGTACTCCTCCTGAGTAATACAAGTACTACTCATGAAAACAATAAACAACATGTAAACATCAAGACTCAATCCACATATACTATCAATAAATCAATCCATACAAATTACTCCCCCTTTCCATACTACTCTCCCTTTTTGTCACAAAATGACAAGGAAAAGTCACAATAGGAAAGAGAACAATAACATAGAGAGGAATAAATAGCAGATAATTAGAAAGAAATATGGAAGTGAATATCATATCTCAAAAGATAATCCAGAATCATCAAGCCATAACTAAGTTAATACAATATCCAAAATAAAAGATAAGATAATGTTATACAATTCAAAATATAATCTGCCTAATCAGATCCAGAAGAGGGAGCAGGGATAGTAGGATCAATCTGGTGTAAGCCCCTATTAATGCGACGAAAATATTCTCGCATATATTTAAACTACATATCGTGGGCTACACTCATGTTATCAACCTTCTCCTCCAATGCACGAAGGCGTGCATCATAATTAGATGGATCGAAATCAGGATCATTTGGCGAATCAGTTTCTATCTCATCAAATAACTCATCCATATTAACATCCTATTAAGGAAGATCACCAACTTCCCCTTCATTTCTGGCTTCACCACCATCACCACCAACACCACCTTCATCAACTTGACCAGGAAGCAAATCCAACTTCATCTTATTAAGATTGGAATTGTTGAAAATAAGATGATGAATGGGTGCCTCATTAATAGGTGTATCGACAAGCATGTGAGTGGCTAATACAGTCATAAGATAACCAAACGAAATATCACTATGACCCGGATGAAGACGAGACTGTATGATAAAATGACAGATCAATGAAGGAAGGCAGACCATGGTACCAGAAGCAATAGAATGCAACACACGAACCATGAAAGAAGTCAACTCGGTTTTATTACCAGACTAAGGATACAGATTTGAAATGAAAAAATGATGTAATAAAAATACATATAATACCAAATATAATATACTATAATACCAAATATAAATACACTATGATACATACAAGCAAGAATACTCAATGTATAATGCACATACCAAGATCAAATTTCAATTTATTAAACCTACTTTTATCGAGCGATTTAGTAAATATATTAGCAAGTTGAGTTTCGATTAGTATATATTTCAAGGAAATAACTTTTTCTTTAACTAACTCACGAATGTAATGATACCTAATGTCAAGGTGCTTAGTACATGAATGCTGGATTGAATTTTTAGAAATATTTATAGCACTAGAATTATCACAATGTAAGATCATTGAATCTTGATTAATTTCATAATCGCTTAGCATGTGTTTCATCCAAACTAGTTCAGTACATGCATATCCAGCTGTAATATACTCAGCCTCAGCAGTGAACAGCGATATTGAGCTTTGCTTCTTGCTGAACCAAGACACTAAGCAATTTTCAATGTAAAAACAACCACCACTGGTTGATTTTCTATCATCAATATTACCGGCCCAATCAGCATTTGAGTACCCGGCTAATTGAACACTAGTATCAAAAGGAAGGATACCAAAGACCCAAATTTATAGTACTTGCGATATATCTAATAATCCGTTTAACAGCAGTAAGATGTGATTCCTTAGGATTAGACTGATATCTTGCACAAATACCAACACTTAACGCAATATCAAGTCTACTAGCAGTTAGATACAACAAACTACCAATCATACTACGATATAACTTAAGATCTATATCTTAACCTGTAGAGTCTTTTGAGAGTCTTAACGTTGTACTCATAGGAGTATCAAAGTTCTTACCATTCTCAAATTCAAACCTTTTAACCAAGTTCTTAGCATACTTGGTTTGAGAAATAAAAATTCCCTCAGGTTGTTGTTTTACTTGCAACCCTAGGAAGTAATTTAGTTCACCAACTATGCTCATTTCAAACCTTGATTTCATTAACTCTACAAACTCAATAGACATGTTAGAGCAAGTTGATCCATAAATAATATGTAACATCCCGAAAATCGGGGGGTCGAGCAAAAACCCAACTCCCGAGTTCCAAAATGTTATTTATGCAACATAGATATGTATGATTGAATGTTGTCTGTGATAATGTATTAAACATGAGTGAAATTAAGCCAGAACAGCATATCCTACTCCAGAGACAGTTAAATTAACCAGCGGAAGTCTGTAATAGTATGTATAACATATATAAACTGTTGTATGTCTCCAGAGTGTGAACATGTTACCAGGTTATATACATACATGTATACTCCAAAAGTAGATGAAACGAATATACATGAGTGCGCTACAAAATATAAAATGACAAATGTCAAAGTATCTAATCAACCTCCCTGTAATCCCGTCGATCAGAACATGCATAAAGGAGGGATCCTCCTCCTCATCATCAAGTCCAGCTCCGCCTCGCAGGCCGCGCCATCATCTGCAATCACAAAAGGTCTGGTGGGTGTCCAGGAACACCGTCCCGTAACGTGGGAGTGAGTAGCTAACTCAGTGGAATAATAGAGCAAAGATTAACATGTTATCAAATCAATCATGCGATAATAGTAAAGCAGTAAATCAAACAATCCTAATACTGTTGTTAATGCATTTATGACATGACGTGATGTATGCCCTCACCGACGATCACCCTCATACGGCAACATCTTACGACCGCGGCATGCCACACTCCCTAGAGTGCTCCACATCTTCCAGGCACATGCAATGCTATGGTGATATGATTACCAAGTTGTTATTAATCCATTCAAACAGCAGGATTGGGAAACTAAGGTACTTCCCTTGTATCAATCCCAACACAGATCCTGTCTAGGGTCGTCACTCCTAGTAATCTCATACGATGTATATTTTGTAGGTCGCTGCAAGGGCTGCCAGGGCTGTTGCACGCACTCGTTGCTCCGCTCCCCCATCACCTTATCAGTGTAGGCCGACAGCAAGAATATAGTGTCCCATACCACCATAATCTGCTCACGAGTCATAGGTGCTCACTGGTCACTACGGGGAGGTTTGTGGCCCCAGCGTAGGCCGACAGCTCGACCACGGTGTCCCATACCACCATGCCCGGCTCATGAGTCTTCGTGGATCAAGGTACCATGGTTAACAGGGTTTACAATGGTAAGTTCAGTACCCTAGGTTCAAGCAGTTATGATACATACAAGGTGAACAAACATTGGCCAGTCGGGTTACTTGACGGGCTCGACTAGCGCGATCGCATCTCGAATTGAACGACATGAAGTGCGTAAAACACTTCGCGTGGCCTAACCACTGCCGCCAACTCTCAACACGAATCACATTCATCGACGCGTCGTTCGTGGCTATGACCAGTCAGCCACGAATTCGCTCGGTTACCGACTGCCTGGACTAAGTCAAGTCCCACACATCTATGGAATTACATTAACACTATAAAAAGGTATTGGAATTGAAATACATCATGTGAGCATGTTAGCACATGTTATAACATTCAACTTAAGCAAATCTTCAAGGCATACTTCCCATGCATATTCAACTTAAGCAAATCCTCAAGCACATACATTCCATGCATGTAATGAAATCATGCCTTTTGTCAACATGTAGAAAATCATTTAGGTCAGCATAATAATCGAAAAATCAATCACAAACTATCAAATAACATCATTTAATTCAATACATACTAATACAAGCATTTATACAAACACATACACTACACACTTAAGTCTACAAATAGTATGTCGACCCAAAGTGCGCAACTAGGCGAATCTCTTCGCCAAACTAATTATGCACGCATTCCTAACTTCCTAATGCGACAACAAACCATGTCAATCACATCAGCAAAATATGAATGTAAACAGTACTTCCTACAAATGACTAAAATGCTCTAAATCTCATATTCTTCGTTAGCTTACGAAACGGGAAACGGAGAGCATTTTGTACATGTCAAACGGCGATGCCGTCAAGAATCTACTATTAAACGACATTGAAAGCGTTGGAAACAGTCAATCAAAGCGTCTAATATCCGCACCTTTTCCTTTTTAGGGATGAGAATTCGAACGGAGCATATACGCTTCGTCTACGGCGAATAAGGAATCTAATACACGAGATCCATAAGTTACATCGCTATGGAAACAAGGGAAACTCAAATCAACAACTATTTAGGGTTTTTACTTACCTAGGATCGCGGTGGAATCGCCGGGAAAGCGGTAGAGGAGTGTTGCTTAAGCACGTGCAACACGTAGCACAAGTGGCAGGAAGAACTCTCCCACTCTCTCACAATCTCTCACTCTTTTTCTCTCTCCCAAGCTAGGGCTTCTCTCAAATTCGGATGGGAGAGAGGAGTGAGGGTTTCAACCCCTTTTATAGCCTAAAACATTCCCAAAATAGGCTTGGGAACAATGTTTACTTGGTGCCTAACCAAATCGGGGCCGTTTCGGTCCAAAAGGGTATTTCTGGAGGTCCCCAGGCCAAATGCGGTCGGACTTAAGCTCATGCATACTGGATCTAGCACACATCCAGTTTTCAGACCGGTTGGGTTCCCAGATCGCACGTGGCGGCCCAGTTTCAGTTTAACGGTCACCGCACCAAGATCAGGCCTATAAGTCTCGTGATATATAATAGATATTTTTCCTGATCCAAGGGTGTAATTTGGCTGTATTCTGACGGTCAGAATGCTTAATACTGATGCGTCAAATTTGTGTGCCAGATTTGAATTTGAAATTCCAACTATGTCCCTATTCACACTCTCTTCGGTCCGGGCTCAATGAAATAGCCTGTGATCATCGGTTTGACTTGATTTTTGGAATGAGTGTCAAGTCCAGCTAGACGGTTCTAACGGTCTAAGATAAGAGGTATCGGACTTTCGACGTGCGGTCTAGATCCAATACAAAGATTCAAAGTGGTCCAGAGAACAAACTTGCTTAGAGTTTGGTCCGAGGTTTTAGAGCATTATAGCACCATTGGTTCCACTCGCTTTGGGCCTTGTAGAACGTATTTAAAGTAATCAGGGACTGTTTCCCAGCCACTCCAACGTTGCGCTAGCTAACTTATGCTTAGTTTCTAAAGAAATTTATCCTAAGTGGTTTCTTTGGCTATGGAATTGGGTTCTGAACGATTTTTCAGGTATTTTAATTGACCCACTGTCTAAGGACGTCAAATCCCAGATTGGCCAAAATCCGGGGTGTTACATAATATCATCAACATAAATTTGAACCATCAAAATATCATTGTTATGTTTCTTAACAAAGAGCGTCTTATCAACACTTCTTACTTGAAAGCTATGACTAAGTAAGAATTTAGTCAATTTTTCATACCATGCCCTGGGCTCTTGTTTTAGACTATAGAGAGCCTTTTTGAGATGAAATACAAGGTTAGATAACTTGGGGGTCTTCAAACCTTGAAGGTTATTCAACATACACCTCTTCATGTAAATCATCATTCAAGAAAGCACTCTTTACATCCATCTGATAAATCTTAAATTTTCTAAAGCATGCGATGGAAATAAAAAGTCTGATTGATTCAAGGCGAGCGACTGGAGTAAAGGTTTCATCGTAATCGATGCCTTCAATCTGAGTGTACTCTTGTACAACCAGTCTAGCCTTATTTCATATTATATTTCTAAGTTCATCAGACTTATTTTTAAAGATCCATTTTGTTCCGATAATGTGTTTATCTTTAGGTCTAGGAATAAGATACCAGACATCATTACGAACAAATTGATTAAGTTCATCCTGCATAGCAACTATCCAATTTTTGTCAGAAAGTCTTCTTTCACATTAACCGGTTCTATTTGGGATGTAAAACAAACATAATTACATATGTTCTCAAGTTTTTTGTGAGTACGAACTCCAGTGAGAGGGTTTCCAAAAATTTGATTGGTTGGATGATCTTTGACAGTCCTCGGTTCAGATTCCTTTTGACTTGATGAGGTATCTTAATTGTCGATAATAAGAATTTCATCATCATCTGAACTTGGAGCTGGTGTATTCAAATGATCATCAATGACCACATTGATGGACTCTTGAATCACACCAGTTCTCTTATTTAGAACCCTATAAGCTCGACTGTTTAAAGAATAACCAAGAAAAATACCTTCATCACTCTTCGTATCAAACTTTCCTGAATTTTTACGATCTCATAAGATATAACGCTTGCTACCAAAAACTCGAAAGTATTTGATAGTAGGTTTCTTTTTAAACCATAATTCATTAGCAGTCTTATTATCAGATTTACTGGTATAAACCCGATTAATAATATAGAATGCGGTATTAACTGCTTCAGCCCAAAGATTTCTAGAGAGCATCATGCTATTCATCATAACATTAGTCAATCCTGAAGCACTATATTTTTTCTTTCAACTATACCATTTTGTTGCGGTGTTTTGGGCGCAAAGAATTCATGCGATATTCCCTAATCACTACAGAATTTCTCAAAACTACTATTTTCGAATTCGGATCTATGATCACTACGGATCTTACAAACATGAGAACCTTTCTTATTTTGGATTTGTTTAATGACCTTTTTTACTTCATCCAGGGTTTCAATTTTGTCTTTTAAGAATGATACCCAAGTGAATCTAGTATAGTCATCTACGATAACCAAGATGTATTTTTTGCCTCCTCGACTCTTCAATCTGGTTGGTCGAATAAGATCCATGTGGAGAAGCTCGAGTAGTCTAGATGTGGTATTGGAGTTCACTTTCTTGTGAGAGCTCATAATCTGTTTGCCCAACTTGCATTCACCACATATCTTGTCTATTCTTTGCAATTTGGGTAGACCTCTAATTAGTTCTCTTTTGCTCAATCTAAATAAGTTCCGGTAGTATACATGTCCAAGGCATGTATGCCATAATTCAGTCTCATCGGTATTGACCATGAAACACGATTGAGTAGATGTGCAAGCATCACTAACGATGTAGTAGTTTTCAGAAGTTCTGCGACCAGTTAATATAACAGAACCTTTTTTATTAACTATCTCACAACCTTGATTAGAAAACTTCACACTATAGTTGTTATCGCATATCTGAGAAATGCTTAGTAGGTTATGTTTCAAGCCCTCAACATATAAAACATTCTTAAATAAGGAAAGGTTATAAAGCTGAACTGTACCTTGGCCAATGATCTTGCAATTGCTTCCATCACCAAATGTGACTGACCCATCAGTCATATCTTTTAGATCGGTGAATAAAGCCTTGTCGCCTGTCATATGCCTGGAACAACCACTATCTAGGTACCACTTTGAATGGCTTGTAGCTTTGAAAGTAGTGTGGGCAACCAAGCAGGCAACTTTAGAAATCCATTTAGAACTGTTTTGTGTTTAGGAGTATAGATGGTCTTTTTCTGTCTGTTATTATAGGAGAGACCTATAGAGTTAGACTTTAATAGCTCCTTGAGTAGATCAATTATTTTTTCAGCCAATGGATTTCGATTTTGAAAATTAAAGTTGACATGGCTACCTTTAGGTTTTTGAAAAGTCCTTGAATTTTTGGAAAAACCTTGATAAGTATTCTTTTCTTTTGAGGTTGAAGACTCTCCTTTTACAAAATTAGGAGCAATGTTCTTTTGTTTAGGAGATGTATTCTTATCATAGCCCAACCCGGATCGATTGCCACATTTTCTTGATCCGGACAATAATTTTTTCAATTTAGGATCACCTTGGGCATATCTCCATGTGTCTTTCAAACTCAGAAGAGAAGCTACCTCATTTTTGAGTTTCTCATTTTCGGATCTCAAATCTTCAATTTTAAAGGTTTTGAAATCTAAATCACATTTGGTCTTTTCAAAAGAATCAGAAATATGAGACTTTTCTAAAACGAGAGACTCATAATCTTCCTTAAGCTTAGAAATTATTTTTTTTTCTAATTTAAGCTTGACGACAATTTTACAACTCTCCTTATAAAGGGCATTATAAGCATCCTGAAGATCATCTTCATTATCGCAATCGCTATTCAGATTTTCTTCACTAGATATATCATCATTATCTGAAAAAGTGATCTTGGCTAGAGTCATAAGGGCTTTAACATCATCACCCGACTCGGTTTCAGAATCAGACGATTCATCCCAAGTAGCCAACATGCTTTTCTTTTTTGATTTGTCCTTTTTAGGACATTTGTTAGCTAAGTGCCCATATTCTTGACAGTTGTAACATTGACTATCTTTCAAAGATTTTTGAGCTCTAGGTTTAGATCGTCTCTTATCATTTGCTTTTGGAAATAAACTTTTTTCTTACTTTTGAAAATTTTGTAAAACTTTTTTGCTAAAAGCACTATATCATCTTCGGAATTTTCAAAGTCCGAAGTGCTCTCTTGTGAATTATTTTTAGATGATTTAAGAGCAATCGATTTTCCTTTAGGAGCTTTTAAGGATAACTCGTAGGTTTGTAGTGAACCAACTAGTTCCTTAACCCTCATGGTATCCGTATCATGAAGTTCCTGAATCGCGGTTACTTTAGAATTGAACTGTTCAGGAAGTGAGCGTAGTATCTTTGCGCACACTTTACTTTCTGGGATTCTATCTCCAAGACCCCACATAGAGTTCACAATGTCATCCAATCTAGTGTAGAAGTCTATAAACATTTCATTCTCCTCCATATGAATTTCTTCAAATTTAGTTGTGAGGAGTTGGACTTTAGATTTCTTGACAATAGATGTACCCTCGTGTGTCATTTCTAATACATCCCATGCTTATTTTTCATTTTCACAAGAGATGATTCTTTTAAATTCATCTAATGATAATGCACAAGTAATTGCATTTAGTGTTTTTGCATTGGCACTACTCTCACTTTTATGAAGTGTGGTCCAAAGAGAATAAGCCGTTACTTTCATTGATTTTAAACCATCGTCATTAGTTACTTCAGTGATAGGAGGGTTCCATTCATTCACTGTGGCCAGCCACACACTTTTATCCAAGGATTTGAGGAAAATCCTCATGCTGGCTTTCCAATAGGCATAGTTTGTGCCATTAAAGGGTGGTGGCCTAGTGACTGATAGGCTATCTGTAACACCTCAAATTTTGGCCAACCTGGGATTAAACGTCCTTAGGCAATGGATCGACTAAAACACCTAGGAAATCGCTCATAACCAAATTCCATAGTCAAAGAAATCACTTAGGATTAATTCCTTTAGAAACTAAGTGTAAGTTAGCTAGCGCAACGCTGGAGTAGCTGGGAAATAGTCCCTGACCGCTTTAAATACGTTCTACAAGACCCAAAACTTGTAGAATCAATGACTTTATAATACTCTAAAACCTCGGATCAAACTCTAAGCAGGTTTGTTCTCTGGACCACTTTGAAACTTTGTATTGGATCTAGACCGCACGTCGAAAGTCTGATACCTACTATCTTAGACCATTAGAACCGCCTAGCTGGACTTAACAATCATTTCAAAAATCAAGTCCAACCGACATTCACAGGCTATTTCGTTGAGCCTGGACTGAAGAGAGTGAGAATAGGGCTAGATTTGGAATTTGAAATTCAAATCTGGCACATGACTTGACGTGTCAGTATTAGGCGTTCTGACTATCAGAATTCAGCCAAATTACACCCTCGGATCAGGAAAAATTTATATTTCATATCATGAGACTTGCAAGCCTGATCTACGTGCGGTGACCGCTGAACTGAAACTGGACCGCCACGTGCGATCTACGAACACTGATGGTCTGAAAACGGGATGAGAGCGACATCCGATGAGCATGACCTTAAGTCCGATCGCGTTCGGCCAGGGGACCACCAGAAATGTCCCTTTGGACCGAAACAGTCTCGATTTGGATATACATCAAGTAAACTTTGTTTTCGAGCCTATTTCGGGCATTTTTGTGCTTATAAAAGGGGTTGAAACCCTCACTCCTCTCTCCCATCCGAATTTGAGAAAAATCCTAGATTGGGAGAGAGAAAAGGTGAGAGTTTGTGAGAGAGAGTAGGAGAGAATTTTCCTGCCGTTGTGCTACCTGTTGCACGTGCTTTAGCAACACGTCCAATCACTTGACTGGTGATTCCTCCACGTTTTTAGATAAGAAAATACCCTAAACACCTGCTGATTTTCTGATCCCTTGGTTCCATAGCGAAATAGCTGATAGATCTTGTGTATTAGGTTCACAGTTTGCCGTGGACGAAGCGTATACGCTCCGTTCGAATCGCTTCACCTATAAGAGATAAGGTGCGGATTTTAGACGCTTTGATTGACTGTTTCCAATGCTTTCAATGTCGTTTAATAGTAGATTATCGACGGCAACGCCGTTTGACATGTACAACATGCTGTCCGTTTCCTGTTTCGCAAATAGACGAAGAATATGAGACTTAGGGCATTTTAGTCATTTGTAGGAAGTACTGTTTTTATTTATATTTTGCTGATATGATTAACATGGCTTCTTGTCGCATTAGAATATTAGGAATGCGTGCATAATTAGTTTGGCGAAGAGATTCGCCTAAATGTGCACTTTGAGTCGACATACTATATGTAGACTTAAGTGTGTAGTGTAAGTGTTTGTATAAATGCTTGTATTAGTATGTATTGAATTAAATGGTGTTATGGATTAATTTGAGATTGATTTCTCAATTAATATGCTGATGTAAATGATTTCCTACATGTTAGCTATATGCATGATTTCATTGTATGTATGAAACGCATGTGCTTGATGTTTTACTTAAGTTGTACGTTATAACATGTGTTAACATGCTCACATGGTTGTATTTCATTTCCAATACTCTTACATAAATTGCTGATGTGAATTCATATGTGTTTGGGACTATACCTAGTCCAGGCAGTCGGCAACTAAGCAAGTTCGTGGTTGACATATCTTTGTCACGAACGACGCGTCGATGAACTCGAGCCGTGTTTTGGAGTTGGCGGCAGTGGTTTGGCCACACGAGGTGTTTTACACACTTCATGTCGTTCGACTTGAGATGCGATCGTGCCAGTCGAGCCTGTCAAGTAACCCGACTGGCCGATGTATGTTCACCCTGTATGTGTCATAACTTCTTGAACCTAGGGTACTGAACTTACCATTGTAAACCCTGTCAACCATGGTACCTTGATCCATAAAGACTCATGAGCCGGGCATGGTGGTATGGGACACTGTGGTCGAGCTGTCGGCCTACGCTGGGGCCACAAACCTCCCCATAGTGACCAGTGAGCACCTATGTCTCTTGAATAGATTATGGTGGTATGGGACACTATATTCTTGCTGTCGGCCTACACTGATTAGCCGACGAGTCCTTTGTAGTGACCACAAGCGTATTCTGAGTCTACGGGATGCGACGACCCTTCAGTAGCAGTGAGAGTACAGTAGGCCTGTATTGATAAGGTGATGGGGGAGCGGTGCAACGAGTGCGAGCAACAGCCCTGGCAGCCCTTGCAGTGACCTATAAAATATACATCGTATGAGATTACTAGGAGTGACGACCCTAGATAGGATCTGTGTTGGGATTGATATAAGGAAAGTATCTTAGTTTCCCAATACTGCTGTTTGAATGGACTAATAACAACTCGAAAATCATATCACCATAACATTGCATGTGCCTGGAAGATGTGGAGCACTTGAGGGACGATTGCATGCCGCGGTCGTAAGATGGTGCCGTATGAGGGAGATCGTTGGTGAGGGTATACATCACGTCATGTCATATTGTATTAACAACAGTATTAGGAATGTTTGATTTACTACTTTACTATTATCGTATGATTGATTTGAGAACATGTTAATCCTTGCTCTATTATTCCACTGAGTTAGCTACTCATTCCCACGTTACGGGATGGTGTTTCCGAACACCCACCAGTCCCTATTGTGATTGCAGATGATGGCGCAGCCTGCGAGGCAGAGTTAGACTTGATGATGATGAGGAGGATTCCTCCTTTATGCGTGTTCTGATTGACGGGATTATAGGGAGGTTGATTAGATACCTTGACACTTGTCATTTTATATTTTTAGAGCACTCGTGTATATTCTTTTTGTTTACTTTTGAAGTATACATGTATGTATATAACCTGGTAACATGCTCACACTCTGGAGACATACAACAGTTTATATATGTTAAACATACTATCACAATCTTTCGCTTGTAAATTTAACCGTCTCTGGAGCATGATATGTTATTTTGGCTTAATCCTACTCATGTTAACACATTAACACAGACAACATTAAATCATACATATTTATGTTGCATAAATAACATTTTGAAACTCGGGAGTTAGATTTTTACTCGACCCCCCGATTTTCGGGATGTTACAGATGGTATCAGAGCATAAATAAGATTATACCAGGCCTGGGATAGGGTCACGCGACGTACGCTATCGCTTCCTTTGACTTAGGTGGGTGCGAGAAGGGTCTAGAAACACTTATAGGATCGCAGATTCGCCAATAGGCGAAGTCTATTAATATCGATCGCGTGATCGATTCCGTAGCGCATCTAGGGTCGCGTGAGGCGACCTGAGTAGCTCCTAGGTTGTAGGTAAGTGGTTTGAGACGTTCTTTGAACAATTCTAAACCCGTAAATGTGAATCATTGGGCTGTGGGGAAACCACAACCCCTGCATTCAATCACTAGGGCTTAAAAACCCCGATTCACCTAAAATCTTCAAAATTCTTCCTCTCACCACTCCATTCTTCAATTCTCTCTTATTCTTTTCATGTTAGGCATTGATCTTAATGTGAAAATGACATAAAATCATACTTTAACAAAATTTTATAATGAATAGTAAAATTTCATGAAAACTGGCCATTAGGCCATTCTAAGTTTGCGATATTTAGCAACTAATGGGTTAGATGGATGTATTAGCTCCTTCTACCCCAAAATCATATGCTGCATGATGGGGGATTACATTCAGGTTTGCAGATTGTCCCTGGAAATCTCCGAACACATGTTTGGGCCTCCATAGGGCAATCTACAATGAACCAAAGTGGGAACCATACTTTTTTTGGGTCCCTAGGGCAGGGGGAACCCAGCCCATATGGCCTCCATCACTAGTTTGCAAGTTCACCAGCGATGTCATCGCCGATTCGGCGATGCATCGCCGGTCAAACTCTTCCGTTGGGTCTGGCCTTTGGGCTGGAGGAGTTTGGGGGCTAGAGTAGCCCCCTGGTATGCGGGTCATACCTTGAAACCTCCCAAAAGATATACCTCCTTCACAAAATGCCCCTCCAAGCTCTCCTTTCTTCGCATTTTTGCTGTCTTCCCCTCAAATCTCGATGTTAAACCTCTTCCAATCTCATTTTCGGTCACAATCGACCCTACTCCATCACTCACAGCCTTTGGTACTCCCTTCCTCTCCATTTTTGTTGTTTGGAGCTCCCACATCCTCCATGGAAGGCTAAAAATCGTGAGGTGCTCCATTTCCCTTTTTTCTTCTCTTTTCTTTTTAAAAATCTAGCCTTTAGGAGCTTGATGCATCCCTCTACAACGCCTAGATTTCATTCTGTCCATTTGGGCAACCATTTCTCTGCATTTCCTCCTCTTTCCATGGCTATTGTTAAGGCTGTTTCAGCCTTTTCCTCCCTTTCCATCGTCCTCTCTCTCACGTCCCTTTTATTTGAGCCTTTACCCTCTTTTTGGGTCTCAAAATCATGCAAACCTCAAATCCCATTTCTCCACTTTCTTTGTTTGAGAAGTATTGAAAATACCTGGCCGATAGAGCTCTAATGGGCAACAGACAGTACTAAACTAGATAGTATTCAAGAAGGTTAGTTGGGACCATGGTAGAAGTCCTTTGGTAGAATTAGGCATCTATGCCGTTGCCCTGTAGATTGTTTGATTTCTGTTTTAAGGATCTCTGTGTTTTGTTGTTATTGGGTCTAGTGATGTCACAGGTAGACAATGTGTTTGTATTAGTGGTTTGGGCTTAGCATAGCCGAATGCATCCTTGTCATAATCCATGTGAAACTTTATTCCATGTATTATGACAAATTTTGTTAGACGGAGTCCACGCCGTTTCGTTCGCTGTAAGGTATTGTCCCTAGATTGGGAGTATCCTGTGGTTGTCACTGCCATATTGTAACTCCCGGG
The DNA here is from genome assembly GCA_037074715.1 of Magnolia kwangsiensis. Classification (NCBI taxonomy): domain Eukaryota; kingdom Viridiplantae; phylum Streptophyta; class Magnoliopsida; order Magnoliales; family Magnoliaceae; genus Magnolia; species Magnolia kwangsiensis. Next base: position 79,137,173 of record CM073575.1, on the reverse strand, counting down.
ATTCAGCCTACAAATTGATTTTTATCCCAACCCACCCTCCTACCAAGCATGCCACTCCCTATCCCAATATGGGGATTAACAATGTAGTTCCATTTAATACAACTTAATGCTACTGGCCATATAGGCCCTTGGTGTTTTGGACCTAGTGTTAGCACTCCTAGATTTGAAGGATCTGACGATGTAGGAAAGCGAAATTTTTTTCGATAATCTTGACCCTAAGCCATAGAGTAATTCCCTGTATTAGTAATGGTATGGTACCATTTACCGTATAATCTTAGGCTTTGGATTATAGCTATTGAGTTACAGACTAGCCTACTAGTTACCTTAAGTAGTGTAAAGCCTGTATATGCTAAGGAATTGTAGGTTAGATTTGGTTGAAATAGAACCTTATTCCTTCGATAGATCCCCTTATGACTTATAGACTTCTGTTGTTACCCATAGGAAGGAACCATTCACTCTCAGGGAACATTTATAAATCCCTCAGATTGAACTTAGAATGTACTAGCACGCCCCTTAGAATTGCCTTCCCCAAGGGCTTATTGCATTCGGGAACGCGAAATAAAGGAAATGCAATTATTAGCGAAGTATTCGCAGTTTGAATCGACTTCTTAATCCTAGTAGTTACCAATGAATCCAATGCTCTGATCAAGCAGAAGATCGGCATCGACTAGGATTGAGAACTGATACAACAACTTTTCTGTCATCGCGGGGCAGAAGGTTTATGTATCCGGCTCAGACCCATTACACAAGTATTCTTCCGTGTTGGTCCGACCACCTACAACCACAAGTTATTGCTTTGCCCTTGGTAAATGTTAGGGACTTAAAGCCAGTAGAGGATTCGACATTTTGCCACCAACTCATACCTGTCCCTGAACTTAACCACAATAGAAATTAGGCTCATCTCTATGATCATAGGTACCAATGCCATAGAACGCATCATTAGCAAGGGAAACCATGTAGAGAAAGGTTGTTTCCATTTTATGTCAAGGATAGCCCCTAAGTTGCGCCTCGTTCCGATATATGGAGCGATGCAAAGATTCTTGGACTTTAAGTAGAACCAAGTTTTAAGGGGGGTAGAACGCATTGAGTCCAATCCAATTAGGTTAGTCAACGCTACCATTTGATCAGAGCAGCGCAACGGAGGCGTGGTTGGCCTCTCCCCCACTGGCCCAGGATCGAAATAGCTGAATTAGGTTCTACGTAAGGTTAGGTTATTAAATAGGATTTGAACCGTCCTTAGAGAAAGTACTCCTTACCCTTCGCCAATTTTGGGGATAAATTTGTGTTTTAAGGGGGGTAGATTGTAACACCACAGATTTTGACCAACCTGGGATTAAACGTCCTTAGGCAATGGATCGACTAAAACACTTGGAAAATTGCTCATAACCAAATTCCATAGTCAAAGAAATCACTTAGGATTAATTCCTTTAGAAACAAAGTGTAAGTTAGCTAGCGCAACGCTGGAGTAGCTGGGAAATAGTCCCTGACCGCTTTAAATACGTTCTACAAGACCTAAAACTTGTAGAATCAATGACTTTAACCTCGGATTAAACTCTAAGCAGGTTTGTTCTCTGGACCACTTTGAAACTTTGTATTGGATCTATACCGCGCGTCGAAAGTCCGATACCTACTATCTTAGACCGTTAGAACCACCTAGCTGGACTTGACAACATTTCGAAAATCAAGTCCAACTGACATTCACAAGCTATTTCGTTGAGCCTGGACTGAAGAGAGTGAGAATAGGGCTAGATTTGGAATGTGAAATTCAAATCTGGCACACGACTTGACGTGTCAGTATTAGGCATTCTGACCGTCAGAATTCAGCCAAATTACACCCTCGGATCAGGAAAAATTTATATTTCATATCATGAGACTTGCAAGCCTGATCTACGTGCGGTGACCGCTGAACTAAAACTGGACCATCACGTGCGATCTACGAACACTGATGGTCTGAAAACAGGATGAGAGCGACATCCAACGAGCATGACCTTAAGTTCGATCGCGTTCAGCCAGGGGACCACCAGAAATGTCCCTTTGTACCGAAACAGCCCCGATTTGGATATACATCAAGTAAACTTTGTTCCCGAGCCTATTTCGGGCATTTTTGTGCTTATAAAAGGGGTTGAAACCCTCACTCCTCTCCCATCGGAATTTGAGAAAAATCCTAGATTGGGAGAGAGAAAAGGTGAGAGTTTGTGAGAGAGAGTAGGAGAGAATTTTTCTGCCGTTGTGCTACCTGTTGCACGTGCTTTAGCAACACGCTCCAATCACTTGACTGGTGATTCCTCCACGTTTTTAGATAAGAAAATACCCTAAACTCCTGCTGATTTGCTGATCCCTTGGTTCCATAGCGAAATAGCTGATAGATCTTGTGTATTAGGTTCACAGTTCGCCATGGACGAAGCGTATACGCTCCGTTCGAATCGCTTCACCTATAAGAGATAAGGCGCGGATTTTAGACGCTTTGATTGACTGTTTCCAACGCTTTCAATGTCGTTTAATAGTAGATTATCGACGGCAATGTCGTTTGACATGTACAACATGCTGTCCGTTTCCTGTTTCGTAAATAGACGAAGAATATGAGATTTAGGGCATTTTAGTCATTTGTAGGAAGTACTGTTTTTATTCATATTTTGATGATGTGATTAACATGGCTTCTTGTCACATTAGAATATTAGGAATGTGTGCATAATTAGTTTGGCGAAGAGATTTGCCTAAATGCGCACTTTGAGTCGACATACTATATGTAGACTTAAGTGTGTAGTGTAAGTGTTTGTATAAATGCTTGTATTAGTATGTATTGAATTAAATGGTGTTATGGATTAGTTTGAGATTGATTTCTCAATTAATATGCTGATGTAAATAATTTCCTACATGTTAGCTATATGCATGATTTCATTGTATGTAAGAAATGCATGTGCTTGATGTTTTACTTAAGTTGTATGTTATAACATGTGTTAACATGCTCACATCATTGTATTTCATTTCCAATACTCTTACATGAATTGCTGATGTGAATTCATATGTGTTTGGGACTATACCTAGTCCAGGCAGTCGACAACCGAGCAAGTTCGTGGTTGGCATATCTTTGTCACGAACGATGCGTCGATGAACGCGAGCCGTGTTTTGGAGTTGGCGGCAGTGGTTCGGCCACACGAGGTGTTTTACGCACTTCATGTCGTTCGACTTGAGATGCGATCGTGCTAGTCGAGCCCGTCAAGTAACCCGACTGGCCGATGTATGTTCACCCTGTATGAGTCATAACTGCTTGAACCTAGGATACTGAACTTACCATTGTAAACCCTGTCAACCATGGTACCTTGATCCATAAAGACTCATGAGCCGGGCATGGTGGTATGGGACACCGTGGTCGAGCTGTCGGCCTACTCTGGGGCCACAAACCTCCCCGTAGTGACCAGTGAGCACCTATGTCTCGTGAGCAGATTATGGTGGTATGGGACACTATATTCTTGTCGTCGGCCTACACTGATCAGGCGACGAGTCCTTTGTGATGACCGCGAGCGTATTCATAGTTTACGGGAGGCAACGACCCTTCAGTAGCAGTGAGAGTACAGTAGGCCTGTATAGATAAGGTGATGGGGGAGCGGTGCAACGAGTGCGAGCAACAGCCCTGGCAGCCCTTGCAGCGACCTACAAAATATATATCGTATGAGATTACTAGGAGTGATGACCCTAAACAGGATCTGTGTTGGGATTGATATAAGGGAAGTACCTTAGTTTCCCAATACTGCTATTTGAATGGACTAATAACAACTCAGAAATCATATCACCATAACATTGCATGTGCCTGGAAGATGTGGAGCACTTGAGGGACGATTGTATGCCACGGTCGTAAGATGGTGCCGTATGAAGGAGATCGTCGGTGAGAGCATACATCATGTCATGTCATATTGCATTAACAACAGTATTAGGAATGTTTGATTTACTGCTTTTCTATTATCGCATGATTGATTTGAGAACATATTAATCCTTACTCTATTATTCCACTGAGTTAGCTACTCATTTCCACGTTACGGGATGGTGTTTCCAGACACGCACCAGTCCCTATTGTGATTGCAGATGATGGCGCGGCCTGCGAGGCAAGTTGGACTTGATGATGAGGAGGAGGATTCCTCCTTTATGCGTGTTCTGATTGACGGGATTATAGGGAGGTTGATTAGATACCTTGACACTTGTCATTTTATATTTTTAGAGCACTCATGTATATTCTTTTTGTTTACTTTTGAAGTATACATGTATGTATATAACCTGGTAACATGTTCACACTCTGGAGACATACAACAATTTATATATGTTAAACATACTATCACAGTCTTCCGCTTGTAAATTTAACCGTCTCTGGAGCATGATATGTTGTTTTGGCTTAATCCTACTCATGTTAATATATTAACACAGACAACATTAAATCATACATATCTATGTTGCGTAAATAACATTTTGGAACTCGGGAGTCGGGTTTTTACTCGACCCCCCGATTTTCGGAATGTTACATTATCAAAATTTGACACCTTAATATAGCTTAGATCATTAGCTTAGGAAATAAATCCAATAAATAAACAATAAGCACGAGCTATTAGGCTCTGATACCACTTGAAAGGGCCTAGCTATATGCCCTAAAGGGGGGGTGAATAGGGCAATGCCAAATAAAACTTAAAACAGCAAAATAATAAAAGAAATAAATCACAATACTGAATTAAAAGTAATCTCAATAACCTAGAATTAAGAGAATGATACTATATCAGTTCTAAGGACAACCTCACACCAAAAACCAAAAGTTTAAGGTAGGACAACCTTATTTCTAGAACGTCCTATGTATCTCAAACCAATGACAAATAAAAAGCAAGGAAACCAAAATAACTTACAGAAATAAATCCTAAGTTATTACAACATTCCCACACTTGCTTGAAATAAAATGATTACAACATTCATCCACAAATATAATCCACAAAACTGAATGAATAAAGGAATGAAAGAATAAAGCACATCCACAACACAACGATATATAGTGGTTCGCCTGTGTGTACACCAACTGTTATCCAATAACCACACAGAATGCTACTCCACTCCTAATATCCTCATACAGGGGATATTAGCATGCACTATCAAAATAGGTTTCACAAGTTCACCTAAAACCTTCACAATTGTGTCTTTTTATCACGGGCTTACACAATCCAAAAACCCACACAATCTGAGTTTTCTGGCTCTCCTCAGATAACCAAAATAATGAGATTTTTCTAGCAAATCTCAAACAAAACCAAAGAATGTAAATTACACAAATGTAAAATACCTGAATCTCCTTTTGAAGTAGCCCGATAGAACCAATCGGAGTATAAGTTTGATTCAACGTTCAAAGTCCAATACTCACTTTATGAATGGCTCTAAGTCTGATTGATTTTAAATCAAAAGGGCTAGTTCTATTTGATTTTGAATCTAAGAAGAAGGAATATCAGAAATTCTCCTTTTCTAATAAGTTGGAATGTAGATCAAAATCAAATAATAAACAAGCTAGCAAAAGGAATATTAAATGAGCACAAAGTAGCTTAAAAACAAACACGAACTTATCTCAGAGTATAGCTTAAAGATTGCTTGAATTAATTTGAATTGAATTGAAAATCTCTGAAGTTTGTGATCTATTTATAGCCTGAAAAATACCATCTACGACTGGTCTTAGGATCCTAGGACTGGTCGTAGCTTCAAAGATTTTTAAAGATTTTTGCGGGATAAGGATTAGTTGTTCCACGACTGGTCCTGGGTAGCTTACGACCGGTCGTGGGCCACCTACGACTGGTCGTAGGACCCCCAGATTAGTTGATGGAGTTTGAGTCGAAGGGCTAAGACCGGTCGAAGGACAAGTCGTACAGCTCATAGGACTGGTCGTAGGATGTGCAGGACTGGTCGTAGGACAACCAGAAAAATTTAAAAATCTTAAACAATTTAGGACTGGTCCTGAAAAACTTAAGACTGGTCGTAGCAGAAATAGGACTGGTCTTGAAGTTCCTAGGACTAGTCTTAGAACAGCCCAAACAAGCATATTTAAAATATACGAATTATGTATCCAGAATGACCTACAATAAAGCTCAACCTAAGGTCAATCTAAGGTCAAACAAACCTTGAAAGTGAGATGGACATTGATAGTCTGCACACTCAGATGACCCTTAAGAGAAGCTTGAGAATTTACGAATCTTGTTGTAGGCCTTCTCGAGCTTGAACCTTTCTAAACTTGACAAAGTCTTCTTCTATACTTGTACTTGTTTGAATCTTGATCATGCATACTTGAAGACTTCTATTCTTGAATTCTTCATCCATGACTAGACTTGAAACTTTCTTCATTTAAGTTCTTGACGTGAAATACGATGTCTTGAAGCAATGAAAAGTCTTAAACATAAAATACAAGATATACAAGACATAGATAGGTTTTGGCACCACAAAATTTGACAACTAAAGGGATATGAAATCATAGCACTTACAAAGTTATCTATTTCGAATTCCGTTGAGATTTAGTATTATTTTTCTTCACCCAAATCTGATTTATGAAAACCTACTTCTCAATCCTTTGTAACTCTTTGTTTCCTTGAAATCCTTGTTACAAATGGCATCTAGAGGGAGAAAGACAACTTCTCGTGATCTATCTTCCTCTAGATCGACTCTTATCACTAAGCGTCATCTTCGGGCTCCCGAAGATGATCCGACTTATGTTCGGGATATCAGATTGCGTAACATTATTGTTGAACATCCTGTTGATATTAATCATATTGCTCCTTTTGATATCCTTCTTATGCTCCAAGCTGTAGGCTTGGATAACTTATTGCATTGGCGTGGGCCAGCATACTGGTCCATTGCCCAGTCCATGTTCGCTTGCATAAGTGATTTTTCACTGAAAAATTTAACTTTTAAAATAGCCACAATAGAAGGACTATTTGACGTTGATCGTCATTTGATTTCAGTTCTTATGAAAATTCTTGTGGATGATGAGGACATTCCCATCCATACTTTATCTGAAAAACCCTCAACAACTGAGAAACGTATGCTCACTAGAGCCTTATGCAATCTGGACGTACAATGGACACATAAAGGGAATGCATTCCCCTCAAAGTTTTTGTTACCCAAATACAGAGTTCTTCACAAGATTTTATGTCCAACTTATATCCTCAATCGGGTAATAAATCTGAATTGACGTCCTTCATGGTTTGTGTTCTTCATACTATTGGCAGAGGAGTTTATGTTTGTTTACCATCCTTGATTTGTCATTCTATTATTCAGTTTCGTCTCCATCTAGGTCACAGTGACATACCTTTTGCTTATCTGATGATTGTGTTGGCTACACATATGTTAGTCGATATGCCTGTTGGAGAGGCCCCTATCCATCATCTTATATTTAACAATTCTAATATCAATAAGATGAAACTGGATTTCCTTCCTAGCCAAGGTGATGGTGTTGGTCGTGCCGAAGTTGGACATGAGTAAGAAGCTAGTGATCTTCCTTCTGATGATATTAACATGGATGATATTTTTGAAGAACGTAAATCTGATTCTACTAATGATCCAGATTATGAACCATATAAGTTTGATGTGCATTTGCGTGCATTGGAGGAGAAGGTTGAGAATATGAATATTAAGGTAGAAAACATGAATGTTTTCCATGATTTACATTTCAAGTATATGCGCAAATATCTTAGGTGCTTGAACAAGGGCATGCATCAACTTGATCTTTCCATCCCTGCTCCTTCATCTGGCTTAGATTAGTTCATTTTCTTTTTTTGGAATTGTAATAACATTATTACTCTTCTGTTCTCTCTGGTTTTAAGATTGTAGCTATTTTTGAATTAGCTCTTTTTATGGATTATGTGTGTTGTTTAAGCTAGTTTTTCATATCTTGTCTTTATAACTCTCATGTATCTCTTTCATTATTACTCCTCAGCCATTTGTTTTGTGCTTCCTTTGTCATATTATGCCAAAAAGGGGGAGAATGGATGTCTATGTCATGAGGAGGGTGTAGTAGCATTGCATATTTTCTTACTCAGGGGGAGTATGTGCAGAGGTGGAATATATGTTGAATTGATTTGTTGGTTCATGCTAATATAAATATGTGTCAATTGATAATAACTAGTGTATGACTCTTTAATATTTTGTGTTTTGTCACTAATTTGACAAAAGGGGAGATTGTAAGTGTTATAGTTGATAGCCCCTTTATATAGATAAATTTGTGGTGCCAAAGACACTGTTTGTATCTTGTTATGAAGCTTGCATATGTGAAGAACAAAGCTCTACTCAAGATATGCCAAGTCACGACAAAAGTCTCACAAGATCAGCTTCGATAAACAAGCACTGTTCATAAGTCATGACTCAAGAATGTGAGAATGTTCGACTTAATTCAAAACAAGTATAATTCAATATCTCAAGAAGCTTTCAAGTTTGACATCGAGATCTTAAGAAACTTTCAAGTTCAAGCTACACTAAAATTTCAAGCTTCAATATTCTCAAAGGTCACTCGTCTTTAAATTTCAATGTCCTCACTTCACTATTGAGGTATGTTTGACCTTAGGTTAACCTTTAGAGTAGGTCATTTTGGATATATAATTCATATGTTTTATATAAGTAAGTTTGGTTTGTTCTAAGACTAGTCCTGGACTTTGTTCGACTAGTCCTAGCACTGCCTCGACCAATCTAAACTGTTTCTAGACCAGTCATAAGTTTGTTGCAAAAATTCAGAATTTTTTGTTAAGCTTTTATCTCCAAGAGATAGTGTCTCCATGGGTCCACAAATATCAGTGTGAACTAATTGTAATGGCTCCTTTACTCTTCGGGATACTCCAACTAGAAAGGAGTTCCCTTGCTGCTTGTCAAGTGTACACGACTCATACATGTTCTGGAGTTTCAATAGCAGGCAATCTATGCACCATGCTTGATGAGGACAAGAGCTTAAGGTCATCAAAGGTCAGATGGCCAAAGCGAATATGCCACTTGTATGATTCATTGTTGGCACGTGCATAAAAACACTTCTCGAGCCTTGTGTTTATATGGAGTGGGAACATTCGATTTTTCACCATTTGGACCCGTATCACATGTCTACTGCATGTATCTTTTATTGACATAACTGAGTTCTCTATATGTATCACATACCCCTTTTCAAGTAGTTGGCCGATGCTAAGGATGTTACTTTTCATATTGAGAACGTAATATACATTAGAGATGAATTGTTGCTCATAATTTTTCTGATAAATTTTGATTTTATCATTACCTTTCACCAAAGTTTTTGATGAGTCTCTGAATGTCACATCGCTATGAATTCTTTCTGTGAGTTCCATAAATAACTTTTTGTCGCAGCACATGTGATTGCTTGCACCTGTGTCAAGATACCACACATCTGATTGATCACGACCTTCCTCTTATACAAAGAAGAGTGGTTTTTTTCTCTTTATAATTTGATGCTTCGACATAGTTAGATCATTCATCTTGGTTTATTGGCTTGCTCCAACAATCTGATGTATAATGGCCAAACTTGTTGCAATTTCGGCACTGAATATTTTTCATATTTCCATGACCTCATGTGGATCAGCATCTACCATTTTTTCTACCACGAAAATTAGTAAATTTTGTTGATTTTGTAGATTACTTGGATTATATCTACGCCATCTTCCTCTTACCCAATCGTTATTGGTGCGGCCACCTCGAAGATGAGAGCTTCCACAACCATGATTGGTCTTTTGTTCATTTAGAGTCAATCTTATCTCCAATGCTTGTTCTAGCATTATAGATCCGGCATTCTTTTACATTCGTTGCTCATGAACTTGCAACGATTCCATCAACTCTTCAATAGAGAGATTTTTCAAATCTTTTGATTCTTTAATGGCCACAACTACATGTCTAAACTTGGTGGTGAAGGATCGAAGCACCTTTTCAACCATACGAATGTTTTCGATCTCTTCACCATTTTTTTTAAGTTATTAACAATAATGAGTAGTTGTGAAAAATAATCTAAGATACTCTCACCTTCCTTCATGTGAGCGGCCTCGAACTCGGCTCTAAGTGTCTGCAGCCGAATTCTCTTTACACGATCCACACCCTTAAAGATAGTACTTAGTGTCTCCTATGCTTGCTTGATTGATGTTGCTTCGGCATTCTTTTCAAAGGTGGATTCATCCAACCCTTAATCGACAATAAACAATGCCTTCTTATCTTTTTTTCTTTAATTTTTGAGGGTGGCCTTTATTCAGCAAAGTAGGCGGCTTCTTGCTCCGTAGTGGGTTCTACGTACCCTTCAATAATGATATCCCATAGATTTTGTGACCCGAACAGAACCTTCATCCGGACGCACCAATTTTCATAGTTGTCTTTAGACAACTTTGGAATTTGTGGATGGATTATGGTGGCTAATTTTACACAAACAAGTTCTTGATAGATAAAACAAATTTGCTTTTCTAAGCCTCAAGACGATCAAAACAATCTAATTTTTGGAGTAGGAATAATAGAAAAAAAAAAACTTCTTCAATAGATTTTTCAAAAATAAAAAATAAAAAATCTATTGGCTAAAAACTATGGCAGACTTCAACCAGAAACCTGGCGCTATGATACCATTTTGTTGTCTTTACAATGCTCAAATGGTGACGAGTGCAGCTCCTAATGCAAGGGAGAAAGAAAGAATATATTATATTTTTCTTCTCAACAAAGTTACCGCTGATAACTGCTGTAAAGAGAAGCATTTACTACTTTTTTCTGATATTTCTACGCTACGCAACACAGCTATTTATAAGATTAGCTAGTGTTTACAAAAGACATTGCTGCCCCTGTCTAGTACATTCACCGGGAGCAAATGCATTGGGCAGCCAAACAATTCTTATGGCGAAACCAACAGTCTGGATGAATCTGGATGATGCAGGGAGGATGCATCTGTTGGATGAATCTCCAAAGGCAAGGAGAATGCATCTGGTTTGCACGTTCCAACAAAAGCAGGGCCATCGATTAATGGAAATGTTCCAATCTGTTCCAATCCAAGGTCAAGATTAAAATCATGAGGCTGGCAATGTGGTAAAAGTTCCAACCCCAAACTCCAAAGTTCTGGCCAAGCAAGAGTCTGAGAATAAAGCCACCAAAGTACTGGTGCAGGAAGATTATGAAAGGAAAGCATCTGAAGCTCCGTTATGGGAATGAGTCCAAAACTAAAGCCACCAAGGTTCTGTTGCATGAAGGTTCTGAAGGGAAATCAGCTGAAGTTCCATTATATGAAGAGTCTAAAACTAAAGCACTCGCTGCTCTGTTACAGGAAGAGTCTGAAATGAACCAAAAAAATAAATAAAATAAAATAAAATAAAATAAAAAGAAGAAGAAGAAGAGAAAAAGAAAAAAAGAAAAAAGAAGAAGAAGAAGAAGCTAGAATTGCCTTAATTGAGGGAGGACGTGCATTTGGGTTTGGAGGATTTGGAACAGTCAATGAGCGAGGCTAGTCATATGCGCGAGAACTTGAGACTCATGCCGATTTTCAGAGGAAGGAAATGGCTGGGAAGCTAGCCATGAAAATGGGCACCATGTTTGCAGACAGTGACGATGAAGGCTTCAACTGATGGCTGAACTTGTGAGTTATGTTGAAGTTACTCAAACTCAATGGGGATAGTTTTCGGGGCAGGTTTTCCATTTTTGGGAGCTGATTTTGTAGAGGTAAAAAACTAATTATCTTGAAAATTCGCTGGTGTAGATCATTGCTTGTTACTTTCCTGTAGGAGGGTGACAGCAAAAGAGCAATATGCTTATAACCGTCGTGAGTAGTGAGATAGTTAGAGTTCCTTGTGAATGAAGGAATATTGCTTGAATCATTGCCAATGGCAGGAGATGTTTATGATGAAGAGACCAGATTTTATGGCGAATGGTATCAAACCTCTTAATGGTAAAATCAGGTAATGAATCGAGTGAACAACTGCAGGCCACTACAAGGATGAGCCCATGGTAAAGAAAAAATGTACTGATTGTCTGTTTATAATCATTTGATGCATATGCCTTCTTCCCTGGAATGTTGCTCTGAACTGAACCTTTGGTTGACTGTCTAAAAATGGGCCATGGATTGAGTGGACATGAACTTCCAATCTTCACTGTTTGAGGCTTTATTTACTCATTTTAAGTGTGGATGTCCTGATCTACTGCCAGAGTGCTAAGTCTGGATGTTCTGATCTACTGCCGGAGTGCACCCAGAAGGTCCGTAGGTTGATACTGTTTTTACTAAAGTACACTGGATGCCCCTTGGATCCTAATTGTACAAGTTGTATTCCTAACATGTATCTATCTATCATATTGGCTTTCCCACCATAAATAAAAATAAAAAACCCTGGCAGGCAGAAGGGTATTCTCCTGAATGCCTTCAGCTCGATGTCAAATCCATCTGTAGGCGCTAGTTGTGGCCGCGTTTGAAAACGATTTCCAGCCGAATACATTACCCATATTTTTCTAATTTTGACTCTTTTTTTTTTTTTTTTTTTTTTGGGGGGGGGGGGGGATTAGTGTTCTTGCGGCTTAGCTGACCATTGCGTCCAACTGCTTTTAAGGTCAAATTGAGTTAAATGGTGGCTCTCACCTGATTAACCGTTGGGTTTAATGGTGGCTTTCACCTGATGAACCGTTGTATCTGACACAGGTGTGCTACATGGGCGCGTGTGCCATGAATTGCATCTTCAATCACTCTCCATTTAATCTCCATTTCAATCAGAAGCAATATAAAGGAAAGCTCAAATGAAAAGTAATGGTAATTTCTTCAGTTTACATCCCAGCATACCCAATGGCCATGACCCCAGCTTTTGCCAAACCGTGCATAAATGCCCAAGATCCAAGCTACTCATCAGGCAGGCAGCACAAAATAGATGTAGTGTACAAAGAGATGAAGGGCAGTCTGCTCATGATTGGGAATTCTTATGTCATAGCTGGAACCATCTGCTTCCCACCAAATGAGTTGGACTGGCCTGACTTTTGGGTTGGGGCACATGTTATAGGCATGTTTAAGCCAATGCATGCTCCTGGTGTGTACATGTCATGCTGGCAGGTGCAAGCTGCAAGTCCGACGTGCCATGAACCACCAAAGGGAACACCATAACATGACCGCCCCAATTCATCCCAAAACAGATGGAACACAATAAACACTCCATTTATCCAAATACTGTTGCTAGTATTTTCACCCGACTTTTAAAAAATAATAATAAAATAAAATGTGAGTTTAGAGATTGGGCTCGGCTCCAACCTTAGTAAACCGCACAAAATGCTCTCTCAGTAAAAGATGAAAAGATCATTTCAAGTGCCTTTGCCTGAGCAAGATTCTGCTTCTTCACTGATCCAAGCTTCAAAAAATGGATACAAACCCTGATCTCTTATCACACAGCCCCTGAATTTTTCTGCGTTTCAATAGGGAAACTGTATGTGATAGAGATGCTAGAATAGTTGACAGTGTTAAGAAAATCATGTAGCAGAAGTCAGCAGAAATGCATATTTACAACCAAGAATGCAATTTTTTTTCCAGAAATCCTTGTAGAATAAACATATTTTAAATTCATTTCTTTTACATTGACAGACAAAAAATGATCTTACAATAAAAAGAGGGGGGGGGGGGGGGGGGGGGGGGGGGGAAGAAAGAAAAAGGCATTACTGATGATTATGAGATCCACAAAAAAGAGGGCCTTCTAAGGTTTCTGCAGTTCCTCAGATTGTGTGTTGTTTTCAAAAGAATCTGACGGTCTAGCACTTTTCTGACCATTAGCATGGCCACTCTGATGATTGGGAGAAGAGCTCTGTTCCACCTGCTCCTGCTGCTTGGAGAATGACTTGAACGGTCTTTCAAAATCCCTTATGCTGCTTTGGTCAATCGCCATTTTGTTGAGTTTTTGCTCCTGAGAAGAACAGTGAACAAGATGGACAGAAATATGCAATAGCTGCATACATGTGCATGTAGGCTAAAATATTATATAGATGATTGCATACACAACTAGCCAGTTATTCTTTTCAATATCTTATTATTATTGTTATTATTATTTTGAAAGATAACAGAAATTTTACTGGACTTGCATAATAGATGAGATAACTACATTTAAAAAAAAAAAAAAAAAACCCACAAAACACAAGAAGCTAAAGAACAAGAAGATAGGGCTTCAATTGAAGAAGCCGAAGCTGATACATCTAATTTTTCCCTTCTAAAAACTCCTCTGCACGACAAGAAGATTGCCTATAGTTGTACTGCTAAACAATCAGAAAATAGAGCAGCTAGGCAACATAAAGCTCTACTACATTAATTAATTACAAGGAACGAAGCATGATTTTATTTTGCTTCCAAAAGGGATATTGATGTCGTTTGCTTCCAAAAAGGATGATAAACACATTATAATAATTAAAAAAAAAAAAAGTCCAGGAGCACAAATAGAGGGATGATCCCAAACAAAGTTGTCTGTTAACATACAACATTTTTATTTTCTACTCATGTGCCATTTCACTAGAGCATCCGAGCAGTGAAAGGATGGACCATACCTTGAAGATCGCATGGACCAAAAATTGTAACAATCAGGTGAGTGACATATATGTGTCTGAATGTGTCTCTGTGTCGATGTATGCGTCTCTGACTAGTGCAACCTAGTTATCAAGTCAATGAGATCTCGATACTCAAATTGCAAAGCAATTAAATAAAGAACACTCACATGAACAATGGAGTAGAGAGGGAGAGAACTTTTATTGATATCATTCTCTTCTCTTACAAAAAACCACACTTGGACGAATATTCGAATGACTAACTCCTACACCATCACCACCCTTTTGCAGATCCTAAGGAATCCTTAATTGAAATCTCTACATATAAAAGAATCGATCACAATTTATTACAAACTGATCTAATTCTTCTTCATATGGCAAAAGCTTAATGAAAAGCAAAAATGGAAAGCAATTAAATCTCTAAATCCAACCTATATCTTTAATCATATCAATTACACCCTCATCACATATTTAAATCAGCCTCCTATATCTCCTAAAACTAGTAAATTATAATTTCAAAATTTGTAAAAAAAATCAGCACATGTTGGACCCTACGGTGGGGGCCTATATGGGCTTAAGTGGGTTGGGCCCTACAATGGCCTTGGATGAACCTAAGTGGGCCATGGGCCTAGATCATTCCCCCAATTGGAAGGGACTTGACTTAGGGAGTTGGATGCTTTATACAAGTAGTAAAGGTCCAGATTCTTTTCAATTTGCGACACTCATTCAACTTCTTCCCTCTTTTTCTTTGGGAGTCGTTTATCCATATCGACATGCCTCGCCATGGTAATAGAATAAGTCCGCTACATTGAAAATCGGTGAGATAAACAAGTCATTTGCCAACTCGATTTCACAGGCATTGTTATCCAACTTCATCTTGACTGGACATGGACCAATCTTCTTAGATTTGAGCTTATTGTAAGTTCCCCTCGAAAACCTTCCTTTACGGAGATAGATTATAACTAAGTCATTGTTGAGGCACAAAACCGGTTGCGCACCTGCGCAACAAGTATGTGTTGCGTGACCATGCAAAGGGTTGTGTTGCGTGACTGTGCAACTGAAGAAAGAAAACAAAACAAAGGGTTATGTAGCTCTGGGGTAAGGAAGTAGAACGAGATTGGAAGATCAGTGGCACGATCGCATAATCGGCATCTCATGCAACATGTATGAGTTGTGCGACCGCACAACAAAGAAGTGTTGTCCACCCGCACAACAATATTATGTTACGCGCATTTGGGGCTTCACATGTGTGAATGTTTATAAATACCCCCTCACCATTCTCATTTGGGGACTTGGAATATTTGAGAGCTCTTGGAGCAAAAGAATCGTGGAACTCAGGTATTGAGAAGTCTACAGGTGGAAGAATGAGAAAGGAGGAGAATCAAGGATTGAGCCTCTTGCACGACCATGCAACAGCAGTCCCGCGCAAATGGTTCAGTAAAGTTGTTGCTGCCTGCATAATCAAGCTATGGATTATCAATTCAAGTCTTTTGGATCTCGTATCAACATGAATCGAGGGCATCAAACCTGCACAACTCTCCTATCATTTCGACAGACACTTCTACATGGTCGAAATGCTGCCGAAATTACTGCTTTCAATTATTATTTAACATTGTATCATTAGTCATACTTTGTTTTAGAATCAAGGGTAATGAAAAGGAATGTAATAAGAATCCATATTAATGAAAAAACTGATGATGAGTGTTCTTTTATTCAAGTCACTTTGTTATTTTTAGAATGCAAATATTTCAAACCCCAAAACACGTTTTTGACCGAAACAAAATGGCAACTCCACTAGGGATCGAACCCGAAGTCTCTGGTTGGAATATCTACCTTCAATGATAACAATGAAACAATTGAAGAATACTTGTCATCAAAAGGCGCTATAAAGGCACCAAAATGGCCACTCTCAACAAGAACATTCCTCCCTTCAACTCTAAAACAAAGTACAATTTTATTAGATCTGGATAATTAACGATGGCCTGTTTTGAAACTCAAGTACTCCATTCTTGTACAATCATAATGGCTTCTCTCCCAGCTAATGTGATCATTTATTTTACACCCAACACGTTCACCGTGGACTATGTTAGCGATACTAAAACCTCATCCAAAAAGGCACCGAAGAGGGTCGAGCAAGCCGCAATTCGGAACAGACAACCGCGAACGATGGCAGGAATGATATCAACCTCACCCACAGCGTATAAAGACAATGAAGGATGGACAGTAGTGACATCTAGGAGAAGGAAAACTCAACCCCCTCCGATGAAAAGCCCAGTTCCATTGTAAAGAGTAAGAGGGTCGATCACGCGTAATATCACAAAGCGCAACCTTGCCTTAGCGCCACCTTCACTTTATCCTAGAGGGATCGAAAGGGCTCTTTTAGCTCCACAGGATTTTCCCGCTCTACCTGTCGCAGCCCCATCAAAAACCTAAAAAGGAGAAAGGAAAGCTATCCTGACAAGTAAGCCTTCGCCCTCGATGTCGGTCACGACGACCTCGGCACAAGCTTTCGCACCAAATACGTTTTGTTTAGAGCCAATAAATTCCCTGAAACAGTGAAATGTCAATTTCAAGTCAAGCGTAGGTTCATTCTCCTTGACACGCCCGATGACAGCCTATCCCCTCATCTTTTCTGAAGAATTTATTTTCTCATTACCTTGACTGATTCATTTGGCTTGGAGATCATCACAATGCTAACGAGTGATGGGAAAATTTCACAGCTACTAACTTCACCTTCCGATTATCCGTGACTTCCTTGTACACAGAATACTTTTTCTACCTTGCTTAGCCGATTGATGAAGTCATCAACATGCAACTAGCAATGGAATTCCAGAATTTCTACCTTAATTTCAAGCTCTCTATCATGTCCTAACATTTGAAGAATTCAATCATTAGTAATGCAGGGGCATTTTCACACTGGGCTCGAGTGGGGTTACCTGTGGGATGCGAGGAAACACTTGGGGTGGGAGGCCCGTGTGAGGCGGGTGGCTTGTGTGAGGCGGTACCCATGTGATGTGGGGCCCACAAGGGGGGTTCGACCGAGGTCCTAACCCATGAGATGTGAGGCCTAGGCTATGAGATAAAGGGATTAATTCACCCCACTTTAACAGTTTGAGCTTTTAGAGCAAGTGGTTGATTGTCCTACATCAATTAGTGTCTTCATAAACTGAGGCCACCCATATTTGGTTAGAACTACATGTCCACGTGCTTCAACTTGGTCTCCAAATTCCCTCCATTCTGAAGCTCTCCCACTTGATTAGTGAGGTTTCCTACCACATGCATGAGTTGATCCACTCACTCTGTGAGTGTGCGGATCAATTGGGTTACTTGAACAAACTCTTCCTGTGTCACCCCTTTTTAAGCCATTAGAAGATGATGTAGACTCAAAAAATCCTAAAGACGGCCTGCTCTGATACCCAAATAGTGCAACCTGATTATCGAGTCAATGAGATCTAGGTACCCAAATTACAAAGAAATTTATTTTTAAAAAGAAAAAAAAAAAAAAAAAAAAAGAAGAGAGAGAGAGAGAGAGAGAGAGAGAGAGAGAACACTTACAAGAACAATGGAGTAGAGAGGGAGAGAATTTTATTGATATCACTCTTTTCTCTCACGAAACTTAAAGAAGCCACACTTAAAAAAATATTCAAATGACTAACTACTATACCACCACCTCCCTTTTATAGCTTCTAAAGGAATTCTTAATTGAAATCTCTACAACTAAGAGAATCAATCACAATTAATCTAATCTTTCTTCATATGGCAAAAGCCTAATGAAAAGAAAACATGGAAATCAATTAAATCTCTAAATGCAGGTCATATCTTCAATCATATCAATTACAGTCTCATCACATCTTTAAATTAACCCCCGTATCTTCCAAAAATAGGAAATTATAATCCCCGAATCTACAAATAATCAGCACATGTTGGGCCCTACAGTGGTTATGGTTCCGTCTTTATAGACCCTATCGTGGGCCTAGATGGGCTTACGGAGGTTGGGCCCTACAGTGGGCTTGGATGGGGACTAAGTGAGCCGTGGGCTTGCATCACTGACTAATCAAGTGAGTCACATCCACATGTGGGCTGTCTTCGATAAGATGAGTCACTACTGCTTAATCAGAGACAAGTGACATACAAGGTTGATGTAATCATTTCTCCTAGAAACATTAGAATTTTGTAGTTGGTAAGAGACACTAAATAGAAACGATTGAATCCTGCAAGGGGTCACAACAACGTCTGTTTCAGGTTTTTTAGAATACAAAACATGTGTGGAAAATTTTGGTGTGATGTTGAGCTGTTTGGAAGCTCTATTTTTCCAACGGAAGCTTTGTCCAGGGTTTTCAATATGAGATATCCTACCCAAAAGCTTGAAAATTTGGAACTTCATCAGCTTGTAGATGATTCCACACATTTGTGAATTCAATAGACTTAAAGAAGTGCTTCAATTTGCACTGTTACAATTGTTTTAAGGATTGCACACAAAATAACTATGTTATGAATGTCTTGAAGGCTAGGGCAGCTGATTCATGCATCAACCCATGTTATAAGTTTCCACCCAAAGATTAATTAATTATGGTCTTCCAACTCAAATGTGAGACTAACACCGGAGTATCAGAAAGGCAGGAGGCACAAAAACCAAGTGCCAGCTGAAGTCACCACAAACAGATGCTATAAAGAAGAGTTCCTCAATCTTCAATTTCCATAATTAACCAAGACAGCAATTTTGCACAAGACAGGAACTTCATGCCTGGATGTTCGTTTTGAGAATTCTCCAGCAACTTTTGAAGGTCATTCCAAGACCTACGATGATTATTTTTCCACATTTTCTGAAATTTCATTGTTTTAGGCAGCAAATTATTGCTCAAAAAAGAAAGAAAAAATCTTGGCAAGAAATTTACGGAGAAAACCATGATGAATTTTGAGTATTTACGGAACTTTTGATATTTTAAAATTGTGGTTAGGTTTGAAAGTTGGTTTTACTGGATTAATTATTGATATAGAAGCAAGTTTGGGTTTCATTTAGAAAGATGTAAGGAGAGAGAGAAGAAATAATGGAAACATTTGTCCAGCGACTTGATGTTTTTTAGTCACTCTACTGTGCATTCGGGGCTCATGTGCTTGCTATTTTAAGAGGCTTACCCGCTCTAATAAACATGGGCATTGATAGTGATTGTTGTTTGTATCATTTCCTAATCAAATGCTGATTTAGCAGCATGGCCAGATATTTTCTGCATCGGGTTTATCCTAGAGAAGAGAAAGCACCATCGTACACTGGATTGTTCTAAAAGGACAATAGAGAGGCATTCCATGATACTAGATAACTAAATTAGCTCGTATGCCTTTCCTCAGTTCTTTGGGATTTTCCCAAAATTTGACATACAACCAATTCACAAACTTTTGAAAGGTACATTTTGCACAACATGCAGGAGCTCTTTAGCTTGTTGGTAACAAAGAATTTCATCATCTGCAGACTACATAAATAAAGTCATGTAAAGTAACACTCAGTGGGCCATGAGTCCTTACACTTTGTAGAGCCTCCAGTTTCCCCTGCAATGCTTCATGCTCAGCTTTAATACGAAAAGGAACACCATCCTTTTGGAACACATTGTTCTGTGCCATGTCCTCATCAATGTTGTTGACCGTAGTAGCAAAAGGGTGGTTGGTTGGAATCCATCTAACTGTATCAGGGTCAACATCTGGTGGCACTGGATCCCCTTCCTTGAGGAAAACAGTGGGTCTCTTCCACTGGTATGCACGTGACCTTCTTTTCTGATGGATCGATTGTTGCTCTTCAGTAAGGGTAACTGGAGCCAAGCGATAAACCTTCCCGCACATTTCCACAGTTGAATTGCTCTTACCAACCTTCACCAAGGGGTTATCAAAAGGATCTTCATACTTGAGGGGCCTTGAACTGTGAACAAGTGTGCAATGCAAAATAATATTATTATCCATATAAGAAGTTTCATTGCAAGCTGAAACTTAGAAATTTTAGAATCCAAATTTTGGCATACAAGGTATCCCACAGCAGATCTATGCAGTGCATACCACATATTCTCTTCTGATACATGTTTGTCCAACCATGAAGTTTGCATATTAATTTTGACAATACAGAGGATTCCATAGTCTGTGTAGACTGCATATTTTCTTTCTTTCTTTCTTCTTTTCCTCCATAGATATCACAAAAACCTCCACCTTTCAGATTAAGCATACGACTAATTTCACAAGATAATTAATGAAAACAATGTTGAGCATGCAAGGAAATCCACTGCCTAACTTCGAAAGATAAGGAATACAGTTTGGATGCCACACTTCATTAGTTTGAAAGATTGAAGTTTGGATGCAACACCAGTACACCACACGTCGATTACATTGACCATCACCAATTTATCGTTAAGTACTAAACTAGAACTTAAAGAACAAAACCACCCATATAAATAATATGATAGAAGTACAGAATGACGTAAAATAACTAATGAAGTTGTGAGTAGGATCAAACATAAAAATTAGGGGTGATTTTGATGCAACTATCATCTATATACTTGATAGCGGGTGCACTACTCATGCTTATAGCAGATAAGGAAAGCTCACCAAATCATACAAGTAAACATCAAAAGTTAAGAATAAGTACGCATTCTGCTTCTACATGGAAATTATGATTATTAAAAGTTCATTAAATATGTCTAGGACAAACTACAGAGGAACATCAAAGGGTTTGGGAACATACATGCCTCTTCTATCAGATCTCAACTGGCCCCGCTTCACAAGATCAGCCACAGATCCATGCTGACTATACCTTCGCATCCTGGCTAAAATTTGTCTTACAGCAATCACCAAGAATGCAATTGCAACAAATAATCCAATTCCTGAGTTTGTGCTAATGCATCTTTTCATCTGGAAACAAGAACAAAAGACCAAAAGAGTGAACAGGAAACTGAAGGATGAAGAAAAATATACAAGTAATCTAGCTCAGTAATTCATCATAAAATCAGTTACAAGAAAATACAGATCAAGACTTCAAGATACTAACATTTTAATCGATTAAAATGCGAAAGAATTTCCCTTTGAACCAAAAATAGACTCCTGGTTAATGATAGCTTATATGAAAAGAGTTGTCAAATATTGTAGTCCAAATACTAGAAACTTCATTTCTAATCAGATTGATGGAAAACTCACAGAGTATTAGAACTGGTCAGAATAATCCTTAACATGTCAGAATAATTGGCTTTGCATATGTTTGAATCATTATGGACTTATGGTAACGTAGAAGTACCTTACAATCAAAATCATAAGCAATGTTTGGTATTACACAATGTATCACAGCCTTGGGATACAGATACATATCGGTTATCGCATGGGAGATATCGTTTGTATCGCGTAATTTATCGCACTTTGTGGGAAACATTGGGAAAATAGTTGTTTTTCAATGAAACTTCAGGGATTATTAAAGAACACCTTAATACACACTTTTAAATCATAAAATCTCAAAAAAGAAGTGCACATAATAGGTTTCCTTTGTATAAGGTCCTAAGTTATGCGTTGTCCAATTGAACTAAGGCATCTATATTCAAATATGATGCATAACATTTATAAATGTATCAAGACATAATACAGGAAACGGTGGTAATCGACCATTATAAACCTTTCATGGACCACAAAAGCTTTGGATCAAGCTGATATTTGTGTGGTCTCTCCATCCAGGTCTTTGTGACGTTACCAACAGGTTGGATGGCAAATAAAAATTCCAATGAACCCCATGAAATTTTAATGGTAGGAATTCAATCAATACTGTTAACTGTGTTATGGTCCACCTAAGACTTGCACTTCCTTCATTTTTTGGATCATGCCCAAAAATGAGCTTTCAAAAAGGGATGGGGTGTGTGGATGTAAGGCACATACAATACTGTGGGCTCCACAATTAGGGATCCACTGAGAGGATCCAGGGATCCACCGAAACAACGCCTGAAGTGGATGCAGATTTACTACAAAATCCTTTCCCAGGAAGTTCCTACGCTGAGAACCTAGATGGGGCCCACCGTGATTTTTTTTTATGAATCCACCTTGTCCACATGTTTGGCCTAATCATTCTAGGACATGAGGACAAAACTAAGCCGAATCTAAGAGCCAAGTGGGTCACACGAGAGGAAATAGTGGGGCTTGAGCAACTACCATTGAGCCATTCGTATGGCCACGAAAGTTTTGTGTCGGGCTAAGCTTTTAGTGTTTTTAGTTCATCCCAGTGGGAATGACCTTATAAAGGGTTTGGATGTCATATAAACTTCAAGCTGGAGCCCAGAAAGGTTTCAACGGTGGGAATTTCTTTCCCCAGTTTTCCCTCTCATATGGCCTTAGATTTGTCACAGTTTTGACCGCATGTCCTAAAATGATCATGCAAGACGGATGGACGGGGTGGATTCATCACAAAAATCACAGTGGGCCCCACATAGGTTCCCAGTGCAGGAACTCTGAAATCCACATCTGCCCCGAGTTGGGGTACTCCCTCAATCCGTGCAGGAGTGAATAAGGTGTTACCTAGGGAATAGCTTAGTGGGTGTTACCCCTACCGTGTGGCTCGCATGGGTGATATTTTTATATATTCACGTCGTCCATCCGTTTTTCCAACCCATTTGAGGATGGGGTTTCAAAAATTATGCAAATCCAAATCTCAGGTGGACCATACCAGTAGAAATAGTGGTGATTGAGTGCCCCACCATTAAATATTCCAAAGAGCCCATTGTAAGCTTTTAGTAATGTTTATTTGCAATCCAACCTGTTGATTATGTCAAGAAGATCTAGATGAAGGGAAAATATAAAGATAAACTTGATCCAAAACTTTTGTGGCCCACAAAGTTTTTAATGGTCATTCATCACTATTTCTAGTGGTATGGTCCATCTGAGATCCACCCTGCACACAAACGAGCGATGTGAGTGGGACCCTGACTATGGACCCCACCATGATGTACATCTTGTATTCACACCATCCATCCAATTGGAGAGATCATTTTAGGGCATCAGCTAAAGAATGAGCCTAATCCAAAGATCAAGTGGACCCCACCACAGAAAACGACGGGGACAATCCGCCCACCTTGAAACTTGAAACCTTCTTAGGGCCCATCACAACGTTTATTTGTGATCCAACTTCTTCATAAGTCCAAGAAGATATGGACCAAGGGAAAACACAAATATCAGCATGATCGAAAACTTTTGTGGCCCTCAAGTAGTTTTTAACAGTAAGCGTTCAATCCCCACTGTTTTCTATGATGGGGTCCACCTAAGCTTTGGATCTGCCTCATTCTTTGTTTCATGACCTAAATTGATATCTACAAACGTATGGACAAAATGGACATCAAGATGGGCCCCACCATAAGGGTCGCACCGTCTTAAATGCACCGAAGTCACCTAAATCCACTCCTTAGTTAAGGAGAAAGTCGACAAAACCCTCGGGCTTCATCTTCTTCTCTATAGGCTCCAAAAGGTCTTGCAATTTCAAATTCGTTCGAAAGCCCAAAAATCTTGCCCGAATTCCATCCTTTTTTTCCAAATACCTACAAAAATCCCCCAATCCTCACCAGGAATCTAGTTTTTTTCTTAGAGCATCTCTCTGAAAAAAAAAAAAAAAAAAAAAAGGTTCTAAGGTTTTCTTACCTGATCTGGCAAGATCGAAATTTGACCCACCAAATCCAATTGAAGGCGATACCTGATGCAAATATTGAGGTAGGAGAGATTTTTTTATATACTTTTTCTATTTTTTTTTTCAAATTTGTGGGGTAGTGGAGAGGATTTTCCCTCATATCGCCGAAAACAATGCCTGCTTTATTGATAGGATAGGTCGCTGGCTACAAAAAGATGTCGTGGCAGGTGGCTACAGAAGATAACATCAATATTGACAGATATCGACGATATTGTGTGTAAAATCAATGAAAAATCCATGATAAATTGCGATATATTGTCGATATTTTACAATATCATGCGATACATCACACGATACACAAAATTCCTTCTTTTTTTTTCTTCTTTTCTTTTGTTTTTTCTTTTTTTTTTTTTTTTCATTTCTGAGTGAGTTTTACGGAGTTTCATATCGCTGGCTAGCGATAACAATAATATTGGCCGATAGTATCGATATTACAAACATTGATCATAAGTAAATGACAGTTTTGTCAATTCATTAAACTTGGAATTATTTATTATTATTATTATTACTTTTTTTTTCCACCAGCATTGGTAAAAAGAGACAATTAGCAGGAGCAACAAATAGAAATTAGTTAATGTGCCACATTATGGTCATGAGATTCCAAAATAGGAGGGGCTCCCAAGCAGTGTTTAAGTTATCAGCGAAAAGTTGATAATATCGATGTTGCCAGCACTGCGACACAGAAATCCCATTTTTTTATCTCTGCCAGTTGTCAACGAAATATTGGTGATTTTTTGAATATGGGCGATATTATCGGAATATTTCATTTCTTTCTAGATAATCGACAAAATATCGGGAGATATTATCGAAATACGGGCGATATTATCGGAATATCGATTGTAGCCACCACCCACACAACCTATCACGAGAAAACTGTAGCTAACTACCTCTTTTCTCTGATAAATATTGGGCTTGAAATTGCATGAATAAATCAAAAGAAAAATCGGAATATCGGGGCTGAAATTGTGTGAATACGTAAAAATTGGGGGAAAAAATTCAGAGTGATTTTCGTACTTGGTTAATTGGAAGTCGGAACATGAGCTTCTCGATCAACAAAGCCGGTACACGTATGCCGAAGGTAAGAAAAATCTCACCATCTCCCTCTTCGATTTCAATTGAAAGCTCCATGTTGCAATTTTGACGAAAAATCAAAGATTTGAGCGAGATTTACTCTCGATTTGGGATGATTTAGGGATTTCAAATCACCCACAAAACCTCTCTTATCTCACCATCTCCCGCAAAACCCCTCTTTGGGGTTTTTTTAATTTTTTCCCTTGAGCGAGAATCCCACACTGGCCCTTTCTCGAGTTTTTAGTGGGAAATCGGATTTCACACTAAGTTATTCAGTACGCTATTATCGTACTAAGTAAACTCAGTTGGGCGTGGGCCCACCTTGAATGTATGTGGTCTATCTATGGCGTCCATCTGTTTTTCCATCTAATTTAAGGGGTTGAGCCCAAAATTGAAGCATATCCAAAGATCAAGTGGATCATACCATACGAAACGGTGGGTATAATGATTTCAACCGTTGAAACCTTTTTAGGCCCCACAGCGATTTTTTTTTTTCATCTAACTTGTTCGTAAGATCATACAAACATGGATGAAGGGAAAATACAAATATAAGCTTGATCCAAAACTTTTGTGGCTCCCAAGAATTTTTCAACGGTAGACGTTCAATTAAATTGTTTCTTGCGGTGTGGTCCATTTGAACATTCTATATATTTCATTTTTAGGGTCAAACCCTAAAATTATTTGGTAAAATTAATGGAAGGAACGGATCAGATACATAAATCAAGGTGGGCCTCACAGAGTTTACTCACTGCGCAATCCGCTAGAGTGTAGCGGATGGGCGCCAATTAAGTACTACCCGGCCTATTCGGAGCTCAAGACAAGGGGAGGATCCAAGGGCCACACTGAGGGACCACCGTGATGTATGAATCTTATCCACATCGTCCATCCATCTTTTCATATCATCCTAGAGTACTAGACCAAAAATAAAGCATATCAAAGGCTCAAGTGGACCACACCATAAGAAGCAATGATGCTAAGGACGCCCATCGTTGAAACCTTCCTAGGGCCGACCGTATCAATTATTTTACATGTAACCCCTTGATATGGTCATATACACCTGGATGGAGTGAAAAACAAATATAATCTTAATCTAAAACTTTTGTGGTCCCTAAGAATTGTTCAACAGTAGTAATTTAATTACCACCGTGTGGCCCATTTGAGATTTAGATCTTATATATTTTTGGATAATGTAAATAATATGAAGAAATGAATGGACAGTGTGGATAAATTTCATAAATCACGGTGGGCTCTCAGTGGCCATCAGATCCTCCACCTTAATCCACATCGCAGGGGATATGGTGAGATCCTGGACTCACTGGAAGCGGATTGGCTGGTGTACCACACACCAGTGTGTTGACGTCACCAAGTTCTGTGGGTCCCATCATGAGGTATGAGTTATATCCAAATCGTCCTTCCACTTGGTGAGCTCGTCGTAAGTCTTGATCCGAAAAATAAGACAGATTCAAAAATCAAGTGGACCACACTGTAAAAAGCAGTGGAGGATTGAACGCCCTGCCATTGAAACCCTTTTGGGGTTCACAGAAATTTTGGATCAGTATTATATATATTTTTTCTCTTAATCCAGGTCTGCGTGACCTTACGAACAGATTGGATGGAAATTAAAAGCTAAGGTGGGCCCTACGAATGTTTTAATGGTACGGATGTATGTGGTTTATCAATAGGAATGACGTTATGAATGGTATGCATGTATGTGGTTTATCCACGCTAGTATGCTACCGAGTAAACTCAGTTGGGCCCACCCACTGTGAATGTATGTGATTTATCGATGTCGTCCAGTCATTTTTCCAACTCATTTATGGGGCTAAGACCAAAATTGAAGCATATCCAGTGCTCAAGTGGACCATACAACAGGAAACAGTGGGAATAATGATTTCCACTATTGAAACTTTTCTAGGCCCCACAGTGATGTTTATTTGTCATCAGACCTGTTCATAAGACCATACAAACACGGATGAAGATAAAACACAAAAAATTAGCTTAATCCGCATCCCTATGGAAGCGGGTACGTACGTGTTGTGTGAGGACGTGAATTGCGTACTGAGTAAATCATGTGGGGTCTACCGTGATTTATATATTTTATCCACTCCGTCCATCCATTATAACAGATAATTTGAGCACTTTACCCCAAAAACTAAGTATATCCAAATCTCAAGTGGCCCTCACCATGGGAAATAGTATGAATTGAAATTATACCGTCTAAAATTCCATGGGGGCCACAGAAGTTCTGGATCTATCTGTTACTTGAGTTTTTCCTTAATCCATGTCTTTGTGATCTTATGAATGGGTTGGATGACAAATAAACATCACTGTGGGCCCTACCTAGGTTTCAATGGTGGAAATCATTATTACCACTGTTTCCTGTGGTGTGGCCCACTTGAGCTTTGGACATGCTTCAAATTTCGGTTCAACCATTAAAATGAGCTGAAAAACAGATGGACGGCGTGGATAACCCACACACATTCACGGTAGGCCCAACTGAGTTTACTCAGTAGCAATCCGATTTTGTCTTGCATGCTGACGCTCCTCGAGGTCCTGAGTTGTACGAACGGTTCAAAGGAGATCAAGGTTACATGGCCCCCCATGATATATGTGACATATCGACGCCATTCATTTATGTTACCAAAACATTTCGGGGGAATGAGCCAAAAAATGAGGAAGTAGATTGGCCCACCCATGCAATTTTAAGGTTCCTCGTGTGCTGGATCATACTTTCCTTGAAGTGGTCTACACCAAATTAGGCAGGTACACAGTTTCCTATGGCGTGGTCCACTTGGGCTTTGGATCTGCCTCATTTTTGGGTTCGTGCCCTAAAATCAATTCACATTGTGGATGTATTTATGGATAGGGAACATACAGTGCACTGGCCCCACATTTATTTGACAGATATTCTGATTTTAGTGTTATTACCTATTTACAATGCATTTACTGGGTGATTGGAAAATCAAACAGGCCCTTAAGGTTTGGATATGCTTCGTTTTTTACAATATGCCATTAAATTAAATGTTAAATTGATTGATGGAGTAGATAAAGTACATAAATCACAATAGGCCCCATAAAGTTTACTTAGTACGCAATCTGCGGGCTCTTTCCTCAATTGTAACTTATATGAAATTTTAATTTGATCTAACATCTTAGCTCTTGAAATGATTTGGGCTTATTACACTGAATACGAACCGATGCACTTTTTTTTGTCGATTATTGAAAATTTGTATACTATTAGGGAGCAAAATGTCGTCTGGATCGGGAAAAGGAGCAAAGGACATTAGGTGGAAACATATACGGCCTTTGGAAGGGAATAAATATGGAGCCATATGCAACTATCGTGGCCAAGTGATACGGAGTGGGGAAGTATCTAGGCTAAAGGAACATTTGGCAGGGGGATACAAGAATGTGAAAGACTGTCCATGTGTGACAAAGCCGGTGAGAGAGGAGATAAGAAGAGTGTTGGTTGAAGCGAAGTCACACAAGCTACAACAAAAGGATTGGGAGATGGATTTACGGGAGGAGCTACGAGGCACCGGACGGGGCCTAGGTGCTATCTATGAGCAAGATGACAACGACGAGGAGGGGATCACATATCTCAGTGACTATGCTACGGCTCAAGATAGAAGGGAGTTCGAACAAGCGATTCATGAGTCTCGGGCATCAGAGTGAGAGGGAGAGTAAAAAAGGCGGTTTGATGAAAGTAAGTTGTTGTTTGGGATGTCTTGACATGATGTTGGTGGGAGCAGTAGACGGTTTGAGGGAGGGCATGACCTACAACGCATGCAAAGCGCTCGTGTCACAGATGCCCCCATTGCAGGCGTTAATCAAAAGAGATTAAAAAAATGTGGAACAAGAGGCTCAGGGAGAAAGTGGGGGGCGCTATATCTAGGTGGTTTATCTCGAGCCATGTACCATCAAATGCATCAGCTAGTTCTCATTTCAAAAATATGATTGAGGTGCAGCGTGTCGGGCCTGGTGTGAAGCCTCCCACGCCACAGGAGATTCTTGACGTCTACCTCGATTGGAAGCACGAGGAGATGCAGGCTTGGGTACATGGACTCGAGCCGAACTGGAAGCAGTACGAGGTGACAATCATGTGTGATGGGTAGACGGGACCCACGGAATTATCCATTATCAATTTCATTGTGTACTGTAGAGGGCAGCCCGTTTTTCTCAAATCCATTGATGCATCAGCTAAAATAAAAGATCACGAATACATATATGATCTCCTAAAAGGAGTGATTAGAGATGTTGGGTCCAGAATGTTGTCCAAGTTGTGACAAACAATGGCATTGCGTTCATTAAGGTGAGGAAGAAATTGATGAGGAAGTACAATCTCTATTGGAACCCATGTGCGTTACACTGCATTGATTTAATGCTCGAGGAGATAGGCCAGAGGGATTCTATCAAGAGGACCATCCAGGATGCGAGGAGAGTGACAAACTTTATATACAATCACTCATGGTTGTTGGGTGTAATGCGTGAGTGTTGTGGAGGGGATATCGTTAGACCAGGAGCGACACGGTTCGCCACGAACTTCATTGCACTCGCCAGCTTATACAAGCATTGCGTGGGTCTTAGATATTTGTTCAAATCTGAGAGATACTTCGAGTGGAATTAGAGGAAGACTGAGGGTGCAAAGAACGTTTTGAAGATAGTGTTTTCCGATTCTTTCTGTGATACAAGTCACAATATCGTTTCCTTCCTGCATCCAATCTACAAGGTCTTACGAGCCGTAGATAATGAGATGTAGCCTTCGATGGAGTCAATGTATGAGCTTATGAGAATTATGAGAGAAGGGATAATGACTGCAATCCCTAGTTCGTATCAATGGGTGATCAGTATCATCGATCATCGATGGACCGAGACTCTCGAGCATCCACTCCACTAAGCTGATAAGTTTGTTACGTTTACCTATCTTTTTTATCACTTGCACTTTAAGCATCACTTTTGTTTGCATGTTAATACAACTGAGTAACTAATATTTGGATTTTAGCATACTACCTGAATCCCAAATTTCTTTATAAACGTCGGCTCCATGAGAATAATGATTTGACGATGGCCGTCCAAGAGGTGTTCGAACGATTGTTCCCAGAATCGACAACGCAAGTAGATTTCGGTAACCAAGTAATGCAATAAATTTTCTTCCTCATAGCCTCTAGAAATATAGGTGATTAAAAATGACCCATGAATCCGTGTTTACAGTTGTTACGATTTAGAGATGCTAGGAGTACATTCTCATCTGCACTAGCAAAAGCATCGACTGAAACGATGATGTCGTGTGAGTATGGTAACATAATTAGGTAATTGCATCTTTCGTTTAAACTTCAAACTAAAACAAGCTCCTCATGGATAAATAGGTGAGTGGTGGGCGATGTACGGAGTCGACACGCCCGCACTGCAGTTATTGGCAGTCCATGTTCTTGCACAGACTATATCCTCTTCACCGTGTGAGATGAATTGAAGTACATAGTCACTCATACACACCAACAAGAGGAATAGACTGCATATGAGAAGTTACAGAAGCTCGTTTATTGCCATTACAATATCCAGTTAAGAGAGAGTCAGTTGCAGGTAGACCGAGACATGGAGGAAAATTTGGACCCATTAGACCTATTGTCTATAGGTACCATAGCACAGATAGGTGATGATGTCGAGGACCCACTTCATGAGTAGGTCAAATCGGCTGATTTAGATGATGCGGAGGGAGGCCCTGCTCCACAGGTAGCTGAGGGAGTAGCGTCTCTGGGTATCGATGTCAATTAGGTAGTAAGCCAACAGAAGGCGGATACAAACTCATTTGATTCTTTGGTGATAAGTTCAGCACGTTCCAATGAGGGTGAGTAAGCATCTTCATAGCTCCTCCCCATCATCAAGTCGTAGTGAGTGATGATGATGATGAGACTCAACCCCCACTCGATATTGGTCCTAAGGACAACGACAACGACAACGATGACGATGATGATGAGGGGAGAGGACGGAGGCACCGACACTAGTATAGGTAGTACTAGTATGGGTGGGGGTGGCAGTGGTGGGGGTACACAACGGCTCAAAGCCAACAATCCGTTGGCCAGTTCACCAAGAAACAGAGCTTTAACCATGCCACTCAAGACGAGGACCATGGATCTCCGTGTACTGAAGTTTCACTGAAAAATTCCACCATTTTCTCCGTGTTTCCCCCTTTTTCCCTGCATTTCCGGTTATCGGTGATAACGATATTATATCTTTATCCCCGGCCAACGAAACTTGTAGTGATACCGATAACTCGAACACTGCTCTCAAGTAAAAAATTCATGCAAAAACACACTGAATGAAATATTTAGTGGCCCAAGGACTGAATAAGTTGCACATCATAATGCAATCCCTAGTCACGTGCTTACAAAAAACTCTTTGCTTGGGTGGTCAGCCACAGAGATAAACAACTTCAAAGAATTCTGTGAATACAAAAGTGATCTTTCTTTCAATTAGATGCACAATTTGCATGGCAAGGACACAACACCTTTTTAAATGGTGTTGCATCGAGTCTTCAACACTTGTTTGTATATGCATGTCCGACATTTAGACAAAGCACATATAAGAAACTAAGTTTCATGTTTATTGATGTTATCTTTTATTCTTTTTTATCATTCATTTTTGGAATTTTTTGCATTAGATAATTATAATATATTATTAAAATATGATATAATATTCTCCTTGACGCTATTCCTAAATTTGTTTGGCTTTTCTTGGGCCATGCCTCATACTAGTTGTTTTATTGGTGGAGGTTTGGTTTAGCACCCAAAAGAGGATCATTTGATCTTTGGTGGCGATTTTGTGCTTCTTTAGAAGGAATGAAATCATAGAAGCTTGCTTTTTGAAAAATAAATAAATACGAAGTTTCTGGAATAACATGTTTTTGCAATCATGTCATTGTTTAAAACATTAGAAACAGAATTGTATATCGGGCATTAAACTATAGGGTGTTCACAGCAATGGAATAAAGGGATTTACATGAGTGGAGAGTTAGTCATTGGAGGATAATTTCACAATACCATTTTGTGGCTTCATCTGAGGACCTGCATCAATGGAAGATAATTTCATATTTCCAAGATTAAAGCTTTATCCTTGAAGTAAGGAGTGGTTTTTTTCCCAATAGCATTAAGGGATGTGATGTGAACAAGGTTAAGAATACTCTTTCCAGATAAGGAGTGAAAAGAGAGTCATCCGTTGTCAGCCCCTAGCCGCCCCTCAGCTCCAGATGAATGGTTTCAAACACTGAGAGTTGTATCCTAGCTGATGGATGCTGCCCCATGCAAAACTGCTGCCCGTCGAAGCCAGGCATTGTATAACCTCACACACACACACACACACACACACACACAAAAATAAATAAATAATCACATCATGTTTGCTTCTAATGATCCAATTCCTATAATTGTTTGGGTTAGGTTCAACAAGAAAATTCACAGTTTAATTCTTTCAATATATTCTATTAATCTCCAGCACACAAGTTCATTAAAATTCAACCAAAAATGAGAAATTTACTTCACTGTATTCACATTTCATCAAAATCCACTTAACTTTTTCGAGTTTGAAACAATATCTAGGGCATGGCAAAAATAAAACAGCCATGAAAGAAATATACCGTGAAAATAACAGGAGGAAAGGCATTGATCGTTCCTTTCAATCTGCTAACCAATATGTCCTTATCCAACCACCATCTCTCCCTCTCAGACCCATTTCCTCCGACACGCCTATCATCGGAATTCTCAAAATCTCCCGCAGCCCTCAATGAAAATCTCTTCCTAAATCTCCAGCTATTCGATTTTACTCTATTCAAATCAAAATGAACTATCGTTTGGAACTCCAACGCATTCACGGAAACCTGGAGCTTCTTCGCATTGAAGATTACAAGCTAAAAAGGAGAAAATTCAAGGAAAAGGCAGATAATTGAGAAAAATAATTTTAAATGGGGGAAATGCAGGGAAATTCATGGAAGGGATGGGAACTACCTGTGGAGAAGCGGATTGGGATTGGAGAAGCGAAAATGCGGTGGATATCAATGTCATGGCTGTTGGAAAATGTAATCTGCATGAGGAAGTTAGGGTTAGGGTTTATAGGGATTAGGGTTTATAGGGATTAGGGTTTTTTGGATTGATTGCTGAGAGTTTCTGATATTGACCGAATTCGATTCGTCAACAGAAATGCGTATTTATAGGTAGAAAACGAAGTAATTTCTTAGAATGCGCCAGGGTGCGCCATGCGCATGGTTGTTTTTCTGCAGGAGCAACGCTCCGGTATTTCTCGCTTGGCGAACAGGAAGAGAGAGGAACCAGGGGAGTAGTTTGATACTCTGGCAGCTTATGACTCTTGATACAAAAGCACTCCGGAACTGTACATGTGGCGTTCATTGCACCACAAAAGTACATCCTGATTTGGGAACGCTTCTTAAAATATGAACGTCGAATATTTACATTTTTAAACCGTACAATGAATGTCCGCGGATCCAATATCCAGACAATCACGAATTTTTGTTTCATCACACATTTAAACTTGGACTTGTGATTTTGATAGTTTGATGTAAGTTATTTGTAACTGCCTGTGTATCATCCATCGCACGGTCAGAGTATCAAAGTTTTTTTCGACGTTCAGATTTGTATAATACAGGAAGGTTACTCGTAAGGAAAGCCGCACATGCACGTTGAGTCTTGACCGTTGGTTGTCCACCGATTTCAAAGGCCTGATTTTTGGTGCAGGGGATCTTCATGATACTTTCCCCCTACACAAGCGGCATATCGGTGGGAAAGATGGCTCGGTGCCAGGATCCTCCGTTCCTTTGAGAGAGAGAGAGAGAGAGAGAGTGTGTGGACCAGAGTAGTAGAACACTCTGACTGGCCTACATTTCTTGGTCCATTATTCTGGGTTGAAGTTTTGAGAGCCGCCACCAATTTCATCAGGGCCGGTTGGGTCATGATAAAATAACGAGGAATGATCCACTATATAGTGGACTGTACGGATCGTATGATCTTTATAACCGTTTGGGTCGCACTGTGATTTTTTATTTTAAATTTTTTTTTCATCCACCGCATATATCAGATGCGGATCCATATTTGAGGCTGATTCGGAAAATCAGGCGGAGTGCATCATACGTGACAAGGTAAGTAAAAACCTTCCATAGTATCTGGAGATTTTTTATTTTATTTTCATGATAGACGTCACTTTAAGCCACCACTCTAACTAAACCGCTAAACTCCTGAGAGTCTACCACTGGAGCAAGAATAAGGACCCTTATTCCTTTCATTTGATTATACTAAAAAAACTTATCTTTTCTTCATTTTTCTTCCTAAAATCTTCAGTTGAATATCTGGTTATTGTCATTTTACATTTATAATCTTTCTCAGGGTTCCGTTAATTGCTTTAAATTGGTTATGTTAATAAACTTAGAATCTTTTAAATTTTGTTCATAAAGTGTTTTTAATTTAAATTCATGTTTCGCTTCACCATGTTCTTCTTTTTTTTGAATTGTGTTTCACTGGAGCAGGAGTTGTGGGAGCTAAGAAAGAAAAATGAATGTATTTTTTCACAATAAAATTGACCAAGTTCTCTTTGAATATTACTGTACTTGGTGAAATTGATAAGGATATAGTAAAATTAACTGAGTTCTCTTTGAATATTTGTGTACTCAGTAAAATTGACTGAGTATAAAGGAATTGATCAATTACAGGTGAAAATTGACCAAGTACAAATAAATATCGATCAAGTACATGTGCAAATTCACCTAGTATAGATGAATATTGATAAAGTACATGTGAAAATTCACCAAGTACAAGTGAATATTAATCGAGTTATTTTTAAATATCATTGTACTTTGTGAAATTGGCCGAGTACATTAAAATTCAAAGGGAACTCAGTCAACTTTACTATACTCTTTAAATTTATAGAGAAAATTTTCTCAATTTCTTTTAACCCAAAAACTTTAATGTCTAACGATTCGCTAGGAATATTTTGACATGTTTGTTTGCCGTTAATGGCTGCGAGAATCATCATATACTCTTATGGTGGGGAGTTAATGTATGAAAATAATATATACATATATAAGGGGGGAAAGTCAAAAAGTATTACTTTGAGTGTCGGTACTACATATGAGAAGTTTTTATCTAAAATGTAAAAGATTATTAAGACTACACCGAACGATTATGATATTAGGATGAAAGTATTGTACCCTTGCTTAAACCAATCCATCCCTCCATCTGAAATCGAAGACGACGAAGATGTGCAAGTGTTCTTGACAATATAGTCGGAGCATCCAAATACATACATGCCTTTAGTCATAAAAACAATGCAACACATTAATGAAACCATACGCGAAGACCCCATTACTTAGAGTGGTGTTGAACATGATGTCATCATTAAACATGATGCCCCTGCAATTGGAAATCCACATGAGGAATGTGACATTACCTGGGTAGTTGACCTTAACTTGAAATGTGAATATATGGCATCACATTTATAAGTACATGTGCCTTCATCCTCCACTACCCGTGAAGAATGTGTGCGTTTAAGCTACATTCTACTACTCGAGCCACCTCAAACATCAAACTTCACGACTGGTCAAGTTAATGTGTCTTTCGAGAATAAAAATCTGTGTGAGGAATATGTCATTAGTTAGGCAGCTGACCTTAACCTCAAATGTAAATATATGACTTCATCTTTATCTATAAGAGTACACATGCCTTCATCCTCCACCACCGTTAACGAATGTGCACGTCTAAGCCACATTCGACTGCCTAAGCTACTTCGAACATCAAACTTCATAACTAGTCAATTTAATGTGCATTTTGAGGATAGTGTATTCATCAATGCATATTTGTTAGAATATTCAAATTCATTAGACGACCCGATTAAGATAGTTGTTGGACAAACATTTAAGGACAAGAGTCGGTGCCCGTATATTTTAAGCCAATTTGATATTCACTAAAACTTTCAATATAGGCTTTGTACTCATCATCCAAGAGATTCGTTGTAGTGTCTTTCAAAGATAATTGTGAATAGAGGGGTTTTTGCATCTATGGTGAATGATGCGTGAATATTCAAGATAAGGACTTACACGTCCAAACCACATGTGACATGTCATGGATGAAGAGCGATCACTGACAAGAAAATAGTAAATTAGCCAACAAATTGGTTATTAGATAATGCATGGGATTAAGGTCAGGTAACATTATATTAGCTATGTATGAGAAATATAATATTCATATAAGCTATAATAAGGCATGGTGCGCTAAGGTGTAATGCCCTTATTTTTGAAACACGAATATACGACTCATTTTAGGAAAACCTAAGTGTGAATTATAACACCCCAAATTTCAGTGGCTCAAGCTATGCTTGTCCCTGGAATTCCAGGCGTTAATTTTCTTAGACATTGTTTGGTCATGTGCTTTATAGTAAATTTTCACACTTTGTTCATAAAAGCAGACATTCCTGAGAAGAAAATTTCCTAATTATGATTCCATTCAAAGAAAAAAGTTCAATAAATCGTTAAAATTCTCTCTCAATGGGAGTTTATTACATTGTCTTAAATAAGCAGCGTAAAGTAAATAATCAATTAAATTGTAGTGCATTCCCCTTCTCTATTCAATCATGTCCCCTTTAGAGTGGTTACCGTCCTAATCGTCGACCTGTAAATCACTTGCAATGTCTGTACGGTTTGAGAGGGTCAATGCCCTACTCATAGTGGTGGTTATCCTTTAAAGTTTACAACAGTGCAAGCAAAAAAAGGTCTGATATGTCTCATACCCCACAAGTACAAATGGTATCGATATACGCAAATATTCTACATAAGATGCGTGCCTAGCAAAGCATGTGCAGTCCATCACACTCGGTGATCATCACATTATGGAATATAGTTTAAGGTACTTGGCTCACCCTGTATCTCACACTACAGAAATTCGTCAGCGTGTCCAATGTTAATGTGGATTTATGCAAACATTTCGAGGCGACACAACAACTGTTCACAACCCCAAGTGTAGGGTCGCGATGTAGTAATAACTCGGCGAGACAGAGGTCGAATCCATAGGGACTAAACTTGTACGTATTCTGAAAATAACTAGAAGTAGAACTAGAATCAGAAACCAATATAAATTCTGGAATAAAAGAAGTAATTGTGAATGAGCGTCAATCAATCAAAAGAAAACTAAGGCATCCACTGTCGAGATACCATTTAGAACTATTGCTGGCCTTAACAGTAGTATGAATCACTAGGCAATTGTTCTGACTGTTTTCACGTTTGATAGTACTCGGTAGTGTAGGAGTGTCAGTGATCAATTAGTTTTGAAAATTTGTAGTGTTATCCTCTAGCCTTACTCTAATGGTCATAACTTCACAACTTCATTCAAGATCACTCTCTAGGTGGTTAAGCCCTTAAGAGAGACCCGCTTTGAACCAATTGAAATTGTGGTAAAGACCACAGTAGCAGAAGTTAGAATAGGTCAAAGTGTCCTAGAGGGGGGTGAATAAGACTTTATAAAATTTTCTTGATAATTAAAAAACCTATCAATCCAACCTTGATTTAATGTGCGACTATCAAGATATATTTACTTTAACTCTAATGGCTTCCAAGCCAAGTAGAGGATCCAATCAGAAGACTACTTAATATCTAAACATGGTTTAACAATTAGTCTATGATGGATGAACAATGTGATAATGTGTGTGGGATGTAATTCTTAGCAATTCTAAACATTCATGTTATCATGTTTCATGTAATCATTCAAAGTAAGCATAATAAATGAATATGCAAATATCAATCCCAAACACAGTCATTTATAATGGTTCGGCTATGTGCTTACTCCACTCCCGGTGGACACACTCAACCCTTGAGTGTACGGATTTCACTAGCAAAGGTTTTAAATCAGGTTCACCTCTAACCTTTACAACCTACACAAGGTCGACTCTAGGACCTACACAAGGAACCTAGATATGCCTACACCAGGCACAAGTTTATGTCCTATATAAAAGCAAAGGTCAACACGAAGCACCTAGGTTTTATGCCCTACACAAGAGCAAAGAATCCACATAAGGAACATCAGTTTAGACCACACAGGTCAAGGATCCACACAAGAACCCTAGTTTAGGCCACACAGGCCAATGATTCATACAAGGACCCTAGTTTAGGTCACACAGGCCAAAGACCTACACAAAGGACCTAAGTTTATGCTCTACACAAGAGCAAGGGTCAACACACAACACCCAAACATACTCTCCCGTCTGAGGCCTCCCATGAGAGCTTGAAAGGATGAGATGTACCTGTAACCCAATCCTACACAAGGAATGATCAATAGGGTCTTTGGACTCTAATGACTTACAGATAAGTCAACAAGCCCCATTCTGCATGATGTTGAAGATATACTCCCTTGATGACAGAGATTCCTCAGCTCCCTTAATCCACAACACTGATGATGCACCAATGCAAGGCGATGGGGTTAGGTCAAGGTTTATTGAAATCTACTGTAATAAATGTTAATCATTAAGAGACGGAGTAATTTCAAGGTTTTAAGCATTCAAGGGATCCTAGCTCAATGATTTACCATTAAGATGGTAACTGGATGATACTTGAATGAGGAAGTTCATTCACCAATCCAGTCTACAGAATATCAATGATGAGGGTGGATTGAAGAATGAACTCTTATGAGTAAAAGGACCTAGGGTAGATGATATGCAAGTATTCTCTCAAGGCTCTCTCTCTTTTTCTCTCTGTAGCAACCAAGAGCAAGCTTTCCTTATGTAGACAAAAAGTTCCAATGGTAATAATGTTGTTAGAGACTGACTGAGTTCGATTACATCGGACCTTATCATCGAATGTATACTTTCGATGGCATCAGATCTAGGCTCAATGATACGAACTCAATTAAAGATATACCTAGAACTTTTCTGACTGAGGATCAATGACATCGAACTTGATTCGATGTCATCGAAGTTTGAACTCCGATATCATCGAATATCAATTCGATACATTGATCATTTTCGAAGATATTCCGTGAAAGCTTTACTGGACACTTTTTGTTCAAATTCGATGACATCGATCCTATCTCGATATCATCAATTTTTGAATTACGATGTCATTGAGACTATATCGATTCCTTGATCATTTCCACATGATTTTCCTTTTAAGCTTATTGGGACAGTTTTGACTAGATTCAATGTCATTGAGACTCCCTTGATATCATCGTGATTTGAATTTCGATGACATTAAGTAATGTGTCGATTCCTCAAACATTTTAGATGATTTTTCTCTAAAGCTTGCTGGACAAAACTTATCCCGATTTGATGTTATCGAGATCCTATTGATGACATTGTGATTTGAATTTCGATGACATCGATTCCATTTCGATTCCTCGAGTAGTATCAAAATATTTTCCAAGACTTTGCTGGATAATGCTCTAAGTCTATCGATATCATCGACTAACCTTCGATTGTATTAATGTGGGTCGAATATTGCATATCAGACCCCGATTACTGCCCTATTTTACGTACATGATTAAGCTTTATGGAGTATTTTAATCATGTTTTTATTGTAGGTAGTAATTAAGAGCGTGGACTGAAAATTGATATTAAAAGCAGGGATTTGATGCTCTGAAGTTACTAGAGCAAGAGGCAGAGTCTAGAGGTCCAATATTGAAGAATTTACATGCTAGGGATCCGTGGAAATCAAGCTATTTACATTAAACGGGCCCGAAAACCAGCCAGAATGCAAGATCACAGGGTTCCCACCATCTGATTGGTTCGAAACTTCATACATGACATAAGGGCCATAAATTAACCGTACATTTCAAATTTTAGCTCTCGGATCACTATAGAAGTGCTCCAACGGACAGATCAGCCCATTAATTCATTAAGTAGGGCCCGCTGGATATCTAGATATACATCAATTTTGGTACTGACGGTTGAAATAATATGATAAAAAGTATGGACGGTGCAGATTTCTCACAAACATTACGGTGGGCCCTTATGTACAACGTGTGTACATGGTGTACACACGTGCTCGAGCCGCACCATATCGGTCAGCAGCGCTAACCAGCGCCTGCCCGCAGCATCTTCTAAAAAATGAAAATTTTCGTTTTTAAGCCATGTAACGGACGAAAAGTCCATTTTTGCGGTCGACTGTGGGCCCCACACATGCCCCGTCCGAAAAATCTGCACCGTTCACCTTGTAGAAAGCTGCAAACACCACAAATCCATGTTAATTCTTTTCGTCCATACATACACATGTGTGCGATACAAGGGCCACAAGAGGACTGCCCTGCAACGTTCAAATCTAATCTTTTAGTGATTTCTTCTGAGACACGTCAATGGACGTTCAAAACCACTCATTATTTACTGAAATTTCATCCTGAATCTAATGGACGAGGTAGATTTTCATAAAAATACCTCTATGGGGCCCATGGATCACGACAGCAAAAGAGTGCGAAAGGTTTTGCACGTCCGCGAAAATCGACTTTTTCAGGCAGTTGTGGCCCACTATCTTTGATCGTATGACATATCTGAACCGTCTATCATGTAGAGAACCCAAAAAACGTCCTAAGGGATGGTGTTTCTTTAGAATTTGAGCAAGGAAAGTGGAGATTTTTAAGGCACTGAACTTGGCTGCGAAAAGGCTTTCGTTGCGCATGCGATAGCTTTCCAAATCCGATTTTCGCCACTCCAGCAGCTATATAAGGAGGTTTTGGACGTGGGGAGGAGGGATCCAGAGCTTGGGAAGAGCCAAGGAGAGGAGAAAGAAAAAAAAGAGAAGAGAGATAAGGGAGATGTTTATAATGTTTTTATTTTATATTTCCTTTTTCCTAATTAATTTTATGGATTGCTAGGCTTTTTAGCTAGGGCTGAGATGAAGTCCCTAATTTGATTGACTCTTGTTTATTGTTGAATTCATGTTGATTTGATTGATTTGTTTATTTTTCTAGTGTGCTTTCCTGAGATTTTCGTACTTCTCCATTCTATGAGCTCGACCAAAGTCTAGATATGGATGTTGTTTGGAATATTATTCTAGGTGCTTGTGTCTGACCATGAACAGGTTTCCTATAGAGGAAGAAACAAGAATCTACATCTCTCTATGCCTGACCATGGATGAAAAGATGTGATCCATATACTTTAAAGGATTATACATTCTGTGTGCCCAACCAAGGACATAGGATGTGCTTTGTTTATTAAATTTATATCAATCTGAATTAGGGTGAATCAATAGGTAAAATAAGGGTTAGGATAATTAGGGGTGGATTCAAAAGTCCTACTCTCCTCCTTGATTGGATCTTCCTCATTATTGCTCATGGTTATTTTTTATAGATTTATGCTAGTTTACTTAATAGTTTGTTAAACCATTCGTTGGATTAGTTAAGAAGAGTCGTAAATTTCAAATTGTGACAACCAGTCCTCGTGGGAACGATCTCGTAATATGTACCAAATCTACATCTGATTCGTATACTTGTGAGTTAAAAATCATTTAAATCAGATTGGTTTAAATTAAAACATCATGTATCGATTACCGCTGGTCTATATCATTGAATGTATGTTCGATTTATCGAACATTTTATCCAAATTACTTTGTGGTTGTTGGACATAAAAATGACTAATTCGATATCATCGAGTACTATTCGATGTCATCGAACATAAGTGTTCGATGAAATTAACACAGACTCGATATCATCGAACTTTGCTGAAAAACTTAAGATTTTCCTGTTTGAAACTTAAGTTTTCAGACTTTTACATCTTATGTTGTTCTAAGTCTTTTAGGGCTTTTATTTACCTGAGTGTTTTAGGATTTGATGTGTGAGGCTTGATTTACCTTTGACGAGCTCGGAACACACATCCGGTTGAGGCAATAGCTTGATCAATCTTCATATGAGGCTCACTTGACTCACCGACTCAACTTACATGCTAATTGACAAACCAAGGCACTTTCAGAGACAAGCAACATACAAACTCTAGACCACCTGGAAATCATATAGTACATGAACACCACAAGATGGCTTGAAAATCGCTAAGAGACACTCGCTCCACTCGAAAATCACAATACGTCCGAATACCGCAAGATGGCTAGAAAACCAACATGTAAACTCTAGACCACCCAAAAATCATATCGTACCGGAACACCGCAAGGTGGCTAGGAAATCGATAAATGAACTCCCACTCCACCCGAAAATCACAATACAATTGAGTACTGCAAGATGGCTAGGAAACAATAGGATATGCGAATATAACCAACAAGCTAGAAAAGGATACCAATAGACCATCAAAGTCATGAGGGCAAATATACGATCCAAGCCACGTACGACAAATATGCAGTCCGAGTCATGTAAGGCAAAGTGTGATCCAAGCCATGTAAGACAAATATGCGATCCAAGTTACATAAGTCTGAAAAGGCCAAGCTATATGTCTTAGAGGGGAGGAGGGGTTGAATAGGACTATGCCAAATAAAAATTAATAAGTGGAATATAGACAACAAATAGCCAAAAAGAATGCAAATAACAAAAGGAAATAACAACCTTAAAAATCATGTATTGAGAGGTTGATACAAATTTGGTTCTAAGGACAACTTAACACAAAAATCAATGGTTTATAGAAGGATAACTTTACTAAAACGTAGATGAGTATCGAAAACTCAAACTCAAGAGGATAAGAAAG
The DNA here is from genome assembly GCA_037074715.1 of Magnolia kwangsiensis. Taxonomy (NCBI): domain Eukaryota; kingdom Viridiplantae; phylum Streptophyta; class Magnoliopsida; order Magnoliales; family Magnoliaceae; genus Magnolia; species Magnolia kwangsiensis. The sequence continues at coordinate 79,094,251 of CM073575.1, read as the reverse complement.
AAATAGAAACTAATCTATTACAACATTCACCACACAATGCTGAGATATAAAGATTACAACATTCATATTCACAAATACATCCAACAATCTTAAACCATAAAAGATAAAGAAATAAATCACACATCCACCAAACACAGAGAATTATAGTGGTTCACTTGTGTGTACACCAACTGTTAATAAACAGCCACACAACTACTCCACTCCTAATATCCACTCCCTCAGGATATTAGCATTCACTAATCAAAATAGATTTTTCAAGGTTCACCTAAAAAACCTTCACAATTGTGTCTTTAGATGGGCTTACACAATTCAAAAAATCCCTTGCTCTAAGATTTTCTGGATCACCTCAGACAAAATCAAAATAGAGATTTTCTAGAATAATCTCACAAACCAGAAATGAATTGAATTACAGAAAAAGTAAAAACTTATTTGTATGACGATTCTGAAGCAGCCCGACAGAACTAACTTGATGACGACGTAGATGTTCAATGTTCTGTCTCACAAGCATTTAAGGTTTTGAGTCTAGATGATTTTTAATTAAATCAGTAAGGGCTTTGTATTGATTTTGATCTTAAGGAAGGGTAAAGTAAATATCCATTTTTAAAATAAAAATGGAATAGAGAATCAAAATAAAAAATAAGAGCTACTTTAAAGAATCTTAAATATGCACAAAATAGCTTAGAATATACTTAAAATTATCTCAGAGTGATTGCTTAGGAATGATAAGAATTGAATAGAAAATTTTAAAATTCGAGCACTATTTATAGGTGAAAAATCAATTCGCATGACTGGCCTTTGGTTAGCTACGCGTGGCTTTATCCAAATAGATTTTCAAAAATTCTAACGCGATAAGATTTTTTAGCTGCACGACTGGCCTTGTGGGTCCCACGACTGGTCATGGATACCACACGACTCGTCGTGTGAGTCTAGATTACTCACTGAAAAACGAGTCAAGTACTGCACAACTGGTCGAGCACTAGTTACACGATTGGTCGAGCAATTTCCAGGACTTGTCGTAGACTAACAGAAAAATTCTAAAAATTCATAACAAATCCTGGACTGGTCGAGAAAATACTAGGACTGGTCGAGCCAGTGCTAGGGCTAGTCGAAAGAATAGAATTTTATACTTATAAAATGACCAAAATGACCAACCGAAAGTATGAAATGATCTAATCATGATCTAAGGTCAATTTAGGTCATTCATACCTTACTTGTGAGATAGAACATATGAACACTCAATCTATCAATCACTTCACTAGCTTTAGTTCTTGGGATTTTCAAAGCTTGAACTCGACATACTAAACATAATCTTCAACTAGGTCTTGAGTTCTTGGACTTTTATGGTTTCAGATCTTGAACTGCAATGTTCTTGAAAATATTGTCTTCACTCAAAGATGAAAGTCTTTACTTTCTTCCAGTTTGAAGATCTCGGTAAGTTCGTTATAAATATCGGCAAGACAGATTCAACATGAATAAAACAAAGGTCGAAGATTCAATGTGAACAGATACACAAGCTTGATACAAATCAAGATACAAACTTGAATTGGTTTGGCATACCAAAATTTGATAATACTTAGGGTTTATCAACATTGCACTTTCAATCTCCTCATTTGTCAAATTTGTGACAAAACCAAAATTACAATATGTAATAGATATTCAAACAATACATTGCACAAACATGTTGCACTAACATGCACTAACATGCATACACATATATGATATGATCCATAATAGATATCATGCACAATAATCAACTCTCCCCCTTAATCCACTACTTTCTGCAAAAAAATATTAGCTGCATTTCATCATATTATATCCAAATATCATTCAATATTATAATGTCTCCCCCTTTATGTCACAACATGACAAAGGAAGCGGATAAGGATAAATGAAGAGAATAAGAGAGCATGTAGAATTAATAACTACTCATCCAAATTAAATAAACAGAGTATATGAACTGAATAGATAAGAGTTTAAACAAAATTATCCAGTTAGTCATAGGGAAAAGAGTTAGAATAAAGTTATTATAAATACCATCAAATCAAAATAAAACTAATCAGATCCTAAAGAGGGAGCAGGAATAGATGGATTAATTTGATGTAAACCCTTATTAATGTGCCTCATATGTTTGTGCATATAAGAAAATTGAGAATCCTGGGTAACAAGAATCTGATCCACCTGTTCCTTAAGATTACGCAACCTCTCATCGAAATCATAAGGCTGATAATCAGGGTCAGCCTTAGAATCTGATTCAAGTTCATCAAATAAATCATCCATATTAACGTCTTCTTGAGGTAAAGCATTAGCTTCTTCATCTCCTCCAGCATTCCCATCAACTTGACCAGGTGACAAGTCCAGGTTCATCTTGTTAATATTAGAATTGTTAAATGGATAGAGATTAATAGAACCTTCTCCAATAGGCATAACTATCAAAGCATGATTAGCTAAGGCAGTCATAAGATAAATGAATGGAATATATCGTTATGACCAGGATGAAGACGAAACTGAATAATATGATGACAGATAAGAGAAGGAAGACAAATATGGATGCCAGATACAATTGAATGCATAATGCGGGCCATAAAAGAGGTCAGTTCAGTCTTATTACCGAAACGAGGATAGACATTCAAAATAAAAATCCGATGCAAGATCTTGTATCTTAGCAACATATATTTAGAACCGAGCGCAGTACCGTCGTTCCATTCTGCATTCATGTTACAGAGAACTCTCATAATCAATTATTTAGCATATTTAGAAGGTCTAGATTGTAAAGTGGATATGGGTATGTCGTCATTAACAACAGGTATATTCATGATTGCTGAAATTAAATGATAGTCTACCTTAATTGGACCTTGTCTAGTTGACACAGTAAATGTCAAATCTTTTAGAGAAAGCTCAGTAATGCAAGCATACATAGCCTGCGCAATGGATCGGTATGCAGGACTGCTTCAAGATAGCATGTTTTTCCACCCTGCAGCTTGAAGGAGAGGGACAATGTTGAAGCGCTCAAGATGATCAATAATGATAACACGCTCAACAATAACATTTCTAAGACGGAAATCCCGCACATACTCGGGATCCTCTTCGAGAAGCCGAAGGTAACGCACGGTAACGTGTGTGGAACGGGATGAAGAGGGACCACAAGTGGTTCTCTTCCTATTTCTTCCTTCCATTGTAACAAGAAAATAAAGAAATGAAGGATTGCAAAAAGAATGAAAGGATTCCAAGTAAATCAGATTTTAAGGAAACACCCTTTCAAACTACCATAAATCTTAAAGCAAGAAGCAAAATCAAGATTAAGGATGATCAAAGAACTTAAATCCACAAGGAAATTAAAAAATGAAACACTAACCAGAGAGTAATTGAGAGATGGGTTCGACCGATCGTGATTGGACTTGATGGAGAAGAAGAAAGAAATGAAAAAAGTGACATTTTCCCCAAATAAAAACTCATTTCACAAGTTTCACGACTGGTCGTGTACCCGGTCGTTCCACGACTGGTTAAGTGTGTACTCGACTAGTCATATAACACTAAAAATATACAATTTTATATATATTAAAATTTTTAAAAATATAAAATAATATATACATACATTATGATACAAATGAACACAAATTATTAGTTCATATTGCACATGCCAAGATCAAATTTTAATTTTGCAAATCAATTTTTTTTGAGTGGTTTTGTGAATATGTCAACCAGTTGATTCTCGGTCTGAATATATTCTAATGAAATTATCTTTTCTTCTACCAATTCACAAATATAATGATACCTAATGTCAATGTGCTTGGTTCGTGAATGTTGAATAGAATTTTTAGAAATATTAATTGCATTTGAGTTATCACAATATAACATCATAGATTATTACACAATTCCGTACTTAACATTATCTTCATCCATACTAGCTGAGTGCATGCATTACCTACAAAAATATATTCAGCCTCAGCAGTGGAGAGCGATACAGAACTTTGTTTCTTACTTAGCCAAGAAATTAGATAGTTTCCGACATAGAAACAACCACCGCTGGTCAATTTACGATTATCAATGTTACCAGCCCAATTAGTATTCATGTAACCAACTAATTGCACACTAGTATTATGTGGATACCAGAGACCAAGATTAGCTGAACTAGTACATATTGCAAAATTCTCTTAACAGCAATCAAGTGGGACTCTTTAGGGTCCAATTGATATCTGGCACAAATTTCAATGCTAAAAGCAATATCAGGTCGACTCACAGTTAAATAAAGTAAACTTCCTATCATACTGCGATACAACCTAGGATTCATACTCTTACCTGTTGAATCCTTAGAGAATTTTAGAATGGTACTCATTGGAGTATCAAAATTTTTTTCACTCTCAAATTCGAATCTTTTAACTAAGTTCAGAGCATATTTGGTTTGAGAGATGAAGAATCCATCAAGAAGCTGTTTAACTTGTAACCTTAGGAAATAATTTAGTTCTCCAACCATGCTCATTTCAAATTTGGACTTCATAAGATCTGCAAACACAACAGTTATATTAGCACAGGTAGATCCATAAATAATATCATCAATATAGATTTGCATTATTAAAATATGATCATTATGTTTCTTAAAAAATAATATTTTATCTACACTCCCCATAACAAACTCATGACTTAACAAGAATTTAGTTAATTTCTCGTACCATGCCCTGAGAGACTGTTTCAAACCATAGAGTGTCTTTTTTAGGTGATAAACATGATTAGCATGCTTAGGGTCTTTAAAATCCTTTGGTTATTCAACGTATACTTCTTCATGCAAATCACCGCTTAAAAATGCACTCTTAAAATCCATTTGATATATTTTAAATTTTTTAAAACACGTAATGGATATAAACAGTCTGATTAATTCAAGACGAGCTACTGGGACAAAGGTTTCATCATAATCAATACCTTCAATTTGGGTGTATCCTTGTACAACTAGCCTAGCCTTGTTTCTAATTATGTTACCAAATTCATCAGACTTATTTTTAAAAATCCATTTTATTCTAATAATATGTTTATCAGTTGGTCTTGAAACTAAATACTAAAAATTATTTCTCACAAACTGATTGAGCTCTTCTTGCATACCTACAATCCAGTTTTCATTAGTGAGGGCTTCTTTTACGTTAGCCGGTTCCATCTGAGATATAAAGCATACGTAGTTACACATATCTTCTAATTTTTTATGAGTGCATACACTAGTGAGGGGATTCCCAAGGATTTGATTAGTAGGATGATCTTTATTTATTCATAGTTCAATGTTATTTTGATTAGATGAAGAGTCCGGTTTATCAATTAGAAGAACCTCATCATCTTCTGAACTTGAAACGGGTATATTTAAATAATCATCAATGACCACATTAATAGATTCTTGTATTACACTGGTCCTCTTGTTATGTACCCGATATGCTCGACTATTCAAAACATACCCTAAAAATATCCATTCATTACTTTTGGTGTCAAATTTACTCAGATGTTCTCGGTCACACAAGATATAGCATTTACTGCCGAAAACTCAAAAATATTTGATAGAAGGCTTCTTATCAAACCATATCTCATAAGCCATTTTATTATTAGATTTTCTAATATAAACATGGTTAATTATATAACAAGTAGTATTTACAACTTTAGCCCAGAGATTTCTAGGAAGCTTAATATTATTTAACATTACATTTGCCATTTCTTGAAGCACCCTATTTTTCCTTTCCACTACCCCATTTTATTGTGGTGTTTTGGAAGAAAATATTCATGTGATATTCCTTAGTCACTACAAAATTTCTCAAAATTGCTATTTTCAAACTCAAAACCATGATCACTGTGGATCTTAGTGACTTAAAACTCTTTTTCATTTTAAATATGTTTAAGTACCCTTTTTACTTCAATGAAAGTTTCAGATTTCTCTCTTAAGAAGACTACATGCCTAGTAAAGTTATCTACAATGACTAGAATATACTTCTTGCCACCTCAACTATCCGTTCTAGTTGGTCCAATGAGATTCATGTGAAGAAGTTCGAGTGGTTTAGATGTGGCAGTGGAGTTTATCTTTTTATGAATACTCCTGGTTTGTTTACCAATTTGACACTCACCACATATCTTATCTACTTTCTTTATTTTGGGTAGATCTCTTACAAAATTACTTTTTCTCAATCTATATAAGTTGCGATAGTGCACATGTCCTAGGCACTTATGCTATAGTTCGGTCTCATTGGTATGGACCATGTAACACGATAACTTAGATGAGCTTGAGTCACTAACTATATAGCAGTTCTCAGAAGTTCTATGACCAGTTAATATTATAGAACCATTCTTATTTAAGATTTCATACTTTTGGTTTGAAAATTTTAAATTGTGATTATTATCACAAATTTGAGAAATGCTTAATAAATTATGTTTTAAACCTTCTACATATAAAACATTCTCAAATAGAGAGAGGTTAGGGAGTTAAACCATGCCTTGGCCAACAATTTTGCAGTTGCTACCATCATCGAATGTGACTAAACCATTAGTCATGTCTTTAAGACTGGTGAACAGACTTTTGTCACCTGTCATATATCTGGAGCAACCGTTATCCAGGTACCACTTTGAATGACTCGTGGCTTTGAATGCGGTGTGGGCAACCAAACAAGCAACCTTAGGGACCCATTTCATTACCGTTTTGGGTTTAGAAGCATAGTTGGTCTTTTTCTAATTATAATTGTTATACATCCTACCCGCCGAATTAGATTTTAAGAGCTCCTTAAGCAAGTCTACAATTTTCTCAGCTAAAGGATTACGGTTCTGATTTTTATAGTTGATATGGTTCTTTTTAGGATTTAAGGACTGAAAAGTTTTAGTTGTTTTAGAAATATTTTGATTCAGACTTTTTCCTTTTGAGTTAGAAGACTCTCCTTTAACAAATTTAGGTGGAGTATTATTATATTTGAGAGGAATATTTTTATCGTAGCCCAATCCAAATCGATTATCACATTTTTTGGATTTGGATAGGAGTTTTTCTAATTTAGGGTCACCTTGAGCATACTTCCATGTGTCCTTCAAACTCAAAAGTGAAGAGACTTCTAGTTTTAGGTTTTCATTTTCAGATTTTAAGTTTTCAACTTAGGGCATTTTGAAATCTAAGTCACACTTAGTTTTTTCAAAGCAATCTGAAAGGTGTGATTTTTCCAAAACCAGATTATCAAAATTCTCAAAACTTTTCTTTTTGTAGTTTTAATTTAACAGCTATTTTACAACTTTCCCTGTATAGGGCATTATATGCATCCTAAAGATCTTCTTAATTCTCATGATCATTTCTCAGATTTTCTTCATTGGTTGTATCATTATCCGAGAAAGTGAACTTGGCTAGAGTCATTAAGGCTTTAACATCATTACCCAACTCAGTTTTAGAATCTTCTAACTCAGAAGAGGCTTTAGAGCAGGAAGATTCATCCCATATAACCAACATACCTTTCTTTTTAAGTTTGTCCTTTTTAGGACATTTATTCGCTAGATGCCCATATTCATGGCAGTTTTAGCATTGGCTGTCTTTTAAAGATTTTCAATTTTTTGATATTGCTCTCTTTTTTTTTTCAGTAGGTTTTTAAACATCAACGCTTTTTTTTACTTTTAAAAATCTTATAAAACTTTTTAGCTAAAAGGGCCATATCATCTTCAGAATTTTCTAAATCAGAATTGTTATTTTCATGAGACATGCTTTTAAAAGACTTAAGGGTGATAGATTTACCTTTCAGAGCTTTAAAGTTTAACTTGTAGGTTTGTAAAGAACCAACCGGTTCTTCAACCTGCATATGGTCTGTATCACGAAGTTCCTAAATGGCCATGACTTTTGAATTGAACCTTTTAGGTAATGAGCGTAGTATCTTTGCATAGACTTTGCTTTTTAGGATGCTATCTCCAAGACCCCACATAGTTGATTATGTCATTCAACTTAATATAGAAGTCCATGAATGTTTCACTTTCTTCTATACGTATTTCCTCAAACCTAGTGGTGAGGATTCGTAATTTAGATTTCTTAATAGTAGTCGTACTCTCGTTTGTCATTTCTAAGATATCCCAGACTTATTTCGTAGTATCACAAGATATAATTCATTTGAATTCATCTGGTGATAGTGCGCAAGTAATTGCATTTAAAGCTTTGGCATTGACACTACTCTTAGTTCTCTGAAGAGTGGTCCAAGTGCTATAGGGAGTAACCCTTAGAGATTTAGTTCCATCAAGGCCTAGAACTTCAATAGTAAGTGGAGTCCATTTAGTTACTGTGGCTTGCCACACATTCTCATCAAGAGACCTCAAGAATATTCTCATTCTGGCTTTCCAATAAGCATAATTAGAGTCATCAAACGATAAAGGCCAAAGGCTGAGCTATATATCCTTGGGGGGAGAGGAGGTGAATAGGACTATGCCAAATAAAAATTAATAAGCGGAATATAGACAACAAATAGCTAAAAAGAATGCAAATAACAAAAGGAAATAACAACCTCAAAAATTAAGTACTGAGAGGTTAATATAAACTTGGTTATAAGGACAACCTAACACCAAAAATCAATAGTTTATGGCAGGACAACCTTACTAGAACGTGGGTAAGTATCAAAAACTCAAACTCAAGAGGATATGAAAGAAATAAAAACTAATCTATTACAACATTCCCACATAATGCTGAAATATAAAGATTACAACATTCATATCCACAAATACATCCCACAATCTTAAATCATAAAAGATAAAGAAATAAATCACACATCCACCAAACATAAAGAATTATAGTAGTTCGCCTGTGTATACATTAACGGTTAATAAACAGTTACACAACTACTTCGCTCCTAACATCCACTCCCTCGGGATATTAACATTCACTAATCAAAATAGGTTTTTCAAGGTTCATTTAAAACCTTCACAATTGTGTCTTTAGATAGGCTTACATAATTCAAAAAACCCCTCGCTTTGAGATTTTCTGGATCACCTTAGACAAAACTAAAATAGAGATTTTCTATAACAATCTTGAATTGGCCAAGCTATATGTCCTGGGGGGGGGGGGGGGGGGGGGGGGGGGAGGGGGGGTGAATAGGACAATGTCAAATTTAAAATAAATACAGCGAAATTAATGAAAAATAGATAGTCAAATAAAGAAATCAATTCACAATGCTAGAATAGAATGCAACCTCCAAATTCAAGTCTTAAGAGGTTGATACAAATATCATTCTAAGGACAACCTTACACCAAAAACTAAAGTTTATGGTAGGACAACCTTATTTCTGTAAAGGTCTTTGTATCAAAAACTCAAACCGAAGAGGAATAAATAAATAGCAAGGAACTGAAATAAATTACAGGAATACAATTCCCCACTGAGCTTGAAATGAAAATATTATAAAATTCACATCCACATATACATCCCATAAATGAATAATCAAAGATAGAAAAATAAACTACACAACCACAAAACACAAGGGATTATAGTAGTTCGCCTGTGTGTACACCAACTGTTAATAAACAGCCACACAACTATTCCACTCCTAATATCCTCACACAGTAGATATTAATGTTCACTATCAATATAAGTTTTCTAGGTTCACCTAAAACCTTCACAATTGTGTCTTTTTCTGTGGCTTACACAATTAAAAAACTCCACTTCTGAGTTTTACTGGCTTCCTTAGATAACCAACAGAATGAGATTTCTCGAGCAAATCTCAAAAGAAAATCAAATAAAGTAAATTACACCAAATGTAAAATACTTGAATCTCTCCTTTGTTGTAGCAGCTCGGAAGAACTAAGTCGGAGTAGAGGTTCAAATGTCAAAGTTCAATGTTCAATAGTCACTTTATAATGGTTCTAAGTTCTAATAGATTTTAAATTAAACTAGTTGGGCTAGCTTTAATTGATTTTGATTCCAGAAAAAGGAAAATAAAACTTCCTCTTTTCAGATCATATTGGAATACAAGAAACAAAATCAATTTAAAAAGTTAAAGAAAGAGAATATTAAATATGCACACTTAGCTTAAATAGAGCACAGACTAATCTCTCAGAAGGCCAGATTAAAATTTCTTGAGTTATATCAAATATTCTGAGATTTGTGCTCTATTTATAGGTGAGAAAATAACATCTTCGACTAGTCCAGAGGTCGCTACGACTGGTCGTAGGACCAACGAATATTTAAAAATTTGAGCGCGATCAGATAAGTGTAATTGCCTGAAAATTGGGGGTCGTGTAGAAACCTAACTCCCTAGTTCCAAACCATCACTTATGCAACAAATATGCTTATGATTCAATGTTGTCTGAGTTAGTGCATTAACATGAGTAAGATTATACCAAAACTATAATTCATACTCCAGATTCAGTGATAAAATGCAAGCGGAAGACTGAAGAATATATATATCACTGTATGAAAAACAAAACAATCTCAAACTGTCTCCAAAGTTTGAATACATCTCTGAGTCACATATACATATATCAAACCAAAATCAAAATGTCATATAATAGTCCACTAGTAAAAATCTCACCGATCCAGGCCACCTATGCGAAGCCGTCGAAAAACTGCATATACGAGAACTCATCCTGGTCCTCGTAGTAGTCCGGCTCCTCCTCCTGAATTGCCTCACAACCTGCATCTAAGACAGAGTCTGATAGGTATTGCAAACACCGTCCCATAACGTGGGAGTGAGTGATCAACTCAGTGGAATCATAAAGCAAAGATTAGCATGTTATCAAATCAATCACGCGATGATAATAAAGCAAACAATCAGACATTCCTAGATAGTGTTGTTAATGCAAGAATGAAATGACATAATGGATGCCTTCACCGACATACTCCCTCATGCGACACCATCTTACGTCCGCGGCATGCTTTCTTTCCTCAGTGCTCCACATCTTCTAGGCACATGCAGTGCGATGTGGATATGATTACCGAGTTGTTATTAGTCCTTTCAAACAGCAGGATTGAGAAACTAAGGTACTTCCCTTATATCAATCCCAACACAGATCCTATCTAGGGTCGTCACTCCTAGTAATCTCATATGATGTTATATTTCTAGGTTACTACAAGGGCTACCAGGGCTGTTGCTCGCACTCGTTGCACCGTTCCCCCATCACCTTATCAATACAAGCCTAGTTGTATTTTTGTTGCTACGGAAGGGTCGTCGCCTCACGTAGACTCAGAATACGCTCGAGGTCACTACAAAGGGCTCGTCACCAATCAGAGTAGGCCGACAAGTCAAATGTAGTGTCCCATACCACCACAATCGGCTCACGAGTCTAAGGTGCTCACTGGTCACTGCGGGGAGGTTTGTGGCCCCAGCGTAGGCCGACAACTTGACCACGGTGTCCTATACCACCATGCCCGGCTCATATTCGTGGGAAATAGAAGCCAACCACCAATTCGAATCTATTACCAACTGCCTGGACTAGAGCATGGCCCCAAACACTTGTAATCTACATCAGTGATCATATGAGAGTAACAAAAATGAAATACAAACAGTCCAAGCATGTTAACAACATGTTATAACATACAACGTAAGCAAATCATCCTAACACATGTATTCCATATATATATGATGAAATCAATTCAATAACAACATGGAAGAAATCATGTACATCGTCATATTAATTGAGAATTCAATCTCAAAACTATTCTACAACAACATTTACTCAATACATACTTATACAAACATTTATACAAATACTTAGTCTACACACATTTGTCTATATAGCGTATGCCGACCCAAAGTGTGCATTAGGGCGAATCTCTTCACCAAACAGATCATACACGCATATCTTGTATAATAACAAGACAAATAAACATGACAATCATTTTAGAAAAATACAGACGTATACCGTATTTCCTACAAATACCTAAAATGCCCTAAATCTCATATTCTCCGTACGTAATCGAAATGGAAAATAGACAGCATGTTCTACATGTTAAACAGCGTTCTTGTCGATAATCTACTATTAAACGACATTGAAATCTTTGAAAACAGTTAACCTAAGCACCTAGAATCCTCACCTTTCACCGTAGAAGCATATCGAATCGAATAGAAACTCTACGCTTCGTCAACGCCTATATGACGACCTATATCACAAGATAAATCAGCTACTTTGCTAATTGTATCGATGGAATCCCTAAAATTGCTTGAGGTTAGGGTTTTCTTACCTAGAATGATGTCGGAATCACCGGAGGAGTGATTAGAACACGGTGATTAGGAACGCGTAGAAGCAGGATCGAGAGCCAGGAAACTTTCCTCACAACTCTCATGGAATCTCTCTCTTTTCTCTCTTCTCTTCTCTAGGGTTTTTGCAAAATTCGTATGGGAGGGATATGAGAGGGTTTAAGGTCCTTAAATAGGTTAGAAAGTTACCTATTTAGACTTTAAACCAAAATATACTTGGGTTATAGCCAAATCGGGTCTTTCCCGATCCAAAAGAGCATTTCTGGAGGTCCCCTGACCAAATGCGGTCGGACTTAAGCTCAAGGATATTGGATCCTGATCACATTAAGTTTTCAGTCCGATAGTGTTCCCAGATCGCACGTGGCGGACCAGTTTCAGTTCAGCCGTCACTGAGATTCGATCGAGGATTTCAAGTACACTGACCTGAGTGAGAAATGTTCCCTGATCCGAGGGTGTATTTGGGTCAGATTCCAACAGTTTGATTGCTTATACTTAACCCGTAAGCGAAACGTGCCAGATTTATTTAAATGACATTTAATTTTAAAAGAATTTCACTCTTTCTCACACTCCTTGCTCCAGGCTCAACGAAATAGCCTCAGAACATCAGTTGGGCTTGATTTCCGGGGTGGTAGTCAAGTCCAACTACGCGGTCATAACAGTCTAAGTTCATTGCTAACGGACTCACAACGCGCGGTCAGAATCCATTACAAGGTTTCAAAGGGTTCCTGAGAGCAAACGGGTTTAGAGTTTGATCCTAGGTTTAAGGACGTTATAGCATTAACAATTCCACAAGTTTCGGGTCTTGCAGAACGTATTTAAAGCAATCGGTGCTAATTTCACAGCTAATCTAACATAACACTCACTTAATTTCTAAAGGAATTAATCCTAAGTGATTTCTGATCGAGGTGGTACTCGAGTCTCTGTACGAATTTTTCTGAGACGTTACAATAAGGTAGTTCATGACTGGTCGTAGGTGGTCTACGAATGGTCGTAGGTCACCTTCGACTGGTCGTAGGTTGCTCACGACTAGTCGAAGCTAGGAAAAATTCAACGTTGTAGTTTGAGTCGTAGAATCACTACTGGTCGAAGGATCACTACTGGTCGAAAGAGCAGTCGACACTGTTCATACGAATAGTCGAACAGACCCCAAGACTGGTCGAAGCTTAATAAAAAAATTCTGAATTTTTGTAACAAACTTATGACTGGTCCAAGAAAATCTTAGACAGGTCAAAGCAGTGTTAGGATTAGTTGAGCAAGGTCTAGGACTAGTCTTAGAATAGACCAAATTCCCAAATATAAAACAATTGCATTATGTATCCAAAATGACCTACTCTAAAGGTCAACCTAAGGTCAAACATACCTTAATAGTGAAGTAAGGACATTGAACCTTTAAGATATGTAACCTTTTAAAGAAAGTGAAGCTTGAAATCTTGATGTAGCTTATCTTAAAAGCTTCAATTATACAATCTTGAATCTTGACTTGTAACTTGTCTTATCTTTCAAAGTCAATCTTGCAAGACAATGTTGTGGCTTGACATACCTTGAGTTAAGCATTATGCTTCACTGATGTAGTTAACATCCATACACTGTGACTCACTTCATCCATACACGCTTCATCCATATTGTGTCTCGAATATGTATGCAATTTCATAGAGTACAAGCAGTGTTTTTGGCACCACAAATTTGACAACATAAAGGGGCTTTCAACCATAGCACTTACAAATCTCATAAACCAAAAATGAATTGAATTATAGAAAAAGTAAAAACTTATTTGTATGACGATTCTGAAGCAGCCCGGTAGAACCAACTTGATGACGATGTAAATGTTCAACATTTAGTCTCACAAGTTTATAGGGTTCTAAGTCTAGATGATTTTTAATTAAATCAGTAAGGGCTTTATATTAATTTTGATCTCAAGGGAGGGTAAAGAAAATATCCTTTTTCAAAATGAGAATGGAATAGAGAATCAAAATAAAAAACAAGAGCTACTTTAAAGAATCTTAAATATGCACAAAATAGCTTAGAATGTACTCAAAATTATCTCAGAGTGATTGTTTAAGAATGATAAGAATTGAATAGAAAACTCTGAAATTCGAGCACTATTTATAGGTGAAAAATCAGTTTGCATGACTGGCCTTTAGTTAGCTACGATTGGTCTTATTCAAACAGATTTTTAAAAATTCTGGAGTGATAAAATTTTCAGCGGCACGACTGGCCTTGTGGGTCTTACGACTGGTCGAGTGGCCTGCTCAACTGGTCGTGGACACCACACGATTGTTCGTGTGAGTCTAGATTACTCGCTGGAAAACAAGTCGAGCATTATTCACACAATTGGTCAAGTAATTTCTAGGACTGGTCATAGACCAACAAAAAAAATCTAAAAATTCATAACAAATCTTGAACTGGTCGAGGAAATACTAGGATTGGTCGAGCCAGTGCTAGGGCTAGTCGAAAGAACAGAATTTTATACTTATAAAATGACCAAAATGACCTATCGAAAGTATGAAATGATCTAATCATGATCTAAGGTCAATCTAGGTTAATCTATCAATCACTTCAGTAGCTTTAATTCTTGCAATCTTCAAAGCTTGAATTTGACATACTAAACATAATCTTCAACTAGGTCTTGAGTTCTTGAACTTTTCTGGTTCCAAATCTTGAACCGCAATGTTCTTGAAAATTCCATCTTCACTCAATATATGAAAGTCTTCACTTTCCTTCAGTTTGAAGATCTCGGTAAGTTCGTCATATATATCGGCAAGACAGATTCGCATAAAGAAAACGAATATCGAAGATTCAATGTGAACAGATGTACAAGCTTGATACAAATCAAGATACAAACTTGAATTGGTTTGGCACACCAAAATTTAACAATACTTAGGATTTATTAACATAGCACTTTCAAAGTCAAATATGAAACGCAAGATGGTGAGTTCATGACAGGTTTCATTCATTACATTACTCAATCACAAACAACAAACATATAGTTAATTAATAATGTACAACTAAAGATAGCATGTTATCATCAATCATTTATGCTTCTAATAATTAAAGAGATATGTTCATTATCTAACACAGGAAACAAGTGCGCAATGTATTATCATATTCACATATTCACATAATAAGTTAAGTAATTCAATCAAATAACTTAGGAGAAACTAAATGGGATGGATTAAGGCATCATCTATGATTAGATTAATGAATTTAAGTGGAAAACGCAAAGGGTGAGTCCTCACCTCTTGCCTCAACTAAGAACTTAAGATCTAAATGCTCAACTTTAGAGGCTATAACATAAACTTGGGAATAAGCTTTTAGAACAGCTTAAACAACCCGGAATTTATCAACTCATAGAATTGATCAGATTTTACCTCGACTCACACAAACTTGAATCCAAACTAAGTCCACTACCCCAACTGAAGCTACCTAAAGAAGCAGGACACATGAGAGTTGAACCATCAGTTAAGATCCAACCTTGATATAACTGCAGCTAGAGATAAGATTTAGCCCTTGAGTTGGCTCACCAAAGACCTGGTTTGAACCCAACTTAGTTATAAATCAGTCTCAATCAACTCAATTTGGGCAAGGGATTCAACCCAACCTAATCTAGCTACTGAAAAACTTGCACAAGCCAAGGAAAATGACTCGAACCATCAGATTTCTAAACTATTTATACCCAATAACTCATTGAGTTAACTGGGTAATGAAAGGCTTAAGTGGGGAGTTGGAGTTGACTCTCCTCTGATGTAACTAGATGAACTGATACTAGACCTAGTCTACCAGTTTTGGATTGTCAGATTTAACTTCTTAAACTGCTGGACTTGGTGGAAGAAATCAAGTGAGTTAACTCGGCAGCAACAGAGTGACTTAGCCATAGGTCTATGGTTAGAATCATACCTTGATTGGAGTTGATTTATCTGTTTACGACCAACTAGGTGGAGGAGGTCTCAACCCATTGTCTAGCTAGCTCCGACTCAGTGAGGAACTCGCCTGACTAAACCAGCAATGAGGCGTGCTCATATGGCGACTCAGGCCACTCATGCCAATAGTGAGACACACATGCACATCCTCACTCCACCTTCCTTCTCTTTTTCTTTATTCTATCTTCCTCCTCCTTTCTCTCCCTCTCTTCTTTATTTCTTCTTCAAATAGATCCAGTAACGCCTGGATCAGACCATTGTCTGTGTCACGCCCCAAACTCAGAAATCGGGCTCATAGAGTTCCCGATCGCTGAATCCGGCACCGACAACCTCCGTAGTACCCCATTCTCGGCTCCCAGTGCCCATTCGCCAGGTTCCGATCCTGGGATGCTACGAGGATGATTTTCAACAGTAGTTTGATTCGTAATAAGCATAACCAAAGGCATAACCCACAAAAAATAACTAAAAACTTCATTACATTTTCACTATGATTAAAAACTTTATAAGTATAATGAGCATAAAGAGAAATACAATGATGATGAATAAAAAGCTCTAAGATGGGCTATGTGCTCCTGCCTCAGCGTTGCAGCAGTCCAATGTCACCTACACGCAATGGTCGTGCATACGCTTATGAAAAGCTTAGAGGTGGTGAAAGTGTGTGCGTAAGGTAGTAATGCAATCATGTAGTATCAGAGTAGTGTGGAACATGCTGATGGATCCATGAATACCATTAGCCGTACCAGGTCCATGCGGTGCAAAGCATGAATGATGTCGGCCATACCAAGGCCATGTGATGCAAAATACAACTCAAGCATACAAATCCTTATCTAAGTCCACATATCAATACAGCTCAACTCTGGAATATCACCGGGGTCTAGTACACTCCAACCAGATTGCTGCCCCATCACGCGTAACAAGGCGAGTGAAAAAGACCTCACTATCCGCTTACCAATATCGAACTTAGCTCATCGATAGTGGACCCATTCCTCGATCTGGTCAAACTTAGCCTAGCTTTATCCCCTCCACTCGGGCGAGTAAAGCCACACCCCTTCCAACTGACCACGACATAGTGGAAAGCACGACCGTCTGGTAGTCGGCACTCGACACTCATGCTCCCACTCGGTATAGATGTTGGAGCAACCTCTTGGTACCATAAGGGTTTAGGGACTTTTACCCAAGGATATCTATAACACCCCATGTAGAATAAGATTTCTGGTATCCAATCCTGGCAACCACGATATGCCTGTTAAGGCTACGCCCCTGATGTCCATAGGGCATACAGTAACCATGTCACATAATGCGAAATGTATAAATCACATTATCCAGTTATGCAGCAATCCTGTGCATATCGTACGCTCATGTGGGGCATTACCTCCTATCTGGGGGCCCGTAAACAACCTGTCTGAAGGCATATGCCATGGTCAATCACTTCTCATATCTAGCATACATATGATGCATATGAGCATGAATCATGGGACTACACTAACATGTTATATGGTGATGAATTCTATTCGTAACGATGATGGGCCTAAACGGCTTACACACTATATGTATGAGCCTAACAATGGGCCCTCGAGAGAGTTACAATGCGGACATTTAACCATCATTGCTCTACAATGTGGACATCAAACCATCATTGCTCCCAAGGCATGACTGAATCAAATGGGCCGAATCGAATGGGCTGATTCAAACGGGCCAAACTGAACGGGCCGATTCAAATGGGCCAATCAAATGGGCCGAATCAAATGGGCCGATCAAATGGGCCAAATGTATATCAAATCGGGCTCACCCTTATGTATTTTGAGATCCGACCTATTCATAAGTTATCATAGAGATAGATGAAATGAAAATAATTATAAGCTTAATTGGAAACTACTATGGCCCTTAGAAGTTTGAATGGTGGATGTCACTGTCCACTATTTAAATGGTGGGGGTCCATTTGAACTTAGATAGGACCCATCCCTTTTACTCATGCCATGAAAATGATATTTCAACATGGTTGGACAGTTTGAATATAACGTATGCATCATGATGGGCCCCATCGTCGAAACAATGGACGGTGTAAATAAGACACAAACAACATGTGGGGCCTGCTGACTTGCTGCTATCAAGAGGAGAAGCCACGTGGCGTTATACATGCAACTTACTACACAAAAAAAAGGCAGAGGTGGGTCCACGTAGGGCCCACCCTCATGCATATATAATATAATATAATATAATATATTTATAGTATATCTAACGTCTAGGCCCTGGATGGCCTGGACAGTTACATGCATCACATGTGGGTGGGTCCCACATAGGGCCCACCACCAAGTGTACATATAATATATAATATACATAATATATATATCAATAATATAATAATATGAATATTATTCCAATGCAACATCCAGGCCCTTGGGAGGCTTGGACTGTCACATACATCAAGGAGGGCCCCACATGTGGGGTGTGTCCCATCGTCCAAAGATGGTGAACGGTTTGGATAGACACATGCACAGTGGTGTGGCCCACCTAAATGGATGGACAACGTGGGTGGGTCCCATGGACCCCACCGTCAGTCCACACTCACTGGCAGTCACCCGTACCAGGGTATCAATGCCAAGGCCTTAGCGTTGAAGGGAGATATCTTTCACTCAGCCTACCACGTGAGCTGCCCTAGGTTGAAATGAGGTATCTTTTACTCAGCCCACCACTGGAGCTATGGACCAGGGTGTATAGATGCATCAAGGAGGGCCCCACATGAACGTGGTCCCACCGCCCAGAGACGGTGGATGGTTTGGATAGAACACATACACCATGGTGTGGCCCCACACGTGGGGTGGAGGGCGTGGATGGGTCCCATGGATCCCACTGTCCATACACACTCCACTGTCAGCTACTCCCACTGTCAGCCACACTACACTGTTAGCCACCCACATCAGTCCACACTCACTGTTAGTTAACACTTCACTGTTAGCCACCTCCATTAACAGACGGTGTGACATGCCTCATCAAGGTGGATCCCGCATGGCCCACCTGTTTGGATCAACCTGCTATGGTGTTCTCATCATCTGGCCCACTGGATGGCCAGGATAAAACAGATGGATGGCGCCGATTTAAAGGCATGATCAAGGTAGGCCACACCATTTTTATAACGTTCTGGAAAAATCCGTACAAAAACCCGAGTACCACCTCTAGCAGAAATCACTAAGGGCTAAATCCTTTAGAAATTAAACGAGAATTAACTAGCGCTAAATCAGATTACATGGAAAATTAGCACTAATCACTTTAAATACGATCTACAAGGCCCAAAACTTATAGAATTGTTAACGCTACATTACCCTGAAACCTACGATCCATCTCTAAACCCGGTTGCTCTCGGGGGCACATTGAAACTCTGTATCGGACCTGGACCGTACATCAGAAGTCCGATAGCGACGAACTTAGACAAATATGACTGTCTAGTTGGACTTGACAATCACCTTAAAAATCAAGTCCAGATGATGTCCTGAGACTATTTTCTTGAGTCCGGAGTGAAGTATGTGAGAAACGTAAATATCTTTAGGAAATAAATTTAAATTTAAGTAATCTGAGTCGTGTCGCTTGTGGGCCAATTATAAGTGTTTTGACCGTTGGAATCTAACCCAAATATACCCTTGGATCAGAGGAAATGTCCCACACATGGCAATGTACTTGTGGCCCCGATCGAATACCGGTGACCGTCGAATTGAAACTGGTCCACCACGGTCGATTTGTAAACCCGATCGGACTGAAAACTTAGCTTGACCTTGATCCAGTATCTGTGAACTTAAGTCCGACCGCATTCAGCAAAGAGACCTCCAGAAATGCTCCGTTGGATCGGAACAAGCCCAATTTGGTTATAACCTAAGTCTACCATGGCCCTAGACTATTTTCGTCAGTTTTAAGCATATATAAGGGCTTTAAAACCCCTCTCACATATTCAATACGAATTTGGGAAAAACCTTAGGAGAGCGAAGAGAGTAAAGAGAGAGAAAGTGAGAGAGAAGTTGGTGTGGATTCCTAGGATTCTTCCCTGCTAATCCACCTACTGAAACGTCAATCCCGTATAGTTCTTCTGGTAGCTCCAATGCCGTACTTGGGTAAGTAAACCTAACCCTAATCTGTTTTAGGATTTTAAATAGTCTAAGTACTGAAATAGCTAACCTATTGCGTGCTATAGGTGGCCCTCGCGTCGTAGGCAATGACTTAACATACAAACTGAGTTCGATGCGTGTTTACCAGCGTAAGGTGCGGACTATATGCATATAGGTTATGGTTTTCAAGGCTTTCAATGTCAGTTAATGATTTATTACTGATGTGGATGCTATTTCACATGCCAAATGCGCTATCTGTTTCATTTTACGTATGTGTATAAACTATGTTGTGAATAGAGTATTTCATGTGTTTGTTGAAATGTTTGTATGCATTTAGAATCTGATGTTGTGATTTCTATGATTAATTTTCATAGGTACATGGTTGTTATGTATGCGACAACTCCTTGGCAAAAGGATTTGCCCTAATACGTAATATAACCAACATATGTGATGTATGTTGAAAAGTATAGTTTAAGTGTTTGTGAAAATGTCCGAATGAATTTGTAGTTAGTAAAGTGTGATTTATAAGGGATTTGGGATATGAATCCCAACTACCTTAGCTATGTGTATGATTTCCTCTATGTACTATATCGTCTATTTATGCATGTTTAACTGTATGTATGATTTCCTCCATGTATTGTATATTCATGTGTAAGTTATATTCCATAGCATGCTCACATGATTGTAAGATTTGACTTCAGTATTCATTACTACTTGCTTATCTCATATGCTTACTTGTTGTGAATGCACGTGGTTGGGGCTATATCATAGTCTAGACAATCGGTAATAGGCCTTGATTTGGTGGCTAAAGTTGTTTCGCTACATAGGATGTGTTCGATGACTCCGAGTCGTACTTGGAATGTCGGCGGTTGTTAAGCCACACGGAGTGCTTATGCACTTCATGTTGATCATCTCGATGTGCGCTTGTACCAGTCGAGCTCGTCAAGTTACCCGATTGACCCAATGTATGTTCACCATGTATGAACGCTATTACTTGAACTTAAGATACCAAACTTACCAATGAAATGCCCGTTTAACCTTGGTACCATGATCCGCTAAGACTCATGAGCCGGGCATGGTGGTATGGGACACCGTGGTCGAGCTGTCGGCCTATGATATGGTGACGAGCCTCCCCAAGTGACCAGTGAGCAACCCAGACTCGTGAGCCAAATATGGTGGTATGAGACACTATATTCGAGTTGTCGGCCTACACTGGCGTAGCCTAGCTATGGTCCCTAGTCGGGTTGGTGATGAGCCTTCGAAAATAGACTGCCAGTTGGTAGGGCATTAGTGGAGTGACCTTGAGTATGAATGGGCCTACCTCGGCGCAGCTTGGCTGTGGTCCCCAGTAGGGTTGGTGATGAGCCTTCGAAAATAGACTGCCAATTGGTAGGGCGTTGGTGGTAGTGACCTAAACTTGTCTATCGTATGTGATAAACTAGGATTAATAACCCTAGATGGATCAATGTTGGGCAAATGATATAAAGGGTTACCTTAGCTTCCTAATCCTGCTATATGAAAATGACTAATACGAACTTGGTAATCATGTACATGCACCGTACTACGTGTGCCGTTTGGCGTTGGGCAGAGCACTGAGGAAGTGATTGATATGCGCAACCATAAGATGAAGATCGCAGAGGGAGTGTAGGTAAGGTCATGCATCATTTCTTCATTCATTCTTGCATTAATCAGAGTAATTAGGGATGTTTGATTGTATTGCTTTATCATTACTGCTTGATTGAATTGATAACATGTTAACCTTTGCAGTATAGTTCCACTGAGTTGATCACTCACTCCCACATTCTGGGACAGTGCTTAAACACCAACCAGACTCTGTCTTAGTTACAGATGATGATGCGACCCACGAGGCAGAGTCGGAGTTCGAGGATGATGAGGAGGCATTTTCTTACATGCAGTTTTCAGGCGGATTCGCATGAGTTAAGTCCGGATCGACGGGGCTTTACGGATTATACTTGTGGAGGACTATTACATTCCTTTTGACATTTTCTATCTTGACACAACACTTGTAAATATTGACCTGGCATTGCATACATACTTTGGGGACTTACACTAGTATATATATATTTTCAGTCTTCCGCTTATGTATTACAACTATCCCTAGATTATGTTTGCTAATTTGGCTTAATCTAATTCATGTTTTTATGCACTAATACAGACAACATTCATTCATCATTAAAAAATGTTGCATAAGTGATGTTTTGAAACTCGGGAGTTGAGTTATGCTCGACCCTCGATTTTCAGGGCATTACAGTTTTGGATGGGTGGATGGGGTGGATGATATCATGTATCTGGGTGGGCCACAAGCCATCATAGGAATCATACACAAGAGAGAGAGAGAAAGAGAGAGAGAGAGAGAGAGAGAGAGAGAGAGAGAGAGAGAGAGAGAGAGAGAGAGAGAGAGAGAGAGAGAGAGAGACGTGAGAAGGGGAGGGACCTCGCCACTATGGGTCCTCTTTCTTGGTCTGATGGAACGCCGATCTCCTTGGCTTTGATTTCAATGGAAGATGATAAAGAATGAAGGGTTGAGATGGGAGATGAGAGGGTAGGAAGTGGGCCACATACAAAGCTCTCTTGTGGAGGTGTGGGAGAGCTTGGACGTATGATTTTTTTTTTTTTTGCTTGGGAATGTGAGTTTGAGAAATGAGAGAGAGAGAGGGTTATAAAGAGAGAGAGATAGATGGGTGATGGAGTGATGAATGTGGTGAGTGATAGGTATGTAAGAAACTTTTTAACTTTAGGGGTAAATGGTGTAAGAAAGGTATGGGCTTATGTAAGAGCTTTTTGACTTTGGGGTTGCTTGGGAATGGGTGAAAGATGATGTGTACTTGAAATGAGATGTGATGTGGTTGATTGATTGATTTGACATATTGTAGAGATTCTCTTAGGTTTTGTAATGCGCGGTGTTTTTCTTGAACTAAACGCTGGCCCACATCTCCTGGCCAGGGTATCGCCTCGGCGCCCGAGTCGCGACATCAAAACTGCGGCGATGGCGAGGTCGCTAGGGTACAAGTCTCGGGTCGAGCCGACTTTGGTTGATGACATGCATCTTAGGGTAGTGTGTAAACATCGGATAAAGGTCGAAGGTTGTCGAAATTCGACCGAAAAGACCGCAGAAGCCTAGAGAACGGTACGGTCTTGAATATGGGGCTTACAGTCTGAGTCATGTTCGACTCAACTGGGTCGGGTAGGGGCAATAGCCACGCCTGAACTCCCTTTCTCCTTCCTCCTTTCCCTTATCTTTCCTTCTTTTCTTCTCCTTCTCTTCTCTTCTCCTATCCAGATGGTGTGGCTGGACTCGATCCAGCAACTTAGTGTGGCCGAAACTCAGCTACTGAGTCAACAACAATAGCAGCAGCAACAACACAATGTGACACTAATGTGATGATCCGACTCGAAAGTAGCTCACTCCATCTTCTCTCTTCTTCTTCCTTTTACTTCTCTCTCTCTCTCTCTCTCTCTCTCTCTCTCTCCATAAGCCTTTCCTCATGGCCAAACAGAGCCCGAACTTAGCCCGAGTCAATGCAACTTGGTGGAGAAGATGAGTCGATTGCCAATGGTAAAATGAAATCTGACGAATCTCCCTTCGATCCGCTTCATGGGGACGACTCTAGTTACTCCCATAGTGCTCCTTGACCCTCAGTTTCGAAGCTTCGAACTGGTTTGGGTGGTGGGTTCAAGCTTTGAAGGTATCAGGCGACACTCTCTTACAGCTGCAATAAAAGTAGAAATCTAAATGTTGTTTGATCTCTCCTCCTCTAAGACATACCCTAAACTTTCCTAGACCTGTTAGATGAGAAATGGATGGTCTAGATAAGATCTATGGCTCCCTATTCTCTCTCTCTCTCTCTCTCTCTCTCTCTCTCTCTTTCTACAGAAATATTCCATTATACGGTCGAATAGCTGGCAATCCCTATGTTTTCCAATGGAAGGTTGGGATTGCTTGTATCGAATGGTCAGGATTGAAGGAGAAAACCTCACGCGGATTGCCAGTGTGGAAAGCAGAAAGAAAAATGGAGATTTTCCATTTTTGGAAATGGGTATGCGATATAGCCTGATTTTTGGTTGAGATTGTGCGCACACGTGTGCAATCCAATGGTTGAAGCTAACAAGAATTGGTAGGACCAATGTCATGAAAATTATGAACGGTTTGGATCAACCAAAGGATCCCTGATGGTGGGCCGCAAATCGTTGAGAACAGACTCTATCCGTCTGTTTGTTTCGACGGGAGAAGATTCAAAAGGAAGGGAAATTCCTTCCTCTTTTGTAGCTGATGGGTCAACCGAGTTTGACTAGCACCTTTGGTCCAGTGCACAACAAGTGTGCACTTACTGTGCACATGCACCACAGGAAGTGGGGTTCACCATGAGGATTTCAACTAATCCACTCCGTTCATCTGTTTTTTTATTTGTTAGCCCATATTAGGCTTAGTCCAAAGAAGAAAGCAGATCCATGACTTAGGTGGGCCATATCATCTGAATTATGGCCATTAAGTGCTCGTTATCGTTGATTCGAGGTGGAATATGGTCCATACCCATGATCAGAACCATCCATCTAACTAGTGAGCCTCCCAGGGCCACTATTTATTTTAAACTAATGTTATTTTAACCAGATGGGTCACACGACATTTGTCTTTGGGTTCATACTATGATTTCCATCCATCTGACGGTTAGATTGCTTCCTAGTTGATCTTAATGGCTATAAGGGTTCCTAGTCCAACTTAGATGAACCTCCATGTCATCCATATAGATCAGACAATTCAATTGTTGTGTTTAAGTGTTAGACCACTCCATGTTAGTTATAGATTGAATGGATGGTGGATCTAAGGGTTTGATATTACTAATAATCAATGGATGGATGGCTTGATTCATCCTTAATAGGGTCTTAGTGCCCATTATTAGCACTCCCACGGTCGGATCTGGCGATCTAACAATGCAAGTGTCCCAGGCTTACTCCTCACTAGTTCTAGGTGTCCTAAAGTTTGTATAAGTGGAGATCTAACCACTAGTCCTATGCTTAGAGGGCCAGATGGCTCGATCTACAGATGAAGATCCTCCTAATGGTTGGATTTAAGTTTGAATGGAGGTGGGTGTTTAGACGAATTGGCTTCGTGATTACATTAAGCTAAATTCTCATGGTAACACCCGAGTACTAAAACATACGAGGTGTTACAAGATATGAATGACGTTGTGAACATTGGCCAGCTGAGGGGGTAATGTGAGACGATAGGCTACTTCTCTTACCCTCTTTAGTATTTCAAATGGGTCCAATGTACCGTGGTGCAAATTTTCCCTTCTTTCCAAAGCGCATCATGCCTTTCACGGCGGACACTTTCAAGAATACATTATAGCCTTCAATGAATTCTAGGCATCGTCGTTACACATCTACATAGGTTTTTTTCTTGCTTTGCATGACTTAGAGACTTTTCCTTATTATGTCGATCTTCTCAGAGTAACTTGGATGATTTCGGGTCCTAAGACACTTATCTCTCCTACTTCTGCCCAACAGTGAGGTGTGCGACAAGGTCATCCATACAAGGCCTCAAATGGGGCCATGCCGATGATTGTTTGAAAACTGTTGTTGCAGGCGAACTCAGCAAGGTGGAGGTAATCATCCGAACTGCCCTTAAAATCCAGAATGGAGGCTCTCAACATGTCTTCAAGTACTTGATTTACTCTCTCTATTTATCTATCTGTCTAGGGGTGAACTGCAGTGATCCAGAATGGAGGCTCTCAACATGTCTTTGAGTACTTGATTTACTCTCTCTATTTGTCCATCTGTCTAGGGGTGAAATGCAGTGCTCTGGTTTAATATAACACCCTGTACTTTTCAGTACTCGAGTGTTACCCTGAAGACTTAAATTAGAATAAAAAGAAATTTAACTTAATTGAGTGTTCACCCACATTTGGCCTAAGTCTAATCATCGTAGGTAATCTCCATCCATTGGTCAAGCTATCTATCCATTACTCTTCAAGATGAATTATCAAACCATTAGATCCACCGTTCATAGGGTTTAGATCTGTTTATCCTTTGAAAACACACATCAGATTATCTAGCTTCATATTTAACTCACAGATCTCATTTAAACATTCTTAGAATCCCTAGGGTTATTGATAGCTAAAAACGGGTCAATCCAACCGTTGGATCATTTGAACAGTTAAGAAATAGAGATTGGTAACTGGACGTTCATGTGTTGTGGCCCATTAAATAGTTAAAATACTTTAAGAATTACCACACGACTCATAGATGTTAATCTATTGCAAGGACAGCTCTGTTTAGAAGTAGACTCTACAAATTTAAAATAATAATAATAATAATAATAATAATAATAATAATAATAATAATAATGGTAATAATAATGAGATTGTAATAATGATAATTAATATTTTGAACGCGTATTGAGTCATCTAAACCTTAATCCAACAGTTGATTCCTAGCTAAGTAGACCCTTGGAATTTTTTTAACAGTTGATATGAAAATTTAGAATGATTTGACCATCAGACCAAAAGAAATTCATGATTTGAGTTAAAAGTTAGAAGTATGGCCCACCTTATCTATAGATCTGCCCCATCTGAGCCTTCGATCTGCCCCACCCTTGATGACAGGGCCTTTCTGAAACCTCTAAAGTATATGGATGGAATGGATTTCTCACAGGCATTATCATGGACCCCACCTTTCGGAGCGCATGTACATAAATAGGGTGTACCCACACAACACCGAACCGGTTAGCTCAGTCAAACAGAGCTGACCCGATTACAATTTGAAAATGAGAAAACTCTCTTTTTTCCTCTGCTTTTCCCACTCGAAAGCCATTTGAACGAGCGACAACTCGCTGGCGTCTTTAGTGGCCCACCATCACGAATCAACTCGACGATCTGAACCATCCATCATGATCAGAGCAATGGGCCGAACAAAACCCAATTCATATCGCACGTCAAAATGCGAGTGCACACAAACAGATTTTGACACAAAGAGGAGTTGCACGTGATATTTCAATATAACGGAAGCTCTATTCCTGCCAGGCTAGAGATTCCTTCATTTTTCCTTTCCATCTCAGCCATCTACCTCAACGCATCTTCGCGATACACTCTAAGCCAGCTTTAGGGTTCCCATCGCATTAGGAGAGACGCCACCGCATGCTAACCTCGAACCCATTAGCTAAAAGCTAATGACCATTCGTTTGGAGGGTCCTATAGGGTTTAGTGACCTAATCCATGCCCTCCATGTGCATTGGATCGGGAACTTACCCATCAGATCCGAATTCACCATTATAGAGGAGATCATCTTCTCCGTTTAACCGTGGATACCCATCACTAAGAAATGGGCCCCATTCCTTGATCTAACCTGTCCATCTGGTGGCTCATGGCCTCAGATGTCCATCCGTATTATCCAATCACAACCATGTCAGCCAGATCGTGAGCTGTGTATGTGAACTCTCTTGATTAGAGCAAATACTCGTAACTAATCCCATGATTAGTTAGCGCATCTGAACCCTCTAGAAGAGGATTAATGAAGCCTTATAAAGGGCATCCTTTTAGGGCAACCATTCCAAAAAAAGAAAGAAATCAAAAAAGAGAGAAAAGAGCACCATTTTGATGTTGTATTGAGTCGAGTCAACTCGTCTAGTTTACTATGAGTCGAGCTGAGTCCGTGCGCCTCCAACGGCTGGACATAAAGGAAGGAGAAAAGAAAGAACAAGATTAGAAAGGAGAGAAAAAAGAAGAAGAGAATAGAGAGAGGAAGAGTATGTGTTACCGCCCCAACTTGAATCGAACTAAGTTTAGACAGAGTTAGGTTAGATTTTGGATTGTGTTTTCCTGAGTCATATACAAAGCAAGAGCTGTTGGACATTCTCAAAGAGATCGAGTGAAGAAGGACTGTCGTAATAGACCCTGTCTAGCGACTAATCATCCTCCTGAGTTATTTTGGTTCAGGGTCTGATATGAACTCAGTTACTCTGAGTTATCCTAGGAGAGAGAGGAAAGAGAAGAGAAAGAGAAAGAAGATAGAGGGAGAAAGAGAGCACCATCCATCCGATTACTGTACTAAGTCACTCGGCTCAGTTTGAAATACTGTAAATCAGGGCCAAGTCTTGCATCTCAGGTCCTTCCAATAGAGAAGAAAGAAAGAGAAGATAAGGAATAAGAAGGAGAAAAATGGAGAAAGAAGGAAGAGGAGGAATGAACGAGCAAGGGAAAGAGAAGATTTCTGCCGAGTCAACTCGGCCGATTCACGTCGAGTCAATAGTTGAGTGGGCATGTTTTCAATCATTCCATGTTAGTAGACTTGAGAGGTGAGGTTCTAACTTGGGGTCATTTTTATCGGTGAATTCCTGCTCATCTGTCAAATCCAATTAGGAACCAGATTAGATCGGCTACCACATGGCATCTTTGAGTTAACTCAGTGGATTTGAACTAAGGTTGCTCTTGTTTTGAAATCTAATCTTTAGAATGTCTTGTTTTAGCAACAATAGGTCCGTGATTCTCATGTTGTCCCTCAAGGTTGAATCAAGTTGGGTCAGGTTGAAAATCAGAGTGATTGAGGTATGTTATCCCTCTAATAGCATATAGGGTTCAATAAGAGATTAACTTAGATAAATGAGTCTTGACTTTCTAAGTATACATAGGAATTAGAAGTCCCCAAATTTATGTTCCTTAATCTATATCCATTTCTAGTCAAAATTAGGGCAAATCGAACCTTTTAGGTACGTAAATTTTCCTAGATTGTCATCAAAATGTGAATTAGTGCTAACCTAAATTTTATTTCTCATTAATTTTAATTTGAATATAGGGAATTCATTGTTCATAAATCTTTTCTTGAACCTTCACACAATTGAGTTACATAAGTCAGAATGAATTCAACTTGACAAGTGAGGATTACCTTCAAGCTTTTCCTACATCACGATAGTTAGCTTGTTTATTCACCTTTGTTCATTTATCTTATTAATTTCTTAATGTGGTTCATCACTCTTATTGATTTTGATTCCTTATAATTGATTGATGAATTGGATTTAAATTCATAAATCTGAACATGCTATGGATTACAAACATTTATATTATAGTACCTTAAATGTGTAATTTCTATCAATAATGTTCGTGGTTTATTTTGTCACACAAGGTTACTTGATGATGTTTTAGGAAATCCTTAAACTAGTGGCCACTTGTGTAATGAATTAAATAAATTTACATCATGGACTTACCACCTTGTGGACCATTTGTGCCTATGTGGCTTTTGGGAAAAAATCTCTTTTTATCACACCATTAGGTGGAATATTTGGCCCTTACAACCTTTATGGAATTATTGGCCCATGTGACTTTAATGGATTATTTTTACAATTTTACAGTGGTAAGTTCCAGTTATTGGACAACGATGGGCCACTAGTTGGAGAGGTTACCCTTAAAACAATATATTTATCAGTCTTATGAGCTAGGGATGGTAGAATAGGACACTATGCCTGAGCTGTCGGCTTATGCTGGGTGATAAACCCCAATAGTGACCTTTGAGCTTCCTTAAAATAGTTGTTTGAAATTGAAAAATAATGGTTAGGCTATTCATACATTTTTATGGCATGCAGACGGGTGGTCGATGTAAGACACTGGAGTTTTCTTAGATCATTATGGGCTGTACCATAGAGTATTTTACCAGGTGATCCAAAAATATTATTTCGTGCATTCAAACCACTATAAGTGTCCTTGTAGTATGGAATTTTTAGGGTGACTAGTCCTCCTTAGGGCATACCTTTGAATACTTTTTTAGGAGACTAGTTCACTTTGAGTGTCCTCATTGCAGGTCTTTTCTGGGTGGCTAGTCCTCCTTAGGGCGTACCTTTAAGTATTTTTTCGGGTGGCTAGTTCTCCTTAGGTGACTTTTTACTAGCTGGATATGCATCCCCACGTCTGTGAGCATGTGCATGCATCCATGCATTTAAATAAGATTATCTTTGTGAAATTTATGTAATGAATGCATATCTGATGAACCTTATCTAATTACTATGATATTTATTGTGAAATGTTTGTTATACACTGCTCCTGATAACTATGCTTAATTATCTTGATGATATGATAAATCTTGGGAGTTATACCTCACTTAGATAGCCATTAATGCTATTAAATCGTAATCAGTGTGTAGGAGATGCAGAGGATGCGCATGTTGGTGATTGTGTGGTATAGGAGGAGCCAGATGATCTTGTGATCTTCTATTCCTAATTTCATTTGTGTTTAAATTTGTATTGTTATGTGTTGTAAAAAGTTAAGACATTGGTTTGTATAAGTTCTCGGGTAACCACATGAATATGTGGATCTGTATAATTGGACTCCCTCTTATACTTGATTTGTTTCTATTCCGCTAGTCTACCAACTCTGATAAAGGAAAAAATAGTACATGAAATTTGGACTGTCTTTAAAGGTTAACGCTTGGGTTTTTGGAAAATGAGTAGTGTACTCAAGTTTCAGGAACCAGGGTGTTACATTTAGAGAAGTCCCCAGGGCAATCTGTAGTTTGGACCAGAGATTGGAAGTGAAACAGGAGTCTCTATTTGATATGATTGTAGTCGAGATTCCATGGAGTCGTACCACATGCTTTATGTAGATCTCCGCCAACTCGTTCATTGAGGCAGTGATTCACATGGGGATGAAGTGGGCGGATTTAGTTAGTCGATCTACCACCACCCATATTGAATCGTGATTTTTTCGCATCTTAGGAAGCCCTACTACAAAGTCCATGGATATAGAGTCCCATTTCCACGGGGGTATGTCGAGAGGTTGTAGTGACCCTGCTCGTCTTTGATGTTATGCTTTTACTTGTTGGCAGGTGAGGCATTTAATCACATGTGAAGTTGTTCCACCAATAGTGGCATTTCACATGTTGGTACATCTTGGTATTCCCATGATGGATGGTTAATTTGGACTGGTGAACTTCATCCAGTACTGAGCCGATGTTTGGTACACATATCCTGTTATGGTAACTAATTCCACCATTTGTGCCAATGTGCCATTGTGGATCTTTGTTTTCTTGAGCTTTCAAATAGCGATCTAGTATTTCTTCATCTTGTTATTGTGCTTCGATGATTTGGTGTAGTAGTGATGATTCTACAGATAAGTTCCCAAGGAGTATGTTCCCTTCTCCTAAGTTTAGTTTGACCCTAAAGCCCTTTATAAAGTCCATCATTCTCCATTCTTCCAGTTTGAGTGAGGTTGCAAGGCATGAGATTTCTTGCAACTGAGTGCATCGGTCACCACGTTTGCTTTCCCTAGGTGGTATTGTATTTCAAATTTGTAGTCCTTGAGGGTCTCTGTCAAATCATTTTGGCCAAATAGGTACTTGAGGCTCTTATGGTCTGTGGGAAGCTTGAATTGCTCACCATATAAGTAGTGCCTCCACATCTTGAGGGTGAATACTATGGCTGCCAATTCTAAATCATGGGTTGGATAGTTTTGTTCATGTACCTTTAGTTTTCTAGATGCGTATGCTATTACCTTGTTATTTTGCATGAGTATGCCTCTTAATTCCTCGTGTGAGGCGTCTGTGTATATTGTAAATTCCGCTCCTTCTTCGGGAAGTGTGAGTACAGGCGAAGAGGTTAGCCTGCTCTTAAGTTCTTAGAATGCTTCATCAGATTTTTCATCCCATTGGAAACATGCATTCTTCTTTGTTAAGTTAGTTAAGGGGTGAGCTATTTTGGAGAATTCTTTAATAAAACACTGATAGTATCCTGCCAATCCAAGGAAACTTCTAACCTCGATAATAGTATCAGGTTTTTCCCACTAAAGTATGGCTTCAACTTTAGTTGGGTCCACTGCTATGCCTTAGTGGTTTACAATGTGCCCTAGGAATTTGACTTCTTCTTTCCAAAAATCGCATTTTCAGAATTTGGCATATAGCAGG
Source organism: Magnolia kwangsiensis (assembly GCA_037074715.1). Classification (NCBI taxonomy): domain Eukaryota; kingdom Viridiplantae; phylum Streptophyta; class Magnoliopsida; order Magnoliales; family Magnoliaceae; genus Magnolia; species Magnolia kwangsiensis. The sequence goes on along the minus strand of CM073575.1, from coordinate 79,062,181 downwards.
TTTTTCCTTAACAAGTCCAAGACTATCCGTAGGTGTGCTTCATGATCTTTCTCACTTTGAGAATATATTAGGATGTCATCGATGAAGACTATAATGAATTGGTCTAAGTAAGGTCGAAATACCCGGTTCATGAGGTCCATGAAGATGGTTGGCATGTTCGTGAGGCCAAAGTGCATTATTAAGAATTCGCAGTGTCCATACCCAGTCCTAAATGCGGTCTTGTATATATCCTTATCTTTGATCCTCAACTGATGTTATTCGGATCTTAGGTCAATCTTTGTGAAAAATTGGGCTCCCTTAAGTTGATCAAAGAGGTCATCTATGCGGGGAAGGGGATACTTGTTCTTTATCGTTGCTTGATTCAGATGACGGTAGTTGATACAAAATCGTAAGGATCTATCCTTCTTTTTTACGAACAAAACTGTGGCACCCTAGGGAGACACGCTTGGTCAAATAAATCCATGGTCTAGGAGCTCTTCTATTTATTTCTTGAGTTTTGCCAATTCAATTGGTGCCATATGGAAAGTGAGTAATGCTATGGGGGTGGTTCCTGGTATTAGGTCGATACTAAAGTCTACCTCCCTCTTGGGTGGTAATCTTGGAACACTTTAGGAAACTCCCCGACCACCAGAATGTGGCCCATGGAAGCTTCCTCCAAGCCCATTACCTGTTCTAACACCTCCTTTTTCTTTTTTTACTTTGCATTATAATGGGGGGTTGTCTGGGTAGGGTGAATATCCTTCTGGCTTTACTTTCTATGGTTGCCCTTGTTTTGTCGAGCCAGTCCATCCTAAGGATTACATCAAATTCTTTCATATTCATCTTAACTAGATTGGCAGAAATTTCAACGTTTGCTATGGTGATGAGGCAGTTTTCATAGTATTCAGTCAGCTCTGTTATTTTCCCTAAGGGTGAGGCCATTGTGATAGATCCCTTCATGTATTTTACTTCTAGACCTAAACGATCTACTATGGAAGTTGATATGAAAGATAAGGTAGCTCCACAGTTGAACAAAAGTATGACTGGGACACCTTTGATGAAAGTCGTATCTTCTATCAAGCCAGGGGTAATCTCGTGGTCTCTAGGTGATGTCATGGCGAAAAGGTGGTCAGGCGTGATGTTTTGACATACTTGAGCCGGGATGGGGCGACCTTCATCCTTCATCTTCTTATAACAGTTTTTCACATCGTGGCCCACTTTCTTGCAGTAGCCGCATCCAGGAAGGTTGTCCCATTGTTTCTTGTCTTTGGGGGTGACATTTTGTTGTGGAGCGATCTGTAACACCCTGAACTTTTCAATACCCAAGTATTGAAAGTTCTCGAGTGTTACCATGAAATTTAATGTAATATGTACGGGTATATGATACCAATCTAACTATCCTAACCTTACATCTAATTCCTGACATGAATCTGACCATTTGGAATAGCTTTCACTCGTGGACCAAGTCATCCGATCATTGATCATGTGGTTGAATATATGTACCTTCCTTGACTAAATCGATGAATAACTCTCCATCTATAATGATTTAGATGTAAGTTTATTTGTAAGAATTGTTTAAAAAGTGCATACGACCATGTAGAACCATTAGATTTCATAAAATTCCCAGATCAACAATAATTATGAAAATACCATTCACCTAAAACCCTAAATACTAGAACACATGGTTCCCATGATCCAATTAATGTGAAAATTTACACCATGCCTTTGCATAATAAATTAATTGTACATGTCGAACTTCAACCCTTAAATCATTGTATAAATGGCCTAATTTACAAACCAACTACTAATAGTTGATTTTGGTTTCCATTGAGTGAAGAAACCACATAGATAGTCATAGTTAGACATTTCCCTTCAGATGGACAGAGTAGATTTCCCTAGACGCGGCTGCATGGACCCCAAGTGTGCACAGAGCACATACACTAGTGGTGTACTAAATGAGAAATCGTGTCAAACTAGGTTTGACCATACGATTCACAGCCAAAGCTTCCTGAGTCCGTGATTTAAATGGATAAGGCCTATTTAAAGGCCTAGTGAGCCACATCCAAGATCATCCAAGATGATCAAGGCTGTCTATCATGGTTAGAGGGAAAAACTAATCAGAACTTGGACTTCTCACCTTCAACTTCAACAGGAAGAAAAACCAATCTAAACTCTAAATCTCGTATCCCTTGTTTTGTGCGGTTCACAATCTGGAAGGAAGCCGATCACTGAAGATCATTGTGGACCTCCGTCATAATCGGAATGGAAAATCTGAACCGTCTATCTTGTCGAGAGGGAGAATTCGACCAAGACTGGGAGTTTTTCAGACCGAATCCAAACAAGAAATATAGAAACAATACTCCCAAATCTTTATGCACCGAACCACATTTGGCATTTCTACAGGGCCACTTCCTATTCGATCTAGCAATCAAAGACGACCGTAACTCTCCATTTGTGGGCCATCAAAAGATGGCTCAACGCCGCCCAAATTTAATTTGATCTGCGAAAGAAGAAGATACAAATTGAGTAAGGAGGTCACCGACTGTAAAATGCCTTAAGTTACGTTACGAAAGCAAGCTGCATAAAGAAATATTTTGTAGAAGGTTCTGGAGATTCTCTTGTCTATAAAACCACCGTCCTAGGATGGGAGTGAACAGTGCAAAAAGAATGAGAGAGACAAGAAGAAAGAAACGTGAGAGAGCAACGACCAACCCTCTAATGGACATATCAACAAGAAAAGAAAGAAAGAAAGGAAAAGAAAGGAAAGGAAAGGAAAGGAAAAGAAAAGAGAAGAAAAGAAAAGAGAAAGAGAAGGTCAAAGAAAGAAAGAAAGAGAGAAAAGAAAGGAAAAGAAAAGGGAGAGAAAAGAAAAGAGGAAGAAAAAGAATGAGAGAGTTGGCTTTCGAGTCGATTCCCTGAGTCCTAGACCGAGTGAGGGCCACATTCGAGCCAACATTGAGTTCTGTCAAGTTGGATTTAGAAGAGAGTGTATCAGCACCTAGCCTCGGCTGAGAAACGATTTGACTTTAAGAGGTGAGGGTTTTATCCTTTAAGCTTACTTTAATTTAAGTTGATAAGATTTATCTTGCTTCTCCATGCTTTCATATCACCTTAAATTCTCCCTACAATTATGTAACGCCCTGAAAATCGAGGGTTGAGCATAAACTCCACTCCCGGGTTCCAACGCATCACTTATGCAATATAGATAATGATGATTAAATGTTGTTCACATTAGCACATTAAACATGAGTGAGATTATACCAAAACAGCATATCATACTCCAAAGACAGTTAAATTTTACAAGTGAAAGACTGTGATAGATATATAAAATATATAAGCTGTTGTAGGTCTCCAGAGTGTGAACATGTTACCACGTTAAATATATATACATGTATACTCCAAAATGAATAAAATGAATATACATGGGTGTTCCCACCGGTGCAAAATAACAAGTGTAATGGCGTTTAATCAACATCCCTGTAACCCCGTCGATTAGAACATGGTCTACAAAGACCCACCTGATAGCTGCATATAGAAGAAACCCTCCTCATCATCATAAAAGTCCAGCTCCACTTCACAAGCATCGCCATTATCTGAAACTAAAACAGGGACTGGTTGGTGTTACAAACACTGTCCCGTAACGTGGGAGTGAGTGATCAACTCAGTGGAACTATACAACAGAGGTTAACATGTTATCAATTCAATCAAGTAGTAATGATAAAGCAGTACAATCAAACATATCCTAGATACTCTTGTTAATGCAAGGATGAAATATTTTCATGATGCATGCCCTCGCCTACACTCCCTTGTGCGACACCATCTTACGGTCGCAGCATACTTTCTTCCCTCTGTACTCTTCAACCCGGGGCACATGCAGTGCGATGTTATGAGCGTGATTACCGAGTTATTATTAGTCCTTTTCATACAGTAGGATTGGGAAGTTGAGGTACCTCCCTTATATCAATACTCAAATAATGATCCATTCTAGGGTCGTCAATCCTAGTAAATCTCATACGATATTACTGTTCTAGGTTGCTGTAAAGGGTTCGTCACTAATCAATACAGACCTAGTATACCTTAGTTACTACAAAAAGGCTCATTGCCTATCTGCAGTGTCAAGCTATGCTCGAGGTCACTACAGAGAGCTCGTCACCAATCAGAGTAGGCCGACAACTCAAATATAGTGTCCCATACCACCATAATCGGCTCACGAGTCTAGGTTGCTCACTGGTCACTATGGGGAGGCTCGTTACCCGAGCGTAGGCCGACAGCTCGATCACGGTGTCACATACCACCATACTCGGCTTATGAGTCTTAGCGGATCGAGGTACCAAGGTTAAAGGGGCTTTTCCATTAGTAAGTTTGGTACCTTAGGTTCAAGCAGTAGCATCCAAACATAATGAACATACATCGGGCCAATCGGGTTACTTGATGAGCTCGACTAGTACGAGCGCACATTGAGTTGATCGACATGAAGTGCATAAGCACTCCGTGTGGCCTAACCACTGCTGACATCCCAAGTACGGCTCAGATTCATCGAACACATCCTCTGTGGCGAAAACAACCTCAGCCACTGTTCGAATCCTATTACCGATCCCCTGAACTATAATATAGTCCCAACCACGTACTATCACAATGATGAATATTTAAATCAATCCTACAATCATATGAACATGTTATGGAATATAACTTAAACATGAATACACAATACATGGAAGAAATCATATGCATAGTTAACATGAATAAGTAAGCTATACAGTTCATAGAGGAAATCATCCACACAGTTAAGGTAGTTGAGATTCATATCTCAACTCCCTTACAAATCACACTTTACTAACTACTAACTCATTCAGACATTTTCACAGACACTTAGACTACACTTTTCAACATATATCACGTATGTTGGACATATTACATATTAGGGCAAATCCTTTAGCTGAGGAGTTGTCGCATGCATAAAAATCATGTAATAACGACAATTAATCATGACAAGCACAACATCAGATTTCATATGCACACAGACATTTTAACAAACATATGAAATACTCTATTTACAACATAGGTTATACATATACGTACAACATAACAGACAATGCATTTGACATGTGTAATAGCATCAACGTCAATAATAAATCATTATTAGACATTGAAAGTCTTGAAAACTATAACCTAAACGTATATAGTCCGCACCTTAAATCGAAAAATACGTAACATATATGATTTAGACGATAAGTCTTCATCAAAAGTGAATAGGCAACCTAAGGCATAAATTAGGTTAGCTACATCAACACTTAGGCTATTCTAAGCTCCAAAATAGGTTAGAGTTTGATTGTCTTACTAAAAAATGGAATTAGAATCACCAGAATGACGATTCAGATAGATGAATTTGGTGTGTAGAGAAATTGAAAAGAATCCCAAGATAAAACACCAACTTCTCACTCACTTTCTCTCTCTTTTCTCTCTCTTATCTTAGCTAGGGTTTGGAAATTCGTATGGGATATGTGAGAGAGGGTTTAAGGCCCTTATATAGGCTCAAAACTGGTGGGAATGGCCCCAGGGCCAAGGTATACTTAGGTTATAACCAAATCGGGCTTATTCTGATCCAACGGAATATTTTTGGAGGTCCCTTTACTGAATGCGGTCGGACTTAAGCTCACAGATACTGGATCTTGATCAAGTTAAGTTTTCAGTCCGATCGGATTTCTAAATCGACCGTGGCAGACCAGTTTCAGTTCAACGGTCATCGAAACTCGATCAGGGCCACAAGTAGATTGACATGTGTGGGCCATATTTCCTGATTCGAGGGTGTATTTGGGTCAGAATCCAATGGTCAGAATGCTTATAATTGGTCCGCAAGCGACACGACTCAGATTACTTAAATTCATATTTAATTTTATAAAAACCTTCACTTTCTCACACTCTTCACTCCAGACTCAAGAAAATAGTCTCAGGACATCATATGAACTTGATTTTTGAGGTGATAGTCAAGTCGAACTAGGCGGTCATAACTGTCTAAGTTTATCGCTATCGGACTTTCGACGTGCGGTCCAAGTCCAATACGAAGTTTCCGAATGCTTCCGAGAGCAACTGGGTTTAGAGATTGATCCTAGGTTTTCAAGTAACGTAGCATTAGCGGTCCTACTCATTTTGGGTCTTATAGTTCATATTTAAAGTGGTTCAAGCTAATTCTGCTGAGTATTCAGTTTAGTACTTAACCAAATTCTACCCTAATTACAGAAGAATACGGTCCTAGGGCCATTCTATGCCCTATTTTTGGCACTTCTAGTTATTTTATTATTTTAATTATTTTTTTAGTAGTTAATCATCAATATTTTACCCCATATCTACCAAATTTCATGAGATTTGGTGTTGTAGAAAAATTTTAAAAATTCCAGAAGCAGCGGCTGTCCAACGAGTGATTTTCAGACAGTTGTCACAATGACCTACTTTAAACTATATTAAATATTTTATTATATTTGTTTTTATATTTTTATATAAAAATAAAATTATTTAGATTTAATCTGGTTTTTGAATCACCTAAATCAGAGTTATAACGAGGGAGATATGATTTTTTAAAGTTGGATAAAATGCATAGAAAAATGTAGAAAATGGGCTCTCTAATCCGCTGTACGGATGAGGCCTCGCCAAACCGACAAGCCCCTCACCAATCACTGGACATTTGGGTGAGGGCTCACCCCAGGGGTGATGTCCTCACCCCCCGGGGATGCCGAAAATATGTGGGACCCACCCCGAGTTCCCCTGAATTGAGTCGTTTGGGCCTACGAGTCTGTCGAGGCATTATCAGGTCTTACAATATATGATTTTGGGGTAGGAGAAGCTAATATATCCAAATAAACTATCTATATTATGAGAATATAAAAATTTAATAGTCTAAATCCCATTTTATTCATATATTTACCATTTATAGTAAGTTTTAGTTTAAGTATAGTTCTTCACCATTTAAACTCTAGGATTTATGTCTAATATGAAAGTCCTTGGAGAAACTTGAAGAATGAGGTAATGAAAGGTGAGATTTTGAAGGAAATGGGTTGAAAACTGATTTCTTTGGCTTTGAAATTGAGTTATGAGAAGTTACCAAGGTGTTATGGTTGACCCATTGCCTAAGGACTTCTAATTTCAGGTTGGCAAAATTTGGGGTGTTATAATCTACCCCCCTTAAAAATAATTTCATCCCTGAAATTGGATAAGAGTAATAAGTAAAGATTCTATTATTCCTTTTGCATAAACTTTATTGATTCAAGTTTATATGCGTGGTGGGGTATATACATCTATACTAGTCTGGCGCATTTTTGTCTATCCTCCTTAAAAATTTACTCTTTATCTCTTGCTTATACCTTAATGGTTTGCTACAATTTATTTCCTTATCTATTTGGAGTCTTGACGACGATTCCCATCTACTTAGAGTATGATATATGTTTTCAATGGTTGACCAATATGGAGAGACGGTTGTAGTGGGCTTGATCTCGATACTTTGATCACCTACCTGACCAGGGTAGAAGGCTCATCGTATCCCTTCCTAGTCCTGATAGATCCTAGTCTTCTGCTCGGTCAAAGCAGTGAGTCCATTGGTAGTCGCCCAGGATTGAGAATTGGGTCAAGTCGCGAATGCTTCGCAATTGTATATTTCAATAACTCCGTAGTCCAATCACTCTAAATGCTTAGGGAATGCCCATCACTGAAAGGTTTAAATTTTCTATTTATAAGGTTGCCCTTTGAGTCTTGGTCTAGGAGAGTCTTCGTCTGAATCTATGTCCAAAGTAGGGGTTAATAAGCACCTTAATAGATCATCCTAAAAGGATTTCTAATCGTATAGAGTTGGCCAAGGCTTCTATTATGTTCATATTTAACGAGTAGATTTGTGGATACACTGACCTCCACTCGTTCCCATTGTTAGGCATATGATTTAATATGAATGGGTTCAACACTTAAGCCTTAATTGTTTCCCTTTAAAGACTTTATTAGTGACATTCTAAGGAGGATTCAGATCCTATTTAATGACCTAACCTTACGTATAACCTGAATCAATTTCCTTCGATCCTGGGCCAGTGGGGAAGGGGCCAACCACGCTTCCGCTACGCCACTCTGATCCAATGGTTGTATTAGCTGACCTAACTAGATTGGGCTCATAATATTTTACCCCCTTAAAAATTTTTTCTACGCCCAAGGCTCAAGAATCTATGTCCTAATCCGTATGTTGAAATAATGTATAATTTAAGACCTATCCTTGACATGGAATGGGATACGATCTCTAAATGCATTGATCTTCCTCCCATCGATGATGTGTGTTATAGTGTTAGTACCTATGGTTATAGGAAGGAGCTAAAATGATGGGTGTTGTGGTTGATTTCAGGGACGGGTGTGAGTTTGCGGCAAGATGCTTAATCTCTATTTGCTATATGTCCTTAACACTCCCCAAAGGCAAATTAATTAACTTTTAGTTGTAGGTGGTCGGGCCAACAAGGAAGAAAAGTTGTGTAGTGGGTCTGAGCTGGATACATAGACCTTCTACCTAGCTAGGACAGAAAATTTATCGTATCATTTCTTAATCCTAGTCGATCCCGATCTTCTACTTAATCAGAGCATAGAGTTCATTGGTAATCTACCAGGATTGAGAATGCGATTCAAACCGCGAATACATCGCTTATATATAGTTTCTCTATTCCGTGTTTCCAATTGTAACAAGTCCTTAAGAAGGTAAGTCTAAGGGGTTTGTTGATTTAACCTAACATTCAATCCGAGGGATATATAAGTTTCTCTATGCATGAATAGTTTCTAAATCAAACAGCTTCCTAAGCATCAAGGGAATTCATCGAAAGAATGAGGCCCTACTCCAAGCTAATCGAGCTGAAAACTAAGTCTATCATTCAATTACCATTGCATAATTAGTCTTAACTTATGAGTAGTGGTAATCCACTAGTTATATTCCAAAGTCTAGGTTTATACGCTAGATGGAATTTAAGTTGCCCGGACTTAAATTTCATTGTGCTCGATCACTACACTTGTTGTAGATAAAAACATTTCTGAGAATTTTACCTACGAAATATTTCGTAGGTTAAAAACATTTACCTACGAAAAATTTCATAGGTAAAAGTCTTTTCTTTTAAAAAAAGAATAATTCCAGCTCAAAATTCCTGATATACACATGTTACAATATAGTTCATCACATTCTTCATGATATACACCTGTTATATAATATATTTCATCATATTCACATTCACATCCATCTAAACCCAAACTACATAAATCCATCCAAACATAAACTACATTCATTCAAACATAAACTATATCCATTCAAACACAAACAATCTTATCCACATGACATTCATCCACGCATAAATACATATAAGTTTAACATCATAAATAAAATAAAATAAATTATTCATAGCGTTAGGGAATTGAGAATAGGTTAAGGTTTAGGTTTAGGAAATTGGGTTCGGGTTCGGGATCGGGTTTAGGTTTGAGTTTTCAAGTTTAGGTTTAGGTTTAGGTTAGGGAGTTGAGATTAGGATTAGGCGTAGGTTTAAGTTTAGGGATTTGAGAATACATTTGGGTTTTAGGTTTAGGTTTAGGTTAAGGCTAAGGTTAAGGTTAGGTTATAGGATATAAGTTTGGGTTATAGGTTATAGGTTAAGGTTTAGCTCATAGGTTTTAGTTTAGGTTAAGGTTATAGGTTTAGGTTTAGGTTAAGGTTCAGGTTTAGGTTATAGGTTTAGGTTATAAGTTATAGCTTTAAGGAATTGAGAATAGGTTAAGGTTTAGGTTTAGGAAATCGGGTTCGGGTTCGGGATCGGGTTTAGGTTTGGGTTTTCAAGTTTAGGTTTAGGTTTAGGTTTAGGTTAGGGACTTAAGATTAGGATTAGGTGTAGGTTTAGGTTTAGGAATTTGAGAATACATTTAGGTTTTAGTTTTAGGTTTTAGGTTACAGCTTTAGGGAATTGAGAATAGGTTAAGGTATAGGTTTAGGAAATCAGGTTCGGGTTTAGATTTGGGTATTCAAGTGTAGGTTTAGGTTTAGGTTTAGGAATTTGAGAATACATTTGGGTTTTAGGTTTAGGTTTAGGTTACGGTTAGGTTATAGGATATAAGTTTAGGTTATAGGTTATAGGTTAAGGTTTAGCTCATAGGTTTTGGTTTAGGTTAAGGTTATAAGTTTATGTTTAAGTTAAGGTTTATGTTTAGGTTATAAGTTATAGCTTTAGGGAATTGAGAATAGGTTAAGGTTTAGGTTTAGGAATTCGGGTTCGGGTTCGGGATCAGGTTTAGGTTTAGGTTTTCAAGTTTAGGTTTAGGTTTAGGTTAGGGACTTAAGATTAGGATTAGGTGTAGGTTTAGGTTTAGGGATTTGAGAATATATTTAGGTTTTAAGTTTAGGTTTTAGGTTATAGCTTTAGGGAATTGAGAATAGGTTAAGGTTTAGGTTTAGGAAATCGTGTTTGGGTTCGAGATCGGGTTTAGTTTTGGGTTTTCAAGTGTAGGTTTAGGTTTAGGTTTGGGAGTTGAGATTAGGATTAGGTGTAGGTTTAGGTTTAGGGATTTGAGAATACATTTACGTTTTAGGTTTAGGTTTAGGTTTTAGGTTATAGGTTAAGGTTTAGGGTTTATGTTTAGGTTAAGGTTAAGGTTAGGTTATAGGATATAAGTTTAGGTTATAGGTTATAGGTCAAGGTTTAGGTCATAGGTTTTGGTTGAGGTTAAGGTTATAGGTTTAGGTTTAGGTTTAGGTTAAGGTTTAGGTTTAGGTTTAGGTTATAGGTTTAGGTTATAAGTTATAGCTTTAGGGAATTAAGAACAAGTTAAGGTTTAGGTTTAGGAAATCGGATTCAGGTTTAGCTTTGGGTTTTCAAGTTTAGGTTTAGGTTTAGGTTAAGGAGTTTAGATTAAGATTAGGTGTAGGTTTAGGTTTAGGAATTTGAGAATACATTTAGGTTTTAGGTTTAGGTTTAGGTTTTAAATTTAGGTTATAGGTTTAGGTTTAGATTATAAGTGTAGGTTATAGGTTTAAGCTTAAGTTAGGTTATAGGTTCAGGTTTAGGGAATTGAGAATAGGATAAGGTTTAGGTTTAGGAAATCAGGTTCGGATTCGGGTTTAAGTTTGGGTTTTCAAGTTTAGGTTTAGGCTAAGGAGTTGAGATTAGGATTAGGTGTAGGTTTAGATTTAGCGATTTGAGAATACATTTAGGTTTTTGGTCTAGGTTCAGGTTTTAGTTTGTAGGTTTAGGTTATAGGTTTAGGTTTAGGTTTTAGGTTTAGGTTAAGGTTAGGTTATAGGTTATAAGTTTAGGTTATAGGTTATAGGTTAAGGTTTAGGTTTAGCTTATAGGTTATAGGTTATAGCTATAGGGAATTGAGAATAGGTTAGGGTTTAGGTTTAGAAAATTGGGTTCGCGTTCAGGATCGGGTTTATGTTTGGGTTTTCAAGTTTAGGTTTAGGTTAATTAGTTGAGATTAGGATTACGTGTAGGTTTTGGTTTAAGGATTTAAGAATACATTTAGGTTTTAGGTTTACATTTAGGTTTTAAGATTAGGTTAAGGTTATGGGTTTAGGTTAGGTTTAAGTTTAGGTTATAGGTTATAGCTTTAGGGAATTGAGAATAGGTTAAGGTTTAAGTTTAGGAAATCGGCTTCAGGTTCGGGTTTGGGTTTGGGTTTTCAAGTTTAGGTTTAGGTTTAGGTTATAGGTTTAGGTTTAGGTTCTAGGTTTGGGTTAAGGTTAGCTTATAGGTTATAGGTTAAGGTTTAGGTTATAGGTTTTAGTTATGTTAAGGTTATAGGTTTTGGTTATAGGTTATAGGTTATAGCTTTAGGGAATTGAGAATAGGTTAAGGTTAAGGTTTAGGAAATCGGGTTCGCGTTCGAGATTGGGTTTAGGTTTGGGTTTTTAAGTTTAGGTTTAGGTTTAGGTTAGAGAGTTGAGATTAGGATTAGGTGTAGGTTTAGGTTTAAGGATTTGAGAATACATTTAGGTTTTAGGTTTAGGTTTAGGTTTTAGTTTATAGGTTTAGGTTAGCTTTAGGTTTAGGTTTAGGTTATAGGTTATAGATTATAGCTTTAGGGAATTGAGAATAGGTTAAGGTTTAGGTTTAGGAAATCGGGTTCGAGTTCGGGATCGGGTTTAGGTTTGGGTTTTTAGGTTTAGATTTAGGTTAAGTAGTTGAGATTAGGATTAGGTGTAGGTTTATGTTTAAGGATTTGAGAATACATTTAGGTTTTAGGTTTAGGATTAGGTTAAGGTTATGGGTTTAGGTTAGGTTTAGGTTTAGGTTATAGGTTATAGGTTAAAGCTTTAGGGAATTGAGAATAGGTTAAGGTTAAGGTTTAGAAAATTAGGTTCGGGTTCGAGTTTAGGTTTGGGTTTTCAAGTTTAGGTTTGGGTTTAGGTTTAGGTTTAGGTTTAGGTTAAGGTTAGGTTATAGGTTATAAGTTTAGGTTATGGGTTATAAGTTATGGTTTAGGTTTGTAACATCCCAAAAATCGGGGGGTCGAGTAAAAACTCCACTCCCGAGTTCCAAAATGTTATTTATGCAATATAGATATGTATGATTGAATGTTGTCTGTGATAATGTATTAAACATGAGTGAGATTAAGCCAGAACAACATATCATACTCCAGAGACTATTAAATTTGCAAGCGGAAGACTGTGATAGTATGTATGACATATATAAACTGTTGTATGTCTTCAGAGTGTGAATATATTACCAGGTTATACACATACATGTATACTTCGAAAGTAAACAAAATGAATATACATGAGGGCGCTAAAAATATAAAATGACAAGTGTCAATGTATCTAATCAACCTCCCTGTAATCCCGTCAATCAGATCACGCATAAAGGAGAGATCCTCCTCATCATCATCAAATCCAGCTCCGCCTCGCAGGCCGCGCCATCATCTGCAATCACAATAGGGACTGGTGGGTGTTCGGAAACACCATCCCATAACGTGGGAGTGAGTGATCAACTCAGTGGGATAAGAGAGCAGAGATTAACATGTTATCAAATCAATCATGCGATAATAGTAAAGCAGTAAATCAAACAATCCTAATACTGTAGTTAATGCAATATGACATGACGTGATGTATGCCCTCACCGACGATCTCCCTCATACGGCAACAACTTACGACCGCGGCATGCCACACTCCCTAGAGTGCTCCACATCTTCCAGGCACATGCAATGCTATGGTGATATGATTTCCGAGTTGTTATTAATCCATTCAAACAGCAGGATTGGGAAACTAAGGTACTTCCCTTGTATCAATCCCAACACAGATCCTGTCTAGGGTCGTCACTCCTAGTAATCTCATACGATGTATATTTCGTAGGTCGCTGCAAGGGCTGCCAGGGCTGTTGCACGCACTCGTTGCTCCGCTCCCCCATCACCTTATCAATACAGGCCTACTGTACTCTACTGCTACTGAAGGGTCGTCGCCTCCCGTAGACTCAGAATACGCTCGCGGTCACTACAAAGGGCTGCCAGGGCTGTTACTCGCACTCGTTGCACCGCTCCCCCATCACCTTATCAATGTAGGCCGACAGCAAGAATATAGTGTCCCATACCACCATAATCTGCTCACGAGTCTAGGTGCTCACTGGTCACTACGGGGAGGTTTGTGGCCCCAGCGTAGGCCGACAGCTCGACCACGGTGTCCCATACCACCATGCCCGGCTCATGAGTCTTTATGGATCAAGGTACCATGGTTAACAGGGTTTACAATGGTAAGTTCAGTACCCTAGGTTCAAGCAGTTATGACTCATGTAGGGTGAACATACAACGGCCAGTCGGGTTACTTGACGGGCTCGACTAGCACGATCGCATCGCAAGTCGAACGACATGAAGTGCGTAAAAGACTTCGCGTGGCCTAACCACTGCCGCCAACTCCAACACGACTCGCGTTCATCGACACGTCGTTCATGGCAAATATAAGCCAACCATGAATTCGCTCGGTTACCGACTGCCTGGACTAAGTATAGTCCCAAATACATAGGAATCCACGTCAGCGATCATGTGAGAGTATTGGAAATGAAACACAACCATGTGAGCATGTTAACACATGTTATATCGTACAACTTAAGTAAATCATCTAACACATGCCTTTCGTACATATAATGAACTTATGCATATCGCCAACATATAGGAAATCATTTCCATCAGCATATTAATTAAGAATTCAATCTCAAACTAAATCAAAATGAAATCATCAAGCACATGTTATAACATACAGCTTAAGCGAATCGTCAAGCACATGCATTTCATTCATATCATGAAATCATGCATATGGCTAACATGTAGGAAACCATTTACACCAGCATATTAATTGAGAAATCAATCTCAAACTAATCCATAACACCATTTAAGTCAATACATACTAATACAAGTATTTATACAAACACTTACACTACACACTTAAGTCTACATATAGTATGTCGACCCGACGTGCGCATTTAGGCGAATCTCTTCGCCAAACTAATTATGCACACATTCCTAATATCCTAATGCGACGAGAAGCCATGTCAATCATATCAGTAAAATATGCATGAAAACAGTACTTCCTACAAATGACTAAAATGCCCTAAATCTCATATTCTTCGTTGGTTTACGAAACAGGAAACGGACAGCATGTTGTACATGTCAAACGGTGTTGCCGTCGAGAATCTACTATTAAACGACATTGAAAGCTTTGGAAACAGTCAATCAAAGCGTCTAAAATCCGCACCTTGTCTCTTATGGATGTGTAAATTCGAACGGAGCGTATACGCTTCGTCTACAGCGATAAGAGAACCTAATTCACGAGTTACGTCACCTAACAAGCTATGAATCCTAGTAAACCTCAAATTAGCAACTTTCTAGGGTTATTTCATACCTGAAAAAGTGGAGGAATCGCCGGGAAAGCGATAGAGGTGCGTTGCTTAAGCACGTGCAACACGTAGCACAAGTGGCAGGAAGAACTCTCCCACTCTCTCTCACAATCTCTCACCTTTTCTCTCACACAAGCTAGGGTTTCTAGCAAATTCGGATGTGTGAGAGAAGTGAGGGTTTCAACCCCTTTTATAAGCTAAAACATGCCCAAAATAGGCTTGGGAACAATGTTTACTTGGTGCCTAACCAAATCGGGGCCGTTTCGGTCCAAAAGAGCATTTCTGAAGGTCCCCTGGCCAAATGCGGTCGGACTTAAGCTCATGCATACTGGATCTAGCACACATCCAGTTTTCAGACCGGTAGGGTTCCCAGATCGCACGTGGAGGTCCAGTTTCAGTTTAACGGTCACCGCACCAAGATCAGGCCTATAAGTCTCGTGATATGTAATAGAAATTTTTCCTGATCCAAGGGTGTAATTTGGCTGAATTCTGATGGTCAGAACGCTTAATACTGATGCGTCAAATCGTGTGCTAGATTTGAATTTTAAATTCCAATTCTAACCCTATTCTCACTCTCTTCGGTCCGGGCTCAATGAAATAGCCTGTGATTATCGGTTTGACTTGATTTTCGAAATGAGTGTCAAGTCCAGCTAGGCGGTTCTAACGGTCTAAGATAGGAGGTATCGGACTTTCGATGCGCGGTCTAGATCCAATACAAAATTTCAAAGCGATCCAGAGAACAAACCGGTTTAGAGTTTGATCCCAGGTTATAGAGTACTATAGAGTCATTGGTTCTACTCGATTTGGGTCTTGTAGAACGTATTTAAAGTGATCAGGGACTGTTTTCCAGCCACTCCAGCGTCGCGCTTGCTAACTTGTGCTTAGTTTCTAAAGGAATTAATCCTAAGTGATTTCTTTGGCTGTGGAATTGGGTTTTAAGCGATTTCTCAGGTGTTTTAGTTAACCCATTGCCTAAGGACGTCTAATCCCAGATGAGCCAAAATTCGGGGTGTTATAATCTACCATCCTTAAAACAAAATTTCGTCCCCAAAATTGGCGAAGGGCAAGGAGTACTTTTTCTAAGGAAGGTTCAAATCCTATTTAATAACCTAACTGTACATATAACCTAAATCAAATGTTTCGATCTTGGGCCAGTGGGGAAGAGCCTAACCACGCTTCCGTTGTGCCACTCTGATCAAACGGTAGCGTTGACTAACCTAACCGGATTGGACTCCATACGTTCTACCCCCCTTAAAACTTGGTTTTACTTAAGTTTAAGAATCTATGCGTCGCTCCGTACATCAGAACGAGGTGCAACTTAAGACCTATCCTTGACCTAAAATGGAAACAACCTCTCATTACAGTGGTTTTCCCTTCGCTAATGATGCGTTCTATGTCATTGGTATCTATGATCATAGAGATGAGCCTAATCTCTATTGTGGTTAAGGTCAGGGTCAGGTATGAGTTGGTGGCAAGATGTTGAATTCTCTACTAGCTTTAAGTCCTCGCCATTTCCCAAAGGCAATGTGACCGTTTGGTTGTAGGTGGTTGGGCCATCATGGAAGAAAGGTTGTGTAGTGGGTCTGAGCCAGATATATTGACCTTCTGCCGAGACTCTGACAGAAAATTCTTCGTATCAGTTCTTAATCCTAGCCGATGCCGACCCTCTGCTTGATCAGAGCATTGGATTTATTGGTAACCACTAGGATTAAGAAGTCGATTCAAACCGCGAATACATCGCTTACATGTAGTTCCTTTATTCCGCATTTCTGAATGCAATAAGCCCTTGGGGAAGGCAATTCTAAGGACCGTGCTAGTACATTCTAAGTTCAATATGAGAAATTTATAAATGTTCCCTAAGAGTGAATGGTTCCTTCCTATGGGCAACAACAGCAGTTTATAAGTCATAAGGGGATTTATCGAAGAAATAAGGTTCTACTTCAACCAAATCTAACCTACAATTCCTTAGCATATACAGGCTTTACACTGCTTAAGGTAACTAGTAGGCTAGTCTGTAACTCAATAGCTATAATCCAAAGCCTAAGTTTATACGTTAAATGGTTCCATACCATTTCCACTACAGGGAGTTGTTCTATTGCTTAGGGTCCAGATTGTCTAAATAGAATTGGCTTTCCTATATCGTCAGATCCTTCAAATCTAGGATCGCTATCTCTAGGTCCAAAACGCCAAGGGCCTATGTGGCCAGTAGCATTAAGTTGTATTAAATAGAACCGCATTCTTAGTCTCAAGGCGGGATTGGAAGTGGCATGCTTGGTAGGGGGTGAGTTAGGATAAAAATTCATTTGTAGACTGAATCCCGGGAGTTACTATACTCCCAATCTAGGGACAATACCTTACAGTGAAATGAAACGGCATGCATTCCATTCCACAAATTTCGGCTACATTAAGCCCAAACCACAACACAAACATTTACATAACAAGTCGAAAAGCATCATGCATTTCATTAAACTAAAATTGTCATAATACAAGGGATATCTCCCTACAAGTATCATGACAAGAAGTACATGGGAGCTATGTTAGTCAGCTACTACAGCAACATAGGTAAACTACTAGCCTTATCAGGCTTACAAAACACAACTTAAAACAGGAAATGACTAACTACAACCCGCGATACCTGGATCTAGATTACTAGTCCGAGTCGGGCGATGGAGGAGGAAATGCAAAGAAATCGTTGTCCAAATGGACAAAACAAAATCTAGGCATTGTAGAGGGATGCTTCAAGCTCCCCTAGGATGTATTTTCAAGGAGAAATGAAAATGAAAAAGGGAAATGGAGCACCTCGCGAATTTAACTCGATTTGGGGGTTTTAGGAGCTCCAACGAACGAAACCTTCAAGAGGGAGGGTTGCCAACTTCAAAGGAACGATGGAGGGTGGTCGTTTTTGGCCAAGGATGGATCTAGGGTGGTTTGGAATCACGGATTTTTGGAGATAGTTGCTGGAAAATGAAAATGGGGCTAGGGAAGGGGACTTTTGTGAAGGAAGTACCCCTATTTGGGGTTTTCTATGGACGAACCACCCATGGGGGGGTGTACAGGCCACATGAGGGCGTGCGCCCGGATTTTACATCAAGTGGGCCCCACCGGTCGGCGATGCATCGCCGGACAAATTCTCAGTTGGTCAGTGGGACCACATGGGTCTGGTCCCCCATGGTCCAGGGACCCCAAAAATGTGTGGCCCCCACCTTGGTTCATTGTATATTCACCTATAGAGGCCCAAACATGTGTTCGGGGCTTTTCGAGGCCAATCTACAATTCCAAATACAAAACCATATCATGCAGCATATGATTTTGGGGTAGGAGGAGCTAGTACATCCATCTAGACTCTTAGTTACTAAAGAAAGTGAATTTAGAATGGCCTTATGGCCAATTTTCATAAAATTTTACTATTCACTGTAAAATTTTATGAAAGTATTATTTTGTGTTATTTTCACATTAGGTTTGATGCCTAACATGAAATTAATAAGAAAGAAATGAAGATTGGAGTGGTGAGAGGAAGAATTTTGAAGATTTTTGGTGAAACGGGGTTTTTAGGCCCTGACGATTGAATATAGGAGTCGTGGTTGTCCCACAGCCCAAAGATTGTCATTTACAGGTTTAGAATCATTCATAGAACTCCTTAACCCACTTACCTACAACCTAAGAGCTATTCGGGTTGCTTTACGCGACCCAAGATGCATTACGGACTCGATCACGCGATCGATATGAATAGTCTTCGCCTATTGGCGAATCTGTGATCCTATAAGAGTTTCTAGACCCTTCTCGCACCCACCTAAGTCAAAGGAAGTGACAGCGTACGTCGTGAGACCATAACCCAGGCCCGGTTTAATCCAAATCATGCTCTGATACCATCTGTAACATCCCGAAAATCGGGGGGTCGAGTAAAAACTCCACTCCCGAGTTTCAAAATGTTATTTATGCAACATAGATATGTATGATTGAATGTTGTCTGTGATAATGTATTAAACATGAGTGAGATTAAGCCAGAACAACATATCATACTCCAAAGACTATTAAATTTGTAAGCGGAAGACTGTGATAGTATGTATGACATATATAAACTGTTGTATGTCTCCAGAGTGTGAATATATTACCAGGTTATACACATACATGTATACTTCGAAAGTAAACAAAATGAATATACATAAGGGCGCTAAAAATTTAAAATGACAAGTGTCAATGTATCTAATCAACCTCCCTGTAATCCCGTCAATCAGATCACGCATAAAGGAGAGATCCTCCTCATCATCATCAAATCCAGCTCCGCCTCGCAGGCCGCGCCATCATCTGCAATCACAACAGGGACTGTTGGGTGTCCGGAAACACCATCCCGTAACGTGGGAGTGAGTGATCAACTCAGTGGGATAAGAGAGCAGAGATTAGCATGTTATCAAATCAATCATGCGATAATAGTAAAGCAGTAAATCAAACAATCCTAATACTGTTGTTAATGCAATATGACATGACGTGATGTATGCCCTCACCGACGATCTCCCTCATACGGCAACATCTTACGACCGCGGCATGCCACACTCCCTAGAGTGCTCCACATCTTCCAGGCACATGCAATGCTATGGTGATATGATTTTCGAGTTGTTATTAGTCCATTCAAGCAGCAGGATTGGGAAACTAAGGTACTTCCCTTGTATCAATCCCAACACAGATCCTGTCTAGGGTCGTCACTCCTAGTAATCTCATACGATGTATATTTCGTAGGTCGCTGCAAGGGTTGCCAGGGCTGTTGCACGCACTCGTTGCTCCGCTCCCCCATCACCTTATCAATACAGGCCTACTGTACTCTACTGCTACTGAAGGGTCGTCGCCTCCCGTAGACTCAGAATACACTTGCGGTCACTACAAAGGGCTACCAGGGCTGTTGCTCGCACTCGTTGCACCGGTCCCCCATCACCTTATCAATGTAGGCCGACAGCAAGAATATAGTGTCCCATACCACCATAATCTGCTCACGAGTCTAGGTGCTCACTGGTCACTACGGGGAGGTTTGTGGCCTCAGCGTAGGCCGACAGCTCGACCACGGTGTCCCATACCACTATGCCCGGCTCATGAGTCTTTATGGATCAAGGTATCATGGTTAACAGGGTTTACAATGGTAAGTTCAGTACCCTAGGTTCAAGCAGTTATGACTCATGCAGGGTGAACATACAACGGCCAGTCGGGTTACTTGACGGGCTCGACTAGCACGATCGCATCGCAAGTCGAACGACATGAAGTGCGTAAAACACTTCGCGTGGCCTAACCACTGCCGCCAACTCCAACACGACTCACGTTCATCAACACGTCGTTCGTGGCAAATATAAGCCAACCACGAATTCGCTCGGTTACCGACTGCCTGGACTAAGTATAGTCCCAAACACATACGAATCCACGTCAGCGATCATGTGAGAGTATTGGAAATGAAACACAACCATGTGAGCATGTTAACACATGTTATATCGTACAACTTAAGTAAATCATCTAACACATGCCTTTCGTACATATAATGAACTTATGCATATCGCCAACATATAGGAAATCATTTCCATCAGCATATTAATTGAGAATTCAATCTCAAACTAAATCAAAATGAAATCATCAAGCACATGTTATAACACAGCTTAAGCGAATCGTCAAGCACATGCATTTCATTCATATCATGAAATCATGCATATGGCTAACATGTAGGAAACCATTTACACCAGCATATTAATTGAGAAATCAATCTCAAACTAATCCATAACACCATTTAAGTCAATACATACTAATACAAGTATTTATACAAACACTTACACTACACACTTAAGTCTACATATAGTATGTCGACCCGACGTGCGCATTTAGGTGAATCTCTTCGCCAAACTAATTATGCACGCATTCCTAATATCCTAATGCGACGAGAAGCCATGTCAATCACATCAGTAAAATATGCATGAAAACAGTACTTCATACAAATGACTAAAATGCCCTAAATCTCATATTCTTCGTTGGTTTACGAAACAGGAAACGGACAGCATGTTGTACATGTCAAACGGCGTTGCCGTCGAGAATCTACTATTAAACGACATTGAAAGCTTTGGAAACAGTCAATCAAAGCGTCTAAAATCCGCACCTTGTCTCTTATGGATGTATAAATTCGAACGGAGCGTATACGCTTCGTCTACAGCGATAAGAGAACCTAATTCACGAGTTACGTCACCTAACAAGCTATGAATCCTAGTAAACCTCAAATCAGCAACTTTCTAGGGTTATTTCATACCTGAAAAAGTGGTGGAATCGCCGAAAAAGCGATAGAGGTGCGTTGCTTAAGCACGTGCAACACGTAGCACAAGTGGCAGGAAGAACTCTCCCACTCTCTCTCACAATCTCTCACCTTTTCTCTCACACTAGCTAGGGTTTCTAGCAAATTCGGATGTGTGAGAGAAGTGAGGGTTTCAACCCCTTTTATAGGCTAAAACATGCCCAAAATAGGCTTGGGAACAATGTTTACTTGGTGCCTAACCAAATCGGGGCCGTTTCGGTCCAAAAGAGCATTTCTGAAGGTCACCTGGCCAAATGCGGTCGGACTTAAGCTCATGCATACTGGATCTAGCACACATCCAGTTTTCGGACCGGTAGGGTTCCCAAATCGCACGTGGAGGTCCAGTTTCAGTTTAACGGTCACCGCACTAAGATCAGGCCTATAAGTCTCGTGATATGTAATAGAAATTTTTTCTGATCCAAGGGTGTAATTTGGCTGAATTCTAACGGTCAGAACGCTTAATACTGATGCGTCAAATCGTGTGCCAGATTTGAATTTCAAATTCCAATTCTAACCCTATTCTCACTCTCTTCGGTCCGGGCTCAATGAAATAGCCTGTGATTATCGGTTTGACTTGATTTTCGAAATGAGTGTCAAGTCCAGCTAGGCGGTTCTAACGGTCTAAGATAGGATGTATCGAACTTTTGACGCACGGTCTAGATCCAATACAAAATTTCAAAGCGGTCCAGAGAACAAACCGGTTTAGAGTTTGATCCCAGGTTATAGAGTATTATAGAGTCATTGGTTCTACTCGATTTGGGTCTTGTAGAACATATTTAAAGTGATCAGGGACTGTTTTCCAGCCACTCCAGCGCCGCGCTTGCTAACTTGTGCTTAGTTTCTAAAGGAATTAATCCTAAGTGATTTCTTTGGCTGTGGAATTGGGTTCTAAGCGATTTCTCAGGTGTTTTAGTTAACCCATTGCCTAAGGACGTCTAATCCCAGATGAGCCAAAATCCGGGGTGTTACAAGGTTATATGTTTTGGTTTAGGTTAAGGTTACAGGTTTTGGTTATAGGTTATAGGTTATAGGTTATAGCTTTAGGGAATTGAGAATAGGTTAAGGTTTAGGTATAGGAGATCGGGTTCGGGTTTGGGATCGGGTTTAGGTTTGGGTTTTCAAGTTTAGGTTTAGGTTTAGATATAGGTTAGGGAGTTGAGATTAGGTGTAGGTTTAGGTTTAAGGATTTGAGAATACATTTAAGTTTTAGGCTTAGGTTTAGGTTTTAGGTTTAGGTTTAGGTTATAGGTTTAGGTTTAGGTTTAGGTTATAGGTTATAGCTTTAGTGAATTGAGAATAGGTTAAGGTTTAGGTTTAGGAAATTGGGTTCGGGATCGGATTTAGGTTTGGGTTTTCAAGTTTAGGTTAGGGAGTTGAGATTAGGATTAGGTGTAGGTTTAGGTTTAGGGAGTTGAGAATACATTTAGGTTTTAGGTTTAGGCTTAGGTTTTAGTTTATAGTTTTAGGTTTTAGGTTTAGGTTTAGGTTTTAGGTTTAGGTTATAGATTATAAGTTTTGGTTATAGGTTATAGGTTATAGGTTATAGGTTATAGGTTAAGGTTTAGGTATACGTTTGGGTTTAAGTTAAGGTTATAGGTTTTGGTTTAGCTTATAGGTTATAGGTTATAGCTTTAGGGAATTGAGAATAGGTTAAGGTTTAGGTTTAGGAGATCGGGTCCGAGTTTAGGATCGGGTTTAGGTTTGAGTTTTCAAGTTTTGGTTTAGGTTAAGTAGTTGAGATTAGGATTAAGTGTAGGTTTAGGTTTAAGGATTTGAGAATACATTTAGGTTTTAGGTTTAGG
The DNA here is from genome assembly GCA_037074715.1 of Magnolia kwangsiensis. Lineage (NCBI taxonomy): Eukaryota > Viridiplantae > Streptophyta > Magnoliopsida > Magnoliales > Magnoliaceae > Magnolia > Magnolia kwangsiensis. The sequence goes on along the minus strand of CM073575.1, from coordinate 79,039,214 downwards.
ATTAGGTTAAGGTTATGGGTTTAGGTTAGGTTTAGGTTTAGGCTTTAGGTTATAGGTTAAAGCTTTAGGGAATTGAGAATAGGTTAAGGTTAAGGTTTAGGAAATTGGGTTTAGGTTCGGGTTTAGGTTTGGGTTTTCAAGTTTAGTTTTAGGTTTAGGTTTAGGTTTAGGTTAAGGTTAGGTTATAGGTTATAAGTTTAGGTTATGGGTTATAGGTTATGGTTTAGGTTTTAAGTTTTGGTTTAGGTTAAGGTTACAGGTTTTGGTTATAGGTTATAGGTTATAGGTTATAGCTTTAGGGAATTGAGAATAGGTTAAGGTTTAGGTATAGGAAATCGGGTTCGGGTTTGGGATCGGGTTTAGGTTTGGGTTTTCAAGTTTAGGTTTAGGTTTAGATATAGGTTAGGGAGTTGAGATTAGGTGTAGGTTTAGGTTTAAGGATTTGAGAATACATTTAAGTTTTAGGCTTAGGTTTAGGTTTTAGGTTTAGCTTAAGGTTATTGGTTTAGGTTAGGTTTAGGTTTAGGTTATAGGTTATAGCTTTAGGGAATTGAGAATAGGTTAAGGTTTAGGTTTAGGAAATTGGGTTCGGGATCGGGTTTAGGTTTGGGTTTTCAAGTTTTGGTTAGGGAGTTGAGATTAGGATTAGGTGTAGGTTTAGGTTTAGGGAGTTGAGAATACATTTAGGTTTTAGGTTTAGGCTTAGGTTTTAGTTTATAGGTTTAGGTTATAGGTTTAGGTTTAGGTTTTAGGTTTAGGTTATAGGTTATAAGTTTAGGTTATAAGTTATAAGTTATAGGTTACAGGTTAAGGTTTAGGTATAGGTTTTGGTTTAGCTTATAGGTTATAGGTTATAGCTTTATGGAATTGAGAAAAGGTTAAGGTTTAGGTTTAGGATATCGAGTTTGGGTTCAAGATCGGGTTTAGGATTGGGTTTTTAGGTTTAGATTTAGGTTAAGTAGTTGAGATTAGGATTAGGTGTAGGTTTACGTTTAAGGATTTGAGAATACATTTAGGTTTTAGGTTTAGGTTTAGGTTTTAGGTTTAGTTTTAGGTTTAGGTTTAAGGTTTTGGTTAAGGTTATAGGTTTAGGTTAGGTTTAGATTTAGGTTATAGGTTATAGGTTATAGGTTATAGCTTTAGGGAATTGAGAATAGGTTTAGGTTTAGGTTATAGGTTATAGGTTATAGCTTTAGGGAATTGAGAATAGGTTAAGGTTTAGGTTTAGGAAATTGGGTTCGAGTTTAGGATCGGGTTTCGGTTTTTGTTTTCAAGTTTAGGTTTATGCTAAGGAGTTGAGATTAGCATTAGGTGTAGGTTTGGATTTAGGGATTTGAGAATACATTTTTGTTTTAGGTTTAGGTTTAGGGTTTTAGTTTATAGGTTTAGGTTTAGGTTTAGGTTATTGGTTTAGGTTAAGGTTATAAGTTTAGGTTATAGGTTATAGGTTATAGGTTAAGGTTTAGGTTATAAGTTATAGGTTATAAGTTTAGAGAATTGAGAATAGGTTTAGGTTATAGGTTTAGGGTGTGGTTTAGGTTAAGGGTGTGGTCCCTGCATATACAAATATAAACACGGCCTATCCAAATGGGCAGGCCCCTCCAATGTTGTCCATAGAAAATGGACAGCTTCATCATGATCATAACAGTGGTTCCTATCTTCCAGAGACCCCCGCTCATCCGGATAGCTCTGACGCACATCTGAATCTACTCCATCAATTTCAAGCAAATACATAAACATGGCCTGTCCAAATGGTCAGGCCCCTCCAATGCTATCCATAGGAAATGGACAGCTTCATCATGGTCATAACAGCGATTCCCACCTTTCAGGGTCTGCTCCATTAATTTTGAGCAAATACATAAACACGGCCTGTCTAAATGGACAGCCCCTCCAATGCTGTCCATAGGAAATAGTTAACTTTATCATGGTCATAATAGCGGTTCTCACCTTCCAAGGACCCCCACTCATCCGAATAGCTCCGACACACATCTGAGTCTGCTCCATTAATGTCAAGAAAATACATAAACACGGCTTGTCTAAATGGCCAGGCCCCTCCAATGTTGTCCATAGAAAATGAAAAGCTTCGTCATGGTCGTAACAGTGGTTTTCACCTTTCAAGGACCCTCGCTCATCCGAATAGCTCCAACGCACATCCGGGTTTGCTCCATTTTGAGCAAATATATAAACACAGCCTGTCTAAATGGTCAGGCCACTCTAATGTTGTCCATAAGAAATGGACAACTTCATCATGGTCATAATAGTAGTTCCCACTTTCGAGGGACCCCCGCTCAACATCTTGTTAGCTCCGACACACATCTGGGCCTGCTCCATCAATTTCAAGCTAATACATTTATGCTAGAAGACCTACAACTGATGAAAATTTCTAAGTAAATTGTACGAGGTTTATAATAATCTTAGAGTGCAAAAAATTTTCAAGTATGTGCATTTCAATCTGAGTTATTTCTATAATCACGATAGCCTTGAGAGGGTTGATACGAGGGATGGGTTGATTGCAAAAGGGCTTATTAAAACTATATTGGGTTATCTTGCCGAACATAATGATTTCATGACCAGCAAGATAACCCAATATAGTTTTAATCGACCCTTTCGCAGTCAACCCATCCCTCGTATCAACCCTCCCAAGGTTATCATGATTAGAGAAGGAACTCGGACTAAAATGCATAGACTTGGAGATTTTTACACTCCAAGATTACTGTAACCCTCATACATGTATATTCAATGATGTATATAATACAATGTATATAACATGAAATGGTACATGAGTGAGATAAGACAACGTAACCTTTTATATAAAAGCCAGAAATTGATAAGTTAAGATTGTCCTATCGAGGAGATTCTTAGGCGTAGTCCATCTGTTGTTGGGACAAACAGGCAGGGGTTTGGATTATTGGACCATGTGCCCCACCTGCCATTGAAAACCAAGGATTAAAATCAGTGTATTGGGTATCATATCATTCACCACCGATAAGGCGGGCCATTTTTGTTGGTGTTTGGTTTACAACCATTTTTTGAGTGGCAGAAAACAATTTCTTTTACATTATAACACAAATAGTGGGGTACAATGTAATTTGAGTCACAATGTACTAAACTGGACATGTGGAGAGAGAGAGAGAGAGAGAGAGAGAGAGAGAGAGAGAGAGAGAGAGAGAGAGAGAGAGAGAGAGAGAGAGAGAGAGAGAGAGAGAGAGAGAGAGAGAGAGAGAGATTGTTTATAGGTCTCTTTTCTCATATGTGAGGGGAAATGACAAAAAATAAGGCTTTTTTTTTATTTTTTCTTTTGGAGTAGACAGAAAATAAGTTTTCATCTCATGTTTTTTCTACGAACAGATAGTACAAAACCCTAAGATTTTGGGATGGTCCATACTATTGAGGATACATTGCCATGTCATTGTGGGAGTTTGGTTGGTTAATCAAGTAGCTTGGTTAGCTTGCCCCTAGAAGTATTCTTCACATGGCCCATTATGTCATCTCATGGGTTCTCCACATTGTAACCCAATCTCAAGTACCAAATGTTGCAGATATTATGGGTTCTTAGCACAATCACATGCCCATGTTAGCAGTTCATTGTTATATTTGAGCTCAAACTTCCAACTTCTTCCTATTTTTATTTAACTCTTATCAAATTAAGAGCAGCATGAGGTGTGTGTGTGTGTGTGTGTGTGTGTGTGTGTAAAACAAACAAAGAAAATAAAACAATTGTACCACATTATCAACTAGACAAGCAGCTTTGTATGCAAGCTATGAAATTGGAAGATATACAAATAACATCAATGACACAAAACTCTCATATCCTAAGGCCCTCGCTCAACATCATAGTAATTAAGAATTCTAACCATTTGATTGTTATGAGTTTTTGCCTGTTGATATAGCCATTTACAGTCAGACCTGCATTTCCATTATGATGTATGTGTTGTATCCACATCATCCATCCATTTTGAGATATTATTTTCACACCTGAAAATTTTCTTTTCTTAGAGAGGAACATTCTCCTGCAGAGATAGAGAAAATGCATATAAAACCTCTCTATTACATGATTTGCACACACATCTATCAGTCCAAAACTCTGATTAGAGGACCACTTGGATGGGCCATAGACCATGATCAAGCAACCCAAACCATTCAATCACTAAGGCTTCCTTACTCAGTGGATTGTTACATAAAACTTGTGTTGACGTTCCAAACGCAAACTTCTAATACATTGTGAAAATCAGAGTGGTACAATTTCAAACTATGGTACAAAAACTAAGCTACTAAAATTAAACATTTATACATGCTATGATGCTAGTTGTATATCATATAGGAACAAAGAAGTCTAAAAACATATGAAATAAACATAAAATAGAGGTTGAGCCCACATGCATGTGCAATCATGACCATCCACATGCAGCCACACATGCCAATATGGAACATGTGTGAGATCCCAACTTTTAATTACAAGCCACATGCAAGAATCAAGCTTTTCAGCACTGAAGTTAGGCACAATATACAAAGAAATGAATGGCTAATACAGCTCTTTTTGAACATCTATTTGTTTCATACACAGTGGTCCACTTGAGGAAGAAACACTTGATTTTTAAGTTAAAAGTACTAAAAAAAGTGACCTACTAGATGGTAATTAGGTCTTATGTAACACTTATGCTACATTGGTGCATGTGGTGGTATTTGGTTGGGCAATGCTCCACACACATGTGGGCTTTCGAAACCTCACCCACAACTTATGCTTGGTCTAAGAATTAGGTCAGACACAATTTAGGTGAGCCAATCGTATATAAACAAAATTGACTATCAACATTTAACACACATGTGGGATTTCGAAACCTCATTCTACCAATTGCAGTCATTGAGATTTGGAAGTGGAAGATGATGTTTCTCTCATCAACAATAGCCTAGAAATTTTTAACCCTTGGAGTTGACAAGATGGACTAGTTTAAATTTTTGATGATTCAACAAACATTGTTGAGAAACCAGCATTGAAGAGCAACGGTGCAGGAATTAAATATTAGACGAGCTTAGCCTGCATGATGGATGTGAACCCATCCGTTTGCTATAAAATCTGGTTGACAGTTCTTTCTGTCTAGCAGCTGATGGCAATTAGTTGCAAGATGAAATAAAAGGAGAAACCAAAATCTTCGGGATATTGGAACAATCAACTTATGAAGTAGTATCACCTTCATTACTTAGCTTATGAACTTCTGCTGATTGTATTCAAGAGCATATAAACCCCCTTTATCTGTTGCCCGAGTTGAAATGCATATTAGTAGGTTTATGCATTCTCTTGATAAAAAAATTTGGCTGTATATATTTCAGGTGGGCGCCAAAAAATAACTGGGCCGCACCTATTGTATGGCTTCTTTTTACGGCTCCAAATAAAAGACATACTATAGCCACTCCTCAGCAAAACAGAGTACATGAATGTGAAAACTGTCATGCTTCCCTCAGATTGGAAGTTCCTAATCCTTCGATTAGTGTCCTAAAAGTAAACGCTCAAGGAAAAACAAATATAGAAATATGCCTGCAGAAAAGGCCAAAGATGGGGAGGTTAGTTACTTTCGCTTGGGTTAGATTTCAATAGAATGAGAGCTAATTATTGTAGACATATTACAGATGTAAATTAATTTTCATCTTAGTTAGCTAATCACCATTGTCATTTAGTATCAGCTTGAAAGTTTGGACTGACTATAAAATTCAAACTTCTTAGTTCATCAATGTTCTCTGTCAACAATAAAAATTAAGGTACTGCCACTAAAAGGAACACATGCAAACAATTATATAGAAGATGAGAATATGCAAAATAAATAAATAAATAAATAAATAGGCTTACCCACTCATAAGGTGGTCTCACATAAAAAAAGTATCGGCAGTTTAAATAAAATTGCCAATTCTGCCAATTAAAGAGACATGTGTGGCCTGCCTTGTTAGCTGCGATCTTGATTTTTACACATAGAAGATCCCCTTTGTGAATGACCATTGTTCAAAAATCAATTTGATAATAAGTTGATGCTGACCATCCAATCAAAGACTTTTAAATAGAAAAAAAGGTCCACAATTCAAATTTAACAAGGAAAAATCACTAATCTAACAATTAAAGTCGTCAAAACCAATGCTTATTTATACAATAGTTCGCCAAAGAAGGGTCAATTCAACTAGATGGACGATAGTGGTTTCATCTAACCATATAGCGAGTTGTACATGTCAAAACCGGAGGACTGCTAGCATGGTTTCATCCAGAAAAGGATCTTGGTTGAAGCATTTTTTCAAACAATTGGTGTGTAGATTTCTATATAAAGAAATAATTAAACACTTCCAAAAAAAAAAATAATAATTTGATCATAGAAAGTTGAAGTATGGATTAAGAGGTAAACAAAAATGAAGTTAGGGAAAGAAGTCCTACCAATTAACCACGTGCAAAGACATTCTTTGCCTTCCGTTGGTTTCATCTACCATACCAGTGGGATTCTTCGGATCTTTAATAAATTTACTTGTGTGGCCATTTAAAAACCCTTGGATTCGAAATGTGATTAGGGTACCATAATCCCCAAATTCGAAGCAGGAGTTGGGTACCCAAATCCCCAATTTCCTAATCCCAAATTCGATTTGGGATTAGGGTACCAAAATTCCCTAATGTAAAGTGGGATTAGGGCCCACCTTCATTTTGTCGGTGTGTGCTTGGGTCATGGGTTAGGGTTTTTACCCATCGAGGTGAGAGGAAGAGAACGAGAGGAGGGTTTGAGTTGGAGCCCCAATCCAGTGTCGAGCTTTGAGGAGACAGATTGAGAGAGTTGAGCTGAGAGATCTCCAATTGGCTTTTCAAGCTCTGAGGAGAGAGAGAGAGAGAGAGAGAGAGAGAGAGAGAGAGAGAGAGAGAGAGAGAGAGAGAGGTTGTGAGAGAGGCTGAGAGAGGACAAGATGGAGAGATCAGAGAGAAAGGAAGAGAGAGATAAAGAGTGAGAGGAGGAGGAGGGTACGAGAGAGAGAGAGAGAGAGAGAGAGAGAGAGAGAGAGAGAGAGAGAGAGAGAGAGAGAGAGAGAGAGAGAGTTCTCAGCTCTCTCACGGTGCAGCTCATTTCATGGGAAACGGATTGGGAACTCCCCCATGGCTGGTGTTCAGTGATCTGTGGGACCCACCATGATGTATGTATTTCATCCATGTCGTTATCCATTTTTACAAATCATTTAAAGGCTTGATCTAAAATATTAGAGGGATAAAAATCTCAGGTGGACCACACCACAGGAAAACAACAGTGATTGGATATCCTCCTTTAAAATCATCCTAAGGTCCACTATATTGTTAATTTAACATCCAATCTGTTGATTAGGTCATACAGACCCAGATGAAGGGAAATAACAAAGATCAAATTGATCCAAAACTTTTATGACCCCTAAAAAGTTTTTAATGGTCAATGTTCATTCTGAAAGTGCACCTACTACGTGCCCTGGTTTGTCAATTACGTTGTAGGTTGAGTCAATCGGATAACAGCGCCTAACAAGAAGATCAAGTCAAGCGTCCGCTTCAACTGGATGTGTAGAAGCTCACCGAAAGGTAAATCATAGCCTCACATCCCATGTCCCAAAACACCAGGTGATTAAACCCTTAAAAAGAACTAGAACATCTTAGGGTTTATGTGTAAGAAAATTTTTTATCAAAAAGAAAATCTTCTAAGTTTTTCTTACACTGTCGATTATATCGATTCCCCTTTTGATATGATCGACCAGCTCTGTCGATGTCCTCGGCATATCAATCGATACAATCGAGTGAGGACAAAAAGCTTTCAACAATTAAACAATCTTCTGGACGATTTATCGATATATCGACCTTCGAGTCGATATCATCGATATTCGAAAATCGATCATATTTGAAGTGGATCGATCATATCAACAGAATGCTTTTCGGCGCCCCTATTTTTTAAAGAAAACTAACAAATGCTTCAATATATCGATGATTATCCGATACAATTTGAACTCAAATATTGATCATATCGGGTGTCAGTCGATCATATCGATTGGGGACGCATGTTCTCTCCAGCAAGAATTTCAGGTTGTTTTTAATGTTGATCGGGGTGCCAGTCGATTAATCGATATTCTTATATCGATCATATCGAGACTTTATCGATTGGATCGAGTCAGGACATAAATCGTCCAGCAAGCTTACATGTAAATCTATACGATTTATCGATCCTATTGACAAGGTATCCGATATGATCGATGTACAAATTTCGATGACATCGACTGTTTTCCCGATCATATCTGTAATTCTGAAAATTTTCAAGGCTTCTCCCTTATTTTTCAACTGTCGATAGATCGAACCATCACTCGATGGAATCGGAGTTCGAAATCCGATAACATCGATGTGTGTCTCGATCCCATCGACCAGTCGATGGAAGGTTTTCAAAAGCGAAATGACAATTGAGTTTGTATCATCGAGAGGTCGGCCGATACAATCGAGAGTATACGCTCGATCATATCGACGACTGATCGATGATATCGAACTCTGTCATAAATATGACCGTTTATATCCGTTGGAACCTTTTGCCTATAAATAGAGAGAGTAGTCTTCATTACTGGTAGAGAAAGCAGAGAGTGCTTTAGAGTGTTTTAACCTTCCTATCATTTACCTAAGCCCTTTCTCTCAGGAAGTTCATCCTCCAATCCACCCTCATCATTGATATCTCATAGAGTGGATTGGAGAATGAACTTTTGCATTTAAGGATCCTTCAGCTACTACCATAATGACATATCATTAAGTTGGGATGCCTTGAATGCATAGATGATGGGAACCTTTCTATCTTCCTTATAGAAAAATCTTCAGAGAGTGGTATTCCATCATAGCCTTGACCCAACCTAAGCCTAGCATATATACATCTTTGTGTTGTGGATTAAGGGAGCTGAAGATTCTTCATCAGTAAGAAGGAGATCTTCATCATTGCGCTGAAAGGGACTCATCAACTTATCTGTAAGTACCAAGAGTCTAGAGGACACTTGCAATCATTCCTTTTTAGGATTGAGTTTTAAGTGTTGCTCACCATTTGAAGTCCTCGAAGGAGGCCTCCGATGGGAGTGTACGTGCGGGGTGCGTTGTGTGGACCCTTTCTCTGTGGAGAGCAGAAACATCTGGTTAGGAGTACGCCAGCAAAACTCCAGGGTTAGAGGTGAACCGAGTAGAAACCTCCGGGTGCATTGTGTGGACCCTTGTCCTGTGTGGGCATAAACATCTGGTTAGGAGTATACCAGCAAAACTCCAGGGTTTGAGGTGAACCGATAGAAACCTCTGTAAAGGTTAAAGGTGAACCTGATTTAAAACCTTAGGTTTGAGGTAAACCATGGAAAACCTCCTTAGTGAAATCTGGTCACTTAAGGGTTAAGTGTGGAAGCTAGGAGTGGAGTAGACAAGTCGTGGAACCACTATAAAATTACTGTGTTTGAGATTGATATTGTCTTACATTTATGTGATTGCCTTACGAGTCCTTATATATGATCACATCTTATGCACACACAGTCATATCCATCACAATCTCATCTATAAACTGTTTATCTTTTAATAGTTTGTGATTGGATCCTCTACCAGGCTTGGAAGCCAGTAGAGTTAATTTTGAGTAATCCTAATCTGTACTTTGTAATAGGATTAGTGTGATAAGAATTTTTAATAATTCATAAAAACTTTAAAAAGTCCTATTCACCCCCCTCTAGGATATATTGACATATCTCTACTTCAACTTAAGCGGTCTTAACCGCTATTTCAGTTGGTATCAGAGAGGGTCTCTCTTTAAGGGCTTCACCGCCTAGAGAGTGATCTTGACTGAAGTAGAAATATGGCCAAAGGAGAGGGCTCATCTGTCACTAGACCTCTAGTATTTGATGGATCAAATTATGCTTACTGGAAGGCTAGAATGCATTACTTCCTGAGATCTTTGGATCATGAAGTTTCTGATGCAGTTGCAAAAGGATATGTGGTACCATCCGAACAAATTGTACTTGAAGATGAAACCACAATCACTAAACCCAAACCGAATGAGAAGTGGACGGCGTTTGACAAAGAACAACGAAATGTTGAAGCAAAAGCAATGAACGCCATCTACTGTGCCGTGTTCCAAGATATATTTAATCAAATAAGTATGTGTGGGACTTCCAAGGAAGCATGGGATTTACTGGAAACAACCCATGAAGGCACAAGCACTGTGAAGAGATCTAAACTACAACTCTTAACCTCACAATTTGAAAATCTCAGAATGGAAGAGCATGAGACATTTATGGAGTTTTACACCAAATTAAACATTATTTGTAACTCCATGGGTGGATTGGGAGAGAAGGTTTCGGCACCTAAAATATGTAGAAAAATCTTAAGATCCTTACCGGAATGCTTCAATCCCAAGGTAACAACAATTGAGGAGTGTAGGAATATTAATGAAATGAAAGTAAAAGAACTAGTAGGTTCCCTACAAACCTTTGAACTACACTTCACACAACTCCAAAAATCCAAAAACACTGTCCTAAAAACTTCTAAGAAATCAAAACATGAGGACAGTGAGAGCGAAAAAAAAGATGAAGATGAGGAAGTGACCTTGCTAGCACAAAGATTCAGAAGATTCTTTCAGAAGAATCGCGGCCATCCTTCTAGAGGAAGAAATGTGAACTACAAACCTTCTGCAGGCAAATTTGGTAAACAGACCAAAGAACCACAATGCTATGCCTGTCATGAATATGGTCACCTATCTACCGAATGCCCAAACAGAAAAACCAAGGGCAAGGCAATGGTTGCCACATGGGATGATACAGAAGAGTCAAATTTAGAAAACAGTGACTCTGGAAGTGATGGAGATAGAAAATCCTTGAAAATACTTATGGTCTCCACTACTTCGATCATTCCAACTGAATCTGAGAAAGAACAATAAGCCACTGAATCATTCTCATCTGACAATGAGGAAATTGAAGAAGAAGAAGATAAAGAGCAAAATAAACTACAAGACGCTTACGATCAATTTTACATTCATAGCGTTAATATTGTCAAGAGACTTGGAATAGTTGAAAACAAAAAAGAATTGCTACAAATAGATCTGGAGAAAGCTTCAAATATTAACACTAATCTAATCACTGATTTGTAGCAATGTCACTCAGACAATGATAGACTTAAAAGAACTAACAACTCATTGAAATCTGAGTCAGAAAAATTAAAGAAACAAGTCAAAGAACTAAATGAGGAAAACCTGATTCTTTAAGATAAAAATTATACACTCCAAAATGATCTAGAAGAATCTAGAAAAATTGCCAAAATAAACTGTAAATTTTCCTAGAGTGGTGAGAAATTAGAAAAATTGTTAGGAATGGAAAAATATGGAGAGGACAAAAAGGGATTAGGATATGAAAAGGCTAGAACAAAAACTAATGCACAACCATTTGGAAAATCTGTTGCATCCAGTAGTAATACCAAACCTATCCCAACTCATTACAAAAATGAGGAGTCAGTTTATGATCTAAACAAAAGAAGTATACAATCATCACCACTTGAGATAGTTGACAGGATGAAAGAGCAGTTAAGTCATGTGGACAAAACAGATAAGAAGAACAAATCTATCATGAGTAAAACTCCTGCCATAAAATGGGTAATTAAGGAAAAGACAAATTGCCTTGTCACTCAATCAGATCATCTATCAGGCAATATGGATAAATGGTACCTGGACAGTGGTTATTCAAGACATGTCACAGGTGACAAGTCTCTCCTTTCAAACTATAAGGATCTCGACAAAGGAGTAGTCACCTATGGAGATGGAACCATTGCTGAAGTAATTGGACAGGAAATTATAGAAGGAATTAATCTGTTTAAGAATGAGAATGCGTTTTGCATAAAAAGATTGGCACATAACTTACTAAGCATCTCTCAAATCTGTGATAATGGACATGTGGTAAAATTGAACAAAGAAAAATACGAGATTCTAGAACAATCAGGAAAATCAATTATGAAAGGTCTTCGCACAAATAACCACTGCTACATTATTGTAGGAAAAGGAAGGAGTGATATTGAGAAACACTGAGAGTGAAGAAATTAGACTAGGTTATGCATCAAAACCTGGATAATTGTTGAAATGATGTAATTTTGTTGAGCCTCAATATAACGTCTAAGGTTGGAGACCTTGAATTTTTGTATATGAATATTATCATATTTATGTATGTACAGTACGGGTGAAAATTTTTTCCAAGCCAAGAAATACCTAATAGTGTGTCGAATTTTTGAAAATTCTGAATATTATCTAATTTCGATACGAGTGTTGGCCTCTTTTTTGATCTCATCAACTTACGGTCAATACAATCGACAGATCTTCAGAATGTGAAAAGTCGTGTGATCATGGATAACATCGAGGGTGGTCTCGATAGCATCGATCGACAACCTATCGATACAATCGATATGTTGGGCGATATGATCGACAGATGGGGCCCAAATAAAAGGCTGATCGAAAAGATTTTTTTTCTTTCTTCTTTCTTCAAAGGCTAGTCCTAATTCTCTTCCCTGATCAGTTCCTTTGATTGATCTGCTCGAAGTCTAAATGAAATCGCAGCACCCGAGTGACACAAGAAAGATGATTAAAGGAAAAGGTAAGGCTCTCTCATCTGTAAAATCTTCCAAGAATAAGAAAGAGGAATATTCTAGACCACCTCAAAACCAATCAGACTGGGAACAAGTCACAATAGTCGATCGTACTATTCTCATTAGTACTGTCAAACTTTATGAGGTGGATCTCATGGTGGAAACCATTGGATGGAAGAATATGTTTAAAATGGGCGGGCCATATCAGTTTGAAATGATCCAGCAGTTCTTCAACTGTTGCCATGTTGCCCAAGATTACCCACCTTGCGTATGTCTGAATTTCATGCAACACACCAAGCACATTACTCCATCAGTTCTTGGTCATGTTCTAAACATTGAAGTGATGCAAATCCCTATCACTAGTAGAAATCTAAACGATTTGGGTAGATGGGGGGAAATTACACAAGCACTGTGCCAAGGTAGGACAATTTCTAGAAATGATAGCAATATTCTTCCAGTAAAATACCTAGGAATCTCATTCCGACTCCTTCACAGTATTTTCAGCATGAACGTATACCCATGTGATGCGAATGACACAGATCTGAGTCCCATTGCACTCAACATTCTGTATGATGTCTATCAAGAGATCCCTGTATGCCTACGAAATCTCATACTAGATCAGTTAATTAAGGTAGTCAAGAGTGATCATCTTGAATTTCTGCCCTTCCCATCTCTTATCTGTAAGCTTGCACATTGGGCCGGTCTGCCAGAAACAACTGATAGGGTATATCCGGAAGTATGGTTCAACCATAAAGCAGCGCAACAAGTATATGTGTCTGTCTCATCAGATATGAAGATCCTTCCACCTGTTGAAGATGGTGGACCTATGCTTAATGAAGAAATTCCTTAGGGATCTAATCGAACTCCTGATTACAGTTCTGCTTTTGTTACAAATCATCAGCATCATGTGTTTGAGCGCCAACTTTTGAATAGTCTCACTGGAATTGATGAACAACTCCAACACTGCGAACAGCGACTATCAGGACTAGAAAACAGGATGGAAGCTCTCTAACACTCTGTGCAGGAGATTCTTGAGCTACTAACGACTGACAGGCTTACTATGTGGTAGAAAGAGATTGTTTCGGTAGAGCCATTTGTCTAGTCAAAAACATTTGATGTTGCATCCATCTCTGCTTACCTGTTTTGGGTATCTCTATATGTGGCTGATATCTCTGTTTGATGATTAAACTTTTTTTGATATGGCTAAACTCAATTCATATTTCATTACCATACTTGATGTTTTTGGGATGTCTATGCTGCCTACTTCTGATATTCATTGATGTATGCTTTACAGTGTTCTCATTTATATACATCTATCTCTGGTTCTCCCATATGCTTCAATCTTCAGTCAATATCACGTCTTATACCTTTGCCAATGACTGACAAAAAGGGAGAGAACAATTCAAACACCCTGAGCAGAAATTGTATATCTTTGTTGCAAGTGTTAGGGGGAGCAACCGCAACAAGGGGGAGTTTTTGAATTAAAGGGGAGAAGTTTATTGGGTGTGTACATGGGAGTTTAGAATTTATAAAATTGTGCTAATACATGTACACATAATTTAGGATGTATCTGTTTAGATATGTTCCTAGGGTGTTTTGAGTATTTTGTCATGTAATTGACAAAGGGGGAGATTGAAAGTGCACCTACTACGTGCCCTGGTTTGTCAATTACGTTGTAGGTTGAGTCAGTCGGATAACAGCGCCTAACAAGAAGATCAAGTCAAGCGTCCACCTCAACTGGATGTGTAGAAGCTCACCGAAAGGTAAATCATAGCCTCACATCCTATGTCCCAAAACACCAGGTGATTAAACCCTTAAAAAGAACTAGAATATCTTAGGGTTTATGTGTAAGAAAACTTTTTATCAAAAAGAAAATCTTCTAAGTTTTTCTTACACTGTCGATTATATCGATTCCCCTTTCGATATGATCGACCAGCTCTGTCGATGTCCTCGACATATCAATCGATACAATCGAGTGAGGACAAAAAGCTTCCAGCAATCAAACAATCTTCTGGATGATTTATCGATATATCGACCTTCGAGTCGATATCATCGATATTTGAAAATCGATCATATCTGAAGTGGATCGATCATATTGACAGACTGCTTTCCGGCGCCCCTATTTTTTTAAAAAAACTAACAAATGCTTCGATATATCGATGACTGTCCGATACAATCTGAACTCAAATATCGATCATATTGGGTGTCAGTCGATCATATCGATTGGGGGCGCATGTTCTCTCCAGCAAGAATTTCATGTTGCTTTTAATGTTGATCGGGGTGCCAGTCGATTAATCGATATTCTTATATCGATCATATCGAGACTTTATCGATTGGATCGAATCAGGACATAAATCGTCCAGCAAGTTTACATACAAATATATACGATTTATCGATCCCATCAACAAGGTATCTAATATGATCGATGTATAAATTCCGATGACATCGACTGTTTCCCTGATCATATCTGTAATCCTGAAATTTTTCAAGGCTTCTCTCTTATTTTTCAACTGTCAATAGATCGAACCATAACTTGATGGAATCGGAGTTCGAAATCCGATAACATCGATGTGTGTCTCGATCCCATCGACCAGTCGGCGGAAGGTTTCCAAAAGTGAAATGACAATTGAGTTTGTATCATCGAGAGGTCGGCCGATACAATCGAGAGTATATGCTCGATCATATCGACGACTGATCGATGATATCGAACTCTGTCATAAATATGACCGTTTATATCCGTTGGAACCTTTTGCCTATAAATAGAGAGAGTAGTTTTCATTGCTGGTAGAGAAAGCAGAGAGTGTTTTAGAGTGTTTTAACCTTCCTATCATTTACCTAAGCCCTTTCTCTCAGGAAGTTCGTCCTCCAATCCACCCTCATCATTGATATCTCATAGAGTGGATTGGAGAATGAACTTCCGCATTCAAGGATCCTTCAGCTACTACCTTAATGACATATCATTAAGCTGGGATGCCTTAAATACATAAATGATGGAAACCTCTCTATCTTCCTTATAGGAAAATCTTCAGAGAGTGGTATTCCATCATATCCTTGACCCAACCTAAGCCTAGCATATATACATCTTTGTGTTGCAGATCAAGGGATCTGAAGATTCTTCATCAACAAGAAGGAGATCTTCATCATTGTGCTGAAAGGGACTCATCAACTTATCTGTAAGTACTAAGAGTCCAGAGGACACTTGCAATCATTCCTTTTTAGGATTGGGTTTTAAGTGTTACTCACCATTTGAAGTCCTCGAAGGAGGCCTCCGACGGGAGTGTACGTGCGGGGTGCATTGTGTAGACCCTTACTCTGTGGAGAGCAAAAACTTCTGGTTAGGAGTACGCCAGTAAAACTCCAGGGTTAGAGGTGAACCGAGTAGAAACCTCCAGGTGCGTTGTGTGGACCTTGTCCTGTGTGGGCATAAACATCTGGTTGGAGTACACCAGCAAAACTCCAGGGTTTGAGGTGAACCGAGTAGAAACCTCTGTAAAGGTTGAAGGTGAACCTGATTTAAAACCTTAGGTTTGAGGTGAACCATGGGAAACCTCCTTAGTGAAATCCGGTGACTCAAGCGTTGAGTGTGGAAGCCGGGAGTGGAGTAGACAAGTCGTGGAACCACTATAAAATGACTGTGTTTGAGATTGATATTGTCTTACATTTATGTGATTGCCTTACAAGTCCTTATATATGATCACATCTTATACACACACAGTCATATCCATCACAATCTCATCTATAAACTGTTTGTCTTTTAAATAGTTTGTGATTGGATCCTCTACCAGGCTTGGAAGCCAGTAGAGTTAATTTTGAGCAATCCTAATATGTACTCTGTAATAGGATTAGTGTGATAAGGATTTTTAATAATTCATAAAAATTTTAAAAAGTCCTATTCACCCTCCCTCTAGGATATATTGACATATCTCTACTTCAACTTAAGCGGTCTTCACCGCTATTTCACATTCAACATTGTTTCCTGTAATGTGGTCTACTTGAGATTGGGATATACCTCATTTTTGGTCTCATGCCATAAAATGATCTAAAAAATAGATGGACGGCATGGATGAAACACATACATCACGGTGGGGCCCACCGAGCACCGACCACCAACCAGTGGCCGGTGGCAAGGGAGTAGCCGATCCGATTCCCATTTTATCACAAAATCCTAAAAATGAAGAGGATCCAACTCTAAACCCAGTTGCTCTCAAGAGCATTCAGAAACTCCGTATCAGACCTGGACCATATGTCGAAAGTCCGATAGCGATGAACTTAGACAATTATGACCGCCTAGTTGGACATGACAATCACCTCGAAAATCAAGTCCAGATGATGTCCTGAAACTATTTTCTTGAGTCCAGACCGAAGAGTGTGAGAATGTGAAGGTTTTTATGAAATTAAATATAAATTTAAGTAATCTGAGTCGTGTCATATGCGGACCAATTATAAGCGTTCTGACCATTAGATTCTGACCTAAATACATCCTCGGATCAGGGAAGATGTCTCACACATGTCAATATACTTGTGGCCCTGATCGAGTATCGGTGACCATTGAACTGAAACTGGTCCACCACGGTCAATTTTGAAACCCGATCGAACTGAAAATGTAACTTGACCTAGATCTAGTACCTGCGAGCTTAAGTCTGACCGCATTCAATAAAGGGACCTCCAGAAATGCTCCGTTGGATCGAAATAAGCCCGATTTGATTATAACCTAAGTATACCATGGCCCTAGGACTATTTTCATCAGTTCTGGGCCTATATAAGGGCCTTAAACCCTCTCTCACATATTTCATACGAATTCTCAAACCCTAGCTAAGAAAGAGAGAGTAAAAAAAGAGAAAGTAAGAGAGAAGTTAGTGATTCATCCTGTGATTCTTCCCAACTACTCTACGCACCTAATCCACCTATTCGAATTGTTATTCCGACGATTCTAATTCCATATTGTAAGTGCTATGATTTCATATCCCTTTGGTTGTTAAATTTTGTTGGGCCAAAACCTATATCTATGTCTTGTATATCTTGTGTTTCATGTTTGAGACTATTTATTGCAATCAAGACATCGCATTGCAAGATAAGAACTTAAATGAAGAACGTTTCAAGCCATGGATGAAGAATTCAAGAATAGAAGTTTTCAAGTATGCATGCTCAAGATATAATCAAGTTCAAGTATAGCAAAAGACTGTGTCAGGTCAAGATCAAACTCAAGAAGGCCTACTACAAGATTCGTATATTCTCAAGCTTCTCTTAAGGGTCATTTGAGTGTATAGACTTTCAATGTCCATCTCACTTTTAAGGTTTGTTTGACCTTAGATTGACCTTAGGATGGGCTTTACTGTAGGTCATTCTGGATACATAATTCATATATTTTAATATGCTTGTTTGGGCTGTTCTCAGACCAGTCCTAGGGACTTTAAGACCAGTCCTAGCTCTGCTACGACCAGTCTTAAGTTTTTCAGGACCAGTCCTAGGTTGTTGAAGATTTTTAGATCTTTCTGATTGTCCTACGACCAGTCCTGGACATCCTACGACCAGTCCTGTGAGTTCTACGTCTCATCTTTTGACCAGTCTTAGCCCTACGACTCAAACTCCAACAACTAAATTGGGGATCCTACGACCGGTCGTAGGTGACCCATGACCAGTCGTAGGTGGCCCACGACCGGTCATAGGCTACCCAGGACCGGTCGTGGAATAAAAAATCCTTATCCCGTAGAAATCTTTGAAAATCTTTGAAGCTACGACCAGTCCTAGGATCCTAAGACCAGTCGTAGACGGGATTTTTCAGACTATAAATTGAGCACGAACTTCAGAGTTTTAGCAATTCAATTCAACTCTATTCAAGCATTCTTTAGGCTATACTCTGAGATAAGTTTGTGTTTGTTTTATGCTACTTTGTGCTTATTTAATATTCCTTTTGCTAGCTTGTTTTGTATTTGATTTTGATCTACATTCCAATCTCATTAGAAAAGGGGAATTTCGGATATTCCTTCTTCTTGGATTCAAAATCAAATAGAACTAGCCCTTTTGATTTAAAATCAATTAGACTTAGAACCATTCTTAAAGTGAGTATTGGACTTTGAACGTTGAATCGAACTTCTACTCCGATTGGTTTTACTGGGCTACTTCAAAAGGTGATTCAGGTATTTTACATTTTTGTAATTTACTTTCTTTGGTTTTGTTTGAGATTTGCCAGAAAAATCTCATCGTATTGGTTATCTGATGAGAGCCAGAAAACTCAGATTGTGGGGGTTTTTGGATTGTGTAAGCCCGAGATCAAAGACACAATTGTGAAGGTTTTAGGTGAACCTGTGAAACCTATTTTAATAGTGCATGCTAATATCCCCTGTGTGAGGATATTAGGAGTGGAGTAGCATTCTGTGTGGCTGTTGGATAACAGTTGGTGTACACACAGGCGAACCACTATATATCGTTGTGTTGTGGATGTGCTTTATTCTTTCATTCCTTTATTCATTCAGTTTCGTGGATGAATGTTGTAATCATTTTATTTCAAGCAAGTGTGGGAATGTTGTAATAACTTAGGATTTATTTCTGCAAGTTATTTTAGTTTCCTTACTTTTTATTTGTCATTGGTTTGAGATACATAGGACGTTCTAGAAATAAGGTTGTCCTACCTTAAACCTTTGGTTTTTGGTGTAAGGTTGTCCTTAGAACTGATATAGTATCATTCTCTTAATTCTAGGTTATTGAGATTACTTTTAATTTAGCATTGTGCTTTATTTCTTTTATTATTTCGCTGTTTTAAGTTTTATTTGGTATTGCCCTATTCACCCCCCCCCTCTAGGGCATATAGCTAGGCCCTTTCAAGTGGTATCAGAGCCTAATAACTCGTGCTTATTATTTATTTATTGGATTTATTTCCTAAGCTAATGATCTAAGCTATATTAAGATGTCAAATTTTGATAGCCTATCAGTCACTAGGCCACCACCCTTTAATGGCACAAATTATGCCTATTGGAATGCCAGGATGAGGATCTTCCTCAAATCCTTGGATAAAAGTGTGTGGCTGGCCACAGTGAATGAATGGAACCCTCCTATCACTGAAGTAATTAATGACGATGGTTCAAAATCAATGAAAGTAACGGCTTATTCTCTTTGGACCACACTTCAAAAAAGTGAAAGTAGTGCCAATGCAAAAGCACTAAATGCAATCACGTGTGCATTATCACCAGATGAATTCAAAAGAATCATCTCTTGTGAAAATGCAAAAAAAGCATGGGATGTATTAGAAATGACACACGAGGGTACATCTATTGTCAAGAAATCTAAAGTCCAACTCCTCACAACTAAATTTGAAGAAATTCATATGGAGGAGAATGAGATGTTTATGGACTTCTATACTAGATTGAATGACATTGTGAACTCTATGTGAGGTCTTGGTGATAGAATCCCAGAGAGTAAAAGTGTGCGCAAAGATACTATGCTCACTTCCTCAATGGTTCAATTCTAAAGTGACCGCGATTCAGGAACTTCGTGATACGGATACCATGAGGGCTGAGGAACTAGTTGGTTCACTTCAAACCTATGAGTTATCCTTTAAAACTCCTAAAAGAAAATCAATTGCTCTCAAATCATCTAAAAATGTTTCACAAGAGAGCACTTCGGATTTAGAAAATTCTGAAGATGATATGGCGCTTTTAGCAAAAAAGTTTTACAAAATTTTTAAAAGCAAGAAAAAAGTTGATTTTCAAAAGTCAAATGATAAGAGACGATCTAAACCTAGAACTCGAAAATCCTTGAAAGATAGTCAATGTTACAACTGTCAAGAGTATGGGCACTTAGCTAACAAATGTCCTATAAAGGACAAATCAAAAAAGAAAAGCATGATGGCTACTTGGGATGAATCGTCTGATTCTGAATCCTCTTCTAAATCAGAAGATTCTGAAACCAAGTCGGGCTAAGATGTTAAAGCCCTTATGACTCTAGCCAAGATCACCTATTCAGATAATGATGATATATCTAGTGAAGAAAATCTGAATAGTGATTGCGATAATGAAGATGATCTTCAGGACGCTTATAATGCCCTTTATAAAGAGAGTTGTAAAATTGCCGTTAAGCTTAAATTATAAAAAGAAAAATTTTCTAAGCTTAAGGAAGATTACGAGTCTCTTGTTTTAGGAAAGTCTCATATTTTTTATTCTTTTGAAAAGACCAAATGTGATTTAGATTTCAAAACCTCCCAAATTGAAGATTTGAAATTCGAAAAAGAGAAACTCAAAAATGAAGTAGCTTCTCTTCTAAGTTTGAAAGACACAGAGATATGCCCAAGGTGATCCAAAATTGGAAAAATTATTGTCCGGATCAAGAAAATGTGGCGATCGATCCGGGTTGGGCTATGATAAGAATACATCTCCTAAACAAAAGAACATTGCTCCTAAATTTGTAAAAGGAGAGTCTTTAACCTCAAAAGAAAAGAATACCTATCAAGGTTTTTCCAAAAATTCAAGGACTTTTCAAAAACCTAAAGGTAGCTTAATTTTTAAAATCGAAATCCTTTAGCTGAAAAAATAATTGATCTACTCAAGGAGCTATTAAAGTCTAACTCTATAGGTCACTCCTATAACAACAGACAGAAAAAGACCATCTATACTCCTAAACCCAAAATAGTTCTGAAATGGGTTCCTAAAGTTGCCAGCTTGGTTGCCCACACTGCTTTCAAAGCTACAAGCCATTCAAAGTGGTACCTAGATAGTGGTTGCTCGTGGCATATGACAGGTGACAAAGCTTTATTCACTGATCTAAAAGATATGATTGACGGGTCAGTCACATTTGGTAATGGAAGTAATTGTAAGATCATTGGCCAAGGTACGGTTCAGCTTTATAACCTTTCCTTATTTAAAAATATTTTCTATGTTGAGGGCTTGAAACACAACCTTCTTAGCATTTCTTAGACATGTGATAACAACCATAGTGTGAAGTTTTCTAATCAAGGTTGTGAGATTCTTAATAAAAAGGGTTCTGTTATATTAACTGGTCGCAGAACTTCTGAAAACTGCTACATCGTTAGTGATGCAAGCTCATCTACTCAATCATGTTACATGATCCATACCGATGAGACTGAATTATGGCATAAATGCCTTGGACATGTACACTATCGAAACTTATTTAGATTGAGCAAAAGAGAACTAATTAGAGGTCTACCCAAATTGTAAAAAGTAGACAAAATATGTGGTGAATGCTAGTTGGACAAACAGACTTGGAGCTCTCACAAGAAAGTGAATTCCAATACCACATCTAGACCACTCGACCTTCTCCATATGGATCTTATTCGACCAACCAGATCGGAGAGTCGAGGAGGCAAAAAATATATCTTGGTTATCGTAGATGACTATACCAGATTCACTTGGGTATCGTTCTTAAAAGACAAAACTGAAACCCTAGATGAAGTGAAAAAGGTCATCAAACGAATCCAAAATGAAAAAGGTTCTCATGTTAGTAAGATCCATAGTGATCATGGATCCGAATTCAAAAACAGTAGTTTTGATAAATTCTGTAGCGATCTGGGAATATCACATGAATTCTCTGTGCTCAAACACCGCAACAAAATGGTATAGTTGAAAGAAAAAATAGAGTGCTTCAGGATATGGCTAATGTTATGTTGAATAACATGAAGCTCTCTAGAAATTTTTGGGCTGAAGCAGCTAATACCACATGTTATATTATTAATCGGGTTTATACCAATAAATCTGATAATAAGACTGCTTATGAATTATGGTTTGAAAGGAAACCCACTGTCAAATACTTTCGAGTTTTTGGCAGCAAGTGTTATATTTTACGTGATCGTGAAAATTTGAGAAAGTTTGATATGAAGAGTGATGAAGGTATTTTTCTTGGTTATTCTTTGAACAGTCGAGCTTATAGGGTTTTAAATAAGAGAACTGGTGTGATTCAAGAGTCCATCAATGTGGTCATTGATGATCATTTGAATACGCTAGCTCCGAGTTCAGATGATGATGAAGCTCTTATTATCGACAATCAAGATACCTCATCAAGTCAAAAAGAATCTGAACCAAGGGCTATCAAAGATCATCCAACCAATCAAATTCTTGGAAACCCTCTCACTGGAGTTCGTACTCGCAAACGACTTGAGAACATATGTAATTATGTTTCTTTTACATCCCAAATAGAACCGGTCAATGTGAAAGAAGCACTTTCTGACAAAAATTGAATTGTTGCTATGCAGGATGAACTTAATCAATTTGTTCGTAATGATGTTTGGTATCTTTTTCCTAGACCTAAAGATAAACACATTATTAGAAAAAAATGGATGTTTAAAAATAAGTCTGATGAGCTTAAAAATATAATTTGAAACAAGGCCAGACTGGTTGTACAAGGTTACACTCAGATTAAAGGCATTGATTACGATGAAACCTTTGCTCTAGTCGCTCGTCTTGAATCAATCAGACTTTTTATTTCCATCGCATGCTTTAGAAAATTTAAGATTTATCAGATGGATGTAAAGAGCGCCTTCTTGAATGGTGATTTACATGAAGAAGTGTATGTTGAACAACCTTCAGGGTTTGAAGACCCTAAGTTATCTGACCATGTATTTCATCTTAAAAAGGCTCTCTATGATCTAAAACAAGCGCCCAGGGCATGGTATGAGAAATTGACTAAATTCTTACTTAGTCATAGTTTTCAAGTAGGTAGTGTCGTAAGACACTCTTTGTTAAGAAGCATAACAATGATATTTTGATGGTTCAAATTTATGTTGATGATATTATTTATGGATCAACTTGCTCTAACATGTCTATTGAGTTTGCAGAGTTAATGAGATCATGGTTCGAAATGAGCATGGTTGGCGAACTAAACTATTTCCTAGGGTTGCAAGTAAAACAACAACCTGATGGAATTTTCATTTCCCAGACCAAATATGCTTCAAACTTGGTTAAAAGGTTTGGATTTGAGAATGGTAAGAAATTTGATACTCCTATGAGTACAACGTTAAGACTCTCAAAAGACTCTACAGGTAAAGATATAGATCCTAAACTATATCCTAGTATGATACGTAGTTTGTTATATCTAACTGCTAGTAGACTTGATATCGCATTCAGTGTTGGTATTTGTGCGAGATATCAGTCTAATCCTAAGGAATCACATCTTACTGCTGTTAAACGAATTATTAGATATGTCGCAAGTACTATAAATCTGGGTCTATGGTACCCTTTTGATACTAGTGTTCAATTAGCCGGGTACCTAGATGCTGATTAGGCCGGTAATATCGATGATAGAAAATCAACCAGTGGTGGTTGTTTTTACATTGAAAATTGCTTAGTTTCTTGGTTCAGCAAGAAGCAAAGCTCAATATCGCTCTCCACTGCTGAGGCTAGTATATTATAGCAGGATATGCATGTACTTAACTAGTTTGGATGAAACGCATGCTAAGCGATTATGGAATTAATCAAGATTCAATGATCTTACA
The DNA here is from genome assembly GCA_037074715.1 of Magnolia kwangsiensis. Classification (NCBI taxonomy): domain Eukaryota; kingdom Viridiplantae; phylum Streptophyta; class Magnoliopsida; order Magnoliales; family Magnoliaceae; genus Magnolia; species Magnolia kwangsiensis. The sequence goes on along the minus strand of CM073575.1, from coordinate 79,015,182 downwards.
TTGTGATAATTCCAGTGCTATAAATATTTATAAAAATCCAATCCAGCATTCACGTACTAAGCACATTGACATTAGGTATCATTACATTCATGAGTTGGTTGATGAAAAAGTTATTTCCTTAGAATATATACCAACCGAAACTCAACTTGCTGATATATTTACTAAACCGCTCGACAAAAGCAGGTTTAATAAATTAAAATTTGATCTTGGTATGTGTATTTTACATTGAATATCTTGCTTGCATGTATCATAGTGTACTATATTTAGTATTATTTGTGTTTAAATTTTAATTTTTAACATTAAAAATGTATTTTTGGTCGATACTCGACCGGTCGTGGCTGTACATGAACAGTCGTGGTTCGACCGGTCGTGGTGCTCGTGATCATGATATAATTTGAGAAAATCCCCTTCTTCTTCATTTTCACTCCGACCTACGACGAGTCATGGCTCGACCAGTTATAGGATTTCTTATTTTTCTTCAAGGTGAGTCCTATTTCATCATTTTTTTTGAAGATTCATTCTCTCTATGCTTTGATTTGATCATTGTGTAGCTAGTTTTCATCTCTTGTTTGGTTTTTCAAGGGTTTCATCTCAATTTGCTGATCTAGAGAAAACTCATCTTTCTTTTGTGCATTTCTCTTACTCTTTGTATATATTTTTGAATATGGATACTAGAGGAAAAAAGAAAACATCCCGTGGTCTATCCTCATCTAGATCTACACCGATTACAAAACGGCACCTTCGGTCACCCAAAGATGATCCTCAAGATGTACGGGATTTACGTGTCCGTAATGTAATCATTGAGCATACCGCTGATCTCAATCACATTGCTCCATATGGTATTATCCCTCTCCTTGAATCTGTTGGCTAGACTAACATTTTGCTTTAGGGTGGGCCTGCATACCAGTCCATTGCCCAATCAATGACAGCATGCATCTCAGAATTTTCTCTTGATAATTTAACATTTTTAATTTATACTAGAGAAGGAAAATTTGAAGTAGACCGTCATTTGATATCAGGGATTATGGATATACCTGTTAATGATGAAGGTATACCAATTCATACTTTATACAAAAAACCATCTGAATCGAAAAAATGCATGTTAACAAGAGATTTATATAAAATTGATGCACAATGGACACACAAAGGGAATGCGCTCCCTTTAAAGTATTTGTTACCTAGATACAAGGTGTTACATCATTTCTTCATTTCCAATGTGTATCCTCGGTCCGGTAATAAAACTGAGTTGACTTCTTTTATGGTTCGTGTGTTGTATTCTATTGCTTCTGGTACCATGGTCTGTCTTCCTTCTTTGATTTGTTATTTCATTATACAATTTCGTCTCCATCCGGGTCATAGTGTTATTCCGTTTGGTTATCTTATGACTGTTCTAGCCACTCACATGCTTGTCGATAAACCTATTAATGAGGTACCAATTCATCATCTTATTTTCAACAATTTCAATCTTAATAAGATGAAGTTGGATTTACTTCCTAGCCAAGTTGATGAAGGTGGTGTTGGTGGTGATGGTGGTGAAGCTGGAAATGAAGGGGAAGCTGGCGATCTTCCTCAACAGGATATTAATATGGATGATTTATTTGATGATATAGAATCTGATTCGCCAAATGATCCTGATTACGATCCATCTAGTCATGATGCACGCCTTTGTGCATTGAAGGAGAAGGTTGATAACATGAGTATAGCCCATGATATGTAATTTAAGTACATGCGAAAATATCTTTGCCGCATCAATAGGGGCTTACACCAGATTAATCCGACTATCCTTGCTCCCTCCTCTGGATCTGATTACGCGAATTATCTTCTGAATAGTATAACATTATCTTTTATTTTGAATATTGTATTGTCTTTTGGATATTGTACTGTCGATTGATAATAGCTTGATGCTTCTGGTTTATATTTTAAAATACGCTATGTCCTTTCATATGTCTTTCTCATTATCTTCTTATTGTTCCTCTCTATGTTGATGTTCTCTTTCCTATTGTGACTTTCTCTTGTCATTTTGTGACAAAAGGGGGGAGTAGTATGGTAAAGGGGAGTAGTATGGAAAGATGGAAAGGGGGAGTAATTTGAATTGATTTGGATTGATTGATTGAGAAGGATATGTGGATGAGAATTATTGTATTGATGTTATTGATTGGTTACATGAGCAGTATTTGTATTACTCAGGGGGAGTAGAGTATTGGTTACATGAGCAGTATTTGTATTACTCAAGGGAAGTAGAGTAATTTGTGATTTTATGGCTCATGATTCCTTCTTATTCTTTATGCTATGTGTTTTGTCACAAATTTGACAAAGGGGGAGATTGTAAGTGCTATGATTTCATATCCCTTTGGTTGTCAAATTTTGTCGTGCCAAAACCTATATCTATGTCTTGTATATCTTGTGTTTCATGTTTGAGACTATTTATTGTAATAAAGACATCACATTGCAAGACAAGAACTTAAATGAAGAACGTTTCAAGCCATGGATGAAGAATTCAAGAATAGAAGTTTTTAAGTATGCATGCTCAAGATACAATCAAGTTCAAGTATAGCAAAAGACTGTGTCAAGTCAAGATCAAACTTAAGAAGGCCTACTACAAGATTCGTATATTCTCAAGCTTCTCTTAAGGGTCATCTGAGTGTATAGACTTTCAATGTCCATCTCACTTTTAAGGTTTGTTTGACCTTAGATTGACCTTAGGATGGGCTTTACTGTAGGTCATTTTAGATACATAATTCATATATTTTAATATGCTTGTTTAGATTATTCTAAGACCAGTCCTAGGGACTTTAAGACCAGTCCTAGCTCTGTTACGACCAGTCTTAAGTTTTTCGGGACCAGTCCTAGGTTGTTGAAGATTTTCAGATCTTTCTGGTTGTCCTACGACCAGTCCTAGACATCCTACGACCAGTCCTGTGAGTTCTACGTCTCATCCTTTGACCAGTCTTAGCCCTACGACTCAAACTCCAGCAACTAAACTGGGGAACCTATGACCGATCGTAGGTGACCCACGACCAGTCGTAGGTGGCCCACGACCGGTCGTAGGCTACCCAGGACTGGTCGTGGAACAGCAAATCCTTATCCCGTAAAAATCTTTGAAAATCTTTGAAGCTACGACCAGTCCTAGGATCCTAAGACCAGTCGTAGACGGGATTTTTCAGGCTATAAATTGAGCACGAACTTCAGAGTTTTAACAATTCAATTCAACTCTATTCAAGCATTCTTTATGCTATACTCTGAGATAAGTTTGTATTTGTTTTAAGCTACTTTGTACTTATTTAATATTTCTTTTGCTAGCTTGTTTTGTATTTGATTTTGATCTACATTCCAATCTCATTAGAAAAGGGAAATTTCTGATATTCCTTATTCTTGGATTCAAAATCAAATAGAACTAGCCCTTTTGATTTAAAATCAATTAGACTTAGAACCGTTCTTAAAGTGAGTATTGGACTTTGAACGTTGAATCGAACTTCTACTCTGATTGGTTCTACCGGGCTACTTCAAAAGGTGATTCAGGTATTTTACATTTTTGTAATTTACTTTCTTTGGTTTTGTTTGAGATTTGCCAGAAAAATCTCATTGTATTGGTTATCTGAGGAGAGTTAGAAAACTCAGATTGTGGGGGTTTTAGGATTGTGTAAGACCGAGATCAAAGACACAATTTTGAAGGTTTTAGGTGAATCTATGAAACCTATTTTGATAATGCATGCTAATATCCCCTATGTGAGGATATTAGGAGTGGAGTAGCATTCTATGTGGCTGTTGGATAACAGTTGGTGTACACATAGGCGAACCACTATATATCGTTGTGTTGTGGATGTGCTTTATTCTTTCATTCCTTTATTCATTCAGTTTTGTGGTTTGTGTTTATGGATGAATGTTGTAATCATTTTATTTCAAGAAAGTGTGGATGAATGTTGTAATAACTTAGGATTTATTTCTGCAAGTTATTTTGATTTCCTTACTTTTTATTCATCATTGGTTTGTGATACAAAGGACGTTCTAGAAATAAGGTTGTCCTACCTTAAACCTTTAGTTTTTGGTGTAAGGTTGTCCTTAGAACTGATAAAGTATCATTCTCTTTATTTTAGGCTATTGAGATTACTTTAAATTAGGCATTATGCTTTATTTCTTTTATTATTCCACCGTTATTAGTTTTATTTGGCATTGCCCTATTCCACCCCCCTCTAGGGCATATAGCTATGCCCTTTCAATATTTGGATAAGAAAATCAAACCCTAACCTATTTTTGAACTTAGTATAGTTTAAGTGATGATATAGCTAACCCAATTCATGCTTTAGGTTGCCAATCCACCGTTGACGAAGACTTACCATATAAATCATATCTGTTACGCATTTTCGGTTTAAGGTGCGGAATATATACATTTAGTTTATGACTTTCAAGACTTTCAATGTTATATAATGATTTATTATTGACGGGGGTGCCATTACACATGCTAAATGCGTTATCTATTTTGTTTTACGTCTATATATAAACTATGTTGTAAATAGAGTATTTCATGTGTATGTTGAAATGTTTGTACGTATATGAAATCTAATGTTATGATTGCCATGATTAATTGTCGTAAGTGAATGAATGTTATATATACGACAACTCCTTGGTAAAAGGATTTGCCCAAATACGTAATATGGCCGACATACATGATGTATGTTGAAAAAGTGTAGTCTAAGTGTTTGTAAAAATGTTTGAATGAGTTAGGAATTAGTAAAGTGTGATTTCTAAGGGAATTGGGATATGAATCCTAACTACCTAAACTATGTGTATGATTTCCTCCATGTACGATACAGTTTACCTATTTATGTTTAACTGTGTATATGATTTCCTTTATGTATGTATTCCATAATATGCTTACAAGATTGTAGGAATTGACTTAAGTGTTTATTACTACTTTGAATATCTCATATGCTTACTTGTGATGAATGCACGTTGTTGGGACTATATCACAGTCTAAGTAATTGGTAAAAAGCCTTGTACTGGTGGCTGAGATTGTTTTCACCTCGCAAGATGTGTTAGACGAATCCGAGCTATACTTGGGATGTTCGATAGTGGTTAGGCAGCACGAAGTGCTTATGCATTTCATATCGATCAACTAAATGTGCCCCCGTCCTAGTCGAGCTCGTCAATTAACCCGATTGACCGATGTATGTTCACCATGTTTCGATGCTACTGCTTGAATCTAAGGTACCAAACTCACCAGTGAAACCCTATTAACCTTGATACCTCGATCCACTAAGACTCATGAGCTGGACATGGTGGTATTGGACACCATGGTTGTGCTGTCAGCCTATGCTGGGGTGACGAGCCTCCCCGTAGTGACCAATGAGCAATTCAGACTCGTGAACTGAATATGGTGGTATGGGACACTGTATTCGTGCTGTCGGCCTACACTGATTGGTGACGAACCCTCTGTAGTGACCTCGAGTATATCCTGAGATTGTGTTGAGGCAACGAGCCTTAATGTAGTATCCAGGGTATGATTAGGACTGTATTGATTGGTGACGAGCCCTTTACAGTGACCTAGAACCGTAATATCATATGAGATTTACTAGGACTAACGACCCTAGAATGGATCATTGATTGGGAATTGATATAAGGGAGGTACCTTAGCTTCCCAATCTTGTTGTATGAAAAGGACTGATAAGAACTTAGTAATCATGTCCATGCATCGAATTGCATGTGCTTTGGCGTGGAAGAGCACTTTCGGGTGGTTGCCATGCGCGCCGTAAGATGAAGACGCTGAGGGTGTGCAGGCGAGGGCATGCATCATTATGGCATATCATTCTTGCATTAACAAGAGTATTTAGGACATGCTTGATTGTACTACTTTATCATTACTGCTTGATTGAATTGATAACATGTTAACCTTTATTGTATAGTTCCACTGAGTTGATCACTCACTCCCACATTCTGGGACGATGCTTAAACACCAACCAGACTCTGTCTTAGTTGCAGATGAGGATGCGACGTATAAGGCAGAGCCGGAGTTTGAGGATGATGAGGAGGTATTCTCGTATATGCAGTATTCAGGTAGGTTCACTTAGACCGTTCTAAATCGACTGGGCTTTAGGGTTTATACTTTATAGAGGACTATCACATTTTATTATTTGTATTTTGAAACAAGACTTGTAACTATTGACCTGGTATAACACACATATTTCAGGGACTTGTACTGGTTTATCTATTTATTTCAGACTTCCACTTGCATTTTCTAACTGTCCCTGGATTATATTTTACTGATTTGGCTTAATCTATTTCATGTTTCATGCACTAATACAGACAACATATAACCATCATTAAAATTGTTGCGTAAGTGATGTTTTGGAACTTAGGAGTTAGGTTATACTCGACCCCCGATTTTCAGGGTGTTACAAGTTGGTATCAGTGCATGATTTGGATTAAACCGAACCTAGGTTATGGTCACACGATGTACGCTGATGCCAATTTAACGTAGGAGGGTGTGAGAAAAATCTAGAAACAAATTTAGGATTCCCAGTTTTGCCAATTGGCAAAGGATGACTGTAAATGATCGCTGAGATCGAGTCCGTTCGCAGTCCTGATCACGCAAAACTACCCTAATCCACTTCTAGACTATCAATTGATGGGTTTAGAACGTGTTTCATCCCATCCTAGCCGTTTAAAATTGGTAAGCACGAATATGCATCAAATTCTATTCGAAATGACCCGAAACGAGTCGAAACAGAGTAGGGGCCCAATCAGGGCACTTCCAGGGGACCCAGGGTGGGACCCACATATTTTTGGACTTTAAGGGGGGGAGGACCTCGCCCCACCTACGAGCCATCTCCGGATAGTTCAGAGACCGACGAGGGCCTCGCCGGTTCGATGAGGCCTCGCCACCCAGCAGACCAGTCTGGGCGGGCCGGCTTGGGCCGACGCTCCTAGGGCCTAGTGTGGCCCACTGGTCCATGGTTGGTCAATTAAAAGCTCTCCCAAATCATCTTCCCTTCACAAATCACCCTCCCTAGCTTTCTTTTTCTAAAATAATCCTAAAAAATTCCATAAAAATTTTTCAAACCCTTCCTTCTTCCATTTTCGTGCATCCTCTCTCTACCCATTTTAAAACCCACCTCCATTGCTGATTTCCTTTTCTTTTCCTTTTATTTGGGCACTCAAATCCCTACATTGAGTCTCAAATTCATGGAAAAACCAATACTCATTCCATTTCCCTCATTTCTTTCCTTTTCCATGGCCCTATTTAAGCTTGTTACGGCCATATTTTCTATTTCTACTATTCTCTCTTTCGTGGAAAAGAAGAGAGCTTCCGCAGATGAAGTCAGGCCTAGTCGTCCACCCGTTCAAGTAGGCCGAGAGGTGCTGCTACGAGTTCAAGCGCCAGTCGAGAGTTACAGACGAAGCGGGATCTAGATCCCCATGCTCCCATAGGAAGGGCTTTGTTGGCGGAGTTGTCTCATGGAGTTTATGAGGGCTGTAGGGTCCTTTTTGAAGCTCATGTAGATGCACGGCTATTTGGATAATTCTTGTTGTTTGAGCACTGCTAAAAGCCAAGTGGGGTCCACTATTGAGGGTGAGCACCGTGCAAATGTGGGTACTGTCCGAGCTTTCTATGCCCACATTCGAGAGCCAACATTGGATCCCTTGCAGTTTAAAATTCCATTTGGAAGAGATCGGGATGCCATAATCGATGTTGCTTTCATTTCTCGCCATATAAATGTGCCACTTGGTGAGGTACATGCAAGTGAGAAGAATCTGAGTAGTGCACATGAAAGGGATCGCCACATACGGTTCCTTTTTGGTCATCTGGTTGAATGGCAGCCTAATAAAATCCTTTTAGTGACCAATATGACAGACGACTTATGTCTGCTTCACCACATTTGCACGTTCAACGTCTACCCCAAGTGGAGCAACCGCAGTGAGTGCACATGCCTGATGATGGACTTCTTATACCAGGTGGGGTAGGGAGAGAAGTTTTGTATGCCTATGCATGTCCTGCGATAGATAGTCCTTATTGCACGTTCTAATAGAAGGACTGAATCCCTCCTGTTCGGCTGACTCATATGCAGGATTGCACTCGAGTTTAGCTACAGACTTGGGGTGGAATTGCTAGTGCCGATCCATTACATTACCGAGACTACTCTCAATCAGATGGATATCGGGTCATGACAACAACAAGCCCTACTTGAGGAGAGTGAGGATGAGACCGAAAGCGAAGAGGAAGAGAGTGATGAAGAAGGTGGAGCCGAAATAGAAGAAGAAGAAGAGCAGGACGATGAAGAAGAGGAGACCCAAGATACAGATGAGAGCCCTCCTACGACTCGAGAGCATGATCCTGATCGGGATGATAGGGAAGCTCGTTTAGTTAGACTTGAGGAGGGCCAGGCCACCCTACAATAGGATATTATCGATTTGCGGGGCCTCGTGAAACATAAGTTCAAAAAAGTAACTCGCACTTTGAAGTCTATCCTGTGCTGTCTGCAGGATAAGGGTGCCCCTCCTCCATCGCCAGATTCTGACGAATAGTCCAAAATGTAGTCATCATTTATTTTGTTTGTTGCTTGTTCTTGTGTGTAGCCTTATAGGCGTAGCAGTTTGGTACTTGTGTTAGTATTTAAAGCTTGGTTGTATTAGCTTACATGCATTCTCTGTTGTGATCCATGTAATGCTACACTTCATGTATTGTGACAATTTTGTTAAATGAAATGCATGTTATTTCTTTGAGTTGTGATGTGAATACGGTGTGGATGGATTGTGTGTATGCTTAATCTCACTGGTTGCACCCTCTGTTGAATACAGGGTATGCCACCTAAGGGCTCGAGGACTTCGGCCTGTTTCTCTTTGGGTGAGTCGCTTGACGGGGCCCCTCCCCTGAGCGAGAGCCATACGGACCCCTGTTAAGGCCCGTCTCACTCTGATTCTATGCCAGATTCTCAGCTAGCTTCTGGCCCCGCTGATGGGCCAACGTCTGTGACACCATCTGTGGTCCCACCTGTCACACCTTCGGTTCCTGAGCAGAACTGTGCGTCTACGTCGACGCCTCATGCACAGTCCGCTCCGCCTCCTGATAGGATAAAGCAGATGATGTTATTGATGTAGCAGCAGCAGATACAGCAACAGCAACACCAGATGTAGTAGCAGCAGTAACAGTTCTTGACCTCTATGGCTGATATCTTTTCTCAGTCAATGGGGGCGACTCCACCTGCTTCACCTATGCACCCTGTTGGGAACACTAGTGCCTGCAGCACATTTGAGCGATTCCAGCTCTTGCAGCCTCCCACTTTCACGGGTACTCATAGACTCGAGGAGGCCGAGTACTGGATTGACCGCATCTCTAAGATGCTGAGGCTGCTACACTGTTTGGAGGTAGAGCAGGTCAAACTTGCCACCTTCATGTTTGAGAAGGAGGCCAGTTTGTGGTGGGATAGTGTTCTCTGCACTATTGTGAAGGAATTTGTCTGGACGTGGGAGGCATTTGACGCTCGCTTCCACGAGAAGTATTTCCCTGTCACCTACTGACACGAGAAGGAGAGTGAGTTCCTTCGCCTCTGTCAGGGAGGGATGTCGGTGATGGAGTATGAGAACTGTTTTATGAAGCTGGGCAGGTATGCTCTTTTGCTTCTGGGTGACCAGCTGATGCGGATGGGGCATTTTTCTGAGGGTCTACGACCCGAGATCCGGTCGAAGATGTGTTGTGCTAGCATATCTTCTTATGCTAAGTTGGTGGGCATGTCCCTGTGAGCTGATCAGGATGGGGACAGGTTATCCCGTATGCGAGCACCTATGGCTCCTAGACCGCTACCTGATCTTTCGAGCAGACCATTTCTTGGCAAGAAGCCACGGGTATATTTTCCTCTAAGGCTTGCAGCATCGTCGGTTTAGTTGGGGCGTTCTGACTTGCGCTGCTCATATTGCAGGAAGATCAGACATTCGGATCGGTACTGCTTTATTAGGATGCGGGACAGTGGTTTCTCGCCACCTCAGAGGATCAACCGTCTGATGCCTCAGGCTATTTCCGCTCCACCCCTACGATCAGCACTAGCTCACCCATCTTTCAGGCCACCCACACCTCACTTCGGGCTACCTCAACGGCCCATGGTACCTCAACCGAATCGTCCACAATAGGCTCGGGTTCATGTGCTTACTGCTGAGGCACCAAGGTAATTCAGCACCAAGATCTTTTGAGGTTCCAGCTCATATCCAAGGTATGCCTGTCTTCTTATTGGTGGACATTAGGTCCAATATTTTGATCATCTCTTGCGCTGCGGTCAAGCGACTAGGATTGGATACTGCTCCTACGAAGGGAGTGAGACTCACTACCGCTACAGGGACCTTTTCAGATATTACACGGACTTGTGAGTCTTGCTCAGTAGATTTGGGTAGCAGGACAGTGGTTGTTGACCTGATTGTCGCTCCACTATGTCACTACAACGTTATTCTCGGGATGGACTGGCTCACCAAGATGAGAGCAGAGATTGATTGCAAGGCCAAAGTTGTGACAGCCTACAGACCTGAGGGCACAGTCTTTACATTTCCAGTTCAGGTCAGTTGGTCTTGTCGAGTTAGTAGCTACGCTTCTTTGTTAGAGAGTATTGATGATTCGACGTTGGGGAATACGCTTGTGGTTCAGGACTTGCCGGACATATTTGAGAAAATTCCGGGACTTCCTTCTCAGTGCGAGAGAGACTTTACCATCGATCTTGTGCCCGATGTGACACCTATTTCCTTACCGACTTATTGTATGCCTACATGTGAGATGGAGGAATTGAGGAGACAGATTGATATATTGTTAGAGGCGGACTTCATTCGGCCGAGTGTGTCACCATAGGGAGCGCTTGTATTATTTGTGAAGAAGAAAGCTGATTCCCTGCGATTATGTATTGATTATCGCAGGTTGAATCAGGTGATGGTGAAGAACAAGTATCCCTTGCCCAGGATTGATGATTTATTTGATCAGTTGAAGGGGGCATGGTATTTTTCAAAGATAGATTTGCAGTCAGGGTATCATCAGTTGCACGTCAGGGATGAGGACGTGCAGAAGACCGCGTTCAAGACCAGTTTTGGTCATTACGAGTTCCTTATGATGTCATTTGGACTCACAAATGCTCTGACCATGTTCATGGATCTGATGAACAGAGTGTTTTGGCCATTTCTGTTCTGATTCGTCATCGTGTTTATTGATGATATTTTGATATATTCCAAGAGTCGGAAAGAGCATGAAGAGCATCTGCAAGCAGTCTTCGACACTCTCAGGAAGAACCAGTTGTTCGCACAGTATAAGAAATGTGACTTCTGGAAGGAGGAAGTCAAATTCCTAGGACATGTGGTGTCCAAGGAAGGTATAGCAGTTGACTTCACTAAGGTAACTGTGGTTTAGGATTGGAAGCAGCCCGGTTCAATTACTGAGGTGAGGAGTTTTCTTGGTCTGGTAGGGTACTATCGACAATTCATTCAGGACTTTTCCAAGATTGCCAGACCGTTGTCTCAGTTGACACGGAAAGTCTGAAGTTTGCCTGGAATGAGAAGGAGGAGGCAGCTTTTCAGGAGCTGAAGGACAAGTTGATGATCGCTCCTATGCTAGTATTGTCAGAGTAAGGGTTAAATATACTATATATACTGACACGTCTCACGTTGGTCTTGGTTGTGTCCTTATGCAGAAGGATAGGGTGATTGCATATGCCTTGAGACAGTTGAGTAAACACGAGGAGAATTACCCTACACATGACCTAGAGTTGACAGCAGTCATTTTCGCACTGAAGCTCTGGAGACATTACCTCTACGGAGAGGAGTTTGAGCTCTTTTGCGACCACAAGAGCCTTAGATATATATTCTCTTAGCGATACTTGAATATGAGACAACGCCAATAGATGGAAACCTTGAAGGACTTTAAGTTCGAGGTCTCCTACCATCTGGGCAAGGCAAACCTTGTGGCAGATGCGTTGAGCCGTAAGAAGACCATAGAGTTTACGGCTCCGCTGATGATAGCAGAATGAGACATGGTGGAGTTTGTGTGAGACTTCAAGCAGAAACTCATAGTGGAGGAGCCGTATGAGGTTATTGTACATATTCGTGTACGGCCCCTCATTGATGGCAGGATTATCGAGGCTCAGGCAGACGATGAGCTATTGGTGAAGATGAGAGAGTGGGTTGGTACAGATGAGGACTCTGAGTGGAGTGTTGGTACGGATGGGGGCTTACGTTATCGTGGCCACCTATGTGTCCCAGATATTCCTGACTTGTGACGAGAAGTTCTTGAGGTAGCCCACAGTTCGAGGCTTGTGATGCATCCTGATAGCATGAAGATGTATCAAAACATGAAAAATCATACTAGTGGGACAATATGAAGGTTCACATTACAGAGTTTGTCCCATTGCCTCACGTGCCAACAGGTCAAGGTAGAGCATCGCCGACCTCCTGGACTACTTCAGTTCATGCCCATAGCCGAATGGAAGTGAGATTTTATTTCAGGGCTACCGAAGACGAGGAAGGGACATGATTTCATTTGGGTGATCGTTGACCGATTAACGAAGTCGGCTCATTTCCTACCGATCAGAGTTACGAACTCTGCAGACGAGTTGACTAGGTTATACATCAAGGAGATTGTACGTCTGCATGGAGTTCCTTTAGAGATCGTGTCAGACAGAGACACGTGATTCACATCTATCTTCTGGACTCGTATCCAAGAAGCGATGGGTGTGAAGTTGAAGTTTAGCACCGCATTCCATCCACAGACAGACGGGCAGATGGAATGAGTGAATCAGGTGCTAGAAGATATGTTGCGAGCTTGTGTGTTGGATTTCAAGGATAGTTGGGATGACTGTCTTCCTTATGTAGAGTCGCGTATAACAACAGCTTTTAGGCGAGTATTGGCATGGCTCTCTATGAGGCACTGTATGGTTACCCGTGTAGAGCACTGCATTGCTGGGCAGAAATGGGCGAGAAGACTCTGATTGGCCTAGAGTTGGTTCAGGCGACCTCAGAGAAGATCGACATTATTAGGCATCGACTGCTATCAGCATAGAGCAGGTAGAATAGTTATGCCAATACGAGACGGTAACCGCTTGATTTTGAATTTGGGGACCATATATTCCTTAAGGTTTCCCCCATGAAGGGAGTCCTTCAGTTTGGTAAGAAAGGGAAGCTGACGCCGAGATTCATTGGCCCATTTCAGATACTTGATCGAGTGGGAGCGGTAGCATATCGCCTTGCTTTGCCCACATCACTTGTAGGTGTGCATAACGTATTCCACATGTTCATGTTGAAGAAGTACGTTCCTGATTCTTCACAGATTATCAGTTGGGAGTAGGTGCAGTTGAGCGAGGATACCACATATGTATTACAACCGACACGTATCCTGGACATGAAGGAGCAGGTACTGTGTAGCAAGGTCATCCCACTTGTGAAGGTACTGTGGATGCATCACAGTGAAGAAGAGGCTACTTGGGAGACTGAAGCTGAGGTCAAAAAGAACTACCCTCAGATCCTTGAGGAGTACGAGAAGGAATAAATTTTGAGGATGAAATTTTTCTTTAAGGGGGTAGATGGTAACGTCCTAGAAAAATCCGTACAAAGATCCTAGTATCACTTCAAGCAGAAATCACTTAGGACTAAATCCTTTAAAAATTAACGAGAATTAATTAGTGCTAAACTATATTACTTATGAAATTATCACCAATCACTTTAAATATGATCTGCAAGAACCAAAACCTATAGAATTAGTAACGCTACATTACCCTGAAATCTAGGATCCAACTCTAAACCAGGTTGCTCTCGGGAGCATTCAGAAACTTTGTATCGGCCCTGAACCGCACATCGAAAGTCCGATAGCGATGAACTTAGACAATTATGACTGCTTAGTTGGACTTGACAATCACCTTGAAAATCAAGTCTAGATGATGACATGGGACTATTTTCTTGAGTCCAGAGTGAAGAGTGTGAGAACGTGACGGTTTTCAAGAAATTAAATTTAAATTTAAGTAATCTGAGTCGTGTCACTTGCGGACCAATTATAAGTGTTTCGACCATTGGATTCTGACCCAAATACACCCTCGGATTAGGAAAGATGTCCCACACATGTCAATATACTTGTGGCCATGATCGAGTATCGATGACCGTTGAACAGAAACTGGTCCGCCACGGTCGATCTGGAAACCCGATCGGACTGAAAATGTAACTTGACCTAGATCCAGTACCTCTGAGCTTAAGTCCGACCGCATTCAGTAAAGGGACCTCCAGAAATGCTCCGTTAGATTGGAATAAGCCCGATTTGGTTATAACCAAAGATACCATGGCCCTGGGACTGTTTTCGACAGTTCTGGGCCTAGATAAGGGCCTTAAACCCTCTCTCACATATTCCATATGAATTCTCAAACCCTAGCTAAGAAAGAGAGAGTAAAGAGAGAGAAAGTGAGAGAGAAGTTGGTGATTCATCTTGGGATTCTTCCTAGCTACTCTATGTACCTAATCCACCTATTCAAATTGTTATTCCGGCGATTCTAATTTCATATTTGGGTAAGAAAATCAAACCCTAACCTGTTTTAGAATTTAGTATAGTTTAAGTGATGATATAGCTAACCCAATTCATGCCTTAGGTTGTCAATCTGCTGTTGACGAAGACTTACGGTATAAATCATATCCGTTACGCATTTTCGGTTTAAGGTGCTGACTATATACATTTAGGTTATGATTTTCAAGACTTTCAATGTCAAATAATGATTTATTACTGACGTGGGTGTGATTACACATGCTAAATGCGTTATCTGTTTTGTTTTACGTCTATATATAAACTACGTTGTGAATAGAGTATTTCATGTGTATGTTGAAATGTTTGTATGCATATGAAATCTGATGTTGTGATTGACATGATTAATTTTCGTAGGTGTATGAATGTTATATATGCAACACTCCTTGGCAAAAGGATTTACCCAAATATGTAATATGGCCGACATACGTGATGTATGTTGAAAAAGTGTAGTCTAAGTGTTTGTAAAAATGTTTGAATGAGTTAGGAATTAGTAAAGTGTGATTTCTAAGGGAATTGAGATATGAATCCTAACTACCTTAACTACGTGTATAATTTCCTCCATGTATGATACAGTTTACCTATTCATGTTTAACTGTGTGAATGATTTCCTTTATGTATGTATTCTATAATATGCTTACATGATTGTAGGAATTGACTTAAGTGTTTATTACTACTTTGAATATCTCATATGCGTACTAGTGATGAATGCAAGTTGTTGGGACTATATCACAGTCCAGGTAATCGGTAACAAGCCTTGTACTGGTAGCTGAGATTATTTTTTCCACGCAGGATGTGTTCGACGAATCCGAGTCGTACTTGAGATGTTCGACAGTGGTTGTTTGGACCCTACTTCTTGAATCTAAGGTACCAAACTCACCAGTGAAATCCTATTAACCTTGGTACCTCAATCCGCTAAGACTCATGAGCCGGACATGGTGGTATGGGACACCGTGGTCGAGCTATCGGCCTACGCTGGGGCGACGAGTCTCCCCGTAGTGACCAGTGAGCAACTCAGACTCGTGAGCCTAAACGGTGGTATGGGACACTGTATTTGTGCTGTCAGCCTGCACTGATTGGTGATGAGCCCTCTGTAGTAACCTCAAGTATATCTTGAGACTGTGTTGAGGCGAGGAGCCTTAACGTAGTATCCAGGGTATGATTAGGCCTGTATTGATTGGTGACGAGCCCTTTACAGCGACCTAGAACCGTAATATCATATGAGATTTACTAAAACTGACGACCCTAGAATGGATCATTGATTGGGAATTGATATAAGGGAGGTACCTTAGCTTCCCAATCTCGCTATATGAAAAGGACTAATAAGAACTTGGTAATCACGTTCATGCACCACATTACATGTGATTTGGTGTTGAAGAGCACTTTCGGGTGGTTGTCATGCGCGCCATAAGATGAAGACGCTGAGGGAGTGCAGGCGAGGGCATACATCATTATGGCATATCATTCTTGCATTAACAAGAGTATCTAGGACATGCTTGATTGTACTGCTTTATCATTACGCTTGATTGAATTGATAACATGTTAACCTTTGCTGTATAGTTTCACTAAGTTGATCACTCACTCCCACGTTCTGGGACGGTGCTTAAACACCAACCAGACTTTGTCTTAGTTGCAGATGAGGATGTGATGCATGAGGCAGAACCAGAGTTTGAGGATAATAAGGAGGCATTCTTGTATATGCAGTATTCAGGCGGGTTCACTTAGACCGTTCTGAATCGATGGGGCTTCAGGGTTTATACTTTATAGAGGACTATCACATTTTGTTATTTATATTTTGAAACAAGACTTGTAACTATTGACCTGGTATAACACACATATTTCGGGGACTTGTACTGGTTTATCTGTTTATTTCAGACTTCCGCTTGCGTTTTCTAACTGTCCCTTGATTATGTTTTACTGATTTGGCTTAATCTATTTCATGTTTCATGCACTAATACAGACAACATACAACCATCATTAAAATTATTGCATAAGTGATGTTTTGGAACTCGGGAGTTGGGTTATACTCAACCCCCAATTTTCATGACGTTACGAAGGTTATTTTGCTAATGTTGGAAAGAAACCTGCCTAGTTGCAGAATTAGCTTGTTCTGCTAATGTTGCAGAGAAACCATAAGAAAATATATAGTTTTAGTATTTCTTTCGTTAATATAAATCTTATTGCAATGTTGTAACCTAGGTGATTGACTAAATGGCCATATTCAGGGATGCATATTGAACAACAACGCCTATGGCTTAAATTATACAGAAAAATAGATGTACGACATGGACAGATAATATATATACATTTAAGTAGACCACTATATATATGCCATTGGATCTAAGGTTATACTTCAATAATCCACCGTTGAAGGTAGAATAGGACCAGTTACACCTATACTCAGTGGTTCAGCTAACAGGTTGGGCTAGGCCTAGGTTCCAAAATTTAGCTCATGGGCTATGCTTGGCAGGCCCCAGCATAACCCTACTAATTGTACCATGGGGCCCATCAGATGAGCAGCGCAATTAGCTATTATAAGCCCAATAGCTAATTGAAATGGACCGCTACAAAATCGTCTTAAAACAAATTCGAGCAAAAAAGAAATATTATAGGCTTATGGCTTATCCTTTCACAACCATACATTTGTTCGGTTGACTAAGGCAAACAACCTGATTTTTGGGACAGGGACTCTTTGTATTTTCCCTTCATATAAGTCTAGTTGACCTTATTAATGTCTGTAGGCCCTAGGAAGTTTTTAATGGTGAGCAATCGATCACCATAATTTCCCTTAGATGTGGTCCACCTGATATTTGGATCTGTTCAATTTTTGGAACCACGTCCAAAAATGGACTGGTAAAATGAATGGACGATGTAGATATAGAACACATCTTCACTAGGGCAGGGTTTGTTTAACATTATGATTTTGGTTGACACGTGTGTAGAATGTAGCTCACGTGTGCCATGCTGGCATGTGTGGCCCCTACATGAGATGCCTTATACATGCACGGGCCTGGATAAGTTTTTTTTTTCTTTGTTAGCTTGTTAGTACACCCATGAGATCAAGTTGTGTGGGCCCCACCATGATGTATGTCAAACATCAACACCATGCATTTGATGGGTCCCCTTTAAATTATGGGATATCTCGAAAACCAGCTGTATACGGAACTCCGATGGGCCATACCATCTAAAATCATGTGAAGACATGCCTAAAACATATAAAAGCACTTGGTGGGCCCCACATGAAATTTGGATGCATCTGAAACTTGGTATGACCCCTCATCCAAGTGGTACACACATAATGGATGGGCTGGATTTGTGGACCACATCTTGGTGGGCCTAAAAAATAATTTTGAATGTTTTAATGGAGGGTAACCCCTCTCAACTTTTGTATGTGGTGTGGTCCACACAAGTCACAGATTGACTTGATTTTTAATCTCTGGGCCCACCATGGAATGGTGCATCTAACTGATGGGGTAGATGTTTGAAACACATTTTGGTGAGGCCCACACAACTCTCCTATCGCCTGTCCCAAATCTTGGGCCCACACAACTGATGGGGATATGACTCCTTTTTTGGATCAACCCTTAAAATGATCTGTTAAAATGAATGGACGGAGTGGATCAGTAACATACATCACTGTGGGCCTCACAGATCTCAGCACGTTCCATCTGTCACCGTCCCCAAAACCAAATCCTTTCTAATCCTCTAGCACACGCCCATCTTCCCAAAACTCGAACCTAAAACTCTCTCTGCCTCTCTCGCGAGTACCCTCTCTCTGCCTCTCTCGCATCCTCTCCTCTCTCTCTCTCTCTCTCCCTCCCCCTCCTCTCTCTCTGTCTCTCTCTTCCTCTCTCTCTGATCCTCCACCCTACCGTTGTCGAACGCCCTACCCACGCACGCCTTCTCTCTCTCTCTGAAGCTCGGTTGAAGGCTAGCTCATTGACGACTGTGAGGTATCTCTCTCTCTCTCTTAATCTCTCTCAGTCTCAATACTGATTTAGGGATTTGGGGATTTAGGGATTTTAGGGATTTGGGTGTGGTCTAAGATGACGATTTGCGTATTTCATTTGGGGGTTTATGCCATATAAATGTGTTTGCAAATTAGCTAATCTGGGCAACCCCTCATCTTTCCTTATTATTTTTATTTTCTTTCTTTTTTCTATTTTCTTTGATGTGCTTTTGCCCTTTCAACAAAGCCGATAATTATTTTTTAAAATGTTTGTTTCTGCTAGTAACAGAGATAATCGAGTATTCTCATTGTACTAAAATGTAGGCTGTTTCTCTTTTATTCAACCAATAAAATCAATCTATATGCTCAGTGATTCATGATATTGTGACCTTAGTTTACATGAGGCAGGAACAAGAACTCAATGGTTCTTGAAATTTCAAGATGATGGGAAAGCCTATGTTAACAACTCTATTAAACTGGTATTAAAGAATTTAAATATTCACACATTTAAATCCATAGAAATTAACTTACTGAGTGCTTGTATTCATAGAAATTTAGAATATCCTAATTTGAAAATAATACAAAAATAGAAAATACAGAACTAGTAGAATAATATGTAGTCTTTGTTTATTCATGCCAGTGACAATTTGTGGGTAGTATCAAGGAGGTTTGGAAGAAAAAGCAGGACAGAGCTTCCAAAGCGGTAGTGGCACATCACATAAAATGGTAAAGATCATGATGAGGCCCACCTACAAACTGTTTAAATTAGCAAAAGGTGGCCACCCCTTTTATAGTTTATTGGGCTGAACAAAATGCTCAATCGAGCATCACACCATTGAAATCTTCTAGGGGGGCACTATGATACTTGTATGACATCCAACTTGTTCATAAGGTGAGTAATGGAGGATGAAAGGAAAAAAAAAATATTTACTTTGTCCAAGACTTCATGGGTCTCAAGAAGATTTCAATGGTGTGCATGACATCCCGTTGTTCCATTTGGCTTTAAGCTATAAATAGTTGTCTGTGTTTGGAATGCCTTTTGCCTTTAAATTGTTTAGTCCAGTAAACAGAGAGCCTGTAAATGAAATCTGAACTTTTTTTCTTGTAAATGAGATGGGGGTAAATGCTATAAATAATTTATAGCCTATAAATGATTTACAGGAAAAAAAGGCCATCTAAATGCAGAGTGTAAATGATTTACCTGTAAGTCATTTATGACTTGATCCATTTACAGGCATCCAAACGACCCGTTATTGTAGCTAGCTATTTCTGTTTGAGTCCAAGAATCTTGTTTTGCCAACCATTACTTAGGCCTTATCTAAAGAAAATGTTGTATTTTCAGTTCTATTTCATCACCAGGAGCCACGTCTATTTTGGTTTTTCCCTCTTATTTGTTTCATGCCTTTGCAATTTAATTCCTTTGCCTTATCAGGTTGTCTTTGATTTTATTTTATTATGCATGACCAGGCCATCTTGATGCACTCTTCATTTTCTCGTATGAGCTACAAGTGCTATTCTTAGGTGGCTTTGGGTGCTCATCATTCTTGATATTATCCTTTGTAGCCTTTTGTCACATCCATCTCAACATTGCAATATTTGCAATGCCTCTCCTCTGCTCATCTTTCTTTGAAGTTATGGTTGTTATGGTCCATGCAGCGGTATAAAACATTGATGTATCCATCATCTCCTATTTGATTGTCGCACATTGGTGCTGCTTCTTTGATGAGCCATAATCTATCCACATCATGCAAGTAAATAATTAGGAAAAGAATGCAGCAAATCAACAACTATCCACATTTTACATGCAGCAAAAAAGGCCAAAGGGCTAGATGCAGGTGATTTAGAAACCTACAAATCAAAACTTCCTGGATGTATTTTACTGCATGGTGGCCTGCGAACATGGTAGGTGACTGGATTGATTGTTATTATGGACCTAGATGTCAGCCATAGGTGCGTTGGAGATGTTGGAGACTAGCAATTTCTCCATGTCCAAAGGGCTCACCACCCCTCGACAAATTTCTTTGGATATTTCATTTTTTTAGAGCAATGAGCACCTTTTTTTTCTTCATCTTTGAGGGCATTAGGCTCTTGTGACATTCAAGTTGTGTGGTTGCTCCTTTATGGCCTTTTGGGGGTATGATTTTAAATATCAATATCGTATCGGCCAATGCGGGCATATTGTATCTGTATCGGCATGATACATTATGTGTTATGGGCCCATATAAGCCTATGTTAGAAAAGAGATATTAATACAAGGCTTGTATCAGCACCGATATGCCATTCCAATATCAGTCAAACCAATACGGACCTTATCTTGATATACGACATTGTATTGCATCATTCTTTGGTCGGGCCAATACACTCATCGATACCGATATTTAGAAGCATGTTTGGGGGTCTGAAGTGGAGAGTTTGGTGGATTCACTCTAGTCCTTTGTTAGCTACAGAATTTTGTCTTTTATTTTAGTGGTATCTTTTCTCTTTTTCAGTTGTTTTCTTGATTGTCCTGGTTATCTACTGATCTAGATGCTATTTTTTTCCTCTTTTTTTGGTTAATGAATTTTGTCATCTTTAAAATAAAACCACTTAATGACATTTTAGATGGTTTTATAAATGTTTTTTAGTAATTGGTCTTTAGTTTTAACTATTAGAGGGTTTTAATTACACTTGATGTTAACTCCCATGGTTGAGGTCTTATGGTCCACCACTTAATTTTCGTATGTATTGAATTAAGGGTGGATGGCAATGACTATCGGATGGATTGACCAATTTAGGTACATGGATATGCAAGATAATCAATTTTATATATGGTAGGACATACCAAAGTGGAGCACTATACTTGTCTCCCTGGAATAATAACTTCAATTGATCTTATGTTAATGTGAAAAAACCGAGTAGAGAGCTTTGGAATTTTAGCACTTCCCAAGGTGTTATTATTATAGTGAGTAAGAGTGAAAGAGAAGAAGAGAGAAAAGTAATTTCTCCACCCATCAACACCTATTTGGGGTACGTGGATACGCAAGACACTAATTTCCTTGAATGGTCACAATTTACCAAGATGTATATCGTTGAGGGAGGAAACCTAGGGCATGTGATCAAAGTCAATGATCAAAGTCTTAAGCTAGGTACCATTCATAACATATTTATACACTCAAGTAAGGTAGGACGAAGTCACACTAACACCTATTTGGGCCAAATGGGAGAGACTCCATTCTAATATCAAGCCACTCCCCTTACACAAATGACCAATCTAATAGCATAAGTTAGTAATGTATAACCTTAACCTATAAGAAAAGCCTAGATCCAATGATTCGAGAAGTGCACAAAACCAATTAGATCTAGGTCCAGGTCTTCAAAAATAAGATCCAGACCTAAAAGGACTTGGACCTGACAATATCAGGTCTTCTCTCTGGTTTTGCACAGTAGAGATTTGGCATAAAACCCATTGGTGAAAAGCTATCCACCTCTTAACATGCTCATCTACAGCCAGGGATTGGAAACCTTTAGGAAATCTTAAAAAAACATTCTTTCTCTAACAGACAAGGAATTTGTAGGCCTACTAACATGATGAACCTCTCTCTCTCTCTTGGCAATGGGCATCCTTCTCTTCATTTTACATTTATCATTCGCATATGAATTAAATCTCTTGTTTTAAGTAGCTAACAGTAGCATTATACATAGGACTTTCTCATCATCTAGAGCTTTTCTTTCACGTAATAGTTTGTTAGAAATGTTTGTTTACTTATCATTGTATTCCCGTTCTCAGTATGAAGATAAAATGTGTATTTCTGTCGTTGCAAACCTTAATGAGCTTGTATATTACATTGTTTTGTCTTAACTTATTATTGTGATTAGTTAGTTTATAGTTGTGACTTGTAATTTATAGATTTGTAAGTTAGATAATTAGTTACTCGTTTGAGGATTTCTATGGGGCCATACATAGATATGGTGTGTTTTTTGTGCTATAGAAATCGTTCAAATTGTCCCATTTTGGACAGTTCAAGGTTAGATGGATAGTATGCTTTCATATAAACTATTTAAATATTCATGCCTGATCCACGGTCCATCTTTTCATTTCTCTCTAGATATGTTTCTTCCGTTCCGTATCCAATGCCAAATATCTTTACATTGTTTTAAATATTTGGCATCGAAATGTAACATAAGATCAACTTATTTAGAGAGGCATGGGGAGATGCTGCCGGATTTTCGGCATGAACGTTTAAATGGGAATATGAAAGTATTACAATCTATCCAACCTTGGATGAGTAACTAATTTAGGATTTAATTGTATTAGTTTAGAATTGATGGAGCAGACCCAGATGTGCGTCAAAGCTATCCGATGATCGGGGGTCCCTGGAAGGTGAGAACCGCTGGATATGACCATGATAGAGCTGTCCATTTCCCATGGACAGCATTGGAGGGGCCTGGCCATTTAGATAAGCCGTATTTATGTATTTGCTCAAAATTAATTGAACAGACCCGGATGTGCGTCGGAGCTATCCGGATGAGTGGGGGTCCTTGGAAGGTGGGAACCGCTGGATCTGACCATAATGAAGCTATCCATTTCCTATTGACAGCATTGGAGGGGCCTGACCATTTAGACAAACTATGTTTATGTATTTTCTTGAAATTAATGGAGCAGATCCGAATGTGCGTCGAAGCTATCCGGATAATCGGGGGTCCCTGGAAGGTGGGAACCGCTGTTATGACCATAATGAAGTTATCCATTTCCTATGGACAGCATTGAATGAGCCTGGCCATTTGGACAGGTCGTGTTTATATCTATATTTACAGGTACCAAACCCTTAACCTAAACCTATAACCTAAATCCATTCTCAATTCCCTAAAGTTATAACCTATAACCTAACCCTAACCCTAAACCAAAACCTAAAGCTAAACCTATACCTATAACCTAAACCTAAACCTATACTTATAACCTTAACCTAAACTTATAACCTTAACCTAAACCTATTCTTAAATCCCAAAACCTTTACTTATAGCTGAAAACTATAACCTACACTTATAACTTTAAACTAAACTTATAACCATAACCTAAACCTAATCTCAAATCCTAAAACCTATACGTATAATCTAAACCCGATCCCAAATCCAAACCCGATTTTCTAAACCAAAACCTTAACCTATAACCCATACTTATAACCTTAAGCTAAACCTTAATCTATACTTATAACCTATAACCTAAACCTATACTTATAACATAAACCTTAACCTATAAACTAAACCTATACTTATAACCTTAACCTAAACCTATTCTCAAATCCCAAAACCTATATGTATAACCTAAACCTAGACCTTAACCTTAACCTATAACCTATACTTATAACCTATAACCTAAACCTATACCTTAACCTATAACCCAAACACCTAAACCTATAACCTAAACCTAAACCTTAACCTATAACCTAAACCTATACTTAAAACCTTAACCCAAACCTATTCTCAAATCCCAAAACTTATACTTATAACCTAAACCTAGACCTTAACCTTAACCTATAACCTATACTTATAACCTTAACCTAAACCTAAACCTATACCTAAACTCAAATCCCTAAACCTTAACCTATAACCCAACCTAAACCTACTCTCAAATCCTAAAACCTATACTTATAACCTAAACCTAAACCTATACCTAAACTCAAATCCCTAAACCTTAACTTATAACCCAACTTAAACCCATACTTATAACCTAAACCTATTCTCAAATCCCAAAACCTATACTTATAACCTAAATCTAAACCTTAACCTAAACTCAAATCCATAAACCTTAGCCTATAACCCAACCTAAACCTATACTTATAACCTAAACCTATTCTCAAATCTCAAAACCCATAACCTAAACTTAAACCTATAACTATAACTTAAACCAAAACCTATAACCTAAACCTGAACCCAAACCGGAACCCGAATCCCTAAACCTTAACTTAAACCGAAACCTATAACTTAAACCTAAACTTAAACCTATAACCAAAACCCTATCCTAACCCTATAACCCATAACCTATAACTTAAACTCAAATCCCTAGACCTTAACCCATAACCCAACCTAAACCTATACTTATAACCTAAAACTATTCTCAAATCTCAAAACCTATAACCTAAACCTAACCTTTCCCTAAACCTATAACCTACACTTATAACTAAACCTAAACCTAGACCTTAACCTTAACCCATAACCTAAACCTTAATGTAACGCCCTGAAAATTGGGGGTCGAGTATAAACTCCACTCCCGAGTTCCAGAACATCACTTATGCAACATTTTCAATAATGGATGAATGTCGGTTGTATGAATGCATAAAACATGAAGTGGATTAAGCCAGAACAACAAACATAATTCAGGGACAGTCTGAAAATATGAGCGGAAGACTAAAATACATACATACATATATATATATATATATATATATATATATATATATATATATATATCAACATAAGTCGCCAAGCTATGTATGCTCTACCAGGTCATAATTACAAGTCGTGTATCAAAATACCTATATCAAGAATGATAAATCACTACCAACATAGCCCTGAATCCTCATCAATCAGAGCATTGTTCACATGAACCCACCTGAGATCTGCATACAGGAGAAATCCTCCTCATCACCATAAAAGACTGACTCTGCTTCACAAGCATCGCCACCATCTGAAACTAAAACAGGGACTGGTTGGTGTTGCCAACACCGTCCCGTAACGTGGGAGTGAGTGATCAACTCAGTGGTAACTATACAACAGAGGTTAACATGTTATCAATTCAATCAAGTAGTAATGATAAAGCAGTATAATCAAACATATCCTATATACTCTTGTTAATGCAAGAATGATATGAGGGAATGATGCATGCCCTCACCATAATCCCCTTTGCGACATCATCTAACGATCGCGGCATGAATCACTTCCTCAGTGCTCTATCACCAACCCCGTTAGCACATGCAATGCGATGAAATGAGCATGCTTACCAAGTTCTTATTAGTTCTTTTCACTAAATCAATACAGGCCTAGCTTGTACTCTTGTTGCCCCACGTAGACTCAGAGTACACTCGAGGTCACTACAAGGGTTGCAAGGGCTGTTACACGCAACCGTTACACCACTACCCCATCACCAAACAATGTAGGCCGACAGCTCGTATATAGTGTCCCATACCACCATAATTGGCTCACGAGTCTGGGTTGCTCACTGGCCACTACGGGGAGGCTCGTGGCCCCAGCGTAGGCCTACAGCTTGAATATAGTGTCCCATACCACCATAATCGGCTCATGAGTCTTAGCGGATCGAGGTACCAAGGTTAGAGGGAATTTTCATTGGTAAGTTTGGTACCTTAGGTTCAAGCAATAGCATCCAAACATGGTGATCATACATCAGTCAATTGGGTTAGTTGATAAGCTCAACTAGGCCAAGCGCACGTTGAGTTGAACGACATGGAATGCATAAGCACTCCGTGTGGCTTAACCACTGTCGAACATCCCAAGCACGACTCAAATTCGTTAAACTCATCCTCCGTGGCGAACAACCTCAACCACCATTTGGAGTACGATTATCGATTACCTGGACTGTAGTACAGCCCCAATCATGTACAAGCTCGATAACAGGCATATGATTTATATCTTACATTCATATGAACAATCATGAAATATGACTTGAACGTAAATACAATACATGGAGAAAATCAAACACGTAGTTAACATGAATAATCTAGGTTACACAATTTATGGAGGAAATTATACACATCATTGATGTAGTTGAGAATCATATCTCAACCCACATACAGGTACATCTTACTAACTACTAACTCATTCAGACACTTTTACATACACTTAGTCTACATAGTACATCATACATATTATGTATTCATTAGCATACGTATTAGAGCAAATCCTTTTGTCAAAGGGTTATCGCCTATACAACAATCATATATCCACGACAATTAGCCATGGCGAGCACGAAAGCGAATTCCATACTCATTTAGTCATTTTCACAAACACATAGAGTACATACTTTATCATACATGTGTATGTTGATTTTACATGTATTAAGCCAAATCCTTTCACTAGGGAGTTGCCCCATATACCACTTGCATATACCCACAACGGATAATCATGGCATGCATGAATCTGAGTTCCATATTCATTTAAACATTTTTCCAAACACGTGGGCTACACACTTTAACGTATATGGCTTATGTTGGCCGTGGCGTTATTTAGGGCAAGTCCTTTCTCTAAGGAGTTGTCGCACATGTAACAAGCATATATTTATGGTAAATCATCATGTTAAATATAAATCCAAATTCTATACATATACAGGTATTCCAACAAATACATAGAATACACAATACTATACATTTTCCATACGCATTCGTAAAGCAAAACATATAACATGTTAGACATGTGAAATAGCATTCACGTCAGTAATAAATCATTAACTGACATTGAAAGTCTGGAAAACCATAACCTAAACGTATATAGTCTGCACCAGAAAATGCGAAATAGATATGATTTAGATGATATGTCTTCGTCAACGGCGGATACGCTGCCTATGGCATGAAACAGGTTATCCATAACGTCATTGGACTATTCTAGAATTCAACACAGGTTAGGGTTAGGATTTCTTACCCAAGAATGGAACCAGAAATGCCGAAATAGTGATACGAATTGGTGGATTAGGCACGCAGTAAAGCTGGAAAGAATCCCAGGAAGAATCACTAACTTCTCTCTCACTTTCTCTCTCTTTCTTAGCTAGGGTTTGAAAATTCGTATGGGATTTGTGAGAGAGGGTTTAAGGCCTTTTTATAAGCCCAAAAGCGATGAAAACAGACTTAGGGCTAAGGTATACTTAAGTTATAACCAAATCGGGTCTGTTCCAATCCAACGAAGCACTTCTAGAGGTCCTGTTACTAAATGCGGTCGGACTTAAGCTCTCTAATATCAGATCTAGGTCAAGCTGAGTTTTCAATCCGGTCAGGTTTCCAGATCGACCGTGGTGGACCAGTTTCAGTTCAACAGTTACGAAAACTCGATCAGAACTACAAGTACTATGACATGTATGGGCCAACTATCCTGATCTGAGGGTGAATTTGGGTTGAAATCTAACAGTCAGAACGCTTAGAAATAACGTGCAAGCAAAACATTCCAGATTACTTAAAAATATATTTAATTTTTTAAAAATCTTCATTTTCTCACTCTCTTCACTCCGGACTCAATGAAATAGTCTCAGGACATCGTTTGGGCTTGATTTTCGAGATGATTGTCAAGTCCAACTAAGCGGTCATAATGGTCTAAGTTCATCGCTATCAGACTTTCGACGTGCGGTCTAGATCCAATACAAAATTACAACGTATTCCTGGGAATAACTGGGTTTAGAGTTGGATCCTAGATTTTAGGGTAACATAGCAGTAACAAGACTATAGGTTTTGAGTTTTACAGATCGTATTTAAAGTGGTTGGTGCTAATTTTGCAGGAAATCTAGTGAGCACTAGTTAATACACGATAAATTTCTAAAGAATTTGGTTCTAAATGATTTCTTTGGCATTGGAATTGAGGATTGAGTAGGTACCAAGGTGTTATGATTGACCCATTGCCTAAGGACATCTAACTCCAGGTTGGCAAAAATCTAAGGTGTTACAATCTATCCCCCTTAAAAAATAATTTCATCCTTGAAATTGGCTAAGGGTAATGAGAATTCAGTATAAGGAAGGTTCAAATCCTATTGAATGACCTAACCTTACGTATAACCTAAATTAATTTTTTTGATCCTGGGCCAGTGGGGAAGGGGCCAACCACGCTTTCGCTGCGCTACTCTAATCCAACGGTTGTATTAGCTGACCTAACTAGATTGGGCTCATAAAATTCTACCCCCCTTAAAAATTTATGTCTACTCTCAACGCTCTAAAATCTATGTCCTAATCCGTATGTCGGAACGAGGTGTAATTTAGGACCTATCCGTAACATGAAGTGGGAAACAACCTCTCAATAAATTGGTCTTCCTTTGCTAATGATGCGTTCTATGACATTGGTACTTATGGTTGTAGAAATGAGCCTAATCTCTATTGTGGTTGAGTTCAGGGGCAGGTGTGAGCTTGCGGCAAGATATCTAATCTTTGTTGGCTAGATGTCCTTAACATTTCCTAAAGACAAAGAAATAACTTTTGGTTGTAGGTGGTCGGGTCAACATGGAAGGAAATTTGTGTAGTAGGTCTGAGCCGGATACATAGACTTTCTGCCTAGCCAGGATAGAAAATTTGTTGTATCCATTCTTAATCCTAGATGATCCTGATCTTCTGCTTGATCAGAGCATTGAGTTCATTGGTAACTACTAGGATTGAGAGTTCGATTCAAACCGCAAATACTGCGCTTATAGATAGTTCCTTTACTCCATGTTCCCGATTACACTAAGTCCTTGGGAGGACAATTTTAAGGGGTGTGCTGGTTTGACCTAAGTTCAATCCGAGGAATATACAAGTTCCTCTATGCATGAATAATCTCTAAATCGAAACAGCTTTCCTAAGAGTTATGAAGGATGCCTATACGTATCGATGGAATTCAACAAAGGAATGAGATCTCGCTCAACCAAATCGAACCTACTATTCCTTAATATATAGCTAGTCTTTACACTACTTAATAGAACTAGTAGTCTAGTCGGTAACTCACCGGCTGTAATCCAAAGTCTAAGCTTATATGCTAGATGGTTTCATATCATTTCTACTACAGGGAATGGTCCTATCGCTTAGGGTCAAGATTGTCTAATTGGAATTGAATTTCCTATATTGTCAGATCTTTCAAAATCTAGGAGTACTATCTCTAGGTCCTAGCACTAGATGGTCACTGTTTATGGACTAAGCTTCTGTGTTAGGTCTCACCTGTCGGTAGAAGCAGAAAGATTGAGAAGATAGCTATAACTAACTCAAAAGAGCCATGAAAATTGAATAAAATGAAGGGAAGGGCTGAGATCTTTGGGCCTCCATGACTTTGGACCTGATATGGGAGTGTAAAGGGTCTAATGAAAGGGAAAGAAGAGGAAGAATAGCAAAAAAGGATGGGTTAGAGGACTTACATGAATTTGAGACTCAAATGGGAGATGTGAGAGTTCAAATCAAAGGAAATGGAAGGAGTAGGTGATGGGTATGGCTGAGGACGATAGAGGAACATGAACCTTAAAGAAAAATAAGAGAAAGAGAGATTGGAAGGGCAATTTGAAGGAGAATAAAGCAGTTTTGAAGAAAAGGGAAGGCTTGGGAGGGAGGTTTGTGAAGGAAGTAGTAGAATGAGAATCAAATAGGGGTCGAACCCTGCACCATTTGGTCCCACTAGGCCCCAAACTCGATCAGCCCGAACGGCTGAGCCCGCTGATTGGCGAGGCCTTGCCGACCACTAGACCATCTGGCGAGGTCCTCACCATCCCCTGGGTCCAAAAAAGTTGGGGTCCCACCCTGGAACCCCTTAGAAGTTGATCGTTTTCCCCCCCTCTTCCGATTTGAGTTGCTTCGGATCATTTCGTAACTATTCTGATCTCTATTCACTTTTATTGATTTCAAATGGCTGGAATGGAATGAAACGCGGTCTATACCCATTAATTGACGGTCTAGACTTGATTTGGGATCGTCGTGTGTGATCAGGAGTGTGCACGGACTCGATCTCGGTGATCATTTTCAGTAAACTTTCACCCAAAGATAAACTGGGAATCCTAAACCTGTTTTGAAATTATTCTCACACCCTCCTACATTAAATTAGCATCAGTGTACGGTGTGTGATCATAACCCAAGTCCAGTTTAATCCAGATCATGCTCTGATACCATCTTGTAACGCCATGAAAATCGGGGGTCGAGCATAAACTCCACTCCCGAGTTCCAGAATATCACTTATGCAACATTTTCATTGATGGATGAATGTCGACTATAGTAATGCATAAAACATGAAGTGGATTAAGCAAGAACAGCAAACATAATTCAGGGACAGTCTGAGAATATGAGCGGAAGACTGAAATATATATATATATATATATATATATATATATATATATATATATATATATATATATATATATATATATATATATATATATATATCAACATAAGTCCCCAAGCTATGTATACTCTGCCAGGTCATAATTACAAGTCGTGTCTCAAAATACCTATATTAAGAATGATAAATCACTACCAACATAGCCCTGAATCCCCATCAATCAAAGCATTATTCACATGAACCCGCCTGAGATCTGCATACAGGAGAAATCCTCCTCATCGCCATAAAAGATCGACTCTGCTTCACAAGCATCGCCACCATTTGAAACTAAAATAGGGACTGGTTGGTGTTTCCAACACCGTCCTGTAACGTGGGAGTGAGTGATCAACTTAGTGTTAACTATACAGCAGAGGTTAACATGTTATCAATTCAATCAAGCAGTAATGATAACGCAGTACAATTAAATATATTCTAGATACTCTTGCTAATGCAAGAATGATATGAGGGAATGATGCATGCCCTCACCACAATCCCCTCTACGACATCATCTAACGATCGCGGCATGAATCACTTCCTCAGTGCTCTATCACCAACCCCGTTAGCACATGCAATGCAATGAAATGAGCATGCTTACCAAGTTCTTATTAGTTCTTTTCATACAGCAGGATTGGGAAGCTAAGATACCTCCCTTGTATCATTACCCAAACGGTGATCCATTCTTGGGTCGTCAGTCCGAGATAATCTCATATGATGCTATGGTTCTAGGTCGCTGCAAGGGCTGTCAGGGCTGTTACACACAATCGTTACACCACTCCCCCATCACCAAATCAATATAGGTCTAGCTTGTACTCTTGTTTCTATGGAAAAGTCGTCGCCCCACGTAGACTCAGAGTACGCTCGAGGTCACTACAAGGGTTTCCAGGGCTGTTACACACAATCGTTACACCACTCCCCCATCACCAAACAATGTAGTCCGAAAGCTTGTATATAGTGTCCCATACCACCATAATCGGCTCACGAGTCTGGGCTGCTCACTGGCCACTATGGGGAGGCTCGTGGCCCCAGCGTAGGCTTACAGCTTGAATATAGTGTCCCTTACCACCATAATCGGTTCATGAGTCTTAGCGGATCGAGGTACCAAGGTTAGAGGGACTTTTCATTGGTAAGTTTGGTACCTTAGGTTCAAGAAATAACGTCCAAACATGGTGAACATACATCAGTCAATCGGGTTAGTTGATAAGCTCAACTAGGCCAAGCGCACGTTGAGTTGAACGACATGGAATGCATAA
Organism: Magnolia kwangsiensis; assembly: GCA_037074715.1. Lineage (NCBI taxonomy): Eukaryota > Viridiplantae > Streptophyta > Magnoliopsida > Magnoliales > Magnoliaceae > Magnolia > Magnolia kwangsiensis. Next base: position 78,983,456 of record CM073575.1, on the reverse strand, counting down.
GTACTCCGTGTGGCCTAACCACTGTCGAACATCCCAAGCACGACTCAGATTCGTTAAACTCATCCTCCGTGGCAAACAAACTCAACCACCATTTGGAGTACGATTATCGATTACCTGGACTGTAGTACAGCCCCAATCACGTACAAGCTCGATAGCAGGCATATGATTTATATCCTACATTCATATGAACAATCATGAAATATGACTAGAACGTAAATACAATACATGGAGAAAATCATACACGTAGTTAACATGAATAATCTAGGTTACACAATTTATGGAGGAAATCATACACATCATTGATGTAGTTAAGAATCATATCTCAACCCGCATACAGGTACATCTTACTAACTACTAAATCATTCAGACACTTTTACATACACTTAGTCTACACAGTACATCATACATATTATGTATTCATTAGCATACGTATTACGAAAAATCCTTTCGTCAAAGGGTTATCACCTATACAACAATCATATATCCACCACAATTAGCCATGGCGAGCACGAAAGCAAATTCCATACTCATTCAGTCATTTTCACAAACACGTAGAGTACATACTTTATCATACATGTGTATGTTGATTATACATGTATTAGGCCAAATCCTTTCACTAGGGAGTTGCCCCATATACCACTTGCATATACGCACGACGGATAATCATGGCATGCATGAATCCGAGTTCCGTATTCATTTAAATATTTTCCCAAACACGTGGGCTACACACTTTAACGTATATGGCGTATATTGGTCGTGGCGTTATTTAGGGCAAGTCCTTTCGCTAAGGAGTTATCGCACATGTAACAAGCATATATTTACGGTAAATAATCATGTTAAACGCAAATCCAAATTCTATACATATACAGGTATTCCAACAAATACATCGAATACGCAATACTATACATTTTTCATACGTATTCGTAAAGCAAAACAAACAACACGTTAGACATGTGAAATAGCATCCGCGTCAGTAATAAATCATTAAGTGACATTGAAAGTCTTGAAAATCATAACCTAAACGTATATAGTCCGTACTAGAAAATGCGAAATAGATATAATTCAGATGATATGTCTTCGTCAACGGTGGATACGCTACCTATGACATGAAACAGGTTAGCAATAACATCATTGGAACTATTTTAGGCTTCAACATAGGTTAGGGTTAGGATTTCTTACCCATGAATTGTAATACCCCGAATTTTGGCCAATCTGGGAATTGACGTCCTTAGGTAGTGGGTCAACTAAAACACCTGGAAAATCGCTCAAAACCCAATTCCATAGCCAAAGAAACCACTTAGGATTAATTCCTATGAAAATTAAGCGTAAGTTAGCTAGCGCAACGCTAGAGTAGCTGAGAAATAGTCCCTGATCACTTTAAATACGTTCTACAAGACCCAAATCGAGTAGAACCAATGACTCTATAATACTCTATAACCTCGGATCAAACTCTAAGCAGGTTTGTTCTCTGGACCACTTTAAAATTTTGTATTGGGTCTAGACCGCGCGTCGAAAGTCCGATACCTGCTATCTTAGACCGTTAGAACCGCCTAGCTGGACTTGACAATCATTTCAAAAATCAAGTCCAACCGATAATCACAGGCTATTTCATTGAGCCCGGACTGAAGAGAGTGCGAATAGGGACAGAATTGGAATTTCAAATTCAAATCTGGCACACGACTTGACGTGTCAGTATTAAGCGTTCTGACCGTCAGAATTCAGCCAAATTACACCCTCGGATCAGGAAAAATTTCTATTTCATATCATGGGACTTGCAGCCCTGATCTACGTGCGGTGACCGCTGAACTGAAACTGGACCGCCACGTGCGATCTGCGAACCCTGTCAGATTGAAAACTTGATGTATGCTAGATCCAGTATGCATGGGCTTAAGTCCGATCGCGTTCGGCCAGGGGACCACCAGAAATGTCCTTTTGGACTGAAACAGTCCCGATTTGGTTACCCCTCAAGTGAAACTTGTTCCCGAGCCTATTTCGGGCAAGTTTGGGCTTATAAAAAGGGTTGAAACCGTCACTCCTCTCTCCCATCCGAATTTGTAAAAATCCCTAGATTAGGAGAGAGAAAAGGTGAGAGTTTGTGAGAGAAGGTGGGAGAGAATTCCCTGCTGCTTGTGCCACGTGCTGCAAGTGGTTAAGCCACGCGTTCTAATCACTTTGCCGGTGATTTCTCCACTTTTCAGGTAAGAAATAACCCTAATAAGTTGCTGATTTAGGATTCTTTCCGTTTCATAGCATGCAAATTGATAGAACTCGTAAATTAGGTTCTCTTATCGCCGTAGATGAAGCGTATACACTCCGTTCGAAACGACACGTTTATAAGAGACAAGGTGCGGATTTTAGACGCTTTGATTGACTGTTTCCAAAGCTTTCAATGTCGTTTAATAGTAGATTATCAACGGCAACGCCGTTTGACATGTACAACATGCTGTCCGTTTCCTGTTTCGTAAACTGGCGAAGAATATGAGATTTAGGGCATTTTAGTCATTTGTAGGAAGTACTGATTTCATTCATATTTTGCTGATGTGATTGACATGATTTGTTATCGCATTAGAATGTTAGGAATGCGTGCATAATTAGTTTGGCGAAGAGATTCGCCTAAATGCGCACTTCGGGTCGACATACTATATGTAGACTTAAGTGTGTAGTGTAAGTGTTTGTATTGATGCTTGTATTAGTATGTATTGAATTAAATGATGTTATGGATTAGTTTGAGATTGGTTTCTCAATTAATATGCTGATGTGAATGATTTCCTACATGTTAGTTATATGCATGGATTCATTGTATGTATGAAATGCATGTACTTAATGATTTACTTAAGTTCTATGTTATAACATGTGTTAATATACTCACATGGTTGTATTTCAATTCCAATACTCTCATATGATTTGCTAATGTGATTCCTTAATTGTTTGGGACTATACCTAGTCCAAGCAGTCGGTAACCGAGCGAATTCGTGGTTGGTGGTCTTGGCTACGAACGACGCGTCGATGAACGCGAGCCGTGTTCTGGAGTTAGCGGGAGTGGTTTGGCCACACGAAGTGTTTTACGCACTTCATGTCGTTCGACTTGAGATGCGATCGCGCTAGTCGAGCCCGTCAAGTAACCCGACTGGCCGTTGTATGTTCACCCTGCATGAGTCATAACTGCTTGAACCTAGGGTACTGAACTTACCATTGTAAACCCTGTTAACCATGGTACCTTGATCCACGAAGACTCATGAGCCGGGCATGGTGGTATGGGACACCGTGGTCGAGCTGTCGGCCTACGCTGGGGCACAAACCTCCCCGTAGTGACCAGTGAGCACCTAGTCTCGTGAGCAGATTATGATGGTATGGGACATTATATTCTTGCTGTCAGCCTACACTGATCAGGCGACGAGTCCTTTGTAGTGACCGCGAGCCTATTCTGAGTCTACGGTAGGCGACGACCCTTCCGTAGCAGTGAGAGTACAGTATACCTGTATTAATAAGGTGATGGGGGAACGGTGCAACGAGTCCGAGCAACAGCCCTGGCAGCCCTTGCAGCGACCTACAAAATATACCTCGTATGAGATAACTAGGAGTGACGACCCTAGACAGGATCTGTGTTGGGATTGATACAAGGGAAGTACCTTAGTTTCCCAATCCTGCTGTTTGAATGAATTAATAACAACTCGAAAATCATATCACCATTACATTGCATGTGCCTGGAAGATGTGGAGCACTTTAGGGAGTGTGGCATGCCGCGGTCGTAAGATGGTGCCGTATGAGGGAGATCGTCGGTGAGGGAATACATCACGTCATGTCATAATTGCATTAACAACAGTATTAGGAATGTTTGAATTACTGCTTTACCATTATCGCATGATTGATTTGATAACATGCTAATCTCTGATCTATTATTCCACCGAGTTAGCTACTCACTCCCACGTTACGGGACGGTGTTCCTGGACACCCACCAGACCTTTTTGTGATTGCAGATAATGGCGCGGCCTACGAGGCGGAGCCGGATTTGATGATGTTGATGATGAGGAGGATCCCTCCTTTATGCGTGTGCTGATCGACGGGATTAAAGGGAGGTTGATTAGATACCTTGGCACTTTTCATTTTATATTTTTAGAACACTCATGTATATCCTTTTGGTTTACTTTTGGAGTATACATGTATGTATATAACCTGGTAACATGTTCACACTCTGGAGACATACCACAGTTTATATATGTTATACATACTATCACAGTCTTCCGCTTGTTAATTTAACTGTCTCTAGAGTATGATATGCTGTTCTAGCTTAATCTCACTCATGTTTAATACGTTATCACAGACAACATTCAATCATACATATCTATGTTGCATAAATAACATTTTGGAACTCGGGAGTTGGGTTTTTGCTCGACCCCCCGATTTTCGGGATGTTACATGAATGGAACCAGAAACGTCGGAATAGCGATACAGATTGGTGGATTAGGCACGCAGTAAAGCTGGGAAGAATCCCAGGAAGAATCACTAATTCTCTCTCACTTTCTCTCTCTTTTCTCTCTCTTTCTTAGCTAGGGTTTGAAAATTCGTATGGGATTTGTGAGAGAGGGTTTAAGGCCTTTTTATAAGCCCAAAAGCGACGGAAATAGACTTAGGACTAAGGTATACTTAGGTTATAACCAAATCGGGTCTGTTCTGATCCAACGGAGCACTTCTGGAGGTCCTGTTACTAAATGCGGTCGGACTTAAGCTCTTTAATATCGGATCTAGGTCAAGCTAAGTTTTCAGTCCGGTCAGGTTTTCAGATCGACCGTGGCGGACCAGTTTCAGTTCAACGGTTACGGAAACTCGATCAGAGCTACAAGTACTATGATATGTATGGGCCAACTATCCTAATCCGAGGGTGAATTTGGGTTGAAATCTAACGGTCAGAACGCTTAGAAATAACGGGCAAGTGAAACATTCCAGATTATTTAAAAATATATTTAATTTTCTAAAAATCTTTGCTTTCTCACTCTCTTCACTCCGGACTTAATGAAATAGTCTCAGGACATCATTTGGGCTTAATTTTTGATGTGATTGTCAAGTCCAACTAAGCAGCCATAATGGTCTAAGTTCATCACTATCGGACTTTCGACATGCAGTATAGATCTAATATAAAATTACAATGTACTCATGGGAACAACTGGGTTTAGAGTTGGATTATACATTTCAGGGTAACATAGCGGTAACAAGTCTATAGGTTTTGGGTCTTACAGATCGTATTTAAAGTGGTTGGTGCTAATTTTACAGGAAATCTAGTGTTGCGCTAGTTAATACACGATAAATTTCTAAAGAATTTGATTTTAAATGATTTCTTTGGCTTTGGAATTGAGGTTTGAGTAGGTACCAAGGTGTTATGATTGACCCATTGCTTAAGGACGTCTAACTCCAGGTTGACAAAAATTTAGGGTGTTACACTTAACCTATAACCTAAACACCTATACCTATAACCAAAACCTAAACCTTAACTTATAACCTAAACCTATACTTATAACCTTAACCTAAACCTATTCTCAAATCCCAAAACTTATACTTATAACCTAAACCTAGGCCTTAACCTTAACTTATAACCTTAACCTAAACTAACAACCTTAACCTAAACCTAAACCTATACCTAAACTCAAATCCCTAAACCTTAACCTATAACCCAACCTAAACCTATTCTCAAATCCCAAAACATATACTTATAACCTAAACCTAAACTCAAATCCCTAAATCTTAACCTATAACCAAACCTAAACCTATTCTTAAATGCCAAAACCTATACTCATAACCTAAACCTAAACTTTAACCTAAACTCAAAACCCTAAACCTTAACATATAACCCAACCTAAACCTATACTTATAACCTAAACTGTAACACCCTGAAAATCGGGGGTCGTGTATAAACTCAACTCCCAAGTTCCAGACCGTCACTTATGTAACAGAAATGATTATGATTCGATGTTGTCTGATTTAAAGCATTCACATGAGTAAAAGTATACCAAAACTGCAATTCATACTTCAGATCCAGTGATAAAAGCAAGCGGAAGACTAAACAATATATATATCACTGTAAGGAAAAATAAAGTAGATCTCACCTGTCTCTAAAGTATGAATACATCTCTGAGTCTCATATACATATACATGAACAAAATTAAATGTTCAAAATAGTCTCACTGAAGTCCCATCAACCCAGGTCGCCTACGCAAAGCCATCATGATACTGCATGTACGAGAACTCGTCCTGGTCCTCGTCGAAGTCTGGCTCTGCCTCTTGGATCTCAGCATCACCTGCATCTACAACAGGGTCTGGTGGGTGCTGCAAACACCATCCCGTAACGTGGGAGTGAGTGATCAACTCAGTGGAATCATAGAGCAAAGATTAGCATGTTCACAAATCAATCATGCGATAATAGTAAAGCAGTAAATCAGACAATTCTAATACTGTTGTTAATGCAAGATGACATGACGTGATGTATGCCCTCACCGATGATCTCCCTCATACGGCAACATCTTACGACCGCGGCATGCCACACTCCCTAGAGTTCTCCACATCTTCCAGGCACATGCAATGTTATGGTGATATGATTTCCTAGTTGTTATTAGTCCATTCAAACAGCAGGATTGGAAAACTAAGGTACTTCCCTTGTATCAATCCCAACACAGATCCTGTCTCGGGTCGTCACTCCTAGTAATCTCATATGATGTATATTTTGTAGGTCGCTGCAAGGGCTGTCAGGGCTGTTGCTCGCACTCGTTGCACCGCTCCCCCATCACCTTATCAATACAGGCCTACGGTACTCTACTGCTACTGAAGGGTCGTCGCCTCCCGTAGACTCAGAATACGCTCGCGGTCACTACAAAGGACTCGTCGCCTGATCAGTGTATGCCGACAGCTAGAATATAGTGTCCCATACCACCATAATCTGATCACGAGACTAGGTGCTCACTGGTCACTACGGGGAGGTTTGTGGCCCCAGCGTTGGCCGACAGCTCGACCACGGTGTCCCATACCACCATGCTCGGCTCATGAGTCTTCGTGGATCAAGGTACCATGGTTAACAGGGTTTACAATGGTAAGTTCAGTACCCTAGGTTCAAGCAGTTATGACTCATACAGGGTGAACATACATTGGCCAGTCGGGTTACTTGACGGGCTCGACTAGCGTGATCGCATCTCAAGTCGAACGACATGAAGTGCGTAAAACACTTCGCGTGGCCTAACCACTGCCGCCAACTCCAAACACGACTCGCGTTCATTGACGCGTCGTTCGTGGCCAAGACCAGCCAGCCACGAATTCGCTCGGTTACCGACTGCCTGGACTAAGTCTAGTCCCAAACAATTATGGAATCACATCAGCAATTTATGTAGGAGTATTGGAATTGAAATACAATCATGTGAGCATGTTAACACATGTTATAACATACAACTTAGGCAAATCTTCAAGCAGATACATTTTATGCATATAGTGGAATCAGGCATATAGTCAACATGTAGGAAATCATTTACGTCAGCATATTAACTGAGAAATCAGTCTCAACTAATTCATAACATCATTTAATTCAATACATACTAATACAAGCATTTATACAAACACATACACTACACACTTAAGTCTACATATAGTATGTCGACCCGGAGTGCGCAATTAGGTGAATCTCTTCGCCAAACTAATTATGCACGTATTCCTAACTTCCTAATGCGATAACAAACCATGTCAATCACATCAGCAAAATATGAATGTAATCTGTACTTCCTACAAATGACTAAAATGCCCTAAATCTCATATTCTTTGTTGATTTACGAAACAGGAAACGGATAGCATGTTGTACATGTCAAACGGCGATACCGTCGATAATCTACTATTAAACGACAATGAAAGCATTGGAAACCGTCAATCAAAGCGTCTAAAATCTTCACCTTGTCTCTTATGGATGCGTGAATTTGAACGGAGCGTATACGCTTCGTCTACGGCGATAAGAGAACCTGTTTTACAAGATCTATTGGTTAAAAAGCTATGGATCCTAGTGAACCTTAAATCAGCAACTTCTAGGGTTGTTTCATACCTGAAAACGTGGAAGAATCACCGGCTTGGTGATCAGGAGGTGTTGCTTAGGCACTAGCAACAGGTTGCACGAAGACGGAAAAAATCCCTTCTACATTCTCTCTCAAGCTCTCACCTTTTCTCCCTCCAAATCTAGAGTTTCTCTCAATTTTGGATGGGAGAGAGGAGTGAGGGTTTCAACCCCTTTTATAAGCCCAAAAATGCTGAAAATAGGCTCCGGTACAAAGTTCACTTAGTGCATATCCAATTCGGGGCTGTTTCGGTCCAAAAGATGCTTTCTGGTGGTCCCCTAGCCGAATGCGATCGGACTTAAGCTCATGCGTACCAGATCTAGCACGTATTAAGTTTTCAGTCTGGCAGGGTTCGCAGATCGCACGTGGCGGACCAGTTTCAGTTCAGCGGTCACCGCACGTAGATCAGGGCTGAAAGTCTCATGATATAAAATAGAAATTTCTCCTGATCCGAGGGTGTAATCTTGCTGAATTCTGACGGTCAGAATGCTCAATACTGACGCATCAAGTCGTGTGCCAGATTTCAATTTGAAATTCCAATTCTGTCCCTATTCGCACTCTCTTCGGTCCGGGCTCAATGAAATAGCCTGTGATTATCGGTTTGACTTGATTTTTGAAATGATTGTCAAGTCCAGCTAGGCGGTTCTAATGGTCTAAGATAGGAGGTATCGGACTTTCAACGTGCGGTCTAGATCCAATACAAAGATTCAAAGTGGTCCAGAGAACAAACCTGCTTAGAGTTTGATCCGAGGTTATAGAGTATTGTAGAGTCATTGGTTCTACTCGATTTGGGTCTTGTAGAACGTATTTAAAGTGATCAGGGATTATTTCCCAGCTACTCCAGCGTTGCGCTAGCTAACTTATGCTTAATTTCCATAGGAATTAATTCTACGCAAATTTCGGGTCGAGTTGGTACTCGAGCCCAAGTATGGATTTTTCACGGGCGTTACAATCTACCCCCCTTAACAATTAATTTCGTCCTCGAAATTTATACCTTTTCGTACTCCTCGAGAAGCTGTGGGTAGTTCTTTTTGATCTCGGCTTCTGTCTCCCAGGTAGCCTCCTCCTCAGAGTGATGCGTCCACAATACCTTCACAAGGGGAATCACCTTGCTACGCAGTACCTGCTCCTTCCTGTCTAGGATACATGTCGCAGGATATATGTAACATCCTCTCCTAATTGCACCTGCTCCCATCTGATGATATGGGAAGGATCAGCAACGTACTTCTTCAGCATAGAAACATGAAATACGTTGTGAACGCTCGCGAGAGGCGTGGGTAAAGCCAATCAGTAAGCCACTGCTCCCACACGATCGAGGATCTGGAATGGACCAATGAATCGCGGTGCTAACTTCCCCTTCTTCCCGAACCGAAGGACTCCCTTCATAGGGGAAACTCGCAAAAACACATGATCCCCAACTGTGAACTCTAGTGGCCTCTGTCTCGTATCGGCATAACTCTTCTGTCTGCTCTGCGCTGTGAGAAGCCGACGCCTAATGATATTGATCTTCTCTGACGTCGCCTACACTAACTCTGGGCCAATCAAGCTACGCTTACCGACCTCTACCCAGTAATGCGGTGCGCGACAAGGTCGCCTATACAGCGCCTCATAAGGTGCCATACCGATACTCGTCTGAAAGCTGTTGTTGTACGCAAACTCCGCATAAGCAAGACAATCATCCCAACTGTCCTTGAAGTCCAATGCGCAAGCTCGCAACATGTCCTCCAAGATCTGGTTCACCCGCTCTGTCTGTCTATCTGTCTGTGGGTGGAAAGCAGTACTGAACTTCAACTTTACACCCATAGCCTCCTAAATGCGAGTCCAGAAAATAGAAGTGAACCCCGTGTCTCTGTCCGACACGATCTCCAACGGAACTCCATGCAGACGCACAATCTCTCTGATATACAATCTAGTCAGCTCGTCTGTAGAGTTCGTAACTCTGATCGGTAGGAAGTGCGCCGACTTCGTCAGACGGTCGACGATCACTCAAATGGAATCATGTCCCTTCCTTGCCTTCGGCAACCCAGAAATAAAGTCCATGGAAATGAAATCCCACTTCCACCCTGCGATCGGCATAGACTGCAAAAGTCCAGGTGGTCGGCGATGCTCTGCCTTCACCTGCTAACAAGTGAGACAACGGGACACGAACTCTGCTATGTGGGTCTTCATACCTTCCCACCAATACGTCATCTTCACGTCACGATACATCTTCGTACTACCTGGATGCATCGCGAGTCTAGTACAATGCGCAGCCTCGAGAATCTCTCGTCTCAAGTCAGGGACATCTGGGACGCATAGGCGGCCACGATAACGTAAGCCCCCATCCATACCAACTTGCCAGTCGGCGTCTGCATCATCACTGGCCTGCTCTCGAAGCTCAGTCAGATGCGCATCGTCCCTCTGCGCCTCGATGACTCGGTCATCGATCTGAGATCGCACCTGTACATGTGCGATGAACTCAAACGGCTCCTCTACGGTGAGTTTCTGCTCAAAGTCTCGCAAAAACTCAACCATATCCCACTCAGCAATCATCAGCGGAGCCGCAAACTCTATCGCCTTCTTGCTGCTCAACGCATCAGCCACAAGGTTCGCCTTCCCAGGATGGTAAGAGACTTCAAACTTGAAGTCCTTCAACGTCTCCATCCATCGCCGCTACCTCATATTCAAGTCTCGCTGCGTGAATATGTACTTGAGGCTCTTGTGGTCGCAAAAGAGCTCGAACTCCTCTCCGTAGAGGTAATGTCTCCATAGTCTCAGTGCGAATATAACGGCTGCCAACTCTAGGTCGTGTGTAGGGTAATTCTCCTCGTGCTTCCTCAATTGTCTCGAGGCATACGAAATTACCCTGTCCCTCTACATAAGGACACAACCCAGACCAACGCTAGACGCGTCAGTATATATAGTGTATCTAACCCCTTGCTCTGACAATACTAGCACAGGGGCGGACGTAAGTCTGTCCTTCAGCTCCTGAAAAGCTGACTCCGCCTTGTCATTTTAGGTGAACTTCACGTCCTTCCGTGTCAACTGAGATAAGGGTCTCGCGATCTTCGAGAAGTCCTAAATGAAGCGCCGATAGTAGCCAGCGAGACCGAAGAAACTCCTCACCTCAGTGATAGAACCAGGCTGCTCCCAGTCCTGCACCGCAGCTACCTTAGACAGGTCAACTGTCATGCCGTCCTTGGACACCACGTGTCCCAGGAACTTCACTTCCTGCTTCCAGAAGTCACACTTCTTGTACTGTGCGAACAACTGATGCTATCTGAGCGTATCCAGGACCAAACGTAAGTGCTCCTCATGCTCCTCTCGACTCCTAGAGTACACCAAAATGTCATCAATGAATACAATGACGAATCGATAGAGGAAAGGCGGAAATACCCGGTTCATTAGATCCATGAACACGGATGGTGCGTTCGTGAGACCGAACGACATCACGAGGAACTCGTGTGGCCAAAACTGGTCCTGAATGCCGTCTTCTGCACGTCCTCATCCCTGACGTGCAACTGATGATATCCTGACTGAAGATCAATCTTCGAGAAGTACTGCGCTCCTCTCAACTGATCAAACAAGTCATCGATCCTGGGTAAAGGGTACTTGTTCTTCACCGTGATCTGGTTCAGCCTGCGATAATCAATACACAATCGTATCGAACCGTCCTTCTTCCTCACGAATAGGACCGGTGCTCCCCAAGGAGACACATTAGGCCGTATAAGGCCAAGCTCTAGCAGACCATCAATCTGCGTCCTCAACTCCTCCATCTCACACGGTGTCATGGGGGCCTAACCTGCTGCCTCTGCTGCTGTGGGGGATGTACAGGAGGCTGGTGCTGTGGTCGCTGCTGCTGTGGTGGCTGTCGTGGAGGTGGATGTGGTGCCCTCGGTTGCTGCTGCTGCTGCAGATGGGGACACTCGTGCCTACGATGCCCTGTACGACCGCACCCAAAGCAAGTACCTGTAAACGATCCCGAAGGTGATGCTAGGGGTACTGCTGGTGCTCGGAATGCTGGGCGGGTCATGCGCCGCTGCTGTGAACGATGCTGCTGATGGGAGCTACTAGAGGGTGCCTTCCTCTTCTGATCTCCCCTCTGATCGCGGGCGCTCTGCACACTGGCCCAATCTGTCTCATATATCAAGGCTCTCTCTACTATCTCCTTAAATGTCGGAAGCATGTGTCCGATCATACGGCTCCGGAGGGCAGGACGTAAGCCGTTCTCAAAACGGTGGGCCTTCCGCCCCTCATCATCAACAAGATACGTCATGAATCTGGATAGTGCGACGAACCGAGCCTCATACTGGGACACAGACATGTCCCCCTGGACCAAAGTCTCAAACTCTAGGGCGCGCTGCTATCGCACATGCTCGGGAAAGAACTTCCGGTCAAACCGGTCTATAAAGTCCTCCCAGGTCCACTCAAAATCGGTAGCTACCGATCGGGCCACAGATGCCCACCAATATTGAGCCTCGCCCTGCAGAAGGAATATAGCTAATGGGACTCGCTGCTGAGTAGTACATCTCATGGTGTCGAAAATCTTCTCCACCTCAGAGCACCATAACTCTGCAGCAGTAGGGTCTGGCTCACCCTGAAAACGTGGGGGATGGTGCCGTCGAAAATCGTTGAGAAGAGCGCTCGCACGCTCCTGTTCAGCCTCGACTGGTGACACTGTGGGACGCCTGCTCTGCCCCTGAAGAATGGCGGTCATCGCCTGCAACATCTGCTGCAGCTGAGTAGCACTCGCAGGTACGGTAGGATCCGCACCGGTCTCAGAAAAATGAGTGGCATCCTCAGGCTCAAAGGCAGGACTATCTAGTGGTGGAGTAGGAGTAGTAGGTGGTAAAGCAGGAGCTGCGGTGGTGGTGCGGGAGTCGCAGGTGGTGGAGCGGGATTCGCTCGGGTCGTTCATCTAGCCATAATGTCTCCTACAGGAAGGAACAATGGCCTATCAGTCTTGAGAATTCTCGAAGGCACTTACATTAAGGGTCTATGTCGGAAAATCGCTAAATTATTCAGACTCGAAACCTATTTATGGTAGATATGTGATGTGATCCTCAGGTATTCCCAAGTTATGCTCTGATACCAACTTTTGTCACGCCCCAAACCCAAAAATCGGATTCACATGAATCCTGATTGCCGAATCCGGTGTTGATAGCCTCCGTAGTGCCCCATTCTTGGCTTCTGATAATCGAATGCCAGATTCCGATCCTGGGATCCTACAAGGAGGATTTTTAGAATGAATTTTTTTTGGTAATGGAGCATAACCACAAGTATGACCAAGTCACAAAATAACATCACCACATATCCACTATAACAAAAAATTTTAAGTACAATGCAGAAAGGGAAATACAAGGTGATCAAAAAGCTCCAAAAGGTCCTGATATGCACTCCTGTCTCAGCACTGCTGCCGTCCAACGCTACCTACACGCAACTATCGTGCATAAGCTTACAAAAGCTTAGAGGGTGGTGTAAGTGTGTGCGTAAGGCAAACGCCAAGTGTACAGTATCAGAACAATGCGGAAGTATGTGGTAAGTCCATAGAATCAACCATGCCAAAGCTATGCGATGAGATATGAATGTCATTGGCCACACCGATACAATGCAAGGCCTATATAGCCGAATGTCATATGCGAAATGCAATCCAAGCAAGTCGGTACTCCTCAAGTATGTATATCAGTACAGTTCCTCTCTGGATATCACCGGGGTCTAATACACTTCGCAGAGACTGCCACCTCCCTAGCTGCACAGTCAAGCAAGCGAATAAGACCTCACTATCCGCCTGGCCAGTAGCTTATAGCCCTCTCACTCAGGCGGATAAGGCTACACCCCCTTCCAATCGACCACGACACAGTGGGAGGCCTACTGGTATTCGGCACTCGGGCGCTCATGTATCCACTCGGTCTAGACGCTGGAGCATCTCCTGGTACCAAAAAGGTTCTGGGACTCTCACCCAAGGACATCGTAAGTGCCCACAGTGCTAGAATAAGTATTTTCGGTATCCAATACGGCCATCTACGATGTACCTGTGGAGCCACGACCCTGAGGTCGCTAGGGCGTGCAGTGATCAAGTCACACGTATGCGGGATGCATGAATCACACGTCAAATCATGCAGAAGTCCAGCGCGTACTGTGCGATCATGTGGGGCACTCAGTCACATAACGAGTCTCGTAAATGGTCTGCCCAATGGCGTATGTTATGATCAGTCATTACTCATATCAAGCATACATATGATGCGTATGGGCATGAGTCATGAGATTATTCTAAGCATGTTATAAGGCAATGAATAGCAACGGGTATGGACCTATCAATGGGCCCTAAAGAGAGTTACAATGCGGACATTTAACCAACATTGTACATACAATGTGGACGTCAAACCAACATTGCTTCCTAGGCACGGCTTGCCATAAATATCATTTCACGAACCATGATAAACGTACATTGCAATGGACCCTAAGGGCATCCGTTAGGCCTCGATCCCTGGGCCTTAGATATATCAAATGGGTCGTATTACATGGGCCTCACATTCACCAAATGGGTTACATTGATGGGCCTCACCAATGAGCCTTATGTACATTGTAATGGTCCATGATCCATGGGCCTTGAAATACATCAAAGTGGCCTCACAACTTGAGCCTTAAATATGTCAGATGGGCTCATACACATGAGCTTTAAATATATCAACTAGGCCACTCCATTTGTGCCCCATGCACATCAAATGACTTAATCTCATGGGCTTTAATATGTATCAAATGGGCTTGAATCCCGTGGGCCTTATATAAAATAAGTGGGCCGGATCCCATGGGCATTGCATATGTCAAATGGGCCCAAACCCATGGGCATTATACATGCCAGATGAGCTTAATCCCATAGCCCTTATATGTATCAAATGGGCCTGATCATTGGGGCCTCAGATATATACCAAGGTAGGCCTCAATGAATGGCCAAAGTTAAATCAATAAAGGGCCCTATACACATACCATGGTGGCCCATTTGAACCATAGATCTGGCTCATTTTGGCTCAAGCCATAAAATAATTTTACAAAAAAAAAAAAAAAACAAATAAATGGACGGTTTAGGTGAAACACATGCATCATGGCGGGGGTCACAGGAAGGCCCACCATCATAATCATATTATGTTTAATATACTATATAATTTATATACAGTATATATATATATATATATATATATATATATATATATATATATATATATATATATATACACACACACAATATTATATTTAGTATAATATTATATATACATATTTATATATATATATCTACACACACGCACACACACATGTGCACTCACACATGCATACACACACACGCACTCACACATGCATACACACAAACGCACTCACACACGCACACACACATGGCAACAGTGGGCTCCACCGTCCGTGCGGACGGTGGACTAGCCACATACATCACTATGGGTCCCATGTGGGGCCCACCATAATATTTATTTTCCATCCAACACGTTGATAAGGTCATGCAGACCTGAATGAATAGGAAAAACAAATTTCAGCTTAATCCAAAACTTGTGTGGACCCTAAAAAGGGTTTCAATGGTAGAATTTAATCACCACTGTTTCTTGTGGTGTGGGCCACCAGAGCTTTGGATGTATCTCATTTTTGGGGAGGGCCCGCCTTAGGAAGTGGGCCACCCTGGGAACAGGTCAGATGGTGAATAAACATCAAGGTGGGGCCCACTCCATTGGCCGTGGGACCCGCTTGGCGTCCGCTGTCCGCCCTCCCGTTGGGGGCGTCTGACGTGAGCAGAGGCAGCAGCCTCTGCTGCCTCAAAACTATATTTATTTTTTTTTGAAATCATAGTTTTTTTGTAGTTTTTCAGGTGTGGGGCCCACGTGTGATGGATCCACTCCAGCCATTGGATTGCATGGCTTAATACAAACCAAATGAGTCTAATATACAGTATTTTTTTGACTCAAGGTGGGCCCTAGCCAACTTTTAACGATAAGGACGATGTTTGTTAAGCTATGGCTCGCCTGAATATCGGATTGACACCATTTTTCAGCTCAACGCCTAAAATGAGTCGGAAAAGAGGATGAAAGGCCATGGATTAGAAACATACATCAAGGTGGGGCCTATACCAGTGGCCCCTTCCAAAGGCTTTAAACAAGCCAATATTTGTGTTTTCATTCCAGTGACGTCCAGACGTCACTGGACTCTTTTGGGGCTAAAATAAATTTTAAGTGGGCCTTGCCTAGGTGGGCCACCACATAGTAGGTGGTGTGGGTACGATGCATATAAGGTGGGCCCACTCATGGATGACTTGGATAAAATACTTAATTCAAGGTGGGGTCCATCCAAGTGGGTCATACGGCCATTTCATCACATACAAGGAAGTAAATGGAAAGAGAGGGAGAGAAAAATAGAGTGAGACACGCTTGATGGAGGGACCCCGGCACTATGGGCCCTCCGTTTCAATCATCCAATCATACATCAAAGGTCCCCTTGCATATGGACCATCAACAAAAGATCAACGGTGGAGATCCCACTCCACTAGAAATGGACGGTCTAGATGACCTCCTCAATACAAGGAAAGTAAACATCATGATGAGGTCCATGGAGAATGGTCCCATCATGGAATGATCTTGATGATCAAGATGAGCCATTGGCCAATCTTAGGGTCCTAAGTGAGATCCAAACCATTGATCGGTTGGCCTCACTTGGCCTGTCTTAAAAACATAAAAAGTAGCCTAAAAAAACACTCACCACTTGATCTTCTTGGTCCGTTGGATAGCCGGTCTCCTAGAGCTTCACTTTGATGGTGGAGATGGAAAATAGATGGCTAGGATGGGAGATTTGAGAGTGGAAAGTGGGCCACCAAAATCACACCTCTCTCATGAGGAGCCTTGGACGTGGGAGTCTCTCTTGGTTGCTTGGGTTTGGTGTGAGAAAAGAGAGAGAGAGGGAGAGATGAGATGTAGAGAGATGGAGTGATGTGAGGTGAGTGATGGGTGAAGTGAGTGATGGGTGAAGTGAGAGGTTAGTTGACTTAGGTGGTTGCTTGACTTATGGAGAAAGGAAGCATGGGTGTTTATACTTGACATAAAGTGATTGATGGGTGATTGATTGATGGGATTGATTTGACACTTCGTAGAGATTCTCTTGGAATTTGCAACGTGCGGTGTTTTTCCTCGAACCGAACGCGGGTCCGCATCTCATCGTCTGGGTATCGGATCGATGCGTGAGTTGCGGCGTTGGAACCGCCGCGACGGTGCGGTCGCAACGATACAAGTCTCGGATTAAGCCGGCTCAAATGAATAGGATACGACTTACGGTCGTACGCAACGTCAACTACAGGTCGCGGAATGCCAGAATCTGATGAGAAGGATCGCGGGAGGCGATGGAACAGTACGGATTATGATATGGGTCTTACAATATATGTGCTTTATTCATGATGTCCATCTATGTGGACCACGCAGTAACATAGTTGTTGTAGTTAATATAGTAAGTTCTGTGGGCCAGTCATGAGGTATGTGTTGTACTCAAACCGTCCATCCATCTGTAGCTCGTGGGCCCACCCCACACGTGTGACATGTGTGGGTGGGACCCACCTGCTGTATATACTTTATGTCCACAACGTTCAATTGGACGGGTGGTGTACAACCACTATGATATATGTATTTCATCCTTGTTGCCCGTCCATTTCTAGATGTGTGGGGCCCACCCCACATGTGTGGGATGGGGCCCACTTTGATGTATGTAATCTATATACTGTCCATTTGCCCTTGGACGGTGGGGCCCCCTATTGTATATATGTTTAATACATGCCATCCACCATGATGAATGTGTTTTAACCATGTCATCCATCTTTTTTTTTTTTTTTTTTGGGTGTGGACCACCTTAATGTATGCATTGTGCATCAACATTGCCCATCAGGATGTCCAGTGGGACACACCATGATGTAAGTATTAAATATCTATGCCGTTCATTTGATGAGGCCCATTGTGATGTATTAGGGCCCATGGGTTAAGGCCCAATGTGATGTATTTGGGGCCCATGGGTTGAGGCCCTTTGTGATGTATTAGGGCCCATGGGTTGAGGCCCATTATGATGCATTTGGGGCACATGGGTTGAGGCCCATTGTGATGTATTTGGGGCCCGTGGGTTAAGGCCCATTGTGATGTATTTAGAGCCCATGGGTTAAGGCCCATTGTGATGTATTAGGGCTCATGGGTTGAGGCCCATTATGATGTATTTGGGGCCCATGGGTTAAGGCCCATTGTGATGTATTTGGGGCCTATAGGTTGAGGCCTATTGTGATGTATTTGGAGCCCATGGGTTAAGGCCCATCGTGATGTATTATGACTCATGAGTTGAGGCCCATTGTGATGTATAAGGGCCCATGGGTTGAGGCCCATTATGATGTATTTGAGGCTCATGGGTTAAGGCTCATTGTGATGTATTCAAGGCCCATTATTGGGGCCCACCTTGACATATATGAGGACCATATGATGAGGCCCATTTGATGTATTTTAGGCCCATCGGTCAAGGCCCAATGGGATGTATACGAGGTCTATTGCATCGTGTGATTCCACCATGGGTTATGTAATGACATTTATGGCGGGCCATGCCTTGGGAGCAATGTTGGTTTGACGTCCACATTATAAGAATAATGTTGGTTAAATGTCCGCATTATAACTCTCTCTAGGGCCCATTGATGGGCCCATACTTGTTGTGTGTAGGTTGTCAAGGACATCTTCGTTATGAAGATAATTCATCACCATATAAAATGCTTAGTATAACTCCATGATTCATGCCCATACGCATCATATGTATGCATGATATGAGAAATGTTTGATCATAGTATACTCCATTGGACAGACCATTTACGGGACTCTTTATGAGATAGAGTACCCACATATCGTGCAGTATGCGCAGGATTGCTGCATGACTGGATAGTGTGACTCATGCATCTTGCACATATGTGACTTGATCATTATACGCTCTAGCGACGTCAAGGTCGTGGCCTCCACAGGCACATCGTGAATGGCTGAATGAGACATCAGAAATACTTGGTTCTAGCACTATGGGCACTTAGGATGTCCTTGGGTGAAAGTCTCAGAATCTCCGAGGCCAGGAGGTACCCCAACGTCTAGACCGAGTGGAACATGAGCGCCCAAGTGCTGAATACCAGTAGTCCACATCTCCCACTATGTCGTGGTCGGTTGGGAGGGGGTGTGGCCTTATCCGCCCGAGTGAGGGGGCTATAAGGTAGGCTGAGTATGACCAGCTCGTAAATGGGTCCGCTATCGACGAGCTGAGTAGGCATTGACAGACTGCTGGTTAGGCAAATAGTGAGGTCTCTTCCACTCACTGGGCTGTGCAGATAGGGAGGAGGCAGTCGGTGTTGAGTGTAATAGACCCCGGTGATTTCCCTAGAGAGCAACCGTATTGATATGTGGACTTATTGAGCAGGAATTGCATATCCATTCATTCATTCATTCACTATCCACTTGGGCTGGTGGTGCGTAACTATTTATTACATGTACCTTCGCATGACAAGGATTTTAGTTAGGTGCACGATTAACCTGAGATCAAGAGTTTACCACCTTAAGTCGGACTATCCAAATTTAGGTATAGGACTGGTTTGGATAGAAGTCCCTTGTGGTGGACCCCGTAGCCTATGATACTACGTACTATCATCCTGACTTCACATTCTAGCATGGTCATTTCATTCGCACCGCATATTACATTGCATCCGTAGTACTTAGCATTTTGGGTTACTATGTTTTTGTACTTATATAGCCTAGATGAGGTTCACGGTAGTCGTGGCTCGTCAAGATTTGCATATTGCATTGCATCCTCAGCATCTATTATTGTCTTGTTATGTTTTGCATCACATAGCCTTGGTATGGCTGATAACACTCATGCACTTACCAATATATTTCTGCTTATTCTGATATCGTATGATTCATGATCATATCAGTATTTATGCTTATTCTAATGATGTATGATTTATGGACTTTATGGTATACTTGACACTTATTTTAGACACACACTTTCACCACCCTCTAAGCTTTTGTAAGCTTATGCACAATAGATGCGTGCAGGTGGCGTTAGGTTGTAGCAATGTTGAGCTTGGGGCATACAGCTATCCGCTGGAGCTTTGATTACGATATATGTATTATCCTTTCAGCATTGTATTCAAATGATTATATTAGTGGATATGTGATGATGATTTTACCTTTATGAGTTGGGTATACTTGTGGTTATGCTTCTTATGACACAAATGTACGTTGAAAAATCCTCCTTATAGGATCTTAGGACTGGAACCTGGCATATGTACACTGGGGGCCGAGAATGGGGTACTACGGAGGCTGTCAGCACTGAGTTCAGTGATCGGGATTCCTGTGAATTCAATTTTTGGGTTTGGGGCGTGACACTTCACTGTCATTTTCAGGCATTTCACAGTTAATCCTGCGATTCCGTGTTGATTCACGGTCATTTCCATGCATTTCACGGTCTATTCCCTTCACTTCACGGTCATTTCCATGCATTTCACAGTCAATTTGCTTCACTTCGCTATCATTTTCATGCATTTCACAGTCATTCCTGGCGATTTCGTGTTGATTCACGGTCATTTTCATGAATTTCATAGTCAATTCCCTTCACTTCTCGGTCATTTCCACGCATTTCATGGGCAATTCGCTCCACTTCATGGTCATTTCCAAGCATTTCACGGTCATTCCCGACGATTTCGTGTTGGTTCACGGTCATTTCCATGCATTTCACAGTCAACTCCCTTCACTTCACAGTTATTTCCATGCATTTCACGGTCAATTCGCTTCACTTCACCGTCATTTTCATGCAATTCACGGTCAATCCCAGTGATTTCATGTTGATTCAGGATCATTTCCATGCATGTCACGGTCAATTCCCTTCACTTCACGGTCATTTCCATGCATTTCACTGTCAATTCGCTCCACTTCACGGTCATTTCCATACATTTCACGGTCTTTCCCGGCAATTCCATGTTGATTCACGGTCATTTCCATGCATTTCACGATCAATTCTCTTCACTTCACAGTCATTTTTGTACATTTTATGATCAATTCGCTTCACTTCACCGTCATTTTTATGCATTTCACGGTCGATCTCAGCGATTCCGTGTTGATTCACAGTCATTTCCATGCCTTTCAGGGTCAATTCCCTTCATTTCAGGGTCGTTTCCACAAATTTTAAGGTCAATTCACTTCACTTCACCATCATTTTCATGCATTTCACGGTCATTCCCGGAAATTCTGTATTGATTCACGGTCATTTCCATGCATTTCACGGTCATTTCCTTTCACTTCATGGTCATTTCCACGCATTTCATGGTCAATTCACTCCACTCCACGGTCGTATCCTGTAGATTTGAGTCGGCCTACTCCGAGACTTGTACCATTGTGACCGCACCATCGCTAAGGTTCCAACGCTACGTCTTGCATACCGTTCCGATACCCTGGTAGGAAAATGTGGGCCCGCATTTATTTCAAGAAAATGTCGTGCATTTGTAATACGAAAAGAATCTCTACAACATGTCAAATCAATCCAATCAATCACCTCAGATGTCAAGTACATGTCTCATCCCTAAAAGTAACCCTAATGTCAACTCTCTCACCCTCTCTCTTACACACCCATACATATCAAGTTCACATCAATCACCCATCACTCATAGCTCACTCACACATCCCTCTCTCTCTCTTTACATCTCATCCTCTCTCTCTCATTTCTTCATTTTTCAAGCAAACCCCATGAGAGAAGCCATGTGTGGCCCACCTTCCTATCTCCCATCTTCACCATTCAAGCCTCATCTCAACCGTTAGAATTGTTTCCTTGGAGCTCTAGAACTTATAGGCAGAAGAAGGAAGAAGAGATTAAAGGTGGGTGAATCTTCATTGTTTGTGGGTGCTCTATTAGGCCTTGATTTTTTTACTTTTATAAAAGGCCAAGTGAGGCCTACCAACTGATGGTATGGATCTCACTTTGGACGCTAGGTGTGGCCGATGACCCAACTAAATCTTCATGATCATTCCATGATGGGGCCATTCTTCATGGGCTCCTTTATGATGTTTATTATCCTTGCATAAATAGGGTCATCTAGACCTTACATTTTGGTGGTGAGAGGATCTCCACCGTTGATTTTCGATTTGATGGGCCCACGTGTAATAGGACCCACTTGATGTATGATTGAATGCAAGGGAGGGCTCATATGGCAGAGCCCTCCATCGCACGTGTTCCCCCTCTCTCTTTCTCTCTCTCCCTTTTTTATATATATTGTTATTATGTGTGATGGAGTGGCTGTGTGGCCCACTCGGATGGACCCCACCTTGATGTATGTATTACCCACACCATCCAACCATTAGTGGCCCACCTACACAGCATGCCTGTAGGTGGAGACCACCTGAAATATGTGTTATATCCAGACCGTCCAGCGTCCTGGACGCTGGACGTTGCTACAAGGTTGATGGTGAAGTGTGCACTAACTATCCAGTGTACTAACGGTAAGAACAAAATGAAAATGTTTATATATTTTCAAGGTTTTGGGGTGGACCCCTCATGCAGGCCCCATCTTGATGTATAAATTCAATCCACGCCATCCATCCCTTTCCCTAGACCATTATAGGCGTTGAGCCAAAAAATGGGGTCAGTCCGACTTTCGGGCGGGCCATATTATAGCAAACAATGTTTTTACCGTTGAAATTTTATACACCAAAATATATCAGATATTGAGGTTGTTTCGCTTGTCTTGAGCCATAGGGGCAATTGGGTGGGGTGGATTCACATAATGCAGGCCCCACATAGGAAAAACCACCGAAAAACTATCTTTTATATATATATATATATATATATATATATATATATATATATATATATATATATATATATATATATATATATATATATATATATATATATATATATATATATATATATATTATGCAGCGCCTGTTGTTGCTGTAGCAGGACGTTGCTACATCTAGCGGGCGGGCAGGGACCATGGTCCCAGCCGTGGGCCTCACCATGATGTATGCCGAAAATCTACACCGTGCATTGGGTGGGCCTCCTTCTGTCTGTTGGCCACCCCAAAAATCAATGGCATATGGGACTCAAGTGGCCCACACAGCAAGGAACTGCAGGATTGAACATCTACCATTGAAACCCATTTGGGGCTTTTCACATGAGTTTTGAATTATTATGAAATTTGTTTTTCCATTTCATCCAGGTCCGTGTGACCTACCAACAGATTGGACGGTAAATAAACTTTATGGTGGGCCCCACGTGGGACCCACCTGATTTGGAATCAGATTGGCTGGAGTACTTTTACAGTAGCTAAATAGCTATTGTACTAACGTTAGCAGGTGGGGCCTGGTGATCCAAATCGTTCATGTGGACTCCACCATGAGGTAGATGCTGTATTCATGCCGTCCAAACATCACAGTGATGTTTTCATTTAATTTTATTTTATTTCTCATGACATTACAAGGACTATGGGATATATCTAAATTTCACGTGGGACCTACCACGTGTACGTGGTATACTAGCAGGATTTATGGGTTTTGGATGGATGTTGGGGCCATCAATAAGGTATGTATTATATCCGCACCATCCATCTGGACGGTGGGGGAACCACCGTGATTTATGTATTTCATCCCACCATCCATTGGGACGGTGGGGACCACATGATATATGTGCTTTATTCACGACGTCCATCTATATGGACCACACAGTAACATAGTTGTTGTAGTTAATGTCAGTAAGTTCTGTGGGTCAGTCATGAGGTATGTGTTGTACTCAAACCGTCCATCCATCTGTAGCTCGTGGGCCCACCCCACACGTGTGACATGTGTGGGTGGGACCCACCTTATTTTATATACTTTATGTCCACAACGTCCAATTGGACGGGTGGTGTACAGCCACTATGATATATTATTTCATCCTTGTTGCCCATCCATTTCTGGACGTGTGAGGCCCACCCCACACGTGTGACATGTGTGGGATGGGGCCCACCTTGATGTATGTAATCTATATACCGTCCATTTGTCCTTGGACGGTGGGGCCCCCTATTATGTATATGTTTAATACATGCTGTCTACCATGATGAATGTGTTTCAACCATGTAGTCCATCTATTTTATTTTTTTTGGGTGTGGTCCACCTTAATGTATGCATAGTGCATCAGCACTGCCCATCAGGACGTGCAGTGGGACACACCATGATTTATGTATTGAATATCTATGTCGTTCATTTGATGAGGCCCATTGTGATGTATTAGGGCCCATGGGTTGAGGCCCATTGTGATGTATTTGGGGCACATGGGTTGAGGCCCATTGTGATGTATTAGGGCCCGTGGGTTGAGGCCCATTGTGATGTATTTGGGGCACATGGGTTGAGGCCCATTGTGATGTACTTGGGGCCCGTGGGTAGAGGCCCATTGTGATGTATTTGAAGCCCATGGGTTAAGGCCCATTGTGATGTATTAGGGCTCATGGGTTGAGGCCCATTGTGATGTATTTGGGGCCCATGGGTTAAGACACATTGTGAAGTATTTGGGGCCCATAGGTTAAGGCCTATGGTGATGTATTTGGAGGCCATGGGTTAAGGCCCATCATGATGTATTATGACCCATGGGTTGAGGCCCATTGTGATGTATAAGGGCCCATGGGTTGAGGCCCATTGTGATGTATTTGGAGCCCATGGGTTGAGGCCCATTGTGATGTATTTGAGGCCCATGGGTTAAGGCCCAATGTGATCTATATTCAATGCCCGTTATTGAGGCCCACCTTGACATATTTAAGGACCATATGATGAGGCCCATTTGATGTATTTGAGGCCCATTGATCGAGGCCCAATGGGATGTATACAAGGTCTATTGCATCGTGTGATTCCACCATGGGTTATATAATGACATTTATGGCAGAACATGCCTTGGGAGAAATGTTGGTTTGACATCCACATTGTAAGAATAATATTGGTTAAATGTGTGCATTATAACTCTCCCTATGGCCCATTGATGGGCCCATACTTGTTGTGTGTAGGTCATCAAGGCCATCTTCGTTGTGAAGATAGTTCATCACCATATAAAATGCTTAGTATAACTCCATGATTTATGCCCATATGCATCATATGTATGCCTGATATGAGGAATGTTTGATCATAGCATACGTCATTAGGCAGACCATTTACGAGACTCCTTATGAGACGGAGTGCCCACATTATCGTGCAGTACACGCAGGATTGCTGCATGACTGGATAGTGTGACTCATGCATCTCGCACATATGTGACTTAATCATTATACACCTTAGCGACATCAGGGCCATAGCCTCCATAGGAACATCGTGGATGGCTAAATGAGACACCCAAAATACTTGGTTTTAACACTATGGGCACTTAGGATGTCCATGGGTGAAAGTCTCAGAATCTCTAAGGCAAGGAGGTGCCCCAACGTCTAAAATGAGTGGAACATGAGTGCCCGAGTTCTGAATACCAGTTGACAACCTCTCTCACTGTGTTGTGGTCGGTTAGGAGGGGGTGTGGCCTTCTCTGCCCGAGTGAGGGTGCTATAAGGTAGGCTGAGTATGACCAGCTCGTAAATGGGTCCGTTATCGACGAGCCGAGTAGGTATTAGTAGACTGTTAGCTAGGCAGATAGTGAGATCTCTTCCACTCACTGGGCTGTGCAGATAGGGAGGAGGCAGTTGGTGTGGAGTGTAATAGACCCCAGTGATTTTCCTAGAGAGCAACCATACTAATATGTGGACTTATTGGGCAGAAATTACATATCCATTCATTCACTATCCACTCGGGCTGGTGGTGCATAACTATTTATTACGTGTACCTTCTACCTTCACATGGTAAGGATTTTGGTTGGACGCGTGACTAACTTGAGATCATGAGTTTACCACATTAAGTCGGACTATCCAAATTTTGGTATGGGACTGGTTTGGATAGAAGTCCCTAGTGATGGACCTCGTAACCTGTGATACTACGTACTATCATCCCGACTTCACATTTCATCATGGTCATTTCATTCGCACTGCATATTACATTGCATCTGCAGTACTTAGCATTTTGGGTTACTATGTTTTTGCACTTATATGGCCTAGATGAGGTTGATGGTATTCGTGGCTCGTCAGGATTTGCATAGTGCATTACATCCTCAGCATCTGTTATTGTCTTATTATGTTTTACATCGCATAGCCTTGGTACGGCTGATAACACTCATGTACTTACCAGTATATTTCTACTTACTCTGATATCGTATGATTCATGATCTTGTCAGTATTTCTGCTTATTCCGATGATGTATGATTCACTTTCACCACCCTCTAAGATTTTGGAAGCTTATGCATGATAGATGCGTGCAGGTAGCGTTAGGTTGCAGCAACGTTGAGCTTGGGGCATGCAGCTGTCCGCTGGAGCTTTGATTACGATATATGTATTTTCCTTTCAGCATTATATTCAAATGATTATATTAGTGGATATGTGATGATGATGTAGCCTTTATGACTTGGGTATACTTGTGGTTATGCTTCTAATAAGACAAATGTAGGTTGGAAAATTCTCCTTGTAGGATCCTAGGATTGGAATCTGGCGTATGTACACTGGGGCCGAGAATGGGGTACAATGGAGGCTGTCGGCACCGGGTTCGGGGATCAAGATTCCTGTGAATCAGATTTCTAGGTTTGGGGCGTGACACTTCACCATCATTTTCATGCATTTCACGGTCAATCCCGGCGATTCTGTGTTGATTCACGGTCATTTCCAGGCATTTCA
This sequence comes from Magnolia kwangsiensis, assembly GCA_037074715.1. Lineage (NCBI taxonomy): Eukaryota > Viridiplantae > Streptophyta > Magnoliopsida > Magnoliales > Magnoliaceae > Magnolia > Magnolia kwangsiensis. Next base: position 78,956,600 of record CM073575.1, on the reverse strand, counting down.
CGATCAATTCCCCTAACTTCACGGTCATTTCCATGCATTTCATGGTCAATTAGCTTCACTTCAATGTCATTTTCATGCATTTCACGGTCATTCCCAGTGATTCTGTGTTGATTCACAGTCATTTCCATGCATTTCACGGTCAATTCGCTCCACTTCACAGTCATTTCCAAGCATTTCACGGTCATTCTCAGCGATTTCGTGTTGATTCACGGTCATTTCCATGCATTTCATGGTCAACTCCCTTCACTTCAAGGTCATTTCCAAGCATTTCAAGGTCAATTCGCTTCACTTCACCATCATTTCCATGCATTTCACGGCAAATCCTGACGATTTTGTGTTGATTCACGGTCATTTCCATGTATTCACGGTCAATTTCCTTCACTTCACGGTCATTTTCACGCATTTCACGGTCAATTCGCTCAACTTCACGGTCATTTCCATGCATTTCACGGTCTTTCCCAGTGATTCCATGTTGATTCACGGTCATTTCTATGCATTTCACTTTCAATTCTCTTCACTTCATGGTCATTTCCATGCATTTCATGGTCAATTCGTTTCACTTCACCGTCACTTTCATGCATTTCATGGTCAATCTTGGCGATTTCATGTTGATTCACGGTCATTTCCAAGAATTTCACGGTCAATTCCCTTCACTTTACGGTCATTTCCACGCATTTCACGGCAATTCTCTTCATTACACCATATTTTCATGCATTTCACAGTCATTCCTGGCGATTCCGTGTTGATTCATGGTCATTTCCATGCATTTCACGGTCAATTTCCTTCACTTCACGGTCATTTCCACGCATTTCACGGTCAATTGGCTCCACTTCACAGTCATTTTCATGCATTTCACGGTCATTCCTGGTGATTCCGTGTTGATTCATGGTCATTTCCATGCATTTCACAGTCAACTCCCTTCACTTCACGGTCATTTCCAAGCATTTTACAGTCAATTCGCTTCACTTCACCATCGTTTTTATGCCTTTCATGGTCAATCCCAGCGAATCCGTGTGGATTCACATTCATTTCCATGCATTTCACGGTTAATTCCATGCACTTCACGGTCATTTACACGCATTTCACGGCCAATTCGCTTCACTTCACCGTCATTTTCATGCATTTCACGGTCATTCCCGGCGATTCTGTGTTGATTCACGGTCATTTCGACGCGATTCCGTCAATCTCTGTTGCGCGAGACCGCGCAATGAAAGTATCAATTGCGCGGAACCTCAGAATGAACTGCATAAAAGGGCTTCGTTCAAAATGATCCAAAGCACTAAAAAAATAGTCCCACATCGCTAAGATCAGGATTTTCACACGTGCGAGGGTCTATAAATACCCCCTCCCCTCCTTCATTTAGGAGAATTGAAGATTTTCAAGAGGAGCAAAGCGGAGTGGAAGACAGAAGTCTGTGCAACCGGACTTCCCTGCAGTCTGTAAAGCCCAAGAGCTGTTGTGCTGCCGAAGTCCTTGGCCCAGGCTTCCTTTCTCTGGTTTTTGTCCTCTTCATGGGTTCTAAGGAGAAAGATCAATCGGTTTAATCAACATTCCTCCTAAGTCCCAGAGGATGGTTGAAACAGGCGCTGTTATGTTGCTAAAATCTCTATTTCATTTAAGGCCTGTCGATCGCATCGACATTCCACCTAAGTCCTAGGAGATGATCAAATCAGGCGCCGGAAGGCTTTCGAAATGACCTGTTGATCGAATCGGCATTCCTCCTAAGTCCTAGGAGATGATCAAATCAGGCACCGGAAGGCTGTCGAAATAAACTCTCGATGCTTAAAGCACAAATCCTTTACTTCTAAATGATTTATCTTAGAATCAAGGGACGTAAAGAGGATGTAAACGAACTCATTATTAATAGAATGTGATGAATGTTTATAGTACTCTCTCTCTGTTATGTTTAAATAAGACAATTCTCCCAAACCAGATGTAACGCCCTAAAAAAATCAGTACTTGGGCTCGAGTACCAACTCGAACAGAAATCGTGTAGGATTAATTCCTTTAGAAAATAAGTGTAAGTTAGCTAGCGCAACGCTAGAGTAGCTGGGAAATAGTCCCTGATCACTTTAAATACGTTCTACAAGACCCAAAGCGAGTAGAACCAATGACGCTATAATACTCTAAAACCTCGGATCAAACTCTAAACCGGTTTATTCTCTGGACCTCTTTGAAACTTTGTATTGGATCTAGACCGCGTGTCAAAAGTCTGATACCTACAATCTTAGACCGTTATAACCGCCTAGCTGGACTTGACCATCATTTCAAAAATCAAGTCCAACCGACATTCACAGGCTATTTCATTGAGCCTGGAGTGAAGAGAGTGAGAATAGGGTTAGATTTGAAATTTGAAATTCAAATCTAGCACACGACTTGATGCATCAGTATTAAGCGTTCTGACAGTTAGAATTCAGCCAAATTACACCCTCGGATCAGGAAAAATTTCAATTTCATATCATGAGACTTGTAGACCTGATCTACGTGCGGTGACCGCTGAACTGAAACTGGACCGCCACGTGCGATCTACGAACACTGCTGGTCTGAAAATGGGATGTGACCGACATCCGACATGCATGAACTTAAGTCCAATCGCATTCGGCTAGGAGACCACCAGAAATGCCTTTTTGGACCGAAACAGCCCCGATTTGGTTAGGTATCAAGTAAACATTGTTCCCAAGCCTGTTTTGGGCGAGTTTTAGGTTATAAAAGGGGCTTAAACCCTCACTTCTCTCACCCATCCGAATTTGCTAGAAATCCTAGCAAGAGTGAGAGAGAAAGTGAGAGTTTGTGAGTGAAGGTGGTAGAGTTTTTCCTGCTGCTGCACTACCTGCTGCGCGTGTTTAAGCCACGCAATCCAATCACTTTGTCGGTGATTTCGCCGCGTTTCTAGGTAAACAAATACCCCAAATACTTGCTGATTTAAGGTTCCTTAGTTTCCTTAGCATGGTAGCTGATGCATCTTGTAAAATAGGTTCCCGGTTCGCCGTGGACGAAGCGTACACGCTCCGTTCGAATTGATACGCTTCTAGGAGAAAAGGTACGGATTTTAGACGCTTTGATTGATTGTTTCCAACACTTTCAATATCGTTTAATAGTAGATTATCGACGGCAACGCCGTTTGACATGTACAACATGCTGTCCGTTTCCTGTTTCGTAAGCAGACGAAAAATATGAGATTTAGGGCATTTTAGTCATTTATAGGAAATACTGTTTTCATCCATATTTTGTTGATGTGATTGACATGGCTTCTTGTCGCATTAGGATACTAGGAATGCGTGCATAATTAGTTTGGCGAAGAGATTTTCCTAAATGCACAGTTTGAGTTGACATACTATATGTAGACTTAAGTGTGTAGTTTAAGTGTTTGTATAAATGCTTGTATTAGTATGTATTAAATTAAATGGTATTATGATTTAGTTTGAGATTGAATTCTCAATTAATATGCTGATGTAAATGATTTCCTACATGTTAGCTATATACATGATTCCATTATATGTATGAAATGCATGTGCTTGATGATTTACTTAAGTTGTATGTTATAATATGTGTTAGCATGCTCACATTGTTGTATTTCATTTTCATTACTCTTACATGATTGCTGATGTGGATTCATAATTGTTTGGGACTATACCTAGTCCAGGCAGTCAGCAACTGAGTAAATTCGTGGTTGGCTTATCTTTGCCATGAACGATGCGTCGATGAATGCGAGTCGTGTTTTGGAGTTGGCGGCAGTGGTTAGGCCACACGAGGTGTTTTACGGACTTCATGTCGTTCGACTTGAGATGCTCTCGTGATAGTCGAGCCCGTCAAGTAACCCGACTGGCCTTTGTGTGTTCACCTTGTATGAGTCATAAATGCTTGAACCTAGGGTACTGAACTTACCATTAAAAAATCTGTCAACCATGGTACCTTGATCCACAAAGACTCATGAGCTGGGCATGGTGGTATCGGACACCATGGTCGAGCTGTCGGCCTACGCTGGGGCCACAAACCTCCCCGTAGTGACCAGTGAGCACCTATGACTCGTGAGCAGATTATGGTGGTATGGGACACTATATTCTTACTGTCGGCCTACACTGATTAGGCGACGAGTCCTTTGTAGTGACTGCGAGCGTATTCTGAGTCTACGGGAGGAGACGACCCTTCCGTAGCAGTGAGAGTACAGTAGGCGTATATTGATAAGGTGATGGGGGAGCGGTACAACGAGTGCGAGCAACAACCCTGACAGCCCTTGCAGCGACCTATAAAAATCTATATCGTATGAGATTACTAGGAGTGACGACCCTAGACAAGATCTGTGTTGGGATTGATATAAGGGAAGTACCTTAGTTTCCCAATACTGCTGTTTGAATGGACTAATAATAACTCGGTAATCATATCAACATCACATTGCATGTGCCTGAAAGATGTGGAGCACTGAGTGGTACGAAAGTATGCCGCGAACGCAGATGGTGCCGTATGAGGGAGAGTGTCGGTGAGGGCATCCATTATGTCATGTCATATTGCATTAACAACAGTATCAGGATTGTTTGATTTACTTCTTTACTATTATCACATGATTGATTTGAGAACATGCTAATCCTTGCTCTATTATTCCACTGAGTTAGCTACTCACTCCCACGTTACGGGATGATGTTTGTAACACCCAGCAGACCCTGTCTTAGATGCAGGTGAGGCGGCGATTCAGGAGGCAGAGCCGGACTATGATGAGGACCAGACGAGTTCTCATATATGCAGTACCACGACGGCTTTGCTTAGGTGGCCTGGATTGGCGGAACTACTCAGTGGGACTATTTTGACATTTGATTTCTATTTATTTACATGTATATGAGACTCAGAGATGTATTCATACTTTGAAGACAGTCGAGATCTACTTTGTTTTCCATACAGTGATATATATATTCTTTAGTCTTCCGCTTGCTTTTATCACTGGATCTGGAGTATGAATTGCAGTTTTGGTTTACTTTTACTCATGTGAATACTTTAACTCAGACAACATTGAATCATAATCATTTTTGTTGCATAAGTGACGGTCTGGAACTCGAGAGTTGGGTTTATACACGACCCCCGATTTTCAGGGTGTTACAAGTTGCTATCAGAGCATGAATGAGATTATACCGAGCCTGGGTTATGGTCACGCGACATACGTTGTCGCTTCCTTTGACTTAGGTGGGTGCGAAAAATGTCTAGGAACACTTATAGGATCGCAGATTCACCAATAGGCGAGGTCTATTCGTATCAATCGCGCGATCGAGTCCGTAACGCATCTAGGGTCGCATGAAGCGACCTAAGTAGCTCCTAGGTTGTAGGTAGGTGGGTTGAGACGTTCTTTGAACGGTTCTAAACCCGTAAATATGAATCCTTGGGCTGTGGGACAACCACAACCCTTACATTCAATCGTTAGGGCTTAAAAAACCCTGTTTCACCTAAATTCTTCAAAATTCTTCCTCTCACCACTCCATTCTTCAATTATTTCTTATTCTTTTTATGTTAGACATTGATCCTAATGTAAAAATGATATAAAATCATACTTTGATAAAATTTCACAGTGAATAGTAAAATTTTATGAAAAGTGGCTATTAGGCCATTCTAAGTTTGCAATATTTAGTAACTAATGGGCTAGATAGATGTATTAGCTCCTTCTACCCCAAAATCATATGCTGCATGGTAGGGAATTATATTCATGTTTGTAGATTGGCCCCAGAAATCCCTGAATAGATGTTTGGGCCTCCCTAGGCCAATCTACAATGAACTAGGGTAGGGCCCATATATATCTGGGACCTCCAGGGCAGGGGGGACCCAGCTCACCAGGCCAGACTGGCCGGATGCACCATCGGTCGGCGATGCTATCGCCGTACAGTGGGGCCCACTTGCTGTGAAAGTTGGACGCACGCCCTTATGTGGCTAGGGCACCCCTCCCATGTGTGGGTCGTCCATCAAAAACCCCTAAATGGGGTACTTCCTTCACAAACAGTCCCTCCCAAGCCTCCATTTTCATTTATCTTGCTGCCCATCTCAAAATCGCGACCCCAAATCACTCCCAAATCATCCCATTGCTAAAAACGACCCTATCCCATACCTACAACCTGATTAACAACCCTCTCCCTCTCCGATCTCGTCCGTTGGAGCTCCTACAACCCCCAAATGTGCTGAAATCATGTGGAGCTCCATTCCCCTTTTTCCTTCTCTTTTCTTTTTAAAAATTCACCCTAGGGGAGCTTGAAGCATCCCTCTACAACACCTAGATTTCCTTTTTTCTATTTGGGCAGCCATTTCTCTACATTTTCTACATTTTTCATAGCTTTTGTTGAAGCCATTTTGGGTTTTTTCTCTCTCTCCACCATCCTCTCTTTGATGGGAAAGAGAAAGACTGCAGCGGATAAGGCTGGGCCTAGTCGCCCTGCGTAATCAAGAAGACCGAGGGGTGGCGCCGCAAGCTCAAGCGCCGCCGTAAGTCCAAGCACAGCCCGAGAGTTCCATACAAAGTGAGATTTAGATCCCCATGCTCAACTTGGGCGAGTGATATTAGCAAAGATGCCTCACGGTGAATATACTGACCATAAGGTGTTGTTTGAGGTGGACGTGGAAGGGCGACTCTTTGGCGAATTCCTGTTATTCGAGCGCATTGAAGCTGCGCATTGGGGTCTGCTCTTTGAAGCCCGTTCTCGTGCTAATGTGAGCACCGTTCGTGCCTTCTACGCTCGTATCCAGAGTCCTACGTTGGAGCCATTGCAGTTTAAGATTTCTTTTGGTAGAGACCGGATGGCTACGATCGATGTTCGGTTGATAGCGCGACTTCTGAACGTGCCCCTTGGTGATGTTCATCCCATTGCAAAGAATTTAAGGAGTAGACGTGAGCGAGATCGCCTTACCAGGTTCCGATGCGGTAGTCTGGTTCCATGACAGCCTAACAATAGCCTCAAGGCGTCTTATATGTCTGATGATTTGCGCCTGCAGCACCACATTTGCACGTTCAACATGTATCCCAGGTCGAAAAATCACATTGAGTGTACGCGCCTTATGGTTGATTTCTTGTATCAGGTGGCCCAGGGAGAAAATGTGTATATGGCCACTTTCGTGTTGCGATAGATTATCCTCATAGCGAAATCAAGAAGAACGTCTGAGTCGCTTCCTTTTGGCCAACTTATATGCAAGATCGCGCTTGAGTTTGCTTTCAGACTTGGGCTGGAGTTGCCAGTTCCGATTCACTGCATTGATGAGTCTACCATGGTCAAGATGAAGATCGGGTCTCAGTACCATGAGACTCAGCTTGAGGAGGATAGCGAGGACGATTTTGGTGATGAAGAGGATCCAAGTGAGGGAGAACCTGGAGCAGAAGTAGAGGAAGAAGTCCAGGAAGAGGTAGAAGAGGAGGCTCAGGATACAGATGAGAGCCCTCCTCCTTCTGCTCAGGCTACTAGTGATGATCGCATTGCCCGAATTGAGGAGAGTCAGATCGCCTTACAAAGGGAAGTTCAGGAACTTCGGGCTGAGGTCGAGGATACCAAGGCCGTCATGAAGAGGAAATTCGGCAAGGTGACTCGCACCTTGAAGGTGATCCTGTGCTGCTTGCAGGATAAGGGTGCACCTCCTCCGTCACCTGACTCAGACTAGCGATGAGATTTTAGATGTTGTTTAGTGGCAGTTGTCTTTTCCTGCTTTATGTTTTGTAAGCCTGTTAAGGCTAGTAGTTTACTTATGTTGCTGTTGTAACTTTAACTATCTTAGTTCCCATGTACTTCCTGTCATGATGCCTGTAAGGAGATATTCCTTGTATTGTGACAATTTTGATTAAATGGAATGCCTTTGACTCTTTATGTGAATGATTGCGGTGTGTTTGTGCTATTGAGACTGACAAGGTTGCGCCCTATTTTGAATATAGGGAATGCCGCCGAAGGCTACACGGAGCACAGCTCGGCTTACATTGGGTGAGCCTATGGATCAGGCTCCTTTGCAGTCTGATGCTCATGCGGACCCTGTTGTGGGCCCGATTCCTGAGACAGCACATGCGTCTCAGCCTACTACTGGTCTTGCAGTTGGACCACCGCCTTTCGCACCGCCCGTCAGAGAGCAGTACCGTGCGTCTTCTTCAACACAGTACATGCCACAACCTGCTCCACCTCCAGATAGATTTGAGCAGATGATGGCTATGATGCAGCAGCAGCAGCAGATCCTGACTACTATAGTGGGGGCTCTAGCCCAGGGTTGGAGTGTGCCTCCACCTGCACCACCTGCGCATCCAGCTGAGGATGCCGATACATATGCTCAGGATGAGGGCATGGCTCATCCTGTACCACCTGCTTACCCTGCGGGGAATGCCGCAGACACACAGGGCTTGTTAGAGCGATTCCAGCGCTTATGGCCTCCCACTTTTATGGGTTCTCATAGACCCGAGGAGGCCGAGTATTGGCTCAATCGTGTGTCGAAGATACTACGGATGCTGCATTGTTCAAAGGCTGAGCAGGTCGGCAGGAGGCCAGCTTATGGTGGGACAGTGTGTTGCGGACCATTGGCGCTGATTACATATGGACCTGGGAGGCGTTCGAGTTCTGCTTCCACGAGAAATACTATCCCTAGACATATAGGCATGACCGGGAGAACGAGTTTCTGTGCCTCAGACAGGGAGGCATGACGGTGACTGAGTATAGCATCGGTTCACTGAGTTGGGCAGATACGTCCCGACGATACTGGCAGATGAGCAGATGCGCATACGGCGCTTTTCATATGGTTTGCGATCGGATATTCGGTCGAAGATGTGCTGCGTGAGCATTCCCTCCTATGCAGAGCTATTCACATGTCCATGCGGACAGACCATGATGTGGATCGACTTGTACGATCTCGTGGCCCTATTACTCCTAGGCTACGACCAGAGTTGCAGGACAGGCCCTTTGCGGGCAAGAGGCCTCGCACCGACCCTCCTTCTAGGGCTACCATGCCAGTACCACCGTTGTGGTGCCCCGATTTATCATGTACTTATTGTAGGAGTTCGGGCCATTCGGCGTAGAGTTGTTTTGCTCGGATGCGGGATAGTGGGTTTTTACAGCCGCAGAAGATCGACCGTACACGCCCACAGGCTATATCAGCACTGCCTTTACGGTTGGCTCCTGCGCACCCTTCCTTCAGACCTCCGGTATCTTAGTTCAGGCCGCCTCTACTGCCCACGGTACAGCGGTCGAACCGGCCACAGCAGGCGCGGGTGCATGCCTTGACAGCTGAGGTAGCTGCGACAGAGACTTCTCAGCATTCGGCCTTTGAGGTCACTGCCCACATCGGAGGTATTCCTATTCTTGTGATGGTGGACACAGGATCCACGATTTTATTGATATCACATGCCATAGTCAGGCGCATTAGGCTACCGACTATTAGGATGGATGGGGTGCGAGTTTATACAGCTCACGGGTCCTTTACAGATGCCACCTTGATGTGTGAGGGCTGTTTGGTGGATCTGGGGGGAAAGACGATGGCTCTTGATCTTGTCGTCGACCCCTCTCTTGTTTATCTCGACGTCATTCTTGGCATGGACAGGTTGACTGCTGCGAGGGCTGAGATTGACTGCGAGAATCGTATAGTGACTGCCTACGAGCCAGAGGGTGCATCCTTTACATTCCCAGTGCGGATAAATCTCCCCTTCCATATACTTAGCTACGCTACTTTACTACGGGACGCTGGTGCCCAGATGCTTGAGTATACGCCAGTCGTTTGTGATTTTGGGGATCTGTTTAGGAAGATCCCTGGTTTGCCGCCTCGACGAGAGATTGATTTCACTATCAATCTGGTGCCTGGTTCCACGCCCGTCTCACTGTCGACGTATCACATGGCACCGTGTGAGATGGAGGAGTTGAGGACGTAAATTGATGGTCTGTTGGAGCTTGGCCTTATTAGACCTAGTGTGTCTCCTTGGGGAGCACCAGTCATGTTTGTGAGGAAGAAGGATGGTTCGATGCGATTGTGTATTGATTATCGCAGGCTGAACCAGATCACGGTGAAGAACAAGTACCCTTTACCCAGGATCGATGACTTGTTTGATCAGTTAAGAGGAGCGCAGTACTTCTCAAAGATTGATCTTCAGTAAGGATATCATCAGTTGCGCTTTAGGGATGAGGACGTGCAGAAGACAGCATTTAGGACCAGCTTTGGCCACTACGAGTTCCTTGTGATGTCGTTCGGTCTCACGAACGCACCAGCCGTGTTCATGAATCTGATGAACCGGGTATTTCAGCCTTTCCTCTATCGATTCGTCGTTGTGTTCATTGACGACATTTTGGTATACGCCAGGAGTCGAGAGGAGCATGAGGAGCACTTGCGCTTGGTCCTGGATACACTCAGACAGCATCAGTTGTTCGAACAATACAAGAAGTGCGACTTCTAGACGTAAGAAGTGAAGTTCTTGGGACACGTGGTGTCCAAGGATGGCATGGCAGTTGACCTGTCTAAGGTAGCTGCAGTTCAGGACTAGGAGCAGCCTGGTTCTGTCACTGAGGTGAAGAGTTTCTTGGGTCTCGCTAGCTATTATCGATGCTTCATTCGGAATTTCTCGAAGATCGTGAGACCTTTATCTCAGTTGACACGGAATGACGTGAAGTTTGCCTGGAATGACAAGGAGTCAGCTTTTCAGGAGCTGAAGGACAGGCTTACGTCTGCCCCTGTGCTAGTATTGCCAGAACAAGGGGTTAGGTACACTATATACACTGACGCGTCTAGCGTTGGTCTGGGTTGTGTCCTTATGCAGAAGGACAGGGTAATTTCGTATGCCTCTAGACAATTAAGGAAGCACGAGGAGAATTTCCCTACACATGACCTAGAGTTGGCAGCCGTCATATTCGCACTGAGACTCTGGAGACATTACCTCTATGGAGAGGAGTGTAACATCCCAAAAATCGGGGGGTCGAGCAAAAACCCAACTCCCGAGTTCCAAAATGTTATTTATGCAACATAGATATGTATGATTGAATGTTGTCTGTGATAATGTATTAAACATGAGTGAGATTAAGCCAGAACAGCATATCATACTCCAGAGACAGTTAAATTTGCAAGCGGAAGACTGTGATAGTATGTATAACATATATAAACTGTTATATGTCTCCAGAGTGTGAATATTTTACTAGGTTATACACATACATGTATACTTCAAAAGTAAACAAAATGAATATACATGAGGGCGCTAAAAATATAAAATGACAAGTGTCAATGTATCTAATCAACCTCCCTGTAATCCCGTCAATCAGATCACGCATAAAGGAGAGATCCTCATCATCATCATCAAATCCAGCTCCACCTCGCAGGCCGTGCCATCATCTGCAATCACAATAGGGACTGGTGGGTGTCCGGAAACACCATCCCGTAATGTGGGAGTGAGTGATCAACTCAGTGGGATAAGAGAGCAGAGATTAGCATGTTATCAAATCAATCATGCGATAATAGTAAGGCAGTAAATCAAACAATCCTAATACTGTTGTTAATGCAATATGACATGACGTGATGTATGCCCTCACCGATGATCTCCCTCATACGGCAACATCTTACGACCGCGGCATGCCACACTCCCTAGAGTGCTCCACATCTTCCAGGCACATGCAATGTTATAGTGATATGATTTCCAAGTTATTATTAGTCCATTCAAACAACACGATTGGGAAACTAAGGTACCTCCCTTATATCAATCCCAACACAGATCCTGTCTAGGGTCGTCACTCCTAGAAATCTCATACGATGTATATTTTGTAGGTCGCTGCAAGGGCTGCCAGGGCTGTTGCACGCACTCGTTGCTCCGCTCTCCCATCACCTTATCAATACAGGCCTACTGTACTCTACTGCTATGGAAGGGTCGTCGCCTCTCGTAGACTCAGAATACGCTCGCAGTCACTACAAAGGGCTGCCAAGGCTGTTGCTCGCACTCGTTGCACCGCTCCCCCATCACCTTATCAATGTAGGCCGATAGCAAGAATATAGTGTCCCATACCACCATAATCTGCTCACGAGTCTAGGTGCTCACTGGTCACTACGGGGAGGTTTGTGGCCCCAGCATAGGCCGACAGCTCGACCACGGTGTCCCATACCACCATGCCCGGCTCATGAGTCTTTGTGGATTAAGGTACCATGGTTAACAGGGTTTACAATGGTAAGTTCAGTACCCTAGGTTCAAGCAGTTATGACTCATACAAGGTGAACATACACCGGCCAGTCGGGTTGCTTGACGGGCTCGACTAGCGCGATCGCATCTCAAGTCGAACGACATGAAGTGTGTAAAACACTTCGTGTGGCCTAACCACTGCCGCCAACTTCAAACACGACTCACGTTCATCGATGCGTCCTTCGTGACAAGATAAGCTAACCACGAATTCGTTCGGTTCCCGACTGCCTGGACTACGTATAGTCCCAAACACATATGAATCCACGTCAGCGATCATGTGAGAGTATTGGAAATGAAACACAACCATGTAAGCATGTTAACACATGTTATATCGTACAACTTAAGTAAATCATCTAACACATGCCTTTCATACATATAATGAACTTATGCATATCGCCAACATATAGGAAATCATTTCCATCGGCATATTAATTGAGAATTCAATCTCAAACTAAATCAAAATGAAATCATCAAGCACATGTTATAACATACAGCTTAAGCGAATCGTCAAGCACATGCATTTCATTCATATCATGAAATCATGCAAATGGCTAACATGTACGAAACCATTTACACCAGCATATTAATTGAGAAATCAATCTCAAACTAATTCATAACACCATTTAATTCAATACATACTAATACAAGCATTTATACAAACACTTACACTACACACTTAAGTCTACATATAGTATGTCGACCCGAAGTGCGCATTTAGGCGAATCTCTTCGCCAAACTAATTATGCACGTATTCCTAACATTCTAATGCGACAATAAACCATGTCAATCACATCAGCAAAATATGAGTAAAAACAGTACTTCCTACAAATGATTAAAATGCCCTAAATCTCATATTCTTCGTTGGTTTACGAAACAGGAAACGGACAGCATGTTGTACATGTCAAACGGCGTTGCCGTCAAGAATCTACTATTAAACGACATTGAAAGCTTTGGAAACAGTCAATCAAAGCGTCTAAAATCCGCACCTTGTCTCTTATGGATGTGTAAATTCGAACGGAGCGTATACGCTTCGTCTACAGTGATAAGAGAACCTAATTCACGAGTTACGTCAGCTAACAAGCTATGAATCCTAGTAAACCTCAAATCAGCAACTTTCTAGGGTTATTTCATACCTGAAAAAGCGGAGGAATCACCGGGAAAGCGATAGAGGTGCGTTGCTTAAGCACGTGCAACACGTAGCACAAGTGGCAGGAAGAACTCTCCCACCTTCTCTCACAAACTCTCACCTTTTCTCTCTTCCAATCTAGGGATTTTTCAAATTCGGATGGGAGAGAGGAGTGAGGGTTTCAACCCTTTTTATAAGCTTAAAAACACCGAAAACAGGCTCCGGTACAAAGTTTACTTAGTGCATATCCAATTCGGGGCTGTTTCGATCCAAAAGATGCTTTCTGATGGTCCCCTGGCCGAATGCGATCGGACTTAAGCTCATGCGTACCAGATCTAGCACGTATTAAGTTTTCAGTCTGGCAGGGTTCGCAGATCGCACATGGCGGACCAGTTTCAGTTCAGCGGTCACCGCACGTAGATCAGGACTGAAAGTCTCATGATAAAAAATAAAAATTTCTCCTGATCCGAGGGTGTAATCTGGATGAATTTTGACGGTCAGAACGCTCAATACTGACGCGTCAAGTCGTGTGCCAGATTTGAATTTGAAATTCCAATTCTGTCCCTATTCGCACTCTCTTCGGTCCGGGCTCAATGAAATAGCCTGTGATTATCGGTTTGACTTGATTTTTGAAATGAGTGTCAAGTCCAGCTAGGCAGTTCTAACGGTCTAAGATAGGAGGTATCGGACTTTCGATGCGCGGTCTAGATCCAATACAAAATTTTAAAGCGGTCCAGAGAACAAACCGGTTTAGAGTTTGATCCCAGGTTATAGAGTATTATAGCGGTCCAGAGAACAAACCGGTTTAGAGTTTGATCCCAGGTTATAAAGTATTATAGAGTCATTGGTTCTACTCGATTTGGGTCTTGTAGAACATATTTAAAGTGATCAGGGACTGTTTCCCAGCCACTCCAGCGTCGCGCTAGCTAACTTGTGCTTAGTTTCTAAAGGAATTAATCCTAAGTGATTTCTTTGGCTGTGGAATTGGGTTCTAAGCGATTTCTCAGGTGTTTTAGTTAACCCATTACCTAAGGACGTCTAATCCCAGATGAGCCAAAATTCGGGGTGTTACAAGGAGTTCGAGCTCTTTTGTGACCACAAGAGCCTCAAGTACATATTCAGGCAGCGAGACTTGAATATGAGGCAGCGGCGATGGATGGAGACTTTGAAGGACTTCAAGTTCGAAGTCTCTTACCATCCTGGGAAAGCGAACCTTGTGGCTGACACGTTGAGCCGCAAGAAGGCGATGAGTTTGCGGCTCCGCTGATAGTTGCTGAGTGGGATATGGTTGAGTTTTTACGAGACTTTGAGCAGAAACTCACTGTAGAGGAGCCGTATGAGTTTATCGCACATGTACAGGTGCGATCTTAGATCGATGACCGGGTCATCAAGGTGCAGAGGGATGATGCGCATCTGACTGAGCTTCGAGAGCAGGCCAGTGATGATACAGACACCGAGTGGCGAGTTGGCATGGATGGGGGCTTATGTTATCGTGGCCGCCTATACGTCCTAGATATCCCTGACTTGAGACGAGAGATTCTCGAGGCTGCGCATTGTACCGACTCGCGATGCATCCAGGCAGTACGAAGATGTATCGCAACGTGAAGAGGACCTATTGGTGGGAAGGTATGAAGACCCACATAGTAGAGTTCGTGTCCCGTTATCTTACTTGCTAGCAGGTGAAGGCAGAACATCGCCGACTACCTGGACTCTTGCAGCCTATGCCAATCGCAGAGTGGAAGTGGGACTTCATTTCCATGGATTTCATTTCAGGGCTGCCAAAGACGAGGAAGAGACATAATTCCATATGGGTGATCGTCGACCGTCTGATGAAGTCGGCGTACTTCCTACCGATTATAGTCACGAACTCTGCAGACGAGCTGGCTAGACTATACATTAGAGAGATCGTGCGTCTGCATGGAATTCCGTTGGAGATCGTGTCGGACAGAGACACGCAGTTCACTTCTATTTTCTAGACTCACATTCAGGAGGCTATGAGTGTGAAGTTGAAGTTCAGTACTGCCTTCCACCCACAGACAGGCGGACAGACAGAGTGGGTGAACCAGATCTTAGAGGATATGTTGGGAGCTTGCGCATTGGACTTCAAGGACAGTTGGGATGACTGTCTTGCATATGCGGAGTTCGCGTACAATAACAGTTTTCAGGCGAGTATCGGTATGACACATTACGAGGCGTTGTATGGGCGACCTTGTCGAGCACCGCATTGCTGGGCAGAGGTCGGTGAGCGTAGCTTGATTGGCCCAGAGTTAGTGCAGGCGACGTCGGAGAAGATTGATATTATTAGACGTCGGCTTCTCACAACGCAAAGCAGACAGAAGAGTTATGCCGATACGAGACGGCGGCGGCTAGAGTTCACAGTTGGGGATCATATATTTTTGTGAGTTTTCCCAATAAAGGGAGTCCTTCGGTTCGGGAAGAAGGGAAAGCTGGCACCGCGATTCATTGGTCCATTCCAGATCCTCGATCGTGTGGGAGCAGTGGCATACCGTTTGGCTTTACCCACGCCTCTCGCGAGCGTTCACAACGTATTTCATGTTTCTATGCTGAAGAAATACGTTTTTGATCATTCCAATATCATCAGATGGGAGCAGGTGCAGTTAGGAGAGGATGTTACATATATGCTGCGATCGACACGTATCCTAGACAGGAAGGAGCAAGTACTGCGTAGCAAGGTGATTCCCCTTGTGAAAGTATTGTGGACGCATCACTCTGAGGAAGAGGCTACCTGGGAGACAGAAGCCGAGATCAGAAAGAACTACCCACAGCTTCTTGAGGAGTACGAAAAGGTATAAATTTCGAGGATGAAATTTTTTGTTAAGGGGGGTAGATTGTAACGCCCTGGAAAAATCAGTACTTGGGCTCGAGTACCAACTCGACCAGAAATCGCGTAGGATTAATTCCTTTAGAAAATAAGTGTAAGTTAGCTAGCGCAACGCTAAAGTAGCTGGGAAATAGTCCCTGATCACTTTAAATACGTTCTACAAGACCCAAAGCGAGTAGAACCAATGACGCTATAATACTCTAAAACCTCGGATCAAACTCTAAACCGGTTTATTTTCTGGACCTCTTTGAAACTTTGTATTGGATCTAGACCGCGCGTCGAAAGTTCGATACCTACATTCTTAGACCGTTATAACCGCCTAGCTGGACTTGACAATCATTTTGAAAATCAAGTCCAACCGACATTCACAGGCTATTTCATTGAGCCTGGAGTGAAGAGAGTGAGAATAGGGTTAGATTTGAAATTTGAAATTCAAATCTGGCACATGACTTGACGCGTCATTATTAAGCGTTCTGACAGTCAGAATTCAGCCAAATTACACCCTCGGATCAGGAAAAATTTCTATTTCATATCATGAGACTTGTAGACCTGATCTACGTGCGGTGACCGCTGAACTAAAACTGGACCGCCATGTGCGATCTACGAATACTGCTGTTCTGAAAATGGGATGTGACCGACATCCAACATGCATGAACTTAAGTCCGATCGCGTTCGGCCAGGGGACCACCAGAAATGCCTTTTGGACCGAAACAGCCCCGATTTGGTTAGGTATCAAGTAAACATTGTTCCCAAGCCTGTTTTGGGCGAGTTTTAGGTTATAAAAGGGGCTTAAACCCTCATTCTCTCACCCATCCGAATTTGCTAGAAACCCTAGCAAGAGTGAGAGAGAAAGTGAGAGTTTGTGAGTGAAGGTGGGAGAGTTTTTCCTGCTGCTGCACTACCTGCTGCGCATGTTTAAGCCACGCAATCCAATCACTTTGCCGGTGATTTCACCGCATTTCTAGGTAAGCAAATACCCCAAATACTTGCTGATTTAAGGTTCCTTAGTTTCCTTAGCATGGTAGCTGATGCATCTTGTAAAATAGGTTCCCAGTTCGTCGTGGATGAAGCGTACACGCTCCGTTCGAATTGATACGCTTCTAGGAGAAAAGGTGCAGATTTTAAACGCTTTGATTGACTGTTTCCAACGCTTTCAATGTCTTTTAATAGTAGATTATCGACGGCAATGCCGTTTGACATGTACAACATGCTGTCCGTTTCCTGTTTCATAAGCAGACGAAAAATATGAGATTTAGGGTATTTTAGTCATTTATACGAAATACTGTTTTCATCCATATTTTGCTGATATGATTGACATGGCTTCTTGTCGCATTAGGATATTAGGAATGGGTGCATAATTAGTTTGGCGAAGAGATTCGCCTAAATGCACAGTTTGAGTCGACATACTATATGTAGACTTAAGTGTGTAGTTTAAGTGTTTGTATAAATGCTTGTATTAGTATGTATTGAATTAAATGGTGTTATGATTTAGTTTGAGATTGAATTCTCAATTAATATGCTAATGTAAATGATTTCCTACATGCTAGCTATATACATGATTTCATTATATGTATAAAATGCATATGCTTGATGATTTACTTAAGTTGTATGTTATAACATGTGTTAACATGCTCACATTGTTGTATTTCATTTCCATTACTCTTACATGATTGCTGATGTGAATTCATAATTGTTTGGGACTATACATAGTCCAGGCAGTCGGTAACTGAGTAAATTCGTGGTTGGCTTATCTTTGCCACGAACGACGCGTCGATGAACGCGAGCCGTGTTTTGGAGTTGGCGGCAGTGGTTAGGCCACACGAGGTGTTTTACGCACTTCATGTCGTTCGACTTGAGATGCGCTCGTGCTAGTCGAGCCCGTCAACTAACCCGACTGGCCTTTGTATGTTCACCTTGTATGAGTCATAACTGCTTGAACCTATGATACTGAACTTACCATTGAAAACACTGCCAACCATGGTACCTTGATCCACAAAGACTCATGAGCGGGGCATGGTGGTATGGGATACCGTGGTCAAGCTGTCGGCCTACACTGGGGCCACAAACCTCCCCATAGTGACCAGTGAGCACCTATGACTCGTGAGCAGATTATGGTAGTATGGGACACTATATTCTTGCTGTCAGCCTACACTGATCAGGCGACGAGTCCTTTGTAGTGACCGCGAGCGTATTCTGAGTCTACGGGAGGCGACGACCCTTCCGTAGCAGTGAGAGTACAGTAGGCCTGTATTGATAAGGTGATGGGGGAGCGGTGCAACGAGTGCGAGCAACAGCCCTGACAGCCCTTGCAGCGACCTACAAAAATATATATCGTATGAGATTACTAGGAGTGACGACCCTAGACAGGATCTGTGTTGGGATTGATATAAGGGAAGTACCTTAGTTTACCAATACTGCTGTTTGAATGGAATAATAATAACTCGATAATCATATCAACATCACATTGCATGTGCCTGGAAGATGTGGAGCACTAAGCGGTACGCAAGCATGCCGAGGACGCAGATGGTGCCGTATGAGGGAGAATGTCGGTGAGGGCATCCATCATGTCATGTCATATTGCATTAACAACAGTATTAGGATTGTTTGATTTACTGCTTTACTATTATCGCATGATTGATTTGAGAACATGCTAATCCTTGCTCTATTATTCCACTGAGTTAGCTACTCACTCCCACGTTACGGGATGGGGTTTGCAACACCCACCAGACCCTGTCTTAGATGCAGGTGAGGCGGCGATTCAGGAGGCAGAGCCGGACTATGATGAGGACTAGGACGAGTTCTTATATATGCAGTACCACGACGGCTTTGCTTAGGTGGCCTGGATTGGCGGGACTACTGAGTGGGACTATTTTGACATTTGATTTCTGTTTATTTACATGTATATGAGACTCAAAGATGTATTCATACTTTGGAGACAGTCGAGATCTACTTTGTTTTCCATACAGTGATATATATATTCTTTAGTCTTCCGCTTACTTTTATCACTGGATCTGGAGTATGAATTGCAGTTTTGGTATACTTTTACTCATGTGAATGCTTTAACTCAGACAACATTGAATCATAATCATTTTTGTTGCATAAGTGACGGTGTGGAACTCGGGAGTTGGGTTTATACATGACCCTCGATTTTCAGGGTGTTACACCAGAATGCATTTGTTTCTTTGTCGAAACAAAATGGCGACTTTACTGGGGACTTTTAGTTTGTCTTATTCAACATATTAACAGTAAGGTTGTTATGAACATTCGTCATGGTTTGGCGTCCTATGGACGCCAAAATGGCGACTATCAGTGGGAAGTCCTCCCCTTCATCTCTAAGATAAATCACCCTAATCATTCAATTACTAACTATAAACATGTTTCGTGATTGAAGGTTTTTAAAATCCGATTACGACTTAACATCCATGGCGATCCCCGTAAGAAGAATGAACTTCCAATTCATCCCAATAAGGTTTGTGATAGAATACGCACTAAGTCATGTGCGTAAAAGTAGCAGTGCTCAAGTAATAGCTGGGGTCATTTTCGCTTCGCCCCAGTCATTAGAAGACAATGCAGGCTGGACTGTTGTGACCTCTCATAAGGCACAAACACAAGACTTCAAGAATTATGGAATGAGTCAGCCATCATTAAAGACCAGAGGACCCATCACACGAAGCACAGTCAGAAGAAATCCTGAACTTGCTCCTCCGGTAATTTACCCAGCGCAAACAGCGCACACAGTTCCTCAATTGACGGTACACGACTTCCCGATTTTAAATGCCTCAATAACTAAACGAACAAAGGAACAAAAGGGAAAAACATTGGTAATTAGATCACCAATGCCATCCCGAAACGATTCACCAGTATCGGCGTCATCTCAGTCGACTGATGCCACAGAGAGTACGAAAAAGCCCGGTGAAACTATATCCCCTCCCTTTTCTACAAGCCCTGTCACATCGGCATTCTCTTGTTCTCCTCCGATTACTGCTTCGACGAACAGTGGAGAGGCTGCAGTATTCATGGCTGGGACAAACCCGGATTATAGAGCAACTACAGAGGATCATTTCAATGCAATGGCAGAAGCACAGAATGCATAGATGGAAGAATGCAGAAATCTTAGAGAAGCGTTGGCAACCCTCGCACACAATGTAGCCCGAATGGCAATCCCCCAGAATACAACAGAAGGGCAAGAAAATCAGCCCGACATTCTTCCACCACAGGGGGCAGGGTCACTAGGGTCCATTCCGGCAGCAAGAACTATGACACAGGAAGAGGTGAGGCAAGTGGTTGAAGAGGCGGTCAGAGCCAAAAGAGAACATGAAAATACCGAGCGCTTTAGATATCGAACACCATATCCAAGGGAAGTAGAAGATATCCCTTTTCCGGCCAATTTCAAGCATCTGGATTTTCAAAAGTTCAATGGGGAAGGATCACCAGAGGAGCATTTGATGCACTTTATCACTAGCATGGAAAATTTTTCCACGATACCATAGTACTACTTGTGGCTGTTTGGTTCGTCGCTAACGCACAAAGCATTCTGATGGTATTCTAGTTTGACACCTGGTTCGATACGCACATGAAAACAAATGCAGGAGCTTTTCATGTCGAACTTTTTCTCCTCGGAACGTGACGTCAGTATTACGGAACTGGCCTCTATTCGGCAAAGAGAAGGAAAGCCGGTAGAAAAATTTATAGACAGGTGGAAAATGTTAGGGGCTTCGTGTAGACAACTACCAGAGGAGAAAGAACAGGTTAAGATGTGTCTAAATTCTATGGGCACGGGGATTGTGTTTAGACTGACTAGCACCGACATTAGGACCTTTCGTGACTTGGCTACCAAAGCCCATGCATTGGAACTGATGACTCATAAAATCCCAGCATTTCACCATGATACAACTAGGAGAGCGTCCAACAGAACAGCTATAAACACCGTCGATCACGACATAAAAGGAAAAGATACAAAGGATTCGAGAGAAATAAGACCGGACCGACGCGAAGAGGGTGATAGGTCAAGAAACAAGTACGACGGGAAGCGACCTAGAATGTTGAACTCTCATGAAGGGTTCGCATTTGAAAAAGAAGATGTCGCCCCTATGATGGAGCAGTTATTAAAAGCTGGCACGATAGTACTGCCGGAGCCTAAGCGCCCAGAAGATATAACAAGGACAAGAGAAAAGAATTTCTGTCGTTATTATCGCCTAGTGGGACACCCCACAGAAAATTGCTATACACTAAAATGTATAATACAACGACTGATCAATAGAGGCGAGATAGTGTTGGCGAAGGAAAGAGAAAGGGGCTCCATGGTAACCGTGAACACACTTACAGTCCGAGAAGAGGAACAAGAAGCGAATAACGCAGGAAGCAGTAAAACTGTAAAGAAGGTTGCAGTAATCACACTACAGTCGGGCAAGAAGATGGTAAGCCCGATAAAACAGAAAACAAGAGAAGCGATTGCAAAAGAAAATAACAGCGGCAAGATGAAGGGAAATAATGAAATGACGAAAGTAAATTATGACGTGGTAAATCATCTAAAGGAAATACCGGCCCGATTAAGCGTTTATGACGCACTGAAGCTATCAGAAGAATTTCGGCAAAGTTTGATTCAGGCTCTATCTGATCATGACATCAGGGAAACCTTACTGGCGGAGGTAGAACATGAAGAACCCAATGAGCATGAGGACTGCTTCCCAGTCATTTCTTTTTCTGATGATGATATGATCTGTGAGGAAGTCCATAATAGGCCACTAATGATAGAAGGCCATATTCGCGGGAAGAAAGTCCAGAGGATTATGATAGACAATGGGTCTGCAGAAAATCTTTTGCCACTTTCCATGTTAAACAAATTAAACTACCATTGCTCAAAATTACGCCCCAACGGGATGATGATACAAGGTTTTAATCAGGACGGGCAGCGCGCACTTGGCAAAATTATGGTGACGTTGGAAACAGGGGAACTGACTACTAACGTTGTTTGTCATGTCATAAATGCAGTGACGACATACAACCTTCTCCTATGAAGGCCATGGATACACCAGTACAATATCATACCCTCCACTCTCCATCAGTGTTTCAAATACTATAAAGACGGGGTACAACAGAAAGTAATGGCCGATGCGAGATCGTATACAGAAGCTGAGTCATTTTTTGCAGATGCAAGTTATTACAAAGAATTTGCCACCGGAAAAATAGATAAGAATGAAAGTGACGTCCTGAAGAATGATCAAGAGAGCGCAATCACAGAAATGTCAGAAAAAGCAGTGTCATCCAAAACAGCAAAGATCAGCAAGAAGTTCTATTTTGTACCGAAACATTTAAGACAACCGGGACAACCGCTGTTAACTTTGCTATCATCTGAACAGTTGAAGATTTTACAGTCAAATTATACGGTGCCGCTACCGTATGCTGAAAGAAATAAGCCATTTTCGGCCGCTCCGACAAGATTTCAAGTTAAAGTCAATGAAAAATATTCTGAGCCAATCGAATTCTACGTTTCAGAAGAAGTAAGGACGAGAGAAGTGGCTCAAAATAATGAATACCATGGTATGTTGACGCCGCAAGACCTTCAAAAGTATATTCCGGCAAGTAAGAAATTTATGAAAAACATGGGCTTTGATTATGAAGAACCCGTTGGCCTAAATCACGGGAAGGAAATTCAGGTCCTCATTGGAGTCAATTAGGAGAAGCGTAGAAAATTTCAAGGGTTGGGGGCAAGCTAGTCAATGAATATAATTACAGTCTTATCGCCTCCCACAGAAATATGCTTCCTCCATATCTCCAAGAACAAAAAAATATATCTCCACTGACGGTCACGATCATATCCAGGGGGCAAATTCAAAGCTAAATGAGATAAAGCGTGCTCAATAAAGGCAAAACCCTTCAAGGAAGTAAATGAAAGCCTATATTGGCCTATACTCACGCTGGCAAAAGGGAAATTGCTTCCGAAGGCGCTACTGATTTTGATACAAAACATTATCAAGATAATAATTCTGTATCAAAAGGGGGCAAGACAGGTAAGATAGGTGAGTAAAAGCTGTGAAATGAATTTTTCACCATGAAATGTATTTCTTTGGTGTATATGAATGAAATGCAGGCTTTCAAGCATAACAAGTCATCGCCAAACGCGAAGCACTAAGGATGATTACCAAAAGCGAAGCCAAATGAAAAGTTAATCGCCAGAATTAGCAACTATCGCTATCAATCAATTAAAAGATCAAGCGATTAGAAGAATCGCCAGCGATTAAAAGATCAAGCAATTAAACGATCGTTATCAAGCATTGACATAAAAGGTGCCGATGATCGCTATCAAGCATTGACGCTAATTGCCGATAGAAAATCTCCATCGAAATCGAATTATCAGGTATCAATGATCATAAAAAGAAAAAGAGAACAGCTATCGCTATTGCCGATCAATCGTTCATCAAGGTTGCCATCATCGCTAAGCTGATACAAAAAATTGACATAAACATAATACGAAAGTCCTTGTGACATTGTCAGCAGCGGCAAAATGTCAACCATATGATCACAGTAGAATGAATCATACAGTTAATTGTACATATGAATTGGCAATAGCAATGGCTGCTCATCATAAAAAGGTAGCCTAGTCAAGTCCCGAAAAAGAAAAAGAAAGAAAAGCCAAAGTCCTAAAAGGACCAAAGCTCAAAAGGGACCAGCTACGCATAAGACCTATGAAGATCACTATTCGAGCAGCGGCGAGAAGCCAGTGGCCCTAAAAAGCCCATGAAGGCCATCGTACGCATACCCATGCGGGCAGCTGACGGAGTCAATGACCAAAAGCCAGAAGACCAAAAGTTGACTAAAAGCCAAAAGCTCAAAATCTTCAAATGACCAAAGGCCGAAAAAGCTCAAAGTCTTTAAAGACCAAAAGGCAAGAGCCAAAAGTCAATCGAAAGATCAAAAGCAAAGGGCAAAAAAGTCGACTC
Source organism: Magnolia kwangsiensis (assembly GCA_037074715.1). Classification (NCBI taxonomy): domain Eukaryota; kingdom Viridiplantae; phylum Streptophyta; class Magnoliopsida; order Magnoliales; family Magnoliaceae; genus Magnolia; species Magnolia kwangsiensis. Next base: position 78,932,559 of record CM073575.1, on the reverse strand, counting down.
AAAGCCAACGTGTTAAAAGTCCCCAAATGACCAATCAAGCGTAACACCCATGCCGTCTGTATAGCTTTCTAGCAGCGTCACGGGGAACGGAGGACAAGCCCTCCTGTGAATGGGCCCGACCTTGCAGGCGAAGAAAATGAGGGCCGCAGTGCGCGCATGACAAGCCAACCATGCATAAGACCCCCCAAATTTGTGGTTCTATTCCGGTACGTACTCATGAGGAAGGGCTTAAACCTACTTATTGATGGATCGACAACCATGGATTTGGTACCCCCAAAGGTAGCCTTGTGAGCCCTGTGAACTCTAGAGAGTTACCATGGCCAACCCTGTGCTTTAAATCCAACCGAGTTCACGGCCCCGGTAGCTTCATTAGGCTCCTCTGATGGATCGTGGTTTGTGAACTCCCTAGGCAGTGAGAAGTCCCGCGAACTCTAGAGAGTTACAGAGACCATCACGTAAGACCCGAAGTAACGCCGCTCTACTACTCATGAGCTTAAACTGTGTGCAACTAACTGAATTGAAACTTAGCGCCGCCAATAAAATATAAACGGATGAGGTCATATAGGAAACTCCATACTAACAAAGCATAAAATATTGCTGTTTTATGATTAGTTTCATAGAAAGTCATGATAAACTATGTGCCATGTTCAAAATGCAGCAAATTCATGTTGAAATCATGACATAGATGGTATGCCTGAAACAATGCATAATATAGAAGTGCATGAAAAGTTAAATTTACTGATGAAAACCAAAAGAGAACATACATTCAAACATGAAAAAGAGAGGGAAAAATTACATGTTTATAATTCCTCAGTGATGCCTATTACATTCATAAATTGCCACAAGTCTTCTTTTAATTGAAGCTGAGCTGCGTCATGCTTTGATTTTTCTTCAAGAATAATCTTTGTCTGATCAGGAAGGCCAGCTAATTTGTCTTCTAGAGATGTGATCGTCTCGTTGCTCCTGAGTAATTCCAACTTCTCAGTATCGGCAGACCAAATATTGACCTCGAGTTTCTCCTTAACCTCCTATATAGATAGCTCCTTCTCATGACCTTGCAGTTCCATCTGCGAAATCTCTTCTCTTAAAGCTGCTATACGATCTTGAATAAACTCTTTGTCACCAGCAAGGGTCTTCAAGTGTTCTTGCAACAATAATTGCTCCTGATCTAATTCAGATATCGTGGAAGTAATGAGTGAAGCCCTCTCCTTAGACAAAGTTAACCGCTTCCCATATTCAAGGACTTCTGTAGCAATTGTAATAGTCTCCGCTGATACTAGAGAAGCTATTGAATCACGAAATCTAAGGAGGGAACTACGCAAAACAGAAATATTAATCATCGCCATCTTTGCAGAGTTTTCCAGAATTTCGATGGCAATATCCAGATCTGACCATTGTTCAGGGTCCTTGAAGATATGAATTACTATTGACAAAGAGTTCTTCATTAAAAGCATTTTGTGAGTGGGAATCTTCGAAGGAAATGGTAACTCAGAGACAGTGGCCACAGATTCGGAACTGGCCGCCCCACTACAGGGGAGAATTCCTGCAAAATAAGTAAGAGACCAAGCTGGAGTGAGAAATACAAAATGAAGAATTTATAGCTCTTCAAATTAATATATATATATACACCTGCTATAGAAGTATGACCAACAAGAAAGGGAACTTCTGGGGCTGCAGAAGTACCAGCTTCTAACATATCAGCAAGAGAGGGCGCTCTCACTTCTGTGCTGGAATCTCTAGTAGTAGGAGTTGGTATATCAGTAGCCTCGACAGGAAATATAATTTCATGGGCCACGCTCTTCGGCGCCACCAGAGGGGCCAAAGAAACCTGTGAGGAGACCATTGGTGTAGCTGGATGAAGTTCTGCAGAGGGGGCAGCGCTCATTTCAATGCAAGCCACATGAGTACCTAAAAAAAGAAAATGATAGTGGTGTTAAGATAGTGATCACTTGACAAGTACATAAATGTTTAAGGAATTCGAGCTCCCTTACCAGGTGAATACCCATATTCCCTGTAGTCCAAGAGTTCTTCATCCTCTTCGGTTACCGCATGTAGCTTGCTAGGAATGGAAGTGGCAGGGGAAATTTCAGGTGCTATGGGGAGATGTTCTTCTGCTACATTTTCGGTGGCCATATCTTCCTCGTCATCTATATTGACCTTCCCTTCTTCATAATCATCGTCTTGAACTCCATTATTTCCATCATCATCATTGTCAGACCCCAGGGGAGTGGAATTTCCTGATGTAGAAGATGAATCTTCACTAAAAGATGAACTTTCGCTTGCCAGATCTTCCTCATCCACTTCTGCAACCGCGACTTGTTTCCCTTTGTAGGAAATAGGCTGGTTGCTTTCCCTTGGAGATCTCCTGCCAACTGGAATCAAGGGAGATGAAGAGACCTGTCTTGCTTCTTCTTGAGGAGTGGGTGGCAATGTTTGCTGACGTGCTCGTGATCTAGTCATCGGGGACGATGTGCTAGGGGGAAGAGTTTGTGGAGAAGGGACAGGTTTGTCTTGAGCTGTATTTTCTTTAGTTGTAGCAGTCTCTTCAGGAATAGGAGAGGATGCTCCTGCAATATCTTCTAGAGCTCGGCCACCAAGGTCATGGGGAATATGTTCAAATTCTGCCAGGACTCCATGGGCAAACCAACCGTCTAAAGTGTTAATTGATTTTCTCTCATGGATTGGATCTTCCGTTGAAATCTTTCTGCAAATTTCACCATGATGAGGAGCATGAATTTTCTCTAGAATGAAGCCGATTCCGTTATCAATTTTTCTACCCCTAAGCCGAGGTGGATGGAGAAAGAGAAGAGAGTCCACCGGTAGGCTTTTGTTGATTAGAAATGATTGGTGATCCCACCACCTCATCCAGCTGTAAGAAGTACGGACTATCCGATCGTAGCTAGGGATGATGAAAGAAGAGTTGACATGGCCGCCTAATAGTTGTTTCCATATTATGGCCCAGTTCAAGGGACCTGTTCCATAGCAGCGCATTCTCTTAGTAACCAGCCCACAATCTTCTGGCACGGCTTGGTCATAACCGAATTGGCGAGAAAAATGGCTAGGATAGTAAGGTTCTCTCCAGAAATTTGTTCCTTCCCTGAGTGGAAAACTGCAAGAACGAATGGAAAGAAAAAAGGCCCTTTCTGCTACAGTTAGTGCCCCTTGATCTACCATATCTGTATCTTGAATGTAGTGATGAAGCCGGAACTAGAAGAAGCCCACTTGATCAAAATCCTGAATCTTATTGATCACCCACTCGTACGATCTTCTGGCCATGGCCCTTTGTTGAAAGAACCAAAAAGGAAGATGAGGACTGGCGTAAGCCTGTTTCGGTGCTTCAAAAGTCCAGCGGAAATAGACTCCTAGCCATCCGGTGAAATAATGCCACGCGGTATACGCTGATGAAGATCCCAGGGTGGGATTTTTGACGTGTGTAGAGATCTCTCCAAGAGCCCGATAAATGGAGCATAGCACAGGGGGTGCAATAGAATACTTCTGACCTTCTGTTAGAGCTCCGGCGACCACAAAAGTGGTGGGGCGAATAGCATCCGCCCACTTGGAACTAGGAAGAACAACTATGCTCAACCAGTAAGCAAGGAAGGCCGTCAGTTTCCTAAATGAGCTATAAGCTGGTTGTTCTTTAATATTGTCACGAAGGGTCATCAGTTCCTTACAATGACTGTCGCGAAATCTGCAGAACAAGAAAGGAATTAATATGTAGGAATATGTGGTGAAGAGGAATACACTAGTCTCTGGGTATGGGATACCTGAGTATTCTAGAAAAATGGGCCAGCCATTGCAGAGGAGATAGTTTGTGAATATTCAAAAATTTTCCCATCTCTCTGAAAAGTTCGATGGTGGTTTCTGAGATGGAAGGTCTGCGATAGGGAGAGGATACAAATGCCAATTCTGCATTTGTCGGTATGAACTCGTCATAAAATCTTCCTGTAAGTGGGAGACCTGCTATGCGGTGTAGATCCCATAGTGATATGATCATTTCTCCGAACGACAGTTGAAGGGAATTGGTGGTGGGAGACCAATATTTGAGAAATCCTTTCAGTATGCAGGGTTCCTTGTAAAAATATTGGGATTTGACCTCTATCGCATCAAAAGGCCTACTTTAGCAAGGGTGCTTGCGTGTTTCTTCAGAATTGCCTCTGCCCAATCAGAGTAATAACGACGAGAAGTTAGTAGGCCTCTTGTGCGAAAATCTTCTGATCCCCAGAGAGGATCACAGTCTTTGTAGCGTTGTCTGACAGTCTCGTAAAAATAGGTCGGGAAGAGACTGTGCGGACTGTGAAAGGGAGCAAGGAAGATCATGGGATGGGCCTCTCCAATAATGGGGTTTCTACGCTTGTATTCTCCCTTCAAGAATCTGGGGTTCTCGCGTCGCCCACAATTTAGTATACATCAGCTTTTCTCCGTCCACATAGTCTGTGGGTTCACATTCAAGGATGGATTGGTGACGATGCACGCCGATGGGAATTACTATCATGCCTTCCGAATGAGGATTGTCAAACTTCATGACACCCTCAATCACTCGAACAGATTCCCAAGAGTTCTGAAGCTTCTTTTTATTGTGCACTATGATCTTTTCTTCAAACTCCTGTGCCTTATTCTGACGAGTTTTCTTGGAGCGAGAAGCAGGCGGGGTATCTTCTCTGACAGGGGGTCTATCGCTATCCGTGCAAATGTGGGCGGTTGTCTTCAACCATTCTTCCTAATCATATTCACAACCGTGCTTAGGAGGCCGTTCTATGTTTTCCATGATTATCGCACGATGAATGGGTGAGGAAAGTGCTTCGATGCGGCCAATGAAATCAAAAGTTGGGAGTACTGGCTCTTTAAAGTATGACGGGGCATGAGTGGTGGTTTTGGTACGCTTGGTCGGTGGTTGGTCAGCGGAAGGAGATGGGCGATGAGAAGTATCAGGAGCGTCGGAATGAGAAGGATGCTCCATTTAAGGGTCTACAGGATGGAGGGTCCTCTTGATGCGAGCCATAAAGCGAGGGGGGTTGAAGACCTAAGGAAGGTCGTTGAGGCAAAAGTACAGAAAATGGCAAAGTCTTAGTTGCGCGGGTCAACGCAATCAAAAGAAGTTGTGCGGCGTGTTGCGGCACTTAGAAAAATTACGCGAACGAAAGATTCGTTGCACGGCTCCGCACTGACAATGTCCGTTGCACGAAAAATAGTCAAGAGCGAAAAAAATTTGCCAGAGAAAGAAGAGACTGCAGAAAGTGACGAAGGGTGCAGTATTTATAGGTTACTGCGACCGAGTATATGCACGGCCAGTTGCGCGGGTCTGCGCAAAATAAATGGGATATTTGATCCTTTACTTGTTACTCCGAAAGAACAAATAAAGGATCAAGGGGGCAATCTATTGAGGCATAAAAATGGTGAAAGGAATCAAGCAAGTAAAGGTAAAAAAAAGAAGAAGAGAAGACTTTCGGAAAGAAGAAAAAGAAGATAATTTTCATGGCAGTTGCGCAGAACCGCGCAGCCAGTATATGTTGTGTGGGTCCACGCAATCAATCTCTATTGCACGAGACCGCGTAATGAAAGTATCAGTTGCGCGGAACCTCGGAATGAACTGCATAAAAGGGCTTCGTTCAAAATGATCCAAAGCACTAAAAAATAGTCCCACATCGCTAAGATCAGGATTTTTATACGTGCGAGGGTCTATAAATACCCCCTCCCCTCTTTCATTTAGGGAAATTGAATATTTTCAAGAGGAGAAAAGCAGAGCGGAAGAAAGAAGGTAGGAGCGAAGTCTCCTGGGAGTTGCGCAGAACCGCGCAACCAATATCGGTTGCAAGGGTCCACGCAACTGGACTGCCCTGCAGTCTGTAAAGCCCAAGAGCTATTGTGCTACCGAAGTCCTTGGCCCAGGCTTCCTTTCTCTGGGTTTTCTCCTCTTCATGGGTTCTAAGGAGAAAGATCAGTCGGTTTAATCGACATTCCTCCTAAGTCCCAGAGGATGGTTGAAACAGGCGCTGTTATGCTGCTGAAATCTCTATTTCATTGAAGGCCCGTCGATCGAATCGACATTCCTCCTAAGTCCTAGGAGATGATCAAATTAGGCACCGGAAGGCTGTCGAAATGACCTGTCGACCGAATCGGCATTCATCCTAAGTCCTAGGAGATGATCAAATCAGGCGCCGGAAGGCTGTCGAAATAAACTCTTGATGCTTAAAGCACAAATCCTTTACTTTTAAATGATTTATCTTAGAATCAAGAGATATAAAGAGGATGTAAACAAACTCAGTATTAATAGAATGTGATGAATGTTCATAGTACTCTCTCTTTGTTATGTTTGAATAAGACAATTCTCCCAAACCAGAATGCATTTGTTTCTTTGTCGAAACAACACGGTCAATTCGCTTCACTTCACCATCATTTTCATGCATTTCACGGTCAATCCCGATGATGTCATGTTGATTCACGGTCATTTCCATGCTCTTCACAATCAATTCCCATCACTTCACGGTCATTTCCACGCATTTCACGGTCAATTCACTCCACTTCACAGTCCTTTTCATGCATTTGACGGTCATTCCCAACGATTCCATGTTGATTCACGGTCATTTCCATGCATTTCATAGTCAATTCCCTTCACTTCACGGTCATTTCCATGCATTTCATGGTCAATTCGCTTCACTTCACCATCATTTTCATGCATTTCACAGTCATTCCTGGCTATTCCGTGTTGATTGACAGTCATTTCCATGCATTTCACGGTCAATTCCCTTCACTTCACAGTCATTTTCACTTATTTCATGGTCAATTCGCTTCACTTCACCATCATTTTCATGCATTTCAAGGTCATTCCCTGCGATTCCGTGTTGATTCACGGTCATTTCCATGCATTTCACGGTCGATTCCCTTTACTTCACAGTCATTTCCACGCATTTCACGATCAATTCGCTTCACTTCACCGTCATTTTCCTGCATTTCACGGTCATTCCCAGCGATTTCGTGTTGATTCACGGTCATTTCCATGCATTTCACGGTCAATTCCCTTCACTTCACAGTCATTTCCAATTGTACGACTAGTATATGGCCCACAACCTTTTTAAGCCCATTTCTTTTTAGTTGCCAAGAATACTCCCCAGGCGTAGGAATGCCCTTGCACATTACAAAAATGCCCCTGCTTTTTTCCTTCAAGCGGATCGGCTGGTTCTTGAAGGCTTGGTTTCCTATGGCTACAGATTATAATTGTAGCCATAGCCATAGCCATTGAAAAAAGTTTAAATCCGGGCGGTACTACCGCCGATCCGGCGATAATTGCCAACCTCTGGACGTCTATGCAGTAGTACCGCTCGGGTGCGGTAGTGCCCCCTAGTTTTTTTTAAAAAAAATTGGGTGGGTCTCATCTGGGCCCCACATAATTTTGAATGGGCCCACACTTAATGTTCATGATTTTGGTAGGCTCCACATCTACCTGTGCACTTTATTTATTATTTTGTTTTTATTTTTTACATAGATAACTTCATTCTACCTACATTTTTCTCTAATACATATTTATATAAATATGTATATATAAGCATATAAAAAAATTTCTCTTTTTTTTTTTTCATTTCTTTCTTTATTCATTTAACAAGAATATCTTCTAAACCAAAATTAGTTACTTAATGTACCCTATATGATTTTGGGGTAGGAGAAGTTACTTTAGCCAACCAACCAGTTTATTTTCCAAGATTCCATCAGGTCGATGGTCGAAAATCCATTTCATTCACTTCGCAATCAATTTCAATCAGTTCGCGGTCAATTTCATTCATTTCAATCACTTCGCGGTCAATTTCAATTAGTCTGCGGTCAATTTCATTCATTTCATTTACTTCACGATCAATTCCATGCATTTCACAGTCATTCCCGGTGATTCCGCTTTACTTCACGGTTAATTCCATGTATTTCACGGTCAATTCCCTTCACTTCACGGTCATTTTCATGCATTTCACGATCAATTCGCTTTACTTCATGGTCATTTCCAAGCATTTTACAGTCATTCCCGGTGATTCCGTTTCATTTCAAGGTCATTTCCATGCATTTCACGGTCAATTCCCTTCACTTCACAGTCATTTCCATGCATTTCATGGCCAATTCGCTTAACTTCACGGTCATTTTCAAGCATTTCACGGTCATTCTCGGTGATTTTGTGTTGATTCACGGTCATTTCCATGCATTGCATGAACAATTCCCATCACTTCATGATCATTTCCATGCATTTCACGGTCAATTCGCTTCGCTTCACAATCATTTGCATGCACTTCACGGTCATTCCCGGCGATTCCGTGATGATTCACGGTCATTTCCACGCATTTCACAGACAATTCCCTTCACTTCACGGTCATTTCCATGCATTTCACGGTCAATTCGCTTCGCTTCATGATCATTTCCATGTATTTGACGGTCATTCACGGCAATTCCGTGTTGATTCACAGTCATTTCCACGCATTTCGCGGTCAATTCCCTTCACTTCACAGTAATTTCCAGGCATTTCAGGGTCAATTCCCTTCACTTTATGATCATTTCCACGCATTTCACGGTCAATTCGCTTCACTTCATAGTCATTTCCATGCATTTCATGGTCATTCCCGGCAATTCCATTTTGATTCACGGTCGTTTTCACGCATTTCACAGTCAATTCCCTTCACTTCACGGTCATTTCCACGCATTTCATGGTCAGTTCGCTTCACTTCACGGTTATTTCCATGCATTTCACGGTCATTCGCGGCAATTCCGTGTTGATTCACGGTCATTTCCACGCATTTCATGGTCAATTCCCTTCACTTCACAGTCATTTCCACACCTTTCACGGTCAATTCCCTTCACTTCACGGTCATTTCCATGCATTTTATGGTCATTCCTGCTGATTCTGTGTTGATTCACGATCATTTCCACGCATTTCACAGTCAATTCCCTTCACTTCACAGTCATTTCCATGCATTTCACTATCAATTCGCTTCACTTCACCGTCATTTTCTTTCATTTCACGGAAATGACCGCGAAATGCGTGGAAATGACCGTGAATCAACACGGAATGGCTAGGAATGACCGTGAAATGCATGTAAATGACCATGAAGTGAAGCGAATTGATTGTGAAATGCATGGAAATGACCATGAAGTGAAGGGAATTGACCATGAAATGCATGAAAATGATTGTGAATCAACACAGAATTGCCAGGAATGATAGTGAAATGCATGGAATTGACTGTGAAATGCGTGGAAATGACCGTGAAGTGAAGGGAATTGACCGTGAAATGAGTAAAAATCACCATGAATCAACATAAAATTGCCTGGAATGACCGTGAAATGCATGGAAATAACCATAAAGTGAAGCGAATTGACCGTGAAATGCATGAAAATGACCATGAAGTTAAGGGAATTGACCGTGAAATGCGTAGAAATGACAATGAATTAACACGGAATTGTCGGGAATGACCGTGAAATGCATGAAATAGACCATGAAGTGAAGTGAATTGACCGCGAAATGTGTGGAAGTGATCGTGAAGTGAAGGGAATTGACCGTGAAATCGTGGAAATGACCGTGAATCAACACGAAATTGTCGGGAATGACAGTGAAATACATGGAAATGACCGTGAAGTGAAGCGAATTGACCGTGAAATGCGTGGAAATGACCGTGAAGTGAAATGAATTGACTGTGAAATGCGTGGAAATGACCGTGAATCAATACGAAATTGCTGGGAATGACCGTGAAATGCATGGAAATGACCGTGAAGTGAAGCAAATTGATCGTGAAATGCGTGGAAATGACCATGAAGTGAAGGGAATTGACAGTGTAATGCATGGAAATGATCGTGAATCAACACGAAATTTTCGGGAATGACCGTTAAATGCATGGAAATTACCTTGAAGTGAAGCGAATTGATCATGAAATGCGTGGAAATGACCGTGAAGTGAAGGGAATTGACCATGAAATGCGTGGAAATCACCGTGAATCAACACGGAATTGTCGGGAGAGACCGAGAAATGCATGGAAATGATCGTAAAGTGAAGGGAATTGACCGTGAAATGCGTGGAAATGACCGTGAATCAACATGGAATTGCCGTGAATGACCGTGAAATGCATGGAAATGACCGCGAAGTGAAGGGAATTGACCATAAAATGCGTGGAAATGACAGTGAATCAACATGGAATTGCCGGGAATGACCATGAAATGCATGGAAATGACCATGAAGTGAAGCGAGTTGACCGTGAAATGCGTGAAAATATCTGTGAAGTGAAGGGAATTTACCGTGAAAATGCATGGAAATGACCGTGAATCAACACGAAATTGCCGAAAATGATCATGAAATGCATGGAAATGACCGTGAAGTGAAGCGAATTGACAGTGAAATGCGTGGAAATGACCGTGAAGTGAAGTGAATCGACCGTGAAATGCATGGAAATGACTGTGAATCAACACGGAATTGCCGGGAATGACCGTGGAATGCATGGAAATGACCGTGAATTGAAGCGAATTGACCGTGAAATGCATGGAAATGACTGTGAAGTGAAGGGAATTGACCGTGAAATGCGTGGAAATGACCGTGAATCAACACAAAATTGCCAGGAATGATGGAGAAATGCATGGAAATGATCGTGAAGTGAAGCGAATTGACCCTGAAATGTGTGGAAATGACTGTGAAGTGAAGGGAATTGACCATGAAATGCGTGAAAATCACCGTGAATCAACACGGAATTGTCGGGAATGACCGTGAAATGCATGAAAATGATCGTAAAGTGAAGTGAATTGATTGTGAAATGTGTGGAAATGACTGTGAAGTGAAGGGAATTGACTGTGAAATGCGTGGAAATGACTGTGAATCAACACGAAATTGCCAAAAATAACAATGAAATGCATGGAAATGACTGTGATGTGAAGGGAATTGACCGTGAAATGCGTGGAAATGACCGTGAAGTGAAGGGAATTGATCGTGAAATGCATGGAAATGACTGTGAATCAACACGGAATTGCTGGTAATGACCATAGAATGCATTGAAATAACCGTGAAGTGAAGCGAATTAACTATGAAATGTGTGGAAATGACTGTGAAGTGAAGGGAAATGACCGTGAAATGCGTGGAAATGACCATGAATCAACATGGAATTGCCGGGAATGACCGTGAAATGTATGGAAATGACCATAAAGTGAAGCGAATTGACTGTGAAATGCATGGAAATGACCATGAAGTGAAGGGAATTGATCATGAAATGCATGGAAATGACTGTGAATCAACAAAGAATTGTCAGGAATGACCATGAAATGCATGGAAATGACCATGAAGTGAAGTGAATTGACCTTGAAATACGTGTAAATGGCCGTGAAGTGAAGGGAATTGACCATTATTGAGGCACAAAAAATGGCAAAGGATTAAAGCAAGAAGAGATAAGAAGTTTGAAGGAACTTTCGAAAAGAAGAAGGGAGAGGTAGTTTTCATGACAGTGCGCAGGACCACGCAGCCATTATAGGTTGCGCGGTTCCATGCAATCAATCTCTGTTGCGCGTGACCGTGCAACGAGAATAGCAGTTGCACGGGACCTCGGAATGAATTGTACAAGAGGCTTCGTTCAAGATAACTCAAAGCACTAAAAAATAGTCCCACATCGCTAAGATCATAATTTTCACACGTGCGAGGGTCTATAAATACCCCCTCCCCTCCTTCATTAAAGGGGATTGAAGATTTTCAAGAGGAGCAAAGAGGAGCGGAAGACAGAAGGTAGGAGCGAAGTCTCCTGGGAGTTGCACAGGACCACGCAACCGATATCTGTTGCGCGGGTCCGCGCAACCGGACTACCCTGCAGTCTATGAAGTCCAAGAGCTATGGTGCTGCCGAAGTCCATGGCCCAGGCTTCCTTTCTCCGGATTTTCTCCTCTTCATGGGCAATTCTAAGGAGAAAGATCAGTCGATGTAATCGACATTTCTCCTAAGTCCCAGAGGATGGTTGAAACAGGCGCTGTTATGTTGCTGAAATCTCTATTTCATTGAAGGCCCGTCGATCGGATCTGCATTCCTCCTAATTCCCAAGAGAAGATCAAATCAGGCACCGGAGGGCTATCGAAATGACCTGTAGATCGAATTGGCATTCCTCCTAAGTCCTAGGAGATGATCAAATCAGGCACCGGAAGGCTGTCGAAATGAACTCTTGATGCTTAAAGCACAAATCCTTTACTTCTAAATGATTTATCTTAGAATCAAGGGACGTAAAGTGGATGTAAACGAACTCAGTATTAATAAAATGAGATGAATGTTCATAGTACCCTCTCTCTGTTATGTTTGAATAAGACAATCTCCCCAAATTAAAATGCATTTGTTTCTTTGTCGAAACAAAATGGCGAATGTTTGTCTTATTCAAAGTATTAACAGTAAGGTTGTTATGAACATTCATCATGGTTTGGCATCCTACGGACGCCAAAATGGCGACTCTCAATAGGAGGTCCTCCCCTTCATCTCTAAGATAAATCACCCTAATCGTTCAATTACTAACTATAAACATGTTTGGTGATTGAAGGTTTCTAAAATCCGATTACGGCTCAACATCCATGGCAATCCCCGTAAGAAGTGTGAACTTCCGATTCATCCCGACAGGGTTCGTGATAGAATACACACCAAGTCATGTGCGTAAAAGTAACAGTGCTCAAGTAACAGCTAGGGTTATTTCTGCTTCGCCCCAATCATCAGAAGATAATGCAGGCTGGACTGCCGTGACACCTCGTAAGGCACGAACACAAAACTTCAGGAATCATGGAATGAGTCAGCCTAAATTAAAGATCAGAGGACCCGTCACACGAAGCACAATCAAAAGAAACCCGGAACTCGCTCCTCCGGCGATTTATTCAGCGCAGACGGTTCCCTAGTTGACAGCACGTGAATTCCCAGTTCTAAATGCATCAATGGCTGGACAAACAAGAGAGCGAAAGGGAAAAGCATCGGTTATCAGATCGCCAACGCTGTCTCTAAAAGGTTCACTAATATCGGCGTCATCTCAGTCAGTTGATACCGCAGAAAGTATGAAAAGGCCCAGTGAAACCATATCCCCTTCCTTTTCTACAAACCCCGTCACGTCAACATACTCTTACTCTCCTTCTATGACTACTTCGTCAAAGAGTGGAAAAGCCACAGTGCTCATGGCTGGAACGAATCCAGATTATAAAACAACTACAGAGGGTCGTTTTGATGAAATGGTAGAGGCCCATAATGCATTAATGGAAGAATGCAGAAGCCTCAAAGAAGCCTTGGCGACTTTCATGCATAATGCGGCTCAAAAGACAGTAATTGAAAACTATAGCCGAATGGATAAGGAGCAAGAAGATACTAGACATTTTAGATACCATATACCATATCCGAGAGAAGTGCATGACATTCCCTTCCCAGCCGATTTCAGGTGTCCATATTTTTAAAAGTTTGATGGGAAAGGATCCCCTGAAGAACATTTAATGCGCTTCAATGCCAGTATCGAAGGTCTTTCTGCAGTACCGCAATATTGTTTGCAATTGTTCGGGGCATGTTGACAGGTAATGCATTCCGAAGGTATTACAATTTGGCTCCGGATTCTATTTGCACTTGGAAGCAGATGCAAGACACTTTCAAATCTCAGTTTTTCTCCATAAGTCCCGACATTAATATTGCTGAGTTGACTTCTGTACGACAAGGCAAAAATGAGTCGGCAAGGGATTACGTGGATAGATGGGGGGCATTGGGAACTTTGTGCAAACCGTTGCTAAGAGAAACTGAGCAAGTTAAGATGTGTCTGAACTCTATGAAAAAGGAATTCGTAAGAGGACTGGCCAATTTCAATGTCAACACTCTTCGTGATTTGGCCGCAAAGGCTCATGCTTTGGAACTAGTAAATCAGGAGGTGTCGAAATTTCACCATGATGCGGCCCGAAAGGATCCTAGCCAGATAACCACAAATGCCAGTGATCGCTGTCAGCAATGTAAAAATGTGAAAGGTTTCAAGGCAAAAAGTACGAAGCGAAAAGAAGACTTGGCTCAATCAAGAAAAAATAAAAGAGTCCGAATGCTTAATTCCCATGGGGGATTCGCTTTCGATAAAGGAGATGTCATTCCAATGATGGAAAGTTGTTGAAAGTTGGCGCAATAGAATTGCCAGAGCCTAAACGCCCTGAGGAGGCGACAAGGTGCAGGGAGCAAAATTTTTGTCGCTATCATCGTCTAGTGGGACATCCAACGGAGAATTGTTACACGCTGAAGTGTATTCTACAGCGGATGATACAAAGGAATCAAATAATTATCGAAGACAGAACAAACGAGGAAATCATGAAAGGTATGGGCCTCGATTGCGAAGATCCCAGTGGCCTAAATCATGAAAAAGGAATTTCAATTGGGATCGGCCAGGAAAGGCGAAGAAAATTTGAAGACGTAGAGGCAAGGTCGGCAGCAAACATGGTTACAACAAAAGAACTAGTGAAGGAAAGTGCTGAAGTAGTTGAACGTCCTGAAATAGCTCCGAAGCAAATGGAGGAAGGGGGGCAACCGACGACAGATAGCCTGTTAGAAATAAATTTGGGTACAGAAAAGGAAACACGAAATACGTTCATTAGTGCCAACTTCTCTGAACAAGAGTTGGAAGAATACATTCAACTTCTTAAAGAAAATAAAGATGTATTCGCCTGGATGTATGCAGAAATGCCTGGATTAGAGCCTTCCGTGGCCGTCTAAATATCTCTAAAGAGAAAAGGCCGGTCAAACAGGCGCAAAGACGATTTCATCCATATCTGGTTCCCCTCATCGAGAAAGAAGTTAATAAGTTGATAAAGGTTGGGTTTATTAGGGAAGTCAAGTATTCTAAGTGGATATCGAATATCGTCCCGGTAAGAAAGAAAAATGGACAGGTCAGAGTGTGTGTCGATTTTAGAGACCTGAACGAAGCCTGCCCAAAGGATGATTTTCCGCTACTAATAACTGAATTACTAATTGATTGTACGACTCAGTATGCTGTTATGTCCTTTATGGACGACTATGAGGGATATAATCAGATTTGAATGGCTCCTGAGGATGAAGAAGCGACAGCGTTTAGAACTTCGCTGGAAATTTTCTGTTATAAAGTGATGCCGTTTGGGCTTAAAAATGCTAGGGCAACATATCAGAGGGCGATGCAAAACATTTTTCAAGATATGATGCATAAGCATGTTGAATGTTATGTTGACGACTTGGTGGTCAGGTTAGAAAGTCATCAGGAACATCGCAAACACTTGGTGTCAGTTTTCCAACGACTTAGAAAGAAATAGTTAAAGATGAACCCCGCTAAATGCGCATTCAGAGTGTCCTCCGAAAAAATTTTGAGTTTTGTTGTTCGGCATAGGGGCATTAAGATTGACCCTGGGAAATTCAAAGCTATACAGGATATGCCATCGCCAAAAACATTAAAGGAATTAAAGAGTTTGCAAGGAAAATTGGCATATATTCGTCGATTCATTTCAAATCTGGCAGGAAGATGTCAGCCATTTTCTCAGCTGATGAAAATGGATACAGAATTTGTGTGGAGTCAGGCCTGTCAGAACGCATTCGACTCGATAAAGGAATTGCTAAAGAAGCCACCAGTACTGACAGCTCCAGTAAAAGGGAGACCGCTCATCTTGTACACGTCTGCAGCCGATCATTCCTTAGGAGCTCTGTTGGCACAAAAGAATGAATTTGGAAAAGAAACGGCCCTCTATTACTTGAGTCGAACTCTGATAGGCGCAGAATGCAATTATTCCCCGATTGAGATGGAATGCTTAGCGTTAATATTCGCAGTATAGAAATTAAGGCATTATTGTTTATCGCATGATATAACATTAGTTTCAAGGGCCGACCCGATAAAGTTTCTGATGACGAGGCCGATGTTGTCTGGGAGGTTGGCTAAATGGATGTTACTTTAAGAGTACGCTATTATGCATGAACTAACAAAAGCTGTAAAAGGGCAGGCAGTGGCAAATTTCTTAGCAGCGCACCCCGTAGTAGAATCTGAAGCCATCAATGATGATTTTCCAGATGAGCAAGTCATGCTGACTGAGTCACAGAATCCGTGGCAGATGTATTTTGATGGCGCATCTCGAACATCAGGAGCAGGGGCAGGAGTGATATTCATTACTCCCCAAGGTGATTTATTACCTTACTCCTTTACATTAGGAGTTGCGTGCATGAACAATGAGGCTGAGTATAGAGCCCTGATTATTGGAATGGAGATAGCTAAAGAAATGGGGATAAGAGTATTGCACATTTACGGGGATTTTAAATTGATTATAAATCAATTGACGACTGAATACGAAATAAGAAAGCAGGAACTTTTGCCATATTGCCAGAAGGCACAACAATTGTTAGAATATTTCTCTTATGTTGAAATCAAGCATATTCCCCGGTCAGAGAATGCAAAAGCCGATGCCTTAGCCAGTTTGGCAGCAACTCTGTCTTGCCCTAACCGAAGTCCTCTTCAAGTAACCATAGAGGAAAAAAGATTTTTACTGACAACGGAGATTGTTGAAGAAGTTACTGAGGCTCTGCCTGTCTCATGCTTGGAAATTACAGTAGATGATTGGCGACAGCCTTTCATTGATTATCTCAAGTTTAACATCCTGCCGGAAGAGTCTACGCAAAGGCAGCAAGTCAGACAGCAGTCAAGCCGATTCGTTATTTGCAGTGAAGTATTATATAAAAAATGTTACAACGGAGTGTTGCTACGTTGTTTAAATAAGCAGGAAGCGATCCAAGTGCTGCAGGAAGCACACTCTGGGCAGTGTGGGGCACATCAGGTAGGCCAAAATTTATTCTACAGAATACATCGGATGGGTTATTATTGGCCCACCATGTTCAAAAATGCTATAGATTACGCAAAGCAGTGCCACGAATGCCAGATTCATGGAGATGTTATACATGTTCCCCCAGAAGACTTGCACCAGTCTGTGGCCTCTTAGCCTTTCTCCGCTTGGAGACTTGATGTAATTGGTCCTATAAACCCACCTTCGTCCAAAGGAAAGCAATATATTCTGGCAGCAATGGATTATTTCTCCAAATGGACTGAAGCAGTTGCCTTGCGAAGTGTTGAAGAAAAGGATGTGGTTAATTTCATCCGTTATGCTATAATATACAGACATGGTATCCCAAAGAAAATTGTTACGGACAATGGCACTCCTTTCAAAAATAAAGGTATGGAAAAACTATGTCAGAAATTCAAGATTCATCACTCATTCTCAACGCCTTACTATCCGCCGGCTAACGGATTAGCAGAAGCATTCAACAAAACGATAGTCAAAATATTAAAGAAAATAGTGACAAGAAATAAACGGGATTGGGATGAAAGATTGCAGGAAGCACTATGGGCATACAGAACTACTCACCGAACAGCCACAAGGGCAACGCCGTATTCATTAGTCTATGGTGTGGAGGCAGTAATTCCGATTGAAATACAAGTAGCGTCACTACGAGTGGCAGTGCATCAGTCTATAACTAATGATGATCATGCGAAAATAAGATTAAAGGAACTGGACTTGCTTGATGAGAAACACCTAGCTGCACAACAGCGTCTGCAAGCATATCAAGCAAGAATATCAGCTGCATTTGATAAGAGAGTTAAATATCGCTCTTTTAAAAAGGGAGATATGGCGCTTATGCTAAAAAGACCAATTGTGGTCACTCGTCGAACAAGAGGCAAATTTGAGCCTAAATGGGATGGCCCTTACATAATAAAAGAAGTATATTCTAATGGAGCGTATAGAATTATAGATCAAGATGGACAGGGAATCAGTATACCGGTCAATGCTCGCTTCCTTAAGAGATATCGTCCGTAAAATGTATTTGCTGATTTCGCTTCAGAAAATTATCAGAGTTATGACCCTGCATCAAAAGGAAGCAAATTAGTCGATCAATGTGACCGTGAATTGTATAACCTCCCACAGAAATATGTTGCCTCCATATCTCCAAGAGCAAAAAAATGTATCTCCACTGACGGTCATGATCATATCCAGGGGGCAAATTCAAAGCTAAATGAGATAAAGCGTGCTCAATAAAAGGAAAAACCCTTCAAGGAAGTAAATGAAAGCTTATATTGGCCTATACTCGCGCTGGCAAAAGGAAAATTGCTTCCGAAGGCGCTACTGATTTTGATACAAAACATTATCAAGATAATAATTCTGTATCAAAAGGAGGCAAGACAGGTAAGATAGGCGAGTAAAAGCTGTGAAATGAATTTCTCACCATGAAATGTATTTCTTTGGTGTATATGAATGAAATGCAGGCTTTCAAGCATAACAAGTCATCGCCAAACGCGAAGCATCAAAGACAATTGTCAAAAGCAAAGCCAAATGAAAAGTTAATCGACAAAATTAGCAACTACTGCTATCAAGCAATTAGAAGATCAAGTGATTAAACAATCGTTATCAAGCATTGACGTAAAAATCACCGATCAATCGCTATCAAGCATCGACGCTCATTACCAATAGAAAATCTCTATTCTCCATCGAAATCGAATTATCAGGTATCGATGATCAGAAAAAGAAAAAGAGAACAGTTATTGCTATTGCCGATCAATCGCTCATCAAAGTTGCCATCATCGCCAAGCTGATACAAAAAATTGACATAAATATAATACGAAAGTCCTTGTGACATTGTCAGCAACGGCGAAATGTCAACCATATGATCACAGTAGAATGAATCATACAGTTAACTGTACATATGAATTGACAATAGCGATGGCTGCTCATCATAAAAAGGTAGCCTAGTCAAGTCCCAAAAAAGAAAAAGAAAAAAAAGCCAAAGTCCTAAAAGGACCAAAGCTCAAAAGGGACCAACTACGCATAAGACCTATGAATATCGCCATTCGGGCAGCAGCGAGAAGCAAGTGGCCCTAAAAAACCCATGAAGGCCATCGTACGCATACCCATGCAGACAGCTGACGGAGTCAATGACCAAAAGCCAGAAGGCCAAAAGTTGACTAAAAGTCAAAAGCTCAAAATCTTCAAATGACCAAAGGCCGAAAAAGCTTAAAGTCTTCAAAGACCAAAAGCCAAGAGCCAAAAGTCAACCGAAAGATCAAAAGCAAAGGGCCAAAAAGTCGACTCAAAGCCAAAGTGCTAAAAGTCCCCAAATGACCAGTCAAGCGTAACACCCATGCCATCTGTATAGCTTTTCGACAGCGTCACGGGGAACGAAGGACAAGCCCTCTCGTGAATGGGCCCGACCTTGCAGGGAAAGAAAATGAGGGCCGCAGTGTACGCATGACAAGCCAACCATGCGTAAGACCCCCTAGATTTGTGGTTCGATTCCGGTACGTACTCATGAGGAAGGGTTTAAACCTACTCATCGATGGATCGGCAACCGTGAATTTGGTACCCCCAAAGATAGCCTTGTGAGCCCTGTGAACTTTAGAGAGTTACCGTGGCCAACCCTGTGCTGTAAAACCAACCGAGTTCACGGCCCCGGTAGCTTCACTGGGCCCCTCTGATGGATCGCGGTTTGTGAACTCCCTAGGCAGTGAGAAGTCCAGCAAACTCCTAAGAGTTACAGAGACCATCACGTAAGACCCGAAGTAAAAGTGCTCCACTACTCATGAGTTTAAACTGTGTGAGTAGGTGTCTGTCCAGTAGTGTTGGTCTAGTGTCGGTCTAGTGGTGTCAGTCCAGTAGTGTCGGTCTAGTGGTGTCAGTCTAGTAATGTCAGTCTAGTTCAATCGAGTCTGGTCAAGTCAAGTCAAGTTAAATTGTCCAGTCAAAGTATGGTCGGTCAGTCCAATAATGTCAGTCTAGTTCAGTCGAGTCTGGTCAAGTCAAGTCAAGTTAAATTGTCCAGTCAAAGTATGGTCGGTCACTCCAGTAATGTCAGTCTAGTTCAGTCGAGTCTGGTCAAGTCAAGTTAAGTTAAATTGTCCAGTCAAAGTATGGTCGGTCAAAGTACACTGGCACTAGTGCTCAAAAGCATAAAATTAAATTAAAGTTTAGCATTTAAAATGCTACAAATACATATTTCAATATAGATATGCTCAAACAAACAATTACCTGATTAAAATTTCAAACCTTGATTAGACAACATGCAAAAATGCATTTCTCTTGAATCAGGTTCAAATTACATCAACAATAAAAATGCCTTCAAGGTATTGGGAATTATCTACTCGAAAGCTCGAGTCTCCAAGGTCAATTACTATATTGACAAGAGCTGTGAAGTTCCCAAAAGGGGACAGAAGACAAACTAGTGAAGAATTATCATTTTCTATTGGACAGTATAAGGACTCTGATATATTCTTTGGAGTCATGAAAAGAGCGAAAAAGATTATTCATTCTTCAAAAGTATCAGAAGGCTTCGCTTCAGAAATATTATGTTCTGAAAAAATCTTTATGCGACATTGACCTGGAGAGGGGGCAGGATTTAATGTCTTCAACATAATCTATGCCTTGGTCTTTCTGATAATCTCCTATATGTGGTGAAGGAATTTATATGACGAGTATTATGGATAATAATATTGCAAGACTCCAAGTATCAAATCTGATGAAGAAAAAGAACAAATGGAAGCATCATCAAATCAGCAAAGATCCAAGAAAAAGTCTATGAAGAAATGCTAAGGAGCACAAATTAGAGAAGACTCAGTAAAAAGACTCAGCGATTGAACCTTTGAAGCTAAAGATGAAATCTCCAAGAGTGCAATATAAAGAATACAAATGCTACGCACGATGACAAGCACAAAGATTGATTAAATTATATTGCGAATATCACAATCGACCTAAGAAGACAAGAAACTCTCAATCTATTTCAAAAATTATCAATGCTTTACAAAGCTATATTGAAAATTATAATGAATTAAGATACTAATTCTGATAAATTTGGCAGGAGAACCATTATTCAAAAGCTTGAGTTATGCAGATCATGAGTAAAGGAAACAATCGAAAAAGTTGTTACGGCAGGAACAGCATTAAAGAACAGCCCCAGATATAGAGCAAAAGGAAAGAATCGCTGGAGCTGATCAAAAGGAAAAAATCGCTGGAGCTGATCAAAAGGAAAGAATTGCTGGAGAGACCGTTACAGCAACAACGGTGTTGAAAGAAAGTTCTCTGATCAAATCGTTCAAAGATGAAGTTGTCACAACTGCTGCAGAAGCGTGCTTCAATGAAAAGAGAATCTTATCCTCTCTAGTGAAACATCTGCTCGACACTATTGACTAGGGGTATTCCAGTCCTTCGCTTGAGCGTCAGCATTCCAGTCTTCCGCTTGGGCGCCAGTATTCAAGCCTTTTGTTCGAGCGCCATCATTCAAATCTTTTGTTTGAGCGCCATCATTCCAGTCTTCCGATCGAACGCTATCATTCGATCTTCTGGTCAAGTATGATCATCCAGTCTGCCATGCAAGTATAATCATCCAGTCTCCCGTGCAAGCAAGAGCATTCGGTCATCCTTCAGTTGCAGTTTATTAAAAGATCTTCAAGTAGAGAAAGATCGATCCTCCCTTTGATTTCAGGAATCAATCAAGGAAGGATCGAGGGGGCATCTGTTGAGGCACAAAAAATGGCAAAGGATTAAAGCAAGAAGAGATAAGAAGTTTGAAGGAACTTTCGGAAAGAAGAAGGGAGAGGTAGTTTTCATGATAGTGCGCAAGACCGCGCAGCCATTATAGGTTACGTGGTTCCGCGCAATCAATCTCTGTTGCGCGTGACCGCGCAACGAGAATAGCAGTTGCGCGGGACCTCGGAATGAATTGTACAAGAGGCTTCGTTCAAGATAACTCGAAGCACTAAAAAATAGTCCCACATGCTAAGATCATGATTTTCACACGTGTGAGGGTCTATAAATACCCCCTCCTCTCCTTCATTTGAGGGAATTAGAAGATTTTCAAGGGGAGCAAAGCGGAGCAGAAGACAGAAGGTAGGAGCGAAGTCTCTTGGGAGTTGCGCAGGACCGCACAACCGGACTGCCCTGCAGTCTGTGAAGTCCAAGAGCTGTGGTGCTGCCGAAGTCCGTGGCCCAGGCTTCCTTTCTCCAGGTTTTCTCCTCTTCATGGGCAATTCTAAGGAGAAAGATCAGTCGATGTAATCGACATTCCTTCTAAGTCCCAGAGGATGGTTGAAACAGGCGCTGTTATACTGCTGAAATCTCTATTTCATTGAAGGCCCGTCGATCGGATCGGAATTCCTCCTAAGTCCTAGGAGAAGATCAAATCAGGCGCCGGAGGGTTGTCGAAATGACCTGTCGATCGAATCGGCATTCCTCCTAAGTCCTAGGAGATGATCAAATTAGGCGCCGGAAGGCTGTCGAAATGAACTCTTGATGCTTAAAGCACAAATCCTTTACTTCTAAATGATTTATCTTAGAATCAAGGGACGTAAAGAGGATATAAACGAACTCAGTATTAATAAAATGCGATGAATGTTCATAGTACCGTCTCTCTGTTATGTTTGAATAAGACAATCTCCCCAAATCAAAATGCATTTGTTTCTTTGTCGAAACAACCATGAAATGCGTGGAAATGACCGTGAATCAACACAGAATTGTCGAGAATGACCGTGAAATGCATGGAAATGACCGTGAAGTTAAGCGAATTGAATGTGAAATGTGTGGAAATGACCGAGAAGTGAAGGGAATTGACCTTGAAATACGTAGAAATGACCGTGAATTAACAAGGAATTGCCGAAAATGATCGTGAAATGCATGGAAATGATCGTGAAGTGAAGCGAATTGACCGTGAAAATGCTTGGAAATAACTGTGAAGTGAAGGGAATTGTCCGTGAAATGCGTGGAAATGACCGTGAAGTGAAGTGAATTGACTGTGAAACGCGTAGAATTGCCCGCGAAGTGAATAAAATGAATAAAATTGATCATGAAGTGAATGAAATGAATTTTCGACCATCAACCTGATGGAATTTTAGAAAATAATTATGTTGTTGGGCTAAATTAACTTTTCCTACCCTAAAATCATATGTGGTACGTTAGACAACTCATTCTACCTCAGGAGATATGCTTATTAAATAAATAAGCAAAGAAATTAATTAAAAGATAGAAAAATATTTTTATATACTTATATATACATATTTACATAATTACCGTATTAGAGAAAAAGGAAAGGGGTAAAGTGTTCTTCTAGTAAAGATTTAAAAAGAAATAATAATTCTGCCAAACTGGCGGCACTACCACCGTACGGCAGCCTGGGCTTCTTGTTTTTGGCTGTAGAATTTTTGTTCCTTTTTGGGTCCTATCATGAGGCCTGTATTATATCCAAACCGTCCATCTATTTCACGAGCTCATATTAAGGCTTTAGATGAAAAATAAGATAGATCTAGCTATCAAGTGGACCACACCGTAAAAGGCAGTGGAGGATTGAACGTCTACCATTGAATTCCTTTCGGAGGTCACGGAAGTTTTAGATAAATATGAAATTTGTTTTTCTTCTTCCGCCAGGTCTTTGTGACCTTATGAATAGATTGGAATGAAAACATATGTTATGGTGGGCCCTATAAAATTTTTAACAGTGAAAATCAAGTTTCCCGCTGCTATTCGTGGTGTGGTCTAGTTGATCTTTGGATATGATTCTTTCTTCTGATAATGCTCTGAAATGATCTCGAAATATGGATGAACTGTGTGGATATTATAAATACATCATTGTGGGGCCCTCGTCGAGAAGCGTCAGCGCTCGTTTTCGCACACCAGCCAACCGGCTACCGGAAGGAACGAATGACGGGGGTATTTTGGTCCCTTCAAAAGTCGGCCGTATGCATGGGAGTATTCTTGGAAGCTTAAAAAGAGGTGGGCTTCAAATGGGTGGTGGGCTATAAATGAGTCGTGCAGTAGGAAATTTCGCATTCATTTTCCTTCCGTGGACATCAAATGGCTGGTGGGCTATAAATGAGTCGTGCAGTAGGAAATTTCGCATTCATTTTCCTTCCGTGGAGTTACCTGATATACCGGCTGACCACCAAACCCGGTGGTACGGGTATTGTAGGACCCACCCTGATGTGTGTGCTTCGTATCGACGCAGTTCATGCATTTTGCCCGCTCATTTTAGGGCATGAGCCCAAAAATAAAGCAGATCCAAATCTTAGGTGGATCACAACATATGAAACAGTAGTGATCATTGAATGGTCACCGTCAAAAACTTCATGGGTCATGAAGATTTTAGATCAAATTGATATTTGTGTATTCTCATCATCCAGGTCTGTGTGACCCTATCCACAGGTTAGATAGCAAAGAAACATTACTATAGCCCTATGAAAAATTTAATGGTGAGCATCCCATGACTACTATTTCCTGTTGTGTGGTCCACTTGAGATTTGGATATGCTTCATTTTTTATCACATGCGCTACCATGAGCTGGAAAACTAGATGGATCGTGTGGGTGGTTTCCGGATCCACCAAAGCTGCGTCCCAATGAGGCCCCATTTGTTAAATCCGAAATTCAAAGCCGAATGTGAAATCTGAAGTCAACAAACTTGTTCGGTAATTATGTGTAAATTGGGAAAATTAAGGACTGAATTTGAAGCAACCTGCTTGTTAATAAACATATGAAATGTATGAAATATGTTAATTTAACACATTTGCCCCTATCTCTTGTTTAAAAATGTTTTACATTATAAAGAAATTATTTTTTATTAAAAGAAAATAAAAATATTCTATTTAATTTAAATAAGCTAAAGTACTTGATAAAAAATTAAAATATTATTATTTTATTTGAATGTATGTGTTTATCTATACCTTTCTTTCAGTTTTTCCATCTAAATTAAGGGGTTGAGTTCAAAATTGAAACATATCCAAAGATCAAGTGTATCATACCACATGAAATAGCGGGGATAATGATTTTCACCGTTGAAACCTTTCTAGGCTCCGCAGTGATGTTTATTTGTCATCCAACCTGTTCATTATATCATCCGGACATGGATGAAGGGAAAACACAAATATAAGCTTGCTCCAAAATTCCTTCCCCCCAAGAATTTTTCAACCGTAGATGTTCAATTCAACTATTTCTTGGGGGTATGGTTCATTTGAACATTCTATATAATTCTTTTTTGGGCTCAGGCACTAAAATTAGTTGGAAAAATTGATAGAAGGAACGGATCAAATACATAAATTTTGGTGTACCCCACAAAGTTTACTCCTTACACTAAGCGTAGTGAGCTACCACGCAATCTGCTTCCCTCGTACACCAGGCCAGTCTGCTTCCAGATCCACGCGAATTTTCTATGAAGGCATTTCGCAAGAAGTTCCTGCATTGAAAACCTAGCAGGGGCTTAACATGATGTTTATGAGAAATCCACCCCTTCCATACATTTTATTAGCCCATTTTAGGATCTTTGACCAAAAAAGAGTAGGATCCAGGACTCAAGTGGGCCACACTAAAGGAAAAGGTGGGTATGGAAATTCCTACCATTGAAACCTCCTTGGGGTTGATTGTGATGTTTACATGCCATCCATATCGTTAATAACGTCATTCTTGTTGGGATGAATTGAAAACACAAATATTAACCTAATTCAAAACTTATGTGGTCCCACGAATATTTCAACTATGGTCGTTCAATCATCACCTTTTAGGTCAACTTGAGTATTGGATACAATTCATTTTTAGCTTAATGTCCTAAAATGATTTCAAAAAACGGATGGACGGGGTGGATTTCTCACAAAAGTCAAGTTGGGCCCAGATAGGTTTCTGGCGCAAGGACTTCTTTTGTAGGAAATCGCATCCGAAACTGGACGGGGATTGGAAAGCGGATTGGCTGGTGTACCACACACCAAGAATATCTAGTGTATTGATGTCACCCAAGTTCTGTGGGTCCCATCATGAGGTATTGGTTATATCCAAATCGTCCATCCATTTTGCAAGGTCATAGTAAGGCTTGAGTCAAAAAATAAGACATATCTAAGGATAAAGTGGACCACACTGCAAAAAGCAGTGGAGGATTGGACATCTACCATTGAAACCTTGTTGGGGGTAAGTTTCGGACCAATATGAAATTTGTTTTTCCTCTTAATACAGACATTTTTGACCTTATGAACAAATTAGATGGAAAATAAATGTCATAGTGTGTAACACCCTGTACTTTTCAATACTCGGGCGTTATCAGGAAGACCAAATAATTAATTTTAAATGGGATATAATTATATATATATTGTAATATAAAAAAATAATTTTATAAGTATTTGCAAAAATGCGTATGTTACTTAAATTATTTAAATTATGTATATTATTTAAACTATATATGGAACAAATTATAGACCAACACATTATTATATAATCGATGTATATTAATTAACATTTACATTTTATAACTCTAACTATATACTAATGTATTATACTATATATAAAATTATATCTCTTAATATTAATCTTTCTATATAAATATAAGCATAAATAATCATAAAAATGCATTATAAATATTAATGGTTGTAAATAAATACTTATCTATCACTATTAATGTATTATACTAAACAAATATAAAAATATATTCTTATTATATAATCTAAGAAATTATTTAAAAATATTACCAATTAAACTTTATTAATTAATAAATGATTATTAATATAAAATATAATACGTTAGTAATTATATTCAAATATAAAATAATGTAATATATATATATATATATATATATATATATATATATATATATATATATATATATATATATATATATATATATATATATATATATTTATACATAAGATGACACTTATATATATGGGTTGTGGACCTGATTGTCCCACTAGTTAAGTGAATGGTCCTGATAGCGGGTGTGGACCATATTCTACCCCGAATCAATAATAACTAGCGCTTAATGGCCATGATTCAGATGATATGGCCCACCTGAGCCTTGGATTTACCCTATCTTTGATCAGACATCCTAACTAGACCCACATAACTTGTTGGACGGGCCAGATCCGTCAGAAACACCTCAGTCGACCCCATCTTAGAGTGTGCGTGCACATGGGGCGCATGCACTTGCTGTGCACTGGTCCAGGGATCTAGTCAAATCGGAATTGACTCGAGCGCCAACAACAGCGTTTGAAAAACGCCATCGATTGTGATGATCATGGGCCACCAACACATGATCCAAACCGTCCATCTGGTAGAGGTTTTGGAGCCGTCTGAAACTTCAAAGAATCACACGATGGATCTCACGTGCTGCTGCACAAACGCGGGCGCGATCAGACTGTGCGCAACCACTTTCCGAAAACAGAGGAAACGTGTGTTTCTTGCCTTTCCAAAAGCAGAGACTCTCCCTCACAGCTGGACGAATCTGTGTGAAAAGCTCTCCTTCCATCTCAGCCGTTCACCACAATGTAATCCTAGCCCTCCATTTAAAGCATGGTGGTTTAGGAGAAAACTGCGGCTGGTTTCATTTACCCGCTAGGTACAACCATCTCTCGGCAAGGAAATAGATCTGGGACGTTCATTTTCAATCCCAGGGTTCTGATTGGTTTGGGAAATTCTATAATGATCGTAGGAGCCAAGTGCAAACAGGATTTTCTTCCTCAGTCCTACAACAGCCCAGAAATCGGCTGAGTTTCTGTTCGTTGAAACCACCAGGGAAATCATCCCGAAGCTTGGAAACCTCCCTCCTACAAGCTTCCTTGGATTGATTCCTACCATCCCCACGACTCGGATTGGAGAAAACTCCGGTAGATGGTAATCTGCCATTGAAGCTGAAGTTTCTTCCCCGAGAGCACAAGCTCTGCCCGAGCTGCAGATCGCTGATCCGCCGGTTTGCGAGGGTGGGACGCTACAGAGAAAGAAGAAAAGGTGAGGGAGAGTGAGAAGAAAGAAAGAAAACCAGAGAGGAAGGCAGAGGAAGAAAAAAAATAGAGAAGAATGAGAGGGACAGTTGCTATCCCAACCTCAGTCTGAGTTTAAGCCGATTCCAGGCTCGGGTAGGCCCTCCTGAACGTTGAAGCAAGAAGGGAAGAAGAGGAAAAAAAACAAAAAAAAGAAGAAGAAGAAAGAAGCAGGGAGAGAAGTGTGAGCTACCGCACCATATTTGGACATGAATTGAAGGGTCGGGCTTCTGTTCAGCCGGCCCACTTGCTGTTGTTGTTGGGACTGATTCAAGCCTGAGGCGTGCTGGATGAAGATCCGAGCCATCATCAGGTAACCGTCCAACCGCACCAAGCCATAACACACGTGGGATTACCGTGGAGCATGTGTTTCTCCATCTGTGTAGATCCCACCTTGATGATGTACATATCCACACCGTCTAGTAGCAGGCCAAACGCTGCTGGACAGTGGGGAACTAACATCCACCGTTGAAACCTTCTTAGGCCGCTGGGCCGTTCATGAGAGGCCCACGGCCTGGCCCACTACCTGGGTGAGGCACACCATGCATATGTGTTGTACCTATGCCATCCACTAGCTGGACGCCCAGCTGGGCCTGGACTCTTGTGGGCTGTCCATCCAGCAGGCAGCCCACCTTGAGGCAGGGGTTGTATTTGTATCATCCAGTCATTTACAGAGATCATTTACGGCACTGCAACAAGAATGAGATAGATCTAAATTTCATGTGGATCCCACCCTGATGTAGTGTGGTATCCACTCCATGCATCCATGGGTCCCAAGTGAGGCCAACCATGATGTGTTTGCCTTACAACCACTCCGGGATAAATAGGTGGGCCCATACCCCATAGGCTAGCCCTTTGAAAACAATGTAGTAGGCTAGCCCCTTTGAAAACGATGTTGTGGGCCAAGAAGAGCCTAATTTGGTGCTCCTATGCATAGCTATTGGGCCAGAAGATGACCCAGTCCATGAGTTGATGGGGGAAATGCATGGGGAAGCCAACTTCATTTAAATCTCATGTTAAATCATATCTAACTATATTATTATTTACTAAGTCTTTATTTAATTGGTAACGGTTCAAATCTCATATGCATAAATCCTCTTTGCTTGGGTTGACTCAAGTCCAAGACGGTTTAGTGTGGGTGATGAGTAGAGTTTATGCATATTGAAGTGATTTAAGTTGATGTCATATTGAATCGACCAAGGTGAGGACTCACCCTTTGAGCTTCCCACTTGATTTCATCAATCTAGATATAGATGATGGCATGATTCCCTTAACTGAGTTATTTACTTTACTATTAAATATGTTAACTTGTTGTATTGTTAATTCATGTGTTGGATGACAAATGTTTCTTTTAAATTATAACATGCATAAATGGTTCGATGATATCATGTTATCCTTTATTGTATATGTATTAATTTATTTATATGCTACCACTTGTGCTTGAATGATGAATTGAACTTACCTTGGACTTACGATTCTACGGTCTACATTTGCCTTACGCGGTTTGAATTGCACATTTGTCCTTGTGGCTTGGATAGGTCATTGGTGCCCTTTTGTGGCTTAATGGTTATATTCGCATATCTTATTGTTTTCTACCCATCTTGTGGTGTTCGGTCGTATTGTGATTTCCGGGTGGAGCAGGTGTTCACTTGGCTATTTCCTAGCCATTTGTGGTGTTCACATACGATACGATTTTCAGGTGGTCTAGAGTTTATATGTTGGTTTTCTAGCCATCTTGCGGTGTTCAGTCGTATCATGATTTTCGGGTGGAGCGGGTGTTCGCTTAGCAATTTTCTAGCCATCTTGTGGTATTCACGTACAATTTGATTTCCGGGTGGTACGTTGCTTCTCTCTTCATCTTGCGGTGTTCAGTCGTGCCATATTTTCGGGGTGGAGCGGGTGTTCACTTAGCGATTTTCTAGCCATCTTGCGGTGTTCACGTACGATATGATTTTCGGGTGAAGTAGATGTCGGTATGTTGTTCTCTTTTCATCTTGTGGTGTTCAGTCGTACCATGATTTTCGGGTGGAACGTGTGTTCTCTTAGCGATTTCCTAGTCATCTTGCAGTGTTCACATACGATTTGATCGTGAAGTAGAGGTTTAAAGCTTGATTTTTTAACCATTTTATGGAGTTTATAAGATTTATTATTCGACTACTTGGATACAGTCACTTGTATTGTGATCGCTATTATGGTTTACTAATGATGAAATTGTATTGATTGGCTTAATTTTGAGTATGTGATCATAATCATGCATCGTGCTATTTAATATATTCATTCTTATGACTTGCGATCTATTTTAGATTACGAATTATGAGTGCGTAATCTTAGAGGGTGCTCCTCACTACGATTGCCATTGACGCTATCAAACCGTAATAGTTGATGCAAGTATAGGGCGAGCCGATGTTGTTTACTAGGTTGCTGGAGCAGATCGAATAGCTAAGGAGTTAGGCGGGGTCCTTGTGGCTCATATCGAGCCCCACCACTAGCTGATAGATTTTGTTTCTGCTCATATGAACTTTGTTATTTGGGATTGTATAAGTCCTGTATGGGCGTTACATTTGGAATTTCATTATGGTTGGAATGTTCTTACTCAATGTATGGTTTATTCTAGCTTTGTTGCTGTTAACTCTGATTAATGATAAACGGTTCAAA
Source organism: Magnolia kwangsiensis (assembly GCA_037074715.1). NCBI lineage: Eukaryota > Viridiplantae > Streptophyta > Magnoliopsida > Magnoliales > Magnoliaceae > Magnolia > Magnolia kwangsiensis. Next base: position 78,902,163 of record CM073575.1, on the reverse strand, counting down.
TTTACACTGGATTTTATAAGCTAACACTCGGGTTTTTGGGAAACGAGTTATATACTCGGGTCCTGAAAACACGGGGCGTTACATAGTGGGCCCTGTGAATTTTTTAACGGTGAAAATCATTATTGCCGCTGTTATTTTTGGTGTGGTCCATTTGAGTTTTGGATACGATTCAATTTTTGGCTAATGCTCTAAAATGATCTCTAAAATTTGATGAACGGTGTGGATATAATAAATACATCATTGTAGGGCCCATGTAACCTTGATCTCCTTTGAACCGTTTCATACAACCCGAGCTTGAGGAGTGTCGACGCTCGTCTTCGCACGACATGTATCTACACCATCGATATAGCTGATGTGTGGTACACCAGCCCATCCGCTTCCCTGGGATCGATGGAAACTGATTGGTGGGTGCTTTGTGGGCCCCACCATGATGTACGTGTTTCATCCATTTCGTTCATCTATTTTTACAGATCATTTTAAGGCCTCACACCAAAAATGAGAGGGATATAAATCTCAGGTGGACCGCACCATAAGAAAACAATGGTGATTAAATATCCACCATTAAAATCCTCCTAAGGCCCACTGTATTGTTTATTTGACATCCAATCTATTGATTAGGTCATACAGGCCTAGATGAAGGGAAAAAACAAAGATCAGCTTGATCCAAAACTTTTATGGCCCATAAAAGATTTTTAATGGTTGACGCTCATTCAACACTATTTCCTTTAATGTGGTCCACTTGAGATTGTGTAACGCCCCGAATTTCGAGGGTTGAGCAAAGCTCTACTCTTGAGATCCAACACATCACTTATGCAACATGGACAATGATGTTCAGATTTCGTCCATATTAATGAGTTAAACATGAATGAAATTATACCAAAACAACATATCATACTTCAGATATAATTAAATTAAGTAAGCGGAAGCTGAAACATATATATTTGAACAGGTAAGTGTTTCACAACCTCCAGATTATGATTATGTAACCGGGCTAAATATATACATGTATTGTTTCGAAATAGACAAAATATCAAAATTTAAAGTGTCCAACTAATCCATATGTCCCTATAATCCCGTCGAATCAGCACGAGGTCTACATAGACTTGCCTGAGAGCTTAACGTAGGAGAATTCTTCCTCCTCATCTATGAAGTCCAACTCCGTTACATGGATATCATCAATACCTGCATTTAAACCAGAGTTTGGTTGTTATTTTAAAGCACCGTGCCAGGGTGAGAGTGAGTGATCAACTCAGTGGTATTAGAAGGCAAAGGTTAACATGTTATCAAGTCAATCAAGTAGTAATGATAAAGCAATACAACAATCATTTCCTAACTACTCTTGTTAATGTAGGGATGGTATACAGTAATGATGTATGCCCTCGAACAAAGCTCCCTCACAAGCAACTCCGACAACCAAGTTCGTGTATGAAACCTCCCTAAAGTGCAACTTCTTTGCCAAAGCACATGCAATGCGGTGCATGGTCGTGTTAGTCGAGTACTTAATTAAGCTTATTCATATAACAGATTTTGGAAGCTAAGATACCTCCCTTTATATCATTAACCCAAACAAGGGATCCATCCAGGGTCGTCAATCCTACTTAATCACATACGATAGGCAAGTTGTAGGGCATCACCCTTAATGTAAGGCAGTTGATAGGCAAATTCAAGAGTTTATACTTGCGGTCACTACGGGGTGACTAATCACCTCGGCGCAGGCCAACAGCTCGAACACGGTGTCCCATACCACCATGCCTAGCTCACGAGTTTAAGTTGCTCACTGGTCACTACGAGGAGGCTTGTCACCCCAGTGTAGGCCGACAGCTCAACCACGGTGTCCCATACCACCATGCGCGGCTCATGAGTCTTAGCGAATCGTGGTACCATGCTTGAAACGGGCCTTTACATTGGTAAGTTGTACTTTAGATTCAAGCAGTGGTGTTCATATATGGTAAACACACAATATGCCAATCGGTTTATCAGACAAGTTTGATTGGTATGAGCACACACTGACTTAATCGACATGGAGCGCATAAGCACCCCTTGTGGCCTAACCACTGTCGACAGTCGTCGTGTGACTCGGATTCGTCGAACACATCCAATGTGGCAAGACTAATTTGGCCACCCAAATAAAATTGTTACTGATTGCCTGGGCTAGGTTGTAGCCCCAATCTTACTCAGATCCAACAACTAAGTACATGGGATAACCAATTCAGTATTTAACAAACAATCCAAGTGAAAATTCTCGTTTGACCATTTCATTAAACACATAGAACATGTTACAAAACACTTGCATTTTTATCCATAAATCGTGTAGCGACAATTGTGGTTACATGAAAGAAACTATGCATACGAGCAAGGTAACTAAGAATCATATCTCAATACCCTTAATAATTACAAATCATCAACAATTATCTCATTCAAACAATTTATCAAACACTTAAACTACACATTACCGAATACATAAACTAGGTTAGTTACAACGTATATTATAGCAATTCCTTACATAAGTAAGTTAGCATACATGTGACAATGATGAATCCTAGATCAGTAGTTATGTTAAACATAAATTATATTTACATGTTCATTCAAACATTTCAACAAACACATGGGATGCATCTTTTATTCAACATAGTTCATACATGTATGATATATCGAAAACGTCGTATCTAAGACAATATGGTAGCAATCAAGTCAGGCAGAAATCATTGGCTGACATTGAAAGTATTGAAAACTATAACATAAACATTTATAGTACGCACCTTTCATCGGAATACATGATTCGGACTCGGTTCAAACACTACATTCCCAAAAACAGAACGACGGGTACCTAAACCATGAAATATGTTAGCTAGTTTATCGATTACTCAATCCAGATCTTTATATCAAGATTAGGGTTTGTTTTTCTTACCCAAATCGTAGCTGAAATAGATCCTATAGCGTAACAAGAAGGCAATTTAGTACGTGGAGTTATGGGAGAGAAACACTGTAACAATCTCCCAAACTTTCTCTCCTCTCCTTACTCTTTTTTCTTTTTTTCTCTCCTCTCTCTTAGGGTTAGAGAAATTCGTATAGAATAGAAATGAGATGGTTTAAGGGCTATATATAGGCCCAGAAGTGATGAAAATGGCCCCAGGGCCATGGTATACTTAGTTTGTATCCAAAGGACGCCTATTTTGGGCAAATGTGGCTCATCTGGAGGTCCACTACTCATGTCATAGGGTAAGTTCCCTGACAATGGATCTATGCCAGGATGTGATTTCAGTGCGATTGGATAGGCCGATCGACCTTGGAGGACCTATGTCAGATCAACGGTCGTACTTGCTTAATCGGGGCCACAAGTATATGGATACGTGTAGTGAAATTTTTCTTTCCCATGGGTGAAGTTTGGTTAGAAACTGACGGTCTGAAATTCTCAATTTCGCGCATAAGCTAATGGCCCAATTCACTTAAGTTTTATTAAATTTTCTAAAGATATTCGCGTTTCTCACATACTTCGATCAGGGCTTAAGTTGTGCATTTATGGATACTATCTAGGCTCGATTCCCATAATAGTTGTCAAGCCTAGTAGGATGGACATAACCCTATAGTTTCGCGGTCATTGAACTTTCGACGTGCTGTCCAAGTTCGATATGGAGTTTCAATGTACTCCTGAGAGCGACAAACTCTTAGAATTTTTTCTAGGCTTTTAAGTAGTGTTGAGTTAGCGATCTTGATGGTTTTGGGTCTTGCCATTTGTGTAAATGGTGGTTCGAGTTAAATCCACCAATTATTTAGTTTTACACTTAACCTATTTTTGCATAAATTTCTACGGGATACAATCTTTAGGTATTTTTGCCTAAGGTGGTACTCGGGTCTTTGTACGGATTTTCTGAGATGTTATAATCTACCCCCCTTAAAGAAAAATTTTACCTCTGAAATTAATACCTTCTCGTACTCCTAGAGGATCTGAAGGTAGTTCTTATGGACTTCGACTTCCATTTCCCAAGTAGCTTCTTCCTCGGTGTGGTGTGTTCACAATACTTTCACGAGCGGGATAACCTTGCTGCGTAACACTTGTTCCTTCCAATCTAAAGCACATGTTGGTCGCAACACATAGGTAGCATCTTTATTTAGCTGCACTTGCTCTCATTTGATAATATGGGTAGGGTCAGGAACATATTTCTTTAACATCGATAGGTGAAACACGTTGTGCACGCCCGCGAGTGGTATGGGCAAGGTAAGACGGTATGCTACCACGTCCACTCAGTCTAGAATCTAGAATTGGCCAATGAATCTTAGCGTGAGTTTTCCTTTCTTGCGAAAATGAAGTACTCCATTCATTGGGGAAACCTTAAGGAATACATGGTCCCTAACATCAAATTTCAGTTGTCGCCATCTTGTATCGGCGTAACTCTTCTGTCTACTCTGGACTGTAAGAAGTCGACGCCTGATAATGTCAATCTTCCCTGAGGTCATCTGTACCAAATCTGGGCCAACCAAACTCTTCTCACCAACTTTTGCCCAACAATGTGGAGCTTGACATGAGCGCCCATATAAGGCTTCGTAAGGAGTCATGCCAATGCTTGCTTGGAAGCTGTTGTTATAAGTAAACTCAACATAGGGGAGACAGTTATCTCAACTATCCTTGAAATTAAGCACGCATGCTCGTAATATGTCTTCAAGTATTTGATTTACCCGTTCCGTATGCCCATCGGTTTGTGGGTGGAACGTGGTACTGAACTTCAGTTTCACTCCCATTGCTTCTTGGATTCGAGCCCAGAAAATAGATGTGAATCATGTGTTTTGGTCCGACATAATCTGCATAGGAACTCTATGTAGTCGTATTATTTTCTTGATGTACTGATTAGCTAGATCATCTGCCGAGTTAGAAATTCTAATTGGGGGGAAATGGGTTGATTTCGTCAATCGGTCCATAATCACCCAAATGGAGTCATGTCCCTTTCTCCTCTTTGGTATCCCGAAAATGAAATCTATGAATATGAAATCCCACTTCCACTCGGCGATGGGCATGGGCTGAAGTAAACTAGGGGGTCGGCGATGCTCGGCCTTGACTTGCTGACACGTGAGACAATGAGATACAAAATCTGCTATCTGGGCCTTCATTTTGTCCCACCAGTACGAACACTTCATGTCTTGATACATTTTTATACTGCTTGAATGCATCGCCATCTTTGAATTGTGTGCGGCCTTTAAAACTTCTCTCCACAGGTTGTGACAGTTCAGAATGCATAGGCGGCCAGGATATCGCAAACCTCCATCCGAGCCAACCCTCCATTCAGATTCTTCACTGTTGCTCGCACGCTCTCTTATTTCCACTAGCAGCTCATCTTCCTTCTAAGCCACAATGATTCTGTCATCAATAAGTGACTGCAAGTGGAAGTGTGCGAATCTCTCGAATGACTCCTCCACTGTTAGCTTCAGTTCAAATTCTCGCATGAATTCCACCATATTCCACTCTTCTATCATCAGTGGAGCCATAAATTCTATAGTTTTCTTGCCTTTCAATGCATTAGCCACAAGATTGGCCTTGCTAGGATGGTAGGAGACCTCAAACTTGAAGTCTTTCAAAGTCTCCATCCAACGACGTTGCCTCATATTTAGGTCCCTCTATGTAAAGATGTACTTGAGGTTTTTATGGTCATAAAAGAGCTCGAACTCCTCTTCGTAGAGGTAATGTCTCCAGAGCTTTAATACGAAGATGACTGCCGCCAATTCCAGGTCGTGAGTGGGGTAATTTTCTTCGTGTTTCCTCAACTGTCGCGAGGTATAGGCGATCGCCCTATCCTTCTACATAAGTACACATCCCAAACTGACTCGAGATGTGTCGGTGTATATAGTATATTTGATCCTTTGCTCTGGTAGTACAAGTACGGGTTCAGACGTTAGTTTTTCCTTTAATTCCTAAAAGGCTGCTTCTGCTTTCTCGTTCCAAGCAAACTTAAGATCTTTTCAAGTGAGTTGAGACAACAGTCGGGCTATTTTAGAGAAATCTTTGATGAATCGACAATAATAACCGGCAAGTCCGAGAAAAATCCTCACTTCTGTAACTGAGCCGAGTTGTTCCCAGTCATGTACCGTGGCCACCTTGGTAAGGTCTACAGCTATTCCTTCCTTGAAAACCACGTCCCAGGAATTTAACTTCTTCCTTTCAGAAGTTGCATTTTCGGTACTGTGTAAATAATTGATTCTGTCTGAGAGTATCAAGGACTGCACGCAGGTGTTCTTCGTGATCCTTCTGACTCTTGGAGTATATCAAAATGTCATCTATAAACATGATGACGAATCAGTACTGATACAGCCGAAATACCTGGTTCATGAGATCCATGAATACTGTTGGTGCGTTTGTAAGTCCAAACGACGTTACGAGGAATTCGTAGTGCCCAAAACTGGTTCTAAATGCTATTTTCTGCATGTCTTCATTCCTAACGTGCAACTGATGATACCTGGACTGCAAGTCTATCTTAGAGAAATACTGAGCCCCCTTCAACTGGTCAAACATGTCATCTATCTTGGGCAGAGGATACTTGTTCTTAACCGTGACATGATTTAGTCTGCGATAACTAATACACAATCGCAGCGATCTGTCTTTCTTTTTCACAAACAACACCGGTGCTCCCTAAGGAGATATGCTCGGCTGTATAAAACCTGAATCTAACAAATCGTTAATCTGCTTCCTCAGTTCCTCCATTTCACACGGAGGCATACGGTACGTCGACAAAGAGATAGGTGTTACGCCAGGCACAAGGTCGATGGTAAAATCGATCTCGCACTGAGGAGGAAGTCAAGGTATCGTTTTGAACACATTCGTGAAATCTTGGACTACAAGCGTGTCTCCAAGTGTCAGACCATCAACATTTTCCAATAAGGAAGTGTAACAACTAATGCAGTAGGGCCAACTGACCTGAATTGAGAAAGTGAAGGTTATATTTTCGGGCCCATGTGTTATCACCAATCTGGTCTCACAATCAATCTCCGCCTTCATTTCAGTGAGCTAATTCATGCCGAGAATGACGTCGTAATGATATATCGTGGAGACAATCATGTCAATGCACACCACCCTGCTTCCTAAATCTATCGGGCACTCCTACAGATCTTAGTGGATTAGTAAAAGTTCCTGTTGCTGCGATGACTCTCACCCTAACCATAGGGGTAGTGTTCAGCCCTAATCGCTTGACTGTAGAGTATGTTATCATGGAAATAGTGGACCCAGTGTCCACCAACAGAAATACAGGTGTACCTTGGATGTGGGCAGTGACTTCAAAGGTTAACGGTACTGCAGTTGTTTACTCAGATGCTTCAGCTGCAAGTGCATGTACACGAGCTTGTTGAGGACGATTTGGTTGCGCTGCCATAGGCCATTGGGCGGCCTATATCGAGGTGTGGGAGGTCGGCTGAATGGTTGTGCTAGTGGCATAGATCGCAGAGGTGGAGCAGAAATAACTTATGGCGGCGGGTGGTTGATCTTCTGAGGCAGAGTAAAACCATTCTCCCTCATCTTAGTAAAATAAAATGGTTCGCTGTGGCCCATCTTATTGCAGTAAATGCACCAAAGATTCGATCGCTTCTGCTGGACAGGTGGGGCCAGTTGTCTGGGAGGCAAATTTGCATGCGGCCTCTTGCCGAGAAATGGTCGGTTCGGTAATTCAGGACGAGGCCTCGGGCCCTACATGTTCGAGACACTCTTTCTCCATTCTGCTTATCTCGCAGGGACATGTTCACTAGCTCAGCATAGTTGGGAATGCTAGCGCAACACATCTTAGTGCGGATATCAGCCCGCAACCCATCTGAAAATAGTCGCATTCGCATCGGCTCGTCTGCTAAAATCAATGGAGCATATCTGGCTAGCTTCATAAAATGGTTCTTGTATTCTGCCACAGTCATTCCTCCTCGTTGGAGGTGGAGAAATTCACCCTCCTTTTCATTACGGTATGTGAGGGGGAAGTACTTTCCATGGAAACGGACTTCAAACACGTCCCATGTCCACACATATCCTGTGGGAACGGTTCATAGAATGCTGTCCCACTAAAGACTAGCCTCCTTTTCAAACATGTAGGTAACAAGTTCAACTTGCTTTGCCTCAGTACAGTGCAATGGCTTCAACATCTTGGATATGCGATCCAACCAGTACTCAGCCTCCTCGGGTCGGTGAGTACCCGCGAAAGTTGGAGGGCGAAAGCGCTGAAAATGCTTGAATAAGCCACTTGTAGTCATAGTTCTAACAAGTTGCATAGGTGGTACAGGCGGGACCATATTCATGTTTTGGAAAATGGCCGCTATCGTGGCTAAGACTTATTGTTGTTGCTGCATTAGGAACATCATCTACTTCAACCTATCAGGAGGAGGAGCTGCCTGAGGCATGTGTGGCATCGATGAAGACACACGGTTCTGTCCCAGAACCAGTGGTGCATTCGGTGTTGGCCCATTTGTAAGGTCAGTGGCCGGTTGTGAATCCGGCATTATGTCACTACTTGGTCCCAAATTAGGGTCCATTTGGCAACCACTTGAGTGAGAGGCCCCGTCATTCATTCCGCCAAGCAGGAGATATGCCATGTTCCGAGTAGTCTTAGGTGGCATTCCCTATATACAACATATGGTGCAACATAAGATTGGGATACCATCATTCACTCAAAACATTCTGCACATTTCTAACCAAAGAAATTTCATGCACTTCATTTAACCAAAATTTGTCACAATACACATGATGTGGCATTACGTGAATTATGACAGAGAATGCATGTGAGCTATTTTAACAAAAAGCTTTAACACTGACTATCCTAACATCCAACTAAGCCTACTAAGGCTATTATAAAGAAAACAAGAAACAATTACAACACATAACTAATCCTTCGACTCCGGCGAAGGTGGAGGTGCCCCTTTGTCATGCATACAGCACAGAAGGGCTTTCAGGGTGCAAGACATCTTCTTAGACTTCCATTTTAAGTAGGCTTGGTTCTTCTTCAGGTTGGCCTGGTTTTCTTCAATCTTGGCCATGCGGGCTTCTAGGGCTGCCCGATCATGGTAGTCCTCATATGTAGTTGGAAGTCCCCCATCTAAGTCTTGGGCCTTCCCTTCTTCTTCCTGTCCTTCTTCTCTGTTGCCTTCCCCTTTTTCATTGGTTTCTTCATCGTCACTACCTTCTTCTTCTTTAGTGCCTTCCTAATCTTCACTCCCTTCTTCTTCAGTCTCTTCTTCTATCTCATCCCCGCACTCATCGAGTCGGGGCTTGACATTGCTTAGGCTCAATTCCCATATTTTTGAGTGTAGTCTCACTGATGAAGTGGATAGGTGTAAGATCATCCATAAGAAGTTTGAAACTGAAGTTTCGGGCGATCTTGCAGGTGAGTCGGCCGAAAGGGAGTGAGGCGTCTCCCCTAGTAGATCGTGCAGTGATGATTGTCTGAGTCAAGGCGAGAGTAGGTAGGCACAGCTTGTCTTCTTGTCTAGCTCTGTACAGAAAATCCACCATGAATTGAGTACACTCTATGCGGTTGCTCCACCTAGGATACACGTTGTGCGTACATATATGGAGTAGGTGAAAATCTGTTGTAATCTTAGTCGATGCAAGGCTATTTCCTCGCCTCCACCGATCAAGTTGGTCGCAAAGGAAATGAGTGCAGTGATTTCTCTCCCTCTCACTAGCGAGGTTTGTCTCACTGGCATTTACAACTCCACATTCTATTCCTATGATATTTGCCATAACATCAGCATCGACTTTGGCATGAGATCTTCCCAACGGTATGACAAACTGGAGAGGCTCCAGAGTTGGGTCCCACATGTGAGCGTAAAAGGCTTGTACAGTGTCTTCACTCGCATGAGTTTTCCCTTCAAAAATGGGACCCCATCCACTCTCTAGGAGGAAGTTAATCACCGGATATAACCCAAATAATTTCTCATCAACATGAGCTTCAAACACAACTTTGCGGTTACAGAACTTACCAAGTTTGGCGCCCACAGGTAGAGACATTTCTAGTTGAATTCGAGGGTCAAGATCTCGTTTCGACCTTCGCTCGGTGCTTGCACTAGTCTCGGTATCCATCTTCTTCCTAGAGCGACTTGGACAGTTAGGTTCGACCTCATCCAGGGCTGCTCTTTTCTTTCCCATAAGGGATTGTAACGTCCTGGAAAAATTCATACATTGATCCGAGTACTACCTCTAGCAGAAATCCTTTAAAACCTAAATTGTTAGAAATTTAACGTAAATTAACTATTACTTGTGAATTTAGCACCAACCACTTTAAATACGATCTGTAAGACCCAAAACCTATAGAATTGTTAATGCTACCTTACCCTGAAATATAGGATCCAACCCTAAACCTAATTGCTCTTGGGAGTATTCGAAAACTTTATATTGGACCTGGACCGCACGTCGAAAGTCTGATAGTGATGAACTTAGACAGTTATGACTGCCTAGTTGGACTTGACTATCACCTTTAAAATTAAGACCAAAAGATGTCCAGAGACGATTTCCTTGAGTCCAGAGTGAAGAGTGTGAGAAAGTTAAGGTTTTTATGAAATTAAATATGAATTTAAGTAATCTGAGTCGTGTCGCTAGCTCACCTATTGTAAGTGTTCTGACTCTCAGAATCTGACCCAAATTCACCCTCGGATTAGGGAAGATGGCCCATACATGTCAAAGTACTTGTGACCCTGATCGAGTTTTAGTAACCGTTGAATGGAAACTGAACCGCCATGGTCGATCTGAAAAATTGATCGGACTGAAAACTTAACTTGCTTAAGATCCAAAATTAGTGAGCTTAAGTCTGACCGCATTTAGTAAGAGGACCTCCAGAAATGTTCCATTAGATGAGAAACAGCCCAATTTGGTTATAACCTACGTATACCTTGACCCTAGGGTTATTTCTGTCAGTTTTGGGCCTATATAAGGGCCTTAAATGCTCTCTCTCAAATCCCATATGAATTTCTAACCCTAGCTTATATAAGAGAGAGAAAAGAGAGAAACCGAGAGTGAACTTGGTGTTTTGCCTTGGGATTCTTCCCAGTTTCTTCTCGCACCAATCCACCGTATTTGAATCATTATTCCGGTGATTCTAATTTCATTTTTGGGTAAATCAATCAAACCCTAACCTGTTTTGGAACTTGGAATAGTTTAAGTATTATTGTAGCTAACCTAATCCATGCCTTAGGTTGCATATCCACTGTTGACGAAGACTTATCATCTAAATCATATCCATTACGCATTTTCCTGTTAAGGTGTGCATTATATACACTTAGGTTATGGTTTTCAAGACTTTCAATGTTAGTTAATGATTTATTCTTGATGTGGATGCAATTATACATGCCAAATGCGCTATTCGTTTTATTTTACGTATATATAAAACCCAAGTTGTAAATAGAATATTTCATATATATGTTGAAATGCTTGTATGTATATGAAATCTGATTTTGCAATTGTCATGAATTATTATCGTTAGTACATGATTGTTATATATGCGACAACTCCTTGGCAAAAGGTTTTGCCTTAATATGTAATGTAGCCGACATACGATGTATGTTGAATAGTGTAATCTAAGTATTTGTAAAAATGTCCAAAAGAGTTAGCATCTGGTAAAGTGTGATTTATAAGGTTGTTGAGAAATGAATCTCAATTACCTTGCTTATGTGTATGATTTCCTCCATGAATTGTTTAGCCTAATTGATCCATATTAACTGTGTGTATGATTTCCTCCATGTATTGCATTTATGTTAAAGTTATATTTCATAACATGTTTATTTGAATGTTAGATATGAATCAAATGTCTAGCAATGAGCCTGTATGTGATTGGGACTATATTATAGTCAAGGTAGTCGGTAACAACCTTTAAACTGGTGGTTGAGGTTGTTTTCACCACGCAAGATGTGTTCGATGAATGCGAGTCGTACTTGGGATGTTCGACAGTGGTTAGGCCACACAGAATGATTATGCATTCCATGTCGATCAACTTAACGTGCACTTGTCCTAGTTGAGCTCGTCAATTAACCCGATTGACCGATGTATGTTCACCATGTTTGGATGTTATTGTATGAATCTAAGGTACCGAACTCACTAGTGAAATTCCGTTAACCTTGGTATCGTGATCCGCTAAGACTCATGAGCTGAGCATGGTGGTATGGGACACCGGGTCGAGCTGTCAGCTTACGCTGGGGCGACGAGCCTCCACGTAGTGATCAGTGAGCAACCTAGACTCATGAGCCGATTATGGTGGTATGAGACACTATATTCGTGCTGTCGGCCTATATTGATTGGTGACAAGCCCTCTGTACTGACTCCATGCATATCCTAAGGCTGTATTTAGGCGACGAGCCTCATTACAGTATCTAGGATATAATTAGACCTGTATTGATTGGTGACGAGCCCCTTACAGAGATCTAGAACTATAACATCGTATGAGATTGTCTAGGATTGATGACCCTAAAATGGATCATTGTTTGGAAATTGATATAAGGGAGGTACCTTAGCTTTCCAACCTTGTTGTACGAAAAGAACTAATAAGAACTTGATAATCATGCTCATAACATTGCACTGCATGTGCCGTTAGCGTTGGTGTAGAGCACAGTGGTAGTGATTCATGCCGCGATCGTTAGATGAAGTCGCAAGAGGGAGTTTGTGGTGAAGGCATGCATCATTTCCTCATATCATTCTTGTATTAATAAGAGTATCTAGGACATGTTTGATTATACTGCTTTATCATTATGCTTGATTGAATTGATAACATGTTAACCTTTGCTGTATAGTTCCACTGAGTTGATCACTCACTCCCACGTTCTGGGACGGTGCTTAAAAACCAATGAGACTCTGACTTAGCTGCAGGTGATGGTGATGCCTGCGAGGCGGAGCTGGAGTTCGATGAGGACGAGGAGGCATTCTCATTCATATAGTTCTCAGGCGGGTTCATGTGAGCCGTGTCCTGATTGGTAGGGATTTTGGGCTATGATGTAGTGAATTTTCACATTTTGTTATATGTATTTTGAAGCATAACTTGTAATTATGACCTGGCAAAGCATACATAGCTTGGGGACTTATGTTGGTTTATACATGTATTTTAGTCTTCTGCTTATGTTTTCAGACTGTCCCTGAACTATGTTTGCTGACTTGGCTTAATCTACCTCATGTTTTATGCACTAATACAGACAACATACATCCATTCATAAATATGTTGCATAAGTGACGTTTTGGAACTTGAGAGTTGAGTTATGCTCGCCCCCCGATTTTCAGGGCGTTACAAGTTATTATCAAAGCATGATCTGGATTAAACTGGGCCTGGGTTATGGTTCCATGTTGTACGCTAACGACCATTTAACATAGAAGGGTGCGATAAAAATCTAGAAACAGGTTTAGGACTCCCAGTTGTGTCAATTGGCAAAAGTTTACTGTAAACGATCACCGAGATCAAGTCCGTGCACACTCCTGATCACACACGATGACCCCAAATCACTTCTAAACTGTCAATCGACGGGTTTAGATTGTAATTCATTCCATCTCAGCCGTTAGAAATTGGTAAATATGCATATGTGTTAGTTTTGTTTCGAAACGACCCAAAATGAGTCGAATCGGAGTAGGGTCCCAACCGGGGCTTTTTTAAGGGGACCTAGGGTGGGACCCACATCGTTTTGGACTCACCAGGTAAGGACCTCACCGGAATGGCGAGCCCTCGCCAATTTGGTTAGTGGTCGGGCGGGCTGGGCCGGTCGGGCCGACGAGTTTGGGGCCTAGTGTGGTCCACTCCTTCATGGTTTGGTGGTTAAAACTCTCCCTAGCTCGTCCTTCCTTCACAAAACCCACCTCTAAGCTCTCCCTTTCTTGAAATATTTCTCCAATCTCCACAAAATCCCTCCCCAAACTCCTTCCACTTTTCATGCATCCCCTTTCTACCCATCTTAAAACTCACTTCCATTGCTGATTTCTCTTTCCTTTCTTCCCATTTGTGCACCCAAATCCCTACTTTGAGTCCCAAATTTATGAAAATCCCAATATCCATCCTATTCTCTTCATTTCTTCCATTTTTCATGGCCCTATTTGAGCTTATTACAGCCATATTCTTTGTTTCCTCCATCCTTTCTCTCATGGGCAAGAAAAGAGCCCCTGTGGATGAAGTTGGGCCTAGTTGCCCCGCTCGCTTGAGGAGATCGAGAGGCACCATCTCGAGTTCTAGAGCTGGCAGGGAGTTGCAGACCAAACGGGGTCTTGATCCCCAGGCTCCTGTTGGAAGAGCTTTGTTGGCAGAGTTGTCCCATGGTGTTTATGAGGGTCGTAGGGTCCTTTTTGAAGCGCATGTGGATGGGCGGCTTTTTGGAGAGTACTTATTGTTCGAGCGCCTAAAAGAGGCCAGGTGAGGTTCGCTATTTGAAGGCGAGTCTCATGCAAATGTGAGCACTGTCTGAGCTTTTTATGCCCACATTTGTGACCCTACGTTAGAGCCTTTGCAGTTTAAGATCCCATTTGGCAGAGATCGGGAGGCCACAGTCAACGTTGGTTTAATATCTCAGCTTCTGAATGTGCCACTTGGTGATGTACATGCAAGTGAGAGGAATCTGAATAGTATACGTGAAAGGGATCACCGCACCAGGTTTCTATGTGGTCATCTGGTTCAGTGGCAGCCTAATAAGAGCCTCTTAATGACCAATATGTCAAGCGACTTTCGCTTGCTTCACCATATCTGCACGTTCAATGTCTACCCCAGGTGGAGCAATTGCAGTGAATGCACGCGTCTGATGGTGGATTTTCTGTACCAAGTGGGGCAGGGAGCGAAGTTGTGTGAGCCCACGTTTGTATTGCGACAGATAGTCCTTATCGCACATTCAAAGAGAAGGACTGAGTCGCTACCCTTTGGCCGACTCATATGTAAGATTGCATTTGAATTTGATTACAGGTTTGGGGTGAAATTGCCAGCGCTGGTCCATTATATCAGCGAGACCACTCTCAATCAGATGAATATCGGGCCACGTCAGCAACAGGCTCGACTTGAGGAGAGTGAGGATGAAACAGAAAGTGAAGAAGAAGAGAGTGAAGGAGAAGGCGGGGCTGAAATAGAAGAAGAGGAAGAACAAGAAGAAGAAGAAGAGGCTCAGGATACGAGTGAGAACTCTCCTCCTGCGGCACCGGAGTAGGGCATTGATCAGGCCGCCAGGGATGCCCACATATCTCGACTTGAGGAGGGCCAGGCTGTCTTACGACAGGATATCATGGATCTTCAGGGTTACGTGAAGCACAAGTTCAAGAAAGTAACCGGCACTTTGAAGTTGATCCTGTGTTGTTTGCAGGATAAGGGTACCCCTCCTCCATCGTCAGATTCTGATGAATAGTCCTTTATGTAGTTATTATTTGTTTATTTGTTGTTTGTTCTTGTGTGTAGCCTTCTTAGGCTTACTAGTTTGGTAGTTATTTTAATATCTGAAGCTTAGTGTTTGAAGCTTAGTTGTTTTGCTCACATGCTTTCTCTGTCGCGATTCATGTAATGCTGCACATCATATATTGTGATAATTTTGTTAAATGAAATGCATGTTTCTTCCTTAGCCTGTGAAATGAATGCTGTGTGGATGGCCTGTGTGAATGCCTAATCTCACTGGTTGCACTCTTTGTTGTATGTAGGGTATGCCACCTAAGGGCTCGAGGACTTCAGCCCGTCTCTCTCTCGGTGAGTCGCTTAACGGGGCCCTTCCCTTGAGCGATAGCCATATGGACCCCCATGTGAGCTCGTCTCGTGCTGATTCTATGTCAGATTCTCAGCCGGCTCTTGGCCCTGCTGTTAGGCCGACTCCTGTGACACCTTCCGTAGTGCCTCATGTCACACCTTCGGTTTCAGAACAGAACCATGCATCTGCATCGACCCCTTATGCATCACAGTCCGCTCCGCCTCCTGATAGGCTAGAGTAAATGATGTTGTTGATGCAGCAACAATAGATACAACAGTAGCAGCAGCAGCAATTCTTGTCCTCCATGGCTAGTATCTTTGCTCAGTCGATGGGGGCGGCTCCATCTGCCTCACCTATATACCTAGCTGGGAATGCTAGTGCTAGTGGCACTTTCGAGCGATTCCAGCGCTTGCAGCCTCCTACTTTTGCGGGTACTCACAGACCCAAGGAGGCTGAGTATTGGATAGACTACATCTCTAAGATGCTAAGACCGCTACATTGTACTGCGGCAGAACAGGTTGAGCTTGCCACCTTCATGTTTGAGAAGGAGGCTAGTTTATGGTGGGATAGCATTCTCTGCATAGTTGTGAAGGGTTTTGAGTGGATGTGGGCGACATTTGAGGCTCACTTCCAATAGAAGTATTTTCTAGTCACTTACCAACACAAGAAGGAGAGTGAGTTCCTTCGCCTCTCTCAGGGAGGAATGTCGGTGACAGAATATGAGAATCGTTTCACGGAGCTGGGCAGGTATGCTCCTTTGATTTTGGGTGATCCACCATTGCAGATGTGACATTTTTCTGAGGGTCTACGGCCTGAGATTCGATTGAAGATGTGTTGTGCGAGTATCTCTTCTTATGCGGAGTTGGTGAGCATGTCCCTGCGAGCTAAGCAGGACGGGGATAGGTTGTCCCGTATGAGTGCACCTATGGCTCCTAGGCAGCGACCTGATTTTCCTGGTAGGCCTTTCCTTGGCAAGAGGCCTCGTATAGATTCATCGCCGAGGTTCTTGGCACCTCCTGCCCATGTGAGGCGACCTGATGTGTGGTGCAACTATTGCAAGAAGCTAGGCCACACTGAGGTGACTTGTTTCTCCAGGATGCGAGATAGTGGTTTCTCGCCGCCTCAGAGGATCAACCGTCTGATGCCTCAGGCCATTTCAGCACCACCCCTTCGATCGGCACCAGCTCATCCTTCTTTCTGACCTCCTGCACCTCGTTTCAGGCCTCCACAACGGCCTATGGTACTTCCACCGCATCGTCCACAACAGGCTTGGGTTCATGCACTCACAGCTGAGGCGCCCGAGGCAGATTCAACACCGACATCTTTCGAAGTTCCCGCTCATATCCAAGGTACGTTTGTCTTCTTGTTGGTGGACACTGGGTCCACTATTTCGATTATTTCTTATGCTGAGGTCAAGCGGCTATGTTTGGTTACAACTCCTACGAAGGGAGTGAGACTCACGACAGCTACGGATACTTTTTCTGACATTACACGGACCTGTGAGTCTTGCTCAGTAGATTTGGGTAGTAGGACAGTGGTCGTCGATCTTATTGTCGCCCCACTGTGTCACTATGATGTTATATTCGGGATGGATTGGCTCACGAGGATGAGGGTAGAGATTGATTGCGTGGCCAGGGTCGTGACAGCCTATGGACCTGAAGGCACGGTCTTTACATTTCCAGTTCAGGTCAGTTGGTCTTGTCATGTTAGCAGCTATGCTTCTTTGTTAGAGAGTTCTGATGATTCGATGTTGGAAGTTATGCCTGTGGTTCGTGATTTTACCTATGTGTTTGAAAAGATCCTGGGACTTCCTCGGTGCGAGATTAATTTTACTATCGACCTTGTGCCCGGTGCGACACTTATTTCCCTGCCGACGTATCGGATGCCTCCATGTGAGATGGAGGAACTGAGGAGACAAATTGATGTATTGCTTGAGGCAGGTTTTATTCGACCGAGTGTGTCACCTTGGGGAGCGCCTGTATTGTTTGTGAAGAAGAAAGACAGTTCCTTGCGATTATGCATTGATTATCGTAGGTTGAATCAGGTGACGGTGGAGAACAAGTATCCCTTACCCAGGATTGATGATCTGTTTGATCAGTTGAAGGGGGCACGTTATTTCTCAAAGATAGATTTACAGTCTAGGTATCATCAGCTGCGCATCAGGGATGAGGACGTGCAGAAGACTACCTTCAGGACCAGTTTTGGTCATTATGAGTTCCTTGTGATGTCGTTCGGTCACAAATGCTTCGGCCGTGTTCATGAATATGATGAACAGAGTGTTTCAGCCATTTCTGTTTCGATTCGTCATCGTCTTTATTGATGACATTTTGATATACTCCACGAGTCGAGAAGAGCACGAGGAGCACTTGAGAGAGGTATTGAATACTCTCAGGGAGAATTAGCTTTTTACGCAGTATAAGAAATGCAATTTCTGGAAGGAAGAAGTTAAGTTCTTGGGACATGTGGTGTCTAAGGAAGGTATTGCTGTATACCTCGCTAAGGTAGCTGCGGTTCAGGATTGGAAGCAGCCCGGTTCAGTTATTAAGGTGAGGAGTTTTTTGGGTCTGACAGGTTACTATCGACGATTCATTCGAGACTTTTCTAAGATTTTCAGACCGTTGTCTCAGTTAATAAGGAAAGACTTGAAGTTTGCTTGGAATGAGAAGGCCAAAGCAGCTTTTTAGGAGCTAAAGGACAAGTTGACGTCCGTCCCTGTGCTAGTATTTCAAGAGCAAGGGGTTAAGTATACTATATATACTGACACCTCTCGCGTTGGTCTGGGTTGTGTCCTTATGCGAAAGGATATGGTGATTGCTTATGCCTCGAGATAGTTGAGGAAACATGAGGAGAATTACCCTACGTACGACCTAGAGTTGGCAGCCGTCATTTTTGCATGAAAGCTTTGGAGACTTACCTCTATGGAGAGGAGTTCGAGCTCTTTTGCGCCCACAAGAGCCTTTGATATATATTCTCACAGCGAGACTTGAATATGAGGCAGCGTCGATGGATGGAGACCTTGAAGGACTTTAAGTTCGAGGTCTCCGACCATCCGGGCAAGGTAAATCTTATGGCAGATGCGTTGAGCCGCAAGAAGACTATAAAATTTGCGGCTCCGCTTATGGTTGCAGAATGGGATATGGTGGAGTTTGTGCGAGACTTTGAGCAGAAACTCACGGTAGAAGAACCGTATGAAGTCGTCGCACATGTTCGTGTACAGCCCCTCGTTGATGGCAGGATTATCGAGGCTCATGCAGACGATGAGCTTTTGGTGAAGATGAAGGAGCAAGTTGGTACAGATGAGGACTCTAAGTGGACCGTTGGTATGGATGGTGGCTTATGTTATCGAAGCCGCGTATGCGTCCCAGACGTTCCTGACTTGAGACGAGAGGTTCTTGAGTCAGCCTATAGTTTGAGGCTTGCGATGCATTTAGGTAGCACGAAGATGTATCAAAACATGAAAAGATCGTACTGGTGGGACAATATGAAGGTTCACATTGCTGAGTTCGTATCTCATTGTCTCATGTGTCAGCAGGTTAAGGCCGAGCATCGCCGACCTCCTGGATTGCTTCAACCTATGCCCATAGCTGAATGGAAGTGGGACTTCATTTCTGGACTGCCAAAGACAAGGAAGGGACATGACTCTATTTGCATGATCGTTGATAGGTTGATGAAGTTAGCTCATTTTCTACCAATCAGAGTCACGAATTCTACAGACGAGTTGGCTAGATTGTACATCAAGAAGATCGTACGTCGGCATGGAGTTCCCTTGGAGATTGTGTCAGATCGAGACACGCGATTCACATCTATCTTCTGGACTCGTATCCAGGAAGCAATGGGTGTGAAGTTGAAGTTCAGTACCGCATTCCATCCCCAGACAGACGGGCAGACGGAGCATGTAAATCAGGTGCTAGAAGATATGTTGTGAGCTTGTGTGTTGGATTTCAAGGACAGTTGGGATGACTGTCTTCCTTATACAGAGTTCGCGGATAATAACAGCTTTCAGGCGAGTATCGGCATGGTCCCCTATGAGGCATTGTATGGTCGCCCGTGTAAAGCACCGCATTATTGGGCAGAAGTGGGTGAGAAGACTTTGATTGGCCTAGAGTTGGTTCAGGCGACCTCAGAGAAAATTGACATTATTAGACGTCGACTGCTATCAGCACAGAAGAGGGAGAAGAGCTACGTCGATACGAGACGGCGACCGCTTGAGTTTGATGTTGGGGACCATGTATTCCTTAAGGTTTTCCTGATGAAGGGAGTTCTTCGGTTTGGTAAGAAAGGGAAGCTCACGCCGAGATTCATTGGCCCATTCTAGATACTTGATCGAGTGGGGGCAATAGCGTATCGCCTTGCTTTTCCCACACCACTCGTAGGCGTGCATAACGTATTCCATGTGTCCATGTTGAAGAAGTAAGTTCCTGATCCTTCACATTTTATCAGATGGGAGCAGGTGCAGTTGAACAAGAATGCCACTTATGAACTGCGATTGACGCCTATTTTGGATAAGGAGCAGGTATTGTATAACAAGGTTAACCCACTTGTGAAAGTACTGTGGACGCATCATAGGGAAGAAGAAGCTACTTGAGAGACTGAAGATGAGGTCAGGAAGAACTACCCTCAGATCCTCGAGGAGTATGAGAAGGTACAAATTTCGAGGATGAAATTTTTCTTTAAGGGGGGTAGATTGTAACGTCCTGGAAAAATCCATACATTGATCCGAGTACCACCTCTAGCAGAAATCCTTTAGAACCTAAATCGTTAGAAATTTAACATAAATTAACTAGCGCTAAACTAGATTACTTGTGAATTTAGTACCAACCACTTTAAATACGATCTGTAAGACCCAAAATCTATAGATTTGTTAACGCTACCTTACCTTGAAATTTTGGATCCAACCTTAAACCTAGTTGCTCTCGAGAGTATTTGGAAACTTTGTATCGGACCTGGAATGCACGTCGAAAGTTTGATAGCGATGAACTTAGACAGTTATGGTCGCTTAGTTGGACTTGACTATCACCTCGAAAATCAAGACCAAACGATGTCCAGAGACGATTTCCTTGAGTCCGGAGTGAAGAGTGTGAGAAAGTGAAGGTTTTTATAAAATTAAATATGAATTTAAGTAATCTGAGTCGTGTTACTAGTGCACCTTTTATAAGCGTTTTAACCATCAGAATCTGACCCAAATTCACCCTCGGATCAGGGAAGATGTCCCACACATGTCAAAGTACTTGTGGCCCTGATCGAGTTTCGGTAACCGCTGAACTGAAACTAGTCTGCCACGGTCGATCTGGAAATCTGATCAGACTGAAAACTTAACTTGCTTAAGATAAAAAATTAGTGAGCTTAAGTCCGACCGCATTTAGTAAGAGGACCTCCAGAAATGTTCCGTTGGATCAGAAATAGCCCGATTTGGTTATAACCTAAGTATACCTTGGCCCTATGGCTATTTCCATCAGTTTCAGGCCTATATAAGGGCCTTAAACCCTCTCTCTCAAATCCCATACGAATTTCTAACCCTAGCTTATATAAGAGAGAAAAGAGGGAGAAAGCGAGAGTGAACTTGGTATTTTGCCTTGGGATTCTTCCCAGTTTCTTCTCGCACCAATCCACTGTATTTGAATCGTTATTCCAGAGATTCTAATTCCATTTTTGGGTAAATCAATCAAACCCTAACCTGTTTTGGAATTTGGAATAGTTTAAGTATTGTTGTATCTAACCTAATCTGTGCCTTAGGTTGCATATCCACCGTTGACGAAGACTTATCGTCTAAATCATATCCATTACGCATTTTCCGGTTAAGGTGCGGATTATATACACTTAGGTTATGATTTTCATGACTTTTAATGTTAGTTAATGATTTATTCTTGATATGGATGCAATTATACATGTTAAATGCACTATTTGTTTTATTTTACGTATATATATAACTATAACACCCCGAATACTTTGCCAACCTGGGGTTAGACGTCCTTAGGCAATGAGTTAACTAAAACACCTGGAAAATCGCTCAGAACCCAATTCCATAGCCAAAGAAATCACTTAGGATTAATTCCTTTAGAAACTAAGCATAAGTTAGCTAGCGCTATGCTGGAGTAACTGTGAAATAGTCCCTGACCGCTTTAAATACGTTCTACAAGATCCAAAACTTGTAGAATCAATGGTGCTATAATACTTTAAAACCTCGGATCAAACTCTAAACCAGTTTGTTCTCTGGACCTCTTTGAAACTTTGTATTGGATCTAGACCGCGTGTCGAAAGTCCGATACCTACAATCTTAGACCGTTAAAACCGCCTAGCTGGACTTGACAATCATTTCAAAAATCAAGTCCAACCGACATTCACAGGCTATTTCATTGAGCCTGGAGTGAAGAGAGTGAGAATAGGTTTAGATTTGGAATTTGAAATTCAAATCTGGCACACGACTTGATGCGTTATTATTAGGCGTTCTGACCGTCAGAATCCAGCCAAATTACACCCTTGGATCAGAAAAAATTTCTATTTCATATCATGAGACTTGTAGGCCTGATCTACGTGCGGTGACCGCTGAACTGAAACTGGACCGCCACGTGCGATCTACGAACACTACTGGTCTGAAAACGGGATGTGAGCGACATTCGACGTGCATGAACTTAAGTCCGATCGCGTTCGGCCAGGGGACCACCAGAAATATCTTTTTGGACCGAAACAGCCCCGATTTGGTTAGGTATCAAGTAAACATTGTTACCAAGCCTGTTTTGGGTGAGTTTTAGGTTATAAAAGGGGCTTAAACCCTCACTCTTCTCATCCATCCGAATTTGTTAGAAACCCTAGCAAGAGTGAGAGAGAAAGTGAGAGTTTATGAGAGAAGGTGGGAGAGTTTTTCCTGCTGCTGCACTACCTGTTGCACGTGTTTAAGCCACGCAATCCAATCACTTTGTCGGTGATTTCACCGCAATTCTAGGTAAGCAAATACCCTAAATATTTGCTGATTTGAGGTTCCGTCATTTCCATAGCGAAGTAGCTTATGGATCTTGTGTATTAGGTTGCCTATTCACCGTAGAGGAAGCGTATACGGTCCATTCGAATTGATACGCTTCTAGGAGAAAAGGTGCAGATTTTAGACGCTTTGATTGACTGTTTCCAATGCTTTCAATGTCGTTTAATAGTAGATTATCGACGGCAACGCCGTTTGACATGTACAACATGCTGTCCGTTTCCTGTTTCGTAAGCAGACTAAGAATATGAGATTTAGGGCATTTTAGT
The DNA here is from genome assembly GCA_037074715.1 of Magnolia kwangsiensis. Lineage (NCBI taxonomy): Eukaryota > Viridiplantae > Streptophyta > Magnoliopsida > Magnoliales > Magnoliaceae > Magnolia > Magnolia kwangsiensis. The sequence goes on along the minus strand of CM073575.1, from coordinate 78,879,291 downwards.
CATTTGTAGGAAATACTGTTTTCATCCATATTTTGCTGATGTGATTGACATGGCTTCTTGTCGCATTAGGATACTAGGAATGCGTGCATAATTAGTTTGGCGAAGAGATTCGTCTAAATGCGCACTTTGAGTCGACATACTATATGTAGACTTAAGTGTGTAGTTTAAGTGTTTGTATAAAAGTTTGTATTAATATGTATTGAATTAAATGGTGTTATGAATTAGTTTGAGATTGAATTCTCAACTAATATGCTAATGTAAATGATTTCCTACATGTTGGTTATATGCATGATTTCATTATATATATGAAATGCATGCGTTGGATGGTTTACTTAAGTTGTATGTTATAACATGTGTTAACATGCTCACATTGTTGTATTTCATTTCCATTACTCTTATATGATTGCTGATGTGAATTCATAAATGTTTGGGACTATACTTAGTCCAGGCAGTCGGTAACTGAGTAAATTCGTGGTTGGCTTATCTTTGCCACGAACGACGCGTCGATGAACGCGAGTCGTGTTTTGGAGTTGGCGGCAGTGGTTAGGCTACCCGAGGTGTTTTACGCACTTCATGTCGTTCGACTTGAGATGCGCTCGTGCTAGTCGAGCCCGTCAAGTAACCCGACTGGCTATTGTATGTTCACCTTGTATGAGTCATAACTGCTTGAACCTAGGGTACTGAACTTACCATTGTAAACCCTGTTAACCATGGTACCTTGATCCACAAAGACTCATGAGCCGGGCATGGTGGTATGGGACACCGTGGTCGAGCTGTCGGCCTACGCTGGGGCCACAAACCTCCCCATAGTGACCAGTGAGCACCTATGACTCGTGAGCAGATTATGGTGGTATGAGACACTATATTCTTTCTGTTGGCCTACACTGATCAGGCGACGAGTCCTTTGTAGTGACCGCGAGCGTATTCTAAGTCTACGGGAGGCGACGACCCTTCCGTAGCAATGAGAGTACAGTAGGCCTGTATTGATAAGGTGATGGGGGAGCAGTGCAACGAGTGCGAGCAACAGCCCTGACATCCCTTGCAGCGACCTACAAAATATACATCGTATGAGATTATTAGGAGTGACGATCCTAGACAGGATCTGTGTTGGGATTGATATAAGGAAAGTACCTTAGTTTTCCAATCCTGCTGTTTGAATGAACTAATAATAACTCGGTAATCATATCAGCATCACATTGCATGTGCCTGGAAGATGTGGAGCACTGTGGGATGAAAGCATGCCGCGGGCGTAAGATGGTACCGTATGAGGGAGATCGTCAGTGAGGGCATCCATCATGTCATGTCATATTGCATTAACAACAGTATTAGGAATGTTTGATTTACTGCTTTACTATTATCGCATGATTGATTTGAGAACATGCTAATCCTTGCTCTATTATTCCACTGAGTTAGCTACTCACTCCCACGTTACGGGATGGTGTTTTCGGACACCCACCAGTCCCTATTTTGGTTGCAGATGATGGCGTTGCTTGAGAAGCAGAGCTGGACTTGATAATGATGAGGAGGATCCCTCCTTTATGCGTGTTCTTATTGACGGGATTACAGGGAGGTTAATTAGAAACCTTGACACTTGTCATTTTATATTTTTAGAGCACTCATGTATGTTCTTTTTGTTTACTTTTAGAGTATACATGTATGTATATAACCTGGTAACATGTTCACACTCTGGAGACATACAACAGTTTGTATATGTTATACATACTATCACAGTCTTCCGCTTGTAAATTTAACTGTGTCTGGAGTATGATATGCTGTTCTGGCATAATCCCACTCATGTTTAATACATTAACACAGAAAACATTCAATCATACATATCTATGTTGCATAAATAATATTTTGAAACTCAGGAGTTGGGTTTTTACTCGACCCCCGATTTTCGGGATGTTACAATAACCCAAGTTGTAAATAGAATATTTCATATATATGTTGAAATGCTTGTATGTATATGAAATCTGATGTTACAATTGTCATGAATAATAATCGTTAGTACATGATTGTTATATATGCGACAACTCCTTGGAAAAAGGTTTTGCCTTAATATGTAATATAGCCAACATATGTGATGTATGTTGAATAGTGTAATCTAAGTGTTTGTAAAAATATCCGAAAGTGTTAGCCAACATATTTATAAGGTTGTTGAGATATGAATCTCAATTACCCTGCTTGTGTGTATGATTTCCTCCATGAATTTTTAGCCTAATTGATCCATATTAACTGTGTGTATGATTTTCTCCATGTATTGCATTTATGTTTAAGTTATATTTCATAACATATTTATTTGAATGTAAGATATGAATCAAATGTCTAACATTGAGCCTATATGTGATTGGGACTATATTATAGTCCAGGTAGTCGGTAACAACCTTTAAACTGGTGGTTGAAGTTATTTTCGCCACGTAGGATGTGTTCGACGAATGCGAGTCGTACTTGGGATGTTCGACAGTGGTTAGGCCACACGGAGTGCTTATGCATTCCATGTCGATCAACTCAATGTGCGTTTGTCCTAGTTGAGCTCGTCAATTAACCCGATTGACCGATGTATGTTCACCATGTTTGGACGCTACTGTATGAATCTAAGGTACCAAACTCACTAGTGAAATTCTGTTAACCTTGGTACTGCGATCCACTAAGACTCATGAGCCGAGCATAGTGGTATGGGACACCATGGTCTAGATGTCGGCCTACACTGGGGCGACGAGCCTCCTCGTAGTGACCAGTGAGCACCTAGACTCGTGAGCCGATTATGGTGGTATGGGAGACTATATTTGTGCTGTCGGCATACATTGATTGGTGATGAGCCCTCTGTAGTGACCTCGAGCATATCCTAAGACTGCATTTAGGCGATGAGCCTCATTGCAGATATAACTAGACCTGTATTGATTGGTGATGAGCCCTTTACAGTGATCTAGAACTATAACATCGTATGAGATTGTCTAGGACTGACGACCCTAGAATGGATCATTGTTTGGAAATTGATATAAGGGAGGTACCTTAGCTTCCCAACCCTGCTGTACGAAAAGAACTAATAAGAACTTGATAATCATGCTCATAACATTGCACTGCATGTGCCGTTGGCGTTGGTGTAAAGCACAGTGCTAGTGATTCATGCCGCGATCTTTAGATGAAGTCGCAAGAGGGAGTTTGTAGTGAAGGCATGCATCATTTTCTCATACCATTCTTGTATTAATAAGAGTATCTAGGACATATTTGATTATACTGCTTTATCATTACTACTTGATTGAATTGATAACATGTTAACCTTTGCTGTATAGTTCCACTGAGTTGATCACTCACTCCCACATTCTGAGACGGTGCTTAAACACCAATCAGACTCTGACTTAGTTGCAGGTGATGGTGATGCCTGTGAGGCGGAGCCGGAGTTCGATGAGGATGAGGAGGCATTCTCGTTCATGTAGTTCTCAGGCGGGTTCATGTGAGCCGTGTCCTGATTGGTGGGGATTCTGGGCTATGATGTAGTGATTTTTCATATTTTTTTATATGTATTTTGAAACACAACTTGTAATTATGACCTGGCAGAGCATACATACCTTGGGGACTTATGTTGGTTTATACATGTATTTTAGTCTTCTGCTTGTGTTTTCAGACTGTCCTTGAAATATGTTTGCTGACTTTGCTTAATCTACCTCATGTTTTATGCACTAATACAGACAACATACATCCATTCATAAATATGTTGCATAAGTGACATTTTGGAACTCGGGAGCTGAGTTATGCTCGACCCCCGATTTTCAGGGCGTTACAGATCCATCTAGGGTCATCAATCCTAATTAATCACATACGATAGATAAGTTGTAGGGCATCACTCCTAATGTAAAGCAGTTGATAGGCAAATTCAACAGTTTATACTCGCGGTCACTATGGGGTGGCTAATCACCTCGGTGTAGGGCGACATCTCGAACACGGTGTCCTATACCACCATGCTCGGCTCACGAGTTTGGGTTGCTTACTGGTCACTACGGAGAGGCTCGTCACCCCATTGTAGGCCAACATCTCGACCATGGTATTCCATACCACCATACCCAGCTCATGAGTCTTAGTAGATCATGTTACCATGGTTGAAACAGACATTTACATTGGTAAGTGGTACCTTAGATTCAAGCAGTGATATCCATACATGGTAAACACACAATAGGTAATCGGTTTATCAGACAAGTTTGATTGGTACGAGCGCACGCTGACTTAATCGACATGGAGTGCATAAGCACCCCTCGTAGCCTAACCACTGTTGACAGTCATTGTATGACCCGGATTCGTAGAACACATCCAATGTGGCGAGACTAATTCGGCCACTTAAACAAGACTGTTAACGATTGCCTGGGCTAGGTTGTAGCCCCATTCTTACCCAGATTCAACAACTAAGTACATGGGATAACCAATTCAACATTTAAAAAACAATCCAAGTGAAAATTCTCATTTGAGCATTTCATCAAACACATAGAACATGTTACCAAACACTTGCATTTTTATCCATAAATCGCATAGCGACGATTATAGTTACATGAAAGAAACTATGCATACGAGAAAAGTAATTAAGAATCGTATCTCAATACTCTTAATAAATACAAATCATCAACAATTTCTCATTTAGACAATTTATCAAACACTTAGACTACACATTATCGAATACATAGACTAGGTTAGTTACGACGTAAATTATAGCAATTCCTTACACAAAGAAGTCAACATACATGTGAAAATGATGAATCCTAGATCAGTAGTCATGCCAAGCACAAATCATATTTACATGTTCATTCAAACATTTCAACGAACACATGTGATGCATCTTTTATTCAACATAGTCTATACATGTATGTTATATTGAAAACGTCATATCTAAGACAATATGGTAGTAATCAAGTCAAACATAAATTATTAGTTGATATTGAAAGCATTGAAAACCATAACCTAAACGTTTATAGTCTGCACCTTTCGTTGGAATACACGATTCGAACTGGGTTCAAACAGTACGTTCCCGAAAACAGAACAACGGGTACCTAAACTATGAAATAGATTAACTAGTTTATTGATTACTCAATCCAGATCTCTAAATCAAGATGAGGGTTAGGTTTTCTTACCCAAATCGTAGCGGAAATAGATTGTGTAACATGAAAGGAAGGTGATTCAGTGCGTGGAGTTGTGGGAGAGAAACACTGCAACAATCTCCCAAACTTTCTCCTCTCCTTACTCTTTTCTCTTATTTTCTCTCTTCTCTCTCCTAGGGTTAGAGAAATTTGTATGGAATAGAAATGGGGTGGTTTAAGGGCTATATATAAGCCCAAAAGTGATGCAAATGGCCCTAGGGCTATGGTATACTTAGTTTGTATCCAAAGGGCGCCTGTTTCGGGCAAACAAGGCTCATCTGGAGGTCAACCACTCACATCGTAAGGTAAGTTCCCTGACAATGGATCTATGCCAGGATGTGATTTTAGCATGATTAGATAGGCCAATCGACCGTGGAGGACCCGTGTCAGATCAACAGTCGTACTTGCTCGATCGGGGCCACAAGTATACAGATATGTGAAGCAAAATTCTCCTTTTCCATGGGTGAAGTTTGGTCAGAAAATGACGGTCCGAAATCCTCAATTTCGTGCATAAGACAATGGCCCAATTCACTTAAGTTTTATTATATTTTCTAAAGATATTTGTGTTTCTCACACACTTCACTCAGGGCTCAGGTTATGCATTTCTGGATACTATCTGAGTTCTATTCTCACGATGGTTGTCGATCCCAGTAGGATGGACATGACCCTATAGTTTCACGGTCATCAGACTTTCGATGTGTGGTCCAGGTTCGATACGGAGTTTCAGTGTACTCCGAGAGCGACAGACTCTTGAGATTTTTCCTAAGTTTTTAAATAGTGTTGAGTTAGCGATATTGTTGGTTTTGGATCTTGCCATTTGTGTAAATGGTGATTCAAGTTAAATCCACCAATTATTTAGTTTTACACTTAACCTATTTTTGCCTAAATTTTTACGGGATATGATCCTTAGGTATTTCTGCCTGAGGTGGTACTTGGGTCTTTGAACAGATTTTCTAAGACGTTACAGATTGGGATATACCTCATTTTTGGTGTCATACCATAAAATGATTTGGAAAAATTGATGGACGGCATGGATGAACACATACATCATGGTGGAGCATAAAGAAGTTTCACATGTTAAAAGTTAGTTTTGTAATGCAAAAATAATTTAAAGAGAAAATTTTTTTGTAAGACCCGTATCTTAGACCGTACCATTCCATAGACTTTCGCGGTCTTTTCGGTCGAATTTCGACAACCTTCGACCCTTAACCGATATTTACGTACGACCTTGAGTCACATGTCGTTAACCCGAGTCGACTCAACCCAAGACCTTTACCATAGCGACAGTGCCGTCGCTGCGGTTCCGATGCCGCAACTCGCGCGCCGAGGCGATATCCTGGTCAGGAGATGTGGGCTAGCGTTCGGTGAGAGGAAAACGCTGCGCATTGCAAAACCCAAGAGAATCTCTACGACTTGTCACATCAATCCATCAATCCATCAATCTCAACATGTCAAGTACACATCACCTTTCACCCTTTCCCAAATAAGCCACAAAAGTCAAAAAGTTCTTACAAAAGCCCATACCTTACACATTCGCCACAAAAGTTAAAAATCTCTTACACCCATCATCACCACATCCATCACCCATCACTCCTCTCTCTTTACAACTCTCTTTCTCCTTCATTTTTAAACCACTTTCTTAAGTAACTAAACTCCATACGTCCAAGCCTCTACCATCTCTCCAAGAGAGCCACAAGTGTGGCCCACATTTCCATCCCAAGATCTCCCATCTCAATCATTCAAACCTCATCTCCTCCGTTGGAATCAAAGCTAAGGAGCTAAGGAACCCATATGAGCAAGAAGATCGAACAGTGGGTGCTTTGATAGAGTAGTTTTCATACTTTTAAGATGGGTGAAGTGAGGCCAACCGATCAATGGTTTGGATCTCACTTGGGATCCTAAGATGTGGCCGATGGCCCACTAGGATCATCATGATCATTCTATGATGGGGCCATTCTCCATGGACCCAATCATGATGTTTATTTCTTTACATTAAAAGGTCATCTAGACCATCCATATTGGTGGAGAAAGGACCTCCACCGTTGATTTTTAATTTCGGTAGACCCATGTGTAAAAGGGATCCATTTGATGTATGATTTCTTACAAGGGAGGGCTCATAGTGGCGGAGCCCTCCATCACACGCGTATCCCACTCTTTCTCTCTCTCTCTCTCTCTCCGTCCCTTTTTTATTCTTTTTCTCATGTGATGATAATGTGGTTGTTTGGCCCGCTCGGATGGACCCCACCATGAAGTATGTATTATTTTTCAGGCAATCTATGTCACGCACCAAACCCGAAAATCAAATTCATAGGAATCCTGATCACTGAATTCGGTACCGACAACCTCCGTATACCCCATTCTTGGCTCCTAGCATTCATATGCCAAATTCCGATCCTGGGATCCTACAAGGAGGATTTTTTTTTTTTTTTTTTGTACATTTGTCTCATAAGAAGCATAACCACAAGATTACCCAATTCACAACGGCAACATCGTCATCACATATCCACCAATATAATCATTTGAGTACAATACTGAAAAGGAAATACATACATAGAGAATTAAGCTTCAGAAGACCACCGCACGCTCCAAGCTCAACACTGCTGCAACCTAACATCACTTGCACGCATCTATCATGCATAAGCTTATAGAAAGCTTAGAGGGTGGTGTAAGTGTGTGCACAAGGTAAGTGCCAAGTATTCAATACAATGTCATAATCATACTATACCGAAAATACTGGTAATTCATAATTCGTACATCATCGGAATAAGCAAAAATGCTGACAAGATCATAAATCATATGATAACAGAGTAAGCGAAAGTATGGACAAGTTCATAAGTCAATAAATATCAGGATACGCAATATAGAACAATTATATAATAAAGAATCATAAAGATCTAAATATCAGATGCCGAGGATGTAATGCAATATACAAATCCTGTTAAGTCTATTTAGACCATATAAGTGCAGAAACATAGCCACCCAAAATGTCATTTACCTGCAGATGTAATGCAATATACGATACGAATGAAATGACCATGCTTGGAGTGTGAAGTCGGGATGATAGTACGTAGTATTGCAGCCTACGAGGTCCGCCACAATGAACTTCTATCCAAACCAGTCCCATACTTAAATTTGGATAGTCAGACTCAATGTGGTAAACTCCTGATCTCAGGTTGGTCGTGCGCCCAACTGAAATCTTTGCCATAACGAAGGTACACAACAATTAGTTGCGCACCACCAGCCCGAGTGGATAGTGAATGAATGAATGAATGAGCATGCAACTCCTACTCGATAAGTCCACATATCAGTACGGTTACTCTCTGAGAAATCACTGGGGTCTATTACACTCCAAATGAAACTGCCGCTGTCCCTCGCCGCACAGTCCAAGTGAGTGTAAGAAACCTCACTATCCGCCTGGCCAATAGTCTGCCAATACCTATTCGGTATGTCTATAGTGGACCCATTCTGCCAGCTGGTCAAACTCAGCCTAGCTTTTTCCCCTGCGCTCGGGCGGATAAGGCCGCACCCCCTTCCAACCGACCACGACACAGTAAAGAGCGCAACCATCTGAAAATCGGCACTCAACGCTCATCTACCCACTCGGTCTAGACATTGGAGCATCCTCTGGTACCAAGAGGGTGTTTAGGGATTTTCACCCTGGACCATCTATAGAAGCCCGATTCTCCAACAGATTTTCGGTGTCCCATCTGGCCATCCACGATATGCCTGTGGAGGCTACGACCCTGATGTCACTAGGGTGTACAGTAATCACAACACAATACAAGATGCATGAGTTATACAATCCAATCATGCATCAATCCTGTGTATGTCGTGCGCTCATGTGAGAGAACCTCCGCCTATCAGGGAGTCTCATATCATCTTGCCCAATGACATATGCAATGGTCAATCACATCTCATAACAGACATGCAGATGATGCATATGGGCATGTATCATGATATTATGCTGTCACATACTCATAACCGGTGTCAATAACCGACATCGACAATCGACCTCGACAATGTGGACATTTAACCAACATTGCTCTCGAGGGATGACCCTCATAGATCCTAACATATAGTGGACCCATGGCCTCACACAAGGGCCAAATATATAACACCATGGGCCTTGACCAAGGGCCACAGATACATCATGATGGGCCTTACCATGGACCTCGTACATACATTACATAGGCTGAATACACATCTCAATGGGCCTCAACTACAGGTCGCATATACATCATATGGGTCTCAACAATAGGCCCTGGCAATCGAAGTCGGCCTTAACAATCGGATTTGACACTCGGAACCGACCTTGATACTCGGCCTTGACAATCAGAATCGGCCTTAACGAATCGGCCTATACAATCGGTATTGATGGGAATGGGCCTAACTAGGCTTAAGGGAAGGTCACCATGCGGGCATTTAACCATCCTTGCCTAAAAATGTGGACATTCAACCAACACTACTCCCAAGTAGTGGTCCACCTAGAGTCAAACATAAGGTGGGCCCAAATATCTAATAAGTGACCTCAAATAGTCATCACAGGTGGGCCTTACACATGCAGCACGTGGGCCTACACATCACGGCAGGTTGATACATTGGGCCGCACTGATGGGTCTTATACACATCAAGATGGGTCTCGATGACTAGGACGGAAACATATCACAATGGGCTACGACATACGGGCCGGGAATACGTCACAATGGCCTTGAATACATCGGATGGGCCATGTCCCATGGGCCCCGAATACATTACAATGGGCCACAACCCATGGACTTCAAACATACAATAGGTGGGCCCTACACATGGGCTTAATACAATCAAGTGGGCATCATACCTGGGCCTCCAATATACCTCAGTGGGTCTCAACCCATGGGCCCCAAATACATCACAACAGGCCTATACCCATGGGCCCTAAATACATCATGTTCGGCCTTGACCCATGGGCCCCAAATACATAATAAATGGGCCCTACACATGGGCCTAATATATATCACAGGTGGGCCTTACATCAATGGGCCACACTAATGGGCCCCATAAATATATCAAGGTAGGCCTCATGGATGGGTCACAAGTATATCAAAGTGGGCCTCATAACATGGGCCTCGTATATGTCAAAGTGGACCCCAACGACGGGCCACAATTACATCAGGATGGGCTTAATCACATGGGCCCCACACAAGCGGGCCAATCAAATAGGTTGATTCAAATGGGTCGGGTCAAATGGGCCAATTCAATTGGGCCGAATCAATGGGTAGGATCAAGTGGGCCAATTCAAATGGGCCGAATCAACAAGCCAATTATGCATCAAGGGGGCTACCCCAATAAAACACATACATCATGGTAGGTCCACTGTCCCATGCTGGACGATGTGACAGATACATCGCCAAAGTGGGCCCTACGTCCAGGGATGGACAATGTGGATACAATAAATACATCAAGGTGTGGGCCACGACAAAATGGATGGATGGAGTAGTTATAACACGTACGTTATGTGAGGCCACATGACTAGACGGTGTGAATATACAACATATATATTGCGGTGGGTCCCACTATGACGTGGGTGAGAGCTTGGACTACTTCTAAAATCATTTCAATAGTTGCAGGTGCAACATATGTATTATTGTACACAATCACATCATGGGGTACACGGCATCGTCCAATGGTTGTCCAGCACTGTCCAGACATTCTGGATGGTGTGGATCAGAATATACATCATAGTGGCCCCACACGTGGGGTGTGGATCCAAAACATTCATCAAGGTGGGGTCTTGGATGGTGCAGATCAAACATTCACCTCATGTGGGCCCCACGCCCATCAAATGGACGAACAACGATGATAGAACCCATACATCGAGGTGGATCCACGTCCAGGAAGGGATGAACGGGTGGGATATAAAACATGTGGGTCCCACTTACTGGAGTCAGCACGGATGGCATTGGTGAAACACTTACATCACGATGCGTACCACCGTCCAGCTGCTGGACGGTGGATGCAACACCTATTACGGCGGTCCCTCACACAAGAGGATGGTCCGGATTAATAAATACCGCATGATGGGGCCCACGACACTTGCTGACGTGAATATAGGTGGGACCCATAGAACTTGCGGACGTCAATACAACAACTATGTTGCACGTCCGACAGCTGGACGGTATGGATGCCACATATACGTCAGTGGTGGGTCCCACCTATATACGGTGTGGATGAAATCCATACGACAGGTGGTTGATCCACGTCCAGCATTGGACGGCTTGGATTAAAATACTTACATCACAACGGTCCAACGTCTAGATGCTGGACTGAACAGACGACGCAGATACAGAATATATATATATATATATATATATATATATATATATATATATATATATATATATATATATCCAAGGTGGGCCCCACCGGTACTGTCCAGATGGGCGGCTGGATGCAGAATACATAAATCAAGGTGGTCCCCACCCCTCACACGTGCATCACATGTGGAGTGGTCCCACACACTGTCAAATTGCTGGACGACGAGGAGAATACATGCATCATGGTAGGGCGTCTATGTGATGGACGGCTGGACATTTCATGCTCATCATGGTGGAATCCACTGTCCAATGTGGCGTGGGTTTTCACATACATCAGGTGGGTCCCACGTAGGGCCCACCATACATACACATATTATATATATATATATATATATATATATTATAATGTATATATATTACTATTTAATTATTTATTTAATAACATTATTATTATTTTAAAAAAATAAAAATAACAGACCTGCGTCCAGAGGACTGGACGCAGAGGACTGCTGCACATGCAACAAGCCCCACCGTACACGATCCCACGGACGACGTGGGTTCTGCACATGTGCATGATGGTGGGCTACGTCCCATTTCAAAATGGACGGACGGAGTGGATAGAAACAAATACATCACAGTCGGTCCCATAGCACCGTCCAGAAATCTCGAGATGGTGGAGGTATAAAATGCATTATCAAGGTGGGTCCCTCCTGCCCACACGTGTCACACGTGTGGGACAGGGCCACGTCCAACAGATTATATGAAATACATACGTCACTGTAGGGTCCACCGTTTTCAAACGGATGGACGCCTAGGATGTAAGGCACGTACAACAAAGTAGGTCCCATTCCACACACGCCACACGTGTGGGATGGCCCATATGGAAAAAAAGGATGGACGGTCTGGATGAAACCCAACCATCAAGGCAGTAGCTGTAATCAAGGTGGGCCACTGCACGCCAGCAAAATGGGTGGACGGCTGGATAAAATACATGCCTCAAAGGGGCCCACCGTCCCTTACAGATGGATGGCTGCAGATGTGTCACGGTGGCAGCGGTTGATGTGCACCGTCCAACAATCCAGCACTGTCCAGATGGACGGTGTGGATGAAACAAATGCATCACTGGGGTCGCCTGCATGGCCTGCTGACGTCAATAAGCAGCCTAGCTGCATGTAGCATGGATGAGACACATATATCATGCGTGGCCCCATAGGCTTGGATCGGCTGATGTTTATATTTTTCTTACAAACAAGCTCGTCCGAGCAGGTGGATGGTCCTGCGGCTGCTGTTACGGTGCAGCCCACAATTCATCGGATTTGGGCCGTGTAGATGGACGGCTGAGGATATAAAACACATACATCAAGGTGGGATCCACGTCAGTGGGCCACTCCACTCCAAAAACCGAGCAGAGATTTTTGCATTCCCCATCATCCAGGCCTGCCCCAAAAATGGGCAGCAATGGTGCTGTTGGATGATTAGTAGGGAGGGCCTGATTGATGGATGGTAAGGCAGTCCCACTTGTGGACAGCGTGGATAAAATCATATATCAGGTGGGCCACAAACAAGGAAGGGAGAGAGAGAGAGAGAGAGAGAGAGAGAGAGAGAGAGAGAGAGAGAAAGAGAGAGAGAGAGAAGCACCCACTTATGATATTCTCCTCCTTCTTTCACCAAAGTATCGTAGAGCATCAATGGACGAACTTCAACGGTCGAGATTGGATCATGGACGGTGGAGATGGGAGGTAGGAAGTGGCCCACACAAAGCTCTCTCTCATGGAGTTCTCATGAACGTGGGTTTCTTGGGAGGGAATAAGAGAGAGAGGTGTAAGAGAGAGAGAGAGAGATGGGTGAGGGATGGGTGAGTGATGGGTGTACATTGTTGTAAGAGAGTGTTGACTTTTGGGGGTTGCTTAGGGATGGGTGAAGGTGATGTGTACTTGACATAAGATGTGATGTGATACTTGATTGATGGGATGTGATGTGACATTCCGTAGAGATTCTCTTGGGTTTTGTAATGTGCGGTATTTTTCTCAAACTGAACGCGGGCCCACACCTCCTGGCCAGGGTATCGCCTCGGCGCGCGAGTCGCGGCATCGGAACCGCGGCGACGGCACGGTCACACCGGTACAAGTCTCGGGTTAAACCCACTCTAGAATACGGGACACGACTCAAGGTTGCGTGCAACTGCCGATTACATATTGGGGGTCGCCAAAATTTGACCAGGATGACCGCGGAAGCTTATGGAATAGTATGGGCTAGGATACAGGTCTTACAATCTATAAGTGGGGCCCACTTTAAATGTGTTGTACTAATGTCATCCATCATTTGGTGGCCCACCTGAGCCGGGCCCACCTCAATGCATATTGCCCAACCGTCCAACGTATGGGACGCTGGACGTCAACTAGGAAAAAACATAAATATTAGCTTGTTTCCAAGCTTGTGGGGTGACCCACTCACATAGGCCCCACCTTGATGTATGTATTCAATCCACATCGTCCACCTCATTCCCTGGATCATTTTAGGCATTGAACCGAAGAATGAGGCTGATCTGAGCATCTCGAGGGCCATAACATAGTAAACTTCGGTGGTTACCGTTGAAAAATCACCTGATGTTTTTATACACCCAAAAATCTCGAACTTGGGACTCATTTCGCTTGTTAGGAGCCGTAAAATCTCATGGCTGGGATGGATTTTCTGAATATGGGCCCCACCTGTGAAAAACCACAGGAAAATAAAATAAAAAAAAGAAAGGAAGTAGCAATGCAGCCGCTACTGGTGTTAGACAGCGCAGGCAGCTCCTGCGCTGTTGTCAGGAAGGACGGCGGACGACAGGGACACACGGCCTCTAGCCGTGGGCCCCACCTTGATGTTATTTGTCATCTAATCCATTCATACGGTGGACCCCCTCCTCAGGTAGGCCCCCTCCAAAAATGAGCCTCATCCAACGCTCAGGTGGCCCACATCATAAGAAATAGTGTGATTGAATGTCTACCATTGGAACCCTTTTATGGGCCACAGAAGTTTTGGATCAAGATGAAATTTATTTTTTTCCTTTTCATCTAGGTCTGTATGACCTTATCAATAGATTGGATAGTGTATAAACATTATGGTGAGCCCCACGTGGAGCCCACAGTGATGTATGTGTTGAATTACCACCGTCCAGCGGACGATGGAACCCACTATAATGTATTTGTTTCATTCCACCGTCCACACCTAGGCAGTGGGACCCTCCATGATGCATGTGCTGCATCCAATCCGTCCATCCACTTTACAAGCTCATTTTGTGGCTTGAGAAAAAAAAAAGAGCCAGATCCATAGTCTAAGTGGACCCCACCTTGGCATGTTTTGGGCCCGTCTTAATGTATTTGTGGTAGTCCATTGGGGCCCACTTTGATATGGATGTAAGACCCATGTTATGGGGCCATTCGATGTGTTTGTGGCCCATGGTTGAGGCCCACTTTGATATATATGTAAGGCCCATGGGTTGAGGCCCATTTGATGTATTTGGGGCCCTTGGGTTAAGGCCCATTGAGATGTACTAGGGCTTATGGGTTGAGGCCCATTTGATGTACACATGGGGCCCACTTGGTGTGGCCCATTTGTTACATATAAGACCCTTGAGATTAGGCCCATTTGATGCATTTTAAGGCCCACGGGTTATGACCCATTGAATGTACATAAGGCCCATTGGTGCGGCCCATCAATATGGCCCACTTGATGAACATAAGGCCCATATGATATGGGCCATTTGATGTATTTAAGGCCCAATGGGATGTACCTAAGGTCCATTACAATGTGTGATCCCAGCACGGATTATGTAATAATCTTTATGACGGTCGTGCCTTGGGAGCAATGTTAGTTTGACGTCCACATTGCAAGTATAGTGTTGGTTAAATGTCTGCATTATGCTCTCCTTAGGGCCCATTGATAGGCTGTACTTATTGTGTGTTGGCCGTCTAGGCCACCTGCGTTGTAAGGATAGTGCATTACTTTATAACATGTTTAGTATAGTTTCATGATTCCTGATCATACGCATCATATGTGTGCTTGATATGAGAAGTGACTGATCATAGCATATGCCTTCGGGCAGATTGTTTAAGGGCTCCCGATTAGGCTGTGTTGCCTTACATGAGCGCACGATATGCGCAGGATTACTGCATGACTGGATAGTGTGATTCATGCATTTCACATTGTATGACATGATTACTGTACGCCTTAGCGACATCGGGGCAGTAGCCTCCATAGGCGTATCGTGGTTGGCAGGATTGGATATCGAAAATCTTATTCTACATGGGGTGCTATAGATATCCTTGGGTGAAAGTTTCTAAACCCTTATGGTACCAAGAGGTTGCTCCAACGTCTAGACCAAGTGGGTACAAGAGTGCCGAATACTGATTACCAGATGGTCGCACTTTTCACTGTGTCATTGTTGGTTGGAAGGGGGTGCGGCCTTACCTACCCGAGAGTAGGGGACAAAGCTAGGCTGAGTTTGACCAGCTCGAGGAATGGGTCCGCCATCAACGAGTCGAGCCTGATATTGGCAGATAGATAGTGAGGTCTCTTCCACTTACCTTATTGCACGCGATGGGATGGCAATCTGGTTTAGAGTGTACTAGACCCCGGTGATATCCCAGATTTGAGCTGTACTATTATATGGACTTAGATGAGGATTTGTATGCTTGACGTGCATCTTGTATTGCATAACTTTGGTATGCCTTATGGTATTCATGAATTCATCAACATTTTTTGCATTACTCTGATATTGCATAACTGCATTACCACCTTGCGCACACACTTTCACCACCCTCTAAGCTTTCTATAAGCTTATGCATGACCGTTGCGTGCAGGTGACATTGGATCGTAGCAGCACTGAGGTTTGATCATGTGGCAGATTATTTTGGAGCCTTTGTTCTATCATCATTGTATTTCCCTTTATGCTCATTGTACTTGTAATTTTTTTAATTATAGTGAAAATGTAACGGAGTTTTTGGTTGTTGTTTGTGGGTTATGCCTTTGGTTATACTTATTACGAATCAAAATGATGTTGAAAATCCTCCTCGTAGCATCCCAGGATCGGAACCTGGCGAATGGGTGCTGGGAGTCGAGAATGGGGTTCGACGGAGGCTGTCGACACTAGATTCAGCGATCGAAAATTTTGTGAGCTCGGTTTCCGAGTTTGAGGCGTGACATTTTCTGTAGTAACTTGCAATGAGATAGTTTTGGAAGAAAAAATTTTTTATATAGAAAATTTTATGGAGTGCATTCCGCATTCACCATTAAGTCAGACTCTTATCACGGAAAGAATTCAATGACAAATGACTTAGCGCTTTCCTTCCTCTAGGTTAACAAACACCACTAAACACGGAATATTTTCCAAATTCCACGTTAAGTGTAAAAATTCAGCGTTATCAAACAGGCCCTAAGGCACCATTTGTTAAATCTGAAGTCTAAAGACCAAATCTAAAATATGAAGCCTGAATTTGAAATCTAAAGCTTGAATTCTGAAGTTAAAAAAAAAAAAAAAAACTTGTTTGATAGGTCTGAAAATTAATTACTGAGTCTACAATGACCCGTTTGTTGACAAACATCTTAAGAATCTGAAATATGTTAATTTGACACATTTGGCCCTATCTCTTGTTTGGAAATGTTTTACATTATAAAGAAATTATTTTTTATTAAATGAAAATAAAATCATTATATTTAATTCAAATAAACTAAAATACTAAATAAAAAATTAAAATATCATCATAAGGCCCTCAATTCCTCTTAGCGGGAAGATTGTCACTATATGTTGTATAGGGTTGAACACCAGTAGCAACAAAACCTTCAAATAAGGCCCACCTTATCTTTATATGCTATCCAAACCGTTTACAAGTTCATTCCCAATTGGATGAAGTGAAAACACCTAAAATATAGCTTGATACAAAACTTTTGTGGCCTATTTAAGTTTGTTTTCCATCCTATATGTTCTTAAGGTCACAAATACCTGTATGAAGAGGAAAAAACCATATTGATCCAAAACTTCTGTGACCCAAAAAATGAGTTTCAATGGTAAACGTTCAATCCCCCACTGGCTTTTGCAGTGTGGTCCACTTGATAGTTCGATATGTCTTATTTTTCGTCTCAAGCTTTAATACGAGCTCGCCAAATGGATGGGTGGTTTGGATATAACACATACCTCATGATGGGACCCATAAAACTGTTAACATCAATACAACAGCTATATAGCTAATGTGAGGTAGACCAACCAATTTGCATCCGTTGAATGAACGTCAACCATTAAAATTTTTTTTGAGGGCCATAAAAGTTTTGGATCAAGCTGATCTTTGTTTTTTCCATTCATCTAGGTCTATATGACCTAAAAAATGGATTGGATGTCAAATAAACAGTACATTGGGCCTTAGTAGAATTTTAATGGTGGATATCCAATCAATATTGTTTTCTTGTGGTGTGGTCCACCTGAGATTTATATTCCTCTATTTTTTGGTATCTAGACCTTAAATGATCTTTAAAAATGGATGAATGGAATGGATGAAATATATACATCATTGTGGGCTCAGAGAAGTGCCCCGTGTTAATAGTTGGGTTGTGTATAACACGAGGGAGAAAATCTCTTTGGCTAAGGATAATTTTGGATTAAAAAATAATAATCACGGAGCAAATTCTTCATTTCGAATTAAGCTAGAGTCCTATCATAAAAAATTTCAACGTTAAGGACTCCCATCATGAAAAATTTTCAACATAAAATCGTGGAGCGCTTTCCTTCTTATGCGTTAACAAACACCACTAAACATGAAATATTTTCCAAATTCTGTGTTAAGTACAAAAATTCAGCATTAACAAATAGGCCCAAAGTCACATTTTAGAGCAGATTAGGTGTCGTCCTGGCCTCACCCAAGGCCCTTAAAGTGGGCCCTAACTTGCTGTATTTCATATCCAATGCCATTTATCCAGTTATAGGACATGAGACTAAAAATAAAACAGATCCAATTTATAGGTGGACTATAACATCGAAAACAGTGATGATTGACTGTAACACCCCATACTTCCTAGCACTCCAGTGTTACTGTGTAATCTCGTTTAGTATAAATACAAGACTAATTTAAGTAAACATTCACATTCATCCTAACCTAAATCCAGCCGTTGAAAATAGTCCCAATCCATACATCAATCTATCTATCCGTCGATTTCCAAGATGGATCATCTGGGTTCACATCCAACTCCCATATCACACCTAAACATTCCTTAGAATCCCAAGGGTTGTTGTGAAGCCAATAATTGGATTGTTGAATGCTCAGTAAACCATGATTTGGAAATTAGAGGTTCACGTGGTTTAACTCACTTTAATCCAAGGTGACCATAATGTTAGGGTATGCAACTGAATAACGCACAACGAGTAGTCCCACATCCTACATATAGATATAATAAATAAACAAATAGATAAATAAAGATAGATAAAGAAATAAATGACAATGTATAGGTAATAATAATAATGATTAAATATTTAATAACATTAAGTCATGAGATGGAAAGTTCAAACCTATAGAGTGGGACCCATGATATGAATTAAAATTTCATGCATGTGTGAAAAAGAAAATAATAATAATAATGATAATAATAAATAATAATATTATTAAAAGTATTATAACATAATATTTAATTATATAAAAATAAAATAGGTCATATATTCATAGTCCAACCATTGATTTCTGGCTAAAATGGTCGCTTGGATCTTTCCAACCGTTTACATTCAAATTTTAAGGTGATTCAACCGTCGGGTTGACGTAATCGACACCTAAAGACCTTGATTCGATTGGTATGGCCCACCTAAACCTAGGATCTACCTCATTCTTGATTTAATGTCCTAATAAGACCCATAGAACTCGACGAATGACTCAGATCTATCAAGATCTCCCCTGTGGGCCCCGCATTGGGCTGAGCATGTGCATAGTTCACATGCACTCACTGTGCACCCAACCTCAATATAGTCAGACGAGCGCTAACTGTGCTCGTCTGAGAATGGAAAATTTCTCGCTTATGACCGTTTAAACCGGATTGTGTTTTCTCCATACTGATTGATCGAGTTGTGGCCCACCTCCACTACCCACTTAGATGATCCAGACCGTCCATGTTTTAGAGGACCCTAGGACAACCAGAACCTGCCCACTCTCATCCATTGGACCTCACAACTGTGTGCACAATCTCAGCCACAAATTGGGCTGTGTGCAGCTATTTTGCTAAAAATGGAAAAAAAAATATGTTTTTCTTCTTCTTTCTAGCTTGACAATCCTCGTAAAATGTCCTCTCTCAATCCTAATTGACTGTGAGGTGAAATCCTAGCCCTTCAAAGCTAGGTTTCTCATAAAAGAAAGAGAAGAGGAGGAGGGAGCATCAGTCGTTCCTTCCAAGATTGAACCCACCAACCCCAGCTCCTCAATGAAGCTTATCTGCAAGCATCCTAGGGTCCATAAGGACCATTTTCAAGCATTAGATTGGAGGAAGGAGCAAGGGCTTTCAAGGCACCATTAATGGTTGCCATCTTCTTCGATCCACTGAAACGCACTAGTTCGGGGCAAGTTCTGGTCAAATTCGGAGTCTCTTCTGACCTTAGTTGAAAGGAAAGAAAGAAAGGTAAAAAGGTAGGAAAAATGAATAGGAGGAAGGAATAAGCAGGTAGAAGAGAGAGAGAGAGAGAGAGAGAGAGAGAGAGAGAGAGAGAGAGAGAGAGAGAGTTGGGATGGTGTAACTGCACCATGTCCCTCAAGTCAACCCAACCCAGTTAGGTGGTTTCAGGTGTGGTCTGGTCGGTCTCCCTGCTGGAGTTTCCCAGCAGCAAGAGGAGAAGAGAGAAAAGAGAAGTCGCAGCAACAACCACATGATATCTCCCACCTGATCACAAGGAGTTCTGCACTTAGCTTCTTGTAAATGTATGAGAAGCTGAAATCAAAGCTGACCATGTGGAAGGATGTCACAAAATCTAGCCTGTGGTTTGGATTTGGGTCTTTGTGTTTCCTCTCTTCTTGTTTGCAAGAGGAATGACCTTTAGGTAAGCATCTTAGGGCCATTTGGATGTAACCAGATCATTTTCTCTTTCTTCATCTTGGACTTGGACTCATCTTGATTTAGGTATCTTGGATCAGAAATCGATGATGATCATCATCATAGCCTAGGTGGAATCAGGAAGCTACCATAACTATAATAAGAAATCAGTTGCAGTTGTTGATTTCGTTGGAGACATTTATAAATGTCACAGGCTTGCTAAGGTATAATTCATTGAGGATCTCCTGGCTATTCATCAGGTGGGCCATATGTGTATGTCGGTGAATGTGAACTATTGTTCAAGTGAGGAATGCCAGTGAGCCACCTGATAGGTTGCAAATGTCCCATCAATTGGGCCTTGAATGGGTTAAAAATATGGGTAGAGATTAGGCCATGAATGCACTAAAAGTTGGCCACAAACTGAACTGAAATCAACCTTCAGATGGGCCATGAAAAGGGCCAAAATCAGCCCCAAAAGGTGGGTCGCACCCTGTAATATAGGTGGGTTGTACCACGTTAAATCACAAGAGGGCCGCACCCCATTAAGGCTAATAGCCCTGTGTATTTCAGTAGGCCACACCACAAATGGTAGGCCTCACCTTGAATCATGAAGGGCCTCACCTTCGATCTTTATGGCTGAACTAGGCCCAATTTGAGGCTCAGTTTGGGCCCAGTTTGCATAAGTTTGAGCCCAAATTCATGGGGTGGGTAAATCCCTATAAGCCCACCTAGTTGAGGTTAACTATTAGTAGGTTAGTTACTAGCATTAGCGAATATGGACACATGATATTAATAATTAGCATTATGATTAATAGATTATTCATTTTAAATTAGTATTGATAGAATTAACTGATAATTGTTATTTATCATTACTCCACTGCTAGTATTATTTTAAATAAATTATAGGAATTTGATTTCAAAACTCTAAGTCAAAGCCTAAAGTTAGATTAGTGGATAAAACCCTGAATCTAAGTAACCTAAACCATAAGTTATGATCCTAATCATATAAATTGATAATTTATTCTCTATGATATCACTATAGGTTCCTTTTACTGTTGTTATTACTATTATGAGTCCCTACTAGTATCATTATTCATGGGTTGTTAGATAATTTAATATAATATTAGCCATGTAAGATTCCCAAGATTAATAACTAATTTATTTATTAATTTTACTCATTTATTACTTCTATTATTAATATCATTAATGGCCACGCAAAATAGAGTTCAAATTCCATAATCAAATCCTAGAATCTGAGTTTGAGACTACATCCTAATGTTACATTAAAACCCTAAGAATAAGTAAGCTAAACCCTAGGTTATAATCTTAATCTTAAATAGTATGTAGAACTTAATCTAACCATACAATTTCATAATTCATGATAGGACTCAACTCTAAGGACGCATGTACCTTCTAACAACACTAGTAGGTGATCCTATACATCAGGCGATGATTTCTCCATTGAGTTTTTCATTTTCCCATTAGCTTAAGTGATAGTTTTATTTTAATTGACAATTGATATCTCCATCTTATAATCACATGTGTAATTATGGGAAATGAATTGCTAGATTACATGTTTCATATTCATGTTGCATACTCTCTTATATTCATCGATTACTTATGGATTTCTTATGGAACTTAAACTGGTACATCAGTGGGAAACCCCCACTTATAAATGTACACCCATACTTAGGATGTAACTTGACTGATAATGTCTATAATGGGCCTTCGATCTATTAGTTACTTGAACAATGGTTTAATTTAGACATTGATGTGGGCCTACCATCCATGGGTTGCTGAGTCTAGTTGGTTTTTAAGGATGATCTTTTATTGCATGGTTTTGATACTCACCCTATGTGGCTTATTTTGATATTTTCCATATGTGGCTTGTTTTGATATCGCCCCATGTGGCTTTGTTTTGGATATTTTCCTTATATGGGTTCTATGTTTTATACCGTGTAACCATGTAATGGTAAGCCCCATATATTGTAATATGATTGGCCACTAGTCGACAAAGTTTCATTAAACATCTTAAGGTAATAGTCTCATGGCTGGGGATGGTGGTATGGGACCTATGCCCGAGTTGTCAGCCTACGCTGCTGATGAGCTCCTGTAGTGACCTTGAGCTTATTTAAATTAGCTGATTATAACTACACTAATAATGGTTTGGATAATTATGCATATATGTCACAGACCAACGTCTATTGCTACCATACGTAATGTACGTATTTTGTCTAACTGGATGACTATTCCTAGGTCGATGATTGCATGGGTGGTGAGCCCACTGTCCGCATAGATGAGCATCCCTGGGGTAATGATTGCTTTCGCGCATCCATGCATTTAATAAGAATGCATCATGTATTATTTTTTTTTAATATTTTCATAACTATGCTTGCATAATGTGGTGGTGTGTAATCTTGAGAAAAATTGACACTAAGTTGGCCATTCATTTATCAAATATATAACCGTACAGGTAGTACAGGTGGCTTAAGTAATTTTCAGGTTCAGACTGATGAGGAATCGGGTACAAGTGCTGGGGATGCACGGATGTATTGCTAAGAGAAGTTGCGCGGTCTTACGGCTTATGTTTTGCATGCTTCTGCTATTTTTCAAGTATTAAATTATGTAAATTCTTGTATTTATTATATTGAGACATTGGTTCATATAAATCATTATGGGTAACCTCTTGTACATTATAAATGTAAATGAAAATTTTCATTATGTATGATTTGTCCATTCTACGCTCATCTGCTTACTCTGAGGCTATCAAAAAAAATATACCCGAATTTGACCATCCTTTTAGGTTAACACTCGGGTGTTTGGGAAACGAGTCATATACTCGGGTCTTGAAAAGTTGGGACGTTACATTTGGTATCAGATCATAGTTTGGACAAACTAGGCCTTGGGAAATGATCTTATACAAGCTTTAAATGTCTTCAGTTAGGATGTTTGAAATTTAGAAATTTCCTATAGACCTAGAAAAATGATTTAGAATATAGGACCCAAAATTTTAAGTCCCCTAGAAAACTGGTTGAATGACTGTAGAACTTAAAAATTGAATTTAGGCCCCTTTGAAGTTTTAGGTTAGATCCTTGGATGTTGACCTATGTAGAAATCCCTTAGAACTGGGAAGAGATGAGAATGTAGAAACTCAAATGTTAGGTTCCCTAGAGAATTGTTTGGGTAATTATAGAACTTAGAAATGAACTTAAGTCCCTTAAACATTTTAGGTTTGGTTATTTGAACATAGAAACATGACTTTAGTTTCCTTGAAAACTACCAGAATTATTGTTTGAACTTGGAAATTAAATTCACGTATCGGGGAAGGACAAATACCCACTATGATGCAATTGAGATGGAATAAGAGCATTACTTGAACTTTACTTTTGATGAACAGTTTTTAGAAACATAGAATTGACAATTCTAAAAACCTCTTGGCTAAAAATAACATCGTTGCATTGATCAACAAATGAGAAGAACTTAGACATCGTAGGAAAATCCTTATCCCCTAGATTTTACATAAGATCAAGCATGAGTGCTCCCTGAACTTAAGAAATCATACTATGAATGTAACTTGAATCCCTTAATACATCTCTTTACTTAAAAATAATATTTCCTATGAATTCTAGCACTTAAAATTAATTAGAGGTGAATATATGGAATTATGGGTAAGTTTTCAACCCTAGCCTGCGCATATTAGGATTAGGTTGAAATCCTAAGTGAATGTAGAAATTTCAAACTCAACTTTCATGTAGAAAGCTTGGTCTTGAAACCTTGGGTAATGCACTAGATAATCAGAGTGGCGCATCAGAAGCGTACTAGGCCACAAAGACTGATCATTTATGAGGATATAAGATTTCATGATATTTCCCAAAAGTCTAGAACAATCGGGGTCACGGAATGGCAAAATCATAGTTATGCAAAGTACACGTGGTTTGACTCAAATTTTAAGTTGGCAAATCCCAACGATCTCAATGCCCTGATCAAGTAAAGGATCGAGATTTAATAGGATCATGAATTGATACCAAAATCCTCTGCTATACATAGGAAAATGATTGATGTATCAGGCTCAAAGCCAGTACAACCATCAATCCATGTCAGCTTGAACATGGTAAACGGGAAATTGAATCATACCTTAGACAACAGACAACTACCATTTAAGGTAAATAAAAATTAAGAAGAAAAGATAGAATACTATTAGTTGCCACATAAATGAACTAATAGCCTTAGTAATTGTTATAGGAAAATTTTGATGTTGATAAGCATTAAAACAACTCCCTAGGTTTGATAAATGTTGGAATGATTTACTAACTTTTAGTGGGCCTTAGACACCTTAATTGAATTGCTAGACGAGGAACTTAAGGGTTGAGAGAAATTTAGATAAAGGTCATTAGGATTTCACACTTAGACATATATGAGATGTCATACACCATTAGGACGGTAACCTTGCCACCTGCACCACTAACAATTAGGGTGAACATTATCAAATCCCGATGGTAAAACCTTCTTTAAGGAGGGTAGACTGTAATGACCCTTGTCCTAGTAGTAAGTCATAAGTGCTTGCTTATACAAATAAACTTAGTGTGGAGAGCTAACAAATGCATACGGACACCTTAAGATAGATTGTTGGCCACATTTATAGGGGAAGTGGGGGGTAGTTTGTAACACCTCGTACTTCATAGTACTCGAGTGTTATCGTATAATCTTGTTTAGTATAAATATAAGACTAATTTAAGTAAACATTTACATTCATCCTAGCCTAAATCCAGCCGTTGAAAATAATCCCAATCCATACATCAAGCTATCTATCCGTCGATTTCCAAGATGGACCATTTGACTTCACATCCATCTCCTAGTTCACACCTAAACATTCCTTAGAATCCCAAAGGTTGTTGTCAATCCAATCATTGGATTGTTGAATGCTCGGTAAACCGTGATTTGAAAAATAGAGGTTCACGTGGTGTAACTCACTTTAATCCAAGGTGACCTTAATGTTAGGGTATGCAGCTGAATAATGCACAACGAGTAGTCTCACATCCTACATATACATATAATAAAAAAATAATAAAAAATAAATAAAGATAGATAAAGAAATAAATGACAATGTATAGGTAATAATAATAATGATTAAATATTTAATAACATAAAGTCATGAGATGGAAAGTCCTAACTTACAGAGTGGGACCCATGACATGAATTAAAATTTCATGCATGTGTGAAAAAGAAAATAATAATAATAATGATAATAATACATAATATTATTAAAAGTATTATAAAATGATATTTAATGATATAAAAATAAAATATGTCATATATTCATAGTCCACCCATTGATTTCTGGCTAAAATGGTCTCTTGGACCTTTCCAACTGTTGACGTTCAAATTTTAGGGTGATCCGACCGTCGAGTTGACGTAATCGACACCTAAAGACCTTGATTCGATTGGTATGGCCCACCTAAGCCTATGGTCTGCCTCATCCTTAATTTAATGTCCTAATAGGATCCATAGAACTCAACGAATGACTCGGATCCATCAAGATCTGCCCTGTGGGCCCCACATTGGGCTACACATGTGCACAGTTCACATGCACTCATTGTGCACCGACCTCAAACTCAAAAATCAGGCTCATAAAATTCTTGATGGCCAAATCCAGTGCCAACAGCCTCTGTAATACCCCATTCTCGTTTTCCAGCGCCCATACGCAAGATTTCGATCCTGGGATCCTACAAGGAAGATTTTCTAACATACATTTATCTCGTAAAAAGCATAACCACAAGTTTATCCAAATCATGAAGCCAACATCATCATCATATATTCACTAATATAAACAGTTGAATATAGTGCTAAAAGGAAAATACATATATCCATAATCAAAACTCCAGAAGACAGCTGAACACTCTAAGCTCGACGTTGCTACGACCTAACGCCACCTGCACGCATCTATCGTGCATAAGCTTATAGAAAGCTTAGATGGTGGTGTAAGTGTGTGCGCAAGGTAAGTGTCAAGTACGCAATATTAGAGCAATGTGAAAACATGCTGGTAAGTCCATAATTACTATTAGCCTTATCCAGGCTATGCGATGCAAAACATAATAAGCCAATATCATATACTGAGGAAACAATGTAGATAAGCTATGCAATGCGGAGACATAGTAAGCTAAATATCATATACAGAGGATGCAATCTAAGATGTAAATCCTGACGGGTCCACGAATACCGTCAACCTCCTCTAGGCCATATAAATGCATAAACATAGCAACCTAAAATGTCATACGCCGTGGATATAATGCAATATGTGGTGCGAATGAAATGACCAAGCTGAAGTGTGAAGTCGGGATTGAAATAGCGGTGAAGACCGCTTGAGTTGAAGTAGGAATATGCCAATATGTCCTAGAGGGGGGTGAATAGGCCTTTTTTAAAGATTTATGAGTTATATTAAAAATTCTATCACTCTAATCCTATCAGGTATGCAATTTTCAGGATTACTCAAATGTAACTCTACTTGCTTCCAAGCCCAGTAGAGGATCCAATCACAAAACTATTCAAATTAATAACCATGAAGGAAGTTATAGTCTATGATGGATGTGACTGTGTACGAAGTGTGAGCAGATATAAATGCATTAACATAATCACACAAATGATCAAGCACAAGAATCAATCACAGACACATTCGCTTTTATAGTGGTTCGAATACTTGTCTACTCCACTCCCGGCTGCCACACTCAACCCTTGAGTGTACCGAATTTCACTAAGGAGGTTTCCCATGGTTCACCTCGAACCTAAGGTTTTAAATCAAGTTCACCTTCAACCTTTACAGAAGTTTCTACTCGATTAACCTCAAACCCTAGAGTTTTACTAGCGCACTCCTAACCAGATGTTTATGCCCACAGAGAGCAAGGGTCCACACAACACACTCAGATATTTATGCTCTCCATAGAGCAAGGGTCCACACAACGCACCCCGCATGTACACTCCTGTTGGAGGCCTCGTTTGAGGACTTCAAAGGGTGAGCAACACTTAAGACCCAATCCTAAAAAGGAATGTTCACAAGTGTCCTCTGGAATCTAAATACTTACAAATAAGTTGATGAGTCCCATTCAGCATAATGTCGAAGATCTCATCCTTGTTGTTGAAGGGGTCGTCGGCTCCCTTGATCTGCAACACAAAAGGTATACCAGTACTAGGCTTCGGGTTGAGTTAAGGTTATGATGAAATTCTACTCTCTAAAGGTTTTCCTATTAGGAAAATAGAGTGATTCCAATCATCTATGCATTCAAGGCATCCCAGCTTAATGATTTGTCATTAAGGTAGTAGCTGGTGGATCCTTAAATGTGGAAGTTCATTCTCCAATCCACTCTATTGAATATTAATGATGAGGGTGGATTGGAGGATGAACTCCCTAAGAGAAAGGGCTTAAGATAAATGATATGAAGTTTAAAACACTCAGAAGCATTCTCTGCTTTCTCTACCAGCAATAAAGACTAACCTCTCTATATATAGGCAAAAGGTTCCAACGGATATAAAACGGTCACATTTATGACAGAATTCGATATCATCGAGTAAGAGTCAATATGTATACTCTCGATTTTATCGATGATCCGCTCGATGATATAAACTCAAATGTCATTTTCACTTTTGGAAACCTTTTGCCAACTGGTTGATGGGATCGAGACACACATCGATGTTATCGAATTTCAAACTCCGATTCCATCGATAGACGAATCGATCTATTAACAGGTGAAAACAAGAGAGACAAGCCTTGAAGAATTTCAGATTCTAAAGATATGATCAGGAAACAGTCAATGTCATCGAAATTTGTATATCGATGATATCGGAGTCCGTGTTGATGGGATCGATAATTCGTATAGATTACCTATAAGCTTGCTGGCCGATTTATGTCCAGTCTCGATCCAATCTATCAGGTCTCGATATGATTGATATATGAATATCGATTTCTTGACTGACCCCCCGATCAATGTTTAAAACATCCTAAAATTTATGCTGGAGGAAATATGCGCCTACTATCGATATGATCGAATGACTATTGATGTGCTCGATATTTGAGTTTAGATTGAATCAGACAGTCATCGATATATCGAAGCTCATAGAAGTTTTCTTTAGAAAAATAGGGGCACCGAAAAACTGTCTGTCGATATTATCGATCCACTTTCGATGGGATCGATATTCGAATATCGATGATATCGATTGAGAGTCCGATATATTGATAAATTGTCCAGATGAATGTTTGATTGCTAGACGCTTTTTGTCCTCACTCGATTGTATCGATTGAGATGCCGAAGACATCGACAGACCAGGTCGATCATATCGAAAGGGGAATCGATATAATCGACAGGGTAAGAAAAACTTGAAGATTTTCCTGTTTGGTAAAAAGTTTTCTTACACAAAACCCTTAGGTGTTCTACTTATTTTTAAGGGTTTTAATCACCTGGTGTTTTGGGACATGGGATCTGAGGCTATGATTTACCTATGACGAGCTTCCATATAACCAGTTGAGGCAGACACTTGACTTGTTAGGCGCTGTTGTCCGACTGACTCAACTTACACCGTAATTGACAAACCAGGGCACTAGTAGGTGCACTTTCAATCTCTCCCTTTATCAATTACGTGACAAAATACCCAAAACACCCTAGAAAAATATCTAGACAGATACGTCCTAAATTGGGTGTACATGCATTAACACAATTGTACAAATTCTAATCACCCATGTACACAACCAGTAATTGCTCCCCCTTTCTTCAAAACTCCCCCTTTCTTGTTGCGACTGCTCCCCCTAACACCTGCAACATATAAGAGCACAAATATCTAATTTTCCACAGGGGTGCTTGTAATTTTTCTCCCCCTTTTTGTCAGTCATTGACAAAGATATAGCAAGTGATATTGACTGAAGAATTTAAGCATATGGGAGAACCACAGACAAATAGATTTATATAGATATTCAACAGTGATAAGCATACATCAATGAAGCCAGGAAGGAAAAATAGATGAAGCAATCAGTACAATTAGTGTATAAGCAATAGGAATAACAATAAAATAAGAATTGAATTCATCCATATCAATAAAAAGTTTTATGATCCAGAAACATCTATCCAAAAAAATATCTACTGCCCCAGACAACAGTATCATAATCATTAGACAGAAATATCAGCCCCATGTAGGGATACCAAAATAAGTAAACAGAGATGGATACAAAAATAGGTATTTATGACTAGACACACAACTCCATCAAAACTGTCTTCTTTTTAGCACATAGAAGGCCCGCCAGTCATTAGTAACTCAAGAATTTGCTGCACAGAATGTTGGAGAGCTTCCATCCTATTTTCTATTCCTGATAGTCATTGTTTGCAGTGTTGAAGGTGCTCATCAATTCCAATGAGATTGTTTAACAATTGATGCTCAAGCACATGACGCTGACGATTTGTGACAGATGCAGGACTATATTCAAGGGTTCTATTGGATCCCCAGAGATTTTCTTCATTAGGCATGAGATCACTATCTTCAATAGGTGGAGGGATCTTCAGGATATACCTTATCAGGATATGATCGAATGACTACCGATGAGACAGACATACACTTGTTGCATGCATCATGGTCGAACCATACTTCAGGATATACCTTATCAGTTGTTTCCGACAGACCTGCCCAGTGTGCGAGCTTACAGATAAGAGATGGAAAAGGCAAAATTTCAAGATAGTCACTTCTGATTACCTTTATTATCTGGTCTAGTATGAAGGTTGGTAGGCAAACAGGGACCTCTTGATAGACATCGTACAAAATATTAAGTGCAACGGGACTTAGGTATGTGTCATTTGCATCACATGGGTACACATTCGTGAAAAATACTGTGAAGGAGTCGAAACAAGATTCTTAGATATTTTACTGGAAGGATATTGCAATCATTTTTAGGAATTGTCATACCCTGACACAGTGCTCATGTGATTTCCCCCCATTTTTCCAATTCATTTAGATTTCTACTAGTGACAGGGATTTGTGTCACTCCAATGTTTAGAACATGATCAAGGACTGATGGAGTAATGTACTTGGTGTGTTGCATGAATTTCAGACATATGCAAGGTGGGTAATCTTGGACAACATGACAACAGTTGAAGAACTGTTGGATCATTTTAAACTGATATGGGCTGCCTATATTAAACATATTCTTCCATCCTATAGTCTCCATCATGAGATCCACCCCATAGGGTTTGACAGTACTAATGAGAATAGTACGATCGACTATCGTGACTTGTTCCCAGTCTGATTGGTTTTGAGGTGGTCTAGAATATTTCTCTTTCTTACTCTTGGAAGATTTTCCAGATGAGAGAGCCTTACCTTTTCCTTTAATCATCTTCCTTGTTTCAATTGGATGCTAAGATTTCATCAGGACTCCAAGCAGATCAACCAAGGAAACTGATCAGGGCAAAGAGATGGGACTAGCTTTTGAAAAATGAAAGGAAAATTTTTAATTAGCCTTTTATTTGGGCGCTATCTGACGATCATATCGATCATCGTTTCGATACTATCGAGAAGTTACCGATCGATTCTATCTATTCTGTCTCGGATGTCATCAACGATCATACGGCTTTTCAAATTCTGAAAGGTTGTCGATTGTATCGATACTTGTTCGATGTAATCAGAAAGTCATATTCAAGGTGAAGGATTTTCTGGTTTCAAAATTTAGATGATTTTTCAAGCATACTCCTAGAATTTCTAAGAAACAACACAACAAAAAAAATGATCAAAGGCTACGGATTATGCTAATTTTTGGCTACAGATATAAACCGTAGCTCTTTTACTACTGCTTAAAATCGTAGCTAAAAGTATGAAAACCGTAGCTAAAAACTAATGGCACCACACGTACCTACAAAATGTAACAGCCCCATGTGGGACTCTACGAGGCCCATTAAAATGTATGTGCTCCATCTAATACGTCAATCCATTTTAAAAGATTATTTTAGGCAAGAGCCCAAAAAATGAAGTAGATCGAAGGCTCAACTGGACCACACGGTTGGAAACAATGGAGATTATATACGTACCATTGATTGATGGTGTGGCTCAATTGGACTTTAGATTTTCTTAGATTTTGAGATTATTTTATATAAAAAAATTACAAAATTAATGGACGGAGTGGATATATCAAATGCATCACGATGGACTCCAAAAAGCCCTTGATAGGACCATCCGTCTAGAACCTGTTAGAGTGTGTGAACGTGGAGGGGCGGTGAAGGAATACACAATAGCTACGGCTATAGTGCTTTTAGCTACGGTCTAAAACCGTAGCTTAAGAAAATGCAGAAACTCAGCCCGCTTTACCCTTTTTCTCCTTCCCCCTCTCACGAACTTTCTAAAATTTCTCTCCCTCCACTCCGGAGAACAAAAAAAACCAAATCCATGCCACTTTCTCTCTCTCGATCTCCCGAACCCTCTCTTACGAATACTCCCCTCTCACAAACCCCTCTTCTCTCCCTAACCATCCCCTCTCTCTCGATCTCATGAAGACCCTCTCTCACACCATAATCCGCGTCCATTTTAGGTATGCAAGACCAATTATCTTCTTCTTTCTCTTTTGAATAGTATACATATTTGTCTTTTTTTTTTTTTTTTATATTGGAATTGGATTTGGGGTTTGAGAGGGTATTGATTAGATTGATTGGGGGTTTGAGGGGGTTCAAAATTTTAGGGTTTGTGCTGATGCTTGCGACATTAAGCATGATTCGGGCCACACCCCAAGGGACAGTCAGGATGGAAATGGCAACCATTGAAACCTTCCTAGGTTTTCTGTGGCCCCTATGAGTGTTCGGTTGGGGGAGTTCAATCCCCAATTGGATCATATTCAATCCCTATGTATGTGTTTTAGATAAATCACCTCACCATTAACAGCTTCTTGGAGGCCAATTAAATGGTTGAAATAGATGTATGCCCATAGAGTTTACCCATAATGCTTTGGGCCATGGATTTGAAACCCCTGGATTTGAAATCCTCCTATTGTTTTCAGTTTGGCTTGTCTGGTTAAGAGTGTGCTGGCTGGATGTGGTGGCCCAAATTGTATTGGGTCTTCTTACTTTGCCCTGTATTTTTTTTCCTTTTCTTGTCTTTAGCTGTATGGCAGAGTATATGACAGGTGAGGCTTGGTGTTTTTTTGGTGGCTAGATATCTTGTGGAGTTGCTGAATTTTATAGCTAGGACATGCATTTTCCTCTCTATTTTAGGCTTGGGTACTGCAAGGGCCAGTTGCTAGTTTCTATTGATACCTAAAATCATGTGAAAATACCTCCTTAACAATCTCACAAATTTCCTTGTTGCCCACTTAGTACAACTATTCTAAATAACTAATAGCTTTAGAGTTGAAAATTCTTGTAGACCTGTATCGCAAGTCCTGAGGAAGGTCTATCCATCACCCTTACTGTTACCTGAGTACTTAAGGATATGAGTATGATAGTTGGGTACTCAACTACTCAGTTAACCAAGTTGCCATTAGTAGAATATCACAGATCTTGGTCTAATGTCAAATTTAGATGAAAACCAAGTAAGATTTGTATCCTCAAGTTCAAGCTGCAATGTTAGATCTTGACTCAGGATTAGGATTGAACACTTGAAAGAAATTTGAGGGATTGGAATTGTAATCAGGTTATAATGATTGATGTCAAGCATTTAGAAGTAAACATACATCTCTTTAAGAGCAACCTACAGGGCTTAAATTTTATAAGAATATATATATATATATATATTTTTCTAGTTCAACCTTACATAGGGCCTAGAGTTGATATATTAGTCACATTTTTGCTAACAAGGTGTGATTTTAAGACTAAATTTCAGCAAGTTCAGAAAATGTAAACAGAATCTTCTTCACTAAGAATAGAGAAGCAATTAGAAATATGGGTTGCTGCTTGTCTAAAGAAACCACCAAGAGAGAGAAAATTACGTGAACAAGAAATTACCTGTGGAATGTTGTTAAACCGTAGGACATGATCAGATAGAGTTGAGCCCGGAAACGTGTCACCCCTAATTGCAATTCCTACAGAGAAGTCAATGCATATCTAGAATTTATAAGAGCCTTAGATTCATGCACAAAAGGGTAGCTCAAATATAAAACCAAAATAATATTAGTCATGCTGATATAGATACCTTCACATATTCCATCTGTTACACGTGCAATTGTGTTGTACAATTCATTTAGCATTCCTCCTTGAGATTGTAAAACCAAAAGTCTGGGTTTGATTAGTTTTGCCAACCACAGACTTTAACCAGAAGTTCATTACATGGGACACCAAAAGGCAATGTGTTTCAATTTATGGTTATAAACAGTAGTTGGGGAGATAGAAAAACAATAGTCAGCATAGGATAGAGGGTTTTGAGTTTGAAAACACCCCAAATTGAGTATAGAGGTATCTCTGAATGCAAATTGACTAGTCTGTCCCAAAAATAATAGGAAAAAGATTACCATTTCTGACCATTTCTTAATTAAATCCCAATGCTAACATCAAGTGGTGCTTTCATTACATTACTTACCATTTCTTAATTAAATTGAAACATAGCAGATTTTTTGGAAACAATTGATGATCAAGGCCGAGCCTCACATAATGGCTGGTCCAGAGAATGATGGAACCTTTCTAGTATAATAGATATAGATTGCCCATTTTCTATTTAGTGATTAGATGGTTAGGATCACCATTAATTTTAGGTACAATGGAGCATGTAGTTTAGTAATCCAAACTATTGATATGATTGGCTCAATCTGGATACCCCATAGAACACACCAATCCTTCAATTACTCTTTGATATGTGTAATCCCAAATCCTTCAATTAGTTGTCAGCAGATAGGCTATTAATTAAAAAAGAAATGTGACAACATTCTACATTCAATGAAGAGAAGGCCAAAGTTCCTTATGCATTTATCATTTTTCTCTCTGATTATCAATGACAACATTTTCTAACATATAGTACCTCGGGTTGATATCATTTTTTTCTTTCTTTCTTTCTTCTTTCTTCAGGAGTGTTTTAGTTTTATAGAAAGAAGAGCAAGGTTAAGAAGTTATAAAAATTTAACTGATATGGACTTAGGAATTTCATGCATTTGTATATATGCTAACACAACAACGGCCATTTCCTTTAACCTCCTACATGTTCCTATGACCACATGTAGTTAGTTGCATCATGCACAGGTGCACCATTTCCCAAGGTAGGTAATTGATCACTAGACTGCTTTGCAACTCCAGACAGTTGACTCAAAGAATGTTTCTGCCTTGCCTGCTAATCTATTTGCTGAAGTTGTTGGTGTCTCTGGAGCTCCTGTAGTTGCTTGTGCATGACTTGCTGTTGCCACAATTGCATATCATTTAAACTCATCTGGTGGGTCATTAAAAGCAGCCAACAAATTCTTTAGTTTCTCCTCTTTAATTCAATTATATTTACTGACCAATTGAAAAGGATTTTTGAGTCTCAGGGTTCAAGATTGAAGAATTGAATTTAGGATTCTAGTTTAAGATTGAAGAATTGAACTTAAGACTTTTGGGGGTTGGAGAACCAAGTATGGTAGAAAGTTGAGTTTTCTTGTTTTATCTCGCTTGTTTTATTTAGTGAAAGGAAGTAATTTTTAAATTCGTGATCTTTAATTGAAATCAGCCATTTCTATAATGGTGTTTCCATAGCCACATGTTCTTCATAGCTGATCAGGTTCATTTTCCCACTTCGTTGTGGTGGAAAACTGCTGATATTGGTTTATTTCTTCCTAGATGTGAAATTGTCTAAAAAATTATCTGGATATCTGGGCCCTGTGCAAGTTTGATTCATAGATTTTTGTAGTAATCTGGAAAATTCAGAACATAGTAGTATTTATTGGAAGATGAATTTGATGCCTGTTGATAGAGAGAAAAAGATATTATGATGTCATCATCTGTTTATGGTAGGGGGTGAACTAGATACAATCTTATTACCTTATTTAATCGGCAGATCTAACTGCATTTGCCTAGATTTCCTATGATGGAATCACCTATCATGTTGGGCAGCCTTTAAGCAGAATCCTCCAAAATGTGTATTAGATTATAATTGTGATTCATTGCAGTAGTGCATTCCAATGCACCCTGAGTAAGTTTCCTGGCTGACATGTAATCTTTATGTATTTCACTGTTTAGTGGTTACCCTAATTATATGTATATCTTTCATCTATGTGTGCGTGTGTGTGTGTACACACACATTGACATGAACATTCCTAGATTTGACAGAGGCATCATTATCAGGTGCAACAATATATATCCATTTTAGCAGCACTTGCAATGATGTTTTTCTTCTAAATGGTATGTTTTACTTGTACCTTTTCTTCCTAAGTAATTAACAATATTTATAGATCGATACATGCTTCATTCTTCTTGGCTTCAGGCTTCAATCTAATACTTTATTGATCACTTCGTTTGTTTATCCTCACAAGCACCACATGTAGGATTTGGGACTGGATTTTGAACTGTTTGGGGCTGGCTTGTTAGGCCAATACTACTCAAAAAATTTATTTGCTCAGCCCAACTTTTACAGGATGGCTTGTTTACACCCTTAACTATTCAAATGAAGCAGATACAGACTCTTTTTCAACATCGAGACTATGGATGAAGTGCAAAAGGTGAGAACAGTGATATCTTGCCAAGTGACCCTACTATCATTTCCCTAACAATTTAAAAATCACATGACACTTGTGGGGCATGTTGGGTGCCTAGTCATTGGTTTTTTAAACATGGTTGAGTAGACTTGCTTTGCTTATAATCAAAGGGAGGATTGGCCCTTCATTTATTCATGAGAATTGTGCATGCTAGAGAGGTTGAGATGGCTCGTGACTATTTGTGAGGGAGTTGAAAAAATGGTGGTTGGGATGGTTGTACAATACCCAAATACAGAAATACTTGGGGGAAAAAAAAATAGATTGATTTGAGAGATTAAAGAGGCAATTCCAGCTAGCAAGATCCGATCCACCCTTTAAAATGTGGTTGCCCTAAACCCTGGCTCAAAAGGAAGGTCTACTAATCTTTTTTATAGTAGTTTGTTCATCTCATTCCTCGTAACCTCACTCACTCCATGAACCACCCAGTCACATACTCCCCTGGCATTTTTGGAGCTCACACATATGTTTGAGCATGCCCCTGTTGCAGGTTTGACAGAACAGTTTGTGAATTCATAATTCACA
Source organism: Magnolia kwangsiensis (assembly GCA_037074715.1). Taxonomy (NCBI): domain Eukaryota; kingdom Viridiplantae; phylum Streptophyta; class Magnoliopsida; order Magnoliales; family Magnoliaceae; genus Magnolia; species Magnolia kwangsiensis. The sequence goes on along the minus strand of CM073575.1, from coordinate 78,842,656 downwards.
GCTTTAACATTTCCATTTTCTGAATCCAGTTTTGGAAGACCAAATACATAAATCATGGATTTCAAACTTCTTTCTAAATTTAAAGAATTTTACAAGGAAATACAATTTTATAGCACATCTAAACACACACCATTACATATGATTGGGAAATTGTGCACTATGGCTGACCAAAAATAAAAATAAAAAATAGAAGCAAAAGAACATGAAAATTACATTTTTTATGATGCATGTGAACCTTTGAATGATCTTTACCATGGAGGCTGTTAAGGTCTTCTGTGCCCTTTAGCTGTGAGGCAGTTCTCTCCGCATTTAGCTGCAACGATGAGAACCATAGCTTAACATACAAAGCTTGTATTGGACCCAACCTAATCACATACTTCCTATTTCATAAAGCATAAGATTTAAACCATGAACCAATTGCTATCCCATCATAAAAGCATAACAAGGTGTGATTTAAACCATGAGAATATCTCTCAATCCAGCTACTGGTTAAGAGGAATTTCCATTTTCTGACTTTAATTACTGCTAGTGCTCTCTTATTTTCAGAATAGCGTAGTGCCGGTGTTTTCTGAAATCTCCATTTTCTGACTTTAGTTGTGACTGGTGCTCTCTTGTTTTCAGAATAGGGTAGTGCCAATGTTTTGGAATTGTTTCTTCTGCTTTTCCTTTTGTTCTCTTTCTTTTTAAGCTTTGGGGGATGTATGTTCCCCTGATGTTGCTCTTTATCCATGGATATACTTTCATCTTCCTTTTTTGGTAGCTAGGTTAGTTGGTTTAATATAGGTTCTGTTGCTTTTCAAAAGAAAAACTATTATGTTAATTTAAAGTTTTTAAATAACATTTGGGTGCATCATCTGGGTTTTAAGTCTTCAAAGATCTCTTTTCATGGCAACGAAGGAACTTCTGCCTTGGGTAACTTGTTGTGCTCGTATGGATGCCAATAGATGATCTTTTTTCATTGTGCATTGATAATCATAATGAACAATTTCTGACTAGCATTTTAGCTGAGTATTTCAAAACTCTTTAGTGTTTTAGCTTCTTTGAAATCTCATTTATTTATTTTTTATTTTTTAATTCTCTCAAGTCACTACACTTTCTCTATTCTTTCTGTCCATACTCTATTCTCTCTCTTGAATTTACAATGCAATTAACTTTCCACTTGCAGTTGCCTGATGTTTATAAGGCTGCATGTAATTTGTTGAAGGCGAGCCTATTTCTGGTGCCTGCATTTAGAAATTAGCATTTCTCTCTTGAAATGTGCTGTTCTAGTATTGATGGTGAGCCTGTTGATGCTTATGTTATCTTTGCAGGACCTAACCGAGCAAACTGGCATTGATAACTTCATGGTACAACAACTTGATGGAACAGTTAATGAGTGGGGCTGGTGCAAGCAGAAGGTATCATGGTTGTTCCTCATTTATTTTTATTTTATAGGAGTTTATGATCCTTCCTGTTGGGGCATCCACTTTCAAGGAAGCCATGGAGATGGATGTTGAAGTATGTCACCGTTTGAAGGCAAGCTTTTATTTTGCTTAATAGCTTCAAAAACTGTCCATTTAGGTCTCAGCTACAAACTTTGATTCCCTCTTCTCCTTCAGGCTGTGATTAAGAAAAAATGTGGCCAAGATGCAATGAATGATGGTGATGAAGGTGGCTTTGCTCCTAATATTCAGGTTTGTTGCTAATTTAGCTTTTCCACCCCAAGAGAGCAAAAAGGAAAGACGAGAATTCCTGAACACTGTCATGATTTACATCCATACGTTTTCTCAGTTACCAATATCATGACATGAGATTACCTTATAGGTGCATGTTGATGGGAAATGGATGATTGATGAGCTTTTAATTTTCCATTTATATATTTTTCAGATTTTATTTTATTTTTTGTTTGGTAATTTAAGAAAATCAGAAATCTTACAATTGGTGTAGGGAAATTGGTGAAGCGAAGCATGTTATGTGTTGAACCAACAAACAGTTGCTGGAACTCCAATCATATCATAATGCTTTCTTTGAGTCCCAACTGTAGTGATTGCAACATGGTTTGAGGAAATGCTCATATCTTTCCCTTAAAAGACCTTTTTTTTTTTTGTATTGATATAAAATGTTTCATTTTTAAATTAATCCATTTTAATTTATTTTCATCAAACAGAATGTAAGTATAGATTTGGAGCTTTGCAGGGGACCTCTATCCTGTTTGTTCTTGAATTTAGGGGTACATAACCAAGCATTCATGCACACTATGGCAGTGGAAGTACATGTTAGTATTTTTCTTGTGTCCCAAGACTAGAAATATAAAATACCCTTCATCAACACATTAGAAATCCAGAATCTATTTGATTGGAGACCTGTTCCTCCTTTAAACCATCTCTATTGTATGCATTGGTAATCTCACTGGCATGAATCATCCTTTTCCATTTGAGTTTTGAAGTTTCTTTCCTTTACTGTGATGTACATATTTTTACAGAGTTTGGGTTGTGGATCTCACACAGATTGGTTTGGTTGAAATGCAAGCCATCTCCTTAGAAGAAATCAAGGAATCTACATCTAATATGTAGCCATTGTCCTCTGTGAATTCTCTCATGTAATCTTGTCTACTTTATAATTGTATGTGTATAATGAGAGAAGCACTTGGTCGTTTGTGAAATTTCATAAAGGATTGTTCCATTGTTCCATTGTTGTATAGCTGACAATCCTATTGCCGAATGTTAGCTACCATAGTTCCTTCAAAAATCCTTTTCCACACAACAATGGTGTTAGATTTTCTCTACATTAAATACCATTGAAAATCCTTTTGCAGATTTTCTAAGGAACAATGGAACACTGGAAGTTGTTATTCCAAACTGACAGTTGTTGTTTAAATATATATTTTTGGCTCCTACATTGATGTCTATGACAAATCCACTGTGTCCATATGTTTTTAAAGATAGCAGTAGGATAAGATTTTAAAAATCAGGCAGATTTAAAACTCAACTGGGTCGGTGGGAACGAAATGTCAACTGTTGAGACCATCCTGGAGCTGACCATAATGTTTCTATGCCATCCAAACCATTCTTATGGTTATTACTACTGAGATACACTGTAGAAACAAATATTATCCTGACACAACTTCCGTCACCATAGAAATTCGTTGGCCAGAAGTAACTACTGAACTTGTTTTGTCTTCAATCCAATGCTTGAACTGCTACTATCCCAGATTATATTTCAGTCTACTGAATCCATTTTGCATTGGGAATCCTATGTACTTTCGAGATTCTGTTCCAGATGGAGCAAATGGTATGGTTTTGATCATGCAGCCATCAGAGGTTATGCTAGCTTTTGCATAATTTCTTATGTCTGCAGCCATTAAAGGTTATGGTGTAGATCTCCTCGTGTCAACTAAGTGCATCACAGGTAGGCATGAATCCATGGCTACCCTCCAAACATCACCACTTTTTTTGGCTGCATCTTTCTTAATGACCACCTCAATAGCTGCCTCACCCTTCCACAACTTCCCATCATTTCTCATCCAAGTTGTCGAATCTAAACCAATCCAAATAATGTTGGCCATATGCACTCGAGGGTCACCATTAACCAGAGTCCCCAATAAAATTGGGCAGATAACTTCAGCCATGATCTGCAAAGTTTTCTCAATTGTATCACCCTGCTCACCTTGCGGACCGCCATTTCCATCTTTGTAGAAGAACTGCAGGCATGGCAGCTGAGACGACTTCTCATCACATTATTGTTGAAGTGTGCAACATTCGCAGGAATACAAATAAATCTTCTTAAAAAAAGGTGAAAGAGCATGCTTCTTTCTCCCAAAGCAATTTATAACCTCTTGACAAGAGTGCAGGATCTCATCCATGCTCTAGTCGAGTCCTTTCAAGCGCATCTTATCAAGGTGAATGTGGCCAACAAGGCCTATATCCGCTTCTGAACATTCAGGTATTTATCGGTGCCTTTGGTATTCAATGGAGAAGTCAAAAGCAATATCCTTTAAAGTGACTTTTTTTAAACAATTCTGAACTAAATATGTTACATTCTCCTTGCAATGCATTTTCCTACAGAAGCACTCATTCAAATATAGAATAACTCTCCGATCAATAATATCATTCTTGAAGTTAACTTTGCACAAAAGTATTTCCTTCATTGATTCCCATGAAGAGTTGTTGCTCTGAGAAGAATCAAGAACTACTTTATATGCAGGATTTGATACTGCAGTAGGAGCTAATACACCAACCAGTTCACTAGCAAGAGAGCTTCCAGGGCTATTTTCGTCCACCTGTCCATACTCAAATTGAATTATAGAATTGCTGCAGAGGTTTCTCACTGTCCCATCATAACAGATAACGACATATCTAATTGTGGCCATTAGATTTTTAAACAAAGTTCCTGGTTCAGTAAGTCCTCTGGAAGAATGGATCAACACTTCCCTGGATGATATGGAATGGAGAGCTCGTAACTAACCCAAATGCCTCGGAAGGATAGTCAACACCATTAACAAAATACTTATTTTGGAAGTGGAAACTCATATCCTCAACCAAACGCCTTGAATAAAACTTCCCTCGGTCATAAAGTTGAAGCCCCAAAAAGCCAAGTTGTTGAACAACCTTACTGATAGCTGAATTATTTTTAGAATCTATCAAATTATCCAAAGTAGATAACTTTAGACTATGAGTCACGATAGGCAGTTTAACAGTTTTCAGGTAGCTTTCCACTTGCAACTCTACAAGTTCATTGTAATTTGATCTCAAGTGAAGCAGCAAAGGTGATATGTCCTGAATCTTCTTCTTTATATCTTCAGTAACAACCTTGGGAATGTCAAAATCATTCAAGCCAACACTATATCCTTCTAAAAAGAGAATCTCCATCAACAATGGCTGCAACATATTAAAGAACTTAACAACCTCTTCTGTTCCCTTCTTGTCAAGAACAGAAGTAACAATCTCTGTGAATGATGACTGCAGTAAATATCTATTGAAATAAATCCTCACCATTTCACTTTTACTGATCAAATGCCTCTCCCCACATGGAAACATACTTAGAATTGCAGTTTTGTAGTATCTGTTCAATTCAATTATTTCCATAGCTGATAACTTCTTTCGGCAGGTGGGTAATGTATATTTCCATTAGCTGCACATGGTATTCTTCCATTCGTGTTAACCAACTTTAGACAATTTTATTTGTTTTTTCTTACAAATAGAATGCTGATCGTGATATTTAACTGTTACATATTCAGCATTACCGCCACTCCTGGAAAGAGATTGCAGTGCTGGATAATCAAAGAAATAAACTCTTGAAGCTATTACTTACAAAGTATTAATAGATCAAACGCTGTAGTTTGGCTTCAGAAAACAAGATCAAAACAAGAGAAATCTGCCTTATTTATGAAAGTGGGGATCGTTGCTCTTCTATTCCAAATCCTTAACACATATTCCCTCTTTCTCATTTTCCTTGTTTTCATTGTTTCTTTGCTTATATTAAGCCTTTGCAGCCCTCCTTGGAAATGGAACTATGTATTCGTTGACAACAAAATTAAGAAAGCATGCAATGTGTGTAACTAAACAACAGCGATAAGAACAACAAAGGTCCTTTTTGAGATACTCCCACAACTTCTCTCTCTCTCTCTATCTGCTTTTATTTTGAATGCCAGCTCTGCAAATTCTTTAATTTCCAGTTCTCAAATCAACACAAACTGGAGTTCAAGATGACATTGATTCATATCCTTATTCTGATAAAATTCTAACCACTCACCTCTACCTTTTTTTTTTCTTTTGGCAGAGAGCAATCTTAAAGAGTAAGATTTTCTGAAGCAGTGGTAGTTACTAATGCAAGTAGTAGCACAATCTTTGTGGCACTTATCATTACATGGTTTGGTCTTTTTTCTTGACAACCAACTCGTGCTAAAGAGATTCAAAGGTAAGTAGCTGTTAGAAATTCATTTTTACGAGGGCTTAGTTGTTCCATCTTTGTATTCATGTGAGTATTGCAGCTGTGTGGCAGGAAATGGATGTATTTATATTACTAGGAAAAGGAAAAAAAAAAAAAAAGACTCATTGGGCAGGTTGATTTTCCTGAATTTTTGGCCCCTTCCTTTTAAAGAAAAAAAGAGTTTTGAAAGCTGCAGATGGATTGGGATGAAGAAAGTCATGCCTCCAAAATTGAAAAAAAAAGAAGAAGAAAAAGAAGAAGAAGAAGAAGAAGAAAAATCTAGAATGATTGAAGCCATTACTGCTACCTTGGTTATGATGTTGAACATCCCATGCCCAACTAGTTGGGTAGATGAGAAAACTATGCAACTAGTTGCATGTGGCGTGCTCCATGGTGTGCTATATGATAGCACATGGACTAAAAAAAGATCTCAATTTAAATACAGACTTATGGATCATTTTGATGGCATGAGAATGTTCAGATTTTCTTACATTGCAGATTTAGAAAGAAAAAACTTACCAACAGAATGTGGCTTAATTGGTATGCCAACAAATTATTTTGTTTAAGGAGGAGGTTATTCCAATAGAATGTTATTGCATCTTTTTTTTTTCCTTTAGCCTGTAACATCCCGAAAATTGGGGGGTCGAGCAAAAACCCAACTCCCGAGTTCCAAAATGTTATTTATGCAACATACATATGTATGATTGAATGTTGTCTATGTTAATGTATTAAACATGAGTGGGAATAATCCAGAACAGCATATCATACTCCAGAGACAGTTAAATTTACAATCGGAAGACTATGATAGTATATATAACATATATAAACTGTTGTATGTCTCCAGAGTGTGAATATGTTACCAGGTTATATACATACATGTATACTCCAAAAGTAAACCAAGAGGATATACAAGAGTATTCTAAAAATATAAAATAACAAGTGTCAAGGTATCTAATCAACCTCCCTATAATCCCGTCAATCAGCACACGTATAAAGGAGGGATCTTCCTCATCATCATCAAGTCCAGCACCGCCTCGCTGGCCGTGCCATCATCTGCAATCACAATAGGGACTGGTGGGTGTCCGGAAACACCATCCCGTAACGTGGGAATGAGTAGCTAACTCAGTGGAATAATAGGGAAAGGATTAACATGTTCTCAAATCAATCATGCGATAATAGTAAAGCAGTAAATCAAACAATCCTAATACTGTTGTTAATGCAATATGATATGACGTGATGTATGCCCACACCGACGATCTCCCTCATACGGCACCATCTTACGACCGCGGCATGCCACACTCCCTTAAGTGCTCCACCACTTTCAGGCACATGCAATGTTATGGTGATATGATTTCCGAGTTGTTATTAGTCCATTCAAACAGCAGGATTGGGAAACTAAGGTACTTCCCTTGTATCAATCCTAACACAGATCCTGTCTAGGGTCGTCACTCCTAGTAATCTCATACGATGTATATTTTGTAGGTCGCTGCAAGGGCTGCCAGGGCTGTTGCACGCACTTATTGCTCCGCTCCCCCATCACCTTATCAATACAGGCCTACTGTACTCTACTGCTACTGAAGGGTCGTCGCCTCCCGTATACTCAGAATACGCTCGCGGTCACTACAAAGGACTCGTCGCCTGATCAGTGTAGGCCGACAGCAAGAATATAGTGTCCCATACCACCATAATCTGCTCACAAGACTAGGTGCTCACTGGTCACTATGGGGAGGTTTGTGGCCCCAGCATAGGCCGACAGCTCGACCACGGTGTCCCATACCACCATGCCTGGCTCATGAGTCTTCGTGGATCAAGGTACCATGGTTAACAGGGTTTATAATGGTAAGTTCAGTACCCTAGGTTCAAGCAGTTATGACTCATGCAGGGTGAACATACAACGGCCAGTCGGGTTATTTGACGGGCTCGACTAGCGCGATCGTATCTCAAGTTGAACGACATGAAGTGCGTAAAACACTTCGTGTGGCCAAACCACTGCCACCAACTCTAGAACACGGCTCGCGTTCATCGACGCGTCGTTCGTGACCAAGATAAGCCAACCACGAATTCGCTCGGTTACCGACTGCCTGGACTATGTATAGTCCCAAACACATGAATTCACATCAGCAATTCATGCAAGGGTATTGGAATTGAAATACAATCATGTGAGCATGTTAACACATGTTATAACATACAACTTAAGTAAATCATCAAGCACATACATTTCAAGCATATAATGAAATCATGCATATAGTCAACATGTAGGAAATCATTTACGTCAGCATATTAATTGAGAAATCAGTCTCAAACTAATTCATAACACCATTTAATTCAATACATACTAATACAAGCATTTATACAAACACTTACACAACACACTTAAGTCTACATATAGTATGTCGACCCGAAGTGCGCATTTAGGCGAATCTCTTCGCCAAACTAATTATGCACGTATTCCTAACATTCTAATGCGACAACAAATCATGTCACTCACATCAGTAAAATATGAATGAAATCAGTACTTCCTACAAATGACTAAAATGCCCTAAATCTCATATTCTTCACCGGTTTACGAAACAGGAAACGGACAGCATGTTGTACATGTCAAATGGTGTTGCCGTCGATAATCTACTATTAAACGACATTGAAAGCTTTGGAAACAGTCAATCAAAGCGTCTAAAATCTGTACCTTGTCTCCTATAAACGTGTCATTTCGAACGGAGCGTATACGCTACGTCTACGGCTATTAGAGGACCTGTTTTACAAGATCTATTAACTATCAAGCTATGGAACGAAAGAAACATCAAATCAGCAACTTTCTAGGGTTATTTCTTACCTGAAAACACAGAGAAATCATCGGATGAATGATGGAAGCATGTTGCTAAAGCACGTGCAACAGGCGGTGCAAAGATAGGAAAATTCTCCCCTAATCTCTCTCACAAACTCTCACCTTTTCTCTCTCCCAATCTAGGGTTTCTCTCAAATTCGGATGAGAGAGAGGATTGAGAGTTTCAACCCCTTTTATAAGCCCAAAAATGCCCAAAATAGGCTCAGGAACAAAGTTCACTTAGTGCATAACCAAATCGGAGCCGTTTCGGTCCAAAAGATGATTTCTGGTGGTCCCCTGACCGAACTTGATCGGACTTAAGCTCATGCGTACAGGATCTAGCACGCATCAGGTTTTCAGTCCGGTAGGGTTCGCAGATCGCACGTGGCAGTCCAGTTTCAGTTCAGCGGTCATCGCACGTAGATCAGGGCTGCAAGTCTCATGATATGAAATAGAAATTTTTCCTGATCCGAGGGTGTAATTTGGCTGAATTCTGATGGTCAGAACGCTCAATACTGACGCGTCAAGTTGTGTGCCAGATTTGAATTTTAAATTCCAAATCTGTCCCTATTCGCACTCTCTTCAGTCCGGGCTCAATGAAATAGCCTGTGATTATCAGTTGGACTTGATTTTCGAAACGATTGTCAAGTCCAGCTAGGCAGTTCTAACGGTCTAAGATAGCAAGTATCGGACTTTCGACGTGCGGTCTAGATCCAATACAAAGTTTCAAAGAGGTCCAGAGAACAAACCTGCTTAGAGTTTGATCCGAGGTTTTAGAGTATTATAGAGTCATTGATTCTACTCGATTTGGGTCTTGTAGAACGTATTTAAAGTGATCAGGGACTATTTCCCAGCTACTCTAGCGTTGCGCTAGCTAACTTATGCTTATTTTCTAAAGGAATTAATCCTAAGTGATTTCTTTGGCTATGGAATTGGGTTCTGAGAGATTTCCTAGGTGTTTTAGTTGACCCATTACCTAAGGACGTCTAATCCCAGGTTAGCCAAAATCTGGGTTGTTACAATCTACCCCCCTTAAAATAAAATTTCATCCCTGAAATTGACGAAGGGCAAGGAGTACTTTTTCTAAGGAAGGTTCAAATCCTAGTTAACAACCTAACCTTACGTAAAGCCTAACTCAGCTGTTTCGATCCTGGGCTAGTGGGGAAGAGGCTAACCATGCTTCCGCTGCGCCACTCTGATCGAACAGCAGCGTTGACTAACCTAACTGGATTAGACTTAATACGTTCTACCCCCTTAAAACTTGGTTTTACTTAAAGTTCAAGAATCTATGTATCGCTCTGTATATCGGAACGAGATGCGACTTAGGGGCTATCCTTGACATGAATTGGGAAACAACCTCTCATTACAGTGGTTTCCCTTTACTAATGATGCGTTGTATGGCATTGGTATCTATGGCAATAGAGATGAGCCTAATCTCTATTATGGTTGAGTTTAGGGGCAGGTATGAGTTGGTGGCAAGATGTCGAATTCTCTACTGGCTTTAAGTCCTCACCATTTCCCAAAGATAAAGCAATAACTTTTGGTTGTATGTGGTCGAGCCAACGCGGAAGAAAAGTTATATAGTGGGTCTGAGCCGGATACATAGACTTTCTACTTAGAACAAAAATTTACTGTATCAGTTCTTAATCCTAGACGATGCCGATCTTCTACTTGGTCAGAGCAATGGATTTATTGGCAACTACCAGGATTGAGAAGTCAATTCAAACCGTGAATACTTCGCTGATAATTGTATTTTCTTTACTCCGCGTTCTCGAATGCAATAAGCCCTTGGGGAAGGCAATTCTAAGGGGCGTGCTAGTACATTCTAAGTTTAACCTGAGGGATTTATAAATGTTCCCTGAGAGTGAATAGTTCCTTCCTATGGGCAACAACAGAAGTCTATAAGTCATAAGGGGATCTATCAAAGGAATAAGGTTCTACTTCAACCAAATCTAACCTACAATTCCTTAGCATATTCAGGCTTTACAATACTTAAGGTAACTAGTAGGCTAGTCTGTAACTCAGTAGCTATAATCCAAAGCCTAAGATTATATGGTAGATGGTTCCATACCATTACTAATACAGGGAATTGCTCTATCGCTTAAGGTCAAGATTATCTAAATAGAATTGGCTTTCCTATATCGTCAGATCCTTCAAATCTAGGAGTGCTCTCTCTAGGTCCAAAATGCCCAAAGGCCTATATGGCTAGTAGCATTAAGTTGTATTAAATGGAACTGCACTCCTAATCTCATATTGGGATAGGGAGTGGCATGCTTGGTAGGAGGGTGGGGTGGGATAAAAATTAATTTCTAGGCTGAATCCCGGGAGTTACAATACTCCCAATCTAGGGACAATACCTTACAGCAAACGAACGACACGCACTCCATTCAACAAAATTCTGCTATATTAAGCCCAAACCACTAACACAAACACATTTTCTACCTAACAACAACAAAACACAGAAATTTCAAAACAGTAATCACACAAGCGAAGAACGTGGAGAAATGGGATGGGTAAGCAGGTTTTCACGAGTCTGAGGATCAAATAAAAGGGACATGAGAGAGAGGACGATGGAAATGGAGGAAAAAGGCTAAAACAGCCTTAACAATAGCCATGAAAAGAGGAGAAAATGCGGAGAAATGGTCACCCAAATGGACATAGTGAAATCTAGGCCCTCTAGAGGGATGCATCAAGCTCCCAAAGGCTGGATTTTCAGAAAGAAAAGAGAATAAAAAAGGGGAATGGAGCTCCTCACGATTTCAGCTCGTTTTGGGGATTGTAAGAGCTCCAACGGATGAGATTTGCAAGAGGGAAGGCTGCAAACTTCAATAGAGTGATGGAGGGTGGTCGTTTTCAACCAAGAATGGGTTTGGGAGTGATTTGGAATCACGATTTTTGGGATAGGGCAGTAAAAAACAAAAATGGAGCTTGGAATGGGGCCTGTTGTGAAGGAAGTACCCCTCTTTAGGGTTTTCTATAGTCGAACACTACATGGAGGGGGTGTATTAACCAAAATACCCCCAGATACCAAAAACCAGATCAAGTGGGCCACCCCGGGCGGCGATGCATCGCCGAACCGGCGATGGCATCGCCGACCAACTCCCTATTTGGTCGGTGGGACCACATGGGTCTAGTCCCCCATGGTCCAGGGACCCCAAATAACTATGGGCCCCACCTTGGTTTATTGTATATTGGCTTATATAGGCCCAAACATGCGTTCGGGGCTTTCCGGGGCCAGTCTGCAAACCCGAATACAATCCCCTATTATACAACATATGATTTTGGGGTAGAAGGAGCTAGTACATCCATCTAGCCCATTATTTGCTAAAGAAAGCAAACTTAGAATGACCTTATGGCTATTTTTTCATGAAATTTTACTATTCACTGTAAAATTTTGTCGAAGTATGATTTTATGTCATTTTCACATTAGGATTGATGCCTAACATGAAAAGGATAAGAAAGAATTGGAGAATGGAGTGGTAAGAGGAAGAATTTTGAAAATTTTAAGTAAAACGGGGTTTTTAAGCCCTGACGATTGAATGCAGGGGTGTGGTTGTCCCACAACCCAAGGATTCACATTTACGGGTTTAGAATTATTCAAAGAATGTCTCAACCCACTTACCTACAACCTAGGGGCTACTCAGGTCACTTTACGCGGCCCAAGATGTGTTACGGACTCGATCGCGCGATCGATACGAATAGTCTTCACCTATTGGCGAATCTGCGATCCTAGAAGTGTTTCTAGACCCTTCTCGCACCCACCTAAGTTAAAGGAAGCGACAGCGTATGTCGTGTGACCATAACCCAGGCCCGGTATAATCTTATTCATGCTCTGATACCATCTATAACATCCCAAAAATCAGGGGGTCGAGTAAAAACCCAACTCCCGAGTTTCAAAATGTTATTTATGCAACATACATATGTATGATTGAATGTTGTCTGTGTTAATGTATTAAACATGAGTGAGATTAATCCAGAACAACATATCATACTCCAGAGACAGTTGAATTTATAAGCGGAAGACTGTGATAGTATGTATAACATATATAAATTGTTGTATATCTCCAGAGTGTGAATATGTTACTAGGTTATATACATACATGTATACTCCAAAAGTAAAGCAAAAGGATATACATGAGTGTTCTAAAAATATAAAATAACAAGTGTCAAGGTATCTAATCAACCTCCCTGTAATCCCGTCAATCAGAACAAGCATAAAGGAGGGATCCTCCTCATCATCATCAAGTCCAGCACCGCCTCGCAGGCCGTACCATCATCTGCAATCACAACAGGGACTGGTGGGTGTCCGAAAACACCATCCCGTAACGTGGGAATGAGTAGCTAACTCAGTGGAATAATAGAGAAAGGATTAATATGTTCTCAAATCAATCATGCGATAATAGTAAAGCAGTAAATCAAACAATCCTAATACCGTTGTTAATGTAATATGACAGGACGTGATGTATGCCCTCACCGACGATCTCCCTCATACGGCACCATCTTACGACCGCAGCATGCCACACTCCCTTAAGTGCTCCACATCTTCCAGGCACATGTAATGTTATGGTGATATGATTTCTGAGTTGTTATTAGTCCATTCAAACAGCAGGATTGAGAAACTAAGGTACTTCCCTTGTATTAATCCCAACACAGATCCTGTCTAGGGTCGTCACTCCTAGTAATCTCATACGATGTATATTTTGTAGGTCGCTGCAAGGGCTGCCAGGGCTGTTGCACGCACTCGTTGCTCCGCTCCCCCGTCACCTTATCAATACAGGCCTACTGTACTCTACTACTACTGAAGGGTTGTCGCCTCCCGTAGACTCAGAATACGCTCGCGGTCACTACAAAGGACTCGTCGCCTGATCAGTGTAGGCCGACAGCAAGAATATAGTGTCCCATACCACCATAATCTGCTCACGAGACTAGGTGCTCACTGGTCACTATGGGGAGGTTTGTGGCCCCAGCATAGGCCGACAGCTCGACCACGGTGTCCCATACCACCATGCCCGGCTCATGAGTCTTCGTGGATCAAGGTACTATGGTTAACAGGGTTTACAATGGTAAGTTCAGTACCCTAGGTTCAAGCAGTTATGACTCATGCAGGGTGAACATACAACGGCCAGTCGGGTTACTTGTCGGGCTCGACTAGCGCGATCGCATCTCAAGTCGAACGACATAAAGTGCATAAAACACTTCGTGTGGCCAAACCACTGCCGCCAACTCCAGAACACGGCTCGCGTTCATCGACGCGTCGTTCGTGGCCAAGATAAGCCAACCACGAATTCGCTCGGTTACCGACTGCCTGGACTAGGTATAGTCCCAACCACATATGAATTCACATCAGCAATTCATGCAAGGGTATTGGAATTGAAAAACAATCATGTGAGCATGTTAACACATGTTATAACATACAACTTAAGTAAATCATCAAGCACATACATTTCATGCATATAATGAAATCATGCATATAGTCAACATGTAGGAAATCATTTACATCAGCATATTAATTGAGAAATCAGTCTCAAACTAATTCATAACACCATTTAATTCAATACATACTAATACAAGCATTTATACAAACACTTACACTACACACTTAAGTCTACATATAGTATGTCGACCCGAAGTGCGCATTTAGGCAAATCTCTTCGCTTAAATAATTATGCACGTATTCCTAACATTCTAATGTGACAACAAATCATGTCAATCACATCAGCTAAGTATGAATGAAATCAGTACTTCCTACAAATGACTAAAATGCCCTAAATCTCATATTCTTCGCCGGTTTACGAAATAGGAAACGGACAGCATGTTGTACATGTCAAACGGCGTTGCCGTCGATAATCTACTATTAAACGATATTGAAAGCTTTGCAAACAGTCAATCAAAGCGTCTAAAATCCGCACGTTGTCTCCTATAAACGTGTCATTTCGAACGGAGCGTATACGTTACGTCTACGGCTATTAGAGGACCTGTTTTACAAGATCTATTAACTATCAAGCTATGGAACGAAAGAAACATCAAATCAGCAACTTTCTAGGGTTATTTCTTACCTGAAAAGGCAGAGAAATCACCGGCTGAATGATGGAAGCGTGTTGCTAAAGCACGTGCAACAGGCGGTGCAAAGACAGGAAAATTCTCCCCTAATCTAGGGTTTCTCTCAAATTCGGATGGGAGCGAGGAGTGAGGGTTTCAACCCCTTTTATAAGCCCAAAAATGCCCAAAATAGGCTCAGGAACAAAGTTCACTTAGTGCATAACCAAATCGGGGCCGTTTCGGTCCAAAAGATGATTTCTGGTGGTCCCCTGGCCGAACACGATCGGACTTAAGCTCATGCGTACAGGATCTAGCACGCATCAGGTTTTCAGTCCGACAGGGTTCGTAGATCGCACGTGGCAGTCCAGTTTCAGTTCAGCGGTCACCGTACGTAGATCAGGGCTGCAAGTCTCATGATATGAAATAGAAATTTTTCCTGATCTGAGGGTGTAATTTGGCTGAATTCTGACGGTCAGAACGCTGAATACTGATGAGTCAAGTTGTGTACCAGATTTGAATTTCAAATTCCAAATCTGTCCCTATTCGCACTCTCTTCAGTCCGGGCTCAATGAAATAGCCTGTGATTATCGGTTGGACTTGATTTTCGAAACAATTGTCAAGTCCAGCTAGGCAGTTCTAACGGTCTAAGATAGCAGGTATCGGACTTTCGACGTGCGGTCTAGATCCAATACAAAGTTTCAAAGAGGTCCAGAGAACAAACCTGCTTAGAGTTTGATCCGAGGTTTTAGAGTATTATAGAGTCATTGATTCTACTCGATTTGGGTCTTGTAGAACGTATTTAAAGTGATCAGGGACTATTTCCCAGCTACTCTAGCATTGCGCTAGCTAACTTATGCTTATTTTCTAAAGGAATTAATCCTAAGTGATTTCTTTGGCTATGGAATTGGGTTCTGAGCGATTTTCCAGGTGTTTTAGTTGACCCATTGCCTAAGGACGTCTAATCCCAAGTTGGCCAAAATCCGGGGTGTTACACAGCCACAGACATAAGCTTTGCAAGCTTTGCAAGGTTCAACTCTCTTTATTAAACCATTTTGGTTTGTACTTAAAAAGGAAGCTGATTTTTATTCTTGTTATGGATGATTTGTTTGGATGCACATAGTTGATTGCAAGAATATGATGTTATTACAAAAATCTCGTCTCTTGATTGAGCTGAATATTTACATTCATTTCTTGTGTGTGTGGAAAGCATTTGATGTATGGATGTTCAGTTGAACATAATTGCAATAATTCAATCTGTTGGGTCATCCATGTAATTGAAAATTACAGTGAGTCTACGACTCTAAATTACAATAATAGCATTCTTCGGTCATAGCATTCACTTCTAATTTCATCCTTCCTCGCCTTGCCATTCCTCTATCTCAACATCCTTATTCTGTTTTTCATGAAACCAAAAATGGCAAAAAATAAAAAAGAAAAGAAAAGAAAAAGACATGGCACCAATCTCTGCATCAGTGTTTGTAAACGAATCTATCATAGCCTATAAACTTGAAATTTTATGGAATGTGTAGCTACCTGATTGAGAACTTGTCACTAATGAAGGCTTATATATATATTTGCAGCAAAACCAAGGACGTTTATTGGATCAGTTTTCAGCCAATTGCTTTTAGGTTAGACAGAAGTGTCCATGGCCCTCAGACCTGAGAATATGTTTTTAAACGTGGGGCAGGCCCGTGGTGTAGTGATCTAGACTGTTGATCTGATGGCCCATTTTGGAATTGGGAATTTCTAAAAAATCTCACTGATGTGACAATCCTAATTGATTGGGAAGAAGAAACAACAACGGCTTCAAGGTGAGTTTTATCATTTTATTTTATTTTATTCCATTTTTTTAAGCTGTTATAATTTTTCTGCTAAAACTAGCATGTGTGGATTGGCAAAAGTGCGAATGCACTTGGTGTTTCAAATGCCACCCACTGTTTTGATAGAAAGATATTATGGTTTAAATAATATATTTAATTTCAGCAATTATTATGTTTTATAGTATCAATTGTTTCAAATGCCACCCATTGTTTTGATAGAAAGATATTAAGATTTTTAGACCTCACCTCTTCTCTAACCTTAACATGCATTTTATACCAGATGTGCCGAGATCTTCAAGCCCGACTGGCTGCTGCAGAGGTAGAAAGGGCAGCAACTGAATAGGAGAAGCGTGAAAAGGAGGAATCTTTTTCTTTTTTCTTTTGTTGAACGAGAACTCATCATGGAAAGGGTGGTCCAAGAGTCAAAGAAACTTCAGCAGGAGGCAGAGGAGAATGTGAAGGTAATGATAAAGGTGACAGCTACGAGCAACAAAGACTAATATAATTCATAGCATTGTCTGATCATCTTGATGCTCTGTTGTAGCTATGAGAGTTCTTAATGGACCGTGGTCGTGTTGTCGGTGTATTGCAGTAAGTCTCCATTCTCTCATTTCTTGAATTATAGAGCTAGAGGTTTCAGCTACTTTTAGAATGAAATCCCCAAGAAAAAAAATTCATGTGGGACAATCCAATCCAGTCCAATGTTGCCAATATTGTAAAGAGTGGGTGGCATTTGAAACAACAAACACTTTTCTTATGTGGTATATCATGGGATTAGCTATTTGTTGATAAATTTTTCTTGGGTATTTCAGTCCAAATGCAGCATAATCTAACTTTAATTTATTTGAAAACTTGGCTGGTCATTCATTCATTTCCTAACAATGAAATTCTGTCATAATTGAACAAAAAATAAGCGTCTTCTGGTCATAGATGAACTATTATTAGTATTCCTTTCTTGTCACTGTCTTGGTCTAGACTCTTAGTTGGCCCCAGTAGCAACAGATAAATGGATCTGACTCTGCCACATTGTGATATTGCATTGAAATATTTCTGCTTTTAGCTTATCGATTAGAAGAGAAGGATACACTGTGAAGGCTCATTGATGTTGTCATCATAGTAGCAGCCTTGTCCCAGCCATTTGGGGTCAGCTTTCACATGGAATGCATGAATCTTGATGTTTTCCTCGGATAAGAACAGTTGAAAACAGAACTTGATTTCTCAAACCTGATGAAGTTTGAAGGATAAATCTTAACTGTTTAAAAAATACATCAATTCTTTTTACTTGACCCAATTTCTGATTAATTTACAAGGATAGAGATGATGTTTGGCCGAATAAAAAGGTGTTTTTGGTTTTGCTAGCAATGGTGCTGTTGGCCTCCACATTTCTGTGACCCTGAACATTCATCTGGTGGTGCCATCATGAATTTGTTCCCAAAGTTCACCTCTGGAAACTCTTGCACATGCAGTTTGACTTTTCCAATTGAATGTGGACATGACATTTTAAGGAAATTGGATTGCTAGGCCCTACAGTGATGTTTATTTGTCATCCAACCTATTCTTAAGATTATACAGATATGGATGAATGGAAAACAAGAATATAATCTTGATCCAAAACTTCTATGCCCCCCAAGAAAGTTTCAACCGTAGTACATTTTATCTGTTTCATGTGGTGTGGTCCATTTAAACAAAAATATAAGCTTGATCCAAAACTTCTGTGCACATACATGGATAGTTTTTTCGAGGTGATTCACATTCTTTATTTCATTGCCATTGTATGAATGAACTTGTCCTCAATATATGCTGCATTTTTTTTTCTCTTAAAGCTTCTTGAACATGAAAATGTTTAAGAATCCACTCATGGACGTCTTTCTTTCTTTTTTTCCCAGGATTGCCTCAAGTTCTTAAAAGAAATACCTTCTGCAACACCAAATGATGCATCTGCCAATCCTTTTCAACATTCCAGATCTGTCATGAATCTTTATCTAGAGATGAGTTCTACTCTTTTGAAGGTTTTTTACTTCCAAAATTTCTTTTTCTATTACCTATACACAGCGTCATAGAGAACTATTATGCACATGAATATTTCACAGGTCCTTCAAGCCCATTCTGCCCAGCTCATCTCCCACCAACTTTCTGAGGAATTGAGAAGGTTGCAGGCATCATCTGTGCATGCTAATCCGAGATTGCAAAATGGTGGAGCTACAGATTCATCAACACATGATGCATCATATCTAATTATTCATTGGCCTCTTCATATCAACAGAAAATAATCTTTTTTTAGCATCTCTATCCAAACACAGTTCAAAATGTATGATTATTCACTAGCCCTTCACTCACTATTGTTGTACAGAACAATGGTAACAGATTTTTGAAGTGTGTGGAACAGTTGTTGGGGTATGAATTAGTTGAACAGTTGTTGTTGTATAGAACAGTTGGTGAAGGGTTTTGCAGATTTTCAGAGAGATTTGAATTTAGCTTTGTTCTTTTGCTCTTTTTTCTTGAATTTGAGGTTGGGAGTTTGGAATTTCAGGTCCTCGGGGAGAGCGATGGATTTCAATGTGATCTTTAGTCTTTCTTCATGAACTGGAAGTGGGTATTTGGAATTATAGTTTTCTTTTTTTCCGACAGAGATTTGAATTTTAGATGTGTTGCTCTTTCCATGTGAATCTGATTTTCTTCTAACATCTTTCTTATTGTAGATGGGGTGTGAAGAAGCCTCAAATCATGAAAAATTTTGTCACGATCTTGTTGAATGTAGGTCTTGGGATGGCCTTGTTTGATCTCAGTAAGATCATTGATATGCTCATCATGTTCAGTCTCGGTAAGATCATTGATATGCTCATTTGACGTGAGGGGTGTCATCAAGAAATATGACAGTCCCGAACAAAGTAAGTTTTCTTATTCTATGTACTTGCTATGAATTTTTTAAATCTATATATGCTTTCTCATCACCATGCCTTCTTTTCTTGCAGTTCTTGAAGAATTTTTTCATTTAAGACTTGAGTTCTATGTAAAGAGAAAGGTGAGCTTTGATCTAGGCCCCCTATTTTTTCTTTTTGGTAATTGAGAAGATGGTAGTATTGACTTGCTACTTTCATGCGGAAAGTAATGTTGGATAATCTTGAAATAAAGCTATTGAGATTGTCTAACAAAGTCAGATTCATCATTGGGGTGGTAGAAGGAGAGATTATTATGAGTAACAGGAAGAGAGCGGATCTGGTCCTCGAGTTGCAGCAGAAGAGTTTCACATCGTTCCCTAAAACCAAAGGTGTTGATACCAGCGAGGCAATGGAAACAAAAGAAAATGAAGAGACACTGGAGGTGGGAATAGTTGTAAGAGCAAGTGATTATGAGTATTTACTGTCGATGTCGATTGGATCTTGTTGTTAATGAGAACTTTAACTAGACATATAACTATTATGTTGGCATTGTACTTTTGTGAATGGAAATGAATGATTGTGTTTGATTGAATGAATGAATGATTTATCAGGGTGTACTACAATAGTAAGAGCTGTCGTTACTAATTAAATTTTCTATTAACAACAAGCATTAGCTACGACTATTCACCATAGCCCTTTGTTGAAAACCGTAGCTCTTGCTAAATTTAGCTTTTTGCTACGGTTCTCATTCTACTTTTAGCTACAGAGAAAATCCATAGCTGTAAGTAATTTTAAACTACAGACAAGATTACTACGGATTTAATCTATACCTATACTTTAAGTAGCTACGGCTATTCACCGTAGCCTGGTATCTGAAAACTGTAGCTGTTGCTAATTTCAGCCTATTACTATAGTTCTTACCCAACTTTTGGCTACAGATATAATCTGTAGTCGTAAATCCTTGACCGCTACAGAAGCAACGGCTACGGCTTTAATTCGTATCTATTATCTCCATGGCTCCGAATTTTATCCGTAGCTATAGCTTTTTGACCTATAGCTACGGTACCAATGGCTACGGTCGTGCTATGAATTTTAACCGTAGCCATAGGCTTTTAGCTACGATTTTTATCTGTAGCCTTTTCCCTATTTTCTGGTAGTGCAATGATATTCTTAGCAAAATAATATATATATATATATATATATACACACACACACAAAAAAAAAATCAAAAGACAATTGAAGGTTTGTATACAAAAGGAGGTCTGGAACCTCGGGTATTTAATTTGGAGCTTAGCAAAACTGCATCATTTCGGCAAATGTTTCGATGCATAATCTGGATATGTTCCTTCACTCTTAATGCTCCTCTCTATCATTCCTTTCTTCTCTTTTAATAATATAGTAGTGGTTGTTTGTGCAACGACCCTTAATTACTGATTTTCCTGATTGATTAGGATATCGCATTCTTCTTTGTTGAATTTTACCACCTGCCCATTATCACAGATCTGAGATATGCTTAGAAGATTATGTGCTAAACCTTTTATGCAAAAGGCATTCTCATTTGTAAGAAGATTGATTCCTTCTGTGATTCCCTGTTTAATTACTTCAGCAGTGGTTCCATCTCCGTAGGTGACTATCCCTTTATGAAGATCCTTATAGTTTGAAAGGAGAGACTTGTCACCTGTGACATGTCTTGAGCAACCACTGTCCAGGTACCATTTGGCCTCATTGCCTGATAAATGATCTAAGTGAGTAACAAGGCAATTTGTCTTTTCCTTAACCACCCACTTTGTGACAGGAGTTTTACTCGTGGTAAATTTATTCTTCTTATTTGATTTGTCCACATGACTTAACTGCTCCTTCATCCTGTCAACTATCTCGAGTGGTGATGATTGTATACTTCTTTTGTCTAGCTCATAAACTGACTCCTCATTTTTGTAACGAGCTGGAATAGGTTTGGTGTTACTACTAGATGCAACAAATTTTCCAAATGGCTGTGCATCATATTTAGTTTTTATTCTAGCTTTTTCATACCCCAAACCATATTTGTTGTTTCTAGATTTTCCCATACCCAAAAGTTTTTCTAACCTCTCACCACTCTGGGAAAATTTACAATTTAGTTGGGCTATTTTCCAAGATTCTTCTAATTCATTTTGAAGTGTATAATTTTTATTTTGAAGAATCAAGTTTTCCTCATTTAGTTCTTTGACTTTTTTCTTTAATTTTTTTGACTCAGATTTCAAAGAAATGTTAGTTCTTTCAAGTCTATCATTATCTGAGTGACATTACTGCAAATCAGTAATTAGATGAGTATTAATATTTGAAGCTTTATCCAGATCTAATTTCAGCAATTCCTTTTTTGTTCTCAGATATACTAAGTCGTTTAGATATTTTAATGTTGTAGATATAAAGTTGATTATAAGCATCTTGTAGTTTATCCTTTTTTACTTCTTCCTTTTCTTCTTCAGACTTATCATTATCAGATGAACATGATTCAGTGGCTTGTTGTTCTTTCTCAGGTTCAGTTGGAATGATCGAAGTAGTGGAGACCATGAGTATTTTTAAGGATTTCTGATCTCCATCACTTTCTGAGTCACTATTTTCTGAGTTTGACTCTTCTGTATCATCCCATGTGGCGGCCATCGCCTTGCCCTTGGTTTTTCTGTTTGGGCATTTAGTAGATAGGTGTCCATACTCATGACAGGCATAACATTGTGGTTCTTTAGTCTGCTTACCAAATTTTCCTACAGGAGGTTTGTAGTTCACTTTTCTTCCTCTGGAAGGACGGCCGCGATTCTTCTAAAAGAATCTTCTAAATTTCTGTGCCAGCAAAGCCACTTCCCCATCTTCATCTTCCTTTTCACTCTCACTGTCCTCATGTTTTGTTTTCTTTGACTCTCTTAGGACAGTGTTTTTGGATTTTTGGGGTTGTGTGAAGTGTAATTCAAAAGTTTATAGGGAACCTACTAGTTCTTCTACTTTCATCTCATCAATATTCCTACACTCCTCAATTGTTGTTACCTTGGGATTAAACCGTTTCGGTAGGGATCTTAAGATTTTTCTACATATTTTAGATACCGGAACCTTCTCTCCCAATCCACCCATGGAGTTACAAATGATATTCAATTTGGTGAAAAACTCCATAAATGTCTCATGCTCTTCCATCCTGAGATTTTCGAACTGTGAAGTTAAAAGTTGTAGTTTAGATCTCTTCACAGTGTTTGTGCCTTCATGGGTTGTTTCTAATAAGTCCCATGCTTCTTTAGAGGTCCCACACATGCTTATCTGATTGAAAATATCTTGGGACACGGCACAGTAGATGGTGTTCATTGCTTTTGCTTCAACATTTTACTGTTCTTTATCAAACGCAGTCTACTTTTCATTAGGTTTGGATTTAGTGATTGTGGTTTCATTTTCAAGTACAATTTGTTCAGATGGTACTACATCTCCCTTTTCAATTACATCCCAAACATCACGATCTAAGGATCTCAGGAAGTAATGCATTCTAGCCTTCCAGTAAGCATAATTTGAACCATCAAATACTGGAGGTCTAGTGACAGATGAGCCTTCTCCTTTAGCCATATTCCTTAACTTCAGTCAAGATCACTCTCTAGGCGGTGAAGCCCTTAAAGAGAGACCCACTCTGATACCAAATGAAATAGCGGTGAAGACCGCTTGAGTTGAAGTAGGAATATGCCAATATGTCCTAGAGGGGGGGTGAATAGGACTTTTTTAAAGATTTATGAGTTATATTAAAAATCCTATCACTCTAATCCTATCAGGTATGCAATTTTCAGGATTACTCAAATGTAACTCTACTTGCTTCTAAGCTCAGTAGAGGATCCAATTACAAAACTATTCAAATTAATAACCATGAAGCAGTTATAGTCTATGATGGATGTGACTATATGTGTGAAGTGTGAGCAGATATGAACGCAATTAACACAATCACACAAATGATCAAGCACAAGAATCAATCACAGACACAGTCATTTTTATAGTGGTTTGACTACTTGTCCACTCCACTCCCGGCTGCCACACTCAACCCTTGAGTGTACCGGATTTCACTAATGAGGTTTCCCATGGTTTACCTCAAACCTAAGGTTTTAAATCAGGTTCACCTTCAACCTTTACAGAGGTTTCTACTCGGTTCACCTCAAACCCTGGAGTTTTGCTGGCGCACTCCTAACCAGATGTTTATGCCCACACAGACCAAGGGTCTACACAATGCACCCAGATGTTTATGCTCTCCACAGAGCAAGGGTCCACATAACACACCCCACATATACACTCCCGTCGAAGGCCTCCTTTAAGGACTTCAAAGGGTGAGCAACACTTAAGACCCAATCCTAAAAAAGAATGATCACAAGTATCCTCTGGACTCTAGATACTTATAAATAAGTTGATGAGTCCCATTCAGCGTAATGTCAAAGATCTCCTCTTTATTTTTGAAGGGTCTTCGGTTCCCTTGATTCGCAACATAAAAGGTATACCAATACTAGGCTTCGGGTTAGGTCAATGTTATGACGAAATTCTACTCTCTAAAGATTTTCCTATTAGGAAGATAGAGTGATTCCAATCATCTATGCATTCAAGGCATCCTAGCTTAATGATTTGTCATCAAGGTAGTAGCTGGTGGATCCTTGAATGCGGAAGTTCATTCTCCAATCCACTCTATTGAATATTAATGATGAGGGTGGATTGGAGGATGAACTCCCTGAGAGAAAGGGCTTAAGATAAATGATATGAAGTTTAAAACACTCAGAAGCACTCTCTGCTTTCTCTACCAGCAATAAAGACTAACCTCTCTATATATAGGCAAAAGGTTTCAACGGATATAAAATGGTCACATTTATGACAGCGTTTGATATCATTGAGCAAGAGTCGATATGATCGAGCGTATACTCTCGATTGTATCGATGATCCGCTCGATGATACAAACTCAAATGTCATTTTTACTTTTGAAAACCTTTTGTCAACTGGTCGATGGGATCGAGACACACATCGATGTTATCAAAATTTGAACTCCGATTCCATCGATAGATGAATTGATCTATCGACAGGTGAAAATAGGAGAGACAAGCCTTGAAGAATTTCAGGTTCTAAAGATATGATCAGGGAACAATCGATGTCATTGGAATTTGTATATCGATAATATCGGAGTCCGTGTCGATGAGATCGATAAATTGTATATATTTACCTATAAGCTTGCTAGACGGTTTGTGTCGGGTCTCAATCCAATCGACCAGGTCTCAATATGATCGACATATGAATATCGATTTCTCAATTGACCCCCCGATCAATGTTTAAAACATCTTAAAATTTATGCTGGAGGAAATATGTGCCTACTATCAATATGATCGAATGACTACCGATGTGATCGATATTTGAGTTTAGATTGAATCGGACAGTCATCGATATATCGAAGCTCATAGAAGTTTTCTTTAGAAAAACAGGGGCACCAAAAAACTGTCTATCGATATTATCGATCCACTTTCGATGGGATTGATATTTTAATATCGATGATATCGATTGAGAGTCCGATATATTGATAAATCGTCCAGATGAATGTTTAATTGCTAGATGCTTTTTGTCTTCATTCGATTGTATCGATTGAGATGCCGAGAACATCGATAGACCAGGTCGATCATATCGAAAGGGGAATTGATATAATCGACAGGGTAAGAAAAACTTAAAAATTTTTCTGTTTGGTAAAAAGTTTTCTTACACTAAAACCCTAAGGTATTCTACTTATTTTTAAGGGTTTTAATCACCTGGTGTTTTGGGACATGGGATGTGAGGCTATGATTTACCTATGACGAGCCTCCATACATTTAGTTGAGACAGACACTTGACTTGATCTTCTTGTTGGGCACTGTTGTCCGAATGACTCAACTTACACCGTAATTGACAAACCAGGGCACTAGTAGGTGTACTTTTAGGGATGATAGTACGTAGTATCGCATGCTATGGGGTTCATCACAAGGGATTTCTATCCAAACTAGTCTCATACCTAAATTTGAATAGCCAGACTCAATGTGGTAAACTCTTGATCTCAAGTTAGTCGCTCACCCCAACCGAAATCCTAGCCATTGCGAAGGTACACAACAATTAGTTACGCACCACTAACCCAAGTGAATAGTGAATGAATGAAGGAATCAAATACTAAGTACACAACTGCTACTCAATAAGTCCACATATCAGTATCGTACATCTTTGAGATTATCACCGAGGTTTAGTACACTCCAAGAAGGCCGCCACCCCCGCCAGATGCGCAACCTAGTGAGTGAAAAAGACCTCACTACCCACCTGCTAATATTGGCATGACTCGTTGATAGTGGACCCATTTGTTAGCTAGTTAAACTCAGCCTAGCTTACATCCTTGTAACGCCCCAGATTTCGAGGGTCGAGCACAACTCAGCTCTCGAGATCCAGCACATCACTTATGTAACATGGATAGTGATGTTTAAATGTTGTCCATATCAATGTATTGATTATACTAAAACGACATATCATACTCTAGAGATAACGTAATTAAGCAGGCGAAAGTCTGAAGTATATGTATTGAAATAAGTAAGTGATTCGCAACCTCTAGAGTATGATGATGTAACAGGGTTTAATATATACAAGGTTTGTTTCAAAATATATAAAATGTCAAAATGTAGGTGTCCAACTAATTAATGTGACCCTGTAATGTCGTCGAATCAGTACAAGGTCTACGTAGACCTGCCTGATAGCTAAACATAGGAGAATTCCTCCTCCTCATGTAACGACTTGGAAACATTCGTACAAAGACTCGAGTACCAACTCAGGCAGAAATCCCTCAGGACTAAATCCTTTAGAAACTAGACTAGATTAACTAAGTGCTAACCTAGATTATTTGTGAAATTAGCACTAATCACTTTAAATATGATCTGCAAGACTCAAAACCTGTAGAATCGTTAACGCTACATTATCCTAAAATCTAGAATCCAACTCTAAACCCAGTTGCTCTCAGGAGCACTTTAAAACTTTATATCAGACCTGGACCACACGTTGAAAGTCCAATAGTAATGAACTTAAACGATTATGACCACCTAGTTGGACTTGACTATCACCTTGAAAATCATGTCTAAACGATGTTCTGAGACTGTTTCCTCGAGTCTAGAGTGAAGAGGGTGAAAGAAGTGAAGATTTTTAAGAAATTAAATATGAATTTAAGTAATCTGAGTCATGTCACTTGTGCGCCATTTAAAAGCATTCCGACCGTTGGTTTTTGGCCCAAATTCACCCTCGAATCAGGCATGATAGCCCATACATGTCAAAATACTTGTGGCCTTGATCAAGTTTCGGTGACCGTTGAACTGAAACTGGTCCACCGCGGTCGATCTGGAAATCTGATCTGACTGAAAAATTAACTTGATCAAGATCCAGCATCTATGAGCTTAAGTCCGACCGCATTCAGTGGGAGGACCTCCAGAAGTGTTCCATTGGATTGGAACAAGGCCAATTTGTTTATAACCTAAGTAAACCTTGCCCTTAGGGCTATTTCTGTCAATTTTGGGCTTATATAAAGACCTCAAACCCTCTCTCACATATTCCATACGAATTTATAACCCTAGCTAAGATAAGAGAGAGAAAAGAGAGAGAAAGTGAGATCGAAGTGAGAGTTATTCTTGGGATTCAATCCCTGTTACTCCTTGTGCTTAAACATCATTACCGGATCACTGTTCCAACAATTCTGACTTCATTCTTAGGTAAGAAATTGTAACCCTAAGTTGTTCTAGGGTTTTCATTGTTGCAAGTAGGGAAATAGCTAACCTAGTTCGTGCTATAGGTTGCTAATCCACCATTGACGAAGGCATACCATTTACATCCTATTCGTTATGCTTCTACGGCATAAGGTGCGGATTATAGATGTATATATTATGATTTTTAAAGCTTTTAATGTTAGATAATGATTTATTACTGACGTGGATGCTATTACACATGCTAAATGTGCTATTTGTTCTGTTTACGAATATGTTTAGTCTATGTTGTAAATAGAGTATTCCATGTGTTTGTTAAAATGTTTGTATGAATATGAAATTTGATGTTGTGATTACCATGATTAATTATTGTTAATACATGCTTGTTATGTATGCGACAACTCCTTAGCAAAAGGATTGGCCCAAATATGTAATATGCCAACATACGTGATGTATGTTGAATAGTGTAGTCTAAGTGTTTGTGTAAATACCTGAACGGGTTAGAAATGGGTAGAGTATGATTTTTAAGGGTATTGAGACATGAATCTTAATTACCTTACTTGTGTGTATGATTTTCTCCAGGAAATGTTTAGCCTATTTTATTCATGTTAACTGTGTGTATGATTTCCTCCATGTACCGTATTCATGTTTAAGTTATATTTCATAACATGCTCAAATGAATGTGAAAATTGAATCAAATGTCTATTATTGCTATTGTACGTGACTGGGACTATGTTATGGTTCAGGCAATCGGTAACAAGCTTTGAATTCGTGGCTGAGATCTATTCGCGATGTAAGACGTGTTTGACGAACCCGAGCCATATTAGAGTTGTCGGCAGTGGTTTGGCCACACGGAGTGCTTATGCATTTCATGTCGATTAACTCAACGTGCGATCATGCTAGTTGAGCTCGTCAAGTAACCCGATTGACCCGATGTATGTTCACCATGTTTGGACACTCCTGTTTGAATCTAGGGTACCAACCTTACCAGTGTAATCCCGTTAACCTTGGTACGTCAATCCGCTAAGACTCATGAGCCAGACATGGTGGTATGGGACACCGTGGTCAAGCTGTCACCCTACGCTGGGTTGACGAGTCTCCCCGTAGTGACCAGTGAGAAACCTAGACTCGTGAGCCGATTATGGTGGTGTGAGACACTATATTCGAGCTGTCGACCTACTCTGATTGGCGACGAGTCCTTTGTAGTGACCTCTAGGATATCCTGAAACTGCAGTGGGGCAACGGGCCTTATTGTAGTATATGAGATATACTAGACCTGTATTGATTGGTGACGAGCCCTTTACAGCGATCTAAAACTATAATATCGTATGAGGTTGACTAAGACTAATGACCCTAGAATGGATCTTCGTTTGGGATCGCCACACCAGGTTTCTCTGTGGTCGACTAGTTCAGTGGTAACATAATAAGAGCCTCTTAGTGACCAATATGTCGGGCGACTTCTGTCTGCTTCACCACATCTGCACGTTCAACGTCTACCCCAGGTGGAGCAATCGCAGCGAGTGCATGCGTCTCATGATGAATTTCCTGTACCAAGTGGGACAGGGAGCGAAGTTGTGCGTGCTTACATTTGTACTGTGACAGATAGTCCTTATCGCGCGTTCAAATAGAAGGACTGAGTCGCTCCCCTTCGGCTGACTCATATCAAGATTGCACTTGAGTTTAGCTACAGACTTAGGGTGAAATTGCCAGCACCGGTCCATTATATCAGCGAGACCACTCTCAATCAAATAAATATCGGGCCACGACAGTGACATGCTCGACTTGAGGAGAGTGAAGGTGAAACAGAAAGCGAAGAAGAAGAGAGTGAAGGAGAAGGCGGGACTGAAATAGAAGAAGAGGAAGAACAAGAGGAAGAAGAGGAGGCTCAGGACACAAGTGAGAGCTCTCCTCCTATGGCACCAGAGCAGGACACTGGTCAGGCCACCAAGGATGCCCGTATAACTCAACTTGAGGAGGGTCAGGCTATCCTACTACAGGATATCATGTATCTTCGGGGCTTCGTGAAACACAAGTTCAAGAAAGTGACTAGTACTCTGAAGTCTATCTTGTGCTTCCTGCAGGATAAGGGTACCCTTCCTCCATTTCCAGATTCGGATGCTTAGTCATCCATGTTATTGCCCCGTAGCTTGTTTGTTGTTTGTAGGATGTTGGTGTTTTTATGTTGTTAGGCTTAGTAAAGTAGTAACTATTAGGATGTTTTAAATGTTTGAAGTCCTAGTTGTATTAGCGCACCTGCATTTCCTGTCATGATCCATATAAAACTGTATTCCATGTATTGTGACAAATTTTGGTAAATGAAATGCATGCAGTCTTTTTACTATGAAGTGTGTAAAATGCTTGAAGAATTGTGTTGCTATACTGCATCTTATGCAAGTTGCACCCTATGTTGTGTAGGGAATGCCACCTAAGTTCACACGGAGCACAACACGCCTCACATTGGAAGATTTGATGGACTAGGCACCTCCCCAGAGTGATGGTCATGCGGACCCTAGTTTGGGCCCGGTTCATGAGACGATGCCTGAGTCTCAGCCTTCGATTGGTCCTACAGTTGGGCCGCCACCTTACACACCACCGGTTCGTGAGCAGAACTGTGCGTCTTTTTTGACGTAGCATGTGCCTCAGTCAGGTCCACCTATGGATAGGTTGGAACTATTGTTGATGATGATGCACCAGCAACAGGAGCAGAACCAGCAGCAGCAGATGTGATACCACCACTAGTAGCAGCAGCTCTTGGCCACCATTACAGGAGCCCTAGCTCAGGGTGGGGGTACCACTCCACCTTCACCATCTGTATACCTTGCTGAGGCTGTAGGGCCTTCTGCTCGGGATGAGGGTGTGACATTGCCTACACCTGCTGTATACCCTACAGGGAATTTGGGTACGAGTGGCCTCCTAGAGCGATTCCAACGCTTGTGGCCTCCTACATTTTCAGGTTCTCACAGACCCGAGGAGGCCGAATATTGGCTAGACCACATCTCCAAGATGTTGAGGATGCTACATTGTACCGAGCTAGAGCAGGTTGAGTTGGTTACCTTTATGTTAGAGAAGGAAGCTAGCCTATGATGGGATAGTGTCCTGTGGACTGTAGTAGATGATATGTATGGACATGGAGAGCATTTGAGACCTGCTTCTACGAGAAATACTATCCCCTTACGTACTGGCACGAGAAGGAGAATGAATTTCTATGCCTCAAACAGGGAAGCATGTCAGTGACAGAGTATGAGCACCGGTTTACGGAGTTGGGCAGCTACATCCCGACTGTACTTACTGATGCACAGATGTGGATGCGGCATTTTTTTGAGGGCTTGCGACCCGACATTCGCTCGAAGACGTGCTGAGCTAGTACGCATGTCTATGCGAGCAGAGCAAGAAGGGGATTGATTGTCACGTTCTCGTGGGCCTATGATCCCTAGGCCACGACCAGATATGTCGAGCAGGTCATTCCTCGGCAAGAGGACTCGTATCGACTCTCTTCCCAGGATTGCTGTGCCACTAATTTTGATGAGGCGACCTGGTGTGACCTGTACATACTGTGGGAGACCAGGTCATGTTACAGAGAGTTATTTTACGCATATGAGAGATAGCGGGTTTATGCCACCGCAGAGGATCGACCGCTCTCTCCCTCAGGCCCTATCGGCTCCACCCCTATGGACTGCACCTGCACATCCATCATTTCGACCGCCAGTACCCCGATTTAGGCCTCCTCAACGGCCCATGGTACCACTACAGAACCGCCCACAGCAGGCTCGTGTGCATGTACTTACAGCTGAGGCTTCTGAGGGTGTAGACTTAGCACCGAGGTCAATCGAGGGTACGACTCACATCCAAGGTACTTCAATTTTCTTACTGGTGGACATTGGGTCCACTACTTCTATAATTTCATGTTCGGTAGTCAAGCGACTGGGGTTGGATACTGCTCCTATGAAAAGAGTGAGGGTTATCACCGCCGCTGGGACATTTTCTGATGTTACTAAGATTTACAAGAGCTGCCCGATAAACTTAGGGAGCAGGACCATACTGGTCGACATGATTGTCTTTCCTCTGTTTCATTATGACGTCATTCTTAGTATGGATTGGCTCACTAGGATGCGAGCAAAGATTGATTGCGAGGCTAGGGTGGCGACGGCCTATAGACCCGAGGGCACAACTTTTACTTTCTCAATTCAGGTCAGTCACCCTTCTCAGATGAGTTGTTACGTTTCTCTATTGTGAGATATGGACGATCTGCCACTTGTGAATACACCGGTAGTCCAGGATTTTGAGGATGTGTTCGCGACGATCCCCGGTTTGCCTCCATAGCGTGAGATCGATTTTACTATTGATCTCGTGCCAGGTGAGGCACCCGTTTCATTACTGATGTATTGTATCCCACCATGTGAGATGGAGGAACTGAGGAAATAGATTGACGGGCTGGTAGAGAAGGGCTTCATATGACCAAGTGTGTCTCCTTAGGGAGCACCTGTGTTGTTTGTCAAGAAGAAAGATGAGTCGTTGCGGTTATGTATTGATTACCACAGGTTAAACCAATTGACTGTGAAGAACAAGTATCCTTTGCCCAGGATAGACGATCTGTTTGATCAGTTGAAAGGGGCGCGATACTTTTCAAAGATTGACCTATAGTCAGGGTATCATCAGTTGCGCGTCAGGGATAAAGACGTGCAGAAGACTGCTTCCAGGACCAGCTTTGGACATTATGAGTTCCTTGTAATGTCGTTCGGTCTTACGAATGCACCGGCCGTGTTCATAGACTTGATGAACTGGGTGTTTCGGCCATTTCTATACCAATTCATCATCGTGTTTGTCAATGATATTCTGGTATACTCTGTGAGTCAGGAAGAACATGAGAGGCACCTACAAGTAGTCTTGGATACTTTAAGGAAGAACTAGTTCGTGCAGTACAAGAAGTGCGACTTCTGGTAGGAGGAAGTCAAGTTCTTGGGACATGTAGTGTTCAAGGAAGGGATAGCGGTGGACCTTGCTAAGGTAGCCGCAGTTCAAGACTGGAAACAGCCTTGTTCAGTTACTGAGGTGAGAAGTTTTCTTAGTTTGGCAGGCTATTACAGATGCTTCATTTGGGATTTCTCGAAGATAGCCAGATCTTTGTCTCAGTTGACTCAGAAAGACTTGAAGTTCTCCTTGAATGAGAAGGCATGAGTAGCTTTTCAGGAGGTGAAGGATAGACTGACGTCCATCCCTGTACTAGTATTGTTAGAATAAGGGGTCAAGTATACGATATACACCGATGCATCTCGCATTGGTCTAGGTTGTGTCCTTATGCAGAAGGACAGGGTGATTGCATATGCCTCGAGACAGTTGAGGAAACACGAGGAGAATTACCCTACACACGACCTGGAGTTGGCAGCTATCATTTTCGCACTAAAGCTATGGAGACATTAGCTCTATGGAGAGGAGTTCAAGCTTTTTTGTGACCACAAGTGCCTTAAGCATATATTCACTCAGTGGGACTTAAATATGAGGCAGCGCTGATGGATGAAAACCTTAAAGGAATACAAGTTCGAGGTCTCCTACCATCCTGGCAAGGCCAACCTTGTGGCAGACGTATTGAGCTGCAAGAAGGCAATCATATTTACGGCTCCGCTGATGATTGAGGAGTGGGATATGCTAAAGTTTGTTCATGACTTTGAGCGGAAGCTCACTGTGGAGGAACCTTTTGAAGTCATCGCACATGTTCGTGTACAGCCCCTCATTGATGGTAGGATCATCGAGGCTCAGGCAGGCGATGAGCTTTTGGTGAAGATGAGAGAGCGGGTTGGTACAGATGAGGACTCAGAATGGACTATTAGTACGGATGAGGGCTTAAGTTATCGTGGCCGCCTATGCGTCTCAAACATTCCTGAGTTGAGACAAGAAGTTCTTGAGGCAACGCACAATTCAAAGCTAGAGATGCATCCTAGAAGCACGAACATGTATCGAGATGTGAAGAGGTCATACTGGTGGGACAACATAAAGACTCATATAACAGAATCTGTATCCCATTGTCTCTTATGCTAGTAGGTCAAGGCAGAGCATCGGCAACCTCCTAGACTACTTCAGCCCATGCCCATAGCTGAATGGAAGTGGGGCTTCATCTCTATGGATTTTATATCAGGGCTACCAAAGATGAGGAAGGGACATGATTCTATCTGGGTGATCATCGATCGATTGACGAAGTCAGCTCACTTCCTTCTGATCAGAGTCACAAACTCTGCAGATGAGTTGGCTAGGCTGTACATTAAAGAAATAGTTCCTCTGCGTGGGTTACCCTTGGAGATTGTGTCGGACAGAGACACGCGATTCACATATATCTTCTAGACTTGTATCCAGGAAGCGATGAGTGTGAAGTTAAAATTCAGTACCTCGTTTCACCCATAGACCGACGGGCAGACAGAGCGGGTGAATCAGATTTTAGAGGCTATGCTGCGGGCTTATGTTTTGGACTTTAAGGACAGTTGGGATGACTGTCTCCCGTATGCAGAGTTCGCCTACAATAACAGTTTTCAGGCGAGTATTGGCACGACTCCTTATGAGTCTTTGTATAGGCACCCTTTCCGAGTACCGCATTGCTGGGCAGAGGTTGGTGAACGCAGTTTGATTGGCCCAGAGTTAGTACAGGCGACCTCAGAGAAGATCGATATTATTAGACGTCAACTTCTGACGGCCCAGAGTAGACAGAAGAGTTATGCCGACACGAGGTGACGACCACTTGAGTTTGAAGTTGAGGACCATGTGTTCCTCCAAGTTTCTCCTATGAAGGGAGTCTTACGGTTTGGCAATAAGGGGAAGCTCACACCGAGGTTTATTGGTCCATTTCATATTCTGGATTGAGTGGGGGTAGTAGCGTATCGCCTGGCTTTACCCACACCACTCGCAGGCGTACACAACGTATTTCATGTATCTATGCTGAAGAAATATGTTCCTGATCCTTCACACATCATCAGATGGGAGCAGGTATAGTTGAGCGAGGATGCTACATATGTACTGCGTCTGACGCGTATCCTAGACAGGAAGGAGCAAGTGTTGCACAGTAATGTGATTCCACTCGCAAAGGTACTATGGACACACCATACTGAGGAGGAAGCTACTTGAGAAATAGAAGCTGAGGTCAGAAAGAACTACCCTCAGATTCTTGAGGAGTACGAAAAGGTACTAATTTTGGGGATAAAATTTTTCTTTAAGGGGGGTAGATTGTAACGACTTGAAAAAATCCATACAAAGACACGAGTACCAACTCAGGTAGAAATCCCTCAGGACTAAATCCTTTAGAAACTAGATGAGAATTAACTAAGCGCTAACCTAAATTAGCACTAATCACTTTAAATACGATCTGCAAGACTTAAAACCTGTAGAATCGTTAACGCTACATTACCCTAAAATCTAGAACCCGACTCTAAACCCAGTTGCTCTCGGGAGCACTTTGAAACTTTGTATCAGACCGGGACCGCACGTTGAAAGTTCGATAGTAATGAACTTAAACGATTATGACCGCCTAGTTGGACTTGACTATTACCTCGAAAATCACGTCCAAACGATGTCCTGAGACTGTTTCCTCGAGTCTGGAGTGAAGAGGGTGAAAGAAGTGAAGATTTTTAAGAAATTAAATATGAATTTAAGTAATCTGAGTCGTGTCGCTTGCGCGCCATTTATAAGCATTCTGACCATTAGTTTTTGGCCCAAATTCACCCTTGGATCAGGGATGATAGCCCATACATGTCAAAATACTTGTGGCCCTAATCGAGTTTCGGTGATCGCTGAACTGAAATTGGTCCGCCGCAGTCGATCTGGAAACCCGATCGGACTGAAAACTTAACTTGATCATGATCGAGCATCTATGAGCTTAAGTCCGACCGTATTCAGTGGGAGGACCTCCATAAGGGTTTCGTTAGATCCGAACAAGGCCGATTTGGTTATAACCTAAGTAAACCATGGCCCTAGGGCTATTTTCGTCAGTTTTGGGCTTATATAAAGACCTTAAACCCTCTCTCACATATTCCATACGAATTTTCAACCCTAGCCAAGATAAGAGAGAGAAAGTGAGATAGAAGTGAGAGTTATTCTTGGGATTCAATCCCCGTTACTTCTTGTGCTAAAACATCATTACCGGATCGCTATTCTGGCGATTCTGACTTCATTCTTAGGTAAGAAATTGTAACCCTAAGTTGTTCTAGGGTTTTCATTGTTGCAAGTAGGGAAATAGCTAACCTAGTTTGTGTTATAGGTTGCTAATCCGCCATTGATGAAGGCATACCATTTACATCCTATTCGTTACGCTTTTACGGCGTAAGGTGCGGATTATAGATGTATAGATTATGATTTTCAAAGCTTTCAATGTCAGATAATGATTTATTACTGACGTGGATGCTATTACACATGCTAAATGCGCTATTTGTTCTGTTTACGAATATGTTTAGTCTATGTTGTAAATAGATTATTCCATGTGTTTGTTAAAATGTTTGTATGAATATGAAATCTGATGTTGTGATTACCATGATTAATTGTTGTTAATACATGCTTGTTATGTATGCGACAACTCCTTAGCAAAAGGATTTGCCCAAATATGCAATATGCCAACATACGTGATGTATGTTGAATAGTGTAGTCTAAGTGTTTGTGTAAATACCTAAACGGGTTAGAAATGGGTAGAGTATGATTTTTAAGGGTATTGAGATATGAATCTCAATCACCTTACTTATGTGTATGATTTCCTCCAGGAAATGTTTAGCCTATTTTATTCATGTTAACTGTGTGCGCTATCTGTTCTGTTTACGAATATGTTTAGTCTATGTTGTAAATAGATTATTCCATGTGTTTGTTAAAATGTTTGTATGAATATGAAATCTGATGTTATGATTACCATGATTAATTGTTGTTAATATATGCTTGTTATATATGCGACAACTCCTTAGCAAAAGGATTTGCCTAAATATGCAATTTGCCAACATACGTGACGTATGTTGAATAATGTAGTCTAAGTGTTTGTGTAAATACCTGAACGGGTTAGAAATGGGTAGAGTATGATTTTTAAGGGTATTGAGATATGAATCTCAATCACCTTGTGTGTATGATTTCCTCCAGGAAATGTTTAGCCTATTTTATTCATTGTAACTGTGTGTATGATTTCTTCCATGTACCGTATTCATGTTTAAGTTATATTTCATAACATGCTCATATGAATGTGGAAATTGAATCAAATGTCTATTATTGCTATTGTACGTGACTGGGACCATGTTATGGTCCGGGCAATTGGTAACAGGCTTTGAATTCATGGCTGAGATCTATTCGCCATGTAAGACGTGTTTGACGAACTCGAGCAGTATTAGAGTTATCGATAGTGGTTTGGCCACATGGAGTGCTTATGCATTTCATGTCGATCAACTCAATGTTCGATCGTGCTAGTTGAGCTCGTCAAGTAACCCAATTGACCCGATGTATGTTCACCATGTTTGGACACTCCTATTTGAATCTAGGGTACTAACCTTACCAGTGCAATCCCGTTAACCTTAGTACCTCAATCCACTAAGACTCATGAGCTGGATTGGTGGTATGGGCACCGTGGTTGAGCTGTCGGCCTACGTTAGGGCGATGAGCCTCCCCGTGGTGACCAGTGAGCAACCTAGACTCGTGAGTCGATTATGGTG
This sequence comes from Magnolia kwangsiensis, assembly GCA_037074715.1. NCBI lineage: Eukaryota > Viridiplantae > Streptophyta > Magnoliopsida > Magnoliales > Magnoliaceae > Magnolia > Magnolia kwangsiensis. The sequence goes on along the minus strand of CM073575.1, from coordinate 78,805,810 downwards.
GTATGAGACACTATATTCGAGCTATTGGCCTACTCTAATTAGTGACAAGCCCTTTGTAGTGACCTCGAGGATATCCTAAAATTGTAGTAGGGTGACGAGCCTTATTATAGTATATAGGATATACTAGACATGTATTGATTGGTGACGAGCCCTTTACAGTGATCTAGAACTATAATATCATATGAGGTTGACTAGGACTGACGACCCTAGAATGGATCATCGTTTGGGTAATGATATAAGGACTGACGACCTTAGCTTCCCAATCCTGCTGTATGAAAAGGACTAATAATAACTCGGTAATCGCGTTCATAACATATCACTACATGTGCCCCGGGTTGAAGAGCACAGAGGGAAGAAAGCATGTTGCGGACGTAAGATGGTGTCACACGAGGGAGTGTAGGCGAGGGCATGTATCATGAAAACATCTCATCCTTGCATTAACAAGAGTATCTAGGAATGTCTGATATGCCTACTTTATCATTATTGCTTGACTGAATTGATAACATATTAATCTTTGCTCTATGATTCCACTGAGTTGATCACTCACTCCCACGTTCTGGGACGGTGTTCTGAACACCCACCAGACTATGTCTTAGCTGCAGACGAAGATGTGACTTAGGAGGCCGTGCTTGATTGCTACGACGATCAGGACGAGTTCTCGTACATGCAGTTATCTGACAGTTTCGCTTAGGCTGTGATGATCGATGGGGCTATAGGGCTTTTCATTCTAGTTGAAACTATTTCTCCACATTTTGATTATTTTTTGAACTAATACATGTATATGGTGACTTAGTGATATATTCATACTTTGGGGTTCGACAGAGATCTTTCAAACTCATATACGTTTAGATATATCTTTCAGTCTTCTGCTTGCGTTATATAAACTAACTTGGAGTATGAATTACCATTTAGTATAATCCCACTCATGTTTAATACACTAATATGAACAACATTCAATTATCATTATCTATGTTGCATAAGTGATGCATTGGAACTCGGGAGTGGAGCTTATTCTCGACCCCTGATTTTCAGGGCGTTACACCTCATCTATGAAGTCCAATTCTGCTGCATAAACTTTGTCCTCACCTACATCTACAATAGAATCTGGTTGGTGTTTAAAACACTATCCTAGGGTGGGAGTGAGTGATCAACTCAGTGGTACTATAAGGCAAAGGTTAACCTATTATTAAGTCAATCAAGCAGTAATGATAAAGCAATACAACAATCACTTCCTAGTTACTCTTGTTAATATAGGAATGGTGTGCAGTAATGATGCATGCCCCTGCACAAAGCTCCCTCATAAGTGACTCCAATAACCAAGTTCATGCATGACAACCTCCCTAAAGTGCAACTTCCTCGCTAAAGCACATGCAATGCAGTGCATGGTTGTGTTAGCTGAGTACTTAATTAAGCTTATTCATATAACAGATTTGGAAAGCTAAGGTACCTCCATTTATATCATTAACCCAAATGAGGAATCCATCTAGGGTCTTCAATCCTAATTAATCACATACGATAGGCAAGTTGTAGGGCATCACCCTTAATGAAAAGTAGTCGATAAGCAAATTAATTGTTTATACTAGCGGTCACTATGGGAGGCTCGTCACTTTAGCGTAGGCCACGGTGTCCCATACCACCATGCCTGACTCATGAGTCTTAGTGGATAGTGGTACCATGGTTGAAACGGGCTTTTACATTGGTAAGTGGTACCTTAAATTTAAAAAGTGATGTTCATACATGATAGACGCACAATAGGTTAATCGGTTTATTTGGTAAGTTCGATTGGTACGAGTACACGTTGACTTAATCAACATGGAGCACATAAGAGCCCCCTGTGGCCTAACCACTGTCGACAATCGCCGTGCGACACAGATTCGTCGAGTTACCCAATGTGGTAAGACTAATTCAGCCACCTGTACAAGGGTTGTTACTGATTTCTTGGGTCACATTGTAGCCCCGATCTTACTTAGATGCAATAGATAGACACATGTGATAATCATATCAGCATTTAACTAACAATCCAAATAAAATCCTAATTTGAACATTTCATCAAATATATTGAACATGTCACCATGCACTTGCATTTTATCCATAAATTGCATAGCGGCAAATATGATTACATGAAAGAAACTATACATATGATTAAGGTAATAGAGAATCCTATCTTAATACACTTAATAAATACAAATCATCAACATTTTCTCATTCATACAATTTATTATAAATTACACTTCACCAAATACACAGACTAGATTAATTACGACATATATTATGGCAATTCCTTACACAAAGGGATCATCATGCATATGACAACATGAATCCTAGATTAATAGTCATGGCAAGTACAAATCATAATTGCATGTTCATTCAAACATTTCAACAAACACATAGGATGTATATTTATTCAACATAGTTCATACATGTATAATATATCGAATAGGTCGTACTTAAAACAATATGGTAGCAATCAAGTCAAACATAAATCATTAGCTGACACTAAAAGCATTGAAAACTATAACCTAAACGTTTATAGTCTACACCTTTCATTGGAATACTCGATTTAGACTCAGTTCGAATCGTATATTTTCAAAAATGGAATGATGGGTACCTAAATTACAAAATCCATTAGCTAAGTTGACAAACAACTATTCTAATCTTAACTACATTATTAGGGTTGGATTTCTTACCCAAATAATAGTTGAAATAGGTCGTGTAGCGAAGTGGGGAGGTGAATCAGTGCGTGGAATTGTGGGAAAGAATCCCAAAAAAGATCTCCAAGAATCTTTCTTCCTTCCTTCCTCTTTTCTCTCCTTTTCTCCCTCCCTCTCTCTCTCTCTCTCTCTCTCTCTCTCTCTCTCTCTCTCCCTTATGGTTTTAGAAAATTCGTGTGGAATGGAAATAGGGTGATTTAAGGGCTTTATATAGGCCCAAAACAGATGCAAATGGCCCCATGGCCATGGTATACTTAATTTATAACCTAAGGGCGGTTATTTTTGATAAAGGGGGCTCATAGGAAGGCCCACTACTCACATACGTTGTAATATAAGATCCCTGATAATGGATCCATGCTAGGATGTAGTTTGTGTGCGATCTAACAAGCTGATCGACAGTGAAGGACCTGTCTTAGATCAACGGTCGAACTTGCTCGATCGAGGCCGCAAGTACACGGATATGAGCAAGGAAATTTTCTTTCCCCTTGGGTGAGGTTTGGTTAGAAACTGACGGTTCGAAATCCTTAATTTCACCTGTAAGTTAATGGCCCAATTTACTTAAGTTTCACTACATTTTCTAAAGATATTCGCGTTTCTCACACACTTTACTCAGAGCTCAAGTTATGCATTTTCGGATACTATTTGGGCTCGATTCCCACGATGGTTGTCAAGCCCAGTAGGATGAACATATCTCTATAGTTTCGCCATCATCGGATTTCCGACGTGCGGTCTAGGTCCGATACAGAGTTTCAATGTATTCCTGATAATGACAGGCTCGTGGGATTTCTCCTAGGTTTTTAAGTACTGTTGAGTTAGCAATTTTAATGATTTTAGGTCTTTCCATTTGTGTAAATGGTGATTTGAGGTAAATCCACTGATTAATTTAGTTTAGTACTTAATTAATTAGTGCCAAAATTTCTATAGAATACGGTCCTTAGGGATTTGAACATGAGGTGGTACTCGGGCCTTTGTACAAATTTTTTCGAGACCTTACAATCTACCCCCTTAAAGAAAATTTTCATCCTCGAAATTAATACCTTTTCGTATTCTTCGAGGATCTGAGGGTAGTTCTTACAGACTTTGGCTTCTGTTTCCCAAGTAGCCTCTTCCTCAGTGTTGTAACATCCCAAAAATCGGGGGGTCGAGCAAAAACCCAACTCCCGAGTTCCAGCATGTTATTTATGCAACATAGATATGTATGATTGAATGTTGTCTTTGATAATGTATTAAACATGAGTGAGATTAAGCCAGAACAGCATATCATACTCCAGAGACAGTTAAATTAACCAGCGGAAGTCTGTAATAGTATGTATAACATATATAAACTGTTGTATGTCTCCAGAGTGTGAACATGTTACCAGGTTATATACATACATGTATACTCCAAAAGTAGACAAAACGAATATACATGAGTGTGCTAAAAATATAAAATGACAAGTGTCAAAGTATCTAATCGACCTCCCTGTAATCCCGTCAATCAGAACACGCATATAGGAGGAATCCTCCTCATCATCATCAAATCCAGCTCCGCCTCACAGGCCGCGCCATCATCTGCAATCACAAAAAGGTCTGGTGGGTGTCCAGGAACACCGTCCCGTAACGTGGGAGTGAGTAGCTAACTCAGTGGAATAATAGAGCAAGGATTAACATGTTCTCAAATCAATCACGCGATAATAGTAAAATAATAAATCAAACAATCCTAATACTGTTGTTAATGCAATTATGACATGACGTGATGTATGCCCTCACCGACGATCACCCTCATGCGGCAACATCTTACGACCGCGGCATGCCACACTCCCTAGAGTGCTCCACATCTTCCAGGCACATGCAATGCTATGGTGATATGAATTCCAAGTTGTTATTAGTCCATTCAAACAGCAGGATTGGGAAACTAAGGTACTTCCCTTATATCAATCCCAACACAGATCCTGTCTAGGGTCGTCACTCCTAGTAATCTCATACGATGTGTATTTCGTAGGTCACTGCAAGGGCTGCCAGGGCTGTTGCTCGCACTCGTTGCACCGCTCCCCCATCACCTTATCAATACAGGCCTACTGTACTCTACTGCAACGGAAGGGTCGTCGCCTCCCGTGGACTCAGAATACGCTCGCGGTCACTACAAAGGGCTCGTCGCCTGATCAGTGTAGGCCGACAGCTAGAATATAGTGTCCCATACCACCATAATCTGCTCACGAGTCTAGGTGCTCACTGGTCACTACGGGGAGGTTTGTGGCCCCAGCGTAGGCCGACAGTTCGACCACGGTGTCCCATACCACCATGCCCGGCTCATGAGTCTTCGTGGATCAAGGTACCATGGTTAACAGGGTTTTCAGTGGTAAGTTCAGTACCCTAGTTTCAAGCAGTTATGACTCATGCAGGGTGAACATACAATGGCCAGTCGGGTTACTTGACGGGCTCGACTAGCACGATCGCATCTCAAGTTGAACGACATGAAGTGCGTAAAACACTTCGTGTGGCCTAACCACTGCCGCCAACTCCAGAACACGGCTCGCGTTCATCGACGCGTCGTTCGTGGTGAAGATAAGCTAACCACGAATTCGCTCGGTTACCGACTGCCTGGACTAGGCATAGTCCCAAACAATCATAGAATCACATCAGCAGTTGTGTAAGGGTAATGGAAATGAAATACAACCATGAGAGCATGTTAACACATGTTATTACATACAACTTAAGTAAATCATCGTACACATGTCTTTCACACATATAATGAAATTAAGCATGTCGCCAACATATAGGAAATCCTCTCCATCAACATATTAATTGAGAATTCAATCTCAAAGTAACTCATAAGGAAATCATCAAGCACATGTTATAACATACAGCTTAAGCGAATCGTCAAGCACATACATTTCATTCATATCATGAAATCATGAATATGGCTAACATGTAGGAAACCATTCACACCAGCGTATTAATTGAGAAATCAATCTCAAACTAATTCATAACACCATTTAATTCAATACATACTAATACAAGCATTTATACAAACACATACACTACACACTTAAGTCTACATATAGTATGTCGACCCGAAGTGCGCATTTAGGCGAATCTCTTCGCCAAACTAATTATGCACGTATTCCTAACATCCTAATGCGACAACATATCATGTCAATCACATCAGCAAAATGTGCATGAAAACAGTACTTCCTACAAATGACTAAAATGCCCTAAATCTCATATTCTTCGTTAGTTTACGAAACAGGAAACGGACAGCATGTTGTACATGTCAAACGGCGTTGCCGTCAAGAATCTACTATTAAACGACATTGAAAGCTTTGGAAACAGTCAATCAAAGCGTCTAAAATCCGCACCTTTTCCGTTTTAGGGGTGAGAATTCGAACGGAGCGTATATGCTTCGTCTACGGCTACTAGAGGACCTGTTTTACAAGATCTTTTAACTACCGAGCTATGGAACGGAAGAAACATCAAATCAGCGACTTTTTAGGGTTATTCCTTACCTGAAAATGTGGAGAAATCACCGGCTGAATGATGGAAGTGTGTTGCTACAGCACGTGCAACAGGCGGCACGAAAGCTGGAAAATTCTCCTCCAATCTCTCTCACAAACTCTCACCTTTTCTCTCTCCCAATCTAGGGTTTTTCCCAAATTCGGATGGGAGAGAGGAGTGAGGGTTTCAAGCCCTTTTATAAACTAAATCTTGCCCGAAATAGGCTCAGGAACAACGTTTACTTGATGTTTCTCCAAAGCGGGGCTGTTTCGGTCCAAAAGATGATTTCTGGTGGTCCCTTGGCCGAACGCGATCGGACTTAAGCTCATGCGTACCAGATATAACACGTATTAAGTTTTCAGTCCGGCAGGGTTCGCAGATCGCACGTGGCAGACCAATTTCAGTTCAGCAGTCACCGCACGTAGATCAGGGCTGGAAGTCTCATAATAATAAATAGAAATTTTTCCTGATCCGAGGGTGTAATCTGGATGAATTCTGACGGTCAGAACGCTTAATACTGACGTGTCAAGTCGTGTGCCAGATTTGAATTTGAAATTCCAATTCTGTCCCTATTCGCAGTCTCTTCAGTCCGGGCTCAATGAAATAGTCTGTGATTATCGGTTTGACTTGATTTTCGAAATGATTGTCAAGTCCAGCTGGGCGGTTCTAATGGTCTAAGATAGGAAGTAACGGACTTTCGACGCGCGGTCTAAATCCAATACAAGAATTCAAAGTGGTCCAGAGAACAAACCCGCTTAGAGTTTGATCCGAAGTTATAGAGTATTATGGAGTCATACGTTCTACTCGATTTGGGTCTTGTAGAACGTATTTAAAGTGATCAGGGACTGTTTCCCACCTACTCCAGCGTTGCGCTAGCTAAATTACACTAAATTTTCATAGGAATTAATCCTAAGTGGTTTCTTTGGCTATGAAATTGGGTTCTGAGCGATTTTCCAGGTGTTTTAGTTGACCCATTGCCTAAGGACGTCAAATCCCAGATTGGCCAAAATCCGGGGTGTTACAATCTACCCCCCTTAAAACACAATGTCGTCCCCGACATTAACAAAGGGCAAGGAGTACTTTCTCTAAGGAAGGTTCAAATCCTATTTAATAACCTAATCGTATGTATAGCCGAACTCAAAGGTTTCGATCTTGGGCCAGTGGGGAGGAGGCCAACCACGCTTCCGCTGCGCCACTCTGATCGAACGGGAGCGTTGACTAACCTAAGTGGATTGGACTCAATACGTTCTACCCCCCTTAAAACTTAGTTTTACTTAAGGTTGAAGAATCTTAGCATCGATCCGTATATCGGAACGAGGCGCAACTTAGGGGCTATCCTTGACCTAAAATGGAAACAATCTTTCTCTACATGGTTTTCCTTGCTAATGATGCGTTCTATGGCATTGGTACGTATTATCATAGAGATGAGCCTAATCTCGATTGTGGTTAAGTTCAGGGTCAGGCATGAATTGGTGGCAAGATGTCGAATTCTCTACTGGCTTTAAGTCCTCGCCATTTCCCAAAGGCAATGTGATCCTGTTTGGTTATAGGTGGTTGGGTCATCTCAGAAGAAAGGTTGTGTAGTAGGTCTGAGCCAGATACATAGATTTTCTGTCTAGCTAGAACAGAAGATTTATTGTATCAATTCTTAATCCGAGTCGATGCTGATCTTCTGCTTGATCAGAGCATTGGATTTATTGGTAACTACTAGGATTAAGAAGTCGATTCAAACCGTGAATACATCGCTTACATGTAGTTCCTTTATTCCGCATTTCCGAATGCAATAAGCCCTTGGGGAAGGCAATTCTAAGGGGCGTGCTAGTACATTCTAAGTTCAATCTGAGGGAGTTATAAATGTTCCCTGAGAGTATATGGTTCCTTCCTATGGGCAACAACAGAAGTCTATAAGCCATAAAGGAATCTACCGAAGGAAGGGAGTCCTATTCCAACCAAATCTAACCTATTATCCCTTAGCATATTTAGGCCTTACACTGCCTAAGACAACTAGTAGCCTAGTCTGTAACTCAGTAGTTATAATCCAAAGCCTAAGTTTATACATTAAATGGTTTCATACCATTTCTACTACAGGGAGTTGTTCTATCGCTTAGGGTCAAGATTGTCTAAATGGAATTGGATTTCTTATGTCGTCAGACCCTTCAAATCTAGGAGTTCTAACACTAGATCCAAAATGCCCAAGGGCCTATATGCCCAGTAGCATTAAGTTGTATTAAATGGAACCGCATTCCTAGTCCCATAGCGGGATCGGAAGAGGCATGCTTGGTAGGTGGGTGGGTTGGGATAAAAATTAATTTGCAGGCTGAATCCCGGGAGTTACCATACTCCCAACCTAGGGACAATACCTTACAGCGAAATGAAACGACATGCATTCCATTCAACAAATTTCGGCTACATTAAGCCCAAACCACAACACAAACATTCACATAACAATTCGAAAAGCATCATGCATTTCATTAAACTAAAATTGTCATAATACAAGGGATATCTCCTTACAAGTATCATGACAAGAAATACATGGGAGCTATGTCAGTCAGCTACAACAGCAACATAGGTAAACTACTAGCCTTATCAGGCTTACACACTGAAAGCAGGAAATGACTAACTACTGATAATAACATCAAAGATCGCATCGCTAGTCGGAGTCTGGTGACGGAGGAGGAGCACCCTTATCCTGTAAGCAACACAGGATCGCCTTCAAGGTGCGAGTCACCTTGCCAAATTTCTTCTTTGTAACGGCCTTGACATCAGCGACTTCTGCTCGAAGTTCTTGGACTTCTCTACGCAAAGCGGTCTGACTCTCCTCCATTCGAGCAATGCGATCGTCGATAGTAGCCTGCGCAGAAGGAGGAGGGCTCTCATCAGTATCCAGAGTCTCCTCTTCTGCTTCTTCCTGAGCTTCTTCCTGAACCTCTGCTCTAGGTTCTTCTTCGCTTTGATCTTCCTCATCATCAAAGTCATCCCCACTATCCCTTTCAAGTTGATTTTCACGGTATTGTGACCCAATCTTCATCTTGACCATTGTCGACTCATTGATGGTGTGAATCGATACCGGCAATTCTGGCCCAAGTCTATAGGCAAACTCAAGCGCAATCTTGCAAATAAGTCGGCCAAAGGGAAGCGATTCGGATGTTCTTCTTGACCTGGCTATGAGAACTATCTGCCGTAAGATGAAAGTGGCCATACATACGTTCTCTCCCTGGGCCACCAGAAATAAGAAATAGACCATAAGACATGTACATTCAATGCGGTTCGTCGACCTGGGATAAACATTGAACGTGCAGATATGATGCAGCAGGCACAAATTCTCAGACATGTACGTCGCCTTGAGGCTATTATTAGGCTGCCATAGAACCAACTTACCGCACAGAAACCTAGTGCGGCGATCTCGTTCACGTCTAGTCCTCAGATTCTTCTCACTAGGATGCACATCACCTAGAGGCACGTTGAGAAGTCGCGCAATCAACCGAACATCGATCGTAGCCATCCGATCTCTACCAAAAGGGATTTTGAACTGCAAAGGCTCCAAGGTAGGATTCTGGATGCTAGCATAGAAGGCACGAACGGTGCTCACATTAGCACGAGCGCGAGCTTCAAAGATCGGACTCCAGTACGCAGCTTCAATGCGTTCGAACAACAGATACTCGCCGAATAATCGTCCATCTACGTCCACCTCAAATAACACTTTGCGATCAGTGTATTGGCCATGAGGCATCTCCGATAGAATTGTTCGCCCAAGGTGTGCATGGGGATCCAAATTCCGCTTTGTACGGCACTCCAGGACTGCAGCTGGACCTGTGGCGGCGCTTGAACTTGCTGCACCACCCCGCGGTCTTCTCGATCGAGCAGGGCGGCTCGGCCCAGCCTCATCTGTTGCGGTTTTCCTCTTACTCATCAAAGATATAATGGATGAGAGTGATAAAAGGCCCAAAATGGCTTCCACGAAAGCCATGGAAAACGGTGAAAATACGAAGAAGTGGCTGCCCAATCTGAGAAAAGAAAATCTAGGCGTCGTAGAGGGATGCTTCAAGCTTCCCAAGGCTGTAGTTTCAAGGAGAAATATAAACAAAAAGATAGAATGGAGCACCTCACGATTTCAGCTCTATTTGGGGGATTTTGGAGCTCCAAATGGTGAGATCTTCAAGAAGAGGGGCTGCCAACACCCAATAAGTGATGGGTGGTGGTCGGTTTTGGCCAAGGAGGGACCTAAGAGTGATTTGGGATGCCAGAATTTGGAGATGGTTGCTGAAAATCGAAAATAGGGCTATGGGGAGGGCTGTTTGTGAAGGAGGGGTATGATTTAGGGGTTTTCGTGAGATGGGAGCTACTTAGGGAGGGTGTACATCTCATTTAAGGGCGTGCGCCCGAAAAACAGCACCAATGGACCCCACCGGTCGGCGATGCATCGCCAGACCGGCGATGGCATCGCCGGCCAACTTCCAAGTTGGCCGGTGGGACCACATGGGTCTGGTCCCCCATGGTCCAGGGGTTTCAAAAATGTATGTCCCACCCCCTGGTTCATTGTATTTTGGTCTTTATGGGCCCAAATATGTGTTCGGAGCTTTCCGGGTCCACATCACAATCCAGAATACCAAACCATATGATGCAACATATGAATTTGGGGTAGAAGGAGCCAGTACATCTATCTAGATCCTTAGTTGTTAAATAAAGTGAATTTAGAATGGCCTTATGGCCATTTTTCATGAAATTTTACTATTCACTGTAAACTTCTATGAAAGTACTAATTTGTGTTATTTTCATATTAGGTTTGATGCCTAACATGAAATGGATAAGAAAGAAATGAAGATCGGAGTGTTTAGAGGAGGAATTTTGAAGATTTTTAGCGAAACGGGGTTTTTAAGCCCTGGTGATTGATAACAGGAGTCGTGGTCATCCCACGGCCCAAGAATTCGCTTTTGCGGTTTAAAAACCACTCGTAGAACGTCTCAACCTGACTTCCTACAGCTTAGAAGCGATTCGGGTTGCCTTACGCGACCCGAGATGCGTTACAGACTCGATCTTGCGATCGATCCTAACAGACTTCGCCTATCGGCGAATCTGCGATCCTAGAAGTGTTTTTAGACCCTTCTCGCACCCACCTAAGTCAAAGGAAGCGACAGCGTATGTCGCAAGACCATAACCCAGGCCCGGTTTAATCCAAATCATGCTCTGATACCATCTGTAACATCCCAAAAATCGGGGGGTCGAGCAAAAACCCAACTCCCGAGTTCCAGCATGTTATTTATGCAACATAGATATGTATGATTGAATGTTGTCTTTGATAATGTATTAAACATGAGTGAGATTAAGCCAGAACAGCATATCATACTCCAGAGACAGTTAAATTAACCAGCGGAAGTCTGTAATAGTATGTATAACATATATAAACTATTGTATGTCTCCAAAGTGTGAACATGTTACCAGGTTATATACATACATGTATACTCCAAAAGTAGACAAAACGAATATACATGAGTGTGCTAAAAATATAAAATGACAAGTGTCAAAGTATCTAATCGACCTCCCTGTAATCCCGTCAATCAGAACACGCATATAGGAGGAATCCTCCTCATCATCATCAAATCCAGCTCCGCCTCACAGGCCGCGCCATCATCTGCAATCACAAAAAGGTCTGGTGGGTGTCCAGGAACACCGTCCCGTAACGTGGGAGTGAGTAGCTAACTCAGTGGAATAATAGAACAAGGATTAACATGTTCTCAAATCAATCACGCGATAATAGTAAAGCACTAAATCAAACAATCCTAATACTGTTGTTAATGCAATTATGACATGACGTGATGTATGCCCTCACCGACGATCACCCTCATGCGGCAACATCTTACGACCGCGGCATGCCACACTCCCTAGAGTGCTCCACATCTTCCAGGCACATGCAATGCTATGGTGATATGAATTCCAAGTTGTTATTAGTCCATTCAAACAGCAGGATTGGGAAACTAAGGTACTTCCCTTATATCAATCCCAACACAGATCCTTTCTAGGGTCGTCACTCCTAGTAATCTCATATGATGTGTATTTCGTAGGTCACTGCAAGGGCTGCCAGGGCTGTTGCTCGCACTCGTTGCACCGCTCCCCCATCACCTTATCAATACAGGCCTACTGTACTCTACTGCAACGGAAGGGTCGTTGCCTCCCGTGGACTCAGAATACGCTCGCGGTCACTACAAAGGGCTCGTCGCCTGATCAGTGTAGGCCGACAGCTAGAATATAGTGTCCCATACCACCATAATCTGCTCACGAGTCTAGGTGCTCACTGGTCACTACGGGGAGGTTTGTGGCCCCAGCGTAGGCCGACCGTTCGACCACGGTGTCCCATACCACCATGCCCGGCTCATGAGTCTTCGTGGATCAAGGTACCATGGTTAACAGGGTTTTCAGTGGTAAGTTCAGTACCCTAGTTTCAAGCAGTTATGACTCATGCAGGGTGAACATACAATGGCCAGTCGGGTTACTTGACGGGCTCGACTAGCACGATCGCATCTCAAGTTGAACGACATGAAGTGCGTAAAACACTTCGTGTGGCCTAACCACTGCCGCCAACTCCAGAACACGGCTCGCGTTCATCGACGCGTCGTTCGTGGTGAAGATAAGCTAACCACGAATTCGCTCGGTTACCGACTGCCTGGACTAGGCATAGTCCCAAACAATCATAGAATCACATCAGCAGTTGTGTAAGGGTAATGGAAATGAAATACAACCATGAGAGCATGTTAACACATGTTATTACATACAACTTAAGCAAATCATCGTACACATGTCTTTCACACATATAATGAAATTAAGCATGTCACCAACATATAGGAAATCCTCTCCATCAACATATTAATTGAGAATTCAATCTCAAAGTAACTCATAAGGAAATCATCAAGCACATGTTATAACATACAGCTTAAGCGAATCGTCAAGCACATGCATTTCATTCATATCATGAAATCATGCATATGGCTAACATGTAGGAAACCATTCACACCAGCGTATTAATTGAGAAATCAATCTCAAACTAATTCATAACACCATTTAATTCAATACATACTAATACAAGCATTTATACAAACACATACACTACACACTTAAGTCTACATATAGTATGTCGACCCGAAGTGCGCATTTAGGCGAATCTCTTCGCCAAACTAATTATGCACGTATTCCTAACATCCTAATGCGACAACATATCATGTCAATCACATCGGCAAAATGTGCATGAAAACAGTACTTCCTACAAATGACTAAAATGCCCTAAATCTCATATTCTTCGTTAGTTTACGAAACAGGAAACGGACAGCATGTTGTACATGTCAAACGGCGTTGCCGTCAAGAATCTACTATTAAACGACATTGAAAGCTTTGGAAACAGTCAATCAAAGCGTCTAAAATCCGCACCTTTTCCGTTTTAGGGGTGAGAATTCGAACGGAGCGTATATGCTTCGTCTACAGCTACTAGAGGACCTGTTTTACAAGATCTTTTAACTACCGAGCTATGGAACGGAAGAAACATCAAATCAGCGACTTTCTAGGGTTATTCCTTACCTGAAAACGTGGAGAAATCACCGGCTGAATGATGGAAGTGTGTTGCTACAGCACGTGCAACAGGCGGCACGAAAGCTGAAAAATTCTCCTCCAATCTCTCTCACAAACTCTCACCTTTTCTCTCTCCCAATCTAGGGTTTTTCCCAAATTCGGATGGGAGAGAGGAGTGAGGGTTTCAAGCCCTTTTATAAACTAAATCTTGCCCGAAATAGGCTCAGGAACAACGTTTACTTGATGTTTGTCCAAAGCGGGGCTGTTTCGATCCAAAAGATGATTTCTGGTGGTCCCTTGGCCGAACGCGATCGGACTTAAGCTCATGCGTACCAGATATAGCACGTATTAAGTTTTCAGTCCGGCAGGGTTCGCAGATCGCACGTGGCGGACCAATTTCAGTTCAGCGGTCACCGCACGTAGTTCAGGGCTGGAAGTCTCATAATAATAAATAGAAATTTTTCCTGATCCGAGGGTATAATCTGGATGAATTCTGACGGTCAGAACGCTTAATACTGACGTGTCAAGTCGTGTGCCAGATTTGAATTTGAAATTCCAATTCTGTCCCTATTCGCAGTCTCTTCAGTCCGGGCTCAATGAAATAGTCTATGATTATCGGTTTGACTTGATTTTCGAAATGATTGTCAAGTCTAGCTGGGCGGTTCTAATGGTCTAAGATAGGAAGTAACGGACTTTCGACGCGCGGTCTAAATCCAATACAAGAATTCAAAGTGGTCCAGAGAACAAACTCGCTTAGAGTTTGATCCGAGGTTATAGAGTATTATGGAGTCATACGTTCTACTCGATTTGGGTCTTGTAGAACGTATTTAAAGTGATCAGGGACTGTTTCCCAGCTACTCTAGCGTTGCGCTAGCTAACTTACGCTAAATTTTCATAGGAATTAATCCTAAGTAGTTTCTTTGGCTATGAAATTGGGTTCTGAGCGATTTTCCAGGTGTTTTAGTTGACCCATTGCCTAAGGACGTCAAATCCCAGATTGGCCAAAATCCGGGGTGTTACAAGTGTGGTGCATCCACAGTACCTTTACAAGTGGGATTACTTCGTTGTGTAGCACTTGTTCCTTCCTATCGAGAATATGTGTTAGTCGCAGTACATAGGTAGCGTATTCACTTAACTGTACTAGCTCCCATTTGATAATGTGGGTAGGGTTAGGAATATATTTTTTCAACATCGATACGTGAAAGACGTTGTGCACGCCTGCGAGTGGTGTGGGCAAAGCAAGGCGGTATGCTACCACATCCACTCGGTCTAGAATATGAAATGAACCAATAAATCATGGCATGAGTTTCTCCTTCTTGCCAAATCAAAGGACTCCCTTCATTAGGAAAATCTTAAGGAATACATGGTCCCTAACTTCAAATTCCAGCTGTCGCAGTCTGGTATCGGCGTAACTCTTCTTTCTACTTTGGGCTGTAAGAAGTCGACACCTAATAATATCAATCTTCTCTGAGGTCACCTGTACTAAATTTGTGCCAACTAAGCTCTTCTTGTAAACTTTTTCCCAACAATGTTGAGTTTGACATGGGCGCCCATACAAGGCTTCTTAAGGAGTCATGCCAATGCTTGCTTGGAAGCTGTTGTTATAAGCAAACTCGGCATAGGGGAGATAGTTATCCCAACTGCCCTTGAAATCAAGCACACATGCTCGCAACATATCTTATAATATCTGATTTACCCATTCCGTCAGCCTATTAGTCTGTGGGTGGAACGTTGTACTGAACTTCAGTTGCACTCCCATTGCTTCTTGGATTTGAGTCCAGAAAATAGATGTGAATCGCGTGTCCCGATCCGACACAATATCCATAGGAACTCCATGCAGCCTTACAATCTCCTTGATGTACAACTTGACTAAATCATCTACTGAGTTTGAAACTCTAATCAGGAGAAAATGAGCCGATTTCGTCAATCGGTCCATAATCACCTAAATGGAGTCATGCCCCTTTCTTATCTTCTGTAACCTGTAAATGAAATACATAGATATGAAATCCCATTCCCATTCAGCTTTGGGCATGGGCTGAAGTAAGCCAGGGGGTCGGCGATTTTGGCCTTAACCTGCTGGCACGTGAGATAACAGGACACGAAGTCTGCTATGTGGGCCTTCATGTTGTCCCACCAGTACGAATGTTTCATATCTATATACATCTTTGTACTGCCTGGATGCATCACCATCCTTGAATTGTGAGCGGCTTCCAGGACTTCCCTTCTCAAGTTATGGAGATCTGGGATGCATAAGCGGCCATGATATCATAAACCTCTGTCCAAGCCAACTCTCCATTCGGATTCTCCGTTATCACTTGCTCATTCTCTCATTTTCACCAACAGTTCATCTTCTTTCTAAGCCACAATGATTCGATCATCAATAAGTAGCTGTAGTGGATGTGTGCGATGCTCTCGAACGGCTCCTCCACTGTCAGCCTCAGTTTAAAATCTTGCATGAATTCCACCATATTCCACTCTTCTATCATCAGTGGGGCCGTAAATTCTATAGTTTTCTTGCAGCTTAATGCATCAACCACAAGGTTGGCCTTGCAAGGATGGTAGGAGACCTCAAACTTGAAGTCTTTCAAAGTCTCCATCTAATGGCATTGCCTCATGTTCAAGTCTCTCTGAGTAAAGATGTACTTAAGGCTTTTGTGGTCGCAAAAGAGCTCAAACTCTTCGTAGAGGTAATGTCTCTAGAGCTTTAATGTGAAAATGACTGCCGCTAATTCCAGGTCGTGTGTGGGATATTTTACTTCGTGTTTCCTCGACTATCGCGATGCATAGGCAATCACTCTATCCTTTTACATAAGTACACAACGCAAACCAACCCGAGACGCGTCGGTGTATATAGTATATCTGACCTCTTGCTCTGGCAATACTAGCAAGGGTGTGGACGTCAGCTTGTCCTTTAATTCCTAAAAGGCTACTTCTGCTTTCTCATTCCAAGAAAATTTAAGATCCTTCTGAGTGAGTTGAGATAACGGTCAGGCTATCTTGGAGAAATCTTTAATGAATCGGCGATAATAGCCCGCAAGTCCGAGGAAACTCCTCACTTCGGTAATAGAACCGGGTCACTCTCAGTCTTATACTACGGTCACCTTGGCAAGGTCCACGATAATTCCTTCCATGGACACCACATGTCCCAGAAACTTGACTTCTTCTTTCCAGAAGTCGCATTTTTGGTATTATGCAAACAACTGATTCTTTCTGAGAGTATCAAAGACTGATCGTAGGTGTTTTTCATGATCTTTTCAACTCTTGGAGTATATCAAAATGTCATCTATAAACAGGATGACAAATCGGTACAGATACAGCCGAAACACCTGGTTCATGAGGTCCATGAACACGGCGAGTGTATTTACGAGGAACTCGTAGTGCCCAAAACTGGTTCTGAATGCAGTTTTCTGCACGTCTTCATTTCTGACGCCCAACTAATGATACCCGGACTGTAGGTCGATTTTTGAGAAATACTGTATGTAAGTGCACCTACTAGTGCTCTTGTTTATCAATTACGGGGTAAGTTGAGTCAGTCGAATAACAACGCCTAACAGGAAGATCAATTCAAGTGTCTTCCTTAACTGGATGTGTGGAAGCTCGCCATGATAAATCATAGCCTCACATCTCATGTCTCAAAACACCAGGTGATTAAAACCTTTAAAACTAAGTAGAACACCTTAGGGTTTTATTGTAGGAAAACTTTTTACCAAACAGAAAAATCTTCAAGTTTTCTTACCCTGTCGATTGTATCGATTCACATTTCGATATGATCGACCTGCTCTATCGATGTCCTCGGCATCTCAATCGATACAATCGAGTGAGGAAAAAAAGCATTCAGGAACCGCACATTCATCTGGACGATTTATCAATATATCGAAGTTTCAATCGATATCATCGATATTCGAATATCGAGCCCATCGAAAGTGGATCGATAATATCGAAAGGCAGTTTTTCGGCGCCCCTATTTTTCTAAAGAAATCTACTATAAGCTTCGATATATCGATGTCTGTTCTGATGCAATCTAAATTTAAACATCAATCATATCGGCAATCATTCGATTATATTGACAGTGGGTGCGTGTTTCCTCTTGTAAATATTTAAGGATGTTCTAAAAGTTGATTGAAGGCCACTCGAGGAAATCGATATTCTTATATCAATAGTATTGAGTCCTGGTCCATAGGATCGAGTCTGGGCACTAACTGTCCAGCGTGCTTATAGGAAAATCTATACGATTTATCAATCCTATCGACAAGGTCTCGATATCATCGACATTCAAATTCTGATGACATCGGTTGACCCTCGATCATATCCTATAAAACCTGAAATATTTCAGCTAGTCTCTCTCTCATTCTTCAAATGTTGATAAATCGATCCCAGTATCGATGGTATCGGAGTTTAAAATTTGATAACATCGACACCAATATCGATCCAATCGACCAGCTAGCAAAAGGTTTCAAAAGTGAATGACATTTGAGTTTACGTTATCGAGCGGACAGTCGATCCCATCAAGAGTATACGCTCGATGATATCGACCATGCTCGATGATATCAAACTCTGTCATAAATATGACCATTTTATATCCGTTGGAATCTTTTGCCTATATAAAGAGAGACTTGTCCATTTTGCTGGTAGAGAAAGAAGAGACTACTTTTGTGTGTCTTACCCTCAGATCCTATACCCAAAGCCCTTTCTCTCACAGGAGTTCATCTTCCAATCCACTCTTACCATTGATATTCAATAGAGTGGATTGGGAAATGAACTTTCTCATTCAAGGATCCTCCGGCAACTATCTTAGTAGCATATCATTAAGCTGGGATGCCTTGAATGAATACATGACGGGAATCACTCTATGTTCCTTATAGAAAAATTCTAAGAGAGTGAATTTCCATCCTAACCTTGACCCGACCTGAAGCCTAGTACTGGTACATCTTTTGTGTTGTGGATCAAAGGAGCTAAAGACTCTTCATCAACAAAAAAGAGATCTCCATCACTGTGCTAAAAGAGACTCATCAACTTATCTGTAAGTACCTAGAGTCCAGAGGACACTTGTGATCATTCATTTTCTAGGTTTGGGTCTTAAGTGTTGCTCACCATTTGAAGTCCTCAAAGGAGGCCTCCGGTGGGAGTGTACGCTGTGGGTGGGTTGTGTGGACCCTTGGTCTGTGGAGAGCATAAACATCCGGGTGCATTGTGTGGACCCTTGCTCTGTGTGGGTAAAAACATCTGGTTAAGAGTGCACCAACAAAACTCCAGGGTTAGAGGTGAACCGAGTAGAAGCCTCTGTGTAAAGGTTGAAGATAAACCTGATTTAAAACCTTAGGTTTGAGGTGAACCCTGAAAAACCTCCTTAGTGAAATCTGGTACACTCAAGGGTTAAGTGCGGCAGTCGGGAGTGGAGTAGACAAGTAGTCGAACCACTATAAAAATAACTGTATTTGTGATTGCCTTGTTTGTGTGATTTGCTTTACTATTTCAATATCTGAATGTTTGAGATCACACCTCACACACATACATAGTCATATCCAGCATGAACTAAGTTCTATATTGCTATCTTTTGAATAATTTGTGATTGGACCCTCTACTAGGCTTGGAAGCCAGTAGAGTTACATTTGAGTAATCCTGATAATTGTATACCTGATAGGGTTAGTACAATAGAATTTTTAAATACATTGTAAAACTTTAAATAGTCCTATTCACCCCCCTCTAGGACATATTGGCACATTCCTACTTCAACCTAAGCGGTCTTCACCGCTATTTCAATTGGTATCAGCGCGAGTCTCTCTTTAAAGGCTTCACCTCCTAGAGAGTGATCTTGACTGAAGTTGTGAAATATGGCCAAAGGAGAGGGCTCATCAGTCACTAGACCTCGTATTTGACGGTTCAAATTATGCATACTGGAAAGTTAGAATGTATTACTTCCTGAGATCTTTGGATCATGATGTTTGGGATGCAGTTGAAAAGGGATATGTCGTACCATCTGAACAAATCGTACTTGAAAAGATGAAACTACCATCACTAAGCCCAAACCCAAAGAAAAGTGTATAGCGCTCGACAAAGAACAATGAACTGTTGAAGCAAAAGCAATGAACGCCATCTACTATGCCGTGTCTCAAGATATATTTAATTAGATAAGTATGTGTGAGACATCCAAGAAAGCATGGGATCTACTGGAAACAACCCATGAAGGCACAAGCACTGTGAAGAGATCTAAACTACAACTTTTGACTTCATAGTTTGAAAATCTCAGGATGGAAGAGCATGAGACATTTATGGAGTTTTTCACCAAATTGAATATTATTCGTAACTCTATGGGTGGATTGGGAGAAAAAGTTCCGGTAACTAAAATATGTAGGAAAATCTTAAGATCTCTACCGGAACGGTTTAATCCCAAGGTAACAATAATTGAGGAGTATAGAAACATTGATGAAATGAAAGTAGAAGACTGGTAGGTTCCCTACAAACTTTTGAACTACACTTCACTCAATCCCAAAAATCTAAAAACACTGTCCTAAAAACTTCCAAGAAAATAAAACATGAGGACAGTGAAAGTGAAAAAGAAGATGAAGATGAGGAAGTGGCTCTGCTGGCATAAAGATTCAGAAGTTCTTTCAAAGGAATCGCGGCCACCCCTCTAGACGTAGAAAGGTGGATGACAAACCTTCTGTAGGCAAATTTGGGAAAAGGACCAAAGAACCACAATGCTATGCCTGTCGGGAGTATGGACACCTATCTACTGAATGCCCAAACAGAAAAACCAAGGGCAAGGCAATGGCTGCCACATGGGATGATACAGAAGAGTCAAACTCAGAAAATAGTGACTTACAAAGCGATAGAGATCAGAAATCATTGAAAATACTTATGATCTCCACTGCTTCAATCATTCGAACAGAATCTAAAGAAGAACAGCAAGTTACTGAATCATTTCCATCTGACAATGAGGAATTTGAAGAAGTAGAAGAAATTGAAAAGGATAAACTACAGGATGCTTATAATCAACTATACATTCATAACATCCATATCCTTAAAAAACTCAGTATGTCTGAAAATAAAAAGAAATTATTGTAGAAAGACTTGGATAGAACCTTAGAAATAAACATACATTTAGCTAATGATTTACAACAATATCACACAGACAATGATAAATTAGAAAGAGAAAACCTATCCCTAAAAATAGAATTATCAAAACTTATGAACCAGGATGAATTGCTGAGAGATGATAATGCACAACTCAAAAATGAGAACCACTCACTTTGTATTGACTTAGAAAAATCCAGGAAATTTGTCGAGATAAACTACAAATTTTCTCAGAGTGGTGAGAAATTGGAAAAATTGTTAGGGATGGGAAGACTAGGAAGAGACAAGAGTGGACTAGGATATGAGAAAAGTAAAAAAGAAAACTGGAAATAAAACCCAAACAAAACTTACTGCTTCAAGTAGCAATATGGGAATTTCTCTAGTTTGCCACTTCTGTGGTGATGTGGGTCATTATAAGTTTGAATGCTTGGCACTAAGGCGGACCTCACATAACTCTGATCATAAAAACATTGGAATCAAACCCATCAGGGAAACACTGAATGATAAAGGTCTACTTAAGAAAAATACTTATCCACCACCACCTGAAGATAAGGACAAAATGAAGAAATCTGTCCCACAATGGGTAGTTAAAGAAAAACTGAACTGTCTAATGATTAATTCTCATATACCCTGATATATCAAGCAGAAAAAGGAATAAGTCTAGATTATGCATCTAGATCAAGATATTTGCTGAAATGATGCAATTTTGTTGAGCCTTCAATATTACATTTGAGGTTGGAGACCTCAAACTTTTGTAAATAAACATTATCATGTTTATAATTGTACAGAATTGGTACAAATTTTTGTGACATATATTGATCAAGTTAAGAAATACATAATAGTGTGTCAAAATTATGAAAATTCTGAATAGTATCTACTGTCGATACAAGTGTTGACCTTTTTCGATTTCATCGACCGAGGGTCGATACAATCGACGGCTCTTCAGAATATGAAAAGCCATATGACCGTGGATGACATCGTGGACAAACTCGATAGAATCGATTGGCAACTTCTCAATACTATCGATACATTGGTCGATATGATCGACAGATGGCGCCCGATAAAAGTCAGCAGGATGGAAAAAAAAAGAGAGGTTTATTCTTCAAGGGCTTCTTGGTCGTCTTCCCTGCTCAATCCTCTCGACCAATCACCAGGAGTCACGTTGGACTAACCAAATCCTTCCAAAAACCAGGTAATATCTTTCTAACATTGATAAATTTTTTTGGATACTCTTAGTTTGTCGGGCATTTTTATCAAATTTTCCCAAAATACTTCAAAAAGCCTATTATTCCACACGAAAAAAGATAAAAATGTAGCATCCGGTCCGGGGGAGTCTTCAAGAGCTTCCCGACAAAAAGTGCTTGCCTCAAGGGAAAGGACGAGGATCCCGGACCGTGGGACACCCACACGGCAAAGATCACGACATAGTGGGTCCCAGACTGAAGTTCCTGCACTGTCTCAAGCAGCGCCACCTCCTCCGGCTATCCAATGTCCTGCAAAATATACCGGAAAGAAGTTGATCCATGAGAGAAAAGTCGACAAGAGCTGTTTGGCACCATACAATTTGGAACATCTATTCACTGCAATTGGATGACTGCCTATTCGGAGGACCCTATCAACTAGAATAAACACGTAACTTTCTTGCAGCGTGTCATTCTCCAGTATTTGATCCGCCTTCATTCATGGTATCCCTGGATGGTGATGATGCATTTATCACTCCTGCCACTGTAGCTCACATTCTCAATGTATAGTTGGCTCCAGAAGGCCTTCCAAATTGGGATCTCGATCTTCCAGATGTCCGATCAAAGATAACCAAATACCTATGTCACAACAGAGATATTCCATGGCATCAAGGGAATGCCTAAAAGCCAGATATATGGAGCCCCAGTTTCGAGTCATCCATGGGATCTTCACTACAAATTTGTACCCAAGAAGTACAAATCGATCTGATCTCACAAGTCTCACGGTCATGATAATATACTCTGTTACAACTGGGATAAAGATTTGCCTTCTAACATTGATTGTCAATCAGTTTGTCAATGCCATACATACATCTAGAGATTTGCATCTGCCATATCCTTGGATTATTAGCAGAATCTGTCAAACCATTGGCTTTCCTTCTACAAATGATCCTGTACTTCCACTTCATGTTTTTAATTTTAAAAACATTTACAAGATGGATCTGATTTATCACGAGTACAAGGAAGGAGGAATTCAAGAAGAAGGAGGCGAAGGTACTAGTGTCCCTCAGGCTAAGGAAACTGAGATGGAAGGTGGTGAATCTGCCAAAGTTGATCCAGTCCCATCTATGTCAATCCCTAGGCATACTAAATGATACAAGCTGGACAGGATCGGGGCAATTCAGTGGGACATTCAATCAGTGCAAGAGTGACTTACAGTCTTGGAACGTGTTGTCCATAGGTACAACAGTCTTTGTAATAGTTGGTCGATCTGATGACCTGTCGCCGAGATGACACTACTCCTTCTCATTCTGCTCCCTAGTGCTGATTTCTAAAAGCTGTCTCACACATTCACTCTTTAACTTAACATATGAAATATAGTATCTTTTTGAATGTTCTACGCTTATTTAAGTGCATGTGACAGCTCTTTATTTTGAACAGGTTGAAAGTTTTTTGTTATTGTGTGTGTGTGGCCTCGGATGGGCTGGAATACTGGTTATAATACTTGGAGTCCCTCAAATGGGCTATTTTATTTGGATAATGGATTAAATACTGTTGTCTGTGGCAGCATATATATATTTTTTATACTGGTTGATATGGCTGAATTTAATTCCTATTTCATTGCCATTCCTGTTGCTTATACAATGATTGTGTTAATTGCTTCATCTATTTGCTTCCTGCCTTCATTGATGTATGCTTATCACTGTTGAATATCTATATACATCTATCTGACTGTGGTTCTCCCATATGCTTCAAATCTTTAGTCAATATCACTTGTTATGCCTTTGCTAATGACTTACAAAAAGGGGGAGAACAGTTAAAAACACCCCATGCAAAAAATTGAATATTTGTGCTCTTATATGTTGTAGGTGTAAGGGGGAGCAGCTGCACCAAGAAAGGGGTTTTTACAGTAAGGGGGAGTAAATTGTGGTTGTGTACATGAAAGTGTTAGAATTTATAAAATTATGTAATCACATATACACACAATTTAAGATGTATCTGTCTAGATATTTTCCTAAAGTGTTTTGGGTATTTTGTCACGTAATTGACAAAGGGGGAGATTGTAAGTGCGCCTACTAGTACTCTTATTTGTCAATTACGGTGTAAGTTGAGTCAGTCGAACAACAGTGCCTAACAGGAAGATCAATTCAAGTGTCTGCCTCAACTGGATGTATGGAAGCTCGCCATAGGTAAAGCATAACCTCACATTTTATGTCCCCAAAACACCAGGTGATTAAAACCCTTAAAACTAAATAGAACACCTTAGGGTTTATTATAAGAAAACTTTTTACCAAACAGAAAAATCTTCAAGTTTTCTTACCCTATTGATTGTATCGATTCACATTTCGATATGATCGACTTGCTCTGTCGATGTCCTCGACATTTCAATCGATACAATCGAGTGAGGACAAAAAGCGTCCAACAACTGCACATTCATCTGGACAATTTATCGATATATCGAAGTTTCAATCGATATCATCGATATTCAAATATCGAGCCCATCGAAAGTGGATCGATAATATCGACAGAAAATTTTTCGGTGCCCCTATTTTTCTAAAAAAATCTACTATAAGCTTCGATATATCGATGTCTGTTCCGATTCAATCTAAATTTAAACATCAATCATATCGGCAGTCATTCGATTATATTGACAGTGGGCGCGTGTTTCCTCCAGCAAATATTTTAGGATGTTCTAAAAGTTGATCGGGGGCCACTCGAGGAAATCAATATTCTTATATCGATAGTATCGAGTCCTGGTCGATAGGATCGAGTCTGGGCACTAACTGTCCAGCGTGCTTATAGGAAAATCTATACGATTTATCAATCCTATCGACAAGGTCTCGATATCATCGACATTCAAATTCTGATGACATCGGTTGACCCTCGATCATATCCTATAAAACCTGAAATATTTCAGCTAGTCTCTCTCTCATTCTTCAAATGTTGATAAATCGATCCCAGTATCGATGGTATCGGAGTTCAAAATTTGATAACATCGACACCAGTATCGATCCAATCGACCAGCTAGCAAAAGGTTTCAAAAGTGAATGACATTTGAGTTTACGTTATCGAGCGGACAGTCGATCCCATTGAGAGTATACGCTCAATGATATCGACCATGCTCGATGATATCGAACTCTGTCATAAATACGACCATTTTATATCCATTGGAATCTTTTTCCTATATAAATAAGGACTTGTCCATTTTGCTGGTAGAGAAAGAAGAGATTTCTTTTGTGTGTCTTACCCTTAGATCATATACCCAAAGTCCTTTCTCTCACGAGAGTTCATCTTCCAATCCACTCTTACCATTAATATTCAATAGAGTGGATTGAGAAATGAACTTTCGCGTTCAAAGATCCTCCAGCAACTATCTTAATAGCATATCATTAAGCTGAGATACCTCGAATGAATACATGACGGGAATCACTCTATGTTCCTTATAGAAAAATTCCAAGAGAGTAGATTTTCGTCCTAACCTTGACCCGACCCGAAGCCTAGTACTGGTACATCTTTTGTGTTGTGGATCAAGGGAGCTGAAGACTCTTCAACAACAAGAAGGAGATCTCCATCACTGTGCTAAAAGGGACTCATCAACTTATCTGTAAGTACCTAGAGCCCAGAGGACACTTGTGGTCATTCCTTTTTAGGTTTGGGTCTTAATTGTTGCTCACCATTTGAAGTCCTCAAAGGAGGCCTCCGGCGGGAGTGTACGCTGTGGGTGCGTTGTGTGGACCTTTGCTCTGTGGAGAGCATAAACATCTGGGTGCATTGTGTGGACCCTTGCTCTGTGTGGGCATAAACATCTGGTTAAGAGTGCACCAGAAAAACTCCAGGGTTAGAGGTAAACCGAGTAGAAACCTCCGTGTAAAGGTTAAAGGTGAATCTGATTTAAAACCTTAGGTTTGAGGTGAACCCTGGGAAACCTCCTTAGTGAAATTCGGTACACTCAAGGGTTGAGTGCAACAACTGGGAGTGGAGTAGACAAGTAGTCGAACCACTATAAAAATGACTGTGTTTGCGATTGCCATATTTGTGTGAATTGCTTTACTATTTCAATATCTGAATGTTTGAGATCACACCTCACACACATACACAGTCATATTTAGCATGAACTAAGTTTTATATTGCTATCTTTTGAATAGTTTGTGATTGGACCCTCTACTAGGCTTGGAAGCCAGTAGAGTTACATTTGAGTAATCCTGAAAATTGTATATCTGATAAGATTAGTGCAATAGGATTTTTAAATATATTGTAAAACTTTAAATAGTCCTATTCACCCCCCTCTAGGACATATTGACATATTCCTATTTCAACCCAAGCGGTCTTTACCGCTGTTTCACTGTGCCCCTTTCAACTAGTCAAACATGTCATTTATCCTGGGCAGAGTATACTTGTTCTTGACGGTGATGTGATTCAGTTTACGATAATCAATATTGTAATATCTTAAAAAATTTATAAATTGATCCGAGTACCACCTCTAGCAGAAATACTTTAAAACCTAATCCTTTAGAAATTTAACATGAATTAACTAGCGCTAAACTCGATTACTTATGAATTTAGCACCAACCACTTTAAATACGATCTGCAAGACCCAAAACCTATAGAATTGTCAACGCTACATTACCCTAAAATCTAGGTCCAACTCTAAACCCAGTTGCTCTCGAGAGCGTTCAAAAACTTCGTGTCGAACCTGGGCCGCATGTTGAAAGTCTGATAGCGATGACCTTAGACGGTTATGACCGCCTAGTTGGACTTGACTATCACCTCAAAAACCAAGACCAATTGATGGCCTGAGATGATTTTCTTAAGTCCGAAGTGAAGAGTGTGAGAAAGTGAAGATTTTTATAAAATTAAATATGGATTTAAGTAATCTGAGTCGTGTCACTTACGTGCCTTTTATAAGCATTCTGACCGTTGGTTTTTGACCCAAATTCACCCTCTGATTAGGGAAGATGGCCCATACATGTCAAAGTACTTGCGGCCTTAATCGAGTTTCGGTGACCGTTGAACTGAAACTGGTCCACCACGGTCGACCTGGAAACTCGATCGGATTGAAAACTTAACTTTCTTAAGATCCAATATTAGTGAGCTTAAGTCCGACCACATTTAGTAAAAGGACCTCCAGAAATGTTCCGTTGGATCAGAAAAAGCCCGATATGGCTATAACCTAAGTATACCTTGGCCTTAGGGCTATTTCCGTCGGTTCTGGGCCTATATAAGGGCCTTAAACTCTCTCTCACATATCCCATACGAATTTCTAACCCTAGATAAAATAAGAGAGAAAAAGAGAGAAATGGAGTGAGTAGTTGGTGTTTTATCTTAGGATTCTTCTCAGTTTCCTCTACGCACCAATCCATCGTATCTAAATCGTTATTCTGGCAATTCTAATTTTATTTTTGGGTAAGTCAATCAAACCCTAACCTATTATGGAGCTTGGAATAGTCTAAGTATTTTTGTAGCTAACCTAATTCATGCCTTAGGTTGCGGATCCGCCGTTGACGAAGACTTATCATCTAAATCATATCCATTACGCGTTTTCCAGTTTAAGGTGCGGATTATATACGTTTAGATTATGGTTTTCAAGGCTTTCAATGTTAGATAATGATTTATTCTTGATGTGGATGCTATTACACATGCCAAATGCGTTATTCGTTTTGTTTTACGTATATATATAACCTATGTTGTAAATAGAATATTTCATGTATATGTTGAATTGCTTGTATGCATATGAAATCTGATGTTGTGATTATCATGATTAATTGTCGTTAGTACATGATTGTTATGTATGCGATAACTCCTTGGCGAAAGGATTTACCCTAATATGCAATATGGTCGACATACGTGATGTATGTTAAATAGTGTAGCCTAAGTGTTTATAAAAATGTCTGAATGAGTTAGTATTCAGTAAAGTTTGATTTATAAGGTTGTTGAGATATGAATCTCAATTACCCTGCTTGTGTGTATGATTTCCTCCATGAATTGTTTAGCCTATTTTATTCATGTTAACTGTGTATAAGATTTCCTCCATGTACTGTATTTATGTTTAAGTTATATTTCATAAATGTTCATTTGAATGTAGAATATGAATCAAATGTCTATTATTGAGCTTGTATGTGATTGGGACTATACAACAGTCCAGGTAGTCGATAACAGCTCTTAAACTGGTGGTTGAGGTTATTTTTCACCACGCAGGATGTGTTCGACGAATGTGAGTTGTACTAGGGATGTTCGACAGTGGTTAGGCCATACGGAGTGCTTATGCATTCCATGTCGATCAACTCAATGTGCGCTTGTCCTAGTTGAGCTCGTCAAATAACCCGATTGACCGATGTATGTTCACCATGTTTGGACCCTACTGTTTGAATCTAAGGTACCGAACTCACTAGTGAAATCCCGTTAACCTTGGTACCACGATCCGCTAAGACTCATGAGCCGGACATGGTGGTATGGGACACTGTGGTCAAGCTGTCGGCCTACGCTGGGGCGACAAGCCTCCCCGTAGTGACCAATGAGCAACCTAGACTCGTGAGCCGATTATGGTAGTATGAGACACTATATTCGTGCTGTCAACCTACATTGATTGGTGACGAGCCCTCTGTAGTGACCTCGAGTATATCCTGAGACTGCATTTAGGCGACGAGCCTTATTGTAGTATCTAGGATATAACTAGACCTGTATTGATTGGTGATGAGCTATTTACTATGATCTAGAACTATAACATCATATGAGATTGTCTAGGACTAACGACCCTAGAATTGATCATTATTTGGAAATTGATATAAGGGAGGTACCTTAGCTTCCCAATCCTACTGTATGAAAAGGACTAATAAGAACTTGATAATCATGCTCATAACATCGCATTGCATGTGCTGTTAGCGTTGGTGTAGAGCACAGTGGTAGTGATTTATGTCGCGATCATTAGATGATGTCGCAAGAGGGAGTTTGTGGTGAGGGCATGCATCATTTCCTCATACCATTCTTGCATTAACAAGAGTATCTAGGACATGTTTGATTGTACTGCTTTATCATTACTTCTTGATTGAATTGATAAATGTTAACCTTTGCTGTATAGTTCCACTGAGTTAATCACTCACTCCCACGTTCTGGGATGATGCTTAAACACCAACCAGACTCTGACTTAGTTGCAGGTGATGGTGATGCCTGCGAGGTGGAGTTGGAGTTCAATGAGGATGAGGAGGCATTCTCGTTCATGCAGTTCTTAGGAGGGTTCATGTGAGCCATGACCTGATTGATGGGGATTCGGGCTATGTTGTAGTGATTTATCACATTTTGATATATGTATTTTGAGACACGACTTGTAATTATGACTTGGCAAAGCATACATACCTTAGGGACCTATGTTGGTTTATGTATCTATTTCAGACTTCTGTTTGCATATTCTACTTGTCCCTAAATTATGTTTGCTGATTTGGCTTAATCTACCTCATGTTTTATGCACTAATACAGACAACATACATGCATCATTAACTATGTTGCATAAGTGATGTTTTGGAACTCGAGAGTAAAGTTATGCTCGACCCCTGATTTTCAAGGCGTTACAAGTTGTTATCAGAGTATGATTTGGATTAAACCAGACCTGGATTATGGTCACATGACGTACGTAGACACCACCTTAACATAGGAGGGTGCGAGAAAAATCTAGAAACAAGTGTAGGATTCCCAGTTTCACCAATTGGTGAAAGTAACCGATCACCGAGATCGGGTCCGTACACACCCGAGATTATGCGAAATGATCCCAAACCACTTCTAGACCTTCAAGCGACGGGTTTAGACCATGTTTTCTTCCATTTCAGCCATTTAAAATCATTAAAATGAAGATATACATCAGAAATTACTCAAAATGTCCCGAAACGACTCGAATCGGAAGCGGGGGCCAAACGAACCACTTCTAGGGGGACCCCAGGTGGGACCCACACTTTTCTGGACCCAGAGGGCAGGACCTCACCGAAATGGCAAGCCCTCATCAGATTGGTCAGAGACCGACGAGGGCCTCACCGGTTTGGCGAGGCCTCGCCAACCGACGGGCCAGGATGGGTCGGGCCGTAGGGCCGATGCATTTTGGGGCCTAGTGTGGCCCACTGGTCCACGGTAGCATGAGTAAAACCTTCCCTAGCACCCCCTCTCTTCACAATCTCACCCCCCAAGCTCTCCTTTTTCTTCAAAACTTCTCATTTCTCTATCAAATCTCCCTTTCAATCCCTCTTTCCCTCAATTTTCTTCAATCTTTTTATCCCTCCACCGTTCTCAGCAACACCCATCTTCTAACCCCCTCATTTCCTTTGATTTGAGCTCTTAAATCCCCCATTTGAGTCTCAAATTTGTGTAAACCCATTAACCCATCGTATTTTGTCATTTTTCCTCTTTATCCCCTTTCATTTGAGCCTTAACGCCCTCTTTTAAGGCTCAAATCCATGGAGACCCAAAGATCTCATTCCTTTCCTTCCTTTTCTTCACTTTTCCATCACTTTCTTGGAGGTTGTTGCAGCCCTATTCTCAATTTCCTCTATTCTTTTTCTCATGGGAAAGAAAAGAGCCCCTGTGGATGAAGCTGGGCCTAGTCGCCCCACTCGCTCGAGGAGACCAAGAGGCACCGTCGTGAGTACTAGTGATGGTAGGGAGTTTCAGACTAAGAGGGGTCTTAATCCCTAGGCTCCTATTGGAAGAGCTTTGTTGGCAGAACTATCCCATGGAGTTTATGAGGGCCGTAGGGTCCTTTTTGAAGCGCATGTGGATGGGTGACTCTTTGGAGAATACTTGTTGTTCGAGCGCCTAGAAGAGGCCAGGTGGGGTCCGCTATTTGAAGGTGAGTCTCGTGCAAATGTGAGCATTGTCCGAGCCTTTTATGCCTACATTTGAGAGCCTATGCTAAAGCCCTTGTAGTTCAAGATCCCATTTGACAGAGATCGGGAGGCCACAATCAACGTTGGTTTAATATCTCAGCTCCTGAATGTGCCACTTGGTGAGGTACATGTAAGTAAGAGGAATGTGAATAGTGTACATGAAAGAGATCGCCGCACCAGGTTTCTATGTGGTCGACTGGTTCAGTGGCAGCCTAATAAGAGCCTCTTTGTGACCAATATGATGGGCGAATTTCGCCTGCTTCGCCACATCTACACGTTCAACGTCTACCCCAGGTGGAGCAATCAAAGCGAGTGTACGCGTCTGATGGTGGATTTCCTGTACCAAGTGGGGCAGGGAGCGAAGTTACACGTGCCTATGTTTGTACTGTGATAGATAGTCCTTATCGCGCGTTCAAATAGAAGGAATGATTCGCTCTCCTTCAGCCGACTCGTATGCAAGATTGTACTTGAGTTTGGCTACAGACTTGGGGCAAAATTTCCAGCGCCGGTCCATTACATCAGCGAGATCACTCTCAATCAGATGAATATCGGGCTACGACTGCGACAAGCTCGACTTGAGGAGAGTGAGGGCGAAATAGAAACTAAAGAAGAAGAGAGTGAAGGAGAAGGTGGGGTTGAAATAGAAGAAGAGGAAGAATAGGAAGAAGAAGAGGAGGCTCAGGACACGAGTGAAGCTCTCCTCCTATGGCACCAGAGTAGGGCACTGATCAGGTTACCAGGGATGCCCACATAGCTCAACTTGAGGAGGGCCAGGCTGTCCTACGACAGGATATTATGGATCTTTGGGGTTTCATGAAGCACAAGTTCAAGAAAGTAACCCACACTTTGAAGTCGATCCTGTGTTGTCTGCAGGATAAGGGTGTCCCTCCTCCATCGCCAGATTCTGATGAATAGTCCTTTATGTAGTTTTTGTTTGTTTATTTATTTCTTGTTCTTGTGTGTAGCCTTTCTAGGCTTACTAGTTTGGTAGTGGTTTTAACATCTGAAGCTGAGGTCAGAAAGAACTACCCTCAGATCCTCGAGGAGTATGAGAAGGTACAAATTTTGAGGATGAAATTTTTCTTTAAGGAGGGTAGATTGTAACGTCCTGAAAAATCCGTACATTGATCCGAGTACCACCTCTAGCAGAAATCCTTTAGAACCTAATCCTTTAGAAATTTAACATGAATTAACTAGCGCTAAACTCGATTACTTGTGAATTTAGCACCAACCACTTTAAATACGTTTTGCAAGACCTAGAACCTATAGAATTGTCAACGGTACATTATGCTAAAATCTAGGATCCAACTCTAAACCCAGTTGCTCTGGAGAGCATTTAGAAACTTCGTATCAGACCTGGACTGCACGTCAAAAGTTCGATAGCGATGAACTTAGATAGTTATGACCGCCTAGTTGGACTTAACTATCACCTTGAAAATCAAGACCAAACGATGTCCTGAGATGATTTGCTTCAGTTCAGAGTGAAGAGTGTGAGAAAGTGAAGATTTTTATAAAATTAAATATGGATTTAAGTAATTTGAGTCATGTCGCTTCTGCACCTTTTATAAGTATTCTGACCATTGGTTTTTGACCCAAATTTACCCTCGGATCAGGGAAGATGACCCATACATGTCAAAGTACTTTTGGCCCTGATCGAGTTTTGATAACCGTTGAACTGAAATTGGTCCGCCACGGTTGATCTGAAAACCCGATTGGACTGAAAACTTAACTTGCTTAAGATCCAATATTAGTGAGCTTAAGTCCTACCGCATTTAGTAAAAGGACCTCCGAAAATGTTCTGTTGGATCAGAAAAAGTCTGATTTGGTTATAACGTAAGTATACCTTGGCCTTAGGGCTATTTTTGTCGGTTCTGGGCCTATATAAGGGCCTTAAACCCTCTCTCACATATCCCATACGAATTAATATAAGAGAGAGAAAGAGAGAGAAAGAGAGAAAGGGAGTGAGTAGTTGGTGTTTTATCTTGGGATTCTTCCCAGTTTCCTCTACGCACCAATTCATCGTATCTGAATCATTATTCTGGTGATTCTAATTCTATTTTTGGGTAAGTCAATCAAACCCTAACCTATTATGGAGCTTAGAATAGTCTAAGTGTTGTTGTAGCTAACCTAATTCATGCCTTAGGTTGCTTATCCGCCGTTGACAAAGACTTATCGTCTAAATCATATCTGTTAAGCATTTTTCAGTTTAAGGTGCGGATTATATACGTTTAGGTTATGGTTTTCAAGGCTTTCAATGTTAGATAATGATTTATTCTTGATGTGGATGCTATTACATATGCCAAATGCACTATTCATTTTGTTTTACGTATATAAATAGCCTATGTTGTAAATAGAATATTTCATGATATGTTGAAATGCTTGTATGCATATGAAATCTGATGTTGCGATTGTCATGATTAATTGTCATTAGTACATGATTGTTATGTATGCGACAACTCCTTAGCGAAAGGATTTGCCCTAATATGCAATATGGTCAACATACGTGATGTATGTTAAATAGTGTAGTCTAAGTGTTTGTAAAAATGTCTGAATGAGTTAGTATTCAGTAAAGTGTGATTTATAAGGTTGTTGAGATATGAATCTCAATTACCCTGCTTATGTGTATGATTTCCTCCACGAATTGTTTAGCCTATTTTATTCATGTTAATTGTGTGTATGATTTCCTCCATGTACTGTATTTATGTTTAAGTTATATTTCATAACATGTTCTTGAATGTAGAATATGAATCGAATGTCTATTATTGAGCTTGTATGTGATTGGGACTATATTACAGTCCAAGTAGTCGGTAACAACCCTTAAACTGGTGGTTGAGGTTGTTTTTCACCATGCAGGATGCGTTCGACGAATGCGAATCGTACTTGGGATGTTCGACAGTGGTTAGTCCACACGGAGTGCTTATGCATTCCATTTTGATCAACTCAACTTGCGCTTGTCCTAGTTGAGCTCATCAAATAACCCAATTGACCGATGTATGTTTACCATGTTTAAACTTTACTGTTTGAATCTAAGGTACCGAACTCACTAGTAAAATCCTGTTAACCTTGGTACCGTGATCCGCTAAGACTCATGTGCCGAAAATGGTGGTATGGGACACCGTGGTCGAGCTGTTAGCCTACGCTGAGGCGACGAGCCTCCCTGTAATGACCAGTGAGCAACCTAGACTCGTGAGCCAATTATGGCAGTATGAGACACTATATTCATGCTGTCAGCCTACATTGATTTGTGACGAGCTGTAACATCCTAAAAATTGGGGGTCGGGTAGAAACCCAACTCCCGAGTTCCAGAATGTCACTTATGCAACATAGATAATGATAAATGCATGTTGTCTGTAGAATGATATTAAACAAGATTGAGACTAAGGCAAAATAGCATATCATACTCCAGAGACAGTTAAATTAGCAAGCGGAAGAATGTAATAGATATATAGAATATATGAACTGTTGTGAGTCTCTAGAGTGTGAACATGTTACCAGGTTAAACATATACATGTATACCCCAAAGATGAGCAAAAAGAATATACATGGTGCGAAAATAAAAGGCAAAATACCACGTGTACTGGCATCTAATTAGTAACCCTGTAACCCCGTCAATCAGAACCTGCATATAGGAGGGATCCTCCTCATCATCATCAAGTCCGGCTCTGCTTCATGAGCATCGCCATCATCTGAAACTAAAATAGGGATTGGTGGGTGTTCGAAACACCATCTCGTAAAGTGGGAATGAGTAATCAACTCAGTGGAATCATAGAGCAAAGATTAGCATGTTATCAAATCAATCACGCGATAATAGTAAAGCAAACAATAAAACATTCCTAGATACTGTTGTTAATGCATGCATGAAATGACATGATGGATATCCTCACCGACATACTCCCTCATACGGCACCATCTTACGCCTGCGACATGCTTACGTTCCTCAGTGATCAACATCTTTCAGGCACATGCAATGCAATATGGATAATGATTACCGAGTGGTTATTAGTCCTTTTCATACAGCCAGATTGAGAAACTAAGGTACCTTCCTTATATCAATCCCAACACAGATCCTATCTAGGGTCGTCACTCCGAGTAATCTCATACGACGTTATATTTGTAGGTCGCTTCAAGGGCTGCCAGAGCTATTGCTCGCACTCGTTGCACCGGTCCCCCATCACCTTATCAATACAGGCCTAATGTACTCTTATCGCTACGGAAGGATCGTCGCCTCCCGCAGACTCAGAATACGCTCGAGGTCACTACAAAGGGCTCGTCACCTGATCAGTGTAGGCCGACAGTAAGAATATAGTGTCCCATACCACCATAATCTACTCACGAGTCTGGGTTGCTCACTGGTCACTACGGGAAGGTTTGTGGCCCCAGCGTAGGCCGACAGCTCGACCACGCTGTCCCATACCACCATGCCCAGCTCATACATGGTGAACATACAATGGCCAGTCGGGTTACTTGACGGGCTCAACTAGTATGAGCGCATCTTAAGTCGAACGACATGAAGTGCATGAAACACTTCGTGTGGCCTAACCACTGCCACCAACTCAAAACACGACTTGCATTCATCGACGCATCCTTCGTGGTAAATAGAAGACAACCAAGAATTCAATCCATTACTGACTACCTGGACTAGGTCATAGCCCCAAGCATTTGTGTATCAACATCAGTAAGCATATGCGAGTAACAGAAAAGAATATAAACATTACAAGCATGTCGACACATGTTAGATCATACTACGTAAGCAAATAAACTAACACACGCATTCCATATATGTATAATGAAATCGATTCATATAGCCAACATGTGGAAACCATATACATCAGCACATTAATTGAGAATTCAATCTCAAAACTAATTCACAACACCATTTACTCAATACCTACTAATACAAACATTTATACAAACACTTAGTCTACATACTTTAGTCTACATAGCGTATATCGACTCAAAGTGCGCATTAGGGCGTATCTCTTCGCCAAACCGATCATACACGCATTCCTAATATCATAATACGAAAAATAGCCATGGCAATCATTTCAGCAAAATATGGACGTAAACAGTATTTCCTATAAATACCTAAAATACCCTAAATCTCATATTTCTCGTACACAGTCGAAACAGAAAACGGACAGCATGTTCTACATGTCAAACGGCATTCTCATCAATAATGTACTATTAAAAGACATTGAAATCTTTGAAATCAGTCAATCAAAGTGTCTTGAATCCTCACCTTTCGCCTTAGACGTGTATCGGTTCGAATAGAACATCTACGCTTTGTCAACGGCGTTATGGCGACCTAATATACAAGATACATAAGCTACTTCACCATTTGTATCAAAGGAATCGCTAAAACAGCGATAGGTTAGGGTTTTCTTACCTAGGAGTGCGTTGGAAATCACCGAAAAAGTGATTCAAATGCGGTGCTTTGGTACGTGCAATAGCTGGTGCA
Source organism: Magnolia kwangsiensis (assembly GCA_037074715.1). Classification (NCBI taxonomy): domain Eukaryota; kingdom Viridiplantae; phylum Streptophyta; class Magnoliopsida; order Magnoliales; family Magnoliaceae; genus Magnolia; species Magnolia kwangsiensis. The sequence goes on along the minus strand of CM073575.1, from coordinate 78,769,494 downwards.
AGTGGCAGGAAATTCTCTCACAATCTCTCACTTTCTCTCTCTCAATCTAGGGTTTCAAGCAATTCGGATGGGAGAGATATGAGAGGATTTAAAACCCTTATATAGGCTAAAAACTAACCTAAATAGACTTGGGAACAAAGGTGTACTTGGGTTATAACCAAATCGGGACTTTTTCGATCCAAAAGAGCGTCTTGAGAGGTCTCTTGGCCGAACGCGGTCGGACTTAAGCTCATGTGTATCGGATCCTGCTCACCCGAAGTTTTTAGACTGGTAGAGTTCCCAGATCGCACGTGGCGGTCCAGTTTCAGTTCAGGGGTCACGGAGACTCGATCGAGAATTTCGAGTACACTGACCTGAGTGAGAAATGTTCCCTGATCCGAGGGTGTATTTGGGTCAGATTCTGACGGTCTGAATGCTTATACTGATCCCGCAAACAAAACGTGCCAGATTCATTTAAATCACTTTTAGATTTTTATAAATTTCACTCTTTCTTACACTCCTCGCTCCAGGCTCAGTACAATAGTCTCAGAACATCGGTTGGGCTTGATTTTCGAAACGATTGTCAAGTCCAGCTAAGAAGCCATAACCGTCTAAGATTGTAGATATTGGACTTCCGACATGCGGTCTAAATCAAATATGAAGTTTCAAAGGGTTCATGAGAACAAACCGGTTTAGAGTTTGATCTTGGATTTCAGGGTATTATAGCGTCATTGATTCTACAAGTTTTGGATCTTGCAGAACATATTTAAAGCGAACAGTGCTAATTTCGTAGGTATCTAGTGTAGCGATGGCTAATTCACGTTAAATTCTAAAGAATTAGGTTCTAAATGATTTGTCTTTGGAATTGGGTTCTGAGAGGTTACTAAGGTGTTATGGTTTACCCATTGCCTAAGGACGTCTAATCCTAGGTTGGTAAAAATCCGGGGTGTTACACGAGCCCTCTGTAGTGACCTCGAGTATATCCTGAGACTGCATTTAGGCGACGATCCTTATTGTAGTATCTAGGATATAACTAGACCTGTACTGATTGGTGACTAGCCCTTCACAAAGATCTAGAACTATAACATTGTATGAGATTGTCTAGGACTAACGACCCTAGAATGGATCATTATTTAGAAATTGATATAAGGGAGGTACCTTAGCTTTCCAATCCTACTGTATGAAAAGGACTAATAAGAACTTGATAATCATGCTCATAACATTGCATTGCATGGGCCGTTGGCGTTGGTGTAGAGCACAGTGGTAGTGATTCATGTCGCGATCGTTAGATGATGTCGCAAGAGGGAGTTTGTGGTGAGGGCATACGTCATTTCCTCATAGCATTCTTGCATTAACAAGAGTATCTAGGACATGTTTGATTATACTACTTTATCATTACTGCTTGATTGAATTGATAACATGTTAACCTTTGCTGTATAGTTCCACTGAGTTGATCACTCACTCCCACGATCTGAGATGGTGCTTAGACACCAACCAGACTCTGATTTAGCTGTAGGTGATGGTGATGCTTGCGAGGTGGAGCCGGAGTTTAATGAAGATGAGGAATCATTCTCGTTCATGCAGTTCTTAGGCGGGTTCATGTGAGCCATGACCTGATTGACGGGGAGTCAGGGCTATGTTGTAGTGATTTCTCACATTTTGATATATGTATTTTGAGACACGACTTGTAATTATGTTCTGGTAAAGCATACATACCTTGGGGACCTTTGTTGGTTTATATATCTATTTCAGACTTCCGCTTGCATATTCTACTTGTCCCTGAATTATGTTTGCTAATTTAGCTTAATCTACCTCATATTTTATGCACTAATACAGACAACATACATCCATCATTAACTATGTTGCATAAGTGATGTTTTGGAACTCGGGAGTTAAGTTATGCTCGACCCCCGATTTTTAAGGTGTTACAAATATAAAATCACAGCGATCCATCTTTCTTCTTTATAAACAACACAGGTGCTCTCAAAGGAGATACGCTTGGTTGTATGAAACCTGAATTCAACAAATCGTCAATCTATCTCCTCAACTCCTCCATTTCACATAGAGGCATGCGATACGTTGGTAAAATATAGGTGTCGCACTCGACACTAGGTCGATGGTAAAATCGATCTCGCGTTGAGAAGGTAGCCCAGGGATCTTTCTAAACATATCTGTGAAGTCTTGGACTACTGTGTGTTCCCATGTGTCAGACCCTTAACATTTTTTAATAAGGAAGCGTAACAATGGATGCGGAAGGGTCAACTGACCTGAACTGGGAAAGTGAAGGCTGTGCCCTCGGGCCCATGTGTTGTCACTAATCTGGTTTCACAGTTGATCTCAGCCTTCATCTTAGTAAGCCAATCCATGCCGAGGATGACGTCATAATGATATATTGTGGTGACAATTAAGTCAATGCACACAACCTTACTTCCTAAGTCTATCAAGAAATCTTTACAAAGCTTCGTAGCATCAGTAAAAGTTCCTGTTGCTGCGATGACTCTCACCCTAACCATAGGGGTAATGTTTAGCCCTAATTGCTTAACTGTGGAGTATGCGATCATTAATATAGTGGACCCGGTGTCCACCAATAAAAAAACTGGTGTACCTTGGATATGGGTAGTGACTTTGAAATCTAATGGTACTGCAGTTGCTCACTTAGATGCTTCAGCTTCAAGTGTATCTACACAGGCTTGTTGTGGACGATTTGGTTACGCTGCTACAGGTCGTTGTAGCGGCCTATTTCAAGGTACGAGTGGTCAGTAAAATGGCTATGCTGGTGGTGCTGATTGTAAAGGTGGAGCTGATATAACTTATGGTGGCTGGTGGTTGATCTTCTGAGGTGGCGTAAAACCATTGTCCCTTATCTTAGTAAAACAAAAGGGCTCGTTATAGCCCTTCTTACAGTAGGCGCACTAAAGATCTGATCACCTCTGCTGGGTTGGTGGAGCCATTAGTGTAACGCCCGTGAAAAATCCATACTTGGACTCGAGTACCAACTCGACCCGAAATTGCGTAGAATTAATTCTTTTAGAAAATATGACTAAGTTAGCTAGCGCAACGCTAGAGTAGCTGGGAAATAGTCCCTGATCACTTTAAATACGTTCTACAGGACCCAAATCGAGTAGAACTAATGACTCTATAATACTCTATAACCTCGGATCAAACTCTAAGCAGGTTTGTTCTCTGGACCACTTTGAAACTTTATATTGGATCTAGACTGCGCATCGAAAGTCCGATACCTCCTATCTTAGACCATTAGAACCACCTTGCTGGACTTGACAATCATTTCGAAAATCAAGTCCAACCGATAATCACAGGCTATTTCATTGAGCCCGGACTGAAGAGAGTGCGAATAGGGACAGAATTGGAATTTTAAATTCAAATCTGGCACACGACTTGACGCGTCAGTATTAAGCATTCTGACTGTCAGAATTTAGCCAGATTACACCCTCGGATCAGGAAAAATTTCTATTTCATATCATGAGACTTTCAGCCCTGATCTACGTGCGGTGACCGCTGAACTGAAACTGGTCCGCCACATGTGATCTGCGAACCCTGCCTGACTGAAAACTTAATACGTGCTAGATCTGGTACGCATGAGCTTAAGTCCGATCGCATTCGGCTAGGGGACCACCAGAAAGCATCTTTTGGACCGAAACAGCCCCGAATTGGATATGCACTAAGTGAACCTTGTACCGGAGCCTATTTTTAGCATTTTTGGGCTTATAAAAGGGGTTAAAACCCTCACTCCTCTCTCCCATCCGAATTTGAGAGAAACCCTAATTTGGGAGAGAGAAAAGGTGGGAGTTTGTGAGAGAGAGTAGAAGAGATTTTTTCCGTCTTCGTGCCACCTGTTGCACGTGCTATAGCAACACCTCCTGATCACCAAGCCGGTGATTCTTCCGCGTTTTCAGGTATGAAACAACCCTAGAAGTTGCTGATTTAAGGTTTACTAGGATTCGTAGCATGTTAGCTAACGTAACTCGTAAAACAGGTTCTCTTATCGCCGTAGACGAAGCGTATACGGTCCGTTTGAAACGACACATCCATAAGAGATAAGGTGAGGATTTTAGACACTTTGATTGACGGTTTATAACGATTTTAATGTTTTTTAATAGTAGATTATCGACGGCATCGCCGTTTGACATGTACAACATGCTATCCGTTTCCTGTTTCGTAAATCAACGAAGAATATGAGATTTAGGGCATTTTAGTCATTTGTAGGAAGTAATGATTACATTCATATTTTGCTGATGTGATTGACATGGTTTTTTGTCGCATTAGAAAGTTAGGAATACGTGCATAATTAGTTGGGGGAAGAGATTCGCCAAATTGCGCACTTCGGGTCGACATACTATATGTAGACTTAAGTGTGTAGTGTATGTGTTTGTATAAATGCTTGTATTAGTATGTATTGAATTAAATGATGTTATGAATTAGTTTGAGACTGATTTCTCAGTTAATATGCTAATGTAAATGATTTCCTACATGTTGACTATGTACATGATTCCATTATATGCATAAAATGTACGTGCTTGAAGATTTGCCTAAGTTGTATGTTATAACATGTGTTATCATGCTCACATGCTTGTATTTCAATTCCAATACTCCTACATAAATTGCTGATCTGAATTCATATGTGTTTGGGACTATACTTAGTCCAGGCAGTCGGTAACCGAGCGAATTCGTGGTTGGCTGGTCTTGGCCACGAATGACGCGTCGATGAACGCGAGTCATGTTTGGAGTTGGCGGCAGTGGTTAGGCCACGCGAAGTGTTTTACGCACTTCATGTCGTTCGACTTGAGATGCGATCGCGCTAGTCGAGCCCGTCAAGTAACCCGACTGGCCGATGTATGTTCACCCTGTATGAGTCATAACTGCTTGAACCTAGGGTACTGAACTTACCATTGTAAACCCTGTTAACCATGGTACCTTGATCCACGAAGACTCATGAGCCGGGCATGGTGGTATGGGACACCGTGGTCGAGCTGTCGGCCTACGCTGGGGTCACAAACCTCCCCGTAGTGACCAGTGAGCACCTAGTCTCGTGAGCAGATTATGGTAGTATGGGACACTATATTCTAGCTGTCGGCCTACACTAATCAGGCGACGAGTCCTTTGTAGTGACCGCGAGCGAATTTTGAGTCTACGGGAGGCGACGACCCTTCAGTAGTAGTAGAGTACAGTAGGCCTGTATTGATAAGGTGATGGGGGAGCAGTGCAACCAGTGCGAGCAACAGCCCTGACAGCCCTTGCAGCGACCTACAAAATATACATCGTATGAGATTACTAGGAGTGACGACCCTAAACAGGATCTGTGTTGGGATTGATACAAGGGAAGTACCTTAGTTTCCCAATCCTGTTGTTTGAATGGACTAATAACAACTTGAAAATCATATCACCATAACGTTGCATGTGCCTGGAAGATGTGGAGCACTCTAGGGAGTGTGGCATGCCGCCGTCGTAAGATGGTGCCGTATGAGGGAGATCATCGGTGAGGGCATACATCACGTCATGTCATCTTGCATTAACAACAGTATTAGGATTGTCTGATTTACTGCTTTACTATTATCACATGATTGATTTGTGAACATGCTAATCTTTGCTCTATGATTCCACTGAGTTGATCACTCACTCCCACGTTACGGGATGGTGTTTGCAACACCCACCAGACCCTGTTGTAGATGCAGGTGATGCTGAGATCCAGGAGGCAGAGCCAGACTTCGACGAGGACCAGGACGAGTTCTCTTACATGCAGTATCATGATGGCTTTGATTAGGCGACCTGGGTTGATGGGACTTCAGTGGGACTATTTTGAACATTTGATTTTGTTCATGTATATGTATATGAGACTCAGAGATGTATTCATACTTTAGAGACAGATGAGATCTACTTTTTTTTTCTATACAGTGATATATATATTGTTTAGTCTTCTGCTTGCTTTTATCACTGGATCTGAAGTATGAATTGCAGTTTTGGTATACTTTTACTCATGTGAATGCATTAAATCAGACAATATTGAATCATAATCATTTTTGTTACATAAGTGACGGTGTGGAACTCGAGAGTTGAGTTTATACACGACCCCCAATTTTCAGGGTGTTACAATTAGCTTGGGAGAAAATTTATATGCAACCTCTTACCGAGGAATGGTTGGTTTGGAAATTCAGGCCGCGGCCTTAGGCCCATTGGTATACGTGTCTGAGACATGGTGTCTCCATTAAGCTCCACTCATAGCGACATGTTCACTAGCTCAGCATAATTGGGAATGTTAGTGCAACACATCTTAGTGCAGATATTAGGCCGCAGACCCTATAAAAATCACTGCATTCTCATCGGTTCGTCTACTAGGATCATTGGAGCATATCTGGCCAGCTCCGTGAAGCGGTTCTCTTATTCAGCCACTGTCATCCCCCCTTGTTAGAGGCGAAGAAATTCACCCTCCTTTTTATTACGGTAAGTGAGGGAGAATTTCTCATGGAAACGAATTTCAAATGTGGCCCACATCCACATGTATCTTGGGGGAACAGTTCGTAAGATGCTATCCCACTAAAGACTAGCCTCCTTCTCGAACATATAAGTAACAAGCTCCACTTGTTATGCCTCAGTACAGTACAATGGCTTTAACATCTTAAAGATGCGATCCAGCCAGTGTTTAGCTTCCTCGGGCCTATAAGTACCCACAAATGTAGGAGGGCAGAAGTAATGGAAGCGCTCAAATAAGCCACTAGTGTTCATAGCTCCCGCAGGCTGCATGTGGCATAGGCGGGACCGATTCATGTTCCGGGCAATGGCCCCTGCAATAGTAGCCAAGACTTATTGTTGTTGCTACATTAGGAACATCATCTGCTCCAACATATTAGGAGGAGAAGCTGACTGAGGTATGTGTGGTGTCGACGAAGATGCACAGTTCTGTCCCATAACCGATGATGCATTTGGTGTTGGCCCATTTGTAGGGTCAGTGGTCGGCTGTGAATCCGGCATAGTCTCAATATTTAGGCCCAAACTGCGGTCCATATGGCTATCATTCAGGCGAGGTGCCCCATTAATCGATTCGATAAGTGTGAGACGTGTTATATTCTGAGTATTTTTAGGAGGCATTCCCTATATACAACATAGGGTGCAGCATGTGTAAGATTAGGATAATATTACCCACTTTTCCAAACATTCTACACATTCCAAATCAAAAGAAGCTTTATGCATTTCATTTAGCCAAAACTTGTTACAATACATGAGATGTAGTATTACATGAATTATGACAGAAGATGCATGTGAGCTAATTTAGCAAAAGCTTTAACACTAACTACTCCAACATCCAACTAAGCCGACTAGGGCTACTATAAAGAAAAGCAAGAAACAAAGAAAACCAGAAGACAACTGTAATACATGACTAGTCCTTTGATTTTAGTGGGGGTGGAGGCGCACCCTTATCTGCATGCGGCACAGGAAGGTCTTCAAGGTGTGAGACATTCTCTTGAATTTCTGTTTCAAATAAGCCTGATTCTCTTTGAACTCCTGCTTCAGGGCAGCTTGGTTCTCTTCAATCTTGGTCATGAGAGCCTCTCGGGTGGCCTAATCATGGCGGTCTTCATGTGTAGTAGGAGGGCCCCCATCTGAATCTTGGGCCTCCTCTACCTCTTCCTTCTCTTCCTCCTCACTTCCTTCTTCATCCTCACTGGTTTCTTCCTCACTACCTTCTTCCTCTTCATTTCCTTCCTCATCTTCACTTCCATTGTCCTCTTCACTTTCTTCTTCTATTTCATCCCCATACTCATCTAGTCAGGCTTGGCATTGCCTAGGGCCAATCCCCATATTATTGAGTGTAGTCTCACTGATAAAGTGGATGGGTGCGAGATTATCCATATTTAGTCTGAAAGCAAAGTTACGAGCAATCTTGTAGATAAGTCGGCTGAATGGGAGTGAGGTGTCTCCCTGAGTAGAGCGTGTGGTCCTGATTATCTGTGATAAGGCAAAAGTAGGTAGGCACAGCTTGTCTCCCTGTCCAGCTCTATACAGGAAGTCCACCACAAGGCGAGAGTGTATTCTGTACTGTTACTCCACCTACGATACACATTGTACGTGCATGTGGTGGAGTAGGCGGAAGTCTGCTGTCATCTTAGTCGATGCGACGCTATTATCTCGCCTCCAATGAGCCAGTTTGCCACAAAGAAAACGTGTGCAGTGATCTTTCTCTCATCTATTAGTGAGATGAGTTGCACTTGCATGTACCACACTAGGCTCATTTCCTATAATACGGGTCATCACATCCACATTGACTACGGCTTCCTACCTCCCCAAAGGGATAAAAACTGAAGCGGCTCCAGTAGTCGGATTTATATGTGGGTATAGAAGGTTCGTACGGTGCCTTCACTTACATGAGCCTTCCTTCAAACATGGGACCCTACCCAGTCTCCAATAGAAGGTTAATCACTGGGTACAACCCAAATAGTTTATCATCAACCTGAGCTTCAAATACAACTTTATGGTCATGAAATTTACTAAGTTCGACACCCGCATGTAGCGATCTTGAAAAGGCCTAGCTATATGTCCAAGAAGGGGGGGGGGGGGGGGGGGGGTGAATAGGACTATGCCAAATAAAAATTTATAACAGCAAAAATTAAAAGAATATGATGGCTAACAAGATAACAAAATAAACCACAATGCAAGATTGTAAGGCAACCTCAAAATTCAGATCTTGAGAGCTTGATACAAATGTTGTTCTAAGGACAACCTTACACCAAAAATTGAAGTTTTTGGTAGGACAACCTGATTTCTAGAAAGGTCTTTGTATCAAGTCTCAAACCGAAGAGGAATAAAAAATAAATACAAATTGCACTGAAGAATAACTTGTAATAAAAAATATGTATTGTTTTAGGGATAACCATGCACCATAAAAATGGCAGGGCAACCTTACTGGAAAAATCCAATATCAAGCTGATAAATGAATAGCAAGAAATAAATTCTAAACTATTACAACATTCCCCACAATGCTTGAAATAAAAGATTACAACATTCACAACCACATGTACATCCCTCAAATGAATAAATAAAGATATGAAATAAAAACCATTCAACCACAACTCAAGGGATTATAGTGGTTCGCCTGTCTGTTCACCAACTGTTATACAACAGCCACACGGAATGCTACTCCACTCCTAATATCCTCACATAGGGGATATTAGCATTCACTAACAATGTAGGTTTTCACAGGTTCACCAAAAACCTTTACAATTGTGTTTTTATCGGTGGGCTTACATAATTAAAAAAACCCCACTTCTGAGTTTTCCTGGATCTCCTCAGATAACCAATACAATGAGATTTTTCTGGCGAATCTCAAAAGAAACCAAAAGAAAGTAAATTACTCAAACGTAAAATACCTAGATTTCTCCTTCGTTGTAGCAGCCCAGAAGAACCAATCGGAGTAGAAGTTTGAATCAATGTTCAATATCCAATACTCACTTTAAAATGGTTCTATTGATTTTAAATTAAACCAAATTGGGCGTAGCTCTATTTGATTTTATTTCTAAGAAGAAGGAATACAACAATTTCTCTTTTCAAATCAGATTGGAATTCAGGAACAAAATCAAATAATGAAAGCTAACAAAAAAGAATAAAAATTAAGCACAATGTAGCTTAAAATGAATACTAACTTATCTCAGAGTGGAGCCTTGAATTTACTTGAATTACATGTCCAACCTCTGAAATTCGTGTTCAATTTATAGGCGATCATATCACGTCTTCAACTCATCTTAAAACTTCTATGACTGGTCGAAGGACTAATAGAATTTTGAAAAAATTGGGTGCGATAAGATTTTCAGTTACACGACCGGTCGTGAGTACCCTACGACTGGTTGAAGGTCCCCTTCGATTGGTCATAGGTTCCATACTACTGGTCAAAGATGGACCAATCTTAACGTTGTACTTTGAGTCGAAGAACCATGATCGGTCGAAGAACCAGTCGACACTATTCACAGGACTGGTCGAAGAATAACCAAAAAATTCTGAAAATCCTCAACAACTTAGGATTGGTCGAGGAATTTCTTAGACCGGTCGAACCAATACTAGGACTAGTTGAACAAGTTCTAGGACTAGCCTTAGAACAGATCCAAGTCACTTATAAAAGATGTATGGATTATGTATGTAAAGTGACCTACTCTAAAGGTCAACCTGAGGTCAATCATACCTCAATAGTGAAGTAAGGACATTGAAACTTGAATACCAGTGACCTTGAGTATCATGAAGATTGAGTTCTTGAACTTGAGATCTTCAGCTTGAAAAACTTCTAAGAACTTGAACTTAAAAGCTCTGAGATCTTCAACTTGAATAGCTTCCGAGAACCTGAGAGCTTCTGAAATCTTCACCTTCGAGATCTTCAACTTGAATAGCTGTGCTTGTCTACTCAAAGCCAATCTTGTGTCTTGAATAGATCTTTTGTTCATCACATAAACAAGTTTCAAAGCAGTGTCTTTATCACCATAAATTTGACAATCACAAGGGACTATTCACTATAGCACTTACAATCTCCCCCTTTGTCAAATTTGTGACAAAACACACTTCCGAGATAGGATACATATTACAGATTATTTGATTAAAGAATCATGCACCAGTTGTTAAACCGACACACATTCATGAACCTGCAAATCAATATTCAACCAACAAGCAGTCCATACTCATATACTCATGCTCATACAGTCCGCCACTGTACATACTCCCCATGAATAACATATTTCACCAATCCTACTTTAGCAAAAGTATATCTACTCCCCCTTTTTGTCACAATATGACAAAGGAAGAACAAAGCAGATTGGAAAGGAGTAATAATCAAGGAGGTAACCAAATAAGAATGGAAACCGTAGCATAAGCAACACATATAATAGATAAACTGAGCCATAAACAATGATAGTGATAATAGCAAATCCAATCAAGTGAACATGATATAAAGAAAGTTATTACAGACTAGAAAATAGAAAATGAACTAATCTGACCTAGATGAAGGAACAGGGATGGAGGGATCACGTTTGTGCATGCCCTTGTTCAAGCGCTTAAGATATTTGTGTATATACTTGAATTATAAATCATTGGCAACAGACATGTTTTCCATCCTAGCATTTAAAGATTTAACCTTAGTTTTCAATGCAACAAAGCGTGTATCAAAAGCAGAAGGTGGATAATCTGGATCATTTGCAGAGTCAGAATCAATCTCTTCAAAGATATCATCCATGTTAATGTCATCTAGAGGAAGATCACCAGCTTCTTCCTCATGTTTAGCTTCAGCTGCACCACCACCATCAACTTGGCCAGGAATAAATTTCAGCTTCATCTTGTTGAGATTAGAATTATTAAATATCAAGTGATGGATAGGGGCTTCTCCAATCGGCATATCGACTAACATATGAGAAGCCAATACGGTCATCAAATATCCAAAGGGAATATCACTATGACCCGGATGGAGTCGAAATTGAATGATAGAATGCCAAATCAAGGAAGGTAGGCAGAGATGAGCACCTCGGGCTACATTATGAAGAATACGAACCATAAAATACATTAACTTAGTCTTATTAACTGACCAAGGATACATATTAGACACAAATATCCTGTGCAACACTCTGTATTTGGGTAACAGATACCTTAAGGGGAGCGCATTTCCTTTAGGTGGCCATGGAGCATCCAAATTGCATAAATCCTTAGAAAGCATGTGTTTTTCAGTTTGAGAGGGTTTTTCAGTCAATGTATGGATGGGAACTCCCTCATCATTAACTAGAATTTCCATGTAGATATCAAGTGACGATCAACATTAAATGGTCTTTCTCTTGTGGCAATTTTAAATGTCAGATTTTTAAGTGAATAATCACATATACAGGAAAACATGGATTGAGCGATGGACCGGTATACAGGTCCACCCTAATGTAGTAATTTATCTCATCCTACAGCTTGTAGCATGGAAAAGATATCAAACGGAGTTGTATGATTAAGATCAACAAGGTATTTAACGATTACATTTCGCATACGGATGTCACGAACATATGATGGATCATCTTCAAAATTCCTAAGATGACGTTTAATGAGAGGGCCTGATCTAGAGGAAGATGATGGACCACGAGAAGTTGATTTCCTTTCTCTAGAAGCCATTTGCAACAAGGAGTTCAAAAATAAAAGGAGTTACAAACGAAAGAAAATGGGTTTTTCTAATATCATATTTTTCAAAATAACTTCCCCAAATCACAATGAAACTTGAAATAAATAGCTACAAGGATAAAAGAGAAGTATTCTAGACTCAAATTTAGAAGAAAAATGCAAATGGAGCACTTACAATGAAGATTTTGGGAGTTGGCTTCGACTAGTCGAGGTTCGATCGGTTGGAGGAAGAAATAGAAATGAGGAATATGAAAGATTTTCCAAATAAAAAAGGGTTTCACGAGTTCCTCGACTGGTCGTGGATGTACACGACCGGTTGAACCACGACTAGTCGTGTATTTCCACGATCGGTCGAGTATAAGAAAAAAATGCATTTTTATTAAAAGAATTTTCAATATTTTTCAGAATATTTTACAAAAATTGAAATCTAACCTATCAAGCATATACAATATGATACAAAAATGCATAAAACATCATCTCATAATGCACATGCCAAGATCAAATTTCATTTGATTAAACTGACTTTTGTCGAGCGGTTTCGTGAAAATATCAGCACGTTGATTCTCGATAGGTATATATTCCAGAGATATAACCTTTTCTTCTACTAATTCACAGATATAATGAAATCTAATGTCAATGTGCTTAGTACGAGAATGCTGAATAGGATTTTTTGAAATATTAATGGCACTGGAATTATCACAATATAACAACATAGAATCCTGTTTAATTCCATAGTCACTTAGCATTCGCTTCATCCAAACAAGCTGCGTACACGCATTACCAGCTGCGATGTATTCAGCTTCAGCTGTTGAAAGTGATATAGAACTTTGTTTCTTGCTAAACCAAGAAACTAAACAGTTTTCGATATAAAAGCAACCACCACTGGTTGATTTTCTATTATTAAGATTACCAGCCCAGTCAGCATCCGAGTACCCAAGTAATTGAACACTAGTTTCATGAGGATACCAGAGATCGAGATTCACAGTACTTGCGAATATCGTATAATCCGCTTGACAACAATCAAGTGTGATTCTTTAGGACTAGACTGATATCTAGCACAAATACCAACACTCAGCATGATATCAGGTCTACTAGTAGTTAAATACAATAGACTACCAATCATACTCCAATAAAGTTTTGGATCAACATTTTTACCTTCAGAGTCTTTTGAAAGTTTCAGGGTAGTACTCATAGGAGTATCGAAGTTCTTACCATTCTCAAATCCAAATCTCTTAATTAAATTCAAGGCATATTTAGAATGAGAAATGAATATTCCATCAGATTGTTGCTTTACTTGCAACCCTAGGAAGTAATTTAATTCCCCAACCATGCTCATTTCAAACTGTGATTTCATCAAATCTGCAAACTCAGTAGTCATGTTAGTACAAGTAGATCCATAAATGATATCATCAACATAAATCTGTACTGTTATGGAGAGATCCGAGCTCGTGGCAAAATGTTAATCAGACTTGAAGTCCGAGCTGAGGCACCCAAGGCATGATCCATCTGATCAAGACTACAGCATCGCAACAAAAATACACGAACGTCTTCGAGTCAAAGTCAGCTCGGAGTTGGTGCTAATTGTCAGATCAAATAACCCGCTACCCCCCAACTCCGAGGCGCTTAAGTCAGTCAGATCGGATTCTGTATGACTGGTCGGATGGCGTCCGACTCGTAGTGTTCTTCGATATGGCCTGGCAAGCTGAGCCAAGAAGACCTTCTGACGTGCGTATCTCACTCGCTAAACATGGAAACTGTCATAACCAAACGTGGCCGATAACTTCGCTCGCAGATATGCAGGATCCGCCAGATACGCTGCGCAATCAATAGATTGCAGACAGTATCTCCATGATCTCAGAATCTCTCTGATCGTGCCGAGATCATCAGATCCAGACCGCCCCACAGGCAAGTATAAATAGCCCGCAGTGCTATGTCTATAGGTACGTGAAATCGATCTCTCTTCTACTCTACCTAGACCCTAATTCCCTTGTCCTGACTTAGGCATCGGAGGGTCCCCTGGCTTAGCCAGGGTCACCTTTGCCTGTTTTCGTAGTGCAGGTTTTGGGGGCGACACGTAGAGTACGACGTGAAGAGGGTCGACCAGATTTTGACCTCAACATTTTTTGGCGCCGTTTATGGGAACTTGAAACTAGAAGTCAGGTTCTCATTTTCCCAAGCAATGGCGAGGAAGAAGAAAGCTACATTGGTGCAGCCACAACCTAATGAGTAGACTCGGTCGTCGTCACCGCTTCATGCCGAGTCCGCCCCAGGGCCTTCCCAGCATTCGCGCAATCGGTCGAGCAAGTATCGCACCATGCAGAACGAGATCCAAGCCTTATGCGACGAGATAAACCGAATGATATAGCAGAGAGAGCCAGAGCTATGCCCGACTCAAGAACAACCCGTTCTCGAGCTGGTGGGGTTGACGTGGAGACTCACTCTGTGCCGAGTAGCATGAGACATGAAGCCCCCCAACACTCGGGGGTGCCGCACTCAAGTCAAAATCCTCCTGTGGCACGGGCCAAGATATCCGCGTGGAATGCCACCTCTCGGGCTCCAACAACCGTTCATTTGGCCACATCTGCCCTGCCACCCACAGACCTCCATCATCAGTTAGAACAGAGGAGAGAAAGGAGAACACTGGAGGTCGAGCATACCCCAAAGGTTGTCGCAGAAAATACGGACCCATGGGAAGCACGATTTGCGGAGTTGAAAGATAAGTTCCTGACATTGGAGAAAAAGTAGGAGCAATCAGCAGTTCCAGCCACGATCCAGGCGATGATGAAAAAGACCGAACCTCCCTTCACCCCTGCCATCATGGCCGAAGTGATGCCACAGAGGTTTCGGATGCCTTCCGTCATCCTGTATTCAGGATTGGGGACCCATCCGAACACTTGGAGTCCTACCGATAGTGGATGCAGATCTAGATTGCAACGAATGCAATGATGTGTAGGGGGTTCTCAATCACTCTCACAGGGTCCACTCGGATTTAGTACCGCCAGCTGAAACCTAATTCTATGGGATCTTTCGCGGAGCTGAGTCGACTATTCCTTACGCAGTTTATAAGCGGTAAGAGAAGTCGGAAGCCCAACACTGACCTGCTTACCATCAAGCAGGAACCGAAAGAGTCGCTGAAAGATTACATTACATGCTTTAACGAAGAAGCGTTACATGTCGAGGATTACGATGATAAGATGGCCCTCGCTGCCATTCTGAAAGGACTGAAAGAAGGAAAGTTCACTTTTTCTATCAGGAAGAATCCGTCAAAGACGCTAGCGGACTTCATGGCGAAAGCCCAGAAGTACACTAATGCCGAGGAGTTCACTAACGCTCAAAAAGGAGCACAAGTGTCTGACTCGACGAACAAAGGGAAGAGACCTCGGAATGAAGATTCCCGGCCGACTGGCAAAGGGACGGATGACCGTGCTTCTCACGATCGTCGACCAAGCCGCGGGCCGGAAGGGAAATTTCGTTCCTATACACCGCTCAATACATCCGCCGAATAGATTCTACTGAATATCCGAGGAGATAGATTACTAAATTGGCAGGTCTGCATGAGGGTTAACCCAGAGCACCAGGACAAGTGAAAATTCTACCGTTTCCACCGGGACCACGGTCACAACACGGACGATTGCATAGATCTGAAAGACGAGATTGAGTCCCTCATCCGCAAGGGACATCTACGTCATTACACCAAAAAGGAGAAGTCTGCTCGGAGGGAGGAACGGCCGCGGGAGCAACTAAACAACCCCAGAGGAGCCCATCGAAATTCACACCATCTTCGGGGGTTCAGCTGGGGGAGGAGATTCAAACCGGGCGCGAAAAGTCCATTCCCTAAAATTCGAACCGGAACACCACGTTCACCTAGCTGAACGTCCCAGCAAGGAACTCCGGGTCGCTCCGTGCAGCTTGACTTTCACGGAAGATGATGCGCACGGGATGCAGCATCCGCACAACGACGCTCAAGTGGTTACCATGACCATAGCAAATCACTAAATATACTGTATCTTAGTCGACACTGGGAGTTCGGCTGATGTTATGTATTCCAAGGCATTTGAGAAGATGGGAATTCTACGGTCCAGGCTCTGGCCTGTGAAGACTCCCTTGCATGGCTTTAGCGGAGAGACAGTCATCTCCGAAGGGCCATCTCCCTCCCAGTAATAGCAGGAGAAGGGCAACATTAAGTCACACTTTTGGTGGACTTTTTAGTTGTCAATGTTCCATCAGTTCACAACGTGATCCTGGGCTGACCCTCCCTCAATGCAATGAGAGCGGTCGTCTCAACTTATCATCTGATGATGAAGTTCCCAGCTGAAGGTGGGATTGGTTATCTCCAAGGCGAGCAACGCGAGGCCAGGAGATGTTATGTGATAGCCGTGAGAACAGGAGCTGTCAAACAAATGCTCGTGGTAGATGCCTTGGATCCTCGAGGACCGATGGATAGCTCCTCCGTCGAAGATCTGATGAAAGTGTCGCTCGATGAATCAGACCTGAGAAAAACCATTCATCTCGGATCATCACTGAATCCCAAGCGGAGGAACGAATTACTGGCCTTCTTAAAGCAACACCGAGACATCTTCGCATTGTCACACACACATATGCCGAGGATCTCACCCGATGTGCTGGTCCATCGGTTGAATGTGGACCCAGACCACTGGCCAATTAAGCAAAAAAGAAGACCGTTCGATGCCGAGCGATATGAGGCCATTGCCGAGGAAGTCTCAGTCTTGCTCGATGCGGGTTTCATAGAGGAAGTGTACTATCCTGATTGGATAGCAAATGTTGTGCTCGTCAGGAAGTCCAATGGGAAGTGGTGAGTCTGTGTAGACTATTTCGATCTGAATAAGGCGTGTCCTAAAGACAGCTTCCCGTTACCTCAGATCGACCAACTGGTAGACAACACGGCCAGACACGAGTTACTCTCATTTCTGGACGCTTATTCTGGATACAACTAGATCACTATGCATCCCCTAGATAGGCAGAAGACTACCTTTATCACCGACAGAGGGCTCTACTGTTACCGGGTCATGCCGTTTGGCCTGAAAAATGCTGGGGCAACATATCAGAGGTTGGTGAATCAGATGTTTGCCAACCAGATTAGGGGCACTATTGAAGTGTATGTGGATGACATGTTAGTGAAGAGTACATAAGCCTCTAACCACCTTGCTGACCTCGGAGAAACATTCAGCGTCCTCCGAGAATATCAGATGAAATTGAACCCCGCTAAGTGTGCATTCAGAGTTGAGTCAGGAAAGTTTCTTAGCTTTCAAGTTAGTCAGAGGGGTATTGAGGCCAACCCGGATAAGATTAAGGCTCTCTTCAACATGAGTTCGCCTCGGACTCTTAAGGAGATACAGTGTCTCACGAGAAGGGTTGCCACCCTCGGACGCTTCATATCTGGGGCTACAGATAAATGCCTTCCCTTCTTCCAGCAACTGAAGGGCCACAAGAAGGTGGAGTGGATGCTAGAGTGTGAGCATGCCTTCCAGCAATTAAAACACTACTTGGGTTCTCCGCCCCTATTGTCCAAGCCCGAAGAATGGGAGCCTCTGCTCCTCTACCTCACTGTCTCAGCTTCTGCTGTCAGTTCGACTCTGATCAGAGAAGTCAGAGGCAAGTAGTACCCCATGTACTATGTAAGCAAAGCCATGGTGCCAGCTGAAACGAGGTAACAGTCCTTAGAAAATCTGGTGCTCTGCCTCGTCGTCTCGGCCAGAAGACTGTGACCATATTTTCAAGCCAACTCCATAGTTGTGCTAACAGAATCTCCTCTAAGGCAAGTCCTCCAGAGACCCGAAGTGTCAGGTCGGATGACCAAGTGGACTATAGAGCTTGGAGAGTTTAGCATTCAATTCTGCCCTAGAACAGCACTCAAGGATCAAGCTGTAGCCGATTTTATCACCGAATTCACAACTGTGGATGAGGAGCAAGTCGGTAAGGAAGTTAAAATGACACCTGTCCCTTTGAGTAACCAAGAGGCAGCATCAGACCCGGGGTGGGTACTTTATGTTGACGGGTCTTCCAACATTAAAGGAGCAGGAGCCGGTGTTGTCCTGGTTGCACCTGATTCAGCGACAATCCAATATGTAATCAGACTCAGATTCAAAGCTTCAAACAACGAGGCCGAGTATGAAGCGTTATTAGCTGAGCTTAGGCTAGCAGCGAGCCTGGGCGTTCAGACCCTACAAGTCTGTTACGACTCACAGTTGGTGGTAAACCACATCTCCTTGGAGTATGAATCTAAGGAAGTCAGAATGATCTCTTACCTCGAGGAAGCGAGGAAACTGATCGAGAAATTTTGGAGTTGCACCATCCAGCAGATCCCCAGAGCTGAGAACTCATGGGCCGATGCGTTAGAAAAACTCACCTCGTCCTCTGAGGGAAAGATCCTGCGTTTTATCCCGGTCGAGTTCGTTGAATCCTCAAGCATTAGCCAGTCGGAGAAAGTTAATCCCGTCCAGTCCATTCCTAGTTGGATGGACCCAATCTTCAATTATCTGTCATTCGGTGAAACCCCCTCATACAAACTAGAGGCGAGGCGACTTAAGGTCAGAGCGGCCCGATACGCTATATTATATGGAGTGCTATACAAGAAGGGGCATTCTCAGCCTTACCTTAGATGCCTCTGACCAGATGAGGCCGACTACGTGATTCAGAAAATTCACAAGGAAATCTGCGGAAACCATTCTGGCAGCCGCGCCTTGGCCATGAAGATACTTCGTCAAGGTTATTTCTGGCCGACTCTTAAGCAAGACTCCAAGGATTTCGTTCGGAAGTGTGACAAGTGTCAGCATTTTACTGCCGTACCGAGGCAACCGGCAGAAGAGATGACCCCCATGAGTGGGCCGTGGCCGTTCGCCCAATGGGGGATCGACATCATCGGTCCCTTACTCATTGGGAAGGGACAAGTAAAGTTCGCTATAGTTGCAGTCGACTACTTCACCAAGTGGGCCGAGGCCAAGCCAGTTGCGAAGATCACTGAGTAGAAAGTAATCGACTTTGTGTGGAAGAATATCATCTGCCGGTTCGGAATCTCACGAACCATCGTTTCCAATAACGGCCTCCAATTCGATAATGTCAAGTTCCGTAGTATGTGCTAAGGGCTTGGCATTGTGAATGCTTACTAATCACCTCGGCACCCACAGTCGAATAGACAGGTAGAGGCGGTCAACAAGATCATCAAAC
Organism: Magnolia kwangsiensis; assembly: GCA_037074715.1. Taxonomy (NCBI): domain Eukaryota; kingdom Viridiplantae; phylum Streptophyta; class Magnoliopsida; order Magnoliales; family Magnoliaceae; genus Magnolia; species Magnolia kwangsiensis. The sequence continues at coordinate 78,750,195 of CM073575.1, read as the reverse complement.
ATCATCTCAAGATAAAGCTGGAAAAAATAAAGGGAAATTGGGCCGAGGAGCTCCCCTTCATCCTCTGGGCTTACCGGACCACAGCCCAGACCTCGACGGGTGAAACCCCATTTTCATTATCCTATGGCTCGGAGGCAATGGTGCCAGTAGAAATCGGACTCCCTACGGCGCGGGTAAGGAGCTTCGAAGAAAATTAAAACTCCGAGCTGATCGCTGCTAATTTGGACTTGCTCGAAGAACTCAGAGAGGTTTCAAAGCTCCGAACGGTGGCTCAGCACCAGCAGGTAGCGCGCTTCTACAATTCAAAGGTTAAAGCCAGGCATTTTCGACCAGGGGACTTAGTCCTCCTATGGGTCTTCCAGAACAGGGCTGAACCAGGGGCAGGAGCGCTCGGACCCAATTGGGAAGGCCCATACGTGTGATCAGATCCGCCAAACCAGGCTCGTATCACCTGGAAGACCTCGAAGGCCGCCATCTCCCTCACCCTTGGAACGTCGAGCACTTGAAGATTTACTACCTATGAGGAACTAGCCTTTAAGGCTCATAATAAAATGTATGCCTCCGAGCGGATAGCCTTTAAGGCTCTTAATAAAAGATCAATTCTACTCTGGATGCATGCCCGATTATCTTATCAACACGAGCATGAATTGAATAGCCCGATCATTTAAGAGATCAGAGCCTAACCTAACGAAAAAATCGACAAGGCATCCCCCCGAGGGACAAAGCCTAATAATAGCCTGACCCTTCATTGAAGCGATCGGCTCGAGATGTGAAGGAACAAAGGGTTCTCGTCAGATAGGCGATGAGCCGAGTATCCTAAGAGATCGGACCCAACTAAGACTTGGGCAGAGAAAGCTAGGAGAACCGACCCTAAGGAACCAACTAAACGATAAGGGACTAGGCCTGTAAAAAAAAAAAATCAGCTCGACAACATCTCACAGCAAGTTGACACGATGTAAAAAGAATGTTTTTCATTGAATCCCCTCAGAGGGGCAAAAATACATTGGTTGAGATACATCAATGGTTTCTATAAAAAAAATAACAAAAATGATAAAATGTCTTCAGGACGGAGGAGGAGCTTGAGCGTCAGGAGCTTGGTCCGAGTGGGCTACTTCGGCTGGGGCATCCTCGGAGTCGTCAGGCAGGAGGGAATCAAGATCGAGGTCTGGGTATAAACCCAGGACTGCCTCGAGACAAGCATCAAAATCGTGGTTGTAGAACATCGCAGCTTCAGCGTCCCTCTCCTTAGAGGTCCTGAAACCTTCAACTGCGGCGACAACCGCTGTAGATAAAGAAGCCTCGTCCTTAGCCCGCTGAGCTTCCACAGCCTGATTCACAGCTCACTTCCGTTCTTCAGCCGCCTCGGCCTTAGCGCAGTTCAGGGCACCACCGAGCCGAGCGGTCTCCATGGCCAAAGAGTCCACGTGGGCCCTAATGCGAGTCAGCTCAGCGGTCACTACATCGTCACTCTTCTTAAAGTCATCTGCCTTATCCTGCAAATGCAGCTCCCTAGCTTTCAAGTCGACGATGACTCCCTACTGTCGCCTAACAGTGGCTCTCTCGCCCGTGAGCTGTTGACGCAGATTAGTCTACTCAGACCTCAAGGTTGCTGCCTCGGCCTGAAGAGCCTTCAACTCTGCCTCCCTCATGTGCTCCTGCACCCTCTGTCGAATCGAGAGCAACACCGGGATGGCCTGAACAGGAAACAAAGATCAAAATCTACAGAATGTGTATAACGACATGAAAGAAAGAGAGTCTTCTCAGAGATATACCATGTAGCATACAGAGGCGAAGTCGTTCAGGAAGCTGCCCTCCGACCGCTCAAGGTTTTGAGCGATATCCTCCTCCTTTGTATGCTTGGCAGCCCACGGAGCCAAGCACGCCATATGATAGCCGGGCTCAAACCTCTCACCACTTGTGCCCGCCTGGGCCGAGGCCTCAGCCCCCTCGGCCCCCACCCTGCTGCCGGCCGAGTTTTGACCCTCAGCGCGGACCTCTCCCCCGACCTCGGGGGGGGGGGGGGGGGGGGGGGGGGGGGGAGAAGCGTATTGTCAACCATTTTATTGGCCTCCTCCCATTCGGAGGAGGAGGGAACAGTGATGGGGAGCTCGGAGGCTGTGGCAGGCACCTCTGCGGTGGGGGGAACGACGACAGTGGAAGCTCGAGGAGCAACGGAGCTCGGCACGACTGGGGTGTCGACCACAGTCGTTTGGACGAGCCCTGGTGGAGGACGTATCAATGGGCGTAACACTGCCGAGGGAGCCGCTGCAGTGCTAGGGCGCTCCAGACCGCGCTTTGGCCTTTGCAATTTGATTCTTCTGGTACGAGTCGATGAGAGGCAACCCCTTTGCGAAAGCTGCAAAATAAAAAAAGAGATGTCACTTCAATGAAAACATGTGAAAACCAAGGCAGTAACCCAGATGCCAGATGAAGTCCGACCTGGTTTCGTAAAGTGGGTCGAAATACGAGCCGTCAAGGCCCTAAGCTCAGCCGCTAGTGCCTCCCAGTCACCTGCCTCCCAGAACCACTTATTCTTCAAGTCCTTGTTGAAAGATGGCAGGTGCATCACTAATCCTGACCCCTTACTCCCCCGAGTCACAAAATAGTACCATGGATCGTTGCTATCATGCTTGACCAGGTATAGGCTCAACAGCTTCTCTGGGGTCAGCTCGGAGTTACCAACTTGCCTCCAGATAATGTAGGCAGAGATCATCACCCTCTAGGCATTCGGAGTAAACTGCCCGGGGGCCAATCCGAGATGAGCTGCAACCTTCCTTATGAAGGGATGTAGAGGGAGCCGAACCCCGTATTACAGCACACAAAGGAAGATGGCCACTTCCCCCTTGGAAGGAGCGCCAGCAGCGTCCAAAGGATTGGGAGCCCTTATCTGAACGGAGTCAGGGATCTGGAACTCCGAGCGAATCCACTCCATCTGAGATTCTGACATGACAGAACCTCCAAGAACTACCTCTGCGGTACACAAACTCGCAACATTTCGGTGGTGGCAGTGGTTTCGACTCGGCGGGCTCGGGAGGCTGTCTTCTTACTGGGATGCTTGGTCTTAGAACCCAACATTTTTTGCTTTCGAGGTGAGGGGTATAGGAGAGCGGTCTCGAAAGGGCCTTTGGAAGACTCACTCCCACTTTCAGTATTCCCCGGCTCGGAGTCATCACCGTATTCACAAACCATTTTCAGATCGGAAGACATGGCAGAAAGAAGGGCAAAGGTCAGCGAGACTCACCAGGTGATTGCCGGAAATCGCCTTTTGCCGGAAACTTCGAATTCGACCGGAATCACCTCTCGTCGAAAATCACCTCCTCCGGTGTGCTCTTATAAATCAGAACGTAAAATGGCAAACGAAAGTCCGGGGTGCCTTATATAGGCAGCGAAGGATTTTCACATTGATGTGCCAAGCTTTAATGGCAGCAGCTGAATCAGCACGAGCCGATCTCCAAGCACACATGGAAACACCGCATTGGATGAGTATCGAACCGTCGGTACGACTCTGACATCGGGCAGTGTGCCTCGACATGCAAAGCGATGCCCCAGTAGTTAGAGCCATCATAAATACGTCACCTCAAGCCTACATGGAAACTTCTCATAGGCTGGGAGAAGATCCAGGATCGTAACCGTCGCCACGTGTTAACCAAAGCGACCAGCACGCGCAATTCGAGACCCGTCATCATTGCGATAAGGGCGGAAGATTTCCTGTATAAGTACTCTCTGAGCCCACAAGAAAGCTCGAAGAGTGGGGGGCTTCTATTATGGAGAGATCTGAGCCCGTGGCAAAATGTTAATCCAGACTTGAAGTCTGAGCTGAGGCGCCCAAGGCATGATCCATCTGATCAAGACTACAGCATTGTAACAACATCATGCGAACATCTTCGAGTCAAAGTTAGCTCAGAGTTGGTCCTAATTGTCAGATCAGATAACCTGTTACCCCCCAACTCCGAGGCGCTTAAGTCAGTCAGATTGGATTCGGTATGACTGGTCGGATGGCGTCTGACTCGGAGTGTTCTTCGATATGGCCTGGCAAGCCGAGCCGAGCAGACCTTCTGACATGCGTATCCCACTCGCTAAACATGAAAACTTCCATAACCAAATGTGGCCGATAACTTTTCTCGCAGATGTGCACGATCTGCCAGATACGCTGCGCAATCAATAGATTGCGGGCAGTATCTTCATGATCCCAGAATCTCTCTGATCGTGCCGAGATCATTGGATCCGGACCGCCTCACAGGCAAGTATAAATAGCCTGCAGTGCTATGTCTACAGGTACACAAAATCGAGCCCTCTTCTACTCTACCTAGACCTTGATTCCCTTGTCCTGACTTAGGCATCGGAGGGTCCCCCGGCTTAGCCAGGGTCACCTTTGCCTGTTTTCGTAGTGAAGGTTTCGGGGGTGACGCGTAGAGTATGACCTGAAGAGGGCCGACCAGATTTTGACCTTAACATGTACCATCAAAATATGATCATTATGTTTTTTAATGAACAGAGTTTTATCAACAGATCCCATTCAAAAATTATGGCTTAACAGAAATTTTGTTAGTTTCTATACCATGCCCTAGGTGCTTGTTTTAATCCATAAAGTGCCTTTTTAAGCCTATACACATGATCAGTATTCTTTGGATCTTCAAAACTCATCAGTTGTTCTACATAAACTTCCTCATGTAGATTGCCATTTAGAAATGTACTTTTCACATTCATTTGATGAATCTTAATCTTTCTAAAACAAACAATGGATATAAACAGTCTGATTGATTCAAGATGTGTTACAAGTACAAAGGTTTCATCAAAATCAATTCCTTCAATTTGAGTATAACCTTGTACCACTAGTTTGGCCTTATTTCTAATTATATTTCTAAGCTCATCAGACTCATTTTTGAAGATCCATTTTGTTCCTTTGATGTGTTTATCTTTAGTTCTTGGTACGAGATACCAAATATCATTTCTTACGAATTGTTTAAGTTCTTGCATCGCAACTATCCAGTTTTCATCAGCAAGAGCTTCTTTTACGTTAGATGGTTCTATTTGGGATGTAAAACACACATAATTACATATATCCTCAAGTTGTCTACGGGTTTGAACACCAGTGAGAGGGTTTCCAAGAATTTGTGTGGTTGGATGATCTTTAACAGTCCTTAATTCAGAATCATTCTGATTAGATGAAGTATCGATTTTATCAATTACTAGAACTTCATCATTATCTGAATTTGAGACTGGTGTGTTTAAGTGATCATCAATGACAACATTCATGGACTCTTAAATCACACCGGTTCTTTTGTTCAGAACCCTATAAGCTCGACTATTTAAGGAATATCCTAGAAAAATTCCTTCATCACTCTTTGTATCAAACTTTGCCAAATTTTTACGATCTCGTAAAATATAACACTTACTGCCAAAAACTCGAAAGTATTTGATAGTAAGCTTTTTATCGAACCACATTTCGTAAGCCGTTTTATTATTATCTTTGCTAGTGTAGACTTGGTTAATAATATAGCAAGCTGTATTGACTGCTTCAGCCCAAAGATTCATAGAGAGATTCATGCTATTCAACATGACATTAGCCATTTCTTGAAGCACTCTATTCTTCCTTTTCACTATACCATTTTGTTGTGGAGTTTTGGGCGTTGAGAATTCATGTAATATTCCTTGGTCGCTACAGAACTTCTCAAAATTGCTATTCTCAAATTCAGATCCATGATCACTACGAATCTTACTGATTTGAGAACTTTTTTCCATTTGAATCCTTTTAAGAACTTTTCTTACTTCTTCAAGGGTTTCTGATTTGTCCCTTAAGAAGACTACCCATGTATATATGGTAAAGTCATCCACTATTACCAAGATATACCTTTTACCACCTCGACTCTCCGTTCTAGTAGGTCCTATCAAATCCATGTGGAGGAGTTCAAGTGGTCTTGATGTGATATTTGAATTCACCTTTTTGTATATGGTTCTTGTCTGTTTGCCTATATGGCATTCACCACATATTTTATCTAGTTTTTGAAGCTTGGGTAGACCTCTTATAAGTTCCCGTTTACTCAATCTATATAAATTTCGGTAATGTACATGTCCAAGACGTTTGTGCCACAAATCAGTCTCGTCTGTATGGACCATGTAACATGTTTGATTAGATGAGCTAGATTCGGTAACGATATAGCAGTTTTTAGACGTTCTACGTCCATTTAGCATTACAGAACCCTTATTGTTTAGAATCTCACAGCTTTGATTAGAAAACTGTACACTATGGTTATTATCACATATTTGAGATATGCTAAGAAGGTTATGTTTTAGACCTTCAACATATAAGACATTTTTAAACACAAGAAGGTTACAAAGTTGAACTGTACCTTGGCCTATAATCTTACAGTTACTGTCATCACCAAAAGTGACTAACCCATTAGTCATATCTTTTAGATCGGTGAATAAAGCCTTGTCTCCTGTCATGTACCTGGAGTATCCACTATCTAGGTACCACTTTGAATGGCTTGAAGATTTGAAAGTGGTGTGGGCAACCAAGCAGGTAACCTTAGTAACCCATTTCAGTATTGTTTTGGGTTTAGGAGGATAGTTGGTCTTCTTATATCTGTTGTTGTAAGAATGACCTATAGAGTTAGATTTTAAGATCTCCTTGAGTAAATCAACTATCTTTTCAGTTAATGGATTTCATTTCTAATTAAAGTTGACATGACTACTTTTAGGTTTTTGAAAAGTTTTAAAATTTTTAGAAAAATCTTGATAAGTACTTTTTCCTTTTGAGGTTGAGGACTCTCCTTTCACAAACTTAGGAGGAGTATTCTTCTGTTTAGGAGATATATTCTTATCATAGCCCAACGCAGATCTGTCGCCACATTTTCTTGATCCGGATAATAGTTTCTCTAACTTAGGATCACCTTGGGCATATCTCCATGTGTCCTTTAAACTCAGAAGAGAAGACACTTCATTTTTAAGTTTCTCATTTTCAAATTTCAAATTTTCAATCTGGGATGTTTTGAATTCTAAATCGCATTTTGATTTTTCAAAACAATCTAAAATTTAGAATTTTTCTAAAACAAGTGACTCAAAACATTCTTTAAGTTTAAAAAACTTTTCTTTTTGAAGTTTAAGTTTGACAACAATTTTACAACTTTCCTTGTATAGGGCATTGTAAGCATCTTGAAGATCATCTTCATTTTCACAATCACTATTCAAATTTTTCTCACTAGTTAAATCATCATGGTCTGAAAAAGTGAACTTGGCTAGAGTCATAAGGGCTTTCGTTTCATTACCCGACTCGGTTTCAGAATCTTCTGATTTAGAAGAAGCTTCAGAATTAGATGATTCATCCCCTATAGCCAACATACCCTTCTTCTTGAGTTTATCCTTTTTAGGATATTTATTTTTTAAATGCCCATATTCTTAGCAGTTGTAACATTGACTATCTTTCAAAGACTTCCAAGTTTTAGATTTAGGTTTAGATCTTTTCTTCTCATTTGATTTTAAAAAATTTACTCTTTTCTTGCTTTTGAATATTTTATAAAAAGTTTTTGCTAAAAGAGCAATATCATCTTTTGAATTAGAATTTTCTTCAGAATTACAGTTAGAAGATTTTAGAGCAATAGATTTACCTTTAGGAGCTTTAAAGTTTAACTCATAGGTTTGTAAAGAACCAACTAGGTCTTCTACCCTCATATTATCCATATCACGAAGTTCCTAGATCGCGGTTACTTTGGAGTTGAACCGTTCAGGAAGAGAGCGTAGTATCTTTACACACACTTTACTTTCTGGGATTGTATCGCCAAGACCCCACATAGAGTTTACAATGTCATTTAGTCTTGTATAAAAATCCATAAATGTTTCATTTTCCTCCATATAAATTTCTTCAAATTTGGTTGTGAGGAGTTGGACTTTAGATTTTTTTACAATTGTAGTACCCTCGTGTGTCATTTCTAATATATCTCAGGCTTGCTTTGCAGTATCACAGGATATAATTAATTTGAACGCATCCGGTGATAGTGCGCAAGTGATTGCATTTAGTGCCTTTGCATTGGCACTACTCTCATTTTTCTTAAGGGTGGTCCATAAGAAATAAGGAGTTACTCTCATTGATTTTGAACCATCGACTCTAGTCACTTCAGTGGTAGGAGGTTTCCATTCAGTCACTGTGGCTTGTCACACACACTCATCCATTAATTTGAGGAAGATCCTCATTCTGGCTTTCCAGTAGGCATAATTGGAGCCATCAAAGGGTGGAGGCCTAGTGACTGATAAGCTATCAAAATTTGACATCTTAAATAGCTTAAATCGTTAGCTCAGGAATTAAATCCAAGAAATAAGGAAAAAATGAGCTATTAGGCTCTGATACCATGTAACATCCCGAAAATCGGGGGGTCGAGCAAAAACCCAACTTCGGAGTTCCAAAATGTTATTTATGCAACATAGATATGTATGATTGAATGTTGTCTGTGATAATGTATTAAACATGAGTGAGATTAAGCCAGAACAACATATCATACTCCAGAGACAGTTAAATTTGCAAGCGGAAGACTGTGATAGTATGTATAACATATATAAACTGTTGTATGTCTCCAGAGTGTGAATATTTTCCCAGGTTATACACATACATGTATACTTCAAAAGTAAACAAAATGAATATACATGAGGGCGCTAAAAATATAAAACGACAAGTGTCAATGTATCTAATCAACCTCCCTGTAATCCCGTCAATCAGATCACGCATAAAGGAGAGATCCTCCTCATCATCATCAAATCCAGCTCCGCCTCGCAGGCCGCGCCATCATCTGCAATAACAATAGGGACTGGTGGGTGTCCGGAAACACCATCCCGTAACGTGGGAGTGAGTGATCAACTCAGTGGGATAAGAGAGCAGAGATTAGCATGTTATCAAATCAATCATGCGATAATAGTAAAGCAGTAAATCAAACATCCTAATACTGTTGTTAATGCAATATGACATGACGTGATGTATGCCCTCACCGACGATCTCCCTCATACGGCAACATCTTACGACCGCGGCATGCCACACTCCCTAGAGTGCTCCACATCTTCCAGGCACATGCAATGTTATGGTGATATGATTTTCAAGTTGTTATTAGTCCATTCAAACAGCAGGATTGGGAAACTAAGGTACCTCCCTTATATCAATCCCAACACAGATCCTGTCTAGGGTCGTCACTCCTAGAAATCTCATACGATGTATATTTTATAGGTCGCTGCAAGGGCTGTCAGGGCTGTTGCACGCACTCGTTGCACGGCTCCCCCATCACTTTATCAATACAGGCCTACTGTACTCTACTGCTACGGAAGGGTCGTCGCCTCCCGTAGACTCAGAATACGCTCGCGGTCACTACAAAGGGCTGCCAGGGCTGTTGCTCGCACTCGTTGCACCGCTCCCCCATCACCTTATCAATGTAGGCCGACAGTAAGAATATAGTGTCCCATACCACCATAATCTGCTCAAGAGACTGGTGCTCACTGGTCACTACGGGGAGGTTTGTGGCCCTAGCGTAGGCCGACAGCTCGACCACGGTGTCCCATACCACCATGCCCGGCTCATGAGTCTTCGTGGATCAAGGTACCATGGTTAATAGGGTTTACAATGGTAAGTTCAGTACCCTAGGTTCAAGCAGTTATGACTCATGCAGGGTGAACATACAATGGCCAGTCGGGTTACTTGACGGGCTCGACTAGCACGAGCGCCTCGCAAGTCGAACGACATGAAGTGCGTAAAACACTTCGCGTGGCCTAACCATTGCCGCCAAACTCGCGTTCATCGACGCGTCCTTCGTGGCAAAGATAAGCCAACCACGAATTCGCTCGGTTACCGACTTCCTGGACTAAGTATAGTCCCAAACATGTGGAATCACATCAGCAAGTCATGTGAGAGTATTGGAAATGAAATACAACCATGTGAGCATGTTAACACATGTTATAACGTACAACTTAAGTAAATCATCTAACACATGCCTTTCATACATATAATGAAATTATGCATATCGCCAATATATAGGAAATCATCACCATTAGCGTATTAATTGAGAATTCAATCTCAAACTAAGTCATAAGGAAATCATGAAGCACATGTTATAACATACCACTTAAATGAATCATCAAGCACATGCATTTCATACATATAATGAAATCGTACATATGGCTAACATGTAGGAAATCATTCACATCAGCATATTAATTGAGAAATCAATCTCAAACTAATCCATAACACCATTTAAGTCAATACATACTAATACAAGCATTTATACAAACACTTACACTACACACTTAAGTCTACATATAGTATGTCGACCCGACGTGCGCATTTAGGCGAATCTCTTCGCCAAACTAATTATGCACGCATTCCTAATATCCTAATGCGACGAGAAGCCATGTCAATCACATCAGCAAAATATGCATGAAAACAGTACTTCCTACAAATGACTAAAATGCCCTAAATCTCATATTCTTCGTTGGTTTACGGAACAGGAAACGGACAGCATGTTGTACATGTCAAACGGCATTGCCGTCGAGAATGTACTATTAAACGACATTGAAAGCTTTGGAAACAGTCAATCAAAGCGTCTAAAATCCGCACCTTGTCTCTTATAGACGTGTCGTTTCGAACGGAGCGTATACGCTTCGTCTACGGTGAACAGAGAACCTAATACATAAGTTCTATTAGCTGCTTCGCTAGGAAATAAAAGGAACCTCAAATCAGCAACCTCCAGGATATTTTCTTACCTGAAAATGTGGAGGAATCACCGGGAAAGTGATCGGAGTGTGTTGCTTAGGCACTTGCAGCAGGTGGCACGAGCAGCAAGAAATTCTCTCCTACTCTCTCTCACAAACTCTCACCTTTTCTCTCTCCCAATCTAGGGATTTTTGCAAATTCGGATGGGAGAGAGGAGTGAGGGTTTCAACCCTTTTTATAAGCCCAAACTTGCCCGAAATAGGCTCGGGAATAAGTTTCACTTGAGGGGTAACCAAATCGAGGCTGTTTCAGTCCAAAAGGACATTTCTGGTGGTCCCCTGGCCGAACGCAATCGGACTTAAGCTCATGCATACTAGATCTAGCACACATCAAGTTTTCAGTCCGGCAGGGTTCGCAGATCGCCCGTGGCGGTCCAGTTTCAGTTCAGCGGTCACCGCACGTAGATCAGGTCTGCAAATCTCATGGTATGAAATAGAAATTTTTTCTGATCCGAGGGTGTAATTTGGCTGAATTCTGACGGTCAGAACGCTTAATACTGACGCGTCAAGTCGTGTGCCAGATTTGAATTTGAAATTCCAATTCTATCCCTATTCACACTCTCTTCGGTCCGGGCTCAATGAAATAGCCTGTGATTATCGGTTGGACTTAATTTTTGAAATGATTGTCAAGTCCAGCTAGGCGGTTCTAACGGTCTAAGATAGCAGGTATCGGACTTTCGACGCGCGGTCTAGATCCAATAAAAAATTTCAAAGTGGTCCAGAGAACAAACCGGCTTAGAGTTTGGTCCGAGGTTATAGAGTATTATAGAGTCATTGGTTCTACTCGATTTGGGTCTTGTAGAACATATTTAAAGTGATCAGGGACTATTTCCCAGCTACTCCAGCGTTGCGCTAGCTAACTTACGCTTAATTTCTAAAGGAATTAATCTTAAGTGGTTTCTTTGGCTATGGAATTGGGTTCTGAACGATTTTCCAGGTATTTTAATTGACCCACTGCCTAAGGACGTCAAATCCCAAATTGGCCAAAATCCGGGGTATTACAATCTACCCCCCTTAAAATAAAATTTCGTCCCCGAAATTGGCGAAGGGCAAGGAGTACTTTTTCTAAGAAAGGTTCAAATCCTATTTAATAACCTAACCGTACATATAACCTAAATCAAATGTTTCGATCATGGGCCAGTGGGAAAGAGGCCAACCACTCTTCCGCTGCGCCACTCTGATCGAACGGTAGCATTGACTAACCTAACTGGATTGGACTTAATTCGTTCTACCCCCCTTAAAACTTGGTTTTACTTAAAGTTCAAGAGTCTATGTGTCGCTCCGTACATCAGAACGAGGTGCAACTTAAGACCTATCCTTGACATAAATTGGGAAACAACTTCTCTACATGGTTTTCCTTGCTAATGATGCGTTCTATGGCATTGGTACCTATGATCATAGAGATGAGCCTAATCTCTATTGTGGTTAAGTTTAGGGGCAGATATGACTTGGTGGCAAGATGTCGAATTCTCTACTGGCTTTAAGTCCTCGCCATTTCTCAAAGACACTGTGATCCCGTTCGGTTGTATGTGGTCGAGCCAACATGGAAGAAAGTAGTATAGAGGGTTTGAGCCGGATACATAGACTTTCTGTCTAGCTAGGACAGAAGATTTATTGTATCAATTCTTAATCCGAGTCGATGCCGATCTTCTGCTTGATCAGAGCATTGGATTTATTGGTAACCACTAGGATTAGGAAGTCGATTCAAACTGCGAATACATCGCTTACGTGTAGTTCCTTTATTCCGCGTTCCCGAATGCAATAAGCCCTTGGGGAAGGCAATTCTAAGGGGCGTGCTAGTACATTCTAAGTTCATTCTAAGGGATTTATAAATGGTCCCTAAGAGTGAATGGCTCCCTCCTATGGGTAACAACAGAAGTCTATAAGTCATAAGGGGATCTATCGAAGGAAGGGAGTCCCATTCCAACCAAATCTAACCTACTATCCCTTAGCATATATAGGTCTTACACTGCCTAAGACAACTAGTAGCCTAGTCTGTAACTCAGTAGTTATAATCCAAAGCCTAAGTTTATACGTTAAATGGTTCCATACCATTTCTACTACAGGGAATTCTTCTATTGCTTAGGGTCAAGATTATCTAAATGGAATTGGATTTCTTATGTCGTCAGATCCTTCAAATCTAGGAGTGCTAACACTAGGTCCAAAACGCCAAGGGCCTATGCAACGAAACTACATTCCTAATCCCATATTGGGATAGGGAGCGGCATGCTTGGTAGGAGGGTGGGGTGGGATAAAACTAATTTTTAGGCTGAACCCCGGGAGTTACAATACTCCCAATCTAGAGACAGTACCTAACAAAAAAAATGATCGGCATGCACTCCATTCAACAAATTTCAGCTATATTAAGCTCAAACCACAACACAACCACATTTTCTACCTAACAATAACAAAACACAGAAATTTCAAAACAGTAATCAAACAAGCGAAAAACGTGGAGAAATGGGATGGATAAGCAGGTTTTCATGAGTTTGAGGATCAAATAAAAGGGACTTGAGAGAGAGGACGATGGAAAGGGAGGAAAAGCTAAAATAGCCTTAACAATAGGCATGAAAAGCGGAGGAAATGCGGAGAAATGGTTGCCCAAATGGATAGAATGAAATCTAGGCGTTATAGAGGGATGCTTCAAGCTCCCAAAGGCTGGATTTTCAAAAAGAAAAGAGACAAAAAAAGGGAAATGGAGCACCTCACAATTTCAGCTCGATTCGAGGGTTGTAAGAGCTCCAAACAACGAGATCTTCAAGAGGGAAGGCTGCAAACTTCAATGGGATGATGGAGTGTGGTCATTTTAGGCTAGGAATGGATTTGAGGGTGGTTTGGAACCACGGATTTGGGAGAGGGCAGCTAGAGAACGAAAATGGAGCTAGGGATGGGGCTTTTTGTGAAGGATGTACATCTTTTGGGGGGTTTCAAGGTACGGACCGCATACCATGGGGCTACCCTAGCCCCCAAACTCCTCCAGCCCAAAGGCCAGACCCATCTGACGAGTTTGACCGGCGATGGCATCGTCGAATCGGCGATGGCATCGCCGGTGAACTTTCAAATTGGCCATTGAGGCCATATGGGATGGGTTCCCCTTGCCCTAGGGATTCCAAAAAGGTATGGTTCCCACATTGGTTCATTGTAGATTGCCCTAGGGAGGCCCAAACATCCATTCGAGGCTTTTCGGGGCCAATCTGCAATACCGAATACAAAACCCTATCATGCAGCATATGATTTTGGGGTATAAGGAGCTATTACATCCATCTAGCCCATTAGTTGCTAAAGAAAGTGAAGTTAGAATGGCCTTATGGATATTTTTCATGAAATTTTACTATTCACTGTAAAATTTTGTGAAAGTATGATTTTATCTTATTTTCACATTAGGATTGATGCCTAACATGAAAAAGATAAGAGAAAATTGAAGATTGGAGTGGTGAGAGGAAGAATTTTGAAGATTTTCGGTGAAACGGGGTTTTTAGGCCCTGACGATTGAATACAGGGGTTGTGGTTGTCCCACGGCCCAAAAATTCATATTTACGGGTTTAGAATCGTTCAAAGAATGTCTCAACCCACTTACCTACAACCTAAGAGCTATTCAGGTTGCTTCACGTGACCCTAGATGCGTTATGGACTCGATCCCGCGATCGAAATGAATAGACTTCACCTATTGGCGAATCTGGGATGCTAGAAGTGTTTCTAGACCCTTCTCGTACCCACCTAAGTCAAAGGAAGCGACAGCGTATGTCGCGTGACCATAACCCAGGCCCGGTTTAATCCAAATCATGCTCTGATACCATCTGTAACATCCTGAAAATCGGGGGGTCGAGCAAAAACCCAACTCCCGAGTTCCAAAATGTTATTTATGCAACATAGATATGTATGATTGAATGTTGTCTGTGATAATGTATTAAACATGAGTGAGATTAAGCCAGAACAGCATATCATACTCCAGAGATAGTTAAATTTACAAGCGGAAGACTGTGATAGTATGTATAACATATATAAACTATTGTATGTCTCCAGAGTGTGAATATTTTACCAGGTTATACACATACATGTATACTTCAAAAGTAAACAAAATGAATATACATGAGGGCACTAAAAATATAAAATGACAAGTGTCAATGTATCTAATCAACCTCCCTATAATCCCGTCAATCAGATCACGCATAAAGGAGAGATCCTCCTCATCATCATCAAATCCAGCTCCGCCTCGCAGGCCGTGCCATCATCTGCAATCACAATAGGGACTGGTGGGTGTCCGGAAACACCATCCCGTAACGTGGGAGTGAGTGATCAACTCAGTGGGATAAGAGAGCAGAGATTAGCATGTTATCAAATCAATCATGCGATAATAGTAAAGCAATAAATCAAACAATCCTAATACTGTTGTTAATGCAATATGACATGACGTGATATATGCCCTCACCGACGATCTCCCTCATACGGCAACATCTTACGACCGCGGCATGCCACACTCCCTAGAGTGCTCCACATCTTCCAGGCACATGCAATGTTATGGTGATATGATTTTCAAGTTGTTATTAGTCCATTCAAACAGCAGGATTGGGAAATTAAGGTACCTCCCTTATATCAATCCCAACACAGATCCTGTCTAGGGTCGTCACTCCTAGAAATCTCATACGATGTATATTTTGTAGGTCATTGCAAGGGCTGTCAGGGCTGTTGCACGCACTCGTTGCACGGCTCCCCCATCACTTTATCAATACAGGCCTACTGTACTCTACTGCTACGGAAGGGTCGTCGCCTCCCGTAGACTCAGAATACGCTCGCGGTCACTACAAAGGGCTGCCAGGGCTGTTGCTCGCACTCGTTGCACCGCTCCCCCATCACCTTATCAATATAGGCCGACAGTAAGAATATAGTGTCCCATACCACCATAATCTGCTCAAGAGACTGGTGCTCACTGGTCACTACGGGGAGGTTTGTGGCCCTAGCGTAGGCCGACAGCTCGACCACGGTGTCCCATACCACCATGCCCGGCTCATGAGTCTTCGTGGATCAAGGTACCATGGTTAATAGGGTTTACAATGGTAAGTTCAGTACCCTAGGTTCAAGCAGTTATGACTCATGCAGGGTGAACATACAATGGCCAGTCGGGTTACTTGACGGGCTCGACTAGCACGAGCGCCTCGCAAGTCGAACGACATGAAGTGCGTAAAACACTTCGCGTGGCCTAACCACTGCCGCCAAACTCGCATTCATCGACGCGTCCTTCGTGGCAAAGATAAGCCAACCACGAATTCGCTCGGTTACCGACTGCCTGGATTAAGTATAGTCCCAAACATGTGGAATCACATCAGCAAGTCATGTGAGAGTATTGGAAATGAAATACAACCATGTGAGCATGTTAACACATGTTATAACGTACAACTTAAGTAAATCATCTAACACATGCCTTTCATACATATAATGAAATTATGCGTATCGCCAATATATAGGAAATCATCACCATCAGCGTATTAATTGAGAATTCAATCTCAAACTAAGTCATAAGGAAATCATGAAGCACATGTTATAACATACCACTTAAATGAATCATCAAGCACATGCATTTCATACATATAATGAAATCGTACATATGGCTAACATGTAGGAAATCATTCACATCAGCATATTAATTGAGAAATCAATCTCAAACTAATCCATAACACCATTTAAGTCAATACATACTAATACAAGCATTTATACAAACACTTACACTACACACTTAAGTCTACATATAGTATGTCGACCCGACGTGCGCATTTAGGCGAATCTCTTCGCCAAAATAATTATGCACGCATTCCTAATATCCTAATGCGACGAGAAGCCATGTCAATCACATCAGCAAAATATGCATGAAAACAGTACTTCCTACAAATGACTAAAATGCCCTAAATCTCATATTCTTCGTTGGTTTACGGAACAGGAAACGGACAACATGTTGTACATGTCAAACGGCGTTGCCGTCGAGAATCTACTATTAAACGACATTGAAAGCTTTGGAAACAGTCAATCAAAGCGTCTAAAATCCGCACCTTGTCTCTTATAGACGTGTCGTTTCGAACGGAGCATATACGCTTCGTCTACGGTGAACAGAGAACCTAATACATAAGTTCTATTAGCTGCTTCACTAGGAAATGAAAGGAACCTCAAATCAGCAACCTCTAGTGTATTTTCTTACCTGAAAACGTGGAGGAATCACCGGGAAAGTGATCGGAGTGCGTTGCTTAGGCACTTGCAGCAGGTGGCACGAGCAGCAAGAAATTCTCTCCTACTCTCTCTCACAAACTCTCACCTTTTCTCTCTCCCAATCTAGGGATTTTTGTAAATTCGGATGGGAGAGAGGAGTGAGGGTTTCAACCCTTTTTATAAGCCCAAACTTGCCCGAAATAGGCTCGGGAACAAGTTTCACTTGAGGGGTAACCAAATCGAGGCTGTTTCAGTCCAAAAGGACATTTCTGGTGGTCCCCTGGCCGAACGCGATCGGACTTAAGCTCATGCATACTGGATCTAGCACACATCAAGTTTTCAGTCCGGCAGGGTTCGCAGATCGCCCGTGGCGGTCCAGTTTCAGTTCAGCGGTCACCGCACGTAGATCAGGTCTGCAAATCTCATGGTATGAAATAGAAATTTTTCCTGATCCGAGGGTGTAATTTGGCTGAATTCTGATGGTCATAACGCTTAATACTGACGCGTCAAGTCGTGTGCCAGATTTGAATTTGAAATTCCAATTCTGTCCCTATTCGCACTCTCTTCGGTCCGGGCTCAATGAAATAGCCTGTGATTATCGGTTGGACTTGATTTTTGAAATGATTGTCAAGTCCAGCTAGGCGGTTCTAACGGTCTAAGATAGTAGGTATCGGACTTTCGACGCGCGGTCTAGATCCAATACAAAATTTCAAAGTGGTCCAGAGAACAAACCGGCTTAGAGTTTGGTCCGAGGTTATAGAGTATTATAGAGTCATTGGTTCTACTCGATTTGGGTCTTGTAGAACGTATTTAAAGTGATCAGGGACTATTTCTCAGCTACTCCAGCGTTGCGCTAGCTAACTTACGCTTAATTTCTAAAGGAATTAATCCTAAGTGGTTTCTTTGGCTACGGAATTGGGTTCTGAACGATTTTCCAGGTGTTTTAATTGACCCACTGCCTAAGGACGTCAAATCCCAAATTGGCCAAAATCTGGGGTATTACATACCACTTGAAAAGGCCTAGCTATATGTCTTAGAGGGGGGGAGGGTGAATAGGACTATGCCAAATAAAAATTTATAACAGCGGAAATTAAAGGAATATGATAGCCAACAAGATAACAAAATAAACCACAATGCAAGATTGTAAGGCAACCTCAAAATTCAGATCTTGAGAGGTCAATACAAATGTTGTTCTAAGGACAACCTTAGACCAAAAACCAGAGTTTATAGTAGGACAACCTGATTTTTAGAAAGGTCTTTGTATCAAGTCTCAAACCGAAGAGGAATAAAAAATAAATACAAACTGCACTGAAGAATAACTTGTAATCACAAATATGTATTGTTCTAGGGACAACCATGCACCATAAAAATGACAGGGCAACCTTACTGGAACAATCCAATATCAAGCTGATAAATGAATAGCAAGAAATAAATTCTAAACTATTACAACATTCCCCATAATGCTTGAAATAAAAGATTACAACATTCACAACCACATGCACATCCCTCAAATGAATAAATAAAGATATGAAATAAAAACCATTCAATTACAACTCAAGGGATTATAGTGGTTCACCTGTGTGTTCACCGACTGTTATACAATAGCCACACAGAATGCTACTCCACTCCTAATATCCTCACATAGGGGATATTAGCATTCACTAACAATGTAGGTTTTCACAGGTTCACCAAAAACTTTTACAATTGTATTTTTGTCTGTGGACTTACACAATTAAAAAAACCCCACTTCTGAGTTTTCCTAGCTCTCCTCAGATAACCAATACAATGAGATTTTTCTGGCGAATCTCAAAAGAAACCAAAAGAAAGTAAATTACTCAAACATAAAATACCTGGATTTCTCCTTCGTTATAGCAGCCCAGAAGAACCAATCAGAGTAAAAGTTTGAATAAACGTTCAATGTCCAATACTCACTTTAAAATGGTTCTAGTTCTAATTGATTTTATATTAAACCAAATTGGGCGTAGCTCTATTTGATTTTAATTTTAAGAAGAAGGAATACAACAATTCCTCTTTTCAAATCAGATTGGAATTCAAGAACAAAATCAAATAATGAAAGCTAACAAAAGAGAATAAAAATTAAGCACAATGTAACTTAAAATAAATACTAACTTATCTCAGAGTGGAGCCTTGAATTTAGTTAAATTACATGTCCAACCTCTGCAATTCGTGTTCAATTTATAGGCAAGCATATCAAGTCTTCGACTGGTCTTAAAAATTCTACAACTAATCGAAAGACCAATAGAATTTTGAAAAAATAGGGCGTGATAAGATTTTCAATTGCACGACCAGCCGTGGGTACCCTACGACGGTCGTAGGTTCCATACGACTGGTCGAAGATTGCCCAATCTTAACGCTATACTTTGAATCGAAGAACCACGATCGGTCGAAGAACCAGTCGACACTGTTCATAGGACTAGTCGAACAGTCTCCAGGACTGGTCGAAGAATAATCAGAAAATTTTGAAATTCCTCAAGAACTTAGGAATAATCGAACCAGTGCTAGGACTAGTCGAACAAGGTCTAGGACTAGCCTTAAACAGATCTATGTCACTTATAAAAGATATATGGATTATGTATCTAAAGTGACCTACTCTAAAGGTCAACCTAAGGTCAGTCATACCTCAATAGTGAAGTAAGGACATTGAAACTTGAATACCAGTGACCTTGAGTATCATGAAGATTGAGTTCTTGAACTTGAGATCTTCAATTTGAAAAACTTCTGAGAACTTGAACTTAAAAGCTTCTGAGATCTTCAACTTGAATAGCTTCTGAGAACCTCAGAGCTTCTGAAATATTCACCTTCGAGATCTTCAACTTGAATAACTGTGCTTATCTACTCAAAACCAATCTTATGTCTTGAATAGATCTTTTGTTCATAACATAAACAAGTTTCAAAGCAGTGTCTTTGTCACCACAAATTTGACAATCACAAGGGGCTATTCACTATAGCACTTACAGTCTTGAAATCGCGGTGAAGACCACTTAAGTCAAAATAGGAATATCCCAATATGTCCTAGAGGGGGGTGAATAGGACTTTTTAAAGTTTTTATAAATTATTAGAAATCCTATCACACTAATCCTATCTCAGGGTATAGATAAGGATTACTCAAAATTAACTCTACTGGATTCCAAGCCTGGTAGAGGATCCAATCACAGAACTATTCAGATGATAAGCATGAAGTAGTTATAGTCTATGATAGATGTGACTGTGTGTGAAGTATGAGAAGATATGAATGTAATTAACATAATCACACAAATAATCAAACACAAGAATTAATCACAAACACAGTCATTTTTATAGTGATTCGACTACTTGTCTACTCCACTCTCGGCTTCCACACTCAACCCTTGAGTGACCAGATTTCACTAAGGAGGTTTCCCATGGTTCACCTCAAACCTAAGGTTTTAATCAGGTTCACCTTCAACCTTTACAGAGGTTTCTACTTGGTTCACCTTAAACCCTAGAGTTTTACTGGCGTACTCCTAACCAGATGTTTATGATCACATAGGGCAAGGGTCCACACAACGCACCCAGAGGTTTCTACTCGGTTCACCTCTAACCCTGGAGTTTTGCTGGCGTACTCCTAACCAGATGTTTATGCTCTCCATAGAGCAAGGGTCCACACAACACACCCCGCACGTACACTCCCGTCGGAGGCCTCCTTCGAGGACTTCAAAGGGTGAGAAACACTTAAAACCTAATCTTAGAAAGGGATGATCATAAGTGTCCTCTAGACTCTAGATACTTATAAATAAGTTGATGAGTCCCATTCAGCGCAATGATGAAGATCTCCTTCTTGTTGATGAAGAGTCTTCAGCTCCCTTGATCCGCAACACAAAGGTGTATCTATACTAGGCTTTAGGTTGGCTCAAGTTTATGATGGAATACCACTCTCTAAAAGTTTTCTTATAAGGAATATAGAGTGGTTCTAATCATCTATGCATTCAAGGCATCCCAGCTTAATGATTTGTCATTAAGATAGTAGCTGGAGGATCCTTGAATGTGGAAGTTCATTCCCCAATCCACTCTTTGTGATATCAATGATGAGGGTGGATTGGAGGATGAACTTCCTAAGAGAAAGGGCTTAGGTAAATGATAGGAAGGTTAAAACTCTCAAAAGCACTCTCTTCTTTCTCTACCAGCAATAAAGACTAATCTCTCTATTTATAGGCAAAAGTTTTCAACGGATATAAACGGTCATATTTATGACAGAGTTCGATATCATCGAGCAGTCGTCGATATGATCGAGCATATACTCTCGATTGTATCGGCAGTCCTCTCGATGATACAAACTCAATTGTCATTTTGCTTTTGGAAACCTTTCGCCAACTGGTCAATGGGATCGAGACTCACATCAACGTTATCGAATTTTGAACTTCGATTCCATCGAGAGATGGATCGATCTATCGACAGGTGAAAACAAGAGAGAAGCTTTGAAGAATTTCAGGTTCTACAGATATGATCGGGGAACAGTCGATGTCAACGGAATTTGTATATCGATCATATCGGAGACATTGTCGATGGAATCGATAAATCGTATAGATTTACCTATAAGCTTGTTGGACGATTTATGTCCGGAATCGATCCAATCGACCAGGTCTCGATATGATCGATATATGAATATCAATTTATCGACTGGCACCCCGATCATCATAAAAAATAACCTGAAATTCACGCTGGTGAAAATATGGGCCCACAATCGATATGATCGACTGACTTCCGATATGATCGATATTTGAGTTCAGATTGAATCGGACAGTCATCGATATATCGAAGCTTATGTTAGTTTTCTTTAGAAAAACAGGGGCGCCGAAAAATAGTCTGTCGATATTATCGATCTTCTTCCGATAGGATCGATATTCGAATATCGATGATATCGACTCACCAGTCGATATATTGATAAATCATCCAGATGATTGTTTGACTGATGGACACTTTTTGTCCTCACTCGATTGTATCGATTTGAGATGCCGAGGACATCGACAGAGCTGGTCGATCATATCGAAATGGGAATCGATATAATCGATAGTGTAAGAAAAACTTTAAAGATTTTCCTTTTTGATAAAAAGTTTTCTTAAACGGAAATCCTAAGATGTTCTAGTTCTTTTTAAGAGTTTTAATCACCTGGTGTTTTGGGACATGGGATGTGAGGCTATGATTTACCTATGACGAGCTTCCACACATCCAGTTAAGGCAGGTGCTTGACTTGATCTTCCTGTTAGGCGCTATTATCCGACTGACTCAACTTACAACGTAATTGACAAACCAGGGCACGTAGTAGGTGCACTTTCAGATCTTTCCAATGGGATTCGAGGATCGAGGTCCCATTTCGATCTTCACTCTCGCTCGGGACTTGTACTAGCCTCGGCGCTTGCCTTCTCCCTTGAGCGGCTTGGATGGCTTGGCCCAGCCTCATCAGGGGCCGCTCTTCTCTTTCCCATAAGGGAAAGGAGCGTTGAGATGGAGAAAATGGGGGTGACAAGCTTAAAGAGAGCCATGGAGATAGAAAAGCTTAGAGATTGAAGTGGATGGGAAAGTTAGGAGTTATGAGACACAAAAGATGGGATTTGTCTTAATTGAAGGGGAAATAAGGAAGATGGAGAGATGAAAAAGGTAGTTTTTGAGGAATAGTGATGTAAGGATGAAAAAGATATAAGATTTGAATGTTTAGAGTGAATGGGAGAGGGGATTGAAAGAGAAATGGGGTTTTGGAAGGTTTGGAGTGTTGGAGGGGTGAAATTTGGGTGAAAATGGGCAAAAGGGATCAAGGGAAGGGTTTAGAGGGTGGTCCCACACGTGGGAGGGCCCCACATACATGGCCGGTGGGCGGCGCGTCGTTGCTGCTGCGGTACCATCGCGGCCCTCTGTGGAGGCGGGCAGTGCACCGCCGCACCCCATGGGGTGTCCGGCGGTGGCTCTACCCTAGGGCGGTGGCCACCCTCTCCCGGGATGTCGAATACACGTGGGGGACCCCTTGGGCCCCACTATCTTTTACGGTTTGGGCCCCTATGCCCATAAGATGCATTTTTGTCATTCAACATGTGCGTATTCACGCCTTTTGGCTTGTTTCAAGTTTGGGATTTGCTGAATTATAATTCAAACCTGTCGATTGATGACCAAAAAGGATCTGAGATCATTTCACATGATCTAGGACACGTACAAGCTACACTATAATGGTCAATCTCGCTCGTCGGTGAAACTTTGGGATCCTACGATCATTTCTACATTTCATTGCCCCCTTCCTAAGTCGGAGTGTGTCGTGTTACCAATAACCTAGGTCTAGTTTAATCCAAATCATGCTTTGATACCAACTTATAATGCCCCAAAATTTGAGGATCGAGCAAAACTCAACTCCCGAGATCCAGCACATCACTTATGCAACATGGATAATGATGTTTAAATGTTGTCCATGTCAATGTATTAAACATGAGGGATTATACTAAAATAGCATATTATACTGTAACGCCCTAAAAATCGGTGGTCAGGTAGAAACCCAACTCTTGAGTTTCAGAACATCACTTATGCAACATTTTCAATAATGGATGAATGTCTTCGGTAACAGTACATAAAACATGAGGTGGATTAAGCCAAAACAACATATCATACTCCAGATACAGTTAAATTAGCAAACGGAAGAATGTGATAGATATATAAAATATATAAATGGTTGTAAGTCTCCAGAGTGTGAACATGTTACCAGGTTAACTAAATACATGTATACTTCAAAATAGAAAGAAAAGAATATACACGAGTGCTCCAAAAGTACAAAAGAAAGATAAGTGTCATGGCGTCTAATCAACTTCCCTATAATCCCGTCGATCAAAACATGGAGGAGAAGTCCTCCTCAGCATCATACAAGTTCAGCTCCGCTCCACAAGCAGCGCCCTCATCTGAAACTAAAATAGGGACTGGTGGGTGTCCGGAACACCATCCCGTAACGTGGGAGTGAGTAGCTAACTCAGTGGAATCATAGAACAAAGATTAACATGTTATCAAATCCATCACGCGATAATGATAAAGCAAACAAAATAAACATTCCTAAATACTGTGATTAATGCATGGATAAAATGACATGATGGATGCCCTCACCGTCATACTCCCTCATGCGGTACCATCCGCGTCCGCGGATTGCTTTCTTCCCACAGTGCTCCACATCTTCCAGGCACATGCAGTGCGACGTGGATATGATTACTGAGTTGTTATTAGTCCATTTCATACAACAGGATTGGGAAACTAAGGTACCTCCCTTATATTAATACCCAAATAATGATCCTGTCTAGGGTCGTCACTCCTAGTAATCTCATACGATGATATATTTCTAGGTCGCTGCAAGGGCTGTCAGGGCTGTTGTATGCACTCGTTGCTCCGCTCCCCCATCACCTTATCAATACAGGCCTAGTTTATATCCTTAAGACTGCATCAGGACTCGTCGCCCCCAAGTGGTGTCAGGATAAACTCAAGGTCACTACAAAGGGCTGTCAGGGCTGTTGCTCGCACTCGTTGCTCCACTTCCCTATCACTTATCAATGTAGGCTGACAGCAAGAATATAATGTCCCATACCACCATAATCTGCTCAGAGTAGGGTGCTCACTGGTCACTATGGGGAGGTTTGTGGCCTTAGCGTAGGCCGACAGCTCGACCACGGTGTCCCATACCACCATGCCCGGCTCATGAGTCTTAGGGGATCGAGGTACCAAGGTTAGAGGGGCTTTCCAATGGTAAGTTTAGTACCCTATGTTCAAGTAGTTATGACGAATACAAGGTGAACATACAATGATCAGTCGAGTTACTTGATGAGTCCGACTAGCACGAGTGCACGTTGAATCAACTGACATGAAGTGCATAAGCACTTCGTGTGTCCTAACCACTTCCGACGACTCTAGTACGACTCGGGTTTGTCATACACATCCTTTGTGGCAAATATAATCCAACCACGAATTCTAAACTGTTACCGACTGCCTGGACTAGAGTATAGCCCCAAGCACATGTAATGTGAATCAGTAATCATATGAGAGAGACAGAATTGAAATACAAGTAATTCCAGCATGTTATCAGCATGTTATAACGTACATCATAAGCAGTTAACCATACACGAGTATTTCACGCCCAAGGTAATCAATTCAAATACAAAAAGCATGGAGGAAATCATGTGTATCATCAAAGTAGTCGAGAATCTAGTCTCAACGCTAATCTAAAACACCATTTACTCAATACTTACTAATACATACATTTATACAAACACTTAGGCTACTCAACTCCAACCTACTTGACGTATGTTGATTCCAACATATAATATGACAGATCCTTTTATCGAGGAGTTTTCTAATACACAAAAATCATGTTCTTACATTCAAAAAATATGGTAGGCATAAATCATATTGATTTAGGCATTTCAACAAACACTTAGTCTACACACATTAGTCTACATAGCATATGTCGGCCAATGTGTGCATTAGGGCGAATCTCTTCGCCAAACAGATCATACACATATAACTAATATCATAACATGACAAATACACATGACAATCATTTCAGCAAAATACAGATGTATACAGTATTTCCTATAAATGCCTAAAATACCCAAAATCTCATATTCTCCGTACGCAGTCGAAATGGTAAACGGACAGCATCTTCTACATGTCAAACAGCATCCTTATCAGCAATCTACCATTAAACGGCATTGAAAGCTTTGAAAATAGGTAATCTAGGTGTCTAAAATCCATACCTTACGCCGTAGAAGCGTAACGAATTGAACAGAAACTATACGCTTCGTCAATGCCTGTATGATGACCTATAGCACAAGATACATTAGCTACTTCGCTACTTGTGTCGAAGGAATCCCTAAAATATGTTAAGGTTAGGGTTTTCTTACCTAGAACGAAGTTGAAATCTCCAGAAGAGCGATGCAGGTGGAAGGATCTGGCATGTGGAGCAGCAGGGAAGAATAGCAGGAGAAAGCCCCAGCTTCTCCTTCACTTTCTCTCTCTTTTCTCTCTTCTCTCTCCAAGGGTTTCCCCAAATTCATATGGGTTAGAAAGATAAGGGTTTAAGGCCCTTTTTATAAGCCCAAACATGACCAAAACAGACTTTAAGTCAAGGTATACTTAAGTTACAGCCAAATCGGGTCTTTCCCGATCCAAAAGAACATTTCTGGAGGTGCCCTGACTGAATGCGGTCGGACTTAAGCTCATGGATGTTGATCCTGATCACATTAAGTTTTTAGCCCGATAGAGTTCCTAGATCGCACGTGGTGGACCAGTTTCAGTTCAGAGGTCACTGAGACTCGATCAGGGATTCCAAGTACACTGACCTGAGTGGGAAATGCTCCCTGATCTGAGGGTGTATTTGGGTCAGATTTCGACGGCCTGAATGCTTAAAAAATGTCACGCAAGCGACATGTGCCAGATTTATTTAAATTGAATTAATTTTCTAAATATTTTCCTTTTCTCACTCTCTTCACTCCGGACTCAGTAAAATGGTCTCAGGATATCGGTTGGGCTTGATTTTTGAAATGATTGTCAAGTCCAACAAAGCGGTCATAATGGTCTGAGATTGTAGATATCAGACTTTCGACGCGCGGTTTATATCCAATACAAAGTTTGAAAGGGTTCCTGAGAACAAACAAGTTTAGAGTTTGATCCTGAATTTCAGGGTAAGGTAGCGTCAATGATTCTATAGGTTTTGGATCTTACAGATTGTATTTAAAGTGGTTGATGTTAATTTTGCAGGAAATCTAGTGTAGCGCTGACTAATTCATGTTAAATTTCTAAAGAATTAGGTTCTAAATGATTTCTTTGGCTTTGGAATTAAGTTTTGAGAGTGATATGGTTGACACATTGCCTAAGGACGTCTAACCTCAGGTTGGCAAAAATCCAGGGTGTTACAAATATATACAAAGTTTGTTTCAAAATATACAAAATGTCAAAATATAGGTGTCCAACTAATCCATGTGACCCTGTAATCCCGTTGAATCAGTACAAGGTCTACGTAGACCCGTCCGATAGCTGAACATAGGAGAATTCCTCCTCATCTATGAAGTCCAATTTAGTTGTATAGACTTCATCCTCACCTGCATCTACATTAGAGTCTGGTTGGTGTTTTATTACACCATCGTAGGGTGGGAGTGAGAGATCAATTTCAGTGGTACTATAAGGCAATGGTTAACATATTATCAAGTCAATCAAATAGTAATGATAAAGTAATATAACAATCACTTCCTAGCTACTCTTGTTAATGCAAGAATGGTGTGTAGTAATGATGCATGCCCTCGCATAAAGCTCCCTCACAAGCGACTTTAACAACCAAGTTCGTGCATAACAACCTCCCTAAAGTGTAACTTCCTCGCCAAAGCACATGTAATACGGTGCATGGTCGTGTTAGCCGAGTACTTAATTAAACTTATTCATATAGCAGATTTGGAAAGTTAAGGTAACTCCATTTATATCATTAATCCAAATGAGGGATCCATTTAGGATCGTCAATCTTAGTTAATCACATACGATATACAAGTTATAAGGCATCACTCCTAATGAAAAGCAGTTGATAGGAAAATTCATTGTTTTTACTAGCGGTCACTACGGGAGGCTCGTCATCTCAGCGTAAGACGACAACTCAAACATGGTGTTCCATACCACCATGCCCGGCTCACGAGTTTGGGTTGCTCATTGGCCACTATGGGGAGGCTTGTCACCCTAGCGTAGGCCGACTGCTCAAACATGGTGTCCTATATAACCATGCTCGGCTCATGAGTCTTAACAGATCATGTACAAATGCTGATCACAGGTCCCGGGTTATCACAATTCGACCAGGAGGACCACGAAAGTCTAAGGAATAGTAAGGACTAGGATACGACCCTTACATAGTCAGACAAGCACTGACCGCGCTCATTTGAGAATGGAAAATTTCCCGCTTATGGCTGTTTAAACTAGATTGTGTTTTCTTCGTCCTGATTGATCGAGTTGTGGCCCACCTCCACTATCCACTAAGATGATCCAGACTGTCCATGTTTTAGAGGACCCTAGGATGACCAGAACCTACCCACTCTTGTCCATTGGACCTCACAGCCATGCGCACAATCTTAGCCACAAAATGAGTTGTTGAAAAGGCCGAGCTAAGAGTCCTAGAGGGGGGTGAATAAGACTTATGCCAAATTAAAAATTAATGCAGAATTTAAACAAATATAAATAAAGATAGCAATTACATAATCTCACAGTGCATAAATGAATAACAACCTCAATTGTACAAGTATTGAGAGGTTGATACAAATGTTGTTCTAAGGACAACCTTACACTAAAAACTAATGGCTTATGGTAGGACAACCTGATTCCTAGAACGGTCTGTGTATCAAAATCCCAAACTGATATAGAGGAAAAAAAATTAAAATAGTAAAGAAAGTAACTAATCTATTATAACATTCTCACACATACATAAAAAGATTACGACATTCTCCACAAATGCATAAAGGGAAATTACAACATCCACACAATGCCACAATTAAATAATCACCATAAGACCAAAAGTTATAGTGGTTCGTTTATGTGTACACCAACTGTTTAGAAAAACAGCTGAACAACTACTCCACTCTAATATCCTCACATAGTGGATATTAGCGTTCACTATGAAATAGATTTTTCAAGGTGCACCTAAAACCCTCACAATTGTGTCTTTCAAGTGGCCTTACACAATTCAAAAACCCCACACTTTGAGTTTTCTGGATCACCTCAGAAAAATCAAAAGAAAGAGATTTTTCTGGCACAATCTAAAATAAACCAAAAGAATAATTAATTTACACAATAGTAAAATACTTATCTAGATATTCTCCTTTGTTGCAGCCTGGTAGAACCAATTCAGAGTAGAAGTTCAACATAAATATTCAATGTCTACACTCACCTATGAAAAAGGTTCTAAGTTCTAAATGGTTTTAAGATTAAATCACTTTGGGCTAACTTGATTTAATTTTGATTTCAAGAAATGGGAAAATCTCATTCCCTATTTTAAATAAGATGGGAATGTAGAATACAAAATCAAATGCAAAAAAGCTAATTAAAGAGAATATAAAATGAGCACTAAATAACTTAAGAATATCACTAACTTATCTCTCAGAGTGGTATCTTGATTTTGCATGAATTATAAATAAAACTTTAAAAATTGTGCTCTATTTATAAGTATAGAAATTGTTCCTTCGACTAGCCCAGATGACAGCTCGACTGGTCGAAGGACCAACAAACTTTTAAAAATTTTGGCGTGATAAGATTAGGCCGTTCCACGACTGGTCAAAGGGCCTGCTTGATCGGTCGAGTCACCTCCAAGACTGGTTAAGTCCTGTCCACGACTGGTCATGTGGGACTCATTTTAGTTGTTAGATTTTGAGTCGAGCCTGCTGGACTGGTTGAGCAATATTCACTCGACTGGTCAAGCAGTCTTTAGGACTGGTCGAGGCAATAACAAAAAATCTCAAAAATTAGTAACAAACTTAGGACTGGTCGAGGAATTTCTTGAACTGGTTGAGCTAGTACTAGGACTAGTTGAACATAATCTAAGACTAGTCGAAAAACAGACTATGCACTTATAAAGTGACCTAATTAAATTATGTATTCAAAATGACCTATCCTATGGTCAATCTAGGGTCATTCATACGTTATAAGTGATATATGAACATTGAATCTTCTTTTACTCCAGTTGATAGTTGTTCTTTGAAGTTAACAAAGCCTGATATCTTGACATATGATGAAGCTTGAACTTGAGACATTTTGAAGCTTGTATTTGAAATACATTGAAGCTTGAGCTTAAGGTACTTAAGTTGTACTTCACCATGCGCTTTAAGTACTAAAGTAAAGACTATTGTCTTACCTTAGATGAAGCTTTAAAACCTTGTACTTTGAAGCTTGAAGGAGTGAACTATCCCATGGTATTGTACTTAAGCATGTATATCTCGTGATCTTGTATTCGAAGTTCTTGAGGTAAAGAACTTTTTTCTTGTACATGCGATACATAATCTTGAATATGTAGATGAGTTACACAAGGCACAAATTCTAAGAAGTTTTGGCACTACAAAATTTGACAATTATAGGAGCTAGACAACATATCACTTATAGTTATTTATTGTTTTGCTGAGAATGGAAAAAATTCATTTTTCTTCTTCTTTACAGGCTGAAAATTTGTGTGAAACGTCCTCTCTCAATCCTGACTGCCTCTGCGATGAAATCATAGCCCTTTAAAGCCAGGTTTCTTATAAAAGAAAGAGAAGAGGAGGGAGCATCAGTTGTTCCTTCCAAAACTGAACCCACCAACCCCATCTCCTCAAAGCTTAAATGAAGCTTATCTGCAACCTTCTTAGGGTCCATAAGGAGCATTTTCAAGTGTTGGATTGGAGGAAGGAGTGAGGGCTTTCAAGGCGCCATTAATGGCTGTCATCTTCTTCTCCGTTCGAGCTGTCGAATCACACTGGTTCAGGGCAAGTTCTGGTTGGATTTGGAGTTCCTTCTGACCTTAGTTGAAAGGAGAGAAAGAAAGGTAGAAAGGTAGGACAGATGAATAGGAGGAAGGAAGAGAGAGAGAGAGAGAGAGAGAGAGAGAGAGAGAGAGAGAGAGAGAGAGAGAGAGAGAGAGAGAGAGAGAGAGAGAGAGAGTTGGGATGGTGCAATGCACCATGTCCCTCGAGTCAACCTAATCGAGTCAGGTGGTCTCAGGTGTGGTCTAGCCAATTTCCCTGCTAGAATTTCCTAGAAGCAAGGGAAAAGAGAGAAAAGGGAAGCCACAGGAACATCCACAGGATATCTCCTGCCTGATCACAAGGAGTTCTGCACTCAGCTTCTTGCAAATGCATGAGCAGCTGAAATTAAAGCTAACCAAGTGGAAGACTATCGCAAAATCTAGCCCGTGTTTTGGATTTGGGTCTCTGTGTTTCCTCTCTTCTTGTTTGCAAGAGGAATGACCTTCAAGTAAGCATCTTCGGGCTGTTTGAACGTAACCAAATCATTTTCTCTTTCTTGATCTTGGATTTGGACTCATCTTGATTTGGGTTTCTTGGATCAGAAATTGATGATGATCATCATCATAGCCTAGGTGGAATCAGGTAGCTACAACAACTATAATAAGAAATCAGTTGCAATTGCTGATATTGTTGGAGACAGTTACAAATGTCACATGCTTGCCAAGGTATAATTCATTGAGGATCTCCTGGCTGTTCATCAAGTGGGCCATATGTGTATGTCAGTGATTGTGAACCATTGCTCAAGTGAGGAATGCCAGTGAACCACTTGATAGGCTGTAAACATCCCATCAACTGG
Organism: Magnolia kwangsiensis; assembly: GCA_037074715.1. Classification (NCBI taxonomy): domain Eukaryota; kingdom Viridiplantae; phylum Streptophyta; class Magnoliopsida; order Magnoliales; family Magnoliaceae; genus Magnolia; species Magnolia kwangsiensis. The sequence continues at coordinate 78,718,947 of CM073575.1, read as the reverse complement.
GCCTTGAATGGGCTAAAAATATGGGCCAAGATTAGGCCATGAATGGATTAAAAGTTGGACCGTAAACCAAACTGAAATCAGCCTTCAAATGGGCCATGAAAAGGGACAAAATCAGGCCAAAAAGGTGGGCCACACCATGTAATATAGGCGGGCTATACCACATTAAATCATAGGAGGGCTGCACCCCATTAAGGCTGAGAACCTTGTGTATTTCAGATAGGCCGCACCAGAAATGGTAGGCCTCACCTTGAATCATAAATGACCTCACCTTAGATCTCTATGGACAAACTAGGCCCAGTTTGAGGCTCAGTTTGGGCCCAGTTTGCATAAGTTTGAGCCTAATTTCATGGGGTGGGTAAATCCCTATAAGCCCACCTATTGAGGTTAACCATTAGTAGGTTAGTTGCGCAATTATGGATACATGATATTAACAATTAGCATTATTATTAACAGATTATTCATTTTAAATTAGTATTGATAATATTAACTGATAATTGTTACTTATCATTACTCCACTGCTAGTATTATTTTAAATAAGCTATAGGAATTCGATTTCAAAACTCTAAGCCAAAGCCTAAAGTTAGATTAGTGGATAAAATCCTAAATCTAAGTAACCTAAACCATAAGTTATGATCTTAATCATATAAATTGATAAGTTATTCTCTATGATATCACTATAGGTTCCTTTTACTATTGTTGTTACTATTATGAGTCACTATTAGTATCATTATTCATGGGTTTTTAGATAATTTAATATAATATTAGCCGTGTAAGATTCCCAAGATTAATAACTAATTTATTTATTAAATTTACTCATTTATTACTTCCATTAACAATATCATTAATGGCCACACAAAATAGAATTCAAATTCCATAATCAAATCCTAGAATCTAAGTTCGAGACTAAATCCTAGAAAGTAAATCCTAATGTTACATTTAAACCCTATGAATAAGTAAGCTAAACCCTAAGTTATAATCTCAACCATAAATAATATGTAGAACTTGATCTAACCATATAATTTCATAATTCATGATAAGACCTGACTTTAAGGGTGCACGTACCTCCTAACGACACTAGTAGGTGATCCTATACATCAGGTGATGATTTCTCCCATTGAGCTTTCCATTTTCCTATTAGCTTAAGTGATAGTTTTATTTTAATTGACAATTGATATGTAACACCCTGGATTTTGGCCAATTTGGGATTTAACGTCCTTAGGCAGTGGGTCAACTAAAACACCTGGAAAATCGCTCAGAACCCAATTCCATAGCCAAAGAAACCACTTAGGATTAATTCCTATGGAAATTAAGCGTAAGTTAGCTAGTGCAACGCTAGAGTAGCTGGAAAATAGTCCCTGATCACTTTAAATACGTTCTACAAGACCCAAATCGAGTAGAACCAATGACTCTATAATACTCTATAACCTCGGATCAAACTCTAAGCAGGTTTGTTCTCTGGACCACTTTGAAACTTTGTATTGGATCTAGACCGCGCGTCGAAAGTCCGATACCTACTATCTTAGACCGTTAGAACCGCCTAGCTGGACTTGACAATCATTTCGAAAATCAAGTCCAACCGATAATCACAAGCTATTTCATTGAGCCTGGACTGAAGAGAGTGCGAATAGGGACAGATTTGAAATTTGAAATTCAAATCTGGCACACGACTTGACGTGTCATTATTAAGCGTTCTGACCGTCAGAATTTAGTCAAATTACACCCTCGGATCAGGAAAAATTTCTATTTCATATAATGAGACTTGCAGCCCTGATCTACGTGCGGTGACCGCTGAACTAAAACTGGACTGCCACGTGCGATCTGCGAACCCTGCCGGACTGAAAACTTGTGCATCCTAGATCCTGTATGCTTGAGCTTAAGTCCGATCGCGTTCAGCCAGGGGACCATCAGAAATCATCTTTTGGACCGAAACGGCCCCGATTTGGTTATGCACTAAGTGAACTTTGTTCCTGAGCCTATTTTGGGCATTTTTGGGCTTATAAAAGGGGTTGAAACCCTCACTCCTCTCTCCCATCCGAATTTGAGAGAAACCCTAGATTGGGAGAGAGAAAAGGTGAGAGTTTGTGAGAGAGATTAGGGGAGAATTTTTCTGTCTTTGCACCGCCTGTTGCACATGCTTTAGCAACACGCTTCCATCATTCAGCCGGTGATTTCTCTACATTTTCAGGTAAGAAATAACCCTAGAAAGTTGCTGATTTGATGTTTCTTTGGTTCCATAGCTTAATAGTTAATAGATCTTGTAAAACAGGTCCTCTAGTAGCCGTAGACGAAGCGTATACGCTCCGTTCGAAACGACACGTTTATAGGAGACAAGGTGCGAATTTTAGACGCTTTGATTGACTGTTTCCAAAGCTTTCAATGTCGTTTAATAGTAGATTATCGACGGCAACGCCGTTTGACATGTACAACATGTTGTCCGTTTCCTGTTTCATAAATCAACGAAGAATATGAGATTTAGGGCATTTTGGTCATTTGTAGGAAGTACAGATTTCATTCATATTTTGCTGATGTGATTGACATGATATGTTGTCGCATTAGAATGTTAGGAATGCGTGCATAATTAGTTTGGCGAAGAGATTCGCCTAAATGCGCACTTCGGGTCGACATACTATATGTAGACTTAAGTGTGTAGTGTAAGTGTTTGTATAAATGTTTGTATTAGTATGTATTGAATTAAATGATGTTATGAATTAGTTTGAGATGGATTTCTCAATTAATATGCTGACGTAAATGATTTCCTACATGTTGACTATATGCATGATTTCATTATATGCATGAAATGTATGTGCTTGATGATTTACTTAAGTTGTATGTTATAACATGTGTTAACATGCTCACATGGTTGTATTTCAATTCCAATACTCTCATATGATTTGCTGATGTGATTCCATAATTGTTTAGGACTATGCTTAGTCCAGGCAGTCGGTAACCGAGTGAATTCGTGGTTAGCTTTTCTTGGCCACGAATGACGCGTCGACGAACGCGAGCCGTGTTCTGGAGTTGGCGGCAGTGGTTAGGCCACACGAAGTGTTTTACGCAATTCAGCCAGATTACACCCTCGGATCAGGAAAATTTTTTATTTCATATCATGAGACTTTCAGCCCTGATCTACGTGCGGTGACCGCTGAACTGAAACTGGTCCACCACGCACGATCTGCGAACCCTGCCAGACTGAAAACTTAATACGTGCTAGATCTGGTACGCATGAGCTTAAGTCCGATCGCATTCGGCCAGGGGACCACCAGAAAGTATCTTTTGGACCGAAACAGCCCTGATTCGATTATGCACTAAGTGAACCTTGTACCGGAGCCTATTTTGGGCATTTTTAAGCTTATAAAAGGGGTTGAAACCCTCACTCCTCTCTTCCATCCGAATTTGAGAGAAACCCTAATTTGGGAGAGAGAAAAGGTGAGAGTTTGTGAGAGAGTAGGAGAGATTTTTCCCGTCTTCGTGCCGCCTGTTGCACGTGCTATAGCAACACCTCTTGATCACCAAGCCGGTGATTCTTCCACATTTTCAGGTAAGAAATAACCCTAGAAAGTTGCTGATTTGATGCTTCTTTCCTTCCATAGCTTGATAGTTAATAGATCTTGTAAAACAGGTCCTCCAGTAGCCGTAGACGAAGCGTATACGCTCCGTTCAAATTCACGCATCCATAAGAGACAAGGTGCAGATATTAGACGCTTTGATTGACTGTTTTCAACGCTTTCAATGTCGTTTAATAGTAGATTATCGACGGCAACGCCATTTGTCATGTACAACATGCTGTCCGTTTCCTGTTTTGTAAACCGGCGAAGAATATGAGATTTAGGGCATTTTAGTCATTTGTAGGAAGTACTGTTTTCATTCATAATTTGTTGACGTGATTGACATGGCTTTTTGTCGCATTAGAATACTAGGAATGTGTGCATAATTATTTTGGCGAAGAGATTCGCCAAAATGCGCACTTTGAGTCGACATACTATATGTAGACTTAAGTGTTTAGTGTAAGTGTTTGTATAAATGCTTGTATTAGTATGTATTGAATTAAATGGTGTTATGAATTAATTTGAGATTGATTTCTCAATTAATATGCTGGTGTAAATGATTTCCTACGTGTTAGCTATATGCATGATTTCATTATATGAATGAAATGCATGTGCTTGATGAATCACTTGATTTGTATGTTATAGCATGTGCTTGATGATTTCATTATGATTTAGTTTGAGATTGAATTCTCAATTAATATGCTGATGGAAATGATTTCCTATATGTTGGCGATATGCATCATTTCACTATATGTATGAAAGGCATGTGTCAGATGATTTACTTAAGTTGTACGATATAACATGTGTTAACATGCTCACATGGTTGTGTTTCATTTCTAATACTCTCACATGATTGCTGATATGGATTCATATGTGTTTGGGACTATACTTAGTCCAGGCAGTCGGTAACCGAGCGAATTCGTGGTTGGCTTATATTTGCCACGAACGACGCGTCGATGAACCCGAGTCGTGTTTTGGAGTTGGCGGCAGTAGTTAGGCCACACGAGGTGTTTTACGCACTTCATGTCGTTTGACTTGAGATGCGATCGTGCTAGTCGAGCCCGTCAAGTAACCCGACTGGCCGTTGTATGTTCACCCTGCATGAGTCATAACTGCTTGAACCTAGGGTACTGAACTTACCATTATAAACCCTGTTAACCATGGTACCTTGATCCACGAAGACTCATGAGCCGGACATGGTGGTATGGGATACCGTGGTCGAGCCGTCGGCCTACGCTGGGGCCACAAACCTCCCCGTAGTGACCAGTGAGCACCTAGTCTCGTGAGCAGATTATGGTGGTATGGGACACTATATTCTTGCTGTCGGCCTACACTGATCAGGCGACGAGTCCTTTGTAGTGACCGCGAGTGTATTCTGAGTCTACGCGAGGCAACGACCCTTCAGTAGCAGTAGAGTACAGTAGGCCTGTATTGATAAGGTGATGGGGGAGTGGAGCAACGAGTGCGAGCAACAGCCCTGGCAGCCCTTGCAGCGACCTACAAAATATACATCGTATGAGATTACTAGGAGTGATGACCCTAGACAGGATCTGTGTTGGGATTGATACAAGGGAAGTACCTTAGTTTCCCAATCCTGCTGTTTGAATGGACTAATAACAACTCAGAAATCATATCACCATAACATTGCATGTGCCTGGAAGATGTGGAGCACTTGAGGGACGATTGCATGCCGCGGTCGTAAGATGGTGCTGTATGAGGGAGATCGTCGGTGAGGGCATACATCACGTCATGTCATATTGCATTAATAACAGTATTAGGATTGTCTGATTTACTGCTTTACTATTATCGCATGATTGATCTGAGAACATGTAAATCCTTGCTTTATTATTCCACTGAGTTAGCTACTCATTCCCACGTTACGGGATGGTGTTTGCAACACCCACCAGACCCTGTTGTAGATGCAGGTGATGCTGAGATCCAGGAGGCAGAGCCAGACTTTGACGAGGACCAGGACGAGTTCTCGTACATGCAGTACCATGATGGCTTTGCTTAGGTGACCTGGGTTGACGGGACCTCAGTGGGACTATTTTGGCATTTTGATTTATTTATTTACATGTATATGAGACTCAGAGATGTATTCATACTTTATTGACAGTTGAGATCTACTTTGTTTTTCCATACAGTGATATATATACTCTTTAGTCTTCCGCTTTCTTTTATCACTGGATCTGAAGTATGAATTACAGTTTTGGTATACTTTTACTCATGTGAATGCTTTAACTCAGACAACATTGAACCATAATCATTTTTGTTGCATAAGTGACGGTCTGGAACTCGGGAGTTGAGTTTATACACGACCCCCGATTTTCAGGGTGTTACATGATATCTCCATCTTATAATCACATGTGTAATTATTGGAAATGAATTGCTAGATTACATGTTTAATATTCATACTGCATACTCTCTTATATTCACCGATTACTTATGGATTTCTTATAGAACTTAAACTGGTAGATCAGTGGGAAAACCCCACTTATAAATGTACACCCATACTTAGGATGTAACTTGACTGATAATGTCTATAATGGGCCTTCGATCTAATTATTACTTGAATGATGGTTTAATTTGTACATTGATGTGGGACTACCATCCATGGGTTGCTGAGTCTAAGTGGTTTTTAAGGATGATATTTTATCGCATGGTTTTGATACTCGCCCTATGTGGCTTATTTTAATATTTACCTTATGTGGCTTGTTTTGTGTATTTTTCCTATATGGGTTCGATGTTTTATACAGTGCAACCATACGATGGTAAGCTCCATATATTGTAATATAATTAGCCACTAGTCAACGAGGTTCCATTAAACATCCTAAGGTGGTAGTCTCATGAGCCAGGGATGGTGGTATGGGACCTGTGCTCGAGCTGTCAGCCTATGTTGGTGATGAGCCCCCTTAGTGACCTTGAGCTTATTTAAATTAGCTGATTATAACTACACTAATATTGGCTTGGATAATCATGCATACATGGCACAGACCAACGTCTATCGTTATCGTACGTGATGTACGTATTTTGTCCGACTAGATGATTATTCCCAAGTAGATGATTGCATGGGTGGCAAGCCCACTGTCCACACGGATGAGCATCCCCGGGGCGATGACTGCATTCATGCATCCATGCATATAATAAGAGTGCATCATGTATTATTTTGTTATTTTTTCATAACTATGCTTACCTAATGTAGCAATGTGTAATCCTTGAAATAGCAGTGAAGACCGCTTGAGTTGAAGTAGGAATATGCCAATATGTCCTAGAGGGGGGTGAATAGGACTTTTTAAACTTTAATGAAATATTTAAAATCCTATTGCACTAATCCTATCAGATATGCGATTATCAGGATTACTCAAATGTAACTCTACTGACTTCTAAGCCTAGTAAAGGATCCAATCAAAAACTATTCAAAGATAACAATATAGAACTTAGTTCATGCTGGATATGACTGTGTATGTGTGTGAGGTGTGATATTAGATATTCAGATATTGAATTAATAAAGCAAATCACACAAACAAATCAATCACAAGAACAGTCATTTTATAGTGGTTCGACTACTTGTCTACTTCACTCCCGGCTGTCGCACTCAACCCTTGAGTGTACCGGATTTCACTACGGAGGTTTCCCAGGGTTAACCTCAAACCTAAGGTTTTAAATCAAGTTCTATAACGCCTAAAAAATTGGGGGTCGAGCATAAAATCCACTCCCGAGTTCTAGGACAACACTTATGCAACATTTTCAATGATGGATGAATGTCAGCTGTAATAGTGCATAAAACATTAAGTGGATTAAGCCAAAACAGCATATCATACATACTCCAGAGACAGTTAAATTAGCAAGCGGAAGAATGTGATAGATATATAAAATATATAAATGATTGTAAGTCTCCAAAGTGTGAACATGTTACCAGGTTAACTAAATACATGTATACTCCAAAATAGAAAGAAAAGAATATACATGGGTGTGGAAATAAATGGCAAAATACCAAGTGTATTGGCATCTAATCAGTAACCCTGTAAACATGTCGATCAGAACCAGCATATAGGAGAAATTCTCCTCATCATCAAACAAGTCCGACTCCGCTTCACAAGCAGCGCCATCACCTGAAACTAAAATAGGGCCTGGTTGGTGTGCACAACACCGTCCCGTAACGTGGGAGTGAGTAGCTAACTCAGTGGAATCATAGAGCAAAGGTTAACATGTTATCAAATCAATCAAGCGACAATGCTAAAGCAAGTAAATCAAACATTCCTAAATACTGTGATTAATGTAAGCATGAAATGACATGATGGATGCCTCACCAACATACTCCCTCATGCGACACCATCTTACGTCCGCAGAATGCTTTCTTCCCTCAGTGCTCCACATCTTCCAAGCACATGCAGTGAGATCTGAATATAATTACCGAGTTGTTATTAGTCCTTTTCATATAACAGGATTGGGAAACTAGGGTACCTCCCTTATATCAATACCCAAATAATGATCCATTCTAGGGTCGTCAGTCCTAGCATATCTCATACGAAGTACGGTTTTATGTAGCTGTAAGGGCTGCCAGGGCTATTGCACACACTCGTTGCACCGCTCCCCCATCACCTTATCAATACAGGCCTAGTTTATATCCTTAAGACTGCATCAGGACTCGTCGTCCCCATGCGGTGTCAGGATAAACTCAAGGTCACTACAAAGGGCTGCCAGGGTTGTTGCTCGCACTCGTTGCTCCACTCTCCCATCACCTTATCAATGTAGGCTGACAACATGAATATAGTGCCCCATACCACCATAATCTGCTCAGAGTAAGGAGCTCACTGGTCACTACGGGGAGGTTTGTGGCCCCAGCGTAGGCCGACATCTCGACCACGGTGTCCCATACCAGCATGCCATGCTCATGAGTCTTAGGGGATCGAGGTACCAAGGTTAGAGGGGCTTTCCAATGATAAGTTTAGTACCCTAGGTTCAAGCAGTTATGACGAATATAAGGTGAACATACAATGGTCATTCGGGTTACTTGATGAGTCCGACTAGCACGACCGCACGTTGAATCGACCGACATGAAGTGCACAAGCACTTCATGTGGCCTAACCACTATCGACGACTCTAGTACGACTCGGGTTCATCACACACATCCTTCGTGGCGAATAGAATACAACTACGAATTATAAACTGTTACCGACTACCTGGACTAGAGTATAGCCCCAAGCACATGTAATGTGAATCAGTAATCATATGAGAGAGACAGAATTGAAATACAAGTAATTCCATCATGTTATCAGCATGTTATAACGTACATCATAAGCAGTTAACCATACATGAGTATTTCACGCCCAAGGTAATCAATTCAAATGCAACAAGCATGGAGGAAATCATGTGCATCATTAAAGGAGTTGAGAATCCAGTCTCAACGCTAATCTACAACACCATTTACTCGATACTTACTAATACATACATTTATACAAACACTTAGACTACTCAACTCGAACGTACTTGACGTATGTTGATTCCAACATATAATATGACATATCCTTATATCAAAGAGTTGTCTAATACACAACAATCATGTTCTTACATTCAAAACATATGGCAAGCATAAATCATATTGATTTAGGCATTTCAACAAACACTTAGTCTACACACATTAGTCTACATAGCATATGTCGACCAATATGTGCATTAGGGTGAATCTCTTCGCCAAACAGATCATACACGTATAACTAATATAGGTACACGGTAAATACTCATGGCAATCATACCGGCAAAATACGTACGTATACCGTATTTTCTACAAATACCCAAAATACCCTAAATCTCATATTCTTCGTACGTATTCGAATTGAAAAATGGACACCATGTTCTACATGTCAAACAACATCCTTATCAGCAATCTACCATTAAACGGCATTGAAAGCTTTAAAAATAGGTAATCTAGGCGTCTAAAATCTGCACCTTATGCCGTACAAGCGTAACGAATCGAACAGAAACTGTATGCTTCGTCAATGCCTGTATGACGACCTATAGCACAAGATACATTAGCTACTTCGCTACTTGTATCGATGGAATCCCTAAAATAGGTTAGGGTTAGGGTTTTCTTACTTAGAACGGAGTTGGAATCGCCAGAATAACGATGCAGGTGGATGGATTTAGCATGTGGAGCAGCAGGGAAGAATTCCAGGAGAAAGCTCCAACTTCTCCCTCACTTTCTCTCTCTTTTCTCTCTTCTCTCTCCATGGGTTTTCCCAAATTCGTATGGGTTAGAAAGCTAAGGGTGTAAGGCCCTTTTATAAGCCCAAACATGACCAAAACAGACTTTAAGTCAAGGTATACTTGGGTTATAGCCAAATCGGGCTTTTTCGATCCAACGGAGCATTTCTGGAGGTCTTGTTATCAAATGCGGTCGAAACTAATCTCTCTGACATTGGATCTAGGTCAGGCTGAGTTTTAGTTCGATAGGGTTCCCAGATCACACGTGGTGGACCAGTTTCAGTTCAGCGGTCACTAAGACTCGATCAGGGATTCCAAGTACACTGACCTGAGTGGGAAATGTTCCCTGATCCGAGGGTGTATTTAGGTCAGATTCTGATGGTCTGAGTGCTTAAAAAATGTCATGCAAGCGACATGTGCCAGATTTATTAAAAATTGAATTAATTTTCTAAATATTTTCCTTTTCTCACTCTCTTCACTCCGGACTCAGTAAAATAGTGTCAGGACATCAGTTGGGCTTAATTTTCGAAACGATTGTCAAGTCTAATAAGGAGGTCGTAAATGTGTAAGAGTATCGCGATCGGACTTTCGACGCATGGTCTAGATCCAATACAAAGTTTCAAAGGGTTCCTGAGAACAAACAGGTTTAGAGTTTGATCCTAGATTTCAGGGTAAGGTAGCATCAATGATTCTATAGGTTTTGGGTCTTACAGATCGTATTTAAAGTGGTTGGTGCTAATTTTGTAGGAAATCTAGTGTAGTGTTGGCTAAATCACGTTAAATTTCTAAAGAATTAGGTTCTAAATGATTTCTCTGGCTTTAGAATCAAATTTTGAAAAGCTACCAAGGTGCTATGGTTGACCCATTACCTAAGGATGTCTAACCCCAGGTTGGTAAAAATCCGGGGTGTTACAGGTTCACCATCAACCTTTACATGGAGGTTTTTACTCGGTTCACCTCTAACCCTGGAGTTTTGCTGGTGCACTCCTAACCAGATGTTTACGCCCACATAGAGCAAGGGTCCACACAACGCAATCACAACGTACACTCCCGCCGGAGGCCTCCTTTGAGGACTTCAAAGGGTGAGCAACACTTAAGACCCAATCCTAGAAAGGAATGATCGCAAGTGTCCTTTGGATTCTAAGTACTTACAGATAAGTTGATGAGTCCCTTTTGGCATAGTGATGAAGATCTCCTTCTTGTTGTTGAAGAGTCTTCAGCTCCCCTAATCCGCAACACAAAAGATATACCAGTATTCAGTTTTGGGTTAGGTCAGGGTTAGGACAGAAATCCACTCTCTTAGAATTTTCCTATAAGGAAGTTAGAGTGATTCCCATCATCTATTCATTCAAGGCATCCCAGCTAAAAGATATACTGTTACGATAGTTGCTGAAGAATCCTTGAATGCAGAAGTTCATTTCCCAATCCACTCTATAGAATGTCAATGAATGAGAGTGGATTGGAAGATGAACTCCCACGAGAGAAAGGGCTTTGGGTATATGATCTGAAGGTAAGACACACAAAAGTACTCTCTTCTTTCTCTACCAGCAATATGAACAAGTCTCTCTTTAAATAGGCAAAAGGTTTCAACGGATATAAAATGGTCATATTTATGACTGAGTTCGATGTCATCGAGCATGGTCGATATCATCGAGCGTATACTCTCGATGGGATCGACTATCCGCTCGATAACATAAACTCAAAAGTCATAGCCTTTTGAAATCTATTGTCAGCCGATCGATGGGATCGATACTTGTGTCGATGTCATCGGATTTCGAACTCCGATTCCATCGATACTGGGATCAATCTATCAACACTTGAAGAATGAGAGAGACTAGCCAAAATATTTCAAATTTTGTAGGATATGATCGAGGGTCAACCGATGTCATCGCAATTTGAATGTCGATGATATCGAGACCGTGTCGATAGGATCGATAAATCGTATAGATTTACCTATAAGCACGCTGGTCAGTTTGTGGCCAGACTCGATCTAATCGACCAGGACTCGATAGCATCGACATAAGAATATCGATTTCCTCGAGTGGCCCCCGATTAAGGTTTAAAATAACCTAAGATATTTACTGGAAGAAATACGCGCCCACTGTTGATACGATCGAATGACTTCCTATATGATCGATGTTTGAATTCAGATTGAATCAGAACAGTCATCAATATATCAAAGCTCATAGTAGTTTTCTTTAGAAAAATAGGAGCGTCGAAAAGCTTCCTGTTGATATTATCGATCCACTTCCGATGGGATCGATATTTGAATATCGATGATATCGATTAATACATCGATAAATCGTCCAGATGAGTATGTGGTTGCTGGACGCTTTTTGTCCTCACTCGATTGTATCGATTGAGATGCTGAGGACATCGATAGAGCAGGTCGATCACATTGATAAGTGTTCCGATATAATCGACAGAGCAAGAAAACTTGAAGATTTTCCTGTTTGATAAAAAGTTTTCTTACTATAAAATTCTAAGATGTTCTACTTAGTTTTAAGGGTTTTATTCACCTAGTGTTTTGGGACATGGGATGTGAGGCTATGATATACCTATGGAGAGCTTTCACACATCAGGTTGAGGCATACACCTGAATTGATCTTCTTATTAGGTGTTGTAGTCTGACTGACTCAACTTACATTGTAATTGACAAACAAGGGCACTAGTAGGTGCACTTTTAATCTTGACACTAAGTTGGTCACTCATCCATCAAATATACATAACTGTACAGGTAGCACAGGTATGTTAAGTGATTTTCAGGTTTAGACTGATGAGGTGCTAGGTACAATTGCCAGGGATGCACAATCGTATTGCTAAGAGGAGTTGCGCTGTCTAACTACTTATGTTTTGCATGCTTCTATTATTTTTCATGTATTAAATTATGTAAATTCTTGTATTTTTTATATCGAGACATTGGTTTGCATAAGCCATTATGGGCAACCTCTTGTACATTTTAAACATAAATGAAATTTTTCATTATGTATGATTTGTCCGTTTTACGCTCATCTGCTTACTCTGAAGCTATCAAAAAATATATACTCAAATTTGACCATCCTTTAAGGTTAACACTTGAATTTTGAGAAACGAGTCATATACACGGGTCCTAAAAAGTCGGGGCATTACATTGACCATTAATGGGCCATGAAAAAGTTTTGGATGAAGCTGATATTTATCTAAGTTTTTGTATCCTTATCAACCAAAATGATATTAATGTAGGCCCTATGAAGTTTTAATGGTAGGGTATTTATTATTGGGAAAATCGAACTGACCCAATGTATGAGACACGTGACATAGAGAACCGTCATAGTATAGTCCCTGAACTTCCGAAGTACTTACCACTAAGTTGAACTCAACAAAGAAACTCAATGACTGAGCTAAATCAGTAAACCCTGCTCTGAGATAAAGGTTCACGACAAACCTTGACCTCGAATACCGACCTCGACCATGGACACCGAACTCGACCTTAGATACCAACCTCTACTTTAGATACTGACCCCAACTTGGGATGGAAATATCCGAAGAGAATCTCGTGCTATATATGAGTAAGATTACCAAACGAGGTGCCAGTCGAAGATCACACCAATTGAGGTATAATCAAAGAAATACTCGAGAATAAATTTCAACTCCAATACAGGCCCATCTAGCGTATCATACAGATCTACTTAGATACATAAGATACCTAACAAACCTATAAATACATCACACTGCCTAAGGGGAAAGGTACACACAATGATCCCGACTCTAGCCACACCTGCTCTGGGTTCATCTCTTGACTTAGGCATCGGAGGGTCCCTGACCACAACCACTTCCCCAGTGTTATTTCGTTCTCTATTACAATGAAGGTACCTAGTGGCTCATAGGAGGTATTATTAGATCAATCAGAAACCAGCAATAACAGTTTAGTACCATCTATGAGAACGACAGTAAAGTTATTAAGATGTTCCCCTTACACCAATGTAAGGCCCATATCTTAGTTCGTACCATTCTGTAGACTCCCACAATCCTCGCTATAGAACTTCGACAACCCTCGATCTGTAATAGGCATTTGCGTGTGACCTTAAGTCACATCCTATGATTCTAAGTCTGCTCGACTCAAAACTTGTACCATCACAACCACGCTGTTGCCACGGTTCCACTGTCGCGTCTTCCGCACCGATGCGATACCCAGGCCAAGAGATGTGGGCCCGTGAATATTTTGAAGAAACGTCGTGTGTTGCGAATTCTGAGAGAATCTCTACTACCCATCCCATCAATCAATTAAATCAATCAAGTACACAACCCATCACTCAATTCATCACACCTACACCTCACATGTCACCTCTCTTACACAACCCATACCTCCCTTACACAAGCTATTCAAAGTCAACTCTTAGATCACTTCATCCATCACTCACACCCATCACTTCTCTTACAACCACCATCTCTCTCTCTCTCTCTACTCACTTTTCTAAGAACCAAAGAGGTTGGCCATCTAAGCAATTCTAAGCTTTAAGAGAGCCAAGTGGGGCCCACCTCCTACCCCTTTCATCTCCCATCTCAACCCTCCAACCTTCATCAACCTCCATTAAAGTGAGAGCCAAGGAGTTTGGCGTTCCATCAGACCAAGAAGATCCAACGGTGGGTGTTTTATAGGCCTAGATTTCATGTTTTGATGATGGGCCAAGTGGCGCCTACCGATTAATGGTATGGATCTCATTTTGAACCCTAGGTGCAGCCGATGGACCACCATGATGAACATGATCATTCCATGATGAAGCCATTCTCCATGGACCCCATCATGATGTTTATTTTTCCTAGTATGTAAAGAGTCATCTAGACCTTACATCTTGGTGGAGAAGGAATCTCCACCGTTGATTTTGATTGGTGGGCCCACATGTAATGGGATCCACTTGATGTATGTTTTGTAGTGCATGGAAGGGAGGGCCCATAGTGCCAGGGTCCCTCCATCACGCGCCATCTCTCTCTCTCTCTCTCTCTCTCTCTCTCTCTCTCTCTCTCTCTCTCTCTCTCTCTCTCTCTCTCTCTCTCTTTCCCTATTGATGGCACGCCTTGATGATGTATATGTTTTACCTTGTTGTCCATTTAGCGGAGCGCATCCGCTGTCCAAACTGGGGGCCCACCTTATTACAGCATCTAGTCGGCCTACCCCGTCCTTTTGGACAAGTTATGATGAAGGAAAAATGCAAATATCAGCTTAATTCCAAACCTGTGGTGGCCCACCATGTGGATCCACCAATGATGCATGTGTTTTACACATGATGTGAGGCTAGCCGTGATGTATGGGTCTTATCCACACTGTCCAGACCTTGGACAGTGGGACCCACCATGATGGATGTGTTTATCCACACCGTCCAATCCTAGACGTGGTTACCTAGATGCTGGACGGTTTTAAAATATATATATATATATATATATATATATATATATATATATATATATATATATATATATAGCATATATATATGATATGGTGGGCCCCACGTGGGAACCCACCCGCTGGAGAAGCAGATTGGTTGGTTTACCACACCAGCAATATAGCTAGTGCATTAACGTCACCAAGCTCTGACCGTCCCACCATGTCTGGTGTTTCATCCAGACCATCCATTTGGACGTTGGCTTGGCCACACACTAACTATATCGCTGATGGCATCAGCTAGCCTTGTGGGCCCCTCATGATTTATCCCAACCGTCCATCATTTGGACAATGGACCCCAATAACGTGGCTACTATGCTGGAATGACGTTAGCAAGTTCTATGGGTCTAGCATGATGTATGTGTTACATCTAAACCGTCCATCCAATTGGCAAGCTCGTCTTAGTCCTGAGACTAAAAATGAGGCAGATTTATCTGGTGGACCACACTGCAGAAAATAGTGGAGGGATGAACTCCTACCATTAAAATCCTTTTAGGACCACAACAATTTTAGATCAAAATAATATTTTTTTCCTCTTAATTCATGTCTTTGTGACCTTATAAACAGACTAGATGGAAAATAAACGTGATGGTGGGCCCTGTGGAGTTTCAACAGTGGAAATCATTATCACCACTGTTATTTGTGGTATGGTCCATATGGTCTTCTGATGTGATTTATTTTTGGATAATGCTCTAAAATGATCTTTAAAAAAAGCTGAATGGTGTTGATGGTGTGGCCCATTGTTGTGGACTATCTTGATGTATATGAGGCCGATTGATGCGGACCGTTGATGCGGCCTACTTGATGTATATGCAGCCCATTGATGTGGCCCACTTAATGTATATGAGGCCCATTGGTGCAGTGTAACACCCTGAAAATCGGGGGTCGTGTATAAACTCAACTCCCGAGTTCCAGACCGTCACTTATGCAACAAAAATGGTTATGATTCAATGTTGTCTGATTTAAAGCATTCACATGAGTAAAAGTATACCAAAACTGCAATTCATACTTCAGATCCAGTGATAAAAGCAAGCGGAAGACTAAACAATATATATATCACTGTATGGAAAAACAAAGTAATCTCAACTGTCTCCAAAGTATGACTACATCTCTGAGTCTCATATACATGTAAATAGACAAAGAATAAGTTCAAAATAGTCCCACTGAAGTCCCCCTTGATCCAGGTCACCTACGGGAAGCCGTCGTGATACTGCATATACGAGAACTCATCCTGGTCCTCGTCAATCTCCGGCTCCACCTCCTGGATCTCGTCGTCACCTGCAACTACAACAGGGTCTGGTGGGTGTTGCAAACACCATCCCGTAACGTGGGAATGAGTGATCAACTCAGTGGAATCATAGAGCAAAGATTAGCATGTTCACAATTCAATCACGCGATAATAGTAAAGCAGTAAATCAGACAAATCCTAATACTGTTGTTAATGCAAGATGATATGACGTGATGTATGCCCTCACCGACGATCACCCTCATACGGCAACATCTTACGACCGCGGCATGCCACACTCCCTAGAGTGCTCCACATCTTCCAGGCACATGCAATGCTATGGTGATATGATTACCAAGTTGTTATTAGTCCATTCAAACAGCAGGATTGGGAAACTAAGGTACTTCCCTTGTATCAATCCCAACACGGATCCTATCTAGGGTCGTCACTCCTAGTAATCTCATACGATGTACATTTCGTAGGTCACTGCAAGGGCTGCCAGGGCTGTTGCTCGCACTCGTTGCACCGCTCCCCCATCACCTTATCAATACAGGCCTACTGTACTCTACTGCACGGAAGGGTCGTCGCCTCCCGTGAACTCAGAATACGCTCGCGGTCACTACAAAGGGCTCGTCGCCTGATCAGTGTAGGCCGACAGCTAGAATATAGTGTCCCATACCACCATAATCTGCTCACGAGTCAAGGTGCTCATTGGTCACTACGGAGAGGTTTGTGGCCCCAGCGTAGGCCGACAGCTCGACCACGGTGTCCCATACCACCATGCCCGGCTCATGAGTCTTCGTGGATCAAGGTACCACGGTTAATAGGGTTTACAATGGTAAGTTCAGTACCCTAGGTTCAAGCAGTTATGATACATACAAGGTGAACAAACATCGGCCAGTCGGGTTACTTGACGGGCTCGACTAGCGCGATCGCATCTCAAGTTGAACGACATGAAGTGCGTAAAACACTTCGCGTGGCCTAACCACTGCCGCCAACTCTAAACACGAATCACGTTCATTGACGCGTCGTTCGTGGCTATGACCAGTCAACCACGAATACTCTCGGTTACCGACTGCCTGGACTAAGTCTAGTCCCACACATCTATGGAATCACATTAACAACATTTGCAAAGGTATTGGAATTGAAACAGGATCATGTGAGCATGTTAACACATGATATAATATTCAACTTAAGCAAATCTTCACCCACATACATTCCATGCATGTAATGCAATCATGCATAAGGTCAACATGTAGGAAATCATTTAGATCGGCATATTAATCAAGAAATCAATCTCAAACTACTACATAACATCATTTAATTCAATACATACTAATACAAGCATTTATACAAACACATACACTACACACTTAAGTCTACATATAGTATGTCGACCCAAAGTGCGCAACTAGGCGAATCTCTTCGCCAAACTAATTATACACGCATTCCTAACTTCCTAATGCGACAACAAACCATGTCAATCACATCAGCAAAATATGAATGTAAACAGTACTTCCTACAAATGACTAAAATGCCCTAAATCTCATATTCTTCGTTAGTTTACGAAACGGGAAACGGGGAGCATTTTGTACATGTCAAACAGCGATGCCGTCAAGAATCTACTATTAAACGACATTGAAAGCGTTGGGAACCGTCAATCAAAGCGTCTAAAATCCTCACCTAGTGTCTTGTAGACTCGGGAATTGAAGTGGAGCGTATAGGGTTCGTCTACGGCGAGTAAGGAGCCTAATACATAAGATCCATAAGCTACATCGCTATGGAAACAAGGAAAACTCAAATCACCAACTATTTAGGATTTTTACTTACCTAGGATTGCGGTGGAATCGCCGGGAAAGCGGTAGAGGAGTGTTGCTTAAGCACGTGCAACACGTAGCACAAGTGGCAGGAAGAACTCTCCCACTCTCTCACAATCTCTCACTCTTTTTCTCTCTCCCAAGCTAGGGCTTCTCTCAAATTCGGATGGGAGAGAGGAGTGAGGGTTTCAACCCCTTTTATAGCCTAAAACATTCCCAAAATAGGCTTGGGAACAATGTTTACTTGGTGCCTAACCAAATCGGGGCCGTTTCGGTCCAAAAGAGCATTTCTGGAGGTCCTCTGGCCAAGTGCGGTCGGACTTAAGCTCATGCATACTGGATCTAGCACGCATCCAGTTTTCAGACCGGTTGGGTTCCCAGATCGCACGTGGCGGCCCAGTTTCAGTTTAACGGTCACCGCACCAAGATCAGGCCTATAAGTCTCGTGATATATAATAGATATTTTTCCTGATCCAAGGGTGTAATTTGGCTGTATTCTGACGGTCAGAATGCTTAATACTGATGCGTCAAATTTGTGTGCCAGATTTGAATTTGAAATTCCAACTATGTCCCTATTCACACTCTCTTCGGTCCGGGCTCAATGAAATAGCCTGTGATCGTCAGTTGGACTTGATATTCGAAACGATTGCCAAGCCCAGCTAAGTGGTCATAACGGTCTAAGATGGTAGGCATCTGACTTACGACGCGCGGTCTAGATCCAATACAAAGTTTCAAGGAGGTCCCGAGAACAAACCGGCTTAGAGTTTGATCCGAGGCTTTAGAGCATTATAGCACCCTTGGTTCCACTCGCTTCGGGCCTCGTAGAACGTATTTAAAGTGATCAGGGACCATTTCCCAGCTATTCCAACGTTGCACTAGCTAACCTAGTCACATTTTCTAAAGGAATAAATTCTACGCAATTTCGGGTCGAGTTGGTACTCGAACCCAAGTATGGATTTTTCACGGGCGTTACAATCTACCCCCCTTAACAAATAATTTCGTCCTCGAAATTTTGTACCTTTACGTACTCTTCGAGAAGCTGTGGGTAGTTCTTTCTGATCTCGGCTTCTGTCTCCCAAGTAGCCTCCTCCTCAGTATGATGCGTCCATAGTACCTTCACAAGGGGAATCACCTTGCTACGCAGTACCTGCTCCTTCCGGTCTAAGATGCGTGTCGGTCGCAGGATATAAGTAACATCCTCTCCTAACTGCTCCTGCTCCCATCTGATGATATGAGAAGGATCAGCAACGTACTTCTTCAGCATAGAAACATGAAATACGTTGTGGACGCTCGCGAGGGGCGTGGGTAAAGCCAATCGGTAAGCCACTGCTCCCACACGATCGAGGATCTGAAATGGACCAATGAATCGCGGTGCCAGCTTCCCCTTCTTCCCGAACCGAAGGACTCCCTTCATAGGGGAAACTCGCAAAAACACATGATCCCCGACTGTGAACTCTAGTGGCCGTCGTCTCGTATCGGCGTAGCTCTTCTGTCTGCTCTGCGCTGTAAGAAGCCGACGTCGAATAATATCAATCTTCTCTGACGTCGCCTGCACCAACTCTAGGCCAATCAAGCTGCGCTCACCGACCTCTAACTAGCAATGCGGTGCGCGACAGGGTCGCCCATACAGCGCCTCATAAGGTGCCATGCCGATACTCGCCTGGAAGCTATTGTTGTACGCAAACTCCGCATATGCAAGACAGTCATCCCAACTGTCCTTGAAGTCCAATGCGCAAGCTCGCAACATGTCCTCCAGGATCTGGTTCACTCGCTCCGTCTGTCCGTCCGTCTGTGGGTGGAAGGCAGTACTGAACTTCAACTTCACACCCATAGCCTCCTGAATGCGAGTCCAGAAAATAGAAGTGAACCGCGTGTCTCTGTCCGACACGATCTCCAACGGAACTCCATGCAGACGCACGATCTCTCTAATATACAATCTAGCCAGCTCGTCTGCAGAGTTCGTAACTCTGATCGGTAGGAAGTGCGCCGACTTCGTCAATCGGTCGACGATCACCCAAATGGAATCATGCCCCTTCTTCGTCTTCGGCAACCCAGAAATGAAGTCCATGGAAATGAAATCCCACTTCCACTCTGCAATCGGCATAGGCTGCAAAAGTCCAGGTGGTCGGCGATGCTCTGCCTTCACCTGCTGACAAGTGAGACAACGGGACACGAACTCAGCTATGTGGGTCTTCATACCTTCCCACCAATACGTCCTCTTCACGTCACGATACATCTTCGTGCTGCCTGGATGCATCGCGAGTCTAGTAGAATGCGCAGCCTCGAGAATCTCTCGTCTCAAGTCAGGGACATCAGGAACGCATAGGCGGCCACGGTAACGTAAGCCCCCATCCATACCAACTCGCCAGTCGGCGTCAGTATCATCACTGGCCTGCTCTCGAAGCTCAGTAAGATGCGCGTCGTCCCTCTGCGCCTCGATGACACGGTCATCGATCTGGGATCGCACCTGTACGTGTGCGATGATCTCAAATGGCTCCTCTACGGTGAGTTTCTGCTCAAAGTCTCGCAAAAACTCAACCATATCCCACTCGGCAACCATCAGCGGAGCCGCAAACTCTATCGCCTTCTTGCGGCTCAACGCATCAGCCACAAGGTTCGCCTTCCCAGGATGGTAAGAGACTTCAAACTTGAAGTCCTTCAGCGTCTCCATCCATCGCCGCTGCCTCATATTCAAGTCCCGCTGCGTGAATATGTACTTGAGGCTCTTGTGGTCGCAAAAGAGCTCGAACTCCTCTCCGTAGAGGTAATGTCTCCAGAGTCTCAGTGCGAATATAACGGCTGCCAACTCCAGGTCGTGTGTAGGGTAATTCTCCTCGTGCTTCCTTAATTGTCTCGAGGCATACGAAATTACCCTGTCCCTCTGCATAAGGACACAACCCAAACCAACGCTAGACGCGTCAGTGTATATAGTGTATTTAACCCCTTGCTCTGGCAATACTAGCACAGGGGCGGACGTAAGTCTGTCCTTCAGCTCCTGAAAAGCTGACTCCGCCTTATCATTCCAGGCGAACTTCATGTCCTTCCGTGTCAACTGAGATAAGGGTCTCGCGATCTTCGAGAAATCCTGAATGAAGCGCCGATAGTAGCCAGCGAGACCCAAGAAACTCCTCACCTCAGTGACAGAACCAGGCTGCTCCCAGTCCTGCACCGCAGCTACCTTAGACAGGTCAACTGCCATGCCATCCTTGGACACCACGTGTCCCAGGAACTTCACCTCCTGCTTCCAGAAGTCGCACTTCTTGTACTGTGCGAACAACTGATGCTGTCTGAGCGTATCAAGGACCAAACGCAAGTGCTCCTCATGCTCCTCTCGACTCCTAGAGTATACCAAAATGTCGTCGATGAAGACAACGACGAATCGATAGAGGAAAGGCCGCAATACCCGGTTCATCAGATCCATGAACACGGCCGGTGCGTTCGTGAGACCGAACGACATCACAAGGAACTCGTAATGACCAAAACTGGTCCTGAATGCTGTCTTCTGCACGTCCTCATCTCTGACGCGCAGCTGATGATATCCTAACTGAAGATCAATCTTCGAGAAGTACTGTGCTCCTCTCAACTGATCAAACAAGTCATCGATCCTGGGCAAAGGGTACTTGTTCTTCACCGTGAGCTGGTTCAGCCTGCGATAATCAATACACAATCGCAGCGAACCATCCTTCTTCTTCACGAACAAGACCGGTGCTCCCCAAGGAGACACGCTAGGCCGTATAAAGCCAAGCTCTAGCAGACCATCAATCTGCGTCCGCAACTCCTCCATCTCACAAGGTGCCATGCGATACGTCGGCAGTGAGACGGGTGTAGAACCAGGAATCAGATCGATAGTGAAATCGATCTCATGTCGGGGCGGCAAACCAGGGATCTTCCTGAACAGATCCCCGAACTCAGAAACAACTGGCGTCTGCTCAAGTACCTGGGCACCAGCGTCGCGCAAAAGAGTGGCGTAGCTAAGAATGCGGAAAGGAAGATTTACCCGCACTGAAAATGTGAAAGGCGTGCCCTCAGGCTCGTACACCGTCACCACACGAGCCTCGCAGTCAATCTCGGCTCTCGCTGCAGTCAACCAGTCCATGCCAAGAATGACGTCGAGATATACGAGCGAGGGATCGACGACCAGATCAAGAGTCATCGTCCTGCCTCCCAGATCAACTAAACAACCCTCACACATCTGGGTGACATCCGAATAATCTCCATGAGCTGCAAGGACTCGCACGCTATCCATAGTGATAGTCTGCAACCCAAGACGTCTGACTACGGCACGCGATATCAAAGAAATCGTGGAACCAGTGTCCACCATGACAAGAACGGGAGTACCTCCGATATGGCCCGTGACCTCGAAGGCTGAATGCTGGAAAGTCGGCGTCGTAGCTGCCTCAGCGGTCAGTGCATGAACTCGAGCCTGCTGTGGCCGGTTCGGCCGCTGTGTCAAGGGCCGTGGGGGCTATCGAATCTGTGATACTGTGGGTCTGAAAGAGGAATGCGCAGGAGCTGACCGTATAGGCGGTGCTGATATCGCCTGTGAACGTACACGATCAATCTTCTGCGGCGGCGAGAACCCACTGTCCCGCATCCTCGAAAAGCAACTCTGCGCTAGGTGGCCCGTCCTCCCACAGTATGTGCATGATAAATCAGGGCGCCGAAACGGTCCTACTGGCGCCGTGGTCCTGGTAGGAGGATCAACGCGGGGCCTCTTGCCCGCGGAGGGCCTGTCTGTCAAATCCGGTCGCGGCCTAGAAGTAGTCGGGCCTCGAGATCGCGCAAGTCGATCCACGTCCTGCTCTGCCCGCATGGACATGTGAACCAACTCCGCATAGGAGGGAAAACTGATACAGCACATCTTCGACCGAATATCCGGTCGCAAGCCCTCCAAAAAGCACCGTATGCGCATCTGCTCATCAGCCAGAATCGTCGGGACGTACCTGCCCAACTCTGTGAACCGATGCTCATACTCAGTAACCGTCATCGCTGCCTGCCTGAGACGGAGAAACTCATTCTCCCTCTCGTGCCTGTAGGTCTGAGGATAATACTTCTCATGGAAGCGGAACTCGAATGCTGCCCACGTCCATACGAAATCTGCGGCAACAGTCCGCAATATACTATCCCACCACATACTGGCCTCTCTCTCAAATAGGAAGGTAGCCAGCTCTACCTGCTCTGCCTCGGTACAATGTAACATGCGTAGAATCTTCGACACTCGGTCGAGCCAGAACTCTGCCTCCTCGGGTCTGTGAGAACCCGTGAAAGTAGGAGGCCGCAAGCGCTGAAATCGCTCTAGAAGGCCCCGTGTGTCGGCAGGATTCTCCGCAGGGAAAGCAGGCTGCGCAGGATGTGCTATGCCCTCATCCTGGGCGTAAGCATAGGCATCCTCAGCTGGATGCGCAGGTGGTGCAGGCGGAGTAGATGCCGTCGCACCCCCACCCTGGGCTAAAGTCCCGACTATAGTAGTCAATAGCTGCTGCTGCTGTAGCATCATAGCCATCATCTGCTCGAATCTATCAAGGGGTGGAGCAGGCTGTGGCGGATGAGGTGCGGAAGTAGATGCGCGCTGTGGCTCTCGAACTGATGGTGTAAATGGCGGTGGTCCATCTGTAGGACCAACAGCAGGCTGAGATGATCGAACAGTCTCAGGAATCGGGCCCACAGCAGGGTCCGGACGAGTGCCAGACTGAGAAGGAGCCTGATCCATCTGCTCTGACAATGAAAGCCGAACCGCGCTCCTCGTAGTCTTAGGTGGCATTCCCTATATTCAAAATAGGGCGCAACCTGGTCAGTCTCAATTGCTCAAATACACCACAATCATTCACTAAAGAGTCAAAGGCATTCCATGCATTTCAATTAATCAAAATTGTCACAATACAAGGGATATATCCTTACAAGCATCATGACTAGAATGACATGGAAATTAAGACAGTTAAGCAACAGCAACATAAGCAAAGCACTAGCCCTAATAGGCTTTACACATATAAAACAGAAAATGGCTAACTACTCATAACAACATCAAAGATCGCGTCGCTAGTCGGAGTCTGGCGACGGAGGAGGAGCACCCTTATCCTGTAAGCAACACAGGATTGCCTTCAAGGTGCGAGTCACCTTGCCAAACTTCTTCTTTGTAACGGCCTTGGCATCAGCGACCTCTGCTCGAAGTTCTTGGACTTCCCTTCGCAAAGCGGTCTGGCTCTCCTCCATCCGAGCAATGCGATCGTCGATAGTAGCCTGCGCAGAAGGAGGAGGGCTCTCATCAGTATCCTGAGCCTCCTCTTCTGCTTCTTCCTGAGTCTCTTCCTGAACCTCTGCACTAGGTTCTTCTTCGCTTTGATCTTCCTCTTCATCAAAGTCGTCCCCACTATCCCTTTCAAGTTGATTTTCACGATATTGCGACCCAATCTTCATCTTAACCATTGTCGACTCATCGATGGTGTGAATCGATACCGGCAATTCGGGTCCAAGTCTATAGGCAAACTCAAGCGCAATCTTGCAAATGAGTCGGCCAAAGGGAAGGGATTCGGATGTTCTCCTCGACCTGGCTATGAGAACTATCTGCCGTAAGATGAAAGTGGCCATACATACGTTCTCTCCCTGGGCCACCAGAAATAAGAAATCGACCATAAGACGTGTACATTCAATGCGGTTCGTCGACCTAGGATAAACATTGAACGTGCAGATGTGATGCAGCAGACGCAAATCCTCAGACATGTACGTCGCCTTGAGGCTATTATTAGGCTGCCATGAAACCAACTTACCGCACAGAAACCTGGTGCGGCGATCTCGTTCACGTCTAGTCCTCAAACTCTTCTCACTTGGATGCACATCACCTAGTGGCACGTTGAGAAGTCGCGCAACCAACCGGACGTCGATCGTAGCCATCCGATCTCTACCAAAAGGGATTTTAAACTGTAAGGGCTCCAAGGTAGGACTCTGGATGCTAGCATAGAAGGCACGAATGGTGCTCACATTAGCACGAGCGCGAGCTTCAAAGATCGGTCCCCAGTGCGCAGCTTCAATGCGTTCGAACAACAGATACTCGCCGAACAATCGCCCATCTACGTCCGCCTCAAATAACACTCTACGATCAGTGTATTCACCATGAGGCATCTCTGATAGGATGGTTCGTCCAAGATGTGCATGGGGATCCAAATCCCACTTTGTACGGCACTCCAGGACTGCAGCTGGACCTGCGGCGGTGCTTGAACTTGCGGCACCACCCCGCGGTCTTCTCAATCGAGCAGGGCGGCTCGGCCCAGCCTCGTCTGACGCAGTTTTCCTCTTACCCATCAAAGATATGATGGATGAGAGCGACAAAAGACCCAAAATGGCTTCCACGAAGGCCATGAAAAATGCCGAAAATGCGGAGAAATGGCTGCCCAATCTGACAAAAGGAAATCTAGGCGTCGTAGAGGGATGCTTCAAGCTTCCCAAGGCTGTACTTTCAGGGAAAAATAAGAACAAAAAGATGGAATGGAGCTGCTCACGATTTCAGCACTATTTAGGGAATTTTGGAGCTCCAAATGGGGAAATCTTCAAGGAAAGGGGCTGCCAACACCCAATAATTGATGGGTGGTGGTCGGTTTTGGCCAAGGAAGGGTTTAGGAGGGGTTTGGGTCGCCGGGGTTTGGAATGGAGTGCTGAAAATCAAATCTAGGGTATGCAAGGGGGCTGTTTGTGAAGGAGAGGTGGTTTTTGGGGGTTTTCGTGGGATGGGAGGTAGCTAGGGGTGATGTGGAGGGCATTTAGGTGGGTGCGCCTGAAGGGCAGCACCAACGGAGGTCGCCGGCCGGCGATGGCATCGCCGGTCAACTCGAAAGTTGATCGGTGGGACCCCATGTGTCTGGTCCCCCATGGTCCCAGGGTCCCAAAAAAGTTGGTCCCACCCCTTGGTTCATAGCATTTTGGTCTCTATGAGCCCAAACATGTGTTCGGGGCTTTCCGGGTTCACATCGCAATCCCGAATACCAAACCATATGATGCAGCATATGAATTTGGGGTAGAAGGAGCCAGTACATCTTTCTAGCCCCTTAGTTGCTAAAGAAAGTGAAGTTAGAATGGCCTTATGGCCATTTTTCATGAAATTTTACTATTCACTGTAAAATTTGGTGAATGTGCTAATTTATGTTATTTTCACATTAGGTTTGATGCCTAATATGAAATGGATAAGAAATAACTGAAGGTCGAAGTGTTTAGAGAAGGAATTTCGAAGATTTTTTGGTGAAACGGGGTTTTTAAGCCCTGGCGATTGATTACTGGAGTCGTGGTCATCCCACGGCCCAAAGATTCACTTTTACGGTTTAAAACCGCTCATAGGACGTCTCAACCCGACTTCCTACAGCCTAGAAGTGATTCGGGTCGCTTTACGCGACCCGAGATACGTTACAGACTCGATCTTGCGATCGATCCTTATAGACTTCGCCTATCGGCGAATCTGTGATCCTGGAAGTGTTTCTAGACCCTTCTCGCACCCACCTAAGTCAAAGGAAGTGACAGCGTACGTCGCAAGACCATAACCCAGGCCCAGTATACTCTCATTCATGCTCTGATACCAACTTGTAACACCCTGAAAATCGGGGGTCGTGTATAAACTCAACTCCCGAGTTCCAGACCGTCACTTATGCAACAAAAATGGTTATGATTCAATGTTGTCTGATTTAAAGCATTCACATGAGTAAAAGTATACCAAAACTGCAATTCATACTTCAGATCCAGTGATAAAAGCAAGCGGAAGACTAAACAATATATATATCACTGTATGGAAAAACAAAGTAATCTCAACTGTCTCCAAAGTATGACTACATCTCTGAGTCTCATATACATATAAATAGACAAAGAATAAGTTTAAAATAGTCCCACTGAAGTCCCCCTCGATCCAGGTCACCTACGGGAAGCCGTCGTGATACTGCATATACGAGAACTCATCCTGGTCCTCGTCAATCTCCGGCTCCACCTCCTGGATCTCGTCGTCACCTGTAACTACAACAGGGTCTGGTGGGTGTTGCAAACACCATCCCGTAACGTGGGAATGAGTGATCAACTCAGTGGAATCATAGAGCAAAGATTAGCATGTTCACAATTCAATCACGCGATAATAGTAAAGCAGTAAATCAGACAAATCCTAATACTGTTGTTAATGCAAGATGATATGACGTGATGTATGCCCTCACCGACGATCACCCTCATATGGTAACATCTTACGACCGCGGCATGCCACACTCCCTAGAGTGCTCCACATCTTCCAGGCACATGCAATGCTATGGTGATATGATTACCAAGTTGTTATTAGTCCATTCAAACAGCAGGATTGGGAAACTAAGGTACTTCCCTTGTATCAATCCCAACACGGATCCTGTCTAGGGTCGTCACTCCTAGTAATCTCATACGATGTACATTTCGTAGGTCACTGCAAGGGCTGCCAGGGCTGTTGCTCGCACTCGTTGCACCGCTCCCCCATCACCTTATCAATACAGGCCTACTGTACTCTACTGCACGGAAGGGTCGTCGCCTCCCGTGAACTCAGAATACGCTCGCGGTCACTACAAAGGGCTCGTCGCCTGATCAGTGTAGGCCGACAGCTAGAATATAGTGTCCCATACCACCATAATCTGCTCACGAGTCAAGGTGCTCATTGGTCACTACGGGGAGGTTTGTGGCCCCAGCGTAGGCCGACAGCTCGACCACGGTGTCCCATACCACCATGCCCGGCTCATGAGTCTTCGTGGATCAAGGTACCACGGTTAATAGGGTTTACAATGGTAAGTTCAGTACCCTAGGTTCAAGCAGTTATGATACATACAAGGTGAACAAACATCGGCCAGTCGGGTTACTTGACGGGCTCGACTAGCGCGATCGCATCTCAAGTTGAACGACATGAAGTGCGTAAAACACTTCGCGTGGCCTAACCACTGCCGCCAACTCTAAACACGAATCACGTTCATTGACGCGTCGTTCGTGGCTATGACCAGTCAACCACGAATACGCTCGGTTACCGACTGCCTAGACTAAGTCTAGTCCCACACATCTATGGAATCACATTAACAACATTTGCAAAGGTATTGGAATTGAAACAGGATCATGTGAGCATGTTAACACATGATATAATATTCAACTTAAGCAAATCTTCACCCACATACATTCCATGCATGTAATGCAATCATGCATAAGGTCAACATGTAGGAAATCATTTAGATCGGCATATTAATCAAGAAATCAATCTCAAACTACTACATAACATCATTTAATTCAATACATACTAATACAAGCATTTATACAAACACATACACTACACACTTAAGTCTACATATAGTATGTCGACCCAAAGTGCGCAACTAGGCGAATCTCTTCGCCAAACTAATTATACACGCATTCCTAACTTCCTAATGCGACAACAAACCATGTCAATCACATCAGCAAAATATGAATGTAAACAGTACTTCCTACAAATGACTAAAATGCCCTAAATCTCATATTCTTCGTTAGTTTACGAAACGGGAAACGGAGAGCATTTTGTACATGTCAAACAGCGATGCCGTCAAGAATCTACTATTAAACGACATTGAAAGCATTGGGAACCGTCAATCAAAGCGTCTAAAATCCTCACCTAGTGTCTTGTAGACTCGGGAATTGAAGTGGAGCGTATAGGGTTCGTCTACGGCGAGTAAGGAGCCTAATACATAAGATCCATAAGCTACATCGCTATGGAAACAAGGAAAACTCAAATCACCAACTATTTAGGGTTTTTACTTACCTAGGATTGCGGTGGAATCGCCGGGAAAGCGGTAGAGGAGTGTTGCTTAAGCACGTGCAACACGTAGCACAAGTGGCAGGAAGAACTCTCCCACTCTCTCACAATCTCTCACTCTTTTTCTCTCTCCCAAGCTAGGGCTTCTCTCAAATTCGGATGGGAGAGAGGAGTGAGGGTTTCAACCCCTTTTATAGCCTAAAACATTCCCAAAATAGGCTTGGGAACAATGTTTACTTGGTGCCTAACCAAATCGGGGCCGTTTCGGTCCAAAAGAGCATTTCTGGAGGTCCCCTGGCCAAGTGCGGTCGGACTTAAGCTCATGCATACTGGATCTAGCACGCATCCAGTTTTCAGACCGGTTGGGTTCCCAGATCGCACGTGGCGGCCCAGTTTCAGTTTAACGGTCACCGCACCAAGATCAGGCCTATAAGTCTCGTGATATATAATAGATATTTTTCCTGATCCAAGGGTGTAATTTGGCTGTATTCTGACGGTCAGAATGCTTAATACTGATGCGTCAAATTTGTGTGCCAGATTTGAATTTGAAATTCCAACTATGTCCCTATTCACACTCTCTTCGGTCCGGGCTCAATGAAATAGCCTGTGATCGTCAGTTGGACTTGATATTCGAAACGATTGCCAAGCCCAGCTAAGTGGTCATAACGGTCTAAGATGGTAGGCATCTGACTTACGACGCGCGGTCTAGATCCAATACAAAGTTTCAAGGAGGTCCCGAGAACAAACCGGCTTAGAGTTTGATCCGAGGCTTTAGAGCATTATAGCACCCTTGGTTCCACTAGCTTCGGGCCTCGTAGAACGTATTTAAAGTGATTAGGGACCATTTCCCAGCTATTCCAACGTTGCACTAGCTAACCTAGTCACATTTTCTAAAGGAATAAATTCTATGCAATTTCGGGTCGAGTTGGTACTCGAACCCAAGTATGGATTTTTCACGGGCGTT
Organism: Magnolia kwangsiensis; assembly: GCA_037074715.1. NCBI lineage: Eukaryota > Viridiplantae > Streptophyta > Magnoliopsida > Magnoliales > Magnoliaceae > Magnolia > Magnolia kwangsiensis. Next base: position 78,689,023 of record CM073575.1, on the reverse strand, counting down.
ACATGCAGCCCACTTGATGTATATGAGACCCATTGGTGCGGCCCATTGGACCCCACTTGATGCATATGACGCCCATTGGTGCGGCCTACTTGATATATATACGGCCCATTGGTGTGGCCCACTTGATGTATATGAGGCCCATTGGTGCGGTGCATGTGATGTGGCCTGCTTGATGTATATGAGGCCCATTGTGATGTAATTGATGGCCCATGGGTCGAGAGCCAATGTGATGTATATAAGGACCATGAATGAGGCCCAATGAGATGTATGTAAGACCTTTGTGTGGGGCCGAATGTGATGTATATGAGATTCATTGCGATGTGTGATTCCACCATGATGTATGTAATAATGTTTATGGTGGGCCATGCCTTTGGAGCAATGATGGTTTGACGTCCACATTGTAAGAGCAATGCTGGTTAAATGTCTGAATTGTAACTCTCCCTAGGGCCCATTGTTAGGTTCATACTCATTGTGTATGAGCCGACTAGGCCCATATTCATTGAAGATAGTTCATCACCATATAACATGCTTAGTATAACTCCACAATTCATGCCCATACGCATCATATGTATGCTTAATATGAGGAGTGGACTGATCGTAGCATATGCCTTTGGGCGGATTGTTTATGGGACTCACTAATAAGAGTTGCCCACATGAGCGAGCAGTACGCGTAGGATTGCTGCATGACTGAACAGTTTGATTTATGCATCTTGCATTAGTGTGACATGATCATTGTATGCCCTAGCGACATTAGGGTCATGGCCTCCACAGGCACATCATGGATGGACGGATTGGATATCAAAAAATATTAGTTCTAGCATTATAGGCACATAGGATGTCGTTGGGTGAAAGTCTTAGAACCTTTTTGGTACCAGAAGATGCTCTAACGTACAGACCAAGTGGATACACGAGCGCAAGAGTGCCGAGTACCAGTAAGCCGCGTCTCCCGCTGTGTCGTGGTCAGTTGGAAGGGGGTGTGGCCTTATCCCCTAAGTGAGAGGGCTGTAAGCTAGGCTGACTTTGACCAGCTTACAAATGGGTCCGTTATTGACGAGCCGGGTAGGTATTGGCAGACAACTGGTCAGACGGATAGTATAGTCTCTTCCACTCGCTGGGCTATGCGACTAGGGAGGCGGTAGTCAATATGAAGTGTACTAGACCCAGATGATATTCCAAAGATGAGCTGTATTATTATGTGAATTCAATTGAGGATCGGCATGCTTGTGTTGCATCTCGCATATGACATTTGACTACGTAGGCTTTACATCGCATGACCTTGATATGACTGATAGCATTCATGCCTTGCATCACATAGCCTTGGTATGGCCGATAGTTTTCATGCCTTGCATCGCATAGCCATGATATGGCTGAAAGTATTCATGGACTTACCAGCATATTTCAGCATTATTCTGATATTACATACTTGGCACTTACCTTGCGCACACAGTTACACCACCCTCTAAGTATTTTGTAAGCTTATACATGACCGTTGCGTGCAGGTGACATTGGATTACAACACTATTGAGGCTGGAGCACATGACAAATTATTTTAGAGTTCGTTTGATCATCTTGTATTTTCCTTTTTGCATTGTACTCAAAGTTTTTGATATAATGGATATGTGGTGATGTTGTCTTGTGACTTGGTTATGCTTATGGTCATGCTCTATTACCAAAAAAATCATATTGAAAATCTTCCTTATAGGATCCCAGGATTGGAATCTGGCTTATGGGTGCCAGGAGTCAAGAATGAGGCACTACGGAGGCTTTCGGTGATCGAAAATTTTGTGAGCCCAGTTTTTGAGTTTGGGGCGTGACACCAGTGAGTCTAAGGAAAATAAAGGGCCTTAGCTGCTACCGCCAATCCGATACCAGAAGAGTAGCCTGAAAACCCTTAAGATATGCAGTCAAGCTCCCAACATGACCCCCCTTCCCTAGTGATCACACAAGGATCCTGAAACATGTGAAGTCATCTCGTCTCTTTAAAAAACCAACTCTAATTTTTGACCAACAACATCGACCGCATCATGAGAATATTAAAAAGGCAACACCCTCTCTCCGATGGCCAAGGCATGGAATTAGGGGCGGCGACCGAGCAATATCGTCGACCGCTTGTGCCTCCCGACTCATACGTAGTAAAAGACCAACCATTGCAAAGTAGGTGTGTTCCCACATAGACCATGCGAATAATTGAGCTCACCAAGTTTGATCTGTGCCATACCCTGGAAAAGAGAAGGTAAGTTCGAGGCAAAGCTCCTAAGGTCACAACAGAGAACAAGGTCCCATAGGAGGTAGAACTGAAGGAAAATTGAGATCAGATTAGGGATATCCAACGGGCATGTCACACGAAGGCCCTTGCCTTTGTCGATGCTCTACTCGAAGAAACCAAGCCCCCGTTCATGGATGACATCATGAAATCACAAGTACCATCTAGGTTCTAATTAGGGGATCTGACCAATCACATAAAATCCTTTCGAGCATGGATGGAGCTTCATGGTGCTTTAGGACCTGTAATGTGAAGGAGATGTATGGAAATGGTACAAACACCTGAAGCCCAAGTCTATCAACTCGTTCGCCCAGCTCAGCAGGGCCTTCATTACTTAGTTCATCAGTGGAAAAGATAGGAGGAAGCCCATGACTCACTTCCTTACAATAACGGAGATATAAGATGAGCTCTTAAGAGACTACATTATATGCTTCAACACTGAAGTTGTCACGTCCTAAACTCGAAAACTGGGCTCACAAAATTTCCAATCACCGAATCCGATGCCGACAGCCTCTGTAATACCCCATTCTCGGCTCCCGTCACCCATATATCGGGTTTTGATCCTGGGATCCTATAAGGAGAATTTTTCAGCATGAATTTGATTCGTAATAAGTATAACTATAAGCATAACCCATGAACAATAACCAAGACAAAATCACAAAATCCACTATGATTAAAAACTTTAAGGTATAATGCACGTAAAGGGGAAATACAATGATAACAATAACGAAAACTCTTGATACTCGACTGCACACTCCTGCTCCTACTAAGACATGATTGCATCCTGACATCACTTGCACTCATCGATCGTGCATAAACTTATAGAAAGCTTAGAGGGTGGTGAGAGTGTGTGCACAATATAAGCGTGCTCAAAATACAATATCAAAGCAATGTGGAATATGCTGGTAAGTCCATGAATACTATCAGTCGTACCAAGGCTATGCGATGTAAAACATGAATGCTATCAGCCACATTAAGGGTATGTGATATAATGCGTGAATGATGTCGGCCATACTAAGGCCATGCGTTGCGAGATGCAACTCAAGCATAACAATCCTCATCTGAATCCACATATCAATGCAACTCATAACTGGACCATCAAATATCAATATAGTTCTCTCTCTGGATAATCAATGAGGTTTAGTACACTCTAAATGACACTACCCCTTCCTCAGACATGTAGTCCAAGTGAGCGAAAGAAACCTCACTAATAGCCTACCAATACCTATCCGACACATTAATAGCAGACCCATTTACGAGCTGGTCATACTCAGCCTAGCAATTGCCCTCTACCATCGGGCAAGTAAGGCCACACCCCCTTCCAACCGACTATGACACAGTGGGAGACACGACCTCCTGGTATTCGGCCCTCGTGCGCTCATGTATCCACTCAATTTCGATGTTGAAGTGTCTTCCGATACCGTCAGGTTTAGAAACTTTCACCCAGGGACATTTATCACACCCCATGTAAAGAGAAGATTTTTGGTGTCAAATCCTGCCCTCCACGATATGCATGTGGAGATTATGGCCCTGATGTCTCTAGGGTGTGCAACACTAACAACATATAATGTAAGATGCATGAGTCACACAATCTAGTAATACATTAATCATGCGCATATCGTGCACTCATGTGGGATAACTCCGCCTATCAAGAAGCCCCATAACAACATGCCCAATGGAATATACAATGGTCAACCACATCTCATATCAAGCATGCAGATGATGCGTATGGGCATGTGTCATGATATTATACTATTACGTACTCATAATCGGTATCGATAATATGCTTAACAAGGGCCTAAGGGAAGGTCACAATGTGGACATTTAACCATCATTACCCATCAATGTAGACATTTAACCAACATTGCTCCCAAGGAGTGTCCCACATAAAGCTTAAAATATAGTGGGGCCTATGGCCTCACACAAGGGCCTAATATACATCACAACGGGCATCATCATATGGGCCTTTTATACATCAGATTAGGCTCATCATATGAGCCAATATACATCACATTGGGCCTCATCATATGGGCTGTAAGACCCCGTCTATTCCATACAACTTTCTATGCTTATGTACATAATGATTGACACCTTTGGTAGACCTGGATTGACTGTTCATAGTACACACCCAACTGACCGGAACCTCAAGACCCCGAAACCTTTTTCATATCGACTGTCCCGTCATCGTGTTCATGGAGGTTATAAGTGCTATGGTTGATAGCTCCTTTATGTTGTTAAATTTTTTTGTGCCAAAACCTCTATCTGTGTCTTGTGTAGCATGAGGATATATACATGTTTAAGGCACTGCATCACATTACTTCAAGACAAGTATGGTGATCTACTTCAAGACATGCAAGGTCAAGTACATTGTCCACTCCTTTAAACTTCAAAGATCAGAGTCTGTCAAGAGCTACATCAAAAGACAAGTGTTTGTTCTATTCAAGACTCAAGATTATGTTCAACTCAAGATGAAGAATAACTCAAGAACGATAAATCCAAGCTTTTGAATATCTCAAAGTTCAAGCTACATCATGTAGAGATCTCAAGCTTCATAATCTTCAAAGGTCAATCATCATCTGAAGAATTGAAGTTTCAATGTTCATACTTCATGTCCTAAGTATGAAAGACCTTATATTGACCTTAGGGTAGGTCTTTTTATAAGTGTTGTAGTTTGTTCTAAGACTAGTCCTAAACTTTGTTCGACTAGTCCTAGCACTGGCTCGACCAGCCCAAGAAATTTCAAGACCAGTCATAAGTTTGTTGCAAATTTTTAAAATTTTTGGTTGTGCTACGACCAGTCCTGGAGACTGTTCAACCAGTCATGTGAACAATGTCGACTCATCCGACGACCAGTCCTGGATCTACGACTCAAAGTACAATAACTAAATCTGGTGCCTCATGACTAGTTATAGGGTGCTTATGACTAGTCGTGGAGGGATCATGACCAGTCATAAACTACTTTCAACCAGTCGTGGAACGGTCTGATCTGATCATGCTTAAAATTTCAAAAAATCCATTTTTCGTACAACCAGTCGTAGTGTCCACAGGACCAGTCAAAGGTGCGATTTCTACAACTATAACTAAACAACGAATTTCAAAGTTTGATAACTCAATTAAAGAAAAATCAAGGGATTTCTTTGAGAAAAGTCTTTGTTTATTTTAAGCTACATTGTGCATATTTAATATTCTCTTTTCTTAACTTTATAGATTTGATTTTGTTTCTATATTCCAATCTGAATTGAAAAGAGGAATTGTGATATTCCTTCTCATTGGAATCAAAATTAAATATAGCTAGCCCAACTAGTTTAATTTAAAATCAATCTAGAACCTAGAACCATTTTAAAGTGAGTATTGGACATTGAACTTCTATTCAAACTTCTACTCCGATTGGTTCTTCCGGACTATAACAAAAGGAGAATTCTAGGTATTTTACATTTGTGTAAATTTCCTTTATTTTGATTTTATTTGAGATTAAGCCGGAAAAATCTCATTGTGTTAGTTATCTGAGGAGAGCCAAAAAAAACTCAGAAGAGGGGTTTTTGAATTGTGTAAGCCCTTTATAAAAGACACAATTGTGAAGGTTTTAGGTGAACCTGAGAAACCTATTTTCACAGTGAACGCTAATATCCACTGTGTGAGGATATTAGGAGTGGAGTAGCAAGCTGTGTGGCTGTTATTTAATAGTTGGTGAACACATTGGCGAACCACTATAACTCTTTGTGTTTTGTGGATGTGCGATTTATATTTCCTATCTTTTATCATTCTAATTTGTGAGATGTATGTGTGGATGTGAATGTTGTAATATTTACATTTCAAGCACTGTGGGGAATGTCGTAATAATTTAGATTTAAATTCTTGCAATTTATTTCAATTCCTTGCTATTTATTTATTCCTCATTAGTTTGAGTTTTTGATACAAAGATCGTTCTAGAAATAAGGTTGTCCTACCATAAACCTTGGTTTTTATGGTGTAAGGTTTTCCTTTGAACAACATTTATATCAACCTCTCAATACTTATTTATTGAGGTTGCATTTCATTTCAGCATTGTGAATTGATTTCTTTTATTTGGCTATCTCATTCTTTAATTCCGCTATTATTATTTTAAATTTGGCATAGTCCTATTCACCCCCCCCCCCCCCCCCCCCCCTCCCTTCTAGGATATATAGCTTAGCCTTTTCAGAGGTATAACTCGTGCGTCTGTACGATCCGTTAGTGAGATACACTGTGAAGAATCATTAGTGTATCATGTACGCAAGGCGCCATGTACTTCATTCCACACATGTGCACAACACATGTCATACACATGCACATGCCGCACATGTGGGAGAGAATCTCTACCCATGTGTGTGATGTCAACACCCATACCTCCCATCTCTTATGTGCTCCACAAAGTCAACACCTCTCCATTCCATACTCTATGTATGACATCATCACACCATGCCATCCCATGCTCCTTTAATCCACCATTAATTACAAATCATGAATTAATTGTCATAATCTTAGTCTAAGCTAACTAAGATTACGTTAATTGAATTTAACCACATTTTAACAATTTCTCTACATATATCCCTTCATTCCTTAACATTTCACCATTTTTCTACACTGAGAGAGAGAGAGAGAAGAGAGAGAGAGATGAGTTATCTTAGTGGGCCATCAACTCCATCAATCTCATCCTTTCCATCCATCTCAACCATTAATTCCATCCCTTCCATCCATTTAATTCATCAAGGTGAGTACACCCACTCCACTCTTGGTTTGTTTTCTTTTTGATTATTTGTATGATTATTAGTGGTGACGATTTGATGATAATGATGTGATCAATGGTGTGGATACATAGGAGAGTATGATGTGTTTAATGGTGATAATGATGATCAATAATGGTGATGATATGATGTGTTTAATGGTGTGGATTCATGGGAGAATACATATAAAAAGAATAATAATAAAAATAAATTTTTTTATAGAATTTATGTGGGACCCATTGATTATGGGCCCCACTAGAATTTTGTAGGCCATCTAAATCATCCAAAGTGTGGCCCATTGTGTTGACCAAACACACACACACACACTCACACTCATGCACACATGTGCACACACACCATAAAAATACATAAATAAATAAATAAAATAAAATAAAATAAAATAAAAGGAGGAGGAGTGGACGTTGTGCTGCCAATGTCCAGAGGACGTTACAGCAAGCAGCATCCCTGTTGCTGGTTAAAAGAAATGAGGGAAGGGGCTGTGAGCCCACAATGCCCCCCGGGATGCTGCTGGTTAAAAGAAATGAGGGAAGGGGTTGTGAGCCCATAATGCCCCCCCCCCCCCCCCCCCCCCCCCCCCCCCCCCCTTATTGTATATGTTTGATCCACGCCATCCATCCTATTTTCCAGCTCATTTTAGGCATTGAGCCAAAAAAATGAAGCCGATCCAGATCTCTAGTAGGCCACGCCATCAAAAATACCATTTTAATAGTGTTAAACTGTTAGGGCCCGCTGTGAGGTTTCTATGTGTCAAAACATGCTACATATTAGACTTGTTGGATGTGTCACGAATTAGAGAATGCAACAGACGGACTTGATTATCTTGATGTGCACCCCACCTATGAAAAACCACAATAAAAAAAAGCCCCTTGCTGCTGACGTCCAGTGTCTAAGGACACCACAACTACTGCTGCTTGGAATGGGCAAGGACGGTGGGTCCCACCACTGGTCCCACCATGATGTATGTCGAACATCAGCACCATGCATTTGATGGGTCCCCTTTAAATGGTGGGTTTCCCCAAAAAATTAGCCGTACACGGAACTCAGGTGGCCCACACCATTAGATATCGTGTGAAGACATGCTAAAACATATAAAAGTACTTGCTGGGGCCCACCTAAAATTTTGATGCATCTGAAACTTGGATTGACCCCTTCACCAAGTGGAACACACAATGGATGGACTGGATCTCTCAAGTGACCTACCTTGATGTGAAATATAAAATAATAAAATAATAAGAAAAAGGGTGTGGAGGAGGTGAAGTTCTCCCTAGACATCCATAGAGTGCGGGCCCACCTTTGGGGTAAAGTTTTATGGGGCTGATCATGGCAACACCATAATGTATGCGTTAAATCCACACCATTCATCCATCTTACTAGCCCCATTTATTATATGGTCCGAAAAATCAGGTCGATTAGAAGTTCATGCAGGCCATGCCACTTGGACAGTGGAAATTTTACTCAAAAAATTTGATTTTTTTGGGGCCCACCTTGGTGATGAAAGGTATATCTGGGCCATTCATCCACTCCTTTAGACCATTTTAAGTCATGAGAAAAAGAATGAGGCAAATCCACACCTTAGGTGGACCACACTGTAAGAAATAGTGGGAATAAAAATCCCTACTATTAAATCCTTTGAGTTCTATCGTGATGTGTAACTGCCACTAAAGTTGGGTCAGCCATTAGACCACGGAGGCAACTCGTTACATGTATTTTTTTATCCAAGTCGTCCATTATTTAGACCATCCATGTGTTATGAGCCCCACCCGATGTATGTACCTTATATCCATGTCATTCGTCTAATGGGTGATATCAACTTTGATGTTGTTTGTTGTACAAATTATTCATGAGGTGAACCCCACCATGTCAATGGGATCCACAATTCTACAAAATATAATAATAATAATAATAATAATAATAATAATAATAAGGAAAGGGAATTGCATGCTTACCAATAAAAACTTTCTTGGACATAATGTGATGCATGTGAAGCCCACTTAGGTGCATGTGTTGTATACCCACATTGCCTATATTTTCCAGTCACTTGGGAAGTGGGCCCACCTCTTGCTCGTTGACTCAAGATGAAGTAGAACTCAAATTTAGGTGGACCATGCTACAAGTAGAAACAATAGTAATAACCATTGGAAATTCTTAGGCTCTAATGTGCCCCTATATGCTGGGATGCTTCCTTGACCATGGACTCCACCTTGTAGTATGATGTAGATCCATGCCATTCAACGGTTTATCCATATCATTTTAGAGTATGGTCCCATAGACTAGTCAGATCCAAATCTCATGCCAGGGGAGAAATATTGATCACTTGTCAACCATTAAATATTTCCTAGAGTTGCAGTAATGTTTGTGAGAAATCTATCTATCTATTCTTTTTAACCGATCATGGACCACCTAATATACATGTTTTACCAGCCATTCATCTACATTGATTAGATCATTTTAGAGTGTGGGGCTGCCTATATATTTACTACAATCTAAGTCATTTTCATGGTACCCATTATAATGGTTAGTCCTCATTTAGACCGTCAGTTGGTAAGAATCATGTGGATCACTACACTATAGGAATTTGGGATTTTGGGTGGCCCAAATAGTCGTGTGAATTGGTGTAAGTTGTGTGGGCCACCACACCATGTGAGTGCATGATTTTTATAGCCCACTTAACTGTATGAAATTGGAGCAATTGTGTGACTACTTGTTTAAGTGGATTTATAATTGTTGTAGCCCTTAACCATATGATCACTGACGGGATGAATGACAGCTAGATTTGGCAAAATGGTGTTGAATATGTAGCACATAAATCTTGTGATCGTGCGTGACGTGGATAGCCATAAATCATGTGGGTATGTGGGGAATGTGTGGCCCAACCATATGATCATGTGGTGCTTAGGCAACTGCTAAACTATGTGAAATTGTGGCATTGGCCGCTTGACTACGTGAAAGTTTAGTTAAGCTGTTGCTCCATTGTGCGAAATATGGTATAATAATAATAATAATAAGTAACCATATAACCATAAATCTTTTATTATGACAAGTAGAGTGACATTTGCGTGGCCACTTAACCATATGGAATTCTGATAATGGAGTGGCCGTAAGACCATGTGGGCATATGAGAATTATATGATTGCTCAAGCTCGTGGACTATGCTGATGGTGTAAACTATTCTGTATGTGAACTTAGGGTGTGCGTCAGATTGATTATGGACCCTACCTTGATGTGAGTATTACATATTTCATCATTTATTCATTAGGCTAGCTAAATATAGAATACGATTTTAAAATGACCTAGATACAATTCATAAATAAGTCAAACGACATGATATAGTGTTAATTGAACGTATAACTTTCAAACACTTGTGAACCCACTCAATGTATGTATTTTATCCACACTATTCAATTGTTTTGCCAACCAAATAGTTTGATGATGGAGCCCATTGACGTGTGCCTTGTGCATTTGAACTGTTCTTCCTAGTACTACCTTAATTTATGTGAGATACCTATACTATCTACTTGTTAGGACCCACCGTAATGCTTATGTGTGGATCCATTTGCTTGTAGTACCATTTAGAAGTAGGACCCACTACATTGTATAAGAAAAACCCACATTATCCAACCATAACTAACTCTTATGTGTATATTATATACCAAGTCATTTAACTTAGGGCTCACTATATCTTATGAAGTTTACATGTGCCTTCCAAACCATTGTAGAACTACTACAATAATTATTTATAAATCTAATCTACAAATAACCCACGTGAAGATAAAGTTCACTACATTATATGAGTTTCGACAACACCATTCATCCTGTGGCTTATTTACTATATGTTATGTCTATGCCTTTCATCTCATAACCACTTGGTGCATGTACTTTGCGTCACCACCACTCATTAACCATAAGGCCCAATTAGGGTGTAACTATGTGGTCCCAAAAGAAGAAAATCATATTGGGCCAAAGCCACTAATGGAATATCTATCTTGCAAAGGATATAGTTTAACTCTTATTACAATTAATGCTCGTGATTATGATAGTTATAGATGATATTAGTGATGTCAGTAATTGTGGTTAATAGAAGCATGTGATTTAATACTTGATTAATGTTGTTCCACTCCCTAGCATACTAAATTCATTTACTTAACCATGTTGATATTGATCATACTCATATATAATGGAATGATGGTATGTGCAAGTGTACTTCAATACATTTGTTCATGTGTAAGACACGTCCTCTTCAGTTTAGTCACATGATCATGGATTGATATATTTGATAGTGGCATATGATGATTATACGTCATTTTTTCTTTAAAGGTTAAGCAAACTCTAAACTCATGACATTATATGCATACCATATGCACTTGAACGTGTGCCTTATCATGGTTGCTTGAATTTATGTATAATCATAACATACATGATGATCGAAATACCACAATCATGTCGTATAATATGAGTTGGATCTTGATGATGAAATGTACATCTATGATGATGACTTGGGTTATCCTTGAAAATGAACGAGACATCGGAAGTGTGGAAATAGTAAGGGATGATGTGCCCCTTGGGTTGAAAGTCCCTAAACCCCTATGATAGCTAGGGTTCCCTCACCATCGGGTCGAGTGGATACATGGGTCATGGATTTAATCCCACTGACGAGGTCGGGTTGAGAAGAGGTGGGTCTAACCTTCTTAAGGGTTGAGGTGCAAACAGGGACCGGTCTGACTCACCGATGGGGAGAAGCGCGAATGAAGTCTGCTACTGGCATGCCAGGTGAAAGTCCACCGCAGGGCAGGTATGTGAGGTCGATTACTGGTGTCTGGTGCATAGGTGTTGGCCGTGGTGTTTTCCATGATATACAGTTGGTGGAAGTCCACTACAAGGCGGGTATGCGAGGTCGATTACTAGTGTCTGGTGCATGGGTGTCAACCATAGTACTTTCCGAGATATACAATTATGATATGGTATAACAATATGATGATGATGACGTGATTACGGATGCATGTAATACGGTTATGGCTGTGGTAAAGAAGAAATGAAAACATGACTTGGTAATGCTGGTAGCATTGACTCAGAGTATTACTATGATACATATGCATTGCATTGGCATTGACATCATACCTTACGTGCTACACGCCTTTCCCATATATGATTTCCTTATAGCATATTTATCTTGCTTGCATGTAGGACACACTACGCACACATGTGTATGCACTAGAATTTTTGCCTAAGCTTCCTATTTCCCATCTTTGTTCAGGGCAGGAGTAGCTTGGAAGACTTAGCTTTCTCGATGGATTGTATCTATTTTTCTATTTAAAAATGTTGACGTTGTGTACCTTTTGGAAAGTATTGTACTTGTAACCATCAGAATTTATAATGGAGAGTGTTGCTTGGTGTTTTGATCATGGATCTTCATGCTCAAGTATTATTATATAAAAAAAAATTGTTGAAAATCTTCCTTGTGGTGTGCCGAACTCAGGACTTGGTGTATGGAGGTCGAGTGTCGGATTTAGGGCATCACGGAAGTTGTCCGTCCCCGGATTTGGGACGTGACATGGGCCTTGTATAAATCACATTGGGCCTCATCATATAGGTTAATATACATCACATCGGGCCTCATCATATGGGCCTCATATACATCATATCGGGCCTCATCATATGGGTCAATATACATCACATCGAGCCTCGCTCATGGGCCACATACACATCATAATGGGCCTCATCATATGGGCCATATATACATCATATTGAGCCACGTCCTATGGGCCTCAAATACATCACAATGGGCCACAACCCATAGGCCTCCAACATATCATAATGGGCCTCATATATGAGCCTCAATATATATAACATCAAGGTGGGACCCACACACTATATTTTCATTTTATTATATCTACACCATACATCTATTCTTAGAGAATATTATAGAGCATTACCCAAAAATGAATCATATCGAAAGATCATCTGGACCATACCACAAATAGTAGTGGAGATAATGATTTTCACTGTTAATAATTCACCAGGCCCGCCATAACATTTAATTTCCATCCAATCTGATCATAAGGTCACAAAGATTTGGATTAAGAGGAAAAAAAATTTCATATCGATCCAAAGCTTCAAGAACCCTAAATGGGTTTTAATGGTAGGAGTTCAAACCTCCATTGATTTGTAGTGTGGTCCACCTGATAGACGGTGTGGACATAGAAAATATACATCAACGATGGGTCCCACGCGTCTAGCCATCTGGACAGTGTGGATAAGACTTATACATCAGGGTCGGGCCCACAAAACTTGCTGGTGTCAATGCAGCAGCGTTGTTGTTTGGGTGGCCCCCACTGTCCAGATGGACGATTGGGATGAAACACATACCTAATGGTGGGGCCCACAGAACTAGTGACGTCAATACAATAACCATATAGCTGATGTACGGTACATCAGCCAGTTCGACTACCAAGTAGGTGGGTCCCATGATCTAGACGATTTGGATATAACCATGCCTCATAATGGGACCACAGAACTTGCTGACGTTAACATCAGCCATTATATCAAGGTGGGCCCCACCCCCACACGTGTAGGGTGGGTCCCACTTGAAATTTAGATCATCTCATCTCTTTGTAATGTCATAAAATGGTTTGTACAAATGGTTGAACAGTATGGATTCAATGCATACCTCATGATCAGGGGCTGTCCAGGCCCTGAACGGATGACTTGGACATAAAACAGATGAACGACAAGGAATGAAATACATACATCATGTAGGGGCCTCACTGTCTAGGGTCTGAACGGTGGTTTCAGTCCTTGGCAGTCAGTCAGGCCCACTGTAATGTATTTGTTTATCTGCACTGTCCAAAAATGATGTCTCCAGATGGACGATGTGGATACAGTATATGTACTTCAAGGTGGGGTCCACACATGTGGGCCACCACACTAAGAATCAAACTGATATTTGTGTTTTCCCTATGACCAGGCTGAAAGGGCCTAGCTATATGCCCTACAGGGGGGGGGGGGGGGGGGGGTGAATAGGGCTATGCCAAATAAAACTTAAAATAGCGGAATAATAAAAGAAATAAAGCACAATGCTGAATTAAAAGCAATCTCAATAACCTAGAATTAAGAGAATGATACTATATCAGTTCTAAGGACAACCTCACACCAAAAACTAAAGGTTAAAGGTAGGACAACCTTATTTCTAGAACATCCTTTGTATCACAAACCAATGAGGAATAAAAAGCAAAGCAACTAAAATAACTTGCAGAAATAAATCCTAAGTTATTACTACATTCCCCACACTTGCTTGAAATAAAATGATTACAACATTCATCCACAAATACAATCCACAAAACTGAATGAATAAAGAGTTGAAAGAATAAAGCACATCCATAACACAACGATATATAGCGGTTCGCTTTTGTGTACACCAACTGTTAACCAACAGCCACATAGAATGCTACTCCACGCCTAATATCCTCACACAGGGGATATTAGCATGCACTATCAAAATAGGTTTCACAAGTTCACCTAAAATCTTCACAATTGTGTCTTTTTATCACGGGCTTACACAATCCAAAAACCCACACAATCTGAGTTTTCTGGCTCTCCTCAGATAACCAAAACAATGACATTTTTCTGAAAAATCTCAAATAAAACCAAAGAATGTAAATTATACAAATGTAAAATACCTGAATCTCCTTTTGAAGTTGCCCGGTAGAACCAATCGGAGTAGAAGTTCGATTCAACGTTCAAAGTCCAATACTCACTTTATGAATGGTTCTAAGTCTAATTAATTTTCAATCAAAAGGGCTAGTTTTATTTGATTTTGAATTCAGGAAGAAGGAATATCAAAAATTCCTCTTTTCTAATAAGATTGGAATGTAGATCAAAATCAAATAATAAACAAGCTAGCAAAAGGAATAATAAATGAGCACAAAGTAGCTTAAAAATAAACATGAACTTATCTCAGAGTATAGCCTAAAGATTGCTTGAATTGAGTTGAATTGAATTGAAAAACTCTGAAGTTCGTGCTCTATTTATAGCCTGAAAAATCTCATCTACGACTGGTCTTAGGATCCTAGGACTGATCGTAGCTTCAAAGATTTTCAAAGATTTCTACGGGATAAGGATTAACTGTTTCACGACTGGTCCTGGGTAGCTTACGACTGGTCATGGGCCACCTACGACTGGTCATAGGACCCCCAGATTAGTTGCTGGAGTTTGAGTCGTAGGGCTAAGACCGGTCGAAGGACGAGTCGTACAGCTCACAGGACTGGTCGTAAGATGTCCAGGATTGGTAGTAGGACAACCCGAAAAATCTAAAAATCTTCAATAACCTAGAACTGGTCCTGAAAAACTTAAGACTGGTCGTAGCAGAGCTAGGATTGGTCTTGAAGTCCCTAGGACTGGTCTTAGAATAACCCGAACAAGCATATTAAAATATACGAATTATATATCTAGAATGACCTATAGTAAAACCAACCTAAGGTTAATCTAAGGTCAAAAAAACCTTAAAAGTGAGATGGACATTGATAGTTTGTACACTCAGATGACCCTTAAGAGAAGCTTGAGAATTTACAAATCTTGTTGTAGGCCTTCTCGAGCTGGATCCTTTCTTGACTTGACAAAGTCTTCTTCTATACTTGTACTTGTTTGAATCTTGAACATGCATACTTGGAGACTTCTATTCTTGAATTCTTCATCCATGACTTGAAACTTTCTTCATTTAAGTTCTTGTCTTGAAATACGATGTCTTGAAGAAATGAATAGTCTCAAACATGAAACATAAGATATACAAGACATAAATATAGGTTTTGGCACCAAAAAATTTGACAACCAAAGGGATATGAAATCATAGCACTTACAATCTCCCCCTTTGTCAAATTTGTGACAAAACACATATCATACAGATAAGAGTAACATCATACAAATTACTTTACTCCCCCTGAGAGATACGAGTACTACTCATGTAAATAATAAACAACATGTAAACATCAAGACTCCATATTCTCAATCCACATATCCTTCTCAATCAATCAATCAATCCAAACAAATTACTTCCTCTTTCCATACTACTCCCCTTTACCATACTACTCCCCCTTTTTGTCACAAAATGACAAGAGAATGTCACAATAGGAAAGCTACAACAACATAGAGAATAATAAAAAGAAGATAATGAGAAAGAAATATGGAAGGACATAGCATATTTCAAAATATAAACCAGAATCATCAAGCCATAACCAAGTTAATACAATATCCAAAATAAAAGATAAGATAATGTTATACAATCTAAAAGATAACTGGCCTAATCAAATCCAGAGGAGGGAGCAGGGATAGTATGATCAATCTGGTGTAAGCCCCTATTAATGTGACGAAGATATTTTTGCATATATTTAAACTGCATATCGTGGGCTACACTCATGTTATCAACCTTCTCCTCCAATGCACGAAGGCATGCATCATAATTAGATGGATCAAAATCAAGATCATTTGGCGAATCAGTTTCTATCTCATCAAATAACTCATCCATATTAACATCCTGTTGAGGAAGATCACTAGCTTTCCCTTCATTTCCGGCTTCACCACCATCACCACCAACACCACCTTCATCAACTTGACCAGGAAGCAAATCCAACTTCATCTTAATAAGATTGAAATTGTTGAAAATAAGATGATGAATGGTGCCTCATTAATAGGTGTATCGACAAGCATATGAGTGGCTAACACAGTCATAAGATAACCAAACAGAATATCACTATGACCCGGATGTAGACGAAACTGTATGATAAAATGACAGATCAATGAAGGAAGGCAGACCTTGGTACCAGAAGTAATAGAATGCAACACACGAACCATGAAAGAAGTCAACTCGGTTTTATTACCGGACCGAGAATACAGATTTGAAATGAAAAAATAATGCAACACTCTATATCTAGGTAACAGATACTTTGAAGGGAGCGCATTCCCTTTATGTGTCCATTGCACATAATTTTGCATAAGTCTCTTGTTAACCTGTATTTTTTCGATTCAGATGGTTTATCGTATAGAGTATGAATCGGAATACCTTCATCATTAACGGGTATATCCATAATACCCGATATTAAATGACAGTCTACTTCAAATTTTCCTTCTCTAGTACCAATTGATAAAGTTAAATTGTCAAGCGAGAATTCTGAGATACATGCAACCATTGATTATGCAATTGACTGGTATGCAGGCCCACCCCAAAGCAAACTGTTAGCCCAGCCAACAGATTCAAGGAGAGAGACAATACCATATGGAGCAATGTGATTGAGATCAGTGGTATGCTCAACGATAACATTACGGACACGCAAATCCCGTACATCTTGAGGATCATCTTCGGGTGACCAAAGGTGTCATTTTGTTATTGGTGTAGATCTAGATGAGGATGGACCACGGGATGTTTCCTTCTTCCCTCTAGCATCTATCTTCAACAAGATATACTAAGAGCAAGAGAAATGCACAAAAAGAAGGATGAGTTTTCTCTAGATCAGCAATTTGAGAAGAAACCCTTAAAAAGCCAACGAAAGATGAAATCTAGCTACACAATGATCAAATCAAAGCATAAAGAGCATGAATCTTCATGAAAAATGAAGAAATAGGACTAACCTTGAAGAAATACAAGAAATCCTATGACTGTTCGAGCCATGACTCATCGTAGGTTGGAGTGAAAATGAAGAAGAAGGAGGTTTTCCCCAAAATATATCATGTTCACGAGCTCCATGACCGGTTGAGTGCGGTTCACGACCGGTCGTACCACGATTGGTCATGTACAGCTACGAACGGTCGAGTATCAACCAAAAATACATATTTAATATAAAAAATTAAAATTTAAACACAAATAATACTAAATATAATACACTATGATGCATGTAAGCAAGAATACTCAATGTAAAATGCACATACCAAGATCAAATTTCAATTTATTAAACCTCCTTTTATCGAGCGGTTTAGTAAATATATCAGCAAGTTGAG
This sequence comes from Magnolia kwangsiensis, assembly GCA_037074715.1. Lineage (NCBI taxonomy): Eukaryota > Viridiplantae > Streptophyta > Magnoliopsida > Magnoliales > Magnoliaceae > Magnolia > Magnolia kwangsiensis. The sequence continues at coordinate 78,671,017 of CM073575.1, read as the reverse complement.
TTTCGGTTGGTATATATTCTAAGGAAATAACTTTTTCTTCAACCAACTCATGAATGTAATGATACCTAATGTCAATGTACTTAGTATGTGAATGTTGGATTGGATTTTTAAAAATATTTATAGCACTGGAATTATCACAATGTAAGATCATTGAATCTTGATTAATTCCATAATCGCTTAGCATGCGTTTCATCCAAACTAGTTGAGTTTATGCATATCCAGCTGCAATATACTCAGCCTCAGCAGTAGAGAGTGATATTGAGCTTTGCTTCTTGCTGAACCAAGAAACTAAGTAATTTTCAATGTAAAAACAACCACCACTGGTTGATTTTCTAACATCGATATTACCGGCCCAATCAGCATCTGAGTACCCGGCTAATTGAACACTAGTATCAAAAGGATACCAAAGACCCATATTTATAGTACTTGCGACATATCTAATAATCCGTTTAACAGCAGTAAGATGTGATTCCTTAGGATTAGACTGATATCTTATACAAATACCAACACTTAACGCGATATCAGGTCTACTAGCAGTTAGATACAACAAACTACCAATCATACTATGATATAGTTTAGGATCTATATCTTTACCTGTAGAGTCTTTTGAGAGTCTTAACGTTGTACTCATAGGAGTATCAAAGTTCTTACCATTCTCAAATCCAAACCTTTTAACCAAGTTTGAAGCATATTTGGTCTGAGAAATGAAAATTCCATCAGGTTGTTGTTTTACTTGCAACCCTAGGAAATAGTTTAGTTCACCAACCATGCTCATTTCGAACCTTGATTTCATTAACTCTGCAAACTCAATAGACATATTAGAGCAAGTTGATCTATAAATAATATCATCAACATAAATTTGAACCATCAAAATATCATTGTTATGTTTCTTAACAAAGAGCGTCTTATCAACACTTCCTACTTGAAAGCTATGACTAAGTAAGAATTTAGTCAATTTCTCATACCATGCCCTGGGCGCTTATTTTAGACCATAGAGAGCCTTTTAAAGACAAAATACATGGTTAGATAACTTGGGGTCTTCAAACCCTGAAGGTTGTACAACATACACCTCTTCATGTAAATCGCCATTCAAGAAGGCACTCTTTACATCCATCTAATAAATCTTAAATTTTTTAAAGCATGCGATGGAAATAAAAAGTCTGATTGATTCAAGGCGAGCGACTGGAGCAAAGGTTTCATAGTAATCGATGCCTTCAATCTGAGTGTACCCTTGTACAACCAGTCTAGCCTTGTTTTATATTATATTTCCAAGTTCATCAGACTTATTTTTAAAGATCCATTTTGTTCCAATAATGTGTTTATCTTTAGGTCTAGGAACAAGATACCAGACATCATTACGAATAAATTGATTAAGTTCATCCTGCATAGAGATTATACAATTTTCGTCAGAAAGTGCTTCTTTCACATTGACCGGTTTTATTTAGGATGAAAAATAAACATAATTACATATGTTCTCAAGTTGTTTGTGAGTACGAACTCCAGTGAGAGGGTTTCCAAGAATTTGATTGGTTGGATGATCTTTGACAGTCCTTGGTTCAGACTCTTTTTGACTTGATAAGGTATCTTGATTGTCGATAATAAGAGCTTCATCATCATCTGAACTCGGAGATGGTGTATTCAAATGATCATCAATAACCACATTGATGGACTCTTAAATCACACCAATTCTCTTATTTAAAACCCTATAAGCTTGACTATTCGAAGAATAACCAAGAAAAATACCTTCATCACTCTTCGTAACAAACTTTCCTAAATTTTCCCGATCACGTAAAATATAACACTTGCTGTCAAAAACCCAAAAGTATTTGACAGTAGGTTTCTTTTCAAACCATAATTCATAAGCAGTCTTATTATCAGATTTACTGGTATAAACCCGATTAATAATATAACATGCGGTACTAACTGCTTCAGTCTAAAGATTTCTAGAGAGCTTCATGCTATTCAACATAACATTAGCCATATCCTGAAGCACTCTATTTTTTCTTTCAACTATACCATTTTGTTACGGTGTTTTGGACGCAGAAAATTCATGCGATATTCCCTGATCACTGCAAAATTTCTCAAAACTATTATTTTTGAATTCGGATCCATGATCACTACGGATCTTACTAACATGAGAACCTTTCTCATTTTGGATTCATTTAATGACCTTTTTCACTTCATCCAGGGTTTCAGTTTTGTCTTTTAAGAAAGATACCCAAGTGAATCTGGTATATTCATCAACGATAACCAAGATGTATTTTATGCCTTCTCGACTCTCCGATCTGGTTGGTCCACATCACTTATGCAACATTTTCAATGATGGATGAATGTCGGCAGCAGTAGTACATAAAACACGAGGTGGATTAAGCCAAAACAGCATATCATACTCTAGAGACAGTTAAATTAGCAAGCGGAAGAATGTGATAGATATATAGAATATATGAACTGTTGTATGTCTCCAGAGTGTGAACATGTTACTAGGTTAACTAAATACATGCATACTCTACAAAAGAAAGAAAAGAATATACATAAGTGTGTAAATAAAAGGTAAAATACCAAGTGTATTGGCATCTAATCAGTAACCCTGCAAACCTGTCGATCAGAACCGCATACAGGACGGATCCTCCTCATCATCACCAAGTCCGGCTCTACTTTGCAAGCATCGCCATTATCTAAAACTGAAATAGGAACTGTTAGTGTGTACAACACCGTCCCGTAACGTGGGAGTAGCTAACTCTGTGGAATCATAGAGCAAGGGTTAACATGTTATCAAATCAATCACGCGATAATAGTAAAGTAAACAATCAGACATTCCTAGATACTGTGATTAATGCAAGCATGAAATGACATGATGGATGCCCTCACCGACATACTCCCTCATGCGACACCATCTTACGTCCGCGGCATACTTTCTTCCTTCAGTGCTCCACATCTTCCAGGCACATGCAGTGCGATATAAATATGACTACCGAGTTGTTATTAGTCCTTTTCATACAGCAGGATTGGGAAACTAGGGTACCTCCCTTATATCAATACCCAAACAATGATCCTGTCTAGGGTCGTCACTCCTAGTAATCTCATACGATGATATATTTCTAGGTCGCTGCAAGGGCTGTCAGGGCTGTTGCATGCACTCATTACTCCACTCCCCCATCACTTATCAATACATGCCTAGTTTATATCCTTAAGACTGCATCAGGACTCATCGCCCCCATGCGGTGTCAGGATAAACTCAAGGTCACTATAAAGGGCTGTCAGGGCTATTGCTCGCACTCGTTGCTCCACTCCCCCATCGCCTTATCAATGTAGGACGACAGAAAGAATATAGTGTCCCATACCACCATAATCTTCTCAGAGTAGGGTGCTCACTGGTCACTACGGGGAGGTTTGTGGCCCCAGTGTAGGCTGACAGCTCGACCACGGTGTCCCATACCACCATGCCCGGCTCATGAGTCTTAGTGGATCGAGGTACCAAGGTTAGAGGGGCTTTCCAATGGTAAGTTTAGTACCCTAGGTTTAAGCAGTTATGACGAATACAAGGTGAACATACAATGGTCAGTCGGGTTACTTGATGAGTCCAACTAGCACGAGCGCACGTCGAATCGACCGACATGAAGTGCACAAACACTTCGTGTGGCCTAACCACTGCCGACGACTCTAGTACGACTCGGGTTCGTCATACACATCCTTCGTGGCGAATAGAATCCAACCATGAATTCTAAACTATTACCGACTGCCTGGACCAGAGTATAGCCCCAAGCACATGTAATGTGAATCAGTAATCATATGAGATAAACAAATTTGAAATAACAGATAATTCAAGTATGTTAGCAACATGTTATAAGATACAACATAGGCAATTTAACCATACACAAGCATTTCATATATAAGGAATCAATTCAACAACGTACATCGAGAAAATCATACACATCGTCAACGTAGTTGAGTATCCTATCTCAACACTAATCTACAATCACATTTATGCAATACTTACCTATACAAACATTTATACAAACACTTAGACTACACAACTCCAACGTACTTGACGTATGTTGATTTCGACACATAATATGACAAATCCTTATATCAAGGAGTTGTATAATACACAACAATCATGTTTTTACATTCCAAACATATGGCAGGCATAAATCATATTGATTTAGGCATTTCAACAAACACTTTGTCTACACACATTAGTCTACATAGCATATGTCGTCCAATATGTGCATTAGGGTGAATCTCTTCGCCAAACAGATCATACACGCATAACTAGTATAGGTGCACGGCAAATACTCATGGCAATCATATCAGAAAAATACGTATGTATACAGTATTTCCTATAAATGCCTAAAATACCCTAAATCTCACATTCACCGTACGCAGTCGAAATGGAAAACAGACAGCATGTTCTACATGTCAAACGGCGTTCTTGTCAATAATCTACTATTAAAAGACATTGAAAGCTTTGAAAATAGTTAACCTAAGCATCTAGAATCCTCACCTTTCACCGTAGAAGCGTATCGATTCGAATAGAAAGTCTACGCTTCGTTAACGTCGATATGGCGACCTAATTTACAAGATATGTTAGCTACTTCGCTACTTGTATCGATGGAATCCTTAAAACAGCTTGAGGTTAGGGTTTTCTTACCTAGAACGGCGTTGGAATCGCCAGAATAGTGATGCAGGAGGAAGGATCTGGCACGTGGAGCAGTAGGGAAGACTCCCTGCAAGAATCACCAGCTTCTCCCTCACTTTCTCTCTCTTTTCTCTCCTCTCTCCTAGGGTTTTTCCCAAATTCGTATGGGTTAGAAGGCTAAGGGTTTAAGGCCCTTTTATAAGCCCAAACATGACCAAAATAGATTCCAAGTCAAGGTATACTTGGTTTATAGCCAAATCGGGTCTTTCCCGATCCAAAAGAGTATTTCGGGAGGTCCTCTGGCCGAATGCGGTCGGACTTAAGCTCATGGATACTGGATCCTGCTCACTTAAGTTTTCAGTCTGGTAGTGTTCCCAGATCGCACGTGGTGGGCCAGTTTCAGTTCAGCGGTCACGGAGACTCGATCGAGGATTCCAATTACACTGACCTGAGTGAGAAATGTTTCCTGATCCGAGGGTGTATTTGGGTCAGATTCTGACGGTCTGAATGCTTATACTGAACCCGCAAGTGAAACGTGCTAGATTCATTTAAATGATATTTAAATTTTTATGAATTTCACTCTTTCTCACACTCCTTCCTCCAGGCTCAATGAAATAGCTTCAGAACATCAGTTGGGATTGATTTTCGAAATGATTGTCAAGTCCAACTAAGCGGTCATCATGGTCTGAGATTGTAGATATCGGACTTTTGACGCACGGTCTAGATCCAATACAAAGTTTCAAAGGGTTCCTGAGAGCAAACGGGTTTAGAGTTCGATCCTAAGTTTTAGGGTAACATAGCGTCGACGATTCTATAGGTTTTGGGTCTTACAGATCGTATTTAAAGTGGTTGATGCTAATTTTACAGGAAATGTAGTGTAGCGCTAGCTAATTCACGTTAATTTTCTAAAGAATTAGGTTTTAAATGATTTATTTAGCTTTGGAATTAGGTTTTGAGAGGTTACCAAGGTGTTATGGTTGACCCATTGCCTAAGGATGTCTAACCCCAGGTTGGCAAAAATCTGGGGTGTAACAATCTACCCCCCTTAAAATAAAATTTCATCCACGAAATTGGCTAAGGGTAATGAGTCCCTAGAGAGGCTTTAGTATTGACATTCTAAAGAAGGTTCACGTCCTATTTAATGACCTAACCTTACGTATAACCTAAACCGACTTCTTCGATCCTGGGCTAGTGGGGAAGAGGCCAACCACGCTTCCGCTGCGCTACTCTGATCCAACGGTTGCGTTAGCTAATGCTAACTATATTAGGCTCGGTACGTTCTACCTCCCTTAAAACTTAGTTCTACTTAAGGTTCAAGAATCTATGCCTCGATCCGTATATTGGAACTAGGTGTAACTTAGGGCCTATCCTTAACATGAAATAGGAAACAACCTCTCATTACATTGGTCTTCCTTTACTAATGATGCGTTCTATGGCATTGGTACCTATGGTTGTAGAAAGAAACCTAATCTCTATTGTGATTGAGTTCAGGGGAAGGTGTGAGCTTACGGCAAGATGTCTAATCTCTATTGGTTATATGTCCTCAACATTTCCCAAAGGCAAAGCAATAACTTTTGGTTATAGATGGTCGGGCCAACACGAAAAAAAAGTTGTGTAGTAGGTCTGAGTCGGATACATAGACTTTCTGCCTAGACTCTGATAGAAAATTCATCGTATCAGTTCTTAATCCTAGCCGATGCCAATCTTCTGCTTGATCAGAGCATTGGATTCATTGACAACTACCAGGATTGAGAAGTCAATTCAAACCGTGAATATTTCACTTATATATGAAGTTCCTTTACTCCACGTTCCCGAATGCAATAAGCCCTTGGGGAAGGCAATTCTAAGGGAAATTCTAAGGGGCATGCTGATTTATTCTAAGGTCAATGTTAGGGATGTATAAGTTTTCCCTGAGAATGAATGGTTCTAAGTGAAAAAAACTTTTCTAAGGGTTATAACAGAAGTCTATAAATATTAAGGGGATCTATCGAAGGAATGAGGTTCTACTCCAACCAAATCTAACCTACTATTCCTTAGCATATACAGGCTTTACACTGCTTAATTCAACTAGTGTCCTAGTTTATAACTCACTAGCTATAATCCAAAAACTAAGCCTATACGCTAAATGGTTTCATACCATTTCTACTACAGGGGATTGTTCTATCGCTTAGAGTCAAGATTATCTAATTGAAATTGGATTCCCTACATCGTCAGATCTTTCAAATCTAGGAGCACTAACTCTAAGTCCAAAACTCCAAGGGCATATGTTGCCAGTGGTCTCAAGTTGTGTTAAATGGGACTACTTTCTTACTCTCACCTAAGAATTGGGAGTGACATGTTTAGTAGGTGGGTGGGTTGGGATTCAAATCAATTTCATGGGCTTTGGAAAATGGATCTTGTGTTGGAAAGTATGAGATGGGATTTCCAAATCTCATGACGATGAATTCCTAAGTGTAAGTTGAAAGAAAGCCCGAAATTACGTTTAATTACATAAACCAAACATGGTGTTGGAAACCATTTATTGTTGCTCGAATAAGGCCATGAAAAGTGAAGAAAAGGGAGACTAAGGGCTGAGGTTTTGGTTCTCCACGAGTTTGAGCCTCAATAAGGGTTGTAAGGGCCCCAAACAAAGAGATTGAAGAAGGGAAAAGGGATAGATGGGTTAGGTTCGAAGCTTACACGATTTTGAAACTTAAATGGGAACTATGAGAGCTCAAATCAAAGAAAATGGAAGAAGTAGATGTTGGGAATGGCTGAGATCAGTAGAGTGATGAAGGAAATAACGAAAAATGAGAGAGGAAATGATTGGAAGGGAGATTTGAGAGGGAAAACAACAAGTTTAGAAGAAAAAGAGAGCTTGGAGGGTGATTTTGTGAAGGAAGTAGTGGATTTTGAATGAACGAAGGGTCGAACCCTGTATGGAGGGGTCCCATTTGACCCCAAACTGCATCGGTCCGAAGCCTAGACCCAGCCGAGCCCGTTGACCGGCGAGGACCTCATTGACCACTGGCCAAAATGGTGAGGGCTCACCATTTGGGCGAGGTCCTCCTGCCCCCTAGGCCCCAAAAAAGTTAGGTTCCCACCTCGGAACCCTCTGGAAGTTGATCGTTTAGCCCCCCTTCCATTTGAGACATTTTTCAGGCCAATTTGCAAACTAAAATGATTTTATGCATTATGTAACATATGATTTTGGGGTAGGAGAGGCTAATCCATCCAACTAACCCACTTATTTCATGAGATTCCATAATTGGAATGGTTAAGAGTCCAATTTATACATATATTTACTATTTATAGTAAATTTTTGTTTAAGCATGATTCTCCATCATTTATAAGTTAGGATTTATATCTATTATGAAAGGACTTAGAAAAAGTTGAAGAATGAGGTGGTGAAAGGAGAGATTTTGAAGGAAATGGGTAAAAAGGGATTTTAGGCCTTGCGATTGAGTGTAAGGTGTTTTGGTTGCCCCACAACCCAAGGACATCCATTTTCAGGTATGGAATTCTTCACGGAATGACACAAACCCGTCGACTGACGGCCTAGAGGAGACTTAGGTCACTTCATGGGACCAAAGATACGTTATGGCCTAAATTATCGTATAATCTCACCTGTCGACGAAAATTGAGATTCTAATATAGTTTTTAGGTTCCATCGCCCCCTTCCTAAGTCAAAGTGCGTCAGTGTGCATTGTGTTACCATAACCCAGGTCCAGTTTAATCCAAATCATGCTCCAATACCATCTATAACATCATGAAAATCGGAGGTCGAACATAAACTCCACTCCCGAGTTCCAGAACATCACTTATGTAACATTTTCAATGATGGATGAATGTTGGCAGCAGTAGTACATAAAACACGAGGTGGATTAAGCCAAAACAGCATATCATACTCCAGAGTAAGTTAAATTAGCAAGCGGAAGAATGTGATAGACATATAATATATGAACTGTTATAGGTCTCTAGAGTGTGAACATGTTACCAGGTTAACTAAATACATGTATACTCTACAATAGAAAGAAAAGAATATACATGAGTGTGTAAATAAAAGGTAAAATACCAAGTGTATTAGCATCTAATCAGTAACCCTGTAAACCCGTCGATCAGAACCTACATACAGGAGGGATCCTCCTCATCATCACCAAGTCCGGCTCTACTTTGCAAGTATCACCATTATCTGAAACTGAAATAGGAACTGGTTGGTGTGTACAACACCGTCCCGTAACGTGGGAGTAGCTAACTTAGTGGAATCATAGAGCAAGGGTTAACATGTTATCAAATCAATCACGCGATAATAGTAAAGTAAACAATCAGACATTCCTAGATACTGTGATTAATGCAAGCATGAAATGACATGATGGATGCCCTCACCGACATACTCCCTCATGCGACACCATCTTACGTCCGCGGCATACTTTCTTCCTTCAGTGCTCCACATCTTCCAGGCACATGCAGTGCGATATAAATATGACTACCGAGTTGTTATTAGTCCTTTTCATACAGCAGGATTGGGAAACTAGGGTACCTCCCTTATATCAATACCCAAACAATGATCCTGTCTAGGGTCGTCACTCCTAGTAATCTCATACGATGATATATTTCTAGGTCGCTGCAAGGGCTGTCAGGGCTGTTGCATGCACTCATTACTCCACTCCCCCATCACTTATCAATACATGCCTAGTTTATATCCTTAAGACTGCATCAGGACTCATCGCCCCCATGCGGTGTCAGGATAAACTCAAGGTCACTATAAAGGGCTGTCAGGGCTATTGCTCGCACTCGTTGCTCCACTCCCCCATCGCCTTATCAATGTAGGACGACAGAAAGAATATAGTGTCCCATACCACCATAATCTTCTCAGAGTAGGGTGCTCACTGGTCACTACGGGGAGGTTTGTGGCCCCAGTGTAGGCTGACAGCTCGACCACGGTGTCCCATACCACCATGCCCGGCTCATGAGTCTTAGTGGATCGAGGTACCAAGGTTAGAGGGGCTTTCCAATGGTAAGTTTAGTACCCTAGGTTTAAGCAGTTATGACGAATACAAGGTGAACATACAATGGTCAGTCGGGTTACTTGATGAGTCCAACTAGCACGAGCGCACGTCGAATCGACCGACATGAAGTGCACAAACACTTCGTGTGGCCTAACCACTGCCGACGACTCTAGTACGACTCGGGTTCGTCATACACATCCTTCGTGGCGAATAGAATCCAACCATGAATTCTAAACTATTACCGACTGCCTGGACCAGAGTATAGCCCCAAGCACATGTAATGTGAATCAGTAATCATATGAGATAAACAAATTTGAAATAATAAATAATTCAAGTATGTTAGCAACATGTTATAAGATACAACATAGGCAATTTAACCATACACAAGCATTTCATATATAAGGAATCAATTCAACAACGTACATGGAGAAAATCATACACATCGCCAACGTAGTTGAGAATCCTATCTCAACACTAATCTACAATCTCATTTATATAATACTTACCTATACAAACATTTATACAAACACTTAGACTACACAACTCCAACGTACTTGACATATGTTGATTTCGACACATAATATGACAAATCCTTATATTAAGGAGTTGTCTAATACACAACAATCATGTTTTTACATTCCAAACATATGGCAGGCATAAATCATATTGATTTAAGCATTTCAACAAACACTTTGTCTACACACATTAGTCTACATAGCATATGTCGTCCAATATGTGCATTAGGGTGAATCTCTTCGCCAAACAGATCATACACGCATAACTAGTATAGGTACACGGTAAATACTCATGGAAATCATATCAGAAAAATATGTATATAGTATTTCTTATAAATGCCTAAAATACCCTAAATCTCATAATCACCGTATGCAGTCGAAATGGAAAACAGACAGCATGTTCTACATGTCAAACGGCGTTCTTGTCGATAATCTACTATTAAACGACATTGAAAGCTTTGAAAACAGTTAACCTAAGCATCTAGAATCCTCACCTTTCGCCGTAGAAGCGTATCGATTCGAATAGAAAGTCTACGCTTCGTCAACGTCGATATGGTGACCTAATTTACAAGATAGGCTAGCTACTTCGCTACTTGTATCGATGAAATCCCTAAAATAGCTTGAGGTTAGGGTTTTCTTACCTAGAACGGCGTTGGAATCACCAGAATAGTGATGCAGGAGGAAGGATCTGGCACGTGGAGCAATAGGGAAGACTCCCTACAAGAATCACCAGCTTCTCCCTCACTTTATCTCTCTTTTCTCTCCTCTCTCCTAGGGTTTTCCCTAAATTCGTATGGGTTAGAAGGCTAAGGGTTTAAGGCCCTTTTATAATCCCAAACATGACTAAAATAGGCTCCAAGTCAAGGTATACTTGGTTTATAGCCAAATCAGGTCTTTCCCAATCCAAAAGAGCATTTCGGGAGGTCCCCTGGCCGAATGCGGTCGGACTTAAGCTCATGGATACTGGATCCTGCTCACGTCAAGTTTTCAGTCCGGTAGTGTTCCCAGATCGCACGTGGCGGACCAGTTTCAGTTCAGCGGTCACGAAGACTCGATCGAGGATTCCAAGTACACTGACCTGAGTGAGAAATGTTCCCTGATCCGAGGGTGTATTTGGGTCAGATTCCAATGGTCTGAATGCTTATACTGAACCCGCAAGAGAAACGTGCCAGATTCATTTAAATGATATTTAAATTTTTATGAATTTCACTCTTTCTCACACTCCTTGCTCCAGGCTCAATGAAATAGCCTCAGAACATCAGTTGGGCTTGATTTTTGAAATAATTGTCAAGTCTTAAGCAGTCATCATGGTCTGAGATTGTAGATATCGGACTTTCGACTCGCGGTCTAGATCCAATACAAAGTTTCAAAGGGTTCCTGAGAGCAAACGGGTTTAGAGTTTGATCCTAAGTTTTAGGGTAACGTAGCGTCAACGATTCTATAGGTTTTGGGTCTTACAGATCGTATTTAAAGTAGTTGATGCTAATTTTACAGGAAATCTAGTGTAGCGCTGGCTAATTCATGTTAATTTTCTAAAGAATTAGGTTCTAAATGATTTATTTGGCTTTGGAATTGGGTTCTGAGAGGTTACCAAGGTGTTATGGTTGACCCATTGCCTAAGGACGTCTAACCCCAGGTTGGAAAAAATTTGGGGTATTACAAATAAGATCCATGTGGAGAAGCTCGAGTGGTCTAGATTTGGTATTGGAGTTCACTTTCTTGTGAGAGCTCCTAGTCTGTTTGCCCAACTGGCATTCACCACATATTTTGTCTACTCTTTGCAATTTGTGTAGACCTCTAATTAGTTCTCTTTTGCTTAATCTAAATAAGTTCTGATAGTGTACATGTCCAAGGCGTTTATGCCATAATTCAGTCTCATCGGTATGGACCATGTAACATGATTGAGTAGATGAGCTTGTTCTCAGAAGTTCTGCGACCACTTAATATAACAGAACCCTTTTTATTAAGTATCTCACAACCTTGATTAGAAAACTTCACCCTATGGTTTTTATCGCATATATGAGAAATGCTTAGTAGGTTGTGTTTCAAGCCCTCAACATATAAAACATTCTTAAATAAGGGAAGGTTATAAAGCTAAACCATACATTGGCCAATGATCTTGCAATTGCTTTCATCACCAAATGTGACTGACCCGTTAGTCATATCTTTTAGATCGGTGAATAAAGCCTTGTTGCCTGTTATATCCCTGGAGCAACCACTATCTAGGTACCACTTTAAATGGCTTGTAGCTTTGAAAGCAGTGTGGGAAACCAAGCAGGCAACTTTAGGAACCTATTTCAGAACTATTTTGAGTTTAGGAGTATAGATGGTCTTTTTCTATCTGTTGTTATAGGAGAGACCTATAGAGTTAGACTTTAATAGCTCCTTGAGTAGATCAATTATTTTTTCAGCCAATCAATTTCAATTTTGAAAATCAAAGTTGACATGGCTACCTTTAGGTTTTTGAAAAGTCCTTGAATTTTTGAAAAAACCTTGATAAGTATTCTTTTCTTTTAAGGTTGAAGACTCTCCTTTTATAAATTTAGGAGCAATGTTCTTTTGTTTAGGAGATGTATTCTTATCATAGCCCAACCCAGATCGATCGCCATATTTTCTTGATCCGGACAATAATTTTTCCAATTTAGGATCACCTTGGGTATATCTCCATGTGTCTTTCAAACTCAGAAGAGAAGCTACCTCATTTTGGAGTTTCTCATTTTTGGATCTCAAATCTTCAATTTTGGAGGTTTTGAAATCTAAATCACATTTGGTCTTTTCAAAAGAATCAAAAATATGAGACTTTTCTAAAACGAGAGACTCATAATCTTCCTTAAGCTTAGAAAATTTTTCTTTTTGTAATTTAAGCTTGACGACAATTTTACAACTCTCCTTATAAAGGGCATTATAAGCATCCTGAAGATCATCTTCATTATCGCAATTGTTATTCAGATTTTCTTCACTAAATATATCATCATTATCTGAAAAAGTGATCTTGGCTAGAGTATAAGGGCTTTAACATCATCGCCCGACTCGGTTTCAAAATCTTCTGATTTAGAAGAGGATTCAGAATCAGACGATTCATCCCATGTAGCCATCATGCTTTTCCTTTTTAATTTGTCCTTTTTAGGACATTTGTTAGCTAAGTGCCCATACTCTTAACAGTTGTAACATTGACTATCTTTCAAATATTTTTGAGCTCTAGGTTTAGATCGTCTCTTATCATTTAACTTTTGAAAATCAACTGTTTTCTTGCTTTTGAAAATTTTGTAAAACTTTTTTGCTAAAAGTTCCATATCATCTTCGGAATTTTCTAAGTCCGAAGTGCTTTCTTGTGAAACATTTGATGATTTGAGAGCAATTGATTTTCCTTTAGGAGCTTTAAAGGACAACTCGTAGGTTTGTAGTGAACCAACTAGTTCCTCAACCCTCATAGTATCCATATCACGAAGTTCCTGAATCGCGATCACTTTAGAATTGAACCGTTCAGGAAGTGAGCGTAGTATCTTTGCGCACACTTTACTTCATGGGATTCTATCACTAAGACCTCACATAGAGTTCACAATGTCATTCAATCTAGTGTAGAAGTCCATAAACATCTCATTCTCCTCCATATGAATTTCTTCAAATTTAGTTGTGAGGAGTTGGACTTTAGATTTCTTGAAAATTGATGTACCCTCATGTGTCATTTCTAATACATCCCATGCTTGTTTTGCATTTTCACAAGAGATGATTCTTTTGAATTCATCTGGTGATAATGCACAAGTAATTGCATTTAGTGCTTTTGCATTGGCACTACTCTCACTTTTCTGAAGTGTGGTCCAAAGAGAATAAGCTGTTACTTTCATTGATTTTGAACCATCATCATTAGTTACTTCAGTGATAGGAGGGTTCCATTCATTCACTATGGTCAGCCACACACTTTCATCCAAGGATTTGAGAAACATCCTCATCTTAGCTTTCCAATAAGCATAGTTTATGCCATTAAAGGGTGGTGGCCTAGTGACTGATAGGCTATCAAAATTTGACATCTTAATATAGCTTAGATCGTTACCTCAGGAAATAAATCCAATAAATAAACAATAAGCACGAGCTATTAGGCTCTGATGCCACTTGAAAGTGCCTAGTTATATGCCCTAGAGGGGGGGGGGGGGTGAATAGAGTTATGCCAAATAAAACTTAAAACAACGGAATAATAAAAGAAATAAAGCACAATGCTGAATTAAAAGCAATCTCAATAACCTAGAATTAAGAGAATGATACTATATCAGTTCTAAGGACAACCTTACACAAAAAACCAAAGGTTTAAGGTAGGACAACCTTATTTCTAGAACGTCCTTTGTATCACAAACCAATGAGGAATAAAAAGCAAAGCAACCAAAATAACTTGCAGAAATAAATCCTAAGTTATTACAACATTCCCTACACTTGCTTGAAATAAAATGATTACAACATTCATCCACAAATACAATCCACAAAACTGAATGAATAAAGATATGAAAGAATAAAGCACATCCACAACACAACGATATATAGTGGTTCGCCTGTGTGTACACTAATTGTTATCCAACAGCCACACAGAATGCTACTCCACTCCTAATATCCTCACACAGGGGATATTAGCATGCACTATCAAAATAGGTTTCACAGGTTCACCTAAAACCTTCACAATTGTGTCTTTTTATCACAGGCTTACACAATCCAAAAACCCACACAATCTGAGTTTTCTGGCTCTCCTCAGATAAACAAAACAATGAGATTTTTCTAAAAAATCTCAAACAAAACCAAAGAATGTAAATTACACAAATGTAAAATACCTGAATCTCCTTTTGAAGTAGCCCGGTAGAACCAATTGGAGTAGAAGTACGATTCAATGTTCAAAGTCCAATACTCACTTTATGAATGGTCCTAAGTCTAATTGATTTTAAATCAAAAGGGTTAGTTCTATTTGATTTTGAATCTAAGAAGAATGAATATCAGAAATTCCCCTTTTCTAATAAGATTGGAATGTAGATCAAAATCAAATAATAAATAAGCTAGCAAAAGGAATATTAAATGAGTACAAAGTAACTTAAAAATAAACACGAACTTATCTCAGAGTATAGCCTAAAGATTGTTTGAATTGAGTTGAATTGAATTGAAAAACTCTGAAGTTCTTGCTCTATTTATAGCCTGAAAAATCCCATCTACGACTGGTCTTAGGATCCTAGGACTGGTCGTAGCTTCAAAGATTTTCAAAGATTTCCGCGGGATAAGGATTAGCTATTCCACGACTGGTCCTGGGTAGCCTACGACTGATCGTGGGTGACCTACGAATGGTCGTGGGTCACATACGACTGGTCGTAAGACCCCCATATTAGTTGCTGGAGTTTGAGTCGTAGGGCTAAGACTGGTCGAAGGACGAGTCGTATAGCTCACAAGACTGGTCGTAGGATGTCTAGGACTGGTCGTAGGACAACCAGAAAAATTTGAAAATCTTCAACAACCTAGGACTGGTCCTGAAAAATTTAAGATTGATCGTAGTAGAGCTAGGACTAGTCTTGAAGCCCCTAGAACTGGTCTTAGAATATGTCAAACAAGCATATTAAAATATATGAATTATGTATCCAGAATGACCTATAGTAAAGCCCAACCTAAGGTCAATCTAAGGTCAAACAAACCTTAAAAGTGAGATGGACATTGATAGTTTGTACACTCAGATGACCCTTAAGAGAAGCTTGAGAATTTATGAATCTTGTTGTAGGCCTTTTCGAGCTTGATCCTTTCTTGATTTGGCAAAGTCTTCTTCTATACTTGTACTTGTTTGAATCTTGAACATGCATACTTGGAGACTTCTATTCTTGAATTCTTCATCCATGACTTGAAACTTCTTCATTTAAGTTCTTGTCTTGAAATACGATGTCTTGAAGCAATGAATAGTCTCAAACATGAAATACAAGATATACAAGACATAGATATAGGTTTTGGCACCACAAAATTTGACAACCAAAGGGATATGAAATCATAGCACTTACATAGGCCTGTGTGATAGCTAGTCATACAAGCCGGTCTGAGCAGCCAGGTTGCTATCGACTGGTGGATAGCAGGGTGGTCCACTAGATGGAAGGCGTAAATAAAATACTTGCATCTAGGTGGGCCATCAATAAGGAAGAAAAAGAAAGAGAGAGAGAAAGAGAGAGAGAGAGAGAGGGAGAGAGAGACGTGTGAAGGGGAGGGACCCTGCCACTATGAGCCCTCCCAATACTCAATACAATGCATACATCAAGTGGGTCCCACCATAAGCAGTCCCATAAATAGAAATCAATGGTGAAAATCCTAATATCACCCACCTATATCACTCCTTAGTCCCTTGGCTTCCTTAGCTCCTATGCTCAACCTTTGATGGTGGATGAAGTTTGGATGGTGGAGATGAGAGTTTTTGGGGTAGGGAAGTGGGCCACACTTGACTCTTTCTTTATGGGAATTTCTTGGATGGTTGCCCTCCTTGGGTGCTTGGGAGTGAAGAGAGAAATGAGAGAGGAGAGAGAGGTAATGGGATGGGATGGGTGATGTAAGAAATGGATGGGTGGAGAGAGAGAGTGTAACATCCCGAAAATCGGGGGTTGAGCATAAACTCCACTTCCGAGTTCCAGAACATCACTTATGCAACATAAATGCTTATGATTGAATGTTGTCTATGTTAGTGTATTAAACATAAGTGGGATTAAGCCAAAACAATATATCATACTCCAGAGACAGTTAAATTATGCGAGCAGAAGACTGTAATAGTATATATAACATATATAGACTGTTATAAGTCTCCAGAGTGTGAACATGTTACCAGGTCAAATATATACATGTATACTCCAAAAATGAACAAAAAGAATATACATGAGTATAAATAAAAGGTAAAATACCAAGTGTATTGGCATCTAATCAATAACATTATAACCCCGTCGATCAAAACCGGCATATAGGAGGAATCCTCCTCATCATCATCAAGTCCGGCTCTGCTTCGCAAGCATCGCCATCATCTGAACCTAAAATAGAGACTGGTTGGTGTGGCTAATACCGTCCCGTAATGTGGGAGTGAGTGATCAACTCAGTGAAAACTATATACAGCAAAGGTTAACATGTTATTAATCCAATCAAGCAGTAATGATAAAGCAGTACAATCAAACAAGACCTAGATCTCTTGTTAATGCAAGGATGACATGAAGAATGATGCATGCCCTCACCACAATCCCCTCTGGGACAACATCCAACGATCGCGGCATGAATCACTTCCTCAGTGCTCTATCACCAACCTCGTTAGCACATGCAATGCGGTGTTATGAATATGCTTACAAAGTTCTTATTAGTCTTTTTCATACAGCAGGATTAGGAAGCTAAGACACCTCCCTTATATCATTACCCAAACGTTGATCCATTCTAGGGTCGTCAGTCCTAAGAAGTCTCATACGAGGGTACGGTTCTAGGTCACTGCAAGGGCTGTTACGAGTAATCGTTGCTCCTCTCCCCCATCACCTTATCAATACAGGCCTACTTGTATCCTCAAGACTACAACAGGACTCGTCGCCCCTATGTAGTATCAGGATAAACTCAAGGTCACTATAGAGGGCTCGTCACCAATCAGTGTAGGCCGACAGCAAGAATATAGTGTCCCATAGCACCATAATCTGCTCAGAGTAGGGTGCTCACTAGTCACTACGGGGAGGTTTGTGGCCCCAGCGTAGGCTGACAGCTCGACCACGGTGTCCCACACCACCATGCCCGGCTCATGAGTCTTAGGGGATCATGGTACCATGGTTAACTGGAGTTTCACTGGTAAGCTTAGTGTCTTAGATTCAAACAGTTACGACCAAACATGGTGAACAAACATCGGTCAATCGGGTTAGTTGATAAGCTCAACTAGGCTAAGCGTATGTTGAGTTGAACGACATGGAATGCATAAGCACTCCGTGTGGCCTAACCACTGCCGAACATCCCAAGTACGACTCAGATTTGTTGAACACATCCGGTGTGGTGAAACAACCTCAACCACTATTTACAGAACGATTACCGATTACCTGGACTATAGCACAGCCCCAATCACATACAAATTCCATAACAGGCATATGAGGCATATCCTACAATCATGTGGACATTCATGAAGTATAACTTAAAGTAAATACAGTACATGGAAAAAATCATATACACCTTTAACAGGATTTATCCAAGTTAATCAATTCATGGAGGAAATCATATACATAGTTAATACAAATAATCTAAGTTACACAATGCATGGAGAAAATCATATACTCAAGTATTGTGATTGAGATTCATATCTCAACAACCTTAGCAATCACATTTTTACTAACTATTAACTCATTCAGACACTTTTACATACACTTAGTCTACACATTACATCATACATATTGTGTATTCATTAGCATACGTATTAGGGCAAATCCTTTCGTCAAAGGGTTATCGCCCATACAATAATCATATATCCATGACAATTAGTCATGGCAAGCATGAAAGAAAATTCCATACTCATTCAGTCATTTTCACAAACACTTAGGCTACACATACTAACTACATATCGTATGTTGATATATCATGTATTTGACCAAATCCTTTCACTAGGGATTTTCTCCATATATCACTTACATATACCCATGACGGATAATCATGGCATGCATGAATCCGGGTTCCATATTCATTTAAACATTTTCACAAACACGTGGGCTACACACTTTTACATATATAGCGTATATTGACCGTGGCGTGATTTAGGGCAAGTCCTTTCGCTAAGGAGTTGTCACACTTGTAACAAGCATATATTCACGGCAAATAATCATGTTAAGCACAAATCTAAATTTCATATGTATACGGTATTTTCTACAAATATGAGGAATACAGTATATTCAACATAGTTAACATATAACTGAAAATGAAATGGACAATACTTTATACATGTAAAATAGCATCCACGTCAATAATAAATCATTAATTGACATTGAAAGTCTTGAAAACCATAACCTAAACGTATATAGTCTGCACCTTAAACCAGAAAACTGTAACACCCCGGATTTTGGCCAATCTGGGATTTGACGTCCTTAGGCAATGGGTCAACTAAAACACCTGGAAAATCGCTCAGAACCCAATTCCATAGCCAAAGAAATCACTTAGGATAAATTCCTTTAGAAACTAAGCACAAGTTAGCTAGCGCGACGCTGGAGTAGCTGGGAAACAGTCCCTGATCACTTTAAATACATTCTACAAGACCCAAATCGAGTAGAACGTATGACTCCATAATACTCTATAACCTCGGATCAAACTCTAAGCGGGTTTGTTCTTTGGACCACTTTGAATTCTTGTATTGGATTTAGACCGCGCGTCGAAAGTCCGTTACTTCCTATCTTAGACCGTTAGAACCGCCCAGCTGGACTTGACAATCATTTCAAAAATCAAGTCAAACCGATAATCACAGACTATTTCATTGAGCCCGGACTGAAGAGACCGCGAATAGGGACAGAATTGGAATTTCAAATTCAAATCTGGCATACGACTTGACACGTCAGTATTAAGCGTTCTGACCATCAGAATTCATCCAGATTAAACCCTCGGATCAGGAAAAATTTTTATTTATTATTATGAGACTTTCAGCCCCGATCTACGTGCGGTGACCGCTGAACTGAAACTGGTCCTCCACGTGCGATCTGCGAACCCTGCCAGACTGAAAACTTAATGCGCGCTAGATCTGGTACGCATGAGCTTAAGTCCGATCCCATTCGACCAGGGGACCACCAGAAAGCATCTTTTGGACCGAAACAGCCCCGATTTGGTTACCCCTCAAGTGAAACTTGTTCCCGAGCCTATTTCGGGCAAGTTTGGGCTTATAAAAGGGCTTGAAACCCTCACTCCTCTCTCCCATCCGAATTTGCAAAAACCCTAGATTGGGAGAGAGAAAAGGTGAGAGTTTGTGAGAGAAGGTGGGAGAGATCTTCCTGCCACCTGTTGCTGCTGCTGTACGTGCTTAGGCAACGCACTCCGATCACTTTTCCGGCGATTCCTCCGCATTTTCAAGTAAGAAAAACCCTAGAAAGTTGCTGATTTGATATTTTTTCCGTTCCATAGCTTGATAGTTAGTAAATCTCGTAAAACAGGTTCTCTTATCGCTGTAGACGAAGCGTATACGCTCCGTTCGAATTTCAACATCCATAAGAGACAAGGTGCGGATTTTAGACGCTTTGATTGACTGTTTCCAAAGCTTTCAATGTCGTTTAATAGTAGATTCTTGACGGCAACGCCGTTTGACATGTACAACATGCTGTCCGTTTCCTGTTTCGTAAACTAACGAAGAATATGAGATTTAGGGCATTTTAGTCATTTGTAGGAAGTACTGTTTTCATGCATATTTTTCTGATGTGATTGACATGGTTTATTGTCGCATTAGAATGTTAGGAATGCATGTATAATTAGTTTGGCGAAGAGATTCGCCTAAATGCGCACTTCGGGTCGACATACTATATGTAGACTTAAGTGTGTAGTGTAAGTGTTTGTATAAATGCTTGTATTAGTATGTATTGAATTAAATGATGTTATGGATTAGTTTGAGATTGGTTTCTCAATAAATATGCTGGTGTAAATGGTTTCCTTCATGTTAGCCATATGCATGATTTCATTATATGAATGAAATGCATGTGCTTGATGATTCATGTGAGTTATATGTTATAACATGTGCTTGATGATTTCCTTATGATTTAGTTTGAGATTGAATTCCCAATTAATTTGCTGATGGAAAGGATTTCCTATATGTTGGCGATATGCATAATTTCATTATATGTGTGAAAGACATGTGTAGGATGATTTACTTAAGTTGTACGTTATAACATGTGTTAACATGCTCACATGGTTGTATTTCATTTCCAATGCTCTCACATGATCGCTAACGTGGATTCATATGTGTTTGGGACTATACGTAGTCCAGGCAGTCGGTAACCAAGAAATATCGTGGTTAGCCTATCTTTGCCACGAACGACGTGTCGATGAAAACGAGTCGTGTTTAGAGTTGGCGGCAGTGGTTAGGCCACGCGAAGTGTTTTACGCACTTCATGTCATTCGACTTGTGATGCGCTCGTGCTAGTCGAGCTCGTCAAGTAACCCGACTGGCCGTTGTATGTTCACCCTGTATGAGTCATATCTGCTTGAACCTAGGGTACTGAACTTACCATTGTAAACCCTGTTAACCATGGTACCTTGATCCACGAAGACTCATGAGCTGGGCATGGTGGTATGGGACACCGTGGTCGAGCTGTTGGCCTACGCTGGGGCCATAAACCTCCCTGTAGTGACCAGTGAGCACCTAGTCTCGTGAGCAGATTATGGTGGTATGGGACACTATATTCTAGCTGTCGGCCTACACTGATCAGGCGATGAGTCCTTTGTAGTGACTACGAGCGTATTCTGAGTCTACGGGAGGCGACGACCCTTCAGTAGCAGTAGAGTACAGTAGGCCTGTATTGATAAGGTGATGGGGGAGCGGAGCAACGAGTGCGTGCAACAGCCCTGGCAGCCCTTGCAGCGACCTACGAAATATACATCGTATGAGATTACTAGGAGTGACGACCCTAGACAGGATCTGTGTTGGGATTGATATATGGGAAGTACCTTAGTTTCCCAATCCTGCTCTTTGAATGGACTAATAATAACTCAAAAATCATATCACCATAGCATTGCATGTGCATGGAAGATGTGGAGCACTCTAGGGAGTGTGGCATGCCGCGGTCGTAAGATGTTGCCGTATGAGGGAGATCGTCGGTGAGGGCATACATCCCGTCATGTCATATTGCATTAACAACAGTATTAGGATTGCTTGATTTACTGCTTTACTATTATCGCATGATTGATTTGAGAACATGTTAATCCTTGCTCTATTATTCCACTGAGTTAGCTACTCACTCCCACGTTACGGGACGGTGTTCCTGGACACCCACCAGACCTTTTTGTGATTGCAGATGATGGCGCGGCCTGTGAGGCGGAGCCGGACTTGATGGTGTTGATGATGAGGAGGATCCCTCCTTTATGTGTGTTCTGATCGACGGGATTACAGGGAGGTTGATTAGATGCCTTGACACTTGTCATTTTATATTTTTAGAGCACTCATGTATATTCTTTTGTTTACTTTTGAAGTATACATGTATGTATATAACCTGGAAAACATGTTCACACTCTAGAGACATACAACAGATTATATATGTTATACATACTATCACAGTCTTCCGCTTGTAAATTTAACTGTCTCTGGAGCGTGATATGCTGTTTTAGCTTAATCTCACTCATGTTTAATACATTATCACAGACAACATTCAATCATACATATCTATGTTGCATAAATAACATTTTGGAACTCGGGAGTTGGGTTTTTGCTCGACCCCTCGATTTTCGGGATGTTACAAAAACACATGACGGATGTGATTCAGACGATAAGTCTTTGTCAATGGTGAATAAGTTACCTAAGGCATGAAACAGGTTAGCTACAACATCACTTAGACTATTCTAAGCTTCAAAAAAGGTTAGGGTTTGGGTTTTCTTACCTAAGAATGAAGCCGGAGTCACCGGAAAAGCGATTAGATCGTGATGGTTAAGCACGTAGGATAGCAGGGTAGGATAGCAGGAAGATCCTCCCACTTCTCTCACACTTTCTCTCTCTTTTCTCTCTTCTCTCTCCTAGGTTTTCCCAAATTCGTATGGGATGAGAGAGTGAGGGTTTTAGGTCCTTATATAGGCCCAAAACTCTCCAAATTAGACTCGGGGCCATGGTATACTTAGGTTATGTCCAAATACGGACTGTTCCTTCTCAACGGAGCACTTCTAGAGGTCCTGTTACTAAATGCAGTCGGAATTAAGCTCTCTAATATTGGATCTAGGTCAAGCTAAGTTTTTAATCCGGTTGGGTTTTCAGATCGACCGTGGCGGACCAGTTTCAGTTCAGTGGTCACCGAAACTCGATCAGAGCCACAAGTGATATGACATGTAAGGGCCACCTATCCTGATCCAAGGGTGAATTTAGGTCAAAATATAACGTTCAGAATGCTTAAAAATAACTCACAAGTGAACCGTTCCATATTACTTAAAGATATATTTAATTTTCTAAAAATCTTCGCTTTCTTACTCTCTTCACTCCGGACTCAAGAAAACAGTCCCAGGACATTGTTTGGGCTTGATTTTTGAGATGATAGTCAAGTCCAACTAGGCGGTCATAATGGTCTAAGTTTATCGCTATTGGACTTTTGACGTGCGGTCCAAGTTCGATACGAAGTTTCACGATGCTCCCAAGAGCAACTGGATTTAGAGATTGATCCTAGGTTTCTAGGTAACATAGTGTTAGTAGTCCTACTCATTTTGGGTCTTTTAGTTCATATTTAAAGTGGTTTAAGTTAATCTACTGAGTATTCAGTTTGGTACTTAACCTAATTCTAGCCTAATTATGGCAGAATACGGTCCTAGGGCCATTCTATGCCCCATTTTGGGAACTTCTAGTTATCATATTATTCTAATTATTTTTTTAATGTTTCATCATCAAGTTTACCTTATCTTCACCAAATTTCATAAGATTTTGAGTCGTAGAAAAATTCTAAAAATTTCAGAAGTAGCAGCTATCAAACAAGTGATTATCAGATAGTTACTCACAATGACCTACTTTAAACTATATTAAATATTTTATTATATTTTTCACATATTTTAATATATAACTATACTCATTTATCTTCAATATGGTTTTTGAATCACCTAAATCGGAGTTATAACGAAAGAGATATGATTGTTCAAAGTTGGGAAAATGTGCAGAAAAAATGCAGAATCGGGCTGCCTGACCGTTGTACGGACGAGATCGGCGAGGTCCTTATCGGTCACTGACTAAATTAGCATGGGATCACCCTAGGGGCGAGGTCCTCACCCCCCAGGGATGCCGAAAACAAGTGGGGCCCACCTTGGACCCCCCCGAATTGAATCGTTTGGACCCACGAGTCCGTCGAGGCGTTTATCGAGTATCATTTGCAAACCGGAATGAGTTACGCGACATATAATATATTTTTTTGGTGTAGAAGAAGCTAATCCATCCAAATAACCTATCCACATCATGATATTTCAAGAATTACATAGTTAAAATCCTATTTTATGCATGTATGTACCATTTACGGTAAGTTTTAGTTTAAGTATAGTTCTTCACCTTTTAAACTTTAGGATTGTGTCTAATATGAAAGTACTTGGAGAAATTTGAAGAATGAAGTGGTGAAAGGTGAGATTTTAAAGGAAATGGGTTGAAAAGAAATTTCTAGACTTTAGAATTGATCTTTGAGAGTGATATGATTGACCCATTTCCTAAGCACGTCTAAATCCAGGTTGGCAAAAATATGGGGTGTTACAGAGAGAGAAAGAGAGAGAGAGAGAGAGAGAGAGAGAGAGAGAGAGAGAGAGAGTGTTGACTTTGGGAATGGGAGAGAGATGGGTAGGGTATGGGTTGGTACTTGACTTATGATGGGATGTGTATTTGATTGATTAATGTGATGGGTTGTAGATATTCTCTTGTGATTTGTAATGCGTGGCATTTTTCTTAAAATAAATGCGGGCTCAGACTCCTGGTTTGGGTATCGCATCGGTGCGCAAGATGCGTCGTTGGAACCATAGAGATGGTGCGGTCGCTAGGGTACAAGTTTCGGGTCGAGCCGATTATGATATACAGAATGCAACTTAGGGTCGTGCGCAAACACTGGTTATAAGTTGTGGGTCACTGAAATTCGATAAGAATGATCGCTGGAGTCTACAGAACGGTATGGTCTAGGATATGAGTCTTACAGAAGTAGTCTAAGAGGATGCTACTCCGACCAGATAGCTCTCACTGCCATGGTGGCTAGCCTTAAACAAGGAAAATTCATTTTCTCATCGGGATTGTAAGTGCTATGATTTTATGCTCCTTTGGTTGTCAAATTTTGTGGTGTCAAAACCTTAATCTATGTCTTGTATAGCTCATTGTTATAAATGTTTAAGACATTGCTTCATCGCTCTAAGCACTTTCTTCAAGTCAAGAACGAAGAACTACTTCAGATACTACAAAAGAATGTAAGTACAAACTGCTTCGAGAAGTGTAAGTACTAGCTATAACAGTAGAAGTGTTCTTGTTCAAGACTCAAGCCAGTATTCAACACAAAGAAGAATGGTTATTTAAGCTTTAGAAGATCTTTTGTTTCAAGTGCTACATCATGTTCAAATATCTCAAGATTTATTCACAAAGGTCATCTACCATCTGAAGTTAAGAAGTTTCGAAGTTCATATCTCACTTTCAAGGTAAGAGTAACCTTAGTACATAATTCAATTGAATCATTTTACATGAAATTAGACTGTTTTAATACTAGTCCTGAACCTTGTTCGACTAGTCCTAACACTGTCACGACCAGTCCAAGAGATTCCAAGACCAGTCCTAAGTTTGTTGCAATTTTTAAAAAATTTCTATTCATCCACGACCAGTCCTGGACTCTTCTCGACCGATCATGTGAACAGTGTCGACTTGTCCTATAACTAGTTCTGGTTCTACGACTCAAAGTCCAACAACTAAACTGGAGGTCCTACGACCAGTTGTGAGAAGCCTATGACCAGTCTTGAGTCGGTTTTATCCGATAGCGCTAAAAATTTCAAAAATCCATTCTCCTATGACCAGTCGTAGTGTCCACTAGACTAGTCGAAGGTGCGATTTCTGCAGCTATAAATAGACGACGAATTTCAGAGTCTGATATAGAAATTCAAGTAAAATTAAGAGACCACTCTCAGATAAGTTCTTATTTATTTTAAGCTATATTGTGCTCATTTAATATTCTCTTTTGTTAGCTTTATTAATTTAATTTTTTTTCTACATTCCAATCATAATTGAAAAGAGAAATTGTGATATTCCTTCTTCTTGGAATCAAAATCAAATAGGGTTAAGCCCAACTGGTTTAATTTAAAATTAATTAGAACCTAGAACCATTTTAAAGTGAGTATTGGACTTTTGAACTTCTACATTCAATCATCTACTCAGATTGGTTCTACTGGGCTGCTATAGAAGGAGAAATCCAGGTATTTTACATTTGTGTAAATCTTCTATTCTTTTTTATTTTCTTTTGAGATTTGCCACAAAAATCTCATTATGGTGGTTATTTGAGGAGAGCTAAAAAACTCAGAAAGTGGGTTTTTGGATTTTGTAAGCCCAAGTTAAAAAGACACAATTGTGAAGGTTTTGGGTGAACTTGTGAAAACCTATTTTGATAGTGAACCTAATATCCCTTGTGCAAGGATATTAGGAGTGGAGTAGAAATCTGTGTGGCTGTTTTATAACAGTTGGTGTACACACAGGTGAACCACTATAATTCTTTGTGTTTTGTGATTGTGTGACTTTTATTTCTTATCTTTTATTATTCAAGATTGTGGGATGTATGTGTGGATGTGAATGTTGTAATATTTTCATTTTAAGCACAGTAGGGAATGTTGTAATAGTTTAAAATTTACTTTCTATTATTTCCCTTTATTATTCCTCTTCAGTTTGGGATATTGATACTTATCGTTCTAGTAAGGTTGTTCTGCTATAAACCTTTTGGTTTTTATGGTGCAAGGTTGTCCTTAGAACTACATTTGTATCAGCCTCTCAAGACTTGAATTTGAGGTTGCTTTACATTCCTTCATTGTGGTTTGTTTCCTTTCTTTTATTAGCTATCTTATTTCTTATATTCCGCTGTTATTTTTTTAATTTCGCATAGTCCTATTCACCCCCCCTTCTAAGACATATAGCTTGGCCATTTCAAGTGATATCAAAGCCTAATAGCTCATTTTAATTCTTTATTCTTGGATTTATTTCCTGAGCTAACGATCTAAGCTATATATAAGATGTCAAACTTTGATAGCCTATCAATCTCTAGGCCTCCACCCTTTGATGGCTCTAATTATGCTTATTGGAAAGCCGAGATGAGAATCTTCTCAAAATCCCTAGATGAAAGTGTGTAGCTGGCCACAGTGAATGAATGGAGCCCTCCTACCACTGAAGTGACTAGAATCGATGGTTCAAAAACAATGATAGTAACTCCTTATTTCTCATGGACCACACTCCAGAAAAGTGAGAGTAGTGCAAATGTTAAAGCACTAAATGCAATCACTTGCGCACTATCACTGGATGAATTCAAAAGAATTATATCCTGTGATTCTACACAGCAAGCTTGGGATATTTTATAAATGACACAAGAGGGTACATCAATTGTCAAAACATCTAAAGTCCAACTCCTCACAACCAAATTTGAAAAAATTCATATGGAAGAAAATGAAATGTTTATGGACTTTTAATAAGATTAAATGACATTGTAAACTCTATGTGGGGTCTTGGTGATAAAATTCCAGAAAGTAAAGTGTGTGCAAAGATACTACGCTCACTTCCTGAACGGTTCAACTCTAAGGTAAGCGCGATCCAGGAACTTCGTGATACGAATACTATGAGGGTAGAAGAGTTAGTTGGATCTTTACAAACCTACGAGTTAAATTTTAAAGCTCCTAAAGGAAAATTTATTGCCCTTAAGTCTTCCAAAGATGTTTCTCAAGAAAACCATTCTGATTTAGAAAATTCTAAGGACGATATGGTTCTTTTAGCAAAAAAGTTTTATAAAATTTTCAAAAGAAAAAAGAGGACTAAATTTTAAAAAGCTAATGAGAAGAAAAGATTAAAATCTAAATCTAAGCCCAAATCTTTAAAAGAAAGTCAATGCTACAACTACTAAGAATATGAGCATTTAGCAAAAAAGTGTCCTAAAAAGGACAAACCCAAAAAGAAGAGTATGTTGGCTACTTTGGATGAATCCTCTGATTCTGAAACATCTTTTGATTCTGAAGATTCTGAAACCGAGTCGGGTAATGAAGTGAAAGCCCTTATGACTCTAGCCAAATCCACATTTTTAGATAATGATTCAACAAGTGAAGAAAATCTGAACAATGGATGTGAAAATGAAGATGATCTTCAAGATGCTTACAATGCATTATATAAGGAAAGTTGTAAAATTTTTGTTAAACTTAAACTTCAAAAAGAAAGATTTTCAAAGCTTAGAGAAAATTTTGAATCTCTTGTTTTAGAAAAATTGCATATTTCAGACTATTTTGAAAAATGCAAATGTGATTTGGATTTCAAAAACTCTCAGATTGAAAGTCTGAAATCTGAGAATGAAAATCGTAAACTTGAAGTCTCTTCTCTTTTAAGTTTAAAGGATACATGGAAGTATGCCCAAGGAGATCCAAAGTTAGAAAAACTTTCATTTAGATCAAGGAAATGTGGCGATCAATCCAGTTTGGGCTACGAGAAAAATGTTCCTCTTAAATATAAGAATACGTCTCCTAAGTTTGTAAAAGGAGAGACCTTGAACTCAAAAGGAAAAAAGTACAAATCAAGTTTTTTCTAAAATTACTTTTCAAAAATAAAAAAAAACATTTATAAATATCAGAACCGAAACCCTTTAACTGAAAAAATAGTTGATCTTCTTAAGGAGCTCTTAAAATCTAACTCAGTGGGTCACTCTAACTATAATTACAATCAAAAGAAGACCCACTATACTCCTAAACCCAAAACTGTTATGAAATGGGTTCCTAAGGTTACCTGCTTAGTTGCCCACATTGCTTTCAAAGCTACAAGCCATTCAAAGTGGTACCTAGATAATGGATACTTCAAGCATATGACAGGCGACAAGGCTTTATTCACCGATCTCAAAGATATGACTGATGGGTCAGTCACATTTGATGATGGTAGCAACTACAAGATTATTGTCAAGGTACGGTTCAACTCTATAACCTTCCATTATTCAAGAATGGTTTATATGTTGAGGGACTAAAACACAACCTGTTAAGCATATCTCAAATATGCCATAATAATCATAGTGTGAAATTTTCCAATCAAGGTTGTGAAATCATAAATAAAAAGGGATCTGTAATATTAACTGGTCGCAGAACTTCTGAAAACTGCTATATTGTAAGCGATGACAGCTCTTCTAGTTAAACGTGCTACATGGTCCATACCGACGAGATAGAATTATGGCATAAATGCCTTGGACATGTACACTATCGTAATTTATACAGATTAAGCAAAAGAGAACTAATAAGAAGTCCACCTAAATTACAAAAGATAGAAAAAATATGTGGCAAATGCTAAATAGGCAAGCAAACAAGGAGTTCTCACAAGAAGGTGAACTCCAATGCCACATTAAGACCACTCGAGCTTCTCTATATGGATCTTATTGGACCTGCCAGGATGGAGAGTCGAGGTGGAAAAAAATACATCTTGGTAATCGTAGATGATTTCTCCAGATTCACTTGGGTAGTTTTTTTAAGGGATAAAATAGAAACCCTTAATGAAGTGAAAAGGATTATCAGACGTATTCAAACTGAAAAAGGTTCTCAAGTCAGTAAGATCCATAGTGATCATGGATCTAAGTTTGAGAATAACAGTTTTAAGAAATTCTGTAGTGATCAGGGAATATCACATGAATTCTCTGCGCCCAAAACACCACAACAAAATGAAATTATTGAAAGGAAAAATAGAGTGCTTCAAGAAATAGGAAATGTAATGTTGAATAGTATGAAGCTCCCTAGAAATCTTTGGACTGAAGCAGTGAATACCGCCTGTTATATTATTAATCGGGTTTATACTTGTAAATCTAATAACAAAACAGCTTATGAACTATGGTTTGATAAGAATCCTACTATCAAATACTTTCGAGTTTTTGGTAGCAAGTGCTATATTTTGCGTGATCGTGAAATTTGGGAATGTTTGACACTAAAAGTGATGAAGGGATCTTTTTAGGATACTCTTTAAACAGTCGCGCATACCGCGTACTGAACAAAAGGACCGGTGTTATTCAAGAATCTATTAATGTGGTCATAGACGATCACTTGAATACACCTGCCCCAAGTTCAGACCATGATGAAGTTCTTTTAATTGACAAACCAGATACTTCATCAAATTAAGTAAACTCTGAATTGAGGACTGTTAAAGATCATCCAAGCACTCAGATTCTTAAAAACCCTCTCATAGGTGTGTATACTCGTAGACAATTAGAAGACATGTAATTACGTGTGCTTTACATCCCAGATAGAATCGATAAATGTAAAATAAGCTCTTTTTGACAAAACCTAGATGGTTGTTATGCAGGAAGAACTTAATCAATTTGTTCAAAATGATGTCTGGTATTTTGTTCCTAGACCTAAAGATAAACGTATTATTGGAACAAAGTGGATATTCAAAAATAAGTCTGATGAACTTGGTAATATAATTTAAAATAAGGTAAGACTCACTCAAATTGAAGGTGTTGATTATGATGAAACCTTTGCACCAGTTGCTCGCCTTGAATCAATAAGACTTTTTATATCCATTACATTCTTTAAAAAATTTAAAATTTATCAAATGGATGTAAAGAGTGCCTTCTTAAATGACGATTTACATGAAGAAGTATATATTGAACAACCTACAGGGTTTAAAGATCCTAAGTTTACTGATCATGTATACCATCTTAAAAAAGATCTTTATGGTCTAAAATAAGCTCGCAGGGCATGGTACGAGAAATTGACTAAGTTTTTACTCGGTCATAATTTTCAAATGGGCAGTGTCGATAAGATGCTCTTTGTTAAGAAACATAACGATAACATTTTAATGGTTCATATCTATGTTGATGATATTATTTATGGATCAACTTATACTAACATGACTATTGAGTTTGCAGATTTAATGAAATCTAAGTTCGAAATGAGCATGGTTGGGGAATTAAATTATTTCCTAAAGTTGTAAGTAAAACAACAACCTGATGAAATTTTCATTTCTCAGACCAAATATGCTCTGAACTTGATTAAAAGATTCAAATTTGAGAATGGAAAGAATTTTGATACTCCCATGAGTACAAATTTAAGACTCTCAAAGGATTTTACAGGTAAATATATGGATCCTAAATTGTATCGTAGCATGATTGACAGTTTGCTTTATTTAACTGCTAGTAGACCTGATATTACTTTCAGTGTTGGTATTTGCACAAGATATCAGTTTAATCATAAAGAGTCACATTTAACTGCTATTAAGCGAATTATGTAATATGTCACAAGTTCAGTTAATTTGGGTCTCTGGTATCTATACGATACTAGTGTTCAGTTGGCAGGGTATATTGATGCTGATTGGGCTGGAAATATCGATGATAGAAAATCAACCAGTGGTGATTGTTTTTATATTAGAAATTACTTAGTTTCTTGGTTTAGTAAGAAACAAAGTTCTATATCACTCTCTATTGCTGAGGTTGAATACATCGCAACTGAAAATGCATGTACTCAGCTTGTTTAGATGAAACGTATGTTAAGTGATTATGGAATTACACAGGATTCAATGGCTTTACATTGTGATAATTCCAGTGCTATAAATATTTTAAAAAATCTAATCCAACATTCACGAATCAAGCACATTGACATTAGGTATCATTATATTCGTGAATTAGTATAAGAAAAAATAATATCTTTGGAATACATTCCAATAGAGACTCAACTTGCTGACATTTTTACTAAATCGCTTGACAAAAGCAGGTTTAATAAATTAAAATTTGATCTTCGTATGTGCATTCAAAATTGATTATTCATGCATTTGTGTATCATAGTGTAAATATTTTTATATATTTATGTAATTAAATTGTAGTTTTTTTAATTGCATAATTTTTTTCTGGTACTCAACCAGTCGTGAGTGTACACGACTGGTCCTGGTACGACCAGTCGAGGATAGCTCAAGACCGGTCATGGAGCGCGTTGGGTGTTTTAACTCTAAATCAGCTCCAATAACTTAACGCCATCTTCGTTCACTTGAAGATGAACCCTCTTTTGTTTGGGATTTGCGTTTGCACAATGTTATTATTGAAAAAGATATTAATCTTAACCACATTGCTCCATTTGGTATCTTTCCACTTCT
Organism: Magnolia kwangsiensis; assembly: GCA_037074715.1. NCBI lineage: Eukaryota > Viridiplantae > Streptophyta > Magnoliopsida > Magnoliales > Magnoliaceae > Magnolia > Magnolia kwangsiensis. Next base: position 78,638,923 of record CM073575.1, on the reverse strand, counting down.
CCAAGCTGTACGATGGGATAACATCTTACATTGGGGAGGGCTTGCATACCAATCTATTGCACAGTCCATGTTCGCATGCATCTCTAATTTTTATGCTGAAAATTTAACATTTCTAATAGATGCTAGAGAAGGCCCTTTTAATGTAGACCGTCATCTAAAATCTGGCTTGATGGAAATACCTATTAATGATGAGGGTATCCCCATTCTTATTCTAACTAAAAAACCCTTAAAAATAGAAAAACGTATGCTCACCAGAACATTGTGTAACATGAATGTGCAATGGACTCATAAAGGGAATGTGCTCCCCTCAAAGTATTTATTACCCAGATACAGAGTCCTCCATAGAATCTTTACTTCAAATCTGTACCACGATCTGGTAATAAAATAGAGTTGACTTCATTTATGGTTTGTGTTTTGCACTCAATTGTTTCTGGTACTAAAGTTTATCTTTCATCTTTAATTTGTCATTCCATCATTCAGTTTCGTCTCCATCTAGGTCATAGTGATATACCGTTTGCCTATCTCATGACTATGTTGGCTTCATATATGTTGGTCGCTATGCCTATTGGAGAGGCTCCTATCCATAATCTGATTTTTAACAACTTAAATATAAACAAAATGAAGTTGGAATTGGCTCCTGGCCAAGTGGATGGTGGTGATAGAGCTGGAGTTGGGAATGAAGAAGAAGTTGATGATCTTCCTCCTGATGACATAAACATAGATGATATTTTTAATGATTGATTCTGATTCTGCTAATGATCCTGATTATGAACCATTTGAGTTTGGTGCGTGTCTGCATGCACTTGAGGAGAAGGTAAAAAATATGAATGTTAAAGTAGAAAACATGAATGTTGCCCATGATTTATAGTTCAAATATATGTGCAAGTATCTTAGGCACTTAAAAAAGGGCATGCATCAACTTGTTCCTACCATACCTGCTCCGTCTTCAGGTTCTGATTGAGAGTTTTCTCTTTGGTCGGTAATAACCTTAAGTTTACAGTTCAAATATATGTGCAAGTATCTTAGGCGTTTAAACAAGGGCATGCATCAACTTGATCCTACCATACCTGCTCCGTATTCAGGTTCTTATTGAGTAGTTTTCTCTTTGGTCTATAATAACCTTAAGTTTTCTTTTGTTGGATTGTGAACTTTAAATGTTTTACTGACTTTGGTTTGAATTATTTAAATCTTAATGCTTTGTTGAACTTTTATTTACTTCTATCTTGACTCCTTGATTACTCATGTTTATTGTCCATTTTTTTCTTCTTCCTTTGTCATATTGTGATAAAAAGAGGGAGAATTTATGGTTTGGATTGGATTGGATTGTATTGTGAGTAGTAGCATTACATCGCAAGCGAAATAACCGTATTTTTTGAATTTATGTGCTACTCAGGGGGAGTAAATGTAAGGAGGTGGAATGTAAATGTAAATATTTTGCCTACTTCATCTTAATGTGTGTTTGTTGATGCATTTGATGCATGACAAACTGGTGCATGATTCTTTAACCAGGATATTACTAGTTTCCTTTTATAACCTGTGCATAATTCTTTATATTCATATTGGTTATATTATTACTGAGTGTTTTGTCACAAATTTGATAAAGGGAGAGATTGTAAGTGCTATGATTTTATTCTCCTTTGGTTGTCAAATTTTAGGGTGCCAAAACTTAATTTATGTTTGGTGTACCTCATTGTTATAAATGTTCAAGACATTGCTTCATCGCTCTAAGCACTTTGCTTCATGTCAAGAATGAAGAACTACTTCAAATACTATAGAAGAATGCGAGTATAAACTGCTTCGAGAAGTGTAAGTACTAGCTACAACAATAGAAGTGTTCTTGTTCAAGACTCAAGCTAGCATTCTGCACAAAGAAACATGGTTATTTAAGCTTTAGAAGATCTTTTGTTTCAAGTGCTACAATATGTTCAAAGATCTCAAGCTTCATTCACAAAGGTCATCTACCATATGAAGTTAAGAAGTTTTGAAGTTCAAATCTCACTTTCAAGGTAAGAGTAACCATAGATTGTCCTTAGGAAAGGTCATTTTAAATACATAATTCAATGAATCATTTTATATGGAATTAGACTGTTCTATGACTAGTCCTGAACCTTGTTTGACTAGTCCTAGCACTGCCACGACCAGTCCAAGAGATTATAAGACCAATCTTAAGTTATTACAAATTTTTAAAAATTTCTATTTGTCCACGACCAGTCCTAGACTCTTCTCGACCGGTCATGTGAACAGTGTCGACTCGTCTTATGACCAGTTCTGGTTCTACGATTCAAAGTCCAACAACTAACTGGAGGTCCTACGACTAGTCGTGAGAAGCCTACGACCAGTCATAGAGGGCCTACGACCAGTCGTAGACACCTTACGACCGGTTGTAGAGACCTGACGACCAGTCGTGAGTCATTTTTATCCGATCGCGGTAAAAATTTTAAAAATTCGTTCTCCTATGACCAGTTGTAGTGTCCACTAGACCAGTCGCAGGTGTGATTTTTGTAGCTATAAATAGACGATGAATTTCAAAGTTTGATATAAAAATTCAAGTAAAATCAAGGGATCACTTTGAGATAAGTTTGTGTCTATTTTAAGCTATATTGTGCTCATTTAATATTCTCTTTTGTTAGCTTTATTAATTTGATTTTGTTTCTACATTCCAATCATAATTAAAAAGAGCAATTATGATATTCCTTCTTCTTGGAATCAAAATCAAATAGAGTTAAGTTCAACTGGTTTAATTTAAAATCAATTAGAACCTAGAACCATTTTAAAGTGAGTATTGGACTTTTGAACTTCTACATTTAATCATCTACTCCGATTGGTTCTACCGGGCTGCTATAGAAGGAGAAATTTAGGTATTTTACATTTGTGTAAATCTTCTATTCTTTTTTATTTTCTTTTGAGATTCGCTAGAAAAATCTCATTGTGGTGGTTATCTGAGGAGAGTCAGAAAACTCAGAAAGTGGGTTTTTGGATTGTGTAAGCCAAAGTTAAAAAGACACAATTATGAAGGTTTTGGGTGAACCTTTGAAAACCTATTTTGATAGTGAACGCTAATATCCCCTGTGTGAGGATATTAGGAGTGGAGTAGCAATCTGTGTGGCTGTTTTATAACAGTTGGTGTACACACAAGCGAACCACTATAATTCTTTGTGTTTTGTGGTTGTGTGATTTTTATTTCTTATCTTTTATTATTCAAGATTGTGGGATGTATGTGTGGATGTGAATGTTGTAATATTTTCATTTTAAGCACAGTGGGGAATGTTGTAATAGTTTACAATTTACTTTCTGCTATTTTCCTTTATTATTCCTCTTCAGTTTGGGATATTGATACTTATCATTCCAGTAAGGTTGTCCTGTCATAAACCCTTTGGTTTTTATGGTGCAATGTTGTCCTTAGAACTACATTCGTATCAGCCTCTCAAGACTTGAATTTGAGGTTGTTTTACATTCCTTTATTGTGGTTTGTTTCCTTTCTTTTATTGGCTATATTATTTCTTATATTCCACTATTATTTTTAAAAAAATTTGGCATAGTCCTATTCACCCCCCCCCCCCCCCCCCCCCCCTTCAAGGACATATAGCTTGGCCATTTCAGAAGAATCCCCTGACCACTCTCGCCGACCTACTCAACTGAGCTAAAAAATATTCAAACGCTGAAGAACTATTCAACACACAGAGGGTTGATCGAAGTGTGAGTGGCTCAGGAAGAGATAGGAAGTGAAAGGAAGAGGGAGAGCCACCCATTGCCAAGAGGAAAAAGGAAGATGATCTGACTAGGAACTAGTGACCCGACCGACGTCTAGAGAGCCGCTTCCACATGTACACTCCCTTGAACATCACGTTGGAGCATGTACTTATAAAAGTATGGGACAAAAGAATCCTAAGATGGCTGAGCAAGATGAAGGTCAATGTCGAGAAGAGAGACAAGATGAAGAAATATCATTTCTACCGAGATCACAGTTATAACACCACGGAGTGCTTTAACTTGAAAGAAGAAATCGAATCCCTGATTCGAAAGGGACATCCGACCAACCAGGCAATCATAGCAACACGACAAGTAAAATAATAATGAAGAGACAGGTGAAATATGCATCATATTTAGAGGACCAGCCGGTGGTGGAGACTCAAATCGAGCACGACAAGTGCTTGCTCAAAGCGTGACTAATAATGAGAGAGAGCACCATGTCTACTTCACTAGCAAATTTACGAAGGAACTCAAGCAAACTCATGCAGCTTGACCTTCACAAAAGAGGATGAGCAAGGGCTCCACCACCTACATGACAACAACGCCTTGGTGGTCACCATGACCGTGGCTAACCACAAGGTATATCGGATAATAGTCAACACCTGCAGCTCGGCCAAATTTGGTTCACCAACGCATTCGACAAAATGGGAGTCAAAAGATCCACACTGTGACATGTCCAAATAGCCTTACTTGGTTTCATAGGGGAGAAGGTGAGCTCTAAATGAAGCATCCTGCTATTTGTAATTGCCAGTGAAAGTGCTAACCAGACCACCACCATGGTCAATTTTCTCATGATAGATTGCCCATTAGTTTACAATATGATTTTAGGCACCCCGTCCTTAAGCACCATGACGGTCATGATATCCACCTACCACCTCGCTATGAAATTTCCAACTGATCATGGGGTTGGCCAGGTTAAGGGCGATCAACATGAGGCTCGATAATGCTACTCAACGGTGCTTCAAGGGAAAGTGCGCCAATAGTAGGAAATGCTCCCTAGACCTAGGAGGAGACCACTAAAAGAGGACGACCGATGGAAGTCCTTGTGCTAATACAACTCTTCGAGTTTGATCCGTCCTGCACTGTTTAGGCCAGATTGCTACTCGAGCTAGGAAACCAGGTGAAGATAGTTGACCTGCTGAGACAATACGCCAACGTCTTTGCTTGGTCCCACTAGGACATGCCTGACATATACCTGAAGGTTATGGTCCATCGACTAAATGTGAACCCTGCCATAAACTAGTGATGCAGAAGCAACGAGCATTCAACCCTGAAAGGTACACAACCATCGATGAGGAAATCGACAAACTACTTGAGGTCGGGTTCATAGAGAAGATCTACTACCTTGACTGGCTGACAAAATTTGTGTTATGAAGAAGGCTATTAGAAAATAGAGGGTTTATATAGATTTCACCAACTTGAATAAGGCATGTCTAAAGGATAACTTTCTCCTCCGGATGATCGACTAGTTGGTTGACAGTACTGTCGAGCATGAGCTCTTCAACTTTATGAATGCCTAGTTAGGTTACAATCAAATCGCTATGCACAAATACGACAAATAAAAATATCTTTTGTCACTAATAGAGGACTATATTATTATTGAGTAATTCCCTACGAGATGAAGAATGCTGAAGTAATGATCAACCAGTTGGTTGACAGTACTGTCGGGCATGAGCTCTTCAACTTTATGAATGCTTAGTCAGGTTACAATCAAATCGCTATGCACAAATACGATAAATAAAAATATCTTTCGTCACTGATAAAGGACTATATTGTTACCAAGTAATACCCTTCGAGCTGAAGAATTCTAAAGCCACTAACCAGTGCTTGGTCAATAAAATGTTTGCCAAATAGATCGGTAACACAATGGAAGTTTTTGTTGACAACATGCTCATCAGGAGCACCAAAGCAACAGACCATGTGACAGATCTGAAGGAAATGTTCACAATCTTTAAAAACTTCGGATGAAGCTAACCCGAACAAGTGCACATTCGACATCGGCTCGAGGAAGTTCTTGGGTTTCCTGGTCAATCTGTAACATTCTGAATTTTTGCTATTTTAGATTTCTAAAAACCCTTAAAAATTTTCATTATAATTAACTTATATTGTCACTTACTGACCATTAACACTCAATTTTATCTTATACATGAGTAGTACCAATAAATAACCGCACAAATTCGATTAATCAACCGTAGGAAGCCAACGAAAGTAGCCGATCACTTAAACACCAAGTTTAGCCACATGAACTATTCATATAAGGTCGACATTTAGCTTACCCATCACTGACTAATCAAGGTGACCGAAACTAAATAAAGATTCAACCTAAAGTCGAGACAACTAGGGATCAGATCTTAATTAGCAATCCAAATCAACCCAGCTACTCCTTTAGCCTAAGAAACAACAAATTAAACTGACTTTAACCAAATCGCCATTTTTGCTAATTGCGAATAGGTCACACTACAAACTTAGCTAATCTAAACCCTAATCATTATGCACAAGAAATCTAGATACCCAATTCATTTTAGAAATGCCTCGATTATCCAAACAAGTTCTAGACTGCTCGTCAGTGGGTTATTAAACTCGAGACTATAGAAAGACATTTGTCTTAGTGGGCTTGATGTCCATCACAAGACATTGAGCCGATGTCACATATTTAATTGCTCAACTTGGACCTGTAAGCCAAGTTCATGAGATGTTTAAATGCCTTAAATGAAAATCTGAACTTAAGTGAAACTAGTCACTTTATTCTTTCATGAAGTTATGACTTTTGGACCGTCAATTTATGGCAAAATTTGAAGTACCGACTAACGATATTTATCCACACATTCATATAGTCGTGGCCCAGATCGACCATTGGTGACCGTTGAACAGACTTCTTATTATACCCATCGATCGATGCGTCTAAATGGCATGCCGATTATGTTTGTGCATAGATTATCATTAGGGCCAACTATGCAACACTAGGTGTCAACTCCTATGCTCCGTAGTGGCCCCCAAAGGGTAGAAAAATACTCTCCTAGGGCTAGTATAGTAAAAACCTAGCCTGGCCATTTACCCCAAATCTGACACTATATAAGGGCTTCATTTGGGCACCCTGTCATTCCATATACTTTTTTCCTAAGAATGAAAGAAAGAAGGAGAGAAAGAGAGAAGAGAAAGAGGAGAAAGGAGAAGAAAGGTAGAGAGAGAGCTTGGGGTGTGAGTGTTGGTGCACCTCCACCCTCTTACCTCCTCTTTAGCAGCCTCACCGTAGCTAGAGTCATCGTTGGAGCTTTATTGCAATGGTTGGAGGTAAGTGTTGAATCCCACTATAAGGCCCGTATCATAGTCCGTACTATTCCGTCGACTCTCGCGATCCTTCTCGATGAATTTTGGCAACTCGCGACCTATAAATGACATTTACGTGCAATCCTAAGTCATATCCTATAAATTTAAGTCGGTTTAATCCGAGACTTGTATCTTAGCGACCGCGCCATCACCGTTGTTTCAACACTGTGACTCGTGCACCGATCTGATACCTAGGTCAGAAGATGTGGGCCTGCATTTATTTTGAAGAAATACCACGCGTTTGTAATTCCAAAAGATTCTCTGCAACATGTCCCATCAATCAATCACCTCATGTAAGTACAAGAGCAACCCCAAAGTCAACTCTCTCACTCTCTCTCTTACACACCCATACATGTCCCTCACATCCATCACCTCTCTCTTACAACCACCCTCTCTTTCTCTCTTTCTCTTCAGATTTTCCAAGCAACCAAGCAAAGAAAAAATAAACGTGCAAGCTATTCCATGAGAGAAAAGTGAGATGTTGTATGTGGCACAGTTCCTCTCCTAAGATCTATCATCCTAACCCTTCATCTCTCATCACCTTCCATCAAAATGAAACACAAGAAGCTCGACATTCCATCAGACCAAGAAGATTGACGGTGGGTGTTTCATAGGCATAGATTTCATGTTTTTATGATGGACCAAGTGGGGCCTACCGATTGATGGTATGGAACTCATCTTAGATCCTAAATGTGGCCGATGACCCACTATGATTCTCATGATCATTCCATGATGGGGCCAATCTCCATGGACCCCATCATGATGAACTTTCTAGATTTAAAGAGGTCATCTAGACCTTTCATTTTGGTGGAGAGGTAATCGTCACCGTTAATTTTTGATTGGTGGGTCCACATGTAATGGGACCTACTTGATTTATGTTGTGATATATGGAAGGGAGGGCCCATAGTGGTGGGGTCCCTCCATCACCCGATGCTAGATAAACATTATGGCGGGCCTCACGTGGGACCCACTGATGTACGTATTGTATTCCACACCGTCTCGATGACTGGATGGTGGGACTCACCATGGTGTACGTGTTTTATCCACACTGTTCACACCACTAGATGGTGGAACTCACTATGATGTGTGTGTTTTATCCACACTATCTACACCATTAGTCGGTGGGACCCACCCACTTGATGTAATTATTTTATCCACACCATCCACTGTTTGGACGGTGGGGCCCACCATGATGCACGTGTTGTATCCATATCATCCAACCATTTGGCAAGCCCATCCTATAGCTCGAGAATAAAAATAAGATAGATCTAGGCTCAGGTGGACCACATTATAGAAAGCAGTGGGTTTGAACGTCCACCATTAAAACCTTGGGCTTTAAAGCCTGGACCATTATGATAATTGTTTTCCTTTTAATTCAAGTCTGTGTGACCTTATGATCAGATTGGATATAAAATAAATGTTATGGTGGGCCTTGAGGATTTTAATGGTGGAAATCATTGTCACCATTGTTATTTGGAGTGCGGTCCAGTTGATCTTCTGATATGATTCATTATATATATTATATATATTATATATACATATTGATGTACTTGTGGCCATCCATTAAGACCCGCCTTGATATATACATGAGCCCCATTGTTGAGGCCCAACTTGATTTGTATAGGGCTTGTTACCGAGGCCCACTGTAACACCCCGGATTTTGGCCAATCTGGGATTTGACGTCCTTAGACAGTGGGTCAATTAAAACACCTGAAAAATCGTTCAGAACCCAATTCCATAGCCAAAGAAACCACTTAGGATAAATTTCTTTAGAAACTAAGCATAAGTTAGCTAGCGCAACGTTAGAATAGCTGGGAAATGGTCCCTGATCACTTTAAATACGTTCTACAAGGCCCGAAGCGAGTGGAACCAAGGGTGCTATAATGCTCTAAAGCCTCGGATCAAACTCTAAACCGGTTTGTTCTCTGGACCACTTTGAATCTTTGTATTGGATCTAGACCGCACGTCGAAAGTCCGATACCTCCTATCTTAGACCGTTAGAACCGTCTAGCTGGACTTGACACTCATTCCAAAAATCAAGTCAAACCGATAATCACAGGCAATTTCATTGAGCCCGGACCGAAGAGAGTGAGAATAGGGTTAAAATTGGAATTTGAAATTCAAATCTGGCACACGAAATTAACGCATCAGTATTGAGCGTTCTGACCCTCAGAATACAGCCAAATTACACCCTTGGATCAGGAAAAATATCTATTATATATCACGAGACTTATAGGCCTGATCTTGGTGCGGTGACCGTTAAACTGAAACTGGGCCGCCACGTGCGATCTGGGAACCCAACCGGTCTGAAAACTGGATGTGTGCTAGATCCAGTATGCATGAGCTTAAGTCCGACCGCATTTGGCCAGGGGACCTTCAGAAATGCCCTTTTGGACCGAAACGGCCCCGATTTGGTTAGGCACCAAGTAAACATTGTTCCCAAGCCTATTTTGGGCATGTTGTAGGCTATAAAAGGGGTTGAAACCCTCACTCCTCTCTCCCATCCGAATTTGAGAGAAGCCCTAGCTTGGGAGAGAGAAAAAGGTGGGAGATTGTGGGAGTGTGGGAGAGTTCTTCCTGCCACTTGTACTACGCGTTGCACGTGCTTAAGCAACACACCTCTACCGCTTTCCCGGCGATTCCACCGTGATCCTAGGTAAGTAAAAACCCTAAATAGTTGTTGATTTGAGTTTTCCTTGTTTCCATAGCGATGTAGCTTATGAATCTTGTGTATTAGGTTCCTTATTCGCCGTAGACGAAGCGTATACGCTCCGTTTCAATTTCCGAGTCTACAAGACATAAGGTGAGGATTTTAGACGCTTTGATTGACGGTTCCCAACGCTTTCAATGTCGTTTAATAGTAGATTCTTGACGGCATCGCCATTTGACATATACAAAATGCTCTCCGTTTCCCGTTTCGTAAGCTAACGAAGAATATGAGATTTAGGGCATTTTAGTCATTTGTAGGAAGTACTGTTTACATTCATATTTTGCTGATGTGATTGACATGGTTTGTTGTCGCATTAGGAAGTTAGGAATGCGTGCATAATTAGTTTGGCGAAGAGATTCGCCTAGTTGCGCACTTTGGGTCGACATACTATTTGTAGACTTAAGTGTGTAGTGTATGTGTTTGTATAAATGCTTGTATTAGTATGTATTGAATTAAATGATGTTATTTGATAGTTTGTGATTGATTTTTCGATTATTATGCTGACCTAAATGATTTTCTACATGTTGACAAAATGCATGATTTCATTACATGCATGGAATGTATGTGCTTGAGGATTTGCTTAAGTTGAATATGCATGGGAAGTATGCCTTGAAGATTTGCTTAAGTTGAATGTTATAACATGTGCTAACATGTTCACATGATGTATTTCAATTCCAATACCTTTTTATAGTGCTAATGTAATTCCATAGATGTGTGGGACTTGACTTAGCCCAGGCAGTCGGTAACCGAGCGAATTCGTGGCTGACTGGTCATAGCCACGAACGACGCGTCGATGAATGTGATTCGTGTTGAGAGTTGGCGGCAGTGGTTAGGCCACGCGAAGTGTTTCACGCACTTCATGTCGTTCAATTCGAGATGCGATCGCACTAGTCGAGCCCGTCAAGTAACCCGACTGGCCGATGTTTGTTCACCTTGTATGTATCATAACTGCTTGAACCTAGGGTACTGAACTTACCATTGTAAACCCTATTAACCGTGGTACCTTGATCCACGAAGACTCATGAGCCGGGCATGGTGGTATGGGACACCGTGGTCGAGCTGTCGGCCTACGCTGGGGCCACAAACCTCCCCGTAGTGACCAGTGAGCACCTATGACTCGTGAGCAGATTATGGTGGTATGGGACACTATATTCTTGCTGTCGGCCTACACTGATAAGGTGATGGGGGAGCGGTGCAACGAGTGCGAGCAACAGCCCTGACAGCCCTTTGTAGTGACCGCGAGCGTATTCTGAGTCTACGGGAGGCGACGACCCTTCCGTAGCAGTAGAGTACAGTAGGCCTGTATTGATAAGGTGATGGGGGAGCGGTGCAACGAGTGCGAGCAACAGCCCTGGCAGCCCTTGCAGTGACCTACGAAATATACATCGTATGAGATTACTAGGAGTGACGACCCTAGACAGGATCTGTGTTGGGATTGTTACAAGGGAAGTACCTTAGTTTCCCAATATTGCTGTATGAAAAGGACTAATAACAACTCGGTAATCATATCACCATGACATTGCATGTGCCTGGAAGATGTGGAGCACTTGAGGGAGTGCGGCATGCCGCGGTCGTAAGATGTTGCCGCATGAGGGTGATCGTCGGTGAGGGCATACATCACGTCATGTCATAATTGCATTAACAACAGTATTAGGATTGTTTGATTTATTGCTTTACTATTATCGCGTGATTGATTTGAAAACATGTTAATCCTTGCTCTATTATTCCACTGAGTTAGCTACTCACTCCCACGTTACGGGACGGTGTTCTTGGACACCCACCAGACCTTTTGTGATTGCAGATGATGGCGCGGCCTGCGAGGCGGAGCTGGACTTGATGATGATGAGGAGGATCCCTCCTTTATGTGTGTTCTGATCGACGGGATTACAGGGAGGTTGATTAGATGCCTTGACACTTGTCATTTTATATTTTTAGAGCACTCATGTATATTCTTTTGTTTACTTTTGAAGTATACATGTATGTATATAACCCGGTAACATATTTACACTCTAGAGACATACAACAGATTATATATGTTATACATACTATCACAGTCTTCCGCTTGTAAATTTAACTGTCTCTGGAGCGTGATATGCTGTTTTAGCTTAATCTCACTCATGTTTAATACATTATCATAGACAACATTCAATCATACATATCTATGTTGCATAAATAACATTTTGGAACTCGGGAGTTGGGTTTTTGCTCGACCCCCCGATTTTCGGGATGTTACAGATGGTATCAGAGCATGATTTGGATTAAACTGGGCCTGGGTTATGGTCTTGCGACGTACGCTGTCGCTTCCTTTGACTTAGGTGGGTGCGAGAAGGGTCTAGAAACACTTCTAGGATCACAGATTCGCCGATAGGCGAAGTCTATAAGGATCGATCGCAAGATCGAGTCTGTAACGCATCTCGGGTCGCGTAAAGCGACCCGAATCACTTCTAAGCTGTAGGAAGTCGGGTGAAGACGTCCTATGAGCGGTTTTAAACCGCAAAAGTGAATCTTTGGGCCGTGGAATGACCACGACTCCAGTAATCAATCGCCAGGGCTTAAAAACCCCGTTTTGCCAAAAATTCTCAAAATTCCTTCTCTAAACACTTCAACCTTCAGTTCTTTCTTATCCATTTCATGTTAGGCATCAAACCTAATGTGAAAATAACATAAATTAGTACATTCATCAAATTTTACATTGAATAGTAAGATTTCATAAAAAATGGCCATAAGGCCATTCTAACTTCACTTTCTTTAGCAACTAAGGAGCTAGAAAGATGTACTGGCTCCTTCTACCCCAAATTCATATGCTACATCATATGGTTTGGTATTCGGGATTGCGATGTGGACCCGGAAAGCCCCGAACACATGTTTGGGCTCATAGAGACCAAAATACAATGAACCAAGGGGTGGGACCTGACTTTTTGGGACCCTGGGACCATGGGGGACCAGACCCATGGGGTCCCACCGGTCAACTTGCAAGTTGACCGGCGATGCCATCGCCGGCCGGCGAGCTCCGGGGGTGCTGTCCTTCGGGCGCACTCCCTTAAACAGGGTCCACATCACCCCTAGCTACCTCCCATCCCACGAAAACCCCTAAAACCCACCTCTCCTTCACAAACAGCCCCCTTGCATACCCTAGATTCGATTTTCAGCACTCCATTCCAAACCCCGGGAACCCAAACCCCTCCTAAACCCTTCCTTGGCCAAAATCGACCACCACCCATCAATTATTGGGTGTTGGCAGCCCCTTTCCTTGAAGATTTTCCCATTTGGAGCTCCAAAATCCCCCAAATAGTGCTGAAATCGTGAGCAGCTCCATTCCATCTTTTTGTTCTTATTTTTCCCTGAAAGTACAGCCTTGGGAAGCTTGAAGCATCCCTCTACGACGCCTAGATTTCCTTTTGTCAGATTGGGCAGTCATTTCTCCGCATTTTCGGCGTTTTCCATGGCTTTCGTGGAAGCCATTTTGGGTCTCTTGTCGCTCTCATCCATCATATCTTTGATGGGTAAGAGGAAAACTGCATCAGACGAGGCTGGGCCGAGCCGCCCTGCTCGATCGAGAAGGCCGCGGGGTGGTGCCGCAAGTTCAAGCGCCGCCGCAGGTCCAGCTGCAGTCCTGGAGTGCCGTACAAAGCGGGATTTGGATCCCCATGCACATCTTGGACGAACCATCCTATCAGAGATGCCTCATGGTGAATACACTGATCGTAGAGTGTTATTTGAGGCGAACGTAGATGGGCGATTGTTCGGCGAGTATCTGTTGTTCGAACGCATTGAAGCTGCGCACTGGGGACCGATCTTTGAAGCTCGCGCTCGTGCTAATGTGAGCACTGTTCGTGCCTTCTATGCTAGCATCCAGAGTCCTACCTTGGAGCCTTTGCAGTTCAAAATCCCTTTTGGTAGAGATCGGATGGCTACGATCGACGTTCGGTTGATTGCGCGACTTCTCAACGTGCCTCTAGGTGATGTGCATCCAAGTGAGAAGAATTTGAGGACTAGACGCGAACGAGATCGCCGCACCAGGTTTCTGTGCGGTAAGTTGGTTCCATGGCAGCCCAATAATAGCCTCAAGGCGACGTACATGTCTGAGGATTTACGCCTGCTGCACCATATCTGCACGTTCAATGTCTATCCCAGGTCGACGAACCGCATTGAATGTACACGTCTTATGGTCGATTTCTTATTTCTGGTGGCCCAGGGAGAGAACGTATGTATGGCCACTTTCATCTTACGGCAGATAGTTCTCATAGCCAGGTCGAGGAGAACATCCGAATCCCTTCCCTTTGGCCGACTCATTTGCAAGATTGCGCTTGAGTTTGCCTATAGACTTGGACCTGAATTTCCGGTATCAATTCACACCATCGATGAGTCGACAATGGTTAAGATGAAGATTGGGTCGCAATACCGTGAAAATCAACTTGAAAGGGATAGTGGGGATGACTTTGATGAAGAGGAAGATCAAAGCGAAGAAGAACCTAGAGCAAAGGTTCAGGAAGAGGTTCAGGAAGAAACAGAAGAGGAGGCTCAGGATACTGATGAGAGCCCTCCTCCTTCTGCGCAGACTACTATCGACGACCGCATTGCTCGGATGGAGGAGAGTCAGACCGCTTTGCGTAGGGAAGTCCAAGAACTTCGAGCGGAAGTCGCTGATGCCAAGGCCGTTACAAAGAAGAAGTTTGGCAAGGTGACTCGCACCTTGAAGGCAATCCTGTGTTGCTTACAGGATAAGGGTGCTCCTCCTCCATCACCAGACTCCGACTAGCGATGCGATCTTTGATGTTACTATTAGTAGTTAGTCATTTCCTGTTTTAAGTTGTGTTTTGTAAGCCTGATAAGGCTGGTAGTTTACCTATGTTGCTGTAGTAGCTGACTGACATAGCTCCCATGTATTTTTGTCATGATACTTATAAGGAGATATCCCTTGTATTATGACAATTTTGGTTTAATGAAATGCATGATGCTTTTCGACTTGTTATGTGAATGTTTGTGTTGTGGTTTGGGCTTAATGTAGTGTAACATCCCGAAAATCGGGGGGGTCGAGCAAAAACCCAACTCCCGAGTTCCAAAATGTTATTCATGCAACATAGATATGTATGTTTGAATGTTGTCTGTGATAATGTATTAAACATGAGTGAAATTAAGCCAGAACAGCATATCATACTCCAGAGACAGTTAAATTAACCAGCGGAAGTCTGCAATAGTATGTATAACATATATAAACCATTGTATGTCTCCAGAGTGTGAACATGTTACCAGGTTATATACATACATGTATTCTTCAAAAGTAACCAAAAGAATATACATGAGTGCTCTAAAAATATAAAATGACAAGTGTCAAGGTATTTAAGAAACCTCCCTGTAATCCCGTCAATCAGAACACGCATAAAGGAGGGATCCTCCTCATCATCATCAAGTCCAGCTCCGCCTCATAGGCCGCGCCATCATCTGCAATCACAAAAGGGTCTGGTGGGTGTCCAGGAACACCGTCCCGTAACGTGGGAGTGAGTAGCTAACTCAGTGGAATATTAGAGCAAGGATTAACATGTTCTCAAATCAATCACGCGATAATAGTAAAGCAATAAATCAAACAATCCTATACTGTTGTTAATGCAATTATGACATGACGTGATGTATGCCCTCACCGACGATCACCCTCATGCGGCAACATCTTACGACCGCGGCATGCCACACTCCCTAGAGTGCTCCACATCTTCCAGGCACATGCAATGCTATGGTGATATGATTACCGAGTTGTTATTAGTCCTTTTCATACAGCAATATTGGGAAACTAAGGTACCTCCCTTATATCAATCCCAACACAGATCCTGTCTAGGGTCGTCACTCCTAGTAATCTCATACGATGTACATTTCGTAGGTCGCTGCAAGGGCTGCCAGGGCTGTTGCACGCACTCGTTGCTCCGCTCCCCCATCACCTTATCAATACAGGCCTACTGTACTCTACTGCACGGAAGGGTCGTCGCCTCCCGTGAACTCAGAATACGCTCGCGGTCACTACAAAGGGCTGCCAGGGCTGTTGCTCGCACTCGTTGCACCGCTCCCCCATCACCTTATCAGTGTAGGCCGACAGCAAGAATATAGTGTCCCATACCACCATAATCTGCTCACGAGTCATAGGTGCTCACTGGTCACTACGGGGAGGTTTGTGGCCCCAGCGTAGGCCGACAGCTCGACCACGGTGTCCCATACCACCATGCCCGGCTCATGAGTCTTCGTGGATCAAGGTACCATGGTTGACAGGGTTTACAATGGTAAGTTCAGTACCCTAGGTTCAAGCAGTTATGATACATACAAGGTGAACAAACATTGGCCAGTCGGGTTACTTGACGGGCTCGACTAGCGCGATCGCATCTCGAATTGAACGACATGAAGTGCGTAAAACACTTCGCGTGGCCTAACCACTACCGCCAACTCTCAACACGAATCACATTCATCGACGCGTCGTTCGTGGCTATGACCAGTCAGCCACGAATTCGCTCGGTTACCGACTGCCTGGACTAAGTCAAGTCCCACACATCTATGGAATTACATTAACACTATAAAAAGGTATTGGAATTGAAATACATCATGTGAGCATGTTAGCACATGTTATAACATTCAACTTAAGCAAATCTTCAAGGCATACTTCCCATGCATATTCAACTTAAGCAAATCCTCAAGCACATACATTCCATGCATGTAATGAAATCATGCCTTTTGTCAACATGTAGAAAATCATTTAGGTCAGCATAATAATCGAAAAATCAATCACAAACTATCAAATAACATCATTTAATTCAATACATACTAATACAAGCATTTATACAAACACATACACTACACACTTAAGTCTACAAATAGTATGTCGACCCAAAGTGCGCAACTAGGCGAATCTCTTCGCCAAACTAATTATGCACGCATTCCTAACTTCCTAATGCGACAACAAACCATGTTAATCACATCAGCAAAATATGAATGTAAACAGTACTTCCTACAAATGACTAAAATGCCCTAAATCTCATATTCTTCGTTAGCTTACGAAACGGGAAACGGAGAGCATTTTGTACATGTCAAACGGCGATGCCGTCAAGAATCTACTATTAAACGACATTGAAAGCATTGGAAACAGTCAATCAAAGCGTCTAATATCCGCACCTTATGTCTTGTAGACTCGGAAATTGAAACGGAGCGTATACGCTTCGTCTACGGCGAATAAGGAACCTAATACATAAGATCCATAAGCTACATCGCTATGGAAACAAGGAAAACTCAAATCACCAACTATTTAGGGTTTTTACTTACCTAGGATTGCGGTGGAATCGCCGGGAAAGCGGTAGAGGAGTGTTGCTTAAGCATGTGCAACACGTAGCACAAGTGGCGGGAAGAACTCTCCCACTCTCTCACAATCTCTCACTCTTTTTCTCTCTCCCAAGCTAGAGCTTCTCTCAAATTCGGATGGGAGAGAGGAGTGGGGGTTTCAACCCCTTTTATAGCCTAAAACATTCCCAAAATAGGCTTGGGAACAATGTTTACTTGGTGCCTAACCAAATCGGGGCCGTTTCGGTCCAAAAGGGCATTTCTGGAGGTCCCCAGGCCAAATGCGGTCGGACTTAAGCTCATGCATACCGGATCTAGCACACATCCAGTTTTCAGACCGGTTGGGTTCCCAGATCGCACGTGGCGGCCCAGTTTCAGTTTAACGGTCACCACACCAAGATCAGGCCTATAAGTCTCGTGATATATAATAGATATTTTTCCTGATCCAAGGGTGTAATTTGGCTGTATTCTGACGGTCAGAATGCTTAATACTGATGCGTCAAATTTGTGTGCCAGATTTGAATTTGAAATTCCAACTATGTCCCTATTCACACTCTCTTCGGTCCGGGCTCAATGAAATAGCCTGTGATCGTCAGTTGGACTTGATATTCGAAACGATTGCCAAGCCCAGCTAAGTGGTTCTAACGGTCTAAGATAGGAGGTATCGGACTTTCGACGCGCGGTCTAGATCCAATACAAAGTTTCAAGGAGGTCCCGAGGACAAACCTGCTTAGAGTTTGGTCCGAGGTTTTAGAGCATTATAGCACCATTGGTTCCACTCGCTTTGGGCCTTGTAGAACGTATTTAAAGTAATCAGGGACTGTTTCCCAGCCACTCCAACGTTGCGCTAGCTAACTTATGCTTAGTTTCTAAAGAAATTTATCCTAAGTGGTTTCTTTGGCTATGGAATTGGGTTCTAAGCAATTTTTCAGGTGTTTTAATTGACCCATTGCCTAAGGACGTCAAATCTCAGATTGGCCAAAATCCGGGGTGTTACAATCTACCCCCCTTAAAACACAATGTCGTCCCCGACATTGGCGAACGGCAAGGAGTACCTAGAGGGACTTTAGTATTGACATTCTAAGGAAGGTTCAAATTCTACTTAATAACCTAACCGTACATATAACCTAAATCAAATGTTTCGATCTTGGGCCAGTGGGGAAGAGCCTAACCACGCTTCCGCTGCGCTACTCTAATCGAATGGGAGCGTTGACTAACCTAACCGGATTGGACTCCATACGTTCTACCCCCCTTAAAACTTAGTTTTACTTAAATTCAAGAATCTATGCATCGCTCCGTATATCGGAACGAAGTGCAACTTAGGGGCTATCCTTGACATAAATTGGGAACAACCTCTCATTACAGTGGTTTTCCTTTGCTAATGATGCGTTCTATGGCATTGGTATCTATGATCATAGAGATGAGCCTAATATCTATTGTGGTTAAGGTCAGGGGCAGGTATGAGTTGGTGGCAAAATGCCTAATTCTCTACTGGCTTTAAGTCCTCGCCATTTCCCAAAAGGCAATGTGATCCCGTTTGGTTGTAGGTGGTTGGGCCATCACAGAATAAAGGTTATGTAGTAGGTCTGAGCCGGATACATAGACTTTCTGTCTAGCTAGAACAGAAGATTTATTGTATCAATTCTTAATCCGAGTCGATGCCGATCTTCTGCTTGATCAGAGCATTGGATTTATTGGGAACCACTAGGATTAAGAAGTCGATTCAAACCGCGAATACATCGCGTACATGCAGTTCCTTTACTCTGCGTTCCCGAATGCAATAAACCCTTGGGGATGGCAATTCTAAGGGGCGTGCTAGTCCATTCTAAGTTCAATCTGAGGGATTTATAAATGTTCCCTGAGAGTGAATGGTTCCTTCCTATGGGCAACAACAGAAGTCTATAAGTCATAAGGGGATCTGTCGAAGGAATAAGGTTCTACTTCAACCAAATCTAACCAACAAGTCCTTAGCATATAAAGGCTGTACACTACTTAAGGTAACTAGTAGGCTAGTCTGTATTTCATTCGCTATAATTCAAGACCTAAGCCTATACACTAGACGGTTTCATACCATCTCTAATACAGGGAATTGCTCTATCGCTTAGGATCAAAATTGTCTAAATGGAATTGGATTTCTTATGTCGTCAGACCCTTCAAATCTAGGAGTGCTAACACTAGAACCAAAACACCTAGAGCCTATGTGGCCGGTAGCGCTTAGTGGTATTAAATGGAACTGCATTCCTAGTCCCATGGCAGGATTGGATGTGGTATGCTTGGTAGGAGGGTGGGTGGGGATAAAAATTAATTTGTAGGCTGGATCTCAGGGAGTTATAATACTCCCAATCTAGGGACAATATTTTATAGCGAAATGAAACAACATGCATTCCATTCGACAAATTTTGGCTATATTAAGCCCAAACCACAACACAAACACATTTTTCTACCTAACAACAAAACAACACAGAAATTTCAACAGTAGTCAAACAAGCTAAAGGGCAACGACATAGATGCCTAATTCTACCAAAGGACTTCTACCAGGGTCCCGACTGACCTTCTTGAATACTATCAAGTTCAATACTATCAGTTGCCCATTAGAGCTCTATCGGCCATGTGTTTTCAATACTTCTCAAATGGAGAAAGTTGAGAAATGGGATTTGAGGTTAGCATGATTCTGAGACCCAAAAAGGGGGTAAAGGCTAAAATAAAAGGGACATGAGAGAGAGAACGATGGAAAGGGAGGAAAAAGGCTGAAACAGCCTTAACAATAGCCATGGAAAATGGAGGAAATGCGAAGAAATGGTCGCCCAAAGGGACAGAATGAAATTTAGGCATTGTAGAGGGATGCTTCAAGCTTCCCTAGGATGTATTTTCAGAAAGAAATGAAAATGAAAAAGGGGAATGGAGCACCTCACGATTTCAGCTCGATTTTGGGGTTTTAGGAGCTCCAACGGATGAAATCTTCAAGAGGGAGGGCTGCCAACTTCAAAGGAATGACGGAGGGTGGTCGTTTTTGGCAGGGAATGGATCTAGGGTGGTTTGGAATCACGAATTTTTGGGATAGGGCAGCTGAAAACGAAAATGGGGCTAGGGGAGGGGCTGTTTGTGAAGGAAGTACCCATATTTGGGGTTTTCTATGGACGGGACCTACATGGGAGGGGTACACGACCCAAAATAGGGCGTGCGCCCAAAAATCACTGCAAGTGGGCCCCACCGGTCGGCGATGCATCGCCCGACCGGCGATGGCATCGCCGGCCAACTTCCAAGTTGGCCGGTGGGACCACATGGGTCTGGTCCCCCATGATCCCAGGGGTCCAAAAATATATGGCCCACCCCCTGGTTCATTGTACTTTGATCTGTATGGGCCCAAATATGTGTTCGGGCCTCTCCGGGTCCACCTCGCAATCCCGAATACCAAATCATATGATGCAGCATATGAATTTGGGGTAGAAGGAGCCAGTACATCTATTTAGATCCTTAGTTACTAAATAAAGTGAAGTTAGAATGGCCTTATGGTCATTTTTCATGAAATTTTACTATTCACTGTAAAATTTTGTGAAAGTACTAATTTGTGTTATTTTCTTATTAGGTTTGATGCCTAATATGAAATGGATAAGAAAGAAATGAAGATTGGAGTGTTTAGAGGAGGAATTTTGAGAATTTTTGGCAAGACGGGGTTTTTAAGCCCTGGCGATTGATTACTGGAGTCGTGGTCATTCCACGGCCCAAGATTCACTTTTGCGGTTTAAAACCACTCATATGACGTCTCCACCCGACTTCCTACAGCTTAAAAGTGATTCGGGTCGCTTTACGCGACCCGAGATGCGTTACAGACTCGATCTTGCGATCGATCCTTATAGACTTCGCCTATCGGCGAATCTGTGATCCTAAAAGTGTTTCTAGACCCTTCTCGCACCCACCTAAGTCAAAGGAAGCGACAGCGTACGTCGCAAGACCATAACCCAGGCCCAGTTTAATCCAAATCATGCTCTGATACCATCTGTAACATCCCGAAAATCGGGGGGGTCGAGCAAAAACCCAACTCCCGAGTTCCAAAATGTTATTCATGCAACATAGATATGTATGTTTGAATGTTGTCTGTGATAATGTATTAAACATGAGTGAAATTAATCCAGAACAGCATATCATACTCCAGAGACAGTTAAATTAACCAGCGGAAGTCTGCAATAGTATGTATAACATATATAAACCATTGTATGTCTCCAGAGTGTGAACATGTTACCAGGTTATATACATACATGTATTCTTCAAAAGTAACCAAAAGAATATACATGAGTGCTCTAAAAATATAAAATGACAAGTGTCAAGGTATTTAAGCAACCTCCCTGTAATCCCGTCAATCAGAACACGCATAAAGGAGGGATCCTCCTCATCATCATCAAGTCCAGCTCCGCCTCATAGGCCGCGCCATCATCTGCAATCACAAAAGGGTCTGGTGGGTGTCCAGGAACACCGTCCCGTAACGTGGGAGTGAGTAGCTAACTCAGTGGAATATTAGAGCAAGGATTAACATGTTCTCAAATCAATCACGCGATAATAGTAAAGCAATAAATCAAACAATCCTATACTGTTGTTAATGCAATTATGACATGACGTGATGTATGCCCTCACCGACGATCACCCTCATGCGGCAACATCTTACGACCGCGGCATGCCACACTCCCTAGAGTGCTCCACATCTTCCAGGCACATGCAATGCTATGGTGATATGATTACCGAGTTGTTATTAGTCCTTTTCATACAGTAATATTGGGAAACTAAGGTACCTCCCTTATATCAATCCCAACACAGATCCTGTCTAGGGTCGTCACTCCTAGTAATCTCATACGATGTACATTTCGTAGGTCGCTGCAAGGGCTGCCAGGGCTGTTGCACGCACTCGTTGCTCCGCTCCCCCATCACCTTATCAATACAGGCCTACTGTACTCTACTGCACGGAAGGGTCGTCGCCTCCCGTGAACTCAGAATACGCTCGCGGTCACTACAAAGGGCTGCCAGGGCTGTTGCTCGCACTCGTTGCACCGCTCCCCCATCACCTTATCAGTGTAGGCCGACAGCAAGAATATAGTGTCCCATACCACCATAATCTGCTCACGAGTCATAGGTGCTCACTGGTCACTACGGGGAGGTTTGTGGCCCCAGCGTAGGCCGACAGCTCGACCACGGTGTCCCATACCACCATGCCCGGCTCATGAGTCTTCGTGGATCAAGGTACCATGGTTAACAGGGTTTACAATGGTAAGTTCAGTACCCTAGGTTCAAGCAGTTATGATACATACAAGGTGAACAAACATTGGCCAGTCGGGTTACTTGACGGGCTCGACTAGCGCGATCGCATCTCGAATTGAACGACATGAAGTGCGTAAAACACTTCGCGTGGCCTAACCACTACCGCCAACTCTCAACACGAATCACATTCATCGACGCGTCGTTCGTGGCTATGACCAGTCAGCCACGAATTCGCTCGGTTACCGACTGCCTGGACTAAGTCAAGTCCCACACATCTATGGAATTACATTAACACTATAAAAAGGTATTGGAATTGAAATACATCATGTGAGCATGTTAGCACATGTTATAACATTCAACTTAAGCAAATCTTCAAGGCATACTTCCCATGCATATTCAACTTAAGCAAATCCTCAAGCACATACATTCCATGCATGTAATGAAATCATGCCTTTTGTCAACATGTAGAAAATCATTTAGGTCAGCATAATAATCGAAAAATCAATCACAAACTATCAAATAACATCATTTAATTCAATACATACTAATACAAGCATTTATACAAACACATACACTACACACTTAAGTCTACAAATAGTATGTCGACCCAAAGTGCGCAACTAGGCGAATCTCTTCGCCAAACTAATTATGCATGCATTCCTAACTTCCTAATGCGACAACAAACCATGTCAATCACATCAGCAAAATATGAATGTAAACAGTACTTCCTACAAATGACTAAAATGCCCTAAATCTCATATTCTTCGTTAGCTTACGAAACGGGAAACGGAGAGCATTTTGTACATGTCAAACGGCGATGCCGTCAAGAATCTACTATTAAACGACATTGAAAGCGTTGGAAACAGTCAATCAAAGCGTCTAATATCCGCACCTTATGTCTTGTAGACTCGGAAATTGAAACGGAGCGTATACGCTTCGTCTACGGCGAATAAGGAACCTAATACATAAGATCCATAAGCTACATCGTTATGGAAACAAGGAAAACTCAAATCACCAACTATTTAGGGTTTTTACTTACCTAGGATTGCGGTGGAATCGCCGGGAAAGCGGTAGAGGAGTGTTGCTTAAGCATGTGCAACACGTAGCACAAGTGGCGGGAAGAACTCTCCCACTCTCTCACAATCTCTCACTCTTTTTCTCTCTCCCAAGCTAGAGCTTCTCTCAAATTCGGATGGGAGAGAGGAGTGGGGGTTTCAACCCCTTTTATAGCCTAAAACATTCCCAAAATAGGCTTGGGAACAATGTTTACTTGGTGCCTAACCAAATCGGGGCCGTTTCGGTCCAAAAGGGCATTTCTGGAGGTCCCCAGGCCAAATGCGGTCGGACTTAAGCTCATGCATACCGGATCTAGCACACATCCAGTTTTCAGACCGGTTGGGTTCCCAGATCGCACGTGGCGGCCCAGTTTCAGTTTAACGGTCACCGCACCAAGATCAGGCCTATAAGTCTCGTGATATATAATAGATATTTTTCCTGATCCAAGGGTGTAATTTGGCTGTATTCTGACGGTCAGAATGCTTAATACTGATGCGTCAAATTTGTGTGCCAGATTTGAATTTGAAATTCCAACTATGTCCCTATTCACACTCTCTTCGGTCCGGGCTCAATGAAATAGCCTGTGATCGTCAGTTGGACTTGATATTCGAAACGATTGCCAAGCCCAGCTAAGTGGTTCTAACGGTCTAAGATAGGAGGTATCGGACTTTCGACGCGCGGTCTAGATCCAATACAAAGTTTCAAGGAGGTCCCGAAGACAAACCTGCTTAGAGTTTGGTCCGAGGTTTTAGAGCATTATAGCACCATTGGTTCCACTCGCTTTGGGCCTTGTAGAACGTATTTAAAGTAATCAGGGACTGTTTCCCAGCCACTCCAACGTTGCGCTAGCTAACTTATGCTTAGTTTCTAAAGAAATTTATCCTAAGTGGTTTCTTTGGCTATGGAATTGGGTTCTAAGCAATTTTTCAGGTGTTTTAATTGACCCATTGCCTAAGGACGTCAAATCTCAGATTGGCCAAAATCCGGGGTGTTACATGTAGCCAAAATTTATGGAATGGAGTGCATGCCATCTCATTTCACTGTAAGGTATTGTCCCTGGATCGGGAGTATTGTAACGCCCGGGATTCAGCCTACTAATTAGTTTTTATCCCACCCCACCCTCCTACCAAGCATGCCACTTCCGATCCCACTATGGGACTAAGAACGCGGTTCTATTTAATACAACTGAATGCTACTGGCCACTTAGGCCCTTGGCGTTTGGGTCCTAGAGTTAGCACTCCTAGATTTGAAGAGTCTAACGACATAAGAAATCCAATTCCATTTAGACAATCTTGACCCTAAGCGATAGAACAACTCTCTGTAGTAGAAATGGTATGGAAAGCCATTTACCGTATAATCTTAAGCTTTAGATTATAGCTACTGAGTTACAGACTAGCCTACTAGTTACCTAGAGTAGGGTAAAGCCTGTATATGTTAAGGAATGATAGATTAGTTTTGATTGGAATGAGACTCCCTTCCTTGGATAGATCCCCTTATGACTTATAGACTCCTGTTGTTGCCCATAGGAAGGAACCATACACTCTCAGGGAACATTTATAACTCCCTCAGATTGAACTTAGAATGAACTAGCACGCCCCTTAGAATTGCCTTTCCCAAGGACTTATTGCATTCGGGAACGCAGAGTAAAGGAACTACATGTAAGCGATGTATTCGCGGTTTGAGTCGATTTCTTACTCCTAGTGGTTACCAATGAATCCAATGCTCTGATCAAGCAGAGGATCGGCATCGACTTGGATTAAGAACTGATACAACACATTTTCTGTCCTGATTAGACAGAAGGTTCAACGTATCCTGCTTAGACCCACTACACAACCTTTCTTCTGTGATGGCCCAACCATCTACAACTAAACAGGATCACATTGTCTTTGGGAAATGGCGAGGACTTAAAGCCAGTAGAGAATTAGACATCTTGCCACCAACTCATACCTGCCCCCGAATTCAATCATAATAGAGGTTAGGCTCATCTCTATGATCATAGGTACCAATGCCATAGAACGCATCATTAGCAAGGAAGACCATATAGAGAAAGGCTGTTTCCATTTTAGGTTAAGGATAGCCCCTAAGTTGCGCCTCGTTCTGATATACGGATCGATGCAAATATTCTTCAACCTTAAGTAAAACCAAGTTTTAAGGGGGGTAGAACGTATTGAGTCCAATCCAGTTAGGTTAGTCAACGCTACCGTTTGATCAGAGTGGCGCAGCGGAAGAGTGGTTGGCCTCTTTCCCACTGGCCCAGGATCGAAACATTTGATTTAGGTTATATGTACGATTAGGTTATTAAATAGGATTTGAACCTTCCTTAGAGAAAGTACTCCTTGCCCTTCGCCAATGTCGGGGACGACATTGTGTTTTAAGGGGGGTAGATTGTAACACCCCGGATTTTGGCCAATCTGGGATTTGACGTCCTTAGACAGTGGGTCAATTAAAACACCTGAAAAATCGTTCAGAACCCAATTCCATAGCCAAAGAAACCACTTAGGATAAATTTCTTTAGAAACTAAGCATAAGTTAGCTAGCGCAACGTTAGAATAGCTGGGAAATGGTCCCTGATCACTTTAAATACGTTCTACAAGGCCCGAAGCGAGTGGAACCAAGGGTGCTATAATGCTCTAAAGCCTCGGATCAAACTCTAAACCGGTTTGTTCTCTGGACCACTTTGAATCTTTGTATTGGATCTAGACCGCACGTCGAAAGTCCGATACCTCCTATCTTAGACCGTTAGAACCGTCTAGCTGGACTTGACACTCATTCCAAAAATCAAGTCAAACCGATAATCACAGGCTATTTCATTGAGCCCGGACCGAAGAGAGTGAGAATAGGGTTAAAATTGGAATTTGAAATTCAAATCTGGCACACGAAATTGACGCATCAGTATTGAGCATTCTGACCGTCAGAATACAGCCAAATTACACCCTTGGATCAGGAAAAATATCTATTATATATCACGAGACTTATAGGCCTGATCTTGGTGCGGTGACCGTTAAACTGAAACTGGGCCGCCACGTGCGATCTGGGAACCCAACCGGTCTGAAAACTGGATGTGTGCTAGATCCAGTATGCATGAGCTTAAGTCCGACCGCATTTGGCCAGGGGACCTTCAGAAATGCCCTTTTGGACCGAAACGGCCCCGATTTGGTTAGGCACCAAGTAAACATTGTTCCCAAGCCTATTTTGGGCATGTTGTAGGCTATAAAAGGGGTTGAAACCCTCACTCCTCTCTCTCATCCGAATTTGAGAGAAGCCCTAGCTTGGGAGAGAGAAAAAGGTGGGAGATTGTGGGAGTGTGGGAGAGTTCTTCCTGCCACTTGTACTACGCGTTGCACGTGCTTAAGCAACACACCTCTACCGCTTTCCCGGCGATTCCACCGTGATCCTAGGTAAGTAAAAACCCTAAATAGTTGTTGATTTGAGTTTCCCTTGTTTCCATAGCGATGTAGCTTATGAATCTTGTGTATTAGGTTCCTTATTCGCCGTAGACGAAGCGTATACGCTCCGTTTCAATTTTCGAGTCTACAAGACATAAGGTGAGGATTTTAGACGCTTTGATTGACGGTTCCCAACGCTTTCAATGTCGTTTAATAGTAGATTCTTGACGGCATCGCCGTTTGACATATACAAAATGCTCTCCGTTTCCCGTTTCGTAAGCTAACGAAGAATATGAGATTTAGGGCATTTTAGTCATTTGTAGGAAGTACTGTTTACATTCATATTTTGCTGATGTGATTGACATGGTTTGTTGTCGCATTAGGAAGTTAGGAATGCGTGCATAATTAGTTTGGCGAAGAGATTCGCCTAGTTGCGCACTTTGGGTCGACATACTATTTGTAGACTTAAGTGTGTAGTGTATGTGTTTGTATAAATGCTTGTATTAGTATGTATTGAATTAAATGATGTTATTTGATAGTTTGTGATTGATTTTTCGATTATTATGCTGACCTAAATGATTTTCTACATGTTGACAAAATGCATGATTTCATTACATGCATGGAATGTATGTGCTTGAGGATTTGCTTAAGTTGAATATGCATGGGAAGTATGCCTTGAAGATTTGCTTAAGTTGAATGTTATAACATGTGCTAACATGTTCACATGATGTATTTCAATTCCAATACCTTTTTATAGTGCTAATGTAATTCCATAGATGTGTGGGACTTGACTTAGCCCAGGCAGTCGGTAACCGAGCGAATTCGTGGCTGACTGGTCATAGCCACGAACGACGCGTCGATGAATGTGATTCGTGTTGAGAGTTGACGGCAGTGGTTAGGCCACGCGAAGTGTTTCACGCACTTCATGTCGTTCAATTCGAGATGCGATCGCACTAGTCGAGCCCGTCAAGTAACCCGACTGGCCGATGTTTGTTCACCTTGTATGTATCATAACTGCTTGAACCTAGGGTACTGAACTTACCATTGTAAACCCTATTAACCGTGGTACCTTGATCCATGAAGACTCATGAGCCGGGCATGGTGGTATGGGACACCGTGGTGGAGCTGTCGGCCTACGCTGGGGCCACAAACCTCCCCGTAGTGACCAGTGAGCACCTATGACTCGTGAGCAGATTATGGTGGTATGGGACACTATATTCTTGCTGTCGGCCTACACTGATAAGGTGATGGGGGAGCGGTGCAACGAGTGCGAGCAACAGCCCTGGCAGCCCTTTGTAGTGACCGCGAGCGTATTCTGAGTCTACGGGAGGCGACGACCCTTCCGTAGCAGTAGAGTACAGTAGGCCTGTATTGATAAGGTGATGGGGGAGCGGTGCAACGAGTGCAAGCAACAGCCCTGGCAGCCCTTGCAGTGACCTACGAAATATACATCGTATGAGATTACTAGGAGTGACGACCCTAGACAGGATCTGTGTTGGGATTGTTACAAGGGAAGTACCTTAGTTTCCCAATATTGCTGTATGAAAAGGACTAATAACAACTCGGTAATCATATCACCATGACATTGCATGTGCCTGGAAGATGTGGAGCACTTGAGGGAGTGCGGCATGCCGCGGTCGTAAGATGTTGCCGCATGAGGGTGATCGTCGGTGAGGGCATACATCACGTCATGTCATAATTGCATTAACAACAGTATTAGGATTGTTTGATTTATTGCTTTACTATTATCGCGTGATTGATTTGAAAACATGTTAATCCTTGCTCTATTATTCCACTGAGTTAGCTACTCACTCCCACGTTACGGGACGGTGTTCTTGGACACCCACCAGACCTTTTGTGATTGCAGATGATGGCGCGGCCTGCGAGGCGGAGCTGGACTTGATGATGATGAGGAGGATCCCTCCTTTATGTGTGTTCTGATCGACGGGATTACAGGGAGGTTGATTAGATGCCTTGACACTTGTCATTTTATATTTTTAGAGCACTCATGTATATTCTTTTGTTTACTTTTGAAGTATACATGTATGTATATAACCCGGTAACATATTTACACTCTAGAGACATACAACAGATTATATATGTTATACATACTATCACAGTCTTCCGCTTGTAAATTTAACTGTCTCTGGAGCGTGATATGCTGTTTTAGCTTAATCTCACTCATGTTTAATACATTATCATAGACAACATTCAATCATACATATCTATGTTGCATAAATAACATTTTGAAACTCGGGAGTTGGGTTTTTGCTCGACCCCCCGATTTTCGGGTTGTTACACCCACCTTGATATATATGAGGCCCATGTGATGCGACCCATTAGATGTATTTGACGCCCATGGGTTGAGGTCCAATGGGATGTATACAAGGTCCATTACATTATGTGATTCCACCATGGTTTATGTAATGATATTTATAGCGGGTCATGCCTTGGGAGCAATGATGGTTGACGCCCACATTGTAACTCTCCCTAGGGCCCATTGATAGGCCCATACTTGTTGTGTGTAGGCCGTCTAGGCTCATCCTCGTTGTAAGGATAGTTCATCACCATATAACATGCTTAGTATAACTCCATGACTCATGCCCATACACATCATATGTATGTTTGATATGAGTAGTGACTGATCATAACATATGTCATTGGGCAGACTATTTATGGGACTCACTGATAGGAGCTAACCACATGAACGCGTGGTACGCCCTAGATTGTTATATGACTGGATAGTGTGAGTCATGCATCTTGCATTGTGTGACTATGATTACTGTATGCCCCAACGACATTAGGGTTATGACCTCCACAGGTATGTCATGGATGACCAGATAGGACATCAGAAATGTTTAGTTCGAGCATCTGGGCACTTTAGATTTCAGTGGGTAAAAATCCCTAAACCTTCGAGGCCAGGAGATGCCTCAACGTCTAGACCGAGTGGATACATGAGTGCCTGAGTGTCGAATACTAGTAGGCTGCGTCTCCCACTATGTTGTGGTTGGTTAGAGGGGGTGTGGCCTTATCCACCTTAGTGAGGGGGTTGTAAGTTAGGCTGAGTTTGACCAGCTCACAAATAAATTTACTATCAATGAGCCAGGTAGGTATTGGCAGACTACTGGTCAGGCGGATAGTGTGGTCTCTTCCACTCGATGGGCTGTGCGGCTAGGGAGGCGGCATTCAGTGTAGAATGTAATAGACCCTTGTGATTCCCTAAAGAGGAACTATACTGATATATGGATTTGATATGAGGACTGAAATGATATTATGACACCCCCTCACTATTGCACATGTGGGCAAGCGCACGTGGGCAGACGCTGATGTGGGCAGGTGTGATGTAGGCGGGCTGAGGCCTGGGCGAGCTACCAATGGTTGGCAGGTTACTGAGCAGGAGTTTCATACTCATTCATTCATCCATTCACTATCCACTCGGGCTAGTGGTGCACAACTATTTATTTTATGTACCTTCGTAATGGTCAAGATTTCAGTTGGGGCACGTGACTAACCTGAGATTAGGAATTTACCACATTGTGTTTAACTATCCAAATTAGGTATGGGACTGGTTTGGATAGAATTCTCTTGTAATGGACCCCATAGCCTGCCATACTTCGTACTATCATCCCAACTTCACTCTAGCTTGGTCATTTCATTCGCATCGCATATTGCATTTCATCCACGACGTATTACATTTTGGATTGCTACGTTTATGCACTTTTATGGCTTAGACGGACTTGACAGGATCTGCATATTGCATTGCATCCACAATATATGATATTTGGTTCATTAAGATCTGCATTGTGTACTCTAATATTATATGACTCATGGACTTACCAGTATATTTCCGCTTACTCTGATATCATATGATTCATTATCTTGTGAGTATTTTCGTTTATCCTGATGATGTATGATTTATGGGCTTTATTGTATACTTGGCACTTACCTTACACACACTTTCACCACCCTCTAAGCTTTCTATAAGCTTATGCACGATAAATGCATGTAGGTGGCGTTAGGTTGTAGCAGCGTTGAGCTTGGAGCATGCAACAAACTTTTGGAGTTTTGATTTCGATATGTATATTTCCCTTTCCGCATTGTATTCAAATGATTATATTAATAGATATGTGATGATGATGTTGCCTTTGTGATTTGGGTAAACTTGTGGTTATGCTTATTATGATACAAAAGTATGTTGGAAATCCTCCTTGTAGGATCCCAGGATCAAAATCTGGCGTATGGATGCTGGGAGCTAAGAATGAGGTACTACAGAGGCTATCTGCACCAGATTCAGAAATCAAAAATTTTGTAAGCTCAGTTTCCGAGTTTGGGGCGTGACACCCACTTATAATTTAGGATTTCAATAGTTGTTTATCTCTGATCTCATAAGCTTGTGTGCTTGTTTAGGTCTTTTAATGATTTTATCTAAAAACCTAATACTACGAGCGTCATGAATTTGGCGAATTGTTACAAGGTGCAGACCATTATGCCTAGGTTTCTATTTATCAACCCTTAAGGGTCTTAGTTAATGATTTATTGCGGTGAATGATTTGTAAATAGCTAGCATGTTTATATTTCGTATTTTATTGTAATATGTGTCATTGCTTGTCTATGCTTGCTCACATGATTTATTGAACTCTAGATTGAATGCATCGATTTGTTGATGCTTACGTGTTTGATTAAATGCTCCAATGAATGTATTACTCTATTGTTGCTCGCATGCTTAATGAAATGGCTAAGTAATTGAATCCATTATTCCATTGGTGCTCACATGTTTGATGAAATGCCTAAGTGAATGTATTGTTCTGTGGACGCTTACATGTTCGATGAAATGCCTAAGTTGTTGCATAGTAGTATGTATGCTATAATTACATGATTTAGTGTTTAGTTCATAGCGATGCTTATGATTTTTACGATGTTAGGTCAGTTAGTAAATCACCCAAATCAACGGGTGGCCACCCTGGGCTTATTCGATCAACCCGGGTGAAAAAGAACAACTGAAAGTAGCTGAAATACACAGGATGCTTGCACCCAATGCCAGTTGCACCGAGGTTCTCCAAGGTCAATCAAATTAGTCCGTTAACTGACTGATCATATATGTCCACAATTTTTGACACGACCAAATCGAATCTAAGGTACCCCATTCCTAATGGATGAGTCCATTCAGAACCGTTAGTGCAATATGATCTCACTAAGACTCATGAGTCAAGCATGGTGGTATGGGACACCGTGTCTTAGATGTCGGCCTACACTGGGGTGACAAGTCTCCCCATTATGACTAGTAAGAACTAATGGAGGGGATAGATCATTGTTCGAATGGCCCTTGTCAAATTACTCAGCCGATGGTTCCATGGTAGAGTACCGTTCGAACGACTCGGGCGTGAATGGAATTGGGTGACAAGCCCTTTCCTTTATATGTTTTGGTTTTATGTGACAAGCCCATACCTTAGAACTGAGTGATCATACCTGGTATTGGGCGAGTTGATCCTCATACATTTGGGTATCATGTTGTACATTTGAAGTTGTTGATTTGTGATATAAATGGGTGATACTTAAATTTGGATCAAGGGACACATGTGAGGAGCCGCTACGTGCCGCAACGAGCCACGTGATCCAGATAAGGACTAGTAATATGATGTCGATATGTTAGCTTCGTCAATATACTAGATGAATTGAACTTAATAATTACTCGTCTAACATGATCATTCACTGCATTGCATTAGTTTAGAATGTGGCGAAATAGGCGTTGAAGTTATATGTTGAGGAAGTGTTGTCATTTGCGAATCAGGTGGTCGAAGTTACGTGTTGAGGGAGTGTTGAATGGTGAGAGCATGCATCATGTCATATCTTCATATGCGCAATGAACAAGAGTATTTAGGAAATATTTGATTTCTTATTTTATCATTACATGTGTTGATTGGGTTGATAATATGTGTAACTTAAAACTAATGGAACCACTGAGTTAGCTACTCACTCCCACCTGGGATGGTGTTTTAAAACACCAACCAGGCATATCATTGATGTAAGAACTAGCAAGACCTCAAATAGGTAGGCTTATATCGGGTTGTGCCAACGCCATTATGTTTTAAAGAATTGGGCATAAATTGAAAGCTTTACACTTTAACCGTCTTAAGTATGTATATTGTGGATTGTGGCTTGTATAATCCCATTTTGGGTGATCATCACTATTAGAATTGTATTTTTAACTCTTAGCCTTATATTTATGAATCTTTTGTTATCTCTAAATCACTTTGGATCTGCTAAGTGAATTTTGTTACTCTGACTATACGTGTATGGAATGAATGTGAATCTGAATGAGGTTGCATGTGCATTCTCATTAGGTTAACACCCGGGAACTCGGGATCGGGGTCTTTGTACTCCGGTGTTGATTTTTGGGGCGTTACACAATTAAAGAGAGATAAAGGCTAACCTCGACAAGATTCGAGCCCTTCTAGAGATGAGTTCCCCAAGAACTACAAAAGAGATCCAATGTCTCATGGGAAGGATAACAGCTCTTAAGAGGTTCGTCTCTAGAGCTACGAATAGATGCCTACCATTCTTCAAGTAAATGAAAGGGAACATGAAGCCGACCTAGACAAGCAAGTATGAACAAGAGTTCCAGCAACTCAAGGAGTATATGGGATCCCCCCACTACTCTCCAAGCCCTAGCCAGGAAAGTCATTATTGTTGTACCTAGCGGTATCGACTACAGCTATCAGCTTAAACTTAATACGTGAAGTTGATAACAAAAAACTCCTGATTTATTACATAAGCAAAGTTATGGTTCAAGAAGAGATGTGATGCCCTGATATAGAAAATTAGCGCTAGCGCTAATTATATCATATCGACGCTCCGACCATATTTCCAGGCTCACACCATTATGGTTCCAACTGATTAACTGCTCCACAAAGTGTTGTAAAAACCTGAGGTAATAGGGGGACTGGTGAAGTGGGCAATCGAGCTCACTGAATTCGACGTCATATACTAACCCAGAGCAATGATCAAGGGGAAAGCTATTGCTTTCTTCATCGTTGAGTTCACCTACCTCGTTCCCCTGTAAGAAACAATGAATGAACATCAAATCAGCCTACAAGAATGGAACCTCTATGCTAACGAGTCATCAAACTCCTGGGGAAGTGGGGCAGGATTGATCCTCGTCACACTTGACCAGACTAATGTGGGGTACACCCTAAGGTTTGGGTTCCCAGCCTCCAATAATTAAGCAGAATATGAAGTGCTCCTCATCGGGCTCAGCCTGGCCAAGGCAATGGAAGCTTGGGCATTGAAAATACATAGTGACTCCCAGCTCATAATCAACCAGGTCAATACAGAATACTAATCCAGAGGAGAGAGAATGATCGCCTATCTGTAAAAAGAATGGGACCTGCTCAAATAACTTAACAAGTACGAGGTCATCCCGATTCCTAGGTCAGAAAATTCCAATGCAAATGCCCTAACCAAGTTAGTTGTAGTAGTCAATGACGACCTCCTCAAGATTGTACCAATTGAGTTCTTGTCCAAGCCAGTATGAGCTAGTCCAACTAGAAGGTGACCCTCCCAATAAATCAATCGCTAAACTGGATGGATCTGATCATACGCTACCTACAGAGCCGAAAGCCTATAAATTAAAAAAATAGATAAACTCGATATAAGATCTTGGGAGATATTTTATATAAAGGGGTTTTTCGCTATCATACCTAATATGCTTAATTCCTAATGAGGCCGAATATATCCTAGAGGAAATTCATGAAGGTGTCTATGGAAATCATTCAGGTAGAAGAACCTTAGACCGTAAGGTGATTTGACAAGGGTACTATTGGTTGACCATCCATGAAGATGCAAAGCAATACATAAGGAGGTGAGAGAAATGGAAGCACTTTGCCACAATACTGTGAAAACCGCCCAAACAGCTGACCCCAATGAGCAGTCACTAGCCCTTCGCGCGGTGGGGGTCAACATCATAGTACCTCTGTCGATGGGCAAGGGATAGACTAAATTCACCATCACCGCTACCAACTACTTTACCAAGCGGGTTGAGGCCAAGCCCTTACCTAAGATTACTAAGAAGAAGACTACCGACTTCATCTGGAAGAATATTATTTATAGGTACAGTATCCCCCACACCATTGTTATGGACAACGACAGACAATTTGACAATGCTCATTTCCGAGGACTGTGTGAAAAGCTCGGCATCTACAATGCTTTTGCTTCACCTCGCCACCCCCATGGTAATGGACAAGTGGAAGCTATTAACAAAATCATAAAGAACCACCTGGAAACCAATTTTAAAAGTTCAAAGTAGCTTAGGTCGACAAGCTTGTAAGTGCACCTACTAGTGCTCTTATTTGTCAATTACGGTGTAAGTTGAGTCAGTCGGACTACAGCGCCTAACAAGAAGATCAATTCAAGTGTCTGCCCCAACTGGATGTGTGGAAGCTCATCATAGGTAAATCATAGCCTCACATCCCTTGTCCCAAAACACCAAGTGATTAAAACCCTTAAAACTAAGTAGAACATCTTAGGATTTTATAATAAGAAAACTTTTTATCAAATAGGAAAATCTTTAAGTTTTCTTACCCTGTCGATTGTATCGATACCCCTTTCGATATGATCGACCTGCTCTGTCGATGTCCTCGGCATCTCAATCGATATAATCGAGTGAGGATAAAAAACATCCAGCAAGCGCACATTCATCTGGACGATTTATCGATATATCAAAGTTTTAATCGATATCATCGATATTCGAATATCAAGTCCATCGAAAGTGGATCGATAATATCGACAGGCAATTTTTTGGCTCCCCTATTTTTCTAAAGAAAACTACTATAAGCTTCGATATATCGATGACTATTCTGAGTCAATCTAAATTTAAATATTGATCATCTCGGAAGTCATTCGATTATATCGACAATGGGCACGTGTTTACTCCCTCAAATATTTCAGGATGTTCTAAAAGTTGGTTGGGGACCACTCGAGGAAATCGATATTCCTTTGTCGATACTATCGAGTCCTAGTCGATTGGATCGAGTCTGGACACAAACTGTCCAGCGTGCTTATAGGTAAATCTATATGATTTATTGATCCTATTGACGTGGTCTCGATATCATCGACAATCAAATTCTGATGACATCGGTTGACCCTCGATCATAGCCTATATCCTGAAATATTTCAGCTAGTCTCTCTCATTCTTCAAGTGTCGATAGATCGATCCAAGTATCGATGAAATCAGAGTTCAAAATTTGATGACATCGACACATGTATCGATCCCATCGATCAGCTTGGAATAGGTTTCAAAAGCGTATGACTTTGAAGTTTATGTTATCGAGAGGACAGTCGATCCCATCAAGAGTATACGCTCGATGATATCGACTAAGCTCAATGGCATCGAACTCAGTCATAAATATGACCGTTTTATATCCGTTGAAACCTTTTGTCTATTTAAAGAGAGACTTGGTCATATTACTGGTAGAGAAAGAAGAGAGTACTTTTATGTGTCTTACCCTCAGATCATAACCCTGACCCAACCCGAAGCCTAGTACTGGTACATCTTTTGTGTTGCGTATCAAGGGAGCTGAAGACTCTTCATCAACCAGAAAGATATTTCCATCTCTGCGCTAAAAGGGACTCATTAACTTATTTATAAGTACCTAGAGTCCAGAGGACACTTGTGATCATTCGTTTCTAATATTGGGTCTTAAGTGTTGCTCACCCTTTGAACTCTTCAAAGGAGGCCTCCGGTGGGAGTGTACGCTGTGGGTGCGTTGTGTGGACCCTTGCTCAGTAGAAGAACTGGTAGGTTCTCTACAAACTTTTGAACTATACTTCACACAACCCCAAAAATCTAAAAACACTGTTCTAAAACCTCTAAGAAAACAAAACATTAGGACAGTGAGAGTGAAAAAGAAGATGAAGATGAGGAAGTGGCTCTGCTGGCACAAAGATTCAGAAGGTTCTTTTAAAGGAATCGCGGCCGCCCCTCTAAAAGAAGAAAGGTGGATGATAAACCTTCTGTAGGAAAATTTAGAAAAAGAACCAAAGAACCACAGTGTTATGCCTGTCATGAGTATGGACACTTGTCAACTGAATGTCCAAACAAGAAAACTAAGGGCAAGGCAATGGCCGATAAATGGGATGATAAAAAAGAATCAAACTCAAAAAATAGTGACTTAGAAAGTGATGGAGATCAAAAATCCTTGAAAATACTTATGGTCTCCACTGCTTCGATCATTCCAATTGAATCTGAGAAAGAACAACGAGCCACTGAATCATTTCCATCTGACAATGAGGAAATCGAAGAAGAAAAAGAAATTAAAATGGATAAACTGTAAGATGCTTATAATTAACTGTATATTCATAACATCTACATTCTTAAAAAACTCGGTATGTCTAAAAATAAAAAGGAACTGTTGCAAAAATACTTGGAAAGAACCTTGGAAATTAACACACAATTAGTCAATAATTTGCAGCAATATCATTCAGAAAATGATAAGTTAGAAAGAGAAAAAATATTTCTAAAAATAGAAGTGTCAAAACTTGTGAACCAGGCTGAATTATTAAGAGATGATAATGCGTAACTCAAGAATGAAAATCACTCACTCAACATTGACTTAGAAAAATCTAGGAGAGTTGTTGAAATCAACAACAAATTTTCCCAAAGTGGTGAGAAGCTAGAAAAATTATTAGGGATGTGAAGACTAGGAAGAGACAAAAGTGGACTAGGATATGAGAAAAGTAAAAAGAAAACTAAAAATAAATCCCCAACAAAACTGGCTGCCACAGGTAGCAATATGGAAATTTCTCCAGTTTTTCATTTATGTGGTGATGTTGGTCATTATAAATTTGAATGTTTAGCACCTAGACGGACTCTATATAACTCTAATCGAAATCACATTGGAAAATTCAAATCAATCAGAGAAACTCAGAATGTTAAAAGTCCATCTAGGAGAAACATCCATCCATCACCATCTAAAGAAATGGACAGAATGAAGAAATCTGTCTCACAATGGGCAGTAAAAGAAAAACTGAATTGTCTGATGATTAAACTTCATATACCCTAAAATATCAAGTAGAAAATGGAACAAGTCCAGCTTATGCATCTAGATCTGGATATCTGTTGAAATGATACAATTTTGCTAAGTCTAAAATATTACATCTGAGGTTGGAGACCTTAAACTTTTTGTATATAAACATTTTCATGTTTATAAACCTGTACAAAATTTTGTGATATATTCTGTTCAAAACAGGGTATACTTAATAGTGTGTAAAAAGTGTGAAAATCCTGAAAAGCACCTTCTTTTAATACTAGTGTCGATCTTTTTCGATTTTATCGACTGAGGGTCGATACAATCGACGGCTCTTCAGAATATGAAAAGTCGTATGACCATGGATGAGATCTTGGACAGACTTGATAGAATCGACTGGAAACTTCTTGATATCATCGAGACATTAGTCGATATGATCAATAGATGAAGCCCGATAAAAGTCAGCAGGACGGAGAGAAAAAAAAAGGGGGTTTTATTTCAAGGGCTTCTCGGTCCTCTTCTCTGCTCGATCCTCACGACCCATCACTAGGAGCCACGTCGGACTACCAAAATCCTTCCGAAAATCAAGTAATATTTCTCTAAAAACGTCATCTTTTGGATATTCTTGGTTTGTCGAGAGTTTTGTCATTTTTCTTAAAATTTTGAAAAGCTTATTGGTCCACATGGGAAAAGACAAAGGTGTAGCATCCGGTCTGGGGGAGTCTTCAAGAACTACCCGATAAAAAATTCTTGCCTCAAGGGAAAGAGCTAGGATCCTAGACCGTGGGACCCCCACACGGCAAAGATCACGACAGGCCTCACATGGTGGGCCCCAGACCGAAGTTCCTGCACCTCCTCAAGTGTGTCGCACCCTCTATCTCTCTCTCTCTCTCTTCCTCTCATCTTTTATTTATTTTCTTGTGTGATTGATGAGGCCATGTGGCCCACTTGAATGAGCCCCACCATGAAATATGTATTCTATCCAAGCCCTCCATGAGTG
This sequence comes from Magnolia kwangsiensis, assembly GCA_037074715.1. Taxonomy (NCBI): domain Eukaryota; kingdom Viridiplantae; phylum Streptophyta; class Magnoliopsida; order Magnoliales; family Magnoliaceae; genus Magnolia; species Magnolia kwangsiensis. Next base: position 78,600,115 of record CM073575.1, on the reverse strand, counting down.
GGGCCCACCTTAGATATATCATTCCTCTTATGCTGGCGAAGAGAAAGAAACGTCCAGACGCTGGACGTCCCTGTTCAAAAAAAAAAAAGGGGAAATGGAGCCTTTGGGGGTGGGCCCTTATGTAGGCCCCACCTTGATGTAAGTATGAAATCCACGTCGTCTATCCCATTCTCCACCAAATTTTAGGCGTTGAGCTAAGGGTTGGGGTTGGTTGGGAGATCTGGTGGGCCATAGCGTTGAAGGTTGCATCCCTACCATTTAAAAGATCATTTTTCATTTTATTTTATTCTCTAAACATAGGAAATACTCCATATTAGACCCGTTGGATTGGTTGTGAGCTTAAGAATTCAATGGCAAGGGTGACTTTTTATAAACGGGCCCCACGTGCAAAAAACTTAGGAAAAATGGGTTTTTCCCCGATTTTTGAAAGAGGCAAGGCCTCTGCCTCTGACGAGCTGCAGCAGCAGCACGTGCTACATGCAGCGGGCGTCCGTACAGCGTCCCACGGCTGCTGCCGTGGGCCCCACCATGATGTATACTTTTTGTTCACACCGTCCATGAGGTGGGCCACTCCCAGTAGTGGGCCCCCTCCAAGTTTCGACCCCATCCACTGATCAGGTGGCCCACACCATAGGAAACAGTGGAATTGAGTATCTACCGTTGAAAACTTCTTTTGGGCCCACAGGAGTTTTGAATCAAGCTGAACTTTGTATTTTCCCTTCAACCAGGTCCGCATGACCATATGAGCGGCTTGGATGCCATTTAGGTGGGCCCCACATGGGACCCACAATGATGTATGTATTGCTTCCATCGTCTGCTGGACGGTGGAGCCCACTTGATGCATGTGTTTTATGCACGCCACCCTCAGCGTGCGTGCAGCGTGTGTGCAGTGTGTGTGCGTGTTGTGTGTGTAATGTGGGTGTGCATGCGTGTGTGTGTGTGTGTGTGTGTGTATATATATATATATATATATATATATATATATATATATATATATATATATATATATATATATATATATATATATATATACATACATACATACTTATATTATATTGTATATATATAAAATATTGTATATATATTATATATAATGTTTATATACTATATATATATATATATATACAACATTCACAATGGTGGGCCTTCACGTGGGCTCCACCCGTGATGCAGATGCTGCATCCAATCTGTCCATCCATTTTAAGCAGCTCATTTGTGAAATGAGTCAAGGAATGAGCCAGATCCACAGTCCAAGTGGACCCCATCTTGGCATGATTGGAGGTCCATCTTAATGTAACTGTGACAGCTTATTGGGGGCCCACTTGATGCGGATGTAAGGCCCATGGGATTGGACCATTTGATATATCCCAAGGCCCTTGGGACCAGGCCCATTTGATTCATATAAGGCCTTTGGATTTGGGCTGTAACATCCCGAAAATCGGGGGGTCAAGTAAAAACCCAACTCCCGAGTTCCAAAATGTTATTTATGCAACATAGATATGTATGATTGAATGTTGTCTGTGTTAATGTATGAAACATGAGTGGGATTACGCCAGAACAACATATCATACTCCAGAGACAGTTAAATTAACCAGCGGAAGACTGTGATAGTATGTATAACATATATAAACTGTTGTGTGTCTCTTGAGTGTGAACATGTTACCAGGTTAAACATATACATGTATACCTCAAAATAGAAAGAAAGCATATACATGAGTGCTCTGAAAATATAAAATGACAAGTGTCAAGGCATCTAATCAACCTCCATGTAATCCCGTCGATCAGAACACGTATAAAGGAGGGATCCTCCTCATCATCATCAAGTCTGGCTCCGCCTCACAGGCTGCGCCATCATCTACAATCACAAAAGGGTCTGGTGGGTGTCCAGGAACACCGTCCCGTAACGTGGGAGTGAGTAGCTAACTCAGTGGAATAATAGAGCAAGGATTAACATGTTCTCAAATCAATCATGAGATAATAGTAAAGAAGTAAATCAAACAATCCTAAAACTGTTGTTAATGCAATATGACATGACGTAATGTATGCCCTCACCGACGATCTCCCTCATACGGCACCATCTTACGACCGCGGCATGCAATCGACCATCAAGTGCTTCACATCTTCCAGGCACATGCAATGGTATAGTGATATGATTTCTAAGTTATTATTAGTCCATTCAAACAGTAAGATTGGGAAACTAAGGTACTTCCCTTATATCAATCCCAACACAGATCCTGTCTAGGGTCGTCACTACTGCTACTGAAGGGTCGTCGCCTCCCGTAGACTCAGAATACGCTCGCGGTCACTACAAAGGGCTGCCAGGGCTGTTGCACGCACTCGTTACTCCGCTCCCCCATCACCTTATCAATGTAGGCCGACAGCAAGAATATAGTGTCCCATACAACCATAATCTGCTCACGAGTCTAGGTGCTCACTGGTCACTACGGGGAGGTTTGTGGCCCCAGCGTAGGCCGACAGCTCGACCACGGTGTCCCATACCACCTGTCCGGCTCATGAGTCTTTATAGATCAAGGTACCATGGTTAACAGGGTTTACAATGGTAAGTTCAGTACCCTAGGTTCAAGCAGTTATGACTCATGCAGGGTGAACATACAATGGCCAGTCGGGTTACTTGAAGGGCTCGACTAGCACGATCGCATCTCAAGTTGAATGACATGAAGTGCGTAAAACACTTCGTGTGGCCTAACCACTGCCGCCAACTCCAAACACGACTCGCATTCATCGACGCGTACTTCATGGCGAAGATAAACTAACCACGAATTCGCTCAGTTACCGACTGCCTGGACTAAGTATAGTCTCAAACATGTGGAATCACATCAGCAAAGCATGTGAAAGTATTGGAAATGAAATACAACCATATGAGCATGTTAACACATGTTGTAACAGACAACTTAAGCAAATCACCTGATACATGCCTTTCATACATATAATGAAATTATGCATATCGCCAACATATAGGAAATCATTTCCATCAGCAAATTAATTGAGAATTCAATCTCAAACTAAATCATAATGAAAACATCAAGCACATGTTATAACATACAACTTACGTGAATCATCAAGCACATGCATTTCATTCATATAATGAAATCATGCATATGGCTAACATGTAGGAAACCATTTACACCAGCATATTAATTGAGAAATCCATCTCAAACTAATTCATAACACCATTTAATTCAATACATACTAATACAAGCATTTATACAAACACTTACACTACACACTTAAGTCTACATATAGTATGTCGACTCGAAGTGCATATTTAGGAGAATCTCTTCGCCAAACTAATTATGCACGTACTCCTAATATCCTAATGCGACAAGAAGCCATGTCAATCACATCAGAAAATTATGGATGAAAACAGTATTTTCTACAAATGACTAAAATGCCCTAAATCTCATATTCTTCGTTGATTTACGAAACAGGAAACGGACAGCATGTTGTACATGTCAAACGGCGTTACCATCGATAATCTACTATTAAACGACATTAAAAGCTTTGGAAACAGTCAATCAAAGCGTCTAAAATCCGCACATTGTCTCTTATAAACGTGTCGTTTCGAACGGAGCGTATACGCTTCGTCTACGGTGATAAGAGAACCTAATTTACGAGTTCTATCAGTTTGCATGCTATGGAACGGAAAGAATCCCAAATCAGCAACTTATTAGGGTTATTTCTTATCTGAAAAGTGGAGAAATCACCGGCAAAGTGATTAGAGCGCGTGGCTTAACCACTTGCAGCACGTGGGACAAGCAGCAGGGAATTCTCTCCCACCTTCTCTCACAAACTCTCACCTTTTCTCTCTCCCAATCTAGGGATTTTTGCAAATTCGGATGGGAGAGAGGAGTGAGGGTTTCAACCCTTTTTATAAGCCCCAACTTGCCCAAAATAGGCTCGGGAACAAGGTTCACTTGATGCTTATCCAAAGCGGGGCTGTTTCGGTCCAAAAGATCATTTCTGGTGGTCCCCTGGCCAAATGCGGTCGGACTTAAGCTCATGCATACTGGATCTAGCACACATCAAGTTTTCAGTCCGGCAGGGTTCGCAGATCGCACGTGGCGGTCCAGTTTCAGTTCAGTGGTCACCGCACGTAGATCAGGCCTGTAAATCTCATGATATGAAATAGAAATTTTTCCTGATCTGAGGGTGTAATTTGGCTGAATTCTGACGGTCAGAATGCTTAATACTGACACGTCAAGTCGTGTGCCAGATTTGAATTTGAAATTCCAATTCTGTCCCTATTCGCACTCTTTTCGGTCCGGGCTCAATGAAATAGCCTGTGATTATCGGTTGGACTTGATTTTTGAAAGGATTGTCAAGTCCAGCTAGGCGGTTCTACCGGTCTAAGATAGTAGGTATCGGACTTTCGACGCCCGGTCTAGATCCAGTACAGATTTTCAAAGTGGTCCAGAGAACAAACCTGCTCAGAGTTTGATCCGAGGTTATAGAGTATTATAGAGTCATTGGTTCTACTCAATTTGGGTCTTATAGAACGTATTTAAAGTGATCAGGGACGATTTCCCAGCTACTCTAGCGTTGCGCTAGCTAACTTATGCTTAGTTTCTAAGGGAATTAATCCTAAGTGATTTCTTTGGCTATGGAATTGGGTTCTGAGCGATTTTTCAGGTGTTTTAGTTGACCCATTGCCTAAGGACGTCTAATCCCAGATTGGCCAAAATCCGGGGTGTTACATAGGCCCATTTGATATATGAGGCCTATGGATGTAGGCCCACTTGATAGATAAGACCTATAGGATTAGGTCACTTGATATGTTCTAAGGCCCATGGGACTAGGCCCATTTGATATATTTTAAAGCCCATGGGAGTAGGCCCATTTGATATGTATAAGGCCCATGGGTCGAGAACCATTGATGCATTCTAAGGTCCACGGGTTATGACCCATTGCAATGCACTTAAGGCCCATTGGTGCGGCCCATGGATGTGGCCCACTTAATGAATATAAGGCCCATAAGATATGGCCCATTTGATATATTTAAGACCCAATGGGATGTACCTAAGGTCCATTGCAATGTGTGATCCCAACCTAATTTATATAAGGATATTCTCTACGGACTACGCATTAGGAACAATGTTGGTTTGACGTCCACATTGCGAGTGTAATGCTGGTTGGATGTCCGCATTGTCACTCTCCCAAAGGCCCACTAATAGGCCATACTTGTAGTATGTAGGCCATCTAGGCTCATCTTCATTATGATCAGGGCCCATCTGTTTATATTTTGGCCCATGTGATAGGGCCCACCTTGTAGTGTGTTGCTCGCACCGTTCATTCACGTGGCCCCGATGTGATGTACGTGTTTTATCTAAGTTGTCCAATAATGGGCCCCTTTGGAATAAATAGGGCTCAACCCATTGTGATGTATTCAAGGCCCTAGGTTATGGCCCATTACAATGTATGTAAGGCCCAATTGGCGTGGTCTATTAGATATATACATAAGGCCCATGTGAGTAGGCCTACCTTGATGTACCTTGTGGCCATCCGTTAGGCCACTTTGATTTATTTGTGGTCGTCATTGAGGCCCACCTTGGTATATATAAAACCCATTGGAAAGGCCCATGGACACAGTCCACTTGATGAATATGAGGCCCATTAGTGCGGCCATTGATGTAGCCCAGTTAATATATATGAGGCCCATTAGTGCGGCCCATGGGCGGGGCCCACCCGTTTGTATTGTCAGGCCCATGTTTAAGACCCATGTCTGAGGCCCATTGTAATGTATATGCTGCCCGTGTATGAGGCCCATAGTGAGGTATATGCTGCCCAGAGATGAGGCCCATTTGTGTGGCTCATTGATGAAGCCACTTGATGTGAATAAGGCCCATGTATAGGGCTCACCTATTGTGTATTTGGAGCTCATGGGCGAGGCCCATTGTGATGTATTCGATGCCCATGGGACATGACCCATTGTGATGTATTTGAAATCCAGATATGAGGCTCAATATGATATGTATATTAGGCCTTATGTGAGGCCGTGGGCCGTTATATGTTTTGCTCCATGGGAGAAATGTTGGTTGAATGTCTACACTGATGGGAAGTGACGGTTAGAGGTCCTCATTGTGACCTTCCCTTAGACCTTGTTAGGCCCATTCTCTTCGTAGGTTAACCCAAATAAATGGGCCCCATCCACCACAGACGGATGACTCCATGCTATTGGATTTGGTGTAACCACGGCCAAGAGCCGATCTTTACATTGTGGTTGATTGTTATCCATCTATGGACCCCACCTTGTATATATGTGGGTGGTCGGTGCCGACTATCAATATTGATTATCGGTGCTGATTATTGTGGCTGATTATAGATCGAGGCCAATCATCGTGGCCGATTGTGGATCCCGATTGTGATGTACATTCTGCCCGCGTTTGAGACCCATTGTGATATGTTTATGGCCTATGGGCAAGGCCGATTGTGATATGTATTAGGTCATGATGCATGGCCCATTTGATGTATTTAAGACCCATGTGTAGGGTCAACATGCTATGGATTCAGGGCCAATGAGCAGAGCCCACCTGTTGTGTACATGTAACCCTTGAGTAAGACCCATTGTGTTGTATATTAGGCCCTTGTGAGAGGCCGTGGTTCCATTATATGTTTAGATCTATGTGGGTCATTTCTTGGGGCAATGTTGGTTAAATGTCCACATTGTCGAGGCCGATTTTTGATACCGACTATGAGTATGTGACAGCATAGCATCATGATACATGCCCATACGCATCATCTGCATGATGTTATGAGATGTGATTGACCATTGCATATGTCATTGGGTAGGATGATATGAGACTCCCTGATAGGCGGAGGTTATCTCATATGAGCGCACGATATGCGCAGGATTGGTGCATGACTGGATTGTATGACTCATGCATCTTGCATTGTGTGTTGTGATTACTGTACGCCCTAGCGACATCAGGGTTGTAGCCTCCACAGGCATATTGTGGATGGCCAGATGGGACACCAAAAATATTTGGTTTGAGCATCGGGCTGCTATAGATGGCCCTGGGTGAAAATCCCTAAACAGCCTCTTGGTTGCAGAGGATGCTCCAACGTCTAGACCGAGTGGGTAGATGAGCGTTGAGTGTTGATTACCAGATGGCTGCGCTCTTCACTGTGTCGTGGTCGGTTGGAAGGGGGTGTGACCTTACCCGCCCGAGGGAGTAGGCATGGCTAGGCTGAGTTTGACCAGCTCGAGGAATAGGTCCGCTATCGGCGAGCCGGGTAGGTATTGGCAGACTACTGATAGGCAGATAGTGAGGTCTTTTTCACTTACCCAGTTATGCGCTTGATTGGGGTGTCAGGTGGTGTGAAGTGTAATAGACCCCAGTGATTTTCCCAGAGAGGAACCGTACTGATATGAGGACTGACATGATATTATGACACCCATCACTGTTGTACATATGGGCGGGCCCACGTGGGCGGACGCTGATGTGGGCGGGTGTGATGTGGGCGGGGCTGAGGCCTAGACGAGCTACCACACTAGGCGAGCTACCAGCGGTTGGCAAGCTACTGTGCTGACAGGCTACTGAGTAGGAGTTTCATATTCATTCATTTATCCATTCACTATCCACTTGGGCTAGTGGTGCGCAACTACTTGTTGTGTATCTTCGTTATGGCAAGGATTTCGGTTGGACGCACGACTAACCTGAGATCAGGAGTTCACCACATTGAGTCAGACTATCCAAATTTAGGTATGGGACTGATTTGGATAGAGGTTCCTTATGGTGGACCCCGTAGCCTGCGATACTACGTACTATCATCCCGACATCACACTCCAGCATGGTCATTCCATTAGCACCATATACTGCATATTTCATTACATCTTCGGTGTGTGGTATTGTGAGTTGTTATGTTTCTGTATTCCTGTGACTTAGATGAGAGTGATGATATTTGTTAGCTCTTTCGAATTGTGTATTACATTATATCCTTATCATTCGACATTTGATTATCTATGACTCATCATTTACATAACTGTCCTATATTGTGTATTCTGATATTGATTAACTTATGGACTTGTTCATACTTCCACTTATTCTGTTATCGCATGATTATAATCTTGTCAGTATTTCTGTTTACGCTGATAATTCCTGCTCTTATCAGTGTTTCTGCTTATTCAGTCATTGTATGGTTTATGGATTAATAGCTTTCCGGTATTGTATGATTATGATATTGTATTGAATACTTGGCACTTATCTCGTGCACACACTTACACCACCCTCTAAGCTTTCTATAAGCTTATGCACGATAGATGCATGCAGGTGATGTTAGGTTGCAGCAGCATTGAGCTTGGAGCGTGCAGCTGTTTGCTGGAGTTTTGATTTGAACATATATATTTCCCTTTCAGCATTGTATTCAAATGATTATATTAGTGGATATGTGATGATGATGTTGCCTTTATGATTTGGGTAAACTTGTGGTTATGCTTATTACTAGTTAAATGTACAAAAAAAAAATCCTCCTTGTAGGATCCCAGGATCGAAAATCTGGCATATGAATGCTAGGAGCTGAGGATGGGGTACTACGGAGGCTGTTGGCACTGGATTCGGCGATCGGGATTTCTGTGAATCCTATTTCTGGGTTTGGGGCGTGACAATCATTCAACCCTGCTACGATATAAAGATTCATCAACAAACCTTGCCTTGGATACTGACCTTGACCATGGACATCAACCTCGTCCTCATATACCGACCCCGACCTCAGATACTATAACGTCTGGGAAAAATCGGTACAAAGACCCGAGTATCTCCTCAGGTAAAAAGAATTACGGATCGAATTCTTTAGAAATTAGACAAAAAATTAATTAAGTACTAAGCTAAATTAATTAGTAGATTAGCTTGAACTACTTTCTATATGAACTACAAGACACAAAACTAATAGGATCGCTAATGCTACATTACCTAGAAACCTAGGATCCTCCTCAAAACCCAGTTACTCTCGGGAGCATCACGAAACTCCATATTGGACCTGGACCATGAGGCGAAAGTTCAATTACCATGAAACTATATGGTTATGATGGCCTTACTAGGTTTGACAACCATCTCGGGAATAAAATCCAAATAGTATCCGAAAACGCACAACTTGAGCCCGGAGTGAAGTGTGTGAGAAACGCGAATATCTTTAGGAAATGAACTCAAACTTAAGTGATTTAGGCCATTCACATGTAGGCTAAAACTAAGGCTTCAGACCATCAGTTTCTGACCCAACTACACCCTTGGATGAAGGAAATCTCCCTACATATGTCAGTGCACTTGTGGCCGTGATCGAGTGATGATGACCGTTGAACTGAAACTGGTCCTCCACGATCGATCCACTGATCCAATCGGACCAAAATCTTAACCTAGCATAGATCCATTGTCATGGAACTTTCTTTGGACCGTATGCAGGAAATGGACCTCTAGATGAGCTTCGTTGGACCGAAACAACCACTCTTTGGCTATAACCTAAGTATGTCATGGCCCTGGGGTCATTTACACCAGTTTTGTGCCTATATAAGGGCCTTAACCCAACCCTCTCTCATTCCATACGAATTTTAAAACTCGTGAACCGAATACGGTGGTTTGGGACACTGTATTCGAGCTATCGGCCTATGTTAAGGTGATGAGCCTTTCCCGTAGTGACCTCAATTATAAAATAGGCCTACAATCAGGTGACGAACCTCTCGTAGTGACCTCAAGTGTGAATTAAGCCTACATTGAGCTGACGAGCCTCCCGTAGTAACCTATAGTATAAGTCGTGAACTTGTGTATAGTATGTGATTAACTAGGATTGACGACCCTAAATGGATTAGTGTTTGGGTTAATGATATAAAATGAGGTACCTTAGCTTTCCAAACCTGCTATATGAATAAGTCTTATTAAGAACTTGGCTAATCACACACATGCACCTGATTGCATGTGCCTTTGGCATTGGAGTTGAGCACAGCGGGGGTGTTACATGCACGACCATGAGAAGATATTGGAGAGGGGGTGCAGGCGAGGGCATACATCATTATCGTATTTTATCCTTGCATTAATAATAGTACTTAGGGCATGATTGTTGTACTGCTTTATCATTACTACTTGATTGAATTGATAACATGTTAACCTTTACCTTAGAGCTCCACTGAGTTGATCACTCACTCCCACTCCGGGATGATGTTTTAAAACACCAACCAGACTCTATTGTAGTTTTAGATGACGGTGAGGCTTATGAGTTGGAGCCGACCTTCTGCGATGACGAGGACGAATTCTCCTACATGCAACTTTCTGACGAGTCTATGTAGACCTAGAGTTGCATCGTAGGGATCGCGGAGATATAGACTAGTTGAATATTACACCTTATCATTTTATAAATTTTGGAGTTATACCTGTAATTATTTAACCTAGTGACGTTCATGCTCTAGGGACTTACAATCACTTATATGCTCTATATATTTATCACAATCTTCCACTTGCATAATTTAACTATTTTTAGAGTATGGTATGCTGATTTGGTATAATCCATTCATATTTAATGCACTAATATGGTCAACATTTAACCATCATTATCTATGTTAAATAAGTGATGCGTTGGAACTCGAGAGTTGAGCATCTGCTCGACCTCCCAATTTTTAGGGTGTTACAAGTTGGTATCAAAACATAATTTGGATTAAACTGGGCCTGAGTTATCATAACACGATGCACACTATGTACTTTGACTTAGGAGGGAGCATTAAAATGTAAAAACGATCATAGGATCCTAAGTTTTGCTCGACGGTGATCATATGACCGTTGAAGTGAAACTGACCGTAGAAACGGGACCCGTAGGCATCTGCGATCATGCGAGATGGCCCCAATCCTTTTCCAGACCATCAATCGATGGGTTTGGATGATGATTCGGTGTATTCCACACTCAAATAACCCTAAAAGCATGAATATACGTGAGATGGAACCCGAAACCACACCAAACAGACTCAAGGGCCCAAACGACCCAAATCAGGGGGGGGGGGGGGACCAAAGTGGTCCCCGCACACATACAACACCCCGGTCGGAGGACACCATCGCCCTTGGTCCAGCGGATTGTGATGACATGGTGCCACCCACGAGGCCTTACGGTCCGGTTTGTCTGGGCCTCTCCGGCTGACCCTTGTACACACCTGTGGGGCCCATGAAATCATGTAAGGTCCCCTATAAACCTCCCATTTTCTTTATTTCCTCCTCTTACACCCCCAAGCTTTCCAAATCTCCCAAAATTTCATCTTTCTCTCTTAAATCCTCCCTCTATTCTTAATTCTTCTTCTTCATCATCACTACATACACACCTCCCATCATTTATTTCAAACCCATCTCCTATCTCCCTCATTTCCTCCCATTTGAGCACACAAACCCTCCTTGGTGTCTCAAAAATCTCAAGGTCCAACAACCTATCCTATCCCTCTATTTTATTTCACTCATGGCTCTTTTTGAGCTCGTGGTGGCCATATTTTCATTTTCCACACTTCTTTCTCTCATGGGGAAGAAGAGGGCTTCCATGGATGAAGCCGGGCCTAGCTTCCCTACTCATTCAAGGAGGCAGAAAGGTGCCAAGGCTACCACAAGCGTCGATCGGGAAATAAGGATGAAGCGGGAGCTTGATCCCCAGCTTCCTCTCAAAAGAGCTCTACTAGTGGATATGACACATGGAAGGTTTCAAGGCCGTGGAGTTCTTTTTGAAGCACATATGGATGAGAAACTATTTGGGCTTTATCCAGTGATGGATCTCCTGTTGGACGCCAGGTGGGGTCCCATATTTGAGGGCAAGTCTCGTGTAAATGAGGGCATTATCCCGGCCTTCTACGCCCATATATGAGAGCCACTACTGGAGCCTCTACAGTTCTCTATCCCCAGGGGAAGGCAGGAATCCATGGTCAATGTGGACTTGATAGCTTGAGTCATGGGGATGCCGTGTGGGGAGGTTCATGCTAGCGAGAAGAGTCTCAGTAGTGTGTGTGAAAGAGATCGACGTACATGATTTCTTTGTGGCCACTGGTCCACGGGAATCGAGGCAACTGCCTCTCAATGACCAGGATGACTCATGACTTCTGCCTACTCCACCACATCTTCACGCACAATGTGTATCTCAGGTGGAGCAATCATAGTGAATGTACGCGTCCGATGATAGACTTCCTATATAGGGCTGGGCAAGGAGACAAGTTGTGCCTGCCTAGGTATGTACTACTACAAATAGTTCAGACCATATGCTCTCCTAGGACAAACATTTCACTCCCATTTTGCCAAGTCATATGTAAGCTTGCACGTGAATTTGGCTATAGACTTGGCTCAGAAAGGCTTGCGCTGATCCATTTCATCAAAAACACTACTCTTAACAACAGAGGAATTGGGCCACGACAACGTCAAGCCCGTCTCGATGAGAGTGAGGATGAGACGGAAATTGAACAAGAAGAAAGCGATGAAGAAGGAGATGGGAATTAAATAGAGGAAGAGGAAGAAGGCGAGGAAGAGGAAGGGCAGAAAGAGGAAGAAGAGGAGGCCCAAGACTCTGATGGGGGCTCTCCTCCTACTACACATGAGCCCCGTTGTGATCGGGTTGCTTTAGAGGCCTGCTTGGCTCAACTTGAGGAGGGTCAGTTCACCCTGCGATAGGAGGTCAGTGAGACCCTTGCCAAACTTGAAGAGAATAGGGCCTTCATGAAATAAAAATTCAAGAAGGTGTCTCGTACTTTGAGGGCTATCCTGTGCTATGTGCAGGACAAGGGTGCTCCTCCTCCATCATCATATTCAGATGACTAGTCCTATGTTGTAGTCATCTTTAGGTTTTCTTTGCTTTCCTATTTTCTATGTTATAGCCTTTAAAGGCTTAGTAATATTGTAGAGTGGTTGGTATGCTTTAGAGTTTGAAACTTTGCTTAGATTAGCTCACATGCATCTTCTGCCATGATCCATGTAATACTACATCTCATGTATTGTGACAATTTTGGTTAAATGAAATGAATGTAGCTCCTTTGTTTATGAGATGTGTAGAAAGCTTGAGAAATTGAGTGTTGTATGTTAAATCTTACACGAGTTGTACCCTATGTTGTATATAGGAAATGCCACCTAAGGCCACAAAGAGTGCGGTACATCTTACACTTGGTGACTCGATTGATGTGGCACCTCCCCTAAGCAATAGTCAAACGGACCCCAGTTTAGGCCCGACTCACGAGACTATGCCTGAATCTCAGCCGACCATTAGCCCCACAAATGGGCTAACTCCTTTTGTGTAACACCCTGAAAATCGGGGGTCGTGTATAAACTCAACTCCCGAGTTCCAGACCGTCACTTATGCAACAAAAATGATTATGATTCAATGTTGTCTGAGTTAAAGCATTCACATGAGTAAAAGTATACCAAAACTGTAATTCATACTCCAGATTCAGTGATAAAAGCAAGCGGAAGACTAAAGCATATATATATCACTGTATGGAAAATAAAATAGATCTCAACTATTTCCAAAGTATGAATACATCTCTGAGCCTCATATACATGTAAATAAACAGAATCAAAAGGTCAAAAATAGTCCCACTGAGAAGTCCCATCAATCCAGGCCACCTAAGCAAAGTCATCGTGGTACTGCATATATGAGAACTCGTCCTGGTCCTCATCATAATCTGGCTCTACGTCCTGAATCGCTGCCTCACCTGCATCTAAGACAGGGTCTGGTGGGTGTTGCAAACACCATCCCGTAACGTGGGAGTGAGTAGCTAACTCAGTGGAATAATAGAGTAAAGATTAGCATGTTCTCAAATCAATCATACAATAATAGTAAAGCAATAAATCAAATATTCCTAATACTGTTGTTAATGCAATATGACATGACATGATGGATGCCCTCATCGACATTCTCCCTCATACGGTACCATTTGCGTCCGCGGCATGCTTGCGTACCGCTCAGTGCTCCACATGTTCCAGGCATATGCAATATGATGTTGATATGATTATCGAGTTATTATTAGTCCTTTTCATACAGCAATATTGGGAAACTAAGGTACTTCCCTTATATCAATCCCAGCACAGATCCTGTCTAGGGTCGTCACTCCTAGTAATCTCATACGATGTATATTTTGTAGGTCGCTGCAAGGGCTGCCAGGGCTGTTGCTCGCACTCGTTGCACCGCTCCCCCATCACCTTATCAATACAGGCCTACTTGTACTCTTGTCGCTACGGAAGGGTCGTCGCCTCCCATAGACTCAGAATACGCTCGAGGTCACTACAAAGGGCTGTCAGGGCTGTTGCTCGCACTCGTTGCACTGCTCCCCCATCACCTTATTAATGTAGGCCGACAGTAAGAATATAGTTTCCCATACCACCATAATCTGTTCACGAGTTATAGGTGCTCACTGGTCACTACGGGGAGGTTTGTGGCCCCAGCGTAGGCCAACAGCTCAACCACAGTGTCGCATACCACCATGCCCGGCTCATGAGTCTTTATGGATCAAGGTACCGTGGTTAATAGGGTTTACAGTGGTAAGTTCAGTACCCTAGGTTCAAGCAGTTATGACTCATACAAGGTGAACATACAATGGCCAGTCGGGTTACTTGACGGGCTCGACTTGCACGAGCGCATCTCAAGTCGAATGACATGAAGTCCATATAACACCTCGTGTGGCCTAACCACTGCCGTCAACTCCAAAACACGACTCGCGTTCATCGACGCGTTGTTCATGGCAAAGATAAGCCAACCACGAATTTACTCGGTTACCGACTGCCTGGACTAGGTATAGTCCCAAACATTTATGAATTCAATCAGCAATCATGTAAGAGTAATGGAATTGAAATACAACAATGTGAGCATGGTAACACTTGTTATAACATACAACTTAAGTACATCATCTAACACATGCATTTCATACATATAATGAAATCATGCATATAGCCAACATGTAGGAAATCATTTACATCAGCATAGTATTTGAGAATTCAATCTCAAACTAATTCATAATACCATTTAATTCAATACATACTAATACAAACATTTATACAAACACTTAGACTACACACTTAAGTCTACATATAGTATGTCGACTCAAAGTGCGCATTTGGGTGAATCTGTTCGCCAAACTGATTATGCACACATTCTTAATATCCTAATGCGACAAGAACCCATGTCAATCATCTCAGCAAAATATGGATGGAAACAGTATTTCCTACAAATGACTAAAATGCCCTAAATCTCATATTCTTCCTCTGCTTACAAAACAGGAAACGGACAGCATGTTGTACATGTCAAACGGCGTTGCCGTCGATAATCTACTATTAAACGACATTGAAAGCATTGAAAACAGTCAATCAAAGCATCTAAAATCTGCACCTTTTATCCTAGAAGTGTATTGATTCGAACGGAGCGGGTACGCTTTGTCTACAGCGAACCGGGAACCTAATACACAAGATCTATAAGCTACCATACTAAGGAACCGAAGGAACCTTAAATCAACAAGTGTTTGGGGTATTTTCTTACCTAGAAACGCGACAAAATTTTCCGGAAAGTGATTGAGGCGCGTTGCTTAAGCACATGCAACAGGTACAAGCAGCAGGAAGTTCTCTCCCACTCTCTTTCACAATCTCTCACCTTTTCTCTCACACCAGCTAGGGTTTCTAGCAAATTCGGATGGGTGAGAGAAGTGAGGTAAGCCCCTTTTATAACCTGAAACATGCCCAAAACAGGCTTGGGAACAATGTTTACTTAATGCCTAACCAAATTGGGGCTATTTCGGTCCAAAAAGACATTTCTGGAGGTCCCCTGGCCGAACGCGATCGGACTTAAGTTCATGCACGTTGGATGTCGCTCACATCCCATTTTCAGACCAGTAGTGTTCGTAGATCGCACATGGCGGTCCAGTTTCAGTTCAGCGGTCACCGCACGTAGATCAGGTCTACAAGTCTCATGATATGAAATAGAAATTTTTCCTGATCCAAGGGTATAATTTGGCTGAATTCTGAAGGTCGGAATGCTTAATACTGACGCATCAAGTCGTGTGCCAGATTTGAATTTTAAATTCCAAATCTAACCCTATTCTCACTCTCTTCACTCCAGGTTCAATGAAATAGCCTCTGAACGTCGGTTGGACTTGATTTTCAAAATGATTGTCAAGTCCAGCTAGGCGGTTATAACGGTCTAAGATTGTAGGTATCGGACTTTCGACGCGCGGTCTAGATCCAATACAAAGTTTCAAAGAGGTCCTGAGAACAAACCAGTTTAGAGTTTGATCCGAGGTTTTAAAGTATTATAGCGTCATTGGTTCTACTCGCTTTGGGTCTTGTAGAACGTATTTAAAGTGATCAGGGACTATTTTCCAGCTACTCTAGCGTTGCGCTAGCTAACTTACACTTATTTTCCAAAGGAATTAATCCTACGCGATTTCCGGTCGAGTTGGTACTCGAGTCCAAGTACGGATTTTTCCAGGGCGTTACAATCTACCCCCCTTAACAAAAAAATTTCATCCTCGAAATTTGTACCTTTTCGTACTCCTCGAGAAGTTGTGGGTAGTTCTTTCTGATCTCGGCTTCTGTCTCTCAGGTAGCCTCTTCCTCAGAGTGATGCGTCCACAATACCTTCACAAGGGGAATCACCTTGCTACGCAGTACCTGCTCCTTCCTATCTAGGATACGCGTCGGTCGCAGGATATATGTAACATCCTCTCCTAACTGCACCTGCTCCCATCTGATGATATGGGAAGGATCAGAAACGTATTTCTTCAGCATAGAAACATGAAATACGTTGTGAACGCTTGCGAGAGGCGTGGGTAAAGCCAAACGGTATGCCGCTGCTCCCACACGATTGAGGATATGGAATGGACCAATGAATCGCGGTGCCAGCTTCCCCTTCTTCCCAAACCGAAGGACTCCCTTCATAGGGGAAACTCGCAAAAATACAAGATCCCCAACCGTGAACTCTAGCTGCCGCCGTCTCGTATCTGCATAACTCTTCTGTCTGCTCTGCGCTGTGAGAAGCCGACGTCTAATAATATCAATCTTCTCCGACGTCGCCTGCACTAACTCTGGGCCAATCAATCTGCACTCACCGACCTCTGCCCAGCAATGCGGTGCTGGACAAGGTCGCTCATACAACGCCTCGTAAGGTGCCATACCGATACTCGCCTGAAAACTGTTGTTGTACGCAAACTCCGCATATGCAAGACAGTTATCCCAACTGTCCTTGAAGTCTAATGCGCAAGCTCGCAACATGTCCTCTAAGATCTGGTTCACCCGCTCTGTCTGTCCGTCTGTCTGTGGGTGGAAGGCAGTACTGAACTTCAACTTCACACCCATAGCCTCCTGAATGCAAGTTCAGAAAATAGAAGTGAACCGCGTGTCTTTGTCCGACACGATCTCCAATAGAACTCCATGTAGACGCACGATCTCTCTGATGTATAGTCTAGCCATCTCGTCTGCAGAGTTCGTGACTCTGATCGGTAGGAAGTGCGCCGACTTCGTCAGACGGTCGACGATCACCCATATGGAATCATGTCCCTTCCTCATCTTCGGCAGCCCTGAAACGAAATCCATGGAAATGAAGTCCCACTTCCACTCTACGATCGGCATAGGCTGAAGAAGTCCAGGTGGTCGGCGATGCTCTGCCTTCACCTGCTGGCAAGTAAGACAACGGGACATGAACTCTGTTATGTGGGTTTCATACCTTCCCACCAATAGGTCCTCTTCACGTCGCGATATATCTTCGTACTGCCTAGATGCATCGCGAGTCTGGTACAATGCGCAGCCTCGAGAATCTCTCGTCTCAAGTCAGGGATATCCAGGACGCATAGGCGGCCACGATAACGTAAGCCCCCATTCGTGGCAACTCGCCACTCGGCGTCTGTAACATCACTGGCCTGCTCTCGAAGCTCAGTTAGATGCGCATCATCCCTCTGTGCCTCGATGATCCGGTCATCGATTTGAGATCGCACCTGCTGTAACATCCCAAAAATTGGGGGGTCGAGCAAAAACCCAACTCCCGAGTTCCAAAATGTTATTTATGCAACATAGATATGTATGATTGAATGTTGTCTGTGATAATGTATTAAACATGAGTGAGATTAAGCTAGAACAGCATATCATACTCCAAAGACAGTTAAATTAACAAGCGGAAGACTGTGATAGTAGGTATAGCATATATAAACTGTTGTATGTCTCCAGAGTGTGAAAATGTTACCAGGTTATATACATACATGTATACTCCAAAAATAAACAAAACGAATATACATGAGTGCGCTAAAAATATAAATGGTAAGTGTCAAGGTATCTAATCAACCTCCCTATAATCCCGTCAATCAGAACACACATGAAGGAGAAATCCTCCTCATCATCATCAGGTCCAGCTCCGCTTCTCGAGCAGCGCCATCATCTGCAATCACAAAAAGGGACTGGTGGGTGTCCGGAAACACCATCCCGTAACGTGGGAGTGAGTGATCAACTCAGTGGGATAAGAGAGCAGAGATTAGCATGTTATCAAATCAATCATGCGATAATAGTAAAGCAGTAAATCAAACAATCCTAATACTGTTGTTAATACAATATGACATAACGTGATGTATGCCCTCACCGACGATCTCCCTCATACGACAACATCTTACGACCGTGGCATGCCACACTCCCTAGAGTGCTCCACATCTTCCAGGCACATGTAATGTTATGGTGATATGATTTCCGAGTTGTTATTAGTCCATTCAAACTGCAGGATTGAGAAACTAACGTACTTCCCTTGTATCAATCCCAACACAGATCCTGTCTAGGGTCGTCACTCCTAGTAATCTCATACGATGTATATTTTGTAGGTCGCTGCAAGGGCTGCCAGGGCTGTTGCTCGCACTCGTTGCACCGCTCCCCCATCACCTTATCAATACAGGCCTACAGTACTCTACTGCTACTGAAGGGTCGTCGCCTCCTGTAGACTCAGAATACGCTCGCGATCACTACAAAGGGCTGTCAGGGCTGTTGCACGCACTCGTTGCTCCGCTCCCCCATCACCTTATCAATGTAGGCCGACAGTAAGAATATAGTGTCCCATACCACCATAATCTGCTCACGAGTCTAGGTGCTCACTGGTCACTACAGGGAGGTTTGTGGCCCCAGCGTAGGCCGACAGCTCGACCACGGTGTCCCATACCACCATGCCCGGCTCATGAGTCTTTATAGATCAAGGTACCATGGTTAACAGGGTTTACAATGGTAAGTTCAGTACCCTAGGTTCAAGCAGTTATGACTCATGCAGGGTGAACATACAACGGCCAGTCGGGTTACTTGACGGGCTCGACTAGCACGATCGCATAGCAATTCGAACGACATGAAGTGCGTAAAACACTTCGCGTGGCCTAACCACTGCCGCCAACTCCAACACGACTCACGTTCATCGACATGTCCTTCGTGGCCAAGGTAAGCTAACCACGAATTCGCTCGGTTGCCGACTGCCTGGACTACGTATAGTCCCAAACACATATGAATCCACGTCAGCGATCATGTGAGAGTATTGGAAATGAAACACAACCATGTGAGCATGTTAACACATGTTATATCGTACAACTTAAGTAAATCATCTAACACATGCCTTTCGTACATATAATGAACTTATGCATATCGCCAACATATAGGAAATCATTTCCATCAGCATATTAATTGAGAATTCAATCTCAAACTAAATCATAATGAAATCATCAAGCACATGTTATAACATACAGCTTAAGCGAATTGTCAAGCACATGCATTTCATTCATATTATGAAATCATGCATATGGCTAACATGTAGGAAACCATTTACACCAGCATATTAATTGAGAAATCAATCTCAAACTAATTCATAACACCATTTAATTCAATACATACTAATACAAGCATTTATACAAACACATACACTACACACTTAAGTCTACATATAGTATGTCGACCCGAAGTGCTCAATTAGGCGAATCTCTTCGCCAAACTAATTATGCACGCATTCCTAATATCCTAATGCGACAAGAAGCCATGTCAATCATGTCATCAAAATATGAATGAAAACAATACTTCCTACAAATGACTAAAATGCCCTAAATCTCATATTCTTCGTTGGTTTACGAAACAGGAAACGGACAGCATGTTGTACATGTCAAACGGCGTTGCCGTCAAGAATCTACTATTAAACGACATTGAAAGCTTTGGAAACAGTCAATCAAAGCGTCTAAAATCTGCACCTTTTCCCTTATAGGTGAAGTGATTCGAACGGAGCGTATATGCTTCGTCTACGGCGATCAGACAACTTGATACACATGTACATCAGCTACTATTCTATTTGAATCGAAGAAATCCCCAAATCAGCAAGTGGTTAGGGATTTCCTTACCTAGAAGTGTGTTGGAATCACCGGGAAAGTGATCGGAGTGCGTCGCCTAAGCACGTGCAGCAGCAGCAGCAGGTGGCAGGAAAATCACTCCCACTCTCTCTCACAAACTCTCACCTTTTCTCTCTCTCAATCTAGGGATTTTTGTAAATTTCGATGGGAGAGAGGAGTGAGGGTTTCAACCCCTTTTATAAGCCTAAACTTGCCCGAAATAGGCTAGGGAACAAGTTTCACTTGAGGGGTAACCAAATCGGGGCTGTTTCAGTCCAAAAGGACATTCTGGTGGTCCCCTGGCTTAATGCGGTCGGACTTAAGCTCATGCATACTGGATCTAGCACACATCAAGTTTTCAGTCCGGCAGGGTTCGCAGATCGCACGTGGCAGTCCAGTTTCAGTTCAGCGGTCACCGCACGTAGATCAGGCCTACAAATCTCATGATATGAAATAGAAATTTTTCCTAATCCGAGGGTGTAATTTAGCTGAATTCTGACGGTCAGAACGCTTAATACTGACGCGTCAAGTCGTGTGCCAGATTTAAATTTCAAATTCCAAATCTGTCCCTATTCGCACTCTCTTCAGTCCGGGCTCAATGAAATAGCCTGTGATTATCGGTTAGATTTGATTTTCGAAATGATAGTCAAGTCCAGCTAGGCGGTCCTAACGGTCTAAGATAGTAGGCATCAGACTTTCGACGCGCGGTCTAGATCCAATAAAAAATTTCAAAGTGGTCCAGAGAACAAACCGTCTTAGAGTTTGATCTAAGGTTATAGAGTATTATAGAGTCATTGGTTCTACTCGATTTAGGTCTTGTAGAACGTATTTAAAGCGATCAGGGACTATTTCCCAGCTACTCTAGCATTGCGCTAGCTATCTTATGCTTAGTTTCTAAAGGAATTAATCCTAAGTGGTTTCTTTGGCTATGGAATTGGGTTCTGAGCGATTTTCCAGGTGTTTTAGTTGACCCACTGCCTAAGGACGTCAAATCCCAGATTGGCCAAAATTCGGGGTGTTACACCTGCACATGTGCGATGAACTCATACGGCTCCTCTATAGTGAGTTTCTGCTCAAAGTGTCACAAAAACTCAACCATATCCCACTCAGCAACCATCAGCGGAGCCGCAAACTCTATCGCCTTCTTGCGGCTCAACGCGTTAGCCACAAGGTTCGCCTTCACAGGATGGTAAGAGACTTCGAACTTGAAGTCCTTCAAAGTCTCCATCCATCGCCACTGCCTCATATTCAAGTCCCGCTGCTTGAATATGTACTTGAGGCTCTTGTGGTCGCAAAAGAGCTCGAACTCCTCTCCATAGAGGTAATGTCTCCAGAGTCTCAGTGCGAATATGACGGCTGCCAACTCTAGGTCGTGTGTAGGGTAATTCTCATCGTGCTTCCTTAATTGTGTTGAGGCATACGAAATTACCCTGTCCTTCTGCATAAGGACATAAACCAGACCAACGCTAGACGCGTCAGTGTATATAGTATATCTAACCCCTTGCTTTGACAATACTAGCACAGGGGCGGACGTAAGCCTGTCCTTCAGCTCTTGAAAAGCTGACTCTGCCTTGTCATTCCAGGCGAACTTCACGTCCTTCCGTGTCAACTGGGATAAAGGTCTCGCGATCTTTGAGAAATCCCGAATGAAGTGTCGATAATAGCCAGCGAGACCCAAGAAACTCCTCACCTCAGTGATAGAACCAGGCTGCTCCTAGTCCTGAACTGCAGTTACCTTAGACAGGTCAACTGTCATCCCATCCTTGGACACCACGTGTCTTAGGAACTTCACTTCCTGCTTTCAGAAGTCACACTTCTTGTACTGTGCGAACAACTGATGCTGTCTGAGTGTATCCAGGACCAAGTGCAAGTGCTCCTCATGCTCCTCTCGACTCCTGGAGTATATCAAAATGTCGTCAATGAACACAGCGATGAATCGATAGAGGAAAGGCCAAAATATCCGGTTCATCAGATACATGAACACGGCTGGTGCGTTCGTGAGACCGAACGACATCACAAGGAACTCGTAGTGGCCAAAGCTGGTCCTGAACGCTGTCTTCTACACATCCTCATCCCTGATGCCCAACTGATGATATCCTGATGAAGATCAATCTTCGAGAAGTACTGCGCTCCCCTCAATTGATCAAACAAGTCATCGATCCTGGGTAAAGGGTACTTGTTCTTCATCGTGATCTGGTTCAGTCTGTGATAATCAATAGACAATCGCATCAAACCATCCTTCTTCCTTACAAACAGGACTGGTGCTCCCCAAGGAGACACACTAGGTCGAATAAGGCTAAGCTCCAACAGACCATCAATCTGCGTCCTCAACTCCTCCATCTCACACGGTGTCATGCGATACATCGGCAGTGAGACCGGCGTGGAACCAGGCACCAGATCGATAGTGAAATTAATCTCTCATCGAGGCGACAAACCAGGGATCTTCCTGAACAGATCCCCAAAATCACAAATGACTGGCGTATGCTCAAGCATCGGGGCATCAGCGTCCCGAAGTAAAGAAGCGTAGCTAAGTATCCGGAAGGGGAGATTTACCCGGACTGAAAATGTAAAAGGCATGCCCTCTGGCTTGTACACCGTCACCATATGAGTATCGCAGTCAATCTCGGCCCTTCCAGTAGTCAACCAGTCCATGCAAAGAATGGCGTCGAGATAAACAAGAGAGGAGTCGACGATAAGATCAAGAGCCATCGTCCTGCCTCCCAGATCCACCAAGCAACCCTCACACATCAGGGTGGCATCAGAAAAATCCCCATGAGCTGAAAGGACTCGCACTCCATCCATACGAATGGTCGGCAGTCCAAGACGTCTGATTATGGAATGCGATATTAAAGAAAGTATGGATCCAGTATCCACCATCACGAGAATAGGAATACATCCGATGTGGGCAGTGACCTCGAAGGCCGAATGCTGCGAAGTCTCTGTCTCGGCTGCCTCAGCTGTCAAAGTATGTACTCCCGCCTGCTGTGGTCGGTAGGGCTACTGTGTCATGGGCCGTAGAGGTAGCCTGAACTGCGACACGGGAGGTCTGAAGGAAGGGTGTGCAGAAGCCAACCGTAAAAGAGGTGCTGATATAGCCTGTGAGCGTGTACGGTCGATCTTCTGCTGCAGCGAGAACCCACTGTCCCACATCCGAGCAAAAAAACTCTGTGCTAAATGGCCCGGTCTCCCACAATAAGTACATGATAAATCGGGGCACCGCATCGGGGGTACTGGCACTATAGCCCTAGGAGGAGGGTTGTAACATCCCAAAAATCGGAGGTCGAACAAAAACCCAACTCCCGAGTTCCAAAATGTTATTTATGAAACATAGATATGTAAGATTGAATGTTGTCTGTGATAACGCATTAAACATGAGTGAGATTAAGCTAGAACACCATATCATACTCCAAAGACAGTTAAATTAACAAGTGGAAGACTGTGATAGTATGTATAACATATATAAACTGTTGTATGTCTCTAGAGTGTGAACATGTTACCAGGTTATACACATGCATGTATACTCCAAAAGTAGACGAAACGAATATACATGAGTGCGCAAAAAATATAAAATGACAAATGTCAAAGTATCTAATCAACCTCCCTGTAATCCTGTCAATCAGAACACGCATAAAGGAGGAATCCTCCTCATCATCATCAAGTCCAGCTCCGCCTCGCAGGCCGCGCCATCATCTGCAATCACAAAAAGGTCTGGTGGGTGTCCAGGAATACCATCCCATAACGTGGGAGTGAGTAGCTAACTCAGTGGAATAATAGAGCAAGGATTAACATATTCTCAAATCAATCATGCGATAATAGTAAAGCAATAAATCAAACAATCCTAATACTGTTGTTAATGCAATATGACATGACATGATGTATGCCCTCACCGACGATCTCCCTCATACGGCACCATCTTACGACCGCGGCATGCCACACTCCCTAAAGTGCTCCACATCTTCCAGGCACATGCAATGTAATGGTGATATGATTTCTGAGTTGTTATTAGTCCATTCAAACAGCAGGATTGGAAAACTAGGGTACCTCCCTTATATCAATCCCAACACAGATCCTGTCTAGGGTCGTCACTCCTAGTAATCTCATACGATGTATATTTTGTAGGTCGCTGCAAGGGCTGCTAGGGCTGTTGCTCGCACTCGTTACACCGCTCCCCCATCACCTTATCAATACAGGTCTACTGTACTCTACTGCTACGGAAGGGTCGTCGCCTCCCATAGACTCAGAATACGCTCGCGGTCACTACAAAGGGCTGCCAAGGCTGTTGCTCGCACTCGTTGTACCGCTCCCCCATCACCTTATCAATGTAGGCAGATAGCAAGAATTTAGTTTCCCATACCACCGTAATCTGCTCACGAGTCATAAGTGCTCACTGGTCACTACGGGGAGGTTTCTGGCCCCAGCGTAGGCCGACAGCTCGACCACGGTGTCCCATACCACCATGCCCGGCTCATGAGTCTTCGTGGATCAAGGTACCATGGTTAACAGGGTTTACAATGATAAGTTCAGTACCCTAGGTTCAAGCAGTTATGACTCATGCAGGGTGAACATACAACGGCCAGTCGGGTTACTTGACGGGCTCGATTAGCACGATCGCATCTCAAGTTGAACGACATGAAGTGCGTAAAACACTTCGTGTGGCCTAACCACTGCCGCCAACACCAAAACACGGCTCGCGTTCATCGACGCGTCGTTCGTGGAAAAGATAAGCCAACCACGAATTCGCTCGGTTACCGACTGCCTGGACTAAGTATAGTCCCAAACACATATGCATCCACATCAACAATCATGTGAGAGTATTAGAAATGAAACACAACCATGTGAGCATGTTAACACATGTTATATCGTACAACTTAAGTAAATCATCTGACACATGCCTTTCATACATATAATGAAATTATGCATATCGCCAACATATAGGAAATCATTTCCATCAGCATATTAATTGAGAATTCAATCTCGAATTAAATCATAATGAAATCATCAAGCACATGTTATAACATACAGCTTAAGCGAATCGTCAAGCACATGCATTTCATTCATATTATGAAATCATGCATATGGCTAACATGTAGGAAACCATTTATACCAACATATTAATTGAGAAATCAATCTCAAACTAATTCATAACACCATTTAATTCAATACATACTAATACAAGCATTTATACAACACTTACACTACACACTTAAGTCTACATATAGTATGTCGTCCCGAAGTGCGCATTTAGGCGAATCTCTTCGCCAAACTAATTATGCACGCATTCCTAACATTCTAATGCGACAATAAACCATGTCAATCACATCAACAAAATATGCATGAAAACAGTACTTCCTACAAATGACTAAAATGCCCTAAATCTCATATTCTTCGTTGATTTACGAAACAGGAAACGGACAGCATGTTGTACATGTCAAACGGCGTTGCCGTCGATAATCTACTATTAAACAACATTAAAAGCTTTGCAAACAGTCAATCAAAGCGTCTAAAATCCGCACCTTTTCCCTTATAGATGTGTGAATTCGAACGGAGCGTATACGCTTCGTCTACAGCGATAAGAGAACCTAATTCACGACTTACGTCAGCTAACAAGCTATGAATCCTAGTAAACCTCAAATCAGCAACTTTCTAGGGTTATTTCATACCTGAAAAAGTGGAGGAATCGTCGAAAAAGTGATCGGAGTGCATTGCCTAAGCACGTACAGCACGTGGCATAAGCAGCAGGGAATTCTCTCCCACCTTCTCTCACAAACTCTCACCTTTTCTCTCTCCCAATCTAGGAATTTTTGCAAATTCGGATGGGAGAGAGGAGTGAGGGTTTCAACCCCTTTTATAAGCCCAAACTTGCCCGAAATAGGCTCCGGTACAAAGTTCACTTAGTGCATATCCAAATCGGGGCTGTTTCGGTCCAAAAGATGCTTTCTGGTGGTCCCCTGACCGAATACGATCGGACTTAAGCTCACGCGTAGCAAATCTAGCACGTATTAAGTTTTCAGTCCGGCTGGGTCCGCAGATCGTACGTGGCGGACCAATTTCAGTTCAGCGGTCCCGCACGTAGATCAGGGCTGAAAGTCTCATGATATAAAATAGAAATTTCTCCTGATCCGAGGGTGCAATCTGGATGAATTCTGACGGTCAGAACGCTCAATACTGACGCGTCAAGTCGTGTGCCAGATTTGAATTTGAAATTCCAATTCTGTCCCTATTCGGACTCTCTTCAGTCCGGGCTCAATGAAATGGCCTGTGATTATCGGTTTGACTTGATTTTCGAAATGAGTGTCAAGTCCAGCTAGGCGGTTCTAACGGTCTAAGATAGGAGGTATCGGACTTTCGACGTGCGGTCTAGATCCAATACAAAGATTCAAAGTGGTCCAGAGAACAAACCTGCTCAGAGTTTGGTCCGAGGCTATAGAGTATTATAGAGTCATTGGTTCTACTCGATTTGGGTCTTGTAGAACGTATTTAAAGTGATCAGGGACTATTTCCCAGCTACTCCAGCATTGCGCTAGCTAACTTACGCTTAATTTCTTAAGAAATTAATCCTAAGTGGTTTCTTTGGCTATGAAATTGGGTTCTGAACAATTTTTCAGGTGTTTTAATTGACCCACTGCCTAAGGACGTCAAATCCCAGATTGGCCAAAATTCGGGGTGTTACAAGGGTCTATGCGAGGCCTCTTGTCCGCAAAGGGCATGTCCTGTAACTTTGGTCGTGGCCTAGGAGCAATAGGGCCACGAGATCGCGTAGGTCGATCCACATCCTGCTCTGCCCGCATGGACATGTGAATCAGCTCTGTGTAGGAGGGAATGCTCACGCAACACATCTTCGACCGAATATCCGGTCGCAGAGCCTCAGAAAAGCGTCGTATGCGCATCTGCTCATCTGCCAGTATAGTCGGGACGTATCTGCCCAACTCAGTGAACCGATGCTCATATTCAGTCACCGTCATGCCTCCCTGTCTGAGGCGTAGAAACTCGTTCTCTCAGTCATGCCTATATGTCTGGGGATAGTATCTCTCGTGGAAGCGGAACTCAAACGCTGCCCAGGTCCAGATGTAATCAGCGGCAACGGTCCGCAACACACTGTCCCACCATAAGCTGGCCTCCCGCTCGAACAAGAATGTAGCCAACTCAACCTGCTCAGTCTCTAAGCAATGCAGCATCCGTAGTATCTTTGACACACGGTTGAGCCAATACTCGGCCTCTTCGGGTCTATGAGAACTCATAAAAGTGGGAGGCCGTAAGCGTTAGAATCGCTCTAGTAAGCTCTGTGTGTCTACAGCATTCCCTGCAGGGTAAGCAGGTGGTGCAGGATGAGCCATGCCCTCATCCTGAGCATATGTATAGGCATCCTCAACTGGATGCGCAAGTGGTGCAGGTGGAGTCACACTCCCACCTGGGCTAGAGCCCCCACTAAAGTAGTCAGGAGCTGCTGCTGCTGCTGCATCATGGCCATCATCTGCTCAAATCTATCTAGAGGTGGAACAGGTTGTGGCATGTACTGCGTCGAAGAAGACGCGCGGTACTGCTCCCTGACGGGCGGTGTGAAAGGCGGTGGTCCAACTGCAGGACCAGTAGGAGGCTGAGACTCACGTACTTTCTCAGGAATCGGGCCCACAGCAGGGTCCGCATGAGCACTAGACTGAAAGGGAACCTGATCCATAGGCTCACCCAATGTAAGCCAAGTTGTGCTACTTGTAGCCTTCGGTGGCATTCCCTATATTCAAAATAGGGCGTAACCTTGTCAGTCTTAAAAGCACAAACACACCGCAATCATTCACATAAAGAGTCAAAGGCATTCCACGCATTTCATTTAATCAAAATTGTCACAATACAAGGGATATCTCCTTACAGGCATTATGACAAGAAGTACATGAGAACTAAGACAGTTAAAGCTACAACAACAACATAAGTAAACTACTAGCCTTAATAGTCTTACACAACATAAAGCAGGAAACGACTAACTGCTACCAACAACATCAAAAATCTCATCGCTAGTCTGAGTCGAGTGATGGGGGAGGAGCACCCTTATCCTGCAAGCAGCACAGGATCGCCTTTAAGGTGCGAGTCACCTTACTGAATTTTCTCTTCATAACGGCCTTGGTATCCTCGACCTCCGCCCGAAGTTTCTGAACTTCCCTTTGCAAGGCGACCTGGCTCTCTTCAATTCGGGTAATGCGAGCATCACTAGTAGCCCGAGTAGAAGGAGGAGGGCTCTCATCAGTATCCTGAGCCTCCTCTTCTACCTCTTCCTGGACTTCTTCCTCTACTTCCGCTCCAGGTTCTCCTTCACTTGGATACTCTTCGTCATCAAAATCGTCCTCGCTATCCTCATCAAGCTGAGTCTCACGGTACTGAGACCCGATCTTCATCTTGACAATGGTAGACTTATCAATGCAGTGAATCGAAACTGGCAACTCTGACCCAAGTCTATAAGCAAACTCAAGCGTGATCTTGCATATAAGCCGGCCAAAAGGAAGCGACTCAGAGTTCTTCTTAATTTTTCTATGAGGATAATCTGTCGCAACACGAAAGTGGCCATACACACATTTTCTCCCTGGGCCACCTGATACAAGAAATCAACCATAAGGTGCGTACATTCAATACGATTTGTCGACCTGGGATACACGTTGAACGTGCAAATGTGGTGCAGCAGGTGCAAATCATCAGACATATGAGACGCCTTGAGGCTATTGTCAGGCTGCCATGGAACCAGACTACCGCATAGGAACCTGGTACAGTGATCTCGCTCACGCCTACTCCTCAAATTCTTAGCACAGGGATGAACATCACCAAGGGGCACGTTCAGAAGTCGCGCTATCAACCGAACATCGACCGTAGCCATCCGGTCTCTACCAAAGGGAATCTTGAACTGTAATGGCTCCAATGTAGGACTCTAGATACGAGCGTAGAAGGCACGAACGGTGCTCACATTAGCACGAGAATGGGCTTCAAAGAGCAGACCCCAATGTGTAGTTTCAATGCGCTCGAATAATAGAAATTCGTCGAAGAGTCGTCCTTCCACGTCCGCCTCAAACAATACCTTACGGTCAGTATATTCACCGTGAGGCATCTCTGCTAATATCACTCGCCCAATTTGAGCATGGGGATCCAAATCCCGCTTTGTATGAAACTCCCGGGCTGTGCTTGGACTTGCGGTAGCGCTTGAGCTAGCGGCGTCACCCCTCGGTCTTCTGGATTACGCAGGGAGACTAGGCCCAGCCTCGTCCACTGCAGTCTTTCTCTTTCCCATCAAAGAGAGGATGGTGGAGAAAGAGAAAAGACCCAAAATGGCTTCAACAATAGCCATAGAAAGTGAGAAAAATGGGAAGAAATGGCTGCCCAAACGGACAGAAAGAAATTTAGGCATTGTAGAGGGATGCTTCAAGCTCCCTAAGGCTGGATTTTCAAAAAGAAAAGAGAAGGAAAAAGGAAAATGGAGCTCCATCCGATTTCAGCCACAAATGGGGGTTGTAGGAGCTCCAACGGATGAGATTTGCAAGAGGAGGAGTTACAAACTGTAATGGAGTGATGGAATGGATTCGGTTTCAGCAAGAAATGGGTTTGAGAAGGATTTGGAGCAACGATTTGAGAAGGAGCAGCAAGAAAATCGAAAATGGAGCTTGGGAGGGGCATTTTTGTGAAGGAGGTATCCTTTCTAAGGGGTTTCGACGGACGGACCGCACATGGGAGGGGTGCCCTACCCCTAAAACCACACGTGCTCGAGTTTCATTGCAAGTGGGGCCCATCGATCGGTGATGCATCGCCGGCCAGTCACCACTCCGGCTGGTGGGACCACATGGGTTAGGTCCCCCCTACCTCAGGGACCCCAAATATGTATGGGCCCCACCTTTGTTCATTGTAGATTGGCCTAGGGAGGCCCAAACATTCATTCGGGGCTTTCCAGGGCCAATCTATAAATTTGAATGCATTCCCATATCATGTAGCATATGATTTTGGGGTATAAGGAGCTGATACATCCATTTACCCCATTAGTTGCTAAAGATTGCAAACTTAGAATGGCCTAATGGCCAGTTTTCATAAAATTTTACTATTCACTATAAAATTTTGTCAAAGTATAATTTTATATCATTTTCACATTAGGATCAATGCCTAACATGAAAATTCAGAGAAGGATTTGAAGAATGGGGTGGTGAGAGGAAGAATTTTGAAGAAACCAGGTGAAACGGGGTTTTTAAGCCCTAGCGATTGAATGTAAGGGTTGTGGTTGCCCCACAGCCCAAGGATTCACATTTACAGGTTTAGAACTGCTCAAAGAACGTCTCAACCCACCTACTTACAATCTAGGAGCTACTTAGGTCACTTCACGCGACCCTAGATGCATTACGGACTCGATCAAGCGATCGATACGAGTAGACTTCGCCTATTGGTGAAACTGCGATCCTATAAGTGTTTCTAAACCTTCCTCACACCCACCTAAGTCAAAGGAAGTGATAGCGTACGTCGCGTGACCATAACCCAGGCCCGATATAATCTCATTCATGCTCTGATACCAACTTGTAACACTCTGAAAATCAGGGGTCGTATATAAACTCAACTCCTGAGTTCCAGACCGTCACTTATGTAACAAAAATGATTATGATTCAATGTTGTATGAGTTAAAGCATTCACATGAGTAAAAGTATACCAAAACTGTAATTCATACTCTAGATTCAGTGATAAAAGCAAGCGGAAGACTAAAGGATATATATATCACTATATGGAAAACAAAATAGATCTCAACTGTTTCCAAAGTATGAATACATCTTTGAGCCTCATATACATGTAAATAAATAGAATCAAAAGGTCAAAAATAGTCCCACTGAGAAGTCCCGTCAATCCAGGCCACCTAATCAAAGCCGTCGTAGTACTGCATATATGAGAACTCGTCCTAGTCCTCATCATAATCCGGCTCTGCGTCCTGAATCGCTGCCTCATCTGCATCTAAAACAGGGTCTGGTGGGTGTTGCAAACACCATCCCGTAACGTGGGAGTGAGTAGCTAACTCAGTGGAATAATAGAGCAAAGATTAGCATGTTCTCAAATCAATCATGCGATAATAGTAAAGCAGTAAATCAAACATTCCTAATACTGTTGTTAATGCAATATGACATGACATGATGGATGCCCTCACCGACATTTTCCCTCATACGGCACCATCTGCGTCCGTGGCATGCTTGCGTACCACACAGTGCTCCACATCTTCCAGGCACATGCAATATGGTGTTGATATGATTACCGAGTTATTATTAGTCCTTTTCATACAGCAATATTGGGAAACTAAGGTACTTCCCTTATATCAATCCCAACACAGATCCTGTCTAGGGTCGTCCCTCCTAGTAATCTCATACGATGTATATTTTGTAGGTCGCTGCAAGGGCTACCAGGGCTGTTGCTCGCACTCGTTGCACCGCTCCCCCATCACCTTATCAATATAGGCCTACTTGTACTCTTGTCGCTATGGAAGGGTCGTTGCCTCCCGTAGACTCAGAATACGCTCAAGGTCACTACAAAGGGCTGTCAGGGCTATTGCTCGCACTCATTGTACTGCTCCCCCATCACCTTATCAATGTAGGCCGACAGCAAGAATATAGTGTCCCATACCACCCTAATCTGCTCACGAGTCATAGGTGCTCACTGGTCACTACGGGGAGGTTTGTGGCCCCAGCGTAGGCCGACAGCTCGACCACGGTGTCCCATACCACCATGCTCGGCTCATGAGTCTTTATGGATCAAGGTACCATGGTTAATAGGGTTTACAGTGGTAAGTTCAGTATCCTAGGTTCAAGCAGTTATGACTCATACAAGGTGAACATACAATGGCCAGTCGGGTTACTTGACAGGCTCGACTAGCACGAGCGCATCTCAAGTCGAACGACATGAAGTCCATATAACACCTCGTGTGGCCTAACCACTGCCGCCAACTCCAAAACATGACTCGCGTTCATCGACGCGTCGTTCGTGGCAAAGATAAGCCAACCACAAATTTACTCGGTTGCCGACTGCCTGGACTAGGTATAGTCTCCAACATTTATGAATTCACATCAGCAATCATGTAAGAGTAATGGAAATGAAATACAACAATGTGAGCATGTTAACACATGTTATAACATACAACTTAAGTACATCA
The DNA here is from genome assembly GCA_037074715.1 of Magnolia kwangsiensis. Lineage (NCBI taxonomy): Eukaryota > Viridiplantae > Streptophyta > Magnoliopsida > Magnoliales > Magnoliaceae > Magnolia > Magnolia kwangsiensis. Next base: position 78,567,653 of record CM073575.1, on the reverse strand, counting down.
TCTAACACATGCATTTCATACATATAATGAAATCATGCATATAGCCAACATGTAGGAAATCATTTACATTAGCATAGTATTTGAGAATTCAATCTTAAACTAATTCATAACACCATTTAATTCAATACATACTAATACAAACATTTATACAAACACTTAGACTACACACTTAAGTCTACATATAGTATGTCGACTCAAAGTGCGCATTTGGGCCAATCTCTTCGCCAAAATGATTATGCACGCATTCCTAATATCCTAATGCGACAAGAAGCCATGTCAATCATCTCAGCAAAATATGGATGGAAACAGTATTTCCTATAAATGACTAAAATGCCCTAAATCTCATATTTTTTGTCTGCTTACAAAATAGGAAACGGACAACATGTTGTACATGTCAAGCGGCGTTGCCATCAATAATCTACTATTAAACACAATTGAAAGCATTGAAAACAGTTAATCAAAGCGTCTAAAATCCGAACCTTTTATCCTAGAAGTGTATTGATTCGAACGGAGCGTGTACGCTTCGTCTACGGCGAACCGAGAACCTGATACACAAGATCTATAAGCTACCATGCTAAGGAACCGAAGAAACCTTAACTCAGCAAGTGTTTGGGGTATTTTCTTACCTAGAAACGTGGCGAAATTGCCAGAAAAGTGATTGAGGTGCGTTGCTTAAGCACGTGCAACAGGTAGTGCAAGCAGCAGGAAATTCTCTCCCACTCTCTCTCACAATCTCTCACCTTTTCTCTCACACCAGCTAGCGTTTCTAGCAAATTCGGATAGGTGAGAGAAGTGAGGGTTTAAGCCCCTTTTATAACCTAAAACATGCCCAAAACAGGCTTGGGAACAATGTTTACTTGATGCCTAACCAAATCGGGGCTGTTTCGATCCAAAAAGATATTTCTGGAGGTCCCCTGGCCGAACGCGATCGAACTTAAGTTCATGCATGTTGGATGTCGCTCACATCCCATTTTCAGACCAGTAGTATTCGTAGATCGCACGTGGCGGTCCAGTTTCAGTTCAGCGGTCACCGCACGTAGATCAGGTCTACAAGTCTCATGATATAAAAGAGAAATTTTTTCTAATCCAAGGGTGTAATTTGGCTAAATTCTGACGGTCAGAGCGCTTAATACTGACGCGTCAAGTCGTGTGCCAGATTTGAATTTCAAATTCCAAATCTAACCCTATTCTCACTCTCTTCACTCCAGGCTCAATGGAATAGCCTCAGAACGTCGGTTGGACTTAATTTTTGAAATGATTGTCAAGTCCAGCTAGGCGGTTATAACGGTCTAAGATTGTAAGTATCAGACCTTCGATGCGCGGTCTAGATCCAATACAAAGTTTCAAAGAGGTCCTGAGAACAAACCGGCTTAGAGTTTGATCCGAGGTTTTAAAGTATTATAGCGTCATTGGTTCTACTCGCTTTAGGTCTTGTAGAACGTATTTAAAGTGATCAGGGACTATTTTCCAGCTACTCTAGCATTGCGCTAGCTAACTTACACTTATTTTCCAAAGAAATTAATCCTATGCGATTTCCGGTCGAGTTGGTACTCGAGTCCAAGTACGGATTTTTCCAGGGCGTTACATTTTACATCATAGGTTCTCGAGCAGAACCGTGCGTCCTCGTCGATGCCCCACATGTACCAGGCTCCTCCTCTTGATAGGCTAGAGTAGATGATGCTTCTTATGCAGCAGCAACAACAGATATGGACCACCATCGCAGAGGCCCTTGCCCAGAACATGAGCACGACTCCACCTGCACCACCTGTGCACCCTGCTGGAAACGTGGGTGCTAGTGCCTTATTTGAGAAATTTTAGCACTTCTGACTTCCTACATTTACGAGTACTCACAGACCCGAGGAGGCCGAGTATTAGCTTGACAACATTTCTAAGATGCTCAGGCTACCACACTGCATTGGGGCAGAGCAGGTAGAATTGGTCACCTACATGTTTGAGAAGGAGGCCAGTCTCCGGTGGGACAACGTCCTTAGGACCATTGCTCCTGGTTACGTATGGTCGTGGGAGGATTTTGAGACGTGCTTCCATGGGAAGTATTTCCCTCTCACCTACCATAATGAGGAGGGAGAGTTTGTTCACCTCTATCAGGGAGGGATGATAGTGGTAGAATATGAGAATAGATTCACAGATATGGCCAGATATGCTCCTTTGATCCTAACAAACGAGCCGATGAAGATGAGGCAATTTTCTGAGGGTTTGTGGCTTGATATCTGCTCGAAGATGTGTTGTGCTAGCATAAATAACTATGTTGAGCTCGTGAGTATGTCCCTGCAAGCTGAGTAGGATGGGGATATGCTACCCTGCACACGTGTACCTATGGTTCCTAGGCCTCTGTAACACCTCGGATTTTTGTCAATCTGGAGTTAGACGTCCTTAGGCAATGGGTCAACCATAACACTCTCAAAGCTCAATCCCAAAGTCTAAAAATCACTTTTCAACCCATTTCCTTTGAAATCTCACCTTTCACCACCTCATTCTTCAAATTTCTCCAAGTACTTTCATATTAGACACAAATCCTAAAGTTTAAATGGTGAAGAACTATACTTAAACTAAAACTTACTATAAATGGTACATATATGAATAAAATGGGATTTTGACTATTTAATTTTTAGAATCTCATGATGTAGATAGGTTATTTGGATAGATTATCATCTCCTACCACAAAATCATATATTGTACATCACGTAACTCATTCCAGTTTGCAAATGAGACCCGATAAATTCCTCGACGAACTCGTGGGCCCAAACGGCTCAATTCGAGGGGACCCGAGGTGGGTCCCACATGTTTTCGGCATTCGGGGGAGGGGGGGAGGACCTCGCCCCTGGGTGAGCCCTCGCCAAAAAGTCCAGCGACCGGTGAGGGGCTCGCCGGTTTGGCGAGGCCTCGTTCGTACAGCGGATTGGGCAGCCCGTTTCTGTATTTTTTCTACGCATTTTATCTAACTTTGAAAAATTATATATCTCTCGTTATAACTCTGATTTAGGTGATTCAAAAATTAAATTGAAGATAAATGAGTCTAGTTTTATATATAAATATATGAAAAATATAATAAAATATTTAATATAGTTTAAAGTAGGCCGTTGTGACAACTGTCCGAAAATCACTTGTTAGACAGTTGCTGCTTCAGGAATTTTTAGAATTTTTTTACAATAGGAAATCTCATGAAATTTGGTGGATACGGGGTAAAATTGATGATGAACTAATAGAAAAATAATTAAAATAATATAATAACTAGAAGTGCCAAAAATTGCGCATAGAATGGCCCTAGGACCGTATTCTGCCATAATTAGGGTAGAATTTGGTTAAGTACTAAATTGAATACTCAGTAGAATTATCTTGAACCATTTTAAATATGAACTATAAGATCCAAAATAAGTAGGACTGTTAATGCTACATTACCTAGAAACCTAGGATCAATCTCTAAACCCAGTTGCTCTTGGGAGCATTGTGAAATTTTGTATCGGACCTGAACCCCACGTCGAAAGTCCTATAGCGATAAACTTAGACAGTTATGACCGCCTACTTGGACTTGACTATCACCTCAAAAATCAAGTCCAGATGATGTCTTGAGGCTATTTTCTTGGGTCCGGAGTGAAGAGTGTGAAAAAGTGAAGGTTTTTATAAAATTAAATATGGATTTAAGTAATCTGAGTCGCGTCACTTGTGTGCCATTTATAAGCATTCTGACCGTTGGAATTTGACCCAAATTCACCCTCGGATCAGGAAAGATGGCCCACACATGTCAATCTACTTGTGGCCCTGATCGAGTTTCGATGAACGTTGAACTGAAACTGGTCCACTACAGTCGATCTGGAAACCCGATCGGACTGAAAAGTTAACTTGATCAAGATCCTATATTAGTGAGCTTAAGTCCCATCGCATTCAGTAAGAGGACATCTAAAAATGCTCCGTTGGATCGGAACAGACCCGATTTGGACATAACCTAAGTATACCTTGGCCCTGGGGCCATTCCCATCAGTTTTGAGACTATATAAGGGCCTTAAACCCTCTCTCACAAATTTCATACGAATTTCCAAATCCTAGCTAAGATAAGAGAGAGAAAAGAGAGAGAAAGTGAGTGAGAAGTTGGCGTTTCATCTTGGATTCTTTCCAGTTTCTCTACGCACCAAATCCATCTATCTGAATCGTTATTCTGGCGATTCTGATTCCATATTTAGGTAAGTTAATCAAATCCTAACCTATTTTGGAGCTTAGATTAGCCTAAGTATTGATGTAGCTAACTTCTTTCATGCTTTAGGTTGCCTATCTGCTGTAGACGAAGACTTATCGTCTAAATTATATCTGTTATGCGTTTTCTAGCTTAAGGCGTGGACTATATACGTTTAGGTTATGGTTTTCAAGACTTTCAATGTCTGATAATGATTTATTATTACGTGGATACTATTACACATGCCAAATGCGCTATCTATTTTGTTTTACGTATATGTATAGCCTATGTTATAAATAGAGTATTTCATATGTTTGTTAAAATGTCTGTATGCATATTAAATCCGATGTTGTGCTTGTCATGATTAACTGTCATTATTACATGATTGTTATGTATGCGACAACTCCTTGGAAAAAGGATTTTCCCTAAAATGCTATATGGTTGACATACGTGATGTATGTTGAATAATGTAGTCTAAGTGTTTGTATAAATGTCTGAGTGAGTTAGTATTTAGTAAAGTGTGATTTATAAGGGTGTTGAGATATGAATCTCAATTACTTTATTTTAGTATATGATTTCCTCCATGAACTGTTTATTTAAGTGTATGATTTTCTCCATGTACTGTATCCATGTTTAAGTTATATTTCACAACATGTTCATATGAATGTAGGAATTGATTTAATTATCTATTATTAAGATTATAAGTAGTTCAGACTGTATTACAGTCTAAGTAATCAGTAACAGTTCTCGATCTGGTGGCTGTGATTGCTTTCGCCACGCAGGATGTGTTCGACGAATGAGAGTTGTGCTTAGGATGTTCGACAATGGTTAGGCCACACGGAGTACTTATGCATTCCATGTCGATCAACTCAATGTGTACTTGTCCTAGTTAAGCTCGTCAATTAACCCGATTGACCAATGCATGTTCACCATGTTTGGATGCTACTATTTGAATCTAAGGTACCGAACTCACTAGTGAAATCCCGTTAACCTTGGTACCGTAATCCGCTAAGACTTATGAGCCGGACATGGTGGTATGGGATACCGTGGTTGAGTTGTCGGCCTACGCTGGAGCTACGAGCCTCCCCATAATGACCAGTGAGCAACCTAGACTCATGAGCCGATTATGGTGGTATAGGACACTATATTCTTGCTATCAGCCTACACTGATTGGTGATGAGCCCTCTGTAGTGACCTCGAGCATACCTTGACACTACAGACAGGCGATGAGCCTTTTTGTAATGACTAAGGTATACTAAGCCTATATTGATTGGTGACGAGCCCTTTATAATGACCTAAAGCAGTAATATTGTATGAGATTTCCTAGGACTGACGACCCTAGAATGGATCATTGTTTGGGTATTGATATAAGGGAGGTACCTTAGCTTCCTAATCCTACTGTATGAAAGGGACTAATAAGAACTTGGTAATCATGTTCATAACATCGTACTGCATGTGCCATTGGCGTTGATGTAGAGTACAGTGGTAGTGATTCATGTCACAATCGTTAGATGATGTTGCAAGAGGGAGTTTGTGGTGAGGCATGCATCATTTTCTCATACCATTCTTGCATTAACAGGAGTATTAGGACATGTTTGATTGTACTGCTTTATCATTACCGCTTGATTGAATCGATAACATGTTAACCTTTGTTGTATAGTTGCACTGAGTTGATCACTCACTCCCACGTTACAGGACAGTGTTTGCAACACCAACCAGTCCCGGTTTTAGTTTCAGATGATGGCGATGCTTGCGAAGTGGAGCTGAACTTTTATGATGATGAGGAGGGTTTCTCCTATATGCAGCTATCAGGCGGGTCTTTGTAGACCATGTTCTGATCGACGGGGTTACAGGGATGTTGATTAGACATCATTACACTTGTTATTTTGCACTGTTGGGAATACTCATGTATATTCATTTTGTTCATTTTGGAGTATACATGTGTATATTTAACCTGGTAACATGTTCACACTCTGGAGACCTACCTCATTTTATATATTTTATATATCTATCACAGTCTTCCACTTGTAAAATTTAACTGTCTCTGGAGTATGATATGCTGTTTTGGTATAATCACACTCATGTTTAATGTACTAATGTGAACAACATTCAATCATCATTATCTATGTTGCATAAGTGATACGTTGGAACTCGGGAGTGGAGTTTATACTCGACCCCCGATTTTCAGGGCGTTACAACCTCGACCAGATTTGCCGAGCTAGCCATTCTTCGGTAAGAGGCCACGTCCAGATTCTCCTCCTCGGCTCACGGCTCCACTGACATAGCCGAGGTGACCTGATATATGGTTCACTTACTGTAAGAGGTTGGGCCATGCAGACACCTACTGTTTAACCAGGATGAGGGACAAGGACTTTATGCCTCCTTAGAAGATCAACCGACAAATGTCACCAACTATCTCGGCTCCACCTCCATGTTCTGTACTACCTGCACAGCCTTCTTACAGGCCACCTACACCTTGATTTAAGCCGCCTCAATGGCCTATGGTACTGAAACTGAACCGTTCTCAACAGGCTCGTGTGCACTCACTTGTAGCTGAGGCATCTGAGATAACAACCACAACACCTGTGACACCCCAGATTTTTTCCAACCTGGGATTAGACGTCCTTAGGCAATGGGTCAACCAAAACACCTTGGTAACTTCTCAGAACCCAATTCCAAAGCCAAAGAAATCACTTAGGATTAATTCCTTTAGAAATTAAGCCCAAGTTAGCTAGCGCTACGCTGGAGTAGCTGTGAAATTGTCCCTGATCGCTTTAAATACGTTCTGCAAGACCCAAAACTTGTATAATCATTGATGCTACGTTATCCTAAAATCCAGGATCAAACTCTAAACCGGTTTGTTCTCAGGAACCCTTTGAAACTTTGTATTGGATATAGACCGCGCGTCGAAAGTTCGATATCTACCATCTTAGACCGTTAAGACCGCTTGGCTGGACTTGACAATCGTTTCGAAAATTAAGGCCAACCGACGTTCAGAGGCTATTTCATTGAGCCTGAAGTGAAGAGAGTGAGAAAAGGGTTAGATTTGAAAATTTTAATTCAAATCTGACACGTGACTTGGTGCGTTATTATTAAGCGTTCTGACCATCAGAATTCAGCCAAATTGCACCCTCAGATCAGAAAAAATTTCTCTTTCATATCATGAGACTTGTAGACCTGATCTAGGTGCGATGACCGCTGAACTGAAATTGGACCGCCATGTGCGATCTGCGAACTCTTCCGGTCTGAAAACTTGATGTGTGCTAGATCCAGTATGCATGAGCTTAAGTCCGACCGCGTTCGACTAGGGGACCTCCCGAAATGCTCTTTTGGATCAAAACAGTCCAGATTTGGTTATACCTCAAGTGAGCTTTGTTCCCAAGCCTAATTTAGGAAGGTTTTAGCCTATATAAGGGCTTTAAACCCTCTCACAACCCTCCCATCCGAATTTTCTTGAAACCCTAGGAAAAGAGAGAGAGAAAGTCAGAGATTGTGAGAGAGTGTGGGAGAGATCTTCTCGCCACTTGCTACTGCTGCTACACGTGCCTAAGCATCGCGTTCAAATCACTTTATCGGTGATTCCAATGCATTTCTAGGTAAGAAAAACCTAACCCCTTGCTGATTTAAGGTTCCATCGATTCCAATAGCGAAGTATCTTATACATCTTGTGTATTAGGTCGCCTGTTCGCCGTAGATGAAGCATATACGCTCCGTTTGGAACGATACACATCTAGGGTAAAAAGGTGAGGATCTTAGACGCTTTGATTGACTGATTTCAAAGCTTTCAATGTCGTTTAATAGTAGATTATCGACGGCAACGTCGTTTGACATGTACAACATGCTGTCCGTTACGGTAAATATGAGATTTAGGGTATTTTAGGCAGTTATAGAAAATATGTATACGTCCGTATTTTGCAAAAATGTTTTCCATGGCTATTTATCATGCTATGATATTAGAAATGCGTGCATGATCAGTTTGGCGAAGAGATTCGCCCTAATGTGCACTTTGGGCCGACATACGCTATGTAGACTAAAGTGTGTAGACTAAGTGTTTGTATAAATGTTTGTATTAGTATGTATTAAGTAAATGGTGTTGTGTAGGAGTTTTGAGATTGAATTCTCAAGTAATATGCTGATGTAAATGATTTCCATCATGTTGGCTATATGTATTGATTTCATTATATACATGAAATGCATGTGTGGGATGATTTGCTTAAGTTGTATGTTATAACATGTGTCAACATGCTTACAATGTTGTATTTCATTTCTGTTACTCACATATGCTTACTGACGTTGATGCACAAATGCTTGGGGCTATGACCTAGTCCAGGCAGTCGGTAATGGATCGAATTTGTGGTTGGTTTCTATTTGCCACGAAGGACGCGTCGATGAACACGAGTTGTGTTTTGGGTTGGCGGCAGTGGTTAGGCCACGCGAAGTGTTTTATGCACTTCATGTCGCTCAGCTTGAGATGCGTTCGTACTAGTCGAGCCCGTCAAGTAACCCGACTGGCCATTGTATGTTCACTATGTATGTGTCATAACTGCTTGAACTTAGGGTACTGAACTTACCATTGGAAACCCTATTAACCATGGTACCTTGATCCATAAAGACTCATGAGCTGGGCATGGTAGTATGGGACACCGTGGTCGAGCTGTCGGCCTACGCTGGGGCCACAAACCTCCTTATAGTGACCAGTGAGTACCCTACTCTGAGCAGATTATGATGGTATGGGACACTATATTCTTATTGTCGGCCTACACTGATCAGGTGACGAGCCCTTTGTAGTGACCTTGAGTTTATCCTGACACCGCATGGGGGCGACGAGTCCTGATGCAGTCTTAAGGATAATTAGGCCTGTATTGATAAGGTGATGGGGGAGAGGTGCAACGAGTGCGAGCAACAGCCCTGACAGCCCTTGTAGCGACCTACAAATATAACATCATATGAGTTTACTAGGAGTGACGACCCTAGACAGGATCTGTGTTGGGATTAATATAAGGAAGGTACCTTAGTTTCTCAATACTACTGTATGAAAAGGACTAATAATAACTTGGTAATCATATCCACATCGCATTGCATGTGCCTGGAAGATGTGGAGCACTGAGCGGTACGCAAGCATGCCGCGGATGCAGATGGTGCCGTATGAGGGAGAATGTCGGTGAGGGTATCCATCATGTCATCTCATGCATACATTAACAACAGTATCTGGAATGTTTAATTATTTTCTTTACTATTAACACATGATTGATTTGATAACATGCTAATCTTTGCTTTATGATTCCACTGAGTTAATTACTCACTCCCACGTTACGGGACGGTGTTACGCACACCAAACAGTTCCTATCTTAATTGCAGATAATAGCGATGCTTGCGAAGCAGAGCCGGACTTGATGATGATGAGGAGGATCCCTCCTATATGCAGGTTCTGATTGACGGGGTTACAGGGTTACTGATTAGATGAAAATATACTTGGTATTTTTTCTTTTTCTTACACACCCATGTATATTCATTTTATCATTTTTGGAGTATACATGTATATGTTAACCTGGTAACATGTTCACTCTCTGGAGACCCACAATAGTTCATATACTTTATATATCTATTACATTCTTCCGCTTGCTAATTTAACTGTCTCTGGAGTATGATATGCTGTTTTGGTCTAATCCCACTCATGTTTTCTGCACTAATATGAGCAACATTCATCCATCATTAAAAATGTTGCATAAATGATGTTCTGGAACTCGGGAGTGGAGTTTTTTCTCGACCCCCGATTTTTAGGATGTTACAACACCACTGGCCTTTGAAGTCCCAACACATGTTCAAGGTACACTAGTCTTCTTATTGGTGGACATCGGGTCCACTATCTCTATAATATCCTACGTAGCAGTTAAGCGACTAGGATTGAAAACTAGTCCTGTGGTTGGGGTGAGACTCCTTATCGCCATGGGGACCTTCTCAGATACTACCAAGATTTGTAAGGGTTGTTCGATAGACTTAGGGAGTAGAACAATATTCGTCGACCTGATTATTGCCCCACTATGTCATTACAATGTGATCCTCGATATGGATTAGCTCACTGAGATGAAGGCAGAAATCAATTATGATACTAGGATGGTGACAACCCATGGACCTGAGGGCACGACCTTTACATTCCCGATTCAAGTCAGTTGGTACTACCACATCAATTTTTATGCTACCCTGTTAGAGCACGTTGATGGTCTAACTTTAAGAAACACACTAGTAGTTCAGGATTTCGTGGATGTGTTCAGGAAGATACCTAGGTTACCTCCTCAGCGAGAGATCGATTTTACCATTGATCTAGTCCCTAAGATGGATCACTGCGATTGTGTATTAATTATCACAGGTTGAACCAAGTGATGGTGAAGAACAAGTATCCTTTGCCCAAGATAGATGATCTGTTCAATTAGTTGAAAGGGCCACAGTACTTCACTATAATCGACTTATAGTCAGGGTATCACCAGTTGCTTGTCAGGGATTAGGATGTGTAGAAGACAGCTTTTAGGACTAATTTTGGGCACTACGAATTTCTTGCGATGTCGTTTGGACTCACAAACGTACCGTCTATGTTCATGGACTTGATGAACCAAGTGTTTCGGCCGTATCTATTCCAATTCATCATTGTGTTTATAGATGACATCCTGATATATTCTAAGAGTCGGGCAGATCACGAGGAGCGCCTGTAAGTAATCTTTGATACTCTCAAAAAGAACCAATTGTTTATCCAGTACAAGAAGTGTGACTTCTGAAAAGAAGAAATCAAGTTCCTGGGACATGTGGTGTCCAAGGAAGGCATAGCGGTGGACCTTGCAAAGGTGACTGCAGTTCGGGACTAGGAGCAGCCCGGTTCGGTTACTGAAGTGAGGAGTTTTCTTGGCCTAACAGGTTACTAGCGTCGATTCATTAAACACTTTTCCAAGATAGTTAGACCGTTGTCTCAGCTGACTCGGAAGGATCTTACGTTTACCTGGAATGAGAACCAGAAGTAACTTTTCAGGAATTGTAGGACAAGCTGACGTCCACCCCTGTGCTAATATTGCTAGAGAAGGGGTTAGGTATACGCTATACACCGACACGTCTCGTGTTGGTTTAGGTTGTGTTCTGATGCAGAAGGACAGGGTTATTGCCTATGCATCGTACCAGTTAAGGAAACACGGGGAGAACTACCCTACGAAAGACCTGGAGTTAGCGGCCATCATCTTTGCATTGAAGCTCTGGAGACATTACCTCTATGGAGAGGAGTTCTAGCTCTTTTGTGACCACAAGAGCCTCAGATACATATTCACACAGAGGGACTTGAATATGAGGCAGCGACGTTGGATGGAAACCTTGAAAGACTTTAAGTTTGAGGTCTCCTACCATCCTGACAAGGCTAAATTGTGGCAGACGCGCTGAGCCACAAGAAGATGATATCATTTATGGCTCCACTGATGATAGACAAGTGAAAAATGGTAGATTTATGCGAGATTATAAGCAGAAACTTACGGTAAAGGAGCCATTCGAGAGTGTCGCACACATTCATGTGCAACCACTCATTGATGACAGGATTATCACAACTCAAGAGACGATGAACTATTGGCAAAGATGAGAGAGCAGGTGAGTGACAGTGAAGACTCAGAATTGAGAGTTAGTACGGATGGGGGTTTACGATATTGTGGCCGGCTATGCTTCTCAAATCTTCATAACTTAAGAAGGGAAGTTCTCGCAGCTGCTCATAATTTGAGGATGGTGATGCATCCTATTAGTAAGAAGATGTACCGAGACATGAAACATTCGTACTGGTGGGACAACATAAAGGCCCACATAGTAGATTATGTGTCCTATTGTAAGACTCGTATCTTAATCCATACTATTCCGTAGACTTTCACGGTCTTACCGGTCGAATCCCGGCAACCTTCGACCCTTAACTGATATTCACGCGCGACCCTGATTCATATATTGTCAACCTGTATCGACTCAACCCAAGACCATTACCATAGCGACCGCGCCATCGCTGCGGTTCCGATGCCGCGACTTGCACGCCGAGGCGATACCCTGGTTAAGAGATGTGGGCCAACGTTCAATGCGAGGAAAACGCTGCACGTTGCGAAACCCAAGAGAATCTCTACAAGGTATCACATCAATCCATCAATCCATCACATGTAAAGTACATGTCAAGTACACATCACCTTTCACCTTTTCCCAAGCAAGCCTCAAAAGTCAAAAATTCTCTTATAAACTAATGCCTTTCTTACACAAAAGGTCACCAAAGTCAAAAAGTTCTTACACCCATCTCTCTCCCATCCATCACTCCATCACCCATCACTCTCTCTCTCTCTCTCTCCCTTTACAACTCCTTCTCTCTTTCTCATTTTCAAAAAAAATCCAAGCAAGAACCCTCCATACGTATGAGAATTTCTCTAAGCATTCCCAAGCTCCAAGTGTGGCCCACTTTCCTACCCCATCATCTCCCATCCTAGCCATCCATTCCTCATCTCACCCTTTGAAGTCGAAGTTAAGGTGTTAAGGAACCCAAGGGAGCAAGAAGATCGAACGGTGGGTGCTTATTAATATTAGTTTTTCATGCTTTTAAGATGGGCTAAGTGAGGCCAACCGATCAATGGTTTGGATCTTACTTGGGACCCTAAAATGTGGCCGATCGCCCACTTTGATCATCATGATCATTCCATGATAGGGCCATTCTTCATGGACCCCATCATGATGTTTATTTTATTGCATTAGGAAGGTCATCTAGACCGTCCATATTGGTGGGGAAAGGATCCCCACCGTTGATTTTCGATTTAGGTGGTCTCATGTGTAAAGGGACCCATTTGATTGTATAATTTCTTCAAGGGAGGGCTCATAGTGGTGGAGCCCTCCATCACACGTGTGTCCCACTCTCCATCTCTCTCTCTCCCTTTTTTTCATTTTTTTTTGTTTCATTTTATGAGATATTAATTTGGTTGTGTGGCCCACTTGGATGGACCCCACTAAGATGCATGTATTGGATCCAATCCATCTATAGATGGGGCCCACTTCAATGTACATATTATGTCAAGGGACGCTGGACATTCCCTGGACGCCGTTGGAAATTAAAAAAAAAAAAGGGAAGAAGAAAAAGAAGCCTTTTGGGGTGGGTCACTAGTATAGGTCCCACCTTGATGTATGTATGAAATCCAAGCCATCCATTTTCTTACCCATCTCATTTTAGGCGTTGAGCTAAGAGTTGGGGTTGATTGGAAGATCTGGTGGGCCATAGCGTTGGAGATTACATTATCACCATTCAAAGATCATTTTCCTATTTTATTTTATTTTCTAAACATAAAAAAATATCATATATTAGACTCGTTAGATTTGTTACGAGCCAGGGAAGCCAATGGACGGGTTAGATTTGCTTGATGAGGGCCCCACCTATGAAAAACTGCATGATTTCATTTTTTTCAAAAAAAGAAAAAGGTTTGAGGGGCAGCAGGCGCTGCCCTCCTGACAACTACAACAGACGCTGCACGTCCTCTAGCGGGCGGGCGAGCATCCACCCACGGCTAGTGCCGTGGGCCCCACCATGATGTATATGTCTTATCCACGCCGTTCATTAGGTGGGCCCCCTCCTCAGGTGGGTCCCCTCCAAGTCTCAACTGATTCCAAAACTCAGGTGGCCCACACCACACGAAACAGTGGGACTGAACCTCTGCCTTTGAAACCCAAATCTGGGTCCACGGAAGTCTCGAATCAATCTGAAATTTGTGTTTTCACTTCATCCAGGACTGAGTGACCTTATGAACGGTTTGGATGACATTTAAGCATTATGGTGGGCCACATATGTGGGACCCACAGTGATGTGTATTTGCATCCACCGTCCGCCTGGACGGTGGTACCCACCATGATGCATGTGTATTGCTTTCACCGTCCAGCGGACGGTGGAGCCCCCTGTGGTGCATGTGCGTGTGCGCGTGCGTGTGTGTGCGTGTGTGTGCATTGTGTATATGTGCAGCGTGTGTGTATATATATATTATATTATATATATATATATATATATATTATATTATATATTATATATTATATTGTATATTATATATATATATATATATAATATGTAGATTATATATTATTATATATAATATACATGGTGGTGGGCCTTCATGTGGGCCCCCACCCTTGATGCAGGTGTTGCATCCAATCTGTCCATCCATTCTAAAAGCCCATTTTATGAAACGAGTTAAAGAAGGGGCCAAATCCATAGTCCAAGTGGACCCCACCTTGGCATATTTTTTAGGCCTAATTTAATGTAATTGTAGTGGTTCATTGGGGCCCACTTGATGTGGATCTTGGGCCCATGGAATGGGGCCATTTGGTGTATTATAAGGCCCATGGGAATGGACCCATTTGATGTGTTCCAAGGCCCATGAGATTAGGCTCATTTAATGTAATTTAAGGCCCATGGGAGTGGACCCATTTGATGTATTCCAAGGCCCATGGGATTGGACCCATTTGATGTATTTTAAAGCCCATGAGATTATGTCATTTGATGTTTTAGAGGCCCATGGGTTAAGGCCCATTGAGATGTACTAGGGCCTATGGGTTGAGGCCCATTTGATGTACATATGGGGCCCAATTGGTGTGGCCCATTTGTTACATATAAGACCCATAAGATTAGGCCCATTAAATGCAATCTAAGGCCCACGGGTTATGACCCATTGTAATGCACATAAGGCCCATTGGTGCGGCCCATTTATGTGGTCCATTTGATGAATAAAAGGCCCATATGATATGGCCCATTTGATATATATGCAAGGCCCAATGGGATGAACTTAAGGTCCATTGCAATGTGTAATCCCAACACGGATTATGTAACGATGTTTATAATGATCGTGCCTTGGGAGCAATGTTGGTTTGACGTCCACATTGCGAGTGTAATGTTGGTTGGATGTCCACATTACGACTCTCCTTAGGACCCATTGTTAGGCCCGTACTTGTGTATAGGCCGTCTAGGCCCATCTGCTTTGTAAGGACAGTGCATTACTTTATCACATGTTTAGTATAGTTCCATGACTCATGATCATACGCATCATATGTATGCTTGATATGGTAAGTGATTGATCATAGCATATGCCTTCGGGCAGGTTGTTTATGGGCTCCCGATTAGGCAATGTTTCCCTATATGAGCGCACGTTACGTGCAAGGATGTGCTGCATGATTGGATAGTGTGATTCATGCATCTCGCATTGTGTGATATGGTTACTGTACGCCCTAGCGACATCGGGGCCGTAGCTTCCACAGACGTATCATGGTTGGCAGGATTGAATACCAAAAATCTTGTTCTACATGGGGTGTTATAGATATCCCTGGGTGAAAGTCCCTAAACCCTTATGGTACCAAGAGGTTGTTCCAACGTCTAGACCGAGTGGGTATATGAGCGTTAAGTACCGATTACCAGATGGTTACGCTCTCCACTGTGTTATGGTCGGTTGGAAGGGGGTGCGGCCTTACCCCCCCGAGAGTAGGGGGCAATGCTAGGCTGAGTCTGACCAGCTCGAGGAATGTGTCCACTATCGACGAGTCGAGCCGATATTGGCAAACGGATAGTAAGGTCTCTTCCACTTACCTTATTACGTGCGATGAGACGACGATCTGGTTTAGAGTGTACTAGACCCCGGTGATATCTCAGATTTGAGTTGTACTGATGTGTGGACGTAGATGAGAATTTGTATGCTTGAGTTGCATTTCATATCGCATGGCCTTGAGATGACTGATTTTATTCATATCTTGCATCGCATAGCCTTGGTACGGCTCATGATAATTATGGATCTATCTGCATATTCCGCATTACTCTGATATTGCATGATCATATTACTACCTTGCGCACACACTTTCACCACCCTCTAAGCTTTCTATAAGCTTATGCACTACCGTTGGGTGCAGGTGACGTTGGGGGGCAACAGCACTGAGGCAGGAGCACTTTGCAGATTATTTTGGAGTTTTTTGTTCTTCATCATTGTATTTCCCTTTATGCTCATTGTACTTGTAAAGTTTTTGATCATAGTGGAAATGTAATGGAGTTTTTGGTTATTTTTTGTGGGTTATGTCTTTGGTTATGCTTATTACGAATCAAACTGACGTTGAAAATCCTCCTCATAGCATCCTAGGATTGGAACCTGGCGAATGGGTGCTAGGAGCCGAGAATGGGGTTCTACGGAGGCTGTCGGTGCCGGATTCGAGAATCAGAAATTTTGTGAGCCCGGTTTCTGAGTTTGGGGCATGACACCTATTGTCTCATGTGCCAGCAGGTCAAGGCAGAACATTACCGACCTCTTGGTTTACTTCAGCCCATGCCCATAGCTGAATGGAAATGAGATTTCATTTATATGGATTTCATCTCAAGGTTGCCAAAGACGAGGAAGGGACATGACTCTATTTGGGTGATTGTGGACCGATTGACGAAATCAGCTCATTTCCTCCTTATTAGAGTTTCAAACTCAGCAGATGATTTGGCCAGACTGTACATCAAGGAGATTGTACATTTGCATGGAGTTCCTATGGAGATCTTGTTGGATCGACACACTCGATTCACATCTATCTTTTGGACTTATATCCAAGAAGCAATGGGTGTGAAACTGAAGTTTAGTATCACATTCCACCCACAGATGGATGGGCAGATGGAACAGGTGAATCAGGTATTAGAGGACATGTTGTGAGCTTACGTGCTTGATTTAAAGGACAGTTTAGGATGACTGTCTTCCTTATGCAAAGTTCGCTTATAACAACAACTTTCAGGCGAGTATTGGCATGACTCCCTATGAGGCATTGTATGGGCGTCCGTGTTGAGCACTGCATTGTTGGGCAAAAGTTGGCAAGAAGAGTTTGATTGGCCCAGAGTTAGTGCAGGCGACCTCAGAGAAGATCGACATTATCAGGCATCAACTTCTAATAGCATAGAGCAGACAGAAGAGTTACACCGATACGAGACGGCGACCCCTAGAGTTTAAGGTCGGGGACCATGTGTTTCTTAAGGTTTTCCCTATGAAGGGAGTCCTTCAATTTGGCAAGAAGGGGAAACTCATGCCACAGTTCATTGGCCCATTCCAGATTCTAGATCAAGTGAGTGTGGTAGCATACCGCCTTGCTTTGCCCACACCACTCACAGGCGTGTATAACATATTTCATGTTTCAATGTTGAAGAAATACATTTCTGACCCTTCCCACATTATCAAATGGGAGCAGGTACAGTTAAGTGAGGATGCTACTTACGTACCGCGACCAACGCAGATTCTAGATAGAAAAGAGCATGTGCTATGCAATAAAGTGATTCCATGTGAGGTATTATGAATGCATCACACTGAGGAAGAGGCTACTTGGGAAACATAAGCCGAGGTCCGAAAGAACTATCCTCATAATCTCAAGGAGTATGAAAAGGTACTAATTTTGAGGATGAAATTTTTCTTTAAGGAAGGTAGATTGTAATGTGTTGGAAAAATCTGTATAAAGACCTAAGTATCACCTTAGGCAGAAATCACTACGGATCGAATTCTTTAGAAATTAGACGAAAAATTAATTAAGTACTAAGCTAAATTAATTAGTAGATTAGCTTGAACTACTTTTTATATGAATTGCAAGACCCAAAACTAACAGGATCGCTAACGCTACATTACCTAGAAACCTAGGATCCATCTCATAACCCAGTTGCTCTTGGGAGCATCATGAAACTCCGTATCGGACCTAGAATGTGCAACGAAAGTCCGATTACCACGAAACTATACAGTTATGACCGCCTTACTGGGCTTGACAACCATCTCGGGAATCAAATTCAAATATTATCCAGAAACGCATAACTTGAGCTCGGAGCGAAGTGTGTGAGAAACGCGAATATCTTTAGGAAATGAACTCAAACTTCAGTGATTTGGACCATTCGCTTGTAAGCTAAATCTAAGGTTTTAGAACATCATTTTCTTACCCAACTACACCCTCGGATCAGGAAAATTTCTCTACACATGTCAGTGCACTTGTGGCCCTGATCGAGTGACGATGACCGTTGAACTGAAACTGGTCCTTCACGGTCAATCCACTGATCCGATCGGACCAAAATCTTAATCTAGCATAGATCCATTGTTAGGGAACTTTCTTTGGACCGTATGTAGGAAATGGACCCCTAAATGAGCTCCGTTGGACTGAAACAACCACTCTTTGGCTATAACCTAAGTATATCATGGTCCTGTGGCCATTTACACCAGTTCTCGGCCTATATAAGGGCCTTAACCTACCCCTCTCTCATTCCATACGAATTTCAAAATCCTAAGAAAGAGAAGAGAGAAAGAGAAAGAAAAGGTAAGGAGAAGAGAGAGAGGGTGAGAGATATTTGCTGTGATTCGATCCCACCGCTCCACGTTCCGAATAATCATACCCGTATCACTACACTGGTGAATCCAAATTCCTTTTTGGGTAAGAAATCCTAACCTTAATCTGTTTTAGGGATTTAAAAAGAGGAATTGGTGAAATAGTTAACCTTTTCATTGATTAGGCAGTTGTTGTACCGTAGACAAAGGTGTAGTGTTCGAACTGAGTTCGATACGAGTTTACTGATGGAAGGTGCAGACTATGAACATTTAGGTTATGGTTTTTAAGGCTTTTAATATCATTTAATGATTTATGACTGACTTGATTGTTGTCACATGTGCTTAAATGCGATGTTTTCTGTATATTTCACATATATATGAACTATGTTAATTTTAATACATTTCATGTGTTTGTTGAAATGTTTGAATGAATATGTAATTATAATTTATGCTTGTCATGACTATTGATTAAGAATATATGATTGTTGTATGTGTGAAAAATTCTTTGTAAAAAGATTTGCTATAATACCTATTATAGTTACTTTATTACATGTATGTTGATATGTGTAGTCTAAGTGTTTGATAAAATGCCTGAATGAGAAAATGCGTATTAAAATGCATTTAATGAGGGCATTGAGATGAGATTCTCAATAACCTTATCTATAGTTACAGTTTTCTTCATATAATTTATCTCGTTATTATGTGATTTATGGATGAATGTTTATGTATGATAACATGAGCACTCTGTGTCTGTTAAAATGCCCAAATGAGATTTATATTTGAATTGATTGTCACATGCTGTTTTGACTATCACACATGAATGCCTATTGTGTTTGAATATGATTGGGACTACTGCGTAGTACAAGCAATCGCTAATGGTTCCCAAATTAGTCGACGAGGTCATTTCGCCACACAAGATATGTTCGATGAATCCAAGATGTAAGCTGTTTGTCGACAGTAGTTAGGCCATGCGGAGTGCTTATGGGCTTCATGTTGATCAATTCAATGTACACTCGTACCAGTCGAGCTTGTCAAGTAACCTGATTGGCCCAATGTATGTTCACTATGTATGTACGCTACTGCTTGAATCTAAGGTACCACTTACTAGTGAAGAGCCCATTTAACCTTGATACTAGGTCCGCCAAGACTCATGAGCCGAACATGGTGGTATGGGACACCTGAAATAGCAGTGAAGACCGCTTGAGTCGAAGTAAGAATATTCTAATATGTCCTAAAGGGGGGTGAATAGGACTTTTTAAAATTTCATGAGAGATTTAAAATGAGAGATTTAAAATCCTATTGCACTAATCTTATCAGATATACAATTATCAGGATTACTCAAATGTAACTCTACTGACTTCCAAGCCTTGTAGAGGATCCAATTACAAACCGTTTGAAAGATAAACAAGTTGCATTCAAGATTATGATGGATATGACCATGTGTGTATATGAGTTGTGATCTTAGACAATCAAATATAAAAACATGTAAAGAATATCACACAATGAAAAATAATAACAAACTCAAATATAGTCATTTTTATAGTGGTTCGACTACTTGTCTACTCCACTCTCCGCTGTCGCACTCAACCCTTGAGTGTACCGGATTTCACTAAGGAGGTTTCCCAGGATTCACCTCAAACCTGAGGTTTTAAATTAGGTTCACCTTCAACCTTTACACGGAAGTTTCTACTCGGTTCACCTCTAACCCTGGAGTTTTACTAGTGCACTCCTAACCAGATGTTTATGCCCACACAGAGCAAGGGTCCACACAACGCACCCTAATATTTATGCCCACACAGAGCAAGGGCCCACACAGAGCAAGGGTCCACACAACGCACCCAGATGTTTATGCCCACACAGAGCAAGGGTCCACACAGCGCACCTAGATGTTTATGCTCTCCACAAAGCAAGGGTCCACACGACACTCCCACAGCGTACACTCCCGCTGGAGGCCTCCTATGAAGACTTCAAAGGGTGAGCAATACTTAAGATCCAATCCTTGAAAGGAATGATCACAAGTGTCCTCTGGACTCTAGGTACTTACCGATAAGTTGATGAGTCTCATTTAGCATAGTGATGAAGATCTCCTTCTTGTTGTTGAAGAGTCTTCAGCTCCCTTGATCCGCAACACAAAAGATATACCAGTACTTGGCTTCGGGTTGGGTCAAGGTTAGGATGAAAATCTACTCCCTTAGAATTTTCCTATGAGGAAGATAGAGTAATTCCCGTCATTTATTCATTTAAGGCATCCCAGCTTAATGATATATTGTTAAGATAGTTACTGAAGGATCCTTAAATGTGGAAGTTCATTTCCCAAATATCTCTATTGAATGTCAATGAATGAGAGTGGATTGGAAGATGAACTCCCGTGAGAGAAAGGGCTTTGGGTATATGATCTAAAGGTAAAACACAGAAAAACACTCTCTTCTTTCTCTATTAGCAATATGGATAGGTCTCTCTATATATAAGCAAGAAGTTCCAATCGATATAAAACGGTTATATTTATTGTCACGCCCCAAGCCTGAAAATCTGATTCATAAGAATCCCGATCTTCAAACCCGGTGCCGACAGCCTCCGTAGTACCCCATTCTCGACTTCCAGTGTCCATATGTCAGGTTCCGATCCTGGGATCCTATAAGGAGGATTTTTCAACTTACATTTGTTTCATAAGAAGCATAACCACAAGTATACTCAATTCACAAAGGCAACATCATCATCACATATCCACTAATATAATCATTTGAATACAATGCCGAAAGAGAAATACATATATCTAAATCAAAGCTCCAGAAGACAGCTTGATGCTCTAAGCTCAACGTTACTGTAACCTAACGCCACCTACACACATCTATTGTGCATAAGCTTATAAAAAGCTTAAAGGGTGGTGAAAGTGTGTGCACAAGATAAGTGCCAAGTATACCATAAAGCCCATAAATCATACAAAATTAGAATAAGCACAAATACTGGTAAGATCATGAATCATATGATATCAGAGTAAGTGGAAATATGCTGGTAAGTCCATGAGTGCTATCAGTCGTACCAAGGTTGTGTGATGCAAAACATAACAAGACAATAACAAATACTGTGGATGTAATGCAATATGCAAATCCTGACGAGCCACGAATACCATCAACCTTATCTAGGCCATATAAGTGCAAAACATAGTAACCCAAAATGCTAAGAACTGTAGATGCAATATAATATGCAGTGCGAATGAAATGACCATGCTGGAATGTGTAGTCGGGATGTAGTATGAAGTGTCGTAGGCTATGAGGTCCATCACAAGGGACTTCTATCCAAACTAGTCCCGTACCTAAATTTGGATAGTTAGACACAATGTGGTAAACTCCTAATCTTAGGTTAGTCACGCGCCCAACCGAAATCCTAGCCATGTGATGGTACACATAACAAATAGTTACCACCAACCCGAGTGGATAGTGAATGAATGAATGAATGGATATGAAAATCCTGCTCAATAAGTCCACATATCAGTACGGTTGCTCTCTGGGAAACCATCGTGGTCTAATACACTTCGCACTGACAACTTCCTCCCTAGCTGCACAGTCAAGTAAGCGGAATAGACCTCACTATCTGCCTGACCAGTAGTCTGTCAATACCTACCCAGCTCGTCGATAGCAGACCCATTTACGAGCTGGTCATACTCAGCCTAGCTTATAGCCCCCTCACTCAGGCGGATAAGGCCACACCCCCTCCCAACCGACCACGACATAGTGGGAGATGCGGCCTACTGGTATTCGGCACTTGGGCGCTCATGTTCCACTCGGTCTAGACGTTGGGGCTACTCCTGGCCTTAGAGGTTCTGAAAATTTCACCCAAGGACATCCTAAGTGCCCACAGTGCTAGAATCAAGTATTTTTGGTGTCCCATTTAGCCATCCACGATGTGCCTGTGGAGGCCACGGCCCTGATGTCGTTAGGGGGTACAATGATCAAGTCACACATATGCGAGATGCATGAGTCACACCGTACAGTCATGCAGCAATCCTGCGCTTACAACGTGATACTATGGGGCACTCCGTCCCATAAGGAGTCCGTAAATGTTTTGCCCAATGACATATGCTATGATCAGTCACCACTCATATCAAGCATATATATGATGCATATGGTCATGACTCATGGAGTTATACTAGGCATGTTATAAAGTAATGAACTATCCTTACAATGCAGATAGACCTAGACGGCCTACACACTAGTATGGTCCTATCAGTGGGCCCTAGGGAGAGTCGTAATGTGGACGTTTAACCAACATTACCTCATAATGTGGACATCAAACCAACATTGCTCCCAAGGCATAGCCCGTCGTAAACATCTTTACATAGACCTTGTTGGGATCACGCATTGTAATGGACCTTAGGCACATCCCATTGGGCCTTAAATACTTCAAATGGGCCATATCACATGGGCCTTATATTCATCAAGTGGGCCGCACCAATGGGCCTTATGTACATTGTAATGGGCCATAACTCGTGGGTCTTAGGATACATCAAAATGGGCCTTGTAACATGGGCCTCATATCTATCAAAGTGGGCCTTAATAACGGGCCACAAACACATCAAATGGGCCTCATAACAAGGGCCTTATGTATATCAGATGGGCCACACCAACGGGCCCCATATGTGCATTAAATGGGTCACACCCAAAAGCAAGTGGTGATAATGATTTCCACCATTAAAATTCTCAAGGCCTACTGTATTATTTATTTTCTATCTAATTTGGCCATAAGATCACACAGGCTTGGATTAAGAGGAAACAAATTTCCTAGTGATCCAAAACTTCTGGGAAACAAAAGGTTCAAGGAGAGACGCTTAATCCCCACTGCTTTTGCTATGTGGTCCACTTCACCCTAAATCTGCCTCATTCTTTGAGCTCAAGCCTTAAAACGAGTTCTCAAATGGTTAGATGGTTTGGATGCAACACATGCATCATGGTAGGTCCCACCATCCAGGTGTGGACGGTGTGGATAAAACATTACATCAGGTGGGACCCACGCCCATGGACGGAGTGGATTAAAACCCATATATCCTGATGCATTCCACACCAGCAAACAGGTGACCTAATAAAATGAAGGTGGGCTCCACACAGCAAATGGATACATGGTTGGGATATAACTCGGACCACATGATGGGGTCCACATGGTCAGCCAACGGAAATACAGCAGCTATATTGTTGTTGTAGGTACACCGTCCATCAATTTCCACCAAAGGTGGGTCCCACATGGGGCCCACCATAATATTATATACATATATATATAGTATCATATTATTATACTGATCCAAAATGTCTGAAAAGGGTTTCAATGGTTGACGTTGTATCCTCCACTGACAGTGCAATCCACCTGATAGATCTTCCTCATATGAGATGGACGGTGCAGACGAAAGGGGAGTCCATGTTGGACAGATTGGATGTAAACACGGTGGCCCCCCACGTGCATCATGGTGCAGTCCACGTCGAGCAGACTGGACTGGATGGTGTGTACAAGACCCACACATCATGGTACCACCCACCGTCCAGCCATCTGGACGGTGTGGAGTACAATACATGCATCAGTGTGTCCCACGTGGGGCCCACCATAACGATTATATGCCATCCAATCCGTTGGTAAGGTTGCACAGACCCGAATTGAAGAAGAAAAATAAATTTCATCTTGATCCAAAACTTCTATGGCCTAAAAAAGGGTTTCAAAGGCAGTCGTTCAATCTCACTGTTTCCTATGATGTGGGCCACCTGAGTCTTGGATGTGGATAAAATTTGGATGGGGCCCACTTTAGGAAAGGGCCCACTGAATGAACGGTGTGAATATATAACATGAATCATGGCGGGGGCCACAGCTGGAGCCGTGGGTCACTGTCCGCCCGTCCGCCCGTAGCGCAGGACGCCTATGCGTCCTCACTTCTAACAGCAGTAGCAGGCTGCTGCTTATATATTTTGTTATTTTTTTTTCCAAATCATGTTTCCTCACCATTTTTCATGCATGGGGCCCGCATTTGATGAATCCAGCCCACCCAATGGATGCTACAGTCCGTAACCAATCCATCAAGTCCAATATTAGACATCTTTCGGCCTGTAGAAAAATGTAGGTGCATTTAAATGGTGAAAATCGCTGTTTTCTGAAGTATGGCCCGCCAGAAAGTTAGATCAGGCCCATTTTTTAGCTCAACGCCTAAAATAGTCTGAGGAAAGGGATGGACGGCATGGATTGAATTTATACATCGAGGTGGGGCCTACATAAGTAGCTCACCTAAATAGCCTTGAACCAAGGCTAATATTTTTATTTTCCACACAAAGTCCAGCGTCCAAGGATGCTGGACGGTTGCCTTTCAAGTGGGCTGCCCACGTGGGCCACCAAATGATGGATGGGGGTGGACACAACTTATAAAGTGGGCCCCACCTATAGATGACTTGGATAAAATACATGACTTATGGTGGGGTCCATCTGGGTGGGCCACATGGCCACAACATCACATAAAAAAATGAAAAAGATAGGGAGAGAGAGAGAGAAAGGAAGAGAGTGGGACACGTGTGATGGAGGGACCCCGACACTATGGGCCCTCCCTTGTATCCAATCATACATCAAGTGGGTCTCATTGCATGTGGGCCCATCAAATCGGAAATCAATGGTGGAGATCCTTCCTCCACCAAATGTAAGGTCTAGATGACCCTATTCATACAAAGAAAATAAACATTATGATGGGGTCCATGGAGAATGGCCCCATCATGGAATGATCATGAAAATCAAGGTGGTCCATCGGCCACATCAAGGGTCCAAAGTGAGATCCATACCATTGATCGGTAGGCCTCACTTGGCCCATCATAAAAATAGGAAAACTAGCCTATAGAAGCACCCACCTATCGATCTTCTCGGTCTGTTGGAAAGCCTATCTCCTTGTGCTTCTCTTTAATGGTGGGTGATGAGAAATGGATGGCTAGGATGAGAGATCTTGGGATGGAAAGGTGGACCTCACACATGCACTTTTCTCTCTCACATGAAATGCTTGGACGTGTGCTTTTTGGTTGCTTGGAATGGCTTGGAAAATGTGAAGAGAGAGAGAGAGAGGTGATGGATGTGAGTGATGGGTGAGGTGAGTGATGGGTGAGTGAGAGGTTGGTTGACTTTTCGAGTTTTCTTGGCTTGTGGAGAAAGAAAGCATGGGTTGCTCTTGTAATTGACAAGAGTGATTGATTGATTGATGAGTGGTTTGATTGATTGATTGATGAGATATGTTGTAGAGATTCTCTTAGGATTTGCAACGCGCAGTGTTTTTCCTCGAACTGAACACGGGTCCACATCTCCCTGTAGGGGTATCAAATCAGTATGCAAGATGCGGTGTTAGAACCACGGCAACAGTGCGGTCGCACTGGTACAAGTCCCGAATTGAACCGACTCAGATCTACGGGATACGACTTAGGGTCATTGTAACACCCTGAAAATCAGGGGTCGTGTATAAACTCAACTCCCGAGTTCCAAACCGTCACTTATGCAACAAAAATGATTATGATTCAATGTTGTTTGATTTAGAGCATTCACATGAGTAAAAGTATACCAAAACTGCAATTCATACTTCAGATCCAGTGATAAAAGCAAGCGGAAGACTAAACAATATATAAATCACTGTATGGAAAAACAAAGTAGATCTCATCTGTCTCTAAAGTATGAATACATCTCTGAGTCTCATAAACATATACATGAACAAATCAAAATGTTCAAAATAGTCCCTCTGAAGTCCCGTCAACCCAGGTTGCCTAAGCAAAGCCATCATGATACTGCATGTACGAGAACTCGTCCTGGTCCTCGTCGAAGTCTGGCTCTGCCTCCTGGATCTCACCATCACCTGCATCTACAACAGGGTCTGGTGGGTGTTGCAAACACCATCCTGTAACGTGGGAGTGAGTGATCAACTCAGTGGAATCATAGAGCAAAGATTAGCATGTTCACAAATCAATCATGCGATAATAGTAAAGCAGTAAATCAGACAATCCTAATACTGTTGTTAATGCAATATGACATGACGTGATGTATGCCCTCACCGACGATCTCCCTTATACGGCACCATCTTACGACCGTGGCATGCCACACTCCCTTAAGTGCTCCACATCTTCCAGGCACATGCAATGGTATGGTGATATGATTTTCGAGTTATTATTAGTCCATTCAAACAGCAGGATTGAGAAACTAAGGTACTTCCCTTGTATCAATCCCAACACAGATCCTGTCTAAGGTCGTCACTCCTAGTAATCTCATACGATGTATATTTTGTAGGTCGCTGCAAGGGCTGCCAGGGCTGTTGCTCGCACTCGTTGCACCCCTCCCCCATCACCTTATCAATACAGGCCTACTGTACTCTACTGCTACTAAAGGGTCGTCGCCTCCCGTAGACTCAGAATACGCTCGCGGTCACTACAAAGGACTCGTCGCCTGATCAGTGTCGGCCGACAGCTAGAATATAGTGTCCCATACCATCATAATCTGCTCATGAGACTATGTGCTCACTGGTCACTACGGGGAGGTTTGTGGCCCCAGCGTAGGCCGACAGCTCGACCACGGTGTCCCATACCACCATGCCCAGCTCATGGGTCTTCGTGGATCAAGGTACCATGGTTAACAGGGTTTACAATGGTAAGTTCAGTACCCTAGGTTCAAGCAGTTATGACTCATACAGGGTGAACATACATCGGCCAGTCGGGTTACTTGACGGGCTCGACTAGCGCGATTGCATCTCAAGTCGAACGACATGAAGTGCATAAAACACTTCGCGTGACCTAACCACTGCCGCCAACTCCAAACACGACTCGCGTTCATCGACGCGTCGTTCGTGGCTAAGACCAGCCAGCCACGAATTCGCTCGGTTACCAACTGCCTGGACTAAGTCTAGTCCCAAACAATTATGGAATCACATCAGCAATCTATGTAAGAGTATTGGAATTGAAATACAATCATGTGAGCATGTTAACACATGTTATAACGTTCAACTTAAGCAAATCTTCAAGCACATATATTTCATGCATGTAATGAAATCATGCATATAGTCAACATGTAGGAAATCATTTAGGTCAGCATATTAATTGAGAAATCAATCTCAAACTATTTCATAACATCATTTAATTCAATACATACTAATACAAGCATTTATACAAACACATACACTACACACTTAAGTCTACATATAGTATGTCGACCCGAAGTGCGCAATTAGGCGAATCTCTTCGCCAAACTAATTATGCACGTATTCCTAACTTCCTAATGCGACAACAAACCATGTCAATCACATCAGCAAAATATGAATGTAAACTGTACTTCCTACAAATGACTAAAATGCCCTAAATCTCATATTCTTCGTTGATTTACGAAACAGGAAACAGATAGCATGTTGTACATGTCAAACGGTGATGCCGTCAATAATCTATTATTAAACGACATTGAAAGCGTTGGAAACCGTCAATCAAAGCATCTAAAATCCTCACCTAGTCTCTTATAGACGTGTTGTTTCGAACGGAGCGTATACGCTTCGTCAACGGCGATAAGAGAACCTGTTTTACAAGATCTATTGGTTAAAAATCCATGGATCTTAGTGATCCCCAAATCAGCAACTTCTAGGGTTAGTTATTACCTGAAAATACGGAAGAATCACCGGCTTGGTGATCAGGAGGAGTTGCTTAGGCACTAGCAACAGGTGGCACGAAGACTGGAAAAATCCCTTCTACACTCTCTCTCAAACTCTCACCTTTTCTCTCTCCCAATCTAGGGTTTCTTGCAATTTCGGATGGGAGAGAGGAGTGAGGGTTTCAACCCCTTTTATAAGCCCAAAAATGCCGAAAATAGGCTCCGATACAAAGTTTACTTAGTGCATATCCAATTCGGGGCTGTTTCGGTTCAAAGGATGCTTTCTGGTGGTCCCCTGGTCGAATGCGATCGGACTTAAGCTCATGCGTACCAGATCTAACACGTATTAAGTTTTCAGTCCGGCTGGGTTCGCAGATCGCACGTGGCGGACCAGTTTCAGTTCAGCGGTCACCGCACGTAGATCAGGGCTGAAAGTCTCATGATATAAAATAGAAATTTCTCCTGATCTAAGGGTGTAATCTGGATGAATTCTGACGGTCAGAATGCTTAATACTGACGCGTCAAGTCGTGTGCCAGATTTGAATTTGAAATTCCAATTCTGTCCCTATTCGCACTCTCTTCGGTCCGGGCTCAATGAAATAGCCTGTGATTATCGGTTTGACTTAATTTTCGAAATGAGTGTCAAGTCCAGCTAGGCGGTTCTAACGGTCTAAGATAGGAGGTATCGGACTTTCGACGCGCGGTCTAGATCCAATACAAAGATTCAAAGCGGTCCAGAGAACAAACCAGCTTAGAGTTTGATCCGAGGTTATAGAGTATTGTAGGGTCATTAGTTCTACTCGATTTGGGTCTTGTAGAATGTATTTAAAGTGATCAGGGACTATTTTCCAGCTACTCCAGTGTTGCACTAGCTAACTTAGTCATATTTTCTAAAAGAATTAATTCTACGCAATTTCGGGTCGAGTTGGTACTCGAGCCTAAGTATGAATTTTTCACGGGCGTTACAGTCATATGCAAACGTCGATTATTGGTGGCAGGTTGTCAAAATTCGACGAGAAGGATTGCGGGAGTCGACGGAACAGTACAGGCTAAGATACGGGTCTTACATTTATGCAGAGTTCGATATCGTCGAGCAGTCATGTGCAAACGTCGATTATTGGTCGCAGGTTGTCAAAATTCGACGAGAAGGATTGCGGGAGTCGACGGAACAGTACAGGCTAAGATACGGGTCTTACATTTATGACAGAGTTCGATATCATCGAGCAGGGTTGATATCATCGAGCATATACTCTCCATGGGATCGACTGTCCGCTCGAAAACATAAACTCAAATGTCATACGCTTTTGAAACCTATTTCCAGCTAGTCGATGGGATCGATACTGATGTCGATGTCATCAGATTTCGAACTCCGATTCCATCGATATTGGGATCGATCTATCGACATTTGAAAAATGAGAGAGACTAGCCTAAAATATTTTAGGTTTTTAGGATATGATCGAGGCTCAACCGATGTCATCGAAATTTGAATATCGATGATTTCGAGACCGTGTCGATGGGATTGATAAATCATATAGATTTACCTATAAGCACGCTAGAAAGTTTGTGTCCAATTTTTTGATCCAATCAACCAGGGCTCGATAGCATTGACATAAAAATATCGATTTCCTCAAGTGGCTCCCGATCAAAGTTAAAAACATCCTGAAATATTTTCTGGAAGAAATGCACGCCGACTGTTGATATGATCGATTGACTTTTGATATGATCGATATTTGAATTCAGATTGAATTGGAACAGATATCGATATATCTAAGCTCATACTAATTTTCTTAAAAAAATAGGGGTGCCAAAAAACTGCCTATCGATATTATCGACCCACTTCCGATGGGCTCGATATTTGAATATCGATGATATCAATTGATACTTCAATATATCGATAAATCATGCAGATGGGTATGTGGTTGCTGGACGCTTTTTGTCCTCACTCGATTGTATCGATTGAGATTCCGAGGACATCGACAGAGTAGGTCGATCACATCGAGAAGTGTTCTGATATAATTGACAGAGTAAGAAAACTTGAAGATTTTCTTATTTGATAAAAAAATTTCTTACTATAAAATCCTAAGATGTTCTACTTAGTTTTAAGGGTTTTATTCACCTAGTGTTTTGGGACATGGGAGTGAGGCTATGATTTACCTATGGCAAGTTTTCACACATCCGGTTGAGGCAGACACTTGAATTGTTCTTCCTGTTAGGCTCTGTAGTTTGACTAACTCAACTCACACGGTAATTGACAAACCAGGGCACTAGTAGGTGCACTTTCAATGCCATGGTCGAGCTGTCATCCTACGCTGGGGTGACGAGCCTCCCGATAGTAACCATTGAGAAAACCAAACTCGTGGGCTGAATACGATGTTATGTGACACTGTATTCGAGCTGTTAGCTTATGCTAAGGTGACGAGCCTTTCCCATAGTGACCTCAAGTATAAAATAGGCCTACAATTAAGTGACGAGCTTCTTGTAATGACCTTAAGTGTGAATTAAGCCTACATTGAGGTGAGAGCCTCCTGTAGCAACCTATAGTGTAAATTCACAAACTTGCCTATTATATGTGATTAAATAGGATTGATGACCTTAAATGGATCAATGTTTGGGTTAATGATAAAAAAGGAGGTACCTTAGCTTTTTAAACCTGTTGTATGAATAAGTCTAATTAAGAACTTGGCTAATCACACACATGCACCTGATTACATGTGCCTTTGGCATTGGAGTTGAGCACAGTGGGAGTGTTGTATACGAAATCGTGAGATGATGTCATAGAGGGAGTGCAAGCGACAGCATACATCATTCTCACATTCCATCTTTGCATTAACAAGAGTACTTAGGACATGATTGTTGTACTGCTTTATCATTATTGCATGATTGAATTGATAACATGTTAACCTTTGCCTTATAGCTCCACTGAGTTGATCACTCACTCCCACTTTGGGACTGTGTTTTAAAACACCAACCAGACTCTATTATAGTTTCAGATGATGGCGAGGCTTACGAGTTGGAGCTGCCCTTCTGCAATGACGAGGAGGAATTCTCCTACATTGAACTTTCTGGCAGTCTATGTAGACCTAGAGTTGCGTCGCAGGGATCGCAGGGATACGAATTAGTTGAATATTACGCCTTATCATTTTGTAAATTTTAGAGTTATGCATGTAATTATTTGACTTGGTGACGTTCATACTCTGGGGACTTACAATCACTCGTATGCTTTATATATTTATCACAGTCTTCCGCTTGCATAATTTAACTGTCTCTAAAGTATGGTATGCTGATTTGGTATAATCCCACTCATGTTTAATGCACTAATACAGACAACATTTAACCATCATTATCTATGTTGAATAAGTTATGCATTGAAACTCGGGAGATGAGCTTCTGCTCAACCCCCAATTTTAGGGCGTTAGTGATACCAATCTTATGTTTGGTATGAAAATATCCGAAGAGAATCTGTATTGTATATTGGTAGAGTCACCCTGCGAGATCCTAACAGCAGATCATGCCAATCGAGTCATAATCAGAGAAACACTCGAGAATAGATTCCAATTCCAGTATAGGTCCCAAGCCCCTCTAATGTATCTCACAAACATACTTAGATACGCAAGCTAGCAAACAAACTTATAAATATATTACCCTGCTTCAGGGGAAAGTTATCCACAACGATCCTAACTCTAGCTACACCTACTCTGAGTTCACTACCTTAGGCATAAGAGGATCCTGGCGAGAATCGGCACCCCCAATGTTATTCTAATCTCTATTGCATTACAGATAATTAATGGCTCATATGAGGTGTCATGGGATTAACCAGAAACCCACGATACCAGTCAATCATAAAATTGTCTTTACTATGGTCTACCTAAGACTTGGGCTCATGCTCTACAATGATTAGAAAAACCAATCGCAATAAGGCCAGGTCACACCTTATCCACTTCCAGTCCCAAAACCAGTGTCACTGAGCAATCCTAATAATCCATTATTTTCATTGTGATCCGTCCCATAAATTCCTCCCACTAATCTGACTAAGGTGATCAAAAGTATCAACATAGGACCCCAATTTAGATAGTTTAATTTGAATTGTTCATACTCCACTCATATGCAATTTATAGGTGCGGGTGTATCATCCATCACACTCTTATAGAGAATAGAAGGTTTTCTTTTTTTTTTTTTTTTTTTTTTTTTTGCTCTACCTCATTCCCTGAGCTTGTAAAGAATCAATGGCATTGCCCTTGAGCTAACCGTAAACCAGAGTTAGAAAGATTTCCCCTCCCATTGTCCTAATCAAGTAGGGGGACCACTATGCAAGTGCCACACACCACCCATGTCGTTCAAGGTGGGGTCCACACACCTTTCTGCTTACTGTAACCAGGACTATCCATACTTCTGTACTAACCTTCCCTGAAATTATATGGTTAGGACCCACCCACTCTGATCGCATTCGTTCATCCACCAAGCCCCATATGGATATGACCCATGCTATAAATTTACAGTGTCTTATCTCACTAACCAATTAGTGGATTTGAATTACTTGCCTTGGTTACATCTGTTCGATCATCCAACGGGTGAGATCATCTACAGTGAGGCTAACGTAACATGATGTTTATGAGTTTGGGAGGCCTACCAAGAGGCACAATATACTTCTTATAATCATAATCATGGAACGTGAACTGTTTAAGATGTAGGCATCACTGAGTCCACCGTCCATTGTGTTCCCAAGATGGACGATGTTATGGGAAAATTTGTACAAGGACGGTCGAGGTCAGCCTGAGCTACACAAATCAGATAACGAAGCCTCGGAAGGAGGATTCAACGTTAGGGGTCAACTCCTAAGTCACAACTCAAAACTACAATCTTGATTGGCCAACCCGAACCCTCGTCCTCGTCCGAAGGAGAATGGTTGAGCCGAGTCCTGATCTTCGTTCTCAGCTTTGATAAGCGAACTCCAACCTCAGTGATCGATCGATAGACTCTGGCTATTAGTCCTCAGCTTCATGACTGTATGATCCGAGGCTGAGTCAGAGTACAAATATTCTATATGCTGAGGTCGAGGCTAAATCAGGGCATATATGTTCTGTACAAAAAGGCCGAGGTTAAGTCCAGGCATGGATGTATCGCATGCCGAGGCTGAGGTCGAGCCCGTGACGATACTTCGCACACCGATTCTGGAGATCGACCTTAATGTGGACGTGACCGACGATCTTGCCTAAAGATATGCGCCATCAAGACACGATACGCCACGTGATCCAAAGATTGCAGATAATATCTCCACGATCATAATATCTCATTGATTAAGTGAATCATGTCGAGATTAACGAATGTGGATCATCCAACCCACAGGTATAAATACCAGGGGACCCCATTGCTATAGGTACATAATATCTCTCACCCTCTCTCTACACTCGACTTAGACCCAAATTCCCTAGCCTGACGTAGGCATCGGAGGGTCCCCCGGCTTAGCCAAGGTCTCCTTTACTCACTCTTTTATGCAGGACCAGGGTTCGTCGAAGGTTTGCTGCATTGAGTGGAGGGTGGTCCAGATTTTGACCTCAACATTTTTGACGCCGTCTGTGAGAAATGCAAATGAAAAGCTAGAAGGTTTTACTAGAAAATGGCAAGAGGAAAGAAAAAGGTGATAGCGGTGGAGCCCGAACCCAGCAGGCAACACCAATCTTCTTCACTGCTGCACACCGAGTCGGCTCCGATAAGGCCGTCCCAATGGACTCGAAGCCAAGGAGGGAAATACAAGGTGTTTCAAAGCGAAGTCCAGATGCTGCAGGATGAAATCAGCTGAATGAAGGCGTAATAGAATCAGCAGCCACCACTAAACTTGGTGGAAGCCACTACATCGCCCGGGGGACAACCGCAGCTAGTCAGTTCCCAGGCCAAAGGTTCCCAAGCGCAGTCCGTACGAGCTCCCAATGCTGCGCGAAATGCGGTGCCCCAGGAGTGATCCGTACAAATCCAAGAACCCACTTAGGATGCCAAATAGTCATACATGTCTACCACTTTGGCTCTGGCCTCCACTAATCTC
The DNA here is from genome assembly GCA_037074715.1 of Magnolia kwangsiensis. NCBI lineage: Eukaryota > Viridiplantae > Streptophyta > Magnoliopsida > Magnoliales > Magnoliaceae > Magnolia > Magnolia kwangsiensis. Next base: position 78,533,485 of record CM073575.1, on the reverse strand, counting down.
CGCCATCAGATGGAGAGGGGTAGACAGGGCAGAGCATCCGAGGTGATGGGTGCTTCCCAAGAGACAGTAAGTGAGAATCAAAATCCTTTAGAAGCGCAGTTTAAGGAACTTTAAGACCAGTTTTAGGTGTTTCAGAAGAACCAACAATCTACATCCATACCAACTGCGGTCCAGATGATGATGGAAGAGCCGAGCCTCTATCACACCCCAAACTCGAAAACCGGGCTCACAAAATTTTTTATCGCCGAATCCGATGCTGATAACCTCCGTAGTACCCTATTCTCGGCTTCCACCGTGCGTACACCAGATTTCGTTCCTGAGATCCTACAAGGAGGATTTTTCAACGTACATTTATCTTGTAAGAAGCATAACCACAAGTTTACCCAAATCACAAAAGCAACATCATCATCACATATCCACTAATATAAATATTGAATACAGTGCTGAAAGGGAAATACATATATCAAAAATTAAGCTTTAGAAGACAGCTGCATGCTCCAAGCTCAATGCTGCTATAAACTAATGCCACCTGCATGCATCTATCGTGTATAAGCTTATAGAAAGCTTAGAGGGTGGTGTAAGTGTGTGTGATACACATGCCAAGAATATAGATATCAGAGTAAGTAGAAATACGGGTAGTCGATAAATATCATCAGCCTTATCCAGGCTATGCGATACAAAAACATAAACCAATATTACATACTAAGAAAGCAATGTAGATCAGTTATGTAATGCGGAGACATAATAAGACAAATATCAGATACCGAGGATGTAATGTAATACGCAAATCCTGACGAGTCCACAAATACTGTCAACCTCATTTAGTCCATATAAATGCAGAAACGTAGCAACCCATAATACCATATGCTGCGGATGTAATGCAATATGTGGTGTAAATGATGACCAAGCTAGAGGGTGAAGTCGGGATGATAGTATGTAGTATCACATACTATAGGGTCTATCACAAGGAACTTTTATCTAAACTAGTCTCATACCTAAATTTGGATAGTTAGACACAATGTGGTAAACTCCTGATCTCAGGTTAGTCACGCGCCTCAATCGAGATCCCTGTCATTACGAAGGTATACAATAATTAGTTTGCAGCCTGAGTGAATAGTGAATGAATGAATGAAAGAATATCCAATTCCTGCTCAAAAAGTTCACGTATCAGTACTGTACATCTCTGGAATCATCACCGGGGTCTAGTACTCTACATGTAATCGCTACCCACTGGATGCGCAACCATGCAAGTGGAAGAGACCTCACTATCTCCCTGGCTAGTAATCAGCCAATATCTACCTGGCACGTCGATAACGAACCCAATCACGAGCCCGTCAAACTCAGCCTATGAATGCCTAATACCCTCGGGCCAGTAAGTCCACCACCTCTTCCCAAACGACCATGACACACTAGGAGATGCGGCCTGCTAGTATTCGACACTCGAGCACTCATGTATCCACTTAGTCTCGACGTTGGGGCATCTCCTGACATCGAAGGTTTAGGGATTTTCACCCAAGGCCATCTATGGTGACCCGATGCTAGTGACAGATTTCTTGTGTCTCATCTAGCCATCCAAAATATGCCTATAGAGGTTACGACCCTGATGTCGCTACGGTGTAAGTAATTACAACATATAATGCAAGATGCATGAGTCATACAATCTAATCATGCATCAATCCTGCACATACCGTATGCTCATGTGAGACAATCTCCACCTATCAGGCAGTCTCGAAAAAAGCTGCCCAATGACATATGCAATGGTCAACCACGTCTCATAACAAACATGCAGATGATGCATATGGGCATTTATCATGATGTTATGCTATCACATACTCATAATTGTTATCAATAATCAGCACCAATAATTGGCCTCGACAATTGGCCTCGATAATCAGCATCGGCCTCGACAATCAGAATCGGCCACAACAATCAGCCTAACAAAGGGCATAAGGGAAGGTCACGATGTAGACATTTAACCTTCATCGACCATCCATGTGGACATTTAACCAACATTACTCCTAAGGAGTATCCCACATAGAGCCTAACATCTAGTGAGGCCCATGGCCTTACACAAGGGCCTAATACACATCACTATGGGCCTCACTCATGGGCATATACATCACAATAGGCCTTGGCACATGGGCCATAAATACATCATATCGAGCCTCATATACATCAAGTGGGCCGTATCAATAGGCCGCGCCAATGAGCATCATAAACATTAAGTGCGCGGCATCAACGGGCCGCACCAATGGGCCTTATATACATCAAGTGGGCTGCATCAATGGGCCGCACTAATGGGCCTCTTACACATCAAGTGGCCTGCATCAATAGGGTGCACTAATGGGCCTCATACACATCAAGTGGGCTGCATTAATAGGCCTCGCTAATGGGCCTTATATAATCAAGTGGGCTGCATCAGTGGGCCGAACTAATGGGCCTCATACACATCAAGTGGGTTGCATCAATGGACTGCACTAATGGGTCTCATACACATCAAGTGGGCTGCATCAATGGGACGCAATAATGGGCCTCATGGATGGGATAAAAATATATCAAGGTGGGCCTGACTGATGGGCCACAAATATATCAAAGTGGGCCTCTTGAATGGGTTTGACAGATGGGCCACAAGATACATCAAAGTGGGCCTGAAGGATGGGCCACACAAAACATCAAGGTGGGCCTCACAGATGGGCCATAAGATACATCAAGGTGGGCCTCAAGTGGGGGCTTGGATTATAACTAAAATCATTTCAATAGTTGTAGGTGCAACATGTGTATCACTATACATTATCATTTTATGGGGCACACAACACTCTAATGATGATCGGCACCGCCTAAACATTGTCTATGTAAATCAGCACTGTCCAAACATTAGACATTACCGTCTAAACACTGTCCATGTAAATCAGTACCGTCCAAACATTATCTATGTAAATCAGCATCGTCCAATCATTGTCCAGCACTGTCCAGACAGTCTGGATGGTGTGGAATATCACATGTATCATGGTGGACTACACCACCGTCCAAGTACGGATGGTGTGGATGGGGTCACACAACAGCTAGGTCCCTCATGCTGCGACGTTAATAAAACAACTATATAGTTGCTGTAAGACACAACAAATGGTGCTTCAAACAGCGCAGGTGGGTCCCACGTGGGGCCCACCACTTTATAATATAGTATTATTTACTATATTTATTTATTTATTACTATTATTTTATTTTATTTTATTTTTTTACAAGTCAGCGTCCAGACCTTTGGTCTTCCTAATTTGGACGGACGGTGTGGATAATCCACATAGGGTCCATGTGATGGACGGCAGGGATGTAAGACACGTACATCAAGGGGGGTAATCTAGACAATGGGCTGATCCGAAGCATACGTCACGGTGATCTTCACAACACCGTCCAGATGGACGGTGAAGATAAATGCATCACAGTGAGCTCCAACTAGATGGACGGACGACGTGGATCAAAGGGACCCACAGAACTTGCTGCTCATCAACACAACAGCATCAAGGTGGGGTCCACACGTGGCCAAACTGATGGATGGTTAGACAAATACATGCATCAGGTGGAGCCACGTCCATGCAACTGGACTGCCTGGATACAACACATTCATGGGCCCCACGTCCATGCAATGGATGACATGGATATACATCACTGTGGGTCCAGCACCGTCGACAGGCTGCTGGATGGTGTGGATCTAACACACACGTCTGGTGGGTCCCTTATTCAGCACCGTCCAATCAAGGTGGACCACTACACATGGAAAAAAAGAGGAGAGAGAGAGAGAGAGAGAAATCACTACCATAAAAAGAGGCAAAGGCTACGGATAAAAACCATAGCTAAAGGCCTATTGCTGCGGTTATAGTCTATAGCACCTCCCTAGCAATTGGTGGTGTAGCTAAAAGTCCACTATGAATTAAATCCGTAGCAATAAATACCAATCACTACAGCTATAATTCGTAGCTATACTTTCTATAGCGAAATGTACCTACAACTATCGTTAATATCTGTAGCTAAAAGTGGAATGAAATTTGTAGCAATATGCTGAAGTTAGCAATTGCTACGGTTTTTAGAACAAGAGCTACAGCTAATAACCGTAGCTATTTAAAATAATAAAAAATTTGTAACAATGGTGTCTGTTACCATTCCGACAATCTGCTGTGATTGATCAACTCATTTAAGCTAATACAATTAATGTTGATAGGAATAGTACATAAAATGCAATCAGGAAAAAAAAATAATGCATTTATTACAAATAGTAATCAAATCATACAATGCATCCTACATTCACATTTTTAAATACACAATACTTCACTTTGCTCAAGCCTCTCCTAAAACTTTCCAATCTACCATGTTTAACTTCTTTGACAAGAAGTTTAATATCTGCTTTTAATTTCATTCCCGACTCTTCTTGATGTTTTTGCAGGTTCTTAAGTTGTTCTTTTGCAACATCCAATTCCTGCAACAACAACTCCTTCTCATGAATGACAGACACTTTTGCCAACTCCAAATGAATCTTTTCATCCTAAAATAGATCATCATATTCATGAGATCATAATGAATAAAAAGGATTTAAGAGATCATTTCATGAAGGAATAGAAGGTAAAAAGGAACTTGTCATAAGAATTACATAAAAGGAACCTGTTCGAACTTGAGCTTCGACTCCATCTCCAAATACTTCCTACGAAGTTCTTCCATATCCCACTGCATTTGAGTAACTCTTTCCCTTTCGACTCCATCTCCCAATACATTGTATATGCCAAAAGAGTTACAAGTAGCTTCTTAAAAGATCATTCGTTATCACAATTCAACCAAGATACCTACTTGCGTTTGTCGTCAGCACATTCCCTATTCTATGGCAATTTAAGAAGTCCTTCCAATATCTACAAATGATGCACCAAATGAAGGAAAAATCAATCCCAAATTATAATAGAGAGAAACTAGTACATATCTATAGAAGTGAATAAGAAGAGGAACCCAAGTAGAAGAGGTTAAGATGCTTATAAAACTCCATGACCAGGATATGATGATATAGTTCCTCTGTCCCATTCAGAAAAAAAAATGCAAACAAATGGAGCATGAAAAATTAGGCCAAGATGTGAATATGATATAATAATAATAAATAAATGAATAAATAACTGAGAAGCCCTTCTCCTCCATAGAACCACTTAAACTTGTTATCAGTATGACCAGTAGACATGTGTTTACTATTCCTTTTTATTTCAACATCATCATATATTCTGATCTATGCTATTTTTCAAGAAAGCAAATAATTACATAATTTGCACCAAGTTCTGCAACCCATGGGCCTTAGTTAATGGGCATGTTGTTGGTACGCACTCGAGTCCACACCAAGTATAGAGGTTTCAGTACTTCACAAGAACCTATAGAGACCCAAAACTCTTTTCATGTCACTACGCCTTTCTCGTAATCAGATAAGAAACTAATTAGAAGAGAAAATCTTACCCCATACTTTATGAAACAGGCCCTGCGCCACTGAACAATAGTCTCACCACTCTCCAAACGGAAAACATCCCGAGGACTAACAGCACATGATCCTGCATGCAGTGAAACAACTCTATGAATGTTTTTCTGTAGGGTACAAAGACAAATTTGTACTTATACCTTTTTAACCTGTAAGAAACATATTTATACTGAGGCTAGCATTTGTGAAATTAGCAATCTACCTGACAAAATTTAGCCACAGACATTGGTAAACCGTGACATGAGCAAACAACTCCAATAAACCCTTTGTCACTAAGATGTAGATTACCACTTGTTAAAGATAAAAACTGTCAGAGAATGTTCCACAACAAGTACATCATGCATGTGGATGCACATGCTAACACAACACATGCAGGAATCCAAACCATGAATCAGGCAGGCCTTAGAGGTGATCATTCTTAAAGATTAAGATCTCCTACTAATTACAAGGATCCCCAGATGGGAAAACAAATGCTTGAGGGGATAAGAAATTTTCAAAGGCCTAAATTCATTGCAAAAGTGAAGCCCACCTGATGAATGGACTTTGGACCAACCTTTTTTCTTCTTCTTTTTTTCCTTCTGTCCAGCTCATCTGCACTATGGGCCCATTTATTTCATGCTCAAAGAGGTTGATGCGGGCTTAGCAAACCTCCATGTCAAAATAAGGAAAATTGAAACACATTGACTGACAAGAGATGACTCTGAATAACAACAAGCATGAGTCCAAAGCACCCACTCACTTGTACCAAGGTAGAAGACACGTGGACGTCCTCTTGTAAAAGCAGGTGGATGAGTTGACAGAGAAGATATAGGTTCCAATGGCATTCTCGGCAATGCCTAAATATTGGTGGTTTGATGTTGACTGGCATTCAAGTAACTTGTACCATCAATTAACCCCCACCTTTAATCATTCTCTGTCACTCATCGATCTTTAATCATGGATGATCTTTAATCAATATAAATGGTTGGATTCCCCAGATCTTTAATCATTCTATGTCACTCATTGATAGATCTCAAGGTTGAACTACAGTCAAATGATAAGATTCCTACTAACTACTATGGATGCAAATTCAGAATTTATAAACAAGCTCCAACCACGACAAATGTATAAGGGCCAATTGTTCATGAATGGATGTATGAGAGGGTACAATGATGTGTCATTTTTGGGATCACCTGGTGAATTGTTCTGATATGGCACACATTTACCTTGTACCCAAGTGTCACTTGAGCGAGATATTGGTAGCCCCACTTCTTTTCATGCGTTTCACCCTTTTACTCCACTGTTTTTATCTTTTGCATTCCTTTCTTTGCAAAAGTGTGTCCAAAGAAGTTAGGGTACCAATAACATTTGAGAAAATCGTTGATACTCTGGCAGGCTATGATGGATGATACCCTTACCTGTAGAAATTGTATGTGGCATTAAAGTAATTCAAAATATTAAACTTTCCAATTTGCGAGTTCCAACTTAGATGTATTATGAAATTAAAACTTACTCATCCACATCTATTGGATAGTTAAAATGGAAATATCCAATGGGCCTATTTCACTAAACAAGTGTCCAAAAATTAGAAATTAGTTTTACACAACCAATTTAATTGTTGGATTGTAACTTAATGACAGTAGGTTTGTGATTTAGACAATTTAATTGGAGTTCATACGTGCAACATGTAAAATTTTTAAGTGGTTGTATGTCAAGTGCCACACCCTTTTAGAGTATCAATTAACCCCAACATTATTTACCTTTGTTTTGGTGGAATCTTGTGTGGTAGGCAAAGTACTGAACGTTTACCTCTAGTAATTCGTCAAACTCAAGAAAACTTCTTTTTATTCCTAAGTACTATCTCTGCATTAATTTGGAGGGCCAAAAGACGTAAAAAATTTAAGTTGATAATTGTCAAGGAGTTAAATACCTTGTGTAGTTTCAAAAAGAGAAAGATTTAAACAACTGGGTGATAATAGCTAAAGGCTTGAACCACACTGTTTTACAATTATATCACCCTAAATGGGTACATCCTCATTATTTATAATCTTTGATAATTAATTTAATAAAGAGGAACTCAAAAGTCAGACTTGAAATTAATCAGATGCAATTCTAAAAGCATAATTGCCATCTTGGAATTTTAAATCACTAGAAGAGAATTTTAAAAGTCAAAATCATAAAATAAATAACAAATAGAGATGTGTTATATACCTTGTAAAGGGGGACCTTCTTTACACTAGCCCTGCTTTGAAAATAATAACTGATGCTACTAGCATAGCATTTGGCACCAAGCTAGAAAAATTATAAACAATCGTTATCACCAGAGTGCAGAAAAGGCCAAGAACATGTGGAAGACTTCATAGTTTAACTATAAAGATGCAACTAATACATGAAGGAAAGAAAAGGCAAACCGGGCCCAGTTGGTGTAGTGATACAATAATAAGTACACCCTTGTCATGACTTTAGTTTTTAAGTTCGGTTTTAGTTTTTATCACTTGAAAATCATACGAATACCATAATAGGGAAAAAAAAAAAAAAAAAGGACAACGCAGAAAAAGCACCCATCACAACAACAAAAAAATTAATTCCATCCATTTGGGATAAAATGATTTAGAAAATCATAATATTAGGGTGTCTGCACACACGGAAGGCTGCAAGCAACACATCCCTACTCATTCTCCGATAGAAAAAACCTAATTGTAGATAACTATTAAGTTAAATTTCAACATATAGGGAAGAAACCAAGCTTAACTTTCAATTGAGATATATAGATCAATGCTATGAATTTAATCTATGGAATTGTTTTTTTTTTTTTTTTTTTTGGTTCAGGCAATTTCAGTGACTAGTATCAAAGTGAGCACAAAAGCAAAGTAGAGAAGATAATGGTCTAGCACCAAAATTTAAAACTTCTTTAGATATTACATGTTATTAATTAGCTTGTATTTTTCAACAAGGATTTATAGGATGACTTTGGGTTGGTGGAACATACATCTAAGGGGTGTAGCCTATCACATATGTAGCTACTCAAACCTCCAACTCACGACCCTTGTCACTTGAGTTGGATCCTTCTCATAGCTCCATGAGCCCCTTTCTAGTCCATGAAATGAAGACAATCGGCCCCATTACTTGCATTTAGAAAATAAGAAAAAAGAAAATTCAAGATTCACAATAGTTCCAATCATAGATGAGCACATCTACTTCAATGTCGTTGTTTGAAACTTGTAAACTTTTTAGTTGTCACATAGGAGGTGTAACCCCATTTCACCAAACATGCCTTTAATGGAAGAAAAATGTTAGGGAAAAAGTATGGATACCTGCTCTAGGTCTAATGCTTCAAATCTCAATAACCCATTTTATCAATAGCTGAAAGAAACTTTTAGACATTCTCTAGCACTGCCCATAAGAAACAAATGAACCACCTTGACTCTATCATTTTAAAAAAATAATTGTAAATGAAAATTCATATATGCAAAAATAAATTCTAATTAGAAATGAGGATGACTTCATGAAGAGAAAATGCAAAGAACTCAACCTCAAGTACAGAGCCAGGGCTGAGCTGGTTCAAAATGCTACATAAAACAGTCCCATTGATCAACCAGGCTCTGTTCTGCTTCTAAAGCTTCAAAAGACCTAATTAAGTGAGGAAACATACACTTCAATTGTGTGCTCCATGTTGTGTCAATCACAAAGGTAAAATTTGAAGATATGGTTGAGGAAAGGCGATAGTGGATTGACAGGTATTGGTTGAAGCATTTCTTCAAATGACTAAAGGGCATATTTCTATATAAAATAAAAATTAAACACTTTAAATATAATAGGAGGTAGTATATGGTCAACATGCATATAATCAAAATCATAACCCAAGTCTAGAACATCTCAACATTTTAGAAGTAAAAACATATAGGAATAGATACTAGTGATGGATTGCACCTTAGTCCACCTCCTCGATCTTGGGCCCAGCCCTGATGCCTCCTACTAATAGACCATCATCATGTTAAATTAGAAGAGAAATGAAGCATCTCCTGATGAGCAAAATGCAAGAAAAAAATGACCAGATTCCAAGTCTAATTGTAGAGAGAGAAAGATGGAGAGAAGAACAAAGGAGCTTTTGCTTGGAGTTAGGGTTTTGGAAGGAAAAGGCGATGACTTTAGGCAATCCATTCGTAGAGAGAGAGAGAGCCATCTGTTAGGGTTTTTTAGGTGTGGAGGAAATGAGAAAAATGATATGGGCATTTTAAATGGGATAATTGAAATTCTGAGTCTGATTGCAGAGAGAGAGAGAGGGGGGGAGAGAGAGACGGAGAGAGAGAGAGTGTGTGTAACACCCCGGATTTTGGCCAACCTGGGATTAGGCGTCCTTAGGCGATGGGTCAACTAAAACACCTGAAAAATCGCTCAGAACCCAATTCCATAGCCAAAGAAATCACTTAGGATTAATTCCTTTAGAAACTAAGCATAAGTTAGCTAGCACAACACTAGAGTAACTGGGAAACAGTCCCTGATCACTTTAAATACGTTCTACAATACCCAAATCGAGTAGAACGAATGACTCTATAATACTCTATAACCTCGGATCAAACTCTAAGCAGGTTTGTTCTCTGGACCACTTTGAAATTTTGTATTAGATCTAGACTGCGCGTCGAAAGTCTGATACCTCCTATCTTAAACTGTTAGAACCGCCTAGCTGGACTTGACAATCATTTCAAAAATCAAGTCAAACCGATAATCACAGGCTATTTCATTGAGCCCGGACTGAAGAGAGTGCGAATAGGGACAGAATTGGAATTTCAAATTCAAATCTGGCACACAACTTGACGTGTCAGTATTAAGCGTTCTGACCGTTAGAATTCAGCCAGATTACACCCTCGGATCAGGAAAATTTTTTATTTCATATCATGAGACTTTCAGCCCTGATCTACGTGCGGTGACCGCTGAACTGAAACTGGTCCACCACGCGCGATCTGCGAACCCTGCCAGACTGAAAACTTAATACGTGCTAGATTTGGTACGCATGAGCTTAAGTCCGATCGCATTCGGCCAGGGGACCACCAGAAAGCATCTTTTGGACCGAAACAGCCCCGATTCGATTATGCACTAAGTGAACCTTGTACCGGAGCCTATTTTGGGCATTTTTAAGCTTATAAAAGGGGTTGAAACCCTCACTCCTCTCTTCCATCCGAATTTGAGAGAAACCCTAATTTGGGAGAGAGAAAAGGTGAGAGTTTGTGAGAGAGTAGGAGAGATTTTTCCCGTCTTCGTGCCGCCTGTTGCACGTGCTATAGCAACACCTCTTGATCACCAAGCCGGTGATTCTTCCACATTTTCAGGTAAGAAATAACCCTAGAAAGTTGCTGATTTGATGCTTCTTTCATTCCATAGCTTGATAGTTAATAGATCTTGTAAAACAGGTCCTCCAGTAGCCGTAGACGAAGCGTATACGCTCCGTTCAAATTCACGCATCCATAAGAGACAAGGTGCGGATATTAGACGCTTTGATTGACTGTTTTCAATGCTTTCAATGTCGTTTAATAGTAGATTATCGACGGCAACGCCATTTGTCATGTACAACATGCTGTCCGTTTCCTGTTTTGTAAACCGGCGAAGAATATGAGATTTAGGGCATTTTAGTCATTTGTAGGAAGTACTGTTTTCATTCATAATTTACTGACGTGATTGATATAGCTTCTTGTCGCATTAGAATACTAGGAATGCGTGCATAATTAGTTTGGCGAAGAGATTCGCCAAAATGCGCACTTTGAGTCGACATACTATATGTAGACTTAAGTGTTTAGTGTAAGTGTTTGTATAAATGCTTGTATTAGTATGTATTGAATTAAATGGTGTTATGAATTAATTTGAGATTGATTTCTCAATTAATATGCTGGTGTAAATGATTTCCTACGTGTTAGCTATATGCATGATTTCATTATATGAATGAAATGCATGTGCTTGATGAATCACTTGATTTGTATGTTATAGCATGTGCTTGATGATTTCATTATGATTTAGTTTGAGATTGAATTCTCAATTAATATGCTGATGGAAATGATTTCCTATATGTTGGCGATATGCATAATTTCACTATATGTATGAAAGGCATGTGTCAGATGATTTACTTAAGTTATACGATATAACATGTGTTAACATGCTCACATGGTTGTGTTTCATTTCCAATACTCTCACATGATTGCTGATATGGATTCATATGTGTTTGGGACTATACTTAGTCCAGGCAGTCGGTAACCGAACGAATTCGTGGTTGGCTTATATTTGTCACGAACGACGCGTCGATGAACGCGAGTCGTGTTTTGGAGTTGGCGGCAGTGGTTAGGCCACACGAGGTGTTTTACACACTTCATGTCGTTCGACTTGAGATGCAATCGTGTTAGTCGAGCCCGTCAAGTAACCCGACTGGCTGTTGTATGTTCACCCTGCATGAGTCATAACTGCTTGAACCTAGGGTACTGAACTTACCATTGTAAACCCTGTTAACCATGGTACCTTGATCCACGAAGACTCATGAGCCGGGCATGGTAGTATGGGACACTGTGGTCGAGCTGTCGGCCTACGCTGGGGCCACAAACCTCCCTGTAATGACCAGTGAGCACCTAGTCTCGTGAGCAGATTATGGTGGTATGGGACACTATATTCTTGCTGTCGGCCTACACTGATCAGACGACGAGTCCTTTGTAGTGACCGCGAGCGTATTCTAAGTCTACGGGAGGCGACGACCCTTCAGTAGCAGTAGAGTACAGTAGGCCTGTATTGATAAGGTGATGGGGCAGCGGAGCAACGAGTGCGTGCAACAGCCCTGGCAGCCCTTGCAGTGACCTACAAAATATACATCGTATGAGAAACCTAGGAGTGACGACCCTAGACAGGATCTGTGTTGGGATTGATATAAGGGAGGTACCTTAGTTTCCCAATCCTGCTGTTTGAATGGACTAATAACAACTCGAAAATCATATCACCATACCATTGCATGTGCCTGGAAGATGTGGAGCACTTGAAGGTCGATTGCATGCCGTGGTCGTAAGATGGTATCGTATGAGGGAGATCGTCGGTGAGGGCATACATCACGTCATGTCATAATTGCATTAACAACAGTATTAGGAATATTTGAATTACTTCTTTACTATTATCGCATGATTCATTTGATAACATGCTAATCTCTGCTCTCTTATCCCACTGAGTTGATCACTCACTCCCACATTACGGGATGGTATTTTCGGACACCCACCAGTCCCTATTGTGATTACAAATGATGGTGCGGCCTGCGAGGTAGAGCTGGACTTGATGATGATGTGGAGGATTCCTCCTTTGTGCGTGTTCTGATTGGCGGGATTACAGGGAGGTTGATTAGATACCTTGACACTTATCATTTTATATTTTTAGAACACTCATGTATATCCTTTTGGTTTACTTTTGGAGCATACATTATGTATATAACCTGGTAACATATTAACACTCTAGAGACATACAACAGTTTATATACGTTATACATACTATCACAGTCTTCTGCTTGTCAATTTAACTGTCTCTGTAGTATGATATGTTGTTCTAGCTTAATCTCACTCATGTTTAATACATTATCACAAACAACATTCAATCATATATATCTATGTTGTATAAATAATATTTTGGAACTCGGGAGTTGGGTTTTTGCTCGACCCCTCGATTTTTGGGATGTTACAGATGGTATCAGAGCATGATTTGGATTAAACCGGGCCTGGGTTGTGGTCACGCGACGTACGCTGTCGCTTTTTTTGACTTAGGTGGGTGCGAGAAGGGTATAGAAACACTTATAGGATCCCAGATTCGCCAATAGGTGAAGACTATTCATATCGATCGCGCGATCGAGTCCGTAACGCATTTAGGGTCGCGTGAAGTGACCTGAGTAGCTCCTAGGTTGTAGGTAAGTGGGTTGAGATGTTCTTTGAATGATTCTAAACCCGTAAAGGTTAATCCTTGGGCTGTGGGACAACCACAACCCCTGTATTCAATCGTCAGGGCTTAAAAACCCCGTTTTACTTAAAATTTTCAAAATTCTTCCTCTCACCACTCCAATCTTCAATTATTTCTTATCAATTTCATGTTAGGCATCAATCCTAATATGAAAATGACATAAAATCATACTTCAACAAAATTTTACAGTGAATAGTAAAATTTCATGAAAAATAGTCATAAGGTCATTCTAACTTTGCTTTATTTAGCAACTAATAGTCTAGATGGATGTAATAGATCCTTCTACCCCAAAATCATATGCTGCATAATAGGATTTTGTATTCAGGATTACAGATTGGCCCCAGAAAACTCCGAACACATGTTTGGGCCTATATAGGTCAAAATACAATGAACCAAGGTGGGGCCCATAGTTATTTGGGGTCCCTGGACCATGGGGGACCAAACCCATGTGGTCCCACCACCCGACCAGAGGTTTGGTCGGCGATGCCATCGCCGATCCGGCGATGCATCGCTGGCCATAGTGGTCCATTTGGTGCGTCCTTTGTTTTGTGAGGGTATTTTGGGCACTACACACCCCCATGTATGATTCGTGTGTAGAAAACCCCTAAATCGTGCACTTCCTTCACAAACATCCCTTTCCATAGCTCCATTCTCGTTTTCCAGCTGCCATCTCCAAAAATCGTGATTCCAAACCACCCCTAAATCCATCCTTGGCCAAAAACGACCACACTCCATCGTTTCTTTGAAGTTGGCAGCCCTCCCTCTTGAAGATTTCATCTTTTGGAGCTCTAAAAACCCCCAAATTGAACTGAAATCGTGAGGTGCTCCATTCCCCTTTTTCATTCTCTTTTCTTTCTGAAAATACATCCTAGGGGAGCTTGAAGCATCCCTCTACAATGTCTAGATTTCATTCTGTCCATTTGGGCAACAATTTCTTCGCATTTCCTCCACTTTCCATGGTTATTGTTAAGCTGTTATGGCCGAGAGAGCTCTAGTGAGCAACAGACAGTATTAGCCTCGACGGTGATGAAGAAGGTAAGTCGGGACTGTGGTAGAGTCCTTTGGTAGAATTAGGCATCTGTGACATTATCTTGTAGATGTTTGATTACCATTTTGAAATCTCTGTGTTTTGTTGTTGTTAGGTTTAGTGACGTCAGAGGTAGAAAGTGTAGAACTTTGTTCCATGTATTATGACTAGCATGCTACTCCCAATCCCAACATGGGATTAGGAATGTAGTTTCGTTTCATACAATAGGCCCTTGGCGTTTTGGACTAGCGATAGCACTCCTAGATTTGAAGGATCTGACGACCTAAGAAATCCAATTCCATTTAGATAATCTTGACCCTAAGCACTAGAACAACTCCCTGTAGTAGAAATGGTATGGAACCATTTAACGTATAAACTTAGGCTTTGGATTATAACTACTGAGTTATAGACTAGGCTACTAGTTGTCTTAGGCAGTGTAAGGCCTATTTATGCTAAGGGATAGTAGGTTAGATTTGGTTGGAATGGGACTCCCTTCCTTCGATAGATCCCCTTATGACTTATAGACTTCTGTTGTTACCCATAGGAAGGAGCCATTCACTCTTAGGGACCATTTATAAATCCCTCAGAATGAACTTAGAATGTACTAGCACGCCCCTTAGAATTGCCTTCCCCAAGGGCTTATTGCATTCGGGAACGCGGAATAAAGGAACTACATGTAAGCGATGTATTCGCGGTTTGAATCGACTTCCTAATCCTAGTGGTTACCAATAAATTCAATGCTCTGATCAAGCAGAAGATCGGCATCGACTCGGATTAAGAATTGATACAATAAATCTTCTGTCCTAGCTAGACAGAAAATCTATGTATCCGGCTCAGACCCACTATACTACTTTTCTTCCGTGTTGGCTCGACCACATACAACCAAACATGATCACATTGTCTTTGGGAAATGGCGAGGACTTAAAGCCAGTAGAGAATTCGACATCTTTCCACCAACTCATACCTGCCCCTGAACTCAACCACAATAGAGATTAGGCATATCTCTATCACCATAGATACCAATGCCATAGAACGCATCATTAGCAAAGGAAAATGACTGTAATGAGAGGTTGTTTCCCAATTCATGTCAAGGATAGGTCTTAAGTTGCACCTCGTTCCTATATACGGATCGATGCATAGATTCTTGAACTTTAAGTAGAACCAAGTTTTAAGGGGGGTAGAATGCATTGAGTCGAATCCAGTTAGGTCAGCCATGCAATCGTTTGATAAGTGTGGCGCAGCGGAAGCGTGGTTAGCCTCTTCCCCACTGGCCCAGGATTGAAACATTTGAGTTAGGATGTACGTACAGTTAGGTCAATAAATAGGATTGACCCTTTTTTAGAATGTTAGTACTAAAGTCTTACTAGACGCTTCTTGCCCTTCGCCAATTTCGGGGACGAAATTGCGTTTTAAGGGGGGTAGATTGTAACACCCCGGATTTTGGCCAACCTGGGATTAGGCGTCCTTAGGCGATGGGTCAACTAAAACACCTGAAAAATTGCTCAGAACCCAATTCCATAGCCAAAGAAATCACTTAAGATTAATTCCTTTAGAAACTAAGCATAAGTTAGCTAGCGCAACGCTAGAGTAGCTGGGAAACAGTCCCTGATCACTTTAAATACGTTCTACAATACCCAAATTGAGTAGAACGAATGACTCTATAATACTCTATAACCTCGGATCAAACTCTAAGCAGGTTTGTTCTCTTGACCACTTTAAAATTTTGTATTGGATCTAGACCGCGCGTCGAAAGTCCGATACTTCCTATCTTAAACCGTTAGAACCGCCTAGCTGGACTTGACAATCATTTCGAAAATCAAGTCAAACCGATAATCACAGGCTATTTCATTGAGCCCGGACTGAAGAGAGTGCGAATAGGTACAGAATTCGAATTTCAAACTGAAACTGAAACTGGTCCGCCACGTGCGATCTGCGAACCCTGCCGGACTGAAAACTTAATACGTGCTAGATCTGGTACGCATGAGCTTAAGTCCGATCGCATTTGGCCAGGGGACCACCAGAAAGCATCTTTTGGACCGAAACAGCCCCGATTCGGTTATACACTAAGTGAACCTTGTACCGGAGCCTATTTTGGGCATTTTTAAGCTTATAAAAGGGGTTGAAACCCTCACTCCTCTCTCCCATCCGAATTTGAGAGAAACCCTAATTTGGGAGAGAGAAAAGGTGAGAGTTTGTGAGAGAGAGTAGGAGAGATTTTTCCCGTCTTCGTACCGCCTGTTGCACGTGCTGTAGCAACACCTCTTGATCACCAAGCTGGTGATTCTTCCACATTTCCAGGTAAGAAATAACCCTAAAAAGTTGCTAATTTGATGCTTCTTTCATTCCATAGCTTGATAGTTAATAGATCTTGTAAAACAGGTCCTCCAGTAGCTGTAGACGAAGCGTATACGCTCCGTTCAAATTCACGCATCCATACGAGACAAGGTGCGGATATTAGACGCTTTGATTGACTGTTTTCAACACTTTCAATGTCGTTTAATAGTAGATTATCGACGGCAACGCCGTTTGACATGTACAACATGCTGTCCGTTTCCTGTTTCGTAAACCGGTGAAGAATATGAGATTTAGGGCATTTTAGTCATTTGTAGGAAGTACTGTTTTCATTCATAATTTGCTGACGTGATTGACGTGGCTTCTTGTGGCATTAGAATACTAGGAATGCGTGCATAATTAGTTTGGCGAAGAGATTCGCCAAAATGCACACTTTGAGTCGACATACTATATGTAGACTTAAGTGTTTAGTGTAATTGTTTGTATAAATGCTTGTATTAGTATGTATTGAATTAAATGGTGTTATGAATTAATTTGAGATTGATTTCTCAATTAATATGCTGGTGTAAATGATTTCCTACGTGTTAGCTATATGCATGATTTCATTATATGAATGAAATGCATGTGCTTGATGAATCACTTGATTTGTATGTTATAACGTGTGCTTGATGATTTCATTATGATTTAGTTTGAGATTGAATTCTCAATTAATATGCTGATGGAAATGATTTCCTATATGTTGGCGATATGCATAATTTCACTATATGTATGAAAGGCATGTGTCAGATGATTTACTTAAGTTGTACGATATAACATGTGTTAACATGCTCACATGGTTGTGTTTCATTTCCAATACTCTCACATGATTGCTGATATGGATTCATATGTGTTTGGGACTATACTTAGTCCAGGCAGTCGGTAACCGAGCGAATTCGTGGTTGGCTTATATTTACCATGAACGACGCGTCGATGAACGCGAGTCGTGTTTTGGAGTTGGCGGCAGTGGTTAGGCCACACGAGGTGTTTTACGCACTTCATGTCGTTCGACTTGAGATGCGATCGTGCTAGTCGAGCCCGTCAAGTAACCCGACTGGCCGTTGTATGTTCACCCTCCATGAGTCATAACTGCTTGAACCTAGGGTACTGAACTTACCATTGTAAACCCTGTTAACCATGGTACCTTGATCCACGAAGACTCATGAGCCAGGCATGGTGGTATGGGACACCGTGGTCGAGCTGTCGGCCTACGCTGGGGCCACAAACCTCCCCATAGTGACCAGTGAGCACGTAGTCTCATGAGCAGATTATAGTGGTATGGGACACTATATTCTTGCTGTCGGCCTACACTGATCAGGCGACGAGTCCTTTGTAGTGACCGCGAGCATATTCTGAGTCTACGGGAGGCGACGACCCTTCAGTAACAGTAGAGTACAGTAGGCCTGTATTGATAAGGTGATGGGGGAGCGGAGTAACGAGTGCGTGCAACAGCCCTGACAGCCCTTGCAACGACCTACAAAATATACATCGTATGAGAAACCTAGGAGTGACAACCCTAGACAGGATCTGTGTTGGGATTGATATAAGGGAGGTACCTTAGTTTTCCAATCCTGCTGTTTGAATGGACTAATAACAACTCGAAAATCATATCACCATACCATTGCATGTGCCTGGAAGATGTGGAGCACTTGAGGGTCGATTGCATGCCGCGGTCATAAGATGGTGCCGTATGAGGGAGATCGTCGGTGAGGGCATACATCGCGTCATGTCATAATTGCATTAACAACAGTATTAGGAATATTTGAATTACTTCTTTACTATTATAGCATGATTGATTTGATAACACGCTAATCTCTGCTCTCTTATCCCACTGAGTTGATCACTCACTCCCACGTTACGGGATGGTGTTTCCGGACACCCACCAGTCCCTATTGTGATTGCAAATGATGGTGCGGCCTGCGAGGCAGAGCTGGACTTGATGATGAGGAGGAGGATTCCTCCTTTGTGCGTGTTCTGATTGGCGGGTTTATAGGGAGGTTGATTAGATACCTTGACACTTGTCATTTTATATTTTTAGAACACTCATGTATATCCTTTTGGTTTACTTTTGGAGCATACATGTATGTATATAACTTGGTAACATATTTACACTCTGGAGACATACAACAGTTTATATACGTTATACATACTATCACAGTCTTCCGCTTGTTAATTTAACTGTCTCTGGAGTATGATATGCTGTTCTAGCTTAATCTCACTCATGTTTAATACATTATCACAGACAACATTCAATCATATATATCTATGTTGCATAAATAACATTTTGGAACTCGGGAGTTGGGTTTTTGCTCGACCCCCCGATTTTTGGGGTGTTACAGAGAGAGAGAGAGAGAGAGAGAGAGAGAGATGGAGAGAAGAATTTAAGAAGGGATTTGAAAATGGGATGATTGAGAGAGAGAGAGAGAGGGAGGGAGAGAGGGTTTTGGGATGATTGAGAGGGATAGAGAGGGATGGCCAACTATTGATTTGGGCACGCAACTCTCTTTTGAGCGCACACCCAATTATTTTGGGCTTGGATTGGGTATCTACGTGGGGCCCACCATGATGTACATGGTTTATCCATTTCGTCGATTCATTTTTATAAATACATTTAGGGAATGATCCCAAAAATGAGGTATATTGAAAGCCCAAGTGGACCACACCACAGGAATCACGTGTGATTTAATCTCTATTATTTCCTACATGTGGTCCACTTGAGCCTTCGATATACCTCATTTTATGAGATGATGCCCTAAAATTATATTTCAAAATAAATGGACAGATTAGATAGAACACATAGATGGTGGTGGGCCTCAAAAAGTCCCTTAAAGGACCGTCAACTTTTAGTAGCGCAACAACTTTTTTACTACGGATTTATTCCATAGCAATAGCTATGGTTTATATCCGTAGCTAAAAACCTGCGTAGTCTGTAGCCTTTGCTCATTTTTTTGGTAGTGAATAGAGAAAAAGAGAGGGATCGGTGGAAATAGAAGGGACCCCCCCACTATGGGCCCCTTAAGCTTACGATCACATACATCAAAATGGGTCCCAACATATGTGGGCCCTCAATCATCAAATCTAAAAAAAAAAAAATCACCCACCATCAATCTCCTCTTCCTTCTTCTGCCAATGTGATCTAGAGCTCCAAGGGGTGTGATTCAACGATCGAGATGGACTTTAGATGGTGGGATTGGACGGTAGGAAGGTGGGCCACATAAGCTCTATCCATGTAGCTTGGAGGTTAGACGTGGGTTGCTTGCTTGAAAAATGGAGCAAATGAGAAAGAGAGAGAGAGAGAGAGAGAGAGAGAGAGAGAGAGAGAGAGAGAGAGAGAGAGAGAGAAAGGATGGATGGGTGTGAGTGATGAAGTGAAGGGGAGAGAGATGGGTGAATTGATGGAAAGTTGACTTTTTGGGGTTACTTTTGTACTTGGGGATGAGACAAAGTAATGAGTTGAGTGATGGGTGTACTTTAAGTGAGGTGATTGATGTGATGGATTCTCTTAGGATTACAAAATGCGGCATTTTCCTCGAACTGAATGCGGGCCCACATCTCCTGGCCCGAGTATTGCTCGGCACCTGAGACGCGGCGTAGGAACCGTGGCGACTGCGCGGCAGCTAAGGTACAAGTCTTGGGTCGAGCCGACTCTGGAATCGAGATACAACTCAGGATCATGCACAAATACCGGTTATAGATCTCGGGTCACCGAAATTCGACCAGGAGGACTGTATAAGCCTATGGAATGGTACATGCTAGGATACGGGTCTCACAGCTCTCCCATCCTAATAAAAATTTCATCCTCGAAATTTAAATCATGATGCAACCAATATAGAGCTCACTAAGGGAGGGAAATCTTATCAGAACACAGCATACCAACATAATCATATACCCAAGGGATAGGGATAACGCTAACGAACCTCAGCCTCTTGTTCCCAAGATGCCTTCTTAACATTATGATGATCCCATTGAACCTCCAATCCTGGATCGAAAATGATCGAAACTGGAATACTATACAGCCTCACAATCTCAACGGAAGGGAGCTATATTAGAAAATCTCTAAGTTATTCGTACTCGAGGATCTAACCATTATAAGTTCTCAACAATCACACAGTGTAGTATAACTATCAGTAGATATGTGATGTTCTCTCCAGGTATTCCCAAGTTATGCTATGATACCATCTTATGTCAAGCCCCAAACTCAGAAATCGGGCTCACAAAATTTTCTATCACCGAATTCGATGGTGACAGCCTCCATAGTACCCCATTCTTGGCTCCAGTGCATATACGCTAGATTCTGATTAATCTTTACTAATTTCAAGTTTATATGCGTGGTGGGGTATATACATCTATACTAGTCTGGCACATTTTTTTCTATCTTCCTTAAAAATTTACTCTTTATCTCTTGCTTATACCCTGATGGTTTGCTACAATTTATTTCTTTATCTATATGGATTCTTGATGATGATTCCCATCTACTCAGAGTAAGATATATGTTTTCAATGGTTGACCAATATGGAGAGACAGTTGTAGTGGGCTTGATCCCTGATATTTTGATCACTTACCTGACTAGGGTAGAAGGCTCATCGTATCCCTTGCTAGTCTTGGTAGATCCTGGTCTTCTGTTCGGTCAAAGCAATGTGTCCATTGGTAGTCATCTAGGATTGACAATTGGGTCAAGTCGTGAATGCTTCGCAGTTGTATATTTCAATAACTTCGTAGTCCAATCACTCTAAAAGCTTAGGGAATGCCCATAACTGAAAGGTTCAAATTTCCTATTTATAAGGTTGTCCTTTGGGTCTTGGTCTAGGAGAGTCCTCATCTAAAACTATGTCCAAGGTAGGGGTTAATAAGCACCTTAATAGATCATCCTAAAAGGATTTCTAATCGTATAGGGTTAGCCAAGGCTTCTATTATGTTCGTATTTAAAGCGTAGATTTGTCGATACACTGACCTCCACTCATTCCCATTGTTAGGCCTATGATTTAATATGAATGGGTTCAACACTAAAGCCCTAATTGTTCCCCTTAAAGACTTCATTATTGACATTCTAAGGAAGATTCAGATCTTATTTAATGACCTAACCTTACGTATAACCTGAATCAATTTCCTTCGATCCTGGGCCAGTGGGGAAGGGGCCAACCACGCTTTCGTCGAGCCACTTTGATCCAACAGTTGTATTAACTGACCTAACTAGATTGGGCTCATAATATTCTACCCCCCTTAAAAACTTATTTCTATTCTCAAGGCTTAAGAATCTATGTCCTGATCCGTATGTCGGAACAAGATATAATTTAGAACCTATCCTTGACATGGAATGGAAAACAATCCCTCAATACATTAGTCTTCTTCCCATCGATGATGTGTGCTATGACATTGGTACCTATGGTTATAGAAAGGAGCTAAAATGATGGGTGTTGTGGTTGATTTCATGGACAGGTGTGAGTTTGTGGCAAGATACCTAATTCTACCAAAGAAGGACTCTTACTACGGTCCTAACTTACCCTATTTAATCATGTCTAGTTTAATACCGTAATATAATCTATACATTATTAGTACTATCTCTCTAAGTTCCTATGCACAATACGTATGCCAAAATAGTTTGTGATTCGGGACCTAATTCCTAACTGTCTATTGCCCATTTGAGACATTTCTTGGGCCTAAAAAGAAAAATCTCTATTAGCTATAGGTTCTTAATACTTCTCAAAGACGAAGTAATAAACTTTTGGTTGTAAGTGGTCGGGCCAACATGGAAGAAAAGTTGTGTAGTGGGTCTGAGCCGGATACATTGACCTTCTGCCTAGCTAGCATAGAAAATTTGTCGTATCAGTTCTTAATCTTAGTTGATCCCGATCTTCAGCTTGATCAGAGCATAGAGTTCATTGGTAGCTACTAGGATTGAGAATTCGATTCAAACCGTGAATACTTCGCTTATATACAATTCCTTTAATCCGCGTTCTCGATTATAATAAGTCCTTGGGAAGGCAATTCTAAGGGGTGTATTGATTTATCCTAGCGTTCAATCCGAGGGATATATATAGTTTTCTCTAAGCATAACTAGTTTCTAAATCAAAATAGCTTTCCTAAGAGTTATTAAGGATGACTATAAGTATCAAGGGAATCCAACAAAGGAACGAGGTCTCACTCTAACCAAATCAAGACAACTAACTAAGTCTATATTTCAATTATCTTAGTAAAATCAATCTTTTACATTCCTTAGGATAATCAGATCCTAGTCTTATCTTATGCGTAGCGGCAATTCACTAGTTGTAATCCAAAGTCTATGTTTATATGCTAGATGATTTCATACCATTTCTAATACAAGAAGTTTTATAGCTTAGGGTCAAAAGTCGTCTAATTGGAATTGAATTGCCCGGACTTGAATTCAATTACGCTCGAGCACTTCATATATGCTCATACCAGCTAAGGAGGTTCTAGGGTTCACATTATTAATTTATTAGATTTCCTATACTGTCAGATCTTTCAAAATCTAGGAGTACCAATTCTAGGTCCAAAACTCTAAATATCCCAGCACTTGCTGGTCATTGTTGTTTATATACTCTTCAATCCCAAGGTCCTAATTTTCTCATCACTCCCCTCTAAATTTCTTGGTTTGGGTCCCTAGGCCAAAAGGGTCCATTTTCCCTAACTGCTTGTGCACCTATCCACGCCCTTTTTAGATTTGTCGACTGAAATCATTTCAATAGTTGTAGGTGTAACATGTGTACCACTATACACTATCATTCCATGGGGCACATGGCCCACTAATAATGATCAACACTATCCAAACATTGTCTATGTAAATCTGCACCATCTAAACATTGGGTAGCTCATCCAAACATTAGATAGTATCATCCAGACATTATCCAGCACCGTCCAGTATAATCTGGATGGTGTGGATGAAATAATACATCATGGTGGTGTCCATGTGGTGGCCCGCCAAAGATTTGAATATGCCTGAGTTTAGTCTCAAGCCTTAAAGTTAGACGGTGTGGATGAAAACATTAGGTCAAGGTGGGCCCCACACGCTGCCATGGTGGGGTCCACGTCCTGATGATGGACGGACAAGATAAAATACATGCATCATGATGGGGTCCAAGCAATGGATGATGTAGATGAACCCATACAGTGTGGGATCCACAGAACTTGCTAGCGTCTGATATGTCAACCAATCCCTTTCCTAATCAAGTGGGTCCCCACGTAGTGCCCACCACATATTATATTAATATATGTATATATGTATTATAATACATATATATTACATATAATATATTATTATTTTTTTTGAAATGTGCTACACATCCAGCGTCCAGATGGATGGCTGGACAAAATACATACATCAAATGGCCTCTGGTGGGCCCCACCCTCACATGTGTCACACGTGTAGGGTGGGTCCACACAAATAGGTGGATGTCATTGGTTAAAAAAATAGCATGGTGAGGCTCCACACATGTGGCCCACACCTAATATACATATATGTATTGTATATATTATTATAATATATATATATATATATATATATATATTTATATTTATATTATATTATATATATTTTTTGAAACATATCAGCATCTGGGCTCTGGACGGCCTGGACAGGGGTATGTGTACAAGAGATTTTTCCACCATCCAGGGATTGGATGGTGGATGAAACACTTACATCATGGTGGTCCCACGTCCAGTGGGCCACACATGTTTGATCAAGTGATATTTATTTTTACCACCGTCCAGGCCTGATCATTGGACAGTATGGATCCTACATCGGGGTGGGATTTCCACCGTCCGGATGATGGATGGCGTGGATAATATCATGCATCAAGGTGGGCCACAATCCATCACACAAAGAGAGAGAGAGAGAGAGAGAGAGAGAGAGAGAGAGAGAGAGAGAGATTGGCAGTGATGGAGGGGCCCCTCTACTATGGGCCCCTCTTTGATACAAAGAATACATCAAGGTGGGTCCCACTACATGTGGGCCCTTAAATCATAAAAATAAAATAAAATAAAATGACAAAGATGTAGATCAAAGATCACCCACTGTCTTCTTCTTGCTCCCTTGGCTTCCTTGGCTTCTCGGTTTCTTCTTTAATGGATGATGATGAAGTTTTAATAGTTGAGATGGGAGATGAGAGGGTAGGAAGTCGGCCATACTAATGCTTCTCCATGAGAGCTTGGGGTTACTCTTTTACTTGATATGGAGTGATGGAGTGATGGGGAGTGACTGATGGGTGATGGGTATATACTTGACATGTATGGGTGTGTAAGAGAGAGAGAGTTGACTTTGGGGTTGCTCTTTTACTTGATATGAGATGATTGATGTGCACTTGATTGATGGGACATGTTGTAGAGATTCTCTTGGATTGTAAATGCAAGGCATTTTCCTTGAACTGAAAATGGGCCCACATCCCCTAGCCTGTGTATCGCCTCAACGTACGAGACACGGTATCGGAACCATGGCGACGGCGTGGTCGCTAGTGTACAAGTTTCAGGTTAAGTCAACTTAGGGTGACAACATGTGACTCAAGGTTTCATGCAAATGTCGGTCATAGGTCAAGGTTTGTTGGAATTTGACCCGGAGGACTGCGAAAGCTTACGAAATGGTACAGGCTAGGATATGGGCCTTACAGAATATCACATGTATCATGGTGGGCTACACCACCATCCAAGTACGGACGATGTGGATGGGGTTCACACAACAGCTAGGTCCCTCATGCTACCGACATTAATACAACAACTATATAGTTGTTGTAAGATGCAGAAGATGGTGCTTCAAACAGCACAGGTGGGTCCCACGTGGGGCCCACCACTTTATAATATAATAGTATTTACTATATTTATTTATTTTTTACAATTATTTTATTTTATTTTATTTTTTTACAAGTCAACGTCCAAATCTTTGGTCTTCCTAATCTAGACGGACGGTGTGGATTATCCACATAGGGTCCATGTGATGGACGGCAGGGATGTAAGACACAAACATCAAGGGGGGTAATCTAGACAATGGGTTGATCCGAAGCATACATCATGGTGATCTTCACAACACCGTCCAGATGGACGATGTAGATAAATGCATCACAATGAGCTCCAACCAGATGGACGGACAACGTGGATCAAAGGGACCCACAGAACTTGTTGCTCGTTAAGACAGCAGCATCAAGGTGGGGTCCACATGTGGCCAAACTGATGGATGGCTAGACAAATACATGCATCAGGTGGAGCCACATCCACGCAACTGGACTGCCTGGATACAACACATTCATGGGCCCCACGTCCATGCAATGGACGACATGGATATACACCACTGTCGGTCCAACACTATCCACAGGCTACTATACGGTGTGTATCTAACATACACGTCTGGTGGGTCCCTTATTCAGCACTGTCCAAGCAAGGTGGACCATTGCTTGAGGAAAAAAAGAGAAGGAAGGAGAGAGAGATAGAGAGAGAGAGAGAGAAATAGAGAAAAAGAGAGATTGGTGGAAATAGGAGGGACCTTGCCACTATAGTCCCCTCAAGCTTACAATCACATACATTAAGATGGGTCCCAACATATGTGGGCCCTCAATCATCCAATGCAAAAAAAAAATAAAAAATCACCTATCGTCGATCCCCTATTCCTTCTTCCGCCAATGCGATCTAGTGCTTCAAGGGGTGCGATTCAACGATTGAGATGGACTTTGGATGGTGGGATTGGGCAGTAGGAAGGTGTGCCACACAAGCTCTATCCATGGAGCTTGGAGCTTAGACATGGGTTGCTTGCTTGAAAAATGGAGAAAATGAGAGAGAGAGAGAGAGAGAGAGAGAGAGAGAGAGAGAGGATGGATGGGTGTGAGTGATGGAGTGATGGGGAGAGGGATGGGTAAAGTGATGAAAAGTTGACTTTTTAGAGTTGCTTTTGTACTTGGGGATAGGATAGGGTAATGGGTTGAGTGATGGGTGTACTTTGACAAGTGAGGTGATTATTGTAATGGATTCTCTTAGGATTACAAAAAATGGTGTTTTCCTCGAACTGAATGCAGGCACACATCTCTTGTCCTGGGTATCACCTTGGTGCGCTAGACGCATCATTGGAACCGCGGTGACGGTGCAATCGCTAGGGCACAAGTCTCGGGTCGAGCTGACTCTGGAATAAGGGATACAACTCAGGATCATGTGTAAACATTGGTTAGAGATCTTGGGTCACTAAAATTCGACCGGGAGGACCTCTGAAGCTTAAGGAACAGTACAGGCTAAGATACGGGTCTCACAGCTCCCTTCACCTCAAAAATCATGGATGAGGTGGTGCCGTCAAGGTTCCGGATGTCTCCTGTTATCCAATTCTCTGGATTCGAAGAACCCTCAGAACATGTGGAGTCATACCATTCGTGTATGTAAATCCAGTCAGCCACGGATGCCATGATGTGTCAAGCCTTCTCGATAACCCTCTCTGGATCTGCTCAGAGTTGGTATCAACAACTTAAACCAAAATTGATTAGCTCCTTCACAGAGCTCAGCAGATTGTTCCTTACCCAGTTCATCTCTGGTAAGAAGAGTCAAAAGCCAACTAACCATCTGTTCACCCTCAAGTTAGCGAATGAAGAGCCACTGAAGGATTACATTGTCCGCTTCAATGAGGAGGCATTGTTAGTGGAAGATTACAATGATAAAATGGTGCTCTTAGCCATGTTCGGCAGGCTCAAAGAAGGTAAGTTCACCTTCTCAAATGGGAAAAATCCACTGACTACCTTGGATAAGCTCATCAAAAGAGCTCATAAATACATTAATGCCGAGGAATTCTCCAACTCCCGTAGGAACATCTGAGCAGCTGAAACGTCATCAAAGGAAAAAAGGCCCAGGAATGAAAAATCTCAGTCATCCAATAAAAAACCTGATGACCGAGCCCCTCATGACCACCAGCCAAGCCGGAGACCCGAGGGCAAATTTGTTCTTACACTTCTCTTAACACCTCTACGGAGCAGATCTTGTTGGATATTAGGGGTCAGAGACTCCTAAATTGGCCCGTCTACATGAAAAGCGACGCAAAGAACTGAGATAAGCGTAAGTACTGCCAGTTCCATCGTGACCACGACCACAACACGAGCGACTATGTGGATCCCAAGGTTAAAATCGAGACCCTTATCTGCAAGGGTCATTTGCGCTGATACACTAATGAGGAGAGGTCGGCTCAGAAAGAAGAACGGCTGAGAAAAACTGCGTAAGAACCTGTAGAAATTTGAACCATCTATGGTGGTTCATTTAGTGGAGGTGACTCGAAAAGGGCTCACAAAGCCCACTCTCGGAGTTCAGATCCAGATCACTATGTCAACTTGGCCGAAAAGGCCAATGAAAGAACTCCATGTCATCTCCTGCAGCTTGACTTTCACGGAGGATGATGCATGTAGAATCCAGCATTCGCACTACAATGCCCTCATGGTGGCTATGACTATAGCTAACCATAAGGTCTTTCACATCCTGGTCGACAAAGGGAGCTCAGCCAGCATCAATTACTCTGAGGCGTTCGAGAGAATGGGTATCGACAAGTCACGCCTCCAACCCGTGAAGACCCCTTTACACGACTTTTTCAGGGATAAGGTAATCTCTGAGGGAGTCATCTCCCTCCATGTGACAGCGAGAGAAGGATAGCACTAGGTCACACTTCTAGTAAACTTTCTTGTTATTTATGTGTCGTCGATGTATAATATTATTTTGGGCCAACTTTCCCTTAATGCAATGAGGGCGGTTGTATCCACATACCACTTGATGATAAAGTTTCCTACCGAAGTGGGGTTGGATACCTCCGAGGGGACCAGCGTGAAGCTCGGAGATATTATGTGATAGCTGTAAGAAAAGGGTTGGTGAAGCAAGCCCTCACCATCAACGTCATTGGTCCCACGGAAGATTCCCCTGAGGACTTGAAGACCGTACCGCTTGAGGAAGCAGACCCAAGCAAAACTGTTCAACTCAGGTCTTCATTGAATTTTGA
This sequence comes from Magnolia kwangsiensis, assembly GCA_037074715.1. Taxonomy (NCBI): domain Eukaryota; kingdom Viridiplantae; phylum Streptophyta; class Magnoliopsida; order Magnoliales; family Magnoliaceae; genus Magnolia; species Magnolia kwangsiensis. The sequence goes on along the minus strand of CM073575.1, from coordinate 78,504,739 downwards.
GTAGAGATCTTCGATGATGACTTTCCTACAATAGCACAGGGACGTCTTCGCGTGGTCACACGAGGATATGAAGGGCATCTCTCCCGATGTGATGGTCCACAGGCTAAACGTGGATCCAGATCATAAACCAATAAAATAAAAGAGAAGAGTGTTTGATGCCAAGAGGTATATAGTCATAGCCGATGAAGTTTCTAAGCTCCTCAGTGTTGGCTTCATTGAAGAAATACATTATCCAAATTGGATTGCCAATGTAGTCCTTGTGAAGAAAGTAAGCGGGAAGTGGTGGGTCTGTGTCAATTACTGGGACCTGAACATGGCCCGTCCTAAGGATAGTTTCCCCTTACCTCAGATCGATCTGTTGGTGGACATCACAACTGGACACAAATGAATCTCCTTCCTGGATGCCTATTTTGGGTACAATTAAATCTCGATGCATCCCCCGAATAGGTAAAAGACTACCTTTGTCACAAATAAAGGGCTCTACTATTATCGAGTCATGCCTTTTAGCCTGAAGAACACTAGGGCAACATACCAAAGATTAGTGAATCCGATGTTTGCCAAGCAGATCGGTCAAACAATGAAAGTTTACGTTGATGACATGCTTGTCAAGAGCATTAGAGCATCCGACCACCTTGCAGACATCGAGGTGACGTTTTCAATCCTCCTAGAGTATCGCATGAAGTTGAACCTGGCCAAGTGTGTCTTTGAAGTCAGTTTAGGCAAGTTCCTTGGGTTTTAAGTTAGCCAGAGAGGCATCGAGGCGTATCATGAGAAGATAAAAGTGCTGATTGATATGAGCTCACCTCGGACAATAAAGGAGATCCAGTGTCTGACTGTTTGAGTAGCAGCACTCGGTCGGTTTATCTCCAAAGAAATAGACAAATGTCTCCCCTTTTTCTAGTAATTGAAGGGTTGTAAGAAAGTAGAGTGGACCTCTGAATGCGAGCAGGCATTCCAACAACTGAAGCAATATGTGGGTTCTCCTCCCTTACTGTCCAAACCAGAAGAGGGCGAGCCCCAACTCTTGTACCTAGTGGTCTCTGCTTCGGCTGTAGGTTCTATACTCATCAGGGAAGTAGGAGGAAAGCTGTATCCTGTCTATTATGTAAGTAAAGAAATGGCACTCACTGAGACCAGGTACCCGACCATAGAGAAATTGGTGCTCAGCTTGGTTTTCACGGCACGGAGACTGCGTCCGTACTTCCAAGCTCACACTATTGTCGTCCTAACCAACTCCCCTCGCATGCATGTCCTTCAAAAACTGGATGTCTCAGGACGGTTAACAAAATGGGCAATAGACCTTGGGGAGTTCATCATCCAATATCGTACAAGGACTACAATCAAGGGCCAAATTATGGCTAACTTCATAGCCGAATTCACTATCCCGAGTGTCAAAATCAAAGCAGAAGCAGCCTTGGTGACCCCACCATTTTCGTCGCCTACTAAGGATTTGGAGTCGAAGAGGAGGTAAGTCCTTTATGTCAACGGGTCTTCCAATGCCAAGCGAGCTAGGGCGGGAATCATCCTGATCGCACCCAACTCTACGACTATCCAATATGCCATCAGGCTCAGTTTCAGAGCCTCTAATAACAAAGCAGAATATGAGGCCCTATTGGCTGGACTCAGACTGGTGGCCAGTCTGAGGGTTCAGTCCCTTGAAGTATGATGTGGTGAACCATATCTCCACTAAGTAAGAAGTCAAGGAAATCAGGAAGGTGACCTACATGGCTGAGGCCAGGAAATCGATAGAAAGGTTTTGGAGTTACACTATCAACTAGATCCCTAGGGCATAAAATTCTTAGGCTGACTCCCTCGCAAGGTTAGCCTCGGCCACGGAAGGAAAGATTCCTCAGATCATTCCCATGGAATTTATGAAAAGCCCGAAGCATTGACTGATCGGACCAAAAGATAGTCAACCTAGTCAAAACTACCCTAAGTTGGATGAACCCAATCTACGACTACCTTGTATTCGGTGAGGTCCCCCAAGACAAACTGGAGGCTCAATGCTTGAAGATCTGAGTAGCCCAATATATTATCCTAGGAGTCTTATACAAGAAGGGGCACTCACAGCCCTACCTCAGATGCCTTCGACCAGAGGAAGTGGACTACGTAATACGAGAAATCCAAGAGGGTGTCGCGGTAATTATTTCGGTGGTCGAGCTTTAGCTTTAAGATACTCTGCCAGGGGTACCTCTGGCAGACCATCCGAGAATATTTGAAAGATTATGTCCAAAGGTGCGACAAATGTCAAAGGTTCGCAGTAATACCGAGGCAACCCACAGAAGAAATGACCCCCATGAGTGGGCCATGGCTGTTCACTTAGTGGGAGATCGACATCATCGGACCTGTGGCCATGGGGAAAGGACAGGTGAAGTTTGTTATTATCGTGATCGATTACTTCAATAAATGGGCCGAGGCCGAGCATGTGGCTAAGATCATCGAGCAGAAGATGATCAAATTTTTCTAGAAGAATGTCATCTTCCAGTTCAAAATCCCACACCATCATTTTTGGTAATGGCAAGCAATTTAACAATGACAAATTTCAGAGCATGAGCAGGGGGCTCAGCATCTCGAGCACCTATTCCTCACCTCGGCATCCGCAGTCCAATGCACAGGTGGAGGTTGTGAACAAAGTTATCAATCACCATATTAAAATGAAGTTGGAAAAGGCAAAAGGTAACTAGTAAGAAGAGCTCCCATTCATCCTTTGGGCTTACATGACTACCGCCCAGTCATCTACCTAAGAGACACCCTTTTCGCTCTCTTACGGTTCAGAGGTGATCGTCCCAATTGAGATTAGCCTCCCAACAGCTCGGGTTAGAAACTATCAGGAGGATCAGAATGTAGAACAAATCGCAAGGAACCTCGACTTGCTTGAGGAAGCTAGAGATGTCACCAGACTCTGAGTCACCGTTAAGCACCATTAAGTGGCACGATTCTACAACTCAAGGGTTAAGACAAGGCGATTTCAGCCAGGGGACTTAATCCTCCACCCCATCTTTTCAAATACCAAAGAGCCAGGGGTTAGAATACTTGGGCCCAACTGGGAAGGACCTTACCATGTGGTCAGTTCAACATAGCCAGGTTCCTATCACTTAGAAGCTCCACCCCGTCTTTTCAAATACGAAAGAGCCAGGGGTTGGAATACTTGGGCCCAACTGGGAAGGACCTTACCATGTGGTCAGTTCAACATAGCCAGGCTCCTATCACTTAGAAGACCTCGAGAGGCGTCGACACTCCAATCTCTAAAATGTCGAGCACTTGAAGATCTACTATCAGTGAAGATCTCCTGACCATTGAAGGCCCTAAATAAATGTACTGCTCGAAGCTACTAGCCTATTAAAGGCCTCCAATAAAAGTTCCTTTCTACATCATCTACTTGCACAGTTTGCGAACGGAAACAATTACCCCTCAAAGCAGAGGCTAACTTAACGGACTGATCTCATAACGAAGGGGTCAGAACATTAAACCCACAAAAATATCCAAAGGGATCCCCTCATATGCAGGGGAAAAGCCTGAAGATGACCCGATTCCCTGAAGAAGGGGTCAACTCGTCATAGAATGATAAATCTATGAAAATGACTAAAGAGCACACCATTCGTGAGGGTGGGTTAGTCCTTCAAGGGGTCTGTCCTTAAAATACTAGCTTTGAAAAATCATCATGACAATCAACATATGCAAACAAGCCATCCACCAGTAATAGTCATTGATCAAAAAGTTATCATCAAGAAATTATCCATCTACTTGTAAAAAATAAAAAACAAACAATATAAGTTTCATTCCCTCTGAATAGAGGGATCAACCACCAAGCTAGGGGGTTAAGCGTTAAGGGTGAGTTCAGCGATAGGAGGGGCATTCTCAGGCTCGCTTGTCGCGGCTGGTTCAGTATTCTCGACATTGTCTATCGCAAGAGCGTCAAGGTTGAGGGTCGGATGAAGATTTTGGACCTCAGCTAGGCAAGCATCAAAACTTGTATCATAGTTGAAGTCATACATTTTGTCTAGCTCCTTGGCCCTTTCAGCTGAATCTTTAAATTCAACCATAGCCGCAGCAGCCTGTAAGGCCGTTCGAGCCTCGAGCTCTGCCCATAGAGTCTCCTTGTCTGCAAATGCTGTGGACTTAAGGACAATCCATTGCCGAGCCAACTGGTCCACAATCATCCATTGATCCTTCTCGAGCTTCTCCTTCACCACCTCAAGCCCCAACTCAGCTTTCGTAACCCTGAACTCCAGGTCTTCATTAGCCCGACCACATCCAATCGAGCTTGGAGTTGGCTGACCTAGCCCTGGAGTACAATTTCCCTTACCCGACCTTCCGCAACAGCCTTCCTTAGCTCCTCTTATTTCATAGATGAAGCTTCCAGCTTTTTCTCGAGCTCGACCCATTGTGCATCTTACTCTGCCTTCTCCACAACAAACTTAGCTTGTTCTACTTCTTGCTCTACCTTCTCTACTACAAACTTGGCCTGCTCTGCTTCGAGTCATTCCATCTCCTTCAACCTCTCCTTTACCTCCACCATCATTGGCAGCGACTGGTAGCAGACAATTACAAAATCATTCATGAAGTTGATGTGGCAGTGGGAGAGTGTGTCGGCTATCTATGCCTCTGGTACATGCTTAGCTGCCCATGGGTTCAACAACGCCATGTGATAACTGGGAGGCAGAATTTTTGGAGTAGGCTCGGAAGTTCCTCTAATCCTATTGGCGAAGGAAGCTTGGGCAGTATCCTCAGGTGTGGTAGCATACCCAATAAGAGCAAGAGTGTCGGTTCGGCCGACTAAGAGCTCGGCCTCGGTATCAGCGTGGGGGGTCACAGATTGTGCAGGAGCAACCATACTAAGAGTCTCCCCTACTACCTCTCTCCCTTCCCCAGAAGGACCTGTGACCATAGAAGGCGGAGCCTTAGGGGCTTCGGGAGCGAGGGTTAGAGAAATGGTAGGGACAACCTCAGAGCAGACTGCGGTAGACATGACTTTGGCTAGGGCTGGGATGGGCGCGGCTTCGGCTGAGGCTCGGGCTACAGCCAGAAAAGCCTCGGCCTCAAAAGCCTTCCTCTTCTTCGGCATCACTTTCATCCTCAGCTCGGAAGAAGGGACGACGTCCATAGGAGGGCGCGGTGGCTTCTTCCTCTTTGAACCACCTGTCTCCATTCCTACTCAAAATAAGGAATTAGTTTAAGAAAGAGTTACTGGATAGCTAAATGTCAATACATCAACTTCCTAAGGTTCATACCCCGTTTACCTAGAGCAAAGAGGGTGGGCTGAATTCTATAAAAGCCATAAGATATTAAATTGTCCTGAATGATGAGGTCGAACCAGGAACGTTGGTCCACATGAAGCACTCAGAGTCAGTTAACCTGTTTTTTTTGGAGGACAGAGAGGTTGGGGGCCCCCTTCAGCTAGACTGCAAATAAAAGTAAAGAATGAGTTTAAACATAGAAGGATGAATTGAGCATACAATGAGATTAAAAGAAATGTCCAACCTGAATTAGCAAATCTAGTAGGGACGCAAACCCGTAGTCTGTCCAATTCAGAGGTAGGGGCTTCCCATTCTCCTGAGGCCCAGAACCACTTCTCCTTCTAGTCCTTGTTGGAAGAAAGAAATTGAGTTACCAGACCCGGGAGGCACGGAGGCCTAGCCGAGACATACCATCAGACCTTATCCATATTATTGAATTTAGCCATGTACAAGAATAGAAACTCATCTGGCATCAGCCTCTAGTTTCCCGCCTGATGCCATAGGACAAAAGCAGAGGCAAGGATCCTCTAGGAGTTCGGGACCAGCTACCCCGGCACAATTTTTAATTACATTTTCAGTTTGCACAAGAAAGGATGGATGGGGAAATGGAGACCACATTGGAGAGCACATATGAAGATAGAAATCTCCCCCTTAGCTGGAGATCCCGCCTGGTCCGTGGGTGCAACGGCTTGAATGTGAACCTAGTCGAGAATCTGATAGTCTTCGCGGAATTGGGCCATCTGAGACTCGACCAAAATTGATCCCTCATGGATTGATGGTCTCAACTTGCCTCCTTTGGGGCTCGCGTTCGACGACCCCCCCCCCCCCCCCCCCCCCCACGGGATCTCTAAGGGCCCTCTTCGGTCCCTTGCCTTGACTCTTGGCCCACTGACTTGCGGCTCATTGGGTTGGGCTGGAGTGTAAAGGGGTACGGCCTTTAGAGGGACTTCAGACTCTCTGGGTCCTGAGCCTGTAGTCTCTAGTTCGGATTTGAACCAGCTCCTCAGACCTTGTCCATTTCGTTAGAGTTACTTAACATGAAGGAAAAATACATTTTAAGTGTTGGAGAATTCACAGCGTTACAGGCAATTTCCTCCGATAAAAGTTTTCCTAACTCTGACGTCTTCCACTGAGCTAAATCCTCACTCTGATGGTCGGGAATCCTTTATCTGGCAATAAAAATACTTTTTTCGGTAGAGGACAACTTTTGACAAAGGGTGTAAGACCTATATCCTAGCTCGTACCGTTCTATAGGCTTCTACGGTCCTCCCTGTCGAATTTTGATGACTCATGATCTGTTATAAGCAGTTACACATGACCTTGAGTCGTATCCCATATTCCAGAGTCGGTTCGACATAAGACTTATACCCTTGCGACCACACCATCGTCGAAGTTCCAACGCCGTGTCTCGCACTCCGATGCGATACCCAGGCCAGGAGATGTGAGCCTGCATTCAATTTGAGGAAAACACTGTGTTTTGTAATCTTAAGAGAATCCATCACACCAATCACCTCACTTGTCAAAGTACACCCATCACTCAACCCATTACTCTATCCACCCCAAGTACAAAACTAACCCCAAAAAGTCAACTTTCCATCACTTCACCCATCCATCTCCCCATCACTCACACCCATCCATCCTCTCTCTCTCTCTCTCTCTCTCTCTCTCTCTCTCTCTCTCTCTCTCTCTCTCTCATTTTCTCCATTTTTCAAGCAAGCAACCCATGTCCAAGCTCTAAGCTCCATAGATAGAGCTTGTATAGCCTACCTTCCTACCACCCAATCCCACCCTCCAAAGATCATCTCAACCGCTGAATCGCATCCCTTGGAGCTCTAGGATGCATTAGTGGAAGAAGGAAGAGGAGATCAAGGTGGGTGATCTACCGTTGATTTGATGATTTGATAGCCCACTTATGGTGGGACCCATCTTAATGTATGCATTGTAGTGAGGGGCCCATAGTGGCAGGGTCCCTCCATCTACATCGTCTATCTCTCTCCCTCTCTCTTTTGATGTGTGATCCACTATGATGAATATATTTTATCCATGCATGTGTGGACCCAACTTAATGTTGTCAATCCTCACCGTCTAATCTTTGGACGGTGGGAAAAGGCAGATTGGCTAGAATACCCTCTCCCACACCACCTATATTGTTGTTGCTGCAGCGTATGCATGTTCTATGGGACCCACCCCACACGTACTGCACGTGTGGGGGTGGGGCCCTCCTTGCTAATGTATTATATCTAACACTGTCCATCCGTAGCTATGTAGCTGTTGTGCGAAAGTCAGCGAGCTCCTTGGGTCCCTGCACGAGTTATGTATTATATACATCCATCCACTCTTGTGAGGATCACACGTGTGGGGACTACTGCGTGGGTCTCATCCTCATCATCCAGCTGCTGGACGGTGGAAACCAGGTTAGATGTGTGGTCCACCTTGATATATGTGCTATATTTCATGCAGTCGTCCATTTATGTGTGGTCCACCTAGATTGTATGTATTCTATAGCCTCACCGTCCGTCTATTTCCCAAACGTGGGCCCACCATGTTGTATGCATTTTAGCCATGCCGTTGAGTTCGCTAGACGTGCGGCCCACCATGATATATATATATATATAATCCTTGCTATCCATCAGTTTTTAGGTCCAAGTGGTGCGGCCCATCTTGATGTATTTGTGGCCCATCCGTTAAGGCCCACCTTAATGCAATTGTGACCCATGTGATGAGGCCCATTGTGGTGTGTATTAGGCCATGGGACATGACGCATTGTGATGTATTTTCTGCCCAGATGATAAGGCCTATTATGATGTATTTTCGGCCCATTTGACAAGGCCCATTGTGATATATTTAGGGCCCATGGGTTGTGGCCCATTGGAATGATCAGAGGCCCATGGGTTATGGCCCATTGCGATGTATATACGGCCCATACGATGCAGCCCACTTGATGTATATAAGGCCCATTGTTGCGGCCCATGTATTGCAACCCACTGTGATGTATTAGGCCCTTGAAAGAGGCCCACTGTGATATATATATATATATATATATATATATATATATATATATGTTAGGCCCTTGTGTGTGGCCATGAGCCCACTATACGTTTGGCTCTATGTGGGTCACTCCTTAGGAGCAATTTGGTTAAATGCCAATATTGTTGGGCAATGATGGTTAACTGTCCACATTGTGACCTTTCCTTAGGCCGATTCTGATATTCGAGACCGATTTCGATTATCGAGGCTGATTCTGATTGTCAAGGCCGATTATCGATGCTGATTATCGGTGCCGGTTGTCGATACCAATTATGAGTATGTGATAATATAGCATCATGATACATGCCCATATACATCATCTGTATGTTAGTTATGAGTTATGGATAACCATTGCATATGTCATTAGGCAGGTTGTTATGAGACTCCCTGATAGGCGGAGATTGTCTCACATGAGTGCACTGTATGCGCAGGATTGATGCATAACTGGATTGTATAACTCACACATCTTTCATTGTGTGTTGTGATTACTCTACGCCCTACCAATATCAAGGCCATAGCCTCCACAGGTATGTCGTGGATGGCCAGATGGGATACTTAAAATTTATTACTAGCATCGGGCCACCATATCTGGCCCTGGGTGAAAATCCCTAAACCTCCAAGGCCAGGAGATGCCCCAACATCGAGACCGAGACTGTAACGCCCGTGAAAAATCCATACTTGGGCTCGAGTACCAACTCGACCCGAATTTGCGTAGAATTCATTCCTTTGGAAAATTTGACTAGGTTAGCTAGTGCAACGTTAGAATAGCTGGGAAATGGTCCCTGATCACTTTAAATACGTTCTACAAGGCCCGAAGCGAGTGGAACTAAGGGTGCTATAATGCTCTAAAGCCTCGGATCAAACTCTAAGCCGGTTTGTTCTCTGGACCACTTTGAATCTTTGTATTGGATCTAGACCGCGCATCGAAAGTCCGATACCTCCTATCTTAGACCGTTAGGACCGTCTAGCTGGGCTTGACACTCATTCCAAAAATCAAGTCAAACCGATTATTACAGGCTATTTCATTGAGCCCGGACCGAAGAGAGTGTGAATAGGGACATAGTTGGAATTTCAAATTCAAATCTGGCACACAAATTTGACGCATCAGTATTAAGCATTCTGACCGTCAGAATACAGCCAAATTACACCCTTGGATCAGGAAAAATATCTATTATATATCACGGGACTTATAGGCCTGATCTTGATGCGGTGACCGTTAAACTGAAACTGGGCCGCCACGTGCGATCTGGGAACCCAACCGGTCTGAAAACTGGATGTATGCTAGATCTAGTATGCATGAGCTTAAGTCCGACCGCATCTGGCCTGGGGACCTCCAGAAATGCCCTTTTGGACCGAAACGGCCCCGATTTGGTTAGGCACCAAGTAAACATTGTTCCCAAGCCTATTTTGGGAATGTTTTAGGCTATAAAAGGGGTTGAAACCCTCACTCCTCTCTCCCATCCGAATTTGAGAGAAGCCCTAGCTTGGGAGAGAGAAAAAGAGTGAGAGATTGTGAGAGAGTGGGAGAGTTCTTCCCGCCACTTGTGCTACGTGTTGCACATGCTTAAGCGACACTCCTCTACCGCTTTCCCGGCGATTCCACCGCAATCCTAGGTAAGTAAAAACCCTAAATAGTTGGTGATTTGAGTTTTTTCTTGTTTCCATAGCGATGTAGCTTATGGATCTTATGTATTAGGCTCCTTACTCGCCGTAGACGAACCATATACACTCCGCTTCAATTCCCGAGTCTACAAGACACTAGGTGAGGATTTTAGACGCTTGGATTGACGGTTCCCAATGCTTTCAATGTCGTTTAATAGTAGATTCTTGACGGCATCGCCGTTTGACATGTACAAAATGCTCTCCGTTTCCCGTTTCGTAAGCTAACGAAGAATATGAGATTTAGGGCATTTTAGTCATTTGTAGGAAGTACTGTTTACATTCATATTTTGCTGAAGTGATTGACATGGTTTGTTGTCGCATTAGGAAGTTAGGAATGCGTGCATAATTAGTTTGGCGAAGAGATTCGCCTAGTTGCATACTTTGGGTCGACATGCTATATGTAGACCTAAGTGTGTAGTGCATGTGTTTGTATAAATGCTTGTATTAGTATGTATTGAATTAAATGATGTTATTTGATACTTGGTGATTGATTTTTCAATTATTATGCCGACCTAAATGATTTTCTACATGTTGACAAAATGCATGATTTCATTACATGCATGGAATGTATGTGCTTGAGGATTTGCTTAAGTTGAATATGCATGGGAAGTATGCCTTGAAGATTTGCTTAAGCTGAATGTTATAACATGTGCTAACATGCTCACACGATGTATTTCAATTCCAATACCTTTTATAGTGATTCCATAGATGTGTGGGACTTGACTTAGTCCAGGCAGTCGGTAACCGAGCAAATTCGTGGCTGACTGGTCATAGCCACGAATGACGCGTCGATGAATGTGATTCGTGTTGAGAGTTGGCGGCAGTGGTTAGGCCACGCGAAGTGTTTTACGCACTTCATGTCGTTCAGTTCGAGATGCGATCGCGCTAGTCGAGCCCGTCAAGTAACCCGACTGGCCGATGTTTGTTCACCATGTATGTATCATAACTGCTTGAACCTAGGGTACTGAACTTACCATTGTAAACCCTATTAACCGTGGTACCTTGATCCACGAAGACTCATGAGCCGGGCATGGTGGTATGGGACACCGTGGTCGAGCTGTCGGCCTACGCTGGGGCCACAAACCTCCCCGTAGTGACCAATGAGCACCTTGACTCGTGAGCAGATTATGGTGGTATGGGACACTATATTCTAGCTGTCGGCCTACACTGATCAGGCGACGAGCCCTTTGTAGTGACCGCGAGCGTATTCTGAGTTCACGGGAGGCGACGACCCTTCCGTGCAGTAGAGTACAGTAGGCCTGTATTGATAAGGTGATGGGGGAGCGGTGCAACGAGTGCGAGCAACAGCCCTGGCAGCCCTTGCAGTGACCTACGAAATGTACATCGTATGAGATTACTAGGAGTGACGACCCTAGACAGGATCCGTGTTGGGATTGATACAAGGGAGGTACCTTAGTTTCCCAATCCTGCTGTTTGAATGGACTAATAACAACTTGGTAATCATATCACCATAGCATTGCATGTGCCTGGAAGATGTGGAGCACTCTAGGGAGTGTGGCATGCCGCGGTCGTAAGATGTTGCCGTATGAGGGTGATCGTCGGTGAGGGCATACATCACGTCATATCATCTTGCATTAACAACAGTATTAGGACTTGTCTGATTTACTGCTTTACTATTATCGCGTGACTGAATTGTGAACATGCTAATCTTTGCTCTATGATTCCACTGAGTTGATCACTCATTCCCACGTTACGGGATGGTGTTTGCAACACCCACCAGACCCTGTTGTAGTTGCAGGTGACGATGAGATCCAGGAGGTGGAGCTAGATGATGACGAGGACCAGGATGAGTTCTCGTATATGCAGTATCATGACGGCTTCCCGTAGGTGACCTGGATCGAGGGGACATCAGTGGGACTTTTCTTTTTGAACATTATTCTTTTGTTATGTACATGTATATGAGACTCAGAGATGTAGTCATACTTTGGAGACAGTTGAGATTACCTTGTTTTTCCATACAGTGATATATATCTTGTTTAGTCTTCCGCTTGCTTTTATCACTAGATCTGAAGTATGAATTGCAGTTTTGGTATACTTTTACTCATGTGAATGCTTTAAATCAGACAACATTGAATCATAACCATTTTTGTTGCATAAGTGACGGTCTGGAACTCGGGAGTTGAGTTTATACACGACCCCCGATTTTTAGGGTGTTACAAGTTGGTATCAGAGCATGAATGAGAGTATACTGGGCCTGGGTTATGGTCTTGCGACGTACGCTGTCGCTTCCTTTGACTTAGGTGGGTGCGAGAAGGGTCTAGAAACACTTCTAGGATCACAAATTCGCCGATAGGCGAAGTCTATAAGGATCGATCGCAAGATCGAGTCTGTAACGCATCTCGGGTCGCGTAAAGCGACCCGAATCACTTCTAAGCTGTAGGAAGTCGGGTGGAGATGTCCTATGAGCGGTTTTAAACCGCAAAAGTGAATCCATGGGCCGTGGAATGACCACGACTCTAGTAATCAATCGCCAGGGCTTAAAAACCCCGTTTTGCCAAAAATTCTCAAAATTCCTACTCTAAACACTTCAACCTTCAGTTCTTTTGTATCCATTTCATGTTAGGCATCAAACCTAATGTGAAAATAACACAAATTAGTACATTCACCAAATTTTACAGTGAATAGTAAAATTTCATAAAAAATGGCCATAAAGCCATTCTAACTTCACTTTCTTTAGCAACTAAGGAGCTAGAAAAATGTACTGGATCCTTCTACCCCAAATCCATATGCTGCATCATATGGTTTGGTATTCAGGACTGCGATGTGGACCCGGAAAGCCCCAAAAACATGTTTGGGCTCATAGGGACCAAAATACTATGAACTAAGGGGTGGGACCAGACTTTTTGGGGCCCTGGGACCATGGGGGACCAGACCCATGGGGTCCCGCTGGCCAACCTGAAGGTTGGCCGGCGATGCCATCGCCGGCCGGGCGATGCATCGCCGGCCGGCCATCTCCGATGGTGCTGCCCTTTGGGCGCACCCACTTAAATGCCTCCCACAGCACCCCTAGGTACCTCCCATCCCACGAAAACCCCTAAAACACCCCTCTCCTTCACAAACAGCCCCCTTGCATGCCCTAGATTTGACTTTCAGCGCTCCATTCCAAATCCCGGCGACCCAAACCCCTCCTAATCCCTTCCTTGGCCAAAACCGACCACCACCCATCGATTATTGGGTGTTGGCAGCCTCTTTCCTTGAAGATTTTCCCATTTGGAGCTCCAAAATCCCTCAAATAGTGCTGAAATCGTGAGCAGCTCCATTCCATCTTTTTGTTCTTATTTTTCCCTGAAACTACAGCCTTGGGAAGCTTGAAGCATCCCTCTACGACGCCTAGATTTCCTTTTGTCAGATTGGGCAGCCATTTCTCCGCATTTTCGGCGTTTTCCATGGCTTTCGTGGAAGCTATTTTGGGACTTTTGTCACTCTCATCCATCCTGTCTTTGATGGGTAAGAGGAAAACTGCAACAGATGAGGCTGGGCCGAGCCGCCCTGCTCAATCGAGAAGACCGCGGGGTGGTGCCGCAAGTTCAAGCGCCGCCGCAGGTCCAGCTGCAGTCCTGGAGTGTCGTACGAAGCGGGATTTGGATCCCCATGCACACCTTGGACGAACCATCCTATCAGAGATGCCTCATGGTGAATACACTGATCGTAGAGTGTTATTTGAGGCAGACGTAGATGGGCGATTGTTCGGCGAATATCTGTTGTTCGAACGCATTGAAGCGGCGCACTGGGGACCGATCTTTGAAGCTCGCGCTCGTGCTAATGTGAGCACTGTTCGTGCCTTCTATGCTAGCATCCAGAGTCCTACCTTGGAGCCCTTGCAGTTCAAAATCCCTTTTGGTAGAGATCGGATGGCTACGATCGACGTCCGGTTGGTTGCGCGACTTCTCAACGTGCCACTAGGTGATGTGCATCCAAGTGAGAAGAATTTGAGGACTAGACGTGAACGAGATCGCCGCACCAGGTTTCTGTGCGGTAAGTTGGTTCCATGGCAGCCTAATAATAGCCTCAAGGCGACGTACATGTCTGAGGATTTACGTCTGCTGCATCACATCTGCACGTTCAATGTTTATCCTAGGTCGACGAACCGCATTGAATGTACACGTCTTATGGTCGATTTCTTATTTCTGGTGGCCCAGGGAGAGAACGTATGTATGGCCACTTTCATCTTACGGCAGATAGTTCTCATAGCCAGGTCGAGGAGAACATCCGAATCCCTTCCCTTTGGCCGACTCATTTGCAAGATTGCGCTTGAGTTTGCCTATAGACTTGGACCCGAGTTGCCGGTATCGATTCACACCATCGATGAGTCGACGATGGTTAAGATGAAGATTGGGTCGCAATATCGTGAAAATCAACTTGAAAGGGATAGTGGGGACGACTTTGATGAAGAGGAAGATCAAAGCGAAGGAGAACCTAGTGCAGAGGTTCAGGAAGAGACTCAGGAAGAAGCAGAAGAGGAGGCTCAGGATACTGACGAGAGCCCTCCTCCTTCTGCGCAGACTACTATTGACGATCGCATTGCTCGGATGGAGGAGAGTCAGACCGCTTTGCGAAGGGAAGTCCAAGAACTTCGAGCAGAGGTCGCTGATGCCAAGGCCGTTACGAAGAAGAAATTTGGCAAGGTGACTCGCACCTTGAAGGCAATCCTGTGTTGCTTACAGGATAAGGGTGCTCCTCCTCCGTCGCCAGACTCCGACTAGCAACGCGATCTTTGATGTTGTTATGAGTAGTTAGCTATTTTCTGTTTCATGTGTGTAAAGCCTATTAGGGCTAGTGCTTTGCTTTTGTCGCTGTTGCTTAACTGTCTTAATTTCCATGTCATTCTAGTCATGATGCTTGTAAGGATATATCCCTTGTATTGTGACAATTTTGATTAATTGAAATGCATGGAATGCCTTGACTCTTTAGTGAATGATTGTGGTGTATTTGTGCAATTGAGACTGACAAGGTTGCGCCCTATTTTGAATATAGGGAATGCCACCTAAGACTACGAGGAGCGCGGTTCGGCTTTCATTGTTAGAGCAGATGGATCAGGCTCCTTCTCAGTCTGGCACTCGTCCGGACCCTGCTGTGGGCCCGATTCCTGAGACTGTTCGATCGTCTCAGCCTGCTACTGGTCCTACAGATGGACCACCGCCATTTACACCATCAGTTAGAGAGCCACAGCGCGCATCTACTACTTCCGCACCTCATCCGCCACAGCCTGCTCCACCACCTGATAGATTCGAGCAGATGATGGCTATGATGCTACAGCAGCAGCAGCTATTGACTACTATAGTCGGGACTTTAGCCCAGGGTGGGGGTGCGACTGCATCTACTCCGCCTGCACCACCTGCGCATCCAGCTGAGGATGCCTATGCTTACGCCCAGGATGAGGGCATAGCACTTCCTGCGCAGCCTACTTTCCCTGCGGGGAACCCTGCCGACACACGGGGCCTTCTGGAGCGATTTCAGCGCTTGCGGCCTCCTACTTTCACGGGTTCTCACAGACCCGAGGAGGCTGAGTTTTGGCTCGACCGAGTGTCGAAGATTCTGCGCATGTTGCACTGTACTGAGGCAGAGCAGGTAGAGCTAGCTACCTTCCAGTTTGAGAGAGAGGCCAGTATGTGGTGGGATAGTGTATTGCGGACTGTTACCGCAGACTTCGTATGGACATGGGCAGCATTCGAGTTTCGCTTCCATGAGAAGTATTATCCTCAGACCTACAGACACGAGAGGGAGAATGAGTTTCTCCGTCTCAGGCAGGCAGCGATGACGGTCACCGAGTATGAGCATCGGTTCACAGAGTTGGGCAGGTACGTCCCGACGATTTTAGCTGATGAGCAGATGCGCATACGGCGCTTTTTGGAGGGCTTGCGACCGGATATTCGGTCGAAGATGTGCTGTATCAGTTTCTCCTCCTATGCGGAGTTGGTTCACATGTCCATGCGGGCAGAGCAGGACGTGGATCGACTTGCGCGATCACGAGGCCCGACTACTTCTAGGCCGCGACCGGAGTTGCCAGATAGGCCCTTCGCGGGCAAGAGGCCTCGCATTGATCCTCCTACCAGGACCACGGCGCCAGTAGGACCGTTTCGACGCCCTGATCTATCATGCACATACTGTGGGAGGACGGGCCACCTAGCGCCGAGTTGCTTTACGAGGATGCGGGACAGTGGGTTCTCGCCGCCGCAGAAGATTGATCGTGTACGTCCACAGGCGATATCAGCACCGCCTATACGGTCAGCTCCTGCGCAGTCCTCTTTCAGACCCACAGTATCGCAGATTCGACAGCCCCCACGGCCCTTGACACAGCGGCCGAACCGGCCACAGCAGGCTCGAGTTCATGCACTGACCGCTGAGGCAGCTACGACGCCGACTTTCCAGCATTCAGCCTTCGAGGTCACGGGCCATATCGGAGGTACTCCCGTTCTTGTCATGGTGGACACTGGTTCCACGATTTCTTTGATATCGCGTGCCGTAGTCAGACGTCTTGGGTTGCAGACTATTACTATGGATAGTGTGCGAGTCCTTGCAGCTCATGGAGATTATTCGGATGTCACCCAGATGTGTGAGGGTTGTTTACTTGATCTGGGAGGCAGGACGATGACTCTTGATTTGGTCGTCGATCCCTCGCTCGTATATCTCGACGTCATTCTTGGCATGGACTGGTTGACTGCAGCGAGAGCCGAGATTGACTGCGAGGCTCGTGTGGTGACGGTGTACGAGCCTGAGGGCACGCCTTTCACATTTTCAGTGCGGGTAAATCTTCCTTTCCGCATTCTTAGCTACGCCACCCTGTTGCGCGACGCTGGTGCCCAGGTACTTGAGCAGACGCCAGTTGTTTCTGAGTTCGGGGATCTGTTCAGGAAGATCCCTGGTTTGCCGCCCCGACGTGAGATCGATTTCACTATCGATCTGATTCCTGGTTCTACACCCGTCTCACTGCCGACGTATCGCATGGCACCATGTGAGATGGAGGAGTTGAGGACGCAGATTGATGGTCTACTAGAGCTTGGCCTTATACGGCCTAGCGTATCTCCTTGGGGAGCACCGGTCTTGTTCGTGAAGAAGAAGGATGGTTCGCTGCGATTGTGTATTGATTATCGCAGGCTGAACCAACTCACAGTGAAGAACAAGTACCCTTTGCCCAGGATCGATGACTTATTTGATCAGTTGAGAGGAGCGCAGTACTTCTCGAAGATTGATCTTCAGTCAGGATATCATCAGTTGCGCGTCAGAGATGAGGACGTGCAGAAGACAGCGTTCAGGACCAGTTTTGGTCACTACGAGTTCCTCGTGATGTCGTTCGGTCTCACGAACGCACCGGCCGTGTTCATGGATCTGATGAACCGGGTATTGCGGCCTTTCCTCTATCGATTCGTCGTTGTCTTCATCGACGACATTTTGGTATACTCTAGGAGTCGAGAGGAGCATGAGGAGCACTTGCGTTTGGTCCTTGATACGCTCAGACAGCATCAGTTGTTCGCACAGTATAAGAAGTGCGACTTCTGGAAGCAGGAGGTGAAGTTTCTGGGACACGTGGTGTCCAAGGATGGCATGGCAGTTGACCTGTCTAAGGTAGCTGCGGTGCAGGACTGGGAGCAGCCTGGTTCTGTCACTGAGGTGAGGAGTTTCTTGGGTCTCGCTGGCTACTATCGGCGCTTCATTCAGGATTTCTCGAAGATCGCGAGACCCTTGTCTCAGTTGACACGGAAGGACGTGAAGTTCGCCTGGAATGATAAGGCGGAGTCAGCTTTTCAGGAGCTGAAGGACAGACTTACGTCCGCCCCTGTGCTAGTATTGCCAGAGCAAGGGGTTAAATACACTATATACACTGACGCGTCTAGCGTTGGTTTGGGTTGTGTCCTTATGCAGAGGGACAGGGTAATTTCGTATGCCTCGAGACAATTAAGGAAGCACGAGGAGAATTACCCTACACACGACCTGGAGTTGGCAGCCGTGATATTCGCACTGAGACTCTGGAGACATTACCTCTATGGAGAGGAGTTCGAGCTCTTTTGCGACCACAAGAGCCTCAAGTACATATTCACACAGCGGGACTTGAATATGAGGCAGCGGCGATGGATGGAGACGCTGAAGGACTTCAAGTTTGAAGTCTCTTACCATCCTGGGAAGGCGAACCTTGTGGCTGATGCGTTGAGCCGCAAGAAGGCGATAGAGTTTGCGGCTCCGCTGATGGTTGCCGAGTGGGATATGGTTGAGTTTTTGCGAGACTTTGAGCAGAAACTCACCGTAGAGGAGCCATTTGAGTTCATCGCACATGTTCAGGTGCGATCCCCGATCGATGACCGTGTCATCGAGGCGCAGAGGGATGACGCGCATCTTACTGAGCTTCGAGAGCAGGCCAGTGATGATGATGACGCCGACTGGCGAGTTGGCATGGATGGGGGTTTACGTTACCGTGGCCGCCTATGCGTTCCTGATGTCCCTGACTTGAGACGAGAGATTCTCGAGGCTGCGCATTCTACTAGACTCGCGATGCATCCTGGCAGCACGAAGATGTATCGTGACGTGAAGAGGACGTACTGGTGGGAAGGTATGAAGACCCACATTGCTGAGTTCGTGTCCCGTTGTCTCACTTGTCAACAGGTGAAGGCAGAGCATCGCCGACCACCTGGACTTTTGCAGCCTATGCCGATTGCAGAGTGGAAGTGGGATTTCATTTCCATGGACTTCATTTCTGGGTTGCCGAAGACGAGGAAGGGGCATGATTCTATTTGGGTGATCGTCGACCGATTGACGAAGTCGGCGCACTTCCTACCGATCAGAGTTACGAACTCTGCAGACGAGCTGGCTAGATTGTATATTAGAGAGATCGTGCGTCTGCATGGAGTTCCGTTGGAGATCGTGTCGGACAGACACACGCGGTTCACTTCTATTTTCTGGACTCGCATTCAGGAGGCTATGGGTGTGAAGTTGAAGTTCAGTACTGCCTTCCACCCACAGACGGACGGACAGACAGAGCGAGTGAACCAGATCCTGGAGGACATGTTGCGAGCTTGCGCATTGGACTTCAAGGACAGTTGGGATGACTGTCTTGCATATGCGGAGTTTGCGTACAACAATAGCTTCCAGGCGAGTATCGGCATGGCACCTTATGAGGCGCTGTATGGGCGACCTTGTCGCGCACCGCATTGCTGGTTAGAGGTCGGTGAGCGCAGCTTGATTGGCCCAGAGTTGGTGCAGGCGACGTCAGAGAAGATTGATATTATTCGACGTCGGCTTCTTACAGCGCAGAGCAGACAGAAGAGCTACGCCGATACGAGACGGAGACCACTAGAGTTCACAGTCGGGGATCATGTGTTTTTGCGAGTTTCCCCTATGAAGGGAGTCCTTCGGTTCGGGAAGAAGGGGAAGCTGGCACCGCGATTCATTGGTCCTTTTCAGATCCTCGATCGTGTGGGAGCAGTGGCTTACCGATTGGCTTTACCCACGCCCCTCGCGAGCGTCCACAACGTATTTCATGTTTCTATGCTGAAGAAGTATGTTGCTGATCCTTCTCATATCATCAGATGGGAGCAGGTGCAGTTAGGAGAGGATGTTACTTATATCCTGCGACCGACACGCATCTTAGACCGGAAAGAGCAGGTACTGCGTAGCAAGGTGATTCCCCTTGTGAAGGTACTATGGACGCATCATACTGAGGAGGAGGCTACTTGGGAGACAGAAGCCGAGATCAGAAAGAACTACCCACAGCTTCTCGAGGAGTACGAAAAGGTACAAAATTTCGAGGACGAAATTATTTGTTAAGGGGGGTAGATTGTAACGCCCGTGAAAAATCCATACTTGGGCTCGAGTACCAACTCGACCCGAATTTGCGTAGAATTCATTCCTTTGGAAAATTTGACTAGGTTAGCTAGTGCAACGTTAGAATAGCTGGGAAATGGTCCCTGATCACTTTAAATACGTTCTACAAGGCCCGAAGCGAGTGGAACTAAGGGTGCTATAATGCTCTAAAGCCTCGGATCAAACTCTAAGCCGGTTTGTTCTCTGGACCACTTTGAATCTTTGTATTGGATCTAGACCGCGCATCGAAAGTCCGATACCTCCTATCTTAGACCGTTAGGACCGTCTAGCTGGGCTTGACACTCATTCCAAAAATCAAGTCAAACCGATTATTACAGGCTATTTCATTGAGCCCGGACCGAAGAGAGTGTGAATAGGGACATAGTTGGAATTTCAAATTCAAATCTGGCACACAAATTTGACGCATCAGTATTAAGCATTCTGACCGTCAGAATACAGCCAAATTACACCCTTGGATCAGGAAAAATATCTATTATATATCACGGGACTTATAGGCCTGATCTTGATGCGGTGACCGTTAAACTGAAACTGGGCCGCCACGTGCGATCTGGGAACCCAACCGGTCTGAAAACTGGATGTATGCTAGATCTAGTATGCATGAGCTTAAGTCCGACCGCATCTGGCCTGGGGACCTCCAGAAATGCCCTTTTGGACCGAAACGGCCCCGATTTGGTTAGGCACCAAGTAAACATTGTTCCCAAGCCTATTTTGGGAATGTTTTAGGCTATAAAAGGGGTTGAAACCCTCACTCCTCTCTCCCATCCGAATTTGAGAGAAGCCCTAGCTTGGGAGAGAGAAAAAGAGTGAGAGATTGTGAGAGAGTGGGAGAGTTCTTCCCGCCACTTGTGCTACGTGTTGCACATGCTTAAGCGACACTCCTCTACCGCTTTCCCGGCGATTCCACCGCAATCCTAGGTAAGTAAAAACCCTAAATAGTGGGTGATTTGAGTTTTTTCTTGTTTCCATAGCGATGTAGCTTATGGATCTTATGTATTAGGCTCCTTACTCGCCGTAGACGAACCATATACACTCCGCTTCAATTCCCGAGTCTACAAGACACTAGGTGAGGATTTTAGACGCTTGGATTGACGGTTCCCAATGCTTTCAATGTCGTTTAATAGTAGATTCTTGACGGCATCGCCGTTTGACATGTACAAAATGCTCTCCGTTTCCCGTTTCGTAAGCTAACGAAGAATATGAGATTTAGGGCATTTTAGTCATTTGTAGGAAGTACTGTTTACATTCATATTTTGCTGAAGTGATTGACATGGTTTGTTGTCGCATTAGGAAGTTAGGAATGCGTGCATAATTAGTTTGGCGAAGAGATTCGCCTAGTTGCATACTTTGGGTCGACATGCTATATGTAGACCTAAGTGTGTAGTGCATGTGTTTGTATAAATGCTTGTATTAGTATGTATTGAATTAAATGATGTTATTTGATACTTGGTGATTGATTTTTCAATTATTATGCCGACCTAAATGATTTTCTACATGTTGACAAAATGCATGATTTCATTACATGCATGGAATGTATGTGCTTGAGGATTTGCTTAAGTTGAATATGCATGGGAAGTATGCCTTGAAGATTTGCTTAAGCTGAATGTTATAACATGTGCTAACATGCTCACACGATGTATTTCAATTCCAATACCTTTTATAGTGATTCCATAGATGTGTGGGACTTGACTTAGTCCAGGCAGTCGGTAACCGAGCAAATTCGTGGCTGACTGGTCATAGCCACGAATGACGCGTCGATGAATGTGATTCGTGTTGAGAGTTGGCGGCAGTGGTTAGGCCACGCGAAGTGTTTTACGCACTTCATGTCGTTCAGTTCGAGATGCGATCGCGCTAGTCGAGCCCGTCAAGTAACCCGACTGGCCGATGTTTGTTCACCATGTATGTATCATAACTGCTTGAACCTAGGGTACTGAACTTACCATTGTAAATCCTATTAACCGTGGTACCTTGATCCACGAAGACTCATGAGCCGGGCATGGTGGTATGGGACACCGTGGTCGAGCTGTCGGCCTACGCTGGGGCCACAAACCTCCCCGTAGTGACCAATGAGCACCTTGACTCGTGAGCAGATTATGGTGGTATGGGACACTATATTCTAGCTGTCGGCCTACACTGATCAGGCGACGAGCCCTTTGTAGTGACCGCGAGCGTATTCTGAGTTCACGGGAGGCGACGACCCTTCCGTGCAGTAGAGTACAGTAGGCCTGTATTGATAAGGTGATGGGGGAGCGGTGCAACGAGTGCGAGCAACAGCCCTGGCAGCCCTTGCAGTGACCTACGAAATGTACATCGTATGAGATTACTAGGAGTGACGACCCTAGACAGGATCCGTGTTGGGATTGATACAAGGGAGGTACCTTAGTTTCCCAATCCTGCTGTTTGAATGGACTAATAACAACTTGGTAATCATATCACCATAGCATTGCATGTGCCTGGAAGATGTGGAGCACTCTAGGGAGTGTGGCATGCCGCGGTCGTAAGATGTTGCCGTATGAGGGTGATCGTCGGTGAGGGCATACATCACGTCATATCATCTTGCATTAACAACAGTATTAGGACTTGTCTGATTTACTGCTTTACTATTATCGCGTGACTGAATTGTGAACATGCTAATCTTTGCTCTATGATTCCACTGAGTTGATCACTCATTCCCACGTTACGGGATGGTGTTTGCAACACCCACCAGACCCTGTTGTAGTTGCAGGTGACGATGAGATCCAGGAGGTGGAGCTAGATGATGACGAGGACCAGGATGAGTTCTCGTATATGCAGTATCATGACGGCTTCCCGTAGGTGACCTGGATCGAGGGGACATCAGTGGGACTTTTCTTTTTGAACATTATTCTTTTGTTATGTACATGTATATGAGACTCAGAGATGTAGTCATACTTTGGAGACAGTTGAGATTACCTTGTTTTTCCATACAGTGATATATATCTTGTTTAGTCTTCCGCTTGCTTTTATCACTGGATCTGAAGTATGAATTGCAGTTTTGGTATACTTTTACTCATGTGAATGCTTTAAATCAGACAACATTGAATCATAACCATTTTTGTTGCATAAGTGACGGTCTGGAACTCGGGAGTTGAGTTTATACACGACCCCCGATTTTCAAGGTGTTACAGAGACCGAGTGGATACATAGCGCTCAAGTGCCGAATACTAGCAGGTCGTGTCTCCCACTGTGTCGTAGTCTGTTGGGAAGGGGAGGTGGCCTTACACATACGAGGGTAGTGGGCATATCTAGGCTGTATTTAAACAACTCGTGATTGGGTCCGCTATCGATGTGCCAAGTAGATATTGGCTGACTACTGGCAAGGTAGATAGTAAGGTCTCTCACACTTGCATGGTTGCACGTCCAGTGGGAGGCAATTACATGTAAAGTGTAATAGACTCCGGTGATGATCCCAGAGATGTATAGTACTGATACATGGACTTATTAAGTAGTAGTTGCATACTCATTCATTCATTCATTTTGTAAGACCCATATCCTAGCCCATACCGTTCCATAGACTTCCGCGGTCCTCCCAGTCAAATTTCAGTGACTCGTGATCTATTATTGGCATTTGCGTGTGATCTTGAGACATGTCCCCTATATCAAAGTTAGTTCGACCTGAGACTTGTACCAATGCGACTGCACCGACGCCACATCTCGCACAGTGAGGTGATGCCCAGGCCAGGAGATGTGGGCCCGCGTTCAATTTGAGGAAAACGCCGCACTTTGTGAATTCTAATAGGATCTCTATGATATGTCCCATCAATCACATCAATTATAAGTCAATCACATCCCATCACAAGCCATCACTCACCCTTACCTCTCCTTACCCAAAGTCAATGCAACCCATTCTTAGCCCATTCTTTTCTTATAAAAGTCAAAAGAATCCATCCCTTTCCACTCCATCACCACTCCTCTCTCTCATTTCTCACTCTCCCAAGAAACTCTCAAGGAGAGGAAATGTCGAAGATCTCCATGAGAAGAGTCATGTGTGGCCCACTCCCTACCACCCTATCTCCCATCTCCACCCATCATCTCCACAGTTGAAGGAGCACTTTTGGAGCATTGAAAGGCTAGGGAGGAAGAAGAAGGATAGGCGAGGGCCTCTCTCTCTCTCTATCTCTTCTCTCCCTCTCTCTTTCAATATGTTAGTGTGATGATGTGGTCGTGTGGCCCACCTTGATGTATGTGATGTCCAAGCCGTCCATCAAATGTACCCCACGACCGTCCAAGCCATGTGAGTCCTACTTAACGGTGATGGGAAAACATAAAGATCAATTGATCAAGTGGGCCACAACCATGTGGGACCCACCTTGAAGAACATTCTATCCGTCCAATGTCCAGGGATGCTGGACGTATTTTGTGAAGTGTGAACGGACAGTGAGGTTACTCACGTTGAATATTTTTTAGCTTTTGGGTGGGCGACTCATACAGACCCCACCTTAATGTATGGGATTGATCCACGCCATCCATCCTACTTCTCTGCTCATTTTAGGCGTTGAGACAAAAAATGAAGCCAATCTGATTATCTGGCGGGCCATGGTATAGGAAATAGTGGTTCTTACCATTAAAATACACTTTGAAGTCTTCTATACGCCAAAATACCTTCAATACTGGGCTCATTTGGTCTGTCTTGAGCCATAGGATCCAACGGCTAGGTCGGATTCCCCTGACGTGGGCCCTTCATTGGAAAAACCATGGAAAAACCTTTTTCCTTAAAAAATAAAAAATATATATATATATAAGCAGCATCACTTGTTGCCGCTGACGCGTGCAGTAGGCTCTACTGCGCTGTGCATTGCCAGGCAGGCCCCACCGTGATCCACATGCCGGCCCAAACGTGGGTCCTAGCTGTGGCCCCCACTGTGACGTGTATTGACATCAACACCATGGATTTGGGTGGGCCCCCTTAGGGCAGTGGGCCACCCCAAAAATCATCCGTATACAGACTCAGGTGGCCCACGTTACCAGGAAACAGTGTAATTGAACGTCTGCCATTGAAACCCTTTTTGGGCAATAGAAGTTTTGGATCTACATGAAATTTATTTTTGCCCCTTGATTCAGGTCTTTATGACCTTATGAACGAATCGGATGGAGAATAAACGTTATGGTGGGCCCCACGTGGGACCCACCTTTTTAGAAATGGATTGGCTAATGTACCTGCACAGCTAAATAGCTACTACATTGATGTCTATTGTACGCCATTGATGTGAGGCCACCTTGATGTTTGTGGTCTATTTAGACCGTCCGTACATGGCCCCATGTGATATAGTATATACATTTTATATATATATATATATATATATAATTAAATATTATATTATGTGGGCCCCACGTGGGACCCACTTGATGAGAAATGGATTGGCTGGTTCATTCACACCAGCTTATTGTTGTTGTATTGCAACCACAAGTCCTGTGGACCCCATGATATATGTGATTCATCCATGCTGCAGAGCAGCTATGGGACCCATGCATGTGTGGACTCCACATGCAGGTGCTTATCAATGTCGTCCATCTATTTTGCATCCACCGTCCAGAGGACTGGACAGTGGTGCATATCGTGATGTATGTGTTTTATTCCACCATCCAGATGGCTGGACGGTGGACACCACCACGATGTTCATGTTTTAGCCTCATTGTCCATATGCTTTGACAGTTGTGGGACTCACCTTATGGGTATGTGTAATGTCCTAAAAAAATTCTGTACAAAGACCCGAGTACCACCTAAACAAAAATCACTTAGGACTAAACCTTTTAGAAATTAAACGAGAATTAACTAGCGCTAAACTCGATTACCTGTGAAAGTAGCACCAATCAATTTAAATACGATCTACAAGACCCAAAACTTGTAGGATTGTTAACTCTACATTACCCTAAAATTTATGAGTAAACTCTAAACCCAGTTGCTCTTGGGAGCATTTAGAAAATCTGTAATGGACCTGGACTGCACGTCGAAAGTCCTATAGCAATGAACTAAAACGATTATGACCGCCTAGTTAGACTTGACTATCACCTCAAGAATCATGTCCAGATGAGGTCCTGAGATGATTTGCTTGAGTCCGGAGTGAAGAGTGTGAGAAGAGTGAATCTATTTAGAAATTAAATATAAATTTAAGTAATCTGAGTCGTGTCACTTGCGTGCCATTTATAAGTGTAACACCCTGAAAATCAGGGGTCGTGTATAAACTCAACTCCCAAGTTCCAGACCGTCACTTATGCAACAAAAATAATTATGATTCAATGTTGTCTGATTTAAAGCGTTCACATGAGTAAAAGTATACCAAAACTGCAATTCATACTTCAGATCCAGTGATAAAAGCAAGCGGAAGACTAAACAATATATATATATCACTGTATGGAAAAACAAAGTAAACCTCATCTGTCTCTAAAGTATGAATACATCTCTGAGTCTCATATACATATACATGAACAAAAATAAATATCCAAAATGGTCCCACTAAAGTCCCATCGATCCAGGTCGCCTACGCAAAGCCATCGTGATACTGCATGTATGAGAACTCGTCCTGGTCCTCGTCAAAGTCTGGCTCCACCTCCTGGATCTCAGCCTCACCTGCATCTACAACAGGGTCTGGTGGGTGTTGCAAACACCATCCCGTAACGTGGGAGTGAGTGATCAACTCAGTGGAATCATAGAGCAAGGATTAACATGTTCACAATTCAATCATGCGATAATAGTAAAGCAGTAAATCCGACAATCTTAATACTGTTGTTAATGCAAGATGATATGACGTGATGTATGCCCTCACCGACGATCTCCCTCATATGGCAACATCTTACGACCGCGGCATGCCACACTCCCTAGAGTGCTCCACATCTTCAAGGCACATGCAATGCTATGGTGATATGATTTCCAAGTGGTTATTAGTCCATTCAAACAGCAGGATTGGGAAACTAAGGTACTTCCCTTATATCAATCCCAACATAAATCCTGTCTAGGGTCGTCACTCCTAGTAATCTCATACGATGTATATTTCGTAGGTCGCTGCAAGGGCTGCCAGGGCTGTTGCTCGCACTCGTTACATCGCTCCCCCCATCACCTTATCAATACAGGCCTACTGTACTCTACTGCTACTGAAGGGTCGTCGCCTCCCGTAGACTCAGAATACGCTCGTGGTCACTACAAAGGACTCGTCGCCTGATCAGTGTAGGCCGACAGATAGAATATAGTGTCCCATACCACCATAATCTTCTCACGAGTCTAGGTGCTCACTGGTCACTACGGGGAGGTTTGTGGCCCCAGCGAGGCCGACAGCTCGACCACGGTGTCCCATACCACCATGCCTGGCTCATGAGTCTTCGTGGATCAAGGTACCATGGTTAACAGGGTTTACAATGGTAAGTTCAGTACCCTAGGTTCAAGCAGTTATGACCCATACAAGGTGAACATACATCGACCAGTCGGGTTGCTTGACGGGCTCGACTAGCGATCGCATCTCAAGTCAAACGACATGAAGTGCGTAAAACACTTCGCGTGGCCTAACCACTGCCGCCAACTCCAAACACGAATCGCGTTCATCAACACGTCGTTCGTGGCTAAGACCAGTCAGCCACGAATTCGCTCGGTTACCGACTGCCTGGACTAGTCTAGTCCCAAACACTTGTGGAATCACATCAGCAATTTATGTAAGAGTATTGGAATTGAAATACAATCATGTGAGCATGTTAACACATGTTATAACATTCAACTTAAGCAAATCTTCAAGAACATATATTCCATGCATGTAATGAAATCATGCATATAGTCAACATGTAGGAAATTATTTAGGTCAGCATATTAATTGAGAAATCAATCTCAAACTATCTCATAACATCATTTAGTTCAATACATACTAATACAAGCATTTATACAAACACATACACTACACACTTAAGTCTACATATAGTATGTCGACCCAAAGTGCGCAATTAGGAGAATCTCTTCGCCAAACTAATTATGCACGTATTCCTAACTTCCTAATGCGACAACAAACCATGTCAATCACGTCAGTAAAATATGAACATAATCTGTACTTCCTACAAATGACTAAAATGCCCTAAATCTCATATTCTTCGTTAATTTACGAAACGGGAAACGGAGAGCATGTTGTACATGTCAAACGGCGATGCCGTCGATAATCTACTATTAAACGACATTGAAAGCGTTGTAAACCGTCAATCAAAGCGTCTAAAATCCTCACCTTATGTCTTGTAGACTCGTGAATTGAAACAGAGCGTATACGCTTCGTCTATGGCAGTAGGAGAACCTATTTTACAAGTTACGTTAGCTAACACGCTATGAATCTAAGTAACCCCTAAATCAGCAAGTTCTAGGGTTGTTTTATACCTGAAAATGCGGGAGAATCACCGGCTTGGTGATCAGGAAGTGTTGCTACAGCACTAACAACCGGTGGCTCGGAGACGGGAAAAATCCCTTCTACGCTTCCTCACAAACTCTCACCTTTCCTCTCTCTCTAATCTAGGTTTTTACAATTTTCGGATGGGAGAGAGGAATGAGGTTTCAACCCCTTTTATAAGCTTAAAAATGCTGAAAACAGGCTCCGGAACGAAGTTTACTTAGTGCATATCCATTTCGGGACTGTTTTGGTCCAAAAGATGCTTTCTGGTGGTCCCCTGGTCGAATGCGATCGGACTTAAGCTCTTGCGTACCAGATCTAGCACGTATTAAGTTTTCAGTCTGGCAGGGTTCGCAGATCGCACGCGGCGGACCAGTTTCAGTTCAGCGGTCACCGCACATAGATCAGGGCTGAAAGTCTCATGATATAAAATAGAAATTTCTCCTGATCCGAGGGTGTAATCTGGATGAATTCTGACGGTCAGAACGCTTAATACTGAAGCGTCAAGTCGTGTGCCAGATTTAAATTTAAAATTCCAATTTTGTCCCCATTCGTACTCTCTTCGGTCCGGGCTCAATGAAATAGCCTGTGATTATCGGTTTGACTTGATTTTCGGAATGAGTGTCAAGTCCAGCTAGGCGGTTCTAATGGTCTAAGATAGGAAGTATCGGACTTTCGACGTGCGGTCTAGATCCAATACAAAAGTTCAAAGTGGTCCAGAGACCAAACCTGCTTAGAGTTCGATCCGAGGTTATAGAGTATTATAGAGTCATTGGTTCTACTCAATTTGGGTCTTGTAGAACGTATTTAAAGTGATCAGGGACTATTTCCCAGCCACTCCAGCGTTGCGCTAGCTAACTTACGCTTAATTTCCATAGAATTTAATTCTACGCAATTTCGGGTCGAGTTGGTACTCGAGTCCAATTATGGATTTTTCACGGGCGTTACAATAAGCATTCTGACCGTTGAATTCTAACCCAAATTCACCCTCGGTTCAGGGAAGATGGCCCACACATGTCAATATACTTGTGGCCCTGATTGAGTTTAGGTGACCATTGAACTGAAATTGGTCCGCCACGGTTGATTTGGAAACCTGATCGGACTGAAAACTTAACTTGCTTAAGATCTAATATTAGTGAGCTTAAGTCCGACCGCATTCAGCAAAAGAACCTCCAGAAATGCTCTGTTGGATCGAAATAAACCCGATTTGGTTATAACCTAAGTATACCATGACCCTGAGACTATTTTCATTAGTTTTGGGCCTATATAAGGACCTTAAACCCTCTCTCACATATCCTATACGAATTTCAAACCCTAGCTAAGAAAAGAGAGAGAAAGTGAGAGAGAAGTTGGTGAATCATCTAGGGATTCTTCCCAGCTACTCTACATGCCTAATCCATCACATCTGAATTGTTATTCTAGCTATTCTAATACCATACATAGGTAAGAAATCCTAAGCCTAACCTGTTCTAGGGTTTCCAATAGTCTAAGTAATGATGTAGCTAACCTATTTTATATTCTAGGTTGTCAATCCACCGTTGACGAAGACTTATCGTCTAAATCATATCCGTTTCACATTTTCTGGTTTAAGTTGCGGACTATATATATATAGGTTATGGTTTTCAAGGCTTTCAATGTCAGATAATGATTTATTACTGACGTGGGTGCCATTTCACATGCCAAATGCAATATTTGTTTCGTTTTACGTATACGTATAACATATGTTGCAAATAGTGTATTTCATGTATTTGTTGAAATGTTTGTATGCGTAAGGAATTTGATGTTATGATTGACATGATTAATTGTCATTGATATATGCTTGTTATGTATGTGACAACTCCTTGGCAAAAGGATTTTTCCTAATATGTAATATGGCCGACATACGTGATATATGTTGAATAGTGTAGTCTAAGTGTTTGTATAAATGTCTGAATGAGTTAGTATTTAGTAAAGTGTAACTTATAAGGGTGTTAAGGTATGAATCTCAAGTACCTTACTTATGTGTATGATTTCCTCCATGAACTATTTAACTATGTGTGTGATTTCCTCCATGAACTGTTTAACTATGTGTATGATTTCCTCCATGTACTGTATCCATGTTTTAAGTTATATTCCATCACATGTTCATATGATTATAGGATTTTACTTACATATTTATTATTGTGATTGTGCATGATTGGGACTGTATCACAGTCCAGGTAATTGGTAATTGTTCTCGAACTGGTGGCTGAGATCACTTTCGCCACGTAGGATGTGTTCGACGAATCCAAGCCGTACTTGGGATGTTCGGCAGTGGTTAGGCCACACGAAGTGTTTATGCATTTTATGTCGTTCAACTTAACGTGTGATCGATCTAATCAAGCTTATCCATTAACCCAATTAACCCGATATATACTCACCTTGTTTGGACACTACTACTTGAATCTAGGGTTTCAAACTTACCAGTAAGATCTCGTTAGCCTTGGTACCATGATCCCCTAAGACTCATGAGCCAGACATGGTGATATGGGACAAGTGGTCGAGCTGTCGGCCTACGCTGGGGCAACGAGCCTCCCCGTAGTGACCAGTGAGCAACCTAGACTCATGAGCCGATTACGGTGGTATGGGACACTATATTCGTGTTGTCGGCCTACTTTGATTGGTGACGAGCCCTTTGTAGTGACCTCGAGTATATTCTGAAACCGCATTGGGGCGACGAGCCTTATTGTAGTATCGAGGATAAAACTAGACTTATATTGATTGGTGACGAGCCCTTTTCAACGATCTAGAACTACAATATTATATGAGATTGTCTAGGATGACGACCCTAGAATGGATCATTGTTGGGGAATTGATATAAGGGAGGTACCTTAGCTTCCCAATCCTGTTGTATGAAAAGGACTAATAAGAACTTAGTAATCACATTCATGCATCGCATTGCATATGCTTTGGCGTGAAAGAGCACTTTTGGGTGGTTGCCACGCGCGCCGTAAGATGAAGACGCTGAGGGAGTTTAGGCGAGGGCATGCATCATTACCTCATATCATCCTTGCATTAACAAGAGTACCTAGGACATATTTGATTGTACTGCTTTATCATTACTGCTTTATCATTACTGCTTTACTGAATTGATAACATGTTAACCTTTGCTATATAGCTCCACTGAGTTGATCACTCACTCTCACGTTATGGGATGGTGTTTGAACACCAACCAGACTCTGTCTTAGCTGCAGGTGATGGTGACGCCTTGAGGCAGAGCCGGATTACGAGGAGGCATTCTCTTACATGCAATTTTCAGGCGGATTAGTGTGAGTCGGGTCCAAATCGACGGGGCTTCAGGGATTATGCTTGTAGAAGACTATTACATTCTTTTGACAATTTGTATTTTTGACATAACACTTATAATTATTGACCTAGCACTGCAGACATATTTTAGGGACTTATACTAGTTTATATATTCATTTTAGTCTTCCGCTAGCATACTACAACTGTCCCTGGATTATGTTTTGCCGATTTGGCTTAATCTATTTCATGTTTCATACACTAATACAGACAACATACAACCATCATTAATCATGTTGCATAAGTGAGGGTCTGGGACTCGGGAGCTGAGTTATGCTTGACCCTTGAATTTCAAGGCATTACAGTATGTGTTATATTCAGATCATCCAAGGTCTTGACGTGACCCACCTAGTTACATTTACTCTATAACCAGACCATCTGTCTACTGCATGCAACATATAACTGTTATGTTGCCATTAGCAGGTGGGGTCCAAATCATGAGGTATGTGCTATACATCCAGACTGTCCATCCACCGACCTTACAGTTGCTGCGTTTACGTCAGCAGGTGTTGTGGACTCCACCATGAGCTATGGGTTTTATCCAAGCCATCCCACTAGGGGACTCCTCCATGATGTATGCTTTAATCCACACCAACCCACTATGATATTTGTTTAATCCACACTATCCAGACAGTGCTGGATGGTGCTGGACCTGTTTGGATGGTGCCACATTAGGTCATGATATAGTGGATGTGTTGTGCCCTCGCGCCCAACATCTGGACAGTGGACCACCTTGTTATGAGTATTATATCCACACCATTCAGCTGTCTGGTGGCCCCACTATGAGGAAAGTTTTGATCCCACACTTTCCATCTGGATGTGGGATGTGGGACACCACCGTGATGTACGTGTTTCTCCCACATCGTCCAATGTTGCCATGGGCCACACCTTGTCGTATTTATTATGTCCACATCATCCATCCTTGGACATGCGGCCCCCTTAGTGATGTATCTGCCGCACCATCCGGCATAGGACAGTGGGCCTGCCATGATGCACGTGTTTCATTCCATGCTGCCATCTATTTGATAGGTAGGAACCGCCTAGATGGATGTGTTTCATTCCATGCCGTCCGTGAGACATGGACCTCACGTGATGTATGTTTTTGATCTAAACGGCCCAATCTGATTTGCATTAGGCCCTACGTGATATGTGAGGCCAGTGTGATGTATGTATGGCCCATGGGATGCGGCTTACTTGATGTGTATATAGGCCCACATAATGCGGCCCATTGTGATGTATTTGAGGCCCATGGGTGAGGCTCATGCAATGCGTTCGAGGCCTATGGACAAGGTCTGATGTAACGTATTTATGGCCATGTGGAAGGCCCACCTATTGTATATTTATGGCCCATTGATGCAGCCCGTTGATGCAGCCCACTTGATGTTTATGAGGCCCATTGGTGTGACCATCTGACATACTTAGGGGCCATTTGATGAGGCCCGATGTGATATATGAGGCCCTTGTATAAGGCCTGATATGATGTATTGTGGCCCATTCAAATCGGTCCACTTGACTCGGCCCATTTGATCTGGCCAATTGATTTGGCCCATCTGAATTGGCCCATTCGAATCAGCCCATGTGACTCGACCCATTTTATCCGCTCTATTGATTCAACCCAATGTTATATATTTGGCCCATGAGTGAGGCCCAATGTGGTGCGTATATGCCCCATAAACGAGACCTATGATGATGTGTATTAGACCCTTGTATGAGACCATGGACCCATTATACAATTGGCCCTATGAGTGTCAGTCCTTGGGAGCAATGCTGGTTAAAGGTCCACATTGATGGGCAATGATGGTTGGACATTCATATTGTGACCTTCCCTTAGGCCTTGCTAGGCTCATTCTCGTCGTGGGTTAACCCAAATAAGTGGGCCCCATTCACCATAGACAGATGTCTCTGTGCTATTGGACTTGATATAATAACGATCGAAAGCTGATTTTTACATTATGGTTGATTGGTTGTCTATTCGTGGACCCCATCTTATTTATATATATGTTGATTATCAGTGCCGATTATTGATGCTGATCATCGGTGCTGATTATCGATGTTAATTATCGGTACCGAGTACCGAGGCTGATTCCTAGTGTCAATTTTGATTGCCAAAGCCAATTCTAGAGACCTATATGATGTATATGCGACCCATAGTTGAGGATCATTGTGATGTATTCATGGCACATGGGCAAGGCTCATTGTGATGTATTTATGGCCCATGGACAAGGCTCATTGTGATGTATTCGTAGCCTATGGGTAAGGCCCATTGTGATAGGTATTAGGCCCATGATGCATGGCCCATTTGATGAATTCGAGACTCGTGTACAGGGCCCACATGTCATGTATTTGGGGCCCACGAGTAGGGCCACCTATTGCATATATGTGACTCTTGAGTAAGGCCCATTGTGTTGTAGGTTTGGCCCTTGTGTGAGGCCATGGGCCCATTATATGTTGGGCTCTATGTGGGCCATTCCTTGGGGATAATGTTGGTTAAATGTTTACATTGTCGATATCGATTATGAGTATGTGACAGCATAACATCATGATACATGCCTATACGCATCATCTGCATGTTTGTTATGAGATGGGATTAACCATTGCATATGTTATTAGGCAGGATGATATGAGACTCCCTGATAGGGGAAAATTATCTCACATGAGTGCACATCATGAGCAGGATTGATGCATGACTAGATTGTATTATGTTGTGACTAATGTATGCCCTAGCGACATCAGGGTCGTAGCCTCCACAGGCATGTCATGGATGGCCAGACGGGACACTGAAAATTTATTCTTGCATCAGGCTACCATAAATGGCCTTGGGTGAAAATCCCTAAATCCTCTTGGTACCAGAGGACGCACCAACATCGAAACTGAGTGGATGTATATGAGCGCATGAGGGCCGTATACTAGTAGGTTGCATCTCCCACTGTGTCGTGATCGGTTGGGAGGGGGTGTGGCCTTATCCTCCTGAGTGAGGGGACAATATCTAGGTTGAGTCTGACCAGCTTGAGGAATGGATCCGCTATCGACGAGCCGGGCTCGATATTAGCTACCGGATAGTAAGGTCTCTTCCACTTACTCAGTTTGTGCTCGGATAGGGGTGACAAACTGGCATAGAGTGTAATTGACCCCAATGATGATCCTAGAGACGAACTGTACTAATATGTGAACTTATTGAGTAGGAGTTGTATACTCATTCATTCATTCACTCACTATCCAATCGGGCTGCTGGTGCGTAACTATTTATCACGTGTACCTTCACAGTGGTTAGGATTTCGATTTGGGCGCGTGACTAACCTGAGATCAGGAGTTTACCACATTGAGTCTGACTATCTAAATTTAAGTATGGGACTGGTTTGATAGAAGTCTCTTGTGATGGACCCCATAGCCTACGAGACTACTACTATTATCACAACTTCACACTTCAGCATGGTCATTCCATTCACACTACATATTGCATGACGTCCGTGGCATATGGCATTTTGGGTTACTGTGTTTCTGCATTTATATGGTCTAGATATGGCTGGCGTACTTGTGAACTCATCAGGAAGTATATATTGCATTGTTTCCTCGGCATCTGATAATTGGCTCTCTATGACTCCTCATTTGCATAGTTGATCTGTATTACATACTCTAATATTGTATGACCCATGGATTTATCAGTATTTTCGCTTAATCTGTCTTCGTATGATTTATGATCTTATCAGTATTTCTGCTTCTCTAATAATTCATGATCTTGTCAGTATTTTTTCTTATTTCGATATTGCTCAATTTGTGGATTATCAATATTTCTGGTATTGTATGATCATGGCATTGTATTGAATACTTAGCACTTACCTTGTGCACACACTTACACCACCCTCTAAGCTTTCATGATAGATGCATACAGGTGATGTTAGGTTGTAGCGGCATTGAGCATAGAGCATGTAGCTATCTTCTGAAGCTCTGATTTTATTTTGACGTATGTATTTCCCTTTCAGTGTTGTATTCAAAGTTTATATTAGTGGATATGTGATGATGATGTTGCCTTTTGTGATTTGGATATACTGGTGGTTATGCTTATTACGAGTTAAATGTACATAGGAAAAAAAATCCTCCTTGTAGGATCCTAGGATCGGAATCTTGCGTATGTACGCTAGGAACCGAGAATGGGGTACTACGGAGGCTGTCGGTACCAGATTCGGCAATCAAAAATTTTGTGAACCCGGTTTCCAAGTTTGGGGCGTGACACATTCAATATCCACTCGGGCTGGTGATGTGCAACTAATTATTGTGTACCTTCACAATGGTAAGGATTTCGGTTGGGGCGCACGACTAACCTGAGATCAGGAGTGTACTACATTGAGTCTAACTATCCAAATTTAGGTATGGGATGGTTTGGATATAAGTCCTTTGTAATGAACCCCATAACCTGTGATACTACGTACTATCATCCCGACTTCACTCCAGCTTGGTCATTTCATTTACACCACATATTATATTGCATCTGCATCATTTAGCATTTTGAGTTGTCATGTTTCTACATTGATATGGTCGTTAGCATTCATATCTTCATCGCATAGCCTTGGTACAACTGATGACACTCATGGACTTACCAGTATATTTCCGCTTACTCTGATATCGTATGATTCATGATCTTGTCAGTATTTTCTCTTATTCTGATATTTTATGATTTATGACATTGTATTGCATACTTGGCACTTACCTTGTGCACACACTTTTACCACCCTCTAAGCTTTTTATAAGCTTATGCATGATAGATGTGTGCAGGTGGCATTAGGTTGCAGCGACACTGAGCTTGGAGCATGCAGCGGACTTCTGGAGCTTTATTTTATATATATATATATATATATATATATATTATATATATATATATATATATATATATATATTATATATATATATATATATTTATATATATATATATATATATATATATATATATATATATATATATTTCCCTTTCAGCACTATATTCAAATGTTTATATTAGTGGATATGTGATGATGATGGTGCCTTTGTGATTTGGATAAACTTGTGGTTATGCTTCTTACGCGATAAATGTACGTTGGAAAATCCTCCTTATAGAATCTCAGGATCAAAATTTGGCGTATGCACACTGGGAGCTGAGAATGGGGTACTACGGAGGCTGTCGGCACCGGATTCAGCGATCGGGTATTTTGTGAGGTCAGTTTCCAAGTTTTAGGGCGTGACAAAAGTGATTTCCTGCAGAAGGAGATTTCTGACAGAAGACGATTCAGAGGGAATGAATAGAGAAAATGAGAACGTGAGGAGTGTGAGAGCGAGCATAGGAGGGGTTTATATAACCACCTCATTGTTCGGCACCATCATTGCAAGCGACCGTTCCCGAAGCCGATACGACTTGGCACTGGCGCCAAGGGACACGTGGAAGAGTGCTATACATCTGAACCCATACTTCGAGGTCGGGGTCTTCTCAGCATTTAATGTCATTAATGATGCAGGCGCATCCTCGTCCCTCCGCATACACATGGTGTTATTTCCTTCTCCTCACCGTCTGTAAATCGTAACCATCGCCATGTGTCCTTCGCTAGGATAGAAATTGAAGGGTTACAGCCGTTGCATAGTACGCGGGATCTGAGGCATATGAATCACATTAATTATGCCCCAATCATCCCAATCGCCATCATGAGTAAGGGAGGGAAGACGTCATTTTATTTCCCCAATCATTTACTCTCCAAGTCTAGATTCAGACCAAGAGAGTAGGGGGTTTCTGTTATGGGGAAATCTATACAAGGACGGTCGGGGTCAGCCTGAGCTACACAAATCAGATCACGAAGCCTTGGAAGGAGGATACAACGTTAGGGGTCAAATCCTAAGTCACAACTTGGAACTGCAATCCTGATTGGCCGACCCGAACCTCGTCCTCGTCCGAAGAAGAATGGTTGAGCCGAGTCTTGATCTTTGTTCTTAGCTTTGATCCGCGAACTCTGACCTTAATGATCTATCGATGGACTCCGATTATTAGTACCCAACTTCACGATTGTATGATCCAAGTCCGAGTCAGAGTATAAATTTTCGTATGTCGAGGACGAGGCCAAATCAGGGCATGTATGTGTCGTACACAAAAGTCAAGGCTGAGTCCAGGCATGGATGTATTGTGTGCCGAAGCTGAGGTCGAGCCCGTGATGGTACTTCGTACGACAAGTCTGAAGATCGACTTAGATGTGGACGTGACTGACAATCTTGCCCAAAGATACGCGCCATTAAGACTTGAAATGGCCAAGCTATATGTCCTAGAGGGTGAGGGGTGAATAGGACAATGCCAAATTTAAAATAAATATAGTAAAATTAACGAAAGATAGATAGCCAAATAAAGAAATCAATTCACAATGTTAGAATAGAATGCAACTTCAAAATTCAAGTCTTGAGAGGTTGATACAAATGTCATTCTAAGGACAACCTTACACCAAAAACCAGAGTTTATGGTAGGACAACCTTATTTCTAGAAAGTTCTTTGTATCAAAAACTCAGACCGAAGAGGAATAAATAAATAGCAAGTGTAACGCCCTGAAAATAAGGGGTCGAGTATAAATCAACTCCCGAGTTCCAAAATATCACTTATGCAACATTTTTAATGATGAAAGTATGTTGTCTGTATTAGTGCATAAAGCATGAATTAGATTAAGCCAAATCAGCAAAAGATAATCCAGGGACAGTTGTAATCTCAAGTGGAAGACTAAAATGAATCTATAAACTAGTACAAGTCCCCAAAATATGTATGCTCTGCCAGGTCAATAGTTACAAGTATTGTTTCAAAATACAAATGTCAAAATATGAGTCCTTTATAAAGTATGAACCCTGAAGCCCCGATGATTCAGAACAGTCTAAGTGAACCCGCCTGAATACTGCATACACGAGAATGCTTCCTCGTCATCCTCAAACTCCGGCTCTACCTCACGGGTTGCATCAACATCTGCATCTAAGACAAAGTCTAGTTGGTGTTTAAGCACCATCCCAGAACGTGGGAGTGAGTGATCAACTCAGTGGAACTATACAGCAAAGGTTAACATGTTATCAATTTAATCAAGCAGTAATGATAAGGCAATATAATCAAACATCCCTAAGTACTCTGATTAATACAGGAATGTATGAAGGAATGATGCATGCCCTCGCCTGCACTCCCTCTGCGATCTTCATCTTACGGTCGCGCGTGTCAGTCACTTCCTCAGTGCTCTACCCAACGCCAAACGGCACATGCAGTGCGGTGCATGTACATGATTACCGAGTTCTTATTAGTCCTTTTCATATAGCAGGATTGGGAAGCTAAGGTACCTCCCTTATGTCAATACCCAAACAATGATCCATCCTAAGGTTATCAGTCCTAGTAAACCTCATACAATGTTACGGTTCTAGGTCGCTGTAAAGGGCTCGTCACCAATCAATACAGGTCTAGTTATACCCTAGATGCTACAATAAGGCTTGTCCCCTCAATGCAGTTTCAGGGTATGCTCGAGGTCACTACAAAGGGCTCGTCACCAATCAGAGTAGGCTGACAGCACGAATACAGTGTCCCATACCACCGTATTTAGCTCATGAGTCTGGGTTGCTCACTGGTCACTATGAGGAGGCTCGTCGCCCCAGCATAGGCCGACAACTCGACCACGGTGTCCCATACCACCATGTCTAGCTTATGAGTGTTAGATGATCGAGGTACCTGTAGGTGTTCTGATTTGAATCCTCTTTGGTTGTCAAATTTTGTGTGTCAAAACCTCTATATATGTCTTGTGTTTATATCTTGTTAAATATGTTTGAGACATCATGTCAACACTTCGAGATAAGATGATGAACTTCTCAAGCTAGTTCAAGCTACAATATTGATGATTTTAAAGAAGAGTTCAAGTTAAAGACTCCAGCTCGAATTCAAGTTCAAGATGCAAAGTTCACATATATTCAAGTTCAAGACTCAAGCATAGTTAGGGAACTGAGAGCAGCTCAAATCAACAATGACTTCAAAGCTTGTGAAGGGTCCAAGCTACATCAAGAAGAACTCAAGCGAAGGGTTCAAGCTACATCAAGAAGAACTCAAGCTTTGTAAAGTTCAACGTCTAAGCAAATGAAGGTTCAATGTCCTTACTTATTGAGGTTTGATTGACCTTAGGTTGACCTTTAGAGTAGGTCACTTTGGATACATAATTCATATATCTTTTACAAATGATTTTGTTCTATACTAAGACTAGTCCTGGACCTTGTTCGACTAGTCCTAACACTGGTTCGACCAGTCCTAGAAATTCCAAGACCAGTCGAAGTTTTGTTACAAATTATTAAATTTTTCTGTTCGGCTACAACTAGTCATGAAGTCTACTCGACCGGTCGTGGGATGGTCTCGATTCGACCTTCGACCAGTCGTGGATCTATGATTCAAACTCCAGCGACTAAATCAAGTGTCACTCGACTAGTCGTAGGGTGGTCACGACCAGTTGTGGATGGCCTTTGACCAGTCGTGGACTGTTCACGACCGGTCGTGTAACGGCTTTATCCGATCGCACCCAAAAATTCAAAAATCTGTTTCTTCTTCGACCAGTCGTGATGACCCTAGGACCAGTCGAAGATGAATTTCTGCAGCTATAAATAGCACACGAATTTCAGAGTTTTTCATCAAAAATTAAGTGAATTCAAAGCTCCACTCTGAGATAAGTTTGTGTTTGTTCTTAAGCTATATTGTGCATAATTCTATTTTCTTTTGTTAGCTTTTTACTATTTGATTTGATTCGTTATTCCAATCTGATTTGAAAAGAGAAAATATTGCTTTCTTTCTTTTGGGAATTAAAATCAAATAGAGCCAGCCTAGTCTGATTTAATTTAAAATCAATTAGAACTTAGAACCATTATAAAGTAAGTATTGGACATTGAACTTTCATATCCGAACATCTACTCCAATTGGTTCTTCCGGGCTGCTACAAGAGGAGAAATCCAGGTATTTTATAATTTTGTAAAATTTTCATTATTTTGGTTTTTGTTTGGGAGAAAAATTCTGTTTGTTGGTTATCTGAGGAGAACCAGAAAACTCAGAATAGTGTGGGTTTTTGGATTGTGTAAGCCCAAGTTAAAAGACACAATTGTGAAGGTTTTAGGTGAACCTGTGAAACTTATTTTGATAGTGAATGCTAATATCCCTGTGAGGATATTAGGAGTGGAGTAGCATTCTGTGTAGCTGTTGTAAAATAGTTGGTGTACACACAGGCGAACCAGTATAACTCCGTGTCTTATGGATTGAATGCATTCTTAATTCTTTATCCTTCATCATTCAATTGTGTGGAATGTACATGTGGATGTGAATGCTGTAATAATTTACATTTCAAGCAAGTATGGGGAATGTTGTAATAATCTAAAGTTTTATTTTAGCATTTT
Organism: Magnolia kwangsiensis; assembly: GCA_037074715.1. Taxonomy (NCBI): domain Eukaryota; kingdom Viridiplantae; phylum Streptophyta; class Magnoliopsida; order Magnoliales; family Magnoliaceae; genus Magnolia; species Magnolia kwangsiensis. The sequence continues at coordinate 78,463,902 of CM073575.1, read as the reverse complement.
ATCTCTTACTATACTTTTATCAATCCGTGCTTCAATTTCAGTAATTATTCTAGTAAGGTTGCCCTACCATTTTTATGGTGCATGGTTGTCCCTAGAATAATCAATTCTTAAGAGTGCAATTCCTTACTATTTATTTTCAGATTGAGTTCTTGATTCAAAAGACGTTCTAGAAATAAGGTTATCCTACCATAAGCCCTTGTTTATTATGGTGTAAGGTTGTCCTTAGAACTGAATTTGTATCAACCTCTCAATGCTTGTTTGTTGAGATTGATTTAATTTCAGCATTGTGAATTGATTTATTATTTCTTTATTGTAATCCGCTGTATTTAATTTTAATTTGGCATAGTCCTATTCACCCCCTCCCCCCTCCCCCTCTCCAAGACATATAGCTTGGCCATTTTAAGTGGTATCAGAGCCTAATAGCTCGTTCTTATTGCTTTTATTTGGATTTATTTCCTGAGCTAACGATCTAAGCTATAAGATATTAAATTTTGATAGCCTTTCAGTCACTAGGCCTCCACCATTTGATGGCTCCAATTATACCTATTGGAAAGCCAGAATGAGGATCTTCCTCAAATCAATGGATGAGAGTGTGTGGCAAGCCACAATGATCGAATGGAAACCCCCTACCACTAAAGTAACTGGAACCGACGGTTCAAAAATAATGAAAGTTTCTCCTTATTTCTCATAGACTACACGTCAGAAAAGTGAGAGTAGTGCCAATGCTAAAGTATTAAATGCTATCACTTACACACTATCATTGGATGAGTTCAAAAGAATCATATCCTGTGATACTGCAAAGCAAGGCTGGGATATATTAGAAATGACACACGAGGGTACATCAATTGTCAAGAAATCTAAAGTCCAACTCCTCACACCTAAATTTGAAGAAATTCATATGGAGGAAAATGAAATGTTTATGGACTTTTACACTAGATTGAATGACATTGTAAACTCAATGTGAGGTCTTGCCGATAAAATCCCAGAAAGTAAAGTGTGTGGAAAGATACTACGCTCTCTTCCTGAACAGTTCAACTCAAAAGTAACCGTGATCCAGGAACTTCTTGATACGGATAACATGAGGGTAGAAGAACTAGTTGGTTCTTTACAGACCTATGAATTGAATTTTAAAGCTCCTAAAGGTAAATCTATTGCTTTAACATCTTCTAAAGGTATTTCTCAAGAAAACTCGGATTTAGAAAATTTAGAAGGTGATATGGCACTTTTAGCTAAAAAGTTCTACAAAATTTTTAAAAGTAAGAAAAGGGTCGATTTTCAAAAGACAAACGAAAAGAAACGATCTAAACCAAAGTCTAGAACTTGAAATTCTTTGAAAGATAGTAAATGTTACAACTGCCAAGAATATGGGCATTTAGCAAACAAATGTCCTAAAAAGGACAAAACCAAGAAGAAAGATATGTTGGCTACTTAGGACGAATCATCTGATTTTGAAACCTCTTCTGAATCAAAAAATTCTGAAACCGAGTCCGGCAATGATGTAAAAGCCCTTATGACTCTAGCCAAGTTCATATTCTCAGATCACGATGATTTAACTAGTGAAGAAAATTTGCATAGTGATCATGAAAATGAAGAAGATCTTTAAGATGCTTATAATGCCTTATATAAGGAAAGTTGTAAAATTGTTGTCAAACTTAAACTTCAAAGAGAAAAGTATTCTAAACTCAAAGAATGTTTCGAGACTCTTGTTTTAGAAAAATCACAAATTTCAGATTATTTTGAAAAATCAAAATGTGATTTGAAATTCAAAACCTCCCTGATTGATGATTTGAAATCTAAAAATGAGAAACTTAAGAATGAAGTATCTTCTCTTCTGAGTTTGAAGAACACATGAAGATATGCCCAAGGTGATCCAAAATTAGAAAAATTATTATTCGGATCAAGAAAATGTGGCGATCGATCTAGGTTGGGCTATGATAAGAATATACCTCTTAAACAGAAGGATACTCCTCTCAAATTTATGAAAGGAGAAGTCTCAAACTCAAAAGAGAAAAGTACTTATCGAGGTTTTTCCAAAAATATAAAAACTTTTCAAAAACTTAAAAGCAGTTATGTCAATTTCAAAAGTCAGATAAAAAATCCTCTAGGTGAAAAGATAGTTGATTTACTTAAGGAGCTCTTAAAATCTAACTCAATAGGTTATACTTACAACTACAATCAAAAGAAGACCAACTATACTCCTAAACCCAAAACTGTTCTGAAATGGGCTCCTAAGGGTGCCTGCCTGGTTGCCCACACTGCTTTTAAAGCAACAAGCTATTCAAAGTGATACCTAGATAGTGGATGCTCCAGGCATATGACAGGAGACAAAGCTTTATTCACTGATCTTAAAGACATGACTGATGGGTCAGTCACATTTAGTGATGGAAGCAATTGCAAGATTATTGAAAAAGGTACGATTTAACTTTACAACCTTCCTTTATTTAAAGATGTCTTATATGTTGAGGGGCTAAAACTGTAACACCCTGAATTTTTGCCAACCTGGAATCAGACGTCCTTAGGCAATCGATCAACCTTATCACTTTCAAAACTCAATTCCAAAGCCAGAGAAATTACTTTTCAACCCATTTCCTTCAAAACTCACCTTTCACCACCTCATTCTTCAAACTTTTCCAAGTACTTTCATATTAGACATGAATCCTTAAGTTTAAATAGTAAAGAACTATACTTAAACTAAAACTCACTGTAAACGGTCGCCGAGATTGAGTCCGTGCACACTCCTGATCACACATAATGACCCCAAATCACTTCTAAACCGCCAATCGAAGGGTTTAGACCATGTTTCATTCCATTCCAAACCTAGAAATCCTTAGGTGGTAGGTCAACCCCAACATCTTACACTCAATCTCAAAGCCTAAAACCTCTTTTTATCTAATTCCTTCAAAATCTCACCCTCCACCACTTTATTCTTCATTTTTTTAAGCACATTTATAATACACACCAATCCTAGGGTATAAATGAGGAAGAACAATATCGAAACTAAAATTTATCATAAATAGTAAATAAATGGATAAAATGGGTTTTGACCCTTAACCTTTTGGAATCTAACAAAATAAATAGGTTAGTTGAATAGATTAGCATCTCCTACCCCAAAATCATATGCTACACATCTTATAAACTCATTCCAGTTTTGTAAATTGGCCCCAAAAATACTCCAAATGGAGTCGGGGGCCTACCCACGCCAATCCAGAGGGATCCAGGGTGGGCCCCACACCTTTTTAGGACCTGGAGGGCAGGAGGACCTCGCCCAAGGGGCTAACCCTCCCTAGTTGGTCCAGTGGTCGGCGAGGCCTCACCGGTAAATGGGCCCAAATGGGACCGGGCTTGGGACCTATCGTGTTTGGGGGCTAGGGAAACCCCCTGATGTATGGGACGTCGATCAAAACCCCTCCAATCTACTACTTCCTTCACAAACCACCCCTCTAAGCTTTCCTTTTCTTGAAAAATCTCTCAAATCTCTCCAAATGTCTCTCTCTAAACTCTTCCTTTTTCCATTTCCAAGCACCCTCACTCCACCCTTTAAATCTCATCTCAAACAGAAATCATTATAGGCTACTTCCTTTAGAAATTAGATGAAACAAACTAAGTGTTAGATTATACAACCTGTGAAATTGTCACCAATCACTTTAAATACGATCTGCTAGAGCCAAAACGTGTAGAATAGTTGGCGCTACAATACCCTAAAACCTAAGATCAAACTCTAAACCCGGTTGCTCACGGGAGCATTCGAAAACTCCGTATCTGATCTGGACCGCACATCGGAAGTCCGATTACCCCAAACTTAGATGAATATGACTGCCTAGTTGGACTTGACAATCAACCCAAAAATCAAGTCCAGATGATGTCCCACGACAATTTTCTTGAGTCCTGAGTGAAGAGTGTGAGAAATATTAGAAATTAAATAAAATTTATGAAATCTAGCACATGTCGCTTGCGTGCTTTTTCTAAGTGTTCTGATCGTCAGAATCTGATCCAAATTCACCCTCAGATTAGGAGACATGGCCCACTCATGTCAACGCACTTGCAGCCCTGATCGAGTACCGGTGACCGTTGAACTGAAACTGGTCGCCACGGGCGATTTGGAAATCCAATCAGACTAAAAAACTCTTCCTGACCTAGATCCAACGTCAGGAAGCTTAAGTCTGACTGCACGCAGAAAAGGGGCTGCCAGAAGTGCTCCGTTGGATCAGAACAAGCCCACTTTTGTTATAAAATAAGTATACCTTGGCCATAAGGCCATTTTCGTCGCTTTTGGACTTATAAAAAGGGCTTAAACCCTTACTCTCTTTCCATATGAATTTTCTAAGCCCTAGAAAAGAGAGAGGGAAAGAGAGAGAAAGTGGGGGAGAAGATGGAGTTTTTCTTCCATGGATTCTTCTCTACTACACCTTGTGCTTCAACACCGCTTCTACACCGCCATTCCGGTGCTTCTAGCTCCGCTCTTAGATAAGAAATCATAATCCTAACTTGTTCTAGAGTTCCAAATAGCATAAGTGATGATGTAGCTAACCTATTTCATGGTATAGGTTACCGTTGAGCCGTTGACGAAGACTTATCATCTGAATCAACTCCGTTTCGCAATTTCTAGTTTAAGGTGCGGACTATACACGTTTAGGTTATGTTTTTCAAGACTTTCAATGTTAAGTAATGATTTATTCTTGTTTAAGATATTATTTCACATGTACAAAGTGTTGTCCGTTTCAATTTTCAGTTATACGTTAATTATGTTAATTATACTGTATTCCTCGTATTTGTAGAAAATATCGTATACGTATAAAATTTAGATTTGTGCTTGCCATGATTAACTGCCGTCTATGTATGCTGGATGTATGTGTAACAACTTCTGGGCTAAAGGTTTAGTCCAAATACATGATATACCAATATACGATATGTAGTTAGTATGTGTAGCCTAAGTGTTTGTAAAAATGACCAAATGTGTATAGACTTTGTAAGTGTGCTCGCCATGACAGACTGTTGTGGATATATGATTGTTGTATAGGTGATAACCCTTTGACGAAAGGTTTTTCCCTAATACGTATGCTAATTAATACATAATATGTATTATGTAATAGGTGTAGTCTAAGTTCTTGTATAAAATGTCTGAATGTGTTAGTAGTTGATAAATTGTGATTTATAAGGGAGTTGAGATATGAATCCCAACTGCCTTAGCTGTGTGCATGTTTACATCCATGGATTGTACATGATTCATGTTTAGCTGTGTGTATGATTTCCTTTATGTACTGTATATTCATGTTTCCATAGTATGTTCAAATGGCTGTAGGATAGATTTATTTATTCATTACTACCTTAATAATCTCATATGCTTATTTGTTGTAATTGTACGTGTTTGGGACTATGAAATAGTCCAGGTAATCGGAAATAGACTCTGCTTGGTGGCTGAGATTGTCTCGCCACTTAGGACATGTCTCGACGAACCCGAGCCGTACATTGCATGTCGACAGTGGTTAGGCCACGTCGAGTGCTTGCGCATTCATGTCGATCAACTCAACGTGCGCTCGTACTAGTCGAGCTTGTCAAGTAACCCGATTGGCCCGATGTTTGTTCACCATGTTTGGATGCTACTATTTGAACCTAAGGTACCAAACTTACCATTGGAAAGCCCCTCTAACCTTGGTACCTCGATCCTCTAAGACTCATGAGCCGGGCATGGTGGTATGGGACACCTTGGTCGAGCTGTCGGCCTACGCTGGGGCCACAAAACTTCCCATAGTGACCATTGAGCAACCCAGACTCGTGAGCAGATTATGGTGGTATGGGACACTATATTCTTATTGTCAGCCTACATTGATAAGGTGATGGGGGAGCGGTGCAACAAGTGCGAGCAACAGCCATGGCAGCCCTTTGTAGTGACCTCGAGCATATTCTGAATCTGCGGAGAGGCAACGAGCCTTCCGGCAGTAAACCGAGTATAAACTAGGCCTGTATTGATAAGGTGATGGGGGATCGGTGCAACTAGTGCGTGCAACAGGCCTGACAACCCTTGCAGCGACCTAAAATCATACTTCGTATGAGATATGCTAGGACTGACGACCCTAGAATGGATCATTATTTGGGTATTGATATAAGGGAGGTACCTTAGCTTCCCAATCCTGCTATATGAAAAGGACTAATAACAACTCGGTAATCATGTTCATATCGCACTGCGTGTGCCTGGAAGATGTGGAGCACTGAGGGAAGAAAGCATGCCACAGACGTAAGATGGTGTCACATGAGGGAGTATGTTGGCGAGGGCATACATCATGTCATTTCATCCTTACATTAATTACAGTACTTAGGAATGTTTGATTGTACTGCTTTATCATTACTGCTTGATTGAATTGATAACATGTTAACCTTTGTTGTATAGTTTCCACTGAGTTAGCTACTCACTCCCACATTACGGGACGGTGTTTGCAACACCAACTAGTCCCTATTTTTTTTAGTTTCAGATGATGGTGATGCTTGCGAAGCAGAGCTGGACTTGATGATGTTGAGGAGGATTTCTCCTATATGTAGGTTCTGATCGATGGGGTTAAAGGGTTAATGATTAGATGCCAATACACTTGGTATTTTACCTTTTATTTAAACACCCATGTATATTCTTTTTGCTCATCTTTGGAGTATACATGTATATAGTTAACCTGGTAACATGTTCACACTCTAGAGACTTACAATCAATTATATATTTTATGTATTTATTACAGTCTTCTGCTTGCGAAATTTCACTGTCTCTGGAGTATGATATGTTGTTTTGGCTTAGTTTCAATCTTGTTTAATGTCATTCTACAGACAACATGCATTCATCATTATCTATGTTACATAAGTGACGTTTTGGAACTCAAGAGTTGGGTTTCTACTCGACCCCCGATTTTCAGGATGTTATAAAAACACAACCTGTTAAGCATATCTCAAATATGCGATAACAACCATAGTGTGAAATTTTCCAATCAAGGTTGTGAAATTATAAACAGAAAGGGTTCTGTTATATTAACTGGTCACAGAACTTCTGAAAACTGCTATATAGTAAGTGATGGTAGCTCATCTAACCAAAAGTGTTACATGGTTCACACCAATGAGACAGAATTATGGCATAGACGCCTTGGACATGTGCACTACCGAAATTTATATAAACTGAGCAATGGAGAACTAATTAGAGGTCTACCTAAGTTACAAAAAATAAACAAAATATGTGGTGAATGCCAGTACGGTAAACAAACTAGGAGCTCTCACAAAAAGGTGAACTCCAATACCACATCAAGACCACTCGAGCTTCTCCACATATATGGATCTTATAGGACCAACAAGAATAGAAAGTCGAGGCGGCAAAAAATACATTTTGGTTATCATAGATGATTATACAAGATACACTTGGGTTTCATTTTTAAGAGACAAATCAGAAACCCTCGATGAACTAAAAAGGATCATCAAACGAATTCAAGCTGAAAAATGTTCTCATGTCAGTAAGATCCGTAGTGATCATGAATCCGAATTTGAAAATAGCAGTTTTAAAAAATTTTGTAGCGAATAGGGAATATCACATGAATTTTTTATGCCTAAAACACCACAACAAAATGGTATTGTGGAAAGAAAAAACAGAGTGGTTCAAGAAATGGAAAATGTTATGTTGAATAGCATGAAGCTCCCTAGAAATCTATGGGCTGAAGCAGTAAATACTGCCTGCTACATTATTAATCGTGTTTATACTTGTAAATTAAATAATAAAACGGCTTATGAAATGTGGTTTGACAAAAAGCCTACTGTCAAATACTTTCATGTTTTTGGCAGCAAGTGCTACATTTTGCGTGACCATGAAAACTTAGGAAAGTTCGACACTAAAAGTGATGAAGGGACCTTTTTAGGATATTCTTTAAACAGTCGTGCTTATCGTGTATTGAACAATAGGATTAGTGTGATTCAAGAGTCAATTAATGTGGTCATTGATGATCACTTGAATACACCTGCCCCTAGTTCAGACAATGATGAAGTTCTTGTAGTTGAAAAACCAGATACTTCATCAAGTGAAATTAATTCTGAATTAAGGACTGTTAAAGATCATTCAACTACTCAAATTCTTAGAAACCCTCTCACTAGTGTGTGCACTCGTAGACAAATTGAAGACATGTAATTACGTATGTTTTACATCCTAGATTGAACCGGCAAACGTAAAAGAAGCACTTTTTGATGAAAACTGGATAGTTGCGATGCAGGAAGAACTTAATGAATTTATTGGTAATGATGTCTGGTATCTTGTTCCTAGACCTACAGATAAACACATTATTGGAAAAAAGTAAATTTTCAAAAATAAGTCTGATGAACTTGGAAATATTATTTGAAATAAAGCAAGACTAGTTGTACAGGGGTACACACAAATTGAAGGCATCGATTATGATGAAAACTTTGCTCCTGTAGCCCATCTTGAATCTATCAGACTTTTTATATCCATTGCATGTTTTAAGAAGTTTAAAATTTTTCAAATGGATGTAAAGAGTGCCTTTTTGAATGGCGATTTTGTAAGACCCGTATCTTAGTCTGTACCGTTTCGTAGACTTCCGCGCTCTTACCGGTCGAATTCCGGCAACCTTCGACCCTAAACCGATATTTACGCGCGACCCTAATTCATATGCCATCAACCTGAGTCGACTCAACCCAAGACCATTACCATAGTGACTGCGTCATCGCTGCGGTTCCGATGCCGCGACTCGCTCGCCGAGGCGATACCCTGGTCAGTGCGAGGAAAACACCGTGCGTTGCGAAACCTAAGAGAATCTCTATGAGATGTCAGATCAATTCCATCAATCAATCAATCTCATCACATCACATGTCAAGTATACATCACCTTTCACCCATACCCAAACAACCACAAAAGTTTAAAAGTTTCTTACATGCCCATACCTTTCTTACACAAAAGGCCACCAAAGTCAACAAAACCTTACACATCCATCTCTCTCTCATCCATCACTCCATCACCCATCACTCTCTCTCTCCCTTTACAACTCTTCTCTCTTTCTCATTTTCAAAGCTATCTCCAAGCAAAAAAATCCCACGTATGAGCCTCTCCCATCTCTCCAAGAGAGCCACAAGTGTGGCCCACCTTTCCATCTCAAGATCTCTCATCTCAACCATCCAAACCTCATCTCATCCGTTAGAATCAAAGCTAAGGAGCTAAGGAACCCAAGGGAGCAAGAAGATCAACGGTGGGTGATTTTTGAATTTTTATTTTCGTACATTTATTTGATTTAAGGACCACATGTAGTGGGACTTATCTTGATGTAGACTTTGTATCTAGAGGGACCATAGTGGCGGGGCCCCTCCATCCTTACCGGTGTCTTTGTGTTTCTTTCTCTCTCTCTCACTATGATCATGGCCCACCTATAATGTATGTATTTTATCGGTGCCATCCACCGAGTGGCCCACATGGAGGTCCATTTGGATGGGCCCAAATGAAGGAAAGCACCAATATCTGTTGATCCAGGAGTGTGGCCACCTGATGTGGGGTCACCATTTTGGGAAAGGCCGTCCAAACCGTCCATTCATGTGGGGCTTATTTGATGGGTGAGCCCCTTTCACCTAGGCTGTCCAGCGTCTGGACGCTGCTACCAGCTTTAATACTCATATACATGCCCTTATATGTGTATAGACAATACTGTAGTACCTTTTTCCAAGGGTTATATACTATATATATTACATTGAATGGGTGGGCCACGGCTAGGTGGAACTCACCCACTGGCAGTTTTTGTGCGTGGAAGTGATCCCACGCTGTCCATCTATCTGGTGGACCCAGTTTCTCACAAGGTGTGGGACCACACGTGTAGACCACATGTGGTGTTTAGGTCTTACCCACACTGTCCACTTGATGGATGGCCAACAGCAGGATGCTGCGTCCTTGAAAACAGCAAGTTCCATGGGTCCCACATGAGATCAAAACCGTCTAGATAGTGGGACCCAGATCCACGGCTTAAATGGTGGATGGAGTGAAAGATACCTCGTTTCACACTGAGGTCCTGGGGTTACTTCCCCAGGACAGTGGCTAATATGGAGTGTGTGCTGGCATGGAGTGTCAGCGAGCGTGAGGTTGACCCATCTGATCCGTCCATCCTTTTTGATGGGGCCCACCATAGTGTGTGTGCTTCATTCAAACCGTTCGCCACCCAGAACGGTGGGGCCACGTTCAGGTGGGGCCCTCCTTGCACACCTAGATCCATAGCTCGACTGGAAGACTGAGTGGAGATACCTCGTTTCAACACATGAGGTCTTGGTACGGCCTCCTAGAGGGTGGCCTGCACGTGGGACCCACCAATGTTTTGGGTACGATTGAAGCTCAGTCTGACTGTCCATACAAGTGGGACACCCATGATAGGTGGGCTGGATTTGTGGACCCCATCTCGGTGGGCCTAATAAATGATTTTGAATGTTTTAATATAGGGTAGCCCTCCCAACGGTTATATCTGTTGCGGCCCACACAAGTCACGGGCTGACTTGATTTTTGAGACCTAGGCCCACGTTGAAATGGTGCATCTGATAGGTGGGTTAGATGCTTGGAAAACAGCAGCGGTGGGGCCCACACAGCTGGACGTCTGGGTGCATGCAAGCTCGCTGCCCCTCATATATATGGTGGGCCCTACGTGGACCCACCTCTGTTGTGTCAGAAAAGAGAAGAAAAAGATAAGAAGGAAAAAAAAAAGGAAGAAAAAGCAAGGGGCCACGTGCCCTCCTCCTCTCTCTACATCTCTCTCTACCTTTCTCTCTCTATCTCTCTCTCTACATCTCTCTCTACCTTTCTCTCTCTATCTCTCTCTCTACATCTCTCTCTACCTTTCTCTCTCTCTCTCTATCTCTCTCTCTGTATCTCTCTCAAATCTCTCTGTCTCTTACCGTCCAGGGACTTGTGGGTCCCACCTTGTGGCACATGTGATCTAATGGTGGGACGTACCCCCCTCATGTTAGATGGTGTACGTGTGTGTATGTGTGTATATATACATATATATATATAATATTATATTGGATGTAATATTGTATATATATACTATATATAGTTTATATATTATGTTACATATAATATACATGTTAGTGGGTCTTCATGTGGGCCCCCACCATGGTGACTGGGTTGCATCCAACCCATCCATCCATTTGGAAAGCCCACTTTATGTCATGGGCATAAAGAATGAGTCAAATCCATAGTCTAAGTGGACCCCACCTTGGCATGTTATGAGGACCATCTTAATGAAATTGTGCTAGTCCATTGGGGCCCACTTTGATGTGGATGTAAGGTCCATGTCATGGGATCATTCGACGTATTTACGACCCATGGTCGAGACCCACTTTGATACACAAGTAAGGCCCATGGGTTGAGGCCCATTTAATGTTTTAGGGGCCTATGGGTTAAGGCTCATTGAGATGTATTAGGGCCTATGGGTTGAGGCCCATTTGATGTTCATATGGGGCCCAATTGGTGTGGCCCATTTATTACACATAAGACCCATGAGATTAGGCCCATTTGAAGCAATCTAAGGCCCACGGATTATGACCCATTGCAATGCACATAAGGCCCATTGGTGTGGCCCATTGATGTGGCCCATTTAATGAATAAAAGGCCCATATAATATAGCCCATTTAATGTATTTAAGGCCTAATGGGATGTAACTAAGGTCCATTGCAATGTGTGAGCCCAATACGGATTATGTAACGATGTTTACGACAATCGTGCCTTGGGAGCAATGTTAGTTTGACGTCCACATTGCGAGTTTAATGCTGGTTGGATGTCCATATTACGACTCTCCTTAGGGCCCATTATTAGGCCCGTATTTCCAGGCCCATCTGCATTGTAAGGATAGTTTATCTCATTATAACATGTTTAGTATAATTTCATGACCCATGATCATACGCATCATATGTATGCTTGATATGAGAAGTGACTGATCATAGCATATGCCTTCGGACAGATTGTTTATGGGACCCCGATTAGGCGGTGTTGCCCAGCATGAGCTCACGATACATGCAAGGATTTGCTGCATGATTGGATAGTGTGATTCATGCATCTCACATCGTGTGATATGGTTACTATATGCCCTAGCGACATTGGGGTCGTAGCCTCCACAGACGCATCGTGGTTGGCAGGATTGGATACTGGAAATCTTGTTCTACATGGGGTGCTATAGATATCCCTGGGTAAAAGTTCCTAAACTCTTATGGTACCAAGAGGTTGTCCAACGTCTAGACCAAGTGGGTAGATGAGCATTGAGTGCCGATTACCAGATAGTTGCGCTCTCCACTGTGTCGTGATCGGTTTGAAGGGGGTGCGGCCTTACCCGTCCGAGTGTAGGGGGCAAAGCTAGGTTGAGTTTAACCAGCTTGAGGAATGGGTCCGCTATCGATAAGTCGAGCCCGATATTGGCAAACGGATAGTGAGGTCTCTTCCACTTACCTTATTACGCACGATGTGGCGACGATCTGGTTTAGAGTGTACTAGACCCCGGTGATATCCCAAAGTTGAGTTGTATTGACATGTGGGCTTAGATGAGGATTGTATGCTTGACTTGCATCTTGCATCGCATAGCCTTGGTACGGGTCATGATATTATGGATCCATCTGCATATTCTGAATTACTTTGATATTGCATAATCATATTACTACCTTGCACGCACACTTTCACCACCCTCTAAGCTTTCTATAAGCTTATGCACGACCATTGCGTGCAGGTGGCGTTAGGGCGCAGCAGCGCTGAGACAGGAGCACTTGCAGATCATTTTAGAGTTTTTGTTCCTTACCATTGTATTTCCCTTTATGCTCATTGTACTTGTAAATTTTTTGATCATAGTGGAAATGTAATGGAGTTCTTGGTTGTTGTTTGTGGGTTATGCCTTTGGTTATGCTTATTACGAATCAAACTAACGTTGAAAATCCTCCTCGTAGCATCCCAGGATCGGAACCTGGCGAATGGGTGCTAGGAGCTGAGAATGGGGTTGTATGGAGGCTGTCGGTGCCAGATTTGATGATCGAGAATTTTGTGAGTCCGGTTTCTGAGTTTAAGGCGTGACAGATTTACATGAATAGGTATATGTGGAACAACCTCCAGGGTTTGAAGACCCTAAGTTTACTAATCATGTATATCGTCTTAAAAAAGCTCTCTATGGTTTGAAACAAGCTCACAGGGCATGGTACGAAAAATTGACAAAGTTTTTACTGAGTCATAATTTTCAAATGGGCAGTGTCGATAAGATGCTCTTTGTTAAGAAACAGAACAATGATATTCTAATGGTTCAAATCTATATTGATGATATAATTTATGGATCAACTTGTACTAACATGACTGTTGAGTTTGCAGATCTAATAAAATCCGAATTCAAAATTGAAATGGCTAAGCTATATGTCCTAGAGGGGGGGGGGGGGTGAATAGGACTATGCCAAATTAAAATTAAATACAGTGGATTAAAATGAAGAAATAGCCTTACGAATTAAATCAATTCACAATGCTGAAATAAAATCAATCCTAATAAACAAGCATTGAGAGGTTGATACAAATTCAGTTCTAAGGACAACCTTACACCATAATCAACAAGGGCTTATGGTAGGACAACCTTATTTCTAGAACAACTTTTGAATCAAAAACTCAATCTAAAAATAAATAGCAAAGGAATTGCAATCTTAAGAATTGATTATTCTAGGGACAACCATGCACCATAAAAATGGCAGGGCAACCTTACTAGAATAATTACTGAAATTGAAGCACAGATTGATAAAAGTATATGACGAGATAAAATGTTGAAATAAATCTCTAGATTATTACAACATTCTCCACACTTGCTTGAAATGAAAATAGTTACAGCATTCACATCCACATGTACATTCTACACAACTGAATGATGAAAGATAAGGAATTAAGCAAGAAATCAATCCACAAGACAAAGAGTTATAGTGGTTCACCTGTGTGTACACCAACTTTTTTACAACAACCACACAGAATCCTACTCCACTCCTAATATCCTCACACAGGGATATTAGCATTCACTATCAAAATAGGTTTCACAGGTTCACCTAAAACCTTCAACAATTGTGTCTTTTAACTTGGGCTTACACAATCTAAAAAACCCACACTATTCTGAGTTTTCTGACTCTCCTCAGATAACCAACAAATGAAATTTTTCTGGCGAATTCCAAACAAAAACCAAAAGAATGAAAATTTTACAGAATTGTAAAATACCTGGATTTCTCCTCTTGTAGCAGCCCGGAAGAACCAATTAAAGTAGATGTTTGGATGTGAAAGTTCAATGTCCATACTCACTTTGTAATGGTTCTAAGTTCTAATTGATTTTAAAATTAAATCAGACTGGGCTAGCTCTATTTGATTTCAATTCCTAGAAGAAGGAAAATAATATTTCCTCTTTTCAAATCAGATTGGAATATAGAATCAAATCAAATAGAAAAAAGCTAACAAAAAGAAATTGAATTATGCACAATATAGCTTAAGAATAGACACAAACTTATCTCAGAGTGGAGCTTTTAATTCACTTAATTTTTGATGAATAATTCTGAAATTCGTGTGCTATTTATAGCTGCAGAAATTCATCTTCGACTGGTCCTAGGGTCACCACGACTAGTCGAAGAAGAAACAGATTTTTAAATTTTCGGGCGCGATCAGATAAAACCGTTACACGACCGGTCGTGAGCAGTCCAGGACTGGTCGAAGGCCGTCCACGACTGGTCGTGGACCTCACACGAATAGTCGTGCGACCTTTGATTTAGTTGCTGGAGTTGGAATCATGGTTCCACGACTGGTCGAAGGTCGAATCGTAACCATCCCACGACTAGTCGAGCAGACTCCAGGACTAGTCGTAGACGAACAGAAAAGATCCGATAATTTGTAACAAAACTTCGACTGGTCTTGAAATTTCTAGGATTGGTCGAACCAGTGCCAGGACTAGTCGAAAAAGATCCATGACTAGTCTTAGAATAGACCAAAATCATTTGTAGAAGATATATGTATTATGTATCCAAAATGACCTACACTAAAGGTCAACCTAAGGTCAATCAAACCTTACCAAGGACATTGAACCTTCATTAGCTTAGATGTTGAACTTTACGAAGCTTGAGTTCTTCTTGATGTAGTTCAAACACTTCACAAGCTTTGAAGTCACCATCAGTATGAGTTGTGCTCAGTTCCCTATCTTATGCTAGAGTCTTGATCTTGAATATACCAACTTTGAGTCTTGAACATGAACTCTTCGTGAATATCATCAAAATTGTAGCTTGAACTAGCTTGAGGAGTTCATCGTCATGTCTCGAAGTATAGCTGTAATGTCTCGAACATATACAACAAGATACAAGACACATATAGAGGTTTTGACACACAAAATTTGACAACTAAAGAGGATTCATACCATAGTACTTACAATCTCCCCCTTTGTCAAATTTGTGACAAAACACACTCCTATAGTTCATATAGTTCAAAGCACGCACAAAAATATAATAAGAGAAGCATGCATAAGAGAAGCATGCACCAATAAAGAATTATGCACCGGTTGTCATTGACATGAGATAACCATGGCATGCATAATGTATCTGGAATCTTACAATCTCCCCCTGAGTAGTACACCTACCAATCATCATATTCATTATATGTGTACATAATTATCATCAATGATCATTAAGCACACAATTCTCTCCCTTTTTATCAAAAATATGACAAAGGAAGAATCAAAGGCAAGATAATTAATAGAGGAGTCAGAATATCATCAAATGTTATCAAGTCAAGTCAAAGAACTCAGTCACACAACCAAAGACTAAGCAAAATCGTATAGTTATTACAAACTAAAGAGTAAATTTCTCAATCTGATCCAGAAGAAGGAGCAGGTATGGTTGGATAAATTTGATGAAGGCCTTTTTATAGGCGCCTAAAATACTTACGCATACTTTTGAATTGGACATTTTGGCCAACATGCATCTGTTCTACCTTCTCCTCTAATGCACTCAGACATGCATCCAAATCGAATGGCTCATAATCAGGATCATTTCCAGAGTCAGAATCAATTTCATTAAAAATATCATCCATATTGATATCATCTGAAGGAGGAGCATCACCCTCTTCATCATTTTCGGCTTCAGCAGCAGCTCCACCCGCACCAATATCAACTTGTCCTCAAGACAAATCCAACTGCATTTTGTTTATGTTGGAGTTGTTGAATATAAGGTGTTGGATAGGAGCCTCTCCAACAGGCATAGCTACTAACATGTGAGTGGCTAGCACATTCATAAGATACCCAAATGGAATATCACTATGACCCGGATGAATACAAAATTGAATGATAGAGTAACAAATCAAAGAGGGCAAACAGATATTAGCACCAGTATCGATTGAGTACAAAATGCGAACCATAAGCAAAGTCAACTCATTCTTGTTTCCAGAGTGGGGATATAGATTAGAGGTGAAGATACGATGCAAGACTCTGTATCTAGGCAACAAATACCTGGTTGTGAGGGCATTCCCAGTACGATTCCATGGTGCATCCATGTTATACAAAGCTCTAGTAAAAATGCATTTTTTAGATTCTGACACTTTCTCAGCAAGTGTGCTAGGATGAATACCATCATCATTTACAGAAATATCCATGAGGCTTGAGATTAAATGTCGATCAATATGAAAAGGCCCTTCTCTTGTAGCAATAGAGAAAGTTAGTTGTTCACTAGAAATTTCAGTAATGCACGCAACCATGTCCTGCGCTATGGATTGGTATGCCGGCCCACCCCAGCGTAAAATGTTTTCCTATCCTACAGACTGAAGGAGAGGAAAAATATTGAAAGGAGCAATATGATTGAAATCAACGGCCTTTTCTACAATTACATTGCGCATACGCAAATCACGAACATACGATGGCTCATCTTTGGCATCTGGTGATAACGTTAGATCTAGAAGATGAAGCACCTTTAGACTTCTTCTTTTTAGCTCTAGGATCCATTTTCTTGAAGAAATATAAGAAATTTCAAGAAAATGAAGATGGGTTTTTCTCGAATTAGCAAATGAGGAAGAAAACCCAAAAATCTTGAAGAAAGAGATGAAATAGACAACAATAATCAAGGAATTGAAGAGAAAAGAGAATGAATCTAAGAGAAAAGCAAGAAAAATGCTCTAACCTAAAGGAATCGAACATAGGGGTTCGACTAGTCGAAGCTTGGCTCGTTGGAGAGGAGGTTAGAATGAAGAGGAAGAAGGTTTTCCCTAAAATAAAACCCATCAGCGCGCTACATGACTGGTTGTGGGTCGTCCTCGACCGGTCGTGGCACGACTGGTCGAGTACGTCCTCGACTGGTCATGTACCATAAAAAAATACAATTTTTCATCAAAATTTGAAATAAAAAATATTAATATATATACACTATACTACTGAGATACATAATCAATCATTTTAAATTGCACATACCAAGATTAAATTTTAATTTGTTAAACCTGCTTTTGTCGAGCGGTTTAGTGAATATGTCAGCAAGTTGAGTCTCAGTAAGAATATATTTTAAGGATATTACTTTTTCTACCACTAATTCATGAATATAATGAAATCTAATGTCAATGTGCTTAGTACGTGAATGTTGGATTGGGTTTTTTAAAATATTTATCGCACTGGAGTTATCACAGTATAGAATCATTGAGTCCTGTGCGATACCATAATCACTCAACATTCTTTTCATCCAAACCAGCTGTGTACATGCATTTCTAGCTGCAATGTATTCATCCTCAGTAGTTGAGAGTGATATGGAACTCTGCTTCTTACTAAACCAAGAAACCAAGTAGTTTTCAATGTAAAAACAACCACCACTAGTTGATTTTCTGTCATCGATATTACCAGCCTAATCAGCATCTGAATACCCAGCCAATTGAACACTAGTATCATAAGGATACCAAAGACCCAAATTAACTGAACTTACGACATATCTAATAATTCGCTTAACAACAGTTAAGTGTGATTCTTTATGAGTAGACTGATATCTAGCACAGATTCCAACACTTAAAGCAATATCAGGTCTACTTGTAGTTAAGTAAAGCAAACTACCAATCATGCTACGATACAACTTAAGATCTACATCTTTTCCTGTAGTCTTTTGAAAGTCTTAGAGTTGTATTCATAGGAGTATCGAAATTCTTACCTTTCTCAAATATGAACCTCTTAATCAAGTTCAAAGCATACTTGGTTTGAAAAATAAAAATTCCATCAGGTTGTTGTTTTACTTGTAACCCTAGGAAATAATTTAATTCCCCAACCATGCTCATTTTGAATTTTGATTTCATTAACTCTGCAAACTCAACAGTCATGTTAGTACACGTTGATCTATAAATAATATCGTCAACATAGATTTGAACCATTAAAATATCATCATTATGCTTCTTAACAAAGAGCATCTTACGGACACTACCCATTTGAAAATTGTGACTCAGTAAAAACTTTGTCAATTTTTCGTACCAAGCCCTAGGAGCTTGTTTCAAACCATAGAGATCTTTTTTAAGACGATATACATGATTAGTAAACTTAGGATCTTCAAACCTTGGAGGTTGTTCCACATATACCTCTTCATGTAAATCGTCATTCAAAAAGGCACTCTTTACATCCATTTGAAAAATTTTAAACTTCTTAAAACATGCAATGGATATAAAAGTCTGATAGATTCAAGACGGGCTACAGGGGCAAAGGTTTCATTGTAATCGATGCCTTCAATTTGTGTGTACCCCTGTACAACTAGTCTTGCTTTATTTCGAATAATATTTCCAAGTTCATCAGACTTATTTTTGAAAATTCACTTTGTTCCAATTATGTATGTATATTTAGGTCTAGGAACAAGATACCAGACATCATTACGAACAAATTGATTAAGTTCTTCCTACATCGCAACTATCCAGTTTTCATCAGAAAGTTCTTCTTTTATGTTTGTCGGTTCAATCTAGGATGTAAAACATACATAATTACATATGTCTTCAATTTGTCTACAAGTGCGCACACCAATGAGAGGATTTTCAAGAATTTGAGTAGTTGGATGATCTTTAACAGTCCGTAATTTAGAATTAATATCACTTGATAAAGTATCTGGTTTTTCAATTACAAGAACTTCATCATTGTCTGAACTAGGGGTAGGTGTATTCAAGTGATCATCAATGACCACATTAATTGATTCTTGAATCACACCGGTCTTATTATTCAAAACATGATAAGCACGACTGTTTAAAGAGTATCCTAAAAAGGTCCCTTCGTCACTTTTAGTGTCGAACTTTCCCAAGTTTTCACGGTCACGTAAAATGTATTACTTACTGCCAAAATCATGAAAGTATTTGACAGTAAGCTTTTTGTCAAACCACATTTCATAAGCCATTTTATAATTTTATTTACAAGTATAAACACGGTTAATAATGTAGCAGGCAGTATTTACTGCTTCAGCCCATAGATTTCTAGGGAGCTTCATGCTATTCAACATAACATTTTCTATTTCTTGAAGCACTCTATTTTTTCTTTCCACAATACCATTTTGTTGTGGTGTTTTAGGCGCAGAAAATTCATGTGATATTCCCTGTTCGCTATAAAATTTTTAAAAACTGCTATTTTCAAATTCGGATCCATGATCACTACGGATCTTACTGACTTGAGAACATTTTTCAGTTTGGATTCGTTTGATGATCTTTTTCACTTCATCAAGGGTTTCTGATTTGTCTCTCAAAAATGAAACCCAAGTGTATCGTGTATAATCATCTACGATAACCAAGATATATTTTTTGCCACCTCGACTTCCCATTCTTGTTGGTCCTATA
This sequence comes from Magnolia kwangsiensis, assembly GCA_037074715.1. Classification (NCBI taxonomy): domain Eukaryota; kingdom Viridiplantae; phylum Streptophyta; class Magnoliopsida; order Magnoliales; family Magnoliaceae; genus Magnolia; species Magnolia kwangsiensis. The sequence goes on along the minus strand of CM073575.1, from coordinate 78,444,107 downwards.
AGATTCATGTGGAGAAGCTCGAGTGGTCTAGATGTGGCATTAGAGTTCACCTTTTTGTGAGAACTCCTAGTTTATTTACCATACTGGCATTCACCACATATTTTGTCTATTTTTTGTAACTTAGGTAGACCTCTAATTAGTTCTCCTTTGATCAATCTGTATAAATTTCGGTAATGCACATGTCCAAGGCGTTTATGTCATAATTCTGTTTCATTGGTGTGGACCATGTAACACTTTTGGTTAGATGAGCTATCATCACTTACTATATAGCAGTTTTCAGAAGTTCTGCGACCAGTTAAGATTAAAGAACCCTTTCTATTTATGATCTCATAACCTTGATTAGAAAATTTCACACTATGGTTGTTATCGCATATTTGAGATATGCTTAACAGGTTATGTTTCAGACCCTTAACATATAAAACATCTTTAAATAAAGGAAGGTTATAAAGTTGAACCGTACCTTTACCAATAATCTTGCAATTGCTTCCATCACCAAATGTGACTGACCCATCAGTCATATCTTTAAGATCAATGAATAAAGCTCTGTCTCCTGTCATATGCCTGGAGCATCCACTATCTAGGTACCACTTTGAATGGCTTGTTGCTTTGAAAGCAGTGTGAGCAACCAAGCAGGCACCCTTAGGAACCCATTTTAAAACTGTTTTGGGTTTAGGAGTATAGTTGGTCTTCTTTTGATTGTAGTTGAAAGAATGACCTACCGAGTTAAATTTCAAGAGCTCCTTGAGTAAATCAATTATCTTTTCAGCTAGTGGGTTTCTGTTCTGATTTTTGAAATTGACATGGCTACTTTTCAGTTTTTGAAAAGCTTTTGTATTTTTAGAAAAACCTCGATAAATATTTTTCTCTTTTGAGTTTGAGGATTCTCCTTTCACAAATTTGAGAGGAGTATCCTTCTGTTTGGGAGGTATATTTTTATCATAGCCCAACCCGGATCGATCGCCACATTTTCTTGATCCGGATAATAATTTTTTTAATTTTGGATCATCTTGGGCATATCTCCATGTGTCTTTCAAACTCAGAAGAGAAGATACTTCATTCTTAAGTTTCTCATTTTCAAATTTCAAATCTTCTATCAGGAAGGTTTTGAATTCCAAATCACATTTTGATTTTTCAAGACAATCTGAAATTTGTGTCTTTTCTAAAACAAGATTCTCAAAACATTCTTTGAGTTTAAGATACTTTTCTTTTTGAAGTTTAAGTTTGACAGCAATTTTACAACTTTTCTTATATAAGGCATTATAAGCATCTTGAAGATCTTTTTCATTTTCATGATCACTAAGCATATTTTCTTCACTAATTGAATCATCGTGATCTGAGAATGTGAACTTGGCTAGAGTCATAAGGGCTTTCACATAATTTCCTGACTTGGTTTCAGAATCTTCTGATTCAGAAGAGACTTCAGAATCGGATGATTCGTCCCATGTAGCCAACATACCCTTCTTCTTGGATTTGTCCTTTTTAGGACATTTGTTTGCTAAATGCCCATATTTTTGGCAATTGTAACATTGACTATCTTTCAAAGATTTTCAGGTTCGAGATTTTGGTTTAGATCGTTTCTTTTCGTTTGTCTTTTGGAAATCGACCATTTTCTTACTTTTGAAAATCTTGTAAAACTTTTTAGCTAAAAGCGCCATATCATCTTCTGAATTTTTTAAATTCGAGTTTTCTTGAGAAATACCTTTAGAAGATGTTAAAGCAATAGATTTACCTTTAGAAGTTTTAAAATTCAATTCATAGGTTTGTAAAGAACCAACTAGTTCTTTTACCCTCATGTTATCCATATCACGAAGTTCCTGGATCGCGGTTACTTTAAATTTGAACCATTCAGGAAGTGAGCGTAGTATCTTTGCACATACTTTACTTTCTGGGATTTTATCGCCAAGACCCCACATTGAGTTTACATTGTCATTCAGTCTAGTGTAAAAGTCTATAAACATTTCATTTTCCTCCATATGAATTTCTTCAAATTTAGTTGTGAGGAGTTGGACTTTAGACTTCTTGACAATTGATGTACCCTCATGTGTCATTTCTAATATATCTCAGGCTTGCTTTGTAGTATCACAGGATATGATTCTTTTGAACTCATCTGGTGATAATGCGGAAGTGATAGCATTTAGTGCTTTAGCATTGGCACTATTCTCACTTTTCTGAAGTGTAGTCCATGAGAAATAAGGAGACACTCTCATTGTTTTTGAACCATCGGTTCTAGTTACTTCAGTGGTAGGGGGTTTCCATTCGGTCACTCTGGCTTGCCACATACTCTCATCTAATGATTTGAGGAAGATCCTCATTCTGGCTTTCCAATAGGCATAATTGGAGCCATCAAATGGTGAAGGCCTAATGACTGAAAGGCTATCAAAATTTGACATCTTTTTATATAACTTAGATCGTTAGCTTAGGAAATAAATCTAAATAAAAGAAATAAGAACGAGCGATTAATCTCTGATACCACTTGAAATGGCCAAGCTATATGTCCTAGAGGGGGGGGCTGAATAGGACTATGCCAAATTAAAATTAAATACAGCGGATTAAAATGAAGAAATAGCCTTACGAATTAAATCAATTCACAATGCTGAAATAAAATCAATCCCAATAAACAAGCATTAAGAGGTTGATACAAATTCAGTTCTAAGGACAACCTTACACCATAATCAACAAGGGCTTATGGTAGGACAACCTTATTTCTAGAACGTCTTTTGAATCAAAAACTCAATCTAAAAATAAATAGCAAAGGAATTGCAATCTTAAGAATTGATTATTCTAGGGACAACCATGCACCATAAAAATGGCAGGGCAACCTTACTAGACTAATTACTGAAATTGAAGCACAGATTGATAAAAGTATAGGACGAGATAAAATGTTGAAATAAATCTCTAGATTATTACAACATTCTCCACACTTGCTTGAAATGAAAATAGTTATAACATTCACATTCACATGTACATTCCACATAACTGAATGATGAAAGATAAGAAATTAAGCAAGCAATCAATCCACAAGACAAAGAGTTATAGTGGTTCGCCTGTGTGTACACCAACTGTTTTACAACAGCCACACAGAATGCTACTTCACTCCTAATATCCTCACACAGGGATATTAGCGTTCACTATCAAAATAGGTTTCACAGGTTCACCTAAAAGCTTCAACAATTGTGTCTTTTAACCTGGGCTTACAAAATCCAAAAACCCACGCTATTCTGAGTTTTCTGACTCTCCTTAGATAACCAACAAATGAAATTTTTCTGACGAATTGTAAACAAAAACCAAAAGAATGAAAATTTTATAGAATTGTAAAATACCTGGATTTCTCCTCTTATAGCAGCCCGGAAGAACCAATTGGAGTAGATGTTCGGATGTGAAAGTTCAATGTCTAACATTCACTTTATAATGGTTCTAAGTTCTAATTAATTTTAAAATTAAATCAGACTAGGCTAACTCTATTTGATTTCAATTCCCAGAAGAAGGAAAATAATATTTCCTCTTTTCAAATCAAATTGGAATATAGAATCAAATCAAATAGAAAAAAGCTAACAAAAGGAAATTGAATTATGCACAATATAGCTTAAGAATAGACACAAACTTATCTCAGAGTGGAGCTTTTAATTCACTTAATTTTCAATGAATAACTCTGAAATTCGTGTGCTATTTATAGCTGCAGAAGTTTATCTTCGACTGGTCCTAGGGTCACCACGACTAGTCGAAGAAGAAACAGATTTTTAAATTTTCAGGCGCGATCGGATAAACCGTTACACGACCGGTCGTGAGCAGTCCACGACTGGCCGTAGACCTCACACGACTAGTTGTGCGACCTTTGATTTAGTTGCTGGAGTTGGAATCGTGGTTCCATGACTAGTCGAAGGTCGAATCGTGACCATCCCACGACTAGTCGAGCAGACTCCAGGACTAGTCGTAGACGAACAGAAAAGATCCGATAATTTGCAACAAAACTTCGACTGGTCTTAAAATTTCTAGGATTGGTCGAACCAGTGCCAGGACTAGTCGAACAAGGTTCAGGACTAGTCTTAAAATAGACCAAAATCATTTGTAGAAGATATATGTATTATGTATCCAAAATGACCAACACTAAAGGTCAACCTAAGGTCAATCAAACCTTACCAAGGACATTAAACCTTCATTAGCTTAGACGTTGAACTTTACGAAGCTTGAGTTCTTCTTGATGTAGTTCAAACACTTCACAAGCTTTGAGGTCACCATCAGTATGAGTTGTGCTCAGTTCCCTATCTTATGCTAGCGTCTTGATCTTGAATATACGAACTTTGAGTCTTGAACATGAACTCTTCGTGAATATCATCAAAATTGTAGCTTGAACTAGCTTGAGGAGTTCATCGTCGTGTCTCGAAGTATAGTTGTGATGTCTCGAACATATACAACAAGATACAAGACACATATAGAGGTTTTGACACACAAAATTTGACAACCAAAGAGGATTCATACCATAGTCCTTACAGAAATGAGCATGGTTGCGGAATTAAATTATTTCCTAGGGTTGCAAGTAAAACAACAACCTGATGGAATTTTTATTTCTCAAACTAAATATGCTTTGAACTTGATTAAGAGGTTCGGATTCAAAAATGGTAAGAATTTTGATACTCCTATGAGTACAACTCTAAGACTGTCGAAAGACTCTACAGGTAAAGATGTAGATCCTAAATTATATCGTAGCATAATTGGTAGTTTTCTTTACTTAACTGCTAGTAGACCTGATATTGCTTTAAGTGTTGGAATTTGCATTAGATATCAGTCTAATCCTAAAGAATCTTACTTAACTTTTGTTAAGCGAATTATTAGATATGTCACAAGTTCAGTTAATTTGGGTCTTTGGTGTCCTTATACTAGTGTTCAATTGGCTGGGTATTCAGATGCTGATTGGGCCGGTAATATCGATGACAGAAAATTAACCAGTGGTGGTTGTTTTTACATTGGAAACTGCTTGGTTTCTTGGTTTAGCAAGAAGTAAAGTTCCATATCACTCTCAACTGCTGAGGCTGAATACATTGCAGCTGGAAATGCATGTACACAACTGGTTTGGATGAAACAAATGTTGAGTGATTATGGTATCGCACATGATTCAATGGTTTTATACTGTGATAATTCTAGTGCGATAAATATTTCAAAAAACACAATCCAGCATTCACGTACTAAGCACATTACATTAGATTTCATTATATTCGTGAATTAGTGGAAGAAAAAGTAATATACTTAGAATACATACCCACTGAAACTCAACTTGCTGATATATTCACTAAACCGCTCGACAAAAGCAGGTTTAATAAATTGAAATTTGATCTTGGTATGTGCAATTTAAAATGATTGATTATGCATCTCTGTAGTATAGTGTATATATATTAAATATTAATGATTTTTATTTCAAATTTTGATGAAAATTGTATTTTTTTTATGGTACACGACCAGTCGAGGACGGACTCGACCAGTAGTGCCACGACCGGTCGAGGACGACCCACGACCAGTCGTGTAGCACGCTGATTGTGTTTATTTGGGGAAAGACCTTCTTCCTCTTCATTCTAACCCTCCTCTCCAACGGGCTGAGCTACGACTAGTCGAACCCTGTGTTCGATTCCTTAAGGTTAGAGCATTTTGCTTGTTTTTCTTGAAGAATCATTGTCTTTTCTCTTCAATTTCTTGATTTTTGTTGTCGATTTCATCTCTTTCTTCAAGTTTTTTGGGTTTTCTTCCTCATTTGCTGATTCTAGAGAAACCCATCTCTATTTTCTTGAAATTTCTTGTATTTCTTCAAGAAGATGGACACAAGAGCTAAAAAGAAAACTTCTAGAGGTGCTTCTTCTTCTAGATCAAATGTGATCACTAGACGCCATCTTAGGGCTCCCGAAGATGATCCAACGTATGTTCAGGATTTGCGTATGAGAAATGTGATTGTAGAAAATACCGTTGATTTCAACCATATTGCTCCTTTCAATCTTTTTCCTCTCCTTCAATCTGTAGGATGGGAAAACATTTTACGCTGGGGCGGGCCAGCATACCAGTCCATAGCGCAGGTTATGGTTGCATTCATTATTGAATTTTTTACTAAGCAACTGACTTTTACTATTGCTACTAGAGAAGGGCCTTTTCCTATTGATCGACATTCTTGGGCCTTATGGATATTTCTGTAAATGATGATGGTATTCATCCTAGCACACTTGCTGAGAAAGTGTCGGAATCTGAAAAATACATTTATATTAGAACATTGTGTAACATGGATGCACCATGGAATCACACTAGGAATGCCCTCGTAACCAAATACTTGTTGCCCAGATACAGAGTCTTACATCGTATCTTCACATCTAATTTGTATCCCTGTTCTGGAAAAAAGAATGAGTTAACTCTGCTCATGGTTCGTATTTTGTACTCAATTGTTACTGGTGCTAATATCTGTTTGCCCTCTTTGATTTGTTACTATATCATTCAATTCCGTATTCATCCTGGTCATAGTGATATTCCATTTAGATATCTGATGAATGTGTTAGCCACTAACATGTTAGTAGCTATGCCCATTGGAAAGGCTCCTATCCGACACCTTATATTCAACAACTCTAACATAAACAAAATGAAGTTGGATTTAGCTCGAGGACAAGTTGATATTGGTGCAGGTGAAGCTGCTGCTGAAGTCGGGAATGATGAAGAGGGTGATGCTTGTCACGCCCCAAATTCAGAAATCGGGCTCACAAAATTTTCGATCGCCGAATCCAGCGCCGACAGCCTCCGTAGAACCCCATTCTCGACGCCTAGCTCCCATTCGCCAGGTTCCGATCCTGGGATGCTACGAGGAGGATTTTCAACGTTAGTTTGATTTATAATAAGCATAACCAATGGCATAACCCACAAACAACAACCAAGAACTCCATTACATTTCCACTATGATCAAAAACTTTACAAGTACAATGAGCATAAAGGGAAATACAATGGTAAAGGACAAAAACTCTAAAATGATCTGCAACGTGCTCCTGCCTCAGCGCTGCTGCTAACCAACGTCACCTGCACGCAACAGTCATGCATAAGCTTATAGAAAGCTTAGAAGGTGGTGAAAGTGTGTGCGCAAGGTAGTAATATGAACATGCAATGTCAGAGTAATGCGGAATATGCAAATGGATCCATAATATCATGAGCCGTAGCAAGGCTATGCGATGAAGACATGAATGGTATCGACAATCCTAAGGCCATGCGATGTGCAACGTAACTCAAGCATACAGATCCTCATATATGTCCACACATCAATTCAGCTCAAATATGGGATATCACCGGGGTCTAGTACACTCTAAACCAGATTGCCGCTACATCGCGCACAATAAGGTAAGTGAAAGAGACCACACTATCCGTCTGCCAATATCGGGCGCGACTCATAGATAGCGGACCCATTCCTCGAGCTGGTTAAACTCAGCCTAGCATTGCCCCCTAATCTTGGGCGGGTAAGGCCGCACCCCCTTCCAGCCGACCACTACACAGTGAAGAGCGTAACCGTCTGGTAATCGGCACTCAACGCTCATCTACCCACTCGGTCTAGACGTTGGAGCAACCTCTTGGTACCATAAGGGTTTAAGGACTTTCACCCAGGGATATCTATAGCACCCCATGTAGAACAAGATTTTTGGTATCCAATCCTGCCAACCACGATGCGTCTGTGGAGGCTACGGCCCTGATGTCGCTAGGACGTACAATAACCATGTCACACAAATGCGAAAAGTATGATTCACGCTATCCAGTCATGCAACAAATCCTGCGCATATCATGCGCTCATGTAAGGCAACACCGCCTAATCGGGAGCCCATAAACAACCTGCCCGAAGGCATATTCTATGATCAGACAATTCTCACGTCAAGCATACATATGATGCGTATGATCATGAGTCATGGAACTGTACTAAACATGTTATAATGAAATGAACTATTTTACAATGCAGATGGACGTGGACGACCTATACACAATAAGTACGAGCTTAACAATGAGCCCTAAGGAGAGTCGTAATGTGGACATCCAACCAGCATTACACTCGCAATGTGGACGTCAAACCAACATTGCTCCCAAGGCATGATCGTCGTGAACATTGTTACATACTCTGTGTTGGGGTCACGCATTGCAAGGGACCTTAGGTACATCCCATTGGGCCTTAATTATATCAAATAGGTCACATTCAATGGGCCTTATATGCATCAAGTGGGCCTTACGTTTATCAAATGGGGCAGCATTACTGGGCTTCACCAATGGGCCGTAGGTACATTGCAATGGATCACAATCCAGGGGGCCTCAGAGTATGTCAATATGGGCCTAATCACATAGGTTCGATGCATATCAGATGGGCCTAAACCCATAGGCCTTAAATTACATCAAAAGGGTCCTGATCCCATGGGCTTTAAATTACATCAAATGGACCTAATCCCATGGGCTTGGAACACATCAAATGGGTCCAATCCCCTGGGCCTTGGGATATATCAAATGGGCCTAGTCCCATGGACGTGAAACATATCAAGTGGGCCTAAACCTATAGGCCTTAAATATCAAGTGGGCCTAAGCCCATAGGCTTTACATATCAAGTGGGCCCAAGTTCATAGGCCTTATATGAATCAAATGGGCCTAACCCATAAGCATTTCATAAATCAAATGGGCCTAACCCATATGCCTTTTGTAATTCAAATGGGCCTAGCCCATAGGCCTGTTATAAATCAAATGGGCCTAACCCATATATGAGTGGCCCACCCAACCAACAGCTCATGTTTTTAAAAATGATTTCACCAAGGGCCCCACCGTCCGCTGGACGGTGGGAGTACGAATACATTAAGGTGAGTGCCACCGTCCGCCTGGACGGTGGACTTATAAATCATAAATCATTGTGGGTCCCATGTGGGGCCCACTGTAATGCTCAGATGCCATCCAACCCGTTCATAAGGTCACTCGGGCCTAGATGAAGGGAAAACATAAATTTCAGCTTGATCCAACACTTCTGTGGGCCCCAAAAAGATTTCAATGGTAGATATTCCATTTCATTGTTTCATGTGGTGTGGGCCACCTGAGTTTTGGATCTGTCTCATTTTTGGAGGGGAACCCACTACTGGGGTGGCCCACCTCATGAGCAGGTTGGATAACAAATAAACATTATGGTGGGGCCCACACGCAGGGCCGTGGGCCCCTGCGTCCGTCCGCCCGTTCTAACGGCTGCATGCAGCAGCGTGCAGCTGCTGCCCGCTAACAGAGGCAGAGGCAAAGCCTCTGCCATGATGCTTTTTTTGAAAAAGAAGGAAAACCCATTTTTTTGGGGGTTTTCGCACGTTTTACAAAGATCTACCCCGGCCATTGCGTTCAGTGGCACGTAACAGGCGAAATGAGTCCGAAGTTTAAATTTTTTTATGATTAGAAAATGAAATAAAATTAGAAAAGGATCCTTAAATGGTAATGATGCGTTCTTCGATGCTATGGCCCACCAGGTCTTCCAATCAACCCCAAACTTCTACCCAACGGCTAAAATACTGTAGGTAAGAGGATGGACGTCTTGGATTGTTTAAATACATCATAGTGGGGCCTAAACAAGTGGACCACCCAAAGGCCCTTCTTTTCTTCATTCTCTTTCTTCTTTTTTTTTTGAAACATCCAACGTCCCAGACGCTGGACGGTTTGGTTCCTTTAAAAATACATTGTGGTGGGCCCTGATGAAGTGGACCACCACTGATGGGTGATGTGGGTACAACGTATATGGTGGGCCCCACTTGAATAAATCTTGAACAAAATAATATCTCAAGGTGGGGTCCATTCAAGTGGGCCACACAATCCTATTGCATAAGATAAAATAAAATAAAATAAAATAAAATAAGAAGAAATAAGGAGGGAGAGAGACATGGAGAGTGGGACACGCTTTGTGATGGAGGGACCCCGACATTATGGGCCCTCCCTTAAAAGCAAATCATACAATCAAAAGGGTCCCTCAACACATGGGACCACCAAGATCGAGAATCAACGGTGGAGATCCTCTCTCCACCAAAATGGACGGTCTAGATGACCTTTTGCAATGAAATAAACATCATGATGGGGTCCATGGAGAATGGCCCCATCATGGAATGATCATGATGATCCAAGTGGGCCATCGGCCTTATCTTAGGGTCCCAAGCGAGATCCACACCATTGATCGGTGGGTCTCACTTGGCTCATCATAAAAATAAGAAAGAAACTACCCTATAGAGACACCCATCGTCCGATCTTCTTGCTCCTAGGAGTTCCTTGACACCTTAGCTTCAACTTCAATGGATGAGATGAGGAATAGAGGGTTGAGATGGGAGATGGTGGGGTAGGAAAGTGGGCCACTTGGAGCTTAGGAGTGTTTGGAGAATTCCATACGTGGGATTTTCTTTTGCTTGGAGTTTTTGCAAATGAGAAAGAGAGGAGTTGTAAAGGGAGAGAGAGAGTGATGGATGGATGTGGTGAGTGATGGTTGTGTAAGAAATCTTTGACTTTTGTGGCCTTTTGTGTAAGAGAGGTATGAGAGGTGAAGACTTTTGTGGCCTTTTGTGTAAGAAAGGTATGGGTTGGAAGACTTTTGTGGTTGCTTGGGAAAAGGGGTGAAAGTGATGTGTACTTGACATGTGATGGATTGATGGATTGATTGATTGATGGGATTGATGTGATTGATGTGACACATCATAGAGATTCTCTTGGGTTTCGCAACGCGCGGCGTTTTCCTCGCACCGAACGTTGGCCTACAACTCTCGACCAGGGTATCGCCTTGGCGCGCGAGTCGCGGCATCGGAACCGCAATGACGGCGTGGTCGCTATGGTATTGGTCTCGGGTTGAGTCGACTCGGGTTGTCGGTATATGAATCAGGGTCACGCATCGATATCGGTTAAGGGTCTAAGGTTGCCGAAATTCGACCAGTAAGACTGCGGAAGTCTAAGGAAAGGTACGGACCAAGATACGGGTCTTACAATACTCTTCCTCTAGATGATGTCAATATGGATGATATTTTTAATAAAATTGAGTCAGACTCTGGAAATGATCCAGACTATGAGCCATCTGATTTTGATGCATATCTGAGTGCATTAGAGGAGAAGGTAGAACAGATGAATGTTGGCCACAATGATCAATTTAAAAATATGCGCAAGTATTTTAGGTACTTACAAAAAGGCCTTCATCAAATTGATCCTACCATACCTGATCCTTCTGGATCAGATTGAGGATTTTACTCTTCGGTTTGTAATAACTATAAGACTTTACTTTCTTGTGTGACTGAGTTTCTTTGACTTGACTTGATATCGTTTTATGATATGATATTTTGACTCCTTTATTAATTATCCTGTTTTTGATTCTTCCTTTGTCATATTTTTAACAAAAAGGGGGAGATTAATTGTGGGATTGATTATTATTGGTATTTGGATGATTGGTTCAATATGGGTAGTTGTACTACTCAGGGGGAGTTGGCAAACTTATAGGATTACAGGATGTAATGCTTGGTGATCTCATGACAACTGGTGCATGATTCTTTATTGATGCTTGTGCTCTGTTTCTCTTACTATATGAGTGTGTTTTGTCACAAATTTGACAAAGGAGGAGATTGTAAGTGCTATGGTTTGAATCCTCTTTGGTTGTCAAATTTTGTGTGTCAAAACTTCTAAATATGTCTTGTGTTTATATCTTGTTGAATATGTTCGAGACATCACGTTAATACTTCGAGACAAGATGATGAACTTCTCAAGCTAGTTCAAGATACAATATTGACGATTTTAAAAAAGAGTTCAAGTTAAAGACTCCAGCTCGAATTCAAGTTCAAGATGAAAAGTTCACATATATTCAAGTTCAAGACTCAAGCATAGTTAGGGAACTGAGAACAGCTCAAATCAACAATGACTTCAAAGCTTGTGAAGGGTTTAAGCTACATCAAGAAGAACTCAAGCGAAGGGTTCAAGCTACATCAAGAAGAACTCAAGCTTCGTATAGTTCAACGTCTAAGCAAATAAAGGTTCAATGTCCTTACTTATTGAGGTTTGATTGACTTATGTTGACCTTTAGAGTAGGTCACTTTGGATACATAATTCATATATCTTTTACAAATGATTTTGGTCTGTACTAAGAGTAGTCCCGGACCTTATTCGACTAGTCCTAGCACCGGTTCGACCAATCCTAAAAATTCCAAGACCAGTCGAAGTTTTGTTACAAATTATCAAATTTTTCTGTTCGGCTACGACTAGTCCTGGAGTCTGCTCGACCAGTCATGGGATGGTCTCGATTCGACCTTCGACCAGTCGTGGATCTATGATTCAAACTCCAGCGACTAAATCAAGTGTCGCTCGACTAGTCGTGGGGTGGTCACGACCAGTCGTGGACGGTCTTTGACCAGTCATAGACTACTCACGACTGGTCGTGTAACGGCTTTATCCGATCGCGCCCGAAATTTTAAAAATCTGTTTCTTCTTCGACCAATCGTGGTGACCCTAGGACCAGTTGAAGACGAATTTCTGCAGCTATAAATAGCACACAAATTTCAGAGTTTTTCATCAAAAATTAAGTGAATTCAAAGCTTCACTCTGAGATAAGTTTGTGTCTGTTCTTAAGCTATATTGTGCATAATTCTATTTCCTTTTGTTAGCTTTTTACTATTTGATTTGATTCGTTATTCCAATCTGATTTGAAAAGAGGAAATATTGCTTTTCTTCTTTTGGGAATTAAAATCAAATAGAGCCAGCCCAGTCTAATTTAATTTAAAATCAATTAAAACTTAGTGAGAAAGCGGTGAAGACCGCTTAAGTTGAAGTAAGAATATGTCAATATATCCTAAAGGGGGGGTGAATAGGACTTTTTAAAGTTTTTTATGAATTGTTAAAAATTCTTATCACACTAATCCTATCAAAGAGTACTGAATAGGATTACTTAAAATTAACTCTACTGGCTTCCAAGCCTGATAGAGGATCCAATTATAAACTATTTAAAAGATAAACAATTTAAAGATGAGATTGTGATGGATATGACTGTGTGTGCATAAGATGTGATCATGTATAAAGACATACAAGGTAATCACATAAAGGAAAGACAATATCAATCTCAAACACAGTCATTTTATAGTGGTTCGACGACTTGTCTACTCCACTCCCGGCTTCCACACTCAACCCTTAAGTGACCGAATTTTACTAAGGAGGTTTTCCATAGTTCACCTCAAACCTAAGGTTTTAAATCAGGTTCACCTTCAACCTTCACAAAGGTTTCTACTCGGTTCACCTCAAATCCTGGAGTTTTGCTGGAGTACTCCTAACCAGATGTTTATGCCCACACAGGACAAGGGTCCACACAACGCACCCGGAGGTTTCTACTCGGTTCACCTCAAACCCTGGAGTTTTGCTGGCGTACTTCTAACTAGATGTTTATGCCCACACAGGACAAGGGTCCACACAACGCACCCGGAGGTTTCTACTCGGTTCACCTCAAACCCTGGAGTTTTACTAGGGTACTCCTAACCAGATGTTTATGCCCACACAGGACAAGGGTCCACACAACGCACCCAGAGGTTTCTACTCAGTTCACCTCTAACCCTGGAGTTTTGTTGGTTTACTCCTAACCAGATGTTTATGCTCTCCAAAGAGCAAGGGTCCACACAACGCACCCCGCACGTACACTCCCGTCGGAGGCCTCCTTTGAGGACTTCAAATGGTGAGCAATACTTAAAATGTAATCCTAAAAAGGAATGATCACAAGTGTCCTCTAGACTCTTAGTACTTACAGATAAGTTGATGAGTCCCTTTCAGCGCAGTGATGAAGACCTTCTACTTGTTGATGAAGAGTCTTCAGTTCCCTTGATCCGCAACACAAAGATGTATCTATACTGGGCTTAGGTTGGGTTAAGGTTATGATGGAATACCATTCTAAGGATTTTCCTATAAGGAAGATAGAGTGGTTCTCATCATCTATGCATTCAAGGCATCCCAGCTTAATGATATGTCATTAAAGTAGTAGCTGAAGGATCCTTGAATGCGGAAGTTCATTCCCCAATCCACTCTATGAAATATCAATGATGAGGGTGGATTGGAGGATGAACTTCCTGAGAGAAAGGGCTTAAGGTAAATGATAGAAAGGTTAAAACTCACAAAAGCACTCTCTACTTTCTCTACCAGCAATGAAGACAACTCTCTCAATTTATATGCAAAAGGTTCCAACGAATATAAATGGTCATATTTATGACAGAGTTTGATATCATCGAGAAGTCGTCGATATGATCGAGCGTATACTCTCGATTGTATCGGCAGACCTCTCGATGATAAAAACTCAATTGTCATTTCGCTTTTGGAAACCTTCCGCCAACTGGTCAATGTGATCGAGACACACATCGATGCAATCGAATTTCGAACTCCGATTCAATCGAGTAATGGTTCGATCTATCGACAGGTGAAAAACAAGAGAGAATCCTTGAAGAATTTCAGGTTCTACAGATATGATCGGGGAAGCAGTCGATGTCATCGGAATTTGTACGTCGATCATATCGGAGACCTTGTCGATGGGATCGATAAATCGTATAGATTTATCTATAAGCTTACTGGACGATTTATGTCCTGACTCGATCCAATCGACTAGGTCTCGATATAATCGATATATGAATATCAATTTATCGACTGGCACCCCGATCATCATAAACAACAACCTGAAATTCTTGCTGGTGAGAATATGCGCCCATAATCGATATGATCGACTGACTTCCAATATGATCGATATTTGAGTTCAGATTGTATCGGACAGAGATCGATATATCGAAGTATTTGTTAATTTTCTTTAGAAAAATAGGGGTGCCGAAAAGCAGTCTGTCGATTATATCGATCCTCTTCAGATATGATCGATATTCGAATATCGATTATATCGACTCTCAAGTCGATATATCGATAAATCGTCCAGATGATTGTTTTGATTGCTGGACGCTTTCTGTCCTCACTTGATTGTATCGATTGAGATGCCGAGGACATCGACAGAGCTGGTTGATCATATCGAAGGGGTAATCAATATAATCGACAGTGTAAGGAAAACTTTACTGATTTTTCTTTTTGATAAAAAGCTTTCTTACACTGAAACCCTAAGATGTTCTAATTCTTTTTAAGGGTTTAATCACCTGATGTTTTGGGACATGGGATGTGAGGCTATAATTTACCTTTTAGTGAGCTTCCACACATCCAGTTGAGGCAGACGCTTGACTTGTTCTTCTTGTTAGGCGTTGTTGTCCGACTGACTCAACTTACAACGTAATTGACAAACAAGGGCACGTAGTAGGTGCACTTTTAATCTCCCCCTTTGTCAATTACGTGACAAAATACTCAAAACACTATAGGAAGATATCTAAACAGATACATCCTAAATTGTGTGTACATGTTTTAACATAATTTTACAAATTCTAAACTCCCATGTACACACCCAATAAGCTTCTCCCCTATAATTCAAAAACTCCTCCTTTCTTGTTGCGGCTGCTCCCCCTAACACCTGCAACACCGATATACAATTTTCACTCATGGTGTTTGAATTGTTCTCCCCCTTTTTGTCAGTCATTGGCAAAGGTATAAGACGTGATATTGACTGAAGATTGAAGCATATGGGAGAACCATAAGTAGATAGATGTATATAAATGAGAGCAATGTAAAGCATACATCAATGAAGACCAGAACATAAATCCATGAAGCAGTTAATAGATAAGCATGCAGACAATAACCTTAAGACTGCAATAAACCAGGAAAAAATGCAAATGGCAGAAGTAAAAGAACTAGATTAAGCCATATATAAGCTGCCCAAGATTGGCAAAAATATTCAATGCTGCCCCAGACGGTAGAAAATTAAACCAAAAAAAAAAAACCAGTATTTTTAGCCCAACCGTGGGCACATTCATCCAAAAAGAAAACAGTTAAAAAAATAGAAACTGTCATACACACCACTGAAAGCGTAGAACATCCAAAAGGATACTGATGATCACACGCAAAATTAAGAGTAAGGTGTGCATGATAGCATGTATGAATCCGGCATCAGGGAGCAGAATGAGATGGCATCGTGTTGTCCCGTCGGCACGTCAGTAGGTCCACCAATTGTTGGACCATGCTCTGAACTCCTTGAACCATTCTTTCCAGAATAGTGAGTCGATCCTTTACTGAGTGCATGTCCTTCTGAATGGCTCCAATCCTGTCCAATTTAAGCCTTTTACCATACCCAGCAGTTGATGTGGACGGAGCAACATCTGGTCCAAGAGGTGCATTGTCAGCCATTGCATCTCCTTCCATGGGATCACCACCTTCTCCTCCTTCTGCTTCAACATGAATTTCTTCCTCAGTTTCCTCCTTGTATTCATGAAATCTCAGATCCATTTTTTGAATATTTTTCTTATTGAAAACTTTGAGGGGGAAAACCGGATCAGTTGTAGAAGGAAAGCCAATGCTCTGATAGATTCTACTAATAATCCAGGGATATGACAGATGAAAATCTCTGGACGTGTGTATCGCATTGATAAACTAATTTACAATCAAGGTTGGAAGGCAGATATTCGTCCCGGTTGCAACAGAGTAGACTATCATCACCATAAGACTTGTTAGATCGGATCGGTTCGTGCTTCTTAGGTACAGATTAGTGGTGAAGATCCCATGTATGACTCTAAACCGGGGCTCCATATACCTAGCTTTCAGGGCATTCCCTTGATGTCATGGGATATCTCGGTTATGGCATAGGTATTTGGTTATTTTGGAGCATACATCTGGAAAGTCAAGATCCCAGTTTGAAAGGCCTCCTGGCACCATTTGTAGATTGAGAATCTGTGCTAAGGTGGCAGGAGTGATGAATACATCATCACCATCCATGGAAACCATGAAGGAAGGAGGATCAGCCACCGGGGAATGACATGCAGCAAAGAAGTTAAGTGTTCTTTCCAGTTGGCATGGTCCACCAAAATTCAGGATGGGCAGCCAACCAATTGCAGCAAAAAGAGGTTCTAAGTTGTAAGATGTTAAACACTCCCTGTCTACTTTTCTCTCAAAGATCAACTCCCGATTGGCATATTTTGGTGGCCGTTGGACAGTAGGAGGAGGAAACACTGGTTGAGATGGTTCAGGGATTTCGGTTTGGGACCCACCGCGTCGTGATCTTTGTCGTGTGGGGGTCCCTCTGTCTGGGATCCTTGCTCTCTCCCTTGAAGTAAGGACCTTTTGTCGAGTTCCTCTTGAAGATTCCCCCGGACCGGATGCCACGTTTTTGTCCTTTTCCATGTGAAAGCAAAGGCTATTTGAAATATTGGAAAAACGACAAAAAGAAATCCCGACAAACCAAGAGAAAAAGATTCTGATGATGAAAGAATATTACCTGGTTTGTGTTGAGATTTGGCTGGTCCTACCTGGCTTAGGATGATTGGTTGAGAGGATCGGACAGAGAAGACAGTCGAATCGCCCTAAAAAGAAACTTTTTCGGTTCTGCTTGCTTTTATCGAACGCCATTTGTCGATCATATTGGCCGACATATCGATTGTATCGAGAGGTTGTCGGTCAATTCTATCGAGCCTATCCTCGATGTTATCCATGGACACACGACTTTTCACATTCTGAACAGCCGTCGATTGTATCGATCATCCGTCGATAAAATCGAAGAAGACAATCACTTGCATTGAAAGTATGTACTTTTCAGAATTTTTCTAATTTTGACACGCTATTGTATATTTCTTGACTTAATCAATATATGAAAAAAAAATTGCACCTGTACTGTACAAATATAAACATAATAATGTTTATATACAAAAATTAGAGGTCTCCAACCTCAGATGTAACTTTGAGAATTTAGCAAAAATTGCATCATTTCACCAATTATCCAGATTTCGAAGCAAAATCTGAACGTGTTCTTATACTCTCAATAATTCAGGGTATACAGTTCAGTTTTTCTTTTACTCTCCATCTTGAGACAGAAGTTTTTGCTGTGGTGACTTTTATTATCTCACCAACTTGATCCAGTGATTTTTCCATTCTGTCTTCCATTTTGGGTGATGAATGGTATTTTGCATTACTCTGGTCAGATTAAGTTTATCAGTGTGAATTTGACCAGAGTTATAAGATGTTTTCTTTAAGCATTCAAACTTGTAATGTTGTAACACCCTGAAAATCAGGGGTCGTGTATAAACTCAACTCCCGAGTTCCAGACCGTCACTTATACAACAAAAATGATTATGATTCAATGTTGTCTGAGTTAAAGAATTCACATGAGTAAAAGTATACCAAAACTGCAATTCATACTCCAGATCCAATGATAAAAGCAAGCGGAAGACTAAAGGATATATATATCACTGTATGGAAAAACAAAGTAGATCTCAACTGTCACTAAAGTATGAATACATCTATGAATCTCATATACATATACATGAACAAAATCAAATGTTCAAAATAGTCCCACTGGAGTCCCATCAACCCAGGTCACCTAAGCATAGCCATCATGGTACTGCATGTACGAGAACTCGTCCTGGTCCTCGTCAAAGTCTGGCTCTGCCTCCTGGATCTCAGCATCACCTGCATCTACAACAGGGTCTGGTGGGTGTTGCAAACACCATCCCGTAACGTGGGAGTGAGTGATCAACTCAGTGGAATCATAGAGCAAAGATTAGCATGTTCACAAATCAATCATGCGATAATAGTAAAGCAGTAAATCAGACAATCCTAATACTGTTGTTAATGCAGTATGACATGACGTGATGTATGCCCTCACCGACGATCTCCCTCATACGGCACCATCTTACGACCGCGGCATGCCACACTCCCTTAAGTGCTCCACATCTTCCAGGCACATGCAATGTTTTGGTGATATGATTTCTGAGTTGTTATTAGTCCATTCAAACAGCAGGATTGGGAAACTAAGGTACTTCCCTTGTATCAATCCCAACACAGATCCTGTCTAGGGTCGTCACTCCTAGTAATCTCATACGATGTATATTTTGTAGGTCGCTGCAAGGGCTGCCAGGGCTGTTGCTCGCACTCATTGCACCGCTCCCCCATCACCTTATCAATACAGGCCTACAGTACTCTACTGCTACTGAAGGGTCGTTGCCTCCCGTAGACTCAGAATACGCTCGCGGTCACTACAAAGGACTCGTCGCCTGATCAGTGTAGGCAGACAGCTAGAATATAGTGTCTCATATCACCATAATCTGCTCACGAGACTAGGTGCTCACTGGTCACTACGGGGAGGTTTGTGGCCCCAGCGTAGGCCGACAGCTCGACCACAGTGTCCCATACCACCATGCCCGGCTCATGAGTCTTCGTGTATCAAGGTACCATGGTTAACAGGATTTACAATGGTAAGTTCAGTACCCTAGGTTCAAGCAGTTATGACTCATGGAGGGTGAACATACATCGGCCAGTTGGGTTACTTGACGGGCTCGACTAGCGCGATCGCATCTCAAGTCGAACGACATGAAGTGCGTAAAACACTTCGCGTGGCCTAACCACTGCCGCCAACTCCAAACACGGCTCGCGTTCATCGACGCATCGTTCGTGGCCAAGACCAGCCAGCCACGAATTCGCTCGGTAACCGACTGCCTGGACTAAGTATAGTCCCAAACATTTATGGAATCACATCAGCAAATCATATGAGAGTATTGGAATTGAAATGTAACCATGTGAGCATGTTAACACATGTTTTAACATACAACTTAAGCAAGTCTTCAAACACGTACATTTCATGCATATAATGAAATCATGCATATAGTCAACATGTAGGAAATCATTTATGTCAGTATATTAATTGAGAAATCAGTCTCAAACTAATTCATAGCATCATTTAATTTAATACATACTAATACAAGCATTTATACAAACACATACACTACACACTTAAGTCTACATATAGTATGTCGACCCGAAGTGCGCATTTAGGCGAATCTCTTCGCCAAACTAATTATGCACGCATTCCTAACATTCTAATGCGACAACAAATCATGTCAATCACATCAGCAAAATATGAATGAAATCAATACTTTCTACAAATGACTAAAATGCCCTAAATCTCATATTCTTCGTTGATTTACGAAACAGGAAACGGACATCATATTGTACATGTCAAACGGCGATGCCGTTGATAATCTACTATTAAACGACATTGAAAGCATTGGAAACCGTCAATCAAAGCGTCTAAAATCCTCACCTTATCTCTTATGGATGCGTGAATTCGAACGGAGCGTATACGCTTCGTCTACAGCAATAAGAGAACCTAATTTACAAGATACGTTAGCTAACATGCTATGAATCCTAATAATCCTCAAATCAGCAACTTCTAGGGTTAGTTCTTACCTGAAAACGTGGAAGAATCACCGGCTTAGTGATCAAAAGGTGTTGCTACAGCACGTGCAACAGGTAGCACGAAGACGGGAAAAATCTCTCCTACTCTCTCTCACAAACTCTCACCTTTTCTCTCTCCCAAATTAGGGTTTCTCTCAAATTTGGATGGGAGAGGAGTGAGGGTTTCAACCCCTTTTATAAACTTAAAAATGCCCAAATTAAGCTCCGGTACAAGGTTTACTTAAGGCATATCCAAATTGGGGCTGTTTCGGTCCAAAAGATGCTTTCTGGTGGTCCCCTGGCCGAATGCGATCGGACTTAAGCTCATGCGTACCAGATCTAGCACGCATTAAGTTTTCAGTCTGGCAGGGTTCACAGATCGCACGTGGCGGACCAGTTTCAGTTCAGCGGTCACCGCACGTAGATCAGGGCTGCAAGTCCCATGATATGAAATAAAAATTTTTCCTGATCCGAGGGTGTAATCTGGCTGAATTCTGACGGTCAGAATGCTTAATACTGACACGTCAAGTCATGTGCCAGATTTGAATTTCAAATTCCAAATCTGTCCCTATTCGCACTCTCTTCAGTCCGGGCTCAATGAAATAGCCTGTGATTATCGGTTGGACTTGATTTTCGAAATGATTGTCGAGTCCAACAAGGCGGTTCTAACAGTCTAAGATAGGAGGTATCGGACTTTCGACGCGCGGTCTAGATCCAATACAAAGATTCAAAGTGGTCCAGAGAACAAACCTGCTTAGAGTTTGATCCGAGGTTATAGAGCATTATAGAGTCATTGGTTCTACTCGATTTGGGTCTTGTAGAATGTATTTAAAGTGATCAGGGACTATTTCCCAGCTACTCCAGTGTTGCGCTAGCTAACTTAGACTTATTTTCTAAAGGAATTAATTCTACGCAATTTCGGGTCGAGTTGGTACTCGAGTCCAAGTATGGATTTTTCACGGGCGTTACAATCTACCCCCCTTAACAAATAATTTCATCCTCGAAATTTGTACCTTTTTGTACTCCTCGAGAAGTTGTGGGTAATTCTTTCTGATCTCGGCTTCTGTCTCCCAGGTAGCCTCCTCCTCAGAGTGATACATCCACAATACCTTCACAAGGGGAATCACCTTGCTACGCAGTACCTGCTCCTTCCTGTCTAGGATACGTGTCGGTCGCAGGATATATGTAACATCCTCTTCTAACTGCACCTGCTCCCATCTGATGATATGGGAAGGATCAGCAACGTACTTCTTCAGCATAGAAATATGAAATACGTTGTGAACGCTCGCGAGAGGCGTGGGTAAAGCCAATCGGTAAGCCACTGCTCCCACACGGTCGAGAATCTGGAATGGACCAATAAATCGCGGTGCTAGCTTCCCCTTCTTCCCGAACCGAAGGACTCCCTTCATTGGAGAAACTCGCAAAAACACATGATCCCCAACTGTGAACTTAGTGGCCTCTGTCTCGTATCGGCATAACTCTTCTGTCTGCTCTGCGCTGTAAGAAGCCGACGTCTAATGATGTCAATCTTCTCTGACATCGTCTGCACTAACTCTGGGCCAATCAAGCTACGCTCACCGACCTCTACCCAGCAATGCGGTGAGCGACAAGGTCGCCCATACAGCACCTCGTAAGGTGTCATACCGATACTCTCCTGAAAGCTGTTGTTGTACGCAAACTCCGCATATGCAAGATAATCATCCCAACTGTCCTTGAAGTCCAATGCGTAAGCTCGCAACATGTCCTCTAAGATCTGGTTCACCCGCTCTGTCTGTCCGTCTGTCTGTGGGTGAAAGGCAGTACTAAACTTCAACTTCACACCCATAGCCTCCTGAATGCGAGTCCAGAAAATAGAAGTGAACCGCGTGTCTCTGTCTGACACGATCTCCAACGGAACTCCATGCAGATGCACAATCTCTCTGATGTACAGTCTAGCCAGCTCGTCTGCAGAGTTCGTAACTCTGATCGGTAGGAAGTGCACCAACTTCGTCAGACGGTCGACCATCACCCAAATGGAATCATGTCCCTTCCTCGTCTTCGGCAGCCCAGAAATGAACTCCATGGAAATGAAATCCCACTTTCACTCAGCGATCGGCATAGGCTGTAAAAGTCCAGGTGGTCGGCGATGCTCTGCCTTCACCTGCTGACAAGTGAGACAACGGGACATGAACTCAGCTATGTGGGTCTTCATACCTTTTCACCAATACGTCCTCTTCACGTCACGATACATCTTTGTACTCCCCGGATGCATCGCGAGTCTAGTACAATGCGCAGCCTCGAGAATCTCTCGTCTCAAGTCAGGGACATCTGGGATGCATAGACGGCCATGATATCATAAGCCCCCATCCATACCAACTCGCCACTCAGCGTCAGCATCGTCACTGGCCTGCTCTTGAAGCTCGGTCAGATGCGCATCGTCCCTCTACGCCTCGATGACCCGGTCATCGATCTGAGATCGCACCTGTACATGTGCGATGAACTCGTACGGCTCCTCTACGGTGAGTTTCTGCTCAAAGTCTCGCAAAAACTCAACCATATCCCACTCAGCAACCATCAGCGGAGCCGCAAACTCTATCGCCTTCTTGTGGCTCAACGTGTCAGCCACAAGGTTTGCCTTCCCAGGATGGTAAGAGACTTCAAACTTGAAGTCTTTCAACGTCTCCATCCATCGCCGCTGCCTCATATTCAAGTCTCGCTGCGTGAATATGTACTTGAGGCTCTTGTGGTCGAAAAAGAGCTCGAACTCCTCTCCGTAGAGGTAATGTCTCCAGAGTCTCGGTGCGAATATGACGGTTGCCAACTCTAGGTCGTGTGTAGGGTAATTCTCTTCGTGCTTCCTTAATTGTCTCGAGGCATACGAAATTACTCTGTCCCTCTGCATAAGGACACAACCTAAACCAACGCTAGACGCGTCAGTGTATATAGTGTATCTAACCCCTTGCTCTGCAATACTAGCACAGGGGCGGACGTAAGCCTGTCCTTCAGCTCCTGAAAAGCTGACTCCGCCTCGTCATTTCAGACGAACTTCACGTCCTTCCGTGTCAACTGAGACAAGGGTCTCACGATCTTCGAGAAGTCCTGTATGAAGCGCCGATAGTAACCAGCGAGACCCAAGAAACTCCTCACCTCAGTGACAGAACCAGGCTGCTCCCAGTCCTGCACCGCAGCTACCTTAGATAGGTCAACTGCCATGCCATCTTGGACACCACGTGTCCCAGGAACTTCACTTCCTGCTTTCAGAAGTCGCACTTCTTGTATTGTGCGAACAACTGATGCTGTCTGAGCGTATCTAGGACCAAACGCAAGTGCTCCTCATACTCCTCTCGACTCCTGGAGTACACTAAAATGTCGTCAATGAATACAACGACAAATCGATAGAGAAAAGGCCAAAATACCCGGTTCATCAGATCCATGAACACGGCTGGTGCGTTTGTAAGATCGAACGACATCACGAGGAACTCGTAGTGGCCAAAACTGGTCCTGAATGCTGTCTTCTGCACGTCCTCATCCCTGACGCGCAACTGATGATATCCTGACTGAAGATCAATCTTCGAAAAGTACTGCGCTCCTCTCAACTGATCAAAAAAGTCATCGATCCTGGGTAAAGGGTACTTGTTCTTCACCGTGATCTAGTTCAGCCTGCGATAATCAATACACAATCGCATCGAACCATCCTTCTTCCTCACGAACAAGACTGGTGCTCCCCAAGGAGACACACTAGGCCGTATAAGGCCAAGCTCCAGCAGACCATCAATCTGCGTCCTCAACTCCTCCATCTCACACGGTGCCATGCGATACGTCGGCAGTGAGACGGGTGTGGAACCAGGAACCAGATCGATAGTGAAATCAATCTCTCGTCGGGACGGCAAACCAGGGATCTTCCTGAACAGATCCCCGAACTCGAAAACGACTGGCGTATGCTCAAGTATCTGGGCACCAGCGTCTCTCAATAAAGTAGTGTAACTAAGTATGCGGAAAGGGAGATTTACCCGCACTGGAAATGTGAAAGATGTACCCTCTGGCTCGTAGGCTGTCACTATATGAGTCTCGCAGTCAATCTCGGCCCTCGCTGCAGTCAACCAATCCATGCCAAGAATGACATCGAGATAAACTAGAGTGGGGTCGACGACGAGATCTAAAGCCATCGTCTTGCCTCCCAGATCCACCAAACAACCCTCACACATCTGGGTGGCATCTGTAAAGGACCCGTGAGCTGTATAAACTCGCACCCCGTCTAAAGTAATGGTCTGTAGCCCAAGACGCCTTACTATAGCACGTGATATCAAAAAAATCGTGGAACCAGTGTCCACCATCATGAGAATAGGAGTACCTCCAATATGGGCAGTGACCTCGAAGGCCAAATGCTGAGAAGTCGGTGTCGCAGCTGCCTCAGCTGTCAATGCATGAACCCGTGCCTGCTGTGGCCGGTTCGGCCGCTGTGTCATGGGCCGTGGAGGCTGTCTGATCTGTGATACCGGAGGTCTGAAAGAAGGGTGCGCAGGAGCTAACCATATAGGTGGTGCTGATATCGCCTGTGGACGTGCACGGTCAATCTTCTGTGGCGGCGAGAACCACTGTCCTGCATCCGAGAAAAACAACTCTACGCCAAGTGGCCGACCTCCCACAGTATGTACATGTCAAATCAGGGCACCGAAACGGTGGTACTAGCGCTGTAGCCGTAGTAGGAGGGTCGATGCGAGGCCTCTTGCCCGCGAAGGGCCTGTCTGGCAAGTCTAGTCGTGGCCTAGAAGCAACAGGGCCACGAGATGGCGCAAGTCAATCCACATCCTGCTCTGCCCGCATAGACATGTGAATCAACTCCGCATATGAGGGAATGCTCACACAGTACATCTTCTACCAAATATCCGGTCGCAAACCCTCCAAAAAGTACCGTATGCGCATCTACTCATCAGCCAAAATAGTCGCGACGTATCTGCCCAACTCCGTGAACCGATGCTCATACTCCGTAACTGTCATGACTCCCTGTCTGAGGCGGAGAAACTCATTCTCCCGGTCATGCATATAAGTCTGGGGATAATACTTCTCGTGGAAGCGGAACTCAAACGCTGCCCATGTCCATATAAAGTCATCGGCAACGGTCCGCAATACGCTGTCCCACCACAAGCTGGCCTCTTACTCAAACAGGAATGTAGCCAACTCTACTTACTCGGCCTCTGTGCAATGAAGCATCCGCAATATCTTCGACACACGGTCAAGCCAATACTCGGCCTCATCGGGTCTATGAGAACCCGTAAAAGTGGAAGGCCGTAAGCGCCGGAATCGCTCTAACAAGCCCCGTGTATCTGCGGCATTCCCCGCAGGATAAGCAGGTGGTACAGGATGAGTCATGCCCTCATCCTGGGCATAAGTATCAGCATCCCCAGCTGGATGCGCAGGTGGTGCAGGTGGAGTCACACCCCCACCCTGGGCTAATGTCCCCACAATGGTAGTCAGAAGCTGCTGCTGCTGCTGCATCATAGCCATCATCTGCTCAAATCTGTCAGTAGGTGGAGCAGGCTGTGGCGTGTGCTGCGTCGAAGTAGAGGCACAATAAGGCTCTCTGACTGGCGGTGTGAACGTCGGTGGTCCAACTGTAGGACCAGCAGTAGGCTGAGACACTCGAACTATCTCAGGAATCGGGCCCACAGCAGGGTCCGCATGGGTGTCAGACTGCGAAGGAGCCTGATCCATAGGCTCACTCAATGCAAGCCGAGCCGTGCTCCGCGTAGCCTAAGGCGGCATTCCCTATATTCAAAATAGGGCACAACCTTGTCAGTCTCAATAGCACAAATACACCGCAATCATTCACACAAGGAGTCAAAGGCATTCCATGCATTTCATTTAATCAAAATTGTCACAATACAAGAGATATGTCCTTACAAGCATCATGACGAGAAATACATGGAAACTAAGACAGTTAAAATTACAACAGCAACATAAGCAAAGCACTAGCCTTAACAAGTTTACACAACTTAAAGTAGAAAATAACTAACTACTAATAACAACATCAAAGGTCGCATCGCTAGTCTGAGTCGGGTGACAGAGGAGGAGCACCCTTATCCTGCAAGCAGCACAGGATCGCCTTCAAGGTGCGAGTCACCTTGTCGAATTTCCTCTTCGTCATGGCCTTGGCATCCTCGACTTCAGTGCGAAGTTCCTGAACTTCCCTTCGTAAGGCAATCTAGCTCTCCTCAATCCGAGCAATGCGATCATCGCTAGTAGCCTGCGCAGAAGGAGGACGGCTCTCATCTGTATCCTGAGCCTCCTCTTCTACATCTTCCTGGACTTCTTCCTGAACTTCTGCTCCAGGTTCTCCCTCACTTGAATCCTCCTCATCATCAAAGTCATCCTCGCTATCCTCCTCAAGCTGATTCTCACGGTACTGAGACCCAATCTTCATCTTGACCATAGTCGACTCATCAATACTATGAATCGGAACTGGCAATTTCGGCCCAAGTCTGTAAGCAAATTCAAGCGCGATCTTGCATATCAGTCGGCCAAAAGGAAGCGATTCGGACGTTCTTCGTGACTTGGCTATGAGGATTATCTGTCGCAAGATGAAAGTGGCCATACATACATTCTCTCCCTGGGCCACTAGATACAAGAAATCAACCATAAGGTATTCAAGTACAATTTTCAGTAGTATGAATGTTGTAATCACAGATGCCGCAAACACTTTCATTAACCTTTTCCTTCCTTCCTTCCATGGCCTCAAATTTTCTGGTGAGATTGGCCACCTTAGCATTAAGATCATTATCCTCTTTCAGGAGATATATTCCTCCTTTTTCCCTTGAATGAGTCGGCCTAGACGTAGTGTTCGTTCTTGGGTAATAGTCCCATGATTGTATTTTTTCCGTGAGACTATCGAGGTAATCTCATACCCCGTCGACATTTTTATTAATAAAATTTTCGCTACACATTGTCTCGACCATTTGGCGCATGGAAGATGTTAGCCCATCATAGAAAAAATTCGTAATGCGCCATATTTCAAAGCCATGTTGTGGGCATGCATTAACTAGATCCTTGAACCTTTCCCAACATTGGAAGAATGTTTCATCTTCCTTTTGGGCAAAGTTCATGATTGCTCTCCTGAGGGTAATTGTCTTATGATGTGGGAAAATTTTCTTTATAAATTTCCTCTGCATATCATTCCATGTGCCAATGGATCTAGGACGAAGTGAATGTAACCACGTCTTGGCTTTTTCTTTCAAAGAAAATGGAAAGAGTTTCAGCCTAATAGTATCCTCAGATATATTAGGAAAGTATAAGGTGCCTATGATTTTATCAAACTCTTTCAGATGCAAGTATGGTTCTTTAGACTCAAGCCCATGGAACTTAGGAAGGAGTTGGATAACCCCTGGCTTGATGTCCATATGTCCTGTATTCTCAGGAAAAATCATGCATGAGGGCGTACTCACCCCCGCTGGTTGTAAATAATCTCGTAAAGTACGAGGCGGGGGTGCGTGGTGCACCTCATTCTCATCAAGTACTTCCTCAACCCTAGGTTGGGGTAGTGCTTGAGGTTGATTTTCAGCCATAACCTCCTCTGTCTCAGGAGAATTCAAGTGGTGTCTAGTCCTGCGATGGACAGTCAACCCCTCAACTAATCCTCCTTCAGTCACGAGACGTCGAGTGTTGTCGCGTGCCCACTGGGGCATAAAACACACTCAGCCCTCAAATTATAACTTAAACCTGAGAAAAAGGAAGAACAAATCTAGAAAATGAAGGGGAAAGATGGAAAGAAGTTACCAAAATTGAAGTCCTAGGTTAAGAACCTACAGAATAAACAAAACAAGTTAGTTTTTAGACAAAAAGTCTATAAAATAGAGAATTTCTAAAGATATAATAAGAACCAAAGTTAGGATTTCTAAAAAGAGTTAGAATTAGCAACTACTAAAAAGAAGAACTAAATCCTAATCTAGAACAGAGAGGAAGAATTTAAGAAAGAATTTACCAAATTTGAAACTATCTTAGAAGCCTACAAAACAGAGAAGACAAGTTAGTTTCTAAAAATTGAAAAAAAATCTAAACCTAATCTTAAACTAATCCTAAAATTAATTAATTTCAGAAAAACGTAGCCGACAGTCCCCGAAAACGGCGCCAAAAACTTGTTCACTCCCCAAGTGCAGGGTTGTGATGCAGTAATAACTCGATAAGACCGAGGTCGAATCCCAAGGGACTGGAACTTGTACGTTATCTAAAATTATCTAGAACTAGAACTAGGCTAAGATGAATTCTAAATCAATTAGCGATGGTGGAATACTTGTAGAATAATTAATCTAAAACTTAGGAAACAAATCAGAGATAGGAAACTAGGGATTCAGAGGATCCACTTGTAGAGATCAGGGAGAACTTATGCTTGCATCAAAAATTATGGAAAGTACTGAACTGCCGTTGATCTAGTTTTCAAAGACATGAAAGGTGTATGAATTAGAATGGATTCCATCACCAAACCATGCCTAAAGACTATGGCAAACAACAGAATCAAACTAATTACCACCCAATCACATGTATGCAAGTTAGGAAGGGTACCGACATCCAACCATGCCCACGAGACTATGGTGAACAACAGGGCTTCCTGACATCATAAACATTAAAGAGAACGGAAATATTCAAAGCCATTGCAGACCCATTGTAATTTCAGTCACAACAGACCATTAAAAACCTAAAACATTCCCATAATAATTAACTAAAATCAACGTCAATTCATGCATTAAAATTAAAATAAAATCAAATCTTCCATCTCACTACAAGCTTCACCTCTTAGCCCTAGCTAAGAGGTTCAGCCCACCATGAACGGGTTAAATCTCATAATAAATCTCATAATAAAAGAAAAGAAAAGAAAATACTCTCTCCCTCACGTCTGCTTCAAGTCCCTGCCCGAGCCTCCACGTCTCTCTTTTTCTTCCTTCCTAGACCTGATTGAATGCTCCCCACGTCCAAAAACCTCCTTTTATAGCTGCTGGAAGGCTGGAGTCAGTGACAGAGTTGTAGCAGGACACGGAGTACAATTTTCACAGCCAAGTTCGGTGCCACGAAACACGCCACTTTCCTCGCTCAAATTCCAAGGAAACACCGTCCCTTAGTACTTTCTTGGGTTCTCTACATGATAGACGGTTCATATCTGCCATATGATCAAAGATGGTGGGCCAAAACCTCCTGAAAAAGTCAGTTTTCGTGGATGTGCGAAACCTTTCGCACCATTTCGCTGTTGAGATCGGTGGGCCCCACAGAAGCATTTTCTGGAAAATCCACCCCGTCCATTGGATTCAGAACAAAATTTCAGTCAAGAATGGGTGGTTTTGAACGTCCATTGACGTGGCCCAGAGAAGAAATCACAAAAGAATCAATTTTAAACGTTGTAGGGCAGCCCTTTTGTGGCCTCTGTATCTCACACGTGTGCACGCATGGGTGAAAAGTGACAACATGGTTTTGTAGTGCTCGCGGCTGTCTACACGGTGGACGGTTTGGATTGAGCTTATGGGGCACGTGTGGGGCCCACAGCTGATCGCAAAAACGGCCAGCGACCGTGCATTACGCGGACGCGAAAGCGGAATCTTCTTCCGCTGTGATGATCGGTGGGGTCCACTGAGCTTTCTTTTTAAAAATCCACATCGTCCATTGGCTTTAGGATGAAAAACCGTCCAGGAAGGCAAAGTCCAGTTTGATTTCAATGTGGCCCACAAAATCTGTAACCCAGCCGTCCATCCTGCATTTTCCATCCATCTACGTCCGTACCTGTGCATGGGATCAAAAGGACGGCTTGGTGAGGTTAATATCCCCCCCCCTTTACATGCAATGGACGGATCTGATCTCTCAAAATATCGACGAGTGGGGCCCACAGTCGATCCCTGGCGTCGGCAGCGAAGACGATGGCGTCTTTGGAAATTTTTGAGAAAAAATTCGTCAGTCAGCATAATGCTGACCGATTTGCTTGCTTCGGTGCACGGGCGATCACGCATGGGCTGTGCACATGCACATGTAAGGTGGGCCCCAAATTGATGTTCATGCAAGATCCAATCCGTCCATCCACTTCCTCACCTCATTTAAGGAGTTGAGACCAAAATTAAAGCAGGTCCAGATACCAGGTGGACCGCAAATCAATAATTTTTGGGCTGATTTATCTGTTGGGCTACTTCCACCTGGATCCAACGGTCGAAATTTGACGTGTACAGTTACTTTATAGTCTTCAGGCCACGTATGAAGTTTCGAGCCGAATGGATGGTGGGAACCTCGTGATCTTGCATTCTGGACGTCCTTCAGGCCACTTGAGCTTCAATTTCTTACTTTTCTCGAATTTCTGACCGTGTATATTTGTCAATCTTAGTCCCCTGGAGTGTGTCCCTTGCCTTTGGCGTCATCAGATCGCTAAATCTCAACTTTTAACGTCCTTTTTCCATCCATGCTCATAAAATCACCTTGCAACACCAGAATGAGAAAACGAGGCATTAGATAGCATTATATTCATAAATCCAGACAATATCTGGGGTCTAATATGCAATATTTGACCCTCAACACAACCCCCAACCAGCATTTTGCTAGTCCCGAGCAAAATATGCGAAAAATAAGTTGAGAATTATAGGAGAACTTTCTATGAAATCGAGTGAGATTTTGAACAAAATACGAGAAATTTAATATTCATGAATGTTAGAAATTGTTTTCTCTTGAGCTCAAGTGCACGGTAGACTTCATAATCAAGTGTAAAGCATTAATCCATCAATTAGAAAATTTTAAACATTGAGATCTATGGATGTATAGTCTAATCTCGGCTTATCATCATTAAGAGATCCAATCGTCAATTTCATGATATCATTGGTAACCAACAAGAAAATTCATGACAACCAAAACCTAATCCAAAACTTGCCTCATAGATTAGCCTATTAACTTGTGATTTTTCTATTCAAAGTAATGCCAAGGAAGGGGAACCAAATCCTCACCTATAGGGAGCAAACCTATGGTGAAGATCGTACACCTGACTCTTTTTAGATATCATTCATGGGGAATTAACTCCACACCTATAGGGAACAAATTTATGGTGAAGATTAATTATCCAACCTTTCCAATTTTTATACCATGATGGCAAGATATTTCAGACTGGTTCCTTTCGTGATTAGTGATTACCAAATTAACCCTTCAATATCAGACTGAAGTCTTAACGTGAAAGCGAGATGTGACATGTGAAATCCTGATGCGATCAATATTTAAAACTTTTAATCATGGCTTAGAAACTCGATCTTAACTGCAGAATGCCACCGATACGGAATCCAAGAGTCATAAATTATCAACATCATATATCTCACAATTCTAAATCAAGGATATTCGTCAAAATCACTTCGAATTCATAAAAATTTTCAGAAAAATTCAAAAAATTTTCACAATTGTTGCTCAAGACCAAGAAAATATTCATAATTGTTGCTCAAGACCAAGAAAATACTGATTAGGTTACCTAATCCCCCACCCCCAAGCTAAAATCTACATTGTCCTCAATGTAAAAGATATGAGCATGTAATGCACATGGGACAACGAAAGTAAATGAGAAGTGATGGGAAGATAGTACCTGAATAATGAATCAAGAGAGTTTCCAATAGATCACGGCATGGAAGCTTGCCAGCATGAGAGAAAAAGCAGAACAAAAATAACAAAAATAAAATCCTACCTATACCACTTTCGCAGGTGCTCTCGATTGCATTTAGCATATGCAACAAGCCTTTAAACCCCTAGGTTACCCCTAGTGGACGAGTTGTAGTCTCGTGAGGGTTTTCAGTAATGTTACCCACAAACATTGAATCATCTACTAAAGAATGAAAAGGAATAAAAAAGTTGGGTTGCCTCCCAAGAGCGCTAAATTTACCGTCTTCAGCCAGACAAATAAAACAACAATCCTAGACCTATGAAAGCGATAAACCTACCTATACCTCCATCAGACTAGGAGATCGGTCCTGGTAAACAGGAGCAATCAGAGGCATGGACATGTCCTCTGAATCGAATGTCTCGACAAATGGCTTTAATCGATGTCCATTTACTTTAAACTCTTTGCCATTGTCGGGATCTCTTATCTCGACGGCCCCATGAGGATAAGCAGTGACAATAATGTAAGGGCCGGTCCAACGAGATCGAAGCTTACCCGGAAAGAGATGTAGTCGAGAATCGTACAAAAGGACTTTCTGACCTGGCGTGAATGATTTTCGTAGAATATGATGATCATGAAACGCCTTCATCTTGTCCTTGTAAACTCTCGAGTTTTCATATGCATCATTCCGAATTTCTTCAAGTTCATTTAATTGAAGTTTGCGTAGCGAGCCAGCGTTGTCCAGATTGAAATTCAGATTTTTGATCGCCCAGTATGTTTTATGTTCCAATTCCACAGGCAAGTGACAGGCTTTCCCATAGACAAGTCTAAAGGGAGATGTTCCAATAGGAGTTTTAAAAGCAGTATGGTACGCCCATAAGGCATCGGTCAATCGGATTGACCAATCCTTACGATCAGGGTTAACAGTTTTCTCTAGGATATGTTTGATCTCTCTATTGGAAATCTCAGCTTGTCCACTTGTTTGTAGATGGTATGGGGTGCTCACCTTATGCGAGATACCGTATTTCTTCATTAAACTCTTAAATGGTCTATTGCAGAAGTGTGAGCCCCCATCACTAATGATGGCTCGAGGCGTTCCGAACCGTGACAGGATATTTTCTTTCAAAAATTTAATGATCGTGTGATGGTCGTTTTTGCGGCACGGAATTGCTTAGACCCATTTAGTGACATAGTCTACGGCGAGCAAAATATACAGATTTCTAAATGATTAGGGGAATGGTCCCATGAAATCAATGCCCCAGCAATCAAATGCTTCAATGATAAGGATGGGATTCAAAGGCATCATATTTCGACGGGACAATGCTTCCAATTTTTGACAACGCTCACAAGCTTTGCAAAACTTATGAGTGTCCCTGAACATAGTGGTCCAGTAAAAGCCACACTGTAGAATCTTGGCCGTGGTCTTTTTAGCAAAAAAGTGACCACCACAGGCCTGTGAGTGACAGAAGGAGATGACACTCTGATGCTCATCGTCTGGTACACATCTCCTTAAGATTTGGTCTGGGCAATATTTAAACAAATATGGATCATCCCAGAAAAAGTTACGCACCTTGGTAAAGAATTTCTTCTTATCTTGTGACGTCCAATGTGTCGGTATGGCACCTGTAGCAAGATAATTACCAATATCAGCGAACCAAGGTGAATGGGAGACTCTAAACAGTTGTTCATCAGGGAACATGTCATTGATATGGGTCACCTCAAGGGAATCAGAGGTATTAAGGCGAGAAAGGTGATCAGCTACTACGTTCTCTACTCCCTTTTCATCTTTAATTTCTAAATCAAATTCTTAGAGTAGAAGGATCCATCGTATTAGGTGGGGCTTAGAATCATTCTTAGAAAGAAGATACTTAAGTGCCGCATGATCTGTATAAATAATGATCTTGGATCCGATCAAGTAGGACCGAAATTTATCCAAAGCGAACACTACGGCTAAGAGTTCCTTTTCCGTAGTCGAGTAGTTCACTTGGGCAGGATTTAGAATCCTACTTGCGTAGTGAATAACGTAAGGCCGCTTATCTTTTCTCTGGCCTAGAACCACTCCAAGAGCATAATTAGAGGCGTCGCACATAAGTTCAAAAGGAAGACTCCAGTCGGGTGGTTGCATGATAGGTGCAGTGGTTAACATGCCCTTAAGCTTAGTGAAAGCTTCTTGGCACTACTCAGTCCACTCGTATGGTGTATCCTTTTGAAGAAGATTACATAAAGGACGAGAGAAGAGACTAAAGTCCTTTATGAATCGTCTGTAAAAGCCTGCGTGTCCTAAGAAGGATCGCACGTCTCTGATATTCTTGGGTGGAGGTAGGTTAGAGATAAGATCAATTTTTGCCTTATCTACCTCTATTCCTTTGGACGAGATGATATTCCCAAGGAAAATTCCCTTTTGAACTATAAAATGACACTTCTCCCAGTTAAGTACCAAATTTTTTTCTTCACATCTTTTCAGTACACATTTAAGACTTTCTAAGCATTCGCTGAAAGATGACCCAAAAATAGAGAAATTGTCCATGAAGACGTCTAGATATTTTCCCACCATGTCAGAAAAGATACTCGTCATGCATCGCTGAAAGGTGGCAAGGGCATTACATAATCCGAATGGCATCCTTCTGTAAGCAAAGGTGCCATAGGGACATGTAAATGTGGTCTTTTCCTGATCCTCAGGGGCGATTTTAATCTGATTATAACCTGAATACCCGTCAAGGAAACAATAATAGGAATGACCAGCTAGCCTTTCTAGGATTTAATCAATGAAGGGCAAAGGAGAGTGGTCTTTCCTTGTGATGGTATTCAGCTTTCTGTAGTCAATGCACATTCTCCAACCAGTAGTAACTCTGGTCGGCACGAGTTCATTATTGGCATTGGCTACGATGGTGATCCCGGACTTCTTAGGAACCACCTGAGTTGGACTCACCCATTGACTATCAGATATGGGGTAAATGATCCCCACTTCCAATAGTTTGAGAACCTCGGCCTTAACCACTTCCTTCATGTTTGGATTTAGTCTATGTTGTGATTGCCGAACAGCCTTTGCATTGTCCTCAAGATATATACGGTGAGTATAAATCGATGGGTTAATTCCCTTTAGGTCCGCTATCATCCATCCAAGAGCTCCCTTATGCTCAATGAGAGTAGATATCAGCATATTCTCCTGTTCTTTCTCCAGGTGGGCAGAGATCACCACCGGGTATGTCTCATCTTGACCTAAATAGACATATTTTAAATCAGAGGGCAAAGGTTTTAGGTCAAGCTTCCGTGGCTTGAGGTTAGACTGTAGAGGCACTACATAAGTTTGGGGCAATCTTCAATGTGTGGCCTCCACCGGTTAACTTCAAGTACCGGTGCAGTATCCAGAATGGCACATGTCTCCCTAATTATATCATCATCAAGAACATGGGAGTGGGCCAGGCACGTCTCTAGAAGATCAGAGGATAAGGTGAGAGGCGTTCTATCTTCCACAAAAGAATCAATCATGTTAACATCGTGGAAATCGTCATCATCGTCTGAGTTGCCGCCGTTATTGAAAAAGATATTCGATTCCAATGTCAAATTTTCAAAGGACATAGTTATGACACCATTCCTGCAATTGATAATTGCATTTGAAGTGGACAGGAATGGGCGACCAAGAATGACGGGAATCTGAGTGCTCGTGTCGTTGATGGGTTCGGTGTCCAGGATGATAAAATCAACAGGGTAGTAAAATCTATCAACCTGGACCAACACATCCTCGATGATCCCTCTTGGTACATGAACAGAACGATCAGCAAGTTGTAGTGTGGTTCGGGTGGGTTTTAATTCACCCAAACCTAACTGTTGGTATACCGAATAGGAAATCAGATTGACGCTTGCTCCTAAGTCAAGAAGTGCGTGGTCAATTCGATAGTTCCCAATTACACATGATATGGTTAGGCAACCGGGATCTTTGAATTTTTGCGGCACATCTTGTTTCAGGATGGCACTCACTTTCTCAGTCAAGGAGATCTTCTTTTGAACACTTTTCCGTCGTTTGGTAGTGCATAAGTCCTTTAAAAATTTAGCATATAAAGGAATCTGTTTTACAACGTCAAGCAGAGGAATGTTGACTTTCACTTGTTTCAACACCTCTAGGATATCCTGAGAGTTAGATAGACGTTTTGGTTCAACCAACCGTTGGGGAAACGGAGCAACTGGCTTTTCTAGAGGTTTCGGTTCAAATTTTTATGGGGCGCCACTAGATCCATCATTGTTGTCCTCTTCTGGTTCTTGAGGCTTTTCAGGCCTAACCGGAAGGGTTTTGTCAATAACCTTTCCACTCCTAAGAGTGGTGATGGATTTAGCATGCCCCATTTGATTTGAAGAGATGGGATCACCTGTCTCGTATTGCGATTTTGGATTAGGGAGTGATTGTGCGGGGAGCATCCCTTTTTCCATAGCCGTCATACGTGAATCTATTTTTTACATAAAATCTGAAATTTCTTGCATTGTCCGAGCCAGCTCTTGTATGGAAAATTGAACCGATTCTTCTTGAGGTTTCCCCTGATTTGGATTTTGATTGAAGAAACCTTGAGAGGTAGCAGTTTGTCCATTCCTCCAACTAAAATTCGGATGATTTTTCCAGCCAGAATTGTACGTATTAGAGGGTGGTCCATTGAAAGGTCTTTGATAGTTATTTACGGTATTAGATTGTTCATTCAATACTTCTCGAAGGCAGGTATTGAAGGACAATTTTCAGTAGTATGAATGTTGCAATCACAGATGCCACAAACACTTTCATTAACCTTTTCCTTCCTTCCTTCCATGGCCTCAAATTTTCTGGTGAGATTGGCCACCTTAGCGTTAAGATCATTATCCTCTTTCAGGAGATATATTCCTCCTTTTTCCCTTGAATGAGTCAGCCTAGACGTAGTATTCGTCCTTGGGTAATAGTCCCATGATTGTGTTTTTTCTGCGAGACTATCGAGATAATCCCATACCTCGTCGACATTTTTATTAATAAAATCTCCGTTACACATTGTCTCGACCATTTGGCGCATGGAAGATGTTAGCCCATCATAGAAAAAAATCGTAATGCGCCATATTTCAAAGCCATGTTGTGGGCATGCATTAACTAGATCCTTGAACCTTTCCCAACATTGGAAGAATGTTTCATCTTCCTTTTGGGCAAAGTTCATGATTGCTCTCCTGAGGGTAATTGTCTTATGATGTGGGAAAATTTTCTTTATAAATTCCCTCTGCATATCATTCCATGTGCCAATGGATCTAGGACGAAGTGAATGTAACCACGTCTTGGCTTTTTCTTTCAAGGAAAATGGAAAGAGTTTCAGCCTAATAGTATCCTCAGATATATTAGGAAAGTA
Organism: Magnolia kwangsiensis; assembly: GCA_037074715.1. Taxonomy (NCBI): domain Eukaryota; kingdom Viridiplantae; phylum Streptophyta; class Magnoliopsida; order Magnoliales; family Magnoliaceae; genus Magnolia; species Magnolia kwangsiensis. The sequence goes on along the minus strand of CM073575.1, from coordinate 78,406,895 downwards.
TAAGGTGCCTATGATTTCATCGAACTCTTTCAGATGCAAGTATGATTCTTCAGACTCAAGCCCATGGAACTTAGGAAGGAGTTGAATAACCCCTGGCTTGATGTCCATATGTCCTGTATTCTCAGGAAAAATCATGCATGAGGGCGTACTCACCCCCGCTGGTTGTAAATAATCTCGTAAAGTACGAGGCGGGGGTGCATGGTGCACCTCATTCTCATCAAGTACTTCCTCAACCCTAGGTTAGGGTAGTGCTTGAGGTTGATTTTCAGCCATAACCTCCTCTGTCTCAGGAGAATTCAAGTGGTGTCTAGTCCTGCGATGGACAGTCAACCCCTCAACTAATCCTCCTTCAGTCACGAGACGTCGAGTGTTGTCGCGTGCCCACTGGGGCATAAAACACACTCAGCCCTCAAATTATAACTTAAACCTAAGAAAAAGGAAGAACAAATCTAGAAAATGAAGGTGAAAGATGGAAAGAAGTTACCAAAATTGAAGTCCTAGGTTAAGAACCTGCAGAATAAACAAAACAAGTTAGTTTTTAGACAAAAAGTCTATAAAATAGAGAATTTCTAAAGATATAATAAGAACCAAAGTTAGAATTTCTAAAAAGAGTTAGAATTAGCAACTACTAAAAAGAAGAACTAAATCCTAATCTAGAACAGAGAGGAAGAATTTAAGAAAGAATTTACCAAATTTGAAACTATCTTAGAAGCCTACAAAACAGAGAAGACAAGTTAGTTTCTAAAAATTGGAAAAAAATCTAAACCTAATCTTAAACTAATCCTAAAACAAATTAATTTCAGAAAAACGTAGCCGACAGTCCCCGGCAACGGCGCCAAAAACTTGTTCACTCCCCAAGTGCAGGATTGTGATATAGTAATAACTCGGTAAGACTGAGGTCGAATCCCAAGGGACTGGAACTTGTACGTTATCTAAAATTATCTAGAACTAGAACTAGGCTAAGATGAATTTTAAATCAATTAGCGATGGTGGAATACTTGTAGAATAATTAATCTAAAACTTAGGAAACAAATCAGAGATAGGAAACTAGGGATTCAGAGGATTCACTTGTAGAGATCAGGGAGAACTTATGCTTGCATCAAAAATTATGGAAAGTACTGAACTGTCGTTGATCTAGTTTTCAAATAGATGAAAGGTGTATGAATTAGAATGGATTCCATCACCAAACCATGCCCAAAGACTATGGTAAACAACAAAATCAAACTAATTACCACCCAATCACATGTATGCAAGTTAGGAAGGGTACCGACATCCAACCATGCCCAGGAGACTATGGTGAACAACAGGGCTTCTTGACATCATAAACATTAAAGAGAACGGAAATATTCAAAGCCATTGCAGACCCATTGTAATTTCAGTCACAACAGACCATTAAAAACCTAAAACATTCCCATAATAATTAACTAAAATCAACGTCAATTCATGCATTAAAATTAAAATAAAATTAAATCTCCCATCTCACTACAAGCTTCACCTCTTAGCCCTAGCTAAGAGGTTCAGCCCGCCATGAACGGGTTAAATCTCATAATAAAAGAAAAGAAAAGAAAATACTCTCTCCCTCACGTCTGCTTTAAGTCCCTGCCCGAGCCTCCACGTCTCTCTTTTTCTTCCTTCCTAGACCTGATTGAATGCTCCCCAAGTCCAAAAACTTCCTTTTATAGCTGCTGGAAGGCTGGAGTCAGTGACAGAGTTGTAGCAGGACACGGAGTACAATTTTCGCAGCCAAGTTCGGTGTCACGAAACACGCCACTTTCCTCGCTCAAATTCTAAGAAAACACCGTCCCTTAGTACTTTCTTGGGTTCTCTACATGATAGACGGTTCAGATCTGTCATACGATCAAAGATGGTGGGCCAAAACCTCCTGAAAAAGTCAGTTTTCGTGGATGTGCGAAACCTTTCGAACCATTTCGCTGTTGAGATCGGTGGGCCCCACAGAAGCATTTTCTGAAAAATCCACCCCGTCCATTGGATTCAGAACGAAATTTCAGTCAAGAATGGGTGATTTTGAACGTCCATTGACGTGGCCCAGAGAAGAAATCACAAAAGAATCAGTTTTAAACGTTGCAGGGCAGCCCTTTTGTGGCCTCTGTATCTCACACGTGTGCACGCATGGGTGAAAAGTGACAACATAATTTTGTAGTGCTCGCGGCTGTCTACACGGTGGACGGTTTGGATTGAGCTTATGGGGCACGTGTGGGGCTCACAGCTGATCGCAAAAACGGCCAGCGGCCGTGCATTACGCGGACGCGAAAGCGGAATCTTCTTCCGCTGTGATGATCGGTAGGGTCCACTGAGCTTTCTTTTTGAAAATCCACACCGTCCATTGGCTTTAGGACGAAAAACCGTCCAGGAAGGCAAAGTCCAGTTTGATTTCAATGTGGCCCACAAAATCTATAACCCAGCCATCCATCCTGCATTTTCCATCCATCTACGTCCGTACCTGTGCATGGGTCAAAAGGACGGCTTGGTGAGGGTAATATCCCCCCCTTTACATGATCTCTTAAAATATCGACGAGTGGGGCCCACATTCGATCCTTGGCGTCGGCAGCGAAGACGATGGCGTCTTTGGAAATTTTTGAGAAAAAATTCATCGGTCAGCATAATGCTGACCGATTTGCTTGCTTCGGTGCACGGGCGGTCACGCATGGGCTGTGCACACGCACATGTAAGGTGGGCCCCAAATTGATGTTCATGCAAGATCCAATCCGTCCATCCACTTCCTCACCTCATTTAAGGAGTTGAGACCAAAATTAAAGCAGGTCTAGATACCAGGTGGACCGCAAATCAATAATTTTTGGGCTGATTTATCTGTTGGGCCACTTCCACCTGGATCCAACGGAAGAAATTTGACGTGTACGGTTACTTTATAGTCTTCAGGCCACGTATGAAGTTTCGAGCCGAATGGATGGTGGGAACCTTGTGATCTTGCATTCTAGACGTCCTTCAGGCCACTTGAGCTTCAATTTCTTACTTTTCTCGAATTTCTGACCGTGTATATTTGTCAATCTTGGTCCCCTGGAGTGTGTCCCTTGCCTTTGGCATCATCAGATCGCTAAATCTCAACTTTTAACGTCCTTTTTCCATCCATGCTCATAAAATCTCCTTGCAACACCAGAATGAGAAAACGAGGCATTAGATAGCATTATATTCATAAATCCAGACAATATCTGGGGTCTAATATGCAATATTTGACCCTCAACATAAGGCGCGTACACTCAATGCCATTCGTCGACCTGGGATACACATTGAACGTGCAGATATGGTGCAGCAGGCGCAAATCATCAGACATATACATCGCCTTGAGGCTATTATTAGGCTGTCATGGAACCAACTTACCGCATAAGAACCTGGTACGGCGATCTCGCTCATGCCTACTGTAACACCCTGAAAATCGGGGGTCGTGTATAAACTCAACTCCCGAGTTCCAGACCGTTACTTATGCAACAAAAATGGTTATGATTCAATGTTGTCTGATTTAAAGCATTCACATGAGTAAAAGTATACCAAAACTGCAATTCATACTTCAGATCCAGTGATAAAAGCAAGCGGAAGACTAAACAATGTATATATCACTATATGGAAAAATAAAGTAATCTCATCTGTCTCCAAAGTATGACTACATCTCTGAGTCTCATATACATATACATAACAAAAGAATAATGTTCAAAAAAAGAAAGTCCCACTGATGTCCCCTCGATCCAGGTCGCCTACGGGAAGCCGTCATGATACTGCACATACGAGAACTCATCCTGCTCCTCGTCAATCTCTGGCTCCACCTCCTGGATCTCGTCCTCACCTGCATCTACAACAGGGTCTGGTGGGTGTTGCAAACACCATCCCGTAACGTGGGAATGAGTGATCAACTCAGTGGAATCATAGAGCAAAGATTAGCATGTTCACAATTCAATCACGCGATAATAGTAAAGCAGTAAATCAGACAATCCTAATACTGTTATTAATGCAAGATGATATGACGTGATGTATGCCCTCACCGACGATCACCCTCATGCGGCAACATCTTACGACCGCGGCATGCCACACTCCCTAGAGTGCTCCACATCTTCTAGGCACATGCAATGCTATGGTGATATGATTTCCAAGTTGTTATTAGTCCATTCAAACAGCAGGATTGGGAAACTAAGGTACTTCCCTCGTATCAATCCCAACACAGATCCTGTCTAGGGTCGTCACTCCTAGTAATCTCATACGATGTATATTTCGTAGGTCACTGCAAGGGCTGCCAGGGCTGTTGCTCGCACTCGTTGCACCGCTCCCCCATCACCTTATCAATACAGGCCTACCGTACTCTACTGCAACGGAAGGGTCGTCGCCTCCCGTGGACTCAGAATACGCTCGCGGTCACTACAAAGGGCTCGTCGCCTGATCAGTGTAGGCCGACAGCTAGAATATAGCGTCCCATACCACCATAATCTGCTCACGAGTTTAGGTGCTCACTGGTCACTACGGGGAGGTTTGTGGCCCCAGCGTAGGCCGACAGCTCGACCACAGTGTCCCATACCACCATGCCCGGCTCATGAGTCTTAGTGGATCAAGGTACCATGGTTAACCGGGTTTATAATGGTAAGTTCAGTACCCTAGGTTCAAGCAGTTATGACACATACAAGGTGAACATACATCGGCCAGTCGGGTTACTTGACAGGCTCGACTAGCGCGATTGCATCTCAAGTCGAACGACATGAAGTGCGTACAATACTTCGCGTGGCCTAACCACTGCCGCCAACTCTAAACACAAATCACGTTCATCGACGCGTCGTTCGTGGCTATGACCAGTCAGCCACGAATTCGCTCGGTTACCGACTGCCTGGACTAAGTCAAGTCCCACACATCTATGGAATCACATTAGCAACATAAACAAAGGTATTGGAATTGAAATATGATCATATGAGCATGTTAACACATGTTATAATATTCAACTTAAGCAAATCTTAAACCACATACATTCCATGCATGTAATGCAATCATGCATAAGGTCAACATGTAGGAAATCATTTAGGTCAGCATATTAATCAAGAAATCAATCTCAAACTACTACATAACATCATTTAATTCAATACATACTAATACAAGCATTTATACAAACACATACACTACACACTTAAGTCTACATATAGTATGTCGACCCAAAGTGCGCAACTAGGTGAATCTCTTCGCCAAACTGATTATGCAAACATTCCTAACTCCCTAATGCGGCGACAAACCATGTCAATCACGTCAGCAAAATATGCATGTAGACCGTACTTCCTACAAATGACTAAAATGCCCTAAATCTCATATTCTTCGTTAATTTACGAAACAGGAAACGGAGAGCATGTTGTACATGTCAAACGGCGATGCCGTCGATAATCTACTATTAAACGACATTGAAAGCGTTGTAAACCGTCAATCAAAGCGTCTAAAATCCTCACCTAGTCTCTTACGGTTGCGGGATTTTGAACGGAGCGTGTACGCTTCGTCTACGGCAGTAGGAGAGCCTGATTTATGGAATACGTTAGCTAACATGCCATGAATCTAAGTAAACCCTAAATCAACAAGTTTTTGGGGTTATTTTATACCTGAAAAAGGGGAGAAATCACCAGCCAAGTGATTGGGAAGAAGTGCTGAAGCACTAGCAGTCGGCGGCTCGGAAGCGCGAAAATTCCCTTCCTCTCTTTCTCTCAAACTCTCTCTCCTTTTCTCTAGGGTTTGGGATTTTCGGATGGAAGGGAGAATTGAGGGTTTCAACCCCTTTTATAAGCTTAAAAACGCCGAAAATAGGCTCCGGGACGAAGTTTACTTGGTGCCTATCCATTTCGGGGCTGTTTCGGTCCAAAAACTGCTTTCTGGTAGTCCTCTGGTCGATTGCGATCGGACTTAAGCTCATGTGTACCAGATGTAGCTCGTATTAAGTTTTCAGTCTGGCAGGGTTCGCAGATCGCACGTGGCGGACCAGTTTCAGTTCAGCGGTCACCACACGTAGATCAGGGCTGAAAGTCTCATGATAATAAATAAAAATTTTTCCTGATCCGAGGGTGTAATCTGGATGAATTCTGACGGTCAGAACGCTTAATACTGACGCGTCAAGTCGTGTGCCAGATTTGAATTTGAAATTCCAAATCCGTCCCTATTCACGGTCGCTTCAGTCCGGGTTCAACGAAATCGTCTGTGATTATTGGTTTGACTTGATTTTTGAGATGATTGTCAAGTCCAGCTAGGCGGTTCTAACGGTCTAAGATAGGAGGTATCGGACCTTCGACGTGCGGTCTAGATCCAATTCAAGAATTCAATGTGGTCCAGAGAACAAACCTGCTTAGAGTTTGATCCGAGGTTATAGAGTATTGTAGAGTTGTTTGTTCTACTCGATTTGGGTCTTGCAGAACGTATTTAAAGTGATCAGGGACTATTTTCCAGCTACTCTAGCGTTGCACTAGCTAACTTACGGTTAATTTCCATGGAAATTATTTCTACGCGATTTCGGGTCGAGTTGGTACTCGAGCCCAAGTACGAATTTTTCACGGCCGTTACACCTACTCCTTAGATTCTTCTCACTAGGATGAACATCACCAAGAGGCACGTTCAGAAGTCGCGCAATCAGCCGCACATCGATCGTAGCCATCCTGTCCCTACCAAAAGGAATTTTGAACTGCAATGGCTCCAAGGTAGGATTCCGGATACAAGCGTAGAAGGCACGAACGGTGCTCACATTAGCACGAGCGCGAGCTTCAAAGATCGGATCCCAATGCGCAGCTTCAATGCGCTCAAACAACAAAAATTCACCGAACAGTCGTCCTTCCACATCCGCCTCAAACAACACTTTGCGATCAGTGTATTGGCCGTGAGGCATCTCTGCTAGAATCACTCGCCCAAGTTGAGTATGGGGATCCAAATCCCGCTTTGTATGGAACTCTCGGGCTGTAGCCAGACTTGCGGCGGTGCTTGAACTTGTGTCACCACCCCGCGGCCTTCTTGATTGAGCAGGGCGACTCGGCCCAGCCTCATCCGCTGCGGTTTTTCTTTTACCCATCAAAGATAGGATGGTGGAGAGTGACAAAAGGCCTAAAATGGCTTCCACGAAAGGCATGGAAAGCGGAGAAAATGCGAAGAAGTGGCTGTCCAAACTGAAAAAGGGAGATCTAGGCGTTGTAGAGGGATGCTTCAAGCTTCCCTAGGATGTATTTTCAAGGAAAAATGAAAATGAAAAAGGGGAATGGAGCACCTCATGATTTCAGCTCGATTTGGGGATTTTTAGAGCTCCAAAAGATGAAATCTTCAAGAGGGAGGGCTGCAATCTTCCATAGGACGATGGGGTGTGGTCGTTTTTGGCCAAGGATGGATTTAGGGGTGGTTTGGAATCATGAATTTTAGAGATGGTAGCTAGAAAATGAGAATGGAGCTATGGGAAGGGCTGTTTGTGAAGGAAGTGTATGATTTAGGGTTTTCCACACACGAACCACACATGGGGGGTGTGTAGTACCCAAAATACCCCCAAGAACCAAAGTACGCATCCAACGGGCAAGGGTGGTCGGCGATGCATCGCCAGATCGGCGATGGCATCCCCGACTGACCTCCTATTCTGTCGGTGGGACCACATGGGTCTGGTCCCCCATGGTCCAGGGACCCCAAATAACTATGGGCCCCACCTTGGTTCATTGTATTTTGACCTATATATGCCTAAACATGAGTTCAGGATTTTCTGGGGCCAATCTGTAATCCTGAATACAAAACTCTATCATGCAGCATATGATTTTAGGGTAGAAGGAGCTAGTACATCCATCTGGCCCATCAGTTGCTAAAGAAAGCGAAGTTAGAATGGCCTTATGACCATTTTTCATGAAATTTTACTATTCACTGTAAAATTTTGTGAAAGCATGATTTTATGTTATTTTCACATTAGGATTGATGCCTAACATGAAAAGGATAAGAAGGAATTGAAGATTGGAGTGGTGAGAGGAAGAATTTTGAAGATTTTTGGTGAAACGGAATTTTTAAGCCCTGACGATTGAATACAGGGGTTGTGGTTGTCCCGCGGCCCAAGGATTCACATTTATGGGTTTAGAATCGTTCAAAGAACGTCTCAACCCACTCACCTACAACCTAGAAGCTATTCAGGTTGCTTCACATGACCCTAGATGCGTTACGGACTCGATCACGCGATCGAAATGAATAGACTTCTCCTATTGGCGAATCTGCGATCTTAGAAATGTTTCTAGACCCTTCTCGCACCCACCTAAGTCAAAGGAAGCGACAGTATACGTCGCGTGACCATAACCCAGGCCCAGTATACTCTTATTCATGCTCTGATACCAACTTGTAACACCTTGAAAATCGGGGGTCGTGTATAAACTCAACTCCCGAGTTCCAGACCGTCACTTATGCAACAAAAATGATTATGATTCAATGTTGTCTGAGTTAAAGCATTCACATGAGTAAAAGTATACCAAAACTGCAATTCATACTCCAGATCCAGTGATAAAAGCAAGCGAAAGACTAAAGGATATATATATCACTGTATGGAAAAACAAAGTAGATCTCAACTGTCACTAAAGTATGAATACATCTCTGAGTCTCATATACATATACATGAACAAAATCAAATGTTCAAAATAGTCCCACTGGAGTCCCATCAATCCAGGTCACCTAAGCATAGCCATCATGGTACTGCATGTACGAGAACTCGTCCTGGTCCTCGTCAAAGTCTGGCTCTGCCTCCTGGATCTCAGCATCACCTGCATCTACAACAGGGTCTAGTGGGTGTTGCAAACACCATCCCGTAACGTGGGAGTGAGTGATCAACTCAGTGGAATCATAGAGCAAAGATTAGCATGTTCACAAATCAATCATGCGAGAATAGTAAAGCAGTAAATCGGACAATCCTAATACTGTTGTTAATCCAGTATGACATGACGTGATATATGCCCTCACCGATGATCTCCCTCATACGGCACCATCTTACGACCGCGGCATGCCACACTCCCTTAAGTGCTCCACATCTTCCAGGCACATGCAATGTTATGGTGATATGATTTCTGAGTTGTTATTAGTCCATTCAAACAGCAGGATTGGGAAACTAAGGTACTTCCCTTGTATCAATCCCAACACAGATCCTGTCTAGGGTCGTCGCTCCTAGTAATCTCATACGATGTATATTTTGTAGGTCGCTACAAGGGCTGCCAGGGCTGTTGCTCGCACTCGTTGTACCGCTCCCCCATCACCTTTTCAATACAGGCCTACTGTACTCTACTGCTACTGAAGGGTCGTCGCCTCCCGTAGACTCAGAATATCCTCGCGGTCACTACAAAGGACTCGTCGCCTGATCAGTGTAGGCCGACAACAAGAATATAGTGTCCCATACCACCATAATCTGCTCACGAGACTAGGTGCTCACTGGTCACTACGGGGAGGTTTGTGGCCCAAGCGTAGGCCGACAGCTCGACCACAGTGTCCCATACCACCATGCCCGGCTCATGAGTCTTCGTGGATCAAGGTACCATGGTTAACAGGGTTTACAATGGTAAGTTCAGTACCCTATGTTCAAGCAGTTATGACTCATGCAGGGTGAACATACAACGGCCAGTCGGGTTACTTGACGAGCTCGACTAGCGCGATCGCTCGGTTACCGACTGCCTGGACTAAGTATAGTCCCAAACATTTATGGAATCACATCAGAAAATCATATGAGAGTATTGGAATTGAAATGCAACCATGTGATGTTAACACATGTTATAACATACAACTTAAGCAAGTCTTCAAACACGTACATTTCATGCATATAATGAAATCATGCATATAGTCAACATGTAGAAAATCATTTATGTCAGCATATTAATTGAGAAATCAGTCTCAAACTAATTCATAGCATGATTTAATTCAATACATACTAATACAAGCATTTATACAAACACATACACTACACACTTAAGTCTACATATAGTATGTCGACCCGAAGTGCGCATTTAGGCGAATCTCTTCGCCAAACTAATTATGCACGCATTCTTAACATTCTACTGCGACAACGAATTATGTCAATCACATCAGCAAAATATGAATGAAATCAGTACTTCCTACAAATGACTAAAATGCCCTAAATCTCATATTCTTCGTTGATTTACGAAACAGGAAACGGACAGCATATTGTACATGTCAAACGGCGATGCCGTCGATAATCTACTATTAAACGACATTGAAAGCGTTGGAAACCGGCAATCAAAGCGTCTAAAATCCTCACCTTATCTCTTATGGATGCGTGAATTCGAACGGAGCGTATACGCTTCGTCTACAGCAATAAGAGAACCTAATTTACAAGATACGTTAGCTAACATGCTATGAATCCTAGTAATCCTCAAATCAGCAACTTCTAGGGTTAGTTCTTACCTGAAAATGCGGAAGAATCACCGGCTTGGTGATCAGAAGGTGTTGCTACAACACGTGCAACAGGTGGCACGAAGACGGGAAAAATCTCTCCTACTCTCTCTCACAAACTCTCACCTTTTCTCTCTCCCAAATTAGGGTTTCTCTCAAATTCGGATGGGAGAGAGGAGTGAGGGTTTCAACCCCTTTTATAGACTTAAAAATGCCCAAAATAGGCTCCGGTACAAGGTTTACTTAGGGCATATCCAAATCGGGGTTGTTTCGGTCCAAAAGATGCTTTCTGGTGGTCCCCTGGCAGAATGCGATCGGACTTAAGCTCATGCGTACCAGATCTAGCACGCATTAAGTTTTCAGTCCGGCAGGGTTCGCAGATCGCACGTGGCGGACCAGTTTCAGTTCAGCGGTCACCGCACGTAGATCAAGGCTGCAAGTCCCATGAAATGAAATAGAAATTTTTCCTGATCCGAGGGTGTAACTGGCTGAATTCTGACGGTCAGAATGCTTAATACTGACACGTCAAGTCGTGTGCCAGATTTGAATTTCAAATTTCAAATCTGTCCCTATTCGCACTCTCTTCAGTCCGGGCTCAATGAAATAGCCTGTGATTATCGGTTGGACTTGATTTTCGAAATGATTGTCGAGTCCAACAAGGCGGTTCTAACGGTCTAAGATAGGAGGTATCAGACTTTCGACGCGCGGTCTAGATCCAATACAAAGATTCAAAGTGGTCCAGAGAATAAACCTGCTTAAAGTTTGATCCGAGGTTAAAGAGCATTATAGAGTCATTGGTTCTACTCGATTTGGGTCTTGTAGAACGTATTTAAAGTGATCAGGGACTATTTCCTAGCTACTCCAGCGTTGCGCTAGCGAACTTAGACTTATTTTCTAAAGGAATTAATTCTACGCAATTTCGGGTCTAGTTGGTACTCGAGTCCAAGTATGGATTTTTCACGGGCTTTACAAATGTCCCATATCACCACACAAATGACAAACTGGAGAAGTTCTTATATTGCTACCTGAAGCAACAGATTTTTCAGTTTTCATTTTGATTTTCTCATACCCTAGGCTACTCTTATCTTTTCCAGGCCTTCCTATCCCTAACATTCTTTCAAGTTTTTCACCACTTTGAGAAAACTTATAGTTTATCTCGGCAAATTTTTTGGAATTTTCTAAGTCAATACAAAGTGAGTGGTTCTCATTTTTGAGTTTTGCATTATCATCTTTTAGCAGTTCAGCTTTGTTCATAAGTTTTGATAATTCTCCTTTTAGGGATAGGTTTTCTTTTTCTAATTGATCATTATCTGTGAGATATTGTTGCAAATCATTGGACAAATGTATGTTTATTTCTAAGGTTCTGTCCAAGTCTTTCTGCAACACTTTCTTTTTGTTTTCAGTCATGCCAATTTTCTTAAGGATGTAGATGCTATGAATGTATAGTTGATTATAAGTATCCTGCAATTTATTTAGCTCTTTATCTTCTTCTTCCTCAATTTCCTCATTATCAGATGAAAATATTCAGTGGCTTGTTGCTCTTCTTTTCTTTCAGATTCCATGGGAATAGTTGGAGTGGTGGAGACCATAAGAATTTTCAAAGGTTTCTGATCTCCATCACTTCCTGAGTCACTGTTTTCTGAATTTGACTCCTCCATATCATCCCATGTGGTAGCCATCGCCTTGTCCTTGGTTTTTCTGTTTGGGCATTCGGTAGATAGGTGTCCATACTCATGACAGGCATAACACTGTGGTTCTCTGTTTCTTTTCCCAAATTTACCTGCTAAAGGTTTGTCATCCACCTTTCTACCTTTAGAGGGGCGGGCGCGATTCCTTTGAAAGAATCTTTTGAATCTTTGTGCCAGCAGAGCCACTTCCTCATCTTCATCTTCCTTTTCACTCTCACTGTCCTCATGTTTTGGTTTCTTGGAGGTTTTTAGGACAGTGTTTTTGGATTTTTGGGGTTGTGTGAAGTGTAGTTCAAAGGTTTGTAGGGAACCTACTAGTTCTTCTTCTTTCATTTCATCAATATTCCTACACTCCTCAATTGTTGTTACCTTGGGATTGAAGCGTTATGGTAAGGATCTTAAGATTTTTCTACATATTTTAGGTGCTGGAACCTTCTCTCCCAATCCACCCATGGAGTTACAAATAATATTTAATTTGGTGTAAAACTCCATAAATGTCTCATGCTCTTCCATCCTGAGATTTTCAAACTGTGAAGTTAAAAGTTGTAGTTTAGATCTCTTCACGGCGCTTGTGCCTTCATGGGTTGTTTCCAGTAAATCCCATGCTTCCTTGGATGTCCCACACATACTTATTTGATTGAAAATATCTTGGGACATGGCACAATACATGACGTTTATTGCTTTTGCTTCAGCATTTCTGTAACATCCCGAAAATCGGGGGTCGAGCAAAAACTCCACTCCCGAGTTCCAGATCATCATTTATGCAACATTTTCAATGATGGATGAATATTGTTCATATTAGTGCAGAAAACATGAGTGGGATTAGACCAAAACAACATATCATACTCCAGAGACAGTTAAATTAGCAAGCGGAAGAATGTAATAGATATATAAAGTATATGAACTATTGTGGGTCTCCAGAGTGTGAACGTGTTACCAGGTTAAACATATACATGTATACTCCAAAAATGATAAAAAGAATATACATGTGTGTGTAAGAAAAAGGAAAAATACCAAGTATATTGGCATCTAATCAGTAACCCTGTAACCCCATCAATCAGAACCTGCATTTAGGAGGGATCCTCCTCATCATCATCAAGTCCGGCTCTGCTTCACAAGTATCACCATCATCTGCAATTAAAATAGGAACTGTTTGGTGTGCGCAACACCGTCCCGTAACGTGGGAGTGAGTAATTAACTCAATGAAATCATAGAGCAAAGATTAGCATGTTTTCAAATCAATCATGCGATAATAATAAAGCAATTAATCAAACATTCCTGTTGTTAATGCAATACGACATGACATGATGGATGCCCTCACCGACATTCTCACTCATACGGCACCATCTGCGTCCGCGGCATGCTTGCGTACCGCTCAGTGCTCCACATCTTCCAGGCACATGCAATGTGATGTTGATATGATTACCGAGTTATTATTAGTCCTTTTTATACAGCAATATTGGAAAACTAAGGTACTTTGCTTATATCAATCCCAACACAGATCCTGTCTAGGGTCGTCACTCCTAGTAATCTCATACGATGTTATATTTGTAGGTCGCTGCAAGGGCTGTCAGGGCTGCTGCTCGCACTCGTTGCACCGCTCCCCCATCACCTTATCAATACAGGCCTAATTATCCTTAAGACTGCATCAGGACTCGTCGCCCCCATGCGGTGTCAGGATAAACTCATGGTCACTACAAAGGGCTCGTCACCAATCAGTGTAGGCCGACAGCAAGAATATAGTGTCCCATACCACAATAATCTGCTCAGAGTAGGGTGCTCACTGGTCACTACGGGAAGGTTTGTAACCCCAGCATAGGCCGACAGCTCGACCACGGTGTCCCATACCACCATGTTCGGCTCATGAGTCTTTATGGATCAAGGTACTATGGTTAACAGGGTTTTCAATGGTAAGTTCAGTACCGTAGGTTCAAGCAGTTATGACTCATACATGGTGAACATACAATGGCCAGTCAGGTTACTTGACGGGCTCGACTAGCACGGGCGCATCTCAAGTTGAACGACATGAAGTGCATGAAACACTTCGTGTGGCCACTACCGCCAACCTAAACACGACTCGCGTTCATCGACGCGTCCTCTGTGGTACATAGAAACCAACCACGAATTCGATCCATTACCGACTGCCTGGACTAGGTCATAGCCCCAAACATTTGTAAACAACATCAGTAAGCATATGAGAGTAGTAAAAATGAATATAAACAATACAAGCATGTTGACACGTGTTATAACATACAACTTAAGCAAATAATCCCACACATGCATTTCATATAAACAATGAAATCAATACATATAGCCAACATGATGAAAATCGTTTACATTAGCATATTACTTGAGAATTTAATATCAAAACTCATACACAACACCATTTACTCAATACATACTAATACAAACATTTATACAAACACTTAGACTACACACTTTAGTCTACATAGCGTATGTCGACTCAAAGTGCGCTTAAGGGCGAATCTCTTCGCCAAACCAATCATGCACGCATTCCTAATATTCTAACATGATAAATAGCCATGGCAATTATTTCAGAAAAATACGGACGTATACTGTATTTCCTACAAATACCCAAAATGCCCTAAATCTCATATTTCCCGTACGTATACGAAATGGAAAACGGACAACATGTTCTATATGTCAAACGGCGTTGCCGTCGATAATCTACTATTAAACGACATTGAAAGCTTTGAAATCAGTCAATCAAAGCATCTAAGATCCGCACCTTTCACTTTAAATGTGTATCGTTTCGAACAGAGCGTATACGCTTCGTCAACGGCGTACAGGCGACGTAATACACAGGTTGCATAAGCTACTTTGTTATTTGAATCGACGGAATGCTAAATCAGCAAGTGTTTAGGGTTTTCCTTACCTAGAAGTGCGTTGGAATCATCGGGAAAGTGATTGGAGTACGGTGCTTTGGCACGTGCAGTAGCAGCAGCAAGTGGCGGGAAGATCTCTCCCACACTCTCTCACAAACTCTCACTTTCTCTCTCACTCTAGCTAGGGTTTCTAGCAAATTCGGATGGGTGAGAAAAGTGAGGGTTTCAAACCCTTATATAAGCTAAAACCTTTCCAAATTAGGCTTGAGAACAAAGTTCACTTGAGGTATAACCAAATCGGGGCTGTTCTGGTCCAAAGAAGCACTTCTGGAGGTCCCCTGGCCAAATGCGGTCGAACTTAAGATCATGGATACTGGATCCTGCTGACACCCAGTTTTCAGTCCGGCAGAGTTTGCAGATCGCACGTGGCGGTCCAGTTTCAGTTCAGTCGTCATCGCACCTAGATCAGGTCTACAAGTCTCGTGATATGAAAGAGAAATTTTTCCTGATACGAGGGTGTAATTTGGCTGAATTTTGACGTTCAGAACGCTTAATAATAACGCGCCAAGTCACGTGCCAGATTTAAATTAAAATTTTTAAATCTAACCCTTTTCTCACTCTCTTCACTCCAGGCTCAATGAAATAGCCTCTGAACGTCGGTTGGGCTTGATTTTCGAAACGATTGTCAAGTCCAGCCAAGCGGTCATAACGGTCTAAGATGGTAGATATCGGACTTTCGACGCGCGGTCTAGATCCAATACAAAGTTTCAAAGGGTTTTCGAGAACAAACCGGTTTAGAGTTTGATCCTAGGTTTCAGGGTATTATACACCATTGATTCTACAAGTGTTGGATCTTGTAGAACGTATTTAAAGCGATCAGGGACAATTTCACAGCTACTCCAGCGTAGCGCTAGCTAACTTACGCTTAGTTTCTAAAGGAATTAATCCTAAGTGATTTCTTTGGCTATGGAATTGGGTTCTGAGCGGTTACCAAGGTGTTTTGGTTGACCCATTCCTAAGGACGTCTAATCCCAAGTTGGCAAAAATCCAGGGTGTTACAATTTCGCTGTTCTTTGTTAAACGTCGTCCACTTCTCATTAGGTTTGGGTTTAGTGATTGTGGTTTCATCTTCAAGTACAATTTATTCGGATGGTACCACGTATCCTTTTTCAACTGCATCCCAAACTTCATGATCTAAAGATCTCAGGAAGTAGTGCATTCTAGCCTTCCAGTACGCATAATTTGATCCATCAAATACTGGAGGTCTAGTGACAGATGAGCCCTCTCCTTTGGCCATATTTCTACTTCAGTTAAGATCACTCTCTAGGCGGTGAAGCCCTTAAAGAGAGACCTGCTCTGATACCAATTGAAAAAACGGTGAAGACCACTTAAGTTGAAATAAGAATATGTCAATATAGCCTAGAGGGGGGGTGAATAGGACTTTTTAAAGTTTTTTATGAATTGTTAAAAATCCTTATCACACTAATCCTATCAAAGAGTACTGAATAGGATTACTCAAAATTAACTCTACTGGCTTCCAAGCCTGATAGAGGATCCAATCACAAACTATTTAAAAGATAAACAATTTATAGATGAGATTGTGATGGATATGACTGTGTGTGCATAAGATGTGATCATGTATAAAGACATGCAAGGTAATCAAATAAATGAAAGACAATATCAATCTCAAACACAGTCATTTTATAGTGGTTCTACGACTTGTCTACTCCACTCCCGACTTCCACACTCAACCCTTGAGTGACCGGATTTCACTAAGGAGGTTTCCCATGGTTCACCTCAAACCTAAGGTTTTAAATCAGGTTCACCTTCAACCTTTACAGAGGTTTCTACTCGGTTCACCTCAAACCCTTGAGTTTTGCTGGAGTACTCCTAACCAGATGTTTATGCCCACACAGGACAAGGGTCCACACAACGCACCCGGAGGTTTCTACTCGGTTCACCTCAAACCCTGGAGTTTTGCTGGCGTACTTCTAACTAGATGTTTATGCCCACACCGGACAAGGGTCCACACAACGCACCCAGAGGTCTCTACTCGGTTCACCTCTAACCCTGGAGTTTTGTTGGTGTACTCCTAACCAGATGTTTATGCTCTACACAGAGCAAGGGTCCACACAACACACCCTGCACGTACACTCCTGTCGGAGGCCTCCTTTGAGGACTTCAAATGATGAGAAACACTTAAAACCCAATCATAAAAAGGAATGATCACAAGTGTCCTCTAGACTCTTAGTACTTACAGATAAGTTGATGAGTCCCTTTCAGCACAGTGATGAAGACCTTCTACTTGTTGATGAAGAGTCTTTAGCTCCCTTGATCCGCAACACAAAGATGTATCTATACTGGGCTTAGGTTGGGTCAAAGTTATGATGGAATGCCATTCTAAGGATTTTCCTATAAGGAAGATAGAGTGGTTCCCATCATCTATGCATTCAAGGCATCCCAGCTTAATGATATGTCATTAAAGTAGTAGCTGAAGGATCCTTGAATGCGAAAATTCATTCCCCAATCCACACTATGAAATATCAATGATGAGGGTGAATTGGAGGATGAACTTCCTGAGAGAAAGGACTTAAGGTAAATGTTAGAAAGGTTAAAACTCACAAAAGCACTCTCTACTTTCTCTACTAGCAATAAAGACAACTCTCTCAATTTATAGGCAAAAGGTTCCAACGGATATAAACGATCATATTTATGACAGAGTTGAGGCAGACATGGGAAGTTCATCCAGCAAATAAACGGTCATATTTATGACTATATACGTTTAGGTTAAGGTTCCAACGGATATAAACGGATATAAACGGTCACAAAAGCACTCTCTACTTTCTCTACCAGCAAAAGCACTCTCTACTTTCTCTACTTTCTAATTCTTTTTAAGGGTTTAATCACCTGATGTTTTGGGACATGGGATGTGAGGATATAATTTACCTTTTAGTGAGCTTCCACACATCCAGTTGAGGCAGACGCTTGACTTGTTCTTCTTGTTAGGCGCTGTTGTCCGACTGACTCAACTTACAACGTAATTGACAAACAAGGGCACGTAGTAGGTGCACTTTCACTTAAAACCATTATAAAGTGAGTATTGGACATTGAACTTTCATATCCGAACATCTACTCCAATTGGTTCTTCTGGGCTGCTATAAGAGGAGAAATTCAGGTATTTTACAATTTTGTAAAATTTTCATTATTTTGATTTTTGTTTAGGATTCGCCAGAAAAATTTCATTTGTTGTTATCTGAGGAGAGCTAGAAAACTTAGAATAGTGTGGGTTTTTGGATTGTGTAAGCCCAAGTTAAAAGACACAATTGTGAAGGTTTTAGGTGAACATGTGAAACCTATTTTGATAGTAAACGCTAATATCCTTGTGAGGATATTAGGAGTGGAGTAGCATTCTGTGTGGCTGTTGTAAAACAGTTGGTGTAAACACAGGCGAACCACTATAACTCTGTCTTGTGGATTGAATGTATTCTTAATTATTTATCTTTCATCATTCAGTTGTGTGGAATGTACATGTGGATGTGAATGTTGTAACGATTTACATTTCAAGCAAGTGCGGGGAATGTTGTAATAATCTAAAGTTTTATTTCAGCATTTTATCTCTTGCTATACTTTTATCAATCTGTGCTTCAATTTCAGTAATTATTCTAGTAAGGTTGCCCTACCATTTTTATGGTGCATGGTTGTCCCTAAAATAATCAATTCTTAAGAGTGCAATTCCTTGCTATTTATTTTCAGATTGAGTTCTTGATTCAAAAGACGTTCTAGAAATAAAGTTGTCCTACCATAAGCCCTTGTTTATTATGGTGTAAGGTTGTCCTTAGAACTGAATTTGTATCAACCTCTCAATGCTTGTTTGTTGAGATTGATTTAATTTCAGCATTGTGAATTGATTTATTATTTCTTTATTGTAATCTACTGTATTTTGGCATAGTCCTATTCACCCCCCCTCCTCTAGGACATATAGCTTGGCCATTTCAGTACCGAGGTTAACAGGGTTTCACTGGTGAGTTTGGTACCTTAAATTCAAGTAGTAGCGTCCAAACATGGTGAACATACATCGGGTTAATTGACGATCTCTTCTAGGACAAGCGCACGTTGAGTTGGTCGACATGAAATGCATAAGCACTCCGTGTGGCCTAACCACTGTCGACATCCCAAGTACGGCTCGGATTCGTCAAACACATCCTGCATGGCGAAAACAACCTCAGTCACCAATTTGAGAACTGTTACCCATTACCTGGACTGTGATATAGTCTTAACCACGTACAATTACAATATTTAATATTTAAGTCAAATCTCACAATCATATGAACATGTTATGGAATATAACTTAAACATGAATACACAGTACATGGAGGAAATCATAGACACAGTTAAACATGAATAAGTAATCTATACAGTTCATGGAGGAAATCATACACACAGTTAAGGTAGTTGGGATTCATATCTCAACTCCTTTATAAATCACACTTTACTAACTACTAACTCATTCAGACATTTTCATAAACACTAAGACAACACTTTTCAACATACAGCACGTACGTTGGCCATATTACGTATTAGGGCAAATCCTTTTGTCAAGGAGTTTTCATATACATAACAACCATGTACCTTTGACAATATATCATGGCAATCACAACATCAGATTCCAAATGCATACAAACATTTCAACAAACACATGAAATACTCTATTCACAACATAGTTTATATATATACGTAAAACGAAACAGATAGCGCATTTGGCATGTGTAATGGCACCCACATAAGTAATAAATCATTATCTGACGTTAAAAGTCTTGAAAACCTTAACCTAAACGTATATAGTCTGCACCTTACGCTGGTAAACGCGTAACGGATTTGATTTAGATGTTTAGTCTTCGTCAACGGTGGATTGACAACCTAAAGCATGAATTTGGTTAGCTATATCATCACTTAAACTATTAGAAACCCTAAAATGGATTAGGGTTAGGATTTCTTACCCAATATTGGAATTAGAATCGCTGGAATAGCGATTCGATAGCGATGGATAAGTACGTGGAGAGTCAGGGTAGAATACCGAGAACCATCACCAACTTCTCTCTCACTATCTCTTTCTAGAATCCCGAGAACCATCACCAACTTCTCTCTCACTATCTCTTTCTTCACTCTCTTTTCTTAGCTAGGGTTTTAGAATTCATATGGCTTATGAGAGAGGGTGTTTAAAGCCCTTATATAGGCCTAGAACTGATGGAAATAGCCCCAGGGCCAAGGTATACTTAGGTTATAACTAAATTGGGTATATTTTGATCCAACGGAGCATTTTTGGGGGTCTCTTTGCTGAATGCAGTTGGACTTAAGCTTTCTGATATTGGATCTTGATCATGCTAAGTTTTTAGTCCGATTGGGTTTACAGATCGACCGTGACAGACCAGTTTCAGTTCAATGGTCATCAACACTCGATCAGGGCCACAAGTATATTGGCATGTGTGGGACATTTCCCCTGATCCGAGGGTGAATTTGGGTTAAATTCTGAAGGTCAGAATGCTTATAATTGGCCCGCAAGTGACACGACTCAGATTACTTAAATTCGAATTTAATTTCTAAAAACATTCATTTTTCTCACACACTTTGCTCCGAACTTAAGTAAATCGTCGTGGGATACTGTCTGGACTTGATTTCCGAGGTGGTTGTCAAGTCCAACAAGGCGGTCATATTTGTCTAAGTTTGTCGCTATCTGACTTTCGACGTGCGGTTCAGGTCCGATACGGAGTTTCTGAATGCTCCTGAGAGCAACTGGGTTTAGAGATGGATTCTAGGTTTCAGGGTAATTTAGCGTTAATAATTCTACAAGTTTTGGGTCTTGCGATTGTATTTAAAGCGATTGGTGATAGTTTCACAGGTAATCTAGTTTAGCGCTAGTTAATTCTCGTTAATTTCTAAAGGATTTGATCCTAAGTGATTTCTGCTTGAGGTGGTACTCGAGTCTTTGTACGGATTTTTCAATGACGTTACAACAATGAATTGAAATAAATTGCAAGAATATAAATTTAAATTATTACAACATTCATATCTTCGTATACATCCCATAAATGAATAATCAAAGATAGAAAAATAAACCACACAACCACAAAACACAAGGGATTATAGTAGTTCGCCTGTGTGTACACCAACTATTAAAAAACAACCACACGGCTACTCCACTCCTAATATCCTCACATAGTGGATATTAGCATTCACTATCAATATAGGTTTTCCAGGTTCACCTAAAACCTTCACAATTGTGTCTATTTCTGTGGGCTTACACAATTAAAAAAAAACTCCACTTTTAAGTTTTACTATGTTCCTTATATAACCAACAAAATGAGATTTTTATGAAAAATCTCAAAAGAAAACCAAATAAAGTAAATTACACCAAATATAAAATACCTGAATTTCTCCTTTGTTGTAGCAGCCTGGAAGAACCAAGTTGGATTAGAGATTCGAATGTCAAAGCTCAATGTCCAATACTCACTTTATAATGGTTCTAAGTTCTAATAGATTTTAAATTAAACCAGTTGAGCTAGCTTTAATTGATTTCGATTTCAGAAAAAGGAAAATAAAACTTCCTCTTTTCAGATCAGATTGGAATATAAGAAATGAAATCAATTTAAAAAGCTAAAGAAATAAAATATTAAATATGCACACTTAGTTTAAATGGAGCATAGACTTATCTCTCAGAAGACCGGATTAAAATTGCTTGAGTTGTCTCAAATATTCTGAGATTCATGCTCTATTTATAGGTGAGCAAATCACATCTTCGACTGGTACAGAGGTTGCTACGACTGGTCATAGGACCAACGGATATTTGAAAATTTGAGCGCGATAAGATAAGGCAGTTTCACAACTGGTCATATGTAGTCTACGACTGGTTGTAGGTCACATTCAATTGGTCGTAAGTTGCTCACGACTAGTCGAAGCTAAGCAAAATTCAACGCTGTAGTTTAAGTCGTAGGATCACGATTGGTCGAAGGAGCAGTCGACACTGTTCATACGACTGGTCGAACAGACTCTAGGGATGGTCGAAGCTTAACAAAAAATTTTAAATTTTTGCAACAAACTTACGACTGGTCCAAGAAAATCTTAGACAGGTCGAAACAGTGCTAGGACTAGTCAAGCAAGGTCTTGGACCAGGCTTAGAACAAACCAATTTTTCAAATATAAAATATTTACATTATGTATCCGAAATAACCTACTCTAAAGGTCAACCTAAGATCAAACATACCTTAATAGTGAAGTAAGGACATTGCACCCTTAAGATATGTAACCTTTAAAGAAAGTGAAGCTTGAAATCTTGATGTAGCTTGTCCTTAAAAGCTTCAATTACGTAATCTTGAATCTTAACTTGTAACTTGTCTTGTCTTTCAAAGTCGATCTTGCGAGACAATATTGTGGCTTGATATATCTTGAGTTGAGCATTGTGCTTCACTGATGTAATTAACATTCATACACTGTGACTCGCTTCATCCATACACGCTTTATTTATATTGTGTCTCGAACATGTATGCAATTTCACAAAGTACAAGCAGTGTTTTTGGCACCACAAACTTGACAACATAAAAGGGCTTTCAACCATAGCACTTACAGGACACGATACGTCATGCAATCCAAAGATTGCGGATAATATCTCCACGATCATAATATTTCATTGATTGAGTGAACCATGTCGAAATTAACGGACATGGATCGTCCATCCCACATATAAATACCAGGGGACCCATTACTATAGGTACACAATATCTCGCATCCTCTCTCTACACTCAACTTAGATCCAAATTCCCTAGCCTGACTTAGGCATCGGAGGGTCCCACCGTTTAGTCAGGGTCTCCTTTGCTCACGTTTTTGTGCATGACCAAGGTTCATCAAAGGTTCATTGCATTAAGTGGAGGGTAGTCTGAATTTTGGCCGGATAAAATTTTAACAGGCAAATGCTTCAATTTACCGGGAGAACCAATTGATCAACAGTTACCATTAGCCCCCCAAGCGGCGATTCTACATCCTACAATTTCAGGTGGTATCCAGGAGTATGTAATTTAAAATAAAAAGAAAGCATCTATTTTTCACTCCACATAAAACTACATAAAATCATTTCTTTACATATCCAAAGAAAGGTAAAAATTACAGTTTTTACATGAGAGAGAGAGTGTGTGTAGGTCTGGGGCCCACCTTGTTCTAGGGCAAGAACCTATTCGCATCATCTTCCCTAGCTTTCACCTCAGCTTCGGTCGCCGGAAACCCGCCGCACTTCTGACACCTGGCCACCACCAGGATCTGACGGCACGACGGGCACGACGAGTGGGATCCGAGCCACATGTCGACGCATCCGACGTGGAATCCGTGGCCGCACTGCGGCAGCACCCGGATCTCGTCGCCGTCGGCGAACTCCGTCAGGCAGATTGCGCAGTCGGCGAGCTTCCCATTGACGGCACCGTCAAAGGAGAGCTTCGGGAGTGACCGGAGGATCTTCTTCTTCAGGCCCTTGTTCGCCGGGATCTGGGGCGGAGTGGCGGAGCTCCGGCGGATCCAGGCGCAACGGGCGACGAGCGCCAGGCCGATGACGCAGATTAAGGCGCAGAGGAGGGCGGCGAGGATGACGACGACGTCAGAATCTACGGCGACGGGTTCCGGCGGTGGGGCCACCGGTGGCATGAATCTGGTCGGAGAAGGCATGAGAGATAGAGAGCGTCCGAGAGAGTTAGTTGGAAGGTTTTAAGGCTTTTTTAGCCTTTCGGCTAGGGTTTTCAAAAGGAAAGTAAATGGAGTTAGTAAATGCCCCTATTTTTTACTGGAATTACGGAAAGACCAGGTTATATCTAACGGGATCGTATTGGATCCCATCCGCACCAGGACCAGCTACAGAACGGTCACGCGAGGCTATGTGGGCCCCACCTCGATGTATTTTATCCACGTGGTCCTGAGAGCATAATAAAAAAAGGGTCAAGTGCAGCACACCACAGGATGAAGGGGATTGAACTCCGAAATTGGATTGTGGTCTGAGTTACTCAGTCGCTATTATCGTACCAACTAAACTCAGTTGGGCCCCTTGAATGTATTTAGTATATCCATGCTGCCTATCCATCTTATCATCTAATTTAATGAGTTACCCCAAAAATGTAGCATATCAAAGATCTAAGTGGACCATACCATGAAAAACAGTAGGGATAATGATTTTCACCGTTGAAACCTTGTTAGGCTCCATAATGATGTTTATTTGTCATCTAAAATGTATATGAGATCATCCAGACATGGATGATCCAAAACACAAATATAAGCTTGATCCAAAACTTCTATGGCCTCCAATAAATATTATTAATAGAGGTTTAATTCAATGTTTCCTGTAATCTTGTATATGCTTCATTTTTGGGCTTAAGCCTTAAAATTATATGAGAAAATGGGGGTGGATAAAATACATAAATCATGGTGGACCTCCCAGGGTTTACTCCATATGCTAACCGTGGTGAGTTACTCGGCACCCCTGTGGTGTTCATTTGCTATTCACAAAGTCACGTAAACCTGTACCAGGGGAAACATAAATGCCAGTTTGATTCGGAAGGTTTTTAATCCTTACTTCGCGTTACTGTGTGCCCACTTAAGTCTTTAATCAGCCTCAACTTCTGGGTTCATGCCCTAAAAGGGCTTGTTGCAGACTATTGGGCGCGGTTTGGGTGATCCCCAATCCACTGAGGTCGGTAGTTCCTTAACTATGGGCTCACTGTGATGTATCTTACTTGCATCTATTTTCTCGTATCAGTTTTGAAAAGTCATTTTAGGGCATATCCCAATAACTCATTTTGTACGAAGCTGATGTTTGTCTGGTCTTTTCAAACTGGTCTTTGTGTACTTATCAAATCGCTTAAATGGAAAATAAACATGCTGGTGTCCCCGGTTAAGTTTTTAATGATGGAGATTTAATCACTCTTGTTCCTGTAGCATGGTCCACCTGAGGTTTGGATCTATTTCATTTTTTGGATCATATGGTAGAATGAGCTTTCAAAATGAATGAACGGTATGGATTTAAGGAAGATATATCAGAGTAGGCCTTATGCTCAGGGATCCCATTCAGCTCGGTGGATCTGGATCCACTGAAGCCGCGCCATGGACGATTCTAATATTTGGACGGAAAGGCGCTGGCCATTCGAGCCGATGAGAATCCTCCGTAATACCGTTTGTATTCAAGGGTCCACGCATTATGTCCGACTCCGAGGCCACTGAGGGGCCACCAGTTTTGTATGACTTCTTTACATCCATTTGGGTCCGAGTCCTTACCTCCGTGGTAGACTCTGAGGAGTTTCAACACGAGGCCTTGGGTCCTATACCCATAGGTGGTGAAATCCGTTGCGTGTGTAAATAAAGAAAAGAAAAATTAATGGACCCAAAAATAAGGCAAAGTCAATGCTCAAGTGGACCACACCACAGGAACAAGCGGTGCTAAGGATACCATTGAAACTTTCTTAGGTTCCACCCTGTCGTTTATTTTCCATCCCACCGATTGATATATTCATATACACTGAGATGAACTGAAAAAACAAATATAATCTTAATCCATCCCTAATAAATTTTTAACAGAAGGAATTTAATCCACACAGTGTAGCCCATTTGAGCATTGGATATTCTTTATTTCTAAGTGCATAACCTAAAATGATAGGGAAAAGAATGGACGATTACGATAAAATTCATACATCACGGTGACCCTGGAGCCTACGGCTGTCCTGAGCTCCAGAGGGGGGAGGTTATATTGCCTCGTTATCTGGCGGATTCGCGAAACCACACCACTAGGAGCAACGAGGGGATCCAATCATAAAATTGTGTACGGTGCCCATACTACCCCACTGTTAGCTGGAAACGGATTGACTACTCCCCTACGACCTGGTCGGTGACCTGTGGGCCATCATGATGTATGTGTTTCATCATTCCGTCCATCCAATTTTACGTATCATTTTATGGCTTGATATAAAAATTGAGAGGGATATAAATCTCAGGTAAACTACACTGCAGGAAAACAATAGCGATTGGATATCCTTAAAATCCTCCTAAAGTCCATTGTATTGTTTATTTGACATCCAATCTGTTGATTAAGTTATAGAGGCCCAAATGAAAGGAAAAAACAAAGATTAGCTTGATCTGAAACTTTTATGGCTCCAAAATGTTTTTTAATGGTCGATGCTCATTCAACACTGTTTCCTATAATATGGTCTACTTGAGATTGAGATACACCTCATTTTTGGTCTCATACCCTAAAATGATCTAGAAAAATAGATAGACAGCATGGATGAAACACACGGGTCATGGTGGGGTGTACGGAGCACTGACCACCAGGCATTGGCTAGTGGCGGGGAGTAGCCAATCCGTTCCTTAACATAGGTAGAGACAGACCGTCCTGTCAGTAGGTCTATGGGGCCCACTACGATGTATACACTTTACCCTTTGACGGACCATATTAGGGCATGTGCTCCAGGAGGCAGATTGAAGGCTCAAGTAAACCACGCCATACCACACGACAGAAGTAGTGGGGATTGAAGTTTAGGTCAAATTGATATTTATGTTTTCTCTTCATCTATTTAGGTCTACGTGACCTTAAGAAAAAGTTGGATGAAAAATAAACATTAGGGCCAGTATAAAGTACTATTGGAGTTCAATTTTAGCTTCTTCCTATGGTGTAGTCTATTTGAGCCTCATTCCTCTTTTTTTTTTTTTTCTTTTTCTTTTTTTTAGTATTTATAGACACCTCACTCCAGGCCAACAAACTAATTGTATCGGACCAAGGCAATCAAATTCTAATACTAGAAGCCTAAAAAAACCCTAGGAACCCTAATGCAATCTACCTAGTCAAACCAACCAACTTAAACCTAAACCCTAGAGACCTAAAACCCAGAAACTCTGGAACTCCACTTACCAGATTAATCCATTAAGTCAACTCACTTAGTAAAAATAAGCCTAAAATTAACACAAGGTCAAACCAAACCTAAGCCTAAACTCAAAGTCCAAAAAAAAAATCCCAAGAGGCCGCAACTTTACCCTAAAATAGCCACATGCCTATGGAAGACCCCCTGCCTTAGCAGGGGCCTCCAACACATGTGGAGTTCTTCTTAGAGAGGGTTGCAATCCTGCGGAGATGTGCAAAGACTTCTATACCCCTCCCATAAGCCTTAAATCATACTTTTGCCTCTCGATCCAACCTTCCAAATTGTGCGATATGGTAATCTTACATCCCAACCTTCCAAGCCATTTTAGACCTTGGACTTCTTAAGAATTATAGAAAAACTGAGTTTGGGGGCTATAAATAGCCCCTTTCCTTCACATTTCTTACATTATAGAATCCCGAAGGGCATTTTCAAGACATCCTAAAAATCCAGAAAACACCCATTTATCCCTCCACTAAGGAGAAGTGAGAGTAATAAGAAGGAGTTCAGCCTAGGTTCACCTAGGCCAACCAAAGTTTAGTTTCCTGAGTCACCAGTATCTTAATCCTACCCATTCAACCCAATTCTTGCAACACTCCTGTCCACCATACCATTGAACTTCCAATCAGCTTTGTGTACTTTGTATATTAACACCGTGCAATACCAATTCCCTTCTCAATCCTTTGCTTATCTCATACATCTACACTTCATCACATAACGTTACACACCTAATTGACTCGAGTGTATGCTCTGTGGCTTACCAATATAGTCAGATTTATTAGAAACTCCGTCGATTAGTTTATGCTTCGACGAGTGGGGAGAGTCAAGATGGATTTATCCAACCAAGGCAATACCCCATCATAGGCATTGCATCTAACACCATATTGATCGCATACACAACATAACATACATAACTTCGTATACATTACATTACATAATACTCAACACCTGATATGCTTAAACGTATGCTCCGTGACCTGCTGACAGAGTCGGATCTTGCCCATCAGAAACTTTAGTTGATTGGTTATCACTTTGGCATGTGAGAGAGTCAAGGTGAATTTATCCAGTCTAGACTACAACTTGTCATAGGCGCTATATCAAACACGACATCGCACACATTTTGCATTACCAACATGGAAGAACTAACCTTAATCCTCAATACTTAGTCAAATCCTATGAAGTAAAGATCGTACGTTTGTATGGGTAAAGTGGTGCCTAACACCTTCCCTCTCTATAATCATGATCCCTTATCCAGAATCTTCAGTCATAGATCAAGGATTCATCTAGGATTGTGATTGTAATGCCCTGAATTTCGAGGGTCGAGCAAAGCTCTACTCCCAAGATTAAGAACATCACTTATGCAGTATGGATGATGATATTCAGATTTCGTCCATGTTACCGAGTTAAGCATGCATGAGATTATACTAAACAACATATCATACTCTGGATATAATTAAGTTAAGCAAGCGGAAGTCTAAAATATATCTATTTAAGTATACAGGTGTTTAACAAATTTCCTCTAGAGTATGAGTATGTAACTGGGTTCAATATATACATATATTGTTGCAAAATAAAGAAAATGTGGAAATGTAGATGTGTCCAACTAAGCCCAGATATCCCACTGGTCCCTATGCATTGGCACGAGGTCTACATCGATCAACCCGAGAGTTGGAAGTAGGAGAATTCCTCCTCCTCGTCCAAGAAATCCTGCTCCATAGCATAGACGTCATGTGCACCTGCATCTAAATCAGAGTCTGGTTGGTGTTTTAAAATATCGTCCTAGAGTGGGAGTGAGTGATCAACTCAGTGGTCCTATAAGGCAAAAGTTACACATAATATCAAGTCAATCAAAGTAGTAATGATAAGGTAATCATAACAATCACTTCTTAACTGCTCTTTTTAATGTACGAATGGGGTGCAAGTAATGATACATGCTCTCACACCAAAGCTCCCTCACACGCGGCTCTGAAAACCTATTTCGCATATGACAACACTTCCTTAAAACGGTGCAACTCCAATGCCTTTTAAGCACAGCTTGTAATGCCTTGAATT
Organism: Magnolia kwangsiensis; assembly: GCA_037074715.1. NCBI lineage: Eukaryota > Viridiplantae > Streptophyta > Magnoliopsida > Magnoliales > Magnoliaceae > Magnolia > Magnolia kwangsiensis. The sequence goes on along the minus strand of CM073575.1, from coordinate 78,377,999 downwards.
TCAAGGACCGAGCAAAGCTCTACTCTCGAGATCTAACACATCACTTATACAACATGGATAATGATGTTTTGATGTCTTCCATATCAATGCGTTAAACCCGAGTGTGATTATACTAACACAACATATCATACTCCAAAGATAATGTAATTATGCAAATGGAAGTCTGACGTATATGTATTAAAATAAGTAAGGAGTTCACAACCTCTAGAGTATGATGATGTAACGGGGTTTAATATATACAAGATTTGTCTTAAAATATACAAAATATAGAAACGTAAGATGTCCAACTAGACAGGTATCTCTGTAATACCCCAGATTTTTGTCAACCTGAATTTAGACGTCCTTAGGCAATGAGTCAATCCTAACACCTAATTAACTTCTCAAAACTCAATCCAAAAGTATCAAATCCCTATTTCCTTCGAAAATCTCACCTTTCACTACTTTATCCTTCAAAAGTTTCTAAGAGCTTTCATATTAGACACAAATATTAAAGTTTAGGTGATGTTGATCAATACTTAAACTAAAAAGTACTATGAATAGTAAATAAATAAATAAAATGGGTTTTTAACCATTAACCTTTTTGAATCTCATGAAATAAGTAGGCTATTTGGATAGATCCGCTTCTCCTACCCCAAAATCATATATTGCATGTCAAATAACTCATCCCAGGTTCTAAAATACACCCATTTCAAATATCAGATGATGAAATTATCCCAAATAGGTCAACGAGCAGTGAGGGGCTCGCTGATTACCGGGCTTGGCCGGGCCGCAGTTCATCGGCTGACCCGTTTTCGGCCACATTTTCTATGATTTTGGTTCAACTTTGAAAAATTATATCTCCCTCGTTATAACTCCGATTTAGGTGATTCAAAATCCATATTAAAGATAAATGCGTTTAGTTTCATATAAAAAGAAGTAAAAAATATAATAAAATATGTAGTATAGTTAAAAATGGGTCGTTATGACAACTATCGGGAAAGCATAGTTTTGGACAGCTGCTGCTTTTAGAATTTTTAGAATTTTTCTACAACATGAAATATCATGAAATTTGGTGAAGATGAATTAGACTTGATGATGAACTACTATAAAAATAATTAAAATAATATACTAATTAAAAATGTCAGGAAAGGGCGTAGAACTTCCTAGGGACTTATTCTGTCATAATTAGGTCGGAATTTGGTTAAGTATTGAACTAAACAATCAGTAGAATTAACTTGAACCACTTTAAATATGATCTATAAGACCCAAAACCTATAGAATCATTGACGCTATGTTACCCTAAAACTTAAGATCAAACTCTAAACCCGTTTGCTCTCAGGAACCCTTTGAAACTTTGTATTGGATCTAGACCGCGCGTCGAAAGTCCGATATATACAATCTCAGACCGTTATGACCGCTTAGTTGGACTTGACAATTGTTTCGAAAATCAAGTCCATATGATGTCCGGAGACCATTTCTTTGCGTCCGGAGTGAAGAGTGTGAGAAAAGTGAATTTATTTAGAAATTAAATACAATTTAAATAAATCTGGCACATGTCGCTTGCACGATATTTTTTAAGCGTTCTGACCGTCGAAATCTGATCTAAATACACCCTCAGATCAGGGAATATTTTCCACTCAGGTCAGTGTACTTAGAATCCTCGATTGAGTCTTAGTGACCGCTGAACTGAAACTGGTCCGCCACGTGCAATCTGGGAACACTGTCGGACTAAAAACGTAATGTGATCAGGATCCAATATCCATGAGCTTAAGTCCGACCGCATTCAGTCAGGGGACCTCCAGAAATGCTCCGTTGGATCAGAACAAGCCTGCTTTGGTTATAAAATAAGTATACCTTGGCCCCAAGCCTATTTTTGATAATTCTGGGCCTATATAAGGAGCTTAAACCCTTAGCCTTTTAACCCATACGAATTTAGAGAAAATCCTAGGAGAGAGAAGAGAAAAGAGAGAGAAAGTGAGGGAGAAGTTGGGCTTTCTCTTAGGATTCTTCCCTGCTGCTCCACGTGCCAAATCCTTCTGCCTGCATCGCTATTCTGGCAATCCAATGCCGTTTTAGGTAAGAAAACCCTAACCTCAAGCTATTTTAGGGATTCCATCAATATAATTAGCAAAGTAGCTAATTTATCTTGAGGTTTAGGTCGTCCTACAGGCGTTGACGAAACGTAGACTTTCTATTCGAATCGATACACTTCTACGGCGAAAGGTGCGGATTTTTGACGCTTAGATTACCTGTTTTCAAAGATTTCAATGCCGTTTAATGGTAGGTTGCTGATAAGGATGCTGTTTAATATGTAGAACATGCTGTCTGTTTTTCATTTCGAATACGTATGAAGAATATGAGATTTAGGGTATTTTGGATATTTGTATGAAATACTGTATATGTACGTATTTTGCCGATATGATTGCCATGAGTATTTGTCGTGTACCTATGTTAGTTATGCGTGTATGATCTGTTTGGTGAAGAGATTCGCCTTAATGCACGTATTGGTCGACATATGCTATGTAGACTAATGTGTGTAGACTACCTGTTTGTTGAAATGCCTAAATCAATATGATTTATGCCTGCCATATGTTTGAATGTAAGAACATGATTGTTGTGTATTAGACAACTCCTTGATATACGGATCTGTCATATTATATGTTGGAATCAACATACTTCAAGTACGTTGGAGTTGCATAGTCTAAGTGTTTGTATAAATGTATGTATTAGTAAGTACTGAGTAAATGGTGTTGTAGATTAGCGTTGAGACTGGATTCTCAACTACTTTGATGATGCACATGATTTCCTCCATGCTTGTTGTATTTAAATTGACTACCTTAGGTGTGAAATACTCGTGTATGGTTAACTGCTTATGATGTACGTTATAACATGCTGATAACATGCTGGAATTACTTGTATTTCAATTCTGTCTCTCTCATATGAGTACTGATTCACATTACATGTGCTTGGGGCTATACTTTAGTCCAGGCAGTTGGTAATACTTCATGTCGGTCGATTCAACGTGCGCTCGTGCTAGTCAGACTCATCAAGTAACCCGACTGACCATTGTATGTTCACTTTGTATTCGTCATAACTGCTTGAACCTAGGGTACTGAACTTACCAGTGAAAACCCTGATAACCGTGGTACCTTGATCCACTAAGACTCATGATCTGGGCATGGTGGTATGGGACACCGTGGTCGAGCTGTCGGCCTACGCTGGGGCCACAAACCTCCTTATAGTGACCAGTGAGCACCCTACTCTGAGAAGATTATGGTGGTATGCGACACTATATTCTTGTTGTCGGCCTACATTGATAACGTGATGGGGGAGTGGAGCAACGAGCAGCCCTTTGTAGTGACATTGAGTTTATCCTGACACCGCATGGGGGTGACGAGTTCTGATGCAGTCTTAAGAATATAAACTAGGCCTGTATTGATAAGGTGATGGGGGAGTGGAGCAACGAGTGCGTGTAACAACCCTTGCAGTGACTTAGAAATATATCATCGTATGAGATTACTAGGAGTGACGACCCTAGACAGGATCCTTATTGGGAATGATATAAGGGAAGTACCCTAGTTTCTCAATCCTACTGTATGAAAAGGACTAATAACAACTCGGTAATCATATTCATATTGCACTGCATGTGCCTGGAAGATGTGGAGCACTGAGGGAAGAAAGCATGTCGCGGACGTAAGATGGTGTCACATGAGGGAGTATGTCGGTGAGGGCATCCATCATGTCATTTCATGCTTGCATTAATCACAGTATTTAAGAATGTTTGATTTGCTTGCTTTATCATTATCGCTTGATTGATTTGATAACATGTTAACCTTTGCTCTATGATTCCACTGAGTTAGCTACTCACTCCCACGTTATGGGACGGTGTTGCACTCACCAATTAGTCTCTATTTTAGTTTCAGGTGATGGCGCTGCTTGTGAAGCGGAGCCAGACTTGTTTGATGATGAGGAGGATTTCTCCTATGTACTGGTTCTGATCGACGGGTTTACAGGGTTACTGATTAGACGCCAATACATTTGGCGGTTTGCCTTCTATTTACACACCCATGTATATTCTTTTCTTTCTATTTTGGAGTATACATGTAATTAGTTAACCTGATAACATGTTCACACTCTGGAGACTTATAATCATTTATATATTTTATATATTTATCACAGTCTTCCGCTTGCTAATTTAATTGTCTCTGGAGTATGATATGCTGTTTTGGTGTAGTCCCAATCTTGTTTAATGTCATTCTACAGACAACATGCATTCATCATTATCTATGTTGCATAAATGACGTTTTGGAACTCGAGAGTTGGGTTTCTACCCGGAATGTTGTCCTGGAAAAGCACCTCGAGGTCTACATAGACTCGCCTGAAAGCTGACAGTAGGAGAACTCCTCCTTGTCATCCATGAAGTCCTGCTCTACCGTATAGACCTCATCGTCATCCGCATCTAAACTAGTGTCTAGTTAGCATTTTAAAACACCGTCCAAGAGTGAGAGTGAGTGATCAACACAGTAGTACTATAAGGTAAAAGTTAACATGTTATTAAGTCAATCAGGCAGTAATGATAGAGTGGCATAACAATCACTTCCTAACTACTCTTATTAATGTAGGAATGAAGTGTAAGTAATGATGCATGTGCTCACATCAAAGCTCGACACCGACACTAAATCGCATATGACAACATTGCCTCCTGTGCGACTTCCACGCCTTTAAAGCATGTCATAACTAATGAAGTGCAATGCATGGTCATGTTAGCTTAGTAATTAATTAAGTTTATTCATACAGTAGATTTGGAAAGCTAGGGTATCTCCTTTTATATCATTGACCCGAACCCAAGGATCTATCTAGGTTCATCACTCCTATTCAAGCACATATGATAGGCAAGTTGTGGGGTCATCACTCCTAATAGAAAGTAGTCGATAGGGAAGTTAATAAGTTTATACTCGCGGTTACTACGGGGTGGCTAATCACCTCGGTGTAAGCCAACAGCTCGAACACAGTGTCCATACCACCATCTCTGGCTCATGAGTCTGAGTTGCTCACTGGTCAATACGGGTAGGCTCGTCATCCCAGTGTTGGCTGACAGCTCGAACACGATGTCCCATACCACCATGCTCGACTCATGAGTCCTAGCAGATTATGATAACATGGTTAAAGTGGGCCTTTAAATTGGTAGGGGGTACCTTAGATTCAAGCAGTGGTGTCCATACATGGTAAACACACAATGGGCCAATCGAATTATCGGACAAGTTTGATTGGTATGAGCACACGCCGATTTAATAGACATGGAGTGCATAAGCACCCCTTGTGGCCTAACCACTATCGATAATCGTCGTGCGACCCAAATTCGTCGAATTTATCCAGTGTGGCGGGACTAATTCGGCCACTTGAACAAAGACAGTTACTGATTGCCTGGGCCACGTTGTAGCCCCAATCTTACTCAGATGTAAAAAGTAAACACATGTGTTAAACATCTTAGCATTTAGCAAATAATCTGAGTAAATTCCTCATTTGAGCATTTCATTAAACACGTTGTTCCTGGTACCATACACTTGCATGTTGTCCATGATTTGCTTAGAGGCAAGTGTGAATACATGAAAGAAGCTATGCGCATGACTAAGGTAAATGAAGATCCTATCTTAATGCTCCTAATAAACACAAATCATCAGCAATTTCTCATTCATACAATTTATCAAACATTTAAACTACACTTTACCAAATATATAGACTAGATTAGTTACAACATATATTTTAGTAAATCCTTATGTAGAGAGGTTAGCATGCATATGGCAACAATGAATCCTAGACTAGTGGTCATGGCAGCATAAATCATGTTTATGTGTTCATACAAACATTTCAACAAATATATAGAATGTATATTTTGTTCAACATAGCTCATATATGTAAAATCCATCGAAATCGACATGTAAAAGATAATATGGTAGCAATCAAGTCAGACATAAACCATTAGCTAACATTGAAAGTATTGACAACTATAACCTAAACGTTTATAGTCTGCACCTTTCTTCGAAATACTTGATTCGGACTCAATTTGAATTCTACATTGTAACGCCTTGAAAATTAGGGGTCGTGTAGAAACCCAACTCCCGAGTTCCAGACCATCACTTACGCAACAAATATGATTATGATTTAGATGTTGTCTGAGTTAGTGCATTAACATTAGTGAGATTATACCAAAACTACAATTCATACTCCAGATCCAGTGATAAAATACAAGCGGAAGACTGAAAGATATATATATCACTGTATGAAAAATAAAACCATCTCGAACTGTCTCCAAAGTATGAATATAACTCTGAGTCACAAATACATATAACAAACCAAAATTAAATGTCATATGATAGTCCAACTAGCAAAATCCCACTGATCTAGGCAACCTATACGAAGCAGTCGAAAAATTGCATGTACGAGAACTCGTCCTGGTCCTCGTAGTAGTCCGGCTCCAACTCCTGAATCGCCTCACAACCTGCATCTAAGACAGAGTCTGGTAGGTGTTGCAAGCACCTTCCTATAACGTGTGAGTGAGTGATCAACTCAGTGGAATCATAGAGCAAAGATTAACATGTTATCAAATCAATCACGCGATATTAGTAAAGCAATTAATCAAACATTCCTAGATACTGTTATTAATGCAAGTATGAGATGTAGTAATGATGCATGCCCTCACTGACATACTCCCTCATGCGACACCATCTTACGTCCGCAGCATGCTTTCTTCCCTCAGTGCTCCACATCTTCCAGGCACATGCAGTGCGATATGGATATGATTATCGTGTTGTTATTAGTCCTTTCAAACAGCATGATTGGGAAACTAAGGTACTTTTCTTATATCAATCCCAACACAATCTTGTCTAGAGTCGTCACTCCTAGTAGTCTCATATGATGATATATTTCTAGGTCACTGCAAGGGCTGTTGCTCGCACTCGTTGCACCGCTCCCCCATCACCTTATCAATACAGGCCTAGTTGTATTCTTGTCACTACGAAAGGGTCGTCGCCTCATGTAGACTCAGAATACGCTCGAGGTCACTACAAAGGGCTCGTCACCAATCAGAGTAGGCCGACAGTTCGAATGTAGTGTCCCATAACACCACAATCGGCACTGGTCACTACGGGGAGGTTTGTGGCCCCAACGCAGGCCGATAACTCGACCACGGTGTCCCATACCACCATGCCCGGCTCATGAGTCTTGATGGATCAAGGTACCATGGTTATCAGGGTTTTCACTGGTAAGTTCAGTACCCTAGGTTTAAGCAGTTATGACCAATACAAGGTGGACATACAACGGTCAGTCGGGTTGCTTGACGGGCTCGACTAGTACGAGCGCACCTCAAGCTGAACGACATGAAGTGCATAAAACACCTCGTGTGGCCTAACCACTGCCGTCAATTCAAAACATGACTCGGGTTCGTCGACGCGTCAGTCGTGGCGAATAAAATCCAACCACCATTTCGAATCTGTTACCGACTGCCTGGACTAACGTATAGCCCCAAACACTTGTAATCTACATTAAGGATCATATGAGAGTGACAGAAATGAAGCACAAATAATCCAAGCATGTTACAAGATATTATAACATACAATATAAGCAAATCAACCAAACATGAGCATTTCATATGTATAAGGAAATTAATTCAATATAACAAACATGGAGGAAATCATGTACATCATCATATTAGTTGAGAATCCAATATCAAAACTAATCTATAACAACATTTACTCAATACCTACTAATACATACTTTTATACAAACACTTAGTCTACACACATTTGTCTACATAGCGTATGTCAACCCAAAGTGTGCATTAGGGCGAATCTCTTCGCCAAATAGATCATACACGCCTAACTAGTATAATAACACGAAAAATACACATGGTAATCATATCAGCAAAATACGGATGTATACAGTATTTCCTACAAATGGCTAAAATACCCTAAATCTCATATTCTCCTTACGTAATCGAAATGAAAAACAGTCAGCATGTTCTACATGTCAAATAGCATTCTTATCGATAATCTACTATGAAACGATATTGAAAGCTTTGAAAACAGTTAACCTAAGAATCTAAAATCCTCACCTTACTCCATAGAAGCGTATCGAATCGAATAGGAACTCAACGCTTCGTCAACGTCGATATGACGACCTAATTCACAAGATAAGTCAGCTACTTCGCTACTTGTATCGATGGAATTCCTAAAACAGGTTAAGGTTAGGATTTTCTTACCTAGAATGAAGTCAGAATCACCGGAAGAGTGATTAGAACATGATGACTAAGCACGTGTAGAAGCAGGATCGAGTGGCAGGAACTTTTCCTCACAACTCTCACAGAATCTCTCTTTTCTATCTTCTCTTTTCTAGGGTTTTTGTGAATTCGTATGGGAGGCGTATGAGAGGGTTTAAGGTCTTTAAATAGGTTAGAAAGTCACCTATTTAGACTTTAAACCAAGGTATACTTGGGTTATAACCAAATCGGGTCCTTTCTGATCCAAAAGGACATTTTTGGAGGTCCCCTGACTGAATGCGGTCGGACTTAAGCTCATGAATGCTGGATCCTGATCAAATTAAGTTTTCAGTTCAATAGGGTTCCCAGATCGCACGTGGTGAACCAGTTTCAGTTCAGCGGTCACTGAGACTCGATCGAGGATTCCAAGTACACTGACCTGAGTGGGAAATGTTTCCTGATCCGAGGGTGTATTTGAGTCAGATTCCGACGGTCTGAATGCTTATACTTAACCCGCAAGTGTCACGTGCCAGATTTATTTAAATCACATTTAATTTTTAAAGAATTCAACTCTTTCTCACCCTCCTTGCTCCAGGCTCAATGAAATAGCCTCAGGACATCAGTTGGGCTTGATTTTCGAAACGATTGTCAAGTCCAACTAAGCGGTCATAATGGTATGAGATTGTAGATATCGGACTTTTGACGCGTGGTCTAGATCCATTACAAAGTTTCAAAGAGTTTCTGAGAGCAAATGGGTTTAGAGTTTGATCCCAGGTTTTAGGATGTTATAGCGTTAACGATTCCACAAGTTTTGGGTCTTGCAGAATGTATTTAAAGCGATCAGTGCTAATTTCACAGTTAATCTAACATAGCGCTAGTTAACTTACGGTTAATTTCTAAAGTAATTAATCCTAAGTGATTTCTGATCGAGTTGGTACTCGGGTCTCTGCACGGATTTTTTTGAGACGTTACAATCTATCCCCCTTAAACAATAAATTTTGTCCTCGAAATTTGTATCTTTTCATACTCCTCTAGAAGCTATGGGTAGTTCTTTCTGATTTTAGCTTCTGTCTCCCAAGTAGCCTCTTCTTCAGTGTGATGCGTCCACAATACCTTCATAAGGGGAATGACCTTGCTACACAATACCTGCTCCTTCCTATCTAATATACGCGTCGATCACAGTATATATGTAATATCCTCACCTAACTGCACCTGTTCCCATCTAATGACATGGGAAGGATCAGGAACCTATTTCTTCAGCATAGAAATATGAAATACGTTATGTACGCTCGCGAGAGGCGTAGGCAAAGCCAAACGATATGCCACTGCACCCACACGGTCAAGAATCTGGAACAGACCAATAAATCGCGGTGTTAGCTTCCCCTTCTTTCTGAACCGAAGGACTCCTTTCATAGGAAAAACTCTCAAAAATACGTGATCCCCAACCGCGAACTCTAACGGGCACCGTCTCGTATCGGCATAACTCTTCTGTCTGCTCTGCGCTGTAAGAAGTCAGCGTCTGATGATGTCAATCTTTTCTGAGGTCGCCTGCACTATCTCTGGGCCAATCAATCTGTGCTCACCGACCTCTGCCTAGCAATGCGGTGCTCGGCAAGGACGCTCATACAAGGCCTCATAAGGTATTATACCGATACTGGCATGAAAGCTGTTGTTGTACGCGAACTCCGCATATGGAAGACAGTCATCCTAACTATCCTTGAAATCCAACACGTAAGCCCGCAGCATGTCCTCTAGAATCTGGTTCACCCGCTTTGTCTGTCCGTCCGTCTGTGGGTGGAAAGTAGTACTGAACTTCAACTTCACACCCATAGCTTCCTAGATGCGAGTCCAGAAAATAGAAGTGAAGCGCGTGTCTCTGTCCGACACGATCTCTAAGAAAACTTCATGCAGACGCACTATCTCCCTGATGTATAGTCTAGCCAACTCATCTGTAGAGTCGTAACTATGAACAGTAGGAAGTGCGTCGACTTCGTCAAATGGTCGACGATCACCCAAATAGAATCATGTCCCTTCCTCGTCTTCGGCAGTCTCGAGATGAAATCCATAGAAATAAAGTCCCACTTCCACTCAGCTATAGGCATAGGCTGAAGGAGAGCAGGAGGTCGGCGATGCTCTGCCTTCACCTGCTAGCAAGTGAGACAATGGGACACAAAATCTGCGATGTGAAAATTCATACCATCCCACCAATAGGTCCTCTTCACGTCGCGATACATCTTTATGCTGCCCGGATGCATCGCAAGTCTAGAACTGTACGCAGCCTCGAGAATCTCTCGTCTCAAGTCAGGGACATCTGGGATGCATAGGCGGCCACGATAACGTAAGCCCCCATCCGTTCCAACTCGTCACTCGACGTCTGCATCATCACTGGCCTACTCTCGAAGCTCAGTCAGACGCTCGTCATCCCTCTACGCCGCAATGACCCTGTCATAGATAAGAGGTCGCACCCGAACATGTGCGAAAACTCAAATGGCTCCTCCACAGTGAGTTTCTGCTCAAAGTCTCGTAAAAACTCAACCATATCCCACTCAGCTACTATCAGTGGAGTCATAAACTCTATCACCTTCTTGCAGCTCAACGCGTCAGCCACAAGGTTCGCCATGCCCAGATGGTAGGAAACTTCGAATTTAAAGTCCTTTAAAGTCTCCATCCATCGCCGCTGCCTCATATTCAGGTCTCGCTGCCTGAATATGTACTTGAGGCTCTTGTGGTCGCAAAAGAGCTCAAACTCCTCTCCATAGAAGTAATGTCTCCAAAACTTCAGTGCCAAAATGACCACAGCCAACTTAAGGTCATGTGTAGGGTAATTCTCCTCGTGCTTCCTTAATTGTCTCGAGGCATATGAAATCACCCTTTTCTTCTGCATAAGGACACAACCTAGGCTAACGCTAGATGAGTTGGTGTATATCGTGTACTTAACCCTTTGCTCTGGCAATACTAGCACAGGGGCGGACGTCAAATTGTCCTTCAGCTCCTGAAAAGTTGCCTCCACCTTCTCATTCCAGGCGAACTTTAGATCCTTCCGTGTCAACTGAGTCAAGGGTCTGGCTATCTTAGAGAAGTCACAAATGAATCGTCAATAGTAGCCAGCAAGTCCCAGGAAACTCCTCACCTCGGTAACCGAACCAGGATGCTTCCAGTCCTGCACCGCGGCTACCTTAGCAAGGTCCACCGCCATGCCATCCTTGGACACCACATGTCCCAGGAACTTGACTTCCTCCTTCCAGAAGTTGCACTTCTTATACTGTGCGAACAACTGGTGTTGTCTCAGAGTATCCAAGACTGATTGTAAGTGATCCTCATGCTCCTCCCGACTCCTAGAGTATACCAAAATATCATCTATAAACATGATGACGAATCGATAGAGGAACGACTGAAATACCCTGTTCATTAGATCCATGAACACAGCTGGTGCATTCGTAAGACTGAACGACATCACGAGGAACTCATAGTGGCCAAAGCTAGTCCTGAAAGCCGTCTTCTGCACGTCTTCATCCCTGACGCGCAGCTGGTGATACCCTGACTGCAGATCAATCTTCGAGAAGTACTGCGCTCCTCTCAATTGATCAAAAAAGTCATCAATCCTGGGCAAAGGGTACTTGTTTCTCACCGTAATCTAATTCAGCCTGCGATAATCAATACATAATCGCAGTGAACCATCTTTCTTTGTCACAAACAACACGGGTGCTCCTTAAGGGGACACACTCGGTCGTATGAAGCTAACCTCTAACAGATCATCAATCTGTTTCCTCAACTCCTCCATCTCACACCGGGCCATGCGATATGTCGGCAGTGAGATGGGCGTCGAACCGGGTACCAGGTCGATAGAAAAATTGATCTCACGCTGAAATAGCAACCCAGGAATCTTCCTAAACAGATCCTCATAATCACGGACTATTGGCGTGCTATCAAGTGTCGGGGCATCAACATCCCTCAATAAGGAAGCGTAATAAAGTACTCAAAAAGGGAGATTAACCTGCACTGAAAATGTAAAGGACGTGCCCTCCGGCTCGTAGACTGTCACTATACGGGTCTCGCAGTCAATCTCGACCCTCCCTGCAGTCAACCAATCCATGCCAAGAATGACGTCTAAATAATAGAGAGAGGGGTTGACGACAAAGTCAATTGTAACACCCCAGATTTTGGCCAATCTGGGATTTGACGTCCTTAGGCAGTGGGTCAATTAAAACACCTGAAAAATCGTTCAGAACCCAATTCTATAGCCAAAGAAACCACTTACGATTAATTCCTTTAGAAATTAAGCGTAAGTTAGCTAGCGCAACGCTGGAGTAGCTGGGAAATAGTCCCTGATCACTTTAAATACGTTCTACAAGACCCAAATCGAGTAGAACGTATGACTCTATAATACTCTATAAACTCGGACCAAACTCTAAGCAGGTTTGTTCTCTGGACCACTTTGAATCTTTGTATTGGATCTAGACCGCGCGTCGAAAGTCCGATAGCTCCTATCTTAGACCATTAGAACCGTCTAACTGGACTTGACACTCATTTCGAAAATCAAGTTAAACCGATAATCACAGGCCATTTCATTGAGCCCGGACCGAAGAGAGTGCGAATAGGGACAGAATTGGAATTTCAAATTCAAATCTGGCACACGACTTGACGCGTCAGTATTGAGCGTTCTGACCGTCAGAATTCAGCCAGATTACACCCTCAGATCAGGAGAAATTTCTATTTTATATCATGAGACTTTCAGCCCTGATCTACGTGCGGTGACCGCTGAACTGAAACTGGTCCGCCACGTGCAATCTGCGGACCCAGCCGGACTGAAAACTTAATACGTGCTAGATCTGGTATGCGTGAGCTTAAGTCCGATCGCATTCGGTCAGGGGACCACCAGAAAGCATCTTTTGGACCGAAACAGCCCCGATTTGGATATGCACTAAGTGAACTTTGTACCGGAGCCTATTTCGGGCAAGTTTGGGCTTATAAAAGGGGTTGAAACCCTCACTCCTCTCTCCCATCCGAATTTGCAAAAATCCCTAGATTGAGAGAGAGAAAAGGTGAGAGTTTGTCAGAGAAGGTGGGAGAGAATTCCCTGCTGCTTGTGCCACGTGCTGTACGTGCTTAGGCAACGCACTCCGATCACTTTTCCGGCGATTTCTCCTCGTTTTCAGGTAAGAAAATACCCTAGAAGTTGCTGATTTGAAGTTCCTTTCGTTTTCTAGTGAAGTAGCTAATAGAACTTATGTATTAGGTTCTCTAATCGCCGTAGACGAAGCGTATACGCTCCGTTCGAATTTACACATCCATAAGAGACAAGGTGCGGATTTTAGACGCTTTGATTGACTGTTTCCAAAGCTTTCAATGTCGTTTAATAGTAGATTATCGACGGCAACGCTGTTTGACATGTACAACATGCTGTCCGTTTCCTGTTTCGTAAACCGGCGAAGAATATGAGATTTAGGGCATTTTAGTCATTTGTAGGAAGTACTGTTTTCATTCATATTTTGCTGATGTGATTGACATGATTTGTTATCGCATTAGAATGTTAGGATTACGTGCATAATTAGTTTGGCGAAGAGATTCGCCTAAATGCGCACTTCGGGTCGACATACTATATGTAGACTTAAGTGTGTAGTGTAAGTGTTTGTATAAATGCTTGTATTAGTATGTATTGAATTAAATGGTGTTATGAATTAGTTTGAGATTGATTTCTCAATTAATATGCTGGTGTAAATGATTTCCTACATGTTAGCCATATGCATGATTTCATAATATGAATGAAATGCATGTGCTTGACGATTCGCTTAAGCTGTATGTTATAACATGTGCTTGATGATTTCATTATGATTTAGTTTGAGATTGAATTCTCAATTAATATGCTGATGGAAATAATTTCCTATATGTTGGCGATATGCATAATTTCACTATATGTATGAAAGGCATGTGTCAGATGATTTACTTAAGTTGTACCATATAACATGTGTTAACATGCTCACATGATTGCTGATGTGGATTCTTATGTGTTTGGGACTATACTTAGTCCAGGCAGTCGGTAACAGAGAAAATTCGTGGCTAGCTGGTATTTGCCACGAACGACGCGTCGATGAACGCGAGTCGTGTTTTGGAGTTGGCGGTAGTGGTTAGGCCATGTGAAGTGTTTTACTCACTTCATGTCGTTCGACTTGAGATGCTATCGCGCTAGTCGAGCCCGTCAAGTAACCCGACTGGCCGATGTATGTTCACCCTGTATGAGTCATAACTGCTTGAACCTAGGGTACTGAACTTACCATTGTAAACCCTGTTAACCATGGTACCTTGATCCACGAAGACTCATGAGCCGGGCATGGTGGTATGGGACACCGTGGTCGAGCTGTCGGCCTACGCTGGGGCCACAAACCTCCCCGTAGTGACCAGTGAGCACCTAGTCTCGTGAGCAGATTATGGTGGTATGGGATACTATATTCTTGCTGTCGGCCTACATTGATAAGGTGATGGGGGAACGGTGCAACGAGTGCGAGCAACAGCCCTGGCAGCCCTTTGTAGTGACCGCGAGCGTATTCTGAGTCTACGGGAGGCGACGACCCTTCAGTAGCAGTAGAGTACAGTAGGCCTGTATTGATAAGGTGATGGGGGAGCGGAGCATCGAGTGCGTGCAACAGCCCTGGCAGCCCTTGCAGCGACCTACGAAATATACATCGTATGAGATTACTAGGAGTGACGACCCTAGACAGGATCTGTGTTGGGATTGATATAAGGGAAGTACCTTAGTTTCCCAATCCTGCTATTTGAATGGACTAATAACAACTCGAAAATCATATCACCATAATATTGCATGTACCTGGAAGATGTGGAGCACTCTAGGGAGTGTGGCATGCCGCGGTCGTAAGATGTTGTCGTATGAGGGAGATCGTCGGTGAGGGCATACATCACATCATGTCATATTGCATTAACAACAGTTTTAGGATTGTTTGATGTACTGCTTTACTATTATCGCATGATTGATTTGAGAACATGTTAATCCTTGCTCTATTATTCCACTGAGTTAGTTACTCACTCCCACGTTACGGGTTGGTGTTCCTGGACACGCACCAGACCTTTTTGTGATTGCAGATGATGGCGCAGCCTGTGAGGCGGAGCTGGACTTGATGATGATGAGGAGGATCCCTCCTTTATGCATGTTCTGATTGACGGGATTACAGGGAGGTTGATTAAATGTCTTGACACTTGTCATTTTATATTTTTAGAGTACTCATGTATATTCTTTTTTTTTACTTTTAAAGTATACATGTATGTATATAACCTGGTAACATGTTCACACTCTGGAGAAATACAACAGTTTATATATGTTATACATACT
Organism: Magnolia kwangsiensis; assembly: GCA_037074715.1. Lineage (NCBI taxonomy): Eukaryota > Viridiplantae > Streptophyta > Magnoliopsida > Magnoliales > Magnoliaceae > Magnolia > Magnolia kwangsiensis. Next base: position 78,362,424 of record CM073575.1, on the reverse strand, counting down.
ATCACAGTCTTCCGCTTGTAAATTTAACTGTCTCTGGAGTATGATATGCTGTTCTGGATTAATCTCACTCATGTTTAATACATTAACACAGAAAACATTCAATCATACATATGTATGTTGCATGAATAACATTTTGGAACTCGAAAGTTGGGTTTTTGCTCGACCCCCCGATTTTCGGGATGTTACATCAATAGCCATCGTCTTGTCCCTTAGATCCAGTAAACAACCCTCACACATCATAGTGGCATCAGAAAAGGTCCCATGTGCTGTAAGAACTCGCACCCCATCCATTCGAGTAGTCAGTAGCCTAAGGCGCTTCACTACTGAATGCGATATTAATGAAATCGTGGATCTTGTATCCACCATCATGAATATAGGAGTACCTCCAATGTGGGTTGTGACCTCAAAGGCCAAGGGTGGGGCAGTCTCTATTCCGGATGCCTCTGCTGTCAATGCATGTACCCGAGCCTGCTGTGGATGGTTCGGCCGCTGTACATGGGCAGTTGAGGCAGTCGAAACTGAGGTACAGGAGGTTTGAAAGAAGGATGCGCAGGAGCCGATCGTAACGGTGGAGCGGATAATGTTTGTGGGCGAGGATGATCGATCTTCTGCGGTGGTGAAAACTCACTATCTCTCATCCGAGCAAAATAGCTCTCTGCAGTGTGACCCGGTCTCCCGCAGTACGTACAGGTCACACCTGGGCGCCTCATCGGAAGTACTGGTGCTGTAGTCCTAGGAGGAGTATCGATGCGAGGCCTCTTGCCAAGGAATGGCCTACCCTGAGCATCTGGTAGTGGCCTAGCAACCATAGGGCCACGAAAACGTGTCAAGCGATCTACGTCTTGCTCTGCCCGCATAGACATGTGTATCAGCTCGGCATAAGAAGGTATGCTGACACAACACATCTTCGACCGAATGTCAGGTCGCAAGCTCTCAGAAAATTGTTGTATCCACATCTGCTCATCTGTGAGTATCTTAGGGACATATCTGTCCAACTCTGTAAATTAATGCTCGTACTCCGCAACTGACATGCCTCCCTGCCTGAGGCATAAAAACTCATTCTCCCTCTCATGTCGGTAGGTCTGCGGATAGTATTTCTCATGAAAACGGAACTCGAATGCTGCCCAAGTCTATATGTAGCCAACTGTAACCGTCCGCAACATGTTATCCCACCATAAACTGGCCTCTCTCTCAAACATGAAAGTGGCCAACTCAACCTGCTCAGACTCCGAGCAATGTAGCATTCTCAATATCTTCGAGACGCGGTCGAGCCAATACTCGGCCTCCTTGGGTCTGTGAGAACCCATAAAAGTAGGAGGCCGCAAGCGCTGGAATCGCTCAAGTAGGCCTCTGGTATCAGCAGCATTCCCCGTAGGGTAAGCACATGGCGCAGGATGAGCCATACCCTCATCCTGAGTCGAGGTCCCAACATCCTCAGCTGGATGCACAGACGGCGCAGGTGGGGTGCACTCCCACCCTGGACTAAGGCCCCTGCGATAGTAGTTAAAAGCTGCTGATGCTGCTGGTGTATCATGGTCATCAACTGCTCAAACCTATCAGGAGGTGGAGCAGGCTGAGGCACATACTACATCGAGGAAGATACACGGTATTGCTCTCGAACTAGCGGTGTGAAAGGTGGTGGTCCGACTGTAGGACCTGCAGAAGGCTGAGACTCATGTGCAGTCTCACGAATCAGGCCCACAGCAAGGTCCATGTGATCATCACTCTGGGGAGGGACCCGATCCATCGGCTCACCCAGCGTAAGACGTGCCATGCTCCGAGTAACCTTCGGTGACATTCCCTATATTCAAAATAGGGTGCAACCCAGTCAGTTTCAGCAATAGCACAAATAAACCACACAATCATTCACATAACAAACTGAAGAAACTCCATGCATTTCTGTAACATCCCAAAAATCGAGGGTCGGGCATAAACTCCACTCTCGAGTTCCAGAACATCACTTATGTAACATTTTCAATGATGGATGAATGTCGGCTGTGATAGTGCATAAAACATGAAGTGCATTAAGCCAAAACAACATATCATACTCCAGAGACAGTTAAATTAGCAAGCAGAAGACTGTGATAAATATATAAAATATATAAATGATTGTAAATCTCCAGAGTATGAACATGTTACCTGGTTAAACATATACGTGTATACTCCAAAAATAGTCAAAATGAATATACATGAGTGCTCCAACAATATAAGAAGACAAGTGTCATGACGTCTAATCAACCTCCCTGTAGTCCGGTCGATCAGAACACGCCTATAGGAGAAATCCTCCTCATCATCAAACATGTCCGGCTCCGCTTCGCAAGCATCGCCATTATCTGAAACTGAAATAGGAACTGGTTGGTGTGTACAACACCGTCTCGTAACGTGAGAGTGAGTAGCTAACTCAGTGGAATCATAGAGCAAGGGTTAACATGTTATCAAATCAATCACGTGATAATAGTAAAGTAAACAATCAGACATTCCTAGATACTGTGATTAATGCAAGCATGAAATGACATGATGGATGCCCTCACCGACATACTCCCTCATGCGACACCATCTTACATTCACGGCATGCTTTCTTCCCTTAGTGCTCCACATCTTTCAGGCACATGCAGTGCTATATGAATATGATTATCGAGTTGTTATTAGTCCTTTTCATACAGCAGGACTGGGAAACTAGGGTACCTCCCTTATATCAATACCTAAACAATGATCCTGTCTAGGGTCGTCACTCCTTGTAATCTCATACAATGATATATTTCTACGTCGCTGTAAGGGCTGTAGGGCTGTTGCACTCACTCGTTGCTCCACTCCCCTATCACCTTATCAATACAGGCCTAGTTTATATCCTTAAGATTGCATCAGGACTCGTCGCCCTCATGTGGTGTCAGGATAAACTCAAGGTCACTACAAAGGGCTGTTACTCGCACTCGTTGCTCCACTCCCCCATCACCTTATCAATGTAGGCCGATAGCAAGAATATAGTGTCCCATACCACCATAATCTGCTCAGAGTAGGGTGCTCACTGGTCACTATGGAGAGGTTTGTGGCCCTAGCTTAGGCCGACAGCTCGACCACGGTGTCCAATACCACCATGCCCTTCTCATGAGTTTTAGGGGATCGAGGTACCAAAGTTAGAGGAGCTTTCCAATGGTAAGTTTAGTACCCTAGGTTCAAGCAGTTATGACGAATACAAGGTGAAGACATGATGGTCAGTCGGGTTACTTGATGAGTCCGACTAGCAGGAGCGCACGTTGAATCAACCGATATGAAGTGCACAGGCACTTCGTGTGGCCTTACCACTGCCGACGACTCTAGTACGACTCGGGTTCGTCGTACACATCCTTTGTGGCGAATAGAATCAAACCACGAATTCTAAACTATTACCGACTGCTTGGACTAGAGTATAGCTTCAAACACATGTAATCTACATCAATAATCATATGAGACAGACAGAATTAAAATACAAGAAATTCTAGCATGTTATCAGCATATTATAACATACATCATAAGCAGTTAACCATACACGAGTATTTCACACTAAGGTAATCAATTCTAATACAACAACATGGAGGAAATCATGTGCATCATCAAAGTAGTTGAGAATCCAGTCTCAACGCTAATCTACAACACCATTCACTCAATACTTACTAATACATACATTTATACAAACACTTAGACTATTCAACTCCAACGAACTTGATGTATGTTGATTCCAACATATAATATGACAGATCCTTATATCAAGGAGTTGTCTAATACACAACAATCATGTTCTTACATTCAAAACATATGGCAAGCATAAATCATATTGATTTAGGCATTTCAACAAACACTTAGTCTACACACATTAGTCTACATAGCATATGTCGGCCAATATGTGCATTAGGGAGAATCTCTTCGCCAAACAGATCGCACATGCATATCTTGTATAATAACACGACAAATAAACATGACAATCATTTTTACAAAATACGGACATATACAGTATTTCGTATAAATACCTAAAATACTCTAAATCTCATATTCTCCGTACGCAGTCGAAATGGAAAACAGACAGCATGTTCTACATGTCAAACGGCGATCTTGTCGATAATCTACTATTAAACGACATTGAGAGCTTCGAAAATAGTTAACCTAAGCATCTAGAATCCTCACCTTATGTCGTAGGAGCGTAATGAATCGAATAGGAATTCTACGTCATCGTCAATGTCGATATGACGACCTATAACACAAGGTGAGTCAGCTACTTAGCTACTTATACCCTTAGGAACCTTAAAACAGGTTAGGGTTATGGTTTTATTACCTAGAACGAAGTTGGAATCGGCAGAATAGCGATGTAGATGAATGACTTTGGCACGTGGAGAAGCAGGGAAGAATCCTAGGAGAAAACCCCACCTTCTCCCTCACTTTCTCTCTCTTTCTCCTAGGGTTTTCTCAAATTCGTATGGGTTAGAAAGCTAAGGGTTTAAGGCCCTTTTATAAGCCCAAACATAACCAAAACAGACTCAAAGTCAAGGTATACTTGGGTTACAGCCAAATCAGGTCTTTTTCGATCCAAAAGGACATTTCTAGAGGTCCCCTGACTGAATGCGGTCGGACTTAAGCTCATGGATATTGGATCCTGATCAGATTAAGTTTTCAGTCCGACAGTGTTCTCAGATCGTACGTGGCGGACCAGTTTCAGTTTAGCGGTCACCGAAACTCGATCAGGGCCACAAGTGCTATGATAGGAAGGAGAAAATTTTTCTAATCCGAGGGTGAAATTTGGCTGAATTCTAACGGTCAAAACGCTTAAAAATAATGCACAACGACACGTGCCAGATTTTGAATTATTTTTCTACATCTTTACCTTTTCTCACTCTCTTCACTCCAAACTCATTAAAATGGTGTCGGGACATCAGTTGGGCTTGATTTTCGAAACGATTGTCAAGTCCAACTAAGCGGTCATAATGGTCTGAGATTACGGATATCGAAGTTTTGACGCTCTGTCTAAATCCAATACAAAGTTTCAAAGGGTTCCTGAGAGAAAATAGGTTTAGAGTTTGATCCTAGATTTCAGGGTAAGGTAGCGTCAATGATTCAATAGGTTTCGGGTCTTACAGATCATATTTAAAGTGGTTGGTGCTAATTTTGCAGGAAGTCTAGTGTAGCACTGGAGAATTCACGTTAAGTTTCTAAAGAATTTGGTTTTAAATGATTTTTCTGGCTCTGGAATTGGGTTCTGAGAGGTTACCAAGGCGTTATGGTTGACCCATTGCCTAAGGACGTCTAACCCCAGGTTGGCAAAATCTGGGGTGTTACAATTTTATTAAATCAAAATTTATCACAATACAAGAGATATATCTTTACATGCATCATGACAAGAAACACATGGGAAACGAAGCTAGCCAAAGCTACAACTGGAACATAAACCAACTACTAAGCCTTCTCAGGCTCACACACAGAAAATATAAAACAACCTACATACGATCAACAAATATATGAAATCTAATCACTCGTCTGAGTCTGGCGATGGAGGAGGGGCACCCTTATCCTGCAGACAACATAGGATAGATTTCAAGATGCTAGTCACCTTCTTAAACTTGTGCTTCACAAAGCCCGACAGGTCCGAAATGTCCTGTCGCAAGGCAGCCTGTAACGCCCGTGAAAAATCCGTACTTGGACTCGAGTACCAACTCGACCAGAAATCGCGTAGGATTAATTTCTATGGAAATTAAGCGTAAGTTAGCTAGCGCAACGCTAGAGTAGCTGGGAAATAGTCCCTGATCACTTTAAATACGTTCTAGAAGACCCAAATCGAGTAGAACCAATGACTCTATAATACTCTATAACCTCGGATCAAACTCTAAGCAGGTTTGTTCTCTGGACCACTTTGAAATTTTATATTGGATTTAGACCGCGTGTCGAAAGTCCGATACCTTCTATCTTAGACCGTTAGAACCGCCTTGTTGGACTTGACAATTATTTCGAAAATCAAGTCTAACCGATAATCACAGGCTATTTCATTGAGCCCGGACTGAAGAGAGTGCGAATAGGGACAGATTTGAAATTTAAAATTCAAATCTGGCACACGACTTGACGTGTCAGTATTAAGCATTCTGACCGTCAGAATTCAGCCAGATTACACCCTCGGATCAGGAAAAATTTCTATTTCATATCATGGGACTTGCAGCCCTGATCTACGTGCGGTGACCGCTGAACTGAAACTGGTCCGCCACGTGCGATCTGTGAACCCTGCCGGACTGCAAACTTAATGCGTGCTAGATCCGGTACGCATGAACTTAAGTCCGATCGCATTCGGCCAGGGGACCACCAGAAAGCATCTTTTGGACCGAAACAGCCCCGAATTGGTTATGCACTAAGTGAACCTTGTACCGGAGCCTATTTTGGGCATTTTTAAGCTTATAAAAGGGGTTGAAACCTTCAATCCTCTCTCCCATCCGAATTTGAGAGAAACCCTAATTTGGGAGAGAGAAAAGGTGAGAGTTTGTGAGAGAGAGTAGGAGAGATTTTTCCCATCTTCGTGCCACCTGTTGCACGTGCTGTAGCAACACCTTCTGATCACCAAGCCGGTGATTCTTCTGCATTTTCAGGTAAGAAACAACCCTATAAGTTACTGATTTGAGGTTCGCTAGTATTCATAGCATGTTAGCTGACTTATCTTGTAAATTAGGTTCTCTTATCGCCGTAGACGAAGCGTATACGCTTCGTTCGAAACAACACGTCTATAAGAGATAAGGTGAGGATTTTAGACGCTTTGATTGACGGTTTCCAAAGCTTTCAATGTCGTTTAATAGTAGATTATCGACGGCATCGCCGTTTGACATGTACAACATGCTGTCCGTTTCCTGTTTCGTAAATCAACGAAGAATATGAGATTTAGGGCATTTTAGTCATTTGTAGGAAGTGCTGATTTCATTCATATTTTTCTGATGTGATTGACATGATTTATTGTCACATTAGAATGTTAGGAATGCGTGCATAATTAGTTTGGCGAAGAGATTCGCCTAAATGCGCACTTCGGGTCGACATACTATATGTAGACTTAAGTGTGTAGTGTATGTGTTTGTATAAATGTTTGTATTAGTATGTATTGAATTAAATGATGTTATGAATTAGTTTGAGATTGATTTCTCAATTAATATGCTGATATAAATGATTTTCTACATGTTGACTATATGCATGATTTCATTATATGCATGAAATATATGTGCTTGAAGATTTACTTAAGTTGTATGTTATAACATGTGTTAACATGCTCACATGATTGTATTTCAATTCCAATACTCCTACATAAATTGCTGATGTGATTTCATATGTGTTTGGGACTATACTTAGTCTAGGCAGTCGGTAACCAAGCGAATTCGTGGTTGGCTGGTCTTGGCCACAAACGACGCGTCGATGAATGCGAGCCGTGTTTGGAGTTGGCGGCAGTGGTTAGGCCACGTGAAGTATTTTACGCACTTCATGTCGTTCGACTTGAGATGCGATCCGCTAGTCGAGCCCGTCAAGTAACCCGACTGGCCGTTGTATGTTCACCCTGCATGAGTCATAACTACTTGAACCTAGGGTACTGAACTTACCATTGTAAACCCTGTTAACCATGGTACCTTGATCCACGAAGACTCATGAGCCGTGCATGGTGGTATGGGACACCGTGGTCGAGCTGTCGGCCTACGCTAGGGCCACAAAACTCCCCGTAGTGACCAGTGAGCACCTAGTCTCGTGAGCAGATTATGGTGGTATGGGACACTATATTCTTGCTGTCGGCCTACACTGATCAGGCGACGAATCCTTTGTAGTGATCGCGAGCGTATTCTGAGTCTACGGGAGGCGACGACCCTTCAGTACCAGTAGAGTACAGTAGGCCTGTATTGAAAAGGTGATGGGGGAGCGGTGCAACGAGTGCGAGCAACAACCCTGACAGCCCTTGCAGCGAGCGACCTACAAAATATACATCGTATGAGATTACTAGGAGTGACGACCCTAGACAGGATCTGTGTTGGGATTGATACAAGGGAAGTGACCTTAGTTTCCCAATCCTGCTGTTTGAATGGACTAATAACAACTCAGAAATCATATCACCATAACATTGCATGTTCCTGGAAGATGTGGAGCATTTAAGGGAGTGCTCCACATCTTCCAGGCACATGCAATGTTTTGGTGATATGATTTCTGAGTTGTTATTAGTCCATTCAAACAGCAGGATTGGGAAACTAAGGTACTTCCCTTGTATCAATCCCAACACAGATCCTGTCTAGGGTCGTCACTCCTAGTAATCTCATACGATGTATATTTTGTAGGTCGCTGCAAGGGCTGCCAGGGCTGTTGCACGCACTCGTTGCTCCGCTCCCCCATCACCTTATCAATACAGGCCTACTGTACTCTACTGCTACTGAAGGGTCGTCGCCTCCCGTAGACTCAGAATACGCTCGCGGTATTACAAAGGACTCGTCGCCTGATCAATGTAGGCCGACAGCAAGAATATAGTGTCCCATGCCACCATAATCTGCTCACGAGACTAGGTGCTCACTGGTCACTATGGGGAGGTTTGTGGCCCCAGCGTAGGCCGACAGCTCGACCACGGTGTCCCATACCACCATGCCCGGCTCATGGGTCTTCGTGGATCAAGGTAACATGGTTAACAGGGTTTACAATGGTAATTTAGTACCCTAGGTTCAAGCAGTTATGACTCATGCAGGGTGAACATACATCGGCCAGTCGGGTTACTTGACGGGCTCGACTAGCGCGATCGCATCTCGAGTCGAACGACATGAAGTGCGTAAAACACTTCGCATGGCCTAACCACTGCCGCCAACTCCAGAACACGGCTCGCGTTCATTGACGCGTCGTTCGTGGCCAAGACCAGCCAACCACGAATTCGCTCGGTTACCGACTGCATGGACTAAGTATAGTCCCAAACACATATGAATTCACATCAGCAATTTATGTAGGAGTATTGGAATTGAAATACAATCATGTGAGCATGTTAACACATGTTATAACATTCAACTTAAGCAAATCTTCAAGCACATACATTTCATGCATAGTATGGAATCATGTACATAGTCAACATGTAGGAATTCATTTATGTCAACATATAAATTGAGAAATCCATCTCAAACTAATTCATAACATCATTTAATTCAATACATACTAATACAAGCATTTATACAAACACATACACTACACACTTAAGTCTACATATAGTATGTGGACCCGAAGTGCGCAATTTGGCGAATCTCTTCGCCAAACTAATTATGCATGTATTCATAACTTTCTAATGCGACAACAAACCATGTCAATCACATCAGCAAAATATGAATGTAATCAGTACTTCCTACAAATGACTAAAATGTCTTAAATCTCATATTCTTCGTTATTTACGAAACAGGAAACGGAGAGCATGTTGTACATGTCAAACGGCGATGCCGTCGATAATCTACTATTAAACGTCATTGAAAGCTTTGGAAACAGTCAATCAAAGCATCTAAAATTCGCACCTTGTCTCTTATGGATGTGTAAATTCGAACGGAGCGTATACGCTTCGTCTACAGCGATAAGAGAACCTAATTCACGAGTTACGTCAGCTAACAAGCTATGAATCCTAGTAAACCTCAAATCAGCAACTTTCTAGGGTTATTTCATACCTGAAAAAGTGGAGGAATCACCGGCCAGGTGATTGAGATGTGTTGCTGAAGCACGTGCAACAGGTGGCACGAAGGCAGGAAAAATCTCTCCTAATCTCTCTAACAAACTCTCACCTTTTCTCTCTCCCAATCTAGGATTTCTCTCAAATTCGGATGGGAGAGAGGAGTGAGGGTTTCAACCCCTTTTATAAGCTTAAAAATGCCCAAAATAGGCTCCGGTACAAGGTTCACTTAGTGCATAACCAATTCGGGGCTGTTTCGGTCCAAAAGATGCTTTCTGGTGGTCCCCTGGTCGAATGCGATCGGAATTAAGCTCATGCGTACTAGATCTAGCACGTATAAAGTTTTCAGTCTAGCAGGGTTCGCAAATCGCGCGTGGTGGACCAGTTTCCGTTCAACGGTCACCGCACGTAGATCAGGGCTGAAAGTCTCATGATATGAAAAGAAATTTTTCCTGATCCAAGGGTGTAATCTGGCTGAATTCTGACGGTCAGAACGCTTAATACTGACGCGTCAAGTCATGTGCCAGATTTGAATTTCAAATTCCAAATCTGTCCCTATTCGCACTCTCTTCAGTCCGGGCTCAATGAAATAGTCTGTGATTATCGGTTGGACTTGATTTTCGAAATGATTGTCAAGTCCAGCTAGGCGGTTCTAACGGTCTAAGATAGCAGGCATCGGACTTTCGACGCGCGGTCTAGATCCAATACAAAATTTTAAAGTGGTCCAGAGAACAAACTTGCTTAGAGTTTGATCCGAGGTTATAAAGTTTTATAGAGTCATTGGTTCTACTCGATTTGGGTCTTGTAGAACGTATTTAAAGTGATCAGGGACTATTTCCCTGCTACTTTAGCGTTGCGCTAGCTAACTTACGCTTAATTTCCATAGGAATTAATCCTAAGTGGTTTCTTTGGCTATGGAATTGGGTTCTGAGCCATTTTCCGGGTGTTTTAGTTGACCCACTGCCTAAGGACGTCAAATCCCAGATTGGCCAAAATCTGGGGTATTACAATCTACCCCCCTTAAAACACAATTTCGTCCCCAAAATTGGCGAAGGGTAAGGAGTACTTTTTCTAAGGAAGGTTCAAATCCTATTTAATAACCTAGCCGTGCATATAACCTAAATCAAATGTTTCGATCTTGGGCCAGTGGGGAAGAGCCTAACCACGCCTCCGCTGCGCCACTCTGATCAAACGGCAACGTTGACTAACCTAACTGGATTGGACTCATTACGTTCTACCCCCCTTAAAACTTGGTTTTACTTAAGGTTGAAGAATCTTTGCATCGATCCGTATATCGGAACGAGGCGCAACTTAGGGGCTATCCTTAACCTAAAATGGAAACAACCTTTCTCTACATGGTTTTCCTTACTAATGATGCGTTCTATGGCATTGGTACCTATGGTCTTAGAGATGAGCCTAATCTCTATTGTGGTTAAGTTTAGGGGCAGGTATGAGTTGGTGGCAAGATATCGAATTCTCTACTGACTTTAAGTCCTCGTCATTTCCCAAAGACAAAGCAATAACTTTTGGTTATATGTGGTCGAGCCAACGCGGAAGAAACGTTGTGTAGTGGGTCTGAGCCGGATACATAGACTTTCTGCCTAGAACAGAAATTTATTGTATCAGTTCTTAATCCTAAACGATACCGATCTTCTGCTTGATCAGAGCATTGGATTTATTGGCAACTACCAGGATTGAGAAGTCAATTCAAACCACGAATACTTCGCAGATAATTACATTTCCTTTACTCCGCGTTCCCAAATGCAATAAGCCCTTTGGGAAAGGCAATTCTAAGGGGCGTGCTTGTACATTCTAAGTTCAATTTGAGGGATTTATAAATATTTCCTGAGAGTGAATGGTTCTTTCCTATGGGCAACAACATAAGTCTATAAGTCATAAAGGGATTTATCGAAGGGATAATGTTCTACTTCAACCAAATCTAACCTACAATTCCTTAGCATATACAGGCTTTACACTACTTAAAGTAACTAGTAGGCTAGTCTGTAACTCAGTAGCTATAATCTAAAGCCTAAGATTATACGTGAAATGATTCCATACCATTTCTACTACAGGGAATTCTTCTATTGTTTAGGGTCAAGATTGTCTAAATGGAATTGGATTTTTTATGTAGTCAGACCCTTCAATCTGCGTCCTCAACTCCTCCATCTCACACGGTGCCATGCGATACGTCGGCAATGAGACGGGCGAGGAACCAGGAACCAGATCGATAGTGAAATCGATCACTCGTCGGGGCGGCAAGCCAGAGATCTTCCTGAACAGATCCCCAAACTCGCAAATGACTGGCGTATGCTCAAGTATCTGGGCACCAGCGTCTCGCAATAAGATGGCATAACTAAGTATGCGGAAAGGGAGATTTACCCGCACTGGAAACGTGAAGGATGCTCCCTCTGGCTCGTAGGCTGTCACTATACGAGTCTCGCAGTCAATCTCGGCCCTCACTGCAGTCAACCAGTCCATGCCAAGAATGACATCGAGATAAATCAGAGAGGGATCGACGACGAGATCTAAAGCCATCGTCTTGCCCCCCAGATCCACCAAACAACCCTCACACATCTGGTGGCATCTGTAAAGGACCCGTGAGCTGCATAAACTCGCACCCCGTCCATAGTAATGGTCTGTAGCCCAAGACGCCCAACTATAGCACGTGATATCAAAGAAATCGTGGAATCAGTGTCCACCATCACGAGAATAGGAGTACCTCCAATATGGGCAGTGACCTCGAAGGCTGAATGCTGAGAAGTCTGTGTCGCAGCTGCCTCCGCTGTCAAGGCATGTACCCGAGCCTGCTGTGGCCGGTTCGACCGCTGCACCATGGGCCGTGAAAGCTGCCTGATCTGTGATACAAGAAGTCTGAAGGAAGGGTGCGCAGGAGCCAACCGTATAGGCGGTGCCGATATCGCCTGTGGACGTGTACGGTTGATCTTCTGCGGCGGCGAGAACCCACTGTCCCGCGTCCTAGAAAAATAACCCTGTGCCAAGTGGCCCTCTCTCCCACAATATGTGCATAGTAAATCAGAGCGCCGCATCGGGGGTACTGGCATGGTAGCCCTAGTAGGAGGGTCGACGCGAGGCCTCTTGCCCGCAGAGGGCCTGTCCTGCATCTCTGGTAGTGGCCTAGGAGCAACAGGGCCACGAGATCGCGTAAGCCGATCCACATCCTGCTCTGCCTGCATGGACATGTGAATCAGCTCTGCATAGGAGGGAATGCTCACGTAGCACATCTTCGACCGAATATTCGGTCGTAAACTCTCAGAAAAGCGTCGTATGCTCATCTACTCATCAGCCAAAATAGTCGGGACGTATCTGCCCAACTCCGTGAACCGATGCTCATACTCCGTGACTGTCATGGCTCCCTGTCTGAGGCGGAGAAACTCATTCTCCCGGTCATGCCTGTACGTCTGGGGATAATACTTCTCATGGAAGCGAAACTCAAACGCTGCCCATGTCCATACAAAGTCGGCGGCAACGGTCCGCAATATGCTGTCCCACTACAAGCTGGCCTCTCTCTCAAACAGGAACGTAGCCAACTCTACCTACTCAGCCTCTGTACAATGAAGCATCCGCAATATCTTCGACACACGGTCGAGCTAATACTCAGCTTCCTCGGGTCTATGAGAACCCATAAAAGTGGGAGGCCGTAAGCGCTGGAATTGCTCTAACAAGCCCCGTGTATCTACGGCATTCCCCGCAGGATAAGCAGGTGGTGCAGGATGAGCCATGCCCTCATCTTGGGCATATGCATCAGCATCCTCAGCTGGATGTGCAGGTGGTGCAGGTGGAGTCACACCCCCGCCCTGGGCTAGTGTCCCCACAATAGTAGTCAGGAGCTGCTGCTGCTGCAGCATCATGGCCATCATCTGCTCGAATCTGTCGGGAGGTGGAGCAGGCTGTGGCGTGTGCTGCGTCGAAGAAGATGCGCGATACGGCTCTCTGACTGGCGGTGTGAACGGCGGTGGTCCAACTGTAGGACCAGCAGTAGGCTGAGACGCACAAACTGTCTCAGGAATCGGGCCCACAGCAGGGTCCGCATGTGCATCAGACTGTGAAGGAGCCTGATCCATAGGCTCACTCAATGAAAGCCGAGCCGTGCTCCGGGTAGTCTTCGGCGGCATTCCCTATATTCAAAATAGGGCACAACCTTGTCAGTCTCAATAGCACAAATGCATCGCAATCATTCACACAAGAGTCAAAAGCATTCCATGCATTTCATTTAATCAAAATTGTCACAATACAAGGGATATGTCCTTACAAGCATCATGACGAGAAATACGTGGGAACTAAGACAGTTAAAATTACAACTGCAACAAAAGCAAAGCACTAGCCTTAACAGGCTTACACAACATAAGGTAAGAAATGACTAACTACTAACAACAACATCAAAGGTCGCATCGCTAGTCTGAGTCGGGTGACGGAGGAGGAGCACCCTTATCCTTCAAGCAATACAGGATCGCCTTCCAGGTGCGAGTCACCTTGCCGAATTTTCTCTTTGTAACGGCCTTGGCATCCTCGACTTCAGCGCGAAGTTCCTGAACTTTCCTTCTCAAGGCGATCTGACTCTCCTTAATCCGAGCAATGCGATCATCGCTAGTAGCCTGCGCAGAAGGAGGAGGGCTCTCATCTGTATCCTGAGCCTCCTCTTCTGCCTCTTCCTGGACTTCTTCCTGAACTTCTGCTCCAAGTTCTCCCTCACTTAGATCCTCCTCATCATCAAAGTCATCCTCGCTATCCTCCTTAAGCTGATTCTCACGGTACTGAGACCCAATCTTCATCTTGACCATAGTCGACTCATCAATGCTATGAATCGAAACTGACAATTTCGGCCCAAGTCTGTAAGCAAACTCAAGCGCGATCTTGCATATCAGTCGGCTAAAAGGAAGCGATTCGGACGATCTTCTTGACTTGGCTATGAGGATTATCTGTCGCAAGATGAAAGTGGCCATACATACGTTCTCTCCCTGGGCCATCAGATACAAGAAATCGACCATAAGGCGTGTACATTCAATGCGATTCATCGACCTGGGATAAACATTGAACGTGTAGATATGATGCAGCAGGCACAAATCATCAGACATATATGTCACCTTGAGGCTATTATTAGACTGCCATGGAACCAACTTACAGCACAGGAACCTGGTGCGGCGATCTCGTTCACGCCTACTCCTCGGATTCTTCTCACTAGGATGAACATCACCAAGAGGCACGTTCAGAAGTCACGCAATCAGTCGTACATCAATCGTAGCCATCCGATCTCTACCAAAAGGGATTTTGAACTGCAATGGTTCCAAGGTAGGATTCTGGATACAAGCGTAGAAGGAACAAACTGTGCTCACATTAGCATGAGCGTGAGCTTTAAAGATCGGACCCGAATGCGCAGCTTCAATGCGCTCGAACAATAAAAATTCACCGAACAATCGCCCTTCCATGTCCACCTCAAATAACACTTTGCGATCAGTGTATTGGTCGTGAGGCATCTCTGATAGAATTACTCGCCCAAGGTGAGTATGGGGATCTAAATCCCACTTTGTACGGCACTCTCAGGCTGTAGCTGGACCTGTGACGACGCTTGAACTTGCGGGACCACCCCGCGGTCTCCTCGATTGAGCAGGGCGACTTAGCCCAGCCTTGTCTACTGCAGTTTTCCTTTTACCCATCAAAGATAAGATGGTGGAGAGTGACAAAAGGCCTAAAATGGCTTCCACGAAAGCCATGAAAAATGGAGAAAATGTGAAGAAGTGGCTGTCCAAACTGGAAAAGGGAGATCTAGGCGTTGTAGAGGGATGCTTTAAGCTTCCCAAGGATGTATTTTCAAGGAGAAATGAAAATGAAAAAGTGGAATGGAGCACCTCACGATTTCAGCTCGATTTGGGGGTTTTTGGAGCTCCAAAAGATGAAATCTTCAAGAGGGAGGGCTGCTAACTTCAAAGGAACGATGGAGGGTGGTCATTTTTGGCCAAGGATGGATTTAGGGGTGGTTTGGAACCATGATTTTTGGAGATGACAGCTGAAAAATGAGAAATGAGCTATGGGAAGGGCTGTTTGTGAAGGAAGTGTATGATTTAGGGGTTTGCTATGGAAGAGCACTACATGTAGGGGGTATATTACCCAAAATACCCCCAAACCCCAAAGTACACCTCAAATGGAGCATGGTGGTCGGCGATGCATCGCCGAACCGGCAATGGCATCGCCGACCAATCACTTGTTCGGTCAGTGGGACCACATGGGTCTGGTCCCGCATGGTCCAGGTACCCCAAATAACTATGGGCCCCACCTTGGTTCATTGTATTTTGACCTATATAGGCCCAAACATGTGTTTGGAGCTTTTCGGGACCAATCTGCAATCCTGAATACAAAACCCTATCATGCGGCATATGACTTTGGGGTAGAAGGAGCTAGTACATCCATCTAGACTATTAGTTACTAAAGAAAGTGAAGTTAGAATGGCCTTATAGCTATTTTTTATGAAATTTTACTATTCACTGTAAAATCTTGTGAAAGTATTATTTTATGTTATTTTCACATTATTTTTGATGCCTAACATGAAAAGGATAAGAAAGAAATGAAGATTGGAGTGGTGAGAGGAAGAATTTTGAAGATTTTTGGTGAAACAGAGTTTTTAAGCCCTGACGATTGAATACAGGAGTCGTGGTCATCCCACGGCCCAAAGATTTACTTTTATGGGTTTAAAATCGTTCAAAGAATGTCTCAACCCGACTTCCTACGACCTAGGAGCTATTCGGGTTGCTTCACGCGACCCGAGATGCGTTACAGACTCGTTCGTGCGATCGATTCGAATAGACTTCGCCTATTGGCGAATCTGCGATCCTAGAAGTGTTTTTAAACCCTTCTCGCACCCACCTAAGTCAAAGGAAGCAACAGCGTACATCGCTAGACCATAACCCAGGCCCAGTATACTTTTATTCACGCTCTGATACCAACTTGTAACACCCTGAAAATCGGGGGTCGTGTATAAATTCAACTCCCGAGTTCAAGACCGTCACTTATGCAACAAAAATGATTATGATTCAATGTTGTCTGAGTTAAAGCATTCACATGAGTAAAAGTATACCAAAATTGTAATTCATACTCCAGATCCAGCGATAAAAGCAAGCGAAAGACTTAACAATATATATCACTGTATGGAAAAACAAAGTAGATCTCGACTGTCACTAAAGTATGAATACATCATTGAGTCTCATATACATGTACATGAACAAAAATAAATGTTCAAAATAGTCCCACTGAAGTCCCGTCAATCCAGGTCGCCTAAGCAAAGCCATCATGATACTGTATGTACGAGAACTCGTCCTGGTCCTCGTCGAAGTCTGGATCTACCTCCTGGATCTCAGCATCACCTGCATCTACAACAGGGTATGGTGGGTGTTGCAAACACCATCCCGTAACGTGGGAATGAGTAGCTAACTCAGTGGAATAATAGAGCAAAGATTTACATGTTCTCAAATCAATCATGCGATAATAGTAAAGCAGTAAATCAGACTTGCGTTCATCGACGCGTCGTTCGTGGCCAAGACCAGCCAACCACGAATTCGCTCGGTTACCGACTGCCTGGACTAAGTATAGTCCCAAACACATATGAATTCACATCAGCAATTTATGTAGGAGTATTGGAATTGAAATACAATCATGTGAGCATGTTAACACATGTTATAACATTCAACTTAAGCAAATCTTCAAGCACATACATTTCATGCATAGTATGGAATCATGTACATAGTCAACATGTAGGAATTCATTTATGTCAACATATAAATTGAGAAATCCATCTCAAACTAATTCATAACATCATTTAATTCAATACATACTAATACAAGCATTTATACAAACACATACACTACACACTTAAGTCTACATATAGTATGTGGACCCGAAGTGTGCAATTTGGCGAATCTCTTCGCCAAACTAATTATGCATGTATTCCTAACTTTCTAATGCGACAACAAACCATGTCAATCACATCAGCAAAATATGAATGTAATCAGTACTTCCTACAAATGACTAAAATGTCCTAAATCTCATATTCTTCGTTGATTTACGAAACAGGAAACGGATAGCATGTTGTACATGTCAAACGGCAATGCCGTCGATAATCTACTATTAAACGTCATTGAAAGCTTTGAAAATAGTCAATCAAAGCATCTAAAATCCGCACCTTGTCTCTTATGGATGTGTAAATTCGAACGGAGCGTATACGCTTCGTCTACAGCGATAAGAGAACCTAATTCACGAGTTACGTCAGCTAACAAGCTATGAATCCTAGTAAACCTCAAATCAGTAACTTTCTAGGGTTATTTCATACCTGAAAAAGTGGAGGAATCACTGGCCAGGTGATTGAGATGTGTTGCTGAAGCACGTGCAACAGGTGGCACGAAGGCAGGAAAAATCTCTCCTAATCTCTCTAACAAACTCTCACCTTTTCTCTCTCCCAATCTAGGGTTTCTCTCAAATTCGGATGGGAGAGAGGAGTGAGGGTTTCAACCCCTTTTATAAGCTTAAAAATGCCCAAAATAGGCTCCGGTACAAGGTTCACTTAGTGCATAACCAATTCGGGGCTGTTTCGGTCCAAAAGATGCTTTTTGGTGGTCCCCTGGTCGAATGAGATCAGAATTAAGCTCATGCGTACTAGATCTAGCACGTATAAAGTTTTCAGTCCGGCAGGGTTCGCTGATCGCGCATGGCGGACCAGTTTCAGTTCAATGGTCACCGCACGTAGATCAGGGCTGAAAGTCTCATGATATGAAATAGAAATTTTTCCTGATCCGAGGGTGTAATCTGGCTGAATTCTGACGGTCAGAACGCTTAATACTGATGTGTCAAGTCGTGTGCCAGATTTGAATTTTAAATTCCAAATCTGTCCCTATTCACACTCTCTTCAGTCCGGGCTCAATGAAATAGTCTGTGATTATCGGTTGGACTTGATTTTTGAAATGATTGTCAAGTCCAGCTAGGCGGTTCTAATGGTCTAAGATAGCAGGCATCGGACTTTCGACGCGCGGTCTAGATCCAATACAAAATTTCAAAGTGGTCCAGAGAACAAACCTGATTAGAGTTTGATCCGAGGTTATAAAGTTTTATAGAGTCATTGGTTATACTCGATTTGGGTCTTGTAGAACGTATTTAAAGTGATTAGGGACTATTTCCCAGCTATTTTAGTGTTGCGCTAGCTAACTTACGCTTAATTTCCATAGGAATTAATCCTAAGTGGTTTGTTTGGCTATGGAATTGGGTTCTGAGCGATTTTTCGTGTGTTTTAGTTGACCCACTGCCTAAGGACGTCAAATCCCAGATTGGCCAAAATTCGGGGTATTACAGAGGAAGATCGTCGGTGAGGGCATACATCACGTCATGTCATACTGCATTAACAACAGTATTAGGATTGTCTGATTTACTGCTTTACTATTATCGCATGATTGATTTGTGAACATGCTAATCTTTGCTCTATGATTCCACTGAGTTGATCACTCACTCCCACGTTACAGGATGGTGTTTGCAACACCCACCAGACCCTGTTGTAGATGCAGGTGATGCTGAGATCCAGGAGGCAGAGCCAGACTTTGACGAGGACCAGGACGAGTTCTCGTACATGCAGTACCATGATGGCTATGCTTAGGTGACCTGGGTTGATGGGACTCCAGTGAGACTATTTTGAACATTTGATTTTGTTCATGTATATGTATATGAGACTCAGAGATGTATTCATACTTTAGTGACAGTTGAGATCTACTTTATTTTTCCATACAGTGATATATATATCCTTTAGTCATTCGCTTTCTTTTATCACTGGATCTGGAGTATGAATTGCAGTTTTGGTATACTTTTACTCATGTGAATGCTTTAACTCAGACAACATTGAATCATAATCATTTTTGTTGCATAATTGACGGTCTGAAACTCGGGAGTTGAGTTTATACACGACCCCCGATTTTCAGGGTGTTACAAGTTGGTATCAGAGCGTGAATAAAAGTATACTGGGTCTGGGTTATGGTCACGCGACGTACGTTGTCGCTTCTTTTGAATTAGGTGGGTGCGAGAAGGGTCTAGAAACACTCATAGGATCGCAGATTTGCCAATAGGCGAAGACTATTCGAATCGATCGCGTGATCGAGTCCGTAACGCATCAAGGGTCGCGTAAAGCAACCCGAATAGCTCCTAGGTTGTAGGTGAGTGGGTTGAGACGTTCTTTGAATGATTCTAAACCCATAAATGTAAATTCTTGGGCTGTGGGACAACCATGACTCCTGTATTCAATCGCCAGGGCTTAAAAACCCCATTTCGCCCAAAATCTTTAAAATTCTTCCTCTCATCACTCCAATATTCAATTCCTTATTATCCTTTTCATATTACGCATCAATCCTAATGTGAAAATAACATAAAATCATACTTTCATAAAATTTTATAGTGAATAGTAAAATTTTATGAAAAATGTCCATAAGGCCATTCTAACTTCACTTTCTTTAGCAACTAATGGACTAGATGGATGTACTAGCTCCTTCTACCCCAAAATCATATGCTGCATGATAGGGTTTTGTATTCGGGATCACAGATTGGTCCCGGAAAGCTCCGAACTCATGTTTGGGCCTATATAGGTCAAAATACAATGAACCAAGGTGGGGCGCATAGTTATTTGGGGTCCCTGGACCATGGGGGACCAAACCCATGTGGTCCCACTGACCGAATAGGGGATCGGTCGGCGATGCCATCGCCGATCCGGCGATGCATCGCCTACCACCATCGTCCGTTGGATGTGTTCTTTGAGATGTGAGGGTATTTTGTATACTACACGCCCCTCATGTATGGTTCATGTGTAGAAAACCCATAAATCGTGCACTTCCTTCACAAACATCCCTTCCCATAGCTCCATTCTCGTTTTCCAGCTGCCCTACCTCCAAATCGTGATTCCAAACCACCCCTAAATCCATCCTTGGCCAAAATCGACCACTCTCCATTAATCTATTTTGGTTTGCAGCCCTCCCTCTATGTAACATCCCGAAAATCGGGGGGTCGAGCAAAAACCCAACTCCCGAGTTCCAAAATGTTATTTATGCAACATAGATATGTATGATTGAATGTTGTCTGTGATAGTGTATTAAACATGAGTGAGATTAAGCTAGAACCGCATATCATACTCCAGAGACAGTTAAATTAACAAGCGGAAGACTGTGATAGTATGTATAACATATATAAACTGTTGTATGTCTCCAGAGTGTGAACATGTTACCAGGTTATATACATACAGGTATACTCCAAAAGTAGACAAAACGAATATACATGAGTGCGCTAAAAATATAAAATGACAAGTGTCAAAGTATCTAATCAACCTCCCTGTAATCCCGTCAATCAGAACACGCATAAAGGAGGGATCCTCCTCATCATCATCAAGTCCAGCTCCGCCTCATAGGCCGCGCCGTCATCTGCAATCACAAAAGGTCTGGTGGGTGTCCAGGAACACCGTCCCGTAACGTAGGAGTCAGTAGCTAACTCAGTGGAATAATAGAGCAAGGATTAACATGTTCTCAAATCAATCATGCGATAATAGTAAAGCAGTAATTCAAACATTCCTAATACTGTTGTTAATGCAATTATGACATGACGTGATGTATGCCCTCATCGACGATCTCCCTCATACGGCACCATCTTCGTCCGCGGCATGCAATCGACCCTCAAGTGCTCCACATCTTCCAGGCACATGCAATGGCATGGTGATATGATTACCGAGTTATTATTAGTCCTGTTCAT
The DNA here is from genome assembly GCA_037074715.1 of Magnolia kwangsiensis. Classification (NCBI taxonomy): domain Eukaryota; kingdom Viridiplantae; phylum Streptophyta; class Magnoliopsida; order Magnoliales; family Magnoliaceae; genus Magnolia; species Magnolia kwangsiensis. The sequence goes on along the minus strand of CM073575.1, from coordinate 78,340,997 downwards.
ACAGCAATATTGGGAAACTAAGGTACTTCCCTTATATCAATCCCAACATAGATCCTGTCTAGGGTCGTCACTTCTAGTAATCTCATACGATGTATATTTTGTAGGTCGCTGCAAGGGCTGCCAGGGCTGTTGCACGCACTCGTTGCTCTGCTCCCCCATCACCTTATCAATATAGGCCTACTGTACTCTACTGCTACTGAAGGGTCGTCGCCTCCCGTAGACTCAGAATACGCTCGCGGTCACTACAAAGGACTCGTCGCCTGATCAGTGTAGGCCGACAGCTAGAATATAGTGTCCCATACTACCATAATCTGCTCACGAGACTAGGTGCTCACTGGTCACTACAGGGAGGTTTGTGGCCCCAGCGTAGGCCGACAGCTCGACCACGGTGTCCCATACCACCATGCCCGGCTCATGAGTCTTCGTGGGTTAAGGTACCATGGTTAACAGGGTTTACAATGGTAAGTTCAGTACCTTAGGTTCAAGCAGTTATGACTCATGCAGGGTGAACATACAATGGCCAGTCGGGTTACTTGACGGGTTCGACTAGCACGATCGCATCTCAAGTTGAACGACATGAAGTGCGTAAAACACTTCGTGTGGCCTAACCACTGCCGCCAACTCCAAAACACGGCTCGCGTTCATCGACGCATCGTTCGTGGCAAATATAAGCCAACCACGAATTCGCTCGGTTACCGACTGCCTGGACTACGTATAGTCCCAAACAATCACGGAATCACATCAGCATTCACGTAAGAATAATGGAAATGAAATACAACCATGTGAGCATGTTAACACATGTTATAACGTACAACTTAAGTAAATCATCCTACACATGTCTCTCACACATATAATGAAATTATACATATTGTCAACATATAGGAAATCCTTTCCATCAGCAAATTAATTGAGAATTCAATCTCAAACTAAATCATAAGGAAATCATCAAGCACATGTTATAACATACAACTTACGTAAATCATCAAGCACATGCATTTCATTCATATAATGAAATCATGCATAGGGCTAACATGAAGGAAACCATTTACACCAGCATATGTATTGAGAAACCAATTTCAAACTAATCCATAACATCATTTAATTCAATACATACTAATACAAGCATTTATACAAACACTTACACTACACACTTAAGTCTACATATAGTATGTCGACCCGAAGTGCGCGTTTAGGCGAATCTCTTCGCCAAACTAATTATGCACGCATTCCTAACATTCTAATGCGACAATAAACCATGTCAATCACATCAGCAAAATATGCATGAAAACAGTACTTCCTACAAATGACTAAAATGCACTAAATCTCATATTCTTCGTTAGTTTACGAAACAGGAAACGGATAGCATGTTATACATGTCAAACGGCGTTGCCGTCAAGAATCTACTATTAAACGACATTGAAAGCTTTGGAAACAGTCAATCAAAGCGTCTAATATCTGCACCTTGTTTCTTATGGATGAGTAAATTCGAACGGAGCGTATACGCTTCGTCTACTGCGATAAGAGAACCTGTTTTACGAGATTTACTAACTATCAAGCTATGGAACGGAAGAAAAATCAAATCAGCAACTTTCTAGGGTTTTTCTTACCTGAAAAAGCGGAGGAATCGCCGAAAAAGTGATCGGAGTGCGTTGCCTAAGCACGTACTGCACGTGGCACAAGCAGCAGGTAATTTTCTCCCATTCTCTCTCACAAACTCTCACCTTTTCTCTCTCCTAATCTAGGAATTTTTGTAAATTCGGATGGGAGAGAGGAGTGAGAGTTTCAACCCCTTTTATAAGCTTAAAAATGCCGAAAACAGGCTCCGGTACAAAGTTTACTTAGTGCATATCCAATTTGGGGCTGTTTCGGTCCAAAAGATGCTTTCTGATGGTCCCCTGGCCGAATGCGATCGGACTTAAGCTCATGCGTACCAGATCTAGCACTTATTAAGTTTTCAGTCCGGCAGGGTTCGTAGATCACACGTGGCGGACCAGTTTCAGTTCAGCGGTCACCGCACGTAGATCAGGGCTGAAAGTCTCATGATATAAAATAGAAATTTCTCCTGATCCGAGGGTGTACTCTTGATGAATTCTGACGGTCAGAACGCTCAATACTGACGCGTCAAGTCGTGTGCCAGATTTGAATTTGAAATTCCAATTCTGTCCCTATTCGCACTCTCTTCGGTCTGGGCTCAATGAAATGGCCTGTGATTATCGCTTTGACTTGATTTTCAAAATGACTGTCAAGTCCAGCTAGGCGGTTCTAACGGTCTAAGATAGGAGGTATCGGACTTTCGACGCGCGGTCTAGATCCAATATAAAATTTCAAAGCGGTCTAGAGAACAAACCGGTTTAGAGTTTGATCCCAGGTTATAGAATATTATAGAGTCATTGGTTCTACTCGATTTGGGTCTTGTAGAACGTATTTAAAGTGATCATGGACTGTTTCCCAGCCACTCCAGTGTCGCGCTAGCTAACTTGTGCTTAGTTTCTAAAGGAATTTATCCTAAGTGATTTCTTTGGCTATGAAATTGGGTTCTAAGTGATTTCTCAGGTGTTTTAGTTAACCCATTGCCTAAGGACGTCTAATCCCAGATGAGCCAAAATCCGGGGTGTTACACTCTAACAGATTTCATCTTTTGGAGCTCTAAAAACCCCCAAATCGAGCTGAAATCGTGAGATACTCCATTCCCCTTTTTCATTTTCATTTCTCCTTGAAAATACATCCTAGGAAAGCTTGAAGCATCCCTCTACAATACCTAGATCTCCCTTTTCCAGTTTGGATAGCCACTTCTTCACATTTTCTTTATTTTTCATGGCTTTCGTGGAAGCCATTTTAGGCCTTTTATCACTCTTCACCATCCTATCTTTGATGGGTAAAAGAAAAACCACAGCAGATGAGGCCGGGCCAAGTCGCCCTGCTCAATCGAGAAGACCGCGGGGTGGTGCCGCAAGTTTAAGCGCCGCCGCAGGTCCAGCCACAGCCCGAGAGTTCCATACAAAGCAAGATTTGGATCCCCATACTCAACTTGGGTGAGTGATTCTAGCTGAGATGCCTCACGGCCAATACACTGATCGTAAAGTGTTGTTTGAGGCGGACGTGAAAGGATGACTATTTGGTGAATTTCTGTTGTTCGAGCGCATTGAAGCTGCGCATTGGGGATCGATCTTTGAAGATCGCGCTCGTGCTAATGTGAGCACCGTTCGTGCCGTCGATGCTCGTATCCAGAATCCTACCTTAGAGCCATTGTAGTTCAAAATTCCTTTTGGTAGAGATCGGATGGCTACGATCGATGTGCGGTTGATTGCGCGACTTTTGAACGTGCCTCTTGGTGACGTTCATCCTAGTGAGAAGAATCTGAAGAGTAGGCGCAAGCGAGATCATCGTACAAGGTTTCTGTGCGGTAAAATGGTTCCATGGCAGCCTAATAATAGCCTCAAGGTGACGTATATGTCTGATGATTTACGCCTGCTGCATCATATCTGCACGTTCAATGTGTATCCCAGGTCGACGAATCGCATTGAGTGTACGCGCCTTATGGTTGATTTCTTGTATTTGGTGGCCCAAGGAGAGAATGTATGTATGGCCACTTTCATCTTGCAACAGATAATCCTCATAGCGAAGTCAAGAAGAACATCCGAATCGCTTCATTTTGGTCGACTGATATGCAAGATCGCGCTTGAATTTGCCTACAGACTTGGGCCAGAATTGCCAGTTTCGATTCATAGCATTGATGAGTCGACTATGGTCAAGATGAAGATTGGGTCTCAGTACCGTGAGAATCAGCTTGAGGAGGATAGCGAGGATGACTTTGATGATGAGGAGGATCCAAGTGAGGGAGAACCTAGAGCAGAAGTTCAGGAAGAAGTCCAGGAAGAGGCAGAAGAGGAGGCTCAGGATACAGATGGGAGCCCTCCTCCTTCTGCGCAGGCTACTAGCGATGATCGCATTGCCCGGATTGAGGAGAGCCAGATCGCCTTGCGAAGGAAAGTTCAGGAACTTCGCGCTGAAGTCGAGGATGCCAAGGCCGTTACGAAGAGGAAATTCGGCAAGGTGACTCGTACCTTGAAGGCGATCCTGTGCTACTTATAGGATAAGGGTGCTCCTCCTCCGTCACCCGATTTAGACTAGCGATGTGATCGTTGATGTTGTTATCAGTAGTTAGTTATTTCCTGCTTTAAGTTGTATAAGCCTGTTAAGGCTAGTGCTTTGCTTATGTTGCTGTTGTAAATTTTAACTGTCTTAGTTCCCATGTATTTCTCATCATGATGCTTGTAAGGATATATCCCTTGTATTGTGATAATTTTGATTAAATGAAATGCATGGAATGCCTTTGATTCCTTGTGTGAATGATTGTGGTGTATTTGTGCTATTGAGACTGACAAGGTTGCGCCCTATTTTGAATATAGGGAATGCCGCGTAAGACTACGCGGAGCACAGCTCGGCTTGCATTGAGTGAGCCTATGGATCAGGCTCCTTCGCAGTCTGACACCCATGCGGACCCTGCTGTGAGCTCGATTCCTGAGATAGTTCGAGCGTCTCAGCCTACTGCTGGTCCTACAGTTGGACCACCGCCGTTCACACCGCCAGTCAGAGAGCCTTATTGTGCGTCTACTTCGACGCAGCACACGCCACAGCCTGCTTCACCTCCTGACAGATTTGAGCAGATGATGGCTATGATGCAACAGCAGCAACAGCTTCTGACTACCATTGTAGGGACATTAGCCCAGGGTGGGGGTGTGACTCCACCTGCGCCACCTGTGCATCCAGCTGAGGATGCTGATACTTATGCCCAGGATGAGGGCATGGCTCATCCAGTACCACCTGCTTATCCTGCGGGGAATGCCGCAGATACACGGGGCTTGTTAGAGCGATTCCGGCGCTTACGGCCTTCCACTTTTACGGGTTCTCATAGACCCGATGAGGCCGAGTATTGGCTTGACCGTGTGTCGAAGATATTGCGGATGCTTCATTGCACAGAGGCCGAGTAAGTAGAGTTGGCTACATTCCTGTTTGAGCGAGAGGCCAGCTTGTGGTGGGACAGCGTATTACGGACCGTTGCTGCCGACTTTATATGGACATGGGCAGCGTTTGAGTTTCGTTTCCACGAGAAGTATTATCCCCAGACTTACAGGCATGACCGGGAGAATGAGTTTCTCCGCCTCAGACAGGGAACCATGACAGTTACGGAGTATGAGCATCGGTTTACGGAGTTGGGCAGATACGTCTCGACTATTTTGGCTGATGAGCAGATGCGCATACGGCGCTTTTCGGAGGGTTTACGACCGGATATTCGGTCGAAGATGTGCTGCGTGAGCATTCCCTCATATGCGGAGTTGATTCACATGTCTATGCGGGCAGAGCAGGATGTGGATCGACTTGCGCGATCTCGTGGCCCTGTTGCTTCTAGGCCACGACCAGACATGCAGGACAGGCCCTTCGCGGGCAAGAGGCCTCGCGTCGACCCTCCTACTAGGGCTACAACTTCAGTACCACCATTTCAGCGCGCTGATTTGACATGTACATACTGTGGGAGGTCAGGCCACTTGGCGCAGAGTTATTTTTCTTGGATGTGGGACAGTGGGTTCTCACCGCCGCAGAAGATTGAACGTGCAAGTTCATAGGCGATATCAGCACCGCCTATACGGTTAGCTCCTGCGCACCCTTCTTTTAGACCTCCGGTATCGCAGATCAGACAGCCTCCACGGCCCATGACACAGCGGCCGAACGGGCCACAGCAGGCACGGGTTCATGCATTGACAGCTGAGGCAGCTGCAACACCGACTTCTCAGCATTCGGCCTTCGAGGTCACTGCCCATATTGGAGGTACTCCTATTCTCGTGATGGTGGACACTGGTTTCACGATTTCTTTGATATCAAGTGCTATAGTCAGGCGTCTTGGGCTACAGACCATTACTATGGATGGAGTGCGAGTTTATACAGCTCACGGGTCCTTTACAGATGCCACCCAGATGTGTGAGGGTTGTTTGGTGGATCTGGGAGGCAAGACGATGGCTCTAGATCTCGTCGTCGACCCCGCTCTGGTTTATCTCGATGTCATTCTTGGCATGGACTGGTTGACTGCATCTAGGGCTGAGATTGACTGCGAGACTCGTATAGTGACAGCATACGAGCCAGAGGGTGCATCTTTCACATTTTCAGTGCGAGTAAATCTCCCTTTCCGCATACTTAGTTACGCCACTTTATTGCGAGACGTTGGTGCCCAGGTACTTGAGCATACGCCAGTCGTTTGTGAGTTCGGGGATCTGTTCAGGAAGATCCCTGGTTTGCCGCCCCGACGAGAGATCGATTTCACTATCGATCTGGTTCCTGGTTCTACGCCCGTCTCACTGCCGACGTATCGCATGGCACCGTGTGAGATGGAGGAGTTGAGGACGCAGATTGATGGTCTGCTAGAGCTTGGCCTTATACGGCCTAGTGTGTCTCCTTGGGGAGCACCAGTTCTGTTAGTGAGGAAGAAGGATGGTTCGATGCGATTGTATATTGATTATCGCAGGCTGAACCAGATCACGGTGAAGAACAAGTACCCTTTACCCAAGATCGATGACTTGTTTGATCAGTTGAGAGGAGCGCAGTACTTCTCGAAAATTGATCTTCAGTTAGGATATCATCAGTTGCGTGTCAGGGATGAGGACGTGCAGAAGACAGCATTCAGGACCAGTTTTGGCCACTACGAGTTCCTCGTGATGTCGTTCGGTCTCACGAACGCACCAGCTGTGTTCATGGATCTGATGAACCGGGTATTTCGGCTTTCCTCTATCAATTCGTCGTTGTATTCATTGATGACATTTTGGTGTACTCCAGGAGTCGAGAGGAGCATGAGGAGCACTTATGCTTGGTCCTGGATACGCTTAGACAACATCAGTTGTTCGCACAGTACAAGAAGTGCGACTTCTGGAAGCAGGAAGTGAAGTTCCTGGGACACGTAGTGTCCAAGGATGGCATGGCAGTTGACCTGTCTAAGGTAGCTGCGGTGCAGGACTGGGAGCAGCCTGGTTCTGTCATTGAGGTGAGGAGTTTCTTGGGTCTCGCTGGTTACTATCGGCGCTTCATACAGGACTTCTCGAAGATCGCGAGACACTTGTCTCAGTTGACACGGAAGGACGTGAAGTTCGCCTGGAATGACGAGGCAGAGTCAGCTTTTCGGGAGCTGAAGGACAGACTTACGTCTGCCCCTGTGCTAGTATTGCCAGAGCAAGGGGTTAGATACACTATATATACTGACGCATCTAGCGTTGGTCTGGGTTGTGTCCTTATGCAGAGGGACAGGGTAATTTCGTATGCCTCGAGACAATTAAGGAAGCACGGAGAGAATTACCCTACACACGACCTAGAGTTGGCAGCCGTCATATTCACACTGAGACTCTGGAGACATTACCTCTACGGAGAGGAGTTCGAGCTCTTTTGTGACCATAAGAGCCTCAAGTACATATTCACGCAGCGAGACTTGAATATGAGGCAGCGGCGATGGATGGAGACGTTGAAGGACTTCAAGTTTGAAGTCTCTTACCATCCTGGGAAGGCAAACCTTGTGGCTGACGCATTGAGCCGAAAGAAGGTGATAGAGTTTACGGCTTCGCTGATGGTTGCTGAGTGGGATATGGTTGAGTTTTTGCGAGACTTTGAGCAGAAACTCATCGTAGAGGAGCCGTACGAGTTCATCGCACATGTACAGGTGCGATCTCAGATCGATGACTTGGTCATCGAGGCGTAGAGGGACGATGCGCATCTAGCTGAGCTTCAAGAGTAGGCCAGTGATGATGCTGACGCCGAATGGCAAGTTGGTATGGATGGAGGCTTACGATATCATGGCCGCCTATGCGTCCCACATGTCCCTGACTTGAGACGAGACATTCTCGAGGCTGCGCATTGTACTAGACTCGCGATGCATCCAGGTAGTACGAAGATGTATCGTGACGTGAAGAGGACGTATTGGTGGGAAGGTATGAAGACCCACATAGCTGAGTTCGTGTCCCGTTGTCTCACTTATCAGCAGGTGAAGGCAGAGCATCGCCGACCACCTGGACTTTTTCAGCCTATGCCGATTGCAGAGTGGAAGTGGGATTTCATTTCCATGGACTTCATTTCTGGGCTGCCGAAGACGAGGAAGGGACATGATTCCATTTGGGTGATCGTCGACCGTCTGACGAAGTCGACGCACTTCCAACCGATCAGAGTTACCAACTCTGCAGACGAGCTGGCTAGACTCTACATCAGAGAGATTGTGCGTCTGCATGGAGTTTCGTTGGAGATCGTGTCGGACAGAGACACGCGGTTCACTTCTATTTTCTGGACTAGCATTCAGGAGGCTATGGGTGTGAAGTTGAAGTTCAGTGCTGCCTTCCACCCACAGACAGACGGACAGACAGAGTGGGTGAACCAGATCTTAGAGGACATGTTGCGAGCTTGCGCATTGGACTTCAAGGACAGTTGGGATGATTGTCTTGTGTATGCGGAGTTTGCGTACAACAACAGCTTTCAGGAGAGTATCGGTATAGCACCTTACGAGGCGCTGTATGGGCGACCTTGTCGTGCACCGCATTGCTGGGCAGAGGTCGGTGAGCGTAGTTTGATTGGCCCAGAGTTGGTGCAGGCGACGTCAGAGAAGATTGACATCATTAGACGTCGGCTTCTTACAGCGCAGAGCAGACAGAAGAGTTATGCCGATACGAGACGGAGGCCACTAGAGTTCATAGTTGGGGATCATATGTTTTTGAGAGTTTTCCCTATGAAGGGAGTCCTTCGGTTCGGGAAGAAGGGGAAGCTAGCACCGCGATTTATTGGTCCATTCTAAATCCTCGACCGTGTGGGAGCAGTGGCTTACCGATTGGCTTTACCCACGCCTCTCGCGAGCGTTCACAACGTATTTCATATTTCTATGTTGAAGAAGTACGTTGCTAATCCTTCCCATATCATCAGATGGGAACAGGTGCAGTTAGGAGAGGATGTTACATATATCCTGCGACCCACACGTATCCTAGACAGGAAGGAGCAGGTACTGCGTAGCAAGGTGATTCCCCTTGTGGAGGTATTGTGGACGCATCACTCTGATGAGGAGGCTACCTGGGAGACAAAAGCCGAGATCAGAAAGAACTACCCACAGCTTCTCGAGGAGTACGAAAAGGTACAAATTTCGAGGACAAAATTATTTGTTAAGGGGGGTAGATTATAACGCCCGTGAAAAATCCGTACTTGGACTCGAGTACCAACTCGACCAGAAATCGCGTAGGATTAATTCCTATGGAAATTAAGCGTAAGTTAGCTAGCGCAACGCTGGAGTAGCTGGGAAATAGTCCCTGATCACTTTAAATACGTTCTACAAGACCCAAATCGAGTAGAACCAATGACTCTATAATACTCTATAACCTTGGATCAAACTCTAAGCAGGTTTGTTCTCTAGACCACTTTGACATTTTGTATTGGATCTAGACCGCACGTCGAAAGTCCGATACCTCCTATCTTAGACCGTTAGAACCGCCTTGTTGGACTTGACAATCATTTCAAAAATCAAGTCTAACCGATAATCACAGGCTATTTCATTGAGCCCGGACTAAAGAGAGTGCAAATAAGGACAGATTTGAAATTTGAAATTCAAATCTGGCACATGACTTGACGTGTCAGTATTAAGCATTCTGACCATCAGAATTCAGCCAGATTACACCCTCGGATCAGGAAAAATTTCTATTTCATATCATGGGACTTGCAGCCCTGATCTACGTGCGGTGACCGCTGAACTGAAACTAGTCCACCACGTGCGATTTGCGAACTCTGCAAGACTGAAAACTTAATGCGTGCTAGATCCGGTACGCATGAGCTTAAGTCTGATCGCATTCGGCCAGGGGACCACCAGAAAGCATCTTTTGGACCGAAACAGTCCCGAATTGGTTATGCACTAAGTGAACCTTGTACCGGAGCCTATTTTGGGCGTTTTTAAGCTTATAAAAGGGGTTGAAACCCTCAATCCTCTCTCCCATACGAATTTGAGAGAAACCCTAATTTGGGAGAGAGAAAATGTGAGAGTTTGTGAGAGAGAGTAGGAGAGATTTTTCCTGTCTTCGTGCCACCTGTTGCACGTGCTGTAGCAACACCTTCTAATCACCAAGCCGGTGATTCTTCCACGTTTTCAGGTAAGAAACAACCCTAGAAGTTGCTGATTTGAGGTTCGCTAGTATTCATAGCATGTTAGCTGACTTATCTTGTAAATTAGGTTCTCTTATTGCCGTAGACGAAGCGTATACGCTCCGTTCGAAGCGACACGTATATAAGAGATAAGGTGAGGATTTTAGACGCTTTGATTGACGGTTTCCAACGCTTTCAATGTCATTTAATAGTAGATTATCGACGGCATCGCCGTTTGACATGTACAACATGCTGTCCGTTTCCTGTTTCGTAAATCAACGAAGAATATGAGATTTAGGGCATTTTAGTCATTTGTAGGAAGTGCTGATTTCATTCATATTTTGCTGATGTGATTGACATGATTTATTGTTGCATTAGAATGTTAGGAATGCGTGCATAATTAGTTTGGCGAAGAGATTCGCCTAAATGCGCACTTCGGGTCGACATACTATATGTAGACTTAAGTGTGTAGTGTATGTGTTTGTATAAATGTTTGTATTAGTATGTATTGAATTAAATGATGTTATGAATTAGTTTGAGATTGATTTCTCAATTAATATGCTGACATAAATGATTTCCTATGTGTTGACTATATGCATGATTTCATTATATGCATGAAATATATGTGCTTGAAGATTTACTTAAGTTGTATGTTATAACATGTGTTAACATGCTCACATGATTGTATTTCAATTCCAATACTCCTACATAAATTGCTGATGTGATTTCATATGTGTTTGGGACTATACTTAGTCCAGGCAGTCGGTAACTGAGCGAATTCGTGGTTGGCTGGTCTTGGCCACGAACGACGCGTCGATGAATGCGAGCCGTGTTTGGAGTTGACGGCAGTGGTTAGGCCACGCGAAGTATTTTACGCACTTCATGTCGTTCGACTTGAGATGCGATCGCGCTAGTCGAGCTCGTCAAGTAACCTGACTGGCCGTTGTATGTTCACCCTGCATGAGTCATTACCGCTTGAACCTAGGGTACTGAACTTACCATTGTAAACCCTGTTAACCATGGTACCTTGATCCACGAAGACTCATGAGCCGGGCATGGTGGTATGGGACACCGTGGTCGAGCTGTCGGCCTACGCTGGGGCCACAAACCTCCCCGTAGTGATCAATGAGCACCTAGTCTCGTGAGCAGATTATGGTGGTATAAGACACTATATTCTTACTGTTGGCCTACACTGATCAGGCGACGAGTCCTTTGTAGTGACCGCGAGCGTATTCTGAGTCTACCGGAGGCGACGACCCTTCAGTAGCAGTAGAGTACAGTAGGCCTGTATTGAAAAGGTGATGGGGAAACGGTGCAACGAGTGCAAGCAACAGCCCTGACAGCCCTTGCAGCGACCTACAAAATATACATCGTATGAGATTACTAGGAGTGACGACCCTAGACAGGATCTGTGTTGGGATTGATACAAGGGAAGTACCTTAGTTTCCTAATCCTGCTGTTTGAATGGACTAATAACAACTCAAAAATCATATCACCATAACATTGCATGTGCCTGGAAGATGTGGAGCACTTAAGGGAGTGTGGCATGCCGGGGTCGTAAGATGGTGCCGTATGAGGGAGATCGTCGGTGAGGGCATACATCACGTCATGTCATACTGCATTAACAACAGTATTAGGATTGTCTGATTTACTGCTTTACTATTATCGCATGATTGATTTGTGAACATGCTAATCTTTGCTCTATGATTCCACTGAGTTGATCACTCACTCCCACGTTACGGGATGGTGTTTGCAACAACCACCAGACCCTATTGTAGATGCAGGTGATGCTGAGATCCAGGAGGCATAGCCAGACTTTGACGAGGACCAGGACGAGTTCTCGTACATGCAGTACCATGATGGCTATGCTTAGGTGACCTGGGTTGATGGGACTCCAGTGGGGCTATTTTGAACATTTGATTTTATTCATGTATATGTATATGAGACTCAGAGATGTATTCATACTTTAGTGACAGTTGAGATCTACTTTGTTTTTTCATACAGTGATATATATATCCTTTAGTCTTCCGCTTGCTTTTATCACTGGATCTGGAGTATGTATTGCAGTTTTGGTATACTTTTACTCATGTGAATGCTTTAACTCAGACAACATTGAATCATAATCATTTTTGTTGCATAAGTGACAGTCTGAAACTCGGGAGTTGAGTTTATACACGACCCCCAATTTTCAGGGTGTTACACAGCCTGGCCCTGTCGTAAGGTAGCATGATCCTCCTCCAGGCGAGCTATACGAGTATCCCAAGGAGCCTGACCAGAAGCCTGCCCTGGTACCGCAGGAGGGGAGCTCTCATCTGTGCTTTGGGCCTCTGGTTATTCCTCTACTTGTTCCTCTTCTTGGATTAAGGCCCCAACTTCTTCTTCAGTCTCTTCTTCTTCGCTCTCAGTCTCATCTTCACTCTCCTCAAGTTGAGCTTGGGGTTGTCGTGGCCCGATCTCCATCTGATTGAGGGTAGCATCATTGATATGATGAACCGGCACCGGCATCTCCACACCAAGGCCATAACCAAACTCACATGCAATCCTGCATATGAGTCGGCCGTATGGGAGCGACTCATCCTCCACCTCGAGAGTACAACCTGAACTATCTGTCACAACATGAACGAAGGCACACACAGGTTTGCCCTCTGCCCCACCTGATACAGGAAGTCCACCATGAGGCGCGTACACTCACTACGGTTGCTCCACCTAGGGTAGACGTTGAATGTGAAAATGTGGTGGAGCAATCGGAAGTCGTCTGTCATATGTGACGTAAGAAGACTCCGGTTCGGCTACCACTGAACCAGTCGGCCACAAAGGGAATGTGTGCGACGGTCCCTTTCACGCATAGTATTCAGATTCTTAGCGTTCGCATGTAACTCGCCAAGGGGCACATTTAGAAGCTGAGATATCAATCTAACGTCAACTGTGGCCCACAAATCCACTCCACATAAGACCTGGAACTGCATGGGTTCTAGCGTAGCCTCGTGAATGTTGGCATAGAAGGCTCGAACCGTGCTTGCATTGGCACGTTGCCTGACATCAAATAGCGGACCCCACTGGGCCTGTTCCAGGAGCTCGAGCAACTGATATTCTCCAAAGAGTCGCCCATCCATCTGAGCTTTTAAAAGGACCCGACGGCCGTCATAAACTCCATGGGGTTATTTCGCCAACTAAGCCCTTCCAGCAGAAGATCAGGGATCAAGATCCTGCTTCGTCTGAAACTCACGAGCGGCACTTGGACTAGTGGCGGCGCTTGAACCAGCGACTCCACCTCTTGGCTTCCTTGAACGTGAGGGGAGATTAGGCCCAGCTTCATCAGCGACAGTCTTCCTCTTTCCCATGAGAGAGAGGACGGTGGAAAGGGAGAATAAGGCTATCACGAACTCGAAGAAGGCCATGGAAAATGAAGAAAAAGGGGAAATGGGGCTGGAGTTTCTGGTTCTCCATGAATGTGAGCCTCAACAGAGGTTGTACAGGCCCAAATGACAAAGATTAAAGAAGGGAAAAGGAGGACATGGGCTGAGTTAAGAGCTTACATGATTTTTAGCCTCAAATGAAGGATGGGAGAGCTCCAACAAATGAGAATGGAAAGGATAGGGAGTGTATATAGCAGTAAACGATGGAGGGGCGTGGGTTGAGGCAGAAAACGACGATGAGAGTGATTGAAAATGGGATTTGAGAGAGAAACCAGTAAATGGGAGTAAAAAGGAGAGCTTGGGGGTGTCTTTTGTGAAGGAGGTCACGATTTGGGAGGGTTTTAAGGGACAACCCATACCTAGGGGAGTTACCCTAACCCCCAAGCATCATCGGCCCGAAGGCCCGACCGAATGGGGCCCACTGATCGGTGAGGCCTTGCCGACTCGGTGAGGTCCTCGCCACTTGCTGTACTAATTGGTGAGGCCTCACCATTTGGGTGAGGTCCTCCTGCCCTAAGGGCCCAAAATTCATGTGGGTCCCACCTTGGATCATTCTAGATGAGCGTGGGTAGGCCCACGACTCCGTTTCGAACTATTTCGGGTCATTTCGGGTATTAATTGCTGCATATTCACATTTAACAATTTTAAATAGCTGGGATAGGGTCAATAGAGGCCTAGGCTTGTCCACACATGAACTAGAAGTGGTCCGAGGTCGTTTCATGCGACCATGGATGCACACAGACTCGATCAAAACGATCGATTTGGGTGAACTTCGCCAATTAGCGAAACTAAGATCCTATGAGTGTTTCTATGGATTTCTCGCACTCACCTAAGTCAAAGGGTGACAACGTACGTCGCGTGACCATAACCCAGGTCCAGTTTAATCCAAATCATGCTCTGATACCAACTTGTAACGCCCTGAAAATCGAAGGTCATGTAGAAACCCAACTCCCAAGTTCCAGACCATCACTTACGCAACAAATATGATTATGATTTAGATGTTGTCTGAGTTAGTGCATTAACATGAGTGAGATTATACCAAAAATGTAATTCATACTCCAGATCCAGTGATAAAATGTAAGCGGAAGACTGAAAGATATATATATCATTGTATGTAAAATAAAACCATCTCGAACTGTCTCCAAAGTATGAATATAACTCTGAGTCACAAATACATATAACAAACCAAAATCAAATATCATATGATAGTCCAACTAGAAAAATCCCGCTGATCCAGGCCACCTATGCGAAGCTGTCGGAAAACTGCATGTACGAGAACTCATCTTGGTCCTCGTAGTAGTCCGGCTCCAACTCCTGAATTGCCTCACAACCTGCATCTAAGACAGAGTCTAGTAGGTGTTGCAAACACCGTCCCGTAACGTGGGAGTGAGTGATCAACTCAGTGAAATCATAGAGCAAAGATTAACATGTTATTGAATCAATCACATGATAATAGTAAAACAATTAATTAGACATTCCTAGATACTGTTATTAATGCAAGTATGAGATGCAGTAATGATGCATGCCTTCACTGACATACTCTCTCATGCGACACCATCTTACGTCCGCAGCATGCTTTCTTCCCTCAGTGATCCACATCTTCCAGGCACATGCAGTGCGATATGGATATGATTCCCGTGTTGTTATTAGTCCTTTCAAACAGCAGGATTGGAAAACTAAGGTACTTTTCTTATATCAATCCCAACACAGATCCTGTCTAGAATTGTCACTCCTAGTAGTCTCATATGATGATATATTTCTAGGTCGCTGCAAGGGCTGTTGCTCGCACTCGTTGCACCGCTCCCCCATCACCTTATCAATACAGGCCTAGTTGTACTCTTGTCACTACGGAAGGGTCGTCACCTCACGTAGACTCAGAATATGCTTGAGGTCACTACAAAGGGCTCGTCACCAATCAGAGTAGGACGACAGCTCGAATGTAGTATCCCATTATCACGCCCCAGACTCGGTAACCGGAATCACAAGGAACCCGATGGCCGGTTCTGGCCGTAACAGCCTCCATATTACCCCATTCTTGGCTCCTGAGGCAGGTTCCGATCCTGGGATCCTATAAGGAGGATTTTCATTAGAGTATAATCATTACCAATATGAGCATACCCAAGATCACAGCAAATACATCTGAGAATAACAAAGGAACACATCACAAAATCCACTAAGATAGAAGCTTAGAGGGTGGTAAAAGTGTGTGAAATGGTGCACAAAAGAATAGTAGGAGATGCAAGAAGGGAAATGTGCTCAATGGGAAAATCACTAACCTTACCAAGGCTTATCATGAATATGATGCAATGAGTACTGGATGTTAAACCAAGGCAATGCATGAAGGGGGCTTGTACAACCAATGCTAATGCGATGCAAGTAATGCCAGTGCTCATATCCAAATCATAAGTCAAGTACATTTCTAATCATAAGGAAATCACCGGGGTCCATTACATTGCCGAATGATTGTCGCTCTACAGACCCCGCACATTCAAACGAGCATAAGAGACCTCACTATCCTCCTGTGGACAGCCAATCACCAACAAGGCCTGACGGTAGCGGACCCATTTACGAGCTGGTCAGACTCAGCCTAGCCCACTACACACCAGGCAGGTAAGGCCACACCCCTATCCAACCGACTACACGACAGTGGGAGTCACAGCCTAACGGTATAAGGCCCTTGTACGCTCATGTATTCCACCCAGTCACGGCGTTGGAGCAGATCTTTAGTACCATGAAAATTTTGAGAATTTCACCCATGGGCATCGTATGCACCCGGTATGCTTAACTAATATTTTTGGTGTCCACACATACGACCATCCACGAATATCCCTGTGGAGGTAAGGCCCTGATGAAGTAAGGGCAGATATCCACATGCTATGCAATGCGAGATGCATGAATCACACAATCACCCATGCATCAATCCCAAGCATTCATCTCTCAGGGAGATACCAACATGTCCTACACAATACCACAACCATGGCCAATCATTCCTCAACCAAGCATGCATATGATGTTTATGAGAGTGGGCCATGAAGATGAATAGGGGTGCCAATACGGTGGAGATGAACTCTCTACCTAACCATGAAGGGTCTAGGTACTTAACTAATTCCTCATAAGGAATATAACCTCTAGTGGGGGCCCATATACCTGGGGTATCCCACAAGACTAAGGAGAACAATGGTATGGGCCTAAATAGTGAGATGGCTTAGCAAGGTTCTATGGTGGGCCTTTAACCACCCATAGAAGCCCATGGGCCTACCTTAAGGCCACCAATGTGGACATCCAACCACAATTAGTCCCTAAGAGGTAGCCCATCTCTAATTGATCATGAATCAAGGACCAAGGCCCATGCAACATCAAAAATAAGAAATGAACAGCCATAATTATACCACAACACTCATGTTGGGCTTCAGAAAGGGCGGCCCAAGGCCTACCCAAAATATGCGTTCAAGGAGAACACACATAACCCAACTCATATATAACACTATGGGCCCATAAGGGAAAGGTTAGGACCCAACATAAAGGCCACTAATCCCATATATTATGGTAGCCTAGTGTGCAGCCCATTGCTCAAACAACATGGGCAATGTCATGCTCTTAGTCAAGTAAGTTGGGCCTATAACTCGGCCCAAGTATAAAGTTGATTTGATGGGCAATCAAGGGCCCATCTACTTATGTAATCTGTCCCACTAACCCAACATAATAGTATAGTAAAATGGTCCAATAGTTCAATGGGTCTATCTGGAAGGTTCCAACCCAATTGGGCCTAAAGAGTTCAACAACTAGCTACCTTTATGGACCCAATTAAATTCAACTGTGGTGGGCCTCAAAAGTGCATTTATTAAGCCCAAAATTTAAGAAACTAAAGGTATCAATTATCTCCTCTAATACCTTCATAAATGTGGTGCGCCTCACTCCTCAAAATTTCAGCCCAAGTCCAAGCATAATTATAACATGTTGTTGTCCTAAATTTGAGCACTCCATTGGAGTGGGCCCAAGGCCTCTAAAACTCTGGAAATTGAGGGTCATGGCCCCTCATCATGCATACAATGAGAGGAAACCTAAAAATATGGCCCACCATCAAGAGAAATATTTTTGAATTTTAGTTTTTATCAAGCATATTGCTGGACTGCACAACAGAAAAATTGGGAGTCCAGCCATCTTGGACCATTTTTTTGGATGCCCTAAAGGGGTCATTTGAGGCTAAAATTTTACAGAGTAATACTTACATATGTGGAACACACCCCCATAAAATTTCAAAATTTTTAGATATTTATAAGTATTTTAATTAGTTTAAACAAAACAGACTGTCCATGAAATCGGACAGACCTGAACGTCCCAACGTGGTGGGCTAGTCCGGCCCTTACCATGGTGTGTACAGGGGTCCATTGGCCCTGAAATTTGGTAGGTGGGTCATACCATGAGTAGATCACATCTCTAAAAAATTTCATAATTTTTAAACACCTATAAATATTTTAATTCATTTAGATAAATTAATCTGTCCTAAAAATCAGACTGATCTGGACACTATATTATAGTGGGCCAGTCCAGCCACCACTATGGTACGTACAGGTGTCCATTGGCCCCCAAATTTTGTAAGTGGGTCCTACCTTGAGTAGGATACCCCTGAATAAATTTTATAATTTTTAAACACCTATAGATATTTTAATAAATTTCAGAAATCCAACTGTCCATGGTGGAATGTTGCTGGAATAGTGTAGAAAATCTAGACTGTCCACCTCACTTGGACCATACCTTTGAGACCTCAATCAAGGTCAGATGGAGCTGAAATTTGAGGAACATAAAGATGAGATCCCCACCTTTTAGAAAAGTATATTTGATGGGTATGAATAGTCCCCCAAACAGTCCCAAAATCTGGTCCAAAAACAACCAGAAATTGTCCAGAAAAATCTGGACAACAACATGTACTTAGATAAAATTTATTATATAGGTTAAATAAAAAGGAAAACACATTAATGGAGGATGGTGTGGCCTTCCTTAGTGGGCCCCACAAATGTCCATATCATAATCTAAAGCCAACACACCTTGCATGCATCATTAAGGCAGCAAGTAGGATACCCAAAATCAAACAATGGGCGGTTTGGGCATCCCACTTTGCTGAAATTTATGGATGTCCTAGGCCCACCAAATGAGCCACACACATCAGGAAATAAAATGAGAGAAAAGAGAGATAGAAGGACAATCTGGCCATAGGGAAGGGCTCCGCCACTATTGAGCCCTCCCTAGATCAATCACACCCATACATCATACATAGATTTACATTTATAACATGAATCTTGCACATGCATGGCCTATAATTAGAATGCATGGTGAGGATGGTTATAAGGTCTAGATGACCTAAACATAATATGATATGAAAGAAAATGGTCATGATGGGGCCCATAGAGAAAGGCCCCATGCATGGATCATGCATGCATAAGATAGGCCATTAGGCCACAACCATGGGATTGTGTGGGATCTCCACCATTGATTGGTGGGTCCTACACTTCCATCATGAAAAAAAGAAAACATTAAGGCTATAGAAAATATATTTTTACATCTAAAGGGGCACCCACCTCAAAGATGACTACCAAACTTTCACACTAAGGTCCTTTAGCACCAAAGGAGATGGATCAATGGTGGAGATAAGGTTTCAAGGGTTAGATGGTGGGGGATTAAGGAGGAAGGTGACTGGAAAAATGGAGAAAAATGGGCTGGAGAAATGGAGGAAAATTGCTAGAGAAGAAGAGAAGAGAGAGAGAAATGAGAGGAAAAGAGGGGGAAAATCTTTTTAAAGAAAGTAATCATTAATCTATGGTGATACAAACAATGTTGCTAGGGTAGGTTATGTGTGGGTGGTGTGTGAGGTCTTTATAGTGTGAGTTATGAAGATTTAGGTGGTGTGTGTAGTGTGTGTTAGAACTTGTGCAAAAGAGGGAGTGTGGGCCACATGCACCACTCTAAGGTGGGCCACATGATCAAAATCAAGGGCCATAGAATGAAACGTACACAACTTATGATCCACATATCGGATGGACGCACAAGACGTGGCGTTGGAACCCCGGCAACAATGCGGTCGCAATGGCATAGGTCTCAGCTCGATCCAAGTCGGGTCTACTTGATCAGACTCTAGGATGATCGCAACACTATTTGAGGGTCGCAGGTCACCAGAATTCGATAGGTAGGACCGCGAGACCACAAAAAATGAAATGCACACTCTCACACACACATGCACATATGTGAACTTGGGTCGAGTCTCACACCCATACCACCATAATCGGCTCACGAGTCTAAGGTGCTCACTGGTCACTACGGGAAGGTTTGTGGCCCCAGCGTAGGCCGACATCTCGACCACGGTGTCCCATACCACCATGCCCGGCTCATGAGTCTTGATGGATCAAGGTACCATGGTTATTAAGGTTTTCACTGGTAAGTTCAGTACCCTAGGTTCAAGCAGTTATGACCAATACAAGGTGGACATACAACGGTCAGTCGGGTTGCTTGATGGCCTCGACTAGTACGAGCGCACCTCAAGCTGAATGACATGAAGTGCATAAAACACTTCGTGTGGCCTAACCACTGCCGTCAACCCAAAGCACGACTCGGGTTCGTCGATGCGTCCTTCGTGTCGAATAGAATCCAACCACGATTTCGAATCTGTTATTGACTGCCTGGACTAACGTATAGCCCCAAACACTTGTAATCTACATCAAGGATCATATGAGAGTGATAGAAATGAAGCACAAATAATCCAAGCATGTTACAACATATTATAACATACAACATAAGCAAATCAACCAAACATAAGCATTTCATATGTATAAGGAAATCAATTCAATATAACAAACATGGAGGAAATCATGTACATCATCATATTAGTTGAGAATCCAATCTCAGAACTATTTTATAATAACATTTACTCAATACTTACTAATACATACTTTTATACAAACACTTAGTCTACACACATTTGTCTACATAGCGTATGTCGACCCAAAGTGTGCATTAGGGTGAATCTCTTCCCCAAACAGATCATACACGCCTAACTAGTATAATAACACAACAAATACACATGGCAATCATATCAGAAAAATACGGACGTATACAGTATTTCCTACAAATGCCTAAAATACCCTAAATCTCATATTCTCCGTACGTAATCGAAATGAAAAACAGTCAGCATGTTTTACATGTCAAACAGGATTCTTATTATTAATCTACTATTAAATAACATTGAAAGCTTTGAATACAGTTAACCTAAGCATCTAAAATCCTCACCTTACTCCGTAGAAGTGTATCGAATCGAATAGAAACTCTACGCTTCGTCAACGTCGATATGACGACCTAATTCACAAGATAAGTCAGCTACTTCACTACTTGTATCGATGAAATTCCTAAAACAGGTTAAGGTTAGGGTTTTCTTACCTAGAATGAAGTTAGAATCACCCGAAGAGTGATTAGAACACGATGGCTAAGCACGTGTAGAAGCAGGATCGAGTGGCAGGAACTTTCCCTCACAACTCTCACAAAATCTCTCTCTTTTCTCTCTTCTCTTTTCTAGGATTTTTACAAATTCGTATGGGAGGGGTGTGAGAGGGTTTAAGGTCTTTAATTAGGTTAGAAAGTCACCTATTTAGACTTTAAACCAAGGTATACTTGGGTTATAACCAAATCAGGTCCTTTCCGATCCAAAAGGATGTTTCTGGAGGTCCCCTAACTGAATGCGGTCGGACTTAAGCTCATGGATGCTGGATCCTGATCACATTGAGTTTTCAGTTCAATAGGGTTCTCAGATCACACGTGGCGGACTAGTTTCAGTTCAGCGATCAGTGAGACTCAATCGAGGATTTCAAGTACACTGACCTGAGTGAGAAATGTTTCCTGATCCGAGGGTGTATTTGGGTCAGATTCCGACGGTCTGAATGCTTATACTTAACCCGCAAGTGTCACGTACCATATTTATTTAAATCACATTTAATTTATAAAGAATTCAACTCTTTCTCACCCTCCTTGCTCCAGGCTCAATGAAATAGCCTCAGGACATCAGTTGAGCTTGATTTTCGAAACGATTGTCAAGTCCAACTAAGTGGTCATAATGGTCTGAGATTGTAGATATCGGACTTTCGACGCGTGGTCTAGATCCATTACAAATTTTCAAAGAGTTCCTGAGAGCAAACGGGTTTAGAGTTTGATCCTAGGTTTCAGGATGTTATAGCGTTAATGATTCCACAAGTTTTGGGTCTTGAAGAACGTATTTAAAGCGATCAGTGCTAATTTCACAGCTAATCTAACATAGCGCTAGTTAACTTATGGTTAATTTCTAAAGGAATTAATCCTAAGTGATTTCTGATCGAGTTGATACTCGGGTCTCTGCACGAATTTTTTTGAGACGTTACATACATTCTCGAAAACAGAACGTCGAGCACCTAAATAATGTAAATGATCAGCTAGTTTGACAATTAATCAACCAGGATCTCTATACTAAGATTAGGGTTATGATTTCTTACCCAATATCGTAGCCCAAACAGATTGGGTAGCGCAACGGAAAGGTGATTCACTGTGTGGAGTAGTGGGAGAGAAACAGTGTAGCAATCACCAAAGATCCTTCTTCTCTCCTTCTTTTCTCTCCTTTTCTCTCTTTTCTCTCCTAAGGTCTAGAGAAATTCGTATGAGATAGAGATTGGGTGAAATAAGGGCTATATATAAGTCCAGAAGTGATGTAATTGGCCCTAGGGCCAAGGTATACTTAGTTTATATCCAAAGGGTGTCTGTTTCTAATAAACGGGGCTCATAGGGAGGTCTATTATTCACTTACGTCATAGGAGAAGTTCCCTGACAATGGATCTATGTTAGGATGTGACTGGATAGGCCAATTGACCGTGGAGGACCCGTGTCAGATCAACGGTCATACTTACTCGATCGGGGTCACAAGTATACGGATATATGCAGCGAAATTTTCTCTTTCTATGGCTGAAGTTTGGTAAGAAACTGACGGTCTGAAATCCTTAATTTCGCACGTAATCGAATGGCCCAATTTACTTAAGTTTCATTCCGTTTTCTAAAAATATTTGCATTTCTCACACACTTTACTCATGGCTCAAGTTATGCATTTTTGGACACAATCGGGCTCGATTCCCACGATGATTGTCAAGCCCAGTAGGACGAATATAACCCTATAGTTTCGCTATCATCGAATTTTCGACGTGCGATCCAAGTCCGATACGGGGTTTCAATGTACTCCCGAGAGCGACATGCTCTTGGGATTTCTCTTAGGTTTTTAAGTAGTGTTAAGTCAGTGGTATTGATGGTTTTAGGTCTTGCCATTTATGAAAATGATGGTTCGAGCTAAATCCACTGATTAGTTTAGTATTTAATTAATTTTCATCTAAATTACGACAGGGTATGGTCCTTAAGTCTTCCTGCCTAAGGTGACACTCGGGTCTTTGTATGGATTTTTTCGAGACGTTATAATCTACCCCCCTTAAAGAAAAATTTTATCCCCGAAATTAGTACCTTTTCGTACTCCTCGAGGTTTTGAGGGTAGTTCTTATGGACCTCGGCTTCCATTTCGCAAATAGCCTCTTCCTCAGTGTGGTGTGTCCAAAATACCTTCACGAGTGGGATAACTTTGTTGCGTAACACTTGTTCCTTCCTGTCAAGAATACGTGTGGCCCACAATACATAAGTAACATCTTCACTTAGTTGCACTTGTTCCCATTTGATAATGTGGGTAGGGTCAGAAATTTCTTCAACATCGATACGTGAACTACGTTGTGCACACCTGCGAGTGGTGTGGGCAAAGCGAGATGGTATGCCACTACACCCACTTGGTCCAAAATATGGAATGGGCCAATAAATCGCGACATAAGTTTCCCTTTCTTGCCAAAATGAAGGACTTCCTTCATTGGGGAAACCTTAAGGAATATGTGGTCCTCAACATCAAATCCAAGTTGCCTTCATCTCGTATCGACGTAACTTTTCTATCTACTTTGGGTTGCAAGAAGTCAACACCCAATAATATTAATCTTCTCTGAGGTCGCTTGTACCAAATCTGGGCCAACCAAACTCTTCTTGCTAACTTTTGCCCAAAAATGTGGAGCTTGACATGGGCGCTCATAGAAAGCTTCGTAAGGAGTCATGTCAATGTTTACTTGGAAGCTGTTGTTATAACCAAACTCGGCATAGGGGAGATAGTCATCCTAACTGTCCTTGAAATCAAGCATGAACACTTGCAACATGTCTTCGACTATCTGATTTACCCATTCCGTCTGCCCATCAGTCTGTGGGTGGAACGCAGTATTAAACTTCAGTTTCACTCCCATTGCTTCTTAGATTTGAGTCCAAAACATGGACGTGAATTGTGTGTCTTAATCTGTCATAATCTCCATAAGAATTCCATGCAATCGTACTATCTCTTTAATGTACAGCTTAGCTAGGTCATCAGTCGAATTCGAAACTCTAATCGGGAGAAAATGGGCCGATTTCCTCAATCGGTCCACAATCACCTAAATGGAGTCATGCCCCTTTCTTGTCTTGGGTAACCCGGAAATGAAATCCCATTTCCATTGGACTATGGGCATGGGCTGAAGTAAACCAGGGGGTCGGTGATGTTCGGCCTTAACTTGTTAGCATGTGAGACAACGGGATACATAATTTGTTATTTGGACCTTCATGTTGTCCCACCAATATGAATGCTTCATGTCTCGATACATCTTCATACTATCCAGATGCATCACCATCTTTGAATTGTGAGTGGTTTCTAGGACTTACCTTCTCAAGTCATGGAGATTCAGGACACATAGGCGGCCACGATATCGTAAATCCTCATCTGAACCAACTCTCCATTCGGATTCTTCACTGTCACTTTCCCATTCTCTCATCTTCATCAATAGTTCATCTTCTTTCTGAGCCACAATGATTCAGTCATCAATAAGTGGCTCCACATGGATGTGTGCGACGCTCTCAAATGGCTCCTCCACTATCAGCTTCTGTTCAAAATCTCGCACAAACTCGACCATATTCTACTCTTCCATCATCAATGGGGCTGCAAATTTTATTATTTTCTTACGGCTTAATACATCGGCCACAAGGTTAGCCTTTCCAAGATGGTAGGAGAGCTCAAACTTGAAGTCTTTCAAGATCTACATCCAACGTCATTGCCTCATATTCAGGTATCTCTATGTAAAAATGTACTTGAGGCTCTTGTGGTCATAAAAGAGCTCGAACTCTTCTTCGTAAAGGTAATGTCTCTAGAGCTTTAATGCGAAGATGATTGCTACCAATTCTAAGTTGTGAGTGGGGTAGTTTTCTTTGTGTTTCCTCAACTATCGTGAGGCATAGGCGATCACCCTATCTTTTTGCATAAGTACACAACCTAAACCAACTCGAGAGGCATCGACAGTACTAGCATGGGTGCGGATGTCAGCTTGTCCTTTAATTCCTAAAAGGCTGCTTTTTCTTTCTCATTCTAGGCAAACTTAAGATATTTTTGAATGAGTTGCGACAACGGTCAGACTATCTTGGAGAAATCTTTAATAAATCAGCGATAATAGCCAACAAGTCTGAGGAAGCTCCTCACTTCTGTAACTGAGTCGGGCTGCTTTTAGTCATGTATTGCAGTCACCTTGGCAAGGTCCATGACAATTCCTTCTTTGGAAACTACATATTCTTTCCAAAAGTCACATTTCGGGTACTGTACAAATAACTGATTTTTCCTGAGGGTATCAAAGATTACTCGTAGATGCTCTTCGTGATCCTTTCGGCTCTTTGAGTATATCAAAATGTCATCTATGAATACGATGATGAATCGGTAAAGATACGGCCGAAATACTTGGTTCATGAGATCCATGAATACGGCCAGTGCATTTGTAAGTTCGAACAACATCACTAAGAATTCGTAGTGCCGAAGCTGGTTCTGAATGTTGTTTTCTACACGTCTTTATTCTTGATGCACAACTGATGATACCCAGACTGTAAGTCTATTTTAGAGAAATACTGCGCTCCCTTCAACTGGTCAAACAGGTTATCTATCCTGAGCAGAGGATACTTGTTCTTCACTGTGATGTGGTTCAACTTGCGATAATCTATACACAACCGTAGTGATCAATTCTTCTTTTTCATGAACAACACAGGAGCTCCCCAAGGAGATACACTAGGCCATATAAAACCTAAACCAACAGATCATCTATCTGCTTCCTCAATTCCTCCATTTCACATGGAGGCATGTAGTATGTTGGTAAGGAAATAGGTGTCGCATTTGGCATAAGGTCGATAGTAAAGTCGATCTTACACTGAGGAGGTATTTTAGGGATTGTTCTGAACATGTCCATGAAATCTTAGACTATTAGCGTGTCCCCAAGCATCGGACTATCAAAATTTTCCAATAAGGAAGCATAACAATGAATGTGGTAAGGACAACTGACTTGAACTGGAAAAGTGAAGGTCGTGCCCTGAGGTCTATGGGCTATCACTAATCTAGTATCACGGTTGATCTCTGCCTTCATTTCGGTGAGCCAATCCCAAAGTTTAGCAGCATCTGTGAAGGTTCCTGCTACCGTAGTGACTCTCACCCCAACCATAGGGGTATATTCATCCCTAAACGCTTGACTGTAAAGTATGTTATCATCAAAATAATGGACCCGGTGTCCACCAATAGAAATACAAGTGTACCTTAAATGTGGGTAGTGACTTTAAAGGCTAATGGTACTGCAGTTGCTAACTTAGATGCTTCATCTGCAAGTGCATGTACACGAGCTTGTTGTGAAAGATTTGCTTGCACTGTCATAGGTCATTAAGGTGGCCTATTTTAAGGTACAAGTGGTCGGTAGAATGACTGTGTTGGTGATACAGATCGTAGAGGTGGAGCTGCGATAACACATGGTGGCTGGTGGTTGATCTTTTGAGGTGGCGTGAAACCGTTGTCCTTCATCTTAGTAAAACAGAAGGGATCAGTGTGTCCCCCTTTATTATAATAAGTACTCCAACAGTCAATTCGCCTCTACTAGGCCGATGGAGCCATTAACCTAGGAGGCGAGTCCACATGTGGCCTCTTCTGAGAACTGGATGGTTCTGTAGTTCAGGCCGAGTCCTCGGGCCTATTGGTATACATGTCTGAGACACTCTCTCACCATCCTGTTCGGATCGCAAAGACATGTTCACTAGCTCAGTGTAATTAAGAATGCTAGTGCAACACATCTTCATGCATATATTAGCCCATAAAGCTTCTGAAAACTACTACATTCTCATCAGCTCATTTGTTAAAATTAATGGAGCATATCTGGCCAGCTCGGTGAAGCAGTTCTTATATTCTGCCACGATCATTCCTCCTTGTTGGAGGCAGAGAAATTCACCCTCCTTTTCATTGCAGTAAGTGAGGGGAAAATACTTTCCATAGAAATGGGTTTCGAACGCATCCCACATCCACACATATCCTGTGGGGATGGTTTATAGGATGTTATCCCACCAAAGACTAGCTTCCTTTTCAAACATATAAGTAATAAGCTCAACTTGCTCTGCTTTAGTACAGTGCAAGGACTTAAACATCTTAGATATACGATCCAACCAATACTCAGCCTCCTTGGATCAGTGAGTACCTACAAAAGTAGGTGGGCGAAAGCACTAAAAGCTCTTAAATAGGCTACCTGCAGTCATAGTTCCAGTGGGCTGCACGGGTGGCATAGGCGGAACCACATTCATGTTTTGGACAATGACCCCTGCAATAGTAGACAAAACTTGTTGTTATTGTTGCATTAGGAGCATTATCTACTCCAAACTATTAGGGGGAGAGGCCGCCTGAGGCATTTGTGGCGTTCAGGAAGCCGCACGGTTCTGGCCTATAATCGGTGGTGCACTTGGTGTTGGCCCATTGGTGAGGCCAGTGGCTAGCTGTGAATCTAGCATTGTCCTTAATTTTGGGTCCAAACTGGGATCCGTGTGGCTATCACTCAAGGGAGGTGCCCCGTCAATCGATCTGCCAAGTGGGAGATGTGCCATATTCCGAGTGGTTTTAAGAGGCATTCCCTATATACAACATAAGGTGCAACGTGTGTAAGATTAGGATAATATCACCTACTTTTTCAAAACATTTTACACATTTCAAATCAAAAGAAGCTTCTTCCATTTCATTTAACTAAAATTTGTTACAATACATATGTAGTATTACATGAATTATGACAGAGAACGTAAGACCCGTATCCTAGTCCGTACCATTCCGTAGACTTCCGCGATCCTCCCGGTCGAATTTTGACAACTCTTGACCTGTATTCGACGTTTGTAAGTGATCCTAAACTAAGTCCTGTATACCAAAGTCGGCTAGACCTGAGACTTGTACTAATGTGATCGTGCCGTCGCCGCGGTTTCGATGCCCCGTCTTGCGCGTCAAGGCGATTCCCGGGCTAGGAGATGTGGGCCCGCATTTAGTTCAAGGATAAATGCCACGTGTTGCAATCCCTAAAAAATATCACATCAATCCCATCAATCAAAGTACACATCACACTCCATCACTCACCCATCCCCAAGTATAACTACCCTCCCTTAAAGTCTACTCTTTCTTACACAAGTATACATCACACCCATCACACCCATATCTCTCTCTTACATCTCTCTCATCTCTCATTTCTCTCTCATATCTCCCAAGCTCCATGGGAGCAACTCACGTACATGGCTTCCATGAGAGAGAGTAGTGTGGCCCACCTTTCTACCACTTGATCCCACCATCCTAAGCCCATCTCATCCATTGAAATCATCCCTTTGGGACTCTATCACACATTGGTAGAAGAAGGAAGAAGAGATCTTGAGGTGGGTGTTTCCTAAGGTTTGATTTATATGATTTGAGGCCCACTTGTGGTGGGACCCATCTTGATGTATAGGTTATGATCTAAGAGGGGCCCATAGTGGCGGGGTCCCTCTACTGCACCATCTCTCTCTCTCTCTCTCTCTCTCTTTATATAATGGTGTGGGGCCCACTTGATTGTACAACACATCCATGCCATCCCCTTACGTGGACCCACCATTTATGTGTTGTATGTACACCATCGAGCAACAGGTGTTGCTAGACGTAGGCCAACACTAATACCAGCTTGTTTCAAGTGCTAGTGGGCCACGGTGGTGTGGACCTGTAACACCCTGAAAATCGGGGGTCGTGTAGAAACCCAACTCCCGAGTTCCAAAACGTCACTTATGCAACAAATATGCTTATGAATAAATGTTGTCTGAGTTAGTGCATTAACATGAGTGAGATTATACCAAAACTTTAATTCATACTCCAGATCCAGTGATAAAACGCAAGCGAAAGACTAGAAGATATATCTATCACTATCTGTAAAAAAAAACGATCTCGATCTGTCTCCAAAGTATGAATGTATCTCTGAGTCACAAATACATATAACAAACCAAAATTAAAGGTCATATGATAGTCCAACTAGCAAAATCCCGCTGATCCAGGCCACATATGCGAAGCCGTCAGAAAACTGCATATACGAAAACTCGTCCTGGTCCTCGTAGTAGTCCGGCTCTGGCTCCTGAATTGCCTCGCAATCTGCATCTAAGACAGAGTCTGGTAGGTGTTGCAAACACCGTCTCGTAACGTGGGAGTGAGTGATCAACTCAGTGGAATCATAGAGCAAAGATTAACATGTTATCAAATCAATCACACAATAATAGTAAAGCAAGCAATCAAACATTCCTAAATACTGTTATTAATGCAAGTATGAGATGCAGTAATGATGCATGCCCTCACCGACATACTCCCTCATGCGATACCATCTTACGTCTGCGGCATGCTTTCTTCCCTCAGTGCTCCAAATCTTTCAGGCACATGCAGTGTGATATGGATATGATTACCGAGTTGTTATTAGTCCTTTCAAACAGCAGGATTTGGAAACTAAGGTGCTTTCCTTATATCATTTCCAACACAGATCCTGTCTAGGGTCGTCACTCCTAGTAGTCTCATACGATGATATATTTCTAGGTCGCTGCAAGGGCTACTAGGGCTGTTGCTCTCACTCGTTGCACTGTTCCCCCATCACCTTATCAATACAGGCCTAGTTGTACTCTTGTTGCTACGGAAGGGTCGTCACCTCACGTAGACTCAGAATACGCTCGAGGTCACTACAAAGGGCTCATCACCAATCAGAGTAGGCGGATAGCTCGAATGTAGTGTCCCATACCACCACAATCGGCTCACGAGTCTAAGGTGCTCACTAGTCACTACAGGGAGGTTTATGGCCCCAGCGTAGGCTGACAGATCGACCACGGTGTCCCATACCACCATGCCCGGCTCATGAGTCTTAATGGATCAAGGTACCATGGTTATCAGGGTTTTCACTGGTAAGTTCAGTACCCTAGGTTCAAGAAGTTATGACCAATACAAGGTGAACATACAATGGTCAGTCGAGTTACTTGACGAGCTCGACTAGTACAAGCGCACCTTAAGCTGAACGACATGAAGTGCATAAACACCTCGTGTGGCCTAACCACTGCCGTCAACCTAAGCTCGAATCGCGTTCATCGACGTGTCCTTCATGGCGAATAGAATCCAACCACGATTTCGAATCTGTTACCGACTTCCTGGACTAGTGTATAGCCCCAAGCACTTGTAATCTAAATCAATGATCATATGAGAGTGATAGAAACGAAACACAAATAATCCAAGCATGTTAGCAACATGTTATAACATACAACATAACAATTCAACCAAACACAGGCATTTCATATATATAAGGAAATCAATTCAATATAACAAACATGGAGGAAATCATGTACACCATCATATTAGTTGAGAATCCAATCTCCAAACTAACCCACAACAACATTTACTCAATACTTACTTATACAAAACTTTATACAAACAATTAATCTACACACATTGGCCTACATAGCGTATGTCGGCCAAAAATGTGCATTAGGGTGAATCTCTTCGCCAAACAGATCGTACATGCATAACTAGCATAGGTACACGACAAATACACATGGCAATCATATTAGCAAAATATGTACGTATACAGTATTTCCTACAAATACCTAAAATATCCTAAATCTCATATTCTTCGTACGTATTCGAAATGAAAAATAGGTAGTATGTTCTACATGTCAAACAACATCCTTGTCACTAATCTACTATTAAACGGCATTGAAAGCGTTGAAAACAGGTAACCTAAGCATCTAAAATCCTCACCTTACGTCGTAGGAGCGTAATGAATCGAATAGAAACTCTACGCTTCATCAACGTCAATATGACGACCTATATCACAAGATAAGTCAGCTACTTCGCTACTTGTATTGATAGAATTCCTAAAATAGGATAAGGTTAGGATTTTCTTACCTAGAATGAAGTCAGAATCACTGAAAGAGTGATTAGAACACGATGGCTAAGCACGTGTAATAGCAGGATCGAGTGACAGGAACTTTCCTTCCCAACTCTCACACAATCTCTCTCTTTTCTCTCCTCTCTTTCCTAGGGTTTCTTACAAATTCGTAAAAGAGGGATGTGAGAGGGTTTAAGGTCCTTAAATAGGTTAGAAACTCACCTATTTAGACTTTAAACTAAGGTATACTTGGGTTATAGCCAAATCGGATCTTTTTCGATCCAAAAGAATATTTTTGGAGGTCCCCTGACTGAATGCGATCGGAATTAAGCTCATGGATGTTGGATCCTGATCACATTAAGTTTTCACTTCGATAGGGTTCCTAGATCGCACGTGGCAGACCAGTTTTAGTTCAGCGGTCACTGAGACTCGATCAGGGATTCCAAGTATATTGACATGAGTGAAAAATGTTCCCTGATTCGAGGGTGTATTTTGGTCAGATTCCAACAGTCTGAATGCTTATAATTAACCCGCAAGTGACATGTGCCAGATTTATTTAAATCACATTTAATTTATAAAGAATTCTTCTCTTTCTCACACTCCTTGCTCCAGGCTCAATGAAATAGCCTCAGGAAATCATTTGAACTTGATTTTTGAGGTGGTAGTCAAGTCTAACTACGCGGTCATAATGGTATAAGTTCATGACTACCGGACTCACGAAATGTGGTCAGAATCTATTACAAAGTTTCAAAGGGTTCCTGAGAGAAAACAGGTTTAGAGTTTGATCCTAGGTTTCAGGATGTTATAGCGTTAACTATTTCACAAGTATTGGGTCTTACAAAATGTATTTAAAGTGATCAGTACTAATTTCACAGCTAATCTAACATAGCGCTAGTTAACTTATGCTTAATTTCTAAAGGAATCGATCCTAAGTGATTTCTGCTTGAGATGGTACTCGGGTCTCTGTACGAATTTTTTTGAGACATTACAAGACCCCACCTGGGAGATGTGGTGTACCCACACCGTCCATTTTCCAGTGACGGTGGGTCCCACTACTAGCTGACGTTAATAAGCTAGGTGGCCCCGCTACGATGTATGTGTTGTATCAGAACCGTCCGTCCGTCCATTTCTGTAGAGCCACATGATGTAAGTGGTATCCTCAACATCCAGAGGATGTGGGACCCACCTAATGGGGAGAGTATATTGGCAGGTGTGCCTCATACCAGCTATATAGCTACTTTGGTGACGCCACCAAGCTTCGTGGGACCCACCTGACGTGTGTGGGTTTCATCCACACTGTCTGCCCTTTTGGATGAGACCCACCTGATGTGTGGGAGGTATCCATGCCGTCTATTCATCTGGGCCAGCAGCTTGTTGTACCCATGTCAACAGTTCCATGGGCCCACCATGTTGTACTAGTTACATTCATGCTTCCAGTCCATTGGACGTGGGCCCATCATGTTGTAAGTGTTTCATCCTGACTGTCCAGCTGGATGTGGACCCTAAGATGTATTAGTTCTTCCAGCAATCCATCATTGTGGAGCCCACCATGATGCGTGTGTTGCATCCAAACCATCCAACGTGGGACCCCAACTGGCAGACTAACGTCAATAAGTTTTATGGGTCCCACGTGATTGTATGTGGTGGATCCCAACTGCCCACCTGCTGTTGGGGCGACACAATGATGTATTTGTTTCATCTGCACCATCCAGACCATCTAGACGGTGCTGGACAGGTTGGACGGTCCTGTGGACCCCACTCGTGATATATGTGATTCATCCATGCTGTAGAGTAGTTGTGGGACCCACGCACGTGTGGACTCCACATGCATGTGACTATCAAAGACGTCCATCTGTCCAGTGTCGAGGTCTGGACGTTGGAACCTTTTCATTTAAAAAGAAAGAAAGAAAGAAAGAAAGAAGAAAGTAAGATAAAGTAGCAATATAATATTGTATATATTTATATATACTATATACGTGTATCTGGTGCGCCCCACGTGGGACCCACCTTGATGTAAGTATCTTATATCCCCACCGTTAGTATTTGGATGGTGGTAGTTGCAGCACACCGTGATGTATGTGTATCCACTCCGTCCATCTATTCACTCGGGCTGGTGGGCCACACGTGTGGACCCACCTTGGGATGGAAGCTGACTGGCTGGTGTACTTTACATCAGCCATATAGCTGATGTATTGACATTAGCAAAGTTATGTGGGTACCATCTGAACCGTGGACGCCACCTTGATGTATTAATTTCATCCACACCGTCTATAAAATGTTTGGACGATGCTGGATAATGATTGGATGGTGCTGATTTACACATATAATGTTTAGACAGTGTTGATCATTATTAGTGGGCCATGTGCCCATAGAATGATAGTGTGTGGTGATACACATGTTACACCTACAATTGTTGAAATGATTTTGGTGCAGCCTATGTGATGAGGCCCATCTTGATGTATTTGTGGCCATCCATGAGGCCCGTCTTGATTGTATATATTCTGTATCAGTCATCCATCTGATAGGATATGTGGGGTGTACCGTGATGCATTTGTAATCCACACCGTCCAGCTATCAGGTTGACCACACAGTAGAGAACAGTGGTGAATTGAACAGCTACCCTTGAAACCCTCTTGGGAGTACAGAAGTTTTGGATCAGTATGATAATTGTTTTATCCTTGCCATCCATCAGTTTTAGGCCCACCAGAGGCATGTATTTTATCAGGCCCACCTATTATGTATTTGAAGCCTATGAGATATGACCCATGTGATATATTTGAGGCCCATATGATGGGGCCCACTTGCTTGAATCTGACGCCCATGGGCAAGGCCCATTGAGATGTATTCGAGGCCTATGTGCAAGGCTCATTGGATATGTATTAGGCCCATGATGTGTGGCCCATTTGATATATTCGAGACCTAGGTATGCGGCCCATTTGTACGAGGATCGTTGGTGTGACCCATGTAATGCAGCCCTCTTGATGTATTTGTGGCCCATTTGTGTGAGGACCGTTGGTGCGGCCCATGTAATGCGGCTCACTTAATGTGTATGAGGCCCATGTGTTGGGGCCTGATGTGATGTATTGATGGCCCATGTGCCAAGGTCCATTGTGATGTATATGCAGTCCATGAGTGAAGCCCATAGTGATGTGTATTAGGACCTTGTGCGAGGCCATGGGCCCA
This sequence comes from Magnolia kwangsiensis, assembly GCA_037074715.1. Classification (NCBI taxonomy): domain Eukaryota; kingdom Viridiplantae; phylum Streptophyta; class Magnoliopsida; order Magnoliales; family Magnoliaceae; genus Magnolia; species Magnolia kwangsiensis. The sequence goes on along the minus strand of CM073575.1, from coordinate 78,306,955 downwards.
CTTTACATTTGGCTCTTTGTGGGCCACTCCTTAGGAGCAATGTTGGTTGAATGTCTACATTGCTAGGCAATGATGGTTTAATGTCCACATTGTGACCTTCCCTTAGGCCTTGTTAAGCTCATTCTTACCGATTTTGATTATCGTAGCCAATTGATCGATTATCGATCGAGGCCGATTATCGTGGCTGATTACCGATTTTGATTGTCGTGGCCAATTACCGATTCTGATTGTCGTGGTCGATTGACCGATCATCGATCGAGGCTAATTATCCTGGCCGATTGACCGATTATTGATCAAGGCTGATTATCGTGGCCGATTACCGATTATGATTGCTGTGGTCGATTGACCGATTATCGATCGAGCTCGATTATCATGGCTGATTACCGATTATGATTGCGGTGGCCAATTACTGATTCTGATTGTCATGGCCAGTTGGCCAATTATCGTGGCCAATTGTCGATTATGATTGACATGACTGATTGACCGATTATCAATTGAGGTCAATTATCGCGGCCGATTGTCGAGGCCCAATGTGATGTATATGCGGCTTGTATTCGAGGCCTGTTATAATGTGTATTCTGCGCGTATTTAAGGCCCAATGTGATGTATATGAGGCTTATGTGATGAGGCCCACTGTGATGCATTTGAGGGCCAGGCGACAGAGCCCATTGTGATGTATGTTAGGCCCATTGAGAGGCCCATCATGGCGTATATTAAGCTCTTAAGTGAGGCCTATAGTATTGTATATTTGGCCCTTGTGTGAGGTCATGGGTCCACTATATGTTAGGATTCATGAGGGCCATTCCTTGGGGATAATGTTGGTTAAATGTCCACATTATCAAGGTTGATTGTCGATGCCGGTTATTGATACCGATTATGAGTATGTGATAGCATAGCATCATGATACATGCCCATACGCATCATCTGCATGTTTGTTATGAGATGTGATTGACCATTGCATATGTCATTGGGCAAGATGATATAGACTCCTTGATAGGTGGAGGTTATCTTATATGAGTGCACCGCATGTGCAGGATTGGTGCATGACTGGATTGTATGACTCATGCATCTTGCATTATGTTGTGATTACTGTACGCCCTAGCGACATCAGGGTTGTAGCCTCCACAGGCATGTTGTGGATGGCTAGATGAGACATCAGAAATTTGTTCTAGCATCGGGCTGCCATAATGGACCTGGGTGAAAATCTCTAAACCCTCTTGGTACCAGAGGATGCTCTAACGTCGAGACTGAGTGGATACATGAGCGCCTGAGTGCCGAATACTAGGAGGCCGCATCTCCCACTGTGTCGTGGTCAATTGGGAGGGGGTGTGGCCTTATCCGCTCGAGGGTAGGAGGCATTGCTAGGCTGAGTTTAATCAGCTCATGAATGGGTCTGCTATCGACGTACTGGATAGATATTGACAGACTATTGGCCAGGCGGATAGTGAGGTTTCTTATGCTCACTTGGAATGTATTGCCAAGAGAGGAGCATTGCCATTTGGAGTATACTAGACTCCTATGATGATCCCAGAGATGAACTATACTGATATATAGACTTATTGAGCAGGAGTTGCATACTCATTCATTCATTCATTCACTATCCATTCGGGATAGTGGTGCGTAACTATTTGTTATGTGTACCTTCGATTGGCTAGGATTTCGATCGGGGTGCACGACTAACCTGAGATCAGGAGTTTACCACATCGAGTCTGACTATCCAAATTTAGGTATGGGACTGGTTTGGATAGAAGTTCCTTGTGATGGACCTCATAGTCTGCGATACTATGTACTATCATCCTGACTTCACACTCCAGCATGGTCATTCCATTTGCACTGCATATTGCATTACATCCGTAACATATGGCATTTTGGGCTATTAGCTTCTGCATTTATATGATCTAAATACGGCTAATGCTATTCGTGAACTTCTCAAGAATTATATATTGCATCGTATTCTTGATATTTGATATTTGGCTCTTTTACGACTCCTCATTTGCATAACTATTCTATATTGCGTATTCTAATATTGATCGACTCATGGATTTATCCGTATTTCTACTTTGATAATTCTTGATCTTGTCCGTATTTCTGCTTACTCTGATAATTCATGATCTTGTCAGTACTTCTATTTATTCTGATAATGTAAGATTTATGGATTACCAGTATTTTTGATACTGTATGATGATGACATTGTATTGAATACTTGGCACTTACCATGTGCACACACTTACACCACCCTCTAAGCTTTCTATAAGCTTATGCACGATAGATGCGTGCAGGTGATGTTAGGTTGCAGCAATGTTGAGCTTGGAGTGGGCAGCGGTCTTCTAGAGCTTGATTTTCGATTTATGTATTTCCCTTTCAGTATTATACTCAATGATTATATTAGTGGATATGTGATGATGTAGTTTCCTTTGTGAATTGGGTAATCTTGTGGTTATGCTTCTCATGAGACAAATGTACGTTGAGAAATCCCTCCTTGTAGGATTTTAGGATCAGAACCTATCATATGAATGTTAGGAGTCGAGAATGGAGTACTATGGAGGCTGTCGGCACCGGATTCGACGATCAGGATTCCTGTGAATCCGATTTTCGGGTTTGGGGCGTGATAGAGAATGCATGTGAGCTAGTTTAACAAAAGGCTTTAACACTTACTAACTTATCATCCATCTAAGCCAACCAAGGCTATTATAAGGAACACAAGAAAACAACTACAACACATGACTAGTCCTTCGACTCTAGTGAAGGCGAAGGTGCACCCTTATCCTGCATACAACACAGGAGGGCCTTCCGATAGGCCTGGTTCACTTCAAACTTTTTCTTCGAATGGGACTGGTTTTCTTCAATCTTGGCCATGTGGTCTTCTAGGGTGGCCTGATCATGGTGGTCTTCATGTGTAGTAGGAGGTCCCCCATCTGAGTCTTGGGCCTCCTCTTCTTCTTCCTTCTTTTCTTCCTCACTGCCTTCCTCCTCTCCATTTCTTTCCTCATTTTCACTGCCTTCTTCCTCTTCAGTCTATTCTTCTATTTCATCCCTGAAGTCATTGAGTTAGGCATGATGTTGCCTAGGGCTAATTCCCATATTGTTGTGTAGTCTCATTGATGAAGTGGATAGGCACAAGATTGTCCATATGAAGTCTGAAACTGAAGTTGAGGGCAATCTTGCAGATGAGTCGGCCGAATGGGAGGGATGCATCCCCTTGAGTAGATTATGTGGTCTTGATTATCTGAGACAAATTGAGAGTAGGTAGGCATACTTTTTCCCCTTATCCAACTCTTTACAAGAATTCCAGCATAAAGAGAGTGCATTTTGTGTAGTTACTCCACCTAGGATACACATTATACGTGCATATGTGGTGGAGCAGGCAGAAGTCTGCCATCATATGTGTCGATGTGAGACTATTTCCTCGCCTCGAATGAACCAGTCGGCCCAAAGGAAAAGTGTGTGGCGATCTCTTTCTCATCCACTAGTGAGATGAGTTTCACTAGCATGTACCACACCACACTCTATTCTCATGATACAGGCCATAACATCCACATCGACTCTGGCTTCTTGCCTCTCCAAAAGAATAGTATAATGGAGAGGCTTCAAAGTTGGGTTCTGTATGTGAGCATGGAAGGCTCGTACCATGCCTTCACTTGCATGAGCCTTTCCTTCGAATATGGAGCCCCACTCGGTCTCCAGAAGAAGGTCGATTACTGGATACTGTAAGTGCTATGATTTCATATCCCTTTGGTTGTCAAATTTTGTGGTGCCAAAACCTATATCTATGTCTTGTATTTCTTGTGTTTCATGTTTGAGACTATTCATTGCAATCAAGACATCGCATTGCAAGACAAGATCTTAAATGAAGAACGTTTCAAGCCATGGATGAAGAATTCAAGAATAGAAGTTTTCAAGTATGCTCAAGTATAGTAGAAGACTTTGTTCAAGTCAAGATCAAGCTCAAGAAGACTTTGTTCAAGTCAAGATCAAGCTCAAGAAGACTTTGTTCAAGTCAAGATTAAGCTTAAGAAGACTTTGTTCAAGTCAAGATCAAGTTCGAAAAGGCCTAAGCTTCTCTTAAGGGTCATCTGAGTGTACATACTTTCAATGTCCATCTCACTTTTAAGGTTTGTTTGACCTTAGATTGACCTTAGGATGGGCTTTACTGTAGGTCATTGTGGATACATAATTCATATATTTTAATATGCTTGTTTGGGCTGTTCTAAGACCAGTCTTATGGACTTCAAGACCAGTCTTAGCTCTGCTACGACCAGTCTTAAGTTTTTCAGGACCAGTCCTAGGTTGTTGAAGATTTTTGGATCTTTCTAGTTGTCCTACGACAAGTCCTGGACATCCTACGACCAGTCCTGTGAGTTCTACGACTCATCCTTTGACCAGTCCTAGCCCTACGACTCAAACTCCAGCAACTAAACTGGGGGTCTTACAACCGGTCGTAGGTGGCCCACGACCGGTCGTAGGCTACCCAGGACCGGTCGTGGAATAGAAAATCCTTATCCCGTGAAAATCTTTGAAAATCTTTGAAGTTACGACCAATCCTAGGATCCTAAGACCAGTCGTAGACGGGATTTTTCAGGCTATAAATAGAGCACGAACTTCAGAGTTTTAACAATTCAATTCAACTCTATTCAAGCATTCTTTAGGATATACTCTGAGATAAGTTTGTATTTATTTTAAGCTACTTTATGCTTATTTAATATTCCTTTTGCTAGCTTGTTTTTTATTTGATTTTAATCTACATTCCAATCTCATTAGAAAAGGGGAATTTCTGATATTCCTTCTTCTTGGATTCAAAATCAAATAGAACTAGCCCTTTTGAATTAAAATCAATTAGACATAGAACCATTCTTAAAGTCAGTATTGGACTTTGAACGTTGAATCGAACTTCTACTCCGATTGGTTCTGCCGAGCTACTTCAAAAGGTGATTCAGGTATTTTACATTTTTGTAATTTACTTTTTTTGGTTTTTTTTGAGATTTTCCAGAAAAATCTTATTGTATTGGTTATCTGAGGAGAGCTAGAAAACTCAGATTGTGGGGGTTTTTGGATTGTGTAAGCCTGAGATCAAAGACACAATTGTGAAGGTTTTAGGTGAACCTGTGAAACCTATTTTGATAGTGCATGCTAATATCCACTGTGTGAGGATATTAGGAGTGGAGTAGCATTCTGTGTGGCTGTTGGATAACAGTTGGTGTACACACAGGCGAACCACTATATATCGTTGTGTTGTGGATGTGCTTTATTCTTTCATTCCTTTATTCATTCGGTTTTGTGGTTTGTGTTTGTGGATGAATGTTGTAATCATTTTATTTCAAGCAAGTGTGGATGAATGTTGTAATAACTTAGGATTTATTTCTGCAAGTTTTTTGATTTCCTTGCTTTTTATTCATCATTGGTTTGTGATACAAAGGACATTTTAGAAATAAGGTTATCCTACCTTAAACCTTTGGTTTTTGGTGTAAGGTTGTCCTTAGAACTGATAAAGTATCATTCTCTTTATTTTTAGCCTATGGAGGAAACTTTAAATTCAGCATTATGCTTTATTTCTTTTATTATTCTGCTGTTATTAGTTTTATTTGGCATTGCCCTATTCACCCCCCATCTAGGGCATATAGCTAGGCCCTTTCAAGTAGTATCAGAGCCTAATAGCTTGTGCTTATTGTTTATTTATCGAATTTATTTCCTGAGCTAACGATCTAAGCTATATTAAGATGTCAAATTTTGATAGCCTATCAGTCACTAGGTCACCACCTTTTAATGGCACAAACTATGCCTATTGGAAAGCCAGGATGAGGATCTTCCTCAAATCCTTGGATGAAAGTGTGTGGCTGGCCACAGTGAATGAATGGAACCCTCCTATCACTGAAGTAACTAATGGCGATGGTTCAAAATCAATGAAAGTAACGGCTTACTCTCTTTGGACCACACTTCAGAAAAGTGAGAGTAGTGCAAATGAAAAAGCACTGAATGCAATCACTTGTGCATTATCACCAGATGAATTCAAAAGAATCATCTCTTGTGAAATTGCAAAACAAGCATGGGATGTATTAGAAATGACACATGAGGGTACATCTATTGTCAAGAAATCTAAAGTCCAACTCCTCACAACTAAATTTGAAGAAATTCATATGGAGGAGAACGAGATGTTTATGGACTTCTATACTAGATTGAATGACATTGTGAACTCTATGTGGGGTCTTGGTGATAGAATCCCAGAAAGTAAAGTGTGCGCAAAGATACTACGCTCACTTCCTGAATGATTCAATTCTAAAGTGACAGCGATTCAAGAACTTCGTGATACAGATACCATGAGGGTTGAGGAATTAGTTGGTTCACTTCAAACCTATGAGTTGTCCTTTAAAGCTCCTAAAGGAAAATTAATTGCTCTCAAATCATCTAAAAATATTTCATAAGAGAGTACTTTGGATTCAAAAAATTCTGAAGATGATATGGCACTTTTAGAAAAAAAGTTTTACAAAATTTTCAAAAGATAGAAAAAAGTTGATTTTCAAAAGTCAAATGATAAGTGACGACCTAAACCTAGAACTCGAAAATCTTTGAAAGATAGTCGATGTTACAACTGTCAAGAGTATGGGCACTTAGCTAACAAATGTCCTGAAAAGGACAAATCAAAAAAGAAAAGCATGATGGCTACTTGGGATGAATTGTCTGATTCTGAATCCTCTTCTAAATCAGAAGATTCTGAAACCGAGTCGGTCGATGATGTTAAAGCCCTTATGACTCTAGCTAAGATCACCTATTCAGATAATGATGATATATCCAGTGAAGAAAATATGAATAGTGATTGCAATAATGAAGATGATCTTCAGGATGCTTATAATGCCCTTTATAAAGAGAGTTGTAAAATTTCCGTTAAGCTTAAATTACAAAAAGAAAAATTTTCTAAGCTTAAGGAAGATTATGAGTCTCTTGTTTTAGAAAAGTCTCATATTTCTGATTCTTTTGAAAAGACCAAATGTGATTTAGATTTCAAAACCTCCCAAATTGAAGATTTGAAATCCGAAAAAGAGAAACTCAAAAATGAGGTAGCTTCTCTTCTGAGTTTGAAAGACACATGGAGATATGCCCAAGGTGATCCAAAATTGGAAAAATTATTGTTCGGATCAAGAAAATGTGGTGATCGATCCAGGTTGGCCTATGATAAGAATACATCTCCTAAACAAAAGAACATTGCTCCTAAATTTGTAAAAGGAGAGTCTTCAACCTCAAAAGAAAAGAATGTCTATCAAGGTTTTTTCAAAAATTCAAGGACTTTTCAAAAACCTAAAGGTGGCCATGTCAACTTTAATTTTTAAAACCGAAATCCTTTAGCTGAAAAAATAATTGATCTACTCAAGGAGCTATTAAAGTCTAACTCTATAGGTCACTCCTATAACAACAGATAGAAAAAGACCATCTATACTCCTAAACCCAAAACAGTTCTGAAATGGGTTCCTAAAGTTGCCAGCTTGGTTGCCCACACTGCTTTCAAAGCAACAAGCCATTCAAAGTGGTACCTAGATAGTGGTTGCTCTAGGCATATGACAGGTGACAAGGCTTTATTCACCGATATAAAAGATATGACTGACGGGTCAGTCACATTTGGTGATGGAAGCAATTGTAAGATCATTGGCCAAGGTACGGTTCAACTTTATAACCTTCCCTTATTTAAAAATGTTTTGTATGTTGAGGGCTTGAAACACAACCTTCTTAGCATTTCTCAGATATGTGATAACAACCATAGTGTGAAGTTTTCTAATCAAGGTTGTGGGATTCTTAATAAAAAGGGTTCTGTTATATTAACTGGTCACAGAACTTTTGAAAACTGCTACATCGTTAATGATGCAAGCTCATCTACTCAATCATGTTACATGATCCATACCGATGAGACTGAATTATGGCATAAACGCCTTGGACATGTACACTATCGAAACTTATTTAGATTGAGCAACAAAGAACTAATTAGAGGTCTACCCAAATTGTAAAAAGTAGACAAAATATGTGGTGAATGCCAGTTGGGCAAACAGACTAGGAGCTCTCACAAGAAAGTGAACTCCAATACCACATCTAGACCACTCGAGCTTCTCCATATGGATCTTATTGGACCAACTAGATCGGAGAGTCGAGGAGGCAAAAAATACATCTTGGTTATCGTAGATGACTATACCAGATTCACTTGGGTATCGTTCTTATAAGACAAAACTGAAACCCTGGATGAAGTGAAAAAGGTTATCAAACGAATTCAAAATGAAAAAGGTTCGCATGTTAGTAAGATCCGTAGTGATCATGGATCCGAATTCGAAAAAAGTAGTTTTAAGAAATTCTGTAGTGATCTGGGAATATCACATGAATTCTCTGTGCCCAAAACACCACAACAAAATGGTATAGTTGAAAGAAAAAACAGAGTGCTTCAGGATATGGCTAATGTTATGTTGAATAGCATGAAGCTCTCTAGAAATCTTTGGGCTGAAGCAGTTAATACCGCATGTTATATTATTAATCGGGTTTATAGCAGTAAATCTAATAATAAGACTGCTTATGAATTATGGTTTGAAAAGAAACCTACTATTAAATACTTTCAGGTTTTTGGCAGCAAGTGTTATATTTTACGTGATCATGAAAATTTAGAAAAGTTTAATACGAAGAGTGATGAAGGTATTTTTCTTGGTTATTCTTTGAACAGTCGAGCTTATAGGGTTTTAAATAAGAGAACTGGTGTGATTCAAGAGTCCATCAATGTGGTCATTGATGATCATTTGAATACACCAGCTCCGAGTTTAGATGATGATGAAGCTCTTATTATCGACAATCAAGATACCTCATCAAGTCAAAAAGAATCTGAACCAAGGACTGTCAAAGATCATCCAACCAATCAAATTCTTGAAAACTCTCTCACTGGAGTTCGTACTCGCAAACAACTTGAGAACATATGTAATCATGTTTGTTTTACATCCCAAATAGAACCGATCAACGTGAAAGAAGCACTTTCTGACGAAAATTGGATTGTTGCTATGTAGATGAACTTAATCAATTTGTTCGTAATGATGTCTGGTATCTTGTTCCTAGACCTAAAGATAAACATATTATTGGAACAAAATAGATCTTTAAAAATAAGTCTGATGAGCTTGAAAATATAATACGAAATAAGGCTAGACTGGTTGTACAAGGGTACACTCAGATTGAGGGCATCGATTACGATGAAACCTTTGCTCCAGTCGCTCGCCTTGAATCTATTAGACTTTTTATTTCCATCGCATGTTTTAGAAAATTTAAGATTTATCAGATGGATGTAAAGAGTGTTTTCTTGAATGGCGATTTACATGAAGAGGTGTATGTTGAACAACCTTCAGGGTTTGAAGACCCCAAGTTATCTGACCATGTATTTCGTCCCAAAAAGGCTCTCTATAGTCTAAAACAAGCGCCCAGGGCATGGTATGAGAAATTGACTAAATTCTTACTTAGTCATAGCTTTCTACTAGGAAGTGTCGATAAGACGCTCTTTGTTAAGAAACATAACAATGATATTTTGATGGTTCAAATTTATGTTGATGATATTATTTATGGATCAACATGCTCTAACATGTTTATTGAGTTTGCAGAGTTAATGAAATCAAGGTTCGAAATGAGCATGGTTGGTGAACTAAATTACTTCCTAGGGTTGCAAGTAAAACAACAACCTAATGGAATTTTCATTTCCCAGATCAAATATGCTTTAAACTTGGTTAAAAGGTTTGGATTTGAGAATGGTAAGAACTTTGATACTCCTATGAGTACAACGTTAAGACTCTCAAAAGACTCTATAGGTAAAGATATAGATCCTAAACTATATCGGAGTATGATTGGTAGTTTGTTGTTTCTTATTTCAAGTAGACCTGATATTGCGTTCAGTGTTGGTATTTGTGCGAGATATCAGTTTAATCCTAAGGAATCACATCTTACTGCTGTTAAACGGATTATTAGATATGTCGCAAGTACTTTAAATCTGGGTGTATGGTACCCTTTTGATACTAGTGTTCAATTAACCGGGTACTCAGATGCTGATTGGGCCGGTAATATCGATGATAGAAAATCAACCAGTGGTGGTTGTTTTTACATTAGAAATTGTTTAGTTTCTTAGTTCAACAAGAAGCAAAGCTCAATATCGCTCTCCACTGCTGAGGCTGAATATATTGCAGCTGGATATGCATGTACTCAACTAGTGTGGATGAAACGCATGCTAAGCGATTATGGAATTAATCAAGATTCAATGATCTTACATTGTGATAATTCCAGTGCTATTAATATTTCTAAAAATCCAATCCAGCATTCATGTACTAAGCACATTGACATTAGGTATCATTTCATTCATGAATTGGTTGATGAAAAAGTTATTTCCTTGGAATATATACCAACCGAAACTCAACTTGCTGATATATTTACTAAACCGCTCGACAAAAGCAGGTTTAGTAAATTAAAATTTGATCTTGGTATGTCCATTTTACATTGAGTATACTTCCTTGCATGTATCATAGTATATTATATTTAATAATATTTATGTTTAAATTTTAATTTTTTCATTAAAAATATATTTTTGGTCGATACTTGACCGGTCGTGGCTGTACACGACTAGTCGTGGTACGACCGGTCGTGAACCACACTCGACCGGTCATGGAGCTCATGAATGTGATATATTTGAGAAAAATTTCCTTCTTCATTTCCACTCCGACCTACGACGAGTCGTGGCTCGACCAGTCATAGGATTTCTTATTTTTCTTCAAGGTGAGTCCTATTTTATCATTTTTCTTGAAGATTCATGGTCTCTATGCTTTGATTTGATCATTGTGTAGCTAGATTTCATCTCTTGTTGGGTTTTTCAAGGGTTTCTTCTCAATTTGCTGATCTAGAGAAAACTCATCCTTTCTTTTGTGCATTTCTCTTATTCTTTATATATCTTTTTGAATATGGATGCTAGAGGAAAAAAGAAAACATCACGTGGTTCATCTTCATCTAGATCTACACCGATAACTAAACGGCACCTTCGGTCACCCGAAGATGATTCTCAAGATGTACGGGATTTGCGTGTACGTAATGTTATCCTTGAGCGTACCGCTGATCTCAATCACATTGCTCCATATGGTATTGTCCCTCTCCTTAAATCTGTTGGCTGGACTAACATTTTTCTTTGGGGTGGGCCTGCATACCAGTCCATTGCTCAATCAATGGTAGCATGCATCTCAGATTTTCTCTTGATAATTTAACATTTTCAATTGATACTAGAGAAGGGAAATTTGAAGTAGACTGTCATTTAATATCAGGTATTATGGATATACCTGTTGATGATGAAGGTATACCGATTCATACTTTATACGACAAACCATCTGAATTGAAAAAATGCATGTTAACAAGAGATTTATGCAAAATTGATGCATAATGGACACATAAAGGGAATGCACTCCCTTCAAAGTATTTGTTACCTAGATACAGAGTGTTACATCATTTCTTCATTTTCAATGTATATCCTCGGTCCAGTAATAAAACCAAGTTGACTTTTTTCATGGTTCCTGTGTTGCATTCTATTACTTCTAGTACCATGATCTGTCTTCCTTCTTTGATTTGTTATTTCATTATACAGTTTCGTCTCCATCCGGGTCATAGTGATATTCCGTTTGGTTATCTTATGACTGTTTTAGCCACTCACATGCTTGTCGATAAACCTGTTAATGAGGCACCAATTCATCATCTTATTTTCAACAATTTCAATCTTAATAAGATGAAGCTGGATTTGCTTCCTGACCAAGTAGATGAAAGTGGTGTTGGTGGTGATGGTGGTGAAGCTGAAAATGAAGGGAAAGCTGGCAATCTTCCTCAACAGGATGTTAATATGGATGATTTATTTGATGATATAGAAACTGATTCGCCAAATGATCCTGATTATGATCCATCTAGTCATGATGCATGCCTTCATGCATTGGAGGAGAAGGTTGATAACATGAGTATAGCCCATGATATGCAATTTAAGTACATGCGAAAATATCTTCGTCACATCAATAGGGGCTTACACTAGATTGATCCGACTATCCCTACTCCCTCCTCTGGATCTGATTAGGTGAATTGTCTTCTAGATAGTATAACATTATCTTTTATATTGTATTATCTTTTGGATATTGTATTGTGGATTGATAATGGCTTGATGTTTCTGGTTTATATTTTGAAATATGCTATGTCCTTCCATATTTCTTTCTCATTTTCTGCTTATTATTACACTCTATATTGTTGTTCTCTTTCCTATTATGACTTTCTCTTGTCATTTTGTGACAAAAAGGGGGAGTAGTATGGTAAAGGTGAGTACTATGGAAAGGATGGAAAGGGGGAGTAAGGGGAGTAATTTGAATATTGATTTGGATTGATTGATTGAGAAGGATATATGGATGAGAATATGTTGTATTGATGTTCTTGATTGGTTACATGAGCAGTATTTGTATTACTTAGGGGGAGTAGAGTATTTGTTACATGAACAGTATTTGTATTACTCAGGGGGAGTAGAGTAATTTGTGATTTTATGGCTCATGATTCCTTCTTATTCTTTATGCTATGTGTTTTGTCACAAATTTGACAAAGGAGGAGATTGTAAGTGCTATGATTTCATATCCCTTTGGTTGTCAAATTTTGTGGTGCCAAAACCTATATCTATGTCTTGTATTTCTTGTGTTTCATGTTTGAGACTATTCATTGCAATCAAGACATCGCATTGGAAGACAAGATCTTAAATGAAGAACGTTTCAAGCCATGGATGAAGAATTAAAGAATAGAAGTTTTCAAGTATGCTCAAGTATAGTAGAAGACTTTGTTCAAGTCAAGATCAAGCTCAAGAAGACTTTGTTCAAGTCAAGATTAAGCTCAAGAAGACTTTGTTCAAGTCAAGATCAAGTTCGAAAAGGCCTAAGCTTCTCTTAAGGGCCATCTGAGTGTAAGATCAAGTTCGAAAAGGCCTAAGCTTCTCTTAAGGGTCATCTGAGTGTACATACTTTCAATGTCCATCTCACTTTTAAGGTTTGTTTGACATTAGATTGACCTTAGGATGGGCTTTACTGTAGGTCATTCTGGATACATAATTCATATATTTTAATATGCTTGTTTGGGCTGTTCTAAGACCAGTCCTGAGGACTTCAAGACCAGTCCTAGCTCTACTACGACCAGTCTTAAGTTTTTCAGGACCAGTCCTAGGTTGTTGAAGATTTTTGGATCTTTCTGGTTGTCCTACGACCAGTCCTGTGAGTTCTACGGCTCGTCCTTCGACCAGTCCTAGCCCTACGACTCAAACTACGACAACTAAACTGGGGGTCTTACGACCGGTCGTAGGTGACCCATGACCACTCATAGGTGGCCCACGACCGGTCGTAGGCTACCCAGGACCGGTCGTGGAACAGCAAATCCTTATCCCGTGGAAATTTTTAAAAATCTTTGAAGCTACGACCAATCCTAGGATCCTAAGACCAGTCGTAGACGGGATTTTTCAGGCTATAAATAGAACACGAACTTCAGAGTTTTAACAATTCAATTCAACTCTATTCAAGCATTCTTTAGGCTATACTCTGAGATAAGTTTGTATTTATTTTAAGCTACTTTGTGCTTATTTAATATTCCTTTTGCTAGCTTGTTTTTTATTTGATTTTGATCTACATTCCATTCTCATTAGAAAAGGGGAATTTCTGATATTCCTTCTTGGATTCAAAATCAAATAGAACTAGACCTTTTAAATTAAAATCAATTAGACATAGAACCATTCTTAAAGTGAGTATTGGACTTTGAACGTTGAATCGAACTTCTACTCCGATTGGTTCTGCCGGGCTACTTCAAAAGGTGATTCAGGTATTTTACATTTTTGTAATTTACTTTCTTTGGTTTTGTTTTGAGATTTGCTAGAAAAATCTCATTGTATTAGTTATCTGAGGAGAGCCAGAAAACTAAGATTGTGGGGGTTTTTGGATTGTGTAAGCCTGAGATCAAAGACACAATTGTGAAGGTTTTAGGTGAACTTGTGAAACTTATTTTGATAGTGCATGCTAATATCCACTGTGCGAGGATATTAAGAGTGGAGTAGCATTCTGTGTGGCTGTTGGATAACAGTTGGTGTACACACAGGCGAACCACTATATATCGTTGTGTTGTGGATGTGCTTTATTCTTTCATTCCTTTATTCATTCAGTTTTGTGGTTTGTGTTTGTGGATGAATGTTGTAATCATTTTATTCCAAGCAAGTGTGGATGAATGTTGTAATAACTTAGGATTTATTTCTGCAAGTTAATTTGATTTCCTTGCTTTTTATTCATCATTGGTTTGTGATACAAAGGATGTTTTAGAAATAAGGTTGTCCTACCTTAAACCTTTAGTTTTTGGTGTAAGGTTGTCCTTAGAACTGATAAAGTATCATTCTCTTTATTTTTAGCCTATTGAGATTACTTTAAATTCAGCATTGTGTTTTATTTCTTTTATTATTCTGTTGTTATTATTTTTATTTGGCATTGCCCTATTCACCGCCCCTCTAAGGCATATAGCTAGGCCCTTTCAAATACAACCCAAATAATTTCTCATCAACATGAGCTTCAAACACAACCTTGCAATCACGGAACTCACCGAGTTCGGCACCCGCCGATAGAGATCTTTCTATCCGGATTCAAGGATCGATGTCCCGTTTCGACCTTTGCTTGGTGCTTGCCCTTGTCTCGGCACTCATCTTCTTTCTAAAGCGACTTGGACGACTAGGCCCAGCCTCATCCGAGGCCACTCTCTTCTTTCCTATAAGGGAAAGGAGCATTGAGATGGAGAAAATAGTAGTGACAAGTTCAAAGAGAGCTATAAAGGTGGAAAGGTTTTGGGAATGAAGTGGGTTTGAAGATAGGGAAGTTATGAGACACAAAAAGAGGGTTTTTATGCCCAAATAGGTGAGAATAAGAGAAATGAGAATGTGTAATGGGTAGTTTTAGAGGAATAGTGGTGGAGGGGTGTAAGATGTAGAAGATTTGAGAGATTTGAATGTATGGAAGTGGGGATTTGAGAGAGAAAGGGAGTTTTGAAGGGTTTGGGGGTGTTTGGAGGGTTAAAAATGTTGAAATGGGGCTAAGGGGTTAAAAAGAGGGGTCCCATATGTGGGAGTGGCCCCACATGGGCGACCGATTGGCAATGTGCCGCCGCGACTACGGTGCCACTGCGCCCTGCTGTGGAGGTGAACGGTGCACCGCTGCTCGGGCAGTGTCATTGCTCCCCCCTAGGGTGTCCAGTGGTGGCTCCACCTTGGGGCAGTGGCCATCCCCCCTCTCCGGGGTGTCGTTTCAATGCGCGGGCCCCCTGGTTCCCACCATATTTTGTGATTCGGGTCCTTAGGCTTGTAGGATGCATTTTTTCGATCCAACAAGCGCGTATTCGCGCCTGTTATCCTGTTTTAGGTTTTAAATTTGTTGACTAATGGTTTAAACCCGTCGATTGATGGCCTAAAGGTGTCTGAGACCAATTCACATGATCTAAGACACGTACAGGCTAGACTAAAATAGACAATCTCGCCCGTTAGTAAAACTTTGGGATCCTAAGATCGTTTCTAAATTCCATCGCTCCCTTCCTAAGTCAGAGTGTTTTAGAGTGCATCATTTTACCTATAACCCAGGTCCAGTTTAATCCAAATTATGCTCTGATACCAACTTGTAATGCTCTTAATTTCGAGGGTTGAGCAAAGCTCTACTCCCGAGATCCATCACATCACTTATGTAACATGGATAATGATGTTTAGATGTCGTCTATATTAATGCGTTAAACATGAGTGAGATTATACTAAAACAACATATCATACTCTAGAGATAATGTAATTAAGCAAACAGAAGTTTAACGTATATGTATTAAAATAAGTAAGCAGTTCACAACCTCTACAGTATGATGATGTAACAGGGTTTAATATATACAAGATTTGTCTCAAAATATACAAAATATGGAAACGTGAGACGTCCAAGTAGATAGGTATCCCATTATCCTGGCAAATCATCTCGAGGTCTACATAGACCCGCCTGAAAGCTGACAGTAAAACTCCTCTTCCTTGTCCATGAAGTCCTGCTCTACCATATAGACCTCATCATTGTCTGCATCTAAACCAGTGTTTGGTTGGTGTTTTAAAACACCGTCCCAGAGTGGGAGTGAGTGATCAACTTAGTGGTACTATAAGGCAAAAGTTAACATGTTATCAAGTTAATCAAGCAGTAATGATAGAGCAATATAATAATCATTTCCTAACTACTCTTATTAATGCAGGAATGGAGTACAAGTAATGATGCATGCCCTCACATCAAAGCTCCCTCAACAAGTGACATCGACACCAATATCTCATATGATAACACTGTCTCCTGTGCGACTTCCATGCCTTTAAAGCACGTCATAACTAATGCAGTATAATGCATGGTCATGTTAGCCTAGTAATTAATTAAGTTTATTCATATAGTAGATTTAGGAAGCTAGGGTACCTCCTTTTATATCATTGACCCGAATCGAAGCATCCATCTAGGTTCGTCACTCCTAGTCAAGCACATATGATAGGCAAGTTGTGGGGTCATCACTCCCAATGGAAATTCGTCGATAGGCAAGTTCATAAGTTTATACTCACGGTCACTATGGGGTGGCTAATCACCTTGACGCTGGCCGACAGATTAAACACGGTGTCCCATACTACCATGTCCAGTTCACGAGTCTGAGTTGCTCACTGGTCACTACAGGGAGGCTCGTTACCCCAACATAGGCTGACATCTCGAACACGGTATCCCATACCACCATGCCCGGCTCATGAGTCTTAGCGGATCGTGGAACCATGGTTAAAGTGGGCCTTTACATTAGTAGGTGTACCTTAGATTCAAGTAGTGGTTTCCATACATGGTAAACACACAATGGGCCAATCAGTTTATTAGACAAGTTAGATTGGTATGAGCACACACTGACTTAATCGACATGGAGTGCATAAACACCCTTTGTGGCCTAACCACTGTTGATAATCATCGTGCGACCCGGATTCATCGAATTTATCTAGTATGGCGGGACTAATTCGGGCACCCAAACAGAGATGATTACCGATTTCCTGGTCCACATTGTAGCTCCAATCTTACTCAAATGCAAAAAGTAAACACATGCTGTAAACATTTCATCATTTAGCAAACAATTCGAGTAAATTCCTCATTTAGGCATTTCATCAAACATGTTGTTCCTGGTACCATACCCTTGCATGTTGTCCATGATTTGTGTAGAGGTAAGTGTGAATACATGAAAGAAACTATGCACATGACTAATGTAAATGAAGATCTTATCTTAATACTCCTAATAAACACAAATCATCAGCAATTTCTCATTCATACAATTTATCAAACACTTAAACTACACTTTACCAAATATATAGACTAGGTTAGTTCCAACATATATTTTAGTAAATCCTTATGTAGAGAGGTTAACATGCATATGGTAATGATGAATCTTAGACTAATGGTCATGGCAGCTTAAATCACGTTTACGTGTTCATATAAACATTTCAACGAACACACGGAATGCATATTTTGTTCAACATAGCTCATACATGTAAAATCTATCGAAATCGGCGTGTATAAGACAATATGGTAGTAATCAAGTCAGACATAAACCATTAGCTGACATTGAAAGTATTGACAAGTAAAACCTAAACGTTTATAGTCTGCACCTTTCATCAGAATACTTGATTCGGACTCGGATTGAATTCTACGTTCTCGAAAATAGAACGCCGGGCACTTAAATAACGTAAACGGTCAACTAGTTTGACGATTAATCAACCTGGATCTCTATACCAAGATTAGGATTAGGATTTCTTACCCAATATCGTAGCCTAAACAGATTGGGTAGCACAACGGAAAGGTGATTCAGTGTGTGGAGTAGTGGGAGAGAAACACTGAAGTAATCACTAAAGATATTTCTTCTCTCCTTCTTCTTTTCTCCCTTTTTCTTTCTTCTCTCTCCTAGAGTTTGTAGAAATTCGTATGAGATAGAGGTGGGGTGAAATAAGGGCTATATATAAGTCCAGAAGTGTTGCAATTGGCCCCAGGGCCATGGTATACTTAGTTTATATCCAAAGGGTGTCTGTTTCTGACGAACGGGGCTCATAGGGGGGTCTATTATTCACTTACGTCATAGGAAAAGTTCCATGACAATGGATCTATGTCAGGATGTGATTTTGGTGTGATTGGAGAGGTCGATCGACCATGTAGGACCCGTGTCAGATCAACGGTCACACTTACTCGATCGGGGTCACAAGTATACGGATACATGCAGCAAAATTTTCTCTTTTCATGGGTGAGGTTTGGTCAGAAACTGATGGTCTGAAATCTTTAATTTTGTATGTAATTGAATGTTCCAATTTACTTAAGTTTCATTCCATTTTCTAAAGATATTTGCATTTCTCACACACTTTACTCAGGGCTCAAGTTATACGTTTCTGGACACAATTTGGGCTCGATTCCCGTGATGATTATCAAACCTAGTAGGACAGATACAACCCTATAGTTTCGCGGTCATCGAACTTTTAACGTGCGGTCCAGTTTTGATACGGGGTTTTAATGTACTCCCGAGAGCGACAGGCTCTTAGGATTTCTCCTAGGTTTTTAAGTAGTGTTGAGTCAGCGGTATTAATGGTTTTAGGTGTTGCCATTTATAGAAATGGTGGTTCGAGCAAAATCCACCGATTAGTTTAGTATGTAATTAATTTTTGTATAAATTTCCACAAGGTATGGTCCTTAGGTCTTTCTGCTTGAGGTGACACTCGGTCCTTTGTATGGATTTTTTCGAGGCGTTACACATCTTAAGTAATGCAGTGCAATGCATGGTTGTATTAGCTAAGTAATTAATTAAGCTTATTCACACATCAAGTTTGGGAAGCTAGGGTACCTCCCTTTTTACCATTGACCCAAATCGAAGGATCCATCTAGGTTCATCACTCTTAGTTAAACACATATGATAGGTAAGTTGTAGGGTTGTCACTCCTAATTAAACACATACGCTAGGCAAGTTACAAGAATTTATACTTGCAGTCAGTACGAGGCGGCTCGTCACCCCATTGTAGGCCGACAGTACGAAAACTGTGTCCCATACCACCATGCCCGACTCATAAGTCTTAGTTGCTCATTGGTCACTGTGGAGAGGCTCGTTACCCCAGCGTAGGCCGAAAGCATGAACACGGTGTCCTGTACCACCATGCTCGGCTCATAAGTCTTAGCGGATCGTGGTACCATGGTTAACGTGGGTCTTTACATCGGTGAGGCGTACCTTATATTCAAACAGTCATGTCCATACATGGCGAACACATAATAGGTCAATTAGTTCACTAGGCAAGCTCGATTGGTATGGGCACACGCTGACTTAATTGACATGGAGTGCATAAGCACCCCTTGTCGTCTAACTACTGTCGACAATCGTCGTGTGACTCGGATTCATCAAGTTTACTCAATGTGGCGAGGCTAATTCGGCCACCTGAATAGGTTCTGTTACCGATTGCTTGGGCTATGTTGTAGCCTCAATCCTACTCATATGCAATTAACAAACACATGTGATATTCATCTCAGTATTTAACAAACAATGCAAGTGGATTCCTCATTTGGCCATTTCATCAAACACATCGATCATGTTGCCAAACACTTACATTTTATCAATTAATTACATAAAGGAAAATATGATTACACAAAGGAAATTATACATATGCATACAACAGTAAAGAATCCTATCTTAATACTCATAGTAAATAGAAATCATTAAGAATTTGTCATTCGGACAATTCATCAAACACATAGACTAGGTTAGTTATTACATACGTTTTATCAATTCCTTATATAGAGAGATCAACATGTATATAATAATGATGAATCCTATATCAATAATCATGGCAAGCACAAATCATTTTCAAATGCTCATTCAAACATTTCAACAAACACATGAGATGCATCTTTTACTCACACAGTTCATAAGTGTATATCATATAGAAATTGACATATTTAAGACAATACGGTAGCAATCAAGTCATACATAAATCATTAATTGACATGAAAGAATTGATAAACCACAACCTAAGCATTTATAGTCCACACCTTTCGTTAGAATGCTCGACACGGACACGGTCCAAACTCTACTTTTCCAAAGATGGAACGTTTGGCACCTAAATGATGAAATTGGTTAGCTAGGTTGACGAACAACTATCCTAGAGCTCTACATCGATATTAGGGTTAGTATTTCTTACCCAAAATTGTAGTCAAAAGAGGTTCAGTAGCGTAATGGGGCGGTGATCTGGCCTGTGGATTTGTGGAAGAAGATTTCCGCACCGATCTCCCAAAGTCCTCTATTTCCTCCTTTCTCCTCTTTTCTCCTCTCTCTCCCTTAAGGTTTTGTAAAATTCATATATGAGAGAAAGAGAAAGTGAAATGAGGGTTATTTATAGGCCTAGTTGTGATACAAATGGCCCCAGGGCCACTTTATACATGGTTTATACCCAGTGGGCGGCTGTTTCTGATGAACGAGGCTCATAGGGAGGCCCATGACTCATCTACGTCATAACATATGCTCCCTGACAATGGATCCATGCCAGGACATGATTTCGGTGTGATCGGGTAAGCCGATCGACCGTGGGGAGCCTATCTCAGATCAACGGTCGTATGTGTTCAATCGGTGCCACGATTTTAAGGATATGTGCAGGGAAATTTCCTTTCTACATGGGTGAAGTTTGATCACAAACTAATGGTTTGAATTCTTCAACTTTGCATGAGGGCAAACAGCCCAATTCACTTAAGTTCAGTTCATTTTCTAAGGATATTCACGTTTCTCATGCTCTTTACTCATAGCTCATATTGGGCATTTTTGGACACTATTTGGGCTTGATTCTTGTGATGGTTGTCAAGCCCAACAGGACGGACATCTTATAATTTTGTGGTCATTAGACCCACGATGTGCGGTCTAGGTCCATTACTGAGTTTCCATGTACTCTTGAAAGCGACTGACCCTTGAGATTTCTCCTAGGTCTTAAGATGACATTGAGTCAGTGGTATTCATAGTTTTAGGCCTTCTCAAATATGAATATTGTGGCCCAAGATTAATCAATAGATTATTTAGTACTCAACTAAATCCTGTCTAAATTTGTAATGTCTTAAAAAAATTCGTACAAAGACCTAAGTACCACCTTAGGTAGAAATCCCTAAGGACAGTATTCTATAGAAATAAAGGCAAAAATTAATTAACTACTAAACTAAATTAATTGATGGATTTAGCTCAAACCACCATTTACACAAATGGCAAGACCCAAAACCATCAAGATCGCTAACTTAACACTACTTGAAAACCTAGAAGAAATCCCATGAGCCTGTCACTCTCGAGAATACATTGAAACTCCGTATTAGACCTGGACCGCACGTCAAAAGTGTGATGACCACAAAACTATTGGGTTATATCCGTCCAACTGGGCTTGATAACCATCATGGGAATCAAGCCTAGACTATGTCCAGAAATGCACAACTTGAGCCCTGAATGAAGTGTATAAGAAATGCGAATATCTTTAGAAAATGTACTGAAACTTAAGTGAATTGGGCCATTCACTTATGCGTGAAATTGAAGATTTCAGACTGTTAGTTTCTGACCAAACTTCACACATAGATAAGGGAAATTTCACTACACGAATCTGTATACTTGGTGCCCCAATCGAGTAAGCATGACCATTGATTTGACACGGGTCATCAACGGCAGATCAGCCTATCCAATTGCACTAAAATCACATCCTAGCATAGATCCATTGTCAGGGAACTTACTATGTGGTGTAGGCGAGTAATGGACCTTCAGATGAGCCCCGTTCGTCAAAAACAGGCACCCTTTGGTTATAAATTAAGTATACCATGGCCCTGAGGCCATTTACATCAGTTTTGGGCCTATATAAAGCCCTTAAAGCACCCCATTTCTATTCCATATGAATTTCTCTAACCATAGGAGAGAGAAGAGAGAAAAGAAGAGAAAAGAGTAAGGAGAGAGGGAAAATCATTGGAGATTTCTGCAGTGGTTCTCTCCCACTACTCCACGTACGGATTCACCTCCCCGCTTCCCTACACAATCATTTTTGGTTACGATTTGGGTAAGAAATCCTAACCCTAATGTAACACCCCAAATTTTTGTCAACCTGGAGTTAGACGTCCTTAGGCAATGGGTCAACCATAACACCTTGGTAACCTCTCAGAACCCAATTCCAAAGCCAAATAAATCGTTTAGAACCTAATTCTTTAGAAATTTAACATGAATTAGCCAGCGCTAAACTAGACAACCTGTGAAATTGTCACCAATCACTTTAAATACGATCTGTTAGAGCCAAAACGTGTAGAATGGGTGACGCTATAATACCCTAAAACCTAGGATCAAACTTTAAACCTGGTTGCTCACGGGAGCATTCGAAAACTTTGTATCAGACTTGGACCGCACATTGGAAGTCCGATTGTCCCGAACTTAGACAATCCTGACTGCCTAGTTGGACTTGACAATCACTTCAAAATTAAGTCTGGATGATGTCCCACGACGATTTCCTTGAGTCCAGAGTGAAGAGTGTGAGAAATGTTGGAAATTAAATATAAATTATGAAATCTGGCACGTGTCGCTTGCGTGACATTTTCTAAGCGTTCTGATCATCGGAATCTGACCCAAATATACCCTCGAATCAGGATGGGTGGCCCTTACATGTCATAACACTTGTGGCCCTGATCGAGTTTCTGTGACCGCTGAACTGAAACTGGTCCGCCACGTGCGATCTGGGAACCCTATCGAACTGAAAACTTAATGTGATCAAGATCTGACATCCATGAGCTTAAGTCTGACCGCATTCAGTCACGGGACCTCCAGAAATGCTCCGTTGGATCGGAAAAGACACGATTTGGCTATAATCCAAGTATACCTTGACTTGGAGTCTGTTTTGGTTATGTTTGGGCTTATAAAAGGGCCTTAAACCCTTAGCCTTCTAACCCATACGAATTTGTTGAAAACCCTAGGAGAGAGGAGAGAAAAGAGAGAGAAAGTGAGGGAGAAGTTGGAGCCTTCTCCTGGGAGTCTTCCCTGCTGCTCCATGTGCCAGATCCTTCCACCTGCATCGCTATTCTGGAGATTCCAACTTCGTTCTAGGTAAGAAAACCCTAACCTCAACCTGTTTTGGGGATTCTAACAATACCAGTAGCGAAGTAGCTAACCTATCTTGTGAAGTAGGTCGTCATATCGACGTTGACGAAGCGTAGACTTTCTATTCGAATCGATACGCTTCTACGACGAAAGGTGCGGATTTTAGACACTTAGGTTATCATTTTTCAAAGCTTTCAATGCCGTTTAATGGTAGATTGTTGATAAGGATGTTGTTTGACATGTAGAACATGCTGTATGTTTTTCATTTCGAATACGTACGAAGAATATGAGATTTAGGGTATTTTAGGTATTTGTAGGAAATACTGTATACGTACGTATTTTGCTAATATGGTTTCCATGTGTATTTGTCATGTACCTATGCTAGTTATGTGTGTTTGATCTATTTGGCGAAGAGATTCGCCCTAATGCACATATTGGCCGACATATGCTATGTAGACTAATGTGTGTAGACTAAGTGTTTGTTGAAATGCCTAAATTAATATGATTTATGCCTGCCATATGTTTTGAATGTAAGAACATGATTGTTGTGTATTAGACATCTCCTTGATATAAGGATCTGTCATATTATATGCGGAAATCAACATACGTCAAGTACATTGGAGCTGTGTAATCTAAGTGTTTGTATAAATGCTTGCGTGAGTAAGCACTTAGTAAGTAGTGTTGTAGACCAGTGTTGAGATAGGATTTTCAACTACGTTAATGATGGGTATGATTTCCTCCATGTACGTTGTTGAATTGATTCCTTATGTATGAAATGCTTGTGTATGTTTAACTGCATATGTTGTACCTTATAACATGTTGCTAACATGCTTGAATTATTTATCATTTCAATTTCGTTTATCTCATATGATTATTGATTCACATTACATGTGCTTGGGACTATACTCTAGTCCAAGCAGTCGATAAGAGTTTAGAATTCATGGTTGGATTCTATTTTCCACGAAGGATGTGTATGATGAACCCGAGTCGTACTAGAGTCATCGGCAGTGGTTAGGCTACACGAAGTGCTTGTGCACTTCATGTCGGTCGATTCAACGTGCGCTCGTGCTAGTCGGACTCATCAAGTAACCCGACTGACCATTGTATGTTCACCTTGTATTTGTCATAACTGCTTGAACCTAGGGTACTGAACTTACCATGATAACCCTGATAACCGTGGTACCTTGATCCCTTAAGACTCATGAGCCGAGCATGGTGGTATGGGACACCATGGTCGAGCTGTCGGCCTACGCTGGGGCCACAAACCTCCCCGTAGTGACCAGTGAGCACCCTACTCTGAGCAGATTATGGTGATATGGGACACTATATTCTTGTTGTCGGCCTACATTGATAAGGTGATGGGGGAGTGGAGCAACGAGTGCGAGCAACAGCCCTGGCAGCCCTTTGTAGTGACCTTGAGTTTATCCTGACACCGCATGGGGACGACGAGTCTTGATGCAGTCTTAAGGATATAAACTAGGCCTGTATTGATAAGGTGATGGGGGAGCGGAGCAATGAGTGCGTGCAACAGCCCTGGAAGCCCTTGCAGCGACCTAGAAATATATCATCGTATGAGACTACTAGGAGTGACGACCCTAGACAGGATCATTGTTTGGGTATTAATATAAGGGAGGTACCTTAGTTTCCCAATCCTGCTGTATGAAAAGGACTAATAACAACTCGGTAATCATATGCATATCGCACTGCATGTGCCTGGAAGATGTGGAGCACTGAGGGAAGAAAGCATGCCACAGACGTAAGATGGTGTCGCATGAGGGAGTATGTCGGTGAGAGCATCCATCATGTCATTTCATGCTTACATTAATCACAGTATTTAGGAATGTTTGATTGCTTACTTTACCATTATCGCTTGATTAATTTGATAACATGCTAACCTTTGCTCTATGATTCCACTGAGTTAGCTACTCACTCCCACATTACGGGATGGTGTTGCGCACACCAAACAGTCCCTGTTTTAGTTTCAGGTGTTGGCGCTGCTTATGAAGCGGAGCCGGACTTGTTTGATGATGAGGAGGATTTCTCCTATATGCTAGTTCTGATCGACGGGTTTACAGGGTTACTGATTAAATGCCAATACCCTTGGCGGTTTTCCTTTTATTTACACACCCATGTATATTCTTTTCTTTTTATTTTGGAGTATACATGTAATTAGTTAACCTGGTAACATGTTCACACTCTGGAGACTTATGATCATTTATATATTTTATATATTTATCACATCTTCGCTTGCTAATTTAACTGTCTCTGGAGTATGATATGTTATTTTGGCTTAGTCCCAATCTTGTTTAATGCCATTCTACAGAAAACATGCATTCATCATTATCTATGTTGCATAAGTGACGTTTTGGAACTCAGGAGTTGGGTTTCTACCTGACCCCCAATTTTCAGGATGTCACACCTAATCTTGATTTAGAAATCTGGATTGAGTAATCGATAAACTAGCTAACCTATTTCATGGTTTAGGTACCCGTTGTTCTGTTGTCAGGAATGTAACGTTTGAACCGAGTCTAAATTGAGTATTTTGATGAAAGGTGCGGACTATAAACG
This sequence comes from Magnolia kwangsiensis, assembly GCA_037074715.1. Classification (NCBI taxonomy): domain Eukaryota; kingdom Viridiplantae; phylum Streptophyta; class Magnoliopsida; order Magnoliales; family Magnoliaceae; genus Magnolia; species Magnolia kwangsiensis. The sequence goes on along the minus strand of CM073575.1, from coordinate 78,281,233 downwards.
GTTAGGTCATGGTTTTCAATACTTTCAATGTCAGCTAATGATTTATGTCTGACTTGATTGTCGCCAATTGTCCTAGATACGACATTTTCAATATATTATAGATGTATGGACTATGTTGAAGGAAAGATGCATCCCATGTGTTTGTTGAAATGTTTGAATGAACCTCAAATTGTGATTTGTGCTTACCATGACTGTTAACCTAGGATTCATGTTTGTCGTTTACATGATAATCTCCTTGTGTAAGGAATTGCTGTAATATATGTTGTAACTAATATAGTCTACGTATCTGGTGAAGTGTAACTAAGGTGTTTGATAAAATGTCTAAATGAAAAAATGTTGATGAAATGTATTTATTCATTGTATTAAGATAGGATTCTCAATTACCTTAATCATATGTATAGTTTCTTCCATGTAATCATATTTGCCACTATACAATTTATGGATAAAATGCAAGTGTTGGTGACATGTTCAATGTGTTTGATGAAATGCTCAAATAAGAGATTTGTTTGGACTAGTTGTCAAATGCTGAAATTATTGTCACATGTGCTTACTTGTTACATCTGAGTAGGATTGGGGTTACACTATAGTCTAGGCAATCGGTAATAGTCCCTATTCAGGTGGTCGAATTAAATTTGGCACATCCGATATATTCGACGAATCTGGGTCACACGACAATTATCGATAATAGTTAGGCCACAAGGGGTGCTTATGCACTCCATGTTGATTAAGTTAGCATGTGCTCATACCAATCAAACTTTTTTAATAAACCGATTGGTATAATGTGTTTTTACCATGTACGGATACCACTGCCTAAATATAAGGTACCCTATCCGATGTAAAGGCCCACTTTAATTATGGTATTACGATCTACCAAGACTCATGAGCCGAGCATGGTGGTATGGGACACCGTGTTCGAGCTATTGGCCTACGCCGAGGTGATCAGCCACCTCATAGTGACTAGTGAGCAAACTCAGACTCATGAGCCAAGCATGGTGATATGAGACACCGTGTTCGAGCTATCGGCCTACGCTGAGGTGATTAGTCACCCCGTAGTGTCCAGGAGCACAAAGTTGTGAACTTGCTTATCCACTATTTTCAATCGGAAGTGATGATCTTATAACTTGCCTATCGTATGTGCTTGACTAGGAGTGACGAACCTAGATGGATCCTTCGGTTCGGGTTAATGATATAAAGGGAGGTACCCTAGCTTCTCAAATCTTCTATATGAATAAACTTAATTAATTACTGGGTCAACATGACCATGCATAACACTGCACTAGTTAGGACGTGCTTTAAAGGCGTGGAACTCGCACAGGAGGTAGTGTTGTCATATGCGATATGGTGTCGACATTGCTTGTTGAGGGAGCTTTTAATGTGAGGACATGCATCATTACTTACACTCCATTCCCGCATTAACAAGAGAAGCTAGGAAGTGATTGTTATGCTGCTTTATCATTACTGCTTGATTGAATTGATAACATGTTAACCTTTGCCTTATAGTACCACTGAATTAATCACTCACTCTCACTCTAGGATAGTATTTTAAAACACCAACTAGACAATGGTTTAGATGTAGATGACGATGAGGTTTACGCGATGGAGCAAGATTTCATGGACGAGGAAGAGGAGTTCTCTTACTGCCAGCTTTCTGGCGGGTCTACATAGACCTTGAGATAATTCGTCGGGACGCTGGGATACTAGGATACATGTTTAGTTGGACATCTTAAATTTTTCCATTTTTTCTATTTTGCAATAGATTTTGCATATATTAAACCCTGTTACATTATCATACTCTGGAGGTTGAGAACTTCCTACTTATCTTAATTCATATACATCAGACTTCCATTTACTTAATTACATGATCTCTGAAGTATGATATACTATTTTTGTATAATCTCACTCATGTTAATGCATTGGTATGGATGACATATAAACATCATTCTCAATGTTGCATAAGTGATGTGCTGAATCTGGGGAGTAGTGCTTTTCTCGACCCTCGAAATTTAGGGTGTTACAAGTTGGTATCAAAGCATGATTTGGATTAAACTAGACTAGGGTGATAGGTAACATGACACATTCTAATGCACTTTGACTTAGGAAGGGGATGATAAAATTTAGAAACAATCGTAGGATCCCAAAGTTTCACCGACGGGGGAGATTGATCATTGTAGTGTAGCCCGTACGCGTTCAAGATCATGTGAATTGATCTCAGTCCCTTTTAGGCCATCAATCGACGAGTTTGAGCTATAATTCAGTGAATCCCAAAATTGAAACAAGCCAAAAGGTGTGATTACGCGCGTGTTGGACTAGGAAAGTGCCTTTTACGGGCATAGGGGCCCAAACTGTAAAATTCCGTGGGACCCAGGGGGTCCCCCGCACGTATTCGGCACCCCGAGAGGGGGTGGCCACCGCCCCAGGGTGAAGCCAACACCAGACACCCCGGGGGGGGGGGGGTGTGGAGGCACCACCTGGGCAGCGGCGCACCACCCACCTCCACAGCGGGGCGAGGCGACACCGCCCAGGCAGCGGTGCGCAGTTGGTCTACCGGCCATGAGGGGCCTGTCCCACCTGTGGGTCCCCTTATTTTACCCCCTTTACCCCATTTCACCCTCATTTCATATTGCAACCCCCCAAATACCCCTAAACCCTCTAAATCCTCTTTCCCTCTCAAATTTCCTTTCCTATACACTCAAAGCTACCATTTTCTTCCACATATTACACCTATCCACCACCATTACCCTAAAACTACTTCTTACAACTCTCCATCTTCCTTATTTCCACCTATTTGAGTATAAAAATCATCTGTTTGTCTCATACTTTCCACATCCTCAAATCCACTTCATTCTCAAGCTTTTCCAACTTCATGGCTCTCATTGAACTAGTCATCGCCATTTTCTCCATTTGAACACTCCTTTCCTTTATGGGAAAGAAGAGAGCGGCCCCGGATGAGGCTGAGCCTAGCCGTCCAAGCCGTTTTAGGAAGAGGATGGATGCCGAGACTAGAGCAAGTGCCGACCAAGAGCGAAGATCGAAATGGGACCTTGATCCTCGAATCCCGTTGGAAAGATCGCTAATAGTGGGCACCGAACTTGGTAAGTTTCATGACCATAAAGTTGTATTTGAAACTCATGTGGATGAGAAATTATTCCGGTGGTATCCAGTGATTAACCTTCTGTTGGAGACCGGGTGGGGTCCCATGTTTGAACGGAAGGCTTATGCAAGTGAAGGCACTGTGCGAGCCTTCTATGCCCACATACGCAACCCACTACTAGAGCCTCTTCAGTTTACTATCCCTTTGGGGAGGCAGGAAGTCATAGTTGATGTGGACGTCATAGCCCATATTATGGGAATAGAATGTGGTGTGGTACATGCGAGTGTATCTGTAACACCCTGAAAATCGGGGGTCGTGTATAAACTCAACTCCCGAGTTTCAAACCGTCACTTATGCAACAAAAATGGTTATGATTTGATGTTGTCTGATTTAAAGCATCCACATGAGTAAAAGTATACCAAAACTGCAATTCATACTTCAGATCCAGTGATAAAAGCAAGCGGAAGACTAAACAATGTATATATCACTGTATGGAAAAGCAAAGTAATCTCATCTGTCTCCAAAGTATGACTACATCACTGAGTCTCATGTACATATACATAACAAAAGAATAATGTTTAAAAAGAAAAGTCCCACTGATGTCCCCTCGATCCAGGTCGCCTACGGGAAGCCGTCATGATACTGCATATACGAGAACTCATCCTGGTCCTCGTCATCATCTAGCTCCACCTCCTGGATCTCGTCCTCACCTGCAACTACAACAGGGTCTGGTGGGTGTTGCAAACACCATCCCGTAACGTGGGAATGAGTGATCAACTCAGTGGAATCATAGAGCAAAGATTAGCATGTTCACAATTCAATCACGCGATAATAGTAAAGCAGTAAATCAGACAATCCTAATACTGTTGTTAATGCAAGACGATATGACGTGATGTATGCCCTCACCGACGATCACCCTCATGCGGCAACATCTTACGACCGCGGCATGCCACACTCCTAGAGTGCTCCACATCTTCCAGGCACATGCAATGCTATGGTGATATGATTACCAAGTTGTTATTAGTCCATTCAAACAGCAGGATTGAGAAACTAAGGTACTTCCCTTGTATCAATCCCAACACGGATCCTGTCTAGGGTCGTCACTCCTAGTAATCTCATACGATGTACATTTCGTAGGTCACTGCAAGGGCTGCCAGGGCTGTTGCTCGCACTCGTTGCACCGCTCCCCCATCACCTTATCAATACAGGCCTACTGTACTCTACTGCACGGAAGGGTCGTCGCCTCCCGTGGTCTCAGAATATGCTCACAGTCACTACAAAGGGCTCGTCGCCTGATCAGTGTAGGCCGACAGCTAGAATATAGTGTCCCATACCACCATAATCTGCTCACGAGTCAAGGTGCTCACTGGTCACTACGGGGAGGTTTGTGGCCCCAGCGTAGGCCGACAGCTCGACCACGGTGTCCCATACCACCATGCCCGGCTCATGAGTCTTCGTGGATCAAGGTACCATGGTTAATAGGGTTTACAATGGTAAGTTCAGTACCCTAGGTTCAAGCAGTTATGATACATACAAGGTGAACAAACATCGGCCAGTCGGGTTACTTGACGGGCTCGACTAACGCGATCGCATCTCGAATTGAACGACATGAAGTGCGTAAAACACTTCACGTGGCCTAACCACTGCCGCCAACTCTCAACACGAATCACATTCATCGACGCGTCGTTCGTGGCTATGACCAGTCAGTCACGAATTCGTTCGGTTACCGACTGCCTGGACTAAGTCAAGTCCCACACATCTATTGAATTACATTAACGCTATATATCAGGGTATTGGAATTGAAACACATCATGTGAGCATGTTAGCACATGTTATAACATTCAACTTAGGCAAATCTTCAAGGCATGCTTTCCATGCATATTCAACTTAGGCAATTCTTTAAGGCACCATTTCTATGCATGTGATGCAATCATGCATAAGGTCACATATAGGAAATCATTTAGGTCAGCATATTAATCATGAAATCAATCTCAAACTACTACATAACATCATTCAATGCAATACATACTAATACAAGCATTTATACAAACACATACACTACACACTTAAGTCCACATATAGTATGTCGACCCAAAGTGCGCAACTTGGTGAATCTCTTCGCCAAACTGATTATGCAAGCATTCCTAACTCTCTAATGCGGCGACAAATCATGTCAATCACGTCAGCAAATTATGCATGTAGACCGTACTTCCTACATATGACTAAAATGCCCTAAATCCCATATTCTTCGTTAATTTACGAAACAGGAAACGGAGAGCATGTTGTACATGTCAAACGGCGATGCCGTCGATAATCTACTATTAAACGACATTGAAAGCGTTGTAAACCGACAATCAAAGCATCTAAAATCCTCACCTAGTCTCTTACAGTCGCGGGAATTTGAACGGAGCGTATACGCTTCGTCTACGACAGTAGGAGATCCTGATTTATGGAATACGTTAGCTAACACGTTCAGAATCTACGTGAACCCTAAATCAGCAAGTTTTTAGGGTTTTTCTATACCTGAAAAAGTGTAGAAATCACCAGCCAGGTGATTGGAAGGAAGTGTTGATGCAGCAACCGTTGGTGGCTCGGAAGCGGGAAAAATCTCCTCTTCCCTTTCTCTCAAACTCTCTCTCTCTTTTCTAGGGTTTAGGGAAATTCGTATGCAAGGAAGGAATGAGGGTTTCAACCCCTTTTATAAGCTTAGAAACGCCGAAAATAGGCTCCGGGACGAAGTTTACTTATTACCTATCCATTTCGGGGCTGTTTCGGTCCAAAAACTGATTTCTGGTGGTCCCCTGGTCGATTGCGATCAGACTTAAGCTCATGGGTACCAGATGTACCTCGTATTAAGTTTTCAGTCTGGCAGGGTTCGCAGATCGCATGTAGCGGACCAGTTTCAGTTCAGCGGTCACCTCACATAGATCAGGGCTGAAAGTTCCATGATAATAAATAGATATTTTTCCTGATCCGAGGGTGTAATCTGGATGAATTCTGACGGTCAGAACGCTTAATACTGACGCGTCAAGTCGTGTGCCAGATTTGAATTTGAAATTCCCAATTCGTCCCTATTCGCGGTCGCTTCAGTCCGGGTTCAACGAAATACTCTGTGATTATCGGTTTGACTTGATTTTTGAGATGATTGTCAAGTCCAGCTGGGCGGTTCTAACGGTCTAAGATAGGAGGTATCGGACCTTCGACGCGCGGTCTAAATCCAATACAAAAGTTCAATATGGTCCAGAGAACAAACCTGCTTAGAGTTTGATCCAAGGTTATAGAGTATTGTAGAGTTGTCTGTTCTACTCGATTTGGGTCTTGTAGAACGTATTTAAAGTGATCAGGGACTATTTCTCAGCTACTCTAGCGTTGCGCTAGCTAACTTCGTTTAATTTCCATGAAAATTATTTATACGCGATTTCGGGTCAAATCGGTACTCGATTCCAAGTACGGATTTTTCACGGGCGTTACAGTATCTCATCTCGCTAGTCGACGAGAGAAAGATCGCCCCACACATTTCCTTTACGGTCGACTGGATCATTAGAGGCGAGATAATAGCCTTGCATCGTCACACTTGACGGCAGACTTCTGCCTACTCCACCACATATGTACGTACAATGTGTATCCTAAGTGGAGTAACTGTACAAAATGCATTCGTTTGATGGTGGACTTCCTGTATAGAGCTGGACAGGGAGACAAGCTGTGCCTACCTACTTTCACCTTGTCACAGATAATCAGGACCGCACGATCTACTTGGGGGGACGCATCCCTCCCATTCGGCCGACTTATCTGTAAGATTGCCCGTAACTTTAGTTTTAGACTTCATATGGATAATCTTGCGCAGATCCGCTTCATCAGTGAGACTACACTCAACAATATGGGGATTGGCCCTAGGCAACGCCAAGCCCAACTCGATGAGTACGGGGATGAAATAGAAGAAGAGAGTGAAGAGGAAGAAGGTAATGAAGATGAGGAAGGACGTGGAGGGGAAGAAGGCAGTGAGGATGAAGAAGGCAGTGAAGATGAAGGTAGTGAGGAAGAAGGCAGTGAAGAGGAAGGTAGTGAGGAGGAAGAGAAGGAAGAAGGAGAGAAGGCCCAAGACTTAGATGGGGGAACTCTTACTACACATTAAGACCATCATGATCCGGTCGCCTTTGAAGTCCACGTGGCCAAGATTGAAGAAAACCAGGCCCAGTTGAAGCAAAAGGTTGAAGAGAATCAAGCCTATCTGAAACAGAAATTCAAGAGAATCTCTCACACCTTGAAGGCCATCTTGTGCTATATGCAGGATAAGGGTGCACCTCCACCTTCACCAGAGTTAGAGGACTAGTCATGTGTTATCCTTGTCTTCTTGTTTTCTTTGTTTCTTGTTTTTCTTTGTAATAGCCTTGGTTGGCTTAGTTGGATGTTAGAGTAGTTAGTGTTAAAACTTTTATTTGTTAAATTAGCTCACATGCATTCTCTGTCATAATTCATGTAATACTACATCTCATGTATTGTGATAAATTTTGGTTAAATAAAATGCATAAAGCTTCTTTTAATTTGAAATGTATAGAATGTTTGGAAAATGTTGGTGGTGTTATCCTAATCTTATACACGTTGCACCCTATATTGTATATAGGAAATGCCTCCTAAAACCACTCAGAATATAGCACATCTCCCACTTGGTGGATCGATTGACGGGGTACCTCCCCTGAGCGATAGCCATACGGACCCCAGTTTGGGTTCAAATATTGAGACAATGTTAGATTCACAACCGGACATTGGCCCCACCAATGGGCCAACACCTAATGCACCACCGGTTCTAGGATAGAATCGTGCGTCTAAATCAACGCCACATGTGGCTCAAGCAGCTTCTCCTCCCGATAGGTTGGAGCAGATGATGCTCCTAATGCAGCAACAATAATAAGTTTTGGCTACGATTGCGGGGACTATTGCCCAAAACATGAATGTAGTCCCGCCTATACCACCCATGCATCCTACTGGAACAATGAATACAAGTGGCTTATTTGAGCGCTTTCAGCACTTTCATCCTCCTACTTTTATGGGTACTCATAGGCCCGAAGAGGCTGAATACTGGTTGGATCACATGTAACACCCTGGTTCTCAACACCCGAGGATAGATGCTTCTTATTGAGAACCTGAGTATTACGTTATGAAGTGGACCATCATACATCCAATTAATAGAAATTTCAAAGCGTGAAGTAAAGCAATCACTACATAAGCTATGAATATCAAGAGCAACAAAAGAAAGTTTAATACATGTAAATGGGAGAAAAATGAAATCCCACAATAGGAAAAATATTTTTACAACTCAAACAAAACATATAGTTTGAAATATGAAAGCAAGTAAATCCTAAAATATTAGTTGAGCTCCAACGGCTCAACTGCATCGACATAGAGGCCCTCCTTGCTGAACTCCCACTCATCCGTTCCTGGAATACCATCAAGGGGTCTCCACCTATCATCAAACCTGCATCTATTTGGTGTAACCGCATGATTGGATGAGTAAAAACTCAGTGGGAACTTCGATCAAAGATTCAAGCATATCAAATCATTCCAATTAGATTAAACCAGCATTTTCATTTCATAAGTCAGTAATATCATAAAGAAGACACATTCATATGAATATATGGATGAATTTATGAATGTATGCTCAAATCATAGATCTAGAGATGCACATCTAGTTGTCAAAAGAAAAGACAACCCGCGGTAGATTAACTACCTGGAAAAGGCCATGTAAGTGAGTGCGCCCAAGGATGTCTAACCTCCTAGAAAAATATTCAGGATAGCCCGAGGAGGTCCTAAAATCCCAGAAAAGCCTCAGGTAAAGTGACACAAATGCACATGCACTATGAGTTTAACTAAAGTAATAGAACTTTCAGTAAATCGAATAGAGTGTGGCTTACATTAAGCACTTGGAAAAGCTCATATGTCATGCACCATGGCATTCATGTACTTTCTTTAGATTTAACAAAATAGTTCTTTAAATCATATACATAATCAAATCATGTGGTTCTTGGTAAACTATTAAACATCATATAGGAGTTTAATGTGGATCCTTATAATTACTTTAAGCTCAAATGGAGGCCCACAAATGTGGCATATTCATCTCAAGTACAGTTAAACAATTTGGAATATTTAAGGGTTCACTCAACATTTCTTACAACAGAAGACATTCAACATGTATTTCACATTATACGGTTTATGAGATAAAAGAAAATGTAATTTGAAGGCTCCTGTCATAACCACTAGAAATATACTTATATTTAAATAATCGCATATGTGCCATAGAGGGTACAAGGCTAAATTCTATATGCATGGATAATCTATATAGATTAGGAATTAAAGCATTAACTCATATACATCAATACTAAATAGGAATCACAGGAACAAATTCATATTCACCACATTTTAAAAAATTTTAAACATTAAATTTAAACTAAGATAAAAAACTAGTGGTTGTAAGAGTCAATAAGGGTAATTATTCGCTATATGATTTATAACTAGATTAATATGAAAATCTCTATTTCATGTCATGATTAGTAGAAGCATATTCAACCAATTGTAAATGGAAATTTTAGGACAACATTCTATAACCATGGTTAATAGATATGGAGTTAGAGTAATAGAGTTTAAGAGTTACTTCATGACTATCAACCCAAACTAAGAACAAGAAGGATGAAATTAACATTTATGATTCTACATTAGAGGATTAAGCTAATATGGAAATGAGTAAATGAAAGAAGCTATAGGGGATATTCCTCACCTTGAATGAGAGTAATTGCAACAAGAATTCTCTAATGCACGAATTCAAATTGAACGGTTAAATCTAAGTTCCACATACACCATTTACGGTTTAGATCTAAACCTTCACCTTTTAACCTCCAACCTAAGTTAATTTTTGATACACTTCATACCGAGTCAACTCGGTAAGAACTGAAGAAAACCACGATTCTCTTCTTCCTCCTCTTCTATCTTTCTATTTCTTCTCTTTCAACATGTCTGCCCAGCAAGTTTCTGGACTCAACAAGACCTGCCCTGACTTAGCGAGTTTTAATCGAGTTAACTCAGTAGCAGCCCTCCTCTCTTTCCTCTCGTCCTTCCTTCTTCTTCTTTAATCTATTTCTCTCTTCTTCACTCTCTATATGCCCTAGCTGAGTCCCCACTTAGCCCGCATTCACCGTGGCTCGACCGGATTAACTCGTGCCAGTGAGTCATTGACTCACCTACCATCTCTCCTTGCACACATTGATCTTCTTCATTTCCTTTATTTTCTTCTTCTTCTTCTCTTCTTCATCTCTCAACCACTCTCTCATTCTCCTATTTTTCTCCCACTCAAATCCAACATCTATTCAAGGATGCTAAGCCAACTTGATTCGGTGACAAACTTGCAACAGTGACTCAGTCCAGACTTGGACCGCGACACAAACACCCGCATCCTTTCCCTTCTCCTCTTTCAATCTTCTTTCTCTCCCTTCCATCTACTTCCTCTCCTCAATCTCCCTTCTCAGACTCATCTTCCTCTCTTGAAAAGAGCTGAATGCACAGACTCAGCCCAAACACATGGCAGCTCGGACCGAGATGACTCGCATCGATGCGGCACCTAAAGCAACGCCATTACTCTCTCTCTCTCTCTATCTCTTTCCCTTTTTGAAAAGGATGCCCTAAAAGGCAGGCTTATAAATTGTCCGAGTCCTATTCTAAATGCTTTGAAATCAGCAAATAATCCATGGGATTAGTGACGCCTAAGTGCGGTTTAACTCGAGCACCACTAATTGATTTCTCTACTAAAATTGACTAAAATGGCCACGTGGCACTAATCTAATGCTACAACTGGATCTTTGATATTATGGTCCTCCAGATGGATGACCTTGATTAGAAAATGGACCCCATCACTAGTGACGGGTATCCATGGCTGAACGGGGAAGGTGACCTTCTCACTAATGGCAGATTCTTTATAGTTAGTTAGTCGGCTAATCAGGTATGTATAGATGGTGTGGATTTGATCCTAGAACACTATGGGGTCCATATTTTGGATGGACATTCACAAATCTCAGTGGGATTCAGAGTATTAGAGTTGCGGTGGCTTTCCATCGTAACCCTCTTACGATGGAAACCCTAAACTATGTGGAGAGAATGGAGGGCTGGGATTCCTTTGCATGAGTGGTTAGGATGGGAGGAGAATCATGCATGCTATTATCCAGTCTGGAAGTACGGAAGATTCTCTCTTTCGGAAGCTACCGCACGCAACACTACTTGCGTCAGGTGCGGAGAGTACACACGTGCCCAACTTCGCATGTAGAAACTTAAGGTGTGGTCGGATCTTTCGTCCTGACATGATGGACGGTTTAGATCATCCAAGCGAATGATCGTGGTGGCCAGCGGTGGTGATATATGGACGGCCCAATTTGAATTTGCATGTGCAACGGGAAAGAAGGAGAAATTCCATTTTTTCCAATTTTCATCGGTTAGTGTTGTTTTTGACCCAGCAATGGTCCCATGCACTACAAGTGCACATGGATCTGTGTATAAACATGGCTCAAAAGTGGGACCCACATGATGATTAGAGAGATCTACACCGCTAGATCATTTCAGTCAATTGATTATTTGTGTATAGTTGAATAATAGTTGAGTTCAAGCTTTAGATGGGTCTCACTTTCTCTATTAGTGATCGTTAATGGTGTAGGTTTTATTATTAGGTTGGTTTAGGGTTGAGTATGAGTTGTTACAATAATTTAAAAGTGGGGTCCACGTTTATGTTTTGTGGAATCCACTCTGACCGATAGATTCTAAAAGTCCAACTAGGACATTTGGCCAAAGATTAAACAAATCTCTAAAGCTTAGGTGGGCCACACCTAGTCAATTTGAGTTGTTCTATTGATTTTTTTTTTTTTTTTTAATTCGATGGTGGGATAGTAAGACCCGTATCCTAGACCGTACTGTTCCGTCACTTCCCGCGATCTTTCCCATCGAATTTCAGCGACCTGCGACCTGTAATCAACGTTTGCGCATGACCTTAAGTCGTATCCTATACATTTGAGTCGGCTTAATCCAAGACTTGTATCATTGCGACTGCACCGTCACTGCGGTTCCAATGCCGTGACTCACGCACCAATCCGATACCCAGACGAGGTGATGTGGACCCACGTTCAGTTCGAGGAAAAAATATCGCGCATTGTAATCCCAAGAGAATCTCTATAACATGTCCCATCAATCCATCAATCAATCAATCAATCAACCCATCAATCCATCAATCACTTCATGTCAAGTACACATCACCTTTCACCCCATCCCCAAGTAACCACCAAACTCAACTCTTTCTCACCCTCTCTCTTACACCACCTTACATGTCAAGTACCACATCCATCACTCCATCACCCATCACTCACATCTCTCCTTACAACTCTCTCTCTCCCTCTCATTTCTCAACATTTCCAAGATAAGCAAGAGCACCCCACGTCTAAGCTTCCAAGTGAGAGAAGAGAGAGTTTGTGTGGCCCACTTTCCCTTCCCAAAGCTCTCATCCTAGCCATCCATTTCTCATCTCCACCATCAAAGTGAAGCATAAGGAGATCGACTTCCCAACAGACCAAGAAGATCAAGTGGTGGGTGCTTATTAGGATAGATTTTTCATGTTTTGATGATGGGCCAAGTGAGACCTACCAATTGATGGTATGGATCTCACTTTAGACCTTTGATGCGGCCAATGGACCACTTGGATCCTCATGATCATTCCATGATGGGGCCATTCTCCATGGACCCCATCATGATGTTTATTTTCTTTGTATGGATAGGGTCATCTAAACCTTACATTTGGTGAAGAAAGGATCTCCACCGTAGATCTTTGATTTAATGGGTCCACATGCAATGGGACCCACTTGATGTATGAATTGGATGCTTAAAACGGAGGGCCCATAGTTTCGGGGTCCCTCCATCGTACGCGTGTCCCACTCTCTCTCTCTCTCTCTCTCTCTCTCTCTCTCTCTCTCTCTCTCTCTCTCTCTCTCTCTCTCTCTCTCTCTTCTCCTCTCTTTTAATTTTAATTTTATTTTTCATTTTCTTTCATATGATAAGGCCATGTGGCCCACCCGGATGGACCCCACCATAAGGCATATATTTTACCAAACCATCTACGAATGGGGGCCCACTTTATATGTATTGTATCCACACCATCTCCCATTTGGTGGCCCACCTGAGCAGGGCCCACCTTATGTACGTGGGTTTCCCAGATTGTCCAGCGTCTAGGGATGCTGGATGTCAATAGAAAATAAAATTTTTAGCTTGGTTCACTTGCTTTTGGGGTGGCCCACTTGTGTAGGCCCCACCTTGATGTATATATTCAATCCACGTCGTCCATCCCTTTCCTCAGATTATTTTAGGCATTGAGCCAAAATATGGGGTTGATCCAACTTTCTAGTGGGTCATACCTTAGCAAACAATGATCTTCACCATTTAAATTCACTTGGTTTCTTTTTACACGCTGAAATACATTGGATATGGGGCTCGTTTGATCTGTCTTGAGCCGTAGAGAGCAATGGATGGAGCGAATTTACCGGATGCGGGCCCTACTTAAGAAAAACCACGAGAAAACTCAGTTTTCAAATAAATAAATAAATTATATAAGGAAGGATGTTACTGCATCAGAAGCAGCAGACCGCTGCTACGTGTAGCTGGCGGACGCTAGGGAGCCCATGACCCCACATGTGGGCCCCACCTTGATGCTTATTTTCCATCTAACCCGTTCACGAGGTGGGCCACTCTCTGAAGTGGACCCACCCCAAAAATTAGCCTAATCTAGATTTCAGGTGGCCCACATCAGAGGGAATAGTGGGATTGAGTGTCTGCCCTTGAGACACTTGTCTAGGCCATAGAAGTTTCAGATCAAAATGAAATTTATTTTTCCTTTTTCATCTAGGTACGGGTGACCATATGAATGGATTGGATGGAAGATAAATGTTATGGTGGGCCCCACGTGGGACCCATATTGATGTGTGTTTTATACACACCGTCCAAGCGGACGGTGGGAGCCACCATGGTGTATGTGTTTAACCACAGTGGACGGTGGAACCCCCTTGATTTATGTGTTTTATTCACGCTATCCACTGTTTGGACAGTGGGACCCACCATGATGCATGTACTGCATCCAAACCGTCCATCCAATTTTGAAAGATAATTTTAGTGCATGAGTTAAAGAATGAGGCAGATTTAAAGTTCAAATGGACCCCACCACCTAAAGTAGTGGCCAATGACGTCCACCATTCAAAATTCCAAAGGGGCCATAGTAGCTTCCTATAAACTGATATTCGCTTCCACGTCATCCAGTAGGTTGGATGGAAATCAATGTTATGGTGGGCCTTATAAATTTTAATGGTGGAAATCATTATCCCACTTACATCTAGGGTATGGCCCATTTGAAGTATATGTAGGGCCCATTGGTGTGGCCCATTGATTTATATAAGGCCCATGTGATGGTGCCCATATGGATGTACTTGTGGCCATCCGTGGAGGCCCACCTTGATACATTTGTAGCGCATATTTATGGCCCATTGTTGTGGTCCATCTTGAGGTGTATAAGGCCATTGTTGAGGCCCACTTTTCTATAAATGTAGGGCCCATATTATGAGGTCCGTTGTGATGTATTTCAAGGCCCATGGGTTATGGACCGTTGCAATGTACATAATGCCCATTGAAGCAGCCCACTTGATTTATATAAGGCTCATATAGGGCGGCTCATTGTGATGTATTCAAAGGCCAAGGGCTATGGCCCATTGTAATGTACATAAGGCCCATTAATGTGGCCCACTGGATTTATATAAGGCCCATATGATGCGGCCCGTTTGATATATCTAAGGACCATGGATCGAGGCCCAATGGGATGTCCTTAGGGTCCAATGCAATGTGTGATGTCTCCTTGGGTGGTGTAATAATGTTTTATGGTGGGACATGCCTTGGGAGCAATGTTGGTTTGATGTCCACATTGTAAGTACAATGTTGGTTAAATGTCCGCATTGTATCTCTCCTTAGGGCCCATTGGTAAGCCCATACTAGTTGTGCATAGGCCGTCTAGGCTCGTCTGCATCATAAGAGTAGTCCATTACTTTATAACATGCTTAGTATAATCCCATGACTCATGCCCATACGCATCATATATATGCTTAATATGAGTAGTGACTGATCATAACATACGTCATTGGGCAGACCATTTACAGGACTCGTTATGAGACAGAGTGCCTCACATGATCGCACAGTACGCACTGGATTGCTGCGTGATTTGACGGTGTAATTCATGCATCTCGCATATGTGTGACTTGATCACTGCACGCCCTAGTGACATCAGGGCCGTGGCTCCACAGGTACATCATGGATGACCGTATTAGATACCGAAAATACTTGGTTCTAGCACTGCGGGTACTTAGGATGTCCTTGGGTGAAAGTTCCAGAACCTTTTTGGTACCAGGAATTGCTCCAATGTCTAGACCGAGTAGATACATGAGCACCCGAGTATCGAATACCAGTAGGCTTGTCTCCCACTGTGTCGTGGTCGGTTGGAAGGGGGTGTGGCCTTATCCGCCTGAGTGAGGGGGTTATAAGCTAGGCTGAGTTTGACCAGCTCGTAAATGAGTCCACTATCGACAAACCGGGTAGGTATTGACAGACTACTGATCAGGCAGATAGTGAGGTCTATTCCGCTTACTTTGCTGTGCAACTAGGGAGGAGGCAGTCAGTGTGAGTGTATTAGACCCCGATGATATCCAGAGAGGAACTGTACTGATATGTGTACTTGTTGAGTGCCGACTTGCTTGGATTGCATTTCGCATATGACATTCGGCTATGTAAGCCTCGCATTGCATTGGTGTAGCCAATGGCATTCATGTCTCGCATCGCATGGCCTTGGTATGGCCGATAGCATTCATGCCTTGCATCACATAGCCTTGGTACGGTTGATTTTATTCATGGACTTACAGTAAACTTTCACATTACTCTGATATTGTACACTTAGCGTTTGCCTTACGCACACACTTACACCACCCTCTAAGCTTTTGTAAACTTATGCACGACCGTTGCGTGCAGGTAGCATTGGACAGCAGTAGTGCTGAGGCAGGAGTGCGCATCTGGCTATTTTAGAGTTTTTGATCACCTTGTATTTTCCTTTTCCACATTGTACTTAAAGTTTTTGATATAGTGGATATGTTGTGATGTTGTTTTGTGACTTGGTTATGCTTGTGGTTATGCTCCATTACAAAAAAAAAATCATTCTGAAAAGCCTCCTTGTAGGATCCCAGGATCGGAATCTGGCATATGATTGCCAGGAACCGAGAATGGGGCATTACGGAGGCTGTCGGCACCGGATTCGGCGATCGGGATTCTTGTGAATCCGATTTTCAGGTTTAGGGGGTGACAGGGATCATCTCTAAATTTAAACATCAATAGTTAAAAGAGTCAAAGGGACCACTTTAACAAGAAATCATATAGCCTAATGTACATTTGTAATATTAAATATCATTTTTATTATTTAAATTTACTATTATATTTTTAATTTATATTTAAATCCCATGGTTCTCTCTTTTAGAGATGTTTTGTATGTTTTTCAAGGATAAATTACTTATTTGCATTTAAATTTATTTATAAACATACATAAATATATTATTTTATTTTATTTTTGTAAGTCATCCACGATACATAGTTATCGATTTATTAACAGTTGGATTTAAAATATTGATATCTTAACTATTAAAATTTTACTCGTGGTTTGTGACTTATCAGAGGATGATGAATAACGTAGGTTATTTATTTATTCGCACAACTTGCTAATTGGGACTATAATATTAACACCTGAGCACACTAAAGTTCGGGCTGTTACATCGCATCTCCAAGATGTTGAAGTCGTTGCACTGTATTGAGGTAGAGCAAGTGGAACTTATTACTTACATGTTCGAGAAGTAGGCTAGTCTCTAGTGGGATAGCATCCTATGAACCGTTCCCACAGGCTATGTGTGGACGTGGGACACGTTCAAAAATTGTTTCCATGAAAAGTACTTCCCCCTCATCGTTATGAAAAGGAGTGTGAATTCCTTCGCCTTCAATAAGGTGTCACGCCCTAAATCTGGGGATGGACAGCTTCCATGATGCCCCGAATCTGACACTCGACTTCCATACACCAAGTCCTGAGTTCAGCACACCACAAGGAAGATTTTGATTAATTTTTTAATCTAATAATACCTGAGCATGAAGATCCAGGATCAAAATACCAAGAAACACTCTCCGTTATAAATCCTGATGGTTACAAGTACAATGCTTTCCAAAAGGTACATGACGTCAACATTTCCAAATAAAAAAATAGATACAATGCGTTGAGGAAGCTAAGTCTTCCAAGCTACTCCGCCCTGAAAGAAAAGGGAAATAGGAAGCTTAGACAAAAAACCTAGTGAGTACACACGTGTGTGTAGTGTGTCCTACATGCAAACAAGATAAATATGCCACAAAAAATCATGTATGGTGAATGGTGTGTAGTACGTAAGGTATGATGCCAATGTCAATGCAATGCATATGCATCATAGTAACACTCTGAGTCAATACAACCACCATCACCAAGTCATATTTTCATTTCTCCTATATCACAGCCATAACCATATTATATGCATTCGCAATCACACCATCATCATCATATTGTCATACCATATCATAACTGTATATCTCGAAAAGTACCATGGTCGACACCCATGCACCAGACACTAGTAATCGACCTCGCATACCCGCCCTGTGGTGGACTTTCACTAATTATATATCATGGGAAACATCATGGTTGATACCCATGCACCACACACCAGTAATCGACCTCATATACAAGCCCTATGGTGGACTTCCATCAGACATGCCCGTAGCGGAGTTCATTCACGCTTCTCCCCACCGGTGAGTTAGACCGGTCCCTGTTTGCACTTCAACCCTTAAGCAAGTTGGACCCACCTCTTCTCAACCCGACCTCATCAATGGGAGTCAAATCCATGACCCATGTATCCACTCGGCCCGACAGTGAGGTATCCCTAGCTATCATCGAGGTTTAGGGACTTTGAACAACCCAAGGGGCACATCATCCCCTATTATTTCCACACTTCTGGTGTCCCATTCATTTTCAAGGATAACCCAAGTCATCATCATACATGAACATTTTATCATTAAGATCCAACTCATGTTATACGACACGACTGTGGTATTTTAATCATCATGTATGCCATGATTATGCATGAATTCAAGCAATTATGATAAGGCATATGTTTAAGTGCATGTGGTATGCATATAATGCCATGAGTTTAGGGTCTGCTTAAACTAAGTCAATAATGACATACAATCATCATGTGCCACTATCAACTATATCAATCTATGATCATGTGACTAAACTTGTAACACCCCGGATTTTGGCTAACCTGAGATTTGACGTCCTTAGGCAGTGGGTCAATTAAAACACCTGAAAAATCGTTCAGAACCCAATTCCATAGCCAAAGAAACCACTTAGGATAAATTTCTTTAGAAATTAAGCATAAGTTAGCTAGCGCAACGTTGGAGTGGCTGGGAAACAGTCCCTGATCACTTTAAATACGTTCTACAAGACCCAAATCGAGTAGAACCAATGACTCTAGAATACTCTATAACCTCGGATCAAACTCTAAGCGGGTTTGTCCTCTGGACCACATTGAATTTTTATATTGGATTTAGACCGCGCGTCGAAGGTCCGATACCTCCTATCTTAGACCGTTAGAACCGCCCCGCTGGACTTGACAATCATCTCGAAAATCAAGTCAAACCGATAATCACAGAGTATTTCGTTGAACCCGGACTGAAGCGACCGCGAATAAGGACGAATTTGGAATTTCAAATTCAAATCTGGCACACGACTTGACGCGTCAGTATTAAGCGTTCTGACCGTCAGAATTCATCCAGATTACACCCTCGGATCAGGAAAAATTTTTATTTATTATCATGAGACTTTCAGCCCTGATCTATGTGCGGTAACCGCTGAACTGAAACTGGTCCGCTACGTGCGATCTGCGAACCCTGCCAGACTGAAAACTTAATACGTGGTACATCTGGTACCCATGAGCTTAAGTCTGATCGCAATCGACCAGGGGACCACCAGAAAGCCGTTTTTGGACCGAAATAGCCCCGAAATGGATAGGCATTAAGTAAACTTCGTCCCGGAGCCTAATTTCGGTGTTTTCAAGCTTATAAAAGGGGTTGAAACCCTCATTTCTCCTTCACATCCGAATTTCACTAAACCCTATTAAAGAGAGAGAGAGTTTGAGAGAAAGGGAAGAGGAGATTTTTCCCGCTTCCGAGCCATCAACGGTTGCTGCATCAGCACTTCCTTCCAATCACCTGGCTGGTGATTTCTACACTTTTTCAGGTATGAAATAATCCCAAAAACTTGCTGATTTAGGGTTTGCTTAGATGCACAACATGTTAGCTAACGTAATCCATAAATCAGGTTCTCTTACAGCCATAGACGAAGCGTACACGCTCCGTTCAAAATCCCGCGACCGTAAGAGACTAGGTGAGGATTTTAGACGCTTTGATTGTCGGTTTACAACACTTTCAATGTCGTTTAATAGTAGATTATCGACGGCATCGCCGTTTGACATGTACAACATGCTCTCCGTTTCCTGTTTCGTAAATTAACGAAGAATATGAGATTTAGGGCATTTTAGTCATTTGTAGGAAGTACGGTCTCCATGCATAATTTGCTGACGTGATTGACATGATTTGTCGCCGCTTTAGTGAGTTAGGAATGCTTGCATAATCAGTTTGGCGAAGAGATTCGCCAAGTTGCGCACTTCGGGTCGACATACTATATGTGGACTTAAGTGTGTAGTGTATGTGTTTGTATAAATGCTTGTATTAGTATGTATTGCATTGAATGATGTTATGTAGTAGATTGAGATTGATTTCATGATTAATATGCTGACCTAAATGATTTCCTATATGTTGACCTTATGCATGATTGTATCACATGCATAGAAATGATGCCTTAAAGAATTGCCTAAGTTGAATATGCATGGAAAGCATGCCTTGAAGATTTGCCTAAGTTGAATGTTATAACATGTGCTAACATGCTTACATGATGTGTTTCAATTCCAATGCCCTGGTATATAGCGTTAATGTAATTCAATAGATGTGTGGGACTTGACTTAGTCCAGGAAGTCGGTAACCGAACGAATTCGTGGCTGACTGGTCATAGCCACGAACGACGCGTCGATGAATGTGATTCGTGTTAAGAGTTGGCGGCAGTGGTTAGGCCACGCGAAGTGTTTTACGCACTTCATGTCGTTCAATTCGAGATGCGATCGCGCTAGTCGAGCCCGTCAAGTAACCCGACTGGCCGATGTTCGTTCACCTTGTATGTATCATAACTGCTTGAACCTAGGGTACTGAACTTACCATTGTAAACCCTATTAACCGTGGTACCTTGATCCACGAAGACTCATGAGCTGGGCATGGTGGTATGGGACACCGTGGTCGAGCTGTCGACCTACGCTGGGGCCACAAACCTCCCCGTAGTGACCAGTGAGCACCTTGACTCGTGAGCAGATTATGGTGGTATGGGACACTATATTCTAGCTGTCGGCCTACACTGATCAGGCGACGAGCCCTTTGTAGTGACCGCGAGTGTATTCTGAGTCCACGGGAGGCGACGACCCTTCCGTGCAGTAGAGTACAGTAGGCCTGTATTGATAAGGTGATGGGGGAGCGGTGCAACGAGTGCGAGCAACAGCCCTGGCAGCCCTTGCAGTGACCTACGAAATATACATCGTATGAGATTACTAGGAGTGACGACCCTAGACAGGATCCGTGTTGGGATTGATACAAGGGAAGTACCTTAGTTTCCCAATCCTGCTGTTTGAATGGACTAATAACAACTTGGTAATCATATCACCATAGCATTGCATGTGCCTGGAAGATGTGGAGCACTCTAGGGAGTGTGGCATGCCCCGGTCGTAAGATGTTGCCGCATGAGGGTGATCGTCGGTGAGGGCATACATCACGTCATATCATCTTGCATTAACAACAGTATTAGGATTGTCTGATTTACTGCTTTACTATTATCGCGTGATTGAATTGTGAACATGCTAATCCCTGCTCTCTTATCCCACTGAGTTGATCACTCACTCCCACGTTACGGGATGGTGTTTCCGGACACCCACCAGTCCCTTCTGTGATTGCAGATGATGGCGCGGCCTGTGAGGCGGAGCTGGACTTGATGATGAGGAGGAGGATTCCTCCTTTATGCGTGTTCTGATTGATGGGATTGCAGGGAGGTTGATTAGATACTTTGACATTTGTCATTTTGTATTTTTAGCGCCCTCATGTATATTCATTTTGTTTACTTTTGAAGTATACATGTATGTGTATAACCTGGTAATATATTCACACTCTGGAGACATACAACAGTTTATATACGTTATACATACTATTACAGTCTTCCGCTTGCAAATTTAACTGTCTCTGGAGTATAATATGCTGTTCTGGCTTAATCTCACTCATGTTTAATACATTATCACAGACAACATTCAATCATACATATCTATGTTGCATAAATAACATTTTGGAACTCGGGAGTTGGGTTTTTGCTCGACCCCCCGATTTTCGGGATGTTACAAAACTGAAGAGGACATATCTTACACACGAACAAATGTATTGAAGTACACTTGCACATACTATCATTCCATGGTACATGAGTATGATCAATATCAACATGGTTAAGTAGATGAATTTAGTATGCTAGGGTTTAGAACAACATTAATCAAGTATTAAATCACATGCTTCTATTAACTATAATCACTAACATCACTAATATCATCCATAACTATCATAATCACAAGCATTAATTGTAATAAGAGTTACACCATGTTCAAAAAGATCCTTGGACTACCTCCTCAGTGCGAGATTGACTTTACTATTGACCTGTGCCAAATGCGACGCCTATTTCTTTACCGACATACTACAGGCCTCCGTGTGAAATGGAGGAATTAAGGAAGCGTATAGATGATCTGTTGGATGCAGGTTTTATAAGGCCTAGCGTGTCTCCTTGGGGATCTCCTGTGTTGTTCGTGAAGAAGAAGGATGGATCGCTATGGTTATATATAGATTATTGCAGGTTAAATCACATTATGATGAAGAACAAGTATCCTCTGCCTAGGATAGATGACCTGTTTGATCAGTTGAAGGGAGTGTAGTATTTCTCAAAAATTGACCTACAGTCTGGGTACTATCAGTTGCACGTCAGGCATGAAGACGTGTAGAAAATAACTTTCAAAACTAGTTTCGGGCACTACGAATTCCTCGTGATGCCGTTTAGACTTACAAATGCACTGGCCATATTCATAGATCCTATGAACCGGGTGTTTTGGCCATATTTATACTAATTCGTTATCATGTTTATAGATGACAATTTGATATACTCCAAGAGTCGAAAGGATCACGAAGAACACCTACGAGCAGTTCTTGATACTCTCAGGCAGAATCAGTTATTTGCTCAATACAAAAATGCGACTTTTAGAAGGAAGAAGTCAAGTTTCTAGGACACGTGGTTTCTAAGGAATGAATTGTCATGGACCTTGTCACGGCGTAGCGATGACCCTTCCATAGTGACCTATGTCATGAAACAAGTTAGCAATACCAACACTACAACTATGACAACCTATGGCATGAAATAGGTTAGCAATACCGACCATATGGGCTGGTTTCCCCCTGCCCTGGAGGTCCCAAATATATGTGGGGCCCACCTTGGATCATTGTGGATTAGCGTGGGTGGGCTCACGACTCTGTTCGAGGCATTTCGGGGCCAGTTTGCTGACCGGAACGAATTTCTATGGTGTATAGCATATGATCTTGGGGTAGGAGATGCTAATATATCCAACTAACCTATATATTTTGTTAGATTCCAAGAGGTTAAGGGTTGAGACCCATTTTACCCATTTATTTACTATTCACAGTAATTTTTAGCTTCGGTATTGTTCTTCATCGTTAATACCCTAGGATTGGTGTTCTTTACTATTTAAACTTGAGAAGTCGTGTTTAATATGAAAGTACTTGGAGAAATTTGAAGAATGAGGTGGTGAAAGGTGAGTTTTGAAGGAAATGGATTGAAAAGTGATTTCTTTGGCTTTGGGATTGAGCTTTGAGAGTATTATGGTTGACCCATTGCCTAAGGACGTCTAATTCCAGGTTGGCAAAATTCGGGGTGTTACACGAATGAAGAGTTAGATCAGACGGAGGTTTACGATACCGTGGCCGCCTATGCATTTCGAATCTCCATGACTTGAGAAAGGAAGTCCTGGAAGCCGCTCAAAATTCCAAGATGGCGATACATCCGCACAGTACAAAGATGTATCAAGACATGAAGCGTTCGTACTGGTGGGATAATATGAAGGCCTAGATAGCAGATTATATATCCCGTTGTCTCACGTGTCAACAAGTTAAGGCCGAACATCGCCAACCCCCTAGTTTACTTCAGCCCATGCTTATAGCTGAATGGAAATGGGATTTCATATCCAAGGATTTCATTTTTGGGTTACCCAAGGCAAGAAAGGGGCATGACTCCATTTGGGTGATCTTGGACCAATTAAGGAAATCGACCCACTTCCTCCCGATTAGAGTTTCTAATTTGGCTGATGACTGGGCCAAGCCGTACATTAAAGAGATATTATGATTGCATGGAATTCCTATGGAGATTGTGTCGGACCAAGACACACGATTCATGTCTATTTTCTGGACTCGAATCCAAGAAGCAATGGGAGTGAAACTAAAGTTCAGTACTGCGTTCACCCATAAACTGATGGGCAGATGGAACGAGTGAATCAAATACTAGAAGATATGTTGCGAGAGTGCATGCTTGACTTCGAGGATAGTTGGGATGACTGTCTCCCCTACGTTGAGTTTGCTTATAACAACAGCTTCCAAGCGAGCATTGACATGGCTTCCAATGAAGCTTTGCATGGGTGCCCATGTCGAACTCAACATCGTTGGGTAGAAGTTGGTGAGAAGAGTCTAGTTGTCCCAGATTTGGTATAGGCGACCTCAGAGAAGATCAATATTATTAGGCGTCGACTTCTTGTAGCCCAAAGTAGATAGAAGAGTTACATCGATACAAGATGGCGACAGTTGGAATTTGAAGTCGAGGACCATATATTCCTTAAGATTTTTCCAATGAAGGGAGCCCTTCATTTTGGAAAGAAAGGGAAACTTACGTCATGATTTATTGTTCCATTCCAGATACTAGACCAAGAGGGTGTGGTAGCATACCGCCTTGCTTTGCCCACACCACTCGCAGGTGTGTACAACGTATTTCACATGTCCATGTTGAAGAAATATATTCTTGACCCTACCCACATTATCAAATGGGAGCAAGTACAGTTAAGTGAAGATGTATCTACGTACTACGACCAACGTGTGTTCTTGATAGGAATGAACAAGTGCTACGTAGTAAAGTAATCCCACTTGTGAAGGTATTGTGGACGCACCACACTAAGGAAGAGGCTACTTGGGAAACGGAGGCCGAAGTCCTAAGAACTACCCTCAGATACTCGAGGAGTACAAAAAGGTACTAATTTCGAGGATGAAATTTTTCTTTAAGGGGGGTAGATTGTAACATCTCGAAAAAATCTGTATAAACACCTGAGTACCACCTCAGGTAGAAATCCCTAAGGATCGTATTCTGTAGAAATTTGGGTGAAAATTAATTAAGTACTAAACTAAATTAATCAATGGATTTAGCTTGAACCACCATTTACATAAATGGCAAGACCCAAAACCATCAAGATTGCTAACTTAACACTACTTAAAAACCTAGAAAAAATCCTATGAGCCTATCGCTCTCGGGAATACATTGAAACTCCGTGTCGGAGCTACACCGCACGCCGAAAGTGCGATGACCATAAAACTATAGGGTTACATCTGTCCTACTGGGCTTGACAGCCATCGCGGGAATCAAGCCCAGACTATGCCCAAAAATGCACAACTTGAACCCTAAACGAAGTGTGTGAGAAACGCGAATATCTTTAGAAAATGTACTGAAACTTAAGTGAATTGGGACATTCGCTTATGAGTAAAATTGAGGTTTTAGACCGTCAGTTTCTAACCAAACTTCATCCATGGATAAGGAAAATTTTTCTGCACAAATCTGTATACTTAGGGCCCTGATCGAGTAAGCATGACCATTAATTTGACACGGTCCTCCACAATCGATCAGCCTATCTAATCGCACCGAAATCACATCCTAGCATAGATCTATCGTCAGGGAACTTACCCTATAGCGTAGGTGAGTAATGGATCTCCCGATGATCTCCGTTCGTTAGAAATAGGCACCTTTTGGTTATAAATTAAGTATACCATGGCCCTGAGGCCATTTACATCAGTTCTGAGCCTATATAAAGCCCTTAAACCTCCCCATTTCTATTCCATACGAATTTCTCTAACACTAGGAGAGATAAGAGAGAAAATAAGAGAAGAGTAAGGAGAGAAGGGAAATCTTTGGAGATTGCTGTAGTGGTTCTATCCCACTATTCTAGGTATGGATTTACCTCCCCACTTCGCTACAAAATCATTTCCAATTACGATTTGTGTAAGAAATCCTAACCCTAATCTTGATTTAGAAATCTGGATTGAGTAATCGATAAATTAGCTAATCTATTTCATGGTTTAGGTACCCGTTGTTCTGTTTTCAAGAACGTAGCATTTGAACCGAGTTTGAATCAAGTATTCTGATGGAAGGTGAGGACTATAAACGTTTATGTCTGACTTGATTGATGCCATATTCTCCTAGATGCGACATTTGTGATATATTATACATGTATGGACTATGTTGAATGAAAAATGCATCCCATATGTTTGTTGAAATGTTTGAATGAACCTGAAATTGTGATTTGTACTTACCATGACTGTTAACCTAGGATTCATGTTTGTCGTTTGGATGTTGATCTCCTTATGTAAGGAATTGTTGTAATATATGTCATAACTAATCTAGTCTATGTATTTGGTGAAGTGTAACTTAGGTGTTTGATAAAATGTCTGAATGAAAAAATGTTGATGAAGTGTATTTATTCAGTGTATTGAGATGGGATTCTCAATTACCTTAATAATATGTATAGTTTCTTCCATGTAATCATATTTGCCACTGTATAATTTATGGATAAGATGCAAGTGTTGGTGACATGTTTAATGTGTTTGACGAAATGCTCGAATGAGAGATTTGTTTGGACTGATTACCAAATGCTAGAATTATTGTCACGTGTTTACTTGTTACATTTGAGTAGGATTGGGACAACGCCGTAGTCACAAGAAATCAGTAATAGTCCCCATTCAAGTGGTCGAATTAAATTCATCACCTCAGATATACTTGATGAAGCTGGGTCGCACGACGATTATCATCAGTGATTAGGCCATGAGGGGTGCTTATGCACTCCATGTTGATTAAGTTGGTGTGTGCATGTACCAATCGAACTTGTCTAATAAATCGATTGGCCTAATATATGTTTACCATGTACGGACACCACTGCCTGAATCTAAGGTACCCCCATCCAATGTAAAGGCCTGCTTAACTATGGTACTACGATCCACCAAGACTCATGAGCCGAGCATGGTGGTATGGGATACCGTGTTCAAGTTGTTGGCCTACGCCGAGGTGATCAGCCACCCCATAGTGACCAGTGAGCAAACTCAGACTCGTAAGCCGAGCATCAAGGTATGGGTCACCATGTTCGAGTTGTCAGCCTACGCTGAGGTGATTAGCCACCACGTAGTGTCTGGAAGCACAAAATTATGAACTTTCTTATCCACTATTTTCAATCGGGAGTGATGACCCCATAACTTGCCTATCGTATAAGCTTGACTAGGAGTGACAAACCTAGATGGATCCTTCAGTTCAGGTCAATGATATAAAGGGAGGTACCCTAGCTTCTCAAATCTTCTATATGAATAAACTTAATTAATTACTGGGCTAACATGACCATGCATAGCACTGCACTAGTTAGGATGTGATTTAAAGGCGTGGAAGTCGCATAGGAGGTAGTGTTATCATATGCGATATGGTGTTAGCATGCTTGTTGAGGGAGCTTTTGATGTGAGGGCATGCATCATTACTTGTACTCCATTCCCGCATTAACAAGAGTAGCTAGGAAGTGATTGTTATGCTGCTTTATCATTACCGCTTGATTGAATTGATAACATGTTAACCTTTGCCTTATAGTACCACTGAGTTGATTACTCACTCCCACTCTAGGATGGTGTTTTAAAACACCAACCAGACACTAGTTTAGATGCAGATGACGATGACGTTTATGCGATGGAGCAGGATTTCATGGATGAGGAGGAGGAGTTCTCCTACTGTCATCTTTCTGGCGGGTCTACTTAGACCTTGAGCTGATTCGTCGGGATGCTGGGATACTAGGATACATGTTTAGTTGGACATCTTACATTTTCCCATTTTGTTAATTTTGTAATTGATTTTGTATATATTAAACCTTGTTACATTATCATACTCTACAAGTTGAGAACTTCCTACTTATCTTAATTCATATACGTCCTGTTACATTATCATACTCTGTAGGTTGAGAACTTCCTACTTATCTTAATTCATATACGTCAGACTTCCATTTACTTAATTACATTATCTCTGGAGTATGATATACTGTTTTAATATATTCCCACTCATATTAATGCATTGGTATGGACGACATATAAACATCATTCTCCATGTTGCATAAGTGATGTGCTGAATCTCGGGAGTAGAGCTTTGTTCGACCCTCGAAATTCAGTGCGTTACAAAATTATATGACTGGATGCAGTCCTTGGGTTGTTCTACCTGAGGTGGTACTCGGGTCTTTGTACAGATTTTTCCAGGACAT
Source organism: Magnolia kwangsiensis (assembly GCA_037074715.1). Classification (NCBI taxonomy): domain Eukaryota; kingdom Viridiplantae; phylum Streptophyta; class Magnoliopsida; order Magnoliales; family Magnoliaceae; genus Magnolia; species Magnolia kwangsiensis. The sequence goes on along the minus strand of CM073575.1, from coordinate 78,253,246 downwards.
TATAGTGATGCTTGCGAGTCTCATCCTTTACGTTTCTCTAAGGTCTAGCCAACTATGGGAATGAAGTAATTGGCTAGTGGTGACTCCAGTCAAATATAACACCCTTATTTCTTATACAATGATAAACCTTTAACGACACATTTCGACCATATTCAACCCAAGTAAATATGTGGGTGTTACCATTTGAGAATCGAACTAATTCAATTAAATGTCCTTAGGTAGTAAATAAATGTACTTTATAAACTACATCTTATGCCTATGAATATTTGTTACAAATCAAGTATCAAGATCTATGGGATCTTATTCTCGAAATTACCTTAAATGTGGTTGAAATGCCCAAAAAACCTCCAGACCGCTCGTTGGTGGGCCAATAATCATGAAACTATAGGAATACACTCGTCTTATTGGACTTGACATTCTGCTTGGATCAGATGCCCGAGACCATATCCTAATTCACACAACTTAGATCAAGTCCCAAGAGTGTAAGTTATGTGACTCACCTTAATTTTTTAGAAAACACTATACAAAGGATTTCATTTGTGAAAAGTGGTTGAAAATAGAAAATTTAAGGTTTTCTTAGCCTTTTAAAAGGGGTTTTTGCTAGAAAACTCTGATTCAATTCTTGTTTCTTTCGTTCGATCAACACCTAGCAACAATCGAAGGTAAATCATCATCCTACTATGAAAATTAGAAACCAAAATTGGATTTCTGGAGTCTAATTATGATTTGTGTCAAATCTAGCTAGGAAAGGTACGTCTTTCCCAAATCCTAGAATCCTAGACTTTGTTAACACATGAATCCACCTTCACAAGTGAGGACTATTCTTCTAAGTTACCTTTTATCAAGCCATGATAGTTTCAGTTGGTGAATTTTGTGTTTATATTGAAATTTTCCCTATTCAAATGTTAGGATCTTTGTATAATTATAATTCATATGCTATGTGTATTGATTTGAATATATGAATGCTTAGTTGTATGTATTTATTATTCATATGGGCTTGTTGTTGTGAAAATGTGAAGTTGTGTGTTGTGCACACCAAGTGTTTGGTTAAATGCCTAAGTGATGAATTCAATGTTATATAATGGTTTTTACTTCTTAACATATTTAGGAGATTATATACCTACATTGTTTTGGATTAGTCTCTAGAAAACCATAAATGTGTGTACTAAGGTTTTGGTTGTCATAAACTAAAATTGCGTGGAATAGTCTACCATGACACATGAAACCTTGGTGAGGCTATATAATGAATGACTATGTCCTACAGGTGGGGTAAATAGGACTAAATAAAAATTATATGAACAAGAGCTTAAACACTTAATTAAAATAATGTCAATTAAATTAATTAAAGCAATTAATATTAAGGCTTCCAAGCCAATAGTAGGTTCAATCACATAAACTACATAAGATATGCTAATGAAGCAATTAATTTATATTTGATAATGAGCTTATGTATACATTCCAAGTTAAGTACCTAACATATAATCCAATTCAAGCATTCAAATGATTTAACTTAAATAAATACATAAGTAAGAATAGAATATACGCAATTCACAATCACAAACATAAGCATGTATAGTAGTTTAATTTTCTTACTCCACTGCCGGCGGACACACTGTCCTCAAGTGTATTGGTATTTACTATCGGAGGTTTTAAATTAGGTTCACCTATAACCTATACAAGCATATACTCCCGAAGGAGCCTATACAATGACTTACATATATATTCATCCGTGTCGATGGCCTATGCAAGGACTTACCATGTACACACCTATGTTAATGGCCTATACAAGGACTAACCCACGTAAACACCTGTGTTGTGGCCTACACAAGGACTTACCCACGTACACAATTGTGTCGGTGGCCTACACAAGGACTTACACACACACACTCACCCGTGTCAGTGGCGATACAATCTTACATAAGAACTTACTTGACTTTAGGTTACAAACTCTATACTTAATCCTACACAAGGAGGGTCTGTGGACTGTTATAATTGTTAACTTACTTGTCAGATTGGGCCCGTTTTGTAGTGCCTTCTTGGGTTACGTTTTTGAAGCTCTCTCGGCTTGAATCCACTCCCTTTTTGCTCTCTCAGTCGTTAATGTCGATGTTTGCTAGTGCTTCAGTTCCAAGATCAAATACCTTATACGCAATGATCCATTAAGGTGACTAAGTTGATGGGAGGATGGTGAAATCTCTTATAACTACTTGAAATATTGTAATCTTAAGGGATTCACTTAGATGGGTCTTCTAAAATATTTAGATAAATGATATACCAATAAGGTTGGGTTTAATTTATAGAAAATAGTGGAATTCAAGTTCATCTTTAAGGTGGAGGTTGGAATCCTCATTAGACTATTAACTCAAGAAATATGACTTGGAACTCATTAGTTTAGAGGCTTGTATTGAGGGATATGAACATATAATTACCTAAGCTTCTATTAACCAAAATTTCCCTTAAATGCCTAAGAACTAAATGCCATTTTTGAAATTTTGGTAGGAGCGCTACTATTGAAATATGGATATATGTCCAAGTGTCCTAGAAGGGGGTGAATAAGACTTTTAAAATTTTAATCTTACTAAACTATAAATTCTACCCATTTTAAACGAGTTAAGTAGGATTATCAAAAAGTCATTCAAATTCAACTTCTAAAACAGTTAAAAATATAATTGCTGCATTATATCAAACGTGTATTGTGCATAATGTAAACATTCCAACAGGTAATACATGTAAGCAAGAATAATCATCACAAACAAAAGAATATATAGTGGTTCGACTACGTGCCTACTCCACCCCTAGCTGATGCACTCCACCCTAAAGTGTGCCAGATTTCACTATCGATAGTTTTAAATCAGGTTAACCATAAACCTTTACAACTTACACAATTGTAGTTAAGGAGTCTACATCAGATAACCTTAGGAGCCTACACAAGGCAACTTGCTATGCCTACATAAGGTAAACAACCATGCCTACACAAGGCAATTGACTATGCCTACATAAGGCAATGAGTCCTACACAAGGACATTACTAGGAGTCTACACAAGGCAACCTATGCCTACGCAAGGCAATGCCATCATAAGGCAACTGACTATGCCTACATAAGGAAATGAGTCCTACACAAGGACACTACTAGGAGCCTACACAAGGCAACCTATGCCTACACAAGGTAACAAGTCCTACATAAGGACACATAATGTATTCCCCCATTGAAGGCCTACGAAAGATCTTAGTGAGTTTGTCAACTCAAACTTTGAATCCCAATCCTACATGGGGAAAGGGCTTCAGACTCAACAAACTCTGTATACTTAAAAATAAGTGAGTGAGCCTTGTTATAGCACATGTTGTTGAAGATCTTCCTAGTGGTGAAGAGTCTTCGGCTCCCTTAAACCACAACCTTCTGTTGACGAAGTTATTGGTTTATGGTTTGGTTTAATCTTCTCTAATAAATAATTCTTCTTTAGATGTTAAGGAAGATTCCCATGAGCTAAGCATTCAAGTATTCTAACACAATAGTTTGTCGTTAAAAAGTGTTGCTGGAAACTTAATGAATGCTAGAGTTTATGATTCAATCCAAGCAATGAAGATAAGAGTAAATGCTTGTGCAAAGGATTGAATGATGAACTCTTATGGGAAAGAGGGCTTGACGATGAGGGTATTAACCATTATAGTAACTCTCTCAAGTGTTAAGTGTGAAATATTACATATTTTTCCTATTTATAACCTGATTTTATAAACATGATAATGCTTAATTGATTTGATTATACATGTTTTCATGTGCGAGGTGAATTCAAGAGCTTAAGGTGAAATTGATGCCAAAAGGAAGCTTTATGCTTGAAAGATTACTAAATAAAGATTTGAAGATTTGAAAGTCATTAATAAATAATTCACATGCTAAAGATCCAAGAAAATCAAATGAGGAATGAATAGAATCAAAGATTTGAAGTGAAGAAAAGGAATCCTTAAATTGTCCTAAAAATAAATAATTCCTGAAATTGTCCTGAAAAAATATATTCTAAAACTCCAAGTTATTTTTGGGAAAATGCACAGAATGCATAAATTTTAAGCGGTTTAAACTCTGAGTCTATTTTGAAAAATTACGCAGAGTGCATAAATTTGAGGCGGTTTCTAGATTTTTCCAACTCGGTGCGAAAGTTGGAGTTTCACAACTATAAATAGGGTTCCCCAGGATACTCCAAAACATCTTTTAGAGTTTAGAAAGGTCTCAAGGAGTATACATAAGGCTGGATTAGCCACCAAAGATTTTTTGTAAGGCTTGTATCTTAGTCCGTACCATTCAGTAGATTCCCGCGATCCTCTCTGTCAAGTTATGATGACCCGTGACCTGCAATCAACGTTTGCACATGACCTTGAGTCGTACCCTGTCAATCTGAGTCGACTCAACTCGAGACTTGTACCTTAGTGACCGCATCGTCGCTACGGTTCTAATGATGCATCTCACATGTAGAGGCGATATCCATGTCAGTAGATGTGGGCTCGCGTTCAGTACGAGGAAAACACCGCGAGTTACAAAACTCAAGAGAATCTCTACTCAAATGTCACATCAATCAATCAATCAATTTCATCAAGGGTCAAGTACACCCATCACTCAACACATCACTCTCTCTTACACAATAACCTCAAAAGTCAATAATCCCTTACACAACCCATCCCTCTCTCCCATCCATCACTCCATCCCATCTCCTCTCTCACTCTCTCTCTCTTATTTCTCCCTTCTCTTTCAAGCAACTCAAAATTAAAAATCCAACGTCCAAGCATTCTAACCTCCAAGAGAGTTTTATATGTGGCCCACTTCCTACCCTTTCATCTCCCATCTCAACCCTCCATACTTCATCATCTTCCATTAAGATGGAAGCCAAAAAGACTACCTTTCCATCAGATTAAGAAGATCAACGGTGGGTGATCTTGGATCCATGTTTTCATTTTTATTTTTTATGATTTAAGGGTCCACATATGGTGGGACCCATCTTAATGTACGTTTGTAATATCCTGAAAAAATTCATACATTGATCCGAGTACCACCTCTACCAGAAATCATTTAGAACCTAATCCTTTAGAAATTTAACGCGAATTAACTAGCGCTAAACTAGATTACTTGTGAATTTAGCACCAACCACTTTAAATACGATCTACAAGACCCAAAACCTATAGAATTGTTAACGCTACATTACCCTAAAATCTAAGATCCAACTCTAAGCCCAGTTGCTCTCTGGAGCATTCAGAAACTTCATCTCGGACCTGGACCGCACGTCGAAAGTCTGATAGCGATGAACTTAGAAAATTATGACCGCCTAGTTGGACTTGACTATCACCTCAAAAATCAAGACCAAACGATGTCCTGAGATGATTTGCTTGAGCCCGGAGTGAAGAGTGTGAGAAAGTGAAGATTTTTATAAAATTAAATAAGAATTTAAGTAATCTGAGTCGTGTCATTTGTGTGCCTTTTATAAGCATTCTGACCGTCAGAATCTGTACCAAATTCACCCTTGGATCAAGGAAGATGGCCCACACATGCCTAAGTACTTGTGGCCCTGATCGAGTTTCGGTGACCGTTGAATTGAAACTGGTTCACCACGGTAGATCTAGGAGCCCGATCGAACTAAAAACTTAACTTGCTTAAGATCCAATATTAGTGAGCTTAAGTCCTACTGCATTTAGTAAAAAGACCTTCAGAAATATTCCGTTAGATCAGAAAAAGCCCGATTTGGTTATAACCTAAGTATACCATGGCCCTAGGGCTATTTCCATCGATTCTGGGCCTATATAAGGGCCTTAAACCCTCTCTCATATATCCCATACGAATTCTAAACCCTAGCTAATATAAGAGAGAGTAGAGAGAGAGAAAGTGAGAGAGTAGTTAGTGTTTTATCTTGACATTCTTCCCAGTTCCTCTAAGCAACAAATCCATCGTTCTGGATCGTTATTCCGGCGATTCTAATTCTATCTTTGGGTAAGATAATCAAACCCTAACCTGTTTTGGAGCTTGGAATAGTCTAAGTGTTGTTGTAGCTAACCTAATTCATGCCTTAGGTTGTGTATCTGCCGTTGACGAAGACTTATCGTCTAAATCATATCCGTTACGTGTTTTCCAATTTAAGGTGCAGACTATATACGTATAGGTTATGGTTTTCAAGACTTTTAATGTTAGATAATGATTTATTCTTGACGTTGATGCTATTACACATGCCAAATGCGCGATCTGTTTTGTTTTACGTATACATATAACCTATGCTACAAATAGTGTATTTCATGTGTTTATTGAAATGTTTGTATGTATAAGGAATTGATGCTATGATTGCCATGATTAATTGTCGTTGATATATGCTTGTTATGTATGCGACAACTCCTTGGCAAAAGGATTACCCTAATATGTAATATGGTCGACATACATGATGTATATTGAATAGTGTAGTCTAAGTGTTTGTATAAATGCCTGAATGAGTTATTATTTAGTAAAGTATGATTTTTAAGGATATTGAGATATGAATCTCAATCACCATATTTGTTTGTATGATTTATTCCATGAACTGTTTAGTCTATTTATTCATGTTAACTGTGTATGATTTCCTCCATGTACTATATCCATGTTTAATTCATATTTCATAACATGTTCATATTAATGTAGGATTTGGTTTAATTGTCTATTATTGAGATTGTACGTAGTTGGGACCGTATTACAGTCTAGGTAATTGGTAATTGTTCTCAAACTGGTGGTTGGAGTCATTTACGCCAAAAAGGATGTGTTCGACGAATCCGAGTCGTACTTGGGATTTCGGCAGTGGTTAAGCCACACGGAGTGCTTATGCATTCTATATCGATCAACTCAACGTGCGCTTGACTTAGTTAAGCTTATCAACTAAAATGATTGACCAATGTATGTTTACCATATTTGGACGTTACTATATGAATCTAAGGTAGCGAACTCACTAGTGAAAAATTCGTTAACCTTGGTACCGCGATCCGGTAAGACTCATGAGCCGGACATGGTGGTATGGGACACTATGGTCGAGTTGTCGGCCTATGCTGGGGCGACGAGCCTCCCTGTAGTGACCAGTGAGCAACCTAGACTCGTGAGCCGATTATGGTAGTATGAGACACTATATTGGTGCTGTCAGCCTACTCTGATTGGTGACGAGCCCTCTGTAGTGACCTCAAGTATATCCTGAGACTGCATTTAGGCGATGAGCCTAATTATAGTATCTAGGATATAACTAGACCTGTATTCATTGGTGACGAGCCCTTTACAACGATCTAGAACTATAACATCGTATGAGATTGTCTAGGAGTGACGACCCTAGAATGGATCATTATTTGGAAATTGATATAAGGGAGGTACCTTAGCTTCCCAATCCTATTGTATGAAAAGGACTAATAAGAACTTGATAATCATGCTCATAACATTGCACTGCATGTGCTGTTGACGTTGGTGTAGAGCACAGTGGTAGTGATTCATGTCATGATCATCAGATGTTGTCGCAAGAGGGAGTTTGTGGTGAGGGCATGCATCATTTCCTCATACCATTCTCGCATTAACAAGAGTATCTAAGACATGTTTGATTGTACTGCTTTATCATTACTGCTTGATTGAATTGATAACATGTTAACCTTTGTTGTATAGTTCCACTGAGTTGATCACTTACTCCCACGTTCTGGGATGATGCTTAAACACCAACCAGACTCTGACTTAGCTGTAGATGATGGTGATGCCTGCGAGGCAGAGCCGGAGTTCAATGAGGATGAGGAGGCATTCTCGTTCATGCCGTTCTCTGGCGGGTTCAGGTGAGCCATGTCTTTATTGACGGGGATTCAGGGCTATATTGTAGTGATTTATCACATTTTGATATATGTATTTTAAGACATGACTTGTAATTATGACCTAGCAGAGCACACATACCTTGGGGACTTATGTTAGTTTATATATCTATTTCAGACTTCCGCTTATGTATTCTACTTGTCCTAAAATTATGTTTGCTGATTTAGCTTAATCTACCTCATGTTTATGCACTAATACAAACAACATACATCCATCATTAAATATGTTGCATAAGTGATGTTTTGGAATTCGGGAGCTGAGTTATGCTTGACCCCTGATTTTCAGGGCGTTACAAACTGGACCTGGGTTATGGTCACACGATGCACACTAACACTACTTTAGCATTGGAGGGTGCGAGAAAAATCTAAAAACACACTTAGGATTCCCAGTTTTGTCAATTAGCGAAAGTTTACTGAAAATGATCATAGCGATCGAGTCCGTGCACACGCCTGATCGCACATGACGACCCCAAACCATGTCTAGACCGTCAATTGATGGGTTTAGACCATATTTCATCCTATTCCAGCCATTAAAAATTGATAAATGTGTATATGTATCAGATTCATTTCGAAAGGACCCAAAATGAATCGAATTAGAGTAGGGGCCCAATCGGGGCTTTTCTAGGGGGACCCAGGGTGGGACCCACATCATTTTAGACCCAAGGGGGGGGGGGAGGTGAGGACCTCTCCAGAGGGGTGAGCCCTCGCTAGGATGTCCAGAAACTGGCGAGGTCCTCGTCGCCCAGTGGGCCCGGGCGAGCTGGGCCAGTTGGGCCGACGCTTCTAGGGTCCTGTGTGGCCCACTCCTCCATGGTTGCTCATTTAAAACCTCTCCTAACTCATCTTTCCTTCACAAATCTCCCTCCCAAGCTCTCTTTTTCTTGAAAAATCCCTCAAATCTCCACAAAACCCCTCTCCAAACCCCTCATTCTTCCATTTTCATGCATCCCCTATATACCCATCTCAAAAAACCACCTCCATTACTATTTTCCCTTCCTTTTCTTCCCATTGGAGCACTAAAATCCCTACTTTGAGTCTAAAATTCATGGAAACCCTAATACCCATCCCATTTCTTTCATTTTCCATGGCCCTATTCGAGCTTATTACGGCCATATTTTCCATTTCCACCATCCTCTCTTTCATGGGGAAGAAGAGAGCTCTCGTAGATGAAGCTGGGCCTGGTTGCCCAACCCGTTCAAGAAGGTCGATAGGTGCTGCCACTAGTTCAAATGCCTCCCATGAATTACAGACAAAGCAGGATCTAGATCCCCATGCTCCCATGGGAAGGTCCTTGTTGGCGGAGTTATCTCATGGCATTTTCGAAGGCCGTAGGGTCCTCTTTAAAGCTCATGTAGATGCATGGCTATTTGGAGAATTCTTGTTGTTCGAGCGCCTAGTAGAAGCGAACTGGGGTCCACTATTTGAGGGTGAGCACCGTGCAAATGTGGGAACTGTTTGAGCATTCTACACCCAGATTTGAGAGCCGACGCTGGAACCCTTGCAGTTTAGAATTCCAGTTGGAAGGGATCGGGTGGCTACAGTTGACGTTGGTTTGATATCTCAGATTTTGAATGTGCCACTTAGCGAGGTTCATTGTAACGCCTCAGAAAATCCATACTAAGATTCAAGTACCAACTCAATCGGAAATCACTTAGGATGAATTCCTTTAGAAATTAAGTGTAAGTTAGCTAGCGCTATGCTAGAGTAGCTGTGAAATTAGCATCGATCGCTTTAAATACGTTCTACAAGACCCAAAACTTGTATAATCAATAACGCTATAATACCCTGAAACCTAGGATCAAACTCTAAACCCGTTTGCTCTCAGGAACCCTTTGAAACTTCATATTGGATTTAGACCGCGCGTCGGAAGTCCGATATCTACAAACTTAGACTGTTATGACCGCTTAGCTGGACTTGACAATTATTTCGAAAATCATGCCCAATCGATGCTCTGAGGCTATTTCATTGAGCCTGGAGTGAAGAGAGTGAGAAATGGGTAAAGATTTGAAATTTTAAATCAAATCTAGCACAAGTCTTTTCGCGTTATTACTAAGCGTTCTGACCGTCAGAATTCAGCCAAATTTTACCCTCGAAGCAAGAAAAATTTCTCTTTCATATCATGAGACTTGTAGACCTGATTTAGGTACGACGACCGCTGAACTGAAACTGGACCGCCACATGCGATCTGGGAACTCTACCGGACTGAAAACTTGGTGTGAGCAATATCCAGTGACCATGAGCTTAAGTCCGATCGCGTTCGGTCAGGGGACCTCCCGAAATGCTCTTTTGAATCAGAACAGCCCCGATTTGGTTATAACCTAAGTATACTTTGTTCCTAAGTCTAAATAGGTGAGGTTTTAGCCTATATAAGGGCTTTAAACCCTCTCACAACCCTCCCATCCGAATTTGCAACAAACCCTAGATAGAGAGAGAGAGAAAGTGAGAGAAAGTGAGAGACTTGTGGGAGAGATTTTCCTCCACTTGCACTAGATTTTGTACATACCAAAGCAACGCGTTTAAATCACTTTCCCGGTGATTCCAACGCACTCCTAGGTAAGGAAAGCCCTAACCACTTGCTGTTTTAGGGATTTCTTCGATTCACTATTAAAATAGCTTATGTATCTTGTGCATTAGGTTGCATTTATGTCGGTGACGAAGCGTATACATCTTATTCGAACCGATACGCGTCTAGGGCAAAAGGTGAGGATTTTAGATGCTTTGAATGACTGATTTCAAAGCTTTCAATGTCGTTTAATAGTAGATTATCGACGGCAACGCCATTTGACATGTAGAACATGCTGTCCGTTTTCCATTTCATAAACGTATGGAAAATATAAGATTTAGGGCATTTTAGTCATTTGTAGGAAATACTGTTTACATCCACATTTTGCTGAAATGTTTGCCATGGTTATTTGTCATGTTAAGATATTAGGAATACGTGCATGATCTGTTTGGCGAAGAGATTCACCCAAATGCTCACTTTGAGTCGACATACGCTATGTAGACTAAAGTGTGTAGGCTAAGTGTTTGTATAAATGTTTATATTAGTATGTATTGAGTAGATAGTGTTTTGAATGAGTTTTGAGATTGAATTCTCAAGTAATATGCTGATGTAAATGATTTCCATCATGTTGGCTATATGTATTGATTTCATTATATACATGAAATGCATGTGTTGGATGATTTGCTTAAGTTGTATGTTATAACATGTGTTAACATGCTTACATTGTTGTATTTCATTTCTGTTACTCTCATATGATTACTGATGTTGATATTCAAGTGTTTGGGGCTATACGTTAGTCCAGGCAGTCGGTAATGGATTGAATTCGTGGTTGGCTTCTATTTGCCACGAAGGATGCGTCGATGAACGCGAGTTGTGTTTTGAGTTGGCGGCAGTGGTTAAGCCACAAGAAGTGTTTCATGCACTTCATGTCGTTCGACTTGAGATGCGCTCATACTAGTCAAGCCCGTCAAATAACCCGACTGACTATTGTATGTTCACCCTGTATGAGTCATAACTGCTTGAATCTAGGGTACTGAACTTACCATTAGAAACCCTGTTAACCATGGTACCTTGATCCATAAAGACTCATGAGCCGGGCATGGTAGTATGAGACACCGTGGTTGAGCTGTTGGCCTACGCTGGGGCCACAAACCTCCCCGTAGTGACCAGTGAGCAACCCAGACTTGTGAGAAGATTATGGTGGTATGGGACACTATATTCTTGCTGTCGGCCTACACTGATCAGGTGACGAGCCCTTTGTAGTGACCGCGAGCGTATTCTAAGTCTGCGGGAGGCGACGACCCTTTCGTAGCGACCAGAGTACATTAGGCCTGTATTGATAAGGTGATGGGGGAGTGGTGCAATGAGTGCGACCAACAGCCCTGACAGCACTTGCAGCGACCTACAAATATAACGTCGTATGAGATTACTAGGAGTGACGACCCTAGACAGGATCTGTGTTGGGATTGATATAAGGAAGGTACCCTAGTTTTCCAATCTGGCTATATGAAAAGGACTAATAACCACTCGATAATCATTATCCATATTGCATTGCATGTGCCTGGAAGATGTGGAGCACTGAGGAACGTAAGCATGCCACGGGCGTAAGATGGTGCCGTATGAGGGAGTATGTCGGTGAGGGCATCCATCATGTCATTTCATGCATGCATCAACAACAGTATCTAGGAATGCTTGATTGCTTGCATTACTATTATCGCGTAATTGATTTGACAATATGCTAATCTTTGCTCTATGATTCCACTGAGTTGATCATTCACTCCCACATTACGGGACGGTGTTTGCAACACCACCAGACCCTATTTTAGATGTAGGTGATGAGGCGATTCAGGACGTTGAGCTAGATTACTACGAGGATCAGGATGAGTTCTCGTATATGTAGTTCACAAATAGCTTTGCGTAGGTGGCCTGGATCGGCGGGACTGACTAGTTGGACTATTTTACGACATTTCCTTTTTGTTTATGACATGTTTATGAGACTCAGAGATGTATTCATACTTTGGAGACAGTTTGAGATTATTTTATTTTCATACAGTGATATATATATTCTTCAGTCTTCCGCTTGCGTTTTATCACTGGATCTGGAGTATGAATTGAAGTTTTGGTATAATCTTACTCATGTGAATGCTCTAACTCAGTCAACATTGAATCATAATCATATTTGTTACATAAGTGATGGTCTGGAACTCGGGAGTCGGGTTTATACACGACCCCCGATTTTCAGGGTGTTTCATTCATGCAAGTGAGAAGAATCTGAGTAGTGCACGTGAAAGGGATTGCTGCACATGGTTTCTGTGTGGTTGTCTGGTGGAATGGCAGCCTAACAAAATCCTCTTACGAAAATATGACAGACGACTTCCGTTTACTTCACTACATCTGCACGTTCAACGTATATCCTAGGTGGAGCAACTGGAGTGAGTACACGTGCTTGATGGTGGATTTCTTGTTCAGGTGGGGCAGGGAGAGAAGCTCTGTGTGACTACGTATGTCTTGAGACAGATACTCCTGATTGCATGTTCTAATAGAAGGACTGAATCTCTCCCTTTTGGCCGACTCATATGCAAGATTGCACTTGAGTTTGGCTACAGACTTGGGGTGGAATTGCCGGTGCCAATCCATTACATCACCAAGACTACTCTGTAAGTGTTGTGGCTTGAACCCTCTTTGGTTGTCAAATTTTGTGTGGCAAAACCTCTATATGTGTCTTGTATTGGTTATGTTTGAGACATCTATACTTTGAGACACGACAATGAGCTCCTCAAGCTAGTTCAAGATTCATTGTGTGATTATCAAGAACAGTTCAAGTTCATGAAGATTTCAAGGTCAAGACTCTAGTATAAGATAGGGAACTGAGTACAACTCATACTTACTGATGGTGACTTCAAAGCTTATGAAGTGTTCAAGCTACATCAAGTTGAATTCAAGCTTCGTAAAGTTCAATGTGTTCAAGTTACATCAAGAATAACTCAAGCTTCATAAAGTTCAACGTCTAAGCTAATGAAGGTTCAATGTCCTTGGTAAGGTTTGATTGACCTTAGGTTTAGGTTGACCTTTAGAGTCGGTCATTTGGATACATAATTCATATATTTTCTACAAATGATTTTGGTCTGTTCTAAGACTAGTCCTGGACCTTGTTCAACTAGTCCTAGCACTGATTTTGCTAGTCAAAGTTTTGTTGCAAATTATCGAATTTTTTCTGTTCGGCTATGACTAGTCCTAAAGTCTGCTCGACTAGTCGTGGGACGATCACGATTCGACCTTCGACCAGTCATGGAGCTACGATTCAAACTCCAACAATTAAATCATGGGTCACACGACTAGTCGTGTGAGTTCCGTGACTAGTCATGGATGGCCTTCGACTAGTCGTGGACTACTCACGACCAGTCATGGACTGCTCACCACTAGTCGTGTAACGGCTTTTTCCTATCGCGCCCAAAATTTCAAAAATCTATTTCTTCTTCGACTAGTCGTGGTGACCCTAGGACCAGTCGAAGACGAATTTCTGCAGCTATAAATAGCACATAAATTTCAGAGTTTTTCATCAAAAATTAAGTGAATTCAAAGCTCCACTCTGAGATAAGTTTGTGTCTATTCTTAAGCTATATTGTGCATAATTCTATTTCCTTTTGTTAACTTTGTTACTATTTGATTTGATTCATTATTCCAATCTGATTTGAAAAGAGGAAAAATTGTTTTCCTTCTTCTGGGAATTGAAATCAAATAGAGCTAGCCCAGTCTGATTTAATTTAAAATCAATTAGAACTTAGAACCATTATAAAGTGAGTATTGGACATTAAACATTTATATCCGAACATCTACTCCAATTGGTTCTTCCGGGCTGCTACAAGAGGAGAAATCCAGGTATTTTACAATTCTGTAAAATTTCTATCTTTTTGGTTTTTATTTGGAATTTGTCAGAAAAATTCCAATTGTTGGTTATCTGAGGAGAGCCAGAAAATGTAGAATAGTGTGGGTTTTTGGATGGTGTAAGCCCAAGTTAAAAGACACAATTGTGAAGGTTTTACGTGAACCCGTGAAACCTATTTTGATAGTGAACGCCTGAGTGTGGATATTAGGAGTGGAGTAGTATTCTATGTGGCTATTGTAAAACAGTTGGTGGACACACAGGTGAACCACTATAACTCTTTGTCTTGTGGATTGATTGCTTGCTTAATTCCTTATTTTTCATCATTCAGTTTTGTGGAATGTACATGTGGATGTGAATATTGTAACTATTTACATTCCAAGCAAGTCTGGGGAATGTTGTAATAATCTAGAGATTTATTTTAGCATTTTTATACTTTTATCAATCTGTGCTTCAATTCTAGTAATTATTCTAGTAAGGTTGCCTTGCCATTTTTATGGTGCATGGTTGTCCCTAGACTAATCAATTCTTAAGATTGCAATTCCTTTGCTATTTATTTTCAGATTGAGTTTTTGATTCAAAAGACGTTCTAGGAATAAGGTTGTCTTACCATAAGCCCTTGTTGATTATGGTGTAAGGTTGTCCTTAGAACTGAATTTGTATCAACCTCTCAATGCTTGTTTATTGAGATTGATTTAATTCCAGCATTGTGAATTGATTTATTTTGTAAGGCTATTTCTTTATTTTAATTCGATGTATTTAATTTTAATTTGGCATAGTCCTATTCACCCCCCCCCCCCTCTAGGACATATAGCTTGGCCATTTCAAGTGGTATCAGAGCCTAATAGCTCATTCTTATTGCTTTTATTTGGATTTATTTCCTAAGCTAACGATCTAAGCTATATAAAAAGATGTCAAATTTTGATAGCCTCTCAGTCACTAGGCCTCCACCATTTGATGGCTCCAACTATGCCTATTGGAAAGCCAGAATGAGGATCTTCCTCAAATCATTGGATGAGAGTGTGTGGCAAGCCACAGTGATCGAATGGAAACCCCCTACCACTGAAGTAACTGGAACCGACAGTTCAAAAATAATGAGAGTGTCTCCTTATTTCTCATGGACTACACTTCAGAAAAGTGAGAATAGTTCCAATGCTAAAGTACTAAATGTTATCACTTGTGCACTATCACCGGATGAGTTCAAAAGAATCATATCCTGTGATACTGCAAAGCAAGCCTGGGACATATTAGAAATGACACACGAGGGAACATCAATTGTCAAGAAGTCTAAAGTCCAACTCCTCACAACTAAATTTGAAGAAATTCATATGGAGGAAAATGAAATGTTTATGGACTTTTACACTAGACTGAATGACATTGTAAACTCAATGTGGGGTCTGGGCGAAAAAATGCCAGAAAGTAAAGTCTGTGCAAAGATATTACGCTCACTTCCTGAACGGTTCAACTCTAAAGTAACCGTGATCCAGGAACTTCGTGATACGGATAACATGAGGGTAGAAGAACTAGTTGGTTCTTTATAAACCTATGAATTGAATTTTAAAGCTCCTAAAGGTAAATCTATTGCTTTAACATCTTCTAAAGGTATTTCTCAAGAAAACTCGGATTTAGAAAATTCAGAAGATGATATGACGCTTTTAGCTAAAAAGTTTTACAAGATTTTCAAAAGTAAGAAAAGGGTCAATTTCCAAAAGACAAACGAAAAGAAACGATCTAAACCAAAGTCTCGAACTTGGAAATCTTTGAAAGATAGTCAATGTTACAACTGCCAAGAATGTGGGCATTTAATAAATAAATGTCCTAAAAAGGACAAACCCAAGAAGAAGGGTGTGTTGGCTACTTGGGACGAATCATCTGATTCTGAATCCTCTTCTGAATCAGAAGATTCCGAAACCGAGTCGAGCAATGATGTAAAAGCCCTCATGACTCTAGCCAAGTTCACGTTCTCAGATCACGATGATTTAACTAGTGAAGAAAATATGCATATTGATCATGAAAATGAAGAAGATCTTTAAGATGCTTATAATGCCTTATATAAGGAAAGTTGTAAAATTGCTGTCAAACTTAAACTTCAAAAAGAAAAGTATTTTAAACTCAAAGAATGTTTCGAGACTCTTGTTTTAGAAAAGGCACAAATTTCAGATTGTCTTGAAAAATCAAAATGTGATTTGGAATTCAAAACCTCCTTGATTGAAGATTTGAAGTCTGAAAATGAGAAACTTAAGAATGAAGTATCTTCTCTTCGGAGTTTGAAGGACACATGGAGATATGCCCAAGGTGATCCAAAATTAGAAAAATTATTATCCGAATGAAGAAAATGTGGCGATCGATCCGAGTTGGGCTATGATAAGAATATACCTCCCAAACAGAAGGATACTCCTCTCAAATTTGTGAAAGGAGAAACCTCAAACTCAAAAGAGAAAATTACTTATCGAGGTTTTTCTAAAAACATAAAAAGTTTTCAAAAATCGAAAAGCAGCCATGTTAAATTTAAAAATCAGAACAGAAATCCATTAGCTGAAAAGATAATTAATCTACTCAAGGAGCTCTTAAAATTTAACTCGGTAGGTCATTCTTACAACTACAATCAAAAGAAGACCAACTATACTCCTAAACCCAAAACAGTTCTGAAATGGGTTCCTAAGGGTGCCTGCTTGGTTACTCACACTGCTTTCAAAGCAACAAGCCATTCAAAGTGGTACCTAAATAGTGGATGCTCCAGGCATATGACAGGAGATAAAGCTTTATTCATTGATCTTAAAGATATGACTGATGGGTCAGTCACATTTGGTGATGGGAAGCAATTGCAAGATTAATGGCAAAGGTAAAGTTTAACTTTACAACCTTCTTCTATTGAAAGATGTTTTATATATTGAGGGGCTGAAACACAACCTGTTAAGCATATTTCAAATATGCGATAACAACCATAGTGTGAAATTTTCCAATCAAGGTTGTGAGATCATAAATAGAAAGGGTTCTGTAATATTAACTGGTCGCAGAACTTCTAAAAACTGCTACATAGTAAGTGATGGTATCTCATCTAACCAAAAGTGCTACATGGTCCATACTAATGAGACAGAATTATGACATAAACGCCTTGGACATGTGCATTACCGAAATTTATACAGATTGAGTAAAAGAGAACTAATTCGAGGTCTACCTAAGTTACAAAAATTAGACAAAATATGTGGTGAATGCCAGTACAGTAAACAAACTAGGAGCTGTCACAAAAAAGTGAATCCAATGCCACATCTAGACCACTCGAGCTTCTCCACATGGATCTTATAGGACCAACAAGAATGAAAAGTCGAGGTGGAAAAAAATACATCTTGGTTATCGTAGATGATTATACAAGATACACTTGGGTTTCATTTTTAAGAGACAAATCAGAAATCCTTAATGAAGTGAAAAAGATCATCAAACGAATCCAAACTGAAAAATATTCTCAAGTCAGTAAGATTCGTAGTGATCATGGATCCAAATTTGAAAATAGCAGTTTTGAGAAATTTTGTAGCGAACAGGGAATATCACACGAATTTTCTGCGTCCAAAACACCACAACACAATGGTATCGTGGAAAGAAAAAATAGAGTGCTTCAAGAAATGAGAAATGTTATGTTGAATAGCATGAAGCTCCCTAGAAATCTATGGGCTGAAGCAGTAAATACTGCCTGCTACATTATTAACCGTGTTTATACTTGTAAATTAAATAATAAAACAGCTTATGAAATGTAGTTTAACAAAAAGCCTACTGTCAAATACTTTCGTGTTTTTGGCAGCAAGTGCTACATTTTACGTGACCGTGAAAACCTGAGAAAGTTTGACATTAAAAGTGACGAAGGAACCTTTTTAGGATACTCTTTAAACAGTCGTGCTTATCGTGTTTTGAACAATAGGACTGGTGTAATTCAAGAATCAATTAATGTGGTCATTGATGATCACCTGAATACACCTGCCCCTAGTTCGGACAATGATGAAGTTCTTGTAATTGAAAAACTAGATACTTCATCAAGTGAAATTAATTCTCATTTAAGGACTGTTAAAGATCATCCAACTACTCAAATTCTTGGAAACCCTCTCACTGGTGTGCGCACTCGTAGACAAATTGAAGACATATGTAATTACGTATGTTTTACATCCCAGATTGAACCAGTAAATGTAAAAGAAGCACTTTCTGATGAAAACTGGATAGTTGCGATGCAGGAAGAACTTAATCAATTTGTTCGTAATGATGTCTCGTATCTTGTTCCTAGACCTACAGATAAACATATTATTGGAACAAAATGGATTTTCAAAAACAAGTCTGATGAACTTGGAAATATTATTCGAAATAAAGCAAGACTAGTTGTACAGGGGTACACACAAATTGAAGGCATCGATTATGATGAAACCTTTGCCCCTGTAGCCCATCTTGAATCTATCATACTTTTTATATCCATTGCATATTTTAAGAAGTTTAAAATTTTTCAAATAGATGTAAAGAGTGCCTTTTTGAATGGAGATTTACATGAAGAGGTATATGTGGAACAACCTCTAGGGTTTGAAGACCCTAAGTTTACTAATCATGTATATCGTCTTAAAAAAGCTCTCTATGGTTTGAAACAAGCTCCCAGGGCTTGGTATAAAAAATTGACAAAGTTTTTACTGAGTCACAATTTTCAAATGGCCAGTGTCGATAAGACCCTCTTTGTTAAGAAGCATAACGATGATATTTTATTGGTTTAAATCTATGTTGACGATATTATTTATGGATCAACATGTACTAACATGACTGTTGAGTTTGCAGAGTTAATGAAATCAAAATTTGAAATGAGCATGGTTGGGGAATTAAAATATTTCCTAGGGTTGCAAGTAAAACAACAACCTGATGGAATTTTCATTTCTCAAACCAAGTATGCTTTGAACTTGATCAAGAAGTTCGGATTTGAAAATGGTAAGAATTTTGATACACCTATGAGTACAACTCTAAGACTTTCAAAAGACTCTACAGTTAAAGATGTAAATCCTAAGTTGTATCGTAGCATATTGGTAGTTTGCTTTACTTAATTGCAAGTAGACCTGATATTACTCTAAGTGTTGGTGTTGAGGCACAAAAATGGTGAAAGAATCGAACAGGGAAAGGTAAAGAGATAGGAAGAACTTTTGAAAAGAAGAAGATAGAAGTAGCTTTCATGAGAGCACGCGGGTCCGCGCAACCACTATACATTGCGTGGTTCCACGCAATCAATTCCAGTTGCGCAGGTTCGCGCAAAGGAAATATCAGTTGCGCGGGACCTCGAAATGTACTACACAAAGGGCTTTGTTCGGAATGATCTAAAACACTAAAAAATAGTCCCACATTGCTAAGATCAGGATTTTCACACGTGCGAGGGTCTATAAATACCCCTTCCCCTCCTTCATTAAGGGTAATTGAAGATTTTTAAGAGGAGCAGAGTGGAGCAGAAGAAAGAAGGTAGAAGAGAGTCTCATGGCAGTTGCGCAAGAATGCACAACCAATATCGGTTACGTGGGTTGGCGCAACTAGGTTGCCTTGTAGTCTGTGAAGTCCAAAGGTCGTCATGCTGCCGAAATCTGTGGGTCGGGCTTCCTTTCTCCGGGCTTTCTCCTATTCATGGGATCAAAGGAGAAAGATTAGTCGATCGAATCGACATTCCTCCTAAGTCTCAGAGGACGGTTGAAACAGGAGCTGTTATGCTGCTGAAATCTTTATTTCATTAAAGACCCGTCGATCGGATCGACATTCCTCCTATGTCCTAGGAGATGATCGAATCAGATGCCGAAAGGCTGTCGAAATAAACTTTTGATGTTTAAAGCACAAGTCCTTTATTTCTAGATGATCTATCTTAGAATCAAGGGATGTAAAGAGGATGTAAATGAACTCAGTATTAATAAAATGTGATGAATGTTCCTAATACTCTTCCTCTGTTATGTTTGAATAAGACAATCTCCCAAATCAAATGCACTTTGTTTCTTTGTCGAAACAAAATGGCGCCTCTGCTGGGGATCCTATCTTATTGTCGTATTTAAAATATTAACAGTGAAGTTGTTACGAACATTCGTCACAGTTTGGCATCCTATGGATGCCAAAATGGTGACTTTCAGTGGGAAGTCCTCCCCTTCATCTCTAAGATAGATTACTCTAATCGTTCAATTACTAATTATAACTATGTTTCATGATTGAAGGTTTTAAAAATTGGACTACGACTTATTACCCATGGCGATCCCCATAAGAAAAGTGAACTTTCGATTCACTCCAACAAGGTTCATGATAGAATACGCACCGAGTCATGTGCGTAAAAGTAGCAGGGCTCGAGTAACAGCTAGGGTCATTTCTGTTTCGCCCCAGTCATCAGAAGATAATGTAGGCTGGACCGTCGTGACCTCTCGTAAGGCAAGAACATAAAACTTTAGAAATTTGAGAATGAATCTGCCTTCATTAAGAATCAGAGGGCCCGTAACGCGAAGCACAGTTAGAAGAAATCCTGAACTAGCTCCTTCGGTAATTTATCCAGCACGGATAGTGTAAACAGCGCAAACAACGCAAACGGTTCCCCAGTTTACAGCACGCGACTTCCTGGCTTTAAATGCTTCAATGGCTGAACGAACAAGAGAACAAAAGGGAAAAGCATTGGTCATTAGATTGCCAATGCCATCCCGAAAAGATTCACTAGTATCGGCATCAATCGATTCATTTCAATCGATTGATACCACAGAGAGTACGAAAAGGCCCGATGAAACTCTGTCCCCTCCCTTTTCTGCAAGCCCTGTCACATCAGCATTCTCTTGCTCTCCTTCGATTACTACTTCGTAGAAAAGTGGAGAAGCTGCAGTATTCACGGCTGGAACAAATTCAGATTATAGAATAACTACAGAAGATCATTTCAATGCAATGGCAGAAGCCCATAATGCGTTAATGGAAGAATGCAAAAGTCTCAAAGAAGCCTTGGTGACTTTCATGCATAATGCAGCTCAAATAACAGTCATTGAAAAGGATAGCCGAATGGAGAAGGAACAAGAAAATACTAGACATTTTAGATACCGTGTGCCATATCCAAGAGAGGTGGATGACATTCCCTTCTCAGCTAGTTTCAGGTGTCCAGATTTTTAAAAGTCTGATGGGAAAGGATCCCTTGGAGAACATTTAACGCGCTTCATTACCAGTATGGGAGATCTTTCTGCAGTACCACAATATTATTTCCAATTATTCGGGACATCCCTGACGGGTAGTGCATTCTAATGGTATTTCAATTTGGCTCCGGGTTCTATCCGCACTTGGAAGTAGATGCAAGATGCTTTCACATCTCAGTTTTTCTCCCCAAGTTGCGACATTAATATTGTTAAGTTGGTTTCTGTACGACAAGGCAAAGACGAGTCGACAAGGAGCTACGTAGACAGATGGAGGGTATTGGGAACTCTGTGCAAACTGTTGCTAAAAGAAACTGAGCAAGTTAAGATATGTCTGAACTCTATGAAAAAGGAATTCGTAATGGGACTGGCCAATTTTAACATCAACACTCTTCATGATTTGGCCGCAAAGGCTCATGCTTTGGAATTAGTAAATCAGATGGTGTCGAAATTTCACCATGGTGCGGCTCGAAGGGATCCTAGCAGGATAACAGCAAATACCAGTGATCGCTATCAGCAACATAAAAGTGTGAAAGGTTTCAAGGAAGAAAGTATGAGGTGAAAAGAGGACTTGGCTCAATCAAGAAGAAATAAAAAGGTCCGAACACTTAATTCACATGCGGGATTTACTTTTGATAAGGAAGATGTCATTCCAATGATGGAACATTTATTGAAAGTTGGCGCGATAGAATTGCCAGAGCCTAAACGCCCCGAGGAGGAGACAAGACGCAGGGAGCAAATTTTTTATCGCTATCATCGTCTAGTGGGACATCCAACGGAGAACTGCTATACATTGAAGTGTATTATACAGCGGATGATAGACAAAAATCAGATACTTATCGAAGGTAGGACAAGCAAGGAGGTCATGAAAGGTACGGGTCTCGACTGTGAAGATTACAATGGCTTAAATCATGAAAGAGGAATTTCAACTGGGATCGGTCAGGAAAGGCGAAGAAAATTTAAAAACATTAAACAATGTCGTCAGTAAATATGGTTACGGTAAAAGAACCAGTGAAGGAAAGTGCTGAAGTAGTCGAACGTCCTAAGATAGCTCTGAAGCAAATGGAGGACGGGGGGCAACCGACGACAGACAGCCTGTTAGAAATAAACTTGGGTACAAAAGAGGAACCACGAAACACGTTTATTAGCGCCAACCTCTCTGAACAAGAGTTTGTGGAATACGTTTAACTTCTTTGAGAGAATAAAAATGTGTTCGCTTGGACATATGCAGAAATGCCCGGATTGGAGCCATCCATGGAGTTACACCGACTAAATATTTCTAAAGAGAAAAGGCCGGTCAAACAAGCGCAAAGGCGATTCCATCTGGACCTGGTTCCCCTCATAGAGGAAGAAGTCAATAAGCTGATAAAGGTTGGATTTGTTAGAGAGGTCAGATATCCTAAGTGGATATCAAATATCATCCCAGTAAGGAAGAAAAGTGGACAAGTTAGGGTGTGCGTCGATTTTAGAGACCTAAATGAAGCCTGCTCGAAGGATGATTTTTTTCTCCCAATAACTGAGTTACTAATGGATAGTACAACTCAGTATGTTGTTATGTCGTTTATGAACAATTATGCGGGATATAATCAAATTCGAATGGCTCCTGAGGATGAAGAAGCGACGGTGTTTAGAACTTCACTAGAAATTTTCTGTTATAAGGTGATGTCGTTTGGGCTTAAAAATGCTGGGGCAACATATCAGAGGGCGATGCAAAATATTTTTCAAGATATGATGCATAAGCACGTTGAATGTTATGTTGACGACTTGGTGGTCAGGTCAGGAAGTCATCAGGAACATCGTAAACACTTGGTGTCGGTTTTCCAGCGACTTAGAAAGAAATAGTTAAAGATGAACCCCGCTAAGTGCGCGTTCAGAGTGTCCTTCGGAAAGTTTTTGGGTTTTGTTGTTCAGCATAGGGGAATTGAGATTGACTCCAGGAAAGTCAAAGCTATTCAGGATATGCCACCGCCAAAGACATTAAAGGAACTAAAGAGTTTGCAAGGAAAATTAGCATATATCTGTCGATTCATTTCAAATATGGCTGGAAGATGTCAACCATTTTCTCATTTGATGAAAAAGGATACAGAATTTGTGTGGAGTCAAGCCTGTCAGAATGCATTCGACTCGATAAAGGAGTTGCTGAAAAAGCCACCAGTACTGGTAGCTCCAATAAAAGGAAAGCCGCTTATCTTGTACACGTCTGCACCCGAACATTCCTTAGGAGCTCTGTTGGCATAAAAAAATGAATTTAGAAAAGAAACAGCCCTCTATTACTTAAGTCAAACTTTAATAGGTGCAGAGTACAATTATTCCCCGATTGAGAAGGAATGTTTAGCGTTAATATTCGCAGTACAGAAGTTGAGGCATTATTGTCTATCGCACGATATAACATTGGTTTCAAGGGCTGACTTGATCAAGTTTCTGATGACAAGGCCGATGTTGTCTGGAAGGTTGGCTAAATGGATGTTGTTACTTTCAGAGTACGCTATTACATATGAACCGGCAAAAGCGGTGAAAGGGCAGGAAGTGGCAGATTTCTTAGCAGTGCACCCCGTGGCAGAATCTGAAGCCATCAATGATGATTTTTCGGATGAGCAAGTCATGCTGACTGAATTACAGAATCCGTGGTAGATGTATTTTCATGGCGCTTCTCGAACATCAGGGGCGGGGGCAGGAGTGATATTCATTACTCCCCAAGGTGATTTATTACCTTACTCCTTTACATTAGGAACTGCATGCACGAACAATGAGGCCGAGTATAGATCCCTGATTATTGGAATGGAAATGGCTAAAGAAATGGAGATAAGAGTATTGCATATTTTCAGGGATTCTAAATTGATTATAAATCAATTGACGAATGAATTTGAAATAAGAAAGCCAGAACTTTTGCCATATTGTCGGAAGGCACAACAATTGTTGGAATATTTTTCCTATGTTGAAATCAAGCATATTCCCCGGTCAGAGAATACAAAAGCCGATGCCTTAGCCAGTTTGGCAGCGGCTCTCTCTTGCCCTAATCGAAGCCCTCTTCAAGTAACTATAGAGGAAAGAAGATTTTTACCATCAGCAGAAGTTGTTGAAGAAGTTATTGAAGCCCTTTCTATATCATGCTTGGAAATTACAATAGATAATTGGCGTTAGCCTTTCATTAATTATCTCAAATTCAACATCCTGCCAGAAGAGTCCGCGCAAAGGCAGCAAATCAGATAGTGGTCAAGTAGATTCGCTATCTGCAGTGAAGTATTATATAAAAAATCTTACAACGGAGTGTTTCTACGTTGCTTAAATAAGCAAGAAGCGATCCAGGTGCTGCAAGAAGCACACTCTGGGGAGTATGGGGCACATCAAGCTGGTCGAAATTTATTTCATTGAGTACATAAAATGGGATATTATTAGCCCACTATTTTTGAAGATGTGATAGACTATGCGAAGCGATGCCATGAATGCCAGATTCATGGAGATGTTATACACATGCCTCCGGAAGACTTGCACCAGCCTATTACCTCTTGGCCCTTCTCTGCTTGGGGACTTAACGTGATCGGTCCTATAAACTCGCCTTCATCTAAAGGAAAACGGTATATTCTAGTAGCAACCGATTATTTCTCCAAATGGATTGAAGCAGTTGCTTTGCGAAATGTTAAAGAAAAAGATGTGGTTAATTTCATATGCCACGCTATAATATACTGACATGGTATCCCAAAGAAAATTGTTACAGACAATGGCACTCTTTTCAAAAATAAAGGTATGAAAAAATTGTGTCAGAAGTTCAATATCCATCACTCGTTCTCAACGCCTTACTATCCGTCGGCTAACGGATTAGCAGAGGCATTCAACAAAACAATAGTCAAAATATTGAAGAAAACAGTGACAGGGAACAAACACGATTGGGATGAAAGGTTACAGGAAGCGCTATGGGCATACAAAACTACTCATTGAACAACTACAAGGGCAACACCATATTCATTAGTCTATAGTGTGGAAGCAGTAATTCCAATTGAAATACAAGTGGCGTCACTAAGAGTGGCAGTGCATCAGTCTATAACTGATGATGATAATGCAAAAATAAGATTGAAGGAATTGGATTTTCTTGACGAGAGATGCCTGGCTGCACAACAGTGTTTGCAAGCATATCAAGCAAGAATATCAGCCGCCTTTGATAAATGAGTTAAATATCGCTCTTTCAAAAAGGGGGATGTGGTGCTAATGTTGAAGAGACCGATCGTGGTCGCTCGTGGAATAGGAGGCAAGTTTGAGCCTAAATGGGATGACCCTTACGTAATAAAAGAAGTATATTCTAATGAAGCGTATCAAGTTTTAGATCAAGACGGACAGGGAATCAGTATACCTGTCAACGCTCGCTTCCTTAAGAGATATCGTCTGTAAATATATTTGTTGATTTTGCTCCAGAAAATTATCAGAGTTATGATTCTGCATCAAAAGGGGGCAACTTAGTCGATAAATATGACCGTAAATCGTGCAGTCTTCTACAGAAATATACTCCCTCAATATCTCCAAGAACGAAAATATATCTCCAATAACGGTTACAATCATATCCAAGGGGCAATTTCAAAGCCAAATGAGATAAAGTGTGCTCAATGAAAGCAAAGTTCTTCAAAGAAGTAAATGGAAGCCTATGTTGGCTTATACTCGCATTGACAAAAAGGAAATTGCTTCTGAAGGCGCTACTGATTTTGATACAGAACATTACCAAGATAATAATTCTGTATCAAAAGGGGGAAAGATGAATAGGATGAATAAGGAAGAAGTTCGCAAGCATACCAAAATCATATGACAAAGCATATCAAGATCATATGATGGCAAATAAAGAAAGACGAAGAAGGTGAGCGCCATTAAGAGAGTTCTACAAAATTTTTCCTGAAATTGATATCACAATCAAGCTGGTATATTACAAACAATACAGACAAACGATACAGATAAGCAATTTCAGGAAAAATACTTATCATTGTCTTCCAAGACAGCATGCTAGATCATCGCCAAAAGTCTTCAGTCTTCCAAGACATTTGAAGATAGCATATTAAATCGTCACCGAACAAAAAGAGCCGATGATCGCTATCAAGCATTGACGCTCATCACTAATAGAAAATCTCCATCGAAATTAGAATTATCAGGTATCGATGATCATAAAAAGAAAAGAGAACAGCTATCACTGTTTCTGATCAATCGCTCATCAAAATTGCCATCATCGCTAAGCTGATATATTGCTTTAAACATGATACAAAAGTCCTTATGACATTGTCAGCAGCAGCGAAATGTCAATTATTGTTCAACCATATGATGAATCACACAGCCAACTATATAAAATTGGCGACAGTGATGACTGCTGATCATAAAAAGGCGGTCTAGCCACAAGTCCCAAAAAAAAAGAGGCCAAATCCTAAAAGGATTAAATCTTGAAAGGGACCGGCTACGCATAAGACCTATGATTAAAAAAAAAGAGAGGCAGCCTAGTCAAGCCAATCGCCCGCTGTGAATGAGACGTATGAAGATCGCCATTTGGGCAGCGGCGAGAAGCCAGTGGCCGTAAAAAGCCCGTGAAGGCCATCGTACGCATACCCATGCGGGCAGCTGATGGAGTCAATGACTAAAAGCCAGAAGGCCAAAAGTTGAAAAAAAAGTCAAGAGCTAAAAGTCTTCAACGACCAAAAGCCAAAAGGCCAGAAAGTCGACTAAAAGCCAAAGTGCTAAAAGTATTCAAATGACCAGTCAGCGTAACCCCTATGCCATCTGTATAGCTTTCCGGCAGTGTCACGAGGAATGGAGGACAAGCCCTCCCATGAATGGGCCCGAACTTGTAGGTGAAGAAAATGAGGGCTGCAGTGTGCGCTTTAGATAGGCCAACCGTGCATAAGACCCCCCAGATTTGTGGTTCGATTTCGGTACTAACTCATGAGGAAGGGCTTAAACTTACTCATTGATGGATCGACAACCATGGATTTGGTACCTCCAAAGGTAGCCTTGTGAGCTCTGTGAACTCTAGAGAGTTACCGTGGCCAACCCTGTGCGTAAAACCAACCGAGTTCATGGCCCCGGTAGCTTCACTGTGCCCCTCTGATGGATCGTGATTTGTGAACTCCCTAGGCAGTGAGAAGTCCAGCGAACTCTATAGAGTTACAGAGACCATCACGTAAGACCTGACTCTAACTAGAGTCCAAGTAAATTCGCTAAGTAAATTCGCTTCACTACTCAAGAGCCTAAACTGTGTGCGCAACTGACTGAATTGAAACTTAGCACCGCTAATAAAATATAAATGAATAAATTCATATAGGAAATCCCGTACTAACAAGAATAAAATATTGATGTTTTTATAATTAGTGCTTTATTGAATATCATGATAAACTAGGTGCAACGTTATAGACATATATCTCATTTTTTTTATATGTTTGTTCAAATATGCAAAGCATAAACTGTACGATATTTAGAATATAGCAAATCCATGTTTCACTCTGGAATCAGGTTCCCAATTACATCGACAGTAAATGCCCCCAAGATATTGGCTATTATTTATTCAAGAGCTCAAATCTCCAAGAGTACGATATAAAGAATACAACGTGAAGCACGATGACAAGTTCAAAGATTGCTTAAATCATATTGTGAATACCATACTCAGTCTAAAAAGAGAAGAAACTTTCAATCTATTTCAAAAAATTATTAAGTTACATTGAAAATTATAATGAATTAAAATACTAATTTTGATTAATTTGGCAAGAAAGATCGTCACTTGAAAGCTTGAGTTATGCAGATCGTGAATAAAGGAAAAAATCGAAAAAGGATGTTGTAGCAGGAGCAGCATTAAAGAGCAATTCCATATACAAAGTTGAAGAAAAGAATCGCTGGAATTGATAAAAAAAAAAAGAATCACTGGAATTGATCAAAAGAAAAGAATCGCTGGAATTGATCAAGAGGAAAGAATTGTTAGAGTTAATCAAAGAGACCGTTATAACAGCAACGGTTTTGGAAAAAAGCTCTCTGATCAAGTCGCTCAAAGATGAAGTCGTCACGACTGTTGAAGAAGCATGCTTCAATGAAAAGAGAATTTTATCCTATCTAGTGAAGCATCTGCTCGACACTACTGATTGGGGGCATTCAAGTTTTTTAGCTCAAGTACCATCATTTTAGTCTTCCGCTCGAGTGTCCTCCTTCAAGTCTTCCAGTCGGATGCAATCATTCCAGCCCTTTATTCGAGCTTGAGAGCCCTCCGTTCAAGCACGAGCCTCCTGGTCTTCTGTTCGGGTGTCATTATTTAAGTCTTCTATTCAGGCGCAATCACTTAGTCTTCTGATCGAATGTGATCGTTCAATCTTCTGGACAAGCATGATCGTCCAGTTTTCTATACAGGGATGATTATCTAGTCTTCTATGAAAGAAAGATCATTCGGTCATTCTTCAGTTGCAGTTTATTCAAGTTCTTCAGGCAGAGGAGGATCGATCCTCCATTTGATTTCAGGAATCAATCAAAGAAGGATCGAGGGGGCATCTGTTGAGGCATAAAAAATGGTGAAAGAATCGAGCAGGGAAAGGTAAAGAGATAGGAAGAACTTTCGGAAAGAAGAAGATAGAAGTAGCTTTCATGAGAGTGCGCAGGTCCGCGCAACCACTATACGTTGCGCGGTTCTGCGCAATCAATCCCAGTTGCGCAGGTCCGCAAAGGAAATATCAGTTGCGCGGTACCTCGAAATGTACTGTACAAAGGGCTTCGTTCAGAATGATCTAAAGCAATGAAAAATAGTCCCACATCGCTTAGATCAGGATTTTCACATGTGCGAGGGTCTATAAATACCCCTTCCCCTCCTTTATTAAGGGTAATTGAAGATTTTTAAGAGGAGCGGAGCGGAGCAGAAGACAAAAGGTAGAAGAGAGTCTCTTGGCAGTTGCGCAGGACCGCGCAAACGGTATCGGTCGCGTGGGTCCGTACAACCAGGTTGCTTTACACTCTGTGAAGTCCAAAAGCCGTCATGCTGCCGAAATCCATGGGCCAGGCTTCCTTTCTCCGTGCTTTCTGTAAGTGCTATGATTTCATATCCCTTTGGTTGTCAAATTTTTTGGTGCCAAAACCTATATCTATGTCTTGTATATCTTTTGTTTCATGTTTGAGACTATTCATTGCTTCAAGACATCGCATTTTAAGACAAGATCTTAAATGAAGAAAGATTCAAGCCATGGATGAAGAATTCAAGAATAGAAGTTTTCAAGTATGCATGCTCAAGATACAATCAAGTTCAAGTATAGTAGAAGACTGTGTCAAGTCAAGATCAAGCTCAAGAAGGCCTACTACAAGATTTGTATATTCTCAAGCTTCTCTTAAGGGTCATCTGAGTGTACAGACTTTCAATGTCCATCTCACTTTTAAGGTTTGTTGACCTTAGATTGACCTTAGGATGGGCTTTACTGTAGGTCATTCTGGATACATAATTCATATATTTTAATATGTTTGTTTGGGCTGTTCTAAGACCAGTCCTAGGGACTTCAAGACCAGTCCTAGATCTGCTACGACCAGTCTTAAGTTTTTCAGGTCCAGTCTTAGGTTGCTGAAGATTTTTGGATCTTTCTGGTTGTCCTACGACCAGTCTTGGACATCCTACGACCAGTCTTGTGAGTTCTACGACTCGTCCTTCGACCAGTCTTAGTGTGACATCCCGAAAATCGGGGGTCGAGCATAAACTCCACTCCCGAGTTCCAGAACATCACTTATGCAACATTTTCAATGATGGATGAATGTCGACTGTGATAGTGCATAAAACATGAAGTGGATTAAGCCAAAACAACATTTCATACTCCAAAGACAGTTAAATTAGCAAGCGGAAGAATGTGATAGATATATAAAATATATAAATGATTATAAGTCTCCAGAGTGTGAACATGTTACCAGGTTAACTAAATACATGTATACTCCAAAATAGAAAGAAAAGAATATACATGGATGTGGAAAAAAGGGCAAAATACCAAGTGTATTGGCATATAATCAGTAACCCTGTAAACCCGTCGATCAGAACCTGCATATGGGAGGGATCCTCATCATCATCAAGTCCGGCTTTACTTCGCAAGCATCGCCATCATCTGAAACTAAAATAGGGACTAGTTGGTGTGTGCAACACCGTCCCGTAATGTGGGAGTGAGTAGCTAACTCAGTGGAATCATAGAGCAAAGATTATCATATTTTCAAAGAAATCATGCGATAATGATAAAGCAAGCAATTCAAAAATTCCTAAATACTGTGATTAATGAAAGAATGAAATGACATGATGGATGCCCTCACCGACATACTCCCTCATGCGACACCATCTTACGTCCGTGACATGCTTTCTTCCCTCAGCACTCCACATATTCCAGGCACATGCAGCTCGATATGAATATGATTTCCGAGTTGTTATTAGCACTTTTCATACACCAGGATTGGAAAACTAGGGTACCTCCCTTATATCAATACCCAAACAATGATCCTGTCTAGGGTCATCACTGCTAGTAGTCTCATACGATGATATACTTTTAGGTCGCTGCAAGGGTGTCAGGGCTGTTGCACGCACTCGTTGCTCCGCTCCCCCATCACCTTATCAATACAGGTCTAGTTTATACTCTGTTTACTGCAGGAAGGCTCGTCGCCTCTCCGCAGATTCATAATATGCTCGAGGTCACTACAAAGGGCTGTCAGGGCTGTTGCTCGCACTCGTTGCACTGCTCCCCCATCACCTTATCAGTATAGGCCAACAGCAAGAATATAGTGTCCCATACCACCATAATCTGTTCACGAGTCTAGGTTGCTCATTGGTCACTACAGGGAGGTTTGTGGTACCAACGTAGGCCGACAGCTCGACCACGGTGTCCCATACCACCATGCCCGGCTCATGAGTCTTAGGGGATCGAGGTACCAAGGTTAGAGGGGCTTCCACTGGTAAGTTTGGTACCTTAGGTTCAAATAGTTGCGACCAAGCATGGTGAACAAACATCGATCAATCGGGTTAGTTGATAAGCTTAACTAGGCCAAGCACACGTTGAGTTGAACGATATGGAATGCATAAGCACTCCGTGTGGCCTAACTACTCCCGAACACCCCAAGCATGACTCAGATTCGCTAAATTCATCTTGTGTGGCGAATGCAACCTCAACCACGATTTACGGAACATTTTCTGAATACCTGGACTGCAGTATAGCCCCATTCACAAGCAAAGCTAATAACTAGCATATGATTCATATTCGGCATCCATGTGAGCAATCATAAAGTATAACTTGAATGTAAACAGTATATGGAGGAATTAATGTACAGATTTATCAGGATTTAACTAAGTACACAATCCATAGAAGAAATCATACGCTCATTTAACAATCACATGATTCATGAAGGAAATCATTCACACAAGTATTGTGATGAGGATCCATATCCCAACCACTCTCGCAATCACACTCTACTAACTACTAACTCACTTAGACCTTTAAACAAACACTTAGCTTACTCAACTCCAACATACTTGACGTATGTTGATTTCACCATATACTATGACAGATCCTTATATCAAGGAGTTGTCTAATACACAACAATCATGTTCTTACATTTAAAACATATGGCAGGAATAAATCATATTGATTTAGGCATTTCAACAAACACTTAGTCTACACACATTAGTCTACATAGCATATGTCGGCCAATATGTGCATTAGGGCGAATCTCTTCGCCAAACAGATCATACACGGATAACTAGTATAGGTACACAGTAAATACTCATGGCAATCATATCAGCAAAATACGTACATATACTGTATTTCCTACAAATACCTAAACTACCCTAAATCTCATATTCTTTGTATGTATTTGAAACAGAAATTGGTCGACATGTTCTACATGTCAAACAACATCCTTAACAACAATCTACCATTAAACGACATTGAAAGGTTTGAAAAATGGTAATCTAAGCATCTAAAATCTGCACCTTATGCCGTAGAAGTGTACAGAAGTTGATTAGAAACTCTACGCTTTGTCAACGTCGATATGACGACCTATACCGCAAGATAAGTCAGCTACTTCGCTACTTGTATCAATGAAATTTCTAAAACAGGTTAAGGTTAGGATTTTCTTACCTAGAATGAAACTAGAATCACCAGAATAACGATGCAGGCAGGTGGATTTGGCACGCAGAGCAGCAAGGAAGAATCCCAGGAGAAAACCCCAACTTCTCCCTCACTTCCTCTCTCTTTTCTCTCTTCTCTCTCCTAGGGTTTCCCCAAATTCATATGAGTTAGAAAGCTAAGGGTTTAAGGCCCTTTTATAAGCCCAAACATAACCAAAACAGACTTTAAGTCAAGGTATACTTGTGTTATAGCCAAATCGGGTCTTTTTCGATCCAAAAGAACATTTCTGGAGGTCCCCTGACTGAATGCGGTGGGACTTAAGCTCATGGATGTCGGATCCTGATCACATTAAGTTTTCAGTTCGATAGGGTTTCCAGATCGCACGTGGCGGACCAGTTTCAGTTCAGCGGTCACCGAAACTCGATCAGGGTCACATGTGCTATGACATGTAAGGGCCACCTATCCTGATTCGAGGGTAAAATTTGATCGAATCCTAATGGTCAGAATGCTTAAAAAATGTCACGCAAGAGACATATGTCAGATTTATTTAAATTGAATTAATTTTCTAAATATTTTTTTTTCTCACTCTCTTCACTCCGGACTCAGTAAAATGGTCTCAGGATATCGGTTGGGCTTGATTTTTGAAATGATTGTCAAGTCCAACTAGGCGGTCATAATGTTCTAAGTTCATTGCTATCGGACTTTCGACACGCGGTGGGCTTGATCCGATACGAAGTTTCACGATGCTCCCAAGAGCAACTGAGTTTAGAGATTGATCCTAGGTTTCTATGTAAAATAGATTTAGTGGTCCTACTCATTTTGGGTTGTATAGTTCATATTTAAAGTGGTTCAAGTTAATTCTACTGAGTATTCAGTTTGGTACTCAACCAAATTCTAGCCTAATTATGGCAGAATGCGGTCCTAGGGCCATTCTATGCCCCATTTTGGGCACTTCTAGTTATCATATTATTTTAGTTATTTTGCTAGTGGTTCATTATCAAGTTTACCCTATCTTCACAAAATTTCATAAGATTTGGAGTTGTAGAAAAATTCTAAAAATTCCAGAAGCAGTAGCTGTCCAACAAGTGATTTTTGGACAGTTTCTCACAATGACCTACTTTAAACTAATTTAAATATTTTATTATATTTTTCACATATTTTTATATAAAACTATACTCATTTATCTTCAATTTGGTTTCGAATCACCTAAATCGGAGTTATAACGAAGGAGATATGATTTTTCAAGGTTTGAAAAAATGTACAGAAAAATGCAGAAACCGGGTTGCCTGTCTGTTGTACGGACGAGGCCTCGCCGACTCGGCGAGGTCCTCGCCGGTCACTGACCTATTTGGCTTGGGTTCACCCCAGGGGTGAGGTCCTCACCCTCCAGGGATGCTGGAAACATGTGGGGCCCACCTTGGATCCCCTCAAATTGAGTCGTTTGGGCCCACGAGTTCGTCGAGGCGTTTATCGAGTCTCATTTGTAAACTGGAATGAGTTACACGATGTACAATATATGTTTTTGGGGTAGAAGAAGATAATTCATCCAAATAACCTATCTACATCATGAGATTCTAAGAATTATATAGTCAAAATCCTATTTTATGCATGTACATACCATTTACGGTAAGTTTTAGTTTAAGTATAGTTCTTCACCTTTTAAACTTTAGGATTGTGTCTAATATGAAGGTACTTGGAGAAATTTGAAGAATAAGGTGGTGAAAGGTGAGATTTTGAAGAAAATAGGTTAAAAAATAATTTTTAGACCATGGGATTGATCATTGAGAGTGATATGGTTGACCCATTGCCTAAGGACGTCTAACTCCAGGTTGGTAAAAATTTGGGGTATTACACTTAGCCCTACGACTCAAACTCCAGCAACTAAACTGGGGGTCCTACGACCGGTCATAGGTGACCCATGACTAGTCGCGTAGGTGGCCCACGACCGGTCGTAGGCTACCCAGGACTGGTCGTGGAACAACAAATCCTTATCTCGCGAAAATCTTTGAAAATCTTTGAAGCTACGACCAGTCGTAGGATCCTAAGACCAGTCGTAGACAGAATTTTTCAGGCTATAAATAGAGCATGAACTTCAGAGTTTTAGCAATTCAATTTAACTCTATTCAAACATTCTTTAAGCTATACTCTAAGATAAGTTTGTGTTTATTTTATGCTACTTTGTGCTTATTTAATATTCCTTTTGCTAGCTTGTTTTTTATTTGATTTTGATCTACATTCCAATCTCATTAGAAAAGGGGAATTTCTGATATTCCTTCTTCTTGGATTCAAAATCAAATAGAACTAGCCCTTTTGATTTAAAATCAATTAGACTTAGAACCATTCTTAAAGTGAGTATTGGACTTTGAACGTTGAATCGAACTTCTACTCCGATTGGTTCTACCGGGCTACTTCAAAAGGTGATTCAGGTATTTTACATTTTTATAATTTACTTTCTTTGGTTTTTTTTGAGATTTGCCAGAAATCTCATTGTATTGGTTATCTAAGGAGAGCCAAAAAACTCAGATTGTGGGGATTTTTGGATTGTGTAAGCCCGAGATCAAAGACACAATTGTGAAGGTTTTAGGTGAACCTGTGAAACCTATTTTGATAGTGCATGCTAATATCCCCTGTGTGAGGATATTAGGAGTGGAGTAGCATTTTGTGTGGCTGTTGGATAACAGTTGGTGTACACACAGGCGAACCACTATATATCGTTGTGTTGTGGATGTGCTTTATTCTTTCATTCCTTTATTCTTTCAGTTTTGTGGTTTGTGTTTGTGGATGAATGTTGTAATAACTTAGGATTTATTTTTGCAACTTATTTTGATTTCCTTGCTTTTTATTCATCATTGGTTTGTGATACAAAAGACGTTCTAGAAATAAGGTTGTCCTACCTTAAACCTTTGGTTTTTGGTGTAAGGTTGTCGTTAGAACTGATAAAGTATCATTCTCTTTATTTTAGGCTATTAAGATTACTTTAAATTCAGCATTGTGATTTATTTCTTTTATTATTCCGCTGTTATTAGTTTTATTTGGCATTGCCCTATTCACCCCCGCTCTAGGGCATATAGCTAGGCCCTTTCACTTTCTTCTATTCATGGGTTCAAAGGAGAAAGATCAGTCGATCGAATCGACATTCCTCCTAAGTCCCAGAGGATGGTTGAAACAGGTGCTGTTATGCTGCTGAAATCTTTATTTCATTAAAGACCCGTCGATCGGATCGACATTCCTCCTATGTTCTAGGAGATGATCGAATCAGATGCCGGAAGGCTGTCGAAATGAACTTTTGATGTTTAAAGCACAAGTCCTTTATTTCTAAATGATCTATCTTAGAATCAAGGGATGTAAAGAGGATGTAAATGAGCTCAGTATCAATAAAATGTGATGAATGTTCCTAATACTCTTCCTCTGTTATGTTTGAATAAGAAAATCTCCCAAATTAAATGCATTTTGTTTCTTTGTCGAAACAGTTAAAATTTGCACTAGATATCAGTCTAATCCTAAAGAATCTCACTTAACTGTCGTTAAGCAAATTATTAGGTATGTCGCAAGTTCAGTTAACTTGGGTCTTTGGTATCCTTTTGATACTAGTGTTCAATTGGCTGGGTATTCAGATGCTGATTGGGCCGGTAATATCGATGACAGAAAATCAACCAGTGGTGGTTGTTTTTACATTGGAAACTACTTGGTTTCTTGGTTTAGCAAGAAGCAAAGTTCCATATCACTCTCAACCGCTGAGGCTAAGTACATTACAGTTGGAAATGCATGTACACAGCTGGTTTCGATGAAACGAATGTTGAGTGATTATAGTATCGCACATGATTCAATGGTTTTATACTGTGATAATTTCGGTGCGATAAATATTTCAAAAAATCCAATCCAGGATTCACGTACTAAGCACATTAATATTAGATTTCATTATATTCCTAAATTAGTGGAAGAAAAAGTAATATCTTTAGAATATACTCCTACTGAGACTCAGCTTGCTGATATATTCACTAAATCGCTCGACAAAAGCAGGTTTAATAAATTGAAATCTGATCTTGGTATGTGTAATTTAAACTGATTGATTATGCATCTCTGTAGTATAGTGTATATATGTTAATATATTAATCATTTTTATTTCAATTTTGATGAAAAATTGAATTTTTTTCTCGATACACGACCAGTCGAGGATGTACTCGACCAGTCATGCCACGACCAGTCGAGGACGACCCATGAGTAGTCGTGTAGCACGCTGGTGGCCTTTATTTGGGGAAAATGCTTCATCCTCTTCATTCTAACCTCCTCTCCAATGAGCCGAACTTTGACTAATCGAACCCCTGTGTTCGATTCCTTCAGGTTAGATCATTTTACTTGCTTTTCTTATAGATTCATTGTCCTTTCTCTTCAATTTCTTGATTATTGTTGTCTATTTCATATCTTTCTTCAAGATTTTTGGGTTTTCTTCCTCATTTGCTGATCCTAGAAAAACCCATCTTCCTTTTCTTGAAATTTCTTCTATTTGTTCAAGAAAATGGACCCTAGAGCTAAAAAGAAGAATACTAGAGGTGCTTCTTCTTCTAGATCTAACGTTATCACCAGACGCCATCTTAGGGCTGTTGAAGATGATCCACCATATGTTCGTGATTTATGTATGCGCAATGTAATTGTAGAAAAGGCCATTGATTTTAACCATATCGCTCCTTTCAATCTTTTTCCTCTCCTTCAATCTGTAGGATGGGAAAACATTTTACTCTGGGGTGGGCCGGTATACCAATCCATAGTGCAGGCCATGGTTGCATGCATTACTGACCTTTCTATTAAACAACTAACTTTCTCTATTGCTACAAGAGAAGGGCCTTTTCAGATTGATCGACATTTAATCTCTGGCCTTATGGATACTTTTGTAAATGATGATGGTATTCATCCTAGTACACTGGCTGAGAAAGTGTAAGAATCTGAAAAATGCATTTTTACTAGAGCACTGTGTAACATGGATGCACCATGGAATCGTACTGGGAATGCCCTCATAACCAGGTATTTTTTGCCTAGATATAGAGTCTTGCATCGTTTCTTCACTTCTAATCTATATCCTCGCTCTGAAAATAAGAATGAGCTGACTCTGCTTATGGTTCGTATTTTGTACTCAATCGTTACTGGTGCTAATATCTGTTTGCCCTCTTTGATTTGTTACTCGATCATTCAATTCCGTATTCATCCTAGCAATAGTGATATTCCATTTGGGCATCTCATGAATGTGCTAGCGACCCACATGTTAGTAGCTATGCCCATTGGAGAGGCTCCTATTCAACAACTCCAACATAAACAAAATGTAGTTGGATTTGGCTCGAGGACAAGTTGATATTGGTGCTGGTAGAGCTACTGCTGAAGCCGGGAATGATGAAGAGGGTGGTGCTCCTCCTCCAGATGATATCAATATGGACGATATTTTTAATGAAATTAATTCTGACTCTGGGAATGATCCTGACTATGAGCCATCTGATTTTGATGCACGTTTGAGTGCATTAGAGGAGAAGGTAGAACAGTTGCATGTTGGCCAAAATGCCCAATTCAAAAGTATGCGCAAGTATTTTAGGCGCCTACAAAAAGGCCTTCATCAAATTGATCCAACCATACCTGCTCCCTCTTCTGGCTCAGATTGAGGATTTTACTCTTTGGTTTGTAATAACTATATGACTTTTCTTTCTCTATGGTTATGTGACTGAGTTCTTTGACTTGACTTTATAATGTTTTATGATATTCTGACTCCTCTATGAATTATCTTACTTTTGATTCTTCCTTTGTCATATTTTTGACAAAAAGGGAGAGAATTGTGTGATTAATGATGATAATTGTGTACACATATGATGAATATGATGATTGGTAGGTGTACTACTCAGGGGGAGTTTATCTCATGTCAATGATAACCGGTGCATGATTCTTTATTGATGCTTATGGTGCCTTTTTTTATTGTATTTTGTGCATTGAATATAGGAGTGTGTTTTGTCCCAAATTTGACAAAGGGGGAGATTGTAAGTGCTGTGGTTTGAACCCTCTTTGGTTGTCAAATTTTGTGTGTCAAAACCTCTATATGTGTTTTGTGTTGGTTATGTTTGAGACATCTATACTTCGAGACATGACAATGAACTCCTCAAGCTAGTTCAAGCTTCATTATGTGATTATCAAGAACAATTCAAGTTCATGAAGATTTCAAGGTCAAGACTCTAGCATAAGATAGGGAACTGAGCACAACTCATACTTACTGATGGTGACTTCAAAGCTTATGAAGTGTTCAAGCTACATCAAGTTGAATTCAAGCTTCGTAAAGTTCAATGTGTTCAACCTACATCAAGAAGAACTCGAGCTTTATAAAGTTCAATGTCTAAGCTAATGAAGGTTCAATGTCCTTGGTAAGGTTTGATTGACCTTAGGTTTAGGTTAACCTTTAGAGTAAGTCATTTTGAATACATAATTCATATATTTTCTACAAATGATTTTGGTCTATTCTAAGACTAGTTCTAAACCTTGTTAGACTAGTCCTAGCGCTGATTCGACCAGTCCTAAAAATTCCAAGACCAGTCAAAGTTTTGTTGGAAATTATCAAATTTTTTCTATTCGGTTACGACTAGTCCTGGAGTCTGCTCGACTAGTCGTGGGACGATCACGATTCGACCTTCGACCAGTCATGGAGCCACGATTCAAACTCCAGCAACTAAATCATGGTTCGCATGACTAGTCGTGTGAGTTTCACGACCAGTCGTGGACGGCCTTCGACTAGTCGTGGACTGCTCACGACTAGTCGTGTAACGGCTTTATCCTATCGCGCCCGAAATTTTAAAAATCTGTTTCTTCTTCGACCAGTCATGATGACCCTGGGACCAGTCGAAGACTAATTTCTACAGCTATAAATAGCACACGAATTTCAGAGTTTTTCATAAAAAATTAAGTGAATTCAAAGCTCCACTCTGAGATAAGTTTGTATCTATTCTTAAGTTATATTGTGCATAATTCTATTTCCTTTTGTTAGCTTTGTTACTATTTCATTTGATTCATTATTCTAATCTGATTTGAAAAGAGGAAAAATTGTTTTCCTTCTTCTGGGAATTGAAATCAAATAGAGCTAGCCCAGTCTGATTTAATTTAAAATCAATTAGAACTTAGAACCATTATAAAGTGAGTATTGGACATTGAACATTCATATCTGAACATTTACTCCAATTGGTTCTTTCGGGCTACTACAAGAGGAGAAATTCAGGTATTTTACAATTTTATAAAATTTCTATCTTTTTGGTTTTTGTTTGGAATTCGTAAGAAAAATTCCAATTGTTGGTTATCTGAGGAGAGCCAGGAAACTCAGAATAGTGTGAGTTTTTGGATTGTGTAAGCTCAAGTTAAAAGACATAATTGTGAAGGTTTTAGGTGAACCTGTGAAACCTATTTTGATAGTGAACGCTATCCCTGAGTGTGGATATTAGGAGTGGAGTAGCATTCTGTGTGGCTATTGTAAAACAGTTGGTGGACACACAGGCGAACCACTATAACTCTTTGTCTTGTGGATTGATTGCTTGCTTAATTCCTTATTTTTCATCATTTAGTTTTGTGGAATGTACATGTGGATGTGAATGTTGTAACTATTTACATTTCAAGAAAGTGTGGGGAATGTTGTAATAATCTAGAGATTTATTTTAGCATTTTTATACTTTTATCATTCTGTGCTTCAATTCTAGTAATTATTCTAGTAAGGTTGGCCTGCCATTTTTATGGTGCATGGTTGTCCCTAGAATAATCAATTCTTAAGATTGTAATTCCTTTGCTATTTATTTTCAGATTGAGTTTTTGATTCAAAAGATGTTCTAGGAATAAGGTTGTCCTACAATAAGCCCTTGTTGATTATGGTATAAGGTTATCCTTAGAACTGAATTTGTATCAACCTCTCAATGCTTGTTTATTGAGATTGATTTAATTCCAGCATTGTGAATTGATTTATTTTGTAAGGCTATTTCTTTATTTTAATCTGCTGTATTTAATTTTAATTTGGCATTGTCCTATTCACCCCTCCCCCTCTAGGACATGTAGCTTGGCCATTTCAAACTCTCAATCAGATGCAGATCGAGCCTCGGTAGAAGCAAGACTTACTTAAGGAGAGTGAGGAGGAGTCAGAAAGTGAAGAGGAAGAGAGTAATGAAGAAGGTGGAGTAGAAATAAAAGAAGAAGAAGAAGAGCAGAACGAAGAAGAAGAGGAGGCTCATGATACTAATGAGAGTCCTCCTCTTGCGACTCAGGAGCATGATCCTAATAGGGCTGAAAGAGAAGCCCGTTTGGTTAGGCTTGAGGAGGGCCAGGCCACCCTATGAAAGAATATTATGGATCTACGGGGTTTCGTGAAGCACAAGTTCAAGAAAGTAACCCACACTTTGAAGTCGATCCTGTGTTGTCTGTAGGATAAGGGTGCCCCTCCTCCATCGCCAAATTCTGATGAATAGTTCTATGTGTAGCTGTTGTTTGTTTGTTTGTTGCTTATTTTTATGTGTAGCCTTTCTAGGCTTAGTAGTTTGGTAGTTGTTTTAGTGTTTGAAGCTTAGTGTTTAAAGCTTAGTTATTTTGCTCACATGCGTTCTCCGTCGTGATTCATGTAATGTTGCGCATCATGTATTGTGAAAATTTTGTTAAATGAAATGCATGTTGCTTCCTTAGCTTATGAAGTGAATGCTTTGTGGATGGACTGTGTGAATGCTTAATCTCACTGGTTTCACCATCTGTTGTATGTAGGGTATGCCACCTAAGGGCTCGAGGACTTTGGCCTGTCTCTCTCTGGGTGAGTCACTTGACGGGGCCATTCCCCTAAGCGATAGCCATATGGACCCCCATTCAGGCCCATCTCGTTCTGATCCTATGCCGGATTCTCAGCCGGCTTCTGGCCCTACTGCTGGGTCGACTCCTGTGACACCTTCTGTGGTGGCTCCTATCACACCTTTGGATCCTGAACAGAACCGTGCGTCTGCGTCGATGCCTTATGCATCACAGTCTGCTCTACCTCCTGATAGGCTACAGCAGATGATGTTGTTGACGCAGCAGCAACAACAGCAGCAGTTCTTAACCTCCATGGCTGGTATCTTTGCTCAGTCGATGGGGCCGGCTCTACCTGCCTCACCTATACACCCAGCTGGGAATGCTGGTGCTAGTGGCACCTTCGAGCGATTCCAGTGCTTGCTGCCTCCTACTTTTGCAGGTACTCACAGACCTGAGGAGGCTGAGTATTGGATTGACCGCATCTCTAAGATGCTGAGACCCCTACACTGTTCTGAGGTAGAGCAGGTTGAGCTTGTCACCTTCATGTTTGAGAAGGAGGCTAGCTTATGGTGAGATAGTATTATTCGCATAGTTGTGGAGGGTTTTGAGTGGACGTGGGAGGCATTTGAGGCCCGCTTCCATAAGAAGTATTTCTCGGTCACTTATTGACATGAGAAGGAGAGTGATTTTCTTCGCCTCTGTCAGGAGGAATGTTGGTGACAGAGTATGCGAACTGGTTCACGGAGCTGGGTAGGTATGCTCCTTTGATTTTGGGTGATTAACCATTGCTAAGTTGGTGAGCATGTCCTTGCGAGCTGAGGAGGACGGGGACAGGTTGTCTCGTATGAGTGCACCTATGGCTCCTAGGCAGTGACCTGATTTCTGGGTAGGCCTTTCCTCGGTAAGAGGCCTTGTGTTGACTCACCGTCGAGGTTCTTGGCGTCTCCTACCCATGTGAGGCGACCTGATGTGTGGTGTAACTACTACAAGAAGCCAGGCCACACTGAGGTGACTTGTTTCTCCAGGATGCGAGATAGTGGTTTCTCACCGCCTCAGAGGATCAATCATCCGATGCCTCAAGCTATTTTTTTCACCACCCCTTCGATTAGCACCAGCTCATCCTTCTTTCCTGCCTCCTGTACCTCATATCAGGCCGCCACAATGGCCCATGGTACCTCCACCGCATTGCCCATAGCAGGCTCAGATTCATACGCTTACAGCTGAGGTGCCCGAGGTAGATTCAACACAGACATCTTTTGAGGTTCCAGCTCATATTCTAGGTATGCCTATCTTCTTATTGGTGGACACTGGGTCCATTATTTCGATCATCTCTAGCGCTGTAGTCAAGCGATTAGGTTTGGTTACAACTCCTATGAAGGGAGTGAGACTCACTACAGCTACAGGGACCACTTCAGATATCACACGGACCTGTGAGTCTTACTCAGTAGATTTGGATAGCAAGACAGTGGTCGTCGACCTGATTGTCACCCCACTGTGTCACTATGACGTTATATTCGGGATGGAGTGGCTCACGAAGATGAGAGAAGAGATTGATTATGAGGCTAGAGTCGTGACAGCCAACGGACCCGAGGGCACGGTCTTTACATTTTCAGTTCAGGTCAGTTGGTCCTGTCGTGTTAGTAGCTACGCTTCTTTGTTAAAGAGTTCTAATGATCCAACGTTGGGAGTTATGTCAGTGGTTCAAGATTTTCCTGTTGTGTTTGAAAAGATCCCGGGACTTCCTCCTCGGTGCGAGATTGACTTTACTATCGATCTTGTGCCCAGTGCGACACTTATTTCCTTGCCGACATATCGTATGCCTCCATGTGAGATGGAGGAATTGAGGAGATAGATTGATGTATTATTAGAGGTAGGTTTTATTCGACCGAGTGTGTCACCTTGGGGAGCGCCTGTATTGTTTGTAAAGAAGAAAGATGGCTCCCTGCGATTATGCATTGATTATCGCAGATTGAATCTGGTGACAGTGAAGAACAAGTATCCCTTGCCCAGGATTGATGATCTGTTTGGTCAGTTGAAGGGGGAACGTTATTTCTCAAAGATAGATTTACAGTCTAGGTATCATTAGTTGCGCATCAGGGATGAGGACGTGCAGAAGACTACCTTTAGGACCAGTTTTGATCATTATGAGTTCCTTGTGATGTAGTTTGGACTCACAAATGCTCCGGCCGTGTTCATGAATCTGATGAACAGAGTGTTTCAGCCGTATCTGTTCCGATTAATCATCATCTTTATCGATGAAATTTTGATATATTCCATGAGTTGGGAAGAGCACGAGGATTAGAAGTATTAGAAGTGTGATTTCTGGAAGGAAGAAGTCAAGTTCCTGGGACGTGGTGTCCAAGGAAGGTATAATAGTCGACCTCGCTAAGGTAGCTGCAGTTTAGGATTGGAAGCAGCCCGGTTCAGTTACTAAGGTGAGGAGTTTTCTGGGTCTGGCAGGCTATTATCGACGATTCATTTGAGACTTTTCCAAGATTGTCAAACCGTTGTCTCAGTTGACACGGAAAGACTTGAAGTTTTCTTGGAATGAGAAGGCCGAAGCAGCTTTTCAAGAGCTGAAGGACAAGTTGACATCCGCCCCTGTGCTAGTATTGCCAGAGCAAGGGGTTAAGTATACTATATATACTGACACCTCTTGCATTGGTCTGGGTTATATCCTTATGCAGAAGGATAGGGTGATTGCTTATGCCTAGAGACAGTTGAGGAAGCCTGAGGAAAATTACCCTTCACACGACCTAGAGTTGGCAGCCATCATTTTTGCATTAAAGCTCTGGAGAAATTACCTCTACGGAGAGGAGTTTGAGCTCTTTTGCGACCACAAGAGCCTTAGATATATATTCTCACAACGAGACTTGAATATGAGGCAGCGCCGATGGATGAAAACCTTGAAGGACTTTAAGTTCGAGGTCTCCAACCATCCGGGCAAGGCAAACCTTGTGGAAAACGCATTGAGCCGTAAGAAAACTATAGAGTTTGTGGCTCCGCTTATGATTGTAGAATGGGACATGGTGGAGTTTGTGCGAGACTTTGAGTAAAAACTCACGGTAGTGGAATCGTATGAAGTCGTAGCACATGTTCGTGTATAGCCCCTCATTGTGGGTAGGATTATCGAGGCACAGGCACACGATGAGCTTTTAACAAAGATGAAAGAGAGGGTTGGTACAGATGAGGACTCAGAGTGGACTGTTGGTACGGATGGGGGCTTACGTTATCGTGGCCGCCTATGCATCCTAGACATTCCTGATTTGAGGCGAGAGGTTCTCGAGTCAGCCCACAGTTCGAGGCTTGCAATGCATCTAGGTTTTCTTTTAGCACGAAGA
This sequence comes from Magnolia kwangsiensis, assembly GCA_037074715.1. Classification (NCBI taxonomy): domain Eukaryota; kingdom Viridiplantae; phylum Streptophyta; class Magnoliopsida; order Magnoliales; family Magnoliaceae; genus Magnolia; species Magnolia kwangsiensis. Next base: position 78,208,697 of record CM073575.1, on the reverse strand, counting down.
TGTATCAAAAGATGAAAAGATCGTACTGGTGGGACAATATGAAGGTTCACATTGCTAAGTTCATATCCCATTGTCTCACGTGTCAGCAGGTTAAGGCAGAGCATCGCCGACCTCTTGGATTGCTTCAACCCATGCCCATAGCTTAATGGAAGTGGGATTTCATTTCAATGGATTTTATTTTAGGTTTGCCTAAGATGAGGAAGGGGCATGACTCTATTTGGGTGATCGTTGATAGGTTGATGAAATCAGCTCATTTCCTACCGATCAGAGTTACGAATTCTACAGACGAGTTGGCTAGATTGTACATCAAGGAGATTATACGTCTGCATGAAGTGACCTTGGAGATTGTGTCAGATCGAGACACGCGATTCACATTTATCTTCAGACTCGTATCCAGGAAGCGATGGGTGTGAAGTTGAAGTTCAGTACCGCGTTCCATCTGCAGACAGATGGGCAGATGGAACGTGTAAATTAAGTGCTATAAGACATGCTGCGAGCTTGTGTGTTTGATTTCAAGGACAGTTGGGATGACCGTCTTCATTATGCAGAGTTCGCGTATGACAATAGCTTTCAGGCGAGTATTGCCATGGCTCCCTATGAGGTATTGTATGGTCGCCTGTGTAGAGCACCACATTGCTAAGCATAAGTGGGTGAGAAGACTCTAATTGGCCCAGAGTTGGTTCAAGCAACCTCAGAAAAAATTGACATTATTAGACGTCGACTGCTTTTAGCACAGAGCAGGCAGAATAGGGAGTTCTTTGGTTTGGTAAGAAAGGGAAGCTCATGCTGAGCTTTATTGGCCCATTCCAGATACTTGATCGAGTGGGGACAGTAGCGTATCACCTTGCTTTACCCACACCACTCGTAGGCGTGCATAGTGTGTTCCATGTGTCCATGTTGAAGAAGTATGTTCTTGATCCTTTGCATATTATCAGATGGGAGTAGGTGCAATTGAGCGAGGATGACACATATGAACTGCGACCAACGCGTATTCTGGATAGAAAGGAGCAAGTATTACGTAGCAAGGTTATCTCACTTGTGAAGGTACTGTGGATGCATCACAGTGAAGAAGAGGCTTCCTGGGAGATTGAAGCTGAGGTCAGAAAGAATTACCCTCAGATCCTCAAGGAGTATAAGAACACTACGTGAAAAATGGAAAAAAAATGATGGATTTCGAGACGGTTCTGGACCGTCTCTAAAATTGCTTGGTTTAAAGACGATTTAGAGACGGCTATAAACTGTCTCTAACATTTTAGATGGCCCTTAACCGTCTTTAATATTGTCTTAAAAATCTGAATATCCACAAATGGTTTAGGACGGTCGCTGACCGTCTTATATGCGGTCATTTGAGACGGTCATTGGCCATCCACATTAGAGACGGTCCTTGACCGTCTTATATGCAGTTATTTGAGACGGTCATTGGCCGTCTTTTACTTATAATCTGAAACTGTCAAAGACCGTCTCTATTAGAGACGGTCCTTAGCTGTCTTATAACCCTGGCAATGACCGTCTCTATCAGACTCTCAAGGATCATCTTTATTAGAGACGGTCTAAACCGTCTCTATTGGAGACTGTCAAAGCCGTCTCTAATAGAGATGGTCCTAAACCGTCTTATATCCCTAGCAAAAACCGTCTCTGGAAGAGACTGTCAAGGACCGTCTTTATTAGAGACGGTCTTAAACCGTCTCTAATGCTCAGGTCAAAAATTAAAAAGCTCAAAAAAATTATGAATTTCAAAAAAAGAAATAGTTGAGAAGCTTAGAAAAATAATTAAAAAAGTTTAAGAAAAATTTAAATTTTGAAAAAAAAAACTATAATTTCATAAAAATCTAGATTTTGAAAAAATAATTTAAGAATTTTGAATAATGTTGATAATTTTGAAAAAAAAAATTTGATAAAACAATGATATTTTGAAAAAGAAAATTTATAAAATTAGACAAATTTGTGAAAAAATTGACAAATTGTAAAAAAATATATTTTTTAAAAAAGAAAACTAAATTTTGTAAAAAAAAATGTTAAATATATTCTTAATAAAAATGATACTTAGTTAAAAGAGAAAAAAATATACATTTTGAAAAAAAAATGTTAAATTTATTTGTGAAAAATAAAATTACTAAATTATTAGGCACATCCACTAATTGAACCTTTAATCATTTTTGGACAATTTAATCAGTTTAAATTGAAGAGTAAATAACTTCAGATGTTTAAATCAAATTTCACTGAAATTGTTGATCAATCTTGTATGCCCAATATCTTTCTCATATGTAGCCTGATTGAGGTGAGTAACTAGTCAAATTGAGAGTATTAATAGTACAATAGAGTGAATGGAGTAGGCATGTAAAATGGGCCAAATATTTTGGTTAAAATTGTGACCCAACTTACTGACCTCGTGAGAACCTAAGAATTGATGTTAGCAAGTTTTGCAGGCCCATCATGATGTGTGTTCAACACCATGGATTTGATGTGTCCCCTTTAGGTTATGAGGTATCTCAAAAATCATCGGTAAACGAAACTCAAGTGGGTCATACCATTTAAAACTATGTGAAGACATCCTAAAAAATATAAAAGCACTTGGTGGGGCCCACATGAGTTTTGGATGTGGTTGAAGCTTGGTCTGACCCCTCATCCAAGTGGGACACACATAATGAGTGGGTTGGATATGTGAATCACATTTAGGTAGACCCAATATATGATTATGAATGTTTTAAAGAAACCTTTCTCTACTACATTTAAGTGAGTTACTCGTTACCTTTACCAGAGTAAACTCTGTGGGGTTCACCATTATTTATTTATTTTATCCACTCCATTCATCCATATTAACAGATAATTTAAGGTCTAAAGAAAAAAAAGGAAGCATATCCAAAGCTCAAGTGGACCACACCACAGGAAATAGTGTGATTGAACCTCTACCATTTAAAATTTCTTGGGGGCCATAGAAGTTTTGGATCAAGCTGATGTTTGTGTTTTCTATTCATTTATATATTTTTGATATTATGAACAACCTTTAACTGTTTTTGGACAATCTGATCAGTCCGGACATGAAGAGTAAATAACTTCATATGTTTAAATCAAAATTCACTCAAATTGTTGCTCAATCTTGTTTGCCTAATATCTTTCTCATATGTAGTATGATCGAGACGAGTAACTAGTCAAATTGAGGGGAATGATCAATAAAATAGAGTGAATGGACCAGACATGTAAAATGGGCCAATCATGATGTGTGTCGAACATCAACACCGTGCATTTGATGTCTCCCCTTTAGCTTATGAGATATCTCAAAAATCATCCGTATACGAAACTCAGGTGTTGATTACCATCTAAAACTATATGAAGACATCTAAAAAAAATATAAACAGTACAATATTGGATGTCATATCATTTTGGGGCCATAAAAGTTTTGGATCAAGCTGATTTTTATTTTTTCCCTTCGTTTGGCCCTGTATGACCTAATCAACATATTGGATGTCAAATAAACAGTACAGTAAGCCTTAAGAGGATTTTAATGATGGATATCCAATTATTATTTATTTCATGTGGTGTAGTGCACCTAAGATTTTTGTGGTGGGGTCCATTACAGATTTTTATCTGCCTCATTCTTTGGCTCATGATGTAAAATGATATCTCAAAATGGATGGACAGTGTGGATATAACAAATACATCATAATGGGCCCCACAAAACTTAGTGGATGTTGGTCGGTGCTCTATGGGTCCCACCATGATGTATGTGTTTCATCCATGTGGTCCATCCATTTTTACATATGATATTAGGGCTTGATACCAAAAATGAGAGGGAAATAGATCTCAGGTGGACCACACCACATGAAAACAAGTGTTTGGATATTCACCATTAAAACCCTCCTAAGGCCCACTGTATTTTTTATTTGACATCCAATCTATTGATTAGGTCATACAGGCCCAGATGAAGGGAAAAAAATATCAGATTGATCGAAAACTTTATATGGCCCTCAAAAGGTTTTTAATGGTCGACACTCATTCAACACTGTTTCCTATAATGTGATCTAGTTGAGATTGGGATATACCTCATTTTTTGTCTCATACAATAAAATGATATGGAAAATAGATGGACGGTAGGGATGAAACACATATATCATGGTAGGGCCCACAGAGCACCGGCCACCAGCCCTTAGCGCTGGTGTCAGCGCGAGTAGCCAATCCATTTTCTGAGAGAGACTTCAAGTCTCTCTCTCTCTGTCCTCTCTCATTCTCTCAATCTCCCTCACTCTCTCACTCTCGGTGCTCACTCTCTTCTCCTGTTCTCCTTCTCTCCACTTTCTTCTTCTTCCTCTCCAGACAGGGAAGGATTCCCGACTCGACACGCGACCTAACCTGACTTAGACGGGTGCGGCAGCACAGCCGCACCACCTTCTCTCTCTCTCTCTCTCTCTCTCTCTCTCTCTCTCTCTCTCGTTCTCTTTCTCCCTATTTTCCATCTTTATCTCTAACTTCTTCTATTTCTTTCTTGTCCCATTCCGGCCACAATGTTGGAATCAGTCAGCTTGACTGAGCCGATCCAACTCAGTGGCAAAGGGAAAAACGGCGGAGGAGAGGGCGGCCGTTAATGGCAGACTCTCTCCCATTGCTTCTCCCTTCAATCTAATAGCGTGGGAAAGTTCGTAGGGACCTTAGGGAGTTTATGGATAAGCTCTCTTGAAGCTCTAAGAAGATTTGGGAGATGGGTTCGAAAGTGGAAGAAAATGGTCGATTCTCAAGCCGCCGCAAGTTTTTCTCTTCCTCTAAGGCTCGGTTGACTGTGAGGTATCTCTCTCTCTCTCTCTCAATCTCTCTCAATCTCAATACTGATTGAAATGATTTGAGGATTTAGGGATTTGGGGATTTGGGGATTTAGGGATTTAGGGATTTGGAGATTTGGGGATTTAGGGATTTGGGGATTTGGGGATTTAGAGATTTAGGGATTTGGGGATTTAGGGATTTAGGGATTTAGGGGATTTTGGAATTTTGGGATTTACGGATTTGTGGATTTGTGGATTTGTGGATTTAGGGATTTAAGGATTTGGGGATTTAGGGATTTAGGGATTAGTTTCCTTTTGATAACTGCAGAATTTGTTGAAAGTAATGGAAAATTACTAAGTGATATTTTATGAAATCAGGTCCCTCTCTTGTTGAGCATTGTTCTTAGTCATTGTTTTATTTTTTTATAATACTTTATATTTGTTGAGAAAAAGGTTGGCTTTCTTCGAGCTTTTCTCTCCCTTTTTCATAATTTCAGATATGTTTTTAGGGCTTTTTCCTAATGAGGATTTGAAATGGTTATTTCAGATTCAACTCCCTTTCTAGGTTTTGTGTATGATGGCTAGTAGCAAAGACTATATGCATGGTAGGTGTTTGTTTTTTTGTCTAATGAAATGCTCTTTTATTGTCTAGTATGATTCTTTCTGATTTTATGGTTGGTTTATGCTAGTATGGTGAATTGTTTGTGTGGAATTGGCCTTCAAGAGCTAGAAAATAGGGGATGTGAATTTCTTACTACCTCTGTTATAGAGAGTCTGTGTAATTGAATTCTATGTTCTTTTCACCTTGATGTTTAGCTGAAATTTGTTCTGTACATCTCTTGTACAAGTTCATATTAGGATTTGAGCCTGAAAGTCATGTGGCTCTGAAGTTAAGTGGGCCATACTATAACTAATAGTGGGGATTGAATGACCACCATTGAAACTTTATTGGGGATTGAATGATTGGTGCTTCTATCCTAATGTGAACTGGTGGGAATTACTATTTCAATTGTTCCCTTAGAAAGCCTGACTATATTATTTATTTGATAGATATTTTTCTGTTTACATGGATAATAGTATGTGGGAATGCCACATACTATTAACTGTGGTACATGCTTGCTAGTCATGTACGTATCACTCTTACTGGGTCTTGCTATGCTTTTCTATGCAGTATATTATTTGTTTGATTGATATTTTTCTATTTTATAACATGGACTCTTTTCAAGTGAAGTTTGGAGTAGCACCAATAGGTAATCATAAGAGGGAAATTTGACTTAGGTGGTTTGGCCATGTGCAATGGAGACCAACCTGTGTATGTCAATAGATCAGCCTACTGCTGAGAGTTATAATAGTTTTAGTCTTGCTAATAGAGACCAACCTAGGTTTATGAAGTTGAAAGATGTTCTCTCCTTTGTACACTATCATGTGAATCTAGTATGTATAAATGGTTTCGAAACACTTGCAGATATGTGTGTTTTTGGTGTTGGAAAATAAGACTTGATTGCTGGAAACTCTTTTTTTTCCCCTTGTATTTAGGATGTTGTTTGGGAGCCAATAACTCATGTTTAAAAATTGAGAATTGTGTTTGGGTTAGATTATTTGTTTTGAAAGATGTGTTCAGGTTGGATTATATATTCCTACTTGCTGAAAATTAGTTTTCTAGGCTGTTTTGGTTATTAATCTTGTTCTCAACTTTGCATCGAATTAAACCACATGCTCCATCATTTGTGCAGGCCCCCATCAATTTCTTTGAGTTCCATTCCTGCGAATGTACTCCATAGGCAGATACTTCATTCAGAATTAAACCACATGCTCCATTTTTGTTTTTGTTTTCGAGGGGAAACTGCTTCAAGTGTGTCCACTTTGGCTAGTTATGTTCTTCTTGCTGTAATTCATTAATGCTTTATGCTTTTTCGATACCTCGATAAAGTAATTTCTAATATAACAATGATGATAATTTGTGCTTTATTTTCTTTGCAGTCAGCATAAGTGAAATTGAAGTATTGTATGAGCTTTTTAAGAAGATCGGCACTGCTGTAATAGATGATGGGCTGATTAACAAGGTAGCCTTCCTTTAGCTATGAACAAGGAAAAAAATCTATAGCTGATATAATTATTTGATCTTGTTTCCTATGTTATATGTTAGTCCAACCATAGTGACAGCTCTTATTCTTGACAATTTCTCAGCTTGGAAATTTCTTGGTATATTTTCAAAATTTAATGTTGTTCTTGGGATATTATAGGGAAAATTTAAATATGTATTTACGTAACAGGTTTTTAAGGTTTTTAGTTCATATTATGATAATATTGTGAAAAAAAAAAAACATTATGGTTTAAAATCCGTCGAGATTTTCAAATTATCATGATAATATCACGGTAATATCATTTATTGTATTTTACGACATTATTGGGAGATTTTCAATATCTCGAAAATATTTGTCACACCAAGTCCATCCATGTATTCAACAATTTACATTGGAAAAAAAATGTTTAGTCATTTGGAGCCAAAGGATGTGATTTTGGGGATTATGTTGAGGTTTTTTCCAAAGACTTTATTATGAGTTAAAAAAAGTAGCCACTACCTAGAGGTAAAATGGATATTCCATTCATGGTTTTCCCAATTATTCTTCATGATGTGTGCCATCTTCTCTAATTTATTGTACTTTCATCTTTTCATTTGAGAGACATCCTACTCTCTTTCTTGTGCAATATTGTATGTTCTTCAAAATATAAGCAGACCTGCTACTCTGTCATTGCAAGAAGAGTTCCAATTGGCCCTGTGCCGTCTAATGTTGCATTCTAGTATTGGGATTTCCCATGTTGCTCTACTTTCCGCAATGTGGATTAATGATTTCTGGAAGTAAGCACAGATGCAATGATCCTAGCCATATGGTCATTGCCTTCAAATAGACTGTAGAAAATCTTTTTCTTTTTTTGGTGTATAACATTGGGGCTACTCCCTTACAGGTTACCCATGGCATGACCCAAACTAGGGTGATGCTAGAGCATTTAGTAAATGTCATTTTAGAAACCCTCCTGGTTTAAAGGAACTTAAGCTCAATCAACACAATAGAAACTTCTGCTGCAGTTACTGTTTATTCAAAAATCAGCCAAAAATAAAAAAAATACAAAAAAATACCAAATGTTATTTTAATGACTAATCTAAGGCATGAATTTATACATCTATTCATCCTACATTTATTCCAGTCAAAAATCTTAAACATACTGTCATTCAATTGTCAAGAGATGCCCACAAGCTGCGGTAAGAGCAGTGAATTCCTCTGAGAACCTCTTGTTCTATATGCCTATGGGATCTGGAAAAAGGCACTTGTTGGCATCAGACAGAACATTCACCCCTTTGGAATTTCTAAGTAACTTTAAGTAAAAAGTTATAAGATATATCATAATCCATTTAGATAGGTCAGAATTCAATGATGGGGGTTGCTTTTCGATAAATATCAAACAACAAGCCAAATGATAAAATATTTTTTTTTCCTACTAGTCGTGACTTCATGAGTTCCAACTTCCAACACAGTAAACTTCTTTTAGAATTCAGTGTATTTTTATTTAATACTGAGACTATTAAGAATGGTGTTCATGTTGTGTAATGTACATAGAATTGTGTAGAATTTATACCATATTGTAGATATGATGCAATTTGCTTATCAAATCAATGTGAATTTGATACTTGGATCACTAGAATAGACGGTTGGACAAATTCTAACCATTTGAATAGAGTAGACCATGTCTAACTTTGTTTTTTGGAGTTTCAAGTGTATATTTCTCCTCAAAAATGCAGGGGTAAGGATTATACTGCAGTAGAACAACCTGTGGAAGCATTCACGAATATCCTTTTCTTATCTGGAATTAAAGGTAACTTGAAACCTTTTAACTGAAACATCTCAAAGATCTTGATGCTTCATCTTTCATATTTCATGCAAATTTCAATTACCTGCTTGCCTTCTTTATATTTTTCTTTTTGGTTGCATTTGAGTGTTTAATTACCTGCTTTCCTTCTTTTCTTTTCTTCTTTCTTTCTTTCTTTTAATTGTAATTCTCTAACTATTTTAGATCAATAAGGGACGTCCCCGTATTCAAGGAACGGTTTCAACATGACAATGATGGTAAGATTAACTCTAAAATCACCTTTATAATAAGAATTTATGCTCTTTATTGTCTGTTTTTGAATTATAATTTTTTATATAATTGACACCTTTTATCTCGAAATATGATATATTAAGTAGCATATGAACGTAATCCTTATCAAAATCCACACCCAGGGGAGCGAATAAGAGGATTGATTTTAACAGTATGGTCATTATGGATAAAAAATGCTTGCAGTGAATGTTTATGAGTACTTAGTAATTTTGGAGTCCTTGGTTAGGGTTTGGGCTGAAAGTACAAGTGTTAGAGTCGACGCTTTCGAAGTCCGAACTCATTCTTTTGAAAAATAGAAAAATAGGAATATTAGTAAATATGGATGTTCTTGTTAAGAAGAAAATGGAAGATGGATTGAAAAAACATAAAAGAGATTTTTTTTTCTTCTTTTCTTTTTTGCTTCAAGAGAGAGAGAGAGAGAGAGAGAGAGAGAGAGAGAGAGAGAGAGAGAGACGGAGAGGTGAGGTGGGGAAATCGAGAGAGATAGTGGGGGAATGAAGTGGCCATGTGAGATTTGAAAATAACGAGTGTAGTTTGGTTAGAAAATGACGTTTCTCATGTGTGGCGTGTATTTCTTTTAAGACAATAATTTAATTTTACTGAAGACAATTGAATTACATAGGCAAGTGTCTAATGCAGGGAACTTCTCTGGAAATGTTATTCTGATAACTAACCTAATGAGAGTAATTTATGGTTCAGTTCCTGGACCAATCTCTCTACTATATTCAAAGAAATCAACATTTTTCTTCATGTTTCTTACATGGTTCTCTGTCCCATTTTTGTTTGACTTGAAAGGTAAAGGTGATGCATCTTCTTATTTATTCAATCATGGAATGCAGGATGTTACCGTTAAGGTTCTTATAGATCAGGACTTTCATGAGGATCAATTGAAGGACTTTCTAAGGAAGGTATGCATTTGAAACATTGCTAATAATGTTCTTTAAAATTGTACCCATTTATGTATCCGGATGTGCGTCGGAGGTATCTGGATGTTGAACGGGGGTTTTTGGAAGGTGGGAACCATTGTTATGACCATGATGAAGCTGTCCATTTCCTATGGACAACATTGGAGGGGCTTGTCCATTTGGACAGGTCGTGTTTATATATTTGCTCACAATTAATGGAGCAGACCCGGATGTGCGTCGGAGCTATCCGGATGAGCGGGGGTCTCTGGAAGGTGGGAACCGCTGTTATGATCATGATGAAGCTGTCCATTTTCTATAGACAGTATTGGAGGGGCCTGACCATTTGGACAGACCGTGTTTATGTATTTGCTCGAAATTAATGGAACAGACCCGGATGTGCATCGGAGCTATCCGGATGAGCGGAGGTCCCTGGAAGGTGGGAACCATTGTTATGACAATGATGAAGCTGTCCATTTTCTATAAATAACATTTGAGGGGCCTGACCATTTGGACAAGCTGTGTTTATATCTATATTTGCAGGGACCACACCCTTAACCAAAACCACACCCTAAACCTATTCTCAATTCCCTAAAGCTATAACCTATAACCTAAACCTAACCTTGTTTTACATGCATTGACTTGTTAACCTATTCTTAATTCCCTAAACTTATAATAGCTTATAACCCAAAACCTAAACCTTAACCTAAACCAATACCTTAACCTAAACCAAAACCTATGACCTAAAACCTTAACCTATAACCTATAACCTAAACTTATAACCTATAACCTAACCTTAACCTAAACCTATAACCTAAACCTTAACATATAACCTAAAACCTAAACCTAAACCTAAAACCTAAATGTATTCTCAAATCCCTAAACCTAAACCTACACCTAATCCTAATCTCAACTCCCTAACCTAAACTTAAACCTAAACTTGAAAACCCAAGCCTAAACCCGATCCCGAACCTAAACCCAATTTCTTAAACTTAAACCTTAACCTATTCTCAATTCCTTAAACCTTAACCTATAACCTAACCTAAACCTAAACCTATAACCTACACTTATAACCTAAACCTAAACCTGTAACCTTAACCTAAAACCTAAAACCTAAACCTAAACCTAAAACCTAAATGTATTCTCAAATCCCTAAGCCTAAACCTACACCTAATCCTGATCTCAACTCCCTAACCTAAACCTAAAACTAAAGTTGAAAACCCAAACCTAAACCCGATCCCAACCCGAACCCGAACCCGATTTCCTAAACCTAAACCTTAACCTATTCTCAATTCCCTAAACCATAGCTTATAACCTAAACCTAAACCTTAACTTAAACCTAAACCTAAACTAAACCTATAACCTTAACCTAAACCAAAACCTATGACCTAAAACCTAAACTTATAACCTATAACCTAAGCTTAACCTAAACCTAAACCTAAAATAAACCTATAACCTTAACCTAAACCAAAACCTATGACCTAAAACCTAAACTTATAACCTATAACCTAAGCTTAACCTAAACATAAACCTAAAACCTAAATGTATTCTCAAATCCCTAAACTTAAACCTACACCTAATCCTAATCTCAACTCCTTAACCTAAACCTAAACCTAAACTTGAAAACCCAAACCTAAACCCGATCGCGAACCCGAACCCAATTTCCTAAACCTAAACGGTAACCAATTTTCAATTTCCTAAACCTATAGCTTATAACCTAAATCTAAACCTTAACCTAAACCTTAACTTAAACCAAAACCTATGACCTAAAACTTTAAACTAGAACCTATGACCTAAACTTGTAACCTATAACCTAACCTTAACCTAAACGTAAAACCTAAACCTTAACCTATAACCTATAACCTAAACCTAAACCTAAGCCTAAAACCTAAATGTATTCTCAAATACCTAAACCTAAACCTACACCTAATCCTAATCTCAACTCCCTTACCTAAACCTAAACCTAAACTTGAAACCCAAACCTAAACCTGATCCTGAACCCGTACCCGATTTCCTAAACCTAAACCTTAACCTATTCTCAATTCCCTAAACATATAGCTTATAACCTAAGCCTAAACCTTAACCTAAATGTAAACCTAAACCTATAACTTATAACCTAAACCTAAACTTAAAACCTAAATGTATTTTCAAATCCCTAAACCTAAACCTAAACCTATAACCTACACCTAATCCTAATCTCAACTCCCTAACCTAAACCTAAACCTAAACCTAAACTTAAAAACCCAAACCTAAACCCGATCCTGAACCCGAACCCGATTTCCTAAACCTAAATCTTAACCTATTCTCAATTCCCTAAACCTTAACCTATAACCTAACCTAAACCTAAACCTATAACCTAAACCTATAACCTTAACCTATAACCTTAAACCAAAACCTAAACCTAAAACCTAAATGTATTCTCAAATCCCTAAGCCTAAACCTACACCTAATCCTAATCTTAACTCCCTAACCTAAACCTAAACCTAAACTTGAAAACCCAAACTTAAACCCGATCCCGAACCCAAGCCCGATTTCCTAAACCTAAACCTGAACCTATTCTCAATTCCTAAAACCGTAGCTTATAACCTAAACCTATAACCTTAACCTAAACCAAAACCTATGACCTAAAACCTTAACCTATAACCTATAACCCAAACTTATAACCTATAACCTAACCTAAACCTAAACCTAAACATAAAACCTAAACCTTAACCTAAAACCTAAAACCTAAACCTAAATGTATTCTCAAATCCCTAAACCTAAACCTACACCTAATCCTAATCTCAACTCCTTAACCTAAAGCTAAACCTAAACTTGAAAATCCAAACCTAAACCCGATCCCCAACCCGAACCCGATTTCCTAAACCTAAACATTAACCAATTTTCAATTTCCTAAACCTATAGCTTATAACCTAAATCTAAACCTTAACCTAAACCTATAACCTTAACCTAAACCAAAACCTATGACCTAAAACCTTAACCTATAACCTATAACCTAAACTTGTAACCTATATAACCTAACCTTAACCTAAACCTAAAACCTAAACCTTAACCTATAACCTAAAATCTAAACCTAAGCCTAAGCCTAAGCCTAAAACTAAATGTATTCTCAAATCCCTAAACGTAAACCTACACCTAATCCTAATCTCAACTCCCTTAGCTAAACCTAAACCTAAACGTGTAACCCAAACCTAAACCCAAACCCAATTTCCTAAATCTAAACCTTAACCTATTCTCAATTCCCTAAACCTATAGCTTATAACCTAAACCAAAACCTTAACCTAAATGTAAACCTAAACCTATAACCTATAACCTAAACCTAAACTTAAAAGCTAAATGTATTCTTAAATCCCTAAACCTAAACCTACACCTAATCCTAATCTCAACTCCCTAACCTAAACCTAAACCTAAACTTGAAAACCCAAACCTAAACCCGATCCCGAACCCCAACCTGATTTCCTAAACCTAAACCTTAACCTATTCTCAATTCCCTAAACCTATAGCTTATAACCTAAACCTAAACTTTTAACCTAAAACCTAAACCTAAACCTAAACCTAAAACCTAAATGTATTCTCAAATCCTTAAACCTAAACCTACACCTAATCCTAATCTCAACTCCCTAACCTAAACCTAAAATTAAACTTGAAAACCCAAACCTAAACCCGATCCTGAACCTGAACCCGAACCCGATTTCCTAAACCTAAACATTAACCTATTCTCAATTCCACATCGTCTGCTAAATCTAATGTTTATTGTATTGGAATGGAATAAAAAATTGGCCTAAACCACCCAAAGACCTTCAAATTCATATGTAGCCCACCTGATTATTGGACTTAATTTTTTGGCCTCACATGATCATTATGGTGGAATGAACTTGTTGTATGGGTTGAATGTGATGAACACACCATGAGAGCCTAAAAATGCTTTACCTTGACACTTTCTAGGGGAAAATCAAAAGGAAAAAAAAGGTATTTTGGTCAATTGATTCCCCTAAAAGCATATTCTAGTTCTTTGCATAAGTCATTGTTGGTAAAATCTTTCAACCTTGTAATTGATGATATATTTTTTAATTCATTTATTTTATCTTTGTTGAATGTTACATTTTGACTCTTTTTTTTTTTTCTTGTGTGTAGGATTTTAATTAATTGTGCCTAAATTTAGGCCTACAAACACTTTAGACTTTTGACGCCACTCGTGCTAGGAGTAGACCACAGAGGATTTGTTTTTTATTTATTTATTTTTATTTAAGACCATTTTCAATTTATTGTTGTAAATATTATATTTTTTTTATTGTGTAGTAATATAAATTTTGTTTAATATTTAGTTTTAATTGTATTGCAACATTTTTTTATGTTTAAAATATTAAAAAATACAGGTTTCAATTGAATTATATATCAGATTTTTTATTATCAGGTCTTTCAGCATTAGGGATGGTCTAAGACCGTCCTTTTTAGGTTCATCAGAGACGGTCCAAAACAGTCCTTAAAAAGGACGGTCCAAAACAGTCCTTTTTAGGTTCATCAGAGATGGCTTATAACCGTCCTTTGTAGGGATGGTCCATGTCCATCCTTTTATGGTTCATCAGAGATTGCCTATAGCAGTCTTTTTTGTTGACGGTCATGGACCGTCCTTTTTACGAACGGTCTAGGACCGTCCTTTTTAGCTTCAAAACAGACATTTACTGTCTACCCTTATAGGTGGTCTATGACCGTCTTTCTTTAGAGATGGTCCTTGACCGTCCTTCTTTAGAGACGGTTTATGGCCGTCCTTTAAGTAATACGACGCCCCAAAATATGACGGCCCTTGTTACGATCCAAGATCGTCTTTTATTGCCCTTTGAGACGATTTTCGACCGTCCTTTTTTAACTGTTTTGGCATAGTGGAAGGTACAAATTTTGAGGATGAAATTTTTTTTTAAGGGGGATAGATTGTAACGTCCTGGAAAAATCTGTACATTGATCCGAGTACCACCTCTAGCAGAAATCCTTTAAAACCTAATCCATTAAAAATTTAACGCGAATTAACTAGCGCTAAACTAGATTACTTGTGAATTTAGCACCAACCACTTTACATATGATCTGTAAGACCCAAAACCTATAGAATTGTTAATGCTACATTACCTTGAAATCTAGGATCCAACTCTAAGCCCAGTTGCTCTCACGAGCATTCGGAAACTTCGTATCGGACTTGGACCGCAGGTCAAAAGTCTGATAGCGATGAACTTAGACAATTATGACCGCCTAGTTGGACTTGACTATCACCTCAAAAATTAAGACCAAATGATGTCCTGAGACGATTTTCTTGAGTCCGGACCGAAGAGTGTGAGAAAGTGAAGATTTTTATAAAATTAAATAAGAATTTAAGTAATCTAAGTAGTGTCGCTTGCGCACCTTTTATAAGTATTCTGACCATCAGAATCTGACCCTAATTCACCCTCGGATCAGGGAAGATGGCCCACATATGCCTAAGTACTTGTGGCCCTGATCGAGTTTCGGTGACCGTTGAACTAAAACTGGTCCACCACGGTCGATCTGAAAACCCGATCAAACTAAAAACTTAACTTTCTTAAGATCCAATATTAGTGATTTAAGTCCGACTGCATTTAGTAAAAGGACCTCCAGAAATGTTCCGTTAGATCAGAAAAAGCCCGATTTGGTTATAACCTAAGTATACCTTGGCCCTAGGGCTATTTCTGTTGGTTCTGGGACTATATAAGGGCCTTAAACCCTCTCTCACACATCCCATACGAATTCTAAACCCTAGATAATATAAGAGAGAGTAGAGAGAGAGAAAGTGAGAGAGTAGTTGGTATTTTATCTTGGGATTCTTTCCAGTTCTTCTACGCAACAAATCCATCGTTCTGGATCGTTATTCCGGCGATTCTAATTCCATCTTTGGGTAAGACAATCAAACCCTAACCTGTTTTGGAGCTTGGAATAGTCTAAATGTTGTTGTAACTAACCTAATTCATGCCTTAGGTTGCGTATCCGCCATTGACGAAGACTTATCGTCTAAATCATATCCGTTAAGCATTTTTCGGTTTAAGGTACGGACTATATACGTATAGGTTATGGTTTTCAAGACTTTCAATGTTAGATAATGATTTATTCTTGATGTGGATGCTATTACACATGCCAAATGCGTTATCTGTTTTGTTTTACGTATATGTATAACCTATGTTACAAATAGTGTATTTCATGTGTTTATTGAAATGTTTGTATGTATAAGGAATTTGATGCTATGATTGTCGTGATTAATTTTCAGTGATATATGCTTGTTATGTATGCGATAACTCCTTGAAAAAAGGATTGCCCTAATATGTAATATGGTCGACATACATGATGTATGTTGAATAATGTAGTCTAAGTGTTTGTATAAATGCCTGAATGGGTTAATATTTAGTAAAGTATGATTTTTAAGGATATTGAGATATGAATCTCAATCACCGTATTTGTGTGAATGATTTTCTCCATGAATTGTTTAGTCTATTTATTCATATTAACTGTGTGTATGATTTCCTCCATGTACTATATCCATGTTTAAGTTATATTTCATAACATGTTCATATTAATGTAGGATTTAGTTTAATTATCTATTATTGAGATTGTATATAGTTGGGACTGTATTATAGTCCAGGTAATCGGTAATTGTTCTCGAACTGGTAGTCAGAGTCATTTACGCCATGCAGGATGTGTTCGACGAATTTGAGTCGTACTTGGGATGTTCGACAGTGGTTAGGCCACACAGAGTGCTTATGCATTCTATGTCGATCAACTCAACATGCATTTGGCTTAGTTGATCTTATCAACTAAACCGATTGACCGATGTATGTTCACCATGTTTGGACGCTACTGTATGAATCTAAGGTACCGAACTCACTAGTGAAAATTCTGTTAACCTTGGTACTGCGATCCACTAAGACTCATGAGCCGGACATGGTGGTATGGGATACCGTGGTTGAGCTGTCGGCCTACGCTGGGGTGACGAGCCTCCTCGTAGTGACTAGTGAGCAACCTAAACTCGTGAGTCGATTATGGTGGTATGGGACACTATATTCGTGCTGTCGGCCTACTCTGATTGGTGATGAGCCCTTTGTAGTGACCTCGAGTATATCCTGAGACTGTATTTAGGCAACGAGCCTTATTGTAGTATTTAGGATATAACTAGACCTGTATTGATTGGTGATGAGCCCTTTACAGTGATCTAGAACTGTAACATCGTATGAGATTGTCTAAGACTGACGACCCTAGAATGGATCATTGTTTAGAAATTGATATAAGGGAGGTACCTTAGCTTTCCAATCTTGCTGTATGAAAAGGACTAATAAGAACTTGCTAATCATGCTCATAACATTGCACTGCATGTGACGTTGGCGTTGGTGTAGAGCACAGCGATAGTGATTTATGCCACTATCATCAGATGTTATCGAAAGAGGGAGTTTGTGGTGAGGGCATGCATCATGTCCTCATACCATTCTTGCATTAACAAGAGTATCTAGGACATGTTTGATTATACTGCTTTATCATTACTGTTTGATTGAATTGATAACATGTTAACCTTTGCTGTATAGTTTCACTGAGTTGATCACTCACTCCCACATTCTGGGATGGTGCTTAAACACCAACCAGACTCTAACTTAGCTGCAGGTGATGGTGATGCCTGCGAGGTGAAGCTGGAGTTCGATGAGGATGAGGAGGCATTCTCGTTCATGCAGTTCTCAGGAGGGTTCATGTGAGCCATGTCTTGATGGACGGGGATTCAAGGCTATGTTATAGTGATTTATCACATTTTGATATATGTATTTTGAAACACGACTTGTAATTATGACCTGGCAGAGCATACATACCTTGGGGACTTATGTTGGTTTATATATCTATTTCAAACTTCTGCTTGTGTATTCTTCTTGTCCCTGAATTATGTTTGCTAATTTGGCTTAATCTACCTCATGTTTTATGTACTAATACAGACAACATACATCCATCATTAAATATGTTATATAAATGATGTTTTGGAACTCGCGAGCTGAGTTATGCTCGACCCCCGATTTTCAGGGCGTTACAACGCTTTGTATCAAAGAGGGGCCCATAGTGGCATGGCCCCTCTGTCATCGCTAATCTCTCTCTCTCTCTCTCTTTCCCTATGAACGATGGCCCACCTATGATGTGTGTATTTTATCCATTCTATCCAATAAGTGGGCCACCTTGATCCTGATTTTGGGCTTGCATGACCGGACGGTCACACAGGCCCAGATGAAAGGGAAAAATAAATGTTAGCTTGATTCAAATCTGGTGGCCCGCTACATGGGACCACCGTGATGTATGAGCATCATCCAACACCGTTAGCTTGCTGGACGGTGGGCTAGATGTTGGAGGGTAAAAAATATATATAATATAAAATAAAAAAATATATATTATAATAATATACTATAACCATGTGATGGTGGCCCTACGTGGGACCCACCATGAGAAATTGGATTGGTGGATCTACACAATGATTACATGGGACTGCTATGCCCCACAATGATTACAAGGAACTCGTGGGCCTCACAATAATATACTATGCCCCACACGAGCAACTGCTAGTGTCACCAAATTCCATGGGACTCACCTGTGTGGATCTCACCCACACCGTCCATCTTTTTTTATATATATATAGACAGTCCATCTAATGGACGCTGGCCAGCACATGTAGTTGGCAGTTGCAGATGTCAGCAGGCCAGGTGGGCCCTAACCATGATGTATGGTTTACATCAACACCATCCATATCGCGGTGGACCTCACAATGATTACACATGTGGATCCTCGCCATCCACTACTTGGACGGTGGGCCACATCAATGTATGTATTTTATCCAGCTATCCATCTATCTAGACGCTGGTGGATTTGTATATATATATATATATATTAATATAATATAATATATGATAATATTAATAATATAATATAAAATGATATTAATATATATGTGTGTGCGTATGTGGAGGGCCCCATGTGGGACCCACCCACTGGATGGGACTGCTAGAATACCCACACCAACTATACAGCTGATGTGCTGACACCAGTTTTGCAGGCCCCAGCAGCATGTAGCTATTGTGGTGACGCCAGCAGGTGCTGGGGTCCCTGCATGATGTAAGTGTTGTACCCACCATCCATTGCTTGGACGGTGGATAACTTTGGTGTGGGTGTTACATCCAAACTGTCCATCTAAATGATAAGATAGATTTAAGGCTTGAGACCAAAATGAGGCAGATCTGCCTATCAGGTACACCACACTGTAAAAATCAATGGGATTGAACACCTACCAGTGGTACATTTGGGGCCACAGAAGTCTTTGATTAATATGAAATTTGTTTTTCTTCTTAATTTAGGTCTTTATGACCTCATGGATAGATTAGATGGAAAGTGAACATTATGGTGAGCCCTATAAATTTTAACAGTGAAAATCATTATTCCTGTTGCTATTTATGGTGTGGCCCATTGTGATGTATTCAAGGCCCATGGGTGAGGCCCATTATGATATATTCGAGGCCCATGGGTGAGGCTCAATGTGATGTATTTAAGGCCCATGGGTGAGGCCCAACATGATGAATTTGAGGCCTATAGGGAATGGCCATTGTGTTATAAGTGAGGCGCAATATGATGTATGTGTGGCCCATTATGTTGTGTATGGATCCTTTGTGTGGGTCACTCCTTGGGATCAATGTTGGTTAAATGTCCAAATTGATGGGCAGTGATGGTTGAATGTCCACATTGTGGCCTTCTCTTGGACCTCGTTAGGCCCATTCTCATCATTCTTTAAGTGGGTCAACCTAAATCACTAGGCCCCATTGATATTGCATGATTCATCTATTCTCACTGGGCTATCCCAAGATATTGGGCCCCCATTCGTTGTTAGTAGGATTACTTCTTTTATTTTTGAGTCCATCAAAGACTCATTTGGGCCCCCTATGGCATCTAGCGGGCCATACAATAGTATGGTAAAGGAATCCTTTTTGGATCCCTAGGATTGTGGGTAGGCTGCTTAGGCCCAAACTAGATATAAGGGGGAGTAAATCATCATCATCATCATATAATATTCTTAGTATAGCTCCACAATCCATGCCCATACACATCATATGTATGCTTGATGTGAGGAGTGATTGATCATAGCACATGCCATTGGGCAGATCATTATGGGACTCCCTGATGGGGGGAGTTGCCCACATGAACACACGGTACGTGCAGGATTGCTGCATGATTGGATAGTATGATTCATGCATTTGCATTGTGTGACATGACTATTGTACACCCTAGCGACATTAGGCCCCCAGCCTCCATAGGAGTATTGTGGTTAGCAGGATTGGACACCAAAAATCTTGTTCTACATGGAGTGTTATAGATGTCCCTGTGTGAAATTCCCTAAACCCTTATGGTACCAAGAGGTTGCTCCAACGTCTAAATAGAGTGGATGCATGAGTGCTGAGTGCCAATTACCACAAGGCAGCGCTTTCCACTGTGTCATGGTCGGTTAGAAAGGGGTGAGGCCTTACCCGCCTAAGAGGAAGGGGCAAAGATAGGCTAAGTTTGACCAGATCGAGGAATGATCCGCTATCGATGAACCGGGTCTGATATTGGCAGGTGGATAGTGAGGCTCTTTCACTCACCTTGTTGCACGTGATAGGGCGGTAATCTGGTTTGGAGTGTTCTAGACCCCAGTGATATTCTAGAGTTGAGCAATATTAATATGTGAACTTAGATGAGGATTGGTGTGCTTGAGTTGCATCTTGCATCGCATGGCCTTTGTTTCGAACAAGAAATGAAAGCGTTTAGTTTGGGGGAATTATTTAATGATAATAAAGAATTCAATGAGAGAACAATGATCACATTTATTCTGAGTTCATTTACATCCTCAGATTCCCCTGATTATGAAAATAAAGAATAATCAATCAAAGTAATGAATGAAAAATAAGACAGTCCAATGACAATTTTGACAGCATTTCGACATTTTTTTTATGTTCATCGCTAGGGCGGAAACGTTATATGGGCTTGAAACCCTTGACTTGGCCATTGAGATAGTTCTGATCTTCCTTCCGTTCATTCTTCCTTGATCTGACTGTTGAGATCAGTTCTAATCACCCTTTCGTTCATTCTTCCTTGATCTAACCGTTGAGATCAGTTCTAATCACCCTTTCGTTCATTCTTCCTTGATCTAACCGTTGAGATCAGTTCTATTCATCCTTCCGTTCATTCTTCCTTGATCTGACCGTTGAGATCAGTTTTGATCTTCCTTCCATTACGAAATCCTTGAAATATGGAGCGACCATCTCTTAAAATGTGGAGCGAGGATCAACCCTTGAAATGCAGAGCAACCATCCCTTGAAATGTGGAGCGACCGTCCCTTGAAATGTGGAGCGATGATCATCCCTTGAAACATGAAGTGATGATCATCCCTTAAAATGTGGAGCGAGGATCATCGCTTGAAATGTGGAGCGGCAATCCCTTGAAATGTGGAGCAGCTATCCCTTGAAATGTGGAACAACGATCCCTTGAAATGTGGAGATCATCTGTCTGAGGGTAGGAGTATACAGGCCTAGGTAGGGAATGTAGAGTGCATGGAGCTTACTTTGGGATAAAAGCTATGCATTAAGACAAGTTCCCTCATAAGGTGATGCATGGGGTTATCTGTTAAGACAACATAAGCCTCTCCTTAAGACAAAAGGAAAGAGAAGTGGCGCATGGGCTATTGGTTAAGACAACATAAGCTTGGCATCTGGACAATTTCCATAATAAGTGGCACATGGGGTTTCCTTTGCAAAAGCGGTACAAAAGACTTCTTCTGTAAACTATATTCGTTAGGACAATATAAGCCTAGGTCTGGACAATTTCCATAACAAGTGGCACATGGGGTTTCCTTTGCAAAAGTGATACAAAAGACTTCTTCTACAAAAAAGCTTGTTGTGCGGACAAAACTCCCACCATAAGTGGGGTTGTGCGCCATGTATTGTGAGCCACATGTTGTGCGCCATGTGTTGTGTGCTCATCCTTTTGAAGGTGGTGTGCGGAAATCCTCTTGAAGGTGGTGTTAGAGAAGATTGCACACAATGGATGGCTTTAGGACAAGGCCTCTTACAAAGTGGTGCACAACCTTTAAATTAAGACAAGAGAGAGAAAAAGAGGTGTTGTGTGCTGGTGTCAAGATATGGGAGAGAAAAGAGGTGTTGTTGTGTGCTAACAACCATTGTGCACTCCCCTTTATTGTGCGCTACATGGGTTATGTGCTGCACAACCCCTCTAGCGCACAACCTACTATCCACTTCCTTCTCCCTGCTTCTCTCCTTCTTGTCTCTTGTCTCCCTTGTCTCCTTCTTCTCTTGTCCAAATGAGGCATGGGAGGGAGTATTTATAGGCATTCTTCCCTTACACAGTGGTGTTCACCACTGCTTCTTTTCTCATACAACTTTCGTCTCTTTCCTTACATAGTGGTGTTCACCAACCTCTCCCTTAAATGGTGGTGTGCATCCCTTCTCCGTTAAAATGACACCCGTGCACCCTTTTTTTACCAAAACACCCTCTTCACTACCTTTTACCAAAATACCCTAACTCATTAATTTTACCAAAATACCCTAACTCACTGATTTTTACCAAAATACCCCAACTTACTGATTTTGACCAAAATACCCCAGCTCACTGATTTTTACCAAAATACCCTAACTCACTGATTTTTACCAAAATACCCCAACTCATTGATTTTTATCAAAATACCCTCCGATGCTGATTTTTACCAAAATACCCAAAATACCCGCGGATGCTGATTTTTACCAAAATACCCAAAATACCCCCGGATGCTGATTTTTGCCAAAATAAGGAGTGAATGAGCATAGGAAAGATTTGCACAATAGAATTCTCTAACCACTGCAATGAAATATTTTTGTGCCTCAACAGCCTTGGTATGACCAACATCATTCATGCCTTGCATCACATAGCCTTGGTACGGTTGATAGTATTCATGGATTCACCAGAATATTCCACATACTCTGATATTATATAATTATATTACTACCTCGAGCACAATTTCACCACTCTATAAGCTTTCCATAATCTTATGCACGACTGTTGCATGCAGGTGACGTTGGATCACAACTGCGCTGATGCTTGAGCACGTGGCAGATCATCTTGGATCTTTTGTCTATCATTATTGTATTTCCCTTTCCATATTATACTTATAAATTTTTTATCATAGTGGGAACATGATGGAGTTTTTGATTGTTGTTTGTGGGTTATGTCTTTGGTATGCTTATTACGAATTAAACTCACGTTGAAAATCCTCCTTATAGGATCCCAAGGTTGAAACCTGGTAAATGGGTGCCAGGAACTGAGAATGGGGTTCTACGGAGGCTGTCGGCGATGGATTTGGTGATCGAGAATTTTATGAGCCTGATTTTTAAGTTTGGGGCGTGACAGTTTTTCTTCTTCCTTAGTTTATTCTTCATGGTTTGTTCAAGAGATTTGGTTTCAACCATGTCTATGGTTGGCTAAACATCTTAACTAGGGCTAAGAGGTGAAGCTTGTAGCATATTTGGATGTTTATTTTGCTTTGATTCTTGCTCTTATTGAATTTCATTGATTTCTAGTTTGATACTAAGGGAATATTTTCAATTTTTTATGATTTATCGTGACTCAAATTACAATAAATGTTGTGATAGCTTTGGATATCTTCTGTTCCTGTTTTGAGATAATGAGATTGGTAAATCTCATTGTTCACTGTCGTCTCCTTGGCATGGTAGAGTGATGGAATCTCTTCTAATCATCAGAATTCTCCTCCATTGAGAATTAGGATAATGAAAAGTTCAAATTTGATTTAAATTGCTTTATCTTCCAATTAGATAGGATAGGACTCCAATTCCAATTGTGTTCCTTGAATCAACTATGGTAGTATCTTGATAGCTACAAGTGGATCCTTAGCACCCTAGTTCCCACCTTTAGATTCATAAGTTTTAATCAACATTATTCCCTATTACTCTCAATTATTCAGATTTTAATTTAGATCTTTTTATAGTTCTAGTTATTTTCAGAATACGTACAAGTTTAGTCCCTGTGGATTCAACCTCGGTCTTACCGAGTTATTACTACATTGTGACCCTACACTTGGGGTTGTGAACAAGTTTTTGGCGCCATTACCGGGGACTACTGCTACATTTATCTGGAATTAATTGGTATTAGAATTAGGTTAAGATTAGGGTTTATTTTTTTGCTCTGTTTTTAGGTTAGGATTTTTTCTTAAAAAATTTATTGAAACTAAAATTGTTTTCTATTTTGTAAGATCCTAACATAGAAACTCTTATTCGGTAATTTTATTCCAACCCTCTCTCTTATCTTTTCTATTTCTCTAATTTTTTTTTAGTTTTTCTACTTTTCATTTTAGGCTTAGTTGTTTAGTTACTTGAGGGCTGAGATTGTTTCATGCCCAAACGGGTCCATGATAACACTCAATATCTTTTGAATGAAGGAGGATTAGTTGAAAGGTTATCTATCCATCATAAGATTAGACACCACTTGATACCCTCTGAGTCAATAGAAGTGATGGTTGCAAATCATCCTCAACCTCCAATTGAGGAAGTTCATGATGAAAATGAGGTGCCAAACGCACTCCTGCCTCGTAATCTATGAGATTATTTACAACCGACAGGGGTGAGTACATCTTCTTGCATGATATTTCCATTGAATGCAGGAACTATGGATATTAAACCAGGGGTAATTCAACTCCCCCTAAGTTTCATGGACTAGAAATTGAAAGTTCATACTTGCATATGAAAGAGTTCAATGAAATTATATCGATATTACACTTCCTAAGTGTGTCTAAGGACACAGTTAGACTAAAATTGTTTCCTTTCTCTTTGAAAGAAAAGGCTAAGTCATGGTTACATTCTTTAAGACCAAGGTCCATTATTACATGGGCTGAGATAACAAGGGAGTTCCTTAAAAAGTTCTTCCCCTATCATAAAAAAACTACCTTAAGGAAAACAATCATGAATTTTGAGCAAAAAGATGATGAGACCTTCTTCCAATGTTAGGAGCGATTTAGGGATCTCATAAATTCATGTCCATAACATGGCTACGAAACATGGCATATAACAAACTTTTTCTATGAGGGATTGACCTCACCCATGTGCTAATTTGTGGAGATGGTGTGCAATGGGGAATTCATGAATAAGGAAGTCGATGATGCATGGGATTATTTTGATAAACTTACTGAAAATGCATAATCATGGGATATCTCTTTAAGAATTACCATTTCTAATCCTACTTAATCAAAGGAAAGGGGAGGAATTTATGTTTTAAAAGAGGAAGATGATATAAATGTAAGAGTGGCCAAACTCATAAGAAAAGTCAAGGCCATGGAACTTAAGAAGGTCGAACCTAAAAAGACTACGGAAGTTGTTTGTGGTATTTGTGCTTGTAACATACATACAACTAAGAATTGCCCAACAATTTTTGCTTTTCAAGAGATATTGAATGAGCTATTAAATGCCATAAACAACTACTAAAAATATTTCAGTGGACCCACCTCAAATACATATAACTTAAGTTGGAGGAACCATCCAAAATTTAGTTGGAGGAATGGACAAACAACTACTCCTCAAGGGATCCTTAACCAATTTTTGAATCAAAGGAAACCTCAAGAGGATCCGGTCTTAAAACATAGAGAAATTAAGATTTTTTTAATCAGGGTATGTTGCAAGCCTTTCAAGACCTTACAAAAGCCATACAAGGGCTTGAAAAAAAAATCGATTGGGGAGAAAGGGATCCTTTTGGCTCAGCCTCTCCCCAACCCAAAACAACAATATGAAATCAGTGACCCAAGCTCTTCAAAATAGATGGAGCAGGATAAGTCTATCACTACTCTTAGGAGTGGGAAGATAATTGACAAATCTATTCTGGTGAGGGCTGAAAAGCCTAAGGACCCAGAAATAGATGAGAATGATAGACCTATCAATGCTCCACATGGGTTAGAACTAGAACCTCAAAGTAAGCCAATTGCACCATTCCCTCAATGGTTGATTACACCAAAACCTCTCTCTAACTCTCAGGATAATCTAGAGGTGCTTAAGCAAGTGAAGGTCAACATCCCTGTACTAGATGACGTTAAATAAATCCTTTCATATACCAAATTTCTAAAATATTTATGTACAACTAAAGGACAGCAAAACATATAAAAGAAAATATTTTTGATAGAAAAAATGAGTGTCATCCTCAAGCAAGATGTGCTACAAAGATATAAAGATTCCAGTAGCCCAACCATCACTTGTGTAATTGGGAACCACCAGATTGAGCACGTACTTCATGACTTGGGGGTGAGCATAAATTTGATCCCTTACTTGGTTTACGAACAATTGGGTCTAGGTGAATTAAAACCCACTCGGACCACATTACACCTTTCTATCGCTCAGTTCGTGTACCGAGAGGGATGATTGAGGATGCGTTGGTCCAAGTTGATAAATTTTACTATCCAGTAGATTTTATTATCCTGAATACTCAAGCCATCATAGATGTGAGCACTAAAATACTCGTCATTCTTGGTTTTTCATTCCTTTCTATATCAAATGTTATCATTCATTGTGTTTCGACAAGAAAACAAATCCGTTCTATTTGGGGAATTTATTCAATGATAACAAAGAACTTGTTGAGAGAGAATTCATCACATTTATCTGAGTTCATTTACATCCACTGATTCCCTTGATTCTGAAAATAAAGTACAATTAATGCAATGTACTAAATGAAAGAGAAGATAGCTCGATGGAAATTTCGGTAGCATTCCGACGCTTTTCGGTCATCTCTTAGGTACTTAGGAGGAATTGCTTATCTGATCAGCCAGTCTTCAATGAGATGGAGCATCCTTCTGATCATTCTTCCTTAAAATATACAGTAGCCCGTTGAAGTGTGGCCAAGCCCTGAGAAAATCAGGCCGATTATGCTAAACGGGCCTGAAAAGTCTCCCAAAATGTAAGATCATGGGATTGCCACCATCCGTTTAGCCTGAAACTTTATGTGTAGCATTAGAACCATAAATTAGCCGTACACGTTAAGTTTCAATTCTTGAATCCTTGTAGAAATGGCTGAACTGAAAAATTAGTCCCTGAAATCATGATTTGGGGCCCGCTTGATATTTGGATATGCTTCAAATTTGGTCCCAACGCGTCAAACATAATGGTAAAGAAGATGGATGGAGCAGATTTTCCACGAACTTCAAGGTGGAGCCTACGTGTACACTACGTCAAACAAGCCGTGCACCATTATAGCCAAAGTCGGTCAGCGGGAGCTGACCAAAACTTTCTTCTCAAATCCTAAAAATGGGCAGCGTCTTTACCGTGGCTGTCATTTTTGTGTAGTGGGGCCCACTCATCGTTCATTTTGATGATCAGATGTAACGACCTAGAAAAATCCGTACTTAGACTCGAGTACCTCCTTCAGTAGAAATCATTTTGGCCTTAATCCCTTAGAATTTGAATGTATTTTAGCTAGCGCTAAACTAGATTGCATATGTAATTAGCACCGATAACTTTCAATACGATCTGTAAGACCCAAAACCCATAGAATCATTGACGCTATATTACCCTGAAACTTAGGATCCAACTCTAAACCCAGTTGCCCCGGGAATGCTTTGTAATTTTGTATTGGATCTAGACCACGTGTCGAAAGTCTGAAATCTATGATCTTAGACCATTATGACCGCTTAGTTGGACTTAATAATCATTTCAAAAATTAAGCCCGAACGATGTCCTGAGACCATTTTATTGAGTCCGTAATAAAGAGAGTAAGAAAATGAAGATTTTTAGAAAATTAAATATATTTTTAAGTAATCTGGAACATTTCATTTACGTGTTATTTTTAAGTGTTCTGACCATTAGATTTTGACCCAAATTCACCCTCGGATCAGGATAAGTGGCCCTTACATGTCAACGTACTTGTGGCCTTGATCGAAGTTCGGTAACCGTTGAATTAAAGTTGGTCTACCACGGACAATCTGGAAATCCGATCGGACTGAAAACTTAACTTACTAAAGATCCAATATTAGTGAGCTTAAGTCCGACCATATTTGATAAGAGGACCTCCAGAAGTGCTCCGTTGGATCAGAACAGGCCCGATTTGGTTATAACCTAAGTATACCTTGGTCTTAAGTCTATTTTCGTTGACTTTAAGCTTATAAAAAGGCCTTAAACCCTTAGTTCCAAATCCCATACGAATTTCCTAAACCCTAGTTGCTTAAGAGAGAGAAAGTGTGGGAGAATCTGTCGAATCTTCGTAGGATTCTTCCTAGTCCATCTATACATTGAACCTGCATATCTGAATCGTTCTTTCGGCGATTCTGATTCTATTTTTGGGTAAGTTAAGTTAATCCTAGCCTGCTTTTAAACCTAGAATAGTTCAAATGATGTTATAGCTAACCCGTTTCATGTCATAGGTAGCGTATCCACCGTTGACGAAGACTTATCGTCTGAATCACCTCTTATACGTATTTTCTGGTTTAAGGTGCGAACTATATATGTTTAGGTTATGGTTTTCAAGACTTTCAATGTTAGCTAATGATTTATTCATGTTGTGATTGTCATTACACATGCCAAATGCACTATCCGTTTCGATTTCCACATACGTATACTTTATATTGTAAATAGCATATTTCATGTATATGTTAGAATACCTGTATGCGTATGGAATCTGCTATTTTGATTGCCATGATTAATTGTCGTTGTTATATGCGTGATATGAATGTGGCAACTCCTTGGCGACAGGACTTGCCCTAACATGCAATGGAGTCAACATATGTGATGCATGTTGAATAGTGTAATCTAAGTGTTTGTATAAATGCCTAAATGAGTTAGAAGTTAGTAAAGTATGATTGCTAAGGTTGTTGAGATATGAATCTTAATCACAACACTTGAGTGTATGATTTCCTCCATGAATCATGTAACTTAGATTATCCATGTTACATGTGTGTATGATTTCCTCCATGTATAGTATTTAAGTTTCAGTTATATGTCATGAATGTTCATTTGAATGTAGACTATGAATCATGCTAGTTATTGAGCTTGTATATGAGTGGGGCTGTACTACAGTCCAGGTAATCTGTAATCGTACTCCAAATGGTGGTTGAGGTTATTTTCACCACGCAGGATGAGTTTAACGAATCTGAGTCGTGATTGGGATGTTCGACAGTGGTTAGGCCACATAGAGTGCTTATACATTCCATGTCGTTCAACTCAACATGCGCTTGGCCTAGTTGGGCTTATTAACTAACTTGATTCACCGATGTTTGTTCATCATGTTTGGTCGCTACTGTTTGAATCTAAGGCACTGAGCTTACCAGCGAAACTCCCGTTAATCGTGGTACCGTGATCCCCTAAGACTCATGAGCCGGACATGGTGGTATAAGATACCGTGGTCGAGTTGTCGGCTATGCTGGGGTTAGAAACCTCCCCGTAGTGACCAGTGAGCACTTTATTCTCGTGAGTAAATTATGGTGGTATGGGACACTATATTCTTACTGTCGGCCTACATTGATTGGTGAGGAGCCCTCTGTAGTGACCTCGAGTATATCCTGACACTGCATAAGGGTGACGAGTCTTGTTGCAGTATTAAGGATATAATTAGGCCTGTATTGATTTGGTGATGGGGGAGTGGTGTAACGATTGCACGCAATAGTCCTGACAGTCCTTGCAGTGACCTAGAACCGTAATATCGTATGAGATTTCCTAGGAGTGACGACCCTAGAATGGATCAATGTTTGAGAATTGATATAAGGGAGGTGTCTTAGCTTCTCAATCCTACTGTATGAAAAGGACTAATTAGAACTTGGTAAGCATGCTCATATCATCGCATTGCATGTGATATCGGTATTGGTGTAAGAGCACTGAGGAAGTGACTGACATGCGTGATAATAAGATGAAGATCGCAGAGGGATTTTATGGTGAGGGCATGCATCATTCCTTTATATCATCCTTGCATTAATAAGAGTATTTAGGACCTGTTGATTGAACTACCTTTTCATTACTGCTTGATTGGATTGATAACATGTTAACCTTTGCTGTATAGTACCACTGAGTTGATCACTCACTCCCACATTCTGGGATGGTGCTTAAACACCAACCAGACTCTGATGTAATTGCAGGTGACGGCGACGCTGGCGAGGCGGATCCAGACTTTGATGAGGACGAGGAGGCATTCTCATATATGTAATTCTCAGGCGGGTTCATGTGAGCCTCGTCCTGACCAGCGGAGATTTTTGGGATATGTATATGATGATTTTGCTTAGTTTGATACATGTATCTGAGACACAGTTGTATATATTGCCCTGGGCAGAGCATGCATATTTTGGGATTATTTTTGAATTATGAATTATATATGTATTTAAGTCTTCCGCTTGCATTTCCTCAATATTCCTAAATTATGTTTGCTGATCTGGCTTGATCTATTTCATGTTTTATGCACTAATACAGACAACATACAATCATCATCCATTATGTTGCATAAGTGATGTTTTGGAACTCAGGAGCTGAGTTATGCTTGACCCCCGAATTTCAGGGTGTTACATCAGAACCGTTCACCTATCTCTGGAGGGAGGTATAAACCTTACCTAGATGTCCTTTTATCTCCATGCAGTCGATTGCAAGATCTTAACCGTTGAATACAAAATGGACAGCGGAGTAGATAACCTTGCGGGCCGCACTGATTTTCCTCCAAAAGCACCCTATTCTTGATGGTTTTTCACCCTAAGACCGATGAATAGAGTGAATTTTCTGAAAAACTCCGGTAAATGGGCCATCAAAAATCACAGAGTCAACATACGTCGACTCTATTTAAAACAAAGCTTCGGTTCCTTCGTATTGGGCCACCATCACGCAGCGAGAGGTTAATTCGAGCCGTCTATCAAATAGAGGGAGAAAAACTAATTAGGGTCATGTTGAGCTTTGGCGATCATGCTCATCCGTATGATTGTTATGGCGATCGTAAACAGACCGTTGAGCTTCCATTGCAGCTTGATTATCACGGTGGGCCACATCATCAGTTGATCAAAACCAGTCTTTCACGGCTGAAATTCTAAGCGAAAGGCAGTAGATAGTGTACATTTCTCAAAAGGATACTGTATTGGGCCCCACCAACAGCACAGTTGAAAGGAAGAAGCTTTCTTCCTCTGCTTATGCAAGACCGTAAATCCGGTCTGTTGCGCGGTCCCGTGCAATGAAATCCTTCTTCAGACGACATTTCTGGGACATGTGATTCATGGGAAACCTCCCACTCCCTTTGTGCGGTCCTGCACAAGGAGTTTTCTCCAAACTCCCTTGAAAAGTGGCGTAAAAGCCACCTTACTTCAGTTGTGCGTGTACGCGCAAGCAACTGTAGTTGTGCGGGTATGCGCAAGTAGCAACTTTTACCTTGCTTCTCTCTTATTTCTTTGGCCCACCAACTGATTCAATCCGATCCAACCCCTCAAATGGAGTAGGAGTGGGGTATTTACAGGCCCCACCACTCTTATAGAGTGGTGATCACCACCACCTATCTCTTCACATATGATCTTCTTCTTTTCTTTACACTATGGTGACCACCAAGCTACCTCTTAAATGGTGGTGTACAACCTTTCTCCCTTAAAATGACACATGTGCACCCTTTTTTTACCAAACTACCCTTTTCAATCCCTTTTACTAAAATACCTAAACTACCCCTTAGACATGAAATGTTACCAAAATACCTAAATTACCCCTTAAGCTAGATTTTTACCAAAATACCCAAAATATCTCTGGACGTGGAAATTGCCAAAATACCTCTGGAGCTGGATTTTACCAAAATACCTAAACCACCCTTGGAACTGAATTTTACCAAAATACCTAAACTACCCTTGGAATTGAATTTTACCAAAATACCTCCAGACATGGAAATTACCGAAATACCCCCAGACATGGAATATTTTTTTTTGCCTCAACAGATGCCCCCTCGATCCTTCTTTGATTGATTCCTGAAATCAAATGGAGGATCGATCTTCCTCCGCCTGAAGAACTTGAATGAACTGCAACTGAAGGATAACTGGATGATCATGCTTGCATGGTAGACTAGATGAACATTCTTATCTAGAAGATTGAATGATCATTTTTGATTGGAATGCTCGTGCTCGAATGAAAGACTGGATGATCATACTTGCAGATTGAATGATCGCGTTTGATCGGGATACTGGAATGCTCACGCTCGAATGATAGACTTGAATGATCACGCTTGAACAAAAGATTTGATGATGGCGTTCAAGAAAAAAAAACTTAAATGATGGTGCTTGGACGGAAGACTTGAATGCCCCCAGCCAGTAGTGTCGAGCGGATGTTCACTAGAGAGGATAAAATACTCTTTTCATTGAAGCACATCTCTGCAATAGCTATGACGACTTCGTCTTTGAGCAATTTGATCAAAGAACTATCTTTCAACACCGTTGCTGCTGCAACGTTCTCTTTGATCAACTCCAACGATTCTTTCCTTTAATTCTTTATCTGGAGTCGTTCTTTAATGTTGCTCCTGCCGCAATAACTTTTTTGATTATTTTCTTTACTCACGATCTGTATAACCCAAGCTTTTAAATAATGGTCTCTCCTGCCAAATTAATCGAAATTAGCATCTCAATTCATTATAATTTATTTTTCAATGTAACTTTATGAAGCATTGATAATTTTGAAATAAATTGAGAGTTTCTTTTCTTTTTAGGCCGATTGTGATATTCGCAATAAGATTTAATCAATCTTTGCACTTGTCATCGTGCTTCACATTGTATTCTTTATATTACACTCTTGGAGATTTCATCTTTAGCTCCAAAGGTTCAACCGCTGAGTCTTTTTACCAAGTCTTATCTTGTTTGTGCTCCTTAACATTTCTTCATAGACTTTTTCTTGGATCTCTACTGATTTGATGATGATTCCATTTGTTCTTTGTCTCCATCAGATCCTATACTTGGAGTCTTGCGATATTATTATTCATAATACTCAGCATATGAATTCCTCCACCTTGCATAAGAAGTTATCAGAAAGACCAAGGCATAGATTATTTTGAAGACATTAAATCCTGCCCCCTTTCCAGGTCAATGTCGCATAAAGATTTCTTTAAAAGATAATATTTTCAAAATGAAGCCTTCTGATACTCCTAAAGAATGGATAATCTTTATTGCTCTTTTCATGACTCCAAAGAATATATCAGAGTCCTAATACTGTCTGATAGAGAATGATAATTCCTCACTAATTTATTCTCTGCCCCTTTTTGAGAACCTTGTGCAATAATATGTCTTTATTCATTAAGAAGGTGAGAGATGAAAAGACCTCACAGCTCTTGTCAATATATTAATTGACCTTGGAGACTTAAGCTTTTGAGTAGATAATTGCCAATATCTTGAAGGCATTTACTGTTGATGTAATTTGAACCTGATTCAAGAAAAATGTATTTTTGCATGTTGTCTAATCAATGTTTAAAATTTTCATCAGGAAATTGCATATTTGAGCATATCTAAATTGAAATATATATTCATAGCATTTTGAATGCTTCACATAGCTTATGCTTTTTAAGCAGTGGAGATAGTGTACTTTTAACTGACCATACTTTGACTGGACAAAATTGACCTTGACCTGACTTGACTGGACTAGTCTAGATTGAACTAAACTGACTTGACTTGACTAGTCTAGATTGAACTAGACTGAACTGGACTAGATTGACACTTGCACACACAGTTTAGGCTCTTGAGTAGTGGAGCAGCACACAGTTTAAGCTCTTGAGTAGTGGAGCGACACATAGTTTAAGCTCTTTGATCAGTGGAGCAACACAGTTTAAGCTTTGGAGTAGTTGGAACAATCACAGCCGTGAATAGGATTTACGCACCAAGATGGCCACAGTAACTCTCTAAAGTTCGCAGGGCTTTTTACCTGGCTACCTTAAGTACCAAATCCAAGGTCTCTGATCCATCAATGAGTAGGTTTAGTCTAGTCCTTCCCCATGAGTTAGTACTGAAATCAAACTAGGGATCTGAGTTTTCTTCATCTGTGAGTTCGAACCCATTCCTGGGGAGGGTATTTTCTTCCTCGCCCATGACGTTGTCGGAGAGCTCACAAATGGCATTGGTCTCACGTATGACTGGCCGTTGAAGATGGCTTCGTCAGCTGCCCACATGGGTATGCGTACGATGGCCTTCATGGGCTTTTTAGGGCCACTGGCTTCTCGCTCTGCCTGAATGGCGATCTTGATAGGTCTTATGCGTAGCTGGCCCCTTTTAAGACTGGGTCCTTTTAGGACTTGGCCTTTTTTATGTCTCGAAGACTTGGTCCTTTTAGGACTTGGCCCTTTTTTTTTTCTTGGGACTTGGCTAGACTGCCTTAAATGATTATAGTATTATACGTAGTTGGCCATATAGGCTTAGTTAGACTGCCTTGAATGATAAGCAACCATCACTATCGTCAACTTTATATGTGGTTGGCTATATAGTTTATTCCACTGCTAAAAGATGGCGATCAATAATTGATATTTCGCCGCTGCTGATAATACTTCGAGAATATTCATACTATGTTTGAAATTGTGTATCAGCTTGGCGATGATAGTAATTTTGATAAGCGATTGATGATGACAGCGATAGTTGCCAATCTGGGCGATAATCATCGGTACTTACTGATGAAAATCTTTGGCGGTCAATGCTTGACCGCTATCATTAGTGTTTGGTGGGTTGTCAGCAATCATCAATGCTTAGCAGCGATCATCAATGCTTGGCAGCGATCGTTAATTCTTGACACCGATCATCAACACTTGGTAGCGATCATCAATGCTTGGTAGCAATCATCAACGCTTGGTAGCGATCGTCAACGCTTGGTAGCGATCGTCAATGCTTGGTAGCAATCGTCATTAGCACTTCGTGTTTGACAATGACTTGATATGCTTGAAAGCCTATCTTACATTCAAATACACAAAAGAAATGCATTCTATGGTGAGAAACATATTTCACAGCTTTTTACTCACCTGTCTTGCCCCCTTTTGATTAGGAAGCATTACTCTAGGAATCTTCATAATCAAAATCATGATGTTGCACCCTTACATTGCATCCCCTCATACATTTTGCCCAGGATTAGCTTTGCCCCCAGTCTCGAACTAATCAAGCCTGTGTATTCTTATTTCTTTTTTTTTTCTTTTCTTTTCTGTTGTACACCTTAACAATTTCTCCTTTATCAACCGTCTTCTGTAACTTGTTCTTCAAGCCATTCACTTTTCTTTCTTCTCCGATTGTATCTCTTTGTATTTCTCTTGAAATTTGAAATCAATTGAAAATTTATGCTTTAATTCATTCGTATAAGGGAGAGTACATGACCTTGTCTTTCGAAATCCTTTCGCTCCTCTACTTGTTGGCGAGCAATGCTTGACTTAGTCAAACTAACTTTTCATCTGAAGGCTTTGTACATTCTTTGTGCACCAACACGCTATCATCCGTCCTTCATTGTCTCATAGCGCTACTGATGAAGCAGACACTTCTTTCGATGCTACCTTGCTTCTTCTTCATTTAACTTCCCCGCCATGGAAGTGCTTCTGCATGGTACTCATTATTTGGTCAGCATGTGAGCACAACTTTGCATAAAAAGCAGCTGAATTTGAATTGGCTCTAGAGCTCTGAATACTTTTTATCAAGCATCTAAAATTGTTAAATCGATTTTCTTCTTCAGCATGCTCTTGAGAAAACGATAATTCCCCATCTACTGCCCTTCAGCTATATCATCCAACTCCCTTTTGATAGCATTGTGCCAATACGATATTTCACCAATTGGATGTGTTATAACTGAATCAACAACTGATTCCAAATGGTTCTTTTTATAGTCTTGGAAAATTCACAAGTGCTCCACCCTTTCTCTATTTGATCTATTAACTGGCCATGTGTGGGAGCCACACAACACTTTTTGAAGAAGCTTTTCACCTGAGACATATTAAGGCAGCCTGTTCCTCTTCCTTTGACATGTATTGACTAGCTTTCTCTGGTAACTGCCACCATTCTAGCATCATTTGTCTTTGATCGAAACTGATTTGATCATTCAGAACAGAGCGTTAGTTAATAAATTAAATAAAACCATACCTTATTTTTAGAGATGAAGGGGAGGATGTTCCCACTGAGAGTCGCCATTTTGGCGTCTTTACAGATGCTAAAAAGTGATAAATGTTCTCAAAATATTTTCTAAGTTATCATCGAATAATAAGAGTCTCCAGCAGAGTCATCATTTTATTTCGACAAGAAAACAAATGCATTCTATTTAGGGGATATTTAATGATAACAAAGAACTTGTTGAGAAAACATTCATCACATTTATCTGAGTTCATTTACATCCTCTGATTCCCTTGATTCTGAAAATAAAGTACAATTAATGCAATGTACTGAATGAAAGAGAAGATAGCTTGATGGAAATTTTGGCAGCATTCCGACGCTATTTCGGTCATCTCTTAGATACTTAGGAGGAATTGCTTATCTGATCAGCCAGTCTTCAATGAGATGGAGCATCCTTCTGGTCATTCTTCCTTAAAATATACAGCAGCCCGTTGAAGTGTGGCCAAGCCCTGAGAAAATCAGGCCGATCATGCTAAACGAGCCTGAAAAGTCTCCCAAAATGTAAGATCATGGGGTTGCCACCGTCCGTTCAGCCCGAAACTTTATGTGTAGCATTAGAACCACAAATTAGTCGTACATGTTAAGTTTCAGTTCCTGAATCCTTGTAGAAATGGCTGAACTGACAAATCAGTCCCTAAAATCATGATTTGAGGCCTGCTTGATATCTGGATATGCTTTAGATTTGGTCCCAACACGTCAAACATAGTGGTAAAGCAGATGGACAGAGCAGATTTCCCACGAACATCAAGGTGGAGCCTACATGTACACTATATGTGTATATAGTATATGTGTACAAGCCGTGCACCGTTATAGCCAAAGTCGGTCAACGGGCGCTGACCGGCACTTTCTTCTCAAATCCTAAAATGGGCAACGTCTTTACCATGGATGCCATTTTTATGTAGTGGGGCCCACTCATCGTTCGTTTCAATGATCAGAACCGTTCACCTGTCTCTGGAGGGAGGTATAAACCTTGCCTAGATGTCCTTTTATCTCCATGCAGTCGATTGCAAGATCTTAACCATTGAATACAAAATGGACGGCGGAGTAGATAACCTTGTGGGCCGCACTGATTTTCCTCTAAAAACACCTTATTCTTATTGGTTTTTCACCATGAGACCGATGAACTGAGTGGATTTTCCAGAAAACTCTTGTAAATGGGCCGTCAAAAATCACAGAGTGGATGTACGTCGACTCTATTTAAAACAGAGCTTCGGTTCCTTCGTACTGGGCCACCATCACACAGCGAGAGGTTAATCCCAGCCGTCTATCAAATAGAGGGAGAAAAACCAATCAAGGTCATGTTGAGCTTTGTCGATCATGCTCACCCATATGATCATTATGGCGATCGTAAATGGACTTTGAGCTTCCATTGTAACTTGATTATCACAGTGGGCCACATCATCAGTTGTTCAAAACTAGTCTTTCACAGTTGAAATTCTGAGAGGAAGGTAGCAGACAGTGTATATATCTCAAAAGGATACTGTATTGGGCCCCACCAGCAGCACAATTGAAAGGAAGAAGCTTTCTTCCTCTGCTTACGCACGACCGTAAATCCGGTCGATTGCGCGGTCCCGCGCAATGAAATCCTTCTTCGGACGACATTTCTGGGACATGTGACTCATGAGAAACCTCCCATTCCCGTTGTGCAGTCCTGCGCAAGGAGTTTTTCCCAAACTCCCTTGAAAAGTGGCGCAAAAGCCACCTTACTTCAGTTGTGCATGTACCCGCAAGCAACTCTAGTTGCGCGGGTACGCGCAAGCAACAACTTTTACCTTGCTTCTCTCTTATTTCTTTGGCCCACCAACTGATCCAATCCGATCCAACCCCTCAAATGAAGTAGGAGTGGGGTATTTATAGGTCCCACCACTCTTACAGAGTGGTGATCACCACCACCTATCTCTTCACATATGATCTTCTTCTTTTCTTTACACTATGGTGACCACCAAGCTACCTCTTAAATGGTGGTGTACAACCTTTCTCCCTTAAAATGACACATGTGCACCCTTTTTTTTTACCAAACTACCCTTTTCAATCCCTTTTACCAAAATACTTAAACTACCCCTTGGACATGGAATATTACCAAAATACCTAAACTACCCCTTAAGCTGGATTTTTACCAAAATACCCAAAATACCTCTGGAGCTGGATTTTACCAAAATATCTAAATCACCCTTGGAACTAGATTTTACCAAAATACCTAAACTACCCTTAGAACTGGATTTTACCAAAATACCCCCGGACATGGAATATTTTTTTATGCCTCAACAAATTATAGAAATGGAATTATGAATTTATCTTTTGAAAATATGACATTAAAGCTTAACATCTTTTTCAATATGAACAAATAGCTAGAGGATGATGACGATACCCACGACATTAACATGATTGACTTTTTTGTGAAAGATAGAGCACTCCTGACTTTATACTTTGACACTCTTGAGACTTGCTTAACCCACTCCCCTAATTTAGATGATGAAATGATTAGGGAGATGGATGCCTTAGTTGATGCTACGCTGGTACTTGAAGTTAACCAGTGGAGGCCACAATTTAAAAAATCATACCAAACTGATGTAGTGCCTCTATCGTCTAACCTCAAAGCATCGAAGCTTGACCTAAAACCTTTGTCTATCAATCTTAAATATGTCTATTTAGGTCAAGATGAGACATACCCAGTGGTGATCTCTACCCACCTTGAGAAAGAACAAGAGAGTGTACTCATTTTCACTCTCATTGAGCATAAAGGAGCTCTTAGATAGTCAATTGCGGACCTCAAGGGAATTAACTATTTGATTTGTACTCACCGCATCCATCTTGAGGAAAATATGAAAACCTCCAGACAACCACAACATTGACTTAATCCAAATATGAAAGAAGTGGTTAATGTTGACGTAATGAAGTTATTGGATGTGGGTATCATATACCTTATATCTGACAGTCATTGAGTGAGTCCAAATCAGGTAGTTCCTAAGAAGTTCAGGATCACCATCGTAGCCAATGCCAACAATGAACTCATGCTAACTAGAGTTACTACTGGTTGGAGAATGTGGATTGACTACGGGAAGTTAAATACTATCATAAGGAAGGACCACTTTCCTTTGCCCTTCATTGATTAAATTTTAAAAAGACTAGTTGGTCACTCTTACTATTGCTTCATTGATGGATATTCGGGCTACAATCAGATAGAGATAGCCCTTGAAGATAAAGAGAAGACAACATTCACATGTCACTTTAACACATTTTCTTACTGAAAGATGTCATTTGGACTATTAATGCCCTTGCCACTTTTTAACAATGCATTTTGAGTATTTTTCTGACATGGTGGGGCAATATTTAGAGTTTTTCATAGACGACTTCTCTATCTTTGGTTGATCCTTCAACGAGTGTTAGAAAAATCTTAAATGTGTGTTGAAGTGATACGAGGAAAAGAATTTGGTTCTGAATTAGGAGAAATGTCATTTCATGGTTCCAAAGGGAATTGTGCTCCGACAAATAATTTCATCCAAGGGAATTGAGGTAGACAAGGAAAAATTGATCTTATCTCTAACCTACCTCCACCTAAGAGAGTACATTATGTGCAATCCTTCCTAGGACACGCCGTATCCTATAGACGATTTATAAAGGACTTTAATCATCTCTCTCCTCCTTTATGCAATCTACTTTAAAAGGATGTACCATACGAATGGATTGAACAATGTCAAGAAGCTTTCACTAAGCTCGAGGGCATGTTAACTACCGCACCTATCATGCAACTACCTGATTGTATCATCCCTTTTGAGATTATGTGCGTTGCATCTGACTATGCTATTGGGGCGGTGTTAGGCTAGAGAAAAGAAAAGAAGCCCTATGTTATTCACTATGTAAGTAAAACTCTAAATTCTGCCCAAGTAAACTACTCTACTATGGAGAAGGAACTCTTAGCTGTAGTGTTTGCTTTGAATAAATTTAGGTCCTACGTGATTGGATCTAAGATCATTATCTACATGGACCATGAGTGCTAAAGTATCTTCTTTTTAAGACAGATGACAAGTCCCACCTAATAAGATGGATCCTCTCACTCCAAGAATTTGATATTGAAATACAAGACGAAAAAGGAGTAGAAAACGTAGTAGCCGACCACATTTCTCGACTTGACATCCCTAGTTCCTTGAGCCGACATTGATAAATGATATGTTCCTTGACAAATAATTGTTTAAACTCTCCCAACTACCTTTGTTTGCTGACATTGCAAATTATCTTACTACAGGTTTCACGCCAATGTATTGGACTGTGTATGATAAGAAAAAAAAATCTTCGCCGAGGTACATAAGTTTTTCTCGAATGATCCTTATTTGTCTAAATATTATGAAGACTAAATTCTAAGGAGATGTGTGTCAAACAATGAACATCAGAGTGTCATCTCCTTTTATCATTCTCAGGCTTGTGGTGGTCACTTTTCTGCTAAGAAGACCACAACTAAAATTTCGTAATGCGGATTTTACTGGCTCACGATGTTTAGAGATACTCGTGACTTTTGCAAAGCTTGTGAGCATTGTTAGAAATTGGGAGGGTTGTGCCATTAAAATATAATGCATCTGAACCTCATTCTTATCATTGAAGCATTTGATTGATGGGGCATTGATTTCATGGGACCATTTGCCCAATCCTTTGGGAAATTTTATATTTTGTTACCAGTAAACTTGTAACGCCCTGAATTTCGAGTACCAAGCAAAGCTCATCTCCCGAGATCCATCGTATCACTTATGCAACATAGATAATGATGTTTAGATGTTGTCCATATTAGTGCATTGAACATGAGAGAGATTATACTAAATCAGCATATCATACTCTAGAGTTAATGTAATTAAGCAAGCAGAAGATTGAGATAGATATATAGAGTATATATGTGTTTCACAACCTCCAGAGTATGAGTATACTATCAGGTTAAATATATATAAGTGTTGTTTCAAAATATACAAAATGTCAAAATATAAATGTTCG
Source organism: Magnolia kwangsiensis (assembly GCA_037074715.1). Lineage (NCBI taxonomy): Eukaryota > Viridiplantae > Streptophyta > Magnoliopsida > Magnoliales > Magnoliaceae > Magnolia > Magnolia kwangsiensis. The sequence goes on along the minus strand of CM073575.1, from coordinate 78,167,784 downwards.
ACTAATCCATGTATTCCTGTAATCTCATTGAAGCAGCACGAGGTCTACATAGACCTGCCAGAGAGCTGAACATAGGAGAACTCTTCCTCCTCGTCTATAAAGTCTAACTCTGCTGCATATATGCTCTCATCACCTGCATTTATAAAAGAGTCTGGTTAGTGTTTTAAAACACCATCCCAGAGTAAAAGTGAGTGATCAACTCAGAGCTACTATAAAGTAAAGGTTAACATGTTATCAATTCAATAAAACAGTAATGATAAAGCAATACAACAATCACTTCCTAAATACTCTGGTTAATGTAAGAATGGAGTGCAGTAATGATGCATGCACTCGCACAAAGATCCCTCACAAGCGACAACATCAGCCATTTGCGCATGAAAAACTCTCAAATTATTCCCTTCATCTACAAAGGCACATGCAATGTGGTGCATGGTTGTATTAGCCGGGTTATTAATTAGGCTTATTCATACAACAGATTTGAGAAGCTAAGGTACCTCCCTTTACATCATTTACCCAAATAAAGGATCCATCTAGGGTCGTCAATCCTAGTTAACCACTTACGATAGGCAAGTTATAAGGCATAACCCTAATGAAAATAGTGGATAGGCAAATTCAAGAGTTTATACTCGAGGTCACTACGGGGAGGCTCGTCACTTCAACGTAGGCCGATAGCTCGAACATGGTGTCCCACACTACCATACCCGGCTCATAAGTTTGGGTTGCTCGCTGGTCATTATGTGGAGGCTCGTCACCCTAGTGTAGGCCCATAACTCGACCATAGTGTCCCATACCACCATATCCAGCTCATGAGTCTTAGCGGATCGAGGTACCATAGTTGAAACAAGTCTTTACATTGGTAAGTGGTACCTTAGATTCAAGCAGTGATGTCCATACTTGGTAAATACATAATAAGCCAATCGGTTTATTAGACAAGTTCAATTGTTACGAGTCAACACTGACTTACTCGACATGGAGCACATGAGTACTCCACGTGGCCTAATATCGACAATCATCATACGACTCCAATTCAGCAAACGTATAAAATGTGCCGCGATTAATTCCGCCATGAAACGAGAATTGTTACCAATTGCCCGGGCCAGGGTATGGCCCCAATCTTACTCAAGTGCAATAGGCTGAACACATACGATAATCATAACAACATTTAACAAAAAATCCAATTACAACGCTCATTTGAGCATTTTGTCAACACATTGAACATGTTACCAAGGATTTGGATTTCATCGATAAATTACGTAATCAAAAGTATGACTACATAAAGGAAGTTATGCATATAGATAAGATAATTGAGAGTCCCAACTCAATACTCTTATTAAATATAAAAAATCAACAAATTCTTATTTAGACATTTTATTAAACATTTAGACTACGCATTACTAAGTACATAGACTAGATTAGTTACTACAGGAACTACAACGATTCATTACACAAGGAGACCGTGATACATACGACAAACATGAATCCTAAATTCATAGTCAAGTCAAGCACAAATCAGAATTTTGTACCAATTCAAACATTTTAACAAATACATGGAATGCATTTTATATTCAACATAGTTCACACATGTATAATTTATCGAAAACGTCGTAACTAAGATCTTATGACAGCAGTCAAATCAGACATAAATCATTGCTGGTATTGAAAGCCTTGAAAACCATAACCTAAACCTTTATAGTTCGCACCTTTCGTTAGAGAGCTCAATTTAGACTAGGTTCAACTGTACGTTTCTGAAAATGAGATGTTAAACACCTACACGACGTAATAGGTTATCTAGCTCGACAAACTACCAACCTAGATCTCTGTAATGAGATTAGGGTTACGGTTTCTTACCCAAATCCTTAGCCAAAATAGGTCGGATAGCGTAAGGAAACGGTGATCTAGCACGTAGGGTCGTGTGGGAAGATTCTTGCAACAATCTCCCTGAATCCCTCTTTCAACCTTTCTCTTTTCTCTTCTTCTTCTTCTTCTTCTTCTTCTCTCTCTCTCTCTCTCTTAGGGTTTTTAGAAAATTCATATGAGGGAGAGATGGAGTGGTTTAAGGGCATCATATAGGTCCAGAATTGGTTTAAATGGTCCCATGGCTATGGTATACTTAGGTTACAGCCAAAGGGTGCCTGTTTCTGATAAACAGAGCCCTTAGGAAGCTCCATTTCTCACTTATGTCATAGAGCAAGTTCCTTGACCATGGATTTAAGTCAGGTTATGATTTTGGTTGGTTGGATTAGCGGATCGACCGTGGAGGACCAGTGTCAGATCAACGGTCGTTGTCGCTCGATTAAGGCCACAAGTATACGAATAGGTGCAGGAAAATTTCCCTGATCCACAAGTGAAGTTCGGTTAGATTCTGATGGTCCAAAGTCTTCAATTTTGCCCATTAACAAATGGCCCAATTTACTTAAGTTTCATTATATTTTCTGAAGATATTCACGTTGCACACACACTTCACTCAGCACTCAAATTGAACGTTTCTGGACACCATGTGGGTTCTATTCCCATGATGGTTATCAAGTCCAATAAGGTGGTCATAACACTATAGTTTCACGGTCATCAGACTTCCGATGTGTGGTTCAAGTCCGATACAGACTTTCAATATGCTCCCGAAAGCGACTGGCTTTTAAGATTCCTCCTAGGTTTTTAAGTAGTGTTGTGTTAGTGATTCTGATGGTTTTAGGTCTTGCCATTTGTATAGATAGTGGTTTAGGCCAAATCCATCAATTATTTAGTTTAGTACTTAACTAAAATTTTGTCTAATTTTTATAGGGTACGGTCTTTAAGGAATTCTGCCTGAGGTGGTACTCAAGTTTTTGTACGAATTTTTTCGAGACATTATAATCTACCCCCCTTAAAAGAAAATTTTTGTGCTCAAAATTAGTACCTTCTTGTACTCCTCGAGGATCTTAAGGTAGTTCTTAAGGATTTTGACTTTTGTTTCTTGGGTCACCTCTTCCTCAGTGTGGTGTGTCTATAATACTTTCACAAGTGGGATAACTTTACTGCGTAGTACTTGTTCTTTCCTACCCAGGACCCATGTTGGTCTGAGTAAATAGGTAGCATCTTCACTTAGCTGCACTTGCTCCCACTTAATAATATGAGTAGGATCAGGAACGTATTTCTTCAGCATTGATACTTGGAACATGTTATGTACGCCTGCGAGTGATGTGGGCAAGGTAAGGCGGTATGCTACCACACCCACTCGATCTAAAATCTAGAACAAACCAATGAATCTCGGCGTAAGCTTCCCTTTCTTGCCAAAACGAAGGACTTCCTTAATTGGAGAAACCTTCAGGAATACATGGTCCCCAACTTTGAATTCCAGCTGTCTTTATCTTGTGTCGGCGTAACTCTTTTATCTGCTCTGGGCTGTAAGAAGTCGATGCTTGATAATGTCAATCTTATCTGAGGTTGCCTATACTAGATCTGGGCCAACCAAGCTCTTCTTGCCAACTTCTGCCCAACAATGTGGTGCTTAACATGAGCGTCTATACAAGGTGTCGTAGGGGGCCATGCCAATACTTGCTTGGAAGCTGTTGCTATAAGAAAACTCGGCAAAGGGGAGACAGTCATCCCAACTGTCCTTGAAATCAAGAACACATGCTCACAATATATCTTCTAATATCTGATTTACCCGTTCCGTCTACTCATCGGTCTGTGGGTGGAACGTGGTACTGAACTTCAATTGTAATCCCATCGCCTCTTGGATTCGAGTCCAGAATATAGATGTGAATTGTGTGTCTCGATCTGACACAATCTCCATAGGAACTCCATGCAGTCATACAATCTCCTTAATGTACAACTTGGTTAAATCATCTGCTGAGTTTGAAACTCTAATTGGGAGGAAATGAGACGATTTCATCAATCGGTCTATAATCACCAAAATGGAGTCATGCCCCTTTCTCGTCTTTGGTAACTCGGAAATGAAGTCCATGGATATGAAATCCCATTTCCATTCAGCTATGGGTATGGGCTGAAGTTGATAAGGAGGTCGGCAATGTTCGGCCTTTACCTGTTGGCACGTGAGAGAACGGGACATGAAGTTTGGTTTTTGGGTCTTCTTGTTGTCCCACCAGTACGAACGCTTAATGTCTATATACATCTCCATACTACCTGGATGCGTTGCCAACTTTGAATTGTGAGCAGTTTCCAGAACTTACCTTCGCAAGTGATGGAGATTTAGGACGCACAAGCAGCCACGATATCGTAAAACCCCATCTGAACCAATTCTCCATTCAGATTCTTCACTGTCGCTCGCTTGTTCTCTCATCTTCACCAACAGTTCATCTTCTTTCTAAGCCACAATGATTCAGTCATCAATAAGCGGTTGCACGTGGATGTGTTTGACGCTCTCGAAAGGTCCTCAACTATAAGCTTCTGTTCGAAGTCTCGGACAAACTCTAATATATTCCATTCTTCTATCATCAGTGGAGCTACAAATTCTATTATCTTCTTATGGCTCAATGCATCAGCCATAAGGTTGGCCTTGCCAGGATGGTAGGAGACCTCAAACTTGAAGTCTTTCGAGGTTTCCATCCAACGTCGTTGCCTCATATTTAAGTCCCTCTGAGTAAAGATGTACTTAAGGCTCTTGTGGTCACAAAAGATCTCGAACTCCTCTCCGTAAAGGTAATGTCTCTAGAGTTTAATGTAAAAATGACCACCGCTAGTTTCAGGTTGTGCATGAGGTAGTTTTTCTTGTGTTTCCTTAACTGTCGCGAGGTATAGGTGATCACTGTCCTTTAGCATAAGAACACTTCTCAAACCAATGCGAGACGTGTTGGTGTATATAGTATATTTGACCCCTTGCTCTAGCAATGCTAGCATGGGTGTGGACATTAGAGTGTCCTTTAATTCCTGAAAGGCTGCTTCTGTTTTCTCGTTCCTAGGAAACTTAAGATCTCTTCGAGTGAGTTACGATAATGGTCTGGCTATCTTAAAAAATCTTTAATGAAGCGGCGATAGTAGCCATCAAGTCTAAGAAAACTCCTCACTTCTATAACTGAACTGGGATGCTCCCAGTCCTGAACTACGGTTACCTTGGCCAAGTCCCAAGTAATTCCCTCTTTGGACACTACGTGTCCCAAAAACTTGACTTTCTCTTTCTAGAAGTCACATTTCTGGTATTGTGCAAACAACTGATTCTTCCTAAGAGTATTGAAGACTGCTCGCAGGTGTTCTTCGTGATCTTTCTGACTCTTAGAGTATATCAAAATGTCATCTATAAACACGATGGTGAATCGGTATAGATATGGCCGAAACACCCAGTTTATGAGGTCCATGAACACGGCCAGTGCATTCATAAGTCTGAACAACATCACAAGGTATTCATAGTGCCTAAAACTGGTTCTAAATGCTATTTTTTGCACATCTTCATCCCTGACGTGCAACTGATGATACTCGAACTGTAAGTCGATCCTAGAGAAATATTGTGTCCCTTTCAACTGGTCAAACAGGTCATCTATCATGGGCAAAGGATACTTGTTCTTGACTATGTCGTGATTCAGCCTGCGATAATCAATACACAACCGCAGCGACCAGTCTTTCTTCTTTACAAATAATATAGGTGCTCCCCATGGAGATATGCTAGGCCGTATAAAACCTAATTCCTGTAGATCATCTATTTGTCTCCTTAATTCGTCCATTTCACACGGAGGCATGCGGTATATTGGCAAGGAAATGGGCGTCGCACCAGGAACAAGATCGATAGTAAAGTCGATCTTGTGTTGAGGAGGTAGTCCAAGTATCATTCTGAACACATCCATGAAATCTTGGACTATAGGCGTGTCCCCAAGCATTGGACCATCAACATTTTCCAATAAGGAAGCGTAACAACTTATGCAGTAGGGCCAACTGACTTGAACTGGGAAAGTAAAGGTCGTGCCCTCAGGTCCATGGGTTGTCACCAATCTGGTATTCTAGTCAATCTCTACCTTCATTTCGGTGAGCCAATCCATGCCTTGGATGATGTCGTAATGATACAGTGAGGTGACGATCAGGTCAATGCACACCGTTCTACTTCCTAAGTCTATCGGACAATCTTTACAAAGCTTAGTAGTGTTGGAGAAAGTCCCTAAGCGCTTGACTGTAGAGTGCAATATTATCAAAATAGTGGACCCGGTGTCCACCAATATAAATACAGGTGTACCTTGAATGTGGGTCGTGACTTCAAAGGCTAAAGGCACTGCATTGCTGACTCAGATGCTTCAGCTACAAGTGCATGTACAAGCGCTTATTGTGAAAGATTGGGTTGCGCTGCCATAGGTCGTCGAGGTGGCCTATTTTGGGGTATAGGTGGTCTGTAGAATGGATGTGCTAGCAGTGCGGATCATAGAGGTGGAGCTGAAATAGCCTGTGGCAGCTAGCGGTTGATCTTCTAAGGCGGCATAAAGCTGTTGTCCCTCATCTTAGTAAAACAATAAGTATCCGTATGGCCCATCTTACAGTAGGTGCACCAAGTATCCGATCGCCTCGGTTGGGTCATTGGAGCTATAAGCCAGGGAGGTGAATCTACACATGGCCTCTTGTCAAGAAATGGTCGGTTTGGCAAATCAAGTCGAGGCCTTGGACCCATGGGCATACATGTCCAGGACAATCTGTCTCCATCCTGCTTAGCTCGCAGGGACACATTCACAAGCTTAGCGTAGTTGGGAATACTAGCACAACACATCTTCGTGTGGATATCAGGCCGCTGCCCCTCTGAAAATTGCCGCATCCTCATTGGATCGTCTGCTAGTATTAGTGGAGCATATTTGGCCAGCTCCATGAATCGGTTCTTGTAACACCCCAGATATTTGCTAACCTAGAATTAGACGCCTTTAGGTAATGGGTCAACCATATCACTCTCAAAGCTTAATCCCAAAGTAAAAAAAATAAAAAAAAAATTACTTTTCAACCCATTTCCTTCAAAATCTCACCTTTCACCACCTCATTCTTCAAATTTCTCTAAGTACTTTCATATTAGACACAAATCCTAAAGTTTAAAAGGTGAAGAACAATACTTAAACCAAAACTTACTGTAAATGGTATGTACATGAATAAAATGGTATTTCAACTATTTAATCTTTAGAATTTCATAATGTAGATAGGTTATTTGAATGGATTAGATTCTTCTACCCAAAAATAATATATTGTACATCGTGTACCTTATTCCAGTTTACAAATGAGACTCAATAAACGCCTCGACAGACTCGTGGGCCCAAACGGCTCAATTCGGGGGGACTCGAGGTGGGTCCCACATGTTTTCGGCATCTCGGGGGGGGGGGGGGGGGGGGGAGGAGGACATCGTTCCTGGGGCGAGCCCTCATCAAATTGATCAATGATAGGCAAGGGGCTCACCGGTTTGATTAGGCCTCGTCCGTACAGCGGTCGGACAGTCCATTTTCTGTATTTTTTCAGTACATTTTATCCAATTTTAAAAAATCATATATCCTTCGTTATAACTCAGAATTAGGTGATTAAAAAACTAAATTGAAACTAAATGAGTCTAGTTTTATATAAAAATATGTGAAAAATATAATAAAATATTTAATATCGTTTAATGTAGGTTGTTGTGACAACTGTCCAAAAATCACTTATTGTACAACTGCTGTTTCTGAAATTTTTAGAATTTTTTTACAACTTGAAATCTTATGAAATTTGGTGGAGATAGGGTAAACTTGATTATGAGCTACTAGAAAAATAATAAAAATAATATGATAACTAGAAGTTCCCAAAATGGGGCATAGAATGGCCCTAGGACCGTATTCTGCCATAATTAGGGTAGAATTTAATTAAGTACCAAACTGAATTGTAACACCCTGAAAATCGGGGGTCGTGTATAAACTCAACTCCTGAGTTCCAGACCGTCACTTATGCAACAAAAATGATTATGATTCAATGTTGTCTTAGTTAAAGCATTCACATGAGTAAAAGTATACCAAAACTGCAATTCATACTCCAGATTCAATGACAAAAGCAAGCGGAAGACTAAAGAATATATATATCACTGTATGGAAAACAAAGTAGATCTCAACTATCTCCAAAGTATGAATACATCTCTGAGTCTCATATACATGTAAATAATAAAAATTAAATGTCAAAATAGTCCTACTGAGTAGTCCCGTCAATCCAGGCCACCTAAGCAAAGCCGTCGTGGTACTGCATATATGAGAACTCGTCCTGGTCCTCATCATAGTCTGGCTCTGCCTCCTGAATCGCTGCCTCACCTGCATCTAAGACAGGGTCTGGTGGGTGTTGCAAACACCATCCCATAACGTGGGAGTAAGTAGTTAACTCAGTGGAATAATAGAGCAAGGATTAGCATGTTCTCAAATCAATCATGCGATAATAGTAAAGCAGTAAATCAAACATTCATAATATTGTTGTTAATGTAAAATGACATGACATGATGGATGCCCTCATCGATGATCTCCCTCATACGGCACCATCTTATGCCCACGGCATGCTTTCATCCCACAGTGCTCCACATCTTCCAGGCACATGCAATGTAATGGTGATATGATTGCCGAGTTATTATTAGTCCATTCAACTAGTAGGATTGGGAAACTAAGGTACTTTTCTTATATCAATCCCAACACAGATCCTGTCTAGGGTCGTCACTCCTAGTAATCTCATACGATGTATATTTTGTAGGTTGCTGCAAGGGCTGTCAGGGCTCTTGCTCGCACTTGTTGTACCGCTCCCCCATCACCTTATCAATACAAGCCTACTGTACTCTCACTGCTACGGAAGGGTCGTCGCCTCCCGTAGACTCAGAATATGCTCGCGGTCACTACAAAGGACTCGTCGCCTGATCAGTGTACGCCGACAGTAAGAATATAATGTCTCATACCACCACAATATGCTCACGAGTCATAGGTGCTCATTGGTCACTACGGGGAGGTTTGTGGCCCCAGCGTAGGACGACAGCTCGACTACGGTGTCCCATACCACCATGCCCGACTCATGAGTCTTTATGGATCAAGGTACCATAGTTGACAGGGTTTACAATGGTAAATTCAGTACCCTAGGTTCAAGCAGTTATGACTCATACAAGGTGAACATACAAAGGCCAGTCGGGTTACTTGACGGGCTCGACTAGCACGAGCGCATCTCAAGTTGAACGACATGAAGTGCGTAAAACACCTCGTGTGGCCTAACCACTGCCGCCAACTCCAAAACATGACTCGCGTTCATCGACGCATCGCTCGTGGCAAAAATAAGCCAACCACGAACTTGCTCAGTTGCCGACTGCCTGGACTAGGTATAGTCCCAAACAATTATGAATCCACATCAGCAATTATGTAAGAGTATTGGAAATGAAATACAATAATGTGAGCATGTTAACACATGTTATAACATACAACTTAAGTGAATCATCAAGCACATGAATTTCATACATATAATGAAATCATGCATATAGCTAACATGTAGGAAATCATTTACATCAGTATATTTATTGAGAATTCAATCTCAAACTAATTCATAACACCATTTAATTCAATACATACTAATACAAGCATTTATACAAACACTTAAACTACACCCTTAAGTCTACATATAGTATATCGACTCAAAGTGTGCATTTAGGCGAATCTCTTCGCCAAACTAATTATGCAGGCATTCCTAGTATCCTAATGCGACAAGAAGCCATGTCAATCACATCAGCGAAATATGGATGAAAACAGTATTTCCTACAAATGACTAAAATGTCCTAAATCTCATATTCTTCGTCTGCTTACGAAACAGGAAACGGACAGCATGTTGTACATGTCAAACGGCGTTGCCGTCGATAATCCACTATTAAACGACATTGAAAGCGTTGGAAACAGTCAATCAAAGCGTCTAAAATCCGCACCTTTTCTCCTATAAGTGTATTGGTTCGAACGGAGCGTATACGCTTCGTCTACGGTGAACCGGGAACCTAATACGCAAGATCCATAAGCTACCATGCTAAGGAAATGACGGAATCTCAAATCAGCAAGTATTTAGGGTATTTGTTTACCTAGAATCGCGGTGAAATCGTCGGAAAAGTGATTGGATTGCGTGGCTTAAACACGAGCAGCAGGTAGCACAAGCAGCAGGAAATTCTCTCCCACTCTCTCTCACAAACTCTCACTTTCTCTCTCACTCTTGCTAGGGTTTCTAACAAATTCGGATGGGTGAGAGGAGTGAGGGTTTAAGCCCCTTTTATAACCTAATTCTTGCCCAAAATAGGCTTGGGAACAATGTTTACTTGATACCTAACCAAATCGGGGCTGTTTCGGTCCAAAAAGACATTTCTAGTAGTCCCCTGGTCGAACGCGATCGGACTTAAGTTCATGCACGTCAGATGTCGCTCACATCCCATTTTCAGGCTAGTAGTGTTCGTAGATCGCGCGTGGTGGTCCAGTTTCAGTTCAGCGGTCACTGCACGTAGATCAGGCCTACAAATCTCAGGATATGAAATAGAAATTTTTGCTGATCCAAGGGTGTAATTTGGCTAAATTTTGACGGTCAGAACGCTTAATACTGACGCGTCAAGTCATGTGCCAGATTTGAATTTCAAATTCCAAATCTAACCCTATTCTCACTCTCTTCACTCCAGGCTCAATGAAATAGCCTGTGAATGTCGGTTGGACTTGATTTTCGAAATGATTGTCAAGTCCAGCTAGGCAGTTATAACGGTCTAAGATTGTAGGTATCGGACTTTCGACGCGCGGTCTAGATCCAATACAAAGTTTCAAAGAGGTCCAGAGAACAAACCGGTTTAGAGTTTGACCTGAGGTTTTAGAGTATTATAGCGTCATTGGTTCTACTCGCTTTGGGTCTTGTAGAACGTATTTAAAGTGATCAGGGACTATTTCCCAGCTACTCTAGCGTTGCGTTAGCTAACTTACACTTATTTTCTAAAGGAATTAATCTTACGTGATTTCTGGTCGAGTTGGTACTCGAGTCCAAGTACGAATTTTTCCACGGCGTTACAATCTACCCCCCTTAACAAAAAAATTAGGTCCTCGAAATTTATACCTTTTCGTACTCCTCGAGAAGCTGTGGGTAGTTCTTTCTGATCTTGGCTTCTGTCTCCCGGGTAGCCTCTTCCTTAGAGTGATGCGTCCACAATACCTTCACAAGGGGAATCACCTTGCTACGCAGTACCTTCTCCTTCCTGTCTAGGACATGTGTCGGTCGCAGGATATATGTAACATCCTCACCCAACTGCACCTGCTCCCTTCTAATGATATGGGAAGGATCAGAAACGTATTTCTTCAGCATAGAAACATAAAATACGTTGTGAACGCTCGCGAGAGGCGTGGGTAAAGCCAAACGGTATGCCACTGTTCCCACACGATCGAGGATCTAGAATGGACCAATGAATTGCGTGCCAGCTTCCCCTTCTTCCCGAACCGAAGGACTCCCTTCATAGGGGAAACTCGCAAAAATACATGATCCCCAACTGTGAACTCTAGCGACCGTTGTCTCGTATCGGCATAACTCTTCTGTCTGCTCTGCGCTGTGAGAAACCGATGTCTAATAATATCAATCTTCTCTGACATCGACTGCACTAACTCTGGGCCAATTAAGCTACGCTCACCGACCTCTGCCCATTAATGCGGTGCGCGACAAGGTCGTCCATACAGCACCTCATAAGGTGCCATACCGATACTCACCTGGTAACTGTTGTTGTACGCGAACTCCGCATATGCAAGACAATCATCCCAACTGTCCTTGAAGTCCAATGCGCAAGCTCGCAACATATCCTCTAAGATCTGGTTCACCCGCTCTGTCTGTCCGTCTGTCTGTGTGTGGAAAGCAGTACTGAACTTCAACTTCACACCCATAGCCTCCTAAATGCGAGTCCAGAAAATGGAAGTGAATCGCGTGTCTCTGTCCGACACGATCTCCAATGAAACTCCATTCAGATGCACAATCTCTCTAATATATAGTCTACCCAGCTCGTTTGCAGAGTTCGTAACTCTGATCGGCAGGAAGTGCGCCGACTTCGTCAGACGGTCGACGATCACCCATATGGAATCATGTCCCTTCCTCGTCTTCGGCAGCCCTGAAACGAAATCTATGAAAATGAAGTCCCACTTCCACTCCCCGATCGGCATAGGCTGCAAGAGTCCAGGTGGTCAGCGATGCTCTGCCTTCACCTGCTGGCAAGTAAGACAACGGGACACGAACTCTGCTATGTGGGTCTTCATACCTTCCCACCAATAGGTCCTCTTCACGTCGCGATACATCTTCGTACTTCCTGGATGCATCGCGAGTCTGGTACAATGCGGAGCCTCGAGAATCTCTCGTCTCAAGTCAGGGATATCTGGGACGCATAGGCAGCCACGATAACGTAAGCCCCCATCCGTGCCAACTCGCCACTCGGCGTCTGCATCATCACTGGCCTGCTCTCGAAGCTCAGTCAGATGCGCATCATCCCTCTGTGCCTCGATGACCTGGTCATCGATCTGAGATCGCACCTGCACATGTGCGATGAACTCATACGACTCCTCAACAGTGAGTTTCTACTCAAAGTCTCGCGAAAACTCAACCATATCCCACTCAGCAACCATCAGCGGAGCCGCAAACTCTATCACCTTCTTGCGGCTCAACGCGTCAGCCACAAGGTTCGCCTTTCCAGGATGGTAAGAGACTTCGAACTTGAAGTCCTTCAAAGTCTCCATCCATCGTCGCTGCCTCATATTCAAGTCTCGCTGCATGAATATGTACTTGAGGCTCTTGTGGTCGCAAAAGAGCTCGAACTCCTCTCCATAGAGGTAATGTCTCCAGAGTCTCAGTGCGAATATGACGGCTGCCAACTCTAGGTCGTGTGTAGGATAATTCTCCTCGTGCTTCCTTAATTGTCTCGAGGCATACGAAATTACTGTCCTTCTGCATAAGGACACAACCTAGACCAACGCTAGACACGTCAGTGTATATAGTGTACCTAACCCCTTGCTCTGACAATACTAGCACAGGGGCGGACGTAAGTCTGTCCTTCAGCTCCTGAAAAGATGACTCCGCCTTGTCATTCCAGGCGAACTTCACGTCCTTCTGTGTCAACTGAGATAAAGGTCTCGCGATCTTCGAGAAATTCCGAATGAAGCGTCGATAATAGCCAGCGAGACCCAAGAAACTTCTCACCTCAGTGACAGAACCATGCTGCTCCCAGTCCTGAACTGCAGCTACCTTAGACAGGTCAACTGCCACGCCTTCCTTGGACACCACGTGTCCCAGGAACTTCACTTCCTGCTTTGAGAAGTCGCACTTCTTGTACTGTGCGAATAACTGATGCTGTCTGAGTGTATCCAGGACCAAGCGCAAGTGCTCCTCATGCTCCTCTCGACTCCTGGAGTATACCAAAATGTCATCAATGAACACAACGACGAATCGATAGAGGGAAGGCCGAAATACCCGGTTTATCAAATCCATGAACACGGCTGGTGCGTTCGTGAGACCGAACGACATCACAAGGAACTCATAGTGGCCAAAGCTGGTCCTGAATGCTGTCTTCTGCACGTCCTCATCCCTGACGCGCAACTGATGATATCCTGACTGAAGATCAATCTTCGAGAAGTACTGCGCTCCTCTCAACTGATCAAACAAGTCATCGATCCTGGGTAAAGGGTACTTGTTCTTCACCGTGATCTGGTTCAGTCTGCGATAATCAATACACAATCGCATCGAACCATCCTTCTTCCTTATGAACAGGACTGGTGCTCCCCAAGGAGACACACTAGGTCGAATAAGGCCAAGCTCCAACAGACCATCAATCTACGTCCTCAACTCCTCCATCTCACACGGTGCCATGCGATACGTCGGCAGTGAGACGGGTATGGAACCAAGCACCAGATCGATAGTGAAATCAATCTCTCATTGAGGCGACAAACCAGGGATCTTCCTGAACAGATCCCCAAACTCACAAACGACTGGCGTATGCTCAAGCATCTGAGCACCAGCGTCCCATAGTAAAGTAGCGTAGCTAAGTATGCGGAAGGGGAGATTTACCTGCACTGAAAATGTAAAGGATGCGCCCTCTGGCTCGTAGGCAGTCACTATACAAGTCTCGCAGTCAATCTCGGCCCTCGCTGCAGTCAACCAGTCCATCCCAAGAATGACTTCGAGATAAACAAGAGAGGGATCGACGACAAGATCAAGAGCCATCGTCTTGCCCCCCAGATCCACCAAACAGCCCTCACACATCAGAGTGGCATCTGTAAAGGACCCGTGAGCTGTATAAACTCGCACCCCATCCATCCTAATAGTTGGTAGCCCAATGCGCCTGACTATGGCACGTGATATCAATGAAATCGTGGACCCTGTGTCCACCATCACAAGAATAGGAATACCTTCGATGTGGGCAGTGACCTCAAAGGCCGAATGCTGAGAAGTCTCTGTCGCGGCTGCCTCAACTGTCAAAGCATGCACCCGTGCCTGCTGTGGCCGGTTCGGCCGCTGTGCCATGGGCCATAGAGGCGGCCTGAACTGAGATACGGGAGGTCTGAAAGAAGGGTGCGCAGGAGCCAACCGTAAAGGCGGTGCATATATAGCCTGTGAGCGTGTACGATCGATCTTCTGTGGCAGTGAGAACCCACTGTCCCGCATCCGAGTAAAATAACTCTGTGCTAAATGGCCCGATCTCCCACAATATATACATGATAAATCAGGGCACCGCATTGGGGGTACTGGCACTGTAGCCCTAGAAGGAGGGTTGGCGCGAGGCCTCTTGCCCGCAAAGGGCCTATCCTGCAACTCTGGTCGTGGTCTAGGAGCAATAGGGCCACGAGATCGCGTAAGTCATTCCACATCCTGCTCTGCCCGCATGGACATGTGAATCAGCTCTGCGTAGGAGGGAATGCTCACGCAGCACATCTTCGACCGATTATCCGGTCGCAAACCCTCTGAAAAGCGCCGTATGCTCATCTGCTCGTCTGCCAGTATAGTCGGGACGTATCTGCCCAACTCAGTGAACCGATGCTCATACTCAGTCACTGTCATGCCTCCCTGTCTGAGGCGCAGAAACTCATTCTCCCGATCATGCCTATACTTCTGGAGATAGTATTTCTCGTGGAAGCGGAACTCGAAAGCTGCCCAGGTCCACATGTAGTCAGCGGCAACGGTCCGCAACACACTGTCCCACCATAAGCTGGCCTCTCGCTCCAACAAGAACGTATCCAACTCGACCCGCTCAGTCCCTGAACAATGCAACATCCGTAGTATCTTCGACACACGGTCGAGCCAATAATCGTCCTCCTCGGGTCTATGAGAACCCGTAAAAGTGGGAGCCCGTAAGCGCTAAAATCGCTCTAACAAGCTCCGTGTGTCTGTGGCATTCCCCGCAGGGTAAGCAGGTGGTACAAGATGAACCATGCCCTCATCCTGAGCATATGTATGGGCATCCTCAGCTGGATGCGCAGGTGGTGCAGGTGGAGGTACACCCCCACCCTGGGCTAGAGCCCCCACTATAGTAGTCAGGAGCTGCTGCTGCTACTGCATCATGACCATCATCTGCTCAAATCTATTTGGAAGTGGAGCAGGTTGTGGCATGTACTATGTCGAAGAAGATGCGCGGTACTGCTCTCTGACAGGCGGTGTGAAAGGCGGTGGTCCAACTGCAGGACCAGTAGTAGGCTGAGATGCACGTGTTGTCTTAGGAATCGGGCCCATAGCAGGGTCCGCATGAGCATCAGACTGAGGAGGAGCCTGATCCATAGGCTCACCTAATGTAAGCCGAGCCATGCTCCGTGTAGCCTTCGGTGTTCCCTATATTCAAAATAGGGCGCAACCTTGTCAGTCTCAATAGCACAAACACACCGCAATCATTCACATAAAGAGTCAAAGGCATTCCATGCATTTCATTTAATCAAAATTGTCACAATACAAGGGATATCTCCTTACAAGCATCATGACAAGAAGTACATGGGAACTAAGACAGTTAAATCTGCAACAACAACATAAGCAAACTACTAGCCTTAACAGGCTTACACAACTTAAAGCAGGAAACGACTACTACTAACAACAACATCTAAAATCTCATCGCTAGTCTGATTCGGGTGATGGAGGAGGAGCACCCTTATCCTGCAAGCAGCACATGATCACCTTCAAGGTGCGAGTCACCTTACCAAATTTTCTCTTCATAACGGCCTTGGTATCCTCGACCTCAGCCCGAAGTTCCTGAACTTCCCTTCGCAAGGCGACCTGGCTCTCCTCATTTCAGGTAATGTGATTATCACCAGTAGCCTGAGCAAGAGGAGGGCTCTCATCTATATCCTGAGCGTCCTCTTCTACCTCTTCCTGGACTTCTTCCTCAACTTCTGCTCCAGGTTCTCCCTCACTTGGATCCTCTTCATCATCAAAATCGTCCTCGCTTTCCTCCTCAATCTGAGTCTCACGGTACTGAGACCCGATCTTCATCTTGACCATGGTAGACTCACCAATGCAGTGAATCGGAACTGGCAACTCCGGCCCAAGTCTGTAAGGAAACTCAAGCGCGATCTTGAATATGAGTCGGCCAAAAGGAAGCGACTCGGACGTTCTTCTTGATTTCTCTATGAGGATTATCTGTCGCAACATGAAAGTGACCATACACACATTTTCTCCCTTGGCCACCAGATACAAGAAATCAACCATAAGGCGTGTACACTCAATGCGATTTGTCGACCTGGGATACACATTGAACGTGAAAATGTGGTGCAGCAGGCACAAATCATCAGACATATGAGACGCCTTGAGGCTGTTGTTAAGCTATCATGGAACCAGACTACCGCATAGGAACCTGGTACGGTGATCTCGCTCACGCCTACTCCTCAAATTCTTTGCACTGGGATGAACATCACCAAGGGACACGTTCAGAAGTCACGCTATCAATCGAACATCGATCGTAGCCATCCGGTCTCTACCAAAAGGAATCTTGAACTGCAATGGCTCCAATGTAGGACTCTGGATACGAGCATAGAAGGCACGAACGGTGCTCACATTAGCACGAGAACGAGCTTCAAAGAGCGGGCCCCAATGTGCAGCTTCAATGTGCTCGAACAAAAGGAATTCACCGAAGAGTCGCCCTTCCACGTCCGCCTCAAACAACACCTTACGGTCAGTATATTCGCCGTAAGGCATCTCTGCTAATATCACTCGCCCAAGTTGAGTATGGGGATCCAAATCCCACTTTGTATGGAACTCTCGGGCTATGCTTGGACTTGCGGCGGCGCTTGAGCTAGCGGCCCTACCCCTCGGTCTTCTTGATTGCGTAGGGCGACTAGGCCCAGCCTCATCTGCTGTGGTCTTTCTGTTCCCATCAAAGAGAGGATGGTGGAGAGAGAGAAAAAACCCAAAATGGCTTCAACAAAAGCCATGAAAAATGGGGAAAATGTAGAGAAATGGCTGCCCAAACAGAAAAAAAGAAATCTAGGTGTTGTAGAGGGAT
Source organism: Magnolia kwangsiensis (assembly GCA_037074715.1). Classification (NCBI taxonomy): domain Eukaryota; kingdom Viridiplantae; phylum Streptophyta; class Magnoliopsida; order Magnoliales; family Magnoliaceae; genus Magnolia; species Magnolia kwangsiensis. The sequence goes on along the minus strand of CM073575.1, from coordinate 78,150,395 downwards.
GCTTCAAGCTCCCCTAGGATGAATTTTAAAAAAAAAAAGAGAAGGAAAAAGGGGAATGGAGCTCCACACGATTTCAGCATGTTTCGGGGGTTGTAGGAGCTCCAACGGACGAGATCAGAGAGGGAGAGGGTTGCTAATCATGTTAGAGGTATGGGATAGGGTCGTTTTCAGCAATGGGAGGATTTGGGAGTGATTTGGGGTCACGATTTTGAGATGGGCAGTAGAAAAAATGAAAATGGAGGCTTGGGAGGGGCTGTTTGTGAAGGAAGTACCCCATTTAGGGATTTTCTATGGACGGACCATAGTGGGGGCTAGCCAAAACAAGTGGGGTGTACTAGCCAAAATAACTCGTGCGCCTGAGTTTCACATCAAGTGGGGCCCACCAGACGGCGATGACATCACCGGCCATCTCGCAAGGTGGCCGGTGGGACCACATGGGTTGGGTCTCCCCTGTCTCAGGGACCCCAAATATGTATGGGCCCCACCTTCATTCATTGTAATTTGACCTAGGGAGGCCCAAACATCCATTCGGGGATTTTCGGGGCCAATCTATAAACCTGAATGTAATCCCCTATCATGCAGCATATGATTTTGAGGTAGAAGGAGCTAATACATCCATCTAGCCTATTAGTTGCTAAATATTGCAAACTTATAATGGCCTAATGGCCAGTTTTCATAAAATTTTACTATTCACTATAAAATTTTATCGAAGTATGATTTTATATCATTTTCACATTAGGATCAATGCCTAACATGAAAATAATAATAAAAAATTAAAGAATGGAGTGGTGAGAGGAAGAATTTTGAAGAATTTAGGTTAAACGGGGTTTTTAAGCCCTAGCGATTGAATGTAAGGGTTGTGGTTGTCCCACAGCCCAAGGATTTACATTTACGGATTTAGAACCATTCAAAAAACGTCTCAACCCACCTACCTACAACCTAGGAGCTAGTTAGGTCGCTTCACGCGACCCTAGATGCATTACGGACTCGATCGCGCGATCGATATGAATAGACTTCGCCTATTAGCGAATCTGCGATCCTATAAGTGTTTCTAGACCTTTCTCGCACCAAACTAAGTTAAAGGAAGCAAAAGCGTACGTTGCGTGACCATAACCCAGGCCCGGTATAATCTCATTCATGCTCTGATACCAACTTGTAACACCCTGAAAATCGGGAGTCGTGTATAAACTCAACTCCCGAGTTCCAGACCGTCACTTATGTAAAAAAATAATTATGATTCAATGTTGTCTTAGTTAAAGTATTCACATGAGTAAAAGTATACCAAAACTACAATTCATACTCTAGATTCAGTGATAAAAGCAAGCGGAAGACTAAAGAATATATATATCACGGTATCGAAAACAAAGTAGATCTCAACTGTCTCCAAAGTATGAATACATCTCTGAGTCTCATATAAATGTATATAACAAAAATTAAATGTCAAAATAGTCCCACTGAGTAGTCCCGTCAATCCAGGCTACCTAAGCAAAGCCGTCGTGGTACTGCATATATGAGAACTCGTCCTGGTCCTCATCATAGTCCAGCTCTACCTTCTGAATCGCAACCTCACCTGCATCTAAGACAGGGTCTAGTGTGTGTTGCAAACACCATCCCATAACGTGGGAGTGAGTAGCTAACTCAGTGGAATAATAGAGCAAGGATTAGCATGTTCTTAAATCAATCATGCGATAATAGTAAAGCAGTAAATCAAACATTCCTAATACTGTTGTTAATGCAATATGACATGACATGATGGATGCCCTCATCGACAATCTCCCTCATACGGTACCATCTTACGCCCGCTGCATGCTTTCATCCCACAGTGCTCCACATCTTTCAGGCACATGCAATGTAATGGTGATATGATTGCTGAGTAATTATTAGTCCATTCAACCAGCAGGATTGGGAAACTAAGGTACTTTCCTTATATCAATCCCAACACAGATCTTGTCTAGGGTCGTCACTCCAAGAAATCTCATACGATGTATATTTTGTAGGTCACTGAAAGGGCTGCCAGGGCTGTTGCTCACACTCATTGTACCGCTCCCCCATCACCTTATCAATACAGGCCTACTGTACTCTCACTGCTACGAAAGGGTCGTCGCCTCCCGTAGACTCAGAATACGCTCGCAGTCACTACAAAGGACTCGTCGCCTGATCAGTGTAATTCGACAGCAAGAATATAGTGTCCCATACCACTATAATCTGCTCACGAGTCATAGGTGTTCACTGGTCACTACGGGAAGGTTTGTGGCCCCAGTGTAGGCCGACAGCTCGACCACGGTGTCCCATACCACCATGCCCGGCTCATGAGTCTTTATGGATCAAGGTACCATGGTTGACAGAGTTTACAATGGTAAGTTCAGTACCCTAGGTTCAAGCAGTTATGACTCATACAAGGTGAACATACAAAGGCCAGTCGGGTTACTTGACGGGCTCGACTAGCACGAGCACATCTCAAGTCGAACTACATGAAGTGCATAAAACACCTCGTGTGGCCTAACCACTGCCGCCAACTCCAAAACACGACTCGCGTTCATCGACGCATCGCTCGTGGCAAAAATAAGCCAACCACGAACTTGCTCGGTTGCCGACTGCCTGGACTAGGTATAGTCCCAAACAATTATGAATCCACATCAACAATTATGTAAGAGTATTAGAAATGAAATACAACAATGTGAGCATGTTAACACATGTTATAACATACAACTTAAGTGAATCAATAAGCACATGAATTTCATATATATAATGAAATCATGCATATAGCTAACATGTAGGAAATTATTTACATCAGCATATTAATTGAGAATTCAATCTCAAACTAATTCATAACACCATTTAATTCAATACATACTAATACAAGCATTTATACAAACACTTAAACTACACCCTTAAGTCTACATATAGTATGTCGACTCAAAGTGCGCATTTAGGCGAATCTCTTTGCCAAACTAATTATGCACGCATTCCTAGTATCCTAATGTGATAAGAAGCTATGTCAGTCACATCAGCGAAATATGGATGAAAACAGTATTTCCTACAAATGACTAAAATGCCCTAAATCTCATATTCTTCGTCTGCTTACGAAACAGGAAACGGACAGCATGTTGTACATGTCAAACGGCATTGCCGTTGATAATCTACTATTAAACGACATTAAAAGCGTTGGAAACAGTCAATCAAAGCGTCTAAAACCCGCACCTTTTCTCTTATAAGTGTATTGGTTCCAACGGAGCATATACGCTTCATCTACGGCGAACCGGGAACCTAATATGCAAGATCCATAAGCTACCATGCTAAGGAAATGACGGAACCTCAAATCAGCAAGTATTTAGGGTATTTGTTTACCTAGAATCGCGGCGAAATCGCTAGGAAAGTGATTGGATTGCGTGGCTTAAACACGAGCAGCAGGTAGCACAAGCAGCAGGAAATTCTCTCCCACTCTCTCTCATAAACTCTCACTTTCTCTCTCACTCTTGCTAGGGTTTCTAGAAAATTTGGATGGGTGAGAGGAGTGAGGGTTTAAGCCCCTTTTATAACCTAATTCTTGCCCAAAACAGGCTTGGGAACAATGTTTACTTGATACCTAACCAAATCGGGACTGTTTCGATCCAAAAAGATATTTCTGGTGGTCCCCTGGCCGAACGCGATCGGACTTAAGTTCATGCATGTCGGATGTCGCTCACATCCCATTTTCAGACCAGTAGTGTTCGTAGATCGCGCTGGGCGATCTAGTTTCAGTTCAGCGGTCACCGCACGTAGATCAGGCCTACAAATCTCAGCATATGAAATAGAAATTTTTCTTGATCCAAGGGTGTAATTTGGCTGAATTCGGATGGTCAGAACGCTTAATACTGACGCGTCAAGTCGTCTGCCAGATTTAAATTTTAAATTCTAAATCTAACCCTATTCTACTCTCTTCACTCCAGGCTCAATGAAATAGCCTGTGAATGTCGGTTGGACTTGATTTTCGAAATGATTATCAAGTCCAGCTAGGCGGTTATAACGGTCTAAGATTTTAGGTATCGGACTTTCGATGCGCGGTCTAGATCCAATACAAAGTGTAACGCCCGTGAAAAATCCATACTTGGGCTCGAGTACTAACTCGACCCGAAATTGCGTAGAATTCATTCCTTTAGAAAATATGACTAGGTTAGCTAGTGCAACGTTAGAATAGCTGGGAAATGGTCCCTGATCACTTTAAATACGTTCTACAAGGCCCGAGGCGAGTGGAACCAAGGGTGCTATAATGCTCTAAAGCCTCGGATCAAACTCTAAACCGGTTTGTTCTCTGGACCACTTTGAATCTTTGTATTGGATCTAGACTGCACGTTGAAAGTCCGATACCTCCTATCTTAGACCGTTAGAACCGTCTAGCTGGACTTGACACTCATTCCAAAAATCAAGTCAAACCGATAATCACAGGCTATTTCATTGAGCCCGGACCGAAGAGAGTGAGAATAGGGTTAGAATTGGAATTTGAAATTCAAATCTGGCACACAATTTGACGCATCAGTATTGAGCGTTCTGACCGTCAGAATACAGCCAAATTACACCCTTGGATCAGGAAAAATATCTATTATATATCACGAGACTTATAGGCCTGATCTTGGTGCGGTGACCGTTAAACTGAAACTGGGCCGCCACGTGCGATCTGGGAACCCAACCGGTCTGAAAACTGGATGTGTGCTAGATCCAGTATGCATGAGCTTAAGTCCGACCACATTTGGCCTGGGGACCTCCAGAAATGCCCTTTTGGACCGAAACGGCCCCGATTTGGTTAGGCACCAAGTAAACATTGTTCCCAAGCCTATTTTGGGCATGTTTTAGGCTATAAAAGGGGTTGAAACCCTCACTCCTCTCTCCCATCCGAATTTGAGAGAAGCCCTAGCTTGGGAGAGAGAAAAAGAGTGAGAGATTGTGAGAGAGTGGGAGAGTTCTTCCTGCCACTTGTGCTACGTGTTGCACGTGCTTAAGCAACACTCCTCTACCGCTTTCCCGGCGATTCCACCGCGGTCCTAGGTAAGTAAAAACCCTAAATAGATGTTGATTTGAGTTTTCCTTGTTTCCATAGCGATGTAGCTTATGGATCTTATGTATTAGGCTCCTTACTCGCCGTAGACGAAGCATATACACTCCGCTTCAATTCCCGAGTCTACAAGACACTAGGTGAGGATTTTAGACGCTTTGATTGACGGTTCCCAACGCTTTCAATGTCGTTTAATAGTAGATTCTTGACGGCATCGCCGTTTGACATGTACAAAATGCTCTCCGTTTCCCGTTTCGTAAGCTAACGAAGAATATGAGATTTAGGGCATTTTAGTCATTTGTAGGAAGTACTGTTTACATTCATATTTTGCTGATGTGATTGACATGGTTTGTTGTCGCATTAGGAAGTTAGGAATGCGTGCATAATTAGTTTGGCGAAGAGATTCGCCTAGTTGCGCACTTTGGGTCGACATACTATATGTAGACTTAAGTGTGTAGTGTATGTGTTTGTATAAATGCTTGTATTAGTATGTATTGAATTAAATGATGTTATTTGATAGTTTGTGATTGATTTTTCAATTATTATGTTGACCTAAATGATTTTCTACATGTTGACAAAATGCATGATTTCATTACATGCATGGAATGTATGTGCTTGAGGATTTGCTTAAGTTGAATATGCATGGGAAGTATGCCTTGAAGATTTGCTTAAGTTGAATGTTATAACATGTGCTAACATGCTCACATGATGTATTTCAATTCCAATACCTTTTTATAGTGTTAATGTAATTCCATAGATGTGAGGGACTTGACTTAGTCCAAGCAGTCGGTAACCGAGCGAATTCGTGGCTGACTGGTCATAGCCACGAACGACGCGTCGATGAATGTGATTCGTGTTGAGAGTTGGCGGCAGTGGTTAGGCCACGCGAAGTGTTTTACACACTTCATGCCGTTCAATTCGAGATACGATCGCGCTAGTCGAGCCCGTCAAGTAACCCGACTGGCCGATGTTTGTTCACCTTGTATGTATCATAACTGCTTGAACCTAGGGTACTGAACTTACCATTGTAAACCCTATTAACCGTGGTACCTTGATCCACGAAGACTCATGAGCCGGGCATGGTGGTATGGGACACCGTGGTCGAGCTGTCGGCCTACGCTGGGGCCACAAACCTCCCCGTAGTGACCAATGAGCACCTTGACTCGTGAGCAGATTATGGTGGTATGGGACACTATATTCTAGCTGTCGGCCTACACTGATCAGGCGACGAGCCCTTTGTAGTGACCGCGAGCGTATTCTGAGTTCACGGGAGGCGACGACCCTTCCGTGCAGTAGAGTACAGTAGGCCTGTATTGATAAGGTGATGGGGGAGCGGTGCAACGAGTGCGAGCAACAGCCCTGGCAGCCCTTGCAGTGACCTACGAAATGTACATCGTATGAGATTACTAGGAGTGACGACCCTAGACAGGATCCGCGTTGGGATTGATACAAGGGAAGTACCTTAGTTTCCCAATCCTGCTGTTTGAATGGATTAATAACAACTTGGTAATCATATCACCATAGCATTGCATGTGCCTGGAAGATGTGGAGCACTCTAGGGAGTGTGGCATGCCGCGGTCGTAAGATGTTGCCGTATGAGGGTGATCGTCGGTGAGGGCATACATCACGTCATATCATCTTGCATTAACAACAGTATTAGGATTTGTCTGATTTACTACTTTACTATTATCGCGTGATTGAATTGTGAACATGCTAATCTTTGCTCTATGATTCCACTGAGTTGATCACTCATTCCCACGTTATGGGATGGTGTTTGCAACACCCACCAGACCCTGTTGTAGTTGCAGGTGACGACGAGATCCAGGAGGTGGAGCCGGAGATTGACGAGGACCAGGATGAGTTCTCGTATATGCAGTATCACGACGGCTTCCCGTAGGTGACCTGGATCGAGGGGGACTTCAGTGGGACTATTTTGAACTTATTCTTTTGTCTATTTACATGTATATGAGACTCAGAGATGTAGTCATACTTTGGAGACAGTTGAGATTACTTTGTTTTTCCATACAGTGATATATATATTGTTTAGTCTTCCGCTTGCTTTTATCACTGGATCTGAAGTATGAATTGCAGTTTTGGTATACTTTTACTCATGTGAATGCTTTAAATCAGACAACATTGAATCATAACCATTTTTGTTGCATAAGTGACGGTCTGGAACTCGGGAGTTGAGTTTATACACGACCCCCGATTTTCAGGGTGTTACAAGTTGGTATCAGAGCATGAATGAGAGTATACTGGGCCTGGGTTATGGTCTTGCGACATACGCTGTCGCTTCCTTTGACATAGGTGGGTGCGAGAAGGGTCTAGAAACACTTCTAGGATCACAGATTCGCCGATAGGCGAAGTCTATAAGGATCGATCGCAAGATCGAGTCTGTAACGTATCTCGGGTCGCGTAAAGCGACCCGAATCACTTCTAAGCTATAGGAAGTCGGGTGGAGACGTCCTATGAGCGGTTTTAAACCGCAAAAGTGAATCTTTGGGCCGTGGGATGACCACGACTCCAGTAATCAATCGCCAGGGCTTAAAAACCCCGTTTCACCAAAAATCTTCAAAATTCCTTCTCTAAACACTTCAACCTTCAGTTCTTTCTTATCCATTTCATATTAGGCATCAAACCTAATGTGAAAATAACACAAATTAGCACATTCACCAAATTTTACAGTGAATAGTAAAATTTCATGAAAAATGGCCATAATACCATTCTAAATTCACTTTCTTTAGCAACTAAGGAGCTAGAAAGATGTACTGGCTCCTTCTACCCCAAATTCATATGCTACATCATATGGTTTGGTATTCGGGATTGCGATGTGGACCCGGAAAGCCCCGAACACATGTTTGGGCTCATAGAGACCAAAATATAATGAACCAAGGGGTGGGACCTGAATATTTGGGGCCCTGGGACCATGGGGGACCAGACCCATGGGGTCCCACTGGCCAACCTGAAGGTTGGCCGGCGATGCCATCGCCGGCCGGGCGATGCATCGCCGGCCGACGACCTCCGTGGGTGCTGTCCTTCGGGCGCACCCACTTAAATGGCCTCCACATCACCCCTATGCACCTCCCATCCCACGAAAACCCCCAAAACCCACCTCTCCTTCACAAACAGCCCCCTTGCATACCCTAGATTCAATTTTCAGCACTCCATTCCAAACCCCGGCGACCCAAACCACCTCTACAACCTTCCTTGGCCAAAACCGACCACCACCCATCAGTTATTGGGTGTTGGCAGCCCCCTTCCTTGAAGATTTCCCCATTTGGAGCTCCAAAATCCCTCAAATATAGCTGAAATCGTGAGCTGCTCCATCCCATCTTTTTGTTCTTATTTTTCCCTGAAAGTACAGCCTTGGGAAGCTTGAAGCGTCCCTCTACGACGCCTAGATTTCCTTTTGTCAGATTGGGCAGCCATTTCTCCGCATTTTCGGCGTTTTCCATGACTTTTGTGGAAGCCATTTTGGGCCTTTTGTCGCTTTCATCCATCATATCTTTGATGGGTAAGAGGAAAACTGCGACAGACGAGGCTGGGCCGAGCCGCCCTGCTCGATCGAGAAGACCGCGGGGTGGTGCCGCAAGTTCAAGCGCCGCCGCAGGTCCAGCTGCAGTCCTGGAGTGCCGTACAAAGCGGGATTTGGATCCCCATGCACACCTTGGACGAACCATTCTATCAGAGATGCCTCATGGTGAATACACTGATCGTAGAGTGTTATTTGAGGCGGACGTAGATGGGCGATTGTTCGGCGAGTATCTGTTGTTCGAACGCATTGAAGCTGCGCACTGGGGACCGATCTTTGAAGCTCGCGCTCGTGCTAATGTGAGCACTGTTCGTGCCTTCTATGCTAGCATCCAGAGTCCTACCTTGGAGCCCTTACAGTTCAAAATCCCTTTTGGTAGAGATCGGATGGATACGATCGACGTCCGGTTGGTTGCGCGACTTCTCAACGTGCCACTAGGTGATGTACATCCAAGTGAGAAGAATTTGAGGACTAGACGTGAACGAGATCGCCGCACCAGGTTTCTGTGTGGTAAGTTGGTTCCATGGCAGCCTAATAATAGCCTCAAGGCGACGTACATGTCTGAGGATTTGCGTCTGCTGCATCATATCTGCACGTTCAATGTTTATCCTAGGTCGACGAACCGCATTGAATGTACACGTCTTATGGTCGATTTCTTATTTCTGGTGGCCCAGGGAGAGAACGTATGTATGGCCACTTTCATCTTACGGCAGATAGTTCTCATAGCCAGGTCGAGGAGAACATCCGAATCCCTTCCCTTTGGCCGACTCATTTGCAAGATTGCACTTGAGTTTGCCTATAGACTTGGACCCGAATTGCCGGTATCGATTCACACCATCGATGAGTCGACAATGGTTAAGATGAAGATTGGATCGCAATATCGTGAAAATCAACTTGAAAGGGATAGTGGGGACGACTTTGATGAAGAGGAAGATCAAAGCGAAGAAGAACCTAGTGCAGAGGTTCAGGAAGAGACTCAGGAAGAAGCAGAAGAGGAGGCTCAGGATACTGATGAGAGCCCTCCTCCTTCTGCGCAGGCTACTATCGACGATCGCATTGCTCGGATGGAGGAGAGCCAGACCGCTTTGCGAAGGGAAGTCCAAGCACTTCGAGCAGAGGTCGCTGATGCCAAGGCCGTTACGAAGAAGAAGTTTGGCAAGGTGACTCGCACCTTGAAGGCAATCCTGTGTTGCTTACAGGATAAGGGTGCTCCTCCTCCGTCGCCAGACTCCGACTAGCGACGCGATCTTTGATGTTGTTATGAGTAGTTAGCCATTTTCTGTTTTATGTGTGTAAAGCCTATTAGGGCTAGTGCTTTGCTTATGTTGCTGTTGCTTAACTGTCTTAATTTCCATGTCATTCTAGTCATGATGCTTGTAAGGATATATCCCTTGTATTGTGATAATTTTGATTAATTGAAACGCATGGAATGCCTTTGACTCTTTAGTGAATGATTGTGGTGTATTTGAGCAATTGAGACTGACAAGGTTGCGCCCTATTTTAAATATAGGGAATGCCACCTAAGACTAAGAGGAGCGCGGTTCGGCTTTCATTGTCAGGGCAGATGGATCAGGCTCCCTCTCAGTCTGGCACTCGTCCGGACCCTGCTGTGGGCCCGATTCCTGAGACGGTTCGGTCGTCTCAGCCTACTGTTGGTCCTACAGATGGACCACCGCCATTTACACCATCAGTTAGAGAGCCACAGCGCGCATCTACTTCCGCACCTCATCCGCCACAGCCTGCTCCACCACCTGATAGATTCGAGCAGATGATGGCTATAATGCTACAGCAGCAGCAGCTATTGACTACTATAGTCGGGACTTTAGCCCAGGGTGGGGGTGCGACTACATCTACTCCACCTGCACCACCTGCGCATCCAGCTGAGGATGCCTATACTTACGCCCAGGATGAGGGCATAGCACACCCTGCGCAGCCTGCTTTCCCTGCGGGGAATCCTGCCGACACACGGGGCCTTCTGGAGCGATTTCAGCGCTTGCGGCCTCCTACTTTCACGGGTTCTCACAGACCCGAGGAGGCTGAGTTTTGGCTCGACCGAGTGTCGAAGATTCTGCGCATGTTGCACTGTACGGAGGCAGAGCAGGTAGAGCTGGCTACCTTCCAGTTTGAGAGAGAGGCCAGTATGTGGTGGGATAGTATATTGCGGACTGTTACCGCAGATTTCGTATGGACATGGGCAGCATTCGAGTTTCGCTTCCATGAGAAGTATTATCCTCAGACCTACAGGCACGAGAGGGAGAATGAGTTTCTCCGTCTCAGGCAGGCAGCGATGACGGTTACCGAGTATGAGCATCGGTTCACAGAGTTGGGCAGGTACGTCCCGACGATTCTAGCTGATGAGCAGATGCGGATACGGCGCTTTTTGGAGGGCTTGCTGTAACACCCCGGATTTTGGCCAATCTGAGATTTGACGTCCTTAGGCAATGGGTCAATTAAAACACCTGAAAAATTGCTTAGAACCCAATTCCATAGCCAAAGAAACCACTTAGAATCAATTCCTTTAGAAAATATGACTAAGTTAGCTAGTGCAACGTTAGAATAGCTGGGAAATGGTCCCTGATCACTTTAAATACGTTATACAAGGCCCAAAGCGAGTGGAACCAAGGGTGCTATAATGCTCTAAAGCCTCGGATCAAACTCTAAACCGGTTTGTTCTCTGGACCACTTTGAATCTTTGTATTGGATCTAGACCGCACGTTGAAAGTCCGATACCTCCTATCTTAGACCGTTATGACCACTTAGCTGGGCTTGGCAATCGTTTCGAATATCAAGTCCAACTGACGATCACAGGCTATTTCATTGAGCCCGGACCGAAGAGAGTGTGAATAGGGACATAGTTGGAATTTCAAATTCAAATCTGGCACACAAATTTGACGCATCAGTATTAAGCATTCTGACCGTCAGAATACAGCCAAATTACACCCTTGGATCAGGAAAAATATCTATTATATATCACGAGACTTATAGGCCTGATCTTGGTGCGGTGACCGTTAAACTGAAACTGGGCCGCCACGTGCGATCTGGGAACCCAACCGGTCTGAAAACTGGATGTGTGCTAGATCCAGTATGCATGAGCTTAAGTCCGACCGCATTTGGCCTGGGGACCTCCAGAAATGCCCTTTTGGACCGAAACGGCCCCGATTTGGGTAGGCACCAAGTAAACATTGTTCCCAAGCCTATTTTGGGAATGTTTTAGGCTATAAAAGGGGTTGAAACCCTCACTCCTCTCTCCCATCCGAATTTGAGAGAAGCCCTAGCTTGGGAGAGAGAAAAAGAGTGAGAGATTGTGAGAGAGTGGGAGAGTTCTTCCTGCCACTTGTGCTACGTGTTGCACGTGCTTAAGCAACACTCCTCTACCGCTTTCCCGGCGATTCCACCGCGATCCTAGGTAAGTAAAAACCCTAAATAGTTGTTGATTTGAGTTTCCCTTGTTTCCATAGCGATGTAACTTATGGATCTCGTGTATTAGATTCCTTATTCGCCGTAGACGAAGCGTATATGCTCCGTTCGAATTCTCATCCCTAAAAAGGAAAAGGTGCGGATATTAGACGCTTTGATTGACTGTTTCCAACGCTTTCAATGTCGTTTAATAGTAGATTCTTGACGGCATCGCCGTTTGACATGTACAAAATGCTCTCCGTTTCCCGTTTCGTAAGCTAACGAAGAATATGAGATTTAGGGCATTTTAGTCATTTGTAGGAAGTACTGTTTACATTCATATTTTGCTGATGTGATTGACATGGTTTGTTGTCGCATTAGGAAGTTAGGAATGCGTGCATAATTAGTTTGGCGAAGAGATTCGCCTAGTTGCGCACTTTGGGTCGACATACTATTTGTAGACTTAAGTGTGTAGTGTATGTGTTTGTATAAATGCTTGTATTAGTATGTATTGAATTAAATGATGTTATTTGATAGTTTGTGATTGATTTTTCGATTATTATGCTGACCTAAATGATTTTCTACATGTTGACAAAAGGCATGATTTCATTACATGCATGGAATGTATGTGCTTGAGGATTTGCTTAAGTTGAATATGCATGGGAAGTATGCCTTGAAGATTTGCTTAAGTTGAATGTTATAACATGTGCTAACATGCTCACATGATGTATTTCAATTCCAATACCTTTTTATAGTGTTAATGTAATTCCATAGATGTGTGGGACTTGACTTAGTCCAGGCAGTCGGTAACCGAGCGAATTCGTGGCTGACTGGTCATAGCCACGAACGACGCGTCGATGAATGTGATTCGTGTTGAGAGTTGGCGGCAGTGGTTAGGCCACGCGAAGTGTTTTACGCACTTCATGTCGTTCAATTCGAGATGCGATCGCGCTAGTCGAGCCCGTCAAGTAACCCGACTGGCCAATGTTTGTTCACCTTGTATGTATCATAACTGCTTGAACCTAGGGTACTGAACTTACCATTGTAAACCCTGTTAACCATGGTACCTTGATCCACGAAGACTCATGAGCCGGGCATGGTGGTATGGGACACCGTGGTCGAGCTGTCGGCCTACGCTGGGGCCACAAACCTCCCCGTAGTGACCAGTGAGCACCTATGACTCGTGAGCAGATTATGGTGGTATGGGACACTATATTCTTGCTGTCGGCCTACACTGATAAGGTGATGGGGGAGCGGTGCAACGAGTGCGAGCAACAGCCCTGGCAGCCCTTTGTAGTGACCGCGAGCGTATTCTGAGTCTACGGGAGGCGACGACCCTTCCGTAGCAGTAGAGTACAGTAGGCCTGTATTGATAAGGTGATGGGGGAGCGGAGCAACGAGTGCGTGCAACAGCCCTGGCAGCCCTTGCAGCGACCTACAAAATATACATCGTATGAGACTACTAGGAGTGACGACCCTAGACAGGATCTGTGTTGGGATTGATATAAGGGAGGTACCTTAGTTTCCCAATATTGCTGTATGAAAAGGACTAATAACAACTCGGTAATCATATCACCATAGCATTGCATGTGCCTGGAAGATGTGGAGCACTCTAGGGAGTGTGGCATGCCGCGGTCGTAAGATGTTGCCGCATGAGGGTGATCGTCGGTGAGGGCATACATCACGTCATGTCATAATTGCATTAACAACAGTATTAGGATTGTTTGATTTATTGCTTTACTATTATCGCGTGATTGATTTGAGAACATGTTAATCCTTGCTCTATTATTCCACTGAGTTAGCTACTCACTCCCACGTTACGGGACGGTGTTCCTGGACACCCACCAGACCCTTTTGTGATTGCAGATGATGGCGCGGCCTATGAGGCGGAGCTGGACTTGATGATGATGAGGAGGATCCCTCCTTTATGCGTGTTCTGATTGACGGGATTACAGGGAGGTTGCTTAAATACCTTGACACTTGTCATTTTATATTTTTAGAGCACTCATGTATATTCTTTTGGTTACTTTAGAAGTATACATGTATGTATATAACCTGGTAACATGTTCACACTCTGGAGACATACAATAGTTTATATATGTTATACATACTATTACAGTCTTCCGCTTGCAAATTTAACTATCTCTGGAGTATGATATGCTGTTCTGGCTTAATCTCACTCATGTTTAATACATTATCACAGACAACATTCAATCATACATATCTATGTTGCATAAATAACATTTTGGAACTCGGGAGTTGGGTTTTTGCTCGACCCCCCCGATTTTCGGGATGTTACAGATGGTATCAGAGCATGATTTGGATTAACCCGGGCCTGGGTTATGGTCACGCGACGTACGCTGTCACTTTCTTTGACTTAGGTGGGTACGAGAAGGGTCTAGAAATACTTCTAGGATCCCAGATTCGCCAATAGGCGAAGTCTATTCATTTCGATCGCGTGATCGAGTCCGTAGCGCATCTAGGGTCGCGTAAAGCAACCCGAATAGCTCCTAGGTTGTAGGTAAGTGGGTTGAGATGTTCTTTGAACAATTCTAAACCCGTAAAAGTGAATCCTTGGGCCATGGGACAACCACGACCCCTGTGTTCAATCGCCAGGGCTTAAAAACCCCCGTTTCACCGAAAATCTTCGAAATTCTTCCTCTCACCACCCCAATCTTCAATTATTTCTTATCCATTTCATATTAGGCATCAAACCTAATATGAAAATAACACAAATTAGTACTTTCACAAAATTTTACAGTGAATAGTAAAATTTCATGAAAAATGGCCATAAGGCCATTCTAAATTCACTTTCTTTAGCAAATAATGGTTTAGATGGATGTACTAGATCCTTCTACCCCAAAATCATATGCTGCATGATAGGGTTTTGTATTCGGGATTGAAGATTGGACCCAAAAATCCTCGAATGGATGTTAAAAATGTATTGGCCTCCCTAGGGCAATCTACAATGAACTAGAGTGTGCACCATACCTTTTTGGAATCCCTAGGGCAAGAGGAATCCATCCCATATGGCCTCAGAGGCCAGTTTGCAACTTCACCGGCGATACCATCGCCGGTTCGGCGATGCATCGCCGGCCGGCGAGCTCCGATGGGGCCGTCCTTCGGGCGCACCCCCTTAAACAGGGTCCACATCACCCCTATGCACCTCCCACCCCAAGAAAACCCCAAATATGGGTACTTCCTTCACAAACAGCCCCTCCCCTAGCCCCATTTTCGTTTTCAGCTGCCCTATCCCAAAAATTCATGATTCCAAACCACCCTAGATCCATTCCCTGCCAAAAACAACCACCCTCCGTCATTCCTTTGAAGTTGGCAGTCCTCCCTCTTGAAGATTTCATCCGTTGGAGCTCCTAAAACCCCAAAATCGAGCTGAAATCGTGAGGTGCTCCATTCCCCTTTTTCATTTTCATTTCTTTCTGAAAATACATCCTAGGGAAGCTTGAAGCATCCCTCTACAACGCCTAGATTTCATTCTGTCCCTTTGGGCGACCATTTCTTCGCATTTCCTCCATTTTCCATGGCTATTGTTAAGGCTGTTTCAGCCTTTTTCCTCCCTTTCCATCGTTCTCTCTCTCATGTCCCTTTTATTTGAGCCTTTACCCTCTTTTTGGGTCTCAGAATCATGCTAACCTCAAATCCCATTTCTCAACTTTCTCCGTTTGAGAAGTATTGAAAACACATGGCCGATAGAGCTCTAATGGGCAACTGACAGTATTGAACTTGATAGTATTCCAGAAGGTCAGTCGGGACCCTGGTAGAAGTCCTTTGGTAGAATTAGGCATCTATGTCGTTGCCCTTTAGCTTGTTTGACTACTGTTTGAAATTTCTGTGTTGTTTTGTTGTTAGGTAGAAAAATGTGTTTGTGTTGTGGTTTGGGCTTAATATAGCCAAAATTTGTCGAATGGAATGCATGTTGTTTCATTTCACTATAAAAATATTGTCCCTAGATTGGGAGTATTATAACTCCCTGAGATCCAACCTACAAATTAATTTTTATCCCCACCCACCCTCCTACCAAGCATACCACATCCAATCCTGCCATGGGACTAGGAATGCAGTTCCATTTAATACCACTAAGCGCTACCGGCCACATAGGCTCTAGGTGTTTTGGTTCTAGTGTTAGCACTCCTAGATTTGAAGGGTCTGACGACATAAGAAATCCAATTCCATTTAGACAATTTTGATCCTAAGCGATAGAGCAATTCCCTGTATTAGAGATGGTATGAAACCGTCTAGTGTATAGGCTTAGGTCTTGAATTATAGCGAATGAAATACAGACTAGCCTACTAGTTACCTTAAGTAGTGTACAGCCTGTATATGCTAAGGACTTGTAGGTTAGATTTGGTTGAAGTAGAACCTTATTCCTTCGACAGATCCCCTTATGACTTATAGACTTCTGTTGTTGCCCATAGGAAGGAACCATTCACTCTCAGGGAACATTTATAAATCCCTCAGATTGAACTTAGAATGGACTAGCACGCCCCTTAGAATTGCCATCCCCAAGGGCTTATTGCATTCGGGAATGCGGAATAAAGGAACTACATGTAAGCGATGTATTCGCGGTTTGAATCGACTTCTTAATCCTAGTAGTTACCAATAAATCCAATGCTCTGATCAAGCAGAAGATCGGCATCGACTCGGATTAAGAATTGATACAATAAATCTTCTGTTCTAGCTAGACAGAAAGTCTATGTATCCGGCTCAGACCTACTACATAACCTTTATTCTGTGATGGCCCAACCACCTACAACCAAACGGGATCACATTGCCTTTTGGGAAATGGCGAGGACTTAAAGCTAGTAGAGAATTAGGCATCTTGCCACCAACTCATACCTGCCCCTGACCTTAACCACAATAGATATTAGGCTCATCTCCATGATCATAGATACCAATGCCATAGAACGCATCATTAGCAAAGGAAAACCACTGTAATGAGAGGTTGTTCCCAATTTATGTCAAGGATAGCCCCTAAGTTGCACTTCGTTCCGATATACGGAGCGATGCATAGATTCTTGAATTTAAGTAAAACTAAGTTTTAAGGGGGGTAGAACGTATGGAGTCCAATCCGGTTAGGTTAGTCAACGCTCCCATTCGATTAGAGTGGCGCAGCGGAAGCGTGGTTAGGCTCTTCCCCACTGGCCCAAGATCGAAACATTTGATTTAGGTTATATGTACGATTAGGTTATTAAATAGGATTTGAACCTTCCTTAGAGAAAGTACTCCTTGCCCTTCGCCAATGTCGGGGACGACATTGTGTTTTAAGGGGGGTAGATTGTAACACCCCGGATTTTGGCCAATCTGAGATTTGACGTCCTTAGGCAATGGGTCAATTAAAACACCTGAAAAATTGCTTAGAACCCAATTCCATAGCCAAAGAAACCACTTAGAATCAATTCCTTTAGAAAATATGACTAAGTTAGCTAGTGCAACGTTAGAATAGCTGGGAAATGGTCCCTGATCACTTTAAATACGTTATACAAGGCCCAAAGCGAGTGGAACCAAGGGTGCTATAATGCTCTAAAGCCTCGGATCAAACTCTAAACCGGTTTGTTCTCTGGACCACTTTGAATCTTTGTATTGGATCTAGACCGCACGTTGAAAGTCCGATACCTCCTATCTTAGACCGTTATGACCACTTAGCTGGGCTTGGCAATCGTTTCGAATATCAAGTCCAACTGACGATCACAGGCTATTTCATTGAGCCCGGACCGAAGAGAGTGTGAATAGGGACATAGTTGGAATTTCAAATTCAAATCTGGCACACAAATTTGACGCATCAGTATTAAGCATTCTGACCGTCAGAATACAGCCAAATTACACCCTTGGATCAGGAAAAATATCTATTATATATCACGAGACTTATAGGCCTGATCTTGGTGCGGTGACCGTTAAACTGAAACTGGGCCGCCACGTGCGATCTGGGAACCCAACCGGTCTGAAAACTGGATGTGTGCTAGATCCAGTATGCATGAGCTTAAGTCCGACCGCATTTGGCCTGGGGACCTCCAGAAATGCCCTTTTGGACCGAAACGGCCCCGATTTGGTTAGGCACCAAGTAAACATTGTTCCCAAGCCTATTTTGGGAATGTTTTAGGCTATAAAAGGGGTTGAAACCCTCACTCCTCTCTCCCATCCGAATTTGAGAGAAGCCCTAGCTTGGGAGAGAGAAAAAGAGTGAGAGATTGTGAGAGAGTGGGAGAGTTCTTCCTGCCACTTGTGCTACGTGTTGCACGTGCTTAAGCAACACTCCTCTACCGCTTTCCCGGCGATTCCACCGCGATCCTAGGTAAGTAAAAACCCTAAATAGTTGTTGATTTGAGTTTCCCTTGTTTCCATAGCGATGTAACTTATGGATCTCGTGTATTAGATTCCTTATTCGCCGTAGACGAAGCGTATATGCTCCGTTCGAATTCTCATCCCTAAAAAGGAAAAGGTGCGGATATTAGACGCTTTGATTGACTGTTTCCAACGCTTTCAATGTCGTTTAATAGTAGATTCTTGACGGCATCGCCGTTTGACATGTACAAAATGCTCTCCGTTTCCCGTTTCGTAAGCTAACGAAGAATATGAGATTTAGGGCATTTTAGTCATTTGTAGGAAGTACTGTTTACATTCATATTTTGCTGATGTGATTGACATGGTTTGTTGTCGCATTAGGAAGTTAGGAATGCGTGCATAATTAGTTTGGCGAAGAGATTCGCCTAGTTGCGCACTTTGGGTCGACATACTATTTGTAGACTTAAGTGTGTAGTGTATGTGTTTGTATAAATGCTTGTATTAGTATGTATTGAATTAAATGATGTTATTTGATAGTTTGTGATTGATTTTTCGATTATTATGCTGACCTAAATGATTTTCTACATGTTGACAAAAGGCATGATTTCATTACATGCATGGAATGTATGTGCTTGAGGATTTGCTTAAGTTGAATATGCATGGGAAGTATGCCTTGAAGATTTGCTTAAGTTGAATGTTATAACATGTGCTAACATGCTCACATGATGTATTTCAATTCCAATACCTTTTTATAGTGTTAATGTAATTCCATAGATGTGTGGGACTTGACTTAGTCCAGGCAGTCGGTAACCGAGCGAATTCGTGGCTGACTGGTCATAGCCACGAACGACGCGTCGATGAATGTGATTCGTGTTGAGAGTTGGCGGCAGTGGTTAGGCCACGCGAAGTGTTTTACGCACTTCATGTCGTTCAATTCGAGATGCGATCGCGCTAGTCGAGCCCGTCAAGTAACCCGACTGGCCAATGTTTGTTCACCTTGTATGTATCATAACTGCTTGAACCTAGGGTACTGAACTTACCATTGTAAACCCTGTTAACCATGGTACCTTGATCCACGAAGACTCATGAGCCGGGCATGGTGGTATGGGACACCGTGGTCGAGCTGTCGGCCTACGCTGGGGCCACAAACCTCCCCGTAGTGACCAGTGAGCACCTATGACTCGTGAGCAGATTATGGTGGTATGGGACACTATATTCTTGCTGTCGGCCTACACTGATAAGGTGATGGGGGAGCGGTGCAACGAGTGCGAGCAACAGCCCTGGCAGCCCTTTGTAGTGACCGCGAGCGTATTCTGAGTCTACGGGAGGCGACGACCCTTCCGTAGCAGTAGAGTACAGTAGGCCTGTATTGATAAGGTGATGGGGGAGCGGAGCAACGAGTGCGTGCAACAGCCCTGGCAGCCCTTGCAGCGACCTACAAAATATACATCGTATGAGACTACTAGGAGTGACGACCCTAGACAGGATCTGTGTTGGGATTGATATAAGGGAGGTACCTTAGTTTCCCAATATTGCTGTATGAAAAGGACTAATAACAACTCGGTAATCATATCACCATAGCATTGCATGTGCCTGGAAGATGTGGAGCACTCTAGGGAGTGTGGCATGCCGCGGTCGTAAGATGTTGCCGCATGAGGGTGATCGTCGGTGAGGGCATACATCACGTCATGTCATAATTGCATTAACAACAGTATTAGGATTGTTTGATTTATTGCTTTACTATTATCGCGTGATTGATTTGAGAACATGTTAATCCTTGCTCTATTATTCCACTGAGTTAGCTACTCACTCCCACGTTACGGGACGGTGTTCCTGGACACCCACCAGACCCTTTTGTGATTGCAGATGATGGCGCGGCCTATGAGGCGGAGCTGGACTTGATGATGATGAGGAGGATCCCTCCTTTATGCGTGTTCTGATTGACGGGATTACAGGGAGGTTGCTTAAATACCTTGACACTTGTCATTTTATATTTTTAGAGCACTCATGTATATTCTTTTGGTTACTTTAGAAGTATACATGTATGTATATAACCTGGTAACATGTTCACACTCTGGAGACATACAATAGTTTATATATGTTATACATACTATTACAGTCTTCCGCTTGCAAATTTAACTATCTCTGGAGTATGATATGCTGTTCTGGCTTAATCTCACTCATGTTTAATACATTATCACAGACAACATTCAATCATACATATCTATGTTGCATAAATAACATTTTGGAACTCGGGAGTTGGGTTTTTGCTCGACCCCCCCCCGATTTTCGGGATGTTACACTTGCGACCGGATATTCGGTCGAAGATGTGCTGTATCAGTTTCCCCTCCTATGCGGAGTTGGTTCACATGTCCATGCGGGCAGAGCAGGACGTGGATCGACTTGCGCGATCTCGAGGCCCGACTACTTCTAGGCCGCGACCGGATTTGACAGACAGGCCCTCCGCGGGCAAGAGGCCCCGCGTTGATCCTCCTACCAGGACCACGGCGCCAGTAGGACCGTTTCGGCGCCCTGATTTATCATGCACATACTGTGGGAGGACGGGCCACCTAGCGCAGAGTTGCTTTTCGAGGATGCGGGACAGTGGGTTCTCGCCGCCGCAGAAGATTGATCGTGTACGTCCATAGGCGATATCAGCACCGCCTATACGGTCAGCTCCTGCGCATTCCTCTTTCAGACCCACAGTATCGCAGATTCGACAGCCCCCACGGCCCTTGACACAGCGGCCGAACCGGCCACAGCAGGCTCGAGTTCATGCACTGACCGCTGAGGCAGCTACGACGCCGACTTTCCAGCATTCAGCCTTCGAGGTCACGGGCCATATCGGAGGTACTCCCGTTCTTGTCATGGTGGACACTGGTTCCACGATTTCTTTGATATCGCGTGCCGTAGTCAGACGTCTTGGGTTGCAGACTATCACTATGGATAGCGTGCGAGTCCTTGCAGCTCATGGAGATTATTCGGATGTCACCCAGATGTGTGAGGGTTGTTTAGTTGATCTGGGAGGCAGGACGATGACTCTTGATCTGGTCGTCGATCCCTCGCTCGTATATCTCGACGTCATTCTTGGCATGGACTGGTTGACTGCAGCGAGAGCCGAGATTGACTGCGAGGCTCGTGTGGTGACGGTGTACGAGCCTGAGGGCACGCCTTTCACATTTTCAGTGTAGGTAAATCTTCCTTTCTGCATTCTTAGCTACGCCACTCTATTGCGCGACGCTGGTGCCCAGGTACTTGAGCAGACGCCAGTTGTTTCTGAGTTCAGGGATCTGTTCAGGAAGATCCCTGGTTTGCCGCCCCGACGTGAGATCGATTTCACTATCGATCTGATTCCTGGTTCTACACCCGTCTCACTGCCGACGTATCGCATGGCACCATGTGAGATGGAGGAGTTGAGGACGCAGATTGATGGCCTGCTAGAGCTTGGCTTTATACGGCCTAGTGTGTCTCCTTGGGGAGCACCGGTCTTGTTCGTGAAGAAGAAGGATGGTTCGCTGCGATTGTGTATTGATTATCGCAGGCTGAACCAGCTCACGGTGAAGAACAAGTACCCTTTGCCCAGGATCGATGACTTGTTTGATCAGTTGAGAGGAACGCAGTACTTCTCGAAGATTGATCTTCAGTCAGGATATCATCAGCTGCGCGTCAGAGATGAGGACGTGCAGAAGACAGCATTCAGGACCAGTTTTGGTCATTACGAGTTCCTTGTGATGTCGTTCGGTCTCACGAACGCACCGGCCGTGTTCATGGATCTGATGAACAGGGTATTGCGGCCCTTCCTCTATCGATTAGTCGTTGTCTTCATCGACGACATTTTGGTATACTCTAGGAGTCGAGAGGAGCATGAGGAGCACTTGCGTTTGGTCCTTGATACGCTCAGACAGCATCAGTTGTTCGCACAGTACAAGAAGTGCGACTTCTGGAAGCAGGAGGTGAAGTTCCTGGGACACGTGGTGTCCAAGGATGGCATGGCAGTTGACCTGTCTAAGGTAGCTGCGGTGCAGGACTGGGAGCAGCCTGGTTCTGTCACTGAGGTGAGGAGTTTCTTGGGTCTCGCTGGCTACTATCGGCGCTTCATTCAGGACTTCTCGAAGATCGCGAGACCCTTATCTCAGTTGACACGGAAGGACGTGAAGTTCGCCTGGAATGATAAGGCGGAGTCAGCTTTTCAGGAGCTGAAGGACAGACTTACGTCCGCCCCTGTGCTAGTATTGCCAGAGCAAGGGGTTAAATACACTATATACACTGACGCGTCTAGCGTTGGTTTGGGTTGTGTCCTTATGCAGAGGGACAGGGTAATTTCGTATGCCTCGAGACAATTAAGGAAGCACGAGGAGAATTACCCTACACACGACCTGGAGTTGGCAGCCGTGATATTCGCACTGAGACTCTGGAGACATTACCTCTATGGAGAGGAGTTCGAGCTCTTTTGCGACCACAAGAGCCTCAAGTACATATTCACGCAGCGGGACTTGAATATGAGGCAGCGGCGATGGATGGAGACGCTGAAGGACTTCAAGTTTGAAGTCTCTTACCATCCTGGGAAGGCGAACCTTGTGGCTGATGCGTTGAGCCGCAAGAAGGCGATAGAGTTTGCGGCTCCGCTGATGGTTGCCGAGTGGGATATGATTGAGTTTTTGCGAGACTTTGAGCAGAAACTCACCGTAGAGGAGCCATTTGAGTTCATCGCACATGTACAGGTGCGATCCCAGATCGATGACCGTGTCATCGAGGCGCAGAGGGACGACGCGCATCTTACTGAGCTTCGAGAGCAGGCCAGTGATGATGCTGACGCCGACTGGCGAGTCGGTATGGATGGGGGCTTACGTTACCGTGGCCGCCTATGCGTTCCTGATGTCCCTGACTTGAGACGAGAGATTCTCGAGGCTGCGCATTCTACTAGACTCGCGATGCATCCAGGCAGTACGAAGATGTATCGTGACGTGAAGAGGACGTATTGGTGGGAAGGTATGAAGACCCACATTGCTGAGTTCGTGTCCCGTTGTCTCACTTGTCAGCAGGTGAAGGCAGAGCATCGCCGACCACCTGGACTTTTGCAGCCTATGCCGATTACAGAGTGGAAGTGGGATTTCATTTCCATGGACTTCATTTCTGGGTTGCCGAAGACGAGGAAGGGGCATGACTCCATTTGGGTGATCGTCGACCGATTGACGAAGTCGACGCACTTCCTACCGATCAGAGTTACGAACTCTGCAGACGAGCTAGCTAGATTGTATATCCGAGAGATTGTGCGTCTGCATGGAGTTCCGTTGGAGATCGTGTCGGACAGAGACACGCGGTTCACTTCTATTTTCTGGACTCGCATTCAGGAGGCTATGGGTGTGAAGTTGAAGTTCAGTACTGCCTTCCACCCACAGACGGACGGACAGACGGAGCGAGTGAACCAGATCCTGGAGGACATGTTGCGAGCTTGCGCATTGGACTTCAAGGACAGTTGGGATGACTGTCTTGCATATGCGGAGTTTGCGTACAACAATAGCTTCCAGGCGAGTATCGGCATGGCACCTTATGAGGCGCTGTATGGGCGACCTTGTCGCGCACCGCATTGCTGGTTAGAGGTCGGTGAGCGCAGCTTGATTGGCCCAGAGTTGGTGCAGGCGACGTCAGAGAAGATTGATATTATTCGACGTCGACTTCTTACAGCGCAGAGCAGATAGAAGAGCTACGCCGATACGAGACGACGGCCACTAGAGTTCACAGTCGGGGATCATGTGTTTTTGCGAGTTTCCCCTATGAAGGGAGTCCTTCGGTTCGGGAAGAAGGGGAAGCTGGCACCGCGATTCATTGGTCCATTTCAGATCCTCGATCGTGTGGGAGCAGTGGCTTACCGATTGGCTTTACCCATGCCCCTCGCGAGCGTCCACAACGTATTTCATGTTTCTATGCTGAAGAAATACGTTGCTGATCCTTCTCATATCATCAGATGGGAGCAGGTGCAGTTAGGAGAGGATGTTACTTATATCCTGCGACCGACACGCATCTTAGACCGGAAGGAGCAGGTACTGCGTAGCAAGGTGATTCCCCTTGTGAAGGTACTATGGACGCATCATACTGAGGAGGAGGCTACTTGGGAGACAGAAGCCGAGATCAGAAAGAACTACCCACAGCTTCTCGAGGAGTACGAAAAGGTACAAAATTTCGAGGATGAAATTATTTGTTAAGGGGGGTAGATTGTAACGCCCGTGAAAAATCCATACTTGGGCTCGAGTACCAACTCGACCCGAAATTGCGTAGAATTCATTCCTTTAGAAAATATGACTAGGTTAGCTAGTGCAACGTTAGAATAGCTGGGAAATGGTCCCTGATCACTTTAAATACGTTCTACAAGGCCCGAGGTGAGTGGAACCAAGGGTGCTATAATGCTCTAAAGCCTCGGATCAAACTCTAAACCGGTTTGTTCTCTGGACCACTTTGAATCTTTGTATTGGATCTAGACCGCACGTTGAAAGTCCGATACCTCCTATCTTAGACCGTTAGAACCGTCTAGCTGGACTTGACACTCATTCCAAAAATCAAGTCAAACCGATAATCACAGGCTATTTCATTGAGCCCGGACCGAAGAGAGTGAGAATAGGGTTAGAATTGGAATTTGAAATTCAAATCTGGCACACAATTTGACGCATCAGTATTGAGCGTTCTGACTGTCAGAATACAGCCAAATTACACCCTTGGATCAGGAAAAATATCTATTATATATCACGAGACTTATAGGCCTGATCTTGGTGCGGTGACCGTTAAACTGAAACTGGGCCGCCACGTGCGATCTGGGAACCCAACCGGTCTGAAAACTGGATGTGTGCTAGATCCAGTATGCATGAGCTTAAGTCCGACCGCATTTGGCTTGGGGACCTCCAGAAATGCCCTTTTGGACCGAAACGGCCCCGATTTGGTTAGGCACCAAGTAAACATTGTTCCCAAGCCTATTTTGGGCATGTTTTAGGCTATAAAAGGGGTTGAAACCCTCACTCCTCTCTCCCATCCGAATTTGAGAGAAGCCCTAGCTTGGGAGAGAGAAAAAGAGTGAGAGATTGTGAGAGAGTGGGAGAGTTCTTCCTGCCACTTGTGCTACGTGTTGCACGTGCTTAAGCAACACTCCTCTACCGCTTTCCCGGCGATTCCACCGCGGTCCTAGGTAAGTAAAAACCCTAAATAGATGTTGATTTGAGTTTTCCTTGTTTCCATAGCGATGTAGCTTATGGATCTTATGTATTAGGCTCCTTACTCGCCGTAGACGAAGCATATACACTCCGCTTCAATTCCCGAGTCTACAAGACACTAGGTGAGGATTTTAGACGCTTTGATTGACGGTTCCCAACGCTTTCAATGTCGTTTAATAGTAGATTCTTGACGGCATCGCCGTTTGACATGTACAAAATGCTCTCCGTTTCCCGTTTCGTAAGCTAACGAAGAATATGAGATTTAGGGCATTTTAGTCATTTGTAGGAAGTACTGTTTACATTCATATTTTGCTGATGTGATTGACATGGTTTGTTGTCGCATTAGGAAGTTAGGAATGCGTGCATAATTAGTTTGGCGAAGAGATTTGCCTAGTTGCGCACTTTGGGTCGACATACTATATGTAGACTTAAGTGTGTAGTGTATGTGTTTGTATAAATGCTTGTATTAGTATCTATTGAATTAAATGATGTTATTTGATAGTTTGTGATTGATTTTTCAATTATTATGTTGACCTAAATGATTTTCTACATGTTGACAAAATGCATGATTTCATTACATGCATGGAATGTATGTGCTTGAGGATTTGCTTAAGTTGAATATGCATGGGAAGTATGCCTTGAAGATTTGCTTAAGTTGAATGTTATAACATGTGCTAACATGCTCACATGATGTATTTCAATTCCAATACCTTTTTATAGTGTTAATGTAATTCCATAGATGTGTGGGACTTGACTTAGTCCAAGCAGTCGGTAACCGAGCGAATTCGTGGCTGACTGGTCATAGCCACGAATGACGCGTTGATGAATGTGATTTGTGTTGAGAGTTGGCGGCAGTGGTTAGGCCACGCGAAGTGTTTTACGCACTTCATGCCGTTCAATTCGAGATACGATCGCGCTAGTTGAGCCCGTCAAGTAACCTGACTGGCCGATGTTTGTTCACCTTGTATGTATCATAACTGCTTGAACCTAGGGTACTGAACTTACCATTGTAAACCCTATTAACCGTGGTACCTTGATCCACGAAGACTCATGAGCCGGGCATGGTGGTATGGGACACCGTGGTCGAGCTGTCGGCCTACGCTGGGGCCACAAACCTCCCCGTAGTGACCAATGAGCACCTTGACTCGTGAGCAGATTATGGTGGTATGGGACACTATATTCTAGCTGTCGGCCTATACTGATAAGGCGACGAGCCGTTTGTAGTGACCGCGAGCGTATTCTGAGTTCACGGGAGGCGACGACCCTTCCGTGCAGTAGAGTACAGTAGGCCTGTATTGATAAGGTGATGGGGGAGCGGTGCAACGAGTGCGAGCAACAGCCCTGGCAGCCCTTGCAGTGACCTACGAAATGTACATCGTATGAGATTACTAGGAGTGACGACCCTAGACAGGATCCGCGTTGGGATTGATACAAGGGAAGTACCTTAGTTTCCCAATCCTGCTGTTTGAATGGATTAATAACAACTTGGTAATCATATCACCATAGCATTGCATGTGCCTGGAAGATGTGGAGCACTCTAGGGAGTGTGGCATGCCGCGGTCGTAAGATGTTGCCGTATGAGGGTGATCGTCGGTGAGGGCATACATCACGTCATATCATCTTGCATTAACAACAGTATTAGGATTTGTCTGATTTACTGCTTTACTATTATCGCGTGATTGAATTGTGAACATGCTAATCTTTGCTCTATGATTCCACTGAGTTGATCACTCATTCCCACGTTATGGGATGGTGTTTGCAACACCCACCAGACCCTGTTGTAGTTGCAGGTGACGACGAGATCCAGGAGGTGGAGCCGGAGATTGACGAGGACCAGGATGAGTTCTCGTATATGCAGTATCACGACGGCTTCCCGTAGGTGACCTGGATCGAGGGGGACTTCAGTGGGACTATTTTGAACTTATTCTTTTGTCTATTTACATGTATATGAGACTCAGAGATGTAGTCATACTTTGGAGACAGTTGAGATTACTTTGTTTTTCCATACAGTGATATATATATATTGTTTAGTCTTCCGCTTGCTTTTATCACTGGATCTGAAGTATGAATTGCAGTTTTGGTATACTTTTACTCATGTGAATGCTTTAAATCAGACAACATTGAATCATAACCATTTTTGTTGCATAAGTGACGGTCTGGAACTAGGGAGTTGAGTTTATACACGACCCCCGATTTTCAGGGTGTTACACAAAGTTTCAAAGAGGTCCAGAGAACAAACCGATTTAGAGTTTGACCCGAGGTTTTAGAGTATTATAGCTTCATTGGTTCTACTCGCTTTGGGTCTTGTAAAATATATTTAAAGTGATCAGGGACTATTTTTCAGCTACTCTAGCGTTGCGCTAGCTAACTTACACTTATTTTCTAAAGGAATTAATCCTACGCGATTTCTGGTCGAGTTGGTAATCGAGTCCAAGTTCAGATTTTTCCAGGGCGTTACATGAATACTCAGTAGAATTAACTTAAACCACTTTAAATATGAACTACAAGACCTAAAATGAGTAGTACCACTAACTCTATGTTACCTAGAAACCTAGGATCAATCTCTAAACTCAGTTGCTCTCGGAAGCATTCAGAAACTTCGTATTATACCTAGACCACACATTAAAAGTCCGATTGCAACGAACTTAGACGAATATGACCATCTTATTGGACTTGACTATCACCTCAAAAATCAAGACCAAACGATGTCCTGAGATGTTTCCTAGAGTTTGGAGTGAACAGAGTGAGAAAACAAAGATTTTTAAGAAATTAAATAAAAATTTAAGTAATCTGAGTCGTGTCTCTTGCACGTTATTTCTAAGCATTCTAACCATTAGATTTCAACCCAAATTCACCCTTGAATCAGGAAAGGTAGCCCATACATGTCAAAGTACTTGTAGCTCTGATCGAGTTTCCGTGACCGTTGAACTGAAACTGGTCCGCCACGGTCGATCTGGAAACCCGACTGGACTGAAAACTTAGCTTGACCTAGATCCAATATTAGAGATCTTAAGTCCGACCACATTTAGTAACAGGACCTCTAGAAGTGCTTCATTGGATCGGAATAGACCCGATTTGGTTATAATCTAAGTATACCTTGGCCCTAGGGCTATTTCTATCACTTTTGGGCTTATAAAAAGGCCTTAAACTATCTCTCACAAGTCCCATACGAATTTCAAACCCTAACTAAGAAAGAGACAGAAAGAGAGAGAGAGAGAGAGTTGGAGTTTCACCCAGGGATTCTATCCTACCACTCCACGTGCTTCAACACCACTATCGTATCGCTATTATGACATTTCTGATTCCATTCTTAGGTAAGAAATCCTAACCCTAACCTGTTTTGGAGCTTAGAATAGTTAAGTGTTGTTGTAGCTAACCTATATTCATGCCTTAGGTTGCTTATCCGTCGTTGACGAAGACTTGTTGTCTAAATCATATCCGTTACGCATTTTCTGGTTTAAGGTACGGAATATATACATTTAGGTTATGGTTTCAAGAATTTCAATCTCGATTAATGATATATTACTGACGTGGATGCTATTTCACAGGTATAAAGTGTTGTCCGTTTCATTTTTCAGTTATACGTTAATTATGTTAAATATACTGTATTCCTCGTATTTGTAGAAAATACTGTATACGTATGAAATTTGGATTTGTGCTTGCCATGATAAATTATTGTCTATGTATGCTAGATGCATATTCATCATCTTCTGGGTGAACGGATTAGCCTAATACATGTTTTATCAACATACATTGTTTATATTATATTGTGTAGTCTAAGTGTTTGTGAAAATGACTGAATGAGTATAGAATTCGCTTTCGTGCTCACCATGACTAACTGTCATGGTTATATAATTGTTGTATAGGTGATAACCCTTTGACGAGAGGATTGACCCTAATACGTATGATAAACTAGTATATATCACATATGATGAAATGTGTAGGCTAAGTGTTTGTAAAAATGTTTGAATGAGTTAATAGTTAGTAAGGTGTAACTGTATGCGTGTTGAGATATGCTTCTCAACTACCCTGTCTATGTGTATGATTTTCTCCATGTATTTTATATTACATATGTGTAGATTCATGTTTAACTTGTATTTCATAACATGTAGAAACAAAGCCATGAAGGGTGATGGGAGAGTGTGTAAGTGCTATGATTTCATATCCCTTTAGTTGTCAAATTTTGTGGTGTTAAAACCTATCTATGTCTTGTATATCTTGTTTTTATGTTTGAGACTTTTCATTTCTTCAAGACATCGTATTTCACGTCAAGAACTTAAATGAAGAAAGTTACAAGTCTAGTCATGGATGAAGAATTCAAGAATATAAGTTTTCAAGTATGCATGTTCAAGATTCAAACAAGTACAAGTATAGAAGAAGAATTTGTCAAGTCTAGAAAGGTTCAAGCTTGAGAAGGCTTACAACAAGATTCATAAATTCTCAATCTTCTCTTAAGGGTCACCTGACTGTGCAAACTATCAATGTCCATCTCACTTTCAAGGTTTGTTTGACCTTAGATTGACCTTAGGTTGGGCTTTATTGTAGGTCATTCTGGATACATAATTCGTATATTTTAGATATGCTTGTTCGGGATGTTCTAAGACCAGTCCTAAGGACTTCAAGACCAGTCCTAGCTCTGTTACGACCAGTCTTAAGTTTTTCAGGACCAGTCATAGGTTGTTGAAGATTTTTAAATTTTTCTGGTTATCCTACAACCAGTCCTGGACATCCTACGACCAGTTCTGTGAGCTGTACGACTTGTCCTTCGACCGGTCTTATCCCTACGACTCAAACTCCAGCAACTAATCTGGAGGTCCTACGACCAGTCATAGGTGACCCATGACTAGTCGTAGGTGGCCCACGACCGATCGTAGGCTACCTAGGACCAGTAGTGGAACAGCTAATCCTTATCCCGTGGAAATCTTTGAAAATCTTTGAAGATACGACCAGTCCAAGGATCCTAAGACCAGTCGTAGATGGGATTTTTTAGGCTATAAATAGAGCACGAACTTTAGAGTTTTTCAATTCAATTCAAATCAATTCAATCAATCTTTAGGCTATACTCTGAGATAAGTTCGTGTTTGTTTTTAAGCTACTTTGTGCTCATTTAATATTCCTTTTTCTAGCTTGTTTATTATTTGATTTTGATCTACATTCCAATCTTATTAGAAAAGGGGAATTTCTGATATTCCTTCTTCTTGGATTCAAAATCAAATAGAACTAGCCCCTTTGATTTAAAATCAATTAGACTTAGAACCATTCATAAAGTGAGTATTGGACTTTGAACGTTAAATCGAACTTCTACTCCGATTGGTTCTACCGGGCTACTTCAAAAGGAGATTTAGGTATTTTACATTTGTGTAATTTACATTCTTTGGTTTTGTTTAAGATTTGCGAGAAAAATCTCATTGTTTTGGTTATCTGAGGAGAGCTAGAAAACTCAGATTGTGTGGGTTTTTGGATTGTGTAAGCCCGTGATAAAAAGACACAATTGTGAAGGTTTTAGGTGAACCTGTGAAATCTATTTTGATAGTGCATGCTAATATCCCCTGTGTGAGGATATTAGGATTGGAATAGCATTCTGTGTGGCTATTGGATAACAGTTGGTGTATACAGAGGCGAACCACTATATATCGTTGTGTTGTGGATGTGCTTTATTCTTTCATTCCTTTATTCATTCAGTTTTTTGGATTGTATTTGTGGATGAATGTTGTAATCATTTTATTTCAAGCAAGTGTGGGGAATGTTGTAATAACTTAGGATTTATTTCTGCAAGTTATTTTTGTTTCTTTGCTTTTTATTCCTCATTTGTTTGAGATACAAAGGACGTTATAGAAATAAGGTTGTCCTACCTTAAACCTTTGGTTTTTGGTGTAAGGTTGTCCTTAGAACTGATATAGTATCATTCTCTTAATTCTAGTTTATTGAAGATTGCTTTTTAATTCAGCATTGTGCTTTATTTCTTTATTATTCTGCTGTTATAAGTTTTATTTGGCATAACCCTATTCACCCCCCCTCTAGGGCATATAGCTAGGCCCTTTCAAGTGGTATCAGAGCCTAATAGCTCGTTCTTATTGTTTATTTATTGGATTTATTTCCTGAGCTAACAATCTAAGCTATATTAAGATGTCAAATTTTGAAAGCCTATCAGTCACTAGGCCACCACCCTTTAATGGCACAAACTATGCTTATTGGAAAGCCAGGATGAGGATCTTCCTCAAATCCTTGGATGAAAGTGTGTGGCTGGCCATAGTGAATGAATGGAACCCTCCTATCACTGAAGTAATTAATGACGATGGTTCAAAATCAATGAAAGTAACAACTTATTCTCTTTGGACCACACTTCAGAAAAGTGAGAGTAGTGCCAATGCAAAAGCACTAAATGCAATTACTTGTGCATTATCACCAGATGAATTCAAAAAAATCATCTCTTGTGAAAATGTAAAACAAGCATGGGATGTATTAGAAATGACACACGAGGGTACATCAATTATCAAGAAATCTAAAGTCCAACTCCTCATAACTAAATTTGAAGAAATTCATATGGAGGAGAATGAGATGTTTATGGACTTCTACACTAGATTGAATGACATTGTGAACTCTATGTGGGGTCTTGGTGATAGAATCCCAGAAAGTAAAGTGTGCGCAAAGATACTACGCTCACTTCCTGAACGGTTCAATTCTAAAGTAACCGCGATTCAGGAACTTCGTAATACAGATATCATGAAGGTTGAGGAACTAGTCGGTTCATTACAAACCTACGAGTTGACCTTTAAAGCTTCTAAAGGAAAATTAATTTCTCTCAAATCATCAAAAAATGTTTCACAAGAAAGCACTTCAGACTTAGAAAATTCCGTAGATGATATGACGCTTTTAGCAAAAAAGTTTTACAAAATTTTCAAACGCAAGAAAAAAGTTAATTTTCAAAAGTCAAATGATAAGAGACGATCTAAACCTAGAGCTCGAAAATCTTTGAAAGATAGTTAATGTTACAACTGTCAAGAGTATGGGCACTTAGCTAACAAATGTCTTAAAAAGGACAAATCAAAAAGGAAAAGCATGATGGCTACTTGGGATGAATCGTCTGACTCTGAATCCTCTTCTAAATCAGAAGATTTTGAAACCGAGTCGGGTGATGATGTTAAAGCCCTTATGACTCTAGCCAAGATCACTTTTTCAGATAATGATGATATATCTAGTGAAGAAAATCTGAATAGTAATTGCGATAATGAAGATGATCTTCAGGATGCTTAAAATGCCCTTTATAAGGAGAGTTGGAAAATTGCCGTCAAGCTTAAATTACAAAAAGAGAAATTTTCTAAGCTTAAGGAAGATTATGAGTTTCTCGTTTTAGAAAAGTCTCATATTTTCGATTCTTTTGAAAAGACCAAATGTGATTTAGATTTTAAAACCTCCAAAATTGAAGATTTGAGATCTGAAAATGAGAAACTCAAAAATGAGGTAGCTTCTCTTCTGAGTTTGAAAGACACATGGAGATATGCCCAAGGTGATCCTAAATTGGAAAAATTATTGTCCGGATCAAGAAAAAGTGGCGATCGATCCGGGTTGGGCTATGATAAGAATATATCTCCTAAACAAAAGAACATTGCTCCTAAATTTGTAAAAGGAGAGTCTTCAACCTCAAAAGAAAAGAATACTTATCAAGGTTTTTCTAAAAATTCAAGGACTTTTCAAAAACTTAAAGGTAGTCATGTCAACTTTGATTTTCAAAACCGAAATCCATTGGCTGAAAAAATAATTGATCTACTTAAGGAGCTATTAAAGTCTATCTCTATAGGTCTCTCGTATAACAACAGACAGAAAAAGACCATCTATACTCCTAAACCCAAAACAGTTCTGAAATGGGTTCCAAAAGTTGCCTGCTTGGTTGCCCACACTGCTTTCAAAGCTACAAGCCATTCAAATTGGTACCTAGATAGTGGTTGCTCCAGGGATATGACAGGCGACAAGGCTTTATTCACCGATCTAAAAGATATGACTAACAGGTCAGTCACATTTGGTGATGAAAGCAATTGCAAGATCATTGGCCAAGGTACGGTTCAGCTTTATAACCTTCCCTTATTTAAGAATGTTTTATATGTTGAGGGCTTGAAACACAACCTTCTAAGCATTTCTCAAATATGCGATAACAACCATAGTGTGAAGTTTTCTAATCAAGGTTGTGAGATAGTTAATAAAAAGGGTTCTGTTATATTAACTGGTCGCAGAACTTTTGAAAACTGCTACATTATTAGTGATGCAAGCTCATCTACTCAAAAGTGTGACATGGTCCATACTGATGAGACTGAATTATGGCATAAACGCCTTGGACATGTACACTACGGGAACTTATTTAGATTGAGCAAAAGAGAACTAATTAGAGGTCTACCCAAATTGCAAAAAGTAGAAAAAATATGTGGTGAATGTCAGTTGGGAAAACAGACTAGGAGCTCTCATAAGAAAGTGAACTCCAATACCACATCTAGACCACTCGAGCTTCTCCACATGGATCTTATTGGACTAACCAGAACGGAGAGTCGAGGAGGTAAAAAATACATCTTGGTTATCATAGATGACTATACCAGATTCACTTGGGTATCTTTCTTAAAAGACAAAACTGAACCCTGGATGAAGTGAAAAAGGTCATTAAACGAATCCAAAATGAGAAAGGTTCTCATGTTAGTAAGATCCGTAGTGATCATGGATCCGAATTCAAAAATAATAGTTTTGAGAAATTCTTTAGCGATCAGGGAATATCACATGAATTCTCTATGCCCAAAACACCACAACAAAATGGTATAGTTGAAAGAAAAAATAGAGTGCTTCAGGATATGGCTAATGTTATGTTGAATAGCATGAAGCTCTCTAAAAATCTCTGGGCTGAAGTTGTTAATACCGCATGTTATATTATTAATCAGGTTTATACTAGTAAATCTGATAATAAGATTGCTTATGAATTATGGTTTGAAAAGAAACCTACTGTCAAATACTTTCGAGTTTTTGGCAGAAAGTGTTATATTTTATGTGATCGTGAAAATTTGGGAAAGTTTGATACGAAGAGTGATGAAGGTATTTTTCTTGGTTATTCTTTGAACAATCGAGCTTATAGGGTTCTAAATAAGAGAACTGGTGTGATTCAAGAGTCCATCAATGTGGTCATTGATGATCATTTGAATACACCAGCTCTGAGTTCAGATGATGATGACAATCAAGATACCTCATCAAGTCAAAAAGAATCTGATCCAAGGACTGTTAAAGATCATCCAACCAATCAAATTCTTGAAAACCCTCTCACTGGAGTTCGTATTCGTAAATAAATTGAGAACATATGTAATTATGTTTGTTTTACATCCCAAATAGAATCGGTCAATGTGAAAGAAGCACTTTCTGACAAAAATTGGATAATTACTATGTAGGATGAACTTAATCAATTTGTTCGTAATGATGTCTGGTATCTTATTCCTAGACCTAAAGATAAACACATTATTAGAAAAAAATGAATCTTTAAAAATAAGTCTGATGAACTTGGAAATATAATATGAAACAAGGCTAGATTGGTTGTACAAGGGTACACTCAAATTGAAGGCATCGATTATGATGAAACCTTTGCACCAGTTGCTCGCTTGAATCAATCAGACTTTTTATTTCCATCTCATGCTTTTGAAAATTTAAGATTTATCAGATGGATGTAAAGAGTGCTTTCTTGAATAGCGATTTACATGAAGAGGTGTATGTTGAACAACCTTCAGGGTTTGAAGATCCTAAGTTATCTGACCATGTATTTCATCTCAAAAAAGCTCTCTATGGTCTAAAACAATCACCCAGGACTTGGTATGAAAAATTGACTAAATTCTTACTTAGTCATAGCTTTCAAGTAGGAAGTATCGATAAGATGCTCTTTGTTAAGAAGCATAACAATGATATTTTGATGGTTCAAATTTATGTTGATGATATTATTTATGGATCAACTTGCACTAACATGTCTATTGAGTTTGCAGAGTTAATGAAATTAAAGTTTGAAATGAGCATGGTTGGTGAACTAAACTATTTCCTAGGGTTGCAAGTAAAACAACAACCAGATGGAATTTTCATTTTCCAGACCAAATATGCTTCAAACTTGGTTAAAAGGTTTGGATTTGAGAACGGTAAGAACTTTGATACCCCTATGAGTACAACGTTAAGACTCTCAAAAGACTCTATGGGCAAAGATATAGATCCGAAATTGTATCATAGTATGATTTGTAGTTTGTTGTATCTAACTGCAAGTAGACCTGATATCGCGTTTAGTGTTGGTATTTGTGTGAGATATCAGTCTAATCCAAAGGAATCACATCTTACTGCTATTAAACGGATTATTAGATATGTCGCAACTACTATAAATCTGGGTCTTTGGTATTCTTTTCATACTAGTGTTCAATTAGCCAGGTACTCAAATTGTAACACCCCGAATTTTGGCTAACCTGGGATTTGACGTCCTTAGGCAGTGGGTCAATTAAAACACCTGAAAAATCGTTCAGAACCCAATTCCATAGCCAAAGAAACCACTTAGGATAAATTTCTTTAGAAACTAAGCATAAGTTAGCTAGCGCAACGTTGGAGTGGCTGGGAAACAGTCCCTGATCACTTTAAATACGTTCTACAAGACCCAAATCGAGTAGAACCAATGACTCTAGAATACTCTATAACCTCGGATCAAACTCTAAGCGGGTTTGTCCTCTGGACCACATTGAATTTTTATATTGGATTTAGACCGCGCGTCGAAGGTCCGATACCTCCTATCTTAGCCCGTTAGAACCGCCCCGCTGGACTTGACAATCATCTCGAAAATCAAGTCAAACCGATAATCACAGAGTATTTCGTTGAACCCGGACTGAAGCGACCGCGAATAGGGACGAATTTGGAATTTCAAATCCAAATCTGGCACATGACTTGACGCGTCAGTATTAAGCGTTCTGACCGTCAGAATTCATCCAGATTACACCCTCGGATCAGGAAAAATTTCTATTTATTATCATGAGACTTTCAGCCCTGATCTATGTGCGGTGACCGCTGAACTGAAACTGGTCCGCTACGTGCGATCTGCGAACCCTGCCAGACTGAAAACTTAATATGAGGTACATCTGGTACCCATGAGCTTAAGTCTGATCGCAATCGACCAGGGGACCACCAGAAAGTAGTTTTTGGACCGAAACAGCCCCGAAATGGATAGGCATTAAGTAAACTTCGTCCCGGAGCCTATTTTCGGCGTTTTCAAGCTTATAAAAGGGGTTGAAACCCTCATTTCTCCTTCACATCCGAATTTCACTAAACCCTAGAAAAGAGAGAGAGAGTTTGAGAGAAAGGGAAGAGGAGATTTTTCCCGCTTCCGAGCCATCAACGGTTGCTGCATCAGCACTTCCTTCCAATCACCTGGCTGGTGATTTCTCCACCTTTTCAGGTATAGAATAATCCCAAAAACTTGCTGATTTAGGGTTTACGTCGATGCACAACATGTTAGCTAACGTAATCCATAAATCAGGTTCTCTTACAGCCGTAGACGAAGCGTACACGCTCCGTTCAAAATCCCGCGACCGTAAGAGACTAGGTGAGGATTTTAGACGCTTTGATTGACGGTTTACAACGCTTTCAATGTCGTTTAATAGTAGATTATCGACGGCATCGCCGTTTGACATGTACAATGTGCTCTCCGTTTCCTGTTTCGTAAATTAACGAAGAATATGAGAATTAGGGCATTTTAGTCATTTGTAGGAAGTACGGTCTACATGCATATTTTGCTGACGTGATTGACATGGTTTGTCGCCATATTAGTGAGTTAGGAATGCTTGCATAATCAGTTTGGCGAAGAGATTCGCCAAGTTGCGCACTTTGGGTCGACATACTATATGTGGACTTAAGTGTGTAGTGTATGTGTTTGTATAAATGCTTGTCTTAGTATGTATTGTATTGAATGATGTTATGTAGTAGTTTGAGATTGATTTCATGATTTAAAATGCTGACCTAAATGATTTCCTACATGTTGACCTTATGCATGATTGTATTACATGCATAGGAAGTATGCCTTGAAGATTTGCTTAAGTTGAATATGCATGGAAAGTATGCCTTGAAGATTTGCTTAAGTTGAATGTTATAACATGTGCTAACATGCTCACATGATGTATTCCAATTCCAATACCTTGTATATAGTGTTAATGAAATTCCATAGATGTGTGGGACTTGACTTAGTCCAGGCAGTCGGTAACCGAACGAATTCGTGGCTGATTGGTCATAGCCACGAACGACGCGTCGATGAACGTGATTCGTGTTGAGAGTTGGCGGCAGTGGTTAGGCCACGCGAAGTGTTTTACGCACTTCATGTCGTTCAACTTGAGATGCGATCGCGCTAGTCGAGCCCGTCAAGTAACCCGACTGGCCGATGTTTGTTCACCTTGTATGTATCATAACTGCTTGAACCTAGGGTACTGAACTTACCATTGTAAACCCTATTAACCATGGTACCTTGATCCACGAAGACTCATGAGCCGGGCATGGTGGTATGGGACACCGTGGTCGAGCTGTCGGCCTACGCTGGGGCCACAAACCTCCCCGTAGTGACCAGTGAGCACCTAAACTCGTGAGCAGATTATGGTGGTATGGGACACTATATTCTAACTGTCGGCCTACACTGATCAGGCAACGAGCCCTTTGTAGTGACCGCGAGCGTATTCTGAGTCCACGGGAGGCGACGACCCTTCCGTTGCAGTAGAGTACGGTAGGCCTGTATTGATAAGGTGATGGGGGAGCGGTGCAACGAGTGCGAGCAACAGCCCTGACAGCCCTTGCAGTGACCTACGAAATACACATCGTATGAGATTACTAGGAGTGACGACCCTAGACAGGATCCGTGTTGGGATTGATACAAGGGAAGTACCTTAGTTTCCCAATCCTGCTGTTTGAATGGACTAATAACAACTTGGTAATCATATCACCATAGCATTGCATGTGCCTGGAAGATGTGGAGCACTCTAGGGAGTGTGGCATGCCGCGGTCGTAAGATGTTGCTGCATGAGGGTGATCGTCGGTGAGGGCATACATCACGTCATATCATCTTACATTAACAACAGTATTAGGATTGTCTGATTTACTGCTTTACTATTATCGCGTGATTGAATTGTGAACATGCTAATCCCTGCTCTCTTATCCCACTGAGTTGATCACTCACTCCCACGTTACGGGATGGTGTTTCCGGACACCCACCAGTCCCTTTTGTGATTGCAGATGATGGCGCGGCCTGTGAGGCGGAGCTGGACTTGATGATGAGAAGGAGGATTCCTCCTTTATGCGTGTTCTGATTGATGGGATTGCGGGGAGGTTGATTAGATACTTTGACATTTGTCATTTTGAATTTTTAGCGCCCTCATGTATATTCATTTTGTTTACTTTTGAAGTATACATGTATGTGCATAACCTGGTAATATATTCACACTCTGGAGACATACAACAGTTTATGTACGTTATACATACTATTACAGTCTTCCGCTTGCAAATTTCACTGTCTCTGGAGTATGATATGCTGTTCTGGCTTAATCTCACTCATGTTTAATACATTATCACAGACAACATTCAATCATACATATCCATGTTGCATAAATAACATTTTGGAACTCGGGAGTTGGGTTTTTGCTCGACCCCCCGATTTTCGGGATGTTACACAAATGCTGATTGGGCCGATAATATTGATGATAGAAAATCAACCAGTGGTGGTTGTTTTTACATTGAAAATTGCCTAGTTTCTTGGTTCAGCAAGAAGCAAAGCTCAGTATCACTCTCCACTACTGAGGCTGAGTATATTACAGCTGGATATGCATGTACTCAACTAGTTTGGATGAAACGCATGCTAAGCGATTATGGAATTAATCAAGATTCAATGATCTTACATTGTGATAATTCCAGTGCTATAAATATTTCCAAAAATCTAATCCAGCATTCACGTTCTAAGCACATTGACATTAGGTATCATTACATTCGTGAGTTGGTTGAAGAAAAAGTTATTTCCTTGGAATATATACCAACTGAAACTCAACTTGCTGATATATTTACTAAACCGTTCGACAAAAACAGGTTTAATAAATTGAAATTTGATCTTGGTATGTGCATTTTACATTGAGTATTCTTGCTTGCATGTATCATAGTGTATTATATTTATTATTATATGTGTTGAAATTATTATTTTTTTTTTTTACATTAAAAATGTATTTTTGGTCGATACTCGACCGGTCGTTGCTGTACACGACCAGTCGTGGTACGACCGGTCGTACACAACACTCGACCGGTCGTGGAGCTCGTGAACATGATATATTTTGGGGAAAACCTCCTTCTTCTTCATTTCTACTCTGACCTATGACGAGTCGTGGCTTGACCAGTCATAGGATTTCTTGTATTTCTTCAAAGTTAGTCCTATTTCTTCATTTTTCTTAAAGTTTGATATTCACTATGCTTTGATTTGATCATTGTGTAGCTAGATTTCATCTTTTTATTAGATTTTTCAAGGGTTTCTTCTCAAATTGCTGATCTAGAGAAAACCCATCATTCTTTTTATGCATTTCTCTTGCTCTTTTGTATATCTTGTTGAAGATGGATTCTAGAGGGAAGAAGAAAACATCCCGTGGTCCATCCTCATCTAGATCTACACCGATAACAAAACGGCACCTTCGGTCACCCAAAGATGATCCTCAAGATGTACGGGATTTACGTGTCCGTAAAGTTATTGTTGAGCATCCCGCTGATCTCAATCACATTGCTCCATATAGTATTGTCCCTCTCCTTGAATCTGTCAGCTAGGCTAACATTTTACTTTGGGGTGAGCCTGCATACCAGTCTATTGTACAATCAATGCTTACATGTATCTCAGAATTTTTCCTTGACAATTTAACTTTTTCAATTGATACTAGAGAAGGAAAATTTAAAGTAGACCATCATTTGATATTAGGTATTATGGACAGACCCATTAATGATGAAGGTATTCCGATTCATACTCTATACGACAAACCATCTGAATTGAAAAAATGCATGTTAACAAGAGACTTATGCAAAATTAATGCACAATGGACACACAAAGGGAATGCGCTCCCTTCAAAGTATCTGTTACCTAGATATAGAGTGTTACATCATTTTTTCATTTCAAATCTGTATCCTCGGTCTAGTAATAAAACTAAGTTGACTTCTTTCATGGTTCGTGTATTGCATTCTATTGCTTCTAATACCAAGGTCTGCCTTCCTTCATTGATCTGTATTTTATAATACAGTTTCATCTCCATTCGGGTCATAATGATATTCTGTTTGGTTATCTTATGACTGTGTTAGCCACTCATATGCATGTCGATACACCTATTAATGAGGCACCCATTCATCATCTTATTTTTAACAATTCCAATCTTAATAAGATGAAGTTGGATTTGCTTCCTGGTCAAGTTGATGAAGGTGGTGTTGGTGGTGATGGTGGTGAAGTCAGAAATGAAGGGGAAGTTGGCGATCTTCCTAAACAGGATGTTAATATGGATGAGTTATTTGATGAGATAGAAACTGATTTTCCAAATGATCCTGATTACGATCCATCTAGTTATGATGCACGCCTTCGTGCATTGGAGGAGAAGGTTGATAACATGAGTGTAGCCCATGATATGCAGTTTAAATATATGCGCAAATATCTTCGTCGTATTAATAAGGGCTTACACCAGATTGATCCTACTATCCCTGCTCCCTCTTCTGGATCTGATTAGGCAGATTATATTTTGGATTGTATACCATTATCTTATCTTTTATTTTAGATATTGTATTAACTTAGTTATGGCTTGATGATTCTAGATTTATCTTTTGAGATATGATATTTCCTTCCATATTTTTTTCTAATTATTTGCTATTTATTCCTCTCTATGTTGTTGTTCTCTTTCTTATTGTGACTTTCCCTTGTCATTTTGTGACAAAAAGGGGGAGTAGTATGGAAAGGGGGAGTAATTTGTATGGATTGATTTATTGATAGTATATGTGGATTGAGTCTTGATATTTACATGTTGTTTATTATTTTCATGAGCAGTACTTGTATTACTCAGGGGGAGTACAGTAATTTATGTGTTTATGACTCATGATTCTTTATTGAGCAAATATTGCTCTTATCTTTTATGATATGTGTTTTGTCACAAATTTGACAAAGGGGGAAATTGTAAGTGCTATGATTTTATATCCCTTTAGCTGTCAAATTTTGTGGTGCCAAAACCTATTTATGTCTTGTATATCTTGTATTTTATGTTTGAGACTTTTCATTGCTTCAAGACATTGTATTTCACGTCAAGAACTTAAATGAAGAAAGTTTCAAGTCTAGTCATGGATGAAGAATTCAAGAATAGAAGTCTTCAAGTATGCATGTTCAAGATTTAAACAAGTACAAGTATACCTTTGTCAAGTCTAAAAAGGTTCAAGCTCGAGAAGGCCTACAACAAGATTCGTAAATTCTCAAGCTTCTCTTAAGGGTCATCTGAGTGTGCAGACTATCAATGTCCATCTCACTTTCAAGGTTTGTTTGACCTTAGATTGACCTTAGGTTGGGCTTTGTTGTAGGTCATTCTGGATATATAATTCGTATATTTTAAATATGCTTGTTCGGGCTGTTTCTAAGACCAGTCCTAAGGACTTCAAGACCATTCCTAGCTCTGCTATGATCAGTCTTAAGTTTTTCAGAACCAGTCCTAGGTTGTTGAAGATTTTTAGATTTTTCTTGTTGTCATACGACCAGTCCTAGACATCCTACGACCAGTCCTGTCAGTTGTACGACTTGTCCTTCGACCGGTCTTAGCCTTATGACTCAAACTCCAGCAACTAATCTAGAGGTCCTACGACCAGTCGTAGGTGACCCACGACCAGTCGTAGGTGGCCCATGACCGGTCGTAGGCTACTCAAGACCAGTCGTGGAACAGCTAATCCTTATCTCGCGAAAATATTTAAAGATCTTTGAAGCTACGACCAGTCCTAGGATCCTAAGACTAGTCGTAGATGAGATTTTTTAGGCTATAAATAGAGCATAAACTTTAGAGTTTTTCAATTCAATTCAAATCAATTCAAGCAATCTTTAGGCTATACTCTGAGATAAGTTCATGTTTATTTTTAAGCTACTTTGTGATCATTTAATATTCCTTTTGCTAGCTTGTTTATTATTTGATTTTGATCTACATTCCAATCTTATTAGAAAAGGAGAATTTCTGATATTCCTTCTTCTTAGATTCAAAATCAAATAGAACTAGCCCTTTTGATTTAAAATCAATTAGATATAGAACCATTCATAAAGTGAGTATTGGACTTTGAACGTTGAATCAAACTTCTACTCCGATTGGTTCTACCGGGCTACTTCAAAAGGAAATTCAGGTATTTTACATTTGTTTAAGATTTGTCAGAAAAATCTCATTGTTTTGGTTATCTGGGAGGAGCTAGAAAACTCAGATTGTGTGGGTTTTTGGATTGTGTAAGCCCATGATAAAAAGACGCAATTGTGAAGGTTTAAGTTGAACCTGTGAAACATATTTTGATAGTGCATGCTAATATCCCTTGTGTGAGGATATTAGGAGTGGAGTAGCATTCTGTGTGGCCGTTGGATAACAGTTGGTGTACACACAGGCGAACCACTATATATCGTTGTGTTGTGGATGTGCTTTATTCTTTCATTCCTTTATTCATTCAGTTTTTTGGATTGTATTTATGGATGAATGTTGTAATCATTTTATTTCAAGCAAGTGTGGGGAATGTTGTAATAACTTAGGATTTATTTCTGCAAGTTATTTTTATTTCTTTGCTTTTTATTCCTCATTTGTTTGAGATACAAAGGACGTTCTAGAAATAAGGTTGTCTTACCTTAAACCTTTGGTTTTTGGTGTAAGGTTGTCCTTAGAACTGATATAGTATCATTCTCTTAATTCTAGTTTATTGAAGATTACTTTTTAATTCAGCATTGTGTTGTATTTCTTTATTATTCCGTTGTTATAAGTTTTATTTGGCATAACCCTATTCACCCCCCCTCTAGGGCATATAGCTTGGCCCTTTCAGAGTGGTGTAACGATTCTGTGTAATAGCCCTTATAGCCTTAAAGCGGACAATATCTGACCTTTGATTGTATAATTTGAAATATGATCCATTTACTGCCTTGACTATATCATTGGATAACATGTCATAATTGAATGCGATTGGGGCTATTGTATAGTCCAAGTAATCAGTAACAGTCTTTAAACTGGTGGTTGAGATTGTTTTTGCCACATAGGATGTGTTCGATGAACCCGAGTCGTACTTGGGATGTCCGCATTGGTTAGGCCACACAAAGTGCTTATGCATTCCATGTCAATCATTTCGACGTGCACTTAGCCTATTTGAGCTTATCAACTAACCCGATTGGCCGATGTATGTTTACTATGTTTGAACACTACTGTTTGACCTAAGGTACCAAACTCACCATTGGAAAGCTCCTCTAACTTTGATACCTCGATCCACTAAGACTCATGAGTCGATTATGGTGGTATGGGACATTATATTCATGCTGTCGGCCTACTCTGATTGGTGACGAGCCCTTTGTAGTGACCAGTGAGCACCTATACT
Source organism: Magnolia kwangsiensis (assembly GCA_037074715.1). NCBI lineage: Eukaryota > Viridiplantae > Streptophyta > Magnoliopsida > Magnoliales > Magnoliaceae > Magnolia > Magnolia kwangsiensis. Next base: position 78,106,333 of record CM073575.1, on the reverse strand, counting down.
CATGAGTCGATTATGGTGGTATGGGACACTATATTCGTGCTGTCGGCCTACATTGAATGGTGACGAGTCCTCTGTAGTGACCTCGAGTATATCCTAACACTGCATAAGGGCGACGAGTCTTGTTGCAGTATTTAGGGTATAACTAGACCTATATTGATTGGTGACGAGCCCTTTACAGTGATCTAGAACTATACTATCGTATGAGATTGTCTCGGACTGATGACCCAAGAATGGATCATCATTTGGGTAATAATATAAGGGAGGTACCTTAGCTTCCCAACCCTGCTGTATGAAAAGGACTAATAAGAACTCGATAATCATGTTCATATCATCGCACTGCATGTGCTATCGGTGTTGGTGTAAGAGCACTGAGGAAGTGACTGACATGAGCGACCGTAAGATGAAGATCACAGAGGGAGATTGTGGTGAGGGCATGCATCATCCCCTCATATCATTCTTGCATTAACAAGAGTAATTAGGACATGTTTGATTGTACTGCTTTGTCATTACTGCTTGATTGAATGGATAACATGTTAACCTTTGTTGTATAGTTCCACTGAGTTAATCACTCACTCCCACATTATGGGACGGTGTTTGCAACACCAACCAGTCCATGTTTTAGTTTCAGATGGTGGCGATGCTTACGATGCAGAACCGGTCTTTTATGATGATGAGGAGGATTTCTCCTGTATGCAGTTCTCAGGTGGGTTCATGTGAACAATGCCCTGATTGACGGGGATTCAGGGTTATGTTGGTAGTGATTTATCACTTTTTGATATATGTATTTTGAGACACGACTTGTAATTATGACCTGGAAAACATGTATATCTTGGGGACTTATGTTGATTTGTATATGTATTTTCATCTTCCGCTCGTGTTTTCAGTCTGTCCCTGAATTATGTTTGCTGTTTTGGCGTAATCCACTTCATGTTTTATGCATTAATACAACTGACATTCATCCATCATTGAAAATGTTGCATAAGTGATGTTCTGGAACTCGGGAGTGGAGTTTATGCTCCACCCCTTGATTTTCAGGGCATTATAGTTCTTATATTCAGCCACTGTCATTCCTCCTCAATAGAGGTGGAGAAATTCACCCTCTTTTTCATTATGGTAAGTGGGGGGGAAGTATTTTCTATGGAAGTGAGTTTCAAATGCATCCCACGTCCACACGTATCCTATGGGGACAGTCCGTAGGATGTTGTCCCACCAAAAAATAGCCTCCTTCTTGAACATATAAGTGACTAGCTATACTTGCTCTGCCTCAGTACAGTGCAATGGCTTCAACATCTTGAAAATACGGTCTAACTAATACTCAGCCTCCTTGGGTCGTTGAGTTCCTACAAAAATAGGAGGACGAAAATTCTGAAAGTGCTCAAATAAACTGTTCGTATTCATAATTCCAGTGGGCTGCATTGGTGGTACAGGCTGGACGACGTTCATGTTTTGGGTAATAGCCCCCACAATAGTGGCCCAAACTTGCTGATGTTGCTACATTAGGAGCATCATCTGCTCCAATCTATCAGGGGAGAAGCTGCCTGAGACATGTGTGGCATCGATGTAGACGCACGGTTCTGTTCTAGAACCGATGGTTTACTAGGTGTTGGCCCATTGGGGGGGCCAGTGGCCGAATGTGAATCTGGCATTGTTTCAAAATTCGAGCCCAAGCTAGGGTCCGTCTGGCTATCGTTCAGAGGAGGTGCCCCATCAATCGATCCGTCAAGTGCGAGACGTGCTATATTCCAAGTATTTTTAGGAGGCATTCCCTATATACACATAGGGTGCAACATGTGTGAGTTTAGGATAATATTATTCACTTATCCACACAATCTACACATTCCAAATCAAAAAATCTTCACGCATTTCATTTTACCCAAATTGTCATGATACATATGATGTAACATTACATGAATCATGACAGAGAATGCATGTGAGCTAATTTTAACAAAAGTTTCTACACTGACTTTCCTAACACCAAACCAAGCTAACTAAGGCTATTTCATAAAAAAGAAAGAAACAGAAAAAATAAATAAACAGAAAACAACTGCAGCATACGTATAGTCCTCTGACTCTAGCGAAGGTGGAGGAGCACCCTTATCCTGCATACAACACAGGAGGGTCTTCAATGTGCGAGACATCTTCTTAAACTTCTATTTCAGATAAGCCTGATTTTCTTCAAGCTTTTGCTTCAATTCTACCTGGTTTTTAGGCATACAGGCTTCTAAGGCGGCCCGATCATTACGGTCTTCTTGCGTGGGAGGCAGTCCCTCATCTAAATCTTGGGACTCCTCTTCTTCCTGTTCTTCTTCCTGACTGCTTTCCTCTCCACTGCCTGCCTCGTCATTACTTTCCTAATCCTCACTACCTTTTCCTCTTCACTCTCTTCTTCTATTTCATCCTTAAACTCATCTAACCGTACTTGTCGTTGCTTGGGGCATATGTCCATGTTGTTGAGTGTCGTGTCACTAATGATATGGATTGGAGCGATGTTATCCAAGTGGAGTCTAAAACTGAAATTTTGGGTGATCTTACAAATAAGTCGACTGAAAGGAAGTGAGGCATCTCCCCACATTGAACGTGTAGTACTGATAATCTGAGACAAGATGAGAGTGGGCAGGCACAACTTGTCTCCCTAACTAGCTTTATACAAGAAATCCACCATGAATTGAGTACATTCCATGCAGTTACTCCACATGGGATATATGTTATACATACATATGTGGTGAAACAGATGGAAATCATTTATCAATTTGGTCGATGCAAGGCTATTTCCTCGCCTCCACCGCTCAAGCTGGCCGCAAAGGAAACATGTATGGTGATTTCGTTCTCATTCACTAGTAAGGTTTTTCTTGCTGGTGTGTACAAGTCCACGTTTAACTCCGATGATACCAGCTATAACGTCCACATTGACTATGGCTTCTTGCTTCCTCAAAGTGATAGTAAACTGAAGAGGCTCCAATAGTGGGTTCCGTATATAGGCATAGAAGCCTCGTATGGTGCCTTCACTAGCATGAGTATTTCCCTCAAACATGGGACCCCATCCATTTTCTAGGAGCATGTCAGTTACTGGATACAACCCGAAGAGCTTTTCATTAACATGAGCCTCAAATAAAACCTTGCGGTTACAGAACTTACCAAGTTCGGAGCCCAGTGGTAGGTATCTTTCGATGGGGATCGGAGGGTCGAGATCCCCTTTTGATCTACTCTCTCGCTTGATACTTGCGCTAGCCTTGATACTTGTCTTCGTCCTTGAACGGGTTCGGCGTCTAGGCCCGACTTCATCTTAGGCCGCTCTTCTCTTTCCCATAAGGGAAAGGAGCATCGAGATGGATAAAATAGTAGTGACTAGCTCAAAGAGAGTCATGGAAGTGGAAAGGCTAAGAAAATGATATGGATTGGAGGATTCGAAGGTTATGAGGCACAAAGAGGTGGGCTTTGTGCTCAAATGGGTATGAAATGGGAAGATTAAGAGAAGTAAGAGATGGGTTTAACAGAATAATGGTGGAGGGGTGTAAAATACGAAAGATTTGAGAGCTTTGTATGTATGGAAGTGAGGATTTAAGAGAGGAAGGAGAGTTTGGAGGGTTTAGAGTGAAAATAAAGTTGGAGGGGGTGTAAAATGGGTTTAAACAATCCAAAAGGGGATTTAGAGGGGTGGTGGGGTGGTCCCACATGTGAACCAGGGCCCACATGGCCGGGTGGTGGGCAGCGCACTGTTGTCGCCGCGGTGGCACCGCTGTCTACTGGGGAGGCGGGCGGCGCGCCTTCGACCGGGCACTGCCACCCCACTCCCCTGGGGTCGCTGGTGGTGGCTCCACCCTGGGGTGGTAGCCACCCCCTCCCGTGGTGCGGTACATGTGCGGGGGAACCCCTAGGCCCCATCGAAAAATGTGATTTGGACTCTCATGCCCGTGTGATGTGTTTTCTTAGTCCAACAAGTGCATATTCACACTTTTTTTATTATTTCAAGTGTGGGATTCGCCAAAATGTCATTCAAAAGCTATCGTTCACCGGCCTAGAGGTGATTTGTATCACTGCACGTGATCCAAGTCCCTCAGGTATTTGCTGAAAACTATCCTATCGCATTTGTTTCGCTCATAGGTAAGACTTGGGATTCTATGATCGTTTCTAAATTTCATCACCCCCTTCCTAAGTCAAAGTGCATTAGAATGCGTCGTGTTACCATATACAACTTCAGTTTAATCCAAATCAAACTCTGATACCAACTTGTAATGCCTCGAATTTTAAGGGCCAAGCAAAGCTCAACTCCTGAGATCTACCACAACACTTATGTAATATAGATAATAATGTTTAAATGTTGTCCATATTAGTGCATTAAACATGAGAGGGATTATACTAAATCAACATATCATACTCCAGAGTAAATGTAATTAAGCAAGCGGAAGACTGAGATAGATATAAAAAGTATATACGTGTTTCACAACCTCCAGAGTATGAGTATACTACAGAGTTGAATACATATACAAGTGTTGTTTCAAAATATACAAAATGTCAAAATATAAATGTCTGACTAATCCATGTATCCCTGTAATCCTATCAGAGCAGCACGAGGTCTACATAGACCTGCCAGAGAGCTGAACATAGGAGAACTCTTCCTCCTCATTTACGAAGTCCAACTCTGCTGCATATACGCCCTTATCACCTACATTTATAACAGATTCTGGTTGGTATTTTAAAACACCATCCTAGATTGGGAGTGAGTGATCAATTCATTGGTACTATAAGGCAAAGGTTAATATGTTATCAATTCAATCAAGCAGTAATGATAAAGCAATACAATAATCACTTCCTAAATACTCTGGTTAATGCAAGAAAGGAGTGCAGTAATGATGCATGCACTCACACAAAGCTCCCTCATAGGTGACAACATTAGCCATTCACGCATGACAAACTCCCAAATCATGCCCTTTATCTACAAAGGCACATGCAATGAGGTGCATAGTCGTGTTAGCTGGGTTCTTAATTCGGCTTATTCATAAAGCAGATTTGAGAAGCTAAGGTACCTCCCTTTAAATCATTTACCCAAAAAAAGAATTTATCTAGGGTCGTCAATCCTAGTTAACCACATACAATATGCAAGTTATAGGGCATCACCCTAATGAAAATAGTGGATGGGCAAATTCAAGAGTTTATACTCGAGGTCACTATAGGGAGTCTCGTCACCTCATCGTAGGCTGACAGCTAGAACATGGTGTCCCATAATACCATGCCCAGCTCACGAGTTTTGGTTGCTCACTGGTCACTATAGGGAGACTCGTCACCCCAGTGTAAGCTGACATCTTGACCACGGTATCCCATACCACCATATCTGGCTCATGAGTCTTAGTGGATTGAGGTATTATGGTTAAAATAGGTCTTTACATTTGTAAGTGGTACCTTAGATTTTAGAAGTGATATCCATACATGGTAAACACACAATATGCCAATCGGTTTATTAGAAAAGTTCGATTGGTACAAGCGCATGCTGACTTAATCGACATAGAACACATGAGTAGTCCACGTGGCCTAACCACTGTCGACAATCATCGTATGACTCAGATTCACCGAACATATCAAATGTGGCGAGATTGATTCTGCCCTCAAACGTGAATTGTTACCGATTGCCTGGGCTAGGGTATGACCCCAATCTGACTCAAGTGTTTGTCAACACATTGAACATGTTATCGAATATTTGCATTTCATCCATGAATTGCATAATCGAAATTATGACTACATGAAGAAAGCTATACATATAGATAAGGTAGTTGAGAGTCCCAACTCAATACTCTTATTAAATATAAACCATCAATAAATTCTTATTTAGACATTTTATCAAACACTTAGACTATGCATTACTAAGTACATAAACTACATTAGTTACGATAGGAACTATAACGATTTATTACACAAGGAGACCGTGATACATACAAAAAACATGAATCCTAAATTTATAGTCAAATAAAGCACAAATCAAAATTTCATACCCATTCAAACATTTCAACAAACACATGGAATGCATTTTATATTCAACACAGTTCACACATGTATAATTTATCGAAAATGTTGTAATTAAGATAATATGACAAAAATCAAGTCAGACATAAATCATTGTTGGCATTGAAAGCCTTCAAAACCATAACCTAAACATTTATAGTCTGTACCTTTCATCAGAGAACTCGATTCAAACTCGTTTCAACTGTACGTTTCTGAAAATGAGACGTTAAACACCTACACGACGTAATAGGTTAGCTAGCTCGATAAACTCCCAACCTGTATCTCTACAATGAGATTAGGGTTAGGTTTTATTACCCAAATCGGTAGCCAAAACAGGTTGGATAGCGTAAGGAAACAGCGATCTAGCACGTAGGGTCGTGTGCGAAGATTCCTGCAACAATCTCCCTGAATCCCTCTTTCTTCCTTCCTCTTTTCTCTTCTCTCTCTCTCTCTATCTCTCTCTCTCTCTCTCTCTCTCCCTTAGAGTTTTTAGAAAATTCATATGAGGGAGAGATGAGGTGGCTTAAGGGAATTATATAGGCCTAAAATTGGTGCAAATGGCCCTAGGGCCATGGTATACTTAGGTTACAGCCAAAGGGTGCATGTTTTTGGAAAACATGGCCCTTAAGAAGGTCCATTTCTCTCCTATTTAATAGAGCAAGTTCCCTGACCATGGATTTAAGCCAAGTTATGATTTCAATTTGATCCGATTAGCGGATTGACCGTGGAGGACAAGTGTCAGATTAACGGTCATTGTCACTCGATCAGGGCCACAAGTATACGAATAAGTGTAGGAAAATTTCCCTTATTAGAATATGATGGTCTGAAGTCTTCAATTTTTTCCATAAACGAATGACCCAATTTACTTAAATTTTATTTTTTCTGAAGATATTCGTGTTTCTCACACACTTCGCTCAACACTCAAATTAAACGTTTCTAGACACCATCTGGGTTCAATTCCCGCGATGGTTGTCAAGCCCAATAAGATGGTCATAACCCTATAGTTTCATGGTCATCGATCTTCCAATGTGCGATCTAGGTCCGATATGGAATTTTAATGTGCTTCCAAGAGCGACTGACTTTTAGGATTCCTCTTAGGTTTTTAAGTAGTGTTGAGTTAGTGATTCTGATGGTTTTGGGTCTTGCCATTTATATAGATAGTGGTTTAAGCCAAGTCCATCAATTATTTTGTTTAGTACTTAACTAAATTTTTGTCTAGTTTCTACAGGGTATGGTCCTTAAAGATTTTTGCCTGAGGTAGTACACGGGTCTTTGTACGAATTTTTCTGAGACGTTACAAACTATGTCACTAAGTGGGTGAAGCGATCCCATGCCATAATAATGATCATAAAATGGTCATTTGATTCTTAAAAGAAAATATCCTTTCCCAGTTCGGAATGCCTCAGGCCATCATTAGTGGTTGAGGTTGACACTTTTGTAATAGGCCATTTGAGAACTTAATGAAAAAATATGACATCTCTCATAAAGTAAGCACTCCATACCACCTGCAGATAAGAGGGCAAGCTGGAATTTTCAATAGAAAAATTAAACAAATTCTGAAAAAATGGTTAATCCTAATCGTAAAGATTGGTCAATTCGCTTGACTGATGCCTTATGGGCTTATTGTATAACTTTTAAGACCCCCATCGGAATATCTCCCTTTAGGCTTGACTATGGGAAATCTTGACACCTACCTGTGGAGCTGGAGCATAGAGCCTACTGGGCTATCAAAAATTTGAACTTTAATTTAGATAACGCTGGCTTGTTGCACAAACTTCAATTGAATAAACTTAAAGAAATCCGGAATGATGCTTATGAGAACTCAAGAATTTACTAGGATAGGATGAAGGTCTTACATGACAGGAACATCCTTCAGAAATCATTCATAACTGGTCAAAAAGTCCTTTTGTACAATTCTTGGTTATATCTTTTTTTGTTATACATCAATATCGTTGGACCAGTCCCTTCATTATTACTAATGCCTATCCTCATGGGGCCGTCGAGATCAAGAATTCGACAAATGGCAATGTTTTCAAAGTGAATGGACATAGTCTCAAGCCATTTGTTAAGAAGTTTGATTCAAAGGACATTTCCATGTCTCTAACTGATCCGGTGTACTAGGATTGACCTCCTAGTCTGATGGAAGTGTAGTTAGGTTTATTACTTTCATAGGATTTAAGATTAGAATATTTTAATTTCAGTTTGTTTAGTCTTCGTTCTAACCCATTTACATGTTAAGAACTTTGAAAAAACTTCAATTCTCCTTTTTCAGGTATTATCTTCCCATCACTTCCCATTTCTTTTTGTTGTCTCATGTGCATTGCATGCTCATATCTTTTACATCGAGGATAATGTAGGTTTTAGGTTGCAGTGTGTGGATTAGGTAAACTAATCAGTGTCTTCCTAAATTTGAGCAAAAATTGTGAAAATTTTTAAATTTTCAAGTTAAAAACATGTTTAGGAAATGATAATTTGTGGAATTAAGAATGCTTTGAGTATGATGATAAGATGGAGATTGAAATTTGAATTGTTAGAGTTTGATCAACCGAGTATACTATTGTCTAAATTCTTACATTTAATTGATTACGAGGAAGTTTGAATATTATGTTAATCTAAGTCATAAGCCACATTTAAATTGCTTTGTGTGAATTGTACTAGAATTTCTCATTGTTAGTATTTGTATCATTAATAGATATTAATAATTACGTTAGGAGAATTTTATCCACCTTAAAAAGATGAAAAGAACCAGTTAAAAAATAGAAAGATCAACAAAAAGGTCATGTATGATGAAAAACCTAGAAAAGAATGAAGAGTCTGAAAAGAATGAATAAATAAAAGGGACCATCAATATAAAATTAAAAACTGGAAAAAGAAGAAAAATGTGATAAGTTCGGAATCAGTACTTGAATACTCAATAAAACTTGAGGTGATGAGCATGGCTAACATTATGAAATAGTAGTATGTTATGGAAAGTAAATAGAATTCACAAAGCATATTGAAAAATTTTGATATATGAACTTATGCTCTTAAATGATTGATAAAGAAACTTGTTGATTAATTGCTTGTGTGTTTCAGCCTTAGGTTTTGAAATTTTCACTCTTGCTTATTTAGATTGTACTCATTCATACTTGATTACATAAAAAATTATTTTCTAAAAGTGATTTGAAAATTGAAGATTAAAGATCACTTCACCCATGTTTAGCTCGAGGTTAGAAAAATGCTGGTTAGGGGGTGTGTTGAGTGTAAAATATTGCATATTTTTCCCTATTCATACCTTAATTTTATAATCATGATAGTGCTTAATTGATTTAATTATGTATGTTTTCATGTGTGAGGTGTTTTCGAGAGCTTAAGGTGAAATTATGCCAAAAGGAAGATTTATGCTCAAAAGATTACTAAATGAAGATTTAAAGATTTGAAAGTCATTAATAAAGAATTCATATGACAAAAATCTAAGAAAACCAAGTGAGGAAAGAAGAGAATCAAAGATTTGAAGTGAAGAAAAGGAATCCTGAAAACAAACATATTTCTGAAATTGTCCTAAAAAGGCATATTTTGAAACTTTGAGTTTATTTTGGGAAACTACACAGATTGCATAAATTTGGGCATGCTCACCCCGCCGTATTTTTAAAAAAAACCATACATGAAGATGTGTTCACCCTTGCTGGTTGTAAATTATCTCGTAAAGTGTGTGGCGGGGGTGCTTGATGCACCTCATTCTCATCTTGGATTTCCTCAAACCTAGGTTGAAGTAGATTTGGAGGTTGATTGGACGGTTAATTGGTAGCCGTAACTTTAATTAAATCTGTGGATCTTGATTGTTGTTCAATCCTCCTTTTCTCAAGAGATGTCGAGTGTCGTCATGGACCTACTTGGGCATAAAATACTCTCTACCCTTAATTTAAGAATCTAACCTAAACCTAAAAGGAAGGAGAGAAATAAAAATCTAGAAATAGAAAGAAGTTACCAAATTAGAAGTTTCTATATTAGGATCCCGCAGAAGAAGAAGGAAAGAAAATTAGTTTTTAAAAAAGAAATAAGAAAGCAACCTAGCTTTTAAAAATAAATCAGAAAAACCCTAACCTAAAAATCGAAAGTAAACAAACCCTAATCTTAACCTAATTCTAAAACTAGTTAATCTCAGAAAAATGCAACTGTTAATCCCTGACAAGGGTGTCAAAAACATATTCACAAGCCCAAGTGTAGGGTCATGATGTAGTAATAATCTCGGTGAGACCGAGGTCGAATCCAGAGGGACTAATCTCGTACGTTTCTGAAAGTAACTACAAGTGGAACTAGAAGAAGATGTAAATATAAATTTGAAGAAGTTTGAAGAGTAATTATGAAGGATGTAATTGAAACTTTAAAAATTTAAAGGTGAGAACTAGGGTGCTAAGGAACCACTTGTAGCAATTGAGATATTACCTTGCTTAATTCAAGAGATCTAACTAGAATCAAAATCTTATCCTATCTAGTTAGAAGAAGAGAGTCAAAATTTTGAACTTCTCATCGACTTAGCCTCAATGAAGGAGAATTATGGTGCATTGGAAGGGATTCCATCACCCAACCATGCCCAAGAGATGATGACAAACAACGGGATTTACCGAATCCACAATCTCAAAAAGAAAAGAAGATATTCAAAACTATTGCAGACTTATTGAAATTTGAGTCACAACAAACCATTAAAAACTGAAAATATTCCTTAGAATCAACTAGAATTCAATGAAATTCAAACATAAACATGAATTAAAGTAAAGTAAACATCTTAATCATTCTACAAGCTTCACATCTTAGCCCTAGTTAAGCGGTTTAACCATCCATAGACATAATTGAACTAAAATCTCTTAAGAAAAGCATAAAAACAACTAAAAACAACTAAAGAAGAAGAAGAAGACTCTTTAGCAGCGGCTCTCCATGCTTTTGCTCCACTTCTCAAACCCTAGATGATGCCTAAGAATGTTCTAGGGACTCCTATTTATAGTTGTGCATCCCCCCCATGCACTGACTTGAAATTTTCACAAACCGCCTCAAACTATGCAATCCGCGTCAACCCTACACAACAAATATGCGCGATTTTGGTGGCACCAAAATCATATCTGAAATTTTATCACATCTAAAATTGTATGTGTAGAGTACTTAGGTGCACCTAAATTGGCTTAGGTGGCATCGAATTAAGCTATTTTCATGTTGGACTGTTTTGTGCACTTTCGGTGGCACTGAAGTTGGCTTAGGTGTCACCGAAATTAGCTGTTTTTCTACTCTTTTACTTGTTCTCTTGCCATCTTTTCTTCATCCTTTGTACTTGGTTTCCTTGGATCTCTAGCATGAGAATTCTTCATTCTTAGTCTCCTACGATCCTTCCTTTGCCTTGGTGATTCATAAGCATTAAATCCATGCTTTTAACATCCTTTTCAATCCAAGCTCTTAAATTCACCCTGCAACACAAACATGATTAAAATAGAGCATTAAGCATTGTCATGTTCATAAAACCAAGTAATAAATGAGAGATAATTTGCAATATTTGACCCTCAGCACAATCCTTAACCAACATTTTGCTAGTCCTGAGCAAAGTATGCGAAAAATGAACTTCAATGCTCAATGTTCAAACCTTTTTCAGAAAATAATCTTTTGTATAATCAAGTATGAATGAGTAGACTCAAGACATGAAAGTGGTATTTTGAAAACCTAAAATTGAATCACATAAGCAATTAATTAAATAAGTTCTTTTTCATTTAACTCAGACCATGCATAAGTTCATATTCCAAGTTTTTCTAATGAATGTTAACTTACTTCCCATGGGAATAAATTTATTTCATAATGTTATCCATGTGCATCATACCAAAATTAGTCAAAAACTCATGTACTGATTCCAAATATATCCCCCTTTTTCTTCTTTTTCCACTTTTTGATTTTATATTGACGGCTACTCTTATTCATTCTTTTTCAAACAATTCATCTTTTTCAGAGGCCTTTTTCATTCTCCTCATGGCCTTATTGTCGATCTCCTATTTTTAACTGATTTTTCATCTTTTAAGGTAGATAAAATTCTCTTGGTTCAATTTTTAACATTTATCAATGATTCACATACTAGCAATCCTAACACATCCCAAGGAAGAAACTTGAATGTATTTTGTGATTTAAATTTACATGATATACAAGTTTTCTCTTAATCATTCAAGAATCTTAGGTGATGGTTTATTCAGGTGATCAAACTCCAACAATTCAAGATCTAATCTTCATCTCAGTATCCCACGCAAAGCATTCTTAAGTACAGAAGCTTTTGTTTCCAAATAGATTCTAACTTGAAAAATTGAAAATTTTCAAAATATTTTGCTCAAAATTGAGAAAACACTGATTAGTTTACCTAATCCCCCCATCCCCAACCTAAAATCTACAATGTCCTCAGTGTAAAAGAAATAAACATGTAAGGCATATGACGCAATGGAAAGAAAGGGAATAATGATGGAAATATAGTACTTAAAGGAAGGAAATTTGAAGCTTTTTCACAAATCTCAGTATAAAATGATTTAGCACAAAACAAAACTCAATAGAGTATAAGAAAACTATCCTAGTCCTAAATCATATGAAAATGATAAACTTAACTATACCTCTATCAGATTAGGAGATCAATCCTGGTACACAAGATTAGTCAGAGGTATGGACATATCCTTTGAATCGATTTTCTCAACAAATGGCTTCAACCGATGCCCATTTACTTTAAAAGCATTGCCAATGTTCGGATTCTCTATCTCGACGGCCCTATGAGGATAGACATTAGTAACTGTTAAAGGGATTGTCCAACAAGATTGGAGCTTTCTCGAAAAAAATGTAACCAAGAATTGTACAAAATGCTTTTTTTAACCAACCAAGAATGATTTTTGAAAGACGTTCTTATCATAGAATACTTTCATCCTGTCCTTATAAATTCTCGATTTCTCGTATGCGCCATTCTAGATCTCCTCGAGTTCATTCAATTGTAGCTTGTGCAGCGAGTCAACATTGTCCAAATCAAAGTTCAAATTCTTAATAACCCAGTAGGCTTTATGTTCCAACTCCACAGGTAAATGGTAAGCTTTCCTATAGACGAGTCTAAAGGGAGACATTCCAATGGGAGTTTTAAAAGATGTACGGTAAGCCCATAAGGCATCGGTTAAGCGGATTGATCAATCCTTACAGTCAGGGTTAACTATTTTTTCCAAGATATGTTTAATCTACCTGTTGGAAATCTCAACTTTCACACTTGTCTGTGGGTGGTATGGAGTGCTCACCTTATGATAGATGACATATTTCTTCATTAAGTATGCAAATAGCCTATTACAGAAATGTTAGCCTCCATCACTAATGATGGTCCGAGGCGTTCCAAATTAGAAAATGATATTCTATTTTAAAATTTTAGTGACTGTCTGTTGGGCATTATACCGGCATGGGATCGCTTCGACCTATTTAGTGACATAGTCTACAGCTAGCAAAATGTATAAATTCCCAAAGGATTGGGGGAATGGTCCCATGAAATTGATACTCCAACAATCAAATGCTTCAATGATCAAAATGGGGTTTAGGGGTATCATATTTCGATGGGACAATGCTCCTAATTTTTTACAGTGCTCACAAGCTTTGCAAAACTCATGAGTATCCTTGAACATAGTGGGCTAATAAAAGCCACACTATAGAATTTTGGCCACGGTCTTTTTAGCAGAAAAGTGACCACCATAGCCCTGAGTGTGATAAAAAGAGATGACACTTTAGTTTTCATTGTCTGGCACACATCTCATTAGAATCTGATCTAGGCAATATTTAAATGAATACGGATCATCCCAAAAGAATTTTCATACCCCAGTGAAAAATTTCTTCTTATCTTGCACAGTCCAGTGTGTCAGCGTGAAACCCGTGGCAAGATAATTATCAATATCAGCAAACCAAGTTGAGTGGGAGAATTAAACAATTGTTCATTAAGGAATATGTCATTTATATGAGTCATCTTAAGGAAATCAGAGAGATCAAGGCGTGAAAGATGGTCAACCACTACATTCTCTACTGCCTTTTAATCTTTTATTTCTAAATCAAATTCCTGGAGTAGAAGGATCCATCTTATCAAGCGGAGCTTAACATCATTCTTAGAAAGAAGATACTTGAGTGTCACATGATCAGTGTAAATGATGATCTTGGATTCGATCAAGTAGGACCTAAATTTGTCCAAAGTAAATACTACGGCTAAGAGTTCCTTCTCTATAGTATAGTAATTCACTTGGGCAGGATTTAAGGTTTTACTTGTGTGGTGTATAACATAAGGCTTTTTTTCTTTGGCTTAATACTGCCCTAAGAGAATAGTCATACATATCACACATAATTTCAAAAGGAATCTTCCAATCGGGTGGCTGCATGATAGATGAGGTGGTTAACATGCCTTTTAGCTTAGTGAAAGCTTCCTAGCATTACTCAGTCCATTCGTATAGTACGTCCTTTTGAAGTAGATTGCATAAAGGACAAGAGAGGTGACTAAAGTCCTTTATGAATCTTCTATAAAATCTGACTTGTCTTAGGAAGGATCGCACGTCTTATATGTTCTTAGGTGGAGGTAAGGAAGAGATAAGATCAATTTTAGCTTTATCTACCTCAATTCCCTTGGACGAGATGATACGTCTAAGAACAATTTCCTTATGAACTATGAAATGACACTTCTCTCAATTAAGTACCAAAGTCTTTTCTTCACATCGCTTCAGCACACATTTAAGATTTTCCAAGCAATTGTTGAAGGATGGACCAATGATAGAGAAGTCATCCATGAAGACTTCTAGGTATTGCCCCACCATGTAAAAAAAATACTTAACATGCATTGCTAAAAAGTGGTGAGGGCATTACATAGTCCGAATAACATCCTTCGATAAGTAAAGGCGTTAAAGGGGCATGTAAATGTGGTCTTTTCCTAATCCTCAAGGGCTATCTCTATTTGGTTGTAGCCCGAATACCGGTCAGGGAAGCAATAGTACGAGTGACCAGCTAGACTTTCCAAGATTAGATCAATGAATGACAGAGGAAAGTGGTCCTTCCTAGGGATGGTATTTACTGTAGTCAATGCACATTCTCCAACCAGTAGTAACTCTAGTTGGCATGAGTTCATTGTTGGCATTGGCTACTATGGTGATTCCGGACTTCTTAGGAACCACATGAGTTGGACTCACCCATTAGCTATCCGATATAGGGTATAAGATACCCACATCTAATATCTTAAGAACCTTAACTTTAACAACTTCCTTCATGTTTGGATTTAATCTACATTGTGGTTGTCGGGAGGTCTTCGCATTATCCTCTAGATAAATACAGTGAGTAGGTCAATTCTCTTGAGGTCCGCAATCGACCATCTAAGGGCTCCGTTATGCTTAATGAGAGTAGAGATAAGAATACTCTCCTCTTCTTGGTCAAGGTGGAAAGAAATCACCACTTGGTATGTCTCATCTTGACCTAAATATACATATTTCAAATCAAAAGGTAAAGGTTTTAGGTCAAGCTTCGGTGCCTTGAGGTTAAATGGTAGAGGCACTACATCAGTTTGAGGTAATTCTTCAAATTGTGGCCTTCAACAATTAACTTCAAGTACCGAAACGATATCCAGCATGTCCCCATATCCCTAATCATGTCATCATCAAAATCATGGGAGTGGGCTAGGCTCGTCTTTAGAGGGTTAGAGGATGAGGTTAAAAGTGTTCTATCTTCCACAAAAGTCGTGGGAATCGTCATCATCCTCTAATTGGTTGCCTGTATTGAAAAAGATATTCAACTCCAATGTCATATTTCTAAAAGAAAAACTCATGACTCCATTCCTGCAATTAATGATTGCATTTGATGTGGCAAGGAATGGGTGACCAAGAATGATAGGTATTTGAGTGCTCATGTCCATAATGGGTTGAGTATCCAAGACGATAAAATCTACAGGGTAGTAGAATTTGTCAACTTACACCAACACATCCTCAATTGTCCGTCTCAGTACTCGACTTATCAACCTATACCAACACATCCTCAATTATCCCTCTCGGTACTCAAACTGAGCAATCAGTAAGTTATAACGTGGTCCGAGTGAGTTTTAATTCACCTAGACGTAGTTGCTCGTAGAGCGAGTAAGGAATCAGATTTATGCTCGCTCCTAAGTCAAGAAGTGCATGCTCAATCCGGTAATTCCCAATTACACAAGCAATAGTTGCGCTACAAGGATCTTTGTATTTCTGTGGCACATCTTACTTTAGGATGACACTCACTTTTTCAATTAAAAATATTTTCTTTTAAATATTTTTTTGTCTTTTGGTCGTACATAAGTCTTTCAAAAATTTGGCATATAAAGGTATTTGTTTAACAGCATATAGCAGAGGGATGTTGACCTTCATTTGTTTCAGCACCTCTAGAATGTCCTGAGAGTTAAAGAGAGGTTTTGGTGTAATCAACTATTAGGGAAATGGGGAAATCGGCTTCCCTTGAGGTTTCGATTCTAATTCTTGTAGAGCAGTGTTAGATCTATCATTGTTGTCCTCTTCTGGGTCCTTAGGCTTTTCAGCCCTAATCGGAATGGTTTTGTAAATGGTTTCCCCACTCCTAAGAGTAGTGATAGATTTAGCTTGCTCTTTCTGATTTGAAGAGCTCGGGTTGCTAACTTCATATTACGGTTTTGGATTGGGAAGAGGTTGATTTGGAAGGCTTCCCTTATTCCCAATCACATTTTTTGTCTCAAGCCCTTGTATGACCATTATAAGGTCTTGAAAGACTTGTAGCGAACCCTGATTGAAAAGCTCTTGATTTTGAAGATTCTTTAGAATCAGATCCTCTTGAGATTTCCCTTGATTTGGAATTTGATTATGGAATCCTTGAGGAGTAGCAGTTTGTCCATTCCTCCAACTGAAGTTTAGATGATTTCTTCAACTAGGGTTATATGTATTGGAGGTGAGTCCATTAAAAGGTCTTTGGTAATTATTCACGGCATTAGATTGCTCATTCATTACCTCTTGAAAGGCAGGTATTGTTGGACAATTTTCAGTTGTGTGAATGTTGCAAGCACAAATACCATAAATAGTTTCCTTAGCCTTATTCTTCTTTAGTTCAATGGCCTCGAATTTTCGTATGAGATTAGCCACTTTAGCATTGATATCATCATCTTCTTTAGAAGGAATAATCCACCCCTCTCATTTGATTGAGTGAACCTAGAAGTGGTGCTTAATTTTGGGGAGGTGTCCCATGATTGTGCATTTTCAGCAAGTCTATCCAAATAATCCCACACATCATCAACATTTTTGTTCATCAATTCTCCATTGCACATTGTCTCGACCAATTGGTGCATGGAAGATGTTAGTCTATCATAGAAAAAGTGTGTAATTCGCTATGTTTCAAAATCGTGTTATAGGCATGAACTGAAAAGATCCTTGAACTGCTCCCAACATTGGAAAAATGTTTCATCTTCATTTTGGGCGAAGTTCATGATTAACTTTCTAAGGGTGTTTGTTTTATGATGTTAGAAAATTTTCTTTATGAAATCCCTTGTCATATCGTTCCATCTACCAATAGATCGAGGACATAGCGAATGTAACCATGGTTAGCTTTCTCCTTCAAAGAGAAGGGAGAGAGTTTCAGCCTAACCATATCACCGAACATGTTAGGAAAATATAAAGTGGCTATGATCTCATCAAACTCTTTCAAGTATAAATATGGATTTTCATATTCAAGTCCATGGAAATTTGGAAGAGGTTGGATCACCCTTGGCTTGATATCCATATGTCCTATATTTTTTAAAAAACTATGCATGAGGGCATGCTCACCCCCACCGGTTTTAAATAATCTCATAAAGTACGCGGCATGGGTGCTTCATGCACCTCATTCTCATCCTAGATTTCTTTAACCGTAGGTTGAGGTGGATTTGGAGGTTGATTGGTCGGTTGATTGTATCATGCCCCAAACTCGAAAACCGGGTTGACAAAATTTTTGATCACCGAATCCGGTGCCGACAGCCTTCGTAGTACCCCATTCTCGGCTCCCAGCGATCGTATACCAAATTTCAATCCTGGGATCCTACAAGGAGGATTTTTAACATGAATTTGTCTAATAAGAAGCATAACCACAAGTATACCCAGATCATAAGAACAACATCATCATCACATATCCACTAATATAATCATTTGAGTACAATGTTGAAAGGGAAATACAATATAAAAATATCAAAGAAAACTCCAGAAGCTCAACCGCATGCTTCTACCTCAGCTTGGCTGCATCATTGTAACACCCCATACTCGAGTGTTACCATATAAACTGACTTAGTCAGATGCAAACCTAACTTAGTGAACATTCATATGCATCCTAGTTTAAATCTGACCGTCGATGGTGATCCCTATCCACATATCAAACCACTCAGTAGTTAAATAATATATACTAAGTATATTATCTTATCTATTTATTCTATTATAAATTTTACACAAACATGGATCAAAAGATTATAGAGGCATCTTGATAAATTACTTATTATATAGAAATGTATGAAAATATATTATAATATGAGTAAAATATATACATTGAATGTACGTAAAATGTTATGAAAATAATATTATATTAACTAAACATAATGAATAATATAATTGAATTATAAATATTAATGTAGTATTGAATATTTTTATAAACATGTACACCAAAAATTATTAGACATTTGAATAAAATTTTATATTATTTAACAATATGATTTTAAATAAGATATTGTACAATTTGTAATTCATATATATGTATAATATGAGACTGTATATTAATAAATAGGAGATCAATGGCATGCATATAGTACTATGTTAATATTAAAACTATATGAATATATGTGTATGAGATTTTAATTATTTTAATTATAAGTATTATACAACATCAAGGAAGTCTATATTAATATACGTATTCATTAGTAATATGGGATAAAAGTTTTACAAATGAACCATTAGAACTTTTTAGCCGTTAACATTCAGCTTTGAAATCATTCGAACAGTAGGTTAACGGGAAACCACCCTTAGGACTACTGATCAAGTGGTGGGCCCCACCTAGACCTTGGATTTTCCCTACCTTCGGTAAAGAGCTATGACAGGACCCTACAAACGGAATAGAGGGAGTGGATTTTCCATAAACGTCGCAGTGGACCCCACACCTGCGTCACATGTGCACCACAGGGGTGCACTCGCTGTGCCCTAATCCAAGGAACTCGGTCAAGCAGCCGCTGACCGAAAATTTCCTCTTATGGAGAGATTCTCTTGCTCTATTTCTTGTCGGCGGACGGACAGAGTCTGTTTTCGATCAACTATGGCCCACCAGGATCACCCACATGGACGATCTAGATTTTTCATCATGTCCAGGGATTGGGCCCCACCAAAACCCAACTATATCATGTGTTGGAGTGCATGTTTGTGGACATAATTTACGGTGCAATAGGGTCCTACGAAGCACAATGTTTCTAAAGATAGAAACTTCCCTCACGCCAGCAGGGCGATCTGTGTGAGCTCCTTTTCCTCAACCTCAGCCGTTCATTAAGGGCAATCCCAACCATCCAGTAGCTCTCCACGTGGGAGAGAATTTTTGCCCACAGAAAGACTGAAACAGTCGCCGGTTTGAGATTACCAACTGTATTATAAGCCGTTGTAAAAATGGGCCATCCAAGCCATCCATTTCCTATCCCATGGTCAAGATGGCTAAGGGTTTTGATAAAAGACCAACGGATCAAACAATAGAGCCTTATCTCCTCTTCTTGCAACAATATGAAGAAAACCCACCGTTCTTTGTTTTCTCTGAAACCACCAACTAAACCTTCTACAAGCTCTAATTTCTCCATTTCAGGAGCATCCTAGATCGTCTTCATGTAGTGGGATGAAGAAAAACCCAACGAATTCTGTTTTTCCATTAGAGATGCCTCCTTCTTCCTCATTCACTGATTGTGCTACACCACATCTAATCATAGTGGGTTAGAGTGAGCTCTGGTTGGGTTGGAGGTGTTTCTAGCTAAGGTCAAAAGAAAGAAAGAAAGGATGAAAAGAGAGGAAGAAAATGAAAGATGAAGAGAAGAAGACAGTAAGAGGGAAGAAGTGTGGTGAGGTTACTGTTGCACTACACCACCATGATCGACTGTCCAGACTATGAACTGGGTCTGTTTCGTCAGAGCCGAGTCCGGATTCTCTTAGGCTTGCAGCAGGCAGGGGTGGTAGTGATGTCGTGGTTGCGGTCATTATCGCATCTGAGAAACCTCTCAATGGGCAACGTCCTACACAGTGGGCCGCGAACTGGGCTAAGATGTAGGCCTTCATTAGGCCGGGAGGGGAGCTAAAAATGCCCCTCATCTAGGCCTTGAATTGGGCTAGAAAACATGCCTCAAATGTGCTTTCAATATGATCCGGACTAGGCCCTCAGCTGGGCTAAAATCTGAGGTGAAACACCTCTCAGATGGGCTAAGTTTTTGGTGCTGCTGGGCGAGCAGTCTGCCGAGTTTTGATTAGTGCAATGCTGACCCATAGGCTCAGCTGGGCCATCTGTTTGTTGGGCCAAGGATAGCCTAACCCAGCCTCATTTTTGGGCTTATAGTGGACCCAACAGCTGAGCCAAAACAAAGATCCATTTCAATCCTCAGTTGGGGGTAAATTTGGGCCACAAATTGGACCCTTTTTGGACAAGAATCTATCGGGCCTAATCACCTTAATGCAGGCCCAAACAACCCAATTCATGGGACACTTCAAACCCCACTTGTTGTCAATGTAAGTCGGCTTTCTCTCCTAAAGTGAATCGGGTGATTATTATTATATTTGGTATTGCTATAGTTATTGCAATTATAAATCATGTTTAGCTATTAGCAGGTTATGTATGGTAGTTTCAGTTATTAAAAAAAAATCCCAACCATCAATGTTAAATATTAGTATTCTTAAATATTATCATTGATAATAGATCACACTATTTATCCTCATCATAATGACTACTATTATCATGATAGCTAATATCAATTTCATCCTTAATGTTAATAGCAATTTTGTGATTAACATTGCGATCAATCATACATTGTTACCACTTCTATTAACATTGGGATTGTTAATATTGGAAATGAATGGCCGTTAGCAATTACCTATTTTGATATTAGTTATTACGTATAAGAATCATCATTATTAAATATTAATGTTTTATTCTATCATTATTAAATATTATCCTTAAGGGTAGAACATATTATATATTTTCATGACAATGATTAATAGTGTCACGTTAGCTAATATTGGGTATAATATTAATATTAATCCTTGTTATAAAATCATTTGTATCAGTCCTTGTTATATTATCATTAATAAATATTCTTTTATCATTACCTAGGGGTTATTATTCATTAGATAATGGTGGTACATTTAAATATGAACTTATGAACCGTCATTACTAATATGGATGGATTGATACTCATATTATGAATATTAATAGGCACATTGTACGATAATAATAATAATAATAATAATAATAATAATAATAAAAATAATAATCTAGGATTCAAATCCTAAAATCCAAGCATTTAACTAAACCCTAGGGTGAAGCCCTAACTCTATACCAAAACCCTAAAAGTAATTCAACCCCTAGGTAGTGTGTAGAGCTTGGATCTAATTGTACAAGTTCCTAATTTATGATAGAGATTGAATTTAAGGAAACACGCATTCTCTAGCAACACTGGTAGGCGGTTCAAAGTATAAGGTGATGATTCTTCCCCTTGAGCTTTCCATCTTCCCATTAGCTTAAGTTATGGTTTGTATTTCAATTTATAATTGACATCTCTCTTTTATAATCATATGTGCTAGCTGATGGAAATTTAATTTGCTATGTTACATGCTTAATGTTCATCCTGTATATTTTTTCATGCTTGTGGATTATTTGTGGATTGCTTATGGATGTTAAACTGGTACATTAGTGGGAAACCCCTACTTATAAATGCACACCCATACTTGGGATGTAACTCGATTGACGGTGATTGTTATGGACCTTCAATCTAGTGGTTATTGAATGGTGGTCTAGATGGATCATTGATGTGGGCCTACCATCTAGGGTTATTATATCCAATGGTTCTTTAATGATGGTCTTTATTGTATGGTTTTGATATCGGCCCTATTGGCATATTTTGATACTCGCCCTACTCGGTTTTATTTTGATATTTTCTCTATATGGGTTTGATGTTTTATACCGTGCAACCATGTGATGGTAAACCTATGTACTGTAATATGATTGGCCACTAGTCGACAAGTTTCCATTAAACATCCTAATATGGTAGCCTCATGGGCTGGGGGTAGTGGTAATGAGACGTTATGCCCGAGCCGTCGGCCTACACTAGGCCATGTGCTCCCCGTAGTGACTGTGAGTTTATTTAAATTGGCTGGTTGTAATTAGATTAATAATGGATTGACTAATCATGCATACATGGCACAAACCAGCATCTATTGCTATCATACGTGATGTACGTATTGTTCCGATTGGATGATGTTTCTCAGGTTCGATGATTTTGACTGGATGAGGTTTTTCAGGTTCGATGATTGCATGGGTGACTGCCCACTATCCACACGGATGAGCATCCTCGGGGCGATGATTGCATTCAAGCATTCATGCATCTAATAAGACCTGCATCATGTATTATTTTGTATGCTTTGTTTTATAACTATGCTTACCTAATGCGGCAGTGTGTAATCTTGAGAGGAATTCACACTGAGTTAACCACTCATCCATCAAATATGCAACCATACAGGTAATATAGGTGGCTTTAGTGATATGCATGTTCAAATTTGATGAGGAGCAGGGTATGGTTTCCAGGGATGCATGGCTGTATTTTCCTGGAGGAGCTGCATGACCTTGTGGCTTACATTTATATACTTTTTGCTATTCTTCATGTATTAAATCTTATAAATCTTGTACTTGTTTAATTCAGAGGCATTGGTTTGTATAAGTCATTATGGGTAACCTCTTGTATATTCGAAATGAAATTGAAAATTTTCCTTTATGCTTACTTGTCCATCTAAGCTCATCTACTTACTCTGATAAAAGAAATATATATATATATATATATATATATATATATATATATATATATATATATATATATATATATACTCGAATTTGACCATCCTTTGAGGTTAACACTTGGGTTTTTGGGAAACGAGTCATATACTCGGGTCCTAAAAAGTCAGGGCATTACAAGTTGGTATCCAAGCGTAGTTTGGACAAACTTGGCCTTGGAAAATGATCTTATATAAACTTCAAATGTCTCAAGTTAAGATATTTGAAATTAAAAACTTAAACTTAGGTAAAATTCCCTTAGACTCAGGAGAATCATTGTGAATATAGAGACCTAAACTTAGGTCCCCTCGAAGATTTTATGTTTAGACATCAGAACTTAGCACAAAAAAAAAAAACTTAGTTCTCATGTAAACCATCAAAACTACTATTTGAACTTAGAAATAAACTTAGGTCCCTTTAAAAATTATTAGAATAACCATTTGAACTTGTTGCGACTCAAATATTGTATAATTTTTCCCATTTATCTCTTGATTTTATGAACAGAAATCATCTTAATATTCTATTTTATTCATGCATGTGTTACAAGGTGAATTTAAGTGCTTGGATTGAAAAAAGGGTGCTAAAAAGCACAGATTTGATGCTCAAGATTTACTAAGGAAAGGGATGGATTTTAGGAGACCAAGATTGAAGCATTCACATGCCAAAGATCCAAGAAAACCAAGTGACGAATGAAGAGAATCGAAGATTTGAAGTGAAGAATCCTGAAATCATCCTGAAAAAGTGTATTTTGAAGCTGTGAAATTTATTTTGGGAAACTGCGCAGCCGAAAGTCTGTTTTAAATGAACTATGCAGCGAGAAGTCTATTTTGAAAAAATATGTATATGTAAGGCGGTTTCTAGAGTTTTCAACTTAATACAAAAATTGGAGTTCCCTACTTATAAATAGTGCATCCTAGGGCATTCCTAATCATCATTTAACGCATCCCAAAGCAAAATTTAGGGTTTTTACAGAATTTTTAGTTTTATTAAAGCTTTATAAGTTTTTTTTTAAAAAAAAATTTAGATCTTTTTTATTTACATTTTTTTCCTTATTATTTTTTATTTATGCAATTTAATTATGTTTTTCTAAGTTCCTTCTAGCCTAGAAGGGAAGCACATGGGTTTAATAGTTCTTTAAGATTATGATGATTAATTGTTTTAATGATGAGAAGAATGGTGTATGTATGTTGTCTATTATTTAGGTTTTATTTTTTATCCTCTTATGAGATTCATATATTTCCATCATATAAAATCCACATTGATGGGTAGACTTATCCTAGATCAATCAGATTTCTTAGATAGGAGAAGTTCTCAACCTGTTATATTTATATGATTTTCATTATCTCATTGATTTTGAATTCTTAAAATCATTGATGCTTGAGAATATATGTCAATGACGCAAATCCATGATTTTATAATATTTTATATCATTTTTAAAAATATTTAAACTGTCTTATTTTCCAACTAGGCTCACCATAGTGCTCAGATCCTAGTTGTGTTATCCAAGTTATCATGATTTTGGAACATTAACCTATGTGTGGAACTTTGAAGCTTGGGTGTTATTTTATTCAGTTAAATTACATCCATTCAAAAATCCCCAAATCAAATAATCAGTTTAGTTTTTATTGCTTAATTCGTTTTGCATTTGATTTTTTTCCTTCTCACAATTCATCTCCCCATGGGATTGACTCTATATTCACGAGATACTACTAACGAACCTCTGCATTTGGAGGGAAGCAATCAGAACTTATATGAATCTCCCCTGTAGCTAGGATAAATTAAGGATATAGGGGCTCATAATTTTAGGCCCTTAGATAATTGTTTTGGACGATCATAGAACTTAGAAATGATCTAAGGTTCCTTTCAAAATATAAATATTCAATGTTTTAAGTCCCTTAAGAAAGTTGTTGGAAAATCTTAGAAACTTCAAACTGTACCTAAGTCCCTTTAACATTTTAGGTTAGCCATTTGAACTTTAGAGACAAAGCTTAGTTCCCTATTATAGAATATCAGAGTAGTTGCTTAAACTTGGAACTAAACCTAAATATTGTAGGAGGACAAACACCATTGCAATGTACATAAGACCAAATGAAAACATTCCCTAGACCTGACTCTCAAAATGCAATTCTCAGAGACCCAAATTTTGAATTCTTTTAGAAATTTCGATAGTTAGAAATAATGGCATCACAATATTTAGCATATGAAGCAAACTTAGACTTCATAAGCAATTCCTTACACACCACATCATACATTAGATCAGTCGTGAATGTTCCCTAAACTTGAAGAATCATATTAGGGGTTATAGTTTAAATTCCCTAATGCACCTCGCTAGTTAGAGACAAAACTAGACTTGAAATCCTAGATAAATTACCAAAATTTCAAACTCCAGTTCCATATAGAAATCTTGGTCTTGAAACTTCCAAGTAGTGTTATAGGTGACTAGAGTGCGCATTGGAAGCGTGATGGTCGTTAACGTCCATTCACGTAAATTTCGGGCCCTCTCATTGAAAAATTGGAGGATTACTTGATATTCCCCAGGAGTTTAAAATAGTCAGGATCACAGGTTAACGAAACCATGTCTAAGTGCTTACACGGTTTGTCTTAAGTTCTAAGTCCTAGCAAATCTCCCGATTCTGATGCCACGATCAAGCAAAGGATCGAGGTTTAACAGGATTAAGAATTGATACCCGAATCCTCTGCTATACGCAGGTAAAGGTTCGATGTATCGGGCTCCAACCTACTATAACCATCATCTGTGACAGCTCGAACATGGGAAAACTAGAAAATCATATTGTATTTTAAATATTTGGGGACTATCATTAAGGGTAGAAAAAGGGGGAGGGGGGAGATAAGATATTAGTAATAATAGTCGCCTAAACATACATGTATTCTTAGTAAGTGCGATGGGACACTTGACGAAGATGAACCTTTAAATAAACCCTTAGTATTGGTTAATGATAGAATGATTTCAAATGATTAGTAGGAATTGATATGCGAGGCTAGATATGTAAGGGATGTGGTACATCCAAATATAGCTTATTAACAGTGCAGGACGTGATTATGCAAATGAGAAATAGAGTACACTATTAAAATGAAATTATTACTTGTGACGTGGCATTTAGGGATACACATGAAAAATATCGGGATGAGATTTCTATTAAGGGGGGTAGATTGTAACACCTCGTACTTTCCCGTACTCGAGTATTACTATGTAAATTGACTTAGTTGGATGCAAACCTAGCTTCGTGAGCATTCATATGCATCCTAGTTTAAATCTGACCATCGAGGGTGATCCCTATCCACATATCAAACCACTCAGTAGTCAAATAATATATACTAAGTATATTATCTTATCTATTTATTATATTATAAATTTTATAAAAAATTGGATCAAAAGATTATAGAGGTATCTTGATAAATTACTTATCATATAGAAGTGTATGAAAATATATTATAATAAGAGTAATATATATACATTTAATGTATGTAAAATGTTATGAAAATAATATTATATTAACTAAAAATAATGAATAATAATCTTATAAGATATAATTGAATCATAAATATTAATGTAGTATTGAATATTTTTATAAACATGTATACCAAAAATTATTAGATATTTGAATAAAATTTTATATTATTTAACGATGTGATTTTAAATAAGATACTGTACAATTTGTAATTCATATAAATGATAATATGAGAATGTATATTATGAATTATATATTAATAAATAGGAGAGTTATGGCATGCATATAGTACTATGTTAATATTAAAATTATATGAATATATGTGTATGAGATTTTAATAATTTTAATTATAAGTAATATACAACAGTAAGGAAATCTATATTAATATTCGTATTTGTTAGTAATATGTGATGAAAGTTTTACAAATGAACCATTAGGACTTTTTAGCCATTGACGTTCAGCTTCGAAATCATCCGACCAGTAGGTTAATGGGAAACCACCCTTAGGACTACTGTTCAAGTGGTGAGCCCCACTTGGACCTTAGATTTTCCCTACCTTCGGTAAAGGGCTATGATAGGACCCTGCAAACGGAATGGAGGGAGTGGATTTTCCACAAACGTCACGGTGGACCCTGCACCTGCGTCGCATGTGCACCACAGGGGTGCACTCATTGTGCACCAATCCAAGGAACTCGGTCAAGCAGCCGCTGACCCAAAATTTCCTCTCATGAAGAGATTTTCTCTCTCTCTCTCTCTCTCTCTCTCTCTCTCTCTCTCTCTCTCTCTCTCTCTCTCTCTGTTTCTCATCAACAGATGGATAGAGTCCGTTTTTAATCAACCGTGGCCCACCACGATCATCTACATGGACGATCTAGACCATCCATCGTGTCCAGGGATTGGGCCCCACCAAAACCCAACTATATCATGTGTTAGAGTGCATGTGTGTGGACACAATTTATGGTGCAATAGGGTCTTACAAAGCATAACGTTTCTAAAGATAGAAACTACCCTCACGCTAGTAGGGTGATCCACGTGAGCTCCTTTCCCATAACCTTAGCCATTCATTAAGGGCAATCCCAGCCATCCAGTAGCTCACCATGTGGGAGAGGATTTACACCCATAGACCCTCACGCTGGTAGGGTGATCCATGTGAGCTCCTTTCTCACAACCTTAGCCATTCATTAAGGGCAATCCCAGCCATCCAGTAGCTCACCATGTGGGAGAGGATTTTCGCCCACAGAAAGACTGAAAGAGCTGCCGGTTTGAGATTACCACCTATATTATAAGTCGTTACAGAACTGTTCCATCCAAGCCGTTCATTTCCTATCCCACTGTCAAGATGGCTTAGGGTTGAGATAAAAAGACCAAGGGATCAAACAACAGAGCCCTATCTCCTCTTCTTGCTGCAATATGAAGAAAACTAGTCATTCTCTATTTTCTTTGAAACCACCAACTAACCCTTCTGCAAGCTCCGATTTCTCCATTTTAGGAGCTTTCTAAAGCTAGGTTAGATCATCTTCATGCAGTGGGATGAAGAAAAACCCAACGGATTCTGCTTTTCCATTAGAGTTGCCTCTTTGTTCCTCATTCGCTGATTGTGCTACACCACATCTAGTCGCAGTGGGTCGGAGTGAGCTCTGGTCGAGTTGGAGGTGTAACTGGCTAAGGTCAAAAGAAAGAAAGAAAGGAGGAAAATGAAAGAAGAAGAGAATAAGAAAGTAAGAGGGAAGAAGTGTGGTGCGGTTACAGTTGCACTACACCACCATGATCGACTGTCTAGACTGTGAACTGGGTTTGTTTCATCGGAGACCAGTCTGGATTCTCTTAGGCTTGTAGCAGGTAGGGGTGGTGGCGATGTCATTGCTGCTGTTGCTGTTGTCATTGTCACACCTGAGAAACCTCTCAGTGGGCCACGCCCTACACAGTGGGCCATGAACTGGGCTGATATGTAGGCCTTCATTAGGCGGTGAGGGGAGCTGAAAACGCCCCTCATATGGGCCTTGAATTGGGCTGGAAAACATGCCTTGATTGGGCTTTCAATATGAGCTGGTGTAACGCCCGTGAAAAATCCATACTTGGGTTCGAGTACCAACTCGACCCGAAATTGCGTAGAATTTATTCCTTTAGAAAATGTGACTAGGTTAGCTAGTGCAACGTTGGAATAGCTGGGAAATGGTCCCTGATCACTTTAAATACGTTCTACGAGGCCCGAAGCGAGTGGAACCAAGGGTGCTATAATGCTCTAAAGCCTCGGATCAAACTCTAAGCCGGTTTGTTCTCGGGACCTCCTTGAAACTTTGTATTGGATCTAGACCGCGCGTCGTAAGTCAGATGCCTACCATCTTAGACCGTTATGACCACTTAGCTGGGCTTGGCAATCGTTTCGAATATCAAGTCCAACTGACGATCACAGGCTATTTCATTGAGCCCGGACCGAAGAGAGTGTGAATAGGGACATAGTTGGAATTTCAAATTCAAATCTGGCACACAAATTTGACGCATCAGTATTAAGCATTCTGACCGTCAGAATACAGCCAAATTACACCCTTGGATCAGGAAAAATATCTATTATATATCACGAGACTTATAGGCCTGATCTTGGTGCGGTGACCGTTAAACTGAAACTGGGCTGCCACGTGCGATCTGGGAACCCAACCGGTCTGAAAACTGGATGCGTGCTAGATCCAGTATGCATGAGCTTAAGTCCGACCGCACTTGGCCAGGGGACCTCCAGAAATGCTCTTTTGGACCGAAATGGCCCCGATTTGGTTAGGCACCAAGTAAACATTGTTCCCAAGCCTATTTTGGGAATGTTTTAGGCTATAAAAGGGGTTGAAACCCTCACTCCTCTCTCCCATCCGAATTTGAGAGAAGCCCTAGCTTGGGAGAGAGAAAAAGAGTGAGAGATTGTGAGAGAGTGGGAGAGTTCTTCCTGCCACTTGTGCTACGTGTTGCACGTGCTTAAGCAACACTCCTCTACCGCTTTCCCGGCGATTCCACCGCAATCCTAGGTAAGTAAAAACCCTAAATAGTTGGTGATTTGAGTTTTCCTTGTTTCCATAGCGATGTAGCTTATGGATCTTATGTATTAGGCTCCTTACTCGCCGTAGACGAACCCTATACGCTCCACTTCAATTCCCGAGTCTACAAGACACTAGGTGAGGATTTTAGACGCTTTGATTGACGGTTCCCAATGCTTTCAATGTCGTTTAATAGTAGATTCTTGACGGCATCACCGTTTGACATGTACAAAATGCTCTCCGTTTCCCGTTTCGTAAGCTAACGAAGAATATGAGATTTAGGGCATTTTAGTCATTTGTAGGAAGTACTGTTTACATTCATATTTTGCTGATGTGATTGACATGGTTTGTTGTCGCATTAGGAAGTTAGGAATGCGTGCATAATTAGTTTGGCGAAGAGATTCGCCTAGTTGCACACTTTGGGTCGACATACTATATGTAGACTTAAGTGTGTAGTGTATGTGTTTGTATAAATGCTTGTATTAGTATGTATTGAATTAAATGATGTTATTTGATAGTTTGTGATTGATTTTTCAATTATTATGCTGACCTAAATGATTTTCTACATGTTGACAAAATGCATGATTTCATTACATGCATGGAATGTATGTACTTGAGGATTTGCTTAAGTTGAATATGCATGGGAAGTATGCCTTGAAGATTTGCTTAAGTTGAATGTTATAACATGTGCTAACATGCTCACATGATGTATTTCAATTCCAATACCTTTTTATAGTGTTAATGTAATTCCATAGATGTGTGGGACTTGACTTAGTCCAGGCAGTCGGTAACCGAGCGAATTCGTGGCTGACTGGTCATAGCCACGAACGACGCGTCGATGAATGTGATTCGTGTTGAGAGTTGGCGGCAGTGGTTAGGCCACGCGAAGTGTTTTACGCACTTCATGTCGTTCAATTCGAGATGCGATCGCGCTAGTCGAGCCCGTCAAGTAACCCGACTGGCCGATGTTTATTCACCTTGTATGTATCATAACTGCTTGAACCTAGGGTACTGAACTTACCATTGTAAACCCTATTAACCGTGGTACCTTGATCCACGAAGACTCATGAGCCGGGCATGGTGGTATGGGACACCGTGGTCGAGCTGTCGGCCTACGCTGGGGCCACAAACCTCCCCGTAGTGACCAATGAGCACCTTGACTCGTGAGCAGATTATGGTGGTATGGGACACTATATTCTAGCTGTCGGCCTACACTGATCAGGCGACGAGCCCTTTGTAGTGACCGCGAGCGTATTCTGAGTTCACGGGAGGCGACGACCCTTCCGTGCAGTAGAGTACAGTAGGCCTGTATTGATAAGGTGATGGGGGAGCGGTGCAACGAGTGCGAGCAACAGCCCTGACAGCCCTTGCAGTGACCTACGAAATGTACATCGTATGAGATTACTAGGAGTGACGACCCTAGACAGGATCCGTGTTGGGATTGATACAAGGGAAGTACCTTAGTTTCCCAATCCTGCTGTTTGAATGGACTAATAACAACTTGGTAATCATATCACCATAGCATTGCATGTGCCTGGAAGATGTGGAGCACTCTAGGGAGTGTGGCATGCCGCGGTCGTAAGATGTTACCGTATGAGGGTGATCGTCGGTGAGGGCATACATCACGTCATATCATCTTGCATTAACAACAGTATTAGGATTTGTCTGATTTACTACTTTACTATTACCGCGTGATTGAATTGTGAACATGCTAATCTTTGCTCTATGATTCCACTGAGTTGATCACTCATTCCCACGTTACGGGATGGTGTTTGCAACACCCACCAGACCCTGTTGTAGTTGCAGGTGACGACGAGATCCAGGCGGTGGAGCCGGAGATTGACGAGGACCAGGATGAGTTCTCGTATATGCAGTATCACGACGGCTTCCCGTAGGTGACCTGGATCGAGGGGGACTTCAGTGGGACTATTTTGAACTTATTCTTTTGTCTATTTACATGTATATGAGACTCAGAGATGTAGTCATACTTTGGAGACAGTTGAGATTACTTTGTTTTTCCATACAGTGATATATATATTGTTTAGTCTTCCGCTTGCTTTTATCACTGGATCTGAAGTATGAATTGCAGTTTTGGTATACTTTTACTCATGTGAATGCTTTAAATCAGACAACATTGAATCATAACCATATTTGTCGCATAAGTGACGGTCTGGAACTCGGGAGTTGAGTTTATACATGACCCCCGATTTTCAGGGTGTTACAGCTGGACTAGGTCCTCAGCTGGGCTAAAATCTAAGGTGAAACACCTCTCAGATGGGCCAAGATTTTGGTGCTGCTGGGCCATTGGTAAATTTGGGCCCCAATTTGGGCCCTTTTTGCATAAGAATCTGTCGGGCCTGATCACCCTAATGGAAGCCCAAACAACCACAATCATGGGACCCTTCAAACCCCACTTGTTGTCAATGTAAGTTGACTTTCTCTCCCAAAGTGAATCAGGTGATTATTATTATAATTGGTATTTCTATAGTTATTGCAATTATAAATCATGTTTAGCTATTAGTAGGTTATGTATGGTAGTTTCAGTTATTATAAACAAATCCCAACCATTAAATGTTAGATATTAATATTCTTAAATATTATCATTGATAATAGATCACGTTATTTATCCTCATCACAATGACTACTATTATCATGATAGCTAATATCAATTTCATCCTTAATGTTGATACTGATTTTGTGATTAACATTGCGATCAATCATACATTGTTACCACTTCTATTAACATTGGGATTGTTAATATTGGAAATGAATGGCTGTTAGCAAATTACGTATTTTGATATTAGTTATTACGTATAAGAATCATCATTATTAAATATTAATGTTTTATTCTATCATTATCAAATATTATCCTTAAGGGTAGAACATATTATGTATTTTCATCACAATGATTAATAGTGTCACGTTAGCTAATATTGAGTATAATATTAATATTAATGGTTGTTATAAAATGATTTTTATTAATCCTTGTTATATTATCATTAATAAATATTCTGTTATCATTACCTAGGGGTTATTAGTCATTAGATAATGGCGGTACATTCAAATATGAACTAATGAACCGTCATTACTAATATGGATGGATTGATACTCCTATTATGAATATTAATTGACACATTGTACAATGATAATAATAATACAAATCTAGGATTCAAATCCTAAAATTCAAGCATTTAACTAAACCCTAGGGTGAAGCCCTATCTCTATAGCAAAACCCTAAAAGTAATCCAAACCCTAGGTAGTGTGTAGAGTTTGGATTTAATTGTACAAGTTCCTAATTTATGATAGGGATTGATTCTTAGGAAATACACATTCTCTAACAACACTGGTAGGCGGTTTAAAGTATAAGGTGATGATTCTTCCCCTTGAGCTTTCCATCTTCATATTAGCTTAAGTTATGGTTTGTATTTTAATTTATAATTGACATCTCTCTTTTATAATCACATGTGCTAGCTGGTGGAAATTAAATTTATTATGTTACATGCTTAATGTTCATCCTGTATATTTGCTCATGCTTGTGGATTAGTTATGAATTTCTTGTGGATTTTAAACTAGTACATTAGTGGGAAACCCCCACTTATAAATGTACACCCATACTTGGGATGTAACTCGATTGACAGTGATTGCTATGGACCTTCGATCTAGTAGTTATTGAATGGTGGTCTAGATGGATCATTGATGTGGGCCTACCATCTAGGGTTTTTGTGTCCAATGGTTCTTTAAGGATGGTCTTTGTCGTATGGTTTTAATATCGGTCCTATGTGGCATTTTTTGATACTTGCCCTACGTGTTTTTGTTTTGATATTTCCCTATATGGGTTCGATGTTTTATACCGTGCAACTATGCGATGGTAAGTCCTATATATTGTAATATGATTAGCCACTAGTCGAAAGGTTTTCATTAAACATCCTAAGATGGTAGCTTCATGGGCTAGGGATGGTGGTAATGGGATACTATGTCCGAGTCGTCAGCCTACACTGGGTCATGTGCTCCCCTTAGTCACCGTGAGCTTATTTAAATTGGCTATTTGTAATTGGATTAATAATGGATTGACTAATCATGCATACATGGCACAGACCAACATTTATTTCTATCGTACATGATGTACGTATTATTCCAACTGGATGATGTTTTCCAGGTTCGATGATTTCAGCTGGATAATGTTTCTCAGGTTCGATGATTGCATAGGTGACGGCCCACTGGCCACACGGATGAGCTTCCCTGGGGTGATGATTGCATTCACGCATCCATGCATCTAATAAGACCTGCATCATATATTATTTTATCTGCTTTATTTTATAATTATGCTTACCTAATGCGGCGGTGTGTAATCTTGAGGGGAATTCATACTGAATTGGCCACTCATCCATCAAATATACAACCCTACGGGTAGTATAGGTGGCTTCAGTGATATGCATGTCCAAATTTATGAGGAGCCGGGTATGATCACCAGGGATGCATGACTATATTTACTTGGAGGAGCCGCGTGATCTTGTGGCTTACATTTATATGCTTTCTGCTATTGTTCATGTATTAAATCTTATAAATCTTGTACTTGTTTATATGTTTTCTGCTATTGTTTATATTCTAAATGAAATTGAGAATTCTCCTTTATAAATCTTATACTTGTTTATATGTTTTTTGCTATTGTTTATATTCTAAATGAAATTGAGAACTCTTCTTTATGCTTACTTTCCCATTCTATGCTCATCTGCTTACTCTGATAAAAGAAAAAAATATATACTCGAATTTGACCATCCTTTAAAGTTAACAATCGAGTTTCTGGGAAACGTGTCATATACTTGGGTCTTGAAAAGTTGGGATGTTATAATCATAATGTTACCTGCACGCATCTATTGTGCATAAGCTTATAGAAAGCTTAGAGGATGGTATAAGTGTGTAAGCAGTATATGCGTACTCAGAATGTAATATCAGAGTAAATAGATGTACTGATAAGTCCACGTATTATATAATATTAGAGTAAGAAGAAATATTGATAAGTCCATGAGTCATACAATATCAGAGTATGCAATACAAATCAGCTATGCAAATGAGGAGTTCAAAAGAGCCAAATATCAGATACCGAGGGTACAATGCAATATGTAAATCGTGTTGAGTCCGTCTAGGCCATATAAGTGCAGAGACATAACAACCAAAAATGTCATATGCCGCGAATGTAATGCAATATACGATGTGAATGAAATGACCAAGCTGGAGTGTGAAGTCGGGATGATAATACTTAGTATCACAGGCTACGGGGTCCACCACAAGGGACTTTTGTCCAAACTAGTCTAATACCTAAACTTGGATAGTCAGACTCAATGTGGTAAATTTCTGATCTCAGGTTAGTTGCATTCCCCAACCAAAATCCTATCCATTACGAGGCACACATAACAAATAGTTGCTCACCACTAGCCTGAGTGGATAGTCAATGAATGAATGAATGAGTGTTCAACGCCTGCTCAATAAGTCCACATATCAGTATTGTACATCTCTAGGATTATCACTGAGGTCTATTACACTCTACGCCAACTTGTCGCCCCTATCCGAGCGTATAACTGAGTAAGTGGAAGAGACCTCAGTATCCACTGCCAATATCGGGCCCGGCTCATTGATAACGAACCCATTCCTCAAGTTGGCCAAACTCAACCTAGATATTGCCCTCCTCACTAAGGTGGGCAAGGTCACACCCCCTCCCGACTGACCATAACATAGTGGGAGACACGGCCTACTGGTATACAACCTCATGCACTCATATATATCCACTTGGTTTAGACATTGGAGCGTCCTCTGGTACTAAGAGGGTTTAAGGATTTTCACCTAGGGTCATCTATGACGGTCCGATGCGAGTAACAGATTTTCGGTGTCCTATCCGGCCATCCACGATATTCCTATGGAGACTACGACCCTGATGTCACTAGGGAGTACAATAATCACAACACACGATGCAAGATACATGAGTCATACAATCCAGTCATGCATCAATCCTGCCGTGTACTCATGTGAGACAATCTCTGCCTATCAGGGAGTCTTATAACAACATGCCCAATGACATATGTAGTGGTCAACCACATCTCATAACAAACATGCAGATGATGCGTTTGGACATGTATTATGATGTTATGCTGTCACATACTCATAATCGGTATCGATAATCGACCTCGACAATCGGAATTAGCCTCGACAATCGGAATCGGTCTTGGTAATCGGAATCGGCCTCGAAAATTGAAATCGGCCTCTACAATCGGAATAGCATCGACAATCGGCCTCGACAATTGGAATTAGCCTTGATAATCAGCCTCAACAATCGGAATCGACCTTAACAATTGAAATCATCCTTGATAATCGCCTCGATAATCAGAATCAGCCTTGACAATTGGAATCAGCCTCGATAATCAAAATCGACCTCGATGATCAGCCAAATAAGGCCTAAGGGAATGTCACAATGTGGACATTCAACCATCATTTCCCATCAATGTGGACATTTAACCAACATTACTCTCAAGAAGTGGCGTTCATAAGGCCAAAAATATAGTGGGCTCATGGCCTCACACAAGGGTCTCATACACAACATAATAGGCCACATACAATCTTAACGAGCCTCACACAATCATAATGGGCCTTACCATATGGGCCTCATATACATCTAGTGGGCCGCATAAATAGGCCTCATATACATCAAGTGGGCCGCATCACATGGGCCGCATCAATGGGCCAATATACATTAAGTGGGCCACAACACATGGGCCGCACCAATGGGCCAATATACATCAAGTGGGCCTCAACACATGGGCTGTACCAATGGGCCAATATACATTAAGTGGGTCGAACACATAGGCCACACCAATGGGCCTCATATACATTGAGTGGGCTGCATCAATAGGTCGCACCCATGGGTGTCACTTATATCAAGAGGGCGACATCCTCGGGCCGCATAAGTGGACGGTATAAATGAAACACGTACATCATGGTGGGCCCTATAATAACACGAAAGGTGGGCCCATCGATCATGCCCAGGCTGTGTGGATGAAGTACATACATCAATGATGTGTATC
This sequence comes from Magnolia kwangsiensis, assembly GCA_037074715.1. NCBI lineage: Eukaryota > Viridiplantae > Streptophyta > Magnoliopsida > Magnoliales > Magnoliaceae > Magnolia > Magnolia kwangsiensis. Next base: position 78,069,725 of record CM073575.1, on the reverse strand, counting down.
ATCGTCCAACAGCTGAAGTGTGGATACAACACATACATTAGGTGGGTTAGCACCGCCCCAACTGGACGGTCAGATGCAACATATACATCAATGTGGGACCCACCGTCCACATGCTGGATGGTGCATACATTAGGTGGGTCCCACATAAATGAATGTGCAAGTATAATAAATACATGTAATACCCTGAAAATCGAAGGTCGAGCATAACTTAACTCCCAAGTTCTAAAACATCACTTATGAAACATAGTTAATGATGGATGTATATTGTCTGTATTAGTACATAAAACATAAGATAGATTAAGCCAAATCATCAAACATAATTTAGGGACAAGTAGAATACGCAAGCAAAAGTCTGAAATAGATATATAAACCAACATAAGTCCCCAAGGTATGTATGCTCTGTCAGGTCATAATTACAAGTCGTGTCTCAAAATACATATATTAAAATGTGATAAATCACTACAACATAGCCCTGAATCCCCATCAATCAGGTCATGGATCACATGAACCCGCTTGAGAACTGCATAAACGAGAATGCCTCCTCGTCCTCATCGAACTCCGCCTCCGCCTCACAGGAATCACCATCACCTGCAGCTAAGTCAGAGTCTGGTTAGTGTTTAAGCACCATCCCAGAACGTGGGAGTGAGTGATCAACTCAATGGAACTATACAACAGAGGTTAACATGTTATCAATTAATCAAGTAGTAATGATAAAACACTACAATCAAACATGTCCTAGATACTCTTGTTAATATAAGAATGGTATGAGGAAATGATGCATGCCCTCACCACAAACTCCCTCTTGCGACATCATCTAACGATCACGGCATGAATCACTACCATTGTGCTCTACACCAATGCCAACGGCATATGCAGTGCGATGTTATGAGCATGATTACCAAGTTCTTATTAGTCCTTTTCATACAGCAGGATTAGGAAGCTAAGGTACCTCCCTTATATCAATTTCCAAGTAATGATCCATTATAGGGTTGTTAGTCCTAGACAATCTCATACGATGTTATAGTTCTAGATCACTATAAAGGGCTCGTCAGCAATCAATACAGGTCTAGTTATATCCTACATACGATAATAAGGCTCATCGCCTAAATGCAGTCTCAGGATATACTCGAGGTCATTACAGAGGGCTCATCACCAATCAATGTAGGCCGATAACACGAATATAGTGTTTCATACCACCATAATCGACTCACGAGTCTAGGTTACTCACTGGTCACTACAGGGAAGCTCGTCGCCCCAGCGTAGGCCGACAGCTTGACCACGGTGTCCCATACCACCATGTTCGGCTCATGAATTTTAGCAGATCGTGGTACCAAAGTTAACGGAGTTTCACTAGTGAGTTCGGTACCTTAGATTCAAACAGTAGCGTCCAAACATGGTGAACATACATCGGTCAATCGGGTTATTTGATGAGCTCAACTAGGACAAGCGCACGTTGATTTGATCGACATGGAATGCATAAGCACTCCGTGTGGCCTAACCACTGTCGAACATCCCAAGTATGACTCGCATTCGTCGAACACATCCTGCGTTGTGAAAAATAACCTCAACCACCAGTTTAAGGACTGTTACCGACTACCTGGATTGTAATATAGTCTCAATCACATACAAGCTCAATAATAGACATTCGATTCATATTCTACATTCAAATGAACATGTTATGAAATATAACTTAAACATAAATACAGTACATGGAGGAAATCATACACAGTTAACATGAATAAAATAGGCTAAACAATTCATGGAGGAAATCATACACACAAGCAAGGTAATTGAGATTCATATCTTAATAACCTTATAAATCACACTTTACTGAATACTAACTCATTCAAACATTTTTACAAACGCTTAGACTACACTATTTGACATACATCACGTATGTCGACCATATTACATATTAGGGCAAATCCTTTCGCCAAGGAGTTGTCGCATACATAACAATCATGTACTAATGATAATTAATCATGATAATCGTAACATCAGATTTCATATGCATACAAGCTTTCAACATATACATGAAATATTCTATTTACAACATAGGTTATATATACGTAAAAATAATGAATAGCACATTTGGCATGTGTAATAGCATCCACATCAAGAATAAATCATTATCTAACATTGAAAGCCTTAAAAACCATAACCAAAACGTATATAATCCGCACCTTAAACTGAAAAATGCATAATAAATATGATTTAGACGATAAGTCTTCGTCAACGGCCGATACGCAACCTAAGGCATGAATTAGGTTAGCTACAACAACACTTAGACTATTCCAAGCTCCATAACAGGTTAGGCTTTGATTGACTTACCCAAAAATGGAATTAGAATCACCAAAATAATGATTCAGATGTGATGGATCGGTGTGTAGAGGAAACTGGGAAGAATCTCAAGATAAAACACCAACTACTCACTCCCTTTCTCTCTCTTTCTCTCTCTTTCTCTCTCTTATATTAGCTAGGGTTAGAAATTCTCCTGGGATATGTGAGAGAGGGTTTAAGGCTGTTATATAGGCCCAGAACCGACGAAAATAGCCTAGGGCCAAGGTATACTTAGATTATAACCAAATCAGGCATTTTCTGATCCAACGAAACATTTCTGGAGCTCCTTTTACTAAATGCGGTCGGACTTAAGCTCACTAATATTGGATCTTAAGCAAGTTAAGTTTTTAGTCCGATCGGGTTTCCAGATCAACCGTGGCGGACCAGTTTCAGTTCAACGGTCACCGAAACTCGATCAGGGCCACAAGTACTTTGATAAGTATGGGCCATCTTCCCTGATCCAAGGGTTAATTTGGGTCAAAAACCAATGGTTAGAATGCTTATAAAAGGTGCGCAAGCGACACAACTCAGATTACTTAAATCCATATTTAATTTTATAAAAATCTTCACTTTCTCACACTCTTCACTCCAGACTCAAGAAAATCATCTCAGGACATCGTTTGGTCTTGATTTTTGAGGTGATAGTCAAGTCCAACTAGTCGGTCATAACTGTCTAAGTTCATCACTATCAGACTTTCGATGTGCGGTCCAGGTCCTATACGAAATTTTTGAACACTCTCAAGAGCAACTGGGTTTAGAGTTGGATCCTAGATTTCAGGGTAATGTAGCGTTGACAATTCTATAGGTTTTGGGTCTTGCAGATCGTATTTAAAGCGGTTGGTGCTAAATTCACAAGTAATCGAGTTTAGTGCTAGTTAATTCACATTAAATTTCTAAAGGATTAGGTTCTAAAGGATTTCTGCTAGAGGTGGTACTCGGATTAATGTACGAATTTTTCAGGACGTTACAATACAACACTGTTGAGGTCCACGTCCCCTGATGGCTGGTGTAGCTACAACACATGCATTAAAGTGGAGTCCACACCTGTGTGGCCCACCAGCCACATCAAGGCGGCCCCATGTCCCATGCTCAGACAAAAGGGATATAAAACATATATATCGGGGTGGGATTCCCACCGTCCCAGTCAATAGACGGTGAGGATGAATCACGTGCACCATGGTGGTCTCACGTGGATGGATATATATCACATCCATCATGGGGCCCATCAGACGAACGACTTAGGTAAAACACCAAAGCTTGGTGGATCCCACCATACTTACTAGACGGTGGAGATCAAGTACATCAGGGTGAGGTCCACACGTGTGGCCCACCAGGGATTCGAATCTTCTTTATTTATTATTATTAGTATTACTACTATTATTATTTTATGTATTTTTTATTGAAATGGTTCACCGTCCAGACCCATGTCTGGATGGACAGTGTGGATACAAGACATGCATCACGGTGGGGTGATGGATGGTGGGATATAATACATACTGCATGATGGGGCCCACCTCACTTGCTAACGTCAATATAACAACTATATAGCTGCTATAGGTACACTGGCCAATCCGATCCCACATCGATTGGGCCTCACCGTTCACCAAGATGGACGATGTAATAAAACCCATAAATCATGGTGGTCCTCACGCAAGACGACATGGATACACCATGCATCAGGGTGGGGTCCATGGCAGCATGGCCCACTAGCTTTGGATCAAACCAATATTTATGTTTTTCCTTCATCAGATCTATCCCAAAAGTGGGCAGCAGCATGGTGGGCCTCAAGATCGGATGGTGCGGATAATACATGAAGGTGGGCCATGCAATCAAGGAAAGAGAGAGAGTGAGAGAGAGCTAGAAACGTGAGAGGGGGAGGGATCCCGCCACTATGGGCCCTCCCTTTACAATGCATACATCAAGATGAGTCCCACTACATGTGGGCCCTCAAATCATCAAAGATCGAGTTGATTAACTCCCACCTTAAGATCCCTTCTTCCTTCTTCCATCAACGCATTTTATAGCTCTAAAGAATGTGATCCATTGGTTGAGATGAGGCTTAGAGGGTGGAGATGAGAGGTAGGAAGGTGGGCCACATTAGGCTCTCATCTCCTTGGAAGCCATAGACTTCCACTCTCCCTTGGTTGCTTGGGAGATGGAGTTTGAAATGAGAGAGAGAGAGAGAGAGGATGGGATGTAAGAGAGAGAGGGATGGGTGATGGGGAGAGTTAACTTTAGGGTACTTGTGTAAGAGAGAGGTAAGGGTTGCTTGTACTTAAGGATGGGATGTGGTACTTAACATTTGATGGGATTGATTTAAAAGATTCTCTTGGGATTGTAACGCGCAGTGTTTTCCTTGAACTGAACGCAGCCCCACATCTCTTAGCCCGAGTATTGCCTCACCACACGAGAAGAGGCATCGGAACTACGACGACGACATGGTCGCAAGGGTGCAAGTTTCGAGTCAATCCGACTCTGATATACGGGACACAACCCAGGATCAAGTGCAAACATCGATAACAGATCGCGGGTCATCGAAATTCGATTAGGAGGATCACGAAGGCCTGCAAAATGGTATGGGCTAGGATTTGGGTCTTACAGATTGACAACCATAAGTTCAATTAACTCCATGGATCTCAAGTGGTGTCTAATCCTATGATGAATAGATAACTCCTCAACCAATCCTCCTTCACTCAAGAGACATTGCATGTTGTCATGGACCCACTTGGGCATGAAACACTCTCAACCCTCAATTCAGGAATCTAACCTAAACTTAAAAGGAAAGAGAGAAATAGAAAGAAGTTACCAAATTAGAAGTTTTTATATTAGGATACTGTAGAAGAAAAAGGAAAACAAATTAGTTTCTAAAAAAGAAGTAAGAAAATAACCTAGTTTCTAAAAATAAATCAGAAAAACCCTAAACTAAAAATAGAAAGTAAACAAACCCTAATCTTAACCTAATTCTAAAACTAGTTAATCTGAGAAAAATGCAACCATTAATCCCCGACAACGACACCAAAAACTTGTTCATAACCCCAAGTGTAGGGTCACGATGTAGTAATAATCTTGGTGAGACCGAGGTCGAATCCATAGGGACTAATCTCGTACTTTTCTGAAAGTAACTAGAAATGGAACTCGAAGAAGATGCAAATCTAAATTTGAAGAAGTTTGAAGAGTAATTCTGAAGGATATAATGAAACTTTGTAAATTTAAAGGTGGGAACTAGAGTGCCAAGGATCCACTTGTAGCAATTGAGATACTACCGTGCTTAATTCAAGAGATCTAAATAGAATCAGAGTCCTATCCTATCTAGTTGGAAGAAGAGACGGTTAAAATTTTAAACTTCTCATTGATCTAGCCTCAATGAAGGAGAATTGTGGTGAATGGGAAGGGATTCCATCCAACCATGCTCAGAAGATGATGGCAAACAATAGGATTTACCAAATCCACAATCTCAAATAGAAAAGAAGATATTTAAAGATATTGCAGACTTATTGTAATTTAAGTCACAACAAACCATTAAAAATTAAAAATATTCCTTTAAATCAACTAGAATTCAATGAAATTCAAACGTAAACATGAATCAAAGAAAATTAAACATCCCAATCATGCCATAAGCTTCACCTCTTATCCTTAGCTAAGAGGTTTAGCCAACCACAGATATAACGCCCTGAAAATCGGGGGTCGAGCATAACTCAGCTCCCGAGTTCCAAGACATCACTTATGCAACATTTTTAATAATAGATGTATGTGGTTTGTATTAGTATATAAAACATGAATTAGATTAATCTAAATCAGCAAAACATAATCCAGGGACAGTTATAATATACAAGGGGAAGACTGAAATGAATATATAAACTAATATAAGTCCCCAAAGTATGTATGCGTTGCCAGGTCAATAATTACAAGTGTTGTGTCAAAATATAAATTGTCAAAAAGAAAATCTAATAGCCCACTACAAACATAATCATGAATCCCCATCAAATCAGGACACGCTCATATGAACCCACCTGAATACTGCATATAGGAGAACGCCTCCTCATCATCCTCAAACTCCGGCTCTGCCTCGTGGGTCACACCGTCATCTGCAACTAAGACAGAGTCTGGTTGGTGTTTAACACCGTCCCAAAATGTGGGAGTGAGTGATCAACTCAGTGGAGCTAACAGAAAAGGTTAACATGTTATCAATTCAGTCAAGCAGTAATGATAAAACAGCATAACAAATAAGTTCTAAGTACTCTGATTAATGCAAGGATGGAATGTAGTCATGATGCATGCCCTTGCATGCACTCCCTCTGCGATCTTCATCTTACGGTCGCACATGTCAGTCACTTCCTCAGTGCCCTACCCAACGCCAAATGGCACACGTAATGCGGTGCATGAACGTGATTACCAAGTTCTTATTAGTCCTTTTTCATACAGTAGGATTGGGAAGCTAAGGTACCTCCCTTATATCAATTCCAGAATAATGATCCATTCTAGGGTCTTCAATCCTAGTAAATCTCATATGATGTTATGGTTCTAGGTCGCTGCAAAGGGCTCGTCACCTGATCAATGCAGGCCTAGTTATACCCTAGTTACTATAAAAAGGCTTGTCGCCTCAATGCAATTTCAGGGTATGCTCAAGGTCATTATAAAGGGCTCGTCACCTGATCAGTGTAGGCCGACAGCTCGAATACAGTGTCCCATACTACCATATTCGACTTACGAGTCTGGGTTACTCACTGGTCACTGCGGGGAGGCTCATCACCACAGCATAGGCTGACAGCTCGACCACGGTGTCCCATACCACCATGGCCGGCTCATGAGTCTTAGCGGATCGAGGTACTAAGGTTAAAGGGTTTTCACTGGTGAGTTTGATACCTTAGATTCAAACAGTAGCATCTAAACATGGTGAACATACATCGGGCTAATCGGGTTACTTGACGAGCTCGACTAACACGAGCGTACATTGAGTTAATCGACATGAAGTGCATAAGAACTCCGTGTGGCCTAACTACTATCGACATCCTAAGTACGGCTCGGATTCGTCGACCATATCTTGCATGGCGAAACAACTTCAGCCACTAAAACAAGGACTATTAACGATTTCCTGGACTATGATATAGTCCCAACCACATGCAATCACAACAAGTAAGCATATGAGATAATCAAGCGGTAATGAATACTTAAGTTAAATCCTACAATCATTTGAGCATGCTATGAAATATAACTTAAACATGAATATACAATACATGGAGCAAAATCATACACACAGTTAAATATGGATAAACAGACTATATCATATACAGTACATGGAGGAAATCATGCACACAGTTTAGGTAGTTGAGAATCTATCTCACTTCCCTTTTAAGTTACAATTTACGAACTACTTACTCTTTCAGACATTTTAACAAACACTTAGACAACGCATTCCAACATACATGACGGATGTTGGTTATATTACGTATTAGGGCAAATCCTTTCACCAAGGAGTTGTCACGTATACAACAAGTATAAACATAAGACAATTAATCATGGAAAACATGCTTTCAAATTCTATACGTATACGATCCTTTGTACAAATACATAGAATACACTAAACTCAACATAGTTCATATATAACTGAAACACGAAACAAACATCGCATTTGGCATGTGAAATAGCACCCATGTCAGTAATAAATCACTAACTGACATTGAAAGCCTTGAAAACCATAACCTATACGTATATAGTCTGCACCTTACGCCAGTAAACGTGTAATGAATTCGTTCTAGATGCTTAGTCTTTGTCAACGGCGGATTAGTAACCTATAGCATGAGTTATGTTAGCTATTTTATCACTTATGTTATATGAAGCCCTAAAACAGGTTAGTTTTTGGTTTTCTTACCCAAGTATGGAATCGGGATCGCCCATATAGCGATATGAATGGATGGATTTGACATGTAGTGTAGCTTGGAAGAACCCCTGGATGAATCTCCAACTCACTCTCTCTCTTTCCTTTCCTTTTCTTCTCCTTTCTTTGCTAGGGTTTTAAAATTCGTATGGAATATGTGAGAGGGGGTTTAAATCCTTTATATAGGCCCAGAACTGACGAGAATGGCCCCAGGGCCAAGGTATACTTAGGTTATAGCTAAATCGGGTCTGTTCCGATCCAATGGAGCATTTCTGGAGGTCCCTATGCTAAATGTAATCGGACTTAAGCTCCCTGATATTGGATCCAGGTCCAGCAAAGTTTTCAGTCTGATTGGATTTATAGATCACCCGTGGCGGACCAGTTTCAGTTCGACGGTCACCGGTTCTCGATCAGGGCCACAAGTAAATTGTCATGTGTGGGACATTTTTCCTGATTCGAGTGTGTATTTGGGTCAAATTCTAATGGTCTGAATCCTTATATTTGGCCCGCAAGTGACACGACTCAGATTATTTAAATTCAGATTTATTTCCTAAAGATATTTACATTTCTCACACACTTCACTCCGGACTCAAGTAAATAGTCCTAAGACATCATCTGGACTTGATTTTTGAGGTGATTGTCAAGTCCAACTAGGTGGTCATAATTTCATAGTTTCGTAGCTATCGGACTTTCGACGTGCGGTCTGGGTCTAATACGAAGTTTCAATATACTCCCGAGAGCAACTGGGTTTAAAGTTGGATCCTAGATTTCAGGGTAATGTAGCGTTCATAATTCTATAAGTTTTGGGTCTTACAGATCGTATTTAAAGTGATTAGTTCTAATTTCATAGGTAATATAGTTTAGTGCTAGGTAATTCGCGTTAAATTTCTAAAGGATTTAGTCCTTAGAGATTTCTGCCTGCGCTCGGGTCTCTATCCGGATTTTTCAGGATGTCACAATCTATCCCCCTTAAAGAAAATTTTCATCCTCAAAATTAGTACCTTTTTGTACTCCTCAAGAATCCACGGGTAGTTCTTTCTGACTTCGGCTTCCATCTCCCAAGTAGACTCTTCCTTACTGTGGTGTGTCCATAGTACCTTCACAAGTGGGATAACCTTGCTACGTAATATCTGCTCCTTCCTGTCTAGGATACTTGTCGGTCGCAGTACATATGTAGCATCCTCGCTCAACTGCACCTGCTCCCATCTGATGATGTGGGAAGGATTAGGAATGTATTTCTTCTGCATGGATACATGAAATACGTTGTACACGCCTACAAGCAGCATGGGCAAAGCAAGGCGATATGCTACTGCCCCCACTCGATCAAGTATCTGAAATAGGCCAATGAATCTAGGCGTGAGCTTCCCTTTCTTACCAAACTGAAGGAATCCCTTCATGGGGGAAACCTTCAGAAACACATGATCTCCAACCTCAAATTCTAACTATCACCACCTCATATCGGCGTAGCTCTTCTGTCTGCTCTGTGCTGCCAGAAGTCAATGCCTAAAAATGTCGATCTTCTCTGAGGTCGCCTAAACTAATTCTGGGCCAATTAGACTCTTCTCACCAACCTCTGCCCAGCAATGCGGTGCTCAACAAGGACGCCCATACAAGGCCTCATAGGGAGCCGTGTCAATACTTTCCTGAAAATTGTTGTTGTACACGAACTCGGCATAAGGAAGACAGTCATCCCAACCATCCTTGAAATCTATCACATAAGCTCGCAACATATCTTCTAGCACCTGAGTCACACGTTCCGTCTGGCCGTCTGTCTGTGGATGGAACGTGGTGCTGAAATTTAACTTCACACCCATCGCTTCTTGGATACGAGTCCAGAAGATAGATGTGAATCGCGTGTCTTTGTCCGACACAATTTCCAAGGGAACTCCATGCAAACGTATGATCTCCTTGATGTACAACCTGGCCAACTCATCTGCAGAGTTCGTAACTCTGATAGGGAGAAAATGAGCTGATTTCATCAACTGGTCCATGATCATCTTCAGTAGCCCAGAGATGAAATCCATAGAGATAAAGTCCCACTTCCATTCCGCTATTAGCATGGGTTGAAGTAGTCCAGGAGGTCGGTGATGTTCTGCCTTGACCTGCTGGCACGTGAGACAACAGGACACAAACTCTACAATGTGAACCTTCATGTTGTCCCACCTATACAATCTCTTCATGTCACAATACATCTTCATGCTACCAAGATGTATCGCAAGCTTCGAACTATGAGCTGCCTCGAGAACTTCCCATCTCAAGTCATGAGCATCTGGGACGTATAGGCAACCATGATAAAGTAAGTCCCCATCCGTACCAACACTCCACACTGAGTCTTCATCTACACTAACTCACTCTCTCATCTTCACCAATAGCTCATCGTCTGCCTGAGCCACGATAATCCTATCGTCAATGAGGAGTTGTACTCGAATATGTGCGATGACCTCATACGGCTCCTCTACCATGAGTTTCTGCTCAAAGTCCCGCACAAACTCAACCATGTCCCACTCTGCTATCATTAGCGGAGCCGCAAACTCTATGGTCTTCTTGCTGCTCAACGTGTCTGCCATAAGGTTTGCCTTGTCCAGATGATAGGAAACTTCAAACTTAAAGTCCTTCAAGGTTTCCATCCATCTCTGCTACCTCATATTCAGGTCCTGCTGAGTGAATATATACCTAAGGCTCTTGTGGTCGCAAAAGAGATCAAACTCCTCTCCGTAGAGGTAATGTCTCCAAAGCTTCAGTGAAAAAATGACGGCTGCCAACTCTAGGTCATGTGTAGGGTAATTCTCCTCGTGTTTCCTCAACTGTCTCGAGGCGTAAGCAATCACCCTGTCCTTCTGCATAAGGACATAACCCAGACCAACGTGAGAGGCATCGGTATATATCGTATACATGACCCCTTGCTCTGACAATACTAGCACAGGGGTAGATGTTAAGTTATCCTTCGACTCCTGAAAAGCTGCTTCGGCCTTCTTATTCCAGGAAAATTTCAGATCCTTCCGCGTCAACTAAGATAGCGGTCTAGATATCTTGGAGAAGTCTCGAATGAATCATCGATAGTAGCCAGCAAGTCCCAGAAAACTCCTCACTTCAGTAACCGAACCGGGCTACTCCCAGTCCTGAACCGCGGCTACCTTAACAAGGTCAACCGCTATCCCTTCCTTGGACACCACATGCCCCAGGAACTTGACTTCCTGTTTCCAGAAGTCACACTTCTTGTACTGTGCGAACAACTGGTTCTTCCTAAGAGTGTCCAAGACCGCTCTCAAGTGCTCCTCATGTTCTTCTCAACTCGTGGAGTATATCAAAATGTCATCTATAAATACAATGATGAAGCAAAAAAGAAATGGCCTAAACACTCTGTTCATTAAGTCTATGAACACAGTCGATGCATTTGTGAGCCCAAACAACATCACAAGGAACTCGTAATGGCCGAAGCTGGTCCTAAATGCTGTCTTCTGCATGTCCTCTTCTTGACGTGCAACTGATGGTACCCTGACTGTACTTCTATCTTCAAAAAGTACTGTGCCCCTTTCAACTGATCAAACAGATCATCTATCCTGGGTAAAAGGTATTTGTTCTTCACCGTCACCTGGTTCAGCCTACAATAATCAACATATAATCACAGTGAACCATCCTTCTTCTTTATAAACAAAATGGGTGCTCCCCAAGGGGACACACTAGGTTGTATAAAGCCCAAAGCCAACAATCCATCAATCTGCCTCCTCAATTCCTCCATCTCACTTGGAGGCATGTGATACGTGGGCAATGAAATAGGTGTCGCACCAGGCATGAGATTGATTTTACAATCAATCTCGAGCTGAGGAGGTAATCTAGGAATCATCTCGAATACGTCCTCAAAATCTCAAACCATTGGCATTGCCCCTAACATCAGACCACCAATACTTTCCAATAGTGAAACGTAACAATTAAGACGGGAAGGGTGACTGACCTGAATCGGGAAAGTAAAAGCTAGGCCCTCAGATCCATGGGCTATCACCATCCTAGCCCCACAGTCGATCTCTGTTCGCATCCTTGTGAGCCAATCCATGCTAAGAATGACATCATAATGAAATAGGGGAATGACAATCATGTCGACTAGTACCATCCTGCTCCCTAAATCTATCGCGCAACCCTCACAAATCTTGGTAATGTCAGAAAAAGTCTCGGTGGCAGTTAGGAACAGTGCTCAATCCCAGGCGCTTGACTGCTGTGTATGATATGATAGAGGTAGTGGATCCAGTGTCCACCAATAAGAAAACTGGAGTACCTTGGATATGAACCGTGACCTAAAAAGCCAAGGATGGTGCGGTAACTGCTACCTCGGATGCCTTAGCTGTCAGTGAATGTACTCGAGCCTGCTGTTAACAGTTCGGCTGCGGTACCATTGGCCGTTGTGGCGGCCTGAAGGATGGATGTGCGGTGTTGTTCGTAGGGGTGGAGAGAAAATAGCCTGAGGCATCGAACGATTAATCCTCTAAGGTGGCGAGAAACCACGATCCCTCATCCTGGTGAAACAAGTTATCTCTGTGTGGCCAGGCTTCTTGCAGTAGGTACACCACACGTTAGGTCATCTCACCGGGGCAGGTGATGCCATGAGCCTCGACGGTGAGTCTGCACATGGCCTCTTACCAAGGAATGGTCTGCTTGGAAGATCAGGTCATGGCCTGGGAGCCATAGGTGCTCGAATATAGGACAACATGTCCCCATCTTGCTCAGTTCGCAGGGATATGCCTACTAACTCGGCATAGGTAGATATGCTACCACAACACATCTTCGAGCGGATCTCGGGCCGCAGACCCTCTGAAAATTGCCGCATCCGCATCAGCTGATCACCCAGTATCAATGGAGCATACCTTCCCAACTTCGTAAATCTGTTCTCATACTCCGCCACTGTCATGCCTCCCTGTCGAAGGTGGAGGAACTCACTCTCCTTCTCATGGCGGTACGTGATAGGGAAATACTTCTCGTGGAAGCGGGTCTCAAATGCTGCCCATGACCAAACATGTCCTTCCACAACAGTGTGGAGAACACTGTCCCACCATGAGCTGGCTTCCTTCTCAAACATGAAGGTGACCAACTCCACCTGCTATACCTCAGTACAGTGCAGTGGCCTGAGCATCTTATAGATGTTGTCAAGCCAATACTCGACCTCCTCGGGTCTATGAGTACCCCCAAAAGTGGGAGGCCGTAAGCGCTAGAATCACTCAAAGGTGTCGCTGGCACTCGAGTTCCTAGTAGGGTGCATAGGTGAGGTAGGTGGAGTCACCCCCATACTCTGGGTAAAAATACTAGCCATAGAGGTAGAAAACTGTTGCTGCTGCATCTACTGCTATTTCATCAACAGCACCATCTGCTCTAGCCTATCAGGAGGCGGAGTGGACTAAGATATGTGTGACATCACGTAGACGCACGGTTCTGCTCAGGAATCGAAGGTGTGATAGGTGGTACCACAGGTGGTTCCACAGGCGGTGTCATAGGTGTCAGCCCAGCAGCGAGGCCAATGGCCGACTGAGAATCTAGCATAGGGTCAAAGTGAGACAGGCCCGAACTGGGGTCCGTATGGGTATCGCTTAGGGGAGAGGCCCAGTCAAGCGACTCACCCAAAGAGAGACGTGCTGAAGTCCTTGTGCCCTTAGGTGGCATGCCCTATATACGACATAGGGTGCAACTTGTGAGATTTAATATACACACAATCCATCCACACAACATTCACATCTCAACTCAAAGAAACATCATGCATTTTATTTAACAAAATGTTTGTAATACATGAGGTGTAGTATTACATGGATCGCGACAGAGAATGCATGTGAGCTAATACAACAAAGGCTTCAAACACTAAAACAAACTACTAAACTACTATGCATATAAAGGCTACACACATGAACAAGCAATAAAGCAAAACAAGCGACGACTACATGTTCTACTAGTCATCAGAATCTAGCGATGGAGGAGGGGCACCATTATCCTGTAGGCAGCACAAGATAGACTTCAAAGTACGAGTCACTTTCTTAAACTTGTGTTTCACGAGGGCCCAAATATCGATAATGTCCTATCGTAGGGCAGCCTAGCCCTCCTCAAGTCTAGCTAAGCGGGCCTCCCTATCAGCCCAATCAGGATCATGCTCTAGTGTCATAGGAGGAGAGCTCTCATTTGTATCCTGGGCCTCCTCTTCTTCCTCGCTCTGCTCTTCTTCTATTTCAGCTCCACCTTCTTCATCACTCCCTTCGTCTCATCTTCACTCTCCTCAAGTCAGGCTTTTCATTACCATGGCTCGATATCCATCTGATTGAGAGTAGTCTCGTTGATGTAATAGATCAGCACCGGCAATTCTACCCCAAATCTATAGCCAAAATCAAGTGCAATCTTGCATATGAGTCAATCGAATGAGGGGGATTCGGTCCTGCTATTTGAATGTATGGTAAGGACTATCTATCATAGAATATGCGTAGGCACACACGACTTCTCTCCCTGCCCTACTTAGTACAGGAAATTCACCATCAGGCGCATGCACTCGCTGCGGTTGCTCCACTTGGGGTAGACGTTAAACATGAAGATGTGATGAAGAAGGCGAAAGTCATCCGTCATATTGGTAACTAAAAGGCTATTGTTTGCCTACCATTGAACTAGACGACCACAAAGGAACCGTGTGCGACGATCCCTTTCACTTGCACTCCTCAAATTCTTCTCACTTTCTTGTACCTTGCCAAGCGGCACATTCATAAGTCGACCTATCAAACCAACGTCAATTATGGCTTCCAGATCTCTTCCAAATGGTTAAACTGCAAGGGCTCTAGCGTTGGCTCCCAAATGTGGGCATAGAAAGCTCGGACAGTGCCCACATTTATGGGGTACTCTCCCTCAAATAGTGGACCCCACTTGGCCTCTTCTAGGCGCTTGAACAATGGGTATCCACATGAGCTTCAAAAAGTACCCTACGGCCCTCATAAACTCCATGAGAGAGCTTCGCCAATAGAGCCCTTCCTATGAGAGCCTAGGGATCTAGATCGTGCTTGGTTTGTAACTCCCAATTGGTGTTTGTACTCACGGTGGCACCTCTCGCCCTCCTTGAACGAGTGGGGCGACTAGGCCTAGCTTCATCCACTGAAGCTCTTTTCTTTCCCATATGGGAAAGAAGCGTGGAAATGGAGAAGATGGCCACAACAAGTTTGAATAAGGCCATGAAAAAGGAAAGAAAAGAGGGAAATGGGAAAGTTTATGGGGTTCCCATAGATATGAGACGCAAAGTGGGATTTGAGTGCTCAAATGGAAGGAAAGGAAGGGGGAAATCAATAATGGAGGAGGGATTTGAAATGGGTAGTGTGAAGGGTGCACGAAAATGAAAAAAGGAAGCCCTTGTAGAGGCGATTTTGTGAAAATTTGAAGTTTTTTTAAGGAAATGAAAGCTTGGAGGGGTAGTTTGTGAAGGGGTGTTGTTGTGAGAGGGTTTAAAACTGACCCAACGTACGTCAGTGGGCCATACAACACCCTAGGGATGTTGGCCCTCGCCGGCCCATAAGGCGGCGAGGCCCTCGCCGGTCTTTGGAGGTTCCGGCGATGACTCGTCGGTGGGGCGAGGTCCTCCCCCTAGGTCACAAAAATATGTGGGACCCACCTTGGGTCCCCCTGGAAGTGTTTCGTTAGGCCCCCAACTTAGTTTGAGTCGTTTTGGGTCATTCCAAGTCTTTTGTTGATGTATATTCACGTTTATCAATTTTAAACGGCTAGAATGGGATAAAACATGATCTAAACCCATCGATTAATGGTCTAGAAGTGGGTTGGGATCATTTCGAGTGATCACGGGTGTGTACGGACCCAATCTCGGTGATCATTTTTGGTAAGTTTCACCAATTAGCGAACTGGGAAAACTAAACTTGTTTCTACATTTTTCTCGCACCCTCCTACGTCAAATTTATGTCAGCATACATCGTGTGACCATAACCTAGGTCCGGTGCTTTGATACCAACTTATAACGTCTTGAAAATCAAGGGTTGAGCATAACTCAGCTCCTGAGTTCCAAGGCATCACTTGTGCAACATTTTTAATGATGGATGTATGTTGTCTGTATTAGTGCATAAAACATGAATTAGATTAAGCCAAATTAGTGAAACATAATCTAGGGATAGTTGTAATACGCAAGCAGAAGACTGAAATGAATATATAAACTAGTATAAGTCCCAAAGTATGTATGCGTTGCTAGGTCAATAATTATAAGTGTTGTGTCAAAATACAAAATTTCAAAAGGAGATTGTGATAGCCCACTACAAATATAACCCTGAATCCCCATCAAATCAGGACACGACTCACATGAACCCTCCTAAATACTGCATATAAGAGAACGCCTCCTCATCATCCTTGAACTCCAACTCTGCCTCATGGGTCGCATCGTCATCTGTAACTAAGACAGTCCGGTTGGTGTTTAACACCGTCCCAAAATGTGGGAGTGAGTCATCAACTCAGTGGAGCTATACAGTAAAGGTTAACATGTTATCAATTCAATTCAGTCAAGCAGTAATGATAAAGTAGTACAACAAATAAGTCCTAAGTACTTTGATTAATGCAAGGATGGAATGTAGTCATGATGCATGCCCTCTCCTGCACTCCCTCTGCGATCTTCATCTCATGGTCGCGTATGTCAGTCACTTCCTCAGTGCCCTGCCCAACACCAAATGGCACATGCAATGTGGTGCAAGAACTTGATTACCAAGTTCTTATTAGTCCTTTTTCATACAGCAAGATTGAGAAGCTAAGGTACCTCCCTTATATCAATTCCAGAATAATGATCCATTCTAGGGTCGTCAATCCTAGTAAATCTCATACGATGTTATGGTTCTAGGTCACTGCAAAGGGCTCATCACTTGATCAATGCAGGCCTAGTTATACCCTAGTTACTACAAAAAGGCTCATCGCCTCAATGCAGTTTCAGGGTATGCTCAAGGTCACTACAAAGGGCTTGTCACCTGATCAGTGTAGGTCGACAGCTCGAATACAGTGTCTCATACCACCGTATTCGGCACACAAGTCTGGGTTACTCACTGGTCACTACGGGGAGGCTCGTCGCCCCAGCATAGGCCGACAGCTCAACCACGGTGTCCCATACCACCATGCCTAGTTCATGAGTCTTAGCAGATCAAGGTACAAAGGTTAAAGGGTTTTCACTGGTGAGTTTGGTACCTTAGATTCAAACAGTAGCGTCTAAACATGGTGAACATACATCAGGCCAATTGGGTTACTTGACGAGCTCGATTAGGATGAGCACACATTGAGTTAATCAACATGAGGTGCATAAGAACTCCGTGTGGCCTAACCACTCTCGACATCCCAAGTATGGCTCGGATTCGTCGACCACGTCTTGTATGGTGAAACAACTTAAGCCACCAAAACAAGGTCTATTATCGATTTCCGGGACTATGATATAGTCTCAACCGCATGCAATCACAACAAGTAAGCATATGAGATAATCAAGCGGTAATGAATACTTAAGTCAAATCCTTTAATCATTTGAGTATGCTATGGAATATAGCTTAAACATGAATATACAGTATATGGAGGAAATCATACACAGTTAAACATGGATAAACAGACTATATCATATATAGTACATGGAGGAAATCATACATACAGTTAAGGTAGTTAGGAATCATATCTCAATTCCCTTATAAGTTACAATTTACGAACTACTTACTCTTTCAGACATTTTAACAAACACTTAGACTACGCATTCCAACATACATGACGGATGTTGGTTATATGACGTATTAGGGTAAATCCTTTCACTGAGGAGTTATCATGTATACAAAAAGTATAAACATACGAAAATTAATCATGGCAAACACGCTTTCAAATTCTATATGTATACGATCCTTTGTACAAATACATGGAATACACTAAACTCAACATAGTTCATATATAACTGAAACATGAAACAAACATCGTATTTGGCATGTGAAATAGCACCCACGTCAATAATAAATCATTAACTGACATTGAATGCCTTGAAAACCATAACCTATACGTATATAGTCACCACCTTGCCCTGGTAAACGTGTAATGGATTCGTTCTAGACGCTTAGTCTTTGTCAACGGCGGATTAGCAACCTATAGCATGAGTTATGTTAGCTATTCCATCACTAATGCTATATGAAGCCCTAAAATAGGTTAGGATTTAGTTTTCTTACCCAAGTATGGAATCGGGATCTCCCGTATAGCGATACGAATGGACGAATTTGGCACGTAGTGTAGCTGGGAAGAACCCATGGATGAATCTCTGACTTCTTTTCTTCTCCTTTATTTACTAGGGTTTTAAAATTCATATGGAATATGTGAGAGGGGTTTAAAGCCCTAATATAGGCCCAAAACTGACGAGAATGGCCCCAGGGCCAAGGTATACTTAGGTTATAGCCAAATCGGGTCTGTTCCTATCCAATGGAGCATTTCTGGAGGTCCTTATGCTAAATGCGGTCGGACTTAAGCTCCTTGATATTGGATCCAGGTCCAGCTAACTTTTTACTCCGATCAGATTTACAGATCACCTGTGGCGAACCAGTTTCAGTTCGACGATCACCGGTTCTCGATCAGGGCCACAAGTACATTGTCATGTGTGGGACATTTTTCCTGATCTGAGGGTGTATTTGGGTCAAATTCTGATGGTCTGAATCCTTATATTTGACCTGCAAGTGACACGACTCAAATTACTTAAATTCAAATTTATTTTCTAAAGATATTTACGTTTCTCGCACACTTCACTCCGGACTCAAGTAAATAGTCCCAGGACATCATCTGGACTTAATTTTTGAGGTGATTGTCAAGTCTAACTTGGCGGTCATAATTGTTTAGTTTCGTAGCTATCGGACTTTTGACGTGCGATCCGAGTCTGATACAAAGTTTCAATGTACTCCCGAGAGCAACCGGGTTTAAAGTTGGATCCTAGATTTCAGGATAATGTAGCGTTGATAATTTTACAAGTTTTAGGTCTTGCAGATCATATTTAAAGTGATTAGTGTTAATTTCACAGGTAATCTAGTTTAGTGCTAGGTAATTCGCATTGAATTTCTAAAGGATTTAGTCCTTAGAGATTTCTTCCTAAGATGGTACTTCGGTCTCTATACAAATTTTTCTAGGACGTTACAATAGACATGATTGAACTAAAATCTCTTAAGAAAAGCATAAAAATAACTAAAAACAACTAAGGAAGAAGAAGAAAGACTCTTAGCGGTGGCTCTCCACACTTTTTCTATACTCCTCAAACCTTAGATGAAGCCTAGGAACGTCCTAGGGACTCCTATTTTTAGTTGTGCATCCCCCTCTTATGCAACAACTTGAAATTTTTTGCAAACCACCTCAAATTACGCAATCCGCGTTGGCCCAACACAACAACTCTATAATTTCGGTGCCACCGAAATCATATCTGAAATTTTATCACATCTGAAATTGTATGTATAGAGTACTTAGGTGGCACCAAAATTGGCTTAGGTGGCACCAAAATTGGCTTAAGTGGCACCGATTTAAGCTTATGTGACACCGAATTAAGTTGTTTTCTTGCTAGACCATTTTATGCACTTTCAATGGCACCAGAATTGATTATTTTTCTATTGTTTTACTTGTGCTCTTGCCAATCCTTTCTCCATCCATTGTACTTGGTTTCCTTAGATCTTTGGCATGAGAATTCTCCATTTTTGGTCTACTATGATCCTTCCTTTGCCTTAGTGATTCTTGAGCATTGAATCTATGCTTTTAACATCCTTTTCAATCTAAGCTCTTAAATTCACCTTACAACATAAACAAGATTAAAATAGAACATTAAGAATTATCATGTTCATAAAATCAAGTAATAAATGGGGGATAATATGCAATATTTAACCCTCAATGCTAGTTCTCACCTTTAGATTCATAATTTTTAATCAACATTATTCACCATTACTCTCAATTATTCATATTTCAATTTAAATCCTTTTCTAGTTATAGTTTTAGTTATTTTCAGAATACGTACAAGTTTAGTCCATGTGGATTCGACCTCGTTCTTACCGAGTTATTACTACATCGTGACCCTACACTTGGGGTTGTGAACATCAAGCTCTCTTCAAATCTTAATCATTTTCCAAAAAAGCAATTGAAGAGTTTATATATAGTTGAATCCCAACAATTTAAAAAAATGGGCAGAAGAAATCTAATCTTTTTGATGCCATCGAAAGGTCTTCGATGCCATCGATAGCCTACACTAAGTTTTTCAAATAGGACTGGGTAGACTCTATCCGATGCCATCGAGCATACTTCAATGCCATCGAAGATGCCTTCCATGTCTTCGAGGGATAGCTCGATGCCATCGAGATTTTCCTTGTAAAATACACTCTGATTGTTGGATAGATTGGGGCATTTTTCAATGTCATCGACTAGACCTTCGATGGTATTGAAATTTAAATTTTGATGACATCGAATGGTCTTCGATGTAATCGAAATTGTTAGATTTTCCTTGAAAGCTTGCTGGACAACCTGGTCCTATTATTGATGTGATCGAACTAGATTCGATGCTATCGATGACTTATTCTTGATGCTATTGAAGGAGGTTCAATTACATCGAGGAACACTTAGAGTATTTTAGAAATGGAGGGAAAAAGCTCAAGGTCGATTCAATCGAAGTGGGTTTGTTGCCATCGAAACATAAGTTTCAATGTCATTAAACTTTATTCGATGTAATCGACAATAACCTACATTTGTTCAGTTTGTTGATAGACTATATGGGCTTGTTTTTTATGCAATCAAACCATGTTTGATGTTATTAAAATTATCCTCAATTGCATATTGATACAATCGTCAAGACATTGATTTTACCTATATAGTTCATATTTCTTCAAATACTCAAAGTGCAAAAACGAAGCTTACCAATGGATATCCAGAAGCAGTTGTGGGTAAGTTTTAGGTTTTTATATTGGGTCATATACCTGATTAGGGTTTTTTTGGGTAGATGAGGCTTAGTTTACCTTTTAAGCACATTTGTATATCTTCATCTTGGTAAGTCTTGAACTTGTGGTCTTTAATTTAGGGCTTACTTGACAGATAGACTTACCATTCATGTACATTGTCAAACAAGGGCACTTTCAATCTCCCTCTTTGTTAATTACGTGATAAAACAACTTACAAACCCTAGATATTACATAAAACTCAAGATATTATAGATTTTCCTATTTATAACTCGATTACAAACTTAATATTGACTTGAGTTGCTTGCAGCTCCCCCTTTGTTCTTACTCCCCCTAACTTCCTGCATTTTAAGATTTGTAAAAATAACAACCACGCACAATTGGTGGGAGTATGGTTCTCCCCCTTTTTGTCAATCATTAGCAAATGGTTAGCAAAATAAGAAATATGCCAAAATAACTGAAGTGTGGAATTAATCAATCATATTGGAAGATAGTGACAAGGTTCACATAAGTTCATATAAGAATGGAATGTAGATTGAGAACGTGATGTGAAGGTGACATGCCATAGATATGCATACCAAAACGAAAGTGATAGTATCTACTAGCAAAAAATAATAATCATCATTCAAGCAACAAAAAGAACTACCCCAAGCATGGGTAGAAACATAATCTAGAAGCCCTTATGGGCAGAAATATCCAAAAAGAAATAGAAAATCATTCATAACCCAAGAGCCCAAGTTGGGCATAAATTCCAAAATAGACAGTATCTAAAACAAATACCACCTCACATCTAATCTACTGATATACTAGAATGGATAAATCAGATAAGCCATGACATCTAAAAAGATACTCAATGTCGTTGGCCAAAACCCAAACTATGCATCGTTGAATTGGGTTGTAACTGGGGGGATCATCCTCATGTGGAGTAGTGTAATCTCGTCGGCATGTAAGTGCGGTGAGGATGTCCTGAGATGCTTTCTCCACTCACTCCAAGATGTGTTGCATCATGTCCATGATACGCTCTAGTCGCATTAGCCGCTTGCCCTGATGATCTAACCATTGTAGGATCGACTCTCGGTGGTCTTGATATGACATGCGGTGTCTAGTGTGTTTGTCTAGGGTGTGCGGGAGCTTGCAAGGGGCGCGATGCTCATCATGGGCTGGGTAGTCAATATTAGCTGCCTTTGTTTTAGCTACTTTAGTCTTAGCTGCTTCAGCCTTAGTCTCGCTAAGAGGGTCCTCATTGTGCGGTTGTGATTCAGATGTTGAAGTAGCATTGATATATAGATTCATCATTTTGATATTTAGTTTGGTAAACTCGGGAGGAGCCCTAAAACGATCGGTCTTGGGAAGCAATCCCACAAACTAGGATATGAGACATATGAGACGAGGAAACGGGACAATTGTGTCTCTAGAGTTCTGGATAAATAAGTGAGTTGATGTAGTATGATTGTGGGTAAGCACATGGAAATCCCCTAACACGCACTGTACACAATGTCAAGCATAAAAGGGGTTAAATTTGACTTGTTGCTCCCACGTGGATAAACATTAGAACTAAAAATCCCATGGAGAACTCTATACTGCTTTTCCATGTGGGTGGACCGAAGTGTGTTCCCTTAATACAGGGGAACATTCTCACCATTGCACAGAAAATGTGTAACTTCGACCTTAACATCTATGGAGTCAAAGTTGTGATTTTCCAACCCTTGGGGAGAGCTTGGTACTCCTAAGAGTTGAGCGATGATAGTAGGAGCGATTCTAGTAGTTGTTTGTCCTAGTGTGACTTTAAAAGAAGCTGGATCGAGGACCAGAGAGTGATAATACCCAAGAAAATGATAGACTTGATCATTCCTAATCAAACCTCCAAAATCGAGTAGTTTGCTCCACACTACCTTTTCTAATATTCCTTCAATTCCATAGGGCCTAATACATACTTTGTCTACTAGTCTTTCAAAAACCATTTTCCTCCCTCTGAATTTTTCATAGATGTTTTCGAGAGGAGGAACCTGATGAATTAGTACTTCAGGTTCGGTAGGTGGAGAGGGAGCCTCTCGTGATCTCTCTGCTCCTGTAGTTGAAGACATAGGAGGAGACTTTGTTACATCTGGTGAGGATCATTCAGATATAGGCCGATAACATATTTTCTTTCTATTGTGGTTGTGTTTTTAGAGGCCTTGAGAACATTATTTTTGGAATTTGTGGGAGTTTTGTAGTGTAGTTCAAAATTTTGTAGAGAACTCACAAGTTCTTCTACCTTCATTTCATCAATGTTTCTATACTCTTTAATGGTGGTGACCTTGGAGTTGAAATGTTATAGTAAGGATCTCAGAATTTTCCTATAAAATTTAGCTACTGGAATTTTCTCTCCTAGTCTCCCCATGGAGTTACATATGATATTTAGCTTTATAAAAACTCCATCAATGTATTATGTTCTTCCATCCTTATGTGTTCAAATTGGGTTTTCAAGAGCTACAGCTTTGATATGTTTATTATGCTTGTTCCTTCATGGGTTGTTTCCAATAAATCTCATGCTTCTTTTGAAGTTCCACAGATGTTAATCTGATCAAATACCTCTTGTGAAATTGCACAGTAAATAGAATTCATTCCTTTAGCTTCAAATGTTTTCATCTGTTTTTCATGGTCATTCCAAGAGACCTTTGGTTTAGACCTAGAGACAGTGGTGCCATTTTCAAGTACTACTAGTTCAGTTCGTGGTACATATCCATTTTCAACAATTTCCCAAACGTCATGGTCCAAGGACTACATAAAATAATTCATTCTTTCTTTCCAATATGCATAATTTGAACCATCAATGATAGGTGGTTAAGAGACTGATGTTCCCTCTCCTTTAGCTATAATTCCAACTTCAGTTAGGATCTCCCTTTAGGTTATTAAACCCTTCAAGAGGAACCCACTCTAATACCAAATTGAAAGTTCGGTAGAATCACTACTATTGAAGTATGGATGTGTCCAAGTGTCCTAGAGGAGTGTGAATAGGACTTTTAAAATTTTATTCCTTCTTATCTTTAAATTTTACCAATTTTAATATGAGTTAAGTTGGATTATCAAGAGGTCATTCATATTCAACTTCTAAGATAGTGGAAATCTAAGTGTAATATTATATCAAACATGTATTGTGCATAATGTAAACATTCAAATAGTCAATATAAATAGGCAAGATCAATCATCACAAATGCAACAATATATAGTGGTTTGACAACTTGCGTACTCCACTCCTCGCTGATGCAATCAACCCTTGAGTGTGCCAGATTTGACTATCCAATAGTTTTAAATTAGGTTAACTATAAACCTTCATAAACTACACAAGATATTGCCTACACAAGACAATCAACATGCCTACACAAGGCAATCACACGTGCCTACATAAGGCAATAACATTTGCCTACACAAGGCAATAGGTCCTACATAAGTACACTATACGTGTTCTCCCATCGGAAGCCTATAAGAGGTCTTAACGAGTTTAAAAATAAACTCTGAAACCAAATCCTACACAAGGAAGAGGTTTCACACTTTTTGGACTCTTATACTTGTAAGTAAGTGAGCCCCTTGTCAGCATATGTTGAAGAAGATCTTCCTGTTGATGAAGCGTCTTCAGCTTCCTTGAACCATAACTGTCCTTTTGATGCTCCAATCAATGCTATAAGGTTGTTGATTTAGGGTTTTATCTGATCTTCTCTGATAAATGATGTGTCTTTAGTGTTTATAGAAGATTCTTATTAGTTAAGCATTCAAGGGTTTGAGTACAATGATTTACCATTAATGACTATTATTGGAAGCTCAATGAATGTCAGAGTTCATAACTCAATCCAAGCAATGAAAATGACCATAAGCTATAGTGCTATGGATTGAATGATGAACTCTTATGGGAAAGAGGACTTGGGGAAGATGGTATTAACTATTGCAATGATTCTCTCATGCTCTCTCCAAATCGTTTGTATTTTCTAGGAAGCAACCCAACCTATTTATAAAGACAAACCCCAATAGTAAAAAAATAGGCAAACATCTGACATTGTCGATGCTATGTAGGGTCTTCGATGCAATCAAAATTTAAATTTTGATGTCACAGAACCTTCTCCGATTGCATCGACTATCTACACTAGGATATTCAATTGGGTGTAGAACAAATTCTATTTGATCTCATCGAGCACCCTTTGATGTCATCGACGTGCACTTCGACGTCATCGAAGGGTGTTTCTATCCCATTAGAATTTCCATAGTAAATTATAATTTGGTTGCTGGACAATTTTATCCTATTTTTCAATATAATTGATCAGACCTTCAATGCTATCAAATTTTGTAGTTCAATGACATCGAAAGGTCTTCGCTGTGATCGAAAATATTGGATATTCCTTGATAGCTTGCTGGGTAAATTGGTATTATATTTTGATGTAATTGAACAATCTTCGATGCCATTGATAACTTACTGTCGATGTTATCAAAGAAGATTCAATTACACCGAGGAATACTTAGAGAGTATTTCATTTGTGGAGGGAGTGCCCTTAGTTGATTTAATCGAAGTGGGTTCAATGCCTTCAAAATTTGAATGTCGATGTCATCGAACTCCATTCGATGTAATTGACAATATATAGCTTGTTTTCAGTTTGTTACTGGACAGTATGGGCCTATTTTTCATTGCAATTGGATCATGTTCAATTTTATTAAAGTTGTCCTCGATTGCATCGATGCAATCATGATTTTTCCTGTATAATTCACATTTTTCCTCTAATAATCCACGTGATCAAAACTAATCTTACAAATGGATTTTTGAAAACCATTGTGGGCAAGTCTAAGTTCTTATTGATGGGGTCATATATCTCAAGGTTTTGGTTAGGGAAGTGAGGCTTTGTTTACCTTTGTGAAGCACTTGAACTTCTTCCTAGTTGAGTTCTTAGTCTTGTAATCTTCATCATGGGGCTCACTTGATAGACTAACTCAACACTCAAGTAATTTGACCAACCAGGGCACTTTCAGACCCATCGAAGATAAATTTTCAAGGCTTAATTTGCGTAAGATTCATAGATAGGACAATGAAAGGAATGTGCTCCTCTAGGTTTGATGGATGACAGGCCAGAAATTCTATTATAGCCCTTCCCTTTACTGGTTTATGCGGCACATAGTGCAAGTCAAATTCAGATAATGTTAATACCCACTTGCCAATTCGGCCACTTAATGGGTTAATTCAACATGTATTTGATTAGATCAGTAATGGAAATTACATTTACTCTTTCAGGCAATAAGTAGTGTCTCAACTTGGTGGCTGGAAAATATGTAACATCCCGAAAATCGGGGGGTCGAGCAAAAACCCAACTCCCGAGTTCCAAAATGTTATTCATGCAACATACTTATGTATGATTGAATGTTGTCTGTGTTAATGTATTAAACATGAGTGAGATTAATCCAGAACAACATATCATACTCCAAAGACAGTTAAATTTACAAGCGAAAGACTGTGATAGTATGTATAACATATATAAACTGTTGTATGTCTCCAGAGTATGAACATGTTACCAGGTTACATACATACATGTATACTTCAAAAGTAAACAAAAGAATATACATGAGTGCTCTAAAAATATAAAATGACAAGTGTCAAGGTATTTAATCAACCTTCCTGTAATCCCGTCGATCAGAACACGCATAAAGGAGGGATCCTCCTCATCATCATCAAGTCCGGCTCCGCCTCACAGGCCGTGCCATCATCTGCAATCACAAAAAGGTCTGGTGGGTGTCCAGGAACACTATCCCGTAACGTGAGAGTGAGTAGCTAACTCAGTGGAATAATAGAGCAAGGATTAACATGTTCTCAAATCAATCACGCGATAATAGTAAAGCAGTAATTCAAACATTCCTAATACTGTTGTTAATGCAATTATGACATGACGTGATGTATGCCCTCACCGATGATCTCCCTCAAACGGCAACATCTTACGACCGCGGCATGCCACACTCCCTAGAGTGCTCCACATCTTCCAGGCACATGCAATGTTATGGTGATATGATTTTCGAGTTGTTATTAGTCCATTCAAACAGCAGTATTGGGAAACTAAGGTACTTCCCTTATATCAATCCCAACACAGATCCTGTCTAGGGTCGTCACTCCTAGTAATCTCATACGATGTATATTTTGTAGGTCGCTGCAATGGCTGTCAGGGCTGTTGCTCGCACTCGTTGCACCGCTCTCCCATCACCTTATCAATACAGGCCTACTGTACTTTACTGCTACTGAAGGGTCGTCGCCTCCCGTAGACTCAGAATATGCTCGCGGTCACTACAAAGGACTTGTCGCCTGATCAGTGTAGGCCGACAGCTAGAATATAGTGTCCCATACCACCATAATCTGCTCACGAGACTAGGTGCTCACTGGTCACTACGGGGAGGTTTGTGGCCCCAGCGTAGGCCGACAGCTCGACCACGGTGTCCCATACCACCATGCCCGGCTCATGAGTCTTCGTGGATCAAGGTACCATGGTTAACAGGGTTTACAATGGTAAGTTCAGTACCCTAGGTTCAAGCAGATATGACTCATGCAGGGTGAACATACAATGGCCAGTCGGGTTATTTGACGGGCTCGACTAGCACGATCGCATCTCAAGTTGAACGACATGAAGTGCATAAAACACTTCGTGTGGCCTAACCACTGCCGCCAACTCCAGAACACGGCTCGCGTTCATCGACGCGTCGTTCGTGGCAAAGATAAGCCAACCACGAATTTGATTCGGTTGCCGACTGCCTGGACTAGGCATAGTCCCAAACAATCATGAATCCACATCAGCAGTCGTTAAGAGTAATGGAAATGAAATACAACCATGTAAGCATGTTAACACATGTTATAACGTACAACTTAAGTAAATCATCCAACACAAGCCTTTCATACATATAATGAAATTATGCATATCGCCAACCTATAGGAAATCATTTCCATCAGCATACTAATTGAGAATTCAATCTCAACTAAATCATAATGAAATCATCAAGCACATGTTATAATCTACCAATTAAGTGAATCATCAAGCACATGCATTTCATACATATAATGAAATCATGCATATGGCTAACATGTAGGAAACCATTTACACCAGCATGTTAATTGAGAAATCAATCTCAAATTAATTCATAACACCATTAAATTCAATACATACTAATACAAACATTTATACAAACACTTACACTACACACTTAAGTCTACATATAGTATGTCGACCCGAAGTACGCATTTAGGCGAATCTCTTCGCCAAACTAATTATGCACGCATTCCTAATATCCTAATGCGATAATAAACCATGTCAATCACATCAGCAAAATATGAATGAAAACAGTACTTCCTACAAATGACTAAAATGCCCTAAATCTCATATTCTCCGTCGGTTTACGAAACAGGAAACGGACAGCATGTTGTACATGTCAAACGGCGTTGCCGTCGATAATCTACTATTAGACGACATTGAAAGCTTTGGAAGCAGTCAATCAAAGCGTCTAAAATCCGCACCTTGTCTCTTATGGATGTGTAAATTCGAACGGAGCGTATACGCTTCGTCTACGGCGAATAGAGGACCTAATACACAAGTTCTATTAGCTACTTCACTAGGAAACGAAAGGAACCTCAAATCAGCAACTTCTAGGGTATTTTCTTACCTGAAAACGCGGAGGAATCGCCGGGAAAGTGCTTGGATCGCGTGGCTTAAACACGTGTAGCAGGTAGCACCAGCAGCAGGAAATTCTCTCCCACCTCTCTCACAATCTCTCACCTTTTCTCTCCCTCAATCTAAGGCTTTTCCCAAATTCGGATGGGAGAGATATGAGAGGGTTTCAACCCCTTTTATAAGCCCAAAAATGCCCAAAATAGGCTCAGGAACAAAGTTCACTTAGTGCCTATCCAATTCGGGGCTGTTTCGGTCCAAAACATGCTTTCTGGTGGTCCCCTGGTCGATTGCGATCGGACTTAAGCTCATGCGTACCAGATCTAGCACGTATTAAGTTTTTAGTCCGGCAGGGTTCGCAGATCGCGCGTGGCGGACCAATTTCAGTTCAGCCCTCACCGCACGTAGATCAGGGCTGAAAGTCTCATGATATAAAATAGAAATTTTTCCCGATCCAAGGGTGTAATCTGGCTGAATTTTGACAGTCAGAATGCTCAATACTGAAGCGTCAAGTCGTGTGCCAGATTTGAATTTCAAATTCCAATTCCGTCCCTGTTTGCAGTCTCTTCAGTCCGGGCTCAATGAAATAGCCTGTGTTTATCGGTTGGACTTGATTTTTGAAATGATTGTCAAGTCCAGTAAGGCGGTTCTAATGGTCTAAGATAGGAGGTATCGGACTTTCGACGCGCGGTCTAGATCCAATACAAAATTTCAATGTGGTCCAGAGAACAAACCGGCTTAGAGTTTGATCCAGGGTTATAGAGTATTATGGAGTCATATGTTCTACTCGATTTGGGTCTTGTAGAACGTATTTAAAGTGATCAGGGACTATTTCCCAGCTACTCCAACATTGCGCTAGCTAACTTACGCTTAATTTCCATAGAAATTAATCCTAAGTGGTTTCTTTGGCTATGAAATTAGGTTCTGAGCGATTTTCCTGGTGTTTTAGTTGACCCACTGCCTAAGGACGTCAAATCCCAGATTGGCCAAAATTCGGGGTGTTACAATCTACCCCCCTTAAAACACAATGTCGTCCCCGACATTGGCGAAGGGCAAGGAGTACTTTCTCTAAGGAAGGTTCAAATCCTATTTAATAACCTAACTGTACGTATAACCTAAATCAAATGTTTCGATCCTGGGCCAGTGGGAAAGAGGCCAACCACTCTTCCGCTGTGCCACTCTGATCGAACGGTAGCGTCGACTAACCTAACTGGATTGGACTCAATACGTTCTACCCCCCTTAAAACTTGGTTTACTTAAGGTTGAAGAATCTTAGCATCGATCCGTATATCAAAATGAGGCGCAACTTAGGGGCTATCCTTGACCTGAAATGGAAACAACCTTTCTCTGCATGGTTTTCCTTGCTAATGATGCGTTCTATGGCATTGGTATCTATGGCGATAGAGATGAGCCTAAGCTCTATTGTGGATGAGTTTAGGGGCAGGTATGAGTTGGTGGCAAGGTGTCGAATTCTCTACTGGCTTTAAGTCCTCGTCATTTTCCAAAAGGCAATGTGATCACGTTTGGTTGTAGGTGGTTGGGTCATCACGGAATAAAGGTTATGTAGTAGCTTTGAGCCGGATACATAGACTTTCTGTCTAGCTAGAACAGAAGATTTATTGTATCAATTCTTAATCCGAGTCGATGCCGATCTTCTGCTTGATCAGAGCATTGGATTTATTGGTAACCACTAGGATTAAGAAGTCGATTCAAACCGCGAATACATCGCGTACATGCAGTTTCTTTACTCTGCGTTCCCGAATGCAATAAACCCTTGGGGATGGCAATTCTAAGGGGCGTGCTAGTCCATTCTAAGTTCAATCTGAGGGATTTATAAATGTTCCCTGAGAGTGAATGGTTCCTCCCTATGGGCAACAACAGAAGTCTATAAGTCATAAGGGGATCTATCGAAGGAAGGGAGTCCCATTCCAACCAAATCTAACCTACTATCCCTTAGCATATATAGGCCTTACACTGCCTAAGACAACTAGTAGCCTAGTCTGTAACTCAATAGTTATAATCCAAAGCCTAAGTTTATACGGCACATGGTTCCATACCATTTCTACTACAGGGAATTGTTCTGTTGCTTAGAGTCAAGATTGTCTAAATAGAATTGGATTTCCTATATCGTCAGACCCTTCTAATCTAGAAGTGCTAACTCTAGGGCCAAAACGCCAACGGCCTATGTGGCCAGCAGCGTTTAGTTGTATTAAATGGAACTGTATTTCTAATCCCAGGTTGGGATAGGGTGTGACATGCTTGGTTGGAGGGCGGTGTGGGATAAAAATTTAATTTGTAGGCTGAATCCCGGGAGTTATAATACTCCCAATCTAGGGACAATACCTCACAACAAATGAACCGAATGCACTCTATTCAACAAAATTCGGCTATATTAAGCCCAAACCACTAACACAAACACATTTTCTGCCGAACAACAATAAAACACAGAAATTTCAAACGGCAATCAAACAAGCGAAGAATGTGGAGAAATGGGATGGGTAAGCAGGTTTCCGTGAGTCTGAGGATCAAATAAAAGAGACATGAGAGAGAGGACGATGGAAAGGGAGGAAAAGGTTGAAACAGCCTTAACAATAATTATGGAAAAAGGAGGAAATGCGGAGAAATTATTGCCCAAATGGATAGAACGAAATCTAGGCATTGTAGAGGGATGCTTTAAGCTCCCTTAGGATGGATTTTCAGAGAGAAATGAGAATGAAAAAGGGAAATGGAGCACCTCACGAATTCAGCTCGATTTGGGGGTTTTAAGAGCTCCAAACAACTAGATCTTCGAGAGGGAAGGCTGCAAACAACCATGGAGTGAAGGAGTGTGGTCGTTTATAGCCAAGAAAGGATTTGGGAGTGGTTTGGAACCACGAATTTGTGTTAGGGCAGCTGAAAAATGAAAATGGGGCTAGGGGAGGGGCTGTTTGTGAAGGAAGTACCCCTATTTGGGGTTTTCTATGGACGGAACCTACATGGGAGGGGTACACTACCCAAAATAGGGCGTGTGCCCAGTTTTCACATCAAGTGGGCCCCACCGGACGGCGATGCATCGCAGAACCGGCGATGGCATCGCCGACCGATCCTTGATCTGGTCGGTGGGACCACATGGTTCTGGTCCCCCATGGTCCAAGGACCCCAAATAACCATGGGCCCCACCTTGGTTCACTGTAGTTTGCCCTATATTGGCCCAAACATGCGTTCGGAACTTTTCGGGGCCAATCTGCAAACTCGAATACAAAACCACATCATGTAGCATATGATTTTGGGGTATAAGGAGCTAGTACATCTATATAGCCCATTAGTTTCTAAAGAAAGCGAAGTTAGAATGGCCTTATGGCCATTTTTCATAAAATTTTACTATTCACTGTAAAATTTTGTGAAAGTATCATTTTGTGTTATTTTCAAATTAAGTTTGATGCCTAACATGAAATGGATAAGAAGGAAATGAAGATTGGAGTGGTGAGAGGAAGAATTTTGAAGATTTTTGGTGAAACGGAGTTTTTAAGCCCTGACGATTGAATACAGGGGTCGTAGTTGTCCCACGGCCCAAGGATTCACATTTACGGGTTTAGAATCATTCAAAGAACGTCTCAACCCGACTTCCTACGACCTAGGAGCTATTCGGGTTGCTTCATGCGACCCTAGACGCGCTACGGACTCGATCGTGCTATCGAAATGAATATACTTCGCCTATTGGCGAATCTGGGATCCTAGAAATGTTTCTAGACCCTTCTCGCACCCACCTAAGTCAAAGGAAGCGACAGCATACATCGCGTGACCATAACCCAGGCCCGGTTTAATCCAAATCATGCTCTGATACCATATGTAACATCCCGAAAATCGGGGGGTCGAGCAAAAACCCAACTCCCGAGTTTCAAAATATTATTCATGCAACATACTTATGTATGATTGAATGTTGTCTGTGTTAATGTATTAAACATGAGTGAGATTAATCCAGAACAGCATATCATACTCCAAAGACAGTTAAATTTACAAGCGAAAGACTGTGATAGTATGTATAACATATATAAACTGTTGTATGTCTCCAGAGTGTGAACATGTTACCAGGTTACATACATACATGTATACTTCAAAAGTAAACAAAAGAATATACATGAGTGCTCTAAAAATATAAAATGACAAGTGTCAAGGTATTTAATCAACCTCCCTGTAATCCCGTCGATCAGAACACGCATAAAGGAGGGATCCTCCTCATCATCATCAAGTCCGGCTCCGCCTCACAGGCCGTGCCATCATCTGCAATCACAAAAAGGTCTGGTGGGTGTCCAGGAACACTATCCCGTAACGTGGGAGTGAGTAGCTAACTCAGTGGAATAATAGAGCAAGGATTAACATGTTCTCAAATCAATCACGCGATAATAGTAAAGCAGTAATTCAAACATTCCTAATACTGTTGTTAATGCAATTATGACATGACGTGATGTATGTCCTCACCGATGATCTCCCTCAAACGGCAACATCTTACGACCGCGGCATGCCACACTCCCTAGAGTGCTCCACATCTTCCAGGCACATGCAATGTTATGGTGATATGATTTTCGAGTTGTTATTAGTCCATTCAAACAGCAGTATTGGGAAACTAAGGTACTTCCCTTATATCAATCCCAACACAGATCCTGTCTAGGGTCGTCACTCCTAGTAATCTCATACGATGTATATTTTGTAGGTCGCTGCAATGGCTGTCAGGGCTGTTGCTCGCACTCGTTGCATCGCTCTCCCATCACCTTATCAATACAGGCCTACTGTACTCTACTGCTACTGAAGGGTCGTCGCCTCCCGTAGACTCAGAATACGCTCGCGGTCACTACAAAGGACTCGTCGCCTGATCAGTGTAGGCCGACAGCTAGAATATAGTGTCCCATACCACCATAATCTGCTCACGAGACTAGGTGCTCACTGGTCACTACGGGGAGGTTTGTGGCCCCAGCGTAGGCCGACAGCTCGACCACGGTGTCCCATACCACCATGCCCGGCTCATGAGTCTTCGTGGATCAAGGTACCATGGTTAACAGGGTTTACAATGGTAAGTTCAGTACCCTAGGTTCAAGCAGATATGACTCATGCAGGGTGAACATACAATGGCCAGTCGGGTTATTTGACGGGCTCGACTAGCACGATCGCATCTCAAGTTGAACGACATGAAGTGCATAAAACACTTCGTGTGGCCTAACCACTGCCGCCAACTCCAGAACACGGCTCGCGTTCATCGACGCGTCGTTCGTGGCAAAGATAAGCCAACCACGAATTTGATTCGGTTGCCGACTGCCTGGACTAGGCATAGTCCCAAACAATCATGAATCCACATCAGCAGTCGTTAAGAGTAATGGAAATGAAATACAACCATGTAAGCATGTTAACACATGTTATAACGTACAACTTAAGTAAATCATCCAACACAAGCCTTTCATACATATAATGAAATTATGCATATCGCCAACCTATAGGAAATCATTTCCATCAGCATACTAATTGAGAATTCAATCTCAACTAAATCATAATGAAATCATCAAGCACATGTTATAATCTACCAATTAAGTGAATCATCAAGCACATGCATTTCATACATATAATGAAATCATGCATATGGCTAACATGTAGGAAACCATTTACACCAGCATGTTAATTGAGAAATCAATCTCAAATTAATTCATAACACCATTAAATTCAATACATACTAATACAAACATTTATACAAACACTTATACTACACACTTAAGTCTACATATAGTATGTCGACCCGAAGTACGCATTTAGGCGAATCTCTTCGCCAAACTAATTATGCACGCATTCCTAATATCCTAATGCGATAATAAACCATGTCAATCACATCAACAAAATATGAATGAAAACAGTACTTCCTACAAATGACTAAAATGCCCTAAATCTCATATTCTCCGTCGGTTTACGAAACAGGAAACGGACAGCATGTTGTACATGTCAAACGGCGTTGTCGTCGATAATCTACTATTAGACGACATTGAAAGCTTTGGAAGCAGTCAATCAAAGCGTCTAAAATCCGCACCTTGTCTCTTATGGATGTGTAAATTCGAACGGAGCGTATACGCTTCGTCTACGGCGAATAGAGGACCTAATACACAAGTTCTATTAGCTACTTCGCTAGGAAACGAAAGGAACCTCAAATCAGCAACTTCTAGGGTATTTTCTTACCTGAAAACGCGGAGGAATCGCCGGGAAAGTGCTTGGATCGCGTGGCTTAAACACGTGTAGCAGGTAGCACCAGCAGC
Organism: Magnolia kwangsiensis; assembly: GCA_037074715.1. NCBI lineage: Eukaryota > Viridiplantae > Streptophyta > Magnoliopsida > Magnoliales > Magnoliaceae > Magnolia > Magnolia kwangsiensis. Next base: position 78,034,666 of record CM073575.1, on the reverse strand, counting down.
AGGAAATTCTCTCCCACCTCTCTCACAATCTCTCACCTTTTCTCTCCCTCAATCTAAGGCTTTTCCCAAATTCGGATGGGAGAGATATGAGAGGGTTTCAACCCCTTTTATAAGCCCAAAAATGCCCAAAATAGGCTCAGGAACAAAGTTCACTTAGTGCCTATCCAATTCGGGGCTGTTTCGGTCCAAAACATGCTTTCTGGTGGTTCCCTGGTCGATTGCGATCGGACTTAAGCTCATGCGTACCAGATCTAGCACGTATTAAGTTTTTAGTCCAGCAGGGTTCGCAGATCGCACGTGGCGGACCAGTTTCAGTTCAGCGGTCACCGCACGTAGATCAGGGCTGAAAGTCTCATGATATAAAATAGAAATATTTCCCGATCTAAGGGTGTAATCTGGCTGAATTCTGACGGTCAGAACGCTCAATACTGAAGCGTCAAGTCGTGTGCCAAATTTGAATTTCAAATTCCAATTCCGTCCCTGTTTGCAGTCTCTTCAGTCCGGGCTCAATGAAATAGCCTGTGTTTATCGGTTGGACTTGATTTTTGAAATGATTGTCAAGTCCAGCAAGGCGGTTCTAACGGTCTAAGATAGGAGGTATCGGACTTTCGACGCGCGGTCTAGATCCAATACAAAATTTCAATGTGGTCCAGAGAACAAACCGGCTTAGAGTTTGATCCAAGGTTATAGAGTATTATGGAGTCATATGTTCTACTCGATTTGGGTCTTGTAGAACGTATTTAAAGTGATCAGGGACTATTTTCCAGCTACTCCAGCGTTGCGCTAGCTAACTTACACTTAATTTCCATAGGAATTAATACTAAGTGGTTTCTTTGGCTATGAAATTGGGTTCTGAGCGATTTTCCTGGTGTTTTAGTTGACCCATTGCCTAAGGACGTCAAATCCCAGATTGGCCAAAATTCGGGGTGTTACAAAATATAAAGACAAACATAGTTTTTCTATGGCCGAATATCTAGTCACTGCATCAAGTAACACTCAAATTAGATAATAGATTGCCCTTTCCTTTCGCAAATCATACTCTTGTGTTAATACGGCTCTGATTGATCCTGAAGATGCAACTATGTATAACCTAAGTGGCCAACATTTGATAGGAGGCATCAACACAGGTGACTTTGTTAAGTATTCATTGATTTGATTGAAAGTCAACTGATATTCTTCTTCCCATAAGAATTTGACCCCTTGCTTTAATTTCAACAACGGAGAAAAAACGTTAGTTTTACCTGCACGGTTGGATATGAATCGCCATAAGAAATTGAGATGGCCTAAAAACTTTTGTAATTTCACCTTCTTCCTTGGTGGCTCTGTATCGATCATGGCCCGAGCCTTATTCTAATTGATTTTGATTCTTCTCTGATTCACGACGAACCCCGAAAAGTTACTAGCCAACACTCTAAATGCACACTTCATTGGATTCATTTCTTACTTATGGATCCACATTTGCTCAAAAGATTTGCGCAAATGGATCAGATGGTCTTCTGCACTGGCTTACTTAACCACTACATCATCAATGTAGATTTCCATAAATTGGTCAATCATGTCATGAAAAATTGCATTCATTGCCCTTTGATATGTTGCTCCGGCGTTCTTAAGGCTGAAAGGCACAACCACCTAGCAATAAGTACCCAAAGGTCCTCGGCACCTAAATTCACCTACATGCTGTCTTTGGTACATCATCCAAGGCTATATATATATAATGATACAATCCCATGTCTAATGGCTCGATAATTAATTGGCCAGCCATAGGCATAAGATATTAATCTTCAGGAGTGGCCAAATTTTAATGTTTGAAATCTACACACACTCTTATCTTACTGGTTTTCTTCATCACCGGGACCACGTTCAACATCAATTCTGCATATTTGATCTGTCGAATGAACTCGGCCCTTAAAAGCCATTCAATTTATTCTTTAAATTTGAGAGTGACTTCAGTCATCATTCTCCTAGGAGGTTGCTTATGCAGCCGGTATCCTTCTTTGGTCAGTAACATGTGCTCGACCAAAGATCTATCTAGCCCTTGTATGTCATGGTAGTCCCATGCAGAACAGTCTACGAATTCTTACAACAGCTTAATTATTTCATCTCTCTCAGGCGGTCATAAAAAGTTGCTTATAAACATGGGCCTTGGATCTGGATCTAACCCTAAGTTTACTTTGTCTAGCGGATCTTGGATCTGTGGTCGATGCTCTTCCGCTTCTTCAAATAGATCTTTCATATCGAAACTATCTTTTTTGGCCAATTCGTTCAACTCGGCCAAATTTACAAAAATTCCCCCATTGCATTGTTCCAGACTCTCTTTGAGCATCTTTACCCTAGCTGTGAACTCGGCTGCAATCATGAAAACTCTTTAATGATGCAGCTTGTGGCTGACCGACTAATCAAATCTCTCGACTGGATTTCGTCATTCTGGATTGTCATGGTTGAAGCCAATCTCTTCCTAACAGGGCATTATAGCTTGACGAAGTGTCCACCATAAAGAACGATGCTAAAATGGATTTGATGCTTACTTGTAACGTCCTGAAAAAATCCATAAATTGATCCAAGTACCACATCTAGTAGAAATCCTTTAGAACCTAATCCTTTAGAAATTTAACACGAATTAACTAGCGCTAAACTAGATTACTTGTGAATTTAGCACCAACCATTTTAAATACGATCTGTAAGACCCAAAACCTATAAAATTGTTTACACTACATTACCCTGAAATCTAGGATCCAACTCCAAACCCAGTTGCTCTCGGGTGCATTCAGAAATTCGTATCGGACCTGGACCGCACGTCGAAAGTCCGATAGCGATGAACTTAGACAATTATGACCGCCTAGTTGGACTTGACTATCACCTCGAAAATCATGACCAAATGATGTCCAAAGACTATTTTCTTGAGTCCGGAGTGAAGAGTGTGAGAAAGTGAAGATTCTTATAAAATTAAATATGAATTTAAGTAATCCGAGTCGTGTCGCTTACACGCCTTTTATAAGTGTTCTGACCGTTAGAATCTGACCCAAATTCACCCTCAGATCAGGGAAGATGGCCCACACATGTCAATCTACTTGTGGCCCTGATCGAGTTTTGGTGACCGTTGAATTGAAACTGGTCCGTCATGGTCGATCTGAAAACCCGATCGGACTGAAAACTTAACTTGCTTAAGATCCAATATTCGTGAGCTTAAGTCCGACCGCATTTAGTAAAAGGACCTCCAGAAACGTTCTGTTAGATCAGAAAAACCCCGATTTGGTTATAACATAAGTATACCTTGGCCCTAGGGCTATTTCCGTCGGTTCTGGGCTTATATAAGGGCCTTAAACCCTCTTTCACATATCCCATACGAATTCTAAACCCTAGCTAATATAAGAGAGAGAAAAAAGAGAGAAAGTGAGAGAGTAGTTGGTGTTTTATCTTGGGATTCTTTCCAGTTTCCTCTACGCACCAATCCATCGTATCTGAATCGTTATTCCGACGATTCTAAATCTATCTTTGGGTAAGACAATCAAACCCTAACCTGTTTTGGAGCTTGGAATAGTCTAAGTGTTGTTGTAGCTAACCTAATTCATGCCTTAGGTTGCGTATCCGCCATTGACGAAGACTTATCGTCTAAATCATATCCGTTACGCGTTTTTCAGTTTAAGGTGCGGACTATATATGTTTAGGTTATGGTTTTTAAGACTTTTAATGTTAGATAATGATTTATTCTTGATGTGGATGCTATTACACATGCCAAATGTGCTATTCATTTTGTTTTATGTATATATATAACCTATGTTGTAAATAGAATATTTCATGTATATGTTGAAATGCTTGTATGCATATGAAATCTGATGTTGCGATTGTCATGATTAGTTGTCGTTAGTACATGATTGTTATGTATGCGACAACTCCTTGGTGAAAGGATTTGCCCTAATATCAATATGGTCGACATACGTGATGTATGTTGAATAGTGTAGTCTAAGTTTTTGTAAAAATGTCTGAATGAGTTAGTATTCAGTAAAGTGTGATTTATAAGGTTGTTGAGATATGAATCTCAATTACCTTGCTTGTGTATATGATTTCCTCCATGAATTATTTATCCTATTTTATTCATGTTAACTGTGTGTATGATTTCCTCCATGTACTATATCCATGTTTAAGTTTATTTCATAACATGTTCATAATAATGTAGGATTTGGTTTAATTGTCTATTATTGAGATTGTACGTAGTTAGGACTGTATTACAGTCCAGGTAATTGGTAATTGTTCTCGAACTGGTGGTTGGAGTCATTTACTCTACGCAGGATGTGTTCAACGAATCCGAGTCATACTTGGGATGTTCGGCAGTAATTAGGCCACATGGAGTGCTTATACATTTTATGTCGATCAACTCAATGTGCGCTTGGCTTACTTGAGCTTATCAACTAAACTGATTGACCGATGTATTTTCACCATGTTTAGATGCTACTGTATGAATCTAAGGTACCAAACTCACTAGTAAAAATTTCGTTAACCTTGGTCCCGCGATCCGCAAAGACTCATGAGCTGGACATGATGGTATGGGACACCGTGGTCGAGCTGTCAGCCTATGCTAGGCCGACGAGCCTCCCCATAGTGACCAATGAGCAACCTAAACTCGTGAGCCGATTATGGTGGTATGGGACACTATATTCGTGCTATCGACCTACTCTAATTGGTGACGATCCCTCTATAATGACCTCGAGTATATCCTGAGACTGCATTTAGGCAACGAGCCTTATTATAGTATCTAGAATATAACTAGACCGGTATTGATTGGTGACAAGCCCTTTACAGTGATCTAGAACTATAATATCGTATGAGATTGTCTAGGATTGATGACCCTAGAATGGATGATTGTTTGGAAATTGATATAAGGGAGGTACCTTAGCTTTCCAATCCTGCTGTATGAAAAGGACTAATAAGAACTTGATAATCATGCTCATAACATTGCACTGCATGTGCCATTAGCATTGGTGTAGAGCACAGTGATAGTGATTCATGCCATGATTGTCAGATATTGTTGCAAGAGAGAGTTTGTGGTGAGGGCATGCATCATTTTCTCATACCATTCTTGCATTAATAAGAGTATCTAGGATATGTTTGATTGTACTGCTTTATCATTACTGCTTGATTAAATTGATAACATGTTAACCTTTGTTGTATAGTTCCACTGAGTTGATCACTCACTTTCACATTCTGGGATGGTGCTTAAACACTAACCAGACTCTGACTTAGCTACAAGTGATGGTGATGCTTGCGAGATAGAGCTGGAGTTCAATGAGGACGAGGAGGTATTCTCGTTCATACAGTTCTCAGGCAGGTTCATGTGAGCCATGTCCTGATTGAGAGGGATTCAGGGCTATGTTGTAGTGATTTATCACATTTTGATATATGTATTTTGAGACACGACTTGTAATTATGACCTGGCAAAGCATACATATCTTGGGGACTTATGTTAGTTTATGTATCTATTTCAGACTTTCGCTTGCGTATTCTACTTTTCCCTGAATTATGTTTATTGATTTGGCTTAATCTACCTCATGTTTTATGTACTAAGATAGAAAACATACATCCATCATTAAATATGTTGCATAAGTGATGTTTTGGAACTCGGGAGTTAAGTTATGCTCGACCCTCGATTTTCAGGGCGTTACATTATTGTAAGATCGACCAGTAGGACATCATGTGTATTAGTAACATGGCTGACAAAATTAGTTACCATTACCTCAGAAGGGATCGGATCAGTTGTAGTTTTCCCTAGCCCGGTCATCATTCTCTCTGGTAATAAGTTTATTGTAGATCCATTATATACTAAAATTATGATCATGGGGCATCCATCTAGATTAGCCGAAATATATAACGTCTTAAGGTGCTGCATCATATCAGTAGTGGGTCTGTCGATGATCACCCTGTCAGTATTTCCATCGGTCTCGATGGTGACTGTGTCAACATGTGACACCTTATCTTATCCTGCTTCATCATAGGGGAAAGAAGCACACTGAATGATGATCAGAGTATAATGTTCCTCCACATTACCCTGTATTGTGTTTGGTTGGGTGGTCCTTGCCTGAAAATCGAATGGGAAAGTGAGTACCATGTTACAATGAAATACCATATGTGGTAGTGAACCAAACACAATACTATTATTAGAACCTTTCCCCCTAGTGTATCAGACTTAATTTCATCAATTAGGCTAGGGGTTATATTTTTTGTGAGGCCCATTAACGAATTGGTTGCCATAGCCTCTAGCTTATCTGTGGGGTCCGTGAATTCACAAGATGGCCATTCTTCTATTTGGAAATAATCCTCATCTAGTAATCCGATAACTTATTAGTATCGTCTTCTTTTTGGACTTGTTAAATGCTTCGACATCTTTAAGGATAGCTCCACTCTCTTGATTGGTAGGTAGAATGATTACTTCGACCGCATTTATTGCTATTTGTTCTTCTAATGAGGGGACTTGCCAAAATGAGTGCAGTATCTTGGGTTCAGGCCGAAAAAGAATGTCGCTTCCTTCTGTTTTTCTCCTCAACGTGACTCTATTCCTCTACCAATGGTGCTTCTGCATCCTAGTCACATTTTTAGGAATCATAGGAATTTTTGGATATGTAATTCTCTTCCATACCCTTTCCCATGTAATAGGTGATTTAATCATTCATGTTGAAAGCGACCTCCGATGATGATGTTCGTCAAATGTCGGCCGCTCCAACCATTGGTGACCCCAATTGTTGTTACGATTGTATTTCCCAAGATGATCCTTAACATGCCAAGGAATTTTGCTGGCTCAGTGGTCACATAATTGAGGAACCCACTGTTGTTTGGGAATGTATTGACTGCTTGTTCTATGCAGACTTCCAGAATCGAGCTCCACTTTTAGTTGAGGTCGATCCCTCAAGTTAGACGTGATCATGTTCATCTCCATACTGGTTGGGAATGGATCAGTGTCAATCAACATAGCCTTTTTTTTTCTCATGGAATTTTGACAATCCTCGATCGATATATTCCTGAATTAGATTCTTGAAAATGACACACTTGTTAGTAGAGTGATAACGAGACCCATGTCATTTACAATAATCAATCTTTTTGAGTTCCTCGGCTGACGTTACTTTATGATTGATAGGAACCTTAATGAACTTCGCTTCTAACATGAAGTCAAAAATTTCCTCAGCTCGACTAATATCAAAGGTGTATACCTTTTCAGTTTTTTGAGTTGTTAGGGCGGCTGATTCCGCCTTTACCAATGCCGAGCAAACCAATGGTTTCTTAACCATCACTTTGACAATTACAATTTCATAATTGGGATCATTGTAATACATTTCAATTGAGTTGCACGAATTCAGCTTCGATCATGACCACTTTACAATAGCTCTTTGCGAGATTGGTCGAGTAACTTTCTTATGATTCACCGGGTAACTGACGAAATCGTGTGAGATTGGCCATGGTGATGTCTCTATTCTTAAAAAATAATTAAGCATGAAAATTTTCCTCTAACTCTTGCCAACTATGTATTGAATCTAGCAACAATTAGAAAACCATGTGAAGGTCGCAACAGTTAATGAATGACCGAATAGTTGCAATTTATAATAATCATTATTGGCCAATTCACCACATTACATAGTGAATTGGCCGACATGTTCAATAGTCGATTGACCATGCTCCCCTAAAAATAGAGCAAAGTCTGCTTAGTAATTTCTTAGTAGAAGATGTTGTCGATCTACTCATTCTGGATAAGGCTTATGATAGACAGGAATATCATTGTGGTCCAATACATAGCCTACAATTCTTACACTAGCTGTAATATATGGCCGCAATCAACTCGCGGAGGTTCCATGGCTGGCAGATGATCTTGACCAAACCTATTAATATTTTCTTGAAATCTAGGACCTTGTAGAGGGTAGAATTCCATTAATGGTTCTTGATTTCTATTGTTGAAATTTCTAGCTTCCTGCTCCGGTCGTCTGACCTCTTCAGGAGGTGGGATATTCCTCACCTCCTGAGGAATAGGTAACATATTATGTTGCAAGGGTGGTGTCGGTGAGAAAGGGACAACATTGCCAACTGAGCTACCATTGTTTCGCTATGTAGTTTGCGTTCCCTCCGACATAACGGCCAGTAATCGTTACATGGCCTTAGTTTGGCTACCCATATAATAGTTAGTACTCTCAGCCTGTTAACGAAGTTATTCCTCTTCAATTCTTGAATTTTCTTATACCAACAGTATGCTTGTATGCACATCCCTTATTACCATTGAAACTTCGTCCGGAAGAATCAGACGATCTGTAGACAGCCCTGCTTGATTTTTAGCCAAATTAAAATTAATTTCACTTGGAGGTGCCTGAACCCGCACCTCATCCACCAAAGGTGGTGCGATGGGCATTGTGGGTTCATTCTTGGCAATTCTGCCACTCCTCTGTTGCATTCCAGTAATAGTTGAATCGGTGACCTATAAAAATAGTCCCACTGGGAATGCCAGAAAATTGTTCATCTTTGTTTCAACATTCCTCTTCTTAGCATGGGTGATGAATATACGGGCATGCCAAAATTGGGATTGCAGCTCCAATTTAAACTAAACAATAATGACCCTGAGTGTTAAAGTAGGCAGACACTGGGTATGAGTGAAGTCTGAGGAGATCAGTCTCTTATTCAGCCACTCGCTCAAAGCGTAAATTGATAAGACGATAGTCAGAGGGTGGGGTTCATCCTTTGATGATGAGTTCCTCCTTGCCTTCTATACGAAAGGACTTTCTCAATGCGTCAATGACATAATGCAGAGTGATAATTCAAAAATTCGACCGCTAAAGAGTATTCAAATTCTAGATATCAACTATTGTATTTACACTACAGATTATAGTAGAGAAAGCAAGTAAATGCGATAAGTAACTAATTACTCTAAAGGAAAGAAATTACTTAAAAGAAGTTATGATTACACTATGAAATGTAAATATGACAAGATAGTTAAAAGATAATTTGAAGATAATTGATTTGTTTGGGTTGGAGTGAGACAATTTTTCCTGCTAACATCTTCTTCTATTTATAGCTTTGATCCAAGCATTCTGGATCCTTTTCACAATCTGATCTTTCTTGAGTCTTTATCCCCTATTTAGCATTCATGGTGCCTTGACTGTTGGCTGACTTAATCATTCGATCACTTGAATTTGGTCGAACCTCAATGATTACTTGTCATGTGCAAGACATGCGATAACACTCTTCACGAATTCGGTCGCATATTCTTATTGTAATCTTTCGATGTTAACCTCATGCACGTGTAACCCACACGCATTGACCGAAATGGGATCTGGTCGAATAGGATATAAACTATATTCAGTTAGAGGTCCTATATGGCTCCTTCAGATGTGGTTCGTTGCATATTTCTAGCCACAATTATTCAGTGAAGAGCATATTGCTCAATCATTTACCTCATATGGCATCCGAATTCTACACCTCCAAATAGAAGTCATTATTGTTGCTAAGTATCTACATGAATTCTTTACTCTTGATCTTCTTGATAAATGCCCATTCTTCATGCCCTTTTTAAAGAAAGAAACTTATGGACCGAAATGGTTTTCCAGGCAATTTGATCCTACTGATGAACATGCGGTTGGTCAACTTTATCATGCTTGGAATTGCTTTGTTATCATCCAGGATCTAGATTTTGGAGGCATAATAGAGAAAGGAAAGAATGAAAAAGTTGGAGTCGAACAATATCATCCTTCTCTGTTCTCTCGACAATTTGGGCTTTGTTTAACATATTCCTTGTCCTCTCACTCACGTAACTAGCAACAGCCTCCTTTCGACCTTATGATAGTCACCAACTAGGAATTCTATGTATCTCTCAAATTAACCTATTAAAAAGAAGCGGTCGCTCTCCAGATGCTAGCATATCTGAATGTTCGTATTATGGTGGAAGCGCTGAGGAACTCTCACATAGACGTTGCCTTTGTCTGTGCTTAACAGAGAGTTAGAAAAGACCTCTCCCTGCCGTCCTCACCACTACTACTAATAGGACGGGAAGGGTAAAAACAAGACGAATCAGTACAGTTTCTTCTTCAACGGCCGAATATCCTTCCCAAGATGTTCCGCAAATCACCAATGAACATCTAGATATCTTCACAGTTGCTCGACCACAACGAATGGCTCTGAGGAAAATTTTCGACTTAAGAGGTATCGGTACTCTGCCAAAATCTCTTATCCTTCCTTTTCAACTAAATGTTTCTTCTTAACCTCCTTTAGTGAGAAGACCTTGATTGTTACCAAGATTTGAAAAAATTTCAGACACTTCTTCGATAAAAGTTTTAGCGGCCTTTGAAAAATATTTTAGAGTGAAATACTAGCCTAGCCTTAGCATAGCTGATTATTCCTACGAGATAGGTGAAGGCATAAAATGACATGTGGAGGCTCATTTTAATAAATGTTGGAACAAATAGCACCGAGATAAGGATAAATTAAATGATCCTAACCTTCCATTTAAAAATTACCTCAAGCCTTATCATCCTCATCCTGCACCATTTCCTACAGTTGTCCAGCCATTAGTAAACATAATAAGAAATCCTGAGTCTATCAAAGGTTTACGAGTCAAACAACAAGTCCAATCTGACTTAGGTGGAAATCATTTGCTCACATCTCTTCTTGGGCTAATATTCTTGCTCATAAACTTACCTCCTTTGCTTAATTCTTTATAGTACTTTGGGAAGTGCCCTAGAAAATGATGATATCGGCCCAAGAATAAAGCATGCCACAAATACGACAATCTCATTGACTACAATTATACTGTTTAACCCAGAAATGACGGTTCCAACTGTTAAGATTACTTTGGTGATACTCAAAGATCCTATTATGGTGATTGCAAAAACAACACCATTGAACTCAGTGACAACAAATAGTACAGAAAGTACTTCGCATGGGATGGATGCCATTCTTGTTGATTCACTGCAGATCACTCATCTTTCTACATTGGATGTACGCTCGTGAAAGGATGAGCTATAGATGTCCTAAAGGGGGGCTAAATAGGATAATACAAAGATTTTGATATAATGTGGAATAATAAAGCAAATACTATTAATTGCTTAGAGTATTGAAATCTTGATTTCAAATAGTTCGTAGGACAACCTTCACTTAAAATATTTAGGTAGGACAACCTTATTTAATGACATTTTTGAGATCAAAATATCAAACTTGGAAAGAGACAATCAATAACAAGGAAAACATATAAAGAATTAAACAATCACCATAATGCATAAGGAGTTATAGTGGTTCGGTGCTTAAACCCAACACCTATTCCACTCCCAAAATTACTACCCCTCATAATTTTGGCTTTTATTTCAAGGTTTTCATAGGGTCACCTTAACAAAATGATATAGTTCTTACAATTTTCATGGGCTATCACAACAACCCACTTTGTGATTTTCACGGACTCACCACAAGACAACCAACTGAGATTTTCGGGCTATCTTAGAAAAACCTAAAGTGAAATGAAATAAAACACAATACGTATCTTTAAATGTCGAGTCGAAGATATAACTGTAGCTTGATTGCAGCGATCTTCTTTTCTAGGATATTGATGAAGACACATGTGTTGAACCTAACAAGAGTACAGGGATCTAATGTATATTCAATAAACAAAATCCCTTATACTACAAGTTCAATTCTCTGATTCTTATGTACAGTATGGATTACTCTATTGAAAATGATTAAAACTAACTTGAGAAAAGAGAATAGAATAAGCTAAATTAAAATAAGATTTACCAAACAAATAACTTAAGATGGCCTTGACATTCTCTCCTTGCTTGCGTATATTGCTCACAATTTTTCGTTGTAAAAATAAATGAGAGAAGGCGTTTATTTATAGATGGTCTTGGAACTTCGGTTGGCCAGATTTTTAGTTCGGCTGGTCGAATTTCAACGATATCGATCCAACGACACTTAGATTTCACAGGATAAGATTTTTAAAAAATTTTGGCTGACCCAAGCCAAATTTCGGCTGGCTGAACCTTCAGTTCAGCTGGCCAAATCTCCCTGAGATCCGAAGATTTAAAGTTGTTAGAAACTTGACTGAACACACTCGGGTTAGCCGAACTAATAGGTCGGGCTAGCCGAACCTAAGGTTGGGTTGGACAAACTTGATGTGGAAAATCTTTATCTTGCTGTATACTTGGCCGAAATATGTTGGGTTAGCCGAAGGTAGTTAGGCAGGCCGAACCAGAAGTTGGGCTGGCCTAACTTTAGTGTATTTTACTTAGAATTATGATCATTATGATACCGTGTGCAATACACTTAACCTAGGGTCATTCTAAGGTCATACCACCTAATTGTTGACACATACAGATGCTTCAAACTTTGAACCAATATAATTTAGAGATTGTGATGATGATCTTCCTTGAGATGTTGATCCACTCTTTTACGTAGTCTTCATGAGTCATCGAAGAACATCTTCACGAGTGCTTGTGATCCATTTGGACTATGAAATTCAACAATCCTAATTATACTTTCATCATAATTTCTCCCCCTTTTTGTCAGAAGTTGACAAAGGAAGAAAAAAATTAAAAGATGCATAATACAAGGCATAAATATCAAAGATAATGTCAAAATGATAAGATCATTCAATTGTATAAAGATAATTTTCCAAGTAATCTAGAGAGAAATCTAATACGAGTGTAGCAAATCCAAATAGTAATAAAGAGTTAATAGAGACCATATATGTTTAATCATTTTGATTTAGAGGAGGACAGTGCAGGTATCTCAGGATCATTAATCCTCGAACTCCTATTGAAGTAATAAAAGTACTTTTTGATATACTTTACGTGTTATTTTTGAGTTTGTTGGAGTAAGTTGTGGGATACTTGTAAAGCGTCTATGTCACGCCCCAAATTCGGAACCTGGGCACCATTACTTCCTAAGTCCTGAACTCGGGTCGAAGTAACTTCCTCACCACTTACTAGACTTAGTAAACGGTTAGTGAACTCCATGACACTAAATCCAGCTCATTATAAGGATTTTTTTTTTTTTGAACAATTTATTTGTTTAGGCAATTTACACATTTTGTACATGGTATTAATGCATATCGAAGAGAATAACCTGTTCGGCATGTCACACATAATATGGTGCACCAACTCAATAGTAATGAAGGAAACAATAACAAACTCCAACAACTCTTGCGTGCATCCTGAAAAAGTGTAAGTCATTTGTATGAGCAAACCACAACTCGTGAGTCTACTGCGTGTTAGGAGTAAAACACGGCTTATCAGGGCGCTCCCGTAAAGACATCTAAAACAACCATAGGCATCTTATCAACCATGCATGTTATCATAGGTGAGTAGGTTATCAATCAAGCATGTCTTATAACTACACAGGTTATCATAAACATGACATCAATAATAGGCATGCAACTCAACAAGCGACCATGAATCATTAGAATAGACAATCATCATGAATAAGATAATCAAATTCCATTTTCTACTATATGGCATACAATGGAAAGGCAATGACAGAATTGGCATGTGGAGTTGGGATGATAGTACCTAGTATCGTAAGTCGTGAGGTTCATCACAAGGGACTTCTATCCAAACCAGTCCCATACCAGATTTGGATAGTTAGACTCGATATGGTAAACTCCTGATTTCAGGTTAGTCTCATTCCTAACCGAAATTATAGCTATTGCGAAGGTACGCATAATGATTTATTTGCACACCACCAGCCCGAGTGAATAGTGGATGAATGAATGCATGAGTCAAATGCTGAACATCACTCATTTTTATGAGTACATCTCCACAACATACGATACATCTCCACCAGGAATCACGAACATACCACGCATGAGTAACTCACCATCCTCAGATACGAGTGGGACAAAATCCCTCATTATCCGCTAGTACATCTTCACAACACATAATACATCTCCATCAGAAATCACAAATGTATCACACATAGGTAATCCACCATCCATACATAAGAGTGGGACAACATTTCTAAAAAGCAAAGTATTGGACATGTCAACCCCTACCCATCTAGCCATTGACTTAACAATGGGGGACACTAATTTGTTTCACCCTACCTGGCCTCAGCAGTCAGAATACCACCCACCTCGACCCAACACATGATAGTAGGTAGGCTCGTCACACCTCTTCCCTTCCCAGTACAGGCAATGGAAAGGACTCTTGCACCCATCATAGTGTGCTCACCCCCACTCGACACACGATGAAAGAGGAAACGATTAGTTAATCTTAGCAGGTTCACTGGAGGATATGTGTCTCCAATATCGGGATCTAAGCCCGGGGTGGCCATAACACAGTATTCTCAAAACTTTCTCAATAATAACAACACTTGGGCCATCAAGCCTTAACATAAACCACAACACCCAATTAGCCATCACGTGGATACCATATAAAACATCCACTAGGAAAATACATCACCATGAAAGCCCATATAATTAAGTGTGTAATCAGAATGGCATGTACACACTCCAACTCCTCTGGACATTCAACCAGACACAAGGGCCAACACAAGGACCCAAATACTATCATACAAACCAACATGAGGGCCCAAATCAAAATAATATCCAAAATCTCTCTACTCCTCTAGATCATGTCCAGGCATATAGAATAATACAAGGGCTCCAATTTCATGATGTGTTCATGCATGCATATAAAATGGATGCTCATGAATCAACTATGTATATCAAACTATCAAAGGCAAAATAGATCAACTTACTATGTTATGGCACATGGATGCTAAATAGTATACCCTTGGGTCATAGTCCATTATCCATTGGGGATGTCCATGTGCACCATTAATCCTTTCTTGATACGGGCCGGATAACGACCTTAGTACCCATAAGAAATGAGCCTTAACCTGTTCCAACTAAGATTTAATCATCAATTTATAATCTAGTCTTATGATACCCAACCATGTATATAGGCTACACAGCATGCCATGTCCACCAAATATTGGCTACATAAAACATGCCATAAACATTGTGTGTGAGCTACACATCACACATCATCTACATATCACAACACATCACATACCATAATCATCGCATGCCCTCATGGGCTTCACTTAACAATAGTGTTAATTGGCCAAATAGACCAACAAGCTAACAATAATCAAAACATCCTTCCCTTAACCATGGAAGTGAGCTCACTTGGCCTCTCATCAAATGGTTACTTGTAACCAGCTTACATCATAAGTTTCGTGGGAAAGTAGGCTTTCATAAACCCAAGGCGCTAGGCCCAACACAAGAATAGCCAATGTGATGCAAAGGTCCATACATTTAAGTGTCTTCAATAACACACTGAGGCCCTATACCTCTTGTGAATACTCAATAAATGGCCACTAAGGCTCACATAGCATGTATATGCATAAGGTGCATAGGTTATGGTGGTACACAAGTTCTCACATATATCATTGTTATCATAAATATCATTCAACATCAAATTCATTATCACAACCTACATCATGCAAGCATGTACATTGAGTACATAGTATGTAAGGATTTACATGCATCATCAATATCATGACCATCATCCATCACTATCATACATGCCCTAGGCATTAGTTGTCTGTCATGCATGAGGTTATCCTTACATTCACCAACATCAGATATTTATCATCATCCATGCATCAAGTAAAACATGGTTATCTTGTCCATGTTATTATCACGATAATCAATACGTGCATTATTATCACTTGAATATCAAGCATGGTGGTCAACTAGCATGTTTTTTCATCATGCATATACATATATAATATCATCATCATCACCATGAGGATCATTTTCACTTCATGATTAACATAAGAAATATCATGAGTAACACAAATAATTACTCATCCATCATCAATGCATATGCCATAATTCATCATCCATTAAATTATATCTATCATTTCAACGAACAACTCACCATCATCATTATCATGTTACCACACATGTATCATCATCTCACCCATCACAATGTGCGTCCCACCTAGTGTGAGTTCCACATTGACCTTGGACTACACAAAAGGCATGGGGTCGTATAGGTCAAGTGTGAGTCCCACTTGGTGAACCAATAGGCCAACTGTAACACCCTGAAAATCGGGGGTCGTGTATAAACTCAACTCCCGAGTTCCAGACCGTCACTTATGCAACAAAAATGGTTATGATTCAATGTTGTCTGATTTAAAGCATTCACATGAGTAAAAGTATACCAAAACTGCAATTCATACTTCAGATCCAGTGATAAAAGCAAGCGGAAGACTAAACAATATATATATCACTGTATGGAAAAACAAAGTAATCTCAACTGTCTCCAAAGTATGACTACATCTCTGGGTCTCATATACATGTAAATAGACAAAAGAATAAGTTCAAAATAGTCCCACTGAAGTCCCCCTCGATCCAGGTCACCTACGGGAAGCCGTCGTGATACTGCATATACGAGAACTCATCCTGGTCCTCGTCAATCTCCGGCTCCACCTTCTGGATCTCGTCGTCACCTGCAACTACAACAGGGTCTGGTGGGTGTTGCAAACACCATCCCGTAACGTGGGAATGAGTGATCAACTCAGTGGAATCATAGAGCAAAGATTAGCATGTTCACAATTCAATCACGCTATAATAGTAAAGCAGTAAATCAGACAAATCCTAATACTGTTGTTAATGCAAGATGATCTGACGTGATGTATGCCCTCACCGACGATCACCCTCATAGGCAACATCTTACGACCGCGGCATGCCACACTCCCTAGAGTGCTCCACATCTTCCAGGCATATGCAATGCTATGGTGATATGATTACCAAGTTGTTATTAATCCATTCAAACAACAGGATTGGGAAACTAAGGTACTTCCCTTGTATCAATCCCAACACGGATCCTGTCTAGGGTCGTCACTCCTAGTAATCTCATACGATGTACATTTCGTAGGTCACTGCAAGGGCTGCCAGGGCTGTTGCTCGCACTCGTTGCACCGCTCCCCCATCACCTTATCAATACAGGCCTACTGTACTCTACTGCACGGAAGGGTCGTCGCCTCCCGTGAACTCAGAATACGCTCGCGGTCACTACAAAGGGCTCGTCGCCTGATCAGTGTAGGCCGACAGCTAGAATATAGTGTCCCATACCACCATAATCTGCTCACGAGTCAAGGTGCTCACTGGTCACTACGGGGAGGTTTGTGGCCCCAGCGTAGGCCGACAGCTCGACCACGGTGTCCCATACCACCATGCCCGGCTCATGAGTCTTCGTGGATCAAGGTACCACGGTTAATAGGGTTTACAATGGTAAGTTCAGTACCCTAGGTTCAAGCAGTTATGATACATACAAGGTGAACAAACATCGGCCAGTCGGGTTACTTGACGGGCTCGACTAGCGCGATCGCATCTCGAATTGAACGACATGAAGTGCGTAAAACACTTCGCGTGGCCTAACCACTGCCGCCAACTCTTAACACGAATCACATTCATCGACGCGTCGTTCGTGGCTATGACCAGTCAGCCACGAATTCGCTCGGTTACCGACTGCCTGGACTAAGTCAAGTCCCACACATCTATGGAATTACATTAACACTATAAAAAGGTATTGGAATTGAAATACATCATGTGAGCATGTTAGCACATGTTATAACATTCAACTTAAGCAAATCTTCAAGGCATACTTCCCATGCATATTCAACTTAAGCAAATCCTCAAGTACATACATTCCATGCATGTAATGAAATCGTGCATTTTGTCAACATGTAGAAAATCATTTAGGTCAGCATAATAATTGAAAAATCAATCACAAACTATCAAATAACATCATTTAATTCAATACATACTAATACAAGCATTTATACAAACACATACACTACACACTTAAGTCTACATATAGCATGTCGACCCAAAGTGTGCAACTAGGCGAATCTCTTCGCCAAACTAATTATGCACGCATTCCTAACTTCCTAATGCGACAACAAACCATGTCAATCACATCAGCAAAATATGAATGTAAACAGTACTTCCTACAAATGACTAAAATGCCCTAAATCTCATATTCTTCGTTAGCTTACGAAACGGGAAACGGAGAGCATTTTGTACATGTCAAACGGCGATGCCGTCAAGAATCTACTATTAAACGACATTGAAAGCATTGGGAACCGTCAATCAAAGCGTCTAAAATCCTCACCTAGTGTCTTGTAGACTCGGGAATTGAAGCGGAGTGTATATGCTTCGTCTACGGCGAGTAAGGAGCCTAATACATAAGATCCATAAGCTACATCGCTATGGAAACAAGGAAAACTCAAATCAACAACTATTTAGGGTTTTTTACTTACCTAGAATCGCGGTGGAATCGCCGGAAAAGCGGTAGAGGAGTGTTGCTTAAGCACGTGCAACACGTAGCACAAGTGGCAGGAAGAACTCTCCCACTCTCTCACAATCTCTCACTCTTTTTCTCTCTCCCAAGCTAGGGCTTCTCTCAAATTCGGATGGGAGAGAGGAGTGAGGGTTTCAACCCCTTTTATAGCCTAAAACATTCCCAAAATAGGCTTAGGAACAATGTTTACTTGGTGCCTAACCAAATCGGGGCCGTTTCGGTCCAAAAGAGCATTTCTGGAGGTCCCCTGGCCAAGTGCGGTCGGACTTAAGCTCGTGTATACTGGATCTAGCACACATCCAGTTTTCAGACCGGTTGGGTTCCCAGATCGCACGTGGCGGCCCAGTTTCAGTTTAACGGTCACCGCACCAAGATCAGGCCTATAAGTCTCGTGATATATAATAGATATTTTTCCTGATCCAAGGGTGTAATTTGGCTGTATTCTGACGGTCAGAATGCTTAATACTGATGCGTCAAATTTGTGTGCCAGATTTGAATTTGAAATTCCAACTATGTCCCTATTCACACTCTCTTCGGTCCGGGCTCAATGAAATAGCCTGTGATCGTCAGTTGGACTTGATATTCGAAACGATTGCCAAGCCCAGCTAAGTGGTCATAACGGTCTAAGATGGTAAGCATCTGACTTACGACGCGCGGTCTAGATCCAATACAAAGTTTCAAGGAGGTCCCGAGAACAAACCGGCTTAGAGTTTGATCCGAGGCTTTAGAGCATTATAGCACCCTTGGTTCCACTCGCTTCGGGCCTCGTAGAACGTATTTAAAGTGATCAGGGACCATTTTCCAGCTATTCTAACGTTGCACTAGCTAACCTAGTCATATTTTCTAAAGGAATGAATTCTACGCAATTTCGGGTCGAGTTGGTACTCGAGCCCAAGTATGGATTTTTCACGGGCGTTACACCAACTTAAAGGCATACACGTCCAACTGCAAGGATTTCAATAGTGTGGATCTAATTCCACAACTAAGTGGGCCCCACACATTCCACCACTAACTAGAAACAATGCACAATCTGAAACAAACGGACAATATGCTAACATCTTTTATGTCATACATCATATTGGGCCCACTAGCCAAATACACAACAAACCAGGAAAAAGCCCAATTATCCAGTTTATGCATTGTAAAATAGGCCTCTCTAAGTGTGGTCCACTTGATTAGAGGAAGTACACAAGGAACGTTGTCCAGTAGGCAATAGCCCTACCCAATAGGATTAAGGAAGGTTACTATTGTGTGCTTCTCACTCCATAATGATTTCTCTTAGTGTTGGGTCCGCTTGGGCCTTAGGGTTATATCATTTAGATGGCCCCAAGGCCACCTATATCTTAAAAGAACATTTGGATAACAAGATCTCTTTACTAAATATTTTACAAGTTATATAACACCCATTTACAAAACACGCTAGGTGGTACTCATTACATGAAAGGTAAGGCCCATACAAGATATCCCATACTAGATAGCCCACTTAAGGTTTTTAGTCCAACAACACCTGAGAGTTATTATTTCAAAGTTTATATGCTACATTAAATGCATTGGGAAGGTGGTTGACCCCACTGACGTGACCCCACATAAATTTTATGTCAAACATATTTTTGGTGCAATGTTGGTTTCTTTCCATCTTCAATTCAGATTTATGATCATGCAAGATCCACATCTGCTAAAAGGAAGGATCCATATGTTAGCTCTATGCATGGGCTTTAAAAGGTATGAGGTGACCCTCATTGGTTTGGTATATACATTTTATGGTGATGTCCCAAACATGGGTACTTGGAGGAAATGTGCAGGAAACACAGTGCAGAATTAGTTTTGTCCCAACTTTGAGTATGTCCAATGATCACAAGGGATCACCTTTCAGTGTTCCGTCAGGTTTCCTTGGTAGTACTATGTATTTATTTCAAAAATTATAATCTAGGACCAATAGGTTGTGGACACATAATATTTGATATAGGGCCAAACATAGGTATTTTAATTTTGTACACAACTATGTCTTGCCCCATTTTCAGAACCACTCCCTGATCATATGAGGTCTAATTTGGCCCAAGTAAAATATAATTTTTCTATTCATTGATATATATATTAAAGGTTCTAATTGATTACCTACTCATATCTTGTGCGTTGGGTCCATTATAAAGGATTGAAGTTGGTACAAAATATAAAAATAATCAGATAGTTTTCAACAATGGAGTCTGTCACAACTTAGGGCTCAATTTCCAAACACTTGGGGATCAGTCCTGATAAAAATGTGGGACATCCCAGCTCACTTATATAAGAATTAAACATCCCCATAGTGGTACTGTAACGCCATGGATTTCAGGGGCCAAGAAGATACTTTACTCCCGAATTCTTGGGTGGTACTTATGCCTTGCGGATTGTCATATTATAGGTATAATATAATTGATACATAAACAATTGAGAAACTAAATGAATCATGTGACAAGAAGCACAACTAAATTACTGAATTTGAGTGCAACTAATAAAACGTATGGTCAGCAAAATGAAATAGTATGCATGGTATACAGGACAGCATCCCAAAAAAATATATGGTCCAAAAGAATGTGCAAATGCCCCATTGCCCTAACACCCCATCACTAGTCCTAGGAAGACCTATGGTGATCTGCCCAAAAATTTGAAAATAAGAGAGCTCCTCCTCCTTGTCCATGCTTGCCTCATCCAGCGCATCGAGCTCTCTAACACCTGCATTTAAGATAGGTTGTGGTTGATGTTCTAAAATACCATCTCAAAGTGGGAGTGAGTGTTCAACTTAGTGGGTTCCATTAGCAATAAGTTATACAAGTTATCAATTTCATAGACACAATTAATGAAAAAGCATCAAACACAACATTCTTAGCTACTCTTATTAATGCATATGCATATGATTATGATATGATGCATGGCCTTACCATCCAACACTCCCTCGAGCGACACCATCTAATGTTCGTGATGTTTAACACTCCCTCATAAGGTGACCTCGACTTTCGAGTCAGAAACCTAACTAATGCAATGCGTGAATATTTATAATGTCTCAGAACAATCCGTACAAAGATCCGAGTACCACCTCAAGTAGAAATCGCTTAGGACCAAATCCTTTAAAAATTTATCAAGAATTAACTAGCACTAAACTAAATTACTTATGAAATTATCACCAATCACTTTAAATACGATCTGTAAGACCCAAAACTTGTGGAATTATTAACGCTACATTACCCTGAAACCTAGGATCCATCTCTAAACCTAGTTGCTCTCGGGAGCATTCAAAAACTCCGTATCGGACCTAGACCACACATCAAAAGTCCAATAGCGGTGAACTTAGATAATTATGACCACCTGGTTTGACTTGACAATCACCTCAAAAATCAAGTCCAGATGATGTCCTGGGACTATTTTCTTGAGTCCGGAATGAAGTGCGTGAGAATGTGAAGGTTTTTATAAAATTAAATATGAATTTAAGTAATCTGAGTCATGTCACTTGTGGACCAATTATAAGCATTCAGACCGTCAGAATTTGACCCAAAGTTACCCTCGAATCAGGGGATATGTCCCACACATGCCAATATACTTGTGGCCCAGATCGAGTATCGGTGACCGTTAAACTGAAACTGGTCTACCACGGTCGATCTGGAAATCCAATTGGATTGAAAACTTATCTTGACCTAGATCCAATATTTGGGAGCTTAAGTCCGACTGCATTCAATAAAGGGACCTCCAGAAATGCTCCGTTGGATCGGAACAAGCCCAATTTGGTTATAACCTAAGTATACCATGGCCTTAAGACTATTTTCGTCAGTTTTGGGTCTATAAAAGGGCCTTAAACACCCTCTCTCAAATTTCAAATGAATTCTCAAACCCTAGATAAGAAAGAGAGAGAAAGAGAGAGAGTGAGTTGGAGAATTACCCAGGTATTCTACCTTGTCTCTCCACGTGATTATCCATTGCGACTGAATCGTTATTCCGTCGATTCTAATTCCATATTTGGGTAAGAAAACTTAACCCTAACCTGTTTTAGAGCTTAATATAGTCTAAGTGATGATGTAGCTAACCAAATTCATGCTTTAGGTTGCTAAACTGCTGTTGACGAAGACTTACCGTATAAATCATATCCGTTACGCATTTTTCGGTTTAAGGTACGGACTATATACATTTAGGTTATGGTTTTCAAGGCTTTCAATATCAGATAATGATTTATTACTAACATGAGTGCCATTACACATGCTAAATGCGCAATCTATTTTACTTTACGCATATGTATAACCTATGTTGTAAATAGAGTATTTCATATGTTTGTTGAAATGTTTGTATGCATTTGGAATTTGATGTTGTGATTCCCATGATTTATTGTCGTAGGTACATGATTGTTATGTATGCGACTTCTCCTTGGCAAAAGGATTTGCCCTAATATGTTAAATGGCCAACATACGTGATGTATGTTGAAAAGTGCAATCTAAGTGTTTGTGAAAATGTCTAAATGAGTTAGTAGTTAGTAAAGTGTGATTTCTAAGGGAATTGGGATATGAATCCCAACTACTGTAACTATATGTATGATTTCCTCCATGTACGATACAGTTTACTTATTCATGTTTAACTATGTGTATGATTTCCTCCATGTATGTATTCCATAATATGCTCACATGGTTGTAGGAATTGACTTAAGTGTTTATTAATGCTTTGAATATCTCATATGCTTATTTGTGATGAATGCACGTTGTTGGAGCTATGCCATAGTCCAGGTAATCGGTAACAGGCCTTATAGTGGTGGCTGAGATTGTTTACGCCACGCAGATGTGTTCGATGAATCCGAGCCGTACTTGGGATGTTCGACAGTGGTTAGGCCACACGGAGTGCTTATGCATTTCATGTTGATCAACTCAGCGTGTGATCGTCCTAGTCGAGCTCGTCATTTAACCCGATTGACTGATTTATGTTCACCATGTTTGGATGCCACTGCTTGAATCTAAGGTACCAAACTCACCAGTGAAACCCTGATAACCTTAGTACCTCGATCCACTAAGACTCATGAGCCGGACATGGTGGTATGGGACACCTTGGTCGAGCTGTCAGCCTACGCTGGGGCGACGAGCCTCCCCATAGTGACCAGTGAGCAACCAAGACTCGTGAGCCGAATATGGTGGTATGGGACACTGTATTCGTGCTGTCGACCTAAATTGATTGGTGACAAGCCCTCTATAGTGACCTCGAGCATATCCTGAAACTACAATGAGGCGACAAGCCTTATCACAGTATCTAGGGTATGACTAGGCCTGTATTGATTTGTGACGAGCCCTTTACAACGACCTAGAATCATAACATCATCTGAGATTTACTAGAACTGATGACCCTAGAATGGATCATTGTTTAGGTATTGATATAAGGGAGGTACCTTAGCTTCCCAATCCTCCTATATGAAAAGGACTTATAAGAACTTGGTAATCATGTACATGCACCGCATTGCATGTGCCGTTTGGCGTTGGGCAGAGCACTGAGGAAGTGTAACACCCGGGATTTTTGCCAACTTAGAGTTAGACGTCCTTAGGCAATGGGTCAACCATAACACTTTGGTAACTTCTCAAAACTCTATTCCAAAGCCAAAGAGAGCATTTAGAACTTAATTCTTTAGAAATTTAACGTGTATTAACTAGCGCTACAATAGATTTCCTGTAAAATTAACATCAACCACTTTAAATACGATCTGTAAGACCCAAAACCTCTAGAATTATTAACACTACGTTACCCTGAAATCTAGGATCCAACTCTAAACCCAGTTGCTCCCTGAAATGCTTTATATTGGTTCTAGACCGCGCATTGAGAGTCTGATAGCTATGAACTTAGACCATTACGACCGCCTAGTTGGACTTGACAATCACCTAGAAAATCAAGCTCAACCGATGTCCTGAGACCATTTTATTGAGCCCGGAGTAAAGAGAGTAGGAAAAGGAAGATTTTTAGAAAAAAATTAATTATATTTTTAAGAAATCTGGAACGGTTCACTTGCGTATTATTTTTAAGCGTTCCGACTGTTCGATTTCGACCCAAATTCACCCTCGGATCAGGATAGGTGACCCTTACATGTCATAGCACTTGTACTCTAATCGAGTTCCCGTAACCATTGAACAGAGACTGGTCCGCCACGGTCGATCTGGAAACTCGACAGGACTGAAAACTTAGCTTGACCTAGATCCAGTATTAGAGAGCTTAAGTTCGACCGCATTTAGTAACAGGACCTCCAGAAGTGCTCCATTGGATCGAAACAGACCTAAGTATACCTTGGCCCCAAGTCTATTTCCGTCACTTTTAGGCTTATAAATAGGCCTTAAATCCTCTCTCATTTGCTCCATACGAATTTAAGAGAAACCCTAGGAGAGAGAAGAGAGAAAAGAGAGAGAAAGTAAGGGAGAAGTTGGTGATTCTTCCCGGGATTCTTCCCAGCTTTACTACGTGTCTAATCCACCTATCCGTATCACTATTCCGGTGTTTCTGACTCTATTCCTAGGTAAGAAATCCCAACCTTAACCTGTTTTGCAGTCTAGGATAGTTAAAGTGATGTTGTAACTAATGTACTTCATGCCTTAGGTTGCCTATCTGCTGTTGACGAAGACTTATCGTCTGAATCACATCTTAAACGTGTTTTCTGGTTTAAGGTGCGGACTATATACATTTAGATTATGGTTTCCAAGACTTTTAATGTTAAGTAATGATTTATTCTTTCCTAGGATGCTATTTCACATGTATAAAGTGTTATCCATTTTATTTTTCAGTTATACGTTAACTATGTTGAATATACTGTATTCCTCGTATTTGTAAAAAATACCATATACATATGAAATATGAATTTGTGTTTGCCATGATTAACTGCCGTCTATGTATGCTAGATGTATGTGTAACAACTCCTGGGCTAAAGGTTTAGTCCAAATACATGATATGCCAACATATGATATGTATTTAGTATGTGTAGCCTGAGTGTATGTGAAAATGACTGAATGAGTATGGAATTTTCTTTCGTGCTCGCCATGGCTAACTGTCGTGGATATAGGATTGTTGTATGGGCAACTACCCTTTGACGAAAGGATTTACCCTAATACGTATACTAATGACTACATAATATGTATGATGCAATGTGTAGACTAAGTGTATGTAAAAGTGTCTGAATGAGTTAGTAGTTAGTAAGATGTACCTGTATGCGGGTTGAGATATGAATCTCATTTACATCAATGATGTGTATGATTTCCTCCGTGACTTGTGTAACTTAGATTATCCATGTCCATTACGTGTATGATTTCCTCCATGTATTGTATTTATGTTCAAGTCACATTTCATGATTGTTCATCTGAATGTAGGATATGAATCACATGCCTGTTATTGAGCTTGTACATGATTGAGGCTATACTATAGTCCAGGTAATCGGTAAGCGTACTCCAAATGGTGGTTGAGGTTGTTCGCCATGTAGGATAAGTTTAACAAATCTGAGTCGTGCTTGGGATGTTCGGCAGTGGTTAGGCCACACGGAGTGCTTATGCATTCCATGTCGTTCAACTCAACGTACGCTTGGCCTAGTTGAGCTTATCAACTAACCCGATTGACCGATGTTTGTTCACCATGTTTGGTCGTAAATGTTTGAATCTAAGACACTGAGCTTACCAGTGAAACTCTCGTTAACCATGGTACCATGATCCCCTAAGACTCATGAGCCGGGCATGGTGGTATGGAACACTGTGGTCGAGCTGTCGGCCTATGCTGGGTAGTGACTAGTGAGCACCCTACTCTGAGCAGATTATGGTGGTATGGGACACTATATTCTTGTTGTCAGCCTACACTGATTGGTGACAAGCCCTCTTTAGTGACCTTGAGTTTATTCTGACACTGCATTGGGACGACGAGTTCTGTTGTAGTCTTGAGGATATAAGTAGGCCTGTATTGATAAGGTGATGGGGGAGAGGTGCAACGATTACGCGCAACAGCCCTGATAGCCCTTGTAGTGACCTAGAACCATAACCTCATATGAGATTTCCTAGGACTGATGACCCTAGAATGGATCAACGTTGAAAAATGATACAAGGGAGGTATCTTAGCTTCCCAATCCTGTTGTATGAAAAGAACTAATAAGAACTTGGTAATCATACTTATGACATTGCACTGCATATGCCATTGGCGTTGGTGTGAGAGCACAGTGGTAGTGATTCATGCCGCGATCGTTAGACGTTGTCGCATGAGGGAGTTTGTGGTGAGGGTATACATCATTATCTTATATCATTCTTACATTAAAAAGAGTATCTAGGACATGTTTGAGTGTACTGCTTTATCATTACTGCTTGATTGAATTGATAACATGTTAACCTTTGCTGTGTATAGTTTTCACTAAGTTCATCACTCACTCCCATGTTACGGGACGATGTTGGCCACACCAACCAGTCCCTATTGTAGTTTCTAATGATGGCGATGCTTGCGTAGCAAAGCCAGACTTTATGATGATGAGGAGGATTTCTCTTATATGCAGGTTCTGATCGACAGGGTTACAGGGTTACTGATTAGATGTCAATACACTTGGTATTTTACCTTTTATTTAAGCACCCATGTATATTCTTTTTTTTTTTCATTTTTAGAGTATACATGTATTTAGTTAACCTGGTAACATGTTCAAACTCTGGAGATTTACAATCAATTATACATTTTATATATTTATCACAATCTTCCGCTTGAGAAACTTAACTGTCTCTGGAGTATGATATGTTGTTTTAGCTTAATCCACTTCATGGTTTATGCACCACTTCATGTTTTATGCACTACTATAGCCGACATTCATCCATCATTGAAAATGTTGCATAAGTGATGTTTTGGAATTCGGGAGTGGAGTTTATACTCGACCCCCGATTTTCTAGATGTTACAGATGGTATCAGAGCATGATTTGGATTAAACTGGACCTGGGTTATGGTAACACGACGCACACTAATGCACTCTGACTTAGGTAGGGGGTGATGGAATCTTAGAAACCACATTAGAATCCCAAGTTTCACAGACAGGCAAGACTGAATATTGTAATTTAGTCCACAGTTCTTCTAATTTTTTTTGTTGAGATTCATATACCCAGCTACACCCCAATCTCACCTCCACCACAAACCGGATCTTTATTGCTACTAAGTAATTTGGTAGGCCACACAAAGGATCGTAATAATAATAAAATCTAGGACCACAAAGGAAAGAAAACGTTTAAGTTCATATGTTCCACCATTCCACTCTATCCAGGACCATCCTCAGTTGAACCATAGATCATCAAATCATTTCTTTTTGCCTCCAAGCGCATCCTTTTATGCCTTCTCTTTACACTTTTAGGACCTTCAACTTAAAGCCAACTACCCCAACCAGTGTTGTTCTTGGTCTCCATCTCACATGACCACAGCATCAATGCCTACTTTACTTATGAATGATACCCGAAAGTTCCCTCGAATGCATTCATTTCTATATCTGTCACTCCTCATCTTGACACCTATCCATCTCAACATCCTCATTTCAACTACACATCCTATGAACATGTTGTCGGTTGACAACTTAATATTCTGGTCCATAAAGCATGAATGGTCTTATAGTTATCCTAGAAGATCTCGCTATTAGTTGATTTGGTATGCGGCTGTCACATAAAACTCCAAAGGCACATTTCCACTTCATCCATCCAGCTCTTAGTCTACAAGTAACATCCCTCATCACACTCACCACTCTCATGAAGTATCAACCAATATATTGAAAACAACTTCTCAAGACTCAATCCTAAAGTTTAACCCATTTCCTTCAAAATCTCTCCTTTCACCACCTCATTTTTAACATTTTCTAAGTCCTTTTATACTAGACATAAATTCTAATGTATAAATAATGGAGAATAATACTTAAACAAAAATTTACTATAAATAGTAAATATATGTATAAATTGTACTTTTGACCATTCAAATTATGGAATCTCATGGAATAAATGGGTTAGTTGGATAAATTAGTGTCTCTTACCCCAAAATCATATCCTACACGTCATATAAACTCATTCCAGTTTGCAAATTGACCCCAAAAATGCCTCAAATGGAGAGGAGACCTAAACGATCAACTTTCAGGGGGTTCCAGGGTGGGACCCAGACCTTTTTGGGGACTAGGGGGTAGGAGGTCCTCGCCCAAATGGTGAGCCCTCGCCAGTTTATCCAAAGGTCGGCGAGGGCCTCGCCGGTCAACGGGCTCGGGCGGGCGGGCTGTCTGGGCCGATCGTGTTTGGGGTATAGTAGGACCCTATGGTACAGGGTTCGACCCCTATTTCATTCCCATTCCACTACTTCCTTCACAAATTATCCCCCCCCAAGCTCTCTTTTTCTTCTAAACTTGTTGTTTTCTCTCTCTAACCTCCCTTCCAATCATTCCTCCCTTCATTTTTCGTTATTTCCATCATCTCTCCACTGTTCTCAATCATATCCAGCAGCTACTTAATCCATTTTCATCGATTGGAGCTCCCAAGCTCCCATTTGAAGCTCCAAAATCGTGTCAGCCCCCAACCCCTCCTATCGTGATCTATCCTGTCTTCTATTTTCCCTTTTTTTGACCCATTACACTCCTTCTTCAAACCCAGATCCGTGGCAACCCATTAAGTCAACCCTTTTCTTCCATTTCATCAATTTTCCATGGCTCTTTTCGAGTTAGTTTTAGCCATTTTCTCGATCTCTTCGCTTTCACCGACGGGTGAGACCTAACACAGTAGCTTAGTCCATAAACAGTGACCATCTAGTGCTAGGACATCTAGAGTTTTGGACTTAGAGTTAGTACTCCTAGATTGCGAAAGATCTGACGATATAGGAAATCCAAGTTCAATTAGACAATCTTGACCCTAAGTGATAGAACAATTCCTTGTAGTAAAAATGGTATGAAACCATCTAGCATATAAGCTTAGATTTTGGATTACAGCTAGTGAGTTACAGACTAGACTATGAGTTATATTAAGTAGTAGAAAGACTGTATATACTAAGGAATAAAAGGTTTGATTTGGTTGAAGTAGGACTTTGTTCCTTTGATAGACCCCCTAATACTCATAGGCTCCTTTAGTTACTCTCAGGGAGCTTGCTTAACTTAGAACTAGTCACGTGTAGGGAAGACTTATATACCCTTCAGATGAAACACTAGGATAAACTAGCACGCCCCTTAGAATTGTCCTCCCTAGGACTTAGTATAATCAGGGACACGGAGTAGAGAAACTATATATGAGCGAAGTATTCGCGGTTTGAATCGAATTCTCAATCCTAGTGGTTACCAATAAATCCAATGCTCTGATCAAGAAGAAGATCGGCATCGACTAGGATTAAGAACTGATACGACAAATTTTCTGTCCTAGCTAGGCAGAAAGTCTGTGTATCCGGCTTAGACCCACTACACAACTTCCTTCCGTGTTGGCCCGACTATCTATAACCAAAAGTTATTGCTTTGCCTTTGGGAATTGTTGAGGACATATAGCCAATAGAGATTAGACATGTTGCCACAAGCTCACACCTGCCCCCTAACTCAACCATAATAGCGATTAGGCCCCTTTCTACAACCATAGGTACCAATGCCATAGAACGCATCATTAGCAAAGGAAGACCAATGTATTGAGAGGTTTTTTTCCCATTTCATGTCAAGGATTCTGACATACGGATTAGGACATAGATTTTAGAACCTTGAGAGTAGACATAAATTTTTAAGGGGGGTAGAACCTTATGAGCTCAATCAGAGTTGCGCAGCGAAAGCGTGGTTGGCCCTTTTTCCACTGGCGCAGGATCGAAGGAAATTCAGGGAAATAATTAGGGCTTAAGTGTTGAAGCCATTCATATGAAATCATAGGCCTAACAGTGGAAGCGAGTGAAGGTCAGTGCATCCATAAACCTACTCGTTAAATACGAGCATAATAGAAGCTTGGCCAATTCTGTACGATTAGAAGCGCCTTAGGATACTCTTTTAGAGTGTTTATTAATCCTTACCTTGGACATAGATTCAGACGAGGACTCTCCTAGATAGGATGATCAAGACCCAAAGCTCAACCCTATTAATAGGACTTCTGAACCTTTTAGTGATTGGCTTTCCCTAAGTTTTTAGAGTGATCGGATTACGGAGTTACTGAAATATGCAATGGCAAAACATTCGCGGCTTAACCCAATTCTCAATCCTGGCAGACTACCAGTGGACTCACTGCTTTAACCAAGAAGAGGACCAAGATCCACCAGGATTAGGAAGGGATACAACGTTGTCTACCCTGGTCATACGGACATTCGACGATCGGATCAAGCCCACTACAATCGTCTCTCCGTATGGGTCGACCATTGAACATATTGTTAGGAAAAAGGAATAATAGAATCTTTACTCTTTACCCTTACCCAATTTTGGGGATGAAATTATTTTTAAGGGGGGTAGATTATAACACCCCAAATTTTTTTCAACTTGGAGTTAGACGTCCTTAGGCAATGGGTCAACCATAACACCATGGTAACTTCTTAAAACTCGATTCCAAAGCCAAAAAGACCATTTAGAACCTGATTCTTTAGAAATTTAACGTGTATTAACTAGCACTACACTAGATTTCCTGCAAAATTAGCACCAACCACTTTAAATACAATCTGTAAGACCCAAAACCTCTAGAATTGTTAACGCTACGTTACCCTGAAATCTAGGATGCAACTCTAAACCCAGTTGCTCCTGAGAATGCTTTATAACTTTGTATGGGTTCTAGACCACGCATCGAGAGTCTGATAGCTATGAATTTAGACCATTATGACCACCTAGTTGGACTTGACAATCACTTAGAAAATCAAGCCCAACCGATGTCCTGAGACCATTTTATTGAGCCCGGAATAAAGAGAGTAGGAAAAGGAAGATTTTTAGAAAAAAAATTTATTATATTTTAAAGAAATCTGGAATGGTTCACTTGCACGTTATTTTTAAGCGTTCTGAGTGTTAGAATTCGACCCAAATTCACCCTCGGATCAGGATAGGTGGCCCTTACATGTCATAGTACTTGTAGCTCTGATCGAGTTTCCATAACCGTTGAACTGAGACTGGTCCACCACGGTCGATCTGAAAACCCGACCGGACTAAAAACTTAGCTTGACCTAGATCCAGTATTAGAGAGCTTAAGTCCGACCGTATTTAGTAACAGGACCTCCAGAAGTGCTCCGTTGGATCGAAACAGACCTGATTTGGTTATAACCCAAGTATACCTTGGCCCCAAGTCTATTTCCTTTGCTTTTGGGCTTATGAAAAGGCCTTAAACCCTCTCTCATTTGCTCCATACAATTTTAAGAGAAACTCTAGGAGAGAGAAGAGAGAAAAGTGAGAGAAAGTGAGGGAGAAGTTGGTGATTCTTCCTGGGATTCTTCCCAGCTTTAATACGTGTCTAATCCACCTATCTGTATCATTATTCTGGCATTTCTAACTCTATTCCTATGTAAGAAATCCCAACCTTAACCTGTTTTGCAGCCTAGGATAGTTGAAGTGATGTTGTAACTAACGTATTTCATGCCTTAGATTGCCTATCTGCTGTTGACAAAGACTTATCGTCTGAATCACATCTTATACGTGTTTTCTGGTTTAAGGTGCAGATTATATATGTTTAGGTTATAGTTTTCAAGACTTTCAATGTTAAGTAATGATTTATTCTTGCCTAGGATGCTATTTCACATGTATAAAGTGTTGTCCATTTCATTTTTCAGTTATACGTTAACTATGTTGAATATACTGTATTCCTCCTATTTGTAGAAAATACTGTATACTTATGAAATATGAATTTGTGTTTGCCATGATTAACTACCATCTATGTATGCTAGATGTATGTGTAACAACTCCTGGGCTAAAGGTTTAGTCCAAATACATGATATGTCAATATATGATATGTATTTAGTATGTGTAGCCTGAGTGTATGTGAAAATGACTGAATAAGTATGGAATTTTCTTTCATGCTCGCCATGGCTAACTGTCGTGGATATAGGATTGTTGTATGGGCAACTACCCTTTGACGAAAGGATTTGCCCTAATACGTATACTAATGACTACATAATATGTATGATGCAATGTGTAGACTAAGTGTATGTAAAAGTGTATGAATGAGTTAGTAGTTAGTAAGATGTACCTATATACAGGTTGAGATATGAATCTCATTTACATCAATGATATGTATGATTTTCTCTATGACTTGTGTAACTTAGATTATCCATGTCCACTACGTGCATGATTTCCTCCATGTATTGTATTTACGTTCAAGTCACATTTCATGATTGTTCATCTGAATGTAGGATATGAATCATATGCCTATTATTGAGCTTGTACATGATTGGGGCTGTACTACAGTCCAGGTAATCGATAAGCATACTCCAAATGGTGGTTGAGGTTGTTCACCACGTAGGATGAGTTTAACAAATCTGAGTCGTGCTTGGGATGTTCGGCAGTGGTTAGGCCACACGGAGTGCTTATGCATTCCATGTTGTTCAACTCAATGTACACTTGGCCTAGTTGAGCTTATCAACTAACCCGATTGACCGATGTTTATTCACCATGTTTGGTCGCAGCTGTTTGAATCAAAGACACCGAGCTTACCAGTGAAACTCCCGTTAACCGTGGTACCATGATCCCCTAAGACTCATGAGTCGGGCATGATGGTATGGGATACCATGTTCAAGCTGTCGGCCTACGCTGGGGCTACAAATCGCCCCATAGTGACCAGTGAGCACCCTACTCTGAGCAGATTATGGTGGTATGGGACATTATATTCTTGCTATCGGCCTACACTGATTGGTGACGAGCCCTCTGTAGTGACCTTGAGTTTATCCTGACACTACATAGGGGTGACGAGTCCTGTTGCAGTCTTGAGAATATAAGTAGGCCTGTATTGATAAGGTGATAGGGAAGAGGAACAATGATTGCGTGCAACAACCCTGACAGCCCTTGCAGTGACCTAGAACCGTAACCTCGTATGAGATTTTCTAGGACTGACGACCCTAGAATGGATCAACATTGGGAAATGATATAAGGGATGTGTCTTAGCTTCCCAATCCTGCTATATGAAAAGAACTAATAAGAACTTGGTAATCATACTCATGACATTGCACTGCATGTGCCATTGGCGTTGGTGTGAGAGCACAGTGCTAGTAATTCATGCCGCGATCGTTAGACGTTGTCGCATGAGGGAGTTTATGGTGAGGGCAGGAATCATTATCTCATATCATTCTTGCATTAACAAGAGTATCTAGGAGACGTTTGATTGTACTGCTTTATCATTACTGCTTAATTGAATTGATAGCATGTTAACCTTTGCTGTGTATATTTTCCACTGAGTTGATCACTCACTCCCACATTACGGGACAGTGTTGGCCACACCAACCAGTCCCTATTTTAGTTTCAGA
Source organism: Magnolia kwangsiensis (assembly GCA_037074715.1). Taxonomy (NCBI): domain Eukaryota; kingdom Viridiplantae; phylum Streptophyta; class Magnoliopsida; order Magnoliales; family Magnoliaceae; genus Magnolia; species Magnolia kwangsiensis. The sequence goes on along the minus strand of CM073575.1, from coordinate 78,000,947 downwards.
TGATGGTGATGCTTGCAAAGTAGAGCCGGACTTTATGATGATGAGGAGGATTTCTCCTATATGCAGGTTCTGATCGACAGGGTTACAGGGTTACTGATTAGATGCCAATACGCTTGGTATTTTGCCTTTTCTTTAAACACCCATGTATATTCTTTTCTTTCCATTTTTAGAGTATACATGTATTTAGTTAACCTGGTAATATGTTCACACTCTGGAGATTTACAATCAATTATACATTTTATATATTTATCACAATCTTCCGCTTGAGAAACTTAACTGTCACTGGAGTATGATATGTTGTTTTGGCTTAATCCACTTCATGTTCTATGCACTACTATAGCCAACATTCATCCATCATTAAAAATGTTGCATAAGTGATGTTCTGGAACTCGGGAGTAGAGTTTATACTCGACCCCCGATTTTTGGGATGTTACAGGAAGTGACTGACATGCGCAACTGTAAGATGAAGATTGCAGAGGAAGTGTAGGCGAGGGCATGTATCAATCCTTCATACATTCTTGCAATAATCAGAGTAAATATGGATGTTTGATTGTATTATTTTATCATTACTACTTTGTTGAATTGATAACATGTTAACCTTTAGTATATAGTTCCTCTGAGTTGATCACTCACTCCCACGTTCTAGGACGGTGCTTAAACACCTACCATACCTTATCTTAGCTGCAGATGATGATGCGACGTTCGAGGCAGAGCCGGAGTATGAGGATGATGAGGAGGCATTCTCCTTCATGTAGTATTCAGGCGGGTTCTCTTAGACCGTTCTGAATCATCAGGGCTTCTTGGTTTATGCTTTATTAGAGGACTTTCACATTTTTCTATTTATATTTTGAAACATGACTTGTAACTTATGACCTAACAGAGCATACATACTTTAGGGACTTGTAATGGATTATATACTCATTTCAGTCTTCTCCTTGTGTATTCTAATTGTCCCTGGATTATATTTTGCTATTTTGGCTTAATCTACTTCATGTTTTATGCACTAACATAGACAACGTACATCCATCATTGAAAATGTTGCATAAGTGATGCTTTGGAGCTCGGGAGCTGAGTTATGCTCGACCCCCGATTTTCAGGGCATTACAAGTTGGTATCATAGCATGATTTGGATTAAAACAAACCTAGGTTATGGTCACACGACGTACGATGACACCAATATAACGTAGGAGGGTGCGAGAAAAATATAAAAATAAGTCTAGGTTTCTCAGTTTCGCCAATTGGCGAAGGATTGCTGTAAACGTTCACCGAGACCAGGTCAGTTCACACCCGTGATCATGTAAAATGAACCTAATCCATTTCTAGACTGTCGATTGAACGGTTTAGATTATATTTTGTCCCATCCCAGCCGTTTAAAATCGCTTAGCGTGAATATGCATCATATTCTATTCGAAATGACCCGAAACGAGTTGAAACGGAGTGGGGGGCCTAATGGGGCACTTTCAGGGGGACCCAAGGTGGGATCCACGTGTTTTTGGACCCAAGGGGGGGAGGACCTCGCCCCACCGGTGAGCCATAGCTGGACAGTGCAAAGACCGACCAGGGCCTCGCTGGTTTGGCGAGGCCTCGCTGCCTAGTGGGCCCAGACGGGCAGGGCTGATCGGGCCAATTTTTTTAGGGCCTTGTGTGGCCCACTAGTGCATAGTTGGTCGAATAAAACCCCTTCTATAGCGTTTTCCCTTCATAAACCACCCCTCCAAGCTCTCCTTTCTTCAAAATATCTCTCAAATCTCCACAAAAATCACCCTCTAAACACTTCCTTCTTCCATTTTCGTGCACCCTCACTCTATCCATCTCAAAACCCACCTCCATTGCTGATTTTCTTTTCTTTACTTTCCATTTGGGCACTCAAATCCCTACTTTGAGTCTCAAATTCGTGGGAACCCACTATCTCATCCCATTCTTCTTTTTTCTACCATTTTTCATGGCCCTATTCGAGCTTGTTACGGCCATATTCTCTATTTCTACCATTCTTCCTTTCATGGAAAAGAAGAGAGCTCCTGTAGATGAAGCCTGGCCTAGTCGCCCAACCCATTCTAGGAGGCTGAGAGGTGTTACTGCAAGTTCAAGCGCCAATCGAGAGTTACAGATGAAGCGGGATCTAGATCCTCATGCTCCCATTGGAAGGGCTTTGTTGACGGAGTTGTCTCATGGAGTTTATGAGGGTCGTAGGGTCCTTTTTAAAGCTTGTGTAGATGCACGGCTATTTGGAGAATGTTTGTTGTTCGAGCGCCTGCTAGAAGCCAAGTGGGGTCTGCTATTTGAGGGTTAACACCGTGAATGTGCACCTACTAGTGCCCTGGTTTGTCAATTACTGTGTGAGTTGAGTTAGTCGAACAACAGTGCCTAACAGGAAGATCAATTCAAGCGTCTGCTTCAACCGGATGTGTGGAAGCTCACCATAGGTAAATCATAGTCTCACATCCCTTGTCCCAAAACACCAGGTGATTAAAACCCTTAAAAATAACTTAAAACATATGAGGGTTTTTGGGTAAGTGAACTTTTTCAATCAACAGAAAATCTCTAAGTTTGCTTGCCCTGTCGATTGTATCAATACATCTTTCGATATGATCGACCTGCTCTGTCAATGTCCTCGGCATCTCAATCGATACAATCGAGAGAGGACTAAAATTTTCCAGCAACCACATACTCATCTGGACGATTTATCGATATATTGAAGTATCAATCGATATCATCGATATTCAAATATCGAGCCCATCGAAAGTGGCTTGATAATATCGACAGACAGTTTTCTAGCGCCCCTATTTTTCTAAAGAAAACTACTATGAGCTTCGATATATCGATGATTGTTCTGATTCAATCTGAAATCAAATATCGATCATATCGGAAGTCATTCGATCATATCGACGATGGGCGTGTATTTCTTTCAACAAATATTTTAGGATGTTCTAAACCTTGATCGGGGGCCACTTGAGGAAATCAATATTCTTATGTCGATGTTATCAAGTCCTGGTCGATTAGATCGAGTCTGGCACAAACTGACTAGCGTGCTTATAGGTAAATCTATACGATTTATCATCCTATCAATACTATCTCGATATCATCGACATTCAAATTCTGATGACATCGGTTGACCCTCGATCAAATCCTATAAAACCTGAAATATTTCAGTTAGTCTCCCTCATTCTTCAAGTGTCGATAGATCGATCCTAGTATCGATGGAATCGGAGTTCGAAATTCGATGACATCGACACAAGTATCGATCTCATCAATAAGCTCGCAATAGGTTTCAAAAGAGTATGACTTTTAAGTTTATGTTATTGAGCGAACAGTCAATCCCATCGAGAGTATACGCTCGATGATATCGACCATGCTCAATGACATCGAACTCAGTCATAAATATGACCATTTTATTTCCGTTGAAACCTTTTGCCTATTTAAAGAGACTCTTGCTCATATTGCTGGCAGAGAAAGAAGAGAGTGTTTTTGTGTGTCTTACCTTCAGATCATATACCCAAAGCCCTTTCTCTTACGGGAGTTCATCTTCCAATCCACTTTCATTCATTGATATTCAATAGAGTGGATTGGGAAATGAATTTCCGCATTCAAGGATCCTTCAACAACTATATTAAAAGTATATCTTTTAGCTGGGATGCCTTGAATGAATAGATGATGGAAATCACTCTATCTTTCTTATAGAAAAATTCTAAGAGAGTAGATTTCTGTCCTAACCTTGACCCAACCTGAAACCAAATATTGGTATATCTTTTGTATTACGGATCAAGGGAGCTGAAGACTCTTCAACAAAAAGAAGGAGATCTTCATCACTGTGAAAAAAGGGACTCATCAACTTATCTGTAAGTACTTAGAGTCCAAATGGCACTTGTGATCATTCCTTTCTAAGATTGGGTCTTAAGTGTTGCTCACCCTTTGAAGTCCTCAAAGGAGGCCTTTGGTGGGAGTGTACACTGTGGGTGTGTTGTGTGAACCCTTACTCTGTGGAGAGCATAAACATCTGGGTGCATTGTGTGGACCCTTACTCTGTGTGGCAATAAACATCTGGTTAGGCATGCACCAACAAAACTCCAAGGTTAGAGGTTAACCGAGTAGAAACCTCTGTGTAAAGGTTGAAGGTGAACTTGATTTAAAACCTTAGGTTTGAGGTGAACCCTAGGAAACCTCCTTAGTGAAATTCGGTACACTCAAGGGATGAGTGCGACAGCCGAGAGTAGAGTAGACAAGTAGTCGAACCAATATAAAAATGACTGTGTTTGTGATTAATTTCTTTGTGTGATTTACTTTATTAATTCAATATCTGAATATCTAAGATCACACCCCACACACATATACAGTCATATCTACCATGAACTAAATTCTATATTCTTATCTTTGAGTAGTTTGTGATTGGATCCTCTACTAGGCTTGGAAGCTAGTAGAGTTACATTTGAGTAATCTTGATAATTACATATCTGATAAGATTAGTGTAATAGGATTTTAAATATTTTATAAAAATTTAAAAAGTCCTATTCACCCCCCTCTAGGACATATTGGCATATTTCCACTTCAACTTAAGCAGTCATCACCGCTATTTCACACCGTGCAAATGTGGGCATTGTCCGAGCTTTCTATGCCACATTTGAGAGCCAACATTGGAGCCCTTGTAGTTTAAAATTCCATTTAGAAGAGATCGGGAGGCCACAGTTGATGTTGGTTTGATATCTCAGCTTATGAATATGTCACTTGGCGAGGTACATGCAAGTGAGAAGAATCTGAGTAGTGCACGTGAAAGGGATTTCCGTACACGGTTCCTTTGTAGTCATCTGGTTGAATGACAACCTAACAAGATCTTTTTAGCGACCAATATGACGGACGACTTTCGCCTGCTTCACCATATCTGCACGTTCAACTTCTACCCCAGGTGAAGCAACAACAGTGAGTGCACGTGCCTGATGGTGGACTTCCTATATCAGGTGGGGTAGGGAGAGAAGTTATGTGTGCCTACATATGTCTTGCGACAGATAGTCCTTATCGCACGTTCTAATAGAAGGTCTGAATCACTCCCGTTTGGCCGACTCAAATGCAGGATTGTACTCAAGTTTGGCTACAGACTTGGGGCAGAATTGCCAGTGCCGATCCATTACATCACCGAGACTACTCTCAATCATATAGATATCGGGCCATGACAATGACAAGACTACTCGAGGAGAGTGAGGATGAGACTGAAAGTGAAGAAAAAGAGAGTGATGAAGAAGGTGGAGCTGAAATAGAAGAAGAAGAACAGCAGGACGAGGAAGAAGAGGAGGCGTAAGATACAAATGAGAGCCCTCCTCCTACGAATCGAGAGCATGATCTTGATCGGGCTGATAGGGAAGCCCATTTAGTTAGACTTGAGGAGGGTCAGGCCACCCTACGACAGGATATTATCGATCTGCGGGGCCTCGTGAAGCACACGTTTAAGAAAGTAACTCACACTTTAAAGTTTATCCTGTGTTGCCTACAGGATAAGGGTGTCCCTCCTCCATCGCCAAATTCTGACGAATAGTCGTATATGTAGTTATCGTTTGTTTTATTTTATTACTTGTTCTTGTGTGTAGCCTTTATAAGCGTATTAGTTTGGTAATTATTTTAGTGTTTGAAGCTTAGTTGTATTAGCTCACATGCATTCTTTGTCATGATCCATGTAATGCTGCACCTCGTGTATTATGATAATTTTGTTAAATGAAATGTATGTTGTTTCTTTGAGTTGAGATGTGAATGCTCTGTGGATGGATTGTGTGTGTACTTAATCTCATGGATTGTATCCTTTGTCGTGTGTAAGTCATGCCACCTAAGGGCACGACTTCGGCCCGTCTCTCTTTGGGCAAATCGCTTGACGGGTCTCTCCCCTAGGTGATAGCCATACGAATCCCCATACGGGCCTATCTCATTTTGATGCTATGCTAGATTCTCAGCAGGCTACTGGCCCCACTGCTGGGCCGATGCCTGTGAACCACCTTTGGTACCACCTATCACACCGTCGATTCCTGAGCAGAATCGTGCATCTATGTTGACGCCACATGCATCTCAGTCCACTCCGCCTCCTGATAGGCTAGAGCAGATGATGCTATTGATGCAGCAACAACAGATCCAGCAGCAGTGGTTTTTGACCACCATGGCTGGTATCTTTGCTCAGACGATGGGGGTGACTCCACCTGCCTCACCTGTGCACCCATCTGGGAATGCTAGTGCTAACGGCACATTTGAGCAATTCCAGCATTTATGGTCTCCCACATTCACGGGTACTTATAGACCCGAGGAGGCTGAGTACTGGATAAACCTCATCTTTAAGATGCTGAGGCCGCTATACTGTTCTGAGGTGGAGTAGTTCGAGCTTGTCACCTTCATGTTTGAGAAGGAGGCTAGTCTGTGGTGGGATAGTGTTCTTCGCACTGTTACGGAGGAATTTGTGTGGACGTGGGAGGCATTCAAGACCCACTTCCACGAGAAGTATTTCCCGATCACCTACAGACACGAGAAGGAGGGTGAGTTCCTTCACCTCCATCAGGGAGGGATGTCGGTGACGGAATATGAGAACCGGTTCATGGAGCTGGGCAGGTATGCTCCTTTGTTTCTGGGTGACCAGTTGATGTGGATGCAGAATTTTTGTGAGGGTTTATGACCTGAGATCCGATCGAAGATGTGCTGTGTAAGCATCTCTTCTTATGCTGAGTTGGTAGGCATGTCCCTGCGAGCTAAGCAGGATGGGACAGGTTGTCCCATATATGAGCACTTATGGCTCCCAGGCCGCGACCTGACTTTTGATGTAGACCATTCCTCAGTAAGAGGCCTTGTGTAGACTCACCGCCAAGGTTCATGGCATCTCCTGCCCCTGTAAGGCGACCAAATGTGTGGTGTGCTTATTGCAAGAAGCCAGGCCACATTAAGATAAATTGTTTCACCAGGATGTGAGACAGTGCTTTTTTGCCGCCTCAGAGGATCAACCGTCCGATGCCTCAGGCTATTTCTGCTCCACCCCTATGATCAGCACCAGCTCACCCATCTTTTAGGCCACCCGCACCTCGCTTCAGGCCGCTATAACGACCCATGATACCTCAAATAAATCGTCCACAGCAGGCTTGGGTTCATGCGCTTACAGTTGAGGCGCCCGAGGCAGATTTAGCACCGAGATCTTTCGAGGTTCTGGTTCATATCTAAGGTATGCCTGTCTTCTTATTGGTGAACACCGGGTCTACTATTTCGATCATCTCTTGCGCTGCAGTCAAGCGGCTAGGGTTGGTTACTACTCCTACGAAGGGAGTGAGACTCACTACCGCTGCAGGGACCTTCTCAGACATTACACGGACCTGTGAGTCTTACTCAGTAGATTTGGGTAGCAGGATAGTGGTTGTTGACCTGATTGTCGCTCCACTGTGTCACTCGACGTTACTCTCAGGATGGATTGGCTCACCAAGATGAGAGCAGAGATTGATTGTGAGGCCAGAGTCATGACAGCCTACGGACCTGAGGGCACGGTCTTTACATTTCCTGCTCAGGTCAGTTGGTCCTGTTGAGTTCGTAGCTACGCTTCTTTGTTAAAGAGTATTGATGATTCGACGTTAGGGGATACGCCTGTGGTTCAGGACTTCCTAGACGTATTTGAGAAGATCTTAGGACTTCCTCCTCGGTGTGAGATTGACTTTACTATCGATCTTGTGCCCGGTGCGACACCTATTTCCTTGCCGACGTATCATATGCCTCCATGTGAGATAGAGGAACTGAGGAGATAGATTGATGAAATGTTAGATGCAAGCTTCATTCGACTGAGTGTATCACCTTGGGGAGCGCCTGTATTGTTTGTAAAGAAGAAGGATGGTTTCTTGCGATTATGTATTGATTATTGCAGGTTGAACCAGGTGACAGTGAAGAACAAGTATCCCTTGCCCAGGATTGATGATTTGTTTGATCAGTTGAAGGGGGCACGATATTTTTCGAAGATAGATTTGTAGTCAGGGTATCATCAGATGCACGTCAGGGATGAGGACGCGTAGAAGACCGCATTCAGGACCAGTTTTGGTCATTACGAGTTCCTTTTGATGTCGTTTGGACTCACAAACGCTCCGGCCATGTTCATGGACCTAATGAATAGGGTGTTTCAGCCGTTTCTGTTCTGATTCATCATAGTGTTTATTGATGACATTCTGATATACTCCAAGAGTCAGGAAGAGCATGAAGAGCATCCGCGAGCTATCCTCGACACTCTTAGGAAGAACCATTTGTTCGCATAGTATAAGAAATGCGACTTCTGGAAGGAGGAAGTTAAATTCCTAGGACATGCGGTGTCCAAGGAAGGTATAGCAGTCGACCTCGCTAAGGTAGCCGTGGTTCAGGATTTGAAGCAACCCAGTTCAGTTACCGAGGTGAGGAGTTTTCTTGGTCTGGCAGGGTACTATCGACAATTCATTCAGGACTTTTTCAAGATTTCCAGACCGTTGTCTCAGTTGACACGGAAGGATTTGAAGTTTGTTAGGAATGAGAAGGCCGAAGCAACTTTTCATGAGTTAAAGGACAAGTTGACGTCCGCCCTGTGCTAGTATTGCCAAAGCAAGGGGTTAAGTATACGATATATATTGATGCCTCTTGCATTAGTCTGGGTTGTGTCCTTATGCAGAAGGACAGGGTGAATGCATACGCCTTCAGACAGTGGAAGAAACACGAGGAGAATTATCCTACACATGACCTGGAGTTGGCAGCTGTTATTTTTGTACTAAAGCTCTGGAGACATTACCTCTACGGAGAGGAGTTCGAGCTCTTTTAAGACCATAAGAGTCTTATATGTATATTCTCTCAGTGGGACTTAAATATGAGGCAACACCAATGGATGGAAACCTTAAAGGACTTTAAGTACGAGGTCTCCTACCATCCGGATAAGGCAAACCTTGTGGCAGATGCATTGAGCCACAAGAAGACCATAGAGTTAACGACTCCGCTAATGATAGCAGAATGGGACATGGTGGAGTTTATGCGAGACTTTGAGCAGAAACTCACAGTGGAGGAGCCGTATGAGGTTATCGCACACATTCGAGTACAGCCCCTCATTGACGTAAGGATTATAGCAGCTCAGGCAGACGATGAGCTATTGGTGAAGATGAGGGAGCGGGTTGGTGCAGATGAGGACTCTGAGTGGAGTGTTATTGCAGATGGGGGTTTACTTTATCATAACCGCCTATGCGTCCCACACATTCCTGACCTGAGATGGGAGGTTCTCGAGGCAGCCCACAGTTCGAGGCTTGCGATGCATCCTGGTAGCACGAAAATGTATTAAAACATGAAAAGATCGTACTGGTGGGACAATATGAAGGTTCACATTGCAGAGTTTGTGTCCTGTTGCCTCACGTGCCAGTAGGTCAAGGCAGAGCATCACCGACCTCCTGGACTGCTTTAGCCCATGCCCATAGTGTAACGCCTGGGAAAAATCCGTACTTGGACTCGATTACCAACTCGACCCGAAATCGCGTAGGATTAATTCCTTTAGAAAATAAGTGTAAGTCAGCTAGCGCAACGCTAGAGTAGCTGGAAACTAGTCCCTGATCACTTTAAATACGTTCTACAAGACCTAAATCAAGTAGAACCAATGACTCTATAATACTCTATAACCTCGGATCAAATTCTAAGCAGGTTTGGTCTCTGGACCACTTTAAAACTTTGTATTGGATCTAGACCGCACGTCGAAAGTCCGATACCTACTATCTTATACCGTTAGAACCGCCTACCTGGACTTGACAATCATTTCAAAAATCAAGTCCAACCGATAATCACAGGCTATTTCATTGAGCCCGGACTGAAGAGAGTGCGAATAGGGACAGAATTGAAATTTAAAATTCAAATCTGGCACACGACTTAACGCGTCAGTATTAAGCGTTCTGACCATCAGAATTCAGCCAAATTACACCCTCGGATCAGGAAAAATTTTTATTTCATATCATGGGACTTGCAGGCCTGATCTACGTGCTGTGACCGCTGAACTGAAACTGGACCGTCACATGCGATCTGCGAACCTTGCCGGACTGAAAACTTGATGCGTGCTAGATCCTGTATGCACGAGCTTAAGTCCGATTGCGTTTAGCCAGGGGACCACCAGAAATGTACTTTTGGACCGAAACAGCCTCGAAATGGATATACATCAAGTAAACTTCGTTCCCGAGCCTATTCCGGGCATTTTTAGGCTTATAAAAGGGGTTGAAACCCTCACTCCTCTCTCCCATCCGAATTTGGGAAAAACCCTAGATTGGGAGAGAGAAAAGGTGAGAGTTTGTGAGAGAGAGAGTAGGAGAGAATTTTTCTGCCGTTGCACCACCCGTTGCAAGTGCCTAAGAAACACACTTCAATCACCTGGCCGATGATTCCTCCGTGTTTTCAGGTAAGAAAATGCCCTAAAAGTTGCTGATTTAGTGTTCTTTCATTTCCGTAACGAGATAGCTGATGCATCTTGTAAAACAGGTTGTCTAGTCACCGTGGACGAAGCGTATACGCTCCGTTCGAAATGATACGTTTATAAGAGATAAGGTGCGGATTTTAGATGCTTTGATTGACTGTTTCCAACACTTTCAATGTCGTTTAATAGTAGATTGTCGACGGCATCGCCATTTGACATGTACAACATGCTATTCGTTTTCTGTTTCGTAAACCAACGAAGAATATGAGATTTAGGACATTTTAGTCATTTGTAAGATGTACTGATTTCATTCATATTTTGCTGATGTGATTGACATGGCTTATTGTCGCATTAGAATGTTAGGAATGGGTGCATAATTAGTTTGACGAAGAGATTCGCCTAAATGCGCACTTCGGGTCGACATACTATATGTAGACTTAAGTGTGTAGTGTAAGTGTTTGTATAAATGCTTGTATTAGTATGTATTGAATTAAATGGTGTTATGGATTAGTTTGAGATTGATTTCTCAATTAATATGCTGATGTGAATGATTTCCTACATGTTAGTTATATGCATGATTTCATTGTATGTACGAAATGCATGTGCTTGATGATTTACTTAAGTTGTATGTTATAACATGTCTTAACATGCTCACATGGTTGTATTTCATTTCCAATACTCTTACATGAATTGCTGATGTGAATTCATATGTGTTTGGGACTATGCCTAGTCCAGGCAGTCGGTAACCGAGCGAATTCGTGGTTGGCTTATCTTGGCCACGAATGACGCGTCGATGAATGCAAGCCGTGTTCTGGAGTTGGCGGCAGTGGTTAGGCCACACGAAGTGTTTTACGCACTTCATGTCGTTCGACTTGAGATGCGATCACGCTAGTCGAGCCCGTCAAGTAACCCGACTCGCCGATGTATGTTCACCTTGTATGAGTCATAACTGCTTGAACCTAGGGTACTGAACTTACCATTGTAAACCCTGCTAACCATGGTACCTTGATCCACGAAGACTCATGAGCCGGGCATGGTGGTATGGGACACCGTGGTCGAGCTTTCGGCCTACGCTGGGGCCACAAACCTCCCCGTAGTGACCAGTGAGCACGTATATCTCGTGAGCAGATTATGGTGGTATGGGACACTATATTCTTGCTGTCGGCCTACACTGATCAGGCGACGAGTCCTTTGTAGTGACCGCGAGCGTATTCTGAGTCTACGGGAGGCGACGACCCTTCCGTAGCAGTGAGAGTACAGTAGGCCTGTATTGATAAGGTGATGGGGGAGCGGTGCAACGAGTGCGAGCAACAGCCCTGGCAGCCCTTGCAGCGACCTACAAAATATACATCGTATGAGATTACTAGGAGTGACGACCCTAGACAGGATCTGTGTTGGGATTGATATAAGGGAAGTACCTTAGTTTCCCAATCCTGCTATTTGAATGGACTAATAATAACTCAGAAATCATATCACCATAGCATTGCATGTGCCTGAAAGATGTGGAGCACTTGAGGGAAGATTGCATGCCGCGGTCGTAAGATGGTGTCGTATGAGGGAGATCGTCGGTGAGGGCATACATCACGTCATGTCATATTGCATTAACAACAGTATTAGGAATGTTTGATTTACTGATTTACTATTATCGCATGATTGATTTGAGAACATGTTAATGCTTGTTCTATGATTCCATTGAGTTAGCTACTCATTCCCACATTTCGGGATGGTGTTTGCAACACCCACCAGACCCTGTCTTAGATGCAGGTGATGCTGAGATCCAAGAGGTAGAGCCGGACTTTGATGAGGACCAGGACGAGTTCTCATACATGCAGTACCACGATGGCTTTGCTTAGGTGGCCTGGGTTGTCGGGACTCCTCAGTGGGACTATTTTTGGCATTTTGATTTGTTTATTTACATGTATATGAGACTCAGAGATGTATTCATACTTTAGTGACAGTTGAGATCTACTTTGTTTTTCCATACAGTGATATATATATTCTTTAGTCTTCCGCTTGCTTTTATCACTGAATCTGAAGTATGAATTGCAGTTTTGGTATAATTTTGCTCATGTGAATGCTTTAACTCAGACAACATTGAATCATAATCACTTTTGTTGCATAAGTGATGGTCTGGAACTCGGGAGTTGAGTTTATACACGACCCTCGATTTTCAGGGTGTTACAAGTTAGTATCAAGCATGAATAAGATTATACCGGGCCTGAGTTATGGTCATGCGACGTACGCTGTCGCTTCCTTTGACTTAGGTGGGTGCGAGAAGGGTCTAGAAACACTTCTAGGATCGCAGATTCGCCAATAGGCGAAGTCTATTCGAATCGATCGCGTGATCGAGTTCGTAACGCTTCTAGGGTCGCGTAAAGCGACCTGAGTAGCTCCTAGGTTGTAGGTAAGTGGGTTGAGACATTATTTGAATGATTCTAAACCCGTAAATGTGAATCCTTGGGCTATGAGATAACCGCAACCCCTGCATTCAATCGTCAGGGCTTAAAAACCTCGTTTCACCTAAAATCTTCAAAATTCTTCCTCGCACCACTCCAATCGTCAATTATTTCTTACCCTTTTCATGTTAGACATCAATCCTAATATAAAAATGATATAAAATCATACTTCGACAAAAGTTTATAGTGAATAGTAAAATTTCATAAAAAATGGCCATAAGGCCATTCTAAGTTTCTTTTCTTTAGCAAATAATGGTCTAGATGGATGTACTAGCTCCTTCTACCCCAAAATAATATGCTGCATGATAGGGAATTGTATTCGGGTTTGCAGACTGGCCCCAGAAATCCCTGAACGTATGTTTAGGCCTCTATAGGTCAATATACAATGAACCAAGGTTGGGACCATACATTTTTAGGGTCCCTAGACCATGGGGGACCAGACCCATGTGGTCCCACCGATCGACCAGAGAGATGGTCGGCGATGCCATCGCCGATCCGGCGATGCATCGCCGGCCACTGTGGCCCACTTGATGTAAGTTTTGGGATCTGGGGGTATTTTGGGTAGTGTACACCCCCCATGTGTGGTTCTTCCATAGAAAATCCCAAATAGGGGTACTTCCTTCACAAACAGCCCCTTCCCTAGCCCCATTTACATTTTCTAGCTGCCCTAACCCAAAATCGTGGTTCCAAACCACTCACAAATCCATTCCCTGCTAAAAATGACCACACTTCATCACTCCAAAGTGATTTTCAGCCCTCCCTCTTGTAGATTTCATCGTTTGGAGCTCTTAAAACCCCCAAATTGAGCTGAAATCGTGAGGTGCTCCATTCCCCCTTTTCATTCTCTTTTCTCTCTAAAAATATATCTGTGGGGAGCTTGAAGCATCCCTCTACAACACCTAGATCTCCCTTTTCTAGTTTGGTTAGCCATTTCTTAGCACTTTCTCCATTTTTCATGACTTTTGTTAAAGCCATTTTGGGTCTTTTGTCACTCTCCACCATCCTCTCTTTGATGGGTAAGAGGAAAACCGCAGCGGATGAGGCTGGGCCTAGTCGTCCTACTCAATCAAGAAGATAACGGGGTGGGGCCGCTAGCTCAAGCACCGCTGCAAGTCCAAGCACAGCCCGAGAGTTCCATACAAAGCGGAATTTGGATCCCCATACTCAACTTGGGTGAGTGATTTTAGCAGAGATGCCTCACGGCCAATACACTGACCCTAAGGTGTTGTTTGAGGCAGACGTGAAAGGATGACTATTCGGTGAATTTCTGTTGTTCAAGCTCATTGAAGCTGCGCATTGGGGTCCGATATTTGAAGCTCGTGCTCGTGCTAATGTGAGCACCGTTCGTGCCTTCTACGCTCGTATCCAGAATCCTACACTGGAGCTATTACAGTTTGAAATTCCTTTTGGTAGAGACCGGATGGCCACGATCGATGTTCGGTTGATTGCGCGACTTCTGAACGTGCCTCTTAGTGATGTTCATCCTAGTGCGAAGAATTTGAGGAGTAGGCATGAGCGAGATCACCGTACCAGGTTTCTATGCGGTAAACTGGTTCCATGGCAGCCTAATAATAGCCTCAAGGCATCTTATATGTCTGATGATTTATGCCTGCTGTACCACATTTGCTCTTTCAACGTGTATCCCAGGTCGACAAATCGCATTGAGTGTAGTGCCTTATGGTTGATTTCTTGTATCTAGTGGCCCAGGGAGAGAATGTGTGTATGGCCACTTTCATCTTGCGATAGATTATCCTCATAGTAAAATCAAGAAGAACGTCTGAATCGCTTCCTTTTAGCCGACTGATATGCAAGATCGCGCTTGAGTTTGCTTACAGACTTGGGCCGGAGTTGTCAGTTCCGATTCACAGCATTGATGAGTCTACCATGGTCAAGATGAAGATCGGGTCTCAGTACCGTGAGACTCAGCTTGAAGAGGATAGCGAGGATGATTTTGATGATGAAGAGGATCCAAGTGAGGGAGAACCTGGAGCAGAAGTTGAGGAAGAAATCCAGGAAGAGGTAGAAGAGGAGGCTCAGGATACAAATGAGAGCCCTCTTCCTTCTGCTCAGACTACTGGTGATGATCGCATCGCCCGAATTGAGGAGAGCCAGGTCGCCTTGCGAAGGGAAGTTCAGGAACTTCGTGCTGAAGTCGAGGATGCCAAGGCCGTTACGAAGAGAAAATTCGGCAAGGTGACTCGCACCTTGAAGGCGATCCTGTGCTGCTTGCAGGATAAGGGTGCTCCTCCTTCGTCACCCGACTCAGACTAGCGATGAGATCTTTGATGTTGTTGTTAGTAGTTAGTCGTTTCCTGCTTTATGTTGTGTAAGCCTGTTAAGGCTAGTGCTTTGCTTATGTTGCTGTTATAATTTTAACTGTCTTAGTTCTCATGTATTTCTCGTCATGATGCTTGTAAGGACATATCCCTTGTATTGTGACAATTTTGATTAAATGAAATGCATGGAATGCTTTTAACTCCTCATGTGAATGATTACGGTGTGTTTGTGCTATTGAGACTGACAAGGTTGGGCCCTATTTTGAATATAAGGAATGCCGCCGAAGGCTACACGGAGCACGGCTCGACTTGCATTGAGTGAGCCTATAGATCAGGCTCCTTTGCAGTCTGATACCCATGCGGACCCTGCTGTGGGCCCGATTCCTAAGACAGTGCGTACGTCTCAGCTTACTGCTGGTCCTACAGTTGGACCACCGCCGTTCACACCGCCCGTCAGAGAGCCTTACCGCGCGTCTTCTTCGACGCGGTACACGCCATAGCCTGTTCCACCTCCTAACAGATTTAAGCAGATGATGGCCATGATGCAGCAGCAACAGCAGCTCCTGACTACTATTGTGGAGACATTAGCCCAGGGTGGGGGTGTGCCTCCACCTGCACCACCTGCGCATCCAACTGAGGATGCTGATACATATGCCCAAGATGAGGGCATGGCTCATCCTGTACCACCTGCTTACCCTGAGGGAATGCCGCAGATACACGGGGCTTGTTAGAGCGATTCCATCGCTTATGGCCTCCCACTTTTACGGGTTCTCATAGACCCGAGGAGGCCGAGTATTGGCTCGACCGTGTGTCGAAGATACTGCAAATGCTTCATTGTACAGAGGCCGAGCAGGTCGAGTTGGCTACGTTCCTGTTCGAGCGAGAGGCCAGCTTGTGGTGGGACAGTGTATTGCAGACCGTTACCGCCGACTATATATGGACCTGGGCAGCGTTCGAGTTCCACTTCCACGAGAAATACTATCCCCAGACGTACAGGCATGACCGGGAGAATGAGTCTCTACGCCTCGGACAGGGAGGCATGACAGTCACGGAGTATGAGCATCGGTTCACCGAGTTGGGCAGATATGTCCCGACTATTCTGGCAGATGAGCAGATGGCATACGACACTTTTCAGAGGGTCTGCGACCGGATATTCAGTCGAAGATGTGTTGCGTAAGCATTCCCTCTTATACAGAGCTGATTCACATGTCCATGCAGGAAGAGCAGGATGTGGATCGACTTACCCGATCTTGTGGCCCTGTTGCTCCTAGGCCACGACCAGAGATGCAGGACAGGCCCTTTGCGGGCAAGAGGCCTCTCGTCGACCCTCCTACTAGGGCTACAGCGCTAGTACTCCCGATGCGGGGCCCTGATTTATTATGTACATATTGTGGGAGGACGGGCCACTTAGTGCAGAGTTGTTTTGCCCGGATGCGGGATAGTGGGTTCTCGACGCCGTAGAAGATCGACCGCACATGCTCACAGGCGATATCAGCACCGCCTTTATGGTTGGCTCCTGCGCACCCTTCCTTCAGACCTCCGGTATCGCAGATCAGGCAGCCTCTACGGCCCATGACACAGCGGTCGAACTGGCCACAGTAGGCACGGGTGCATGCCTTGACAGCAGAGGCAGCTGCGACACCGACTTCTCAGCATTCGGCCTTCGAGGTCACTGCCCACATTGGAGGTATTCCTATACTCGTGATGGTGGACACAGGATCCACGATTTCTTTGATATCACGTGCTATAGTTAGACGCATTGGTCTACAGACTATTACTATGGACGGGGTGCGAGTTTATACAGCTCACAGGTCCTTTACAGATGCCACCCAGATGTGTGAGGGCTGTTTGGTGGATCTGGGAGGCAAGACGATGGCTCTAGATCTTATCGTCGACCCCTCTCTTGTTTATCTCGACGTCATTCTTGGCATGGACTGGTTGACTGCAGCGAGGGTCGAGATTGACTACAAGACTCATATAGTGACAACCTACGAGCCAGAGGGCGCATCCTTCACATTTTCAGTGCCGGTAAATCTCCTGTTCCGTATACTTAGTTACGCTACATTACTGCGAGACGCTGGTGTCCAGATACTTGAGAATACGCCAGTCGTTTGCGAGTTTGGGGATCTGTTCAAGAAGATCCCTGGTTTGCAGCCCCGACGAGAGATCGATTTCACTATCGATCTAGTGCATGGTTCCTCGCCCGTCTCACTGCCGACATATCGCATGGCACCGTGTGAGATGGATGAGTTGAGGATGCAGATTGATGGTCTGTTCAAGCTTGGCCTTATACGGCCTAGTGTGTCTCCTTGGGGAGCACCAGTTCTGTTCGTGAGGAAGAAGGATGGTTCGATGCGATTGTGTATTGATTATCGCAGGTTGAACCAGATCACGGTGAAGAACAAGTAACCTTTGTCCAGGATCGATGACTTGTTTGATTAGTTGAGAAGAGCGCAGTACTTCTCGAAGATTGATCTTCAGTAAGGATATCATCAGTTGCGCGTTATGGATGAGGACGTGCAGAAGACAGCATTCAAGACCAGCTTTGGCCACTACGAGTTCCTTGTGATGTCGTTCGGTCTCACGAACGCACCATCCATGTTCATGGATCTGATGAACCGGGTATTTCGGTCTTTCCTCTATCGATTTATCGTTGTGTTCATTGACGACATTTTGGCGTACTCCAGGAGTCAAGAGGAGCATGAGGAGCACTTGCGTTTGGTCCTAGATACGCTCAAACTGCATCAGTTGTTCGCATAGTACAAGAAGTGCGACTTCTGGAAGCAGGAAGTGAAGTTCCTGGGACACGTGGTGTCCAAGGATGGCATGGCAGTTGACCTTTCTAAGGTAGCTGCGGTTCAGGACTGGGAGCAGCCTGGTTCTGTCACTGAGGTGAGGAGTTTTGTAACGCCCGTGAAAAATCCATACTTGGGCTCGAGTACCAACTCGACCCGAAATTGCGTAGAATTAATTCTTTTAGAAAATATGACTAAGTTAGCTAGCGCAACGCTGGAGTAGCTGGGAAATAGTCCCTGATCACTTTAAATACGTTCTACAAGACCCAAATCGAGTAGAACCAACGACTCTATAATACTCTATAACCTCGGACCAAACTCTAAGCAGGTTTGTTCTCTAGACCACTTTGAATCTTTGTATTGGATCTAAACCGCGCGTCAAAAGTCGATACCTCCTATCTTAGACCGTTAGAACCGCCTAGCTGGACTTGACAATCATTTCGAAAATCAAGTCAAACCGATAATCACAGGCTATTTCATTGAGCCCGGACCGAAAGGAGTGCGAATAGGGACAGAATTGGAATTTCAAATTCAGATCTGACACACGACTTGACGCGTCAGTATTAAGCGTTCTGACTGTCAGAATTCATCCAGATTACACCCTCGGATCAGGAGAAATTTCTATTTTATATCATGAGACTTTCAGCCCTGATCTACGTGCGGTGACTGCTAAACTGAAACTGGTCCGCCACGTGCGATCTGGGAACCCTGCCGGACTGAAAACTTAATACGTGCTAGATCTGGTATGCATGAGCTTAAGTCCGATCGCATTCGACCAGGGGACCACCAGAAAGCATCTTTTAGACCGAAACAACCCCGAATTGGATATGCACTAAGTAAACTTTGTACCGGAGCCTATTTTCAGTATTTTTGGGCTTATAAAAGGGGTTGAAACCCTCACTCCTCTCTCCCATCCGAAATTGCAAGAAACCCTAGATTTGGGAGAGAGAAAAGGTGAGAGTTTGTAAGAGAGAGTGGGATAGATTTTTCCAGCCTTCGTGCCATCTGTTGGTAGTGCCTAAGCAACCCTTCCTGATCACCAAGCCGGTGATTCTTCCGCATTATCAAGTATAAAACAACCCTAGAAGTTGCTGATTTAAGGTTTGCTTGGATTCGTAACATGCTAGCTAACGTAACTCGTAAATTAGGTTCTCTTATCGCCGTTGACGAAGCGTATACGCTCCGTTCAAAACGACACGTCTACAAAAGACTAGGTGAGGATTTTAGACGCTTTGATTGACGGTTTTCAACGCTTTCAATGTCGTTTAATAGTAGATTATCGACGGTATCGCCGTTTGACATGTACAACATGCTATCCGTTTCCTGTTTTGTAAATCAACGAAGAATATGAGATTTAGGGCATTTTAGTCATTTGTAGGAAGTACAAATTACATTCATATTTTGCTGATGTGATTGACATAGTTTGTTGTCGCATTAGGAAGTTAGGAATACGTGCATAATTAGTTTGGCAAAGAGATTCGCCTAATTACGCACTTCGGGTCGACATACTATATGTAGACTTAAGTGTGTAGTGTATGTGTTTGTATAAATGCTTGTATTAGTATGTATTGAATTAAATGATGTTATGAATTAGTTTGAGATGGATTTCTCAATTTATATGCTGACATAAATGCTTTCCTACATGTTGACTATGTACATGATTCCATACTATGCATGAAATGTATGTGCTTGAAGATTTACTTAAGTTGAATGTTATAACATGTGTTAACATGCTCACATGATAGTATTTCAATTCCAATACTCCTACATAAATTGCTGACGTGATTCCATAATTGTTTGGAACTAGACTTGGTCCTGCAGTTGGTAACCGAGCGAATTCGTGGCTGGCTGGTCTTGGCCACGAACGACGCGTTTATGAACGCGAGTCGTGTTTGGAGCTGGCGGCAGTGGTTAGGCCACGCGAAGTTTTTTACGCACTTCATGTCGTTCAACTTGAGATGCGATCGCGCTAGTCGAGCCCGTCAAGTAACCCGACTAGCCGATGTATGTTCACCTTGTATGAGTCATAACTGCTTGAACCTAGGGTACTGAACTTACCATTGTAAACCCTGTTAACTATGGTACCTTGATCCACGAAGACTCATGAGCCGGGTATGGTGGTATGGGACACCGTGGTCGAGTTGTCGGCCTACGCTGGGGCCACAAACCTCCCCATAGTGACCAGTGAGCACCTAGTCTCGTGATCAGATTATGGTGGTATGGGACACTATATTCTAGCTGTTGGCCTACACTGTTCAGGCGACGAGTCCTTTATAGTGACCGCGAGCGTATTCTGAGTCTACGGGAGGCGATGACCCTTCAGTAGCAGTAGAGTATAGTAGGCCTGTATTGATAAGGTGATGGGGGAGCGGTACAACGAGTGCGAGCAACAGCCCTGGCAGCCCTTGCAGCGACCTACAAAATATACATCGTATGAGATTACTAGGAGTGACGACCCTAGACAGGATCTGTGTTGGGATTGATACAAGGGAAGTACCTTAGTTTCCCAATCCTGCTATTTGAATGGACTAATAACAACTTAAAAATCATATCACCATGCCATTGCATGTGCCTGGAAGATGTGGAGCACTTGAGGGTCGATTGCATGCCGCGGTCGTAAGATGGTGCCGTAAGAGGGAGATCGTCGGTGAGGGCATACATCACGTCATGTCATCTTGCATTAACAACAGTATTAGGATTGTTTGATTTACTGCTTTACTATTATCGCATGATTGATTTGTAAACATGCTAATCTTTACTCTATGATTCCACTGAGTTGATCACTCACTCCCACGTTACGGGATGGTGTTTGCAACACCCACCAGACCCTATTGTAGATGCAGGTGAGACTGAGATCCAGGAGGCAAAGCCAGACTTCGACGAGGACCAGGACGAGTTCTCGTACATGCAGCATCATGATGGCTTTGCGTAGGTGACCTGGGTTGATGGGAATTCAGTGGGACTATTTTGAACATTTGATTTTGTTCATGTATATGTATATGAGACTCAGAGATGTATTCATACTTTAGAGACAGATGAGATCTACTTTGTTTTTCCTTACAGTGATATATATATTGTTTAGTCTTCCGCTTGCTTTTATCACTGGATTTGGAGTATGAATTGTAGTTTTGGTATACTTTTACTCATGTGAATGCTTTAAATCAGACAACATTAAATCATAATCATTTTTGTTGCATAAGTGACGGTCTGGAACTCGGGAGTTGAGTTTAAACACGACCCCTGATTTTCAGGGTGTTATAAGTTGGTATCAGAGCATGAATAAGAGTATACTGGGCCTGGGTTATGGTCTCGCAACGTACGCTGTCACTTCCTTTGACTTAGGTGGGTGCGAGAAGGGTCTAGAAACACTTCTAGAATCGTAGATTCGCCAATAGGCAAAGTCTATTCGAATCGATCGCATGATCGAGTCTGTAACGCATCTCGGGTCGCGTGAAGCAACCCGAATAGCTCCTAGGTCATAGGAAGTTAGGTTGAGATGTTCTTTGAACAATTTTAAACCCATAAAAGTAAATCCTTGGGCCGTGGGATGACCACGACTCCTGTATTCAATCGTCAGGGCTTAAAAACCCCGTTTCACCAAAAATCTTCAAAATTCTTCCTCTCACCACTCCAATCTTCATTTCTTTCTTATCCTTTTCATGTTAAGCATCAAACATAATGTGAAAATAATATAAAATAATACTTTCACCAAATTTTACAGTGAATAGTAAAATTTCATGAAAAATGGCCATAAGGACATTCTAACTTCACTTTATTTAGAAAATAAGGGTCTAGATGGATGTACTAGATCCTTATACCCCAAAAGCATATGCTGCATGATAGGGTTTTGTATTCAGGATTGTGGATTGGTCCTGGAAAGCCCCGAAAACATGTTTGGGCCTATGTAGGTCAAAATCCTATGAACCAAGGTTGGGACCGTACATATCTGGGGTCCTTGGACCATGGGGGACCAAACCCATGTGGTCCCACCGGCCGGATGCACCACCGGTCGGCGATGCCATCGCCGATCCGGCGATGCATCGCCGTACAGGTGGGCCCACTTGAAGTGATTTTTGGGCGCACGCCCTATCTTGGGTCGAGTACACCCCCCATGTAGGGTTCGATCGAAGAAAACCCCTACAACTTGCATCTCCTTCACAAACAGCCCTCCCCATAGCCCTATTTGCATTTTCCAGCAACTATCTCCAAAAATTCATGATTCCAAACCACCCTAGATCCATCCTTGGCCAAAAACGATCACCCTCCATCATTCCTTTGAAGTTGGCAGCCCTCCCTCTTGAAGATTTCGTCATTTGGAGCTCCAAAAACTCCCAAATCGATCTGAAATCGTGAGGTGCTCCATCCCACTTTTTCATTTTCATTTCTCCTTGAAAATATATCCTTAGGAAGCTTGAAGTATCCCTCTACGATGCCTATATCTCCCTTTTTCAGTTTGGACAGCCACTTCTCCGCATTTTCTTCATTTTCCATGACTTTCGTGGAAGCCATTTTAGGCCTTTTGTCACTCTCCACCATCTTATCTTTGATGGGTAAAATGAAAACTGCAGTAGATGAGGCTGGGCCAAGTCACCCTGCTCAATCGAGAAGACTGAGGGGTGGTGTCGCAAGTTCAAGCGCCGCCACAGGTCCAGCTACAGCCCTAGAGTGCAGTATAAAGCGAGATTTGGATCCCCATACTCACCTTGGGCGAGTAATTCTATCAGAAATGCCTCACGGCCAATACACTGATCGCAAAGTGTTGTTTGAGGCGGACGTGGAAGGGTGACTGTTCAGTGAATTTTTGTTGTTCGAGCGTCTTGAAGCTGTGCATTGGGGTCCGATCTTTGAAGCTCGCGCTCGTGCTAATGTGAGCACCGTTCGTGCCTTCTACGCTTGTATCCAGAATCCTACCTTCGAGCCATTGCAGTTTAAAATTTCTTTTGGTAGAGATCGGATGGCTACGATTGATGTGAGACTGATTGCGCGACTTCTGAACGTGCCTCTTGGTGATGTTCATCCTAGTGAGAAGAATCTGAGGAGTAGGCTTGAACGAGATCGCTGCACCAGGTTTCTGTGCTGTAAGTTGGTTCCATGGCAGTCTAATAATAGCCTCAAGGCGACATATATGTCTGATGATTTACGCCTGCTGCACCATATCTGCACGTTCAATGTTTTTCCCAGGTCGATGAATCGCATTGAATGTACACGCCTTATGGTCAATTTCTTGTATCTGGTGGCCCAGGAAGAGAACGTATGTATGGCCACTTTCATCTTGCGACAGATAATCCTCATAGCCAAGTTAAGAAGAACATCCGAATCGATTCCTTTTGGCCGACTGATATGTAAGATCGCACTTGAGTTTGCTTACAGACTTGGGCCGAAATTGTCAGTTTCGATTCATAGCATTGATGAGTCGACTATGGTCAAGATGAAGATTGGGTCTTAGTACCGTGAAAATCAGCTTGAGGAGGATAGCGAGGATGACTTTGATGATGAGAAAGATCAAAGTGAGGGAGAACCTGGAGCAGAAGTTCAGGAAGAAGTCCAGGAAGAGACAGAAGAGGAGGCTCAGGATACAGATGAGAGCCCTCCTCCTTCTGCGCAGGCTACTAGCAATGATCGCATTGCTCGGATTGAGGAGAGCCAGATCGCCTTACGAAGGGAAGTTTAGGAACTTCACGCTGAAGTCGAGGATGCCAAGGCCGTTATAAAGAGAAAATTCAGCAAGGTGACTCGCACCTTGAAGGCGATCCTGTGTTGCTTGCAGGATAAGGGTGCTCCTCCTCCGTCACCCGACTCAGACTAGCGATGCGACCTTGATGTTGTTGTTAGTAGTTAGTCATTTTCTTCTTTTGTTGTGTAAGCTTGTTAGGGCTAGTGCTTTGCTTATGTTGCTGTTGTAATTTTAACTGTCTTAGTTCTCATGTATTTCTCGTCATGATGCTTGTAAGGATATATCCCTTGTATTATGATAATTTTGATTAAATGAAATGCATGGAATGCCTTTGACTCCTTGTGTGAATGATTGTGGTGTATTTATGCTATTGAGACTGACAAGGTTGCGCCCTATTTTGAATATAGAGAATGCCGCCTAAGGCTACGCGGAGCACGGTTTAGCTTGCATTAATTGAGCATATGAATCAGACTCCTTCGCAGTCTGACACCCATGAGGACTCTGCTGTGGGCCTGATTCCTGAGACAGTTCGTGCGTCTCGGCCTACTGCTGGTCCTACAGTTGGACCACCGCCGTTCACACCGTCAGTCAGAGAGCCTTATCTTGTATCTACTTCGACGCAGCACCCGCCACAACCTGCTCCACCTCCTAACAGATTTGAGCAGATGATGGCTATGATGCAGCAGCAGCAGCAGCAGTAGCAGCTTCTGACTACCATTTGGGGACATTAGCTCAGGGTGGGGGTGTGACTCCACCTGCACCACCTGCGCATCCAGCTGAGGATGCTTATACATACACCCAGGATGAGGGCACGGCTCATCCTGTACCACCTGCTTACCCTGCGGGGAATGCCGCAGATACACGGGGCCTATTAGAGCGATTTCAGCGCTTACGGCCTTCCACTTTTACGGGTTCTCATAGACCCGAGGAGGCCGAGTACTGGCTCGACCGTGTGTCGAAGATATTGCGGATGCTTCATTACACAGAGGCTGAGCAGGTAGAACTGGCTACATTCCTGTTTGAGCGAGAGGCCAGCCTGTGGTGGGATAGCGTATTGCGGACCGTTGCCGCTGACTATATATGAACATGGGCAGCATTTGAGTTCCGCTTTCATGAGAAGTATTACCCCCAGACTTACATGCATGATCGGGAGAATGAGTTTCTCCGCCTCCGACAGGGAGCCATGACAGTCACGAAGTATGAGCATCGGTTTACGGAGTTGGGCAGATATGTCCCAACTATTTTGGCTAATGAGCAGATGCGTATACGACACTTTTTGGAGGGTTTGCGACCAGATATTCGGTTGAAGATGTGCTGTGTGACCATTCCCTCATATGCGGAGTTGATTCACATGTCTATGCGGGCAGAGCAGGATGTGGATCGACTTGCGCGGTCTCGTGGCCCTGTTACTTCTAGGCCACGACCAGACATGCATGACAGGCCCTTCGCGGGAAAAAGGCCTCGTGTCGACCCTTCTACTCGGGCTCTAGTGCTAGCACCATCGTTTCGGCACACCGAGTTATCGTGCACATATTGTGGGAGGACGGGCCACTTGGCACAGAGCTATTTTTCTCGGATGTGTGACAGTGGGTTCTCACCGCCGCAGAAGATTGACCGTGCACGTTCACAGGCGATATCAACACCGCCTATACGGTTAGCTCCTGCGCACCCTTCTTTCAGACCTCCGGTATCGCAGATCAGACAGCCTCCACGGCCCTTGACACAGCGGCCAAACCGGCCACAGCAGGCTTGGGTTCATGCATTGACAGCTGAGGCAGCTGCGACACCAACTTTTCAGCATTCAACCTTCGAGGTCACAACCCATATTGGAGGTACTCCTATTCTTGTGATGGTGGACACTGGTTCCATGATTTCTTTGATATCACGTGCTGTAGTCAGGCATCTTGGGTTATAGACTATTACCATGGATAGGGCGATTATTCAGATGTCATCCAGATGTGTGAGGGTTGTTTGGTGGATCTGGGAGGCAGGACGATGGCTATTGATCTTGTCGTTGACCCCTCTCTTGTTTATCTCGATGTCATTCTTGGCATGGATTGGTTGACTGCAGCAAGAGCCGAGATTGACTGCGAGACTCGTATAGTGACTGTGTACGAGCCAGAGGGTGCATCCTTCACATTTCCAGTGCGGATAAATCTCCCTTTTCGCATACTTAGTTACACCACTTTATTGAGAGACGCTGGTGCCCAGGTACTTGAGCATACGTTAGTCGTTTCTGAGTTCAGGGATCTGTTCAGGAAGATCCCTGGTTTGCCGCCCCGACGAGAGATCGATTTCACTATCGATCTGGTTCCTGGTTCTACGCCCGTCTCACTGCCGACGTATCGCATGGCACCATATGAGATGGAGGAGTTGAGGACGCAGATTGATGGTCTGCTAGAGCTTGGCCTTATACAGCCTAGTGTGTCTCCTTGGGGAGCACCGATCCTATTCGTGAGGAAGAAGGACGGTTCGATGCGATTGTGTATTGATTATCGCAGGCTGAACTAGGTCACGGTGAAGAATAAGTACCCTTTACCCAGGATCGATGACTTGTTTGATCAGTTGAGAGGAGCGCAGTACTTCTCGAAGATTGATCTTCAGTCAGGATATCATCAGTTGCGCGTCAGGGATGAGGACGTGCAGAAGACAGCATTCAGGACCAGTTTTAGCCACTACGAGTTTCTCGTGATGTTATTCGGTCTCACGAACGTACCAGCCGTGTTCATGGATCTGATGAACCGGGTATTTCAACCCTTCCTCTATCGATTCATCGTCGTATTCATTGACGACATTTTGGTGTACTCCAGGAGTCGAGAGGAGCATGAGGAGCATTTGCGTTTGGTCCTGGATACGCTCAGACAGCATCAGTTGTTCGCACAGTACAAGAAGTGCTACTTCTGGAAGCAGGAAGTGAAGTTCCTGGGACACGTGGTGTCCAAGGATGGCATGGCAGTTGACCTGTCTAAGGTAGCTGCGGTGCAGGACTGGGAGCAACCTGGTTCTGTCACTGAGGTGAGGAGTTTCTTGGGTCTCGCTGGCTACTATCGGCACTTCATACAGGACTTCTCGAAGATCGCGAGACCCTTATCTCAGTTGACACGGAAGGACGTGAAGTTCGCCTGAAAAGATAAGGCGGAGTCAGCTTTTCAGGAGCTGAAGGACAGACTTACGTCCGCCCCTGTGTTAGTATTGCCAGAGCAAGGGGTTAGATACACTATATACACTGACGCGTCTAGCGTTAGTTTGGGTTGTGTCCTTATGCAGAGGGAAAGGGTAATTTCGTATGCCTCGAGACAATTAAGGAAGCACGAGGAGAATTACCCTACACACGACCTAGAGTTGGCAGCCGTTATATTCGCACTTAGACTCTGGAGACATTACCTATACGGAGAGGAGTTCGAGCTCTTTTGCGACCACAAGAGCCTCAAGTACATATTCACGCAGCGAGACTTGAATATGAGGCAGCGGCGATGGATGGAGACGTTGAAGTACTTCAAGTTTGAAGTCTCTTACCATCCTGGGAAGCCGAACCTTGTGCCTGATGCGTTGAGCCACAAGAAGGCGATAGAGTTTGCGGCTCGGCTGATGGTTGCTGAGTGGGATATGGTTGAGTTTTTGCGAGACTTTGAGTAGAAACTCACCGTAGAGGAGCCGTTTGAGTTTATCGTACATGTACAGGTGCGATCCCAGATCGATGACCGAGTCATCGAGGCGCAGAGGGACGATGCGCATCTGACTGAGCTTCGAGAGCAGGCCAGTGATGATGCAGACGCCGACTGGCGAGTTGGTATGGATGGGGGCTTACGTTATCGTGGCCGCCTATGCGTCCCAGATATCTCTGACTTGAGACGAGAGATTCTCGAGGCTGCGCACTGTACTAGACTCGCGATGCATCCAGGCAGTATGAAGATGTATCGTGACGTGAAGAGGACGTATTGGTGGGAAGGTATGAAGACCCACATAGCTGAGTTCGTGTCCCGTTGTCTCACTTGTCAGCAGGTGAAGGCAGAGCATCGCTGACCACCTGGACTTTTGCAGCCTATGCCGATCGCAGAGTGGAAGTGAGATTTCATTTCCATGGACTTCATTTCTGGGTTACCGAAGACGAGGAAGGGACATGATTCCATTTGGGTGATCGTCGACTATCTGACGAAGTCGGCGCACTTCCTACTGATTAGAGTTACGAACTCTGCAGACGAGCTGGCTAGATTGTACATCAGAGAGATTGTGCGTCTGCATGGAGTTCTGTTGGAGATCGTGTCAGACAGAGACACGCGGTTCACTTCTATTTTCTGGACTCGCATTCAGGAGGCTATGGGTGTGAAGTTGAAGTTCAGTACTGCCTTCGACCCACAGACAGACGGACAGACAGCGGGTGAACCAGATCTTAGAGGACATGTTGCGAGCTTGCGCATTGGACTTCAAGGACAGTTGGGATGATTGTCTTGCTTATGCGGAGTTTGCGTACAACAACAGCTTTCAGACGAGTATCGGTATTGCACCTTATGAGGCGCTGTATGGGTGACCTTATCGCGCACCGCATTGCTGGGGAGAGGTCGGTGAGCGTAGCTTGATTGGCCCAGAGTTAGTGCAGGCGACGTCAGAGAAGATTGATATTATTCGACGTCGGCTTCTTACAGCGCAGAGCAGACAGAAGAGTTATGCCGATACGAGACGACGGCCACTAGAGTTCACAGTTGGGGATAATGTATTTTTGCGAGTTTTTCCTATGAAGGGAGTCCTTTGGTTCAGGAAGAAGGGGAAGCTGGCACCGCGATTCATTGGTCCATTCCAGATCCTCGATCGTGTGGAAGCAGTGGCTTACTGATTGGCTTTACCCACGCCTCTCGCGAGCGTTCACAACATATTTCATGTTTCTATGCTGAAGAAGTACGTTGCTGATCCTTCCCATATCATCAGATGGGAGCAGGTGCAGTTAGGAGAGGATGTTACATATATCCTGCGACCGACACGTATCCTAGACAGGAAGGAGCAGGTACTGCGTAGCAAGGTGATTCCCCTTGTGAAGGTATTGTGGACGCATCACTCTGAGGCGGAGGCCACCTGGGAGACAGAAGCCGAGATCATAAAGAACTACCCACAGCTTCTAGAGGAGTACGAAAAGGTACAAATTTCGAGGATGAAATTATTTGTTAAGGGTGGTAGATTGTAATGCCCGTGAAAAATCCATACTTGGGCTCGAGTACCAACTCGACCCGAAATTGCGTAGAATTAATTCTTTTAGAAAATATGACTAAGTTAGCTAGCGCAACGCTGGAGTAGCTGGGAAATAGTCCCTGATCACTTTAAATACGTTCTACAAGACCCAAATCGAGTAGAACCAACGACTCTATAATACTCTATAACCTCAGACCAAACTCTAAGCAGGTTTGTTCTCCGGACCACTTTGAATCTTTGTATTAGATCTAGACCGTGCATCGAAAGTTTGATACCTCCTATCTTAAACCGTTAGAACCGCCTAGCTGGACTTGACAATCATTTCGAAAATCAAGTCAAACCGATAATCACAGGTTATTTCATTGAGCCCGGACCGAAGAGAGTGCGAATAGGGACAGAATTGGAATTTCAAATTCAGATCTGGCACATGAATTGACGCGTCAGTATTAAGCGTTTTGACCGTCAGAATTCATCCAGATTACACCCTCGGATCAGGAGAAATTTCTATTTTATATCATGAGACTTTCAGCCCTGATCTACGTGCGGTGACTGCTGAACTGAAACTGGTCCGCCACGTGCGATCTGTGAACCCTGCCGGACTGAAAACTTAATACGTGCTAGATCTGGTACACAAGAGCTTAAGTCCGATCGCATTCGACCAGGGGACCACCAGAAAGCATCTTTTAGACCGAAACAACCCCGAATTGGATATGCACTAAGTAAACTTTGTACCGGAGCCTATTTTTGGCATTTTTGGGCTTATAAAAGGGGTTGAAACCCTCACTCCTCTCTCCCATCCGAAATTGTAAGAAACCCTAGATTTGGAAGAGAGAAAAGGTGAGAGTTTGTGAGAGAGAGTGGGATAGATTTTTCCAGCCTTCGTGCCATCTGTTGCTACTGCCTAAGTAACCCTTCCTGATCACCAAGCCGGTGATTCTTCCACATTATCAGGTATAAAACAACCCTAGAAGTTGCTGATTTAAGGTTTGCTTGGATTCGTAGCATGCTAGCTAACGTAACTCGTAAATTAGGTTCTCTTATCGCCGTTGACGAAGCGTATACGCTCCGTTCAAAACGACACGTCTACAAGAGACTAGGTGAGGATTTTAGACGCTTTGATTGACGGTTTCCAACGCTTTCAATGTCGTTTAATAGTAGATTATCGACGGCATCACCGTTTGACATGTACAACATGCTATCCGTTTCCTGTTTCGTA
This sequence comes from Magnolia kwangsiensis, assembly GCA_037074715.1. Taxonomy (NCBI): domain Eukaryota; kingdom Viridiplantae; phylum Streptophyta; class Magnoliopsida; order Magnoliales; family Magnoliaceae; genus Magnolia; species Magnolia kwangsiensis. The sequence goes on along the minus strand of CM073575.1, from coordinate 77,970,959 downwards.
AATCAACGAAGAATATGAGATTTAGGGCATTTTAGTCATTTGTAGGAAGTACAGATTACATTCATATTTTGCTGATGTGATAGACATGGTTTATTGTCACATTAGGAAGTTAGGAATACGTGCATAATTAGTTTGGCGAAGAGATTCGCCTAATTACGCACTTCGGGTCGACATACTATATGTAGACTTAAGTGTATAGTGTATGTGTTTGTATAAATGCTTGTATTGGTATGTATTGAATTAAATGATGTTATGAATTAGTTTGAGATGGATTTCTCAATTTATATGCTGACATAAATGCTTTCCTACATGTTGACTATGTATATGATTCCATATTATGCATGAAATGTATGTGCTTGAAGATTTGCTTAAGTTGAATGTTATAACATGTGTTAACATGCTCACATGATAGTATTTCAATTCCAATACTCCTACATAAATTGCTGATGTGATTCCATAATTGTTTGGGACTAGACTTGGTCCAGGCAGTCGGTAATCGAGCGAATTCGTGGCTGGCTGGTCTTGGCCACGAACGACGCGTCGATGAACGCGAGTCGTGTTTGGAGTTGGCGGCGGTGATTAGGCCACGCGAAGTGTTTTACGCACTTCATGTCGTTCGACTTGAGATGCGATTGCGCTAGTCGAGCCCGTCAAGTAACCCGACTAGCCGATGTATGTTCACCTTGTATGAGTCATAACTGCTTGAACCTAGGGTACTGAACTTACCATTGTAAACCCTGTTAACCATGGTACCTTGATCCACGAAGACTCATGAGCCAGGCATGGTGGTATGGGACACCGTGGTCGAGCTGTCGGCCTACGCTGGGGCCACAAACCTTCCCGTAGTGACCAGTGAACACCTAGTCTCATGAGCAGATTATGGTGGTATGGGACACTATATTCTAGCTGTCGGCCTACACTGATCAGGCGACGAGTCCTTTGTAGTGACAGCGAGCGTATTCTGAGTCTACGGGAGGCGACGACCCTTCAGTAGCAGTAGAGTATAGTAGGCCTGTATTGATAAGGTGATGGGGGAGCGGTGCAACGAGTGCGAGCAACAGCCCTGGCAGCCCTTACAGTGACCTACAAAATATACATCGTATGAGATTACTAGGAGTGACGACCCTAGACAGGATCTGTGTTGGGATTGATACAAGGGAAGTACCTTAGTTTCCCAATCCTGCTGTTTGAATGGACTAATAACAACTTGAAAATCATATCACCATGCCATTGCATGTGCCTGGAAGATGAGCACTTAAGGGTCGATTGCATGCCGCGGTCGTAAGATGGTGCCGTATGAGAGAGATCGTCGGTGAGGGCATACATCACGTCATGTCATCTTGCATTAACAACAGTATTAGGAATGTCTGATTTACTGCTTTACTATTATTGCATGATTGATTTGCGAATATGCTAATCTTTGCTCTATGAATTCCACTGAGTTGATCATTCACTCCCACGTTACGGGATGGTGTTTGTAACACCCACCAGACCCTGTTGTAGATGCAGGTGAGACTGAGATCCAGGAGGCAGAGCCAGACTTCGAAGAGGACCAGGACGAGTTCTCGTACATGCAGTATCATGATGGCTTTGCGTAGGTGACCTGGGTTGATGGGACTTCAGTGGGACTATTTTGAACATTTAATTTTGTTCATGTATATGTATATGAGACTCAGAGATGTATTCATACTTTAGAGACAGATGAGATCTACTTTGTTTTTCCTTACAGTGATATATATATTGTTTAGTCTTCCGCTTGCTTTAGCCACTGGATCTGGAGTATGAATTGCAGTTTTGGTATACTTTTACTCATGTGAATGCTTTAAATCAGACAACATTGAATCATAATCATTTTTGTTGCATAAGTGACGGTCTGGAACTCGGGAGTTGAGTTTAAACATGACTCCCGATTTTCAGGGTGTTATAAGTTTCTTAGGTCTCGCTGGCTATTATCGGTGTTTCATTCAGGATTTCTCAAAGATCGCGAGACCTCTATCTCAGTTGACACGGAAGGACGTGAAGTTCACCTGGAATGACAAGGCGGAGTCAGCTTTTCAGGAGCTGATGGACAGACTTACGTCTGCCCCTGTGCTAGTATTGCCAAAGCAGGAGGTTAGATACACTATATACACTGACGCGTCTAGCTTTGGTCTGGGTTGTGTCCTTATGCAGAGGGACAGGATAATTTCGTATGCCTCGAGATAATTAAGGAAGCAAGAGGAGAATTACCCTACACACGACCTAGAGTTGGTAGCCGTCATATTCGCACTGAGAGTCTGGAGACATTACCTCTATGGAGAGGAGTTCGAGCTCTTTTGCGACCACAAGAGCCTCAAGTACATATTCACACAGTGAGACTTGAATATGAGGCAGCGGCGATGGATGGAGACTTTGAAGGACTTCAAATTCGAAGTCTCTTACCATCCTGGGAAGGCGAATCTTGTGGCTGACGCGTTGAGCCGCAAGAAGGCGATAGAGTTTGCGGCTCCGCTGATGGTTGCTGAGTGGGATATGGTTGATTTTTTTGAGACTTTGAGCAGAAACTCACCGTAGAGGAGCCGTATGAGTTCATCGCACATGTGCAGGTGCGATCTCAGATCGATGACCGGGTCATCGAGGAGCAGAGGGACGATGCGCATCTGACTGGGCTTCGAGAGTAGGCCAGTGATGATGCAGACGCCGAGTGGCGAGTTGGCATGGATGGAGGCTTATGTTATCGTGGCCGCCTATGCGTCCCAGATGTCCCTGACTTGAGACGAGAGATTGTCGAGGCTGCGCATTGTACCAGACTCGTGATGCATCCAAGCAGTACGAAGATGTATCGCGACATGAAGAGAACTTATTGGTGGGAAGGTATGAAGACCCACATAGCAGAGTTCGTGTCCCGTTGTCTCATTTGTCAGTAGGTGAAGGCAGAGCATCGCCGACCACCTGGACTTTTGCAGCCTATGCCAATTGTGGAGTGGAAGTGGGATTTCATTTCCATGGACTTCATTTCAGGGCTGCCAAAGACGAGGAAGGGACATGATTCCATTTGGGTGATCGTCGACCGTCTGACCAAGTCGGCGCACTTCCTGCTGATCAGAGTTACGAACTCTGCAGACGAGCTAGCTAGACTGTACATCAGAGAGATTGTGCGTCTGCATGGAGTTCCGCTGGAGATCATGTCGGACAGAGATACGCGGTTCACTTCTATTTTCTGGACTCACATTCAGGAGCCTATGGGTATGAAGTTGAAGTTCAGTACTGCCTTCCACCCACAGACAGATGGACAGACAGAGCGGGTGAACCAGATCTTAGAGGACATGTTGCGAGCTTGCGCATTAGACTTCAAGGACAGTTGGGATGATTGTCTTGCATATGCGGAGTTCGCGTACAACAACAGTTTTCAGGAGAGTATCGGTATGGCACCTTACGAGGCGATGTATGGGCGACCTTGTCATGCACCGCATTGCTGGCAGAGGTCCGTGAGCGTAGCTTGATTAGCCCAGAGTTAGTGCAGGCGACGTCAGAGAAGATTGATATCATTAGACGTCGGCTTCTCACAGCGCAGAGCAGACAGAAGAGTTATGCCGATACGAGACGGCGGCCGCTAGAGTTCACAGTCAGGGATCATGTATTCTTGCGAGTTTCCCTTATGAAGGGAGTCCTTCGGTTCGGAAAGAAGGGAAAGCTAGCACCGCGATTCATTGGTCCATTCCAGATCCTTGATCATGTGGGAGCAGTGGCTTACCGATTGGCTTTACCCACACCTCTAGCGAGCGTTCACAACGTATTTCATGTTTCTATGCTGAAGAAGTTTGTTTCTGATCCTTCCCATATCATCAGATGGGAGCAGGTGCAGTTAGGAGAGGATATTACATAAATCCTGCGACCGACACATATCCTAGACAGGAAGGAGCAGGTACTGCGTAGCAAGGTGATTCCCCTTTTGAAGGTATTGTGGACGCATCACTCTGAGGAAGATGCTACCTGGGAGACAGAAGCCGAGATCAGAAAGAACTACCCACAACTTCTCGAGGAGTACGAAAAGGTATAAATTTTGAGGATGAAATTATTTGTTAAGGGGGGTAGATCGTAACGCTTGGGAAAAATCCGTACTTGGACTCGAGTACCAACTCGACCCGAAATCGCGTACGATTAATTCCTTTAGAAAATAAGTGTAAGTCAGCTAGCGCAACGCTAGAGTAGTTGGGAAATAGTCCCTGATCACTTTAAATACGTTCTACAAGACCTAAATCGAGTAGAACAAATGACTCTATAATACTTTATAACCTCGGATCAAATTCTAAGCAGGTTTGGTCTCTGGACCACTTTGAAACTTTGTATTGGATCTAGACCGCACGTCGAAAGTCCGATACCTACTATCTTAGACCGTTAGAACCGCCTACCTGGACTTGACAATCATTTCGAAAACCAAGTCCAACCGATAATAACAGGCTATTTCATTGAGCCCGGACTGAAGAGAGTGCGAATAGGGACCGAATTGGAATTTAAAATTCAAATCTAGCACACGACTTGACGCGTCAGTTTTTAGCGTTCTGACCGTCAGAATTCAGCCAAATTACACCCTCGGATTAGGAAAAATTTCTATTTCATATCATGGGACTTGCAGGCCTGATCTACGTACGGTGACCGCTGAACTGAAACTGGACCGCCACATGCGATCTGCGAACCTTGCCGGACTGAAAACTTGATGCGTGCTAGATCCTGTATGCACGAGCTTAAGTCCGATCGCGTTCGGCCAGGGGACCACCAGAAATGTACTTTTGGACCGAAACATCCCCGAAATGGATATACATCAAGTAAACTTCGTTCCCGAGCCTATTCGGGGCATTTTTAGGCCTATAAAAGGGGTTGAAACCCTCACTCCTCTCTCCCATACGAATTTGAGAAAAACCCTAGATTGGGAGAGAGAAAAGGTGAGAGTTTGTGAGAGAGAGTAGGAGAGAATTTTCCTGCCGTTGCACCACCTGTTGCAAGTGCCTAAGCAACACACTTCAATCACCTGGCCGGTGATTCCTCCACATTTTCAGGTAAGAAAATGCCCTAAAAGTTGCTGATTTAGTGTTCTTTCGTTTCCGTAGCGAGATAGCTGATGCATCTTGTAAAACAGGTTGTCTAATCGCCGTGGACGAAGCGTATATGCTCCGTTCGAAACGATACGTTTATAAGAGATAAGGTGCGGATTTTAGACGCTTTGATTGACTATTTCCAACACTTTCAATGTCGTTTAATAGTAGATTATCGACGGCATCGCCGTTTGACATGTACAACATGCTGTTCATTTCCTGTTTCGTAAACCAACGAAGAATATGAGATTTAAGGCATTTTAGTCATTTGTAGGATGTACTGATTTCATTCATATTTTGCTGATGTGATTGACATGGCTTATTGTCACATTAGAATGTTAGGAATGGGTGCATATTAAGTTTGGCAAAGAGATTCACCTAAATATGCACTTCGGGTCGACATACTATATGTAGACTTAAGTGTGCAGTGTAAGTGTTTGTAAAAATGCTTGTATTAGTATGTATTGAATTAAATGGTGTTATGGATTAGTTTGAGATTGATTTCTCAATTAATATGCTGATGTGAATGATTTCCTACATGTTAGTTATATGCATGATTTCATTGTATGTACGAAATGCATGTGCTTGATGATTTACTTAAGTTGTATGTTATAACATGTGTTAACATGCTCACATGGTTGTATTTCATTTCCAATACTCTTACATGAATTGCTGATGTGAATTCATATGTGTTTGGGACTATGCCTAGTCTAGGAAGTCGGTAACCGAGTGAATTCGTGGTTGGCTTATCTTGGCCACGAATGACGCGTCGATGAACGCGAGCTGTGTTCTGGAGTTGGCGGCAGTGGTTAGGCCACACGAAGTGTTTTACACACTTCATGTCATTCGACTTGAGATGCGATCGTGCTAGTTGAGCCCATCAAGTAACCTGGCTGGCTGTTGTATGTTCACCCTGCATGAGTCATAACTGCTTGAACCTAGGGTACTGAACTTACCATTGTAAACCCTGTTAACTATGGTACCTTGATCCACGAAGACTCATGAGCCGGACATGGTGGTATGGGACACCGTGGTCAAGCTGTCGGCCTACGCTGGGGCCACAAACCTCCCCATAGTGACCAGTGAGTACCTATGTCTCGTGAGCAGATTATGGTGGTATGGGACACTATATTCTTGCTGTCGGCCTACACTGATCAGGCGACGAGTCCTTTGTAGTGACCGCGAGCGTATTCTGAGTCTACGGGAGGCGACGACCCTTCCGTAGCAGTGAGAGTACAATAGGCCTATATTGATAAGGTGATGGGGGAGCAGTGCAACGAGTGCGAGCAACAGCCCTGGCAGGCCTTGCAGCGACCTGCAAAATATACATCGTATGAGATTACTAGGAGTGACGACCCTAGACAGGATCTATGTTGGGATTGATATAAGGGAAGTACCTTAGTTTCTCAATCCTGCTGTTTGAATGGACTAATAACAACTCAGAAATCATATCACCATAGCATTGCATGTGCCTGGAAGATGTGGAGCACTTGAGGGATGATTGCATGCCGCGGTCGTAAGATGGTACCATATGAGGGAGATCATCGGTGAGGGCATACATCACGTCATGTCATATTGCATTAACAACAATATTAGGAATGTCTGATTTACTGCTTTACTATTATCGCATGATTGATTTGAGAACATGTTAATCCTTGCTCTATGATTCCACTGAGTTAGCTGCTCATTCCCACGTTTCGGGATGATTTTTGCAATACCCACCAGACTCTGTCTTAGATGCAGGTGATGCTGAGATCCAGGAGGTAGAGTCAGACTTTGATGAGGACCAGGACGAGTTCGCATACATGCAGTACCACGACGGCTTTGCTTAGGTGGCCTGGGTTGTCGGGACTCCTCAGTGGGACTATTTTTGGCATTTTGATTTGTTTATTTACATGTATATGAGACTCAGAGATGTATTCATACTTTAGTGACAGTTGAGATCTACTTTGTTTTTCCATACAGTGATATATATATTCTTTAGTCTTCCGCTTGCTTTTATCACTGGATCTGAAGTATGAATTGAAGTTTTGGTATACTTTTACTCATGTAAATGTTTTAACTCAGACAACATTGAATCATAATCACTTTTGTTGCATAAGTGACGGTCTGGAACTCGGGAGTTGAGTTTATACACAACCCCCGATTTTCAGGGTGTTACACATAGCCAAATGGAAGTGGGATTTTATCTCTGTGGATTTTATTTCAGGGCTACCGAAGACGACGAAGGGACATGACTCCATTCATGTGATCATCAATCGATTGATGAAATCAGCTAATTTTCTACCGATTAGAGTTACGAACTATGTAGACGAGTTGGCTAGGTTGTACATCAAGGAGATTGTACGTCTGCATGGAGTTCGCTTGGGAATCGTGTCGAACCGAGACACGCGATTCACATCTATCTTCTGGAATCGTATCTAGGAAGTGATGGGTGTGAAGTTGAAGTTCAGTACCGCATTCCATTCACAGACAGACGGGCAAACGGAATGTGTGAATCAAGTGCTAGAAGATATGTTGTGAGTTTATGTGTTGGATTTTAAGGACAGTTGGGATGACTGTCTTTCTTATGCAGAGTTCGCGTATAACAACAACTTTCTGGTGAGTATTGGCATGTCTCCCTATGAGGCACTGTATGGTCGCCCGTGTAGAGCACTGCATTGCTGGGCATAAGTGGGCAAGAAGACTCTGATTGATCCAGAGTTGGTTCAGGAAATCTTAGAGAAGATCAACATTATTAGGCGATGACTTCTATCAGCACAGAGTAAGTAGAAGAGTTACGCCGATACGAGACGGTGACCGCTTGAGTTTGAAGTTGGGGACGATGTATTCCTTAAGATTTTCCCCATGAAGGGAGTCCTTCAGTTTGGTAAGAAAGGGAAGCTTACGCCGAGATTCACTGGTCCATTTCAGATACTTGACCGAGTGGGGGCAGTAGCATATTGCCTTGCTTTGCCCACACCACTCGTAGGCATGCATAACGTACTTCATGTGTCCATGTTAAAGAAGTACGTTCCTGATCCTTCACACATTATCAGTTGGGAGTAGGTGCAGTTGATTGAGGATGCCACAGATGTACTGTGATTGACACGTATCCTAGACGGGAAGGAGCAGGTACTGCGTAGTAAGGTCATCCCACTTGTGAGGTACTATGGACGCATCATAGTGAAGAGGAGGCTACTTGAGAGACTGAAGCTGAAGTCAGAAAGAACTACCCTTAGACCCTCGAGGAGTATGAAAAGGTATAAATTTCAAGGATGAAATTTTTCTTTAAGAGGGGTAGATTGTAACGTCTTGAAAAAATTTGTACAAAGATCCAAGTACCACCTTAAGAAGAAATCACTTACGACCAAATCCTTTAGAAATTTATCGAGAATTAACTAGTGCTAAACTAGATTACCTGTGAAATTATCACCAATCACTTTAAATATGATTTGTAAGACAAAAAACTTATGGAATTGTTAACGCTACATTACCCTAAAACCTAGGATCCTTCTCTAAACCCAGTTACTCTCGGGAGCATTCAGAAACTCCATATCGGACCTGGACCGCACATCGAAAGTCCAATAGCGGTGAACTTAGATAATTATGACCGCCTTGTTGACTTGATTATCACCTCAAAAATTAAGTCCAAATGATATCCTGAGACTATTTTCTTGAGTCCAGAATGAAGTGTTTGAGAACGTGAAGGTTTTTATGAAATTAAATATGAATTTAAGTAATCTGAGTCGTGTCTCTTACAGACCAATTATAAGCATTTAGACCATCGGAATTTGACCCAAAGTTACCCTCGGATGAGGGGATATGTCCCACACATGCCAATATACTTGTGGCCTTGATCGAGTATCGGTGATCGTTGAACTGAAACTGGTCCGCCACGGTCGATCTGGAAACCCGATATGATAGAAAACTTACCTTGACCTAGATCCAGTATTTGGGAGCTTAAGTCCGACCGCGTTCAGTAAAGGGACCTTCAAAAATGCTCTGTTGGATCGGAACAAGCCTGATTTGGTTATAACCTAAGTATACCATGGCCTTGGGACTATTTTCATCAGTTCTGGGTCTATATAAAGGCCTTAAACACCCTCTCTTAAATTCGATACGAATTCTCGAACCGAAGCTAAGAAAGAGTGAGAAAAAGAGAGAGTGAGTTGGAGATTTATCCAAGGATTCTACCCTGTCTCTCCATGTGATTATCCATCGTGATTGAATCGTTATTCCGGCAATTCTAATTTCATATTTGGGTAAGAAAATCTAACCCTAACCTATTTTAGAGCTTAGTATAGTCTAAGTGATGATGTAGCTAACCAAATTCGTGCTTTAGGATGCTAAATTGCCGTTGACAAAGACTTACCATATAAATCATATCCGTTACACATTTTTCAGTTTAAGGAGAGGACTATATACGTTTAGGTTATGATTTTCAAGGCTTTCAATGTCAGATAATGATTTATTATTGACGTGAGAGTCATTACACATGCTAAATGCGCTATTTGTTTTGCTTTACGTATATGTATAACCTATGTTGTAAATAGAGTATTTTATGTGTTTTTTGAAATGTTTGTATGCATTTGGAATTTAATGTTGTGATAACCATAATTTATTGTCGTAGGTACATTATTGTTATGTATGCAACATCACCTTGGCAAAAGGATTTTCCCTAATGCATTTTATGGCCAACATACATGACGTATGTTGAAAAGTGTAGTCTAAGTGTTTGTGAAAATGTCTGAATGAATTAGTAGTAGTAAAGTGTGATTTCTAAGGGAATTGGGATATGAATCCCAACTACCTTAACTATGAAATAGCGGTGAAGACCGCTTAAGTTGAAGTAGAGATATGTCAATATATCCTAGACGGGGGGTGAATAGGATTTTTCAAAGTTTTTATGAATTATTAAAAATCCTTATCACACTAATCCTATTACAGAGTACAGATTATGATTACTCAAAATTAACTCTACTGGCTTCCAAGCCTGATAGAGGATCCAATCACAAACTATTTAAAAGACAGACAGTTTATAGATGAGATTGTGATGGATATGACTGTGTGTGCATAAGATGTGATCATATATAAGGACTTGTAAGGCAATCACATAAATGTAAGACAATATCAATCTCAAACACAGTCATTTTATAGTGGTTCGACGACTTGTCTACTCCACTCCCAGCTTCCACACTCAACCCTTGAGTGATAGGATTTCACTAAGGAGGTTTCTCACGGTTCACCTCAAACCTAAGGTTTTAAATCAAGTTCACCTTCAACCTTTACAGAGGTTTCTACTCGGTTCACCTCAAACCCTGGAGTTTTGCTGGCGTACTCCTAACCAGATGTTCATGCCCACATAGGATAAGGGTCCACACAACGCACCTAGAAGTTTCTACTCGGTTCACCTCAAACCCTGAAGTTTTGCTGGTGTACTCCTAACTAGATGTTTATGCCCACACAGAGCAAGGGTCCACACAACGCACCCCGCACATACACTCCCGTCGAAGGCTTCCTTTGAAGACTTCAAATGGTGAGAAACACTTAAAACCCAATCCTAAAAAGGAATGATCACAAGTGTCCTCTGGACTCTTAGTACTTACAGATAAGTTGATGAGTCCCTTTCAGCGCAGTGATGAAGACCTTCTACTTGTTGATGAAGAGTCTTCAGCTCCCTTAATCCGCAACACAAAGATGTATCTATACTGGGCTTAGGTTGGGTCAAGGTTTTGATGGAATACCATTATAAGGATTTTCCTATAAGGAAGATAGAGTGGTTCCCATCATCTATGCATTCAAGGCATCCCAGCTTAATGATATGTCATTAAAGTAGTAGCTGAAGGATCCTTAAATGAGGAAGTTCATTCCCCAATCCACTCTATGAAATATCAATGATGAGGGTGGATTGGAGGATGAACTTCCTGAGAGAAAGGGCTTAGGTAAATGATAGGAAGGTTAAAACTCACAAAAGCACTCTCTACTTTCTCTACCAGCAATGAAGACAAATCTCTCAATTTATACACAAAAGATTCCAACGGATATAAATGGTCATATTTATGACAGAGTTCGATATCATCGAGAAGTCGTCGATATGATCGATCGTATACTCTCGATTATATCGGCAGACCTCTCAATGATAAAAACTCAATTGTCATTTCACTTTTGGAAACCTTCCGCCAACTGGTCGATTAGATCGAGACACACATCGATGCAATCGGATTTCGAACTCCGATTCAATCGAGTGATGGTTCGATCTATCGACAGGTGAAAAATAAGAGAGAATCCTTGAAAAAATTTTAGTTCTACAGATATGATCGGGGAAGCAGTCGATGTCATCGGAATTTGTACATCGATCATATTGGAGACCTTGTCGATGAGATCGATAAATCGTATAGATTTACCTATAAGCTTGCTGGACGATTTATGTCCTGACTCGATCCAATCGATTAGGTCTTGATATAATCGATATATGAACATCGATTTATCAACTGGCACCCCGATCATCATAAACAACAACCTGAAATTCTTGCTGGTTAGAAAATGCGCCCACAATCGATATGATCGACTGACTTTCGATATGATCGATATTTGAGTTCAGATTGTATCGGATAGACCTCGATATATCGAAGCATATGTTAGTTTTCTTTAGAAAAACAGGGGCTCCGAAAAGCAGTCTGTCGATTATATCGATCCTCTTTAGATATGATCGATATTCGAATATCGATTATATCGACTCTCAAGTCGATAAATCGATAAATCGTCCAGATGATTGTTTTGATTGTTGGACGCTTTCTATCCTCACTCGATTGTATGGATTGAGATGCCGAGGACATCGACAGAGCTGGTTGATCATATCGAAGGGGTAATCGATATAATCGACAGCGTAAGAAAAACTTTACTGATTTTTCTTTTGATAAAAAGCTTTCTTACACTGAAACCCTAAGGTGTTCTAATTCTTTTTAAGGGTTTAATCACCTGATGTTTTGGGACATGGGATGTGAGGCTATGATTTACCTTTTGGTGAGCTTCCACATATCCAGTTGAGGCAGACGCATGACTTATTTTTCTTGTTAGGCGTTGTTGTCCGACTGACTCAACTTACAACGTAATTGACAAAAAATGGCACGTAGTAGGTGCACTTTCAATCTCTCCCTTTGTCAATAACATGACAAAATACCCAAAACACCATCGGAACATATCTAAACAGATACATCCTAAATTGTGTGTACCTATTTTAACATAATTTTATAAATTCTAAACTCCCATGTACACACCCTATAAGCTTCTCCCCCATAATTCAAAAACTCCCCCTTTCTTGTTGCGGCTGCTCCCCCTAACACCTGCAACACAGATATACAATTTCTGCTCGGGGTCTTTGAATTGTTCTCCCCCTTTTTGTCAGTCATTGGCAAAGGTACAAGACGTGATATTGACTGAAGATTGAAGCATATGGGAGAACCATAAGTAGATAGATGTATATAAATGAGAGGAGTGTAAAGCATACATCAATGAAGACCAGAACATAAATCCATGAAGCAGTTAGCACAAGCATTGTATAAGAAAATGGGAATCTTAGTAAAATGAGAATTAAGTTTAGCCATTTCAACAGAAAGATTACATTGTCCAGAAATGGAGGGATACCAAAAATAAGTAAATAAAGATGAATGCAAAATTAGGTATTTTATGGCTAGACACAATTTCAACATAACTGTTTCCTTTTTAGCACATAGAAGACCCGCCAGTGGTTAGTAACTCAAGAATCTACTGCACAGAGTGTTGGAGAGCTTCCATCCTGTTTTCTATTCCTAATAGTCATTGTTCGCAGTGTTGTAGTCGCTCATCAATTCTAGTGAGATTGTTTAAAGATTGGCGCTCAAGCACATGATTCTGATGATGTGTGACAGAAGCAGAACTATAATCAGGAGTTCGATTGGATCCTCAAGGAATTTCTTCATTAAGCATGGGACCAGTAGCTTCAACAGGTGGAAGGATCTTCATATCCGATGAGACAGAAGCATACACGTGTTGCGCTGCTTCAAGGTCGAACCATACTTCAGGATATACCTTATCAGTTGTTTCCGGCAGACCTGCCAAGTGTGCGATCTTACAGATAAGGAATTGAAAAGGCAAAAATTTAAGATGGTCACTTCTGATTACCTTTATTAGCTGGTCTAATATGAAAGTCGGTAAGCATACAGGAATTTCTTGATAGACATCATACAGAATGTTGAGTGCAATGAGACTCAGATATGTGTCATTTGCATCACATGGGTACACATTTATGCTGAAGATATAGTGAAGGAGTCGGAACGAGATTCCCAGGTATTTTACTGGAAGAATATTGCTATCATTTCTAGGAATTGTCCTACCTTGGCACAGTGCTTGTGTAATTTCCCCCCATCTACCCAAATCGTTTAGATTTCTACTAGTGATAGGGATTTGTGTCACTTCAATGTTTAGAACGTGACCAAGAACTGATGGAGTAATGTGCTTGGTGTGCTGCATGAATTTCAGACATATGCAAGGTGGGTAATCTTGGACAACATGACAATAGTTGAAGAACTGCTGGATCATTTCAAACTGATATGGCCTGCCCATATGAAACATATTCTTCCATCCAATGGTTTCCATCATGAGATCCACCCCATAGAGTTTGACAGTACTAATGAGAATAGTACGATCGACTATTGTAACTTGTTCCCAATCTGACTGGTTTTGAGGGGGTCTAGAATATTTCTCTTTCTTTTTCTTAAAAGATTTTGCAGATGAAAGAGCCTTACGTTTTCCTTTAATCATCTCGCTTGTGTCACTTGAGTGCCGAGATTTCAGTTGGACTTCAAGCACCTCAATCAGAGGAACTAATTAGGGCAGAGAGCTGGCCCTTTAAAATTTTCAATCAGCTTTTTATTTGGGCGCCATATGTCAATCATATCGTCCAACCTATCGATTGTATCGAGAGGTTATTGATCGATTCTATCAGACTACAGTCGATGTTGTCCATGGTCACATGACTTTTCACTTTCTGAACAGCTGTCGATTGTATCGATCTTCAATTGATGAAATCGAAAAAGACAATCACTTGTACTGAGAGTACGTGCTATTCAGATTTTTTTAAATTTTTTTTTTTAATTTTGACACGCTATTGTATATTTTCCTAAAAAAATGCACCAGTTCCGTACAAATACAAACATGATAATGTTTATATACAAAATTTAGAGGTCTCCAACCTTAGATGTAACATTGAGGATTTAGCAAAAATTACATCATTTCACCAAATATCCAGGTTTTGATGCATAACCTAGACTAATTTCTTCTTTCTCAGAGTTTCTCAATATCATTCCTTCCTTTTCCTACAATAATGTAGCAGTGATTATTTGTGCGAAGACCTTTCATAATTAATTTCCCTGATTGATCTAGAATCTCGCATTCTTCTTTGTTAAAATTTACCACATGTCCATTATTGCAGATTTGAGAGATGCTCAGTAAGTTATGCGTCAATCCCTTTATGTAAAAAGCATTCTCATCTTTAAACAGACTAATTCCTTCTATAACTCCCTGACCAATTACTTCATCAGTGGTTCCATCTCCGTAGGTGACTATCCTTTTGTGAAGATCCTTATAGTTTGAAAGGAGAGACTTGTCACCTGTGGCGTGTCTTGAGCAACCACTGTCTAGGTACCATTTAGCCATATTGCCTGATAAATGATCTGATTGAGTAACAAGGCAATTTGTCTTTTCTTTAATCACCCACTTTGTGATAGGAGTTTTACTTGTGGTAGATTTGTTCTTCTTATTTGATTTATCCACATGACTTAACTTCTCCTCCATCATGTCAACTATCTCAAGTGGTGATGATTGCACACTTCTTTTATTTAGCTCATAAACTGACTCCTTATTTTTGCAATGAGCTGGGATAGGTTTGTTTTTACTACTGGATGCAACAGATTTTTCAAATGGTTGTGCATCAGTTTTTGTTCTAGCCTTTCCATATCCTAATCCCTTTTTGTCCTCTCCATATTTTTCCATTCCTAACAGTTTTTCTAATTTCTCACCACTCTGAGAAAATTTACAGTTTATTTTGACAATTTTTCTAGATTCTTCTAGATCATTTTGAAGTGTATGGTTTCTATTTTGAAGGATCAGATGTTCCTCATTTAGAGCTTTGACTTGTTTCTTTAATTTTTCTGACTCAGATTTCAACGAGTCGTTAGTTCTTTTAAGTCTATCATTGTCTGAGTGGCATTGCTGCAAATCAGTGATTAGATGAGTATTAATGTTTGAAGCTTTATCCAAATCTATTTGTAGCATTTCGTTTTTGTTTTCAACTATTCCAAGTCTTTTGACAATATTAACGCTATGGATGTAAAGTTGATTGTAAGCTTTTTGTAATTCATTTAGCTCTTTATCTTCTTCTTCCTCAATTGCCTCATTGTCAGATGAAAATGATTTAATGGCTTGTTGTTCTTCTTTTCTTTCAGATTCCATGGGAATAATTCGAGTGGTGAAGACCATAAGAATTTTCAAAGGTTTCTGATCTCCATCACTTCATGAGTCACTGTTTTCTGAAGTTGACTCCACCATATCATCCCATGTGGCAGTCATCTCCTTGCCCTTGGTTTTTCTTTTTGGGCATTCGGTAGATAGGTGTCCATACTCATGATAGGCATAACACAGTGGTTCTCTATTTTTTTTTCCAAATTTGCCTGCTAAAGGTTTGTCATCCACCTTTCTACCTTTAAAGGGGCGGCCGCGATTCCTTTGAAAGAATCTTTTGAATCTTTGTGCCAATAGAGCCACTTCCTCATCTTCATCTTCCTTTTCACTCTCACTGTCCTCATGTTTTGGTTTCTTGGAGGTTTTTAGGATAGTGTTTTTGGATTTTTGGGGTGTGTAAAGTGTAGTTCAAAGGTTTGTAGGGAACCTACTAGTTCTTCTACTTTCATTTCATCAATATTCCTACACTCCTCAATTGTTGTTACCTTGGGATTGAAGCGTTCCGGTAAGGATCTTAAGATTTTTCTACATATTTTAGGTGCCGGAACCTTCTCTCCCAATCCACCCATGGTGTTACAAATAATGTTTAATTTGGTGTAAAACTCCATAAATGTCTCATGCTCTTCCATCCTGAGATTTTCAAACTGTGAAGTTAAGAGTTGTAGTTTAGATCTATTCACAGTGCTTGTGCCTTCATGGATAGTTTCCAGTAAATCCCATGCTTCCTTGGATGTCCCACACATACTTATTTGATTGAAAATATCTTGGGACACGGCACAGTAGATGGCGTTCATTGCTTTTGCTTCAGCATTTCGCTGTTCTTTGTCAAACGCCGTCCACTTCTCATTAGGTTTGGGTTTAGTGATTGTGGTTTCATCTTCAAGTACAATTTGTTCGGATGGTACCACGTATCCTTTTTCAACTGCATCCCAAACTTCATGATCCAAAGACCTCAGGAAGTAGTACATTCTAGCCTTCCAATACGCATAATTTGATACATCAAATACTGGAGGTCTAGTGACAGATGAGCCCTCTCCTTTGGCCATATTTCTACTTCAGTTAAGATCACTCTCTAGGCGGTGAAGCCCTTAAAGAGAGACCCGCTCTGATACCAATTGAAATAGCGGTGAAGACCGCTTAAGTTGAAGTAGAGATATGTCAATATATCCTAGAGGGGGGGTGAATAGGATTTTTTAAAGTTTTTATGAATTATTAAAAATCCTTAACACACTAATCCTATTACATAGTACAGATTAGGATTACTCAAAATTAACTCTACTCACTTCCAAGCCTGGTAGAGGATCCAATCACAAACTATTTAAAAGACAGACAGTTTATAGATGAGATTGTGATGGATATGACTGTGTGTGCATAAGATGTGATCATATATAAGGACTTGTAAGGCAATCACATAAATGTAAGACAATATCAATCTCAAACACAGTCATTTTATAGTGGTTCGACGACTTGTCTACTCCACTCCCAGCTTCCACACTTAACCCTTGAGTGACAGGATTTCACTAAGGAGGTTTCTCATGGTTCACCTCAAACCTAAGGTTTTAAATCAAGTTCACCTTCAACCTTTACAGAGGTTTCTACTCGGTTCACCTCAAACCCTGGAGTTTTGCTTGCGTACTCTTAATCAGATGTTCTTGCCCACACAGGACAAGGGTCCACACAACGCACCCGGAGGTTTCTACTCGGTTCACCTCAAACCCTAGAGTTTTGCTGGCGTACTCCTAACCAGATGTTTATGCCCACACAGAGCAAGGGTCCACACAATGCACCCCGCACTTACACTCCCGTCGGAGGCCTCCTTTGAGGACTTCAAATGGTGAGAAACACTTAGAACCCAATCCTAAAAAGGAATGATCACAAGTGTCCTCTGGACTCTTGGTACTTACAGATAAGTTGATGAGTCCCTTTCAGCGCAGTGATGAAGACCTTCTACTTGTTGATGAAGAGTCTTCAGCTCCCTTGATCCGCAACACAAAGATGTATCTATACTGGGCTTAGGTTGGGTCAAGGTTTTGATGGAATACCATTCCAAGAATTTTCCTATAAGAAAGATAGAGGGGTTCCCATCATTTATGCATTCAAGGCATCCCAGCTTAATGATATGTCATTAAAGTAGTAACTGAAGGATCCTTGAATGCAGAAGTTCATTTCCCAATCCACTCTATGAAATATCAATGATGAGGGTGGATTGGAGGATGAACTTCGTAAGAGAAAGGGCTTAGGTAAATGATAGGAAGGTTAAAACTCACAAAAGCACTCTCTACTTTCTCTACCAGCAATGAAGACAACTCTCTCAATTTATACGCAAAAGGTTCCAACGGATATAAATGGTCATATTTATGACAGAGTTCGATATCATCGAGAAGTCGTCGATATGATCGATCGTATACTCTCGATTATATCGGCAGACCTCTCGATGATAAAAAATCAATTGTCATTTCGCTTTTGGAAACCTTCCGCCAACTGGTCGATGGGATCGAGACACACATCGATGCAATCGGATTTTGAACTCCGATTCAATCGAGTGATGGTTCGATCTATCGACAGGTGAAAAATAAGAGAGAATCCTTGAAAAAATTTTAGTTCTACAGATATGATCGGGGAAGCAGTCGATGTCATCCGAATTTGTACATCGATCATATCGGAGACCTTGTCGATGGGATCGATAAATCATATAGATTTACCTATAAGCTTGCTAGAAGATTTATGTCCTGACTCGATCCAATCGATTAGGTCTCGATATAATCGATATATGAATATCGATTTATCGACTGGCACCCTGATTATCATAAACAATAACCTGAAATTCTTGCTGGTTAGAAAATACGCCCACAATCGATATGATCAACTGACTTTCGATATGATCGATATTTGAGTTCAGATTATATCGGATAGACATCGATATATCGAAGCATATGTTAGTTTTCTTTAGAAAAAAAGGGGCTCCGAAAAGCAGTCTGTCGATTATATCGATCCTCTTCAGATATGATCGATATTCGAATATCGATTATATCGACTCTCAAGTCGATAAATCGATAAATCGTCCAGATGATTGTTTTGATTGTTGGACGCTTTCTGTCCTCACTCGATTGTATGGATTGAGATGCCGAGGACATCGACAGAGCTGGTTGATCATATCGAAGGGGTAATCGATATAATCGACAGTGTAAGAAAAACTTTACTGATTTTTCTTTTTGATAAAAAGCTTTCTTACACTGAAACCCTAAGATGTTCTATTTCTTTTTAAGGGTTTAATCACCTGATGTTTTGGGACATGGGATATGAGGCTATGATTTACCTTTTAGTGAGCTTCTACACATCCAGTTGAAGCAGACGCTTGACTTGTTTTTCTTATTAGGCGCTGTTGTCCGACTGACTCAACTTACAATGTAATTGACAAACAAGGGCACGTAGTAGGTGCACTTTCAATCTCCCCCTTTGTCAATTACGTGACAAAATACCCAAAACACCCTAGGAACATATTTAAACAGATACATCCTAAATTGTGCGTACATGTTTTAACACAATTTTACAAATTCTAAACTCCCATGTACACACCCTGTAACGCCCTGGAAAAATCCGTACTTGGACTCGAGTACCAACTCGACCAGAAATCGCGTAGGATGAATTCCTTTGGAAAATAAGTGTAAGTTAGCTAGCGCAATGCTAGAGTAGCTGGGAATAGTCCCTGATCACTTTAAATACGTTGTACAAGACCCAAAGTGAGTAGAACCAATGAAGCTATAATACTCTAAAATCTCGGATCAAACTCTAAACCGGTTTGTTCTTAGGACCTCTTTGAAACTTTGTATTGGATCTAGACCGCGCGTCGAAAGTCCGATACCTACAATCTTAGACCGTTATAACTGCCTAGCTGGACTTGACAATCATTTCGAAAATCAAGTCCAACCGACGTTCAGAGGATATTTCATTGAGCTTGGAGTGAAGAGAGTGAGAATAGGGTTAGATTTGGAATTTGAAATTCAAATATGGCACACGACTTGACGCGTTATTATTAAGCGTTCTGACCGTCAGAATTTAGCCAAATTACACCCTTGGATCAGGAAAAATTTCTATTTCATATCATGAGAATTGTAGACCTGATCTACGTGCGGTGACCGCTGAACTGAAACCGAACCGCCACGTGTGATCTACGAACACTACTGGTCTGAAAATGGGATGTGAGCGACATCCAACGTGCATCAACTTAAGTCCGATCGTGTTTGGCCAGGGGACCTCCAGAAATGTCTTTTTGGACCGAAACAGCCCCGATTTGGTTAGGCATCAAGTGAACATTGTTCCCAAGCCTGTTTTGGGTAAGTTTTAGGTTATAAAAGGGGCTTAAACCCTCACTTCTCTCACCCATCCGAATTTGCTAGAAACCCTAGCTGGTGTGAGAGAAAAGGTGAGAGATTGTGAGAGAGAGTGGGAGAGAATTTCCTGCTGCTTGCACTACTTGTTGCACGTGCTTAAGCAACGCACCTCAATCACTTTCCCGGCGATTTCGCCGCGTTTCTAGGTAAGAAAATACCCCAAACACTTGTTGATTTAAGGTTCCTTTGGTTCCTTAGCATGGTAGCTTATAGATCTTGTGTATTAGGTTTCCGGTTCGCCGTAGACAAAGTGTATACGTTCTGTTCGAATCAGTACACTTCTAGGATAAAAGGTGCGGATTCTAGACGCTTTGATTGACTTTTTTCAACGCTTTCAATGTCGTTTAATAGTAGATTATCAATGGCGACGCCGTTTGACATGTACAACATGCTGTCCGTTTCCTGTTTCGTAAGCAGACGAAAAATATGAGATTTAGGGCATTTTAGTCATTTGTAGGAAATACTGTTTTCATCCATATTTTGCTGACATGATTGACATGGCTTCTTGTCACATTATGATATTAGGAATGCGTGCATAATCTGTTTGGCGAAGAGATCCGCCCAAATGCGCACTTTGAGTCAACATACTATATGTAGACTTAAGTGTGTAGACTAAGTGTTTGTATAAATATTTGTATTAGTATGTATTGAATTAAATGGTGTTATGAATTAGTTTGAGATTGAATTCTCAATTAATATGCTGATGTAAATGATTTCCTACATGTTGGCTATATGCATGATTTCATTACATGTACGAAATGCATGTGTTCGATGTTCTACTTAAGTTGTATGTTATAACATGTGTTAACATGCTCACATTGTTGTATTTTATTTCCATTACTCTTATATGATTGCTGATGTGAATTCATAAATGTTTAGGACTATACCTAGTCCAGGCAGTCGGCAACCGAGTAGATTCGTGGTTGGCCTATCTTTGCCACGAACGACGAGTCGATGAACGCGAGTCGTGTTTTGGAGTTGGCGGCAGTGGTTAGGCCACACGAGGTGTTTTATGCACTTCATGTCGTTCGACTTGAGATGCGCTCGTGCTAGTCGAGCCCGTCAAGTAACCCGACTGGCCATTATATGTTCACCTTGTATGAGTCATAACTGCTTGAACCTAGGGTACTGAACTTACCATTGTAAACCCTATTAACCATGGTACCTAGATCCATAAAGACTCATGAGCCGGGCATGGTGGTATGGGACACCGTGGTCGAGCTATCGGCCTATGCTGAGGCTACAAACCTCTCCGTAGTGACCAGTGAGCAATCCAGTCTCGTGAGCAGATTATAGTGGTATGAGACACTATATTCTTGTTGTCGGCCTACATTGATAAGGTGATGGGGGAGCGGTGCAACGAGTGCGAGCAACAGCCCTGAAAGCCCTTTGTAGTGACCTCGAGCGTTTTCTGAGTCTACGGGAGGCGACGACCCTTTCGTAGCGACAAGAGTACAAGTAGGCCTGTATTGATAAGGTGATGGGGGAGCGGTGCAACGAGTGCGAGCAACAGCCCTGGCAAACCTTGCAGCGACCTACAAAATATACATCGTATGAGATTACTAGGAGTGACGACCCTAGACAGAATCTGTGTTGGGATTGATATAAGGGAAGTACCTTAGTTTCCCAATCCTGCTGTTTAAATGGACTAATAATAACTCGGTAATCATATCACCATCACATTGCATGTGTCTGGAAGATGTGGAGCACTGAGCGGTACGAAGCATGCCGCGGACGCAGATGGTGCAGTATGAGGGAGAATGTCGGTGAGGGCATCTATCATGTCATGTCATATTGCATTAACAACAGTATTAGGAATGTTTGATTTACTGATTTACTTTTATCGCATGATTGATTTGAGAACATGCTAATCTTAGCTCTATTATTTCACTGAGTTAGCTACTCACTCCCACGTTACGGGATGGTATTTGCAACACCCACCAGATCCTGTCTTAGATGCAGGTGAGGTAGCGATTCAATAGGCAGAGCTAGATTATGATGAGGACCAGGACGAGTTATCATATATGCAGTATCACGACGGCTTTGTTTAGGTGGCCTAGATTGACGGGACTTCTCAGTGGGACTATTTTGACATTTGATTTCTGTTTATTTACATGTATATGAGACTCAGAGATGTATTTATACTTTGGAGACAGTTGAGATCTATTTTGTTTTCCATACAGTGATATATATATCCTTTAGTCTTTCGCTTGCTTTTATCACTGAATCTGGAGTATGAATTGCATCTTTGGTATACTTTTACTCATGTGAATGCTTTAACTCAGACAACATTGAATCATAATTATTTTTGTTGCATAAGTGACAGTCTGGAACTCGGGAGTTGGGTTTATACACGACCCCCGACTTTCAAGGTGTTACACACCCTATAAGATTCTCCCCCATAATTCAAAAACTTCCCCTTTCTTGTTATGGTTGCTCCCCCTAACACCTACAACACAGATATACAATTTCTGCTCGGGGTCTTTGAATTGTTCTCCCCCTTTTTGTCAGTCATTGGCAAAGGTATAAGACGTGATATTGACTGAAGATTTAAGCATATGGGAGAACTATAAGTAGAGAGATGTATATAAATGAGAGGAGTGTAAAGCATACATCAATGAAGAACAGAACATAAATCCATGAAGCAGTTAGCACAAGCATTGTACAAGAAAATGAGAATCTTAGTAAAATGAGAATTAAGTTCAGCCATTTCAACAGAAAGATTACATTGTCCAAAAATAGAGGGATACCCAAAATAAGTAAATAAAGATGGATGCAAAATTAGGTATTTTATGGCTAGACATAATTTCAACATAACTGTTTCCTTTTTAGCACATAGAAGACCCGCCAGTGGTTAGTAACTCAAGAATCTACTGCACAGAGTGTTGGAGAGCTTCCATCCTGTTTTCTATTCCTAATAGTCATTGTTCGCAGTGTTGTAGTCGCTCATCAATTCTAGTGAGATTGTTTAAAGATTGGCGCTCAAGCACATGATTCTGATGATGTGTGACAGAAGCAGAACTATAATCAGGAGTTCGATTGGATCCTCAAGGAATTTCTTCATTAAGCATGGGACCAGTAGCTTCAACAGGTGGAAGGATCTTCATATCCGATGAGACAGAAGCATACACGTGTTGCGCTGCTTCAAGGTCGAACCATACTTCAGGATATACCTTATCAGTTGTTTCCGGCAGACCTGCCCAGTGTGCGATCTTGCAGATAAGGAATTGAAAAGGCAGAAATTCAAGATGGTCACTTTTGATTACCTATATTAGCTGGTTTAATATGAAAGTTGGTAAGCATACAGGGATTTCTTGATAGACATCATACAGAATGTTGAGTGCAATGGGACTCAGATATGTGTCATTTGCATCACAAGGGTACACATTCATGCTGAAGATATGGTGAAGGAGTCGGAACGAGATTCCTAGGTATTTTACTGGAAGAATATTTCTATCATTTCTAGGAATTATCCTACCTTGGCACAGTGCTTGTGTAATTTCCCCCCATCTACCCAAATCGTTTAGATTTCTACTAGTGACAGGGATTTGTGTCACTTCAATGTTTAGAACGTGACCAAGAACTGATGGAGTAATGTGCATGGTGTGCTGCATGAATTTCAAACATATGCAAGGTGGGTAATCTTGGACAACATGAAAATAGTTAAAGAACTGCTGGATCATTTCAAACTGATATGGCCTGCCCATATTAAACATATTCTTCCATCCAATAGTTTCCATCATGAGATCCACCCCATAGAGTTTGACAGTACTAATGAGAATAGTACGATCGACTATTGTGACTTGTTCCCAATCTGACTGGTTTTGAGGGGGTCTAGAATATTTCTCTTTCTTGTTCTTGAAAGATTTTGCAGATGAGAGAGCCTTACCTTTTCCTTTAATCATCTCCCTTGTGTCACTTGGGTGCCGAGATTTTAGTTGGACTTCAAGCACATCAATCAGAGGAACTGATCAGGGTAGAGAGCTAACCCTTTAAAATTTTTAATCAACTTTTTATTTGGGCGCCATATGTCGATCATATCGTCCAACCTATCGATTGTATCGAGAGGTTGTCGATCGATTCTATCAGACTACAGTCGATGTTGTCCATGGTCACATGACTTTTCACTTTCTAAACAGCCGTCGATTGTATCGATCTTCAGTCGATGAAATTAAAAAAGACAATCACTTGTACTGAGAGTACGTGCTATTCAAATTTTTTTTATTTTTTATTTTTAATTTTGACACGCTATTGTATATTTCCCCAAAAAAATTACACCAGTTCTGTACAAATACAAACATGATAATGTTTATATACAAAATTTAGAGGTCTCCAACCTTAGATGTAACATTGAGGATTTAGCAAAAATTACATCATTTCACCAAATATCCAGGTTTTGATGCATAACCTAGACTAATTTCTTCTTTCTCAGAGTTTCTCAATATCATTCCTTCCTTTTCCTATAATAATGTAGTAGTGGTTATTTGTGCGAAGACCTTTCATAATTAATTTCCCTGATTGATCTAGAATCTCGCATTCTTCTTTGTTGAAATTTACCACATGCCCATTATCACAGATTTGAGAGATGCTTAGTAAGTTATGCGTCAATCCCTTTATGTAAAAAGCATTCTCATCTTTAAACAGACTAATTCCTTCTATAACTCCCTGACCAATTACTTCAGTAGTGGTTCCATCTCCGTAGGTGACTATCCCTTTGTGAAGATCCTTATAGTTTGAAAGGAGAGACTTGTCACCTATGATGTGTCTTGAGCAACCACTGTCTAGGTACCATTTAGCCATATTTCCTGATAAATGATCTGATTGAGTAACAAGGAAATTTGTCTTTTCTTTAATCACCCACTTTGTGACAGGAGTTTTACTTGTGGTAGATTTGTTCTTCTTATTTGATTTGTCCACATGACTTAACTGCTCCTCCATCCTGTCAACTATCTCAAGTGGTGATGATTGCACACTTCTTTTATTAAGTTCATAAACTGACT
Source organism: Magnolia kwangsiensis (assembly GCA_037074715.1). Lineage (NCBI taxonomy): Eukaryota > Viridiplantae > Streptophyta > Magnoliopsida > Magnoliales > Magnoliaceae > Magnolia > Magnolia kwangsiensis. Next base: position 77,946,017 of record CM073575.1, on the reverse strand, counting down.
TCTTATTTTTGTAATGAGCTGGGATAGGTTTGATTTTACTACTGGATGCAACAGATTTTCCAAATGGTTGTGCATCACTTTTTGTTCTAGCCTTTCCATATCCTAATCCCTTTTTGTCCTCTCCATATTTTCCCATTCCTAACAGTTTTTCTAATTTCACACCACTCTGAGAAAATTTGCAGTTTATTTTGACAATTTTTCTAGATTCTTCTAGATCATTTTGAAGTGTATGGTTTCTATTTTGAAGGATCAAATGTTTCTCATTTAGAGCTTTGACTTGTTTCTTTAATTTTTCTGGCTCAGATTTCAACGAGTTGTTAGTTCTTTTAAGTCTATCATTGTCTGAGTGGCATTGCTGCAAATCAGTGATTAGATGAGTATTAATGTTTGAAGCTTTATCCAAATCTATTTGTAGCATTTCGTTTTTGTTTTCAACTATTCTAAGTCTTTTGACAATATTAACGCTATGGATGTAAAGTTGATTGTAAGCTTTTTGTAATTCATTTAGCTCTTTATCTTCTTCTTCCTCAATTTCCTCATTGTCAGATGAAAATGATTTAGTGGCTTGTTGTTCTTCTTTTCTTTCAGATTCCATGGGAATAATTGGAGTGGTGGAGACCATAAGAATTTTCAAAGGTTTTCGATTTCCATCACTTCCTGAGTCACTGTTTTCTGAATTTGACTCCACCATATCATCCCATGTGGCAGCCATCGCCTTGCCCTTGGTTTTTCTGTTTAAGCATTCGGTAGATAGGTGTCAATACTCATGACAGGCATACCACAGTGGTTCTCTGTTTTTTTTTTCAAATTTGCCTGCTAAAGGTTTGTCATCCACCTTTCTACCTTTAGAGGGGCGGCCGCGATTCCTTTGAAAGAATCTTTTGAATCTTTGTGCCAACATAGCCACTTCCTCATCTTCATCTTCCTTTTCACTCTCACTGTCCTTGTGTTTTGGTTTCTTGGAGGTTTTTAGGACAGTGTTTTTGGATTTTTGGGGTGTGTAAAGTGTAGTTCAAAGGTTTGTAGGGAACTTACTAGTTCTTCTACTTTTATTTCATCAATATTCCTACACTCCTCAATTGTTGTTACTTTGGGATTGAAGCGTTTTGGTAAGGATCTTAAGATTTTTCTACATATTTTAGGTGCCGGAACCTTCTCTCCCAATCCACCCATGGAGTTACAAATAATGTTTAATTTTGTGTAAAACTCCATAAATGTCTCATGCTCTTCCATCCTGAGATTTTCAAACTGTGAAGTAAAGAGTTGTAGTTTAGATCTATTCACAGTGCTTGTGCCTTCATGGGTTGTTTCCAGTAAATCCCATGCTTCCTTGGATGTCCCACACATACTTATTTGATTGAAAATATCTTGGGACACGTCATAGTAGATGGCGTTCATTGCTTTTGCTTCAGCATTTCGCTGTTCTTTTTCAAACGCCGTCCACTTCTCATTAGGTTTGGGTTTAGTGATTGTGGTTTCATCTTCAGGTACAATTTGTTCGGATGGTACCACGTATCCTTTTTCAACTGCATCCCAAACTTCATAATCCAACGACCTCAGGAAGTAGTGCATTCTAGCCTTCCAGTACGCATAATTTGATACATCAAGTACTGGAGCTCTAGTGACAGATGAGCCCTCTCCTTTAGCCATATCTCTATTTCAGTTAAGATCACTCTCTAGGCGGTGAAGCCCTTAAAAAGAGACCCGCTCTGATACCAATTGAAATAACGGTGAAGACCGCTTAAGTTGAAGTAGAGATATGTCAATATATCCTAGAGGGGGGGTGAATAGGATTTTTCAGAGTTTTTATGAATTATTAAAAATCCTTAACACACTAATCCTATTACATAGTACAGATTAGGATTACTCAAAATTAACTCTATTGGCTTCCAAGCCTGGTAGAGGATCCAATCACAAACTATTTAAAAGACAGACAGTTTATAGATGAGATTGTGATGGATATGACTGTGTGTGCCTAAGATGTGATCATATATAAGGACTTGTAAGGCAATCACATAAATGTAAGACAATATCAATCTCAAACACAGTCATTTTAGAGTGGTTCGACGACTTGTCTACTCCACTCTCAGCTTCCACACTCAACCCTTGAGTGACCAGATTTCACTAAGGAGGTTTCCCATGGTTCACCTCAAACCTAAGGTTTTAAATCAGGTCCACCTTTAACCTTAACAGAGGTTTCTACTCGGTTCACCTCAAACCCTAGAGTTTTGCTGGCGTACTCCTAACCAGATGTTCATGCCCACACAGGACAAGGGTCCACACAACACACCCGGAGGTTTCTACTCGGTTCACCTCAAACCCTGAAGTTTTGCTGGCGTACTCCTTACCAGATGTTTATGCCCACACAGAGCAAGGGTCCACACAACGCACCCCACACGTACACTCCCGTCGGAGGCCTCCTTTGAGGACTTTAAATGGTGAGAAACACTTAAAACCCAATCCTAAAAAGGAATGATCACAATTGTCCTCTGGACTCTTAGTACTTACAGATAATTGATGAGTCCCTTTCAGCGCAGTGATGAAGACCTTCTACTTGTTGATGAAGAGTCTTCAGCTCCCTTGATCCATAACATAAAGATGTATCTATACTGGGCTTAGGTTGGGTCAAGGTTTTGCTGGAATACCATTCTAAGGACTTTCCTATAAGGAAGATAGAGTGGTTCCCATCATCTATGCATTCAAGGCATCCTAGCTTAATGATATGTCATTAAAGTAGTAGCTGAAGGATCCTTGAATGCAGAAGTTCATTCCCCAATCCACTCTATGAAATATCAATGATGAGGGTGGATTGGAGGATGAACTTTCTGAGAGAAAGGGCTTAGGTAAATGATAGGAAGGTTAAAACTCACAAAAGCACTCTCTACTTTCTTTACCAGCAATGAAGACAATTCTCTCAATTTATAGGCAAAAGGTTCCAAAGGATATAAACGGTCATATTTATGACAGAGTTCGATATCATCGAGAAGTCGTCGATATGATCGAGCGTATACTCTCGATTGTATCGACCGACCTCTTGATGATAAAAACTCAATTGTCATTTCGCTTTTAGAAACCTTTCGCCAACTGGTCGATGGGATCGAGACACACATCGATGCAATCAGATTTCGAACTCCGATTCAATCGAGTGATGGTTCGATCTATCGACAGGTGAAAAATAAGACAGAATCCTTGAAGAATTTCAGGTTCTATAGATATGATCGGAGAAGCAGTCGATGTCATCGAAATTTTTACATCGATCATATCGGAGATCTTGTCGATGGGATTGATAAATCGTATAGATTTACCTATAAGCTTGCTGGACGATTTATGTCCTAACTCGATCCAATCGATTAGGTCTCGATATAATTAATATATGAATATCGATTTATCGACTGGCACCCCGATCATCATAAACAACAACCTGAAATTCTTACTGGTGAGAAAATGCACCCACAATCGATATGATCGACTGACTTCCAATATGATCGATATTTGAGTTTAGATTGTATTGGACAGACATCGATATATCGAAGCATATGTTAGTTTTCTTTAGAAAAACAGGGGCGCCGAAAAGCAGTCTGTCGATTATATCGATCCTCTCAGATATGATCGATATTCGAATATCGATTATATCGACTCTCAAGTCGATAAATCGATAAATCGTCCAGATAATTGTTTTATTTCATGGACGCTTTCGGTTCTCACTCGATTGTATGGATTGAGATGCCGAGGACATCGACAGAGCTGGTTGATCATATTGAAGGGGTAATCGATATAATCGACAGTGTAAGAAAAACTTTACTGATTTTTCTTTTTGATAAGAAGCTTTCTTACACTGAAACCCTAAGATGTTCTAATTCTTTCTAAGGGTTTAATCACCTGATGTTTTGGGACATGGAATGTGAGGCTATGATTTACCTTTTGGTGAGCTTCCACACATCCAGTTGAGGCAGACGCTTGACTTGTTCTTCTTGTTAAGCGCTGTTGTCTGACTGACTCAACTTATAACGTAATTGACAAACATGGGCACGTAGTAGGTGCACTTTCAAACTATGTGTATGATTTCCTCCATGTACGATACAGTTTACTTATTCTTGTTTAACTGTGTGTATGATTTCCTTCATATATGTATTCCATAATATGCTCACATGGTTGTAGGAATTGACTTAAGTGTTTATTAATGCTTGGAATATCTCATATGCTTATTTTTGATGAATGCACGTTGTTGGGGCTATGCCATAGTTCAAGAAATCGGTAATAGGCCTTGTACTGGTGGCTGTGATTGTTTACGCCACGCAGGATGTGTTCAATGAATCTGAGTTGTACTTGGGATGTTCGACAGTGGTTAGGCCACACGAAGTGCTTATGCATTTCATGTCGATCAACTCAACGTGCGATCGTCCTAGTCGAGCTCATCATTTAACCCGATTGACCGATGTATGTTCACCATGTTTGGATGCCACTACTTGAATCTAAGGTACCAAACTCAACAGTGAAATCCTGATAACCTTGGTACCTCAATCCGTTAAGACTCATGAGCTAGACATGATGGTATGGAACACCATAGTCGAGCTGTCGGCCTACGTTGGGGCGACGAGCCTCCCCGTAGTGACCAGTGAACAACCAAGACTCGTGAGCCGAATATGGTGGTATGGGACACTGTATTTGTGCTGTCGGCCTACATTGATTAGTGACGAGCCCTCTATAGTGACCTTGAGCATATTCTGAAACTGTAATGAGGCGACGATCCTTATCACAGTATCTAAGGTATGACTAGGCCTATATTGATTTGTGACGAGCCCTTTATAGTGATCTAGAATCGTAACATCATCTAAGATTTACTAGGACTGACGACCCTAGAATGGATCATTGTTTGGGTATTGATATAAAGGAGGTACCTTAGTTTCTCAATCCTATTGTATGAAAAGGACCAATAAGAACTTGATAATCATGTACATGCACCGCACTGCATGTGCCATTTGGCATTGGGCAGAGCACTGAGGAAGTGACTGACATGCACGATCATAAGATGAAGATCACAGAGGGAGTGCAGGTGGGGGCATGCATCATTCCTTCATACATTCTTGCATTAATTAGAGTAAATAAGGATGTTTGATTGTATTATTTTATCATTACTGCTTGGTTGAATTGATAACATGTTAACCTTTACTATATAGTGAAATAGCTTGAGTTGAAGTGGGAATATGCCAATATGTCCTAGAGGGGGGTGAATAGGAATTTCTAAAGTTTTTATAAATTATTAAAAATCCTTATCACACTAATCCTATCACAGAGTACAGATTAGGATTACTCAAAATTAACTCTACTGGCTTCCAAGCCTAGTAGAGGATCCAATCACAAACTATTAAAAGATAAACAATTTATAGATAAGATTGTGATGGATATGACTGTGTGTGTGTATAAGATGTGATTTCAGATGATCAGATATAAAGGTATATAAAGAAATCACATAAATGAAAGATAATTCCGATCTCAAACACAATCATTTTATAGTGGTTTGACTACTTGTCTACTCCACTACCGTCTTCCACACTCAACCCTTGAGTGACAGGATTTCACTAAGGATGTTTCCCATGGTTTACCTCAAACCTAAGGTTTTAAATTAAGTTCACCTTCAACCTTTACACGGAGGTTTCAACTCGGTTCACCTCTAACCCTGGAGTTTTGCTAGCACACTCCCAACCAGATGTTTATGCCCACACAGAGCAAGGGTCCACACAACGCACCTGGATGTTTATGATCTCCACAGAGAAAGGGTCCACACAACTTACCCCGTACGTACACTCCCGTCACAGGCCTCCTTTGAGGACTTCAAAGGGTGAGCAACACTTAAGACCCAATCCTAGAAAGGAATGATCACAAGTGTCCTCTGGACTCTAGATGCTTACAAATAAGTTGATGAGTCCCATTCAGCGCAAGGTGGAAGATCTCCTCCTTGATGTTGAAGGGTCTTCAGCTCCCTTGATCCGCAACACAAAAGATATACCTATACTAGGCTTTAGGTCAGGTCAAGGTTTTGATGGAATTCCACTCTCTAAAGATTTTCCTATTAGGAAGATAGAGTGGTTCCAATCATCTATGCATTCAAGGCATCCCAGCTTAATGATTTTCCATTAAGGTAGTAGCTGGAGGATCCTTGAATGCGGAAGTTCATTCCCCAATCCACTCTATTGTATATCAATGATGAGAGTGGATTGGAGGATGAACTCCCTCAAAGAAAGGACTTAAGATAAATGATATAAAGTTTAAAACACTCAGAAGCACCCTCTTCTTTCTCTACCAGTAATAAAGACTAACCTCTCTCAATATATAGGCAAAAGGTTCCAACGGATATAAAACGGTCACATTTATGACAGAGTTCGATATCATCGAGAAATAGTCGATATAATCGAGCGTATACTCTCGATTGTATCGACTGATCTCTCGATGATACAAACTCAAATGTCATTTTCACTTTTGGAAACCTTTTGCCAACTGGTCGATGGGATCGAGACACACATCGATGTTATCGGATTTCGAACTCCGATTCCATCGATGGCGGGATCGATCTATCGACTTGTGAAAATGAGAGAGATAAGCCTTGAAGAATTTCAGGTTCTAGAGATATGATCGGAGAATAGTCAATGTCATCGAAATTTGTATATCGATAATATCGGAGTCTATATCGATGGGATCGATAAATCGTATAAATTTACTTATAAGCTTGCTAGACGGTTTGTGTTCGGTCTCGATCTAATCGACCAGGTCTTGATATGATCGACATATGAATATCGATTTCTTGACTGACACCCCGATCAATAATTAAAACACCCTGAATTTTATGCTGGAGGAAACATGCGCCCACTATCAATATGATCAACTGACTTCCGATATGATCGATATTTGAGTTTAGAGTAAATCAGATAGTCATCGATATATCGAAGCTCATAGTAGTTTTCTTTAGAAAAATAGGGACACCAAAAAACTGTCTGTCGATATTATCGATCCACTTTCGATAGGATCGATATTCGAATATCGATGATATCGACTGATCCGTCGATATATCGATAAATCGTCCAGATGAATGTTTGATTGTTGGACACTTTTTTTCCTCACTCGATTGTATCGATTGAGATGTCGAAGACATCGACAGAGCAGGTCGATCATATCGAAATGTGATTCGATATAATCGACAGGGTAAGAAAACTTTAAGATTTTCCTGTTTGGTAAAACATTTTCTTACACTAAAACCTTAAGATGTTTTACTTAGTTTTAAGGGTTTTAATCACCTGGTGTTTTGGGACATGGGATGTGAGGCTATGATTTACTTATGACGAGCTTCCACACATCCGGTTGAGGCAGACACTTGACTTGATCTTCCTGTTAGGCGCGGTTGTCCGACTGACTCAACTTACACTGTAATTGACAAAGCAGGGCACTAGTAGGTGCACTTTCAATCTCCCCCTTTGTCAATTACGTGACAAAATACCCAAAACACCCTAGGAAAATATCTAGACAGATACATCCTAAATTGTGTGTACATGCATTAACACAATTTTATAAATTCTAATCACCCATGTACACAACCAGTAGTTTCTCCCACTTACTTCAAAAACTCCCCCTTTCTTGTAACTGCTGCTCCCCCTAACACCTTTAACATATAAGAACATAAATATCCAATTTTCCACAGGGGTGTTTGTAATTTTCTTCCCCTTTTTGTCAGTCATTGACAAAGATATAGCAAGTGATATTGACTGAAGAATTTAAGCACATGGGAGAATCACAATCAGATAGATGTACATGAATGAAAATAGTGTAAAGCATTCATTATCCAGAACTATTTATTCAGAAATAAATGAAGAAATTGGCACAGTCATTGTATAGGCAACAGAAATGGTAGTAAAATAAGAATTGTATGCAGCCATATCAACCAAAAAGTTTTATTATCCAAAAAAAAATATCTATCCCAAAAAAAAAAAAACATATATACTGCCACAGACAGCAGTAGAATGAGTTTTTTCCAAAGCAAAATACATAACACAACATCAGACGCGTTGGATCGTTAATAGGACAACTGGATTGATGCTGAATGTCTTCAAGGAAGATCATTCGTGAGTAAGTCTACCATTTGTTGAGTAGTACCCTGGAGGACATCGAGCTTCTCTTCAATCATAGTGAGATGCCTTTCACAATTGTTCAGACGGTCCTCTATACCAACCATCCCATTGAGCAGGTGACGTTCGAGGGATGAGCTGGGTGATTTGTAATCAACTCAAGACTGACCAAGGGCGTGCGATTTGATCCTCCATGTGTAGGCCGCATTGTTGGTGGAACATGTTGGACGACCCTTGGTATAGAAGGACTATACTTGGAGGGAGACAAGGAAAGAAAAAATCATTTTGCTGCCAGTGATGCATCACTATCAAACCATGCTTCAGGATGCATTTCATCAGATGTGGTAGAAAACCCAGCATGGTGTGCGAGTTTGCAAATGAGCACGGGAAAGGATAGTGTCTCCCCATGATGTCCTTGAATTACATGAATGATTTGCTTAAGGAGGAGAGTTGGCAGGCAAACACGATTCTCTTAATATACATCATAGAGTACATTGATCACAGATGGAGAAAGATGATCACCAATGACATCACAGGGATACACATTTGACCAAAAAATGCTATGAAGAATTTTGAAAGTGGGTCCAAGATGATTGATATGCAGCAGATTTTCATCATTTCGCGGAACGGTAATCCCTTGGCACAATGCACGGGTTACTTCTCTCCATACCCCCAATCCATTGAGATTTCAGTTGGTTACCAAAATTCTAGTGACCTCTAGATTGAAGAGTTTTGCCAAAGTGACTGGAGTGATAAGCTTTGAGTAATGCACAAGAATAATTTAAATGCTAGGGGGATCTTCACAAATGACATGGCAATGTTTGAAGAATTCATGGATCACACCCAGTTGGTACGATCCTCCAAGTTGTAGAATATTTTGCCAACCGATTACTTCAAGAAGGAGGTCAACTCCAAAAGGCTCAATGACACTATTGAGCACTAATCATTCAGTGATGACAGATGGACCACCTTCCTTTAGAGTAGGTTGATGCCTACTGGAATTTGATTACATGTTTTTCTCCTCTAAAGATTGAAAGTAAGCCTTGCCTTTCCCTTTGATCATGTTTTAAAGAGGTAAGATGCTGATAAGAACTGGAAGAGGTATTTTGTAACATCCCAAAAATCGGGGGTCGAGGATAAACTCCACTCCCGAGTTCCAGAAATCACTTATGCAACATTTTTAATGATGAATGAATTTCGGCTGTAATAGTGCATAAAATATGAAGTGGATTAGGCCAAAATAGCATATCATACTCCAGAGACATTTAAACTAGCAAGCGGAATAATGTGATAGATATATAAAATATATGAACTGTTGTAAGTCTCCAGAGTGTGAACATGTTTCCAGGTTAAACATATACATGTATAATCTAAAAACGAGCAAAAAGAATATACATGAGTGCTCCAAAAATATAAAATGACAAGTGTCATGGTGTCTAATCAACCTCCCTGTAATCCCATCGATCAGAACACGGTCTACATAGACCCGCCTGATAACCGCCTATAGGAGAAATCCTCCTTATCATTATACAAGTCCGGCCCCACTTCACAAGCAGCGCCATCATCTGAAACTAAAACAGGGACTGGTTGGTGTGTACAACATCGTCCCGTAACGTGGGAGTGAGTGGCCAATTCAGTGGAATCATAGAGCAAATGTTCACATGTTATCAAATCAATCAAGCGATAATAGTAAAGCAAACAAATCAAACATTCCTAAATACTGTAATTAATGCAAGAATGAAATGACATGATGGATGCCCTCGCCAACATACTCCCTCATGCGACACCATCTAACATCCGTGGCATGCTTTCTTCCCTCAGTGCTCCACATCTTCCAGGCACAGGCGGTGCAATATGAATATGATTACCGAGTTGTTATTAGTCCTTTTCATATGGCAGGATTGGGAAACTAGGGTACTTCCCTTATATCATTCCCAACAAGGATCCTGTCTAGGGTCGTCACTCCTAGTAGTCTCATATGATGATATGGTTCTAAGTCACTGCAAGGACTGTCAGGGCTCTTACACGCACTCGTTGCACTGCTCCCCCATCACCTTATCATTACAGGCCTAGTTATACTCTTGTTGCTACGTAAGGGTCGTCCTCACGTAGACTCAGAGTACCCTCGAGGTCACTACAAAGGGCTACCAGGGTTGTTGCATGCACTCATTGCACCGCTCCCCCATCACCTTATCAGTGTAGGCCGACAACTCGAATATAGTGTCTCATACCACCATAATTGGTTCACAAGTCTGGGTTGCTCACTGGTCACAACGGGGAGGCTCGTGGCCCCAGCGTAGGCCGACAGCTCGACCACGGTGTCCCATACTACCATGCCCGGCTCATGAGTCTTAATGGATCAAGGTACCACGGTTATCAGGGTTATCACTGGTAAGTTCAGTACCCTAGGTTCAAGCAGTTATGACTAATACAAGGTGAACATACAGTGGTCAGTCGGGTTGCTTGACGAGCTCGACTAGTACGAGCACTCCTCAAGCTGAACGACATGAAGTGTATAAACACCTCGTGTGGCCTAACCACTGCCGTCAACCAAAGCACGACTCGGGTTCGTCAACGCGTCCTTCATTGTGAATAGAATCCAACCACGAATTAAAATATGATACCGACTGCCTGGACTAGAGTATAGCCCCAAACACTTATAATCTAAATCAATAATCACATGAGAGAGACAGAATTGAAATACAAGTAATTCCAGCATGTTATCAGCATGTTATAACGTACATCATAAGTAGTTAACCATACACGAGTATTTCACACATAAGGTAATCAATTCAAATACAACAAGCATGGAGGAAATCATGTGCATCATCAAATTAGTTGAGAATCCAATCTCAACGCTAATCTACAACACCATTTACTCAATACTTACTAATACATACATTTATACAAACCCTTAGTCTACACACATTAGTCTACATAGCATATGTTGGCCAATAATGTGCATTAGAGGGAATCTCTTCGCCAAACAAATCATACACGCATAACTAGCATAGGTACATGATAAATACTCATGGCAATCATATTAGAAAAATATATACGTATACAGTATTTCCTACAAATACCTAAAATACCCTAAATCTCATATTCTTCATACGTATTCGAAATGAAAAATGGACAGCATGTTCTACATGTCAAACAACATCCTTGTCAACACTCTACCATTAAACGACATTGAAAGCTTTGAAAACTAGTAACCTAACATCTAAATCCGCACTTTACGCTGTAGAAGTGTAACGAATTCAATAGAGACTCTAAGTCTTTGTCAACGACTGATTGGCAACCTACAGTATGATTTACATTAGCTGCTTCACCACTTGCACCAATTGAAACCCTAGAACAGGTTAGGGTTAGGCTTTCTTACCTAAGAACAAAGCTAGAGTCGTCGAAAAAGTGATACGGAGGGGTGGATTAGGCACGTATCAAAGCTGGGAAGAATCCCAGGATGAATCACCAAATTCTCTCCTACTTTCTCTCTCTTGATTTGGGTAGGGTTTGAAATTCGTATGGGATTTGTGAGAGAGGGTTTAAGGCTTTTTTATAAGCCCAAACACGATGAAAATAGACTTGCAGTCAAGGTATACTTAAGTTATAATCAAATCGGGTATGTTCCAATCCAATAGAGTACTTTTGGAGGTCCTCTTATCAAATGCAGTCGAACTTAAGCTCACTAGCAATGGATCTTTAGTAAGTTAAGTTTTCAGTCCGATCGAATTTCCAGATCGTCCGTGGCGGACCAGTTTCAATTCAACGGTTACTGAACTTCGATCAAGGCCACAAGTACCTTGACATGTAAGGGCCACCTATCCTTATCCGATGGTGAATTTGAGTCGAAATCTAACGGTCAGAACGCTTAAAAATAATGCTCAAGTGAAACATGTTAGATTTCTTAAAATTATAATTAATTTTCTAAATATCTTCCTCTTCTCACTCTCTTCACTCCGGATACAATAAAATGGTCTCAGGACATCGTTTGAGCGTGATTTTCACAGTGCTTGTCAAGTCCAACAATGTGGTCAATATCTTCTAAGTTCATCGCTATCAGACTTTCGACGTGCGGTCCAGGTCCGATACAAAGTTTCTGAATGCTCCCGAGAGCAACTGGGTTTAGAGATTGATCTTAGGTTTTTAAGTAACAAAGTGTTAGCAGTTATACTCATTTTAGGTCTTGTAGTTCATATTTAAAGTGGTTCAAGTCAATTCTACTGAGTATTCAGTTTGGTACTTAACCAAATTCTACCCTAATTATGACAGAATACGGTCCTAGGGCCATTCTATGCCCCATTTTGGAAAATTTTAGGTATCATATTATTTTAATTATTTTTTTGGTGGTTCATCATCAAGTTTACCTTGTCTCCACCAAATTTCATGAGATATCTAGTTGTATAAAAAATTTTAAAATTCTAGAAGCAGCATCTGTCCAATAAGTGATTATCGGACAGTTGCTCACAACGACCTACTTTAAACTATATTAAATATTTTATTATATTTTTTACATATTTTTATATAAAACGATACTCATTTATCTTCAATATTATTTTTGAATAATCTAAATTAGAGTTATAACGAAGGAGATATGATTTTTCAAAGTTTGATAAAATGCACAGAAAAAATGTAAAAACCGGGCTGCTGTCTGCTGTACAGACAAGGCCTCGCCGATGCCGCTAGAACCTCACCGGTCACTGACTTACTTGGTGAGGACCACCCCATGTGTGAGGTCCTTACCCCCAGGGATGCTGAAAACATGTGGGGCCCACCTTGGATCCCCCCGAATTGAGTCATTTGGGCCCACGAGTCCGTCAAGGAGTTTATCAAGTCTCATTTGTAAACTGAATGAGTTACACAACATACAATATATGATTTTGGGGTAGAAGAAGCTATTCCATCCAAATAACCTATCTAAATCATGAAATTCTAAATATTAAATAGTTAAAATCCCATTTTACGCATGTATTTACCATTTATAGTAAGTTTTAGTTTAAGTATAGTTTCTCACCTTTTTAACTTTAGGTTTGTGTCTAATATGTAAGTACTTAGAAAAATTTGAAGAATAGGGTAGTGAAAGGTGAGATTTTGAAGGAAATGGGTTGAAAAGCGATTTTTAGACTTTAGGATTGATCTCTAAGAGTAATATGGTTGACCCATTGCCTAAGGACATTTAATTTCAGGTCGGTAAAAATTTGGGGTATTACAATCTACCCCCCTTAAAAATAATTTCATCCCAAAAATTAGCGAAGGGTAATAAGTAATGATTCTATTATGCCTTTTGCCTAAACTGTACTGATTTTAAGTTTATATGCGTGGTGGGATATATACATATATACTAGTTTGACGCATTTTTTTCATCCTCCTTAAAAATTTACTTTATCTCTTGCTTATACTTTGATGGCTGGCTACAATTGATTTCTTTATCTATTTGGAGTCTTGACGATGAGTTCCATCTACTTAGAGTAAGATATATGTTTTCAGTGGTTGACCAGTACGGAGAGATGGTTGTAGTGGGCTCGATCCTGATACGTTAAACATCTACCTGACCAGGGTAGAAGGCTCATCGTATCCCTTCGTAGTCCTGGTAGATCCTGGTCTTCTTCCCAGTCGAAGCAGTGAGTCCATTGGTAGTCTCCCAGGATTGAGAAATGAGTCAAGTCGCGAATGCTTCGCCATTGTATATTTCAGTAACTCCGTATAATCTGATTACTCCAAAACTTAGGGAATGCCCATCATTGAAAGGTTTCAATTTCCTATTTATAAGGTTGCTCTTTGGGTCTTGGTCTAAGGGAGTTCTCGCCTGAATCTATGTCCAAGGTAGGGGTTAATATGCACCCTAATAGATCATCCTAAAAGGATTTCTAATTGTATAGAGTTGACCAAGGCTTCTATTATGTTCGTATTTAATGAGTAGGTTTACGGATACACTAACCTTCGCTCACTCCCACTGTTAGGCCTATGATTTAATATGAATGGGTTCAACACTTAAGCCCTAATTGTTTTCCTATAAAGACTTCACTATTGACATTCTAAGGAAGATTCAGATCCTAATTTAATGACCTAACCTTACATATAACCTGAATCAATTTCCTTCGATCCTAGGCTAGTGGGGAAGGGGCCAACTACGCTTCCGCTGCACCACTTTGATCTAACAGTTGTATTAGTTGACCTAACTGATTGAGTTCATAATGTTCTACCCCCCTTAAAATTTATTTTTACTCTCAAAGATCAAGATTCTATGTCTCGATCCATATGTCGGAACGAGGTATAATTTAGGACCTATCCTTGACATGATATGGGATACAATCTCTCAATACGTCGGTCTTCCTTCGTTAATGATGCATACAGTGGCATTGGTACCTATAATTATAGAAAGGAGCAAAAAAAAGATGGATGTTGTGGTTGATTCCAGGGACGGGTGTGACTTGGTGGAAAGATGCCTACTTCTACCTAAGGACTCTTATTAGGGTCTTGACTTACCGTCTTTAATCATGTACAGTTTAATACTATAAGATAATCTATACATTATTAGTATGTAATGTATTTGGACACAAAATATGTTAACGGGCAAACCAACTTTCTAAGTCCATATGTGAGCCAGAATGGTCTGTGATTCAGGATCTAATTCCTAACTATCTGTTGCCCGAATTTGAATTTAACTGCACTCGATCACTACACACATGTCCATACCAGCTAAGGAGGTCATGGGGGTTCACGTTATCACTTTATCGGATCCCCCGTACTATCAGATCTTTCTAAATCTAGGAATACCAACTCTAGGTCCAAAACTCTAAGGGCCTGTTTGGCTAGTGGTATAAAGTTGTATTAAATGGATTGCGTCACTAATCCCACCTCGGGAGTGGGAATGACATGTTTAGAAGGAGGGTAGGATGTGATTAAAATCAATTTCATAGGTTTTGGAAAATGAGCCTTGTGTTGGAGAGTGTGAGATAGGATTTCTAAATCCCATGATAATGAATTTTCAAGGGTAATATGAAAAGGGAACTCGGGATATACTTTTAATTGCATACATTCCAACCATGGCATTAGAAACCATGGGATACACCCAATTTAGGAAAAATACATTACACATATATTTCTTATTACTTTTACATTTCCATTTGTCCTAATCTTACCTAATGCAGTTGGTCGAATGGGGCCTAAATGTCCCATCATTTGGAAGTGTGCAGGTTTTGGGACACAAAAATGTGATTTTTGTGCCCATATGAGAGGGTATAAGGAAGGTGAAGAGTTGTAAAGAATAGTGGTGGATGGGTGTAGGATGTAGAAGAAGATGGAAGCTTGAGTGAATAGAAGTGGGGATATGAGATCATTTTACATGGTCTCGGTTACGTATGAGGTGTTTTACGGTAGTTAATCTCGCAAATCGGCGACACTTGGGATTCTAATGTGGTTTCTAGATTCCATCACCCCTTTTCTAAGTCAGAGTGCGTCAGTGTGCGTTGTGTTATCATAACCCAGGTCCGGTTTAATCCAAATCATGCTCTGATACCATTTGTAATATCCCGAAAATCAGGGGTCGAGTATAAACTCCACTCCCGAGTTCTAGAACATCACTTATGCAACATTTTCAATGATGAATGAATGTCGATTGTAATAGTGCATAAAACATGAAGTGGATTAAGCCAAAACAACATATCATACTCCAGAGACAGTTAAATTAGCAAGCAGAAGAATGTGATAGATATATAAAATATATGAACTGTTGTAAGTCTGCAGAGTGTGAACATATTACCAGGTTAAATATATACATGTATACTCCAAAAATGATCAAAAAGAATATACATGAGTGCTCCAAAAATATAAAATGACAAGTGTCATGGCGTCTAATCAACCTCCCTGTAATCCCGTCGATCAGAACACGATCTACATAAACCCGCCTGATAACTGCCTATATGAGAAATCCTCCTCATCGTCATACAAGTCCGGCTCCGCTTCACAAGCAGCGCCATCATCTGAAACTAAAATAGGGACTGGTTGGTGTACACAACATCGTCCCGTAACGTGGGAGTGAGTGGCCAACTCAGTGGAATCATAGAGCAAAGGTTAACATGTTATCAAATCAATCAAGCTAATGATAAAGCAAGAAAATCAAACATTCCTAAATACTATAATTAATGAAAGAATGAAATGACATGATGGATGCCCTCGCCAACATACTCCCTCAGGCGACACCATCTTACGTCCGCAGTATGCTTTCTTCCCTCAGTGCTCCACATCTTCCATGCACATGTAGTGCGATATGAATATGATTACCGAGTTGTTATTAGTTCTTTTCATACAGCAGGATTGGGAAACTAGGGTACTTCCCTTATATCATTCACAACAAGGATCCTGTTTAGGGTCATCACTCCTAGTAGTCTCATACGATGATATGGTTCTAGGTCACTACAAGGGCTGTCAGGGTTGTTGCACGCACTCGTTGCACCGCTCTCCCATCACCTTATCAATACAGGCCTAGTTGTACTCTTGTTGCTACGGAAGGGTCGTCGCCTCACGTAGACTCAGAGTACGCTCGAGGTCACTACAAAGGGCTGTCAGGGCTGTTGCACACACTCGTTGCACCGTTCCCCCATCACCTTATCAGTGTATGCCGACAGCTCGAATATAGTGTCCCATACCACCATAATCGGCTCACGAGTCTGGGTTGCTCACTGGTCACTACGGGGAGGCTCGTGGCCCCAGCGTAGGCCGACAGCTCGACCACGGTGTCTCATACCACCATGCCTGATTCATGAGTCCTAATGGATCAAGGTACCACGGTTATCAGGGTTATCACTGGTAAGTTTAGTACCCTAGGTTCAAGCACTTATAACCAATACAAGGTGAACATACAGTGGTCAGTCAGGTTGCTTGACGAGCTCGACTAGTACGAACGCACCTCAAGATGAACGACATGAAGTGTATAAACACCTTGTGTGGCTTAACCACTGCCGTCAACCAAAGCACGACTCAGGTTCATCAACACGTCCTTCGTGGTGAATAGAATCCAACCACGAATTTAAATATGATACCGACTGCCTGGACTAGAGTATAGCCCCAAATACTTATAATCTAAATCAATAATCACATGAGGGAGACAAAATTGAAATATAAGTAATTCCAGCATGTTATCAGCATGTTATAACGTACATCATAAGCAGCTAACCATACACGAGTATTTCACACATAAGGTAATCAATTCAAATACAACAAGTATGGAGGAAATCATGTGCATCATCAAATTAGTTGAGAATCCAATCTCAATGCTAATCTACAACACCATTTACTCAATACTTACTAATACATACATTTATACAAACCCTTAGTCTACACACATTAGTCTACATAGCATATGTCGGCCAATAATGTGCATTAGGGCGAATCTCTTCTCCAAACAGATCATATACGCATAACTAGCATAGGTACACGATAAATACTCATGGCAATCATATCAGCAAAATACGTACGTATACAATATTTCCTACAAATACCTAAAATATCCTAAATCTCATATTCTTCGTACGTATTCGAAATGAAAAACGGACAACATGTTCTACATGTCAAACAGCATCCTTGTCAACACTTTACCATTAAACGGCATTGAAAACTTTGAAAAATGGTAACCTAAGCGTCTAAAATCCGCACCTTACGCCGTAGAAGTGTAACGAATTCAATAGAGAGTCTAAGTCTTTGTCAACTACTGATTGGCAACCTACAGTATGATTTAGGTTAGCTTCTTCACCACTTGCACCAATTGAAACCCTAGAACAGGTTAGGGTTAGGCTTTCTAACCTAAGAATGAAGCCGGAGTCGCCGAAAAAGTGATACGGAGGGGTGGATTAGGCACGTAGCAAAGCTTGGAAGAATCCCACGATGAATCACCAACTTCTCTCCCACTTTCTCTCTCTTGATTTGGGTAGGGTTTGAAATTCGTATGAGATTTGTGAGAGAGGGTTTAAGGCCTTTTTATAAGCCCAAACACGACAAAAACAGACTTAAAGTTAAGGTATACTTAAGTTATAACCAAATCGGGTCTATTCCGATCCAAAGGAGTACTTTTGGAGGTCCTCTTATCAAATGCGGTCGGACATAAGCTCACTAGCAACAGATCTTTAGTAAGTTAGTTTTCAGTCCGATCAAATTTCCAGATTGTCCGTGGCGGACCAGTTTCAATTCAACGGTTACTGAACTTCGATCAAGGCCACAACTACCGTGACATGTAAGGGCCACCTATCCTAATCCGAGGGTGAATTTGGGTTGAAATCTAACGGTCAGAATGCTTAAAAATAACGCGCAAGTGAAACGTGACAGATTTCTTAAAACTATAATTAATTTTCTAAATATCTTCCTTTTCTCACTCTCTTCACTCTGGATGCAATAAAATGGTCTCAGGACATCTTTTGGGCATGATTTTCATGGTCCTTGTCAAGTCCAACAACGCAGTCAATATCTTCTAAGTTCATCGCTGTCAGACTTTCGATGTGTGGTCTAAGTTCGATACGAAGTTTCTAAATGCTCCCGAGAGCAACTGGGTTTAGAGATTGATCCTAGGTTTCTAGGTAACATAGTGTTAGCAGTCCTACTCATTTTGGGTCTTGTAGTTCATATTTAAAGTGGTTCAAGTCAATTCTACTGAGTATTCAGTTTGGTACTTAACCAAATTCTACCCTAATTATGGCAGAATACGATCCTAGGGCCATTCTATGCCCCATTTTGGAAACTTCTAGATATCATATTATTTTAATTATTTTTGGTGGTTCATCATCAAGCTTACCATGTCTCCACCAAATTTCACGAGATTTCTAGTTGTATAAAAATTCTAAAAATTCCAGAAGCAGCAGTTGTCCAACAAGTGATTATCGGACAGTTGCTCACAACAACCTACTTTAGACTATATTAAATATTTTATTATATTTTTCACATTTTTTTATATAAAACTAGACTCATTTATCTTCAATATAGTTTTTGAATCACCAAAATTAGAGTTATAACGAAGGAGATATGAGTTTTCAATATTTGATAAAATATGCAGAAAAAATGCAGAAACTGGGCTGCTGTCCGTTGTACGGATGAGGCCTCACCGATGCCGCGAGGACCTCACCGGTCACTGAATTATTTGGTGAGGGATCGCCCCATGGGTGAGGTCCTCACCCCCACAGGGATGCCCAAAACATGTGGGGCCCACCTTGGATCCCCCCGAATTGAGTTATTTGGACCCACGAGTCCGTCGAGGTGTTTATCGAGTCTCATTTGCAAACTAGAATGAGTTGCGCAATGTATAATAATGATTTTGGGATAGAAGAAGCTAATCCATCTAAATAACCTATCTACATCATGAAATTCTAAATATTAAATAGTCAAATCCCCATTTTATGCATGTATTTACCATTTATAGTAAGTTTTAGTCTAAGTATAGTTCCTCACCTTTTAAACTTTAGGTTTGTGTCTAATATGAAAGTACTTGGAGAAATTTGAAGAATGGGATGGTGAAAGGTGAGATTTTTAAGGAAATGGGTTGAAAAGAGATTTCTAGACTTTAGGATTGATCTCTAAGAGTGATATGGTTGACCCATTGCCTAAGGATGTCTAATTCCAGGTTGGTAAAACTTTTACCAAAAGTTACGCTGAGTTGTTGGAAAACAACAATCTGATTAAATGTGGTTCGTTGATTGAATCGATGTACCATCTCGATGGAATCGATTATAAAATTGATACTACATAGATATTATCGAGGCTATAAGAATTTTGACATTTGTTCATCATTACCATGACCATAAATATCTCAGCGCAACTTTTGGTAAAAGTCAGACTTTTAAGATTTTCAGTGTGTACCATAGGTCCTCAGATATTATTAATGCGAACAAATGCCAATTGAATTTTGGAGGTCACAGAACCTGTTTGTGTCAAGAGGCTTTGTAAGAATATCAGCAAGCTGTTTCTCAGTAGTTACATAATTCAACACAATGATCTTTTCTTCGACTAGTTCTCGGATAAGATGATGACGAATGTCAATATGCTTGGTCCGAGAGTGCTGAACTGGGTTCTTCGAGATATTTATAACACTGGTATTGTCACAGAAGAGACTCATTGTGGATTATGCAATCCCGTAGTCAAATAGCATCTGTTTCATCCAAAGGAGTTAAGCACAACAGCTACCTGCGGCTATATATTCAGCCTCCACAGTGGATAACGAGATTGAGTTTTGTTTCTTGCTTTGCCAGGAAACCAAACAATTTTCAATATAAAACCATCCACCACTTGTTGATTTTCGATCATCCAAATTTTCAGCCCAATCAGCATCTGAATATCTTACAATAATGGTGGAGGTTTCATATGGATACCATAGTCCAAAGGTGGTAGTCCCTGCAACATACTTGATAATCCTTTTAATTGTTGTTAGGTGAGATTCCTTAGGATCCGCCTGATAACGATCACACACCAATGCTAAAGGATATATCTGGACGATTGGCAGTGAGATATAGCAGACTTTCGATCATGCTTCGATAGAGATGTTGGTCCACACTTTTTTCGTTAGTATCTTTTGAAAGTTTTAGATTAGTACTCATAAGCGTGTGATAAGTGCGACCAGACTCAAGCCCAAATCTTTTCACTAAGTCTTTTGCATACTTGGTTTGATTTATGAAAATTTCATCATCCAGATGCTTGACCTGTAATCCTAAGAAAAAATTCAATTCACCAACCATGCTCATTTCAAATTCTGATTTCATGAGGTTGACGAATTTGGATGCCTCATCTCCGCATGTTGATCTAAACACAATGTCATCCACATAAATTTGTGCAATAAGCAATGAGTTCTTTATTTTGTGGGTGAATAGTGTCTTGTTTACACTTCCTCTGCAGAATTCATGGTCTAAAAGAAACTTCGTTAATTGTTCATACCAAGCACGTGGTTCTTGTTTGAGACCATACAGAGCTTTATCCAAACGATAAACATAATGGGGATGCTTAGGATCTGAAAATCCTTTTGATTGTTCCACATATACTTCTTTGGCAAGATCCCCATTAAGAAAGGCACTCTTAACATCCATTTGAACTAATTTAAATTTTGGTGCGCATGCAATGGACATAAGAATTCTAATGGACTCTAGGCGTGCGACAGGGGCAAATGTTTCATCAAAATCAATTCCTTCAATCTGTGAGTATCCCTGAGCAACCAATCTTGTTTTGTTTCTAATTACATTCCCTAATTTGTCAGATTTATTTTTAAAGACCCATTTTGTTCCAATGACATTAGTATCAGTTGGTCTAGGAACCAGTTTCCACACTTCATTTCTCTGGAATTGTTGAAGTTCTTCTTGCATGGCATTTATCCAGTATTCATCTTGAAGAGCTTCTACAATATTATTGAGTTCAATCTTTAAGGTAAAACAGAAATGACTATAAACATTTTCTATCTGCCATCTAGTTCTTATACCGTGTAACGTCCTGAAAATCGGGGGTCGAGCATAAACTCCACTCCCGAGTTCCAGAACATCACTTATGCAACATTTTCAATGATGGATGAATGTTGACCATATTAGTGCAGAAAACATGAGTGGGATTAGACCAAAACAGCATATCATACTCCAGAGACAGTTAAGTTTCTCTAGTGGAAGACTGTGATGAATATATAAAATGTATAATTGATTGTAAGTCTCCAGAGCGTCAACATATTACCAGGTTAACTAAATACATGTATACTCTAAAAATGGAAAGAAAAAAATATACATGGGTGTTTAAATAAAAGGAAAAATACCAAATGTATTGACATCTAATCAGTAATCCTGTAACCCCATCGATCAGAACCTGCATATAGGAGAAATCCTTCCTAACATCATAAAGTCTAGCTCTGCTTCACAAGCAACACCGTCATCTGAAACTAAAGCAGGGACTAGTTGGTGTTGCAAACATCGTCCCATAACGTGGGAGTGAGTGATCAACTCAATAGAAACTATACGGCAAAGGTTAACATGTTATCAATTCAATCAAGCAATAATGATAAAGCAATACAATCAAACATGTCCTAGATACTCTTATTAGTGTAAGAATGATATGAGGTAATGATGCATGCCCTCACCACAATCTCCCTCTACGATCTTCATCTTACGGTCGCGCATGTTAGTCATTTCCTCAGTGCTCTTTCACCAACACCGATAACACATGCACTGCGATGATATGAGTATGATTACCAGGTTCTTATTAGTCTTTTTCATATAGTAGGATTGAGAAGGTAAGATACCTCCCTTATATCATTACCCAAACAGTGATCCATTCTCGTGTCGTCAGTCCACGATAATCTCATACGATGTTACAGTTCTAGGTTGTTGCAAGGGCTGCCAGGGCTATTACACGCAATCGTTACACCACTCCCCCATCACCAAATCAATACAGGCCTAGCTTGTACTCTTGTTGCTATGGAAGGGTCGCCCCCCACGTAGACTCAGAGTACGCTCGAGGTCACTACAAGGACTGTCAGGGTTGTTATACGCAATCATTACACCACTCCCCCATCACCAAACAATATAGGCTGACAGCTCGAATATAGTGTCCCACACCACCATAATCGGTTCACAAGTCTGGGTTACTCACTGGTCACTACGGGGAGGCTCGTGGCCCCAACATAGGCTGACAGCTCAAATATAGTGTCCCATACCACCATAATCGGCTCATGAGTCTTAACGGATCAAGGTACCAAGGTTAGAGGGGCTTTTCATTAGTAAGTTTGGTACCTTAGGTTCAAGCAGTAACGTCCATACATGGTTAACATACATCGGGCTAATCGGGTTACTTGACAAGTTCGACTAGTACGAGCGTCCGTTGAGTTGATCGACATGAAGTGCATAAGCACCTCGTGTGGCCTAACCACTGTCGACAAGCAACGCACGGCTCGAGTTCGTCAAACACGTTCTGCGTGGTGAATACAACTCAACCACGAACTCAAGTCCGGTTACCGATTGGCTAGACTATTCAATAGCCACAAACACAATCTGATGTAAGCATTATGTACATGTGATAAGATAATCCTACAACATTTGATAACCAATATAAACATGGGTAACATTTGAAAGTACAATGAAACATATATAGCATGCCATCCAACACATATGTATTCTGCACAAACCACGCCATACAAGTTACAGTTACTTTGAAGGAATTCATGTATATGGCTAAGGTAGTCAAGAATCTTATCTCAACAACCTTATTAAATTTAGTCCGTCACCCAATTCTCACACATGCATTTTTATCTATCACTTAGACTACACAACTCCAACATACATGACATATGTTGATTTCAACATATAATATGACAGATCCTTATATCAAGGAGATGTCTAATACACAACAATCATATTCTTACATTCAATACATATGGTAGACATAAATCATAAATCCGTATTTATTTAGTCATTTCAACAAACACTTAGACTACACTTAATACATAGCGTATGTTGGCAGAAACATGTATTAGGACGAATCCTTTCATCGAGACGTTGTTACGTTCATAACTAGCATAAAGACACAGTAATAAATTATGACAAATATAATTTTAAATTTCATACATATACGGTATTTTCTACGAATACATAGAATACATAAAATTTCATATTCTTCGTATTTAACCGAAACGGAAAACAGATAGCATGTTCTACATGTGAAATAGTATCCATGTCAGTAATTTATCATTAACCGACATTGAAAGTCTTGAAAACCATAACCTAAACGTATATAGTCCGCACCTTAAACCAGAAAACACGTAACGGATATGATTTAGATGACAAGTCTTAGTCAACGGCGGATAGGCAACCTAAGGCATGAATATAGGTTAGCTACAATAACACTTAACTATTCTAAGCTTCAAAAGAGGTTAGGGTTAGGATTTCTTACCCAAGAATGGAATCAGAAACGCCGTAATAGTGATACGGTAGTGGTGTTGAAGCACATGCAGTGGCAAGGTAGAATCTCTGGGTGAATCTCCTACTCTCTCTCTCTGTTTCTCTCTCTTTCTTAGTTAGGGTTTGAAATTCGTATGGGATTTGTGAGAGATCGTTTAAGGCCTTTTTATAAGCCCAAAAGCGACGGAAATAGCCCTAGGGCCAAGGTATACTTAGGTTATAACCAAATCGGGTCTGTTCCGATCCAACGGAGCACTTCTGGAGGTCTTGTTACTAAATGCAATCAGACTTAAGCTCTCTAATATTGGATCTAGGTCAAGATAAGTTTTCAATTTGGTCGGGTTTCCAGATCGACCGTGGTGGACCAGTTTCAATTCAACAGTTACGGGAACTCGATCAAAGCTACAAGTACTATGACATGTATGAGCCAACTATCCTGATCCGGGTCAAAATCTAATTGTCAGAATGCTTAGAAATAACGTGCAAGCGAAACAATCCAGATTACTTAAAATTATATTTAATTTTTAAAAAATATTCGCTTTCTCACTCTCTTCACTCCGGACTTAAGGAAACAGTCCCAGGACATCGTATGGCCTTAATTTTTGAAGTGATAGTCAAGTGCAACTAGGCAGTCATAATGGTCTAAGTTCATCGCTATCGGACTTTCGACGTGCGGTCCAGGTCCAATACGAAGATTCAGAATGCTCCCGAGAGCAACTAGGTTTAGAGATTGATCATAGGTTTCTACGTAACATAGAGATAGCAGTCCTACTCATTTTGGGTCTTGTAGTTCATATTTAAAGTGGTTCAAGTTAATTCTACTGAGTATTCAGTTTGGTACTTAACCAAATTCTACCCTAATTATGGCAGAATATGGTTCTACGGCCATTTTATGCCCCATTTTGGGAACTTATAGTTATCATATTATTTTAATTATTTTTATAGTGGTTCATCATCAAGTTTACCCTATATCCACCAAATTTCATAAGATTTAGAGTTGTAGAAAAATTCTAAAAATTCTACAAGCAGCAGCTGTCCAACAAGCAAGTTTCAGACAATTGTCACAATGACTTACTTTAAACTATATTAAATATTTTATTATATTTTTAAAATATTTTTATATAAAACTAGATTAATTCATATTCAATCTGGTTTTTAAATCACCTAAATTAGAGTTATATCAAAAGAGATATGATTTTTCAAAGTTAGATGAAACACGTAGAAAATGGGTTACCTGACCGCTGTACGGACGTGGCATCGGTGATTCGGTGAGGACCTCGCCGGTCACTGATCAATTTGGTGAGGGCTCACCCCAGGGGAGAGGTCTCCCCCCCCCCTCTCCCGGGGAGGGTGGAAACATGTGGGACCCACCTCGGGTCCCCTCGAATTGAGTCGTTTGGGCCCACGAGTCCGTCGAGGCGTTTATCGAGTCTCATTTGCAAACCGGAATGAGTTACGCGACATACAATATATGATTTTGGGGTAGAAGAAGTTAATACATCCAAATAACCTATGTAAATTATGAAATTCTAAAAATTAAATAGTCTAAATCTAATTTTATTCATGTACGTGTCATATACAGTAAGTTTTAGTTTAAGTATAGTTCTTCACCATTTAAACTTTAGGATTTATGCCTAATATAAAAGTACTTGGAGAAATTTGAAAAATGAGGTGGTGAAAGGTGAGATTTTGAAGGAAATGGGTTAAAAAATAATTTTTAGATTTTAGGATTGAGCTTTAAGAGTGATATGGTTGACCCATTGCCTAAGGACATCTAACTCTAGGTTGGCAAAAAATCTGGGGTGTTACACACCGTCATTAGGGTCTCCAATAATTTTCTCTTGAGGGTGATTCTTAATAACGAGTATGTCAGATGATTGCTGAGGTTCATTCAATAATGAAGATTTGTCATCTGATTTTTCAGGTATGTATGAACCTACGTCATCTTCTATCTCATTTGTAGGGGAATTTACATCTTGAGGATGATCATCAATTACCACATTCACAGATTCTTGAATAGCAAGGGTTCTTAAGTTGTATACTCTATAAGCATGACTATTCATGGTGTACCATAGGAAAATGCCTTCATCACTTTTAGATTCAAACTTCCCTAGGTGATCTGGGTCTCTTAAAATGTAGCATTTACTACCAAAGACCTGAAAGTATTTCATATTTGGCAGCTTCTCATACCATAGTTCACATGGAGTTTTGTTCAGACCTGCTCTAAGATATACTCTGTTTATCATGTAGTAGGCGGTATTGATAGCTTCTACCCCAAAAATCTTTGCCATATCCTTTCCATTTAGCATAACTGACCCCATTTCCTGTAATACTCGATTTTTTCTCTCAGCAAATCCATTTTGTTGTGGGGTTTTTGGGGCTAAAAATTCATGATAAATTCCTTTATCATTGTAATATTTTTCAAATTCATCATTTTCAAATTCACCACCATGATCACTTCTGATGCGTTTTATGTCATATCCTTTCTCATTTTGATTTTTTTTTGCCAAGACTACGAATTTTCCAAAAGCATCAGATTTTTCTCGAAGAAATGCAACCCAAGTAAATCTAGTATAGTCATCTACTACCACCAGAAAGTATCTTTTCTTGTCATGACTTTCTACTTTAGTAGGACCTACTAGATCCATATGCAACAGATCCAAGGGCTTTGTTGTTGCTATGGTGGTTGTCTTTTTGTGTCCTACTTTTATCTGTTTTCCTTTAAGACATTCCACACATACAACTTTTTTTTCTTTTCTAATTTTGGAAAGACCTCTAACCAAGTTTTTTGAGCTAAGTTTAGCTAAATTTCAGTAATGAACATGTCCCAACCTTTGATGCCATAACTTAGATTCATCCTTTACAGCTATATTACACTTTGTGGGCAACCCATTTTCGTTGGTACTCTCAATGATATAACAGTTATCACTAGTGTGTAAACCTTTTATGAGAGATTTTTCTGTATGATCTACAATTATGCATACATCTTTTGAGAAGGTGACCAGATGTTCCTTGTCACAGATTTGAGAGATACTGAGAAGATTGTGTTTCAAACCTTCTACATAGAGAACATCTTTAATTTTTGGAAGACCTGGTACTGCTATTTTTCCTTGTCCAATGATTTTGGCTGAGCTACCATCTCCAAATGTGACCGATCCACCATCGAAGTTTGAATATGTACAAAAATGAGTACGATCACCAGTCATGTGTCTTTAACATCTACTATCAAGATACCATTTGAACTATTGCCAGCTTTGAGAGCGGTGTGGATTACAAGGCAATTATTTTGATCTGTCACATCCTCTAGGACTTTCTTGATCATAATTCCAACTTCAGTCAAGATCACTCTCTAAGTGGTGAAGCCCTTAAAGAGAGACCCGCTCTGATATCAATTGAAATAGCGGTGAAGACCTGTAATGACTCGAAAAATTTCGTACCAAGACCCGAATACCACCTTGATCAGAAATCACTTAGAATTAATTCTCTTAGAAATTAAACATAAGTTAACTAGCGCTAAGTTAGACTGGCTATGAAATTAGTGTTGTTCACTTTAAATATATTCTGCAAGACTTAAAACTTGTAGAATCAATGACGCTATAATACCTTGAAATCTAGGATCCAACTCTAAACTCAGTTGTTCCCGGAAATGCTTTGTAACTTTGTATTGAATCTAGACAGCATGTCGAAAGTCTGATATCTATAATCATAGACCATTATGACCGCTTAGCTAGACTTGACCATCCTTTCGAAAATCAAGCCTAAACGATGACCTGGACCATTCTACTGAGTCCAGAGAGAAGAGAGTGAGAAAAGGAAGAAATTTAGAAAATTAATTCTATTTTTAAGTAATCTGGCACGTGTCGTTTGTGCGACATTTCTAAGCATTCTGACCGTTAGATTTTGACCAGATTTCACCCTCGGATCAGGAAAGTTGGCCCTTACATGTCCAAGTACTTGTGGCCTTGATCGAAGTTCGGTAACCGTTGAATTGAGACTGGTCCGCCACGGACGATCTGGAAACCCGATCGGACTGAAAAATTAACTTACTAAAGATTTGATGCTCGTGAGCTTAAGTCCGACCGCATTTGATGAGAGGACCTCCTGTAACACCCCAAATTTTTGCCAACCTGGGGTTAGACGTCCTTAGGCAATGGGTCAACCATAACACCTTGGTAACCTCTCAGAACCCAATTCCAAAGCCAAAGAAATCATGTAGAACCTAATTCTTTAGAATTTAACGTGAATTAGCCAGCGCTACACTAGATTACCAGTGAAATTGTCCCTGATCGCTTTAAATATGTTCTGCAAGACCCAAAACTTGTAGAACCAATGACGCTATAATACCCTGAAATCCAGGATCAAACTCTAAACCGGTTTGTTCCCAGGAACCCTTTGAAACCTTGTATTGGATCTAGACCGCGCGTCGAAAGTCCGATATCTACAATCTTAGACCGTTATGACTGCTTGGCTAGACTTGACAATAGTTTCGAAAATCAAGCCCAACCGATATTCTGAGGCTATTTCATTGAGCCTGGAATGAAGAGAGTGAGAAAGAGTAAAGATTTGAAAATTTAATTCAAAATCTGGCACTTGTCGTTGCGTGTTATTATTAAGCGTTCTAACCGTCAGAATTTAGCCAAATTTCACCCTCGGATCAGGAAAAATTTCTCTTTCATGTCATGAGACTTGTAGACTTGATTTAGGTACGATGACCGCTGAATTGAAACTGGACCGCCACGTGCGATCTGGGAACTCTACCGGACTGAAAACTTTATGTGATCAACATCCAGTATACATGAGCTTAAGTCCGACCGCGTTCGGCCAGGAGACCTCCCGAAACACTCTTTTGGCTCGGAAAAGTCCCGATTTGGTTATAACTCAAGTATACCTTGTTCTCAAGTCTATTTAGGTTAGGTTTTAGCCTATATAAGGGCTTTAAACCCTCTCATATTTCTCCCATCCAAATTTGCTATAAACCCTAGAAAGTGGTGAGAGAGAAAGAGAGAGATTGTGAGAGAGTTGTGGGAGAGATTTCCTGCCACTTGCACCAGCTATTGCACGTACCGAAGCACCGCATTCAAATCACTTTCCCGGTGATTCCAACGCACTTCTAGGTAAGAAAACCCTAACCACAAGCTGTTTAAGGCATTCCTTTGTTACAAGTAGCGATGTAGCTTATGTGTCTTGTGATATAGGTCGCCATAACGCCATTGACGAAGCGTAGACATTCTATTCGAATCGATACACGTCTAAGGCAAAATGTGAGGATTTTAGACGCTTTGATTGACTGATTTCAAAGCTTTCAATGTCGTTTAATAGTATATTATCGAAGAGAATGCTGTTTGACATGTAGAACATGTTGTCCATTTTCTGTTTCGACTGCGTACGGGAAATATGAGATTTAGGGTATTTTAGGTATTTGTAGGAAATACTGTTTATGTCTATATTTTTTTGAAATGATTGCCATGGCTATTTGTCGTGTCGTGATATTAGGAATGCGTGTATAATCTGTTTGACGAAGAGATTCGCCCTAATGCGCACTTTGGGTCGACATACGCTATGTAGGCTAAAGAGTGTAGACTAAGTGTTTGTATAAATGTTTGTATTAGTATGTATTGAGTAAATGGTGTTGTGAATTAGTTTTGAGATTGAATTCTCAATTAATAGGCTGATGTATATGATTTCCACCATGTTGGCTATATGAATTGATTTCATTATATATATGGAATGCATGTGTTGGTTGATTTGCTTATGTAGTATGTTATAATATGTGTCAACATGCTTGGATTGTTTATATTTATTTCTGTTACTCACATATGCTTACTGATGTTGATATACAAATGCTTGGGGCTATGACCTAGTCCAGGCAGTCAGTAATGGATTGAATTCGTGGTTGGCTTCTATGTACCATGAAGGACGCGTCGATGAACGCGAGTCGTGTCTTGGGCAGTCGGCAGTGGTTAAGCCACACGAAGTGTTTTATGCACTTCATGTCACTCAGCTTGAGATGCGCTCGTACTAGTCGAGCCCATCAAGTAACCCGACTGGCCATTGTATGTTCACCATGTATGAGTCATAACTCTTGAACCTAGGGTACTGAACTTACTATTGAAAACCCTGTTAACCATGGTACCTTATTCCATAAAGACTCATGAGCTAGGCATGGTGGTATGGGACACCATGATCGAGTTGTCGGCCTACGCTGGGGCCACAAACCTCCCCGTAGTGACCAGTGAGCACCATTGACTCGTGTACCGATTGTGGTGGTATGGGACACTACATTCGAGCTGTCGACCTACACTGATTGATGACGAGCCCTTTGTAGTGACCTCGAGCATATTCTGAGTCTACGGGAGGTGACGACCCTTCCGTAACGATAAGAGTACATTAGGCCTGTATTGATAAGGTGATGGGGGAGCGGTGCAACGAGTGCGAGCAACAGCCCTGGCAGCCCTTGCAGGGACCTACAAATATAACTTCATATGAGATTACTAGGAGTGACGACCCTAGACAGGATCTATGTTGGGATTGATATAAGGAAGGTACCTTAGTTTCCCAATACTGCTATATGAATGGACTAATAACAACCCGGTAATCATATCTACATCGCACTGCATGTGCCTAGAAGATGTGGAGCACTGTGAGAAGAAAGCATGCCGCGGGCGTAAGATGGTGCCGTTTGAGGGAGAATGTCGATGAGGGCATCCATCATGTCATTTCATGCATGCATTAACAACAGTATCTAGGAATGTTTGATTGTTTACTTTACTATTATCGCGTGATTGATTTGACAACATGCTAATCTTTGCTCTATGATTCCACTGAGTTGATTACTCACTCTCACGTTACGGGATGGTGTTCCGGACACCCACCAGTCCCTGTTTTAGTTTCAGATGATGGCGCTGCTTGTGAAGCGAAGCCAGACTTGATGATGAGGAGGAGGATCCCTCCTTTATGCATGTTCTGATCGACGGGATTACAGGGAGGTTGATTAGACGCCTTGACACTTGTCATTTTATATTTTTTTGGAGCACTCATGTATATTCTTTTCTTTCCATTTTTGGAGTATACACATATTTAATTAACCTGGTAACATGTTCATACTCTGGAGACTTACAATTAATTATATATTTTATGTATCTATCACAGTCTTCCGCTTGCTAATTTAAGTGTCTCTAGAGTATGATATGCTGTTTTGGCTTAGTCTCAATCTTGTTTAATGCCATTCTATAGACAACATACATTTATCATTATCTATGTTGCATAAGTGACGTTCTGGAACTCGGGAGTTGGGTTTCTACCCAACCCCCAATTTTTGGGATGTTACACCTCCAGAAGTGCTCCGTTGGATCAGAAAGATGCCTTAAACCCTTAGCTTTCTAACCCATGTGAATTTCTTAAACCCTAGAGTTTTAAGAGAAAGAAAAGAGAGAGAAAGTGTGGGAGAATTAGTTGAAACTCCGTAGAATTTTTCCTAACTCATCTATACATTGCACCGGCATTTCTGAATCATTCTTCTGGCGATTTTCATTCCGTTCTTGGGTTAGTTAAGCTAACCCTAACCTATTTTGAAGCTTAGACTAGCTGTAGTAGAGTTCTAGCTAACCTGTTTCATGTCATAGGTAGCGTATCCGCCGTTGACAAAGACACATCGTCTGAATCATCTTGAATACGTCTTTTCTGGTTTAAGGTGCGGACTATATGCACATAAGTTATGGTTTTCAATAATTTCAATGATAGTTAATGATTTATTCATGTTGTGAATGCAATTACACATGCCAAATGTGCTATCTTTTTTATCTTCCGTATACGTATACTCTATATTGTAAATACCGTATTTCATGTACATGTTAGAATACAAGTATGCGTATGAAATTTGTTGATATGTTTGCCATGATTAATGATCGTTGTTATATGCCTGATATGTATACGAAAACTTATTGGTAAGAGGACTTGCCCTAATATGCGACGGTGTCGACATACGTGATGTATGTTGAATAGTGTAAGCTAAGTGTTTGTTTAAATGTCTAAATGAGATAGTTGTTAGTAGAATGTGCTTTCTAAGATGGTTGAGATATGGATTTCAACCATAATGTTTGTGTGTATGATTTTCTCCATGAATCATGTAACTTAGGTTATCCATACTAAATGAGTATATGATTTCCTCCATGGATTGTGTACTTAGTTAAATCATATTACATGTGTGTATGATTTCCTGCATGTACTGTTTACATTTAAGTTATACTCCATGATTGTTCATATGAATGCAGGATATGAATCATATGTTAATTAGTAGCTTTATATGTGAATAGGGCTGTACTACAGTCCAGGTAATCGAAAACCGTTCCATAATTAGTGGTTGAGGTTGTCTTCGCCACATGGGGTGAGTTTAGCGAATCTGAGTCATGCTTGTGGTGTTCGACAGTGGTTATGCCACATGGAGTGCTTATGCATTCCATGTCATTCAACTCAACGTGCGCTTGGCCTAGTTGAGCTTATCAACTAACCTGATTGACCGATGCTTGTTCACCATGTTTGGTCGCTACTGTTTGAATCTAAGGCATTGAGCTTACCAGTGAAACTTCCATTAACCATGGTACCAAGATCCCTTAAGACTCATGAGCCGAGCATGGTGGTATGGGACACCGTGGTCGTGCTGTCCGCCTACGCTAGGGCCACAAACCTCCCCGTGTGACCAGTGAGCACCCTACTCTGAGCAAATTATGGTGGTATGAGACACTATATTCTTACTGTCGGCCTACACTAATTGGTGACGAGCCCTCTGTAGTGACCTTGAGTTTATCCTGACACCGCATAGGGGTGACAAGTCCTGATGCAGTCTTGAGGATATAAGTAGGCCTGTATTGATATGGTGATGGGGGAGGGATGTAACGATTGCGTGCAACAGCCCTGGCAGCCCTTGCAGCAACCTAGAACCATAATATCGTATGAGATTCCTAGGACTGATGACCCTAAAATGGATCAATGTTGGGAAATGATACAAGGGAGGTGTCTTAACTTCCCAATACTGCTATATGAAAAGGACTAATAAGAACTTAGTAAGCATATTCATAACACCGCATTGCATGTGCTAACAGCGTTGGTGATAGAGCACTGAGGAAGTGAGTCATGCCGCGATCGTTAAATGATGTCGCAGAGGGGATTGTGGTGAGGGCATGCATCATTCTTCATGTCATCCTTTCATTAACAAGAGATATAGGACCTGTTTGATTGTACTGCCTTATCATTACTACTTGAATGGATTGATAACATGTTAACCTTTGCTATATAGTACCACTGAGTTGATCACTCACTCTCACGTTCTAGAACGGTGTTTAAACACTAACCAGACTCTGACTTAGCTGCAGGAGATGGCGATGCTTGCGAGGAGGAGCCAGAATTTGATGAGGATGAGGAGGCGTTGTCATATATGCAGTTCTCAGGCGGGTTCATGTGAGCCTTGTCCTGACCAACGAGGATTATTTTTGGGATATGTATTGATCATTTTGATCAGTTCATGTATGTATTTTGAGATACAGATGTATGTATATTGTCCTAGGTAGACCACGCATCATTTGGGGATTTATTTTGAATTATATATGTATTTAAGTCTTCCGCTTGCATTTTCTCAATATCCTTGAATTGTGTCTGCTAATTTGGCTTGATCTATTTCATATTTTATGCATTCTTACAGTCAACATACAATTATCATCAAATATGTTGCATAAGTGATGTTTTGGAACTCGGGAGTTGAGTTATGCTCGACCCTCAAATTTCAGGGCGTTACAAGACCGCTTGAGTTGAAGTGGGAATATGCCAATATGTCCTAGAGGGGGGTGAATAGGAATTTTTAAAGTTTTTATGAATTATTAAAAATCCTTATCACACTAATCCTATCACAGAGTACAGATTAGGATTACTCAAAATTAACTCTACTGGCTTCCAAGCCTAGTAGAGGATCCAATCACAAACTATTTAAAAGATAAACAATTTATAGATAAGATTATGATGGATATGACTGTGTGTGTGTATAAGATGTGATTTCAGATGATCAGATATAAAGGTATATAAAGAAATCACATAAATGAAAGATAATTCCAATCTCAAACACAGTCATTTTATAGTGGTTTGACTACTTGTCTACTCCACTACCGTCTTCCACACTCAACCCTTGAGTGACAGGATTTCACTAAGGACGTTTCCCATGGTTTACCTCAAACCTAAGGTTTTAAATCAGGTTCACCTTCAACCTTTACACGGAGGTTTCAACTCGGTTCACCTCTAACCCTGGAGTTTTGCTAGCACACTCCCAACCAGATGTTTATGCCCACACAGAGTAAGGGTCCACACAACGCACCCGGATGTTTATGCTCTCCACAGAGAAAGGGTCCACACAACTTACCCCGTACGTACACTCCCGTCGCAGGCCTCCTTTGAGGACTTCAAAGGGTGAGCAACACTTAAGACCCAATCCTAGAAAGGAATGATCACAAGTGTCCTTTGGACTCTAGATGCTTACAAATAAGTTGATGAGTCCCATTCAGCGCAAGGTGGAAGATCTCCTCCTTGATGTTGAAGGGTCTTCAGCTCCCTTGATCCGCAACACAAAAGATATACCTATACTAGGCTTTAGGTCAGGTCAAGGTTTTGATGGAATTCCACTCTCTAAAGATTTTCCTATTAGGAAGATAGAGTGGTTCCAATCATCTATGCATTCAAGGCATCCCAGCTTAATGATTTTCCATTAAGGTAGTAGCTGGAGGATCCTTGAATGCGGAAGTTCATTCCCCAATCTACTCTATTGTATATCAATGATGAGAGTGGATTGGAGGATGAACTCCCTGAGAGAAAGGACTTAAGATAAATGATATAAAGTTTAAAACACTCAGAAGCACTCTCTTCATTCTCTACCAGTAATAAAGATTAACCTCTCTCAATATATAGGCAAAAGGTTCCAACGGATATAAAACGGTCACATTTATGACAAAGTTTGATATCATCGAGAAATAGTTGATATAATCGAGCGTATACTCTCGATTGTATCGACTGATCTCTCGATGATACAAACTCAAATGTCATTTTCGCTTTTGGAAACCTTTTGCCAACTGGTCAATGGGATCGAGACACACATCGATGTTATCGGATTTCGAACTCCGATTCCATCGATGGCGGGATCGATCTATTGACTTGTGAAAATGAGAGAGATAAGCCTTGAAGAATTTCAGGTTCTAGAGATATGATCGGAGAACAGTTGATGTCATCGAAATTTGTATATCGATAATATCGGAGTTTATATCGATGGGATCGATAAATCGTATAAATTTACTTATAAGCTTGCTAGACGGTTTGTGTTTGGTCTCGATCTAATCGACCAGGTCTCGATATGATTGACATATGAATATCGATTTCTTGACTGACACCCCGATCAATGATTAAAACACCTTGAAATTTATGCTGGAGGAAACATGCGCCCACTATCGATATGATCGACTGACTTCCGATATGATTGATATTTGAGTTCAGAGTGAATCAGACAGCCATTGATATATCAAAGTTCATAGTAGTTTTCTTTAAAAAAACAGGGGCACCGAAAAATTTCCTGTCGATATTATCGATCCACTATCGATAGGATCGATATTCGAATATCGATGATATCGACTGATCCGTCAATATATCGATAAATCGTCCAGATGAATGTTTGCTTGTTGGACGCTTTTTATTCTCACTCGATTGTATCGATTGAGATGCCGAAGACATCGATAGAGCAGGTCAATCATATCGAAATGTGATTCGATATAATCGACAGGGTAAGAAAACTTTAAGATTTTCCTGTTTGGTAAAACTTTTTCTTACACAAACCCTAAGATGTTTTACTTAGTTTTAAGGGTTTTAATCACCTGGTGTTTTGGAACATGGGATGTGAAGCTATGATTTACCTATGGCGAGCTTCCACACATCCGGTTGAGGCAGACACTTGACTTGATCTTCCTGTTAGGCGCGGTTGTCCGACTGACTCAACTTACACCGTAATTGACAAACCAGGGCACTAGTAGGTGCACTTTCATCTAGTTTCACTGAGTTGATCACTCATTCCCACATTCTGGGATGGTGCTTAAATACCAACCAGACCCTGTCTTAGCTGCAGATGATGATACGACGTTCGAGGCAGAGCCAGAGTATGAGGATGATGAGGAGGCATTTTCCTTCATGCAGTATTCAGGCGGGTTCTCTTAGACCATTCTGAATCATTGGGGCTTCTTGGTTTATACTTTATTAGAGGACTTTCACATTTTGTTATTTGTATTTTGAAACAAGACTTGTAACTTATGACTTGGCAGAGCATACATACTTTGGGGACTTGTATTGGCTTATATACTCATTTTAGTCTTCCGCTTGTGTATTCTAATTGTCCCTGGATTTTGTTTTGCTATTTTGGCTTAATCCACTTCATGTTTTATGCACTAACACAGACAACGTACATCCATCATTGAAAATGTTGCATAAGTGGTGCTCTGGAACTCGGGAGCAGAGTTATGCTCGACCCCCGATTTTCAGGGCATTACAATATTCATGTTAGCTTAGTATTTAATTAAGTCTATTCATCTAGCGAGATTAGGGAAGCTAAAACATCTCTATTTCATTAATGGCCTTATCCAGACAACTTGGCCCAAGGCGGCTGTAGCATCTATGAGCCTACGATCCATGATCCAAATTTAGGTATCATCCATCTATCTTACAAATTTATAATTCTAAAAGTAAGGCATGATACCCAAAGGTTCGAGGATCAACTCGGTATGGGTCGTCACCTAAACACCGAGTGCGATCACTCAGTTTCGAGGTGTGGGCTTGCCACATAACCAAATCACCATAAGGAACATGGCTCGTCACCCAATTCCATTCATGCTCGAGTCATTTAAATGGTACTCTGACATGGAACCATTGGCAAGGTAATTTGATTGGAGCCGTTCGAACAAGGACCTGTCACCTCTTGTGTTCGCTGGTCACTATGGGGAGGCTCATCACCCCAGTGTAGGCCGATAGCACGGACACAGTGTCTCATTCCACCATGCCCGGCTCCCAAGACTTGGTTTCTCACTAGTCACTACAGGGAGGCTCGTCACCCCAGCATAGCCCAACAGTTCAGACATGGTGTCCCATTCCACCATACCTGGCTCATGAGTCTTAGTGGGATCGAATCACTAATGGTTATTAGTAGGCCTCTCAAAGGTATGTGGTGCTTCAATTCAGGAAGGCATGATTGTACATGGTTAACAAACATGGTTGGTCAGCTAGTTAGCCAATTTGCTCCATTCAAGCGAGTTGCGGAACACGCGACATTGGGAGCGAGCGTCCCATGTAGTCTAACTACTATCGGCTATCCAAATTTCAGATTGGTCATTGGACAGCCCTACTGATGGGGTTACCGTTGTGAGCTTCGATGTTTACTGTCTAACCCAACAAGGAGGATTGAATATCTAGTCTAACAAAGGAATAATTCGATCTACTTCTAGTTGTGGGGAATTTAAGCATGCATAAATATCAGAATTATATATTAGATATTACTAATGGTCAAATTGTAAGAGGGTTGAAGGCAAGCATCTAAGAATATTAATTTACTTAATATTGTAGGAGGACCATATAATATTCCTAAGTACTGAAATTTAGACATGCATGTATGTAATTATGCTACCAATTTCCTCAATTCATATACATGGAAAACATGCAATACATGTAAAACACGTATCCTTGAACGTATCGTTCTTTAGACTCTCGCGATCCTCCCGGTCGAATTTCGGCAACCCACGACCTATAATTGATGTTTGTGCATGACCCTAAGTCATACCTATAAATCTAAGTCGACTCGACCCGAGACTTGTACCCTTGCGACTGCGTTGTCGCCGTGGTTCTAATGTCGCATCTCGCATGCCGATGCGATACCCAGGCTAGGAGTTGTGGGCCTACACATATTTTGAGGAAAATGTCGTGCATTTACAAAACCCAAGAGAATCTCTACCAAATATCGATCAATCAATCAATGTACAAGTTAAGTACATATCCCATCACACCCATCCCTTTCTCACCTAAAAGTCAACACAACCCATCACCCATCACTTATCACTCCATCCATCACCCATCCATCTCTCCCTACATCACCACTCCTCTCTCTCTCTCATTTCTCACTCCATCCCAAGAACCAAGAGAGAGTGGACATCCAAGCTTCCCAAGGAGAAGCTAGGTGTGTGGCCCACTTCTTACCCCTCTCATCTCTTACCTCCACCCTTCAATCTTAATCTCCCACCATCAAATAGGAAGCCGAGGAGCTAAGGAAGCCATGTGACCAAGAAGGAGTGAAATTGGTGGGTGATCTACCATTGATTTCCATTTAAGGGCTCACTTATGATGAGATCCTCTTTGATGTATGTGTTATGATCAAAGAGGGGCCCATAGTGGCGGGGTCCCTCCACTACACCGATCTCTCTCTTTCTCTTGATGTGTGGCCCACCTGACGAAACATGTATGTTATCCATGTCGTCCACCGAGTGGGCCCACCCGACGGTCCGTTTGGGCAGACTTGATTGAAGGAAAAACATAAATATCAGCCTGCTTCAAGGCTGGTAGGCCACACTGATGTGGACTCCACTTGATGTATATGGATTCCATACTGTCCATCCATCTTACTGTCTAAGATGATGGAGCCCATTGTGATGTTTACATGCCATCCTCACCGTGCAGTTGTTGGATGGTGGGACGCATCGTGTTGTATCTATATTATCCATGCTGACCACCAATTTTTTGGACGTGGGACCCACCTCATACATGTGACACGTGTGGGCAGTGAGGCCCACCTTGATTGTTGGTATATCCTCACCGTCTATTACTTAGACGGTGGGAACCCATCCCACACGTGGGACCTACTTTAAATGGAACCAAATTGGCTGGAGTACCTCACACCAGCATATAGCTGATGTATTGACGTCAGCAAGGACAGACTGACCATCCAGACCATCCATCTATGTGGACCCCACCTCATATCAGTTGGATTGGCGTCAACATATGTGGGTCCCTCATGATGTATATGTTATATCCCAGCCACCATCATTTAAACGGTGGGCTAACAACGCTCTCGGTTGCTGTATTCGTCAGTAAGTTCCGTGGGTCCCACATGATATATGTGTTTACTCCACTGTCTAGTACGTGGATGGTGGGGTCCTAATGTTTGAATTTTATCTACACTGTCCCTATACATGGGACAGTGTGACCCACCGTGATGAATGTTCTGATCCACACCTTCCACAGTCCAGCACGTGGATAGTGGGTCCGACACAATGATGTATGTGTTTTATCTACACCGTCCATAAGACGGTGGGCCCTAATGTGGTGTATGTATTTTATCAGCACCATCAAGCTGGGACGGGACCCATATGAGCTATGTTTTGCATGCACGCCATTCATGGGTTGCGGTCCACCATGATGAATTTTATCCATGCCATGTAAGACCCCGTCCATTCCATACCATTTTCTATGCCCATGTGCACGATGATCGACGCCCTTAGCCAGACCTAGATTGGCCATTCATAGTGCACACCCACATGACTGGAACCTCAAGACCTCAAAACTTATTTCAATCGACCACCTCGTCGCCGCGATCGTGGAGGTACAACCCGTGCATTTGTATGACACTCCGTTAGTGAGATACGCCACGAAGAATTGTTAGTGTATCATGTGCGCATGGCGCCATGTACTCTATTCCACACATGTGCACAATACATGGCATGCACACATGCACATGACACACATGGGTGAGAGAATCTCTACCCATGTGTGTGATGTCACACACCCATACCTCCCCTCTCTCATGTGCATGCAAGGTCAAATCTTCTCCATACCATACCCTATGCATGACATCATCAAACCATGTCATTCCATATCCCTTTAATCCACCATTAATTACAAATCATGAATTAATTGCCATAATCCTAGTCTAAACTAACCAAGAACACGTTAATTGAATCTAACCACATTTTAACAATTTCTCTACAAATAGTCCTTCATCCCTTAGCATTTCACCATTTTTCTACACAAGGAGAGAGAGAGAGAGAGAGAGAGAGAGAGAGAGAGAGAGAGAGGAGTGATCTTGCTGGGCCATCAATCTCATCCCTTCCATCTATCTAGTCCATCAAGGTGAGTACACCCTCCCCACTTATATTTATTTTTATTTTCATTGTGCTTATGGATGGTGAAGATGATACTCTAATGTTAGGAATGGTGTGGATTATGAAGATAATATGATTGATGGTGAAGATAATTGTAATGATGATGATGATGTTATTAATGATGTGGATGCATAGGGGAATATATTTTAAAAAATCAAATTATTCTAGACTTCTTGTGGGACCCATTGATAGTGGGCCTCACCAAAATGTTTGTAT
This sequence comes from Magnolia kwangsiensis, assembly GCA_037074715.1. Classification (NCBI taxonomy): domain Eukaryota; kingdom Viridiplantae; phylum Streptophyta; class Magnoliopsida; order Magnoliales; family Magnoliaceae; genus Magnolia; species Magnolia kwangsiensis. The sequence continues at coordinate 77,905,571 of CM073575.1, read as the reverse complement.
GTCATCCAAACTGTCCAAGAATGCCCTTTTGGGCTGGCCAAACTCTCACACACATACACACCCATGCACACATGTGCACACATTATGTAAAAACATTAAATAAATAAATAAATAAAAAGAAGAAAAAAAGAGGGTGGACACTACTGCCAGCATCCAAGGGGCACTGCAGCAAGCAACATCCCAGCTACTTGATACAAGGGGCAGGGGCAATGATCTTACAACAGGCCCCACCCATGGTGTACGTATTTGATCCACACCTTTCATTCAATTTTCAAGCTCATTTTAGCCTTTGAGCCAAAAAATGAAGCTAATCCAAATCTTTGGTAGGCCACACCATCGAAAATGTTATTTTAATAGTGATAAACTATAAGGGCCTGCTGTGATGTTTCCGTATGTCAAAAAATGTTGAATATTGGGCTCGTTCAATTTGTCACGAGCTATAGAATGCAATAGGTGGAATGGATTGTCTTGATGTTGGCCCTACCCAAGAAAAACCACTCAAATACAAAAAATGAAAATAAAATGGGGACAACAAGGGTTGGACGCCACCTACTGTTAGCGTCTAGAGGACGCTACAGCAAGCAGCATCCTGCTGCTTGAAATGCTAGCAGGGATGGTGGGTCCCACCACTAGTCCCACCTTGATGTATGTTGAACATCTACACCGTGTATTCGATGGGTCCCCTTTATAAATGCGTCACCCCCAAAATTTAGCCATACACGGAACTCAGGTGGCCCACACCATCAAATATATATATATATATATATATATATATATATATATATATATATATATATATATATATATATATATATATATATATATATGAAACTGAATAAATCGGCAATATTTATGGGTCTGATCATGAGTTATGTGTTATATCCAAACCGTCCATCCATTTGGCGAGCATGCCTTAAGGCTTGAGAAGAAAAATAAGACAGATCTAACTATGAAGTGGTCCACACTACAAAAGCAGCAGGGGATTAAACATCTACCATTGGAACCCTTTTTGGATCATAAAAGTTTTGGACCAATAAGAAATTTGTTTTTCCTCTTAATTCAGGTCTTTGTGACCTTATGAACATTGGGCCCTATAAATTAATTAAAGGTGAAATCGTTATCTCCACTACTATTTGTGGTGCAGTCTAGATAATCTTTGGATATGATTCTTTTCTTTGACAATGCTATAATAAATACATCAATTTGGGGCCCATGTAACTTTGATCTCCTTAAAGTGTTTGTACAATTCGGATCTCGAGAATATAAAATCACTTGTCGGGTCCACCTGAAATTTGGATGTATCTAAAACTTGGTCTGACCCCTCAACCAAGTGGGACACACATAATGGATGGGCTGGATTTATGAACCACATCTCTGTGGGCCCAACAAATGATTATGAATATTTAATGGAGGGTAACCCTCTCAACTTGTGTATGGTATGGCCCACTTTAATATAGGTGTTATGCCACTTAACCCACCAAGGCTAAGACATGATGTATATTTAAGATCCTCACCGTTTATCTAATTTATCAAAACTTTTGACGGTATGTTACTAAGAATCAAGCCCATCCAATGATTAAATAGCCGTACATTCTGAAATAATGCAAATTGAACTCTTATCACTGAAAATTTGTTATGGGCTATCCTGACGATGTATTAGATATTCAAACCATCTAGCCCATGTACCGGGTTCCCTTTAGGCCATTATCCCAAAGATCAGTCAATCCGACCTAAAATAGACCATACAATACAATGTTGTGAGAATGAATGCCTAACCATTGAATCGAACCTAAGACCACCATGGTGTATCTATTTAATCCACGCGGACCATTCACTTCCTCATATCATTTTAGGATTTGGACTAAAATCAAAGTAGACCTAAGTCTTAAGTGGGTCACACACAACTTAACCTCATGGGAAAGCCCCATGGGCACCACCACATAGAACCCATTGTAAATTCCATTGATTTGTGGGCCCAAGAATGTTAAGGCTCATTTTGAGTGAATGTCATGTGCTCCCATCAGTGGTAGCCTTGTTTGGGCCAACCATTGGCCCTCATCAACACGAGTTTGTGATCTCCATGTGTTGAATGTATGCTATCTTGAATCATGTAAAATTGTACTGTATGTATGGCCCTTTACCACTTGGCATGTGATATAGGTTGTATTGTGTTACTACCCTAGATTACCTAATTATATAACGAGTGCACAACCCTTCACCGCTTGAAACTTTGGTTAGAGTGTGGCCCTAAGTAGTAGGGTCATATGACATGTGTTTAAACTCATAAACATGTTCAATTATAACAAATATATAGACTCTAGTGGTGTGAGGATGTGATATACGTGTTTGGCCCCTTAGTCATGTGGGCATCTGACGTATGTATGGCCACCAAATCATATACAATTGTGGAGTATATGTAATCATCTAACCGTATGATTGGGAAATCCACACAAGGCCAACAAACTACATGAAATCGATGGCATTGGTGACCACCCAATGACATGACCATGTGCTTATGGGCATGGCCATAGTCACCTAAAGCATGAACAATCAGGTTGTACGTGTAGATTTTCTTAGTCATGAGAGTTATGATATAGGTTGGATTATACAACTTGATAATAGAGTGGCCCTCAATTCGGTGTCATGCGACATAAATACAACCCTTACATTATACTTATAAGTGAGGCAAATGCAGTGACCACTAAACTATATTTGATGTGATCGAAGCTAGTTATTGGTCTCTTGATCATGTGACACCGAATCTGAGTCACTCTCCATATGATGTATTGGGCAGTGATAGTTTAAGAGTTAGTGTAACTGAGAATGGTGGGTATGCTTGTGATTATGCCTTGGATGCTTTAAGATGTGGTCACTAGACGATGATACTAATTATATGTCCACTCAACCAAGTGAAATTATGGCATTGAAAACCTTACAATGTGGGAGCTTAATAAAGTAGTTGCCCATAAATGTATGAGTTATGATAAGTAACTATGTGACCTTAAATCCTTTATTATGGCAAGTAAAGTGACATTTGTGTGGCCACTCAACCATATAGACTTCTGATATGGAGTGGCCATATGACCATGTGGGCATGTGAGAATTGTGTGATTACTTAGACACATGGATTATGTTGATGGTGTAACCTCTTGAGTATGTGAACTTAGGGCATGTGTCAAATTGATTATTGATCTTACCTTGATGTAAGTATTGCTTATTTCACGATTTATCTATTTGGCTAGCTAATTCTAGAACATGATTCCAAAATGACCTAGATCCAATTCCTAAATAAGTCAGATGATATGAAATAGTGTTAATTGAACGTATAACTTTCGAACACTTGTGAACCCACTCAATGTACGTATTTTATCCGCACTATTCAGTTATTTTTCTAACCAAACAGTTCGATTATGGAGCTTGTTGACGTATGCGTTGTGCATCTGAACAATTCTTCCTTGTACTACCTTAATGTATATGAGTTACCTATACTATCTACTTGTTGGGACCCACCGTAATGTTTGTGTGCGGACCCATATTGTAACACCCTGGATTTTTTTGCCAACTTGGAATTAGATGTCCTTAGGCAATGGGTCAACCGTAACACCTTGGTAACCTCTCAGAACCCAATTCCAAAGCCAAAGAAACCCTTTAGGACTAAATTCCTTAGAAATTTAACGTGAATTAACTAGCGCTACAATAGATTTCCGAACAAATTAGTACCAATCACTTTAAATACGATCTGTAAGACCCAAAACCTATAGAATCATTGATGCTATATTACCCTGAAATCTAGGATCTAACTCTAAACCCAGTTGCTCCCGGGAATGCTTTGTAATTTTATATTGGCTTTAGACCGCGCATCGAAAGTCCGATAGCGATGAACTTAGACCATTATGACCGCCTAGTTGGACTTGACTATCACCTCGAAAATCAAGCCCAAACGATGTCCTAAGACTGTTTCCTTGAGTCCAAAGTGAAGAGAGTATGAAAATGAATATTTTTAAAAAATTAATTATATTTTTAAAGGAATCTGGAACGGTTCACTTGCGCGTTATTTTTAAGTATTCAGACCTTTAGAATTCGACCCAAATTCACCCTCGGATCAGGATAGGTGGCCCTTACATGTCATAGTACTTGTAGCTCTGATCGAGTTCCCGTAACTATTGAACTGAAACTGGTCCGCCACGTTCAATCTGAAAACCCGACTGGAATGAAAATGTAGCTTTACCTAGATCAGATATTAGAGAGCTTAAGTCCGACCGCATTTAGTAGCAGGACCTCCAGAAATGCTCCGTTGGATCGGAACAGACCCAATTTGGTTATAACCTAAGTATACCTTGGCCTTAAGTCTATTTTTGTCAAGTTTAGGCTTATTAATAGGGCTTAAAACCCTCATTTCAAATCCCATACGAATTTCCAAACCCTAGCTTTTCAAGAGAGAGAAAAGAGAGAGAAAGAGAGAGAGAGTAGGAGATTCACCTAGGGATTCTACCCTGCCACTCCATATGCTTCAACACCACTACCGTATCGCTATTACGACGTTTCTGATTCCATTTTTTGGGAAAGTAAAGCTAACCCTAACCTGTTTTGAAGCCTAGAATAGTTTCAATGACGTTATAGCTAACCTGCTTCATCCCTTAGGTAGTGTATCTGCCGTTAACGAAGACATATCGTCTGAATCATATCGAATACGAGTTTTCTGGTTTAAGGTGCGGACTATATACATTTAGGTTATGGTTTTCAAGACTTTCAATGTTAAGTAATGATTTATTCTTGCCTAGGATGCTATTTCACATGTATAAAGTGTTGTCCGTTTCATTTTTCAGTTATACGTTACCGATGTTGATTATATTGTATTCCTCGTATTTATAGAAAATACTGTAAACATATAAAATTTGGATTTGTTCTTAACATGATTAATTGTCGTGAATATATGCTTGTTACATGTGTGACAACTCGTTAGCGAAAGGACTTGCCCTAAATCACGCCATAGCTAATATACGCTATATATGTAAAAGTGTGTAGCTCACGTGTTTGTGAAAATATTTAAATGAATACGGAACCCGGATTCATGCATGCTATGATTATCTGTCGTGGGTATATGCAAGTGATATATGGGGCAACTCTCTAGTGAAAGGATTTGGTCAAATACATGACATATCAACATATGATATGTAGTTAGTATTTGTAGCCTAAGTGTTTGTGAAAATGACTGAATGAGTATGGAATTTACTTTCGTGCTCGCCATGACTAATTGTCATGGATATATGATTGTTGTATAGGCGATAATCCTTTGACGAAATGATTTGCCCTAATACGTATGCTAATGGATACATAATATGTACGATGTAATGTGTAGACTAAGTGTATGTAAAAGTGTCTGCATGAGTTAGGAGTTAGTAAGATGTACCTATATGCGGGTTAAGATATGATTCTCAACTACATTAATGATGTGTATGATTCCCTCCATGAATCATGTAACTTAGGTTATCCATGCTAAATAAGTGTATGATTTCCTCCCTGGCTTATGTGTTTAATTGAATCATGTTACATGTGTGTATGATTTCCTGTATGTACTGTTTACATTTAAGTTATACTTCATGATTGTTCAAATGAATGCAGGATATGAATCATATGCTAGCTATTAGCTTTGTATGTGAATGGGGCTGTACTACAGTCCATGCAATTGGTAACTATTCTGTAAATAGTGGTTGAGGTTGTTTTTGCTACACAAGATGAGTTTACCGAATCTGAGTCGTGCTTGGGATGTTCGGCAGTGGTCAGGCCATACGTAGTGCTTATGCATTCCATGCCGTTCAACTTAACGTGCGATTGGCCTAGTTGAGCTTATCAACTAACCCGATTGACTGATGTTTATTCACCATGTTTGGTCGCTACTGCTTGAACCTAAGGTACTAAACTTACCAAAGGAAAGCCTATCTAACCTTGGTACCTCGATCCGCTAAGACTCATAAGCCGATTATGGTGGTATGGGAAACTATATTCGTGCTTTTGGCCTACATTGATTGGTGACGAGCCCTTTGTAGTAACCAGTGAGCACCTATACTCGTGAGCAGATTATGGTGGTATGAAACACTATATTCTTGTTGTCAGCCTACATTGATTGGTGACGAGCCCTCTGTAGTGACCTCGAGTATATCCTGATAGTGCATAAGGGAGACGATTGCGTGCAACAGCCCTGACAGCCCTTGCAGCGACCTAGAATCATAATATCGTATGAGACTCTCTAGGACTGACGACCCTAGAATGGATCATTGTTGGGAAATGATACAAGGGAGGTATCTTAGCTTCCCAATCCTGCTGTATGAAAAGGACTAATAAGAACTTGGTAATCATACTCATGACATCGCACTGCATGTGCCATTGACATTGGTGTGAGAGCACAGTGGTAGTGATTCATGCTGCAATCGTTAGATGATGTTGCATGAGGGAGTTTGTGGTGAGGTCATGCATCATTCTTCATACCATCCTTGTATTAACAAGAGTATCTAGGACCTGTTTGATTGTACTGCATTATCATTACTGCTTCATTGAATTGATAACATGTTAACCTTTACTGTATAGTTTTCACTGAGTTAGCTACTCACTCCCACATTATGGGACGGTATTTTACACACCAATCAGACCCTGTCTTAGTTTCAGATGATGGCATTGCTTCGAAGAAGAGCTGAACTTTATGATGATGAGGAGGATTTCTCCTATATACAGGTTCTAATCGACGGGGTTACAGGGTACTGATTAGATGCTAATACACTTGGTATTTTGCCTTTTATTTAAACACCCATGTATATTTTTTTCTTTCCATTTTTGGAGTATACATGTATTTAATTAACCTAGTAACATGTTCACACTCTGGATACTTACAATCAATTATACATTTTATATATTTATCACAGTCTTCCGCTTGAGAAACTTAACTGTCTCTGGAGTATGATATGTTGTTTTGGTCTAATCTCACTCATGTTTTCTGCACTAATATGAACAACATTCATCCATCATTGAAAATGTTGCATAAGTGATGTTCTGGAACTCGGGAGTGGAGTTTATACTCGACCCCCAATTTTTAGGATGTTACAGATTGTATCATAGTATGATTTGGATTAAACTGGACATGGTTTATGGTAACACAACGCACACTGACGCAATCTGATTTAGGAAGGGGCAATAAAACTTAGAAACCACATTAGAATCCCAAGTTTCGCCGACAGGAAAGACTGAATATTGTAATTTAGTCCATAAATCTTCTAATTTATTTTGTTGAGATTCATATACCCAGCTACACCCTAATCTCGCCACCACCACAGAACGGATCTCTATTACTACTAAGTAATTCAGTAGGCCACACAAAGGATCACAATAATAATAAAACCTAGGACCACAAAGGAAAGAAGACATTTAAGTTCATATGTTCCACCATTCCACTCTATCTAGGACCATCCTTAGTTAAACCATAGATCATCAAATCATTTCTTTTTGCCTCCAAGCGCATCCTTTTATGCCTTCTCTTACTTTTAGGACCTTCAAATTAAAGCCAACTCACCCTAACCGGTGTTGTTCTTGGTCTCCATCTCACATGACCAAAGCATCAATGCCTACTTTACCTATGAATGATACCCCAAAGTTCTCTCGAATGCATTCATTTCTATATCTATCATTCCTCATCTTGACACCTATCCATCTCAACACCACCATTTCAACTACACATCCTATGAACATGTTGTCGGTTGACAACCTAAGATTCTGGTCCATAAAGCATGAATGGTCTTATAATTATCTTAGAAGATCTTGCTATTAGTTGATTTGGTATGCGGCTATCACATAAAACTCCAAAGGCACATTTTCACTTCATCCATCCAGTTCTTACTCTACAAGTAACATCCCTCATAACTCTCACCACTCTCATGAAGTATCAACCAAGATATTGAAAAATAACTTCTCAGGACTCAATCCTAAAGTCTAACCCATTTCCTTTAAAATCTCTCCTTTCACCACCTCATTCATCAACTATTTCTAACTCCTTTCATAATAGACATAAATCCTAATGTATAAATGATGGAGAATAATACTTAAACAAAACTTTACTATAAATAGTAAATATATGTATAAATTGGACTTTTGACCATTCAAATTATGGAATCTCATGGAATAAATGGGTTAGTTAGATAGATTAGCTTCTCCTACCCCAAAATCATATGCTACAAATCATATAAACTCATTCTGTTTTGCAAATTGGCCTCGAAAATGCCTCAAATGGAGAGGGGGCCTAAACGATCAACTTCTAGGGGGTTCAAGAGTGGGACCCCAACTTTTTCTTGACCCAGGGGGTGGGAGGACCTCGCCCATTTGGTGAGCCCTCGCCAACATGATGAGGCCCTCGCAAGTCATCGGGCTAGGACGTACGGGCCTTCGGGCCGATGGAGTTTGGGGGTTAGGGTGACCCCCTAATGTGTGGGTCGTCCCTTAAAACATCCCGGATCAGTCACTTCCTTCACAAAACGCACCTCCAAGCTCTCCCTTTCTCTCAAACTTGCTGTTTTCTCTCTCCAACCTCCCTTTCAATCATTCCTTCTTTCGTTTTTCGTTATTTCCTTCACCCCTCTATCGTTTACAGTGATATCCAGCACCTAGTTCTTCCATTTTCCATGATTGGAGCTCCCAAGCTCTCATTTGAAGCTCCAAAATGTGTCAGCCCCCAACCTATCCTATTTTACCCTTTTCTTTCCACTATTTTTCCTTTCTTTGACCCATTTTATTCCCCTTTCGGACCTAGATCCATGGAGACCCAAAGATCTCAGCCCTTCCCTTCATTTTCTTCATTTTCCATGGCTCTTTATGAACTAGTTATAGCCATCTTCTCGATCTCTCCGCTTCTACCAACAGGTGAGACCAAACACAGTAGCTTAATCCATAAACAGTGACCATCTAGTGTTAGGACATCTAGAGTTTTGGACCTAGAATTAGTACTCCTAGATTTTGAAAGAACTGACGATATAGGAAATCCAATTCCAGTTAGACAATCTTGACCCTGAGCGATTGAATGATTCCCTGTATTAGAAATGGTATGAAACCATCTAGCGTATAATCTTAGAATTTGGATTACAGTTAGTGAGTTACAGACTAGGCTACCATTTCTATTAAGTAGTGTAAAGACGGACTATACTAAGGAATAGTAGGTTTAATTTGGTTGGAGTAGGACTTCATTCCTTTGATAGATCCCCATAATACTCTAAGGCTCCTTTAGTAACTCTCAGGAAGCTTTCTTAACTTAGAACTAGTCACGTGTAGGGAAGACTTATATACCCCTTAGATGAAACGCTAGGATAAACTAGCACGCCCCTTAGAATTGCCTTCCCAAGGACTTAGTACAATTGGAGACATGGAGTAAAGAAACTATATATAAGCGAAGTATTCACGGTTTGAATCGACTTCTTAATCCTGGTAGTTACCAATAGATCCAATGCTCTGATCAAGCAGAAGATCAGCATCGACTCGGATTAAGAACTGATACGACAAATTTTCTGTCCTAGCTAGATAGAAAATCTATGTATTCGGCTCAGACCCACTACATAACTTTTCTTCCGTGTTGACCCGACCACCTACAACCAAAAGTTATTGCTTTGCCTTTGGGAAATGTTGAGGACATATAGCCAATAGAGATTAGACATCTTGCCGCAAGCTCACACCTGCCCCTAAACTCAACCACAAAGAGATTAGGCTCCTGTCTACAACCATAGGTACCAATGCCATAGAACGCATCATTAGCAAAGGAAGACCAATGTAGTGAGAGGTTGTTTCCCATTTTATGTCAAGGATAGACCCTAAGTTACACCTCGTTCCGATATACAGTTCGAGACATAGATTCTTGAGCCTTAAGTAGAACTAAGTTTTTAAGGGGGGTAGAACGTATTGAGCCCAATCTAATTAGGATTAGCTAATACAATTGTTGGATCAGAGTAGCACAGCGGAAGCGTGGTTGGCCTCTTTCCCACTGGCTTAGGATCGAAGAAGTTGATTTAGGTTATACGTAAGGTTAGGTCATTAAATAGGATTTGAACCTTCCTTAGAATGTCAATACTAAAGTCTTTTTAGGGACTCATTACCCTTAGCCAATTTTGGGGATGAAATTATGTTTTAAGGGGGGTAGATTGTAACACCCAGGATTTTTTTAACAACCTTGAGTTAGACGTCCTTAGGCAATGGGTCAACCGTAACACCTCGGTAACCTCTCAGAACCCAATTCCAAAGCTAAAGAAACCCTTTAGGACTAAATTTCTTAGAAATTTAATGTGAATTAACTAGCGCTACACTAGATTTCCTGCCAAATTAGCACCAATCACTTTAAATATGATCTGTAAGACCCAAAACCTATAAAATCATTGACGTTATATTACCTTGAAATCTAGGATCCAACTCTAAACCCAGTTGCTCCCGGGAATGCTTTGTAAGTTTGTATTGGCTTTAGACCGCGCAACGAAAGTCCGATAGCGATGAACTTAGACCATTATGACCGCCTAGTTGGACTTGACTATCACCTCAAAAATCAAGCCCAAACGATGTCCTGGGACTGTTTCCTTGAGTCCGGAGTGAAGAGAGTATGAAAATGAATATTTTTAGAAAATTAATTACATTTTTAAAGGAATCTGGAATGATTCACTTGTGAGTTATTTTTAAGCTTTCTGACCCTTAGAATTCGACCCAAATTCACCCTCGGATCAGGATAGGTGGCCCTTACATGTCATAGTACTTGTAGCTCTGATCGAGTTCCCGTAACCGTTGAACTGAAATTGGTCCACCACGACCGATCTGGAAACCTGACTGGAATGAAAACATAGCTTGACCTAGATCTGATATTAGAGAGCTTAAGTCCGACCATATTTAGTAGCAGGAGCTCAAGAAATGCTTTGTTGGATCGGAACAGACCCGATTTGGTTATAACCTAAGTATACCTTGGCCTTAAGTCTATTTTTATCAAGTTTAGGCTTATAAATAGGGCTTAAAAGCCTCATTCCAAATCCCATACGAATTTCCAAACCCTAGCTTTCTAAGAGAGAGAAAAGAGAGAGAAAGAGAGAGAGAGTAGGAGATTCACCCAGGGATTCTACCCTGTCAATCCATATGCTTCAACACCACTACCGTATCACTATTACAACATTTCTGATTCCATTTTTTGGGTAAGTGAAGCTAACCCTAACCTGTTTTGAAGCCTAGAATAGTTTCGATGACGTTATAGCTAACCTGTTTCATGCCTTAGGTAGCGTATCTGCCGTTGACGAAGACATATCGTCTAAATCATATCGAATACGCTTTTTCTGGTTTAAGGTGCGGACTATATACGTTTAGGTTATGGTTTTCAAGACTTTCAATGTTAAGTAATGATTTATTCTTGCTTAGGATGCTATTTCACATGTATAAAGTGTTGTTCGTTTTATTTTTCAGTTATACGTTACCTATGTTGATTATACTGTATTCCTCATATTTGTAGAAAATACCATATACGTATAAAATTTAGATTTATTCTTAACATGATTAATTATCGTGAATATATGCTTGTTACATGTGTGACAAATCCTTAGCGAAAGGACTTGCCCTAAATCACGCCACGACCAATATACGCTATATGTAAAAGTGTGTAGCTCACATGATTGTGAAAATGTTTAAATGATTAGATATATATTCTCTCAGCGAGACTTGAATTTGAGGCAACGCCGATGAATGGAAACCTTGAAGGACTTTAAGTTCGAGGTCTCCTACCATCCGGGCAAGGCAAACCTTGTGGCAGATGCGTTGAGCCGCAAGAAGACCATAAATTTTACAACTCCACTGATGATAGAAGAATGGAACATGGTGGATTTTGTGTGAGACTTCGAGCAGAAACTCATGGTGGAGGAGCCGTATAAGGTTATCGCACATATTCGTGTACAACCCCTCATTGATGGCAGGATTATCGAGGCTTAGGTAGATGATGAGTTATTGGCAAAGATGAGAGAGTGGTTTGGTACACATGAGGATTCTGAGTGGAGTGTTAGTATGGATGAGGGCTTATGTTATCGTGGCCGCCTATGCGTCCCAGACATTCCTGACTCGAGACGAGAAGTTCTCTAGGCAACCCACAGTTTGAGGCTTGCGATGCATCCTGGTAGCACAAAGATGTATCAAAACATGAAAAGATCATACTGGTGGGATAATATGAAGGTTCACATTACAGAGTTTGTGTCCCATTGCCTCACGTGACAGCAGGTCAAGGCAGAGCATCGCCGACCTCCTGAACTGCTTCAGCCCATGCCCATAGCCGAATGGAAGTGAGATTTTATTTCTATGAATTTTATTTTAGGGCTACCTAAGATGAGGAAGGGACATGACTCCATTTGGGTGATCGTCGACCGATTGACGAAGTCGACTCATTTCCTACCGATCAGAGTTACGAACTCTGCAGGCGAGTTGGCTAGGTTATACATCAAGGACATTGTACTTTTGCATGGAGTTCCTTTAGAGATCGTGTCAGATAGAGACACGTGATTTACATCTATCTTCTAGACTCGTATCTAGGAAGCGATGGGTGTGAAGTTGAAGTTTAGCACATCGTTCTATCCACAGACAGACGGGCAGACGGAACGAGTGAATCAGGTGCTAGAAGATATGTTGCGAGCTTGTGTGTTGGATTTCAAGGACAGTTGGGATGACCGTCTTCCTTATACAGAGTTCGCGTATAACAACAGCTTTCAGGTGAGTATTGACATGGCTCCTTATGAGGCATTGTATGGTCACCCGTGTAGAGAACCGCATTGCTGGGCAGAAATGGGCGAGAAGACTCTGCTTGGCCTAGAGTTGGTTTAGGCGACCTCAGAGAAGATTGACATTATTAGGCATCGACTGCTATCAGCACAGAGCAGGAAGAAAAGTTACGCCGATACGAGATGGCAACCGCTTGAGTTTGAAGTTGGGGACCATGTATTCCTTAAGGTTTCTCCCATGAAGGGAGTCCTTTGGTTTGGTAAGAAAGGGAAGCTCACGTCGAGATTCATTGGCCCATTTCAGATACTTGATCAAGTGGGGTGGTAGCATATCGCCTTGCTTTGCCCACACCACTCATAAGCGTGCATAACGTATTCCATGTGTCCATGTTGAAGAAGTACGTTCCTGATCCTTCGCACATTATCAGTTGGGAGCAGGTGCAGTTGAGCGACGATGCCACATATGTATTACGACTGACACGTATCCTGGAAAGGAAAGAGCAAGTACTGCGTAGCAAGGTCATTCTACTTGTGAAGGTACGGTGGACGCATCACAGTGAAGAAGAGGCTACTTGGGAGACTGAAGCTGAGGTCAGAAAGAACTACCCTCAGATCCTCGAGGAGTATGAGAAGGTACAAATTTCGAGGATGAAATTTTTCTTTAAGGGAGGTAAATTGTAACATCTTGAAAAAATCCGTACAAAGATCCTAGTAACACCTCAAGTAGAAATCACTTAGGACTAAATCATTTAGAAATTAACGAGAATTAATTAGTGCTAAACTAGATTACCTATGAAATTAGCACCAATCACTTTAAATATGATCTGTAAGACCTAAAACCTATAGAATTAGTAATGCTACATTATCCTGAAATCTAGGATCCAACTCAAAACCCGGTTGCTCTCGGAAGCATTCAGAAACTCTGTATCGGACCTGGACCGCACGTTGAAAGTCTGATAGCGATGACTTAAACAATTATGACCGCCTAGTTGAACTTGACAATCACCTCCAAAATCAAGTCCGGATGATGTCCTGGGACTATTTTCTTGAGTCCGGAGTGAAGAGTGTGAGAACGTGAAGGTTTTTATGAAATTAAATATAAATTTAAGTAATTTGAGTTGTGTCACTTGTGGACCAATTATAAGCGTTCTAACAGTTGGATTCTGACCCAAATACACACTCGGATCAAGGAAGATGTCCCACACATGTCAGTATACTTGTGGCCCTGATCGAGTATCGGTGACCGTTGAACTGAAACTAGTTCTCCACGGTCAATCTGGAAACCCGATCGGACTGAAAATGTAGCTTGACCTAGATCCAGTACCTATGAGCTTAAGTCCGACCGCATTCAGTAAAGAGACCTCTAGAATTGCTCTATTGGATCGAAATAAGCCCAATTTGGTTATAACTTAAGTATACCATGGCCCTGGTGCTATTTTCATCAGTTCTGGGCCTATATAAGGGCCTTAAACCCTCTCTCACATATTCCATACGAATTCTCAAACCCTAGCTAAGAAAGAGAGAGAAAGTGAGAGAGAAGTTGGTGATTCATCCTGGGATTCTTCCCAGCTACTCTACACACCTAATCCACCTATTCGAATCGTTATTCTAGCGATTCTAATTCCATATTTGGGTAAGAAAATCAAACCTTAACCTATTTTAGAACTTAGTATAGTTTAAGTGATGATATAGCTAACCCAATTCATGCCTTAGGTTGTCAATCCGCCGTTAACGAAGACTTACCGTATAAATCATATCCGTTACGCATTTTCAGTTTAAGGTGTGGACTATATACGTTTAGGTTATAGTTTTTAAGACTTTCAATGTCAGATAATGATTTATTACTGACGTGGGGGCCATTATGCATGCTAAATGCGCTATTTGTTTTGCTTTACGTCTATATATAAACTATGTTGTAAATAGAGTATTTCATGTGTATGTTGAAATGTTTGTATCATATGAAATCTAATGTTGTGATTGTCATGATTAATTGTCGTAGGTGTATGAATGTTATATATGCGACAACTCCTTGGAAAAAGGATTTTTCCAAATACGTAATAAGGCCGACATACGTGATGTATGTTGAAAAAGTATAGTCTAAGTGTTTGTAAAAATGTTTGAATGAGTTAGGAATTAGTAAAGTGTGATTTCTAAGGGAATTGGGATATGAATCCCAACTACCTTAACTATGTGTATGATTTCCTCCATGTACGATACATTTTACCTATTCATGTTTAACTGTGTATGATTTCCTTTATGTATGTATTCCATAATATGCTTTCATGATTGTAGGAATTGACTTAAGTGTTTATTACTGCTTTGAATATCTCATATGCTTACTTGTGATGAATGCATGTTGTTGGGACTATATCACAGTCCAGGTAATTGGTAACAAGCCTTGACTGGTGGCTGAGATTGGCCACGCAGGATGTGTTTGACGAATTCGAGCTGTACTTGGGATGTTCAACAGTGGTTAGGCCACACGGAGTGCTTATGCATTTCATGTCGATCAACTCAATGTGCGCCCGTCCTAGACGAGCTTGTCAATTGACCTAATTGACCGATGTATGTTCACCATGTTTGGATACTAATGCTTGAATCTAAGGTACCAAACTCACCAGTGAAACCCTATTAACCTTGGTACCTCATTCCGCTAAGACTCATGAGCCGAACATGGTTGTATGGGACACCGTGGTCGAGCTGTCGGCCTATGCTGGGGAGACGAGCCTCCCTGTAGTGACCAGTGAGATACTCAGACTCGTGAGATGAATATGGTGGTATGAGACATTGTATTCGTGCTGTCGGCCTACACTGATTGGTGACGAGCCCTCTGTAGTGACCTCGAGTATATCTTGAGACTGCGTTGAGGCGACGAGCCTTAACGTAGTACCCAGGGTATGATTAGGTCTGTATTGATTGGTGACGAGCCCTTTACAGCGACCTAGAACCGTAATATCGTATGAGATTTACTAGGACTGATGACCCTAAAATGGATTATTGATTGGAAATTGATATAAGGTAGGTACCTTAGCTTCTCAATCCTGCTGTATGAAAATGACTAATAAGAACTTAGTAATCACGTCCATGCACCACATTGCATGTGCTTTGGCATAGAAGAGCACTTTCAGGTGGCTGCCATGCGCGCCGTAAGATGAAGACTATGAGGGAGTCCAGGCGAGGGCATGTATCATTATGGCATATCATTCTTGCGTTAACAAGAGTATTTATGACATACTTGATTGTACTGCTTTATCATTACTACTTGATTGAATTGATAATATGTTAACCTTTGTTGTATAGTTCCACTTAGTTGATCACTCACTCCCACGTTCTGGGATGGTGCTTAAACACCAACCAGACTCTGTCTTAGTTGCAGATGAGGATGTGACGTATGAGGCAGAGTCAGAGTTCGAGGATGATGTTTCGAACTAGAAACAAATGTGTTTGATTTGGGAAATTTATTTTATTCCAATATAACAAAGAGATTTCATACAATAATCATGGCGTTATTGATTCTGAGTTCATATACATCCCTTCCAAATCCCTTGATTCTAAGATAGAGTACTAAACAAATGGTAATTAATAAGATTATATGTCAAATCTTAAATTCGGTAGCATTCCGATGTTATTTCGATCATCTCCTAGGTACTTAGGAGGAATGTTGAATTTAATCAACCAGTTTCCCTTTTGAACTTGTCCATTGTTGCAAGGAGAGGGCTTGAAGCAGTGAAGGTCAAACTCTAACAATTTTGGCAGCATTCAGACCCATTTTTGTCTTGGCCACATGGTGACCTAGTTGCCCGACTGGCGCAACTGAATTACCATTTGCACGATCAACGCAACTGTATGCTTAGGTGCGTGATCCGTGCAACTTATCTCTTGTGTTGCGCAATCAGCACAACTTAGTATCTTAATTACGCGACCCGTGCAACTGACTTTGCTCCTCACCTTCAATCTATCTTCAGAGCTCTAACTTTCTCCAGAAAACCTTCCATCCCAAATGAGGAGAGGAATGGGGTATTTATAGGCCTCCACACATGTCAACCCTCGTTTCTTGTGCCATGGGCCCCACCTTGGATCAATTCTAGCCGTTCATCTCATTCTGCATTTGTTTATGGTTGCGCTACCCACGCAAGTGTAAAGGTAGACGCGCGAGCCGCGCAATGATTGTTTCTGGTGCGCGATCTGCGCAAGGTTAAAATGAACTTTTCATCTTGCGCAACGCCTGTTCTGGATGCGCGATGCCTAAGATTCCTTCTACCGATTACGCGAGTCGCGCAATGTCTAGTTTGGTTGCCCGATTCACGCAACATCGTTTGTTCCTTTCTTCATTTCTTCACTTTGTATGGTTTTTTCCTCATCTTTAGATTTTCCTTTATGATGATTTGGAGCATAAAGGAAAATCTGGAGCATAAAAAATCATCACGTTTCTTGTGCCATGGGCCCCACCTTGATCCGCGGCTTTGTTCCCTTGAATAAAAGAATACGGATCAATCTTTTTAAAAAAAATATTTTGCTCCTTAAGGTTGTTGCGCGACCCGTGCAACAGAAACTCGAGTTCTGTACTCGACCCTTCTATAAATAGTCCAGCACTCGCTATTTCTTCACTTTCTCATCTCACAGCCAGACTCTTTTTCTCTGAATTTTTGTCCCCGTGCAACTAGTTTTAGCTGTGTGACCCTCGCAACATTTTTTCGTAGCGCAAGGCCTTGATCCATTATGCTCTCCACGCAACTGCCTCTCCGTTGTGTGACTCGCATAACATCTGCTCTTTCCAGCCTCCCTAACTTAGTTAGTTTTCCACTTCCACTCAGTCATGGCTTGTACAAAAAGAACCTTCATCGCTATAAACCCTCCTTTTGAGCAACCTACCCACCAAGAACTACCCAACATCGAAGCATACCAAACTCCAATTCCTCAAGTAGAAGAATCTGAAAAAGCGGTGAAGACCGCTTAAGTTGAAGTAGGAATATGTCAATATATCCTAGAGGGGGGGTGAATAGGACTTTTTAAAGTTTTTTATGAATTGTTAAAAATCCTTATCACACTATTAAAGAGTACTGAATAGGATTACTCAAAATTAACTCTACTGGCTTCCAAGCCTGATAGAGGATCCAATCACAAACTATTTAAAAGATAAACAATTTCTAGATGAGATTGTGATGGATATGACTGTGTGTGCATAAGATGTGATCATGTATAAAGACATGCAAGGTAATCACATAAATGAAAGACAATATCAATCTCAAACACAGTCATTTTATAGTGATTCGACGACTTGTCTACTCCACTCCCGGCTTCCACACTCAACCCTTGAGTGACCGGATTTCACTAAGGAGGTTTCCCATGGTTCACCTCAAACCTAAGGTTTTAAATCAGGTTCACCTTCACCCTTTACAGAGGTTTCTACTCCATTCACCTCAAACCCTAGAGTTTTGTTGGCGTACTCCTAACAAGATATTTATGCCCACACAGGACAAGGGTCCACACAATGCACCCAGAGGTTTCTACTCGGTTCACCTCAAACCCTGGAGTTTTGCTGGTGTACTCCTAACCAGATGTTTATGCCCATACAGGACAAGGGTCCACACAACGCACCCAGAGGTTTCTACTCGGCTCACCTCTAACCCTGGAGTTTTGCTGGTGTACTCCTAACCAGATGTTTATGCTCTCCACAGAGCAAGGGTCTACACAACGCACCCTGCACGTACACTCCCGTCGGAGGCCTCCTTCGAGGGCTTCAAATGGACAGCAACACTTAAAACCCAATCTTAAAAAGGAATGATCAAAAGTGTCCTCTGGACTCTTAGTACTTACAGATAAGTTGATGAGTCCCTTTCAGCGCAGTGATGAAGACCTTCTACTTGTTGATGAAGAGTTTTCAGCTCCCTTGATCCGCAACATAAAGATGTATCTATACTGGGCTTAGGTTGGGTCAAGGTTATGATGGAATACCATTCTAAGGATTTTCATATAAGGAAGATAGAGTGATTCCCATCATCTATGCATTCAAGGCATCCCAGCTTGATGATATGTCATTAAAGTAGTAGCTGAAGGATGCTTGAATGCGGAAGTTCATTCCCCAATCCACTCTATGAAATATCAATGATGAGGGTGGATTGGAGGGTGAACTTCCTGAGAGAAAGGGCTTAAGGTAAATGATAGGAAGGTTAAAACTCACAAAAGCACTCTCTACTTTCTCTACCAGCAATGAAGACAACTCTCTCAATTTATAGGCAAAAGGTTCCAATGGAAATAAACGATCATATTTATGACAGAGTTCGATATCATCGAGAAGTCGTCGATATCATCGAGCGTATACTCTCGATTGTATCGGCAGACCTCCCGATGATAAAAATTCAATTATCATTTCACTTTTGGAAACCTTCCGCCAACTGGTCGATGGAATCGAGACACACATCGATGCAATCGGATTTCGAACTCCGATTCAATCGAGTGATGGTTCGATCTATCAACAGGTGAAAAATAAGAGAGAATCCTTAAAGAATTTTAGGTTCTACAGATATGATCGGGGAAGCAGTCGATGTCATCGAAATTTGTACATCGATCATATCGGAGACCTTGTCGATGGGATCGATAAATCGTATAGATTTACCTATAAGCTTGTTGGACGATTTATGTCCTGACTCGATCCAATCGACTAGGTCTCAATATAATCGGTATATAAATATCGATTTATCGACTGGCACCCGATCATCATAAACAACAACCTAAAATTCTTACTGGTGAGAATATGCGTACACAATCGATATGATCGACTTACTTCCGATATGATCGATATTTGAGTTCAGATTGTATCGGATAGACATCGATATATCGAAGAATATGTTAGTTTTCTTTAGAAAAATAGGGGCGCCGAAAAGCAGTCTGTCAATTATATCGATCCTCTTCAGATATGATCGATATTCGAATATCGATTATATCGACTCTCAAGTCGATATATTGACAAATCATCCAGATAATTGTTTTGATTACTGGACGCTTTCTGTCCTCACTCGATTGTATCGATTGAGATGCCGAGGACATCGACAGAGCTGGTCGATCATATCGAAGGGGTAATCGATATAATCGACAGTGTAAGAAAAACTTTACTGATTTTCCTTTTTGATAAAAAGCTTTCTTACACAGAAACCCTAAGATGTTCTAATTCTTTTTAAGGGTTTAATCACCTGATGTTTTGGGACATGGGATGTGAGGCTATAATTTACCTTTTGGTGAGCTTCCACACATCCAGTTGAGGCAGACGCTTGACTTGTTCTTCTTATTAGGCGTTATTGTCTGACTGACTCAACTTACAACGTAATTGACAAACAAGGGCATATAGTAGGTGCACTTTCAATATCTCCCTTTGTCAATTACGTGACAAAATACCCAAAACACCCTAGGAACATATCTAAACAGATACATCCTAAATTGTGTGTACATACACAATTTTATAAATTCTAAACTCCCATGTACACACCCAATAAGCTTCTCCCCCATAATTCGAAAACTCCCCCTTTATTGTTGCGGCTGCTCCCCCTAACACCTGCAACACAGATATACAATTTTCTCTCGGGGTGTTTGAATTGTTCTCCCCCTTTTTGTCAGTCATTGGCAAAGGTATAAGACGTGATATTTACTGAAGATTGAAGCATATGGGAGAACCATAAGTAGATAGATGTATATAAATGAGAGCAGTGTAAAACATACATCAATGAAGACCAGAACATAAATCCATGAAGCAGTTAATAGATAAGCATGCAGACAATAACCTTAAGACTGCAATAAACCAGGAAAAAATGTAAATGACAGAAGTAAAAGAACTAGATTAAGCCATATATAAGCTACTTAAGATTGAAAAAAATATTCAATGCTGCCCCAGACGGCAGCAAATTAAACCAAAAAAAAAAAATAAACCGGTATTTTTAGCCCAACCGTGGGCACATTCATCCAAAAAGAAAACAGTTAAAAAAATAGAAACTGTCATACACACCATTGAAAGCGTAGAACATCCAAAAGGATACTGATGATCACACGTAAAATTAAGAGTAAGGTGTGCATGATAGCATGTATGAATCTAGCATCAGGGAGCAGAATGAGATGGCATCGTGTCGTCCCGTCGGCACGTCAGTAGGTCCACTAATTGTTGGACCATGCTCTGAACTCCTGGAACCATTCTTTCCAAAATAGTGAGCCGCTGCATTACTGAGTGCATGTCCTTCTGAATGGCTCCAATCCTGTCCAGTTTAAGCCTTTTACCATACCCAACAGTTGATGTGGACGAAGCAACATCTGGTCCAAGAGGTGCATTGTCAGCCATTGCATCTCCTTCCATGGGATCACCACCTTCTCCTCCTTCCGCTTTAGCATGAATTTCTTCCTCAGTCTCCTCCTTGTATTCATGAAATCTCAGATCCATTTTCTAAATATTTTTCTTGTTGAAAACTTTGAGGGGGAAAAATGGATCAGTTGTAGAAGGAAAGCCAATACTCTGACAGATTCTACTAACAATCCAGGGATATGACAGATGCAAATCTCTGGACGTGTGTATCGCATTGACAAATTGATTTACAATCAAGGTTGGAAGGCAGATATTCATCCCGGTTGCAATAGAGTAGACTATCATCACCATAAGACTTGTTAGATTGGATCGGTTCGTGCTTCTTGGGTACAGATTAGTGGTGAAGATCCCATGTATGACTCTGAACCGGGGCTCCATATACCTAGCTTTCAGGGTATTCCCTTGATGCTATGGGATATCTCAGTTATGGCATAGGTATTTGGTTATTTTGGAGCGCACATCTAGAAAGTAAAGATCCCAGTTTGGAAGGCCTCCTGACACCATTTGTAGATTGAGAATCTGTGCTAAGGTGGCAGGAGTGATGAATACATCATCACCATCCATGGAAACCATGAAGGAAGGAGGATCAGCCACTGGGGAATGACATGCAACAAAGAAGTTATATGTTCTTTCTAGTTGGCATGGTCCACCAAAATCCAGGATGGGCAGCCAACCAATTGCAGCAAACAGAGGTTCTAAGTTGTAAGATGTTAAACACTCAATGTCTACTTTTCTCTCAAAGATCAACTTTCGATTGGCATATTTTGGTGGCCGTTAGACAGTAGGAGAAGGAGGCACTGGTTGAGTTGGTTCAGGGATTTCGGTTTGGGACCCACCGCGTCGTGATCTTTGCCGTGTGGGGGTCCCTCTGTCCGGGATCCTTGCTCTCTCCCTTGAAGCAAGGACCTTTTTTTCGAGTTCCTCTTGAAGATTCTCCCAGACCGGATGCCACGTTTTTGTCCCTTCCCATGTGAAAGAAAAAGCTATTTGAAATATTGGGAAAATGATAAAAAGAAATCTTGACAAACTAAGAGAAAAGGATTCTGATGATGAAAGAATATTACCTGGTTTGTGTTGAGATTTGGCTGGTCCTACCTGGCTTAGGATGATTGGTCGAGAGGATCGGACAGAGAAGACAGTCGAATCACCCTAAAAAGAAACTTTTTCAGTTCTACTTGCTTTTATCGGATGCCATTTGTCGATCATATCGGCCGACATATCGATTGTATCGAGAGGTTGTCGGTCAATTCTATCGAGGCTATCCTCGATGTTATCCATGGACACACGACTTTTCACATTCTGAACAGCCGTCGATTGTATCGATCATCCGTCGATAAAATCGAAGAAGACAATCACTTGTATTAAAAGTATGTGCTTTTTAGAATTTTTCTAATTTTGACACGCTATTGTATATTTCTTGACTTAATCAATATATGAAAAAAAATTACACCTGAACCGTACAAATATAAACATGATAATGTTTATATACAAAAATTAGAGGTCTCCAACCTCAGATGTAACTTTGAGAATTTAGCAAAAATTGCATCATTTCACCAATTATCCAGATTTCGATGTAAAATCTGAACGTGTTCTTACACTCTCAATAATTCAGGGTATAGAGTTCAGTTTTTCTTTTACTCTCCATCTTGAGACAAAAGTTTTTGCTGTGGTGACTTTTGTCATCTCACCAACTTGATCCAGTGATTTTTCCATTCTATCTTCCATTTTGGGTGATGAATGGGTATTTTGCATTACTCTGGTCAGATTAAGTTTATCAGTGTGAATTTGACCAGAGTTATAAGATGTTGTCTTTAAGCATTCAAACTTGTAATGTCCCATATCACAACACAAATGACAAACTGGAGAAGTTCTTGTATTGCTACCTGAAGCAACAGATTTTTTAGTTTTCATTTTAATTTTCTCATACCCTAGGCCACTCTTATCTTTTCTAGGCCTTCCTATCCCTAACATTCTTTCAAGTTTTTCACCACTCTGAGAAAACTTATAGTTTATCTTGGCAAATTTTCTGAAATTTTCTAAGTCAATACAAAGTGAGTGGTTCTCATTTTTGAGTTTTACATTATCATGTTTTAGCAGTTCATCTTTGCTCATAAGTTTTGATAATTCTCCTTTTAGGGATAGGTTTTCTTTTTCTAATTGATCATTATCTGTGAGATATTGTTGCAAATCATTGGACAAATATATGTTTATTTCTAAGGTTCTGTCCAAGTCTTTCTACAACACTTTCTTTTTATTTTCAGTCATGCCAATTTTCTTAAGGATGTGGATGCTATGAATGTATAGTTGATTATAAGCATCCTGCAATTTATTTAACTCTTTATCTTCTTCTTCCTCAATTTCCTCATTGTCGGATGAAAATGGTTCAATGGCTTGTTGCTCTTCTTTTCTTTCAGATTCCATGGGAATAATTGGAGTGGTGGAGATCATAAGAATTTTCAAAGGTTTCTGATCTCCATCACTTCTTGAGTCACTGTTTTCTGAATTTGACTCCTCCAATCATCCCATGTGGCAATCATCGCCTTGCCCTTGGTTTTTCTATTTAGGCATTCGGTAGATAGGTGTTCATACTCATGACAGGCATAACACTATGGTTCTCTGTTTCTTTTCTAAAATTTGCCTGCTAAAGGTTTGTCATCCACCTTTCTACCTTTACAGGGGCGGCCGCGATTCCTTTGAAAGAATCTTTTGAATCTTTGTGCCAGCAGAGCCGCTTACTCATCTTCATCTTCCTTTTCACTCTCACTGTCCTCATGTTTTGGTTTCTTGGAGGTTTTCAGGACAGTGTTTTTAGATTTTTAGGGTTGTGTGAAGTGTAGTTCAAAGGTTTGTAGGGAACCTACTAGTTCTTCTACTTTCATTTCATCAATATTCCTACACTCCTCAATTGTTGTTACCTTGGGATTGAAGTGTTCCGGTAAGGATCTTAAGATTTTTCTACATATTTTAGGTGTCGGAACTTTCTCTCCCAATCCACCCATGGAGTTACAAATAATGTTTAATTTGGTGTAAAACTCCATAAATGTCTCATGCTCTTCCATTCTGAGATTTTCAAACTGTGAAGTTAAGAGTTGTAGTTTAGATCTCTTCACAGTGCTTGTGCCTTCATGAGTTGTTTCCAGTAAATCCCATGCTTCCTTGGATGTCCCACACATACTTATTTGATTGAAAATATCTTGGGACACGACACAGTAGATGGCGTTCATTGCTTTTGCTTTAACATTTCGCTGTTCTTTGTCAAACGCCATCCACTTCTCATTAGGTTTGGGTTTAGTGATTGTGGTTTCATCTTCAAGTACAATTTGTTCGGATGGTACCACATATCCTTTTTCAACTGCATCCCAAACTTCATGATCCAAAGATCTCAGGAAGTAGTGCATTCTAGCCTTGTAGTACGCATAATTTGATCCTTCAAATACTGGAGGTCTAGTGACAGATGAGCCCTCTCCCTTGGCCATATTTCTACTTCAGTTAAGACTACTCTCTAGGCGGTGAATCCCTTAAAGAGAGACCCACTCTGATACCAATTGAAAAAGTGGTGAAGATCGCTTAAGTTGAAGTAGGAATATGTCAATATATCCTAGAGGGGGGGTGAATAGGACTTTTTAAAGTTTTTTATGGATTGTTAAAAATCCTTATCACATTAATCCTATCAAAGAGTACTGAATAGGATTACTCAAAATTAACTCTACTGGCTTCCAAGCCTGATAGAGGATCCAATCACAAACTATTTAGAAGATAAACAATTTATAGATGAGATTGTGATGGATATGACTGTGTGTGCATAAGATGTGATCATGTATAAAGACATGCAAAGTAATCACATAAATGAAAGACAATATCAATCTCAAACACAGTCATTTTATAGTGGTTCGACGACTTATCTACTCCACTCCCGGCTTCCACACTCAACCCTTGAGTGACCGAACTTCACTAAGAAGGTTTTCCATGGTTCACCTCAAACCTAAGGTTTTAAATTAGGTTCACCTTCAACCTTTACAGAGGTTTCTGCTCAGTTCACCTCAAACCCTGGAGTTTTACTGGCGTACTCCTAACCAGATGTTTATGCCCACATAGGACAAGGGTCCACATAACACACCCGGAGGTTTCTACTTGGTTCACCTCTAACCCTGGAGTTTTGCTGGTGTACTCCTAACCAGATGTTTATGCTCTCCACAGAGCAAGGGTCCACACAACGCACCCTGCACGTACACTCCCATCGGAGGCCTCCTTCGAGGGCTTCAAATGGTCAGCAACACTTAAAACCCAATCCTAAAAAGAATGATCACAAGTGTCCTCTGGACTCTTAGTACTTACAGATAAGTTGATGAGTCCCTTTCAGCACAGTGATGAAGACCTTCTACTTGTTGATGAAGAGTCTTCAGCTCCCTTGATCTACAACACAAAGATGTATCTATACTGGGCTTAGGTTTGGTCAAGGTTATGATGGAATACCATTATAAGGAATTTCCTATAAGGAAGATAGAGTGATTCCCATCATCTATGCATTCAAGGCATCCCAACTTAACGATATGTCATTAAAGTAGTAGCTGAAGGATCCTTAAATGCGGAAGTTCATTCCCCAATCTACTCTATGAAATATCAATGATGAGGGTGGATTAGAGGATGAACTTCCTGAGAGAAAGGGCTTAAGGTAAATGATAGGAAGGTTAAAACTCACAAAAGCACTCTCTACTTTCTCTGCCAGCAATGAACACAACTCCCTCAATTTATAGGCAAAAGGTTCCAATGGATATAAACGGTCATATTTACAACAGAGTTCGATATCATCGAGAAGTCATCGATATGATCGAGCGTATACTCTTGATTGTATCGGCAGACCTCTCGATGATAAAAACTCAATTGTCATTTCGCTTTTGGAAACCTTCCACCAACTGGTCAATGGGATCGAGACACACATCGATGCAATCGGATTTCGAACTTCGATTTAATCGAGTGATGGTTTGATCTATCGACAGGTGAAAAATAAGAGAGAATCCTTGAAGAATTTTAGGTTCTACAGATATGATCGGGAAAGCAGTCGATGTCCTCAGAATTTGTACATCGATCATATCGGAGACCTTGTCGATGGGATCGATAAATCGTATAGATTTACCTATAAGCTTGCTGGATGATTTATGTCCTGACTCGATCCAATCGACTAAGTCTCGATATAATCAATATCTGAATATTGATTTATCAACTGGTACCCCGATCATCATAAACAACAACGTGAAATTCTTGCTGTTGAGAATATGCGCCCACAATCGATTTGATCGACTGACTTCCGATATGATCGATATTTGAGTTCAGATTGTACTGGACAGACATCGATATATCGAAGAATATGTTAGTTTTCTTTAGAAAAATAAGGGCACCGAAAAGCAGTCCGTTGATTATATTGATCCTCTTCAGATATGATCAATATTCGAATATCATCGACTCTCAAGTCGATATATCGATAAATCGTCCAGATGATTGTTTTGATTGCTGGACGCTTTCTGTCCTCACTCGATTGTATCGATTGAGATGTCGAGGACATCGACAGAGCTGGTCAATCATATCGAAGGGGTAATCGATATAATCGACAGTGTAAGAAAAACTTTACTAATTTTCCTTTTTGATAAAAAGCTTTCTTACACAGAAACCCTAAGATGTTCTAATTCTTTTTAAGGGTTTAATCACCTGATGTTTTGGGACATGGGATGTGAGGCTATAATTTACCTTTTGGTGAGCTTCCAAACATCCAGTTGAGGCAGACACTTGACTTGTTCTTCTTGTTAGGCACTGTTGTCCGACTGACTCAACTTACAACGTAATTGACAAACAAGGGCACGTAGTAGGTGCACTTTTAGAATCACCATCCTCTCCTACTCAACCCTCATGCAAAAGGTTCAAGACAACTCCTAGATGCCCTGCGTACATAAAAGAACCTGTATTCCCCACATTTGATTTCTCTTCATGCATTGACGCACTGCCATCTTCTATTTGTAAAGCTGTCATTATGGGTGATCTTGAGAGACCTCCAAAGCATGGCCGCGAGAATGACTGGGAGAACTGGTTGAAGACGACTGCTCATTATCACACAAGCAGTCAAAGGCCACCTGCTACAAAGGACACCCCTCCCCCTTTTAGACCCAAGAAGCACCGCCGCAACAAAGCCCAGGAATTTCAGGAGAAGATAAAGGAACACAACAGAAAGAAGCTCAACAACTCCTGGGAGTTAGTTCGTTAGATCTAAGGCACCATAAGATTTGAAAATCCATATAGACAGGGCTTCGTCTCTCTTTCGATCAGTATTCACCACCATCATTCCATGCTGGTTTGCGAACCCAGAGATCACCTAACTACAGAAAGACTGGCATACACGAAATCCTAGTCATTTAAGGAGCCAAGGTTACTGGAAGGCATTCTGCAGCCACCGAAACCAAGATAGAAAATAGGCGACATTCATTCCATGATCTTCCTTGTCCCTTCCTACGATGTTCATAGCCTATATCCCACTTGCTTCTATAAGACACTTAAACAGTGCTTTAGCCATCGTACACTCAAATGGAGCCTGGAAGAGTTTAGGACGAGGGGTCTTCTCACTCCCCGTAATTACTATTCCAAGTGGGCTGCTACTATTTTAGCGAAGTATGTTGGAACTTTATCGAAGATCAATACATTTCATGCTATCAAAGCGACATCATTTCCGTTTTGCAAGGAAGCTTCCATTCTAAAAGCATTTCTGAACTATTGGTGCCCTTCCACCAATTCTTTCCACCTTCTAGAAGGAGAAATGAGCATCACTCTTTGGGATATCCATAAGATCACTGGCTTGCCAATAGTCAGGAAATTCTTTGACGAATTTATCCCTACCAACGAGGAACTTGCTTTTGTGTCCTCACCTGATCGCATCCCTTCTATTTCAGAGTCGACTATGAAACTTTTCAAGGAAATCTCCAAGTTCCTGAACATCCAAAAAATCCATCCTATGCAATGGTTCACCCATTTTAGCAGAGATTTTAAGTAAGAATTCTCTTTTTCCACTTCTTCTTATTATAGCTTGACATATATATAACCTCACCTTCATCTGCTCATCCTTTTAGATTCGACGACGGCCATTCTCAGGAGCTCGAACGTCTCCGAAGGAATATAAAAATTCGTACTGAATATTCTAATTATGGAGAGCTGGTAGCATTCATCACATACTCGCTAATCATAGTGGTCTTCCCCAGCTCCAAATCGGTAGACGCCATCCACCCATCTCTGTTTGTCGTTGCAAGCACTATGGCTGAAAGAATTAAGTTTTCACTTGCTCCTCCTGTCCTGTGTTCAACCTACAGAGGCTTTGGAGAGATTGCATGCCATTTAAAGAGCCCATCTATTGGTTCTGCTTCAACATACATGCCATGACATTATTTCCTTAGTTGGCTCGGCATCTACTTTCCCTGGACCTTTGAAGCACCTGACAAGGCCTACGTTCACCCTACCTAGGTTCCTCTTTACTTCTTCTAAAAGAGATCTATGGAGATCTATGGAAAAAAGATCTTACGACTGGGCGAAGGATACTATAGCCTCTGATGCAAAAATACACTATTTCCATTTCGGTATATCTCATTAAACCGTGGATACGGAGAAGGCGGACACAGAATCCCTTTCTCCGGAGGAAAGGGAATTTTTTATATCTATTAAATCATGCAATCTCCCCTTGAGAGAAGGAACTGAATTCTGACAAGAGTCGTATTACCCAAACCGTTTCGCCCGCCAGTTTGGTTTTGATCAAGCAGTCTTGGAAGATTATGGGTTAGTCACCAGAAGGATGCGAAGTTATGATACTGGCCCATTTAATTGGGCGATGATCTAGAAATAATTATTGGGCCGTGCCAATTCTTCCTTTATCATTCCATATTGCAGTCGTATCCCAAGAGCATCATATAACCACATGAGATGGTGGGTACACCAATCCTACCTGGTTAGAAAAAGTCAACTAGTGAGTAAACCTATATGGCTTCCTCCTTCCATGTTCAAGGGACACATTTTTGAAGTGGGGATCAGTTTCATTGCTGAAACAAGTCATGCCCCTTCAGCTGGTCATCACTGCGTATATATCTCCATAGATGAGCCCATTTGTGAGATAAAGCCTGACAACACTGTCGAAGGCTGACAACATATGGCGACATTTATGAATTTGAACAAATTCCTCCTCAGCGTCTCCGAAGAGAAGTTGTAGGAGAGGTTCTCCCTCAGTCAGAGAACATTACTGATGCTCTAGAACAGCCTTCTCCTTCCACTCATCCTCAGTAATAGCCAATGTCTTCCCCTGTTTCTAGGCCTCACCCTTCTCCACAGCAGCCAACTTCTTCCCCAATGACCAGATCTCGAACACGCGCCCAATCTTCTCCCCAGATAGGGGTTGCAACCACCACCTCTCCAGTTGTAATAGCTATAGAGATTGAATCAGCAGATCAACAACCTCTTCCCTCTCCAGTTGTGACAGCCACAAAGGTTGAACCAGCAGATCAACAACCTCTTCCCTCCAAAGGGAAACAATTGGTTGTTGAGGAATCGAGCGAAGAAAGTTCCAGTGACGAAAGTTCATCTTCTTCATCTGAACGTATGGCTTCTGATGAAAGCACAACAACAGAAGAAGATCATGATGCTGATTATGAAGAGGGAGAAGCTGATGTCGGTGACAACAATGCCCTTTTAAGGTTTCATAATTCAATAGCCGCTTTATCCTCAGCTGAAACTTTGACCGTCCCACCTGAAACCTTGGAGTATAAGAAATAACTTGCATATTCTAAAGAGAAGGTTTCTCAGCTTACTCCTATCGTGTCTCACCATGATCAAGAACAATCTTCTATGCGAGAACAACTGAGGGCCTTTACCGATAATGAAGCCCTTATCCAGAATCACATTTCTCATCTGATGTAGGAGATTAAGCAATTGGAGAAACAAAGCTCAGAAGAGAGACTGAATATTGAAAGAGTTCAAGAGAAGATAGACTGTAGCTTTCATTCCGTTAATTTTGAAATATCTGAACTAACTAAGCTTGAAGAACTGATAGCCTCGCTAAAAGAGAAATTGGCTGGTCTCCCTGATCCTGGAAGAATGATTTCAACTGCTCGCCTGGAACATGCTGCTGCCCAAGTTAATTTTCAAGAGAATTTACAACAATACTTAGTATCATTAGGCATTACAAGGGAATTGTAAGATTGTTTTGTTTTACTACAGTAACTATTTTTAAGATTGCAAGTGATACAAATTTCTCATGATATTTTTACAATGATGCTTTTGTTTGCCATACTATTGATATATTATACTATTTTATTTATTATATTATATGTTATTATATTTTTCTTATATATCCTTTTATGACTTGTTAGCAAAGGATTTCCTAAATGATCCTTGTCTTAATTGGTGGTACTAAATTTCAATTTAGTCAGTCACACACAGTTTAAGCTCTTGAGTAGTAGAGCGCACACAGTTTAAGCTTTTGAGTAGTTGGAGCAAGCAATTTCTTAGACTCTTGTGGGAGTCGGGTCTTACGTGATGATCTCTTTAACTCTTATGAATTCACTGGACTCCACACTACCTAGTGAGTTCACAAACCGTGATCAATCAGAGGGGCCTAGTGATGCTATATGGGCCATGAACTTGGGTTGGATTTACGCACAGGGTTGGCTACCGTAACTCTCTAGAGTTCACAGAGCGCATAAGGCTACCTTTAGGGTTCCAAATCTTAGGCCGCCAGTCCATTAATGAGTAGGTTTAAGCCCTTCCTCATGAGTTACTGCTGGAATCGATTCCCTAAATCTGGGGGGTCTTACGCATGGTTGGCCTATCTATGGGCATGGCCCAAAGAGCGCACATTGCGGCCCACTTTTTCTTCGTCTACAAGGTCAGGCCCATTCATGGGAGGGCATTTACCTCTATTCCCAATGATGTTGCCAGAAAGCTATACAGATGGCATTGGTCTTACACGCGTGACTAGCCTTCACAGACTTTTGGCCTTTTAGGCTTTTAGTCCTTGGCTTCATCATCTGCCCGCATGGGTATGCATATGATGGCCTTCATGAGATTTTTAGGGCCACTAGCTTCTCATTGCTGTTCGAATGGCGAAAATGATAGGTCTTGTGCATAGCTGGTCCCTTTTAAAATTTAATCCTTTTAGGACTTGGTCTTCTTAGGACTTGACTGGACTGCCTTGGATGATTGTAGGTCTTATGCGTAGCTGGCCATATAGGCTTGGCTAGGTTGCCTTGAAATGCCTTTAAAGACAATGATGAGCATGATCGTTGTTGTTGTGATGTGAGAATAATAAGCTTCTCTGATTGAGAAAGAGTGATCATCGTTGCGGTGCTACAAAACTCTGACTGAGATTAATATGTCACCTCATTTGTTAATATTTTTAAGAGAACCCATCTTTGCTATTTATAGTATATTGGCATGGTGACGATACCAAATATGATAGGATTTTTCAGAGCTTGTTTGATAATGGCGATAGTCACATTCTCTTCTTACTGCTTGTTTGAAATCCAGTCTTAATATACTTGCAAACATCTTCCTTATTCTCTGGATGATGTACAGATCATACAGACATGGTTTTACTTATCCTTGCCCCCTTTTGATTCAGAATCATCATGCTGATGATATTCTGCATCGAAACTAATAACATCTTCAAGGATGGTATCTTTTTAAGAAGCGAACGTTGACCGGAATATTGATACCCTGTCCATTTTGATCTACAACTTTGTATGCGCCATTGGAGTATACTTCTTTTATTATATAAGGCACGTCCCATTTAGGCTCAAACTTACCCCCTGTCTAACGGGTGACCACTATAGGCCTTTTGAGCATCAGCACCATATCCCCCTTCTTGAAGGAACGATATTTAACATGTTTGTCGAAGGTGGCTGATATTTTGGCTTGATATGATTGCAGTCGTTGTCGGGCTGTCAGCCATTTTTCATCAAGTAGACTCTTTCGGTCTCATCTTTGCATTTGCATCATCTGTTATGGACTGGTGTACTGCCACTCTGAGTGAAGCTACCTGTATTTCGATTTGGATTACGGCTTCCATGCCATATACTAGAGAATACGGTGTTGCATTCGTCGATGTCCGGTGAGTTGTTAGATACACCCACAAAGCTTCTTACAATCTTTCGTCCCAATCATACTTATTTCCAATCTCCGTCTTCTTCAGTATTTTGATTATTGTTTTATTAAATGCCTCTGCTAATCCATTAGCCGGTTGGTAGTAAGGTATTGAGAACGAATGATGAATGTTGTATTTCTAACAGAGCTTTTCCATGCCTCTGTTCTTGAAAGGGGTGTCATTGTCTGTAACAATCATCTGCGGGATACCATGGTGGTATATGATTGCGTGATAGATGAAATTAACAACATCCCTTTCTTTAACATTGCGTAAAGCAATCGTTTCTGTCCATTTGGAGAAATAATCTGCTGCTATCAATATATATTGTTTACCTTTGGATGAAGGTGGGTTTATGGGACCAATGACATCTAACCCCCAAGCTGAAAAGGGCCAAGAGGTGACCGACTGATGCAGGTCTTCTGGAGGGACGTGTATGACATCCCCATGAATCTGACATTCATGACACTGCTTCGTATAATCAATCACGTCTTTGAACATGGAGGGCCAATAATATCCCATTCGATGTATTCTATGGAATAGATTTCGGCCAGCTTGATGTGCCCCACATTCTCCAGAATGCGCTTCTCGCAATGTTTGACTCGCCTCCCTCTCATCTAAGCAACATAATAACATTCCATTGTACGATCTTCTGTACAATACTTCTCCGCATATAATGAACCTTTTTTACCGTTGCT
This sequence comes from Magnolia kwangsiensis, assembly GCA_037074715.1. Lineage (NCBI taxonomy): Eukaryota > Viridiplantae > Streptophyta > Magnoliopsida > Magnoliales > Magnoliaceae > Magnolia > Magnolia kwangsiensis. The sequence goes on along the minus strand of CM073575.1, from coordinate 77,872,619 downwards.
TGATCTGTTGTTTCTCTGCTAGTCCTTCTGGCAAGATGTCATATTTGAGATAATCGATGAGAGGTTGGCACCAATCATCTGTCGTTATCTCTAAACATGATACAGGAAGTGTTTCAACAGTCTTTTCGATGATTTCTGCAGATGGAAAAAATACTCTCTCTTCTATGGTTATTTGAAGAGGACTTCAATTTGAGCAGGACAGGGCCACTGCCAGGCTGGCTAAAGCATCTGCCTTCGCATTTTCAGACCGCAGTACATGCGTAATTTTAACATGATAGAATTGTTCTAGTAACATTTTCACTTTTAATAGTACTGCAAAAGTTCTTGCTTCCTCACTTTGAACTCAGTTGTCAATTGGTTTATGATCAACTTAGAATCTCCAAAGATATGCAGTGTTCTTATCTTCATTCCTCAGGCCATTTTCATTCTGATAATGAGGACTTTGTACTCTGCCTCATTATTCATGCATGTAGTACCCAATGTAAAAGAGTAAGGCAACAAGTCGCCTTGAGAAGTAATGAATATCACTCCTGCCCCTGCTCCTGATGATCGAGCGGCGCCATCAAAGTACATCTGCCATGGGTTTTGTAACTCAGCCAACATTATTTGTTCATCTGGAAAGTCTTCATTGATAATTTCATGTTCTACTGCGGGATGCGCTGCGAGGAAGTCTGCTACTACTTGTCCTTTTACTGCCTTTGTCGGTTCATACATAATAGTATATTCTGAAAGCAACAGCATCCATTTGGCCAATTTACCGCTCAACATCGGCCTGGTCATTAAAAATTTGATAGGGTCTGCCCTTGAGATTAGAGTTATTTCATGAGAGAGACAATAGTGTCTTAACTTCTGTACCGTGAATATCAACGCTAAACACTCCTTCTCGATCGGCGTATAATTACATTCTGCACCCATCAGCGTTCGGTTCAAATAATAAAGAGCAGTTTCTTTTCCGGCATCATTAACCTGAGTTAACAAAGCCCCTAAAGATCTTTCAGGCATAGATATGTACAGAATTAGCGGTTTCCCTTTTATTGGAGCAGTCAGTACTGGCGACTGTTTCAGTAAATCTTTGATGGAATCGAACGCGTTCTGGCAGGCTTGGTCCCACACAAATTCTGCATCTTTCTTCATCAGATGGGAAAATGGTTGACACCTCCCTGCAAGATTCGAAATGAAACAATGAATGTATGCTAGCTTTCCTTGCAAACTTTTTAATTCCTTCAATGTTTTTGGTGGTGGCATATTTTGAATGGCTTGGATTTTTCCTCGATCAATCAAGATGCCTCTATGCCGGATAACAAAACTGAGGAACTTTCCTAAAGATACTTCGAACGCACACTTAGCTGGATTCATTTTTAACTGTTTCCTTTTAAGCCGACGAAAGACCGATGTCAAATGTTCATGACGTTCTTAATGATCTCATGATCTGTCCACCAAGTCATCAACGTAACATTCAACATGCTTGTGCATCATATCTTTTGAAAATATTCTGCATTGCCCTCTGATACTTTGCTCCGACATTTTTAAGACCAAATGGCATGACTTTATAACAATAAATCCCTAATGACTTTCTGAATGTGGTCGCTTCTTCGTCTTCAGGTGCCATCCTTATTTGTTTAAACCATGTGTAACCGTCCATGAAGGACATAATAACGTATTGAATGGTGCTATCAATCAGTAGCTCCATTATCGGGAGGGGAAAATCATCTTTCAGACAGGCCTCATTTAGATCTCTGAAGTCCACACACACTCTGACCACTCTGACTTGCCCATTTTTCTTTTTCACCGAGATGATGTTCAATATCCATTTGGGATATTTAACTTCCCTGATAAACCCAACTTTGATTAACTTGGTCACTTCTTCTTCTATCAGGGGAACCAAATCCGGATGAAATTGCCTTTGCACTTGTTTAACCAGTTTTTTTTCTCTTTGGAGATGTTTAATCGGTGCATTACCACTCAAGGTTCTAAGCCCAGCATTTTCGCATATGTCCAAGCGAAGACATCTTTATTTTCTTTGGGGAGTTGAACATATTCCTCAGACTCCTCTGTAGAAAGACCGGCACTGATAAATGTATTTCTTGGCTCCTCTTTCATGCCTAGATTTACCTCTTGTAGGCTGTCTATCATTGGCTGCCCCCTGTCTTCTATCTGTTTCTATGCCATTTCAGGACGTTCAACTGTCTTGGGATCTTCTTCTGATGACTGGCTGACAGAAACTGTATTCACTGACGATTCCACCCCTAACCCTTGAAACCTTCTTCGCTTTACTTGACTATGTTTCAAGCCAGTGGGCTCTTCGTAATCAAAGCCCATGTTTTCATAATTTCTCTGCTTTCTGGACTATATTTTTTGAGATTTTGTGGTGGTAGCCTGCCGCGATACACATTATTCTCGACCTCTTCCTCGATACTTGACTCTATCCAAGCGTAAAATTCTATTAGTTCTTAATGCTTTGAGCAGGCCTTGACTTGAAATCTCCCTGGAGCAGTCAGGAATGGTTTATTCCTTTCAACATACGGTTATGGCATTGTGTAATTGGATTGCAAGATCTTTAACTATTCTGGTGACAACAGGGTCAGCAACAATTGCCCCGGTTGTCTCAGGTGTTTTGGTACAAAATAGAATTTCTTCTTTGTTTCGGAAGTCCTGGCTAACTTTGCTTCATCTGCCTCTTTTTTTATTGTATTTATTTGAGTATTAGTCGGGATTTTGCTTTCATCATTCTTTCTTTCTTCCTTGGTGAACTTTATAGTAGCTAGCGTCAGCGAAGAAGGATTCAGCATCTGTATATGGCTTCGCATCAGCCATTACTTTATACTATATTCCATCTTTACAGTACTTGAAGCACTAATGCAAAGTAGAAGGTACAATGTTGTATTGATGTATCCACGACCTTCCCAAAAGGAGATTATATGTCATCGTGACGTTTATAACGTGGCATACGACGTCAATAGTCAGCTCCCCTATTTCCAATGTTACTGTAATCTTGCCAAGCGCATGTTGTCCATTTTGGTTGAAACCTTGTATCATCATGCCACTAGGGCGCAGATCTATCCGGCGGTGACTCAACTTACTCAACATCGACAATGGCAAGAGATTCACTGCGGACCCATTATCTATCATAATCTGCTTAACTTGCTTCCCTCGAATATGACCTTTTATCATTAACAGCCTGTTATGCTCAACTTCGCAAATCAAATCATCATCAGAAAAGGAAACAATTGGTAAACAATCCTTCCGTTCATTATCTTTTGCATGCTCCATCTCTGCTAGTAGAGTTTCTCTGACATCACAGTCGGACAGTGACTGGACTAAGCTTCAACGAAATTCTTCTGATAGTTTAAGCACATCGTAAACACTAAGTCGAGCTGGAATCTCTTTCAAATGACTCACCACGTCGTAAGTCACCTTCATCATCTCATCCTTCTTTTCATTCTTATTATCTTTGTCTTGTCTTTCAGTGGCTTCTTTTCTTATGCCCACTGCCTTATGTTTTGCAGTACTTATTATCTTCTTTCCTGATCTCAGGGTGATCATTGATACCTTCTTTACGGCCTTGTGATCTTTTTTTTCTCTCTTTTATCTTGAGACCTGTCCCTGATTGTGAGCGTATTCACCATTGTCAAGGTACTCTTTTCTTTTTCTTCACCGATTACTATTTCACCTCTTTTTATCATTTGTTGTATTACACACTTCAGCGTATAACAATTTTCCATCAGATGCCCTATCAAATGATGATAACGGCAGAAATCCTTCTCCCTAGTCCTTGTCACATCTTCAGGATGTTTGGGTTCTGGTAACGATATTGTGTCGGCTTTCTGTAAGTGCTATGATTTCATATCCCTTTGGTTGTCAAATTTTGTGGTGCCAACACCTATATCTATCTTGTGTTTCATGTTTGAGACTATTCATTACTTCAAGACATCGTATTTCAAGATAAAAAATTAAATGAAGAAAGTTTTAAGTCTACTCATGGATGAAGTATTCAAGAATAGAAGTCTTTTAAGTATGCATGTTCAAGATTCTATCAAGTACAAGAATAGAAGAAGACTTTATCAAGTCAAGAAAGGTTCAAGCTTGAGAAGGCCTACAATAAGATTGGTAAATTCTCAAGCTTCTCTTAAGGGTCATCTGAGAGTATAGACTATCAATGTTCATCTCACTTTCAAGGTTTGTTTAACCTTAGATTGACCTTAGGTTGGGCTTTATTGTAGGTCATTCTGGATACATAATTCGTATATTTTAAATATGCTTGTACGGGCTATTCTAAGACCAGTCCTAGCTTTGCTACGACCAGTCTAAAGTTTTTCAGGACCAGTCCTAGGTTGTTGAAGATTTTTTAATTTTTCTGCTTGTCCTACGACCAGTCCTGGACATCCTACGACCAGTCCTGAGAGCTGTACGACTCATCCTTCGACCGGTCTTAGTCCTACGACTCAAACTCCATCAACTAATCTGGGGGTCTTATGACCAGTCGTAGGTGGCCCGCGACCGGTCGTAGGCTACCCAGGACCAGTCGTAGAACAGCTAATCCTTATCCCACAAAAATCTTTGAAAATCTGCTGAAGCTACGACCAGTCCGAGGGATCCTAAGACCAATCGTAGATGGGATTTTTTAGGCTATAAATAGAGCATGAACTTCAGAGTTTTTAATTCAATTCAATTCAATTTAAGAAATTTTAAGGCCATACTTTGAGATAAGTTCGTGTTTATTTTTAAGCTACTCTGTGCTCATTTAATATTCCTTTTGCTAGCTTGTTTTGTATTTGATTTTGATCTACATTCCAATCTTATTAAAAAAGAGGAATTTTTGATATTCCTTCTTCTTGGATTCAAAATCAAATAGAACTAGCCCTTTTGATTTAATATCAATTAGACTTAGAACCATTCTTAAAGTGAGTATTGGACTTTAAACGTTGAGTCAAACTTCTACTCCGATTGGTTCAACCGGTCTACTTCAAAAGGAGATTCAGGTATTTTACATTTGTGTAATTTGCATTCTTTGGTTTTGTTTGAGATTTGCCAGAAAAATCTCATTGTTTTGGTTATCTGAGGAGAGCCAAAAAACTCAGATTGTGTGGGTTTTTGGATTGTGTAAGCCCGAGATAAAAAGACACAATTTTGAAGGTTTTAGGTGAACCTGTGAAACCTATTTTGATAGTGCATGCTAATATCCCCTGTGTGAGGATATTAGAGTGGAGTACCATTCTATGTGGCTGTTGAATAACAGTTAGTGTACATATAGGCGAACCACTATATATCGTTGTGTTGTGGATGTGCTTTATTCTTTCATTCCTTTATTCATTCAGTTTTGTGGATTATATTTGTGGATGAATGTTGTAATCATTTTATTTCAAGCAAGTGTGGGGAATGTTGTAATAACTTAGGATTTATTTTTGCAAGTTATTTTGGTTTCTTTGCTTTTTATTCCTCATTGGTTTAAGATACAAAGGACGTTCTAGAAATAAGGTTGTCCTACATTAAACCTTTAGTTTTTGGTGTAAGGTTGTCCTTAGAACTGATATAGTATCATTCTCTTATTTCTAGTTTATTGAGATTGCTTTTAATTCAGCATTGTGCTTTATTTCTTTTATTATTCCGTTATTATAAATTTTATTTGGCATTGTCCTATTCACCCCCCCTCTAGGGCATAAGCTAGGCCCTTTCAAGTGGTATCAGAGCCTAATCGCTCGTGCTTATTGTTTATTCATTGGATTTATTTATTGAGCTAACGATCTAAGCTATATTAAGATGTCAAATTTTGATAGTCTATCAGTCACTAGGCCACCACCCTTTAATGACACAAACTATGCCTATTGGAAAGCCAGATGGGGATCTTCCTCAAATCCATGAATGAAAGTGTGTGGTTGGCCACAGTGAATGAATGGAACCCTCCTATCACTAAAGTAACTAATGACGATGGTTCAAAATCAATGAAAGTAACTGCTTATTTTCAATGGACCACACTTCAGAAAAGTGAGAGTAATGCTAATGCAAAAGAACTAAATGCAATTACTTGTGCATTATCACCAGATGAATTCAAAAGAATCATCTCTTGTGAAAATGCAAAACAAGCATGGGATGTATTAGAAATGACACAAGAGGGTACATCAATTGTTAAGAAATCTAAAGTCTAACTCCTCACAACTAAATTTGAAGAAATTCATATGTAGGAGAATGAGATGTTTATGGACTTCTACACTAGATTGAATGACATTGTGAACTCTATGTGGGTTCTTGGTGATAGAATCCCTGAAAGTAAAGTATGCGCAAAGATACTATGCTCACTTCCTGAACAGTTCAATTCTAAAGTAACCGCGATTCAAGAACTTCGTGATACGGATACCAAGAGGGTTCAGGAACTAGTTGGTTCACTACAAACCTATGAGTTGTCCTTTAAAGCTCCAAAAGGAAAATTGATTGCTCTCAAATAATCTATAAATGTTTCACAAGAGAGCACTTCAGATTTAGAAAATTTCGAAGATGATATGACGCTTTTAGCAAAAAAGTTTTATAAAATTTTCAAAGCAAGAAAAAAGTTAATTTTCAAAAGTCAAATGATAAGAGACGATCTAAACCTAGAGCTCGAAATTTTTTGAAAGATAGTCAATGTTACAACTGTCAAGAGTATGGGCACTTAGCTAACAAATTTCCTAAAAAGGACAAAAGCAAAAAGGAAAAGCATGGTGGCTACTTGGGATGAATCGTCTGATTCTGAATCCTCTTCTAAATCAGAAGATTCTGAAACCGAGTCGGGCGATGATGTTAAAGCCCTTATGACTCTAGCTAAGATCACTTTTTCAGATAATGATGATATATCTAGTGAAGAAAATCTGAATAGTGATTGTGATAATGAAGATGATCTTCAGGATGCTTATAATGCCCTTTATAAGGAGAGTTGTAAAATTGCCGTCAAGCTTAAGTTACAAAAAGAAAAATTTTCTAAGCTTAAAGAAGATTATGAGTCTCTCATTTTAGAAAAGTCTCATATTTTTGATTCTTTTGAAAAGACCAAATGTGATTTAGATTTCAAAACCTCCAAAATTGAAGATTTGAGATCCAAAAATGAGAAACTCAAAAATGAGGTAGCTTCTCTTCTGAGTTTGAAAGACACATGGAGATATGCCCAAGGTGATCCTAAATTAAAAAAATTATTGTCCGGATCAAGAAAATGTGGCAATCGATCGGGGTTGGGCTATGATAAGAATACATCTCTTAAGTAAAAGAATATTGCTCCTAAATTTGTAAAAGGAGAGTCTTCAACCTCAAAAGAAAAGAATACTTATCAAAGTATTTCCAAAAATTCAAGGACTTTTCAAAAACCTAAAGGTAGTCATGTCAACTTTGATGTTCAAAACTGAAATCCTTTGGCTAAAAAAATAATTGATCTACTCAAGGAGCTATTAAAGTCTAACTCTATAGGTCTCTCCTATAACAACAGACAGAAAAAGACCATCTATACTCCTAAACCCAAAACAATTCTGAAATGGGTTCTTAAAGTTGCCTGCTTGGTTGCCCACACTGTTTTTAAAGCTACAAGCCATTCAAAGTGGTACCTAGATAGTGGTTACTCCAGGCATATGACAGGCGACAAGGCTTTATTCACCGATCTAAAAGATTTGACTGATGGGTCAGTTACATTTGGTGATGGAAGCAAATACAAGATCATTGGCCAAGGTACGGTTCAGCTTTATAACCTCCCCTTATTAAAGAATGTTTTATATGTTGAGGGCTTGAAACACAACCTACTAAGCATTTCTCAAATATGCGATAACAACCATAATGTGAAGTTTTCTAATCAAGGTTGTGAGATAGTTAATAAAAAGGGTTCTGTTATATTAACTGGTCGCAGAACTTTTGAAAACTGCTACATCGTTAGTGATACAAGCTCATCTACTCAATCGTGTTACATGGTCCATATCGATGAGACTGAATTATGGCATAAACACCTTGGACATGTACACTACCGAAACTTATTTAGATTGAGCAAAAGAGAACTAATTAGAGGTCTACCCAAATTGCAAAGAGTAGACAAAATATGTGGTGAATGTCAGTTGGGCAAACAGACTAGGAGCTCTCATAAGAAAGTGAACTCCAATACCACATCTAGACCACTCGAGCTTCTCCACATGGATCTTATTAGACCAACCAGAACGGAGAGTCGAGGAGACAAAAAATACATCTTGGTTATCGTAGATGACTATACCAGATTCACTTGGGTATCGTTCTTAAAAGACAAAACTGAAACCCTGAATGAAGTGAGAAAGGTCATTAAACGAATCCAAAATGAGAAAGGTTCTCATGTTAGTAAGATCCGTAGTGATCATGGATCCGAATTCGAAAATAGTAGTTTTGAGAAATTCTTTAGCGATTAGGGAATATCACATGAATTCTCTGCACCCAAAATACCGTAATAAAATGGTATAGTTGAAAGAAAAAACAAAGTACTTTAGGATATGGCTAATGTTATGTTGAATAACATGAAGCTCTCTATAAATCTTTGGGCTGAAGCAGTTAATACCGTATGCTATATTATTAATCAGGTTTATACCAGTAAATCTGATAATAAGACTGCTTATGAATTATGGTTTGAAAAGAAAACTACTATCAAATACTTTCGGGTTTTAGGCAGCAAGTTTTATATTTTACGAGATCGTGAAAATTTGAGAAAGTTTGATACGAAGAGTGATGAAGGTATTTTTCTTGGTTATTCTTTGAACAGTCGAGCTTATAGGGTTCTAAATAAGAGAACTGGTGTGATTCAAGAGTCCATTAATGTGGTCATTGATGATCATTTGAATACACTAGCTCAGAGTTTAGATGATGATGTCCTTACTATCGACAATCAAGATACCTCATCAAGTCAAAAAGAATCTGAACTAAGGACTGTCAAAGATCATCCAACAAATCAAATTCTTAAAAACCCTCTCACTGGAGTTCGTACTCGCAAACAACTTGAGAACATATGTAATTACGTTTGTTTTACATCCCAAATAGAACTGGTTAATGTGAAAGAAGCACTTTCTGATGAAAATTGGATAGTTACGATGCAGGATGATCTTAATCAATTTGTTCGTAATGATGTCTGCTATTTTGTTTCTAAACCTAAAAATAAACACATTATTGGAACAAAATGGATCTTTAAAAATAAGTCTGATGAACTTGGAAATATAATACGAAACAAGGTTGGACTGGTTGTACAAGGGTACACTCAGATTGAAGGCATCGATTACGATGAAACCTTTGCTCTAGTCGCCCGCCTTGAATCAATCAAACTATTTATTTCCATCGCATGCTTTAGAAAATTTAAGATTTATCAGATGGATGTAAAGAGTGCCTTCTTGAATGACGATTTACATGAAGAGGTGTATGTTGAACAACCCTCAGGGTTTGAAGATCCCAAGTTATCTGACCATGAATTTCGTCTCAAAAAGGCTCTCTATGGTCTAAAACAAGTGCCCAGGGCATGGTATGAGAAATTGTCTAAATTCTTACTTAGTCATAGCTTTCAAGTAGGAAGTGTCGATAAGACGCTCTTTGTTAAGAAGCATAATAATGATATTTTGATGGTTCAAATTTATGTTGACGATATTATTTATGGATCAGCTTGTACTAACATATCTATTGAGTTTACAGATCTTATGAAATCAAGGTTCGAAATGAGCATGGTTGGTGAACTAAACTATTTTCTAGGGTTGCAAGTAAAACAACAACCTGATGGAATTTTCATTTTCTAGACCAAATATGCTTCAAACTTAGTTAAAAGGTTTGGATTTGAGAATGGTAAGAACTTTGATACTCCTATGAGTACAACGTTAAGACTCTTAAAAGATTCTATGGGTAAAGATATAGATCCTAAACTGTATCGTAGTATGATTGGTAGTTTGTTGTATCTAACTGCAAGTAGACCTGATATCGCATTTAGTGTTGATATTTGTGTAAGATATCGGTCTAATCCTAAGGAATCACATCTTACTGCTGTTAAACGGATTATTAGATATGTCGTAAGTACTATAAATTTGGGTCTTTGGTATCCTTTTGATACTAGTGTTCAATTAGCCGAGTACTCAGATGCTGATTGGGCCGGTAATATCGATGATAAAAAATCAACCAGCGGTGGTTGTTTTTACATTGGAACTTGCTTAGTTTCTTGGTTCAGCAAGAAGCAAAGCTCAATATCGTTCTCTACTGCTGAGGCTGAGTATATTGTAGCTGGATATGCATGTACTCAACTAGTTTGGATGAAACGCATGCTAAGTGATTAAGGAATTAATCAAGATTCAATGATCTTACATTGTGATAATTCCAGTGCTACAAATATTTTTAAAAATCTAATCCAGCATTTACGTACTAAGCACATTGACATTAGGTATCATTACATTCGTGAGTTGGTTGAAGAAAAAGTTTTCTCCTTGGAATATATACCAAACTAAAATCAACTTGTTAATGTATTTACTAAACCGCTCGACAAAAGCAGGTTTAATAAATTGAAATTTGATCTTGGTATGTGCATTTTACATTGAGTATTCTTGTTTGCATGTATCATAATGTATTATATTTGGTATTATATATATTAAAATTTAATTTTTTACATTAAATATGTATTTTTGGTCGATGCTCGACTGGTCATGGAGCTTGTGAACATGATATAATTTGGAAAAACCTCCTTCTTCATTTCCACTCCGACCTACGACGAGTCGTGGCTCGACCAATCATAGGATTTCTGGTACTTCTTCTAAGTCCTATTTCTTCCTTTTTCTTGAAGTTTGATGTTCTCTATACTTTGATTTGATCATTGTGTAGCTAGATTTCATCTTTTGTTGGGTTTTTCAAGGGTTTCTTCTCAAATTGCTGATCTAGAGAAAACCCATCCTTCTTGTTATGCATTTTTCTTGCTCTTAGTATATCTTATTGAAGATGGATGTTAGAGGGAACAAGAAAACATCTCGTGGTCCATCTTCATCTAGATCTACATCGATAACAAAATGGCACCTTTGGTCACCCGAAGATAATCCTCAGGATGTACGGGATTTGCAAGTCCGTAATATTATCGTTGAGTATCCCGCTGATCTTAATCACATTGCTCCTTATGGTATTGTCCCTCTCCTTGAATCTATTGGCTGGGCTAACATTTTACTTTGGGGTGGGCTTGCATACCAGTTAATTGCAAAATTAATGGTTGCATGTATCTCAGAATTCTCCCTTGACAATTTAACTTTTTTAATTGATACTAGAGAAGGGAAATTTGAAGTAGACCGTCATTTGATATCGGGTCTTATGGATATACCCGTTAATGATGAAGGTATTCCGATTCATACTTTATACGACAAACCATCTGAATCGAAAAAATGCATGTTAACAAGAGACTTATGCAAAATTAATGTGCAATGGACACACAAAGGGAATGCGCTCCCTTCAAAGTATCTGTTACCTAGATACAGAGTGTTACATCATTTTTTCATTTCAAATCTGTATCCTTAGTCCGGTAATAAAACAGAGTTGACTTCTTTCATGGTTCATGTGTTGCATTCTATTGCTTCTGGTATCATGGTCTTCCTTCCTTCATTGATCTGTCATTTTATCATACTGTTTCGTCTCCATCTAGGTCATAGTGATATTTCGTTTGGTTATCTTATCACTGTGTTAGTCACTCATATGCTTGTCGATACACCTATTAATGAGGCACCCATTCATCATCTTATTTTCAACAATACCAATCTTAATAAGATGAAGTTGGATTTGCTTCCTGGTCAAGTTGATGAAGGTGGTGTTGGTGGTGATGGTGGTGAAGCCAAAAATGAAGGGGAAGCTGGCGATCTTCCTCAACAGGATGTTAATATGGATGGGTTATTTGATGAGATAGAAACTGATTCGCCAAATGATCCTGATTACGATCCATCTAGTTTTGATGCACGCCTTCGTGCATTGGAGGAGAAGGTTGATAACATGAGTGTAGCCCACGATATGCAGTTTAAATATATGTGAAAATATCTTCGTCGCATTAATAGGAGCTTACACCAGATTGATCCTACTATCCCTGCTCCCTCCTCTGGATCTGATTAGGCGGATTATCTTTTAGATTATATAACATTATCTTATCTTTTATTCAGAATATTGTATTAACTTGGTTATGGCTTGATGATTCTGGATTTATATTTTGAGATAGGATATTTCCTTCCATATTCCTTTCTAATTATCTACTTTTTATTATGTTGTTGTTCTCTTTCCTATTGTGACTTTCCCTTGTCATTTTGTGACAAAAAGGTGGAGTAGTATGGTAAAGGGGGAGTAGTATGGAAAGGGGGAGTAGTATGGAAAGGGGGAGTACTTGAATATGGAAAGGGGGAGTACTTGCATATGTGTGGATTGATTGATAATATGGAGTCTTGATGTTTACATGTTGTTTATTATTTACATGAGCAGTACTCAGGGGGAGTAGAGTAATGTTGTGCTTTTATGGCTCATGATTCTTTATTGAGCAAATGTTGCTCTTATCTTTTATGATATGTGTTTTGTCACAAATTTGACAAAGGGGGAGATTGTAAGTGCTATGATTTCATATCCCTTTGGTTGTCAAATTTTATGGTGCCAACACCTATATCTATGTCATGTATATCTTGTGTTTCATGTTTGAGACTATTCATTACTTCAAGACATCGTATTTCAAGACAAAAAATTAAATGAAGAAAGTTTTAAGTCTACTCATGGATGAAGTATTCAAGAATAGAAGTCTTTTAAGTATGCATGTTCAAGATTCTATCAAGTACAAGAATAGAAGAAGACTTTATCAAGTCAAGAAGGCCTGCAACAAGATTCGTAAATTCTCAAGCTTCTCTTAAGGGTCATCGAGAGTATAGACTATCAATGTTCATCTCACTTTCAAGGTTTGTTTAACCTTAGATTGACCTTAGGTTGGGCTTTATTGTAGGTCATTCTGGATACATAATTCATATATTTTAAATATGCTTGTACGGGCTGTTCTAAGACCAGTCGTAGGGAATTCAAGACCAGTCCTAGCTCTGCTACGACCAGTCTTAAGTTTTTCAGGACCAGTCATAGGTTGTTAAAGATTTTTAGATTTTTCTGGTTGTCCTACGACCAGTCCTGGATATCCTACGACCAGTCCTGAGAACTGTACGACTCATCCTTCAACCGGTCTTAGCCCTACAAATCGAACTCCAGTAACTAATCTGGGGGTTCTACGACTAGTTTTAGGTGACCCACGACCAGTCGTAGGTGGCCCACGACCGGTCGTAGGCTACCCAGGACTAGTCGTTGAACAACTAATCCTTATCCCGCAGAAATCTTTAAAAATCTGCTGAAGCTACGACCAGTCCAAGGGATCCTAGGACCAGTCATAGATGAGATTTTTCAGGCTATAAATAGAGCACGAACTTCAGAGTTTTTTAATTTAATTCTATTCAATTCAAACAATTTTAAGACCATACTTTAAGATAAGTTCGTGTTTGTTTTTAAGCTACTTTGTGCTCATTTAATATTACTTTTGCTAGCTTGTTTTGTATTTGATTTTGATCTACATTCCAATCTTATTAGAAAAGAGGAATTTTTGATATTCCTTCTTCTTGGATTCAAAATCAAATAGAACTAGCGCTTTTAATTTAAAATCAATAAGACTTAGAACCATTCTTAAAGTGAGTATTGGACTTTGAACGTTGAATCGAACTTTTACTCGGATTGGTTCTACCGGGCTACTTCAAAAGGAGATTCAAGTATTTTACATTTGTGTAATTTGCATTCTTTGGTTTTGTTTGAGATTTGCTAGAAAAATCTCATTATTTTGGTTATCTGAGGAGAGCTAGAAAACTCATATTGTGTGGGTTTTTGGATTATGTAATTTCGAGATAAAAAGACACAATTGTGAAGGTTTTAGGTGAACCTGTGAAACCTATTTTGAGAGTGCATGTTAATATCCCCTGTGTGAGGATATTAGGAGTGGAGTAGCATTCTATGTGGCTGTTGAATAACAGTTGGTGTACACACAGGCGAACCACTATATATCGTTGTGTTGTGGATGTGCTTTATTCTTTCATTCCTTTATTCATTCAGTTTTGTGGATTATATTTGTGGATGAATGTTGTAATCATTTTATTTAAAGCAAGTGTGGGGAATGTTGTAATAACTTAGGATTTATTTCTGCAAGTTATTTTAGTTTCTTTACTTTTTATTCCTCATTGGTTTGAGATACAAAGGACGTTCTAGAAATAAGGTTGTCCTACCTTAAACCTTTGGTTTTTGGTGTAAGGTTGTCCTTAAAACTGATATAGTATCATTGTCTTATTTCTAGTGTATTGAGATTGCTTTTAATTCAGCATTGTGCTTTATTTCTTTTATTATTCTGCTTTTATAAAATTTATTTGGCATTGCCCTTTTCACCCCCCCCCCCCCCTCTAGGGCATATAGCTAGGCCCTTTCACTTTCAATAGCTAATTCATCATAGGAATAACATCTTCCTTGTCGAAGTTGAACCCTTTGTGAGAATTAAGCACTCTAACCCTCTTCCTATCATATCTGTTTCTTGACTGTTGCCACTCTTCTTTATGTTCTCGTGTCTTGTCTTTTGAATCTCCTGTGCCTTTACTTCTTTTATCCTGCTCGACAGTATTTGCGGCCATCCTGCAGGGTATTTTCCTACCTGGTTCATGATGAAAGGCTGGCATCTTACGAGTCATTAATTCTAAAGCATGAGCCTTGGTGGCTAGGTCATGAAAGTTTGGATATTAGCGCTAGTGAGACCAAATGTGATTCCCGTTTCCATAGAGTTCAGGCACATCTTTACTTGTTCTTTTTCTTTCGGCAATTGCCTGCACGAAGCACCTAATGTTTTCCACCTATTTATGAATTTTCCAACTGGTTCCCCATCTCTCTGCCGTACAGAAGCCAATTCTCTGATGCTCATGTCACGTTCTGAAGAGAAGAAGTTTGACATGAAGGCATCTTGCATCTCCTCCCACGTACGTATAAACCTAGGAGCTAGATAAGAATACCATCGGAATGCTTTGCTCGTTAGTGACGACCCGAATAACCGCAAGCAATACTAAGGTATTGTAGAGAAATTTCTCATGCTAGTGATGAAGTGCATTAAGTGCTCTTCCGGCGATCCTTCCCCATTAAACTTCTGAAAGTCTGGATGTTTGAAGTTAGCTAGAAAGGAGATATCTTCTACTTCCCTCGAGTATAGCGTCCAGTACCTGAAACGGCTAGTATTTGCATGCTCTTTTTCCATTTTGATTGCCTCTTCAATGACTTGTCGTATGTCTTCTTGTGTTACAATCCTCGCAACCGGAACAGATCCTCTTGATCCTGTCCCTTATAGGTGAGAGCGTTCAGGATGGCTTTCATGTCCATTTACTACACCTATTGCTGGTGGAGCCACGATTTGGGCCACATTATGTGCAAGAGTTGTTAATGCTTCCTTGAGGTTCTGCATTCGTCCATTAGTGCTCTTTGTGCTTCTGCCATTTCATTTATACGATTTCAGTAGACAGCCCAATTTCCTGGTTTGTATCAGCCATGTGTACTGTGGCTTCTCTACTTTTTGACGAAGCCGTAGCTAGAGTATAGTGAGAGGACTGTGACATCAGGAGGCTTACGAAGAGGCGAGTTCGACACGCATTCTATCATGAACCCATTCGGAGTGAAACAAAACCTCACTTTCATTACAGTAATTCTCATTGATTGTGATTAGTAGTTTGCTCCAAAAACCTTCACTGACAAAGTATATTTTTAATTAGAATCTCTAGAGTAAATATTCTATCTTAAAGATGAAGGGGGGGATGTTCCCACTGAGAGTCGCCATTTTGGCGTCAGAAGACGCCAAAAGAAATGCCATGAAAATTCTATGATACCCTCAATGTTGTTATTGGAATAATAATAAAAATAGTCACCGACAGAGTCGCAATTTTGTTTCGAACAAGAAACAAATGCGTTTGATTTGGGGAATTTGTTTTATTCTAATATAACAAAGAGATTTCATACAATAATCATGGCGTTATTGATTCTGAGTTCATATACATCCCTTCCAAATCCCCTGATTCTAAGATAGAGTACTAAACAAATGGTAATTAAGATTATATGTCAAATCTTAAATTCGGAAGCATTCCGACGCTATTTTGATCATCTCCTTGGTACTTAGGAGGAATGTTGAATTTAATCAACCAGTTTCCCTTTTGAACTCATCTGTTGTGCCAAAGAGAGGGCTTGAAGCAGAAAAGGTCAAACTCTAACGATTTCGGCAGCATTTCGACCCCTTTTTGCCTTAGCCACATGGTGACCTAGTTGCATGACCGGCGTAACTGAATTACAGTTTGCGTGATCAGTGCAACAGTATGCTTGGGTGTGAGATCCGCATAACTTATCTCCCTCTGTTGCGCGATCAATTTAACTTAGTATCTTAGTTGTGTAACCCACGTAACTAACTTTACTCCTCACCTTCAATCTATCTTTAGAGCTCTAACTTTCTCCAAAAAACCTTCCATCCCAAATGAGGAGAGGAGTGGGGTATTTATAGGCCTCCACACATGCTAACCCTCGTTTCTTATGCCATGAGCCCCACCTTGGATCAATCCTAGCCATTCATCTCGATCTGTGTTTGTTTATGGTTGCGCTACCCACACAAGGGTAAAGGTAGACGCGCGACCCGCACAACGATTGTTACTAATGCGCGATCCGCACAAGGTTAAAATGAACTTTTCATCTCACATAAAGCCTATTCTGGATGCACGATGCCTAATATTCCTTCTACTAATTATGCGAGCTGCGCAACGTCTAGTCTTGTTGCGCGATCCGCGCAACATTGTTTGTTCCCTTCTTCATTTCTTCCCTTTGTATGGTTTTTTCCTCATCTTTAGATTTTCCTTTATGATGATTTTTTATGCTCCAACAGATGATGAGGGGACATTCTCGTATATGTAGTATTTAGGCGGGGTCACTTAGATCGTTCTAAATAAACGAGGCTTCAGGGTTTATACTTTATAGAGGACTATCACATTTTGTTATTTGTATTTTGAAACAAGACTTATAACTATCGACCTGGTATAACACACATATTTCGGGGACTTATACTGGTTTATCTATTTATTTCAGATCTTTTCTTGTATTTTCTAACTGTCCTTGGATTATGTTTTGATGATTTGGCTTAATCAATTTCATGTCATGCACTAATATAGACAACATACAACCTTCATTAAAATTGTTGCATAAGTGATGCTTTGGAACTGAGAGTTGGGTTATACTCGACCCCCAATTTTTAGGGCGTTACAAGTTGGTATCAGAGCATGATTTGGATTAAACCAGACCTGGGTTATGGTCACACGATGTACTTTGACGCTAATTTAATGTAGGAGGGTGTAGGAAAAATTTAGAAACAAATTTAGGATTCCAGTTTCACCAATTGGCGAAGGATGACTTTAAACGATCACCGAGATCGAGTCTGTTCGCACCCCTGATCTCACACAACTAGCCTAATCCACTTCTAAACCGTCGATTAACGGGTTTAGACCATGTTTCATCCCATCCTAGCTGTTTAAAATTGGTAAGCGTGAATATGCATTAGATTCTATTCAAAATGACCCGAAACGAGTTGAAACAGAGTAGGATCCCAATCGGGGCACTTCTAGGGGGACCCAGGGTGGGACCCACATGTTTTGGGACTTTGGGGCGGGAGGACCTCGCCCCACTGGCGAGCCATCGCCGTATAGTTCAAAGACCGACGAGGCCTCGACGCCCAGAGGGCCTGTCCGGGCAGGCTTGCTCGGGCGCCCTAGGCAGATTCAACACCGAGATCTTTTGAGGTTCTGACTCATATCCAAGGTACACTTATCTTCTTATTGGTGGACACTGGGTCCACTATTTTGATCATCTCTTGCGTTACGGTCAAGCGACTAGGATTGGATACTGCTCCTACGAAGGGAGTAAGACTCACTACCACTATAGGGGCCTTTTCAGATATTACATGGACTTATGAGTCTTACTCAGAAGATTTAGGTAGCAGGATAGTGGTTATTGACCTGATCTTCACTTCACTGTGTCACTACGATGTTATTCTTTGTATGGACTAGCTTACCAAGATGAGAGCAGAGATTGATTATGAGGCCAGACTTGTGACAGCCTACGGACCTTAGGGCACGGTCTTTACATTTCCAGTTCAGGTCAATTGGTCTTGTCGAGTTAGTAGTTACGCTTCTTTGTTAGAGAGTATTGATGATTCGATGTTGGGGGATACGCCTGTGGTTCACAACTTCCCGGACGTATTTGAGAAGATCCCTGGACTTCCTCCTCGGAGCGAGATTAACTTTACCATCGATCTTGTGCCCGATGCGACACCCATTTTCTTGTTGACTTATCGTATGCCTCCATGTGAGATGGAGGAATTGAGGAGACAGATTGATGTATTGTTAGAGGCAGGCTTCATTCGTCCAAGTGTGTCACCATAGGGAGCGCCTGTATTATTTGTGAAGAAGAAAGACAGTTTCCTGCAATTATGTATTGATTATCGCAGGTTGAATCAGGTGATGGTGAAGAACAAGTATCCCTTACCCAGGATTGATGATCTGTTTGATCAGTTGAAGGGGGCACGGTATTTTTCAAAGATAGATTTATAGTCAAGGTATCATCAGTTGCACGTCAGGGATGAGGACATGCGGAAGACCACATTCAGGACCAGTTTTAGTCATTACAAGTTCCTTGTGAGGTCATTTGGACTCACAAATGCTCCGACCGTGTTCATGGATCTGATGAACAGAGTGTTTCGGCCATTTCTGTTCCGATTCGTCATTGTGTTTATTGATGATATTCTGATATATTCCAAGAGTTAGGAAGAGCATGAAGAGCGTCTGCGAGTATTTTTTGACACTCTCAAGAAGAACCAGTTGTTCGTACAGTACAAGAAATGTGACTTTTGGAAGGAGGAAGTCAAATTCCTGGGACATGTGGTGTCCAAGGAAGGTATAGCAGTCGACCTCGCTAAGGTAGCCGCAGTTCAAGATTGGAAGCAGCCCGATTCAGTTACCGAGGTGAGGAGTTTTCTTGGTCTAGCAGGGTACTATCGATAATTCATTCGGGACTTTTCCAAGATTGCTAGACTGTTTTCTCAGTTGACACGGAAAGATCTGAAGTTCACCTGGAATGAGAAGGTGGAGGCAGCTTTTCAGGAGCTGAAGGACAAGTTGACATCCTCCCCTGTGCTAGCATTGCCAGAAAAAGGGTTAAGTATATTATATATACTGACGCGTCTTGCGATAGTCTAGGTTGTGTCCTTATGTAGAAGGAAAGGGTGATTGCTTACGCCTCGAGACAGTTAAGGAAACACGAGGAGAATTACCCTACACATGACCTAGAGTTGGTAGTTTTCATTTTCGCACTAAATCTCTGGAGACATTACCTCTATGAAGAGGAGTTCGAGCTCTTTTACGACCACAAGAGCCTTAGATATATATTCTCTTAGCGAGACTTGAATATGAGGCAACGCCGATGGATGGAAACCTTGAAGGACTTTAAGTTCAAGGTCTCCTACCATCCGGGCAAGGAAAACCTTGTGGCAAATGCATTGAGCCTCAAGAAGACCATAGAGTTTGTGGCTTCTCTGATATAAAAGAATGGGACATGGTGGAGTTTATGCGAGACTTCGAGTAGAAACCCACAGTGGAGGAGCCGTATGAGGTTATCGCACATATTCGTGTACAACCCCTCATTGATGCCAGGATTATAGAGGCTCAGACAGATGATGTGTTATTGGCGAAGATGAGAGAGCGGGTTGGTACAGATGAGGACTCTGAGTGGAGTGTTAGTATGGATGGGGGCTTACATTATCATGGCCGCCTATGCGTCCTAGACATTCTTGACTTGAGATGAGAAGTTCTCGAGGCAACCCACAGTTCGAGGCTTGCGATGCATCCTGGTAGCACGAAGATGTATCAAAACATGAAAAGATCGTACTGGTGGGATAATATGAAGGTTCACATTACAGAGTTTGTGTCTTGTTGCCTCATGTGCCAGTAGGTCAAGGTAGAGCATCGCCGACCTCCTGGACTGCTTCAACCCATGCCCATAGCCGTATGGAAGTGGGATTTTATTTCTATGGATTTTATTTCAGGGCTACCGAAGATGAGGAAGGGACATGACTCCATTTGAGTGATCGTCGACCGATTGACGAAGTCGGCTCATTTCATACCGATCAGAGTTACGAACTCTGCAGACGAGTTGGCTAGGTTGTAATCAAGGAGATTGTACGTCTGCATGGAGTTCCTTTGGAGATCATGTCAGACAGAGCCACGCGATTCACATCTATCTTCTGGACTCGTATCTAGGAAGCGATGGGTGTGAAGTTGAAGTTTAGCACCGCGTTCCATCCACAGACAGACGGGTAGACGGAACGAGTGAATCAGGTTCTAGAAGATATGTTGCGAGCTTATGTGTTGGATTTCAAGGACAGTTGGGATGACCGTCTTCCTTATACAGAGTTCCCGTATAACAACAGCTTTCAGGCGAGTATTGTCATGGCTCCTTATGAGGCACTGTATGGTCGCCCGTGTAGAGCACTGCATTACTGGGTAGAAATGGGTGAGAAGACTCTAATTGGCCTAGAGTTGGTTCAGGAGACCTCAGAGAAGATTAACATTATTAGGCATCGACTCCTATCAGCACAGAGCAGGAAGAAAATTTACCCCGATACGAGACGGCAACCACTTGAGTTTGAAGTTGGGGACCATGTATTCCTTAAGGTTTCCCCCATGAAGGGAGTCATTCGGTTTGGTAAGAAAGGGAAGCTCATGCAGAGATTTATTGGCCCATTTCAGATACTTGATCAAGTGGGGGCGATAGCATATCATCTTACTTTGCCTACACCACTCATAAGCATGCATAACGTATTCCATGTGTCCATGTTGAAGAAGTACGTTCCTGATCCTTCGCACATTATCAGTTGGGAGCAGGTGCAGTTGAGCGAGGATGCCACATATGTATTACGACCGACACATATCTTGGACAGGATGGAGCAGGTAATGCGTAGCAAGGTCATCCTACTTATGAAGGTACTGTGGACGCATCACAGTGAAGAAGAGGCTACTTGGGAGACTGAAGCTGAGGTCAGAAAGAACTACACTCAGATCCTCGAGGAGTATAAGAAGGTACAAATTTCGATGATGAAATTTTTCTTTAAGGGGGGTAGATTGTAACGTCCTGGAAAAATCCGTATAAAGATCCTAGTACCACCTCAAGTACAAATCACTTAGGACTAAATCCTTTAGAAATTAATGAGAATTAATTAGCATTAAACTAGATTACCTATGAAATTAACACCAATCACTTTAAATATGATCTGCAAGACCCAAAACCTATAGAATTAGTAATGCTACATTATCCTGAAATCTAGGATCCAACTCAAAACCCAGTTGCTCTCGGAAGCATTCGAAAACTCCATATCAGACCTGGACCGCACGTCGAAAGTCCGATAGCGATGAACTTAAACAATTATGACCGCCTAGTTGGACTTGACAATCACCTCCAAAATCAAGTCCAGATGATGTCCTGGGACTATTTTCTTGAGTTCGGAGCGAAGAGTGAGAACGAGAAGGTTTATATGAAATTAAATATACATTTTTGTAATTTGAGTCGTGTCACTTGTGGACCAATTATAAGTGTTCTAACTGTTGGATTCTGACCCAAATACACCCTCTGATCAGGGAAGATGTCCCACACATGTCAATATACTTCAGGCCCTGATCGAGTATCGGTAACCGTTGAACTGAAACTGGTTCACCACGGTCGATATGGAAACCCGATCGGACTGAAAATGTAGCTTGACCTAGATCCAGTACTTATGAGCTTAAGTCCAACCGCATTCAGTAAAGGGACCTCTAAAAATGCTCCATTGGATCGAAATAAGCCCAATTTGGTTATAACCTAAGTATACCATGACTTTGGTGCTATTTTCATCAGTTCTAGGCCTATATAAGGGCCTTAAACCCTCTCTCACATATCCATACGAATTCTCAAACCCTATCTAAGAAAGAGAGAGAAGTTGGTGATTCATCCTGGGATTCTTCCCAGCTACTCTACGCACCTAATCCACCTATTCGAATCATTATTCCGGCGATTCTAATTCCATGTTTGGGTAAGAAAATCAAACCTTAACCTGTTTTAGAACTTAATATAGTTTAAGTGATGATATAGCTAACCCAATTCATGCCTTAGGTTGTCAATCCGTCGTTGACGAAGACTTACCGTATAAATCATATCCGTTACGCATTTTCAGTTTATGGTGTGGACTATATGAGTTTAGGATATGATTTTCAAGACTTTCAATGTCAGATAATGATTTATTACTGACGTGGGTGTCATTACACATGCTAAATGCGCTATTTGTTTTACTTTACGTCTACATATAAACTATGTTATGAATAGAGTATTTCATGTGTATGTTGAAATGTTTGTATGCATATGAAATCTGATGTTGTGATTGTCATGATTAATTGTCGTAGGTGTATGAATATTATATATGCGATAACTCCTTGGCAAAAGGACTTTCCCAAATACATAATATGGCCGACATACGTGATGTATGTTGAAAAAGTGTAGTCTAAGTGTTTGTAAAAATGTTTGAATGAGTTAGGAATTAGTAAAGTGTGATTTCTAAGGGAATTGGGATATGAATCCCAACTACCTTAACTATGTGTATGATTTCCTCCATGTACAATACAGTTTACCTATTCATGTTTAACTTTGTGTATGATTTCCTTTATGTATGTATTCAATAATATGCTTACATGATTGTAGGAATTGACTTAAGTGTTTATTACTGCTTTGAATATCTCATATGCTTACTTGTGATGAATGCACGTTGTTGGGACTATATCACAGTCCAGGTAATTAGTAACAAGCCTTGTACTAGTGGCTGAGATTGTTTTCGCCACGCAGGATGTGTTTGATGAATCCGAGCCGTACTTGGGATGTTCGATAGTGGTTAAACCACACGGAGTGCTTATGCATTTCATATCGATCAACCCAATGTGCCCCCGTCCTAGTCGAGCTCGTCAATTAACCCGATTGATCGATGTATGTTCACCATGTTTGGACGGTACTGCTTGAATCTAAGGTACCAAACTGACCAGTGAAACCCTATTGACCTTGGTACTTCGATCCGCTAAGACTCATGAGCCGGACATGGTTGTATGGGACACCGTGGTCGAGCTGTCGGCCTATGCTAGGGCGACAAGCCTCCCAGTAGTGACCAGTGAGAAACTCAGACTCGTGAGTTGAATATGGTGGTATGAGACACTATATTCGTGCTGTTGGCCTACACCGATTGGTGACGAGCCCTCTGTAGTGACCTCGAGTATATCTTGAGACTGCGTTGAGGCGACGAGCCTTAACGTAGTACCCAGGGTATGATTAGGTCTGTATTGATTGGTGACGAGCCCTTTACAGTGACCTAGAACCGTAATATCATATGAGATTTACTAGGACTGACGACCCTAGAATGGATTATTGATTAGGAATTGATATAAGGGAGGTACCTTAGCTTCTCAATCCTGCTGTATGAAAAGGACTAATAAGAACTTAGTAATCACGTCCATGCATCGCATTGCATGTGCTTTGGTGTGGAAGAGCAGTTTCAGGTGGTTGCCATGCGCGCCGTAAGATGAAGATGCTGAGGGAGTCCAGACGAGGGCATGCATCATTATGGCATATCATTCTTGCATTAACAAGAGTATCTAGGACATGCTTGATTGTACTGCTTTATTATTACTGCTTGATTGAATTGATAATATGTTAACCTTTGTTGTATAGTTCCACTGAGTTGATCACTCACTCCCACGTTCTGGGACGGTGCTTAAACACCAACTAGACTTTATCTTTGTTGCAGATGAGGATGTGACACATGAGGCAGAGCTGGAGTTCGAGGATGATGTTTCGAACTAGAAATAAATGCATTTGATTTGGGGAAGTTGTTTTATTCCAATATAACAAAGAGATTTCATACAATAATCATGGCATTATTGATTATGAATTCATATACATCCCTTCCAAATCCCTTAATTCTAAGATAGAGTACTAAATAAATGGTAATTAATAAGATTATATGTCAAATCTAAAATTCGGCAGCATTCAGACGTTATTTCGATCATCTCCTAGGTACTTAGGAGGAATGTTGAATTTAATCAACCAATTTCCCTTTTGAACTCGTCCATTGTGCCAAGGAGAGGGCTTGAAGCAGTGAAGGTCAAACTCTAACGATTTTGGCAGCATTTGGACCCATTTTTGCCTTGGCCACATGGTGACCTAGTTGACCGACTAGCGTAACTAAATTACCATTTGCGCTATCAGAGCAACAGTATGCTTGGGTGCATGATCCGTGCAGCTTATCTCCTGTGTTGAACGATCAGCGCAACTTAGTATCTTAATTGTGCGACCCATGCAACTGACTTTTCTCCTCACTTTCAATCTATCTTCAGAGCTCTAACTTTCTCCAGAAAACCTTCCATCCCAAATGAGGAGAGGAGTGGGGTATTTATAGGCCTCCACACATGCCAACCCTCATTTCTTGTGCCATGGGCCACACCTTGGATCAATTTTAGCCGTTCATCTTGATCTGCATCTGTTTATGGTTACATTACCCACGCAAGTGTAAAGGTAGACGCGCGAGCCGCGCAATGATTGTTTCTGGTGCTCGATCTGTGCATGGTTAAAATGAACTTTTCATCTCGCGCAATGCCTGTTCTGGATGCATGATAGCTAAGATTCCTTCTACTGATTACGCGAGCCGCGCAATGTCTAGTCTGGTTATACGATCCGCTCAACATCGTTTGTTCCTTGCTTCATTTCTTCACTTTGTATGGTTTTTTCCTCATCTTTAGATTTTCCTTTATGATGATTTTTTTTGCTCCAACAGATGCCCCCATGATCCGTGGCTTTGTTCCCTTGAATTAAAGAATACAGATCAATCTTCAAAAAAAAAAAATCTTTCGTTCCTTAAGGCAACGAAAACTCGAGTTCTGTACTCGACCCTTCTATAAATAGTCCAGCACTCACCATTTCTTCACTTTCTCATCTCGCAACCAGACTCTTTTCTCTGAATTTTTTCCCCCGCGCAACTAGTTTTAGTTGCGCGACCCGCGCAACATTTTTTCATAGTGCAAGGCCTTGATCCGTTACGCTGTCCACGCAACTGCCTCTCCGTTGTGCGACTCGCGCAACATCTGCTCTTTCCAACCTCCCTGACTTAGTCATTTTTCCACTTCCACTCAGTCATGGCTCATACAAAAAGAACCTTCATCTCTATAAACCCTCCTTTTGATCAACCTACCCACCAAGAACTACCCAACATCGAAGCATACCAAACTCCAATTCATCAAGTAGCAGAATCAACATCCTCTCCTACTCAACCCTCGTGCAAAAGGTTCAAGACAATTCCTAGATGCCCTGCGTACATAAAAGAACCTATATTCCCCACATTTGATTTCTCTTCACGCATTGACGCACTACCATCTTCTATTTGTAAAGCTGTCATTATGGGTGATCTTGAGAGACCTCCAAAGTATGGTCGCGAGTATGATTGGGAGAACTGGTTGAAGATGACTGCTCATTATCACATGAGCAGTCAAAGGCCACCTGCTAGAGAGGACACCCCTTCCCCTTCTAGACCCAAGAAGCACCACCGCAACAAAGCTCAGGAATTCTAAGAGAAGATAAAGGAACACAACAGAAAGAAGCTCAACAACTCCTGGGAGTCAGTTCGTTAGATCTAAGGCACCATAAGATTTGACAATCCATATAGACAGGGCTTCGTCTCTCTTCCGATCAGTATCCACCACCATCATTCCATGCTGGTTTGCGAACCCAGAGATCACGTAACTACAGAAAGACTGGCATACACGAAATCCTGGTCATTTAAGGAGCCAAGGTTACTAGAAGGCATTCTGCAGCCACCGAGACCAAGATAGAAAATAGGCGACATTCATCCCATGATCTTCCTTGTCCCTTCCTACGATGTTCATAGCCTATATCCCACTTGCTTCTATGAGACACTTAAATAGCGCTTTAGCCATCGTACTCTCATATGGAGCTTGGAAGAGTTTAGGACGAGGGGTCTTCTCACTCCCCGTAATTACGATTCTGAGCGAAGTATGATGGAACTTTAACAAAGATCAATATATTTCATGCTATCGAAGCGACATCATTTTCATTTTGCAAGGAAGCTTCCATTCTAAAAGCATTTCTGAACTATTGGTGCCCTTCCACCAATTCTTTCCACCTTCTAGAAGCAGAAATGAGCATCACTCTTTGGGATATCCATAAGATCACTGGCTTGCCAATAGTCAGGAAATTCTTTGACGAATTTATCCCTACCAACGAGGAACTTACTTTTGTGTCCTCACCTGATCGCATCCCTTCTATTTCAGAGTCGACTACGAAACTTTTCAGGGAAATGTCCAAGTTCCTGAACAACTAAAAAATCCATCCTATGCAATGGTTGGCCCATTTTAGCAGAGCTTTTAAGTAAGAATTCTCTTTTTCCACTTCTTCTTATTATAGCTTGACATATATATAACCTCACCTTCATCTGCTCATCCTTTTAGATTCAACAACGGCCATTCTCGGGAGCTCGAACGTCTCCGAAGGAATATAAAAAGCCATGCTGAATATTCTAATTATGGAGAGCTGGTAGCATTCATCACATACTCGCTAAGCATAGTGGTCTTCCCCAGCTACGCCATCCATCCATCTCTGTTTGTCGTTGCAGGCACTATGGCTAAAGGAATAAGTTTTCTCTTGCTCCTCTTGTCCTGTGTTCGATCTACAGAGGCTTTGTAGAGATTGCATGTCATTTAAAGAGCTCATCTGTTGGTTCTACTTCAACATACATGCCATGGCATTATTTCCTTAGTTGGCTCGGCGTCTACTTTCCCTGGACCTTTGAAGCACCTGACAAGGCCTACGTTCACCCTACCCAGGTTCCTCTTTACTTCTTCCAAAAGAGATCTATGGCAAAAAGATCTTATGACTGGGCGAAGGATACTATAGCATCTGATGCAAAAATACACTATTTCCATTTCGGTATATCTCGTTAAACCGTGGATACGGAGAAGGCGGACACAAAATCCCTTTCCCCGGAGGAAAGGGAATTTTTTATATCTATTAAATCATGCAGTCTCCCCTTGAGAGAAGGAATTGAATTCTGGCGAGAGCCGTATTACTCAAACCGTTTCACCCACCAGTTCGGTTTTGATCAAGCAGTCCTGGAAGATTGCGGGTTAGTCACTAAAAGTATGCGGAGTTATGGTATTGGCCCATTTAATTGGGCGATGATCTGGAAACAATTATTGGGCAGTGCCAATTCTTCCTTTATCATTCCAGATTGCACCCGTATCCCAAGAGCATCATATAACCACATGAGATGGTGGGTACACCAATCCTACCTGGTTAGAAAAATTCAACTAGTGAGTAAACCTATATGTCTTCTTCCTCCTATGTTCAAGTGATGCATTTTCAAAGCGGGGATCGGTTTCATTGCTGAAACAAGTCATGCCCCTTCAGCTGGTCATCACTGCGTATATATCTTCATGGATGAGCCCATTTGTGAGATAAATCCTGACAACACTGTCGAAGGCTGGACAACATATGGCGACATTTATGAATTTGAACAAATTCCTCCTCAGCGTCTCCGAAGAGAAGTTGTAGGAGAGGTTCTCCCTCAGTCAGAGAACATTGCTGATGCTCCAGAACAACCTTCTCCTTCCACTCATCCTCAGGAATAACCAATGTCTTCCCCTGTTTCCAGGCCTCACCCTTCTCCACGGTAACCAACTTCTTCCCCAATGACTAGATCTCGAACACACGCCCAATCTTCTCCCCAGATAGGGGTTGCAACCACCGCCTCTCCAGTTGTAATAGCTATAAAGATTGAATCAGTAGATTAGCAACCTCTTCCCTCTCCAGTTGTGACAGCCACAGAGGTTAAACCAGTAGATCAACAACCTCTTCCCTCCAAAGGGAAACAAGTGGTTGTTGAGGAATCGAGTGAAGAAAGTTCCAGTGACGAAAGTTCATTTCTTCATCTGAACGTACGGCTTCTGATGAAAGCACAACAACAGAAGAAGATCAAGATGCTGATTATGAAGAGGGAGAATTTGATGTCAATGACAACAATGATACGGCTGTAGAGGAGGCCCTAGGTGATGAGGGGCATATACTCCCAACTTCTAAGCCCATACCTGCGGAAGTTTCACCTATCGCAGAGGAAGAAGAAGGAGAACTCCTTGATTATGGAGAATATGGACATTCACCATGTAAGATAGTTTTACTATCATTGCTTAATTTTGTTCTCCCTTTCTTGCCTCCTTATCTTACACATTTTATCTAAGGTAATCAAGCCGCAAATACAGAGGTAAACAGTGCCTCTCCTTCAAATTTTCCCCTTGTTGTACCAAGAACTTCACTAAGATTTTCAATTCCCCCACTATCAGTGATACACGAGATTGCTTTCCCAACGGAGCTTGCTAATTTGTCTACTTCGATCACGGTTGCTTCAAGCACCGAAAGTAAAATGGCTTCTTCGGTGGAGCCAACTGTGCTACTTACCTCTACTACTGTTGTTTCGAGCATTAAAGCTATGGCTCCTTCTTTTGCCAAGGTGGTAACACCTGAGCCTCCTCTTGCTAGGGAGACTCAACCACTCGTTATTCAAACATCAGCAGAAAGTATCCCCTTTTGTTCACATTTCTTTATATTGCCTACACATAAAAATTTTATTATAATTTCGTATTTCTTATTTCTTAACAGGGAATATACCTCAAAGTGTTGCCGCAAGCTCTAGCTCTATCGGAACTTCATCACATGTGTTATCTTTTGAGAAAATTCCTTTATATAAATCGGCATTAATCAAGAATTCTGTATTGGCAATCATTGAAATGTTTAAGGAACCTGATCAATGGTCTGATTTGATTGCTACTCTGGATGTACTGGACAGCACCGCATGAATGGTCAAAGTTGACATTTCTCTTATGCGTAATGCCCTTTTAAGGTTTCATAATTCAATAGCCGCTTTATCCTCAGCTGAAACTGTGACCGTCCCACCTGAAACTTTGGAGTATAAGAAACAACTTGCATATTCTAAAGAGAAGGTTTCTGAGCTTACTCTTATCGTGTCTCACCATGATCAAGAACAATCTTCTTTACGAGAACAACTGAGGGCCTTTACTGATAATGAAGCACTTATCCAGAATCACATTTCTCATCTGATGCAGGAGATTGAGCAATTAGAGAAACAAAGCTCGGAAGAGAGGCTGAATATTGAAAGAGTTCAAGAGAAGATAGACTGTATCTTTTATTCCGTTAATTCTGAAAGATCTGAACTAACTAAGAATGATGAACTGATGGCCTCGCTAGAAGAGAAATTGGCTGGTCTCCCTGATCCTGAAAGAATGATTTCAACTGCTCGCCTGGAACATGTTGATGCCCAAGTTAATTTTTAAGAGAATTTACAACAATACTTAGTAGCATTAGGCATTGCAAGGGAATTGTAAGACTTTTTTGTTTTACTACTGTAACTATTTTTAAGATTGCAAGTGATACAAATTTCTCATGATATTTTTATAATGATGCTTTTGTTTACCATACTATTGATATATTATACTATTTTATTTATTATATTATATGTTATTATATTTTTCTTATATATCCTTTTATGACTTGTTAGCAAAGGATTTCCTAAATGATCCTTGTCTTAATTGGTGGTACTAAATTTCAATTTAGTCAGTCACACACAATTTAAGCTCTTGAGCAGTGGAGCGCACATAGTTTAAGCTTTTGAGTAGTTGGAGCAAGCAATTTCTTAGACTCTTGTGGGAGTCGGGTCTTACGTGATGATCTCTGTAACTCTTATGAATTTGCTGGACTCCTCATTGCCTAGTGAGTTCACAAACCATGATCCATCAAAGGGGCCCAGTGAAGCTATCAGGGCCGTGAACTTGGGTTGGATTTACGAACAAGGTTGGCCGCCGTAACTCTCTAGAGTTTACAGAGCGCACAAGGCTACCTTTAGGGTACCAAATCTGGGGTTGTTAGTCCATTAATGAGTAGGTTTAGGCCCTTCCTCATGAGTTACTACTAGAATCAATTCCCTAAATCTAGGGGGTCTTATGCATGGTTGGCCTATCTATGGACATGGCCCAAAAAGCGCACACTGCGGCCCACTTTTTCTTCATCTGCCTGCATGGGTATGCATATGATGGTCTTCATGTGATTTTTAGGGCCACTGGCTTCTCATTGCCGTCCGAATGGCAAAAATGATAGGTCTTGTGCATAGCTGGTCCCTTTTAAAATTTTGTCCTTTTGGGACTTGGTCTTCTTAGGACTTGACTAGACAGCCTTGGATGATTGTATGTCTTATGTGTAGCTGGCCATATAGGCTTGGCTAGGCTGCCTTGAAATGCCTTTAAAGACAATGACGAGTGTGATCGTTGTTGTTGCGATGTGAGAATAATAAGCTTCTCTAATTGAGAAAGAGTGATCATCATTGCGGTGCTGCGAAAACTCTGACTGAGATTGATATGTCACCTCATTTGTTAATATTTTCAGGAGAACCCATCTTTGCTATTTATAGTATATTGGCATGGTGACGATACCAATTATGAAAGGATTTTACAGAGCTTGTTTGATAATGGCGATAGTCACTTTCTCTTCTTACTGCTTGTTTGATATCCAGTCTTAATATAGTTACAAACTTCTTCCTTATTCATTCTATGGATGACGTACAGATCATACAGACATGGTTTTACTTATCCTTGCCCCCTTTTAATTCAGAATCATCATGCTGGTGATATTCTGCATCAAAACTAATAACATCTTCAGGGATGGTATCTTTTTAAGAAGCGAACATTGACCGAAATACTGATACCCTGTCCATTTTGATCTACAACTTTGTATGCGCCATTGGAGTATACTTCTTTTATTATATAAGGCCCATCCCATTTAGGCTCAAACTCGCCCCATGTCCGACGGGTGACCACTATAGGCCTTTTGAGTATCAATACCATATCCCCCTTCTTGAAGGAACGATATTTAACATGTTTGTCGA
Source organism: Magnolia kwangsiensis (assembly GCA_037074715.1). Taxonomy (NCBI): domain Eukaryota; kingdom Viridiplantae; phylum Streptophyta; class Magnoliopsida; order Magnoliales; family Magnoliaceae; genus Magnolia; species Magnolia kwangsiensis. Next base: position 77,841,520 of record CM073575.1, on the reverse strand, counting down.
AGGTGGCTGATATTCTGGCTTGATATGATTGTAGTTATTGTTGGGCTGCCAGCTATTTTTCATTAAGTAGATCTAACTCTTTCAGTCTTATCTTTGCATTTGCATCATCTGTTATGGACTGGTGTACTGCCACTCTGAGTGAAGCTACCTGTATTTCAATTGGGATTACGCCTTCAACACCATATACCATAGAATACGGCGTTACATTCGTTGATGTCCGGTGAGTTATTAGATACGCCCACAAAACTTCTCGCAATCTTTTGTCCCAATCACACTTATTTTCAATCACCGTCTTCTTCAATATTTTAACTATTGTTTTATTAAATGCCTCTGCTAATCCATTAGTCGGTGGGTAGTAAGGTATTGAGAACGAATGATGAATGTTGTATTTCTGACAGAGCTTTTCTTCTGCGGGATACCATGGCGGTATATGATTGCGTGACAGATGAAATTGACAACATCCCTTTCTTTAACATTGCATAAAGCAATCATTTCTGTCCATTTGGAGAAATAATCTGTTGCTGCCAATATATATTGTTTACCTTTGGACGAAGGTGGCTTTATGGGACCAATGACATATAAGCCCCAAGCTAAAAAGGGCCAAGAGGCGACTGACTGATGCAGGTCTTCTGGAGGGATGTGTATGACATCCCCATGAATCTGACATTCATGACACCACTTCGTATAATTAATCGCGTCTTTGAACATGGATGGCCAATAATATCCCATTCGATGTATTCTATGGAATAGATTTCGCCCAGCTTGGTGTGCCCCACATTCTCCAGAATGTGCTTCTCGCAATGTTTGACTTGCCTCCCTCTCATCTAAGCAACGTAATAACATTCCATTGTACAATCTTCCGTACAATACTTCTCCGCATATAATGAACCTTTTTTACCGTTGCTTGATCTGTTGTTTCTTTGCTAGTGCTTCTGGCAAGATGTCATATTTGAGATAATCGATGAGAGGTTAGCACCAATCATTTGTCGTTATCTCTAAACACGATACAAGAAGTGTTTTAACAGTCTCTTCGATGATTTCTACAGATGGTAAAAATATTCTCTCTTTTATGGTTATTTGAAGAGGACTTCAAATTGAGCGGGATAGGGCCGCTGCCAGGATGGCTAAAGCATCTGCCTTCACATTTTCAGACCGCGGCATGTGTGTAATTTCAACATGATAGAATTGTTCTAGTAACTGTTGCACTTTCTGATAGTACTGCAAAAGTTCTTGCTTCCTCACTTTGAACTCAGTTGTCAATTGGTTTATGATCAACTTAGAATCTCGAAAGATATGCAGTGTTCTTATCTTCATTCCTCGAGCCATTTCCATTCCAATAATGAGAACTCTGTACTCTACCTCATTATTCGTGCATGTAGTACCCTGTAACACCCTGAAAATCGGGGGTCGTGTATAAACCTGACTCTCGAGTTCCAGACTGTCACTTATGCAACAAAAATGTTTATGATTCAATGTTGTCTGAGTTAAAGCATTCACATAAGTAAAATTATACCAAAACTGCAATTCATACTCCAGATTCAGTGATAAAAGCAAGCGAAAGACTAAAGGATAAACATATCACTGTATGGAAAACAAAATAGATCTCAATTGTCTCCAAAGTATGAATACATCTCTGAGTCTCATATACATGTAAATAAACAGAATCAAAATGTCAAAAATAGTCCCACTGAGAAGTCCCACCAATCCAGGCCACCTAAGCAAAGCCGCCGTGGTACTGCATATGTGAGAACTCGTCCTGGTCCTCATCATAATCTGGCTCTACCTCCTGAATCGCTGCCTCACCTGCTTCTAAGACAGGGTCTGGTGGGTGTTGCAAACACCATCCCATAACGTGGGAGTGAGTAACTAACTCAGTGGAATAATAGAGCAATGATTAGCATGTTCTCAAATCAATCATGCGATAATAGTAAAGCAGTAAATCCAACATTCCTAATACTATTGTTAATGCAATATGACGTGACATGATGGATGCCCTCACCGATGATCTCCCTCATACGTCACCATCTTATGCCCGCGGCATGCTTTCTTCCTACAGTGCTCCACATCTTATATGCACATGTAATGTGATGGTGATATGATTACCGAGTTATTATTAGTCATTCATACAGCAGGATTGGGAAACTAAGGTACTTCCCTTATATCAATCCCAACACAGATCCTGTCTAGGGTCGTCACTCCTAGTAATCTCATACGGTGTATATTTTGTAGGTCGCTGCAAGGGCTGTCAGGGCTATTGCTCACACTCGTTGCACCGCTCCCCCATCACCTTATCAATACAGGCCTATTGTACTCTCATTGCTACGAAAGGGTCGTCGCCTCCCGTAGACTCAGAATACGCTCGCGGTCACTACAAAGGGCTCGTCGCCTGATCAGTGTAGGCCGACAGTAAGAATATAGTGTCCCATACCACCATAATCTGCTCACGAGTCATAGGTGCTCACTGGTCACTACGGGGAGGTTTGTGGCCCCAGCATAGGCCGACAGCTCGACCACGGTGTCCCATACCACCATGCCCGGCTCATGAGTCTTTATGGATCAAGGTACCATGGTTAATAGGGATTACAATGGTAAGTTCAGTATCCTAGGTTCAAGTAGTTATGACTCATACAAGGTGAACATACAATGGCCAGTCGAGTTACTTGACGGGCTCCACTAGTACGAGCGCATCTCAAGCTGAGAGACATGAAGTGCATAAAACACTTCGCGTGACCTAACCACTGCCGCCAACTCTAAAACACGACTCGCGTTCATCGACGCGTCGTTCGTGGCAAAGAAAAGCCAACCACGAATTTATTCAGTTACCGACTGCCTGGACTAGGTATAGTCCCAAACATTTATGAATCCACATCAGCAATCATATAAGAGTAATGGAAATGAAATACTACAATGTGAGCATGTTGACACATGTTATAACATACAACTTAAGTAAATTATCTAACATATACATTTCATACGTATATGAAATCATGCATATAGCCAACATGTAGGAAATCATTTACATCAGCATATTATTTGAGAATTCAATCTCAAACTAATTCATAACACCATTTAATTCAATACATACTAATACAAACATTTATACAAACACTTAGTCTACACACTTAAGTCTACATATAGTATGTCGACTCAAAATGCACATTTGGGTGAATCTCTTCGCCAAACTGATTATGCACGCATTCCTAATATCCTAATGCGACAAAGAGCCATGTCAATCATATCAGCAAAATATGGATGAAAACAGTATTTCCTACAAATGACTAAAATGCCCTAAATCTCATATTTTTCGTCTGCTTACGAAACAGAAAACGGACAGCATGTTGTACATGTGAAACGGCGTTGCCGTTGATAATTTACTATTAAACGACATTGAAAGCATTGAAAACAGTCAATCAAAGCGTCTAGAATCAGCACCTTTTCCCTAGAGGTGAGCCGATTCGAACAGAGCGTATACGCTTCGTCTACGGTGAACAGGCTACCTATTTCACAAGATGTATGAGTTACTTTGCTAAGAAATCGGCGGAACCTCAAATCAGCAAGTATTTAGGGTGTTTCCTTACCTAAAAATGCGGCGAAATCACCGAAAAAGTGATTGAGGTGCGTTGTTTAAGCACGTACAACAGGTAGTGCAAGCAGCAGGAAGATCTCTCCCACTCTCTCTCACAATCTCTCACCTTTTCTCTCACACCAGCTAGGGTTTCTAGCAAATTCGGATGGGTGAGAGAAGTGAGGGTTTAAGGCCCTTTTATAACCTAAAACATTCCCAAACAGACTTGAGAATAATGTTTACTTGATGCCTAACCAAATCGGGGCTGTTTCGATCCAAAAAGACATTTCAGGAGGTCCCCTGGCCGAACGCGATCGGACTTAAGTTCATGCACGTCGGATGTCGCTCACATCCCATTTTCAGACCAGTAGCGTTCGTAGATCGCACGTGGCGGTCCAGTTTCAGTTCAGCGGTCATCGCACGTAGATCAGGTCTACACGTCTCATGATATGAAAGAGAAATTTTTTCTGATCCGAGGGCATAATTTGGCTGAATTCTAGCGGTCAGAACGCTTAATAATAACGCGCCAAGTCGTGTGCCAGATTGAATTTCAAAATTCCAAATCTAACCCTATTCTCACTCTCTTCACTCCATGCTCAATGAAATAGCCTCTGAATGTCGGTTGGACTTTATTTTCAAAATGATTGTCAAGTCCAGCTAAGTGGTTATAACGGTCTAAGATTGTAGGTATCGGACTTTCGACGGAAGGTCTAGATCCAATACAAAGTTTCAAAGGGGTCCTGAGAACAAACCGGTTTAGAGTTTGATTCGAGGTTTCAGAGTATTATAGTGTCATTGGTTCTACTCGTTTTAGGTCTTATAGAACGTATTTAAAGCGATCAGGGATGATTTCACATCTACTACAGCGTTACGCTAGCTAACTTACGCTTATTTTCTAAAGGAATTAATCCTACGCAATTTCTGGTCGAGTTGGTACTCGAGTCCAAGTACGGATTTTTCTGGGGCGTTACAATCTACCTCCCTTAACAAAAATTTCATCCTCAAAATTTGTACCTTTTCGTACTCCTTGAGAAGCTGTCGGTAGTTTTTTCTAATCTCGGTTTCTGTCTCTCAGGTAGCCTCTTCCTCAGAGTGATGCATCCACAATACCTTCACAAAGGGAATCACCTTGCTACGCAGTACCTGCTCCTTCCTGTCTAGGATACGCGTCGGTCGCAGGATATATGTAACATCCTCTCCTAACTGCACCTGCTCCCATCTGATGATATGGGAAGGATCAGAAACGTATTTCTTCAGCATAGAAACATGAAATACGTTGTGAACGCTCGCGAGAGGCGTGGGTAAAGCCAAACGGTATGCCACTGCTCCCACACGATCGAGGATCTGGAATGGACCAATGAATCACGGTGCCATCTTCCCCTTCTTCCCGAATAGAAGGACTGCCTTCATAGGGGAAACTCGCAAAAATACATGATCCCCAACCGTGAACTCTAGCGGCCGCCGTCTCGTATCGGCATAACTCTTCTGTCTGCTTTGCGCTGTGAGAAGCCGACGTCTAATAATATCAATCTTCTCCGACGTCGCCTTCACTAACTCTGGGCCAATCAATCTATGCTCACCGACCTCTGCCCAGCAATGCAGTGCTCGACAAGGTCGCCCATACAACGTCTCATAAGGTGTCATACCGATACTCGCTTGGAAACTATTGTTGTATGCGAACTCCGCATATGCAAGACAGTCATCCCAACTATCCTTGAAGTCTAATGCGCAAGCTCGTAACATGTCCTCTAAGATCTGGTTCACCCGCTCTGTCTGTCCATCTGTCTGTGGGTGGAAGGTGGTACTGAACTTCAACTTCACACCCATAGCCTCCTGAATGCGAGTCCAGAAAATAGAAGTGAACTGCGTGTCTCTGTCCGACACGATCTCCAACGGAACTCCATGCAGATGCACGATCTCTCTGATGTATAGTCTAGACAGCTTGTCTGCAGAGTTCGTGACTCTGATCGGTAGGAAGTGCGTCGACTTCGTCAGATGGTCGCGATCACCCATATGGAATCATGTCCCTTCCTCATCTTCGGCAACCCTGAAACGAAATCCATGAAAATGAAGTCCCACTTCCACTCTGCGATCGGCATAGGCTGCAAGAGTCCAGGTGGTCGAGGATGCTCTGCCTTCACCTGCTGGCAAGTGAGACAACGGGACACGAACTCTGCTATGTGGGTCTTCATACCTTCTCACCAATAGGTCCTCTTCACGTCGCGATACATCTTCGTACTGCATGGATGTATCGCGAGTCTGGTACAATGCGTAACCTCGAGAATCTCTCGTCTCAAGTCAGGGATATCTGGGACGCATAGGCGGCCATGATAACGTAAGCCCCCATCCATGCCAACTCGCCACTTGGCGTCTGCATCATCACTGGCCTGCTCTCGAAGCTCAGTCAGACGCACATCATCCCTCTGCGCCTCGATGACCCGTTCATCGATCTGAGATCGCACCTACACATGTGCGATGAACTCATACAGCTCCTCTACAGTGAGTTTCTGATCAAAGTCTTGTAAAAACTCAACCATATCCTACTCAGCAACCATCAGCGGAGCCGCAAACTCTATCGCCTTCTTGTGGCTCAACGTGTCAGCCACAAAGTTCGCCTTCCCAGGATGGTAAGAGACTTCGAACTTGAAGTCCTTCAAAGTCTCCATCCATCGCCGCTGCCTCATATTCAAATCTCGCTACGTGAATATATACTTGAGGCTCTTGTGGTCACAAAAGAGCTCGAACTCCTCTCTATAGAGGTAATGTCTCCAGAGCCTCAGTACGAATATGATGGCTGCCAACTCCAGGTCGTGTGTAGGGTAATTCTCCTCGTGCTTCCTTAATTGTCTCGAGGCATACAAATTAACCCTGTCCTTCTGCATAAGGACACAACCTAGACCAACTGTAACACCCTGAAAATCGGGGGTCGTGTATAAACTCAACTCACGAGTTTCAGACCGTCACTTATGCAACAAAAATGGTTATGATTCAATGTTTTCTGATTTAAAGCATTCACATGAGTAAAAGTATACCAAAACTGCAATTCATACTTCAGATCCAGTGATAAAAGCAAGCGGAAGACTAAACAATATATATATCACTGTATGGAAAAACAAAGTAATCTCATCTGTCTCCAAAGTATGACTACATCTCTGAGTCTCATATACATGTAAATAAACAAAAGAATAAAGTTCAAAATAGTCCCACTGAAGTCCCCTCAATCCAGGTCACCTACGGGAAGCCGTCATGATACTGCATATACGAAAACTCATCCTGGTCCTCGTCGATCTCCGGCTCCACCTCCTGGATCTCGTCCTCACCTGCAACTACAACAGGGTCTGGTGGGTGTTGCAAACACCATCCCGTAACGTGGGAATGAGTGATCAACTCAGTGAAATCATAGAGCAAAGATTAGCATGTTCACAATTCAATCACGCGATAATAGTAAAGCAGTAAATCAGACATTCCTAATACTGTTGTTAATGCAAGATGATATGACGTGATGTATGCCCTCACCGACGATCACCCTCATGCGGCAACATCTTACGACCGCGGCATGCCACACTCCCTAGAGTGCTCCACATCTTCCAGGCACATGCAATGCTATGGTGATATGATTTCCAAGTTGTTATTAGTCCATTCAAACAGAAGGATTGGGAAACTAAGGTACTTCCCTTGTATCAATCCCAACACAGATCCTGTCTAGGGTCATCACTCCTAGTAATCTCATACGATGTATATTTCGTAGGTCACTGCAAGGGCTGCCAGGGCTGTTGCTCGCACTCGTTGCACCGCTCCCCCATCACCTTATCAATACAGGCCTACCGTACTCTACTACAACGGAAGGGTCGTCGCCTCCCGTGGACTCAGAATACGCTCGCGGTCACTACAAAGGGCTCGTCGCCTGATCAGTGTAGGCCGACAGCTAGAATATAGTGTCCCGTACCACCATAATCTGCTCACGAGTCAAGGTGCTCACTGGTCACTACGGGGAGGTTTGTGGCCCCAGCGTAGGCCGACAGCTCGACCACGGTGTCCCATACCACCATGCCCGGCTCATGAGTCTTCGTGGATCAAGGTACCACGGTTAATAGGGTTTACAATGATAAGTTCAGTACCCTAGGTTCAAGCAGTTATGATACATACAAGGTGAACAAACATCGGCCAGTCGGGTTACTTGACGGGCTCGACTAGCGCGATCGCATCTCAAGTTGAACGACATGAAGTGCGTAAAACACTTCGCGTGGCCTAACCACTGCCGCCAATTCTTAACCCGAATCACGTTCATCGATGCGTCGTTCGTGGCTATGACCAGTCAGCCACGAATTCGCTCGGTTACCGACTGCCTGGACTAAGTCAAGTCCCACACATCTATGGAATTACATTAACACTATATACCAGGGTATTGGAATTGAAATACATCATGTGAGCATGTTAACACATGTTATAACATTCAACTTAAGCAAATCTTCAAGGCATACCTTCCATGCATATTCAACTTAAGCAAATCTTCAAGGCATACTTCCTATGCATGTAATGCAATCATGCATAAGGTCAACATGTAGGAAATCATTTAGGTCAGCATTTTAATCATGAAATCAATCTCAAACTACTACATAACATCATTCAATACAATACATACTAGTACAAGCATTTATACAAACACATACACTACACACTTAAGTCCACATATAGTATGTCGACCCAAAGTGCGCAACTTGGCGAATCTCTTCGCCAAACTGATTATGCAATCATTCCTAACTCTCTAATGCGGCGACAAACCATGTCAATCACGTCAGCAAAATATGCATATAGATCGTACTTCCTACAAATGACTAAAATGCCCTAAATCTCATATTCTTCATTAATTTACGAAACAGGAAACGGAGAGCATGTTGTACATGTCAAACGGCGATGCCGTCGATAATCTACTATTAAACGACATTGAAAGCATTGTAAACCGTCAATCAAAGCGTCTAAAATCCTCACCTAATCTCTTACGGTCGCGGGATTTTGAACGGAGCGTGTACGCTTCGTCTACGGCGGTAGGAAAGCCTGATTTATGGATTATGTTAGCTAACATGTTATACATCGACGTAAACCCTAAATCAGCAAGTTTTTGGGATTATTTTATACCTGGAAAAGGGAAGAAATCACCAGCCAGGTGATTGGAATGAAGTGTTGAAGCAGCAACTGTCAGGGGCTCGGAAGCGGGAAAAATCTCCTCTTCCCTTTCTCTCAAACTCTCTCTCTTTTTCTCTAGGGTTTGTGAAATTCGGATGGGAAGGAGAAATGAGGGTTTCAACCCCTTTTATAAGCTTGAAATTGCCGAAAATAGGCTCCGGGACGAAGTTTACTTGATGCCTATCCATTTCGGGGCTGTTTCGGTCCAAAAACTGCTTTCTGGTGGTCCCCTGGTCGATTGCGATCAGACTTAAGCTCATGGGTACCAGATGTACCTCGTATTAAGTTTTCAGTCTGGCAGGGTTCGCAGATCACACGTGGTAGACCAGTTTCAGTTCAGCGGTCACCGCACATAGATCAGGGCTGAAAGTCTCATGATAATAAATAGAAATTTTTCCTGATCCGAGGGTGTAATCTGGATGAATTCTGACGGTCAGAACGCTCAATACTGACGCGTCAAGTCGTGTGCCAGATTTGAATTTGAAATTCCAAATTCGTCCCTATTCGCGGTCGCTTCAGTTCGGGTTCAACGAAATAGTCTGTGGTTATCGGTTTGACTTGATTTTCGAGATGATTGTCAAGTCCAGCTGGGCGGTTCTAACGGTCTAAGATAGGAGGTATCGGACCTTCGACGCGCGGTCTAAATCCAATACAAAAGTTCAATGTGGTCCAGAGGACAAACCTGCTTAGAGTTTGATCCAAGGTTATAGAGTATTGTAGAGTTGTCTGTTCTACTCGATTTGGGTCTTGTAGAACGTATTTAAAGTGATCAGGGACTATTTCCCAGCTACTCTAGCATTGCGCTAGCTAACTTACACTTAATTTCCATGGAATTTAATTCTACCCGATTTCGGGTCAAATCGGTACTCGAACCCAAGTACGGATTTTTCACGGGCATTACACCAACGCTAGACGCGTCAGTGTATATAGTGTATCTAACCCCTTGCTCTGGCAATACTAGTACAGGGGCGGACGTAAGTCTATCCTTCAGCTCCTGAAAAGCTGACTCCGCCTTATCATTCCAAGCGAACTTCACGTCCTTCCATGTCAACTGAGATAAAGGTCTCGCGATCTTCGAGAAATCCTGAATGAAGCGTCGATAACAGCCAGCGAGACCTAAGAAACTCCTCACCTCAGTGACAGAACCAGGTTGCTCCCAGTCCTGAACTGCAGCTAGCTTCGTCAGGTCAACTGCCATCCCATCCTTGGACACCACGTGTCCCAGGAACTTCACTTCCTGCTTCCAGAAGTCGCACTTCTTGTACTGTTCGAACAACTGATGTTGTCTGAGTGTATCCAGGACCAATCGCAAGTGCTCCTCATGCTCCTCTCGACTCCTGGAGTATACCAAAATGTCATCAATGAACACAATGACGAATCGATAGAGGAAAGGCCGAAATACCCGGTTCATCAGATCCATGAACACGGCTGGTGCGTTCGTGAGACCGAACGACATCACAAGGAACTCGTAGTGGCTAAAGCTGGTCCTGAATGCTGTCTTCTACACGTCCTCATTCCTGACGCGCAACTGATGATATCTTGACTGAAGATCAATCTTCGAGAAGTACTGCGCTCCTCTCAACTGATCAAACAAGTCATCGATCCTGGATAAAGGGTACTTGTTCTTCACCGTGATCTGGTTTAGTCTGCGATAATCAACACACAATCATATCGAACCATCCTTCTTCCTTACAAACAGGACTGGTGCTCCCCAAGGAGATACACTGGGTCGAATAAGGCCAAGGTCCAACAGACCATCAATTTGCGTCCTCAACTCCTCCATCTCACACGGTGCCATGCGATACGTCGGCAGTGAGACGGGCGCGGAACCAGGCACCAGATCGATAGTGAAATCAATCTCTCGTCGAGGTGGCAAACCAGGGATCTTCCTAAACAGATCCCCAAAATCACAAATGACTGGCGTATGCTCAAGCATCGGGGCATCAGCGTCCTGAAGTAAAGAAGCGTAGCTAAGTATGCGGAAGGGGAGATTTACCTGAACTGAAAATGTAAAAGGCGTGCCCTCTGGCTCGTACACCGTCCCCATACGAGTCTCACAATCAATCTCGGCCCTCCAATCAGTCAACCAGTCCATGCCAAGAATGACGTCGAGATAAAAAAGAGAGGGGTCGACGATAAGATCAAGAGTCATCGTCCTTCCTCCCAGATCCACCAAGCAACCCTCACACATCAGGGTGACATCAGAAAAATTCCCATGAGCTGAAAGGACTCGCACTTCATCCATACGAATGGTCAGTAGTCCAAGACGCCTGACTATGGAATGCGATATCAAAGAAAGTGTGGATCCAGTATCCATCATCACAAGTATAGTAGTACCTCCGATGTGGGCAGTGACCTCAAAGGCCGAATGCTGAGAAGTCTCTGTCTCGGCTGCCTCAGCTGTCAAGGCATGCACCCGCGCCTGCTGTGGCCGGTTCAGCCGCTGTACCATGGGTCGTAGAGGCGGCCTGAACTGAGATACGGGAGGTCTGAAGGAAGGGTGCGCAGGAGCCAACCGTAAAGGCGGTGCTGACATAGCCTGTGGGCGTGTACGGTCGATCTTCTGCGGCAGCGAGAACCCACTGTCCCGCATCTGAGCAAAATAACTCTGTGCTAAATGGCCCAATCTCCCACAATAAGTACATGATAAATCGGGATGCCGCATCGGGGGTACTGGCGCTGTAGCCCTAGGAGGAGGGTCGACGCGAGGCCTCTTACCCGCAAAGGGCCTGTCCTGCAACTCTGGTTGTGGCCTAGGAGCAATAGAGCCACGAGATCGCGTAAGTCGATCCACATCTTGCTCTGCTCGCATGGACATGTGAATCAGCTCAGCGTAGGAGGGAATACTCACGCAACACATCTTCGACCGAATATCCGGTCGTAAACCCTCAGAAAAGCGTCGTATGCACATCTGCTCATCTGCCAGTATAGTTGGGATGTATCTGCCCAACTTAGTGAACCGATGCTCATACTCAGTCACCGTCATGCCTCCCTCTCTGAGGCGCAGAAACTCGTTCTCCCGGTCATGCATATATGTCTGAGGATAGTATTTCTCGTGGAAGCGGAACTCGAACGCTGCCCAGGTCCAGATGTAATCAGTGACAATGGTCCACAACACACTTTCCCCCCATAGCTGGCCTCCAGCTCGAATAAGAACGTAGCCAACTCAACCTGCTCGGACTCTGAGCAATGCAGCATCCATAATACCTTCGACACATGGTCGAGCCAATACTTGGCCTCTTCGGGTCTATGAGAACCCGTAAAAGTAGGAGGCCACAAGCGCTGGAATCACTCGAGTAGGCCCCGTGTATCTGCAGCAATCCCCATAGGTAAGCAGGCGGTGCAGGACGAGCAATGCCCTCATCTCGAGCATAAGTACCGGCATCCTCAGGTGGATGCACAGGTGGTGCAGGTGGAGTCACACTCCCACCCTGGGCTAGAGCCCCCACTATAGTAGTCAGGAGCTGCTGCTGCTGCTGCATCATGGCCATCATCTACTCAAATCTATCTGAAGGTGGAGCAGGCTGTGGCATGTACTGCATCGAAGAAGACGCACGATACTGCTCTCTGACAGGCAGTGTGAAAGGCGGTGGTCCAACTGCAGGACCAGTAGGAGGCTGAGACTCACGTGCTGTCTCAGGAACCGGGCTCACGACAGGGTCCGTATGAGCATCAGACTGGAGGGAAACCTGATCCATAAGCTCACCCAATGTAAGCTGAGCTGTGTTCCGTGTAGCCTTAGGCGGCATTCCCTATATTCAAAATAGGACGCAACCTTGTCAGTCTCAATAGCACAAACACACCGCAATCATTCACATAAAGAGTCAAAGGCATTCTATGCATTTCATTTAATCAAAATTGTCACAATACAAGGGATATCTTCTTACAGGCATCATGACAAGAAGTACATGCGAACTAAGACAGCTAAAGCTACAATAGCAACATAAGTAAACTACTAGCCTTAACAGGCTTACACAACATAAAGCAGGAAACAACTAACTACTACTAACAACACTAAAATCTCATCGCTAGTCTGAGTCGGGTGATGGAGGAGGAGCACCCTTATCTTGCAAGCAGAATAGGATCGCCTTCAAGGTGCGAGTCACCTTGCCGAATTTCATCTTCATAACGGCCTTGGTATCCTTGACCTCAGCCCGAAGTTCCTGAACTTTCCTTTGCAAGGCAACCTGGCTCTCCTCAATTCAGGTAATGTGAGCATCACGAGTAGCCTGAGTAGAAGGAGGAGGGCTCTCATCAGTATCCTGAGCCTCCTCTTCTTCCTCTTCCTGCGCTTCTTCCTCTACTTCCGCCCCAGGTTCTCTTCACTTGGATACTCTTCACCATCAAAATCGCCCTCACTATCCTCATCAAGCTGAGTCTCATGGTACCAAGACCCGATCTTCATCTTAACCATGGTAGACTCATCAATGCAGTAAATCGAAACTGGCAACTCTGTCCCAAGTCTGTAAGCAAACTCAAGCGCGATCTTGCATATAAGCCAGCCAAAAGGAAGCGACTCAGACGTTCTTCTTGATTTCGCTATGAGGATAATCTATCACAACACGAAAGTGGTCATACACACATTTTCTCCCTGAGCCACCTGATACAAGAAATCGACCATAAGGCATGTACATTCAACGCGATTGTCGACATGGGATACACGTTGAACGTGCAAATGTGGTGTAGAAGGCACAAATCATCAGACATATGAGTCACCTTGAGGCTATTGTTAGGCTTCCATGGAACCAGACTACCGCATAGGAACCTGGTACGGTGATCTCGCTCATGCCTACTCCTCAAATTCTTTGTACTGGGATGAACATCACTAAGGGGTACGTTCAGAAGTCGCGCTATCAACCAAACATCGATCGTAGCCATCCGGTCTCTACCAAAGGGAATCTTGAACTGCAATGGCTCCAATGTAGGATTCTGGATACGAGCGTAGAAGGCACGAACGGTGCTCACATTAGCACGAGAACGGGCTTCAAAGAGCGGACCCCAATGTGCAGCTTCAATGCGCTCAAACAATAGGAATTCGCCGAAGAGTCGCCCTTCCATGTCCATCTCAAACAACACCTTATGGTTAGTATAATCACCGTGAGGCATCTCTGCTAATAGCACTCGCCCAATTTGAGCATGGGGATCCAAATCCCGCTTTGTATGAAACTCCCGGGCTGTGCTTGGACTTGCGGCGGCACTTGAGCTAGCGGCGCCACCCCTCGGTCTTCTTGATTGTGCCAGGCGACTAGGCCCAGCCTCATCCGCTGCGGTCTTTCTCTTTCCCATCAAAGAGAGGATGGTGGAGAAAGAGAAAAAACCCAAAATGGCTTCAACAAAAGCCATGAAAAATGTGAGAAATGGGAAGAAATGGCTGTCCAAGTGGACAGAAGGAAATCTTGACATTGTTGAGGGATAAATCAAGCTTCCAAGAGCTGAAATCTCAAAGGAAAAATGAAAATCTAAAAGGGTTTAGAACTCCACACGATTTCAGCTCATTTTGGGGGTTGTAGGAGCTCCAAACGATGAGTTTTGAAAGAGGAGTTTCAAACAGTAATGGAGGGATGGAATGGGTTCAGTTTCAGTAGGAAATGGGATTGGGAGAGATTTGGAGTAGTGATTTGAGATGGGCAGCAAGAAAAACGTGAAAGGGAGGGCGTTGGGGCATTTTTTGTGAAGGGGGTATCCCTTTTAGGGGTTTTTGACTGACGGGCACTGTATGGGAGGGATGTCTGACCCCAAAAACCACACGCGCCAGAAATTCAGCCCACGTGGGGCCCACCGTACGGCGATGCATCGCCAGATCGGCGATGGTATTGCCGGCCATCACCAAATTAGGCTGGTCTGGCCTGGTGGGCTGGGTCCACCCTGCCCTATGGACTCTAAATATGTATGGGCCCCACCTTATTTCATTGTAGATTGGCCTAGGGAGGCCCAAACTTCCCTTCGGGAAATTCTGGCACCAATATGTAAACCTGAATGAACTTTTAGGTCATGTAACCTATTATTTTGGGGTAGGAGGAGCCAATTCATCCAACTAACCCATTATTTGCTAAATATTATAAAGTTAGAATGGAAAAATGGCCAGTTTTTGTGTATTTTTACTATTCATTGCAATATTTTTCCTAAGTATGATTTCATATCATTTTCACATTAGGATCATTGCCTAACATGAAAATAATGAGAAACATTTGAAGAATGGGGTGGTGAGAGGAAGGATTTTGAAGGAATTGGGTGAAACGGGGTTTTTAAGCCCTAGCGATTGAATGTAAGGGTTGTGGTTGCCCCACAGCCCAAGGATTCACATTTACGGGTTTAAAACCTTTCATATAACATCTCAACCCACCTAATTACAATCTAGGAGCTACTTAGGTCGCTTCACGCGACCCTAGATGCATTACGGACTCGATCAAACGATCGATATGAATAGACTTCGCCTATTGGTGAAACTACGATCCTATAAGTGTTTCTAAGTTCTTTCCTCACCCACCTAAGTCAAAGGTGCAATAGCGTACGTCATGTGACCATAAACCAGGCCCGGTATAATCTCATTCATGCTCTGATACCAACTTGTAACACCCTGAAAATCGGGGGTCGTGTATAAACCCGACTCCCGAGTTCCAGACCGTCACTTATGCAACAAAAATGTTTATGATTCAATGTTGTCTGAGTTAAAGCATTCACATGAGTAAAATTATACCAAAACTGCAATTCATACTCCAGATTCAGTGATAAAAGCAAGCGGAAGACTAAAGGATATACATATCACTGTATGGAAAACAAATAGATCTCAACTGTCTCCAAAGTATGAATACATCTCTGAGTCTCATATACATGTAAATAAACAGAATTAAAATGTAAAAAATAGTCCCACTGAGAAGTCCCGCCAATCCAGGCCACCTAAGCAAAGCCATCGTGGGACTGCATATATGAGAACTCGTCCTGGTCCTTATCATAGTCCAGCTCTGCCTCCTGAATCGCTGCCTCACCTGCATCTAAGACAGGGTCTGGTGGGTGTTGCAAACACCATCCCGTAACGTGGGAGTGAGTAGCTAACTCAGTGAAATAATAGAGCAAAGATTAGCATGTTCTCAAATCAATTATGCGATAATAGTAAAGCAGTAAATCCAACATTCCTAATTCTGTTGTTAATGTAATATGACGTGACATGATGGATGTCGTCATCGACGATCTCCCTCATACGGCACCATCTTACGCCCGCGGCATGCTTTCTTCCCATAGTGCTCCACATCTTCCAGGCACATGCAATATGAGGGTGATATGATTACCGAGTTATTATTAGTCCATTAATACAACAGGATTGGAAAACTAAGGTACTTCCCTTATATCAATCCCAACACAGATCCTGTCTAGGGTCGTCACTCCTGGTAATCTCATACGATGTATATTTTATAGGTCGCTGTAAGGGCTGCCAGGGCTGTTGCTCGCACTCGTTGCACCGCTCCCCCATCACCTTATCAATATAGGCATATAGTACTCTCATTGCTACGGAAGGGTCATTGCCTCCCGTAGACTCAGAATACGCTCGCGGTCACTACAAAGAGCTCGTCGCCTGATCAGTGTAGGGTGAGAGCAAGAATATAGTGTCTCATACCACCATAATTTGCTCACGAGTCATAGGTGCTCACTAGTCACTACGGGGAGGTTTGTGGCCCCAGCGTAGGCCGACAGCTCGACCACGGTGTCCCATACCACCATGCCCGGCTCATGAGTCTTTATGGATCAAGGTACCATGGTTAATAGGATTTACAATGGTAAGTTTAGTACCCTAGGTTCAGGCATTTATGACTCATACAAGGTGAACATACAATGGCCAGTCGGGTTACTTGACGGGCTTGACTAGTACGAGCGCATCTCAAGCTGAGTGACATGAAGTGCATAAAATACTTCGCGTGCCTGACCACTTCCGCCAACTCCAAAACACGACTCGCGTTCATCGACGCGTCGTTCTTGGCAAAGAAAAGCCAACCACGAATTTATTCGGTTACCGACTACCTGGACTAGGTATAGTCCCAAACATTTATGAATCCACATCAGCAATCATATAAGAGTAATGAAAATGAAATACTACAATGTGAGCATGTTGACACATGTTATAACATACAACTTAAGTAAATCATCTAAAACATGCATTTCATACGTATAATGAAATCATGCATATAGCCAACATGTAGGAAATCATTTACGTCAGCATAGTATTTGAGAATTCAATCTCAAACTAATTCATAACACCATTTAATTCAATACATACTAATACAAACATTTATACAAACACTTATTCTACACACTTAAGTCTACATATAGTATGTCGACTCAAAATGCGCATTTGGGTGAATCTCTTTGCCAAACTGATTATGCACGCATTCCTAATATCCTAATGCGACAAAGAGTCATGTCAATCATATCAACAAAATATGGATGAAAACAGTATTTCCTACAAATGACTAAAATGCCCTAAATCTCATATTTTTCGTCTGCTTACGAAACAGAAAACGGACAGCATGTTGTACATGTTAAACGGAGTTGCCGTCGATAATTTACTATTAAACGACATTGAAAGCATTGAAAACAGTCAATCAAAGCGTCTAGAATCCGCACCTTTTCCCTAGAGGTGAACCGATTCGAACGGAGCGTATACGCTTCGTCTACGGCGAACAGGCTACCTATTTCACAAGATGTATGAGTTACTTTGTTAAGAAATCGGCGGAACCTCAAATCAGCAAGTATTTAGGGTGTTTCCTTACCTAAAAATGCGGCGGAATCACCGGGAAAGTGATTGAGGTGCGTTGCTTAAGCACGTGCAACAGATAGTGCAAGCAGCAGGAAGATCTCTCCCACTCTCTCTCACAATCTATCACCTTTTCTCTCACACCAGCTAGGGTTTCTAGCAAATTTGGATGGGTGAGAGAAGTGAGGGTTTAAGGCCCTTTTATAACCTAAAATATTTCCAAAACAGACTTAGGAACAATGTTTACTTGTGTAACACCCTGAAAATCGGGGGTCGTGTATAAACTCAACTCCCGAGTTCCAGACCGTCACTTATGCAACAAAAATGATTATGATTCAATGTTGTCTGAGTTAAAGCATTCCCATGAGTAAAAGTATACCAAAACTACAATTCATACTCCAGATGCAGTGATAAAAGCAAGCGGAAGACTAAAGAATATATATATCACTGTATGGTAAAACAAAGTAGATCTCGACTGTCTCTAAAGTATGAATACATCTCTGAGTCTCATATACATGTAAATAAACAAAATTAAAATGTCAAAAGTAGTCCCACTGAGAAGTCCCGTCAATCCAGGCCACCTAAGCAAAGCCGTCGTGGTACTGCATATATGAGAACTCGTCTTGGTCCTCATCATAGTCCGGCTCTGCCTCCTGGATCGCTGCCTCACGTGCATCTAAGACAGGGTCTGGTGGGTGTTGTAAACACCATCCCGAAACGTGGGATTGAGTAGCTAACTCAGTGGAATAATAGAGCAAGGATTAGCATGTTCTCAAATCAATCATGTGATAATAGTAAAGCAGTAAATCAAACAATCCTAATACTGTTGTTAATGCAATATGACATGACATGATGGATGCCCTCACCGACGATCTCCCTCATACGGCACCATCTTACGCCCGCGGAATGCAATCATCCCGCAGTGCTCCACATCTTCCAGGTACATGCAATGTGATGGTGATATGATTACCGAGTTATTATTAGTCCATTTCATACAGCAGGATTGGAAAACTAAGGTACTTCCCTTATATCAATCCCAACATAGATCCTGTCTAGGGTCGTCACTCCTAGTAATCTCATACGATGTATATTTTTTAGGTCGCTGCAAGGGCTGCCAGGGCTGTTGTTCGAACTCGTTGCGCTGCTCTCCCATCACCTTATCAATACAGGCCTACTGTAGTCTCACTGGTACGGAAGGGTCGTCGCCTCCTGTATACTCAGAATACGCTCGCAGTCACTACAAAGGACTCGTCGCCTGATCAGTCTAGGCCGACAGCAAGAATATAGTGTCCCATACCACTATAATCTGTTCACGAGTCATAGGTGCTCACTGGTCACTACGGAGAGGTTTGTGGCCCCAGCGTAGGCCGACAGCTCGACCACGGTGTCCCATACCACCATGCCCGGCTCATGAGTCTTTGTGGATCAAGGTACCATGGTTGACAGGGTTTACAATGGTAAGTTCAGCACCCTAGGTTCAAGCAGTTATGACTCATCCAGGGTGAACATACAACGGCCAGTCGGGTTACTTGACGGGCTCGACTAGCACAAGCGCATCTCAATTCGAACGACATGAAGTGCGTAAAACACTTCACGTGGCCTAACCACTGCCGCCAACTCCAAAACACAGCTCACGTTCATCGACGGGTCGTTTGTGGCAAAGATAGGCCAACCATGAACTTGCTCGGTTGCCGACTGCCTGGACTTGGTATAGTCCCAAACAATTATGAATTCACATCAGCCATCATGTAAGAGTAATGGAAATGAAATATAACCATGTGAGCATGTTAATACATGTTATAACATACAATTTAAGTAAATCTTCCAACGCATGCATTTCATACATATAATGAAATCATGCATATAGCTAACATGTAGGAAACCATTTACATCAGCATATTAATTGAGAAATCAATCTCAAACTAATTCATAACACCATTTAATTCAATACATACTAATACAAGCATTTATACAAACACTTACACTACACACTTAAGTCTACATATAGTATGTCGACTCAAAGTGCGCATTTAGGCGAATCTCTTCGCCAAACTAATTATGCACGTATTCCTAATATCCTAATGTAACAAGAAGCCATGTCAATCACATCAGAAAATTATGGATGAAAACAGTATTTCATACAAATGACTAAAATGCCCTAAATCTCATATTTTTCGTCTACTTACGAAACAGGAAACGGACAGCATGTTGTACATGTCAAACGGAGTTACCGTCGATAATCTACTATTAAATGACATTGAAAGCGTTGGAAACAGTCAATCAAAGCGTCTAAAATCCGCACCTTTTCTCCTACAGGTGTATTAATTCGAACGGAGCATATACGCTTCGTCTACATCGAACCGGGAACCTAATACACAAGATCTATCAGCTACTTCGCTATG
Organism: Magnolia kwangsiensis; assembly: GCA_037074715.1. Lineage (NCBI taxonomy): Eukaryota > Viridiplantae > Streptophyta > Magnoliopsida > Magnoliales > Magnoliaceae > Magnolia > Magnolia kwangsiensis. The sequence continues at coordinate 77,821,623 of CM073575.1, read as the reverse complement.
GAAATAAGGGAACCTCAAATCAGTAAGTATTAGGGATGTTTTCTTACCTAGAAACGCGGTGAAATCACCGGGAAAGTAATTGAGGCGCGTTGCTTAATCACGTGCAACAGGTGGCACAAGCAGCAGGAAATTCCCTTCCACTCACTCTCACAAACTCTCACTTTCTCTCTCACTCTTGCTAGGGTTTCTAGCAAATTCGGATGGGTGAGAGGAGTGAGGGTTTCAAGCCCTTTTATAAGCCCAAACATGCTCAAAATAGGCTTCAGGTCAAGGTATACTTAAGTTATATCCAAATCGGGACTGTTCCGAACCAAAAGACCATTTCTGGTGGTCCCCTGGCCGAACGCGATCGGACTTAAGTTCGTGCACGTCGGATGTCGCTCACATCCCATTTTCAGACCATCAGTGTTCGTAGATCGTACGTGGCGGTCCAGTTTCAGTTCAGCGGTCACCGCACGTAAATCAGGCCTACAAATCTCATGATATGAAATAGAAATTTTTCCTGATCCGAGGGTGTAATTTGGCTGAATTCTGATGGTCAGAACGCTTAATATTGACGCGTCAAGTCGTGTGCTAGATTTGAATTTTAAATTCCAAATCTAACCCTATTCTCACTCTCTTCACTCCAGGCTCAATGAAATAGCCTGTGAATGTCGGTTGGACTTGATTTTTGAAATGATTGTCAAGTCCAGCTAGGTGGTTTTAACGGTCTAAGATTGTAGGTATCGGACTTTCGACGCGCGGTCTAGATCCAATACGAAGTTTCAAGGAGGTCCAGAGAACAAACTAGTTTAGAGTTTGATCTGAGGTTTTAGAGTATTATAGCGTCATTGGTTTTACTCGCTTTGGGTCTTGTAGAACGTATTTAAAGTGATCAGGGACTATTTCCCAGCTACTCTAGCGTTGCGCTAGCTAACTTACACTTATTTTCTAAAGAAATTAATCCCATGTGATTTCTAGTCGAGTTGGTACTCGAGTCCAAGTACTGATTTTTTCAGGGCGTTACAATCTACCTCCCTTAACAAATAATTTCATCCTCGAAATTTGTACCTTTTCGTACTCCTAGAGAAGCTGTGGGTAGTTCTTTTTTATCTCGGTTTCTGTCTCCTAGGTAGACTCTTCCTCAGAGTAATGTGTCCACAATACCTTCACAAGGAGAATCACCAGTACCTGCTCCTTCCGGTGTAGGATACGTGTCGGTCGTAGGATATATGTAACATCCTCTCCTAACTGCACCTGCTCCCATCTGATGATATGGGAAGGATCAGAAACGTATTTCTTCAGCATAGAAACATGAAATACGTTGTGAACGCTCGCGAGAGGCGTGGGTAAAGCCAAACGGTATGCCACTGCTCCCACACGATCGAGGATCTGGAATGGACAAATGAATTGCGGTGCCAGCTTCCCCTTCTTCCTGAATCGAAGGACTCCCTTCATAGGGAAAACTCATAAAAATACATGATCCCCAACTATGAACTCCTGCGGCCGCCGTCCCATATCGGCACAACTCTTCTATCTGCTCTACGCTATGAGAAGCCGACGTCTAATAATATCAATCTTCTCTGACGTCGCCTGCACTAACTCTGGGCCAATCAAGCTACGCTCACCGACCTCTGCCCAGCAATGCAGTGCGCGACAAGGTCGCCCATACAACGCCTCGTAAGGTGCCATACCGATACTCGCCTGGAAACTGTTGTTGTATGTGAACTCCGCATATGCAAGACAGTCATCCCAACTGTCCTTGAAGTCCAATGCGCAAGCTTGCAACATGTCCTCTAAGATCTGGTTCATCCGCTCTGTCTGTCCGTCTGTCTGTGCGTGAAAGGCAGTACTGAACTTCAACTTCACATCCATAGCCTCCTGAATGCGAGTCCAGAAAATAGAAGTGAACCGCGTGTCTCTGTCCTACACGATCTCCAACGAAACTCCATGTAGATGCACGATCTCTCTGATGTATAGTCTAGCCAGCTCGTCTGTAGAGTTCGTGACTCTGATCGGTAGGAAGTGCGCCAACTTCGTCAGACAGTCGACGATCACCCATATGGAATTATGTCCCTTCCTCATCTTCGGCAGCCCTGAAATGAAATCCATGGAAATGAAATCCCACTTCCACTCTGCAATCGGCATAGGCTGCAAGAGTACAAGTGGTCGGAGATGCTCTGCCTTCACCTGCTGGCAAGTGAGACAACGGGACACGAACTCTACTATGTGGGTCTTCATAACTTCCCATCAATAAGTTCTCTTCACGTCGCGATACATCTTCGTACTGCATGGATGTATCGCGAGTCTGGTACAATGCGTAACCTCGAGAATCTCTTGTCTCAAGTCAGGGATATCTGGGACGCATAGGCGGACACGATAACGTAAGCCCCCATCCATGCCAACTCGTGTAACACCCGTGAAAAATCCGTACTTGGGCTCGAGGACCAACTCGACCCGAAATCGCATAGAATAAATTCCCATGGAAATTAAGCGTAAGTTAGCTAGCGCAACGCTAGAGTAGCTGGGAAATAGTCCCTGATCACTTTAAATACGTTCTGCAAGACCCAAATCGGGTAGAACAAACAACTCTACAATACTCTATAACCTCGGATCAAACTCTAAGCGGGTTTGTTCTCTAGACCACATTGAAATTTTGTATTGGATTTAGACTGCGCGTCGAAGGTCCGATACCTCCTATCTTAGACCGTTAGAACCGCCCAGCTGGACTTGACAATCATCTCGAAAATCAAGTCAAACCGATAATCACAGACTATTTCGTTGAACCCGGACTGAAGCGACCGCGAATCGGGACGGATTTGGAATTTCAAATTCAAATCTGGCACACGACTTGACGCGTCAGTATTAAGCGTTCTGACCGTCAGAATTCATCCAGATTACACCCTCGGATCAGGAAAAATTTCTATTTATTATCATGAGACTTTCAGCCCTGATCTACGTGCGGTGACCGCTGAACTGAAACTGGTTCGCCACGTGCGATCTACGAACCCTGCCAGACTGAAAACTTAATACAAGCTACATCTGGTACACATGAGCTTAAGTCCGATCGCAATCGACCAGGGGATCACCAAAAAGAAGCTTTTGGACCGAAACAGCCCCGAAATGGATAGGCATCAAGTAAACTTCGTTCCGGAGCCTATTTTCGGCATTTTTTAGCTTATAAAAGGGGTTGAAACCCTCATTTCTCTCTCCCATCCGAAAATTGCAACCCTAGGAGAAAAGGAGAGAGAGTTTGAGAGAGAGATTGGAAGGAATTTTTCCCGCTTCCGAGCCGTCGATTGCTGCTGCTTCAGCACTTCTCCCCAATCACCTGGCTGGTGATTTCTCCACTTTTTCAGGTATAAAATAACCCTAGAACTTGCTGATTTAGGGCTTACCTAGATTCATAGCATGTTAGCTAACGTATTCCATAAATCAGGTTCTCCTACTGCCGTAGACGAAGCGTACACGCTCCGTTCAAAATCCCGCAACCGTAAGAGACTAGGTGAGGATTTTAGACGCTTTGATTGACGGTTTACAACGCTTTCAATGTCGTTTAATAGTAGATTATCGACGGCATCGCCGTTTGACATGTACAACATGCTCTCCGTTTCCTGTTTCGTAAATTAACGAAGAATATGAGATTTAGGGCATTTTAGTCATTTGTAGGAAGTACGGTCTACATGCATATTTTGTTGACGTGATTGACATGGTTTGTTGCCGCATTAGGGAGTTAGGAATGCTTGCATAATCAGTTTGGCGAAGAGATTCGCCTAGTTGCGCACTTTGGGTCGACATACTATATGTAGACTTAAGTGTGTAGTGTATGTGTTTGTATAAATGCTTGTATTAGTATGTATTGAATTAAATGATGTTATGTAGTAGTTTGAGATTGATTTCTTGATTAATATGCTGACCTAAATGATTTCCTTCATGTTGACCTTATGCATGATTGCATTACATGCATGGAAAGTATGCCTTGAAGATTTGCTTAAGTTGAATGTTATAACATGTGTTAACATGCTCACATGATTGTATTTAAATTCTAATACCTTTACATATATTGTTAATGTAATTCCATAGATGTGTGGGACTTGACTTAGTCCAGGCAGTCGGTAACCGAGCGAATTCGTGGCTGACTGGTCATAGCCACGAACGACGCGTCGATGAACGTGATTCGTGTTTAGAGTTGGCGGCAGTGGTTAGGCCACGCGAAGTGTTTTACGCACTTCATGTCGTTCGACTTGAGATGCGATCGCGCTAGTCGAGCCCGTCAAGTAACCCGACTGGCCGATGTATGTTCACCTTGTATGTGTCATAACTGCTTGAACCTAGGGTACTGAACTTACCATTGTAAACCCTGTTAACCATGGTACCTTGATCCACGAAGACTCATGAGCCGGGCATGGTGGTATGGGACACCGTGGTCGAGCTGTCGGCCTACGCTGGGGCCACAAACCTCCCCGCAGTGACCAGTGAGCATCTAAACTCGTGAGCAGATTATGGTGGTATGGGACACTATATTCTAGCTGTCGGCCTACACTGATCAGGCGACGAGCCCTTTGTAGTGACCGCGAGTGTATTCTGAGTCCACGGGAGGCGACGACCCTTCCGTTGCAGTAGAGTACGGTAGGCCTGTATTGATAAGGTGATAGGGGAGCGATGCAACGAGTGCGAGCAACAGCCCTGGCAGCCCTTGCAGTGACCTACGAAATATACATCGTATGAGATTACTAGGAGTGACGACCCTAGACAGGATCTGTGTTGGGATTGATACAAGGAAAGTACCTTAGTTTCCCAATCCTGCTGTTTGAACGGACTAATAACAACTTGGAAATCATATCACCATAGCATTGCATGTGCCTGGAAGATGTGGAGCACTCTAGGGAGTGTGGCATGCCGCGGTCGTAAGATGTTGCCGCATGAGGGTGATCGTCGGTGAGGGCATACATCACGACATATCATCTTGCATTAACAACAGTATTAGGATTGTCTGATTTACTGCTTTACTATTATCGCGTGATTGAATTGTGAACATGCTAATCTTTGCTCTATGATTCCACTGAGTTGATCACTCATTCCCACGTTATGGGATGGTGTTTGCAACACCCACCAGACCCTGTTGTAGATGCAGGTGAGGACGAGATCCAGGAGGTGGAGCCAGAGATTGACGAGGACCAGGATGAGTTCTCGTATATGCAGTATCACGACGGCTTCCCGTAGGCGACCTGGATCGAGGGGACTTCAGTGGGACTATTTTGAACATTATTCTTTTGTTTATGTACATGTATATGAGACTCAGAGATGTAGTCATACTTCGGACACAAATGAGATTTACTTTATTTTTCCATACAGTGATATATATATTGTTTAGTCTTCCGCTTGCTTTTATCACTGGATTTGAAGTATGAATTGCAGTTTTGGTATACTTTTACTCATGTGAATGCTTTAAATCAGACAACATTGAATCATAACCATTTTTGTTGCATAAGTGACGGTCTAAAACTCGGGAGTTGAGTTTATACACGACCCCCGATTTTCAGGGTGTTACAACTCGCCACTCGGCATCTGCATCATTACTGGCCTACTCTTGAAGCTCAGTCAGACGCACATCATCCCTCTGCGCCTCGATGACCCGATCATCGATCTGAGATCGCACCTACACATGTGCGATGAACTCATACGGCTCCTCTACAGTGAGTTTCTGCTCAAAGTCAAACTCAACCATATCCCACTCAGCAACCATCAACGGAGCCGCAAACTCTATCGCCTTCTTGCGTCTCAACGCGTCAGCCACAAGGTTCGCCTTCCCAGGATGGTAAGAGACTTCGAACTTGAAGTCCTTCAAAGTCTCCATCCATCGCCACTGCCTCATATTCAAGTCTCGCTGCGTGAATATGTACTTGAGGCTCTTGTGGTCGCAAAAGAGCTCGAACTCCCCTCCATAGAGGTAATGTCTCCAGAGTCTCAGTGCTAATATGACGGCTGCCAACTCTAGGTCGTGTGTAGGGTAATTCTCCTCGTGCTTCCTTAATTGTCTCGAGGCATACGAAATTACCCTGTCCTTCTTCATAAGGACACAACCAGACCAACGCTAGACGCGTCAGTGTATATAGTGTACCTAACCCCTTGATCTGACAATACTAGCATAGGGGCGGACGTAAGTCTGTCCTTCAGCTCCTGAAAAGCTGACTCCGCCTTGTCATTTCAGGAAAACTTCACGTCCTTCCGTGTCAACTGAGATAAAGGTGTCACGATCTTCGAGAAATCCCGAATGAAGCATCGATAATAGCCAGCGAGACCCAAGAAACTCCTCACCTCAGTGACAGAACCAGGCTGCTCCCAGTCCTGAACTGCAGCTACCTTAGACAGATCAACTGCCATGCTATCCTTGGACACCACGTGTCCCAGGAACTTCACTTCCTGTTTCCAGAAGTCGCACTTCTTGTCCTGTGCGAACAACTGATGCTGTCTGAGTGTATCCAGGACCAATCGCAAGTGCTCCTCATGCTCCTCTCGACTCTTGGAGTATACCAAAATGTCGTCAATGAACACAACGACGAATCGATAGAGGAAAGGCCGAAATACCCGGTTCATCAGATCCATGAACACGGCTGGTGCGTTCGTGAGACCGAACGACATCACAAGGAACTCGTAGTGGCCAAAGCTGGTCCTGAATGCTGTCTTCTGCATGTCCTCATCCCTGACGCGCAACTGATGATATCCTGACTAAAGATCAATCTTCGAGAAGTACTGCGCTCCTCTCAACTGATCAAACAAGTCATCGATCCTGGGTAAAGGGTACTTGTTCTTCACCGTGATCTGGTTTAACCTGCAATCAATACACAATCGCATCGAACCATCCTTCTTCCTGACAAACAGGACTGGTGCTCCCCAAGGAGACACACTAGGTCGAATAAGGCCAAGCTCCAACAACCATCAATCTGCATCCTCAACTCCTCCATCTCACATGGTGCCATGCGATACGTCGGCAGTGAGACGGGCATGGAACCAGGCACCAGATCGATAGTGAAATCAATCTCTCGTCGAGGCGTCAAACAAGGGATCTTCCTGAACAGATTCTGAAACTTGCAAACGACAGGCGTATGCTCAAGCATCTGGGCACCAGCGTCCCGTAGTAAAGTAGCGTAGCTAAGTATGCGGAAGGGGAGATTTACCCGCACTGGAAATGTAAAGGATGCGCCCTCTGGCTCGTAGGCAGTCATAATACGAGTCTCGCAGTCAATCTCGGCCCTCGCTGTAGTCAACCAGTCCATGCCAAGAATGACATCGAGATAAACAAGAGAGGGGTCGACGACAAGATCAAGAGCCATCGTCTTGCCCCCCAGATCCACCAAATAACCCTCACACATCAGGGTGGCATCTGTAAAGGACCCGTGAGCTGTATAAATTCACACCCCATCCATCCTAATAGTCGGTAGCCCAATGCGCCTGACTATGGCACGTGATATCAATGAAATCATGGATCCTGTGTCCACCATCACAAATATAGGAATACTCTGATGTGGGCGGTGACCTCAAAGGCTGAATGCTGAGAAGTCTCTGTCGCAGCTGCCTCAGCTGTCAAGGCATGCACCGGTGCCTGCTGTGGCCGGTTCGTCTGCTGTGCCATGGGCCGTAAAGGCGGCCTGAACTGAGATACCAGAGGTCTGAAGGAAGGGTGCGTAGGAGCCAACCGTAAACGCGGTGCTGATATAGCCTGTGGGCGTGTACAGTCGATCTTCTGCGGTGGCGAGAACCCACTGTCCCGCATTCGAGCAAAACAACTTTATGCCAAATGGGCCGATCTCCCACACTATGTACATGATAAATCGAGGCGCCGCATCTGGGGTACTGGCACTGTAGCCCTAGAAGGAGGGTTGGCGCAAGGCCTCTTGCCGGCAAAGGACCTGTCCTGCAACTCTGGTCATGGCCTAGGAGCAATAGGGCCACGAGATCGTGTAAGTCAATCCACACCTGCTCTGCCCGCATGGATATGTGAATCAGCTCTACATAGGAGGGAATGCTCACGCAGCACATCTTCGACCAAATATCCGGTCGTAAACCCTCTGAAAAGTACCGTATACGCATCTGCTCATTTGCCAGTATAGTCGGGACGTATGTGCCCAACTGAGTGAACCTATGCTCATACTCAGTGAATGTCATGCCTCCCTGTCTGAGGCGCAGAAACTCATTCTCCCGCTCATGCCTGTACGTCTGGGGATAGTATTTCTCATGAAAGCGGAACTCGAACACTGCCCAGGTCCATATGTAATCAGCGGCAACGGTCCGCAACACACTGTCCCACCATAAGCTGGCCTCCCGCTCGAACAAGAATGTAGCCAACTCGACCTGCTCAGCCTATGAACAATGTAGCATCCGCAGTATCTTCGACACACGGTCGAGCCAATACTCGGCCTCCTCGGGTCTATGAGAACCCGTAAAAGTGGGAGGCCGTAAGCGCTGAAATAGCTCCAATAAGCTCCGTGTGTCTGCGGCATTCCCCACAGGGTAAGCAGGTGGTGTAGGATGAGTCACGCCCTCATCCTGAGCATATGTATAGGCATCCTCAGCTGGATGCGCAGGTGGTGCAGGTGGAGGCACACTCCCACCCTGGGCTAGAGTCCCCACAATCATTGTCAGGAGCTGCTGCTGCTGCTGCATCATAGCCATCATTTGCTCAAATTTATCTGGAGGTGGAGCAGGCTGTGGCATGTACTGCGTCGAAGAAGACGCACGGTACTGCTCTATGACGGGTGGTGTGAAAGGCGGTGGTCCAACTGCAAGACCAGTAGTAGGCTGAGACGCACGTGCTGTCTCAGGAATCGGGCCCACAGCAGGGTCCGCATGAGCATCAGACCGCGAAGGAGCCTGATCCATAGGCTCACCCAATGTAAGCCGAGCTGTGCTCCGTGTAGCCTTCGGCAGCATTCCCTATATTCAAAATAGGGCGCAACCTTGTCAGTCTCAATAGCACAAATACACCGCAATCATTCACATAAAGAGTCAAAGGCATTCCATGCATTTCATTTAATCAAAATTGTCACAATACAAGGGATATCACCTTACAAGCATCATGACAAGAAGTACATGGGAACTAAGACAGTTAAAGTTACAACAGCAACATAAGTAAGCTAATAGCCTTAACAGGTTTACACAACTTAAAGCAGAAAATGATTAACTACTGATAACAACATCCAAGATCTCATCGCTAGTCTGAGTCAGGTGATGGAGGAGGAGCACCCTTATCCTGCAAGCAGCATAGGATCGCCTTTAAGGTGCGAGCCACCTTACCGAATTTTCTCTTCATAACGGCCTTGGTATCCTCGACCTCAGCCCGAAGTTCCTGAACTTCCCTTCGCAAGGTGACCTGGCTCTCCTCAATTCGGGCAATGCGATCATCACCAGTAGCCTGAGCAGAAGGAGGAGGGCTCTCATCTGTTTCCTGAGCCTCCTCTTCTACCTCTTCCTGGACTTCTTCCTCAACTTCTGCTCCAAGTTCTCCCTCACTTGGATCCTCTTCATCATCAAAATCGTCCTCGCTATCCTCCTCAAGCTGAGTCTCACAGTACTGAGACCCGATCTTCATCTTGACCATGGTAGACTCATCAATGCAATGAATCGGAACTGGCAACTCCGGCCTAAGTCTGTAAGCAAACTCAAGCGCGATCTTGCATATAAGTCGGCCAAAAGGAAGCGACTCAGACGTTCATCTTGATTTCGCTATGAGGATAATCTATCGTAACACGAAAGTGGCCATACACACATTTTCTCCCTGGGCCACCCGATACAAGAAATCAACCATAAGGCGCGTACACTCAATGCGATTTGTCGACCTGGGATACACGTTGAACGTGCAAATGTGGTGCAACAGGCACAAATCAGCAGACATATGAGATGCCTTGAGGCTATTGTTAGGCTGCCATGGAACCAGACTACCGCATAGGAACCTGGTACGGCGATCTCGCTCACGCCTACTCCTCAAATTCTTTGCAATGGGATGAACATCACCAAGGGGCACGTTCAAAAGTCGCGCTATCAACCGAACATCGATCGTAGCCATCCGGTCTCTACCAAAAGGAATCTTGAACTGCAATGGCTCCAATGTAGGATTTTGGATACGAGCATAGAAGGCACGAATGGTACTCACATTAGCACGAGATCGAGCTTCAAATAGCGGACCCCAATGCGCAGCTTTAATGCGCTCGAACAACAGGAATTCGTCGAAGATTCGCCCTTCCACGTCCGCCTCAAACAACACTTTACAGTCAGTATATTCACCGTGAGGCATCTCTGCTAATATCACTCGCCCAAGTTGAGTATGGGGATCCAAATCCCGCTTTGTATGGAACTCTCGGGCTGTGCTTGGACTTGCGGCGGCGCTTGAGCTAGCGGCGCCACCCCTCGGTCTTCTTGATTGCGCAGGGTGACTAGGCCCAGCCTCATCCGCTACGGTCTTTCTCTTTCTCATCAAAGAGAGGATGGTGGAGAAAGATAAAAGACCCAAAATGGCTTCAACAAAAGCCATAAAAAATGGAGGAAATGTAGAGAAATGGCTGCCCAAACAGAAAAAGGGAGATCTAGGCGTTGTAGAGGGATGCTTCAAGCTCCCCTAGGATGGATTTTCAAAAAGAAAAGAGAATGAAAAAGGGGAATGGAGCTCCTCACGATTTTAGCTCATTTTGGGGGTTGTAGGAGCTCCAACGGACGAGATTTGAAAGAGGAGGAGTTGCAAACTATAATGGAGTGATGGAATGGAGTCGTTTTCAATAAGAAATGGGTTTGGGAAGGATTTGGAGCCACGGTTTTGAGATGGGCAGCAAGAAAACATGAGAAGGAGCTTGGGAAGGGGGCTGTTGTGAAGGAAGTACCCTTTTTAGGAGTTTTCTATGGACGAACCATACGTGGGAGGGGTGTACTACCCAAAATACCCACACGCACTAAAATTCACATCAAGTGGGCCCCACCGGACGGTGATGCATCACCGGATCGACGATGGCATCACCGGCCATCTTACAAGGTGGCCGGTGGGACCACATGGGTCAGGTTCCCCCTGGCCCAGGGACTCCAAAACTATATGGGCCCTACCTTCGTTCATTGTAGATTGTCCTAGGGAGGCCCAAACATCCATTCAGGGATTTCTGGGGCCAATCTATAATACAGAATACAATCCCCTATCATACAACATATGATTTTAGGGTAGAAGGAGCTGATACATCCATTTAGCCCATTATTTGCTAAAGATCACAAACTTAGAATGGCCTAATGGCCAGTTTTCATGAAATTTTACTATTCACTGTAAAATTTTATCGAAGTATGATTTTATATCATTTTCACATTAGGATCAATGCCTAACATGAAAATTCAGAGAAATAATTGAAGAATGGAGCGGTGAGAGGAAGAATTTTGAAGAAATTGGGTGAAACGGGGTTTTTAAGCCCTAACAATTGAATGTAAGGGTTGTGGTTGTGCCACTGCCCAAGGATTCATATTTACGAGTTTAGAACCATTCAAAGAATATCTCAACCCACCTACCTACAACCTAGGAGCTACTTAGGTCACTTCACGCGACCCTAGATGCTTTACGGACTCGATCGCGCGATCGATATGAATAGACCTCGCCTATTGGCGAATCTGCGATCCTATAAGTGTTTCTAGACCTTTCTCGCACACACCTGAGTCAAAGGAAGTGAAAGCATATGTCGCATGACCATAATCCAGGACCGATATAATCTCATTCATGCTCTGATACCAACTTGTAACACCCTGAAAATCGGGGGTCATGTATAAACTCAACTCCCGAGTTCCAGACCGTCACTTATGCAACAAAAATGATTATGATTCAATGTTGTCTGAGTTAAAGCATTCACATGAGTAAAAGTATACCAAAACTGCAATTCATACTCCAGATCCAGTGATAAAAGCAAGAGGAAGACTAAAGAATATATATATCACTGTATGGTAAAACAAAGTAGATCTCGACTGTCTCTAAAGTATGAATACATCTCTGAGTCTCATATACATGTAAATAAATAAAATTAAAATGTCAAAAGTAGTCCCACTGAGAAGTCCCATCAATCCAGGCCACCTAAGCAAAGCCGTCGTGGTACTGCATATATGAGAACTCGTCCTGGTCCTCATCATAGTCCGGCTCTGCCTCCTGGATCGCTGCCTCACTTGCATCTAAGACAGGGTCTGGTGGGTGTTGCAAACACTATCTCGAAACATGGGAGTGAGTAGCTAACTCAGTGGAATAATAGAGCAAGGATTAGCATGTTCTTAAATCAATCATGCGATAATAGTAAAGCAGTAAATCAAACAATCCTAATATTGTTGTTAATGCAATATGACATGACATGATGGATGTCCTCACTGACGATCTCCCTCATACGGCACCATCTTACGCCCATGGCATGCAATCATCTCATAGTGATCCACATCTTTCAGGCACATGCAATGTGATGGTGATATGATTACCGAGTTATTATTAGTCCATTTCATACAGCAGGATTGGGAAACTAAGGTACTTCCCTTATATCAATCCCAACACAGATCTTGTCTAGGGTCGTCACTCCTAGTAATCTCATACGATGTATATTTTGTAGGTCACTGTAAAGGCTATCAGGGCTGTTGCTCGCACTCGTTGCACTGCTCCCTCATCACCTTATCAATACAGGCCTACTGTACTCTCACTGCTACGGAAGGGTCGTCGCCTCCCATAGACTCAGAATACGCTCGCGGTCACTACAAAGGACTCGTCGCCTGATCAGTGTAGGCCAACAGCAAGAAGATAGTGTCCCATACCACCATAATCTGCTAACGAGTCATAGGTGCTCACTGGTCACTACGGGGAGATTTGTGGCCCCAGCGTAGGCCGACAGCTCGACCACGGTGTCCCATACCACCATGCCTGGCTCATGAGTCTTTGTGGATCAAGGTACCATGGTTGACAGGATTTACAATGGTAAGTTCAGTACCCTAGGTTCAAGCAGTTATGACTCAAACAGGGTGAACATACAACGGCCAGTCGGGTTACTTGACGGGCTCGACTAGCACGAGCGCATCTCAAGTCGAACAACATGAAGTGCATAAAACACTTCGCGTGGCCTAACCACAGCTGCCAACTCCAAAACACGGCTCGCGTTCATCGACGCGTCGTTCGTGGCAAAGATAGGCCAACCATGAACTTGCTCGGTTGCTGACTGCCTGGACTAGGTATAGTCCCAAACAATTATGAATTCACATCAGCCATCATGTAAGAGTAATGGAAATGAAATACAACCATGTGAGCATGTTATCACAACTTAAGTAAATCTTCCAACGCATGCATTTCATACATTTAATGAAATCATGCATATAGCTAACATGTAGAAAACAATTTACATCAGCATATTAATTGAGAAATCAATCTCAAACTAATTTATAACACCATTTAATTCAATACATACTAATACAAGCATTTATATAAACACTTACACTACACACTTAAGTCTACATATAGTATATCGACTCAAAGTGCACATTTAGGCGAATCTCTTCGCCAAACTAATTATGCACATATTCCTAATATCCTAATGTGACAAGAACCCATGTCAATCACATCAGCAAATTATGGATGAAAACAGTATTTCTTACAAATGACTAAAATGCCCTAAATCTCATATTTTTCGTCTGCTTACGAAACAGGAAACGGACAGCATGTTGTACATGTCAAACGGCGTTGCCATCGATAATCTACTATTAAACGACATTGAAAGCGTTGGAAACAATCAGTCAAAGCGTCTAAAATTTGCACCTTTTCTCCTACAGGTGTATTAATTCGAATGGAGCGTATACGCTTCGTCTACGGCGAACCGGGAACCTAATACACAAGATCTATCAGCTACTTTACTATGGAACCAAGGGAACCTCAAATCAGCAAGTATTAGGGATGTTTTCTTACCTAGAAACGCGGTGAAATCATCGAAAAAGTGATTGAGGCGCATTGCTTAATCACGTGCAACAGGTGGCACAAGCAGCAGGAAATTCCCTTCCACTTACTCTCACAAACTCTCACTTTCTCTCTCACTCTTGCTAGGGTTTCTAGCAAATTTGGATGGGTGAGAGGAGTGAGCGTTTCAAGCCCTTTTATAAGCCCAAACATGCCCAAAACAGGCTTCAGGTCAAGGTATACTTAAGTTATATCCAAATCGGGACTGTTCCGAACCAAAAGACCATTTCTGGTGGTCCCCTGGCCGAACGTGATCGGACTTAAGTTCGTGCACGTTGGATGTCGCTCACATCCCATTTTCAGACCATCAGTGTTCGTAGATCGCACGCGGCGGTCCAGTTTCAGTTCAGCGGTCACCGCACCTAAATCAGGCCTACAAATCTCATGATATGAAATAGAAATTTTTCCTGATCCGAGGGTGTAATTTGGCTGAATTCTGATGGTCAGAACGCTTAATACTGACGTGTCAAGTCGTGTGCTAGATTTGAATTTCAAATTCCAAATCTAACCCTATTCTCACTCTCTTCACTCCAGGCTCAATGAAATAGCCTGTGAATGTCGGTTGGACTTGATTTTTGAAATGATTGTCAAGTCCAGCTAGGCGGTTTTAACGGTCTAAGATTGTAGGTATCGGACTTTCGACGCACAGTCTAGATCCAATACAAAGTTTCAAAGAGGTCCAGAGAACAAACCGGTTTAGAGTTTGATCCGAGGTTTTAGAGTATTATAGCGTCATTGGTTCTACTCGCTTTGGTCTTATAGAACGTATTTAAAGTGATCAGGGACTATTTACTAGCTACTCTAGCGTTGCGCTAGCTAACTTACACTTATTTTCTGAAGGAATTATTCCTACGCGATTTCTGGTCGAGTTGGTACTCGAATCCAAGTACTGATTTTTTCAGGGCGTTACAACTTGATGCCTAACCAAATCGGGGTTATTTCGATCCAAAAAGACATTTCGGGAAGTCCCCTGGCCGAACGCAATCGGACTTAAGTTCATGCACATCGGATGTCGCTCACATCCCATTTTCATACCAGTAGCGTTCGTAGATCGCACGTGGTGGTCCAGTTTCAGTTCAGTGGTCATCACACGTAGATCAGGTCTACAAGTCTCATGATATGAAAGAGAAATTTTTCCTGATCCGAGGGTGTAATTTGGCTGAATTCTGACAGTCAGAACGCTTAATAATAACGCGCCAAGTCGTGTGCCAGATTGAATTTTAAAATTCCAAATCTAACCCTATTCTCACTCTCTTCACTCTAGGCTCAATGAAATAGCCTCTGAATGTCGGTTGGACTTGATTTTTGAAATGATTGTCAAGTCTAGGTAGACGGTTATAACGGTCTAAGATTGTAGGTATTGGACTTTCGACGCGTGGTCTAGATCCAATACAAAGTTTCAAAGGGGTCCTGAGAACAAACCGGTTTAGAGTTTGATCCGAGGTTTCAGAGTATTATAGTGTCATTGATTCTACTCGTTTTGGGTCTTGTAGAATGTATTTAAAGCGATCAGGGATGATTTCACAGCTACTCTAGCGTTGCGCTAGCTAACTTACGCTTATTTTCTAAAGGAATTATTCCTACGCGATTTCTGGTCGAGTTGGTACTCGAGTCCAAGTACGAGTTTTTTTGGGACGTTACATACCCAATGTAAAAGAGTAAGGCAACAAGTCTCCTTGAGGAGTAATGAATATACTCCTGCCCCCGCTCCTGATGATCGAATGGCGCCATCAAAGTACATTTGTGGGTTTTGTGACTCAGCCAACATTATTTGTTCGTCTAGAAAGTCTTCATTGATAATTTCATGTTCTGCTGCGGGATGCACTGTGAGGAAGTCTACTACTGCTTGTCCTTTTACTGCCTTTTCCGGTTCATACGTAATAATATATTCTGAAAGCAACAACATCCACAACATCGGCCTGGTCAATAAAAATTTGATAGGGTCTGCCCTTGAGATCAGAATTATTTCATGAGAGAGACAAAGTGTCTTAACTTCTGTACTGCAAATATCAACGCTAAACACTCCTCGATCGGCGTATAATTACATTCTGCACCCATCAGCGTTCGGCTCAAATAATAAAGTGCAGTTTCTTTTCCGGCTTCATTCACCTGAGCTAACAAAGCCCCTAAAGATCTTTCAGCCGCAGATATGTACAGAATTAGCAGCTTCTCTTTTATTGGAGCAGTCAGTACTGGTGGCTGTTTTAGCAAATCTTTGATGAAATCGAATGCGTTCTGACAGGCTTGGTGCCACATAAATTCTGCATCTTTCTTCATCAGATGGGAAAATGGTTGACACCTCCTTGTAAAATTTGAAATGAAAAAGTGAATGTATGCTAGCTTTCCTTTCAAACTTTTTAATTCCTTCAATATTTTCGGTGGTGGCATATTTTGAATGGCTTGGATTTTTCCTCAATCAATCTCGATGCCTCTATGCCGGATAACAAAACTGAGGAACTTTCCTGAAGATACTCCGAACGCACACTTAGCTGGATTCATTTTTAATTGTTTCCTTCTAAATCGACGAAAGACCGATGTCAAATGTTCGCGATGCTCTTAATGATATCCTGATCTAACCACTAAGTCATCAACATAACATTCAACATGCTTGTGCATCATATCTTGGAAAATATTCTGCATTGCCCTCTGATACATTGCTCTGGCATTTTAAAGACCAAATGGCATGACTTTATAACAATAAATCCCCAATGAAGTTCTAAATGTTATCACTTCTTCGTCTTTAGGTGCCATCCTTATTTGATTATACCCTGCGTAACCATCCATGAAGGACATGATAGCATATTGAGTGGTGCTATCAATCAGTAGCTCCGTTATCGAAAGGGAAAAATCATCTTTCGGATAGGCCTCATTTAGATCTTTGAAGTCCACGCACACTCTGACTTTCTCATTTTTCTTTTTCTCTGGGATGATGTTCAATATCCATATGGGATATTAACTTCCCTGATAAACCCAACTTTGATTAACTTGGTCACTTCTTCTTCTATCAGGGGAACTAAATCCGGATGAAATCGCCTTTGCGCTTATTTAACTAGTTTTTTCTCTTTGGAGATGTTTAGTCGGTGCATTGCCACTAAAGGTTCTAAGCTTGGCATTTTCGCATATGTCCAAGAGAAGACATCTTTATATTCTTTGAGGAGTCGAACATATTCCTTAGACTCCTTTGTAGAAAGACCGGCACTGATAAATGTATTTCTTAACTCCTCTTCCATGCCTAGATTTACCTCTTGTAGGTGGTCTATCATTAGCTGCCCCCCCCTGTCTTGTATCTGTTTTGGTGCCATTTTAGGATGTTCAACTGTCTTTAGATCTTCTTCTAATGACTGGCTAGCAGAAATTGTATTTACTGACGATTCTACCCCTAACCCTTAAAACCTTCTTCGCTTTTCTTGATCAATCCCGATAGGGATTTGGATCCCTTTCCCATGATTCAAGCTAGTGGGCTCTTCACAATCAAAGCCTATATTTTTCATAATTTCTCTGCTTTCTGGACTATATTTTTTAAGATTTTGTGGTGTTAGCCTGCCGTGATACACATTATTCTCGACCTCTTCCTCGACCCTTGACTCTATTGCAGCGTAAAATTCTATTGGTTCTTGATGCTTTGAGCTGGCCTTAACTTGAAATCTTCTAGTCCTTTCAACATGCGGTAATGGCATTGTGTAATTGGATTGCCAGATCTTTAACTGTTCTGGTGACAATAGGGTCAGCGGTAATTTCCCCGATTATCTCAGGTGTTTCGGTACAAATATAATTTCTTATATGTTTCAGCAGTCCTATCTAGCTTTGCTTCATCTGCCTCTTTTTTTACTGTATTTATTTGAGTATTAATCAGGACTTTACTTTCATCATTCTTTATTTCTTCCTTGGAAAACACTTTATGGTAGCTAGCATCAGCGAAGAAGGATTCGGCTTCTGTATATGGCTTCGCATCAGCCATTACTTTATACTGTATTCCACCTTTATAGTACTTGAAGAACTAATGCAGAGTAAAAGGTACAACAATGTTATACTGATGTATCCACGGCCTTCCCAGAAGGAGATTATATGTCGTTGTGGCATTTATAACGGGGCATAAGACGTTAGTAGTCAGCTCTCCTATTTCCAGCATTACTGTAATCTTTCCAAGTGCACGTTGTCCATTTGGTTAAAAACTTGTATCATCATGCCACTAGGGCCCAGATCTATCCGGCGGTAATCCAACTTACTCAATATCGATAGTGGCAGGAGATTCACTGTGGACCTATTATTTATCATAATCTTCTTAACTTTCTTCCCTCGGATATGACCTTCTATCATTAACGGCCTATTATGATCAGCTTCACAAATCAAATCGTCGTCAGAAAAGGAAACAATTGGTAAACAATCCTTTCGTTCAATATCTTTTGCGTGCTCCATCTCTGCTAGCAGAGTTTCTCTGACATCACGGTCAGACATCGCCTGGACTAAGCTTCGCCGAAATTCTTCTAACAGTTTAAGCACATTGTAAACGCTAAGTCGAGCTGGAATCCCTTTCAAATGACTCACCACGTCGTAAGTCACCTTCATCATCTCATCCTTCTTTTCATTCTAATTATCTTTGTCTTGTCTTTCAGTAGCTTCTTTTCTTATGCCCCCTGCCTTCTGTTTTGCAGGACTTATTATCTAATTTCCTGATCTCAGGGTGATCATTGATACCTTCTTTATAGCCTTGTGATCTTTTTTCTTTCTTTTATCCTGAGACCTTTCCCTGATTATGAGCATATTCACCATTGCCAGGGCACTTTTTTCTTCTTCTTCACCGATTACTATTTCACCTCTGTTTATCAGTCGTTGTATTATACACTTCAGCGTATAACAATTTTTCATCGGATGCCCTATCAGATGATGATAATGGCAAAAATCCTTCTCCCTAGTCCTTGTCACATCTTCAGGACATTTGGGTTCTAGTAACGATATTGTGTCGGCTTTCAATGGCTGATTCATCATAGGAATAACATCTTCTTTGTCGAAGGCGAACCCTTCATGAGAATTAAGCACTCTAACCCTCTTCCTGTCATATCTGTTTCTTGACTGTTGCTACTCTTCTTTATGTTCTCGTGTCTTGTCTTTTGAATCCCTTGTGCCTTTACTTCTTTTATCCTTCTCGACAGTATTTGTGACCATCCTGTTGGGTATTTTCCTACCTGGTTCGTGATGAAAGGCTGACATCTTACAAGTCATTAATTTTAAAGCATGAGCCTTGGTGGTTAGGTCGCTGAAAGTTTGGATATCAGCGCTAGTGAGCCAAAATGCGATTCCTGTTTTCATAGTGTTCGGGCACATCTTGACTTGTTCTTTTTCTTTCGGCAATTGCCTGCACAAAGCTCCTAATGTTTTCCACCCGTCTATGAATTTTCCAACTGGTTCCCCTTCTCTTTGCCGTACAGAAGCCAATTCTGTGATGCTCACATCACGTTCTGAAGAGAAGAAGTTTGACATGAAGGCATCTTGCATCTCCTCCCACGTACGTATAGACCCAGGAGCTAGACTGGAATACCATCGGAATGCTTTGCTAGTTAGTGACGAGTCGAATAACCACAAGAAATACTAAGGTAATGTAGAGAAATTTCCCGGGGTTTGGAATGGAGGGTTTAGGAGGGGTTTGGGTCGCCGGGGTTTGGAATGGAGTACTGAAAATCAAATCTAGGGTATGCAAGGGGGCTGTTTGTGAAGGAGAGGTGGGTTTTAGGGGTTTTCGTGGGATGGGAGGTAGCTAGGGGTGATGTGGAGGGCATTTAAGTGGGTGCTCCCAAAGGGCAGCACCAACGGAGGTCGCCGGCCGGCGATGGCATCGCCGGTCAACTCGAAAGTTGACCGGTGGGACCCCATGGGTCTGGTCCCCCATAGTCCCAGGGCCCCAAAAAATCAGGTCTCACCCCTTGGTTCATTATATTTTGGTCCCTATGAGCCCAAACATGTGTTCGGGGCTTTCCGGGTCCACATCGCAATCTCGAATACCAAACTATATGATGCAGCATATGAATTTGGGGTAGAAGGAGCCAGTACATCTTTCTAGCTCCTTATTTGCTAAAGAAAGTGAATTTAGAATGGCCTTATGGCCATTTTTCACGAAATTTTACTATTCACTGTAAAATTTGGTGAATGTGCTAATTTGTGTTATTTTCACATTAGGTTTGATGCCTAATATGAAATGGATAAGAAAGAACTGAAGGTTGAAGTGTTTAGAGAAGGAATTTTGAAGATTTTTGGTGAAACGGGGTTTTTAAGCCCTGGCGATTGATTACTGGAGTCGTGGTCATCCCACGGCCCAAAGATTCACTTTTGCGGTTTAAAACCGCTCATATGACGTCTCCACCCGACTTCCTACAGCTTAGAAGTGATTCGGGTCGCTTTACGCGACCCGAGATACGTTACAGACTCGATCTTGCGATCGATCCTTATAGACTTCGCCTATCGGCAAATTTGTGATCCTAGAAGTGTTTCTAGACCCTTCTCGCACCCACCTATGTCAAAGGAAGCGACAGCGTACGTCGCAAGACCATAACCCAGGCCCAGTATACTCTCATTCATGCTCTGATACCAACTTGTAACACCCTGAAAATCGGGGGTCGTGTATAAACTCAACTCCCGAGTTCCAGACCGTCACTTATGCAACAAAAATGGTTATGATTCAATGTTGTCTGATTTAAAGCATTCACATGAGTAAAAGTATACCAAAACTGCAATTCATACTTCAGATCCAGTGATAAAAGCAAGCGGAAGACTAAACAATATATATATATCACTGTATGGAAAAACAAGTAATCTCAACTGTCTCCAAAGTATGACTACATCTCTGAGTCTCATATACATGTAAATAGACAAAAGAATAAGTTCAAAATAGTCCCACTGAAGTCCCCCTCGATCCAGGTCACCTACGGGAAGCCGTCGTGATACTGCATATACGAGAACTCATCCTGGTCCTCGTCAATCTCCGGCTCCACCTCCTGGATCTCGTCGTCACCTGCAACTACAACAGGGTCTGGTGGGTGTTGCAAACACCATCCCGTAACGTGGGAATGAGTGATCAACTCAGTGGAATCATAGAGCAAAGATTAGCATGTTCACAATTCAATCACGCGATAATAGTAAAGCAGTAAATCAGACAAATCCTAATACTGTTGTTAATGCAAGATGATATGACGTGATGTATGCCCTCACCGACGATCACCCTCATACGGCAACATCTTACGACCGCGGCATGCCACACTCCCTAGAGTGCTCCACATCTTCCAGGCACATGCAATGCTATGGTGACATGATTACCAAGTTGTTATTAGTCCATTCAAACAGCAGGATTGGGAAACTAAGGTACCTCCCTTGTATCAATCCCAACACGGATCCTGTCTAGGGTCGTCACTCCTAGTAATCTCATACGATGTACATTTCGTAGGTCACTGCAAGGGCTGCCAGGGCTGTTGCTCGCACTCGTTGCACCGCTCCCCCATCACCTTATCAATACAGGCCTACTGTACTCTACTGCACGGAAGGGTCGTCGCCTCCCGTGAACTCAGAATACGCTCGCGGTCACTACAAAGGGCTCGTCGCCTGATCAGTGTAGGCCGACAGCTAGAATATAGTGTCCCATACCACCATAATCTGCTCACGAGTCAAGGTGCTCATTGGTCACTACGGGGAGGTTTGTGGCCCCAGCGTAGGCCGACAGCTCGATCACGGTGTCCCATACCACCATGCCCGGCTCATGAGTCTTCGTGGATCAAGGTACCACGGTTAATAGGGTTTACAATGGTAAGTTCAGTACCCTAGGTTCAAGCAGTTATGATACATACAAGGTGAACAAACATCGGCCAGTCGGGTTACTTGACGGGCTCGACTAGCGCGATCGCATCTCGAATTGAACGACATGAAGTGCGTAAAACACTTCGCGTGGCCTAACCACTGCCGCCAACTCTCAACACGAATCACATTCATCGACGCGTCGTTCGTGGCTATGACCAGTCAGCCACGAATTCGCTCGGTTACCGACTGCCTGGACTAAGTCAAGTCCCACACATCTATGGAATTACATTAACACTATAAAAAGGTATTGGAATTGAAATACATCATGTGAGCATGTTAGCACATGTTATAACATTCAACTTAAGCAAATCTTCAAGGCATACTTCCCATGCATATTCAACTTAAGCAAATCCTCAAGTACATACATTCCATGCATGTAATGAAATCATGCATTTTGTCAACATGTAGAAAATCATTTAGGTCAGCATAATAATTGAAAAATCAATCACAAACTATCAAATAACATCATTTAATTCAATACATACTAATACAAGCATTTATACAAACACATACACTACACACTTAAGTCTACATATAGTATGTCGACCCAAAGTGTGCAACTAGGCGAATCTCTTCGCCAAACTAATTATGCACGCATTCCTAACTTCCTAATGCGACAACAAACCATGTCAATCACATCAGCAAAATATGAATGTAAACAGTACTTCCTACAAATGACTAAAATGCCCTAAATCTCATATTCTTCGTTAGCTTACGAAACGGGAAACGGAGAGCTTTTTGTACATGTCAAACGGCGATGCCGTCAAGAATCTACTATTAAACGACATTGAAAGCGTTGGGAACCGTCAATCAAAGCGTCTAAAATCCTCACCTAGTGTCTTGTAGACTCGGGAATTGAAGTGGAGCGTATAGGGTTCGTCTACGGCGAGTAAGGAGCCTAATACATAAGATCCATAAGCTACATCGCTATGGAAACAAGGAAAACTCAAATCACCAACTATTTAGGGTTTTTACTTACCTAGGATTGCGGTGGAATCGCCGGGAAAGCGGTAGAGGAGTGTTGCTTAAGCACGTGCAACACGTAGCACAAGTGGCAGGAAGAACTCTCCCACTCTCTCACAATCTCTCACTCTTTTTCTCTCTCCCAAGCTAGGGCTTCTCTCAAATTCGGATGGGAGAGAGGAGTGAGGGTTTCAACCCCTTTTATAGCCTAAAACATGCCCAAAATAGGCTTGGGAACAATGTTTACTTGGTGCCTAACCAAATCGGGGCCGTTTCGGTCCAAAAGAGCATTTCTGGAGGTCCCCTGGCCAAGTGCGGTCGGACTTAAGCTCATGCATACTGGATCTAGCACGCATCCAGTTTTCAGACCGGTTGGGTTCCCAGATCGCACGTGGCGGCCCAGTTTCAGTTTAACGGTCACCGCACCAAGATCAGGCCTATAAGTCTCGTGATATATAATAGATATTTTTCCTGATCCAAGGGTGTAATTTGGCTGTATTCTGACGGTCAGAATGCTTAATTCTGATGCGTCAAATTTGTGTGCCAGATTTGAATTTGAAATTCCAACTGTCCCTATTCACACTCTCTTCGGTCCGGGCTCAATGAAATAGCCTGTGATCGTCAGTTGGACTTGATATTCGAAACGATTGCCAAGCCCAGCTAAGTGGTCATAACGGTCTAAGATGGTAGGCATCTGACTTACGACGCGCGGTCTAGATCCAATACAAAGTTTCAAGGAGGTCCCGAGAACAAACCGGCTTAGAGTTTGATCCGAGGCTTTAGAGCATTATAGCACCCTTGGTTCCACTCGCTTCGGGCCTTGTAGAACGTATTTAAAGTGATCAGGGACCATTTCCCAGTTATTCTAACGTTGCACTAGCTAACCTAGTCACATTTTCTAAAGGAATGAATTCTACGCAATTTCGGGTCGAGTTGGTACTCGAACCCAAGTATGGATTTTTTCACGGGCGTTACAATCTACCCCCCTTAACAAATAATTTCGTCCTCGAAATTTTGTACCTTTTTGTACTCCTCGAGAAGCTGTGGGTAGTTCTTTCTGATCTCGGCTTCTGTCTCCCAAGTAGCCTCCTCCTCAGTATGATGCGTCCATAGTACCTTCACAAGGGGAATCACCTTGCTACGCAGTACCTGCTCCTTCCGGTCTAAGATGCGTGTCGGTCGCAGGATATAAGTAACATCCTCTCCTAACTGCACCTGCTCCCATCTGATGATATGATAAGGATCAGCAACGTACTTCTTCAGCATAGAAACATGAAATACGTTGTGGACGCTCGCGAGGGGCGTGGGTAAAGCCAATCGGTAAGCCACTGCTCCCACACGATCGAGGATCTGAAATGGACCAATGAATCGCGGTGCCAGCTTCCCCTTCTTCCCGAACCGAAGGACTCCCTTCATAGGGGAAACTCGCAAAAACACATGATCCCCGACTGTGAACTCTAGTGGCCGTCGTCTCGTATCGGCGTAGCTCTTCTGTCTGCTCTGCGCTGTAAGAAGCCGACGTCGTATAATATCAATCTTCTCTGACGTCGCCTGCACCAACTCTGGGCCAATCAAGCTGCGCTCACCGACCTCTAACCAGCAATGCGGTGCGCGACAAGGTCGCCCATACAGCGCATCATAAGGTGCCATGCCGATACTCGCCTGGAAGCTATTGTTGTACGCAAACTCCGCATATGCAAGACAGTCATCCCAACTGTCCTTGAAGTCCAATGCGCAAGCTCGCAACATGTCCTCCAGGATCTGGTTCACTCGCTCCGTCTGTCCGTCCGTCTGTGGGTGGAAGGCAGTACTGAACTTCAACTTCACACCCATAGCCTCCTAAATGCGAGTCCAGAAAATAGAAGTGAACCGCGTGTCTCTGTCCGACACGATCTCCAACGGAACTCCATGCATACGCACGATCTCTCTAATATACAATCCAGCCAGCTCGTCTGCAGAGTTCGTAACTCTGATCGGTAGGAAGTGCGCCGACTTCGTCAATCGGTCGACGATCACCCAAATGGAATCATGCCCCTTCCTCGTCTTCGGCAACCCAGAAATGAAGTCCATGGAAATGAAATCCCACTTCCACTCTGCAATCGGCATAGGCTGCAAAAGTCCAGGTGGTCGGCGATGCTCTGCCTTCACCTGTTGACAAGTGAGACAACGGGACACGAACTCAGCTATGTGGGTCTTCATACCTTCCCACCAATACGTCCTCTTCACGTCACGATACATCTTCGTGCTGCTAGGATGCATCGCGAGTCTAGTAGAATGCGCAGCCTCGAGAATCTCTCGTCTCAAGTCAGGGACATCAGGAACGCATAGGCGGCCACGGTAACATAAGCCCCCATCCATACCAACTCGCCAGTCGGCGTCAGCATCATCACTGGCCTGCTCTCGAAGCTCAGTAAGATGCGCGTCGTCCCTCTGCGCCTCGATGACACGGTCATCGATCTGGGATCGCACCTGAACATGTGCGATGAACTCAAATGGCTCCTCTACGGTGAGTTTCTGCTCAAAGTCTCGCAAAAACTCAACCATATCCCACTCGGCAACCATCAGAGGAGCCGCAAACTCTATCGCCTTCTTGCGACTCAACGCATCAGCCACAAGGTTCGCCTTCCCAGGATGGTAAGAGACTTCAAACTTGAAGTCCTTCAGCGTCTCCATCCATCGCCGCTGCCTCATATTCAAGTCCCACTGCGTGAATATGTACTTGAGGCTCTTGTGGTCGCAAAAGAGCTCGAACTCCTCTCCGTAGAGGTAATGTCTCCAGAGTCTCAGTGCGAATATAACGGCTGCCAACTCCAGGTCGTGTGTAGGGTAATTCTCCTCGTGCTTCCTTAATTGTCTCGAGGCATACGAAATTACCCTGTCCCTCTGCATAAGGACACAACCCAAACCAACGCTAGACGCGTCAGTGTATATAGTGTATTTAACCCCTTGCTCTGGCAATACTAGCACAGGGGCGGACGTAAGTCTGTCCTTCAGCTCCTGAAAAGCTGACTCCGCCTTATCATTCCAGGCGAACTTCACGTCCTTCCGTGTCAACTGAGATAAGGGTCTCGTGATCTTCGAGAAATCCTGAATGAAGCGCCGATAGTAGCCAGCGAGACCCAAGAAACTCCTCACCTCAGTGACAGAACCAGGCTGCTCCCAGTCCTGCACCGCAGCTACCTTAGACAGGTCAACTGCCATGCCATCCTTGGACACCACGTGTCCCAGGAACTTCACCTCCTGCTTCCAGAAGTCGCACTTCTTGTACTGTGCGAACAACTGATGCTGTCTGAGCGTATCAAGGACCAAACGCAAGTGCTCCTCATGCTCCTCTCGACTCCTAGAGTATACCAAAATGTCGTCGATGAAGACAACGACGAATCGATAGAGGAAAGGCCGCAATACCCTGTTCATCAGATCCATGAACACGGCCGGTGCGTTCGTGAGACCGAACGACATCACAAGGAACTCGTAATGACCAAAACTAGTCCTGAATGTTGTCTTCTGCACGTCCTCATCTCTGACGCGCAGCTGATGATATCCTGACTGAAGATCAATCTTCGAGAAGTACTGCGCTCCTCTCAACTGATCAAACAAGTCATCGATCCTGGGCAAAGGGTACTTGTTCTTCACCGTGAGCTGGTTCAGCCTGCGATAATCAATACACAATCGCAGCGAACCATCCTTCTTCTTCACGAACAAGACCGGTGCTCCCCAAGGAGACACGCTAGGCCGTATAAAGCCAAGCTCTAGCAGGCCATCAATCTGCATCCTCAACTCCTCCATCTCACATGGTGCCATGCGATACGTCGGCAGTGAGACGGGTGTAGAACCAGGAATCAGATCGATAGTGAAATCGATCTCACGTCGGGGCGGCAAACCAGGGATCTTCCTGAACAGATCCCCGAACTCAGAAACAACTGGCGTCTGCTCAAGTACCTGGGCACCAGCGTCGCGCAATAGAGTGGCGTAGCTAAGAATGCGGAAAGGAAGATTTACCCGCACTGAAAATGTGAAAGGCGTGCCCTCAGGCTCGTACACCATCACCACACGAGCCTCGCAGTCAATCTCGGCTCTCGCTGCAGTCAACCAGTCCATGCCAAGAATGACGTCGAGATATACGAGCGAGGGATCGACGACCAGATCAAGAGTCATCGTCCTGCCTCCCAGATCAACTAAACAACCCTCACACATCTGGGTGACATCCGAATAATCTCCATGAGCTGCAAGGACTCGCACGCTATCCATAGTGATAGTCTGCAACCCAAGACGTCTGACTACGGCACACGATATCAAAGAAATCGTGGAACCAGTGTCCACCATGACAAGAACGGGAGTACCTCCGATATGGCCCGTGACCTCGAAGGCTGAATGCTGGAAAGTCAGCGTCGTAGCTGCCTCAGCGGTCAGTGCATGAACTCGAGCCTGCTGTGGCCGGTTCGGCCGCTGTGTCAAGGGCCGTGGGGGCTGTCGAATCTGCGATACTGTGGGTCTGAAAGAGGAATGCGCAGGAGCTGACCGTATAGGCGGTGCTGATATCGCCTGTGGACGTACATGATCAATCTTCTGCGGTGGCGAGAACCCACTGTCCCGCATCCTCGAAAAGCAACTCTGCGCTAGGTGGCCCGTCCTCCCACAGTATGTGCATGATAAATCAGGACGCCGAAACGGTCCTACTGGCGCCGTGGTCCTGATAGGAGGATCAATGCGAGGCCTCTTGCCCGCGAAGGGCCTATCTGGCAACTCCGGTCGCGGCCTGGAAGTAGTCGGGCCTCGTGATCGCGCAAGTCGATCCACGTCCTGCTCTGCCCGCATGGACATGTGAACCAACTCCGCATAGGAGGGGAAACTGATACAGCACATCTTCGACCGAATATCCGGTCGCAAGCCCTCCAAAAAGCGCCGTATGCGCATCTGCTCATCAGCTAGAATCGTCGGGACGTACCTGCCCAGCTCTGTGAACCGATGCTCATACTCGGTAACCGTCATCGCTGCCTGCCTGAGACGGAGAAACTCATTCTCCCTCTCGTGCCTGTAGGTCTGAGGATAATACTTCTCATGGAAGCGAAACTCGAATGCTGCCCATGTCCATACGAAATCTGCGGTAACAGTCCGCAATATACTATCCCACCACATACTAGCCTCTCTCTCAAACTGGAAGGTAGCCAGCTCTACCTGCTCTGCCTCAGTACAGTGCAACATGCGCAGAATCTTCGACACTCGGTCGAGCCAAAACTCAGCCTCCTCGGGTCTGTGAGAACCCGTGAAAGTAGGAGGCCGCAAGCGCTGAAATCGCTCCAGAAGGCCCCCTGTGTCGGCAGGATTCCCCGCAGGGAAAGCAGGCTGTGCAGTATGTGCTATGTCCTCATCCTGGGCGTAAGCATAGGCATCCTCAGCTGGATGCGCAGGTGGTGCAGGCGGAGTAGATGCCGTCGCACCCCCACCCTGGGCTAAAGTCCCGACTATAGTAGTCAATAGCTGCTGCTGCTGTAGCATCATAGCCATCATCTGCTCGAATCTATCAGGTGGTGGAGCAGGCTGTGGCGGATGAGGCGCGGAAGTAGATGCGCGCTGTAGCTCTCTAACTGATGGTGTAAATGGCGGTGGTCCATCTGTAGGACCAACAGCAGGCTGAGACGACCGAACCGTCTCAGGAATCGGGCCCACAGCAGGGTCCGGACGAGTGCCAGACTGAGAGGGAGCCTGATCCATCTGCTCTGACAATGAAAGCCGAACCACGCTCCTCGTAGTCTTAGGTGGCATTCCCTATATTCAAAATAGGGCGCAACCTTGTCAGTCCCAATTGCTCAAATACACCACAATCATTCACTAAGGAGTCAAAGGCATTCCATGCATTTCAATTAATCAAAATTGTCACAATACAAGGGATATATCCTTACAAGCATCATGACTAGAATGACATGAAAATTAAGACAGTTAAGCAACAGCAACATAAGCAAAGCACTAGCCCTAATAGGCTTTACACACATAAAACAGAAAGTGGCTAACTACTCATAACAACATCAAAGATCGCGTCGCTAGTCGGAGTCTGGCGACGGAGGAGGAGCACCCTTATCCTGTAAGCAACACAGGATTGCCTTCAAGGTGCGAGTCACCTTGCCAAACTTCTTCTTCGTAACGGCCTTGGCATCAGCGACCTCTGCTCGAAGTTCTTGGACTTCCCTTCGCAAAGCGGTCTGGCTCTCCTCCATCCGAGCAATGCGATCGTCGATAGTAGCCTGCGCAGAAGGAGGAGGGCTCTCATCAGTATCCTGAGCATCCTCTTCTGCTTCTTCCTGAGTCCCTTCCTGAACCTCTGCACTAGGTTCTCCTTCGCTTTGATCTTCCTCTTCATCAAAGTCGTCCCCACTATCCCTTTCAAGTTGATTTTCACGATATTGCGACCCAATCTTCATCTTAACCATTGTCGACTCATCGATGGTGTGAATCGATACCGGCAATTCGGGTCCAAGTCTATAGGCAAACTCAAGCGCAATCTTGCAAATGAGTCGGCCAAAGGGAAGGGATTCGGATGTTCTCCTCGACCTGGCTATGAGAACTATCTGCCGTAAGATGAAAGTGGTCATACATACGTTCTCTCCCTGGGCCACCAGAAATAAGAAATCGACCATAAGACGTGTACATTCAATGCGGTTCGTCGACCTAGGATAAACATTGAACGTGCAGATGTGATGCAGCAGACGCAAATCCTCAGACATGTACGTCGCCTTGAGGCTATTATTAGGCTGCCATGGAACCAACTTACCGCACAGAAACCTGGTGCGGCGATCTCGTTCACGTCTAGTCCTCAAACTCTTGTCACTTGGATGCACATCACCTAGAGGCACATTGAGAAGTCGCGCAATCAACCGGACGTCGATCGTAGCCATCCGATCTCTACCAAAAGGGATTTTGAACTGCAAAGGATCCAAGGTGGGATTCTGGATGCTAGCATAGAAGGCACGAACGGTGCTCACATTAGCACGAGCGCGAGCTTCAAAGATCGGTCCCCAGTGCGCAGCTTCAATGCGTTCGAACAACAGATACTCGCCGAACAATCGCCCATCTACGTCCGCCTCAAATAACACTCTACGATCAGTGTATTCACCATGAGGCATCTCTGATAGGATGGTTCGTCCAAGATGTGCATGGGGATCCAAATCCCGCTTTGTACGGCACTCCAGGACTGCAGCTGGACCTGCGGCGGTGCTTGAACTTGCGGCACCACCCCGCGGTCTTCTCGATCGAGCAGGGAGGCTTGGCCCAGCCTCGTCTGACGCAGTTTTCCTCTTACCCATCAAAGATATGATGGATGAGAGCGACAAAAGACCCAAAATGGCTTCCACGAAGGCCATGAAAAACGCCGAAAATGCGGAGAAATGGCTGCCCAATCTGACAAAAGAAAATCTAGGCGTCGTAGAGGGATGCTTCAAGCTTCCCAAGGTTGTACTTTCAGGGAAAAATAAGAACAAAAAGATGGAATGGAGCTGCTCACGATTTCAGCACCATTTGGGGGATTTTGGAGCTCCAAATGGGGAAATCTTCAAGGAAAGGGGCTGCCAACACCCAATAATTGATGGGTGGTGGTCGGTTTTGGCCAAGGAAGGGTTTACGAGGGGTTTGGGTCGCCGGGGTTTGGAATGGAGTACTGAAAATCAAATCTAGGGTATGCAAGGGGGCTGTTTGTGAAGGAGAGGTGGGTTTTAGGGGTTTTCGTGGGATGGGAGGTAGCTAGGGGTGATGTGGAGGGCATTTAAGTGGGTGCTCCCAAAGGGCAGCACCAACGGAGGTCGCCGGCCGGCGATGCATCGCCCGGCCGGCGATGGCATCGCCGGTCAACTCGAAATTTGACCGGTGGGACCCCATGGGTCTGGTCCCCCATAGTCCCAGGGCCCCAAAAAATCAGGTCCCACCCCTTGGTTCATTATATTTTGGTCCCTATGAGCCCAAACATGTGTTCGGGGCTTTCCGGGTCCACATCGCAATCTCGAATACCAAACTATATGATGCAGCATATGAATTTGGGGTAGAAGGAGCCAGTACATCTTTCTAGCTCCTTAGTTGCTAAAGAAAGTGAATTTAGAATGGCCTTATGGCCATTTTTCACAAAATTTTACTATTCACTGTAAAATTTGGTGAATGTGCTAATTTATGTTATTTTCACATTAGGTTTGATGCCTAATATGAAATGGATAAGAAAGAACTGAAGGTTGAAGTGTTTAGAGAAGGAATTTTGAAGATTTTTGGTGAAACGGGGTTTTTAAGCCCTGGCGATTGATTACTGGAGTCGTGGTCATCCCACGGCCCAAAGATTCACTTTTGCGGTTTAAAACCGCTCATATGACGTCTCCACCCGACTTCCTACAGCTTAGAAGTGATTCGGGTCGCTTTACGCGACCCGAGATACGTTACAGACTCGATCTTGCGATCGATCCTTATAGACTTCGCCTATCGGCAAATTTGTGATCCTAGAAGTGTTTCTAGACCCTTCTCGCACCCACCTATGTCAAAGGAAGCGACAGCGTACGTCGCAAGACCATAACCCAGGCCCAGTATACTCTCATTCATGCTCTGATACCAACTTGTAACACCCTGAAAATCGGGGGTCGTGTATAAACTCAACTCCCGAGTTCCAGACCGTCACTTATGCAACAAAAATGGTTATGATTCAATGTTGTCTGATTTAAAGCATTCACATGAGTAAAAGTATACCAAAACTGCAATTCATACTTCAGATCCAGTGATAAAAGCAAGCGGAAGACTAAACAATATATATATATCACTGTATGGAAAAACAAGTAATCTCAACTGTCTCCAAAGTATGACTACATCTCTGAGTCTCATATACATGTAAATAGACAAAAGAATAAGTTCAAAATAGTCCCACTGAAGTCCCCCTCGATCCAGGTCACCTACGGGAAGCCGTCGTGATACTGCATATACGAGAACTCATCCTGGTCCTCGTCAATCTCCGGCTCCACCTCCTGGATCTCGTCGTCACCTGCAACTACAACAGGGTCTGGTGGGTGTTGCAAACACCATCCCGTAACGTGGGAATGAGTGATCAACTCAGTGGAATCATAGAGCAAAGATTAGCATGTTCACAATTCAATCACGCGATAATAGTAAAGCAGTAAATCAGACAAATCCTAATACTGTTGTTAATGCAAGATGATATGACGTGATGTATGCCCTCACCGACGATCACCCTCATACGGCAACATCTTACGACCGCGGCATGCCACACTCCCTAGAGTGCTCCACATCTTCCAGGCACATGCAATGCTATGGTGACATGATTACCAAGTTGTTATTAGTCCATTCAAACAGCAGGATTGGGAAACTAAGGTACCTCCCTTGTATCAATCCCAACACGGATCCTGTCTAGGGTCGTCACTCCTAGTAATCTCATACGATGTACATTTCGTAGGTCACTGCAAGGGCTGCCAGGGCTGTTGCTCGCACTCGTTGCACCGCTCCCCCATCACCTTATCAATACAGGCCTACTGTACTCTACTGCACGGAAGGGTCGTCGCCTCCCGTGAACTCAGAATACGCTCGCGGTCACTACAAAGGGCTCGTCGCCTGATCAGTGTAGGCCGACAGCTAGAATATAGTGTCCCATACCACCATAATCTGCTCACGAGTCAAGGTGCTCATTGGTCACTACGGGGAGGTTTGTGGCCCCAGCGTAGGCCGACAGCTCGATCACGGTGTCCCATACCACCATGCCCGGCTCATGAGTCTTCGTGGATCAAGGTACCACGGTTAATAGGGTTTACAATGGTAAGTTCAGTACCCTAGGTTCAAGCAGTTATGATACATACAAGGTGAACAAACATCGGCCAGTCGGGTTACTTGACGGGCTCGACTAGCGCGATCGCATCTCGAATTGAACGACATGAAGTGCGTAAAACACTTCGCGTGGCCTAACCACTGCCGCCAACTCTCAACACGAATCACATTCATCGACGCGTCGTTCGTGGCTATGACCAGTCAGCCACGAATTCGCTCGGTTACCGACTGCCTGGACTAAGTCAAGTCCCACACATCTATGGAATTACATTAACACTATAAAAAGGTATTGGAATTGAAATACATCATGTGAGCATGTTAGCACATGTTATAACATTCAACTTAAGCAAATCTTCAAGGCATACTTCCCATGCATATTCAACTTAAGCAAATCCTCAAGTACATACATTCCATGCATGTAATGAAATCATGCATTTTGTCAACATGTAGAAAATTATTTAGGTCAGCATAATAATTGAAAAATCAATCACAAACTATCAAATAACATCATTTAATTCAATACATACTAATACAAGCATTTATACAAACACATACACTACACACTTAAGTCTACATATAGTATGTCGACCCAAAGTGTGCAACTAGGCGAATCTCTTCGCCAAACTAATTATGCACGCATTCCTAACTTCCTAATGCGACAACAAACCATGTCAATCACATCAGCAAAATATGAATGTAAACAGTACTTCCTACAAATGACTAAAATGCCCTAAATCTCATATTCTTCGTTAGCTTACGAAACGGGAAACGGAGAGCTTTTTGTACATGTCAAACGGCGATGCCGTCAAGAATCTACTATTAAACGACATTGAAAGCGTTGGGAACCGTCAATCAAAGCGTCTAAAATCCTCACCTAGTGTCTTGTAGACTCGGGAATTGAAGTGGAGCGTATAGGGTTCGTCTACGGCGAGTAAGGAGCCTAATACATAAGATCCATAAGCTACATCGCTATGGAAACAAGGAAAACTCAAATCACCAACTATTTAGGGTTTTTACTTACCTAGGATTGCGGTGGAATCGCCGGGAAAGCGGTAGAGGAGTGTTGCTTAAGCACGTGCAACACGTAGCACAAGTGGCAGGAAGAACTCTCCCACTCTCTCACAATCTCTCACTCTTTTTCTCTCTCCCAAGCTAGGGCTTCTCTCAAATTCGGATGGGAGAGAGGAGTGAGGGTTTCAACCCCTTTTATAGCCTAAAACATGCCCAAAATAGGCTTGGGAACAATGTTTACTTGGTGCCTAACCAAATCGGGGCCGTTTCGGTCCAAAAGAGCATTTCTGGAGGTCCCCTGGCCAAGTGCGGTCGGACTTAAGCTCATGCATACTGGATCTAGCACGCATCCAGTTTTCAGACCGGTTGGGTTCCCAGATCGCACGTGGCGGCCCAGTTTCAGTTTAACGGTCACCGCACCAAGATCAGGCCTATAAGTCTCGTGATATATAATAGATATTTTTCCTGATCCAAGGGTGTAATTTGGCTGTATTCTGACGGTCAGAATGCTTAATACTGATGCGTCAAATTTGTGTGCCAGATTTGAATTTGAAATTCCAACTATGTCCCTATTCACACTCTCTTCGGTCCGGGCTCAATGAAATAGCCTGTGATCGTCAGTTGGACTTGATATTCGAAACGATTGCCAAGCCCAGCTAAGTGGTCATAACGGTCTAAGATGGTAGGCATCTGACTTACGACGCGCGGTCTAGATCCAATACAAAGTTTCAAGGAGGTCCCGAGAACAAACCGGCTTAGAGTTTGATCCGAGGCTTTAGAGCATTATAGCACCCTTGGTTCCACTCGCTTCGGGCCTTGTAGAACGTATTTAAAGTGATCAGGGACCATTTCCCAGTTATTCTAACGTTGCACTAGCTAACCTAGTCACATTTTCTAAAGGAATGAATTCTACGCAATTTCGGGTCGAGTTGGTACTCGAACCCAAGTATGGATTTTTTCACGGGCGTTACATCAGTAGACGGCTTATTTTCCTGGTTTATCTCAGCCATGTGTATTGTGGCTTCCTTACTTTTTGACGAACTCGTAGCTAGAGTAGAGCGAGAGGACTGTGACATCACGGGGCTTACGAAGAGGGGAGGAAGTGGAGTATCTTGCGACTCTTATATACTTCCTTTGCTATCGATCGATTGGGGTGATACGGACATTGACGATCCCATCATTGGTGCTTTACCCTTTTGCTCTTTCGTCCATCTGCCCCTTGGGGTGATCAAAGATAGAAAGTTGCGTGATGTTAACCGTGGAACTTCTCGCTCAGGATAAATTATGAGGGGAGCGAGTTCAGGATTTCTTCTGGCCACATTGCGCGTCATAGGGCCTTCAGCTCTCGACAAAGGCAGGTTTGTTCAGAGATTCCTTGCATTTCGTGCTCTTGTCCTATGAGTCATTACTAAGGTCCAGTCTTTATCTCCTTCTGATGGTGGAGGTGAAGCAGATACGACCCCAACTGTAACTTGTGCCAACCTGTTCTTGTTTGTAAGCAGTTGAGTCATGTATTTCTAAGGCGAGTCTGGCACGCATTCTATCATGAACCCAGTCAGAGTGAAACAAAACCTCACTTTCATCGCAGTAATTATCATTGATTGTGATTAGTAGTTTGCTCTAAAAACCTTCACTGACAAAGTATATTTATAATTAGAATCTCTAGAGTAAATATTCTATCTTAAAGATGAAGGGGGGGATGTTCCCACTGAGAGTCGCCATTTTGGCGTCGGAAGATGCCAAAAGAAATGCCATGAAAATTCTATGATACCCTTAATGTTGTTATTGGAATAATAATAAAAATAGTCCCTAACAGAGTCGCCATTTTGTTTCGAATAGAAAAAAATACGTTTGATTTGGGGAATTTATTTTATTCCAATATAACAAAGAGATTTTATACAATAATTATGGCGTTATTGATTCTGAGTTCATATACATCCCTTTCAAATCCCTTGATTCTAAGATAGAGTACTAAAAAAATGGTAATTAATAAAATTATATGTCAAATCTTAAATTCGGTAGCATTCCGACGCTATTTCGATCATCTCCTAGGTACTTAGGAGGAATGTTGAATTTAATCAACTAGTTTCCCTTTTAAACTCGTTTGTTGTGCTAAGGAGAGGGATTAAAACAACGAAGGATGAACTCTAACAATTTCAGCAGCATTTCAACCTCTTTTTTCCTTGGCCACATGGTGACCTAGTTGCGTGACTGGTGCAACTGAATTACCGTTTGCGCGATCAGCACGGCAGTATGCTTGGGTGCATGATCCGCACAACTTATCTCCTGCCTTGCGCGATCAACACAACTTAGTATCTTCGTTGCGCGACCCGCACAACTGACTTTTCTCCTCACCTTCAATCAATCTTCAGAGTTCTAACTTTCTCTAAAAAACCTTCCATCTCAAATGAGGAGAGGAGTGGGGTATTTATAGGCCTCCACACGTGTTAACCCTCGTTTCTTGTGCCATAGGCCCCACCTTGGATCAATTCTAGCCGTTCATCTCGATTTGCATCTATTTATGGTTGACCTACCCATGCAAGGGTAAAGGTAGACGTGTGACCCGCGCAACGATTATTTCTGGTGCACAATCCGTGCAAGGATAAAATAAACTTTTCATCTTGTGCAACGCCTATTCTGGATGCGCGATGCCTAAGATTCCTTCTATCGATTACGCAAGTCGCGTAACGTCTAGTCTAGTTGGGCGATCCATGTAACATTGTTTGTTCCCTTCTTCATTTCTTCACTTTGTATGATTTTTATCTCATCTTTAGATTTTCCTTTATGATGATTTTTTATGCTCTAACAGATGATGAGGAGGCATTTTCGTATATGCAGTATTCAGGCAGGTTCACTTAAACCGTTCTAAATCTACGGGGCTTCAGGGTTTATACTGTATAGAGGACTATCACATTTTTTTATTTGTATTTTGAAACAAGACTTGTAACTATTGACCTGATATAACGCACATATTTCGGGGACTTGTATTGGTTTATCTATTTATTTTAGACTTTCGCTTGCATTTTCTAAATGTCCCTGGATTATGTTTTGCTGATTTGGCTTAATCTATTTCATGTTTCTTACACTAATACAGACAACATACAACCATCATTAAAATTGTTGCATAAGTGATGTTTTAGAACTCGAGAGTTGGGTTATACTCGACCTCCAATTTTCAGGGCGTTACAAGTTGGTATCAGAGCATGATTTGGATTAGACTGGACCTGGGTTATGGTCACATGACGTACGCTGATGCCAATTTAACGTATGAGGGTGCGAGAAAAATTTAGAAATAAATTTAGGATTCCCTGTTTCGCCAATTGGTGAAGGATGACTGTAAACAATCATCGAGATCGAGTCCGTTCGCACTCTTGATCATGCACAACGACCCTAATCCACTTCTAGACCGTCAATTGACAGGTTTAGACCATGTTTCATCCCATCCTAGCCGTTTAAAATCGGTAAGCGCGAATATGCATTAGATTCTATTCGAAATGACCCGAAACGAGTCGAAACGGAGTAGGGGTCCAATCGGGGCACTTCTAGGGGGACCTATGGTGGGACACACATGTTTTTGGACTTTAGTTTGGGGGGAGGACCTTACCCCACTGGTGAGCCATCACCGGATAGTCCAGCGACCAGCGAGGCCTCGTCGCACAGTGGGCCAGTCCGGGCGGGCCGACGCCCCTAGGGCCTAGTGTGGCCCACTAGTCCACAATTGGTCGATTAAAAGCTATCCCAAATCATCTTCCCTTCACAAATCACCCTCCCTAGCTTTCCTTTTCTAAAGAAACCCTCAAAAATTAAACAAAAATCATTTTTTAAACCCTTCCTTCTTCCATTTTTGTGCATCCTCTCTCTACCCATTTCAAAACCCACCTCCATTGCTGATTTCCTTTTCTTTTCCTTCTATTTAGGCACTCAAATCCCTACTTTTAGTCTCAAATTCATGTGAAAACCAATACCCCTTCCATTTCCCTCCTTTCTTTCCTTTTCCATGGCACAATTCGAGCTTGTTACGGCCATATTTTCTATTTCTACCATTCTCTCTTTCATGGGAAAGAAGAGAGCTTTCATAAATGAAGTCAGGCCTAGTCGCCCCACCCGTTTAAGGAGGCCGAGAGGTACTGCCACGAGTTTAAGTGTCAATCGAGAGTTACAGACGAAGCAGGATCTAGATCCCCATGCTCCCATAGGAAGGGCTTTATTGGTAGAGTTGTCTCATAGAGTTTATGAGGGTCGTAGGGTCCTTTTTGAAGCTCATGTAGATGTGTGGCTATTTGGAGAATTCTTATTGTTTGAGCACCTGCTAGAAGCCAAGTGGGGTCCGCTATTTGAGGATGAGCACCGTGCAAATGTCGGCACTGTCTGAGATTTCTATGCCCACATCGAGAGCCAACATTAGAGCCCTTGCAGTTTAAAATTTCATTTGGAAGAGATCGGGAGGCCATAATCGATGTTGCTTTCATATCTCGCCTTATGAAGTGCCACTTGGCGAGGTACATGCAAGTGAGAAGAATCTAAGTAGTGCACGTGAAAGGGATCGCCACACATGGTTCCTTTGTGGTTGTCTGGTTGAATGACAGCCTAAAAAAGCCTTTTAGTGACTAATATGACGGATGACTTCTGCCTGCTTCACTACATCTACATGTTCAACGTCTACCCCAGGTGGAGCACCCGCAGTGAGTGCACGCGCCTGATGGTGGACTTCTTGTACAAGGTGGGGCAGGGAGAGAAGTTGTGTGTGCCTACGCATGTCTTGCGACAGATAGTCCTTATTGCACGTTCTAATAGAAGGACTGAATCCCTCCCATTTGGCCCACTCATATGCAGGATTGCACTCGAGTTTGGCTACAGACTTGGGG
Source organism: Magnolia kwangsiensis (assembly GCA_037074715.1). Taxonomy (NCBI): domain Eukaryota; kingdom Viridiplantae; phylum Streptophyta; class Magnoliopsida; order Magnoliales; family Magnoliaceae; genus Magnolia; species Magnolia kwangsiensis. The sequence goes on along the minus strand of CM073575.1, from coordinate 77,783,181 downwards.
CTGAATTATCGGCTTTGATCCATTACATTACCAAGACTACTCTCAATCAGATGGATATCGGGCCACGACAACGACAAGCCCTCCTCGAGGAGAGTGAGGATGAGACCGAAAGCGAAGAGGAAGAGAGTGAAGAAGAAGGTGGAGCTGAAATAGAAGAAGAAGAAGAGCAGGATGAGGAAGAAGAGGAGGCCCAGGATACGAATGAGAGCCCTCCTCCTGTGACTCGAGAGCATGATCCTGATTAGGCTAATAGGGAAGCCCGTTTAGTTAGACTTGAGGAGGGCCAGGCCACCCTATGACAGGATATTATCAATTTGCGCGGCCTTGTGAAACACAAGTTCAAGAAAGTAACTCACACTTTGAAGTCTATCCTGTGTTGTCTGCAGGATAAGGGTACCCCTCCTCCATCGCCAGATTCTGATGAATAGTCCTAAATGTAGCCATCGTTTATTTTGTTTGTTGCTTATTCTTTTGTGTAGCCTTACAGGCATAGCAGTTTGGTAGTTGTGTTAGTATTTGAAGCTTAGTTGTATTAGCTCACATGCATTCTTTATTGTGATCTATATAATGCTGTATTTCATGTATTGTGATAATTTTGTTAAATGAAATACATGTTGTTTCTTTGAGTTGTGATGTGAATGCTGTGTGGATGGATTGTGTGTATGCTTAATCTCACTGGTTGCACCCTCTGTTGAATGGAGGGTATGCCACCTAAGGGCTCGAGGACTTCGGCCCGTCTCTCTTTGGGTGAGTCACTTGACGGGGCCCCTCCCCTGAGAATAGCCATACGGACCCCCATTCAGGTCCGTCTCACTCTAATTCTATTCCAGATTCTGAGCCAGCTTCTGGCCCCGCTGATGGGCCGACACCTGTGACACCATCTGTGGTCCCACCTGTCACACCTTCGGTTCTTGAGCAGAACCGTGTGTCTACGTCGATGCCTTATGCATCACAGTCCGGTCTTCCTCCTGATAGGCTAGAGCAGATGATGTTGTTGATGCAGCAGCAGCAGATACACCGCTAGTAGCACCAGATGCAGCAGCAGTAGCAGTTCTTGACCTCCATGGCTGGTATTTTTGCTCAGTCAATGGGGAAAACTCCACCTACTTCACCTATGCACCCTATTGGGAACGTTAATGCCAGCAACACATTTGAGCGATTCCAGCACTTGCGGCCTCTCACTTTTGCGGGTACTCATAGACTCGAGGAGGCCGACTACTGGATTGACAGCATCTCTAAGATGCTAAGGCCGCTACACTGTTCTGAGGCGGAGCAGGTCGAGCTTGCCACCTTCATGTTTGAGAAGGAGGCCAGTTTGTGGTGGGATAGTGTTCTCCGTACTATTGCGGAGGGATTTGTTTGGACATGGGAGGCATTTGAGGCTCGATTCCATGAGAAGTATTTCCCTGTCACCTATCGATATGAGAAGGAGAGTGAGTTCCTTCGCCTCCGTCAGGGAGGGATGTCGGTGACGGAGTATGAGAACCATTTTACGGAGCTGAGTAGGTATGCTCCTTTGCTTATGGGTGACCAGTTAATGCGAATGAAGCATTTTTCTGAGGGTCTGCGACCCAAGATCTGATCGAAGATGTTCTATGCTAACATATCTTCTTATACCGAGTTGGTGGGCATGTCCCTGTGAGCTGAGCAGGATGGGGATAGGTTGTCCTGTATGCGAGCACCTATGGCTCCTAGACCGCGACCTAATCTTTCGAGCTGACCATTTCTTGGCAAGAGGCCACGGGTAGATTCTCCCCCGAGGCTTGCGCATCGCCGGTTCAGTTGGGGCATTCTGACTTGCGCTGCTTATATTGCAGGAAGATCAGACATTTAGATTGGTAATACTTTACTAGGATGCGAGACTATGGTTTCTCGCTGCCTTAGAGGATTAACCATCCAATGCCTCAAGCTATTTTCGTTCCACCACTACGATCAACACCAGCCACCCATCTTTCAGACCACCCCCACCTCGCTTCAAGCAGCCTCAATGGCCCATGGTACCTCAACCGAATCGTCCACAACAGGCTCGGGTTCATGCGCTTACAGCTGAGGTGCCCGAGGCAGATTCAGCACCAAGATCTTTTGAGGTTCTGGCTCATATCCAAGGTACGCCTGTCTTCTTATTGGTGGACACTGGGTCCACTATTTCGATCATCTCTTGCGCTATGGTCAAGTGACTAGGATTGGATACTTCTCCTATGAAGGGAGTGAGACTCACTACTGCTACAGGGACCTTTTCAGATATTACATGGACTTGTGAGTCTTGCTAAGTAGATTTGGGTAGCAGGACAGTGGTTGTTGACCTGATTGTCGCTCCACTATGTCACTACGATGTTATTCTCGGGATGGACTGGCTCACCAAGATGAGAGTAGAGATTGATTGCGAGGCCAGAGTTGTGACAGCCTACGGACCTGAGGGCACGGTCTTTACATTTCCAGTTCATGTCAGTTGGTCTCGTCGAGTTTGTAGCTACGCTTCTTTATTAGAGAGTATTGATGATTTGACGTTGGGGGATATGCCTATGGTTCAGGACTTCTCGGAGGTATTTGAGAAGATCCTTGGACTTCCTCCTCAACGTGAGATTGACTTTACCATTGATCTTGTGCTCGATGTGACACATATTTCCTTGCCAACTTATCGTATGCCTCCATGTGAGATGGAGGAATTGAGGAGACAGATTGATGTATTGTTAGGGCTGGCTTCATTTGGTCGAGTGTGTCACCATGGGGAGCGCCTGTATTGTTTGTGAAGAAGAAAGACGGTTCCCTGCAATTATATATTGATTATCGCAGGTTGAATCAGGTGACAGTGAAGAATAAGTATCCCTTGCCCAGGATTGATGATCTGTTTGATCAGTTGAAGGGGCCACGGTATTTTTCGAAGATAGATTTATAGTCAGGGTATCATCAGTTGCGTTTCAGGGATGAGGACGTGTAGAAGACCACGTTCAGGACCAGTTTTGATCATTACGAGTTCCTTGTGATGTCAATTGGACTCATAAATGCTCCGGCCGTGTTCATGGATCTGATGAACAGAGTGTTTCGGCCATTTCTGTTCCGATTCGTCATTGTGTTTATTAACGATATTCTGATATATTCCAAGAGTCGGGAAGATCATAAAGAGCATCTACGAGCAGTCTTTGACACTCTCAGGAAGAACCAGTTGTTCGCACAGTATAAGAAATGTGACTTCTGGAAGGAGGAAGTCAAATTCCTGGGACATGTGGTGTCCAAGGAAGGTATAGCAGTCGAACTCGCTAAGGTAGCCGCGGTTCAGGATTGGAAGCACCCTGGTTGAGTTACCGAAGTGAGGAGTTTTCTTGGTCTGGCAGGGTACTATCGACGATTCATTCAGGACTTTTCCAAGATTGCCAGACTGTTGTCTCGGTTGACACAGAAAGATTTGAAGTTCGCCTAGAATGAGAAGGCGAAGGCAGCTTTTTGGGAGCTGAAGGACAAGTTAATGTTCACCCCTGTGCTAGTATTACCAGAGCAAGTGGTTAAGTATACTATATATACTTACGCGTCTCATGTTGGTCTAGGTTGTATCCTTATACAGAAGGACAGGGTGATTACATACGCCTCGAGACAGTTGAGGAAACACGAGGAGAATTACCCTACACATGACCTAGAGTTGGCAGCTGTCATTTTTACACTAAATTTCTGGAGACATTACCTCTACGGAGAGGAGTTCGAGCTCTTTTGTGACCACAAAAGCCATAGATATATATTCTCTCAGCGAGACTTGAATATGAGGCAACGCCGATGGATGGAAACCTTGAAGGACTTTAAGTTTGAGGTCTCCTACCATCCGGGCAAGGCAAACCTTATGTCAGATGTGTTGAGCCGCCAGAAGACCATAGAGTTTGCGGCTTCGCTGATGATAACAGAATGAGACATGGTGGAGTTTATGATAGACTTTGAGCAGAAACTCATGATGGAGGAGTCGTATGAGGTTATGTAAGTGCTATGATTTCATATCCCTTTGGTTGTCACATTTTGTGGTGTCAAAACCTATCTATGTCTTGTATATCTTATGTTTTATGTTTGAGACTTTTCATTGCTTCAAAACATCATATTTCATGTCAAGAACTTAAATGAAGAAAGTTTCAAGTCTAGTCATGGATGAAGAATTCAAGAATAGAAGTCTTCAAGTATGCATGTTCAAGATTCAAACAAGTACAAGTATAGAAGAAGACTTTGTCAAGTCTAGAAAGGTTCAAGCTCGAGAAGGCCTACAACAAGATTTGTAAATTCTCAAGCTTCTCTTAAGGGTCATCTGAGTGTGCAGACTATCAATGTCCATCTCACTTTCAAGGTTTGTTTGACCTTAGATTGACCTTAGGTTGGGCTTTATTGTAGGTCATTCTGGATACATAATTCGTATATTTTAAATATGCTTATTCGGGCTGTTCTAAGACCAGTCCTAGGGACTTCAAGACCAGTCCTAGCTCTGCTAGACCAGTCTTAAGTTTTTCAGGACCAGTCCTAGGTTGTTGAAGATTTTTATATTTTTTTGGTTGTCCTACGACCAGTCCTGGACATCCTTCGACCAGTCCTGCGAGTTGTACAACTTGTCCTTCGACCGGTCTTAGCCCTTTGACTTAAACTCCAGCAACTAATCTGCGTGTCCTACGACCAGTCGTAGGTGACCCATGACCAGTCGTAGGTGGCCCACGACCAGTCGTAAGCTACCCAGGACCAGTCGTAGAACAGCTAATCCTTATCCCGCGGAAATCGTTGAAAATCTTTGAAGCTATCACCAGTCCTAGGATCCTAAGACCAGTCGTAGATGGGATTTTTCAGGCTATAAATAGAGCACGAACTTCAGAGTTTTTTAATTCAATTCAAATCAATTCAAGCAATCTTTAGGCTATACTCTGAGATAAGTTCGTGCTGATTTTTAAGCTACTTTGTACTCATTTAATATTGCTTTTGCTAGCTTGTTTATTATTTGATTTTGATCTCTATTCCAATCTTATTAGAAAAGGGGAATTTCTGATATTCCTTCTTCTTGAATTCAAAATCAAATAGAACTAGCCCTTTTGATTTAAAATCAATTATACTTAGAACCATTCATAAAGTGAGTATTGGACTTTGAACGTTGAATCGAACTTCTACTCCGATTGGTTCTACCGGGATACTTCAAAAGGAGATTTAGGTATTTTACATTTGTGTAATTTATATTCTTTGGTTTTGTTTGAGATTTGCCAGAAAAATCTCATTGTTTTGGTTATCTGATAAGAGCCAGAAAACTCAGATTGTGTGGGTTTTTGGATTGTGTAAGCCCGTGGTAAAAAGACACAATTGTGAAGGTTTTAGGTGAACCTGTGAAACCTATTTTGATAGTGCATGCTAATACCCCCTGTGTGAGGATATTAGGAGTGGATTAGCATCTGTGTGGTTGTTGGATAACAGTTGGTGTACACACAGGTGAACCACTATATATAGTTGTGTTGTGGATGTGTTTTATTCATTCATTCCATTATTCATTCAGTTTTGTGGATGAATGTTGTAATCATTTTATTTCAAGAAAGGGGAATGTTGTAATAACTTAGGATTTATTTCTGCAAGTTATTTTGGTTTCCTTAGTTTTTATTTGTCATTTGTTTGAGATACAAAGGACGTTCTAGAAATAAGATTATCCTACCTTAAACCTTTGGTTTTTGGTGTAAGGTTGTCCTTAGAACTGATATAGTATCATTCTCTTAATTCTAGTTTATTGAGATTGTTTTTAATTCAGCATTGTGCTTTATTTCTTTTATTATTCTGCTGTTTTTAAGTTTTATTTGGCATAGCCCTATTCACCCCACTCTAGGGCATATAGCTAGGCCCTTTCAAGTGGTATCAGAGCCTAATAGCTCGTGCTTATTGTTTATTTATTAGATTTATTTCCTGAGCTAACGATCTAAGCTATATTAAGATGTCAAATTTTGATAGCCTATCAGTCACTAGGCCACCACCCTTTAATGGCACAAACTATGCCTATTGGAAAGCCAGGATGAGGATCTTCCTCAAATCCTTGGATGAAAGTGTGTGGCTGGCCATAGTGAATGAATGGAACCCTCCTATCACTGAAGTAACTAATGACGATGGTTCAAAATCAATGAAAGTAACAGCTTATTCTCTTTGGACCACACTTCAGAAAAGTGAGAGTAGTATCAATACAAAAGCACTAAATACAATTACTTTTGCATTATCACTAGATGAATTCAAAAGAATCATCTCTTGTGAAAATGTAAAAAAAGCATGAGATGTATTAGAAATGACACACGAGGGTACATCAATTGTCAAGAAATCTAAAGTCCAACTCCTCACAACTAAATTTAAACAAATTCATATGGAGGAGAATGAGATGTTTATGGACTTCTACACTTGATTGAATGCCATTGTGAACTCTATGTGGGGTCTTGGTGATAGAATCCTAGAAAGTAAAGTGTGCGCAAAGATACTACACTCACTTCCTGAATGGTTCAATTCTAAAGTAACCGCGATTCAGGAACTTCGTGATACAGATACCATGAAGGTTGAGGAACTAGTTGGTTCATTACAAACCTACGAGTTGACCTTTAAAGCTCCTAAAGGAAAATCAATTGCTCTTAAATCATTAAAAAATAATTCACAAGAGAGCACTTCGGACTTACAAAATTTTTAAGATGATATAGCGCTTTTAGCAAAAAAGTTTTACAAAATTTTTAAAAGTAAGAAAAAAGTTAATTTTCAAAAGTCAAATGATAAAATACATTCTAAACCTAGAGCTGAAAAATATTTGAAAGATAGTCAATGTTACAACTGTCAAGAATATGGGCACTTAGCTAACAAATGTCCTAAAAAGGACAAATCAAAACGAAAAAGCATGTTGGCTACTTGGGATGAATCGTCTGATTCAGAATCCTCTTCTAAATCAGAAGATTCTGAAACCGAGTCAGGCGATGATGTTAAAGCCCTTATGACTCTAGCCAAGATCACTTTTTCAGATAATGATGATATATCTAGTGAAGAAAATCTGAATAGTGATTGCGATAATGAAGATGATCTTCAAGATGCATATAATGCCCTTTATAAGGAGAGTTGTAAAATTACTGTCAAGCCTAAGTTACAAAAAGAAAAATTTTCTAAGCTTTAAAAAGATTATGAGTCTCTCGTTTTAGAAAAGTCACATATTTCTGATCCTTTTGAAAATACCAAATGTGATTTAGATTTTAAAACCTCCAAAATTGAAGATTTGAGGACCGAAAATAAGAAACTCAAAAATGAGGTAGCTTCTCTTCTGAGTTTGAAAGACACATGGAGATATGCCCAAGGTGATCCTAAATTGAAAAAATTATTGTCCGGATCAAGAAAATGTGGCAATCGATCCGAGTTGGGATATGATAAGAATACATCTCCTAAACAAAAGAACATTGCTCCTAAATTTATAAAAGGAGAGTCTTCAACCTCAAAAGAAAAGAATACTTATCAAGGTTTTTCTAAAAATTCAAGGACTTTTCAAAAACTTAAAGGTAGCCATGTCAACTTTGATGTTTAAAACTGAAATCCATTGGCTGAAAAAATAATTGATCTACTCAAGGAGCTATTAAAGTCTAACTCTATAGGTCCCTCATATAACAACAGACAGAAAAATACCATCTATACTCATAAACCCAAAACAATTCTGAAATGGTTTCCTAAAGTTGTCTGCTTGGTTGCCCACACTGCTTTCAAAGCTACAAGCCATTCAAAGTTGTACCTAGATAGTGGTTTCTCTAGGCATATGACAAGCGACAAGGTGTTATTCACTGATCTAAAAGATATGACTGACGAGTCAGTCACATTTGGTGATGGAAGCAATTGCAAGATCATTGGCCAAGGTACAGTTCAGCTTTATAACCTTCCCTTATTTAAGAATGTTTTATATGTTGAGGGCTTGAAACACAACCTACTAAGCATTTCTCAGATATGCGACAACAATCATAGTGTGAAGTTTTCTAATCAAGGTTGTGACATAGTTAATAAAAAAGGTTCTGTTATATTAACTGGTCACAGAACTTCTGAAAACTGCTACATCGTTAGTGATGTAAGCACATCTACTCAATCGTGTTACATGGTCATACTGATGAGACTGAATAATGGTATAAACGCCTTGGACATGTACACTACCGGAACTTATTTAGATTGAGTAAAAGAGAACTAATTAGAGGTCTATCCAAATTGCAAAAAGTAGATAAAATATGTGGTGAATGTCAGTTGGGCAAACAGACTAGGAGCTCTCACAAGAAAGTGAACTCAAATACCACATCTAGACCACTCGAGTTTCTCCAAATGGATCTTATTGGACCAAGCAGAACGGAGAGTCGAGGAGGCAAAAAATACATCTTGGTTATCATAGATGACTATACTAGATTCACTTGGGTATCTTTCTTAAAAGACAAAACTGAAACCCTAGATGAAGTGAAAAAGCTCATTAAACGAATCCAAAATGAGAAAGGTTCTCCTGTTAGTAAGATCCGTAGTGATCATGGATCCGAATTCGAAAATAATAGTTTTGAGAAATTCTATAGCGATCAGGGAATATCGTATGAATTCTCTGCGCCCAAAACACCGCAAAAAAATGGTATAGTTGAAAGAAAAAATAGAGTGCTTCAGGATATGATTAATGTTATGTTAAATAGCATGAAGCTCTCTAGAAATCTCTGGGCTGAAGCAGTTAATACCGTATGTTATATTATTAATCAGGTTTATACCAGTAAATTTGATAATAAGACTGCTTATGAATTATGGTTTGAAAAGAAACCTACTGTCAAATACTTTTAGTTTTTTGGCAGCAAGTGTTATATTTTACGTGATCGTGGAAATTTAAAAAAGTTTGATACAAAGAGTGATGAAGGTATTTTTCTTGGTTATTCTTCGAATAGTCGAGCTTATAGGGTTCTAAATAAGAGAACTGGTGTGATTCAAGAGTCCATCAATGTGGTCATTGATGATCATTTGAATACACCAGCTCCGAGTTCAGATGATGATGAAGCTCTTATTATCGACAATCAAGATACCTCATCAAGTAAAAAAGAATCTGAACCAAGGACTGTCAAAGATCACCCAACCAATCAAATTCTTAAAAACCCTCTCACTGGAGTTCGTACTCACAAACAACTTGAGAACATATGTAATTATGTTTGCTTTACATCCCAAATAGAACTGGTCAATGTGAAAGAAGCACTTTCTGACGAAATTTGGATAATTGCTATGCAAGATGAACTTAATCAATTTATTCGTAATGATGTTTGGTATCTTATTCCTAGACCTAAAGATAAACATATTATTGGAACAAAATGGATCTTTAAAAATACGTCTGATGAACTTGGAAATATAATATGAAAAAGGCTAGGCTAGTTGTACAAGGGTACACTCAGATTGAAGGCATCGATTACGATGAAACTGAAAGGGCCTAGCTATATGCCCTAGAGGGGGGGTGAATAGGGCAATGTCAAATAAAACTAATAACAGTGGAATAATAAAAGAAATAAAGCACAATGCTGAATTTAAAGTAATCTCAATAGCCTAAAATAAAGAGAATGATACTTTATCAGTTCTAAGGACAACCTTACACCAAAAACCAAAGGTTTAAGGTAGGACAACCTTATTTCTAGAACGTCCTTGAATCATAAACCAATGAGGAATGAAAAGGCAAAGCAATCAAAATAACTTACAAAAATAAATCCTAAGTTATTACAACATTCATCCACACTTGCTTGAAATAAAATGATTACAACATTCATCCACAAACACAAACCACAAAACTGAATGAATAAAGGAATGAAAGAATAAAGCACATCCACAACACAATGATATATAGTGGTTCGCCTATGTGTACACCAACTGTTATCCAACAGCCACACAGATTGCTACTCCACTCCTAATATCCTCACATAGGGGATATTAGCATGCACTATCAAAATAGGTTTCACAGGTTTACCTAAAACCTTCACAATTGTGTCTTTGATCTCGGGCTTACACAATCCAAAAACTCCCACAATCTATGTTTTCTGGCTCTCCTCAGATAACCAATACAATGAGATTTTTCTGGAAAATCTCAAAAAAAACCAAAGAAAGAAAATTATAAAAATGTAAAATACCTTAATCACCTTTTGAAGTAGCTCGGTAGAACCAATCGGAGTAGAAGTTCAATTCAACGTTCAAAGTCCAATACTCACTTTAAGAATGGTTCTAAGTCTAATTGATTTTAAATTAAAAGGTCTAGTTCTATTTGATTTTGAATCCAAGAAGAAGGAATATCAGAAATTCCCCTTTTCCAATGAGAATAGAATGTAGATCAAAATCAAATAAAAAACAATCTAGCAAAAGGAATATTAAATAAGCACAAAGTAGCTTAAAACAAACATAAACTTATCTCAAGTATAGCCTAAAGAATGCTTGAATAGAGTTGAATTGAATTGCTAAAACTCTGAAGTTCGTGCTCAATTTATAGCCTGAAAAATCCCATCTACGACTGGTCTTAGGATCCTAGGACTGGTCGTAGCTTCAAATATTTTTAAAGATTTTCGCGGGATAAGGATTTGCTGTTCCACGACCGGTTCTAGGTAGCCTACGACCGGTCGTGGACCACCTACGACTGGTCGTGGGTCACCTACGACCGGTCGTAGGACCCCCAGTTTAGTTGCTGGAGTTTGAGTCGTAGGGCTAAGACTGGTCGAAGGATGAGTCAAAGAATTCACAGGACTGGTCGTAGGACAACCAGAAAGATCCAAAAATCTTCAACAACCTATGACTGATCCTGAAAAACTTAAGACTGGTCGTAGCAGAGCTAGGACTGGTCTTGAAGTCCCTAGTACTGGTCTTAGAACAACCCAAACAAGCATATTAAAATATATGAATTATGTATCCAGAATGACCTACAGTAAAGCCCATCCTAAGGTCAATCTAAAGTCAGACAAACCTTAAAAGTGAGATGGACATTGAAAGTCTGTACACTCAGATGACCCTTAAGAGAAGCTTGAGAATATACGAATCTTGTAGTAGGCCTTCTTAAGCTTAATCTTGACTTGACATAGTCTGCTACTATACTTGAACTTGATTGTATCTTGAGCATGCATACTTGAAAACTTCTATTCTTGAATTCTTCATCCATGGCTCGAAATGTTCTTCATTTAAGATCTTGTCTTGAAGTCCGATGTCTTGAAGCAAAGAATAGTCTCAAACATGAAACAAGATATAAAAGACATAGATATAGGTTTTGGCACGACAAAATTTGACAACCAAAGGGATATGAAATCATCCCACTTACAATCTCCCCCTTTGTCAAATTTGTGACAAAACATATAGCATAAAGAATAAGAAGGAATCATGAGCCATAAAATCACAAATTACTCTACTCCCCCTAAGTAATACAAATACTGCTCATGTAACCAATACTCTACTCCCCCTGAGTAATACAAATACTGCTCATGTAACCAAACAATAACATCAATACAACATATTCTCATCCATATATCCTTCTCAATCAATCAATCCAAATCAATTCAAATTACTCTCCCTTTCCATCTTTCCATACTACTCCCCTTTACCATACTACTCTCCCTTTTTGTCACAAAATGACAAGGGAAAGTCACAATAGGAAAGAGAACATCAACATAGAGAGGAACAATAAGTAGATAATGAGAAAGACATATGAAAGGACCTAGCATATTTTAAAATATAAACCAGAAGCATCAAGCTATTATCAATCCACAATACAATATCTAAAAGACAATACAATATTCAAAATAAAAGATAATGTTATACTATCCAGAAAATAATTCGCCTAATCAGATCCAGCGGAGGGAGCAGGGATAGTCGGATCAATCTGGTGTAAGCCCCTATTGATGCGACGAAGATATTTTCACATGTACTTAAATTGCATATCAAGGGCTATACTCATGTTATCAACCTTCTCCTCCAATACACGAAGGCGGGCATCATGACTAGATGGATCGTAATCAGGATCATTTGGCGAATCAATTTCTATATCATCAAATAAATTATCCATATTAATATCCTGTTGAGGAAGATCGTCAGCTTCCCCTTCATTTCCAGCTTCACCACCATCACCACCAACACCACCTTCATCAACTTGGCCAGTAAGCAAATCCAACTTCATCTTATTAAGATTGGAATTGTTGAAAATAAGATGATGAATTGGTGCCTCATTAATAGGTTTATCGACAAGCATGTGAGTGGCTAGAACAGTCATAAGATAACCAAACGGAATATCACTATGACCCGGATGGGGACGAAACTATATAATGAAATAACAATCAAAGAAGGAAGACAGACCATGGTACTAGAAGCAATAGAATGCAATACACGAACCATGAAAGAAGTCAACTCGGTTTGATTACCGGACCGAGGATACACATTGGAAATGAAGAAACGATGTAACACTCTGTATCTAGGTAACAAATACTTTGAAGGGAGGCATTCCCTTTGTGTGTCCATTGTGCATCAATTTTGCATAAATCTCTTGTTAACATGCATTTTTTCGATTCAGATGGTTTGTCGTATAAAGTATGAATCGGTATACCTTCATCATTAACTGCTATATCGATAATACCTTATATCAAATGATGGTCTACTTCAAATTTTCCTTCTCTAGTATCAATTAAAAATGTTAAATTATCAAGAGAAAATTCTGAGATGCATGCTACCATTTGTAACACCTCGAATTTTGGCTAATCTGGGATCTGACATCCTTAGGCAATGGGTCGACTAAAACGCCTGGAAAATCGCTTAGAACCCAATTCCGTAGCCAAAGAAACCACTTAGGGTTAATTCCTTTAGAAACTAAGCACAAGTTAGCTAGCGCGACGCTGGAGTGGCTGGGAAACAGTCCCTGATCACTTTAAATACATTCTACAAGACCCAAATCGAGTAGAACCAATGACTCTATAATACTCTATAACTTGGGATCAAACTCTAAACTGGTTTGTTCTCTGGACCGCTTTGAAATTTTCTATTGGATCTAGACCGCGCGTCGAAAGTCCGATACCTCCTATCTTAGACCGTTAGGGCCGCCTAGCTGGACTTGACACTCATTTCGAAAATTAAGTCAAATCGATAATCACAGGCTATTTCATTGAGCCCGGACCGAAGAGAGTGCGAATAGGGACAGAATTGGAATTTCAAATTCAAATATGGCACACGACTTGACGCGTCAGTATTGAGCGTTCTGACCGTCAAAATTCATCCAGATTACACCCTCGGATCAGGAGAAATTTCTATTTTATATCATGAGACTTTCAGCCCTGATCTACGTGCGGTGACCGCTAAACTGAAACTGGTCCGCCACGTGCGATCTGCGAACCCTGCCGGACTGAAAACTTAATACATGCTAGATCCAGTGTGCATGAGCTTAAGTCCGACCGCATTCAGCCAGGGGACCACCAGAAATGTCCTTTTGGATCGAAACAGCCCTGATTTGGTCACCCCTCAAGTGAACTTTGTTCCTGAGCCTATTTTGGGCATTTTTGAGCTTATAAAAGGGGTTGAAACCCTCACTCCTCTCTCCCATCCGAATTTTCAAAAAGCCCTAGATTGGGAGAGAGAAAAGGTGAGAGTTTGTGAGAGAGAGTGGGAGTGATTTTCCTGCCACCTGTTGCTGCTGCTGCACGTGCTTAGGCGACGCACTCCGATCACTTTCCCGGCGATTCCAATGCACTTCTAGGTAAGAAAAACCCTACCCACTTGCTGATTTAGGGATTTCTTCGATTCAAATAGAATAGTAGCTGATGTACATGTGTATCAGGTTGTCTGATCACCATAGACGAAGCGTATACGCTCCGTTCGAATCACTTCACCTATAAGGGAAAAGGTGCAGATTTTAGACGCTTTGATTGACTATTTCCAAAGCTTTCAATGTCGTTTAATAGTAGATTCTTGACGGCAACATCGTTTGACATGCACAACATGCTGTCCGTTTCCTGTTTCGTAAACCAACGAAGAATATGAGATTTAGGGCATTTTAGTCATTTGTAGGAAGTACTGTTTTCATTCATATTTTGCTGATGCGATTGAGATGGCTTCTCGTCGCATCAGGATATTAGGAATACGTGCATAATTAGTTTAGCGAAGAGATTCGCCTACATGCGCACTTCGGGTCGACTTACTGTATGTAGACTTAAGTGTGAAGTGTAAGTGTTTGTATAAATCCTTGTATTAGTATGTATTCAATTAAATGGTGTTATGGATTAGTTTGAGATTGATTTCTCAATTAATATGCTGATGTGAATGATTTCCTACATGTTGACTATATGCATGATTTCATAATATGCATGAAATGTATGTGCTTGGAAGATTTGCTTAAGTTGTATGTTATAACATGTGTTAACATGCTCACATGGTTGTATTTCATTTCCATTACCCTTACACAATTGCTGATGTGGATTCATGAATGATTGTTTGGGACTATACCTAGTCCAGGCAGTCGGTAACCGAGTGACTTCGTGGTTGGTTTATCTTTGCCACGAACGACGCTTCGATGAACGCGAGCCGTGTTTTGGAGTTGGCGGCAGTGGTTAGGCCACGTGAAGTGTTTTACGTACTTCATGTCGTTCAACTTGAGATGCGATCGTGCTAGTCGAGCCCGTCAAGTAACCCGATTGGCCGTTGTATGTTCACCCTGCATGAGTCATAACTGCTTGAACCTAGGGTACTGAACTTACCATTGTAAATCCTGTTAACCATGGTACCTTGATCCACGAAGACTCATGAGCCGGGCATGGTGGTATGGGACACCGTGGTCGAGCTGTCGGCCTACGCTGGGACCACAAACCTCCCCGTAGTGACTAGTGAGCACTTGTCTCGTGAGCAGATTATGGTGGTATGGGACACTATATTCTTGCTGTCGGCCTACACTGATCAGGCAACGAGTCCTTTGTAGTGACCGCGAGCGTATTCTGAGTCTACGGGAGGTGATGACCCTTCCGTAGCAGTAGAGTACAGTAGGCCTGTATTGATAAGGTGATGGGGGAGCGGTGCAACGAGTGCGAGCAACAGCCCTGACAGCCCTTGTAGCGACCTACAAAATATACATCGTATGAGATTACTAGGAGTGACGATGTAATGCCCGTGAAAAATCCATACTTGGGTTCGAGTACCAACTCGACCCGAAATTGCGTAGAATTTATTCCTTTAGAAAATGTGACTAGGTTAGCTAGTACAATGTTGGAATAGCTGAGAAATGGTCCCTGATCACTTTAAATACGTTCTACGAGGCCCGAAGCGAGTGGAACCAAGGGTGTTATAATGCTCTAAAGCCTCGGATCAAACTCTAAGCCGGTTTATTCTCGGGACCTCCTTGAAACTTTGTATTGGATCTAGACCGCGCGTCGTAAGTCAGATGCCTACCATCTTAGACCGTTATGACCACTTAGCTGGGCTTGGCAATCGTTTCGAATATCAAGTCCAACTGACGATCACAGGCTATTTCATTGAGCCCGGACCGAAGAGAGTGTGAATAGGGACAGTTGGAATTTCAAATTCAAATCTGGCACACAAATTTGACGCATCAGTATTAAGCATTCTGACCGTCAGAATACATCCAAATTACACCCTTGGATCAGGAAAAATATCTATTATATATCACGAGACTTATAGGCCTGATCTTGGTGCGGTGACCGTTAAACTGAAACTGGGCCGCCACGTGCGATCTGGGAACCCAACCGGTCTGAAAACTGGATGCGTGCTAGATCCAGTATGCATGAGCTTAAGTCCGACCGCACTTGGCCAGGGGACCTCCAGAAATGCTCTTTTGGACCGAAACGGCCCCGATTTGGTTAGGCACCAAGTAAACATTGTTCCCAAGCCTATTTTGGGAATGTTTTAGGCTATAAAAGGGGTTGAAACCCTCACTCCTCTCTCCCATCCGAATTTGAGAGAAGCCCTAGCTTGGGAGAGAGAAAAAGAGTGAGAGATTGTGAGAGAGTGGGAGAGTTCTTCCTGCCACTTGTGCTACGTGTTGCACGTGCTTAAGCAACACTCCTCTACCGCTTTCCCGGCGATTCCACCGCAATCCTAGGTAAGTAAAAATCCTAAATAGTTGATGATTTGAGTTTTCCTTGTTTCCATAGCGATGTAGCTTATGGATCTTATGTATTAGGCTCCTTACTCGCCGTAGACGAACCCTATACGCTCCACTTCAATTCCTGAGTCTACAAGACACTAGGTGAGGATTTTAGACGCTTTGATTGACGGTTCCCAATGCTTTCAATGTCGTTTAATAGTAGATTCTTGACGGCATCGCCGTTTGACATGTACAAAATGCTCTCCGTTTCCCGTTTCGTAAGCTAACGAAGAATATGAGATTTAGGGCATTTTAGTCATTTGTAGGAAGTACTGTTTACATTCATATTTTGCTGATGTGATTGACATGGTTTGTTGTCGCATTAGGAAGTTAGGAATGCGTGCATAATTAGTTTGGCGAAGAGATTCGCCTAGTTGCACACTTTGGGTCGACATACTATATGTAGACTTAAGTGTGTAGTGTATGTGTTTGTATAAATGCTTGTATTAGTATGTATTGAATTAAATGATGTTATTTGATAGTTTGTGATTGATTTTTCAATTATTATGCTGACCTAAATGATTTTCTACATGTTGACAAAATGCATGATTTCATTACATGCATGGAATGTATGTACTTGAGGATTTGCTTAAGTTGAATATGCATGGGAAGTATGCCTTGAAGATTTGCTTAAGTTGAATGTTATAACATGTGCTAACATGCTCACATGATGTATTTCAATTCCAATACCTTTTTATAGTGTTAATGTAATTCCATAGATGTGTGGGACTTGACTTAGTCCAGGCAGTCGGTAACCGAGCGAATTCGTGGCTGACTGGTCATAGCCACGAACGACGCGTCGATGAATGTGATTCGTGTTGAGAGTTGGCGGCAGTGGTTAGGCCACGCGAAGTGTTTTACGCACTTCATGTCGTTCAATTCGAGATGTGATCGCGCTAGTCGAGCCCGTCAAGTAACCCGACTGGCCGATGTTTGTTCACCTTGTATGTATCATAACTGCTTGAACCTAGGGTACTGAACTTACCATTGTAAACCCTATTAACCGTGGTACCTTGATCCACGAAGACTCATGAGCCGGGCATGGTGGTATGGGACACCGTGGTGGAGCTGTCGGCCTACGCTGGGGCCACAAACCTCCCCGTAGTGACCAGTGAGCACCTTGACTCGTGAACAGATTATGGTGGTATGGGACACTATATTCTAGCTGTCAGCCTACACTGATCAGGCGACGAGCCCTTTGTAGTGACCGCGAGCGTATTCTGAGTTCACGGGAGGCGACGACCCTTCCGTGCAGTAGAGTACAGTAGGCCTGTATTGATAAGGTGATGGGGGAGCGGTGCAACGAGTGCGAGCAACAGCCCTGACAGCCCTTGCAGTGACCTACGAAATGTACATCGTATGAGATTACTAGGAGTGACGACCCTAGACAGGATCCGTGTTGGGATTGATACAAGGGAGGTACCTTAGTTTCCCAATCCTGCTGTTTGAATGGACTAATAACAACTTGGTAATCAATTCACCATAGCATTGCATGTGCCTGAAAGATGTGGAGCACTCTAGGGAGTGTGGCATGCCGCGGTCGTAAGATGTTGCCGTATGAGGGTGATCGTCGGTGAGGGCATACATCACGTCATATCATCTTGCATTAACAACAGTATTAGGATTTGTCTGATTTACTGCTTTACTATTATCGCGTGATTGAATTGTGAACATGCTAATCTTTGCTCTATGATTCCACTGAGTTGATCACTCATTCCCACATTACGGGATGGTGTTTGCAACACCCACCAGACCCTGTTGTAGTTGCAGGTGACGACGAGATCCAGGAGGTGGAGCCGGAGATTGACGAGGACCAGGATGAGTTCTCGTATATGCAGTATCACGACAGCTTCCTGTAGGTGACCTGGATCGAGGGGGACTTCAGTGGGACTATTTTGAACTTATTCTTTGTCTATTTACATGTATATGAGACTCAGAGATGTAGTCATACTTTGGAGACAGTTGAGATTACTTTGTTTTTCCATACAGTGATATATATATTGTTTAGTCTTCCGCTTGCTTTTATCACTGGATCTGAAGTATGAATTGCAGTTTTGGTATACTTTTACTCATGTGAATGCTTTAAATCAGACAACATTGAATCATAACCATTTTTGTTGCATAAGTGACGGTCTGGAACTCGGGAGTTGAGTTTATACACGACCCCCGATTTTCAGGGTGTTACAAGTTGGTATCAGAACATGAATGAGAGTATACTGGGCCTGGGTTATGGTCTTGCGACGTACGCTGTCGCTTCCTTTGATTTAGGTGGGTGCGAGAAGGGTCTAGAAACACTTCTAGGATCACAGATTCGCCGATAGGCGAAGTTTATAAGGATCGATCGCAAGATCGAGTCTGTAACGCATCTCGGGTCGCGTAAAGCGACCCGAATCACTTCTAAGCTGTAGGAAGTCGGGTGGAGACGTCCTATGAGCGATTTTAAACCGCAAAAGTGAATCTTTGGGCCGTGGGATGACCACGACTCCAGTAATCAATCGCCAGGGCTTAAAAATCCCGTTTCACCAAAAATCTTCAAAATTCCTTCTCTAAACACTTCAACCTTCAGTTCTTTCTTATCCATTTCATATTAGGCATCAAACCTAATGTGAAAATAACACAAATTAGCACATTCACCAAATTTTACAGTGAATAGTAAAATTTCATAAAAAATGGCCATAAGGCCATTCTAACTTCACTTTCTTTAGCAAATAAGGAGCTAGAAAGATGTACTGGCTCCTTCTACCCCAAATTCATATGCTGCATCATATAGTTTGGTATTCGGGATTGTGATGTGGACCCAGAAAGCCCCGAACACATGTTTGGGCTCATAGGGACCAAAATATAATGAACCAAGGGGTGAGACCTGACTTTTTGGGGCCCTGGCACCATGGGGGACCAGACCCATGGGGTCCCACCGGTCAACTTTCGAGTTGACCGGCGATGCCATCGCCGGCCGGGCGATGCATCGCCGGCCGGCGACCTCCGTTGGTGCTGCCCTTCGGGCGCACCCACTTAAATGCCCTCCACATCACCCCTAGCTACCTCCCATCCCACGAAAACCCCCAAAAGCCCACCTCTCCTTCACAAACAGCCCCCTTGCATACCCTAGATTTGATTTTCAGCACTCTATTCCAAACCCCGGCGACCCAAACCCCTCCTAAACCCTTCCTTGGCCAAAACCGACCACCACCCATCAATTATTGGGTGTTGGCAGCCCCTTTCCTTGAAGATTTCCCCATTTGGAGCTCCAAAATCCCCCAAATAGTGCTGAAATCGTGAGCAGCTCCATTCCATCTTTTTGTTCTTATTTTTCCCTGAAAGTACAGCCTTGGGAAGCTTGAAGCATCCCTCTACGATGCCTAGATTTCCTTTTGTCAGATTGGGCAGCCATTTCTCCACATTTTCGGCGTTTTCCATGGCCTTCGTGGAAGCTATTTTGGGTCTTTTGTCGCTCTCATCCATCATATCTTTGATGGGTAAGAGGAAAACTGCGTCAGAAGAGGCTGGGCCGAGCCGCCCTGCTCGATCGAGAAGACCGCGGGGTGGTGCCGCAAGTTCAAGCACCGCCGCAAGTCCAGCTGCAGTCCTGGAGTGCCGTACAAAGCGGGATTTGGATCCCCATGCACATCTTGGACGAACCATCCTATCAGAGATGTCTCATGGTGAATACACTGATCGTAGAGTGTTATTTGAGGCGGACGTAGATGGGCGATTGTTCGGCGAGTATCTGTTGTTCGAACGCATTGAAACTGCGCACTGGGGACCGATCTTTGAAGCTCGCGCTCGTGCTAATGTGAGCACTGTTCGTGCCTTCTATGCTAGCATCCAGAGTCCTACCTTGGAGCCCTTACAGTTCAAAATCCCTTTTGGTAGAGATCGGATGGCTACGATCGACGTCTGGTTGGTTGCGCGACTTCTCAACGTGCCACTAGGTGATGTGCATCCAAGTGAGAAGAGTTTGAGGACTAGACGTGAAAGAGATCGCCGCACCAGGTTTCTGTGCGGTAAGTTGGTTCCATGGCAGCCTAATAATAGCCTCAAGGCGACGTACATGTCTGAGGATTTGCGTCTGCTGCATCACATCTGCACGTTCAATGTTTATCCTAGGTCGACGAACCGCATTGAATGTACACGTCTTATGGTCGATTTCTTATTTCTGGTGGCCCAGGGAGAGAACGTATGTATGGCCACTTTCATCTTACGGCAGATAGTTCTCATAGCCAGGTCGAGGAGAACATCCGAATCCCTTCCCTTTGGCCGACTCATTTGCAAGATTGCGCTTGAGTTTGCCTATAGACTTGGACCCGAATTGCCGGTATCGATTCACACCATCGATGAGTCGACAATGGTTAAGATGAAGATTGGGTCGCAATATCGTGAAAATCAACTTGAAAGGGATAGTGGGGACGACTTTGATGAAGAGGAAGATCAAAGCGAAGAAGAACCTAGTGCAGAGGTTCAGGAAGAGACTCAGGAAGAAGCAGAAGAGGAGGCTCAGGATACTGATGAGAGCCCTCCTCCTTCTGCGCAGGCTACTATCGACGATCGCATTGCTCGGATGGAGGAGAGCCAGACCGCTTTGCGAAGGGAAGTCCAAGAACTTCGAGCAGAGGTCGCTGATGCCAAGGCCGTTACAAAGAAGAAGTTTGGCAAGGTGACTCGCACCTTGAAGGCAATCCTGTGTTGCTTACAGGATAAGGGTGCTCCTCCTCCATCGCCAGACTCCGACTAGCGACGCGATCTTTGATGTTGTTATGAGTAGTTAGCCATTTTCTGTTTTATGTGTGTAAAGCCTATTAGGGCTAGTGCTTTGCTTATGTTGCTGTTGCTTAACTGTCTTAATTTCCATGTCATTCTAGTCATGATGCTTGTATGGATATATCCCTTGTATTGTGACAATTTTGATTAATTGAAATGTATGGAATGCCTTTGACTCTTTAGTGAATGATTGTGGTGTATTTGAGCAATTGAGACTGACCAGGTTGCGCCCTATTTTGAATATAGGGAATGCCACCTAAGACTACGAGGAGCGCGGTTCGGCTTTCATTGTCAGAGCAGATGGATCAGGCTCCCTCTCAGTCTGGCACTCGTCCGGACCCTGCTGTGGGCCTGATTCCTGAGACGGTTCGGTCGTCTCAGCCTGCTGTTGGTCCTACAGATGGACCACCGCCATTTACACCATCAGTTAGAGAGCCACAGCGCGCATCTACTTCCGCACCTCATCCGCCACAGCCTGCTCCACCACCTGATAGATTCGAGCAGATGATGGCTATGATGCTACAGCAGCAGCAGCTATTGACTACTATAGTCGGGACTTTAGCCCAGGGTGGGGGTGCGACGGCATCTACTCCGCCTGCACCACCTGCGCATCCAGCTGAGGATGCCTATGCTTACGCCCAGGATGAGGGCATAGCACATCCTGCGCAGCCTGCTTTCCCTGCGGGGAATCCTGCCGACACACGGGGCCTTCTGGAACGATTTCAACGCTTGCGGCCTCCTACTTTCACGGGTTCTCACAGACCCGAGGAGGCTGAGTTTTGGCTCGACCGAGTGTCGAAGATTCTGCGCATGTTGCACTGTACTGAGGCAGAGCAGGTAGAGCTGGCTACCTTCCAGTTTGAGAGAGAGGCCAGTATGTGGTGGGATAGTATATTGCGGACTGTTACCGCAGATTTCGTATGGACATGGGCAGCATTCGAGTTTCGCTTCCATGAGAAGTATTATCCTCAGACCTACAAGCACGAGAGGGAGAATGAGTTTCTCCGTCTCAGGCAGGCAGCGATGACGGTTACCGAGTATGAGCATCGGTTCACAGAGTTGGGCAGGTACGTCCTGACGATTCTAGCTGATGAGCAGATGCGCATACGGCACTTTTTGGAGGGCTTGCGACCGGATATTCGGTCGAAGATGTGCTGTATCAGTTTCCCCTCCTATGCGGAGTTGGTTCACATGTCCATGCGGGCAGAGCAGGACGTGGATCGACTTGCGCGATCACGAGGCCCGACTACTTCCAGGCCGCGACCGGAGTTACCAGATAGGCCCTTCGCGGGCAAGAGGCCTCGCATTGATCCTCCTACCAGGACCACGGCGCCAATAGGACCGTTTCGGTGCCCTGATTTATCATGCACATACTGTGGGAGGACGGGCCACCTAGCGCAGAGTTGCTTTTCGAGGATGCGGGACAGTGGGTTCTCGCCGCCGCAGAAGATTGATCGTGTACGTCCACAGGCGATATCAGCACCGCCTATACGGTCAGCTCCTGCGCATTCCTCTTTCAGACCCACAGTATCGCAGATTCGATAGCCCCCACGGCCCTTGACACAGCGGCCGAACCGGCCACAGCAGGCTCGAGTTCATGCACTGACCGCTGAGGCAGCTACGACGCCGACTTTCCAGCACTTAGCCTTCGAGGTCACGGGCCATATCGGAGGTACTCCCGTTCTTGTCATGGTGGACACTGGTTCCACGATTTCTTTGATATCGCGTGCCGTAGTCAGACGTCTTGGGTTGCAGACTATCACTATGGATAGCGTGCGAGTCCTTGCAGCTCATGGAGATTATTCGGATGTCACCCAGATGTGTGAGGGTTGTTTAGTTGATCTGGGAGGCAGGACGATGACTCTTGATCTGGTCGTCGATCCCTCGCTCGTATATCTCGACGTCATTCTTGGCATGGACTGGTTGACTGCAGCGAGAGCCGAGATTGACTGCGAGGCTCGTGTGGTGACGGTGTACGAGCCTGAGGGCACGCCTTTCACATTTTCAGTGCGGGTAAATCTTCCTTTCCGCATTCTTAGCTACGCCACTCTATTGCGCGACGCTGGTGCCCAGGTACTTGAGCAGACGCCAGTTGTTTCTGAGTTCGGGGATCTGTTCAGGAAGATCCCTGGTTGCTGCCCCGACGTGAGATCGATTTCACTATCGATCTGATTCCTGGTTCTACACCCGTCTCACTGCCGACGTATCGCATGGCACCATGTGAGATGGAGGAGTTGAGGACGCAGATTGATGGCCTGCTAGAGCTTGGCTTTATACGGCCTAGCGTGTCTCCTTGGGGAGCACCGGTCTTGTTCGTAAAGAAGAAGGATGGTTCGCTGCGATTGTGTATTGATTATCGCAGGCTGAACCAGCTCACGGTGAAGAACAAGTACCCTTTGCCCAGGATCGATGACTTGTTTGATCAGTTGAGAGGAGCGCAGTACTTCTCGAAGATTGATCTTCAGTCAGGATATCATCAGCTGCGCGTCAGAGATGAGGACGTGCAGAAGACAGCATTCAGGACCAGTTTTGGTCATTACGAGTTCCTTGTGATGTCGTTCGGTCTCACGAACTGTAACACCCCGGATTTTGGCTAACCTGGGATTTGACGTCCTTAGGCAGTGGGTCAATTAAAACACCTGAAAAATCGTTCATAACCCAATTCCATAGCCAAAGAAACCACTTAGGATAAATTTCTTTAGAAACTAAGCATAAGTTAGCTAGCGCAACGTTGGAGTGGCTGGGAAACAGTCCCTGATTACTTTAAATACGTTCTACAAGGCCCAAAGCGAGTGGAACCAATGGTGCTATAATGCTCTAAAACCTCGGACCAAACTCTAAGCAGGTTTGTTCTCGGGACCTCCTTGAAACTTTGTATTGGATCTAGACCGCGCGTCGTAAGTCAGATGCCTACCATCTTAGACCGTTATGACCACTTAGCTGGGCTTGGCAATCGTTTCGAATATCAAGTCCAACCGACGATCACAGGCTATTTCATTGAGCCCGGACCGAAGAGAGTGTGAATAGGGACATAGTTGGAATTTCAAATTCAAATCTGGCACACAAATTTGACGCATCAGTATTAAGCATTCTGACCGTCAGAATACAGCCAAATTACACCCTTGGATCAGGAAAAATTTCTATTACATATCACGAGACTTATAGGCTTGATCTTAGTGCGGTGACCGTTAAACTGAAACTGGGCCGCCACGTGCGATCTGGGAACCCTACCGGCCTGAAATCTGGATGCGTGCTAGATCCAGTATGCACGAGCTTAAGTCCGACCGCATTTGGCCAGGGGACCTCCAGAAATGCTCTTTTGGACCGAAACAGCCCCGATTTGGATATACTTTAAGTATACCTTGACTTGGAGCCTATTTTGGGCATGTTTAGGCTTATAAAAGGGGTTGAAACCCTCACTCCTCTCTCCCATCCGAATTTGCAAAAATCCCTAGATTGGGAGAGAGAAAAGGTGAGAGTTTGTGAGGGAGATTGGAGGAGAATTCCTTGCCGCTTGTGCTACCTGTTGCAAGTGCCTAAGCAACGCAACTCAATCACGTTGCCGGTGATTTCTCCGCTTTTCTAGGTAAGTAAATACCCTAAATAGTTGTTGATTTGAGTTTCCCTTGTTTCCATAGCGATGTAGCTTATGGATCTCGTAAATCAGGTTCTCTATTCGCCGTAGACGAAGCGTATACGCTCCGTTCGAATTTTCATCCCTAAAAGGGAAAAGGTGCGGATATTAGACGCTTTGATTGACTGTTTCCAAAGCTTTCAATGTCGTTTAATAGTAGATTCTTGACGGCATCGCCGTTTGACATGTACAAAATGCTCTCCGTTTCCCGTTTTGTAAATTAACGAAGAATATGAGATTTAGGGCATTTTAGTCATTTGTAGGAAGTACGGTCTACATGCATATTTTGCTGACGTGATTGACATGGTTTGTCGCCGCATTAGAGAGTTAGGAATGATTGCATAATCAGTTTGGCGAAGAGATTCGCCAAGTTGCGCACTTTGGGTCGACATACTATGTGTGGATTTAAGTGTGTAGTGTATGTGTTTGTATAAATGCCTGTATTAGTATGTATTGAATTAAATGATGTTATGTAGTAGTTTGAGATTGATTTCATGATTAATATGCTGACCTAAATGATTTCCTACATGTTGACCTTATGCATGATCGCATTACATGCATAGGAAGTATGCCTTGAAGATTTGCTTAAGTTGAATGTTATAACATGTGCTAACATGCTCACATGATGTATTTCAATTTCAATACCTTTGTTTAGTGTTAATGTAATTCCATAGATGTGTGGGACTTGACTTAGTCCAGGCAGTCGGTAACCGAGCGAATTCGTGGCTGACTGGTCATAGCCACGAACGACGCGTCGATGAATGTGATTCGTGTTGAGAGTTGGCGGCAGTGGTTAGGCCACGCGAAGTGTTTTACACACTTCATGTCGTTCAATTCGAGATGCGATTGCGCTAGTCGAGCCCGTCAAGTAACCCGACTGGCCGTTGTATGTTCACCTTGTATGAGTCATAACTGCTTGAACCTAGGGTACTGAACTTACCATTGTAAACCCTGTTAACCATGGTACCTTGATCCATAAAGACTCATGAACCGGGCATGGTGGTATGGGACACCGTGGTCGAGCTGTCGGCCTACGCTGGGGCCACAAACCTCCCCGTAGTGACCAGTGAGCACCTATGACTCGTGAGCAGATTATGGTGGTATGGGACACTATATTCTTGCTGTCGGCCTACACTGATAAGGTGATGGGGGAGCGGTGCAACGAGTGCGAGCAACAGCCCTGGCAGCCCTTTGTAGTGACCGCGAGCGTATTCTGAGTCTACGGGAGGCGACGACCCTTCCGTAGCAGTAGAGTACAGTAGGCCTGTATTGATAAGGTGATGGGGGAGCGGAGCAACGAGTGCGTGCAACAGCCCTGGCAGCCCTTGCAGCGACCTACAAAATATACATCGTATGAGATTACTAGGAGTGACGACCCTAGACAGGATCTGTGTTGGGATTGATACAAGGGAAGTACCTTAGTTTCCCAATCCTGCTGTTTGAATGGATTAATAACAACTTGGTAATCATATCACCATAGCATTGCATGTGCCTGGAAGATGTGGAGCACTCTAGGGAGTGTGGCATGCCGCGGTCGTAAGATGTTGCCGTATGAGGGTGATCGTCGGTGAGGGCATACATCACGTCATGTCATAATTGCATTAACAACAGTATTAGGATTGTTTGATTTACTGCGTTACTATTATCGCATGATTGATTTGATAACATGTTAATCTTTGCTCTATTATTCCACTGAGTTAGCTACTCACTCCCACGTTACGGGACGGTGTTCCGGACACCCACCAGACCTTTTTGTGATTGCAGATGATGGCGCGGCCTGTGAGGCAGAGCCGGACTTGATGATGATGAGGAGGATCCCTCCTTTATGCGTGTTCTGATCGACGGGATTACAGGGAGGTTGATTAGATACTTTGACATTTGTCATTTTATATTTTTAGCGCACTCATGTATATTCATTTGGTTTACTTTTGAAGTATACATGTATATGTCTAACCTGGTAATATATTCACACTCTGGAGACATACAACAGTTTATATATGTTATACATACTATTACAGACTTCCGCTGGTTAATTTAACTGTCTCTGGAGTATGATATGCGGTTCTAGCTTAATCTCACTCATGTTTAATACATTATCACAGACAACATTCAATCATACATATCTATGTTGCATAAATAACATTTTGGAACTCGGGAGTTGGGTTTTTGCCCGACCCCCCGATTTTCGGGATGTTACACGAACGCACCGGCCGTGTTCATGGATCTGATGAACAGGGTATTGCGGCCTTTCCTCTATCGATTCGTCGTTGTCTTCATCGACGACATTTTGGTATACTCTAGGAGTCGAGAGGAGCATGAGGAGCACTTGCGTTTGGTCCTTGATACGCTCAGACAGCATCAGTTGTTCGCACAGTATAAGAAGTGTGACTTCTGGAAGCAGGAGGTGAAGTTTCTGGGACACGTGGTGTCCAAGGATGGCATGGCAGTTGACCTGTCTAAGGTAGCTGCGGTGCAGGACTGGGAGCAGCCTGGTTCTGTCACTGAGGTGAGGAGTTTCTTGGGTCTCGCTGGCTACTATCGGCGCTTCATTCAGGATTTCTCGAAGATCGAGAGACCCTTATCTCAGTTGACACGGAAGGACGTGAAGTTCGCCTGGAATGATAAGGCGGAGTCAGCTTTTCAGGAGCTGAAGGACAGACTTACGTCCGCCCCTATGCTAGTATTGCCAGAGCAAGGGGTTAAATACACTATATACACTGACGCGTCTAGCGTTGGTTTGGGTTGTGTCCTTATGCAGAGGGACAGGGTAATTTCGTATGCCTCGAGACAATTAAGGAAGCACTAGGAGAATTACCCTACACACGACCTGGAGTTGGCAGCCGTTATATTCGCACTGAGACTCTGGAGACATTACCTCTACGGAGAGGAGTTCGAGCTCTTTTGCGACCACAAGAGCCTCAAGTACATATTCACGCAGCGGGACTTGAATATGAGGCAGCGGCGATGGATGGAGACGTTGAAGGACTTCAAGTTTAAAGTCTCTTACCATCCTGGGAAGGCGAACCTTGTGGCTGATGCGTTGAGCCGCAAGAAGGCGATAGAGTTTGCGGCTCCGCTGATGGTTGCCGAGTGGGATATGGTTGAGTTTTTGCTAGACTTTGAGCAGAAACTCACCGTAGAGGAGCCATTTGAGTTCATCGCACACGTACAGGTGCGATCCCAGATCGATGACCGTGTCATCGAGGCGCAGAGGGACGACACGCATCTTACTGAGCTTCGAGAGCAGGCCAGTGATGATGCTGACGCCGACTGGCGAGTTGGTATGGATGGGGGCTTACGTTACCGTGGCCGCCTATGCGTTCCTGATGTCCCTGACTTGAGACGAGAGATTCTCGAGGCTGCGCATTCTACTAGACTCGCGATGCATCCTGGCAGCACGAAGATGTATCGTGACGTGAAGAGGACGTATTGGTGGGAAGGTATGAAGACCCACATAGCTGAGTTCGTGTCCCGTTGTCTCACTTGTCAACAGGTGAAGGCAGAGCATCGCCGACCACCTGGACTTTTGCAGCCTATGCCGATTGCAGAGTGGAAGTGGGATTTCATTTCCATGGACTTCATTTCTGGGTTGCCGAAGACGAGGAAGGGGCATGATTCTATTTGGGTGATCGTCGACCGATTGACGAAGTCGGCGCACTTCCTACCGATCAGAGTTACGAACTCTGCAGACGAGCTGGCTGGATTGTATATTAGAGAGATCGTGCGTCTGCATGGAGTTCCGTTGGAGATCGTGTCGGACAGAGACACGCGGTTCACTTCTATTTTCTGGACTCGCATTCAGGAGGCTATGGGTGTGAAGTTGAAGTTCAGTACTGCCTTCCACCCACAGACGGACGGACAGACGGAGCGAGTGAACCAGATTCTGGAGGACATGTTGCGAGCTTGCGCATTGGACTTCAAGGACAGTTGGGATGACTGTCTTGCATATGCGGAGTTTGCGTACAACAATAGCTTCCAGGCGAGTATCGGCATGGCACCTTATGAGGCGCTGTATGGGCGACCTTGTCGCGCACCGCATTGCTGGTTAGAGGTCGGTGAGCGCAGCTTGATTGGCCCAGAGTTGGTGCAGGCGACGTCAGAGAAGATTGATATTATACTACGTCGGCTTCTTACAGCGCAGAGCAGACAGAAGAGCTATGCCGATACGAGACGACGGCCACTAGAGTTCACAGTCGGGGATCATGTGTTTTTGCGAGTTTTCCCTATGAAGGGAGTCCTTCGGTTCGGGAAGAAGGGGAAGCTGGCACCGCGATTCATTGGTCCATTTCAGATCCTCGATCGTGTGAGAGCAGTGGCTTACCGATTGGCTTTACCCACGCCCCTCGCGAGCGTCCACAACGTATTTCATGTTTCTATGCTGAAGAAGTACGTTGCTGATCCTTCTCATATCATCAGATGGGAGCAGGTGCAGTTAGGAGAGGATGTTACTTATATCCTGCGACCGACACGCATCTTAGACCGGAAGGAGCAGGTACTGCGTAGCAAGGTGATTCCCCTTGTGAAGGTACTATGGACGCATCATACTGAGGAGGAGGCTACTTGGGAGACAGAAGCCGAGATCAGAAAGAACTACCCACAGCTTCTCGAGGAGTACGAAAAGGTACAAAATTTCGAGGATGAAATTATTTGTTAAGGGGGGTAGATTGTAACGCCCGTGAAAAATCCATACTTGGGTTCGAGTACCAACTCGACCCGAAATTGCGTAGAATTTATACCTTTAGAAAATGTGACTAGGTTAGCTAGTGCAACGTTGGAATAGCTGGGAAATGGTCCCTGATCACTTTAAATACGTTCTACGAGGCCCGAAGCGAGTGGAACCAAGGGTGCTATAATGCTCTAAAGCCTCGGATCACACTCTAAGCCGGTTTGTTCTCGGGACCTCCTTGAAACTTTGTATTGGATTTAGACCGCGCGTCGTAAGTCAGATGCCTACCATCTTAGACCGTTATGACCACTTAGCTGGGCTTGGCAATCGTTTCGAATATCAAGTCCAACTGACGATCACAGGCTATTTCATTGAGCCCGGACCGAAGAGAGTGTGAATAGGGACATAGTTGGAATTTCAAATTCAAATCTGGCACACAAATTTGACGCATCAGTATTAAGCATTCTGACCGTCAGAATACAGCCAAATTACACCCTTGGATCAGGAAAAATATCTATTATATATCACGAGACTTATAGGCCTGATCTTGGTGCGGTGACCGTTAAACTGAAACTGGGCCGCCACGTGCGATCTGGGAACCCAACCGGTCTGAAAACTGGATGCGTGCTAGATCCAGTATGCATGAGCTTAAGTCCGACCGCACTTGGCCAGGGGACCTCCAGAAATGCTCTTTTGGACCGAAACGGCCCCGATTTGGTTAGGCACCAAGTAAACATTGTTCCCAAGCCTATTTTGGGAATGTTTTAGGCTATAAAAGGGGTTGAAACCCTCACTCCTCTCTCCCATCCGAATTTGAGAGAAGCCCTAGCTTGGGAGAGAGAAAAAGAGTGAGAGATTGTGAGAGAGTGGGAGAGTTCTTCCTGCCACTTGTGCTACGTGTTGCACGTGCTTAAGCAACACTCCTCTACCGCTTTCCCGGCGATTCCACCGCAATCCTAGGTAAGTAAAAACCCTAAATAGTTGGTGATTTGAGTTTTCCTTGTTTCCATAGCGATGTAGCTTATGGATCTTATGTATTAGGCTCCTTACTCGCCGTAGACGAACCCTATACGCTCCACTTCAATTCCCGAGTCTACAAGACACTAGGTGAGGATTTTAGACGCTTTGATTGACGGTTCCCAACGCTTTCAATGTCGTTTAATAGTAGATTCTTGACGGCATCGCCGTTTGACATGTACAAAAAGCTCTCCGTTTCCCGTTTCGTAAGCTAACGAAGAATATGAGATTTAGGGCATTTTAGTCATTTGTAGGAAGTACTGTTTACATTCATATTTTGCTGATGTGATTGACATGGTTTGTTGTCGCATTAGGAAGTTAGGAATGCGTGCATAATTAGTTTGGCGAAGAGATTCGCCTAGTTGCACACTTTGGGTCGACATACTATATGTAGACTTAAGTGTGTAGTGTATGTGTTTGTATAAATGCTTGTATTAGTATGTATTGAATTAAATGATGTTATTTGATAGTTTGTGATTGATTTTTCAATTATTATGCTGACCTAAATGATTTTCTACATGTTGACAAAATGCATGATTTCATTACATGCATGGAATGTATGTACTTGAGGATTTGCTTAAGTTGAATATGCATGGGAAGTATGCCTTGAAGATTTGCTTAAGTTGAATGTTATAACATGTGCTAACATGCTCACATGATGTATTTCAATTCCAATACCCTTTTATAGTGTTAATGTAATTCCATAGATGTGTGGGACTTGACTTAGTCCAGGCAGTCGGTAACCGAGCGAATTCGTGGCTGACTGGTCATAGCCACGAACGACGCGTCGATGAATGTGATTCGTGTTGAGAGTTGGCGGCAGTGGTTAGGCCACGCGAAGTGTTTTACGCACTTCATGTCGTTCAATTCGAGATGTGATCGCGCTAGTCGAGCCCGTCAAGTAACCCGACTGGCCGATGTTTGTTCACCTTGTATGTATCATAACTGCTTGAACCTAGGGTACTGAACTTACCATTGTAAACCCTATTAACCGTGGTACCTTGATCCACGAAGACTCATGAGCCGGGCATGGTGGTATGGGACACCGTGGTGGAGCTGTCGGCCTACGCTGGGGCCACAAACCTCCCCGTAGTGACCAGTGAGCACCTTGACTCGTGAGCAGATTATGGTGGTATGGGACACTATATTCTAACTGTCGGCCTACACTGATCAGGCGACGAGCCCTTTGTAGTGACCGCGAGGGTATTCTGAGTTCACGGGAGGCGACGACCCTTCCGTGCAGTAGAGTACAGTAGGCCTGTATTGATAAGGTGATGGGGGAGCGGTGCAACGAGTGCGAGCAACAGCCCTGGCAGCCCTTGCAGTGACCTACGAAATGTACATCGTATGAGATTACTAGGAGTGACGACCCTAGACAGGATCCGTGTTAGGATTGATACAAGGGAGGTACCTTAGTTTCCCAATCCTGCTGTTTGAATGGACTAATAACAACTTGATAATCATATCACCATAGCATTGCATGTGCCTGGAAGATGTGGAGCACTCTAGGGAGTGTGGCATGCCGCGGTCGTAAGATGTTGCCGTATGAGGGTGATCGTCGGTGAGGGCATACATCACGTCATATCATCTTGCATTAACAACAGTATTAGGATTTGTCTGATTTACTGCTTTACTATTATCGCGTGATTGAATTGTGAACATGCTAATCTTTGCTCTATGATTCCACTGAGTTGATCATTCATTCCCACGTTACGGGATGGTGTTTGCAACACCCACCAGACCCTGTTGTAGTTGCAGGTGACGACGAGATCCAGGAGGTGGAGCCTGAGATTGACGAGGACCAGGATGAGTTCTCGTATATGCAGTATCACGACGGCTTCCCGTAGGTGACCTGGATCGAGGGGGACTTCAGTGGGACTATTTTGAACTTATTCTTTGTCTATTTACATGTATATGAGACTCAGAGATGTAGTCATACTTTGGAGACAGTTGAGATTACTTTGTTTTTCCATACAGTGATATATATATTGTTTAGTCTTCCGCTTGCTTTTATCACTGGATCTGAAGTATGAATTGCAGTTTTGGTATACTTTTACTCATGTGAATGCTTTAAATCAGACAACATTGAATCATAACCATTTTTGTTGCATAAGTGACGGTCTGGAACTCGGGAGTTGAGTTTATACACGACCCCCGATTTTCAGGGTGTTACAGACGACCCTAGACAGGATTTGTGTTGGGATTGATATAAGGGAGGTACCTTAGTTTCCCAATCCTGCTGTTTGAATGGACTAATAATAACTCGAAAATCATATCACCATGCCATTGCATGTGCCTGGAAGATGTGGAGCACTTGAGGGTCGATTGCATGCCGCGGACGAGAATGGTGCCGTATGAGGGAGATCGTCGATGAGGGCATACATGACGCCATGTCATATTGCATTAACAACAGTATTAGGATTGTTTGATTTACTACTTTACTATTATCGCATGATTGATTTGATAACATGCTAATCTCTGCTCTCTTATCCCACTGAGTTGATCACTCACTCCCACGTTACGGGATGGTGTTTCCGGACACCCACCAGTCCCTATTGTGATTGCAGATGATGGCGCGGCCTGCGAGGCGGAGCTGGATTTGATGATGATAAGGAGGATCTCTCCTTTATGCATGATCTGATTGACGGGATTACAGGGAGGTTGATTAGATATATTGACACTTGTCATTTTATTTTTTTAGCGCTCTCATGTATATTCATTTTGTTTACTTTTGAAGTATATATGTATGTGTATAACCTGGTAAAATATTCACACTCTGGAGACATACAACAGTTTATATATGTTATACATACTATCACAGTCTTCCGCTTGCAAATTTAACTGTCTCTGGAGTATGATATGCTGTTCTGGTTTAATCTCACTCATGTTTAATACATTATCACAGACAACATTCAATCATACATATCTATGTTGCATAAATAACATTTTGAAACTTGGGAGTTGGGTTTTTGCTCGACCCCCCGATTTTCAGGATGTTACACCATTGATTGAGCAATGGACTGGTATGCAGGCTGACCCTAAAGCAAAATGTTAGTCTAGCCAACAGATTCAAGGAGAGGGACAATACCATATGGAGCAATGTGATTAAGATCAGCGGTATGCTCAACGATAACATTACGGACACGCAAATCCCATACATATTGATATCATCTTCGGGTGACCAAAGGTGCCGTTTAATTATCGGTGTAGATCTAGATAAAGATGGACCACGGGATGTTTTCTTTTTTCCTCTAGCATTCATATTCAAAAAGATATACAAAGAGCAAGAGAAATGCACAAAAGAAAGGATGGGTTTTCTCTAGATCAGAAAATTGAGAAGAAACCTTTGAAAAAACCCAACAAGAGATGAAATCTAGCTACACAATGATCAAATCAAAGCATAGAGAGCATGAATCTTCAAGAAAAATGATGAAATAAGACTCACCTTGAAGAAAAATAAGAAATCCTATGACTGGTCGAGCCACGACTCGTCGTAAGTTAGAGTGAAAATGAAGAAGAAGGAGATTTCCCCAAATATATCACATTCACGAGCTCCACGACCGGTCGAGTGTGGTTCATGACCGGTCAAACCACGACTGGTCGTGTACAGCCACGACCGGTCGAGTATTGACCAAAAATATATTTTTAATGTAAAAAATTAAAATTTAAATACAAATAATACTAAATATAGTACACTATGATACATGCAAGCAAGAATATTCAATGTAAAATGCACATACCAAGATCAAATTTTAATTTATTAAACCTGCTTTTGTTGAGCGGTTTAGTAAATATATCAGCAAGTTGAGTTTCGGTTGGTATATATTCCAAGGAAATAACTTTTGCATCAACCAACTCACGAATGTAATGATACCTAATGTTAATGTGCTTAGTACGTGAATGCTGGATTGAATTTTTGAAAATATTTATAGCACTGGAATTATCACAATGTAAGATCATTGAATCTTGATTAATTCCATAATCGCTTAGCATGCGTTTCATCCAAACTAGTTGTGTACATGCATATCCAACTGCAATATACTCAGCCTCAGCAGTGGAGAGTGATATTGAGCTTTGCTTCTTTCTGAACCAAGAAACTAAGCAATTTTCAATGTAAAAACAACCACCATTGGTTGATTTTCTATCATCAATATTACCGGCCCAATCAGCATCTGAGTACCCGTCTAATTAAACACTAGTATCAAAAGGGTACCATAGACCTAGATTTATAGTACTTGCGACATATCTAATAATTCGTTTAACAACGGTAAGATGTGATTCCTTAGGATTAGACTGATATCTCGCACAAATACCAACACTGAATGCGATATCAGGTCTACTAGCAGTTAGATACAACAAACTACCAATCATACTACGATATAGTTTAGGATCTATATCTTTACCTGTAGAGTCTTTTGAGAGTCTTAACGTTGTACTCATAAGAGCATCAAAGTTCTTACCATTCTCAAATCCAAACCTTTTAACCAAGTTCGTAGCATACTTGGTTTGGAAAATGAAAATTCCGTCAGATTGTTATTTTACTTACAACCCTAGGAAGTAATTTAGTTCACCAACCATGCTCATTTCGAACCTTGATTTCATAAGATCTGCAAACTCAATAGACATGTTAGAGCAAGTTGATCCATAAATAATATCATCAACATAAATTTGAACCATCAAAATATCATTGTTATGCTTCTTAACAAAGAGTGTCTTATCGACACTACCTACTTGAAAGGTATGACTAAGTAAGAATTTAGTCAATTACTCATACCATGCCCTAGGCACTTGTTTTAGACCATAGAGAGCCTTTTTGAGACGAAATACATGGTCAGATAACTTGGGATCTTCAAACCTTGAAGGTTGTTCAACATACACTTCTTCATCTAAATCGCCATTCAAGAAGGTGCTCTTTACATCCATCTGATAAATCTTAAATTTTTTAAAGCATGCGATGGAAATAAAAAGTCAGATTGATTCAACGTGAGCGACTGGAGCAAAGGTTTCATCGTAATCGATGCCTTCAATTTGAGTGTACCCTTGTACAACCAGTCTAGCCTTATTTTGTATTATATTTCCTAGCTCATCAGACTTATTTTTAAAGATCCATTTTGTTCCAATAATGTGTTTATCTTTAGGTCTAGGAACAACATACCAGACATCATTACGAATAAATTGATTAAGTTTATCCTGCATAGCAACAATCCAATTTTCGTCAGAAAGTGTTTCTTTCACGTTGACCGGTTCTATTTGGGATGTAAAACAGACATAATTACATATGTTCTCAAGTTGTTTGTGAGTATGACTCCAGTGAGAGGGTTTTCAAGTATTTGATTGGTTGGATGATCTTTGACAGTCCTTGGTTTAGATTCTTTTTGACTTGATGACGTATCTTGATTGTCGATAAGAAGAGCTTCTCATCATCTGAACTCAGAGCTGGTGTATTCAAATGATCATCAATGACCACATTGATGGACTCTTAAATCACACCAGTTCTCTTATTTAGAACCTTATAAGCTCGACTGTTCAAAGAATAACTAAGAAAAATACCTTCATCACTTTTCGTATCAAACTTTTCCAAATTTTCACGATCACGTAAAATATAACACTTGCTGCCAAAAAATCGAAAGTATTTCACAGTAGGTTTCTTTTCAAAGCATAATTCATAAGCAGTCTTATTATCAGATTTACTGGTATAAACCCGATTAATAATATAACATGCGGTATTAACTGCTTCAGTCCAAAGATTTCTAGAGAGCTTCATGCTATTCAACATAACATTAGCCATATCCTGAAGCACTCTATTTTTTCTTTTAACTATACCATTTTGTTGCAGTGTTTTGGACGCACAGTATTCATGTGATATTCCTAGATCGCTACAGAATTTCTCAAAACTACTGTTTTTGAATTCGGATCCATGATCACTACGGATCTTACTAACATGAGAACCTTTTTCATTTTGGATTCGTTTGATGACCTTTTTCACTTCATCCAAGGTTTCAGTTTTATCTTTTAAGAACGATACCCAAGTGAATCTGGTATAGTAATCTACGATAAACAAGATGTAATTTTTTCCTCCTCGACTCTCCGATCTGGTTGGTCCAATAAGATCCATATGGAGAAGCTCGAGTGGTCTAGATGTGGTATTGGATTTCACTTTCTTGTGAGAGCTCCTAGTCTGTTGGCCTAACTGGTATTCATCACATTTTTTGTCTACTTTTTACAATTTGGGTAGACCTCTAATTAGTTCTCTGTTTCTCAATCTAAATAAGTTTCGATAGTGTACATGTCCAAGGCGTTTATGCCATAATTCAGTCTCATCGGTATGGACCATGTAACATGATTGAGTAGATGAGCTTGCATCACTAATGATGTAGCAGTTTTCAGAAGTTCTGCGACTAGTTAATATAACAGAACCCTTTTTATTAAGAATCTTACAACCTTGATTAGAAAACTTCACACTATGGTTGTTATCACATATCTGAGAAATGCTAAGAAGGTTGTGTTTCAAGCCCTCAACATACAAAACATTTTTAAATAAGGGCAGGTTATAAAGTTGGTACCTTGGCTAATGGTCTTACAATTGCTTCCATCACCAAATGTGACTGACCCATTGGTCATATCTTTTAGATTGGTGAATAAAGCCTTGTCACCTATCATATGCCTGGAGCAACCACTATCTAGGTACCACTTTGAATGGCTTGTTGCTTTGAAAGCAGTGTGGGCAACCAAGCTGGCAACTTTAGGAACCCATTTCAGAACTGTTTTGGGTTTAGGAGTAGAGATGGTCTTTTTCTGTCTGTTGTTATAGGAGTGACCTATAGAGTTAGACTTTAATAGCTCCTTGAGTAGATCAATTATTTTTTCAGCTAAAGGATTTCGGTTTTAAAAATTAAAGTTGACATGGCCACCTTTAGGTTTTTGAAAAGACCTTGAATTTTTAGAAAAACCTTGATAGGTATTCTTTTCTTTTTAAGTTGAAGACTCTCCTTTTACAAATTTAGGAGCAATATTCTTTTATTTAGGAGATGTATTCTTATCATAGCCCAACCTGGATCGATCGCCACATTTTCTTGATCCGGACAATAATTTTTTCCAATTTAGGATCACCTTGGGCATATCTTCATGTGTCTTTCAAACTCAGAAGAGAAGCTACCTCATTTTCGAGTTTCTCTTTTTCGGATTTCAAATCTTCAATTTGGGAGGTTTTGAAATCTAAATCACATTTGGTCTTTTCAAAAGAATCGAAAATATGAGACTTTTCTAAAATAAGAGACTCATAATCTTCCTTAAGCTTAGAAAATTTTTCTTTTTGTAATTTAAGCTTAACGACAAATTTACAACTCTCTTTATAAAGGGCATTATAAGCATCCAGAAGATCATCTTCATTATCACAATCACTATTCAGATTTTCTTCACTAGATATATCATCATTATCTGAATAGGTGATCTTGGCTAGAGTCATAAGGGCTTTAACATCATCGCCCGACTCGGTTTCAGAATCTTCTGATTTAGAAGAGAATTCAGAATCAGATGATTCATCCCAAGTAGCCATCATGCTTTTCTTTTTTGATTTGTCCTTTTTAGGACATTTGTTAGCTAAGTGCCCATACTCTTCACAGTTGTAACATTGACTATCTTTCAAAGATTTTCGAGCTCTAGGTTTAGATCGTCTCTTATCATTTGACTTCTGAAAATCAACTTTTTTCCTGCTTTTGAAAACTTTGTAAAACTTTTTTGCTAAAAGCGCCATATCATCTTCGGAATTTTTTGAATCCAAAGTACTCTCTTGTGAAACTTTTTTAGATGATTTGAGAGCAATTGATTTTCCTTTAGGAGCTTTAAAGGACAACTCATAGGTTTGAAGTGAACCAACTAATTGCTCAACCCTCATGGTATCCGTATCACAAAGTTCCTGAATCGCGGTTACTTTAGAATTGAACCGTTCAGGAAGTGAGCATAGTATCTTTGCGCACACTTTACTTTCGGGAATTCTATCACCAAGACCCCACATACAGTTCACAAGTGTAGAAGTCCATAAACATCTCATTCTCCTCCATATGAATTTCTTCAAATTTAGTTGTGAGGATTTGGACTTTAGATTTCTTGACAATTGATGTACCCTCGTGTGTCATTTCTAATACATCCCATGCTTGTTTTGCATTTTCACAAGAGATGATTCTTTTGAATTCATCTGGTGATAATGCACAAGTAATTGCATTTAGTGCTTTTACATTTGCACTACTCTCACTTTTTTGAAGTGTGGTCCAAAGAGAGTAAGCCGTTACTTTCATTGATTTTGAACCATCGCCATTAGTTACTTTAGTGATAGGAGGGTTCCATTCATTCACTGTGGTCAGCCACACACTTTCATCCAAGGATTTGAGGAAGATCCTCATCCTGGCTTTTCAATATGCATAGTTTGTGCCATTAAAAGGTGGTGGCCTAGTGACTGATAGGCTATCAAAATTTGACATCTTAATATAGCTTAGATCGTTAGCTTAGGAAATAAATCCAATAAATAAACAATAAGCACGAGCTATTAGTCTCTGATACCACTTGAAAGGGCCTAGCTATATGCCCTAGAGGGGGGGTGAATAGGGCAATGCCAAATAAAACTAATAACAGTGGAATAATAAAAGAAATAAAGCACAATGTTGAATTTAAAGTAATCTAAATAGCCTAAAATAAAGAGAATCATACTTTATCAGTTCTAAGGACAACCTTACACCAAAAACCAAATGTTTAAGGTAGGACAACCTTATTTCTGGAACGTCCTTGAATCACAAACCAATGAGGAATGAAAAGGCAAAGTAATAAAAATAGCTTGCAGAAATAAATCCTAAGTTATTACAACATTCATCCACACTTGCTTGAAATAAAATGATTACATGTAACACCCTGAAAATCGGGGGTCGTGCATAAACTCAACTCCCGAGTTCCAGACCGTCACTTATGCAACAAAAATGATTATGATTCAATGTTGTCTGAGTTAAAGCATTCACATGAGTAAAAGTATACCAAAACTGTAATTCATACTCCAGATCCAGTGATAAAAGCAAGCGGAAGACTAAAGAATATATATATCACTATAAGGAAAAATAAAGTAGATCTCGACTGTCTCTAAAGTATGAATACATCTCTAAGTCTCATATACATGTAAATAAACAAAATCAAAATGTCAAAAGTAGTCCCACTGGGAAGTCCCATCAATCCAGGCCACCTAAGCAAAGCCGTCGTGGTACTGCATGTATGAGAACTCGTCCTGGTCCTCATCATAGTCCGGCTCTGCCTCCTGAATTGCCACCTCACCTGCATCTAAGACAGGGTTTGGTGGGTATTGCAAACACCATCCCGAAACGTGGGAGTGAGTAGCTAACTCAGTGGAATAATAGAGCAAGGATTAACATGTTCTCAAATCAATCATGCGATAATAGCAAAGCAGTAAATCAAACAATCTTAATACTGTTGTTAATGCAATATGACATGACATGATGGATGCCCTCACCGACGTTCTCCCTCATATGGTACCATCTTACGCCCGCGGCATGCTTGCATACTGCTCAGTGCTCCACATCTTCCAGGCACATGTAATGTGATGGTGATATGATTACTGAGTTATTATTAGTCCATTCAAACAGCAGGATTGAGAAACTAAGGTACTTCCCTTATATCAATCCCAACAGTACGAGTGTATCTCAAGTCGAACGACATGAAGTGCGTAAAACACCTCGTGTGGCCTAACCACTGCCGCCAACTCCAAAACACGACTCGCGTTCATCGACGCGTCGTTCGTGGGAAAGATAAGCCGACCACAAACTTGCTCGGTTGCCGACTGCCTGGACTAGGTATAGTCCCAAACAATTATGAATCCACATCAGCAATCATATAAGAGTATTGGAAATGAAATACAACATTGTGAGCATGTTATCACATGTTATAACATACAACTTAAGTAAATCATCAAGCACATGCATTTCATACATATAATGAAATCATGCATATAGCTAACATGTAGGAAATCATTTACATCAGCATATTAATTGAGAAATCAATCTCAAACTAATTCATAACACCATTTAATTCAATACGTACTAATACAAGCATTTATACAAAAACTTAAACTACACACTTAAGTCCACATATAGTATGTCGACTCAAAGTGCGCATTTAGGCGAATCTCTTCACCGAACTAATTATGTATGCATTCCTAGCATCCTAATGTGACAAGAAGCCATGTCAATCACATCAGCAAATTATGGATGAAAACAGTATTTCCTACAAATGACTAAAATGCCCTAAATCTCATATTCTTCGTCTGCTTACGAAATAGGAAACGGACAGCATGTTGTACATGTCAAACGGCATTGCCGTCGATAATCTACTATTAAACGACATTGAAATCGTTGGAAACAGTTAATCAAAGCGTCTAAAATCCGCACCTTTTCTCCTATAGGTGTATTAATTCGAATGGAGCGTATACGCTTCGTCTACGGTGAACTGGGAACCTAATACACAAGATCTATTAGCTACTTCGCTATGAAACCAAGGGAACCTCAAATCAGCAAGTATTAGGGATGTTTTCTTACCTAGAAACGCAGTGAAATCACTGGGAAAGTAATTGAGGTGCGTTGCTTAATCACGTGCAACAGGTGGCACAAGCAGCAGGAAATTCCCTTCCACTCTCTCTCTGAATCTCTCACTTTCTTTCTCACTCTTGCTAGGGTTTCTAGCAAATTCGGATGGGTGAGAGGTGTGAGGGTTTTAAGCCCTTTTATAAGCCCAAACATGCCCAAAATAGGCTTGGGAACAAGGTTTACTTGATACCTAACCAAATCGGGGCTGTTTCGGTCCAAAAAGGCATTTCTGGTGGTCTCCTGGCCGAACACGATCGGACTTAAGTTCATACATGTCAGATGTCGCTCACATCCCGTTTTCAGACCAGTAGTGTTCGTAGATCGCACGTGGCGGTCCAGTTTCAGTTCAGAGGTCACCGCACGTAGATCAGGTCTACAAGTCTCATGATATGAAATAGAAATTTTTCCTGATCCGAGGGTGTAATTTGGGTGAATTCTGACCGTCAGAACGCTTAATACTGATGCTTCAAGTCGTGTGCAAGATTTGAACTTCAAATTCCAAATCTAACCCTATTCTCACTCTCTTCACTCCAGGCTCAATGAAATAACCTGTGAATGTCGGTTGGACTTGATTTTCGAAATGATTGTCAAGTCCAGCAAGGCGGTTACAACGGTCTAAGATGGTAGGTATCGGACTTTCGACGCGCGGTCTAGATCCAATACAAAGTTTCAAAGAGGTCCAGAGAACAACCCGGTTTAGAGTTTGATCCGAGGTTTCAGAGTATTATAGAGTCATTGGTTCTACTCGATTTGGGTCTTGTAGAATGTATTTAAAGTGATTAGGGACTATTTCCCAGCTACTCTAGCGTTGCGCTAGCTAACTTACTCTTATTTTTTAAAGGAATTAATCCTACGCGATTTCTGGTCGAGTTGGTACTCGAGTCCTAGTACGAATTTTTCCAGGGCGTTACAATCTACCCCCCTTAACAAATAATTTTGTCCTCGAAATTTGCACCTTTTCGTACTCCTCGAGAAGCTGTGGGTAGTTCTTTCTGATATCGGCTTCTGTCTCCCAGGTAGCCTCTTCCTCAGAGTGATGCGTCCACAATACCTTCACAAGGGGAATCACCTTGCTACGCAGTACCTGCTCCTTCCTGTTTAGGATACGTGTTAGTCGCAGGATATATGTAACATCCTCTCCTAACTGCACTTTCTCCCATTTGATGATATGGGAAGGATCAGCAACGTACTTCTTCAGCATAGAAACATGAAATACGTTGTAAACGCTCACGAGAGGCGTGGGTAAAGCCAATCGGTAAGCCACTGCTCCCACACGATCGAGGGTCTGGAATGGACCAATGAATCACAGTGCTAGCTTCCCCTTCTTTCCGAACCAAAGGACTCCCTTCATAGGAGAAACTCATAAAAATATATCATCCCCAACTGTGAACTCCTCGTATCGGCATAACTCTTCTGTCTGCTCTGCGCTGTGAGAAGCCGACGTCTAATAATATCAATCTTCTTCGACGTCGCCTGCACTAACTCTGGGCCAATCAAGCTACGCTCACCGACCTCTGCCCAGCAATGCGGTGCGCGACAAGGTCGCCCATACAACGCCTCGTAAGGTGCCATACCGATACTCGCCTGAAAACTGTTGTTGTACGCGAACTCCGCATATGCAAGACAGTCATCCCAACTGTCCTTGAAGTCCAATGCGCAAGCTCGCAACATATCCTCAAAGGTCTGGTTCACCCGCTCTGTCTGTCCGTCTGTCTGTGGGTGGAAGGAAGTACTGAACTTCAACTTCACACCCATAGCCTCATGAATGCGAGTCCAGAAAATAAAAGTGAACCGCGTGTCTCTGTCCGACACGATCTCCAACCGAACTCCATGCAGACGCACAATCTCTCTAATATATAGTCTAGCCAGCTCGTCTGCAGAGTTCGTAACTCTGATTGGTAGGAAGTGCGCAGACTTCGTCAGACTGTCGACGATCACCCACATGGAATCAGGTCCCTTCCTCATCTTCGGCAGCCCTGAAATGAAATCCATGGAAATGAAGTCCCACTTCCACTCTGCGATCGGCATAGGCTGCAAGAGTCCAGGTGATCGGCGATGCTCTGCCTTCACCTGCTGGCAAGTAACACAATGGGACACGAACTCTGCTATGTGGGTCTTCATCCCTTCCCACCAATAGGTCCTCTTCACGTCGCGATACATCTTCGTACTGCCTGGATGCATCACGAGTTTGGTACAATGCGCAGCCTCGAGAATCTCTCATCTGAAGTCAAGGATATCTGGGATGCATAGGCGGCCACGATAACGTAAGCCCCCATCCATGCCAACTCGCCACTCGGCGTCTACATCATCACTGGCCTGCTCTCGAAGCTCAGTCAGATGTGCATCATCCCTCTGCGCCTCGATGACCCGGTCATCGATCTGAGATCGCACCTGCACATGTGCGATGAACTCATACGGCTCCTCTACAGTGAGTTTCTGCTCAAAGTCTCGTAAAAACTCAACCATATCCCACTCGACAACCATCAGCGGAGCCGCAAACTCTATCGCCCTCTTACGGCTCAACGCGTCAGCCACAAGGTTCGCCTTCCCAGGATGGTAAGAGACTTCGAACTTGAAGTCCTTCAAAGTATCCATCCATCGTCACTGTCTCATATTCAAGTCTCGCTGCATGAATATGTACTTGAGGCTCTTGTAGTCGCAAAAGAGCTCGAACTCCTCTCCATAGAGGTAATGTCTCTAGAGTCTTAGTGCGAATATGACAGCTGCCAACTCCAGGTCGTGTGTAGGGTAATTTTTCTCGTGGTTCCTTAATTGTCTCTAGGCATACGAAATTACCTTGTCCCTTTGCATAAGGACACAACCCAGACCAATGCTAGATGCGTCAGTGTATATAGTGTATCTAACCCCTTGCTCTGGCAATACTTGCACAGGGGCGGACGTAAGTCTGTCCTTCAGCTCCTGAAAAGTTGACTCCACCTTATCATTCCAGGCGAACTTCACGTCCTTCCGTGTCAACTGAGATAGAGGTCTCACGATCTTTGAGAAATCCCGAATGAAGCGTCGATAATAGCCAGCGAGACCCAAGAAACTCCTCACTTCAGTGATAGAACCAGGCTGCTCCCAGTCCTGAACTGCAGCTACCTTAGATAGGTCAACTGCCATGCCATCCTTGGACACCACGTGTCCCAGGAACTTCACTTCCTGCTTCCAGAAGTCACACTTCTTGTACTGTGCGAACAACTGATGCTGTTTGAGTGTATCCAGGACCAAGCGTAAGTGCTCCTCATGCTCCTCTCGACTCCCGGAGTATACCAAAATGTCGTCAATGAACACAACGATGAATCGATGGAGGAAAGGCTGAAATACTCGGTTCATCAGATCCATGAACACGGCTGGTGCATTCGTGAGACCGAAGGACATCACAAGGAACTCGTAGTGGCCAAAGTTGATCCTGAATGCTGTCTTCTGCATTCCTCATCCCTGACGTGCAACTGATAATATCCTGACTGAAGATCAATCTTCGAGAAGTACTGCGCGCCTCTCAACTAATCAAACAAGTCATCGATCCTAGGTAAAGGGTACTTGTTCTTCACAGTGATCTGGTTCAGTCTGCGATAATCAATACACAATCGCATCGAACCATCCTTCTTCCTTATGAATAGGACTGGTGCTCCCCAAGGAGACACACTAGGCGGTATAAGGCCAAGCTCCAACAGACTATCAATCTACGTCCTCAACTCCTCCATCTCACACGGTGTCATGCGATACGTCGACAGTGAGACGGGCGTGGAACCAGGCACCAGATAGATAGTGAAATCAATCTCTCGTCGAGGCGGCAAACCAGAGATCTTC
This sequence comes from Magnolia kwangsiensis, assembly GCA_037074715.1. NCBI lineage: Eukaryota > Viridiplantae > Streptophyta > Magnoliopsida > Magnoliales > Magnoliaceae > Magnolia > Magnolia kwangsiensis. The sequence goes on along the minus strand of CM073575.1, from coordinate 77,738,563 downwards.
CTGAACAGATCCCCAAACTCACAAACGAATGGTGTATGCTCAAGCATCTGGGCACCAGCATCCCGTAGTAAAGTAGCGTAGCTAAATATGCGGAAGGGGAGATTTATCCGCACTGAAAATGTAAAGGATGCGCCCTCTGGCTCGTAGGCAGTCATAATACGAGTCTCGCAGTCAATCTCGGCCCTCGCTGCAGTCAACCAGTCCATGCCAAGAATGACGTCGAGATAAACAAGAGAGGGGTCGACGACAAGATCAAGAGCCATCGTCTTGCCCCCCAGATCCACCAAATAGCTCTCACACATTAGGGTGGCATCTGTAAAGGACCCGTGAGCTGTATAAACTCGCACCCCATCCATCCTAATAGTCGGTAACCCAATGCGCCTGACTATGGAACGTGATATCAATGAAATCGTGGATCCTGTGTCCACCATCACGAGTATAGGAATACCTCCGATGTGGACGGTGCCCTCAAAGGCCGAATGCTGAGAAGTCTCTGTCGCAGCTGCCTCAACTGTCAAGGTATGCACCCGTTCCTGCTGTGGCCGGTTCGGCCGCTATGCCATGGGCCGTAGAGGCGGCCTGATCTGAGATACCGGAGGTCTGAAGGAAGGGTGTAAAGGAGCCAACCGTAAAGGCGGTGCTGATATAGCCTGTGGGCGTGTACAGTCGATCCTCTGTGGCGGTAAAAACCCACTGTCCCGCATCCAAGCAAAACAACTCTGTGCCGAATGGCCCGATCTCCCACAATATGTACATGATAAATCGGGGCACCGCAACGATGGTACTGGCGCTATAGCCCTGGAAGGAGGTCTGCGCGAGGCCTCTTACCCGCAAAGGGCCTGTCATGCAAATCTGGTCGTGGCCTAGGGGTAATAGGGCCATGAGATCATGTAAGTCGATCCACATCCTACTCTGCCCACATGGACATGTGAATCAGCTCTGCATAGGTGGGAATGCTCACGCAGCACATCTTCGACTGAATATACGGTCATAAACCCTCAGAAAAGTGCCGTATGCGCATCTACTCATCTGCTAGTATAGTCGGGACGTATCTGCCCAACTCAGTGAACATATGCTCATACTCAGTGACCGTCATGCCTCCCTGTCTGAGGTGCAGAAACTCGTTCTCCCGATCATGCCTATACGTCTGGGGATAGTATTTCTCGTGGAAGCGGAACTCGAACGCTGCCCAGGTCCACATGTAATCACCAGCAATGGTCCGTAACACACTGTCCCACCATAAGCTGGCCTCCTGCTCGAACCAGAACGTAGCCAACTCGACCTACTCAGCCTCTGAACAATGCAGCATCCACAGTATCTTCGACACACAGTCGAGCCAATACTCAGCCTCCTCGGGTCTATGAGAACCCGTAAAAGTGGGAGGCCGTAAGCGCTGGAATCGCTCTAATAAGCTCCGTGTGTCAGCGGCATTCCCCGTAAGGTAAGCAGGTGGTACAGGATGAGCTATGCCCTCATCCTAAGCATATGTATCGGCATCCTCAGCTGGATGCTCAGGTGGTGCAGGTGGAGGCACACTCCCACCCTGGGCTAGAGTCCCCACAATCGTAGTCAGGAGCTGCTACTGCTGTTACATCATAGCCATCATCTGCTCAAATCTATATGGAGGTGGAGCAGGCTGTGTCATGTACTGCGTCGAAGAAGACGAACGGTACTGCTCTCTGACAGGTGGTGTGAAAGGCAGTGGTCCAACTGCAGGACCAGTAGTAGGCTGAGACGCACGTGCTGTCTCAAGAATCAGGCCCACAGTAGGGTCCGCATGAGCATCAGACTGCAAAGGAGCCTGATCCATAGGCTCACCCAATGTAAGCCGAGTTGTGCTCCGTGTAGCCTTCGACGGCATTCCCTATATTCAAAATAGGGCGCAACCTTGTCAATCTCAATAGCACATACACACCGCAATCATTCACATAAAGAGTCAAAGGCATTCCATGCATTTCATTTAATCAAAATTGTCACAATACAAGGGATATCTCCTTACAAGCATCATGACAAGAAGTACATGGGAACTAAGACAGTTAAGGTTACAACAGCAACATAAGCCAACTACTAGCCTTATCAGGCTTACACAACATAAAGCAGGAAATGACTAACTGCTACCAACAACATCCAAGATCTCATCACTAGTCTAAGTCGGGTGACAGAGGAGGAGCACCCTTATACTGCAAGCAGCACAGGATCGCCTTCAAGGTGCGAGTCACCTTGCCGAATTTCCTCTTCATGACGGCCTTGGTATCCTCGACCTCAGCCCGAAGTTCCTGTACTTCCCTTTGTAAGGTGACCTGGCTCTCCTCAATACGGGCAATGCGATCATCACCAGTAGCTTGAGCAGAAGGAGGAGGGCTCTCATCTGTATCCTGAGCCTCCTCTTCTACCTCTTCCTGGACTTCTTCCTCAACTTCTGCTCCAGGTTCTCCCTCACTTGGATCCTCTTCATCATCAAAATCATCCTCGCTATCCTCCTCAAGATGAGTCTCACGGTACTGAGACCCGATCTTCATCTTGATCACGGTAGACTCATCAATGCAGTGAATCGGAACTGGCAACTCCGACCTAAGTCTATAAGTAAACTTAAGCGTGATCTTGCATATGAGTCGGCCAAAAGGAAGTGACTCAGACGTTCTTCTTGATTTCACTATGAGGATTATCTTTTGCAACACTAAAGTGGCCATACGCACTTTTTCTCCCTGGGCCACCAGATACAAGAAATCAACCATAAGGCGCGTACACTCAATGCGATTTGTCGACCTGAGATACACGTTGAATGTGTAAATGTAGTGCAGCAGGCATAAATCATCAGACATATGAGATGCCTTGAGGCTATTGTTAGGCTGCCATGGAACCAGACTACCGCATAGAAACCTGGTACGATGATCTCGCTCATGCCTACTCCTTAAATTCTTCACACTAGGATGAACATCACCAAGGGGCACGTTCAGAAGTCGCACTATCAACCGAACATTGATCGTAGCCATCTGGTCTTTACCAAAGGAAATCTTGAACTGCAATGGCTCCAGTGTAGGATTCTGGATACGAGCGTAGAAGGCACGAACGGTGCTCACATTAGCACGAGATCGAGCTTCAAATAGTGGACCCCAATGCGCAGCTTCAATGCGCTCGTAAAACAGGAATTCACCGAAGAGTCGCCCTTCCACGTCCACCTCAAACAACACCTTACGGTCAGTGTATTCACCGTGAGGCATCTCTGCTAATATCACTCGCCCAAGTTGAGTATGGGGATCCAAATCCCACTTTGTATGGAACTCTCGGGCTGTGCTTGGACTTGTGGCGGCGCTTGAGCTAGCGGCGCCACCCCTCGGTCTTCTTGATTGGACAGGGCGACTAGGCCCAGCCTCATCGCTGCGGTCTTTCTCTTTCCCATCAAAGAGAGCATGGTGGAGAGAGATAAAAGACCCAAAATGGCTTCAACAAAAGCCATGAAAAATGGAAGAAATGTAGAGAAATGGCTGCCCAAACTAAAAAAGGGAGATCTATGCATTGTAGAGGGATGCTTGAAGCTCCCCTAGGATGGATTTTTAAAAAGAAAAGAGAATGAAAAAGGGAAATGGAGCTCCTCACGATTTCAGCTCGTTTTGGGGGTTGTAGGAGCTCCAACGGATGAGATTTTCAAGAGGAGGAGTTGCAAACTGCAATGGAGTGATGGAATGGAGTCATTTTCAGCAATGAGAGGATTTGAGAGGGATTTGGAATCACGGTTTTGAGATGGGCAGCAAGAAAATGAGAGAAAGAGCTTGGTAAGGGGACTATTGTGAAGGAAGTACCCTTTTTAGGGGTTTTCTACGGTCGGACCACATGTGGGAGGGGTATACTACCCAAAAAACCCACACGTGCCAAAACTTACATCAAGTGGGCCCCACCGGACGGCGATGCATCGCCGGATCGGCGATGGCATCGCCGGCCATCTCTTAAGGTGTCCGGTGGGACCACATGGGTCGGGTCTCCCCTGGCCCAGAGACTCCAAAAATATATGGGCCCCACCTTAGTTCATTCTAGATTGCCCTAAGGAGGTCCAAACATCCATTCAGGGCTTTCTGGGGCCAATCTACAAACCTAAATGCAATATCCTATCATGCAGCATATGATTTTGGGGTAGAAGGAGCTAATAAATCCATCTAGCCCATTATTTGCTAAAGATTGCAAACTTAGAATGACCTAATGGCCAATTTTCATGAAATTTTACTATTCATAGTAAAATTTTATTGAAGTATGATTTTATATCATTTTTACAATAGGATCAATGCCTAACATGAAAAAAATAAGAAATAATTGAAGAATGGAGTGGTGAGAGGAAGAATTTTGAAGAATTTAGGTGAAACGGGGTTTTTAAGCCCTAGCGATTGAATGTAAGGGTTGTGGTTGCCCCACAGCACAAGGATTCACATTTATGAGTTTATAACCATTCAAGGAACGTCTTAACCCACCTACCTACAACATAGGAGCTACTTAGGTTGCTTCACGCGACCCTAGATGCATTACGGACTCGATCGCGCGATCGATACGAATAGACCTCACCTATTGGCAAATCCGCGATCCTATAAGTGTTTCTAGACCCTTCTCGCACCCACTTAAGTCAAAGAAAGCGACAGCATACGTCGCGTGACCATAACCTAGGCCCGGTATAATCTCATTCATGCTCTGATACCAACTTGTAACACCCTGAAAATCGGGGGTCGTGCATAAACTCAACTCCCGAGTTCTAGACCATCACTTATGCAACAAAAATGATTATGATTCAATGTTGTCTGAGTTAAAGCATTCACATGAGTAAAAGTATACTAAAACTGCAATTCACACTCCAGATCCAGTGATAAAAGCAAGAAGAAGAGTCTAGAAGTTTTGGTATACTTTTAGTCCAGTGATAAAAGCAAGTAGAAGAGCCGGACTATGATTAATTTGAGAACATGTTAATCCTTGCTTTACTATTATCGCATGATTAATTTGAGTCTCATATACATGTAAATAAACAAAATCAAAATGTCAAAAGTAGTCCCACTGAGAAGTCCCGTCAATCCAGGCCACCTAAGCAAAGCCGTCGTGGTACTGCATGTATGAGAACTCGTCCTGGTCCTCATCATAGTCCGGCTCTGCCTCCTGAATCGCCGTCTCACCTGCATCTAAGACAGGGTCTGGTGGGTGTTGCAAACACCATCTCGAAACGTGAAAGTGAGTAGCTAACTCAGTGGAATAATAGAGCAAGGATTAACATGTTCTCAAATTAATCATGCGATAATAGTAAAGCAGTAAATCAAACAATCCTAATACTGTTGTTAATGCAATATGACATGACATGATAGATGCCTTCACCGATGTTCTCCCTCATACAGCACCATCTTACGCCCGCGACATGCTTGCGTACCGCTCAGTGCTCCACATCTTCCAGGCACATGCAATGTGATGGTGATATGATTACCGAGTTATTATTAGTCAATTCAAACAGCAGGATTAGGAAACTAAGGTACTTTCCTAATATTAATCCCAACAAAGATCCTGTCTAGGGTTGTCACTCCTAGTAATCTCATACGATGTATATTTTGTAGGTCGCTGCAAGGGCTGTCAGGGCTGTTGCTCGCACTCGTTGCACCGCTCCCCCATCACCTTATCAATACAGGCCTACTGTACTCTCACTGCTACGGAAGGGTCGTCGCCTCCCGTAGACTCAAAATACGCTCGCGGTCACTACAAAGGACTCGTCGCCTGATCAGTGTAGGCCGACAGTAAGAATATAGTGTCTCATACCACCATAATCTGCTCACGAGTCATAGGTGCTCACTGGTCACTACGGGGAGGTTTGTGGCCTCAGCGTAGGCCGACAGCTCGACCACGGTGTCTCATACCACCATGCCCGGCTCATGAGTCTTTGTGGATCAAGGTACCATGGTTGACAGGGTTTACAATGGTAAGTTTAGTACCCTAGGTTCAAGCAGTTACGACTCATGCAAGATGAACATACAATGGCTAGTCGGGTTACTTGACGGGCTCGACTAGCACGAGCGCATCTCAAGTCGAACGACATGAAGTGCGTAAAACACCTCGTGTGGCCTAACCACTGCCGCCAACTCCAAAACATGACTCGCGTTCATCGACGCGTCGTTCGTGGGAAAGATAAGCCGACCACGAACTTGCTCGGTTGCCGACTGCCTGGACTAAGTATAGTCCCAAACAATTATGAATCCACATCAGCAATCATATAAGAGTGTTGGAAATGAAATACAACATTGTGAGCATATTATCACATGTTATAACATACAACTTAAGTAAATCATCAAGCACATGCATTTCATACATATAATGAAATCATGCATATAGCTAACATGTAGGAAATCATTTACATCAGCATATTGATTTAGAAATCAATCTCAAACTAATTCATAACACCATTTAATTCAATACGTACTAATACAAGCATTTATACAAACACTTAAACTACACACTTAAGTCCACATATAGTATGTCGACTCAAAGTGCGCATTTAGGAGAATCTCTTCGCCAAACTAATTATGCACGCATTCCTAGTATCCTAATGTGACAAGAAGCCATGCCAATCACATCAGCAAATTATGGATGAAAACAGTATTTCCTACATATGACTAAAATGCCCTAAATCTCATATTCTTCGTCTGCTTACGAAACCGGAAACAGACAGCATGTTGTACATGTTAAACGGCGTTGCCGTCGATAATCTACTATTAAACGACATTGAAAGCATTGGAAACAGTCAATCAAAGCGTCTAAAATCTACACCTTTTCTCCTATAGGTGTATTAATTCGAACGGAGCATATACGCTTCGTCTACGGTGAACCGGGAACCTAATACACAAGATCTATCAGCTACTTCGATATGGAACCAAGGGAACCTCAAATCAACAAGTATTAGGGATGTTTTCTTACCTAGAAATGCGGTAAAATCACCAGGAAAGTGATTGAGGCGCTGTAACGCCCTGGAAAAATCCGTACGAGGACTCGAGTACCAACTCGACCAGAAATCGCGTAGGATTAATTCCTTTAGAAAATAAGAGTAAGTTAGCTAGCGCAACGCTAGAGTAGCTGGGAAATAGTCCCTGATCACTTTAAATACGTTCTACAAGACCCAAATCGAGTAGAACCAATGACTCTATAATACTCTAAAACCTCGGATCAAACTCTAAGAAGGTTTGTTCTCTGGACCACTTTGAAACTTTGTATTGGATCTATACCACGCGTCGAAAGTCTGATACCTACTATCTTAGACCGTTAGAACCGCCTAGCTGGACTTGACAATCATTTCAAAAATTAAGTCCAATCGATAATCACAGGCTATTTCATTGAGCCCGGACTGAAGAGAGTGCGAATAGGGACATATTTACAATTTGAAATTCAAATTTGGCACACGACTTGACGCGTCAGTATTAAGCGTTCTGACCGTCAGAATTCAGCCAAATTACACCCTCGGATCAGGAAAAATTTCTATTTCCTATCATGAGACTTGCAGGCCTGATCTATGTGCGGTGACCGCTGAACTGAAACTGGACAGCCACGTGCGATCTGCGAACCCTGCCAGACTGAAAACTTGATGCGTGCTAGATCTTGTATGCATGAACTTAAGTCCGATCGCGTTCGGTCAGGGGACCACCAAAAATGTACTTTTGGACCGAAACAGCCCCGATTTGGATATGCCCTAATTAAACTTTATGCTTATAAAAGGGGTTGAAACCCTCACTCCTCTCTCCCATACGAATTTGAGAAAAATCCTAGATTGGGAGAGAGAAAAGGTGAGAGTTTGTGAGAGAGAGTAGGAGAGAATTTTCCTGCCGTTCCACTGCCTGTTGCACGTACTTTAGCAACACACTTCCATCACTCAGCCGGTGATTCCTCCACGTTTTCAGGTAAGAAATAACCCTAATAAGTTGTTGATTTGGGATTCTTTCCCTTCCATAGCATGTAAACTGATAGAACTCGTAAATTAGGTTCTCTATTCACTGTAGACGAAGCGTATACGCTCCGTTCGAATTCACACATTTATAAGAGATAAGGTGCAGATTTTAGACTCTTTGATTGACTGTTTCCAACGCTTTCAATGTCATTTAATAGTAGATTATCGACGGCATCACCGTTTGACATGTACAACATGCTGTCCGTTTCCTGTTTCGTAAACCGGCGAAGAATATGAGATTTAGGGCATTTTAGTCATTTGTAGGAAGTACTGATTTCATTCATGTTTTTCTGATATGATTGATATGGCTTATTGTCACATTAGAATGTTGGGAATACGTGCATAATTAGTTTGGCAAAGAGATTCGCCTAAATGCGCACTTCGGGTCGACATACTATATGTAGACTTAAGTGTGTAGTGTAAGTGTTTGTATAAATGCTTGTATTAGTATGTATTGAATTAAATGGTGTTATGAATCAGTTTGAGATTGTTTTCTCAATAATATGCTGATGTAAATGATTTTCTACATGTTAGCTAAATGCATGATTTCATTATATTTATGAAATGCATGTGCTTGAAGATTTACTTAAGTTGTATGTTATAACATGTGTTAACATGCTCACATGGTTGTATTTCATTTCCAATACTCTAATATGATTGCTGATGTGATTCCATAATTGTTTGGGACTATACTTAGTCCAGGCAGTCGGTAACCAAGCGAATTCGTGGTTAGCTTATCTTGGCCACGAACAACGCGTCGATGAACGCGAGCCTTGTTTTGGAGTTGGTGGCAGTGGTTAGGCCACGCGAAGTATTTTACGTACTTCATGTCGTTCGACTTGAGATGCGATCGCGCTAGTCGAGCCTGTCAAGTAACCCGACTGGCTGTTGTATGTTCACCCTGCATGAGTCATAACTGCTTGAACCTATGGTACTGAACTTACCATTGTAAACCCTGTTAACCATGGTACCTTGATCCATAAAGACTCATGAACCGGGCATGGTGGTATGGGACACCGTGGTCGAGCTGTCGGCCTACGCTGGGGCCACAAACCTCCCCGTAGTGACCAGTGAGCACCTAGTCTCGTGAGCAGATTATGGTGGTATGGGACACTATATTCTTGCTGTCGGCCTACACTGATCAGGTGACGAGTCCTTTGTAGTGACCGCGAGCGTATTCTGAGTCTACGGGAGGCGATGACCCTTCAGTAGCAGTAGAGTACAGTAGGCCTGTATTGATAAGGTGATGGGGGAGCAGAGCAACGAGTGCGTGCAACAGCCCTGACAGCCCTTGTAGTGACCTACAAAATATACATCGTATGAGATTACTAGGAGTGACGACCCTAGACAGGATCTGTGTTGGGATTGATATAAGGGAAGTACCTTAGTTTCCTAATCCTGCTGTTTGAATGGACTAATAACAACTCAGAAATCATATCACCATACCATTACATGTGCCTAGAAGATGTGGAGCACTTGAGGGTCGATTGCATGCTGCGGTCGTAAGGTGGTGCCGTATGAGGGAGATCGTCGGTGAGGGCATATATCACGTCATGTCATGTTGCATTAACAACAGTATTAGGATTGTCTGATTTACTGCTTTACTATTATCGCATGATTGATTTGTGAACATGCTAATCTTTACTCTATGATTCCACTAAGTTGATCACTCACTGCCACGTTACGGGATGGTGTTTGCAACACCCACCAGACCCTATTTTAGATGCAGGTGATGCAGAGATCCAGGAGGCAGAGCCAGACTATGATGAGGACCAGGACGAGTTCTCATACATGCAGTACCATGATGACTTTGCTTAGGTGACCTAGGTTGACGGGACTTCATAGTGGGACTCTTTTGGACATTTATTTCTATCATTTACATGTATATGAGACTCAGTGATGTATTCATACTTTAGTGACAGTTGAGATCTACTTTGTTTTTCCATACAGTGATATATATATTCTTTAGTCTTCCGCTTGCTTTTATCACTGGATCTGGAGTATGAATTGTAGTTTTGGTATACTTTTACTCATGTGAATGCTTTAACTCAAACAACATTGAATCATGATCACTTTTGTTGCATAAGTGACGGTCTGGAACTCCGGAGTTGAGTTTAGACACGACCCCCGATTTTCAGGGTGTTACAAGTTGGTATCAGAGCGTGAATAAGAGTATACTGGGCTTAGGTTATGGTCACGCGACGTACGCTGTCACTTCTTTTGACTTAGGTGGGTGTGAGAAGGGTCTAGAAACACTTGTAGGATCGCAGATTCGCCAATAGGCGAAGTGTATTCATATCAATCGTGCGATCGAGTCCGTAACGCATCTAGGGCCGCGTAAAGTGACCTGAGTAGCTCATAGGTTGTAGGTAAGTGGGTTGAGACATTATTTGGATGATTCTAAACCCACAAATTTGAATCCTTGGGCTATGGGACAACCACAACCCCTGCATTTAATCGTCAGGGCTTAAAAATCCTGTTTTACCTAAAATCTTCAAAATTCTTCCTCTCACCACTCCAATCTTCAATTATTTCTTATCCATTTCATGTTAGGCATCAATACTAATGTTAAAAAGATATAAAATCATACTTCAACAAAATTTTATAGTGAATAGTAAAATTTCATGAAAAATGGCCATAAGTCCATTCTAACTTTACTTTATTTAGCAACTTATGGGCTATATGGATGTACTAGATCCTTATACCCCAAAATCATATGCTGCATGATGGGGGATTATATTCAGGTTTGCAGACTGGCCCCGAAAAGCCCCGAACACATGTTTGGGCCTATATAGGGCAATATAGAATGAACCAAGGTGGGGCCCAAGGTTATTTGGGGTCCCTGGACCATGGGGGACCAAACCTATGTGGTCCCTCCATCCAATCAGGGAGATGGTCGGCGATGCCATCACCGGCCTTTGTGGCCCACTTGATGTATGGTTTGGGATCTGGGGGTATTTTGGGTAATACACACACCTAGGTGCTGTTCGTCCATAGAAAACCCCAAATAGGGGCACTTCCTTCACAAACAGCCCCATCCCTAGCTCCATTTGCATTTTCCAGCTGCCCTCTCCCAAAACTATGGTTCCAAACCACTCCCAAATCCATTCCTGGCCAAAAATGACCACACTCCATCACTCCCTTGAAGTTTGCAGCCTTCTATCTTACAAATCTCGTCGTTTGGAGCTCTTACAACCCCCGAATCGAGCTGAAATCGTGAGGTTCTCCATTCCCCTTTTTTATTTTCATTTCTTTCTGAAAATAAATCCTAGGGGAGCTTGAAGCATCCCTCTACAACGCCTAGATCTCCTTTTACCAGTTTGGAAAGCCATTTCTTAGCATTTTTTCCATTTTTCATGGCTTTTGTTGAAGCCATTTTGGGTCTTTTGTCACTCTCCACCATCCTCTCTTTGATGGGTAAAAGAAAGCTGCAGTAGATGAGGCTGGGCCAAGTCGCCCTGCTCAATCAAAAAAGCCACGGGGTGGCGCAGCTAGCTCAAGCGCCGCCGCAAGTCCAACCACAGCCCGAGAGTTCCATACAAAGCGGGATTTGGATCCCCATACTCAACTTGGGTGAGTGAATTTAGCAGAGATGCCTCACGGCCAATACACTGACCATAAGGTGTTGTTTGAGGCGGATGTGGATGGATGACTATTTGGTGAATTTCTGTTGTTCGAGCGCATTGAAGCTGCACATTGGGGTCCGATCTTTGAAGCTCGTGCTCGTGCTAATGTGAGCACCATTCGTACCTTCTATGCTCGTATCAAGAATCCTACCTTGGAGCCATTGCAGTTCAAAATTCTTTTTGATAGAGACCGGATGGCTACGATCGATGTTCGGTTGATTGCGCGACTTCTGAACGTGCCTCTTGGAGATGTTCATCCTAGTGAGAAGAATTTGAGGAGTAGGCGTGAGCGAGATCATCGTACCAGGTTTCTATGCGGTAAACTGGTTCCATGGCAGCCTAATAATAGCCTCAAGGTGTCTTACATGTCTGATGATTTACGCCTGCTGCACCACATTTGCACGTTCAACGTGTATCCCAGGTCGACAAATCGCATTGAATGTACGTGCCTTATGGTTGATTTCTTGTATCTGGTGGCCCAGGGAGAGAATGTGTATATGGCCACTTTCATCTTGCGACAGATTATCCTCATAGCAAAATCAAGAAGAACGTCTGAATCGCTTCCTTTTGGCCGACTTATATACAAGATCGCGCTTGAGTTTACTTACAGACTTGGGCCGAAATTGCCAGTTCCGATTCACAGCATTGATGAGTCTACCATGATCAAGATGAAGATTGGGTCTCAGTACCATGAGAATCAACTTGAGGAGGATAGCGAGGATGACTTTGATGATGAAGAGGATCCAAGTGAGGGAGAACCTGGACCAGAAGTTGAGGAAGAAGTCCAGGAAGAGGTAGAAGAGGAGGATCAGGATACAGATAAGAGAGCCCTCCTCCTTCTGCTCAGGCTACTGACGATGATCGCATTGCCCGAATTGAGGAGAGCCAGGTCGCCTTGCGAAGGGAAGTGCAAGAACTTCGTGCTGAAGTGAGGATGCCAAGGCCGTTACGAAGAGAAAATTCGGCAAGATGACTCGCACCTTGAAGGCGATCCTGTGCTGCTTGCAGGATAAGGGTGCTCCTCCTCCATCACCCGACTCAGACTAGCGATGAGATCTATGATGTTGTTGTTAGTAGTTACTCGTTTCCTGCTTTATATTGTATAAGCTTGTTAAGGCTAGTGTTTTGCTTATATTGCTGTTGTAATTTTAACTGTCTTAGTTCCCATGTATTTCTCATCATGATGCTTGTAAGGACATATCCCTTGTATTGTGACAATTTTGATTAAATGAAATGCATGGAATGCCTTTGACTCCTTGTGTGAATGATTACGGTGTATTTGTGCTATTGAGACTGACAAGGTTGTGTCCTATTTTGAATATAAGGAATGCCGCCGAAGGCTACACGGAGCACGGCTCGGCTTGCATTGAGTGAGCCTATGGATCAGGCTCCTTCGCAGTCTGATATCCATGCGGACCCTACTGTGGGCCCGATTCCTGAGACAGTGCGTGTGTCTCAGCCTACTGCTGGTCCTACAGTTGGACCACCGCCGTTCACACCGCCCGTCAGAGAGCCTTATCGTGCGTCTTCTTCGACGCAGCACACGCCACAGCCTGCTCCACCTCCAAACAGATTTGAGCAGATGATGGCCATGATGCAGCAGCAGCAGCAGCTTCTGACTACTATTGTGGGGACACTAGCCCAGGGTAGGGGTGTGACTCCACCTGCACCACCTGTACATCCAGCTGAGGATGCTGATACTTATGCCCAGGATGAGGGCATGGCTCATCCTGTACCACCTGCTTACCCTGCGGGGAATGCCGCAGATACACGGGGCTTATTAGAGCGATTCCAGTGCTTACGGCCTCCCACTTTTACGGGTTCTCATAGACCCAAGGAGGGCGAGTATTGGCTCGACCGTGTGTCGAAGATACTGCGGATGTTACACTGTACAGAGGCTGAGTAGATAGAGTTGGCTACGTTCCTATTTGAGCGAGAGGCCAGCTTGTGGTGGGATAGTGTATTGCGGACCGTTGTCGCCGATTACGTATGGACATGGGCAGCGTTCGAGTTCCACTTCCACGAGAAATATTATCCCCAGACGTACAGGCATGATCGGTAGAATGAGTTTCTCCGCCTCAGACAGGGAGGCATGACAGTCACGGAGTATGAGCATCGGTTCATGGAGTTGGGCAGATACGTCCTGACTATTTTGGCAAATGAGCAGATGCGCATACGGCACTTTTCTGAGGATTTGCGACCGGATATTCGGTCGAAGATGTGCTGCGTGAGCATTCCCTCCTATGCGGAGTTGATTCACATGTCCATGCGGGAAGAGTAGGATGTGGATCGACTTACCCTATCTCGTGGCCCTGTTGCTCCTAGGCCACGACCAGAGTTGCTGAACAGGCCCTTCGCGGGCAAGAGGCCTCGTGCCGACCCTCCTACTCGGGCCATAGCGCCAGCACCATCGATTCGGTGCCCCGAGTTATCATGTACATATTGTGGGAGGTCGGGCCACTTAGCACAGAGTTATTTTGCCCGGATGCGGGACAGTGGGTTCTCGCCGCCGCAGAAGATCGACCGTACACCCTCACAGGCGATATCGGCACCGTCTATATGGGTTCATGCCTTGACAGTTAAGGCAGCCTCCACGGCCCACGGCGCAGTGGCCAAACCAGCCACAACAGGCACGGGTTCATGCCTTGACAGCTGAGGCAGCTGCGACACAGACTTCTCAGCATTCAGCCTTCGAGGTCACTGCCCACATTGGAGGTATTCCTATTCTCGTGATGGTGGACACTGGATCCACGATTTCTTTGATATCACGTGCCATAGTCAGACGCATTGGGTTACAGACTATTACTATGGATAGGGTGCGAGTCCTTGCAGCTCATGGAGATTATTCAGATGTCACCCAGATGTGTGAGGGCTGTTTGGTGGATCTGGGGGGCAAGACGATGGCTCTAGATCTCGTCGTCGACCCTTCTCTGGTTTATCTCGATGTCATTCTTGGCATGGATTGGTTGATTGCAGCGAGGGCCGAGATTGACTACGAGACTTGTATAGTGACAGCCTACGAGCCAGAGGGTGCATCCTTCACGTCTCCAGTGCGGGTAAATCTCCTGTTCCGCATACTTAGTTAGGCTACTTTATTGCGAGACGCTGGTGCCCAGATACATGAGCATACGCCAATCGTTTGTGAGTTTGGGGATCTGTTCAGGAAGATCCCTGGTTTACCGCCCCGACGAGAGATCGATTTCACTATCGATTTGGTTCCTGGTTCCACGCCCGTCTCACTGCCGACGTATCGCATGGCACCGTGTGAGATGGAGGAGTTGAGGACGCAGATTGATGGTCTGCTGGAGCTTGGCCTTATACGGCCTAGTGTGTCTCCTTGGGGAGCACCAGTTCTGTTTGTGAGGAAGAAGGATGGTTCGATGCGATTGTGTATTGATTATCGCAGGCTGAACCAGATCACGGTGAAGAACAAGTACCCTTTACCCAGGATCGATGACTTGTTTGATCAGTTGAGAGGAGCGCAGTACTTCTCGAAGATTGATCTTCAATCAGGATATCATCAGTTGCATGTCAGGGATGAGGACGTGCAGAAGACATCATTCAGGACCAGTTTTGGCCACTATGAGTTCCTTGTGATGTCGTTCGGTCTTACGAACGCACCAGCCGTATTCATGGATCTGATGAACCGGGTATTTCGGCCTTTCCTTTATCGATTCGTCATTGTATTTATTGACGATATTTTGGTGTACTCCAGGAGTCGAGAGGAGCATGAGAAGCACTTGCGCTTGGTCCTGGATACGCTCAAACAGCATCAGTTGTTCGCACAGTACAAGAAGTGCGACTTCTGGAAGCAGGAAGTGAAGTTCCTGGGACACGTGGTGTCCAAGGATGGCATGGCAGTTCACCTGTCTAAGGTAGCTGCAGTTCAGGACTGGGAGCAGCCTGGTCTGTCACTGAGGTGAGGAGTTTCTTGGGTCTTGCTGGCTATTATCGGCGCTTCATTTAGGATTTCTCGAAGATTGCAAGACCTTTATCTCAGTTGACACGGAAGGACGTGAAGTTTGCCTGGAATGATAAGGCAGAGTCAACTTTTCAGGAGCTGAAGGACAGACTTACGTTCGCCCCTGTACTAATATTTCCAGAGCAAGGGGTTAAATACACTATATACACTGACGCGTCTAGCGTTGGTCTGGGTTGTGTCCTTATGCAGAGGGACAGGGTAATTTCGTATGCCTCGAGACAATTAAGGAAGCACGAGGAGAATTATCCTACACACAACCTAGAATTGGCAGCCGTCATATTCGCACTGAGACTCTGGAGACATTACCTCTACGGAGAGGAGTTCGAGCTCTTTTGCAATCACAAGAGCCTCAAGTACATATTCACGCAGCGAGACTTAAATATGAGGCAGCGGCGATGGATGAAGACCTTGAAGGACTTCAAGTTCGAAGTCTCTTACCATCCTGGGAAGGCGAACCTTGTGGCTGATGCGTTGAGCCGCAAGAAGGCGATAGAGTTTGCGGCTTCGCTGATGGTTGCTGAGTGGGATATGGTTGAGTTTTTGCGAGACTTTGAGCAGAAACTCACCGTAGAGGAGCCGTATGAGTTCATCGCACATGTATAGGTGCGATCTCAGATCGATGACTGGGTCATCGAGGCGTAGAGGGACGATGCGCATCTGACTGAGCTTCGGGAGCAGGCCAGTGATGATGCAGACGTCGAGTGGCGAGTTGGTATGGATGGGGGCTTACGTTATCGTGGCCGCCTATGCATCCCAGATGTCCCTGACTTGAGACGAGAGATTCTCGAGGATGTGCATTGTACCAGACTCGTGATGCATCCAAGCAGTACGAAGATGTATCGCGGCGTGAAGAGGACCTATTGGTGGGAAGGGATGAAGACCCACATAGCAGAGTTCGTGTCCCGTTGTCTTACTTGCCAGCAGGTGAAGGAAGAGCATCGCCGACCACCTGGACTCTTGCAGCCTATGCCGATCGCAGAGTGGAAGTGGGACTTCATTTCCATGGATTTCGTTTCAGGGCTGCCGAAGATGAGGAAGGGACCTGATTCCATATGGGTGATCGTCGACCGTCTGACGAAGTCAGCGCACTTCCTACCAATCAGAGTTACGAACTCTGCAAACGAGCTGGCTAGACTATATATTAGAGAGATTGTGCGTCTGCATGGAGTTCCGTTGGAGATCGTGTCAGACAGAGACACGCGGTTCACTTTTATTTTCTGGACTCGCATTCATGAGGCTATGGGTGTGAAGTTGAAGTTCAGTACTGCCTTCCACCCACAGACAGACGGACAGACAGAGCAGGTGAACCAGACCTTTGAGGATATGTTGCGAGCTTGCGCATTGGACTTCAAGGACAGTTGGGATGACTGTCTTGCATATGGGGAGTTCGCGTAGAACAATAGTTTTCAGGCGAGTATCGGTATGGCACCTTACGAGGCGTTGTATGGGCGACCTTGTCGCGCACCGCATTGCTGGGCAGAGGTCGGTGAGCGTAGCTTGATTGGCCCAGAGTTAGTACAGGCGACGTCGGAGAAGATTGATATTATTAGACGTCGGCTTCTCACAGCGCAGAGCAGACAGAAGAGTTATGCCGATACGAGACAGCGGCCACTAGAGTTCACAGTTGGGGATGGTGTATTTTTGTGAGTTTCTCCTATGAAGGGAGTCCTTTGGTTCGGGAAGAAGGGGAAGCTAGCACTGTGATTCATTGGTCCATTCCAGATCCTCGATCGTGTGGGAGCAGTGGCTTACCGATTGGCTTTACCCACGCCTCTCGTGAGCGTTTACAACGTATTTCATGTTTCTATGCTGAAGAAGTACGTTGCTGATCCTTCCCATATCATCAGATGGGAGAAAGTGCAGTTAGGAGAGGATGTTACATATATCCTGCGACCGACACGTATCCTAGACAGGAAGGAGCAGGTACTGCGTAGCAAGGTGATTCCCCTTGTGAAGGTATTGTGGACGCATCACTCTGAGGAAGAGGCTACCTGGGAGACAGAAGCCGATATCAGAAAGAACTACCCACAGCTTCTCGAGGAGTACGAAAAGGTACAAATTTCGAGGACAAAATTATTTGTTAAGGGGGGTAGATTGTAACGCCCTGAAAAAATCCGTACTAGGACTCGAGTACCAACTCGACCAGAAATCGCGTAGGATTAATTCCTTTAAAAAATAAGAGTAAGTTAGCTAGCGCAACGCTAGAGTAGCTGGGAAATAGTCCCTAATCACTTTAAATACATTCTACAAGACCCAAATCGAGTAGAACCAATGACTCTATAATACTCTGAAACCTCGGATCAAACTCTAAGCAGGTTTGTTCTCTGGACCACTTTGAAACTTTGTATTGGATCTAAACCGCGCGTCGAAAGTCCGATACCTACTATCTTGGACCGTTAGAACCGCCTAGCTGGACTTGACAATCATTTCGAAAATCAAGTCCAACCGATAATCACAGGCTATTTCATTGAGCCTGGACTGAAGAGAGTGCGAATAGGGACAGTTTTGGAATTTAAAATTCAAATCTGGCACACGACTTGACGCGTCAGTATTAAGCGTTTTGACCGTCAGAATTCAGTCAAATTACACCCTCGGATCAGGAAAAATTTCCATTTCATATCATGAGACTTGCAGGCCTGATCTACGTGCGGTGACCACTGAATTGAAACTGGACCGCCACGTGCGATCTGCGAACCCTGCCGGACTGAAAACTTGACGCGTACTAGATCCTGTATGCATGAATTTAAGTCCGATCGCGTTCGGCCAGGGGACCACCAGAAATGTACTTTTAGACCAAAACAGCCCCGATTTGGATATGCCCTAAGTAAACTTTGTTCTTGAGCCTATTTTGGGCATTTTTATGCTTATAAAAGGGGTTGAAACCCTCACTCCTCTCTCCCATCCGAATTTGAGAAAAACCCTAGATTGGGAGAGAAAAGGTGAGAGTTTGTAAGAGAGAGTAGGAGAGAATTTTCCTGCCGTTCCACTGCCTGTTGCACGTACTTTAGCAACACGCTTCCATCACTCAGCCGGTGATTCCTCCGCGTTTTCGGGTAAGAAATAACCCTAATAAGTTGCTGATTTAGGATTCTTTCCGTTCCATAGCATGTAAACTGATAGAACTAGACGAAGCGTATACGCTCTGTTCGAATTCACATGTTTATAAGAGATAAGGTGCGGATTTTAGACGCTTTGATTGACTGTTTCCAACGCTTTCAATGTTGTTTAATAGTAGATTATCGACGGCATCACCCTTTGACATGTACAACATGCTGTCCGTTTCCTGTTTCGTAAACCGGCGAAGAATATGAGATTTAGGACATTTTAGTCATTTGTAGGAAGTACTGATTTCATTCATATTTTTCTGATGTGATTGACATGGCTTATTATCACATTAGAATGTTGGGAATACGTGCATAATTAGTTTGGCGAAGAGATTCGCCTAAATGTGCACTTCGGGTCGACATACTATATGTAGACTTAAGTGTGTATTGTAAGTGTTTGTATAAATGCTTGTATTAGTATGTATTGAATTAAATGGTGTTATGAATCAGTTTGAGATTGTTTTCTCAATTAATATGCTGATGTAAATGATTTCCTACATGTTAGCTAAATGCATGATTTCATTATATTTATGAAATGCATGTGCTTGAAGATTTACTTAAGTTGTATGTTATAACATGTGTTAACATGCTCACATTGTTGTATTTTCATTTCCAATACTCTAATATGATTTCTGATATGATTCCATAATTGTTTGGGACTATACTTAGTCCAGGCAGTCGATAACCGAGCGAATTCGTGGTTAGATTATCTTGGCCACGAACGATACGTCGATGAACGCGAGCCGTGTTTTGGAGTTGGCGGCAGTGGTTAGGCCACGAGAAGTGTTTTACGCACTTCATGTCGTTCGACTTGAAATGCGATCGCGCTAGTCGAGCCCGTCAAGTAATCCGACTGGCCGTTGTATGTTCACCCTGCATGAGTCATAACTGCTTGAACCTAGGGTACTGAACTTACCATTGTAAACCTTGTTAACCATGGTACCTTGATCCACAAAGACTCATGAGCCGGGCATGGTGGTATGGGACACCGTGGTCGAGCTGTCGGCCTACGCTGGGGCCACAAACCTCCCCGTAGTGACCAATGAGCACCTAGTCTCGTGATCAGATTATGGTGGTATGGGACACTATATTCTTGCTGTCGGCCTACACTGATCAGGCGACGAGTCCTTTGTAGTGACCGCAAGCGTATTTCAAGTCTACGGGAGGCGATGACCATTCAATAGCAGTAGAGTACAGTAGGCCTGTATTGATAAGGTGATGGGGGATCGGAGCAACGAGTGCGTGCAACAGCCCTGGCAGCCCTTGCAGTAACCTACAAAATATACATCGTATGAGATTACTAGGAGTGACGACCCTAGACAGGATCTGTGTTGGGATTGATATAAGGGAAGTACCTTAGTTTCCCAATCCTGCTGTTTGAATGGACTAATAACAACTCGGAAATCATATTACTATACTATTGCATGTGCCTGGAAGATGTGGAGCACTTGAGGGTCGATTACATGCCGCGGTCATAAGATGGTGCCGTATGAGGGAGATCGTCGGTGAGGGCATTCATCACGTCATGCGTCATGTCATGTTGCATTAACAATAGTATTAGGATTGTCTGATTTACTGCTTTACTATTATCGCATGATTGATTTGTGAACATACTAATCTTTGCTCTATATTCCACTGAGTTGATCACTCACTCCCACGTTACGGGATGGTGTTTGCAACACCCACCAGACCCTGTTTTAGATGCAGGTGATGCAGAGATCCAGGAGGCAGAGCCAGACTATGATGAGGACCAGGACGAGTTCTCATACATGCAGTACTATGATGGCTTTGCTTAGGTGACCTGGGTTGACGGGACTTCATAGTGGGACTCTTTTGGACATTTATTTTTGTCATTTATATGTATATGAGACTCAGTGATGTATTCATACTTTAGTGACAGTTGAGATCTACTTTGTTTTTCCATACAGTGATATATATATTCTTTAGTCTTTCGCTTGCTTTTATCACTGGATCTGGAGTATGAATTGCAGTTTTGGTATACTTTTACTCATGTGAATGCTTTAACTCAGACAACATTGAATCATGATCACTTTTGTTGCATAAGTGACGGTCTGGAACTCGGGAGTTGAGTTTAGACACGACCCCCGATTTTCAGGGTGTTACAGGCGCGTTGCTTAATCATGTGCAACAGGTGGCACAGCAGCAGGAAATACCCTTCCACTCTCTCTCTGAATCTCTCACTTTCTTTCTCACTCTTGCTAGGGTTTCTAGCAAATTCGGATGGGTGAGAGGTGTGAGGGTTTTAAGCCCTTTTATAAGCCCAAACATGCCCAAAATAGGCTTGGGAACAAGGTTTACTTGATACCTAACCAAATCGGGGCTGTTTCAGTCCAAAAAGGCATTTCTGGTGGTCTCCTGGCCGAACACGATCGGACTTAAGTTCATACATGTCAGATGTCGCTCACATCCCGTTTTCAGACCAGTAGTGTTCGTAGATCGCACGTGGCGGTCCAGTTTCAGTTCAGAGGTCACCGCACGTAGATCAGGTCTACAAGTCTCATGATATGAAATAGAAATTTTTCCTGATCCGAGGGTGTAATTTGGGTGAATTCTGACCGTCAGAAAGCTTAATACTGATGCTTCAAGTCGTGTGCAAGATTTGAACTTCAAATTCCAAATCTAACCCTATTCTCACTCTCTTCACTCCAGGCTCAATGAAATAACCTGTGAATGTCGGTTGGACTTGATTTTCGAAATGATTGTCAAGTCCAGCAAGGCGGTTACAACGGTCTAAGATGGTAGGTATCGGACTTTCGACGCGCGGTCTAGATCCAATACAAAGTTTCAAAGAGGTCCAGAGAACAACCCGGTTTAGAGTTTGATCCGAGGTTTCAGAGTATTATAGAGTCATTGGTTCTACTCGCTTTGGGTCTTGTAGAACGTATTTAAAGTGATCAGGGACTATTTCCCAGCTACTCTAGCGTTGCGCTAGCTAACTTACACTTATTTTCTAAAGGAATTAATCCTACGCAATTTCTGGTCGAGTTAGTACTCGAGTCCAAGTACTGATTTTTCCAGGGCGTTACATTACAACATTCATCCACAAACACAAACCACAAAACTGAATGAATAAAGGAATGAAAGAATAAAGCACATCCACAACACAGCGATATATAGTGGTTCACCTGTGTGTACACCAACTGTTATCCAATAGCCACACAGTTTGCTACTCCACTCCTAATATCCTCACACAGGGGATATTAGCATGCACTATCAAAATAGGTTTTACAGGTTCACCTAAAACCTTCACAATTGTGTCTTTGATCTCGGGCTTACACAATCCAAAATCCCCCACAATCTGAGTTTTCTGGCTCTCCTCAGATAACCAATACAATGAGATTTTTCTGGCAAATCTCAAACAAAACCAAAGAAAGTAAATTATAAAAATATAAAATACCTGAATCACCTTTTGAAGTAGCTCGGTAGAACCAATCGGAGTAGAAGTTCGATTCAACATTCAAAGTCCAATACTCACTTTAAGAATGGTTCTAAGTCTAATTGATTTTAAATCAAAAGGGCTAGTTCTATTTGATTTTGAATCCAAGAAGAAGGAATATCAAAAATTCTCCTTTTCTAATGAGATTGGAATGTAGATCAAAATCAAATAAAAAGCAAGCTAGCAAAAGGAATATTAAATAAGCACAAAGTAGCTTAAAACAAACACAAACTTATCTCAGAGTATAGCCTAAAGAATGCTTGAATAGAGTTGAATTGAATTGCTAAAACTCTGAAGTTTGTGCTTAATTTATAGCCTGAAAAATCCCGTCTACGACTAGTCTTAAGATCCTAGGACTAGTCGTAGCTTCAAAGATTTTCAAAGATTTCCGCGGGATAAGGATTTACTGTTCCACGACCGATCCTGGGTAGCCTACGACCGGTCGTGGGCCACCTACGACCGGTCGTAGGACCCCTAATTTAGTTGTTGGAGTTTGAGTCGTAGGGCTAAGACTGTTCGAAGGATGAGTCGTAGAACTCATAGGACTTGTCGTAGGATGTCCAGGACTGGTCGTAGGACAACCAAAAAGATCTGAAAATCTTCAACAACCTAGGACTGATTCTAAAAAACTTAAGACTGTTCGTAGCAGAGATAGGACTGGTCTTGAAGTCCCTAGGACTCGTCTTAGAACAGCCCAAACAAGCATATTAAAATATATGAATTATATATCCAGAATGACCTACAGTAAAGCCCATCCTAAGGTCAATCTAAAATCAGACAAACCTTAAAAGTGAGATGGATATTGAAAGTCTATACACTCAGATGACCCTTAAGAGAAGCTTGAGAATATATGAATCTTGTAGTAGGCCTTCTTGAGCTAGATCTTGACTTGACACAGTCTTCTACTATACTTGAACTTGATTGTATCTTGAGCATGCATATTGAAAACTTCTGTTCTTGAATTCTTCATCCATGGCTTGAAACATTCTTCATTTAAGATCTTGTCTTGAAGTCCGATGTCTTGAAGCAATGAATAGTCTCAAACATGAAACAAGATATAAAAGACATAGATATAGGTTTTGGCACGACAAAATTTGACAACCAAAGGGATATGAAATCATAACACTTAAAGAAACCTTTGCTCCAGTCGCTCGCCTTGAATCAATCAAACTTTTTATTTCCATCGCATGCTTTAGAAAATTTAATATTTATCAGATGGATGTAAAGAATGCCTTCTTAAATGGCGATTTACATGAAGAGGTGTATGTTGAACAACCTTCAGGGTTTGAAGACCTCAAGTTAGCTGACCATGTATTTCATCTCAAAAAAGCTCTCTATGGTCTAAAATAAGCACCCAGGGCTTGGTATGAGAAATTGACTAAATTCTTACTTAGTCATAGCTTTCAAGTAGGAAGTGTCGATAAGATGCTCTTTGTTAAGAAGCATAATAATGATATTTTGATGGTTCAAATTTATGTTGATGATATTATTTATGGATCAACTTGCACTAACATGTCTATTGAGTTTGCAGATTTAATGAAATCAAAGTTTGAAATGAGCATGGTTGGTGAACTAAACTATTTCCTAGGGTTTCAAGTAAAACAACAACCTAATGGAATTTTTATTTCCCAAACCAAATATGCTTCAAACTTGGTTAAAAGTTTTGGATTTGAGAACGGTAAGAACTTTGATACCCCTATGAGTACAACGTTAAGACTCTCAAAAGACTCTACGGGTAAAGATATAGATCCTAAACTATATCATAATATGATTGGTAGTTTGTTGTATCTAACTGCAAGTAGACCTGATATCACGTTTAGTGTTGGTTTTTGTCCGAGATATCAGTATAATCCTAAGGAATCTCATCTTACTGTTGTTAAACAGATTATTAGATATGTCGCAAGTACTATAAATCTGGGTCTTTGGTATCCTTTTGATACTAGTGTTCAATTAGCCGGGTACTCAGATGCTGATTGGGCCGGTAATATCGATGATAGAAAATCAACCAGTGGTGGTTGTTTTTACATTGAAAATTACTTAGTTTCTTAGTTCAGTAAGAAGCAAAGTTCAATATCACTCTCCACTGCTGAGGCTGAGTATATTGTAGCTGGATATGCATGTACTCAACTAGTTTGGATGAAACGCATGCTAAGCAATTATGTAATTAATCAAAATTCAATGATCTTACATTGTGATAATTCTAGTGCTATAAATATTTTCAAAAATCCAATCCAGCATTCACGTACTAAGCACATTGACATTAGGTATCATTACATTCGTGAGTTGGTTAAAGAAAAAGTTATTTCCTTAGAATATATACCAACTAAAACTCAACTTGCCGATATATTTACTAAACCGCTCAACAAAAGCAGGTTTAATAAATTGAAATTTGATCTTGGTATGTGCATTTTACATTGAGTATTCTTTCTTACATGTATCATAGTGTATTATATTTAGTATTATTTATGTTTAATTTTTGATTTTTTACATTAAATATGTATTTTTAGTCGATGCTCGACCGGTCGTAGTTGTACACGACCAGTCGTGGTACAACCAGTTGTACACATCACTCGACCGGTCGTGGAGCTCGTGAACATGATATATTTTAGGAAAAACCTCCTTCTTCATTTTCACTCTGACCTACGACGAGTCGTGGCTTGACCAGTCATAGGATTTTTTGTATTTCTTCAAGGTTAGTCCTATTTCTTCATTTTTCTTAAAGTTTGATGTTCTTTATGCTTTAATTTGATCATTGTGTAACTAGATTTTATCTTTTTATTGGATTTTTCAAGGGTTTCTTCTCAAATTGCTGTTATAGAGAAAACTCATCCTTCTTTTTATACATTTCTCTTACTCTTTTGTATATCTTGTTGAAGATGGATGCTAGAGGGAAGAAGAAAACATCCCGTGGTCCATCCTCATCTAGATCTACGCCGATAACAAAACGGCACCTTCGGTCACCTGAAAATGATCCTCAAGATGTACGGGATTTGCGTGTCCATAATGTTATCGTTGAGCATACCGGTGATCTCAATCACATTGCTCCATATGGTATCATTCCTCTCCTTGAATCTGTTGGTTGGGATAACATTTTACTTTGGCGTGGGCCTGCATACCAGTCTATTGTACAATCAATGGTTGCATGTATCTCAGAATTTTCTCTTGACAATTTAACTTTTTCAATTAACATTAGAGAAGGAAATTTTAAAGTAGAACGTCATTTGATATCGGGTATTATGGATATACCCATTAATGATGAAGATATTCTGATTCATACTCTATACGACAAACCATCTGAATTGGAAAAATGCATGTTAACAAGAGAATCATGCAAAATTAATGCGCAATGGACGCACAAAGGGAATGCGATCCCTTCAAAGTATCTGTTACCTAGATATAAAGTATTACATCATTTTTTTATTTTAAATCTGTATCCATGGTGGTTCGTGTGTTGTATTCTATTGCTTCTGGTACCAAGGTCTACCTTACTTCATTGGTCTATTATTTTATAATAAAGTTTCGTCTCCATCCGGGTCATAGTGATATTCCGTTTGGTTATCTTATGACTGTGTTAGCCACTCATATGCTTATCGATACACCTATTAATGAGGCACCCATTCATCATCTTATTTTTAACAATTCCAATCTTAATAAGATGAAGTTGGATTTACTTCCTGGTTAAGTTGATGAAGGTGGTGTTGGTGGTGATGGTGTTGAAGCCGGAAATGAAGGGGAAGTTAGCGATCTTCCTCCACAGGATGTTAATATGGATGAGTTATTTGATGAGATAGAAACTGATTCACCAAATGATCCTGATTACGATCATTTAGTTATGATGCACGCCTTTGTGCATTAGAGGAGAAGGTTGATAACATGAGTGTAGCCCATGATATGCAGTTTAAATATATGTGAAAATATCGTCGTCGCATTAATAGGGGCTTACACCACATTGATCCTACTATCCCTGCTCCCTCCTCTGGATCTGATTAGGCTCTATCCCTACTCCCTCCTCTGGATCTGATTAGGAAAATTATCTTTTGGATTGTATAACATTATCTTATCTTTTATTTTGGATATTGTATTAATTTGGTTATGGCTTGATGATTCAGGTTTATATTTTGAAATATGCTATGTCCCTCCATATTTCTTTCTCATTATCTGCTTTTTATTACTCTCTATGTTGTTGTTCTCTTTCCTATTGTGACTTTTCCTTGTCATTTTATGACAAAAAGGGGGAGTAGTATGGTAAAGGGGAGTAGTATGGAAAGGGAGAGTAATTTTTTTGGATTGATTGGTTGAGAAGGATATGTGGATTGAGAATATGGAGTCTTGATGTTTACATGTTGTTAATTGTTTTCATGAGTAGTACTTGTATTACTAAGGGAGAGTATAGTAATTTGTGCGTTTATGACTCATGATTCTTTATTAAGCAAATATTGCTCTTATCTTTTATTATATGTGTTTTGTCACAAATTTGACAAAGGGGGAGATTGTAAGTGCTATGAATTCTTATCCCTTTGGTTGTCAAATTTTGTGGTGCCAAAACCTATCTATGTCTTGTATATCTTGTGTTTTATGTCTGAGACTTTTCATTGCTTCAAGACATCGTATTTCACGTCAAGAATTTAAATGAAGAAAGTTTCAAGTCTAGTCATGGATGAAGAATTCAAGAATAGAAGTCTTCAAGTATGCATGTTCAAGATTCAAACAAGTACAAGTATAGAAGAAGACTTTCTCAAGTCTAGAAAGGTTCAAGCTCGAGAAGGCCTACAACAAGATTTGTAAATTCTCAAGCTTCTCTTAAGGGTCATCTAAGTGTGCAGATTATCAATGTCCATCTCACTTTCAAGGTTTGTTTGACCTTAGATTGACCTTAGGTTGAGTTTTATTGTAGGTCATTCTGGATACATAATTTGTATATTTTAAATATGCTTGTTCGGGCTGTTCTAAGACCAGTCCTAGGGACTTCAAGACCAGTCCTAGCTCTGCTACGATTAGTCTTAAGTTTTTCAGGACCAGTCCTAGGTTGTTGAAGATTTTTGAATTTTTCTGGTTGTCCTACGACCAGTCCTGGATATCCTTCGACCAGTCCTGTGAGCTGTACGACTTGTCCTTCGACCGGTCTTAGCCATACGACTCAAACTCCAGTAACTAATCTGGGGGTCCTATGACCAGTCGTAGGTGACCCACGACCAGTCGTAGGTGGCCCATGACCGGTCGTAGGCTACTCAGGACCAGTCGTCGAATAACTAATCCTTATCCCGCAAAAATCTTTGAAAATCTTTGAAGCTACCACAAGTCCTAGGATCCTAAGACTAGTCGTAGATGGAATTTTTCAGGATATAAATAGAGCACGAACTTCAGAGTTTTTTAATTCAATTTAAATCAATTCAAGCAATCTTTAGGCTATACTCTGAGATAAGTTCGTGTTTATTTTTAAGCTACTTTGTGCTCATTTAATATTCCTTTTGCTAGCTTGTTTATTATTTGATTTTGATCTACATTCCAATCTTATTAGAAAAGGGGAATTTCTGATATTCCTTCTTCTTGGATTCAAAATCAAATAGAACTAGCCCTTTTGATTTAAAATCAATTAGACTTAGAACCATTCATAAAGTGAGTATTGGACTTTGAACGTTGAATCGAACTTCTACTCCGATTGGTTCTACTGGGCTACTTCAAAAGGAGATTCAGGTATTTTACATTTGTGTAATTTATATTCTTTGGTTTTATTTGAGATTTGTCAGAAAAATCTCATTGTTTTGGTTATCTGAGAAGTGCCAAAAAAACTCAGATTGTATGGGTTTCGGGATTGTGTAAGCCCATGATAAAAAGACATAATTGTGAAGGTTTTAGGTGAACCTGTGAAACCTATTTTGATAGTGCATGCTAATATCCCCTGTGTGAGGATATTAGGAGTGGAGTAGCATTCTATGTGGTTGTTGGATAACAATTGGTGTACACACAGGAAAACCAGTATATATCGTTGTGTTGTGGATATGCTTTATTCTTTCATTCCTTTATTCATTCAGTTTTGTGGATTGTATTTGTGGATGAATGTTGTAATCATTTTATTTCAAGCAAGTGTGGGGAATGTTGTAATAACTTAGGATTTATTTCTGTAAGTTATTTTGGTTTCCTTGCTTTTTATTTGTCATTGGTTTGAGATACAAAGGACGTTCTAAAAATAAGGTTGTCCTACCTTAAACCTTTGGTTTTTGGTGTAAGGTTATCCTTAGAACTGATATAGTATCATTCTCTTAATTTTAGGTTATTGAGATTATTTTTAATTAAGTATTGTGCTTTATTTCTTTTATTATTCCGCTGTTTTTAAGTTTTTTTTGGCATAGCCCTATTCACCCCCCCTCTAGGGCATATAGCTAGGTCCTTTCAGGTTATCGCACATATTCGTGTATAGCCCCTCATCGATGGCAGGATTATCAAGGCTTAGGCAGACGATGAGTTATTGGCAAAGATGAGAGAGTGGGTTGGTACAGATGAGGACTCTGAGTGGAGTGTTGGTACGGATGGGGCTTACGTTATCGTGGTCGCCTATGTGTCACAGACATTCCTGACTTGAGACGAGAAGTTCTCGAGGCAGCCCATAGTTCGAGGCTTGCGATGCATCTTGGTAGTACGAAGATGTATCAAAACATGAAAATATAGTACTGGTGGGATAATATGAAGGTTCACATTACAGAGTTTGTGTCCCATTACCTCACGTGCCAGCAGGTCAGGCAGAGCATCGTCGACCTCCTGGACTGCTTCAGCCCATGCCCATAGCAGAATGGAAGTGAGATTTTACTTCTATGAATTTTATTTAAGGGCTACCGAAGATGAGGAAGGGACATGAATCCATTTGGGTGATCGTTGACCGATTGACGAAGTCAGCCCATTTTCTACCGATCAGAGTTACGAACTCTGCAGACAAGTTAGTTAGGTTATATATCAAAGAGATTGTATGTCTGCATGGAGTTCCTTTGGATATCGTGTTAGACAGAGAGACGCGATTCACATCTATATTTTGGACTCTTATCCAGGAAGCGATGGGTGTAAAGTCGAAGTTTAGCACCACGTTCCATACACAGACAGACGGGCAGACGGAACGAGTGAATTAGGTGCTAGAAGATATGTTGTGAGCTTGTGTGTTGAATTTCAAGGACAGTTGGGATGCCTGTCTTCCTTATGCAGAGTTCGCGTATAACAACAACTTTCAGGAGAGTATTGGCATATCTCCCTATGAGGCACTGTATAGTCGCCCATGTAGAGCACCGCATTGCTGGGCAGAAATGGGTGAGAAGACTCTGATTGGCCCAGAGTTAGTTTAGGCGACCTCAGAGAAGATCGACATTATTACGCATCGACTGCTATCGGCATAGAGCAGGCAGAAGAGTTACGCTGATATGAGACAGCGATCGCTTGAGTTTGAAGTTGGGGACCATGTATTCCTTAAGGTTTCCCCCATGAAGGGAGTCCTTCAGTTTGGTAAGAAAGGGAAGCTCACGCCGAGATTCATTGGCCCATTTCAGATACTTGATCAAGTGGGGGTGGTAGTGTCACGCTCCAAACTCGGAAACCAGGCTCATAAAATTCTTGATCGCCGAATCCGGTGCCGACAGCCTCCGTAGAACCCCATTCTCTAGGTTCCGATCCTGGGATGCTACGAGGAGGATTTTCAACATCAGTTTGATTCGTAATAAGCATAACCAAAGGCATAACCCACAAACATCAACTAAGAACTCCATTACATTTCCACTATGATCAAAAACTTTACAAGTACAATCAGCTTAAAGGGAAAATACAATGATGATGAACAAAAACTCCAAAACGATCTGCTAAGCGCTCCTGCCTCAACGCTGCTGCGAGTCAACATCACCTGCGCGCAACGGTCGTGCATAAGCTTATGGAAAGCTTAGAGGGTGGTGAGAGTGTGTGCACAATATAGTAATGATCATGCAATATCAGAGTAATGTGGAATATGCAAATGGATCCATAAATATCATGAGCCATACTAAGGCTATGCGATGCAAGATGCAAGTCAAGCATACAATCCTCATCCAAGTCCACATATCAATACAGTTAAAATCTGGGATATCACCGGGGTCTAGTACACTCTAAACCAGATCGCCGCCTCATCGCGCGTAATAAGGTAAGTGGAAGAGACCTCACTATCCGTCTACCAATATCAGGCTCGACTCGTCGATAGTGGACCC
The DNA here is from genome assembly GCA_037074715.1 of Magnolia kwangsiensis. Classification (NCBI taxonomy): domain Eukaryota; kingdom Viridiplantae; phylum Streptophyta; class Magnoliopsida; order Magnoliales; family Magnoliaceae; genus Magnolia; species Magnolia kwangsiensis. The sequence continues at coordinate 77,708,233 of CM073575.1, read as the reverse complement.
ATTCCTTGAGCTGGTCAAACTCAGCCTAGCTTTGCCCCCTACTCTCTGGTGGGTAAGGCCGCACCCCCTTCCAACCAACCACGACACAGTGGAGAGTGCAACCATCTAGTAATCGGCACTCAACGCTCATCTACCCACTCGGTCTAGACGTCGGAGCAACCTCTTGGTAACATAAGGGTTTAGGGACTTTCACCCAGGGATATCTATAGCACCCTATGTAGAATAAGATTGTCGGTATCCAATCCTGCCAACCACGATATGTCTGTGGAAGTTACGGCCCCGATGTCACTAGGGCGTATAATAACCATGTCACATAATGCGAAATGCATGAATCACACTATCCAATTATGCAGCAAATCCTACACATATCGTGCACTCATGCAGGGCAATACCGCCTAATCGGGGTCCCATAAACAATTTGCCCGAAGGCATATGCTATGATCAGTCACTTCTCATATCAAGCATACATATGATGCATATGATCATGAGTCATGGAACTATACTAAACATGTTATAATGAAATGAACTATCCTTACAATGCAGATGGGCCTGGACTACATATACATAATAAGTACGGGCCTAATAATGGGCCCTAAGGAGAGTCGTAATGTGGACATCCAACCAGCATTACACTCGCAATGTGGACGTCAAACCAACATTGCTTCCAAGGCACAATCATCGTAAACATCGTTACATAATCCATGTTGGGATTACACATTGCAATGGACCTTAGGTACATCCCATTGGGCCTTACATATATATCAAATGGGCCTTTTATTCATCAAATGGGCCGAACCAATGGGCCTTATGTGCAATGCAATGGGTCATAACCCGTGGGCCTTAGATTGCATCAAATGGGCCTAATCTTATGGGTCTTATATGTAAAAAATGGGTCACACCAATTAGGCCCCATATGTACATCAAATGGGCCTCAACCCATAGGCCCTAGTACATCTCAATGGGCCTTAACCCATGGACCCCTAAAACTTCAAATGGCCTAATCCCATGGGCCTTAGAATACATCAAATGGGCCTCGACCCATGGGCCTTACATCCATATCAAAGTGGGCCCTAATGAACTACTACAACTACATTAAGATGGGCCTCAAAACAGGCCAAGGTGGGGTCCACTTGGACTATGGATTTAGCTCATCTTAACCTCAATTTATGAGCTTTTAAAATGGATAGACGGTTTAAATTCAACACATGTATCACGGTGGGGGGTCCACATGAGCTAATAATCTGACTCATTATTAGCTCATGTGTGGGCTTTCAAAATGGATGGATGGACAGGATGCAACATATGAATCATGGTGGGTCCCATATAAATGGACAGCATGGAGAGAGAGAGAGAGTACATGCATCATGGAGGGCTCCACCGTCCACTAGACGGTGGATGAAAAATAAATATATCATGGTGGGTACCACCGTCAGCCTGGACGGTGGATGTAAAACACATACATCACTGTGGGTCCAATGTGGGGCCCACCACAATGTCTATAAGTCATCCAATCCGTTCATAAGGTCACTCAGACCTGGATGAAGGGAAAACACAAATTTCATCTTGATCCAGAACTTCTGCGGCCCACAAAAGGATTTTAATGGTAGAGGTTCAATCCCATTGTTTCTTATGGTGTGGGCCACCTGAGATCTGGATCGACCTGATCTTTGGAGGGGACCCACCTTAGGGGGTGGTCCACCTCATGGAGGGAGTGAATACAAAATATACATCATGGTGGAGCCCACGACAGGGGCCGTGGGACGTTGTCCACCAGCCCACTGCACGCAGCAGCGTGCTGCTACTGCTGATGTATCAGAGGCAGCAGGCGCTGCCTCTTATGTTATTATTTTTTTTAATATCGAGATCCTGTGGTTTTTCACAGGTGGGGCCCTCATCAAGTAAATCCAACTCGTTCATTACCTTCTATGGCCCGAGACAAGCCCAATGAGTCCAATATTGGATCCATTTCGGCCTGTATCAAGATTAAAATGAATTAAAATGATAAAAATCACTGTTTTGGAAGGTATGGTCCACCTAGTGAATGGATTAGCTTCACATTTTAGCTCAACGCCTAAAATGGGTCGTAGAAGGGAATGGGTGGCTTGGATTAACAACATACACTATGGTGGGGCCTACATGTACAACCCTTCCAAGGAATCAAAATTTTTTTTCCTGCTGCGTTAGTACACCCGTTGGAAACTCACACTCCACTTTGGTAGCGTCCAGCGTCCTTGGACGCTAGACGGTTGTATATAACACATGTACTTAAGGTGGGCCCCACCCTCATACATACTACTAGGGTGGGCCACCAAATGATTGGATGATGTACATGAGACCCACATCAAGGTAAGGCCCCTTTATGAACGGTTTAGACATCTCACAACTTATTAAGCGGGCCACAAAATAGGGAAGGAAAGAAAGAGAGAGAAAGAGAGACATCGAGTGATGGAGGGACCCCGCCACTATGGGCCGTCCCTTGCATGATTTGAAACATACATCAAGTGGGTCCCATTACACATGGGCCCATTAAATATAAAATCCAACGGTGGAGATCCCTTCTCCTCTAAAATAGACAGTCTAGATGACCCTAGGTATGTAAGTAAATAAACATCATGATGGGGTCCATGGAGAATGGCCCCATCATGGAATGATCCTGATGATCAAAGTGGGCCATCGACCACATTTTATGATCCCAAGTGAGATCCAAACCATTGATTGGTTGGCCTTACTTGGCCCATCTCAAAAATAGGAAAAACTATTATTATCAAGCACCCACCGTTCGATCTTCTTGCTCCTATGGGTCCCTTAGCACCTTAGCTTTGATTCCAATGGAGGAGATGAGGAATGGATGATTGAGATGGGAGATGATGGGGTAGGAAAGTGGGCCACCTTTGTTGCTTAGGGAGGCTTGGAGAGCTCATACGTATGGAGGTGTTTCTCTCTTGCTTGGAATGGGTTTGAAAATGAGAGAGGGTTGTAAAGGGAGAGAGAGATGGGTGATGGATGTGGTGAGTGATGGGTGTGTAAGAAAATCTCAACTTTTGTGACCATTTGTGTAAGAAAGGCATGAGAGGTGTAAGAACTTTTTGACTTTGAGGGTTTTTGGTATAAGAAAGGTATGGGCTTTGTAAGAGATTCTTGACTTTTGTGGTTGCTTGGGAATGGGTGAAAGGTGATGTGTACTTGACATGTGATGTGATGAGATTGATTGATTGATGAGATTGATTGATTGATGAGATTGATGTGACATGTCATAGAGATTCTCTTGGGTTTCACAACGCGCGACATTTTTCTCGCACCGAACGTTGGCCCACATCTCTTGACCTGGGTATCGCCTCAGCGTGCGAGTCACGGCATCGGAACCGCAGTGACGGCGCGGTCGCTATGGTAATGGTCTTGGGTTGAGTTGACTTGGGTTGATGGCATATGAATCAGGGTCGCACGCGAATATCGGTTAAGGGTTGAAGGTTACCGAAATTTGACCGGTAAGACCGCGAAACTGTACGGAACGGTACGGACTAGGATACGGCTCTTACAGGTATCATATCACCTTGCTTTACCTACACCACTCGTAGGCATGCATAATGTATTCCATGTGTCCATGTTGAAGAAGTACGTTCCTAATCCTTCACACATTATCAGTTGGGAGCATGTGCAGTTGAGCGAGGATGCCATGTATGTATTGCGACCGACACGTATCCTGGACAGGAAGGAGCAAGTATTGCATAGCAAGGTCATCCTACTTGTGAAGGTACTGTGGATGCATCACAGTGAAGAAGAGGCTACTTGGGAGACTGAAGCTGAGGTCAGAAAGAACTACCCTCAGATCCTCGAGGAGTACGAGAAGGTACAAATTTCAAGGATGAAATTTTTCTTTAAGGGGGGTAGATTGTAACGTCCTGGAAAAATCCATACCAAGATCCTATTACCACCTCAAGCAGAAATCACTTAGGACTAAATCCTTTAGAAATTAATGAGAATTAATTAGCGCTAAACTAGATTAACTGTGAAATTAGCACCTATCACTTTAAATATGATCTGCAAGACCCGAAACCTATAGAATTAGTAATGGTACATTACCCTGAAATCTAGGATTCAACTCTAAACCCGATTTCTCTCGGAAGCATTCAAAAACTCCGTATTGGAGCTAGACCACACGTCGAAAGTCCGATAGCGATGAACTTAGACAATTATGACCGCCTATTTGGACTTGACAATCACCTCGAAAATTAAGTCTAGATGATGTCCTGGGACTATTTTCTTGAGTCCGGAGCGAAGAGTGTGAGAATATGAAGGTTTTTATGAAATTAAATATAAATTTAAGTAATCTGAGTAGTGTCGCTTGCAGACTAATTATAAGCGTTCTGATCGAGTATCGGTGACCGTTGAACTGAAACTGGTCTGCCACGGTCGATCTGGAAACCCGATCGGACTGAAAATGTAGCTTGACCTAGATCCAGTACCTGTGAGCTTAAGTCCTACCGCATTCAGTAAAGGGATCTCCAGAAATGCTCTGTTGGATCGGAATAAGCTCGATTTGGTTATAACTTAAGTATACCATGGCCATGGGACTATTTTCATCAGTTCTGGGCCCATATAAGGGCCTTAAACCCTCTCTAACATATTCCATACGAATTATCAAACCCTAACTAAGAAAGAGAGAGAGAAAGTGAGAGAGAATTTGGTGATTCATCTTGGGATTCTTCCCAGCTACTCTATGCAACTAATCCACCTATTCGAATCATTATTCTGGTGATTCTAATTCCATATTTGGATAAGAAAATCAAACCCTAACCTATTTTAGAACTTAGTATAGTTTAAGTGATGATATAGCTAACGCAATTCATGCCTTAGGTTGTCAATCCGTAGTTGACGAAGACTTACCATATAAATCATATCTGTTATGCATTTTCGATTTAAGGTGCGGACATATACATTTAGGTTATGGTTTTCAAGACTTTCAATGTCAGATAATGATTTATTACTAATGTGGGTGCACATGCTAAATGCGCTATTTGTTTTGCTTTACGTCTATATATAAACTATGTTGTAAATAGAGTATTTCATGTGTATGTTGAAATGTTTGTATGCATATGAAATCTGATGTTGTGATTGCCATGATTAATTGTCGTAGGTGTATAAATGTTATATATGCAACAAGTCCCTGGAAAAAGGATTTGCCCAAATACGTAATATGGTCGACGTACGTGATGTATGTTGAAAAAGTGTAGTCTAAGTGTTTATAAAAATGTTTGAATGAGTTAGGAATTAGTAAAGTGTGATTTCTAAGGGAATTGGGATATGAATCCCAACTACCTTAACTATGTGTATGATTTCCTCCATGTACGATACAGTTTACCTATTCATGTCTAATTGTGTGTATGATTTCCTTTATGTATGTATTCCGTAATATGCTTACATGATTGTATGAATTGACTTAAGTGTTTATTATTACTTTGAATATCTCATATGCTTACTTGTGATGAATGCACGTTGTTGGGACTATATCACAGTCCAAGTAATCGGTAACAAGCCTTGTACTGGTGGTTGATATCATTTTCACCATGCAGGATGTGTTCGACGAATTCGAACCATACTTGGGATGTTCGTCAGTGGTTAGGCCACCAATGTATGTTCACCATGTTTGGATGCTACTGCTTGAATCTAAGATACCAAACTCACTAGTGAAACTCTATTAACCTTGACACCTCGATCCGCTAAGACTCATGAGCTGGACATGGTAGTATGGGACACCATGGTCGAGCTGTCGGCCTACGCTAGGGCGACGAGCCTCCCCGTAGTGACCAGTGAGTAACTCAGACTTGTGAACCAAATACGGTGGTATGGGATGTTGTATTCATGCTATCGGCCTACACTGATTGGTGACAAGCCCTCTGTAGTCACCTCTAGTATATCCTGAGACTGCATTGAGGCGACGAGCCTTAACGTAGTGCTAGGGTATGATTAGGCATGTATTGATTGATGACGAGCCCTTTACAGTGACCTAGAACCGTAATATCGTATGAGATTTACTAGGACTGGCGACCCTAGAATGGATCATTGATTGGGAATTGATATAAGGGAGGTACCTTAGCTTCTCAATCCTACTGTATGAAAAGGACTAATAAGAACTTGTTAATCACGTCCATGCACCACATTGCATGTGCTTTAGCATGGAAGAGCACTTTCGGGTGGTTGTCATGCACGTCGTAAGATGAAGACACCGAGGGAGTGCAGGCGAGGGCATGCATCATTATGGCATATCATTCTTGCATTAACAAGAGTATCTAGGACATGCTTGATTGTACTGCTTTATCATTACTGCTTGATTGAATTGATAACATGTTAACCTTTACTGTATAGTTCCACTGAGTTAATCATTCACTCACACATTCTGGGATGGTGCTTAAACACCTACCAGACTCTGTCTTAGTTACAGATGAGGATGTGACGCATGAGGCAGAGCCGGAGTTCAAGGATGATGAGGAGGCATTCTCATATATGCAGTATTCAGGCGGGTTCACTTAGACTGTTCTGAATTGATGGGGCTTTAGGGTTTATACTTTATAGAGGACTATCACATTTTGTAATTTATATTTTGAAATAGGACTTGTAACTATTGACCTAGTATAACAAACATATTTCAGAGACTTGTACTGGTTTATCTATTTATTTCAGACTTCTACTTGCATTTTTTAACTATCCCCGGATTATGTTTTGCTAATTTGGATTAATCTATTTCATGTTTCTTGCACTAATACAGACAACATACAACCATCATTAAAATTGTTGCATAAGTGATGTTTTGGAACTTGGGAGTTGGGTTATACTCGACCCTCGATTTTCAGGGCGTTACAGTATTGGATGGCCCATGGCATGGGAAGACTATGCCTAGGGAGAGACAAAGAGGGACATAATTGTTGGGCCTCTTGAGCTGTACTATTGTCAAACCATGCTTCAGGATATACAACGTCAGACATGGCAAGGAGCCCCGCATGATGAGCTAGTTTGCATATGAGCACCGGAAAGGACAGAGTCTCCCTATGATTGCCTTGGATTATACGAATGACTTGCTTGAGGAGAAGAGTTGGCAAGAACACTTGATTTTCTTGATAGACATCATAAAGCACATTTATCACAAATGGAGGGAGATGATTGCCATTGATATCGCAGGGATATACATTAGACCCGAAAATGCTATGAAGAATTTTGAAGGTGGGTCCAAGATAGTTGATGTGCAGCAAATTTTTATCATTTCGTGGAATAGTAGTGCCTTGACATAATGCACGAGTTATTTTTCCCCACACACCCAAACCGTTAAGATTCCTGTTGGTTACTGGGATTCTAGTGACATCAAGATCTAGAAGGTGCGCCATGGTGATTGGAGTGATAAGCTTTGAGTAATGTGCGAGTTCATCCTGAATGCTGGGGGGATCATCACTAATGACATGACGGTGATTAAAGAATTCTTGGATCACACCCAGTTAATATAATCCTCTAAGATGTAAAATATTATGACAACTTATTATTTCCAAAAGTAGGTCCACTCCAAAAGGTTCTATGGCACTATTAAGCACTAGACGTTCAACAATGGTGAATGAATGTCCTTCCATAGTTTGATGCCTGCTGGATTCTGATTGCATGTTCTTTGATTGCAGAGAGTGAAGAGAAGACTTACCTTTTGCCTTGATCATGTTTTGTAGATGTGAGAAGCTAAGAGGCAGTACTCAGAGAAGAGAAGAATGAGTTTAAATTCGAATGCAGTCTTCTCTTAATATAGCAAATTTGTCGATTATATCAATCAGCTATCGATAGCATCTTCATGACTTTTATCAAGAATTATGCTGACGATCGTTGGAAAAATAATAATCCTATTGAATGCAATCCAACCGTTGGGAAAGACTGGTAGTTAAAGCATTGTATTCCCAAGAACCGTCGATTACATCGATAGAGTATCTCGATGGCATCGATGTTCAAATCACGATGGTATCAAAACCGCCTAGATATCATTGGAACTGTGAAAATTTTAACATTTTTGTTCATCAGTAGTTTAGCCATGAATATCTCAGACTTAAGATTTACCTGTGTGGGTCATTGTTCCTGAGATATTATCAATGAGTACATATGCCAATTGATTTTTGAAGGTCAAAGAACCTGTTTGTGTCAAGAGGCTTTGTGAGGATATCGGCAAGCTTTTTTTCAGTAGTTACATAATCCAATACAATAATATTTTCTTCAACAAGTTCTTGGATAAAATGAAAACGAATGTCAATATACTTGGTCCGAGAGTGCTGAACTAGATTTTTGGAGATGTTTATAGCACTTGTACTGTCACAGAAAAGACACATTGTAGGTTGTGCAATCCCATAGTCCAATGGCATCTGTTTCATCCAAAGGAGTTGTGCACAACAACTACTTGCACCTGTATATTTAGCCTCTATAGTGGATAATGAGATTGAATTTTATTTCTTGCTTTCCCAGGAGACCAGACAATTGCCAATATAAAAACATCCTCCACTCGTCAATTTTTGTCATCTAAATTTCCAGCCCTATCTACATCACAATAACTTGCATGATGGTGGATGTTTCATATGGATACCATAGTCTGAAGGTGGTAGTTCCTACTACATATTTGATAATCCTTTTAACATTCGTTAGGTGGGATTCCTTAGGATTTCCTTGATACCGAGCACACACTCCCACACTAAAGGATATATCTGGACGACTGGCTATGAGGAATAGTAGGCTTCCGATCGTACTTCGATAAAGATGTTGGTCCACACTTTTGCTATTAGTATCTTTAGAAAGTTTAAGTGTGGTACTCATAGGTGTGTGATAAGTGCACCCACACTCAAGCACAACTCTTTTGCAGACTTGGTCTGATTTATAAAAATTCCATCATTTAGTTGCTTGACTTGTAATCCTAAAAAGAAGTTTAATTTTCCGACCATGCTCATTTTAAATTCTGATTTCAAGAGGTTGACGAATTTGTATGCTGCATCTTCACATGTTGACCCAAACACTATATCATCCACATAAATTTATGCAATAAGAAATGAGTTCTTTGTTCTTTGGGTAAATGGTGTCTTATCTACACTTCCTCTACAGAATTCATGGTCTAAAAGAAATTTTGTTAATCGTTCATACCATACATGTGGTGCTTGTTTGAGACCATATAGGATAAACATGATGGGGGTGCTTAGGATCTAAAAATCCTTTTAGTTTTTCTACATAAACTTCTTCAACAAGATCCCCATTAAGAAAAGCACTCTTAACATCCAATTGAAACAGTTTAAATTTCAGTACGCATGCAATGGACATAGGAATTCTAATAGACTCGAGACGAGTGATAGGGGCAAATGTCTCATCAAAATCAATCCCTTCTATCTGTGAGTATCCCTGAGAAACTAGCCTTACTTTGTTTCTAATCACATTACCTGACTCATCGAATTTATTCTTGAAGACCCATTTGATTCCAATGACATTTGTATTAGTTGGTATAGGAACCAATTTTCATACCTCATTTCTCTGGAATTGTTGAAGTTCTTCTTCTATAGCATTTATCCAATGTTGATCTTGGAGAGCTTTTATAATATTCTTGGGTTCAATCTTTGAGGTAAAGAAGAAATGACTATAGATATTTTCTATCTGCCGTCTATTTTCACACTGTCATTAGGATCTCCAATAATTTTCTCTCGAGGGTGATCCTTTATGATGGGTATGTCAGATGATGGTTGAGGTTCAATGGATGATGGAGATTTGTTATCAAATTTTTCTAGTATGCATGAATCTACATCATCTTCTAATTCATTTACTGAGGTATTTTCCTCATGAGGATGATCATCAATTACCACATTCACAGACTCTTTAATAGTGAAAGTTCTTAGGTTGTACACTCTATATGCATGACTATTCATGGCATACCCCAGAAAAATACCTTCATCACTTTTAGACTTGAATTGTCCAAGGTGATCTTTGTCTCTTAAAATGTAGCATTTACTACCAAACACCCGAAAATATTTCACACTAGGTAGTTTTCCATACCATAATTCATATGGATTTTTGTTCAAACTTGCTCTAAGATATACTCTATTAATGATGTAGCAGGCAGTATTGATGGCTTCTGCCCATAAACTTTTTACCATATCTTTCCCATTTAGCATAACTGATCCCATTTCTTGCAATACTTGATTTTTCCTTTCAACGACTCCATTTTATTGTGGAGTTTTTGGGGCTAAGAATTCATGAAAAATTCCTTTCTCATTGCAATAATTTTCAAATTTTTCATTTTCAAATTCTCCACCATGATCACTTCTGATGCGATTGATACAATATCCTTTTTCATTTTAAAGTCGCTTTGCCAAAATTACAAATTCTTCAAAGGCATCTGATTTCTCTCGAAGAAATGCGACCTAAGTAAATCTGGTGTAGTCATCTACAACCATCAGGAAGTATCTTTTCTTACCATGGCTTTTCACTTTGGTCAGATTAACTAGGTCCATATGCAGCAAGTCCAAAGGTTTTTTTTTGTTGCTATGGTGGTTGTGTTTTTGTATCTAACTTTTATCTATTTTACTTTTAGACATTCTCCACAAACAACTTTTTCTTCTTTTTTAATCTTAAGAAGACCTTTAACTAAATTTTTTTAACTCAGCTCATCTAAATTTTGGTAGTGAACATGTCCCAACCTTTGATGCCATAATTTGAATTTATTCTTTACAGCCATATTACATATTGTGGATAACATACTCTCATTTGTACTCTCAATAATATAACAATTATCATTAGTATGTAAACCTTATATGAGAGATTTTCTTATATGATCTAAAATTTTACACACATCTTTTGAAAAAGTGACCATATGTTCTTTGTCACTTATTTGAGAGATATTAAGGAGATTATGTTTCAGACCTTCTACACAAAGAACATGTTTAATTTTTGGAAGACCTAGTACAACTATTGTTCCTTGTCCAACAATTTTGGCAGAGCTTCCATCTCCAAATGTGACTGATCCTCCATCAAAGTCTGAAATTCACAAAAGTGAGTTTGATCGCCAGTCATGTGCTTGGAGCATCCACTATCAAGGTAAAATTTTGAATTGTTACTAACTTTCAGAGTAGTATGGATTACTAGGCAATTATTTCGATTCATCACACCTTCTGAGACATGGTTGGTCATGATTCCAACTTCAGTCAAGATCACTCTCTAGGCAGTGAAGCCCTTAAAGAGAGACCCTCTTTGATATCAATTGAAATAGCGGTGAAGACCGCTTTAGTTGAAGTAGGAATATGTCAATATGTCCTAGAGGGGGTCAATAGGACTTTTTAAAGTTTTATAGTTTATTTAAAAATCCTATTACACTAATCTTATCAATATGCATTTATTAGGATTACTCAAAAGTAACTCTATTGGCTTTCAAGCCTGGTAGAGGATCCAATCACAAACTATTTAAGAAGTGAACAATATGTAACCTAGTTTATGTGGATATGACTGTGTATGTGTGTGAGGTGTGATCTCAGATATATAGATATGAAAGTATTAAAGTATATCACACACACAAAAGAATAGCAATAAAAAACACAGCCATTTTTATAGTGGTTCGACTACTTGTCTACTCCACTACCGGTAACCGCACTCAACCCTTAAGTGTACCGGATTTCATTAAGGAGGTTTCATAGCTGTTCACCTCAAACCTAAGGTTTTAAATCAGGTTCACCTTCAACCTTTAAAACCAACACTGAGGCTGACTGTTTATGCTCTCACGAGCAAGGGTCAACACAAATCACCCACTTTTAAGCACACTGGCCAAGGATCTTCCATAAGACCCTAACAGAGGTTTCACACGGTTCACCTCAAACCTAAGGTTTTGACTGGTTCACCTTTAACCAGATATTTATGCTCTTCATAGAGCAAGGGTTAACACAACGCACCTACCATGTACACTCCCGCTGGAGGCCTCCTTGAGGAATTATAAGGGTGAGAAACACCTTAGACCCAATCCTACAAAGGAATGATCAAAGGGTCCTCTGGACTCTAGTTACTTAAAGATAAGTGGATGAATCTCTTTTTAGATCTTAATGAAGATCTCCTCTTTTGTTGATGAAGAGTCTTCTACTTCCTTGATCCATAACTCAGAAGATATACCAATGCATGACGATGGGTTGGGTTAAGGTTATGATGGAATCCTACTCTTAAATATTTTCCTATAAAGGAGATAGTGATTCCAATCATCTCTGCATTCAAGGCATCCCAGCTTCACGATTTTCTATTAAGGTAGTACCTGGAGGATCCTTGAATGCGAAAGTTCATTCCCCAATCCACTCTATTGAATATCAATGAAGAGGGTGGATTGAAGGATGAACTCCCTTGGGAGAAAGGGCTTTGGGTAAATGATCTAAGGTTAAACACTCAAAAGCACTCTCTTCTTTCTCTACCAGCAACAATAGACAAGTCCTCTTTATATAGGCAAAAGGTTCCAATAGATATAAAATGGTCACATTTATGACAGAGTTCAATATCATCGTGTGTATACTCTCGATTGCATCGATGGTCCACTCGATGACACAAACTTAATGTCATACGCTTTTGAAAACTCTTACCAGCTGGTCGATGGAATCTGAACATGGTGTCGATGTCACCAGATTTCAAATTCTGATTTCATCGATGTGAGGTTTGATTCCTTGACATTTGAAAATGAGAGAGACTTGCTTTAAAATATTTCAGGTTTATAAGACTGATCGAGGTACACTCGATATCATTAGAATTTGAATACTGATGATATCGAAGGTCATTTCGATGACATCGATAAGTCCAAAGATTTTATCAGTGAGCTTGTAGGACAGTTTCTGTCCTATCTCAATGCCATCAATTCATCCTCGATATCATCGATATTTGAATATTGATTCTATCGTGTGAACCTCGATCATTGATAAACTATCCTAAAATATTTTGCTAGAAATCTTTGCACCCATGACTAATATCATTGAGAGCCTTCTGATATCATCGAGATTTGAACTTCGATGGTATCGAAGAGGGCGTTGATATATAGATGAACATATGATATTTTTAAGGAAAAACGGGGGTGCCGAAGATTTGCTTGTCAATTTATCGAGTCACCTTTGATGGACTCGAGATTCAATTATCGATGGTATTGATAGGTATATCGATACACCGATAATTTCATCCAGATATACATGTGGTTGCTGGAGACTTTTTATCCTCATTCTGATGGAATCGATTTGTCATCGAGGACATCGTCAATGCAGGTCGATCATATCGAGACGTGTATCGATAAAATTGACAAAGCAAGAAAACTTAGAAATTTTCTATTTTTGAAAAAAGTTTTCTCACCTATAAACCCTATCATGTTCTAACTTGTTTTAAGGGTTTTATATACCTATTCTTTTAGGACATGGTATGTGATGCTTAGATTTACCTATGGCAAGCTTGCACACATCCGGTTAAGGCAGACGCTTTGAATTGATCTTCTTATGAGGTTCTGCAGTCTGATTGAACCAACACTCATGCTAATTGATAAACCAAGTCACTTTCAATACCTCCATGTGCCTTTTAAACTCTAAAGTGAAGAGACTTCAAGTTTTAGCTTTTCATTTTCAGATTTTAAGTTTTCAACTTGGGTGGTTTTGAAATCTAAGTCTTACTTAGTTTTTTCAAAACAATCTAAAATGTGAGATTTTTCTAAAATAAGATTATTAAAATTTTCTTTAAGTTTTGAAAACTTTTCTTTTCGAAGTTTTAGTTTTACAAAAATTTTGTAACTTTTCTTATATAGGGCATTATAAACATCTTAAATATCCTCTTCATTTTCATGATCACAATTCAGATTTTTTTCACTAGTTATGTAAGACCCATATCCTAGTTCATACTGTTCTGTCGACTCCCTCGATCATTCCCATCAAATTCTGGCAACCTGCGACCGATAATCGACATTTGTGTGCGATCCTAAGTCGTATCCTATAGATTTGAGTTAGCATAATTCGAGACCTGTACCATTGCGACTGCACCATCGCTGCGGTTCTAATGCCGCATTTCATGTGTCAATCTAACGCTTAGATCATAAGATGTAGATTGTGTATTATAATGATCGTGGACCACATATTATGGGACACACCCATCCCATGTGGTACCAATCCATAGGTAATCATGAGGGTGATGGATGAAATCACCTTAGCCATAGCCACCATACCCTAGCTATATCCACCCTACCTACCCCTAGCCCTTCTTACAAGCACTTATGCCTAGCCACCCTACCCCTAGCCCTTCTTACAAGCATTTATTGCTAGCCACCCTCTCTTACACGTAATCATGGCTTACCTAAGCTACCCTCTCTCTCTCTCTCTCTCTCTCTCTCTTTCCAACTCTCACTCTCTCTCATTTCTTAAATCTACATTCTCAAGCAAGGAAAAATCCCACGTCCAAGCCCTTCCATGTGAGAAAAGAGTGAGTTGTGTGGCCCACTTTCCACTTCCAAAATCCTTCATCCTAGCCATTCCTTCTCATCACCCTCCATCAAAGTGAAACACAAGGAGCTCGGCATTCCATCGGACCAAGAAGATTGGACGGTGGGTGCTTTATAGGATTGATTTCTTGTTTTGATGGAGGGCTAAGTGAGGCCTACCGATTGATGGTATGGATCACACTTTGGACCCTAGGTGTGGCCGATGGCCCACCTTGATTCTCATGATCATTCCATGATGGGGCCATTCTCCATGGACCTCATCATGATGTTTATTTTCTTTGCATAAGAAGGGGTCATCTAGACCTTCCATTTTGGTGGAGAAGGGATCTCCACCATTGATTTTAGATTTGGTGGGCCCACATGTATTTGGGACCCATTTAATGTATGATTGATTACAAAGGAGGGCTCATAGTGTCTGGGTCCCTCCATCATCACGTCTCTCTTTCTCTCTCTCTCTCTCTCTCTCTCTCTCTCTCTCTCTCTCTCTCTCTCTCTCTCTCTCTCTCTCTCTCTCTCTCTTTTAATGTGATGAAATGGTCCTGTCACCCACCTGGATAGACCCCACCATAAGGCATGTATTTTATCCAAGTCACTTATAGGTGGGGCCCGCTTTATAAGTGTTATATCCACACCAATCATCATTTGGTGGCCCACCTGGGCAGCAAACTTGAAGAGCACGAACTCAATGTTCTTAAAAAATGCAAATATTAGCCTTAGTTCAAGGCATTTGGGGTGAGCCACTTATGTAGGCCCCACATTGATATATGCATTCAATCCACGCCATCCATCCTATTTACCAACTCATTTTAGGCGTTGAGTCGAAAAATGAAGCTGATTCAACTTTCTAGCGGGCCACACGTTTGAAAACAGTGATTTTCACCGTTTAAATTCACAAAATGCCTAATATTGGTCTTGATAGATTGGTTATGGACTGTAGAATCTATTGAGTGGGGTGAATTCTGTTAATGTGGGCCCCATGTATGAAAAACTACAAAAATGTGATTAAAAAAAAAAAAAACATATAGGCAGCAGACGCTGCTGCTGTTAGAACGCAGGAAACGCTTGCTGCGTATATCGGATGGCCAAGCAGGACCCATGGTCCAGCCATGGGCCCCACCATGATGTGTGTTAATTATCCACAACGTTCATTGGGTGGGCCCCTCCCAAAGATTGGGCCGATCTAAAACTCAGATGGCCCACATCATAGGAAACAGTGGTGATTGAACGACTGCCATTGAAACCCTTTTTGGGTCACCACAGAATTTTGAATCAATATGAAATTTATTCTTCCTATTCATTTGGGTCCGTGCGACCTTATCAACAGGTTGAAAGGAAAGTAAACGCTATGGTAGGCCACACGTGGGACCCTTAATGATGTATGTGTTTTAGTCACACCATCCACGGCAGTGGATGGTGGAAGCCACCACGTTGTGTGTGTTTTGTCCACACCGTCCACCAGACGATGGGAACCCCCAGTGATGTATGTGTTCTCTTCACACCATCCACACTAGGACAGTGGGACCCACCATGATGCATGTGCTGCATCCAAACTGTCCAACCATTTTGAAAAGCTCATTTTATTGCATGAGCTAAAGAATGAGTCAGATCCATAGTTCAAGTGGATCCCCTGTAACACCCTGAAAATCGGGGGTCGTGTATAAACTCAACTCCCGAGTTCCAGACCGTCACTTATGCAACAAAAATGATTATGATTCAATGTTGTCTGATTTAAAGTATTCACATGAGTAAAAGTATACCAAAACTGCAATTCATACCTCAGATCCAGTGATAAAAGCAAGCGGAAGACTAAACAATATATATATCACTGTATGGAAAAACAAAGTAAACCTCATCTGTCTCTAAAGTATGAATACATCTCTGAGTCTCATATACATGTACATGAACAAAAATAAATATCCAAAATGGTCCCACTGAAGTCCCATCGATCCAGGTCGCCTACGCAAAGCCATCGTGATACTGCATGTACGAGAACTCGTCCTGGTCCTCGTCGAAGTCTGGCTCTGCCTCCTGGATCTCAGCCTCACCTGCATCTACAACAGGGTCTGGTGGGTGTTGCAAACACCATCCCGTAACGTGGGAGTGAGTGATCAACTCAGTGGAATCATAGAGTAAAGATTAGCATGTTCACAATTCAATCATGCGATAATAGTAAAGCAATCAATCAGACAATCCTAATACTGTTGTTAATGCAAGATGTCATGACGTGATGTATGCCCTCACTGATGATCTCCCTCATACGGCAACATCTTACGACTGCGGCATGCCACACTCCCTAGAGTGCTCCACATCTTCCAGGCACATGCAATGTTATGGTGATATGATTTCCAAGTTGTTATTAGTCCATTCAAACAGCAGGATTGGGAAACTAAGGTACTTCCCTTGTATCAATCCCAACACAGATCCTGTCTAGGGTCGTCACTCCTAGTAATCTCATACGATGTATATTTCGTAGGTCGCTACAAGGGCTGTCAGGGCTGTTGCTCGCACTCGTTGCACCGCTCCCCCATCACCTTATCAATACAGGCCTACTGTACTCTACTGCTACTGAAGGCTCGTCGCCTCCCGTAGACTCAGAATACTCTTGCGGTCACTACAAAGGACTCGTTGCCTGATCAGTGTAGGCCGACAGCTAGAATATAGTGTCCCATACCACCATAATCTGCTCACGAGTCTAGGTGCTCACTGGTCACTACGGGGAGGTTTGTGGCCCCAGTGTAGGCCGACGGCTCGACCACGGTGTCCCATACCACCATGCCCGGCTCATGAGTCTTCGTGGATCAAGGTACCATGGTTAACAGGGTTTATAATGGTAAGTTCAGTACTCTAGGTTCAAGCAGTTATGACTCATACAAGGTGAACATACATCGGCCATTCGGGTTTCTTGACGGGATCGACTAGCGCGATCGCATCTCAAGTCGAACGACATGAAGTGCGTAAAACACTTCGCGTGGCCTAACCACTGCCGCCAACTCCAAACACGAATCGCATTCATCGACGCGTCGTTCGTGGCTAAGGCCAGTCAGCCACGAATTCGCTCGGTTACCGACTGCCTGGACTAGTCTAGTCCCAAACACTTATGGAATCACATCAGCGATTTATGCAAGAGTATTGGAATTGAAATACAATCATGTGAGCATGTTAACACATGTTATAACATTCAACTTAAGCAAATCTTCAAGCACATATATTCCATGCATGTAATGAAATCATGCATATAGTCAACATGTAGGAAATCATTTAGGTCAGCATATTAATTGAGAAATCAATCTCAAACTATCTCATGACATCATTTAGTTCAATACATACAAGTACAAGCATTTATACAAACACATACACTACACACTTAAGTCTACATATAGTATGTCGACCCAAAGTGCGCAATTAGGCGAATCTCTTCGCCAAACTAATTATGCATGCATTCCTAACTTCCTAATACGACCACAAACCATGTCAATCACATCAGCAAAATATGAACGTAATCTGTACTTCCTACAAATGACTAAAATGCCCTAAATCTCATATTCTTCATTAATTTACGAAACGGGAAACAGAGAGCATGTTGTACATGTCAAACGGCGATGCCGTCGATAATCTACTATTAAATGACATTGAAAGCGTTGTAAACCGTCAATCAAAGCGTCTAAAATCCTCACCTTATCTCTTACGGATGCGTGATTTTGAACGGAGCGTGTACGCTTCGTCTACGGCAGTAGGAGAACCTATTTTACAAGTTACGTTAGCTAACACGCTATGAATCTAAGTAACCCATAAATCAGCAAGTTCTAGGGTTGTTTTATACCTGAAAATGTGGGAGAATCACCGGCTTGGTGATCAGGAAGTGTTGCTACAGCACTAGCAACCGGTGGCTCGGAGACGGGAAAAATTTCTTCTACTCTTCCTCACAAACTCTCACCTTTCCTCTCTCTCTAATCTAGGTTTTTGCAATTTTCGAATGGGAGAGAGGAATGAGGGTTTCAACCCCTTTTATAAGCTTAAAAATGCCGGAAACAGGCTCCGGAACGAAGTTTACTTAGTGCATATCCATTTCGGGGCTGTTTCGGTCCAAAAGATGCTTTTTGGTGGTCCTCTGGTCGAATGCGATCGGACTTAAGCTCATGCGTACCAGATATAGCACGTATTAAGTTTTCAGTCTGGCAGGGTTCGCAGATCGCAGGTGGCGGACCAGTTTCAGTTCAGCGGTCACCGCACGTAGATCAGGGCTGAAAGTCTCATGATATAAAATAGAAATTTCTCCTGATCCGAGGGTGTAATCTGGATGAATTCTGACGGTCAGAACGCTTAATACTGACGCGTCAAGTCGTGTGCCAGATTTGAATTTAAAATTCCAATTTTGTCCCTATTCGCACTCTCTTCGGTCCGGGCTCAATGAAATAGCCTGTGATTATCGGTTTGACTTGATTTTCGGAATGAGTGTCAAGTCCAGCTAGGCGGTTCTAACGGTCTAAGATAGGAAGTATCGGACTTTCGACGTGTGGTCTAGATCCAATACAAAAGTTCAAAGCGGTCCAGAGACCAAACCTGCTTAGAGTTCGATCCGAGGTTATAGAGTATTATAGAGTCGTTGGTTCTACTCAATTTGGGTCTTGTAGAACGTATTTAAAGTGATCAGGGACTATTTCCCAGCCACTCCAGCGTTGCGCTAGCTAACTTATGCTTAATTTCCATAGAATTTAATTCTACGCAATTTCGGGTCGAGTTGGTACTCGAGTCCAATTATGAATTTTTCATGGGTGTTACAATCTACCCCCCTTAACAAATAATTTTATCCTCAAAATTTGTACCTTTTCGTACTCCTCGAGAAGTTGTGGGTAGTTCTTTCTGATCTCGGCTTCTGTCTCCCAGGTAGCCTCCTCCTCAGAGTGATGCGTCCATAATACCTTCACAAGGGGAATCACCTTGCTACGCAGTACCTGCTCCTTCCTGTCTAGAATATGTGTCGGTCGCAGGATATAAGTAACATCCTCTCCTAACTGCACCTGCTCCCATCTGATGATATGGGAAGGATCAGAAACGTACTTCTTCAGCATAGAAACATGAAATACGTTGTGAACGCTCGCGAGAGGCGTGGGTAAAGCCAATCGGTAAGCCACCTCTCCCACACGATCGAGGATCTGGAATGGACCAATGAATCACGGTGCTAGCTTCCCCTTCTTTCCGAACCGAAGGTCTCCTTTCATAGGGGAAACTCGCAAAAACACATGATCCCCAACAGTGAACTCTAGTGGCCTCCGCCTCGTATCGGCGTAACTCCTCTGTCTGCTCTGCGCTGTAAGAAGCCGACGTCGAATAGTATCAATCTTCTCTGACGTCACCTGCACTAACTCTAGGCCAATCAAGCTATGCTCACCGACCTCTAGCCAGCAATGCGGTGCGCGACAAGGTCGCCCATACATCGCCTCATAAGGTGCCATACCGATACTCGTCTGAAAGCTGTTGTTGTACGCAAACTCCGCATAAGCAAGACAATCATCCCAACTGTCCTTGAAGTCCAATGCGCAAGCTCGCAACATGTCCTCCAAGATCTGGTTCACCCGCTCTGTCTGTCCATCTGTCTGTGGGTGGAAGGCAGTACTGAACTTCAACTTCACACCCATAGCCTTCTGAATGCGAGTCCAGAAAATAGAAGTGAACCGCGTGTCTCTGTCCGACACGATCTCCAACGAAACTCCATGCAGAAGCACAATCTCCCTGATATACAATCTAGCCAGCTCGTCTGCAGAGTTCGTAACTCTGATCGGTAGGAAGTGCACCGACTTCGTCAATCGGTCGACGATCACCCAAATGGAATCATGTCCCTTCCTCGTCTTCGGCAACCCAGAAATGAAGTCCATGGAAATGAAATCCCACTCCCACTCTGCGATCGGCATGGGCTACAAAAGTCCAGGTGGTCGGCGATGCTCTGCCTTCACCTGTTGACAAGTGAGACAACGGGACACGAACTCTGCTATGTGGGTCTTCATACCTTCCCACCAATACGTCCTCTTCACGTCACGATACATCTTTGTGCTGCCTGGATGCATCGCGAGTCTAGTAGAATGCGCAGCCTCGAGAATCTCTCGTCTCAAGTCAGGGACATCTGGGACGCATAGGCAGCCACGATAACGTAAGCCCCCATCCATAGCAACTCGCCAGTCGACGTCAGCATCATCACTGGCCTGCTCTCGAAGCTCAGTAAGATGCGCATCGTCCCTCTACGCCTCAATGACTCGGTCATCGATCTGAGATCGCACCTGTACATGTGCGATGAACTCAAACGGCTCGTCTACGGTGAGTTTCTGCTCAAAGTCTCGCAAAAACTCAACCATATCCCACTCGGCAACCATCAGCGGAGCCGTAAACTTTATCACCTTCTTGTGGCTCAACGCATCAGCCACAAGGTTCGCCTTCCCAAGATGGTAAGAGACTTCAAACTTGAAGTCTTTCAACGTCTCCATCCATCGCCGCTGCCTCATATTCAAGTCTCGCTGCGTGAATATGTACTTGAGGCTCTTGTGGTCGCAAAAGAGCTCGAACTCCTCTCCGTAGAGGTAATGTCTCCAGAGTCTCAGTGCGAATATAACGGCTGCCAACTCTACGTCGTGTGTAGGGTAATTCTCCTCGTGCTTCCTTAATTGTCTCGAGGCATACGAAATTACCCTGTCCCTCTGCATAAGGACACAACCCAAACCAACGCTAGACGCGTCAGTATATATAGTGTATCTAACCCCTTGCTCTGGCAATACTAGCACAGGGGCGGATGTAAGTCTGTCCTTCAGCTCCTGAAAAGATGACTCCGCCTTATCATTCCAGGCGAACTTCACGTCCTTCCGTGTCAACTGAGATAAGGGTCTCGCGATCTTCGAGAAGTCCTGAATGAAGTGCCGATAGTAGCCAGCGAGACCCAAGAAACTCCTCACCTCAGTGACAGAACCAGGCTGCTCCCAGTCCTGCACTGCAGCTACCTTAGACAGGTCAATTGCCATGCCATCCTTGGACACCACGTGTCCCAGAAACTTCACCTCCTGCTTCCAGAAGTCGCACTTCTTGTACTGTGCGAACAACTGATGCTGTCTGAGCGTATCCAAGACCAAACGCAAGTGTTCCTCATGCTCCTCTCGACTCCTGGAGTACACCAAAATGTCGTCAATGAATACAATGACGAATCGATAGAGGAAAGATCGAAATACCCGGTTCATCAGATCCATGAACACGGCTGGTGCGTTCGTGAGACCGAACGACATCACGAGGAACTCATAGTGGCCAAAACTGGTCCTGAATGCTGTCTTCTGCACGTCCTCATCCCTGACGCGCAATTGATGATATCCTGACTGAAGATCAATCTTCGAGAAGTACTGTGCTCCTCTCAACTGATCAAACAAGTCATCAATCCTGGGTAAAGGATACCTGTTCTTCACCGTAACCTGGTTCAGCCTGCGATAATCAATACACAATCGCATCGAACCATCCTTCTTCCTCACGAACAAGACCGGTGCTCCCCAAGGAGACACACTAGGCCGTATAAGGCCAAGCTCTAGCAGACCATCAATCTGCGTCCTCAACTCCTCCATCTCACATCGTGCCATGCGATACGTAGGCAGTGAGACGGGTGTAGAACCAGGAACCAGATCGATAGTGAAATCGATCTCACGTCGGGGCGGCAAACCAGGGATCTTCCTGAACAGATCCCCGAACTCGGAAACGACTGGCACATGCTCGAGTACCTGGGCACCGTCGCGCAATAAAGTGGCGTAACTAAGTATGCGGAAAGAGAGATTTACCCGCACTGAAAACGTGAAAGGCGTGCCCTCAGGCTCGTACACCGTCACCATACGAGCCTCGCAGTCAATCTCGCCCCTCCCAGCAGTCAACCAGTCCATGCCAAGAATGACGTCGAGATAAACGAGCGAGGGGTCGACGACAAGATCAAGAGCCATCGTCCTGCCTCCCAGATCAACTAAACAACCCTCACACATCTGAGTAACATCCGAATAATCCCCATGAGCTGCAAAGACTCGCACGCTATCCATAGTGATAGTCTGTAACCCAAGACGCCTGACTACAGCATGCGATATCAAAGAAATCGTGGAACCAGTGTCCACCATCACAAGAATAGGGGTACCTCCAATATGGGCTGTGACCTCGAAGGCCGAATGCTGAAGAGTCGGTGTCGCAGCTGCCTCAGCTGTCAATGCATGAACCCGAGCCTGCTGTGGCCGATTCGGCCGCTGTGTCAAGGGCCGTGGAGGCTGTCTGATCTGCGATACCGGAGGCCTGAAAGAAGGATGCGTAGGAGCTAACCGTATAGGTGGTGCTGATATCGCCTGTGAACGAGTACGGTCAATCTTTTACGGCGGTGAGAACCCGCTGTCCCGCATCCGAGAGAAATAGCTCTGCGCCAAGTGGCCTGTCCTCCCACAGTATATACATGTCAAATCAGGGCACCGAAATGGTGGTACAGGCGCTGTAGTCATAGCAGGAGGATCAATGCGAGGCCTCTTGCCCGCGAGGGGCCTGTCCTACATGTCTGGTCGCGGCCTAGAAGCAACAGGGCCACGAGATAGCGCAAGTCGATCCACATCCTGCTCTACCCGCATAGACATGTGAATCAACTCCGCATATGAAGGAATGGTCACACAGCACATCTTCGACCGAATGTCCGGTCGCAAAGCCTCCAAAAAGCGCCGTATGCGCATCTGCTCATCAGCCAAAATCATCGGGACGTATCTGCCCAACTCCGTGAACCGATGCTCATACTCTGTAACTGTCATGGCTGCCTGTCTGAGGCGGAGAAACTCATTCTCCCTGTCATGCCTGTAAGTCTGGGGATAATACTTCTCATGGAAGCGAAACTCAAACGCTGCCCACGTCCATACAAAGTCAGCGGCAACGGTCCGCAGTACGCTATCCCACCATAGGCTAGCCTCTCTCTCAAACAGGAATGTAGCCAACTCTACCTGCTCAGCCTCAGTGTAATGTAACATCTGCAAGATCTTCGACACACGGTCGAGCCAGTACTCAGCCTCCTTGGGTCTATGAGAACCCGTGAAAGTGGGAGGCCGTAAGCGCTGAAATCGCTCTAATAGGCCCTGTGTATCGGCGGGATTCCCCGCAGGGTAAGCAGGCGGCGCAGGATGAGCCATACCCTCATCCTGGGGGTATGTATAAGCATCCTTAGCTGGATGTGCAGGTGGTGCAGGTGGAGTAGATGGAGCCCCACCCCCACCCTGGGCTAATGTCCCCACGATGGTAGTCAGAAGCTGCTGCTGCTGCAGCATCATAGCCATCATCTGCTCGAATCTGTCAGGAGGTGGAGCAGGCTGTGGTGGATGCTGTGTCGAAGTAGATGCACGATGTGGCTCTCTGACTGATGGTGTAAATGGCGGTGGTCCAACTGTAGGACCAGCAGCAGGCTAAGACGCTCGAACTGCCTCAGGAATCGGTCCCACAGCAGGGTCCGCATGAGTGCCAGACTGCGAAGGAGTCTAATCCATATGCTCGCTCAGTGCAAGCCTAACCGTGCTCCGCGTAGCCTTAGGAGGCATTCCCTATATTCAAAATAGGGCGCAACCTTGTCAGTCTCAATAGCATAAATACACCGCAATCATTCACACAAGGAGTCAAAGGCATTCCATGCATTCCATTTAATCAAAATTGTCACAATACAAGGGATATATCCTTACAAGCATCATGACGAGAAATACATGTGAACTAAGACAGTTAAAATTGCAACAGCAACATAAGCAAAGCACTAGCCCTAACAGGCTTACACACATAAAGTAGGAAATGACTAACTACTGACAACTACATCAAAGGTCGCATCGCTAGTCTGAGTCTGGTGACGGAGGAGGAGCACCCTTATCCTGCAAGCAACACAGGATCGCCTTCAAGGTGCGAGTCACCTTGCCTAATTTCTTCTTTGTAACGGCCTTGGCATCCTTGACTTCTGCGCGAAGTTCTTGAACTTTCCTTCGTAATGCGATCTGACTCTCCTCCATCAGAGCAATGCGATCGTCGATAGTAGCCTGCACAGAAGGAGGAGGGCTCTCATCTGTATCCTGAGCCTCCTCTTCTGCCTCTTCCTGAGCTTCTTCCTGAACCTCTGCTCTAGGTTCTTCTTTACTTTGATCTTCCTCATCATCAAAGTCATCCTCGCTGTCCTCCTCGAGCTGATTTTCACGGTACTGCGACCCAATCTTCATCTTGACCATAGCCGACTCATCATTGGTATGAATCGATATTGGCAATTCTGGCCCAAGTCTGTAGGCAAACTCAAGCGCAATCTTGCAAATCAGTCGGCCAAAAGGAAGCGATTCGGATGTTCTTCTTGACTTGGCTATGAGGATTATCTGTCGTAAGATGAAAGTATCCATGCATACGTTCTCTCCCTGGGCCACCAGATACAGGAAATCAACCATAAGACGTGTACATTCAATGTAATTCGTCGACCTGGGATACACATTGAACATGCAGATATGGTGCAGCAGGCGCAAATCATCAGACATATACGTCGCCTTAAGGCTATTATTAGGCTGCCATGGAACCAACTTACCACACAGAAACCTGGTGCGGTGATCTCGTTCACGCCTACTCCTCAGGTTCTTCTCACTAGGATGAACATCACCAAGAGGCACGTTCAGAAGTCACGCAATCAGTCGCACATCAATCATAGCCATCCGATCTCTACCAAAAGGGATTTTGAACTGCAAAGGCTCCAAGGTAGGATTCTGGATACTAGCATAGAAGGCACGAACGGTGCTCACATTAGCACGAGCGCGAGCTTCAAAGATCGGACCCCAATGCGGAGCTTCAATGCGTTCGAACAACAGATATTCACCGAATAGTCGTCCATCTACGTCTGCCTCAAACAACACTTTTCGATTAGTGTATTGGCCGTGAGGCATCTCCGATAGAATTGCTCGCCCAAGGTGAGC
Organism: Magnolia kwangsiensis; assembly: GCA_037074715.1. Lineage (NCBI taxonomy): Eukaryota > Viridiplantae > Streptophyta > Magnoliopsida > Magnoliales > Magnoliaceae > Magnolia > Magnolia kwangsiensis. Next base: position 77,682,802 of record CM073575.1, on the reverse strand, counting down.
ATGGGGATCCAAATCCCACTTTGTACGGCACTTTAGGGCTGCAGCTGGACCTGCGGCGGCGCTTGAACTTGCGGCACCACCCCGTGGTCTCCTCGATTGAGCAGGGTGGCTTGGCCCAGCCTCGTCTATTGCGGTTTTCCTTTTACCCATCAAAGATATGATGGATGAGAGTGATAAAAGGACTAAAATGGCTTCCACGAAGGCCATGGAAAATGGAGAAAATGTGGAGAAGTGGCTATCCAATCTGGAAAAAGGAGATCTAGGTGTCGTAGAGGGATGCTTCAAGCTTCCCAAGAGTGTATTTTCAAGGAGAAATGAAAATAAAAAAGTGGAATGGAGCACCTCACGATTTCAACTCGATTTGGGAGTTTTTGGAGCTCCAAATGATGAAATTTTCAAGAGGACGGGCTGCCAACTCCAAGGGAATGGTGGATGATGGTCGTTTTTGGCCAAGGAGGGGTCTAGGGATGATTTGGAATCCCGAATTTTAGAAATGGTTGCTGGAAAACGAAAATAGGGCTATGGGGAGGGCTGTTTGTGAAGGAGGGGTATGTTTTGGGGGTTTTCTTTGGACGGGAGACCTATGGGGAGGGTATACATGCCATTTAAGGGTGTGCGCCCGAAAAGCACCTCAAAGGGGCCCACCTGTACGGTGATGCATCGCCGGATCGGCGATGGCATCGCCGACCGGTGATGCATCCGGTCGGTGGGGCCAGGTGGGTTCGGTCCCCCATGGTCCAAGGACCCCATATATGTATGGTTCGACCCCTGGTTCATTGTATTTTGACCTACATAGGTCCAAACATGTGTTCGGGGCTTTCCAGGACCATTCTGTAATCCTAAATACCAAACCCTATGATGCAGCATATGAATTTGGGGTAGAAGGAGCTATTATATCCATCTAGACTCTTATTAGCTAAAGAAATGGAAGTTAGAATGGCCTTATAGCCATGTTTCATGAAATTTTACTATTCACTGTAAAATTTTGTGAAAGTATTATTTTATGTTATTTTCACATTATTTTTGATGCCTAACATGGATTGGATAAGAAAGAAATGAATATTGGAGTGGTGAGAGGAAGAATTTTGAAGATTTTTGGCGAAACGGGGTTTTTAAGCCCTGGCGATTGATTACAGGAGTTGTGGTCATCCCACGGCCCAAGAATTTACTTTTTCAGGTTTAAAATCATTCATAAGATGTCTCAACCCGACTTCCTACGGCTTAGAAGCTATTCGGGTTGCTTTACGCGACTCGAGATGCGTTACAGACTCGATCGTGCGATCGATCCAAATAGACTTCGCCTAATGGCGAATCTGCGGTCTTTGAAATGTTTCTAGACCCTTCTCGCACCCACCTAAGTCAAAATAAGCGACAGCGTACGTCGCGAGACCATAACCTAGGCCCAGTATACATTTATTCATGCTCTGAAACCAACTTGTAACACCCTGAAAATCGGGGGTCATGTATAAACTCAACTCCCGAGTTTTAGACCGTCACTTATGCAACAAAAATGATTATGATTCAATATTGTCTGATTTAAAGCATTCACATGAGTAAAAGTATACCAAAATTGCAATTCATACCTCAGATCCAGTGATAAAAGCAAGCGGAAGACTAAACAATATATATATCACTGTATGGAAAAACAAAGTAAACCTCATCTATCAATAAAGTATGAATACATCTCTAAGTCTCATATACATATACATGAACAAAAATAAATATCCAAAATGGTCCCACTGAAGTCCCATCGATCCAGGTCGCCTACGCAAAGCCATCGTGATACTGCATGTACAAGAACTCGTCCTGGTCCTCGTCGAAGTCTGGCTCTGCCTCTTGGATCTCAGCCTCACCTGCATCTACAACAGGGTCTGGTGGGGGTTACAAACACCATCCCGTAACGTGAGAGTGAGTGATCAACTCAGTGGAATCATAGAGTAAAGATTAACATGTTCACAATTCAATCATATGATAATAGTAAAGCAGTAAATCAGACAATCCTAATACTATTGTTAATGCAAGATGTCATGACGTGATGTATGCCCTCACCGATGATCTCCCTCATAAGATAACATCTTACGACCGCGGCATGCCACACTCCCTAGAGTGTTCCACATCTTCCAGGCACATGCAATGCTATGGTGATATGATTTCCAAGTTGTTATTAGTCCATTCAAACAACAGGATTGGGAAACTAAGGTACTTCCCTTGTATCAATCCCAACACAGATCCTGTCTAGGGTCGTCACTCCTAGTAATCTCATACGATGTATATTTCGTAGGTCGCTACAAGGGCTGCCAGGGCTGTTGCTCGCACTCGTTGCACCGCTCCCCCATCACCTTATCAATACAGGCCTACTGTACTCTACTGCTACTGAAGGGTCGTCGCCTCCCGTAGACTCAGAATACTCTCACGGTCACTACAAAGGACTCGTCGCCTGATCAGTGTAGGCCGACAGCTAGAATATAGTGTCCCATACCACCATAATCTGCTCACGAGTCTAGGTGCTCACTAGTCACTACGGAGAGGTTTGTGGCCCCAGTGTAGGTCGACAGCTCGACCACGGTGTCCCATACCACCATGCTCGGCCTCATGAGTCTTCATGGATCAAGGTACCATGGTTAACAGGGTTTACAATGGTAAGTTCAGTACTCTAGGTTCAAGCAGTTATGACTCATACAAGGTGAACATACATCGGTCAGTCGGGTTGCTTGACGGGCTCGACTAGCGCGATCGCATCTCAAGTCGAACGACATGAAGTGCGTAAAACACTTCGCGTGGCCTAACCACTGCCGCCAACTCCAAACACGAATCGCGTTCATCGATGCGTCATTCGTGGCTAAGGCTAGTCAGCCACGAATTTTCTCGGTTATCGACTGCCTGGACTAGTCTAGTCCCAAACACTTATGGAATCACATCAGCGATTTATGCAAGAGTATTGGAATTGAAATACAATCATGTGAGCATGTCAACACATGTTATAACATTCAACTTAAGCAAATCTTCAAGCACATATATTCCATGCATGTAATGAAATCATGCATATAGTCAACATGTAGAAAATCATTTAGGTCAGCATATTAATTGAGAAATCAATCTCAAACTATCTCATGACATCATTTAGTTCAATACATACTAGTACAAGCATTTATACAAACACATACACTACACACTTAAGTCTACATATAGTATGTTGACCCAAAGTGCGCAATTAGGCGAATCTCTTCGCCAAACTAATTAGGCACCCATTCCTAACTTCCTAATGCGATCACAAACCATGTCAATCACATTAGCAAAATATGAACGTAATCTGTACTTCCTACAAATGACTAAAATGCCCTAAATCTCATATTCTTCGTTAATTTATGAAACAGGAAACGGAGAGCATGTTGTACATGTCAAACGGTGATGCCGTCGATAATCTACTATTAAACGACATTGAAAGCGTTGTAAACCGTCAATCAAAGCGTCTAAAATCCTCACCTTATCTCTTACGGATGCGTGATTTTGAACGGAGCGTGTACGCGTCATCTACGGCAGTAGGAGAACCTATTTTACAAGTTACGTTAGCTAACACGCTACGAATCTAAGTAACCCCTAAATCAGCAAGTTCTAGGGTTGTTTTATACCTGAAAATGTGGGAGAATCACCGGCTTGGTGATTAGGAAGTGTTGCTACAGCACTAGCAACCGGTGGCTCGGAGACGGAAAAAATCCCTTCTACTCTTCCTCACAAACTCTCACCTTTCCTCTCTCTCTAATCTAGGTTTTTGCAATTTTCGGATGGGAGAGAGGAATGAGGGTTTCAACCCCTTTTATAAGCTTAAAAATGCCAGAAACAGGCTCTGGAACGAAGTTTACTTAGTGCATATCCATTTCGGGGCTGTTTCGATCCAAAAGATGCTTTCTGGTGGTCCCCTAGTCGAATGCGATCGGACTTAAGCTCATGCGTACCAGATATAGCACGTATTAAGTTTTCAGTCTGGCAGGGTTCGCAGATCGCAGGTGGCGGACCAGTTTCAGTTCAGCGGTCGCCATACGTAGATCAGGGCTGAAAGTCTCATGATATAAAATAGAAATTTCTCCTGATCCGAGGGTGTAATCTGGATGAATTCTGACGGTCAGAACGCTTAATACTGACGCGTCAAGTCGTGTGCCAGATTTGAATTTAAAATTTCAATTTTGTCCCCATTCGCACTCTCTTCGGTCCGGGCTCAATGAAATAGCCTGTGATTATCAGTTTGACTTGATTTTCGGAATGAGTGTCAAGTCCAGCTAGGCGGTTCTAATGGTCTAAGATAGGAAGTATCGGACTTTCGACGTGTGGTCTAGATCCAATACAAAAGTTCAAAGCGGTCCAGCGACCAAACCTGCTTAGAGTTCGATCCGAGGTTATAGAGTATTATAGAGTCGTTGGTTCTACTCAATTTGGGTCTTGTAGAACGTATTTAAAGTGATCAGGGACTATTTCCCAGCCACTCCAGCGTTGCGCTAGCTAACTTATGCTTAATTTCCATAGAATTTAATTCTATGCAATTTCGGGTCGAGTTGGTACTCGAGTCCAATTATGGATTTTTCACGGGCGTTACATCCCCACTGCTGAAAAATAGTGGGGGTAGTGACATTCGCCGTTCAAAAACTTCTTAAGGGCCACGGTGGTTCCGATCAAACTAAATGTCTCTGCATTCACTTCATCTATCTCCATGATTGCGCCCTGTAGGATTTTAATGGCGGAAATCATTCTCACCACTGTTATTTGGAGTGTGGTCCAGTTGATCTTTTAAGATGACTCTTACATATATATATTACATTGATGTACTAGTGGCCATCCATTGAGGCCCACTTTGATATGAATGTAAGGCCCATGTTATGAGGCCCATTGTGATGTATTCTAAGGCCCACGGGTTATGGCCCATTGCAATGAACATAAGGCCCATTGGTGCGGCCCATAGATGTGGCCCACTTGATGAATATAAGGCACATGTGATATGGCCCATTTGATGTATTTAAGGCCCAATGGGATGTACCTAAGGTTCATTGCATTGTGTGATTCCACCATGGTTTGTGTAATGATGTTTTATGGCGGGCCATGCCTTGGGAGCAATGTTAGTTTGATGTCCACATTGTAAGTATAATGTTAGTTAAATTTTTGCATTATGACTCTCCCTAGGGCCCATTGATAGGCTCATTCTTGTTACATGTAGGCCGTCTATGCCCATCTTTGTTGTGAGGATAGTTCATCGCTTTAAAACATGCTTAGTATAATTCCATGCCTCATGCCATACACATCATATGTATGCTTGATATGAGTAGTGTCAGATCATAGCATATGTCATTGGGCAGATTACTTATGGGACTCATTGATAGGAGTTACCCACATGAGCGTATGATATGCGCGAGATTGCTGTATGATTGTACGGTGTGACTCATGCATCTTGCATATGTGTGACTTGATCATTCTACACCCTAGCGACATCAGGACTGTTGCTCCACAGGCACATTATGGATGACCATATCGGATACCAAAAATACTTGGTTCTAGCACTGTGGGCACTTAGGATGTCTTTGGATGAAAATCTCAAAACCTTTTTGGTACCAGGATATGCTTCAACGTCTAGACCGAGTAGATACATGAGTGCCCAAGTACTGAATACCAGTAGGTCGCGTCTCCCAATGTGTCGTGGTTGGTTGGAAGGAGGTGTGGTCTTATCAGCCCGAGTGAGGGGGCTATAAGCTAGGCTGAGTGAGTCCACTATCGACGAGCTATATAGGTATTAGCTGACTATCGGTTAGGCAGATAGCGAGGTCTATTCCGCTTTCTTGACTGTGCAGCTAGGGAGGAGGCAGTCTGTGTGAAGTGTATTAGACCCTGGTGATAACCCAGAGAGGAACTGTATTGATATATGCACTTGATGAGTACTGGTATGCTTGCTTTACATCTTGCATATGACATTTGGCTACATAGGCCTCGCATCGTATGGTCTTGGTATGACCGATAGCATTCATGTGTTGCATCACATAACTTTGGTATAGTTGATAGCATTGTGGACTTACCTGCATATTTCAGCATTTCTCTGATATTGTACACTTTGTTTCGACAAGGAAACAAATGCGTTTGATTTGGGGATTTTATATGATGGTAACAAAGAAAGAATGAGATAATAATGATCGCATTTATTCTGAGTTCATATACATCCTCAGATTTCCTTGATTCTGAAAACAGAGTACAATTAATGAAAGTAATGAATGAAATAGAAGGCAGTCTGATGATGATTTTAGTAGCATTTTGATGCATTTTTTATCACATCTCTAGGGGAATGTGTTGTGAGGGCTTGAAACCCTTGATCTAAACGTCGAGATCAGTTCCGATCATCTTTTCGTTCATTCTTCCTTGATCCAATACTAGACTAGAAGCCATTGTGCCCTGTTAGGAGCCATTGCGGGTTGTCAAAGCCATTGCGCCATTATTAGAAGCCATTATGCATTGTTCGAAGCCATTGTGCGCTAGTGCTATTGTGCACAGATGTTATTGTGCGTTGACAGGCTTTATGCGCTAGCAGGCTTTGTGCACTAATAGCTTTACGCACTGGCAGGCTTTGTGCACTGGCAGGCTTTGCGCACTGGCTGGCTTTATGCACTGGCAGGCTTTTTGCACTGACGGCTTTGTACCCTGGTAGGCTTTGTGTGCTAGCAGGCTTTGCAGGCTGGCAGTCTTTGTGTGATGGCAGGCTTTGTGCGCTTACAGGCTTTCCGCACTAGTAGGCTTTGTGTGCTGATAGGCTTTGCACACTGGCAGGCTTTTGGTTATGCCAGTAGCAAGCCTTCATTCACAGCAAGCATTGTGCGCCGCACAATGATTGTTCTACACAATGCACAACGAACTCTACCTTCTCTCTTCTTAATCCTCTCCTTCTCAACTGATTGCTAATGACCCATTTAGAGGGGTCAGGTGGTATTTTTAGCCCTCTTACACGTGTGAATATGCCGCGTAAGCACTATGCACTTCCCCTTTATGTGGATCTGACTGCGCGATCTCATCTGCACAGAATCTATTATGCGGGATGCATTGCGCGGGATCCATTACTCGAAATACGTTGCTGGGGATCCATTGCATGGAATCCATTATGCATAATCCATTGCACAGGATCCATTGTGAGAAATCCATTACGCAGGATCCGTTGCAATGGATCTGTTGCGTGGGATCCATTGCCCGGGATCCGTTGTGGGGGATCAATTGCACAGAAACTGCTACGCTGCTTCCTCTATGCAGATTTTTTTGTACGTACAACTGTCACCTTCTTTTTCATGCCTCAACACCCCTCTTCACTTCTTTTTAACAAAATACCCCTCCTCACTGCGTTTTACCAAAATATGAAATGTTCAACCCTTGAAAAGATCTGCATCATGGAATTTTCTGACCAATGCAATGAGATGAAATATTTTTTGTGCCTCAACAAATGCCCCCTCAATCCTTCTTTGATTAATTCATGAAATCAAATGGAAGATCGATCTTCTTCCAAATAAAGAACTAAATGAACTGTAACTAAAGGATGACTGGATGATCATGCTTGCATGGAAGATTGAACGATCATACTTGACTAGAAGATCGAATGATCGCGTTCGATCGAAAGACTAGAATACTCATATTTGACCAAAAGATCGAATGATCGCATTCGATCGGAAGACTGGAATGCTCACTTTCGAATAGAAGACATGAACGATCACGCTCGAATGGAAGATTTGAACAATCGCGTTCGAACGGAAGATTTGAACAATCGCTTTCAAATGGAAGATTTGAACAATCACCTTCAAACAGAAGATTTGAATGCCCCCTGCTAGCATTGTTGAGTAAATGCTTTTAGTAGAGAAGATGAAATTCTATTTTCATTGAAACTTGCCACCCTAACGCTGTGGCGACTTTTTCTTTGATCAACTTGATCAGAGAACTATCTTTCAACACTGTTGCTACTGCAACGGTCTCTTTGATCAACTCCAATATTTTTTCCTTCAATTTTGTGTCTAGAGAGTTGTTCTTTAATGCTACTCCTACCGCAACATCTTTTTCAATTGTTTCCTTTATTCATGATCTGCATAATCTAAGCTTTCGAATCAGTCTTTCTTGCCAAATTAATCGGAATTAGTATCTCAATACATTGTAATTTTTCAATTTAGCTTCATCAAGTATTGATAAATTTTAAAATATATTGAAGCTTCTTCCCTCTTTTAGGATGATTGTGATATTCACAATATGATAATGATTTCATCACTTCATCTTTACGCTCGTCATCATGCTTCTTATTGCATTTGTTGCATTCTTTATTCATTATATCACGCTTTTAGGAATGTCATCTTCAGCTCCAAAGGTTCAATCACTAAATCTTTTCTAGCTCGTGCTCCTTAACATTTCTTCATAAACTTTTCCATAGATTTTTGCTGATTCTGAAAAGTAGACAAGACTTCTTTCAATTTCCATTTAATAACTTTCTAAAATTCATAGAATTTACTTATAATGATCTTGTTTGTTCTTTATCTCCATCAGATCTGGTACTTGGAGTCTTGTGATATCATTACTCATAATTCTAGGCATATAAATTTCTTCACCATGCATAAGAGATTACCAGAAAGACCAATGCATAGATTACTTTGAAGACATACATCCTCCCCCGTTTCCCTGTCAATGTCGCATAAAGATTTCTTCAGAAGATAATATTTCTGAAATAAAGACTGCTGATACTCCTGAAAGATAGATAATCTTTACTACTCATTTAATGAATCCAAAGAATATATCCGAATCCTTATATTGTCTGGGAGAGAACAATAATTCTTCACTAGTTTATTCTCTGCCCCCTTTTAAGAATCTTGTGCAATAATATTTCTCTATTCATCAAGAATGCGAGAAATGAAAAGACCTTACAACTTTTGTCAATATATTAATTGATCTTGAAGATTTGAACTTTTGAGTAGATAATTGTCAATATCTTGAAGATATTCGTTGTCTTTATAATTTGAAGCTGATTCAAGAGATATGCATTTTTGCATGTTGTTTACTCAATATTCAAAATTTCATCAGGCAATTGCATATTTGAGAGCATATCTAATATGTATCTGCAACATTTTGAATGTTAAACTTAGTTTATGCTTTTGAGTAGTAGAGCTAGTGTACTTTTGACTGGACATGACCTGACCTAACTTGACTGGACGTTATTGAACTTAACTCGACTAGACTTGATTGAACTGGACGACCAGATTTGACTGAAGTGGACTTGATACTGGACTCAAAGAACAAGATAGTTTACCGCCAATTTCAGGTTGCCAATTTCAGGCTTTATAGGTCTTATGCGTAGTTGGCCATATAAGCTTGGCTAGGCTGCCTTAAATGATCATAGGTCTTATGCGTAGTTGTCCATATAGGCTTGGCTAGGCTACCTTAAAAAATAAGCTGGCGATAATCATCGGCGTCAGTGACAATCATGAATGCTTGACAGCGATCATCAATGCTTGGCCACGATCTTCCACGCTTGGCAGCGATCATCAACGCTTGGTCGCGATCATCAACGCTTTTTATTTGGCAATGACTTGATGTGCTTGAAAGCCGCACTTACTCATATACACAAAAGAAATACATTCTATAGTGAGAAATATATTTCACAGTTTTTTATTCACCTATCTTGCCCCCTTTTGATTAGGCAGCATTGATCTGGGAATCTTCGTAATAAAAAATCACGATGTTGCAACCTTTAACAAATATACTAACATCGCATCATCTCATTCTTTTGCTTAAGATTAGCTTTGTCCCCAGGTCTCAAACTAATCAAGCCTGTGTACTTTTATTTTTTCTCTTATGTTGTATACCTTAACAATTTTGCTTTTATCAACTGTCTTCTGTAACTTGTTCTTCAAGCCATTCACTTTTCTTTCATATTCAATTGTATCTCCTGAATTTCTCTTGAAATTCAAAGTTAAATGAAAATTTACACTTTTATTCATTCGCATAAGGGAGAGTACATGACCTTGTCTTTCACAATCCTTTTGCTCCTCTACTTGTTGGCGACAATCGTCAATGCTTGATTGTAATCATCAATGCTTGCTAGCATTAGTACTTGCTTTTGTCCCCAACTTTGACTTGTAAAAATTGATATAGACAATTATCATCTCGAGGAATCAACGATTACCTCATTTAGGATTCTCAGATTTTGCTGGCATTTTGAGACTCTACTTATCTTGCCCCCTGAATAATTGTGCCATGAATCTTCTGAGTCCAAATGCTGTGAATCTTCTTGGTCAAAACGTTGTAAATCTTCTTGGTCAAAACGTTGTGATTCTTCTATCAAGTGACTATTTTCCTTTAGGATCATATGTCATTACTTTCTCTTTCTTTTTTCTTTTCTTATGTCTTCTTTTATGACAATTTTACTATTGTCAATCATCTCCTGTAGAATATTCTTTTCTTCTTTACTGCATTTCCTTTGAATACTATAATCGTGGTAGTTTGATTGCCTTTACAACTAGAAATTGATTCCTCATAAGAAGTATATCGTCATTCTTTGACTGTATGTTTCCCTTAGTCCTTGAATTGTCCAGACTCTTTCTTTGCTGTCTTATTTGTAAAATTACCGATGTTATCTTTAGCAGAATTTCAACTCTTTACCATTGGCAATCCTTTGTTTTGCTTTCTTTCTTCGGCAGTATCTACTACTACTCTTTTAAGACTTTCAAGTAGATGATTCATATGAGAGTTGACCAACTTCACTTTGACCCTTTTTAAATGGCAATTTTAACTCGCTCTTCTACTCTGTTAAGTTGTGACGATGCCCCCAGGGTTCTCTATTGACCGATGAATTTGTTAATTCATTAATTGATTTGTCTACTTATTGGCGAGTAACGCCTGATTTAGTCGAATTAACTTTTCATCTGAAAGCTTTCCTTCAAAGTTAATTATTGGTGTCACGCCCCAAACTCGGAAACCGGGCTCACAAAATTCTCGATCGCCGAATCCAGCGCCGACAGCCTCCGTAGAACCCCATTCTCGGCTTCTAGCTCCCATTCGCCAGGTTCCGATCCTGGGAGGCTACGAGGAGGATTTTCAATGTCAGTTTGATTCGTAATAAGCATAACCAAAGGCATAACCCACAAACAACAACCAAGAACTCCATTACATTTCCACTATGATCAAAAACTTTACAAGTACAATAAACATAAAGGGAAATATAATGGTAAAGAACAAAAACTCCAAAACGATCTGCAACGTGCTCCTGCCTCAGCACTGCTGCGACCCAACGTCACCTGCACGCAACGGTCGTGCATAAGCTTATAGAAAGCTTAGAGGGTGGTGAAAGTGTGTACGCAAGGTAGTAATATGATCAGAAAATGTCAGAATAATGCAGAATATGTAGATAGATCCATAATATCATGAGCCGTACCAAGGCTATGCGATGCAAGACATGAATGGTATCGGCCATCCAAGGCCATGCGATGTGCAATGCAACTCAAGCATACAGATCCTCATCTATGTCCACACATTAATACAACTCAAATATGGGATATCACCGGGGTCTAGTACACTCTAAACCAGATTACCGCCACATCGTGCGTAATAAGGTAAGTAGAAGAGACCACACTATCCGTCTGCCAATATCGGGCGCGACTCGTCGATAGCGGACCCATTCCTCGAGCTGGTCAAACTCAGCCTAGCATTGCCCCCTACTCTTGGGCAGGTAAGGCCGCACCCCCTTCCAACCGACCACGACACACTGGAGAGCATAACCATTTGGTAATCGGTACTCAACGCTCATCTACCCACTTAGTCTAGAGGTTGGAGCAACCTCTTGGTACCATAAGGGTTTAGGGACTTTCACCCAGGGATATCTATAGCACCTCATGTAGAATAAGATTTTCGATATCCAATCCTGCCAACCACGGTGCGTCTATGGAGGCTACGGCCCTGATGTCGCTAGGGCGTACAATAACCATATCACACAAATGCGAAATGCATGATTCACACTGTCCAGTCATGCAAGAAATCCTGCGCATATCGTGCGCTCATGTAGGGCAACACCGCCTAACCAAGAGCTCATAAACAACCTGCCCGAAGGCATATGCTATGATCAGTCAATCCTCATATTAAGCATACACATGATGCGTATGATCATGAGTCATGAAACTATACTAAACATGTAAGTGACTGATGAACCATTCTTACAACGCAGATGGGCCTAGACGGCCTATACACAGCAGTACGGCCCAATAATGGGCCCTAAGGAGAGTCGTAATGTGGACATCCAACCAACATTACACTCGCAATGTGAACGTCAAACCAACATTGCTCCCAAGGCACGATCTTTGTAGACATCGCTACTTAGTCTATATTGGAATTACACATTGCAATGGACCGTAGGTTCTTCCCATTGGGCCTTACATATATATCAAATGGGCCATATCTTATGGGTCTTTTATTCATCAATGGGTCACATCAATGGGCCACACTAATGGGCCTTAAGTGCATTGCAATGGGTCAAAACCCGTGGGCCTTGGATTGCATCAATTAGGCCTAGACTCATGAGTCTAATATGTATCAAATGTGCCACACCAATTGGGCCCCCATATGTACATAAAAAGGGACTCAACCCATAGGCCTTATATGAGTCAAATGGGCCTAAACCCCTAGGCCTTATATGAGTCAAATGGGCCTAAACCCGTAGGCCTTGTATAAACCAGATGGGCCTAAACCCATAGGCCTTGTATAAATCAGATGGGCCTAAACCCATAGGCCTTGTATAAATCAGATGGGCCTAAACCCATAGGCCTTGTATAAATCAGATGGGCCTAAACTATGCACAAGTGACCCACCAATCAGCAACCCTTGCCTAAAAATGATCTCACCCCGTGGATGGATGGTCTGGATGCCTCACATGCATCATGACGGGTCCCACTGTTGCTGGACAGTGAGGACCACACATACATTCAAAGGGCCCCACTGTCCGCTGGACGGTGGGAGTGCAGATACATTAAGGTGGGTGCCACCGTCTAGTGGATGGTGGATTAGCGGACGGTGGGAGTGCAGATACATTAAGGTGGGTGCCACCGTCTAGTGGATGGTGGATTTAATACACATGCATCATCGTGGGTCCCATATGGGGCCCTCTGTCTCATATTCAACTCAGACTGCGAGAAGAGGTACTTCAAGCTCTTGTGATCAGAGAAGAGCTCGAACCTAACCCCGTAAAGGAAGTGCCTCCACACCTTCAGTGCGAAGACAACTGCAGCCAGCTCTAAGTCATGCGTAGGATAGTTCAGCTCATGGACCTTGAGCTGAAGAGACGCAAAGGCCACTGGTCTCCCGTGCTGCATCAGGACAGCACCCAAACCGATATGCGAAGCATCAGTGAATACAATAAATCCATCACTCCCAGAGGGAAGAGTGAGGACAGAAGCGGACGTCAGACGGTCCTTCAACTCCATAAATGCTCGTTCGCAGGCGTCACTCCAAATAAACTCTGCGCCCTTCCGAGTCAACCTGGTCAGCGGGGCTACAATACAAGAAAAACCCTTGATGAAATGTCGGTAATAGCCCGCCAAACTAAGGAAACTATGGATCTCAGTCGTAGTCGTGGGCTGTCCCCACTGACGCACTGCCTCGACCTTCGAGGGGTCCACTGCGACACCCTTCCTCGTCACCACGTGACCGAGGAACTTCACCTCCTCCTGCCAGAACTCGCACTTCTCTAGCTTCGCATACAGCTGGTGTGCGCGGAGGGTCTGCAAAGTAATCTCTAAATGCTGCTCATGCTCCTCACGGGTCCTCGAGTAGATCAGAATGTCATCGATGAAGACTAAAACAAACTGATCCAGATATGGGCGGAAGTCCTCATTCATTAGCTGCATGAAGACCGCGGGTGCATTGGTCAGTCCGAAGGACATGACCTGAAACTCAAAATGACCGTAACATGTCCTGAATGCCGTCTTCGGAATGTCCTCATCTCTGACCCGAATCTGGTCAAACAAATCGGAATGTCCTCATCCTGATAACCGGAACGCAGGTCAATCTTTGAAAAGAACTGTGCACCTTGCAGCTGGTCAAACAAATCATCAATCCTAGGGAGCGGGTACTTATTCTTGATCGTGACTTTGTTGAGCTCGCGGTAGTCAACGCAGAGCCTCAACGAGCCATCCTTCTTCTTCACGAAGAGTACCGGCGCTCCCCATGGTGAACTGCTCGGATGGATAAAACTCAACTCTCGCAACTCGTCCAACTACTTCTGTAGTTCCTGTAACTCCAACGGTGCCATACGATACGGGGCCTTCGAAATAGGCGTGGTACCGGGCACGAGATCAATCTGAAACTCGGTGAGTCGACGAGGCGGTAATCCTGGAATCTCTTGGAACACATCGAGGAAATCGCAAACCACGGGCAGATGGTCGATGCAAGCGGCAACAAGCTCCTCTATGGCGTAAGACATCAAACAAGACAATCGCTCTCCTCTGGGCTCTGCAACGAACTGGAACTGTGGCACGCCGGGTATACAGAACGTGACTGTCCTCGCGGCGCAGTCTAAAATGACATAATACTCAGCGAGCCAATCCATGCCCAGGATGACGTCGAACTCAGACATCGGTAATACGAACAGATCGGCAGGCAAAAAGGTATCCCCAACCAGAACGAGACAAGACGAGCAAAATCGTCCCAACACTGCGGTCCTCCCCAAGGGAGTCGATACTGATAGGCTCTCACCAGCAGACTCCAACGGTAAGCCAGCCGATCGAGAGAAGCTCTCGGCCACAAAAGAGTGCGATGCACCTGAATCAAACAACACTCGTGTAATGCATGCAGAAACTGGAAGTATACCCTCAACGACTCCTCCGGATGACTGCGGATCCTGCTGAGCCGCATAAAATCTAGCCTGAGCTGGCTGAGGAGGTACGTGCCCCCTCTGAACGTGCTGCTGCTGGGGTCGCTAAGGTGGTCAAAACTGCTGCCTCTGCTGTTGTGGCCTCTGAGGCTGGTAATGATGCTGATGCTGAGGTGGCCTCGGTGGTGGAGGCTGCTGTCGTTGCTGCTGTGGGGGTCTCTGCTGCTGCGGTGGAGGCTGCTGGGGAGCCCTCTGCTGCTATGGACCTCTCTGCTGCTGCTGGGGGCTGGGACACTCCCATGAACGGTGTCCCGTCGCACCACACCTGAAGCAAGTGCCGGTGAACTGCCTCTGAGGTAGTGGTGGAGGTGCTGCTGGTGGTGATGGTGCATGAAAGGCTGGGTGACCTGTATGCCTCTGCTGCTGTGGTCGACGCTGATGGGAATTACTGGAAGAAGCCTGTCTCTTCCGGTCTCTCCTCTGACCGCGATCAGACTGAGAACCGGCCCACTCAGTCTCATAAATCTGAGCTCTCCGCACCACTGCCTGGAAAGTAGGGAGCTCATGCCCAATAACACGACCTCGAAGGCCGTAACGTAAGCCGTGCTCGAAACGGCGGGCCTTCCACCCCTCGTCATCAACCATATACAGTGTAAATCTCGATAGTGCCACAAAACGTGCCGCGTACTGTGCCACAGTCATGTCTCCCTACACCAGAGTCTCGAACTCTAAGGCTCGCTGACGACGGATATAGTCGGGGAAGTACTGCTCCTCGAATCGGTCAACAAATTCCTCCCATGTCCAGACATACTCAGGTCCGGCAACACGGGTAACAGAGGTCCACTAATGCTCGGCCTCACCCTGGAAGAGAAATACTACTAACCGGACTCGCTGCTCGGCCGTACATGACATGGTATCAAAAATCTTCTCCACATCGGAGTGCCATCTCTCTGCTGCAGTCAGATCTGGCTTGCCCTGGAAATGTGGGGGATCAAGCTATCTGAACTCACAAAGTAAGGCGCTCACGCGCTCCTGCTCTGCCTGAGCTGGTGAAACAACTGGGCGCCTGCCCTGCCCCTAGAGTGAGGCTATCACAGCCTATAACATCTGCTGTAAATGAGAGGCACTCACAGTCACAGTCGGCTCCACATCGGCCTCAAGTGGAGGAATGTCATCCTCAGGGAAGGGAGCAGGGATCTCTGAGGGTGGAACAGGAGGCGCAGGTGGTAAAGCTGGAGCCTCAGGTGGTGAAGCGGAATCCTCAGGTGGTGGTGCGGGAGTCGATCGGATAACTCTCCCAGGAGCCATGTCCTACAGGAAAGAGCGAAGGCGCCTATCAACTTCAAAACTCTCGAAGGTACACACGTTAACGGTCTGTATTCGAAGGTCGCGAAGCTATCTGAACTTCGGGACTTAGCCATTCTTTACTCATAGTAGACATGTAATGTTGTTCTCGGTTATTCCCAAGTTATGCTCTGATACCAATTTCTGTCATGCTCCAAACTCAGAAATCGGGCTCACAAAATTCCTGATCGCCGAATCTGGCACCGACAGCATCCGTAGAACCCCATTCTCAGCTTCTAGCTCCCATTCGCCAAATTCCGATCCTGGGATGCTACGAGGAGGATTTTTAATGTCAGTTTGATTCGTAATAAGCATAACCAAAGGCATAACCCACAAACAACAACCAAGAACTCCATTACATTTTCACTATGATAAAAAACTTTACAAGTACAATGAACATAAAGGAAAATATAATGGTAAAGAACAAAAACTCCAAAACGATCTGCAACGTGCTCCTGCCTCAGCACTGCTGCGAACCAATGTCACCTGAACGCAACGGTCGTGCATAAGCTTATAGAAAGCTTAGAGGGTGGTGAAAGTGTGTATGCAAGGTAGTAATATGATCAGGAAATGTCAGAATAATGCGGAATATGTAGATGGATCCATAATATCATGAGCCGTACCAAGGCTATGCGATGCAAGACATGAATGGTATCGGCCATCCAAGGCCATGCGATGTGCAATGCAACTCAAGTATACAGATCATCATCTATGTCCACACATCAATACAACTCAAATATGGGATATCACCGGGGTCTAGTACACTCTAAACTAGATTGCCGCCACATCACGAGCAATAAGGTAAGTGGAAGAGACCACACTATCCGTCTGTCAATATTGGGCGCGACTCGTCGATAACGGACCCATTCCTCGAGCTGGTCAAACTCAGCCTAGCATTGTCCCCTACTCTCGGGGGGGTAAGGCCGCACCCCCTTCCAATCGACCACGACACAGTGGAGAGCATAACCATCTGGTAATCGGCACTCAACGCTCATCTACCCACTCGGTTTAGACGTTGGAGCAACCTCTTGGTACCATAAGGGTTTAGGAACTTTCACCCAGGGATATCTATAGCACCCCATGTAAAATAAGATTTTTGATATCCAATCCTGCCAACCACAGTGCGTCTGTGGAGGCTACGACCCGGATGTCGCTAGGGCGTACAATAACCATGTCACACAAATGAGAAATGCATGATTCACACTGTCCAGCCATGCAACAAATCCTTCTCATATCGTGCGCTCATGTAAGGCAACACTGCCTAACCAGGAGCCCATAAATAACTTGCCTGAAGGCATATGCTATGATCAGTCAATCCTCATATCAAGCATACATATGATGCGTATGATCATGAGTCATGAAACTATACTAAACATGTGAGTGATGAACCATTCTTACAACGCAGATGGGCCTAGACGGCCTATACACAGCAGTACGGCACAACAATGGGCCCTAAGGAGAGTCGTAATGTGGACATCCAACCAACATTACACTCGCAATATGAACGTCAAACCAACATTGCTCCCAAGGCACGATCTTTGTAGACATCGCTACTTAGTCTGTATTGGAATTACACATTGCAATGGACCGTAGGTTCTTCCCATTGGGCCTTACATATATATCAAATGGGCCATATCTTATGGGTCTTTTATTCATCAATGGGTCACATCAATGGGCCACACTAATGGGCCTTAAGTGCATTGCAATGGGTCAAAACCCGTGGGCCTTGGATTGCATCAATTAGGCCTAGACTCATGAGTCTAATATGTATCAAATGTGCCACACCAATTGGGCCCCCAATTGTATAGAAAAAGGGACTCAACCCATAGGCCTTATATGAGTCAAATGGGCCTAAACCCCTAGGCCTTATATGAGTCAAATGGGCTTAAACCCGTAGGCCTTGTATAAACCAGATGGGCCTAAACCCATAGGCCTTGTATAAATCAGATGGGCCTAAACCCATAGGCCTTATATAAACCAGATGGGCCTAAACCCATAGGCCTTGTATAAATCAGATGGGCCTAAACCCATAGGCCTTGTATAAATCAGATGGGCCTAAACTATGCACAAGTGACCCACCCAATCAACAACCCTTGCCTAAAAATGATCTCACCCCGTGGATGGACGGTCTGGATGCCTCACATGCATCATGACGGGTCCCACTGTCGCTGGACAGTGAGGACCACACATACATTCAAAGGGCCCCACCGTCCGCTGGATAGTGGGAGTGCAGATACATTAAGGTGGGTGTCACCGTCCACTGGATGGTGGATTTAATACACATGCATCATCGTGGGTCCCATGTGGGGCCCACTGTAATATTTATTTGGCATCCAACCCATTGATAAGGTCAAACAGACCTGGTTGAAGGAAAAATACAAATTTCAGCTTGGTCCAAAACTTCTGTGGGCCCTAAAAAGACTTCAGTGGTAGATTTTCAATTATACCGTTCCCTGTGGTGTGCGCCACCTGAGTTCTGGACCGAGCCGTAATTTGGAGGGGGCCCACCTGAGGATGGGACCCGCCTCGTGAACAGATTGGATGACAAACAAACATTACGGTGGGGCCCACGGCTGGAGCCGTGGGTCCCTACTGGACGCCGCCCACCCCACACTGACGCCCGCCCCAGGCTGACGCTGCACGCAGCAGCGTGCAGCTGCTGCACTCTGTCAGAGAGGGGTGGGGGCAGACCTCATACAATTTTTGGGAAAAAAATGATTTTTGGGGGTTTTTCGAGTGTGGGGCCCGCATCACATGAATCTGCTCCGTTCACCATCTTCCCTGGCTCAAGACGAGCCCAAAGAGTTCAAAGTTTGAATTTTTTTATGATAGAAAATGAAATAAAATAAGAAAAGGGATCCTTGAATGGTAATGATGCATTCTTTGATGCTATGGCCCACCAGGTCTTCCAATCAGCCCCAAACTTCTACCCAACGGCTAAAATACTGTAGGTAAGAGGATGGATGGCTCGGATTGTTTAAATACATCACGGTGGGGCCTAAGCAAGTGGGACACCCAAAGCCCTCCTTTTCTTCTTTCCCTTTCTTCTTTTTTTTGAAACGTCCAGCGTCCCAGACGCTGGACGGTTTGGTTCCCTTTTTAAAATACATTGTGGTGGGCCCTGATGAAGTGGGCCACCACTGATGGGTGACGTGGGTACAACGTATATGGTGGGCCCCACTTGAATAAAAACTTGAACACAATAAATCTCAAGGTGGGATCCATTCAAGTGGGCCACACAATCCTATTGCATAAGATAAAATAAAATAAAATAAAATAAAAAAGAAATAAAAAGGGAGAGAGACATGGAGAGTGGGACACGCTTTGTGATGGAGGGCTCCGCTACTATGAGCCCTCCCTTGTAAGAAACTATACAATAAACAGATCCCTTTCTACATGGGACCATCAAAAATGAAAATCAACGGTGGAGTCCATTCCCCACCGATATGGACGGTCTAGATGACCTCTTAAATGCAATGGAGTAAACATCATGATGGGGTCCATGGAGAATCGCCCCATCATGGAACGATCATGATGATCCAAGTGGGCCATCGGCCTCGTCTTACGGTCCATTGATCGGTGGGCCTCACTTGGCCCATCATAAAAATAATAAAAACTACCCTATGGAGGCACCCACCGTCCGATCTTCTTGCTCCTAGGGGTTCCTTGGCACCTTAGCTTCAACTTCAATGGATGAGATGAGAGATCTTGGGATGAAGAGGTGGGCCACACTTGGAGTTTAGGAAGCTTGGAGAATTTCCATACGTATGAGGTTTTGTTGCTTGGAATTGATATGAGAAAATGAGAAAGAGAGAGAGTGTTGTAGAGAGATGGATGGATGGATGAATGATGGTTGTGTAAGAAGGTCTTGACTTTTGTGGCCTTTTGTGTAAGAGAGGTATGGGAGGTGTAAGAAAAGCTTGACTTTTGAGGCCTTTTGTGTAAGAGAGGTATGGGTTTGGGAGACTTTTGTGGTTGCTTGGGAAAAGGGGTGAAAGTGATGTGTACTTGACATGTACTTGATTGATGGATTGATTGATTGATGGGATTGATGTGATTGATGTGACACATCGTAGAGATTCTCTTGAGTTTCACAACGCGCGGCGTTTCCTCGCACCGAACATTGGTCCACATCTCTTGACCAAGGTATCACCTCGGTGCGCGAGTCACGACATTGGAACCACAACGACGGTGCGGTCGCTATGGTATTGGTCTTGGGTTGAGTCAACTCGGGTTGTCGGCACATGAATCAGGGTCGCGCGTCGATATCGGTTAAGGGTCGAAGGTTGTCGGATGTCGACCGGTAAGACCGCGAAAGTCTATGGAATGGTACGGTCTAAGATACGGGTCTTACAATTGGTTATGGTAGTCATTGTTGGAAAATTAGGAGCTTTAGCAACCTGTTCATTTGATGAAGGCTGATTAATATCTGCTGGCGAATTTTCTATTTTTTGTACACTTTAAATGTACTATTATCCGTATTCAACAAGATGATATTCCTTGTAAAAGAAGATTGAACCTTTCATTTTTAGAAATCACTATGTTCTATTTTTTTTAGACCTCCATATGTACGGATTCTTGATATACATGTCATGAGCCCATCTTTCACTAAATCTCAGCCGTCTCTGTCAACTTGATCTAATCACCATTATCCCTATACGCGGAGTACCCTATAACTTTTGCGCAGGTCTCATTCTTCTTTACATATCCTTTCTTTCTAATCTTCTTTCTTATTTCTTTCTTACCTCCAATATGCTCTCATCTCTCAAAAGTAATGTATGATGGAAACTTCATATATTTTCATACACCAACACACTATCATCTGTTCTTCATTGTCTTATTGCACTACTGGTGAAACAAAAACTTCTTTGGACACTACCCTGAGAAGTTTCCATGTTTGAATGGCCTTTTGTTGTACAATCGAGAAATGATGTCTCTTCATGTGTGTACAATCGAGAAGCACATGCACATAATGGCCAATTGATACCTACTTCAATATCATTTAGTTTCTTTATCGGACAGTCACTGATTGCACTTGAAGATAAACGTATGAACCTTCCTGATTTGGAAACATCCCGGGCACGACCTATGCATGCCCAGCCAGAGAAAAGTGTAACTAGTGCGGCATCAAACGCTGGAGCTGCTAAGTTCATATTTTGAAGAAAAAACCTCACTTCTTCACTAAGTGATTTTAACAGCCATGGCATGACGCATTCTACCAATTTCAGTGGCATCACACACAAGCTTTCATACAGAAGCTCTCACTATTTTATAGGATCGAAATGCTCACGAGTAAGAGGAAGAACTTCAACTTCCTTTCCGTAGAAGTGCTTCTGTATGATGCCCATTATTTGGTCAACAAGTAAGCACAACTTTACATAAGAATCAACTAAATTTAAATTAGCTCCAGCACTCTGAATGCTTTCTATCAAGCATCTAAAATTGTTGAATTGGATTTCTTCTTCAGTATGCTCCTGAGTAAACGATAATTCCCCATCTACTGCTAGGAATATAACCGTATCCTCAGCCATGTTGTGGAAGATTCATACTTTGACAATAAATTGTTACCTCTCATTAAAAGTTGATAGATTAGAGAAATCTCCTGAAAGTTGTATCTTCCTTGCTAGTCAGCTATATCATTCAACTCTCGTTTTATAGCATTATGCCAATGGAATATTTCATCAATTGGTTGTGCTATAATTGAATCAACTGCTGATTCCAAATGTTTCCTTTTTCCAGTCTTGGAAGATTCACAAGCGCACCACCCATTCTCTATTCGATTTATTAACTGGCCATGTGTGGGATCCACATAGTACTGCAGTTAAGGATCATCTTCAAAACTTTTAGTGATATTAGTAGTATTTTCCTTCCATCCAAGTGAATATAACCTTTTGAAGAAGATTTTCATTTGGAACTATCTTGCACAAGTATTTCAACATATCTTGATGCTCATCAAGTGAAATATAGGAAGAAAGCCATGGAAGGAACTCTGCCATCATAATCACAGGGATGCTACGAAAGAATTGCTATATTAAGGTAGTCTGTTCTTCGAATGAGAACTTGTCTACAAGCAAGGGGAAGACCTACTCCTCTTTCTTAGACATGTGTTTCCTAACTGATGTTTGAATCACTTTCGTTCAAGAAGCTAGCTCTCTTTAGAAACTATCATCATTCTGACATTATTTGTCTTTGATCAAAACTAATTTGATCGTCTCTAGCATTTTTTTATTTTTTTTGGTGGAAGTCTATGGGATGTGAAGTAAACAACTATATTAGTCGGAAGAAAGATCGATATGATATATCTGTCTTTCAGAACAGATTGTTAGTTAATTTATTAAATAAAATCATACTTTATTTTTTAAAGATAAAGGGGAGGATGTTCCTATTGAGAGTTGTCATTTTAGTGTCTATACAGACGCCAAAAAGTGATAAATGTTCTCTAAATACTTGTTAGGTTACCATCGAATAATAATTCCCCAGCAGAGTCACCATTTTGTTTCGATAAGGAAACAAATGTGTTTGATTTGGGGTTTTATTCGATGATAACAAAGAAAGAATGCGAGAACAATGATCGCATTTATTCTGAGTTCATATACATCCTCAGATTCCCTTGATTATGAAAACAGAGTACACTTAATGAAAGCAATGAATGAAATAGAAGGCAGTCTGATGATGATTTTAATAGCATTTCGATGTATTTTTTATCACATCTCTAAGGGAGATGGGTTGTGAGGGCTTAAAACTCTTGATCTGACCATTGAGATCAGTTCTGATCATCTTTTTGTTCATTCTTCCTTGATCCAATGCTAGATTAGAAGCCATTGTGCCCTGTTAGGAGCCAGTGCGATTGTCAATAGCCATTGCGCCATTATTAGAAGCCATTATGCACTGTTAGGAGCCATTGTACGCAGGTGCTGTTGTGCGCTGATACTATTGTGTGTTGATGCTATTGTGCACTGACAACTTTGCATGCTGGCAGGCTTTGTGCACTGGCAGGCTTTACGCATTGGCAGGCTTTATGCACTGGTAGGCTTTGTGCGCTGGCATGCTTTGTGCACTAACAGGCTTTGTGTGCTGACAGGCTTTGCATGCTGATAGGCTCTGGCGTTGGCAGGCTTTGCGCGCTGACAGGCTTTGCGCGTTGGCAGCAGCATGCATTTGTACATTGTACAATGACTATTCTGCACAATGGACAGTGAACTCTACCTTCTCTCTTCTTAATCCTCTCCTTTCCAACTGATTGTTAATGACCCCTTAAGAGGGGTCATGGGGTATTTATAGCCCTCTAACACATGTGAATATGTCATGTAAGCACTGTGCACTTTCCCTTTGTGGGGATCTGAGTGCGTGATCTCATCTGTGCAAAATCTATTGTGTGAGATGCATTGCACGGGATCCATTGCACGAAATCCGTTGCGTGGGATCCATTATGCGGAATCCGTTATGCGTAATCCATTACGCGGGATCTGCTGCACGAAATCCATTGCGCGAGATCCGTTGCCCAGGATCTGTTGTGCGGGATCCATTATGCAGAAACTACTGTGTGGCTTCCTCTATGTGGATTTTATTGTACGTACAACAACTCTCACCTTCTTTTTCATGCCTCAACACCCCTTTTCACTTCTTTTTACCAAAATACCCCTCCTCATTGCATTTTACCAAAATACGGAATGTTCAACCGATGAAAAGATCTGCATCATGGAATTTTTTAACCAATGTAATGAGATGGAATATTTTTAATGCCTCAACACACTTGCCTCTTGCCTTGTGCACACACTTACACCATCTTTTAAGCTTTTGTAAGCTTATACACGGCCGTTTCGTGCAGGTGGAATTAGATCGCAACAGCGCTAAGGTAGGAGTGCACATCAGATTATTTTAGAGTTTTTAATCACCCTATATTTCCCTTTCTGCATTGTACTTAAAGTTTTTGATATAGTGGATATGTGGTGGTGTTGTTTTGTGACTTAGTTATGCTTATGGTTATGCTCCATTATATATATATAAATTCATGCTAAAAATTCTCCTTGTAGGATCACAGGATCGAAATTTGGCATATGAGTGTCGAGATCCGAGAATGGGGCACTACAGAGGCTGTCGGGGTCGGATTAGGCGATTGAGAATTTTTTGAGCTTGTTTTTCAATTTTAGGGCATGATAGAAGTTGGTATCAGAGCAGAACTTAGGAATACCTAAGGATCACATCACATATCTACTATAAATAGGTTCTGAGTCCGAATGACTTAATAATTTTTTGACATAAACCCTTAACATTTATGCCTTCGAGAATTCTTAAGGCTAATAGGCCCTTGTTCCTTCCTATAAGACATTATGCATAGAAAAGTGACCCGAGAGAATCTCGCTCCACCACCTGTGACTCTTGCTCCACCACCCGCGACTCCCGTTCTACCACCTGCTACTCCTGCTCCACCACTGGATATTCCTGCTTTTCAGCTTAAGGATGTTACTCCTTTACCTGAGATCGGTGTGGATCTGACCATACCCATGAGTACCACCCAGATTCAGCAGATGCTATAGGCGATGATCGTTATTCTTCAAGGGCAGAGAAAGCGTCCCACTGTTACACTAGTCGAGGCTGAGTAGGAGCGTGCGAGCGCCCTTCTCAAGGACTTCTGTCAGCATGATCCCCCATGTTTTTAGGGCGAGCCAGACCCTACTACAGCAGAGATATGGTGCTCCGAGGTGGAGTGGATATTCGACACTATGAGATGTATTACCCAGTAGCAAGTCCCATTAGCCGTATTTCTTTTCCAGGGTGAGGCTCAGCATTGGTGGGCATCTATAGCCAGAGAAATAGTGACCAATTTCAAGTGGACCTGAGAGGACTTTGTAGACCGATTTGACTAAAAGTTCTTTCCTGAGCATGTGCATCAACAGCGCACATTAGAGTTTGAGACTCTGGTCCAGGGAGATATGACTGTGTCCTAGTATGAGGCATGTTTTGTCGCAGTATCAAGATTCACGATGTATCTTGTTGATGAGGAGGGGTGGAAGGCTCATCATTTTGAGAACGGTTTGAGTCCTACCCTCAGAAGTCGTGTGATCAGACACATGCCTTTGACATTTGAGCAGATTGTGGAGAGGGCCCAGATCTATGAGTTAGATTGGGCCAATTTGCAGAGAGCCCGTGACCTAAGGGGAGATTAGAAGAGGAAGGAGCCCTCCAGTAGCTCCCAACCGCAACAACATCATCGACAGTAATGATGCACGACCCTTCCAGCATTCTGAGCACCAGTGGCACCCCCAACACCACCTTTGGGACCGTTCACAAGTACTTACTTTAGATGTGGTAAGACAGGACATCGTGTGCATGAGTGTCCCCATCCCCAATAATAGCAGTCGAGAGCATTGCATCAGCCTCCACGATAGCCGCAGCAACTATCGCAGTCTTAGCCTCCGGGAACTCCCTTGCAGTAGTAAAGACCTTAGAGGGGACTTGCACCTCCCCAGCAGGCCCAGGGCAGATTTTATTTTGTCTAGCAGGACCCTCAATCATCAGGAGCAGTTGTCGATGAATCATGTGACTTGGCCCTACACCATCTTGCTAGATTGCTCATGAATGATGCATCCTGAGAGTTAGAGTTTGAGATTCGTGAGTGTTATCCCCATCTCTTAGGTGTTTGATTATGATGATATGTTGTGTTTTGATCATATATGATGCTAAGTTCCCTATTCCCTTATGAGTTATGCTTAGTGCGATGGTAGCATAAATTTTAAGGATGAAATTTTTATTAGGTGGGGAGCGCTATAAGACCTGTATCCTAGTCCGTACTATTCCGTCGACTCCCTCGATCATTCCCATCAAATTTTGGCAACCTGTGACCGATAATCGATGTTTGCACGTGATCCTAAGTCTTATCTTATAGATTTAAGTTAGCTTAATCCGAGACCTATACCATTGCGACTGCACTGTCGTCGTGGTTCCAATGCCGCATCTCATGTGCCAATCCGGCGCTTCGATCATAAGATGTGGACCATGTATTATAATGACAATAGACTGTATATTGTGAGACCCACCAATCCCATGTGGCACCAATCCCTAGGTAATCATGAGGGTGATGGATGACATCACCCTAGCTATAGCCACCCTACCTGCCCCTAACCCTTCTTACAAGTACTTATGGCTAGCCACCCTACCCCTAGACCTTCTTACAAGAATTTATTACTAGCCACCCTCTCTTACAAATAATTATGGCCTACCTAAGCTACTCTCTCGCTCTCTCTCTCTCTCTCTCTCTCTCTCTCTCTCTCTCTCTCTCTCTCTCTCTCTCTCTCTCTCATTTCTCAAACCCACATTCTTAAGCAAGGAAAAATCCCACGTCCAAGCCCTTCCATGTGAGAAAAGAGTGAGTTGTGTGGCCCACTTTCCTCTTCCAAAATCCTTTATCCTAGCCATTCCCTTCTCATCACCCTCTATTAAAATGAAGCACAAGGAGCTCGGCGTTCCATTGGACCAAGAAGATCGGACGGTGGGTGCTTTATAGCCTAGACTTCTTGTTTTGATGAAGGGCCAAGTGAGGCCTACCGATTGATGGTATGGATCTCACTTTGGACCCTAGGTGTGGCCGATGGACCACCTTGATTAACATGATCATTCCATGATGGGGACATTCTCCATGGACCCCATCATGATGTTTATTTTCTTTGCATAAGAAGGGGTCAT
The DNA here is from genome assembly GCA_037074715.1 of Magnolia kwangsiensis. NCBI lineage: Eukaryota > Viridiplantae > Streptophyta > Magnoliopsida > Magnoliales > Magnoliaceae > Magnolia > Magnolia kwangsiensis. The sequence continues at coordinate 77,655,930 of CM073575.1, read as the reverse complement.
CTAGACCTTCCATTTTGGTAGAGAAGGGATTTCCACCGTTGATTTTGGATTTGGTAGGCCCACATGTATTTGGGACCCACTTGATGTATGATTGATTGTAAAGGAGGGCCCATAGTGTCGGGGTCCCTCCATCATTACGTGTCTCTCGACCTCTCTCTTTCTTTCTCTCTCTATCTCTTCAATGTAATGAAATGACCCTGTGGCCCACCCAGATGGACCCCACCATAGGGCATGTATTTTATCCAAGTCTCCTATAGGTGGGGCCCACTTTATAAGTGTTATATCCTTACCAATCATCATTTGGTGGCCCACTTGGGCAGCCCACTTGAAGAGCACAAACCGTCCAGTGTCCCTGGACGCTGGACGATCATGGAAAACACAAATATTAGCCTTACTTCAAGGCATTTGGGGTGACCCACTTGTGTAGGCCCCACATTGATATATGCATTCAATCCACGCCATCCATCCTATTTATGAACTCATTTTAGGTGTTGAGTCGAAAAATGAAGATAATCCAACTTTTTTGTGTGCCACACCTTTGAAAAAAGTGACTTTCACCATTCTCTACACGCCGAAAAATGCATAATATTGGGCTTGATGGATTGGTTATGGACTGTAGAATCTATTAGGTGGGGCAGATTCTGTTGATGTGGGCCCCATGTATGAAAAATCACAAAAAAATTTACGATTTCAAAAAAAAAAAATATATAGGCAGCAGACGCTACTACTATCAGAACGCAGGTAATGCCTGCTGTGTCTAGCGGACGGACAAGCAGGACCCACGGTCTAGCCATGGCCCCCACCATGATGTATGTTAATTATCCACATCGTTCATTGGGTGGGCCCCTTCTTGAATTGGGCCCCTCCCAAAGATTGGGCGGATCTGAAACTCAAATGGCCCACATCATAGGAAACAACGGTTATTGAACGACTGCCATTGAAACCCTTTTTGGATCACCACAGAAGTTTTGAATCAATATGAAAGTTGTTCTTCCTATTCATCTAGGTCCGTGCAACCTTATCAACAGGTAAGATGGAAAGAAAACATTATGGTGGGCCCCACGTGGGACCCTCAATGATGTATGTGTTTTAATCACACCGTCCACGGTAGTGGACGGTGGAACCCATCACGGTGCGTGTGTTTTGTCCACACCATCCACTGGATGGTGAGAACCCCCAGTGATGTATGTGTTCTCTTCACACCGTCCACATTAGGTCGGTGGGATCCACCATGATGCATGTGTTACATTCAAACCGTCCAACCATTTTGAAATGCTCATTTTATAGCATGAGCTAAAGAATGAGTCAGATCCATAGTTCAAGTGGATCCCCACCGCTGAAAAATAGTGGGGGTAGTGACATTCATCGTTCAAAAACTTCTTAAGGGCCACGGTGGTTCCGATCAAACTAAATGTCTCTGCCTTCACTTCATCTATCTCCATGAGTGGGCCCTGTAGGATTTTAACGGCAAAAATCATTCTCACCAATGTTGTTTGGAGTGCAGTCCAGTTGATCTTTTGAGATGTCTCATACATATTTATATTATATTGATGTACTTGTGGCCATCCATCGAGGCCCACTTTGATAAAAATGTAAGGCCCATGTTATGAGGCCCATTGTGATGTATTCTAAGGCCCATGGGTTGTGGCCCATTACAATGAACATAAGGCCCATTGGTGCGGCCCATTGATGTGCCCCACTTGATGAATATAAGGCCCATGTGATATGACCTAGTTGATGTATTTAAGGCCCAAAAGGATGTACTTAAGGTCCATTGCAATGTGTGATTCCACCATGGTTTTTGTAATGATGTTTTATGGCGTGTCATGCCTTGGGAGCAATGTTGGTTTGACATCTACATTGTAAGTATAATGTTGGTTAAATGTCCACATTACGACTCTCCCTAGGGCCCATTGATAGGCCCATACTTGTTACATGTAGGCCGTCTAGGCCCATCTTTGTTGTGAGGATAGTTCATCACTTTATAACATGCTTAGTATAATTTCATATCTTATGCCATATGCATCATATGTATGCTTGATATGAGTAGTGTCTGATCATAGCATATGCCATTGGGCAGATTACTTATGGGATTCATTGATAGGAGTTACCCACATGAGCGCATGGCATGTGCGAGATTGCTGTATGATTCTACAGTGTGACTCATGCATTTCGCATATGTATGACTTGATCATTATACGCCCTAGCGACATCAGGGCTGTGGCTCCATAGGCACATCGTGGATATCCATATCGGATACCGAAAATACTTGGTTCTAGCATTGTGGGCACTTAGGATGTCGTTGGTGAAAATTCCAAAACCTTTTTAGTACTAGGAGATGCTCCAACGTCTAAATTGAGTGGATACATGAGCGCCTGAGTGTCAAATACCAGTAAGACGCGTCTTCCACTGTATCGTGGTCGATTGGAAGGGGGTGTCACCTTATTCGCCTGAGTGAGAGGGCTATAAGCTAGGCTGAGTTTGACCAGCTTGTAAATGTGTCTGCTATCAACAAGATGTGTTGGTATTGACAGACTACTGGTTAAGTGGATAGTGAGGTCTATTCCTCTTACTTGACTGTACAGCTAGGGAGGAGGTAATCAGTGTGAAGTGTATTAGACCCCGGTGATATTCTAAAGAGGAACTGTATTGATATATGCACTTGATGAGTACTGGCATGCTTACTTTGCATCTTGTATATGACATTTAGCTACATAGGCCTCGCATCGCATGGTCTTGGTATGACCGATAACATTCATGTCTTACATCACATAGCTTTGGTACAACTGATAGCATTGTGGACTTACCCGCATATTTATGCATTTCTATAATATTTTACAATTGGTGCTTGCCTTGCGCACACACTTACACCACCTTTTAAGCTTTTCTAAGCTTATGCATGAATGTTGGGTGTAGGTGGCATTGATCGCAGTAGCGCTGAGGTAGGTGCCCACATCAGATTATTTTGGAGTTTTTAATCACCTTATATTTCCCTCTCCGCATTATACTTAAAGTTTTTGATATAGTGGATATATGGTGGTGTTGTTTTGTGACTTAGTTATGCTTGTGGTTATGCTCCATTATATATATATATATATAATTCATGCTGAAAATCTTCCTCGTAGGATCCCAGGATTAGAATCTAGCATATGAGTGTTGGGATCGAAGAATGGGGCACTACGGAGGCTGTTGATGCCTGATTCGGTGATTGAGAATTTTGTAAGCCCATTACCGAGTTTGGGGTGTGACAAGTTCAATCATCATTATCTGAAAAAGTGAACTTGGCTTGAGTCATAAGGGCTTTAACTTTATTACCCGACTCGGTTTCAGAATCTTCTGAATCGGAAGAGGCTTCAGAGTAGGAAGATTCATCCCAAGTAGCCAACATTCATTTCCTTTTAGGTTTGTCCTTTTTAGGACATCTGTTTGCTATTTGCCCATATTCATGACAGTTGTAACATTGACCGTCTTTTAAAAATTTTCAAGTTTTAGATCTAAATATTTTATTTTCATTAGGTTTTTGCAAATCAACCCTCTTTTTACTTTTAAAAATCTTATAAAACTTTTTACCTAAAAGGGCCATATCATCTTCAGAATTTTCTAAATCAGAATTACTATTTTCTTGAGAAATAAGTTTAGAAGATTTAAGGGCGATGAATTTACCTTTAGGAGCTTTAAAGTTTAACTCATAGGTCTATAATGAGCCAACTATTTCTTCTACCTTCATATTATCCGTATCACGAAGTTCCTGTATCGCAGTCACCTTTGAATTGAACCGTTCATGCGATGAGCGTATTATCTATGCACATACTTTACTTTCTGAGATTTTATCACCGAGACCCCACATAAAGTTGACAATTTCATTCAATCTTGTATAGAAGTCCATGAAACTTTCACTTTCCTCCCTACGTATTTCCTCAAATTTAGTTATGAGGATTTGGACTTTAGATTTCTTGATAATTGTTGTTCCCTCGCGTGTCATTTATAAAATATCCAAGGCTTGCTTTGCAGTATCACAGGGTATAATTCTTTTGAATTCCACCAGTGATAGTGTGCAAGTAATTTCATTTAGAGCCTTTACATTATCACTCCTTTAAAATTTCTGAAGAGTGGTCTAAGGAAAATAAGGTGTGACTTTTATAGTTTTGCATCCGTCGGGACCAGTTACTTTAGTGGTAGGAGGGTTCCAATTGGTCACTGTGGCTTACCACACGCTCTCATCCATGGATTTTAGAAAAATCCTTATTCTGGCTTTCTAATAGGCATAAATGGAGCCATCAAATGGTGGAGGCCTAGTGATTGAAAGGCTATCAAAATTTGACATCTTAAAAAGCTCAGATCAATTAGCTAAGGAAATAAATCCAAAAATAAAGCGAGCAATTAGGCTCTGATACCACTTAAAAAGGTCGAGCTACAAGTCCTAGAGAGGGGGGGGGGGGGGAGGGGGGGTGTGAATAGGACTATGCCAAATTAAAAATTAAATGAAGAATTTAAACAAATATAAATAAAGATAGAACATAAACAGTCCGACAATGCAGAAATGTAAAACAACCTCAAATGTATAAGTATTGAGAGGTTGATACAGATGTTGTTTTAAGGATAACCTTACACCAAAAACCAATGGTTTATGGTAGGACAACCTGATTCCTAGAACGGTCTGTGTATCAAAATCTCAAACCGATACAGAGGAATAAAGAAAAGAATAATAAAGAAAGAGACTAAGCTATTACAACATTCCAACACATGCATAAAAAGAATTACAACATTTTCCACAAATGCATAAAGGGAAATTACAACATCTACATAATCAAATAATCACCACATGACCAGAAGTTATAGTGGTTCGGTTGTGTGTACACTAACTGTTTAGAAAAATAGCCACACAACTACTCCATTCCGAATATCCTCATACAGTGGTTATTAGCATTTACTATGAAATAGGTATTTCAAGGTTCACTTAAAACCCTCACAATTGTGTCTTTTAAGTGGGCTTAGACAATTCAAAAAACCCCACTCTGAGTTTTCTGGATCACCTCAGCCAAACCAAAAGAAAGAGATTTTTCTAGCACAATATCAAAGAAACTAAAAGAATAATTGATTTATAAAACTATAAAATACTTATCTGGATATTCTTCTTTTGATGCAGCCCGAAAGAACCAATTCAAAGTAGAAGTTCAACATAGATATTCGATGTTCACACTCACTTATGAAAAGGCTCTATGTTCTGAATTTATTTTAAATTTAAATCACCTTGGGCTAGCTTGATTTGATTTTGATTCCAAGAAATGGGAAAACTTCAATCCCTTGTTCAAATAAGATTGGAATGTAGAATACAAAATCAAATGTAAAAAGCTAATTAAAGAGAATATAAAGTGAGCAATAAATAGCTTAAGAATATCACTAACTTATCTCTCAGAGCGGTGTCTTGGTTTTACTTGAATTAAATATCAAACTTTGAAAATCGTGCTCTATTTATAAGTGTAAAATCGTTTCTTCACTAGCCTAGAGGACAACTCGACTAGTAGAAGGACCAACAAACTTTTAAAAATATGGGCACAATAAGATCAAGCCATTCCATGACTAGTCGAAGGACCTGCTCGACCGGTCGAGTGGCCTCCACGACTGGTCGAGTCCTGTCTATTGCTGGTCATGTGGTTCTCATTTTACTTGCTGGATTTTGAGTCGAGCCTGCTGGACTGGTCGAGCATTGTTCACTCGACCGGTAAAGCAGTCTCCAGGACTGGTCGAGGCTTTAACAATAAATTTTAAAATTTAGTACAAAACTTGAGAATAGTCAAGGAATTTCTTAGACTGGTCGAGCCAGTACTAGGACTAGCCGAACATAATCTAAGACTAGTCGAAAAATAGACTATGCACTTATAAAATGACCCAATTAAATTATGTATTCAAAATGACCTATCCTATGGTCAATCTCGGATCATTAATACGCTATAAGCTATATATGAACATTGAATCTTCTTTTGCTTCAGTTGATAGTTATTCTTTGAAGTTCATGAAGCTTATGATCTTGACATATGATGAAGATTGAACATGAGACATTTTGAAGCTTGAATTTGAAATACATTGAAGCTTGAGCTTGGCGTACTTGAGTTGTACTTCATCTTGAGTTTTGAGTACCAAAGTAAAGAATACTATTTTACTTTAGATGAAGCTTTGACACCCTGAACTTTGAAGCTTGAAGGAGTGAACTATCCCATGGTATTATACTTGAGCATGTATATCTCTTGATCTTGTATTTGAAGTTCTTGAGGTAAAGACCTTTGTTCTTGTACATGAGATGCACAGTCTAGAATATGTAGATGAGTTACACAAGACACAGATTCAAAGAGATTTTAGCACTACTAAATTTGATAATCATGGGAGCTAGAAAACATAGCACTTACACTTGCAACATATCTCAAAATGCACTTAACAGTAATCAGGTGGGATTCTTTAGGGTCAGATTGATACCTAGCACAGATTCCTACGCTGAATGCAATATCGGGTCGACTCGCAGTTAAATATTATAAACTACCTATCATACTGTAACACCCTGAAAATCGGGGGTCGTGAATAAACTCAACTCCCGAGTTCCAGACCGTCACTTATGCAACAAAAATGGTTATGATTCAATGTTGTCTGATTTAAAGCATTCACATGAGTAAAAGTATACCAAAACTGCAATTCATACTTCAGATCCAGTGATAAAAGCAAGCGGAAGACTAAACAAGATATATATCACTGTATGGAAAAATAAAGTAATCTCAACTGTCTCCAAAGTATGACTACATCTCTGAGTCTCATATTCATATACATAACAAAAGAATAATGTTCAAAAAGAAAAGTCCCACTGATGTCCCCTCGATCCAGGTCACCTATGGGAAGCCGTCATGATACTGCATATACGAGAACTCATCCTGGTCCTCGTCATCATCTAGCTCCACCTCCTGGATCTCATCGTCACCTGCAACTACAACAGGGTCTGGTGGGTGTTGCAAACACCATCCCGTAACGTGTGAATGAGTGATCAACTCAGTGGAATCATAGAGCAAAGATTAGCATGTTCACAATTCAGTCACGCGATAATAGTAAAGCAGTAAATCAGACAAGTCCTAATACTGTTGTTAATGCAAGATGATATGACGTGATGTATGCCCTCACCGACGATCACCCTCATACGGCAACATCTTACGACCGCGGCATGCCACACTCCCTAGAGTGCTCCACATCTTCCAGGCACATGCAATGCTATGGTGATATGATTACCAAGTTGTTATTAGTCCATTCAAACAGCAGGATTGGGAAACTAAGGTACCTCCCTTGTATCAATCCCAACACGGATCCTGTCTAGGGTCGTCACTCCTAGTAATCTCATACGATGTACATTTCGTAGGTCACTGCAAGGGCTGCCAGGGCTGTTGCTCGCACTCGTTGCACCGCTCCCCCATCACCTTATCAATACAGGCCTACTGTACTCTACTGCACGGAAGGGTCGTCGCCTCCCGTGAACTCAGAATACGCTCGCGGTCACTACAAAGGGCTCGTCGCCTGATCAGTGTAGGCCGACAGCTAGAATATAGTGTCCCATACCACCATAATCTGCTCACGAGTCTAGGTGCTCACTGGTCACTACGGGGAGGTTTGTGGCCCCAGCGTAGGCCGACAGCTCGACCACGGTGTCCCATACCACCATGCCCGGCTCATGAGTCTTCGTGGATCAAGGTACCACGGTTAATAGGGTTTACAATGGTAAGTTCAGTACCCTAGGTTCAAGCAGTTATGATTCATACAAGGTGAACAAACATCGGCCAGTCGGGTTACTTGACGGGCTCGACTAGCGCGATCGCATCTCGAATTGAACGACATGAAGTGCGTAAAACACTTCGCGTGGCCTAACCACTGCCGCCAACTCTCAACACGAATCACATTCATCGACGCGTCGTTCGTGGCTATGACCAGTCAGCCACGAATTCGCTCGGTTACCGACTGCCTGGACTAAGTCAAGTCCCACACATCTATGGAATTACATTAACACTATAAGAAGGTATTGGAATTGAAATACATCATGTGAGCATGTTAGCACATGTTATAGCATTCAACTTAAGCAAATCTTCAAGGCATACTTCCCATGCATATTCAACTTAAGCAAATCCTCAAGCACATATATTCCATGCATGTAATGAAATCATGCATTTTGTCAACATGTAGAAAATCATTTAGGTCAGCATAATAATTGAAAAATCAATCACAAACTATCAAATAACATCATTTAATACAATACATACTAATACAAGCATTTATACAAACACATACACTACACACTTAAGTCTACATATAGTATGTCGACCCAAAGTGTGCAACTAGGCGAATCTCTTCGCCAAACTAATTATGCACGCATTCCTAACTTCCTAATGCGACAACAAACCATGTCAATCACATCAGCAAAATATGAATGTAAACAGTACTTCCTACAAATGACTAAAATGCCCTAAATCTCATATTCTTCGTTAGCTTACGAAACGGAAAACGGAGAGCATTTTGTACATGTCAAACGGCGATGCCGTCAAGAATCTACTATTAAACGACATTGAAAGCGTTGGGAACCGTCAATCAAAGTGTCTAAAATCCTCACCTAGTGTCTTGTAGACTCGGGAATTGAAGCGGAGTGTATATGCTTCGTCTACGGCGAGTAAGGAGCCTAATACATAAGATCCATAAGCTACATCGCTATGAAAACAAGAAAAACTCAAATCACCAACTATTTAGGATTTTTTTACTTACCTAGGATTGCGGTGGAATCGCAGGGAAAGCGGTAGAGGAGTGTCGCTTAAGCATGTGCAACACGTAGCACAAGTGGCGGGAAGAACTCTCCCACTCTCTCACAATCTCTCACTCTTTTTCTCTCTCCCAAGCTAGGGCTTCTCTCAAATTCGGATGGGAGAGAGGAGTGAGGGTTTCAACCCCTTTTATAGCCTAAAACATTCCCAAAATAGGCTTGGGAACAATGTTTACTTGGTGCCTAACCAAATCGGGGCCGTTTCGGTCCAAAAGGGCATTTCTGGAGGTCCCCAGGCCAGATGCGGTCGGACTTAAGCTCATGCATACTGGATCTAGCACACATCCAGTTTTCAGACCGGTTGGGTTCCCAGATCGCACGTGGCGGCCCAGTTTCAGTTTAACGGTCACCGCACCAAGATCAGGCCTATAAGTCTCGTGATATATAATAGATATTTTTCCTGATCCAAGGGTGTGATTTGGCTGTATTCTGACGGTCAGAATGCGTAATACTGATGCGTCAAATTTGTGTGCCAGATTTGAATTTGAAATTCCAACTATGTCCCTATTCACACTCTCTTCGGTCCGGGCTCAATGAAATAGCCTGTGATAATCGGTTTGACTTGATTTTTGGAATGAGTGTCAAGCCCAGCTAGACGGTCCTAACGGTCTAAGATAGGAGGTATCGGACTTTCGATGCGCGGTCTAGATCCAATACAAAGATTCAAAGTGGTCCAGAGAACAAACCGGCTTAGAGTTTGATCCGAGGCTTTAGAGCATTATAGCACCCTTAGTTCCACTCGCTTCGGGCCTTGTAGAACGTATTTAAAGTGATCAGGGACCATTTCCCAGCTATTCTAACGTTGCACTAGCTAACCTAGTCAAATTTTCCAAAGGAATGAATTCTACGCAAATTCGGGTCGAGTTGGTACTCGAGCCCAAGTATGGATTTTTCACGGGCGTTACACATACTGCGATACAACTTAGGATGTACACCTTTACCTGTCAAATCCTTAAAAAGCTTCAGAGTCATATTCATAGGAGTATCGAAGTTTTTATCGCTCTCGAATCTAAACTTTTTCCCCAAGTTTAGGGCATACTTGGTTTGAGAAATAAAAATTCCCTCTTTAAGTTGTTTCACTTGCAGACCTAAAAAGTAATTCAGTTCTCCAACCATGCTCATTTCAAATTTGGACTTCATTAAATCTACAAACTCAATAAACATGTTAAAATGGGTAGATCCATAGATAATGTCATCAGCATATATCTGTACTAAAAGTAAGTGATTATTGTGTTTCTTTACAAACAGTGTCTTATCAACACTCCCCATTACAAAGTTATGACTCAGTAAAAACTTAGTCAATTTCACGTATCATGTCTTGAGAGCTTATTTTAATCCACAGGTGTCTTTTTCAGGCAATAAACATGATCAATATATTTAGGGTCTTCAAAACCCTTAGTGTAACACCCTGAAAATCGGGGGTCGTGTATAAACTCAACTCCCGAGTTCCAGACCGTCACTTATGCAACAAAAATGGTTATGATTCAATGTTGTCTGATTTAAAGCATCCACATGAGTAAAAGTATACCAAAACTGCAATTCATACTTCAGATCCAGTGATAAAAGCAAGCGGAAGACTAAACAATATATATCACTGTATGAAAAAAAAAAAAACAAAGTACTCTCAACTGTCTCCAAAGTATGACTACATCTCTGAGTCTCATATACATGTAAATAGACAAAAAAAAATAAGTCCAAAATAGTCCCACTGAAGTCCCCCTCGATCCAGGTCACCTACGGGAAGCCGTCGTGGTACTGCATATAAGAGAACTCATCCTGGTCCTCGTCAATCTCCGGCTCCACGTCCTGGATCTCGTCGCCACCTGCAACTACAACAGGGTCTGGTGGGTGTTGCAAACACCATCCCGTAACGTGGGAATGAGTGATCAACTCAGTGGAATCATAGAGCAAAGATTAGCATGTTCACAATTCAATCACGCGATAATAGTAAAGCAGTAAATCAGACAAACCTAATACTGTTGTTTAATGCAAGATGATATGACATGATGTATGCCCTCACCGACGATCACCCTCATGCGGCAACATCTTACGACCGCGGCATGCCACACTCCCTAGAGTGCTCCACATCTTCCAGGCACATGCAATGCTATGGTGATATGATTATCCAGTTATTATTAGTCCATTCAAACAGCAGGATTGGGAAACTAAGGTACTTCCCTTGTATCAATCCCAACACGGATCCTGTCTAGGGTCGTCACTCCTAGTAATCTCATACGATGTACATTTCGTAGGTCACTGTAAGGGCTGCCAGGGCTGTTGCTCGCACTCGTTGCACCGCTCCCCCATCACCTTATCAATACAGGCCTACTGTACTCTACTGCACGGAAGGGTCGTCGCCTCCCGTGAACTCAGAATACGCTCGCGGTCACTACAAAGGGCTCGTCGCCTGATCAGTGTAGGCCGACAGCTAGAATATAGTGTCCCATACCACCATAATCTGCTCACGAGTCTAGGTGCTCACTGGTCACTACGGGGAGGTTTGTGGCCCCAGCGTAGGCCGACAGCTCGACCACGGTGTCCCATACCACCATGCCCGGCTCATGAGTCTTCGTGGATCAAGGTACCACGGTTAATAGGGTTTACAATGGTAAGTTCAGTACCCTAGGTTCAAGCAGTTATGATTCATACAAGGTGAACAAACATCGGCCAGTCGGGTTACTTGACGGGCTCGACTAGCGCGATCGCATCTCGAATTGAACGACATGAAGTGCGTAAAACACTTCGCGTGGCCTAACCACTGCCGCCAACTCTCAACACGAATCACATTCATCGACGCGTCGTTCGTGGCTATGACCAGTCAGCCACGAATTCGCTCGGTTACCGACTGCCTGGACTACATCAAGTCCCACACATCTATGGAATTTCATTACTACGATGCAAAGGTATTGGAATTGAAATACATCATGTGAGCATGTTAGCACATGTTATAACATTCAATTTAGGCAAATCTTCAAGGCATGCTTTCCAAGCATATTCAACTTAGGCAATTCTTAAGGCATCATTTCTATGCACATGATGCAATCATGCATAAGGTCATCATATAGGAAATCATTTAGGTCAGCCTATTAATCATGAAATCAATCTCAAACTACTACATAACATCATTCAATACAATACATACTAATACAAGCATTTATACAAACACATACACTACACCCTTAAGTCCACATATAGTATGTCGACCCCAAGTGCGCAACTTGGCGAATCTCTTCGCCAAACTGATTATGCAGGCATTCCTAACTCTCTAATGCGGCGACAAATCATGTCAATCACGTCAGCAAATTATGCATGTAGACCGTACTTCCTACATATACCTAAAATGCCCTAAATCTCATATTCTTCGTTAATTTACGAAATAGGAAACAGAGAGCACGTTGTACATGTCAAACGGCGATGCCGTCGATAATCTACTATTAAACGACATTGAAAGCGTTGTAAACCGTCAATCAAAGCGTCTAAAATTCTCACCTAATCTCTTACGGTCGCGAGAATTTGAACGGAGCGTGTAGGCTCCGTCTACGACAGTAGGAGAACCTGATTCATGGATTTCGTTAGCTAATACGTTCAGAATCTACGTGAACCCTAAATCAGCAAGTTTTTAGGGTTTTTCTATACCTGAAAAAGCGTAGAAATCACCAGCCAGGTGATTGGAAGGAAGCGTTGATGCAGCAACTGTTGGCGACTCGGAAGCGGGAAAAATCTCCTCTTCACTTTCTCTCAAACTCTCTCTCTCTTTTCTAGGGTTTAGGGAAATTCGTATGCAAGGAAGGAATGAGGGTTTCAACCCCTTTTATAAGCTTGGAAACGCCCGAAATAGGCTCCGGGACGAAGTTTACTTATTGCCTATCCATTTCGGGGCTGTTTCGGTCCAAAAACTGATTTCTGGTGGTCCCCTGGTCGATTGCGATCAGACTTAAGCTCATGGGTACCAGATGTACCTCGTATTAAGTTTTCAGTCTGGCAGGGTTCGCAGATCGCACGTGGCGGACCAGTTTCAGTTCAGCGGTCACCGCACATAGATCAGGACTGAAAGTTCCGTGACAATAATTAGATATTTTTCCTGATCCGAGGGTGTAATCTGGATGAATTCTGACGGTCAGAACGCTTAATACTAACGCGTCAAGTCGTGTGCCAGATCTAAATTTGAAATTCCCAATTCGTCCCTATTCGCGGTCGCTTCAGTCCAGTTTCAACGAAATACTCTGTGATTATCGGTTTGACTTGATTTTCGAGATGATTGTCAAGTCCAGCTGGGCGGTTCTAACGGTCTAAGATAGGAGGTATCAGACCTTCGACGCGCGGTCTAAATCCAATACAAAAGTTCCATATGGTCCAGAGGACAAACCTGCTTAGAGTTGGATCCAAGGTTATAGAGTATTGTAGAGTTGTCTGTTCTACTCGATTTGGGTCTTGTAGAACGTATTTAAAGTGATCAGGGACTATTTCCCAGCTACTCTAGCGTTGCGCTAGCTAACTTACGTAAAATTTTCATGGAAATTATTTATACGCGATTTCGGGTCAAATCGGTACTCGATTCCAAGTACGGATTTTTCACGGGCGTTACACTTAGGTTGTTCAACATATACTTCCTCATGCAGAACACCGTTCAAGAAAGCACTCTTGACATCCATTTGATAGATTTTAAATTTTTTGTAACAAGCAATGGATATAATTAATCTGATTGATTCAAGACGAGCTACTAGGGTAAAGGTTTCATCATAATCTATGCCTTCTATTTGAGTGTACCCCTGTACAACCAATCTAGCCTTGTTTCTTATAATGTTACCTAATTTATTAGACTTATTTTTTAAAATCCATTTAGTTTCAATAATATGTTTATCATTAGGTCTAGGAACTAAGTACCATACATCATTTCTTACAAATGTTTTCTAATTCTCTATGAGTGCGCACACCAGTGATAGGGTTTTCAAGTATTTGATTAGTTGGATGGTCTTTAACTGACTGCAGTTTAGTGTTATTTTGACTGGATGAAGAGTCTGGTTTATTAAACAAAGAGACTTCATCATCTTTTGAACTTGAGACAAGTATATCCAGGTGATCATCTATAACCACATTAATGGACTCCTGAATTACACCACCCTCTTGTTGAGAACACGATATGCTCAACTGTTTAGCACATATCCTAGGAAAATACCTTCGTCACTTTTAATGTCTAATTTTCTCATATTTTTCTACTCCCATAGAATATAGCACTTGTTGCCAAAAACTCGAAAGTATTTGATTGTAGGCTTTTTATTGAACCATAGTTCATATGCAGTCTTATTATTTGAATTTCTAGTATAAACATGGTTAATAATATAACAAGTCATGTTCACTTCTTCAGTCCAAATATTTTTAAGAAGCTTCATGCTATTTAACATCACATTAGTCGTTTCTTAAAGTACATGATTTTTTCTTTCAACAACCCCATTCCGTTGAGGTGTCTTAGGAGCAGAAAATTCATACGATATACCATGATCACTACAGAAATTCTCAAAATTTCTATTGTCAAATTCAGAACCATAATCACTACGGATTTTAGAGACATGTGATTCCTTCTCAGTTTGGATATGCTTGAGTACCCTTTTCACTTCATCGAGAGTTTTAGATTTCTCTCTCATGAAAACTACACATGTATACCTAGTAAAATCATTTACTATTACCAAAATATATTTCTTACCACCTTGACTCTCCATTCTAGTAGGTCTAACGAGATCCATGTGGAGGAGTTCAAGGGGTTTGGATGTGGCACTGGAGTTCACTTTCTTATGACCACTCCTACTTTGTTTTCTAATCTAACATTCACCAAAATTTTTATCTATTTTCCTTAACTTGGGTAGACCTCTTATAACTTCACCTTTGCTCAATATATAAAGATTACAGTAGTATACATGTCCTAGGCGTTTATGCCATAAATCGGTCTCATTGGTCTAGACCATGTAATACGATTACTTAGAAGAGCTTTGAATCATTGACTATATAGCAGTTCTCAAATGTTCTACGACCAGTTAATATCATTGAACCATTCTCATTAGAAATCTCACACCCTTGGTTGGTAAATTTGACGTTATGTTTATTATCAAAAATTTGAGAAATGCTTAAGAGATTATTCTTAAGGCCCTCTATGAACAAAACATTCTCAAATGAAGGAAGATTAAAGAGTTGAACCGTACCTTGGCCAACAATTCTACAGTTACTACCATAAATGAATGTCCCTAAGCAATCAGTCATATCTTTGAGATTGGTGAACAAATCTTTGTCACATGTCATGTGCCTAAAACAACCATTATCTAAGTATCACTTTGATTGACTTGAAGCCTTGAAAGCGGTGTGGGCAACCAGACAGGCAACCTTAAAGACCCATTTCATTACTGTTTTGGGTTTTAGAGCATAGTTAGTTTTTCTATGCTTATAGTTGTTATACATTCTACCATTTGATTTAGATTTTAGAAGCTCCTTGAGTAAATCTATAATTTTCTCAGCTAAGAGGTTGTGATTCTGATTTTTCTCAGCTAAGAGGTTATGATTTTTCTTAAGTTTCATATCCTAAAAAGTTTTAGGATTTTTGAAACTATTTTGATTTAGACTTTTTCCTTTTGAGTTAGAGGACTCCCCTTTAACAAACTTAGGTGGAGTGGACTTACTTTTAGGAGGTGTATTCGTATCATAGCCCAGACCAATCTATCGCTACATTTTCTTGCTTCAATTAACAATCTTTCTAGTTTAGGATCACATTGGGCATACCTCCAAGTATCCTTCAAACTCAAGAGAGAAGAGACTTCTAGTTTTAGTTTTTCATTTTCTGATTTAAGGTTTTCAACTTAGGATGTTTTGAAATCTAAATCACACTTAACTTTTTAAAAATAATTAGAAAAATGAGATTTTTCTAAACCTAAGTTATCAAAATCTTCTTTTAACTTTAAAAACTTTTATTTTTAAAGTTTTAGTTTTACAACTATCTTAGAACTTTTCCTGTATGGGGCATTATAGGCATCTTGTAAATCATCATCATTTTCAGGGTCACTTCTCAGATTTTTATCATAAGTTGAATTACAACTGTCTAAAGAAGTGACTCTGGCTAGAGTCATTAAGGCCTTGACCTCATTAATAGACTCAGGTTCAGAATCATCCGACTCATAAGAAACTTCAGAGCAAGATGACTCATCCCATGTGGCCAATATACCTTTCTTCTTAAGTTTGTCCCACTTTGGACATTTGTTTGCCAGATGACCGTATTCATGGCAGTTGAAGCATTGACTGTCTTTAATAGATTTCTAATTTTTAGATCTAGTCTTTTTCTTTTCTGGAGGTTATTGAAAATCTACCCTCTTTTTGCTTTTGAAAATTTTATAAAACTTCTTGGCTAATAGTGTCATATCATCTTCAGAATTTTCACAATCAGAATTACTAACATTATCATGAGAAATATTTTTAGAAGACTTAAGGGCTATGGACTTACCTTTAAGAGCATTAAAATTTAACTCGTATGTTTATAAAGAACTAACAAGCTCTTCGACCTGTATATTATCCTTATCACGAAGTTCTTGAATGACGGTGACCTTAGAATTAAACCATGAGACAATGAGCGTAATATCTTTGCACAGACTTTACTTTCTGAGATAGTATCATCAAGACCCCACATATAGTTGGCTATGTCATTTAACTTAGTATAGAAGTCCATGGAAGTTTCACTTTCTTCCATACGTATTTCCTCAAACTGAGTGGCGAGGATATGAAGTTTAGATTTCTTGACTATAGTCGTACCCTTGTGTGTCATTTCTAGAATGTCCTAGGCTTTCTTTACAGTATCACAAGATATAATTCTTTTGAATTCATCCCATGATAGTGCATAATTGATTGCATTTAAATCATTTGCATTGGCATTACTCTCATTTTTCTGAAGAGTGGTTCATGAAAACTAAGATATAACTTTAACAGATTTAGTTCCATCAATGGCTAGACCTTCAGATGTGGGTGAGTTTCATCTAGTTACTATGACTTGCCACACGCTCTCATCTATGGACCTTAAAAAGATCCTCATTCTGATTTTCCAATAAGCATGATTGAAGCCATCAAAAGGTGGAGGCTTAGTAATTGAGAGGCTATCAAAGTTTGACATCTTATAAGCTCAGATCGATTAGCTCAGAAAATGAATCCAAATAATAAAATGGAGATATTAAGCTCTAATACCACTTGAAAAGGCAAAGCTTAAAGTCTTAAAGGGAGGTGGGTGAATAAGACTATGCTAAATAAAAAAATAAATAAATGCGGAATAACAAAGATATACAAGAATTGATAGCACAAATAAAGAGCAACTTCAAATGCACAAGTATTGAGAGGTTGATACAAACTGAGTCTAAGGACAACCTTACACCAAAAACCAAGGTTTATAGTAGGACAACCTATTTTTTAAAACGTTTGTAAGTATCAAAAAATCAAACTTAGAAGGACACAAAGAAATAATCTAGATTGTTACAACATTCACCATAGGTGCATAAAAGGAAATTACACCATTCACCTTAAGTGCATTAAATAAATTACAACCTTCATACACATAAACAAATACCATCATCCACCACAACTCTAGGAATTATAGTGGTTCATTTATCTCATAGGTTTGTAAAGAACCAACAAGCTCTTCAACCTGTATATTATTCGTATCACGAAGCTCATGAATGGTGGTGACCTTAGAATTGAACCTATCAGGTAATGAGTGCAATATCTTTGCAAAGACTTTACTTTTTGGGATACTATCACCAAGACCCCACATAGAGTTGATTATGTTATTTAACTTAGTATAAAAGTCCACGAAAGTTTCACTTCTTCCATACATATTTCCTCAAACCGAGTGAATAGGATTTAAAGTTTAGATTTCTTGACTATAATCATACCCTCGTGTGTCATTTCTAAAATGTCTCAGGCTTTCTTTGTAGTATCACAAGAAATAATTCTTTTAAATTCATCTCGTGATAGTGTGCAAGTGATTGCATTTAAAGCCTTTGCATTGACATTACTCTCATTTTTCTGGGGAGTGGTCCATGAAAAATCAGGTGTAACTTTAACAAATTTAGTTCCATCAGAGCCTAGAACTTCAGATGTGGGTGGGTTCCATCTAGTTACTATGTCTTGTCATATGTTCTCATCTATGGACCCTAAAAAGATCCTCATTCTAGCTTTCTAATAGGCATAATTAGAGCCATCAAAAGGTGGAGGCTTAGAAATTGAGAGGCTATCAAAATTTGACATCTTATAAGCTCAAATTGGTTAGCTCAGGAAATGAATCCAAAAAATAAAATGGAGCTATTAGGATCGGATACCACTTAAAAAGGCCGAGCTTAAAGTCTTAGAGGGGCGCGGGGGAGGGAGGAAGAGGAGGTGAATAGGACTATGCCAAATAAAAAAAATGCAAAATAACAAAGATATACAAGAATTGATAGCACAAATAAAGAGAAACCTCAAATTCACAAGTAATGAGAGGTTGATACAAATTGAGTTCTAAGGACAACCTTACACCAAAAACCAAAGTTTATGGTAGGACAACCTGATTTTTAGAATGTTTGTAAGTACCAAAAACTCAAACTTAGAAGGAGGCAAAAGAAATAATCTAGATTATTACAACATTCACCATAGGTGCATAAAAGGAAATTACATCATTCACCACAAGTACATAAAGTAAATTACAACATTCACACACATAAACAAATAATATCATCCACCACAACTCCAGGAATTATAGTGGTTCATTTGTGTGTACATCAACTGTTAGCAAACAGCCACACAACTTTTCCACTCCCAATACCCACACCCACAGGATATTGGCTTTTCACTATGAAATAAGGTTTTTCAAGGTTCACCTTAAAACCTTTACAATTGTGTCTTTCAAATGGGCTTACACAATTCCAAAAACCCCACAATGAGTTTTTCCCGGTTGAATCTCACAAACCATAAAATGCAAAAAATAAATTGTACTTATTTGAAGATTCTTCTTCTGATGAGCCTCGTAGAACTAATTCGATGTAGATGAAGATGTTCAATGTCCAGTCTCACAAGTGAAAGGGTTCTAGGTCTAAATTAATTTTAAATTAAAGCAACCTGGGCTAACTTGATTTGATTTTAATCTCAGAAGAGGGTAAATCACAATTCCCTTCTTTAATAAAATAGAGTTGAATGGAGATCACAAAATTAAATAAAAAAACCATTAAAATGAATCTAAAATGAGCACAATATAGGTTAACAAATGCAAGGACTTATCTAAGTGATGACTTGATTTTGCTTGGAATGAATGAAAAACTCTGAAATTCATCCTTTATTTATAGGTGAAAATACTGTTCACTCGACTAGTCTAAGGGTTGGTTCGACTGGTAGAAGGACCAACCAATTTTTAAAAATTTGGGTACGATAAGATAAGATCGTTACTCGACTAGTCGAGTGGGACCAAAAAACCTTGTTGGACTTCGAGTCAAGCCTGCATGACTGGTCGAGCACTATTTACTTGACTGGTCGAGCAGTCTCCAGGATTGGTCGAGACCCCAACAAAAAATTTTAAAAATTTGTTACTAATCTTGAACTGTTCGAAAAACTCTTGGATTGGTCGAGCTAGAGCTTGGACTAGTCAAACAAAGACTAGGACTAGTTGAGGAAAATACCTATAAACTTATGAAATGACCCACATAAAATATGCAATGAATATGACTCAACCTATGGTCAATATAGGGTCATACATACCTTGCTCGTGAGTTTGAACAATTGAAACATCGCTCGCTCTGAAAATTCATTCACTTGCAATACTTGAAGATTGTATTAAAAACTTGAACTTGAGCTTCAGCTAGGGCTTGAGTTCTTAAGTCTTTAAAGTACGGAACTTGAAGATTAAACTTGAACTTGTACTTGTACTTGAGCATGAAATCTTGAACTTCGACAATGCTCTTCAACTTAAAACATAGAAAAGTTTGACGAAGACGTGGACAACTTTAAAATGCACGAAGTTGATCTATTCATCTCATCAACACATGATACAAATTATAAATGATTCGGCACAACAAAATTTGACAACTATGGGTGTTAGATTTACAATATAACATTTACAACTTCTAGTTGTGGGGAATTTAAGCATGCACAAGTATTAGAATTATATATTAGATATTATTAATGATCAAATTGTAAGAGGGTTCTAGATAAGCACGTAAGAATATTAATTTACTTAATATTATAGGAGGACCATATATATAATGACTCAAAAAAATCCGTACAAAGACCCGAGTACCAACTTAGGAAGAAATCCCTCAGGACTAAATCCTTTAGAAACTAGACGAGAATTAACTAAGTGCTAACCTAAATTATTTGTGAAATTATCACTAATCACTTTAAATATGATCTGTAGGACTCAAAACCTGTAGAATCATTAACATTACATTACCTTAAAATCTAGAATCCAACTCTAAACCCAGTTGCTCTCGGGAGCACTTTGAAAATTTATATCGGACCTGGACCGCACGTCGAAAGTCCAATAGCAATGAACTTAAACGATTATGACCGCCTAGTTGGACTTGACTATCATCTCGAAAATCATGTTCAATCGATGTCCTGAAACTGTTTCTTCTAGTCCGGAGTGAAGAGTGTGAAAAAGTGAAGATTTTTAAGAAATTAAATATGAATTTAAGTAATCTGAGTCGTGTCACTTGCGCGCCATTTATAAGCATTCTGACCGTTGGTTTTTAGCCCAAATTCACCCTCAGATTAGGGATGATAGCCCATACATGTCAAAATACTTGTGGCCCTGGTTAAGTTTCGGTGACCATTGAACTGAAAATGGTCCGCTGCGGTCAATCTTGAAACCCGATCGGATTAAAAACTTAACTTGATCAAGATCCAGTATTTATGAGCTTAATCCGACCACATTCGGTGGGAGGACCTCCAGAAGTGTTCCGTTGGATCGGAACAAGGCCGATTTGGTTATAACCTAAGTAAACCTTGGCCCTAGGGCTATTTCCATCGGTTTTGGGCTTATATAAAGACCTTAAACCCTCTCTCACATATTCCATACGAATTTCCAACTCTAGCCAAGATAAGAGAGAGAAAAGAGACAGAAAGTGAGATAAAAGTGAGAGTTATTCCTGAGATTCAATCCCCGTTACTCCTTGTGCTTAAGCATCATTATCGGATCGCTATTCTGGCGATTCTGACTTCATTCTTAAGTAAGAAATTTTAACCCTAAGTTGTTCTAAGGTTTCCATTGTTGTTAGTAGGGAAATAGCTAACCTAATTCATACTATAGGTTGCTAATCCGCCATTGATGAAGGCATACCATTTACATCCTATTTGTTACGCTTCTACGGCGTAAGGTGTGGATTATAGATGTATAGATTATGGTTTTCAAAGCTTTCAATGTCAAATAATGATTTATTACAAATGTGGATGCTATTACACATGCTAAATGTGCTATCTGTTTTTTTTACGAATATGTTTAGTCTATGTTGTAAATAAAGTATTCCATGTGTTTGTTAAAATGTTTGTATGAATATGAAATCTGATGTTGTGATTACCATGATTAATTGTTGTTAATACATGCTTGTTATGTATGCGACAACTCCTTAGCAAAAGGATTTGCCCAAATATGCAATATGCCAACATACGTGATGTATGTTGAATAATGTAGTCTAAGTGTTTGTGTAAATACCTGAACGGGTTAGAAATGGGTAGTGTATGATTTTTAAGGGTATTGAGATATGAATCTCAATCACCTTACTTGTGTGTATGATTTTCTCTAGGAAATGTTTAGCCTATTTTATTCATGTTAACTGTGTGTATGATTTCCTCCATGTACCGTATTCATGTTTAAGTTATATTTCATAACATGCTCATACGAATCTTGAAATTGAATCAAATGTCTTTTATTGCTATTGTACGTGACTGGGACCATGTTATGGTCACAGGCTTTGAATTCGTGGCTGAGATCTATTCGCCACGTAAGACATGTTTGACGAACCTGAGCCATATTAGAGTTGTCGGTAGTGGTTTGGCCACACAGGGTACTTATGCATTTCATGTCAATCAACTCAACGTGCGATCGTGCTAGTTTAGCTCGTCAAGTAACCTGATTGACTCGATGTATGTTCACCATGTTTGGACGATCCTATTTGAATCAAGGGTACCAATCTTACCAGTGCAATCCTGTTAACCTTGGTACCTCGATCCGCTAAGACTCATGAGTCGAACATAGTGGTATGGGACACTGTGGTCGAGCTGTCGGCCTATATTGGGGCGACGAGCCTCCCTGTAGTGACCAGTGAGCAACCTAGACTCGTGAGCTGATTATGGTGGTATGAGACACTATATTCGAGTTGTCGACCTACTCTGATGGGTGACGAGCCCTTTGTAGTGACCTCGAGGATATCCTGAAACTGTAGTGGGGTGACGAGCCTTATTGTAGTATATAGGATATACTAAACCTGTATTGATTGGTGACGAGTCCTTTACAACGATGTAGAACTATAATATCGTATGAGGTTGACTAGGACTGACGACCCTAGAATGGATCATCATTTGAGTAATGGTATAAGGGAGGTATCTTAGCTTCCCAATCTTGTTTTATGAAAAGGACTAATAATAACTCGATAATCACGTTCATAACATCGTACTGCATGTGCCCCGGGTTAAAGAGCACAGAGGGAAGAAAGTATGTCGTGAACGTAAGATGGTGTCGCACGAGGGAGTGTAGACGATGGCATGCATCATGAAAACATCTCATCCTTACATTAACAAGAGTATCTAGAATGTCTGATATGCCTGCTTTATCATTATTTCTTGACTGAATTGATAACATATTAATCTTTGCTATATGATTCCACTGAGTTGATCACTCACTCCCACATTCTGGGACGGTGTTCTGAACACCCACTAAACTCTGTCTTAGCTGTAGATGACGACGTGACTCAGGAGGCGGAGCCTGATTACTACGACTATCAGGATGAGTTCTCGTGCATGCAGTTCTCTGATGGTTTTGCTTAGGCCATGATGATCGACGGGGCTACAGGGCTTTTCATTTTAGTTGAAAACTATTTCTCCACATTTTGATTATTTTTTTGAACTAATACATGTATATGGTGATTCAGTGATGTATTCATACTCTGGGGTTCGACAGAGATCTTTTGAACTCATATACGTTTAGTTATATCTTTCAGTCTTTCTCTTGCATTATATAAACTAACCTAGAGTATGAAATACTATTTGGTATAATCCCACTCATGTTTAATGCACTAATATGAACAACATTCAATCATCATTATCTATGTTGCATAAGTGATGCATTGGAACTTGAGAGTGGAGCTTATGCTAGACCCCCAATTTTCAGGGCGTTAGAATATAATATTCTTAATTACAGAAATTTAGACATGCATGTCACTCCCCAAACCTAGAAATCGGGCTCACAAAATTTCTGATTGGCGAATCCAGTGCCGACAGCCTCCATTGTACCCCATTCTCGGCTCCCAGCGTCCAAACGTCAGATGTCACACCCCAGATTCAGTAATCGGAGTCACAAGGAACCCGATAGCCGGTTCTAGATGCAACATCCTCCATAGTACCCCATTCTCAGCTTTTGAGGTAGGTTCCCGATCCTGTGATCCCATAAGGAGGATTTTCATAACTGTATAACCATTTACAATATGCACATACCTAAGATCATAACAAGTATATATGAGAATAACAAAGGCATACATCATAAAATCCACTATGAATTTGAACTTATACAAGTACAGAGAAGAAAATGAATACATCTGATAGTAAAAGAAGAAGGAAGAAGATCTGTAACACTGGGGGTCAGCTCAACTCTAATCCAAGCTCTGCAGCTATGATTCTCATCTAGGATCACTTGCATACATCAATCATGCATAAGCTTAAAGAAGCCTAGAGGGTGGTGCAAGTGTGTGATAATGGTACATAGAAGAATATTTGGAGATACATGAAGGGAAACATGATCAATGACAATATCACCAGCCTTACCAAAGCTTATTATGAATGTAATATAATGAGTACTGGGTGCCTTACTAAGGTAATGCATAAAGGGGCTTAAGTGGCCGATGCAAATGAGATGTGAAGTGATGTCAGTGCTCATATCCAATCTACATATCGAATACATTTCTATCGTAAAAAAATCACCTGGGTCTAGTACACTGCTGGATGACTGCCACTCTATAGACCTACACAATCAAACGAGTGTAAGAGACCTCACTATCCGCCTGTGGACAGCCAATCACCAGCAAGGCCTGATGGTAGCAGACCCATTTACGATCTGGTCCAACTCAGCCTAGCAATGCCTCCTTACATCAGGTGAGTAAGACTACACCCCTACCCATCCGACTACACGATAGTGGGAGTCGTGGCCTAACGGTATAAGGCCCTCATGTACTCATAGTTTCACTCGGTCACGATGTTGGGGCAAATCCTTAGTACCATGGAAGTTTTAGGAATTTCACCTATGGGCTCCTATGCACCCATATGCTCAAGTAACATTTTTGGTGTCCACACATACGGCCATCCACGAATGTCCCAGTAGAGGCAAGACCCTGATAAAACTAGGGTAGATCATCATGAAATGTAATGTCAATGCATGAGTCTCACACACAGATCATGCACTGGCTTAAAGCACTCGATGTGTAGTGTCACGGCCCAAACTCGAAAAACAGGCTCACAAAATTCCTGATCGCCGAATCTAGTGCCGACAACTTTCGTAGTACCCCATTCTCGGATCCCGACACTCACATGCCCGATTTTGATCCTGGGATCCTATAAGGAGGATTTTCAGTATGATTTTTTTTTGTAATGGAGCATAACCACAAGCATAACTAAGTCACAAAATAACATCACCACATATTCACTATATCAAAAACATTAAGTACAATGCGGGAACAGAAATACAAGATCAAGAGGCTCCAAAATAGACTGATGCACACTCCTGCCTTAGTGTTGCTGCTGTCCAACGCTACCTGCATGCAATTGTCGTGCATAAGCTTACAAAAGCTTAGAGGTTGGTGTAAGTATGTGCGCAAGGCAAGTGACAAGTATATAATATCAGAGCAATGCAGAAATATGCGGTAAGTACATGAATACAACTGGCCATACCAGGGCTATGTGATGCAAGGCATGAATGCTATTAACCATACCAAGGCCATGCGATGCGAGACATGAATGTTATCGGCCATACCAATGCAATGCGAGGCCTACGTAGCCGAATGTCCTATGCGAGATGCAATCCAAGAAATTCGGGACTCATCAAGTACACATATCAGAACAGTTCCTCTCTGAATATCACCGGGATCTAGTACACTTCACACTGACCGCCGCCTCCATAGCCGGGCAGGCTAGTGAGCAGAAAAGACCTTATTATCCTCCTGACCAGTAGTTTGTCAATACCTACCTGGCTCGTCTAAAGCGGACTCATTTACAAGCTGGTCAAACTCAGCCTAGCTTATAGCCCCCTCACTCGGGCGGATAAGGCCACACCCCCTCCCAACTGACCACAACACAGTTGGAGACGTGGCCTACTGGTATTCGGTACTCGGGCGCTAGTGTATCCACTCGGTGTAGACGTTGGAGTAACTCCTGGTACCAAAAAGGTTCTGGGACTTTCACCCAAGGACATCGTAACTGCCCACAGTGCTAGAACCAAGCATTTTCGGTATCCGATATGGCCATCCATGACGTGCTTGTGGAGGCCACGACCCTGATGTCGCTAGGGCATGCAGTGATCAAGTCACAATATGTGGGATGCATGAGTCACATCATCAAATAATGAAGCAATCCTGTGCGCACCATGCGCTCATGTGAGGGCACTCTGTCTCATAAGGAGTCTCGTAAGTGTCTCAGCCCAACGGCTTATGCTATGATTAAACATTCCTCATATCAAGCATACATATGATGCGTATGGGCATGAATCATGGGGCTATACTAAGCATGTTATAAAGTGATGAATTATTAACAAATACGGGCCTATCAATAGGCCCTAAGGAGAGTTACAATGTGGACATTTAACTAACATTGTACTAACATTGTGGACGTCAAACCAACATTGCTCCCCAAGGCATAGCCCGTCGTAAAAGTCATTACATAAACCATGTTGGGATCACACATTGCAATGGACCTTAGGTACACCCCATTGGGCCTTAAATACATCAAATGGGCCATATCACATGGGCCTTCTATTCATCAAGTGGGCCAAATCATTGGGCTGCACCAATGGGCCTTATCTACATTGCAATACCCATAACCCATGGGCCTTAGAATGTATCAAAATGGGCTTAAACACATGGGCCTTATGTATCTTAAATGAACCACGCCAATTGGGCCCCATGTATGCCAAACGGGCCACACCCAAATATAAGTGGAGATAGTGATTTTTCCACCATTAAAGTTCCCAAAGCCCACCATGACATTTATTTTCTATCTAATCTGCTCATAAGGTCACACAGACCTGGGTTGAGAGGAAAACACATTTCCTAATAATCCAACTTTTGTGACAACAGAGGATTTCAACGGCAGGGACACAATCCCCACTACTATTTGCCATGTGGTCCACTTGGTCCTAAATCTGTCTCATTCTTTAGCTCATGCCATAAAATGAGCTTTTAAATTGGTTGGATGGCTTGGATGCAACACATGCATTATGGTGGGTCCCACAGCCACTGAACAGTATGAATAAAACACACTTCATTCTAGGTTCCACCGTCCACTGGATGGTGGAAATAAAATGCATATATCATAGTAGGCTCCACCGTCCGCCTGCACGGTCGAAATACAACACATATATCACTATGGGTCCCACATGGGGCCCACCATAACGTTTTCCTTCCATACAGCCTATTGATAAAGCCACAAAGACCTAGATGAACAGGAAAAATGAATGTTATATTGACCCAAAACTTCTGTAATACCCCAAAAGGGTTTCAATGGCAGACATTCAATCACCGCTGCTTCCTGTGATGTGGGCCACCTGAGCATCAGATCGGCCTGATCTTTGGAGGGAGCTCACCTCAGGAGGTGACCCACCTAATGAATGGTGTGGATATCAAACATACCTCATACTGGGGCTGTGGGTCACTGTCCTCTCACCTATATGCGCAGCAGTGGTATGCTGCTGCAGACGCAGCAACAGGTGCTTCCACTTTTCTTTGTTTTTTTAAAAAACCTATTTTCTCAAGGTTTTTCGTGCGTGAGACCCACATCAAGTGAATCCACCCTTGCCATGGGATTGTATGACTTGAGACCAACCAAATGAGTCCAATATTGAATGTGTTTTGGTGTATAGAAAACCTCAGGTGAATTTTAATAGTAGAAAACATCATTTTCCATGCCATGCCCACCAGAAATTCAGATCATCTTCGTTTTTTGTCCCAACCCTTAAAATGACGTGGAGAATGGAATGAACAGTGTAGATTAAACACATACAACAAGGTGGGGCCTGCATGAGTGGCCTACTCAAACAACACAAAGAATCAAGCTTATATTTATGTTTTCATGTCCACGTCTAGAGATGCTGGACTGTTTTCATCTCACATCCAGGTGACGCTAGACTGTTCTTGGATCAACAAAATATTCAAGGTGGCCCTGCTTAGGTGGGCCACTACACGGTGGATGGTGTGGGACATACATACATATAAAGTGGCCCCACCTACAAATGGTTTGGATCCAATACATGCTTCATGGTGGGGTCCATCCGCGTGGGCCACATGGCCATTTCATCACATAAAAAGGAAAAAAAGAGGGAGAGAGAGAAAGAGAGAGATCAAGACACATGTGATGGAGGGACCCCGACACTATAGGCCCTCCCTTGCAGCCAATCATACATCAAGTGGGTCCCATTGCATGTGGGCCCACCAAATCAAAGATCAACGGTGGAGATCCCTTCTCCACCAAGATGTAAGGTCTATATGACCTCCTTTTTAGACTAGAAAGTAAACATCATGATGGGGTCCATGGAGAATGGCCCCATCATGGAATGACAATAAAATCAAGGTGGGCCACTGGCCACATCTAGGGTCCAAAGTGAGATCCATACCATCGATCAGTAGGCCTCACTTGGCCCATCATAAAACATGAAAACTAGCCTATATAAGCACCCACCGTTTGATCTCCTTGGTCCGTTGGAAAGATGATCTCCTTGGGCTTCACTTTAATGGTGGAAGATGAGGTTTGAATGGCTAGGATGAGAGATCTTGCGATGGAAAGTGGGCCACAAAAATCACTCTTTGTCTCTTGGGAAAAGGCTTGGACATGTAGTTTTTTTTTCTTTTCTCTCTTTAGTTGGTTAGAAATTGTGTAGAGAAATGAGAGAGAGAGAGAAGGGGTTGTAAGGAGAGGTGATGGCTAGGTGTGATGGGTGAAAGGGTGAGTGATGTGTGATGTGTACTTGATATGTATGGTTATGTAAGAGAGAGGGTGAGAAAGAGTTGACTTGGTGGTTTCTTGGGGATGGGGTGAAAGGTGATGTGTACTTGACATGAAGTGATTGATTGATGGGACATGTCATAGGGATTCTCTTGGGATTGCAAATGCGCGACATTTTCTTCGAAATAAACACCGGCCCATATCTCCATACCAGGGTATCGGATCAGTATGTAAGACACGGCGTTGGAACTGCGACGACGATGCGGTCGTAATGGTATAAGTCTTGGATTAAGTCGACTTAAATCTATAGGATATGACTTAGGGTCATGCGCAAACATCGATTATATATCATGGCTTTTCAGAATTCGACCGGAAGGATCGCGGGAGTCGACGAAACAATACGGACTAAGATACGGGTCTTACAGCTTTCCCCACCTAATAAAAATTTCATCCTCAAAATTTACACTACCATCGCAGCTAAGACATAACTCATGAGGGAATAGAAAATATAACATCATATATAATCAAAACACCATACATCATACAATCAAACATAAAAAAGATGGGGATAGTACTCTCGAATCTCCACCTCGCACTCCCAAGACGCCTCAACTACACTATGATGGCCCCACCACACCTTCACCAAAGGAATGACCTTAGTCCTGAGGACCTGCTCCTTCTGATCGAGGATATGAACTGTGTAACATCCCAAAAATTGGGGGTCGGGTAGAAACCCAACTCCCGAGTTCCAAAATGTTATTTATGCAACATAGATAATGTTCGATGCATGTTGTCTATAAAAAGACATTAAACAAGATTGGGATTAATCCAAAACATCATATCATACTCTAGAGACCGTTAAATTAGCAAGCGGAAGACTGTGATAGTATGTATAACCTATATAAACTGTTGTATGTCTCCAGAGTGTGAACATGTTATACCAGGTTATATATATACATGTATACTTCAAAAATGATCGAAAGAATATACATGAGTGCTCCAATACTCTAAAATGACAAGTATCAAGGCATCTAATCAACCTCCCTGAAATCTCGTCGATCAGAACACGCATAAAGGAGGGATCCTCCTCCTCATCATCAAGTCCGGCTCCGCTTCACAAGCAGCGCCATCATCTGCAACTAAAATAAGGACTGGTGGGTGTCCGGAAACACCATCCCGTAACGTGGGAGTGAGTGATCAACTTAGTGGAATAATAGAGTAGAGATTAGCATGTTATCAAATCAATCATGCGATAATAGTAAAGCAATAAATCAGGCATTCCTAAATACTATTGTTAATGCAATATGACATGACATGATGGATGCCCTCACCGACGATCTCCCTCATACGGCACCATCTTACGACCGCGGCATGCTTTCTTCCCACAGTGCTCCACATCTTCCAGGCACATGCAATGTAATGTGGATATGATTACCAAGTTATTATTAGTCCTTTTCATACAGTAATATTGGGAAACTAAGGTACCTTGCTTATATCAATCCCAACACAGATCCTGTCTAGGGTCGTCACTCCTAGTAATCTCATACGATGTTATATTTATAGGTCGCTGCAAGGGCTGCCATGGCTGTTGCTCGCACTCGTTGCACCGCTCCCCCATCACCTTATCAATACAGGCCTAATTATCCTTAAGACTGCATCAGGACTCGTCGCCCCCATGTGGTGTCAGGATAAACTCAAGGTCACGATAAAGGGCTCGTCACCTGATCAGTGTAGGCCGACAGCAAGAATATAGTGTCCCGTACCACCATAATTTTTTTACGAGTCTAAGTTGCTCAATGGTCACTACGGGGAGGTTTGTAGCCCCAGCGTAGGCCGACAACTTGACTACGGTGTCCCATACCACCATGCCCGGCTCATGAGTCTTAGGGGATCGAGGTACCAAGGTTAGAGGGGCTTTCCAATGGTAAGTTTGGTACCTTAGGTTCAAACAGTTATGACGAATACAAGGTGAACATATAATGATCAGTCGGGTTACTTGATGAGTCCGACTAGCTTAAGCGCACGTTGAATTCAATCCATTACCGACTGCCTGGACTAACGTATAGCTCCAAGCATTTGTGCACAACATCAGTAATCATATGTGAGTAACAGAAATGAAATACAATAATACAAGCATGTTGACAACGTGTTATAACATACCATGTAAGTAAATCAACCAACACATGTATTCCATACATATAATGAAATCAATTCATATAGGCAACATGGTGGAAATCATATAAATCAGCATATTGATTGAGAATTCAATCTCAAAACTAATTCACAACACCATTTACCCAATACATACTAATACAAACATTTATACAAACACTTAGTCTACACACTTTAGTCTACATAGCGTATGTCGACCCAAAGTGTGCATTAGGGAGAATCTCTTTGCCAAACAGATTATACACGCATATATAATATCATAATACGATAAATTTACATGTCAAGTATTTCAGCAAAATATGGACGTATACAGTATTTTCCATAAATGCCTAAAATACCCTAAATCTCATAATTACCGTACGTTTACGAAACGGAAAACAGACAGCATGTTCTAAATGTCAAACGGCATGCTCGTCGATAATCTACTATTAAACGACATTGAAAGCTTTGAAATCAGTCAATCAAAGCGTCTAAAATCTGCACCTTTTGCCCTAGACGTGTATCGTTTCGAACGGAACGTCAATGCTTCGTCAATGGCGATTTGGCGTCCTAATGCACAAGATACATAAGCTACATCGCTAATGAATCGAAGGAAACCCCAAAACAGCAAGTAGTTAGGATTTTTCTTACCTAGAAGTGCGTTGGAATCACCAGAAGAGCGATGTAGGCAGGTGGATGTAGCACGAGGAGCAGCAGGGAAGACTCCCAGAAGAAAGCTCCAACTTTTCCCTCACTTTCTCTCTCTTTTCTCTCTTCTCTCCCCAAATTCGTATGGAATGAAAGAGCAAGGGTTTAAACCCTTTTTATAAGCCCAAACATGACCAAAATAAACTTATGGCCAAGGTATACTTATTTTATAACCAAAGAGGGCTTGTTCTGATCCAACGGAGCATTTCAGGAGGTCCTGTGATTGAATGCGGTCAGACTTAAGCTCCCTGACATTAGATCTACGTCAGGCAGAGTTTTCAGTCCGATCAGATTTTCAGATCGACCGTGGCGGACCAGTTTCAGTTCAACGGTTATGGGAACTCGATCGGAGCTACAAGTACTATGACATGTAAGGGAAATTTTCCCTGATCCGAGGGTGAAATTTGATTGAATTCTGACGGTCAGAACACTTAGAAAAAGCGCACAAGCGAATGTGCCAGATTTCATAAATTATATTTATTTCTCACACTCTTCACTCTGGACCCAAGGAAATCGTCGTGGGACATCATCTGGACTTGATTTTCGAGGTGATTGTCAAGTCCAACTAGGCGGTCATATTCGTCTAAGTTTGGGGTAATCGGACTTCCGATGTGCGGTCCAGAGCCGATATAAAGTTTCAAGGTGCTCCAGAGAGGAATCGGGACTAGAGTTTGATCCCAGGCTTTACGGTATTGTAGCGTCACCTATCCTCTACGTTTTGGGTCTAGCGGATCGTATTGAAAGTGATTGGTGTGAATTTCACAGGTCGTCTAGTGCAGCGCTGGTGATTCTCTTTAGATTTCCAAAGGAAGTAGCCGATAATGATCTCTGTTTGAGATGGAATTTGGAGGGTGGAGTGAGGGTGTTTGGAAACGAAAGAAGGAAGAGTTTGGAGGGGTGGTTTTTACCAAAAATCGGACATTTGGAGCAAAAGGAGAGCTTGGAGGATCGCTTTGTGAAGGAAGTACTTAATTGGGGTATTTTTAACGAATGGCCTGCATACCAGGGGGCTATACAACACCCCAAACACCTCCAGCCCAAAGCTCCGGCCCAGACGATGAATTTGACCGGGGATGCATCACGAAATTGGCGATGCCATCACCGATGAAGTTGCAAGCTGGTAACTTCGGCCACGTGGGCTTGGTTCCCCCTGCCCCTAGGGTCCCAAAAAAGTATGGGGCGCACCTTGGTTCATTGTGGTTTGGCCTAGAGAGGCCCAAAACTCCATTTTGGGTGTTCCGGGGCCAGTCTGTAAACCAGAATGAACTTATGTATCATGTAACATATGATTTTGGGGTAGGAGAAGCTAATTTATCCAACTAACCCATATGTTACAAAATATTTTAAATTTGGAATGGCCAAAAGGCTAATTTTCACATATTTTTACTATTCATTGTAAAATTTTATCTAAGTATGATTTTATATCATTTTCACATTAGGATTAATGCCTAACATGAAAAGACTGAGAAAGAATTGAAGAATGGGGTGGTGAGAGGAAAGATTTTGAAGGAATTAAGTGAAACGGGGTTTTTAAGCCCTAGCGATTGAGTGTAAGGGTTGTGGTTATCCCATGACCGAAGGACATGTATTTTTGGATTTGAAATTCTCATACGATCATCACAAACCTGCCTCCTAACAACCTACTGGCTACTTAGGTCGCCTCACATGACCTGAGATGCATTATGGACTTGATCGAAACGAACGAGTTGTGTAGACTTCGCCTATTGGCGAAACTGCGATCTTATTAGTGTTTCTAGGTTCTTCATCATGAATACCTTAGGATTAGTGGTCTTTATTATTTACACTTGAGGATTTATGTCTAATATGGAAGCACTTAGAGAAATTCGAAGAATGAGGTGGTGAAGGGTGAGATTTTGAAGGAAACAGGGAAAAATTGATTTTTAGACCTTGGGATTGATCATTGAGAGTGAAATGGTTGACCCATTTCCTAAGGATGTCTAATTCTAGGTTGGCAAAAATCTGGGGTGTTACAAACTGCCTGCTCAATGTAAGAAGAATTCTCACGAACCTCCAATGACTGCCAATCAATAACGGGAACGATATTTGACCCACACTTTCTCAACATAGAGACATGAAAGATGTTGTGGACACCAGACAACTGAGGTGGCAAGGAAAGCTGATAGGCCATGGCACCAATGCGCCCGGTGATCTCGAAATGTCATATGAATCTCGGGGCAAGCTTGCCCTTCACTCCAAAATGAACCACACCCTTCATGGGTGATGCCTAAAGATACACATGGTCCCCAACGACAAACTCTAAGGGACGACGCCGACGATCAGCAAAACTCTTCTGCCGGCTCTGAGCTATGCGCATCCTCTACTTGATTATATCAGTAGCCTCTAACGTCTGCAGCATAAGTTCGGGACCTAGGAGACATTGCTCTCCAACCTCGGTCCAACAACTCAGAGATCTACACGGTCTGCCGTATAATGCCTCAAAAGGAGCGATACCAATGGTCGTCTGATAGCTGTTGTTGTGGGCAAAATAAGATAATCGCAGGTGCTTATCCTAACTACCCGAGAAATCAATCGCATAGGCCCGAAGCATATCCTCAAGGATCTAGTTGACCCTCTCGGTCTGGCCATCGGTCTGCAGATGATACGCGGTGTTGAGCTATAAATCAGTCCCCATCGCTCTCTGGAAGCTCCTCCAATACTAAGACGTGAACCTCGGATCTCGGTCTGAAACGATTGAGACAGGAACACTATGTAGTCTCACAATCTCATCAACAAACATCTTGGTGAGCCGGTCCGTATGCCAAGTCTCACGAATCGCGAGAAAATGCGCTGACTTCATCAGACCGTCCACAAAAACCCAGATGACATCATGACCATGTTGTCCTCGACAAACCCATGATAAAATCATTAGATATGTGATCCCACTTCCACATCGGGACGCTCAATGGCTGCAATAGACCAGGGGGTCTTTGATGATTAGTCTTGACACGCTGGCACGTGTCACACTCGACCACAAAATTGGCTATCTGGCGCTTCATTCCAACCCAAAAATACTGACGCCTCATATCATGATATATTTTCGTCTAACCAGGGTGGATAGAGAACCATGATCGATGTGCCTCTGTCATAAGATCTCGGTGCAACTCAGGAATATCTGGGATACATAATCGGCCTCTAAAGCGAAGAACACCATCAGAACCAATCTGTCAATCTGTCTAACTCTCAAATGCTGTCTCTGTTCGGTAATTCTGTAACAACTCGTCTGTCTGCTGAGCCTCGATCACCCTTATGACAAGAGAGGGTTGAATCGACAAGCTCGATAGCTGAATGATAGATGAGTACAGACCAAACTCGAAGTCATACTCTACTATATCCTTGAGCATCCTCCACTCCTGAACCATCATGTGTGCCACCACGTCTCGTGGCTGTCGGCTGAGGGCATCCACCACCACGTTCACCTTGCCCGAGTGCTACTGGAGATCAAAATCATAGTCCTTCAGGATCTCCATCCAACGCCTTTGCCTCATGTTCAGCTCGTACTGAGAGAACAGAAACTTCAAGCTCTTATGGTCGGAGAAGAGCTCGAACCTCACCCCATAGAGATAGTGCCTCCACACCTTCAAGGAAAAGACAACTGCTGCCAACTTTAAATCATGTGTGGGGTAGTTCAGCTCATGGACCTTGAGCTAACGGGATGCATAAGCCACCGGCTTCCCGTGCTGTAACAGGACAATACCCAAGCCGACTCGTGAGGCATTAGTAAATATAACAAATCCATCACTCCCAGAGGGAAGAGTGAGGACAGGAGCAGACGTAAGGCGGTCCTTCAGCTTCATAAATGCTTGCTCACAAGTGTTGCTTCAAACAAACTCAGCACCCTTTCGGGTCAACCTGGTTAACAAGGATGTAATACGAGAGAATCCCTCAATGAAACGTCGGTAGTAGCCCGTCAAATCAAGAAAACTACGGTTCTTAGATGAGTTCATGGGCTGGCCCCACTAACACATGGCATCAATCTTCGAGGGGTCCACTGTGACACCCTGTCTCGTCACTACAAGACCGAGGAACTTCACCTCCTTCTACTAGAACTCACACTTCTCTAACTTCACATAAAGTTGGTGTGCACGGAGGGTCTGTAAGGTAATCTCTAAATGCTACTCATGCTCCTCACAGGTCATCGAATATATCAGAATGTCATTGATGAACTCCATAACAAACTGGTTAAGATACGGATGGAAGACCTCGTTCATTAACTGCATGAATACTACGGGCGCATTGGTCAGTCCGAAGGACATGACCTGAAACTCAAAATGACCATAACACATCCTGAAGGCTGTCTTCGGGATATCCTCATCTCGGACCTGAACCTGGTGATACCCAGATCACAGGTCTATCTTCGAAAAGAACTACGCCTCCTGTAGCTGATCAAACAAATCATCAATCCTTGAAAGCGGGTACTTATTCTTGATCATGACCTTATTGAGCTCACAGTAATCTACACAAATCCTCAACGAGCCATCCTTCTTCTTCACGAAGAGTACCGGCGCTTCCCACGGTGAATTGCTTGGACGAATAAAGCCTAGCTTACAAAATTCATCTAACTTCTTCTGCAGTTCCTGTAACTCCAACAGTGTCATACGATATGGGGCCTTCAAAATAGACACGGTACCGGGCACGAGATCAATCTGAAACTTAGTGTGCTGATGAGGTGGTAACCTCGAAATCTCCTAGAACACATCGGGAAAACTACAGACAACCGGCAGCTGATCGATGCTCAAAGCAACTGACTCCTCAACGGTACATGACAACAAGGAGGAAAGCTACTCTCCTCTGGGCACGACAACAAACTGAAACTCTGGCAAGCCGGATATACAGAATGTGACTGTCCTGCGAAGCAGTCTAATATGGCGTGGTACTTGACGAGCCAATCTATGCCCAGAATGACATCAAACTCAGACATTGGCAATACAAATAGGTCTACAGGCAAGAAGATATCCCCAATCAGAATGCGGCAAGATGAGCAAACTCAATCTAATATGACAGTCTTCCCTAAGGGCGTCGATACTGACAAACTGTCACGGGCAGACTCCATCGGCAAACCGGTCAATCGACAGAAATTATCGGCCACAAAAGAATGTGATGCATTATAATCAAACAATACATGTGTAATACATGCAGAAACTGGGAGAGTACCCTCGACTACCCCTCCTGATGACTGAAGGTCCTGCTGAGTGGCATAAAATCTGCCCTGGGCCGGTCGAGGAGGTGCAGGTCCCCTCTGAGGTCTCTGCTGATGCTGATACCACTGTGGCAGCCTGATCTGCTATCTCTACTGCTATGGAGGAGACCCTGGAGGCTGGTGTCACAGTTGTTGTTGCTACTATGGTGGCTGTCACAGAGGTGGATGTGGTACCCTCGGCTGTTGCTGATACGGATGGGGACATTAATGCCCACGTTGTCCTGTCCTACTGCATCCAAAGCAAGTACCTGTGAACGGTCCTAGAGGTGGTGCTTGGGGTACTGCCGGTGCTCGGAATCCTGGGGGGGTCATGCGTCACTGATGTGAACTATGTTGCTCTGCTGGGAACTATCAGAGGGCGCC
This sequence comes from Magnolia kwangsiensis, assembly GCA_037074715.1. Classification (NCBI taxonomy): domain Eukaryota; kingdom Viridiplantae; phylum Streptophyta; class Magnoliopsida; order Magnoliales; family Magnoliaceae; genus Magnolia; species Magnolia kwangsiensis. The sequence continues at coordinate 77,619,253 of CM073575.1, read as the reverse complement.
TTCCTCTTCTGATCTCCCCTCTGGTCACGAGCTCTCTGCAAACTGGCCTAATCAGACTCAGAAATTTATGCCCTCTCCACGATCTGTTCAAATGTTGGAAGTATGTGTCTGATCACACGGCTCCTGAGGGTAAGACACAACCCGTTCTCAAAATAGCAGGCCTTCTACCCCCGTCATCAACAAGATACGTCGCAAATCTCAATAACGTGACAAAACGAGCCTCATACTGGGACATAGTCATGTCCCCCTGGACCAAAGTCTCAAACTCTAATACGCACTGCTGTCGCACATGCTAAGGAAAGAACTTTTGGTCAAACAGGTCAATAAAGTCCTCCCAGGTCCACTCAAAATCGATGGCTACCAATCAGGCGACAGATGCCCACCAATGCTGAGCTTCACCCTAGAGAAGAAATACAGCTAATAGGACTTTCTGCTGGGTCGTACATCTCATGGTATCAAATATCTTCTCCACCTCGGAGCACCATATCTCCGTTGTAGTAGGGTCTGGATCGCCCAGAAAATGCAGGGGATCGTGCTATCGAAAGTCCTTGAGAAGGGCGCTCGCACGCTCCTGCTTAGCCTTGGCCGGTGTCACAGTGGGACACTTGCTCTGTCCTTAAAGAATAGCAGTCATCGCCTGCAGCATCTGCTGAAGCTGGGTAGCACTCACGAGTACGATCGGATCCGCACCAGTCTCAGGTAAAGGAGTAGCATCCTCTGACTGGAAAGCAGGGATATTCGGTGGTGGAGCAGGAGTAGCAGGTGATAGAGCGGGAGCCGCAGGGGTGGAGCGGGATTTGCTCGGGTTGCTATTCTAGCCATTACGTCTTACAGGAAGGAACAAGGGCCTATCAACCTTGAGAATTCTCGAAGGCATAAACATTAAGGGTCTATGTCAAAAAATCACTAAGTCATTCGAACTCGGAACCAATTTATAGTAGATATGTGATGTGATCCTTAGGTATTCCCAAGTTATGCCTTGATACCAACTTCTGTCACTTCCCAAACTCAGAAAACGGGCTCACAAAATTTTCGATCGTCGAATCCAGCACCAATAGCCTCCTTAGTACCCCATTCTCGGATCTCGGCACTCAGATGCCAGAATCCGATCCTGGGATCCTACAAGGAGGATTTTCAGTATGATTTTTTTTAATCGAGCATAACTAAGTCACAAAACAACATCACCACATATCCACTATATCAAAAACTTTAAGTACAATGCGGGAAGGGATATACAAGATGATTAAGAGGCTCCAAAATAAACTGATGCACACTCCTGCCTCAGCACTGCTGCTGTCCAACGCTACCTGCACGCTACTGTCGTGCATAAGCTTACAAAAGCTTAGAGGGTGGTGTAAGTGTGTGCGCAAGGTAAGTGCCAAGTATATAATATCAGAGCAATGAAAAAATATGCGGTAAGTACATGAATACAACCAGTCGTACCAAGGCTATGTGATGTAAGGCATGAATGTTATCAGCCATACCAAGGTCATGCGATACTAGACATGAATGCTATCGGCCATACCGATGCAATGTTGGCCTACGTAGCCGAATGTCTTATGCAAGATGCAATCTAAGCAAGTCGAAACTCATCAAGTACACATATCAGAACAGTTCCTCTCTGGATATCACCGGGGTCTAGTGCACTCTACACTGACTGCCGCCTCGCTAGCCGCACAACCCAGCGAGGTGAAAAGATCTTATTATCTGTCAAACCAGTAGTCTGCCAATACCTAACCGGCTCGTCGATAACGGATTGCGAGCTGGTCAAACTCATCCTAGCTTATAGCCCCCTCACTCAGGCGTATAAGGCCACACCCCCTCCCAACTGACCACGACACAGTGGGAGACGTGGCCTACTAGTATTTGGCACTCGGGCGCTCGTGTATCCACTCGGCCTAGACGTTAGAGCAATTCATGGTACCAAAAAGGTTCTGGGACTTTCACACAAGGACATCCTAAGTGCCCACAGTGCTAGAACCAAGCATTTTAGATATCCGATATGGCCATCCACGATGTACTTGTGGAGACCACGACCCTGATGTCGCTAGGGCGTGCAGTGATCAAGTCACACATATGTGGGATGCATGAGTCCCATCATCAAATCATGCAGGAATCCTGCACGTACCACGCCCTCATGTGGGGGCACTCCATCTCATAAGGAGTCCCGTAAGTGTCTCAACCCAACCACTTATGCTATGATCAAACATTACTCATATCAAGCATACATATATGCGTATGGGCATGAATCATGGGGCTATACTAAGCATGTTATAAAGTGATGAATTATTAACAAGTATGAGCCTATCAATAGGCCCTAAGGAAGTTTCAATGCGGACATTTAACTAACATTGTACTTACAATATGAACGTCAAACCAACATTGCTCCCCAAGGCATAGCCCGTCGTAAACGTCATTACATAAACCATGTTGGGATCACACATTGTAATGGACCTTAGGTACACCCCATTGGGCCTTAAATACATCAAATGGGCCATATCACATGGGCTTTATATTCATCAAGTGGGCCACATTAATGGGTCGCACCAATGGGCCTTATGTACATTGCAATGGCCATAACCCATGGTCCTTAGAATGTATCAAAATGGGCCTAAACACATGGGCCTTTTGTATCTCAAATGAACCACACCAATTGGGGCCCATGTATACCAAATGGGCTACACCCAAATATAAGTGGAGATAGTGATTTTTTCACCATTAAAGTTCCCAAAGCCCACCCTAATATTTATTTTCTATCTAATCTGGTCATAAGGTCACACAAACCTGGGTTAAGAGGAAAACACATTTCCTAATAATCAAACTTTTGTGACAACAGAGGATTTCAACGGCAGGGACACAATCCCCACTATAATTTTTCAAGTGGTCAACTTGGTCCTAAATCTGTCTCATTCTTTAGGTCATGCCATGAAATGTGCTTTTAAATTGGTTGGATGGCTTGGATGCAGCACATGCCTCATGGTGGGGCCCACCGCCACTAAATAGTGTGAATAAAACACACTTCATTCTAGGTTCCACCATCCACTGGATGGTGGAAGTAAAACACATATATCATAGTAGGCGCCACCGTCCGCCTGGACGGTGGAAATACAACACATATATCACTGTGGGTCCCACGTGAGGCCCACCATAATGTTTGTTTTCCATCCAGGCTGTTGATAAGGCCACAAAGACCTGAATGAATAGGAAAAATAAATGTCATATTGACCCAAAAATTTTGTAATACTCCAAAAGGGTTTCAATGGCAGACATTCAATCACCACTGCTTCTTGTGATGTGGGCCACCTGAGCATTAGATTGTCCTGATCTTTGGAGGGAGCCCACCTCAAGAGGTGAGCCACCCAATGAACGGTGTGGATATAAACATACATCATGTTGAGGCCCACGGATGGGGCTGTGGGTCACTGTCCGCCTGCCTATACCCACAGCAGCAGGCGCTGCCTCTTTTCTTTATTTTTTTTTTAAAAAAAAAACCTGTTTTCTCAAGGTTTTTCATGCGTGGGACCCGCATCAAGTGAATTCCCCCCGGCCATGGGATTCTATAGCTTAAGACCAACCAAATGAGTCCAATATTGAATGTGTTTTGGTGTATAGAAAACCTCAGGTGAATTTTAATGGTAGAAAACATCGTTTGCCATGTTATGGCCCACCAGAAATTCAGATAATCTTCATTTCTCGTTCCAACACTTAAAATGACCTGGAGAATGGAATGGATGGTGTAGATTAAACACATATAGCAAGGTGGGGCCGGCATGAGTGGCCAACTCAAACAACACAAACAATCTAGCTCATATTTGTGTTTTCATGTCCACGTCCAGAGATGCTAGATTGTTTCCATCTCACGTCCAGGTGACGCTAGACTATTCAACAAAATTTTTAAGGTGGCCTTACTTAGGTGGGCCACTACACGGTGGATGATGTGGGACATACATACATATAAAGTGGCCCCACCTACAAATGGATTGGATCCAATACATGCTTCATGGTGGTGTCCATCCAGGTGGGCCACATGGCCATTTCATCACATAAAAAGGAAAAAAAAAAGACGGAGAGAGAGAAAGAGAGAGATCGAGACATGTGTGATGGAGGGACCTCGACACTATGGGCCCTCCCTTGCATCCAACATACATTAAGTGGGTCCCATTTCATGTGGGCCCACCAAATCAAAGATCAACGGTGGAGATCCCTTCTCCACCAAGATGTAAGGTCTAGATGACCTCCTTTTTAGACTAGAAAGTAAACATCATGATGGGGTCCATGTAGAATGGCCCCATCATGGAATGACAATAAAATCAAGGTGGGTCATTGGCCACATCTAGGGTCCAAAGTGAGATCCATACCATCGATCAGTCGGCCTCACTTGGCCCATCATAAAACATGAAAACTAGCCTATAGAAGCACCCACCGCTCGATCTTCTTGGTCCATTGGAAAGACAATCTCCTTGGGCTTCACTTTGATGGTGGAAGATGAGGTTTGAATGGTTAGGATGAGAGATCTTGGGATGGAAAGTGGGCCACCAAAATCACTCTTTCTCGTGTAGTTTTTTTTCTTTACTCTCTTTGGTTGGTTGGAAATTATATAAAGAAATGAGAGAGAGAGAGAGAGAGAGAAGGAGTTGTAAGGAGAGGTGATGGATGGGTGTGATGGGTGAAAGGGTGAGTGATGTGTGATGTGTACTTGACATGTATGGTTGTATAAGAGAGAGGGTGAGAAAGAGCTAACTTGGTGGCTGCTTGGGGATGGGGAGAAAGGTGATGTGTACTTGACATGAGGCGATTGATTGATTGATTGATTGATGGGACATGTCGTAGAGATTCTCTTGGATTACAAATGTGCGGTATTTTCATAGAAATAAAAGTCGGCCCACATCTCCCTACTAGGGTATCGGATCGGTATGTAAGACGCGGCGTTGGAACCACGACGACGATGTGGTCGCAATGGTATAAGTCTTGGATTAAGTCGACTTAAATCTACAAGATATGACTTAGGGTCATGTGCAAACGTCGATTATACGTCGTGGATTGCCGAAATTTGACGGGAAGGATCGCGGGAGTCGACGGAACAGTACAAACTAAGATACGGGTCTTACATGCACAAGGGGAGAAACTCCATCCCTCTATCATGTCAACCATTAACCTCACATAATATAATTTATTCACGCAGATGATGTATATGGGTCATAATGGTGTAGGTGTGCGACTCGGTGATGATGACGGAAATCATACTCCTCCTTCCCAAGGAGGGACAAGGCCTAGATACATAGACATGTGTTCTAAGGAGAAGTCCTCTAGTGGGGGCCCAATAATTTGGGGTATCCCACAAGCTAAGATAGTTATAAAGTCCAAGGGGAAGCGGTCCTAATCAAGGGCCCAAGATGGGCCTTCAACCACCTATAGGAACCCTATGGGCCTACCTTAGGGCCACCAAGGTGGACATCTGACCTCAACTTGGTTGCAAAAGGTAGCCCGCTACCTACATGTATATAAAGTAAAGCCTAAGGCCTGAACAATCCATGTCCTGGTGGGCCATACACTAAGCACAATACTTAGGCAGCATGGTGGGCCCTTAAGTAAGATTTGGGCCCAACCCTAAGGATCAGGAGTCCACTCAATGTTGTGGGCCTTATGGGCAGCCCATTATTCCAATCATATGGGCAACTCTTATGTTTAAAACAAGTGAGTTGGGCCTCACATCTTGGCCTAAGTATAGGGTAAATTTGATGGGAAACCAAGGGCCCAACTAATGGAGTATTTGGTGCATAAGACCCATCACAATGGCATGATAAATATAGGCCCCAAGGGTCCAAGGGTCCTATCAAAAGTTCCAGTCCAACCAAGATTATATGGTCCACCAATTAGCTAAGAGTATGGACCCAATAAAAACCCCAACTGGGGTGGGCCTCAAGCATGCACTAATTAAGCCCAAAATCTAATTAAAAATAGGGTAAGATATGTGTGCTAATGTTCCCAAATTTTTTGGACCATACTGCCCCAAAGCGTTCATTTATGGGCAACAACTTTAGGCTTATTGCTGAAATTCCAGCCCAACCTCAATCTGGCTTACGAGAAATTCAAAAATTAATTAATTTATATATTTATGTTAGTTCCTAGTGATCTATACATGTCACAGGGGATCCACCAGATGAAGAGAGTAGATTAAACGCATAAATCAAATGGGTCATGCTAATGGACTAGATGTCTAGCAGCAGCCTAATGAGATGGGTGTCCCATGGTGGGTAGTCCTAAAGGCCTGGGTATTTGGCCCAAAAACTCATCCAATGGGCCCTGATTGGATATTACTGAAGGGGAGGATGATCATGTCCCCTATGAATCGCACATGGATGAACGGTGGGATATAAAATTGTAACATCCCAAAAATCGAGGGTCGAGCATAAACTCCACTCTCAAGTTCCAGAACATCACTTATACAACATTTTCAATGATGGATGAATGTCTACTGTAATAGTGCATAAAACATGAAGTGGATTAAGCCAAAACATCATATCATACTCCAGAGACAGTTAAATTAGCAAGCGGAAGAATGTGATAGATATATAAAATATATAAATGATTGTAAGTCTCCAGAGTGTGAACATCTTACCAGGTTAACTAAATACATGAATACTCCAAAATAGCATATCATACATGAATACTCCAAAATAGAAAGAAAATAATATACATGGGTGTGTACATAAAAGGCAAAATACCAATGCATTGGCATCTAATCAGTAACCCTGTAACCCCGTCAATCAGAACCTGCATATAGGAGGGATCCTCCTCATCATCATCAAGTCTGGCTCTGCTTCGTAAGTAACGCCATCATCTGAAACTAAAACAAAGACTGTTTGGTGTGTACAACACCATCCCGTAATGTGGGAGTGAGTAGCTAACTCAGTGGAATCATAGAGCAAAGGTTAACATGTTATCAAATCAATCACGCGATAATGGAAAAGCAAGCAATCAAATATTCCTAAACACTGTGATTAATGCAAGAATGAAATGACATGATGGATGCCCTCACCGACATACTCCCTCATGCGACACCATCTTACGTCCGCAGCATGCTTTCTTCCCTCAGTGTTCCACATCTTTCAGGCACATGCAGTGCGATATGAATATGATTACCGAGTTGTTATTAGTCCTTTTCATACAGAAGAATTAGGAAACTAGGGTACCTCCCTTATATCAATACCCAAACAATGATCCTGTCTAGGGTCGTCACTCCTAGTAGTATCATAAAATGATATATTTCTAGGTCGCTGCAAGGGCTGCTAGGGCTGTTGCACGCACTCGTTGCTCTGTTCCCCCATCACCTTATCAATACAGGCCTAGTTTATACTCTGTTTACTGTGGGAAGGCTCATCGCCTCTCCGCAGATTCAGAATATGCTCGAGGTCACTACAAAGGGCTGTCAGGGCTGTTGCTCGCACTCGTTGCACCGCTCCCCCATCACCTTATCAGTGTAGGCCGATAGCAAGAATATAGTGTCCCATACCACCATAATTTTCTCAGGAGTCTGGGTTACTCAATGGTCACTACGGGGAGGTTTGTGGCCACAGCGTAGGCCGACAACTTGACTACGGTGTCCCATACCACCATGCCCGGCTCATGAGTCTTAGGAGATCGAGGTACCAAGGTTAGAGGGGCTTTCCAATGGTAAGTTTGGTACCTTAGGTTCAAACAGTTATGACGAATACAAGGTGAACATACAATGGTCAGTCGGGTTACTTGATAAGTCTGAATAGCTTGAGCGTACATTGAATCGACCGACATGGAGTGCACAAGCACTTCGTGTGGCCTAACCACTGCCGACGACTCTAGTACGACTTGGGTTTTTCATACACATCCTTTGTGGTGAATAGAATCCAACCACGAATTCTAAACTGTTACCGACTGCCTGGACTAGAGTATAGCCCCAAGTACCTGTAATCTAAATCAATAATCACATGAGAGAGATAGAATTGAAATACAAGTAATTCCAGCGAATTATCAGCATGTTATAACGTACATCATAAGAAGTTAACCGTACAGGAGTATTTCACACATAGGGTAATCAATTCAAATACAACAAGCATGGAGGAAATCATGTGCATCATCAAATTAGTTGAGAATCCAGTCTCAATGCTAATCTACAACACCATTGACTCAATACTTACTAATACATACATTTATACAAACACTAAAACTACTCAACTCCAACGTACCTGACGTATGTTGATTTCAACGTATAATATGACAGATCCTTATATCAAGGACCTGTCTAATACACAACAATCATGTTCTTACATTCAAAACATATGGCAGGCATAAATCATATTGATTAGGCATTTCAACAAGCACTTAGCCTACAATTAATAACATACATAGCGTATGTTGGCTGAAACATGTATTAGGGCGAATCATTTTGCCAAATAGATCATACATCTATAACTAGTATATATGCACGGAAAATACTCATGGCAATCATATCAACAAAAATTATACGTATACGGTATTTCCTACAAATACCTAAAATACCATAAATCTCATATTCTTCGCATGTATTCGAAATGAAAAACAGACAGCATGTTCTACATGTGAAACAACATTCTTGACAACAATCTACCATTAAACGACGTTAAAAGCTTTGAAAAATGGTAAACTAAGCGTCTAAAATCCGCACCTTACGCCGTAGGAGCGTAATGAATCGAATAAGAACTCTACGTCGTCGTCAACGACTGATTGGCAACCTATAACACAAGGTGAGTCAGCTACTTAGCTACTTGTACACATAGGAGCCTTAAAACAGGTTAGGGTTAGAGTTTTCTTACCTAGAATGAAACTAGAATCGCCAGAATAACGATGTAAGTGGATGGCTTTGGCACGTGGAGCAGTAGGGAAGAATCCCAGGAGAAAACTCCAACTCTCTCTCACTTTCTCTCTCTTTTCTCTCCTCTCTCTCTTAGGGTTTTCCTCAAATCGTATGGGTTAGAAAGCTAAGGGTTTAAGGCCCTTTTATAAGCCCAAACATAACCAAAACAGACTCCAAGTCAAGGTATACTTGGGTTATAGCCAAATCGAGTCTTTTTCGATCCAAAAGAACATTTCTGGGGGTCCCCTTACTTAATGCGGTCGGACTTAAGCTCATGGATGTCGGATCCTGATCACATTAAGGTTTCAGTTCGATAGGGTTTCCAGATCGCACGTGGCGGACCAATTTCAGTTCAGTGGTCACTAAGACTCGATCGAGGATTCCAAGTACACTGACCTGAGTGGAAAATGTTTCCTGATCCGAGGGTGTATTTGGGTCAGATTCTGACAGTCTGAATGCTTATACTTAACCCGCAAGCGATACGTGCCAGATTTATTTAAATCACATTTAATTTATAAAGAATTTCACTCTTTCTCACACTCCTTGCTCCAGGCTCAATGAAATAGCCTCAGAACATCAGTTGGGCTTAATTTTCGGGGTGGTAGTCAAGTCCAATACGCGGTCATAATGGTCTAAGTTCATTGCTACCGGACTCATGACGCGTGGTCAGAATCCATTACAAAGTTTCAAAGAGTTCCTGAGAACAATCAGGTTTAGACTTTGATCCTAAGTTTTAGGGTAACGTAGCGTCAATGATTCTATAGGTTTTGGGTCTTATAGATCGTATTTAAAGTGGTTGGTGCTAATTTTGCAGAAAATCTAGTGTAGTGCTGGCTAATTCACGTTAAATTTCTAAAGAATTAGGTTCTACATGATTTCTTTGGCTTTGGAATTGAGTTCTGAGAGTGATATGGTTGACCCATTTCCTAAGGACGTCTAATCCCAGATTGGCAAAAATTTGGGGTATTATAAAAATACATTAAGGTGGGCCCACAAAGTGGCCTAGACGGCCAGCCAAGGCTGGACGTCGCAGCCTGGTGGGCCACTTTAGGCAGCACTACGAATGGTATAGGGGCCGACGGCCCTGAAAATTTGTAATGTGGTACTTCAATGGGTGGGCCACACCTCCATAAAATTTCATGATTTTTCGATACTCAAAAATACTTTAATTAAATGTTGAATTACATCTTATCCAGAAATTTTATTGGGTAAAATGTTGTTGTCCATACAATATTCATCTAATAAGATGGGCCCAAAGCTTCATCTGGGAGGGGTGGGTGTAAGTGTTATGTTTTCTAACTCCTATGATTGTTAAATTTTGTAGTGCCAAAACCTCTTGAAATCTGTATCTTGTGTAACTCATCTTCATGTTCAAGATCATGCAATTCTTGTACACGTTCAAGATGTTCCAATTCAAGATTCAAGTAGCACAAGTGTATGAATAAGAGATTCTTACACAAGTTCTAGTTCAACATCAAGTGATAGATCAAGATTTTAAACTTTAACCTATTTTAAGACAAAATGCTTTACTTTGGAACTTAAAGCTCAAGGCATGTCACAAGTACTTCAAGTTCAAGCTTCAAAGTACATCAAGATATTAAGCTTCTTGTATTTCAAGATCAACTATTGACCGAAGTGAATGATGATTCAATGTTCAAATATCACTTATAAGGTATGATTGACCTTAGATTGACCATAGGTTAGGTCTTATTGATTGCATACTTAAATTGGGTCACTATATAATTTTATAGACTATTTCTCGACCAGTCTTAGCCTATGTTTGACTAGTCCTAGTAATGGCTAAACAAGTCCAAGGTTTGTTACTAATTTTTAAGATTTTATGTTATTGCCTCGACCAGTCCTGGAGACAGCTCGACTAGTCGAGCAGGCTCGACTCAAAGTCTAACAACCATTTTTGGTTCCCCTCGACTAGTTAAGTGCAGGGTTCAACTGGTCGTGAAGGCCACTTTACCGGTCGTACCACCCACTAGACCAGTCGTGGAACAGTCTTATCTTATCATGTTCGAATTTTTTAAATGTTGTTGGTCCTTCAACCAGTTGATTTATCCTCTGGGCCATCAAGTGAACGGTTTCTACACTTATAAAGGAGCATGATTTTCAAAGTTTTACAAGTCATTCAATCAAAATCAAGACACCACTCTAAGAGATAAGTTTGTGATATTTTTAAGCTATTTAGTTATCTTTAATTTAGCTTTTTGTATTTAATTTTGAGATTCTACATTCCAATCTTATTTAAAGAAGGGATTTAAGTTTTCCACTTTCTTGGAATCAAAATCAAATCAAGCTAACCTAAAGTGATTTAATCTAAAAATCATTTAGAATTTAGAACCATTTTATAAGTGAGTGTGAACATTGAACATCTACTCTGAATTGGTTCTACCAGGCTGCATCAAAGGAGAATATACAGATAAGTATTTTACATTTATGCAAATGTTTCTTTTAGTTTCTTTGAGATTGTGCCAGGAAAAATCTCTCTTTATTTTGGTTTGTCTGAGGTGATCCAGAAAACTTAGGGTGTGGATTTTTTGAATTGTGTAAGCCCACTTGAAAGACACAATTGTGAAGGTTTTAGGTGAACCTTAAAAAACTTATTGCATAGTGAACGCGAATATCCATTGTGTGAGGATATTGGGAGTGGAGTAGTTGTGTGGATGTTTTTCTAAATAGTTGGTGTACACATAAGAAAACCACTATAATTTCAGGTCTCGTGGTGGGTGGTTGATTGTGGTTTGTGTGAATGTTATAATTTCCTTTTTAAGCATTTGTGGAGAATGTTGTAATCCTTTTTATGCATGTGTGGGAATGTTGTAATATCTTAGTTATTTTCTTTGTTATTTTTATTCTTTATTCCTCTATATCGGTTTGAGATTTTGATACACAGACCATTCTAGGAATCAGGTTGTCCTACCATAAGTCATTAGTTTTTTGTGTAAGGTTGTCCTTAGAACAACATTTATTTCAACCTCTTAATACTTGTACATTTGAGGTTGTTATTCATTTCTGCTTTGTGGGATTGTTTATTGTTATCTTTACTTATATTTGTTTAATTCTGCATTTAATTTTTTAAATTTGGTATAGTCCTATTCACCCCCGTTTAGGACTCTTAGCTCGGCCTTTTCAAGTGGTATCAGAGCCTAATAGCTTACTTTTTTTTAAAGATTTATTTCCTGAGCTAATTGATCTGAGCTTTTGAAGATATTAAATTTTAATAGCCTTTCAGTCACTAGGCCTCCACCATTTGATGGCTCTAATTATGCCTATTGGAAAGCTAGAATAAGAATTTTTTTGAAATCCATGGATGAGAGGGTGTGGCAAGCCACAGTGACCAATTGGACCCCTCCTATCACTGAAGTGATTGACACTGATGGATCTAAAACTATAAAAGTCACACCTTACTTTTCTTGGACTGTTCTTAAGAAAAGTAAAAGTAGTGCCAATGTAAAGGCTTTAAATGCTATTACTTGCACTCTATCATTGGATGAATTCAAGAGAATTATATCCTGTAATACTGCAAAACAAGCCTGGGATATTTTAGAAATGACACACGAGGGAACAACAATTGTCAAGAAATTTAAAGTCCAAATCCTCACAACCAAATTTGAGAAAATACGTATGAAAGAAAGTGAAACGTTCATGGACTTCTATACAAGATTGAATGGCATCGTCAACTCTATGTGGGGTCTTGGTGATAGGATCCCAGAAAGTAAAGTCTATACAAAGATACTGCGCTCATTGCATGAATGGTTCAATTCAAAGGTGACTGCGATCCAGGAACTTCATGATACAGATAATATGAGGGTAGAAGAATTGGTTGGTTCTTTACAAACATACGAGTTAAACTTTAAAGCTCCTAAAGGTAAATCCATCACCCTTTAGTCTTTTAAAATTATTTCTCAAGAAAATACAAATAATTCTGATTAGAAACCTCTGAAGATGATATGACTCTTTTAGATAAAAAGTTTTACAAGATTTTCAAAAGTAAAAAGAGGATTGATTTGCAAAAACCTACTGAAAAGGAAAAAAATCTAGATCTAAAACTTGGAAATCTTTAAAAGATATCTAATGTTACAACTACCATGAATATGGGCATTTAACGAACAAATGTTATAAAAAGGAAAAACCTAAAAATAAATATATGTTGGCTATATGGGATGAATCTTCCTACTATGACGCTTATTCTAAGTCAGAAGATTATGAAACTAAGTCGAGTAATGATGTTAAAGCCCTAATGACTCTAGCAAAGTTCTCTTTTTCAGATAATGATGATTTAACCGGTGAAGAAAATTCGAATAGTGGCGATGAAAATAAAGATCCTCAAGATGTTTATAATGCCCAATACAAGGAAAGTTGCAAAATTGCTGTAAAACTAAAACTTTAGAAAGAAAAGTGTTCAAAACTAAAAGAAAATTTTGATAATCTAGTCTTAGAAAAATCACACATTTTAGATTGCTTTGAAAAAACTAAGTGCGACTAAGATTTCAAAACCTCCCTAGTTGAAAAACTAAAATCTAAAAATGAAAAGCTAAAAGTAGAAGTCTCTTCACTTTTGAGTTTAAAAGTCACATGGAGGTATGCCCAAGGAGATCCTAAGTTAGAAAAAACTCTTATCTGGATCTAGAAAATGTGGCGATCGATCTGAATTGGGCTACGATAAAAGTATTCCTCTCAAACATAAGAATACTCCACCCAAATTTGTGAAAGGGGAGTCTTCTAACTCAAAAGGGAAAAGTATGAATCAAAATTATTCTAAAAATGCTAAGACTTTTCAAACCTTAAAACCAAAAAGCAACCATATCAACTATAAAAATTAGAATCATAATTCATTAGTTGAGAAAATGTTGATTTACTTAAAAAATGTAACTCAGGGGGTCGGTTTTATAACAACTACAACATATGAAGACTAACTATGCTCCTAAACCCAAAAATGGTAATGAAATGGATCCCTAAGGTTACATGTTTGGTTCCCCACACTGCTTTCAAAGCTTCGAGCCATTCAAAGTGGTACCTAGACAGTGGATGCTCCAAACATATGACAAGTGACAAAGGATTATTCACCAATCTTAAAGACATGACTGATGGTTCAGTCACATTCGGTGATGGTAGCAACTGTAGAATTATTATCCAAGATACGGTTCAACTCTTTAACCTTCCTATATTTGAGAATTTTTTATATGTAGAAGGATTAAAACATAATTTATTAACCATCTCTAAAATATGCAATAATAATCATAGGGTAAAATTTACTAATCAAGGGTGTGAAATTTTAAATAAAAATGGTTTTGTAATATTAATTGGTCACAAAACTTCTAAAAACTGCTACATTATTTGTAATTCAAGCTCATCTAATCTATCGTGTAACATGGTCCAAATCGATGAGACCGAATTATGGCATAAACGCCTCAAACATCTACACTACCACAACTTGTATAGATTGAGCAAAAGAGAGTTGGTAAGTGAAATGGCCAAGCTATATGTCCTAGAGGGGGGGGGGGGGGGGGGGGTGAATAGGGCTATGCCAAATTAAAATAAAAATAATAGCAGAATTAAAGAAAGAGAGATGACCAATTAAAGAAATCAATTCACAATGTTGAATTAAAATGTAACCTCAAAATTCAAGTCTTGAGAGGTTGATACAAATGTTGTTTTAAGGACAACCTTACAGCAAAAACCAGAGTTTATGGTAGGACAACCTTATTTCTAGAAAGGTCTTTGTATCAAAAACTCAAACTGAAGAGGAATAAATAAATAGAAAGGAAATGAAATAAATTGCATAAATTTAAATCTAAATTATTATAACATTCCCCATTGTGCTTGAAATGAAAATATTACAACATTCACATCCACATATACATCCCACAATACTGAATGATGAAAGTTAGGAAATATAAATCACACATCCACAAAACACAAAGAATTATACCAGTTTGCCTGTGTTCACCAACTGTTAAAAAATAGCCACACATTGCTATTCCACTCCTAATATCCTCACACAGGGGATATTAGCATTCACTATAAAAATAGGTTCTCACAGGTTTACCCAAAACCTACACAATTGTGTCTTTTAGAAAAGTGGCTTACACAATCCAAAAGCCCTCACTTTTGAGTTTTCTAGCTCTCATCAGACAACCAAGAAATTGAGATTTTTCTGACTTAACATCAAATAAAACTAAAATGAAAGGAATTTATAATAAATGTAAAATGCATGGATTTCTCCTTTTGTTGCAGCCCGGAAGAACCAATCGGAGTAGATGATTATATGTAGAAGTTCAAAGTCCAATACTCACTTTATAATGGTTCTAGGTTCTAATTGATTTTAAATTAAAACAGTTGGGCTAGCTATATTTGATTTTGATTTCAGGAAGAAGGAATATCACAATTCCTCTTTTTAATTAAGATTGGAATATAGAAACAAAATCAAATATATAAAGCTAATAAAAGAGAATATAAATTATCCACAAAGTAGCTTAAAATAAACACAAACTTATCTCAGAGTGATCCTTGATATTTCTTGAATTTCTATCTCAAACTCTGAAATTCATGCTCTATTTATAGTTGTAGAAATCACACCTTCGACTGGTCATGAGGACACTACGATTGGTCATAGGAGAATGGATTTTTGAATTTTTTAGCGCGATTGGATAAAACCGTTCCACGACTGGTCGTACGACCCAGATTTTGGTTGTTGGATTTTGAGTCATGGAACCAGGATTGGTCGAAGGACGAGTCGACATTGTTCACATGACTGATTGAATAGTCTAGGACTAGTTGTGGACGAACAAAAAAGTCTGAAAAATTGTAACAAACTTAATACTGGTCTTGGAATCTCTTAGATTGATCAAGCCAGTGCTAGGACTAGTTGAACAAAATTCAGGACTAGTCTTAGAATAGTCCAAATCCATGTAAAATGATTCAATTAAATATGTATCCAAAATGACCTATCCTAAGGACAATCTAAGGTCAATCATACCTTGAAAGTGAGATATGAACTTCGAGACTTCATATCTTCAGATGATTGATGACTTATGATCATTGTGAAGCTTGAGATCTTTGAAGTTAATGTATCACTGAACCAAGAGATCTTCTAAAGCTTGAATAACCATTTATCTTGTGTTGTAAACTGGCTTGAGTCTTGACCATGATCACTTCTACTGTTGTAGCTTGTACTTAAGAAGCCAAAACAGTCATAAGATAGGCAAACGGTATATCACTATGACCTGGATGGAGACAAAACTGAATGATGGAATAACATATTAAAGATGGAAGACAAACTTTAGTACCAGAGATAACAGAATGCAAAACACGAACCATAAAGGAAGTTAATTCTGTTTTATTACCAGAACGCGGATATAAATTTGAAGTAAAGATTCTATGGAGGACTCTGTATCTAGGTAACAAATACTTTGATGGGAGCGCATTCCCTTTATGAGTCCATTGCACATCCATATTACACAATACACTGGTGAGCATTCGTTTTTCAAATTCAAAGGGTTTTTTCAGTTAGAATATGAATGGGGATGCCCTCATCATTAATAGGTATTTCCATAAGGCCAGATATTAGATGAAGGTCTACATCATAAGGGCCTTCTCTAGCATATATTTTGAATGTTAAATTTTCAGCAGAAAAGTCAGAGATGCATGCGAACATGGACCACACAATAGATTGGAATGCAGGCCCACCCCGATGTAAGATGTTACCCCATCCTACAGCTTGGAGGAGTGGAAAGATAGTAACTGGAGCAATGTGGTTAAGATCAACACCTCTTTGAACAATAACCTTGCACAAACGCAAATCCCGTACATATGAGGGATCATTTTCAGGTGAACGAAGATGGCGTTGAATTATTGGAGCTGATCAAGAGGATGATGGACCACAAGCTATTTTCCTTTTCCCTCTAGCATCCATTTCAAAAAGAAATATAAAGGAACAAGAAATCACAAAGAAAGTAGAGATGGGTTTTTCTAGATCAAAAAATGGAGAAAAAAACCCCAAAATCTTAACAAAGCTTGAAATCAAGTACTCTAAAGAAAAGTGAAAGGGCCTAGCTATATGCCCTAGAGGGGGGGTGAATAGGGCAATGCCAAATAAAACTTATAACATCAGAATAATAAAAGAAATAAAGCACAATGCTTAATTTAAAGTAATCTCAATAGGCTAAAATAAATAGAATGATACTTTATCAGTTCTAAGGACAACCTTACACCAAAAACCAAAGGTTTAAAGTAGGACAACCTTATTTCTAGAACATCCTTTGAATCACAAACCAATGAGGAATAAAAAGCAAGGAAATTAAAATAACTTGCAGAAATAAATCCTAAGTTATTACAACACTCCACACTTTCTTAGAATAAAAAGATTACAACATTTATCCACAAATACAAACCACAGAACTGAATGAATAAAAGAATGAAAGAATAATGCACATCCACAACACAACGATATATAGTGGTTCACCTGTGTGTACACCAACTGTTATCCAACAGCCACACGAATGCTACTCCACTCCTAATATCCTCACACAGGGGATATTAGCATGCACTATCAAAATAGGTTTCACAGGTTCACCTAAAACCTTCACAATTGTGTCTTTGATCTTGGGCTTACACAATCTGAGTTTTCTGGCTCTCCTCAGATAAACCAATACAATGAGATTTTTCTGGAAAATCTCAAACCAAAACCGAAGAAAGTAAATTACAAAAATGTAAAATACCCGAATCACCTTTTGAAGTAGCCCGGTAGAACCAATCGGAGTAGAAGTTCGATTCAACGTTCAAAGTCCAATACTCACTTTAAGAATGGTTATAAGTCTAATTGATTTTAAATCAAAAGGACTAGTTCTATTTGATTTTGAATCCAAGAAGAAGGAATATCGAAAATTCCCCTTTTCTAATAAGATTGGAATGTAGATCAAAATCAAATAAAAAACAAGCTAGCAAAAGGAATATTAAATAAGCACAAAGTAGCTTAAAACAAACACAAACTTATCTCAGATAATAGCCTAAAGATTGCTTGAATAGAATTGAATTGAATTGCTAAAACTCTGAAGTTTGTGCACTATTTATAGCCTGAAAAATCCCGTCTACGACTGATCTTAAGATCCTAGGACTGGTCGTAGCTTCAAAGATTTTTAAAGATTTTCATGGAATAAGATTTTGCAGTTCCACGACCGGTCCTGGGTAGTCTACGACCGGTCATGGGCCACCTACGACTGGTCGTGAGTCACCTACGACCGGTCGTAGGACCCTTAATTTGGTTGATGAAGTTTGAGTCGTAGGGCTACGACCGGTCAAAGGATGAGTCGTAGAACTCACAGGAATAGTCGTAGGATGTCTAGGACTGGTCGTAGGACAGCCAGAAAGATCTAAAAATCTTTAACAACCTAGGACTGATCCTGAAAAACATAAGACTGGTCGTAGCAGAGCTAGGAACGGTCTTGAAGTCCCTATGACTGGTCTTAGAATAACCCAAACAAGCATATTAAAATATATGAATTATGTATCCAGAATGACCTATTGTAAAGCCCATCCTAAGGTCAATCTAAGGTCAAACAAACCTTAACAGTGAGATGGACATTGAAAGTCTGTATACTCAGATGACCTTAAAGAGAAGCTTGAGAATATACGAATCTTGTAGTAGGCCTTCTTGATCTTGATCTTGACTTGAACAAAGTCTTCTTGAGCTTGATCTTGACTTGAATAAAGTTTTCTTGAGCTTGATTGTATCTTGAACATGCATACTTGAAGACTTCTATTCCTGAATTCTTCATCCATGACTTGAAACTTTCTTCAATTAAGTTCTTGTCTTGAAATCCGATGTCTTGAAGTAATGAATAGTCTTAAACATGCAACTAGATATACAAGACATAGATATAGGTTTTGGCACCACAAAATTTGACAACCAAAGGGATATGAAATCATAGCACTTACAATCTCCCCCTTTGTCAAATTTATGATAAAACACATAGCAAAGAAGACAAATTACTATTACTCTACTCCCCCTGAGTAATACAAGTACTACTAATGTAAATAGTCAATAACATATTCTCATCCACATATCCTTCTCAATTAATCAATTCAAACAAATAAATTACTCCCCATTTCTTCCATACTACTCCCTTTTAGCTTACTCCCTTTTAGCTTACTACTCCCCCTTTTTGTCACAAAATGGCAAGGGAAAGTCACAAAAGGAAAGAGAACTTGGAGAGTGATAAGCAGATAATGAGAAAGAGATATGAAAGGACATAATATAAACCTGAAGCATCAAGCCATCATCAATCCATAATACAATATCCAAAATAAAAGATAATGTTATACTATCCAGAAGATAATTCACCTAATCTGATCCAGAGGAGGGAGCAGGGATAGTAACCCTTTATTAATGTGACGAAGATATTTTCGAATGTACTTAAATCGCATATCGTGGGCTATATTCATATTATCAACCTTCTCCTCCAATGCACGAAGGCGTGCATCAAAACTAGATGGATCATAATCTGGATCATTTGGTGAATCAGATTCTATCTCATCAAAAATCTCATCCGTATTAACATCTTGTTGTGGAAGATCACCAGCTTCCCCTTCATTTCCAGCTTCACCACCATCACCACCAACACCACCTTCATCTACTTGGCCAGGAAGCAAATCCAGATTCATCTTATTAATATTGGAATTGTTGAAGATAAGATGATGAATGGGTGCCTCATTAACAGGTTTATCAACAAGCATATGAGTCGCTAAAACAGTCATGAGATAACCAAACGGAATATCACTATGACCCGGATGGAGACGAAACTGAATAATGAAATAACAAATCAAAGAGGGAAGATAGGCCTTGGTACCAGAAGCAATAGAATGCAACACACGAACCATGAAAGAAGTCAACTCGGTTTTATTACCGGACCGAGGATACACATTGAAAATGAAGAAATGATGTAACAGTCTGTATCTAGGTAACAAATACTTTGAAGGGAGAGGATTCCCTTTGTGTGTCCATTGTGCATCAATTTTGCATAAATCTCTTGTTAACATGCATTTTTCCAATTCAGATGGTTTATCATATAAAGTATGAATCGGTATACCTTCATCATTAACAAGTATATCCATAATACCTGATATCAAATGACGGTCTACTTCAAATTTTCCTTCTCTAGTATCAATTAAAAATGTTAAATTATCAAGAAAAAATTCTGAGATGCATGCTACCATTGATTGAGCAATGGACAGGTATGCAGGCCCACCCCAAAGCAAAATGTTAGTCCAGCCAACAGATTCAAGAAGAGGGACAATACCATATGGAGCAATATGATTGAGATCAGCGGTATGCTCAACGATTATATTACGGACACGTAAATCCCGTACATCTTGAGTATCATCTTCGGGTGACCAAAGGTGCCGTTTTGTAATCGGTGTAGATCTAGATGAGGATGGACCACGAGATGTTTTCTTTTTCCCTCTAGCATCCATCTTCAATCAAGATATACAAAGAGCAAGAGAAATGCACAAAAGAAAGATGGGTTTTCTCTAGATCAGCAAGTTGAGAAGAAACCCTTGAAAAACCCAACAAAAGATGAAATCTAGCCATACAATGAACAAATCAAAGCATAGAGAGCATGAATCTTCAAGAAAAATGATGAAATAGGACTCATCTTGAAGAAAAATAAGAAATCCTATTACTGGTCGAGCCACGACTCGTCGTAGGTTGGAGTGGAAATGAAGAAGAAGGAAATTTTCCCCAAATATATCACATTCACGAGCTCCATGACTGGTCGACTGTGGTTCACGACCGGTCGAACCACGACTGGTCGTGTACATCCACAACCGGTCGAGTATCGACCAAAAAAAATGCATTTTTAATGAAAAAAATAAAATTTAAACATAAATAATACTAAATATAGTACACTATGATACATGCAAGTAAGAATATTCAATGTAAAATGCACATACCAAGATCAAATTTCAATTTATTAAACCTGCTTTTGTCGAACGGTTTAGTAAATATATTAGCAAGTTGAGATTCAGTTGGTATATATTCCAAGGAAATTACTTTTTCTTCAACCAACTCACGAATGTAATGATACTTAATGTCAATGTGCTTAGTACGTGAATGCTGGATTGGATTTTTGAAAATATTTATAGTACTAGAATTATCAGAATGTAAGATCATTGAATCTTGATTAATTCCATAATCGCTTAGCATGCATTTCATCCACACTAGTTGAGTACATGCATATCCAGCTGTAATATACTCAGCCTCAGTAGTGGAGAGCGATATTGAGCTTTGCTTCTTGCTAAACCAAGAAACTAAGCAATTTCCAATGTAAAAACAACCACCACTGGTTGATTTTCTATCACCGATATTACCGGCCCAATCAGCATCTGAGTACCCGGCTAATTGAACACTCGTATCAAAACGGTACCATAGACCCAAATTTATAGTACTTGCGACATATCTAATAATCTGTTTAACAACAGTAAGATGTGATTCCTTAGAATTAGACTGATATCTCGCACAAATTCCAACACTAAACGCGATATCAGGTCTACTTGCTGTAAGGTACAACAAACTGCCAATCATACTGCGATATAGTTTAGGATCTATATCATTACCAGTATTGTCTTTTGAGAGTCTTAATGTTGTACTGATAGGAGTATCAAAGTTCTTACCATTCTCAAATCCAAACCTTTTAACTAAATTTGAAGCATATTTGGTCTGGGAAATGAAAATTCCGTCAGGCTGTTGTTTTACTTACAACCCTAGGAAATAGTTAAGTTCGCCAACCATGCTCATTTCGAACCTTGATTTCATTAACTCTACAAACTCAATAGACATGTTAGAGCAAGTTGATCCATAAATAATATCGTCAACATATATTTGAACCATCAAAATATCATTGTTATTCTTCTTAACAAAGAGCGTCTTATTGACACTTCCTACTTGAAAGCCATGACTAAGTAAGAATTTAGTCAATTTCTCATACCATGCCTTGGGTGCTTGTTTTAGACCATAGAGAGCCTTTTTGAGAAGAAATACATGATCAGATAACTTAGGGTCTTCAAATCCTGAGGGTTGTTCAACATACACTTCTTCATGTAAATCGCCATTCAAGAAAGCGCTCTTTACATCCATTTGATAAATTTTAAATTTTCTAAAGCATGCGATGGAAATAAAAAGTCTGATTGACTCAAGGTGAGCAACTGGAGTAAAGGTTTTATCGTAATCTATGCCTTCAATCTGAGTGTACCCTTGTACAACCAGTCTAGCCTTGTTTCATATAATATTTCCAAGCTCATCATACTTATTTTTAAAGATCCATTTTGTTCCAATAATGTGTTTATCTTTAGGTCTAGGAACAAGATACCAGACTTCATTACGAACAAATTGATTAAGTTCATCCTGCATAGCAACAATCCAAATTTTATCAGAAAGTGCTTCTTTTACGTTGACCGATTCTATTTGGGATGTGAAACAGACATAATTACATATGTTCTCAAGTTGTTTGCGAGTACGTACTCCAGCGAGAGGGTTTTCAAGTATTTGATTGGATGGATGATCTTTAACAGTCCTTGGTTCAGATTCGTTTTGACTTGATGAGATATCTTGATTGTCAACAATAAGAGCTTCATCATCATCTAAACTCGGGGCTGGTGTATTCAAATGATCATCAATGACCACATTGATAGACTCTTGAATCACACCAGTTCTCTTATTTAGAACCCTATAATCTTGACTGTTCAAGGAATAACCAAGAAAAATACCTTCATCACTCCTCGTCTCAAACTTTCCCAAATTTTCACGATCATGTAAAATATAACACTTGCTGTCAAAAAACCCGAAAGTATTTGACAGTAGGTTTCTTTTCAAACCATAATTCATAAGCAGTCTTATTATCAGATTTACTGGTATAAACCGGATTAATAATATAACATGCGGTATTAACTGCTTCAGCCCAAAGATTTCTAGAGAACTTCATGCTATTCAACATAACATTAGCCATATCCTGAAGCACTCTGTTTTTCCTTTCAACTATATCATTTTGTTGCGGTGTTTTGGGCGTAGAGAATTCATGCGATATTCCCTGATCACTACAGAATTTCTCAAAACTACTATTTTCGAATTCAGATCCAAGATCACTACGGATCTTACTAACATGAGAACCTTTCTCATTTTGGATTCGTTTAATGACCTTTTTCACTTTGTCCAGGGTTTCAGTTTTGTCTTTTAAGAACGATACCCAAGTGAATCTGGTATAGTCATCTACGATAACCAAATTATATTTTTTGCCTCCTCGACTCTCCAATCTGGTTTGTCCAATAAGATCCATATGGAGAAGCTCAAGTGGTCTAGATGTGGTATTGGAGTTCACTTTCTTGTGAGATCTCCTAATCTGTTTGCCCAACTGACATTCACCACATATTTTTTCTACTTTTTACAATTTGGGTAGACCTCTAATTAGTTCTCTTTTGCTGAATCTAAATAAGTTCCGGTAGTGTACATGTCCAAGGCGTTTATGCCATAATTTAGTCTCATCGGTATGGACCATGTAACACGATTGAGTAGATGAGCTTGCATCACTAACGATGTAGCAGTTTTCAGAAGTTCTGCGACCAGTTAATATTACAGAACCCTTTTTATTAAGTATCTCACAACCTTAATTAGAAAACTTTACACTATGGTTGTTATCGCATATCTGAGAAATACTAAGTAGGTTGTGTTTCAAGCCTTCAATATATAAAACATTCTTAAATAAGGGAAGGTTATAAAGTTGAACCGTACCTTGGCCAATGATCTTGCAATTGCTTCCATCACCAAATGTGACTGACCCTTCAGTCATATCTTTTAGATCGGTGAATAAAGCCTTGTCACCTGTCATATTGAAAGGGCCTAGCTATATGCCCTAGAGGGGGGGGGTAAATAGGACAATGCCAAATAAAACTTATAACAGCGGAATAATAAAAGATATAAAGCACAATGCTGAATCTAAAACAATCACAATAGCCTAAAATAAAGAGATTAATACTTTATCAGTTCTAAGGACAACCTTACACCAAAAACCAGAGGTTTAAGGTAGGACAACCTTATTTCTAGAACGTCCTTTGTATCACAAATCAATGAGGAATAATAAGCAAGAAAATCAAAATAACTTGCAGAAAATAAATCCTAAGTTATTACAACATTCATCCACACTTGCTTGAAGTGATTACAACATTCATCCACAAATACTCTCCACAAAACAGAATGAATAAAAGAATGAAAGAGTAAAACACATCCACAACACAACGATATGTAGTGGTTCGCCTATGTGTACACCAACTGTTATCCAATAGCCACACAGATTGCTACTCCATTCCTAATATCCTCACACAGGGGATATTAGCATGCACTATCAAAATAGGTTTTACAGGTTCACCTAAAACATTCACAATTGTGTCTTTGATCTCGGGCTTACACAATCCAAAAACACCATAATCTGAGTTTTCTAGCTCTCCTCAGATAACCAATACAATGAGATTTTTCTGGCGAATCTCAAACAAAAACTAGAGAAAGTAAATTACAAAAATATAAAATACCTAAATCACCTTTTGAAGAAGCCCAGTAGAACCAATCGGAGTAGATGTTCGATTCAACGTTCAAAGTCCAATACTCACTTTAAGAATGGTTCTAAGTCTAATTGATTTTAAATTAAAATGGCTAGTTCTATTTGATTTTGAATCCAAGAAGAAGGAATATCAGAAATTCCTCTTTTCTAATAAGATTGGAATGTAGATCAAAATCAAATAAAAATAAGCTAGCAAAAGGAATATTAAATAAGCACAAAGTAGTTTAAAATAAACACAAACTTATCTCAGAGTATATCCTAAAGAATGCTTGAATAGAATTGATTTGAAGTACTAAACCTCTGAAGTTTGTGCTTTATTTATAACCTAAAAAATTCCGTCTACGACTGGTCTTAGGAACCTAGGACCGGTCGTAGCTCCAAAGATTTTCTAAAGATTTCCGCGGGATAAGATTTTCTGTTCCACGACCGGTCCTGGGTGGTCTACGACCGGTCGTGGGCTATCTACGACTGGTCGTGGGACACCTACGACCGGTCGTAGGACCCCAAAAATGGTTGCTGGAGTTTGAGTCGTAGGGCTGCAACCGCTCGTAGGACCCCAAAAATGGTTGCTGGAGTTTGAGTCGTAGGGCTACGACCGGTCGAAGAATGAGTCATAGAACTCACAGGACTGGTCGTAGGATGTCCAGGATTAGTCGTAGGACAGCTAGAAAGATCCAAAAATCTTCAACAACCTAAGACTGGTCCTGAAAAACTTAAGACTGGTCGTAGCAGAGCTAGGACTGGTCTTGAAGTCCTTAGGACTGGTCTTAGAACACTCCAAACAAGCATAATAAAATATATGAGTTATGTATCCAGAATGACCTATTGTAAATCCCATCCTAAGGTCAATCTAAGGTCAAACAAACCTTAAAATAGAGATGGACATTGAAAGTCTGTACACTCAGATGACCCTTAAGAGAAGCTTGAGAATATACAAATCTTGTAGTAGGCCTTCTTGAGCTTGATCTTGACTTGACAAAGTCTTCTACTAAACTTGAACTTGATCGAATCTTGAACATACAAACTTGAAGACTTCAATACTTGAATTCTTCATCCATGTCTTGAAAACTTTCTTCATTTAAGATCTTGTCTTGAAATGCGATGATTTGATTACAATGAATAGTCTTTAATCATAAAACACAAGATGTACAAGACATAGATATAGGTTTTGGCACCATAAAATTTGACAACCAAAGGGATATGAAATCATAGCACTTACAATCTCCCCCTTTGTCAAATTTGTGATAAAACACATAGCATAAAAGATAATAAGGAATCATGAGCCATGAAATCACAAAATACTCTACTCCCCCTGAGTAATACGAGTATTGCTCATATAATCAGTATACAACATGAAAATCTCAAGACTTCAATCCACATATCCTTCTCAATCAATCAATTCAAACAAATTTACTCCCCCTTTCCATACTACTCCCCTTTTAGCTTTAGCTTACTACTCCCCCTTTTTGTCACAAAATGACAAGGGAAAGGCCCAATAGGAAGAAAAATAAACAGATAATGAGAAAGAGATATGAAAGGACATAATATAATCCTGAAATATCAAGTCATAATCCAAAATCCAAAATACAATATCCAAAAGACAATGTTATCAAACCATAATCCATAATACATATCCAAAATAAAAAGATAATGTGATACTATCCAGAAGATAATTCACCTAATCTGATCCAGAGGAGGGAGCAGGGATGTCGGATTAATCTGGTGTAACCCCTTATTAATGCAACGAAGATATTTTCGCATGTACTTAAATCGCATATCATGGGCTATATTCATATTATCAACCTTTTCTTCCAATGCACGAAGGCGTGCATCAAAAGTAGATGGATCATAATCTGGATCATTAGGTGAATCAGTTTCTATATCATCAAATAAGTCATCCATATTAACATCTTGTTGAGGAGGATCGCCAGTTTCCCCTTCATTTTCAGCGTCACCACCAACACCACCTTCATCAACTTGGCCAGGGAGCAGATCCAATTTCATCTTATTAAGATTGGAATTGTTGAAAATAAGATGAGAAATTGGTGCCTCATTAACAGGTTTATCGACAAGCATGTGAGTGGCTAGAACAGTCATAAGATAACCGAACGAAATATCACTATGACCTGGATGGAGACGAAACTGAATAATGGAATGACAAATCAAAGAGGGAAGACAGCCCTTGGTACTAGAAGCAATAGAATGCAACACACGAACCATGAAAGAAGTCAACTCGATTTTATTGCCTTACCAAGGATACACATTGGAAATGAAGAACCGATGTAATATTCTGTAACTAGGTAACAAATACTTTAAGGGAAGCGCATTCCCTTTGTGTGTTCATTGTGCATCAATTTTGCATAAATCTCTTGTTAACATGCATTTTTTCGATTCAGATGGTTTGTTGTAAAAAGTATGAATCGGTATACCTTCATCATTAACAGGTATATCCATAATACCTGATATCAAATGACAGTCTACTTCAAATTTTCCTTCTCTAGTATCAATTGAAAAAATTAAATTATCAAGAGAAAATTCTGAGATGCATGCTACCATTGATTGAACAATGGACAGGTATGCAGGCCCACCCCAAAGAAAAATGTTAGTCCAGCCTACAGATTCAAGGAGAGGGATAACACCATATGGAGCAATGTGATTGAGATCAGCGGTATGCTCAACGATAA
The DNA here is from genome assembly GCA_037074715.1 of Magnolia kwangsiensis. Taxonomy (NCBI): domain Eukaryota; kingdom Viridiplantae; phylum Streptophyta; class Magnoliopsida; order Magnoliales; family Magnoliaceae; genus Magnolia; species Magnolia kwangsiensis. The sequence goes on along the minus strand of CM073575.1, from coordinate 77,592,086 downwards.
AGTTACGAACACGTAAATCTCTTACATCTTGAGAATTATCTTCAGGTGACCGAAGGTGCCGTTTAGTTATCGGTGCAGATCTAGATGAAGATGGACCACGAGATGTTTTCTTTTTCCCTCTAGCATCCATATTCAAAAATATATTCAAAGTGCAAGCAAGATGCACAAATGAAAGATGGGTTTTCTCTAGATCAGCAAATTGAGAGGAAACTCTTAAAAATCTCAACAAGAGATGAAATCTAGCTATACTATGAATAAATCAAAGCATAGAGAGCAAGAATCTTTAAGAAAAATGATGAAATAGGACTTACCTCGAAGAAAAATAGGAAATCATATGACTGGTCGAGCCACGACTCGTCGTAGGTCGGTGTGGAAAATGAGGAAGAAGAGGATTTTCTCTAAATATATCACATTCACGAGATCCATGACCGGTCGAACCACGACCGGTCGAGTATTGACCAAAAAAAAAATATTTTTAATGAAAAAATTGAAATTTAAACACAAATAATACTAAATATAATACACCGATACATGCAAGAAAGAATATTCAATGTAAAATGCACATACCAAGATCAAATTTCAATTTATTAAACCTACTTTTGTCGAACGGTTTAGTAAATATATCAGCAAGTTGATTTTCGATTGATATATATTCCAAAGAAATAACCTTTTCTTCAACCAACTCCCATATGTAATGATACCTAATGTCAATATGCTTAGTACGTGAATGCTGGATTGAATTTTTGGAAATGTTTATAGCACTGGAATTATCAGAATGTAAGATCATTGAATCTTGATTAATTCCATAATCGCTAAGCATGCGTTTCATCCAAACTAGTTGAGTACATGCATATCCAGCTGCAATATACTCAGCTTCAGCAGTGGAGAGCGATATTGAGCTTTGCTTCTTGTTGAACCAAGAAACTAAGCAATTTCCAATGTAAAAACAACCACCACTGGTTGATTTTCTATCATCAATATTACCGGCCGGCCCAATTAACATCTGAGTACCCGGCTAATTGAACACTAGTATCAAAAGGGTACCATAGACCCAAATTTATAGAACTTGTGACATATCTAATAATCCATTTAACAGCAGTAAGATGTGATTCCTTAGGATTAGACTGATATCTTGCACAAATTTCAACACTAAATGCGATATCAGGTCTACTTGCAGTAAGATACAACAAACTACCAATCATACTGCGATATAGTTTAGGATCTATATCATTACCAGTAGAGTCTTTTGAGAGACTTAATGTTGTACTGATAGGAGTATCAAAGTTCTTACCATTCTCAAATCCAAACCTTTTAACCAAATTTGAAGCATATTTGGTGTGGAAAATGAAAATTCCATCAGGTTGTTGTTTTACTTGCAATCCTAGGAATAGTTAAGTTCGCCAGCCATGCTCATTTCGAACCTTGATTTCATTAACTCCACAAACTCAATAGACATGTTAGAGCAAGTTGATCCATAAATAATATCGTCAACATATATTTGAACCATCAAAATATCATTGTTATTCTTCTTAACAAAGAGCGTCTTATCGACACTTCCTACTTGAAAGCTATGACTAAGTAAGAATTTAGTCAATTTCTCATACCATGCCCTGGGTGCTTGTTTTAGACCATAGAGAGCCTTTTTGAGACGAAATACATGGTCAGATAACTTAGGGTCTTCAAACCCTGAAGGTTGTTCAACATACACTTCTTCATGTAAATAGCCATTCAAGAAAGCACTCTTTACATCCATCTGATAAATTTTAAATTTTCTAAAGCATGCGATGGAAATAAAAAGTCTGATTGACTCAAGGCGAGCAACTAGAGCAAAGGTTTCATCGTAATTGATGCCTTCAATCTGAGTGTACCCTTGTACAACCAGTCTAGCCTTGTTTCGTATAATATTTCCATGCTCATCAGACTTATTTTTAAAGATCCATTTTGTTCCAATAATGTGTTTATCTTTAGGTCTAGGAACAAGATACCAGACATCATTACGGAAAAATTGATTAAGTTCATCTTGCATAGCAACAATCCAATTTTCGTCAGAAAGTGCTTCTTTTACGTTGACCGGTTCTATTTGGGATGTAAAACAGACATAATTACATATCTTCTCAAGTTGTTTGCGAGTACGTACTCTAGTGAGAGTGTTTTCAAGTATTTGATTGGATGGATGATCTTTAACAGTCCTTGGTTCAGATTCTTTTTGACTTGATGAGATATCTTGATTGTCAACAATAAGAGATTCATCATCATCTAAACTCGGGGCTAGTGTATTCAAATGATCATCAATGACCACATTGATGGACTCTTGAATCACACCAGTTCTCTTATTTAGAACCCTATAAGCTCGACTGTTCAAGGAATAACCAAGAAAAATACCTTCATCACTCTTCGTCTCAAACTTTTCCAAATTTTCGCGATCACGTAAAATATAACACTTGCTGCCAAAAATCCGAAAGTATTTGACAGTAGGTTTCTTTTCAAATCATAATTCATAAGCAGTCTTATTATCAGATTTACTGGTATAAACCTAATTAATGATATAACATGCGGTATTAACTTCTTCAGCCCAAAGATTTCTAGAAAGCTTCATGCTATTCAACATAACATTAGCCATATCCTGAAGCACTCTTTTTTTCCTTTCAATAATACCATTTTGTTGTGGTGTTTTGGGCGCAGAGAATTCATGTGATATTCCCTGATCGCTACAGAATTTCTCAAAACTACTGTTTTCAAATTCAGATCCATGATCACCTCAGATCTTACTAACATGAGAACCTTTCACATTTTGGATTCGTTTGTTGACCTTTTTCACTTCATCCAGGGTTTCAGTTTTGTCTTTTAAAAATGATACCCAAGTGAATTTGGTATAGTCATCTACGATAACCAAGATGTATTTTTTGCATCCTCGACTCTTCGATCTGGTTGGTCCAATAAGATCCATGTGGAGAAGCTCAAGTGGTCTAAATGTGGTATTGGAGTTCACTTTCTTGTGAGAGCTCCTAATTTGTTTGCCCAACAGGCATTCACCACATATTTTGTCTACTTTTTATAATTTGGGTAGACCTCTAATTAATTCTCATTTGCTCAATCTAAATAACATCTGTAGTGTACATGTCCAAGGCGTTTATGCCATAATTCAGTCTCATCGGTATGGACCATGTAACATGATTGAGTAGATGAGCTTGCATTACTAACGATGTAACGGTTTTCAGAATTCTGCGACCAGTTAATATAACAGAACCCCTTTTATCAAGTATCTCTCAACCTTGATTAGAAAACTTCACATTATGGTTGTTATCGCATATCTGAGAAATGCTTAATAGGTTGTGTTTTAAGCCCTCAACATATAAAACATTCTTAAATAAGGGAAGGTTATAAAACTGAACCGTACCTTGGCCAATAATCTTGCAATTGCTTCCATCACCAAATGTGGCTGACCCGTCAGTCATATCTTTAAGATCGGTGAATAAAGCTTTGTCACCTGTCATATGCCTGGAGCAACCACTATCTAGGTACCACTTTGAATGGCTTGTAGCTTTGAAAGCAGTGTGGGTAACCAAGCTGGCGACTTTAGAAACCCATTTCAGAACTGTTTTGGGTTTAGGAGCATAGATGGTCTTTTTCTGTCTGTTGTTATAGGAGTGACCCATAGAGTTAGACTTTAATAGCTCCTTGAGCAGATCAATTATTTTTTCAGCTAATGGATTTCAGTTTTGAAAATTAAAGTTGACATGGCCACCTTTAGGTTTTTGAAAAGACTTAGAATTTTTGGAAAAACCTTGATAGGTATTCTTTTCTTTTGAGGTCGAAGACTCTCCTTTAACAAATTTAGGAGCAATGTTCTCTTGTTTAGGAGATGTATCTTTATCATAGCCCAACCCGGATCGATCGCCACATTTTCTTGAACCTTACAATAATTTTTCCAATTTTGGATCACCTTGGGCATATCTCCATGTGTCTTTCAAACTCAGAAGAGAGGCTACCTCATTTTTGAGTCTTTCTTTTTTTTGGATTTTAAATCTTCAATTTGGGAGTTTTTGAAATCTAAATCACATTTAGTTTTTTTAAAAGAATCGAAAATATGAGACTTTTCTAAAACAAGAGACTCATAATCTTCCTTAAGCTTAAAAAAAATTTCTTTTTATAATTTAAGCTTAACTGCAATTTTACAACTCTCTTTATAAAGGACATTATAAGCATCTTGAAGATCATCTTCATTATCGCAATCACTATTCAGATTTTCTTCACTAGATATATCATCATGATCTGAATAGGTGATCTTGGCTAGAGTCATAAGGGCTTTAACATCATCGCCCGACTCGGTTTCAGAATCTTCTGATTTAGAAGAGGATTCAGAATCAGACGATTCATCCCAAGTAGCCATCATGCTTTTCCTTTTTGATTTGTCCTTTTTAGGACATTTGTTAGCTAAGTGCCCATACTCATAACAGTTGTAACATTGACTATCTTTCAATGATTTTCGAGCTCTAGGTTTAGATCGTCTCTTATCATTTGACTTTTGAAAATCAGCTTTTTTTTTTTTTTTTGAAAATTTTGTAAAACTTTTTTGCTAAAAGGGCCATATCATCTTCGGAATTTTCTGTATCTGAAGTGCACTCTTGTGAAATATTTTTAGATGATTTGAGAGCAACCACTCCTAATATCCTCACACAGGGGATATTAGCATGCACTATCAAAATAGGTTTCACAGGTTCACCCAAAACCTTCACAATTGTGTCTTTGATCTCGGGCTTACACAATCCAAAAACCCCATAATCTGAGTTTTCTGGCTCTCCTCAGATAACCAATACAATGAGATTTTTCTGGCGAATCTCAAACAAAAATCAGAGAAAGTAAATTACAAAAATGTGAAATACCTGAATCACCTTTTGAAGAAGCCCGGTAGAACCAGTCGGAGTAGATGTTCGATTCAACGTTCAAAGTCCAATACTCACTTTAAGAATGGTTCTAAGTCTAATTGATTTTAAATCAAAAGGGCTAGTTATATTTGATTTTGAATCCAAGAAGAAGGAATATCAGAAATTCCTCTTTTCTAATAAGATTGGAATGTAGATTAAAATCAAATAAAAATAAGCTAGCAAAAGGAATATTAAATAAGCACAAAGTAACTTAAAATAAACACAAACTTATCTCAGAGTATAGCCTAAAGAATGCTTGAATAGAATTGATTTGAAGCACTAAAACTCTGAAGTTCGTGCTCTATTTACAGCCTAAAACATCCCGTCTACAACTGGTCTTAAGAACCTAGGACTGGTCGTAGCTCCAAAGATTTTCAAAAGATTTTCACGGGATAAAATTTTCTGTTCCACGACCGGTTGTGGGCGGTCTACGACCGGTCGTGGGCCATCTACGACTGGTCATGGGACACTTATGACCAGTCGTAGGACCCCAAAAATGGTTACTAGAGTTTGAGTCGTAGGGCTACGACCGGTCGAAGGATGAGTCGTAAAACTCATAGGACTAATCATAGGATGTCCAGGACTAGTCGTAGGACAGCTAGAAAGATTCAAAAATCTTCAACAACTTAGGACTGGTCCTGAAAAACTTAAGACTGGTCATAGCAGAGCTAGGACTAGTCTTGAAGTCCCTAGGACTGGTCTTAGAACACTCCAAACAAGTATAATAAAATGTATGAGTTATGTATCCAGAATGACCTATTGTAAAGCTCATCCTAAGGTCAGTCTAAGGTCAAACAAACCTTAAAAGAGAGATGGACTTTGAAAGTCTGTACACTCAGATGACCCTTAAGAGAAGCTTGAGAATATACAAATCTTGTAGTAGGCCTTCTTGAGCTTGATCTTGACTTGACAAAGTCTTCTACTAAACTTGAACTTGATCGAATCTTGAACATACAAACTTAAAGACTTCAATACTTGAATTCTTCATCCATGTCTTGAAAACTTTCTTCATTTAAGATCTTGTCTTGAAATGCGATGACTTGATTGCAATGAATAGTCTTCAATCATGAAACACAAGATGTACAAGATATAGATATAGGTTTTGGCACCACAAAATTTGATAACCAAAGGGATATGAAATCATAACACTTACACATATGCCTGGAGCAACCACTATCTAGGTACCATTTTGAATGGCTTGTAGCTTTGAAAGCAGTGTGGGCAACCAAGCTGGCGACTTTAGGAACCCATTTCAGAACTATTTTGGGTTTAGGAGTATAGATTGTCTTTTTCTGTTTATTATTATAGGTGTGACCCATAGAGTTAGACTTTAATAGCTCCTTGAGTAGATCAATTATTTTTTCAGCTAAAGGATTTCCGTTTTGAAAATTAAAGTTGAAATGGCCACCTCTAGGTTTTTGAAAAGACCTAGAATTTTTAGAAAAACCTTGATAGGTATTCTTTTCTTTTGAAGTTGAAGACTCTCCTTTTATAAATTTAAGAGCAATGTTCTTTTGTTTAGGAGATGTATTCTTATCATAGCCCAATCCGGATCGATTGCCACATTTTCTTGATCCGGACAATAATTTTTCTAATTTTGGATCACCTTGGGCATATCTCCATGTGTCTTTCAAACTCAGAAGTGAAGCTACCTCATTTTTGAGTTTTTCTTTTTCGGATTTCAAATCTTCAATTTGGGAGGTTTTGAAATCTAAATCATACTTGGTCTTTTCAAAAGAATCGAAAATATGAGACTTTTCTAAAACAAGAGACTCATAATCTTCCTTAAGCTTAGAAAATTTTTCTTTTTGTAATTTAAGCTTAACGGCAATTTTACTCTCTTTATAAAGGGCATTATAAGCATCTTGAAGATCATCTTCATTATCGCAATCACTATTCAGATTTTCTTCACTAGATATATCATCATGATCTGAATAGGTGATCTTGGCTAGAGTCATAAGGGCTTTAACATCATCGCCCGACTCGGTTTCAGAATCTTCTGATTTAGAAGAGGATTCAGAATCAGACGATTCATCCCAAGTAGCCATCATGCTTTTCCTTTTTGATTTGTCCTTTTTAGGACATTTGTTAGCTAAGTGCCCATACTCTTGACAGTTGTAACATTGACTATCTTTTAATGATTTTTGAGCTCTAGGTTTAGATCTTCTCTTATCATTTGACTTTTGAAAATCAGCTTTTTTCTTATTTTTGAAAATTTTGTAAAACTTTTTTGCTAAAAGCGCCATATCATCTTCGGTATTTTCAGAATCCGAAGTACTCTCTTGTGAAACATTTTTAGATGATTTGAGAGCAATTGATTTTCCTTTAGGAGCTTTAAAGGATAACTCATAGGTTTGAAGTGAACCAACTAATTCCTCAACCCTCATGGTATCCGTATCATGAAGTTCCTGAATCGCAGTTACTTTAGAATTGAACCGTTTAGGAAGTGAGCGTAGTATTTTTGCGCACACTTTACTTTCAGGGATTCTATCACCAAGACCCGACATAGAGTTCACAATGTCATTTAATCTAGTGTAGAAGTCCATAAACATCTCATTCTCCTCCATATGAATTTCTTCAAATTTAGTTGTGAGGAGTTGGACTTTAGATTTCTTGACAATTGATGTACCCTCGTGTGTCATTTCTAATACATCCCATGCTTGTTTTACATTTTCACAAGAGATGATTCTTTTGAATTCATCTGGTGATAATGCACAAGTAATTGCATTAGTGCTTTTGCATTTGCACTACTCTCTCTTTTCTGAAGTGTGGTCCAAAGAGAGTAAGCCGTTACTTTCATTGATTTTGAACCATCGCCATTAGTTACTTCAGTGATAGGAGGGTTCTATTCATTCACTGTGGCCAGCCACACACTTTCATCCAAGGATTTGAGGAAAATCCTTATCCTGGCTTTCCAATAGGCATAGTTTGTGCCATTAAAAGGTGGTGGCCTAGTGACTGATAGGCTATCAAAATTTGACATCTTAATATAGCTTAGATCATTAGCTCAGGAAATAAATACAATAAATAAACAATAAGCACGAGATATTAGGATCTGATACCACTTGAAAGGGCCTAGCTATATGCCCTAGAGAGGGGGGGGGGGGGGGGGGGGGGGGGGGGGTGAATAGGGTAATGCCAAATAAAACTTATAACAGCAGAATAATAAAAGAAATAAAGCACAATGCTTAATTTAAAGTAATCTTAATAGCCTAAAATAAAGAGAATGATACTTTATCAGTTCTAAGGACAACCTTACACCAAAAACCAAAGGTTTAAGGTAGGAAAACCTTATTTCTAGAATCTCCTTTGAATCACAAACCAATGAGGAATAAAAAGCAAGGAAATTAAAATAACTTACAGAAATAAATCCTAAGTTATTACAACATACTCCACACTTGCTTGAAATAAAAAGATTACAACATTCATCCACGAATACAAACCACAGAACTGAATGAATAAAAGAATGAAAGAATAATGCACATCCACAATACAACGATATATAGTGGTTCGCCTGTGTGTACACCAACTGTTATCCAACAGCCACACAGAATGCTACTCCACTCCTAATATCCTCACACAGGGCATATTATCATGCACTATCAAAATAGTTTTCACAGGTTCACCTAAAACCTTCATAATTATGTCTTTGATCTCGGGCTTACACAATCCAAAAACCCCCACAATCTGAGTTTTCTTGCTCTCCTCAGATAACCAATACAATGAGATTTTTCTGGCAAATCTCAAACAAAAACTAAAGAAAGTAAATTATAAAAATGTAAAATACCTAAATCACCTTTTGAAGTAGCCCAGTAGAACCAATCGGAGTAGAAGTTCGATTCAACGTTCAAAGTCCAATACTCACTTTAAGAATGGTTCTAAGTCTAATTGATTTTAAATCAAAAGGGCTAGTTCTATTTGATTTTGAATCCAAGAAGAAAGAATATCAGAAATTTCCCTTTTTTAATAAGATTGGAATGTAGATCAAAATCAAATAAAAAACAAGCTAGAAAAAGGAATATTAAATAAGCACAAAGTAGCTTAAAATAAACACAAACTTATCTCTGAGAATAGCTTAAAGATTGCTTGAATAGAATTGAATTGAATTGCTAAAACTCTGAAGTTCGTGCACTATTTATACCCTGAAAAATCTCATTTACGACTAGTCTTAGGATCCTAGGACTGGTCATAGCTTCAAAGATTTTTAAAGATTTCCACGGGATAAGATTTTACGGTTCCACGACCGGTCCTGGGTGGTCTACGATCAGTCGTGGGCCACCTATGACTGGTCGTGAGTCACCTACAACCGGTCATAGGACCCTTAATTTGGTTGCTGGAGTTTAAGTCGTAGGGCTACGACCGGTCGAAGGATGACTCGTAGAACTCACAGGACTGGTCGTAGGATGTCCAGGACTGGTCGTAAAACAGCTAGAAAGATCCAAAAATCTTCAACAACCTAGGGCTGGTCCTGAAAAAAATAAGACTAGTCATAGTAGAACTAGGACTAGTCTTAAAGTCCCTAGGACTGGTCTTAGAACAACCCAAACAAATATATTAAAATATATGAATTATGTATCCAGAATGACCTATTGTAAAGCCCATCCTAAGGTCAATCTAAGGTCAAACAAACCTTAACAGTGAGATGGACATTGAAAGTCTGTATACTCAGATGACCTTAAAGAGAAGCTTGAGAATATACGAATCTTGTAGTAGGCCTTCTTGAGCTTGATCTTGACTTGAACAAAGTCTTCTTGAACTTGATCTTGACTTGAAAAAAGTTTTCTTGAGCTTAATTGTATCTTGAACATGCATAATTGAAGACTTCTATTCCTGAATTCTTTATCCATGACTTGAAACTTTCTTCAATTAAGTTCTTGTCTTGAAGTCCGATGTCTTGAAGTAATGAATAGTCTCAAACATGAAACAAGATATACAAGACATGGATATAGGTTTTGGCACCATAAAATTTAACAACCAAAGGGATATGAAATCATAGCACTTACAAAAAGATTGAAGAAAATGGACCATGAATCTACAAGTAAGACTGAAAAAGTGGACTAACCTTGATGAATCATACTGCAGGGTTCGACTAGTCGTGCCACGACTTGTTGAAGAGAAAGTTAGAAATGAGGAAGATGAAGATTTTTCTCAAATTAAAGAAGACAACGCGCTCCACGACCGGTCTTGGGCTGTCCTCGACTAGTCGTACTAGGACCAGTCAAGTACATTCACGATTGGTCGAGTATCGACAAAAATATACAATATTATCATAATAATTAAAATTTAAACATGTAAAATCTCAAAAATATTTACACTATGATACATATATGCATGAATAATCAATTTAAATTACACATACTAAGATCAAATTTTAATTTATTAAACCTTCTTTTGTCGAGCGGTTTAGTGAAAATGTCAGCAAGTTGAGTCTCTGTCGGAATGTATTTCAAAGATATTATTTTTTTTCTCCCAATAATTCATGAATATAATGATACCTAATGTCATTGTGCTTGGTACGTGAATGCTAGACTGGATTTTTGGAAATATTTATTGCACTAGAGTTATCACAATATTGTAAGTGCTATAGTGAATAGTCCCTTGTGATTGTCAAATTTGTGGTGACAAAGACACTACTTTGAAGCTTTTTTATGTGATGAACAAAAGATCTATTCAAGACACAAGATTGGCTTCGAGTAGACAAGCACAACTATTCAAGTTGAAGATCTCGAAGGTCAAGATTTTAGAAGCTTT